>OX422215.1:192363580-202363580 GCA_949130495.1 Sambucus nigra | reverse complement strand
CAAAGGGTCCTACTATAGGCTGATTACAAGACCCAATTTTCGTGTGTTGCTATTCCCCAAAAATGGAAATTACCAAAATACCCTACCCGGTTGCCGGTGTGGCCTAAAAATGCCCCGGGACCCAAACTAAACCCCCGGCTAGTATTTTCTGACTATCTCGACCCTTACGGACACACTGACGCACTCAAAATGATCACATGGATGATAAAATAATATTTTACTTTTAAGTTCAATTAAATTGATTCCTGACGCGTATGCACGCATCCCAACTAAATTTCCCGAATTGTCGTATTTATGACTTGCGACAATTTTAATCATTTCTATAATCATATATTACTGTATTTACCGAATGATATTCATCATCATCATAATCAAATACCAGCTCATATCTCGCTAGTATTTAAATCCGGATTAATTTCCAATTAATTTCCATTTATTTTAGTTAATCCCATTAAATAAGATCTATAAAATTACGAGGTATTAAAGTTATTGCTATTATTGTGGGTCTAGTGTTGTCTAGATATAGAGATATCATATGTTCATGACCTAGACTATTTGGCGATAGTAACAGGATAAATGGGCTTTAACTATGCCAATAAAATGTGAGGGGTCATTAGTGAGACTGGATGGATATATCATAAGTTTGACACAATTATGTACGTTGGATGTGGTCATTGTTATTCATAGAATGATACATGTGGGACACTATGTGGGGTACAGGGCCATGAAACATGTCGATAGATTACGATTATAATGGTAACATACGTCATGTGGGGGTATACTATGATATGTTTGAGGCATTTAGAGAGGACGATTAGTTATGTTGAAAGGGCTTAATGATAAACCTCCTCATTAAATGATTAACGAAAGATCAAGACAAAACAAATATTAAAGGAAGCGTAATGAAGCCTTCTCGAAGAAGTTAAATGATCTAATATGTATTTTATCTTTTTCATTATGATTATTTTTTATCTTATATCATAAGTGAAGTTACACTGTACTAGAGATGGACCAGGTATGGCAGAACCTGAGAGAGCTTACATGCCCCATCAAGGAAATAAACTCATGTATTCTTTGAGGAAATTATTTTTGAGGGTAGAGAGAAAGACATCGTTAAGGAATCATACTTAACCATTTTAAATACACCAAGTAATTCACCTAGACATCCCCAATGATCACTACTCGAGAAACCTCTATCATTACTTACCGTCAGTCACATATATATGTTGGCGCTAAAAGGATAAATTTATTAAAATATTTTAGCCATGTCACATCATAACTAATCATGTTAAGTCAAATACATTCCTAAAAACTGATAGTTGGTGGACTGGTGGGCGAAAAGGTGCCGACGTCACTCTGTACCACTTGATACTAGCCGACTGGTCACTCGATATTTCACTCCATATTTAATGATCTTGACATGTTAGGTATCGTGGAATGGTAAATAATTTAAATCTACATGAGGTCCCTCATGCTAAGATCAACCTATAAATGACCCAACTTGTCACCATTTAATCCCATTAAGCCATAAAACCTTAAAACCAGTGAAAAAATTATCCTTCCATTGACACATTTACTGAGTTCTCAACAAGAACTTAAACATTTAGTACTCTCAAACACTTATTACATCTACCCATTGGTGTTTACCTACCTACTTTTGGTGCATTTTTGAGTGTTTGTTCTCTCTCTATGGATTAACATCCATCAAAGGCTCATTTTTTTCTCAAACATTCAATATTTAATACCCATTATTATAATGTCTATAAAAATGTCTTCCATTATTACAAGTGCATTAAATATTGTTCTTTCACCATTAAACGGTTTGCAAGTCATTATTAACATAAAACACCCAAAATCGAACTACTCTCTTAGATTTTTGAACTCCACTGAGGAGGAATACTTATTGTTGAATGGTGATGGATAATATCAATTGCACTTTGTTTGACAATAACTAACCTGAGGGAGAGCATGATACTCCCATGACTGATATTCTATAAAACATTATTATCACTGTTGGTGTTCGTATGGGTTAAGATTCCACTATTGTTGTAATGGGGCCAACACATATGTTTAACATCATGGCCAAATTCATGGATTTTCTCTAAACTCATCTTAAAATTATGGGGTTCGATATAATGATGGACCTTATCTCTTTCACCACTCTAGTATCATAGCCAACATTTCCCACACCGGATATGAACATTCAATATCCAAGACCCATTGGACCCTCAATATCCAATATCCCAAGAAGCACAACAATACCTACCATATAAGCAACAATTGGTGTCACCACTTTCCTTGAGGTCACTCAACCAAAATACAATCCGATTGAGGATATAGTGGGTCAAAGTTTGAATCTTGAGGAGGTAAAAAAGAGATGATGAAAATGATGATGTTAAGCTCACAATCTTCAGTGAGGCTATGTTGGTTTACTTCGAATGCCATACCCTGAGCAATATAATGACGGACCATATCTTGAGGGGAATATTATATCATCATTTTAAAAATTCAATGGAAGTGGTGGAAACCCTAAGTAGCATATCAAATGCTTCGTTGAGAATTTAAGATCCCATTGTAACAGTAAGAAGCTCTATTTGTGATAGTTTTCAAAATCTCTAATAGAGAAAGTTTACACTTCTTAGTTCTACTTGGATCCAAGGAGTGTAGCCACATGGAAGGACATATATGTGCAATTTTTCTAGAAGTTCTTTCTGGAAAAATATGAGTACTTTGGATTAAATTTCTATTTAAAAGCAAAAATTAAGGGAGGAAGGTATGACATACATCAGAAGGTTTAGAAGAAGGTCTCTTGGCATGAGGGAAGATACCACAAAGAGAAAGCTGGTAAAAATATGTGCTAAAGGTTTAAATCCTGTATACATTTGTAATTTGATAAATGAAACCAAAGAAAAAACGTTCAAGGCTTTTACCAAGGTGGCTAGGAACATCTTTATAGTTTTGTCCCAACCCCATAATATATAACATTTCTTGAAATCTAGTGATATGATAATAAAATAGAGGAAAATATGATTGAGTAAGCATTTACTAGATAAAAACTTGAGTTGACTATGTGGAAGGAGGAGGGGAAGATAAACCAATAAGAGAATAGAAGAAATAAAATAAGAGGAAGTTTGGCCTCAAAGTACCATCAACTTTATCTTGTATTGTTGAATAGGAAATGAAATGCTGGTGGTTGATTCCCTCCCCCCCCCCCCCCCCCTCCCCCCGAGAATGATTCTCAATATGTTCCAACAACATATTTCAACGCCAACCCTGAATATTGTCAAGTACATTGCCATGTGGGCCATCCAATAGTTGAGTACTTTATATTGAGGAGGGGTCATCAACAAACTAGTATGGAAACCCCACTGGATACTGTCAATCATAATCCTCTGTCATCTCATGAAAAAATATTCTGGTACCATTTGACGATGAAGCAAAATCCTAGAGAAGTGAAGAATAAAGAGAATGTGAGGAGTTTTATTGAATGTTTATAGGAATGGAAAATGTTGTAATTTCCTACGATGAACCAAGCATTAGGGATGTCAAATATTCATTCCAGATCGAGGATTATGAGGTAGATTAGAATAAAAATTTGTGTCAAAATCACCAAAATTCACATGGTCCTTTGACTAAATCAATATGCCCTAAGAGATTAGGTTGAAGATTACTCAATCAATGCAATAAATAGTAAAGAATAACTCCGTTCCTTTTTTAAACTGGAAGGACCCTATGTACGGATTACTCTTTAATTTTATATCTGAGATCACTTTTTCAGACACACAAAAACAAATCATATTCCCACACAACATGGAAATACACATAATAACAAGTATAAATGGTGCCAACTTTTGTAGAACTTTGATGGATGGAGGCACTTTGGTAAACATTAGTGCTATTAGCTCCTTATACCCAGACAGTGTATAAGTGACCATATCAATCCCCATGACATTGTCTATGTCTAGTTATGGTAATCAGATTTACCAATCCATTAGGCATGTCAATGTTGGAATAGTAAGGGGCTACCTCACATCACAAATTAAAAATCACGTGATTGAGTCAGCTACCTCTTACCATTTACTAATTGGAAGAGTGTGGATACACAACCATGGGTTGGTCTCATTAACATACCATTAATGTGATAAGTGTAAGGTGAAAGGAACTAGGATCATCATTAGGTTATCCGAGAATCCCTTATCAAAGAGTAAGAACATCTGGTCGATGCAACTATCTATACAGTTTTCAACGAAGACACACGCATCCTCACAAGGAATGTAAAGGGAGTTAGGGTTTCAACCATGAATTATAGGATGGGTACTATGATTATCCAAGATAAATAAGAAAAGTAAGTTTAGAAAGTAATCGAAGTAGTCCCCTAAACTCATGCTATCTCTAAACAACTTAGAGATATGGTGAAACTAAGAATTTATCTAGAGGAAAGAGAAGTTAGGCACCAAAGTTTGTTGAGATGATTAGGAAGTATCAACTATGAGGAAGATGTAAGTTACAACAAGACAGGCATCCTCGAGAGGAAAAAATGCAAAAAAGCAAAAGTGATTTGCTCAGTGATGCTAGGGTGGTTTATCATCTATGAAGGTGTGAGCGAGCATGTAATTTTTCAGGGTAAGATAACCTAAAGTGAGAGTATAAGTGCTTCCTAATAGATAATCAAGAATGATGTCTTGTTATTGATAATTTCAACATCTAAGAGTTTGTTTTTTAAAACAGAAAAGAAGAGCTAGATTGTATGCAAGATCATCCAAAGCTGCAAGTGCAAGAATCATAGTAGATTAATCTAGTATATGGTGATAAGGAACTATAAACAATATTTATATCAAAATACCTAGAGGAAATAAAGAAGATTGAGATTATAAAAATCATTGAAGAATACCAATATGTCTGCACTTGGAATTACATGGAAATGCTTTACCTGGACCAATATGTAAGATACCACAAGTTGAATGTCATACTTTAAGCTATCCCGGTTAAACAAACAACAAGTAAGTATAAACAAGAGATGGATTTAAAGATCAAGGATGAGGTGGAATGGTTACTTGTTGTTGGATTCATCAATCCAGTTCAACATTTAATTTGTCTATGTTTCATCGTTCTAAAAAACAAGAAAGACAAAACACATATACATATTTGTTTAGATTTCAAATATCTCCACCGATTGTGCCCCAAGGATGAGTTCCCTTTTCCCTCATCAAATAACTTGATTGACTCCACAACTAGCGATAAGATGTATATCCTCATGAATGGATACATGGGGTACAACCAGATTAAAATGGATCCAGATAATGTTGAGAATACTACTCTTAAAATACCATTAGAAAATTTCAATTATACAATTATGCCTTTTGGATTGAAAAACGTAGGAGCAACTTATCAAAGAACAATAATGGACATTTTTCACAATATTTTTTTATGATATTCTAGAATTTTATGTGGATGATTTGGTCATTAAATTCAAGAAAGAGAACTCACACTTGGTTGATTGATGATACTCTTCAGCAGGCATATAAAATACAAGCTCAAGATGATACCACTCAAGTGTGCATTTGGTGTATTGAGTGGGAAATTCTTTAGCTTTGTGGTGGATTGACAAAGGATACAAATGGAATGAGAGAAGAAAAAAAACCATCCTTGATTTTACATATCCAAAGAAATAAAGGGAGATAAAAAAAATTCTTTGGAAAGATTACCAGAGAATTTTATCCTAAGGATATCTGATATCACTCATCCTTTGACGTAGCTTCTTCTAAAGACCACAAACTTCCAAAGGAAAGAGTCAAACCAAGATGGATTTAACAAACTCAAGAAGTTATTAACTTATCCTTAAGTAATGATCCCATTAAAGGAAGAATACTTTATTGGTACACCTTACATTAACCACAAGGTCAATCGATGCACTTTTAGCAAAAGAAGTACATGGGCGAGAAAGTACTACTTACTATTTGAGCATAATTATTCATTTACCTAAGGCTAGATACACCATCATAGAAACACATTGTTTGGCATTGGTCTTTATAGATCAAAAGCTAAGACATTACATGATATCTTTGTGACACCCCGACTAATTAAATACCGGGTAGATACTCCTTTATTAAATTAATTCAAAATGCTAAGTTGGTTCAGTTAATAGCATCACTGTCGAAAACATTTTAATGATTACTAACCACCTAGTATTTAAAAAGTAAGTGCCAAATTTTAAGTTAAGTCTGATTAACATGCAGTAAAAGAATAATGAAAGAATAACAACCATTCACTATAATGAAGTAATGAATAACCAACAACATAAATATAAATCCGGAGGAAAACTCCTCACAACAATCCCACAACTGAAAAATAATACTACAAGTCTGGATCCTGAATAATTACATGCCAGAAGTCTGAATAACTGAAATAAATGAAATGTCTCTAAAAGAAATGGGCGACATGCCCTACAACTGATAACTGAAGAATATCGAGTCAAAATAGATGAAGCGTCTACAAGCAAAGTCCTGTAACTTCCACCAACAGCTACAGCTCGTCACCTGGATGAGAATCCTAAGCATGGTGTCCTTGTGGCTGGACACCTAAAATGGTTTTTACAAAAATAGATTTGAAAGCAAATGGGTCAGAGCCCGAAAGTGGAAATCATTTTAAAAACAACAAGTGTTTTAATAACATTAAAACATTAAATGCAAAATACATGTTAGGACGTGCACTCACATGGAATTCTCACCTCTCGATTACATGTGCACTCCTAACGTACCGTACCCATCTATAAGACATCCATATCTAACCAAACTGTAATAAGTTCTACCCCTTACTACTCGATTCCCATATTACATTCTAACGTTAACAATTAAATAGAGGGTTTCACTTACTCTCAGATTCTCAGTTAGAAATACCAATCACTATCAGTTAACCCGTTTTGTTTTCTCAAATCATTACCATAATATTATTCACAATATTAACATGAAAGTTCCCATTAATTAAGTGTATATTATTCACATCATAAATATACAATACAAGCACCCCGAGACTAAGCTGCGGTGCACACATACTCTGCTATCCATCCCGGTACATCACGTACATAAGGATCACGCATTCCGAATCTCTCAGGAATCGTTCAGATAACAACATCACAAATAATGGAGGCGAACACAGTCACATCACATGGGTCACGCACATACATGCGCTCCCACGATCAGCAGACTTATTAACATCCCAATAAGTCCTTCTCTGACCTATGTACATCGAGGTAAACAATCTAAATCCGGGTAACACAAGGATTAGAAGGCCCTAAGCGAACGCAAACCTCCCGTGATAGCAAGTATGGTAGGTATGTCATACACATAAAATCTGTACAAATACTAAGTATTCACACATCTTAGTAATCACCATAATATATTGGTGGTACACTTCTCATTTTCATACCGACATATAATATTACACAATTTATATGTTCCCAGTTAATATAATACATTAGGCCATCAATAGTTCTCGCAACGTAATAGACACTCACGCCCTACTTCATATTTTTCCCTTAGGTTCCAACTACACTTCTAGGTTTGACTCCTCATTATATCCCAAACATCACAAATGTAACAATAAATCATCAAGGGAAGGTTATCTCTACGTATACACAAGGTTACGGGACACTCGGGATCAAAACACGCTAAAAAGCCAAAACTGTCAACTCGTTCGAAGTCTCGTTCGAACGAGGCTGTTCGAACGAGAGTTCGTTCGAACGAACTGGGCCTTCTAACGAGATCTCGTTCGAACGAAAGTCTTCGAACGAACATCCCTCTCATTAGAACCCAAACTGGTAACTCGTTAGAAGCTCGTTCGAATGAGCTCGTTCGAACGACCTGGGTAGGTCTTCTAACGAGTGGCCAGATTCAAGCCCAGAAATTTCTTTACTCGTTTTTCAAATTTCTCTACACCTCTAATCTCCTCTAAACATCGTTCCAACATCAATTTAAGGTTCCTAATTCGTACTAAACATACATAGGTCACCTACTAACGTTTTTGTGGGAATTAAATCACTATAAACATCATCCAAATATCAAATCCATACATTTATCCCCAATTTCAAGAACATGAACCCTAAAATTTATAAATCATCAAAGAGTCTAAATAAATCCGTTTTTTTTCATCCAAAACGTATTAACATCAGATTATTCACCTACATAAAGTTCTACATGCAAATCCTCATCACAATACAAGTTCCTAATTCCAAATTAATGGGTTTTTATCAAACTCCCAAGAACAATAAGATTTTTATAAATTCCTACACATGGAAGAAGCATTCTCTGAAATTAATTGGAATTAAACCACTTGCCTTATTGGAATCTCTGATTTGATGACGAATTTCTGAAGGTTGAATTGCCTTCTCTCTCTCTCTCTCTCTCTCTCTCTCTCTGCAGAATCCTTCTCTCTCTCTCAGCAAGCTTTTCTTCTCAAGGTGTTAATGGAGGTGGGGTTGGTTTTGCCAAGTTATAACTTCTCCCGTATCCCACTTCCTAAATTGGGGTTGGAAATGGCTTAGTGGGTTAATACTAAGTCGGATTTTTAACTCTAATTTTCTTGGGTTTTAATTACCTAATTTCCGAAATTATCAAAATGCCCTTATAAGTTACCGGTATGGCCCAATAATGACCCGGGACCCAAACTTAACCCCCGGCTAGTGTTTTCTGACTATTTCAACCCTTCCGGACGCGTTGACGCACTCAAAATGACTATACGATTAATAGAACTAAAATTCACTTTTTAATTAAAATAAATATTTCCCTGACGCGACTGTCACACGCGTCTCAATAAAATTTTCCAACTTGTCGTATTTCAATCTCACGACAAATTTCATACTTCAATATTCATGTATAATCATATATGCACATTATATTCAAATACCAACTCGCATCTCGCTAGTATTTTAATTCGGATTAATTTCCAATTAATACGCATTTAATTTAATTAATCCCATAAATAAATATCACAAAAATATGGGGTATTACATACTTCCCCCTAATAACTGAATTTCATCCCGAAATTCGGAACTAGAAAGTACCTGGTAAGAACAACTCTGGATAACGTTCGCGCATCTCATCCTCGCGCTCCCATGTGGACTCCACAACATTATGATGTCGCCACTGAACACGCACTAACGGGACTATCTTTGACCGCAGTTTTCGCTCACTTCGATCCAAAATAGCAATCGGCCCCTCCTCGTAGGAGCTAACAGGCTGGAGATCGATGTCCTCCAAAGCAATGTGAGAATGAGCCAAATCGTCTCTAAGATATTTCCTTAGCGAGGAAATATGAAACACATTGTGAATCCGATGCAAATGCTCCGGTAACCCAAGCCTATATGTAACCGGTCCAATCCGCTCAATAATAGGAAATGGTCCCACATATCTCGGTGCCAACTTCCCTTTCTTACCGAAACGCATAATCCCCTTCATAGGAGATACTCTGAGCAAAACCTGGTCCCCCACTTGGAACTCCCTGAAGAACCTCTTCGCATCAGCATAGCTCTTCTGCCGATCCTGAGCTACCCGAATGCGACTCCGAATCAATTATATCCTTGCCGAAGTATCCTGAATCACCTCCGGTCCAAGTAGTTTGTTGTCCCTTACCTACAACCAACATGCTGGGGAACGACAAGGTCTACAATACAATGCCTCAAATGGAGCCATGCCAATGGTGAACTGGTAGGAGTTGTTGTAAGCAAACTCTACCAGTGGAAGATACTGCTCCCATCCACCCCGAAATCAATGATGCACATACGTAGCATGTCCTTCAACATCTGGTTCGTACGCTCGGTTTGCCCGTCGATCTACGGGTGGTACGCCGTGCTCAATCGCAACTTCGTGCCCATGGCCTCCTAAAAACACTCCCAAAACCGTGAAACAAATATCTTGTCTCGGTCAGACACGATATTTAGGGGCACACCGTGAAGTCTCACTATCTCTGCAATAAAGAGCTGGGCATACTCTCCCGAAGTGTAGTCTGTCCTTATGGGTAGAAAATGAGCGACTTTGGTCAACCTGTCCACAATTACCCAAATGGAGTCGTGACCTCTCTGTGACGTAGGCAATCCCGTGATAAAGTCCATGGATATGCTCTCCCACATCCACACCGGGACCTCCAACGGCTGTAGCAGTCCTGCCGGTCTCTGATGGTCCACTTTTACTAACTGACAAGTGGTGCATTTAGAAATAAACTCGGCAATATCTCTCTTCATCCTGCTCCACTAATACTGACGTCCCATGTCTTGGTACATTTTGTCACCACCGGGATGTACCGCGAACCGTGAGCCGTGCGACTCGGCCATCACCTCGTGCCGCAATTCCTCCCCTTTCGGAACTACCAATCTCCCATTGAAGCGTAATCCCCCGTCTGAGCTAACAATATAGGAGTCAGCTCCCTCTGCTAGTAATCAAACTATCAGCTCCTAACAGAACCAGTCATCTGCTTGTGCCTTTACCACTCTCGTGACAATCTGCGGTGTAACAGTCATTACCGACATGAATGATCGGGCCACTGCATCCTGGTGTCCCAATTCCTTCCATTTGGACTTCCACACACCTGCCACTTCATCTGTTGGCCTACAGCTCAACGCGTCTGCTACCACATTAGTCTTCCCCGGGTGATACTGGATATCGAACTGATAATCCTTCACGAACTCAAGCCACCTCCGTTGCCGCATATTCAACTCCTTCTGCGTGAATAGGTACTGTAGGGACTTGTGGTCTGTGAACAATCGAAACTTTTCCCCCAAAAGGTAATGTCTCCAAATACGAAGGGCAAATACAACTGTCGCCAACTCCAAGTCATGAGTGGGGTAATTCTTCTCGTGAGGCTTTAGCTTACGGGATGCATAAGCAATGGCCTGACTCTCCTGCTTCAATACACCTCCAAGTCCTTGGAAGGACGCATCGGTGTAAACTAAATACTCAACTCCCGGTCTCGGCAATGCTAACACAGGTGCTAAGGTCAACTTATCCTTCAATTAATCGAATGCCAACTGACAGGCCTCACTCCAGATGAATGGCACACCCTTACGAGTCAGATGTGTCAAAGGACCTACTATCTTCGAGAATCCCTGAATGAACCTCCTGTAGTATCCTGCTAGGCCCAAGAAACTACGAATCTCTATCGGTGTCGTGGGCTGTCCCCACTCCCTCACCGCGGATACCTTCCGCGGATCAAAAGATATTCCCCGGTCAGAAATAATATGTCCCAAAAACTGGACCTCCTTCAGCCAAAACCCTCATTTCTCATATTTTGCATACAACTCGTTTTGACGTAGTGTCTTCAAAACTTGCCTCAAATGCTCGGCGTGCTCCTCCTCTGTCTGGGAGTAAACAAGAATATCATCGATGAAGACAATGACAAACTGATCTAGGAAATCCCTGAACACTCTATTCATCAAGTCCATAAACACTGCTGGAGCGTTGGTCAAACCAAAAGGCATAACCCGAAACTCGTAAGATCCATATCTCGATAAGAACGCAGTCTTCGAGACATCCTCTTCCCTAATACTCAACTGATGGTATCCCGATCTCAAATCAATCTTTGAGAAGAAAGAAGCTCCTCTCAACTGGTCGAATAAGTCATCGATTCGAGGCAACGGATATTTATTCCATATCGTGACCTTATTCAACTCTCAGTAGTCCACACACAATCTCAGTGAACCATCTCTCTTCTTCACGAACAACACAGGGGCACCCCACGGCGAAGTACTCCTCCGTATAAACCCCTGACCCAACAACTGCTCAATCTAATCTCGTAGCTCTCGCATCTCCTTCGGAGCCATACGGTACGATGCGCGTGCTATAGGTCTCGTATCTGGTAATAAGTCTATGACAAAGTCTATCTCTCGACTGGGGGGTAATCCAGGTATATCCTGAAATACATCGGCAAACTCTCTAACAACCGGAATCGAATCAAGTGGTATCACCACCTCCTTAGAGGTCTCCTCCTCTATATAGTACAAATGAGTGGACGATCCTCCCTCGGAACGAGGCATCGCCACCAAAAACATCTCCTGCCCGGGAATGGCAAAGATAATACTCCTACTGAAACAGTCAATCATGGCTCGGTACGCAACAAGCCAATCCATACCAATAATGGCATCATACTCGGTCATCTCTAATACTAACATATCTGCAGGTAATACCAATCTACTAATCTCTACCCCTACTCCCCGGCATATAAAGAAAATAAGTGACCCACTCCCCAATGGTGAGTCTACACACGTCACTGTGCTCTCTGCTGTGGCTAACAACCCTAATGCTTTCGCAAAATGTGTAGCTATAAAGCAATGTGTTGCCCCCGTATCAAACAAAACCCGACCCATAGTACCATGGATAGGAAACATACCCTCAATCGCGGGTGGTGCCTGCGGAGCTGTTGCCTGGTGGACATTATAGACACGTCCATACTGTAACTTTCCCTGCTGCACAGGAACTGCTGGAATGGCTGGAAGAGATGGCACCTGGGCTGGAGCTGGGAGGGCTGGTGGAAAAAGTGGCCTCTGTGGCTCATGTCGAGCACCCTGCTGCTGTTGCGGGGCCCTGCCCCTATCAGGACAGTCCTGGCATTTATGGCCAGTCTTGCCACAAACGAAACACTTTCCCGGAAAGTTCCCCCCTCTCTGTCCCTGCTGCCCCCGGCCCTGGTGGCCGTTACCGTTCCTCCACTGGCCCTGCTGAAACTGCTGTTGACCATTCTGACCCTGCTGGTGCTGATGGCCGTTCGGACCCTGATGGCCCTGCCGGAAACCTCCCTGTCCGTGCCTGAAATTTCCTGACCTGAACCTCTTGTGATCCCCCTGCTGGGTACCCTGATCACCCTGCCTCTGCCCCTGAACAGATTGTGCCCCACTGGCACCATTTCCTCCAGTCCTGCCCTGATGGCTAGACTCTCCCGATCGCTTGCCCTCAACCATGTGAAAGTGGTGATCCTAGAAATGGAGCAATGCAACGTTAACCATATCAGAATAAGTGGCTAACGAGAGGTTCCCTAACAAGTGCTGACGAATTCTCCATGTCAACCCGTCCGTAAATTTTTGTATCTTCTTTTCCTCTGTCGGTATCTCATCCGGAACAATGTTCAGAAGATCAGTGAATTCGGCCTCATACTCGGCCACAGTCTTACCCTCCTTCTTGAGGCTCATCAACTTCCTCCTCATCTCTGTGTGAACAGCCGATGGAAAGTACCTGCGGTCAAACCGCACCCAAAACTCCTGAATAGTGAGAGTATCCCTCTCCTCTACCGTGGTAATAGACTCCCACCACTGCAGTGTAGATCCCATTAGCTTAAAGGTAGCTAGTATCTGCTTCTAGACATCTGTGCACTCATACATCCTCAGGTGTCGCTGTATGTCCTTCCTCCACTGACTTGAAACTACTACATCAGAGCTACTTGCGAACTCCGGAGGGTGTGCTTTCTGAAAAGCATCACGTACATGTTCCCATGCAGACAGGAATGCATGAGCCTGAAATGGCGCGGCTATCGGCGCCTGAGGTAGTATCTCCTTAACTACAACTAGTGCAGCATTTACTGCCTGGGCCACAATGGCTGCAACCTCGGCGGCATTCATCGTGCCCTGAACGGGTGCGGGCTGTGGTTCTGGCGTTGCATCCCTACGAATCCTTTGTGCACGTCGTGGAGGCATTTGAATTAAGAATGAATTTTATAGTTCATAGTTATAAACTTAAAATAGCTGAAGAATGTAGTATAACAAAAGAATACAACAGTCCTAAAATATAGGGCTCTACATCAAAGAAAGCTCAGCGGAAACATAATAAGCTGTTCAGATCCTAAAGGACACTAGAACCTGATGCTATGATACCACCTGTGACACCCCGACTAATTAAATACCAGGTATCTACTCCTTTATTAAATTAATTCAAAATGCCAAGTTGGTTCAGTTAATAGCATCACTGTCGAAAACATTTTAATGATTACTAACCACCTAGTATTTAAAAAGTAAGTGCCAAATTTTAAGTTAAGTCTGATTAACATGCAGTAAAAGAATAATGAAAGAATAACAACCATTCACTATAATGAAGTAATGAATAACCAACAACATAAATATAAATCCGAAGGAAAACTCCTCACAACAATCCCACAACTGAAAAATAATACTACAAGTCTGGATCCTGAATAATTACATGCCAGAAGTCTGAATAACTGAAATAAATGAAATGTCTCTAAAAGAAATGGGCGACATGCCCTACAATTGATAACTGAAGAATATCGAGTCAAAATAGATGAAGCGTCTACAAGCAAAGTCCTGTAACTTCCACCAACAGCTACAACTCGTCACCTGGATGAGAATCCTAAGCATGGTGTCCTTGTGGCTGGGCACCTAAAATGGTTTTTACAAAAATAGATTTGAAAGCAAATGGGTCAGAGCCCAAAAGTGGAAATCATTTTAAAAACAGCAAGTGTTTTAATAACATTAAAACATTAAATGCAAAATACATGTTAGGGCGTGCACTCACATGGAATTCTCACCTCTCGACTACATGTGCACTCCTAACGTACCGTACCCATCTATAAGACATCCATATCTAACCAAACTGTAATAAGTTCTACCCCTTACTACTAGATTCCCGTATTACATTCTAACGTTAACAATTAAATAGAGGGTTTTACTTACTCTCAGATTCTCAGTTAGAAATACCAATCACTATCAGTTAACCCGTTTTGTTTTCTCAAATCATTACCATAATATTATTCACAATATTAACATGAAAGTTCCCATTAATTAAGTGTATATTATTCACATCATAAATATAAAATACAAGCACCCCGAGACTAAGCTGCGGTGCACACATACTCTGCTATCCATCCCGGTACATCACGTACATAAGGATCACGCATTCCGAATCTCTCAGGAATCGTTCAGATAACAACATCACAAATAATGGAGGCGAACACAGTCACATCACATGGGTCACGCACATACCTGCGCTCCCACGATCAGTAGACTTATTAACATCCCAATAAGTCCTTCTCTGACCTATGTACATCGAGGTAACCAATCTAAATCCGGGCAACACAAGGATTAGAAGGCCCTAAGTGAACGCAAACCTCCCGTGATAGCAAGTATGGTAGGTATGTCATACACATAAAATCAGTACATATACTAAGTATTCACACATCTTAGTAATCACCATAATATATTGGTGGTACACTTCTCATTTTCATACCGACATATAATATTACACAATTTATATGTTCCCGGTTAATATAATACATTAGGCCGTCAATAGTTCTCGCAACGTAATTGACACTCACGTCCTACTTCATATTTTTCCCTTAGGTTCCAACTACACTTCTAGGTTTGACTCCTCATTATATCCCAAACATCCCAAATGTAACAATAAATCATCAAGGGAAGGTTATCTCTACGTATACACAAGGTTACGGGACACTCGGGATCAAAACAGGCTAAAAAGCCAAAACTGTCAACTCGTTCGAAGTCTCGTTCGAACGAGGATGTTCGAACGAGAGTTCGTTCGAACGAACTGGGCCTTCTAACGAGATCTCGTTCAAACGAAAGTCTTCGAACGAACATCCCTCTCGTTAGAACCCAAATTGTCAACTCGTTAGAAGCTCGTTCGAACGAGCTCGTTCGAACGACCTGGGTAGGTCTTCTAACGAGTGGCCAGATTCAAGCCCATAAATTTCTTTACTTGTTTTTCAAATTTCTCTACACCTCTAATCTCCTCTAAACATCGTTCCAACATCAATTTAAGGTTCCTAATTCTTACTAAACATACATAGGTCACCTACTAACATTTTTGTGGGAATTAAATCACTATAAACATCATCCAAATATCAAATCCATACATTTATCCCCAATTTCAAGAACATGAACCCTAAAATTTATAAATCATCAAAGAATCTAAATAAATCCGTTTTTGTTTCATCCAAAACGTATTAACATCAGATTATTCACCTACATAAAGTTCTACATGCAAATCCTCATCACAATACAAGTTCCTAATTCCAAATTAATGGGTTTTTATCAAACTCCCAAGAACAATAAGATTTTTATAAATTCCTACACATGGAAGAAGCATTCTCTAAAATTAATTGGAATTAAACCACTTGCCTTATTGGAATCTCTGATTTGATGACGAATTTCTGAAGGTTGAATTGCCTTCTCTCTCTCTCTCTCTCTGCAGAATCCTTCTCTCTCTCTCAACAAGCTTTTCTTCTCAAGGTGTTAATGGAGGTGGGGTTGGTTTTGCCAAGTTATAACTTCTCCCGTAGCCCACTTCCTAAATTGGGGTTGGAAATGGCTTAGTGGGTTAATACTAAGTCATATTTTTAACTCTAATTTTCGTGGGTTTTAATTACCCAATTTTCGAAATTACCAAAATGCCCTTATAAGTTACCAGTATGGCCCAATAATGCGTCGGGACCCAAACTTAACCCCCGGCTAGTGTTTTCTGACTATTTCGACCCTTCCGGACGCGTTGGCTCACTCAAAACGACCATACGGTTAATAGAACTAAAATTCACTTTTTAATTAAAATAAATATTTTCCTGATGCGACTGTCACACACGTATCAATAAAATTTTCCAACTTGCCGTATTTCAATCTCACGACAAATTTCATACTTCAATATTCATGTATAATATTATATGCACATTATATTCAAATACCAACTCGCATCTAGCTAGTATTTTAATCCGGATTAATTTCCAATTAATACGCATTTAATTTAATGAATCCCATAAATAAATACCACAAAAATACGGGGTATTACAATCTTTCACTATCCACATAATGACTAGATGTGACCCTATCAATTTCTTATTGGTGCTAAAATTTTTGATAAGAAATGCAACAAGGTGGTTCCTCATTGTCTCTAAATATGATCTCAAATGTGTGGTTAACAGGGTCGGGTCTCGCCGCGGCACGAGCGTCACCTGCACTTCGGTCGTTCTATTCTCATCTCACCAGCTCTATACTAAAACCTAAACTAATGACTACACTCAATAAAAGGGAGTATAGCGGCCAAGTCCGAGTATCAAAAATCCACATAGACGAGTTTCTAGAATTTATTCAGCTTAGTACTTCTGAATAAAAGTGTAAAAGATAATTATAAACAAAAGGAAAAGATGCAAAAAGGGAAAGATTAATCTAGGCATATATTTAAACTACACTAACAAAAGAGGTAAAAACTATAGGTTGCATCGGATATCCCTCAGCTCAGCTTAACGTGTATAAATGGTTACATGGTTCTACAGATTCATTACTAGTGTGTCTCGTTTTGACAGTTAAGTAAAATCAGAATTATCACACCCCCAAATTTGTATAAAAGTCTAATAAGATTTTGGCGTCAACATATACCCCGAAAATTACGCATGCAAGGTCGTAAGTATGGAGCATACATGATATAACCCGTCAAATCTCCTAGGAGAAAAAACTAGGACAACCTAATTAAAATAAAATCGTATCTTCCATCACCACATCAAAGCAATACGATAAGCACGAGTCGAGTTCGATCCAACACAACCTAGGCTAATTTAACCTAGAAAGCATGAAAAAAATGCGGTAAATAAATGCTATAAAACTACACTAGAAAGCATGTAAATAAAGCAGTAAATATGTAGAGGAGGCTTGAAGGTAATCCTGAGATTAGGGATAATTCCCCAATTAGCAAACAGTGTTTGGGATTAAGAAACCGAGGCATCTCAAGCGTGGAAACTCAACGAGCCAGCTTAGCGTGGAAACTCATACTTTAGCTTGTTGTGTTAGTAGTCATATTGTATATTTGTTTATGTTGACTATGAGATATAACGATTGTAATGTTGTAACGATAATAATAATGAGATTTAGTGTGAGGTCAAAAGGTACTCGCGAGAGACCAAGCTTGGCAGGGCCTGGGAGAGCTTTCAGGATCTATCGAATGACCTCGTCGTGGGAACTTTAGAGGGACTTGGCTTGGAGGATTGAGAAGTGAGGCACTATTGGGTCTCGTCCTGACCATCTTAGATACACCTGGTAAAACACCGAGGGACCTTGTACGTGGAACCTCGGGCGGAGAAGCTTGGAGTTCCATCATGCGTTGAGTTATGAACCAAACAACCCTTTACTTAATGTCACGTCTACTTTATCTGATGGCACTAACCAACTAGGCAATGTTAGAACTGCACTTGAGTAAACTACCGTGGTATTTGGGGCTGTCAAACAGTTGGTGAGCCACCTCTATGACAACAGCCCACTGACACACAGTGGTTAGGCAAAAGGCAAGCCTTGGCATTTAATGCCTATGATGTGGAGCTAACTAGCGCATCAGGCATTTAATGTTGTGACATAAAGTATGAGGGAGGTCTTTCATAGTCTTTAATGACTGAGTTGCCTCGGGGGTGGTGTGGGGGCCTATTTAAGGACCCCAACCACCTTTGAGGAGGGAGGATCGATCTATCCATCTTTTTGAGAGAGTTCAGAAGTTATTGCTAGAGAGAATATACATTCAGAGAGAGTTATTACAAACCAGAGGGCTCACCCACTCACCATTGTCATTAATTATGAAGCTTTAAATACTTGATAGAGATTCTTGAGGGTTTGTTTTGATTTGTTTGACTGCCTACCAAGGTGTATCTAGGGTGCTTACTTCTCCCTCCCTTCTAGCTAAGTTACTTCTAAGTTTATTACTACCTTCTGAGTTATACACAAGAGATTTGGGAGTTTAAACTGAGTTTATCTTCATTGAGTTTGTGTTTTCATGTCCTATCATTAATCCAGAGTTCTGGCTAATTAACTTATCTAGGGTTCTGGCTAATTAACTTATCATTACAGTACTCAAAAGAGGTTACGCCTCCCTCTTATCGAAACTACCCTCTTACAAAATCTAAACTAGAAAGTGAAGAAAAATGAAGTAAATAAAGAAATACACACATTGGAAACTCAGATTGATAGAGAAGATGCGGATAGTGTTCTACACAACCTCGACGGGCAAACCCCTCTATACGAGCAAACCCTCGGAAAGAGAAAATGGCACACTCCCCAAACCCTCCAAACCCTAGCTTCCCTAACCCTAAGTGTAGAAAAGGATCTATTATTACAAAATATCTGTCAAAAATGAGATAAGTCTTCAAATTATACTAAGTTGAGGAAAGGAAAAAAGAAATAAAGGAAAAAGAAATGAAAAGGAACCGAGTGGCAAATATCTGATGATACCGGTCGACCGCGGCCAAGGGGTTGGTCGATCGGTCCTTTAAGTTAAGCCCACTATCTCATTCGCAAGTAAAAATCCCCACGTGTGGTCTACCGGCAGCAGGGGCGCGATCGATCGGTACTTTATTTTCTGTTGTTATTTGTTCTTCACATGGGAGAAAAGTTCATAACGGAAATAACCATAACTTGATCGTCCGAAATCGAAATGATACGTCATTTACGGCCACGTGATGCTAACTCAACAAAATACATATCCGTGGAAATTCTATGACTCAAAGATGAAGTGTGAATTGACTAAAATTCCCTTGAAGTAGTGTCTGGTGACCAAACTTCTCCAAAATTCAACCGAACCTCACTTGTAGCATTCTAACCTATAAAAGCACAATGAACCCTTGCAAACCATATATATGTCCAAATCCGAGGTTTTCTAGTTAATGAGCATAAATATAGGAATTAAGGATGTAAAAGTGCTAGAATGCACAAAGATAAAGGGCAAAAATATGCAATATTCGTGACGCATCACACCCCCTAACTAAGACATTGCTAGTCCCTAGTGATGAAACAAACAAAACCAGTCCACAGAAGGGGATACAAAACATATATATGCATCAAAATATAAAAGCCACTTTCATAGGGAACACGATTGCATATAGCATATGCCATAAGCCGTTAGACCCCTAGGTTACCCTAGTGGACGAGTGTCGTCTCGTGAGGGTTTTCAGGGATGAAACCCATAAATATCATATATTTTCCTCAACATATGACCAATCAACATGCGACAAGCCCAACAATAGTGAAAAATATTTCAAACACAATATTAGCAAAGTGAATGAATTCACACAGAAGTCCATATTATTAATCTTATATAATGAACTTCACATAATTGAAACCTTAAAATGTGGGAGGGGAGTGAGCACATGCAAAGTATGATTTGACAAAAACTTAAATAAACCGGATAAGCGTTAAATCATGCATATATGTCAATCCTCACAGGCATTACACTCATCAAGTGAATTCACTCGAAACAGTGAGTGAACACATGGAACACGTGGGCATAAAGAGTAAATGTAATTGGAAACTAGGCCGTGCACATGTCACAAATTAAGAACACAATATATAAAAGGACAAATTTGTAATCTCAGTGAAAGATGCCACTCATTAAAGGAGGCAAAATGCATTTCATAGATTATCAAAACTATTTAAACTTTTAAATTAAATGCACCCTAGGATCACATAGGACTTTATAGGGTTATAATATAGGTTTGGGGTTAAGGTACAAAATGAAAGGTATATGTACGGATTAAAAGTGTTTAGAATGAAAACTTAGAATAATGGGAAGAATGCGGGCAATAATGAAAATGGAAAACAAGTTCCATAATCAAGCATTAGGTATAACAATTGGAGAGTAATCAAAGCTTATTGAACTATATACAAGATGTACAACTTTATCTTTTCTTTTCTTTTATTATTTTTCTCATGTTTTCTTTTGTTTTCTTTGGTTATCTTCCTTTTCTTTTATTTATCACTACTCTTTCTTTCCTTTTCCCACTCTTTTCATGTTAAAATTGCAACCACATTACACAACATCATTAAATCCCAAGCAACATTTCAAACAAAGGCAAGGAAGGTAATATGTATGGTTTAAAACTCCAATTTGGAGTTGGTTATGGGATTTTGGATAATGAAACGAAAGGCTAATATTTAGGCCCACAGGGGTTGACTAGGGAAAACATATAAGGTGAGATTAAGGTCAATATGGGTGATATAACAAAGATTGCCTATGATCATTTCATAAAATTTACGCAAATCTCGAGTCAAAACAAACTTTAAAAATCATGCTCAAGTAATACATTTCATATATGAACTCAATTAATGAATGATCAATGAAAGAATAGAGAGATTACCGACGAAATCAACGTTTTCAAAGAGGAAAGAATAGTATATACACTCACAAATGAAAAAAGGTACAAAGCTTACTAGGTGTAAGTATATACAATGCAACAAAAGATTGCTGAGTTATAAAAATCTTAAACCAAATCAATAAAGCAAGAAAAGTGCATGTGCTCATGGGATTAAAGTTTAATTCATGAAATTATTCATAATATCAATAATTGAGGACTAAAGTCTAATAACTTCTAAAATCGAGAACATGAATCATTGAGTTGTCCACTAGATCGGGCAATTATGAAAATTTATCATCGAAAACAAAGGAAACATGCCCAAAAAAGGAGAAAAAAGAAAGAAAATCCTTTTGAAAATTTTAATTTTTCTAAGAAAATCATACTTAGTAACTAAATGTGAGAAAACCCATGGACTAAACAAAGAAAATGGATAGAATATCCCACACCCCCTAACTAAAATGTTGCATTATCCTCAATGCGTCCATTAAGAACACAACACAAAGAGAGGAAAAGAACGATATTACCCAAAATTGGAGCAATCTCCATAAGCACAAGTCCAAGCGAATCTACAAAACAAGTTAGTACCAAGTACAACAAGAACAAATAACAAAAAGTTAATTAAATACATTAGACTAAATAAGGAGGAAAGAAAAAAAACTAAAGAAAGAAAAAAAACTAAATATTTACAACCTACTATTTACAACATGCCTCCCAGGAAACGGAAGGCATGTGGGAGGTGAAAAAAGTGAACCATCGCCAATTTGAAATTTTGGGCGGTCGATGGGGGATTTGGATAACAACGGGGAAAGACGCATTTGAGGTCCAAGAAAAATCGGCTCATCTCCCAAAGGTTTTTCAATTGGAATGGGAGATGGTGCAAAAGTGGGGATATCATTCATCATGGAAAACAATAGCGGCAAAGCGACCTCAGCGGAAAAAGGTTTAAAAGTTTTAAATAATTTCTACTGACTCATAGGAATCCACCGGTAATTGTAATGGTTCAAGATTCGAGAACAGGTCCCAAATGAAACATTTACAGGCCAGATTCGAGAACCTATCCCAAATGAAACATTAAAATTACCGACAAAGCGCTAAAAGAGGACATGGTTACCGAATTGTTTGTTGATGGAGAATCAGAGAAGGAAGGTGCGCGACCGAGAGTCAAAGTTTCTTAGTGCTCAAATGTTTTATCCAGTAAAAAAATACAAATAGAAATAAAATATTACGAAATACTAAATCAAATAAATTCTAAAACAAACTCATCCCCACCAACATCGCCATTTGATAGGATCGGGTCTCCCCGCGGCGCGATCGTCACCTGTGCGCCGATCGTTTTATTCTCAGCTCACCAGCTCTATACAAAAACCTAAACTTATGACTACACTCAATAAAAGGAAGTATAACGGCCAAGTCCGAGTATCGAAAATCTTCAAAGACGAGTTGCTAGAATTTATTTGGTTTAGTAAATCTTAATAAAAATGTAAAAGGTAATTATAAACAAAAGGAAAAGATGCAAAAAGGGAAAGATTGATCTTGGCATGTATTTAAACTAGACTAACAAAAGAGGTAAAAACTATAGGTTGCATCGGATATCCATCAGCTCAGCTTAACGCGTATAAATGGTTACATGGTTCTATAGATTCAATACGATTGCGTCTCGTATAGACAGTTAATTAAACCTAGAGTTGTCACACCCCTAAATTCGCATAAAACTCTAATAAGATTTTGGCATCAATAAATACCTCGGAAATTATGCTCTCAAGGTCATAAGCACGGAGCATACATGATATACCCTGTCAAATGTCCTAGGCATAAAAATTAGGAGAACCCAATCAAAATAAACACGTATCTTCCATCACCACAATAAAGCAACATGATAAACACGAGTTGAGTTCGATACAACACAACCTAGGATAATTTAACCTGGAAACAGGATAAAAAAGCGGTAAATAAACGCAATAAAACTACACTAGAAAGCATGTAAAGAAAGAAGTAAATCTAAACTAGAAAGAGAATGAAAACGCATTAAATAAAGAAATACAAAAATTGGAAAATCGGATTGATAGAGAAGATGGGGGATAGTTTTCTACACAACTTCGATGGGAAAATCCCTTTATACGAGTAAACCCTCGGAGGGAGAAAATGGCACACTCCCCAAACCCTAGCTTTCCTCTCTAACCCTAAGTATGGAAACTGATCTATTATTACAAGATACCTATCAAAAATGAGATAAGTCTTCTATCTATACTAAGTTGAGAAAAGGAAAAAGAAATAAAGGAAAAATAAATGAAAAGGAATCAAGTGGCATATATCTGATGATACCGGTCAACCGCCGCCAAGGGGTCGGTCGAGCGGTCCTTTAAATTAAGTCCACTATCTCCTTCGCAAGGAAAAATTTCCACACGCGATCGATCGGTTGCAGGGGCGCGGTCGATCGGTACTCTGTTTTATGCTGTTATTTGTTCTTTACATGGGAGAAAAAGTTCATAATGGAAATGTCCATAACTTGATCGTCCGAACTGAAAACGATGCGCCTTTTATGGCCACGCGATGCTAACTCAACTAACTACATATTCGTGGAAATTCCATGAGCTGGAGATGAAGTGTGAATTGACTAAAATTCCTTTGAAGTAGAATCCAGTGACGGTACTTCTCCAAAATGCAACCGATCCTCACTTTTAGCATTCTAATACCTACAAAAGCACAATTAACCACTTCAATACATATATATGTCCAAATCCGAGGTTGTCTGGTTAATGAGCATAAATATAGGAATTAAGGACGTAAAAGTGCTAGAATGCACAATATTCGTGATGTATCAGTGGTCCCTCGAGTGATCAAGATCGAAGCATATGAAAATATGTTGGCCATATTTCCTTTTCATATTTTTAACCCACCATTTGCGGAGATACTAGATAATGATTTATAGGCCAATCTTTACGGTGTTGACCTAAAAGAATGATCTATGGAGTTTTATGGTTCATCTGCCAAAGGGACAAGTGAAGTTGTTCTTATACTATCAATAGGAACAAAAGTGATTACTCTATATTTCAAATTAGCCTTTCTTCATTCAAATAATGAATCTGAATATGAAGTGTTTATTTTGGGCTTACTTGGGGCTATACGAAGATGAATTAGTTCCCTCTGCATCAAAGGTAATTCTAACGTTGTGATAAAATAGGTAAAGTGTAATTTTAGTCCAAAACACCTTAGCTTAGAGCCATGTTAAATAATAATACGAAGTTTATTAGAGAAATTTCATTAGGTGAAGGTGGAGAGACATGATAGAATGAAGAACCTTAAAACAGATGCATATGCCACAATTGCACAAAAGGTACCATAAATGATAATTTAAAAAAAATTGTAAAACAAATAGGAATGACACAATCATCTGTGCTCCAAATTTTTCCTGATGATGATAGTTCAGATTAGAGAGTTGTAGTAAGAAAGCAACTTGATACAAGAGATGACACAATGAAGCTCAAAGAGTTATCATAATATCTCCGACATCAAGGAATGTTATCCTATAAAAATCCTAAGGTCGTGTTTCTAGATATACATGGTCAAAGGAAGAACAAGTGAAGGTAAAAAAAACTCATGAGTAACATTGTAAAACTATTGATATCTATCTTTACGCAGAAATTCAAAGATAGGGGTATTATTGGCCAATGATTAAGTTGATGCGAAAACAATATAAAGAGAATGTGTTAAGTGTATATCTTTGTTCCAGCCAATATAAATCAATTTTATGGAAGCTCAAAAAAATAGGATATACCCCTACATTGATTTTCTCAACGATGGAGATGTACCAAGAGAGAAGGATGATATAATAGCAGTCCAAAGAAGATCCCTTAGAATCAACATGTTAAAGGGGAAGCTATTTCGAAAGATATATTTGAATAAACCGTTACGATGCAACATAAAAAAGAAAGTAGTGGAAGTCCTTAAGTAGGCTTATGATTCAACTCATATTTGGGGGAGAAAAACTTTATGATAAACTCTTAACACTGGGTCATTATTGGCCAGTGATGGAGAAAGACTCATTTGAACTTGTTTGAATAGGCAAGCCTTACCAACTTTATGGAAACCTCCCCACTCGCTAGCCAAGCCCTATCATTTTCAAACTTGGGCATGACCTTGTAGGAAAAATCAATCCTTACTCTAGAGGAAGAATAAGGATATTAGTTTCAACTGTGTGCTTTACTAAGTGGACATAATCAATACTATTAAAAGTGGAAATAATAGAAATTATGGCATAGTTCATTCAAAAATACATAATTTATCGGTTTGACATCCCCAAGGTTATGCTATCAAATAATTTAAGTCCATTCATTGACAAGGAGGTTAAAATATGAATAGACTAATACTCCATCATTCATCACACTTCCATAGTGGCATACCCAAAAGGCAATGGCCAAGTTGAGGCTAGAAACAAAATTTTGATCAATATTTTAGGCAAAGTTATGGAAGCTTACCTGGAGTGCGGGATGTCAAACTACCGATGGTTCTTTAGGATTATTGAATAATAAAAAGGAAACCAACAAGCTACACATAATTTTTCTTAATCTATGGAGTTGAGTTAAATCTTCTAGTTGAACTCAAAGTACCTTCGAACAAATATACCTTGCGAAGCAGCATGCTTCCATAGACTAAACATGTTAAAATAAAAGCATTAGATGAGAATCGTGATAATGCGCGAAAACACTTCGAAATATACATGAAACAACTCTCTAAAGATTATGAAAATTTGGTGAAACAAAAACAATTACAAAAGGTGACCTGGTTCTAAAGGTTCGTATCAATAATATCAAAGGACTACCCCTATCAAAGTTTGCAAAAAATTAAGAGGGACCTTATGTTTTCAAATAGGACCATGACTTAGGTTATTTATTAATCTCAAAGATTGAAGGGGACAGTCCATTTAAGGTGAAAACTAGTGTTTGCAATCATATTATGTATGAGAAAGACATGTAATTTTTTATTTATATTTTGTAGTTTACCAAAGATTTGATCTAACACATGTCCTTGTTTTGTTACAAGTTATTATGAATACCAATATACAAATGTTGAAGAAAGTAAAGTGAATAAAAGTACATATATATTAAAATATCTTCTTTATATTTCATTCATAAACAGGTTAACACAAAAATAAGGACTACTACCTAGTAATACATAGCAAAGAAGGAAAAAGATATCCAAAAAGGAACCACAAATCTAAGCCGATGAAGAAACCATCCCCATTCGACACAAAAACATCATCATAAAATTCTTTTTGATAGTCAAATAAAGCTGAGATTCTACTCCCAACTTCTATCCTTTCCTTTAGCTTTGCCTCATGTATTCTTTTAGCTTAATCTAGAGGTTCTTCAATAGTGTCCCTAGTTTGAGAAACTTCATAAATTAGGAGAACAAGTTCCTTCAACTTCTCTCATTAAACCTCCATAATTTTGATATTTTTTAAGAATCGACAACGATCGGTCATCATATATACATCCTTAAGATATTTCAAACTATTTATGCGACATTGGAAATTACACCCATCATTTTGCATATCATGAAGAAACACAAATGTTTGTTAATGATGGACTTACCTAGCTAAGAAGATGAAGTGTTGAAATTTCTAAAAATATTGCCGCCATGCCTTGCAGACAATAAGCCATCAACAAATTTGTCATCCTTCAGCATTTAGTAGTGAAAGTTTCAAGATAAGGCGTAAACAACTGATCGAGCACAATTTAAAGTTGGCCTAGAAATTAAGCACAATTATAAACAAGCTGACGATAATAGTCAATTGGTTCTATATCTATAATGGGGGCACCATATGAAAAATCACTTTCCTCATGGTTGACACTAGCGATAGATCATTGGTCACTCTAATCTGAAGGCCCAATTACTTCTACCCTAGTAAAATTATCTTCAACGCCTAATATTAAGCATGCACATCACCGGTAGGATATGCGATATAAGCTACATTTATTGAATCGTGCTCTCTTAATGGCTACAACAAATAACGATAAAAAGAGTATGTCAAAATTCAACAAAAAATTTACCAAGTAGGTAAATTTATAAAATCTTGGCAAATGATGAGTCAAGTCACCAAGAAGGTGCATTATTCGATAAACCACACCCAAGTAGGTTGCATCACCAAGCATGTGACAAAATATATCGATATGAACATTACTCAAGTTGAATAAATCACCATAAATGTGAGATTTTTCACTAAGTTACACCCAAGCATGGTATAATACCAAGAAAGTTAATTCATACACAATAAAATGGGCAAACATTACAAGAAACATGAGTATATATGTTTACCTCATTAATAGGTCTAGCAGTACCCGAAGGTGTGGGAGCATCCACATCTCGAGACTTGGTTTTAGCCTCTAGCATAAGTGTATCCACAATTGCCAATACACCCTAATCCATTGGGGAATGAACAACCTTAGTCAAAGGAGAAGGCGACTCCCTTTATCAAGTTCTAAAGGATAAACATAGATCACATGAGGAAGCTCAAACCCAATATATAAGAATAAATAATGAAAAAGATGCAAAAAAAAATCACAATGGATATACCTTATTGTTATTATAACTCAAATAAGAAAAAATATCTAGAGGAACCACATATTTTGGTATCACACCTAGAAACTTAAGAGGAACAATCGACCTGCCCTATTAAGGAACAATCGTTAATAGACTTCATGTAACACCCTGTGGACTGTCCTATCAATCCGTGATTGTTAGCCCACTTATTCCTAAGGAAAAAATATAAAACTTTATTAATAGCGAACACTTACTAAGCCGCATCCTATAAAAATAAGGCACTGACATCATTATCAGAGTTGATAGATAAAACCAATATCACAGTTTAATAATGCACAATATGAAGAGATCAAACTGTGAACACTAACCACAAGTTTGTAATGCAAACCTCTAAACAAAACTATCCCTTCTCCTCGTACAAATCCTTATAATAAAACTAAATGCTGAAATAATTACAACCAATAGTGAAATCAACATGCTAACATGCTGACAATAAACACTTTCTTATGACTCTAAATTCCCTAATGCTTCCACAATATCTAAATATCCTCACTGGCCTCTATATTATTTTCCACCTATATTTCCTTCGCAACCACTATCCTGAGGAAACAAGGAATGTGAAAGGGATAAGCTCAAACACCTCAGTAAGGATTAACTCAAAAGTCACCCCCCACTTCCTAATGTTAGCATAAATAGAGGATATATATATATATATATTGAGAGAGAGAGAGAAGTTCAAAAGTGAACCCTAAAAAATGAACATTTTAATGAACATTAACAAAATCAAACTAACAACCAATTAATTGAGTTTCCTATGTTATAATTGGTTCGCGCCAGCGGCAACGGACACGTACGTGACACACGTATTTTGAATACAGCCCCAACCTTCAACCCCCCCCCCCCCCCAACTAACCCCCAACCCCTTCGGCTCGTGTCCATTCTCAAATTCAGTCAAAAACCCTAAACCATCAAATCCAAAACCCATTCCTGCTAGCTTCAAATTAGTCAACCTTCAATACCCATCTAATGCGACTACCTGCCATCCATAAGCCGTAATTAATTTTCACCGAAATTTAACTGATTAATTGTCATGGATCTTGTCCTCAATTATTTGTCAACGAACCTGAACTGATTAAAGAGATATTAAGCAATAAAGATGGCATTTTTCCAAAACAAAACCCAAATATCTTTGCGAAGAATCTTATGGGATATGGACCTGTTTTAACTACTGATAATGAAAAATGGTCAATAGTATGAAAACTAGCTAATCATGCTTTCCATGCTGAGAGATTAAATACTTCTCATATGGGGGAGGGGGTGGTAAGGTCCAATATGGATGAGGGACTGCCATGGTTTGGTCACTCGTGGGTGAAGGTTCGGTAGGAGACAGGGTATCACCTCTGTCAGCAGGTGCTGGTTTGGGTAATGGGTTGTCTGCTATAGTAATGGCAGATGGGGTGTGTCACACGCATTTTCGTTGCCGCTATTTTTTTGTTAATGTTCATTAAAATGTTCATTTTTTAGCATTCACTTTTGAACATCTCCTTATATATATATATATATATATAATGATGCAAAGTAATAATATAGAAAATGATAATAACGATGCAATATGAACAAATAAGAAAGGAAAGATTAGCATTCCCAACCCATCAAATTACCTCGATGACCTAAGGCTCAATCTCCATTAGTTAATTACTCCTTAGCTTCCCCCAAGGAATAATCTCTCTTGCTTAGACCTCATAGTCCGCGGCCTTTATTATTAGCATTGGACATCATATTCTCTATGAACTTATTCTGGGTATCTTTGACATAATCAAGACACAGGTCACGACCTCCCCTCCTGCCCAATTCCAGGATAGTAGATTCATAATATTTTGCTAAATCCATAACCTTAGCCGAGATCTGCTAAGGTGAGAATTGAACTCCTAGGTTGGGAGTCTGATCTCCTTTGGCAGGAAGGATTTTGATGAAAAGGGCTAAGAACACCCGAGACCAATATATTTGTGATCATATTCATTAGTAGGTTCCATTTTCTTTTGTCAGAAAGTTATATGCCCCATAGTTAGTCTCAGCCTAAACCTCCTTAGGGCTAACCTAAACTCCGCAGCCTCAAAGAAGGAGTTAGAGCTCCTGATCACTAGGGTTATTTTAGGTAAAATAATAGTTTAAACCCTGAATATCTTATTACTCGAATCCTCAAAGATCAAATGTAAAAACATAGGTAAAATCTCATAATATCAATATAAACATCCTCTAAGTTTATTTCACCCAAACCATAAACCTCTAAATTAGGATCCTAATATAAAATATCTAAAATAAGGATTCAAAGTGAATAGTAACAATCCATGAACTTTAAGCCTAGAAGTCTTAAATATCAATGTTAATAGTAAATAACCATGGTCTTTTAACCCAAAAATCAAATGAATAGTAGAGCTCCTTGGCCCAAACCTAGAAAACTCATAATATACACATGGTCTCATCTCGTTTGAGTAAAATCATATAGACTAGGATTTCAACAAGAAAGTGATTAGGAAAAATCCCTTACCTCTATAGATTATGTTTAATTAACAATATCCTTCTATCGCCTTGGCTCCCATTTTTCTCCGATGAACAGTGGAATCCATGGCCTCCTTTTTGGAAGCACTTCCTTTGTCATAAAATCTCAATTTCTCTCTTAAAAGTGGGAATTAGATCTCTAGCATCTTTGGGAAGTGTTATAAGGGTTGTTATTTCTAGGAAATAGTATGGGACATAGGTTTCCTCTGTTGTCATCACTTTTCCATAAATACTCCTCCAAAAGTCTTCTAGAATTCTCTAAACTTGATTCATAAGGTATGCCTTGATGAGTCCATGTCATCCCTTCATGTGTTAGGCCTACGTGAATCTAAGCTACCAACTTCATGGCCTATGAATCCAAGGTCATGGACTAAAATCTTTAGTTAATATTTCTCAATCTATACACGGTGTTTTGCCCTGGGTCGTGGCCTTAACTTTACTTGTGGCCATGGCTTCCCATAATCCCATAGTTATTACAACCTTCCCAATTTAAGAAATTACGTCCTTGGAATTTAATGAGAAAAAACTCTGACCCATACCTTGGAATAAATATGGTAATAGGGATAACTCCACTCCCAAGTAGGCTCTTCCATGACCTAATGTCTCCAAAGTAACTTGACTGGGGAAAACATTTTCATCCTTAAATTCTTTTACTTTTATTAAAAGTTATAATTGGGGTCTCATCACAGCTCAAATATTCACGGATCTCAATGGTCTCGTGATTAATAACATGACCAAGGTCTCTAACATAGTTCTTAGTCATCGAAATATAGAATACGTTATGCATATAGGACAAGTTTGGGGAATCACAAGTCTATAGGAAGTCTTTCTAGATCTTTTAAGTATCTCAAATGGTCCCACATACCATGGATTCAACATTTCTTTCTTCCCAAATCTTATAATTCCCTCCAAGGAGAATCCTTGAGGAATGCATGGTCCGAACCTCTAAATCAAACTCTTTTATTTTAACATATGCCCAAATTTTTTTCCCACTTCGAGAACTCTGTAATCTTTATTGAATAAAAATCACCTTGGTCATGGTCCCCTTTACCATCTCAGGTCCCAATCTTTGTCTTTTTGTCACCTCATCCCAACACAAAGGGCTATAACATTTTCTTCCATATAGGGAAATGTAAGGGGCTATCTTAATACTTGCTCGATATCTGTTATTATACACAAACTCCACTAAATCTAGGTGGTCTTTCAACTTTCGCAGAAATCACAAACACAATCCCCCAACATATTCTCTAGGGTCTAATTAGTTCTTTCTGACTACCCATCCGTCTGCAGATGGAAGGTTGTACTAAAATCTCGTAGGGGCCTCCCCATTTCCCTTTGAATTTTTTCCATAACACTAAGTTGAATCTAAGGTCACGATCAGATACGATGGTGATAGGAACTCCCTGGAGTATTGCGACCTATTTGATAAAGGATTTTTCCAACTGATCAACATTAGTCACTACACCATAACGAGAAATTGGTAACAAAATTTTTTAATGATTAGTAACGGATTTTACCCATTAAAATAATCTAATGGAAATAATCCATTAGTAATGTTACATAATTATTGCAAATATCCAAGAAGTATAATTATTAATTATTTTTTTTCCTAAAAAACACGCGTGGGAGGAAAAACTCCCCCTCTTATTTTGGTTGGGTTCAAGAGTTCAAGTTGTAACAAAAGTCCCCCTCTTCAACCATCCCTTTCACTTGTCGTCAACCGTCTCAAATTCCCACTTTCCTGAACCTACATGCACCATGAGGTTTTCAAAAAACCTGTGTTGGGCTTAATTCCATTGATGATGTGAACCATGTTCGTCGAATTATCTTCACCCTAACACAAGGTTTTCGATATGCAGTCCCTCTCATTACCTTTTCTTCTATGTCTCTCTCCTTTAAGATTCCTATCATATAACCCTCAATCTACCTCCATATACACACCCACATACTAAGAATCTCAACTAGGTAATAATTCATTCCTCCAATGCTTTTTCACTTCTTCTTTATAAGTTGATGAGATTCGAATGATCAAACCCCAGTCTTAATGCCTTAATTATTTATTACAGAGAAGGCTAAAAAAAGAATTTACAGGGATGAGCTCTCTCAAGACGTGCCTTTTTTGTCACAATCGGTCCTTGTACTCGAATGACGGTGAAGACAATTCATTGATCAATTCAACTGATTCTAGGCTAGCAGTCATGGGATCATAAGCTTCATACCTTACTTTAATTAGTTGGTTAACTTTATTGTACTTTTTGTATGCCTTTTGATTCTTATTTAATGAGTCCGGTTTCTTTGTGGGTTTTAACAACAAAGTCAGGTGTTTTCATGGTTGGATACTAGGAAGCGGTAGTATGTTGTGCATGTGATGGTACTTGGATCCTTACATAAGGATTAGATCTCACCTTTTTTTCTTTTATATATTTAATTGTTCATCCCATTGTGTTTCTGTGTGTTCATTGCATCTAGATTTGTGTACATGTGACTTGAAATCCAGTGTCATAAAATTAACTTAGAATATAAAATCATGCATGGAAATCAGAAATGCGTTAACATTTATAATTTACTTGTCTTCATAGTTGAAAACTTTAGTGTTTCATAATCAATTGATTTTTCTATTCATCATCAGTATTAGAAGTGCAAAAGTCAACGCGGTTAAGGTCGTCCGTAAAGGCAATGTTTTCGTCCGCGTTAGAGGCACATACACCATTATTCTTGACGTTGAGAAAATAGTGTCAAAATCAAAATTTTTACATTGAGCAATGGGACAGATTCAGTACTCCGTGAAATAATTTGATGATACCTTCATGTACAGGTATGCAATTATATTTTCCATAGTTTTTCAAAATTATATTTTTAACTTTCTCATTGTCATTGAAATGTTTGATTTTGTAATTTGTGTGATTTCACTTATAAGTATGTTATTCTTCATCCTGAAGTGGCTAAACTTCTACCAAAGAATCATCTTCTCTATAAGTAAGTAATAAATTCACTCAATTAGCTTTCTTGTTATTGTTAGTGTTTCAAAATGTTTTCATTTTCTTTTGAATCACTTTTTAGAATCAAGTAAACAATAAAGTGATATTCTTATTGATATGTTTTGCCTTATTACGTGCTTCATTAAAAACATATACGTACGACTTGTTTTGTTCTCTTATAATTTCGCACTTGAAATGGAGGAATAATAAGTGAACTAAGTTTATTTATATGCTTAGCTTTCTTATTTGATATGCTCGGAGACTTCTCACTCATCCTCTATGGGTACACTTGAGCTAATGCAATCCAATCTAACCTTTGTTATAACAAGAAATTTCATGCCATTTTCTTATATTCTTGTATTCAATATGATGTTGGGTTTTTCTCTCACATATGGGATTTTGTGTTTTAGCTCAGAGAGACCTAGAGTCGGCAATGAGGTTTCAGTCATCATTTGGGTCTAAAACAGACAAGATTTTGATTCCATCTCCAGACAAAGAGACCAATGGTAACCTTACGATTGATGGGTTGATCTTAATCCTCACTCGCCACCCTCTCACTTTGCAACCACTTTTCTTGATTTTAATATTATCCTTTTTTCTATAATGGCATTTTTGATAGTTTTGTTTAAATTTCCACTCTTGATATTATATTGGGTTACTTGTTTTATCATCTATATTTTTTAGGGATTGGTGGTGGTAGTGGTTGTGATAAAAATTGGGTTGTTGTTGCTTGGTGATAACTTTTTGGGATGAGATAAATTTGATTAAGTTAATTTAATGTTGATATAACTTTTACTTGACTTTTTTTTTTAATTCTTTTTTTGGTTGTTAAATTTTCTTTTTGTTCACTTGGGTTAGAGGAATTGATATGTTATTTCTTGTTGATAATTTTGGAAATAAATTTAATTTGATTCAGTTATTTTAATGGTGATTTTTTCTCTCCCTGTACTTTTTTTTGTGTTCTATTTGTTATTTATTTCTTTACTTACTACTGACTTATATTTCTAAATGTTTCAATGGTACACATGTGTCTCTAATGGGATAAATGAATCCATATTTGATTTAAAAAAATTGGGATTGTATAATATATATTGATCTAGTTGTTTCACTATTTTTTTTGTTTCGGAGATAAGAAAGAGGAATTTTGTTATTTAGATAAATTGATATTCTTAATTACTAGCAGGGTAGAATACGCTGTGTCTCTAAGAAGTCTATATATTGATATGTAATACTTTCAATTCTATAGGTGTTAAGTTTGGAGAAATTTAATTTTGTTTTAAATTTCGTGTTGCAATAGAACACCTAGTTGTAATGTCAAATGGAATCTAGCAGTGATTTCTAGATTTTTAATTTCATTTGAATTTCTTAGCAATTAATCGTTAATATATCTTACACAAGGCAACATTTGATAATTTCATTCCACTTTCAAGAGACTTTTGTTCATTACAACCATCGTTTAGCTCTTAAAGCTGTGAGAAATGGAAATAATCATCACCTGGTAACTTCCCGATGATGGGGCATGAAAGAAGGCATCTATCACGGGTAATGAAAGTTCCCGAGGTTATTTCGGATCTTGGTGATGATCAATCTAACAATGCTACCTAAAATGTCCTTTTGTTGGCGATTCTAGTAGAATAATTATTGTGGATAATTATCTACCTATAAAGGCCAAGCGTAGACCGAATAATAAAGGTTAGAGTTTTAGTTGGGATGGTCATTCATTATTGTTGCACATTCGAGACGGTCCGCCTGAGGATATGGAGGTGATTTACGTTGGCTCTTTGAGGGTTGATATTAATTTGGGTGAACAAGATGACGTGTCACAAATAATGTTGGATAGGTTTAAGTGTGCTCCCATTTTTCTTTCTACTGAAATATTGGAGAAATATTATCACGGGTTTTGTAAGCAGCATTTGTGGCCTCTTTTTCAGTACATGCTTCCATTTTTCGCTAGTCATGGTGGTAGGTTTGACCCTTCATTGTGGTAAGCCAATGTGGCGGTGAATAAAATCTTCTCTCAGAAGGTGATCAAGGTGATAAACCCGAAGGATGTCTATGTATGGATACACAATTACGATTTAATAGTTCTGACTCCCTTCTTGAGGAGGCATTTTGATCGAATGAGAATGGGTTTTATCTCCACAGCCTATCTCCCACGTCGGAGATATATCGGACTCTGTTAGTTAGAGAGGAGATTTTGAGGGAACTTTTGAACTCTTATTTTATCAGTTCCACCCTTTTAACTATGGTCGACATTCATTTTCTTGTTGCACCCATATGTTGGGTCTCGAGTATCAATCGAAGAGGGGGTATATTGTCTTAGAATACTATGGGAGGACTATTGGGATAAAGATCATGCTGAGTGGAATCCATATAAGGCAGATCATGAACGTGTTGAGACTCACATACAAAGAGTGGAGGATTGGAGATCTTAAGCAGAAATTCGATGGGAGACCGTATTTCTTGGTATTGATGACATGGACATTTTTAAAGGCATTAATTTGAAAATTTTGACGATGGAACAGATGCTCAAGCAACACCCAAAGTGGTAGGGGAGGGAAGTATTGGTACAAATTATGAAGCCCTCTCGTGAAAATGGGGATTATATTAAAGAAATAAATGCAGGGATACAGGCGAGTTGCACGAGAGTTAATGAGAATTTAAAAATGCATGGTTATAAGCATATAATTTTTATTGATTGGGCAGTTTCTCTCAGCGAAAGATCTGCATATTACAACATTACCGAGTGTGTTGTCATTATGGCTATGAGGGATGGAATGAATTTTACCCCGTACAATTACATTGTATGCAGACATGGAATCCTAGGATTGGATTCTATTTCAAAATCGAACGGTCCCAAGAAGAGCATTCTAGTGGTAGAGAACTTCATTGGGTGTTTTCCCTCACTGAATGGAATGTCAAGGAAACCTTTGAAGAAATGAACGAGGAAATATCATTGGATGACTCTGAAAAATAGTTGCGCCATGAGAAACATTATAGGTACGTTAGTACACACGATGTGGCGTATTGGTCGAGAAACTTATTCCAAGATCTGAAGAGAACATGTATAGACCATTTTAGACGTTAGTGTTGGAGTATTGGTTTGAGCTTCAGATTTAGAGTTGTGGCGCTCGTTCCTAATTTCAGAAAGTTGTCCATTAAAGACATTATATCGACTTATTCAAGGTCCAAAAATAGGGCCATATTGATGGATTATGATGGGACCCTGATGCTCTAAACATCTATTGACAAAAAACCCAATCGGGAGGTTATCTCGATTATAGATGCGCTCTGTGGTGATGATAAAAATACTATTTTTGTAGTTAGTGGACGAGGAAGATACAGTTTAAGGAAGTGGTTTTCCCCTTGCAATAAACTCAGTATTGCGACTAAACATGGATACTTCTTACGGTACCCAATTTCTTTATATACACTTTTTTATTTTGCTTCTTTACATAGCCGATATGTATTAATTTGTGTTATATGCATGTTAGGTGGTATGCAGATAAAGAATGAGAAGATTAAGGATAAACCAATGATTTTGGGTGGGTACAGATAGCTGAACCTGTGATGAAATTATATATGGAAGCTACCGATGGTTCTTTTATTGAGAAAAAAGAGAGTTCATTGGCTTCACATCGTTAGGATATGGATCTAAGTTTTGGGTCCTACCAAGGGAAGGACATGTTAGATCATTTTGAAAGCGTTTTAGAAAAATGAGCCAGTTTCAGTGAAAAGCGATCGAACTCACACACACATTCAGTTCGTCATTCATACGACCCCTTTGACTCACACACACGGTAGTAAAGCTACTATTATCAACATAACCATTATTAGCAATCTCATAACACAAAGTAGATAAACAATTAATAAGCTCGGTCAAAGCATTATTAGGCAGACTCTCATCAGTATTATGAAAGAATGACATACAAGGGTAAAAAAATGTCAGATGATTCAGGCTCATCATCATTTGAATTGCTTGAATCATCCCATGTTTTACACAAATTAGCCTTATTATGTTTTCTCAGTTTGACCCTATAGTTAATGGAAATGTTACATATTTTACCACATCTAAAGCATTCAGACTTGCTATGGTCTTTGTCAGGTCTGGTATTGTTCTAGTGTTTCTATAGTCTCTTCTTATGAGGTCTATTGTTGGATAGATTTGAATAAGGAGCCTTTCCTTGTTTAGCAGTAACATTATTTCTAAACTTCAGTATTTTCTTGAAATGTTTAGACATTAAGGCTATTTGGTTATCCAAATCATCCAAGTCACAATTATCATCAGATTGGATTTCAAGATTAGGCATAACTTTATATTGAAACATCACATTGGGACTACATTTTTTCTGATGACTTCCAAGAAGTTATTTCTTATGATCTAGTTCCATTTTGACAGTTCATAGTTTTCTACTGAGGAGTTCGGGGGTAAGATTTGGATCTTCCATTTCCTCAATTGCATATCTTTTACTGCCAAATTTTGGTGGAACTGATCTTATGATTTTAGATTTCACTTCTGTCATAGACAATGCCATTTGCATGTAGCTTAGTTACGACATCAGTTAGTTTAATATAAAAATCATTTAAGGTCTCAGTCTCAATCATAACAAGGTTGTTATATTGTTGAATGAGTAGTTGAGTCTTTACAGCCTTAACACGTGTATCACCTTCATGGGTTATGACCAACGTGTCCTAGGCTTCCTTGGAAGTGGTACATATAGAGATTATTTTGAACTCATGCTCATTTACAGACATGACTATTGCATTCTTGCCTTTGTTATTATAGAGGGAGTCCTGGTTCTCCTCTTTAGAAAATTCAGTGAGAGGTTTTCTGATTCTTATTTCACTGCCTTCTGCTAAAGGTTTAATAAGATGAAAGTAGCCATTTTCGATGGCATTCCAGACTTCATCTCCCAATGTTCCTTGGATGAAGGCAATCATCTTTACTTTCTAGTAAAGAAAATTATTTCCATCGAAGAGGGGGAAGTCGCGATAAGTTTCCCAATATCTAAAACTTCTCATCTATGAGGTGTTTTGAAAACAGTTTCAAAAAACACAAGATTATGAACAGTTGTTTTGAAAAATAAGAACCCGCACTGATACCAATTGAAAATCCCTTACTATGTCATTTAATTAAAAGTTAAAATAGTTAAGAAGGGTCCGGATGTTTTCTTGAGGAAACTCTTTTAATAACACCAAGGAAATATCAAGATATGTTAGAAAATGTTTTTGAACAATAAATTTCTGTTACTTCGAAACTTGAAGGTTTAAAATAATTTTAAACACTTATAGCAGTGATAGCAAACGTAAAACAAGTATAAAAAACATTCACACAAGATAAATATTTTAACATCGTAAAACCCTTATCAATCAGGGGAAACATCCACGACTCCCTCTATGGAGTAAAAACAAAAATCCACTAGAATGAGCTATAGAGTACAAGTAAGCAACGTATTATCCAACCAATTCAAACCTAAAACTAAGCCAATAAATTATACCATCACTCCTAGATTTTTCTTTGGCTTTTCTAGCTTGTGACTATTGTCTTTAACGTCCTCCAAGCTTTAGTTATTAGCTCATTCTTTACGTTAACTCAGTTGGTAAAAATCTCTTTATCAAAACAACTTTAGTGATGTTGTGTGATAGTGTAGTGATGTGATGTGACTAACACATGCATGAAACTCACTCACACTTATATAGATAGTTTCATACAAATTACAAATTAATTCTAAAATGACATATAAGAGATTGAATCAATTTTTCTTGAAATTAGACTTCCTTTTTTGTAGGCCAAACAGAAAACAATCTTGATATAATAAAAGACCCAATATCCTATATGTCTCTCTTATTTATTTACAAACTTATTTCACAAAATGTGAAATATGAACTTTGAGACATAAACATCTTGAGATTTAAAAATTTTGAAGTCTTGTTTTTCAAGAAAACTAGAAAACAGAAAGAGGGATATATTAGGAATGATTTGATAAAAACTTTTTAAAACTAAAACCCAACAGAGAGTTGATTTCTAAAAGGGAATCAGTCCTAAAGGAACATGACTATATCACTTAGTCCGATCTCAAATCTCAAATATGTGAGACGAGATCAAACTTGGTGACAGTGTTTGGATAAGATATTTGAACCAAAAGAAGAACTTGAATCCCAAAAACACTCTCAAAGTTTTCTGAAAAAATTTGGCCAGAGTTTGGTTTACGTTTTTCTTTTTCTCTCTTTTTTCCCCTCTCCTCTCTTAGACTTGTCAAAAGATTGGAAATGATTAACCCTCAGTCTCTATTTATAAGGATAAAGGAAGGATGTTGAAGGTTAAGGGTAAATAAGCGATCAAGATTAATTCGACTTTTCGGTGATCAATCTAATGGCTCATAATGCACTGTTTCTATACGTTCTGCGATTGGATAAAACAGGTATCACTTTGATTGAGTAATAACGCATGCATACCTTTGATTAAAATGAATTAACATTCAAGATTAAGTCTTAAGAATATGAGTATAAATAAATACAAATCGGGTCATTAATAAGTGATGCGAGGGGAACCAAGTGTTCATGTATGGACATTGTCGTTGATTTTGTCTCCCGCTCTATATGAAAAAATCTAAGCTACTACTACACTTGCGAGGCAAGCACAGTGGTAAGTCGGGTATCGTAAGAAATCCAGAGGGAGTGATTGAATTTTAGATTTTAATTGCTTTAAAACTTCAGGAATAAAAGTGTAAAATAAATAAAAGAAAAGGTGATGGATGGGAATGGTGGAAAAAGAAAAAGAGAAGTTACGCTACACAAAAGTAAAGCGAGGATCGGGATTGCATCCTACCACACGGATCGAAACAACTACTAATTAGAGTTAAGTCTCGAAAGCAATTTAATCGAGCATTTTCAATTAAGTACAAACATCACACAATAAGGAATTCAATCCAAAGTTGCGAGATTAAACATGTAACAGAAAACGGTCACCTTTGGATTAAATTCGGAATATCAATATAAACACTAATGTTGCCTGACAACAGAAGTTAAACGCATAATAATCCGAATTTAATATGCGAGGTTTCAATTAAATGCAATTTTATACAAAACCTAACTTTCGAGGTCCAAACCCGTAAATGGCGGAACACAACTCTGACCCTATTTATCTAAGGGAAAGACATGGAAATAAACTACAACTAAACTAATTACAACAAGAAATAAATTAATCTAGGCATGAAATTAGAGAAAGCAAGTAAATGAAAGCATGGAAATTAAAGAAGAAAACTAAATTAATGTAATTAAAGTTAAGGCACAACTTACAAAACAAAGAATACAATAGAGGAGTAGGGCAAATCTCCCAAGTTTACAAACCCTAAAAACTAAGAAAAAATGAAGATATCTCTTCAAAATAAAGAGAAAGTGTATTCATACAAAATAAATCCCATGGAAAACTTGTAAAATAAAGAAGAAGAAAAAAAAATATATGCAGGACCGAATCGATTCGGCTGGTCCGAATCGATTCGGAAAGGAGGTTCCTCGAAGGCTGCTAAAGGGGCGAATCGATTCGGCTGGTCCGAATCGATTCGAAAACAGAGGAACTGGCATATTGAAATGGGGAAAATCGATTTAGCGGGTCCGAATCGATTCCTATATGTGAATTTTTTCCACTGTCTACTAGCGAGTAGATTCGGAGGGTCCGAATCGATTCACACCTGTAGAATTTTGATCCCTTCCCCTGTTTTTGTTGAGATGTCTTTCTCTTCTGCACTAAAGCCCATAACTTCTTCGATATAGCTCCGATTCATGCACCATTTGTGGCCACGCGAATCTTGTTCACAGAGCTTCAACTTCCGTGAAGACATTGGACCAGTTTCTTAAATTGTAAAATGACTAAATTGCCCTTGCATGTGCGGTTGTGTACTAAACTTCACCGGAATGCATCCAAACTTCATACTAAGCATCCAAATACCTACGAAGGCTCAATAGACCCTTGGAAAACATATTATCATAGAAATCCGAGGTTTTCTGGTTAATGAGCATAAATATAGGGATTAAGATACCCGAGGGGGCTAATAACGCGTAGGTTAACGGGTGAAATACGCAATATTTGCGTCGTATCACACCACCTAACTTACACATTGCTTGTCCCTAGCAATGAAATAGGAAACAACAAGAACTACAAGTAAACTGAAAGAAGGATACAAGTGCAAAATGGTATGAAAAAGTAATAAAAAGATAAGTCCACTTTCGAGGGCGAACGATTGCATTTAGCATATGCAATAAACCGTTGAACCCCTAGGTTACCCTAGTGGACGAGTGTCATCTCGTGAGGATTTTCAGGGTTGAAACCCACGAACATCATAAAGTTTCCTCAAAATATTCCCAACCCAACATTCAGCAAACTCAACAACAACGAAAAAGATTTTAAATATGTTATTAGCATATTGAACTAATTCAAGCTAAAGTCTGTTGTTATTATCGGGTTGAATGTTGAGAAACCGAATAGGTTCGGTGTGTGATAATTGATTTAAATTAAATTAAATTAAATTCGCAAGATTCCAAGTAACCCTTATTTAATTCGAGTCTATTTAGAAACAACCCATAAACAAACAACTACGTGTGTGTGTGTGTGTGTGTGTCAAACCATAGATAAAACATGCGACACAAAGTTAAGGAAAAATCCCCGCAGGGCAAAACCTTTTATTTCACTATAATAAGTAAATCGCAACTTACACAGATTACAATGAAATACAGTGACACACGAATACCCGCAGGCGGCGGTCGGTGTCGTCAGCAATGAATCCACACGCAGTGAACCCACATGAACCTCAGTCCAATCAACAAAGGAAGAACCGCAACACTCCTCAATGACACGCAGCCATAAAACTTTGTAGAGACTCCCTTAGCAATGACACGCGGCCCTCGGTTGCAAACATCTCTCCACAAAGGTTTGAACAAACACAAGGTTGTGTTCTTGGGTTACCAAAAGATTCACAAAGGTTTGGCAATTGTGTGAATCAAAACATGAGTCTTGGGACTCAAGAAATATGAAGACTAGAGGTATTTGGACTCTCAAAAACGTCTTCCAAAGTCTTGCAAAACAACTCTCCCGAAGTTGGTATTTATAGGGAAATACATGAAGAGACCCACGATCTTAAAATGCTGAAATTCTATCTAGCGTACAGGTACCCCGAACCGGTTCGGGTACCCCTGCGAACCGGTTCGCCCCCCCGAACCGGTTTCGGGCTGGGTTCGGGAAAGTGTGCTGGGAACAGGTGCTTAAACACTTAGAAAAATTCCCAGAATTTTCAATGAACATATCTCCATTTTCAACGGGCCATAACTTGTTCACCGTAGCTCGGATTGAGGTGCCGTTTCTTCCAGTATCTTTTTTGCGTCAAGCTCTTCAACTTTTTAGTTGACCGGTCCTCCGGACAGTGGCTTTAAAATTACCAATTTTCCCTTAAACATCCCTGTCATGCCTTGTTTCACTGATTTGACTTCTCTTGCATTCCACTTGCATTACGAGCCTACAATCAAGGAACGTGAAGTCGTTGATGCAGATGAGGGACATATTTAGTGGAGATAATGCATGCTTGATTCCCAGAATTCGGATAGAGGACGTCATGTGAGATCGTGAGGTGACGTGCCAAATGTAGCGGCGTACGACATACACAAATGTAACATGTTGGACATGAGAAAAATGTCCTTACAAATCTCCCCCTATGTCTATGCCGGTACATACATAAAAAATCCGAATTATCAAATATGAAATTGCCTATACAAATCTACCCTCCCATGAATCCAAAACTGGAAAAGGTACAAATGGATAGTCTTCATCGTTTGTTCTTCAAATCTTTAGGAATCTCAAAACTTTTCTCATCAGGGTGTGCAACATATAGATCTGGAATCTTCATACCTACACACATGAGACAAAGCAAATACCACGTGACATATCGAGTTTGAAATGAGATAACATGGATATCAATATATGATAGAAACATAAGCAACATCTCAAAAACTCCCCCAAAATTCAAATTCCCCCATAATATGATAATTCTTTCTCCCCCTTTTTATGATGTCCCCAAATAGACAGATGAGAAGAATGAATCAAATAAGCAAAATCGGGGTGTCACAGTATACAAAACATACACAAACTATTTTTTGATTTTTCAATTTTTCGGCAAAGGTAGGATACCAATATGAACAAATATGATAAAAAAATCACACCATGGATTTAGACTCAAACAACCAAGTCATGGAAACGGAATGAATGGGTGTGAACACATTTGATAGGTAAATCAACTGAATCAAGCATCTGTGCACGATGCATACGTGTACTCCTAACGAATGAACATCAAAAGTATCCTTAGGTGTAAAAAAATTTGTTGAATTTAGATGACATCGTCTTATGCAAATCAACAAATCAAAGTCAAAGTGATTTCCACACCAATAACGTCCAAAACTATGTAGCGCATTTTCAAGAAATTCAAGGACTTGCAAACCCGTTTTAAGTTCTCCAACCAAACTCCCTCATGTATATATTCTTTTAGAGGTAATCTAAATTCTCAAACTTTGGAGAATTGGTGCAAAAACCTAAATGGCCCATATTTTGGCATGAATATCTTTTTATTGCCTTTAATTTTTTTCGGGCTCTTTTAACCTCTTTCGACCTCGGATAATAAATTCCTCAATTTTTTAGGTCCTTTTTAACGGTGGCTTAGTATTCGCAAAGGCTAAAGAACCTTTCGCAGCCCTTCCCCGTTTTTCAAACAAAGCACACAAACTCACAAAACGGTTTATATATTCACAATTTCCTTATAAAAATTTATCGCGCTTGGTTCGTTTTAAGGACAGGATTGAAGTGAAAACACCCAACCAACATGTGAAAAGACAAGAACAATAATCAAACAAATACGTGCATGTGTGCAATAAAGGAAATATGAGTCAAACATGTAGGAAGTAACACTTAATTACATCTTAATGACTCCAAACATTATAAAGCACATGGATGAATTGACATATTGTCTCAAAACACTATCAAATAGTTACATGAAAATAATGGAATGATGTTGTGACTCGGTCATCCTAAGTGTTCATCCATAAACGGTGTAAACAAAATACAAAAATCTTTTTGGATTTTTCAAAAATTTTGTCAAAATAAAATCTTTTTGGATTTTTCAAAATTTTTCAAAACAAGAATATATAAAAAAATGATACATACTAGCAATAGGAAAACAATGACATCATGAAAATCACCCTATGCTAGTAAACAAGTCAAACCTCAATCATTAAGTGCGGAGGGGTTTTCCAAAGGTGGTGACAACTTATGAAAAACCTCCATCAATTCTTGTGAAGTTTTGACTAAAAACTTAACTTGCTCACCTAAATGTGCAAACTCTCTCATGTAGTCTCCGGGAGCATGTAAAGTATCATGTGTGGTTGCATGTGTGCCAGAAACACGTGTAGATGCAAAACGTGACACATACCCCAACTTAAAGCAAAATTCCCTAAGGTGTCCTCTCCTCATGCAATGTGAGAAAACATAAATAGGCCTAGGAACACCTCTCTCAAAAACTCTAGGATGAACTCTCCTAATGGGAATGGGACGCCTAGGTGGGTTAGGGTGAGACTCATGTGAATCACATACTAAAGTGGGAACCGGCTCGGGTGCTAATTTGGAAGAAGAAGCGCCGTCATGACTTATTCCTAACTTCTCACCTTTACCCTTATGAACCACCTTTTCAACCTTCTTAGGTGCGTTCAAAAAATTGACTTTGACCTCCCTGGCACGTTCGAGAACACTCTCGAGTTGGGATACACGTGTCGTCAGACTAGACAACGTGTCGGTCAAATCAATCTTCTCCTTTCTCAAAACCTCCTTCTCTTTCTCCAAATCTAAAACCCGACGACCTAAATCCCTATTATACCTTTTTGTTTTCAAGGTCTCGGTGTACAACTCTCTAAAAAAATTTTGGAGCTCACTTTCATCTCCACTTTCACTCTCACTTTCTCTCTCACTTGAAGCGCTCAAACCATCACTATCACATTCGTGTGCACTATTGTGGGACAAGGTGGGTGTGCTCACACGACTAGAAAAAGCTACAAACTTCTCACCACTAGTCTCATCACCCTCACTATCACTAAGTGTGGCAGGCATGGCTACTTTCTTTCCTTTCTTTCTAAGCCACGTAGGACACTCAAATGACTTATGTCCCTTACCCCCACATTCAAAACAAGTGATGTTCTCAAAATCTTCCTCACACTCCTCATCGGAGTCATTCTCTTTTTCCCTCTCACCACTTTCTTTGGCCTTTCCTTTCTTTTTATTTTTCTCAAAAAAATTCTTTTTATTGGAAGAATTATTTTTGTTCATGTTGAGAAATTTTTTAAAATTTTTCGCAAACAAGGCCATATTATTAAAATCAAAATCTCCCTCAGAATCTGACTCACAAACGGTTTCTTTCTTTTTCTTAAAATGAGTCTTTAAAGCAATGCCTTTATCCTTAGCCTTAATGGTTTTGGTAAACATGTCAATCTCATAGGTTTGAAGATCTCCTACAAGTTCTTCTAACTTAAGTGATTTCAAATTTCCCAAATAGTTCAAAATAGTGACTTTAGGAATAAAGCGTTTTGGGAGAGATCTCAAAATCTTTTTAACGACACGCGTGTTATCAATCACTTCACCCAAATTAAAACATGTGTTAACAATGTCCGACAATCGTGCATAAAAATCATCAAAGCATTCGGACTCAGACATGGTGATTGTCTCAAATTGGGTGGCCAAATTTTGTAATTTTGACTCTTTAACCGCGTTCGTACCCTCATGTGTCAATTTTAAAACATCCCAAGCCTCTTTAGACGTGGTACACGTCATAATTCGGCGAAACTCATCAGGAGAGACAGCTCCAGAAATAGCACTCAGACCACGGGAATTAAAATTGGACAATTTATAATCATCTTCAGTCCTGGCTAACACGGGTTTTAAAGTTGTGATGTTATTAACAGTGACCGTGGGAGGAGTCCAACCATTTTCGCAAAGCAACCAAACACGCTCATCAATAGATTTTAAAATCGATTTCATACGAGCTTTCCAGTAGGCATAATTAGACGCGTCAAAAATAGGCATCTGATTATATAAGTGCTCCATAGGAAAAATTGCGATTTTTCACAAAACTGATTATTAAAAAAAATCAATATCACACGATTTTGCGAAAAATAGGAATACTCAATAAATTAGCGCAACCCGCTATGATACTAATTTGAGAAACCGAATAGGTTCGGTGTGTGATAATTTATTTAAATTAAATTAAATTAAATTCGCAAGATTCCAAGTAACCCTTATTTAATTCAAGTCTATTTAGAAACAACCCATAAACAAACAACTACGTGTGTGTGTGTGTGTGTTAAACCATAGATAAAACATGCGACACAAAGTTAAGGAAAAATCCCCGCAGGGCAAAACCTTTTATTTCACTATAATAAGTAAATCGCAACTTACACAGATTACAATGAAATACAGTGACACACGAATACCCGCAGGCGTCGGTCGGTGTCGTCAGCAATGAATCCACACGCAGTGAACCCACATGAACCTCAGTCCAATCAACAAAGGAAGAACCGCATCACTCCTCAATGACACGCAACCATAAAACTTTGTAGAGACTCCCTTAGCAATGACACGCGGCCCTCGGTTGCAAACATCTCTCCACAAAGGTTCGAACAAACACAAGGTTGTGTTCTTGGGTTACCAAAAAGATTCACAAAGGTTTGGCAATTGTGTGAATCAAAACATGAGTCTTGGGACTCAAAAAATATGAAGACTATAGGTATTTGGACTCTCAAAAACGTCTTCCAAAGTCTTGCAAAACAACTCTCCCGAAGTTGGTATTTATAGGGAAATACATTAAGAGACCCATGATCTTAAAATGATGAAATTCTATCCAGCGTACAGGTACCCCGAACCGGTTCGGGTACCCCTACGAATCGGTTCGCCCCCCCGAACCGGTTTCGGGCTGGGTTCGGGAAAGTGTGATGGGAACAGGTGCTTAAACACTTAGAAAAATTCCCATAATTTTCAATGAACATATCTCCATTTTCAACGGGCCATAACTTATTCACCGTAGCTCGGATTGAGGTGCCGTTTCTTCCAGTATCTTTATTGCGGCAAGATCTTCCACTTTCCAGTTGACCGGTGCTCTGGACGGTGGCTATAAAATTACAAATTTTCCCTTGAACATCCCTATCATGCCTTGTTTCACTGATTTGACTTCTCTTGCGTTCCACTTGCATTACGAGCCTACAATCAAGGAACGTGAAGTCGTTGATGCAGATGAGGGACATATTTAGTGGAGATAATGCATGCTTGATTCTCGGAATTCGGATAGAGGCCGTCATGTGAGATCGTGAGGTGACGTGCCAAATGTAGCGGCGTACGACATACACAAATGTAACATGTTGGACATGAGAAAAATGTCCTTACAAATGTACATCATAGAATTGAAACTTTAAAAGTGGGAAGGGGGAGAGAACATGCATAGTATGATTTGGTAAAAACTTAAATAAACCTAATAAACATAAAGGCAAGCACAAATTCAATGCTCGCGGGCATTACGCTCATCAAATGAATACACTTGAAACAGGGAGGTAACACACGGAACATGAGGGAAAAAAGAGTAAATGAAAATGGAAACTAGGCCGCACACATGTCACAGATGAAGAACGCTATATAGGAAATTAAAAACTTGTAATCTCAATGAAAGATATCGCATATTAAAATAGGCGAAATGTATTTTCACAGATTATCGAAACTATTATGACTTTTAAATTAAATTCACCCTAAGATCACATAGGACTTTATAGGGTTGTAATGTAGGCTAGGCTAGGGTACGAAACGAAAGGAATGTATGTACGGATTCAAAGTATTCGGAATGAAAACTTGGAATAATGGAAAGAATGCAAGAAATATCAAAAATTGAAAGCAAGTTCCATAATCAAGCAATAAATATGACAATGGGAGAGTAATCAAAGCTTATTGAACACTATATACATCACATACAACTTTCTCTTTTCTTTTCTTCTGGTTCTCATGTTTTCTTTTCTTTCCTTTTTCTTTTTTTCTTTTTCTTTTCTTTTTGACAACTCTTTTTCTTCTTTAATTTTCTCACTCTTTTCATATGCTTAAATTGCAACCACACTACAATAGCATCATTCAATCCTAAGTATCATTCCAAACAAAGGTATGGAAGGTAATATGTATGGTTTATAACTCTAATTTGGAGTTGGTTATGGAATTTTGGGTAATGAAATGAAAGGCTATATTTAGGCTCAAAGGGGTTGAGTAGGGAAAAATAAAGTGAGGTTAAGGCTAATATGGGTGATATAACAAAGATTGCCTATGATCATTTTTGAAAGTTTACACAATTCTCGAGTCAAAACAATATATGAAAATCATGATCAAGTAACACATTTCAAGTATGAAATCAATTAATAAATGGTCAATAAAAGAATAGAGAGATTACCGACGAATTAAACGTTTTCAAAGAGGAAAGAATAGTGTATACACTCACAAACGACGAAAGGTACAAAGCTTACTTGGTGTAAGTATATACAATGCAACAAAAGATTACCGAGTTATAAAAATCTTAAACCAAATCAATTGAACGATAAAAGTGCATGTGCTCATGGGATTAATATTCAATTCATGAAGTTATTCATAATATCAATAATTAAGACTAAAGTCTAATAACTTCTAAAATCAATAACATGCATCATTGGGTTATCTATTGGATCGGGAAATTATTGACATTTATCATCGGAAACAAGGGCAAAATGCCCAACAAATGAGAAAAAAGAAAGAAAATATTTTTGAAAATTTTTCAATTTTTAACCAAAAACATGCTAAGTAACTAACAAGTGAGAAAATCAATGGAATACACATGAAATGGATAGAATATCCTACACCCCCTAACTTAAATGTTGCATTGTCCTCAATGCGCATTAAGAACACAATACAAAGAGAGGAAAATAACGATATCACCCAAAATTGGAGTGATCTCCATAAGCACGAGTACAATGAAATCTACAAAACAAGTTAGTACCGAGCATAGAAAAATAAATAACAAAAAGTTAACTAATTACACTAGACTAAATTAAAAAGAAAGAAAAAAAAATTAAACAAAGAAAATTAAAAAGCTAACTATTTACAGCCTACAATTTAGATTACACACTAATTATACACTAGAAGTCTAAATAGTTGAGGATACACCCAAAAAGGGATTTGACTTTGAAAGATCAACGGTGGACCCTCCAAAGTGAACATGCCTCCCGAAAGATAATAATTCCGTTTGAAAAACAGAAGGCACGTGTAAGGCGTAATAAATTAACCATCTCCAATTATCAATTTTGGGCGGACGATGGGGGATTTGGATACTACGGGGGACAAGACTACATTAATCTCAGAAAAATCAAAATCACATCCCCGAGATTCTTCAATTGGAAGGGGAGGTGGGACATGTTCAAGTGAAAAGCCCATGAGATGAAGCATCTCAAAATAACATTCCCGTTCAAGAATCGGGTCAAAGTCCTCAAGACTTTCAATCGATTCTTGTGATAAATTTAATGGTTCGCTAATAGTAGGGAGTAAAGGAAAGGAAGGACAAACAACCCCAATACAATCGGAAGAATTAATTAGAGGTTGAAAATTGAAAGTGCTAAAGCTTAGGGCATATCACTTGTCTCACTCTCAATTATTTCCTCATCAATAAGGGGTGGAGGTGAAACGCAAGTTTCAACCTCAACCTGATTTTGTGAAGAAATAATCTCATCGAGCAAAGCATCATTTTCAAGAAACCAAGATTGTGAACTTTCTGATCGGTCATTAATTTCCTTTATCATTAACTCATAATCAAACGAACGAGAAGACATATCATCTTCTTATATGGTTTTCTCATAGCTAATGGAATCCCCGCTATTATTCAGAGAAGAATTAAAGTTATCTAAAGAGTTATTGCTAGACATTTCAAAATAGGCAATTCAATAAAGAGACAAGCACCGAGATTCCAATTTCTCAAAACAATCTAGCACAAGTCAAAAAGAAAGGAGAAAATAAAGAATACAAATATGAATGAAAGAAATACTATGAAATAATAAAACAATTATAATCTAAAACACACTCCCCGGCAACAACGCCATTTTTTATGCGATGGGAACAGAGTGTTCGTGTAGGGACACTATCGTTGATTTCGGCTCCCGCTCTACATGCAAAAACCTAAGCTACTACTACACTTGAGAGGCAAGCACAACGGTAAGTCGGGTAACGTAAGAAATCCACAGGGAGTGATTGAATTTTAGATTTTAATTGCTTTAAAACTTCACGAATAAAATTATAAAATAAATAAAGGAAAAGGTGATGGTTGGGAATGGTGGAAAAAGAAAAGGAAAAAGAGAAGTTACGCTACACAAAAGTAAAGCGAGGATCGGGATCGCATCCTACCACACGGATCGAAACAACGACTAATTAGAGTTAAGGCTCGAAAGAAATTTAATCGAGCATTTTCAATTAAGCATAAACATCACACAATAAGAAATTTAATCCAAAGTCGTGAGATTAAACATTTAACGAAAAATGGTCACACGTGGATTAAATTCGGAATATCGCTATAAACACTAACGTTGCGTGACAAAGAAAGTTAAATGCATAATAATCCGACTTTAATACGCGAGGTTTCAATTAAATGCAATTTTATAAAAAACCTAACTTTCGAGGTCCAAACCAGTAAATGGCGAAACACAACCCCGACCCTATTTATCTAAGGGAAAGACATGGAAATAAACTAAATTAAACTACAACTAAACTAATTACAACAAGACATAAATTAATATAGGAAAGAAAGTAGAGAAAGCAAGTAAATGAAAGCATTGAAATTAAGGAAGACAACTAAATTAATGTAATTAAAGTTAAGGTACAACTTACAAGACAAAGAGTACAAGAGAGGAGTAGGGAAAATCTCCCCAGTTTACACACCCTAAAAACTAAGAAAAAATGAAGATATCTCTTCAAAATTAAAAGAAAGTGTATTTATACAAAACAAATCCCATGGAAAACTTTTAAATAAATAAGAACAAAAAACAAATATCTGTAGGACCGAATCGATTCGGCTGGTCCGAATTGATTCGGAAAGGAGGTTCCTCGAAGGCTGCTAAAGGGGCGAATCAAATCGGTTGGTCCGAATCGATTCGAAAATAGAGGAATTGGCATATTGAAATGGGGCGAATCAATTCGGTGGGTCCGAATCGATTTGCATATGTGAATTTTTTCCACTGTCTCCTAGCGAATCGATTCGGAGGGTTCGAATCGATTCGCACCTGTAGGATTTTGATCCCTTCCCCTGTTTTGGTTGAGATGTCTTTCTCTTCCGTACTAAAGCCCGTAACTTCTTCGATATAGCTCCGATTCGCGCACCGTTTATGGCCACGCGAAGCTTGTTTAGAGGGCTTCAGCTTCTGTGAAGGCATTGGGCCAGTTGACCAAATTGTGAAATGACTAAATTGCCCTTGCATGTGTGATTGTGTACGAAACTTCGCCGGAATGCATCCAAACTCCATACTAAGCATCCAAATACCTACAAAAGCTCAATTAATCCCTACAAAACATGTTATCATAGAAATCTGAGGTTGTCTGGTTAAGGAGCATAAATATAGGGATTAAGATACCCGAGGGGGCTAATAACGCGTAGGTTAACGAGTGAAATACGCAATATTTGCATCGTATCAATAAGCCAACACGTGTGTGTTCCAGATCACTTCAAAAATGCATGTTTTTTTATTTAAAAAAATTCATTTTCTACCCCAAATATCTCTAACACTTTCAGATTCTACACAATGCATATTTTAGTCAGTTTAAGAAATTATGAATTAGCCCCAGCCAATTTTAAATCCTAATTTTAAATGTTTAAAAAATAGATTTTTATTGTTTAAAAATTCTAAGAAAATATTTAAAAATATTAAAAATTATTTTTAAGCCAATTGGAACACACATTCCTCATACACACAAAATGCCAAATAAATGCAGTACTAGGTGTTGTGATTTGTGTAGGTTACTACCTTTTCTAGCCTTGATTATTCTTGATGTAAATCATTAAGAGGCATGAGGCTTAGTCTTAGACAAAGGATGATATAATTTTGTCTCTATTTCCAAATTAAACAAGCTCCTATATTTTAGACTCAATTGAGTCATATATATAGTGTGCTTCAATCTCCCCTTTTGGAAATATGAGACAAAATATCTTTTGAGTCATCTAGGACTGGTAGGGATACCCAAAAAAAACCTTAATCCTATACAAAAATTATATATACCCCATATCCTAGAAATAAAAACACATAACTTAACTAATTATACATCGATACCCTAAAAATTCTAGATGCACAAAAAGGTACTAATTCCTGTACATAAAACAGCTAAGATCAAGATTTTGAGAAGAAATATACAATAAATGTCGAAGATGGACTCAAATATTTGTCCCCCATTTTGTCTCAAAAGGACAAAGGGAAAAATCATAAAAATAGCTATTTGTTATAAGCACTGCATTGCACATTTAAATGATGATATTCGATTTTTCCATAGCCATACCTATGGATTTCCTTAAGGATTCAAAATGAGTGTTATCCAAAGGTTTTGTGAATATGTCTGCTAAATAATTAATTTCTAAATCCTTAGATTCGACAAACTCGCATATAAAATGATGTCTGATTTTAATGTGTTTGGTATGTGAGCGTTGGACAGTATTTTTTTGAAATGCTATTTGCACTTTGATTATCGCAATAGAGATGTAATTTTTCTTCATTAATCCCATAATCGCTTAACATCTGTTTTATCCACAATAGTTGAGCACATCAGCTTCCCGCGGCTATATATTCAAATTCAACTATGGATAAGGAAGTGCAATTATTTTTTTTACTATTCTAGCCTACTAAGTTTTTACCAATGTAATAACATGCTCCTGACATGCTTTTACTATCATCGAAACACCCAGCCTAATCAGCGTCGGTGTATCCAATTATCGTACTGGATTTGCATTTGTGTACCAAAGTCCTAAGTTGAGAGTTCCTTTTACATATTTTATAATTCTTTCAACTCACAGTAAATGACTATCTTTAGGAGCATTTTGATATCGAGAACACACACAAGTGGCATACATAATGTCAGGGCATGAGATAGTTAGGTATAGAAGACTTCCTATCATGCTACAATAGAGTGTGGGATTGATGGGTTTCCCATGTTCATCTTTAGATAATTTTACTGAAGTACTCATGGGTGTCCTAACATCTTTGGCATTTTCTTCTTTACTATCTCTAGAGCGTATTTGGATTGCGATATAAATTAACCTTTTGAGTTTGTTTTACCTGAAGACCATAAAAGAATTGTAACTCCCCCATAAGAGAAATTTGAAATTCCCCGTGCATATCTGTAGAAAAAATTTAACCTCAAACGGGGAGATAGATCCAAAAATAATGCCGCCTACGTACACTTGGTCTATTATAACATTTTTGTCAAAATGTTTGACAAAAAGAGTTTGATCATTCCCACCTCTCCTAAAACCTTTATTTAAGAGAAAAGTTGACAATCATTCATACCAATCACAAGGGGCTTGTTTTAACCCATATATCGCCTTTTTCATACGATAGACGTGATTTGGATGGTGAGGATCAATGAACCCTATAGGTTGTTCTACATAAGTTTCCTCGGTTAAAATACCATTAAGGAATGCAGACCTTACGTTCATTTAATATAAAGTGAATTTCAAGAGACACGCAATAGAGATAAGAAGAGGAACAAACTCGAGACATGTTACAAAGGCAAAAATTTCTTCGAAGTCTATTCCATCAGTTTGAGAATAACCCTGGGCTACAAATCTGGCTTTGTTTTTAAGTACTATCTCTGTTTCATCAGTTTTATTTTTTAAAATTCACCTAGTGCTAATAAGCCATTTATTTTCTGGTCTGGGAGCAAGATACCATACGTCATGAGTTTTAAATTGAATGAGTTTCTCTTACATAGAACCTATCCAATAGGAATCATTTAAGGATTCATTCACATTCTTCGATTCTATAAGAGAAACAATGCATGTGAAATGTGCAATATTACGTAATTGGGATCTTGTTCGAACAGGTTCTTCTGGGTTACCGACCACATTATCTAAGGGATAACCCTTAGAAACCAAATTTGGCACCTCAGGGGTCTCACTAGGTAAATAATCAACTATATCTGAAGAGTCATGGGTAGGAATGTTTTCTGACTCATCAATAATGGTTGTTCCTATGTTCTTATTCTCTAAATTGGTGTCACTCACTACTACATTGCTGGATTCCATTAAGGTTTTGATATGAGGGTTATAGACACGGTATGCTCTGCTATTTGGGGAATAACCTAAGAAAATTTCTTTATCACCTCTGGTTTCAAATTTGGACAAATGTTCTCTGTCCTTGTAAACATAGCATATACTACTAAAGGTTCTAAAATATTTTAGGTTAGGCTTTATTTCGTACCAAAGTTCATATGTTGTCTATTTGGTATCTTTCCTAAGGTAAACTCTATTTGTTATATGACAAGATGTACGAACGGCTTCATCCCAAAAGTATTTAGGTAATTCCTTTGCGTGGATAATAACACGAGCCATATCCTGAAGAGTACAATTTTTACGCTCAGCTATACCATTTTGTTAGGGCGTCTTAGGTGCACTAAATTCGTGTTTGTAACCATTGTAGTCACAGTACTCAATCACTCCAAAATTCATGAACTCACCTCCTCTATCACTACGATATCTATTTACTTGGGGATTCTTTTTCATTTTCAATTCGTAATAAAATTTTCAAAAACTTACGAAAAGTTTTTGATTTTATTTTCAAAAATGCCACCTGGGTAAATCAAGTAAATTGTAAACCATAACTAGGATGTAACTATTGTCACAAAGACTAACATTACGAGAGGGACCCACATACTTTCTTATGAGGAGCTTTAACTATCTTTCCTTCTTGACAGGGCCCACATACTATATTGGAAATAGGTTTGATTTGGGAAGACCAATAATAATTTCTTTTGAGCTTAACTTACAAAGACTATCGTAATTTATGTGACCTAACCTAGTGTGACTGATTTCATTATCTTCCATCCTGGCTATATTGTAGATCTCAGTTCCGATATTTATTGTATAACAATTATCAGGTGTCCTGAGGCCTGTAATAATATAGTCTCCATTCTCATTCATTTACAACTGAATTTTAAGAATGTGACAGTATGGTTTGAGTTACAAAATTATGATGTACTCATTAAGTTAACTTTAATACCCTTTACTAACAAAACGTCCTCAAGAGTAGGTAAACCTCTTTCTTGGAGTGTCCTTTTACCTGTGATCTGGGAAGAGACTCCTTCTCCAAACAAAACTTTTTCTCCTAAGAAGTCGGTTTTGTTGGTTAGCTTAGTCTCATCCCCAATCATATGTTTAGAAGAACCAGAGTCCGAATACCATCCAGAAGAAGTGTGTTCATCTTTTAAAGCACTAATAACCTCATTAAACTTCATTTAGGGTATTATATCTTCTTTCCTAACCCAAATTTCTCTAGTTTTAAAACGTTTGTGCATATTTTCTCGGATATGATAAAATTTGCGAACATCAATTTTTTTTTAAAAAGATTTTTGTGCATTAAACTGATTTCTGGTAAATTATGGAGCATTTGATTTAGTCATAAATTAGGTTCCTTTATATTGGGCTTTATTTTAGTGTTAGGTCATTTCTTCCTATTTCGATAGTTAGAGTTCTTATCAGGCTGTCTAGGAAGGACGTAGTAATTTCTGTTTTGCCTAGTATAATTGAAGTTTCTACACATGAGAGTGTAAGAGATGGATTAGCCTAGATGATTTTGAAAACAGGTTTCAAGTGAATGTCCATAGACATCACAATAGAAGAAGTAAAGGTGGCTCGAAGATTTCTTAATGTCTTGAAGAACTTTGAAGATGGGTTTGTCTAAATGTGGGTTTTTAATCCTATTTCTCACATTGACAGGTTGGAAAGAGGACTCTCCTTTTCGTATGGGGGAAAATGTCTTTAGTCTCAGATTCAATATTACCTTTACACTCACTGCTTATCAAAATGTCTTTCCTTTTTTTTATCAAAACCAGCTTTAACATACTGAAAATGTGGACAAGTTTCCATCGGCCTTTTTCCTCCTAACACAAACTTTATGGTTTGCAATTTTTTTTTTTGTGTGTCAGTGTTGAATCCAATATTCGTTCTTTCCTCGAAATTGGTTTTCCTGGATGCTACAAAGTCTTCAAAACAATTAGAGTTGTTTTCCAATTTTGCACACTTTTTGAAGACTGTTGAAGTTTTTTCTTTTGATTATTCCAATTCTAACAACATGCCCTTGTATTTATTTTCCAGAATTTTATTAGCTTCAGAAAGATTTTTGATTTTTTCACAAAAAGTCTTAGTTTGAGTTTCATGGGCAAAACATTGACTAATTTAGTCTTCAACATTATTTTTAACCACAAGACTAAGAGATTCTACCTTTTTAGTCAGGTCTTTAATGGTTCTTTCTAATCTAGTGAGTTTCCTAAGCGTCTTTGTGTACAGTGTGTGGATGTCTGGAAGGTCATCATCATCAGACTCACTAAGTGTGGTGGGTGATTTTTCCCCTATCTATTCATTTCTCGAACTCACACACACATTCAGTTCGTCATTAATGCGGTCCTTTTGACCCACACACACGGCAGTAGAGCTACTATTATCAGCATAACCATTATTAGCAATCTCAGGACACAAAGAAGATAAACCATTAACAAGCATAGTCAAAGCATTCTTAGGTAAACTCTTATCGGAATTATCAAAATATACTATCTTCGCAAAGAATGACATACAAGGGTAAAAAATGTTAGACGATTCAGGCTCATCATCATCTGAATCGCTTGTGTAAGAGGGTAGTTTAGATAAGATGGAGGCGTAACCCCTATTTGAGTGTGGTAATGATAAACTAATTTGGCCAGAGCTTTGGATTATTGACCGGACACATAAACATAAACCCAATGAAGATAAACTCAGTTTAAACTCACAGAAACTCTCATGTATAACTCAGCATATAGTGAACTTAGAAGTAATTTAGCTAGAGGGAGAGGGAAGTAAGCACCCTAGATACACCTTGGTAGGCAGGTAAAAACACCCCAAACACCCTCAAGAAACTCTCTCAAGTATTAAAAGCTTTGCAATAAATAACAATGGTGAGTGAGTAAACCCTCTGGTTTTACCATAACTCTCCCTGATCTGTATTCTCTCTCGCAATAAATCCTGAACTCTCAAAAGATCGATCCCTCCTCAAAGGTGGTTGGGGTCCTTAAATAGCCCCCACACCACCCCCGAGGCAACTCAGTCATTAAAGACTATGAAATGCATTCCTCATACTTTATGTCACAACATTAAATGCCTGATGCACTAGTTGTCTCCATGTCATAAACATTAAATGCCGATATATGCCTTTTTTGCCTAACCACTGTGTGTCAGGGGGCTATTGTTACAGAGGTGGCTCACCAACTGCCTGACAGCCCTAAATACCATGGTGGTTTACTCAAGTGCAAGTCTAACATTTATTTAGCTGGCTAGTCACATCACCTACAGTAGATGTGACATTAGGTAGAGGGCTGTTTGGTTCATAACTCAACGTCCGATGGAACTTCAAGATGCTCTGCTTGAGGTTCCACGGTCAGCGTCCTTCGGTGTTTTACCAGGTGTATATAACATGATCAGTACAAGCCCCAATAGTGCCTTACTTTTCAATCCTCCAAACCATGTCCCTCTAAAGTTCCCACGGCGAGGTCATTCGATAGAGCATGAAAGCTCTCCCAGGCCTTGCCAAGCATGGTCTCTCGCAAGTACCGTTTGACCTCACACTAAAACTCATTTATTATTATCATTATAACATTATAACCATTACAGCTCATAGTCAATATAAACAATGATACAATATGACTAATATAACCAGCTAAAGTATGAGTTGCCACGCCAAGCTGCCTCGTTGAGTTACCACTCATGAGTTACCATGATTGAGCTGTCACTATTGAGCTGCCTCGGTTGCTTAATCTAAAAAACTATTGACAATTAGGGAATTATCCCTAATCTCCGGATTACCTTCAAGCCCCCTTTATATTTTCCCCTTCGTGGAGAGGTTTGTTGGAATAAGAAATGTCTGCACGAAACTTCTCAATCCGATGAACCTTTTCTATGCGAAGAAAATTATGGCCTTCTTTCCCTCGTTAGAACCGCAACGATGTAATCTCTTGAAAAAAAGTAAAATATCCCCGATGTACCTGAGCCGAAGAGCCATAACTTATTGGGTCTTGGAAGAAGGGTCATCACCACTTTTTCCTCATGCTGAGCCTGGACCGTTCTAGCTTTACTATTTAAAATTCTATCGAAAGGCCTACTAACCTTCTCAGGTACTCGTTTGGACTCCTAGTAAGAGAAATTCTCCCTGATGTAACTGAGTCACAATTTAAATAATGTTTGGACCTGTGGCGAGGGGACATCGTAGATTTTTGAACCGTTGGGGCATATGTTCCGTTAGGTGTTAATGGATAAGTCTGACACCAATTTAGCGCCAAAACATAAACTTAGTTAGGAAGGCAACCCTTTCTATTCCCCAGACGTCACTTCGTATTCGACGTAACGCTGTCTTTTCAACTATCAAGACCATTCCCGATGTGGCACGTGTTCATTTGAAATGATTATAGGCGGCCCTTGCACGTGCGATGGTGGGAAACACCAACCGTTGAATTTGAAACCCTTCAAACGTCTCTTTTATTTCAAAACCCTTCTATATCTTCATCTTCTTTATCTTCTTCAAGCTCCCCGCTTTCTTTAGAGAGGGAAACTCTGTGCGACCTCCATTGTTGCCCTCTTATTTACTCAGTCTCCTCCTCCTCTCATCTTTTGCACCACCACCTGCGGTTGTGCATCTCCCTATTCATTTCCAACTCTTCTTTTACCAGACCTTTTCATACTTTTGTTGTCTGTGATGGCCTCTTCAAGCAACCCTTCCATTCCTGCCATTCCTGCCACCAGTGCTCCTCTTATCCCCCCTTCTGCTGCCTCATTGACCGCTTCTCATCAAGAACAATTGTGTTTCTACCACCGGTCCCCCATTTTTGGCAAAGGTAATGACTTTGCTAGGTTTTACAAGAGTTACATTTTTAACGCCAAGTATGATGCCATGACGCTTGGTGATGAAGATGAGAATTCTGATGAATGGGGCTTTCTCCCTCCCGAGGGGACTCTCAGATTTTTTCTTGAGCGAGGGGACTTCCCATGGTACCACATCGATTTTAAAAGTCCCGGGGCCTCTTCTACTCACTTTTCTCTTGGAACTCTCATATACAGAGTTCCCACGCTGATACCCTCGCTAAGATTGGGCTTTATCGAGCCAAGTGGTTTAGTGAGTTCACCGTCTCCAAAAACAATGATGCTCTTCCCGTCTGGTATCTCACTGGAATGTTACTACTCACACATTCATAGATGCATGGGGATAGTTTACAATAACATTGGAGGACGTGTGCGAGATCTTAGGCCTTGAGGCAATAGGTCATGAGCCCTATTCTGATGAAGCCCTGGATTGCTAACCGTTTGGAGCTGGACTGTATATGCCTAAGGTGCATCGGTACATCAAACAAATCCATGTTCACTCCTCTTATCAACTACTTCTTCAAGAACCCTTTCGAAGGAAGTTCCTCTGAGGCTGCCCTGGACATGGTACATTGCTAGAGCTTCCTGCCTATATCCTTGTCATTTTTTCTCGCTTCTTTTTAACGGGAAAACCCAACGACCAGCCTCGAAAGGATGTCATCAATATATCCCTTCATTTGGACAGGGGTATCAAGCTCCCTCTGACTACAATCGCCTTGGGTCCCTCTACACATGGCTTGATAGGGTCCTTTTTAACATGGAACGATCTCTGGGTCATTACAACCTAGCTAATTTTGCCAACGGTATTCTCCTAATGGGTTTCCTTTATGTGCGCTTCCCGTCCGTAGCAGCTAAGACTAACCGTCCTCCCTCGGGGGAAACAATCCTGCCTCCTCACTCATTTGTTTACCACAAGAGACAGGGCCGAAAGGAGCTGACCTCCTTTGTTGACGACTTTTCAAGTTTTGTAAAGAGGCCCTATAAAGAGGATATTTTTCTCTATACTTGTGATTTTTTCAAACATGGGGCAAGAGTGGTCCAACCAACCACCGTAGACCTCATTACTGAAGACCTCTCATTGGCCATTGTGCTTCTGTTTTCACTAGGATAACTACCCCCATACACCGAGTGGGGATACACCAGCGAACATTATAATCCCAACCGATGCTGCCATCAATTTGGCTTTGATCAAGGGGCTCCTCGCCCGGTGTTTCAGTTATCTAACCCCAAGGTGTCTTTTGGGGAGGCATGTTCTCTATTCTCCTCAACTGCCGTGTGGGGAGTGAGTTCCACATTGGATGGGCGAGTCACCATCCCCAGCATCACTAGGCAAGGGGATGTGACCCCTCTGTTTGCGACAAAGTATTGACCGAGGCAACTGGCCCAACTTACTGAATTCATCGAGAGTGATCCCGTGTATCCTCCGATTCTTTCATTTTCTGCCCTGGAGTTGGGTTTAAAGGGTAATTATGTTCTCAGGGTTGAGTTCTCTGTAAGCCAGACCCCAAAAGAACCTCCCACGGAACTTCCTTCATACAGCCTCATGATCTCTTTTGCCACATCCAAACTAAAGGCTGCTATGACACCCAAACCATCTACCCCCACGACCGAAGCTGCCACGGGAGAAGGGCCTTCTCGGCCACCTGCTAAGAAGGCCAAGAAATCTAGGTCTAAGAAGTTTAAGGCCCAAGGTCAAATGAAAAATCTATTGGAGGTATTCCCAATTGCCTTCGTTCTCCCTCCCATGTCTCCAGAGCTAGCTGAAGAGCTAAGGATGAGGGTGGAGGCCGAGGTTGTCCGAATAAACGCTGAATTCCAATGGCACGCAGTCGCCATTCCTCTTCCAGGTACGTTCCCTATGATCATGGTTGATGCCATAGAGCCAATAGAAAAAAGGAGGATAAGGGCGAAGGTATCTAAAACTGGTGGTGCAACGAGCTCCAGGAAGAAAACGCTGGGTACCAAATCCCAGAGGAAACAGACACATGAGAAGCCTTCATCACCGGCTCCCTCGGCTGCTGCCTCCTCGCCACCTTCACCAGTGGTTATAACCTCTCGTTCTCCCTCTGGATCTGAGGTATGTGTGCATTATTTATTTCTCATTCTTATTTTCTTAACATAGTGCCTTTACTTATTCCCTGATAACTTTGGTGCTGGGAGTTGAAGAAACGAGGGTCAGTCCTCCCAGTCCCGCAGTGAGCCGTTTCGTGGGGGGACATTGCAATACCCCTCCAGCCATTGTCGTCCTTCCTCGTTATCCTTTAATAAACCTCACCTATTCACTTCGTTCATCCTCTCATCGGTCTAGGGATGCCGCCACGGGTGCTGCTGAGATGTATGACCCACCCGAGGCAACTGTTCCAGCTTCCTCTGAGGTACCCTCGGAGAGAGATGTCTCTCTGCCCCTTATTGTGGTCGAAGAGAGTGCACCGCAGGTAAATTTCTTCCCACTCCTTACGTCTTTTATTTGTCCCATTGGTTTACTCATCAATTTTAACATGTTGGGCTATTTTAGGTGGAAGTGGCGTCACTGATAGCTAACATTATCCTTTCTTCTGCATTGTCAAGACCTATTACTACAGTTCCTCTTTTTAGTACCATAACGGGGGTAAGCTAGGTGGATTTATATCTCTTATCCTTTTGTCTAACACTTGTCTTTACATTTGCATATTTATCCAAGTCTTTCTCCACCCTTTGCGTTGAGTGGCCTTATCCCTTCCCAGGCCCAGGTTGGTGTGGCTGCTCTCGTTGGAGCATCTCTGGAAGGTACAACATCTCCTTCTGATGATGCACACGTGTTGGCCATAGTAACCTATGTCGGTGAGGGGAGTGTGCCTACCCTTGAAGCTTCTACATCCAAGGGCTCCGTTGAGGCTACTGAGGTAATGAGCCCGCCTCCCACAGTTTCTAGAATTATGGCTCCCGTGGTAACTACCCTTCTTGCTCCTGCTGCTGCTGAGGAGGTACTTCTCTAATTTCTCTATATTTCTCAGCTTCTCAAAATCCACTTGTATATGTGACTTAATCAATGAAAACATTTGTTTAAGATTTTTTCATAAACTCAAACCTGTAACGGTGACTTAATAATGAAAACACTTGTTAAGGTTTTTTCATAAACTCCACCTATAATCGGTGACTTAACAATGAAAACACTTGTTAAGATTTTTTCTCATAAACTCCACCTATATCGGTGACTCAACAATGAAAACACTTGTTAAGATTTTTTCTCATAAACTCCACCTATATCGGTGACTTAACAATGAAAATACTTGTTAAGATTTTTTTTCTCATAAACTCCACCTATATTGTTGACTTAACAACGAAAACGCTTGTTAAGATTTTTTTCATAAACTCCACCTATAATTGTGACTTAACAATGAAAACACTTGTTAAGATTTTTTTCGTAAACTCCTTATTTCCCCTAACTATTTTCAGGTTGCTCAGGAGGATTCTCCACCAGTTCCCTCACGAATTGCCTCGCCCCCTCATGAATCTATCGCTTCCGAAGAAACTAGCCATAATGATCAAGGTTCCACGACGGGTGCTGCCACAGAAAGTGAATCTGGGTGAGAGCTTCATCTGCTCGACTTGGCTCCTCACGCTTTCTGCCTGATGGTACTCCAACGTTCTCTCCAAATGCCTACCAACCACTGTTTAGCAATCGAGCAACTTTTGAGCTATCATCCTGTAACCTTCACGATGGATTGCCTACATTCAAACATCTCAGTTATGAGCTACAGGCTTGAAGGCATGGCCACTGTCGTTGCTGAAATCGCCAATACTCCAACTATAAACGTTACCAAACCCCTCCTCGTCGCACATTTGAAGACTTTGAAGATCCAGTAGTTGGACAGCCAGAGGGAGCTCTTACGAAAACATCAGGAGGATTAGAGGGCCGAGGAAGCCAAGTTGGTAGAGCTAGAACCTCTCCTCGAAGACAGTGACAAGGAGGTGGAGGACCTCGAAGAAGCACCTTTGCATAGTTTGTGCGACGAGGAGGGGTTTGGTAACGTTTGTAAAGTACTGGGACGATGCACCTTGATATCCATCCTCCTACATTTTTGAAGTAAAGTTTTCCCTAGTTTGTAAAGTACTGGGAAAATTCTCTGAGCCCCATCGTTCCTTCACTAGACTCCAGTTGCCTATTAATCTCTCCCCTCCAGTCTGCATCCTCTCCCATCGGTAAAATTAATTGTACCATCGAAGGAGATGTTCTTTGTTGAATCATGACAATAGTCATATCTCTCCTCATGATCATATTCTGGGCAATGGTAGCATAGGCGTCTGGGTGACGGTTCATCATTCTAGAATGCCTCTTGATCTCGGTCCGATGGAACTGGCCAAGGAGCCTCTGAATGATCATTATGTATGGTGCCAAGCTCATATGTTTTAACGCGTATTCTCCATTCACTTATTTGACCACCAAGTTTGAATCTCCCTTGATGTAGAGTGAACGGATCCCTCTTTGAAGAGCCTCTATCAATCCCAACACCAATGCTTTATATTATGCCTCGTTGTTAGAGCAAGGGAAATCTAACTTATAAGAAAGGCAAATATCCTCCATTCCTTTCAAAAGAATAACCCCTGCTCCTCCTTTATTTTCTACCGATAATCCATCAAACTACATTGTCCATTCCTCATCCATTGCGTCTAGGTGATTAGCCTGCAAATCATCTCTCGAAATATCTTCTTTGGGTGTCTCGAAGGTTCCCGAAGGGAAAATGGCCAATAGATTAGCGTACGCCTGGCTTTTAATTGTGCGAGGAACCACGTACATCAAGTCATATTTGGAGAGGATAAGGAACCATTTAGCTACCCTGCCAATCAATATGTTTCTTGCAAGAAAATACTTAATGGGATCACATCTAGTTACAATATGAATTGTAAAAGACAACATATAATGTCTAAGTTTTTGCGCTACAAATACTAAGGCTAAACAATGCCTTTCTAAGCTGTTATATCTGACTTCTGGCCCATGGATGATCCTACTGAGGTAGTAAACTAATCGTTCTTGCCCATCGATCTCTTATGCCAACAAATCTCGCACGGATCTTATGGTGGATGTGAGGTACAGCTGCAACGGTATTCCTGTCCTTGGTGGAACCATGGTCTGTGATGAGATGATTAGCTTCATCAGCCCGTCAAGAGTCTCCCGGTGAATTGCCTCCCATTTGAAATTCGTGTTCTTTTGCAGTAGCTGCATTAGTGGGTGTGTTATCTCGGCTAACCCAGGCATGAATCTCCTAAGGTAGGAGACTTTACCGAGGAAGCACTTCAGCTCCTTCACCGTTCTTGGACATGGCATTTCTAAGATCGCCCGCTGCCTATCCTGGTCCATCTGCACCCCTTGTCGGTCAACTATGAAGCCTAGGAACTTCCCACTTATTACTTCAAAAATGTACTTCAATGGATTCATTTTTAATTTAAACTTCCTGCAACGGGAAAACACCTTCCTCAAATCTCTCAGATGGGACTCCTCCTTCCTCGACTTGATGACCAAATCATCCACATAGAATTCCATAAGTTTGTGAAATAAGTCATGGAAAATGGCCATCATTATTCTTTGGTAAGTCTCCCCAACGTTCTTGAGTCCAAACGGCATCACCCTGTACATGAAGTTGCCTAATGGGGTTCTGAACGTTGTTTTCTCTGTGTCCACGGGGTCCATCTTGATCTAGTTGTACCCTACATACCCATCCATGAAGCTATACATCTCATGACCTACCTTTGCATCTATCAGGCTATCGATGGAGGGTAGAGGGAACTCGTCTTTGGGACAGGCTCTATTCAAATCTCTGAAGTCCACGCAGATCCTTATCTATTTTTTGTCTTTCTTACCCACTAAGACAATACTGGATAACCAAAGTGGGTGCTGTATCGGTGTAATGAACCTTTCCGTTAGTAAGCGTTGAACTTCTTCTTTAATCTTTAAATCCAACTCAGGCTTGTATGTTCTCGTTGCTTGTTTTACTGGAATGGCTGAAGGCATCACATCCAACTTGTGACAGCTTACTTCCTCATTTATCCCCTCCATCTCTGTGTACTTCCACACGAAGACATCTACAAATTCCTGAATCAACTCAACCAAGGCCTCTCGTTTCTCTTTACTAAGATCCATAGAGATGAAGATGGGCCTTGGGTCTTCCCCTCCTTTTGCCAAGTTCAACTGCTCTAGCTCTTGGGCCTGCGACTTCGATCGATCGGCTATGTAATCTGGTTCCTCGACGACTTCCTCCAAAAATTCATGTATGCTGGAATTATCTATCGCCATACATTGTCCCCTTTGATCTAATAGAAAGCATTCATATATCGGGTCAACCTCATCGTCAATTTCTTGGACCGCCCGTTCACACCGTTATAATCGATATTCCACCTTTCCTTCCTCGATAATGACCTTCTTGCACTGTCTGTCGGTAATGGTGATTGCTTTTCTCTTCTTCTCTCTAGATGCATCGGCCACCCTTTTTCTTGAGAACCGACTCATCACGCTTTGTCGTTGGACCTCGTGTTCCATCAAATCCACTCTGGGCCTTATCCTGTCCTTGAGATGCTTCAAGATGCTTTGGGGTCGAGGGACCACCTGGTGAGCCTCTTCGGCTATTACCCTCATGCTGCTTGCTACCTCCTTACTTTGCTCATCCACGGGCCCCATCCTTTCTCTGATCGAGGGAACCCATGCACCCTCCATTCTTCTCGTTAAGACCTGGACATCTTCCTCTAACTCTGTGTAGAATGTTGCGTCCACTAAGTGAATTTTCTCGATAGCGAAGAACATTTTTGTTTCCCTAATGGTCACTTCTATCCCCTTGATATTCGCCTTAGCACATTGGTGGTACATAAAAGGAATTAACCCTTGGTTTTGCATCCACACCCTTCCTATTAATAGATGATAGGAAGTTGCACTCTCTATTATATGAACTTGATATGGGAACTCAGATTTCCCATCACAATCCCAACATTAACATACGCAATGGATTAGAAAGATTGGTTATCATACCCCGAAATTACCAAAGGCATGGGGACTAACCTTTCTTCTGGTGTATTGGATGCATGAAAGGAGTTAATTGAAATAATATTGATGGAAGCTCCCCCATCCATGAGGGTCCTTACAAAACTAACTCCGTTGACACTTGCAGTTACATACAATGGTCTGTTTTGAGAAAACCTTATAGCCCTATTTGCATCGCTGAAGGTTACTTCCGACAGGAACCTCCTTACCAACCTGGCCATGGGTCCCTTCCATCTCAGTGAAGCGACCATATTCTTCCTCATAATATCAAGTATTGCCTGGGTTACCTCCAACCTACTCTCCCTTGGAATCCCCACCTATTCGAAGAACCAGGTGAACTTTGGGGACATTGAAACTGCACAGTACTCTAGGCCCGGATCTACTTCCTCACCTTCAACGATGTACACATCTTCCATGTCTTTGGTGCTTGCTTCATCGTAGGCCAAAACCACGTTAGCCATTCCCTTGGTATAGGTCTCCAAAGCCGCTTCATACTCTTCTATTTCTCCTCTCTCCGCCTCTTTATCGTAGGCCACCACGAGATTGGCCCCATGTGCTGGTAGTGGGTTGTTATTGACATTCTGTGGAGGGATTTTCAACGTCCCTGCCTTCACGTACTTGTCAATAATTCTTCTCAGTGTGAAGCAACTTTCTTTTGGGTGCTGGTCCGCCTATGAACCTGACAGTACCAAGGATCCGCCTTTGTTGTCGCATCGGGTTCCCCAATGGGAATGTCTTTTAGTTCGTAGACCGTTCTGCCTTGGACCATTCTGTTATAGCAGCTGACAGCCTCTTCTATTGTACAAGGCAATAGTGGTGGGTCTTCCCTATTTCTTCCGAACTTCCTCTTATTATCCTTCTTCGGTGCCTTGCCCCATCTCCTCCTTCGGTGTACCCTACCAATGGGGGCTGAGACCTCCCCCCGCGAGTTGTACCGACTGCCTAAACATCATGGACCCCGCCACCGGATTGGGTCGTACCACTAATAAGATATTCCTCGATGCTTTCAAGAATGCCAAAAAAGTCCCCTCGTATGTCTCATTGATGAGATGGAAGATGTACCCAGGAAACAACCCCTCACCGCAAATCTGTAATAACTTAGACTCTTTGGCTTCCTCCCTTATGTCGAGGGTTCTTTCCCAGAATCTTCGAACATAGGCCAACACTTCTTCCCCAAGTCGTTGTTTCTCCCTACCCAGCTAGGATCAAAGTAAACTCATCTTCTACCAGAAAAAACTTTTGGACAAATAATACATGCATCTCGTCCCACGTAGAAACACTCCTGGGAGCCAAATGGGAATACCAGGTATATGTTTTATCGATTAAGGATTTGGAAAACTCCCTCAACCGAAGTTTCTTATTATTGCAATGTTTCCCTAAGTGTTCAATGAAGTGCTTGATGTGCTCCTTTGGATTCCCACCTTTTCTTGTGTATTTTTCAAAAGTAGGAGGAATATAGTCTTTTGGATAGGACTCATCATTGTACTCCTCAAGATACGGTGTTCGAAGTCATCATAAACCGAAGATACCTCGCCAGCAGATTGCGAGTAAGCCTGTATGAACTTCAGCATCTCCTTTTGCATCTCCTTTCTCATTTCTTCCATGGATGATGCCACCGGGGTGACAACCATCGGGACAACGGGTTGAGTGCCAGTTACAGCTGGAGCATGCGCCACGATTGGGGTCGTCGATACTCCTGATGTTCCCCATGCTAGATTCACAACAAAGGGTAAGCTCGTTGAGACTATTTCCGTTACACCCTCACTTGGTGGGGCCGTTGGAGCTACCCCCGATGTTACGAAGGCATTAGACTCCAACCCTCCCAGCATAGTTGAAGCTACTGGAGTTTGCAAAAACTCATAAAACTTGCTCATGAGGAGCGCGACCTGAGTAGGTCCCAACCCCACACTCGTGGAAGCTTGCATCACCCCCGAAATACCTGACGTCTCCAGAACCGGAGGTACCTCCACTCGAGGTGCCCCATCCCTTAGGGCCTCCAGTTCTCTCGCAACTTGTTCTTCATTATGCTGGATGTCATAAAATTTGAGCCTTCGATTAGCATTATCATGCACCATACTCCTTACTTAGAAGAATGCCTCACCAGCGGAGTCGCCAAATGTAAGAGGGTAGTTTAGATAAGATGGAGGCGTAACCCCTATTTAAGTGTGGTAATGATAAGCTAATTTGTCCATAGCTTTGGATTAATGACAGGACACACAAATATAAACCCAATGAAGATAAACTTGATTTAAACTCATATAAACTCTCGTGTATAACTCAGAATATAGTGAACTTATAAGTAATTTAGCTAGAGGGAGAGGGAAGTAAGCACCCTAGATACACCTTGGTAGACAGGTTAAAACACACCAAATACCTTGAAGAAACTCTGTCGAGTATTAAAAGCTTTGAAATAAATAACAATGGAGAGTGAGTAAACCCTCTTGTTTTACAATAACTCTCCCTGATTTGTATTCTCTCTAGCAATAACTCCTGAACTCTCAAAAGATCGATCCCTCCTCAAAGGTGGTTGAGTCCTTAAATAGCTCCCCACACCACTCCCGAGGCAACTCAGTCATTAAAGACTATGAAAGACATACCTCATACTTTATGTCATAATATTAAATGCCTAATGCACTAGTTGTCTCCACGTCATAAACATTAAATGCCAAGACATGCCTTTTTTGCCTAACCACTGTGTGTCAGGGGGCTATTATCGCAGAGGTGGCTCACCAACTTCCTGACAGCCCCAAATACCACGGTGGTTTATTCAAGTGCAAGTCTGACATTTGTTTAGATGGCTAGTGACATCACCTATAGTAGATATGACATTAGGGAGAGGGCTATTTGGTTCATAACTCAACGCCCGATGGAACTCCAAGCTGCTTCGCCTGAGGTTCCACGGTCAGGGTACTTCGGTGTTTTACCAGGTGTATCTAATATGGTCAGGAAAAGCCCCAACGGTGCCTTACTTCTCAATCCTCCAAACTAAGTCCCTCTAATGTTTCCATGGTGAGGTCATTCGAAGAGCATAAAAGCTCTCCCAGGCCCTGCCAATCCTGGTCTCTCGCGAGTACCATTTGACCTCACACAAAAACTCATTTATTATTATTGTTACAACATTGCAACCGTTACAACTCATAGTCAATATAAACAAAGATACAATATGACCAATACAACCAGCTAAAGTATGAGTTTCCACGCCAAGCTACCTCGCTGAGTTACCACGCATGAGTTGCCACGATTGAGCTGCCATGCTTGAACTGCCTCGGTTGCTTAATCTCAAACACTATTGCCAATTAGGGAATTATTCATAATCTCAGGATTACCTTCAATCCCCCTCTACAGCTTGAATCATCCCATGTTTTATAGAAATTAGACTTATTATGTTTTCTCAGGTTCGCTCTACAATTAATGGCAATGTGGCCTATTTTACCACATCTAAAGCATTCACACATGTTATGGTCTTTATCAGGTCTAGTATTGTTTCAGTGTTTCTCTAGTCTCTTCTCATGAGGTCTATTATTAGATTTATTTGAATAAGGAGCCTTTCCTCGTTTAGCAACAACATTATTTTCTATGGCATCCCAGACTTCATGTCCCAGCGTTCCTTAGATGAAGAAAATCATCCTTACTTTCCAGTAAGGAAAATTATTTCCATCGAAGAGGGGAAGTCGGGATAAGTTTCTCAATCTCTCAAATTTCTCGTCCATAAGGTGTTTTTAAAATAGTTTCAAAAAACATAAGATTCTGAACAGTTGTTTTGAAAAATAAGAACCCGCTCTGATACCAATTGAAAATCCCTTACTAATTCGTTTAATCAAAAGTTAAAATAGTTAAGAAGGGTCCGAATGTTTTCTTGAGGAAACTCTTTTAATAACGCCAAGGAAAGCTCAAGTTATGTTAGAAAATGTTTTTGAACAAGAAATTTCAGTTACTTCGAAACTTGAAGGTTTAAAATAATTTTAAACACTTATAGCAGTAAGAGCAAAAGTAAAACAAGTATCAAAAACATTCACACAAGATAAATATTTTAACATGGTAAAACCCCTATCAATCAGGGGAAACATCCACGACTCCCTCTACGGAGTAAAAATAAAAATCCCATAGAATGAGTTATAGAGTATAAGCGAGCAACGTATTATTCAACCAAATCAAACCTAAAACTAAGTCAAGAAATTATACCAGCACTCCTATCTTTTTCTTCGACTTTTCTGGCTTATGATTGTTGTCTTTAACGTCCTCCAAGCTTTACTCCTAGCTCCTTCTTTACGTCGACTCAATTGGTAAAAATCTCTTTACCAACAAAACTTTAGTGATGTTGTGTGATACCGTAGTGATGTGATGTGACTAATACATGCATGAAACTCACTCACACTTATATAGACACTTTCCTATGAATTACGACTTAATTTTAAAATGACATGCAAGAGTCTGAATCAATTTTTTTTTAAATTAGACTTCCTTTTTTATAAGAAAATCATAAAATAATCTTGCTATGATAAAAGAGCTAAGATCCTATATGTCTCTCTTATTTATTGACAAACTTATTTCACAAAATGTGAAATATGAACTTGGAGACATAAACGTATTTAGATCTAATATTTTTGAAGTCTTGTTTTTTAAGAAAACTTGATAATAGAAAGAGGGATATGTTGGTAACGATTTGATATAAATGTCTGAAAACGAAAACCCAACAGAGAGTTGATTTCTAAAAGGGAAATCAGTCCTAAAAGAACGTGACTATATCACTTAGTCAGATCTCAAATTTCAAACATGTGAGATGAGATCAAACATGGTGACAGTGTTTGGACAAGAGATTTGAACCAAAAGAGTGTGACACCCCGACTAATTAAATACCGGGTAGCTACTCCTTTATTAAATTAATACAAAATGCCAAGTTGGTTCAGTACATAGCATCACTGTCGAAATACGTTTTAACAATTACTAGCCACCTGATATTTAAAAGTGAGTTGTCAATTTTAATTAAATTCGATTAACATGCAAAAAGTAGATTATGACATACTAACATAACCACCACAACATAGTCACAATAGAATAACCATAAAATAATAATGAAACTCGAGGAATACTTTTCACAACAATCCGAGTACTGAAATAATACCAAGTCCGCATCACTAAATTAATTACAACCCAAAATCTGAAATAATTGAATAGATAAAGTATCTCTAAAAGGAAATAGAGAGACATGCCCAACAGATGAGAGAATCTGATAATATAGAGTAAAAATAGAAAATGGAGGCGTCTACTATCAAGGTCCTGTAATTTCCATAGCAGCTACAGTACGTCACATGAATGGAACTCTTATGCTTGGTGTCCTTGTGGCTGGGAACCTAAAAGCTTTTACAAGAATAGATTTGAAAGCAAACGGGTCAGAGCCCGATTGTGAAAACAACTTAAAAATAGCAAGTGTTTAATGTCATTAAATAGTGAATATAAAGTACATGATAATGTGTGCACTCACATCAGTTCCTCACCTCTCAACTAATTGGGCACTCCTATCGTACCCGTACCCATTCTAGTTATTCCCATACTTAACTAGTTTAATATAAAATCTAACATTGTTATACGATTCACGATTTAATTCCTGAATCTTCATTTAAACAGAGTGTCTTATATTTCTTCTCGGTTTCCCATATTAGTAATACTACTTACTAGAGGATTTTCATTTTTTATCTTTACGAAAACGTTGCTATTAATTAGACTCACATTTATACATGACAGTGCATTTGAATTTATAGTACATTATTCTCATCATACGTATACAATACTAGCACCCCGAGGCTAAGCTGCGGTGCATACGTACTCTGCTATCCAATCCCGGTACATCACCTACATTAGGACCATGCATTCCGAATCACTCAGGAATCGTTCTCAAATGACAACAATCACACATAATGGAGGCGAACATAGTTCACCTCACATGGGTCACGCACATACCTACGCTCCCATGATCAGCAGACTTATTAACTTCTCAATAAGTCCTTCTCTGACCTATTTCCTCGAGGTACCAATCTAAATCCCCCCGTAGGCACACAAAGATTAGATGGCCCTGATCGAACGCCAACCTCCCATAATATCAAGTACGGTAGGTATGTTATACACAGATAACTACATATACTAAGCATTCGCATATCTTAGATATCTCAATATATTAATAGAGGTATACTTCTCGTTCTTGTATCATCATTTAATGTCATATTCTTATAAGTCCCTAATTTATATACATTAAAGTTGTCAACTCTTCTCACGTCGTAATTAGGTACCCGTTTCCTAATTCATAAAGGTCATTCGATTTACTACAAGATTCTAAGTTGTAATCCTCAACGTACTCCAATCTCCCAAATATACCCACTAGTCAATACGGGAAGGTTATTACTCCATTAAATAAGTCTACGGGACATTTGAAATAAAATCAGGCCTAAAAGGCCATTCTGTCAACTCGTTAGTAGTCTCGTTCGAACGAGGTCGTTCGAACGAGTGTCGTTTGAACGAAAGGCTTCGAACGAACTACCAACTCGTTAGAAGGGATACTGTCATCTCGTTAGAAGCTCGTTCGAACGAGGTCGTTCGAACGACCTGGGCAGGTCTTCTAATGAGATGGCAGACTACGCCCAGAAATCCCAAAATTCATTTTTTTCTTCTTTCTCCTCTTCTCTAAATCCACCCTAAGACCATCCAAATACGTTTTTAATGTTTATAAACTATTTTTAGTCACCCTAGATCTTTCCTTAACATGCTTTTGGGTCAAATCTTACAAATTAACATGCCAAAATCATAAATCCCCATTTCTTATTCCAAACCCTATGAACTTGAACCCATAATTTTATTTCATAAAAAGACTTCTTATTAATCCGATTTCAAGTCATCAAAAGTTATATTTTGTATATTTAATTCGTCCATAATCATTCTACATGCAAATTCCTACCGAAAACCGCAAATTTCACAATAATTCCATTGGGTATTCTTCATCAAAATTTCCAAGACATAACAGTTTTCTACACTACACATGGAGGAAATATTCAATGCAAATAACGACACCAAAACACTTGCCTTAGAATCGTTCTTCAGATGTGTTGTTGGTGGTTCAAGGTTGATTTTCTCCTCTTTTTCGATCACAAATCCTTTCCAAAACTGATGGTGTGGAGATGGTTTGGCTTGGGAACCCTTTACCGAAGCTGATACACTCTCCTATACTGAAGTTGTCCCTGCTAGACTGGGACCGCTGGGATAGGTGGTAATGCTTCCATTTGTGGTGGTTCTGGGAGGGCGGCGGGAAACATAGGCCTCTATAGCTCGTGTCGAGCACCCTGCTACTGCTACGGTGGGGCCCTGCCCCTATCAGGACAATCCTGGCATTTGTGACCAATCTTGCCACAAACGAATCACTTCCTCGGGAAGTTTCCCCCTCGCTGTCCCTGCTGCCCACAACCCTGATGGCCATTACCATTCCTACCTTGACCATACTGGCCGTGTTGAAATTGTTGCTGCTGACCATTCTGGCCCTACTGACCCTGATTGCCGTTCTGACGCTGATGGCCATGTCTGAAACCTCCCTGACCATTCCTGAAACCCCCAGATCTGAATCTCTTAGGATCCCCCTATTGGGAACCCTGATCACCCTTCATGTGCTGACCCTGAGCAGATTATGCGGCCCCGCTGGCACCATTTCCCCTGTCCTGCCCTGATGGCTGGACTCTCCTGATCTCTTACTCTCAGACATGTGAAAGCGGTGATCCTGGAAGTGAAGCAGTGCTGCGTTAACCACATCAGAGTAAGTGGCCAACGAGAGGTTTCCCAACAAGTGCTGACGGACCCTCCAAGTCAATCCATCCATAAACTTCTGAATCTTCTTCTCCTCAGTCGAAATCTCACCGGGAATAATGGTCAAGAGATTAGTGAATTCGGCCTTTTACTTGGCCACGGTCTTCCCCTCCTACTTGAGGTTCATTAACTTCCTCCTCATTTCAGTGTGAACAGCTGATGGAAAATATTTGCAGCCCAACCGCACCCAGAACTCCTGAATAGAAAGGGCGTCTCTCTCCTCCGCGGTGGTAATGGACTCCCACCACTGCAACGCTGATCCTACTAGCTTGAAAGTAGCCAGTATCTATTTCTGAACATCCGTGCACTCGTACATCCTTAAGTGCCTTTGAATGTCCTTCCTCCATTGACTGGACACAACAACGTCGGAGCTACCTGCAAACTCCGGAGGGTATGCTTTCTGAAAAGCATCACGAACGCGTTCCCAAGCAGACGGGAATGCATGAGCCTGAACTGGCATGGCTACCGGTGCCTGAGGTGGTGCCTGCTGTACAACTGTGAGGGCGGCATTTACCGATTGGGCTATAATAGGTGCAACCTCTGCGGCATTCATGATGCCCTGAACTAGTGTAGGTTGTGGCTCGGGCTGAGCATCCCTAGGAATTTGCTATGCACGTCGTGGAGGCATCTGAAATGAGAGTAAAGTCTTATAAGTTCGCAGTTATTATCTCAAAATAGCTGAAGAGCGAAACATACGTAAAAGAATACAACAGTCCTAAAATATAGGGCTCTACATCAATGAAAGCTCAGCGGAAACATAATAAGCTGTAAAGATCCTAAGGATACTAGAACCTGATGCTCTGATACCACCTGTGACACCCCGGCTAATTAAGTACCGCGTAGCTACTCCTTTACTAAATTAATATAAAATGCCAAGTTGGTTCAGTTCATAGCATCACTGTCGAAATACGTTTTAACAATTACTAGCCACCTGATATTTAAAAGTGAGTTGTCAATTTTAATTAAATCCGATTAACATGCAATAAGTAGATTATGAAATACTAACATAACCACCACAACATAGTCACAATAGAATAACCATAAAATACTAATGAAACTGGAGGAATACTCCTCACATCAATCCGACACTGAAATAAACAAATACCAAGTTCGCATCACTAAATTAATTACAACCCAAAATCTGAAATAATTGAATAGATAAAGTATCTCTAAAAGGAAATAGAGCAACATGCCCAACAGATGAGAGAATCGGATAATATAGAGTCAAGATCGAAAATGGAGGCGTCTACTGTCAAGGTCCTGTAACTTCCACAGCAGCTACAGTACGTCACCTGAATGGAACTCCTATGCTTGGTGTCCTTATGGCTGGGCACCTAAAAGTTTTTACAAAAATAGATTTGAAAGCAAATGGGTCAGAGCCCGATTGTGAAAACAGTTTAAAAATAGCAAGTGTTTAATGTCATTAAACAGTGAATATAAAGTACATAATAGTGTGTGCACTCACATGAGTTCCTCACCTCTCAACTAATTGGGCACTCTTATCGTACCCGTACCCATTCTAGTTATTCCCATACCTAGTCTAATATAAAATCTAACATTGCTATACGATTCACAATTTAATTCTGGCAACTTCATTTAAAGAGAGTGTCTTATATTTCTTCTCGGTTTCCCATATTAGTAATACTATTTACTAGAGGATTTCCATTTTTTATCTTTATGAAAACGTTGCTATTAATTATACTCACATTTATACATGACAGTGCATTTCAATTTACAGTATATTATTCTCATCATAAGTATACAATACTAGCCCCCTGAGGCTAAGCTGCGGTGCACACATACTCTGCTATCCAATCCCGGTACATCACGTACATTAGGACCATGAATTTCAAATCTCACAGGAATCGTTCTCAAATGACAACAATCACACATAATGGAGGCGAACATAGTTTACATCACATGGGTCACGCACATACCTACGCTCCCATGATCAGCAGACTTATTAACATCTCAATAAGTCCTTCTCTGACCTATGTCCTCGAGGTACCAATCTAAATCCCCCCGTAGGCACACAAAGATTAGATGGCCCTGATCGAACGTCGACCTACCATGATAGCAAGTACGGTAGGTATGTTATACACAGATAACTACATATGCTAAGCATTCGCACATCTTAGATATCTCAATATATTAATTGAGGTATACTTCTCGTTCTTGTATCATCATTTAATGTCATATGCTTATAAGTCCCCGATTTATATACATTAAAGTTGTCAACTCTTCTCACGTCTTAATTAGGTACTCGTTTCCTAATTCATAAAGGTCATTCGATTTACTACAAGAATCTAAGTTTACTCCTCAACGTACTCCAATCTCCTAAATATACCCACTAGTCAATACGGGAAGGTTATTACTCCATTAAATAAGTCTACGGGACATTTGAAATAAAATTAGGACTAAAAGGCCATTCTGTTAACTCGTTAGAAGTCTCGTTCGAATGAGGTCGTTCGAACGAGTGTCGTTCAAACGAAAGGCTTTGAATGAACTACCAACTCGTTTGAAGGGATACTGTCATCTCGTTAGAAGCTCATTCAAACGAGGTCGTTCGAACGACTTGGGCAGGTCTTCTAACGAGATGGCAGACTACGCCCAGAAATCCCAAAATTCATTTTTTTTCTTCTTTCTCCTCTTCTCGAAATCCACCCTAAGACCATCCAAATACGTTTTTCATGTTTATAAACTATTTTTAGTCACCCTAGATCTTTCCTTAACGTGCTTTTGGGTCAAATCTTACAAATTAACATGCGAAAATCATAAATCCCCATTTCTTATTCCAACCCCTATGAACTTGAACCCAAAATTTAATTTCATAAAAAGGCTTCTTATTAATCCGATTTCAGGTCATCAAAAGTTATATTTTGTATATTGAATTCATCCATAATCATTCTACATGCAAATTCCTATCCAAAACCACAAATTTCACAATAATTCCATTGGGTATTCTTCATCAAAATTTCCAAGACATAAACAGTTTTCTACACTTCACATGGAGGAAATATTCAATGCAAATAACGACATCAAAACACTTGCCTTAGATTCGTTCTTCAGATGTGTTGTTGGTGGTTCAAGGTTGATTTCTCCTCTTTTTCGGTCACAAATCCTTTCCAAAACTGATGGTGTGGAGATGGTTTGGCTTGGGAAACTCTTTACCCTCTTTTTAACTTTTCTCAAAAACTACCGTAGCCCACTCTCTCCCTTTTTGGTTGATAATGGCTTTAGTGGTTCTTTTAAAATATCTTAATTAACATTAAAATTCGTGGGTTTAAATTCCTTAATTTTTAAAATTACCAAAATACCCTTCTAGGTTGTCGGTTTGGCCTAAAAGTGCCCCGGGACCCAAACTAAACCCCCGACTAGTGTTTTCTGACTATTTCGACCCTTCCAAACACGTTGGAACAGTCATAATGACCATTCGGTTGATAAAAATATAATTCACTTTTTTTAATTTAAATAATTTCGTTCCTGACGCGACTGCACGCGCGTCCCAACTAAATTTCCGAATTATCGTATTTCAGTCTTGCGACAACTTTAATAATTTCAATACTCGTGTATTACCATACATACTCAGAAATATTAAATTTTAACATCATAATCAAATACCAACTCACATCTCGCTAGTATTTATACCCGGATTAATTCCCAATTAATTCTCATTTAATTCAATTAATCCCTTAAATAAAATCAATAAAATTACAGGGTATTACAAAGAGGAATTTGAATCATGGAAACACTCTCAAACTCTCAACGGTTTTAGGAAAAATTTGGCCAGATTTTGGGTTACGTTATTCTCTTTCTTTCTTATTTTCCTCTCTCTCTCTCTCTCTCTCTCTCTCTCTCTCTCTCTCGTACTTGTCAAAAGATTGGAAATGATTAAACCTCGGCCTCGATTTATAAGGACGAAGGAAGGATCTTTAAGGTTAAGGGTAAATCAATGATCAAGATTAATTCGACTAGTCGGTGATCAATCTAAGGGCTCACAATGCACCGTTTCTAAACGTTCATCAATTGGCTAAAACAGGTATCACTTAGATTAAGTAATAACGCATGCAGACCATTGATTAAAATGAATGAACATTCCAAATTAAGTCTTAAGAATGTGAGTATAAATAAACACAAATCGGGTCGTTAATAAGCTAACACGTGTATATTCCAGATCACTTCAAAAACACGTGTTTTATATCTCTGAAAAATCTTGTTTCCTACCCCAAATATCTCTAGCGCTTTCAGATTCTACCCAAGGCATATTTTAGGCAGTTTAAAAAATTACGAATTAGCCCCAAACAATTTTAAATGCTTAAAAAATAGATTGTAATTGTTTGAAAATTCCAAAAAAAATCTTTAAAAATATTAAAAAATATTTTTAAGCCAATAGGAACACACACACGCCTCATACACACAAAATGCCAAATAAATGAAGTCCTGAGTGTTGTGAGTTGTGTAGGTTACTACCTTTTCCAGCCTTGATTATTCTTGATGTAAATCATGAAAAGGCATGAGGCTTAGTTTTAGACAAAGGATGACACAATTTTATCTCTATTTCCAAACTAGACAAGCTCTTATATTTTAGACTCAAGTGGGTCATATATATAGTGTGCTTTATACTCGCTGAGCTTAAGGTTTGTCATCTCTTTACAAGGGAACAATGGCATCATCCCTTATGAGAGTGTTTTGGTAACTTTTTCAATCCGAATGCATGGTATGTTCTTGTGAAGGGTTACTTGAGAAATTGTTGTTGCATTAATATTTTCTATCACAACCTCTTATTTGGAAAGAAGCGTCATATAATGATTACTATATTTGACCTAATCGATATTTCCAAATGTCTCAGCCTATATTATTTATGACCATGAAATGTTGATACATGAAGTCGATGATTCTTGCAGAGTCGGCTCTTGCTGGTTTATAAACCTTATACATTTCAACTCTGATTAGTTTTTTATAGTGTTATTTCATTATGCATGCCTTTTCATTTATTCTCTATTATTCACCCGGATGTCTTAGGAGTCTACACTTTATGACATGCCAAATGAGGTTTGATGTTGTTCTTAACATTTTTTGATGGTCTCTTGATGTTATTAACCATGAATAATTGCACTTAGTTATAAAGGCCTGTAACAATTTTTAAATGTAAGTTTTTTATTCTTTTTTAAATACGTAGAAACTTTAGAATCTTTTCTATCAACATCTTATCTTTCTGTAAAGACTTATGGTGTCGCATAGTTTTAATAACATGTCCTTTAATGCAGTTTTTCCCTTCCCATGAGGTTTCCTTGTTGATATTTTTATCTTCTTTCGCATGTAGCATAACTATTAAAGGGACAAAGATGATATTTTTTCCCTTTTTAATTCTTAATAAACATTCATTTCTCACATTAGATTCCACCCTGCCTTTTTGTTCACTTTCAGTAAAAAAATTATCTTTTTTTATTAGTTGTAGTCCTTCACCCTTTTTAATTTTTGGTCCCTGACAACACATAATTTGTTTTATTGTAATATAACTATGTGATACCGATATATTATCTCATATATTTGTGACATATTACCTCATATATTTGAATAGTATACGCTTCTTTTTGGGTTAAAATTTGGCGTTGGAGGCGAAAACTTAAAATGACAACTTAACGGTCTAGATTTAGGTACAAATACATTAACTAGTATACACTTCTCTTTAGGGTTATAATTGAGTGTTTGGTGTCCAAAACTGAAAACAACAACCTAGCGGTCTAGAATTAGGGACAAACACATCAAGTTATATCAAAGCATCATTGGACTTTCGATTGGCCTAATTGACCAGTCTACACTTATTTTAGGGTTAAAATGGGTGTGGGATGGGGGTCAAAAATTGAAAACAATAACCTAGCGGCCTTGATTTAGGTACAAACACATGAAGCAATACCAAAGCAACTTTTTTAAACTAATAGTGTTCTCATTGGACTCTCAGTTGGCCTAATTGACTAGTATACCTTCTTTTTTGTGGGTGGGAGGGTGAGAACGAAAATTGAAAACAACCTAACGCCTAGATTTATGTACAAACACATCAATCGATACAAAATTAACTTGTCTAAATTATAAGCATCCTCTTCGGACTCTCGATTGACCTTATTGACTAGTAAAAATGGATGTTAAGAGGCAAAAACTTAAAACAACATTCGACCGGCCTAAAAAGGTACAAGCACATCAAGTGAAACCAAACCAACTTGTATACACTAACTGTGTCTTCATTAGACTCTTAATTGACCTAATTGGCTGGTATATGCTTCTTTTGAGGGATAAAAATTGGTATTGAGTGGCGAACATCGAAAACACCAACATGGCAGCCTTAAAATAGGTGCAAATACATCAAGCGATACAAATGTAACTTGTCTAAACTAAATACGTCCTCATCGGTTATGGTCGTTTGTTGCGTATCAATTACTATCGAATAAAATTACACATGTGCCAATGGAATGTAAATGTACTATTTTTTTATGTTATTTACTCATTTATGCTTACACATTTACTAAGATTGTGTTTGTTCAACAGGTTCTTATTGGGAAATATGAAGATTAGTTTTGGGAGAATGAAGTCTTGTTATCAAGGGATGTCATGAAGAGTACTTTTGGGAGAATAATATGTTTAGAACTTTAATGATGTTAGACTTTGTTTCAAGTTTATTGTTAAAATTGGTTTAATATCACTGAATTGTAGTGTCATTGATTTCATCACATGTGTTTGGGAATTAGGTTTGAGTGAAATTTATGGGCATTGGTTTTGCATTGCCGGTGGTTGAGCATGAGTTATTACTAGTGTATATATATTTGTTTGTTGAGACATTAATATTTTTTTAAAATATAATAATATTGCTAACGGAATTTAATCGTTATAAATAAAAACATCCGTTCCAAATATATGGCACTCCCGACTCGTTACAATATATTTTGTAATGATTTTTATCCGTTACAAATTCTATATTTCTAACAAGTATAAACCATTACAATTTAGTAAATCCGTTACTAATATATGGGATGGTGTACTAATGAAAAATCCATTAAAAAATAAATTATGATTGTTTTACTCTATCATAATTACTAAATTTATAATAGATTCTATCTGTTACAAAGTTTGTAAAAGTGGTGATTGCTTAAGTAAGCTTTGATACCAATTTGACAATGTTGTGTGATACTTGAGAGTGAATCGGCAATCAATGTCAAACTTATTTAATTAAATTCTAATTTTAGTCCCAAAAAGTCTTAACTCTTGTGTGGCCATCCCCAATCCTCGCCATACGGGCGAGCGCGTGGAGGAAAGTATCCTTCGGGTCCCGCGCGTCCCTCTCGGGAGAGCTTCGACCGGCGTCATTTGAGATGTGGTGTAAAAATGTAGAGAGATTCAGAGTCGCCAGTCTATTTTAATCAAAACAGACAAAAGAAAAAGGGGAAGCCACCCCGAAGGATGGCATCCAAAGGCATACTGGTGCGTGCGAAACCAAGACGATTCGAGAACGGTTCGGAGGCTTAGTTACGAAATAGGAAGGTGTAAGGCACCCATTCCGCCCTTTCAGTCTCTCATGCATATTTTTTATTTTCCTTTTGTTTCCCCCATGATATGTGTGCATGTGTATATATAGAATGGAGGTAGGAATCCTCGACTTATATCATGGAAAAGATAAAGCGAGTCATCCGTAGGAAGATAAAAGAATAATATTAGAAAAATAAGATTTACGCGATTACCCCTACGTTGATCGTTATAATGGAACGATAACGCATATGGAGTAATGCATCACTAAGGGCAAGTATATAGAATATAAGGAAAATGGATTTAGAGAAGATAGAAAATGAGAGAAAAAGTGAGAAAAATGACTCGAGTCTCGGGTTTTACCCCGAGACGTCTACGTAGCCTATAAAGGCATCAAAGTCCACGTAGTTCGAATACAAAACGAGGGGTGGGGTTTATCCCATAAATCCAAATGGGGAATCTCTTATTTGTAAGTGTGTGTGTGTGTGTGTAGAAAAAGTGTTTTAGTTGTGAGAAAAGTGTGAAAAAAAGTGTGAGAATCCCTACTCGAAATTTATGAGCAAACCCTCTTTTTCTTGTTTTCTGGGTTTTATGAAAATAAAAGATGTACAATAATACTAAATAAAAAATATATTAGGATGTGTGAGATGAGATAATAAAAGTGTTAAATAAGAAAACAAGTTATTGGGAATTTAAGAGAATTTAAGAGAGAGTTTGGGAAAGTTGGACCTTCTCGAAGATCTGGAGCTTGATCTTGAATGTTGGAGAGCAGCCTTGCACTTTGATGATGATGGAGAGTGGCTAATTCACCAAGTTTGATGAAAATGATGATTAAAAGTGGAAGTAAAAAAGGGATTTGGAAGTTGAAATCACGTTGCCTTCAAGAGAGGTTTCTGGGATTCGTTCAGAGAGATTTTTATCAGATCTGGGTTCCCTGCAAATAAGGTGAAGGCCTCATTTTATAGGCCCAGGTAAGTGCCGATCGGCATATATATGTTCCTGCCTATCAGCAGGTGTCGATAGATAGGGTCTGGAACCTGGCATTTGGCAGTGCGCTTTAGGCTTTTTCGGAAAATCGGTCGCCGAGGGCAAACCGTTGGTCAGAATCGTGCAGGGGCATACCATTGGAAAGGTAATTCAGAGACCTTTGAAAGTCCTTTGGAACAATCCCCGGGTTCGGGAGTTGACTTCGGGTCCAATATGGCTCGGAAGCATTTGTCGGTTCATTGGACGGGGAATCGTTCGGACGCAAATGGTTCGTTCGTCCGCATGGTAAGTCCGAATCGTGCATGGGGTGGACCGTTGGAAAGGTTAGGAGATGTACTTCCACATTACAAAGAGTTTGACCTGGTTTGGGGAGTTGACTTTTGTCAACCGGTCCCGGAAAGAATTCGGTGTCCTCTTGGAGTCGAACGGATCGTTCATTCGCATGGTATGTCATAATCGTGCATGGGATAGACTGTTGGAAAGGGTATTCAGTTACCTTTGAAGATTCATTTAGCCTCGATCGAGATGAAGAGTTGACATAGGTCAAACAGAGCCCGGGAGTGCCCGGTGGTCTTTGGGTCAAGTTTTGGACGCAAACGGGTCGTTCGTCCGCATGGTAAGTCAAAATTGCACACCGGTCGGTCCATTTGAAAGGCTATTCAGTGCCCTTTAAAGATTCATTTAGACTCGGTCGAGCTGAAGAGTTGACATAGGTCAAACAGAGCCCGGGAGCGCCCAGTGGCCTCTAGGTCAAGTTTCTGGCGCAAATGGATCGTTCATCTGCATGGTAAGTCAGAATCGTGCACGGAGCGATCCATTGGAATGGGTATTTAGTACCCTTCGAAGATTCATTCAGTATCAGTCGAGATGAAGAGTTTGAATTTTGGGTCAAACTAAGCTGGGGAGTGCCCGATGGCCTCCAGGTCAGTACTCGGGACATGACCTGGGTTTATAGTGGTGAAGGGAGGTACTAGGGACATAAGGAGAGTTAGGGGTAAAGGAATGGGGTGTCTACAGATCCCCTCGACGGGTGAGTTTGGAACAAATGATGACTGTCGAATAGACACCACATGATGCTTTTGAGGGAGTATGACCGATTCAGAGGGTCGAGGCCAATTTTGAGGACCTAAGGAGTGTACTGGGATGATCAATTCTGTGGGTCAAAGATGAATCTGCGAGCTTAGGGTAAAGGTCTAATAATTGAGGTCCATTCCGACCTAAAGAGTGATGACGATCGAGGATCGGGGTCAATTCTGACCCAACTCAGGTGACGATCCAAGATCGAGGTCAATTTTGACCTAAGAGTGGTGATGATCGAGGATCGAGGTCAATTCTGACCTAAATCAGGTGACGATCCAAGATCGGGGCCAATTCTGACTCAAGAGTGGTGATAACCGAGGACCGAGGTCAATTCTGACCTAACTCAGGTGATGATCCAAGACTGGGGCAAATTCTGACCCAAGAGTTGTGACAACCGAGGATCGAGGTCAATTTTGACCAAATTCTGGTGACAATCCAAGACCGGGGCCAATTCTGACCCAAGAGTGGTGACGACCGAGGATCGAGGTCAATTCTGACCTAACTCAGGTGACGATCGAAGACCGGAGCCAATTCTGACCCAAAAGTGGTGATGACCGAGGACCGAGGTCAATTCTGACCTAACTCAGGTGACGATTCAAGACCGGACCCAATTCTGGCCCAAGAGTGGTAACGATCGAGGACTGAGGTCAATTCTGAACTAACTCAGGTGACGATCCAAGATCGGGGCCAATTCTGACCCAAGAGTGGTGACGATCGAGGGCCGAGGTCAATTCTAACCTAAGTCAGGTAACGATCCAAGATCGGGGTCAATTTTGACCCAAGAGTGGTGACGACCGAGGACCGAGGTCAATTCTGACCTAACTCAGGTGATGATCCAAGACCGGGGCCAATTCTGATCAAAGAGTGGTGACGATCGAGGACCGAGGTCAATTCTGACCTAACTCAGGTGACGATCCATGACCGGGGTCAATTCTAACCCAAGAGTGGTGATGACCGAGGATCGCGGTCAATTCTGACCTAACTCAGGTGACGATCCAAGACCGGGGTCAATTCTGACCCAAGAGTGGATAAATATTGGATTTTGATTATGCTAGAGAAAGAGCTTTATGATTTTGATCTGAGCTAGGGAGCTGATAGCTGGGGAGGCTTTTAGAAGACCTCACGGGGGGGAACAACCTATTTTGGGTGCTGTAGGAGAATTCCACTGGGGAAGTGATCAGGTGATCCTTAGGGATCCTCCGGAGCTTTGTTGGGAGGAGTTTTCACTTGGTTTTTGAGGATTCCACTGGGGAAGAGGGGTTTCGCTTGAGGGAATGCAAAATTTTCTAGGTAAAAAGGCTTTAAATCCTTCCTGGGATTTTTGGGAATTTTCTGGGGATTTTTCGAGGCTTTCTGGTATTTTCTGGGAATTTCTGTACGAAATTTAAGGGGGTGCCGGTCGACATAGTATGAAGGGTGCCATTCGGTAGTGGCACGGACTTTTGGGTTACCTCGGGAAGGCAAAGGGTAAATGTAGATCCGTATGGTAGGGGGAGGTGTCGATCGGCATGGAGCTTGGAATCCTATATAAAGGGGGCGAATCCCCTAATTTTTTCTTAGCTTCTTTTTCTTTCTCTCACTTTGCGATTCTTCTGCGAATCATTCTATCATTCCAATCCTCAAGAAATGGCCGCTTTTGTGAGCACTGCAGTCCACCGGGAGTGGTTGACCATTTATGATTGGGCGAATGTGGAGTGGAGGGCTAGGGCGCCTCTTGCTTTGGGGAGTGAGAACTCATTTGATGCGTTTGATCCTATTGTGGATGAGCAGACCTTGTTGTGGGAGACATCATGTCATCGCTCTTCGAGAGTGATCCCCGACGGTTATGTAAGTAACCAGACCTTTGGCATTCTTCTTCTTCTGGTGATTTTTCTTTCTTGACCTTTTATGAGACTTTTCTTTTTGCCAGTCTGATATTTCTTTGAAGAACATGCGTGCCCGTGGGACAATGGGGCTCAAGGATGTCTGGGAGCATTTCCCACCTTTGGTGTGTTAAATGGTATCATCAGTGGGTTTTGGATGGTTGGCATCTGCGCTGGATGAGACGCCTCGTTCGATAGCGGTCCTGTGCGCTTTGCGAGAGAGGTGGTGGGACACTACCCACACCTTTCATTTTGGATTCGGGGAGATGACGGTGACTCCCATAGACATGCTGCAGCTGCTAGGGCTGGATTGTGATGGAGAGCAGATAGAGGTAGATTGCTCTTTATGATGAGATCGGAGGCAGTGCGTGCGGCAGTTGGTGATGTAGGGAGGATAGTTTCTAGGTATTTAATCCGGTTGTCCCTGCTGAAGGATGTTTTACTGAGCAGGGTGATTGATGTGGAGGACGGGATGTAAGTGAGACAGATGGCTCGGTCATTCATTCTGCTGGTATTGGCAGGTTTCATGGGAGCGTCAAACGGCGACGTTGTCCATTTATGGTTTATGCCGTACTTGAGGATGTTTTCGAACATCCCCTTCTATGATTGGGAGAGTCTGATCTTAGCGACCCTTTACTTTTCTCTGTATGCATTCAGCCGGTGCTACCGGTAGATTTTTACTGGGGCCACGTACCTTCTTGAGGTATTCTTCCGTTTGTGCATTTCTTTTCATGCATTCGCATTTTCCTTTCATGCACTCGCATTTTCCTTTCATGCATTCACATTTTCCTTATGCGTCTCTTTTTGCTTGCGAATTCAGACGTGATTCTATGAGGAGATTGGGTGCAATACCCCGATGATTTCTTTGAAGGATAACACTGTTGGGAACTTATGTCAATTTTATCGATTGTGTAAGGCCAATCGACAGTCGAAGGGTTCTCTTTCCCTGGAGGCAGTGCATCAGGTCTTGAATGACCTGACGAGTGGTAGGGTAAGACTCTTTCCATTTCAATCTCAGTTTTTGCTCCTTCTGATCTTGTATTGATTTATGCTCACTCGAAGATTTTCAGGTGACCTTTTACCCGTGGGGGACATCCATTCAGGATGCGGGGGTGACCGGGTGAACACGCGGATGAGGCATTTGCTGGCACATGAGTTTGGTCATTCCTGGTACCTCGGGGAGAGGGTGGTTTGTCAGATTGCCTAGGAGGACGTGGTGGTGTGACCTGCACAGCCTCCTATGTCTATGAGGCAGGAGCGACTGCTGTTGGAGGATGAGAGGATCGTGACGATGATCGGCGAGTCCTATTTTCTATACACCGATACGGCTGCGTCGTATGACTATATGGATTTTGTGACGAGCAGGTTGATGGTGCCCAGCATATATGATGCGCTGCCCTTCCCTCTGGCGGGTTCGAGTCGGGCGATGGGATCTTCCCACAGTGGTGGTGGTCCGTCGGTATCTGCGGCGGAAATGACCTCGGAGGTCCCTTTTATACGGCTGCATACCCCTTTATACAACATTCGGTGGGCTGATGGAGGGATGGTGCCTATGTTGCACCGTCCTCATGCGATGGATCCAGAGAAGTTTGGTTTGACAGAGGAGGTCCTTCGACTTGCGTTATACCTTTTTTTCTCCTCCTTCTTTCTTTTCTATTTTGTTCATTTCTGCTTTGATACTAATTTCACCTTTTCTTTCAGCAAGTCCGGGTATCGACCACTTGGCTCAGGGACATTAGAGACTGGATGTCTTCGGCGACTGCCCATATTCATGACGTGGTTCCTGTTCCTTCTTTCTTGGTGTCGTCTGCCTCGTCTGGAGAGGACTCTGGCTCGGGTAGTGGTGGTGCGTCATCTCGCTGTAGGGGGAAGAGAGCACGCCGCAGGGGTGGAAGCTCTTGAGAGAGAGAGGGAGAGAAAGAATGCGGGTTCGGGCTGAGTCCCGTTGTTTTTGCTTTTTCTTTCTATTTCCTGCAAAATGATGTAACACATAAAACAGATATATGCAATGCAATGGAGTTTTTTTACTATCTTTTATTTAATGATGAATGCATGCACATACGCCTTTTACTTTACTGCTGAGACCGTAAAAAGGAATATTTTTGGAATTTTTTTGAATTAAAGTTTTTGATTAAAAAGGGGGAAATTTTATAAGGAGAAAAAGGGATTTTGAAATTCTGTTGAGAATGTCAATTTTCTTTTATTGAGTTTTTTGATTTGACAAAAGAGGAAAAAAGGGAAATTTCTAAAAATGGGGGGGTTACCGATCGGCAAGCACCCTGACCTGCCTATTGGTAGTTCAGTCCAGTCCCATCAATTCAAAGCTTTGATTGGTACCCGCTTAAACCTTTGGTACCTTGTGGGGTAGGATTCCCTCCGATTTCTGCAAGTATTGTGTCTCTTGTGAGGGTTTTCAAGTATAAAAAGGGGGAAGGGTGGAGTGTTTTCATCACACCTTTGCATTATTATCTACTAGCCCACTATTTCTTAGCCTTGCAAGATGACTCTCCCTGGTAGCACCGAGTTTTCCAACTACCTCAAAGCCTTGGAAGCTATGTGCTCTTATAATGTCGACTATGATGCTTTCAACATGCGTTGGCCCTCCTTGTGGCGCAATCGGCCTTTTGAGTGGAACGTGTTGACGGCGGCGGTACAATTCTGGTATCCTGAAGACCATGTATTCCGCTTTGGGTTGGATGAAGTTTTTCCTACCTACGAGGAATTTTCTGCCATGCTGGGTGTAAATCCTAGTGTTACTGCGGCTTTGCTCGAATTTTCCCGCTCTCCTAGGGATTTGTTGGTCGGGCTTCTTCGTATTTCGCCTTCGGTAGCCTGATCATTGGTTGTTGGAGGAATGATCTCCCTCCCGGTGGTGCTGCGGTTCATGCATTTATGGGAAGTAGGTGATGATGGCTAGCTAGAGCCGTGGTTTTGGGCCTGGTTTCAAAATTGCTGCTGGTGACTGGGAGGCGCAAGTGGACCCGCAACTTGCAGCCATTACCTCATGGATGTCATATCGTTGCAATCCTGCGGCGATGATACTGGCAAAGACCCTGAATCGTCTGGATGCCTGGAGAAAAGGCCGTTTTGACTTTTTGAGGGGTAGCCCTGTGATGCTGTTTATGTGGTTGTCTGAAATATTTCACTTGGCAACTCCTTTGGAGTATCCCTTGTCGGCCATACCCAACTTCTTTTCACGCTACTTCATCAGCGTTGGCCTATATGTTAAGAACTGGGAGAATTGGCTTGTGGAGCATGGGGCTCGTGGGCTGTATTGGTCAGTGCCTTGGTGGGGGCCGTTGCAGCCCGTTCTGGATCTGGGAGAGTACTCATATGTGCGACTGGTTGGTCTCAGGCAGACCTCTTTTCACTTCCCTTGGCGGCTTTTGCGTCAATTGGGCTGGGCGCAGGTCGTGCCCCCTCGGATTTCAAATTTCTTTCCGGTAGAAGATTTGACTGAGCGCCTGCGTCTGTTGCTTGGGTCTCTGTGGGAAAATCGGCATCCATCGACCCGTCCCTCTCAGTCTGTCGGGAAGGTTTGGCATGTCCCCAAAGATTATATGAAGTGTTTATGGAGGAAAGTAGTCAGCAAGATGTTGGCAGTGGAGACTGGAAAAAGATGGTTTGTTTTATCTAACACCATGGAAGGGGGTGTTGTGGTTTTTTCGAATATGGTTAAGGCTCATCAATCCATGGAATGTTTACGGCTCATCAATCCATGGAATGTTTACGGCACTCTATTCAGGCAGGGGAAAATTGGGGACCTCAGGATGTAGATGATGAGGGTGCAGGTTTCTCTGGTAGCTGTGGGTAGGACTCTTGGAGAGTTTATTTATGTAATAGGGAATGTATGTGGGGATTTTATTTGTCTTTTTTATGGTAATATGGGGGAAGGGGGTTATCCATTCCTTTCTTATGTAATCCGTACTATAAATTCTTATTAATGAAATAAACAAGTCTCTGATCACCCAGCTGTGCCTTTTGATGAGTTTTGCATTTTGAATTATCTATACTGATCCCTAAGGCATACATAATCCTTTTGTTCAAGTATTTTTAGAATGAACCGTCGTTCTCGGAGGTAAGAAAGGAATAGTACTTTATGAAAAAGAAAGGGACGCGCTCATGTGAGGAGTATGAGTTGCCTACGTACCTCTGGGGTTTTTTGAAAAGTTTTTAAATAGTTTTTGTAGAGGAGAAGGCCCACATAGTTTTAGGTAGAGAGAAATGAAGAGCTTTTTTTTTAGAATAGAATAGAAGGGGGATGAGAAGAGTCGTAGCACGCCGAGATTTCGGACTGGGGGTAGAATTTCTTGAGACGGTCCAGGTTGACGGGACAAGCCATCTCCTCCCCATCTAGGTCAGTGAGCATGGCGGCTCCGTCAAATAAGATTTTCTTCATAATGTAGGAGTCGCTCCAATTGGGCTTGAATTTCCCTCTGGGATCCCAGATGGGTTCTATTATCTCTTTGAGGGCTAAATCCCCTTCCTGGACACCGCGGTCCTTGACTTTCTTGTTGAATGATTGCGCTATTCGGCGATGGTACCCCTGTATGTGTTAAAGATCTTTTAATCTTCTTTTATCTTTGAGGTCTAGCTATTCAAGACGGCTTTGGCACCAGTCTTCTTCGCTAACTTTACTTCCGAGCACGACGCATAGCGAGGGTATTTCTAGCTCCACATGTAGGACTGATTCCATATTGTAGACCAGGGAGTAAGGGGTAGCCCCAGTAGAGGTTCGGAATTAGGTTCGATAGCCCCAGGGGGCGTACGGGATCCGATCGGCCTAATCCCTACAACTTTTGGTCATCTAGCTGATGATGGCTTTGAGGTTCTTGTTGGCGGCTTCAACTACACCATTGGTCTGAGGTCGGTAGGGAGAAGATTTGTGTCTCTGAATCCCGTACTCGTTGACTACTCCTGTGACTTCTGCTTCGAAATGCAACCCATTGTCTGATACTAGCTTCGTGCGGGACCCCATATCGGTAGATGATATTTTTCTTGAGGAATTTGGCCACTTTCTTAGCATTTAATATTGCGTATGACTCAGCCTCGACCCATTTGGTGAAGTAATCGATGGCAACCAGGATGAACTCATGTCCGTTTGAAGCCTTTGGTGTAACCTTCCCTATGATGTTGACACCCCAGGTGGAGAACGGCCAGGGAGAGGTCATGTTGTATAATTCTCGTCGAGGCAAGTGTTGAAGGTTGGAGAATTGTTGGCATTTGAGGCATCTCCGGACATAAGCGATGTAATCCTGGATCATGGTGGTCCAGTAGTAGCCCTGCCGAATGATCTTCTTGGTGAGCATGTGACCATTCATGTGGGGTCCGCATTCCCCACTGTGGATTTTCTGCATTGTTTTCCCAATCTCAGCCCCTGCGATGCAGTGTAGATGGGTTCCATCGAAATTCCTCTTGAGTAGAGCTTTATGATAGATAATGTACTGGGCTACCGGTCTTTGGAGGGTCATTCTATCTTTCTTGTTGGAACCCTCGGGATACCTACCATGTCTGAGGAGGCACCAAATATCATAGTACCAACAATCGACTAGTTCGGGATCTTCGATGGAGACAAGCTCAATATAGTAGAAAAGGGTTAGTTTGTCTTGCTTTTGAACTAGGAATGGGGTCATTGTTATTCCTTCGAGCATATCGACCATGGAGGCCAAGGTGGCGAGAGCATCGTCTAGGTTATTCTTTGCTCGGGGTAGGTAATGGAAGGTGATATCTCGGAATTGGGAGGCTAACTCTTTTAATTGGGCATCAAAGGGTTGGAGATTTTCGTCCTTGACCTTCCACTTTCTGAGCACTTGACCCATGATGAGGGAAAAATCCCCGTACACATCAAGGTATTAAATACCTTTCTTGAGAGCAACTTGTAGGCCCACTGTGCATGCCTCGTATTCCGTCATGTTGTTGGTGAAAGGGAAATCCAATTTTATGGTGATGGGAGTGTGGGAGTCATATGGGGCGATCACGAGTATCCCAATTCCATATCCCTTTTTATTGGCAGCGCCATCAAAGAACATTTTCCATCGAAGGCAGTCTTGAGTGGTGCAGAGGATATTTTCATCTGGGAATTCAGAAATCCGAACCTTCGCTTCTTCTATGGGGTAATCGGCGAGGTAGTCAGAGATAACTCTTCCTTTAATAGCTTTCTGTGTGACATACACAATATCGAACTAGGTTAGGAGCATTAACCATCGGGCCATTCAGCTGGATAAAGCGGGATTCTCAAGCAGTTATTTGATGGGATCCATTCGAGATACAAGTTTAATGGGGAAGGCGAGCATGTAGTGTCGCAACTTTTGGGTGACCCAGACAAGTGCGACACATGCCTTTTCTAAAGCAGTGTAGTTGACCTCGTACCCGACCAATTTGTGACTCGCATAATAGATGGCTCTTTCTTTATGGGAGTCCTCAAGGTATTGGGCTAGCAAAGCCCCAGCTACAATGTCGATTATGTTTAGGTATAGGAGCAGAGGGAGACCAGACTGTGGTGGCATGAGCACTGGAGGTTGGGTTAGGTAATGTTTGATTCGGTCAAAAGCTTCTTGGCAGGACTCGTTCCAAACCTTGGTTGAATATTTTCGGAGGAGCTTGAAGATAGGTTTATAGATGGAGGTTAGCTGGCTGATGAACCGGTTGATATATTGCAATTTCCCAAAAAAACCTCGAACTTCTTTCTCTGTTCGGGGCAGTGGAATCTCAAGTATGGCCTTCAGCTTTGCAGGATCTTCTTCTATCCCCTTTTCGCTGACCATGAATCCCAAGAGTTTTCCCTTTGGAGCGTCAAATACACACTTCCGTGGATTAAGTCGCATCTGATACCGCCGCAGTCATTCGAAGAACTTTCGGAGGGGGGGAACATGACCTTCTCTAGTTTTGGACTTAAAAATCATATCATCCACATAAACCCCGACCTCTTTGTGAATCAGATCGTGCAGGATGGTTGTGGCAACCCTTTGGTAGGTAGCCCCAGCGTTCTTGAGACCAAATGGCATGACGGTGTAGCAAAAGGTTCCCTATAGGGTGATGAATGCAATTTTTTCTTGGTGGTTGGGGTTCATCTTGATTTTGTTGTATCCGTCAAACCCTTCGACGAATGACTTGAGAGCATGACTAGCTATGTTATCCACGATCATGTCGATATTGGGTAGCGGATAATCATCATTAGGAGAAGCTTTGTTTAAATCTCGATAATCTACACACATTCGAACCTTCCCTCCTGATTTCGGCATAGGTACAATGTTGGCTAGCCATGTGGGGCATTCGATCACCAGAATGAAACCCACGTTTAACTATTTGACCATATCTTCTTTGACCTTGAGCGATCATTCGGTGCAGAGTTTTCTCAATTTTTATTTAACTGGCTTGTAATATGGGAGAGTGGGGATCTCGTGCTGAGATATTTCAGGATCGATGCCGGGCATATCATCATACAACCATGCAAAGACATCTACGAACTCCTTCAGTAATTCTTCGAGTTGTGCACACTCATGCTCGTCAAGGGTGGCCCCTATCCTAATCTCGCGCAGTTGGCCACTAGAACCGAGATTAATAACAACAGTCTCTTCTTTATTAACTTGAACGCGGTTATGTTATTTATTATTAAACTTATTTAGATCAGTTAAGAATTTTTCATTTGCAAAATCATCATCATCAAAAGTTTGATTAGAATTCAAGCAGTTAATATAAGGCACACTGAGATACTCAAAATCTTTGTTTATTTCATTGATAGGAAAAACAGCATTGAGAACCTCATCAAAAGAGGTCTCGATTACATTTGAGCAAGGATAGATAATAGAAGAAGAAATAGGGTAAGCATTGGGGTTAGGGGAGATTTCAAGAGGTAGAACTGGCACAGCACGGCAGTTGAGGAGAGGTGTGTCAGCAGCTTTAATCAGACGAGATGGGTCCATTGATGTAGTGCCTGAATGAACCATGCAGAGCGCCATCCCCAGTATCTGTAAGTTGAAGGAATCTTTGAAATCACTTTCCTCAGTCTCTTTGGTATCTTTGATGAGCGATTGTACTTGGTGTGGGAAACTTTCGGCCCATGGGTAGCTGTCTTGGAAAAGATCTCCATTCCCGGTCTCATCTTCTTGTCTGTGTGGTCATACCATGGTTCTGGAAAACCGCAAAAGGGGAAGTCTTCACCTTCTTTGATGAATCGTCCATTCAAGGAGTCTCCTGAGATAGTTCGAATATAGTCTAATCTTTTCTTTGGTCGATATTGGCGGATCATTCTGAGCTCTTGTTCTTATGGTTGATACCCCAGCCGCAAGGAGGGAAAGCTTTCTTTATTTCGATGGGCTCAAGTATCCCCTGTTGCCTTTGTCCTAGCCCCAATCCGGGCATGAAGTGCATGTTTCTGAACATCTGAATAACATTGACATTGTCATGAGGGTCATATTCTAGACAAACCCTTTCTTTGAAACCGTCCCCTACTGGGAGTAGGAGTGGCTCGACTCGGAATCCTGATAGGAGCATATCATTTGACCCGTTCTGTATCTCAAGAATTGGACTACTGGTGCTTGCACCTCCGACATTTTTATCGTCGCCCAAAATGGTGATGACTCGCCCGTCCCCGAAAAACTTCAATTTCTGATGGAGTGAGGAAGACACACCCTTGATATTGTGGATTCAGGGGCATCCGAGCAACAGGTTGAAACAAGCTGGGATGTCTATGACTTGGAATTCAACGACAGGGTTTATAGGGCCAACCCCTATTACAAGTTTTATGGAGCCCATCACCTCACGATGGGTATTATCGTAGGCACGCACAGCAGCGGAGGTAGGAGCGAGGTCGCTTTCTTTCAGGCCTAAACAATTGAAAGTTCTCAGAGGGCAAACGTTCAAGGCGGATTCGTTATCGACAAGGGAGAGTGGCACAACCTTTACCATAACTTCGATGGAGAAATTGAGTGCATGATTGTGATTCGGCCCAATTTTGGGGATTTCTTCTTCAGAAAATGATAGCATTCGGGTAGAGTTCAAGGATCCGACTAGATTTACCGCTTCTTCTGGTGTGGTAGAGGGAGGAACTATGGGTCCTGTGAGTAATTTTATTAAAGCATCTATGTGCAGTTGGGAAGACATGAAAAAGTCCTCATTGAGTGATGTTAGCTTGGGTTTTCTTTAGTTGATCGAGGATCTTGCTCTCCTCGATGGTCATCTATGGCATAGGAAGGTTTTCAACGCCCTTCCCTTTGTAATTTCCTGGTAGTGAGCTGGGAACCTGGTAATGTCTCCATGATCTGGTCATGTGATTTACTAAATAAGGAAAGAACATGAATCCCATTTCCTCGTCAATCTCAGGTTGTGCTACCACCATACTTATTTTTCTGAGGAGTTCTTCAAATGAGATCATCCCACATATGTCGGCTACTAGGCCAGCTCTTCCTAAAGCTTATTCTTCTCTCGAATCTTTGAATTCTTCCCCCCATCCGGTGGTAACAATTCTATCTTTCCCTGTAAAGTCGATGCATTCCATCACTTCAACGTCTTCTTCATACAAGTTCTCCCATTCTGTGGGGATATGTGTGATTAAAGGGACCAAGCGCTCTTGTAGCTTTAAAGTGTCAAGTAACCCGGTGATACTGCAAATGCTGTTGGTTTACCCAAATAATACTGCCATAGTCTGGACAACATCATCTAGGCTGACTTCTTCAGTTGGTACCACGCACTTGTCTGAATCTCGGGCCCATTTATGTGCCTCCAAGAATAATATGCTGAACTTATGGCAATCAATGACCATCTGTGAGGGCAATTTCATCCCGAACTCTAGGAGTTGGTTTAACACCTCTGACAATTGCATACTTCCATTTTTAGAATGGGTACGGACAGCGATGCATGCTTTGGTAAGGAGTGACAGTGCCTAATCAGCGAGGCTAGTAGGGTATAGGGGAAATACGGGCAAATTTAAAGAGGTTTAGGAGAGTATGTGGGTGTGATTTGAGTTGAGGGATCGAAATCTGGGTTTTCTTCTAAGAAGATGGCATTGGTGTGATTCGAAAGTGGATTGTGAGTAGTGTTTGTCTTAGGATTGGCTGGTGGGGCGATGGTACCCCGGTCAATGAGATCTTGGATTACGTTTCGGAGGTGAAAGCGTTGGTAGGTGGTATGGCTGACAGTTTGGTGGAATGCGCAATGAGCATCGGCCTTGAAGTTTCTTGGGAGTGGATTTGGTAATGGACGGGGATCCAAGTTTTGATGAGGTTTCGACTTAACAGGGCTTAGTAAACTTTGGAGAGGGGGGCATGGAGCTTAGTGTATTCCCTTCGGATTGGGGCAGGACGGATTTTTGGTGACCATGATGTGGTTGGTTGAGAGATGTTGTTGATGGTCGAAATGGTAGCACTAGCAAGCTTGTCATACTTTCTAGGGGTGAATTGTCCGGACACCTTCTTCGGTTCAACCTCTGTTTTAACGAGGATTTCCTCAATTTCCACTCCAACCTCTCTAAGAGATCGGAAGTGGGGATAGTATTGTCCTCCCATCGTTGCTCGGACATGGGGCAAGAAGTTCTTCTTCACTTTGTTGACTTGTTCTTCCTCGGATGGCCGATTAGTCATGGTAGTTGCTTGCTCCCTCCACCGAGTTATGAAGTTACTGACTGATTCTATAGGATTCTATTTGAGCAGCTCTAAATCACGACGTGTGACCTCAAGCTCCTCGTTGTATTTATACTGCAACATGAATTCTCGGGCTACATCCTCCCAGCTACGGATTCTGGATTCCTCAAGAGATAAAAACCATCGGAGGGAACTATCCTTCAAAGTTTGTTGAAACAATTGGGCCATCACTTCTTTAGAAGCCCCTAGTAGAGTCATGGAATGATGATAACTGCAAAGATGAACAATGGGGGGTCCACTCCCCCCGAACTTCTCGATATTTGGCCTCTTGAACTTCTTGGGTAACCTCGCTTTAGGATAAGGAGACTTGTGGGTGTAGTTCATGTAATTCCCAAAGATCCTGACTTGGTCAAAATTCTTGGTGAGCATCTTGAGATCCTCTTTGACTTTATTCAACTCCTCCTCCTTTGGATCAGCGACCATAGGCAGGTTAGCCATAGGTTGGGCAGTGTTTGGCATTGGAAGCTGGGCAGGCGGCTACCCATTGGCATGAGGGGCACGTGGAGCGTGCGGATATTCTTCCAGAACCCAGATAGGCTCGGGTGGACCCATATCTTAAGGGAATAGGGTCTTGGGCTCTTGAGGAATAGGAACTTAGTTTTGTTGCATATATCGAACCTCGATTTGGAGGTTGTCAATCTTGGACACAAGCTGAGCTAGGACTATCGTCAGATCCGGCTGTATGACTGGTGCTTAATCTGTATTCTCCATGGAAGATGGATGGATTCCGGACTCGAAAGAAGTAGTAGAAGAACGGATGAAACTCTGGGGTGATTTGACTGAAGACCGAAGCCAATAGGGAGCCAGGCCAAGGGCTTGCGATCGACCTAAGAAGGTGTAGGATGAGATTTATTTTTGAGAAAAAAGGAAGAACTATTTTTGGATTTTCGATAAAGAAGTGAGAAATGTTTTTTGGATTTTTTGATAAAGAAGGGAGAAATGTTTTTGGAGACGGAACTCATCATGATTATTACAATTATTATGTTTTTATTTGTATTTAATTCTCCTAAATGCAATACCGGACGGGACCCAAGCCTAAAAAAGTGGGGGTCTTAATATATGCAAAGTTACGGTTTGGACTTGTAACTAGGCTCACGGACAGGGCCCCATTTTAAAAATGCGTGAAAATTGGGCGGCAAGCCGACCCGGAATTTCGACAGAGTTTCGGGTTAAAACCGATAATCTAAAGTGCATGTCCTAGGTCTGACACCTATATGTGGGTATGCAGTTGGTTAGGTGAATCGGCATGGGTTCCCCCCTTTGGCGTGACTTCCACGATATATGTCTTGCTCTTGCGGGCAATCGGTACGTGTGTAAAATCCATTTGATATACCTGAGTGTACATGAATTTCCTCACCATATACCTCGTGGGTATGGTACGTGTGAGAGAAAATTCGATATACTCGGCGTACGTGAACGAATTCCCTGCGATATACCTCCCGTCATGACTTCGGTCAAGAGGTACAATGTGGGGGAACTGTTCGATATACGTCAAAGGTACTTGGCCAATGGAAGGTGAGAGTCATATCGCTTAGGCTAACTGCGACCTGCCGGACCAGCGCCCATCACGAAGTGACCCTCTAGATGCTGGGTAAAATTTAGTCAATATTAATGATCTTTGGTGATGTCGTGTGAATCATGCATGATTCTCTTATTAGTATCTTATGATAAGAATGCCTTTTTCTTGATTATGCCAAACAGGTAGCAAAGTACAAGTACCCCAAAAGGTACACCAAGTATGGATAGGTGATGCGTGAAACATTGGGATATACATGTGATCCTAGGTGCACGTGGTGTGAAGTGTACATGGAGAAATTTCTACAAGTGTGTGAATATAAGCATAAGCATGTGATACACATGGAAAAGGGAAATATGCGGATATGGGGGAAACTTAAACAAATATAGCATTCATGTAAATAGAGTCAAGCCCTCAAAATACACACAAGTCCCCAGCAGAGTCGCCACTGTGGCCATCCCCGATCCTCTCCATACGGGCGGGCGCGGGGAGGAAGGGATCCTTCGGGTCCCGTGCGTCCCTCTCGGGAGAGCTTCGGACGGTGTCGTTTGAGATGTGGTGTAAAAATATAGATAGATTCAGAGTCGCCAATCTATTTTACTCAAAACAAACAAAAGAAAAAGGGGAAGCCACCCCGAAGGATGGCATCCAAAGCCATACTGGTGCGTACGAAACTAAGATGATTCGAGAAGGGTTCGGAGGCTTAGTTATGAAATGGGAAGGTGTTAGGCACCCATTCCATCCATTCGATCTCTCATGAATATTTGTTATTTTCCTTTTGTTTCCCCCGTGATATGTGTGCATGTGTATATATAGAATGGAGGTATGAATCCTCGACTTGTATCATGGAAAAGATAAAGCGAGTCATCCATATGAAGATATAAGAATAATATTAGAAAAATAAGATTTACGCAACTACCCCTACGTTGATCGTTATAATGGAATGATAAGGCATATGGAGTAATGCGTCACTAAGGGAAATTATATAGAATATAAGGAAAATGGATTTAGAGAAGATGGAAAATGAGAGAAAAAGGGAGAAAAAGGACTCGAGTCTCGGGTTTTACCCCGAGACGCCTACGTAGCCTATAAAGGCATCAAAGTCCACGTAGTTCGCATACAAAATGAGGGGTGGGGCTTATCCCATAAATCCAAATGGGGAATCTCTTATTTGTAAGTGTGTGTGTTTGTGTAGAAAAAGTGTTCTAGTTGTGAGAAAAGTGTGAAAAAAGTGTGAGAATCCCTAGTTGGAATTTATGAGCAAACCCTATTTTTCTTGTTTTTTGGGTTTTATGAAAATAAAAGATGTACCATAATACTAAATAAAAAGTATATTAGGATGTGTGAGATGAGATAATAAAAGTGCTAAATAAGAAAATAAGTTATTGGGAATTTAAAATAATTTAAGAGAGAGTTTGAGAAAGTTGGACCTTCTTGAAGATCTTGATCTTGATCTTGATCTTGATCTTGAATGTTGGAGAACATACCTTGCACTTGGATGATGATGGAGAGTGGCTAATTCACCAAGTTTGATGAAAAGGATGATGAAAAGTGGAAGTAAAAAAGGGATTTGGAAGTTGAAATCACGCTGCCTTCGAGAGAGGTTTCTGGGATTCGTTCAGAGAGATTTTTATCAAATCTAGGATCCCCTACAAATGAGGTGAAGGCCTCCTTTTATAGGCACAGGTAAGTTCCGATCAGCATATATATGTTCCTGCCTATCGGCAGTTGCCGATAGGCAGGGTCTAGAAACTGCCATTTGGCAGTGCGCTTCAGGCTTTTTTGGAAAATTGGTCGCCGAGGGCAAACCGTTGGTCAGAATCGTGCACGAGGCATACCATTGGAAAGGTAATTCAGAGACCTTTGAAATTCCTTTGGACTTCTCCCGAGTTCAAGAGTTGACTTCGGGTTAAATATGGCTCGGAAGCATTTGTTGGTCCATTGAAAGGGGAATCGTTCGGACGCAAATGGATCGTTCTTCCTCATGGTAAGTTCGAATCGCGCATGGGGTAGACCGTTGGAAAGGTTAGGAGATGTACTTCGACATTCCAAAGAGTTTGACCCAGTTTGGGGACTTGACTTTGGTCAAACGGGCCTGGGAAGCATTTAATGTCCTCTCAGAGTCGAACAGATCGTTCGTCCGCATGGTAAGTCGGAATCGCGCACGGGACAGACTGTTGGAAAGGGTATCCAGTGCCCTTTGAAGATTCATTCAGCCTCAGTCAATTTGAAGAGTTGTCATAGGTCAAATAGAGCTCGGTGGCCTCTAGGTCAAGTTTCGGACGCAAACGGGTCGTTCGTCCGCATGATAAGTCGAAATTGCGCATGGGGCGGTCCGTTGGAAAGGGTATTCAGTTACCTTTAAAGATTCATTCACTCTCAGTTGAGCCGAAGCGTTGACATAGGTCAAATAGAGCCCGGGAGCTCCCGGTGGCCTCTAGGTCAAGTTTCGAACGTAAAGGGATTTGTTCGTCTGCATGGTAAGTCAGAATCGCGCACGGGGCGATCAGTTGGAATGGGTATTTAGTTCTCTTCTAAGATTTATTCAATCTCGATCGAGATGAAGAGTTTGACTTTTGGGTCAAACTGAGCCAGGGAGTGTCCGATGGCCTCCAAGTCAGTACTCGGGACATGACTTGGGTTTATAGTGGTGAAGGGACGTACTATGGACCTAAGGAGAGTTAGGGGTAACAGAATGGGGTGTATACATCTTGTAAACAAACGTGATTGAATAAAAATTAATCTAAGCATGCAAGACAATCACGATTGAGGAAAAATCCCCCACAGGGGAAAAACCATCTTATTTTCAGTATACTTTTGTAAAGAAAGGTTTATACAGATTACAATGAAAATATAAGTAGTGACATACGAAATACCGTCAAGCATTGATTTCGATGTCGTCGGCAAGAGTTCCCGCAGGAGCTCCAGAAAGTCAGCAATGGAAAAGCTTCATCTTCTCCACAAGTGTACTCCAGATTAGTAGAATAATCTTCCTTGGGGTTTAAAGGATTCATATAAATGATTGGGAATTATTTGTGAATCAAAAAAGGTATTGAAACCTTAAAATATGAAGTCTGGGTCTGTTTTGCAAAAACGGAGATATGCAGACTTGGAAAAATGTGCGACACAAACACTGTTTAAATAGGAAGTTGATGCGGTGCATCGTTCGAACGAAACATGGTGTCGTTCGAGTGAGATGGTATCTCGTTCGAACGAGATACGATGTTGTTTGAATGACATCAATGACGTGTCATAGAAAAACTCCTTAAAAAAGATTTTGCGTGATTATCATCTTCCAGACTTCGAAAATTTATTTTTTTAAAAAATATTCCCAACTATTTATGTAAATAATTAAAAAATCTAATTAAAATTATTTTTTACCATAAGTACGTGGAGTAGTGGTAAATCTTGAAGTGTATGTTTATTGACATATGAAGCGTGTACAAAGATGATGGATGCATGAATTCGGATCGAGGCCGGGATGATCGTGGAGACGTGCCGAATGTAGCGATATCATACATATTTGATTAAAATCTAGGATACTTGGAATATTCCTAGATTCTACCCCGAACATTTATAAAACATGTCCTTAAAAACCTCCCCATATGTTTATGCCGATGCATACATAAAAATATCCGAATTATGTTGCCCAAAATAAACAAACTGACATACAATCTAATATCCCCATTTAACTCGAAAACTGGAAATACTAAATGTGTGTTTTCATAAATTCGATCATCTTCAAATCTTCGACTCTTCAAACTGTCTATGCCATCATCAAGGAGTGAAAAAATGATTCTCCATTTTAATACCTACACACATCAGATAAGAAACAAATACCCGTGACACGCAACAGATTGAAATATAATGATAAGCATAAATAAATATCAATCAATTATGAGCAAACAAATCATTACATAAACAAACAATCAATTCTTCCACATAATTCGTTCTCCCCCTTTTTATGATGTCCCAAATAGACGGATATGAAGAACATACGCAATGCAAATGGAGAATGCCATATGGGAATAAATTTTCTCTTTTTGAATTTTTCCAAATTTTTAAAGAAAACAAAAACACACCACGAAAGAACACCAAAACAACCAAGTCCATGATAGTGGAAATGAAGGGATGTGAGAAAATTTAACAGGGAAATCAATACATGCAACCATAACATACGTGCATGATGAATATTGGATATTTCTAACGAATAAACTCAACATCTTCCTTTCGTGTAAAGATTGTGGAATTAAAAGAAATTGACTCAATCAAATCAGCAAATCAAAGCTCAAAGTGATTTCCACACCAATAACGTTCAAAACGATTTCATGCTGTTGCAAGACTTTTTAAGGACGTGCAGAGCCTTTTTAATTCTCCAACCAAACTCCCTCATATATATTTTCTTTTTAAGGTGATCTAAATTCTCAAACATTGGAGAATTAGTGAATAGACCTAATGGCCCATTATTGGCATATATTTCTTTCTATTTCCATTCAATATTTTTGGGCTCTTTGGACCCCGAATAATTAAAATTCCTCAATTTTTTAGGTCCAATTTAACGGTGGCTTAATTGCAAATGATAAATTTGTACCTTTCTAAGCCCTTCACCATTTATAAAATTTGCACAAACTCACGGCAAACGGTATAAAACATGCACATCTTTTATTATCTTGTTTTATCACATTTGATTCATTGTATAGATAGAATTAAGATGTAGACACTCAAGCCAATATGTGATAGACAAGTACAATACTCAAATAATACTGTGCATGTGTGCAATAAAGGAGATAAGGAGCCAAACTTGTAGAAGATATCGCGAATTACATCTCAAAGACTCAAATAAATGTAAAGCACATGGATGAAATGATGTAGCATCTCAAATCACTATCAAACAGTCACGTGAAATATGGAATGAAGTTATGACTATGGTTATCTTAAATATTCATCCATAAACGATGTAAACAAAATACAAAACTATTTTTGTGGTTTTTCAAAAAAAAATTACAAAAATAAAATCTTTTTGTCTTTTTCAAATTTAAAAATAATAAAAATAAACAAATAAATATACATAAGATACAATCTAGAGATAGCAATCAAATGATATGATCAAGGAAAAGTGTATCCTATTCTAGACCTGGTGACCACCCCTCAGTCAACTGTGCAAATTCCTAAATACTTCCTAAGACTCTCTAATCTAAGGGCATCTAAAGGCTTCGTGAAGATATAGGCTAATTGGAGGTCGGTAGATACAAAACTCAAGGATACGACCTTTTGCTCTACAAGATCACGGATAAAGTGTTCGAGTATCCTAATGTGTTTTGTATGCGAGTGTTGGAATGGATTATGTGATATGCGTATTGAGCTCGTTTTATCATAGGAAATAGTCATGGTGTCCTGTGATATCCCGTAATCCTTCAACATCTGCTTCATCCACAGAAGTTGCGTGCAATAACTCCCGGCGGCTATGTACTTAGCCTCCGCACAGACTCCAACACTAAAGGCTACGATACCAATTTGAGAGTGCACCAGCAATCAATGTCAAACTTATTTAATTAAATTCCACTTTTTGTCCCAACAAGTCTTAACTCTTGCAAACAAACGTGATTGAATAAAAATTAATCTAAGCATGCAAGACAATCACGATTGAGGAAAAATCCTTCACAGGGGAAAAACCATATTATTTTCACTATAATTTCGTAACGAAACGGTTTACACGAATTTTAATAAAAATACAAGTAGTGACATACGAAATACCCCCAGGCGTCGGTTTCGATGTCATCGGCAAGAGTTCCCGCAAGAGCTCCAGAAAATCAGCAATGGAAAAGCTTCGTCTTCTCCACATGTGTACTCCAGATGAGTATAATAATCTTCCTTGGGGTTTAGAGGATTCACATAAAGGATTGGGAATTATTTGTGAATCAAAAAAGGTTTTGAAACCTTAAAATATGAAGTCTGGAAACATGGTCTGTTTTGTAGAAACGGAGATATGCAGACTTGGAAAAACGTGTAGCACAAACACTGTTTAAATAGGAAGTTGAGGCAGTGCGCCGTTCGAACGAAACACGGTGTCGTTCGAGCAAGATGACATCTCGTGCGAACGAGATATGATGTCGTTCGAACGACATCAGTGACGTGTCACAAAAAAATCCTTAAAAAGATTTTGCGTGATTATCATCTTCCAGACTTCGAAAATTTATTTTTTTTAAAAATATTTCCAACTATTTATGCAAATAATTAAACACTCCAATTAAAATTATTTTTTACCATAAGTACATGGAGTAGTGGGAACTATTGAAGTGTATGTTTCTTGACACATGATATATGTACGAAGATGATGGATGCATGAATTCGGATTGAGGCCGTCGAGGATGATCGTAGAGACGTGTCGAATGTAGCAGTATCAGACATATTTAATTGAGATCTAGGATACTTGGAAGATTCCTAGATTCTACCCCGGACATTTATAAAACATGTCCTTACAAATGTTGATTTAGATAAATTTGCAAGTTTCCAAGTAAACCTTATTTAATCGGTGTCAATTTTTAAACCAAATTAATTAATCCCCTAAACATACAACTATGTGTGTGTGTGTGTGTCAAACCATCACAAATAAAATTGCTAACTCATAGATTTCAGGGAAAAACCCCTTTCGGGTAAAACCTTTATTCCACTATGTAAAATAAATCGTAATTTACATACACAATGAAATACGCAATGATTACTCCTCGGAACAATCACATTGACATGCAGTCTAGAGTCAATAATGGAACAACCGCAGTAGTTCACAAGAACACACAATCCCAATTCATCCAGGAACACCCATGAGCACTCCCAATCGACATGCAGTCATAGTCAGTCGTAGAGATAACACTACATAAAGAAATAACTTCAGCAAAGTTGTATCTTAGGTTCCAATAAATTCACATAAAGATTGAAATGTTTTGTGAATTTAAAACAAAAAGGATTAAACCCCTAAACAAAGAAGACAACGTATTATGTTGTTTACAGGTTTGTGCAGAATGAAAAACGTCGGGTCTTCTTAACGAAAAATCTAGTGGTTTAACACACTTTATATAAAAAAAATAAGTCGGCGCATCGCTCGAACGAAATAGGGAAGTCATTCAAATGATGCCATGTGTTGCTTGCACGCACTTCACGCGACAAAGCAATGTCGCTTGAACGACATACTACTATCGCTCGAACGACATTAAAAAAAATTATTTCGTCAAAAACTCCGCCTTAACACTTAGAAAAAATTCTTTGATGAAAAAATCCCCTTCAACACTTAGAAAATATTTTATAAAAATTATCCCAACACTTTGAGTGAATTGTTAAGGTATTTAAACACAACCTTATCAAAATTAATCTTGCAGACGCTTGAATGTTGAAGAATGTTGATATTCGAATCCGTCTTGACACATGATTGAACTTGAATAAGTTTTCGACGGTTGTACCGGTATACGACATACTCAAATGTAAACCGGACAATAAAATAATGTCCTTACAAAGTCCATTAGTAACATAAATAATGCCAATTTACTAATGGATATAATCTGTTACAAATATTTTTTGCAACAGTTTTTGCCCATTACAATTGACATGTTTTTGTGTAGTGAGTCGTGGAATTGACAGCCAAAAAGTGTGTAGTCATGGTCAACCTATCCATGATTACACAAATGGAATTCATCCCTCTTTATATACACGACAACCAATAATAAATCTATGGAAATGTTTTCCTAATTCCATTTTGTGATAGTCAAGGTGTTTTAATAACCAAGGCAATCATTGGTGCTTAGCCTTAACCTATTGGCATACTAAACATTTAGGGACAAACTCTCTGGTCTTGCTCTTCATATTAGGCCATCAGAAGTTTTCTTTCAAGTCTTGGAACATATTGGTGTTCTTGGGGTGAATTACAAGGGGTGAGGAATGACAACCTTTTAACACCTCACAAAAGTTTTATTTCAAGTCATGGAACATATTGGTGTTCCTGGGGTGAATTACAAGGCGTGAGGAATGAAAACCTTTTAACACCTCGGCCTTGATCTGATCATTTCGTGAAATAAAAATCCTTGTCCTAAAACATAGGGTTTCATGATCATCTATTCTAAAGGTTCATCTCTCTCCTTTTTCCATCTTCCTACGGATCTTTTGGATATTCGAGTCCACATCTTGAGCTACCTTAATCTTCTTAATCAAACTAGGTTCCACATTAAGGTCGATTAAACATATGCGATCTTTGTGCCTTATAACCTCGATCCACATAGTTTCTAAATTTCTTAGAGTATGTGTGGCCATCCCCAATCCTCACCTGCGGGAGGGCGCATGAAGGAAGGATCATCGGGTCCCGTGCATCCCTCACGGGCGAGCTTCGACCGGTGTCGTTTGAGATGAGGTGTAAAAATGTAGAGAGATTTAAAGTCGCTAGTCTATTTAACTCAAAACAGATAAAAGAAAAAGGTGAAAACATCCTAAAGGATGGCATCCCAACACATACTGGTGCATACGAAACCAAAATGATTCGATAAGGGTTCGGAGGCTAAGTTACGAAATGGGAAGGTGTTAGGCACCCATTCCGCCCTTTCAGTCTCTCATGGATATTTGCTATTTTCTTTTATTTTCCCCTGTGATATGTGTGCATGTGTATATATATAATGGAGATAGGAATCCTCGACTTGTATCATGGAAAAGATAAATCGAGTCATCCGTAGGAAGGTATAAGAATAATATTAGAAAATAAGATTTACGTGATTACTCTTACGTTGATCGTTATAATGGAATGATAACGCATATGGAGTAATACATCACTAAGAACAAGTATATAGAATATAAGGAAATTGGATTTAGAGAAGATAGAAAATGAGAGGAAAAGTGAGAAAAAGGGACTCGAGTCTCGGGTTTTACCCCGAGACGCCTACGTAGCCTATAAAGGCATCAAAGTCCATGTAGTTCGCATACAAAATGAGGGGTGGGGTTTATCCAATAAATCCAAATGGGGAATATCTTATTTGTGAATGTGTGTGTGTGTGTGTGTAGAAAAAAGTTTTTTAGTTGTGAGAAAACTATGAGAATTCCTATTTGGAATTTATGGGCAAACCCTCTTTTTCTTGTTTTTTGGGTTTTATTTATATGAAAATAAGATATGTGCAATAATACTAAATACAAAAGTATATTATGATGTGTGAGGTGAGATAATAAAAATGCTAAGTAATAAAACAAGTTATTGTGAATTTAAGAGAATTTGAAGAGAAAGGTGAGAAAGTTGGACCTTCTTGAAGATCTTGAACTTGATCTTGAATGTTGGAAAGCATCCCTTGCACTTGGATGATGATGTAAAGTGCCTAATTCACCAAGTTTGATGAAAAGGATGATGAAAAGTGGAAGTAAAAAAGGGATTTGGATGTTGAAATCTCCCTGCCTTCGAGAGAGGTTTTTGGGATTCGCTGAGAGCAATTCTTATCAAATCTGGGCTCCCTTTGAAAATGAGGTGAAGGCCTCCTTTTATAGGCCCAGGTCACTACCGGTCGGCATAGACCTGGTCCTGCCTATCGGCACCTGCCGATAGGCAGGGTCTGGAACCTGCCATTTTGCAGTGTGTTTCAGGCCTTTTCGGAAAATTAGCTATCGAGGGCAAACCGTTGGTCAGAATCGTGCACGGGGTAGACCATTGGAAAGGTAATTTAAATATATTTAAAAGTCCTTTGGATTTCTCCCAGGTTCGGGAGTGGACTTTGGGTTAAATATGGCTCAGAAGCATTTATTGGTCCATTAGACGGGGAATCATTCGGACACAAATGGATCGTTCGTCCGCATGGTAAGTCCGAATTACACACAGGGCAGACCATTGGAAAGTTTAGGAGATGTAGTTCTACATTCCAAAGAGTTTGACACATTTTGGGGAGTTGACTTTGGTCAACCGGGCCCTGGAAGCATTCGGTGACCTCTTGGAGTCAAACGGAACGTTCGTCTGCATGTTAAGTCAGAATCATGCACCGGATTGACCGTTGGAAAGGGGTTTCAATTCCATTCAAAGATTCATTCAGTCTCAATCGAGATGAAGAGTTGACTTAGGTCAAACAGAGCCCGGGAGCGCCCAATGGCCTCTAGATCAAGTTTCGGACGCAAATGGATCGTTCATCTACATGGTAAGTCGGAATCACGCACGGGATGGACCGTTAGAAAGGGGATTCAATTCCCTTCGAATATTCATTCAGCCTTGGTCTAGATAAAGAGTTTGAATTTTTTATCAAACGGAGCATGAGAGTACCCGGTGGCTTCTAGGTCAGTATTTGGGGTATGACCTGGGTTTGTAGTGATAAAGGGAGGTACTAGGGACCTAAGGAGGGTTGGGGGTAACAAAACGGGGTGATTATAGATCCCCTCGATGGGTGAGTTTAGAACAAATGATAACCGTCGAATAGACATCACGTGATGCTTTTGAGGGAGTATGATCGATTCAGAGGGTCGAGGCTGATTCTGAGGACCTGAGGGGTGTGACGGAATGGAATGATGATCAAAGGTTTAGGTTAATTCTGAGGACCTAAAGTGGTGCTAGGGGATGACCGATTTTGTGGGTAAAAGCCAATTCTGCGGGCTTAGGGTGAAGATATAATAACCGAGGTCAATTCTGACCTAAGAGTGGTGACAATCGCGGACCGAGGACTTTTCTGACCTAACTCAGATGACGATCCAAGACCGAGGTCAATTCTGACCTAAGAATGGTGATGACCTAGGATTGAGGTCAATTCTGACCTAACTCAGGTGAAGATCCAAGACCGAGGCCAATTTTGACCTAAGAGTTGTGACGACCGAGGACTGAGGTCAATTCTAACCTAACTCAGGTGGTGATCCAAGATCGAGGTCAATTCTAACCTGAGAGTGGTGATGACTGAGGATCGAGGTTGATTCTGACCTAACTCAAGTGATGATCCAAGACCGAGGTCAATTATGACCTAGCAGTGGTGACGACCGAGGAAGGAGGTCAATCTGACCTAACTCAGGTGACGATCCAAGACCGAGGTCAATTCTAATCTAAGAGTGGTGACTATTGAGGAATGAGGTCAATTCTGACCTAACTCAGGTGACGATGCAAGACCGAGGTCAATTCTGACCTAAGAGTGGTGACGACCGAGGACCGAGGTCAATTCTGACCTAACTCAGGTGAAGATCCAAGACTGAGGTCAATTCTAACCTAAGAATGGTGACGACCTAGGACCGAGGTCAATTCTGTCCTAACTCAGGTGACGATCCAAGACCGAGGTCAATTCTGACCTAAGAATGGTGACGACCTAGGATCGAGGTTAATTCTGACCTAACTTAGGTGATGATCCAAGACCGAGGTCAATTTTGACCTAAGAGTGGTGACGACCGAGGACCAAAGTCATTTCTGACCTAACTCAGGTGACGATCCAAGATCGAGGTCAATTCTGACCTAAGAGTGGTGACGACTAAGGACCGAGGTCAATTCTGACCTAACTGAGGTGACGATCCAAGACCGAGGTCAATTCTGACCTAAGAGTGGATAAAGATTGGATTGTGATTCTGCTGGAGAAAGTGCCTTGTGATTTTGATCTGAGCTGGGGAGTTGATAGTTGGGGAAGCTTTTGTTTCTTTAGGAGGCCTCGCAGAGGGAACAACCTATTTTGGTGCTATAAAAACTCTGTTGGGGAAATGATCAGGCGATCCTTAGAGATCCTCAGGGGGTTTTTCGGGAGGAGATTCACTTGGTTTTTGAGGATTTCGCTGGGAAAGAGGGGTTCCGCTTGAGGAAATGCAAGATTTTCCTGGTGAAAATGTTCTAAATCCTTCCTGAGATTTTTAAGAATTTTATGAGGATTTTTTTGGGCTTTCTGGTATTTTCTGAGAATTTTGTTACGAAATTTAAACGGGGTGCCGGTCGGCATGGTATGAAGGGTGCCATTCGGCAGTGGCATAGACTTTTGGACTACCTCAGGAAGGTAAGGAGTCAGTGCCGATCGGTATGGTTGGGGTCAGTGCAAATCGGCATGGCATTTGGCATCCTATAAAAGGGGGCGAATCCCTTCATTTTTTCACAGCTTCTTTGCTTTATCTCCTTCTGCGATTTCTCTGCAAATCATTCTAGCATTCCGATCTTCAAGAAATGGACTCTTTTGTGGGCACTGCAGTCCACAGGGAGTGGTTGACCATTGATGACTGGGTGAATATGGAGTGGAGGTCCAGGGCGCCTCTTGCTTTGGGGAGTGAGAACTCCTTTGATGCGTTTGAGCCTGTTGCGGTTGAGCGGACCTTATTGTGGGTGCCGTCACGTCGTTGCTCTTTGAGAGTGAATTCTGGAGGTTACGTAAATAATCTGACCATTGGCATTCCTTTCGTTTTGGTGATTTTTCTTTCTTTCTTGACTTTTGATTAGATTTTTCCTTTTTTCCAGTCTGATTTTTCCTTGAAGAACATGCATGCCCGCGGGATGACGGGGATCAAGGATGTCTGGGATCATCTCCCACCTGTGGTGCATTGGGTGGTATCATCAGCGGATTTCAAGAGGTTGGCATCTGCGCTGGATGAGACGCCTCGTTCGACAGTGGTCATGTGCGCTTTGGGAGAGAGGTGGTGGGATACTACCCACACTATCCATTTTGGCTTCGGGGAGATGACTGTGACTCCCATAGACGTGCGACAGCTATTGGGGATGGATTGGGATGGAGAGCAGATATAGGTGGATCACTCTTTGCGGGTGAGATCGGAGGTAGTGCGTGCGGCACTTGGTGATGTAGGGATGATAGTTTCTGCGGATTCTATCCGGTTGTCCCTGTTGAAGGATGTTCTTTTGGGCAGAGTGATTGATGTGGAGGACGGGATGCAAGTGAGGCAGATGGTCCGATTATTCATTTTTCTGGTGTTAGAAGGTTTCATGGTGGCTTCGAGCGACGACGTCGTCCATTTGTGGTTATTGCCGTACTTGAGGATGTTTTCGAACATCCCTTTCTATGATTGGGGGAGTCTAACTTTGGCGACCCTTTACTCTTCTCTGGATGCATTCAGTCGGTGCTTCTGGAAGACATTTACTAGAGCCACGTACCTTCTTGAGGTATTCTTCAGTTTGCGCATTTCTTTTCATGCATTCGCATTTTCCTTTCATGCATTTGCATTTTCCTTATGCGTCTTTTTTTGTTTGTGAATTCAGACATGGTTCTATGAGGTGATTGGGTGCAATACCCCGCAGATCGATCTGAAGGACGACACTGTTGGGGACTTCTGTCGATTGTATCGATGGCGTAAGGCCAATCGGTAGTCGAAGGGATCTCTCTCTCTGGAGGCGGTGCGTCAGGTCTTGAATGACTTGACCAGTGGTAGGGTAAGACTCTTTCCATTTAAGTCTTGATTTTTTCACCTTCTGATCTTTTATCAATTTATGCTTGCTTGGAGATTTTTAGGTGACCTTTTATCCATGGGGTACAACCATTCAGGATGCGGGGGCGACCGGGGTGAACGTGCGAATGAGGTATTTGTTGGCGCATGAGTTAGACCATTTTTGGTATCTCGGGGAGCGGGTGGTTTGCCAGATGGCTGAGGAGGAGATGGTGGTGCCACCTGCACAGCCTCCTATGTCTATGAGGCAGGATCGACTGCTGTTAGAGGATACGAGGATCGCGGTGATGATCGACGAGCCCTACTTGTTGTACACTGATACGGCTGCGCCGTATGACTATATAAACTTTGTGATGAGCTAGTTAATGGCTCCCAGCATATATGATGCCATGCCTTTCCTTCCTACGGGTTCGAGTCAGGCGATGGGATCTTCCCATAGTGGCGGTGGTTCGACGGCATCTGCGGTGGTGGCGACTTTAGAGGTTCCTTTTGTGCGATTGCACACCCCTTCATACAACATTCGATGGGCTGATGGAGGGATAGTGCCTATATTACACCGTCCTCATACGATGGATCCGGAGGAGTTGGGTTTGACAGAGGATGTCCTCCGGCCTGCGGTATACCTTTCTGTTCTCCTCTTTCTTTATTTTCTATTTTGGTCATCTCTGCTTTGATACTAATTTTTCCTTTTTCTTGCATCAAGTTTGAGTGTCGACCACTTGGCTAAGGGACATCAGAGACCGGATATCCTCATCGACTACCCATATTCGGGACGCGATTCTTGTTCCTTCTTTCTTCGTGCCATCTGCTTCGTCCGAAGAGGACTCTGGCTCGAGTAGTGGTGGTGCATCGTCTCGCCGTAGGGGAAAGACAGCACGTCGTAGGGGTGGAAGCTCTTAGTGAGAGAGAGAGAGAGAGAGAGAGAGAGAGAGAGAGAGAGAGAGAGAGAATGTGGGTTCAGGCTGAGTTCCATTTTTTTTGCTTTTTATTTTTTTCCTGCAAAATTGATGTAACACAGAAAACAAATAGATGCAATAAATGGAGTTTTTATTATCTTTTATTAATGATGAATGAATGCATGTGCATGCGCTTTTTACTTTGTTGCTGAGAACATAAAAAGGAATATTTTTGGAATTTTTGAAGGAAAGTTTTTAATTAAAAAGAGAAATTATATAAGGAGGAAAAGGGATTTTGAAATTCTATTGAGAATATCAATTTATTTTTATTGAGTTTTCTTATTTGACAAAAGAGGAAAAAAGGTAAATTTCTAAAAATGGGGGGTTGTCGATCGGCTAACGCCTTGTCCTTCCTATCGGCAGTTCAGTTCAGTCCCATCAATTTAAAGCTTTGATTGGTATCCTTTTCAGCCTTTGGTACCTTGTGGGGTAGGATTCCCTCCTATTTCTGAAGGGATTATGTCTCTTGTAAGGGTTCTCAAGTATAAAAAGGGGTAAGGGTGGAGTGTTTTCATCACACCTTTGTATTCTTACTTACTTTCCCACTATCTCTTAGCCTTGCAAGATGGCTCTCCCTGGTAGCATTGAGTTTGCTAACTACCTCGAAGCCTTGGAAGTAATGTGATCTTATAATATCGACTACGATGCTTTCAACATGCGTCGAGTCTCCTTATGGCGCAATCGGCCTATTGAGTGGAACATGCTGATGGCGACGGTACAATTCTGGTACCCCGAAGACCATGTATTCCGCTTTGGGTTGGATGAAGTTTGTCCTACCCACGAGGAGTTTTCTGCCATGATGGGTATAAATCCCAGTTTTGCTGCGGCTTTGCCCGAATTTTTCCGTTCTCCTAAGGATTTATTGGCCAGGCTTCTTCGTATTTCACCTTCGGCGGCTAGATCATTGGTTGCTGGAGGAATGATCTCCCTCCCGGCGGTGCTGCAGTCCGTGCATTTATGGGAAGTAGGTGATGCTGGCTATGCTAGAGCCGTTGTTCTGGGCATGGTCTCAAAATTATTGCTGGTGACTGGAGAACTGCTGGTGGACCCGCAACTTGCAGCCATTACTTCGTGCATGTCAAACAGTCGCAATCCTGCGGTGGTGATACTCGCGGAGACCCTGAATGGCCTGGATGCCTAGAGAAAAGGTCGTTCTGACTTTTTGAGGGGTAGCCCCATTATTCTGTTCATGTGGTTGTCTGAAAGACTCCTCTTGGCGACTCCTCTAGAATATCCTTTGTCGGCTATATACAACTTATTTTCGTGTTACTTCATCAGTGTTGGCCTGTATGTTGAGAGCTGGGAGAATTGTCTTGTGGAGCATGGGGCTCGGAGTCTGCGCTGGTCAGTGCCTTGGTGGGGACAGTTGTTTCCTATTCTAGAGCTAGGGGAATACTCGTATGTGTGGCTGGTTGGTCTCAGGCAGACCTCTTTTTATTTCCCTTGGCGGCTTCGGCGCCAATTCGGTTGGGAGAAGGTCGTGCCCCCTCGGACCTCAAATTTCTTTTTGGTAGAAGATTTGACTGAGCACCTGCGTCTGTTGATTGGATCTCTGTGGGTAGATTAGCGTCCGTCGACCCGTCCCTCTCAGTCTGTCAGGAGAGTTTGGCATGTCCTTAAGGATTATATGAAGTGGTTGTGGAGGAAAGTAGTCAGCAAGATGTTGGCAGTGGAGACTGGACAAAGGTGGTTTGTTTTATTTAACACCATGCAAGGGGGTGTTGTGGTCTTTTCGAAGCTGGTTCAGGCTTATCGGTCCATGGAGTGTTTACGGTACTCTATTCAGGAAGGGGAAACTTGGGGACCTCAGGATGTAGATGATGAGGGTGCTGGATCTTCTGGTAGTTGTGGGTAGGACTCTTGGAGAGTTTATTTATGTAATTGGGAATAGATGTGGGGATTTTATTTGGCTTTTTATGGTAGTAGGGGGAAGGGAGTTATCCGTTCCTTTTCTTATGTAATCCGTGCTGTAATTTCTTATTAATGAAATAAGAAAGTTTCTGATCATCCAGTTGTGCCTTTCGATGAATTTTGTATTTTTGAATTATCTATACCGATCGCTAAGGCATACATAATCCTTTTGTTCAAGTATTTGTTAGAATGAACTGCCATTCTCGGAGATAAGAAAAGAATAGTATTTTGTGAAAAAGAAAAGGCCATGCACCTATAAGATATATGAGCTGCCTACGTACCTCTGGGGTTTTTGAAAAAAATTTATTTTTCTTGAAAATGGTTTTTTGCAGAGGATCAGGCCCATGTAGTTCTGGGTAGAGAGAAATGTAGAGAGTTTTTTTTTAGAATAGAAGGGGGATGAGAAGAGTCGTAGCGCGTCGAGATTCCACACTAGGGGGAGAATTTCTTGAGACTATCCATGTTGACTGGACGAGCCATCTCCTCCCCATCTAGGTCAGTGAGCATGGCGGCACCGCCGGATAAGATTTTCTTCACAATGTAAGGGTCGCTCCCATTGGGATTAAATTTCCCTCGGGGGTCCCAGATGGGTTTTATTATCTCCTTGAGTGCTAAATCCCCTTCCCGGACACCGAGGTCCTTGACTCTCTTGTTGAATGATCGCGCTATTTGGCGATGGTACCCCTGTATGTGGTAAAGATCTTTCAATCTCCTTTAATCTAGGAGGAGCAGCTCATCGAGACGGCTTTGGCACCAGTCTTCTTCGCTAACTTTACTTTTAAGCATGACTCATAGCGAAGGTATTTCCAGCTCCACAGGTAGGACTGCTTCCATTCCGTAGACCAGAGAGTAAGGGTAGCCCCAGTAGAGGTTCGGATTGAGGTTTGATAGCCCCAGAGGGCGTACGGGATCCGGTTGGCCCAATCCCTACAGCTTCCGATCATCTTGCTGATCATGGCTTTGAGGTTCTTGTTGGAGGCTTCAACTGCACCATTGGTTTGAGGTCGGTAGGGAGAATATTTGTGTCTCTGAATCCCGTACTTGTTGACTACTTCTGTGACTTATTCTTTGAAATGCAACCCGTTATCTGACACAAACTCGTGCGGGACCCCATATCGGCAGATGATATTTTTCTTGAGGAATTTGGCCACTTCCTTGGCGTTCATTAATACGTATGACTTAGCTTCGACCCATTTAGTTAAGTAATCAATGGAAACTAGGATTAACTCATGTCCATTTGAAGCCTTTGGTGTAACCTTCCCTATGACGTCGACACCCCAGGTGGAGAACGGCCAGGGAGAGGTCATGTTGTATAATTCTCGCGGAGGTAGGTGTTAAAGATTGGAGAGTTGTTGGCATTTGAGGCATCTCCGGACATAGGTGGTGCAATCTTGGGCCATGGTGGTCCAGTAGTACCCCTGTCAGATGATCTTCTTGGCAAGCATGTGACAGTTCATATGGGGCCCGCATTCCCCGCTGTGGATTTTCTGAATTATTTTCTCAATCTCAGCCCCTGCAATACAATGTATATGAGTTCCATCGAAGTTCCTCTTGAGTAGAGCTTTATGACAGATGATGTACTGGGTGGCCAGTCTTCGGAGGGTTGTTCAGTCATTCTTGTTGGAACCCTCGGGATACCTACCATGTTTGAGGAGGCACTAGATATCATAGTACCAGCAATCGGCTAGTTCAGGATCTTCGGTGGAGACAAGCTCAATATGGTAGCAGTGGGTTGGTTTGTCTTGCTTTTTAACTAGGAAGGGGGTCATTGTTATTCCTTCGGGCATGTAGACCATGGAGGCCAAGGGTAGCGAGAGCATCGGCTAGGTTATTCTTTGCCCGAGGTAGGTAATGGAAGGTGATATCTTGGAATAGGGAGGCTAACTCTTCTTAGTAGGCATGGAAGGGTTGGAGCTTTTCGTCCTTGACTTTCCACTTTCTGAGCACTTGACCGATAATGAGGGCCGAATCCCCGTAGACATCAAGGTATTGAATACCTTCCTTGAGAGAAACTTTGAGTCCTACTGTGCATGCCTCATATTCTGTCATGTTGTTGGTTCAAGGGAAATATAATTTGATGGAGATGGGAGTGTGGGAGTCATCTGGGGCGATCAGAAGTATCCCTATGCCATATCCCTTTTTGTTGGCAGCGCCGTCAAACAACATTTTCCATCAAAGGTTGTCTTGAGCGGTGCAGAGGATATTTTCATCTGGGAATTCGGAGATCCAGACATCTGCTTCTTCTATGGGGTAATCAGTGAGGAAGTTAGAGGTGTCTCTTCCTTTAATGGCTTTATGTGTGACGTATACGATATCGAACTCGGTTAGGAGAATCGACCAGTGAACCATTCGACTGGATAAGGCGAGTTTCTCAAGCAGGTATTCGATGGGATCCATTTGGGATAAAATTTTGATAGGGAAGGCGAGCATGTAGTGTCGCAACTTTTGGGTGACCCAGACAAGTGTGACACACGCCTTTTCCAAAGCAGGGTAGTTGACCTCGTACCCGACCAATTTACGACTGGCATAATAGATGGCTCTTTCTTTGTGGGAGTCTTCAAGGTATTGGGCTAGTAAAGCCCCAGCTGCAATGTTGGTTATGGTTAGGTATAGGATCAAAGGGAGACCCGGCTGTGGTGGCATGAGCATTGGAGGTTGGGTCAGATATTGTTTGATTCGGTCAAAAGCTTCTTGGTAGGCTTCGTTCCAAAACCTTGGTTGAATCCTTTCGGAGGAGCTTGAAGATCGAGTCACAGATGGAGGTTAACTGGCTGATGAACCAGCTGATATATTACAATTTCCCAAGAAATCCTCGGAATTCTTTCTCTATTTGGTATGGTGGCATCTCAAGTATGGCCTTCAGCTTTGCAAGAACTGCTTCTATCCCCTTCTCACTGACCATGAATCCCAAGAGTTTTCCCTTTGTAACACCGAAGACACATTTTTGTGGATTGAGTCTCATCTGATACCATCGCAGTCGTTAGAAGAACTTCCGGAGAGCAGGAACAAGACCTTTTCAAGTTTTGGACTTGATAATTATATCATCCACATAAACCTCGACTTCTTTGTGAATCAGATCGTGCGGGATGGTTGTGGCAGCCCTTTGGAGGTAGCCCCAGCATTCTTGAGACCAAATGGCATAACAGTGTAGCAAAAGGTTCCCCATAGGGTGATGAATGCAGTTTTTTCTTGGTGGTATGGGTGCATCTTGATTTGGTTATATCTGGTAAACCCATCAACGAATTACTGTAGACAATGACTGGATGTGTTGTCCACGATCATGTCGATATTGGGTAGCGGATAATCATCCTTTGGATAATCTTTGTTTAAATCTCGATAGTCCACAGACATTCGCACCTTCCCTCCTGATTTTGGCACAGGTACTATGTTGGCTAGCCATGTGGGATATTCGATCACACGAATGAAGCCCATGTTTAACTGTTTGACCACCTCTTCTTTGACCTTGAGCGACCATTCGGTGGGGAGCTTTCTCAATTTTTGTTTAATCGGCTTGTAATCTGGGAGAGTGGGATCTCGTGCTGATCTATTTCAGGATCAATATCGGTCATATCATCATAGGACCATGCGAAGACATCCATGAATTCCTTCAGTAATTTTTCGAGTTGTGCGCCCTCATGCTCGTCAAGGGTGGCCCCTATCCTAATCTCGCGCAGTTGGCTACTAGAACCGAGACTAATAACAATAGTCTATTCTTTATTAACTTAACGTGATTATGTTGTTTATTATTAACCTTATTTAGATCAATTAAGAATTGTTCATTTGCAAAATCATCATCATCAAAATTTTGATTAGAATCCAAGCAGTTAATGTAAGGCACAACAAGATACTCAAAATCTTCGTTTATTTCATTGATAGGAAAAATAGCATTGAGTCTCGATTACATTTGAACAAGGATAGACAACAGAAGAAGAAATAGGGTAAACATTGGGGTTAGGGAATATTTCAAGAGGTAGAACTGGCACAACATGCCAGTTGAGGAGGGATGTATCGGCACCTTTAATCAGATGGTATGGATCCATTGATGTAGTGCCTGAATGAACCATGCAGAGTGCCAACCCCAGTGTCTGTAAGTTGAAGGAATCTTTGGAATTACTTTCCTCGGTCTCTTCGATATCTTTGATGAGCAGTTGTTCTCGATGTGGTAAACTTTCAGCCAATGGGTAGCTATCTTGGAAAAAGATCTCCATTCGAGGCTTCATCTTCTTGTCTGTGTGGTTATACCATGGTTCTAGAAAATCATAAAAAGGGAAGTCTTAGCCTTCTTTGATGAATCATCCATTCAAGGAGTCTCCTGGGATAGTTTGGATGCAGTCTAATCCTTTCTTTGGTCGAGACTGGTGGATCATTCTGAGCTCTTGTTCTGATGGTTGATACCCCAATCCACAAGGAGGGAAATCTTTCTTCAGTTCAATGGGCTCAAGTATGCCTTACTGTCTTTGCCCTAGCCCCAATTCGGGCATGAAGTGCATGTTTCTGAACATCTGAATCACATTGACATTGCCATGAGGGTCATATTTTGGACAAACCATGTCTTTGAAATCCTCCCCTGCCGGGAGTAGGAGTGGTTCAACTCGAAATCCTGATAGGAGCATATCATTTGACCCATGCTGTATCTCAAGGATTGGACTGCTGGTGCTTGCACCCTCGACATTTTTATCATTGCCCAAAATGGTGATGACTCGCCCGTCGGTGAAGAACTTCATTTTTTGATGGAGTGAGGAAGACACACTCTTGATACTATGGAGCCAGGGTCGTCCGAGCAACAGGTTGTAATAAGCTGGAATGTTTATGATTTGGAATTCAACGACACGGTTTATAAGGCCAGTCCCTATTACAAGTTTTATGGATACCATCACCTCCCGGTGGGTATTATCGTAGGCACGTACAGCGGCGGAGGTTGGAGAGAGGTCATTTTCTTTCAGGCCTAAACACTTGAAGGTTCTCAGTGGGCAAACGTTCAAGGCGGATACCTTATCGACAAGAGAGAGTGGCACGGCCTTATCCACAACTTCGATGGAGATGTTGAGTACATGATTGTGGTTTGTACCAATTCTGGGGATTTCTTCTTCAGAAAATGATAGCATTCGGGTAGAGGTCAAGGATCCGACCAAATTTACTGCTTCTTCTGGTGTGGTAGAAGGAGGAACTGTGGGTCCAGTGAGCAGCTTGATTAAAGCATTTATGTGCAGCTGGGAAGACATGAAAAGCCCCCATAGAGTGATGTTAGCTTGAGTTTTCTTCATTTGATCGAGTATCTTTCTCTCCTCGATGGTCATCTCTGGCATATGAAGGTTTTCAACGGCCTTTCCCTTGTTATTTGCTGGTAGTAAGCTTGGAACCTGGTAATGTCTCCCTGATCTGCTCATATGATTTACTAAAGAAGGGAAGAATATGAATCCCATTTCCTCGTCAACCTCGGGTTGTTCTGTCACCCTATTTATTTCTCCGAGGAGTTCTTCAAATGATATCATCCCACATATATCGGCTACTGGGTCAGTTCTTCCTAAAGCTTGTTCTTCACTCGAATCTTCAAATTCCTCCCCCCATCCGGTGGAAACAATTATGTACTTCCATGTAAAGTCAATGCATTCCACAACTTCAATGGCTTCTTCATACAGGTCTTCCCCTTCTGTGGGGATATGTGTGATTGAAGGGACCAAGCGCCCTTGTAGCTTCAAAGTGTCAAGTAACCCGGTGATACTACAAATGCTATTGGTTTGCCCGAATAATTCTACCATAATCTGGACAACATCATCTAGGCTGACTTCCTCGGTTGGTACCACCCACTTGTTTGAATCTCGGGCCCATTTCTGTTCTTCCAAGAACAGTGCACTGAATCTCTGGCAATCGATGACCATCTGTGAGGTTAATTTCAGCCCGAACTCTAAGAGTTGGTTTAACACCTCTAATAATTCCACACTTTTATTTTTAGAACGGGTACGGATAGCAATGCATGCTCTGGTAAGGAGTGATAATGCCTGATTAGCGAGGCTAGTAGGGTGCAGGAGGAAATATGGGTAAATTTAAAGAGGTTTAGGAGAGTATATGGGTATGATTTGAGTTGAGGGATCGAAATCTGGGTTTTCTTCTGAGAAGATGGCGTTGGCATGATTTGGTAGTGGGTTGTGAGTAGTGTTTGGTTTAGGATTGGCTAGTGGGGCGATGGTACCCCGGTCAATGAGATCTTGGATTATGTTTGGGAGGTGAAAGCATTGGTCGGTGGTATGGCCGACAGTTTGGTGAAAGGCGCAATGGGCATCGGCCTTGAAGTTTCTTAGGAGTGGATTTGGCAATGGACAGGGATCCAAGGGTTTGATGAGATTCCGGCTTAACTGGGCTTGGTAAACTTTGGAGAGGGGAGCATGGAGCTCAGTGTATTCCCTTCGAATGGGGTCAGGGCGGCTTTCTGGTGCCCATGATGTGTTTGGTTGAGATATGTTGTTGATGGTTGAGACTGTAGCACTGGAAGGCTTGTCATACTTTCTAGGGGTCAACTGTCCGGACACCTTCTTCGGTTTAACCTCTATTTTAACAAGGATTTCCTCAATTTCTAGTCCAGCTTCTCTAAGAACTCGGAAGTGGGGATAGTATTGTCCTCCCATTGTCTCTCGGACATGGGGAAAGAATTTGTTCTTTACTATGTTGACTTGTTCTTCTTCATATGGCCGATTGGTCATGGTAGCTGCTTGCTCCCTCCACCGAGTTATGAAGTTACTGACTGATTCCCCAGGATTCTATTTGAGCAGCTCTAAATCACGATGGGTGACCTCAAGCTCTTTGTTGTATTTGTACTACGACATGAATTCTCGGGCTACATCTTCCCAGCTACGGATTCTGGATTCCTCGAGAGATAAAAACCATCAGAGGGCACTATCCTTCAAAGTTTGCTGAAATAATTGGGCCATCACTTATTTAGAACCCCTAGTAGAGTCATGGAATGATGATAACTGCAAAGATGAACAATCGGGGGTCCACTCCCTCCGAACTTCTCGATATTTGGCATCTTAAACTTCTCAGGCAACCTCCCTTTAGGATAAGGAGACATGTGGGTGTAGTCCATGTAATTCCCAGAGATCTTGACTTAGTCGAATTTCATGGTGAGCATATTGAGATCCTCTTTGACTTTATTCAACTCTTCCTCTTTTGGATCAACGACCATAGGCAGGTTAGCTATAGGCTGGGCAATATTTGGCATCGGAAGCTGGGCGGGCGGTGGCCCATTGACAGGAGGGGCACGTGGAGCGTGGTGATATTCTTCGAAAACCCAGATAGGCTCCGGTGGACCCATAGCATGAGGGAATAGGGCCTCGAGCTCTTGAGGAATAGGAACCTGGTTTCGTTGCATCTCTCGGACCTCAGTTTGGAGGTTATCAACTTGGACACGAGTTGAGCTAGGACTGCCGTCAGATTCGGCTAGATGATTGGTACTTGATCTTTATTCTCAATGGAAAGTGGATGGATTCCGAACTCAAAAAAAGTAATAGAGGATCGGATGAAACTCCGGGGTAATTTGACTGAAGATCGAAGCCAAGAGGGAGCCAGGCCAAGGGCTTGCGATTGACCTGAGAAGGCGTAGAATGGGATTTATTTTTGAGAAAAAGGGAAGAAACTATTTTCTGATTTATTTTTATTTTTTTAGAGAAAGGGAAGAAACTATTTTTGGTTTTTTGATAAAGAAGGGTGAAATGTTTTTGGAGACGGAACTCAGCATGATTATTACAATTATCATGTTCTCACTTGTATTTAATTCTCCTAAATGCAATGTCGGACGGGACCCAAGCCTGAAAAAGTGGATTTTTAATATATGCGAAACTACTGCTAGACTTGTAACCCGGCTCACGGACAGGGTCCCATTTCAAAAATGAGCAAAAATTTGGGCGGCAGGCCGAACCGGAATTTCGGCAGAGTTTCGGGTTAAAGCTGGTAATCTAAAGTGCGTGTCCTAGGTTCGACACCTATATGCGGGTATGCAGTTGGTTGGGTGAATTGGAATGGGTTCCCCCTTTGGCATGACTTCCACGATATATATCTTGCTCTTGCAGGCAATAGGTACATGTGGACAAGCCATTTTATATACCTGAGTGTACGTGAATAGCCTCACTATATACCTCGTGGGGACGGTACGTGTGAGAGCGAATTCGATATACTCGGCGTACGTGAACAAATTCCCTACGATATACCTCCCGTCATGACTTCGGTCAAGCGGTACGATGCAGGGGAACCGTTCGATATATGTCAAAGTTACTTGGCCAATGGAAGGTGAGAGTCATATCGCTTACGCTAACTGCGCCCTGTCGGACCAGCGCCCATCATGAAGTGACCCTCTAGTTATTGGGTAAAATTTTGTCAATAACAATGCTCTTTGGTGATGTCGTGTGAATCATGCATGATTCTCTTATTAGTATCTTATGATGAGAATGCTTTTCTTGATTATGCCAAACAGGGAGCGAAGTACAAGTACCAAATGTACACCAAGTATGGATGGGTGATGCATGCAACATGTGGATATATGTGATCCTAGGTGCACGTGGTGTGAAGTGTACGTGGAGAATTTTCTACAAGTGTGTGAACAGAAGCATAAGCGTGGGATACACATGGAAAAGGGGAACAAGCATATATAGGGGAAAATATAAACAAATATAGCATCCATGTAAATAGAGTCAAGCCCTCAAAATCACACATATCACCAGTACAGTCGCCACTGTGGCCATCCCCGATCCTCGCCTGCAGGCGGGCGCGTGAAGGAAGGATCCTCGGGTCCCACGCGTCCCCCTCGGGAGCGCTTCGGCCGATGTCGTTTGAGATGAGGTGTAAAAATGTAAAGAGATTTAGAGTCGCCAGTCTATTTTACTCAAAACAGACAAAAGAAAAAGGGGAAGCCATCCCGAAGGACAACATCCCAAGACATACTGGTTCATACGAAACCAAATTGATTCGAGAAGGGTTTGGAGGCTAAGTTATGAAATGGGAAGGTGTTAGGCACCCATTCCGCCCTTTCGGTCTCTCATGCATATTTGTTATTTTCCTTTATTTTCCCCTGTGATATGTGTGCATGTGTATATATATAATGGAGATAGGAATCCTCGACTTGTATCATGGAAAAGATAAAGCGAGTCATCCGTTGGAAGGTATAAGAATAATATTAGAAAATAAGAATTATGCGATTACTCTTACGTCGATCGTTATAATGGAACGATAACGCATATGGAGTAATACGTCACTAAGAACAAGTATATAGAATATAAGGAAATTGGATTTAGAGAAGATAAAAAATGAGAGGAAAAGTGAGAAAAAGGGACTCGAGTCTCAGATTTTACCCCGAGACGCCTATGTAGCCTATAAAGGCATCAAAGTACACGTAGTTCGCATACAAAACGAGGGGTGGGGTTTATCCCATAAATCCAAATGGGGAATCTCTTGTTTGTGAATGTGTGTGTGTGTAGAAAAAAGTGTTTTAGTTGTGAGAAAAGTATGAGAATCCCTATCTGGAATTTATGAGCAAACCCTCTTTTTCTTGTTTTTTGGGTTTTATTTATATGAAAATAAGATATGTACAATAATACTAAATAAAAAGTATATTAGGATGTGTGAGATGAGATAATAAAAATGCTAAGTAATAAAACAAGTTATTGCGAATTTAAGAGAATTTGAAGAGAAAGGTGAGAAAGTTGGACCTTCTTGAAGATCTTGAATGTTGGAAAGAAGCCCTTGGACTTGGATGATGATGGAGAGTGGATAATTCACCAAGTTTGATGAAAAGGATGATGAAAAGTGGAAGTAAAAAAGGGATTTGGATGTTGAAATCATGTTGCCTTCGAGAGAGGTTTTTAGGATTCGCTGAGAGTGATTCTTATCAGATCTGGGATCCCTTTTCAAATAAAGTGAAGGCCTCCTTTTATAGGCCCAGCTCACTATCGATCGGCATAGACCTGGTCCTGCCTATCGGCACCTGCCGATTGGCAGGGTCAGTGGAACCTACCATTTGGCAGTGTGTTTCGGGCCTTTTCAGAAAATTGGCTGTCGAGAGAAAACCGTTGTTCAGAATCGTGCACAGGGTAGACCATTGGAAAGGTAATTCAGAGACCTTTGAAACTCCATTGGACCGCTCCTGGGTTCGGGAGTTGAATTTAGGTCAAATATGGCTCAGAAGAATTTGTCGGTCGATTGGACGGGGAATCGTTCGGACGCAAACGGATTGTTCATCCGCATGGTAAGTCCGAATCGCACACGGGGCAGACCGTTGGAAAGGTTAGGAGATGTAATTCACCATTCCAAAGAGTTTGACCCGGTTTGGATAGTTGACTTTGGTCAACCGGGCCCTGGAAGCATTTGGTGACCTGTTGGAGTCAAACGGATCGTTCGTCCGCATGGTAAGTCGGAATCGCACACAGGATGGACTGTTGGAAAGGGGTTTCAGTAACCTTCGAAGATTCATTCAGTCTCGATCGAGCTGAAGAGTTGACTTAGGTCAAACAGAGCTCGGGAGCGCCCGGTGGCCTCTATATCAAGTTTCGTACACAAATGGATCGTTCGTTTGCATGGTAAGTCAGAATCGCTCACGAGATGGACCATTGGAAAGGGGATTCAGTGCCTTTAGAAGATTCATTCAGTCTTGGTCGAGCTGAAGAGTTTGACTTTTTGGACAAACGGAGCCTGGGAATGCCCGGTGGTTTCTAGGTCAGTATTCGGTGTATGACCTGGGTTTGTAGTGATGAAGGGAGGTACTAGGGACCTAAGGTGAGTTAGGGAGTAACATAATGGGGTGTATATAGTATGATCTTGATTAGTAATCCTCAAAGAACCAAGGGAACCTTTTCAATAAAGGGCATCATCCACTACATTAACCTTCTCATGGTGATATTTAATTGTACAATCATAGTCTTTGATTAACTCCAACCATTTCCTTTTCCTCATATTCAAATATCTTTGGTCGAAAATATATGTTAACATCTTATACTTAGTGAATATTTCAAAATTCTCCCCATATAATAACGTCTCCAAATTTTCAAGGCAAATACCACAACTACCAATTCTAAATCGTGGGTTATGCAGTTCTTCTCATTTGGCCTCAACTGGCTAGAGGTATATGCTATGAACTTTTCATTATTCATTAATAGGCATCCAATTCAATGACTTGATGCATCACTATAAATCACATAGCCTCCCACTTCCTTGGATATGGAGAAAATAGGTGAGGCGACTAAATTTTCCTTCAGCTTTTAAAACTTCTCTTCACAACCCGCACACCATATAAATGTCTTATCCTTGCGCAACAATTAGGTCAAAGGCATGGATACTTTGGAAACTCCCTCAGCATACCTTCTAGAATAACCATCTAGGCTGAGGAAACTTCTTACCTCAATCACAATGGCTAGTCTCTCCTAATCAACAATGGACATGACTTTTCTTGGGTCCGTAACCAATATATCTTTGTTTACAATATGGCTGAGGAAATCTATATCCTCAAGCAAAATTCACACTTGGAAAATTTTGAATATAACTTTTCTTTACTAAGAACCTCAATGTATCTGCGAAGGTGTTCCTCATGCTCTTTTGCGGTCTTAGAATAAGTCAGTATATCATCAATGAAAATAATTTCAAACTTGTCTAGGAATGGCCTAAACACCCTATTCATTAACTCAATAAAATCATTCGGGTCATTCATCATCACCACAAACTCATAATGACTATACCTAGATTTAAATGATGTTTTATGAATATCCTCATGCTTGATTGTAAGTTGGTGATATCCCGATCTCAAATCAATCTTAGAAAAAGTATCTAGAATACTTCAATTAATAAAAAAATTATCAATCCTAGATAAAGGGTATTTATTATTTATGATCATTTTCTTATGTTTTATATGATCTATACACATCCTAATCGATGCATCCTTTTTCTTTAGAAAAACCACCATAGCACCCTTAGGGGAAGTGCTAGGCCTAACAAAGATGCAACCTAACAAACCCTCCCACTATTCATTTAAATTCTTTAGTTCCACAGGAGACATTCTATATGGTGCCTTTGAATTGGGCACAACCTTAGGCACAAGGTGAACGCTAAACTCAATTTCTCTATTTGGGGGAAAACTTGACAACTCCTTTAGGAAAACATCATTAAATTTCCCAACCGTAGGGACATCTGCTAAGATGGTCACGATCTTATCAATATCTTTCATATAAGCTAGGTATGTGTGGTGCCCACCTTTTATCTTCTTCTTAGCCGTTTAAGATGATATTAATAAAATGTTTCCTACTAGGTTTAGTTCCCCTAAAACTCACCTTTCCAGGTTTACATATGGTAATTTCCTTACTATCATAATCTATCCTAGAAAAGTAGATGGACAACCAATCCATGCCTAATATCACATCAAATTTTCCATATATAAGGTAATTAAGTAAGCTTTGAAACACTTTTCACCTACAACCATGGCATAACCCCTGTATATGACCACAGACTCATCAAAAACTCCTACTAGGGTATCAATTACTAACGGAGGGTTCAAGGTCTTTAACCTTTTCTAATCCTTCGTGTTAAAGGGGTGAATACAAAAGAGTGTATGGCACCGGAATCAAAAAGCATATAAGTATTTCTATCACCAATAGTAATAATACCTTATATCACATACTCAACCTTCCCAATATCCTTAGCATTTAGGGCGAAGACCCTAGATGGTGCCACATATTTGTCGCATCCTTCTTTAATAGTCTGCAGTCCTTCACCTTGTTTCCCGGTTTTCCACAATTATTGAAGCTCATTTCTAAAGGGAAGCCTTGGAAAAGTGCCTTTTCAGGCCACAGTTGAAGTAAGCCACTACTGTGGCTTACACCTTTTCATATCACTTTCCTTATACATCATTTTAATTAGGCCACAACTTCTGAGCTTGGTGCTATGGCTTCTCATCTTTTTTTTCTCCTTTATTTTTCCCCTCTCTTTCCCCTCACCCTTCAGCACATATTCGATGTCTTGTTCAATGATTTGAGAAACCTTCACTAGTTCTTTATAGGTATGTAGCCTCGACCCTATAACCCTGATGCTAAGTCCACACTTTAAGACCCTTTCAAACTTCTTAGCTTTTTTATCATCAGTATCAACGAGGTATGGGGAAAAGTGTTACAACTACTTAAACTTTATTTTATATTGTACCACATAATTAGTTCTTTGAGTCAGTTCCAAAAATTCCACTCCTAGTTTCTCTCAGGTCGTGATATGGAAATACATTTAGAGGAAGAGATCCTTGAGTCTGACCCATAGATTACTGTAGACTCACCTCTCAAATGCATCCTTTTGATTATCGACCACTAGTGATCCACCTCAATCTCAAAAATAAAGGAAGAAAATGACACATTTTTCTCCTTAGTATAATTAAGGACTTCAAGAATCTTCTCTATTTTCCTCATCTAGACATAAAACTTCAAGGGTTATCTTCTCCCTTAAAAGTTTTCGATCTCAATTTCTTAAAGTGATCAATAGTGAAGCTTATAGGACTCTCTTCAACCGTCCTTGTATCCACGGCTTGAGATAAGGATTTTATGAACCCAACCACTACTCCTGGTACTCTTTCCCCATCAGCTTCATTGGGGATGATAGGTCTTTCGATAGTATTGTTATTAGTCACAGCTTCCCTAACTCCTCCCTGATAGCCTATTTCCATAGCTTCCTAGAAAGAATCACACACGTATAAGTCTAATATCTTAATACGAGGTCTCTAAATATGTCTATCTAGACAATTAATTCTAACACTCCTATAGTTTTGAAGGTCGGACTCTCTAATACCTATTGTAATGCCCCATGTCCCGCCCTATTGGACGACGGCCATTAGTTCACTTATTCTCATGGTTAAAATTAGAACTTTACTAATAAGGCACACTTACTAATCCGCAACCTATAAAAACAAGAGTTGGTAGATTAAATAACTATCATAGTTTAATAATGCACAATATAAATAGATCATCAAGTGAACACTAACTCCATGGATAAAAAAATAACACATGTTTATAATAGAAGACTCCAAACAAAACTAGCTAACATGCTAGTCCTTGAAATAAAACTAATGGCTGAAATAATTACAACTAATAATGAAATCTACAAGCTAACAAGTTAATAATAAACTCTTCCTCATGACTCGAAATTCTCTAATCCTTCTGAAATCTCTAATTATCTTTATCGACCTCTCTCTGCGACTTATATTTCCTCTGTGGCCTCTATTGTGAGGAAATAAAGCATGTTAAAGCTAACAAAAATAGGTTCTATAAAACGCGGGGCGTGATTGAGGCGTGGAGGCCAAGCCTTAAGCCTTAGAAGCCTAGGCGGGCCTAGGCGAGAAAAAGCGTGAAAGGGCGTTTAGGCCTTCTTAATATATTTTAATATTTTTTAACCATAACAAGGCTATTAAAATACAAAAATTGCACATATCATAAAAATATATCTGAATATATGCAAATTAAAATACTATTTGATTATTTTGGATGAGATAATGGTCCGGTTTGTAAACAAATTCTTTAAAAGGAGACATCGTTTCACTAAAGCATTTCTGTTTTTAGAAAAAAAAAATGCACCTTAAGGGTTTTACCAAGAATAAGGAGTGAAAAGCGTAAGGCGAGGCGTTTATCCCAAGCCTTAAGCCTAGGCGTGCCTAGGCGGAGCCTTGGCGGGTTTTTTAGAATAGTGGTAACAGTACATGGCCTACTTTTGGACCATGTCAAACTACTAAGAATATTAATCATTGATAAAGAAAATCACATCCTTTGTTTTGTTATGCCTGTAACTAAAGCATTTATTATACGTAAAAAAACAAAAGGGAAATGGAAAACTAGATACTTCAAGAACACAAGTCAAAAAGCTAGTGATTTTGAAAGTGAGCAGTCATATTTGACCTCATCCACAAAATCACCTCTTCATTCCTTCTTCCCAATCCAATGATACATATTGTAGATCCCATATCCAATAAGGAACAAAGAACTAATTTACAAAGCAATAGGAATGGCAACCGAGGAGACCTTATCAAGAGTGCCTTTCTGATATGTTTGTTTGTGGATACTTTGAAATAGTTTTTGCCTCTCAAATAAATTTTCTCTCATCCTGAAAGGTGTCTCTGTCGACATTCTGACGTTGTGTTGTTTAATGGAGGAGGCGATGCTTTTTGTATTGTGATTCTAATATGACATCTGGACAATTAATATCACCCATATCATTTTGTTAAGGTTGGAATTTGGAAATAAGTCTTAGTATTTGGTCCATGGCCCAATACTAGTCCAAGGACTTCGCCCACAAATCTAATATATAATATATGAACAGTAAACGACCATGTCCTTTAAACCTAGAAATAAAATGAACAATAGAACTTCGTGGCCCTAACCTAAAAAAACTCAGAATATGCACGAAGGCTCGTCCGATTCAAGTAAAATCATGGAAATTATGATTTTAACAAGGAAGAAGAGAATGAGGACAAATCCCTTATCTCTATAGACCATGTGCCCATCCCTCCCCTATTTCTCCTCTCCATCTCGAAAGTCAGCGCTCGTATGCATGCTGGAAAGAGAGAGAAAGGTATCCCGCCCTTTCTAAGAATGCTTAGGTCATCATCGATGTTGGGTGATGCAAAGAGATAGAGTCACCATATTATTTTGCACAAAATAGGAAAAATCATATGTTGTTGCCTCGAGAGAATGGCATCAAAGACAAACTGATGCTTGCGAAACCAAGTAGTTTAGAGGTTCGGGGGTTAAGTTATGGAATGGAAAGGTGTTAGGAACCCATCTCGACCTTTTGGTCTCTCATGGAGTTATGTTATTATTTTCCTTAATTTCTCCGTGAAGTGTGTGTGCATATATATATATATAAGTGGAGATCAAAATCGTTCAACTCGCATTATGGGAAAAGACAGATTGAACTCATCCACAAGAGTGTTCCCAAAATAGTAATTAAAAATATAATGTGTGCACTTATCAAGGTATTAACGGTTATGACAAAATGAAAATATATGAAAGATAACATGCAAATATGAATAACAACTATGATTAATATAATTAATACATGGATAAAATAGGAAAAAAGAAAAAAATAGGAAAATAGGACTCGAGTCTTGGGTTATAACCCGAGACGCTTACATAGCCTATAAAGCTATCAAACTCCACGTAGTTTGCATGCGACACGAGGGTGGGGTTTATCCCATAAATTCAAATGTGGATTTTATTATATGTGTGTGTAAGAAAAAGGTGTTTTTAGTTTTGAGAAAATGTGGTGAAAATCCCGTTGGAATTTATAGGTGTAACCCGCTTTTTCTTATTTTTTTATAGAAAATATTTTATGTGCAATATTAATAATAAAGGATTGAATATTAATATGTATATGATCTAAGGTAAAAGCTAAATTAAAAACTTATGTAACTAATTTGAAAACAAAGAAATTTAACGAGAGAGAAAAATGTTTGGACTTTCTTTAGAGACTTGGAGATTGATCCTGATTGATGATGAGCTTCCTTGAAAGTGGGTGAAAAATGTAGGGTTTTTTTTTCTAAATTCGGTGTGAAAGTGATGGAAATGAAAGGTGGTGAAAGGTTTCAAATAAGGAAACCTTGTTAACTTTAGAAGAATATTGTTGAGATCACGGAAGTTGATGTTTATGAGGTCCCTTTGAGGTGAGGTCATGATCTCCTTATATAAGGTCAAGGACTGCCGATCGACATTGTTCTTACCCTGCCTATCAATAGGTAACCCTAGACACACTACTGATAAGAAGGGAAATGGACCTGCCAATTGGCAGTCTCGTGCAAATTTTCCAAAAAATGGTCATAAAGCGCAAGTCCAAATTTCACACGGGGCATACCGTTAGAAATTTTATTCAAAGACCTTTGAGAATCCTTTGGGTTGCTGCCGTGTCTGAGAGTTTACTTTGATTCAAACGGGGCTCAAAAATGCATGTCGGTCCTTTGGAAAGGAGATTATCGGACAACAATGGATCCTTTTTCCAAATCGTAAGTCTAAATCGCTCATGGGGTAGACAGTTGGAAAGGTTATTCAAGGCACTTCGATGTTACAAAGAACTTCGCTAGATTCGAAGAGTTGTTTTTGTCAAACGGGGCCCGAAAGCACTCAGTGACCTTTTGGAGTAAAATGGGTCGTTCGTCCGTACTGTAAAGTTGATTCACACATGGGTAAGACCGCTCGAAAGGGTATTCAATGACCTTTGAAGATTCATTCAATATAATTCGATCTTAAGAGTTGACCTTGTTCAAACAGAGCCTGAGAGCTCCCAGTGTCCTCTAGATTAGTTTTCGGGGAAAATGGATCGTTCGTTCAAATGGTTATGACATTTTGTGCATGGGGTGGACCACTGGAAAGGGGGTTCAGTGCCCTTCAAAGATTCAATCATATTTATCCCTAGAGATGAAGTTGATTGGGGTCAAAACGGGGTCCGAGAGTGCTCGGTGGCCTCCAGATTGGTTTTTGGTAGTAAAATGGTATGTTGATCTAAACCATTATGATGATTTATGCATGGGGAAGATTTTTAGAAAGAGGATTTTGATCCCTTTAAATAATCATTGAGATTTTTCTCTGACGATGAAGTTAATCAGAGTCAAACGGGGCCTGGGAGTGCCTAGGGGCCTTTAGATTGGTACTCGAAATATGACCTAGGGTTAATGGTAAATAGGGAGGTGCTAGGGACCTAAGGATAGACTTATGGGATCCTAGAATATGGTTTGTACATATACCCTTGAAAGGTGAGCTTGGAATAAATGAAAGCCATCGAATAGACACTACATTTATGTTTTGGGAAATAGGTCAATTATGCAGACCAAAGGGACGAGGATGACCAATTCAGAAGATTGAGGTCAGTTCTGAGGACTAAGGTAATGCTGCGGATGATCAATTCTACGGTTCGAGGTCAATTCTAAGGACCTAAAGAGATGACGACTGATTCTGCAGGTTGAGGTCAATTCTGAGGACCTAAAGTTATGGTGACCAATTCTGCGAGCTGAGGTCAATTCTGAGGACCTAAAGTTTTTGCAACCAATTCTATGGGTCGAGGTCAATTCTGAGGACCTAAAGTAGTGGTGACTAATTCTATGGGTTGAGGTTAATTCTGAGGACCTAAAGTAAAGGTGATCAATTCTACAAGTCGAGGTTTATTCTGAGGACCTTAACTAGGGGCGACCAATTTTGTCGGTCGAGGTCAATTCTGAGGACCTAAAGTTGTGGTGACCAATTCTTCTTGTCAAGGATAATTTTGAGGACTTATAGTTGTAATGTGAGGGTTTTCTCTCTGGGGAGTCTTTAATTTATCTTTGGGGGTTTGGATGCACTTGTGGTTCCTTGGGGAAAACATTTCTTTGAGACACCGCTGGAGAGAGATTTCTGACTAGGTTTTAGATTTAGAAGTTCCACTGGAGAAATGGGTTGGATATTACGTAGTCCTTTTGGGAAAACATTTTATGACTTAAGGTTATGGAATTTCGCTGGGGAATTGTAGTGGACTCCAGGGATGTGGGCGTGCCATTTTAGGGTTTAAATTGGGGATAGGACTGTGGTTTTAATTCAGAGAGGGATTTTGAGAGTTTGAAAAATATTTATCTTGGTGAAGAAATGCTATAATATTTATTTGGCAATTTTTGGAATTTTTCGGAGAATTTTTGGAATTTTCTAGTGTTTCTGGGATTTTTTGTACCAAATTTTTAGGGAGTTATCGATAGGCATGTTGTAAGGTTTGTCGCTTGGTAATGGCACTATCTTCTGGGATACCTTAAGAAGGGGAATATACATGTTCCAATCGGTATGGGGTTCATCAGCTGTTAGGGATTGATTGTGAGGGGTTTTCAAATAGAGGTGGAACGTATACAGAGGATGACGTCGGAGGCGGGACAGACGGCGTTGGGTAGGATCATTGAATATATATTGGGGATGTAGGTGACCTTGAGGGATGTCCCCCTAGGATACGGGGTGAAGGGTTAGCATGCGCAGATTCGGCAGTTGAGGCCGCATGAGTTCGGGTATGCCTGGTACCTAGGAGAGAGGGTTATGGGGATAATGAGGTGACATACAACTCTGGTTCTTTCTCTTCAGTATTTTCTTATGAGTTCATCCTCAACTGGGGAGCTTAGCATGTACATGCTTCATGTAGCGGCATTGCACTTGAAAGGACACTCAAAAAAGGCAAAAAGAGATGCATATTTTGTTTGATTATCTTGATTTAGTGGCTTACTTTACATGCACTTTAATTTGCTAATGAGTTTTTATTTTGAGAAATAGTAGGAGAATGTGTTTTGGGAATAAAGAGTGGTCTTAGAGTCATAGTGGCAAAGGGTTTCCCTTTTGAAGGGATTTATATTGAGAAAAAGTAGGAAAATGAGTTTTTTTGTTCTTTTTGAATAGAGGAAGGCCTCGGCGACTTGATTGGTATATGTATGGAGAGATAGAAATCTTGGTTGTAAAGTGGAGTTTGCCGCCTTCATTAGATTGTGATGAATCAATTGTGTTGAAGAGGTTATACTGATGCTGATTTTGCTGGAGTTGTTGCTTTGGGCCTATCTTCGAGGCTCTTACTGGTGATAGGGGACTGATGGAGGACCCTCAAATGGTTGCCATTACATCGTGGATATCATATCATCGTAATCCTGCAGTGGTGATATTGGAAGAGACCCTGAATGGTATATATTCTTGGCGAGAAGATCGATTTAATTTTTTGAGAGGAAGCCCAACTATGCTGTTCATATGGCTGGCTGAGAGATTCCATTTGGTGGTCCCTTGAATATCCCTTGGCAGCTGTGCCGAATTTCTTAACTTGTTATTTCATCAACTTTGTCCCATCTATAAAGAACTGGGCAAACTGGTTAGTGGAGCACGGAGCTCGATGCCAGCATTAGTCAGTGCAATGGTGGGGTGAGCTGCAGCCCATTCTGGAACTGGTGGAATACCGTTACGTTCAATTATTTTTCTTTCTGTAGACCTCATTTTATTTCCTATGACGTCTTTTTATCAAGTCGAATGGGAGAAAATTTCACCTCCAAGTACCCTTAGATTTCTTTCCTGCTGAAGATTTGGCTGAGGCCTGATCACGCGGTTTCTCTGTGAGAGAATCGTCGATAGTCAATCAGTCCTTCTCAATAAGTTGGCAGGGTTTGGCATGTTCTGGGAGATCATCTAAAATGGTTGTGGAAGCATGTGGTGGTAAATATCTTGGCAGAGGAGACCGGATAGATATAGTTTGTCTTGTTTGATACTATGAAGGGGGCGTAGTGTTTTTCTCCATGTTGGTTAGCACATATCGTTCTATGGAGCGTCTTTGATATACAAACCAAGCAAAGGAAGTTTTGGGGCATCAAGGAGTAGATGATGATGGGGCTGAATCTTCTAGAAGCTTTGGATAAGGTCTCTGTGAATCTTTTGTAATTGACATGTGTTTGGTTGTTTTTTGTTTTGGCGAATAAATTTGGGAAGGTTTGGTTAGGTTTATTTAGGGTCAATTTGATCGTCGGGGGGTAGTTATTTGTCTCCCTACACTGATATTTCATATAATTTTACGAAATTCTCCCAATATGGAATAAAAAAGGATTTTAATTATATTGTTGTGCCTTTTGATGAGTTTTGCGTTTGAATTATCTACACCATTCTCTAAGGCATACATAATCCTTTTGTTCATGTAAATGATAAAATGAATTGTCGTTCTCGAAGGTAAGAAAAGAATAGCATTTTGGGACAAACAAGGAGATTGTGCCCATATAAAGCGTATGAGCTACCTATATACCTCTGGGGGTTTTAAAACTTCTAAGTTTTATTTTGAGAGAAAAAAGTTTTTTAGAGGATCAGGCCCCACGTAGTTGTGAGTAGAGAGAAATGAAGATTTTTTTAGAATAAAAGGGAGATGAGAGGAATCTTAGTGTGCTGAGATTTCAGACGAATGGTAGAATTTCTTAAGTCGGTCCAAGTTGACTGGACGTGCCATATCTTCTCTATTAAGGTTAGTGAGCATAGCAGTGCCATCAGACATGATCTTCTTTATGATGTAAGGGCCATCTTAGTTTGGCTTGAATTTCCCTATAGGGTCCCATACGGGTTCAATGATTTCTTTGAGGGCTAAGTCCCCTTATTGGACACCACGGTCCTTGAATCTTTGGTTGAATGATCACGCTTTCAGGGGATGGTACCCTTGTATATGATATAGTTCCTTTATCCTCCTTTAATCTAAGAGTGACAGATTGTTAAAACGACTTTGATGTTAGTCTTCGTTGTTGACTTTGCTCTCAAGAATAATGCGTGAAGAAGGTATTTTTAGTTCAACTGGTAGGACTACTTCCATACAATATACTAGAGAGTAAGGGGTAGCCCAGTAGATGCTTGGACTGAAGTCCGGTATCCCCAGAGGGCATAAGGGATCCGATCATCCCAATCTCAGCAAGTCTCGATCATCTTGATGATGATTACTTTGAAGTTCTTTTTGGTGGCTTCAACTGCACAATTGGTTTGTGGTCGGTAGGGATAAGATTTGTATCTTTGAATCCCATACTCTTCGACTAATTATATGACCTCTACCTCAAAATGTAACCCGTTATCTGACACTAACTCATAGGGAACCCGATATCGATAAATAGTATTCTTTCGGATGAACTTGGCTACCTTTTTAGCATTCAGCACTGTGTGTTACTCGAATTCTACCAATTTGGTGAATTAATCAATGGCAACCAGGATGAACTCGTGCCCATTGGAAGTTTTGGGTGTAACTGTCCCTATGATATCAATGCCTTAGGTGGAGAACGTCCAGGGAAAAGCCATGTTGTACCATTCTCATGGAGGTAAGTTCTAGAGATTGGCAAACTATTATCATTTAAGGCATCTTCAGACATAAGTTGTGCAATCCTAAACCACGGTGGTCTAATAGTACCCATGTGGATAATATTCTTAGTGAGCATATGGCCATTTATGTGAGGTCAGCATTTCCCGCTGTGGATTTTCTGTATCATTTCTTCAATGCCATCCCCTGTGATGCAGTGAAAATGGGTTCTATCGAAGTTTCTCTTAAACAGTGCTTTATTACAGATAATGTATTGGGCAACCAATTTTTGAAGGGTCGCTCGGTCTTTCTTGTTGGCATCTTAGGGGTACCTACCTGCTTGAGGAAGCACAAAATATCGTAATACCAGCAGTCGGACATATTAGAATCCTATTATATGATGACTCAATATGGTAGCAGTGGGTCAGTTTAGATTATTTTTTAGACTGTGTAGGGGCCATCGTTATTCCCTTGGTCATGTTGACCATGGAGGCTAAGGTGGCAAGGGCATCTGCCAAACTGTTCCTTGCTCAGGGTAACTAGTGGAAGGTGATATCTCATAACTGGGAGGCCAAATCTTATAGGTGGGCATGGAAGGGTAAGAGTTTTTCATCTTTAACTTTCCATCTACTAAGGACCTAGCCAATGATGAGAGCAAAGTCCCCGTAGATATCTAGGCACTGTGTACCTTTCTTGAGAGTGACTTTGAGGCCTACAATGCATGCCTCATATTCGGTCATATTATAGGTGCAGGGAAAATCTAGCTTGATGGTAATGGGAGTGTAAGAGTCATCAGGGGCGATAATGAGTATCCCAATGCCATATCATTTCTTATTGGCATCGTCGTCAAAGAACATTTTCCACCTGAGGTCTTCTTAAGAGGTGCAAATGATGTCTTTGTCATGGAATTCAGAAACCTAAACATTAACCTCTTCCATAGGGTACTCAATAAGGTAGTTAGAGATGGCTCTTCATTTCATGGATTTCTTTATACACAATGGAAAATTTGGCTAGCAGCATCAATTATCGGTCCATTCATCTAGATAGGGAGGTTTTCTTAAGAAGGTATTCGATAGTTACCATTCGATACACAAGTCTAATGGGAAAAGTGAGCATGTAGTGCCGTAATTTTTTAGTGACCCAGATAAGGGCGACATATGCTTTCTCTAAGGCAACGCAGTTGACTTCGTACTCGGCCAATTTGTGACTTGTGTAATAGATGGCCCTTTCTTTGTGGGGTTCTTCAATGTATTGGGCTAGCAAAGGCCCTAACTGCGGTGTATGTTATAGTCAAGTATAGTATTACAGGGAGATCGGGCTACAGTAGCATAAGTATCAGAGGTCGGGTAAGATACTACTTGATTCCATCAAAGGCTTCCTTACACGCTTCATTACAGATTTTGGTGGAATCCTTTTGGAGGAGTTTAAAGATGGGTTCACAAATAGAATTCAGTTGGCTAATGAAGCGACTGATATACTATAATTTTCCCAATAATTCCCACACTTCCTTCTCCATTCGGGGTGGTGTCATTTCTAGTATGGCTTTCAGTTTGGCAGGGTCGGCTTCAATTCCCTTCTCGTTAACCATGAATCCTAAAATCTTTCCTTTAGTGATGATAAAAATGAATTTTTGTAGGTTAAGTCACATCTTGTATCGATGTATCCATTCGAACAACTTCAAGAGGGAGAGAACATGACCTTCCCAAGTCTTAGACTTAATGATCATATCATCCACGCAGACCTCAACATCTTTGTGTATCACATTATGCAAGATGGTTATGGTAGACCTTTGGTAGGTAGCCTTTGCATTTTAAGCCCGAATGGCATAACTATGCAATAGAAGGTTCCCCAAGGGGTGATGAATGAAGTCTTTTCTTGATGATAGGGTTCGTCTTGATCTGATTGTATTCGAAAAACCCATAGAAAAATGACTTGAGAGAGTGACTAGCCATGTTATCCACAAATCATGTCGATATTGGGTAGTGGGTAATCATCTTTCAAAGATTCTTTGTTCAAATATAGATAGTCGAAGCACATGCATACCTTCCACCTGATTTTGGCATGGGTACAATGTTGGCTAGCCATATGGGATATTATATCACCCAGATGAAGCCTATGTTCATCTATTCGATCACCTCTTCTTTAACCTGAGCAACATTTTGGTGAGGAGATTTCACAATTTCTGTTTGATCGGTTTATAATCCGAGAGAGTTAGAATTTTGTGCTAAGCAATCATGGGATCAATGCGGGGCATGTCATCATAGGACCATGTAAAGAATTCTATAAATTCCTATAATAGTTCTTTGAGTTGTGCGTGCTCATTCTCGTTAAGGGTGGACCCTATCCTAATCTGTGTCAATTGGCTACTAGAACCAAGATTGATAACAACAGTTTCATCCTCATTAATTTGAATGCGGTTATGTTGTTTGTTATTAACCTTAATAAGACCAGTTAAGAATTATTCATTTTTAAAACCATCATCTTCAAGAGTTTGATTAGAATCAAGACAATTAATATAAGGCACAACAAGAAACTCAAAATCTTCATTTATTTGATTTTAGGGAAAAAAAGAATTGAGAACCTCATCAAATTGAGGTCTCGATTACAATGTTATTAGAGAGAGGAGGAATAAAAAAAGTGGATGAGCTAGGATAAACATCTGGATTGGATTGGATTTCAACAGGTGGAATTGGTATAGCATTTCATTTGAAGAGGGGTTCATCAGCGGCCTTGATCAAGATGAATAGATCCGGCGATACAGCACTTGAGTGGATCATGCAGAGTGTTATCCCTAGTGTTTGCATATTGAATTAGTCCTTGGAGTCACTTCCCTCAGAAACCTCGGTAACAGCTATAGATTTCTCAACGAGTGGTACATATGATGATGGGAGTCTTCGAACCAAGAGTAATTGTCTTGAAAGAATTTTTCTATCCTTAGATTCATGTTCTTGTCTGTATGATCATACCATGGCTTGGGAAATCCACAGAAGGGAAAATCCTTGCCTTCTTTGATAAATCTACCATTCAAGGAATCCTTCGAGAAAGTCTTAGTAATTTTTAAACTTCTCTTCAATCGTGGTTATAGAGGCATTTTGAGTTCCTATAATGATGGTTGATAACCCAGGCCACATGGAAGAAAGGCCTTCTTCAGGACTATTGGTTCCAGTATCCCTTATTGTTGTCATCCCAGCCCCAGTCTGGGTATGAAGTGCATATTCTTGAAGATCTGTTTTATGTTGATATTATCGTGAGGGTTGTGCTCTATAAAAACTCGATCATTGAAACTATCCCCTACTGGAAGTGGAAGTGGTTTGACTCAAAAGTCATAAATAAAGATGTCATTTATCCCATGTTGTATATCTAATATCAGATTATTGGTGTTGGCATTCTTAGTATTATCATCATCTCCTAAGATTGTGATGACCTACCCTTTGGTGAAGAACTTCAATTTCTGTTGGAGAGAGGAAAACACCCCTTTGATATTGTGAAGACACGATCGACCAAGCAATAGATCAAAATAAGTGGGTATATCGATAACTTGTAACTTAATAACAGGATTGATAGGGCTAGCCCCTATTGTGAGTGGTATGGATCACATCACCTCTCGATGAGTGTTTTCATAGGCACGCACTACGAAACAAATTGGAGCGAAGTTGGTTACTTTCAAACCCGGGCAGTTAAAAGTTCTCAATGGGAAAACATTGAGTAATGATCTGTTATCGACGAGTGAGAGTGGGACTATCTTCCCCTTCACCTTAAGGGATATGTTCAGGGCATAGTTATGATTAGGACCAAACTTTGGGATTTCTTCTTCAAAGAAGTAAAGCAATATGTTAGAGGTTAAGGACCCGACCAGGTTCATAGCTTCTTCTAGAGTGGTGTAAGGAAGTGTTCGATATAACTGGGAAGACATAAAGAGTCCCCACAAGGTGATGTTGGACTGTATTTTCTTGAGTTGGTCGAGGATTTTTCTTTCCTCGATGGTCATTTCTGGCATGGGGAGTTTTTCAATATCTCCTTTTCATTTATCTATCTTTACAGACTGAAGATTCGAACTTTGGTAGTGTCTTCCAGATCTTGTCATATGGTTCACGAAGGAGGGGATTTCTTCATCTATTTCAGGTTGTACGGCCACTTTGTTGATTTCCCCAAGAATATTTTCAAAAGATATCATCCCATTCATACTGATTATCGAACTGACATTTTTTTGGCTTGGTTCTTAATTTGAGCTATCAAACTCATCCTCCTATCCGGTGGAAACGATGTCGTACTGCCATGAGAAGTGAATGAATTCCACAACATCAACGGCTTCTTCATATAGATCCTCCCATTCAATGGGGAGGTTCATAAGTAAAGGGACCAATCTCCCTTGTAGCATTAAGGCATAGAGTAACTCGAATATACTGCAAATCTTATTGGTCTGTCAAAATATTTTTTCCATAATCTGTATTGCATCGTCTAAACTGACTTCGCAAATGGGTACCATCCAATTATCAGACTTTCGAACCCACTTTTGGGCTTCCTTAAACAGGATGTTGAGATTCTGGAAATCAATGGTCATTTCATAGGCCAATTTTAGCCTAAACTATAGAAATTGGTTCATTACTGTTGGCAATTCCATATATTTCCCTCCGGACCAGGTATGAATGGAAATACACACTCTTTTGAAAAGTGATAGAGCTTGTTGGGCAAAGCAGGTAAAGTCTAGGAAAAAATATGGGTAGACATTAAGGGGTTTGGGAGAAATATAGGTATGATGGGTGCTTTACTAGGTAATTTTGAGTCATTCTCTAGGAAGATGGCATTTTTATGGTTTGGAGGTGGATTGTGAGTGGTGTTGGGTTTGGGATTAGCTGGTGGGGTGATGATACCCCGATCAATTAAACCTTGGATTACATTCCGAAGATGGAAGCACTGATCAGTGGTATAGTCGGCAGTTTGGTGAAAATCACAATGGGCATTGGGTTTGAAATTTTTGGGAAGTAGGTTTGGTAGTGGATGAAGGTCCAAAGGTTTGATGAGATTTTGTCTCAACATGGTTGACTTTCTAGACACAAGCATAGAGCTTGGTGTATTCTTTTCTGACTGGTCAGCATGAATTTTTGGCGCCCAAGAGGTAGAGAGATATTATGGATGGTCGAGACAGTAGCAGGCTTCTCTTATTTTCTTGGAGTGAACTGTCTGGATACTTTCTTTGTCTCATCTTCTGTCTTGGCAATACTTTCTTCAACCTCCACTCATGCTTCCCAAAGAGCTAAAAAATGTGGGTAATATTGTCCTCCCATCGTCGCTCTAACATGGGGTAAGAAATTTTTCTACACAATACTAACTTGTTCGTGTTTGAAAGTCCGATTGGTCATAGTGGTCGTTTTCTTGCTCTACCTTGCTATGAAATTATTGATAGTTTCTCCGAAGTTATTCTTGAGAAGTTCAAGATCACGACGTGTAACTTCCAACTCCTCGTTGTATATGTATTGTTATATGAATTCATGAGCAACATCCTCCCAACATATAAACCAATGAAGATCATTTTCCTTCAAAGTCTATTGGAACATCTGGGCCATTATTTCCTCGAAGGAACCTAGGAGATTCATGGCTCGGTGGTAGACTTGGAGTTGAACAATTGGGAGCCCGTTATCCCCAAAATTCTTAATATTAGGCATCTTGAACTTTTCTGGCAGTCTTACTTTAAGGTATGGATACATATAGGTGTAATTCATGTAGTTCCCAGAGATTCGAACTTGCTCAAACTTCTTGGTTAACATCTTAAGGTTATCCCTGACCTTGTTTAATTATTCTTCCTTCGGTTCGACAAGTATTAGTAGTTTAGCCCCTAGATGGGCAAGATTCGGCATAGGGAGCTGATTTGGTGGTGTCCCATTGGCAGGATGGGTACGTGGAGCATTCTGATATTCTTCTGGGACATAAAAAGGATAAGGTGCGGGTGTACCCATAGCATAAGGGAAGAAGACCTCGGGCTCCTCAGGAACTGTGATTCAATCTCACTACATCTCGTGAACCTCAGACTGAAGGATGTCAATCTTGGTGGTAAGTTGGACTAAAACAGTCATAAAATTAGGCTACACATTCGATACTTGGTTTTCATTTCCCATATAGTGTTGGTGAAGGTAGATTCTGGACTTGGAGGAAGTAGCGGGAGAATTGACGGAGCTTCATGGAGGTTTAACGGGAGATTGAAGCCAATAGGGAGCCAGGCTAAAGGTCATGTATGCGATCGACCTAAGGAGAAAAACGATTTGAATTTAATTTTTGAAATAGTAAAGGAAGAATTATTTTCATTGAAAAAGAGGAACATGTTTTTGACATTTTTTGGAAAGGGTAGGACAAAATGTTTTTGGTATTATTTGATAAAAGGAGGGAGAAATGTGTTTGACATTTATGATAAAAGGAAGAAAAATATTTTTGGGTATTTATGATAAAATCAGTAAGAAATGTTTTTGACGTTTATGATAAAAGGAGGGAAATTTTTTTTGGTATTTTGATATTTCGAGAAAGGAGCGAGGGAAGCATCTCATCATCATCATCATCATTATTATTATTATTATTATTATTATTATTATTATTATTATTATTATTATTATTATTATTATTATTATTATTATTATGTTCTCACTTGTATTAGGTTTACCTGAATCGAAAAAGAAATGTTAGACGGGACCCAAGCCTAGGAAAATTGGGTTTGAAAAATATGTAAAACATGGTTTGACTTATTGCCAGGCTCATGGACTAGGTACCGTTTTTTTAAAAAGGACAAAATTGTGTGGCATGACGACCTGGCATTTCGGCAGAGTTGTGTAGTAACCAATAAACTAAATATGACTGGCCTAGGTTTGACACCTATATGAGGGTATGCAGTTGTTGGGTTAGTGGAAAGGTTCCCCCTTTGGCATGACTTCCAAATTATATGTCTTGCTTTTGTGGGCAATCGATACGTGTGGACAAGCCATTTGATAAACCTGAGTGTACGTATATTGCCTCGTTATATACCTCGTGGGACATTACCAATGAAAGTGCATTCGATATACTCAACGTATGCGAATGAGTTCCCTGATATATACCTTTCGTCGACAGTTCAGTCAAGCGGTACGATGCGAGGGGAACCATTAGATATATGTCAAAGGTACTAGGATAATGGAAGGTTAGAGTTATATTTCTTAGGCTAACTATGCCCTGCCGGACCAACGCCCATCACAAAGTGACCCCCCAGTACGGGATAATTTTTTGTCAATATAGCGATGCTCTTGATGATGTAGTGTGAAAAATGCATGATTCTTGATTAGTATATTATGGAGAGAGTATTTTATTTGGCATGATGAATATTACACTAATAAGGAAGAATGTACAAGTACATGAAAAGTAAATCTAGCAAGGAGCATAAAGTAACGCTAAGCATGGATACTTGATAGTGAGTGATATGTGTATATTTATAAGTGAGTGTGTGGTAGTGAATCTAAGCATGGATCAACTACAAGTGATTTTTGATAAGTATAAGTGAGCATGGATATATATATATATATATATATATATATATATAAGTGTGATAAGTAGAGGTGTGTGCTAGTGACACCTAAGCATGGATATTCTAAGTGGTGGGTGAAACATGTGGATATAAGTGACCCTACACAAGTTTAGGTAGTGTGAGGTGTACATGGAGAGTATTTATAAGTGTGTGAAGTAAAAAGTGCATGAGAGGTGATATAAACATGAGGTATATACATACAAGAAGTAATATAGGAGAAAATTGAACATATATGTAGGTGCATACACACACAAGCAGAAAATGATAACAGAAATGCAAATAGAGTTTAGCCCTTTTATGAAAAGTAAGTCCCTAACGAATTCACCATTGTGGCCATCCCTCCCCGATTTCTTCTCTCCATTTCGGGGGTCAGCGCTCGCACGCGCACTGAGAGGAGAGAGAGAGAGAGAGTCTCGCACTCTTTCTAGGAACGCTTCGGCCATCGTCGATGTTGGGTGATGCAAAGAGATAGAGTCTCTAGCTTTTTTTGCACACAACGGGAAAAAGAGCATGTTGTTGCCCCAAGAGAACGACATCAAAGACAAACTGATGCTTGCGAAACCAATTAGTTCAGAGGTTCAGGGGCTAAGTTATGGAATGCGAAGGTGTTAGTCATCCATCCCGCCCTTTCAATCTCTCATGGTCTTTTGTTAGTATTTTCCTTAATTTCTCTGTGAAGTGTCTGTGCGTGTATATATAAGTGGAGATCAGAATCGCTCGACTTGTATCATGGGAAAAAATGGAATGAAGTCATCCATATGAATGTTCCCAAAATAATAATTAAAAATATGATGTGTGCGCTTATCGGGATATTAATCGTTACGATGAAAAGATATTATCTATTAGATAAGATGCAAATATGAGTCACAAGTATGATATATATAAATAATGCATGGATAAAATAGGAAAAAAGAGGGAAATGGGAAAATAGGACTTGAGTCTCGGGTTTTAGCCACACCAGGGTAAGGTTTATCCCATAAATTCAAAGTTCGGTAGCTTACATGCGACACCAGGGTAGGGTTTATCCCATAAATTCAAAAGGTGATTTCATTATATGCGTGTTTAAGAAAAATGTGTTTTTAGCTTTTAGAAAATGTGGTGAAAAATCCCGTTGAAATTTATAGGTGTAACCCTCTTTTTCTTATTTTGGGTTTTTTTATCAAACAATATTATGTGCAATATTACTAATAAAGGATTGAATATTAATATGTGTATGATCTAAGGTAAAAGATAAATTAAGAACATATATAACTAATGCGAAAGTAAAGAAATTTAAAGAGAGAGAAGAAGGTTTGTACTTTCTTTTGAAACTTGGAGATTGATCTGATTAATGAAGATCTTCCTTGCAAGTGGGTGAAGAATGTAGGGGAATTTTTGCTAAATTGGGTGTGAAAATGATGGAAATGAAAGGTGGATAAAGGTATCAAACAAGGAAACCTCACTGACTTTAGAAGAATGTTGCTGAGATCACTGAAGTTGATGTTTCTGAGGTCCCTTTGAGGTGAGACAATTCTCTCCTTATATAGGGTCAAGGGACTACAGATCGGCATTTTCCTTGCCCTCCTTATCGGTAGGTAACCCTAGACACATAGGGAAATGGACCTGCCAATTGGCAATCTCATGCAATTTTTTTGAAAAAATGGTTGTAAAATGCAATCTTTAAGCACAAACCATGCATGGGTAATACCATTAAAAAGGTTATTCAAAGAACTTTGAGAATCCTTTGGGGAGATCCTTAGTTAGGGAGTTGACTTTAGGTCAAATGAGGCTTGAAAGTACCTTTTGGTCCTTTGGATAAGAGATCTTTGAACGACAATGGATTGTTCATCCAAATCGTAAGCCCGAATAGGGCATGATGTGGATCATTGGAAAGGTTATACGAAGCACTTAGATGTTCCAAAGAGATTAACTCGATTTAGTGAGTTGACTTTGGTCAAATGGGAGCTGGAAGCTCCCGGTGACCTTTCAGATTAAAACAGGTCATTTTTTCATACTGTAAGGTTAATTTGTAAACAGGATGAACCATTGGAAAGTATATTCTGTGACCTTCGAAGATTCATTCAGTTTCGTTCTAGCTGAAGAGTTGAATTTGGTCAAATGTAACCCAGGAGCACCCGATGGCCTCCAAATCAGTTTTCAGGGAAAAATGTATCGTTCATCCGAATGATTATACCGTTTTTCACACGGGGCGAACTATTTGAAATGGGTTTCAGTTCCCTTCAAATATTCATTGAGCTTTATCATTGAAAATGAAGTTTATCGGGGTTAAAATGGGGCTCGAGGGAACCTAGTGGCCTTCAGATTAATTTTTTATAGTAAAATGGTTCGTTCGTTTGAACCGTTATGCAGATTCATGCATAGGGTAGACCGTTGGAAAGGGGATTCAGATCCATTCGATGATTCATTGGGCCTTCATTCTGAAACTCTTTAAACTTGGTTCATAATTTATGACCTAATGAGGCCACATCATCCCCTCACCTGCAGGGCCTATGTAAATCTATGCTACCAGATTCTGCAACATATGAATCCAAGGATATGGCATAAAGTCTTTAATTAATATGTTGTAATCTATTCATAGCCTTTTACCCTAGGCTATGGACTTAGTTCTACTTGTGTCAGTGAATTCCCATAAGGCTCAATCATTATACTTCACAAGTGCCAACACGTCCAGATATGGTGCTATAGGAAGAATCTCCATGACACCCTACATTTCAAGGAAAGAAAGACGAGAATAATAAAAATAAACCCCAATAAAATAAAATTCTATGTTTACTAAGAATCACCTATGTTGCTAGCAAAAGGACTGATGATGCCTCAGGAAAAAACTAGGGGAATAATAAGACTTGATACTTCTATAGTTTCAGCTAAAACTTCCTCAATATATTTAACTATTGGAAATTTCCATGCCATAGAAGAAGGATGTCCAGTTTGAGCACCCCTAACTTTTGAAAATGGAGCCAAAGAAGAAGTTGGAATAGTGAGTTCTTCAATAACTCGACCCGAACTACATTCCCTAAGAGGAGCATCACAAGTAAATGTTTACCTTTTAGTCTCAATATATGGTGTAGATGGCTCAGCTGGCGTGGAAACATCCACCAAGTAATCAACTAAATGCATTTCCAAAGTCTGTTCTAAGGAAGAGGAGGGTGTAAGATTTGGATTTACACGCTTTGCATAGTGTTTCTTCACTTGGATCTTGAGATATTTCTTTAAAACACCAACTATAGGCATTTCCTCCACTTGATCCTCTCGAATAGTTTTCCATTGAAAAAACCAAGGAAAAGAAACAAGATGATCAGTTGGATGTTGTCTCGCATTGCAAACTAAAGGTTCAAAAATAAAAATAGGTCTAGAATCCATTTGACAAAAGACCTTGGAGAATATGATTTGATGGAGGAACTGGGATGGGAGGAATACCACATGGATTAGAGGAACCTTTGGTGTCCTTATATTTCTTGGGGCCTTCAACCCACCTACTTCTTTTGAGGACCCATCAATAGATGAAACTTTCCTCTTCATTCCACCAACGACAGTATCACCTTTCATTTTGTCATTATTGTGTTCATAAGGAACATTGACAGAGGAAACCACGGGAGGAGATTACATATGAAATAAATTCTCCATCATACTTAATGGAAAATCCATACCAATTGGAACATTTCTTTAAACCTAGCTCATTTGGACCATACCTCTCAATGGGAAGATACCTAGGGTCCATTTAAACAAAATCTTCAAAGACAAGGTAGCTAGGAGTGGCAAAACCAACCAATAAGACTTGTCCTTTTACATATTTTAGAAAAGGACAAATGGATATGATTTTCAACCCATATAATCAACATGATATGGATATTGAAATCAAGGAATGGAAAGAGAAAAGACTCATAACTCTGTGACATCCACAAATTGGATTTGTTATGCCTTGATCATAGCTTAAATGCCTATCAAACAAATGGGGATTGTAAGCTTAAACTTCTATATACCACTATGTGTACAAAGGAAAACAATTGGGTCTAAGCAGAAGAACCAAAATGATAGATATATCCTTAGAAACATTATCCTCTGATCTAATTTCTTGCATTGTGGAATCTTCAGATTTAAAGAAATACTAAGTGTGGAAGTTAGGGTTCCCATAAGGATGGTTTTCAAAGAATCCATAATATTCAATCAAAGGTGGGAGAGAGTTGTTTCTCATTTTCTTATTCCAATGCATGATTCATAGACATTTTAGCGGAAGGACGTTAATGGCAAGAGATTTGGGGGAAAGATCGAAGAACCTTGCATAGCGAAATCTCATTAAAAGGATGACACTAAAATATTTAGGAACATCATAATGATCCCAAATCGCTCCATGTCAAAGTAATTATTATTCAACTAGGTGTATAAATAACCAAGGGTTATAGTGAGAAGTAAGACATTGACCCCACGAGCTAACCACATCGACAGTTTCACCAAGTCTCATCGGGGCTTGTCATTTGGTTTTCTAGGAATGAAGAATCGAGACAATATACCAAAAATTTAAGCAACTATCTCCAAGTAATAGACATAACCTAGGCCAAAAGAATATTATGTTTGAACATTTTAGTCCCCTGTAAGCTTGGCACAAGGTTTGAAGAAGTACTTGATAAATTGACCAAAAGTTGTCTTGGTTGATTCAGAAACTAATTTGAGAACTATATTGTCCAACTAAGCATGATGAATTATATCATCTTCATCTAATGGTGTTTTATTAAATGGAAGCTCACCATAGGGCTCCAGACCTAAGAATTAACATATATCTTCTATAGTAATAGTGAACTCTTCCCATGACGCAACAAATGTGTGGGTTCTTATTGAAAATGTTACATTTGTTTATAGTATATATTTGCTATCAATCATGTCAAAACATTTGAGTTATTCAAGTCACATGGACTTGATTTGTTTGAGTGAGGTGCGATCATTTATCTTATATGGACCTTTAAAGATTAAAGATCTTAAATGTCGATCATTAAAGTCTTTCATCACTGATGATGCTATAAATCACCACTCCAAGTATATGGATTACTCTAGCTTTAGCTATGTATAAAAATGGTGATATAGATGAAGGGATGTAAAATAACATGACAGAGATAAGAGAATCGAGAAGACACGAAGATATAAGTTCTCTAGTCAAGGGCTTACTCCAGTGCGCATGGTTTGTAGTATATATATTGCTATAAAGTTCTAATGGCCATGGATACAATCTCTCAAGCTTTCTCTCTCTTATAGCTATAATTTAACAGAGTTTTGCTAAGGTTGATAAGTAGTCCCTCCTTGTAAATGAAGAAGAAGGTATATATATGTTTGGGGGGTGCACAGTGTGCCCCCAATCATGCAACATGTGTTCATGAGATGAGGCAACCAACAGGAGCTAGCCACATATTTCTGGAATAAGTATGTCATGATGATGAAATATTCCCTCATGTGGGTGGAAGATCTGTTGTAATGGTATGGTCCAAGTGGATTGATAATGCATAAGTCACGTGTGCCATATGAAATGCTGATATTGGATCTAATAGTCCAGGCCGAGCCGAGGCTGAAAAATGTGGTATTCTAAGAAGGAAACTATTAGACTTAGAATATTGCCTCAGGCTGGTCGATACGGTATCGGCCTGTCAGTGTGGTATGAGGCTGACATATAGCAAGGCCAAGATGATATAAGACAATCGAGATGGTAGAATGATCTATGTTTCTTGAGTTTACCTACTGAGGATAAGGTCTCTGAGGCCAAGACTGATGGAGGTGGTCCTGTGATCGGTTAGCCCAATGGGAAGGTGAATCTGATGGGTGTTGAACGAGAGATCTTAAGTCGGGTCAAGTCTAGTGTATGACGAGACTAAACTTATGTATATTAATTAACCCTTAGGCCGTAGTCTTCAATATGAGTGGAAGGCTAAGGGGTATAGTCGGCTGACACCCTTTGATGACAAGACCCCCAAGTGTCAGAGTCTGTAATTAGGATGTGAACCATCTTGGCTGAGGTTGAGGTGTCCTTTCAATGTGTCAGGCGTGGATGTCAGCTAGGCGTACTTAAGGTGACACATGTCACAAGTCACATAGGTTGGTGTGTTTGGAAAGCTGTGGCAGATGCAGGCTTGCCTATGGATTTATACCCTAATGAATCCCTCGTATGGAAACATGCATAATCATTAGCTTACTTAAGTACCCAAAAAATCAAACGGTTTCTCTTTCTTTATGCCCAAAACTTCTCCCTCTCTAGCCATTTCTACAACCTAAAACCCCCCATTTCTCTCTCTTTGAACCAGGTCTCTCAGGTGATCTTTAAGGCTTCCTCTTTCTCTTCAAACAATCGTATTCATCAGGTAACCCACCACCTTCTTTATTTTCTTTGTTCAACCCTTGATTTGCTTTGTTTTTAGTCTTTTTAATTTTCAATGGTATTTGTATTTTTCTTCGACTTATTAAGGTTGTTTTAGGGTCATTTGGGTGGTTCTCTTGTGTGTTTAAGGCAGCTAAGAGTGTGGTTAGGTAGCTTTTAGGTCTGGGTTGCTTTTTTCATCTTCGGCAGGGTTTTCCAATGAGCTTCCATCCATCTTCTACAAAAGCTTGTTCTTTCCTAGAACACTTAGGAAAACCATTTGAGTTTTCTTTTAGATCTCTTAGTTAACTTTGGTCAACACAAAAGGTGTTTGAATGTACAAAACCCTCTATGATATAGTTCACCAATACTCCCACCTAAGGGAGACCATTTTTAAAGAGATACGTAAGGTTGAGGCTAAGTGCAAAGCTGAGGCCGGTACCACACTTCTAATCCACCCAACCCATTTTGCTGTAATATATCCCTCTGAACCAACTATTGTCAAGATAAATAGTGACACCATAATAGAAACCTCATCTCAGTATTCACAGTCGGTGTTCTCTTCTCAGGGCTATAGCCCTTCTGCTTTTGAATAGTCATTGTCATCTTGTCAGGAATGTATCCCTTCTTCTTCTGAACAATCTGACAGGGCTGACTCTTTTAAGGAGGCCATGGAAGTTTCGTCGTCTAATCTGTATGATTTGGGGACTGCTGAATCTAGAAACCGTGATTAATCTCTAGAACTACCAAACATTGAGAGGTCAAGAGTTACCATTATATATCCACCACCCCCAATGGTTGTTTTGTACACCCCAATTTTCATGGACCATACAGAGTAACCAAGGAGGTCGTCCCAGAAACTTACCAATTAGAAAACTAAAAGGGTGAACCTTTTTCTAAGCCTTGGAATGTCAATTATCTGAAGTGATATTAGTAATGATTTCTGAGTGAAGTTAATCTTTACGTAACATTTATTTGTAGAGGCCGAGGCAATGATTTCCATTATTGAGGCAAAAATGTTAAAATTTATTATGAGAAATATTACTTATAGATATGGCATGCGTCATACCTTAATATCATATAAGGGCAAGAAATTTAAGAACAAGTCCTCGGAGTCCTACTATAGAAGAGTTAGCATAAAACAGTTCTACTCGGCACCGGGCTGACTACAAGCTAATGGCCAGAGTGAAGTCACAAATAGGACGATTCTTGGTGGGACTAAGGAAAAGATGGAGGACGTAAAGTGTTTATGGACAGAAGAACTGTATGGGGTCCTATGGGATTATAGGAAAACTGAGAGGAATGAGGAGAATTATTTCATCCATACACTCCAAATAACACCAAGAGGGGAGACCAGTGTATGACATCACTTATGTGGTGAGAAACAAAAAAATAATAATCATTTTTTGTAAGCACATTTTTCTCATGTCCAACATGTTACATTTGTGTATGTCATACGCCGCTACATTTGGCACGTCACCTCACGATCTCACATGACGGACTCTATCCGAATTTTGGGAATCAAGCATTCAACATCTCCATTAATGTGTCCCACATCTGCCTCAACGACTTCACGTTCCAATATTTTAGGGACTTAATGCAAGTGGTACGCAAGGGAAGTCAAAACAGTGAAATAAGGCTTGATAGGGAAGTTCAAGGGCATTTTCGTAATTTCACATCCATAGTTCGGAGGTCTGGTCAACTGGAAAGTTGAAGAGCTCGCCGCAACGAAGATACTGGAAGAAACGGCACCTCAATCCGAGCTACGAACGATGAAGAAGTTATGACCTTTTGAAGTTGGAGAAAATTCCTTGAAGAATGCTATTTTTTAACCCCATACCAGAATGGTACAACCAAACCGGTTCGGTGTACCCCAGAATGGGTTCGGTGTACCTGTACGCTGATAAGATTTTTAGAGTTTTAAAAAAGCGGAACTCTTCATATTTTTTCCTATAAATACCAACTTCGGGAGAGTTGTTTTGCAAGACTTTAGAAGACGTTTTTGAGAGTCCAAATACATCTAGTCTTCATATTTTTGAGTCCCAAGACTCATGTTTTGATTCACACAATTGCCAAACCTTTGTGAATCTTTTTGGTAACCCAAGAACACAACCTTGTATTTTTTCAAACCTTTGTGGAGAGATCTTTGCAACCGAGGGATGCGTGTCTTTGATGAGGGAGTCTCTACAAAGTTTCATGGCTGCGTGTCATTGAGGAGTGCTGCGGTTCTTCCTTTGTTGATTGGGCTGAGGTTCATGTGGGTTCGCTGCGTGTGGATTAATTGTTGCCCTCCTGGAAAGGGATATTTCCAGCCGCCGACTACAGAATCCGATACCTGAGGGTAATTCTTAGTCACTGTATTTTCATTATAATCCGATTGTAAGCAGTTTTATTACAAATTATAGTGAAAATAAAAGGTTTTGCCCCTGAGGGGGATTTTTCCTGAAATTGTTTGTTTTTATCCTGCATGCTATATTTTATTTGATAAATCATCTAGATGCATGTCTTAGGGTTTAATTAAAATTTGGGATTAATTAAAATTGGTTTTTATTTGAGAAGTTGCAATATTTCCGTTGTAGCTACTCTCTCAAATTGGTATCAGAGCGGGTTATGCTAATTTATCGCGTGATCCTGATTTTTCGAGGATTTACTTTCTGATACAATTTGTCTACTCACGTTTTCAAATTGGTATCAGAGCGGGTTACGCTAATTTATCGCGTGATCCTGATTTTTTGAGGATTTACTTACTGATACAATTTGTCTACTCACGTTTTCAAATTGGTATCAGAGCCTGTTGCACTAAGTTATTATGTTTTGATTCTGATTTTGCACAAAAATAGATTTTGATGCTTTTGATGATCTTTGATGTCAAATTTTTGAAAAATTTTGGAAAATTCACACAAACTCTTGTTTTAAATCTTCTGTTGAAAACGAATCTGAGAGGTGTCCTTGTTGTGAGGGTGTTGGTCACACGTTACATGACTGTACCACAAATTTAAAGAAGAAATTGAATAAATCGATTTCTCATGTTTCTACCCTTAGTGATTGTGATTCAAAAGAAGAAGTTTTTTATGCTTCTAGGCGAGAGTTTCCCATCCGTGTGATTAGTGATGATAGTGAAGGTGATGGGAGTGTGGATGAAAGTGAGGAGGAAAATGTAGATGAGCACGACTTGCAAACTGCTTTCAATGAACTTTATGCTGAAACTTTGAAAACAAAGAAAGAAAATTTGAAATTGAAAGCTCAGTTGAAAGAGTGTGCCATAAAAAATAATGATTTTTTAGTTGAAGAACTTAGGGCTCATGTGAAAATTTTGAAAGAGAAGCTTGAGTACGTCGAGGGTGAGAGAGATAGTCTTAGAGGGTTGATGGAGACTATGAAAAAGCAGCTTTTAGAGTGTGAGGATTCTAAACGAGTACTTGAATCTAGGATAGGTGAACTTGAGATGAAATTGAAAGATTCAAGTAAGGTGAAATTTGACTTGGAGTCTAGGTCTGAAAAACTTGATAAGATTTTAGGCACAGTCGAGATCAAAACGGACAGGGGTGGGATTGGTCTTGAAAAATATGTTGCACCCATTCCCACACGTGTGAGAGAGCCCCCTAGGATTGTTAATAAAGAGACACCTAAGGTTGTTAGGAAAGAGCCCCCTAGGAACATCGTGAGAGTGCCTCCTAGGATCATTAGGAGAGACCCACCTAGGCAAATTCGGAGAGAGCAACCGAGAAATTTGAGGAGAGGGCCACCTTTAGGTAACACACACCGCCCGATTTACACTTGCACACATTGCGGTAGGCAAGGTCATATTAGGCGATTCTGTTACAAGCTGTTAAATGAACCTAGGAAGGTTAATAGAAGAATAAATTCGATTCCCAAAACCCCCACACTCCGTTACACATCTATTTGGGTTAGAAAATCGGATTTAAAGGCTTATGGTTTATTTGTCCACGATTCCCGTTTGCTTGCACGTGATTCACCCCATGTGAAATCTTTTGGTTGATTGTGGTTGCATGTTTGTCATACACTAGTTGTGGTTTCATGATATATTTTTACTAGTGTGATGACTTGTACTTTTTGTATAAATTCTTGTTTTTGAATTTTTTTTGAAAAAATACAAAAAGATTTTATTTTGATAAAATTTTGAGAAAATCCAAAAAGATTTTTGTATTGCACCGTTTATGGATGAACACTTAGGATGACCGAGTCACAACATCATTCCATTATTTTCATGTGACTATTTGATAGTGTTTTGAGACAATAGGTCAATTCATCCATGTGCTTTATAATGTTTGGAGTCATTAAGATGCATTTAAGTGTTACTTCCTACATGTTTGACTCATAATTTCCGTTATTGCACACATGCACAAATTTGATTGATTATTGTGCTTGTCTTATCACATGTTGGTTGGGCGTTTTCACTTCAATCCTGTCTTTAAAACGAACCAAGCGCGATAATTTTTATAAGGAAAGTGTGCATATAAAAACCGTGTTGTGTGTTTGTGTGCTTTGTTTGAATAACGGGGAGGGGCTGCGAAAGGTAATTATCTATCCTTTGCGCAAAAGCCACCGTTAAAAAGGACCTAAAAAATTGAGGAATTTTATTATCCGAGGTCCAAAGAGGTTAAAAGAGCCCGAAAAAATTGAAAGGCAATAAAAAGATATTCATGCCAAAAAGGGGCCATTTAGGTTTTTGCACCAATTCTCCAATGTTTGAGAATTTAGATTACCTCTAAAAGAATATATATATATGAGGGAGTTTGGTTGGAGAATTAAAACGGGTTTGCACGTCCTTGAAATTTTTGAAAATGCGCTATATAGTTTTGGACGTTATTGGTGTGGAAATCATTTGACTTTGATTTGTTGATTTGCATACAACGACGTCATCTAAATTCAACAAACGTTTACACTTAAGGATACTTTTGATGTTCATTCGTTAGGAGTACACGTATGCATCGTGCACATATGATTGATTGAGTTGATTTACCTATCGAATGTGTTCACACCCATTCATTCCATTTCCATGACTTGGTTGCTTGAGTCTAAATCCATGGTGTGATTTTTGTTTCATATTTGTTCATATTGGTATCTTATTTTTGTACGAAAAATTTGAAAAATCAAAAATAGTTTGTATTTTTTTTGTATACCGTGACACCCCGATTTTGCTTATTTGATTCATTCTTCTCATTTGTCTATTTGGGGACATCATAAAAAGGGGGAGAAAGAATTATCATATTATGGGGGAGTTTGAATTTTGGGGGAGTTTTTGAGATGTTGCTTATGTTTTTATCATATATTGATATCCATGTTATCTCATTTCAAACTCGATATGTCACGTGGTATTTTCTTTGTCTCATGTGTGTAGGTATGAAGATTGAAGATCTATATGTTGCACACCCTGATGAGAAAAGATTTTAGATTCCTGAAGATTTGAATAACAAACGATGAAGACTATTCATTTGTACCTTTTCCAGTTTTGGGTTCATGGGAGGGTAGATTTGTATAGGCAATTTCATATTTGATAATTCGAATTTTTTATGTATGTACCGGCATAGACATAGGGGGAGATTTGTAAGGACATTTTTCTCATGTCCAACATGTTACATTTGTGTATGTCGTACGCCGCTACATTTGGCACGTCACCTCACGATCTCACATGACGGACTCTATCCGAATTTTGGGAATCAAGCATTCAACATCTCCATTAATGTGTCCCACATCTGCCTCAACGACTTCACGTTCCAAGATTTTAGGGACTTAATACAAGTGGTACGCAAGGGAAGTCAAAACAGTGAAATAAGGCTTGATAGGGAAGTTCAAGGGCATTTTCGTAATTTCACATCCATAGTTCGGAGGTCTGGTCAACTGGAAAGTTGAAGAGCTCGCCGCAACGAAGATACTGGAAGAAACGGCACCTCAATCCGAGCTACGAACGATGAAGAAGTTATGACCTTTTGAAGTTGGAGAAAATTCCTTGAAGAATGCTGTTTTTTAACCCCATACCAGAATGGTACAACCAAACCGGTTCGGTGTACCCCAGAATGGGTTCGGTGTACCTGTACGCTGATAAGATTTTTAGAGTTTTAAAAAAGCGGAACTCTTCATATTTTTTCCTATAAATACCAACTTCGGGAGAGTTGTTTTGCAAGACTTTAGAAGACGTTTTTGAGAGTCCAAATACATCTAGTCTTCATATTTTTGAGTCCCAAGACTCATGTTTTGATTCACACAATTGCCAAACCTTTGTGAATCTTTTTGGTAACCCAAGAACACAACCTTGTATTTTTTCAAACCTTTGTGGAGAGATCTTTGCAACCGAGGGCTGCGTGTCTTTGCTGAGGGAGTCTCTACAAAGTTTCATGGCTGCGTGTCATGGAGGAGTGCTGCGGTTCTTCCTTTGTTGGTTGGACTGAGGTTCATGTGGGTTCGCTGCGTGTGGATTCATTGCTGCCCTCCTGGAAAGGGATATTTCCAGCCGCCGACTACAGAATCCGATACCTGAGGGTAATTCTTAGTCACTGTATTTTCATTGTAATCCGATTGTAAGCCGTTTTTTTACAAATTATAGTGAAAATAAAAGGTTTTGCCCCTGAGGGGGATTTTTCCTGAAATTGTTTGTTTTTATCCTGCATGCTATATTTTATTTGATAAATCATCTAGATGCATGTCTTAGGGTTTAACTAAAATTTGGGATTAATTAAAATTGGTTTTTATTTGAGAAGTTGAAATATTTTCGTTGTAGCTACTCTCTCATTTTTATATTTAGTCCAACATCATCTTCTTATGATGAATATGTGTAAAATTAATGTATTCACAAGAACCATCAAGGGTAGGGTTAATAATATCATCCTATGATGGTATAGATATTGAATATGCTTTGAGGTTCAGCTTCAAGGCATAAAATAACGAGTCAGAGTATAAGGCCTTGCTGACAGGTCTCTCCATTTCTAGGGCACTGAATTTTAGTCATTTATGAGGCCAAGGATGAGAACATATCCAAGTACTTAGCGCGGTTCAGGAATGTAATGAAAACCTTCAAGGAGGTGAAGCTCAAGAGAATTCCTCGGCTTGACAATACTCGAGACAATGCTTTGGCAAGGCTAGTGTCGATAATAAAGACAGAGATCAGGCACACGATTTTGGTGGAAATACTATATAGGTCGACTATAGAAGAAAATGATAGCGGGGTTAAATTCTATATGAACTTGAATTCTTGAGATTCGTGGATGGATCCACTAATTAAGTACATTTGGGATGGCGAGCTCTCAGATTCCAAGGTCGAGAGAAAGAAGCTTAGATATAAGGCACTAAAATTCTCTATCATCGGAGATGTGCTATACAAAATAGGGTTCTTGCTAACCCTACTCAGATGTGTTCACCCTTCAGCGGTCGGTTATGTCTTACAAGACGTCCATGAAGTTTCATGTGCAAGTCATATAGGTGGACAGTCTCTTGCCAAGAGGAATATTACCCAGGGTAATTGGTGGTCGACACTCATGAAAAATTCAGCTGATTATGTAAAGAAGTGTAAGAAGTGCCAAAGATTTACATAGTATCCCTCACCAATCACTCTCTTCTATCACCGCGTCGTGACAGTTTGCAGTTTGGGGAATTGACTTAGTGGGTCCTCTTCCAAAGGCAGCATGTAATTACTAATATTTTATCATGGCTATTGATTATTTCTCAAAGTGGGTAGAGGCTAAGGCAATGATTTCTGTTACTGAAGAAAAAATGTTCAAATTTATCTGGATAAATATCATTTATAAATATAGCCTACCCCATACCTTAATATTAGATAATGGAAACCAATTTAAGAACAAGTCATTGGAGGCCTACTGTGGTAGAGTCAGCATAAATCAATTTTACTCAATGCCAGGCTGACCATAAGCTAATTGCCAGACTAAAGTCACGAACAGGATGATACTTTATAGGACCAAGAAAAATACAAAGGTCGTAAAGCATTTGTGAACAAAAGAACTGCATGGGATCATGTCGACTTATAGGACAACTGAGAGGAATGAGGAGACTCGTCTCGGCCATACATTCCCAATAACGCCGAGAGAGAATATCAGTATATGACATCACTTATGTGGTGAGAAACACAAAAACAAAAATCATTTTTATGGTTAGTCCAATATCGACTTCTTATGATGAATATGTGTAAAATAGTGTATTCACGGTCACCATAAGGGGTTTGGTTGATACTCTCGTTCGGTGATGGTATAGATATTGAGTATGCTTTGAGGTTCAACTTCAAGGAATTAAACAATGAATTAGATTATGAGGCCTTTCTGATAGGTATCTCTCTTGCCAGGGTACTAAATATTGGCCAAATAATCATACAGGGTGACTCATATTTGGTCGTGAACCAGATTTTGGACATTTATGAGGCCAAGGATGAGAATATGTTCAAGTACTTGGCGCGGGTCAGGAAAGTAATGAGAAACTTCAAGGAGGTAAAGCTCATAAGAATTCCTTAGATTGATAAAACCCGAGTTGATGCTTTAGCAAGGATATTGTCTACAATAAAGACAAAGATCTAGCAGATGATTTTTTTGGAAATCCTGCATAGGTTGATTATAGAAGAAGAAAAACACGGTAGAAGGGTTAAATTATTTCTAAACTTGAATTTGGGAGATTCGTGGATGGGGGCTTGAGATTCTCCAGCCACCGAAGTGCCCTATCATTCTTGATCTCATTAAGGATCATGTCGGGGCTCACCATCAGAGTGGTATACTTGGTAAATTTATCTTCGACCGACCTCTTATTTCCTTCCATATCCATTACTTGATGGGACTTGCTTCCACTAAACACTTTCATATCTCCACTTTTCTCCACCATCTCCTCCTCCACGTTCATTATCCTCTCGATCGAGGTCAAGAGTTCATTCATGGTCTTCGGAGAATATTCGACGAGCTTCTAGAGAAGTTTACCTAGCTGTAACCCGCTAAGAAGGGATGTCATTGCAATGTTCTCTTCATAATCTTCTACCTCCAATTTTTCCTTATTAAACTAAGAAATTTTCATTCTTGCCTTACTTCACATACAAGAGGTTAGTTACCATCTTCAGCGGCTTCATGCCGAAGTAAAAATTATGTATAAACTTCGCGGCTAACTATTTAAAATCATTAAAGGAGTTTTTAGGCAAAGTTGTATACCACATATGGACGGCACTTGTGAGGGTAATAGAAAATGCCCTGCTCTCATTAGGTGTTGAGTAGATATTGGCTGTTGACTGATAAATCTCTATTTTATGCACGGGATTGCAACTCCCATCATACTTCAGGAGAAAAGTAGGAGGCTGTAATACCCCGTATTTTTATGCTTTCTAAATTTGGGGATTTATTAAATTTAATGTGAGTTATTAATTTAATATAAATCCAGAAATTTATTATTTTTATAATTACTAACGTGATGTGAGTTAGTAAGTATGGGAAACTTGTTGAATATTACTAATAAGCAAAGTAATATATGATATTGGTTCTATTAAATGTCACGAGTGAATAAAATGACAATTTTGGAAATTTAAGTCAGGACGCGCCTGTGTCGTGTCGGGACTAAATATTGATTAATAAAGGTGAATAAATTATAATTCACCCGTATGGTCATTTCGAGTGCGCCAAAGTGTCCGAAAGGGTCGAGATAGTCAAAAATATGTACCCGGGGGTTTAGTTTGGGTCCCGGGGCATTTTTAGGCCTATTTAGCACCCCGGGAGGGCGTTTTGGACATTTCATAATTTTGGGTAATTAAACCCACGAAAATTACAAGATTATATCAGATGCTTAGGGTTGCCTTCTAGGGTTAACACAACCAAAAGCAAGTGATGGCCATTAGAGAAGGAAGGAGAGAGCTTGCCAAGGAATTCTAGGCCGAAAACCCCTCCGTTTGCGCCGCCGTCGCCGCCAAACGAGAGATCACGTCGCAAGGATCGTAACCACACTGATTTCAGCGCAAATCTGAGACCAAAAATTCCCACGCAAGTATTTATCTTGCTTAATTTCGTTAATGCATCGTTCATGTTAGTCTAGGGTTGATTAGGATGAATTTCATAGAAGAAAACCCATGTTGGAAATAGGAAAATCGCATGTAGTAATGTTATAAATGATGATCTGGAAATCCCCCTTCATATGTAGAGGTTGAACCACGGATTTATGATGTATTAGAATTAGAAATTCTGGAAAAAGGTTGATTAGAACAAATTTAAAGAAATTTCTAGGGTTCATGAGATTTATATAAGTTTTGGCCCTTTAATCCATGGTTATTGATGAAAATTCACATGCTTTACGTAGAAGATTGTTAGTTTGGGCTTATAATGTTTGTAGTTCAAATTCCTTGGAGTTTGGGTGTTAAAAATATGGATTTGGATGATGTTGGATGATATAACCCGTAACTGTTAATCTGCAGATTTCCCCATACCTGTTTGATCGATAGATCGAACCAGGAGTTTCGATCGATCGACGCATTGATCGATCGAGCCCCTGCCATCGATCGATCGACCCCTCCTAGCAGATTCATAATTCCCCTTCTAAATAGTTAAATTTAATTTAAAGGTGTAATAATCCTTGGAAATCCTTATTAAAATATTTTGGGAGATAAAGAAGACCGGTAGGACTTATTGATGATATGAAATCTTTAATGTAAGACAAGATTTACATTTTACAGGGATGTTTACATATAAGGGACAATGGATCTAGGATAAGAAGGGGGAGACGAGTAAGGTAGTTACGTTGGTAAATAAATGAGTACCTACTAAATTACACTTGGGATGATAGGAATCCACGAGTGTCACTTAATAAGTTGGGATAATTCCATAAATTAAAGTAAGAAACGAACCGTTATACGTGATTACTAAATAACGAGAAATAAGGATAAATATCATAATTATGGGTTATGAGAAGTACCTAGATTTGATGTGGTAATAGTAGTATATTTATATGACTGTATTTATGCATTTACTATATACGTGAGAAAACCATGCCCGCGCTACTTCCAATCCCTGAGGTTACCGCGCTGGGATAGTCTTATCTCGATGGGACCTTTATGGGGGATATTGACTCGTACCCTAGAAGATAGAAATCCTTCAGTACAGGCTATCGAATCGATAGTTCAGACAGTCCTAAGAGACGTGAGGGCATGTACTGACCTCTTATAGAGTTAGAATCTATGCTTCGCCTCAATATTGTTTCTGTTTGTGTTAATACAGTTCGAGAGTGATTCCGAACTTGTATTTCCCTTAGTAAGAGTGACACGGGGACTGGTTAGCAGAGTATTCCCGCACCATAATTATTATGTGGGGTGCCGTTAGAATATATATATTATATGAGTATTTAATATATATATTAAATTCTGGAACTTGGGAACTACCTACTGTGTTTATGGTAAGTAAGAGATGAATAATTATTTCAATTTGGGAATAAGAGTTTGAAAATTATAATATATTGCGGAGAGACTTTATTAGTAAATAAGGTTAAATGAGAACTATGAAGTTAAATGAAATGAACCCCTTAAACAGTTGAATTTGTCAGATTTAAATCTTACGAGCGACATAAGATAAGATAAGTTAAACCGTTGGGAAGGTTAGTACGATAGGCGTGCACATTAGAAGAGATGTGAGAAATTCTCAAGGGAGTGTCGCACTAATATGTTGTTGCATTGGCCAGTAAACATTTTAAATACTTGCTAAACAAATTTTAAATCGTTTTTACAAACGGGCTCTGACCCGTTTCCATTTTCTTTTATCTCTTGTATATATATGTTACAGGTGCCTAGCCACAGGGGTGACTTGCATAGGATCCTTTGGAAGGAATGCGCTGCAGCTTAGGTGGGAGTTGCAGGCCTCTTGCTTAGACGACCTCATTTCTTGATTCTACTCCTAGCATTTATGTTATCCAGTTGGGCATGTGTCGCCTTTTCCCATTATTCATTTGTTTTATTGGACATTGTGATTCTTTTATTTCTAGTATTTGCACTTTGGGTTTTATTACTGTCAGGATGTTTTTCTTTAAGTTCTAATGTTGGTATTTTTCTCAGTTGGATGTTTAATTAATTGGATCGTTTGTTCTAGTATAATTGTTGGATGATTCTTAAATTATGAATTATGTAAAGTTTTAAAATATTGGTTTTGAATAAAATTTGGAAAGTAATATCTAAAATGGTTTTGACACTTAGCTTAATTATTTAGGGTGTTTAAATTGGAAATTTTATTTTGACGACAGTGATGCTAAGAATGAACCAACTGTTCACCTTGATTTTTAATTTAATAAAGGAGTGGTCGCCCGGTATTTAATTAGGCGGGGTGTCACAGAGGCATAAACTTTACAGGGGTAGGATAACTCATGATCCTTGGAACAAAAGGAGACCCCTCCATGTATCCTCGATGGATGGGGGTCTCGGATCTTGAGTAGAGAGACGATCTTTCCTTCTAACCTTTAAATGGAGTTAATCCAAGTCTTGTCTTCAGTGATGAGATTATCATCACCTCCTTTTGGTATAATTGCAACTGGTGCCAATTCTCATGTTGGCAATTTACTTCTCTTTAGTCCTCCTCATCTCTGCCTTAGAGGGTTCGATCATCAGAGCATTTATCTTTTACCCTGGATATAGCATTACTATGAGATTGGGAGAGCCAATCACGTAAATCCCATCTCGGTATGAGACGATTGAAGGCCGAACCTATTGAGCCTATTAAAAGCTGAGGTTCTTAGTCGGTCGTCAGGTGTAAGCCGAGCATTATTTCTTTGGTAGCTTGGGCGTGGGCGAATTTTGTCATTGGAAATATCATATGGCTCCTAATATTCTTCTTCATAATAGGGTTGGTCGTATGGATAATCGTGGGCTTATTTTCTCAGTCAAAGATGAATAGGATCAGTAATGTCTCTTCGCCACTAATGGAACTGAGCCTCCTTCTGTGGGGTCGGGGGTGGTACCCCTTCTCTTGATCCATTGTCTCTCTGGAGATAGGAATAATAATCTCCACCACTGGGTCACCTGGTCCCTCCCCAACACGCTCTGGCTAAATGCCATGAACTTCTCATTCATCTTCTGTTGGATGGCCACCAAGGATCGTAGCATCGCCTCCACATCAGCTATTTTTGACTGAGGTGATGGTTGGATGGATAGTGGGCCAGCGCCTGGAGACAATTCATATTCCATGTCTCTGGTGAGAAGAAGTAAAAAAATCTAGATGAACTGTGAGTAAGCAAGAAGCTTAAAGAACACCCACCCATCTATTTTCAATGGTGGTGCAGGTCCAATAATGGTGGAGTCGGACAACCAGCAGAAGCTAAAGTGAATTTCTAATCTGCAAAATAAAGAGCAAGAAGACAATCTCTTCCCACATACAGCTAAAAAAATGATGGTGCTAAGAACACCACTCCAAGTGTATGAATTACTCAAATTCTAGCTATGTATAACAATGGTGATATAAATGCGGGAATGTAAAATAACAAGAAGGAGGTGGGACTATGATATGTACTGCTATATATGTATGTACTGCTATAAGTCTCTCATGGTCATGGATACAATCTCTCAAGCTTTCTCTATCTTCTATTTAAAATTTGACAGAGTTTTACTAGGGTTTCAAATTACTTCCTCCATGTAAATAAAGAAAAAGAATGTTTATATAGGGTTAGGGGTGCACAGTGTGCCCACCAAACATGCAACATGTGTTCATGAAATGAGGCGACCAACAGGAGCTAGCCAGTTGTCCCTGGCACAAGTATGTCATGATGATGAAATATTCCTTCACGTGGGTGGAAGATCTATTGTAACGGTATGGTCCATGTGGAATGATGATGAACAAGTCACATGTACCATATGGAATGCTGATGTCGGCCTCGATGGTCCCAGTCGAGCCAAGACTGAAGAAGGTAGCCTTCTAAGATGGAAACTATGAGACATAGAATATTTCCTCAGATCAGTCGATATGATCTTGGCCTATCAGTGTGGTATGAGGCCGACATCTGGCAAGGTCGAGGTAAGATTAGACAATTGGAATGGGAGAATCATCTATATTCTTTAGTGTACCTACTGAGGATAAGGTCTCTAAGGTCAAGACTGATGGAGGTGGGACTATGATATGTCGGCCTACTAGACATGTGAATCTAATGGATGTTTAACGGGGGATGTTGAGCCGGACTGAGTCTAGTCTAGGAAGAGACTAGATTTATATATATCAATTACTATATGATTCACATCGGATTGAAGAATATATCCTTTTAATAGATATTAAGAATTTTTTATAGCTAAAACACACATGTGAATGACATTTTTAAAATTTATGAGGATATTTAAATTCGATGGAACAAGTGTTCAAAATGGTCTCAGCACTTTTGATAATTCTTTTGGTAGTTGGAATTTTTTTTTTTTGAAAGTTAAGGCATTTTGAAATATATGAAACCTAAACCATTCGCTTAACTCTGTTTAAGACCATGCGCATGGTGGCATTCACACAAAACCAATACATGCCCATGCACAAGACCTTGGCCTCGATTCTATACTAACAGGAATCGTGCGCGTGGAAAAATTGCATCGTGCATACGACGGTTTCAGATTTTGAAAATTTCCTACAAAGGGGACAATTTCCCTCCCACTTTAAATGATTTGAATTTTACACAAGTGTAAATTTTGTCTGAGTGAATTTTAAAAGTGTAGAGATCTTTTTCAAAAACCTAAATCTATGGCTTGATCCTAGAATTTATTATTGAATTTGAGAGTGTTTTAATAAGATCTTCACTATCCTATATTAATTTATTATTCTACATCTGAATTTCTACGATATCTTTCCCCTTGATCTAAAATTGGAAGCATTCCAATTTATTGGGGATTTTGGATTATAGCGTTCACTTCAAGGAAGGGAGTGTAGTTCTTCATTCACGATGTGGAACTTATTGTGGATTTTCATTTTCTACGGGAGAAAGTTGTAAGGTTCATATGTAACTATACGAAAGTGCTTATGTGAGAGGTATCTTCTTACCCTGTACATTACATCTTTTGAAGTGGAAATGAAAATTGGAGTGCATCGAGGTCTTTTTACCCTTTAATAGGGTTTTTTCTCATAAATATTATCTTGTGAATATTTTTGTTTGATTTTTATTTATATGCACACATTTTTTCACACACATCACTTAAATCAAATTTGAATCTAGTGGTTTTGGATAAATTGAATTAAGTGTGTTAGTTTTAGTTTTCTCATCTAGGTTCACTTAATTTCATTATTATGTGAGGTAATCAAGTCAATTGGAAATAATTTGCTAAAACTTATATTATGAGATTTGAAATTGCAAGCAATGTTGTTTAAATTGAAAAATTAACCTTAAGTTCATATCAAACCTATTCACCCCCTCTAGGTTTGATGTAGTTGTTTCAATCATGGTACTAACACACATTCTCATTCATGCTCCAATGAGATATTAAGAGTTAGAGAGTAGGGTTATTCTTAGATATAGTGAAATCCCCAAGCCAAATGGTTTGTCATGCTAGACCAACCTTTAAAAACAGGTCCTTGTACTTTCACTTGATATTAGATAACCATGAAAAAATCCATCAGGGGAACCATTAGCGCCCTTAGATTCTACATTGGAATAGGGGAAGTCCCCTCTTCTTAAATGAAATCTTAAAATAGTGGAAGAAAGGAAGTGGTCAACTTTGGCGTTATCAGAGGGGCTCTTTTTCCAACAACAAAGTCTTATATTTCAATTCACAGTGCCATCAAAATGCTCAAATTCAATCTAAAACTCATCTCTCTTATAAAAAAAAGATCACGATGGTGGAAATATTACAATGACTATCTTTCAGACTCCTCCCTTACAAACAATTTATCGGAACGAGTGGTGTTCTTAGAGGAAGAAGCGAGTATAGATAAATTAAGGGTTTTAATGATGGAAAAGATTTGAAAAAATAAAAAATATGGTGGCAAAAAAATGTCCAGGAAATGAAGAAGAACAATAGTGTTTGCAACTGGAAAACACAAGAACTAGCTCTCTCTCTCTCTCTCTCTCTCTCTCTCTCTCTCTCTCTCTCTATATATATATAAAATAAATAGCCTTGAACTCTCAATGGCTGATGTTTAGAAAGTTTGAATTGAGAAGACGATGAGGTATTTCTAATCATTATAAAAGTAGTCGTCAGGCTACTTGATCTTTGGTTAACCAAAGGAAAATCTTGAAAAATGGGGGCAAAATGATTATTTTATAAAACTAAATGTCACTTCAGAGTCAACCCTAACACCCCATGTCTTTGGAAACCATAAAATGAAAATTATGCAACACTCGAATTAAATTCTATAGATACACCAAAGATGTTATTATCACTTGCATAAACAAAGTGTCTCAATTCATGATGAGTCAGCTAGAGGTGTTTTGTATAAAAACTTCTTGTGGGAAGAATAACGTTCTCTACAAGGGGGAAAATATAGGAGGGTCTAAGTGATAAATCTCCTCATTAAATGATTGATGAAAGATCAATACAAAGTGGATATTAAATTAATCATAATGAATCCTGCAGAAAAGAGTCTAGATGATCCAATACGTATTGTTTCCTTTTTATTATGATTATGTTGTAATATAGGTGGTGTTACTCGGTACTGGCGATGGATTAGGTCTGGTAGGACCTAAAAGATCTTACACGCTCTATCAAGGAAACCCACCAAGGTATTATTTTAATATAAATGGTTTGGATAATAAAGATCAAGGCATCGATAATGCAATATACATAACTAGTTCAAATACACCAAGTAAAGCACCAAGACAACTAGAATGAGCACTACTTGAGCAACCTATTTCACCACTTACTCTCAGCTACATATACATTTTTGCACCAAAAAAAGTATCTTTCCTAAAATATTTGATCCATGTCATGTCATACCTAAAACATTCCAAATCAAATACATACCTTAAAACTAACAGTTGGTGAAATGGTGGCTGAAAAGGCACTCACATCACTATGTACTAAATGACACTAGCCATTGAGTTACTCGAGATGTAACTCAACATATAATGCTCTTCACATGTTAGGTATAGTAGATTGACTAAGAATTTATGGACTCTGGGGTCCCTCGCGCCAATATTAGCCTATAAATACCCCTAGTTACCAAAAAAAAGTCCATCAAGTTATTAATCCATAAAACTTTGAAACTTGAGAAAACATTGTCGTGCCATTGACGTATTTACTTAGTTATCAAGAACTTAAACATTTATTACTCCCAAACACTTATTCCATCAACATATTGGTGCTTATCTTCCTACTTTTATTTCATTTGGAGTGTTTGTTCTCTTCCCCTCTAGATTAACATCCATCAAAGGCAAATTTATTGCTCAAACATTTTGTATTCATTTCCAATTATTATGATATTTGTAGAAATTTGTATTCCATCATTACAAGTGCATTAAATATTGTTCTACCACCATTAAACAAGTTATGTATCATTGTTCACACAAAACACCCCACGTCAAATTATTCTCATACAACTTATAATAAAATTATCAAGATAAAGTTAATATAAATTATATTGGAAAGTGAAAATTGGCTAGTGTGTATTTGAACATGTTAAATGAGAAAAACTGATTGGCTTGAAAATAAATGGAATATTAAATGATATAATTAATGGAATATGAAATGATTTAATTAATGGAATATGAAAGTGGAAAGTGGATAAAAGGTTTTTAATGATATTTCGAGTTGAATATTATATAATTGTAGGTATTGATTGATAAATCGATAGTTGTTGATTTACATCATTATAAAAGGATGATAGTAACACCAATTAATAAGTAGATAGTTGTGAATATATGATATTATGTGGTTAGTTGTTAAAACCTATTATTATATGGATAGATCTTGTTATTATACGAAACATTGATATCCCATGTTGTTATTTGGGTAGTTGATTATTTTATGTTACTCGGTGAATAATGATAAAAACTCCGAATTTAAATGATTATTATTAAATAAAATTATGGTGTGATAAATATTTCATTCAGTATATATGGTTGGAACTAGGTTACCCCATTTGGGATTATCTAGCTAGTATTCTCACAGTAGGCCCTAACCCATTGTTGTTAAGTAACATCTTAGGTTAGGATTGCACTCTAGAATCTGTTGGATCTTAGAGTTTAGGTTTTGACTTTTGGACATCTATATCATGTACGATGTAGCTTACTTTCCACCATTTATTTCAAATGAGATAACTTTTGTGTTGGTCGATAGCTTTTGACTCCACGATTATACTTGGGCCTTTATTAGATATTTTTATTAGTGTTGGATTATATTAGAGGATAATAGAGGTTTATTGTTGGTGATAATTCATTTTGATATCTCTCGCATCGTACGCTGTCGAAAAAGTTTAAGTTGTCTCATATTTTTGTCACATGCTAAACATAATATTTTAGATTATATAAATTTGTATGTTTTAATATTTGTACTTGGTAAACCCGATAGTAGAATATAAGGGTTGTTGCATGCCAAATTTTGTGACGATATCAACATTTTATGTCCTTGTCCCCCTTTGACTTGGACTTAAAGTACCTCGAACCTCGGTTCTCCGTTCTTCTTGGAATGACTAGGCTTGCAAAATCATCATCACCCTCAACCACTTTCCTCTTACTTTAATTGGAGATAAGGGTTGACGTGACCTCATCCAAAATAATAATTTTCTTCCCATACGTCATCGTAGTCACCAAATGATTGTACCTTTTGAATTAGAGAAGTCGTAACCATTGTAACCTTGTATTGTTCCTCTATATTCACCTCCATGCTTAATAGTTCCAAGAGAAACAAATTAAACTCATTGAGGTGGTCTTGCAACAAAGTAGTCGGCCCTATACATAATCTATAGAATTCCTTTTTGAGATTAATCTGATTTATTACATAATTTTGTAAATAAATATTCTTGAGCTTTTCCCAAATTGCCTTAGAGAAAGTCTTCGTCATAATTTTGCATTTAATATCCTTCTACAAACACGATCGAATTGTGGAACAAGCCTCCGTATTTATCTTCTTCCACTCGTCATCATTTATTTTGTTGGGTTTTCCTTCAAAGGCATGGATCAAGCCTTCTTTGACAATGATGTCCATCACCTCCATTTGAAAAAGTGCACAATGGTTATTTCTATCAAATTTCTCCACATCATACTTCATTTTGGATGCCACAACAAAATACCCTAGTTTTCAACCTAGGATCTTATACCAGTTTGTTGTTTGGAAGCATGGTGCATGTGTGTCGACCAGGAACCCGTGAACAATAACCATATCACACCACAATATGGAATCCAATTAAATCAGACAAAAATAGAAGAAATAACACAAAATATATGTGGTTCTCTAATCTAGATACATCCATAGGTGATTCGTGTCACAAACTTTTGTTCTTTTATAACACATGATAATCTCTCTTCTCAAAATAACCATCAAACACTATAGTGGGAGACTCTCACAATATTAATATCATCAAAGCCTCTTTGATTATACCCAAATCCTAAGTACATAATACCCAAAAGTAGTCCCAAAAATAACCAATTTTATACAAATGAGTGAAAACTTAATCTTTACTCATAAAATTCTCTATTAAGTCATTTATGGAGATAGCCCAATTCTCTCATATAAAAAATTTGGTAGGGAAGCAATACGTAAATAGGAGATGAAATCCAATAGTCCCAAATGGTTTAAAATATCTCACACGATATGTAATAAAGATACCTACCTAACCTGGATACAAAAATCCCACCCCATACGATTATAATAAACTAAAGGGAGTTTTCTCAAACTCAAATTCCCTATCTCCTTCAAGTGGGAGCTCCAAATGAACCAACATATATGATGATATAACACTAAATACTAGATTTATCCACCAATATAAGCAAAATTTTATGAAATACACTAATATATATGTGGTTTGGAAAGTCGGCCTGCCTACGTCCATAAGGAAAGGATAAAGTGATTTGTATTATTTAAAAGAGAAGAATATGGTTTGGAGTAGAGAATGTTAGTTGAGAGTTGAAGTCGTGGGTAAAATAGGGTGATATATCCCTTTTTAACACTGGGATGACTATATTTATAGATACAAGAGTCATAACTTCATAAAATATATTATAAGGCCTTTCTAATGTAGTCGAACGTTATGTCTAAATTTATATTTAGAGAAGTTATCTTATAGTAATACTATATATGGCCATATTTATCAATACCCTTGGTGATTCTCCCTTAGCTAATCGATGATTTTCGTGCATCCAGGTTGTTACAATTCTCCGGGGGCAATGTGACATGCCATGTCGACCACCCTGCTCTCAATCCATTCAATTGCCTCTAGAATTGGGGTGATAAATCTTTAGGCATGGTTGACATAATTATCCTTTCATGTATTATCCATGTATGGCTTAGATTTTCGTACTAGAAGATCATTAACTTCCACACATACCACTTATTCTCAATAGGAAAAAAATTATTATATTATGCTCACGTGATCAATAGGTTTAGGGTATCGTGCGTCATAATTTGGCTTCACCTAGGTAACTATTGCGCAAGACCTAAGGGCTTGATAATGGGGATCTCTTTAGAGATCTATCACTTCACTTGCCTTTTAGCGGTTAAGATTATATAGGTTTAAATATATATCCAAGTGTTATGTCTGTTAGTATTGTGATAATTAAAGTAATTAACACATAAACTATCCATAATACATATTTATGAGGAAAAACCACTACTTGTGGGGTAAAAATCCTAGATTCATCTTAAACTCTCATTCAAACCGCTTTTATATAATCTAGGAAGATACCTATATCTTGTTCCCTAAAAAGACACTATTTGTTAAAAATTGAACTCTCCCTCATTGACCATGAGTGATCCACCCGAAGCTCCATTAGACGAACGAGGGAACCACATTCTACTTTTTACAATCACACCATGCTTGAACTCTAATAGATTAAACACCTCTTTAAGATATGAATTTTGATCTTTAATTCTAATTTGGATCAATTCGATCTAGGATAATTAAATTTGATAAAAAAAACACTCTTATTTCCTCATAAAAACTAGATAAAGTATAAATATAGGTTTTCTCTCAATTGTGAAAGGAACATATGATTTTGTTTAAAGATATGATATTTATATGCTATATACCTTAAAAATACACTCCAAGTATAGGAGGATTATAGAGGAAATTAGATATTTTGAATTGGAGGGAAAATACCCTATTTGTAGAAACAAATTACAAATCTAATACCTTTGTGAGCATGAATTAAAACAAGACCATGCGCACAATTTTTGATAGTGAGAAATTCACACCAAAAAAGTTCATCCGTACATCTGGATATAAAATCCAGTCATTTGCACAGTTTTAGGTAGAAACTTAAATCTTGTAAGCTGTGCGTATGGGCATGAAACATAAACATGCATGGTTTATGGAATATTCTATGTTTCTTCATAAACAAACAACATTTTTCAAATCATTCCTTTCCCTTAGGTTAAACACAACACATCTTAATATGTAAAGTCACTTGTTCATTAAAATTATTTTATCAAAGTTAGATGAATAACATGTGTGTATAGCCTTAGGAATTCAATCACTAATTCATAAAATGATATGTCTTCAAATGAGAACTAATTGAAGTCTTTGATGAAGAGAAGTCATGGATGATCTTCAATGGTCCATGTTCATTAATGTCCAATGAACAAGGCTCTATACAAAATGACTAAATAAAATCAATCATTTTATCTTAAGAATGCATGACTTAAATGCTTTGATACGCAATTAATTTCATGAATCTGGATCAATTCAGTCGCTTGCCCAAATGATAATTTTTAAAGTGATTCAATACATAATATAACCTAATTATTTTACAAAAAAATTATAATATGTAAAACAATATTTAGGTACAATTTATTATTTACATCATTAGAGAAGAAAGTAAAATTATGTTGCCTTAATTGAAGAAAATCAATCCTCAAAAGTGTTGAAATGATGTAGAGAAAAGACTTTTTTAATTTGTTAAATTTCTTCTCAATTTTCCTTACAAAAGTCCCTCAAATTTTTCTCAAACCTCCTAAAAATAATTCCAGAAAATATAATTTTTCGCTAGAATAAAAGAGTACATTTGTGGGGTTGAGAAAATATCATTTTTGCGGAATTTGGTCAAGGTTTAAGGGTCAACTTGTATACTAGAAATGGGAGGCTAGGGTTTATTTGGTTCTGACTTTAGTTGAATTTGAAGATAATGATATTAATATCTCATTCTTAACAATGAGAATCTGCCGCCTAATTATAATACCCCGTAATTTTGGTAACTTTTAAAAAGGATTTATATAGAATTAATTGAATAATTTGGAATTAATTCGGATTTAATTATTACTTGAGAATATAGTAATATATGATATATGTTGAATATTACTTAGTGAATCAAAGTAATATGTGGTTATGACTTTACTTATGATTAATTTTAGAAGTTATCATGAATAGTAAATATGGCAATTTCGGTGAATAAGTCAGACGCGTGTGATAGTAGTGTTGGGACTGAATTTATATATAATAAAAGAGCAATAGTGTTATGCCATCCAAATGGTCATTTTGACTATGCCAAAGTGTTCGGAAGTGTTTTTATATTCAAAAAAGTCTACTCGGACATTCGTGTAGGGTCTCGAGCACTTCGGAGCCGAATAGTCACCCTGGAGGGGTAAAATGGTCATTTGACTTGGAAGGTGAATAGTTTACACGAATATGGGAGGTTATTTATAAGTCTAAAGGGTTTAGGTTATTGTTTCATCCTACAAACTTAGAGAGAAATAAATTGAGAGAGAGTGAGGAGTCTCTGGGGAAAAGGAAGAGTTTTTGTGGGAGAACCAAGAGCTAAAGGTCACCACCACCAACCACCACCGAAAGTTGACCGGAGAAGGGAAGAACCACCAATGACACACATCCCCAAATGATCATAACTTCAGTACAGGAAAGTGATTTAATATTTGCAATCTAGTTAGTATAATGTCCATGTTAGGATAATTAGAAATTATGAAAAGTTACATGTTTTGGAGATAAACTAGTTGATGTTGATTCATTCCTGGAAAATAGAAATATGTAGGATTAATCTCATGTTGTTGCTAGATATTATTCCACGAAATAAACATCATATGTTAAAGAAATTTTGAGAATTATTGGATTGTTCTTGAAATATCATAAGTTTAGTTTTCTGGAAAAATATGAGACAGATATATGCCTTTTAATCCAATCCTTTGATAATTCTAGGTTGTTTAAATCAGTAGGAATCATTTACATATGTTACTATATCATGTGGTATGAATTATAAGAAATTTGGGACGTTAAAATAAAGATTTGAATGATCAAAAGTTGTGAAACTCGTAGAACAAAAGTTACAGAATCTGGGCTTATAATTGGGTGATCGATTGATCGACTGATCGATCGATTGACCCCTGACCATCGATCGATCGACCTCCCCAGAAATAATGAACTTGTTCCTTTTTAATTCTTGATTTAATCCATAAATTTTTAGGAATTTTTAGCGATTATTAGTTGAACATAATAAGACTTATGGAAGAGGAGTATGCCATAGGTAAAACCCGGATTAATGTTATTATGTTTGGGATTTAAATTGGAGAGAATTATGTTAATTAATCGAATAAATTATGGTGGTTAAGTTCACGTTTTGGGCTGTGATTCATTATACAAAGAGTAAGGATTGGACCAATAGGGTGGGGATCATTTGAATCAACTGGAAAATCTTAAGTCCATATGTGAATAAACCTAAGAGAAAGAATATATGGTTATGCGAGAATAGGTTTTATCGAATATAATTCTAATTAAAGATGAGATTAATTAGCAAACATTCAGAGAGTATGATGACATGGACCAGTAGGGCATGAGTGATTTTCTTACTGAATATATATATCAAGGAAAACTTATTTAATCTTCGAGTAATGATATAGGCTCGGGAATAATAAACTAAGGAGTAAAGTCATATTATTAAATACGTAGGATTTGAGAGATAGATAATACTATGTATGGGAATTATGTTATGTTTGTGTGAATATCTTGTTAATATTATAGGTGAATGTATACCTATATTATAGTTTATTATGTGTATTACATACCTACGCTGCTTGTTATCGGGGTGGAGGTTTCGCATTGTGGACGGTCATATCATGTGCGCCCAATTTGGGAGGGTTTTTAGATTCGTACCATGAGCATAGGACCTTGGAAATATGCTATTCGATATATGATAGTTCGATGGTTGAATGGGAACGTAGGTATGTGCGTGACCCATTTGGCTAGGGTGTATGCTCGCCTCCAACATATGTGTGTTATGTTATTTATGATTCGGGGAAGACACTGAACCATTTGTCCTCTAAACAATGAGAATTGTAACTGGACATGATAACAGAGTATGCCTGCACCGCAATTGTGACTAGGAGGTGCTATATTAGTATATATTATAAGGTGAACATATATATTGTGATTCAATCTAATGTGTGAAGTTGTAGTTGACTGTAAATAAAAGAAATTGAATTTAATTAAGTAAAAAGAATAATAAGTCCTAAGGGTTTGAAATTCACAATAAAGAGATAAGAATGTGAATAATTATATTACGTATGGTATGGGACATACGGAGTTATTATATGGGATAGAATCATGTTGTGGAAAACTAGTTAAAAGGAAACATTAATTAGGAAATTACTCGAATATGTTAGACATGCACTCTAGATGAGATATGAGAATATCAAGTGAGAGCCTGGAATCTAACATGTACATAATAAATGCTTAATTGCACTTGTTAAACACTTTCTATTTTAAAATCTTTTACAATCGGGCTTTGACTCGTTTCCTTGCATATTCTCTTCTCTGCTATATCTATATTAACAGGTGCCCATCATCAGGGACATGCAGCTTAGGGTATGGATGTTTGATCATGAGTTGCTATTCCTGGAGATGCAGACTTGTTTAGTTGCTTCATCTCTTTGATTCCTATATCTGTAGTACTGTTCTTATTTAGGGCATGTTGCCCAGGATTCGAGTATTCCATTTACCTTTTCAGAGATTGTATTGGGTTTATACTTTCATTTTTGGTTTGTTGGTTTGATGTAGGATATTTTAAACTGGGAAGTTTTATCCAGTTACATTTAATCTTGTTATTCATTATTCAGTTGTGTTATAAGACTTCTCTATGATTGTTCGGTATTATGGTAATGGTTTAAATTGTTATAAATCTTGGAAAATGTTTTTAACACTTAACTTAATTAAGTATTGAGTAAGTTATTTTAAAAAGAAAAATGTTTTTCGACAGTGATGCTGAGAAAGAACCAACTGTATATTCTGTTTAATTTAATAAAGGAGTATCTACCCGGTATTTAATTAGGCGGTGTGTTACACTAATTTTGTTTTATAAAAATTCTCCACTTATAATTTTGAATTTTTGAATTTTATTTTTCTTTAATTACACCTTAATTCCTTCCTCTTTCTTTCTTTAATAACCCTAACGCTAAACCTTTCTCTAAGTAACTACCTCATTACCAAAATACCCTCTATCTTAAATCATATTTTTTTCTCCCAAACCATCTATTTAATTTCTATAATCATAATTAAAGCCCATATTTTTATTTATTTACAATTAGGCCCAAACATTTTATTAATGCATCAAATGAATTCTATATTTCATAATAAATTTTATAATTCATCAATTGAATTCTATAATTATAATAACTCTCATAAATTATATTTCAATTGCCACTAGCACAAATACAAATTTATTCTTCACTTAAATAATTATAAAATTCAAGTGTTCAATTAAAATAATTATCGAAATTCCCCCAAAATGATATTTAATTAATTAATTACATTCCTTTAAAATCACGGGGTATTACAATCTTCCCCCTAACAAAAGGAATTTTTCCATCGAAATTCACAATTAATCCCTCATTTACTTGAGTCCAAAAATAAGATCACATCATATAAATGAGTAAAAATATATCGCGTCATATAGAATGAGTCAAAAACTATCTCCTCATTTAAAATGAGTCAAAACAACCCCTCATACAGGATAAGTCAGAAATATCTCCTCATATTGAATGACTAAAAGATATATCCTCATATTGAATAAGCAAAAAAATATCTCCTCATATATATTGGGTCAAAATTACCTCCTCATATAGAATGATTCAAAAAAATCCCCTCATATTAAATGATTTAAAACTATCTCCTCATAATAAATGAGTAAAAGACTCCTACCTTATATAAATGAGTTAAAACTATCTCTTAATATCAAACAAGTCAAACATATCTCCTCATACAGAATGAGTTAAAAATATCTCCTCATATAGAATGAGTAAAAAACTTATGCATTATATACCTGAGTTAAAACAGACAAGGATAATGTTACCTCATCAAATCCTCGTGCTCCCAAAAGGATTCTTACTCGTTGTAGTAATTCCCTTACATACGCACTAGTGATATCTCCTTGGAACGCAACTTATATATTCAAAGATCCAAAATACTCACTGACTATTCACTATTTAATGTATTCGAGTCCAACTCAATCTCTCCCAAATTAATAGACTAATATTTGAGCATAGGGTGTAAAAATCGATGAAGTCTGAAAACATGAAATACGTTATGAACCCGTACCCAATTCTAGGTGGCCCGAAAGTGATATATGATACAAAACCTTCCCCACCTACTCCGTAATCATAAATGACCGGATGTACCGGGGGTAAATTTCCCTCTCTTTTTGAACCTCATCAACCCTTTCATGAAAACAACTCGCATTAAATATGTTCTCCCTTCTAAAATTCCATTGACTTCCTATTCATATCGGCATATCTCTTTCCGCCTATACTGAGCGACTTTAATTTACTCCCAGATCAAATTAATCAATTTGATCATCCCTCGAAGGAACTTCGGTCCTAACTATCTACTTTCACATAAGTGTAGCCAACATACCAATGATCGACAAGGTTTCCTATAAAATGCCTCAAAAGGGACCATCGAAATGGACTTTTGATAAATATTATTATACGCGAATCCCACAAGTGGCAAGTGCTTCCTAATTATCCTTGAATTTCATTATACATAATTATAACATATCTTATAATGTTTAATTGACCCTCTTAGTCTTGCCACCTATATGCGAATGGTATGACATGCTAAGATGCAACTTATTCCCCATGGTCTATTAGAAACTTTCCTAAAATTGCACCACAAATGAAGGACCTCGATTTGAAATGACCAATAATGTAATCCCATGTAAACAGATAATCTCAGCCACATTCAATCATGTAAGTTGCTTAGGCAAATAATCTGTGTGAACTGCGAAAAATTGTGCCACCTTCGTAAGGAAGTCAATAATCATCCAACTTGAATCGTGTTGTCGATTTATCAATGGTAGCCCCATTATGAAATCAATTGAGATAGCAATATTGTCACTTCATATATTTGTACATTTTATACCCCTTTGGGTGTATTGGACAACTCAAATAATATGTCTTTTTTATATTGTCCGGTCTAAATTCATCGTTCAAGGGTACCACCAGCCTACCCTTATACTGCTATCCACCATCTGATCCTAACTAAAAAAAGGTACACTAGTATAGATAAGCTTCATCACCTTAATTTTACACATCTTATTATCTGACTACTCTCGGATCACATGTATCGCGATGTTTGGAGTCATTTTAAGCATACTTATTAATTCCCTAGTCAACTTGTCAATTATCTCTGCTGATCCCCACTCGGTCGCCTTAAGGCCTGAGAGACTACCACTATGTCGTTGACTCAATGTGTCTGCCACCACGTTAGCCTTACCCAGGCGAGATAAGATTATGAACTACTAATCCTTTATGAACTCAAACCATCACTGGTGCATCATATTGAGATCTTATAATGTAAATAAATATTATAGACTCTTGTAATCTCTCAAGAGTCTAAACATTACCTCCATGCATGTAACACAATTACAATAGTCACTAAATCTAAGTTGTGATTCAGGTAATGGACCTCATATGGCTTCAACTTTCGAGAGTCTTAATAAATTTGCCTATCCTCTTACATCAATACCCCACTAATCCCTTGCAGAGAACCAAATCTTAACTCAACTCCTAGGTAAGGAAAGAATTGGTGAAGAGGTTAACTTTTCCATGAGAGTGTCAAAATCCTGCTGATATTTTTCCCTTCAAAAGAAAAACACGTTATTTTTAATCAACTCAGTCCTCAACCCATCTATTCATTGAAAAAAAATGAATAAATCTCTTGTAATAACCAGCCAAACTAAAACCTATGAATCTTTTGGGTTGTTCCCAATCCAATACAATTGACACCTTAATTGGGTCCATTAAAAGTTTTTTTCTCACATCATATGACCCAAAAATTTCAGTTCTTGCATCCAAAACACATACTTGGATAACTTTGCATAAGCAAATGCTTTGCAGTATATGTAATGCAATTCGAAAATATCTTTTATGGTCCTCTTCTGTCTGTGAATATATCAGAATGTCATTAATGAAGTCGTTAATGAACTATTCCAGATACGATCGGAACACACAATTCAATAAATACATGAATATAATTGGGGCATTAGTTAGCCCAAATGGTATTACGTGGAACTCATATGACCCATAACCAGTTAAGAAGGTTTTCTTAAGGACATCCTCCTCTCACACCCTCAACTGGTGATAATCGAATCATAAATCAATCTTCAAAAAGAAATAATCTCCCTTTAATAAAATATAAAGATCATCAATCTTTGGTAGTGGATTCTTATTCTCATTGTCACCTTATTCAACCCCCGATAGTCGATATACAGTATCAAAGTCCCATATTTTTTTTTCACAAACAACACTAGTGCACCTCGAGGTGAAGTGCTATAATGGATAAACCCCTACTCTAATAACTACTTAATCTAATCTATAAGTTCCTTCATCTCCATAGAAGTTGTGTCCATCCTCATATTTCTTCCTTCCTCGAGGGAGGTCTCGGGGCTCATGCGTGCAGTTGGAGGGAGAGAACAACAAGGTATCACACCTTTCTCTAGAGGTTATTCGACCATCATCAATGTGGGGTGATGTAAAGAGATAGAGCCGCTAGCCTATTTTTCACAAAACGGGAAAAAGAAATGTTATCGCCTCAAGATAACGGTATTAAAGACATATTAATGCCTGCGAAACCAATAGTTCAGAGGTTTTACGGCTAAGTTATGGAATGGGAAGGTGTTAGGCACCCATCCCACCCTTTTAGTCTCTCATGGGCATGTGTTATTAGTCTCCTTGAAAAACTCTGTGAAGTGTGTGCATGTGTATATATAAATGGAGAATGGAATTTCTCAACTCATGTCATGGAGAAAGGCGAAGTGAGATCATCTCTATGATTGTTCCCAGAATAATAATTAAAAGCATGATGTGTGCGCTTATAGGGATATCGATTGTTATTATGATATGATAATATATGTTAGATAAAGCACGAATAAGAATCACAAATATAATAGGAATAGTATATGAATAAAAAATATGAAAGGAAGACTCAAGTCTCGAGTTTTAACTCGAGACGCCTACGTAGCCTAAAAAGGCATCAAAGTCCACGTAGTTCGTGTGAAATATGAGGGTTGGTATTATCCCATAAATCCAACCGAGATTTTATTTAGATGTGTGTATAGAAAAAGGATATTTTGATTTGAGAAAATATGATGAAGAATGCCGTTTGGAATTTACGAGTAAAATCCTCTTTTTCTTGTTTTGGGTTTTTTTATAGAAAATATGTTATATTCAATACTACTAATAAAAAGTGATATTGTTAATATGCATGGACTAACAAAAATGAAATGCTAAAGTAAAGATTCGATAACTAATACAAAAATAGGTAAATTTAAAAGAGAGAATATATGTTTACAGCTTTTTTGGAAACTTGAAGATTGATCTTGATTGTTGAAAAGGCTTACATAATAAGTGGACGGAGGTTATAGGAGAAGAAGGAACTGATTTTTTCTAAATTGTGTATAAAAGGAATGGGGATGGAAAGTGGAGGAAATATTTTAATAGAGAAACCACACTGACTTTGAGAGAACTTTGCAAAGATCACTGAGAGGGATGTTTCTGGGATGCCTTTCAAAGTAAGCTCATGCTCTCCTTATATAGGGTCAAGGGGGTGCCAATCGGCATTGTCCTTTTCCTCCATATTGGTAGGCTTCCCCAAACACACTGCTAATAGGCAGGGAAATGGGTTTGTCAGTCGGCAACCTCATGCAGATTTCTCAAAAAAAGCATCGCAAAATGCAATTCATAAGTCTGAATTGTGCATGTGAAATATTGTTGGAAAGGGTATTCAGAGACCTTTGATAATCCAGGTCCACTCCCGGGTTTGGTTGTTGACCTTGGTCAAATAGGGCTCGGAATTTTCCCATGGTCTTTTAGAAAGGATATTCCCGAAGGAAAATGGATCGTTCGCCCGAACCGTAAGGATGATTTGTGAACAGGATGGACCATTGGAAAGGGTATTTAGATCCCTTCGAATATTCATCCAGTCATGTTTGGTTTAAAGAGTTGACCTTTGTCAAAGAGGTCTGAGAAGTGCTCGGTGACCCTTCGGAATAAAATAGGTCATTCATTCGTACCGCAAGGTTGATTCACACATGAGGTAGATCCTTTGAAAGTTTATTCAGTGCCCTTTAAGGATTCATTAAGTCTCATTTAATCTGAAGAGCTGACAGGAGTCAAACAGAATTCGAGAGCACCTAGTGTCCTAAGGAACAATTTTTAAAGAAAATGGATCGTTCGTCTGAACGAGAAGTCTAATTTGTGCACGGGGTAGACCGTCATAAAGTGGATTCAAATTCCTTCGAATATTCATTGAGATTTTTCTTGGGCAAGGAAGATGATTGTGGTCAAAATAGGGCCCAAGAGCACCCGGTGGCCTCCAAATCGATTTTTGATACTAAAATGTACCTTTTATCTAAATAGTAAGGCCGATTCACAAATGGGGTAGACCACTGGAAAGGGGATTTAGAGCCTTTCAAAGATTCATTGAGCTTTCTCTCTCAGTAGAAAGGTGACCAACATCAAACGAGGATCAGAGCGACCGGTGGCCTCAAAATCGATACTCGGAGTATGACCTAGGGTTTATGGTGAATAGGGAAGTTCTAGGGACCTAAGGAGAGTATTAGGAGAGTCCTAGATGTGGTTTCTATAGATACCCTCGACGGGTGAGCTTTGGAAAAAGTGAAAGTCATTGAATAGACACAACATGGATGTTTGGGAAAGAGGTTGATTCTGCAGAACAATGGGATAAGGATGAATGATTCAGAAGGTTGGGGTCGATTTTCAGGACCTAAAGTAATATTAAGGATGATCGATTCTATGGGTTAAGGTCTATTCTCAGAACCTAAAGTTGTGGAAACTGATTCTAAGGGCCGAGGTCAATTCTAAGGACCTAAAGTGATGACGATCGATTCTGTGGGTCGAGATCAATTTTGAGGACCTAAGGTATTAACAACCAATTTTGAGAGCCATGGTCAATTCTGAGGACCTAAAGTTATGATGACTGATTCTGCAAGTTGAGCTCAAATATATGGACCTAAAGTTAAGGAGACCGATTCTGAACGTTGAGGTCAATTCTGAGGACTATAAGTTGTGATGCCCAATTCTTAGGACGGTGGTCAATTTTGAGGAACTAAAGTTGAGGATACCGATTTTGAGGGTTGAGGACAATTCTGAGGACCTAATATTGTGATGACCAATTCTCCGGATCGAGGTCAATTTTGAGGACCTAAGTGATGACGACCGATTATGCGGGCTGAGGTCAATTCTGAGGACCTAAAGTTGTGATGACCGATTCTGAGGACCTAAGGAAATGATGATCAATTATGAGGGTCGAGGTCAATTATGAGGACCTAAAGTGATAACGATTGATTCTACGGGTTGAAGTCGATTCTGTGGACCTAAAGCGATGACGATCAATTCTAACGGTCGAGGTCAATTATGCGAACATAAAGTGATGACGACTGATTTTGAGGGCCGCGGTTAATTCTGAGGACCTAAGGTAATGACGACCGATTTTGAGGACCGAGGTTAATTCTAAGGACCTAAAGTGATGATGATCGATTCTACGGGTCGGGGTCAATTTTGAAGACCTAAAGTTTAGAAGACCAATTCTGAGGGTCGAGGTCAATTTTGAGGATCTAAAACAATGACGATCGATTCTGCGGGCCTAAAGTGATGACCATTGATCCTACTAGATAAGGCCAATTCTGAGGACCTAGAGTTGGTTGATCGATTTTGAGGCTCGAGGTTAATTCTCAGGACCTAAAGTTTGGGTTGCTCTTTTTGGGAGTCTTTTGTACTTGTGGCTTTATGTTTCTTTACGCTTTTTCTGGGGAAAGACATCTGACTGGGGATCAGGTCTTTTGGGGAAGAAATACTTTTAGTTAGGAAATTTTGCTGGGGATGCTAAAATTCTTATTGTGGATGTTTTGGGAGAAAGTTTAGTTTGGGGATTTCGTTAGGGATTTTGGAGAAGCATTTACTTTTGGGTTCCACTAGGGAATTACAGTGCACTTTTGGGGATGCAACGTTTTGGGGTTTTTTATGGGGGTAATCATGTCATATTAATCCATCTGGGGATTGTGGGATCTTAAAATTGTTTTCTTGGTGAAGAAATGTTCTAATACTTGTTGAGAATTTCTAGGAATTTTTTCGAAGAAATTTTGGATTTTTCTGGCATTTTTTTATACAAAATTTTAAGGGGTATGCCTACCAGCATGTGGTAGGGGTTTCCATTTGGCTGGTCTCCTGGGCTTCCTTGGGCAGAGAAAAAGATAGGTGCCAGTTGGTATTGGCAGGAGTCTGTCGATCGGCATGTCGTTTGGCTCCTATAAAAAGGGGAGAACCCTCCTTATTTTTCGCATCTTTCTGCATCTGAATCTTTTACTTCTTCTCTCTCCAATCCATTTCTAAGACCTTAATTCTTTAAGACATCGAATGGAAAAATCTTCCAGCGTTGATGGACGCAACTTGGAGTGGTTGAGTGTGGATGATTGTGCGGTCCTAGAGTGGCGATCTAGGGTTCCCCATACTTTAGGCAATGAAAATTCCTTTGATTTGTTTAAGTCATTAGATGAGGATATCTTTGTGCTTCATGAGCCCTCACACCACTACTGTTCTAGGGTGAGGAACCCTAGTGGCAATGTAAGTATAGTGACCTTTGGCATTCTTTTTCTTTTCCTTCTTTTCTTTGTTTTCTTGTTCTAACAAGATGGTTTTGCTCTGCTTCTTAGTTGTGATAGACTGACATCTCTCCTTCAAGCCTACAATCTAGGGGGATTACAGGGTTGAAGGATGTGTGGCAGGGTCTTCCGGTAGTGGTGCACTGGGTAGTTATTTCTGGTGAATTTTTATGCTTGGCACAGGCTTTGGATAAGACACCGCATTCCATTGCGATTTTATGTGCGTTGGGAGAGAGATGGTGGGACACTACCCACACCTTTCACTTGGGTTTTAGGGATATGTCCATGACTCCCATCGACATGCAATAGTTATTGGGGATAGATTGTGAGGGTGAGAAGATTACTGGACTGTACGGTGAGGTTGACGCCGAAGGCGATTCAGGCATCTTTGGGGGATGTGGGTAAGATAGTTTTGGAGATTCTATCTGTATTTCCTCTCTAAGGGAGGTTCTTTTGAGTCGAAGGGTTGATGAGACGGATAGGTTGTAGGTGAGGCAAATGGCTGAGTTAGTTATACTTATTTTTTTGGGTAGTTTTTTTGTTACGACGAGTGATGATGTCGTCCATCTTTGGTTTTTTCCATCTTTGAGTATATTTTCGGAGGTCCCACTCTATGATTGGGGGAGTCTGATCTTGTCTACCCTTTATTTTTCTCTGGATGTATTTATTAGGTGTTTTTGAAAGACCTTTACGAGGTCCATGTAGCTGTTGGAGGTAATTCTCGATTTTTTTTCTTGTATTTCTTTTTGGTCTATTCCAAATGCTAACTCTTGTCTTTTCTGCAGATGTGGTTCTATGAGGTTATAAGGCTTAAAGTCAAGTTGATAGCCCTGAAAGATGAGATCTTGGGGGACTTCTATCGGATGTACTGGTGGAAAAAGTCCAACAGGCAGTCGAACCAGTCTTTGTCTCCAGTGGCAGTGTGACAGGCCCCGAACTTGTGCGAGCAAGTAATTCCTTTTTCTTCTTTTGAATCCTCTTTCGAGTATTTTCTTTCTTTGAACGAATACTGACTTCTTTGTCAGAGATTGGAGGTGACCTTTTATCCCTGGGGTATGGCTCCTCAATATACAGGGGTGACAGGCATGCATGCACAGATAAGATGACTGATGGTGCCTGAGTTTCGATACTCTTGGTATTTAGGAGAGAGATTTGTGTAAAAGATAGTGGATTATGAGGTGTCGGTTCCAGCAATAGTGCCTCTGATGTATATGAGGCAGGTGAGGGAGATGTTAGGTGAGGCTATCATGGTGGCGATATCGGACGAGGTTTATTCACTCTACACATTGTAAAAGGGTAGTTTAGATCAGATGGATGTGTAACTCCTTTTGAGTACAGTAATGATAAGATAAACAGCAGCACTATTAATTAACCACGGGACATGCAAACATAACTCAATGAAGATAGACTCATTTTGAACTCACAAATCTCTCGTGTATAACTTAGAAGGTAATAATGAACTTAGAAGCAACTTTTCCAAGAGGGAGAGAGAAAATGAGCACACTAGATACACCTTGGCAGGCAGCCTAACACCCTCACCACCCTTAATCATCTCTGTCAAGTATTAAAAGCTTCGTAATAAATGATAATGGTGGTTAAGTAAAAATCTGGTTCATAATAAATCTCTCTATGATGTATATTCTCTCTAGTAAATGACTTCTAAACTCTCAATAAGGAACATGATCTCTCCCCAAAGGTGGTTGGGGTCCTTAAATACCTCCCCCCCCCCCCCCCCCCCCACACACACACACACTACTTCCAAGGAAACTCAATCATTAATGCCTGTGAAAGACATCCCTCATGCTTTATGTCACAAACATTAATTCCCTGATGCACTAGTTATCTCCACGTCATAAGCATTAAATTCCAAGACATGCATTTTGCCTAACCACTGTGTGTTAGGGGGCTATCGTCATAGAGGTGGCTCACTAACTATCTGACAGCCCCAAACACCGCGGTGGTTTACTCAAGTGCAGGCCTGACATTGCCTAGCTAGTTAGTGACATCAAATAAAGTTGATGTGACATTAAGTATAGGGTTGTTTGGCTCACAACTCAACGCCCGACGGAACTCAAGGCTTCTCCCCCCGAGGTTCCACTGTTAGGGTCCCTCTGTGTTTTACCAGGTGTATCTAAGATGGTCAGGACAATCCCCAATGGTGCCTCACTTCTCAATCCTCCAAATTAAGTCCCTCTAAAGTTCCCACCATGAGGTCAATATATAGAGCACGAAAGCTCTCCCAGGCCCTTCCAAGCCTGGTCTCTCGTGAGTATTGTTCGACCTCATACAAAATCATTATACTCATTACATTTTTACAATCGTTATAGCTCATAGTCGATAAAACAAAAGATACAACAGGACTAAATTAATCAACAGGACTAAAGGGAGAGTTCTCTCGGTCAGTTTCTTCGCTGGAAGGTCCCTCTCGGCTACCATGCTGAGTTGCCTTAATCCCAAACATTGCTGTAAATGGGGGAATTATCCCTAATCTCAGTATTATTTTCAGCCCCCTCTACACACGGATACAATGGTGACTCACGACTACCTCGATTTCGTGACGAGCTAACTGATGCCGTCATGAGTTTATGATGTGGTAAACATTACTTCGCCTCTTAAAATTTTGGTCCGGGGAATGAGTAGGTTGGTGCGATCTGCCCACAGTACAAGTGGTACATCGTCTATGGTGGCAGTGGTAGAGGAGGCTTTGCTTATTCAAGTCACTCCGCCCTCATATAATTATTGCTTGACTGGAGGGGGATCACTGAGCCTACCGCACCGCCCTAATGCGATGGGTCTGGGATTGATGAGGATGACGGTGGATGCCCTGCAGCCTAAGGTGTATTGGCCTTTTTTGTCTTATCTCCTTTTGACTTTTGCTTTATTTTTTTACTAGATTTTTTGGCTTTTGGTTCTGTGGGTTTTTCTTGCAGTATGTTCGGGTGCCGACTATATGGCTGAAGGACATTAGGTACTGGGTGACATCTACGACTACCTATATCAAGGACTCGATTCCAATTCCTTAATGTCTGGTTTTGCCTGCTACCTCGAAGAAGGGATTGGTCTCGGGGAGTGGTGGTTCTATAGCTCGCTGCTGGGGGAGATGCATTTGCCACAGGTATTGAAGGTTTAGAGAGAGAGAGAAAGAGATTGAGAGATTAAGTTTGGGATGAGTCTCGTTGTTTCGCATGTTCTTGTTTCCTCTTCCACCTGAAAAGAATGTAATTATGAAAATGGCAATATATATGAAGTAGATTTTTATTATGTATTCTTGCTTTAATGACTTATTCTACCGACACTTTTTATTTTGTTACTGATACTATAAAAATGATTGAATGTCTATTTAGAAAAGAGATTAAATAATTCAAGGAAAACACTTATAAAAAATGGATAAGTTTACCCAAGGGTCCCGAAAATAAGGTCTTTTTTTAGTTTCTGATTTTGACAAAAAAGGAAAGATAGAATTTTCTAAAATAAATGGATTGTCGATCGGCATACCCCTTATCCTGCCTATCGATGGGTGAGTCCGGTCAAATCACCCTAAGGCTTTGATTTCACTTTCTTGCCACCCAAAGTACTTGGTAGGGTAGGTTTTATTTTGGGCCCTTTAGGTTTATTGTCTTTAGCCAAGGTATTTGTGTATAAACGAGGGGTAAAGGGGGTGTAGTTTTTCACCTAGTCACATTTTTTCTTCTTTCTTATTTCTTACTTTATGCCTTATAGTTTCCCAAATGGACCTTCGAATGAGTTTAGAATTCACCTAATATCTAGAGAGCCTAGAATCCATGTGTCTTTATAACGTAGAATACAAAGCCTTCAATTTGCGTTGAGTCTCATTATGGTGCAACTGGGATACTAATTGGAACATATTGGCGATGACAGCGTAATTCAGGTACCCTGAGGATCACATTTTCTGCTTTGGTTTGGACGAGGTCCGTTCGACCTATGAGGAGTTTTCATCCATGTTGGGGATTAGTCCCACCATTGTAGTGTCTATGCTCGAATTCTCTCCGTCTCCTCGAGGGATATTAGCATAATTTCTCCACATTTCCCCTTCGGTGGCTCGGTCGTTGGTTACTGGGGGGGAATGATCTCTCTTACAGCTATCAAGTATTCTGTGTGTCTGATAGATTTCAATGATGCGGGCCATAATGGATTTTTTCCCCTTGGCCTAACTTCGGAGCTCTTGTTGGTGACAGGGGACCTGATTATGGAACCTCAGACCATGAACGATCTAGATGCTTGGAGGGAAAGCCATAATGATTTTATGAGAGGAATCCCGATAATGTTGTTCATGTGGCTGGCTGAGAGATTTCAATTGGTGATCCCCCTGAACATCCCTTGGAATCCGTGACGAATTTCTTTACTCAATATTCCATCAATTTTATCCCATCCATTGAGAACTGGGTAAACTGGTTTATGGAGCACGGAGCTCGATGTTTACCCTGGTTGGTGCTATGGTAGAGAGAGATTCATCCCATTCATGAATTAGGAGAATACCGATACTTTATATTAGTTGGCCTTCGACAGAATACATTCTATTTCCCTGGCCTGGCGGCTTCTGCGCCAAGTCAGATAGGAGCAGATAGTGCCTCCCCGAGTACTAGATTTCTTTCTCGTGGAAGACTTAACTGAATACGTGCGCATGAGGTTAGGTTCTTTATGGGGAAATTATCAACCATCAACCCGTCCCTCTCAATCTATAGGCAAGGTCTGGCATGTGTCCGGAGATTATCTTAAACGACTGTGGAAGTGAGTAGTGGCATAGATCTTGGAAGAGGAGATCGACTAGAGATGGTTTGTCCTTTTTGACACTATGGAGGGGGAGTAGTGATTTTCTCTAGGATGGTCAAGGCATATGGTTCTATGGAGCGCCTTCATAATACCAATTAGTTAGGGCAAGTTTGGGGGCCTTATGGAGAATATGATGATGGGATTGGATCTTTCGATAGCTGCAGAAAAGGTCTTTGTGAAACTGGATTTATTTCGTGTGAAGCTTTGGTGACTGGGATGATTTTGGTTTATTTTTGGTTTTTTGGGAATAATTGTGGGAAGATTTGTTTCGGCTAGTTTTAAGGATAATTCGTTCTTCCTTCCTTCCTTAGAGGAAGTTTAGGCGCTCACACGTGCAATTGTAGGGAGAGAAAAAGGCCTCGCGCCCTTTTCTGGAGGAGCTTCGATCGTTGTCAATGTGGGGTGATGTAAATAGATAGAGTCCCCAGCCTATTTTGCACAAAATAATCAAAAGAAATATTGTCTCCTCAAGATAACGGCATCAAATTCATACTCATGCTGGCAAAACCAATAGTTCCAAGGTTCGGGGACTAAGTTATGGAATGGGAAAGTGTTAGGCATCCATCCTGCCCTTTCGGTCTCCCATGGGCATGTGTTCTTATTATCCTTGAAAAACTCCGTGAAGTGTGTAGGCGTGTATATATAAATAGAGAATGGAATTTCTCAACTCACGCCACGGAGAAAGGCGGAGTGAGATCATCCAAAGGAGTGTTCCCAAAATAATAATAATTAAAAACCTGATGTGTGTGCTTATCAGGATGCCGATGGTTATAATGAAACGATAATATATGTTAGATAAAACGCGAATAAGCATATAATAGAACTAATATATGAATAGAAATATGCAATGAGGGCTCAAGTTTTAACTCGAGACGCCTACATAGCCTAAAAAGGCATCAACGTCCACATATTTTGTGTGAAATATAAGGGTGGGGGTTATCCCATAAATCCAACCGGGGATTTTATTCAGATGTATCAGTGTACTAAAAGGATATTTTGATTTGAGAAGATGTGATGAGGAATCTCATTTGGAATTTATGACTAAAACCCTCTTTTTCTTATTTTTTTTATAGAAAATATGTTATGTTCAATACTACTAATAAAAAGTGAGATTATTAATATCTATGGACTAACAAAGATGAAATGCTAAAGTAAAGATTAGATAAATAATGAGAAAATAAGGAAATTTAAAAGAGATAGAATATGTTTGGAACTTATTTGGAGGCTTGAAGATTGATCTTGATTGTTCAAAAGGCTGCCCTAGCAAATGGATGGAGGTTGTAGCAGGAGCAGGAAAGGAGTTTTTCTAAATTGAGTATGAAATGGATGGGGTTGGAAAGTGGAGGAAAGATTTTGATAAAGAAACCACACTGACTTTGAGGGAACTTTGCTGAGATCACTGAGAGGGATGTTTATGGGTTTCCTTTCAAAGTGATATAACTTTTGCCAAATAGGGCTCGGAAGTGCCTAACGATCTTTTGGCAGGAGATTCACAAAGGAAAATGAATTTAAATGTAAGTTTGATTCATGGATGGGATGGACCGTTGGAAAGGATATTCAAAGCCCTCTAAAGATTCATTCAGTATTGTTTGGTTTGAAGAGTTGACTGTTCTACCACGCCTAATTAACCCCAGGTGATTAGTCCCAAATTAAATTAGAAAGAATTTCTCAGTTGGTTCATTCTTAGAATCACTGTAGCCTTTTTAATTACTAACCACCTAAGTGAGAAAATTACACTGGTGCCAAATTTTATCTTACTTTACTTCAAAGATAAAAAACTCATGCAGAAACATAATAATTTAAACAATCACAATTAACAGAAATCAACCAAACACATCTAAATAAACTGACCGAATACACCATCGGCTCAAATCCAACAAATGTAAAGACAGATAATAAGAATCTCTACAATCCTGACATAATTTCTAAATAAATCTCCGGATGACATGCTCGAGTAACTGATGGAAATTTCTACACTAGAAATGAAAAGAATGAGGCGCCTATCAAACTCCTGCAACATCCACATATGCTGCAGCAACGAATCCCTGGAATGAGTCAAGTTTGTCGTCCATGTGGCTGGACACCTAAACGGTTTTTAAAAATATTTATAGCAAGGGTTAGAACCCAAAACATTTGGAAAACATTTAGCAATTGATTAACTTGCAGTAATAAATATATATGCATGCTCTTCATATTTTAGTTAGTGTCGCACTCCCTTGAGGATATCCTCACTCCTCCTCTAATATGTGCACTACTAACGCCTTAATTAATTTCCCTAGTTATTTATCCCAAAACTAGGTAACCGATATAACACCTTGCAACCTCCCTACTCTAACCGAGTATGCCGAAATTATGATTTCTAAGTTATTATCAAAATTAACTTAATTAATCATTTGCCTTGTTAAATTCATAACACTTCCACACCCGTTATACATATGATACAATTTCCCAGCCTGTATGAATTTACTCATATATAATTATTTATCCCATTATATGGGTATAGTCGTCTTACAACAATCACAAATATGTTTATATAGTAATTAATGATGAACATCCTCTCGAGTAATAACTCACCAGATGTATATTCTCTAAAGTGCTAGACCACTAGGTGTATTCACATAACCTAGTTACCTCAAGTCAGAATCCCTCACTAACTTGGTTAATAACACAAATATTGGAGGCAGTCATATTCCTTCCCTGAAAGTGAGATGCCCCTCACCCATATAATGGACGCTATGACCTAGGGATATACTCGCCCTACTCCTCAGGCTAGGGGATTCACCCTCTACGCGCAACCTCCCTTAATAGCACTAGAGTATATATATAATAATGATATCTAGCCACTGATACTAATGCACACACCATATATATATACTATCGCACATGTATATATATATATATATATATATATATATATATATATAGAAATAAAATACCCCAGCTATCTTGTGTACTAAGTCCGTAACACAAGCCTATACAAATTATCATGAGTTTATGGTCCAACTTTGATTATTAATTAATTTGCACGTGAATTAATTAGATTACTTTTGGTGTCCCCCAACCAATATTTTCGGACTCGCTCTCGTGGCCCGAAATAAAATAAAACCCGAGTCTAAATTCTCGACTCCAAATTAATTAGTTTTACATCTAAATTAATTTAACACCTTGGTATCGCTCAACCAACATACCCGGACTATCCCACTCGATCCGTATTTAATTATTTTGGAATATTTCTCCCCAAAATTTACCGTAGAGTGTCACACATAAATTCCTACCAACCCCAGTTACTTTCCTTCATATTTCTTAGGAATTAATGTTCCATAATTATTTCTCATTAACCAAAGTATGGCGGAGAATTTTTAATTAATTCCCCTTATATATTAAAACTGGAGGAACATTCAAAAATCCCTGACCATCGATCGATCGATCCCAGCCATCGATCGAACAGGTCTTCTTCTTCTCCGCAGGTCTGTTTCTCCATGGACGAAAACCTTAAAATTCCAACTCCTTCTACAGCCTAACCCAAGTCCTATCATCAATATATCACCCCCAAAACATCATAAGGAACCCCCATAAAGTCCCCAAACCCCGTTTAATTTTTGTTCTCTACTGTTTTTCTAAATTGGGGAAAAACCCGTGTTATTCGTAAATCAGTCACAACACTAGATTTCCAACTCAATCTCATTCATAATTCGTCTGGGTTTATCCCAACTAAGGTGAATATCTGTTCAGAATCATGTACACCATAAATTCCTACACCAATTTCCATTTTATGTTCCAATTACAAAAACCCCATTTTTGTACCCGTCTATCCCCAAAATGAATTTTAGGTATTCACATCACATAAATATGAATTGAAAACACAAATAAATGCTACAGCAAGTTAACCACTTGCCTTATGGTTTCGTAGGGTCTGATCCAGAGTTGTGATTCTCAAGGTTGATGATGAAATCCCCCATTTGGCTCTTTCCTTTGTCCCCCAAATTGGTTCCTAGTGCTTTTAACTGCTCCTTAGGGTTTTCTCTCCCACTATGTATTTTCTAATCTCAAATAAGTCATTCCCCTTTTCCTTTTAACAAAGTAATTAGGCTTAATCCCATTTTTAGCCTAATGGACCAAGCCCAAGTGACCCAAATACCCCCGTGTGGGCCCGACTATGCCTAAAAACGTCCCCTTTAGTACCCCTGGGTACACTTTTCTGACTATTTCAGCCCATCCGGACTCAATCGTACACTTAGAATTGGCATCTGAATTAATTTAGAAAAATCCTTAACTCACACACAAATTAGTCCATACCGACTCCCGGCTGAGATAAATAACAGTCCCGTCACTAATACCCGTAATGACCTAAATAAATTATTACTATTCACTTTGTAATTAAATTTCCCTAAATATTAACCATTCGCTCTCCGATTAATATTTAAATAAATATTACCATAATTAATTCAATTAAAATTACGAGACACAAGTAATTTAAAATTTCTCGAATTAATTAAATATTAAATGCATAAAATTACGGGATGTTACATACTCCCTCCCTTACAAAGACATTTTGTCCCCGAAATTAGGTCGTACCTGTGGTGAATAGCTCTGGATATTGTTCCCGCATATCCTCCTCCCGCTCCCAGGTAGACTCGTCAACGTTGTGATAACCCCACTGTACTCTAATTAGTGGAACAACCTTGGATTGTAACTTATGCTCACTACCGTCCAGAATGGCCACCGGTCTCTCCTCATACGAGATGTCTGGTTGTAAATCAATTTCCTCGAGTGGAATGTGCCAGAAGGACCTCTCGCTCCTTCGATATTTCTTTAGCGATGCCACATAGAACACGTCGTGTATCCGCTGAAGGTGCTCTGGAAATCCCAGTCTATTTGCTATCGGTCCCACCCTCTCAATAATAGGGAAGGGTCCCATGTACCTCGGTGCTAATTTACCCTTCTTGCCAAACCTCATCACCCCTTTCATAGGGGACACCCGTACTAATACCTGATCCCAAACATCTAACTCCACATGTCTCCGCGAAGCATCAGTGTAACTCTTCTGCATATCTTGAGCAATTTGAATTCTCCCTTGAATCATCTCTATCTTGGTAGACATCTCCTGGACAATCTCCAGCCCCAATAACTTGTTATCCCCCACCCCTAACCAACACGCGGGTGAACAACAAGGTCTCCCATATAGTGCCTTGAACGGTGCCATGCCAATCATGAATTGGTAAGAGTTGTTATACACGAACTCTAATAAAGGAAGATATATCGCCCATCCTCCCCCAAAGTCTAAAATGTACATTTTGAGTTATCTTCTAGCATCTGATTGACCCTCTCAATCTGCCCATCGGTCTATGGGTGATAAGATGTACTTAAACGTAGCACTGTGCCCATGGCCTCCTGAAAGCTCTGCCAAAAATGGGTCACAATATTTACTGGTATCCCATGCAGATTAACAATCTTCGCTATGAATAGCTGCACGTAGCGCATCATCTCAAAGTCTATGCAAACTGGTAGGAAGTGGGCCACCTTGGTCAACCGATCCACAATGACCCATATGGAGTCGTGAACCCTCTGCGATGTAGGTGACCGTGTAATGAAGTCCATGGAGATGCTCTCCCACTTCCACACGGGAATCTCTAGTTATTGTGGCATCCATGGAGGTCTCTAATGGTCAACTTCCATGAGCTGACATGTGGTACATTTTGAGACAAACTCTGATATGTCCCGTTTCATTACCGCCCACCAATATTGTCTCCTCATATCCTGGTATATTTTATCCCCACCGAGATGTACCACAAATCTTGAACCATGGGACTCTGTCATAACAGCGTGCCTCAACTCCTCATCCTCTGGCATAATCAACCTCCCATTTAGGCATAGGCCTCCTTTCGAGCTGATCGAGTAACCCTCCACTCCCTCAGCTAACAGCTGGCGTAACCTATCCTGGCGGATCTGGTCCTCCTCCTGAGCCCTCACCACTAGCATAATGATCTTCGGTGTGATGGATAAAGCTGACATGTAGGCCCTAGCTACATCATTCTCATATCGAAGCTCTCTCCACTTCACTTTCCAGACTTTTAATATTTCCCCAGTTGGTCTCCGGCTCAATGCGTCTGCTACCACATTAGCCTTACCAGGATGATACTGAATAAAAAACTGGTAATCTTTCACAAATTATATCCCCCGCCTCTGCCTCATATTCAGATTCTTCTGTGTGAAGAAATACTAAAGTGACTTGTGGTCCGTGAATAGGGTGAACTGCTCTCCTAGCAGATAATGTCTCCATATCCTCAAGGCAAAAATGACCGTTGTGAGCTCTAGGTTGTGAGTGGTATAATTCCTCTCGTGGGGCTTTAACTTTCTAGACGCATAAGCTATCGCCCTCTCCTCCTGCTGAAGCACACCCCCAAGTCCCTATAAGGATGCGTCGGTGTAAACTAGATACTCTAGTCCTCCCCTCGGGAAATCAAGTACGGTTACAGATGTCAACTTGTCCTTTAGCTCGTCGAAAGCTAATTGACAATGATCATTCCAAATAAAAGGCACCCCTTTTCGAATCAGATTCGTCAAAGGGCCCGTAACCCCCTTAATGAATTTTCTATAATAACCTATCAGTCCCAGGAAGCTACGCACTTCAGTTGGTGTCGTGGGTTGCCCCGACTCCCTCACTGCCGATACCTTACTCGGATCCACTGCAATACCCCGTTCTGACACCACATGAATAAGCAAATTTACCTCCCGTAGACAAAATCCACACTTCCCAAACTTAGCATAAAGTTGGTGATCCCGCATCGTCTGTAGAACCATATGCAGATGTTCTGCATGCTCCCCCTCAGTGCGCGAGTAAATCAGGATGTAATCAATGAACACAATGGCAAACTGGTTCAGATACTCCTGAAAACCCTGTTCATGAGATCCATCAACACTGTTGGCACATTGGTGAGCCAAAATGGCATCACCCTGAACTCATAAGACCCATACCGCGACAGGAAAGCAATCTTAGGAACATCCTCCTCTCGAATATGCAGCTGATGATACCCTGACCTCAAATTGATCTTGGAGAAGTAAGACGCCCCTCTCAATTGCTCAAATAAATCATCAATCCTGGGCAACGGGTACTTATTCTGTATCATCACCTTGTTCAGCTCCCTATAATCCACGCACAACCGAAGTGAACCATCCCACTTCTTCACAAATAACACTGGTGCACCCCATGGCGATGTACTCCACCGAATGAAACCCTGGCCCAGGAGAATTTTCTCTCTCAACGCACGCATCTCTGAAGGGGCCATACGATAAGGTGCTCGAGCAATTGATCTCATCCCTAGTACTAAATCGATTACAAACTCGATTTCCCTGTTGGGTGGCAACCCTGGTATTTCCTGGAACACATCCTCGAAGTCCCTCACTATCGGAATCGAATCCAACGGAACTACCACCTCCTTTGAGGTCTCCTCCTAGATATAATATAAGTGGGTGCATGACCCTCCCTCAAGTAGAGGCATTGCTATTAGGAACATCTCATGTACCAAAATTGAGAACACGATTGCCCTCTCGTAACAATCTACAGTCGCTCGATAATTGCCAACCAATCCATAACTAGGATGACATCGTACCCCTCCATATCTAACACTAAGAGGTCCACCGCTAAACTAAGCCTTCTAATCACAATGTCTACCTCTTGACAAATTAAGTGGATAAATGCCCCGCTGCTTACTAGCGATTCTACACACATACGGAGACTACCTGCGGTCTCTAGTAACCCGGCCCATTTAGTAAATTTAGATTTAATAAATGAATGAGATGCTCATGTATCAAAAAGTGTCCTACCCTCATGACCATGAATGACAAACATACCCTCAACCGTTGGCGACGCCTGCTGTGCTAGAGGATTGGGAACATCCCGAAAGTTATACACACGCACGTAGTGCATTTTCCCCTACTGCTGTGGGGATAGTGGAGTCGGTGCTGCTGGAGGCATCTGTCCCTGTTGCCCTTATTAGGCACCCTGATGTTGGCCTCTGCCCCTCTGCGGGCACTCCCCCTTGAAGTGTCTGATCTGGCCGTAAAAAAAATAGTGTCTCTGACCGTCCCCCTGTCGGTGGCCCTATTATCCTTGACATGGTTGGCCCTGCTGACCTCCTCCATTGTTCCCTTGGCCCTAGTGGCCCTAAGGAACCTATTGCTGCTTATTTGGGCTAGGCTGACCCTGCCTAAATCCCTTTCCTCCCGGTCAGAATCCACCAGGCCTAAATTTCTTAGCCTGATTCCCTTTCTGATTGTTAGTCTGCTACTGAGTACCACTTGTATCACCACCAACAACTGCCTTGCCCTGCTGGTTCGGCTCTCCTACCCTCTTGCTTCCCTTCGCATGGAAGCGATGATCCTGGCAATGTACAAGAGCGGCATTAACGACATATTTATACGTCACCAAAGTCGTATTACCAATCAAGTGTTGCCTGATCCTCCAGGCCAGGCCATCCATGAACCTCGACTTCTTCTGCTCCTCATCGCTCACCTCATTTGGCATAAAGTTTGCCAAATGGATGAACTCCTCCTCACAATCCGCCACTGAACGGTCACCCTGAACTAACTGACTGAACTTCTTCCTCATTTCTGCCTCTACCGTCGGTGGAAAGTATTTAGGGTCGAACCATACCCAAAACTCGAATATCGTCATCAAATCCCTCTCCTCGGTGGTGGTAACTGACTCCCACCACTGTAAGGCTGCCCCCGATAGACCGAAGGTAGCAAGCATCTATTTCTGCACATCGGTACACCCCAGCATGTGCAGATGTCGCTGAAAATTTTTCTTCCAATCATAAGCCTCTACTACATCGGTGCTACCCTGAAACTTTGGTGGGTGACCCTTCTGAAAGGCCTCCCTAACTCGCTTCCAAGAAGGTGGTCCTACTGGAGCCTGAACTACCGGTGCCACTGGAGGCGATGCCTGAGGTTATGGGAAATGATCTTCCATAGCTCACATGGCTGTCTAAACTGCCTGGGCCACTATCACTGCCACCTGAGTAGTGGAGATCAACTCGGGTGGGGGTGGGGGTGGCGGTACCTTTGCCTCCTGATGAACCTCCCCGAACTCATCCCTAGCCTCAGCCCTCTCCGCTCTCTGTCTCTTCGGTGGCATCTGAAAATAGATCAAATCATATAAGTATACAATTTTATACAAAAATCTAATAGCAGAAATACGATACCTCAAAAGCGGAAAATGAATCAACAGTCCTAATAATAGGGATCTATAACAACCGAGCGCTATGGTGAAACGTAGTAAGCCGCAGAGATCCTAAGGACACTATAACCTGATTCTCGGATACCATCTGTGACACCCCGCCTAATTAATCCTGGGTGATCAGTCCTAAATTAAATTAGAACAGGTTTCTCAGTTGGTTCATTCTTAGCATCACTATCGCCTTTGTAATTACTAACCGCCTAACTGAGAAAATTAGACTGGTGCCAAATTTTATCTTACTTTACTTCAAAGAAAAAATACTCATGCGGAAATATAATAATTTAAGCAATCACAATTAACTGAAATCAACCAATCACATCTAAATAAACTGACCGAATAAACCATCAGCTCAAATCCAACAAATGTAAAGACAGATAATAATAATAATAATATCCACAAGCCTGACATAATTTCTAAATAAAGCTGTGAGTGACATGTTCGAGTAACTGATAGAAATTTCTACACTAGAAATGAAAAGAATGAGGCGCCTGTCAAACTCCCGCAACATCCATATATGCTGCAGCAACGAATCCCTCGAATGAGTCAAGTCTGGCATCCCTGTGGCTGGACACCTAAAAGGTTTTTAAAAATATTTATAGCAAGGTTTAGAACCCAAAACATTTGGAAAACATTTAGCTATTGATTAACTTGTAGTAATAAATATGTATGCATGCTCTTCATATTTTAGTTAGTGTCGCACTCCCTTGAGGATATCCTCACCCCTCCTCTAATATGTGCACTACTAACGCCTTAATTAATTTCCCTAGTTATTTATCCCTAAACTAGGTAACCCATATAACACCTTGCAACCACCCAACTCTAACCGAGTATGCAGAAATTATGATTTCTAAGTTATTATCAATATTAACTTAATTAATCATTCCCCTTCTTAAATTCATATAACTTCCACACCCGTTATACATATGATACAATTTCCTAGACTGTATGAAGTTACTCGTATATAATTATTTATCCCATTATATACGTATATTTGTATCACAACAATCACACATATGTTGAAATAGTAATTAATGATGAACATCCTCCCGAGTAATAACTCACCGGATGTATATTCTCTAAAGTGCTATCCCACTAAGTGTATTCACATAACCTAGTTACCTCAAGTCAGATCGCTCACTAACTTGATTAATAACAAAAATATTGGAGGTGGTCATATTCCTTCCCTGAAAGTGAGATGCCCCTCACCCATATAATGGACGCTATGACGTGGGGATATACTCTCCCTACTCCTCAAGCTGGGGGATTCACCCTCTACGCGCAACCTCCCCTGATAGCACTAGAGTATATATATTATAATGATATCTAGCCACTGATATTAATGCACACACCATATATATATACTATCGCACGCCGTATATATATAGAGAGAAATAAAATACCCCGGCTATCCCATGTACTATGTCCGTAACACAAGCCTATACAAATTATCATGAGTTTATGGTCCAACTTTGATTATTAATTAATTTGCACGAAAATTAATTAGATTACTTTTGGTGTCGCCCAACCAATATGTTCGGACTCGGTCTCGTGGCCCGAAATAAATTAAAACCCGAGTCTAAATTCTCGACTCCAAATTAATTTCTTAGGAATTAATTAACACCTTGGTATCGCTCAACCAACATACCCGGACTCGCCCACTCGATCCGTAATTAATTATTTTGGAATATTTCTGCCCAAAATTTACCATAGCGTGTCACACATAAATTCCTCCCAACCCCAATTACTTTCCTTCATATTTCTTAGGAATTAATGTTACATACTTATTTCTCACTAACTAAAGTATGGGGAGAATTTTTAATTAATTCCCCTTATATATTAAAACTGGAAGAACTGTCAAAAATCCCGGACCATCGATCGATCGATCGAACAGGTCTTCTTCTTCTTCGTAGGTCCGTTTCTCCATGGACGAAAACCTTAAAATCCCAACTCCTTATACATCCTAACCCAAGTCCTCTCATCAATATATCACCCTTATAACATCATAAGGAACCCCCCATAAAGTCCCCAAAACCCGTTTAATTTTCGTTATCAACTGTTTTTCTAAATTGGGGCAAAAACCCGAGTTATTCGTAAATCAGTCACAACACCAGATTTACAACTCAATTTCATTCATAATTCGTCTCGGTTTATCACAACTAAGCTGAATATCTGTTCAGAATCATGTACACCATAAATTCCTACACTAATTTCCATTTTATGTTCCAATTATAAAAACCCCATTTTTGTACCCGTTTATCCCTAAAACGAATTTTAGGTATTCACATCACATAAATATGAATTGAAAATACAAATAAATGATATAAAAATTTAACCACTTGCCTTATGGTTTCATAGGGTCTGATCCGGAGTTGTGATTCTCAAGGATAATGATGAAATCCCCCCCTTTGGGTCTTTCCTTTGTCCCCCAAATTGGTTCCTAGTGCCTTTAACTGCTCCTTAGGGTTTTCTCTCCCACTATGTGTTTTCTAATCTCAAATCAGTCGTTCCCCTTTTCCTTTTAATTCAGTAATTAGGCTTAATCCCATTTTTAGCCTAATTACAGGTGCAACTGGTACGGTTTTTTACCGTACTATTTTGGACTGAGAAAAAATGGTTTTGGTTTCATATTAAGAAATATCGAAAATCGATTTTACCGAAACCAAAAATAGCGTAAAAAATTTGGTTGGTTTTGATTTTTAGATTAAAAAATTGATTTACCGAATTTACCATACTGACTTATCGTACCGAATTTACCGTACCAAAATTATCGAATTTACCATACTAAAATATCGTACCAAACTTATCGCATATTACCATTCCATATCAATTACCAAATAAAAATTATATTTATAAAAATATACTTACCCAATTATCAAAACCCTCCATTTTTTTAAACTAATCTCATCCATTCATTTCCCTTAATACAAATAACACCAAACCCTAAACTTAAACAACAAAATCAGCTGCCCGCCCAAATTAGAAATCTCCCTCTCCAAAGCACAAGGTAACTTCTTCTCTTTCCCTATATATATATATATATATATATATTTACCTTATTCAGAGTTGTATCCCTATTTCATTATTCCTGTTTCTTTCCTGCTGTTACTGAGCTAAATGCGGAAAATGGGTGTAGGGACGGGTTTAAATTGGTCCAATTTAGATGCGTTTTTGCTTTGTTTCTTGGTGTTGGAGTCCTGCTCCCTACTATTTTTTGGTCCGATTTGGATTGCTTTGTTTCAGTTTCGTTCATGTTGGTAGTCCACCAAAATAGTAACTTGTACTGTTGGTAGAAACAGAGGGAAAATAAGTGTTGTTGGTAGAAAAGCTAAACCTATTATTCACTTTTTATCCATAAACCCCTATTCTATTAATTTTGAATTTATTATATAGATAAGCCCATATTATATTGAGCATATTCTGAATCTATTATATCTATAAACCCATATTATATCCATAAAACCATATTATACTGTTTGGTATTGTCTTGTGTTATAGCATTTTTGGTATTGTCTTGCTGCAAGACTCTTGCATTTATTTCCTAAAAAGTTCCAAATTAATTTACAATGAGTTTAGTTTCAAGTAATGCATTCAATCGATTTAAATGAGTTTAAAATTTTACCGGAATCATATTATCGAAATATATACCAGATTTACCGAATGCATAAACCGATATTAAATTTTGGTATTTACCACGAAAAAACAGAAATGAAACCGAAATTACCGAAACCAAAAAAACTGAAAAAAATGAAAAACCGGCCTGTTTGGTTTTGGTTTTTATTTTGATGTACCGGTCGATAAATTGATACTGTATGATTTTACCATTTATATGGTGGTTATGGTATTGGTAATGTCACACCCCAAACCCAATATCCATACTAATCATTCATTATTAGAATAATTAAATCATAATCTTGAGCCCATTGGAAATATAATTCATCTATCCATATTTTACTGCATAATCAACATAATATTATTCTTGTGCCATAACGAAATCAATATCAGAGTCATAATTAAGCGGACATACAATACTATGATTAACTATGATAAAATTTCACAATCATCAACTCAATCCATACTAACGCAAAATGTACAATGTGTGAGTAGATTAAAATTTTCAGTGTGACAATGATAAAATCCCCATATTTAAAACCCGGCTCTTTCCAACGGTGCAACTCTCGAAGTTACCGGTCATATGGTATTCTAGTTGGCAGCATACAAACCTGAAATTGTTAAAATATAAACGGTAAGCATTAAGCTTAGTGAGGTACTCCTTCCCTACAATGTAATAACAATTCTATATAGAATATGTGGATATAAAATCCGAACAATTCTGCCCATTGGCAATAACAAATCCTGGATCATAAGATCCACATAATTCTGGCCATTGGCAATAACAAATCCTGGAACATAAGTTCCAAATAATTCTGCCTATTGGCAATAACAAATCCTGGAACATAAGTTCCAACAAATCATTGGATCTTTGTCCAATTCGAATCCTGGATCATAAGACCCAACCAATCCTGGATATTTTAATATCCAAACAAATCCTGAATACCGAAGTATTCAAACAAATCCGCTCTTAGAGCTATATTCATATTTATATATGAAACAAATCATAAGTACACTCACCTTGACAGTTTAACTGGCTTTTCCCTTGCCTTTATCTGGTACTTGTTCAATCAGCTCTTCTTCCCTTCCTATCATTCTTATAATATTAGTATCATCATAAGAATATTAACAATTTAAAGAATAACTTAAACATAACTCAATCCATAAGCATCATATAATTCTATTCAAATCATTCATTATAAATGAAGTTCCACAAAATCCCCTTTCTAGAATTCCATGGCGATATTCGAAGAAACACATAATCCCCTTTCTGGAATTCCATGGCGATATTCGAAGAAACACATAATCCCCTATCTAGAATTCCAAATCTTTTCGTCGTTTATCCGCATAACTTTTCTGTCTTCTTTGAGCTATTCTCATTCTATCTTGAATAATCTTCACTTTTTCAGTGGTGACTTCAATCAACTCTGGACCCTCTATCTTCCTCTCACCAACTTCACCCCAATATACGGGTGTACGACACCGTCTACCATACAACGCTTCATATGGAGCCATACCAATAGTAGACTGAAAATTATTGTTATATGAAAATTCTATCAAATGAAAATATTCATCCCAATTACCTTTGAAATCAAGCACATAAGCTCTAAGCATATCTTCCAAACTTTGTATTGTTCTTTCAGACTGCCCATCTGTCTGGGGATGAAAAGCCGTACTAAACTTTAAGTTGGTACCCATAGCATACTGCAAACTATCCCAGAATCTGGAGGTAAAAGTAGGGTCCCTATCTAAAATAATAGAAACAGGTGCTCCATGCAATCGAATAATTTCATTAACATACAATCTATCATACCTATCAACTGTATACGTAATCTTGACTTCTAGAAAGTGAGCTGACTTGGTTAACCTGTCTACCACTACCCAAATCGAATCTGACCCCTTCTGAGATCGAGGAAGCCCAACTACAAAATCCATCGTTACATGATCCCATTTCCATTCTGGTATTGGCAATGGTTGAAGTAAACCAGTAGGTTTCTGATGCTCCACTTTTACTTGCTGACATATAAGGCATCTAGCAACAAAATCAACTATTTCCTTCTTCATATTATTCCACCGATAATGCTCCTTTAAATCCCTATACATTTTAGTACTACCAGGATGCATAGTATAAATGGAATTATGAGCCTCATCTAAAATTTCCTCTTTCAATCCACCCACATTAGGCACACATAACCGTTGTTTATACAATAAAGTGCCATCATTCACAATATAAAAATATTCAGACTTACCATCTTGGACATCTTGTCGTTTCTTGTCAAGGAAAGGATCTTGACTTTACAAATCATGAATACGGGTAGCTAACAAAGGCCTCACACTTACATGAGCAAAGAATCTATCCCCATCTACTAGCTGCAATTCTACTCCCATCAATCTCAACTCCATAATATGAGCAACTCTAGCACATCGAATATAAGATAACCTTCCTGAAGCCTTTCTACTCAAAGCATCTGCAACTACATTTGCCTTTCCTGGGTGGTAGTGAATTGTACAATCATAATCTTTAATTAACTCCATCCACCGTCTCCGCCTCAAATTCAACTCCTTCTGAGGAAATAAATACTTAAGGCTTTGATGGTTAGTAAAAATTTCACATACCTCACCATATAGATAATGACGCCATAATTTCAAAGCAAATACAATAGCAGCAAGTTCCAAATCATGTGTAGGATAATTACTTCCATGTGTACGCAACTGCCTAGAAGCATAAGCAATAACTCTACCATGCTGCATAAAAACACAACCCAACCCCTGGTGTGAAGCATCAGTATAAATAACAAAACCATCTTCACCATGTGGAATAGTAAGAACAGGGGCACTTACCAACCTCTTTTTCAATTCATCAAAACTATTTTCACAATTAGAATTCCATTCAAACTTAACATCTTTCCGGGTTAGTTTTGTCATCGACAAGGCAATTGAAGAAAATCCCTTTATAAACCTCCTATAATACCCAGCTAAACCAAGAAAACTCCTCACCTCAGTCACGTTATTGGGACTCTCCCATTTTACAATAGCCTCTACCTTTTTAGGATCAACACATATACCATCTCCCGAAACAACATGGCCTAAAAATGCAACTTGTGATAGCCAAAATTCACACTTGCTAAACTTGGCATACAACTTCTTATCTTTCAACAGATTCAAAATAGTTGTGAGATGCTTTTCATGTTCAACCATATCACATGAATAAATCAGAATATCATTAATAAAAACTATCACAAATGAATCAACAAAAGGATGAAGTACCCGATTCATAAGATCCATAAATACATCTGGCGCATTAGTCACCCCAAAAGGCATCACCAGAAATTCAAAATGACCATACCGAGTACGAAAAGCAGTTTTAGAAATATCACTCTCCTTGACCCTCAACTGATGATAACCCGATCATAAGTCTATTTTTGAAAACACTTTAGCACCCTGTAACTGATCAAACAAATCATCTATACGAGGTAAAGGGTATTTGTTCTTAATTGTAGCTTTATTCAGTTGCCTATAATCAATACACAAACGCATGGTACCATCTTTTTTCTTCACAAATAAAATTGGCGCACCCCATGGAGATACACTAGGCTGTATGAACCCCCTATCAAGTAAATCTTGCAACTGAATCTTGAGTTCTTTCAACTCAGCAGGTGCCATTCTATACGGTGCCATAGAAATAGGGGTTGTCCCCGGTGCTAATTCGATACTAAACTCAACTTCTCTTTCTGGAGGTAACCCTGGTAACTCACTAGGAAACACTTCAGGAAAATCCCGTACAATAGGAACATCGACTAATTGTAAAGCCCCCTTCCTAGTGTCAAGAAAATATGCAATAAAACCCTCACAACCCTTACTCAATAATTTCCTCGTCTGAATAGCAGAAATGATGCAACTGGGAACAATTTTCCTTTCCCCCACAAATTTAAATTCAGGCTCACCAGGCATATTAAAAACAACTTCCTTACAAAAAACAATCCATAAATGCATGATATTTAGATAACCAATCCATTCCCAGAATTATATCAAAATCAGAAATATCCAACGGAAGTAGATCTATAACTGTATCTCTAGACCCCACAGTCAAAACACAATCATGAAAAACATATTCAGCTACAACCATATCTCCCATAGGCATATAAATACCCAACCCCGCATCTAAACGAGTACACGGTCTATTCAGGTATATGGAAAAAGCATAGGACACAAAAGAATGGGTGGAACCAGGATCAATTAAAACATAAGCACTTCTATCAGTAACAGAAAGTGTACATGTCACCACATCCGGGGTAATATAAGCCTCTTTCATCGTAAAGACTCGTCCACCTAGCCTGGAACCACTGGCTTGTCCTCTGCCCATACTTTTCACTGCACTGCCCGAAGATAACATTCTGCTTGCTACTTCACTATGTGCTGCTGGAGTCTCTGCCAATTGCGGACAATTCTTCTTAATATACCCCACTTGATGATAATGGTAGCATTCCAATCCCTTAAGCTTAGGACACTCAGATTTATAATGCCTTTCCTCTTTACAAAAGAAACATGTAACAACTCTTGTCGGTGCCTCATCCTTTCCTGACCTCCTAACCAGACTAGAAGATTCTCCACCCCTAGTATCTCTGCCAAATCTCCCCTGACCTCTACCACTATCTCCACCACCTCTCTGAAATTTATGAGGTTCCATCTTAACACTTCCACCCTCACTTCCCTTAACGTGAGATGCGTCGAATCTACTCTTCTTAAAACTCTCTCTACTAGCCACCCCTTGGTTCATTTGCCTTTCTGCTATCGTGGCTTTGTTTACCAGAGAAGCATAATCTTCTAACTCATAAGTGGCCACTCTATTTTGAATAGGCCAAATCAGTTCGTTTTGAAACTTACTACATTTGTCTCCTTCATCCTGCACATACTTAGTAGCAAATCTAGACAAAGCAGTAAATTTAGCATCATACTCCCTTACAGATATTTTCCCTTGGGTCAAATTTATAAACTCCCTCAGCTTCTCCCTCCTATAAACCTTAGGGAAATACTTAACATATAAAGCTTTAATAAATTCAGCCCAAGTAATAAAATCAGTACCTTCCATCCTGGGCACCAAATGGTTGCTGGCTTCCCACCAATATTTCGCCTCCCCTTTGAGCTTAAACACAGCTAGATTCACTTTCTGGTTATCTGGAACCTTCATAACTGCAAAGATAGTTTCTAGATCTCTGACCTACATCTCAGCTTCTGTAGGTTCAACTGACCCTGAATATTCTGGAGATCTCAACTTTAAAAACTTCTCATGCATGGAATCTTTCATTTCCTTCCTTGCCTCTTTCTCAATCCTGGCCACGGTCTTTGATTCTAGATATCTAGCATGTTGTTCTGCCATTTGCGCCATATTTCTTTCTTGTTGCTCTGCCATCCTCATCATTGCCTGCACCATCAATTGAATCTCTGTAGGTTGTTCATTATCTCTAGCCCTTCCAGCAACACTCTGCTCTTCTTCAGTATTGTCCGTACGAGAAGCTACTCCCTCTTCTCGATGTTGTCCATCCCCAGGTTCCATCTGGAATTATCTGTAATACAACAAAGTTCTAACAACCAATATAAACAGTTTATACTACTAAACTATTGGTTAGTACATAAATAATTCATAAGTATCAAATCAACTCAATACTGCCATCTAACCATCACACACGTCCAGATTTAATAACCACGCTCTGTTACCACTAATTGTCACACCCCAAACCCAATATCCATACTAATCATTCATTATTAGAATAATTAAATCATAATCTTGAGCCCATTGGAAATATAATTCATCTATCCATATTTTACTGCATAATGTGCATAATCAACATAATATTATTCTTGTGCCATAACGAAATCAACATCAGAGTCATAATTAAGCGAACATACAATACTATGATTAACTATGATAAAATTTCACAATCATCAAATCAATCCATACTAACGCAAAATGTACAATGTGTTAGTAGATTAAAATCTTCAGTGTGACAATGATAAAATCCCCATATTTAAACCCCAGCTCTTTCCAACGGTGCAACTCTCGAAGTTACCGGTCATATGGTATTCTAGTTGGCAGCATACAAACCTGAAATTGTTAAAATATAAACTATAAGCATTAAGCTTAGTGAGGTACTCCTTCCCTACAATGTAATAACAATTCTATATAGAATATGTGGATATAAAATCCGAACAATCCTGGCCATTGGCAATAACAAATCCTGGATCATAAGATCCACATAATTATGCCCATTGGCAATAACAAATCCTGGAACATAAGTTCCAAATAATTCTGCCCATTGGCAATAACAAATCCTGGAACATAAGTTCCAACAGTTCATTGGATCTTTGTCCAATTCCAATACTGGATCATAAGACCCAACCAATCCTGAATATTTTAATATCCAAACAAATCCAGAATACCAAAGTATTCAAACAAATCCTCTCTTAGAGCTATATTCATATTTATATATGAAACAAATCATAAGTACACTCACCTTGACAGTTTAACTGGCTTTTCCCTTGCCTTTATCTGGTACTTGTTCAATCAGATCTTCTTCCCTTCCTATCATTATTACAATATTAGTATCATCATAAGAATATTAACAATTTAAAGAATAACTTAAACATAACTCAATCCATAAGCATCACATAATTCTATTCAAATCATTCATTATAAATGAAGTTCCACAAAATTTCATGTTACTACATTTGTCATATCCAAATCATAGACCAACATATATTCATTTATTCTTAGTAATTCAATCCTTATCACGTTAGGATTCCAATACAACAGCCGACACATCATTTCAATTTTCCTAGAGCAAAATAGGCCTATTTCTTCACTACCTAGCAAATCTTCCCTATAGGCTCTTCTATCGTCCATTCAACTTCCAAGAATTTTCATAATTTTTATACATCATAACTTTCCATGATATTTTACCCAACATCATTAAACACATTGAAAAATATAATATTAAAGTTTCATAATTTTTAGAGTTCATTTACTATGTCAAGAAAAACATCGAACACATGGCGGGCATACTTTCACCCTTAGGGCAGATTTCATACCCGAACTTCAAACTCTCACCAAAGACTCATTTCTTGGTATTTTAACATGATTTTTGGATATGTCATACATATATGAGTCCAGGTTAATCTTCAATTGGAATCAATCAATTCCAGTAAGTACACAAAAATATATGGAAGTTTGAATAAACAAGGTTTCTAAACAAAGCAATTTTAGGGTTTTATACATTAAACTTAACTTAAACTTTCATCTAACCAAACATATATATCAAGGGCTGAAAGTTTAGTAAACAAATGATGGTTTCTATCATATAAAACATAAATATAAGAAAAACAATAAGATTTGCAGTTAGAATTACCTTCGGGGCTTTTACGTAATTTTCTATGAATTGTTCTTCAATTTTCTCCTCACTTTTTCTTCCTAACTTCCTACTTCTCTTTCCTTAAGATTAAAATATCTCATGGATGCATTTTGGATGAATAAAGAGGTAATTCTAAGGGTTTAAGGTCGGCCAAAGCCACCACCCTTCCCAACCAATGAGAATAAAACATTTGTTGCCATAATAAAACAAAATACTACTTAACGGATGGACTATTTTGCCCTTGTTTCGTAATTTTGGTATAACTTCTCACTCGAACCTCCGTTTCACACACCGTTTATTGTGTTACAACCATAACTCACTTGTCTACAACTATGTAGTTTTCACCTCAATTCAATTGTTATGTCATAAAGGTCAAAAATAGCCTTAAACATGAACATTCCTACCGAAACCTTCAAAATTTTGTATTTGTAACTAATTCGACATTTCATGCTTTTTGAAGGTAGGATTAGACTAAACATAATAAATTAACATCACATGTATTAATAACACACTAATCATATCTCATAAGCTAGGCATGATTTAAGCATAATTAATCATAATTATATTCGGGTTGTCACAGGTAAGGGGTCGTTACCAACCATACCGTACCGGTTGCATCCCTAAGCCTAATCGGCCAATCCCAAGTGACCTAAATACCCTCGTGTGGGCCTGCTATGCCTAAAAACGTCCCGTTTACTACCCCCGGGTACACTTCTTTGACTATTTCGGCCCATCCGAACTCAACCATACACTTAGAATTGGCATCCGAATTAATTTAAAAAAATCCTTATCTCATACCCAAATCTATATCGACTCCTGGTTGAGATAAATAAATGCCCCGTCACTAATACCCGTAATGACGTAAATAAATTATTACTATTCACTTAGTAATTAATTTTCCCTAAATATTAACCATTCGCTCTCCGATTTATATTTAAATAAATATTACCATAATTAATTCAATTAAAATTACGACACACAAGTAATTTAAAATTTCCTGAATTAATTAAATATTAATTGCATAAAATTACGGGTGTTACATACTCCCCACTTACAAAGGAATTTCGTCCCCAAAATTAGGTCATACCTATTGTGAATAGCTCTGGATATTGTTCCCGCATATCCTTCTCCCGCTCCCAAGTAGACTCGTCAACGTTGTGATTATCCCAATGTACTCTAACTAGTGGAACAACCTTGGATTGTAACTTGCGCTCACTACGGTCCAGAATAGCCACCGGTCTCTCCTCATACGAGATGTCTGGCTGTAAATCAATTTCCTCGAGTGGAATGTGCCAAAAGTCCCTCTCTCTCCTTCAATATTTCTTTAGCGATGCCACATGGAACACGTCATGTATCCGCTGAAGGTGCTTTGGCAATCCCAGTCTATATGCTACTGGTCCCACCCTTTCAATAATAGGGAAGGGTATCACGTACCTCGGTGCTAATTTACACTTCTGGCCGAACCTCATCACCCTTTTCCATAGGGAACACCCATACTAATACCTGATCCCCAACCTCTAACTCCACATGTCTCCGCGAAGCATCAGCATAACTCTTTCGCCTATCCTAAGCAATCTGAATCCGCCCTCGAATCAGCTCTATCTTGGCAAACGTCTCTTGGACAATCTCTGGCCCCAATAACTTGTTGTCTCCCACCTCTAACCAACAGGCGGGTGAACGACAAGGTCTCCCATATAGAGCCTCGAACGGTTCCATGTCAATCATGAATTGGTAAGAGATGTTATACGCGAACTCTACCAAAGGAAGATATCTCTCCCATCCTCCCCCAAAGTCTAAAATTCACATTCTGAGCATGTCTTCTAGAATCTAGTTGACCCTCTCAGTCTGCCCGTTGGTCTGTGGGTGATAATATGTACTCAAACATAGCTCTGTGCCCATGGCCTCCTAAAAGCTCTGCTAAAAATGGGCCACAAAAATCTTGTCTCTGTCAGACACAATATTTACTTGTACCCCGTGCAGCTTAGTAATCTCCGCTACGAATAGCGGCGCGTAGCGCATCATCCTAAAGTTTGTGCGAATTGGCAGGAAGGGGGCCACCTTGGTCAACCGATCCACAATGACCCATATGGAGTCGTGACCCCTCTGCGATGTAGGTAACCCTATAATGAAGTCTATGGATATGCTCTCCCACTTCCACACGGGATTCTCTAGTTACTGTAGCATCCTTGGAGCTATCGAATGATCAACTTTAATGAGCTGACACGTGGTACATTTCGAGACAAACTCTACTATGTCCCGTTTCATTCCCGCCCACCAATACGGTCTCCTCATATCCTGATACATTTTATCCCCGTCGGGATGTACCGCGAATCTCGAACCATGGGACTCTGTCATAACAGCGTGCCTCAACTCCTCATCCTCTGGCACAATTAACCTCCCATTTAGGCGTAGGCCTCCTTCTGAGCTGATCGAGTAACCCTCCGTTCCCTCAGCTAATAGTTGGCGTACCCTATCCTGGCAGATATGGTCCTCCGCCTGAGCCCTCACCACTCGCATAATGATCTCCGGTGTGATGGATAAAGATGACATGTAGGCCTTGGCTACATCATCCTCATATTGAATCTCTCTCCACTTGATTCTCTTCTTCTGGGTATTCACTTCCTCTGGATCAATCAGTGCTAAACTTGGAACTCTTTCCCATACTCCAAGATAGTAAGAGTCCCCATGATGGAGTAAAATAAACTCTGTCTCCTTTTGTGAATGGAGTGACCTGGGGTGGTACGTGTCGTTGAAACTCATCCCAATCTTTGATTACTCTTCACCAAATGTCTTACCAGATACGTACTTGGAGTTTTATGCCTTATATCTCCTAACTCTCTACCAAACTAAACACCTTACATGAGACATATCACTAATGAAATACAAACAAGTAACCTTACCGATACACTTCGTTCTACATAGTTCATTCATTAGGTTACGTAGAACTAGACTCCCTAATAATAATATCCTACGATGAAAATGCAAAGGAAATAAACGTGTCAAAGAACGCTACACAAAAAACTAGAATGGATCTACGAAATGTACATCGCCTAAGACCATGTAAAATAACTCAATCAATTTTTTTGACAAAGTTAAAGGAAAGATTTAGAATCCAAAAAGCTTGTTGAAAAGACTCTTATTCGTAAAATAATATTTGACACAAGATTTGTTAAATCAAAAACAGTAAAGTAGATTTGATATTTAATACCTTTGGTAACAAAGTTTTAATAAATTAAATATAATAAACCTATGTAAGTTTAAGAAGCATGTAAGAGTAAGATCATCCCGAGTTTATTCACACATAGATTTTAACATGGTAAAACCCAAAAGTTAGGAGAATCATCCATAATGACCTTTACGCCAAAAACAAAAATCCATTAAACACGGGAACAAGGGTACAAATTACAAGCATGTAACATGACCAAATAAATTAAAAGAAATTATACCTAAACTCAGAGTTGCACCTCTTAGGTAATCTTTTTGATCCACGAATACTTTTAACCTTAAATCCAGTAGCTTTATTTACGTCGACTTAATTGTCTAGTTATCTAAGAAACAACCACACTTTAATTACATGAAGTGTTTGAGACAATGTAAATGGTGTGCTATGCAAGAGTACTCAAACATACTTATATAATAAATTGTCTGAACAAATTACAGTAGTTATTTAAATGAACAAAGCTAAACACAATATATTAAAATATCTCTTAAACATTAAATCTGGTAAGATCATTAAAAATAGATCTAATGGGTTATATATAAGAAAATAAATTTTACAAACTATAAAATCAGTTTTTCAAAAACAGTCGAGATCTAAATTCAAAGCGATTTTTTGATGTAAGTTGTTTTAAATGTAAAATAGCATGGATGTAAAAGAATCTATAACGAGCAAACGATATCCATACAAAAATATTAGATTAAAAAAAATTGCTTCAAAATAGTTCTGAGACTGATATTTCTAAACAAAACTAACACTAAGTGTGTGTGAAGGTTTCACTATGTTATATTTTTTATTTTATAAGGAAAAATCAAGACTCAAACAGTGTGAGGGCTATTTGAGGGAGAACAAGACAAGTAAGGAGTTTAAATGAATAACCTCTCAATCTCAGACGTACGTTTGAAAAACTTTACACATCTAAACTCTCACAAAGATTTTCTATCTATTTTTCATACTTTCTCACTCGGGAAACTATTTTCTCTCAGATTTTCTCATTGATTTTTCTATTGAATATATTTTCTCCTCTTACTTTATCTTTTATGTCTAGACTGAGCCAAAAAACTTCAGACTCAAAGATGGTGTATCTATTAAAAGAGGGAGTAGAAGAGTCTGGAAAATTTGGATTGAACGGATGACTTATATTCATCTACCGGTTATCAAATGATCTAATGCTTGATAAAGGTGCGTAAGGTCTAAGCGTAATAAATTAGAGTCGATTAACATGTCAAGGCTATGATTGAATGGTGAGAGTTGTGTGCAAAGAATGTGAGTGTAAACAAACATAGGTGTTGCCACTTAGGACAAAGCAGGTGGAGGACATGCGTTGTGCACACACATGCACTCAATAGATGGTTTAAAACTTCAGTAAATTGGAATTGCTACCCCAATTGTTTTAAAATGTATAACAAAAATGTTTAAGTAAATTAAAATAACTTATTATAATCCAAATTAAATCGAAAAAATTATTAATTTTTTATTAAAATCCAAAAAAATAATTTAAACGCCTATAATGCATAATATGCAACTATTGTACTAAAGTGTGGATTTTATAACTTTATAACTAATTTGGATAGGGATGAATTTGTTGAGGATGCCAATTTGAATTAGACTACCATCTTGAAATGAAAATTATCCATAGAGGATCTCAAGTCTTAAAAGTACATTTTTTATCTTAATATTAAAACTAGATGAAAGACCTATATAGTGCATATTACTAGTAAATAAACCATATAAGGTGTTTCACCATACTCTGATACCAACTGTGATACCCCATTTATTTTTACAATTAGGTTGATCAAGTCTATTTATTAAAATTACACAGGTTGTTAAAACAATCATATATCATCCATATCATGTAATAAGAATCAATGATTAATAATAACCAAAGCAATGATCGAAATGAGAAACCATCAAATACTATCAAATAATGAATAAGAGTTAATTAAATCACCAAGTATATCATATATTGTATGACAATATCTGATACACACCAACTCTCTCAGATTCATACTATCTCCAAAACTGAGTACAAATAAAAAGAATAAAGTAAACCTCGCATCTCTAAACAAAATAAAGTAAATCTAATAGTGGGTACTTCCGATAAATCTTCAAATCTTAATATGACTAGAATGGAAGACAGTGTGCTCGGGTAAGATTCTAGGTTGGGTATGTTAGAGCACCTGTAACAATGTGATGGGCCAAGACCACCGCAAAAAGATCATAATTATGCACTCATGTTGTAAAACTATCAATCATGAGTATAAACAATAAATTCTAAAGTTATTAAATTAACTGTTTATACCCCACCCTCAATGGTATCGCGTCTTTTAAATAATGTAACTTTAATAACTATATTTAAAAAAAATAGTTTCCAATATGGGAAGAGTTAACTAGTTGGAACATCAATAATATTATAATCAAGATATGCCCCTATAGTTGTTCAATTGAAACACAAGCATAAATCTATTTGTGTCAACCGACACTCCCTATACCAACCTCCATGAAAGTTTATAAATTATAGATCGATCATGACTCTACACCGATCTGTGCAACTTAACATATTAGTTTATATTAGGACCATAGTGTTTGTCCTAATAATATCTAAACTATTTCGTTAACCTTTTAATCATTAGTAATCTACCCCCTTACGCATAAGGTCAATAACAACTTTTTATATCCATATATGTAGTCTAACATTTCCTATCAATCCATTACATGACTTCAAATGATCATCATTATTATTTATACATGGGAGTCTGCTATTATTTAATTTGTGGTATATTGTAGAGAACGTAGGAATACATATTTCTAAATTAATAATTAACGTATAATATCGTACTTTTATCAAAATTACAACCTTTCTTTAAATTCCAAATTTTCTATACATTATTGGTGAGAATTCACTATACCCGCTATTTCTAATTTTCCACATTTTAATTTAGAATATGAAACCACAAAATATCATATCTAGGGATGATTTATCATGAAAATCCTACAACAAAGAGAAATTCTATTTATCATTGCAATTATTTTAAGAGTATAAATTTTCCAACCAATTTTAATTACACTTATTTAGAATAAATTTATCAAACATATAAAATTTCAAGTTAGACTAAATGAAGTAAATTTATAATTTCATGAATTGGGACACATTCATTCATTTTGCCAAAATCACAATTTTTAAAGTGAGGTAATACATAATAAACCTTAGTTGTATATACACAAATTTTATATATGTAAAATAATATTTAGGAAGAATTCATTATTTATATCATGAGACGAGATAGAATTATCTTGCCTTAATTGAAGAAAATCAATCCTCAAAAGTGTTGAAATGGTGAGGAGAAAAGCCTCTTTGAATTGGTTGAATCGTGCCTCTAATTGCCCTTCCAAATGCCCCTCAATATTTTTCCAAATGTTATCCCAAAAATTCTTCCAAAAAAAAGTATAACTTTTGCATTGAATAAGAGAACGTATTTTTATGGTTGGGAATATATAATATTCGTGAAATTTGATTAAGGTTTAAAGGTCAACTTGTGTATTAGAAATAGGAGGCCAGGGTTTATTTGATATTGACTTTAGTAGAATTTGAAGAGAGTGAGTTGGCGCTCTTATTCTTAAGAATTAGCAACCGCCACCCAATTTTTTTTAAAAAAATGCTCCACTGTTAATATTGATTTATTTTCCTATTTTATTTTGTTTTCTATAATTACACCTTAATTTTCTTCTCTTTATTTCTTTAATAACCCTAACCCTAAACCTTTATCCAAGTAACTACCTCATTACCAAAGTACCCTCTATCTTAAACCACAATTCCTTTTGTGCCAAACATTCCATTTAATTTCTATAATTATAATTAAATCCCATACACTTATTTATTTACAATTAAGCCTAAACACTTTAGTAATTCATCAAATAAATTCTAACATTCATTAAATGAATTTGATAATTTATAATAAATTTTATAATTTATCAATTGAATTCTATAATCACAATAACTCTCACAAATTATATTTCAACTTCGACTAAGAGAAATAAAACGTTATTCTTCACTTAAATAATTATAAAATTCAAACTTTCAGTTAAAATAATTATTTAAATTCTCACAAAATCCATAATTAATTAATTAAATTTTATTAAAATTACGGGATAGTACAATTATCAGTCTCATCACAAGTATATCCTCATTTCATTCCGAGGGACTGACTGTCAGGAGACCTCAGATCCCTCCAAAGCCTATTATGATTCCCTTGTATGTATTTATTCTTAAGAGGAATTTGTCACTGATCATCATACACTTGCACATGCACTCAGTCTAGTGTTTAGCTCGCAACTCCTCCTATAACACCTCGAGCGCATTAGTCATTGCATAGATTCATCGAGACATAATTTTCTCTTATCTGAGTGACATGGGATGACACTATACATAGTATGGATAATTAGAATGAGTTCATCCAATCATAGATAACTTTAATGTGGATGGACGTTGAAGTTGTTCTTCAGTATATCATTGGTTCAACTCGTCGGGGTTACATACCTTTTATAGCCCCTATAGCTCCCAAAACTCATCTTGCTAATATAGTTTCACCCAGTGATGATCATATAGGCTTGGATGTTAATGTTTTGGTTGCCGATGACTTTGTTTTTTATGAGGAGGACATCGGGGCCACTCAATTAAATGATGTCATTTTTTAGAGGTGTATGGGATATCAAACCCAAAATATTAATGTTGTATGAAAATAGACATAGAGAATTATGTGATTCATTTGATCATCCTACCTATATCCACGGGGAAAGGGAGGGCGATGTATTAATTGATAACAAAGAAGGTCAATTGTTAAGTTTGCTAACTGAGATTTCAAGTCACCGTGGTAAGAATATAGTTTATTATACCTCCATCAGGTGGGGTCATCCTTATTTATAAATACAAGATCCGTAAAATATTAGGTATTTCCTCTTTGATCTTATCTCCATAGTCCTAGAGTATTGGTTTGACTTGATTTGGTCATGGTAAGCTATGACCCTTCTTGGTTCTTTTTAGTAGTTCCATGTATTCAGTAGACTATGCAACCTCAACTTATTGATACCACGTCTTATGCCACAAGGCATAATCTACCAAATGCCCCTCCAATTTCCCCAGCATTGGGTTGATCGATCATAAGGCCTAATCGATCTAAAACTATTATTGATTAAGCTCATGTCAATGTGGGTTTTTTCAAGCTTCGCTAGCAAAATAACATGCGTACCACCTATGAAAGTGGTAGTGCAATCATTTCTATAAATGCACATAATCATTATGACTAGGATCACGTGATCCATAAGTTACCTCCCCTGTATAATGATTGCGCGTGGGGAGCATGACCTAGGGGATAACCAAAGTTCGGATCCCTGCCCCTGGTGATCCACCACTTTGGAAACTTTTGAGATAAAAGTTATAAGCGATTGGAAATGCTTTATACCATATTTGTTCCGTCCAATATTTCAAATTTACTCTTTTATTTCCTCCCCTCTCTAAAATTTATAAACTAGAGCTTTTAAGTCTTCTCTTTCTTTTTCTATTTTTCTCTATTATATTCTCAAGCCATGTCCAGACATTTGAGAAAGTATGATGTGACCTCAGAGAATAACTTTGAGGCATTTCATGCTAAGTACCACATACCAGGAAACATTCATATAAGAACATTGCTGGAAGGAGAGAACATTTTTAACATTAATAATAGAGTTGCTTTTATGATTGTTGCAATAATTGAATGTGTAGTTTGTTTCCCTCTTCACCCATTATTAGTGGAAGTACTCCATTTTTATGGTATATTTATAATAGAAGCCAACTTAAGTTTTTTATGGATTGTTATGGGTACAATTTCCATTAACCAGATTTGCAGGAAAAATATGGGTTTGAATGAAATTACTGACATTACCATTTCCAAGCTAGGGACAAGTCTCCTAGTCTTGTGACTTACCACTCCAGATCATAAAAAGACACTAACAAAAATGTCTTGGTGTTTTTTCGGTCACTATATGAGGAAGACTACACATGTTTTACTGTGCCTACTCAGGTCAGATCTTCTAATAAGTCATCCACAATTTTTATAAAGAAACTATATTAATTTAACCTTCGTTACTAATCGACCTCTTTTCTATGTGTAGATCCTTATTGTAAGAGAGTTTAAATTCGATGTGAAAGATCTACAAATCATTTGAGATAGGTTAACTACAATCGATGTTAGTCCCCACTGGAAAGGACCTCATATCCTTGTTAGTTATAAACTGACCATTACATTGGCCAAGAATTTCACCACCATTCTAAAACTTAGTCTTGTTGAATACACTATGGTTAGTAACTCTTTAATTCCCACAACTACCCCCATTTTAACAGAAGCAACAAAGGGTCTCTAGCTTAGAGATGCTTCATTCTAATCTACATGGTTTTGACTAAATCCGATGAAGATCAGAGGAGGAGGAAGAACATAGTGATCAATAGGAGGAAAGATAAAGAGGGGAGTAAGATGACCCCTTATTTGAAGGTCTTGACCCTCTATTCTCCTACAAAGAGGTCGGCATATCAATCCAACTTCAGGAAGATCTTAGAAAAGAGTGGGATTTAAAGCCATAAGACTTATGCTTTCTTTCAGTCCTAGACAATGTATATGAGATGAAAAATTATCCTCACAAAACCATCAATTTCCCCCCCCCCCCCCCCCCCCCCCATTCGTGCTAACAAAAATAAGTAGGGCGGTCAACTGGACAAACTACTAAGGGTGCAACCAATACTAAAAGGAGGGTGATCCCCTTTAGGGAAAAGAAGTACCTTGAGATGAAGAAACATATAGAGAAGGAAAGTAAGGACTAACATACCAAAAATTTTGGGACACTCCTTATATTCTACCTCCTCCACATGTGAATGTTAATATTTCAATGGAAATTAATTTACGATAACAAGGTTACTAGCCGCCGCCACTGACCAAGTCCAGGGAGCATCCTTAGACGATCTATTTCATGAAGGAAAAAGATCCCTTAATGACTGTAGACTCATACTACCATGATCTTGAGGTTAGGTACTTGGTTCCACAGGCCACCATGTTACCATTTGATGTGGTGGTTTTGAAGATACTTTCATTTTAGTGCATTTATAAGGAAGGGCTTCGTCACATCATCTTGGAAAGACTTATTTACTACTGAGTCTTGTTATTTTTTTTGTTTTCTAACATAGTGGTAACTATAATTTCCATTTATGCCATAAAGGAGGTGGCCATTAGGACTAACCAACTGGTGAGGAGGAATGGCATTCTTCTTTAGAGAAGAACAAGGAGGTGAAAGACCTTTAAGACAAGCTGAAAAAAGAAACATCCATTTAGGACAAGGCCGTGGATAAAGATGAATAAATCCAACTAGAATTCAGGAGGTCGATACCAAAATATTTAACCTCGGGAAAGCCTATGCTCAGAAGACTTTGAAGAAGTTGATTTAGTAATGTCAAAAAAAGGTCCTTGAGGAGAAAAGATATGTCGGTCGGAGAAGGCGTTTGACGATAACTTTGAGGCTGTAATGTTAGAGGTTGCTATATAACTGTACTTTCATGCATCAGTGGATTTCAATAATGGGTGGATTGGGGGGATCCAAAGGTCCAATGTACTTAAAGGACATCTATCATACTCCAAGCATTCCCCTTAGAGTATCTTTTCACTAGGGAGGGTGATGCCCCCTTGGCCGTTGCCTTTGATGCCAAGCAGTTCGATGGTGACCATGTCGCTCTACCTAGTGTTATCTCCAATACTGACCGGGAGATTCTCATGCAATAATTTCACAAAGGTCACCCCTAACTCTTATATTTATTTTTTATTTTGAATTTATCTTCTAGGATGTTCAATAATTTTTCTAGGCCGTGATCCATTCTCTTTAATATTAATGAATGTATAGTTTGTCTTCCACTTCTATCTTTTTCTTTTTAGTTAATAGTTCTCACATAAACAATATTTCATAATGGAATTACGTTATGTGAGATAAAGTTTGAAAAAATGGTTGTTGTTTTGTAAGTTAAAATTTGTAATACAACTTGTTGCCAAATTAATTTTGATCATGTGTGAGTTAATTTTCTTATTTAACCTAGGTTATAGTTGATAATATTATGGACTGTTAACCGATCAAACTAACTTGTAAATTTATTAATTACTTAATCTGGTTAACCGATCAATTATTTAAGCTAAGTTTTGTCGACTAATTATTAGTAGGGTATTGTGCCAAAAAAAGCTAATCAACTTATCTCTAAGTTGTACTACCAAATTTTATTAGGTGGGTTTATGCTTATTCTAGTCCAGCTAACCCAACTTGGGTCGTACCACCAATTTTAGGTGGATTTTATGCCAAAAGGAGGTAATAAACTTATTTTTAAGTTGTACCAACAAATTCTTAGGTGGGTTTATGCTTGTTCTAGGATGACCAACCAAACTTGGGTTATACCAACAATTTCAAATGGGTTTTGTGCCAAACTTAGGCGACCAACTTATCTTTAAATCGTACCACTTAATTCTTACGTGGTTTTACGCTTATTCTAGGCTGACCAACCCAACTTCAATCGTACCACTATTTTTAGGTGGGGTTTGTGCCAAATATAGGACCCCAACATATCTATAAGTTATAACATCCAATTTGTTGGTGAGTTTATGCCTGTTCTAGGCCGACCAACCCAACTTCGACTCTACCACCATTTTCAGGTTGGTTTTGGGCCAAACGTAGGGAGATAACTTATCTCTATGTTGTACCATGAAATTTTTAGGTGGGTTTATGTTTGTTCTAGGCTGACCAGACCAACTTGTGTTGTACCATAATTTTTAGGTGGATTTTGTGATGATGAAGAAACTTATACCCACAATGGAAAAGGAAAATCTTTTATTTACATGAATTATATTATTGAAACATTTTTAAAAAGAAAACTATCTAACTGGGGGTGATTAGAAGCGAGGTCAATGTTATGCAAAGCATGTGTTCAAACGACCTTCGAGCGAGATCTCACAGCATTACAGTCCTAGGTCGCGTGAAGGTCGCGCGAAGACAAACTTCGAACGAGATAGACATGTTGTTCAAACGAGGTTCATGTCATTCAAAAGAGGTTAATGTCATTTGAATTACGTTCCTTGAAAATTTTTTCATCAGACTGCCCTTGTGCACTATCATGTTTCTATCCCTTGATTTAGTGTGCGGTCAAGCTCAGATTAGTCCAGATTGGGCAAAATGGGAATTTTTGGTGTTATCAACCAAAATTCGGTAGTACCACAATTTTAGGAAGGGTTTTATGACGGGTTGTTTGATTTATTTGGGTCATTTGTTGGGAGAAAAATGGAAAAATATGAGAGAGTGAGAGAGGGTGGTCTTCCACCATTTTTAGGTGTTCTTCCACCATTATTGGCCTTCCACCACTATAAACCACCATTTTTATATAGCATTCCACCATGTTCAAGCCTATAACACGCATTTTTACCATTGTTGAAGTGGACCTACGAATTTTGGAGAAGTTTTAGGGGATTTTTGGAGAATATGATTGAAGCTTTCATGGAGTTCGAGGGGGTTCTTAGCTTGAAAGTTCAAATGGAGCACATGTGGAGCATTTTTAGATGGTACTTTTAGTAACCCCTTGAGGCCACCTTTGGAGGTTGGGGTTGCTCCTTCAACACCAACCTTTCTACCATCATTTGGAGTCAATGAAGTGGGAAAATATATCCTTAGTATTTAAGACTGTATTTGCATTTTTAGTGGTCTTGTGGTTAGATTACCTAAATAGGATGCATGCGAATAAATGATGATTTTTAGTAAAATAATATTAAATATTTTTATGGAATAAAAATGTTGGTAAAATGTTATTGTGTTAGAAATATAGTATGAAGAAATATTTCAAAGTCTTGAAATATTAAAAGTTGATATTTTATGAAAATGGTGTATTTTCTATAAAGATTGATGTTAAACATTATATGAAATAAAATGTTTTGAAAATAATGATTTATTTCGCTAAACATTGGTGAAATAATGTTTCAAAGTTTCTTGAAAAAAATGTAAAGTTTATGAAAATGGATATTTGTTGAGTTTGAAGAAATTGAATGTCATTTATGCCTTGAAAGTATATTTTTTGCAAGAATGACAAACTTCTAAAAGGAGATGTGTGTTTAACCCTTTAATAGGATTTTAGGATTTAAATCCATCTTCTCATGCATATAAACTTGTAGTATTTTGTCAATACATGTATAAACAAGTTTAAAGAATATTTTTGTTGATTTTAAACATGGAATAAGAAAAGTATAAATTCTTATCTTTAAAGTGTGTGAAAATGGGGTTAAAAGTATCATAAGTACAAAGTTGTAAGACTACATGTATTGATAAAAAGGAAATGGTATTTTCTTATGAAAGTAGTATTTAAGTGTAAATTATATTTCTTGAATAAAGATGGTAAAGAAATGTATAATTTGGAAATATGGTTAGTAAAGGTGTTGACTAAATGTTAATGGGTAAACATTGGGAAGTTGGTGTGTGTAACGTAATGATGTTTTAAAAGATTAACACTTATGAAATTGGAAGGGAAATAATGAAAAAAAATATTTTCAATTAATAAGAATGTTACTCCAAGGTTAAAAAGGCGTTAAAACACTTAAGATGTTAGTATCGGTAACTTAGTAGTGTTTTTGGGAAATTAACACTTGTGAAAATGGAGTAAAATATGAGTTTGGAAACAAATGGATAAAATGGTAATTTTACTTAAAGTGGAATATTTTTATGAAATAAAAATGTTGAAAAAGGTGTTGCGCAAATTGGTCCTAAATGAATATGATTTTTGGAATAAAATCAAGGTTAAAGTGTAAAGGACTTGACAAGATAAATTCAAAGTGTAACACAAGTTAGGGTGAAACCCCGAGCTTTTGCTTCAGCTAGGAAAAAGGATAAGCAGAATAATGTGTAGATTTTTAAAATTTTAAAACACATAGTGGAACTCGGATAACACTAGGAAAATTAAGGAGAGCCCGAAGCCCTAGGCTGAAAGACCCAAAACAACTGGCCAGAGCATATGGTGTGCATATCCAGAAGTGTGGATCCCATTGAAGAATGCGGTTATCGAAAGATTTCGAGAAAAAATTAAAAAATAAGGAACATGTCAAGAAATGGATTGTGTGGTGAAAATGTATTAAGACAGCCTAACTTGAATGAATTAATAACTTCTTTGGCAAAGGTTAAAATGGACAACTGAATGTGTTAATTGATTAATGTCCATAAGGTGAATGAAAGGTAAAGTGAATGGGTAAATGGGTGGTCAAGAAACCTAAGTGGTTAGACCCATAATGAACACAAGAGTGTCTTGAATAGGTTTTAAAAGATTAAATAAGTATTTTCTAACACAGTGAACGCTTGTGTTGAAAGGGTAATTTTCAATGAAAATACTAATGTGGATCGGTTAACATGAGAAGGGGTAATTTCGAAAAAAATGGTTTTCGACTAATTAAAGTGTAGTTGTTTCAAGTATTTAACCATGTGTATTAAAAAGAATGAAAATTTTCAAAGTGAGAAAAGGGAGCTTTTTACAAGATTAAGGTGAATTAATCTGGATAAATAATATTTTCGTAACTAAATTGTTTCATACATTGAGTATATGTATATGTATATGTATATGTATATGTATATGTATATGTATATGTATATGTATATGTATATGTATATGTATATGTATATGTATATACAAGGTAGTTACATGTTCACGTAGGTATAACATGTTAGATTCTTCTTTCTGTCGTTCGATTCTATACTGCATTTTTATATATTCCACTGAGCATTTAGCTCACTCCCTCATTTTGTTACGGAAGTTTGGGGGTGATTTCAAACTTTGAGAGCATTATACAGGTAAGTACTTTCTTTACATTACGTTAGTAGCTATGTATGCTTGGACTTCGAGTGCTCCCCATGGATCCCTCACATAGTTTAATTTGAAATTGGAATTGCATGCTAAACAAGTGAAACATTAATTAAAAATAAAACTAGACTAGCAACATTATATAGGTTGTTTCATTGCACTTCACACCTAATGCTCGGGTCGGATCGGGTTGACTATGAGTAACCCATAAATTCGGGTTGGGGCGTTACAAATGGTATCAGAGCTCTAGGTTTAAAACCTTCGACTTGTCAAGGTATAAAACTGTGACAAGTGATACTTGTCAAGGTTTGTAACAGACTTTCCACGATCAAAGACCGTGACAAGTTCATTCGACTTGTCACAAACTTGTCACGGTCTTTGACCTTGACAAGTTTTGCCATGATCAAAGACCGTGACAAGCCCGTGACAAAAAACCTCAAAAATTATCACTGTCTTTGACCGTGACAATTTTGGGCAGAATTTTAAAAAAACTGTTGGGCAGCATGGCTACTGCCACTGCCCAGCAATTTATTTGTACCTATTATAGCAAATTTGTACCTGTCCACACAACATATATCCAAATAAAATAAAAATAATGTACCAAATCATGGAGCATATATAATCCATATCCAAGTAGAATAGAAATACAAATATCCAATATCCAAATAAAATACAAATATAATCCAATATCCAAATAAAATAAATAGAAATAATGTCATGGAAAAGGGTCATGAGCAGGTTATAGGAGGAAGGAAGGCCACACGACATATGCATTGACAACCCCATCAATTCACTGAATGTCGCATTATTCGCGCAACCACAAAGATGAGTTCTCCTTTCTAGACACCACATGTGTGACGAGCACCCTTGCCTCTATGTCTTAGAGGGGACATCCAAGAACCACCATACACGGGAGAAATGTCAGTTCCCTCAACCCCCTCACTATCTGCTCCCCACAATATATGTCGAGTAGTAACACGCTCTTCCAACTGATTGTTGACATAGACCACTCGGCCTATGCCAACGGTATTTGGATACTGGTGGCAAAGGAGTATTTCACCAATTGGGCTGAGGTAATACCTTTAAAGAGAGAAATAACAGGTGTGGTGGTAAACTTCATAAATGTGTATATAATTTTCCGATTTGGGACTCGAAAGGTCATTTTATCTAATAATGGAACCCCATTTATTAACAAAGAAGTAACGATGCTCACAAAAAAGTACTCCATCTTTCACCAAACCTCAACGGTGGCATACCCCAGGGGCCATGGTCAAGTAAAGGTAACTGATAAGACCTTGGTCAACATTTTGTCCAAGATGATGGAATATTTCCCAGGATCGTGGGATGACAAGATTCCAACAATCTTATGGGCCTATCGAACAACTAAGAGGAAGCCAATAGGGTATACAGCGTTCTCACTGGTATTTGGAGTTGAAGTCATTTTACTAGTACAACTGGAAGTCCCCCCGACCAGATATGCCTTGTGAAGCAGCATGCTCCCTCAGAGTAGACACATTCAGTTGGAAGCGCTTGATGATCAAAGAGACAACACGATGTAGCACTCCCAAATGTATATGAAGAAGCTCTTCGAGGCATATAAAAACTTATCATGACTACGGAAGTTTGTGGATGGGGGCTTAGATTTGAAGGCAGTTGTAGATCATATTCGAGGGATCCCATTACCCAAATTTTCTGCCAATTGGGAAAGACCCTTCATAGTGAAGGAGGCTCGTGATTCAGGTTACTACTCAATCTCAAAAATAGAAGAGGATGGACCTTTCAAGATTAATAACAAGTGCTTAAAGGTCTATCATGTCTTAAGTTATGTCACTTGAGTTGGGATTTTGTATTAAGTTATTCACTATCATGTTAAAGTCCATTATCTTATTTTATTTTTTTGTTATTTCTTGTCTTCTAATAAGTTAAAGTTAGAAGGAAAGAATAGACTGTAAATTATGAGAGTTATTTACTTTGCATTGAGAATATAGCATAAACACCTTGAAAAAATAACTTGAGACATGAGGTAGGCAAAATGATCTCTTTTATATATTCCGCATTCAAAAAATTGCAAGTATGGGAACTACCGCCCATTAATTACATGTAAGAAATGAAAAATATATATATACACACCAAATGCATATACATAACCCCAGTTTTTGGTGTATACACACACACACACACACACACACACACACAGATGGCAGTCGCTGCTGCAATTAGAGAGAGAAATCAAATTTCAATTTCAGAATTAAATACCAAAAATCAAATAGGAAATATACCAAATACCAATTTCAATTACAATTTCAATTTCAATTTATAATACTAATTTCAATTTCAAATGCGATTACAATTGCAATTTCAGTTTAAAATAACAATTTCAAATTAAAATTAAAATTAAATTTGAATTTGAAATAAAATTCAATTTATAATACCAATTCCTATTTCCTCCATCTCCTCTAAAGGGTGTGAGGTCCTATCCCATTCAAGACCGCATATTTTTGTAATATACTTAACCGCTCATGCACATTGTTCCGATTTGAGGAAAATTTCGTAGCATATCCCCATAATTCTCCAAGTACGTGACCTAGATTCGCAAGTGTGAGTGTTCTTTCAATTTATCGATTGAAATAACACTTAACATCGCATCATCCAGTATGTATCCAGATAATATTAAGATACGACTGCAAAACTTCCCCCAAAAGTAACAAATTTAAGTCACTAAGAATATTATTATATAAAAACTATGTAGTCCCAAACTATCCAAACGGGACAATTCGAGAGATCTCATTACAGGGGTAATGACTCTCAAACGAATCTAAGGGCTATTATATGCATATGAATAAGAACTAGAAGGCTAGTATCTATGCACACTATATGTAATTTAAAGTATGTTTCATTTAATTATATCATATCACAATTCGAGAGATTTCATTTAATTATGTAATTTAAAGTATATTTCATTTAATTTAAAACATGCATAAGAACTAAAACTTATACCAATTTCAATACATACGATATCAATTTCAATTTCAATATATACCAATATCAATACCAATTTATATCAATTTTAATTTATACCAATACCAATACCAATACTAATAATTTATATTAATTCCAATTTATACCAATACCAATACCAATTAATTCAATTTCAATTTATACCAATAGAAATTCAATTTATATCAATTTCAATTTACACCCTCCACCCAACCCCTCACACTCCCCACCTCCACCCACACACACACTGCCCACCCACCCCACACAAATATTCCCCCACACCCACCCACATAGACCCACCCACCCACATAAACCTACACACACACACACTACACAAACTGCCCCCCCCCCCCACTGCCCACACACATACCCATGCACCCACACACACACACACAAAAAGAAAAGAGAGAGAAAGAAAAAAATCATTTGAAAATGTAAAGAGAGAGAACAGTCACGCGCGAGAGAAAAAGGAGGGAAAGGAAACGGTGGGGAAAAAAGGCATCTAGGTTTTTTTGTTAAAAGAGTTGTCACACTGTCAAGCTCTTTGACAGTGATAACTTTCTAAAGTTGTCACGGTCAATGATCGTGACAAACCATTGTCATGGACTTGTCACGATCAATGATCGTGACAAAAAAATGCGTGTTTTGTGTCACGGTCAATGACCGTGACAACGCCTACCGGCTCAAAGGTGATAATTTAGCCTTTTGGTGTAGTGGTTCAAGGTTCCTTTTGGGAGTGACGTGATGATGTTGGTATTGGATATTTCAACACTTGTGTTCGTTTGGGATGGTCATGCTAGTGTGTTTATGGTTTAGTTCATGTTCTCAATGGTAAATTCAAAGAGGTTAGCACGACAAGTAAGTTAGTGCTAAGTGGCACGCGATCAAGTTGGTAGTTATTAATCTCTTTCGTGCTTCTTATTAGAATATTTAGTAAGTTACGGGTGTCCATGCAAGTAAATAGTGGTGACACAGTGGTGCTTAGTGTGTGGTGCTTATGTTCTAATCCTTGATGACGTAGAATCTTTTGAAATGTCACTAGAGTGATATGACGCCCATTAGGCAAGTGGCACAATTTCCATATGGTTAACAATAGAGGTTGATGGTTAGGGTTTTGTGACTAAGCACCGATGATTGGTCATTAAAAAGCATACAGCCCTTAGGTACGGCACTTACAGGTAGTTAACATCGATAATGTAATTAGGAAAATTCGATACTTGGGGTGATATCACACTTAATGGTAGTCCGGCAAACATATGAAGTTGTGTATGATAATAGTGGCAACACCGTGATCCTTTGTATGAGATGTACTGTGTGGTAACTTTGATGATGAGAGTAGACTCAGTAGTAGCAACGGTGAGTAGTGTTCGTTGCAGCCTAGCTGTAAACGTTATATAATTCATATAAGGAGGTTAAATGACTAAGTGGCATTCGTAAGTATTGATCATGTGGTGAGAATGTATTGGGTCCCTTGATTAAGGACTTGGGTTTATTTTATCTTGATTATAATGTGTTATTGAGGAATACGATCCAGCATGAAGTCCGTGGTATAGGCCTTGGTACTTATAGGCAATACACAATGTCCCATATCCTACCAAGATCTTTATGGTCGGGTTAACTTGTAGATTGGCACATGGTCTGATCTCCACATAGTGAGACAATTTATTTTTCAAAATTAATCATTTATAAGGGATTAGATAAGGCAGACCATGAGGCTTATGGGTCATATGCAACGTCTTGTATCCTGTTAAAATTCTTAGTGGCATTAGTTGTGGTTTGTTGCATGGATTATGTTTGCAACTGTTTGGAATAAATATAATATTAGTATCCAACTATAAATACTCATTTTAGCCACTGAAGTAATGGTTTTGGTGTGAGGTAATCTGTGATACCCCGTCTAATTAAACATCGGTTGATCGGGCCCTTATTAAATTAAAACAGGTTTCTCATATGGTTCATTCTTAGCATAACTGTCAAAAACTTTTTTAATTACTAACCACCTAAGTGAAATTAGACCGATGCCAAATTTTATCTTTCTTAAAATAGATAAAAGCATAATGCGGAAAAACTAAATTAACCATTCACAATATACTAGAGTCCAACAATCACAATATATAAATAAATCAAGGGTTGCCTAATAAACCATCGGCTAAAATCCAAAACCAAATACTCCATAATAATAAAAGAATTAAGTAACCGAAAACTGTTAATGGACAACATGTCCATACATGGAATATAAAATGAGATCCTACACTAGATCTGAATGAAGGAATTGTCTAATCAAATCCTGTCAGTATCCATAGTGTTATAGCTCTGATTCCTAGAATGAAGTCACACCTGGCATCCCTGTGGCTGACACCTAAAAGGTTTTAAAATATTTTATAGCAAGTATTAGTACACAAAACGTTTTGAAAATATTTAACAAGCATTTATTACATTAAAATTCGGCTATTGATTACAAATGTTCACGTACGCTCTCTCTTGAGTTTTCCTCACCTCTCATCTATAGTGCACGCCTAACGTTCTATACTTAGCCCACCTAGCTATGCTACCCAAGCTTACTAGACTAAAGTATTCAACCGAACTTACCTACACGTCTAAGTTGCCATACCGCCTATACAGTATATTAATTTTACTAACATCTCTCATGTGTTAATTATCAAGACAAGTAACATTCCTCACGTGTTATCTTTTAACTCTCTACATTAAGTTTCTCCACTTAATTTATCATTCCGATACACACAATTTTAAATAACATTCACCTATGTTATTAGCTGAATTATATAATTAAGTTTATTGACTTAATTCATTCTTTTTAGATATCCTCTATCTAACTGTCTACTATAACACATAAGTAGATAAATCGCACAGTATATATTTCACACAGAATATATACAAAGAAACATATCTCACTATAATATCCTAGTATTACACATTAAGGATTCATTAGTTCGGATGTTCCTTCAACCCCAATTTATCATGTCATTCACATTGGTCCGGATATCCCTCGACCCCAATGTAAATGTTATATATATATATATATACACATATATATATATAATGGTCTGGATGTTCCATCGACGCCAATTATTATTTATGTTCGATATTGGTCCAGATAGCCCTCGACCCCAAATCAAACTCTCATGTATTGGTCCGAATATTCCCTTGACCACAATAAATTTAACACACTTTAAGTATTCACACCGCCTAAGTATTCATATGAGATTCACACCACCTAGGTGTTCACATTTATACTTAATATATTTCTCTCTTATACTCGTCGTACTAAAATTTCTTTACGAATTATTTCACTTATCGTATTAATGAGTATTCACATAACTTTAAGGGTTTTAGTTACCCCATTTTATATTTTAGTAGTTAAGCCTAACTCACCCTACTGGTTTACTCCATCAATCTATTTCCCAAACTCCCCCATAATCTATTATCTTTCTCGCGGATAATTAATGGCACAAAAATCAACCCAATTTCGTTCTCGTCTTAATTCTCTCAAGAAGACCAAACCATACCCCTATCATAAGCCTACTGTAATATTTTAATCTCTCAATATTACTTTGTCCAAGTCCTCAAAAATCTCACAACAATGATTTAGGAATTTAAGGCAAAAATTGGAAATTTTAAATTTTCTAGGTAACCGAATCAATTTTCCCTAGACCGAACTGATTCAATTTTGTACAGATTTTTCACTTCGTCTTCTGCATGTGTTTTCCTACGTTTTTCACCATTAATACTCATCTCAACCTCCATGCTTATTCACCAAACTCTTAACCCATAAAAGCACACATCATATATAGTTATTATGATGATTTTAAATGTCTAAAACACGTTAAATTCGTACCAAATACGATCAAGAACAAATTAAAATCACTAATATTTCAAGAACCCTAGTTTTTATTTTTTTCCCACATAATCATTCTGAATTCCATATTTTTCCCTCTCTCTCTCTCTCGTAAACCCTCTCTAGGGTTTGCATGTCATGGCAGCTACTTATTCCCTCCTACCATAATCTTCTAAACCTCCTGATCCCCCTAACCCTTGGCAGAAATCATTTGCAGATGTCTTTCAAGGATCATGCAAAACTTTTGCCATTGAAATACAACCTATTCATAAGCATCGTTGAGAACCAGCCATCTCTTTCAACCAATACCAAGTGGATATTCTATCCAATCCTTTTAAACATGCCATTGTGGGGAAGTTTTCTCATGGTAAACCCTCTATGAAATTCATTCGGAGGAACTCTGAAACCTTTGGGTTGAAATCATTGGTAAAGATTGGTTTGTTGGACCATAAACATATCCTTATTAAAGTTCACTGCGAAGAAGATTTTATCAGGCTTTAGATGCATAATCAGTGGTACATTGGCAAAAGCCCAATGCGTACTTTCAAATAGTATTCAACTTTTAGAATTGACCAGGAGAGTCCATTAGTTCATGTGTGGATCAATCTTCCTGGATTACCTGTGCACCTATTTGCTAAAGAGGCTCTTTTTTCCATTGCTCAGACTGCAGGTAAACCTATTAAACTTGATTCTGCTACCTCAAATGTCTCCAGACCTAGCATGGCTAGGGTGTGTATTGAACTTAATGTTCTACACAATCATCCTAATATAATCTGGATTAATAATGGGGATTTTGGATTCTGGCAACCGATTGTGTATGAGTCTATTCCTAAGTATTGTGTGAGCTACCACAAACTAGGTCATGATGAAGACAATTGCCTCATTTTCAGTTCTAAGGAAGTCAAAGTTAAAGAAGGTATCACAAATGTCCAAGATAAAGGAAAATTGATCTAGGATGATAACAAGAATGTTTTAGTTATTAAAAAAGTTTATAAGGAGAAAAGATCCATCGTGTAGTAAGGTGAATGTGAATATTTCAACTGGTGATACTGTTTTGGAAGATCAAGCTGAGGCACCAGACAATAGCCTCATAAAAGTTAAAGTTCAAGAGAAAAATCTACAAATAACATCAACAATTGGTACAGTTCAGGTAGAACAATAAGAGTCCCAAGTCAATGTTTTTAGAAAGGTAGAAGATCAAGAAAGGCATATTTAATCGAATCCTGCAATTCTGTCAAAGAATATTATCAATGATTATTCAATGTTGCTAGTCAATCTAGAAGAAGGTGAAATTCTAGAAATTATTGGGGAGATTAGATTCAATTCAGAGTTGTTAGAGACAAAGTATAACTCTGATTCTAAAAGTAATTATCAGAAGAACCATATTGAAGATGTTAAAAATGGAAGTTCAGATTCTGAAGATGAAAGGGTTAAGACTACTCCCATTACTGAGGAATTAAACCAATTTTCTAATTTACTTAATGAAAAAATGAATTCGAATAAGAAACACATGGAAATCGAGTTGATGAATCAAAAGTAATTTCAAAATGAAGATCAAGAGTTTACTGTAGTCAGAAAGAAGAAAAGAGCATCTGGAAAGCAGTATACTCCACTTACTGGTAATAGAAGGAACATAAGAGAAAATGCTCAAATTTCTACTTCAGTCTCCTGCCAAAACCCCAATGATAAGTTCTCGTATTTGGAATGCTAGAGGGGTGGGCAATAAGCCTACCAAAAGAAGAATAAAAATATCTGTAAGTATCACAATTTATCTTTTCTGGCAATCTTAGAACTTATGATTTGTGAGGATAAGATAGATGCTTTTAGAGTTTCTATAAATTTCGATGGGTGCTCATTTAACTCTTCCAATAAAATATGGTGTTTCTGGAGGCATGGTATAAAATGCAATGTGGTGAATGATTCAATTCAAAGCCTGGTTCTTAAAGTATCTCACCCCCTGCTTGCCAATAGTATAATGTTGCAGATTGTCTATACTAAATGCAATAGCCTATAGAGGCTTCCTCTTTTGGAGACAATAAATGTCAGCCCAAACTTATGTGATAATAATCCTCTAATGGTTGCTGGTGACTTCAATATAGTGTGTAATGCAGAGTAGAAAGCTGGAGGTATACCTATAGATCTAGATGCAACAGCTGAATTTAATGAATGCATTCAGGTTAATCATCTGGTGGATATGGGGTTCATTGGTTCAAAGTTTACTTGGCATAGAAATTCTAATGGATCTTTGGTTTTAGAAAGACTTGACAGAGGTCTTATTAACCCTTCTTGGCTCGATTCATTCCCTCAATCTTCCCTTAAACACCAGCACAAAATTTGTTCTGATCATAGCCCTCTTCTTATCTATATCCCTAGTCCAATTCTACTATAAAGCCTTTCAAGTTTCTCAATTTTTGGGCCTCTCATGATTCATTTAATCAGGTTGTTTCAAACATTTGGGCTCTTCCTTCCTCTGGAAAACCCTTACAGGTGTTTGCATCGAAGTTGAAAAGACTTAGAAGTACTCTAAGTTTTTAGATTAGACAAACCTTCAAAGATATATTTCAGCATTCTAAAGAGCTATAAGATAAAGTAGCTGAGGCAGAGATTTCTTTTGAAGAAGATCCATCTTCAGAAAATAGGGAGGTTTTTAACAAAACTTAAGCTGAATTGAATGTAGCTATGGTTATAGAGGAAAATTTTTGGTTTCAGAAATCTAAAAGTGAATGGATTAAAGATGGAGACAGAAATTCTAAATATTATCATGCCTTGGTCAAGCAGAAGAGAAGGCAATCTTGGATTCATAGCATCAAAATTAAAGATGGAAATACTGTGGAGTCCTCTGAAGACATTTCTAACAGTTTTCAATCTTATTTTCAATCTTTATTTTCTGCAGGTATCTCCAACTCATATAAGGTGATTGATCATATTCTTTCTTTGGTGTCTACTGATATAATGAAGCTTTGGAGAAAATGCCAGATGAACAAGAGATATTAGAAGTTGTTAGGAGCATGAATTCAAACAGTGTTGCTGGTCCAGATGGTTATAACAGTTATTTTTATGTTCAGAGTTGGGACATCATCAAGTCAGACCTTATTGCTGTAGTTCAATCCTTATTTGTAGGTGCAGACATTCCTAAATCTTGGGGATCTTCGCTCATCTGCCTCATTCCAAAAATTCCTAACCCTTCTACTTTCAAGGACTATAGGCCAATTAGTCTTTGTAATGTATATTATAAAATCTTCTCCAAAATTATCAATTCTAGACTATCCTCATTCCTTCCCAATCTCATATCTCCATTCCAATCAAGCTTTGTTAAGAATAGGAGAATTTTGGATAATATTCTTCTGAGTCAAGAAATGTTGCAGCTTCTAGATAGAAAGAACCAAGGTGGTAATGTGTTGTTGAAGATTGACATGAACAAAGCTTATGATAGGATCTCATGGTTGTTTTTACTAAAGTCTCTAAGGAAGTTTGGTTTCTCTGAAGTTGTGACTGATTTGGTGTGGAGGTGTATATCTTCTTCTTAGTTCTCTATAGTGGTGAATGGTCAGACTAGAGGTTTTTTTAAGCCATCCAGAGGGCTTAGGCAGGGTGATCCACTATCCCCTAGGCTTTTTATTTTAGCTTCTGAATCTCTTAGCAGAGGTCTTCATCAAATGGTGATAAATGGTTCTATAAAGGCCTTTTCTCATCCAAGAGGATGTAATATAATTAGCCACCTCAGTTTTGCTGATGACTTAATTCTTTTCACATCTGGACCTAAGAGAAGTCTATCCAATTTAATGGGTTTCCTCAGTATATACCAGCTCCAATCAGGTTAAGAAATCAGTAAGGACAAGAGGAGCTTTTTCATGAGCATCAAAGTGCAGAGAAGATGTGTAAAGAATGTAGCAGAGGTTACAGGTTTCAAGCAAGAAAAAGGTTGTTTAAAATACTTGGGTTGCCCTCTCTTCAAAGGTAGGAAAAAAGAAATGTACTTTGACCACATGATCCATTCTTTGAATTCTAAAATCAATAGTTGGAGATCCAAATTCCTTTCAATGGGTGGTAGGATAACCCTATTGACCTCAGTCCTTCAATCAATGTGTATCTATATCCTTTTTGCTCTTAGCCCTCCCAAAAAATCTATTTATCTGATTAATAAAATCCTAAGCAACTTTATTTGAGGTTTTCATAAAACATATGCAAATAAATATCATTGGAAAAGATGGAATATGATTTGTTCTCCTAAGAATGAGGGAGGTTTGGGGATTAGAAACTTGAACTCCCTTGTTCTTGCCTCAAATCTGAAGATTGCATGGGAGTTTAAATCAAGTAATTCTATGTGGGATTATTTCATGAGAAATAAGTATTCTTCAATGCCTTTGAGAGCTACTTCTATGGCAGCTAAAAGGATATCTCAAGCTTGGTCTGTCTGTGAAGATAATTCCGAAGTTAGTAATGGCATTTAAGTTTGGAAACCCTCTAATTCAGGATGTTTTTCTTTCTCTTTAGCTTATGAGATTGTTAGATCTCCTAAGCTTCCTTCTGTCTCGCAAACCTTCATTTGAGATCCTCATATTCCTTCTAACTTATCATATTTTTCCTAAAGGATCTTAAATAATATTGTCCCTCTTGATTTTAATGTTAAAAAGATTATAACTCATATCACTTCTCGATGTTTGTGTTGTCTTAATTCTAAAGATCACCCCGAGCATTTCTTTTTGAAAGGTCCTATGGCTTCTAAAATTTGGAATCTTTTGGGGAATTTAATAGGAATTCAACAATCATTTTCGATCCATTCCCAAATATTGAAATGGTGGATGCACATGGGCTCTAGTCAGTTCTCGAAGTGGATTCATAAGATAATTCCTATCTGTATTTTCTATGAACTATGGTTGGGGAGAAACAAATCTCTTTTTGATGGAATTCCAATGTATGTGAATGTGATTATTGACAGAATTAAGAGGAGAATCAGAGATATAGCTTCAACCATTCATTTCAAACCTTCTTCATAGCAAAATTTCATTCCGATCATTCAATTTCTGAACCTAAGTCCTCCTAAACCTAATCAATATATCTTCATTCCCATTACCTGGTCTAAACCTTAAAAAAAATTCTTAAAGCTGAACTCTGATGGTGCTTGTGATAGATACGGTAACATGGGTATTGGTGCAGTAATTAGAAACGATAAGGGTCATTTTATTTGGGGTATTGCTTCATTTGTCTCGGGAGGGTCCAGTATCATGGCTGAAGTTTTAGCATTGAAAGAAGGTATAAATCATGGAGTTTCTTTTTATGGTCACAAATTGGAAGTGGAATCGGATTCTCAAATAGCAGTGAATTGCATAAACTCCAAATCTAAGTCCTTTTGGAAAACTAGAAGTTGAATAGAAGAAATTCAAAATATCATAGCTCTTTGGAACATTAAGGTTTCTCACATTTATAGGGAAGCTAATCATGTAGCTGATCTTTTGTCTAAACATGGCCTTAATTCCAAGAAGAGTACCCATTTCTATCATTTTAAAGAACTTCTGAGGATAATTAAGGGAGCTTTAAGACTTGATGTTAATAGTTTGCCTTATATTAGAAAGTGTAATTGACTTGGCTTCTTTTTGTATTGCCACCTAGAGAGGGCTTTTCCCTCTAATTATCAATAAATATTTTTTTCATTAAAAAAAGTCCATATTTAATTCATCTTAATCATCATGTCTCTTATGATTTCGATCCCTCTATAGGTATACATCATACTACAAGCAAATCCCTAACCAATATGCATCAAATTTATTCTTTTTCTCCCAAGAACACGGATTTAATCAAAATTATCAACAAATTTCTACACATGGGCATTATAACTTCATATTTAAATGCAATAAACAACTTGCCTTAAATGGGTGATCGGATTTTGTGATGATGAAAATCGGTTGATTGTCTCCTCTCCAATTCCCCACTCCAAGATTTATGTTTTGCAATCCCAAATGAAAATTTCTTCAAAACTCTTTTTAACCCTCACAAAAGTTCTCTCTTTTGTGTTGTAATTGTCTAACGTGTGTTTTTGGAGTCTCTAACCCTAACTCCCACTTATCATCTAATAAAATTCCCAAAATTCGTAGGTCCCTTAACCTATATTTTTCAAATGACCAAAATGCCCTCAATAGGTGTCAGTTTGGTTTAAAATTGATCTGGGACCCAAACAATACCCCCCGGATACACTTTTTTGACTACTTCGACCCATTCGGGATAATCCATGACCTCTAAATTATCATCCAAGTCTCTAAAAATATATTTCCTTTCCCAACCTCAAATTAATCTACACGCGACTCCCGGTTAAGATAAAATAAAATACGCACATATCACTCGATAAGCCGTATAACACTAATTATCAAATATTTACAATTTACACTTAATAAATATTATATCATAATATTAATCAGTATCTATCTCTTGATTAATATTTAATAGTCACATTTATTATTTAATCACCTTAAATTACTTTACTCGCGTAATTTAAATACCACGTATTTTCCCAATTAATTCCCGAAGTAATTAAATTATAAATACGTAGAAATATGGGGTATTACATACTCCCCCTTACAGAGGAATTTCATCCCTGAAATTAGGACATACATGCGGTGAATAACTCTGAAAACTACTCTCGCATGTCATCCTCCCGCTCCCATGTCGACTCATCAGTATTGTGGTGTCCCCACTGAATTCACACTAATGGCACCACATTGGATCGCAGTTTATGCTCACCACGATCTACAATAGCCACGGGCCTCTCCTCATATGAGACGTCTGGCTACAAATCGATCTCTTCAAGTGGAACATTCCAGAAAGCTCTCTCGCTCCTCCTGTACTTCTTCAGTGATGACAAATGGAACATATCATGTATTCGCTGAAGATTCTCTGTAAGTCCCAGTCTGTATGCTATAGGTCCCACCCTCTCTATAATAGGAAACAGTCCCACATATCTCGATGATAACTTTCCTCTCTTTCCAAATCTCATAATCCCCTTCATAGGAGATACTCGAACCAATACCTGATTGCTAACCTCTAACTCCAGATGTCTGCTGTTGGCGTTGGCATAACTCTTCTGCCTATCCTGAGCTATTCGACTGCATCCTAGAATCAACTAAATCTTGGAAGTAGTCTCCTATATCATCTCGGGCCCCAACAACTTGTTGTCCCCCACCTCTAACCATCATGCGGGTGAAAGATAAGGCCTCCCATATAATGCCTCAAACGGTGCCATACCGATAGTAAATTTGTAAGAGTTGAATGCTTCGCTTAAAATAAGTAATGCCTATGGTAGTTTGGTATTTCAATCAAGATATGATAAGGCAGACAATAACCTAGGTGTAGTTAGTTGGTGACATTATCACCAGTAAATGGACACGGTCAATATAGATAAGGGTGTGAAGCATCACCAATCGGCATGGTTCATGTACACTAAGGACGTGAAGGGTAGGGCCTTGCTCCTAAGGAGGAAAGTCGGGCGTTGACTTCTTAGATAACTACCGATTCGTATACTACGTTTGTGTTATGAGAATGAATAGTTTTAATTCGATTTGGCACGGCTAGTGACCCAAGACAGGGTATGTGGCTAGAATGAGTGCTCGGTGATGACTCTAAGTATGTGGCGTAGGTTAGCTTTCATAAATCATAGTCGGACACTTATGAGAAAAATCTCTAGGGAAGGATGCTTGTTCCTTCTAACTCTCAAGTATCCCTTTCGATTTCGATAATAGGGGATCGGTATTCTCACATATGGTGACTCGAATTGGTGTCATGTCATGGTACGACACGGTTGGACCTTGTAGAGCACGATGGACTAGGTATGGTCAATTCAGCTCGATAACTGGGGTATACTTGCTATTATGTGAAGTTTTGTGTATGGGTGATTGTGCTTTTGGCCACATGATTTGCTCGTAGTATTTACCTTTCTTAGGAATAGCAACCTCTCCGACTGGCCGACATGACAGTTAGTGACTATGGTCATTAAGAGAGGAATGATAGCTCTAGGATATTGTATAGTGTTAGAAATCAAGGAAGAATTATCACGGTGATGCTTTTCCACGGTGAAGGGATTAGAGCGAGGCTCTGGCAAGTTCTCAAAGTTGACACACCTAGGGTAGTACTAGGGTCATCAGAATGACGTAGTGGAATGTGTAAGCCGAGGCCACAATGATGACTTGGTAAGAATATTATTCTTTGGGGTGAGAAAATAAAATAGTATGTTTATTGGCAAGATCATGCGAGTTGTGTAGTAAGGATAGCTTGAAAATTTGTGGGACGCGAGATTTACAGTCCTAAAATAAAATTGATTTTGATGATGAATACAATGATTGGTTGCATTATGATTCACACTGAGTGAATGTCAATCGCTGGAGAGGATTTTCCCGTGTAGACTCCGGTATACCTTGAGTACTTGGATAGGTGTGCTAGAAATTGTTTGGACATGATCATAAAATGAGTGGAGACTCGGTGTCAATTGTGTGAAATTATGATAAGCGAGATGGTGGACGTTAGAGCATGTCACATGTCGAGTATTTAGTGGCAAACCCCGTATGGAGGCACGTAGGGTGACCTTAATATGTAGAACTTCAATGATTTTGTCTTGGAGGATTTTTATGGCTTAGAATAGAAGTTGGTGAACCCCTCATGCTTAAGGATTAACGGATCGAGAATTTGGGGGACAACATTCACCAAGGAGGGAAGTTTGTAATACCGTGTCCTAATAATTGAATTATATTTTATAATGGAGTGAGAAGTGAAGAGAATTACAAGAAAATTATGGGTCAAAATTGAAGGTAATGAAAGAATAGAAAGGGGTCGTTCGAACGACCTGTGGGGGTTATTGGAAGCGAGATCAATTTCACACAAAGCAGGTGTTCAAATAACCTTCGAGAGAGATCTCATTTCATTACAACCCCAGGTCGCACGAAGGTCACATGAAGACAAACTTCAAATGCGATAGTTATGTCATTTGAATGACGTTCATGTCGTTAGAACAACGTGCCTCAAAAATGTTTTCATCAGATTGCCTTTGTGCACTGTAACAATTATGGCCCTTGATTTGGTGGGATATCAAGCTCGGGGTTACTCATCCTACACCAACCTTTCTACTACCATTTGTGATCATTGAGGTGGGAAAATATATCCTTAGTATTTAATACTCTATTTGCACTTTTAGTGGTCTTGTGGTTAGATTACATAAACAGGATGCCCACGAATAAATTGTGATTTTTAGTAAAATAATATTAAACATTTTTATGGAATAAAAATGTCGATAAAATGTTATTTTGTTGTAAATATAGTGTGAATAAATATTTCAAAGTCTTTAAATAATAAAAGTTTGTATTTCATGAAAATGACATATTTTCTATAAAGATTGATGTTAAACATTTATGAAATAAAATGTTTGAAAATAATTACTTATTTCGCTTAACATTGGTGAAATAATGTTTCAAAGTTTCTTGCAAAAAATGGAAAGTTTATGAAAATAGACATTTGTTGAGTTTGAAGAAATTGAATATTATTTATGCCTTGAAAGTATATTTTTGCAAGCATGATGAATTTCTAAAAGGAGATGTAGATTTAACCCCATTAATAGGATTTTATATTCCCAATACTGGACGTTGTTTGGGAACAAACAGGCTGCGGCCATGTCCCTTCATATCTCAAGAGGCTTCCGCCTGGATCAAACAGGACATGGTCAACATCAGCCGTTGCTTATGGCCAAACAGGTCACGGCACTCATCCAAGCATTTGTTGTTGCCTGGGTTCAAATAGGCCATGGAACCTCCTCATCCACCAGTCACTTGACAGTTATCATGCTTCTAGAAGGATTCCTTACTCATATAATTTATCCACATGTCACGTGCTCCATGCACATGACACCACCTATATGACTTTTATAAATATAAGGGCTCACCTCACTATGAGGGGGGACAAAACACTTAGTGAAGACCTTCCAAACTCTCAGCTCTCTATCTCTCTCTAGATATTACCACGTCTAGGGGGATCACCCCTATTACAGTCGCACTGAGTCAATCTTTACAGGCCACATTCCGATCTGCTAAGCTTAGCCAAATTCATGTATTATCCTCCCCTCTCTCTTGTACGTCTCTAATGGCATCACAATCTTGTACAATATAATGTATATAATGAGATTAGTGCACCAAAATGGACATAGGCACATTTTTATAGCCAAGCCACTCTATATGTTGTGCCTATCTCCGTTTACTTGCTTTATTTCTAATTTACGCTTGATATGATGGTTGAGAAGGATATATGTCCAATTTCTCATATCATCATTCTGGCGTCATCTATGGGAAAAGAGGTATTAAATCTAGTTTTCTTTTACATTTTAGGGTTCCTTACACCTTATTTTATCCATGTGGGCCCCTAAACCACTATCCCATGGGTGAGATCTGGGTTGTGGGGTTTGTACTTTTGCATATAAGCCCCTGTGAGGGGATTGTTTATCTCCATATCTGTTTTCTATTACCTCAGATCTGTTTCTACACCCTGATGATGTTACCTTACCAAGATAGTGTTAAAAATCACAAAAGGCTATAGCCTCATGAAGGTGGGTAACTAGGAAAGAGTTCTATTTATTAATTTTTGCTCTTTACACCCATGGTCTAGGGTTTGCTCAAGATTTGTGCTATTTTTTGGCCCTAAGGACTATTTTGTCTTTAGTAGACTCCTAGTAGGCCTATTTTGTATATTTTCTATGGGCTAAACTTAGATTTTGGGTCAAATTTTGGGATCACAACCTCCGGTAGGATGCGGCCAGGCAGTTTAATTGCCTGTATGCCGCAGCCCTTCTATTGCAGCTGGTGCATAGCTTAAACTCCTTCAGTTCATAAACTAGAGAAAAGGGGCTGATGATAAATTGTCCTCAGACCCAACTATGATGAATTTCCCCTTAGTAATGCCACGACAGTAACTACATGTTTACAACAACCCGCACCCACAACAGTGTAATTTTACAGATCATCAAAGTATATATTTCTTAAGATTGACATAGTAGAAGTCATGGAAGTAAGATCTAGGTCAGGTTCACAATAGAATGAACATATAGCCCAACTACAGAACTATATCAAGCACTTGTATGATAGTCGGGCCTCTCTCCAAAGACATGTCACCCTCCTGGCATAGAGGGTTTTGATGTTGGAGTCCACGGCTTTTACCTCCATGTAGAAGGTCCCAACACCTGATGCCGTAGAGGATAAGGCCGCAGCTAAATCCCCTAAGAAGAGGAAGTAGGAAGAGCCTAAGACAGAGAAGTCTTATGAAAACTACGACCCATTGACCACAAGTGTTGAGGACATCCTTAAAAGCATTAAGGAGGACAAATTGCTGAAGTGGACCAAGAAGTTGAAATCCCCTCCCTGGAAGAGAGGTCGGGCCAAATGGTGGAAATTTCATCAAGACCATAGCCATGACACTAGTAGATTCTAAACCTTGAAAGATATAATTAAGAGGCTTGTCAGGCAGAAGATGCTCCACCGATTCATAAAGGGCACAGCCTACAACTGAAAGTGCATGCCTAATTTTAATTTTAAAGAATTTATGTTTCTATTTTTGTGAAACTCTTTGAAGTTCTTGCTTATAGACTTTGTATTTTTTAACAAAGTCAAAAATACATATATATGTACACAAATGGAAGATTTAGTCATATTAATTTCTTAATTCTCCTTATCTCTAATCTCATGAAAGACAATTTCAAGGAAAAAATGACAAATTATCTTGGAATATTATTTATTTCGGGATGGATCCATGGAGAAAAAGGGGTGACGGCCTTAATTGGCTCGTAACACCCCTCATGATGCACAAACATATGGAAGTATAGGATGATTATATTGGTAAAGATGATCACCTTTTGAGATGCTTTTATTAACCTTAGGGGATCAAGATACCCCCTCTCAGCTTTCAGGATGTGTCAATCAGCCTTTAGGGATCATAATACTCATTATCAACCGTGGGTGGCTTTATTGACAACCTAGTCCATAAAGGCTTGAAAATACCTAGTTTGGGGAGGCTTGATACCTATCCTAGGGACACCTGAAAATACCCATCCAACCATGGGTGGCTTATTAACAACCTAGCCTGGGGAGGCTTGAAAATGCCTTGAAACAAAGAAAGGAAGTTGCAGCCTGTTGAAGAAAAGTGGGCCAAGGACATTATTATCCACATCAAGGGAAATTGTTCCCCATAGTCCACCAATCTAACATTGTTTCCGTAGCATTTCCAATCCTAGTTCTTAAGATCGAAGAAGGGAAATTTTTACCCACCATCTTCTAAATGACAGCGGCATACACATAAAGTTCGCAAGCCTATGTTTTATTGCTATAAATAATTATTGAAACATTCAAGCATTCAATACAATCGAAAAGTGTAGAAATCAGTATGCAAACAAAGGTGATCAAGGGTCAGAAGTAGTTCAGTGTTCTATGTAAATTACATGATCAATATGGACGCAGCCCTACAAAATATGGCCACAATCCAAAAATATTTCAAAAGAATCAAAGAATAATTAAAGTCAACTATGAGGTTGTGTCCTTATCTTCATCTTTATCTTCTCCATCATCGATCACGATCTTAGTCTCATCCTCATCAGCGACATCCTCAATTTTCTTCCTAGATCTCTCCTCCATAGTAGCCCTTAACTCTGCCACAGACTCCATATGCTCAGCATCACTGAGCTTTCAGGTAAGGACTTTTTCCATTGATTTAGGGAAGTTTTTAATCACCCTTTTCCTAAGCTCCTGGAAGCCGCAGAGGTAGGCCTTGTTATTAGTTAAAAAAAAAGTCCTTTAAAGTTTTATAAGCAACCACAACATCATCTGCAGCATAATCCATCTGTTTAACGGTTGCGGCATGTTCATTATTAAGTCTTTGGAGTGCTGCGGAATGGCTTCGGACCAGTTCGTCATTTTTTTCTGCGCCAAGTTAAGCTTTTGTTTAAAGGATAAGGCATACCTGGAAGCCTCCAAATCCTTGTCCTCAACAGCTACAATGCATTTTGTGTCCTTGACAAAATTTTGTTCAGCTTCATTTTTTGCCTTATTAGAAGCTTCAATATCCATTTTCGTCGCCTAGAGGGTTGCTACAGAGGAGCTTTTGCCAGCTGCAAAGGTCGCGGTCCTAGTACTCTCAAGTTTGGCCTTGTGGATTATCTCCACATCCTGATGTTGGTTATAAATATTTTCATATCTGGATCTCAAGGCCAAAGTAGACTTCACATCCTAAAAAACAAAATACAAAAGTCAAAAATATGAAAATAAAGTTCACAGAAGGCCAAAAGTGTGAATAATTACCCTCAATAAACTATGGAGTGTGTAATCCTCCAGATCCTTTGCATCCTACACAGTGAGATGGGTAACATCAAAGTCCTCTGTAGTATTTTTGTTCTTGAGATAGTTGTGGTCGTTTTATCCCTCAGGCTGCCTCAATTATGGTAAAAAATGTCACTCTACATCCCTGCTCTATGGAGTTGGCAAATTGGCATTTATAGCCATCACTCTTCATGGTGAGCTACCACTGGTGGAAGCTTTAATAAATCTATTCCCATGAAAATATTCACTTGGCATAAGACCTACTATGACAAGTTGATCCCCAATGTCGTCATCCACCAAAGGTTCATTTTGTTGACCCACTGTAGCGGCATCTTCAGTAGGGGATGCATCCTTTTCAACGGTGGGTTTGGCGACCTCACTTTCAATTGCCACAGACACACTGGTAGCTTTGAACCCCTCCTTTGGTGCCATCTTTCTCTTTTTCCCCTTCTTTTTGGGGGCTTGGTTGAGGCCAAGAGCAGCCTCATCCGTTTCATTAAGTTGGACGACAAGGAGTTCATGGTCAATTTCCTCCCCTAAATTGGAAGATATCAGTTAAACAAATATCAAATAAAAGCCGCGGCAAAGTATATCAGACAAGAAAAGTATTAAGAGTTACCTTCCATAACCATTTTCTTTGGTTGGTGCTTAGATACAAAATATCCTTGCTCAAAAATGGATGTAGAGGTAATAGGGTCCGAGAATTTATTCTCCTTATCAATCAAGTTGTTCGTGTCCGTAACTCTCTTTTTCTGCCTATTGTTGAGGTTCAGGTTGTCAAAAGTTAAACCAAAGTGTTACTATGTGACGCATAAAGTGAAATGAATGTAAAATAAAAGTATTAAAAAGAGTAAAGGCTACAAAAAGTGAATACCTGCTTTGGAAGGACGTCCCCACGTCCGCGGCATCTTAAAGATTTTTCCCTTTCAGTTTCCTCAGGGAAGATTTCCCAGTCGTCCCCAGACACAAAGAAAAATTTACCTTTCCAGTTTTTAACACTGTTAGGCCTATCGGTATACAAATACTTATCTTCACTCCGCAGTATGAAGTAATAATACCATGGAAAATCTTTGGAATTTTACTTTGGTTTATAAAAATAGAAAAACTTGGCAAGAGTAATGTCTCTGTCGAAATGCTTTTGCCAAAGCACTAAACCAGCAAGGATGGACCTCTATCCATTGGGGTCTAGTTAGGTTGGGGTTAGATTTATAGCACATAAAATTCTCCTAACAAGGTCAGGAACGGGTAGCAGTAGCCCCAAGAGAAAGGCCTGCAAATGAAAATAAACCTCCTCATTGGGGACTGTCAAACACGGCCGTTGTTCTACGATAGGAAGTGTGCAGACGGTCCCTCCTGTAAACTCGAAGGTCGAGGCAACCTCAGCAATCTCATCCTCATTCATAATGCACTTGAATTCCAAGGTTGCGGGAGGTTTCTCCATAGATTATCCAGAGGATCCAGTTATAGTATTCCTAGTCTTTGGTGGGACAGCCAAAGCCCCAATAGCTACCCTAGAAATCGCTTCAGCAGAAGTATTATTGCTTGAGTGAGTATATTCCACCATTATGTCTGCACCCTCCCTAGTATCCCTACAAATAGAAGATTTTGCGGAGTTAGAGTCTATTGTGACACAATTGGGATAGTCCTTAACTTGGCAGAGCCCACTATCCTTTAAAGGATTTATAAAGGGTATTTTGGGAGGCGGTACACCAAAGTGTTTTTTCTAAAAGTACTCCAGATACCCCGAAGGGTTCCAATTCATAGAGTCTTGATAAAACCTGAAGAGCAGAAGGGCTCTGTAGTTAGGTGTCGTATCCACTATGATCGGACAAGCCTGGTAGAGGCTGTGACAAACACAAGCAATACATTAAAAAGACGCTGGAAAATTCAAGTGTCGTAGCCATCTAACCCAAAATCAAGCTATAAGGAAAACAGAGAGCAACAATAAAGGAAAAGTAAATGATGCAACCAATCAATCCCAGAGATAAGAACTGCAACTAAGGAGACAATTTCCCAACTTCAAATTATAGGCCACAGTGGTATGGAGGTTGCAGCTATAAAAAAAGGACCAAAAAAACTACAGCACGAGGGAAATTTGACACTTCATCCAATCAATTCAAGAACTAAAGACTACGACCAATGGGTGTTCTGATTTTATAAGGATTGAGAGAAGGCCATAGTAAAATAGCATAGTTATACTACAATCCATGGCCAAGTTCACAAACAGGTAAACGACTGGATTACTAACCTTCAAAGATCGAAAAACTAAAACCCTAGGGTTTTGTCAAGAACACCAAGAACACGTTCTTGGTGTTCTTGGACAAAAAAATCTAAATGGGGTCTAGGTACAGATTAAGCCCAGAAAATAGAAAATTATCACCCAAATCCATTCCAAGCACCTAAAACTACCAACATCATTCCTATTATGTCAACATCAGTCCCAAACCTTAAAGACCTTAATTGTCCAGAAATCCCAAATCTCAAAAAACCCTAATTTTTACAAAATTACATAGATCAAGGGCATAGATTGATTCATAAAGGGATTTACAGAGTATATATTTGCAAAAAATGTGAAATACAAGCAGAAATTGAAATGGAAGTATGGAAAGAAGGGATTAAAGGGATTATTACTTGGTAAATGATGAAATTATGGGTTGCTCAGCCTTGAACCACCACCAACTGCCTTGGAACTGCAGCCTGAAGATCACCGAAAAATGCAAAAGGAAAAGGGGCAAGAGTTTGATATTGATTTGCTCTCAAAGTTTTGATAATCAAGTCCACGTCCCAATCCCATTTATATAAGAGGGTGCTAGAAGAAGAAGTGTCACTTTATATTGGTCGCGGCAACTAGCCGCGTCCCTTTCAAGACTTGCAAGATAAATAATGACACCATAGCAAGGTCCTAGAACTCAGTCGCAGCACCAACTCGCCACCTCTTGGCACTACGGCTTGGGGCCTTATTGATATGCCCAATACTGGCCATTACCTAGGAACAGACAAGTCGTAGACCTATCCCTTCATACCTCATGAGGCTACCGCTTAGATTAAACAGGCCATGGTCAGCATCAGTCGCTACCTGGGGCCAAACAGGGTGCGGCAATCATCCAAGCATTTGTTATTGCATGGGTTCAAACAAGCCACGGATCCTCCTCACCCACTGATTGCTTGACAGCTATCATGCTTCTAGAAGGATTCCTTACTCATACAACTTATCAACATATCACGTTCTCCATGCACATGAAACCAACTTTATGACTTATATAGATTTAATTTCTCACCTCACTATGAGAGGGGAAGAAACACTTGGTGAAGCCCTACTAAAACTCAGCTCTCTCTCTCTCTCTAGAGATCACCACATCTGGGGGATCACCCATATCGCAGCCACACTAGGTCAACCTTTACAAGCCATATCTCATGCTACTCAGCTTATCCAAATTCATGTATTCTCCTCCCCTATCTCTCTTGTACGCCTCTAATGGAAACATAACCTTGTACTATACGATGTATATAATGAGATTAGTGCCCCAAGGTGGACGTAGTCTCATTTTTAAAGCCGAACCACTCTATATTTTGTGTATATCTCCTTTTACTTGCTTTATTTCTACTTTATACTTAACATGATGGTTGAGAAGGATGTATGTCCAATTTCTCGTATTATCGGGATACTAGGATTTAAAATCCATCTTCTCATGCATATAAACCTGTAGTGTTTTGGCAATATATGTATAACCAAGTTTAAAGAAGATTTTTTTGAGTTTAAACATGGAATAAGAAAAATAAAAATTCTTGTCTTCAAAGTTTGTGAAAAGGGTTTAAAAGTGTGATAAGTACAAAGTTGCAAGACTACATGTATTGATAAAAAGGAAATGGTATTTTCTTATGAAAGTAGTCGTTAAGTGTAAAATAGATTTCTTGAATAAAGAAAGTAAAAAATGTCTAATTTGGAAATATAGTCAGTAAAGGTGTTAATGGGTAAACATTGGGAAGTTGGTGTGTGTAACGCAATAATGTTTTGAAAGATTAACACTTATGAAATTGGATGGTAAATAATGAAGCAAATATGTTTTCAATTAATAAGAATGTTACTCTAAGGTTAAAAAGGTGTTAAGGTGTTAAAACACTTAAGAAGTTACTATGGGTAACTTACTAGTATTTTGGGGAAAATTAACACTTGTGGAAATGGAGTAAAAGATAAGTTTGGAAACAAATGGATAAAATGGTAATTTTACTTAAAGTGGAATGTTTTTATGAAATCAAAATGTTGGAAAAGGAGTTGCACAAATTGGTCCTAAATGAATATGATTTTGGGAATAAAATCAAGGTTAAAGTGAAAAGGACTTGAGATGATAAATTCAAAGTGTAACACAAGTTTGGGTGAAACTCTGGGTTTTTGCTTCAACCGGGTAAAAGGAAAAGTGGAATAATGTGGATATTTTTAAAATGTTAAAACACATAAAGGAAATCTGATGACACCATGAAAATTAAGGAGGGCCCGGAGCCCTAGGGTGAAAGACTAAAAACAATTAGCCAAAGCATATGGTGCACCTAACCGGTAGTGCGGAGCCCGTTGAAGTATGCGGTTATTGAAAGATTTTGAGAAAAGATAAAGGTATAAGGAACATGTCAAGAAATGCATTGTGTGGTAAAAATGTGTTAAGAAAACCTAACTTGAATGAATTAATAAATTTTTCTGCAAAGGTTAAAATGGACAACTGAATGTGTGAATTGATTAATGTCCATAAGGTGAATGAAAGGTAAAGTGAATGGGTAAATGGGTGTTCAAGCAACCTAAGTGGCTCAACCCATAATGAACATAAGAGTGTGTTGTAAGAGGTTTTAAAAGATTAAATAAGTACTTTCTAACGCGATGAATGCGTGTGTTGAAAGCATGATTTTCAATGAAAATACTAATGTGGATCGGTTACAATGAGAAGGAGTAATTTCAAAAAGAAATGTTTTTCGATTAATTCAAATGTAGTTGTTTCAAGTATTTGACCATGTGTATTAAATAGAATGAGAAATGTCAAAGTGAGAAAATGGAGTTTTTTTACAAGTCAAGGTGAATTAATCTAGATAAATAAGGTTTTTCATAAGTGTTGATGTAAAAAACTAGATTTGATCTAATTAATTAATCATCGATAAATATGAATAAAATAATAAGACAAAGGATTTTTAAAGTGGCTCAGCCTTAATGAAAATGGCCTACATCCACTATTTTGTACTACTGGGTCTTTGCCTTCGTATCGTGTGTTTTTTCTTATGGAAGCTTACCCCGCTATTGGGGATGTTACAATGTATTTATAGCCCTTGGTCTATCAGTATGAATAGATATTATGTCGTTATTTAATAGACATATACATCTGTACATAATAAGAATGTTCATTGAATCCGTGATTGTCATTTGATATTCGTGACTAGATGCTCTGTATGTTGAGTAGCTCAGTACTTGAGTAGCTTGGTACGCTGAGTAGCTCGGGTGCAGAGTAGCTCGGGGAACATATCTTTTCGCCATGTAAGATGACACATGCCTTCATATAATTGGTCCACGTCAGCTGACTAATTTTTGTATCAACAGATGCCCCCAATGTTTCACAGTTGAGGTCGAATATGAGAGTGTGGAAAATTATGCCCAGAAGTTGCTTGGATACAATTACCCAGTCTGATTGGATTACAAATATTAACACTTTATCATTTAATGATTTTGATCGTGAAATGGTAAACTCGTAAATATTTTGAATCTTCGACAGACGCTTGGGTATTTGCGTCTTTTTCATCATTCAGCTGCCAGAAAAGCAATCATCTTTTCTAGTAATCATTTCTTTTATAACTTCCAGATGCAGATCATTTAAAAGCGATAAAATTGAATCATCTTGTACTTTTTACTTCCAAACTTCTAAACTCTTTGTCTTCTCACTCTATCCTTGTACTGTCATTCTTTCTGCCACCCGCCTTAGCAGATTTCTCAGTTTTCTGTAAGAACTTCTTCCTTCTTCTTTCTTTGTTTTAGTCACCATGGTTTATCTTGTCGATTCATTAGATGAGTTTCGGGCTAATTTTGCAATTCCCTCTTGGGTTATTCTGTAGGAACCTCCTTGCCCTTCTAATTTATTTTCTTTAGTTGAGGGACACTAGTTTCTCTCCATTTTTGTAGCGGAATGTGGTTTTTCTTTCCCGCCTAATTCCCTGTTTTTGGAGTTCTACCAATATTTCGATACTGTTCCTGCAAGAGTAGCTCCAAATACATGGAGAGTAGTTAATGGCGTACATAGTTTGAACCAAGTACATGGAACTCTCTTAGGAATTTCTGAAATTATGTATTGTTATAAATGGGTTACCAGTGATACTACTTTTTATTTAAAAACTAGGTTTTCAAGTAGAGATTTAGTGGTCAATCTCCCGATGCTAATAAGGACTATTTTTATCATGAGGTTGTGATGAAAAATTGGCAACACCCATCATTAAACGAAAAAAATGTGTACCAAGGTCCTAGATGTCCACTTTATGTCAATGGGTTAGGTTGTTTTTAGTTTTTTCAATTTAGCTCCGGTCTTGTTCGTTAAAATGCGTCACTGAGATGTATTTTTTTCTTATTACAGTTGACAGTAAAAGGAAACCTCCAAAAGTGAGTGAAGTAAATATAAAAAATTTAACACTTATCTGGGGTTTGCATCAATCCATTAATGGGGAGCACGTGAGGTCTTCTTCTTATTTGTTGAGATACAAGAATACTACTTCATCTTTTATTACCTGACCTCTCGTTCCTCCAGTGGTGGTTGATCTTGATCCAGCACCGGCTTCTTCAGCTATTATAGGAGAATCTTCTTCTGATTTGGGTACCTATATCGCTGATTTGATGAAGAAAAAGAGGAGGGTACCCGAGTTCTTTACCAAGTCCTCTCCTGGTACTGAAGGAGCGAAGAAGAGCAAAAGTGATGTTACAGCTGATGGAACTAAGAAGAAGGATGTTGTTCCTCCTATAAAAAATATCAGCAAGGAGCCCCCTGTTGCCCCTAAAGAGGTAGCACCTTTGATTGAAGTTGTTGCCTCAAAAGAGACAGCACCTTTGATTGAAAATGCTCCTTTGAGGAGGTTGAGGTGGGGTCTTGCTGAAAGGCCTGTATATACTGTTGCCCAACCTTATAGAGTTGGGATTTCTTCTCTAAGGGATAGTTTTCCAGTTGTCCTTACCCCTGACTTGACCAAGAAATTGATCAAGTCAGGGACTTTGCCCGACTACCGAGCTGCTAAAACTTCAACTCCTTGGGATAAGGTTGTCGATGTGGCAGCCCAACTTCTTACGTCAGTAAGTGGTCATTATACTTATCTTTCTAATTTTTCATTATTATGTTCATGCTCTGATTCGTGGCTTTCTTCTTTTTGCAATTTTTGGTGTGCTTCGACAATATCATGGATAAGGATGAAGTCATCAAAGCTTCAACCTCATCCAGTGGTGTTGAGGAAGCCCTTGCTGGGTTGTCAAAGTCTTTAGGGGAATCCCAGTAGAAGTATGAAGAGGACAAGGCTTCTTGGGAGAAGAAGATTAAATCTGTTGAGGCTGCTCTTCAACTTGCTGATACAACTCGAAAGTAGGATGTTAATGCCTCCAAGGAAGCTAACGCTAAGTTTGAAGAGGCTGATCAGTGTAAGAAAGACCTTGAAGAGAAGGTAAAGTCCGTTGAAGAGCTTCTCAGGGAGAAAACTTCCTCGGAGAAAGCGAAGAGGAAAGTTGTCGTGAAGAAGTCCTTTAGCTCTGGCTGGGACAAAGGATGGAACAAGGCCTTAACTGTTGTCTCTTCCCAAATGGAGTATACAGGTTTGAAATACTTCAGAGATGGATGGGTAGCAGCTTTGAAGAGGTTGAATATTGCTGAGGATTTTAGGAACACAATCATGGCCCTCCTCATACTATTGAAGAAGAAGAAGAAGAAGAAGAAGATGATGAAGTTGCATCTGATGAATCTTCTATGGTGATAGTAGAGCAAACATGTATTGTTACCCTTCCTCAATCTTCCGAGCAAGTTCAGCAGGCGATAACTTCTGTCGAGAAACCTCAATTGCCCCCCGAGCAACCAACTCCTTCGTCTAAACCAATTGAAGACGTTGTAGGAAATAAGGAGAAGGTGTAAAGTCGTTCAGTTCTTTAACTTTATTATTTTTCCCTTTTTTTGTTGTAACTTTAGTTGTACCTTCTCTTATTGTGATCAATAAAATGGACTTCGTTATTTATCCTGAGTTATCTCCTTCACTTGCTCGATTTGTATCATTGTTGATCCATTTTTACTTTTCCTTGCTAGTTTATTACTAGGATGGAACTCATATCAGCTCATGATACAGAGCTGGTGAAGAAGTGTAATGATTATTTTAAAGTTGCTCATACAGATTTCACGAAGGCTCGGAGAATTGATATCCTTGGACCCGATGCTTCTGAATGAGCAATTGATTCATACCAATATTTGAAATGTTTACTTGATCGGGCTATGGCCAATAATGTGACTTATTATGAGATGATTGAGGATCTCCAAGGAATAACCGAGGAACTTCAATTTCAGCACAAGGAAACCTCTGCACTTCTGCATGAAGGGTTTGAGAAAAATATTAACAGTTGAGTGTTGATCGTGGTTATGAAAAGTTTCTTTCAACCCATAAAAAGAGAGAGAGTGTTCTTAAACTTGAAGTTGAGGAACATAGGAATATTTCTAAGTTTTTGTAGGAAGAAAATATTCCCCTGCGATAAGAAATGAAACAACTCAAAGTTGCTGCCTCTTCTTCTTCGAGAATTCTTGTCCCAATCAATGATGATGGTTTTTCATTTTTGGAGACTGAAAATGCTGCTCTGAGAGAAGAACTGGAGGCTTTGAAACAAGACAGACCTACATACTCCTCGTGGGGTAGACCAGAATAAGTGTTAAAGAGATTAGGACTCAGTAAGCCTTAGCAAATCAGGCTGGTCGGATGAAAGCAAAAAATCAAGCCTTGGCTGAAATGTCCAAGAAAATTCAAAATTTTACCGACCACCTCTCCAACCAGAATTATGCACTAGAAAGTAAAACAAACTTGGTGAAGAAACTTCACGAGCAACATGAACGATTGACTTATCAATTTTAAAAACAACCTAGAGAGTTTTGGATGGGGGGATAGAATGAAGCTCTATGCCATCTCGATGCTCGGTTAAAATAAGCAAATAACGAGGGATACAAACAGGGATGGTTGAACGGTTTGACTGTGATGAAACTTGAGGAAGGAAATTCCTTATGGGATTTGTATGAGCCTGGAGTACTTGATCTGCCTAATCTTCCCTTTAAATTGGATGTCAGCTGGATTCTAGCCCGTGTCATTCCTAGGTGTTTGATCTCCAGGTATCTTGGTGATTACTAGCTTCATGAAGAGTTTGAGATATCCCGACCTTAACACCTACTTGATCGACCGAGTTCGAGCAACATCAGAATGCTACAAGATATGAATTTCATCAACTCTCCTTATGCTTTAGAAGATCCTCCAGCTGAAATGGAGCCTGTACCAAAATCAGAAGGAAAAAAACCAATAGAATAGGAAATTTGTATTCAATGAAAAAAGTTTATCTTTATATTTAATAAAGAAAAGTTCCTATTTATGCAATTTTCTTTCTTATCATGCTATCTTTTGATGCGTATATGAATTTATGAAGGGACAATTTGTCATGTTTTATTTTGATAGCCTAGACAATGGAACGTTGCCCCATTTGTTGCCTAGTTGTAATGGCTTGTCACCCATAAGTGCCTAAGAAATGGAATGATTTACATCCCATGGTCCTACTTGGTTGTAACAATATTATCTAGATTACCTTGGTGCCTAGGTAGTGGATTCCCCATGAGGTCGGCCAACTTCTTGTCATGTTTTGGATGCCCCTTGAGGTCACCCATAATCAAATAGGCTTTGCCTCATATGATTGTTATGCCAACATTATTGGTTAAGTTTATTGGTGCCGACCAACCTTAGTTGGTGGTTGCTGATATGTTGACCAACCATAGTTGGTGGTTGCTGATATGCCGACCAACCGTAGTTGGTGGTCGTTGATGTGTCGACCAACCTTAGTTGGTAGTGTGTAGCACTAGTACTCTAACAAAAATTGAACTAAAAAAGAATACATGGAAAATATCATTTTTATTCATAATTGAAATACTGTGATACATGTGAATCAACGTTACTGATAATACTTGTGCAGGTGTTCTGCATTCCACACATTTTTGAATTATTCTCCCTCTAAGGTCTTTATTCTGTATGTTCCAGGTTGAACAACTGTAGTGACACGATGAGGTCCATGCCAGTTAGCTTTCAGCTTATTATGCTTCTGAATCACTTTCTTGATCACATAGTCTCCCTCCTTAAGATCACATTTCTTGACTCTTTTATTGTAGAACATGGTTCTTCTTTGCTAGTAAGTTGCATTCCTAATTTCTGCATCTTCTCTCACTTCCTCGAGCATATTCAAGTCTAGACGCCTTATCAAATCGCTTATAGGAGAGTTAAAATTAAGCACCCTGTGAGTGGGTAGGCCCAGTTCAGCTGGTATGACTGCTTCACTTCTAAAATCTAGCATGTAAGGAGACTCCCCAGTTGCTGTTCGGGGTGTTGTTCGATAAGCCCATAACACATAATGTAGCTCATTAATCCAATTCCATTTCGCATCATCCAACCGTTTCTTTAACCCGTTAAGCAGAGTCTTGTTCGTCACTTCAGTTTGCCTATTGTTCTGGGGATGGCCTGGTGCATAATGGATCTTCTGGACGTTAAACTGGTGACAATACTTAGCAAACTCCTCATTAACAAATTGGGTACCATGGTCAGTGATCCCTTTCATAATCCGTGTCCATAAGAGGTTCAGCTTCCACACATTTGGTGAAATAATCAACAGCGGCCACTAGATATTTGAATCGTCCTTTGGTAGTTGGCAGAGGCCCGACCAAGTCCACTCCCCACATAGCAAACGGCCAAGGTGAAGTTATTGGGGTTAATAAGTCCTGGGGAGTTCTTCGAATGGTAGAAAAACATTGACACTTATCACATTTCTTGGGATAAGCTGTACAATCAGCTCGCATTATTGGCCAATAGTAACCCTGCGTCGTTATCCTTTCAGAAGAGCTCGTCCCTCCACATGAGCCCCATAAGAACTGTCATGAATTTCTTCTATCAGATATTTAACTTCTGATAGGTGAACACATATCTGCAGACCTACTATTATAACCAATCTGTAAAAAGCTCCATTGTTCAATACATACCGAGCAACTTTAAACTTTAGCCTCTTGGCTGCAAGTTGGTCGGTCGGTAGAATTCCTTCTTCGATATATGCCCTGATGGGATCCATCCAGGAAGGTCCCATGTCCAAAGTAATGAATCTCACCATCAAATCTTCATCAATACTCCGGTCTACTAATATCTCAATAGGAATCGTTCGTCGTAGCTCGATGCGAGTAGCTGAGGCTATCCGAGCTAGTGCGTCAGCCCTTGCATTCTCCAATCTTGGTATTCTGATCACTTGGACCGCTGTAAAACTAGATAGAATCACCATAGCTTTGGCGTGATACATAGACATGAAGTCTCCCTTCGCTGCATACAACCTAAGAATCAGATTTACAATTAACTGTGAATCACTAAACGCTGTAATTTGCTCTGCGTTCAGTGTTTTGGCTAAACTGAGGCTTAAAAATCATAGCTTTATATTCAGCTTCATTGTTGTAAGCTTTGAATTGGAAACGCAAAGCATATTCTATATCCAATCCATCTGGGCTATTGAGAATTATTTCGGCTCCGCTACCTATGGCACATGAAGAGCCATCAACATACAAATTCTAAATAGGTATACAATTATCAAACTCTTGGTCTGACAAAGTTCCTTGATGGAATATTTGGTACTTCCTTTTATCACCTCCCCACACTGGGCTTTGATCGAGGAATTCTGTTGCTCGGTCATTATCCCCTCTGGTAAATCTACTAGTAGAAGTTGATCGGGGACAATCTTTGATGCTCCTCTAACATCCATGGGTTTCTTTTCATTAGACTCATGTTAGTCGAAGGTATCTGGGTAATTGAACTCCATAATGAAATCTGCCACTGCCTGCCCTTTGAGCGAAGACCTTGGCTCGTAAACAATATCATACTCACCTAGTTCCACCGCCCAATACATCAGTCTTTTGAATTTTTCTGGATTATGCAAAGCTTGTCTTAGTGGCATATCAGTGTACACCACTATGGTATAGGCCTGGAAGTACGGATTCATCCTCCTGCTTGCCTCGATCAATGCTAATGTCAGCTTCTCCAACCTTGGATATTTAACCTTTGCTCCTCAGAATGCTTTACTTGTATAATACACTGGCTTTTGCACTCAGTCATCTACTCTTATCAACATTGAATTGACTATACTCTCTGAGATAGCCAGGTATAAGTATAATCTTTCTCCCATCACCGGCCTGGATAGCAATGGAGGTGTCCCCAAATATCCCTTCAACTCTTGAAATGCCTTCTTGCATTCAACATTCCACTCGAAACTTTTTTTGAGTGTCTTGAAGAATGGAAGACATATGTCCATTACTCATGAGATAAACCTGTTGAGAGCTGTAACCCTCCCCGTGAGGCTTTGCACCTCCTTCTTCGTGGTTGGAGATCGTAGTTCTAGCAGAGCTTTAATCTTCTTAGGATTTGCCTTAATGCCTCGTTGATTCACGATATACCCAAGGAACATGCCTTCTTGTATGCTAATTACACACTTATTCGGGTTTAGTTTCATCTGATATTTCTCCAGCTAATCAAAAGTTTGGCCAAGGTCAACCATATGGTCCACAGCTTTCTGGCTCTTAGTCAGCATGTCATCTACATAAACCTCTATGTTTTTGTCGATTTGCTCTGCGAATACCTTATTCATCAACAGCTGGTATGTAGCACCTACATTTTTAAGACCAAATGGCATAACATTATAACAGTATGTCCCCCTTGGGGTAATAAAAGAAGTACTCTCCCTATCTTCTGGTTTCATCTTAATTTGGTTCTAGCCGGAATAAGCATCCATGAAGCTTAGTAACTCGTGCCCCGAGGTAGCATCTACCAATTGGTCTATTCGAGGCAGAGGGAAGTGATCTTTTGGGCAGGCCTTATTGAGATCCGTGAAATCTACACACACCCTCCATTTATTATTCTTCTTTTTTACCATCACCACATTGGCTAACCAATCAGGATATTTGACATCCTCAATAAAGGAGGCCTTTTGCAGTTTCTCGACTTCTTGCTGAATAGCTTGGTTCTTCTCTGCGCTGAAGACTCCTCTTCATTATTTCACTAGTTTAATCTACTTAATAATATTGAGCTCGTGGCATAGGAAGGCTGGGTCTATCCCTAGTATATCTTTGTGACTCCATGCAAAAGTTTGCTTTCTGTGCCTCAAAAATGCCACTAGCTCTCGCTTAATTGACAGATCCAGTGAAGTGCCTATTTGAGTTATTCGTTCTGGTCATTCATCGTCCAGAATAACGATCTTCGTTGCTTCCATGACCTGACCCTTCATGAGATTTGATTCATCTCTAGGGTCCAATGTCTCAATCTCTGCATCTTCAGACTCATCCACTTATTAAGTGGTAGTCTTCTACTTTACTTCCTCCAACTCTCCCTTTTCGTAAGATGAATAGTATCATTCCCGAGCTACTTTCTGGTTGCCCTTCACAATTCCATCCCCAAAGTTGGTCGAAAACTTCAAGCATGGATGTATTGTGGATGGCACTGCTACAAACTTTTTCAGGTCTACTCGTCCCATGATTATGTTATAGGCGGATTGGACATTTTTAACCATTATAAAAAAGAGTACTTTTTTTATTCGGCAAGCAGGCCAGGTACCAATAAGCATGTCCAACTTGATCGTCCCAAGTGGAAAGACTTTCTCATCGGTAAAACCGAGGAGGGTCCTGTGATATGGCTCCAACTGGGCTAGTTTCAAGTTTAAACCGTCAAAATAAGGGTAGAACATGGTGTCTGCCAAGCTACCATTGTCTACCAATACTCTTGAGATGATCACATCCTTCATCCTCATCTTGATCACCAAGGGGTCGTCGTGAGGATACAAGACACTTCCAGATCAATTTTGGAAAAACTAATGACCAGTTTATCTTTGTTAACCTTCTTTGGGAGATCCTCTTCTGCCAGATTTATTCGCTGTATATAGGATCAAGCTTGGGACTCATTGAGGTAGGATTTCCTTTCAGCAGTATGATCCCCACCTCCTACATCTCCACCTGTAATCAAATTATATTTGAATGAGCTAAAATAGACTAAAAATACCTCGTATTTTGGTTGCCTTGGCTTTTTAGGGAGGTCGGGATCATCCTCCGGATCATCTTCATGGTCCCTCTTCTTGTCATCTCTTGTTCGGTGAGGAGATTTAGACATTTACCTTGCTCTGTCGTTGGTCTTCCCGTCATTCTGGCGATTAACAAACCTGCTCAATTTCCCTCGTCGAATGAGTGCCTCAATTTCGTTCTGGAGAGCTATGCATTGCTTGGTCGTGTGGCCATGGTCTTTATGGAACTCATAATACTTGGACTTATCCCTCTTTTCAGCGGTTGTCCTCAATTTCTCCGGCCAATTCAGTTCTTTATTATTCTTTAGCTCCTCCAGAATGTGGTTTATATCCACCTTTAAGGGAGTATAATTCCCATACTTCCTCAAGTGCTCTATCGTCTCTTTGCCTTTCGATTGCTTAATTCCCCCATTATGCTTTTGAACTTTCTTCTATGACCTGCCCTCAGCTTTAGTCTCATCATTCTTCTTCACTGCCATAGCTTCTTCGGCGTTCATTATTTTGGCTTCTTTAGCCATTAATTATGTCATAGATTTGGGGGGATCTTTGGCCAAAGTATAGTATAGCTTGTTTGGTAAAATCCACTCATTGAAGTTGTGATTGATGTCTTCTCCTCGTAGTCAACGATTTCAAGATTCTCGTTATTAAAATGAGTGATGTAATCTCTGGTGCTCTCTCCTGCTTTCTGCCTTACACTCAACAGGTGTGTTACTCTTTTGACTGGCTTCGCACCAAAATAGAAATTTCCTATAAACAGCTCTGCCAGTTGATGGAAAGTAGCAATCTACCCTAGAGAAAGATTGTTGTACCATATTTGAGTTGGCCCAGTGATGGTTCCTGAGAATGCCCTGCACCTCATCTCATCAGGAACTACATCGATATGGGTAGCATCTTGGTACTGCTCTATGTAGAGGACAGGATCAGTTTTTTCGTCATACTTCGGTGTAACTACAGGAGCTTCAAACTTCGATGGTGTGGGAAAATCCACAATTGCCTGTACGAAGGGTGATCCCTTAATAAACATTCTTTGGAGAAGGTTCCTGGCCTTAGCCATTTCCCCTAACCTATCTTCCAACCTTTGGATGGAGCCCTTCCAATCATCATTTCCAGCCTCTGATCTATTTTCCTAAGCAACAGATCGCACAGAATTCTCCTCTTGGGATCTCTCTACACGAGCGACAGGACGTGATTGGACAGAACCTACCCTTAGATTATTTGGTCGTTGAGAATTTCTCGACGCAATCTGAGGAGGAATTCTATTCCTCTTGGAGCCCAAACGATCAAGGGGGAGACTCTACTCAATCTCTCCAGGGCGCTTATTCATTCTGGAGTTAGAGTGACATTTTTTTAGAGTCTATGACTCTTATGGGAGATGTCCGTCCAAGTTGGTAGGACGGGTCGCTGGACCTCTCAATATGACGCGATTCAATATGCCTGGACAAGGACACATGAGAGAACAGAGTACATTCGAATCTTGAAGATGGAAGGTGAGTGTTTCTATGAATGCTTCGTTGGCCTGACTGGGAAGGCATTGCATTTTGAACATTTTGAGTGAGTTTTCACATGGTATCCTGCATAGCTATTTATCCACTAGCTAAACTGGCCATTATTCCATTGACAGTTAGAGGAACAGACGGATTAGGAGGGACTCCATCATTTTTCCTATTGCTAGATTATGGGAGCTCTGCCATGTATGATGAACGTTTTAGTGAAAAATGCTATGTATAGTCGTTCCCACAGACGGCGTCAATCTGTTAATGTAAAAAACTAGATTTGATCTAATTAATTAATCACAGATAAATATGAATAAAACAATAAGACAAAGGATTTTTAAAGTGGTTTAGCCTTAATGAAAATGGCCTACGTCCACTGTTTTGTATTGCTGGGTCTTTGCCTTCGTCTCATGTGTTTTTGCTTATGGAAGCTTACCCCTCTATTGGGGGATGTTACAATGTATTTATAGCCCTTGGGTTTTCAGTATGAATAGACATTATGTCGTTATTTAATAGACATATACATTTTGTACATAATAAGAATGTTCATTGAATCAGTGATTGTCGTTTGATCTTCTTGACTAGATGTTTTGTACATTGAGTAGATCGGTACATTGAGTAGCTTAGTACGCTGAGTATCTCAGGGTGTTGAGTAGCTCGGGGAACATATCTTTTTGCCACGTAAGATAACACGTGTCTTCATATAATTAATCCATGTCATCTGACTAATTTTTGTATCAACAATAATTAAATTGTTTCATTCATTAAGTATATGTATATATATGCTTATATAAGTATACAAGGTAGTTTCATGTGCACGTAGGTATAACGTGTTAGATCCTTCTTTCGATCGTTTGATTCTATATTACATTTGCATATTTTCCATCGAACATTTTTCTCACTCCCTCATTTTTTTACGGTAAGTATGGACGGTTTCATACTTTGAGAGCATTATAAAGGTGAGTACTTTCTTTACATTATGTTAGTAGATCTGTATGCTTGGACTTTGGGGCACTCCCCATGGGACCCTCACGTAGTTTAATTTGAAATTAGAATTACATGTTAAACAAGTGAAACTTTAATTAAAAATAAAATTGGACAAGTAAGATTATATAAGTTGTTTCATTTCACTTCACACCTAACGCTCGGGTCGTACCGGGTTGACTACGAGTAAACCATAAATCCGAGTCAAGGCATTACAGAGGGTATCAGAGCTCTAGGTTCAGGGTTCCTTTCGGGAGTGACCTTGTGAGGCTGGTATTGGATCTTTTAACGTCTATGTTGATTTTTATCGGTCCTGCAAGTTTGTTTACTATTTAGTTCGTGTCCTCAATGGTAAATTCAAAGAGGTTAGCACGAAAAGTAAGTTAGTACCCAGTGGCACGTGATCAATTTGATAGCTATTAATCACTTTCTTGCTTCTTATTAGAATATTTAGTAAGTTATGGGTGTCCATGCAAGCAAATAGTGGTGACACTGTGGTTGTTAGTGTGAGGTGCTTATGTTTCAATCCTTGATGATGTAGAATCTTTTAAAATGTCAATAGAGTGAGATGATGCCCATTGGGCAGGTGGAACAACTTGCATATGGTTAACGATAAAGGTTGATGGTTAGGGTGTTGTGACCAAGAACTGATGATTGGTATTTAAAAAGTATACAGCCCTTAGGTGCGGTGCTTATGGGTAGTTGACGCCGATAATGTAATTATGTAAATTCGATCCTTGGGGTGATATTGAACTTGATGGTAGTCTGGTGAACTTATGAAGCTTTGTTGGCTAATAGTGGCAACACCATGATCCTTTGTGTGAGATTTATTGTGTGGTAACTTTGATGATGAGAGTAACCTTGGCAACAGTGAGTAGTGTTCGTTGCGACCTAGTTGTAAACGTTGTATATTTCATATATGGAGGTTAAAGGACTGAGTGGAATTCGTAAGTATTGATTTTGTGGGGAGAACGTATTGGGCCCCTTTGTTAAGGACTTGGATTTGGTTTATCTTGATTATAATGTGGTACGGAGGAACAGGATCTCACGTCGAGCCCATGGTATAGGGCATGGTACTTATAGTCAATACCCGAAGTCCCATATCCTACCAAGATCTATGTAGTGAGCTTAACTTGTAGATTAGCACATGGTGTGATGTTCATATAGTGAGACAATTTAATTTTCAATGATGATCATTCATTGGGGATTAGATAAGGCAGACCTTGAGGTTTATAGGTCGTAGGCAACATCTTGTATCCTTTAATAATACTTAGTAGCATTAGTTGTGGTTTGATACGTGGCTTATGGTGGAAACCGTTTGGAAGAAAGATAATATTAGTATCCAAGTGTAAAGACTCAATTTAGCCACCGAAGTGATGGCCTTGTGCAAGGTAATGTTAGTGTGAGTGTTGTTTAAAAGCATACTAGAATACCCGTAGGACAAATTGTGTGTGACGTCATCGAGGATAATAATCGAATATTGTGACGCCTTGAGGTGCTTGATGGTTAAGGGGCACTATAGGTACAAGCTTGTAGACTAGTGTTTTTACAAGCACCGAGTAACTCGGATGTGTGTATTAAAAGGTTTGTAGAGCGCAACTTTAATGATAAAGGTATGGGTGATGAAATCTTGTCGGGTCTTGAGGACAGTTACATAAAATTTGTTTAGTGTCCTTAGGAGACCAGTTAAGTGAGGTATGAAGGAGCATTAGCAGCCTAGTAATGATTGCATTGAGGGTCAAGTGATGATCCCATATTGTTGGTCGTATAGTGTTCGTGTCGTGTGTGGCCTCCCAAATTGGTACAGAGGGGTGGTGTAATCCCTAAGGCAGGATAATAGCTTGTGTCATTATAAAATTGATGCTCGGATGTCATGGAATGACTAGTATTGATGTTATGATACTCATTTTTTAGATATACTAGCATATATATTCGAGACTTAGGGTGATGATTCCATGTGGAGACCTGAAGATGGAAACCGAGGTTGGGGTAACATTGAAACTTAATTATAATTTCGGCATGTATCTATGGTATATGCTAGGGTAACCTTAATAATATAAAGACTAGTTCTTGGCACGTCTTGACAAGACAGTTTGGATTAGAATATGTAGCTCTGTGTGATATTTATTACCCTTCAAATTCTAATGGAGGGGAGTGTGTTCGCCATGTGAATTCTGCGTGGGTAGAACCCTAAAGTAAGTTTGGTGGAAATCTCATGTGGTCAAAGGATACAATAAGGTGAATGCCTTGATTGAACTAAGTAATGTCTATGGGAGTTTGGGATTTTGATCATGATATGATAAGGCAGACATTAACCTAGGTGCAGTAGGTTGGTGATGTCATCACGAATAAATGGAAAAGGTTAATGTTGACAAGGGTGTGAAGCATCCTCCAATCGGAATGGTTCGTGTACTCCAAGGATGATAAGGGTAGGGCCTTGACCCCAAGGGGATAAGTTGGGCGTTGACTTCTTAGAGGACTACTAATTCATGCACTGCCTTCGTGTCATAATAATGAATGGTTGTGATTTGATTTGGCACGGCTAGTGACTTAAGACAAGTTATGTGGCTTGGATTAGTGTTCGGCGAGAATATTAGGAATGAGTGACATGACTTCAAGAATATGGCATAGGTGCGCTTTCAAAAATCATAGTCGAGCGCTTTTGGGAGAAATTTCTCAGGATGCTTACAGGCTTCTTCTGACTCTCATATGTCCCTTTCTATTTTGGTAATCGAGGATCGGTATTCTCACAAATGTGGTGACTCGAATTGGTGTCATGTTATGGTACGGCGCGGTTGGGTCCGGTAGAACGCGATGGAGAGGATATGGTCAATGTAGCTCGGTAACTTGGTGCGCCGCCCCATCTGAGGTATTCTTGCTATTGCGTAAAGTTTTTTGTACGAGTGGTTGCGCTTTTGACCACACGATTTGCTCGTAGTATTGACCTTTCTAAGAAATTACGACCTCTCTGATTGGCCGACATGGCACTCAGTAAATCTACTCGTTAAGAGCGCAATGATGGCTAGAAGATATTGTATGGGCCAAAACTCTAATTAATTATGTTTATTTTGCATTTTTACATATACACCTACAAAATGGCGAACATTAGAGGTCAAACGGAGAAGTTATGAACTTTTGGGGATCAAAATTCAAATAAAGAATGTCCAAGTATACAATACTCAATATGCTCCATATAATATATTGTCTAAATTGCTTGTCAAAACATATTTCAGTCTTTGTCCAAGAGGTCACAAGAATGCTTCATCAAACATCTTGGATTCAACCTCAAGTACACCACTTAAGAAAGGTAAAAGACTTAGCGCACTTAGATTCATACATTGGTTAAATTATTTTATAATGAAAAATCTTTTTAATTAATATTGATTTTATCAATTTGTCAAATACACAATACAAATATATTTTTCATTTAGAATAATCTATTTTATAAACAAATGCTTCTTTTTGTATAATTTAAGTATGAATGTTCTTGGTTGGGACAAACATACTTAGGGTTTTTCCAAAAACTTATCTTTAAAATTTCTCTAAGGCAAACTTGGAAAAATTCTCTGGATATTTTTAAGAGCTATATTTTTTCCACAGCAATGCTCTAGTGAATATTTTCTTTATTGTAATGAAAATGCTTCGCTAGACTTTTTGTATCTGTACAAAAATATTTGGTCTTTTGTGCGACTTGATTTTCCCTTAAGCTTCACCACAGCGAAGAATTTCCTCATTGCAGTGATGCTCCTGTGAAGCATGTCAGACAGTCACGATAGTGTCTTTTTGCACAATATCTTCTTTAAGATCTAGGTTTTTGTATCAAGTTCAACTTTATGTTTGACTTAGACCTTGAAGTGACTACTTGACTCCATAAGGATGTGACACCTAGCTTATGAGAATTGTTCCATACTCTTCCAAACCAAGAGTAGGAGATTGGAAAAATAATTTGGATGATCAAAATCATTCATATATTTAAGAGCATATTTGTTCACTCCTCATCTTTGAGTTCTTCAAGCCATTGTTGTTGAGTTTTTTCTTTGAGAAATTTAGACATTGATTTACTCACATTTGTGTTCAAAAATATTTTTTTTCAAATTATTTTGTTGGTGGGTAAATATTTCATTTTCCTTGGCTTGAAAATTCATTTTGAGAATTACAGCACCATAACTTTGCAATACACCCTAACGCATATTCTTAGAATTCCCTCAAAATACTTAGTGCGTAATTTTGGTTGCTTGAAGGTTCCAATATTGGAACAAGTTGCGTCAGATTTAAATAAGAAAGTTTGGGCTGGAGATTTGACGACATTGATCGCAGACCAAAACCATTGGAGGCTGTGCAACGTACTTTAGCAATCGGCACTCTCTTTAGAGAATATAGTGTGAAAGAGTATCTAATAGGTCATATCATCGTGTGGTGCAGGTAATTATCTTCTACTTGTAATATCTCCACCATACTGCATTTATCGTTCTTATAAGCCCGAGGTTTTTCCCGTTAGTGGGTTTTTCCCTCTTACATTCGGTCTCTTGATTATTTTACTCTTTTTTATTTTTAAGAATAATTGTCTTAAATAAACATAAAAGATGGATTTCTAAAATTTAGTAAAATATTTTTTCACGTAGACTTTTGGATTGTCAAACCCTTTTGATAATAATAAGTTTGTAAAACCTTTTCTTGAATTAGGGGAATTACTTTTTATTTGGGTAGCTACCGTCGAGAGGCACGACCTAAAAGAACAAAGCTTGAACAAAGAAGGAAAAGAGGCAAAAATATATAAAATAAAAATAAAAGTTTCTCATCGCGGAAGGCTCTCAGACGCGCACAGCAAGATACGTTGCACACAATGCAGGAATGAAAAAAAAAAAGAGGGGTCATGTGCAACCTCTAGATACCAAATGCCAGCCTCATTTCCGACATGCCTCATATGTGGTGGAGAATTATTGTTGATTGTTTTGTTTTGTTTTGGTGATTCCATCATTTCATTATTTACAGCTAAGAAATTGAAGGAAACGGAAATAAGGTCGAGTTAGTTCTTATGAAAACTAAGGAATTAAAGAGTTTAAGAATATTATGTTGTCAAGTCAAGATCAACTCAAATTTGCAAAGTCACTAATCACAAAACACCCCCTTTATTTAAAAACTAATTTCGTAAAATATCTTAATTATATTGGTTTTGGGATTTTTACAAATCCAAATGGAACCAATAAAGATATGTTTCAAAACAAATCAAAACCTCACATTTGTTCTTATTATATTGTAAATGTGGGTATTGTAAGTGTTCGAAATCTTATCACTGATGATTCATGAAAAAGGTTGTGTTTAAATAAATATTTGAAATAAATGTTAGTTTTATCATGTCTTGTTGTGCCTTCATGGAAGATTTATTTATGTTTGAACTGATCTATACCAATCATTAGGGCATACATAATACTTTTTTTCAATTAAAATAGGAGAGATAGACTCATTCCTCTTGATGGGAGAATAGAAAAGCATTTTATAAAATGACACAGGTGCGTGCCAAAAGTTAATTTATGGGTTTCCTATGTACCTTTGTGGGAATGAAAAAATTTGAAATATTTGAAGATATTTTGAGAGGATCAATCCCTACATAATTCTTGTGAAGAGACAATGGAAGAGAATTTTTTTTAATATAATGGAGGTGAGAATATCCTAGAGCGACAAGAGTCAGAGTAAGGATAGAATTTCTTCAAACGGTCTAAGTTGACTGGGAGTGCCATTTCTTCTCTATCAAGATCACTGAGCATAGAGGTTCCACCTGATAAGATCTTTTTCATAATATATGGTCCACTCCAGTTGGGTTTTGAATTTTCCTCTTAGTCCCAGATAAGTTCCATAATTTCTTTGAGATCGAGGTCACCTTCTCGCACACTACGATCTTTAACTTTCTTACTGAATGATCATGAAATGCAACGGTGATACCTTTATATGTGGTATAAATCCTTTAATCTCTTTTCATCCAAGAGTGATAGCTCATCATAATGGATTTGTTGCCAATTGACTTCTCTCACTTGACTTTCGAGCGTGACCCATAGGGAAGGTATTTCAAGTTTGATAGGAAAGACTGCCTCTAAGTCATTGACTAAGGAGTAAGAAGTAGACCCAGTAGGCATTATTATGGATGTAGGATAGCCTTAGAGGTCATAAGAGATCCTATCAGCCCAGTCTCTATAACTTTATTTTATATGGATGATTATGGATTTGAGGCTTTTATTTGATGCTTCAAAAATGCCCCATTGGTTTAAGGGTTTAGGGGGAAGACTTGTGTCTCTAAATTCCATACTCTTCCACCATTTTTGTAACTTTAGCTTAAAAATGGAGGCCATTATCAAATACCAATTCATGAGGAACCCCGTAGAGCTAGATGATGTTCTATCGAATGAACTTAGCCACTTTTCATATTCAGTACAGCGTATTATTCAACTTTGACCCATTTAGTAAAATAATCAATAGAGACTAAGATGAACTCATTCCCATTAGATGCTTTGGTAGTGACTTTCTCGATTATGTTGATGCCCCAAGTCGAGAAGGGATATAAAGAGTTCATATTGTATAATTCTCAGGGAGGTAAGTGTTAAATATTAAAAAATTATTGGCATTTGAGACATCTTTTGATGTAGGAAGCATAGTCATGGACCATGGTAGTCCAATAGTACCCCTATTGAACGATCTTTTTGGCAAGAATATGGATATTCATATGGGGTCCTCACTCCTCATCATGGATTTTTTGAATAATCTCCTCATTTCTATCCCCTTCTATGCATTATAAATGGGTGCCATTGAAGTTTCTCTTGAACAGAGCTTTTTCATAAATGATGTATTAGGCTATGAGTTTTTGAAGTGTTATACGATCTTTCTTATCATTCGCTTGAGGGTATCATCCATTCTTGAGCAGACACTAGATATCAATATACTATAACCTAACCTAATTGTATCTTCTTCGATGGCAAGTTCAATATGATAGCGGTGAGTTGTTTAGGACTATTTTTGCATTGTAAAGGGGTAATCATTATTCCCTCGGGCATCTTGACCATAAAGATGAGCTCTTCAAGATTATCATGGAAGGGAAATATTTTCTCATATTTAACTTTACATTTCTAGAGTACTTGTTCCATGATGAGGTTCGAGTCTACGTAGGCATCAAGGTATTTGATTCCCTTATTGAGAGCGATCTTAAGGCCTACGGTCCATGCCTTATATTCTGTCATATTGTTGGTGCAAGGGAAGTCTTGCTTGATGGCGATAGAAGTGTGAGAATCATCAAGATCGATTGGGAGTAATCCAATACCATATCCCTTCTTATTAGTAGCTCTATTAAAGAACATTTACCACCAGAGTTCTTCATGAGTAGCACAGAGAATTTCTTTATCTGGGAATTTAGAAATACACATATCGACTTATTCTATGGGATGATCTGTTAGGTAATCATAGATGGTTATTCCTTCAATGGTCTTTTGCCTCAAATGGGTTATGTTAAACTCACCTGGAAAGGGCATCCATTGGGATATGGGGCTTAACAAGGAAGGTTTATTTAGTAAGTACTTTGTGGCATCCATTTGGGACACTTATTTGATAGGGAGTCCAAGCATGCAGTGTCGGAGTTTCTGAGTGACCCAAACTAAGGAGATGCAATATTTTACTAGTGTTTTGTAACTCACCCCAGACATGCCATCTTTTGACTAACATAGTAGATGCCTCTCTCTTTGCATGAATCCTTGATGTATTGGTCCAGCATAACCCTAGATGTTGTGTCGGTGATAGTTAAGTACAGGAGGAGGGGTAAACAAGGTTTGGTGGCATGAGAAATGGTGGTTGAGTGATGTATTATTTGATTTTTTCAAAGGCTTCTTGGCATGCTGATTCCATACTTTAGTCGAATCCTTTGAAAGAATTTTGAAGATGGATTCGCAAATGGAAGTGAGTTGGCTAATGAACTTACTAATGTACTGGAGTTTGCGCAATAAACCACACACTTCCTTCTTAGTTTGAAGCAATAACAATTCGCAGATTTACTTGAGATAGCATGGTATGCTTCGATTCCTCTTTCACTGACCATGAATACTAAGACTTTACCCTTCATAACATCAAAAATGCAATTCTATGAATTAAGGAGAATTTGGTACTATCGCAGTCGTTTAAAGAATTTCTTTTGAGCAAGGATGTGACCTTCTTGATTTTTGGATTGGATGATTGTCAATAAATTATTTAACTTCCTTATGATCATGCAAGATAGTCGTGGCTTCTCTTTGGTACGTAGCCCCAGTATTCTTGAGATCAAAAAGCATAACGATGTAGCAAAAAGGTACCCCCACAAGGTTGTAAAAATAGTTTATTCTTGATGATCATAATGCATCTTGATTTTATTAAACCCTTTGAATCCAACGAAGAATAACTTGAATGCATGATTAGTAGTATTATTTAATGATCGTGTCAATATTGGGTAGGGTAATAATCCTTGGAGAAACTTTGTTCAAATTCCGATTGTTAATGCACATGCGGACTTTTCCTCCGAATTTTGGCATAGGGACGATGTTGGCAATCCAGGTTGGATATTTGACTACGTAGATGAAATCCACATTTAATTGTTTGACAACTTTAACTTTCACTTTGAAGGGACATTCAGTCCAAAGTTTCCTTAGCTTTTGCTTGACAAGTTTGCACTCAAAATAGGTGGGATATCATGTTGCACATTTTTGGGTCAATGGAAAGCATATCATTATAAGACAAGGAAAAGACATCCACGAACTCCTTCATAATATCTTCAAATTGTGACCGCTCATGCTCATTGAGGGTTAATCCTTTCCTAATCTCACGCGGAGTACTACTAGAACCAAGATTAATAACAATAATCTCATCATCATTAGTTTGAACGTGATTATATTGATTTATTTTTTTCTTATTGATATTTGTTAAAAATTGTTCTTTCATCAAGTCATCTTCGTCAATTGTTTGATTATTAGAATCAATGTAATTAATATAGGGCACAGAAAAGATACTCAAAATCTTCATTCATTTCATTGATATCATTTTCGTGGAAAATAGCATTAAGGACCTCATCAAAGGATGCCTTATTTACATTTTAATCAAAAATAAAAAAGTGGAAAATGGTTCATTCTCAAGGCGATAAATTGCGGGGGTTTCGGTAGACAGGTGTAACACTCCGTATTTCTGAGTACTTAAAATTGAATTAATTGGGTTAATTTAAATTACAAGTGTGACGTAATTTAATGGAATTAAATATTATGGGTTGATAAAAATATTAATCGAAGAGAAAATGATTAATGTTTATCGAATAAAATTACTAAGTGAATAGTAATTATGTATTTTACGTCATAGCGAGTGACGGTGACGTGACAGTGGTATATCTCAACCGGGTGTCGTGTGTAGACTATATGAAGTCAAGATAGGAAATTATTTTGGTGTGACTCGGATGATGATATTTAACTCACTGATGATTTCTAAAGGGTCGAAATAGTGTACCCGGGGAAAGTATTTGGGTCCCGGGGTGATTTTTTACTAAACTGGCACCACGAGAGGGTGTTTTGGTCATTCAGGAGTTTTTGGTAAAGAGAAATTCGAAAATTAAGGGAATATATCATCCCATGGGATTGTAGGGCTAGGGATATATCAATCATGAGAGAAAGGATACCACAAGGACGAAAGAGAAGAGAGTTCTTGGAGGTCCAACACCAATTCTCCTCACCAAAGTGTCGAATTTGTAATCGAAAAAAGGGAGGGACTTATCTAGCACACCAAAAACGAAATTAGACTTACGAACCCAAGTCAAGTGCTTATCTTTCATGTCTTAATTAAGTTATAATTCCCTTATAGTGTAGGGTTTGCAACTTAATTATTATTAATGATATTCTTGGATTTTAATGAATAGAATTCATGAATTCTAGGTAGGAATGCATGTAGAGTGAGTCCATTTAAGTAGACAAAATGAAATCAAAAGTTATGGAATTATGAATATGAAAGAAATCTGGGTTTTAATGAACAATTATGAAGAACATGAAAAACTAGGGTTTTTGAATGAATATGGAATTATGATCTATTTTTGGATCGATTTGATGGAGATTTATCGATGTATATAGGTTAGAAATTATCCCTACATCTATATTTAGCGTTTAAATAAGTTAGTTGGGAGTTTGAGAAGAATACATGAAGGTTGTGGTGATAAAAAATGGAGAAAACGTAGAAAACTGAATGAAGAAGACGATCTATGGCAAAACAAATTGATTCGGCCTCCTAGGCGAATCGATTCGGTTTCCCGAGATTGTGTTATTTCCCTTTTTTAAACTCAAAACTTGTGAATAATTAAGGGGGCGACTTTTGGGTCATCTAGAAACTATTATGAGGGAAATAATGGATTACAGTAGGCCTGTGGTAAGGTGGTGACCTAGCCATAATGAGAAAATTAAGGCTAAGATTAAACGGGTATAATTGATATTAAATAAAATTGTGAGATTTAGAACGGGTCACGGTGAGTGAGGGTAAACCTATGACATAGACCATTAGTGTATGAGTGCATTAGCTACTGACATTTATTAAGGGTAAACTAGGACCCTTAGAGTAGTGAATGATACTCGAAGATATATAATTAAAGGTTATAATTGTAATTGTTTGTGCATTGAGTATACAAGAGATATATACTATGTACAAACTTATATGATGGGTTGTTTGTATACTTACTGAATAATATGTATATATAGGTTGTGTGAGTAAATATAATTGTGACTTGACTATATGTGTGAACATACGTATGTTGCCTGCTACCCGGAGGTTTTCGCACAGAGGGAGATTCCACCTTGACGATTCCAGTGAGGTCTGGTTATGTGCCCTAGAATATGGAACTTAGGGCGGCTCACTATGTGTGTGTATTAGTGGGAGAGGCGTGCCATTTGGTTACGTTAGGTATGTACGAATCCCAAAGGCTTGGAACCATGTTCGCATCCATAGTGTGTTGATTTATTTTGGGTTCGAGGAGACATGTCGAACCCTTTATCCTTGATTTGGTACGAGAGGTGCATGGACTTGATAGCCGAGTATGCTCGCATCACGAGGGACCATTCTGTGGATGCTATAGTTTTATATATTATATGTGGGATGAATACACACAAGTGTGATATATCTACTTATGTGTGATAGTAGAACTGATAGATTGTGTACATCTAAATGTAATTAAGTAGAGAAACTTAATTAATTGAATCAATAATAATACGTGGGACATATTACTTATTATTATTGTGATTGCGTGACATATGGGTATTACGAGAGAGATAGACTTATTGAGGTTATTGAGATATCTTATCTAATTAGTATGGGTATCATAGCTAGATAGGATACATTAGGCGTGCATACTAGTTGAGAGGTGAGGATCTCAAGAGAGTGTACGTGGAATTTACTTGTGTAACAAATAACTGGTTTAACTTTCATTTAAACACTTGCAAAACATTTTCAAACTATTTTTTTGGGCTCTGACCCCTGTCAAAATATTTTTAAAACATTTTAGGTGTCCGTCCACAAGGATGCCAAGCTTGATGATTCTATCCATGGATGCGTAGATGCAGCACTTGTGGAGGCTTGCAGGAGTTCCTTTAAACCCTTTAGCTTATTCATTCGTGCAGCATGCACCACCGACAATAGAGTGGCTTATACACTCGATTTGTGAGGGTGTGGACATTGATGTGGGTAGGCTATGTTTATTCGTTGACCTTCTTGAGTTAGATATGGAGGGGTACCACATCATTCTAGGTATGGATTGGTTAGCGGGTTATCGGGTGATGGTGGATAGCTTCGGGAGGACTATTGTGTTCTCAATCCCGGGAAAGGAGATGTTACTAGTGGCGATGCCTCTTCCTGAGGGAGGGTCGAGCACCCATATATACTACATTAAGGAGGATACCTCACAAGTGGTGGTTGTTTTGTTAAACTCAATTCTTGTAGTGAGAGAGTTTGATGACGTATTCCAGGATATACCCGGCTTGTCACCTAGCCGGTAAATTGAGTTTATTATCGACCTAACGTCGGGTATGAGGCCTATAGCTAAAGCGCCTTATCGTATGTCCCTATCAGAGATGAGGGAGTTGAGAGAGCAGAATCAACAACTCCTGGGGTAGGGTTTTATCAGACGGAGTACTTCATCGTGGGGTGCACTGGTGTTGTTCGTTAAAAAGAGGGATGGATCGCTTTGATTATGTATCAATTATTGAGAGTTGAACATGGTCACGATTTGTAATAAGTATCCACTGCCTCGGTTTGATGATCTATTTGACCAGCTGAGTGGAGCAACTTACTTTTCCAAGATAGACCTGAGGTCCGATTATCATTGGTTGAACGTTAGGGAGGAGGATGTCCCTAAAATTGCTTTTCTGACACGATATGGGTCATAAGAGTTTAGGGTGATGCCATTCGGGCTCACAAATGCACCAGCAGTATTCATAGATTCGATGACCTGGGTCTTTATAGAGCTCCTTGACCAGTTTGTTATTGTGTTCATCGACGATATTTTGGTCTACTCTCACTCTGAGGATGAGCATTCCGAGCATTTGTGGATGGTTTTACAAACAATACGAGATCACCAGTTGTACGATAAATTTAAGAAATGTGGATTTTAGCTTTGGGAGGTGAAGCTTTTGGGCCACATTATGTCTGACGAGAGTATAGCGGTCAATTCGAGTAAGGTATTAACGGTGAGGGAGTAAGGACAGCCCAGGACACCGACCAAGGTTTGCAATTTTTTAGGATTGGTCGGATACTATAGATGTTTCATTCGGGGATTCTCGAAGATTGAGGGTCCGCTGATGAATCTAACTCACAAGGGGGTGTCATTCATTTGGGACAACCATTGTCAGTTAGCTTTTGATGAGCTAAAGGACAAATTGACTACAACACCTATACTTTCACTGCCTAGGGGAGGAGTGGAGTATCGGTGTATTACAGTAGGAGGAGAAGACTATAGCTTATGCATCCCACAAGCTTAAGACCCAAGAGAGGAATTACCCCATGCATGACTAGGAATTAGTCGTAGTTGTATTTGCCTTGAGGATTTGGAGGCACTATCTATTGGGGAGCATTTTACCCTATTCACGAACCATAAATCTCTTCAGTATCTTTTCACGCAGAATGATCCAAACATGAGGCAGAGAAGGTGGTTAGAATTTGTGAAAAATTACCAGTTTGATATTCGGTATCATCCTCAAAAGGCTAATGTGGTGGCATACGCATTGAGCTGATGACCCGCAGGGGAGATAGCAAAGGTGTGGTAGGTTAAGTGGAGAGAAATTTGACACGATGATGAGGTTTCCAGAGCTTGTATATCCGTATTATCTGTCACACTCGAGACTGTTATGAGGGTGGTTAAAGTACAGGCAAGGGATCAGTATTTCCAGGATAGAATTTGCCAGTTACTAGTTGATGGGGCAGAGTCGTACTTGATCAGTTCGAAGGGTAGCTTGCATTTTAATGGGAGACTCATGGTTCCAGAGGATGAGTATTTGATACATATAGTGATCTCAGAGTCTCACGGGTCTAGCTTTGTTGTACATCCCTATGGGAACAAGATCTACTAGGATATGTACAGGTAGTATTGATGGTCGGTGATGAAGCGAAACATAGCTGAGTTTGTCTCAAAGTGTGTTATCTGCCAGCTAGTGAAAGTAGACAACCAGAGATCGATAGGGATATTACAACCACTCGAGATTCCAGTGTGGAAGTGGGAGAGTATCACAACGGGGTCATGATTCCATATGGGTAATAGGGGATTAAATAACAAAGGTGGCCCATTTCCTTCCGGTTCGTAAAAATTTTGAGACGAGGCAGTATGCACAGTTGTTTATTGTGGAGATAGTACGTTTATATGGGGTTTCGTTTAATATTATGTCCGATCGGGATAAGAACTTTGTGTCCCATTTCTGGAAAAGATTTCAGGAGGCGATGGGTAAGGATTTACGGTTGAGTATAGCGTATCACCCACAAACAGATGGGCAGACGAAGAGAGTTAATCAGATGCTTGAGGATATGCTGTGGAAGGGCATACTTGACTTTGGGGGAGGGTGGGAGCAGTATCTTCCTTTGGTGGAGTTTGTGTATTACAACTCCTACCAATTCACCATAGGCATGGCACCACTTGAGGTGTTGTACAGTCGGCCTTGTCATTCACCCGATTGCTGGTTAAAGGTGAAAAACAACAAGTTATTGGATCCAGAGATGATTTAGGACACCACTGCCAAGATTGAGCAGATTCGAGGGTGCATCCATATAGCTCAAGACCGACAAAAGAGTTATGCCAATACAGATGGTAGGCACATAGAGCTTAAGGTTGGATGATCAGGTATTGGTGTGGGTGTCTTTTATGAAGTGGGTAATGAGGTTCGAAAAGAAAGGGAATCTAGCATCGAGATATGTGGGACCGTTTTCGATTATCGAGAGGGTGGGGCTAGTAGCTTATAGTCTGGGACTACCGGAGCACCAACAGCGGATCCACGATGTGTTCCATGTGTCATCGTTGAAGAAGTACAAGAGGAGTGAGCGAGCCTTCTGGCATGTTCCATTTGACGAGATCGACTTGCATCCATATATCTCGTAAGAGGAGATACCAGTGGCAATACTTGATTGTAGTGAGCGTAAGCTGTGATCTAAGATGGTACCCATGGTTAGAGTTCAGGGGGGGCACCACAATGTGGACGAGTCAACGTGGGAGCGGGAGGATGACATGCGTGAGAAGTATTCAGAGTTATTCATTGTAGGTACGTTCTAATTTCAAGGGCGAAATTCCTATGTAAGTTGGGGAAGTATGTAACACCCCGTATTTCTGAGTACTTAAAATTGAATTAATTGAGTTAACTTAAATTACACCTGTGGCGTAATTTAATGGAAGTAAATATTATGTGGTAATTAAAATATTAATCGTAGAGAAAATGAATATTTTTTATCAAATAAAATTACTAAGTAAATAGTGATTAAGTATTTTACGTCATAACGAGTTACGGTGACGTGATAGTGGTATATCTCAATCGGGTGTCATGTGTAAACTATATGAGTTCGAGATAATAAACTATTTTAGAGTGACTTGGATGATGATTTTTAGGTCACGATTGATTCCAAAAGGGTCAAAATAGTCAGAATTATGTAGCCATGGATAGTATTTGGGTTCCGGGGCAATTTTTGACTAAACCGGCACCACGAGAGAGCGTTTCGGTCATTCGGGAGTTTATGGTAGAGAACTCCTAAAATTAAGGGAATATATTAGACCATGGGATTTTAGGTCTAGGGACATATCAATATTGAGATAAAGGAGACAATAAGGAAAGAAGAGAAAAGAGTTCTTAGAGGTGCAACACCAATTCTCCCCACCAAAGTGTCAGATTTATAATCGGAAAAAGGGATGGACTTCTCTAGAACACCAAAAACAAAATCATACTTAAAAATTCAAGGAAAGTGTTTATCTTGCATGTTTTAATTAAGTTATAATTCCCATGTAGTGTAGGGTTTGCAACTTAATGATTATTGATGATATTCCTGGATTTTAATTAATAGAACTCATAAATTCTGGGTAGGATAGCATGTAGAGTGAGTCCATTTAAGTAGACAAAATGAAATCAGAAGTTGTGGATTTATGAATATGAAAGAAATCTGGGTTTTGATGAACAATTATGAAGAACAAGAAACACTAGGATTTTTAATGTATATGGAATTATTATCTGTTTTTGGATTGATTAAATGGAGATTTATCAATGTAATTACTTTAAAAATCATCCCTACATCTATATGTAGTGTTTGAATAGGTTAGTTGGGAGGTTGGGAAGAATACATGAAGGTTATGGTGATCAAAATGGAGAAAATGCAGAAAACTGGACGAAGAAGATGATTTGTGGCCTCCTGGGCGAATCGATTAGATTTCCCATGATTGTGCTAATCGATTAGATTTCCCATGATTGTGCTATTTCCCTTATTTAAACCTGAAACTTGTAAAGGGGGTGACTTTTGGGGAATCTAGAAACTATTATGAAGGAAATAATGGATTACAGCAGGCCTATGGTAGGGTGGTGGCCTAGTCATAATGAGAAAATTAAGGCTAAGATTAAAGGGGTATAATTGATATTAAATGAAATTATGATATTTAGAATGGGTCACGGTGAGTGTGGGTAAACCTATGACTTAGACTAGTAGTTTGTGAGTGTATTAGCTACTGACATTTATTAAGGGGAAACTAGGACCCTTAGAGTAGTGAATGATACTCAGATATATATAATCAAAGGTTATAATTGTAATTGTTAGTGCATTAAGTATGCGAGAGATATATACTACGTGCGAACTTATATGATGGTTTGTTTATATACCTACTGAATAATATGTATATATAGGTGGTGTGAATACCTATGATTGTGACATGACTATGTGTGTGAACATACGTATGCTTCCCGCTACCCAGAGGCTTTCGCACAGAGGGCAATCCCACCTTGACGATTCCAATGAGGTCTGGTTGTGTGCCCCAGAACATGGAACTTAGGGCGGCTCACTATGTGTGTGTATTAGTGGGAGCGGTGTCCCGCTTGGGTACATTAGGTATGTGCGTATCCCAAAGGCTTGGAACCATGTTCGCCTTCATAGTGTGTTGATTTATTTTGGGTTAGAGGAGACGTGACGAACCCTTTATACTTAATTTAGTACGAGAGGTACATGGACTTGATAGCAGAGTATGCCCGTATCAGGAGGAACCATTTCGGGGATTCTATAGTTGTATATATTGTATGTGTGATGAATATACACAAGTGTGACATACCTACTTATGTGTGATAGTAGAATTGATATATTGTGTACATCTGGCGTGTCGTATGGGTATTACGAGAGAGCTATACTTATTGAGTTATTGAGATATGTTATCCGATTGGGATAGGTAGCATAGCAAGATAGCATAAAGGAATCTAGTATGATTCTCTTAATAACTACAAAGCTGCAGCCTTCCTTCAGCAATGATCTTCAAAAGAATCACAAGAACCGTAGTCCTCCGTCTTCAGTAATGAATACCCTCGGGGTTCACAAATTAGCCATCGAAATCCCTTATCCACAAAGATTGTATGCAAGATACACATTATAGGATTTAAACGTGATTCACTCAAATAAATTCTGGGAATATGATTCATGAATCAAAAAGATTTTTCAAACTCAAAAGGTTGAAAACTTTTGTAAAGGATATGCAGAATCAGTTCAAGCAAAAGTCTAAAAGAAATCAAACATGAAATAGGTATTTATAAGACGAACACAAAATTTGTGGCGACGGCGTATTTCGAACGAAATCACAATCTCTTTTGAACGAGATTCCTATCTGGTTTGAACAAGATGCACGTACAAAAAATTACTTTTAAATAAAGAAAAATTGCTTAAAATTTTTAAATAAAAGATTACGTTTCCAGTTTTAATAAAATGAACATACCAAAACAAATTCAAGGAATAAATTCAAACTTAGTAGCATTATACCTTCAAAGTATGGATATTCTTGAAAGTTTGAGATGTTGGATCTTGGACTTTGTCTCATCTCGAATCAAACGGTAGTAGGATAGGCCAAAAACAAATTTAAGCCTAAGTTATTTGAGAAGTGAGCGAAAATATGCGCTTATAAATCCCCCTCCCCCCCGGCTATTACGGTACAAACATAAAATCGGAATCCAAATTATAAAAGAATCCCCTAAGACGAATACAATATCCTAATACCCTCCCAAACCCTAATATGGATAGGTACAAAGATAGAGTTGTCTTCAAAATAAAGTCTTCAAATCTCCACTTCCTCATTGTCTTCTCTTGAGCACTTTGTCGTCATCGAGTGTAATCCAAATATGATCTTCCAAAAGACCTACACACATGAAACAAAGAAAATACCTCGTGATGCATCGAGTTTGAAATATATCAAATAAAATGCATAAAGTTAAATCTCCCCCCTAAATAAAACTCTCTCCTGTAATTTGTTCTCCCCCTTTTATTTCATCTGAAATAGAAAAGGACTAAAACTAATCATGAAACATATACGTAACATTACCAAGCATGACAAGATATCATCACAAAAAGATATGAATGAATAATCAAGCAGTGATAATATCAAAAGACATCACAAACAATTTTTTATTTTTTAAATATTTCAAGTAAAGAAATCATTTTACAAAAAAACATACCATGGAGAAAAACAAAAATAACCTAATCATGGAAACCTAATGTGGGGGCGTGAACACATTTTATAAGGTTAACAACGTAAGCAAACATAACATGTGTGCATGAAGGAATGAGACACCACTAACGCAAGATATCAAAGTCTACCTTAGGTGTAAAAATAGTGAACTCGAGTGAAATTAACTTAACTTATTCGACTAATTAAGATCATGGGTGATTTTCACACCAATAATGCCCAAAACTATGTAATATTTTTACGAGAATTTTTCAGGACGTGCAAACCCATTGATCTTTGATTAAATTCCCTCAAAACTCACATATTGAATTTTTTTTCTCTCAAATCTTTTTGTTTTGATGAAATCAATGCTCATATGTAGCAAAGCATCAGTGTTCTTTGAAATTGGTCGGCACATTATATTTTTTTTCTTTATAAGTGCCTTTAATCTTTTAGGCTCTTTTCTATTATAAATGGTTGCTATTCACGCAAAGTCAACATGTCTTTCGCAAGTCGATTCCATTATTTTAAATATAATACATTTATAGGAGATATGATTTTCAATTTTTCCAATCGAGTCAATGATTCTTACAAGCACTACTTTCATTACCTCGTTTTATCGCATTGGGTTCATTTTAAAAGTAGGATTAAGATGAAAACACTACAATCGACACATGAAAGGTAAGTCCAATACTCAAATAAGTTCGTGCTCATGTGCATTAAAGGTGAGAAGAATTCAAACATGTAGCAAGTATTCATCATATCACATCTTAATGACTCCACACATTATAAAACACAAAATAAAATAATGTCACGTCTCAAAACACTACAAAAGATCCACGTGGATATGGAATGAATGGGTGACTCGGACATTTTTAATGTTCATCCATTTGTAAAAAAATACAAGAATATTTTTTGAATTTTATAAAAAATATATCAAAAATAAAATCTTTTTGTCTTTTTCACTTTTTCTTAAAAAGAAACCGAATATATTTTTGTATTTTTTCAAAAAATTTCAAAAAAAACAAAAATCTTTTTGGATTCTTCGAAAAATATATCAAAATGAAAAAGATAAAACATAATGATAATACAATTGTAGTACAATCTAGCAATAGATATGAATGATATTAAAATGAAAAGCATCCTATGCTGGAAACAAGTCTCAACCTTAATCATTAGGCTCGGAGGAGTTCTCTAAAGGGTATGACATCATATGAAAAACATCCATCAAATCTGGTGAAGTTTTGGCTAAATACTCAACTTGCTCTCAAAAGATCTTAAAATATCTCATGTGTTTTGTGGAAGCATGCGGGGTAACATATGTGGGATTGCGTGAGGAAACACGTGTAGCAGCATATCGTGGAAGATACCTATTAGACACACTCCCTAACGTATAGAAAACTTACCTAAGGTGAACTCTTTGCTTGGAATAGGAACAAACATACACGGACTTAGGACCACCTCTCTCAAAACGTCAAGGATGCGCTCTCTTACATGGATTCGGACGCCTTGGTGGGTTAAGTCGAGCGCCATATGGATCTAACACAAACTTGAGAACCGTATCGAGTGCAATATGGGAAGTGCACGCACCATCATAACCTATTCCTAGCCTCTCAACATTACCCAAAGAGGGACCGAGGATCATCTTCCTACCTTCTTAGATGTGTCCTCTAAAGTAACCTTGACCTTATAGGAATGTTCGAGATCTCTCTCGATATGGGATACATGGGCTTCAAGTTTCTCATGAGTCTCTAATGAATATTGAAGATCTACCATAAGAATAGCCACGGTGTTGTTTAAATGCCTAAGACGATCAACTACCCACACAAAGAAACCTTCACCTTCTCGAGTTGACTCGCTAACGCCTCACACACCCTTAACACTTTCACCTCTCTCTCCGAATCTAACACCCTAAGAGACAAATCTTATTTAACTTTTTAGTTTTCAACATCTCGATGTACAAATCACTAAAAGATTTTTGGAGATACCCTTCTCCCGCACTCAAAGTACCATTCTCACTCTCACTCGAATGGATCAAAACATCATCGAGCCTTTCACATTTAGATATGTCCTCATCGGTGTGGGACAAAATATAAGTACTCGCATGACTATCCATGAACACAACGCATGGTTTATGTGGTGATTCTCCCCCTTAGTCAACCGACTCGATGTCAATATCGCTAAGAGTGGATTTATTTACAATCTCTTTACCTTTTCTCTTTCGCATAGTGGGACACTCAAATAACTTGTACCCTTTACCTTCGCACTCAAAACACCTTATATCTTCCTCTTTCTCATCGATATCCTTGACCACGTCTTTATCTTTATTGTTCACAAAAAAAATTTAATTAGAAGAATTCTTTTTAGAAAATTTGAGAAACCTTTTAAATAAAATTCCAAAAAAGGCCAAGTAATCAATATCAAAATCTCCCTTACATTCAGATTCAAAAACTCTCTCATTTTTCTTTTTCTTAGCTTGAGTCTTTAAAGCTACCCATATATCCTTAGGCTTGATGGTTTTAGGGAACATATCTATATCACAAGTCTGAAGGTCTCCTACGAGTTCTTCTAATCTAAGAGCGTTTATAACTCCTAAAGAGTTAAACAAGGTGACCTTCGGAATAAATCGATTTGGGAGTGACCTCAAAATCTTTTTAATAACCCAAGTCTCGGGAATTTTATCACCCAAATTAAAACTAGTGCTTATGATGTCTGATAACCTAGCATAAAATTCATCAAAACTCTCAAATTCTAACATAGTGATGGTCTCAAATTGGGTGATCAAATTTTAAAGCTTAGACGCTCTGACAGCATTGGAACCATCATGTGTCAACTAGACGATATCCCATGCTTCCTTAGACGTAGTGCACGTCATGATACATCGAAACTCGTCCGGAGCGATGTCTCAAGAAATAGCATTAAGGTCGCGGGAGTTGTAAGTGACCCATTTAAAATCATAATCAGTCCAGGAAGAGACGGGTTTAGGATTTGTGACATTATAAACCGTGATCGGGAGAGAAGTACACACTTTTTCACATACTAACCAAACTCTTTCATTTGTGGCTTTTAAAGTGGATCTCATACGGGCTTTCCAATAAGCACAGTTCGATCCCTCAAAAATTGGCATCTTATTTCATAAGTTTTCCATCAGAAAAATTTATAATTTAAAAAAAAAAAAACTGATATCACAGAAAAATTTGTGGATAATCAGGATTTCACGATAATTTGGTGAAACCTCCTCTGATACCAATTTGAGAGTATGACGTTATCTAATGGCTTTAACTTATTAAATTCAGATGACAATCCACACCAAATTTTAATCCTTTAACCCTATAACATGCAACTATGTGATTCAAAACATAAATCAAACCTAGCATGTAATCAAAACAAAAATTCAGGAAAAATACCCTCACGGTAAAACCTTTTATTCACTTTATAAAATTTACAAATCACAACTTACAAATTTTATAAAGGAATCTTCTATGACTCTCTAAAGAACCACAAAGTCGTAGCCTTCCTTCAGCAATAATCCTCGCAAGAATCACAAGAACCGTAGACCTCGCTGTCTTCAGCAGTCAATACCCTCGGGTTTCACAAATCAGCCATGGAGATGCCTTCTCTACAAAGGTTGTATAAAATATACACACTTTATGGTTTAAACTTCATTCACTTAAATAAATTCTGGTAATGATTTGTGAATCAAAAAGGTTTTTCAAACTCAAAAGGTTAAATTTTTTTGCAAAGGATATGCAGAATCAGGTCTGGCAGAAGTCTTAAAAAAATCAAACATGAAACAAGTATTTATAAGATGAACACAAATTTTAAGGAGGCGGTGGCAGTGTTCAAACGAAATCACAATCTTGTTTGAACGAGATTCCCATCTCGTTTGAATGAGATGCGTGTACAAAAAATTATTTTTAAATAAATAAAAAATTGCCTCGAATTTTTAAATAAAAAAATCGTGTTTCTAATTATAATAAAAATGAACATCCCAAAATAAATTCAAGGAATAAATTTAAACATAATAATGTAATACCCCGTATTTCTGAATATTCCAAATATTCCATTTAATTAGATTGGAGAATTAAATGAGAAAATATCGTCTTGATTAAAATTACGTAAGAGTAGTAATTTAAAGAGTTTTATGTAAAATTGTAAGTATGGTATATTAATCGGAAGACAGATACCGGTATATATTGCATCATTTTATTTACTTAGTGAGAGTGGTAAATAGTTACTTAACGCGTGTAGACCGTGTTGGGGTGAGAATGAGTAATATTTTTAAGTGACTCAAATGATAATTTAGAGGTCACCAATGAGTCCGGAAGGGTCAAATTAGTTAAAATAGTATACCCGGGGGTACTAGTTGAGTCCTGGGGCAATTTTGGACTAAACCGAGTCCGTTCGGGGGCTTTTAGGTCTTTTAACATAAGAGGGTATGGAGACCTACGAAATTGAGAGTTTTATATCAACCGTATGATAGATGAATTAGGGTTAGAACACCCATGACAACACCAATACCAATAGAGAGAGGAGAGGCACCACTTTCTAAAGCAAAAAGAAGATTCGGAAAGGACTCAAAGGGGTTTCTACCATCAACTTGTTGGGGAAGAAGGATTAAAGGATGAAGATCATCAATCATCAACAAGAACCACGAAATCAGACCCTACTGATCATAAGGCAAGTGTTTATTGCAAAAATTTATAAAGTTATAATACCCATGTGTAGGGTTTTTGAATAGTTTTGTTTAATTCAATATTTTGATTGGAGAAAGATGATAATTATGCATGTTGGGATAGGAATCGCATGTAGAATGATTTAAACTATGTAGAGGATTAATATTCAGATTAGACTTGATGATTTTCGGAATAAAAATCTGGATTTTGAATGATAATATGGGAAGAACACTATAACTAGGGTTTCAAGAAATTCTGGGTTTTAATTCATTATTTCTTTAAAGTAATTGGAGTTTTGATGTAATTGACACGTTAGAAACTGTCCTAGTATATGTGGAAATATGTTAGGATCATTGGGTAAAAGTTTGGTGGACAATAATGGAGTTTGGAAAATTGTTAATGGAGGAGAGGATCAACGAAGAAGACAGACTGCGTCTGTCCCTGTTCGATCGATCGATCGATCGACTATGTCGATCGATCGAACCCAGACGTCCATCGATCGACGCAAGCTGTTTTCCCAAAAATTTTGTGTTTAATCCTTCGTTGAGTTCGGGAATGAATGGGTATTCTAGGATTTACATTATACTTATATGGGAGTAAGAATAAGACCAGTAGGTATATTGTTGAGGTCCAATAAGGCCATAGGGTGTAGGGCTTGGATTATGGACCGAGGAGAAAAATCCGATTTAGTAGAGTATCGGGGACTTCGGAAATTGAGTTACGGGGCGAAGTAAATTCAATTTAAGTAATAGACCAGTAGGGTAAGAAATAACTACTGAAATTATATGTAAGGGGTAACTAGGACCCTTAGAGTTGTGTGAATACTCAAATAAATACGATTAATGAGATAAATCGTAAAACGAATATTGTACGATAAATATATGAGATTAAAATATTATGTACGTATATGATTAATAGGTCGGGTGTGTACCCACTGAATTATGAGATCTTTTAGGTAGAGAGATTATACCTAAATTAATTATGTTAGGGTCGATGAGACATTCCGAACTAACATAAAGTTATTATAAGTTTAGGGTCAATGAGAAATACCGAACCAAACTTTGAACTGGTGTCGCGATGAGAGAGTCCCGAACCAGAATATGTGTATATATATATTTTTAAAATAATTGGGGTCGATGTATCATGCTGAACCAATTCTTACTTGGGGTCGATGAATCATTCCGAACCAAGAGTCCTTTATGTGTATAAAAGAGGCAAAATAGCAGTGACTAATATTTAGTATATATTGTGTGTGAAATATATATATACCTGATGATATTCTACTTCCGTGTAATAGTAGATTGATATATTATGTATTTAAAGATACATACTCAATTGGTAAGTTAAGTTGTGAAACTTAATTACGAAATGAACCTTTAGATAGAGAAAATCTATTTAGTAATTCAAGTAGCAAAACTTAATTACATCAGTGGGAAAGTCAACAATTGTGAAAATTGTAGTAATTTTAGTAGTAAAGCTAAATGAGAAGTCTTAAAAAAATAACATAGATGAAATGTTACTTGAGAATTAATTAACATACGCGAGATTTAGTAAAACCGTTGTACTGTATGGGCGGTACTGGAACTTGGGTACAGATAAGTTCAGTTTACTACTTTGGTTTTAGTTAGCTTGAGAAGTATGGCTAGAAAAACTAAGTGTGGAACGCTAGGTGTGCACCAAAGATGAGGGGTGAGTTAACTCAAGAGAGTGTACGAGAACCTAACATGTGTAATCAATAACCGCATTTTATATTGTGATAAACGCTCGCTAAATATTTTCAAAATGTTTTGAGTACTAACTCTTGCTATAAAATATTTTCAAAACCTTTTAGGTGTCCAACCACAGGGACGCCATGTGTGATGATTCCATTTCAGACTCGGAGCTGTAGCACAGTGGATGCTTACAGGATTTGACTAGACGATATCTCTCATTCAGATCTAGCACAGGATCTCGCACTCTTCTATGTATGGACTTGTGGTCCGGTATTAGTCTCAGATGTTAGTTTCAGACTAGTGGTTATTCTATTGTTGTTTGGGATTTTTAGCCGATGGTTTATTCGGTAATATTTTTGTTCTGTTGTACTTTTACTTTGATGTTTGAATTATAGTACATGATTATTTGTACTTTGTTCCGCAGGGTCGATTTTTCTGTTTTAAGAAAGATAAAATTTGGCACCGGTCTAATTTTACTTAGGGGATTAGTAATTAAAAAGTTTTCGACAGTGATGCTAAGAATGAACCATTTGAGAAACATGTTTTAATTTAATAAAGGCCTGATCACCCGATGTTTAATTAGGCGGGGTGTCACAAATAACATTATACCTTCAAAGTATGGAGATGCTTGAAAGTTGAAGATATTGGATCTTGGACTTCGTCTCGGCTCAAATCAAACGGTATCGGGATAGGCCAATAACTAATGTAAGCCGAATCTATTTGAGCAATGAGCAAAAATATGCTCTTAAAACCAATCATGGGATTATCGAGCCAACTTCTTGGCTTACATGTAAAGATCATTCATTCTTACACAGTCCCCTTCGTCGAGGAACAGTTCTGATGGGAGCTTTATTTTGAAACCTCTCATTTGCTTAAGGACACCGGGTAGATCCATACACTATTTTTTATCTAGTCCAGAAGGTGATACAAGCAATCGTTATCAACGAGAGGGATCGATCGTGATTATTTTTAGGATGTAATATAAAACATGGACAAACTTGGATAGATATTGTGGATTTTTCTGGGTTAATGGATGATGTGGAATTGTTAATGGGTTTAATTATAGTTGAGGGAACAAAATTAGGATCTTCACCAATATGAATTGCGTTCACACTGTCTTGATGTAGTAGTAAAGTATTTTGGGTAGTGTTTGACTTTGGGCCTATGGGAGGAGAGATGACTCCCTTATCAATGAGGCTTTGTATAACATTATTTAGGTGGTGACATTGGTGAGTGGTATGCCTGACAGTTTTGTAAAAGTCGCAACGAGATTCATGTTTAAAGTACTCGGGAGGAGTGTCAAGAAGTGGAGGAGGGTCCAAGGGTTTGATAAGGTTATGGGAAAAAAGGGCTTTATATACTTTGAGAAATGGGCATATAGTTCAGTATATTCTTTCTAGATGATCGTAGGTCGGGATTCTAGTACCCATGAAGTGGTTGGCTGAGAAGATATATTAATGATGGCAATAACATCGGGCTTGAAATATTTTTGAGGGGTAAACTGGCCAACTAACTTCTTCACTTCTGATTATGTTTCTATTTGGCAATGCTTCCTTCAATCTACCCAGGCCTCTCAGAAGGATCTGAAATAGGGGTATTATTAGCAACCCATGGACTTTCAAATATGCAGTAAAAATTTGTTCTTTACTATGATGAATTGCACTTCCTCAGTTGGGCGGTTGGTAGTGGTGTTAGCTTTCTCTCTCCACCTCGTTATGAAACTATCAACGGACTCTTCAGGGCCTTGTTTGAGTAAGTCAATGTCTCAGAGCGCTACCTTCAACTCCTCATTATACTTGTACTAAGCCATAAACTCTCTCAAAAGATCTTCCCACCTTCGGATTTGGGATTCTTTTAGCGACAAAAACTAGCAAAGATCACTTTCCTTAAGAGTTTGCTAATTTCTTTTTTAGCACCTAATAGACTCATGGTGCGATGAAAGTGCACGACTGGAGGTCCACTTCCTCTAGAATTCTCAATGCATGCATCTTAAATTTCTTGGGCAATCGAGACTTCGGATAAGGACACATATGAGTGTAGACTATATAATTTCCCAGAATATTCACTTGATCATATTTTCGGAGGAGCATTATAATACCCCGTATTTTTATGACTTTTAAATTTGGGGATTTATTAAAAATAATTTGAGATATTAATTTAATATTAATCCGGAAATTATTTTAAATATTTACTAGCGCGATGAGAGTTAGTGATTATTGGGATTTTGTTGAATATTACTTAACAGATAAAGTAATATGTATAATCGAAGTTATTAAAATTATCACGAGTATATAATTTGATAATTTTGGGAAATTAAATCGGGACGCGCCGGTGTCGTGTCGGGATTAAATTAGTATAATTAAAAGTGAATAAATTATAAGTCACTCATATGGTCATTCTGAGTGTGCCAATCTGTCCGAAAGGGTCAAGATAGTCAAAATAGTGTACCCGGGAGTTTAGTTTGGATCTCGAGGCGTTTTTAGGCCTAATTAGCATCCCGGGAGGGAGTTTTGGACATTTCATATTTTTGGGTAATTAAACCCACGAATTTACCAAGGATATATCAGATGTTAGGGGTTGTCATCTAGTGTTAACATAAGCAAAACCAAAGAACGTCCATCGGAGGAGAAGTGGAGAAGATTTCCAAGGAGTTCTAGGCCAAAAAAACTCCGCCGTTTGCACCGCCGTCACAGCTAAAGTGTAGATCGCGCGACGAGGAACACAACCACACCACTTTCTTCCACAAATCAGAAACAAACATTTCCAGGCAAGTATCTATCTTGCTTTATTTTTAGTTGATGCTTCAATTATGTTAGTCTAGGGTTGATTAGAACTAGTTTCATGAAAGAAAGCATATATTGGAGACTAGAATTCGCATATTGTAGAGGTAATAATCATATTCTGGAAATCAAATTCACATGTAGAGGATAAACCATGAATTTTTATTGAGTTAGGAGTAGAAAATATGGAAAAAGAATTTGGAAGAATGGAAGGTTAAAGAAAGATTAGGGTTCTTGAGGTTTATACAGTTTTTACCCTTTTAATTGTTATATTTGATGAAAACCCACATGTTTTACGTAGAAAAATTATGTGTTTGGATATATATAACACTTGTTGTATCAATTATTGGCAGTTTGGGAGATATATATGATGATTTCGATGAGTTTGGAGAGTGATTTCCGTAACTGGGTTTTCTGCAGTTTCGCCATAACTGCTTGATCGATCGATCGACCAAAGAGGATCGATCGATCGATCAACCCCTCCTGGAAAACTCATATTCCTCTTATAATAGTTTATTCCAATTAAAATGAGTATTAACCCTTGAACATTATTGTGAGAACATTTTGGGACATAAAGAGGACCAGTATGACTTAGTAAAAAAAATGAGTATTTAATGTAAGATGAATATAGGGTTTACGGGGAGTAATTTACACATAGGAAATTATGGGAACGTGTAATTAAAGGAGTGAGACATGTAAGAAAGTTACGTGAGAAAATAAGAGAGTACCTACTGAAATTATACTTAGGGAGATAGAATACTACGAGTGATATGAAGTAAGTACGGGATAACCTATAAATAATAATAAAAGAGACGAGACGTTGTACAGAATAATCGAGTAATGTGTACTTAAGAACGAATATCATAGGTATGGGTCGTGGGTGTACCTAATTTAGAAATGGGAATAGTAGTATATATATATGACTGTGTTTGTTCATATACTATATATGTGTAAAAATCATTCCCGCGCTACTTGCTATCACTGACGTTACCGAGCCGGGGCAGTCTTATCTCGATGGGACCTTTATGGGGGGATATTGACTTGTACCCTAGAACATAGGAATCCTTGGTACAGGCTATCTGATTGATAGTCGGATGGTCCTAATAGACGTGAGGGTATGTGCTGACCTCTTAGTGACTTAGAACTATGATTCGCCTCAATTTGTATGTGTTTTGTGTTAATACAGTTCGAGACCGATTTCGAACTAGTATTTCCCTTAGTACGAGTGATACGGGGACTTGATAGCAGATTATGCCAGCACCATAAATTCTATGTGGGATGCCGATAGTATATATATTATATGAGTGATTAATATATATAGACTTGAAACTGGGAACTTTCTACTGTGACTAAAAAGTAGTTAAGAAATGAATAAATACTCCAATTTTATTATAAGGGTTTGAAAAGTTTGTGATGACGCTGGATTATTTTGTAATGAAATGAGACATATGTGGAAACTCTATTTTCATAAATTAATTATCCTAGTCCTAGAAATGGCCAGCATGAAATTTTATGAGAGATTTAAGTAAGCTAAACTTTTGGGATTAATAGTGCGGTAGGCGTGCACACTAGATGAGAGGTGAGAATTTCTCAAGAGAGTGTCGCATACTAATATGATTGTTGCATTAGCCGGTAAGCATTTTAAATATTTGCTAAACTAAATTTTAAACTTTTACAATCGAGCTCTGACCCGTTTCCTGTTATCTCTTCTCTCTTGTATATATATATATATATATATATATATATATATATATATGTGTGTGTGTGTGTGTGTGTGTGTGTGTGTGTGTGTGTGTGTGTGTGTATTACAGGTGCCCAGCCACAGGGGCGTCGTGCTTAGGTTCCTTGAACTGGACGTGCTGCAGCTTAGGTGGGAGTTACAGGCCATTCTCTTAGACGACCTCATTGTTGATTCCACTCTTAGTGAAGTTTTAATTAACTGGGCATGTGTCGCCTGTTTCCTTATTCAGTTGGATTTGTCAGAGATTATGTTCATTTCTCCTTGGTATTCTATTCTTTGGGATTTCATTACTGTCATGATGGTTTTTCCTTTATGGTTTTAAAGTTGGTAATAGTTATTTGAATACTTAAATTGCTTGGATGATCATTTCCAGTCTTAATAATTGTGTGACTCTTAAACTGTTAATTGTTAAAGGTTTTTATAATTGACTTTAAATAAAATGGAAATAACGTTTTAAATTATTTGACACTTCGCTTAATTATTTAGGGTGTTTAAATTGGAAAGTTTATTTTACGACAGTGATGCTAAGAATGAACCAACCGTTCACCTTGGTTACAATCTAATAAAGGACTGATCACCCGGTATTTAATTAGGCAAGGTGTTACAGGTGGTATCAAAGCATTAGGTTCTAGTGTCCTTTAGCATCTGTACGGCTTATTTCGTTTCCAGGTTAGCATTTTTGATATAGAGCCCTATTTTTAGGATTGTTGTATTCTTGAATTTTACGCTTACGTCATCAGCTATTCAAGATTTGTTAATAACTATAGACTAATAAACTTCCTTCTCGTTTCAGATGCCTCCGAGACGTGCACCCAAGAACAGACATGCCCAAGCCGAGCAGCCAGCAATTCCGGCTCAGGGAATGATGAATGCAACCGAGGTAGCCACTATTATTGCTCAGGTGATGAATGCCGCATTAGCGGTAGTGCAGCAGGCTCCACCCCAGATTTAGGCAGTGGCGCCAGTACCAGCACAGCTTCCATCTGCATGGGAGCGGGTTAGGGACGCCTTTCAGAAGGTGCATCCCCCGGAGTTCTTGGGTAGTTCAGATATCATAGTTGCTATCCAATGGAAGAAAGATATCCAGCGGCATCTGCTCATGTACGAGTGCACGGACGTGCAGAAATAGTTGTTGTCTTCCTTCAATCTACTGGGGGCAGCCTTACAGTTGTGGGAGTCCACCACCACCTTGGAGGATAGAGACATTATCACGATTCAGACATTCTGGGTGATATTTGATCGCAAATACTTCCTATCCGCCATGAAGACAGAGATGAGGTGGAAATTACTGAATTTGCAATAGGAGAATATGATTGTTTTTTAGTAAGAGGAGGAGTTCACTAGACTTCTCACTATGGTGCTGGATGAGGCACCTACAGAGGGGAAGAAGATACTATTGATTGTAGATGGATTGGCCTGGAGGATTCGCCAGTACCTCATAGGCAATCTATCACTGAGTACCTACACGGATGTACTTAACACTGCGTTATTACACTATCAGGATCACCGCTTCCATCTGCAGGGAAGCAAACGAGCAAGAGAGTCCATCCAGCAGGGCAGGACAGTGGGCAGTAGTACTGGTTAGACACCGGCAGTCCAGGGACAGACACATCATAATGAGAAGAGTTCCCATCAGGGGGACCCTGCCAAAAAGTTCTGATTAGGTGACACCAGATAGGGATTTAGAGGTTTTAGGAAGGGCCAGCAGGGTCAGTCTAATCCGCAGGGCCAGCACCGTCAGTAGCAGGGACAGCAACAGGGCCAACCGCGTTTCCAGCAGGGCCAGTGGCAGTGTGGTAATGACCAACAGGGTCATGGTCAGTAGGGACAGAGGGGAGGAAATTTCAGGGGTAGATGTTTTGGGTGAGGCAAGAATGGCCATAGGCGCCAGGATTGTCAAGAGGGAGATAGGGGCCCACAGCAGTAGGGTGCCCGTAATGAGCCATAGAGGCCACTCTTTCTAGCCTCCCTCCCAGCACTAGCTCAGGTACCATCCCTACCAGCCATCCAAGCAGCTCCAGTACAGCAGGGACAGTTATAGTACTGACGTGTCCATAATGTCCACCAAGTAGCATCTCCTTAGGCATTGCCCACGATTGAGGGTACATTTCCTATCCATGGCACTATGGATCGGGTTTTATTTGATACTGGGGCGACACACTGTTTTATAGATACTCATTTTGCAAAGGCCTTAGGATTATTAGCCACAGCAGAGATCACTGTAACATGCGTAGACTCACCACTAGGTAATGGGTCATTAATTTTCTTTATATGTCGGGGTGTGGGAGTAGAGATTGGTGGCTTAATCGTACCAGCAGACATGTTAGTCTTAGAAATGCATGAGCACAATGTTATTATTGGCATGGATTGGCTCTACTCATATAGAGCCATGATAGATTATTTCGGTGGGAGTATTATCTTTGCCATTTCGGGACAGGAGATGTTTTTGGTGGCGATGCCTCGTCCAGAGGGAGGCTCTTCCGCTCATTTGTATTACATAGAGGAGGATACCTCTAAGGAGGTCGTGATTCCCTTAGATTCGATCCCAGTCATTCGTGAGTATTCTGATGTATTTCAGGAGATACCGGGCCTACCCCATAATCGAGAGATAGATTTCATCATAGACTTAGTGTCGGATACTCAACCGATAGCACATGCTCCATACCGTATTGCTCCAGCAGAAATGAGGGAGTTACGGGATTAGATAGAGCAACTGTTAGGTCAGGGCTTCATTCGTTGGAGCACCTCACCTTGGGGCACTCTAGTTTTGTTTGTGAAGAATAGAGATGGTTCACTGAGGTTATGCATGGATTACCGGGAGCTGAACAAGGTCACGATACAAAACAAATATCTGTTGCCTTGAATCGATGACCTGTTCGACCAGCTGAGAGGAGAAACCTTCTTTTCGAAGATAGATTTGAGATCGGGATACCATCAGCTACGGATTAGGGAGCAGGATGTGCTGAAGACTGCTTTCTTGAAGAGGTATGGGTCCTATGAGTTCGTAGTCATGCCGTTTAGGATGACAAATGCTCCAAATGTATTCATGAACTTGAAGAACCGATTGTTCAGAGAGTTCTTGGATCATTTTGTCATTATCTTCATAGATGACATTCTGATATATTCACACACTAAGGAGGAGCATGCTAAGCACTTAAGGCAGGTTTTTCAGACTCTATGAGAGCATCAGCTGTATGCTAAGTACAAGAAGTGCGGATTCTGATTGCGGGAGGTGCAATTTTTAGGACATGTTGTGTCCGAATTGGGGATAGCGATTGACCCGAGTAAAGTGTCAGTAGTGAGGGAGTGGGGATAGCCCACGACACCGATGAAAATGCGTAGTTTCTTGGGGTTAGCCGGGTACTACAGGAGATTCATCCGAGGTTTCTCAAAAATTACGGGTCCATTAACGAATCTAACTCGCAAGGGGGTACCATATGTTTGGGACGATGCTTGTCAATTGGCTTTCGATGAGCTGAAAAATAAGTTGACTTCGGCACCAGTTCTTGCTTTACCCAAGACGGGAGTGGAGTATCTGGTTTACACCAACGCCTCTTTACGGGGACTCAGGGGAGTACTTCAGCAGGAGGAGAAGGCTATAGCTTTTGCCTCCCGCAAGCTTAAGCCGCACGATAGAAATTACCCCACTCACGATCTAGAGCTAGCAGTGGTCGTTTTTGCATTGAGGATATGGAGACATTATTTATTGGGGGAGAAGTTTCGCTTGTTCACAGACCACAAGTCACTACGGTACCTGTTCACTCAGCGAGAGTTGAATATGCGTCAGTGCAGATGGTTAGAGTTTGTGAAAGACTATCAGTTCGAAAAACGGTACCATCCGAGGAAGGCTAATATGGTTGCTGATGCGTTCAACCGTAGACCGGTAGACGATGTAGCTGACGTCTAGAAAGCAAAGTGGAAAGAGTTGGGTCACCAAGATGCGGTTGCCCGTTCCTTTATGTCTGTCATGACAGTCACCCCCGAGATTGTTACGAGGGTAATACAGGAACAGACAGCGGATTCATTATGCCAGGAGAAGATTGTATGACTTTTAGCTGAGGGCGCTGATTCCTATTCAGTACGTTCCGATGGAGGTTTAAGGTTTAATGGGAGATTGGTGGTCCTAAAAGGAGAAGACTTACATCATGCAGTGATGAAACAGTCTCACGGGTCTAGATTAGCGGTACATCCTGGAGGAGATAAGATGTACCAGGATATGAGGCGACAGTACTGGTGGAGTGGGATAAAGAAGGACATTACTGAATTCGTGTCTAAGTGTTCTACTTGCCAGATGGTAAAGTTAGACCACCAGAGACTGTCGGGGTTGCCTCAGCCATTGGAGATACCTATGTGGAAGTGGGAGAGTATTTCCATGGACTTCGTTACTGGGCTACCTACATCACAGTGGGGTCACGACTCCATCTGGGTGATCGTGGACCGTTTGACCAAGGTGGTTCATTTTCTACCAGTACGGACAGACTATACCACGGGCCAGTATGAAAAAAATTTCATTGCCGAGATTGTCAGGCTACATGGGGTGCCCCTAGATATTGTGTAGAGACAAGATTTTTGTGTCGCGTTTTTGGGAGAGCTTCAGGATGCCATGGGTATAGAGTTAAGATTGAGTTCAGGTTATCACCCAAAGACGGATGGACAGACAGAGCGCACCAATCAGATGTTGGAAGATATGTTACGCATGTGTGTCCTTGATTTTGGAGGAGGATGGGAGCCACATCTTCCACTGGTGGAATTTGCTTACAATAACTCCTATCAGTTCACGATTGGCATGGATCCATTTGAGGCATTGTATGGTAGCCCTTGTCGTTCTCCAACTTGTTGGCTAGAAGTGGGGGACAACAATTTTTTCGGACTAGAGGTGATTCAGGAAACCTCAGCTAAGATTGAGCTTATCAGGAGTCGCATTCGGGTAGCCCCGGACAGGTAAAAAAGCTACGCCGATGCAAAATGGTTTTTATGCGAATTTAATGTGGGGGACCAGGTATTACTGCGCGTATTTCCTATGAAAGAAGTGATGAGGTATGGAAAGAAGGGAAAGTTGGCCCCAAGGTACGTGGGACCATTTCCCATTATCGAGAGGATTGGGTCGGTAGCATACAGATTGGGGCTACAAGAGCACTTACACCGCATCCACGATGTATTCCACATTTAATCGTTGAGACGATACCTTCGGGATGGTATGTCCCACACACACATCGCGATAGAGGAGATTGACTTACAGCCCGACTTCTCTTACGAGGAGAGGCCAGTGGCTATCCTAGACCATAGCGAAAGGAGATTGAGGTCAAAGGTAATTACACTTGTACGGGTCCAGTGGGAGCATCATAATGTGGAGGAATCCACTTGGGAGCGTGAGACGGACATGCGCGAGAAATACCCAGAGTTATTTTTACCAGGTATGCCTTATTTTTTCGTATTTCGGGACAAAATTCCGTTATTAGAGGGGAAGTATGTAATACCCGGTATTTTTATAACTTTTAAATTTGAGGATTTATTAAAAATAATTTGAGATATTAATTTAATATTAATCCGAAAATTATTTTAAATATTTACTAGCGCGATGAGAGTTAGTTATTATTGGGATTTTGTTGAATATTACTTAACGGATAAAGTAATATGTATAATCGAATTTATTAAAATTATCACGAGTATCTAATTTAATAATTTTGGGAAATTAAATCGGGGCGCGCCAGTGTCGTGTCGGGATTAAATTAGTATTATTAAAAGTGAATAAATTATAAGTCACTCATATGGTCGTTTTGAGTGCGCCAATGTGTCCCGAAGGGTCAAGATAGTTAAAATAGTGTACCCGGGGGTTTAGTTTAGGTCTCGAGGAGTTTTTAGACCTAATTAGCATCCCGGAATGGAGTTTTGGACATTTCATATTTTTGGGTAATTAAACCCACGAATTTACCTAGGATATATCAGATGTTAGGGGTTGTCATCTAGGGTTAACATAAGAAAAACCAAAAAACAACCATTGGAGAAGAAGTGGAGAAGCTTTACAAGGAGTTTTAGGCCAAAAAAACTCTGTCGTTTGCACCGCCGTCACCGCCAAAGTGTAGATCGCGCGACGAGGAACACAATCGCACCACTTTCTTCCACAAATCAGAAACAAAGATTTTCAGGCAAGTATCTATCTTGCTTTATTTTTAGTTGATGCTTCAATTATGTTAGTCTAGGCTTGATTAGAACTAGTTTCCTGAAAGAAAACATATATTGGAGACTAGAATTTGCATGTTGTAGAGGTAATAATCATATTCTGGAAATCAAATTCACATGTAGAGGATAAACCACGAATTTTCATTGAGTTAAATGTAGAAAATATGGAAAAAGAATTTGGAAGAATGGAAGGTTAAAGAAAGATTAGGGTTCTTGAGGTTTATACAGTTTTTACCCTTTTAATTGTTATATTTGACGAAAACCCATATGTTTTACGTAAAAAAATTATGTGTTTGGATAAATAACACTTGTTGTATCAATTGTTGGGAGTTTGGGAGATATATATGATGATTTTGATGAGTTTGGAGAGTGATTTCCGTAACTGGGTTTTCTGCAGTTTCGCCATAACTGCTTGATCGATCGATAGAACAAAGAGCATCGATCGATTGATGATCGATCGATCAACCCACTTCCATCGATCGATCGACCCCTCCTGAAAAACTCATATTCCTCTTATAATAGTTTATTCCGATTAAAATGAGTAGTAACCCTTGAGCATTATTGTGAGAACATTTTGGGACATAAAGAGGACCAGTATGACTTAGTAAAAAAAATGAGTATTTAATGTAAGACGAATTTAGGCTTAACGGGGAGTAATTTACCCGTAGGAAATTATGGGAACGTGTAATTAAAGGAGTGAGACTCATAAGAAAGTTACGTGAGAAAATAAGAGAGTACCTACTGAAATTATACTTAGGGAGATAGAATACTACGAGTGATATGAAGTAAGTACGGGATAACCTATAAATAATAATAAAAGAGACGAGTCATTGTACGGGATAATCGAGTAATGTGTACTAAGAACGAATATCATAAGTATGGGTCGTGGATGTACCTAATTTAGAAATGGGAATAGTAGTGTATATATATATATATATATATATATATATATATATATATATATATATATATATATATATATATATATATATGACTATGTGTGTGCATATACTATATATGTGTAAAAATCATGCCCGCGCTACTTGCTATCACTGAGGTTACCGCGTAGGGACAATCTTATCTCGATGGGACCTTTATGGGGGGATATTGACTTGTACCCTAGAACATAGGAATCCTTGGTACAGGCTATCTGATTGATAGTCAGATGGTCCTAAGAGCCGTGAGGGTATGTGCTGACCTCTTACTGACTTAGAACTATGATTCGCCTCAATTTGTATGTGTTTTGTGTTAATACAGTTCGAGAGCGATTTCGAACTAGTATTTCCCTTAATACGAGTGATACGGGGACTTGATAGCAGAGTATGCCAGCACCATAAATTCTATGTGGGATGCCGATAGTATATATATTGTACGAGTGATTAATATATATAGACTTGAAACTGGGAACTTTCTACTGTGACTAAAAAGTAGTTAAGAAATGAATAAATACTCCAATTTTATTATAAGGGTTTGAAAAGTTTGTGATGACGCTGGATTATTTTGTAATGAAATGAGACATATGTGGAAATTCTATTTTCAGAAATTAATTATCCTAGTCCTAGTAATGGTCAGCATGAAACCTTATGAGAGATTTAACTAAGCTAAACTTTTGGGATTAATAGTGCGGTAGGCATGCACACTAGATGAGAGGTGAGAATTTCTCAAGAGAGTGTCGCATACTAATATGATTGTTACATTAGCCAGTAAGCATTTTAAATACTTAATAAACTAAATTTTAAACTTTTACAATCGGGCTCTGACCCGTTTCCTGTTATCTCTTCTCTCTCTTGTGTGTGTATATATATATATGTGTGTGTGTGTGTGTGTGTGTGTGTGTGTGTGTGTGTGTGTGTGTGTATTATAGGTGCCCAGCCACAGGGGCGTCATGCTTAGGTTCCTTGGACTGGACGTGCTGCAGCTTAGGTGGGAGTTGCAGGCCATTCGCTTAGACGACCTCGTTGTTGATTCCACTCTTAGTTCAGTTTTAATTAATTGGGTATGTGTCGCCCATTTCCTTATTCAGTTGTATTTGTCAGAGATTATGTTCATTTCTCCTTGGTATTCTATTCTTTGGGATTTCATTACTGTCGGGATGGTTTTTCCTTTATGGTTTTAAAGTTGGTATTAGTTATTTGAATGCTTAAATTGCTTGGATGATCATTTGCAGTCTTAATAATTGTGTGACTCTTAAACGGTTAATTGTTAAAGGTTTTTATAATTGGCTTGAAATAAAATGGAAATAACGTTTTAAATGATTTGACACTTAGCTTAATTATTTAGGTTGTTTAAATTTGAAAGTTTATTTTACGACAGTGATGCTAAAAATGAACCAACCGTTCACCTTGGTTATAATCTAATAAATGAATGATCACCCGATATTTAACTAGGCGGGGTGTTACAAGTATCTTGAGATCTTCCTTCACCATGTTGAGGTCTTCCTCCTTCAGATTGGCAAGAGCAAGAATGGGAACGTTAGCCCCTAGTTGAGTAGTATTAAACATAGGTTGACGACATGGAGGTGTCCTATTGATGGACGGAGGCATTACAACATGTAGAGCATGTTGGTATTGTTTTGAGGGTCATATGGGATCGAGCATATGTGTCCCCGTGATATGGGGAAAAGAGGCATTGGGATTAGGCATGATCTTAGGTTCAATCATCTTTAGGATCTGGGCCCTATATATTTCTATCTCATGAACATCCAACTGCCGGTTATCAATCTTTTCACTGCACTGGGAAATTATGGTCATCAAATATGATTGAACATTAGCATCCTGATTAGGGCTCTCCGTATGAAACCTATGGTAAAGACTGTTATGTCCCTACTGAAGTGGGTGATGATGAAGTGGAACTCTGAGGTGGTCTCATAGAGGATCTTAACCAATAGGGAGACAAGCCAAGTTAGGGCGATGCAGTCGCACCTAAGAGGGTAAGAATATTTTTATTTATTATGGAAAATGAATGGTTTTTAAAGGAGAAAAGGGAGAAAGTTCTTGGTGTAGTTGTTATTATTTGGTTCGACTTGTCTTACATTCTGCCTAGGGTGCAAATGAAATGTCGGACAGGTTCTGAGACTTTGAGAAAAATAATGTACGCAATGTAAGGCATGGTTTAACTTGTTTCGAGACTCATGTACAGGGTCATATTTTAAAAACGGGCAAAAAAGAGCAAAATTAAGTTGTAAGATAACTTGAAATTTTGGCAGATTTTTGCGTTGGAACTGCCAATCTAGGTATGAGTGTCCTGTTTACATGAGGGTTATGAATAGGAGGTTTGTGTAAGGGTTCCCCCCTTTTGGCATGATTTCCATAATATACCCCTTACCTATAAGGCATTCATTAATCCCTATATGTAGAGAAGTCATTTGATATAGCCGAGTGTATGTGAATTTCCTCACGATATACTTCGAGGTGATGGTACGTGTGAGAGCAAATTTGAAATTACCAATGTACATGAATGAATTCCTGCTATATACCTCCCGTCTTGAGTTCGATCAAGCGGTATAATTCGGGGAAACCATTCAATATGCGTCAAGGATACTTGGCCAATATAAGGTGGGAGTGTATCTCTTAGGTTAATCACACCAAGCAGAACCAGCAACTCATCAAGAAATAACTCCTCGATTTAGGGAAACATAGGATCAATACTCAATGCTCGTGAAATTTAGTGTTCAAATGCATATATCTTAATTAGAATCTTTATGCAAATTATTATGTATGCTAAGAGGAATATGTAGAACTATTAAGCATGGAGTAAACTGGGGGAATATATACAAGTGGCATTTAATAAAGAACTAATTACACGAGGGGAAAAGACAAGTGAATATGTCCAAGCAACATGAAGCATGTGAGAGAAAAGTGAGATAAGAGATATATACAAGTGAAGTAAACCATGGAAATATGTACGAAATGTGAAATGTGTTGATATACACAAGTGATATGTAACATAGATATATGTACAAGGTGGAATAAACATGGGAATATGTATACGTGGAAAAAAAATACATATATATGTACAAGTGATGTGGAGCATGTGATATATATGAGGGGAATAAATCATGGGCGTATACAAATGATATGGAAACACGGTTAAGTCAAATGAAATATAGAAAATATATACAAGGGAATAAAACATGGAATATATACAAGTGAATAAAGCATGGGTATATACAAGTGACATGGATAATGTGATAGAAAAGATGGTGTGTGTGTGTGTGTATAGAGAGAGAGAGAGAGATGAAGAGTGCGGTTTTGTTCAAATTAAGAAATTATTTAATTAAACTCAGTTTTTCAATTAAATTCTAAAACATGCACCTACATGTGTGCTTGTGTCAAACCATAAATATATAAAGCATGTGACACAAAATATCAGGAAAAATCCCCGCAGGGCAAAACCATTTATTTTCACTATAATTTGTAAAAAACGGTTACACATATTATAATGAAAATAAGTGTGACATACAAAATACCCACAGGTGTCGGTTCCGATGTCGTCGGCTGGAATCTCCCGCAAGAACTCCAGATGGGCAGCAATGAAGAAGGGACTGGCTTCTCCACAAATGACTCCAGATGAGTAAAAATAATCAATTGAAGGTTTAAAAAATGCACGTAGATAGTTGGGAGAATTCTTCTCTTTTATAAAGGTGGCATAAGGCCTTAAAAGGAGGGAAAGGTGAAGAATTTTGGCTTTTCTTTTATAAAGGTGACATAAAGCCTTAAAAGGAGGGAAAGGTGAAGACTTTTGGCTTTTCTTTTATAAATGTGACATAAAGCCTTAAAAGGAGGGAAAGGTGAAGACTTTTGAAAAATATTTTCTAAAAAAATTCCCAAATATCTATGCAAATATAAAAAACTCCAATAAATAATTTTATTAATAATGCGTCGTGGAGTTATGGAAAAATGGTTGAGCATCATGTCGTATGTAGCATGATGCACGTGTGAAGATGATGGATGCATGGATTCGGATAAGGTCGTCGAGGATGATCGTGATGACGAGCCGAATGTTGCGGTATCAGACATCCAAACTGTTATCTAGGGAAGACAAAAAAATCTTAGATTCTACCCCAGACATTTATAAAATTATGTCCTTACAAATCTCTCCCTATGTCTATGCCGGTACATGCATAAAAAATCCGAATTATGCAATCTCCGTAAAACAAATGACATATAAGATAATATCCCCATTAAACCCTCAAACTGATAATACTAAATTATATGACTTCAATTGAACTTCAACATCTTCAAATTTTCAACTCTTCAGAAACTCCCAAAGGTTTTCTCATTAGGGTGTGCAATCCAATAGATATCAACTTTGTACCTACACACATGAGAAAAGGCGAATACCCGTGACACGCACCAGTTTGAAATATAATGATCAGCTAAAATCAAAGATCAATTTAGCTTAAGAAAATCATAGATAAATCAACGGATATTTCTCCCCCATAATTCATTATCCCCCTTTTTATGATGTCCCCAAATAGACAGATATGAGAAGCATAAATATGGAAAATGTCACAAAAAAAATCTTTTGTATATTTTTTTAATTTTTCAAAATTTTTCAAACAAAATATTCACCAAAGAATAAAAAATCTTCTATTTTTGAATTTTTCAAAATTTTTATACAAAATATACAACAAAGAATCACACACCATGAAAGAACACAAAAACAACCAAGTCGATGATAGCGTAAGTGTAGGGGTGTGAACACATTCGATAGGTAAATATACTCAATCAATCATATGTGCACGATGCATACGTGTACTCCAAACGAATGAACATCAAAAGTATCCTTAGGTGTAAAAATTGTTGAATTTAGATGACATCGTCTTAATCAAATCAACAAATCAAAGTTAAAGTGATTTCCACACCAATAACGTCCAAGACTATTTAGCACTTTTTCAAGATTTTCAAGGACGTGCAATCCCATTTAAATTTTCCAACCAAACTCCCTCAGATGTATATTTTGAATAGAGGTGATCTAAATTCTGAAACTTTGGAGAATTGATGGTGAAACCTAATGGCCCATTTTTGGCATGTACTGCTTTTTATTGCCTTTAAATTTTTCAGGCTCTTTTAACCTCTTTGGACTCCGGATAATTTTTTACGTCCGTTTTAACAGTGGCTTTAGCGCAAAGGATAGATAATTATCTTTCGTAGCCCCTCCCCATTTTTAAAATACCACACAATCTCACCAAATGGTTTTTACAGGCATACATTTCTTATCAAGTTTTATCACGCTTGGTTCGTTTTAAGGACAGGATTGAAGTGAAAACACCCAACCAACATGTGATAAGACAAGTACAATAATCAATCAAATCTGTGCATGTGTGCAATAAAGGAAATCATGAGTCAAACATGTAGGAAGTAACACTTAATTACATCTTAATGACTCCAAACATTAGAAAGCACAAAGATGACAAGATATATTGTCTCAAAACACTATCAAATAGTCACATGAATAAATGGAATGAAATTGTGACTTGGCGATCTTAAATGCTCATAAAAGGTGCAAATAAAATACAATTTTTTTAAAAAAATTTTATAAAAAGAAAATCTTTTTGTTCTTTTCTAAAATTTTTATAAAAAGAAAATATTTTTGTTTTTCCATTTTTTTAAGAAAATAAAAGTAATAATAATACACATGATATAGTCTAGCAATAGGAATCATATGATATAAACATGACAAAGCATCCTATCCTAGACATGGATCAACCCCTCAGTCAACCGTGCAAATCCCTATAGACTTCCTAAGACTTTCGAATCTAAGGGCATCTAAAGGTTTTTGTGAAAATATCGGCTAACTGACGGTCGGTGGGTACGTAACTCAGGGATACGACTTTCTCCTCAACTAGCTGTCGTATAAAGTGCTCGTGTATCCTGATGTGCTTTATGCGAGAATGCTGGACTGGATTACGGGATATGTTTATCGCGCTCGTGTTGTCACAGGAAATAGTCATGGTGTCTTGTGAAATCCCATAATCCTCCAGCATCTGTTTCATCCACAAGAGTTGCGTGCAGCAACTCCCGGCGGCGATGTACTCAGCCTCCGCAGTGGACAAAGAGATGGATTTTTGCTTCTTGCTCAACCAGGAGACAAGAGCAGAACCAAAATAAAAACACCCACCATAAGTGCTCTTACATCCATCTACATTCCCGGCCCAATCAGCATCTGAATAGGCGAAAAAACGGCCATCGGTATCAAAGGAAAACCAAATACCGTATGAGAGAGTCCCACTCACGTATTTGATAATACGTTTTAGAGCGAGTAAGTGTGACTCTTTCGGGGACGCCTAATATCACGCACAGACTCCAACACTAAAGGCTATGTCGAGACGACTGGCAGTCAAGTAGAGAAGACTACCTATCATACTCCGATACAAGGTTTTCTCTACGTCATTGCCTGAAGTGTCCTTACTAAGCTAGATAGAAGTACTCATAGGTGTACGAGCATGCTTAGCGGAGTCTAAACCAAATTTCTTCACTAGGTCTCTAGCATACTTTGATTGGGATATGAACATCCCATCCTCTAGCTGACGAACCTGGAGACCAAGGAAGAATGTAATCTCACCTACCATGCTCATCTCAAACTCACTTTTCATCTCCTCCTCAAAGTGGTGAGCATACTGGGAGCACGTGGATCCAAATACTATGTCGTCCACATAGACCTGGGCAAATAAAATAGCACCATCATCACTCCTGACGAACAATGTCATATCAACTCCCCCTCTCTTCAAGCCACGGGCTAAGAGATAGGAAGTAAGGCTCTCGTACTAAGCACGGCGTGCTTGTTTCAAACCATACAAGGATTTCTTTAGATAGTAGACGTGCTCCAGGTGCGTAGGGTCTTCAAACCCTTTTGGTTGAACCACATAAACCTCCTCCTGTAAAATTCCATTTAGAAAGGCACTTTTGACATCCATCTGATATAACTTGAAGCGTAGATGACATGCGATAGCGAGTAGTAAGCAGACGGAATCAAGCCTCGTAACAGGAGCAAATGTCTCCCCAAAGTATACACCCTCAATTTATGTGTAGCCTTGAGCAACCAACCAGGCCTTATTTCTGATTATGGTACCATTTTCATCCATTTTATTCTTAAAAATCCACCTGGTACCTATCACATTAGTCTCACTAGGTTGGGGACAGGTTCCCGGACATTATTCTTTTTAAACTGAAGCAACTCATCCTACATGGCAGATATCCAGTGTTTATCTTTGAGTGCTTCTTTATGATTCTTGGTCTCGACTGTGGACGTGTAACAAAAATAACTAACAACGTTTTCTAGTTGAGCACAAGTCATGACCCCTAAAGTGGGATCGCCAACAATGGAAGAAGGATCATGACTCTTGCGAACCCAAGCAGGTGTGTCCCCTAACACAGGAGTAGAGTCCACAGAGTGTGGGTGGGGGACAAGTAAGTCGCTGCCAGAAAAGTCCTCATCTTCATGCTAAAGGCTAGGATCAATAAACGCCGAAGGTTCGCCATCTTACACGGTGACGTTTATTGACTCTATAACCTTAGAGCTCTTCAGATTAAAAACCCGATACGCTCTACTATTTGATGAATATCCTAGCAATATTCCTTCATCGCTCCGGGAGTTAAATTTTCCTAATTGCTCTCTATCCCGTAGGATGTAGCATTTACTCCCAATGACACGGAAATATGCAAGGTTGGGTTTCTTGCCAGTCCACAATTCATAAGGCGTCTTAAGAGTGTGTGGATGCAGGTAAACCCTATTCACCGTATGGCATGCAGTAAACACTGCCTCTGCGTAAAATATCCTAGCAACCTTTCGACCTAGAAGCATAAATCTAGCCATTTCTTGAATCGTCCTATTCTCTCTCTCAATAATCCCATTTTGCTGAGGAGTCTTCACAGCAGAAAACTCATGTTTGATCCCTAGGTTGTCACATTATAGATCTACCTTTTCTTCCTTAAATTCCATGTCGTTGTCACTATGTGTCCTGTTAATAGTAACTCCGTGTTGATTTTACAGGACATGGCACTTTGTCGTTAAAAACTCTACAGCATCAGATTTCTCTCTCAAAAAAACTAACAATTGAATATCTGGAGAAATCATCTACCATCACGAGGATATACCTCTTACCACCCAGACTCTCAGTACTAGTAGGACCCATAAGATCCATGTGAATCAACTCAAGCACACGGGAGGTGGTAATGGAATGCAACTTCCTGTGGGGACTACGGATTTGCTTTCCTAGTTGACAGGGTCCATAAATTGTGGAAGTTGGCTTTCCAAGAGATGGTAAGCCGCATACTAGGTCCTTTTTATCTAAACGTGTCAAATCTCTTACGTTCACATGACCTAGACATTGGTGCCACAGATCCATAGGAGTGATCGTGGCACTGTTGCAGACAAGTGAGGATGTGGGCACAGTCCCATAGCAATTATCTTCTGTCATCACCCCTTGCACTAAAAGTTTACCGGCTTAATTATAGACATTACACACGTCCCGATAAAACTTTACGACAAAGTCAGCGTCGCACAGCTAGCTAATGCTGAGAAGGTTTACCTTCAAACCTTTGACGTACAAAACATTCTCTAGTTTAGGGAATCCTGATAACACTATTGTACCTCATCCTACAATGCTAGACTTGCTCCCGTCTTCAAAGGTGACTCTACCTTCCTTATAATCCTCTATATAGGTAAAAAAATGACACATCACATGTCATATGTCTGGAGCACCCACTATCAAAATACCATTGAGAGGTATTATGTGCTTTGAGAGCAACATGAACAAAAAGGGCCTTTTTGTCTTTCTTAGGTACCCAAAAAGTGGTAACCTTTTGTTTACCCTTGTTGTTGTTGATTTTAGCCGGGATGCAGGAAGCATTTACTGACGGCAAAGACATCCGTAGAAATTTCTCCATCAAACTCTGTGATGTGGCAGCTAAAAACTCAACACTCTCTCTCAAACTAGCAAAATCTTTAGTATGATGTGGTGGAGCAGTAGTACATCGTGTCCGACCCAAACTATAGCAAAACTCCCTGAGGTGGACTTTTCTTTTGCACTACGTACAAAAGAACACAGTCGTAGGCGGGCCTGGATTCGCTATCCTTGGATGAACTCTTCTTCGTGGTATTTGACGATGGCCATATGGAGTCATAGTAAACTCAGGAACTGGTCCTGGTGAAATTTAGGTCGTGGAGGCACCATCAAAACCTATTCCGTGTCGATCACCAAAACCTAAAGCGAGGCCGAGGAGCATCTTTCCCATCTTTCTAGATTTGTCTTCGATTTGAACCTTGACTTCCCGTGCTCGCTCAAGATCATAACTAAGGTGGGTAACAAGGGCTTCTAGTTTCTTCCGAGTCTCCAGGGAGGAATGGAGCTCATTCGTAAGACTAGCCACTTGTTTAGTCAAGTCCCCTTTCTCTTTCTCAAAACCACTCTATCTCTCTCTCAACAAACTTTCTTTCTCAACACATGCAGACTCTCTCTCAAGGTAGTGCAGGTGGAGGACTCTTTCTTTCTTGCGTCTTCTAAATCATCCCCTAAAGTGGTGATCCTAAGAACTAGCTCTTTGTTACGCTTTTTGGTTTTAAATGACTCATTTTATAACTCAGCGTAGGCGCGTTGAAGATTACTCTCGCTCTCACTTGCATCATCCTCCCCCTCACTCACATCGTTTTCACTGTCGAGGAGTCCTTATAAAGCATCATCCTTAATGTCGTGAGGAGCACTAGAAGTATGACTGGCCATTAATGCGGTGAAGTTACATTCATGCGGTGACTCGTCTCTAGAGTACACCGACTCGACCTCACTGTCGTCACTAAGGGTAGCATTAAGGACAAGTTTTCCCTTCTCTTTTGCAAGTCTGTTCAGCCTAGTAGCACACTCAAAAGCTCTATGACCCTTACCGTCGCACTCATAGCATCTCTCACCGTCTTTCTTAGGAGGGTCTTTAAAATCTTTTTCATTTTTCTTTTCAAACTTATTTTTCTGAAAATTCTTTTTATCTTTGAAATTTCCATTTTTCTTGAATTTAAGAATTTTCTTGAAATTTTTAGCAAACAGGGCCAAATCATCTAAATCAAAATCATACTCAGAATCTGACGTTTCTATCTCTTTTTTCCTAGATGACTCAACTCTCTTTCTTGCCGACCCCTCACTTTTTCTATTCTGGGCATTAAGTGCAATACCTTTATCTTTAGGTTTGAAGGATTTAGGAAACATATCAATTTCATACGTTTGTAAGTCTCCTACAAGTTCCTCCAATTTAAGAGTATTTAAATTACCAATAGAATTTAGCACAGTGACTTTAGGGATAAAACGCTTAGGAAGTGATCTTGGAATCTTTTTAACAACTCTAGCATTAGGAATGTGTTCACCAAGATTAAAACTAGTGTTAATAATATCAGATAACATAGCATAAAATTCATCAAAACATTCAGTCTCAAGCATGGTGATAGTTTCAAATTAACTTGTCAAATTTTGCAGTTTAGACTCTTTCACGGCATTAGTTCCTTCATGGGTAAGTTGTAAAACATCCCATGCCTCTTTTGACGTGGTGCACGTCATAATACGTTGGAACTCGTCATGTGTGACGGATCCAGAAATAGCACTTAAACCCTTAGAATTAAAAGATGACCATTTAAATTCGTCTTCAGTCCATTCAGTCACAGATTTTAAATTAGTCACGTTGTCAGCAGTGACAGAGGGAGGTGTCCACCCTCTTTCAACTAAAATCCAAACACGTTCATCAATGGCTTTTAAAGCAGATTTCATGCAGGCTTTCCAGTAAGCATAGTTTGTCCCGTCAAAAATTGGAATTTTATTATATAATTTCTCCATTGAACACGCCCTTTTTCAAAAACCAATTTTTCAGAAAATTGATATCTTAGAAATTTTTTGTGGAAAATTACACGGTATATCATGTAGTTGGCTCTGATACCAATTTGAAGAGTGCTCTTTTGCTCAAATTAAGAAATTATTTAATTAAACTCAGTTTTTAATTAAATCCTAAAACATGCACCTACGTGTGTGCTTGTGCCAAACCATAAATATATAAAGCATGTGACACAAAATATCAGAAAAAATCCCCGCAGGGCAAAACCATTTATTTTCACTATAATTTGTAAAAAACGGTTACACGGATTATAATGAAAATAAGTGTGACATACGAAATACCCGCAGGTGTCGGTTTCGATGTCGTCGGCAGAAATCTCCCGCAAGAACTCCAGATGGGCAGCAATGAAGAAGGGCTTGGCTTCTCCACAAATGACTCCAGATGAGTAAAAATAATCAATTGAAGGTTTAAAAAATGCACGTAGATAGTTGGGAGAATTCTTCTCTTTTATAAAGGTGGCATAAGGCCTTAAAAGGAGGGAAAGGTGAAGACTTTTGGTTTTCTTTTATAAAGGTGACATAAAGCCTTAAAAGGAGGGAAAGGTGAAGACTTTTGGCTTTTCTTTTATAAAGGTGACATAAATCCTTAAAAGGAGGGGATGGTGAAGAACTTTGGCTTTTCTTTTATAAAGGTGACATAAAGCCTTAAAAGGAGGGAAAGGTGAAGACTTTTGAAAAATATTTTCTAAAAAAAATCCCAAATATCTATGCAAATATAAACAACTCCAATAAATCATTTTATCAATAATGCATCGTGGAGTTGTGGAAAAATGGTTGAGCAGCACGTCGCATGTAGCATGATGCACGTGTGAAGATGATGGATGCATGGATTCGGATAAGGCCGTCGAGGATGATCGTGATGACGAGCCGAATGTAGCGGTATCAGACATCCAAACTGTGATCTAGGGAAGACAGAAAAATCTTAGATTCTACCCCGGACATTTATAAAATTATGTCCTTACAATATATATATATATATATATATATGATGAAAAGATAAGTATGGTGAAGAAAAGATATACATGGATAGTATAAGATGAGTATGACATATAAAACATGTGAGCGTGAAAGGAAGATGAATATACAAGTGAGAAAATATATATACATGTACAATATGAAAATATGATAAAGAAAAAATTACCCATGTAAATACAATATATTCCTATAAAAATAAATATCCCCAGCAGAGTAGCCATTGTGGCCATCCCGGACCCTCGCCACCACCGACACACTCATGCAGGGTGGATTAATGATCGGTCGCGTGGGCTTCCCTCGAGGTGAGGTGGGGCTATAGATGTCCTTCATCGGAGTATGTGTATGTGGGTGTCAGTGAGTGAGAGAGAACGTTTAGAAATCAGAGCCATCAATTCATTTTACTCAAAACAGATAAAAGATATCGTCATCTCCAAATAGGCAGCATAAAAGACCACTAGTGCATGCGAATCCAAAAGATGTGAGAATGGAGACTATGTTACGGAATAGGAATGTATTGGGCACCCAATATTCCCTTTCGGTATCTCATGGGTAAAAAATGTTCTCCTTCTCCTAAAGTGTGTGAACATGTGTATAGTGTGTAAAATGTGCTATGTGTGCAAAGTGAGGGAAGTAAAAATGTTAATATTTGTGGGAGTGTGCGTGGAATCAAACCATCATATCCATGCCATAGAAAAGACGGGAGCGAATCATTGGAACAGAATAATTAACTAAAAAGTATGAAACAACTATAATGTGAGTGGTGTACCAGATCATAGTGCCACTACGGAAAAGTGATCATGCATGTCACGAAACCGCTTATAAATTATAAGTGTAAAGAAGCTAGCTATATAAGTGAAAATTGAAATTAAAAACTAACTAAAGATGAGAGATATACCGATTTGTAGCATTACTATAGAAAATCGAGCACTCATGTCACGGAAACGCAAAATAGTGACTAAATAAATGAACAAAATGGAGTAAGTATATAAGCAAAATAATGACGTGTAAATATGAACACACAATTAGGACTCGAATCCCAAAAATAATTGCAGGATGCCTTCATAGATGAAGACAGCATCAAAGTCCACTTAGTTTGTAGGGAAGATGAGGTTGATGTCTAACCCATAATCCGAAATTAAAGTTACTTCTTTTGTTTATGAAAAAGTGTGTGAAAAGTGATGAAAGTGTGGGAGAAAGTGAAGAAACTTTATTGTGGGAATTAAGGTGTACACCCCATTGTTTGGGTTTTCAGATTTATAAAAATAAATTTAAAGCTACATATAATAAAAAGGGTGAGATTGCTGATAAAACAAGAAAAAATAATAATTAATGTTATGCTAAAAATGATAAAGTATGTGAAAATAGAAACAAATTGGAAAAATGAAATGAAAAGGTTTAGACCTTCAAAGATACTTAAATTATGTTTTGGGGGACTTTGATAATCTAATTTTTGAGTATGGATAGTGGTGCCACGTAGTGAAGTAAGGATGATGTAAAATAATGTGGAGGGAACGTTATGAAAATGATGTAATGAAAGTTGTCGCTCTGATTTCAAGGCTCAAGGTCCTCAATAGTGAGGTGAGGGTATCCTTAAGTAGGAAACCTTAAAAGGAGAAAAAGACCAAGTTGCCCTCATGGCGGATAACGGCTGGCATATTGCCTAATTGGCCAAGTAAAGTCCAGCTTGTCTGCATGCAGGTGAGGTATCTTGTTGATAGGTAGGCAGAATTGGTTTTGGGATCATAAAATGCAAAATGTAGGTTCAATTCACGCATGGACGGGACTGTTGGAAAGAGGATTCATAGCTCTATGAAAGTGTGTTGAGATACTCTTGGGTTCGAGAGTTAACCAAACTCAAACAGGTCTTGGAGAGTGTGCAGTTATTCTCTGAATAAGGTTTGAAGGATAATCGAGGGTCTAGGAGTAGAGGGGATTTGTTTGGACCATGTGGATGAGTATGGGGGTATTAGAATGAGGTGTCTACAAAAGGCATTATAGGGAAGGGCTCCTCTTAAGGCAAAATTGACTTCCTCGTGGGGATAATTATGACATGAATGATCGAGTGTTGGCTTGGTGGTGCATGGTTTTAGGGCATGATAGGGAAAATCCTTCCGAGTCATGCTCGTTAGCAGCGTGAGTTGCATTTGTCGACTGTAGGCTAAATGAGAATATTAGCAAAGTCCAAAAACATGGAAAAGTTTGTTGGTAAATGCTAGTAGTTGGTTTTGATTGTCTAACCATGTGGGAGCGATTTTGTGGAACAATTATTGAGTTTGGACAGGTGCAATTCAAGAATTCATGTGCTAGATCATGCATAGACACCTGGTTGATGTTAAAGGCGGTAGTTACTAAGGGAAATTTTATGGAAAACTGTATTGTTTCTAGCAGCATAATTTCATAGACATTTGGCCTAGTTTAGTTTGTCAACTACATTGTTCTATTGTATATTTAGCCATTGTTGGCCTGCAATTCAAAGGCATGAGAGCGCTGAATGAAATGGTATGATTCGTCATACTTGATTGAGAAAATATATAAGATTGGGGTGTTTCCTTGTAAATTGTGTGTTGCTATTAAATTTGTATATGGTATATTTATGTGTGGAATTGTTGGTTTATATGGTGTAAACGCATCACGAGTTGAGATTTCTTAAATTGAAAAAAAAATTCACTATGGAAGTATAAATATTAAAAACATATAAAATAAAGGGTTAATTACAGTTTATCCCCTAAACTTTATCCCATTTTTCACTTTGTCACCCAAAATTTTATTTTTTGCAATTAACCTCCTAAACTTTTCAAACGGCTTCAAGTAACCCCATATCATTATGAGCGTTAATTTTTTATGAAAAAGTGGGTCATATGCATGGCACATGAGAGCAACTTAGAATATTTTATTCCATTCCTATTATTGAGGGTAATTTTGTATATTAACTCTCTTATAAACACTCTTTTCTTGACTTTCTCCTTCTCTTTCTTTCTTTTTCTCTTTCTTCTTGTTCACTATATCTCCCTAGAGAAGCCATAGAGGCACACCATGATTCTCTTCATCTCTCTCTCTCTCTCTCTCTCTCTCACACACACACACACACATATACAAGACCACGCACACACAGCCCCATAGCAAACTCACCAACCCTTCTCCACCCTTTACCCACTGTCCTTCTTTCACGCATCAACCCATGATGGGTAAAGTCTAAACCTAATGTTTTTTACTTCAGATCTTTTTTTTTTTTTTGGTTTGGAGATTTTGTGTTTGATTTGGAATGGATTTATCATGGAGAACAAATGGAGGTTTTAAGATGGAATTTTGTTAAAATGAATTTACAAAATGGGTTTTTTCTGGCAATTAAATTTTGTTAACTGAAATCAATTTTTTATTTTTTTGCTAAAAAATACTTTTTTGCAGTTGGAAATCATTTTTTTGGTGGAAAACAGTTATTTTGTAGAAATCATTTCTTTGAAAATAATTTAAATTTTCAAATTTCTTTTAAATTTCTTTTAATTGTTTTAATTGAAATTTCTTTTAATTGAAATCAATTCATTTTAATTTTTTGTTGAAAATGATTTTTTTGTAGATGGAAATCATTTTTGTGGGTCAAAATTAATATTTTTTGTTGAAATCATTTTATTTGGCTGAAAACTATTTTTTCCCTGGAAATTAATTTTTTTCAATTGAAATCAGATTTATTTTTTTATTTTTTGCTGAAAACTATTTTTTTAGTAGTTGGAAGTCATTTTTTGGGTGGAAAATATTTTTTTGTTGAAAAATATTTTATTTGCTGAAAAAAAGTTTCTTTGGAAATTATTTTTTTTTTAACTGTAATCAATTTTTTTTTGTAAATCATTTTTTCATATTCAATAGTATTTTTCATTTTTTTAAATTATTTTTTTGTAATTTTTAATATTTTTAAATAAAGTTTTTTGATTTATAATTTTTTTATATATTTGTGTGGAATCTTGACTAATAAGTCTTATTTATAAAAGACATTTCATAATAGATCCTATCAAAACAAAGTTTTCTCAATAGGTTCTATTTACACATGTCGTGAATATGCACTACATGTTTACAAATGGAACCTATTAGAGCAAAAATCTTTTTTCATGAAACCTGTTGGAGCAAAAGAAATGTCATTTTCAAATTTTTTTAAAGTTTTTTTAGTAATTTTTAGATTTTTTTAATTTGTTTTAGTAATTTATGTAATATAATAAATTAAAACTCCCCCTTATTTTGGAATGGACTAAAATACTCTAATTTGCTTTCATTTGCCATGCACATGACCCACTTTTCTGTTAAAAATTAACAGCCCTAACGATAGGGGATTACTTGAAATCGTTTGTAAAGTTTGGGGGTTAAGTGCAGAAATTGAAAGTTCAAGTAGCAAAGTAAAAAATAATGTAAAGTTTAGGGACAAAATGAAAGTTGTGTATGGTATATTTGTGTGTGGAATTGTGGGTTTACTTGGTGTAAAGTAAACACATCACCAGTTGAGATTTCTTATATTGAAAAAATTTTACCAATTGCAATAGGCATATTAAAAGCATATAAAATAAAGGTTTTTTTTATTTTAATACGTTACTAATCTTCGATTTCAAACTTGTATACAATTTTGTTTAAAAAATAGACTTTAATAGAAAATGTCAAAATTTGTTTAGTTTATCAGACAGGTGGCACATTAAATAAAAGTGATTTAAAAAAACCAAAAAATCTCTTAAAAAGAAAACTTAAAACCAAAAAGAAAAAGAAAAACTAAAAAAATAATGTTTAATAAAAACAAAAAACTTAACACACACACCACCTTCGACCTCTCTCCCACCCCCACCTTCGGTCACCCTCTCTGCCAGACCCCGGAAATCGACAATCACCTCAACAGTAGCCCCACCCCTCAATTCTGCCAACCCTCACCCCCCCCCCCCCCGGCCTCCTTAATCCCTCCCGTTCAACAGCAGCCCCCCTCTTCTCTCCACCCACCTTCCGGCATTGCCTCCACCCAACCACCATTTAGCAACAAAGCGATTAAAAAATAAGATCTCCAAATCAATTTTATTATTCATGATAAGCACCCAAAACTGTACAATTTATACCCCGAATATATGTATTTTAGTTGCTAATTCTCGACAATATGGGTCTTATGCGCGTAAATGTTTATCATGCAGGCTTAACTGTAGTTGCAGTGCCAAAAGCTACATTTCGAGGTCAATTACAGTTACATTGGAGCTAAATACCAACCCCGTAATATTACCCGAGCCTAAACTTGTCCCTAAACCGTCACCCAAGACCCGTGTGTGTTGGTTTGTTACCTTTTTATTTTATTTTAATTTTTTAGATTTTTAGTTTGAGTCATTTTAATTTTAGGATTATTTTAGCATTTTTTAGGTTTTATTTCCTATTTTTATATTTTATTTCTATTTTTTATTTAATATAATTTTATTTTATTTTATTAAGTTTTTAGTTTTAGTTTTTATCTTATTTTATTTTATTAGGATTAGTTTTTAGGAATTTAGTTTTATTAGATTTTATTTTTTTTAGGACTTTAGTTTTAAGTTTAATAGATTTACATTTTTCTTTTCATTTCTTTTTAGTTTTAAATTTTTATTTTGAGTCTTTATTTTATAGGATTTTAATTTTTAGATTTTAGTTTTTATAAGTTTTATTTTATTACTTATATTTTATTTTTTATTTTTTTAGTTTTATTTTATTAGGGTCCAAACTAACACACACACACCTAAACTAAAACCATTACCCCCACCTAACTCCCCTACACCCTCAAACACATAACCCCACCTAATCTATCCTACACATATCCTACCCTCACCCTCATCCTACTAACCTACACTCACCACACTCTAACCCCCCCTCTCTCCTTCTTCTCCCATCCACACAACCACCTCTCTCCTCACCCACCATTAACAAACTAAAAACCCACCTGCACTCTTTCTCTCCCCTCACTCCAACTCTCCCCAACTCCGGCGCTGCCCTACCCGCGCCCTGCTGGCAGCCTCCGACCCTCTCTCTTTACTCACCCCCTACTCGCCATCACGCCGCCGGCAACCACTGGCTTGAACCCAGCCCCCTCACCAACTCGCCGGCGACCCTCGTCCCCGCCTGCACCGCGTCCTGCTCCGGCAGCGACCCATTTCACGAAACCCACGCAACCTCCCCTCTGCCCCAGCGTCCAAACCAACGCAGCTCTCTATCCCTCTCGACCTGCCATCTCACCAACTCTCCCCAACTCCGGACAGAAAACCGACCTCTCTCTCAACCCGATCTACCTCCACACCCGGATCCATACCCCATACCCATTTCAACCCATGTATCCAAACCTCACCCATTTCACCTTGCACGACTAACCACCTGCCAAATAACAAACCAATTGCCAACAAAATAAACACATGCCCTTTTAACCCTTTAACCCCATAATACCCCCCAACTAACCTCTTCTAACCAAACACCAAAATTACCCCTCAAACTAAATCTGAATTTATTCTTACCTCACCACCCACACCCTCTCACCATTCCCACATGCACACCCTTGCCAATTTCCATTTTTACCCCTCATGCTCCATGCCTCCTATATATTGAGGATGAAGACCCATTTGCAAAGGAGGTTCAACTAGAGAGCTTTTGGAGAGAAGAATAGAGAGAGAATTAGATAGAAAAATACATTTTAATTTTTTTAGTGGTTTAGTTTCTTTTGTTCTATATTTTGAGTGTTTGTAATTAAGTGAGATGATTGATGAATTGAAGAATTTAAGCAATTGAAGGCTATTTGGTTTTATTACTCCTCTCTAATTTTCATTGTATGCTCTTATTTGATTTTAATTTCTATTGGATGATGATTATGGAGGGCTAATCACCTCATTCAAGGGGTGATTGAAACCCTCATGAATCCAAGTCAAATTAGTTTGTAATTTTAATTTTGATAATTTCCTTTGAGTTGTACATTTGATTCCCACTTTATTTTCACATTGAGAAATGGAAAATCAACCTTGAAAAAGGTATGAAAATTTAATTAATATTTGATCAAGTGGTTTGAGCTAGAGATAGACCTACCATTTGATTTTAATATTAACCTAATTTTCATCTACTCTTGATTTCATTAACTTCTTTCAATTCAAAATTAGTTGGACAAATTCTTCCTAGGGGATGATTTGTTTGGTTAATTTTAATTCAATTAGAGTAGTGCTTGTGGGAATTAAATTTGCTTTTCTAAAAGAGTATTTAATTAATTCACTAGTTTAATGAGAATTAGATTTTGAATTAATTAAATGTTTTGGAAATTTACGAAATTAAAATAATACAAGCTTAGTTGATTTGGGGAATTGAGGGTGGATTTCTCTTCCCTTGAATATTTTTTCTCTCATTTAGTTACACTCTCACTAATTTCCATTACTCACTAGTATTTTTGTCACACTTTATTTTAGTTTGATTACTCTTACTTTTGTTATTAGCCTTAGTCATATTCACTCATCCTCAAAACTTGTTTTAATATTGAAAAAGCATTAAAAAAAATAGAAAAATATAAAACAAAAAAAAAAGTAATTAGAAAAAGTGACTTGCACAAATTTTTCTCTTATGTGCTTCATCCTTGAAGTTGGTTCGATAATCCCTTACTTACCTCTATATTGTTAGTATTTTATATTTGTTGTAGGTATTTGAGGATTTTGATTAGTTTGGTTCCATCAACGACATAAATACAAAAGTCAAGTTATCAAATGGCGCCGTTGCCGCTTTGAGGAGTTTGAGGCACTCGAGAAGGAATTGTGCTTGCCATCCATTTAGTTCATATTTTTCTCTTTTTTTTTTAGTACTACTTTTTATTTTCCTAGAAGTTGTGTATTAGGACCTTATTATATATTGGCTTGTATTGCGGTGCTTAGAGACACCATTTATTTTCCAATTAAAATTGTAATAAAAGAAGATAAGCGTGATAGGGAAACCGGACAAGGTAGAGAGAGGGCGTCCATTGGCGAGGATTTAGAAGCCTCTCTACCTTGGGTCGGTAGGACTCCCGAGGCCGACTGAGATTGGTGTATTCTCCCCCCGGTCGACTCAAAATATTCGGCACCCCACGGCCTAAAAACTGTGGGAGGTAAATTTCTTAAACCCTCGCGCCCTCTTGTTAGTGAGTTCATATTTTGTGTGCTCCTCCTTGCTCTTGTGTGAATTTAATTCTTGCATTTAATTTTGAATGGAATGATGAATTAAATTGACTAAGACCTACACCCGGTCACTAACGAGAAGGGATTTCATCACCCAACTCAATCACTTATCCTTTGTGTGCTACCCTAGCCTTCATTAATTTAAAATCAATCAACTAGATAGCCCCATAGGATACGGTGTTCGTAGGACCTTTTTTGATCATTTTGACTTGTAGGATAACCCGTAGAGTCCTCTCCACCGGGCAAACCCTCGAACGGTTCGCTTTGCGGCACGGAAGTGTCCGGGGAAACTGGGTTTTAAGTGCGGCCGCCCAGTAAAACGGGTTCGTGCTGTCCCCAGCGTTGTACCGGCCGATCGTTTCGTCGTAGTAGCTTTGTGGAGACTCTCTGTGGCAAGCCTCTTGGCATCTTGTGATTAAAGTAGGAACACACATTTTGCAAAAGGCGATCACTCATATAAATTCCGTGTTTTTTATCGCCCGCGAATTTCATTAAAATTTGACTACCCCTCTCATTAATTTTCAAGATAAAAAATTGGTTATGTGCTAGTAGGGATTTTTCCTTTACTTGTGTGTGTCCAATTCCTTTTTCGGTAGTCCATTTTAGTGAATTCGTCCAAATTTTTTGAGTCCACAATTTTCCCCCACCTTATTTTTCCACAAAAATTCAAAAATATTTTCTTTTCTTATTTTTATATTAAAAAAAAACACTCAAAAATATTTTCTTCTTCTTTTCCTCCTATAAACAAAACTCCAAAAAAAAATATTTTCTTTCTTTCCAAAACCAAAGCAAAAATCCAAAAATATTTTTTCTTTTTTTTTCCAAAAAAAAAAAATCCAAAAACCCAAAAAGAATCCATCTTTGCATGCCCACGTGGAACCGAGTTAATCGTCGATTAATTCATTCACGTAGTCTCTCTCCTGTCTCATCCACCTTAGGAGAACCAAGTGTTCCCCTTACTTCTTCCATTCCACCGATCACTTTGAGTTGTCCCCGAGTCGACATCTCTAATCCCATCATTCATCCACCCACCATGGCTGAAGAGCGTGCCTTAAGGGACTATTTTGCCCCGATAACGGCCACCCCACCATCTTGCATAGTTCTTCCACCCACCCCGGCGGAACAATTCGAAATTCGTCCGGCAACCATTTCCATGTTGCCCAATTTCCATGGTCTTGAGCATGAATCTCCATACACTCACTTGCGGAAATTTCTCACGGTTTGTGCTACTTTCAAAAATCAAAATTTAGATGAAGAAAATGTTCGTCTTCGCTTGTTTCCATTTTCTCTCCATGATAAAGCATCCATGTGGCTACATTCCTTGTCACCGGATTCTATCCATACATGGGAACAACTTGTGAAGAAGTTCATGTCTAAGTTTTATCCCATAAGTAAAACCAATGAGGTTCGCCAAGCCATTCAAGATTTTCGTCAAAAGCCCACCGAGCAATTTTGTGAAGCATGGGGCCGTTTTCAAGATTATATCAATAGTTGCCCACATCATGGTCTCGAGAAGAGTCGCCTTGTCCATAGTTTTTACAATGGTCTCATTCCTTCCACTCGCACCATGATTGAGTCCATGCACAAAGGCAAATTCATCACTTAACTCCCACCGCTGCCTACGATTTTCTCCTTGAATTAGGCGATGACTCCCAAGATTGGGAGGGCACCAATGAATTTTTGAGATCCGAGCCACCACGAGTAGGTGGAACTTATGAGGTTAAAAATGATTCCGATTTTAAATCCTTGCTCCATGGATTGAACACTTTGACTAAGACTGTTGATGCTCTCAGTTGCTCTCTTTCTAAACAAGTGATGAATATCAACGAGTCTAGTCCTTCTTGCCATGTCTGTTTAAGTCATGATCATTTATCTCATTTGTGCCCCCTTATTCACGATGATCCCGAACCCACTCTTGCCCAAGCATGTGCCTTTGATACCACTCGAAAACCCGCACCACCATCGTTTACTTATAATCCGAATAATAGGAACCATCCCTATTTTTCTTATAAGTACGACAATCACCTTGCTCCATCACAACCACAACAACATGTTGGTGGTCCACCCGGGTTTCGTCAAAACCCGCAAAGGCAACATCGCCCTCCTATCCAGAATCACCATGCTAATTACCACCAACCAAACCATCCATCATCCTTTGTCCCCCAAGGACGACCTTCCCACCCTAATCATCAAATTGTCCCTGTCCCACCTCCGTCCTACGAGTATTCTCAGTCGCTTAGTTCTAACCGAGAGTTGGTACCCCAACCCCCTTATGCCCCTCCACCTCCATCATCCACCTCCTCTATTGAGAATCTCCTCACTCAATTCATCACGACTCAACAACAAACCACCCAAGTGCAGACTCAACCCATCCAACGGCTTGAGCAACGTCTTAATCAGTTTGAGTCTGAGCGAGAGAAAGGTCATTTTCCGAGTCAACCCATTCCTAACCCTAAGAGGAATGGAAAGGAGTCGGCTTATGAGGTTGGATCCCCTTCCACTCCACCCACATACCAAGCGGACATGAAAGCGGTGAGTACTCTACAATCCGGTAAACAGGTTGACAATGGCGTTGATGCTTCCTGTGATGTTCCCATCCCACCCACCCAGATTTGCCCATTAGAACCACTCCCTAAGATCCCACCTTCCCATAAAGCCACCGACAAGAATGCTTCCACACCTACTGAGGCCACCACTACTTTTGTCCCTAGAGCCCCTTTCCCTCATAGGTTGGCCCCAACGAAGAAAGCTCAACAATTTGATGAAATCAAGCAAGTTTTTCAGAATGTTCACATAAACATTCCATTTCTCACCGCCATCCAACAAGTTCCTTCTTATGCAAAATTCTTAAAGGACTTGTGCACTGTCAAGCGACGGATGAATGTGCCCCGTGATGCCTTTGTCACTGAGCAAGCCACGTCCCTCATCCACGAGAATGGTGTTGTGAAATATAAAGACCCTGGTCGTCCCACTGTCTCGGTAATGTTAGGAGATCAATTCTCTACTAGGGCCTTGCTTGATCTTGGAGCGAGTGTAAATTTGCTACCTTACTCTCTCTACCTCGAGTTAGGTTTACAAAGCATGAGACCTACACGGGTAACTCTTCAACTTGCGGACCGATCTGTGAAAGTGCCTAAAGGAATTGTTGAAGATGTTTTGGTGAAAGTGTCTGGCTTTTACTACCCTGTGGATTTCATCATCTTAGACACTCCTGCTCCCGACCCAACCAATATTCCTATCATTTTGGGTCGCCCATTTTTGGCAACTGCCAATGCCATCATCAATTGTCGAGATGGGTTAATGAATCTTTCTTTCGGTAATATGACCGTCGAAGTCAATATTTTCCACCTCATGCAATAACAGGCCGATGTTGATTCCATTGATGAGGTCTGCATGATTTACTCCTTAGTCCAAGAGATGTTGGATACCACCTACCCAGAAGATCCTATCCACCAATGTTTGGCTTATTTTGGGTCCGACTTTGATATTGATTCTTCCATCTCCGAGGTCAATGCCTTGTTAGATTCTACACCACTGCTGGACACTTCCACTTGGGTTCCACCATTTGAGCCTCTTCTTCTCGATACTCTTCTTTCTGTGGATAACCCAGTCAACTCGTGTCCCGATATTCTCCCCGACTCTGTTTCTGCGTCTGAGTCTGATGCCTCTCCTGAGCCACCACCTAGTTTGGAGCTTAAGTCATTACCTACTGAGTTGAAGTATACCTTCTTAGGCCCAAACCAACATCACCCCGTCATTATTGCTTCTGACTTGACACCGGATCAAGAAGAGCAATTGGTCCACACTCTCACTCAACATAGCACTGCTTTAGGGTGGACCATTTCTGACATTCAAGGTGTCAACCCCAATGTCTGTAGCCACCGCATTCATTTAGAGGAGAATTCAAAGACCTCTCGTGAGCCACAACGTCGACTCAATCCGGAAATGAAGAAGGTCGTTCGAGCTGAAATTTTAAAGTTGCTTGATGCTGGTATTATCTACCCCATTTCAGATAGCCAATGGGTCAGTCCCATTCATGTGGTGCCTAAAAAGTCTGGCGTCACCGTTGTCACAAATAGTGACAATGAGCTTGTGCCTACCCGCATACAAACCGGCTGGCGTGTTTGTATTGATTATAGAAAGCTCAATGATGTCACTCGCAAAGACCACTTCCCTCTCCCATACATTGACCAAATGCTTGAACGCTTAGCTGGCCATGCTTACTACTGCTTCCTTGATGGATATTCAGGGTACAACCAAATACCTATTTCCCCTGAAGACCAAGAAAAAACTACCTTTACCTGTCCATTTGGCACATTTGCTTACTCTCGTATGCCCTTTGGCCTTTGCAATGCACCTGTGACTTTTCAAAGGTGTATGACTAGTATTTTCAGTGACATGGTAGAGCGTTTTCTCGAAGTCTTTATGGATGATTTTTTTGTGTTTGGTTCATCCTTTGAACAATGCCTATCCCATCTCACTATGGTCCTTCAGCGTTGTCAAGAAAAGAAGTTGGTTCTCAATTGGGAGAAATGCCATTTCATGGTAAAAAAGTGTATTGTTTTAGGTCATGTTGTCTCCAGCTCCGGTATTGAGGTCGATAAAGCAAAAGTCGACTTGATTTCCTCACTTCCCATTCCTAAGTCTGTTAAGGACATTCGTTCCTTCTTAGGACATGCGGGCTTCTATCGGCGCTTCATTAAGGACTTCTCTAAAATCGCGCGACCTTTGACAACCCTTTTATCCAAGGATATACCTTTTGTCTTTGATGAAGCATGTGTTGCTTCTTTTGAGCGCCTAAAAGCTCACCTCACTTCCTCTCCTATCATGCAACCTCCCAATTGGTCTCTCCCCTTTGAGCTCATGTGTGATGCTTCTGATTTTTCACTTGGTGTCGTTCTTGACCAGAAAGTTGACAAGCTCCCACATGTCATCTCTTATGCTAGCAAAACCTTGCATGATGCTCAACTTAATTACACAACCACCGAAAAGGAGTTGTTAGCAGTTGTGTTTGCTCTTGATAAATTCCGCTCATATTTCATAGGTTCCCCTATCATCGTGTATACTGATCATGCTGCTCTTAAGCACCTTCTTCATAAGAAGGATTCCAAACCACGATTGATACGGTGGATACTCTTACTCCAAGAGTTTAACCTTGAAATTTGCGACAAAAAAGGTTGTGAAAATGTTGTTGCTGACCACCTCTCTCGCATCACTGTCACTTCTGACTGTGATCATATCCCCATTTCTGAGTCATTCCCCGATGAACAACTATTTTCCATCTCCACTTCGCCTTGGTATGCTGATATTGTCAATTTTCTTGTTACCAATCAACTTCCTAATCATTGGTCGAAACAGGATCGCTCCAAAATCATGGAGAATGTGAAGTTCTACTCTTGGGATGACCCGTTTCTCTACAAGTATTGCCTCGATCAAGTCATTTGTCGCTGTGTTCCCGAATGTGAACAACTCAGTATTCTGTCCTTTTGCCACAATAGTGCTTGTGGATACCACTTTGGCTCAAAGAAAACTGCTGCCAAAATTTTGCAAAGTGGTTTTTATTGGCCTACTCTTTTTCGCGATGCCCATCAATATTTCCAGGCTTGTTCCAATTGCCAACACTCTGGGCGTCTCTCTCATCGTCATATGATTCCTCTCACACCCATCCTCATTGTTGAAATTTTTTATGTGTGGGGTATCGATTTCATGGGACCATTTCCCTCCTCTCATGGTTTTCAGTATATTCTTGTTGCTGTTGACTATGTTTCCAAATGGATCGAATCCATTGCCTGCCGCACCAATGACCATAGAGTTGTGGTCCAATTTCTCAAAGAGCATGTCTTCACGCGTTTTGGAACCCCAAAGCTATCATTAGTGATGGGGGTAAACATTTTTGTAATCGAGTCTTTGAAAACCTTGTCAAAAAGTATGGTGTTACCCACAAGGTTGGTCTCTCTTACCACCCGCAAACTAGTGGTCAAGTTGAGGTCTCTAACCGTGAGATCAAGCAAATTCTTGAAAAAACCGTCAATCCTAATAGGAAAGATTGGTCCTTACGCTTGAATGACGCATTGTGGGCATACCGTACTGCTTACAAGACTCCAATTGGCATGTCTCCTTATCGCTTAGTCTTTGGTAAGCCTTGTCACCTTCCTGACGAGATTGAACATCATGCTTATTGGGCTGTCAAAAGCCTTAATTTCGACATTGATGAGGCGGGTGTGCATCGAAAGCTGCAACTTAATGAATTGGAGGAAATAAGAAATGATGCCTATGATTTGTCCAAAAAGTATAAGGACAAGATGAAGTGGATCCATGACCAAAGTATCATGCACAAAGAATTCCACCCTGGTCAAAAAGTTCTGTTGTATAATTCTCGGTTGCATCTCTTTCCCGGGAAATTGAAAACCAGGTGGTCTGGACCCTTCATTGTTGAGTCAGTTACCCCTTATGGTGCCATCACCGTGAAAAATCCCAAGGATGGTAGCCTCTTTCAAGTCAATGGTCAACGCTTGAAGCCCTTCTTGGAGCTAGGCTCCACTCACATAGAATATATTGACCTTGTTGACCCCATTTATGAAGACTGACCGTTCAGTTTTGTTTGGGGGTGATTCTTATCCCTCGAATTTTCTGCCACCCAGTTCTATCCTCGGTTATCATTTTTTTGGGTGAGTTCCCATCGGTCTGGCTGAAGACATTAAACTTAGCGCTACCGGGAGGCAACCCGTGATTCTTGTACTTGTCTCATCTTGTTTGGGGGTGGTGTTTCACATGACCCTATGCGTTCTCATGCTTATAGACTTGTATATCTTTTACTCAGGTTTATTATTGGCTACATCTGTCCACTTCATTAGCGGTTCATTCTGGTAATCTCTTTCCTACCTTATGCTCTCAATTTTAAAAATCATTTTACTTAACATCGAGGACGATGTTCCTTTTTGTTTGGGGGTGGGGAATTTTATCAAAATCGTGCCTCTTTTGAAAAAAAAATTATTTTTGAACCTGATTTTTAAAATTTCGTGCAGTTTCTTTCATCTCACTCATTGATGTGAATTTTCAATCATCCATCTTTTAAAGTCTAGGAATCAAGGTAGAGAATATTTTTTCTAAATAGCTTATGTAATACATAACAAGGCATTTTGCACCATGAATTTCTAGATTCAACAAAAATTTGCGCACTTATCATGTCACTACGGTTTAGAGTTGAAGAGTACTACAATTCTAAAGAGAACCTTAAGGATCACTAGTAGAGACTTTAGCTTGTGAGATTTGTGCCTTTCACCCTTTTTGAGTGTCTTACGCAATCTCCGAGTCACAAGTTGATTCAACTTTCTTTGGGTCCGCACTTTAAATTGTTGTATGATCTCATTATTCTTCGTTTTTTGGCTTGATCACTGAGAATGACATCACTTTCGAGTTGTAAGAAACGCGTGTCTTGAAATTTGTCCCGAATACTAAATTTTCATCCATACACCTACCACTTTTCCCCATACATTACCCATTCACTTCACTTATTACATTCCCATGTTCTTCCATATTCCCCTCACCATCATTCCCTACTCATTTCATATATCATACATCATCATTTTCAAATAAAAGAGTGTGATTTCAAATGTAAATGTCTTAAGTGTTGGTTTGTAAAGAGAGAGAAAAATAAAAAAGAAAAAGAAAAAAAGAAAAAGAAAAAAAAATAGAAAAAATAGAAAAAAAAGAGAAGAAAAGAAAAGAAAAATAAAAAAATAAAAAATAAAAAGAGAAAAAGAAAAGAAAATAAAAGAAAGAGAGTTTGTAATTAGTAGTTAGTTTTGAAATAAAGACATTTGTGCCTAAAGTGTATACACTCTTCTTTCGCATCCATTTCACATCTATCTTTTACCCATCACATATCCATCATTCATCATCCTTCATATCACTATCACCATCCATTTTATCCTTCATATCATACCCTTCCCATTTCATTTCCCCTCACCCATATACATTCATGTCCCCCTAGGTGTTCGGGCAAATGAAAGTCAACGTGGTGAATAACTCGACGTTCTCACTATAGTGATTAGCATTCTTTCATGAGATCAAATTTCTTTCTAAATTGTTCATTCTTTCTTATGCGTGTGTGAGACGTTTTGAACTTGCTTACATTTACTCACCTCCTCACACACAAGAGCGATACACTGACCCTAATCTCGAGAGTTCGTTTGAGAGAGATATATCTAGTGAGATTTGAAGTTGAAGCGTTGATTCCGACAAGGCAATCTAGGAATTACTCTTATGATTCTCGACCCGTTTTGACTGATTCACACTACACACGTTGAGTTCTAGGAAGGATGTGCCTTGAGTATTTACTTAGCTTAAACTTTTTACAAATTCTAGCTTGTATTTCTCAAAATATTTTCTTGTGATGGATTGTGCGATTATTCTATGTCTAATAAGAGATTGACTGCCTTTCAATAAATTTTTGCAAAATAAGAATTTTGTGGGTATATTCCCTGCAAACCCTCACGAGACACCACTCGTCCTGTAGGGCAACCTATAGGTTTAAAGGCTTGTTGCACATGCTAAGTGCAATCGCAAGTGCCCGCGAAAGTGGTACACTTTTGGTTACTTATCTTTATCTTTCTCTCTATCTTATTGCTCGAGGACTAGCAACGCTCTGTTTGGGGGTGGTGTGATAAGCACCCAAAACTGTATAATTTATACCCCGAATAGATGTATTTTAGTTGCTAATTCTTGACAATATGGGTCTTATGCGCGTAAATGTTTATCATGCAGGCTTAACCATAGTTGCGGTGCCAAAAGCTACATTTCGAGGTCAATTACAGTTAGATTGGAGTTAAATACCAACCCCGTAATATTACCCGAGCCTAAACTTGTCCCTAAACCGTCACCCAAGACCCGTGTGTGTTGGTTTGTTCCCTTTTTATTTTATTTTAATTTTTTAGATTTTCAGTTTGAGTCATTTTAATTTTAGGATTATTTTAGCATTTTTTAGGTTTTATTTCCTATTTTTATATTTTATTTCTATTGTTTATTTAATATAATTTTATTTTATTATATTAAGTTTTTAGTTTTAGTTTTTATCTTATTTTATTTTATTAGGATTAGTTTTTAGGAATTTAGTTTTATTAGATTTTATTTTTTTTAGGACTTTAGTTTTAAGTTTAATAGATTTACATTTTTCTTTTCATTTCTTTTTAGTTTTAAATTTTATTTTGAGTCTTTATTTTATAGGATTTTAATTTTTAGATTTTAGTTTTTATAAGTTTTATTTTATTACTTATATTTTATTTTTTATTTTTTTAGTTTTATTTTATTAGGGTCCAAACTAACACACACACACACCTAAACTAAAACCATTACCCCCACCTAACTCCCCTACACCCTCAAACACATAACCCCACCTAATCTATCCTACACATATCCTACCCTCACCCTCATCCTACTAACCTACACTCACCACACTCTAACCCCCCCTCTCTCCTTCTTCTCCCATCCACACAACCACCTCTCTCCTCACCCACCATTAACAAACTAAAAACCCACCTGCACTCTTTCTCTCCCCTCACTCCAACTCTCCCCAACTCCGGCGCTGCCCTACCCGCGCCCTGCCGGCAGCCTCCGACCCTCTCTCTTTACTCACCCCCTACTCGCCATCACGCCGCCGGCAACCACTGGCTTGAACCCAGCCCCCTCACCAACTCGCCGGCGACCCTCGTCCCCGCCTGCACCGCGTCCTGCTCCGGCAGCGACCCATTTCACGAAACCCACGCAACCTCCCCTCTGCCCCAGCGTCCAAACCAACGCAGCTCTCTATCCCTCTCGACCTGCCATCTCACCAACTCTCCCCAACTCCGGACAGAAAACCGACCTCTCTCTCAACCCGATCTACCTCCACACCCGGATCCATACCCCATACCCATTTCAACCCATGTATCCAAACCTCACCCATTTCACCTTGCACGACTAACCACCTGCCAAATAACAAACCAATTGCCAACAAAATAAACACATGCCCTTTTAACCCTTTAACCCCATAATACCCCCCAACTAACCTCTTCTAACCAAACACCAAAATTACCCCTCAAACTAAATCTGAATTTATTCTTACCTCACCACCCACACCCTCTCACCATTCCCACATGCACACCCTTGCCAATTTCCATTTTTACCCCTCATGCTCCATGCCTCCTATATATTGAGGATGAAGACCCATTTGCAAAGGAGGATCAACTAGAGAGCTTTTGGAGAGAAGAATAGAGAGAGAATTAGATAGAAAAATACATTTTAATTTTTCTAGTGGTTTAGTTTCTTTTGTTCTATATTTTGAGTGTTTGTAATTAAGTGAGATGATTGATGAATTGAAGAATTTAAGCAATTGAAGGCTATTTGGTTTGATTACTCCTCTCTAATTTTCATTGTATGCTCTTATTTGATTTTAATTTCTATTGGATGATGATTATGGAGGGCTAATCACCTCATTCAAGGGGTGATTGAAACCCTCATGAATCCAAGTCAAATTAGTTTGTAATTTTAATTTTGATAATTTCCTTTGAGTTGTACATTTGATTCCCACTTTATTTTCACATTGAGAAATGGAAAATCAACCTTGAAAAAGGTATGAAAATTTAATTAATATTTGATCAATTGGTTTAAGCTAGAGATAGACCTACCATTTGATTTTAATATTAACCTAATTTTCATCTACTCTTGATTTCATTAACTTCTTTCAATTTAAAATTAGTTGGGCAAATTCATCCTTGGGGATGATTTGTTTGGTTAATTTTAATTCAATTAGAGTGGTGCTTGTGGGAATTTTGTTAAAATGGATTTACAAAATGGGTTTTTTCTGGCAATTAAATTTTGTTAACTGAAATCAATTTTTTATTTTTTTGCTAAAAAATACTTTTTTGCAGTTGGAAATCATTTTTTTGGTGGAAAACAGTTATTTTGTAGAAATCATTTCTTTGAAAATAATTTAAATTTTCAAATTTCTTTTAAATTTCTTTTAATTGTTTTAATTGAAATTTCTTTTAATTGAAATCAATTCATTTTAATTTTTTGTTGAAAATGATTTTTTTGTAGATGGAAATCATTTTTGTGGGTCAAAATTAATATTTTTTGTTGAAATCATTTTATTTGGCTGAAAACTATTTTTTCCCTGGAAATTAATTTTTTTCAATTGAAATCAGATTTATTTTTTTATTTTTTGCTGAAAACTATTTTTTTAGTAGTTGGAAATCATTTTTTGGGTGGAAAATATTTTTTTGTTGAAAAATATTTTATTTGCTGAAAAAAAGTTTCTTTGGAAATTATATTTTTTTTAACTGTAATCAATTTTTTTTTTGTAAATCATTTTTTCATATTCAATAGTATTTTTCATTTTTTTAAATTATTTTTTTGTAATTTTTAATATTTTTAAATAAAGTTTTTTGATTTATAATTTTTTTATATATTTGTGTGGAATCTTGACTAATAAGTCTTATTTATAAAAGACATTTCATAATAGATCCTATCAAAACAAAATTTTCTCAATAGGTTCTATTTACACATGTCGTGAATATGCACTACATGTTTACAAATGGAACCTATTAGAGCAAAAATCTTTTTTCATGAAACCTGTTGGAGCAAAAGAAATGTCATTTTCAAATTTTTTTAAAGTTTTTTTAGTAATTTTTAGATTTTTTTAATTTGTTTTAGTAATTTATGTAATATAATAAATTAAAACTCCCCCTTATTTTGGAATGGACTAAAATACTCTAATTTGCTTTCATTTGCCATGCACATGACCCACTTTTCTGTCAAAAATTAACAGCCCTAACGATAGGGGATTACTTGAAATCGTTTGTAAAGTTTGGGGGTTAAGTGCGGAAATTGAAAGTTCAAGTAGCAAAGTAAAAAATAATGTAAAGTTTAGGGACAAAATGAAAGTTGTGTATGGTATATTTGTGTGTGGAATTGTGGGTTTACTTGGTGTAAAGTAAACACATCACCAGTTGAGATTTCTTATATTGAAAAAATTTTACCAATTGCAATAGGCATATTAAAAGCATATAAAATAAAGGTTTTTTTTATTTTAATACGTTACTAATCTTCGATTTCAAACTTGTATACAATTTTGTTTAAAAAATAGACTTTAATAGAAAATGTCAAAATTTGTTTAGTTTATGAGACAGGTGGCACATTAAATAAAAGTGATTTAAAAAAACCAAAAAATCTCTTAAAAAGAAAACTTAAAACCAAAAAGAAAAAGAAAAACTAAAAAAATAATGTTTAATAAAAACAAAAAACTTAACACACACACCACCTTCGACCTCTCTCCCACCCCCACCTTCGGTCACCCTCTCTGCCAGACCCCGGAAATCGACAATCACCTCAACAGTAGCCCCACCCCTCAATTCTGCCAACCCTCACCCCCCCCCCCCCCCCGGCCTCCTTAATCCCTCCCGTTCAACAGCAGCCCCCCTCTTCTCTCCACCCACCTTCCGGCATTGCCTCCACCCAACCACCATTTAGCAACAAAGCGATTAAAAAATAAGATCTCCAAATCAATTTTATTATTCATGATAAGCACCCAAAACTGTACAATTTATACCCCGAATATATGTATTTTAGTTGCTAATTCTCGACAATATGGGTCTTATGCGCGTAAATGTTTATCATGCAGGCTTAACTGTAGTTGCGGTGCCAAAAGCTACATTTCGAGGTCAATTACAGTTACATTGGAGCTAAATACCAACCCCGTAATATTACCCGAGCCTAAACTTGTCCCTAAACCGTCACCCAAGACCCGTGTGTGTTGGTTTGTTCCCTTTTTATTTTATTTTAATTTTTTAGATTTTTAGTTTGAGTCATTTTAATTTTAGGATTATTTTAGCATTTTTTAGGTTTTATTTCCTATTTTTATATTTTATTTCTATTTTTTATTTAATATAATTTTATTTTATTTTATTAAGTTTTTAGTTTTAGTTTTTATCTTATTTTATTTTATTAGGATTAGTTTTTAGGAATTTAGTTTTATTAGATTTTATTTTTTTTAGGACTTTAGTTTTAAGTTTAATAGATTTACATTTTTCTTTTCATTTCTTTTTAGTTTTAAATTTTTATTTTGAGTCTTTATTTTATAGGATTTTAATTTTTAGATTTTAGTTTTTATAAGTTTTATTTTATTACTTATATTTTATTTTTTATTTTTTTAGTTTTATTTTATTAGGGTCCAAACTAACACACACACACACCTAAACTAAAACCATTACCCCCACCTAACTCCCCTACACCCTCAAACACATAACCCCACCTAATCTATCCTACACATATCCTACCCTCACCCTCATCCTACTAACCTACACTCACCACACTCTAACCCCCCTCTCTCCTTCTTCTCCCATCCACACAACCACCTCTCTCCTCACCCACCATTAACAAACTAAAAACCCACCTGCACTCTTTCTCTCCCCAACTCCGGCGCTGCCCTACCCGCGCCCTGCCGGCAGCCTCCGACCCTCTCTCTTTACTCACCCCCTACTCGCCATCACGCCGCCGGCAACCACTGGCTTGAACCCAGCCCCCTCACCAACTCGCCGGCGACCCTCGTCCCCGCCTGCACCGTGTCCTGCTCCGGCAGCGACCCATTTAACGAAACCCACGCAACCTCCCCTCTGCCCCAGCGTCCAAACCAACGCAGCTCTCTATCCCTCTCGACCTGCCATCTCACCAACTCTCCCCAACTCCGGACAGAAAACCGACCTCTCTCTCAACCCGATCTACCTCCACACCCGGATCCATACCCCATACCCATTTCAACCCATGTATCCAAACCTCACCCATTTCACCTTGCACGACTAACCACCTGCCAAATAACAAACCAATTGCCAACAAAATAAACACATGCCCTTTTAACCCTTTAACCCCATAATACCCCCCAACTAACCTCTTCTAACCAAACACCAAAATTACCCCTCAAACTAAATCTGAATTTATTCTTACCTCACCACCCACACCCTCTCACCATTCCCACATGCACACCCTTGCCAATTTCCATTTTTACCCCTCATGCTCCATGCCTCCTATATATTGAGGATGAAGACCCATTTGCAAAGGAGGTCCAACTAGAGAGCTTTTGGAGAGAAGAATAGAGAGAGAATTAGATAGAAAAATACATTTTAATTTTTCTAGTGGTTTAGTTTCTTTTGTTCTATATTTTGAGTGTTTTTAATTAAGTGAGATGATTGATGAATTGAAGAATTTAAGCAATTGAAGGCTATTTGGTTTGATTACTCCTCTCTAATTTTCATTGTATGCTCTTATTTGATTTTAATTTCTATTGGATGATGATTATGGAGGGCTAATCACCTCATTCAAGGGGTGATTGAAACCCTCATGAATCCAAGTCAAATTAGTTTGTAATTTTAATTTTGATAATTTCCTTTGAGTTGTACATTTGATTCCCACTTTATTTTCACATTGAGAAATGGAAAATCAACCTTGAAAAAGGTATGAAAATTTAATTAATATTTGATCAAGTGGTTTGAGCTAGAGATAGACCTACCATTTGATTTTAATATTAACCTAATTTTCATCTACTCTTGATTTCATTAACTTCTTTCAATTCAAAATTAGTTGGACAAATTCTTCCTAGGGGATGATTTGTTTGGTTAATTTTAATTCAATTAGAGTAGTGCTTGTGGGAATTAAATTTGCTTTTCTAAAAGAGTATTTAATTAATTCACTAGTTTAATGAGAATTAGATTTTGAATTAATTAAATGTTTTGGAAATTAACGAAATTAAAATAATACAAGCTTAGTTGATTTGGGGAATTGAGGGTGGATTTCTCTTCCCTTGAATATTTTTTCTCTCATTTAGTTACACTCTCACTAATTTCCATTACTCACTAGTATTTTTGTCACACTTTATTTTAGTTTGATTACTCTTACTTTTGTTATTAGCCTTAGTCATATTCACTCATCCTCAAAACTTGTTTTAATATTGAAAAAGCATTAAAAAAATAGAAAAATATAAAACAAAAAAAAAAGTAATTAGAAAAAGTGACTTGCACAAATTTTTCTCTTATGTGCTTCATCCTTGAAGTTGGTTCGATAATCCCTTACTTACCTCTATATTGTTAGTATTTTATATTTGTTGTAGGTATTTGAGGATTTTGATTAGTTTGGTTCCATCAACGACATACATACAAAAGTCAAGTTATCAATTCAACCCAAATGAAATCGATTTCATTTTTTTAACCCAAATTAATTTTAACAAATCAGATATTCAATCTTTGATTTGAAATGGCTATGTGTGTGTGTGTGTGTGTGTGTGTGAGAGAGAGAGAGAGAGAGAGAGACGATTGTTGGAGCGAGGCGGGGTGGGGGTTAGATCGTTGGACTGTGGGCGTGGGTGGGGGGTTAGGTCGATGAAGTGAGGGAGCGGGTGGAGTGAGGAGAGACAATGAAGGTGGTGTTAGGTTGCCGAAGTGAGGGAGCGGGTGGAGTGAGGAGAGACGATGAAGGTGGTGTTACCGGGGGGTGGAGGCTTATAAAGATGCGGTGTTGCCGGGGTGGGGTGGAGGCTCACCGGGGCTATCATTTTTCTTTCATTTTTTTAATTTTATGCTGTCATTTTTTTTTTAATTGTTAGAGATTTTTTGAATTATTAATTCGCTTAAAAGTATTTTGAATTTAAAAATGACACGTGCCAGTTAACATTTACACTCTATTGACAATTTTGTATTAAAATTTAATTTTTAAATAAAATTATATTTAAGTCTGAAATCAAATATTAGTAGCCTATTAAAGTTTTAAAAAAACGAAAATAAAATCCACCTAGACGGATGATTAAGCCTCACCTAAACCATCTAGGCAAGAAGACCGCTAGCCTTTTTTAAAGAAAATTGCACAATACGCCGTTTGAAATTGCTAATGATGTGCCAAACAAAACATTCAATCATAATTTCAGTTACTTCTGACATAAAATTTCCAAGCGAATATTGCATTTAAACGCCCCAAAGGATGGGAAATTGGAGGCAGATTTCATTTTTTTCCCCTGACAAAATAAACTATCAAACACACTATATATCTGTAGGAGGGTAGTGAGACTGGGGTCTATGAATAACTGGAAAGGGTGAGGCGTGACCCACACCAATGGACGCTGCCTGCAAGGTCTTCAAGGTCTCCTGGTGCAACTTCTGAAGAAAACTTCTCCTTCTGGTAACAATGGAACTCAAGATTCAACTCACTCCCTGCAAGAAGATGAACTTTCACAGCAAAAATAGCAATTTTCTCAAGGGAAACACCTGAGAGTGATGGTTGTCAGTGGGGAGTGAAGGAACAAGGCACTCAGCACTATGAGAATGAGCAGGGAGAGAATACTTAGATAGGTCTAGTGATATTTTAGCAGAGTAACAGTGCAATTTCTATTGTCTATTCTATCATCCATATGACCTTGCCCAGGGGTCATATTTATACTTGGGCACTAAGGCTGGGTTGGCACTTTTGGCGCCAAAACTTAGAGGGTTGGTGAGGGACAAAGTCTGCAGTGTACTATTTATCCCTACCTGCAGGCAGGTCTGCCTGTCCCCTCTGGCAGATGCCCCCTGGCGCCGACCAAAGTTCAAAAGCAAATATGTCTTCTAATGGAGACAAAATATCTGATTTGCTAAATATCTTTTGAAACGGTAACTTTGATACAAACTTTGTAAACTTGAGGGGGGGTCTCGAGAACCACCTCCTCTAAAATATTTGCAAGCTTGAGGGGGGTCTCGAGGACCCCCTTCTAAAATCATTTTTCTTGAGAGGGGTTTAGAGGACCCTCTCCTCTAAAATCATTTTATTAACAGTTCTTTTCTTGTGAGCAGCCAGCCCTTTGGCTGCTCACTTCACTTGTGACTAAGTGTGAGGTGTGTGAGGACTGGGTGACCCTAGGGTCTCCTACTAGTAGTCTCTCAATCCTATAGTGCTAAGTGGTTGAGCTTTCTTAACATACCTTGTCCCTCAGCCGCCAAGCCAAAACTCCCGGGAGGTCCCAACACACCTGTTCGAGCCCTGCTTGCTCGACTAGGCAACCTGTACAAGAAAGTAAAGTGTTAGTGATGTTGTTCATTTAGAGACTGATGTTTCATGATGAGGAGTTGCTTGTGATAGCTACTCCCTCAATATGAGTTTCTGCCGAAACCCTTGTAGCGGCACTTCTCGAATAACATTTATGCAGTGACCCTTGTTGTAGTGGCGTTGACGCTTGCAGTAGCGCTGACCCTGGTGGCGCTGGCCCTTGCAGCGGCGTTGACACTCGCAGCGGCGCTGACACTTGCAGTGGCGCCGACACTTGAAGCGGCGCTGACCCTTGCAGTGGCGCAAACACTTGCAGCGGCGCTGGCCCTTGCAGCTAAGGGTGTTCACGGGTCGGTCGGTTCGGTTTTGACCGGGTTTTTTGGGCCGAACCGACCATGTCGGTTTTTGGAGGAGGAGAACGGAACCGAATCGAAAATGCTGAAAACCCTAATCGAACCGAATCGGGTCGGTTTTTGACAAGGCCGGTTCGGTTTGCCCGTCGGTTTTGACAGGGCTGGTTTTATACAGGGCCGGTTCGGTTTTTTCCTTTATTTTAATAAAAAACATTTTTTTTTAATACCTAATATAAATATAAAATAAAAAAATATAATATAATATGTCAAGACTAATATAAATATAATATAAAATATAAAATTAAAAAGTATAAAAATTAAATCGGTTCGGTTCGGTTCAAAATCGATTTTTTTATGCCAAAACCGAAAACCGAATCGACCCTGTCGGTTTTATACCTGATTAAACCGAACCGAACCGACCCTCAAAAAAACCCGGCCCGAAAATTTTCGGTTCGGCTCGGTTTTGTCGATTTGGTCAGTTTTTTTGCACACCCCTACTTGCAGCGGCGCAGACACTTGCAGCGGCGCTGGCACTTGAAGCGGCGCTGACCCTTGCGGCGGCGCAGACACTTGCAGCGGCGCTGACCCTTGCAGCGGCGCTGGCACTTGAAGCGGCGCAGACACTTGCAGCGGCGCTGACCCTAGTGACGCTGACTCTTGCAGCGGCGTTGACACTTGCAGCGGCGCTACACTTGTAGCGGCGCTGACCCTAGTGACGTTGACTCTTGCAGCGGCGTTGACACTTGCAGCGGCGCTACACTTGAAGCGGCGCTGACCCTTGCGGCGGTGCTGGAACTTGAAGCGGCGGCGCAGACACTTGCAGCGGCGCTGACCCTAGTGACGCTGACTCTTGCAGCGGCGTTGACACTTGCAGCGGCCCTGACCCTAGTGACGCTGACTCTTGCAGCGGCGTTGACACTTGCAGCGGCGCTGGTACTTGAAGCGGCTCGCAGCGACGCTGACACTTGCAGTGGCGCTGGGGGTTCCTGCTGAATATGAGTTTTTGTCGGGATCCTAGGGTGGTTCCTTCTCAATTATGCGTTTCTGCCGGGACCCTAGGTGGGTTCCTTCTTAATACGAGTTTCTGTCGGGACCCTGGGGGGTTCCTGCCCAATATGAGTTTCTGCCGGGACCCCGAGGGGGTTCCTACTCAATATGAGTTTCTGTCGGGACCCTGGGTTTCTTCTCAAGTATTTCTAATAAAATAATATTTTTACTTTTTTATAGGTAGACACCCTTCTACATTAGCCCCTCGTGCAAAAAAAAATTTAGGTTTGGTAGACCAAAAAAGCTTTGTACGCCATAAAGTCGATTTTTATTTTTTTATTTTGGGGGACCCTAGGGTTCCTTCATCATTCCCCCTTAGGGTCATTAAATGTCCTGTCACTTCATCCCAAGTTTTATTGATGAGGCCACTTATAGTGGACCTCCTTATCTGGGTATCAACTTGGGCGGGGGGGTTACTCGCGGTGAGCCCCTCGTTCTTGGCCTGCTTCTGTGGCCTTTTTTCTAGGGCGGAGGGGTTGCGCGCCGTGAGCCCCTCACCCTTGGCCTTCTTCTGTGGCCTTCCATATTGGGCGGAAGGGTTGCTCGCGGTGAGCCCCTCGCCCTTAGCCTTCTTCTGTGGCCTTCTATCTTGGGTGGAGGGGTTGCTCGCGGTGAGCCCCTCGCCCTTGGCCTTTTTCTGTGGCCTTCTATCTTGGGCGGAGGGGTTGCTCGCGGTGAGCCCCTCACCCTTGGCCTTCTTCTGCGGCTTTCCATCTTGGGCGGAGGGGTTTCTCGCCGTGAGCCTCTCGCCCTTGGCCTTCTTCTGTGGCCTTCCATTTTGGGCGGAGTGGTTGTTCGCGGTGAGCCCCTCGCCCTTGGCCTTATTCTGTGGCCTTCTTTCTTGGGCGGAGTGGTTACTCGCGGTGAGCCCCTCGCCCTTGGCCTTCTTCTGGGGCCTTTCATCTTGGGCGGAGGGGTTGCTCGCGGCGGGCCCCTCGCCCTTGGTCTTCTTCTGCGGCCTTCCATCTTGGGCGGAGGGGTTTCTCGCAGTGAGCCCCTCACCCTGGCCTTCTTCTGTGGCCTTCCATCTTGGGCGGAGGGGTTGTTCGCGGTGATCCCCTCGCCCTTGGCCTTATTCTGTGGCCTTCTTTCTTGGGCGGAGTGGTTACTCGCGGTGGACCCCTTGCCCTTGGCCTTCTTTCTTGGGTAGAGGGGTAACTCGCGGTGAGCCCCTCGCCCTTGGCCTTCTTTTGGGGCCTTTCATCTTGGGCGGAGGGGTTGCTCGCGGTGAGTCCCTCACCCTTGGCCTTCTTCTGTGGTCTTTCCTTTTTTGGGCGGAGGGGTTACTCACGGTGGACCCCTCGCCCTTGGCCTTTTTCTGTGGCCTTTCATTTTGGGCGGAGGGGTTACTCGTGGTGAGCCCCTCGCCCTTGGCCTTATTCTGTGGCCTTCTTTCTTGGGCAGAGGGGTAACTCGCGGTGAGCCCCTCGCCCTTGGCCTTCTTCTGGGGCCTTTCATCTTGGGCGGAGGGGTTTCTCGCGGTGAGTCTCTCGCCCTTGGCCTTCTTCTGTGGCCTTTCCTTTTTTGGGCGGAGGGGTTACTCACGGTGGACCCCTCGCCCTTGGCCTTTTTTTGTGGCCTTTCATTTTGGGCGGAGGGGTTACTCGTGGTGAGCCCCTCGCCCTTGGCCTTATTCTGTGGCCTTCTTTCTTGGGCAGAGGGGTAACTCGCGGTGAACCCCTCGCCCTTGGCCTTCTTCTGGGGCCTTTTATCTTGGGCGGAGGGGTTGCTCGCGGTGAGTCCCTCGCCCTTGGCCTTTTTCTGTGGCCTTTCCTTTTTGGGGCGGAGGGGTTACTCACGGTGGACCCCTCGTCCTTGGCCTTTTTATGTGGCCTTTTATCTTGGGCGGACGGGTTACTCGTGGTGAGCCCCTCGCCCTTGGCCTTCTATCTTGGGCGGAGTGGTTACTCGCGGTGAGCCCCTCACCCTGAGTGCTTTTCTGCAGCATAAGTTTGGGAAGAAAGGGCACTCAAGGTGGATCCCCTCGCCCTAGGCTATTTTCTGTCAAACCTGGAATCTTGGGCAGGTGAAGCCACTATAAATGGAACCCCACACTTCAAGTTATTTTACTATTTGTTCACTTGCTTGAGGACTTCTCAATATTAGCCCCCTCGTGCAGAAGTGTCTTGTAATGTCGAGAGACTTGTGCACTAAATTGTCATACTTTTTATTTATACTTGGCAGTTGCTCAAGACTGTGAGCGCTCCGGCACCCTTGGAGCTTTAGGTGCTAAACTGTCGCACATATACTTATACTTGGAAATTGCTCAATATTGTGAGCGCTCCGATGCCCTTGGAGCCTTAGGTACTAAACTGTCGCACCTTATATTTATATTTATATTTGGAACTTGATCAAGATTGTGAGCGCTCCGGTGCCCTTGGAGCCTAAGGTGCTCATCTAGAGCACCTTATATTTATATTTGGCCCTTCCTCAAGACTGTGAGCGCTCCAGTGCCCTTGGAGCCTTAGGTACTAAACTTTCGTACCTTATATTTATAATTGGCAGTTGCTCAAGACTGTGAGCGCTCCGGTGCCCTTGGAGCCTTAGGTACTAAACTGTCGTACCTTATGTTTATACTTGGCAGTTGCTCCAAACTGTGAGCACTCCGGTGCCCTTGGAGCCTTAGGTGCTAAACTGTCACACCTTATATTTTTACTTGACACTTGCTCAAGACTGTGAGTGCTCTAGTGTCTTTGGAGATTTTGGTGCTAAACAATCACACCTTATATTTATACTTGGCACTTTCTCAAAACTGTGAGCGCTCCGGTGCCCTTGGAGCCTTAGGTGCTCAACTGTTGTACCTTATATTTTACTCTATACTTTTGCAAATACTTTTTGTCTTCTCGCACCTATTGTTTTATTTTATTAGGTGGAGATCTACTAGCAAGTAAAAAAAAATGCACGGGGAGACACCTTGAGCCATATCCAATAACTTGTCATTTCATAAGCATTAAACTTTGCTAAGAAAGTATATTTTATACGTCATACTTTTGTTACTTGATTTTGCCTTTGAACCCGAATAAGAATGCTCATGTTGGAGTCGAGCATACTTCAATATGTAATTTGAACTTTTTCTTTATCAAAGACTCGTGTATATGCTTTCTAGCGCCATTGCTTGCATCCAAGCAGGCGAGATACTTGAGTTTTCATTGAAGCAACTATAATCTTTTAGCTGCACAATAAAACTTTTGAAATGCATAGCAATTAATATGACTAAAAAGAAAATATTTCCCATGGTGTAGTAATATATAACTTTCAAAGTCATTTATATTTTGAACAAATGGGACAAATATGTTTGAGTGAAGGATTAAGAGATCTTCTATTCTTTCACATAATGATATCTATCATTAATGAAATGTTAAATTAATCACGCGAACTATTCTGAATAAAAGTCTGGGGATATGATTGATTTGCTTGGGGTGTATACTTGGACAAATGTTTTTTCTTTGTCCTATATAAAACCAACTCATATAACTATACGTGAAGCGAATCACGCAAATTATTTTGAGGATACAACTTAAAAAAATCTCAAAGTATCTTCAATTTTTTCAAAAAAATATTAATAACAATAATTATATTATTATTATTTTTTTTATCTTGCTTGTCACAAATCACTTCGACTTATGTGTGAGGTGTCTCATTTTGTATATCGAGCAATGGGCAAGAATCGTGCCAATTTGATCTTAATTTCTAGGAAGGCAACTTTCTTAATGAAAAAAAACAAATGGTTCCTCATACGTGACTATTATTTTAAACGAGTGCGTGGTGAAAACTTATCAACTCTCTCTTGTTAAAAGACGCACCCTTGAGATAAGGTACATGCAAACACTTCGTCTGGCGAGGGGTTCTTTGGGGGAATAACCATCTGTGTATTTCTTTGGAACGCCCCATTCTCTTTTTTTTTCTTTTTTTTTCTTATATATCAAATAAAATAAAAGACGGCATATATTACACGCTGGAAATAAATCCAAGTCAGTCCATCCAATATTTTCGACAGGTTTTCTCTCTCCTCTCGGTATAACATAAAGATCCATGGCAGATCAGCTTAGAAAGCTTTGGAGTGGAGTTTCAGGCCACGAAACTGCGGCACGGTGCTTGCTAAACCCCTATTCCTCGTCGTCATTAAAATGGGTCACTCAGACTCAATTGGATCGTTATTGAGATTGCTCGGCGAGTTGACGAGAAATGTTGGGTGTGAAATCGCATTCTTTTGTTGCAAGAGTTCATGAAGGAGAGATGAATGAATGTCATTTGTCTCCTATTCGCTTTTTTTTTTAGAAGGGAAGTAAGATCTGTGAGAAACTGCTCCTTAAGAAATTAACCCCTTTTGATTTATTATTATTATACCAATCAAAATGATTGTGATACGGAGTAAGGCGTGTACGATTCTGATTCGAGCAAGGGAATCAAAGAATCATTTTGTGGTATATAGCTTGGATTTGATTTGTAACTTTGTTCATAATTTGAGCCAATGGGTTTTTGCGTTCGAGTTTGAACAACGAGGTACTGGTTTCATTTGTCTCTCACTTTTTTCTTCAAGGTTTGAAGGTATACTTCGTAAGTATCAGTTGGAGGCATACTCGAGAAAATTGGTCTGATCCAGACCCACTTGCTACAGACGTTATGTGACCCATTCACGAGGCTTTCGTTTTTTTGACTTTGTTCAAATGGAAATGTTCTTATCCTGGTCCTCGTCTTGTGTAAAAAAAAATCTTCATAAATCAACACTTTTTAATCTTAGGGAGAGGAACCCGTCTGAGTCTGATATTAGTGTACTTTTGGTTTGAGGGCTTTCCTCCTCGTTTACTTTTTCGTAAGTCTTACTTTCAAATATATTCTTCTTTTGCTTTGCGAGCAGCACTGTTTATTCTCGGTACGAGGACCCATCTAGTATTATTGTACTTCTGGCTTGAGGGGTTCCTCGAGTATTTTTACTGTATTGCGGGGTTTGTTGGGTGATTTTCAAAATAATTTTTTTTTTTTGAGTGATGCCTTCTACTCGTTCACTCGAGAAATTCTGAACAGGTTTGACACAAGTGAGTTGTAAAACTACTTCGATTCGAGGTAGTGTAGCTTGGTAATATCTGTTGGACAGTTTGCCTCGAGAAGGGTGCTGACGTTTTGAGTCTACTCTTGTGTTGTTTTGTTTTCTGTACTTTTTTATTTAAGTTCTGATATGCCCTATCTCGTTAATGAACTTGGTGTAGGAACATGTTACTTCATTAGCTTGCACGTTTGTGTGTGAAATGCTGGAGCGAGCTGTCTGAGATTTTGACTTGAGCAACAAAGTGCTTTCGGTTCCTCGTGTTTGTAACTATCCAGCAATCAGAGGGTTGATTTTTTTTTTTAAGTGTTTCATGGAATGCTTGTGAGGGACTCGTTTTCTATCAAGAAATAATTGATGAGATGTACATATTTTTTTTATGTACCAATTCAAAGCAGTGGTCTACAATTCATTCTAGCAAGGTAATGAAAATAAAAAAATATATATATTTTCAGGTATTTTTTTTTTTATCTTGTTAGCGAGGGAGAGCAAATAGTGATCAAATTAATTTCTTGGTTTGTGAAATCAAATCGTGATTTCGAGCAACCAATATTCGCGAATAATTTTTTGACCTATGTTTACTTTTAGAAATATTTGTAAGAATTTCTTGTTTGGTGGTCAAGGAACCCATGTAGACCAAAAGGCTTTGCCACGTAATAATCTTAATGGCGAGGGAACATAAAACTATTAAAAACACTGTGTATGTGAGACGTGTTAACATTTTTTTTTAACCTGGGTTCCTCATCCCAGACCTTGAATGCGGGGTTCTCGTCAGGAGCCTTTGGGACTGCAGGTTTCTCGTCTGAGACACCGAAATTGGTTTGTCTTTCTATTTTATACTATTTTATTTTATTCGTCATGATATAAATAAAATAATAAATGCTTTGACTTGATTTTTAAGATTCATAATATTTAACAAGAGAACATGTGGTTTTGAAATCACAAACATTTATGCAGATAAAATTCATAAAATTAATTATGAATAATAATTTTTTTGAGTGAGCTATACCAAAAAATAACTGTTATGCATGTTTTTGCATTTTATCACTGAGCATTTAAAAAATAATTATAACATGTGTGAGTTACTTTTTTATCAAATAAATCAACTAGCATATTTATGAAATGCTTCTAGAACATAAATCAATACTTGTGAAATGAACATATTCGATAAATAACAAAGTAATGCAAGTTTACTTAGCTGATCGGGAGTAGGATATGTCTTACAAGTGAGTAAAGTCTCCTCTAAGGTGTCCTTGAGGGTGAATACTCCACCGTCACTTTCTTTGCTAGAGAGTTACTTGGTCACCATTTTTTTTTTGCGCTACCTCTAGTGTCGTTGGTCTCTCTCGCGAGAATCGTCACCGATACAACTATTTGTTCCGACGCCGCCTTCCGCGGCGGAGCCGCCTACGATTATTGATGCTGTTGGCGTTCTTGAGTGTGGTTCCTCACGCTCCAACGAGGGTTCTTTGATTGAATTTTCTTCCCACATAGGCAGTGGTTCTTTACCAAGCGCAACTTTGAACCCTTACCTGTAAGGGGTTCCTTGCGCATTGGTCCACTGCCCTTGGGTTCCTCGAAATTTAGGACTTCTTTATTTATGGGTTCCTCGTGCGAGGCGCTGACCCAAAGGGTTCCTCGCCTGGTGGAGCTTTGTTTGGAGAGGGGGGGTCTCGTCTGATTTACATGCGTCTTTAGGCTTTGCATTTGAGGCAACCGCTGCCAAAGGTTCGTCGCGGGTGGACCCAATGTCCGAGGGTATCTCGACCTTGCATTTCGTCAAGGGTTCCTCGACCTTATGTTGCGCCGAGGGTTCTTCACGCTTGGACTTCACCTCCAAAGGCGTCTCGACATCTGCTGATGTTGACAGAGGTTCCTCATGTGTCGACCTCATGTCTGAGAGTGTCTCGCCGATCGCCAATGCTATCAAGGGTTCTTCGTGTAATGACCTCGTGCCCGAGGGTGTCTCGCCGGCTGTCAAAGCTACTAGAAGTTCCTCGTATATTGACCTTGGGTCTGAGGGTATCTCGCGAACTTCTCATCAAGTGCGACTTCTCAGCCAATGGGTTCCTCGCGTGCCAACTTCTCATCTAAGGGTGTCTCGACCTCCTGCCTCATTAAGGGTCCCTCGCCTGGTGGTACAGTGTTTGGTGAAACGAGCCATTTTCAACTTGCTTCAAGTGGGGGTATCTCGACCTCATGCTTCGTCGAGGCTGCTTCCACGACTTCTTTGTTGGCGGCGAGGGACACCCAGGGATTCCTCGTGAGCTGGCATTTCTCTAAGGGTTGCTGCTGCTACTTCCCTCTTTTTTTTGCGACGAGGGACACCCAGGGTTTCTCATCCATGGGTTCCTCGCGAGTTGGTGTTTTTAGAGGGGATGTTGCAGCTGAGAGTTCCTCACTTGGAATTTTTTTTACCACGATGGGTTCTTTTCTTGAGGGTTCCTCATCACTATCATTGAGCGAGAGGAGTTCCTCGACCATACTGAATTCCTCGCCAAACACTTAGGGTTCCTGGGGTTCCTGTCAGTGAACTTGACGGTTGTCACAACTTGCTCCAGCGCCGTCCTCCGCGACTGAGCTACTTCTACCGGAATCACCGTCGGAACGGCCGCCCCTCCACAGGGGGTTACTGCTGGTGTTACACAATCTTGACCCAAACTTGCCAAGTCTCAAAAAACATACTCATAAGCCTCTGCCACCGGAGCTGCTGCCAGTGAGCTGGTTTGCCCTTCCGGAGGAGCAGGTATCTTTGCTCCGGTCACCACCACATCCACCTGAGTGGTCTGGTCTCTTTGAGCTCCATTCCCAGATGGAATGTCTTCAAACACTAGCTTCTTAGAAACATGAAAACTTTCTTTGTCCATTGAAGTGACGATACCTCCCCAGCGGAGTCGCCAAATGTAGGAGGGTAGTGAGACTGGGGTCTATGAGTAACTGAAAAGGGTGAGGCGTGACCCACTCCAATGGACGCTGCCTGCAAGGTCTTCAAGGTCTCCTGGTGCAACTTCTGAAGAAAACTTCTCCTTCTGGTAACAATGGAACTCAAGCTTCAACTCACTCCCTGCAAGAAGATGAACTTTCACAGCAAAAATAGCAATTTTCTCAAGGGAAACACCTGAGAGTGATGGCTGTCAGTGGGGAGTGAAGGAACAAGGCACTCAGCACTATGAGAATGAGCAGGGAGAGAATACTTAGATAGGTCTAGTGATATTTTAGCAGAGTAACAGTGCAATTTCTATTGTCTATTCTATCATCCATATGACCTTGCCCAGGGGTCATATTTATACTTGGGCACTAAGGCTGGGTTGGCACTTTTGGCGCCAAAACTTAGAGGGTTGGTGAGGGACAAAGTCTGCAGTGTACTATTTGTCCCTACCTGCAGGCAGGTCTGCCTGTCCCCTCTGGCAGATGCCCCCTGGCGCCGACCAAAGTTCAAAAGCAAATATGTCTTCTAATGGAGACAAATATCTGATTTGCTAAATATCTGTTGAAATGGTAACTTTGATACAAACTTTGTAAACTTGAGGGGGGGTCTCGAGGACCACCTCCTCTAAAATATTTGCAAGGTTGAGGGGGGTCTCGAGGACCACCTCCTAAAATCATTTTTCTTGAGAGGGGTTTAGAGGACCCTCTCCTCTAAAATCATTTTATAAACAGTTCTTTTCTTGTGAGCAGCCAGCGCTTTGGCTGCTCACTTCACTTGTGACTAAGTGTGAGGTGTGTGAGGACTAGGTGACCCTAGGGTCTCCTACTAGTATTCTCTCAATCCTATAGTGCTAAGTGGTTGAGCGTGCTCAACATACCTTGTCCCTCAGCCGCCAAGCCAAAACTCCCGGGAGGTCCCAACGCACCTATTCGAGCCCTGCTTGCTCGACTAGGCAACCTGTACAAGAAAGTAAAGTGTTAGTGATGTTGTTCATTTAGAGACTGATGTTTCATGATGAGGAGTTGCTTGTGATAGCTACTCCCTCAATATGAGTTTCTACCGAAACCCTTGTAGCGGCACTGACGCTTGCTGTAGCGCTGACCTTGGTGGCGCTGACCCTCGCAGCGGCGTTGACACTCGCAGCGGCGCTGACACTCGCAGCGGCGCTGACACTCGCAGTGGCGCCGACACTTGAAGCGGCGCTGACCCTTGCAGCAGCGCAAACACTTGCAGCGGCGCTGGCCCTTGCAGCGGCGCAGACACTTGCAACGGCACTGACACTTGAAGCGGCGCAGACACTTGCAGCGGCGCTGGCACTTGAAGCGGCGTTGACGCTCGCAGCAGCAGCGGCGCTGGCACTCGCAGACCCTTGCGGCGGCGCAGACACTTGCAGCGGCGCTGGCATTTGAAGCGGCGGCGCTGACTCTTGTAGCGGCACTGACCCTAGTGACGCTAACTCTTGCAGCGACGCTAACTCTTGCAGCGGCGTTGACACTTGAAGCGGCGCTGACCCTTGCGGCGGCGCAGACACTTGCAGCGGCGCTGGCACTTGCGGCGGCGCAGACACTTGCAGCGGCGCTGACCCTAGTGACGCAGACTGTTGCAGCGGCGTTGACACTTGCAGCGGCGCTACACTTGAAGCGGCGCTGATACTTGCAGTGGCGCTGGGGGTTTCTGCTGAATATGAGTTTCTGTCGGGACCCTGGGGTGATTCCTTCTCAATTATGCGTTTCTGCCGGGACCCTAGGTGGGTTCCTTCTTAATACCAGTTTCTGTCGGAACTCTGGGGGGTTCATGCTCAATATGAGTTTCTGCCGGGACCATATGAGTTTCTGCCGGGACCCTGAGTTTCTTCTCAGTATTTCTAATAAAATAATATTTTTACTTTTTTATAGGTAGACACCCTTCTACAATATCTATAATAACTTTAACGTGTTTCTTCTTTTTCGTTCCGTTCAAGCTTTTTCACATTTCAGAGAATATAATAATGGAAACTCCAAAGGATGAAGACAACTTAATAATATACCAAGAAAATATATTGAATGGTAAAATAAATTACAAAAAAATTTCCATCTCTTCATTTTTCTTGGGGTTTTCCAACATCCGAAGTGTGAAGCATTTACTTGAACACAGCTTGATAGTGAATTTAACAAAAGATATACATAACAGTCTCCAACTTACAATATACAAAATTTTAGAAGCAATATATATATGACCAACACAGACAACCTAACCGCTAATATTTTACTTAATTACATATTTTCAGCAAGTATTCTGGTGATCTTCTGCCTCCGCTGAGAGCAACCACGAGAGATAATCAGGAGCCTGAGTCAATATAGAATCAAATTCAGCTGGTACAGTAACCCTTTTCCTCATCACAAGTTTATCTATAATGGGGCACATCCTTTTCCGACCACCCCTTGGCGCCAAGCGAAATTGCTCATCTGACTCCACAAAATCTCCCTGAACCAAATCCAATCACACATAGTGTCAGGTTCATTTCCCCACCACCATGGTTGAAAGGAACATTATCAAGATGCATGCCAAAAAAAATGAATAGTAACAGTGGCTTTCCTTGTATTTTGAGTGTATTACACAAGCCTCAGTGTGCTTTGATAAATTACAGTACCTCACCGTGTTCAAAACTTGTATATTTCAACTGAGTTCAAATTTGTTGGCCCTGCTTGAAGAGGGTCATGGTGAACCTTGCAATTGATTGGCTGAAATATAAAAATTATGTGTCTTTGAGCAAGTACTTATTTGCTATTTTAATGTTTCAGCCAATCAACTAACAAATATTGACTCAATTTATGGGAACACAAAGGAAAGGTAATTGTTATCAAACCTAGTCATTGTTAAGAAGCTCAAATGTTAAAGAAGGCAACTATTATAAAACCCAGTCCCTGTTACCAATCTAAACCCGTGAAATGTGAGGGGAGGTTAATGTAATTAGAAAAATACAAGCAAAAAATCTAAGAATACACTAAAACACAAATCAGGGTCACTGTTATTATCCACAGTGCAATTAGATGTTAAAGACTTGAAGCCATTGGTAGATTCAAGTAAAAGCTTACCCGAGTATAAACATGGCATGCAGATTTCTCATGGTTATCTCTCACATGCTTGAACGGAAATTTCTTGCCGCACCCAGGAATGCTACATGCAAAAGGCTTCTTTTCCAAGTGCACCGCTTTCATGTGCTGATTGAGATTTGATCTCTGCAGACATGAAAGTGAATTAGGTATCAGTAAAAGCAAAATGGAAGTAACACTCCAACTCGTTTCAGTTTCCCTTTTGCAGGTAACATTCTGAGAACTATACTTGCTTTGAAGACATCTTTCTCATGTTTCTTGTTACAAAAACAGTACACAATTATATTATGCTAATCATAGAACAGCCTGATGGACTTTAAATCCATTCAGTTCCGATGAAATTTTTTTCACCTAGTGAAAAGTAAAATGGTAAAAAGTATTTTCTTTTAATTAAAATTAACATTTTTGTACATATAAAATTTTATTAAGTGTATATACGATATAATATGTTATAAGGAAAAAAAATATTTAACAAAGTTTTTTAGCCGAAACTAGTGGGGCCTAGGATAATAATCCTGCAAGGCTACAAGTATCGTACATTTGAAAATGTGTGGACACAGTCCTTGAAGCTGCATTTTATCCTCTCCAATGAGACCGCTGCTTCATGAGTGCGCATATGCCGCTTGATGTTCTTCTTCAGCTGCTTGGTCCCACATTTCTCACAAGTAATGTGCCGATGGCAAGATTGAAGATGAGCCTTGAGGCATTGTTCGTTGCTGAAATATTTCATACACCCAGGCTCTGAACAGAATACCTCCACTGTATCCAACTTAACTGTAACATTTTATGGAGATTCCATCAGAGCTTTCCAAAAGCACAAATTAAGATAACTGGGAAACTAATTATGACCACAAAAATCTCAAAAAGAAAACATTGTGCAAAAAAGGGAATGAAAAACTCGCCAAACAAAGCACTTACCATGAGAATCTTCATGTTTTCGCAATTTCGAAGGATATTTGAACACTTTTCCGCAACAGGCTTCTGGACACACGTACTGTTTATGAGTCTCAACACCACTAGAGGTAGAGCCCTCATCGTGAAATTCCTTCTCGTGTCGCTTCATGTTAGTCTGAAAAGAAAATCTTCTACGACAGTTCTCAACATGACACTCGAAAAGCTTCCCCTGGTGCTGAAGAAGGTGACGAGTCAAATGGTCCTTCCTTCGGTATCTTGAGTGGCAGTCATCTATTGGACAAGTAAATGGCCTCTGCAAGTGCAACAGAATATAGAATTAATACATAAGATGTGGAAACCACCATTTCTGTAATAACTTGAGCATAATTGAGATGGACAAATGACGGAATTTTCAAACCTCAAAATAAAACAGTGCGTGATCGAGGCTCGCTTGATGGAGCTTCTCAGGAGGTCCCCCTACCTGGTACTAATCCATTCAAGGTGGATGTTGCTACCTCTCGCATTTTGGAGTTCTCTATGTGGGATCCAATGCTTCACGCGATGACATCCATGTTTTTTTTACATTATTTCTAATCATTAGAAATAACCTTAGACCCTGCAACATATTTTACCTTTAATTGATGCAAACAGGGGTAAGAAATGAGAAACAATTAGTAGAGGCAGCCAGATGCTCTATTCATATAGATAGAGCAGGCTTTTAAAGGACTTAACATCACTATTTACGCTTCTATACACCACAAACACACACAAATATATAAAGGACAATGTTTCTCTGGCATTTTTGGTAACAAAAAATACCAAATTTAAAATACAACTAGGATTGAATAAATAGAGAACCGGCATGATAGAAAATGAAGATTTGAGCTTCTCTTATTAGTTCTTGGATTTTCAACTAACACAATAGACAGTAATTAGATTTGTACCTCCAGTTTGAACCAAACATGGACCGCATAGCCACATGGCAATGAAACAAAGCAACTTCAGTTTGAATCTCCACATTCTCAGCTAATCCAAAATCTTGGACAAATTTAATTGCGGTTCCTATGTGGTATGATACAATGCTAGGAAGCACAGACTCGACACGCAATACGGGATACGACTCAAATCGGGATATGGAGTCGTTCCAAGATGTAGGATACGGATACGTTAGGATATGTTGAATATTTTTTATTTTATTTAATATATATTAATGATAAAATTGAATAAAATGAGAGTAGAAAACATTAAAGCATCAAACACTAGTACATTAAAGCGGCCAAATATGATAATTGTCACCAAACACCATTACAATAAAACGTCATGAACATAAAGGTTGTTCCAACAAAAACATAAAATAAAAATTAAGATAATATCCAGTTTTGTTTAAAAAAAAAGATTTAGACAGAATGAAAAGCTCTACAGATTTAGGCCGGAATACTAAAAAAATCAAATACAAAAATCAAAAGCTTGGAATAAAATGTTCATAATGAAATATGAAAAAGAAAACATGAAACAAATGGAAAAAATCTCAGAATGAAGAAAAAAAAAAGGCTCAGAATGAAAAAAAAAAACTTACCAAAGTCACCGGAATACTCAAAACAGGCCGGAATGGGGTCGGGATGGGGTGGAATAGGGTCGGAATGGAGAAACCCTAGCTGGATGTGAGCCGCAAGGTGGAAGTTGGAAGTCGAGATGTGGAATCCTAGGTGTAAGTCCGGATGATTTGAGAAATCAGTCGTAACCTTTTTCTTTTTGTTTCAAGGGTTCTTTTTATCTGATTTATGTTTTTAAACTTGAAAACTTTTCCTTACTAGAATTTTGACCAAAAAAAATTTATGTTTTAAAAATATCAAAAAGACCCCCTCGTATCCTAAAATGAGTCCAAAAATGTATATGGATGAATCCCAAAGTATCCGTTGTACTTAAGAAATAAAATAAAATAAAAAATTGGATACTCTCAAATTCGCGTATCCTAGAGAATCTGAGAGTATCCGGGCGAATCCAAATCTGATATGAGTCTAAAAAAAATATGTAACCTCCCGAGAGTATCCGTGCTTCATAGATACGGCGGTACACATCCACAATAAATTACATGAGTTTATATTTATAGCTGGAGAGAGGCTGTAAAATGGCATTGCTCCGGATAAAAAATGGAAAATTATCCCCTAAACCGACTACAAGGCGATAGAAATTAGGGTTTATTTTAGTATTTTCTTGCATTTTTAGTATTTCATTGTATTTTTCCTTTGAGTAGTTATTTGGTATTTTTGTTACATTTTAGTTGAATTATAGGGCTAGTGGATTGGATCTAAAATAGTTATTATAGGTTATATTGTGAAGGGGTTGGACCAAGGCTAATTTCCTTCTTAGTGGAGATGACATCATTCTAGATCCTTCCTCACTCTAATTAATGATCATTCTACCTTCGAGTAATACTTTCTCTCTTTGAGTGTGCGACTTTTGTGCCTTTGACAACTTTCATTTTACGTCACAAGATTTGAGTGCTCACTCCAAGATTTGAAAATCAGGAAGATGAGTGTTGAACTATGTAGACTGCTCCTACCTTGGACAAGAGAAATGAACTAGCAAGAAAAGTCTGCAAAGGCTTATGAGTTCTTTGACAAACACCAATGAAATCTTAAGTTCTTTGACAAACAAGAAAAACCGATGGAATAAATAGAGCATTCTTCTCCAAAATGTCAACAAGAGTGGACAACACAATTTTGAACAAGCAAAATCTTTACAAATTTTAAAATATATAATATCAAGTACAACAAGCTATCATGCGCACACCCCACCCCCAACAACCACACACACAAAAGAATAAATAAATAGGCACTTTAATAAATAAAAAATACTAGTGGTTTGCAAAATAAAGGGTGCAAGACGAGGAATTCTGAGGATGGCGCCCGTCCTAGTAACTGATTACTAGTTAATAAATAACAAATCAATTAATGTTTAAATTAATAATAAATACTTACATAATTAAGAAACACTCCTCCACAAAAAACACAAGAAATTCTCAAGGAATCACCAATCCTCGTAATTAAATTAATAACTAATTAATATGTGATTAATTAATTAATTAATAAATACTTACATAATTATAAAATACTTTCAATGCCTCATTTTTTACTTAATCCCCCGTGTTAATGTTGTATATAGACTTGACCCTCTCAGACAATGGCGGAGCCAGGAATTGAGTCCGAGTGGAGCACAAATCATTGAGAGGGCCCCCGAAAAAAAATTAGGGTTATTGTTACATTTTTTACAAATATTTAATTGATAATTTGTATTTTAGACAATTATAACTCAGATTTTTAGATAATTTGTATATAAAAGATAATTTTTGCTTTTTTAAAAGTAATGGATCTTTGTTTTAAAGGGGGGGTGGGAGATATAGAATAGGATAGTTTAAATTAGAACTTAACTTTAACTTTGTAACCTATATAAACAACAACAATCCTAAACAAGAACAAAAAAAACTACAAAACAAATTAATTCATACCTAAACTGTTTAATCAAAGCATAATAATAAACAAGAACCAAAATACCAAATCAATAACCAATCCAAGCTTATTTAAACTACTTAATCAAAGCATCATAATAAATTAAATCAGCATCATAATAAATTAAATCAAACACACACTTAAACAAAAAAGTGATTCAAACATTTACTGGTGTTTTTTTTTTAATGTGATCTCCAACCAATCCAAGTCTTTAATTAAAGTAATGAGACGAATGAGAAGGTTTTTTTTTGCTTTGTGGGATATATTGAATGAAGCGGGTCTAGGGGAAGAATGGAGGAAGAGGTTTTGGGAAATTGAGGAAAGAATATTAATAGGTTTAATATTGTATTTGGATGGTTTAAATATAAAAAGGTTATCCCTATTTTTTTTAATTTTCCCATTCAACGCCAAAACATTACATTTTCAGACTTACATTTTTTTCTTTCTTCAAACTGCCCCAAAACTTAAAAAAAAAAAGATCAAAATCAAAATTACAAATTTTCTGGCTGGGGCACTTGCCCCCCCACCCCAAGTCATACACTGGCTTCACCACTGCTCTCACAGATGATAGATAAATTAGACTTGTCAATTTCTAGGGGTCTATATCTAATTATGGCATTACTAAATTGGGGGTGTGTCAAAATATGTTATTATTCCAAGGAGAAACGTCAGAAAAAGCCCAAAACACAAAATGATAGTAACGATTATGATATACTAGTACTAGTAAACAAAAACAATAAAATCCCATATACATTTATATATACGTGTATCATATGTCAACTGGTTCGGAGGATAAGACAAAGAGGTGCCAACCAGAATCAAACTAACATTTAAAAAAGTAAAAGTTAACAGTTGCAGCATCTACCTCAAGTGAATGGCTTTGCATGTGTTGCTTCAAATGGGCAGGTTTCTGAAAACTCACACCGCATTCTTCGCAAGCATTCAACTTTTCCCCCTCTTTTTCCCCATCTCCATCAGCTCTTATCTTTTCAATTTCATCCTGATTACAAAAAATTACATCAGAACTATGCTTCTATATTTGCTTGCTCCCCAAACAGCTAGTCCAGTTCAATTTCAGCCGAAAACTGGCTATGAATCTAAGTCCACCAATTTCAGTTCAAATGTTCCAAAGTTCAGTCGTTTTAATACTACATATATAGATTTTTTCTCTAAGATTCTTTGTATGAGGATTCAAATTAGTTATATACTTATTTGGAAACTAGAATTGGCATGAAATCAGGCCAAAAATTTGAAGGGTGAGAAAACCACGTCCATATATATGCATACATACATACATACAATTAGATAAGTATAATTATTATATCTAACAATAATACGATGGGTCATCCATATAAATAGACTCTCGAACATACCACATTTAATATACCCAAAGAATGTGCCTCCATTTTGGGGGATAAACATAAATGAATGAATTTTTTAATTACATTTGGTGCAAATGTTTAAAGGAGATCATACACCAAATTTCATCAAAATTCCAACTACTTAGTGACTGAGATGATGATCCAAAACTTCAACTGCTGGAAATGTACATATATTCTAAATTGCATTTCACACACTAAGGGTCTGTTTAGCTTGGGGTGAAATACTCTTAACCACAGGAAAAGTGAAATGGTGAAATGTTTTCACGTATTTAAAATTAAAATTCTGTTCATTTGAACAAGTTCTCATTTATAATTATGCAACTTTGAACAAAAGTAGTAAACAAAATTAATCCATAAATAGGAAATCTGTAAAAAAAAAATCTTACCCCGAACCAAACGGAGCTTAAAGGTTGAATTTTTTGATGAAATTTGGTTGCAATAATCTTCATGGTGAGGAGATCGTATTCACTAAGTTTCATTAAAAGATTCATCCCGTCACCCTCCTCATGAGCCTTGTTATATATATATATATATATATATATATAGGGAGAGGTTCACAAGTGAACCTAAAAGATGAATTTTTTAATGAATCTTAATAAAATAACACCTAACAACTCATTACTTTTAATTTCTATATTGTAATTGGTCCGCGCCATCGGCAACGAACATGCCTGTCGATCGATCCCCAACTCCCGCACCCCCCCCGACACCCCACCCCAACCACCACCATGGAGTGCCATGGGGGTGGGGGGGCGGGGGATCAATCGGCACACGTGTCCGTTGCCGCTGGTGCGGACCAATTACAACATAGGAATTAAAGTTAATTAATTGTAAAGTATTTTTTGTTAAGGTTCATTAAAAAATTCATCTTTTAGGTTCACTTGTGAACCTCTCCCTATATATATATATATATTGTGCGGACCAGTCCACATTTTCAGAGTACAAACCGGACATGTGTCACCTAACGGTGATCTCAAAAAAGAGAGAGAATGTGCCTATAATTTAGCCGAAAATTTCTAGGGTCACCGCCAGTAACACATGTCTGATCCGCACTCTTAAAATGCAGACCAATCCGCACAGGAGCACTACTATATATATATATATAAAGAGAGAGAGAGAGAGAGAGAGAGAGAGAGAGACTAAAACCTGGTGGTAAGTGAAAATGTGAGAGGTGATGAGTGACTTCTTGGAACGACAAATGCCACAATAGTCGCAGTAATATCGCCTTATGTCTTTAAAAATTGGACCTTCTCTACTTCTGTCACCCACTTCTACCTCCATTTCTCTACACAAAAGGGAAAAATGAGTGAACTTCTTTCAGATCACTTTGAAGACTCCCAGTAGCGACCTCAGCTGTACAATATCTGATTTCTAAAATTCTTCCTAATCCTAACCAATAAATAAATGAAACCCAAGTTTTCCATAATTCTATTTTCTAATGTTGTAATAAAATTGTAAACCCATCCAAAATACTCAATGGTATAGTAATATGTATAAAACTCAACACTTTGACCTGATCTTCAAAATTCTACAATTCTCCATACATGAGAATGACGAATTATTTGTTTACTTCAGTACAATCATCTAGTTTAATATCCAAAAGTATTGCCCGTCCTCCAAAAAATATAGCCTAATATCCAATATTCATGAGATGTAATACAATGAAAAACCTAACTCTGACGTAGCAGTAAAAATAAGCATGCCTAAGAAGAGGGTAGACAATGACATACCTTCAAAGAGAGAAAATTCAGCGCAGTTCTGTCAATTGGATTATTGGCGGGTGACAAAGGGTAGCTAGGGTTTCGAGGGCTCACCTAACCCAATTGAGCTCTACTATGCACAAAAAATCGTATTTAATGTTTTTTCGGGCTTTTTGTTATAAACTAGGTGTTAACCCGCGCTATGCGCGGGGAAATTATTGTAAAAGTCGTTTAATACGTTAAATTATTTTGCTCCCCGAATTTTACTAACAAATCGAAAAAATCACCACAAATTTCAATAGCTTTAACGATGGCAAATGAACTAACACAAAAAACATGTAATATAGTATTGTTAGAATATATATATATATATATATATATATTAAAAAAGAAAAATTGTATAAAAACATTTAAAATATATTTTCAAACTCTAATAATTACAAAAAATAAAAAAACAAAAATTAAAGAAGAAAACATTAAAAACTGAAAATTACAAAAACAATATATTTTAAAGAATCTTGAAAATTACAAAAAAATCCTAAAAATTATTTTAGAATATAAAGAAAAACTTTTGAAGAATAAAAAATATTTTGGAAAGCATTATAAAAAAAATCTGTAAAAAACAAAAAAAAAACAATTTCCAACAAAAAAATTCAATCTTAATAAAAAAAGTAATTTCCTAAAAAAATGGAAGTTTCGAATAAAAAAAGATTGCCGGGAAAAAAACATTTCAACCTATAAAAAGAAATTGAAAATTACACAAAAATCATTTAATATATATTTTAAAAATCTAAAAATGATAAAAAAAAAAATACAAGTTAATGGTTTTGAAATTACAAAAAAAAAAAAAAAAGTATGAAAAAAAATATTTTATTCAAAATATTGAATAATACTAAAAACTTTGCTAATAAGGAAATAACGAACAAAATACTTTTAAATATCTAGAACGGACAAAAAATATCAAAGACTGATTGTTTTTCTAATTTTCTGGACAAAAAAAGATTTTTTAAACATCTGTGGAAAAAGTATAGAAATGTTTGACAAAAAAATTTAAACCCAAAAAATTAAATTGGATCTCAAAAGCACGGATAAAACTAAAACCAAAACTAAAAAACAAAGTGGAAGAACCAATCCCATACCCAAAATCCATAAGGACCCAAAACCCACAACTCCAATTTCTACCCAAGACAAAACCGAATCTGCATAAAACCCATTCACCAAACAAAACAAAAGCCAAGAACCCACATGTGTAAGTTTACCCTTTTTCTCTGAACTACCCTATTGGGCAATCTGTTGTCACCAATGTAGTTGATCGTCATTTCGTCGGAAGTATGATGGGTCTCCGGAGTTTATAGAGGATGGATGGACTTTGGTGGATGGACTGTCCACAGACCGGATATGGAGGTGGAAATGGGCAAGGTCAGCTTGGGCGGAGTTGGGTCCGCCGGGATTAAGTGTGGAGGTCACCGGTTTTTGGTTTAGGTAGGATCCGGGTTTTGATAGTGGCTGTCGACAGCGGGTTTAAGCGGGAGTAGCTGGCCAGGGGAGTGTTGGGGGAAATAAGGGGGAGGTTTGGAGGTAGAAGAAGAAGATGGGTTTAATAGATGAGAGAATTAAATGAAATGTCTTTTTGGGAATGAATCGGAGGTAAAATATCTAAAATGAAGAGATGAATAGTTGGATAGAGGAGTATAACAGTCGCATAGATAGAAGGGATGGGAGGGGAATCGTTTCATTGGTACGAGGGAATTGAATAGACTTGGAGAGAATTAAAAATAGAGATGCGTGGAAAAAAAATTGTATGATGAAGGCAGCCACGTGGCTCTCTCAATGAGATGGAGAATTAAAAGCTTTTAATGCCTTGTTTTGCATTTTATAGTAGTAATAGATAGATAGATTAGAGTAAACTAGCTTCGAGTCTACGCGTTGCGTTGGGGGGTAAAAAAATACATTTTTGAGACTCGTATAATAAAAAAGAATATAATTGTGGGATGTTGAAAATATATTTAATATAGTAAAACGATATTTTGATGGTGGATAATGTGAATGAATATCTTAATATTATTTTAATTAAATAAAAATTAATATATAAAAAGTAAAAACTGTTATGAAAAAGACTATTATGTTTAAAAGTACATTGAAAATAACGTAAAATAACTTCAAAACATTCAAGATGAACTCATCAAATAGATTACAAAGTCTTCATATGTAACATTAAACATTTTATACAATATATGTCACATTATAAATTTATACAAAACGAACATTATCAAACCTAATAAGCACAACATAGTAGTATCTATATCTGGGAAATTATAAGTGTAAATATAATGCAATACTAATACGTGCAGTAAGCATACAAATTAAGAAACTTACTAAAGCATTTAAAGCGATCACACCCTAAAAATTTAGACAGAGAAAGAATTTTTATTAGAGCTTTCATTCAAATAGCTAAAGTACTCATTCAACTTGAGAGCACCTCCATAAACCCTTTCATCTAAATATATGACTGCCAAAAAAAATATTTGAGAGATAATAAAATACACTAACTTACTCAACATTTGAGAGATAACACTCAATATGAGGAGATGATTTTATTTATTACTCACACAATATTTATGACTTTACGACTACACGTCAAATGACACATTACATGGGTATATATAGGATCTCTAAAATGTATTTATCCAAATATATGTATCTATTACATTAAAAGTAGACATACCCCATTTAGACTTCTATACATGAGCCGCCAAATATATGATTCGTGAACCAACTAAATGCATGTATTAACAAAATAGATATATGTCTACATTAATCTAGATAATACAAAATTAATAAATGGCTTAATAAAGTAAGAATAAAAATTTACATATAATCTTTATAGACTTAATAAATGCATATGATAGAGTACCTAGGGATATAATATGATAGGTCTTAAAGAGGAAAGTAATATCTATGAGTTATATTAAAGTTATTGAAGATATGTATGATAACACAAAGAATGATTTCACGATTAAAGTGGATATACATCAAGGATCGACTTTAAGTCTTTACTTATTTGTCATAGTATTGGATGGGATTAATGAGGACATACAAGATGATGTCCCATGGTGTATGTCGTTTGCGGATGATAAAGGATGTCTTATTGATGAGAGTGGATACTTAAAGAAATACTTTACAATCTAAGAGACTAAAAATCAGTAGAAATAAAATTGAATTTATGGAATTAAATTTAATAATGAGGCGTTTGATAGCATAATATTAAATATTGAATAAAAAGTGATAAACCAAATTAATAAATTTCGTTATATGGTATGTGAAATTTTCACTCCATATATCGTTCACATACCGTTCAATCTTTTCATGTGTTTAGCTTGGAGTTAAGCTCAGTTACATTTATTTTCTTGTTCAATTTAACATTGATGTTGATCATTACCTTAAATAGCAAAAACTCTAATTTTATTGTATTTTTTTACCGACGAACTCTAATATCTTTACATTCATGTTGGTTATTAGGTTATTTAGCAAGAACCCTTTTTTTCTCATGTTAAATATGTTGCATGTCTAATAAATTTGCATTTTTACCTTTTTTTCCAATATGCATGTGTTATTACAAATGAAAGTGGACCTTATTTCACTGTTGAGTTACACCATGGTGGTTTTTTTCAAGATAATCCAGAGAAGTCATATATAGATGGACTTGTAAACCATTTTTATTTTTATAATCTAGATAGATTGTCCCACTAAGAATTATTTGAAAAACTTAGAGAATTAGGATGTCATAATCCCAACTAATTGTGGTACAAGGATATAGATTTGAGTTTAAAGTTTGGTTTGTATAAAATAGACACTAACAGGGATGTTGTGGAAATGTGTAAGTGGATTCCTACATATAAGAGAGTTTATGTGTATACGAAAGTGCATTAAGATGATTTATGCTTTGATCCTAGTAAATTGGGGTTTAATTTTGATGAAATGGAAGTAGAATAATGTAAAAATAAAGCTCCTAGGTCTGAATGTGAAAAAGATATAAGAGAGACTATAAATGGGGAGGTTGAATTTACTGAAGAGAGACAAAAATAAAAAGAAGGAAAAATAAAATATGTCTATGGATGAGGATGAGGATGTAAAAAATAATAAAGACAACTTGGGATTTGTGCCTGATATGGATGACTCTGATGAGCTTAGGATTCTTCTGAACATGAGGGAGTCAATGCTTTAAAATCAAGTGTAAGATTTTCTTAGTTTGATGCATAAACGGATATGCCAAACCCTCAATTTAAACTTGGTCAGAAGTTTGCAAGTACTCATGTGTTCAGGTAAGCAGTCAAAGAGTATGCAATTCATAAAAAAAGGACATTAGGTTCACAAATAATTATACAAGGAGGATTATCGCTAATTATGTTACACCGTGTCAACGGAGAATCTATGCTTCAAAAATAACCGGTGAAGAAACATTTCAAGTGAGAACTCTACAAAATATACACAAGAATTGTAAGGCAGCCTACTTTAATAGGTTTGTGACATCAAAATGGTTATCAAACAGGTATTGGACACATTCAAGTCAAACCCAAGTATACATTTGATGACAATTAAAGAGATTGTTAAAAGGGATCTTATTGTTGGGGTGTCAAGAAACCAAGCATATAAAGCAAAGAAAAAAGTTCAAATCTTAATTGTTGGAAGCTCCAAAGACCAATATACAAGGTTGTGAATGTATTGTGCTAAAGTGAAAAGAGTTATACCTGATTCCACCATTATAATTCAAGTAAATGAGGCTAGCATTGAAGATGAGAAACTCATATTTTAGAGAATGTTATGTGCTTTAGGGCCACTCAAAAAAGTATTTATTGACACATGTAGACCTATTATTGGACTGGATGGTTTCTTTTTAAAGGGTTCTTACCCTAAACCTTAAATTCAACTTCTATCAATCAGCTATTGGTATAGATGTAAAAGAGGAGTGCAAAAGTTCTTGGCTGTGGTTTTTGGAGTTGTTGTGGATGATGCTGGCATGAAAAATGAAGAAAAATTTACTCTTGTGTATGATTAATAAAAGATAATAATCATATTCAATTTTACTTTCATGCAAACATATTTCAGCATTTCTAAATCTATTCAAATTTACTCATATTCATTATGCTTGCAAGGTTTGGTACTGTGGCCATCCTTCCCCCGGCCGGCGTGCGCACGCGGGGGGGGGGGGGGGGAGGGGTCACGCCCTTCCTCGGGGCGCTTCGACCGTCGTCGATGTGGGGTGATGTGTAGAGATAGAGTCCCCAACCGATTTTGCACCAAATAGGCAAAAGAAATATTATCGCCTCGAGAGAACGACATCAAAGACAAATTGATGTTCTAGAAACCAATAATTCAAGGATTCGGGGACTAAGTTATGGAATTGGAAGGTGTTAGGCACCCATCCCGCCCTTTCGATCTCTCATGGGCATGTTTTATTATTCTCCCTAATAACTCCGTGAAGTGTGTGCATGTATATATATATGGAGAGTGGAATTACTCGACTTGCGTCATGGATAAAGGCGAAGTGAGGTCATCCTTAGGAGTGTTCCCAAAATAGTAATCAAATATTATGTGTGCGTTTATCGGATCACCGATCATTCATAGAAGGGAGATGGTGTAGGTTGGACAAAACGCAAGCATGGATTATGAATATATGATATGAAAATAATATATGAATAAAGGTCGAAGAGGACTCAAATCTCAAATTTTACCCCAGACGCCTTTATAGACTAATAAAAAGGAATTAAAGTCCACGTAGTTCGCATATAATACAGGGTGGAATTTATCCCACAAATCTAACCAAGGACTTTTCTTATATATGTGCATGTGTGGAAAAAGGATGTTTTAGTGTGAGAAAATATAGTGAGAAATCCCCGTTTGAAATTTATAAGGAAACCCACTTTTTCTTTTTCTTTTATACAAAATGTAGTATGTGCAATAGTACTAATAAATAGTTGGATAATAATGAGTGAGATCTAATGAAATGAAGTGCTAAAAATAAGAATTAAATAACTAAAGCAAAAATAAGAGAATATAAAGAGAGAGTGATAGATTTGGACATTCTTTTGAAGCTTTAAAGTTGATCTTAATTGTAGAAGGGTTGCTCTTGCAAGTGGATGAATATGGTAGGAGGAAAGGGAAGGGAATTTTTCAAATTGGATAAGGAAAGGATGGAAATGGAATGTGATGGAGAGGTTTCAATATAGAAACCACACTGACTTTGAGAGAATATTGTTGAGATCAATAAGACGGATGTTTCTGAGGTGTATTTCAAAGTGAGATCATGCTCTCCTTATATAGGGTCAAGGGGGTGTCGATCGTCATTGTCCTTGACATGCCTGTCGACAGGCAACCCCAGATACACTGCCGATAGTCAGGGAAATGGGTTTGCGATTCGGCAGACTCAAGCAGATTGTTCAGAAAAACGATCGTAAAATGCAATTCGTAAGTCCAAATCATGCACGGGACGAACCGTTAAAAAGGATATTCAGAGCCCTTTAAGAATCAATAGGACACTCTCGAGTTTGAGAATTGACTGTGGTCAAACGGGGCTCAAAAGTGCCCATCGGTCTTTTAGACAAGAGGGAAATGGATCGTTCATTTGAATCGTAAGATTGCTTTGCGCAAGGGACAAACTGGTAGAAAGGTTATGCAGCGCCCTTCGATGTTCCAAAGGGCTTTGCTCGGTTCGGAGAGTTGACTAAGGTTAAGCGGGGTTCGAAAGTGCCCAGTGACCCTTTCGAAGTAAAATGTGTCGTTCGTTCGTACCGTAAGGCTGATTCGCGCACAGGGCGGACTATTAGAAAGGGTATTCCAAACCCTTCGAGATTTCATTAATATTTATTCGATTCAGAGAGTTAATCAATGTTAAATGGGGACGGTAAGTGCCTGGTGACCCATCGAAGTAAAATGGATTATTTGTTCGTACCGTAAGGTTGATTCACGCACGGGGAAGGTCGTTGGAAAAGGTATTCAGAGCCCTTTGAGGATTCATTCAGCTTCATTGACAAGAGTCAAACAAAGCTCGGGAGTACCCAGTGGCCTCTGAATCAATTTTTTAGGAGTAAACGAATCGTTCATCCGAACCGTAAGGCCGATTCATGCACGAGGCGAACTGTTAAAAAGGGGGATCCAGGGCCCTTCAAAGATCTAATGAGCTATCACTCGAGTGAGAAATTTAATCATCAATCAAACGGAGCCTAGGAGCTCCCGGTGGCCTCTAGATCAGTTGTTGAAGTATGACCTAGATTTTATGATGAAATACGAAGTGTTAGGGACCTAAGTAGATGCCTAAGAGGGTCCTAGAATGTGGTTTTTACAGGTACCATCTCTTTAACATGTTGTCCCCCATTATGAGCAGAGATTTTATATAGACACCACCACAACAATTTCAAGAAGGAGTTTAGGGGAAAATAATTGAAAGATTTATTTTTGAAACGTTCCAAAGCAGGTACTACAAAATAATTATGCGGATGCATAGAATAAGTGAAGAAAATATCTGAAAAAGGATACATATGGATGGATACAATGTTGCTACCTAAGAATTGGAGTAGGTAACAGTTCTCTACTCAGCTAAAATGTGATATTCTCATAAACAACCATTGTGAAGTCTTCGATAGTTTTATATCTAATGTAAGGGATAAGACTATTATCTCAAGAATGGAAACAATTAGGGAATTGATAATGAAAGGAATCCAAATAAATAGAGATAAGATGATCAAACACCCTGGTGTAATTTTTCCAAGAATTGAGAAAAAGCTTAATTGCTTGCTTAAAGAGACTATAGTGTTCATATATGAATGGAATGGAGGATATGAGTTCTAAGTTAAAGGTCCATTTATTCAATTAGTTGTTCATTTGAGGGAGAGGAGATGTTCTTGCAGGGTTTGGCAGTTGAGTGGGTGCTTTGTGTTTATGGTTTAAGTGCAATATTATACAGAGGGGAGAAGCCTGAAAGTTAGGTGGATGAGTGTTACGCTAAAGAAAAATATTCCCCAGCATATGCAAACATCCTCATGTTATTAAATAGCAAATACTTATGGCGTAGCTCTGCAAAGAAAGCACTAACACCACCTGATGTTGAAGCACAACTAGGCATACTAAAGAAAAAGAAGAATAAAGAACAAGGTGAAGCTCATACAATTGGAAAAAAGTTTGGTAAACATGGGATTAAGCTGAAATATAACATGTGTGGTAATTTTGGTCATAATATAAGGAGCTGCCTAAAAAAGAGTGAGACCCAAAAGAGTCAGACCAATGCCGTCCCAAAAAAGAAATCCAAAGTAAATTTCACATCATTAATTCATTTATGTGAACTATTATAAAAAAAATTAAGATTGTATCCTCATTGGACTGTTATAAATACATGTGAAGAAGGAGAAACAACAAGAATATACACAAAATCAGAGCCAACAATCCCACATAACAAATTTAAAGTGAAGATTTGGATTTCCCATACGAAGAAGTAATGTTGCTTGTTTTTAGGCAACTGTTTTTCGGACTTAGATATAACTGTTTTTTGTATGCAACTGTTATGGATGTTTTTTGCTGAAGCGCTAGTGTTGCTTATAACTGTTTTGGATGTAACTATTTTTTTGGTGTAATATTCCATAGTTTGAACTGTTATTAATGACTGGATGTAAATGCTTTTAATGTTCCATAGTTTAAACTCCTTTTAATGTAATGAATATGGTTTCACATAGGGCTGGAAATTTTTGACACGATAACCTGTTTATGGTAATAACCCGAAATGACCCGAATATAACACGATTAACTTATATAGATTTAAGAGTACCCAAAACTTATACTCAAATAAAAATCAACGCAACTCGAAAATGACACGACTAACTCGAATTGCCACCCCTAGTTTCACAGTTGCTACATTTCATAGGCAAATAATTTTTTCATTTCATTCATTGATTCAAACAAATTACAACAACCCACATTGATTCAAATAAATTTTACATTTCATTCACTGATTCAAAGAAATTATAATAACTCATACATTCCCCAACCTCATTCATACTCCACTACACACTTACTTGATCCAACTTCATTCCCGGACAATAAAACCCAAGTTACAATAACACGCAACACCAAAATAATCCATAAAATCTTCTCTCTCTTTCGAACTCTTCTAACTTTGAGAAACCAGTTGAGTATATCTTCCCTTGAGAGTGCGCAATTATCTAATGGTGTTAACTTATTAAATTAGATGACAATCCACACCAAAATTTTAATTCGATTAGCCCCAGAACATGCAATTATATGATTCAAAACATAAATCAAACCAAGTATGTAATCAAAATAGAGTTTCGAGAAAAAAAACCTTTTCGGTAAAACCTTTTATTGACTTTATAAAATTTACAAATCGCAACTTACAAATTTTATAAATGAATCTACTATTATCCTCTTAAGAATCACAAGACTGCAACCTTCCTTCAACAATGATCCTCGCAAGAATTACAAGAATCTTAGTCGTCCATCTTCAGTAGTGAACCCCTCGGGTTTCACAAGTCAAACTTGAAGATGCCTTCTCCACAAAGGTTGTGTATACGAGGATACAAACTATATGGTTTAAACTTGATTCAATAAAATATATTTTGGGAATGATTTGTGAATAAAAAAGGTTATTGGTTGAAAACTTTTACTACAGGTATGCAGAAACAGTTCTGGCAAAAGTCTTAAAGAAAATAAATACGAAACATATATTTATAGAACGAACACAATTTTCGAGGCAGCGACTTTGTTCAGGCGACTTTCGAATCTCATTTGAACGAGAATAGCAGTTCATTCTAATGAGAATGGATCTCGTTCAAATGACCAAGCTATCTTGTTTGAACAAAGTTTAAATGACCTAAAATAGTATGGCCCCATTTTATGTTCGATCGAAGTAAACTTGAAACAAGATTTCGAAAGAAACTAGGATCTCGTTAGAACGAGATTCCAATCTTGTTTGAACGAGATACGCGTAAAAATTTAAAATAAAGAAAACTGCATTAATTAAACATCCTAAAATAAGTTCATGGAATAAATATAAACTTAATAGCATTATACCTTCATAGTGTAGAGATTCTTGAAATATGGAGATGTTGGATGGATCTTCGGACTTCGTGACGGCTCAAGTCGAATGGTTGCGGGATATGCCAAAAATTAAGCTAGCCTAAGCTATGAGAAAATTATGCTCTTATAAATCTCCCCCTTTTTGGTTATTTCGGTACAAACAAAAAACTAAAATACAAATTATAAATAAATCCCTAAGATAAATACAATATCCTAATACCCTTCCTAATCCTAAAATGAATAGATACAAGATAGAGTTGTCTTCAAAATAAAGTCTTCAAATCTTCACTAATTCTTTTTCTTGTCTTGGGCACTTTGTCTTCATCGAGTGTAGTCCAAATATGATCTTCCAAAAGTACCTACACACAAGAAACAAAGAAAATACCCTGTGATGCATCGAGTTTGACATATCAAATAAAATTTATAAAGATAAAGTCTCCCCCATAAATCAAACTCATGTAAATCTCCCCCGTAATTTATTCCCCCCCTTTTATTTTGTCCGAAATAGACAAGGAGTGACCAAGCATAAAAGTATCATCACTACAAGATATTAATGAATAATCATGCAATGACATTCTCAAAAGACACCACAAACTATTTTTGAATATTTTCAAATTGTTTCAAAAAAATTTACAAAAACAACACACCATGGAGAAACACAAAAATAACTGAATCATGAAAACTTAATGTAGGGGTATGAACATATTCTATAGGTTAATCAACGTAGAAAAGCATAACATATGTGCACGAAGGAATGAGACACCACTAACGCAAGATTTTAGAGTCTACCTTAGGTCTAAATAGTGAACTCAAGTGATATCGACTTAACCTATTCAACTAATCAAGATCTTGAGTGATTTTCGCATCAATAACGTCCAAAACTATGTAATGCCTTACGAGATTTTTTCAGGACGTTCAAACCCAATGTTATTCGACTTAATTACCTCAAAACCCACAAATAAAATTTTTCTCTCAAATCTTTTTAAAAAAATCAATGCTCATATGTAGCGAAGCTTCATTTGAAATTAGCCTAGCATTATCTTTTTATTTTTATGTTCCTTTAATCTTTTAGGCTCTTTTTTTTTGCAAATGGTGGCTACTCACGCAAAGTCAAACTGTCTTTCACAGTCCGATTCCATTAATTAAAATATACCAAATTTACAGGATAAATGATTTTCTATTTTTTTTCCAACCTGGGTAATAGTTCTTATAAGCACTACTTTTATTATCTCATTTTTTGCATTTGGTTCGCTTTAAAAGTAGGATTAAGATAAAAAAAAAACATTACAATCGACACGTGAACGGTAAGTGCAATACTCAAATGAGTTCGTGCTTATATGCATTAAAGGTGACAAGGAGTCAAGCATGTAGAAGTAGTTATCATATCACATCTTAATGACTCTATACATTATAAAGCACAAAAATGAAATTTCGTCACGTCTCAAAACACTACAAAATAATCGCATGGGTATGGAATGAATTGGTGACTCAAACATCTTTAATGTTCATCCACATATGGTGCAAAAAATTACAAAACTCTTTTTTGAATTTTTCAAATTTTTTATCAAAACATAAAATCTTTTTGTCTTTTTTATTTTTTTCTTAAAAAGAAATCGAAAATCTTTTTGTATCTTTCCAAAAAATTTCAAGAAAACAAATATCTTTTTGGACTTTACGAAAAATATATCAAAATGAAAATATAAATACAATATAGTACACTTTAGCAATAGGCATATAAAATATGAACATGAAAAGCATCTTATGCTAGAAACAAGTCTCAACCTCAATCATTAGGCCCAGAGTAGTTATCCAAAGGTGATGAAATACTATGAGAAACCTTCATCAAATCTTGTGAAGTATTGACCATATACTTTACTTGCTCTCGAAAAATCTCAAAATATCTCATGTGATGTGCGGGAGCATGCAAAGTAACATGTGTGAAAGTGCGTGTTGAAACTCGTGTAGTAGCATATTATGAAAGATACCTATGAGACACTCTACCCAACTTAATGTAAAATTCTCTAAGGTGACCTCTTTAGTTGCCATGGGAACAAACATACATGGGCTTGGGTTTGCCTCTCAGAAAACGTCTAGGATGAGCTCTCCTACGTGGATTTGGATGCCTAGGTGGGTTAAGTGGAGGGCCATATGGATCTAACACAAACTCAAGAACTGGTTCGGGTGCAACATGAGAAGTGGATGCACCATTATAACCTATTCCTAGCCTCTCGATATTGCCTAAACCGAGACTGAGAAGCATCTTTCCAACCTTCTTAGCTGTGTCCTCTAAAGTAACTTTGACCTCCCAAGCATGTTCGAGATCTCTTTCGAGTTAGGATACACTGTCTTCAAGTTTCTCATGAGTCTCTAATGAAGATTGAAGATCTCCTGTAAGACTAGACACGATGTTGATCAATTCACTTTTTTTCCTACCTAAGACGATCAACTGCTCACACAATGAAACCTTTACCTCTTGAGTTGACTCACTAACGTCTCACACACCCTCAAAACTTTTACATCTCTCTCTCCAAATACAACACCCTAAGATACAAATCTTTGTTCAACTTTTTATTTTTTAACGTCTCGGTGCACAAATCTCTAAAAGATTTTTGGAGATCCCCTTTTTCCTCACTTGCAATCTCATCATCACTCTCACTAGAATGGCTTGAAACATCATATAGGCTCTTATGTTTACATGTGTCCTCATCATCATGGGACAAACTAGTAGAGCTCACGTGACTATCCATGAATGCAACACATGGTTTATGTGGTGATTCTCTCCCTGAATCAACCGACTCAATGTCACTATCGCCAAGAGTGGATTTATTTGCAATCTCTTTGCCCTTTCTCTTTCACATAGCGGGACACTCATATGACTTGTTCCCTTTACCTTCGCACTCAAAAACTTTATCTCTTCCACTTTGTCACCGCTACTCTTGACCTCATCTTTATTCTTGTTTTTCTCAAGAATCTTTTTATTGGAAGAATTATTTTTGGAAAATTTGAGATGTTTTTAAAAAAAAAATCGCAAACAAGGCCAAATAGTCTACATCAAAATCTCCCTTAGATTCAAACTCACAAACTCTCTCATTTTTCTTCTTCTTAGCTTTAGTCTTTAAAGCTACCCCTATATCTTTAGGTTTGTTTTAGGGAACATATCTATCTCATAAGTCCGAAGGTCTCCTATGAGTTCTTCTAACCTAAGAGTGTCTAAAATCCTTAAAGAGTTAAACACGGTGACCTTAGGAATAAATCGAGAAGAGAATGACCTCAAAATATTTTCAACGACACTAGTCTCAAGAATTTTCTCACCTAAATTAAAATTAGTGCTTACGATGTCCGACAACCTAGTATAAAATTCATCAAAACTCGGGACTCTAACATAGTGATGGTCTCAAATTAGGTGGTCAAATTTTGAAGCTTAGATGCCTTGACATCGTTGGTACCCTCATATGTCAGCTGGAGGATATCCTATGCTTGTTTAGATGTCATACACAATGCTAAAAAAAACTCTAAAGCCGTAAGAGTGGTAAGTGCTCCATTTAAACTCATCATTAGTCCAGAAAGAGACGGGTTTAGGATTTGTGACAATATCAACAATGATCGTGGGAGGAGTCCTCCCTCTTTCACATACTAACCAAACCCTTAATCTATGGCTTTTAAAGTGGATCTCATTTGGGCATTCCAGTAGGCATAGTTCGATCCATCGAAAATTGGCATCCTATTATATAAGTTCTTGATAAGAAAATTTATGATTTTTTGAAATCATTTTTTCAAAACAATTAATATCACAATTCTTTTTTTGCGAAAAATCATGATGTCATAATAATTTAGTGAGACTTGCTCTGATACTAATTTGAGAATGCGCAATTATCCAATGGCTTTAATTTATTAAATTCCGATGACAATTCACACCAAATTTTTAATTTGATTAGCCTTAGAACATGCAACTATGTGGTTCAAAATATAAATCAACCCAAGCATGTAATCAAGATAGAGTTTCAAGAAGAAAAAAAACTTATGAATAAAACCTTTTATTCACTTTATTAAATTTATAAACTGTAACTTATAAATTTTATAAATGAATCTACTATGATCCTCTTAAGAATCACAAGACCACAACTTTATTTTAGCAGTGATCCTCATAAGAATCACAAGAACCTTTGTCCTCCAACTTCAGCAGTAAACCCCTCGGATTTCATAATTCATCCATGGAGATGCCTTATCCACAAAATATGTGTATATAAGGATACAAACTATAGGATTTAAAATTTGATTCACTCAAATATATTCTGGGAATGATTTATGAATAAAAAAGGGTTTTCAAACTTAAAATGTTGAAATTTTTTGCTAAAGGAATTCATAATCAGTTCTGACAAAAGTCTTAACAGAAAATAAACACGAATCATGTATTTATAGGATGAACATAATTTTCGAGGCGATGGCTTCATTCGAACGATTTTTGAATCTCGTTTAAACGAGAATAACAATTCATTCTAATGAGAATGGATCTCGTTCAAATGACTAATCTACCTCTTTTGAACAAAGTTCAAACGACCTAAAACAGAACGCCGATGTTCTATGCTCGATTGAAGTAAACGAGATTCCAATCTCATTTGAACGAGATACACGCATTTTGAAAATTTTCAAATAAAAAAAAACTGTCTCGATTTTTAAATAAAAAATCTTGTTTCCAGTTATAAATAAAACTGGGCCTGTTTGGTTTGCAACTATAATTCTGTTTTCTGTGTTTAAATTAAATTCTAGTAAAAATTTGTATTTGGCAACCTGTTTTTAAACATTGAATTATAATATTACTGTGTTATGATCAAGCTTTTCAGAAAATAACAAAAGGATGTTTTATAACTTCTATTTTTTTCAACTTAGAGTTATTCATTCTTAATATTTTAATGCACTTATACCTTAATATAAAATATACATACATAATACATTAATATATGTGCAATTGCTATAAATAAAAAATATATATGTACACGTACACAAAATTACGTATATTTATATTATTAAATTATATAATATACTAAGATCCATATGTTAAATAATAATATGAATAGATACATGATACTTATATATAGTTTTATACATGTATTATTAATGTATTGAATAATATAAAATATACATATACTACATATGTATTAAAAAATATTATCAATCCATGTATGTATATAATTTTATTGTGAAGTATACAAGCAATATCATTACACACACACACACATGTGTGTGTGTGTGTGTGTAGTTAAACTCCCCAACATACCTCATTAAATATATATAAAAATACATGTATTAAATGTACATGTATATATTTATGATGTATGTATGTATATATGTATACATGTATACATTCATGTATCATGTATGTATGAAAGTTTTATGCACGTGTTTGTATATATACAAATATATGTATAATATAAATATACATGTTTACCAATTTTATCAAATTTTCAAAAAACTGTATTTAAAAACAAGTTTACTAAATACACACCAATAATTATAAACACAAAAAACTGAATTTTAAAACTGTATTTAAAAACAGCGTTTAAATCGAGTTTTCAGAATAGAGAACCAAATAGGCCATAAACATCCCAATATAAATTCAAGGAAGAAATTTAAACTTAATAGCATTATACCTTCATAATGTAGAAATGCTGCAATATGGAGATATTAGATGGATCTTTGGACTTCGTGATGGCTCAAGTTGAATGGTAGCGGAATATGCCAAAAACTAAGCTAGCTTGAGCTATGAGCAAAATTGTGCTCTTAAAACCCAGTTGAAAAATCCACAACCACCTTATTCAGTAGAACTTGGACATGCTAAAAAGGTTCTGCTGGGATTTTATTGGGTCCACGAAGTATGCCTTTTAGCCAAACGGCCGCAATATCAATAAACCACCATTTGGAATAAGTGATATAGTTTTGGGAAAATAAGTTGTCAGGATAATAAAGGTGTTAAATGAGGGTAGAAATGGAATTTAAGATTTTGCTGTCAAATTATAACGACCAGATTTACAGAATCCTCTTTTTGGAATAAGTGATATAGTTTTGGGACTAAATTGAGTCAAACAAAAGATAATTGACTATTTAAAAATTTGAGAGATAGTTCAGGGACTAAAAATATAATTTACTCTATAAATTATTACTAGTAAGCCTGTAAATTGAGCCGAGCGGGCCTCGGGTCCGTTATTTTTTGCTTAAGCTTTACTTGAATTTTAGCCGAATCGAGTATGAGCTAAAATTTCAAGCCTGGATGAATTTCGGGTTGAGCTTGAGCCAAACCTTGCCAAGTCCGAATTAGACCCAAAGCCGTAACTTTGAATATATAAGTAAATAAATAAATAATTTTATATAATATAATATATTTATGTTAACATCGTTTAATTAGGTTTCATGATTTTATTTCATTTACTACTTTTTTTTTAAAAAGGTTCATTTTTCATAATCCATTAGATTACAAGTATTTTTTTTAATTTTGTGATATTTATTGTTTATGTCATTGTGGTCATATGATTTATTAATTTCTTAAGTCATAAAAGGCCTTTGTTAGTGATCAAATAATGTCGTGTGTATGAAATTTGATTGGCCTTTGTTGGTTTTCACTCGTATTTTTCTTTTTTTAATTTAATACATTTCATAATTATATATTTTATTTTATGAAATATCAATTAGATTTTAGCGTGTACATTTTCTCCATAATGGAAATAAAAGGAAAAAACATTGATTCAAGCTTTCTTAACAATTTTTTTTTAAATCGAGCCTGCCCAAAATCGGGCCCAAAGCTCGAGTTTGAGCGTGAGAAAGATGTTTGGGCCGAGCCTAAGCAACCCAAGGCCCAACTCACCCAATCCAATTTGTATCCATATTTACTAGCATGCAACGAGTGTAGGGCAAAAAATTGATAAGAGTGGAGGCGAGACTTACTTTGTAAATATATATTCACGCTTGGTTCACTTATCTTACGATTCGAGTTCGAACGAGTTTCTAAGAAAACGAATATGTGTCAAACTCGAGTAGCTTGTGGCTTGTTTGGTTTATGTTTGTGAAAATAGGTTTTAAAAACTGTTTTTGAGAGTAGTTTTATAAACAAGATTTGTAAAAAATTTCATATTAATAAGTGTTTGGTAAACTTGATTTAAAATCAATTCTAAACAATTAAATTTACACACACACTTATATATATATATATATATATATATATATATATATATATATATATATATATATATATATATATATATATATATATATATATATATATATATATAAGAGTCTCTCACACATACCAAATATGAGGTCCATCTATGCGGACTGTTTTTTTTAAATAGTAAAAAAAACATTTTTGAGTTGATTTTTTATGTGGTATATAAACAATTCAAGGGACTCCACAAAAAAAAATCAACTCAAAATAATTTTTTTTATTATTTAAAAAAAATAGATCAAAATATATCACTTTTTAAGTTGTTAAAAAATGACATAGTTTGACCATTTTTTTAAAATAGCAAAAATAATATTTTTTAGTTGATTTTTTTTGTGAGGTTTTATGAATTGTTTAAATACCACACTGAAAAATTAACTCATAATTTTTTATAATTTAAAAAAAATGGTCCACACATGTGGTATTTATAGATGGTATGCATGAGAACCTACCTCATGGTATGTATGGGGCATGTGGTGGTGGTGGTGATAGTTGGAGGTGGTTAGTGGTGATGGTTGATGGGGGTTAGTTGGGATGGGGGCGGTGGGTTAGGAGGGGTGGTGACGAGTGGTGTGGTTGTAAGTAGTGATGGTTGATGATTATGGGTTGGGGTGGATGGTGGTCGGGGTGGGATGTTGTGACAACCCTGCTTTTTAAATCTAATTAGGTTAGCTACGCCCAATTAAATTAAAGCGGAGCTTCAATATGTTGGCATTAGAAACAAAATTTAAATAAATGCAGTAAAGTAAACATGTACACTCTCATATGTGTAACCAAATCATATAATGACAACTATAACAAGTGAAACCAACTCATAACTATTCTACAATAATCCATCAGTAATCTCAAACTGAAAAATATAAAATGCCAATACATGCGACCCAACATAAAATGGGAAAGAATAATAGACCAATTCTCTCAAATACCAAGTAAATACAACTTGATATTAATCTTTGATACCACCCTCAAGAAAAGGGAAACAAGCGACATAAATTAAAATAGAATAACTCCACAACTACAGGAATCCTAAGATTGATATGATCTCATCAAGCTCCATAGTCTATTGTCCATCGGGACGAGGACCTGTCATATATTATATATATAGGAGAGGAGCAAGAAGCAAGAATCAAGATAGACGAACGTCAAAGCAAGAAAACAAGCTATAAGATTATAAGATGTACTTATAATGAAAGCACGCTAGTCATTACTCGTCTCCAGTAATTAAGTTGTTCAATTACCCAACCAATGTTCCTATGTCGTGACTACCCAACCCAAACTCGAGTAACGTGTAGTCTCATATCGTATCATGATTAATCATTATTAATCTCATTTCAGTATTTAACGTATCAAAATATTTCCTTCAAGTATAATATCAAATGCATCGATTCGGGATATTATTTTAAGACACAAGCATAATATCTCACACAACAAGTCATATCGGGTCACTATCGTACCCGGGGGAAGAAGTCGTAACACTAGGCCTAAACACGAATAATCCCTAATATTACGTGACAAGGGCAATCGTACTAAGTGCTAAATCACATGGCGTTTCAAGGTCTTTCTATCTGACCCGCATTACAACCATGTGTCCGGTTCCGGTGGTTTATCTCCGACACGACACTCGAGCGGAACCTAACCGGATCAATCACAAAAAATCGCATTCAACATGTGCTTACGTCGACCGGAGGACTAGTCTAGTGTATACTCGACAATATACATGTAAAACAATTTCACGCTTATGTATATATACAATCATGTCAAGTCTCTTACTCGAGTTATACAATAGTCATTATTTATAATATAATATAATTTACTAATTCAACATCAAATCATTTCATGGTTATATATCCCTAATAACCACAAGTATGCGATCAAGTTAGGATATTAGGCACAACACCGCAATTATCTTAGTAACAACATGAAAAATATTATCACTCTTATTTCAACAACATGCTGCCCAGAATTTAAAATGCAGATTCGAGGCTCTTCCTAAAACGAATCGGAAGAGCCTCGAATTTGCATTTTAAATTCTGGGCAGCATGTTGTTGAAATAAGAGTAATAATATTTTTCATGTTGTTAGTAAGATAATTGTGGTGTTGTGCCAAATATCCTAACTTGATCACATACTTGTGGTTATTAGGGATATGTAACCATGAAATGATTTGATGTTGAATTAGTAAATTAATGATGTAAATTATGTTATATTATAAATAATGACTATTGTATAACTCGAGTAAGAGACTTGACATGATTGTATATATACATAAGCGTGAAATTATTTTACATGTATATTGTCGAGTATACACTAGACTGTTCCTCTGATCGACGTAGGCGCATGTTGAATGCGATTTTTTGTGATTGATCCGATTAGGTTCCGCTCGAGTGCCGTGTCGGAGATAAACCACCGGAACCGGACACATGGTTGTAATGCGGGTCGGATAGAAAGACCTTGAAACGCCATGTGATTTAGGACTTAATACGATTGCCCTTAGCACGTAATATTGGGGAGTATTCATGTGTAGGCCTAGTGTTACGACTTGTTCCCCCGGGTAACGATAGTGACCCGATATGACTTGTTGTGTGAGATATTATGCTTGTGTCTTAAAATAATATCCCGAATCGATGCATTTGATATTATACTTGAAGGAAATATTTTGATACGTTAAATACTGAAATGAGATTAATAATGATTAATCATGATACGATATGAGACTACACGTTACTCGAGTTTGGGTTGGGTAGTCACGACATAGGAACACTGGTTGGGTAATTGAACAACTTAATTACTGGAGACGAGTAATGACTAGTGTGCTTTCATTATAAGAACATCTTATAATCTTATAGCTTGTTTTCTTTCTTTGACGTTCGTCTATCTTGCTTCTTGCTTCTTGCTCCTCTCCTATATATATAATATATGACAGGTCCTCGTCCCGATGGACAATAGACTATGGAGCTTGATGAGATCATATCAATCTTAGGATTCCTGTAGCTGTGGAGTTATTCTATTTTAATTTATGTCGCTTGTTTCCCTTTTCTTGAGGGTGGTATCAGAGATTAATATCAAGTTGTTTTTACTTGGTATTTGAGAGAATTGTTGTATTATTCTTTCCCATTTTGTGTTGGGCCGCATGTATTGGCATTTTATATTTTTCAGTTTAAGATTACTGATAGATCATTGTAGTTAATAGTTATGAGTTGGTTTCACTTGTTATAGTTGTCATTATATGATTTGGTTACACATATGAGAGTGTAAATGTTTACTTTACTGCATTTATTTAAATTTTGTTTCTAATGCCAACATATTGAAGCTCCGCTTTAATTTAATTGGGCGTAGCTAACCTAATTAGATTTGAAAAGCTGGGTTATCACAGATGTGATGGGTTCATGCATGTGGTGGTGGTAGATGTGAGTTGGGGTGGGTGGTGATTTGAGGTGGGTGGTGAGAGGTGGTGGTAAGTTAGGGTGGGTGGTGGTGTTGGGTAGTGATGGATGGTGGTGGGTTGGGCATGTGGTGGGTTGTGCTTGGTAATGAAAAATGAAAATGAAGATCTAAAAATAAGTTTGAAAACAACTTAGACCTATTTTCAGAAAATAGTGTTTTAAGCACAATTTTTTTTAAATGGTGATGATACCATAATTGGCACCACCAAGTTAGTATGATAAGAGAGCTTAAACCAACACTACAATGGTGTAAGAACAAGTATATAAATACGGAAAGAGATGAGGCAAAGGAGAAGATAACACCAAATATAAGTGGTTCGGCCAGAGCCTACGTCCACTGTGCAGTGTGAATGGTGGGTTTCACTTGAATAGGGGGTCTAATGGCTTGTAAATTCAACACTCAAGATTTTCTCTCTCTACTGTGTATTTTGACAGATTTTTTCTAGGGTTGAGAAGAATCAATCCTTTACAATGAGGTAGAAGATTACTATTTATATGGCTAGGATGGTGTCATACGCACCTTAGCATGCATGAGGCATTCGCAACTTCAATTTTCCAATAAGGTGGTGCCATATGTCCTTGGTGCATGCAAGCAATGATTATAAGATATTCCTTATATGTGAGAATGATGTTGTTGTAACTGTTTGGTTCGCATGGAATAGATAGCCCACACGCATTGCCTCACGCGTGCTCCGTTCCACGCGCACTATAAGATGCCCAAAGTGTCCATCTGAGGTTGAACTGTCGGCCTGATTGAGTACAGGACTGCTGATATACCACTAGAATACATGTAGATAATTGTGAAGTGTAGTCTCGATTGACCAAGGTTAGGTCGAGATGAGAAAGCAGGTTGGTTTAGGAAATATTTGATCTATCAATGTAGTCGAGACTAGACGTGAGGCTAAAGAAAGATATCTGTTGTCTCGGCTTAGGTCCTAGCCGAGAGGAGACACAATGGTCAAGACAGGTTGAACCAGATGCACACGATTCTTGCTAAAAGATGCCTTGTAGGGTCAACTTGGGTTGAGATTGTCTTGAGCCGAGACGAGGTCTCATAACGACATATCAATCACCCCTAGCCCTTGGTCTTTTGTGTAAATTGAAGACCGAGGGGTAAAAAGGTCAAGTAGCATATACCAAGTACGTCTTTGATCAGTTAGACGTTAATGTATCGATGTGTACGAGTGGGGGACACCTATCATCAGTTCCTTGGCTTGGCGTGATGCCCCAGTTGCGACGGCAGTATACGTTCTCACCTTAGAAGTTGTGACATAATTAGGGGAGTTTAAAATCATTTATCTTAAAATTTTCTTGATCTGTGCGTGCCACTTTCTCCCTCTAGGCTTTTCATTTCCAGGGTTTCTTCTCTATTTACTCCATTTTCCAAGTGTTTTTTGGCTGCTTCCGTAGCTCTCCGACGATTGCAATCTTAGGGAAACTGTCCAGGTACTCTCTTTTTTCCCTTCCTCGTTCTCTTTTCATCATTTTAGTCAGTTTTGTATTTTTTTATTTTTTCGGCTAGTTCATCAGTTTTTCGGCGACTGTATTGGACTTTAATTAGGTGTTTTTTCTTCTGAAGAGGTTGAGTGAGGAGTTAAGAGAGTGAATTTGAGGGTTTATTGATGGCTTTAGGGTTTTCCCTTCTTTTTTTACCCTCATTAGGTTTCTTTAGTGGGTCACCGATCATCTTCTCTGGTGAGCCACATATTCTGTTCTTAAATGCTCCTAATCCCACCTGTTCACATTCCTTAATTTAAATAATTTGGTCAAATATAGTCAAAGCTTTAATTGTTTGCCATTTTCCAATCTTTTCCACCAAGTTGAGTGTCGTTCTCTGGATGTTGAGGAAGTTGTACGAGCTAGCTGGAGATTTCCCTTCTATCAGAGGTGCTTCAGAGAGATCAGACATTACGAGGCCGAGGAAGCTGCCAAACGTAAGATCGAAGCCTTTCCTCTTTATCATATATATCCTATACCTCTTGCAACCACTCGACCTCCAGTCATAAAAATTAGTGACTCAATGTCTGAGTCGGTTGCTGATATTGTTGACTCTTTCCAAGTGGCAATGGAAGTCCCACATGATAAGTATGAGGAGGCTCAGGGTTATTCAGTAGACTCATCTTCTTGTTACTATGAGTCATCCAATAGGGTCGAGTTATCAGACCAGGTCGAGTCATCATCAAATCGATCTGAGTTATTTTCAGGGGTCAGATTATTCAATACAGATCCTCTCATCCCATGATGGGCCAAGAGTGGATGTCGTTATTCCTCCCCCAATGGATGCCATCCCTCTTACTGCTATTCTAAAGGAACACTTTGCTAGGACTTCTTATCCTTAGGCTTTTTATGCCCCTGGTGTCATCCTGGTTGCAAATCAAGATGATGATAATGATGAGGGATCACTTAACACTTCATGTGCTGAGTCCTATATCAGCACAGTCACTGAGATCGACCTCCTGTACTGGAGACATCTGTATAACATTGGTCCCTCCATTAATGTAAGATCTACTTCGACCGATGAGAGATCATTTCAAGGCTGAGAAGGTGAAATTTACGTGTACGAGCTAATGTTTAAGGTCGGCTTCAGGCTGCCTATACAGCTGGCTGTAGGAGCCATTTTAAGTAGTCTCGGCCTTAGCCCTGCCTAGTTATCATCGAACACATGAAGAGTAATTCTTAGGTTTGTGATCCTATGGAAGGTGTTTTATCATACCGACCTTCTAGTTATCATATTCAGAGGGTGTTATACGGTATCTTCTCCCAAGACCTAACCTTGCTACTATCATCTCGTAGTGAGGAAATCTAAGAAGAAGGCTTTGTTGATCACTCAGACTTATAATCACAATTGGAAGTCTCATTATTTTTTCATCTCGGAGCCTGGGAATTCGACCCTGATGTCCCTTGCACTGCCTCAGAGCCCCGATTCCCCCACCATTGGGCCAAAGCCACGATGTTAGTTAAAGTTGATCCGGGTTTGAGTGTTGAAGCCTTGAAAAAACTTAAGAAGTTAGGGAATAAGGAGATAAAGGGGGTCTCGTCCAATTTGAACATTTTATGACCCCATCATACCTAGAGCAGACGGGCATATGGGTGGACCCCTTGTCTGAGCTATGTAAGTGTTTGTTTACCATTATTTCTTTCAATTGTTGTGTCAAATTTTCTTTATCTGAACTAATAATCTTAATTTCTTGCTTGTAGGCCGACCATTAAATACCTCAGAAGCTGTGTGGACGATGGCCCCTATATAGCCAATTTACTAAAGCAGATAGATAAGAAATCGACCCTTGTTCCTCAAATCAAGAAATCTACCATTGTCGACCCTCGTCAAGCCAAGGGTTTAAGGAAAAGAAAAGAGGGCTAGAAGAACCTACCCACTACTCATCGGAGCAAAAAGAGAAAGGATGTCCCGTTCAAGACCAGGATGAGTAGGGCTATTCCAATCTCCCCTGAGGACGCTCTGGCTGCACAGCAGGAGAACTTGAAACTTTGCCCCGACTCTGCCCTAAGGAGTAAGGATCAGGCTGTTGAGTTCCTAGACTCCAATACTTCAGAGTCTGATCTTAGATTTTTAGAGGCAACAAATATCTTGTCAATGCACGACTTTGTCCTTTATAAGGTTGTTCAAGGAAGTGACTGCTCTTTTATAGGCTATTATTACCATTTTTATCTGAATTATAAGGTCATCTCTTAAGACCTTCTCATACTGGACTTACTTGAATAATGTAGACTAATATTTGCCTTCAAGAGCTCCACCAATGGATTAAGAAGAAGGTTCATGAGATCCGTGTAGCCTGTCAAGCCATCAAGGATAATGAGGCTCAGAAAAGCCGTATTCAAGAGCTTGAGACCCAAATGGAGAACTTGAGAAAGCAACACTTTGAGGCAATTTTATCAATAAATATGAGTCATGAGGAGGCTATCAAGACTCTAAAAAACACCCACTCAACAGAGATTGCTGGGAAAATAAATGAGGATGTTGATAGTAAAAATTTTGAGGCTCAGATGCAGGCGGTTGAGACCTTCAAGTCCTCTGAGGAATTCCTGGGCTACAGTGTGCAGTACCTTAAAAAAAGTGCTCACACTGGTTTCTTGTGGACAATTATAAAGTTCCCAGAGATTTCTCACTTGTCTGACCAACTGAAGTCTTTCATCCTATACGATTCTCTTGCTATGACAACTTGGGCATATGTAGAGGGGTTGACACTGGATAGTGAGCCCATTGTTCAGACTACAAACTTCGTTGACGAGAGAGATCCTATCAATAATAACGAAGCTGACAGTACTGTAGTTGGGGAGGTATTGTCTCTCTAAAAGCTGAGGACCTAAATATTGAAGGGGCAAACCCTAAAGCCTAGTTATTCTCAGCATTTCTCTTTTGTAGGCGATCGCTCATGGCCCGAGGCCCGCTCTTGATTGTAAAAGCTTCTGACTGCTTGACAATTATTTGTAGCTTACCAGTAGCATCGTATTCATTCTTGAACACTCATCATCTTATGTTTTTGAATGGTAAATGCCTCTGATAATTTACTATCGTACTCTGAATCGATGACTAACATTTATGATTAGTTTATATTTACTTTTCATTCATGCCTCCTTACCATGTTAAATCATATAATCATAAGATGGGTTACAACCTTAATATCACGAACTAACTAAATAATGCCAACCTTGTCTTATTTTTCGATAAGCTTGATATAGGCAACATGTTTCATATTTTGAAGATCGTCTTTTTCTTAGCCAAGACGTTGCATAGTTTAAGAGTGTATGGATAAGAGTTGTCTCGTCCATGCACTATCGTCTCGACCGAGGGGTTTATCCACCAAGTTAATGATGTTTAAAATGAACCACATTTAAGTGATTTTTAGTTTGCATCCACCAAATTATGGGGTTATATCACAAGTCCCCTCTCGTCATTTTGATAATGCATGGATGAGAATCGTCTCGTCCATGCACTGTCGTCTCAACCGAGAGAGCTTATTCACCAAGTTAATGATGTTTAAAATGAACCACTTTTAAGTGATTTTTACCAGTCTCGATGTTATTGAGAGTCCGTGGACGAGGTTGACCCCGTCTCGACTGTCATGTCACCGAGAGAAACTTAAAGCTACTTCACCACGAATTATGTTTTATAGCTTAAGATGAGTTGACACATATAAGCAACAAGTATTCAAACAATAAACAAGGTAAGAGAGAAAACTTGGAAATTTCCATTCATAATTTGATTCTCATATATATGGATAATTGATACTAAAATGAAATTGATAAGAGATAATCAAAACTAAAATGAAACTTTAACAAAAAAATTCTTACTGATAGTATTTCTTGAGATGGTCAGCGTTCCATGGATTGGAGAATGGCACTCCATCTAACTTTTCCAACCGATATGTTCCTGGAATCACTTTTGCAACCACCCTATAAGGACCATGTCAGTTAGGATGAAGCTCATTGGGCTTCTGCCTAATCTTCTCCATGACGAGGTCTCCTACTACCAGTGGTCGGGCCTTCACCCTCCTATTATAAAACTTTGCAGATAGGTAACTTTCCTCAACATCCTCTCTTTGTTAATTTATAAGGTCCAAATCCAGTCTCCTTTATGTCACATTCTGATCCGGGTCATATATTTATACTTTATGGGTTAGGAGACCTATCTTTGTCAGCACTACAACCTCTGAGCCATAGGCTAGCATGAACGGAGTTTCTCTCGTTGGGGTCCTCTCCATCGTCATATATGCCCATAGGACGACATGCACCTCATAAACCCATCTCCCTTTGGAAGCTTCCAACTTTTTCTTGATTTCATTAAGAATTGTTCTGTTGGTAACCTCTGTCTACCCATTGGCCTGTGGTCGGCCTGGAGTTGAAAAAAATAGTTTTATATCGACCCGATCATAATACTTCTCAAGGGAGATGTTTTTGAACTACTTCCCATTATAAAAAAATTAGAGTGTTAGGTAGGACATATTGTAGACAATATTTTTCCAGATAAACTGAAAGGCCTTCTTCTCTGTGATTGTGATCATCGCCTTGGCCTTTACCCACTTCGAGAAGTAGTCAATAACTACGATCAGGTAATGGTAATTATTCACAACCCTTGGCAAGGGTCCTACTATATCGATCCTCTAAACCGCAAATGGCCATAGCGATGAGATAAAGATAAGGGGTTGATGAGGTTAATGGGGAATGGTAGCAAACCATTGGCATTTGTCGCATATTTTCACATATACATCTGCATCTTTGGTCAATGTCGGCCACCAGTATCCCTGAGTAATGATCCTCTTTGCTAATGGCCTCCCTCTGATATGGCTGGAACAAGATCCCTCGTGCACATCTTTCACAATATACTCTACCTCGGATGGGTGCACACATCTCAGTAGAGGTAGTATGAATCCTTTCTTATACAAAATATCTCCTATAATGGAGAACTTAGCCTCTTTGCACCTTAACTTTTTCTTCTCGGCTCTAGACTCTGGCAGCTCCCTATCTCTGGTGTACCGGATGATGGGATCCATCCAAGAAGCTCCCAAATTTAAGTTCAAATGAAATTCCATTGTACAATTTTCCTCTTCAATGGTCGATCGATGTAAAATATATATCGGCACCAACCTTTGGATTTTTGTTCTTGTAGCGGACGCTAACCTTGCCAAAGCATCGACTCGGCTGTTGTCCAGACGAAGTATCCTCTTCAGCTTCACTTCTTTGAAATTCTGCAATGTCGCTTTCACCCTTTTTAGGTATTTAGCCATTCTGTCGTCTTTGGACTCATATACCCTAAAAATTTGATTCACAACTAACCCGGAATCACTATAGACCAGAAGTTGACCAACATTCATTACCTGGGAAAGAGAGATACCTGCTAAGAGGGCTTCATACTCTGGCTCATTATTGGAAGCTTTGGAGCTGTATTTAAGTGAATATTTAATATCGATCCCGTTTGGGGCCGACACAATTAACCCTGCTCCTCTCCCTGCCTCGCACGAGGAGTCATCGACATATAAGTTCCATATTGCACCATCTTTTGAAAAATTACCCTCTTCAAGGTACCCATTCTTGAAGAGGTCCTTATGTTTGGCTGAACTCGGCTCGACCTCAGCCGGGGGAAAACATACTGGTTCACAAGTTGGAACCTCGATTTCTTTTGTATCGGCCTCGTTCCATGTGAACTCGGTAACAAAGTCTATTAAGGCCTGCCCATTAATGGTCGTTCTCGGTTGGTAGATGATATCGAATTCCCCCAGATCAATTCCCCAGGCCAACAACCTGCTCGATTTCTCAGGTTTTTAGATGACCTGTCTGAGGGGAGAATCAGTGAGGACGACTATGGTGTGTGCTTGGAAGTATGACTTCATCTTTCTTGAAGCATGGATTAGAGTATGAGCCAACATTTCTATTTTAGGATACCTCTTCTCAGCCCCATGGAGGGCCTTGTTGTTAAAATACACTGTCTTATGTACTTCATCTTTATCTCTAACTATAGTAGAACTTATGGACAACTCCGACACAACCACATATAAGTACAACTTCTCTCCTTGGATTGGTTTTGACAGTAAGAGTGGGGAGCCGAGGTAGTCCTTTAATTCTTGTAAGGACCTATCGCACTCCTCATTCCACTCAAAAGCCTTTCCAAGTACTTTGAAAAAAGTAAGGCACTTATCAGTAGCTTTAGACACAAACCCGTTTAACGCTGCCATTAACCCGGTTAACCTATGCACATCTTTAATTGTCGTCGGAGTCTTCATCTCCAATAAAGCTTTGATCTTCTTGGAGTTTGCTTCAATACCCCTCTGGTTCACGATAAAGCCCTAAAACTTGCCTGCTCCCATGTCGAAGAAACACTTAGCGGGGTTAAGTTTCTGCCTAAACTCGTCCATAGTATCAAAATTTCTCTCAAGGTCAGCCACATAAGTGTCGGCCTTAAGACTCTTTGTCAACATATCATCAATATAAACTTTCACTATCTTCCCTATCTGATACTTTAACATCTTGTTGACTAACCTTTGGTATGTTACCCTGATATCTTTCAAACTGGCCGGGTCCATGAATATCTGATAGTCTGAGTAGGCATCTATGAAACTCATCGGCTCATAGCCAAAAGTATCATCCACCATCTGGTCTATCCTCGGTAATGGGAAGCTATCTTTAGGACAAACTTTGTTCAGATATGTAAAATCAACACACATCATCTATTTGCCATTGGCCTTGGGGACGATGTTAACATTGGCCAACCACCCAGGGTAGATAACCTCCCTAATGAATTCATCATTTTCTAACTTCTTCACCTCTTCTCGGATGACATCATATTTCTCTTGGGATTGTAACACCCCACCCGCCCGGGGAGTGTGCGCGACATGCTACCGCGATAAAACTAAACTAAATCCATTAAAATCAAGGCATAGAGCATCTAAAAGAATCCCACAATAATATAAATCCACTAATCTCAATACTTAAATTAAATACAACAAAAGTCTCTCAAAATAATACAACTATCTATCTCGAAATAAAATAAATCTCCAATGCTCTATACATCAAAATAAATACAAATCTTCTCATGTTGTATTCTCGAATATTCTTCCCAAAATATCTAAGCTAAAAATCAATCTCCATAGCGCCCCAAATCTGCGCTAACCTGCTACTAAAAGAAAATATGGGGAAGTACACAATACGACAGGAAATATGCTCAATAATTATTAGCGGTGAATAAAGCGTAACAATACGAGTACGAATATTCAAATCAAATGCGAATCTTATAAGCATTTTTATCAATATAATTTCTCAACAACACATTAACCGAGTCACTAGGCCTCGCCATACCGCGCCATACTTTACCAAGTAACCGAAATAGGAATCTTAGTGGGTGCCCAACATCAGTGCCATATTAAAATCTCATGACAACATGCCCAACACAATAATAATACCACATGAATCAAAATTAGATTCCTACAATAATTTCTAGATTCCAATTGAATTTAGCAATTCAAATATGAGTCAATAATCACAAGAAAACAAAGGGAATAACACTCGCGATATTAAGGAGCATATTGTGTAAAACCCCATACCTTAAAATCATCACATGAATCATCATATAATTTCATCCTCAAAATCTAAACACACCATCACATTCGTTCTAGCCTAAATTCGAGAAAACACCAAATAAGCCTTCTAATCTAAGATTGAAATCTTGAATAAGTTTCGCGCTATAGTTAGTAGATAAAAGGAAGTAATTTTGGAGAGGTCTTCTGGTTGAAAAGTTTGAGAAAAAGTTATTTGAAAAGCCAAGCCCCAAATTTGTTAATATATAAAGGATTAAGAGTTTGATTAAGAAAAGAGTTATAATTAGATACAAACACTAAAAAATTTATTCCAGATGATCGGACTGTTGGAATTAGATAAAAATTTTGGGAGAATTAGATGAAGGCGAGAGGAAGTTTTACAAAAAAATTCAGCTCGATCGGACTGTTCAATATTTTTAAATATTTTTTTTCGTAGAGAGTTTTATGTTTTGAGGACTCTTAGAAAGTTTTATGTTTTGAGGACTCTTCTATATAATAAAAATTCAATTAAAACTCCATTTTGATTCCGATTCCAATTCCGTTTGAAATTTTATTTTTCAAATATAAAAAACAACATTTTAAATTATAAAATTTATAAAATCTAAAATTTAATTTTTCTCCGATATCCAAAATTAATTTAAAAATTCTCATTTAAAAAATTTGAGTTGTTACAGGGAGTAGACTCTATTTCTTTGTCTGATCGGTTTTGCATCCTTACCCACATTGAGCTTATGGAGAGGATCTTCGGATCGATGCCAGGCATATCTTTATGGCTCCAGCCAAAAATGCTTTGCCACTTCTTCAATAACGTGATCAAGTCTTCCTTAACTTCCTCCCTCAGGGCTTTACTGATTTGGACGATTTTTTTTGGTTCATCCTCTTTGAGGATGATGTATTCTACCTCCTCAGTGGCCTCTCCTTTCTTTATCTTAGTCTCATCTCTAGGATCCAAGGCATCTGTAGGAGGGCAGTGAGACTAGGGTCTATGAATAACTGGAAAGGGTGAGGCGTGACCCACTCCAATGGACGCTGTCTGTAAGGTTCTCAAGAACTTCTGGAGAAACTTCTGATGAGACATTCTCCTTTTGGTAAAAATGAAGCTCAAGATGGAACTCCCTCCCTGCAAGAAGATGAACTTCCACAACAATAATAGTAATTTTCTCAAGAGGAACTCTTGAGAGTGATGGCTGTTAGTGGGGAGTGAAAGAACAAGGCACTTAGCACTTAGAGAGAGCAGGGAGAGAATACTAGAGAGGTTCTGGTGTAATTTTGACAGAGTGACTTTGCTATTGAGTTTTTCTATATCCCTATGACCTTGCCCAGGGGTCCTATTTATACTTGGGCACTAAGGCTGGGTTGTCACTTTTGGCGCCAAAACTTAGAGGGTTGGTGAGGGACAAAGTCTGTAGTATACTATTTATCCCTACCTGGAGGCAGGTCTGCCTGTCCCCTCTGGCAGATGCCCCGTGGTGCCGACCAAAGTTCAAAAGCAAATATGTCTTCTAATGGAGACAAAATATCTGATTTGCTAAATATCTTTTGAAACGGTAACTTTTGGTACAAACTTTGTAAACTTAAGGGGGGGTCTCGAGGACCACCTCCTCTAAAATATTTGCAAGCTTGAGGGGGGTCTTGAGGACCCCCTTCTAAAATCATTTTTCTTGAGAGGGGTTTATCTCTTGTGAGTAACCAGCTCTTTGGCTGCTCACTTCACTTATGACCAAGTGTGAAGTGTGTATAGTCTTGAGTGACTTCTGGGTCTTCCTACTAGTATTCTCTCAATCCTATAGTGCTAAGTGGTTGAGCTTGCTCAACATACCTTGTCCCTCAGCCGCCAAGCCAAAACTCTCAGGAGGTCCCAACGCGCCTATTCGAGCCCTGTTTGCTCAACTAGGCAACCTGTGCAAGAAAGTAAAGTGTTAATACTGTTGTTCATTTGAAGACTGACGTTTCATGATGAGGAGTTGCTCGTGGTAGCTACTCCCTCATCCTGGCCACTCTGGGCGGGTTCCTTCTCAATATGAGTTTTTAGCGGAACCCTTGTAGTGGCACTTCTCGAATAACATTTCAGTAGTAACCTTTGTAGTGACGATGACCTTTGCAGTGACGGTGACCCTTGCAGTGGCACTTCTCAATCTTAGATGTCTGCGGTGAGCCTTGTGAGGCACCTCTCGAATGTCATTATTGCAGTGACCCTTGCAATGGTGCTGAGCCTTGCAGTGGCGTTGACCCTCTCGAATGTCATTGCTGCAGTGGCGCTGACCCTTGCAGTGGCGCTGACCCCTACAGTGGTGCTGACCCATGCAGTGGCACTTCTCAATCTTTGATTTCTGTGGTAAGCCTTGCGAGGCACCTCTCGAATGTCTTACTGCAGTGACCCTTACAATGACGCTGACCCTCTCGAATGTCATTGTTGCAGTAACCCTTGCAGTGGCGCTGACCCTTGCAGTGGAGCTGACCCCTGCAGTGACGCTGACCCTTGCAGTGGAACTTCTCAATCTTTGATTTCTGTGGTAAGCCTTGCAAGGCACCCCTCGAATGTCATTACTGCAGTGACCCTTGTAATGGTGTTGAGCCTTGCAGTGGCGCTGACCCTCTCGAATGTCATTGCTAAAGTGACCCTTGCAGTGGCGCTGACCCTTGTAGTGGCGCTGACCCCTGCAGTGGCACTGACCCTTGCAGTGGCACTGACCCTTGCAGTGGCGCTGGGGGTTCCTGCTGAATATGAGTTTCTACTGGGACCCTGGGGTGGTTCCTTCTTAATATGATCTGCCGGGACCCTTGGTGGGTTCCTTCTCAATATTTCCAAAAAATGTTTTTATTTATATTTTTTTTGTAGGTAGACACCCTTCTACATTAGCCCCTCGTGCAAAGTCTTTTGTGTTGGGTAGACCAAAAGGCTTTGTACGCCATAAATTCATTTATTTTTAGCGACCCTAGGATTTCTTCATCATTCCCCTTAAGTCATTAAATGTTATGTCACTTCATCCCAAGTTTTATAAATGAGTCCACTTATAGTGGACCTCCTTATCTGGGTATAAACTTGGATGGAGGGGTTAATCGAGGTGAGCCCCTCGCCTTTGGCCTTCTTCTGTTAGCCTTTCCTCTTAGGCAGAGGGGTTACTCGCGATGGGCCCCCGCCCTTGGCCTTCCTTTGTGGCCTTCTGTCTTGGGCGGAGGGTTACTCGCGGTGCGCCCCTCACCCTTGGCCTTCATTTATGGCCCCTCATCTTGGGCGGAGGGGTTACTCGCGGTGAGCCCCTCGCCCTTGGCCTTCTTTTGTGGCCTTTCATCTTGGGCGAAGGGGTTAATCGCGGTGGGCCCCTCGCCCTTTGCCTGCTTCTGTGGCCTTCTATCTTGAGCAGAGGGGTTACTCCCAGTGAGCCCCTCGCCCTTGGTCTTCTTCTGCGGCCTTTCATCTTGGGCGGCGGGGTTACTCGCAGTGAGCCCCTCGCCCTTGGCCTTCTTCTGTGGCATTTCATCTTTGGCGGCGGGGTTACTCGCGGTGAGCCCCTCGCCCTTAGCCTTCTTCTGTGGCCTTCAATCTTGGGCGAAGGGGTTACCCGAGGTGAGCCCTCTCTCTTGGCCTTCTTATGTGGCCTTCTATCTGAGGCAGAGGGGTTACTCTCGGTGAGCCCCTCGCTCTTGGCCTTCTTCTGTGGCCTTCTATCTTGGGCGGAGGGGTTACTCACGGTGAGCCCCTCGCCCTTGGCCTTCTTCTGTGGCCTTTTATCTTGGGCGAAGGGGTTAATCGCGGTGGGCCCCTTGCCCTTGGCCTTCTTCTACGACCTTTCATCTTGGGCGACGGGGTTACTCGCGATGAGCCCCTCGCCCTTGGCCTTCTTTTGTGGCCTTCTATCTTGGGCGGAGGGGTTACCCGCGGTGAGCCCCTCGCCCTTGGCCTTCTTCTGTGGCATTCTATCTGAGGCAGAGGGGTTACTCGCGGTGAGCCCCTTGCCCTTGGCCTTCATCTGTGGCCTTCTATCTTGGGTGGAGGGGTTACCCGCGGTGAGCCCCTCGCCCTTAGCCTTTTTCTGTGGCCTTCTATCTTGGGCGGAGGGGTTACTAACCTCGCCCTTGGCCTTCTTCTACGGCCTTTCATCTTGGGCGACGGGGTTACTCGTGGTGAGCCCCTCGCCCTTGGCCTTCTTCTGTGCCCTTCTATCTTGGGCGGAGGGGTTACCCGCGGTGAGCCCCCCTTGGCCTTCTTCTGTGGCCTTCTATCTGAGGCGGAGGGGTTACTCGCGGTGAGCCCCTAGCCCTTGGCCTTCTTCTGTGGCCTTCTATCTTGGGCGGAGGGGTTACCCGCGGTGAGCCCCTCGCCCTTAGCCTTCTTCTGTGGCCTTCTATCTTGGGTGGAGGGGTTACCCTCGGTGAGCCCCTCGCCCTTAGCCTTCTTCTGTGGCCTTCTATCTTGGGTGGAGGGGTTACTCGCGGTGAGCCTCTCGCCCTTGGCCTTTTTCTATGGCCTTCTATTTTGGGCGGAGGGGTTACTCGCGGTGAGCCCCTCGCCCTTGGCCTTCTTTTGTGGCCTTCTATCTTGGGCGGAGGGGCTACTCGCGGTGAGCCCCTCGCCCTGAGTGCTTTTCTGCAGCATCAAGTTTGGGAAGAGAGGGCACTCAAGGTGGATCCCCTCGCCCTAGGCTATTTTCTGTCAAACATGCAATCTTGGGCAGGTGGAGCCACTATAAATGGAACCCCACACTCTAAGTTATTTTACTATTTGTTCACTTGCTTGAGGACTTCTCAATATTAGCCCCCTCGTGCAGAAGTGTCTTGTAATGTCGAGAGACTTGTGCACGAAACTGTCATACCTTTTATTTATACTTGGCAGTTGCTCAAGACTGTGAGCACTCCGGTGCCCTTGGAGCCTTAGGTGCTAAACTGTCGCACTTTATATTTATACTTGACGCTTACTCAAGACTGTGAGCACTCTGGTGCCCTTAGAGACTTAGGTGCTAAACTGTCGCACTTTATATTTATACTTGACGCTTTCTCAAGACTGTGAGCGCTCCGGTTCCCTTAGAGCCTTAGGTGCTAAACTGTCGCACTTTATATTTATACTTGACGCTTGCTCAAGACTGTGAGCGCTTCGGTGCCCTTAGAGCCGTAGGTGCTCAACTGGCGCACCTTATATTTATACTTGGCATTTTCTCAAGATTGTGAGCGCTCCGGTGCCCTTAGAGCCTTAGGTGCTCATCTGGATCACCTTACGTTTATACGTGGAATTTGCTCAAGATTGTGAGCACTACGATGCCCTTGGAGCCTCAGTTGCTCAACTGGCGCACCTTATATTTATACTTGGCACTTTCTCAATACTGTGAGCGCTCCGGTGCCCTTGGAGCCTTACATTTATACTTGGCATTTGCTTAATACTGTGAGCGCACCGATGTCCTTGGAGCCTTAGGTGCTCATCTGGAGCACCTTATGTTTATACTTGGCACTTGCTCAATACTGTGAGCGCTCCGATGCCCTTGGAGCCTTAGGTGCTCAACTGGCGCACCTTATATTTATACTTGGCATTTGATCAAGACTGTGAGCGCTCCGGTGCCCTTGGAGCCTTAGGTGCTCATCTAGAGGACCTTATGTTTGTATGTGGCATTTGCTCAAGACTATGAGCATTCCGATGCCCTTAGAGCCTTAAGTGCTCAACTGGCGCACCTTATATTTATACTTGGCACTTGCTCAAGACTGTGAGCACTCCGATGCCCTTGGAGCCTTACGTTTATACTTGGCATTTGCTCAATACTGTGAGTGCTCCGATGCCCTTGGAGCCTTAGGTGCTCATCTGGAGCACCTTATGTTTATACTTGGCACTTGCTCAATACCCGTGAGCGCTCCGATGTCCTTGGAGCCTTAGGTGCTCATATGGAGCACCTTATGTTTATACTTGGCACTTGCTCAAGACTGTGAGCACTCCGGTGCCCTTAGAGCCTTAGGTGCTAAACAGTCGCATCTTATATTTATACTTGGCCTTTGCTCAAGACTATGAACGCTCCGGCGTCCTTGGAGCTTTAGGTGCTAAACTATTGCACATATACTTATACTTGGCAATTGCTCAATATTGTGAGCGCTCCGATGCCTTTGGAGCCTTAGGTACTAAACTGTCATACCTTATATGTATACTTGGAGTTGCTCAATACTTTGAGTTACTCTTTTTTATATGAGAACCTCAAGATTGAACTTCCCGCTTCTAACTGTGGGGTACTTGGATATTAGATGAGCAAGTTAAAATTTTGAAGCTCCCCTCTAACTGCGGGACACTTTCATATAACTGAGCAAGTAAAAATTTGGACGTTGCCCCTCTAACTGCGGGGTACTTGCATATAGCTGAGCAAGTTTAAAATTTTAAAAGTTTCCCCTTTAACTGTGGGGTACTTGCATATGAGATGAGCAGGTTAAAATTTTGAAGTTGCCCCTCTAACTGCGGGGCACTTTCATATAATTGAGCAAGTAAAAATTTGGACGTTGCCCCTCTAACTGGGGGTACTTGCATATAGCTGAGACAGTTTAAAATTTTAAAAGTTTCCCCTTTAACTGCGGGGTACTTGCATATAACTGAGCAAGTTGAAATTTGGAAGCAGCCCCTCTAGCTGCGGGGTACTTCTTGCATATAGCTGAGCAAGTTTAAATTTTTTAAAAGTTTCCCCTTTAACTGCGGGGTAGTTGCATATAACTGAGCAAGTTGAAATTTGGAAGCGGCCCCTCTAGCTGCAGGGTACTTCTTGCATATAGCTGAGCAGTTTATAAATTTTTTTAGCGCAGCCCCGTGTGACTGTGTGGTACTTTTAGTGCAACCCCATTTTGTTATGCATATTCATTTCTTGGGAAGTAACTAGGAGATGGGGTTAGTCATTCTCCTTTCCACACACTTTGAATAAAATTTCTCATATATCATAAGTAAAGAAATAATTATTTCGCTATACTGAAAATTTCCCTTGGTCTGTAGGGTCCTTGTTCCAAATATTTCTTAGGAACCTTTTTGTCTTATAAAAATAACATGTTTAGAGAGGAGGGTAGACCCGCTTCTCCCTATTTTCTGAAAACTGGTCAAGTAAATTTTTCTTGAGAACGGAGGTTAGGACTTGTTCTCTAGGCTATAAATCTGTATGGAATAATAGTAAAAAAATGTAGTGAAATTTGTAATTATTATTATTACTAGGAGGATAACCTCCTGCTGGTCCTGTCGTGTCTGTAGGGGCTTTACTCACTATACTTTTACTTTTGGGTCGGATATATCCCCAAGTATAATGAGGAAAGTTCCTTATATCATAGGCCCTCTTCTAATCTAGTAGAGGTTCTACTATACTATTAAGAAAGAGAAATCATCAGTCTGGTGTACCTTTTGTTGAGCAATTATATGCCATTATGTCTATATTCCGGTCGCTTCTACTTTTTTTTTTGTTTAAATGCTTCAGGGGGTTCCTTGTGCGAGGTATCAATCATGGAAAGTTCTCTGTCTGGGATTCTGGCCATCCCGGGTTCCTCTCTTATAGCACCGCCGCCGACGGGCTCCTCGCCTGCCTCTTCGCACACAGAGGGTTCCTCGCCTACGACTCGAGTTGAGAGTTATTCCTTGCGCATTTTTCTGTCTAGGGCTTGGAACTTATGGGTTCCTCGCCGAAAATAATTTTCCATCAAGGGTACTTGTGCGAGGTTTTAACCACAAGGGGTATCTTGTTTTCTATTTTAACTTCAAAGGGTCCATCGCCTGCTACCGAGGTTATGAGAGGTGTCTCTCACACCGCAGGTTCCTCGCGATCACCCTCAATCAAGGTGGGTTCCTCGTCCAAATCATTTGCGACGAAAAGTTCCCCTTTCACCACGTCGGGTTCCTCGATGGCATTACCACCCATAAGGAGTTCCTACCCAAGAACTTTGGTGCGAGGAGTTCTTCACTGCTACTTGAGATGGGGGAGGGGTCCTCGCACATAGGCTCCTCATCACAGTCTGCTGTCGTCGACAGTTCCTTATTAGAAATCCCATTAGTCTTGGGTTTCTCGCGTTGTGGTTTGAATGTGGTTGGTTCTTCACCGTTGCTTGAGGTGGGAGAGGGTTCCTCACGTGGGAGGCCCTCATCTGAATCTAAGTTGGGTTCCTCGCGCAACTGATCTAGCTACGATGTTTTTTTACTATTCTAGCAGTGGGTTCCTCGTTGGAAACTTATGCAAGAACCTCATTTCGTCTTCGGTTCCTCACCGGCGGTGTCTCAATTTGTTGATATGGGTTTTGCTACTAGAGAGGGTTCCTCGCCTGCTGGGTTGCATTTTGAGAGCCCCTCAACACTTGAGGGTTCCTCGCCTGTTAGATTCCTCGTTCGCTCCCTCAATATTTGGGAGTTCCTCATGCGCGGCTGGTTTAGGACTTGTAGGTTGCTCGCCAAACAGAGCTTCAACTATGGGACCCACTGCCAAGGGTCCCTCGCCCATAGTTAACACTGCCAAGGGTCCCTCATACAAAGGGAGTTTCAACTTGAATAACTAATACTTCTGGGGTTCCTCTCCGACTGTGGTTATCATGAGGAGCGTGCTGACAATCGACCCACCTTGTTACTGGGTTCCGCGAAGGCTGTGTTCCAACTACCTCTGGCTTCCTCGCGCTTCGCCTCAGATATGGAGGGTTCCTCACGTCACACAACTGAGGGTTCCTCGCCTATTAGTAGGTGTTCCTCGCGACATCCTATAATTAGTGAGCGTGTTTTCTTGGCGCCACTCGTTCTGACCAATGATGGTTTCTCGCTGCCTTCCACTACTGCCAAGGCTGCTGGCATTCTTTACTTGGGTCCCTCGCACTCAAACAAGGGTTCCTATAATGGATTTGCTGCCAACCTAGGCGATGATTCTTTATCCAGTGCGACTTTGAGCCCATACGATGTAAGAGGTTCCTCACGTATTGGTTCGCTACCATTGGGTTCCTCGCATGTCGACTTCCCATCCGGGGATATCTCGACCTCATGATTTGTCGAAGGTTCCTTGTCTGGTGGTATTATGTTTGGGAGTTCCTCTCACTTGAACTTACCACTTGGGGCTACTGTAGTGACTTTGGCGACGAGGGATACCCAGGACTCCTCATGAGTTGATGTCTCTACAGGGTTGCTGCTGCCACTTCTTCTTTTTTTTGGCGATGGGGGGCACCTAGGTGTTTCTCATCTATGGGTTCCTCGCGAGTTGGTGTTTCTAGAGGGGCTGCTGCAGCTGAGAGTTCCTTACTTGGAATTTCTTCCACGATGGGTTCTTTTCTTAAGGGTTCCTCATCGCTATCATTGAGCGCGAGGAGCTCCTCGACCATACCGAATTCCTAGCCCAACACTTAGGGTTCCTGGGGTTCTTACCAGTGAACTTGACGGTTGTCACAACTTGCTCCAGTGCCGTCCTCTGCGGCTGAGCTACTTTTACCGGAATCGCCACCGAAACGGCAGCCCCTCCAGAGGGGGTTGCTGCTGGTGTTACACAACCTTGACCCAAACTTGCCAAGTCTAGTTGTGTTATTTCAAAAGCACAAAAAACATACTCTTAAGCCTTTGCCACCGGAGCTGCTGTCGGTGAGCTGGTTTGCCTTCCCGGAGGAGCAAGTATCTTTGCTCCGATCACTACCACATCCTCCTGAGTGGTGTGGTCTCTTCGAGCTCCATTTCCAGATGGAATGTGTTCAAACATTAGCTGCTTAGAAACATTAAAACCTTCTTTGTCCATGGAAGTGAGGATACCTCCCCAGCAGAGTCGCCAAATGTAGGAGGGTAGTGAGACTGGGGTCTATTATTAATTGGAAAGGGTGAGGCGTGACCCACTCCAATGGACGCTGTCTGCAAGGTCCTCAAGAACTTCTGGAGCAACTTCTGATGAGACATTCTCCTTTTGGTAAAAATGGAGCTCAAGCTGGAACTCCCTCCCTGCAAGAAGAAAAACTTCCACAACAATAATAGTAATTTTCTCAAGAGGAGCTCTTAAGAGTGATGGCTGTTAGTGGGGAGTGAAAGAACAAGGCACTTAGCACTTAGAGAGAGCAGGGAGAGAATACTAGAGAGGTTCTGGTGTAATTTTGACAGAGTGACTTTGCTATTGAGTTTTTCTATATCCCTATTACCTTGCCCAGGGGTCCTATTTATACTTGGGCACTAAGGCTGGGTTGGCACTTTTGGCGCCAAAACTTAGAGGGTTGGTGAGGGACAAAGTCTGCAGTGAACTATTTATCCCTACCTGCAGGCAGGTCTGCCTGTCTCCTCTGGCAGATGCCCCCTGGTGCCGACCAAAGTTCAAAAGCAAATATGTCTTCTAATGGAGACAAAATATCTGATTTGCTAAATATCTTTTGAAACGGTAACCTTTGGTACAAACTTTGTAAACTTGAGGGGGGGGTCTCGAGGACCACCTCCTCTAAAATATTTGCAAGCTTGAGGGGGGTCTTGAGGACCCCCTTCTAAAATCATTTTTCTTGAGAGGGGTTTATCTCTTGTGAGTAGCCAGCTCTTTGGCTGCTCACTTCACTTGTGACCAAGTGTGAAGTGTGTGTAGTCTTGAGTGACTTCTGGGTCTTCCTACTAGTATTCTCCCAATCCTATAGTGCTAAGTGGTTGAGCTTGCTCGACATACCTTGTCCCTCAGCCGCCAAGCCAAAACTCCCAGGAGTTCCCAACGCACCTATTCGAGCCCTACTTGCTCAACTAGGCAACCTGTGCAAGAAAGTAAAGTGTTAATACTGTTGTTCATTTGAAGACTAACGTTTCATGATGAGGAGTTGCTCGTGGTAGCTACTCCCTCATCCTGGCCACTCTGGGTGGGTTCCTTCTCAAAATGAGTTTCTGCCGGAACCCTTGTAGTGGCACTCTGGGAGGGTGCCTCGCAAGGCTCACCGCAGACATCTAAGATTGAGAAGTGCCACTACAAGGGTCACCGTCACTGCAAAGGTCACTACAGAAATGGAACTCAAGCTTCAACTCACTCCCTGCAAGAAGATGAACTTTCACAGCAAAAATAGTAATTTTCTCAAGGGAAACACCTGAGAGTGATGGCTGTTAGTGGGGAGTGAAGGAACAAGGCACTCAACACTATGAGAATGAGCAGGGAGAGAATACTTAGGTAGGTCTAGTGATATTTTAGCAGAGTAACAGTACAATTTCTATTGTGTATCCATTTGACCTTGCCCAGAGGTCTATTTATACTGGGGCGTTAGGGGTCAGTGGCAATTTTTGGGCGCCAAAATTGAGAGAGTTGGTGGGGAACAATGTCTGAAGTGTACCATTTGTCCCTACATGTGGCAGCGTGCCTGTCCCCTCTGCAGGCGCCACCTGGCGCCGACCAAAACTCAAAAAGCACGTTTGTCCCCTAATGGAGACAAAATATCAGATTTGGTAGTTATCTTTTGAAACGGTAACTTGTGGTGCAATTTTACAAATCTTGAGAGAGGAGACCTCAAGGACTCATCTCCTCTAAAAAGTGTTATTTTTCTTGAGAGGGACCTTGAGGACCCCCTCTTCTGGAAAAGTCATTTTCTTGTAAAGAGTTTATTTCTTGTGAGTAGCCAGCTCTTTGGCTGCTCACTTCACTTGTGACCAAGTGTGCAGTGTGCGTAGTCTCGGGTGACTTCTGGGTCTTCCTACTAGTATTCTCTCAATCCTATAGTGCTAAGTGGTTGAGCTTGCTCAACATACCTTGTCCCTCAGCCGCCAAGCCAAAACTCCCAGGAGGTCCCAACGCGCCTGTTCGAGCCCTGCTCGCTCGACTAGGCAACCTGTACAAGAAAGTAAAGTGTTAGTGTTGTTGTTCATTTAGAGACTGTTGTTTCATGATGGGGAGTTGTTCGCGATAGCTACTCCCTCAATATGAGTTTCTGTCAAAAACCCCTGATGCAGCACTTCTCGAATAACGTTTCTGTAGTGACCCTTGCAGTGGCGCTGAGCCTTGCAGTGATGCTGACCCTTTAAGTGGAGCGGACACTTGCAGTGGCGCGGACACTTACGGCGGCGCTGACACTCACGGCGGCGTTGGCATGAAAAATGGCGCCGGCACTTGAAATGGCACCGATCCTTGCGGCGGCGCGGACACTTGCAGCGGCGCTTGGTACTTGAAGTGGCGTCGACACTTGAAGTGGCGTCGACACTTGAAGCGGTGGCGCTGACGCTTGAAGTGGCGCTGATACTTGAAGTGGCGCTGACGCTTGCAACGACGTTGATGCTTGAAGCGGCACCAACCCTTATCGCGGCGCCGACGCTCGTAGCGGCGCCGACGCTTGAAGTGGCGCCGATACTTGGAGCGGTAGCTGATACCTGAGGCGACGCCGACACTCAAAGCGGCGCTGACGCTTGAAGTGGCGCTGAAGCTTGAGGCGGCGCCGACGCTCGAAGCGGCGCTGACTCTTGAAGTGGCACTGATGCTTGAGGTAACGCCGATGCTTGAAGTGGCACTGATACTTGAGGTAGCGCTGTCACTTGAAGTGGCGCTGACACTTGAAGCGGTCGCTGATACCTGAGGCGGAGCCGACACTTGAAGTGACGTCGATGCTTGAGGCGACGCCGACCCTTGTCACGACATCGATGCTCGAAGCGGCGCTGACGCTTGAAGTGGCGCTGATGCTTGAGGTAGTGCCGATGCTTGAAGTGGCGCTGATTCTTGAGGTAGCGCCGATGCTTGAAGTGGCGCTGACACTTGAAGCGGTCACTGATACCTGAGGCGGCGCCGATCCTTGTCGCGACGCCGACACTTGAAGCGACGCCGAAGCTTGCAGCGACGCTGATGCTTGAGGTGGCGCCGACCCTTGTCGCGGTGCCGACGCTCGAAGCGGCGCTGATGCTTGAAGCGGCGCTGACGCTTGGGGTGGCGCTGACCCTTGTCGAGGCGTCGACGCTCGAAGCGGCGCTGGCGCTTGGAGTGGCTCTGATACTTTGCAATGGCTTTTGGGCTTCTTGGTGACCCTCGCGGGTACCCCTCGGGTGTCATTAATAAGAGAGTATTTTTTTATTTTGTTTGCTTTTTCTGTTGATAACACCCTTCTACATTAGCCCCTCGTGCAAAGATTTTTTGGTTAGGTAGACTAAAAAAACTTTGTACGCTATAAATCTAGTTTCACCAATTATATATATATATATATTTTTTTTTTCTGAGGGATCCTAGGATCATTAACTGCTGTGTCCCTTTATCCGAGATTTTTAATTTTTTGAGAACCCACGCGTCAGTGTGGGAACTTTCATCTCATCATTTGGGAAAAAAGGTTATCGCCTTTTTGCCTTCCTGCACGTTTTTCCATTTTAGTGCAAAAAAACATAATCCCCTCTTCTTAGTCTCTTTCATCTTCTTAAAAAAAAACATAAGATACTTTTGGGTTTGTAGTGAGAGAGAGTGAGAAAGGGATTTTTGAAACACCATAGCCACCCATCTCCTCATTCTAACTTTTCCAACTATCATAGCCTCTCATCCATGGATTTTAAACCAAAGAATGCCTCTCCAAATGCAAACAACCCTAAGTCACCCAAGGCTCTACACTCCACGCCTTCTCCATCGCTCGTTCCAACCACCTCCGTGGTCGAGATGGCTGTCGCCGGCGACATTTGGCCCCGTACGACCAGCGGCGCTGACGCCCCGCGCGCGGTACCCGTCTCTTTGAATTTCGGGTCGAGAACCTTCGTGGGTTCCTCTCCCTTTCATTCGGCACCTGCGCTTTTCTACTTGGGTTCCTCCATGATAAGGGGGTCTCAACCGAGGGTCTTCTGACAGCTAAGGGTCTCGCACCCGATTGCAGTGTGCGCGAGGATCGTGGGGTCTCGATGGAGGGTCTTCTAACAGCTAAGGGTCTCGCGCCCGATTGCAGTGTGCGCGAGGAGTGTGGGGTCTCGCCCAATCTGAGCATGGGTTTTAAATTTTCGGTCGAGAAAGATGCCGACCAAGATTCCTCGCCAACAGATCCTCCATCGGAGGGTCTCTCGCCTCCTTCCAGATGTCGCGACACTACCCCCTTCTCGCGGAACTTGCCTTTCTCCCTCCAAGACCTCGCGCACTTAGGGTCCGCGTCCCCGGGTTTCTCGCGATTTCTAGATGGTGCTTCAATCTCAGGTATCTCGCCCCACTCCCTTGATATGGTTATTGACGAGGGCCCTCCGCGGGTGGACCTCTCGTCCGGGGATCTCTCGCTTATCGCCTTGGATTCTTATAAGGAAATCAGTTGCGTTGGGAGGAGTATCTCGACCTCTATTTATGAAGTTTATCCAGTTGATTTGGATTAGGGTATCTCAGAATTTTCTGGCGTCGACAGTGGTTTCACGCGCGTTGAGCTAGGTGCGGGGAGTTCTTTGTCCCATGAACTTGGGGGGAGGGGGGTCTCGACACCTGTGAACTTTTCTGAATCAGATGGGGTCTCGACGCCTGGTTTAGTTTCTACGGGTCTCTCATCTGGTCCCGGGGGTGTCTCAACAGGTATTAGTGCTGATGCAAGCATCTCGATCTCGGGTGTCTCGATGCCTTTGACTGTTTCTGAAACGGGGGCTCTAACTTATGGCAGCATGGTGACCTCTCGTCAGCGGTCGGGGGTCTCGCGACTTGGCCTCGCGTCCAAGGGTCTCTCGTTCGTGCAAGGGGGTGTCTCGACATTTTGTTACCTCGAGGGTTCCGTGACCCAGGGTGTCTCGCCTACTGTTGGTTTTACGGAGAGCATGCCACTGACCGTGGGCTATTCACATGATTTTGCTGGGGCTTCTGCCTCCACTTCTTTTTTTACGACAAGGGACCCCCAGGTTCCCTCGCTCGGAGTCCCCACTAGGATGAGTTATTTTCTTGAGCCAATGGCTCTTGGTGGTTCATCAGCTACGCGAACCTCTTCTCAGGCATGAAAGGACTATATGCACATTCGCCAATGGCGAGACTTTGGTATTTATCGTCGTGCTCCTTTTTTTGGTCCTGCTGATAGTTTCATGATTTCACTTTCTGATTTTGGGGAAAAAATTTCGGGTGCTGCTCTCGATCGTTCTCATGTGGGATTAAGTGAGTGTGCTAACCTTCCTACTATTTCTCCGGATTCCATTCTCCGAGTTCGAGTTGACCGTGGTGACTTTCCTTATTCCAACGTTGAAATTAAAACCCCGGGTGGACCCACGGAGGAGTGGGCCAGCTGGGTTGATTATGTTCTGAGCGTTCCTGATTATGTGGCTATTCTTAGGGAGGTGGGACTCTTCACCGGCGTCAGCAGCCTGAAGTCTTGCACCATATTTAAGCATGGTTCTTCGCTCAATCTCTTATTGTCTCGGTGGAATATAGAGTCTCACACTTTTGTCACGGGCTGGGGGGAATTTACCGTTACCTTAGAAGATATATGTGAGTTGTACGACCTTCCTTTCTTTGGGCAGCAGGTCTTTTCTGATGACTGCGAGGACTCCCTAGAGCAGGAGATGGTGGGGGAGTTACGGTCAGCTCTCAGAGAGTGCTCGAGGTATGTGGCCATAAATATAACTGGTCATTCCAAGCATTCCTTTGCCAAATGGCAAAGATACTGGTTCAGAGACTTTGAGCAGTTACAGAAGGGGGAGACTTCTCGTGCAGCCCCCAGATCCTAGGATGGTCCTAAGCTCCACTCTCCTGCACATTTAGCCGCTTTCCTCATTACGTTTCTGACTCGGTTCCTTCTACCAGGTAAGCCTGAAGACTGTCCTCGCGAACTTCTTTTTAGATTGGCTGTACGATTGTCTCGCGGTAGGTCGGCACCCATGGCTGCCCTGACCTTAGATTCTCTGTACACCTGGATGGACCTGGCACACATAGATGTAGAGAGGTCCTGCGGTCGGTATGATGTTGCTAATCATGCCAATGCCCCTCTCTTGATGGCCTTTTTATTTGAGCATTTCCCCCACTTTACTTCAGGGGCTCACGCTTGTCATAGCGACGCTGCGAGACTTCTTCGGTGGCATAAGAAAACTCCCAAGATGTCTCTGGGAATGTTGGTTGATGATATCAAGGAGTTTCAGTTTCGGCCTTACACCAGGCGCCCTGGGGGTACTTTCAGCTGGCTTTCTTTGCCTGGCGACGACGGGACTTTCTATTGCCCTTCAGCAGTGGGATCGGTTTCCACATGTCTTCATATAAATGTGGTGACGATGCTCCTACCATGCCACCTCCCTTCTTGGACCGAGTTAGGTCCGCGTGCTGAATCCTATCATTCCGAGAGGGCCAGACGACAATTTGGTTATGATCAGGGCGTTCACACTCCTCCTCTTCATACCCACAACAGTCATTTTGAGGCATTTTCAGAGGCATGTGCTAGCTTTACTCTTCAGGGATTATTCCGCAGGGTCAGTGGTTTGGGTGGCCTCTATGTGCCTCCCTCTGATTATCATCCTTCATTCACTTCGTCTTGGTTCCTTCTTTGGCAGCAGCAGGTTCGACTTATCCAAGAATGTGTAGTTGGCCCTCCTCATGAGACTAACCCCATTAAATATACCAGAGCTCAGTTTTTGTTCAGGCGGACGCAGAAAGATCCTTGGTTTCTCAGCACCACCTCTACACCACCCTTGGAGCAGGCCATCCCTATTTTGGTGAAACCTCTCATTGACGAGTCACTTCCGCCTCCGTCGACTGAGCTTCCCCCTGTGAAGTCTAAAAGACAATCAAAAAGCAAAGGGAAAGGGGGCACCTCTACTACCAGCAAAAGGAAGCACCCTGACACCGATGTATCCAATTTTGTTCCTGCTACTACTGCTTCTCCTCCTTTTTCTCCTGTGAGGACCCGGGCTGCAAAGAAAAAGAAAGGAGATGGTGCCGGCATAGCTGCTTCCTCTATGGTGGATCAAGAGTCCAATACTGGCAACCTTGGTGTAGGGGGGACTTCCCAAGTAGTGAAAGGGAAGGTTACTCCTCACCGAGCCTTGCTTCCCAGGAGACGCGGGTCGCGTCTATTCCTATTGCAGAAGGTACTATATCACAACATCCTTTACTTAGTGGAACTAGTTCTCATGGAGTTTCTTCATCTCCCCCCCCTTCATTGGAAGAGGAACTGGTTGATTATGGAAGCACCCCTTCCTATGACGACCATAATTCTTCTTCGGGTGATATGGGCGGCCTGGGTTTCCATAGCGAAAGCACTACTGACACTTATGCTTTGTTATCAGTCTCGAGAGAGTCTTCTAGTGATGATGAGGCATCCCATTCTCCTGGGGGGTTAGCCCCACCCATCTCCCCTATAGCCAGACTACGCGCCCTGCTACTGTAAGCGTTATCCTTTAACTTGTCTATATTTTTTTTGCATATGATTTTCTTTCTTCCCCTCATTATATATTTTTTTATTTGTCAATCAAAGCATTTTGTCATATTTGTGCAGGTCATTTCCGTAGAGGCGAGTAGTTCTCCTCTTCCCCCACTACGACCGACGCCCTTTCAGCGGGAGAGGAACTCCATGCTCATTTCTTCCCGAGGCCTGTTTAGAGAGGTTTGCTATCTTCTTAAGTCTTTTACCATTTGTTGTAATTTATTTGTCTTCTAACTACCTTTGGGTTGCGTACACTGTCACTTCCCCGCAGCTTTCATCCGTGCACTTTACTGTCACCAGGACCACCCCTGTGGCTTCCCCTTCTCCTCAGGTATGCCTCGTTATTTTCAAAACTTTCATTGTGCCATTTTCTTTTTTACTTCTTCCTTTTATTTACCCATTTACCATGCGTAGAGAGTTGTGTCTTCGAGCGTTGTCACCTCATCTTCTCTTGTCTCGACGGTGGGAGCTTCTGCAGCTGAGCCCCTGGAGGCCTCTTCACCTGGCGTTACTGCCCCGGGTTTATCCTCTTCAGGGAGAATTTCTATCCCCAGGATCCGTGTATCTATGGACGGTAGACCTTTGGTTCAGGAGAAGTTTTCTTCAGAAGTTGCACCAGGAGACCTTGAAGACCTTGCAGGCAGCGTCCATTGGAGTGAGTCATGCCTCACCCTTTCCAGTTATTCATAGACCCAGCCTCACTACCCCAGAAAAAGCAAACAAAATAAAAAATACTCTCTTATTAATGACACCCGAGGGGTACCCGCGAGGGTCACCAAGAACCCAAAAGCCATTGCAAAGTATCAGCGCCACTCCAAGCGCCAGCGCCGCTTCGAGCGTCGACGCCTCGACAAGGGTCAGCGCCACCCCAAGCGTCAGCGCCGCTTCGAGTGTTGGCACCGCGACAAGGGTTGGCGCCACCTCAAGCATCAGCGCCGCTGCAAGCGTCGGCGTCGCTTCAAGTGTCTGCGCCGCGACAAGGGTCGGCACCGCCTCAGGTATCAGCGACCGCTTCAAGTGTCAGCGCCACTTCAAGCGTCAGCGCTACCTCAAGTATCAGCGCCACTTCAAGCATCGACGTTACCTCAAGCATCAGCGCCACTTCAAGCGTCAGCGCCGCTTCGAGCGTCGGCACCGCTTCGAGCTTCGACGCCGCAACAAGGGTCGGCGCCGCCTCAAGCGTCAGCGCCGCTGCAAGCGTCAGCGTCGCTTCAAGTGTCGGCGCCGCGACAAGGGTCGGCGCCACCTCAGGTATCAGCGACCGCTTCAAGTGTCAGCGCCACTTCAAGCGTCAGCGCTACCTCAAGTATCAGCGGCACTTCAATCATCGATGCTACCTCAAGCATCAGCGCCACTTCAAGCATCAGCGCCGCTTCGAGCGTCGACGCCGCGACAAGGGTCGGCGCCGCCTCAGGTATTAGCGACCGCTCCAAGTATCAGCGACACTTCAAGCGTCGGCGCCGCTACGAGCGTCGGCGCCACTTCGAGTGTTGGCGCCGCGACAAGGGTCGGCGCCGCCTCAAGCATCAACACCGTTGCAAGCATCAGCGCCACCGCTTCAAGTGTCGGCGCCACTGCAAGTGTCGGCTCCACTTCAAGTACCAAGCGCCGCTGCAAGTATCCGCGTCGCCGTAAGGATCAGCGTCGTTTCAAGTGCCAGCACCGTTTTACATGCCAACGCCGCCGCAAGTGTCCCCGCCACTGCAAGTGTCGGCGCCACTTTAAGGGTCAGCGTCATTGCAAGGCTCAGCGCCACTGCAAGGGTCACCACAGAAACGTTATTCGAGAAGTGTTGCTACAGGGGTTTTTGACAGAAACTCATATTGAGGGAGTAGCTATCGCGAACAACTCCCCATCATGAAACAACAGTCTCTAAATGAACAACAACACTAACACTTTACTTTCTTGTACAGGTTGCCTAGTCGAGCAAGCAGGGCTCGAACAGGCGCGTTGGGACCTCCTGGGAGTTTTGGTTTGGCGGTTGAGGGACAAGGTATGTTGAGCAAGCTCAACCACTTAGCACTATAGGATTGAGAGAATACTAGTAGGAAGACCCAGAAGTCACTCGAGACTACGCACACTGCACACTTGGTCACAAGTGAAGTGAGCAGCCAAAGAGCTGGCTACTTACAAGAAATAAACTCTTTACAAGAAAATGACTTTTCCAGAAGAGGGGGTCCTCGAGGTCCCTCTCAAGAAAAATAACACTTTTTAGAGGAGATGAGTCCTTAAGGTCTCCTCTCTCAAGATTTGCAAAATTGCACCACAAGTTACCGTTTCAAAAGATAACTACCAAATCTGATATTTTGTCTCCTTTAGGGGACAAATGTGCTTATTGAGTTTTGGTCGGCGCCAGGTGGCGCCTGCAGAGGGGACAGGCAGCTGCCACAGGTAGGGACAAATGGTACACTTCAGACATTATTCCCCACCAACTCTCTCAATTTTGGAGCCCAAAAATGCCAGCTCACCCCTAACGCCCATGTATAAATAGACCTCTGGGAAAGGTAAAAAAGATACACAATAGAAATTGCACTGTTACTCTGCTAAAATATCACCAGACCTACCTAAGTATTATATCCCTGCTCATTCTCATAGTGTTGAGTGCCTTGTTCCTTCACTCCCCACTGACAGCCATCACTCTCAGGTGTTTCCCTTGAGAAAATTACTATTTTTGTTGTGAAAGTTCATCTTCTTGCAGGGAGTGAGTTGAAGCTTGAGTTCCATTGTTACCAGAAGGAGAAGTTTTCTTCACAAGTTGCACCAGGAGACCTTGAAGACCTTGCAGGCAGCGTCCATTGGAGTGGGTCACGCCTCACCCCTTCCAGTTATTCATAGACCCCAGTCTCACTACCCTCCTACATTTGGCGATTCCGCTGGGGAGGTATCCTCATTTCCATGGACAAAGAAGGTTTCAATGTCTCTAAGCAGTTGGTTTTTGAGGACATTCCGTCTGGTAATGGAGCTCACAATGACCAGACTACTCAGGAAGAAGTGGTGGTGATCGGAGCCGAGGCGCCAGCGCCTCAGGGAGGTCAGACCAGTTCGCCGACAGTGGCTCCAATGGCAGGTATGAACCTTATGGCAATGTTTTTTGACTTTTTAAAACAAAACAACGTGGATCTATAAAACTTGGGTCAAGGTTGTGTGACACCTGCTGCTGCCCTTTTTGGAGGGGTAGTCACTCCTATTACGATTTCTACAGAAATGATTCCGTCTCGGAAGGCGGCGCCGGAGCAGGTCCTGGCGCCGACAGGTTCTCCAGCTCCTAAAAGCACATGTTTGGAGGAGTCACCCTCTAAGACTGTTACTATGGAAGAAGTGATGAAGCTCCTCTCCTCCACTCAAAGAGAGGGTTCCCACCTATACGAAGAGTTACAAGACCCCTATCCACAGGAATTAAGTGAGAAGCCATATCCTGAGGGGTATATTCCACTAAAATTTATCAAGTTTGGCGGTAGGGGGAGAACCCTAGAGAACAAGTGAAGAGGTTCGTCGAGTACCTGGGAGTACACGCTGGCGATAAGAACCCGAGGTTGAGGGAGTTCTCTAAAACTCTCACTGGGAAGGCTTATACATGGAATTCCCACTTGACGCCTAACAGCGTTCCTACTTGGGAAGAGATGCACAGGCAGTTCCTTTAGAAATTTTTTGTAGTGGAGAGCAAGAGGTCCAGAAGCCAGGAGAAGAGTTGATGCACTACATCAAGCGATTTCGAGAGAGGGCCTTAGATGTTCACGAGGACGTGGCGGAGGCCAGGTTGTTGTAGATATGTGTGGAAGGACTCTTGGAAGAGTACAACCTGCATTTAATCAACGAAACTAGAGACGAAACTTTCAGAGAATTTACCAGGGCCGCCAGCAACATAGCTATGATAATCAAACCGAGAGCCCCAGGTTGGAGGACATAAGTTCCACTGACTCCCTGGAGGTTTCAAGTTGCGAGGAGGAAAGTGGTTAAGTATGTGGATGGGAGTAACAAAGGGAAGAAGGGAGGCTCTGGGGCCAAAACTGAGAGTCCCGGCAACAAGAGAAAATTTAGGGAAGATGCCCCGCCGCCACTACTGTGCAGCGTAGCGGAGGCTATGGATTATTACCGCATCTTAGTGCGAGAAGGCGTAGCAGGACCTCCCCACCTAAAAGGAGAAACCCCCACTGCAGCTGACAAAGCCAACCCAAAGTACTGTGAATTGCACCAACGAGTGCAGCACTCTACCAAGGATTGTTACTACTTGAGAAGGATCATTGGTGAGCAGATGGCCAGCGGTACCTTGCAGATACCCCCTATGGACGTTAACGAGAACCCACTTCCTGCGCATCACTTTGGCACCGCCAACATGGTAGTTGCCTATGACGAAGAAGCTACAAGAAATCTTGTGAAGCGGGAGAGTGGCGAGCTGCTATGCGAGGAGTTAGAAAATCTGTCACTGAGCAGACTTGAGCTAGAAAGAAAGCAAGAGGAGTGGTTCTTCACTCCGGAACACAAAAGTGGAAGTGGGGAAGTTGAGGAAGTCGCTCTCTCAGAAGGTGAGGTAGACGTCATCCTCGCTCTAAACGAGGGAGGGACCTCTGAAGCGGAGTATGTTTGCAGTGTCCAGACGTACGAGGTAGACTTAGATTTTGAATGTGAGGCCATAGAGAGGAGCCCCAAGTTCAAGTGGTTTTTCGACTAGATAGGGTTGAAGTACGACACGAGGGCGTCCATCACGAGGAAAGTCCTGGAGGCAGTGCAGCAGCACGGAGACCCTTCGCTAAATTGGCAGGGGCCGATCGGAAGGATGATTAAGAAGTATACCTCTGAAGTGGTGTTTTCAGAAGCGGATAGGGTGGTACCCTACTTCCACAACCGCCCGTTGTACGTCACAGCCATAATTAATGGAGTCTCATTTCCCAGGGCGTTGATGGATGGAGGAGCATCCATTAACATCATGCCCATTAGTACATTGTATGAAACAGGAATTGACCAGGAAAAGGTGGTTCCGACACCGCTAGTAATTTTCGGATTCGACAACGCCGGAATGCAGTCTATTGGATACGTAAATATGGGAATTAAGTTGGGAAATTTCACCTCCCACATCAAATTTCATGTTATTAACGCTGACACCAGCTACCAATTACTTATTGGAAGGGTATGGATGCACACTCATGGCGTAGTGCCTTCCACTTACCATCAATGCGCGAAGGCAAACATTAGAGGAACAGAGATAGTGATCAAGGCCACGCAGAGACCCTTCGCCATTGAGGAGGCCCACCTGGTAGATGCTGCCTTTTACACTGAATTGGATGAGGAAAGAAAGGTCTCTACAAGAAAACTATCAGGGATCAAGGTAGCTGAGGGAAGGGTCCCGCAGAAAAAATCCGTTCATGACCGTCTAAGGGAGAGGATAATCCCCCATATGGAAAAAGGCAAGAGGAAAGTAGAGGAGGTAGCTAGACCCCCTCGAACTTGCAAGAAAGTGGTCTTGCCCAATAAAAAGGTCATCTACCGTTTATAACGGTCTGCACGGGATGTGTTCTGGGACGAGAGCATCGACCCGACGCCTGAGTGTTTTATTGTTGATGAATCCCATGTCGTTGAGCATGTTGAAGAACTAGAAGAAGCGCCAGAGTGCATGCAAGACGGACCTAGAGAGCAGCTGCAGGAATTAGAGGAAATCAAGTTGGGGTCAGAAGAGGGCGATAGTAGACCCATTCTGATCTCCAAGTGCCTGGAACCGAGGCAGAAGGAAGAGCTCATCCAGCTACTTAAGGAGTTCACTGATGTATTTGCTTGGAAGTACACGGAGATGCCAGGAATAGATGCAGAAGTGAGCTCTCATAGATTGAACGTCCTTCCCAATGCCCTTCCGGTAAGGTAAGCCACACGCACATATAAAGCAGACCTTGATTTGAAAATAAAGGCTGAGGTGGAGAAGTTGTTAGTGGCAGGGTTCATCAAGCCTATTTAGCACCCCATATGGCTGTCCAGCATAGTGCCAGTGGCAAAGAAAGACAAGACCCAAATCAGAATCTGTGTAGACTTTCGCGACTTGAACAGTGCGTGTCCTAAGGATGAATTCCCACTACCCAGCATAAACATCTTAGTGGATTCCACCGCGGGACATGAGATGTATAACTTTATGGACGGGTATGTTGGATATAACCAGATTAAAATGGACCCCGCCGACGCAGAGAAGACTGCCTTCCGCACACCGTTAGGGAACTTTCACTATACAGTCATGCCCTTCGGATTGAAGAACGCTGGAGCCACATACCAGCGGACCATGATGGCAATTTTTCATGACTTATTTCATGATATACTAGAATTCTATGTGGATGATTTGGTGGTGAAGTCTAGGAAAGAAAACAAGAACATTCAGGATCTCAGGAGAGTATTCGAGAGGTGTCGTCGGTATAAGATGAGAATGAACCCCTCAAAGTGTGCCTTTGGGGTTACTGCAGGGAAATTCTTAGGTTTTGTGGTAAATAGACAAGGGGTTCAAGTGGATGCAGAGAAGATGAAAGCCATTGTGATGATTCCACCGCCCAAGAGTCAGAGACAACTTAAGAGCTTCCTGGGAAAGGTATCCTACCTGAGGAGGTTTATACCTGCGTTGGCAGAAGTAACTCATCCGTTCGCACCTCTACTAAAAGACAAAGCCAAGTGGGTTTGGGGAGAGAGGCAAGAGAGTGCGTTCGAGAAGATTAAAGAAATCCTAGCCTCTCCGTCCACGATGATTCCCCCCGAAGCCGGAGCACCGTTGCTGCTCTACCTTACTTCTACAGAGAGGTCGATAGGGTCCCTCTTGGCGCAAGAGAAGGAAGGAGTGGAAAAGCCGGTCTACTACCTGTCAAGAGTAATATCCGGAACAGAATTGAGATACACCAGTGTTGAGAGGCACTGCCTGGCGCTGGTATTTGTATCCCAGAAGTTGAGACACTATCTTCTAGCCTTCACCATTCACATAGTCACCAAGTGTGATCCCATCAAGTACCTCCTCGCGCGGACTATACTCGTGGGACAAGCAGCAAGGTGGTTTTTGATCTTGTCAGAATACGATCTAAAATGCGTAGTGCCTAAAGCCATCAAGAGCCAGGCGGTAGCAGATCTGCTGGCCCACTTCCCGAGTGGGGTTTTCAAACCACCTAGTGAAGAGCTACCCGGAGAAAGTTTCCAAGCATGCATGGCGAAAGAGGTGAAGAAGTGGCTTATGGAGTTTGATGGTTCCAGTGCTCAAGGAACAGGTGGGGCCGACGTCATACTGTCAGATGGGAAGGAGAAGATTACCCTCTCTTTCAAGTTAGATTTTAAATGCTCAAATAATGAAGCTGAGTATGAAGCCCTCATTCTAGGGATGTTTGAAGCACTCAGAAGAGGGATCAGGGTACTGTGTATACGAGGGGACTCCAATCTGGTAGTAAGGCAAGTCAATGGAGAGTTTTCCCTTAAACATGCCAACTTAGCGCCGTACAGACACATCATCCAACGACTGCTGGGACAGTTCTTGGAAGTAACTGTGGAGAGGCAGGCGCGAACGATGAACAGGCACCCTGACGCGCTCGCCACCATAACACAAAATTTGGACATGGAGGAGTCAGAAGCAACCATCACAGTGAGGCGGAGAACGGTACCTACTACCGTAAAGTACTTATTCCCAAGTAATGAGCCGGAAGATTGGAGGCGTCTGGTAGAGAAGAAACTTGAAACCAGGGAAGGGACAATGAAAATATTAGAGTTAGCCAACTATCACGTGCTGCAGGGAACTCTCTACTTCAAGAGTCCTGGAGGGTTTCTGGCAAGGTGCGTACGGGAGCAAGAAGCCAAGGAGAGGTTAATAGAAATGCACCAGAAGCACTGTGGAGATACAGATATCCCCCTTTACAGACGACTGCAACGAAGCGGGTATTTTTGGCCCGCCATGAGAATGGAAGCGGACCGCTTGCAACAAAGTTTTTTAAAGTGCCAAGCTAATTTTGACCAGCCGACGAAGGCTAACTTCGTGGAAGCCTTCGAAGATTGGAGACAGCCGTACCTAGCATATCTAAAAGATGGGGAGCTGCCCGCCGAGAGAGCGGATGAAATTTACCTTAGAAAAAGGATAGCACGTTTCTAATTGGTCAAAGGAGAGTTATATAGGAAAGGGTATAATGAGAAGGCGCTAAGGTGCGTAGCCAAAGAGGAAGTGGAAATGGTGTTGAAAGAAGCTCATGAGCCCTCCCACATAGGAGGCGCAAAGCTGTATGATCAACTGATGATGCTGGGATACTACTGGCCGACCATGGAGGCTGACTCAATTGGATATGTGAAAAAGTGTAGAGCATGCTAGGTGCATGGAAACATGGTGCACGCTCCCTCCGTCAGTCTAGAGAGTTTGGCAACCCCTTTTCCCTTCCACACATGGGCGTTCGACCTGGTGGGCAAGATCGCCCCAGCATCTCACGATAAGGCTTTTATCATTGGGGCTACATAATTGTACACCAAATGGGCGGAGGCCATTCCTTTAAGGAGAATCACCGCCCAAGTGGTAACCCAGTTTATAAAGGAGTATATCATATGTAGGTTCGGTATACCCAAAGTGATCCTAACGGATAATGGAAAGTAATTTGTATGCAAAGAGATGGCCCTCCTCACGGACAAGTATAAGATTGTGCATAATAGCTCAACCATATCCTACCCCAAGGGCAATGGCCAAGTAGAAGCTACTAATAAGACCCTGATAAATATTTTGAAGAAAATGCTAGAAGACATGCCGGGAGCATGGGATGAGAAGTTGCCTATGGTGTTATGGGCCTATCGTACTTCGAAAAGAAAGCCAACAGGGTTCACTCCCTTCTCTCTAGTATACGGGACCGAAGCTGTCCTACCAGTGGACCTGGCGGTACCTTCAGCCAGAATTTCTCTTAGCAATGGGCTCATCCTAGACCCAAGGCATGTGCAACTGGAGGCGCTGGACGAGCACAGAGACAAGGCAAGAGAGAATTTCAAAGTCTACACTCAGTAACTGTCCAGGGCCTACGAAAACCAGGTTAAGCCTAGGGAATTCCAGGTGGGAGATCTACTCCTGCGAGCATCAACTCACCATCTCCGTAGCATGTCAGCATTAAAATTCAAACCTAACTGGGAAGGCCCTTTTGTTGTCAGAGGAGTGGGGAAGTCGGGCTACTGCCAAATATCAGAACCAGAGAGTGATTTCCTCTAGTCCATCAACTGCAAGTGGTTGAAGAGGTACTATTCTTAGTAACAACTAACAAGCTTTGTTTGTGTTTTGCATGTCTGTAATGAATTTCGAGGATTGCTCCTATACCAGAAAAGTTTTTTTGTGAATTTTTTTAGAGCAATACTACACTGTAAACAACACACAAAGGTAAATAAATGAAATAGGAACACTTTTGATCATTGTTGACATTTGCTCTGTTTGCTCGTTTATACATACATATACACTCCCTATTAAGTTAGAAGAGAGTACAAAAAAAAAGATCAGGAACTTTGCTCACTACACTTGGGAGGTAAGTCCATCCTAAGAGAAAGTATACTGAGCAAAGTCACCCAAACATAAATTAATATAGTTTTTTTTATAATAAAATCAGGCTTCCGGAAAGGGGCAGGGGCCACCCTCCCCTCCAACCTAGCCTCTACGACTATAAATAGTAATGTGCAGGAATTACCCCACAGATAGGAGGGGCAACCCAAGAAAGTCACATGCCAACACCTCACAGCTACAAGAGGTGCATTTTCAAAAAATATATACAATATGATAATACATAACTTTTCATATCAATGCAAATACCCCGTAGTATATGGGATAGCCACCAGTAGACTAAATGCTCACAGAAATTAGAGCAAGTCATATAAAACAAACACCCACAGTATAAAGGGAGAACAAAGAAAAAAGAAAGTGCATAAGAAACAAAGTGTCTCATACAGGAATGACAAGTGATGTACACATAGAATTCTGAGCACTACAAAGCAAGAAGTAGCCTATCTGCTAGAAACCACAAAAAATAAATCATCACGCGCGATGGCACCAGCGTATGACGGACCAGCCTCCCGCAGAAACTCTTCCTCCAACCTGATGAATTTAGCCTCATCCTCCTCATTTCCAGACTCGAGTCTGGCAAGCTTCACCTGCAGTAGGGCGATCTGGTTCTAGATCCTCATAGCCTCAGCGTGCCGTTGCTCAACTCTAGACTGTCGGGAAGTGTGAAACCTCACTATCTTTCGAAAAGGAACACTCAGAAAGGGGCGAACCCCTACGTCAAGCCAATCCAAATGAAAGTGATAGAACTGCTGTAAGTCGCGGAGGGCATCCAAGAATAGCAAAATAGAAGAGCTAGTCAGCTTAGCAGGGGAGGTAGCCAAGAACTCATGAACATGGCTGGTAAGAGCCCTTAGGTTGAAGGCCGTAAGACTGTCAACCTGAAGTATACTCTGAGAAGTTAACGTCTCGGGATGGTGCTCCAAGATGAGATCCAAGAGCTGACGCTCATGTACCCTGAATCGTCCTGGTAACTCCTCACGCCATAGCCTACTAGAAATAGTCGCAGCATCCTCTACTTCATCATCGCCATCGAAGTGGAGAGACCCTGCCTCAGAAGGAAGAAAAGAAGACTCCCCACCAGAATCAGCGTCACCGACCAAAGGAGTGAACTCAGAACTATGATCTCCCTCCACAGTTTCCCCACTACCAGTCTCCACAGTCATCGGAGTACCCTCATACACCTAGAAACAATGAGACAAGGGTGAAATGAGAATGGTTGCACAGTATACGCAAGAAGAAAATAGGGGAATAGTAAAAAGAGGGGGTATGCCAGTCTAATACCTCTCTCGCAGTCGCCCCACTTCCAGACTCCACAGTCACCGGAGTACTCTCATGCACCTGGAAACAATGAGACAAGGGTGAAATGGGAATGCTTGTACAGTATACGCAAGAAGAAAACATAAGATAGTAAAAAGAGGGGGTATGCCAGTCTAAGACCTCTCTCGCAGTTGTCCCACTGCTAGGCTCCACAGTCATCGGAGTACTCTCATGCACCTGGAAACAATGAGACAAGGGTGAAATGAGAATGCTTGCACAGTATACGCAAGAAGAAAATAGGGGAATAGTAAAAAAAAAATAGGGTATGTCATTTTAATACCTCTCTCGCAAATACCCCACTGTCAGACTCCACAGTCGTCGGAGTACTCTCATGCACCTGGAAACAATGAGACAAAGGTGAAATGGGAATGTTTGCACAGTATGCGCAAGAAGAAAAATAGGGGAATAGTAAAAAGAAGGGATATGCTAGTGTATTACTTCTCTCGCAGTCGCCTCACCGCCGGACTCCACAGTCATCGGAGCACCTTCAGGCACCTGGAGACGATGCAACGAAGGTGAAGATAGGAATGCGGGCGTAATCTAAACAAAATAATAAAGACATAAGATTGATGTGAGGAAAGTAGATACTCTTACACGCCGTACCTGAATAACGTCCTCCGTAACGGCCAGAGAAGGAGGAGCAGGGGCTCCCATAGGGGCACCAACAGTGGTCGATGCTCCAGAAGGGGCTGTCTCGATGACCAGTGCTTCCGAAGAAACTACCTCAACCTCAGGCACTTCTGAAGGAGCAATGAAGGGCGCAAGGGGTAGGCAAGGCTGCAAGTAACAAGAAAGGGCGAGAGGTAGCAAATCACTTACCTCGTGTATGATAAATACCTCGATTAAAAAGAGGGTGAGGGAAACTCCTCAAAAGGGCGCCGTAGAGATAACTACCTGAAGAGGCGCAACAACAGGAAAAACCAGCCCATGTATAGGGGCTGCTGAAACGGCAGTGGCAGGAGCCGTACTCGAAATAGCGCCGAGGGATAACTGCGACAAAATAAAAGAGGGCTACGATAAGTATACGCTGGATAGATAAAGAAAATAGAACTAAGAAAATAAGAGAGTACCTGAACCCCATCCAAGGGGGAAGCGTGAAAAAAGACGGTCGGTGCAGTAGGGGCTGTGCTGATAGCCTGCAAAGAATGAAAGTAGGTTATTCATTGAGTGATCGAGGAGTAAGAGATTCCATGCTTCCGTGGAAAGGCCTTGACCTGAAGCGTAGCCTCGCTGGTTGAAGCCACAGTAAATATCGGGCCACGAGAGATCGCCTGAACCAAAGGTCTACCATCCATAGATACACGGATACTGGGAATAGAAATTCTCCCTGAAGAGGATAAATTCGGGGCGGTAACGCCAGGTGAAGAGGCCTCCAGGGGCTCAGCTGCAGAAGCGCCCACCGTCGAGACAAGAGAATATGAGGTGACAACGCCCGAAGACACAACTCTCTACGCATGGTAAATGGGTAAATAAAAGGAAGAAATAAAAAAGAAAATGGCACAATGAAAGTTTTGAAAATAGCGAGGCATACCTGAGGAGAAGGGGAAGCCACAGTGGTGGTCCTGGTGACAGTAAAGTGCACGGATGAAAGCTGCGAGGAAGTGATAGTGTACGCAACCAAAAGGTAGTTAGAAGACAAATAAATTACAACAAATGGTAAAAGAAATAAGAAGACAGCAAACCTCTCTAAACAGGCCTCAGGAAGAAATGAGCATGGAGTTCCTCTCCCGCTGGAAGGGCGTCGGTCGTAGTAGGGGAAGAGGAGAACTACTTGCCTCTACGGAAATGACCTGCCCAGATATGATAGAATGCTTTGATTGACAAATAAAAAATATATATAATGAAGGGAAGAAAGAAAATCATATGCAAGAAAAATATAGACAAGTAAAGGGGGAATGCTTACAGTAGCAGGGTGCGAAATCTAGCTGTAAGGGAGATGGGTGAGGCTAACCCCCCAGGAGAATGGGGTGCCTCATCATCGCTAGAAGACTCTCTCGAGACTGATAACCAAGCATAAGTGTCAGTAGTGCTTTCGCTATGGAAACCCAGGCCGCCCATATCACCCTAAGAAGAACTATGGTCGTCATAGGAAGGGGTGCTTCCGTAATCAACTAGTTCCTCTTCCAATGAAGGGGAGGGAGATGAAGAAACTCCATGAGAAATAGTTACACTAAGTAAAGGATGTTGTGATATAGTACCTTCTGTAATAGGAATAGACGCGACCCGCGTCTCCTGGGAAGCAAGGCTCGGTGAGGAGTAACCTTTCCCTTTCACTACTTGGGAAGTCCCCCCTACACCAAGGTTGCCAGTATTGGAATCTTGATCCACCATAGAGGAAGCATCTATGCCAGCGCCATCTCTTTTTTTTTTCTTCGCAGCCCGGGTCCTCACAGGAGAAGAAGGAGGAGAAGCAGGAGTAGCAGGAACAAAATTGGATACATCGACGTCAGGGTGTTTCCTTTTGCTGGTAGTAGAGGTGTCCGCTTTCCCTCTGCTTTTTGGTTGGCTTTTAGACTTCACAGGGGGAAGATCAGTCGACGGAGGTGGAAGAGACTCGTCAATGAGAGGTTTCACTAAAATAGGGATGGCCTGCTCCAAGGGTGGCGTAGAGGTGGTGCTGAGGAACCAAGGATCTTTCTGCGTCCGCCTGACCAAAAACTGAGCTCTGGTGTATTTAATGGGGTTAGTCTCATGAGGAGGGCTAACTACACATTCTTGGATAAGACGAACCTGCTGCTGCCAAAGAAGGAACCAAGATGAAGTGAATGAAGGGTGATAATCGGAAGGAGGCACATAGAGGCCACCCAAACCACTGACCCTGCGGAATAATCCCTGAAGAGTAAAGCTAGCACACGCCTCTGAAAATGCCTCAGAATGACTGTTGTAGGTAGGAAGAGGAGGAGTGTGAACGCCCTGATTATAACCAAACTGTCGTCTTGCCCTCTCGGCATGATAAGATTCAGCACGCGGACCTCACTCGGTCCAAGAAGGGAGGTGACATGGTAAGAGCATCGTCACCACATTAATATGAGGACACGTGGAAACTGACTCCACCGCTGAAGGGAAATAGAAGGTCCCGCCGTCACCGGGGAAAGAAAGTCAGCTGAAAGTGCCCCGAGGGAGCCTGGTGTAAGGCCGAAACTGAAACTCCTTGATATCATCAATCAACATTCCCCGAGACTGTTTGGTAGTTTTCTTATGCCACCGAAGAAGTCTCGCAGCGTCGCTATGACAAGCGTGAGCCCCTGAAGTAAAGTGGGGGAAATGCTCAAACAAAAAGGCCATCAAGAGAGGGGCGTTGACATGATTAATAACATCATACCGACCGCAGGACCTCTCTACACCTATGTGTGCTCGGTCCATCTAGGTGTAAAGAGAACCTAAGGTCAGGGCAACCATGGGTACCTACCTACCGCGAGACAATCGTACAGCCAATCTAAAAAGAAGTTCGCGAGGACAATCTTCAGGCTTACCTGGTATAAGGACCCGAGTCAGGAACGTAACGAGGAAAGCATCTAAATGTGCAGGAGAGTGGAGATTAGGACCATTCTGGGATCTGGGGGCTGTACGAGAAGTCTCCCCCTTCTGCAACTACTCAAAGTATATGAACCAGTATCTTTGCCATTTGGCAAAGGAAAGCTTGGAATGACCAGTTATATTTATGGCCACATACCTCGAGCACTCTCCGAGAGCTGACCCTAACTCCCCCACCATCTCCTGCTCTAGGGAGTCCTCGCAATCATCAGAAAAGACCTGCTGCCCAAAGAAAGGAAGGGCGTACAACTCGCATATATCTTCTAGGGTAATGGTAAATTACCCCCAGCCCGTGACAAAGGTGTGAGACTCCATACTCCACCGAGCTAATAAGATATTGAGCGAAGAACCATGCTTAAATATGGTGCAGGACTTCAGGCTGCTGACGGCGGTGAAGAGTCCCACCTCCCTAAGAATTGCCACATAACCAGGAACACTCAGAACATAATCGACCCAGCTGGTCCACTCCTCTGTGGGTCCACCCGGGGTTTTAACTTCAACGTTCGAATAAGGAAAGTCACCACGGTCAACTCAGACTCGGAGAATGGAATCCGGAGACATAGTAGGAAGATTAGCAGACTCAGTTAACCCCACATGAGAACGTTCGAGAACAGCACCCGAAATTTTTTCCCCAAAATCAGAAAGTGAAATCATGAAACTGTCAGCAGGACCAAAAAAAGGAGCACGACGATAAATACCAAAGTCTCACCCTTGGCGAATGTGCATATAGTCCTTCCATGCCTGAGAAGAGCTTGGCATAGCTGATGAACCACCTAGAGCCATTGGCTCAAGAAAAGAACTCACCCTAGTGAGGACTCCGAGCGAGGGACCCTCGGGGTCCCCTGTCGCAAAAAAAGAAGTGGGGGCAGAAACCCCAGCAAAATCATGTGAAGAGCCCCTGGTCAGTGGCATGCTCTCCGTAACACCAATAGTCGGCGAGACACCCTGGGTCACGGAACCCCCGAGGTGACAAAATGTCGAGACCCCCCCTTGCACGAACGAGAGACCCGTGGATGCGAGGCCAAGTCTCAAGGCCCCCGACTGCTGACGAGAGGTCACGATGCTGCCATAAGCTGAAATACCCATTTCGAAAACAGTCAAAGGCATCGAGACACCCGAGGTCGAGATGCTTGCGTCAGCACTAATACCTGTCGAGACACCCCCGGGCGCGGACGAGAGACCCATAGGAACTAAACCAGGCGTCGAGACCCCCCTCTCGCTGCAAGGGTTCCCTCGCGAAAAAAAAGGGGTTGAGACCCCATCTGCTTCAGAAAAGTTCACGGGTGTTGAGACCCCCTTTCCTCCAAACTCATCTTCAACGCGCGAGGAACCACTGTCGGTGCTAGAAAATTCTGAGATACCCTTATCCAAATCAACTGGATAAACTTCATAAATAGAGGTCGAGATACTCCTCCGAACGCAACTGATTTCCTTATAAGAATCCATGGCGACAAGCGAGAGACCCCCGGACGAGAGGTCCACCCGCGGAGTGCCCTCGTCAATAACCATATCAAGGGAGTGGGGCGAGATACCTGAGATTGAAGCACCATCCAGAAATCGCGAGAAACCCGGGGACGCGGACCCTAAGTGCGCGAGGTCTTGGAGGGAGAAAGGCAAGTTCCGCGAGAAGGGGGTAGTGTTGCGACATCTGGAAGGAGGCGAGAGATCCTCCGATGGAGGATCTGTTGGCGAGGAATCTTGGTCGGCATCTTTCTCGACCGGAAATTTAAAACCCATGCTCAGATTGGGAGAGACCCCACACTCCTCGCGCACACTGCAATCGGGCGCGAGACCCTTAGCTGTCAGAAGACCCTCGATCGAGACCCCACGCTCCTCGCGCACACTGCAATCGAGCGCGAGACCCTTAGCTGTCAAAAGACCCTCGGTCGAGACCCCCCTTATCATGGAGGAACCCAAGTAGAAAAGCGCAGGTGCCGAGTGAAAGGGAGCGGAACCCACGAAGGTTCTCGACCCGAAATCCGAAGAGACGGGTACCGCGCGCGGGGCGTCAGCGCCGCTGGTCGTACGGGGCCAAATGTCACCGGCGACAGCCATCTCGGCCACGGAGGTGGTTGGAACGAGCGATGGAGAAGGCGTGGAGTGTAGAGCCTTGGGTGCCTTAGGGTTTTTTGCATTTGGAGAGGCATTCTTTGGTTTAAAATCCATGGATGAGAGGCTATGATAGTTGGAAAAGTTGGAATGAGGAGATGGGTGGCTATGGTGTTTTAACAGTCCCTTTCTCACTCTCTCTCACTACAAACCCAAAAGTATCTTATGTTTTTTTTGAAGAAGATGAAAGAGACTAAGAAAAGGGGCTTATGTTTTTTTTTTCACCAAAATGGGAAAACGTGCAGAAGGGAAAAAAGGTGATGACCTTTTTTTCCCAAATGATGAGATGACAGTTCCCACACTGGCGCGTGGGTTCTCAAAAAATTAAAAATCTCGGATAAAGGGACACAGCAGTTAATGATCCTAGGATCCCTCAGAAAATATATATATATATATATATATATAATTTTTGAAACCAGATTTATAGCGTACAAAGTTTTTTTAGTCTACCGACCAAAAAATCTTTGCACGAGGGGCTAATGTAGAAGGGTGTTATCAACAGAACAAAATCAAACAAAATAAAAAATACTCTCTTATTAATGACACCCGAGGGGTACCTGTGAGGGTCACCAAGAAGCCCAAAAGCCATTGCGAAGTATCAGTGCCACTCCAAGCGTCAGCGCCGCTTCGAACGTTGGCGCCGCGACAAGGGTCGGCGCAGCCTCAAGCGTCAGCGCCGCTTCAAGCGTCAGCGCCACTTCAAGCGTCGGCATCACTTCAAGTGTCGGTATCGCGACAAGGGTCAGCGCCGCCTCAGGTATCAGCGACCGCTTCAAGTGGCAGCGCCACTTCAAGTGTCAGCGCTACCTCAAGTGTCAGCGCTACTTCAAACATCAGCGCCGCTTCAAGCGTCAGCACTGCTTCAAGTGTCGGTGCCATGACAAGAGTCGGTGCCGCCTCAGGTATCAGCGACCGCATCAAGTGTCAGCGCTACCTCAAGTATTAGCGCCGCTTCGAGCGTCGGTGCCGCTTCGAGCGTCGACGTCGCGACAAGGGTCGGTGCCACCTCAAGCGTTAGTGCTGCTTCAAGCGTCAGCACCGCTTCAAGTGTCGGTGCCGTAACAAGGGTCGGAGCCGCCTCAGGCATCAGCGCTACCTCAAGTATCAACGCCACTTCAAGCGCCAGCACCGCTTCGAGCATCGGTGCCGCTTCGAGCGTTGACGCCGTGACAAGGGTCGGCGCCATCTCAAGCGTCAGCGCCGCTTCAAGCGTCAGTGCCGCTTCAAGTGCCGGCGCCGCAGCAAGGGTCAGCGCCGCCTCAGGCATCAGTGACCACTTCAAGTTTCAGCGCCGCTTCAAGCGTCGGCGCCACTTGGAGCGTCGAGGCCACTTGGAGCGTCGACGCCGCGACAAGGGTCGGAGTCGACGCTAGCGTCAACGCCGTTGCAAACGTCAGTGCCACTTCAAGGGTCAGCATCACTGCAAGGCTCAGCGCCACCGCAAGGGTCACTGTGGAAATGTTATTCGAGAAGTGCTGCTACAGGGGTTTTCATCATAAAACACCAGTCTCTAAATGAACAATAGCACTAACACTTTACTTTCTTGTACAAGTTGCCTAGTCGAGCAAGCAGGGCTCGAACAGGCGCGTCGGGACCTCCTGGGAGTTTTGGCTTGGCGACTGAGGGACAAGGTATGTTGAGCAAGCTCAACCACTTAGCACTATAGGATCAAGAGAATACTAGTAGGGATACCCAGAAGTCACTCGAGACTACGTACACTGCACACTTGGTCACAAGTGAAGTGAGCAGCCAAAGAGCTGGCTACTCACAAGAAATAAACTCTTTGCAAGAAAATGAATTTTCCAGAATAGGGGGTCCTCGAGGTCCCTCTCAAGAAAAATAACACTTGAGATGAGTCCTTAAGGTCTCCTCTCTCAAGATTTGCAAAATTGCACCACAAGTTACCGTTTCAAAAGATAACTACCAAATCTGATATTTTGTCTCCATTAGGGGACAAATGTGCTTTTTGAGTTTTGGTCGGCGCCAGGTGGCGCCTGCAGAGGGGACAGGCAGGCTGCCACAGGTAGGGACAAATGGTACACTTCAGACATTGTTCCCCACCAACTCTCTCAATTTTGGCGCCCAAAAATTGCCAATGACCCCTAACGCCCCAGTATAAATAGACCTCTGGGCAAGGTCAAATGGATACACAATAGAAATTTCACTGTTACTCTGCTAAAATATCACCAGACCTACCTAAGTATTCTCTCCCTGCTCATTCTCATAGTGCTGAGTGCCTTGTTCCTTCACTCCCCACTGACAGCCATCACTCTCAGGTGTTTCCCTTGAGAAAATTACTATTTTTGCTGTGAAATTTCATCTTCTTGCAGGGAGTGAGTTGAAGCTTGAGTTCCATAATTACCAGAAGGAGAAGTTTTCTTCAGAAGTTGCACCAGGAGACCTTGAAGACCTTGCAGGCAGCATCCATTGGAGTGGGTCACGCCTCACCCTTTCCAGTTATTCATAGACCCCAGTCTCACTACCCTCGAATGTCATTATTACAGTGACCATTGCAATGGCGCTGAGCCTTGCAGTGGCGCTGACCCTCTCGAATGTCATTGCTGCAGTGAGCCTTGCAGTGGCGCTGACCCCTGCAGTGGCACTTCTCAATCTTTGATTTCTGTGGTAAGCCTTGCGAGGCACCTCTCAAATGTCATTATTGTAGTGACCCTTGCAATGGCGCTGGCCCTCTCGAATGTCATTACTATAGTGACCCTTGCAGTGGCACTGACCCTGCAGTGGCACTTCTCAATCTTTGATTTCTGTGGTAAGCCTTGCGAGGCACCTCTCGAATGTCATTACTGCAGTGACCCTTGCAATGACCCTCTCAAATGTCATTGCTGCAGTGACCCTTGCAGTGGCGCTGACCCCTGCAGTGGCGTTGACCCTTGCAGTGGCACTTATCAGTCTTTGATTTATGTGGTAAGCCTTGCGAGGCACCTCTCGAATGTCATTACTGCAGTGACCCTTGCAATGGCGTTGAGCCTTGCAGTGGCGCTGACCCTCTCGAATGTCATTGCTGCAGTGACCCTTGCACTGGCGCTGACCCTTGCAGTGGCGCTGGGGGTTCCTGCTGAATATGAGTTTCTACCGGGACCCTGGGGTGGTTCCTTCTTAATATGATCTGCCGGGACCCTTGGTGGGTTCCTTCTCAATATTTCCAAAAAATGTTTTTATTTATATTTTTTTTGTAGGTAGACACCCTTCTACAGCATCAATGTTGCACGTTGTAGTAGCCCTTTTGTACGCCTCTCTCTCCTCAACTGCATTAAAGTAGCATTCACGTGCCTCAACTTGGTCACCCTACACTTCCCCTACCCTATATGGAGTCAAAAATTTAATTATTTGGTGAATCGTTGACGGCAATACCTCAAATTCCTTGAGGTCTACTCTTCCCTGAATTATGTTGTAGACCGAGTAGACATTCTCGTCCATGACGAAGAAATTAATCTCCTTCGTGAGGCACTTCGGCTAATAATTTCTCATTCTAACCTTTACTTCATAAATCCCCAAAGCGTGTACTTTCTCCCCGCTTAACCCGGTGAGAGGTTGATGATACGGAACTAGCCTCTTCTTACTCAGACCTAAGCCTTTGTAATAGTCCCAAAACATAACATCGGATGAACTGCCGCCGTCCACCAAAATCCTTGGAACCTCATAACATTGCACCAGAGTGGTGATAACCAAATGGTCATCATGTGGGGCTAGAATACCTTTGAAAGGGGATAGAATCCCTTTTAAATCTAGTGTAGAAAAATCCACAATCCAAGTATTCATATCAACTTTAGTCCTTTTTACCTTCTCCAGCGCTATTGTTGTTGAATGCACTTCCTTGGGTTTTGGAGGGAGAGCCTTAGCCTTTGCTACACGAGCCTTTCTATCGGCCACCTCTTTTCCTCCTCAATCTATTCCTCCATAGATCATCTTAACCCCAAGAGAGATCGTATGCAGCTGACCTTTAGGATCGATAATTGGGTGAGGCAAGTCTGGGTCGACTTTATCATCATCGTCCGAGTCATTGTCGTCTCATCTTGTTAAGGCATCAGGCTTTCACTTTTCATTCTTTCTCTTTCGGGTGTAGTCTTGGACACCCTTGGAAATTCCCTTATCAACATATTTTCTCAACTTGCCAGCTTTCAACATTCTCTCAATCTCGCCCTTGAGAGCAAAACAGTTATCGGTCGTATGACCATGGTCTTGGTGAAATTCACACCACCTTTTTTCTATTCCTCTTGTGAGGAGGAGCCTTCAGCTTCTTAGGCCATTTCAGAGACCGATCATTCTTGATCTCATTCAAAATGTGCTCACAACTAACAGTTAAAGGGGTATAGTCTTCGAACTTATCGTTTACCGACCTCTTCTTACCATCCTTATTCTTCTTGTAGAACTTTCCCCCACTGCTTGTCCCCTTCTCGTCTTTACATTTGGCAGCCATTGCTTCCTCCGCATTTATGACCTTCTCGACCGTAGCTAGAAGTTTGGCCATAGACTTTGGAGAATCCTCTACAATCTTCCAAAGTAGCTTTCCTTTCTACAAACCTCCCATCAGGGTTGTCATGGAAATACTCTCTTCATAATCCTTAACCTCTAATTTATCCTTGTTGAACCTTACTATGTACTCTCTCAGATTTTCATTCTTACCCTTCTTCACATACAGCAAGTGGGTCGTCTTTTTCTGGGGCCTCACCCCAAAGCAGAAATTATGTATAAGCCTTTCTGCAAGCTGTTTGAAATTCTCAATTGAGTTTTTAGGGAGATAGGTAAATCATACATGAGCTTCTCCGGTCAGGGGGCTTGAGAAGGCACGACACCTTATCTCGTCTAAGACTGCATAAATATCAACAACTAATTAATACATCTCCATATAGTGGACTGGGTTAGTGCTCTCAACATACTTTGGAGTGTCCACTCACGGCTTGAACTTAGCTGGGGTAGGATAACTCACAATCTTTGCCATAAAAGGGAGAGCCCTCATTGTATCCTCTCTGCAAGGGGTCTTGGCTCTTCAGAATATCCCCAATCTTATCCTCCAGTCTTTGGATAGAATCATTCCAGGGTCTCTCTCCACTGCTATAACCTCAACCTGGGCCACATTATCTCTATCCCCTTCTCCACCATCTGGGTGAACCGAGGGATCTTTGGAAATTATTCTCTGTCGGCTATTCACCTCTCGCTGCTGCTCGTCTCGACTACGAGGAGGTTGGCGATCATCACATCTGTCATTCCTTCTAAAACCAGCTATACTTCTGGATCTAGATAGGTGATTTCTCAGGTCTTCTTCTACTAGAACGAGCCTATCAAAGGTCGCCCCTACTTAAACTGTCTAGAGTTGATTCCCTTGGCCTACACTCTCGCTCGACCTGCCACTGCATCCTCGACTAGGCTGAATGGGTCGCACAGTTCCTCTATAAATCTAATAAGGCTCCCAACAACTCCTGTCATCCACTTCATTATACTGTTCATTCTCATCATTAGGTCCTTTATGACCCGGCCTCCCCAGGCGTAAATGCCTAGGGTCGGTTTTAAAAATAAGTTTTAGAAAAAAGGTTGTCAAACGCATGTTCTACCAGTTTTGGATTTTAAACACTTTTCAAAAACACAAATCAAACGAGTCCTTAGTTATTTACACTAGATTAGTATAGATATTGGTGATATAGCTAAATTTGAGTTGAGTTCAATAATATAACGAGCTTAATATTTTGTTTAAGCTTGGCTCATGTAGTTCACGAGCCTATCTCGAATGTATTTTTTTTTAAATGAACACGAGCCGAACTCGAGTCAATTGGTTCATTTTATAGCCATACGCATGCCAATGTAAAAACATATCATGTAGTAGACCCAAGATTATTCAATTCGCCTGCATTATCTGAATCCACATACCCATGTACCACATCTAATGTCCCTAATAGATAATGAGAAATCAAACTTACCGCATTTTAATGATATTTTCAAGCATTTGTTATATATTTAGCCACAACGCTCATTTCCTGAGCAACACCCGACCAAGTTCAAAATGTGACATATAAGAGTGCATTTTGGGTTCCAAAATAGAGAACGAAGAATTAAAATTATCTTCAAAACTTTAATCCCACTGAAAAAGTTTTGTAGCACACCTAAAGGTCTTTACGATAAGATTAACCAATGTTTTACAGATCAATCCAAATTTTAATCGTGATTAAACATTTGAATAATAAAACGTGCGAAAAAAGTAAATTAACACATAACACTAGATGTACGCGTACAAAATCCACTAATAGGAAGAACCTAGAGCTAAAGCAAAAATATCACTAAAAAACTTGGTTAACACTTATAGAGTGGACTAACGACTAACACTCCTTTCACGCTAAAACTTACACATCACCCTTTTTCTCCACTAATCCATAATAAGTCAGAGATCTTTACAAGCCGATAGAAACACTTAACATCTCTTATGTCTTAGTCAACCCAAAAATGTTTCTTCAAACCTTTTCAAAGTGTTTTCTTCTTCTTTAAGATAAATAAATCTTGTGATTACAAGGGCATTAAAACAAAATGAACCACAGAGCTCACAATACTCTATTTGTGAGAAAAACCACACACACACACACACACACACATATATATATATATATATATATATATATATAAGTTATGTGAATTTGAAAGATTGCCATACAAAGAATTTTTTCTTCTTTGATACTAATCGATCCCAAAAATTGATCATAAAATGCAAATAAGAGAAGAGCGAAAAAGATGAACAAGATTGGATTTTATTTTACTTTTTTTTTCTAAAACGTGTTCTAAATTTTTGGAACGGAAAAAGTTAAATACACACACACAAATACTCTTTCTAAACTATTAAATTTGAAAAAATGAGATAATTAATTTGAAATGAGGAAAAATAATGATTTAGACAGGCAAAACCAACTTAACGGCATTACTCAAAATCAAGAGAAGCTAAAGAGTCACATCTCTTACACAAAGCATGTGTGAGAGATTGGTTGGAGCTATAAAGTCCAATCATCATCCACCGACACACTCTAGGAGAAAACTTATATTTGGGTAATAAGAGAAATAAATAATTTCTCTCATCACCTGGGTGTTTGTAGTAATATTGAGGTCTAACTCTTATTGATTGTAATATGAAAATATGATTTGCAAGAGTTATGGTAAAAAAACTCAATAAGAAGGTGAACATATACTTAGGAGAGGAAATCAACATTAAAGAACACAATAAATAATGTGGTTCACCCAATTTGGGTTACATACACAAGAGCTAGAGTTTTATTTCACTTATAATTGAAATCAGTGTTTACAAATGCTCAAATCTCAATCAAACCTCACCCTTCTAAGTGTTTACAGTGTGTAAAATCGTCTTGAAATCTCTTCAAGTCTTTTGAAGTATATTTCAAAATCTATATTTTCTCTATGTATGCTTTTTGTATGAGTACTATTTTTTTTCTTGTCTAACCTCCGTCTTGTCCCCTCTACAGTGGAATTAACTAGCTTATATATAGTTTGTCTCTGTTTTGTGGGACAGTGAACCCATTTTCCTCCTTTTGGATGTTTCTGCTGATAAACCACCATTAGCTATATAGTGAGGGACAAAACCGTTAAGCATGATATAAAGTTATCTCAAAACATGGATAAAAGTATTATTCTAATAAAGTGTGTTGATCACATTGCCTAATACATTAAATATAAATTCTATCGTCCTAGGATCATGTGCAAAATGAATGTTCCTTTATATAAAATAATGATTTATGCGTCATCATCTTTTTACTGCTTATAAGCATCGTTGATCGTGCAATCTTGTGGTTTCTCACGGTATGTTCTCTCGGGTGAGCTATTTCGCAAAGTGATTGACTATGTGGAGTTGTTTCGTTCTATGTGTTCTCTGGAGTAGTTTCTTCAAAAACCTTGAACTTGAGATTTTTGGTTCTACCTTGAGCTTCTTCGGAATAAAAGACTTGATCTTTTAAATGTTCTGATTAACCTCTTCCATGTAACATCAAACAAACTATTTACCTGCCTTCTTGAATTAACTTATTTATTATCAAGGAGTTCTACGAATAAACCCATCCTATAGTTTCCCTTTCGTAGAGAAATTTGTTGTGTAAACAAGAAGTTTATGTACGAAATACCTCGTTCAAATAATTTATGATTTCGAAACACTTTGGCCAAGTAGATTAAAATGCCCCCAATATCAACGGTTCATTATCCATAAACTCTCCTTATTAAATTATGAATCGGAGAACCTTTGTGTGAAAAAAATCAAGTTAAAGAACCTTATATCAAAGGACTTCAAATCGAAGAACCTTATTTGTACATATGTCTATTTTTATCTACTTGTACTTCACACATGTAAGACTGGTTGTTTGTATATCTTCACATTAAATGCCAAGATCATTAATCCTGACATCGTCATCACCTATTACCATGTGTAATCATAACAAGATCCCTGAGACATCGATTTGTGCAACCATGATTTTGCCCCTAAATTCAAATGATCGCCTAATTTAATGAGCTGTCAAAAGCAAATAAATGGGTAGTCTTTTAGTAACCCTATAAAAGCTTTTATCTTTCTTTTCTATAAAATCTTCTAACTCTTTTCTGCCATTAATGCTCTAAAACCTTTTTTTTTCTGCAATATATTTTTTATCAGTTTTTCACTCTTTGGTGATCGAGCTCTGTTTAGATCTTTTTCTAACATTTCCATAGCCTTTATTTAGTTCATACTCTTCTTTTCACAATAATGGAGTCTTTAACCAAAGATGTAGACTTTTCTAGGGAAGGTTTAGGCATTAATCCATCATTTGAGCTATAAAAAAGGGAGGTTATTTTCAATCGTCATCATTGTGCACCATTCTTTGGAGAAGGAGATAAGGTAGGGATTTCTCTGTGAATTTAAAAGGGTTAAATAACCCTTTACTTGTGGAGGACAAACCAAAGAGTCAGTCTGAGGGAAGTAATTTACCCGATTATGGTATTCTGAAGGTTCATTTGGATAAGGGGGATTTTACTTACTCTAACATTGAGTTCGAAGCACCAAGTGGATCACCTGAAAATTTCTCTACTTAGACAACTTACATTTATAAGACGTATGAGTATTCTCTTATCAAATTGGGCCTCTCAAAGGGGGCTTATTTGTTTGGAAATTTTACCCTTTCCAAAAATAACTCTGCTCCCCACTTTTTAATTTCCTAGTGGAATTATATATCTCACACATTCATGACAACTTATGGTTAATTCACAAGCAATTGGGAGGATATGTGTGAGGTGATGGGTATAGATCCATATTTTTCCCTTCCATACAATAATAAACCTCTAAATAAGTAGGAAGATGAAGCTCGAGCGGAGATAAACAAACTTTGGCGTGCGTGTATAGGTGATTCCTCCAAAGTAGCTTTCACTTAGTTGATTAATGTATTTTTACATAGTTCTACATAAGTTGACCAAGGAGTAGAAGTCAAAAGCGTGATACCTAATATACCATTTGGGTAAAAAAATATCACCCCTTTGAGTTAACTGCCTATCTTTTATGCCCAATTAATCCTCTGTTCCTTCCTAGTAAACCTAATGATCGACCAAGTAGAGGTTTGATCAATTTTTTAGTTAGATTGGCTCATGGAGTCAATATTATTCAAGTTGCTATTACGTTGGTGTAGACACCCCATTCTGTTACCCCTTAAACTCTCCTTAGGTCCTAAGCACCTCCCTTCATCACTACAAACCCAAGTCATATCCCGAGTATTGTTCTAGAAGCCATTGGGCACTCCCTCCGTTTGACCAAAAGTCAAAGTATTCAGATCAATCGAGACTAAATGAATCTTCAAAGGGCCCTGAATCGCCTTTCTAACTGTCCATCTCGTGTATGATTCTGACTTACAGTACGGACGAATGATCCATTTTACTCCGAGAGGTAACCAAACACTTCCAGGGCTCGGTTGACCAAAGTCAGCTCCCTGAACTAGATCAAACTCTTTGGAATGTCTAAGTACATCTCCTAATATTTCCAACGGTCCACCCCATTTGCGATTCGAACTTACCATGCGAACGAACGATCCGTTTACTTTCGATGTTTTCCCGTCGAAAGGACCGACAAGCACTTCCGAGCAACATTTGACCCAAAGTCAACTCCCGAACTCGGGAGAGGTCCAAAGGACTTTAAAAGGTCTCTAAAATACCTTTCCAATGGTCCACCCCGTGCACAATTCGGATCAACGGGTTGCATTCTGCGGCCGATTTTCCAAAAAGTCCGGAAAGACACTACCAAACGGTAGGTCCCAGACCCTGCCTATCGACAGTGTGCCTAAACACACCTGTCGATTGGTAGGACCAGAGCTATGCCGATCGGTAATGCCTTGGGCCTATAAAAGGGGGCCCTATCCTCATTGCAGGAGAACCCAGATCTGATAGACATCACTCTCAGAAAATCCAGAAAACCTCCCTTGAAGTCAGCGTGATTTCTACATCCAAATTTATTTCCAACCTTTACTTTTCATCATCATTTTCATCAAAATTGGTGAATTCACTACCCTCCATCATCATCCAAGTGCAAGGGCTTATTTTCAACACTCAAGATCAAGCTCAAGATCTTCAAGAAGGTCCAATTTTCTCAATTCTCTCCTTAAATTCTCATAAATTCGCATTAACTTGTTTTATTAATTAGCACTTTTATTCCCTCATCTCACACATCCTAATATACTTTTTATATAATATTATTGCACATCCCTTATTTTCATACAAATAAAAAACCCAAAAAAAATAAGAAAAATAGGGTTTGCTCATAATTTCCAAACGGGAATTCTCACACTTTTCTTACACTTCTCTCACCACTAAAACACTTTTTTACACACACACACACAAATAAGAGAATCCCCCGATTGGATTTATGGGATAAACCCCACCCCTTGTTCTGCATGCGAACTACGTGGACTTTGATTCCTCTATAGGCTACGTAGGCATCTCGGGGTAAAACCCGAGACTCGAGTCCTATTCTCACCTTTTCTCTCTTTTTCTATTTTTCTCTAAACTCAATTCTCTCATATTATATATATTTTTTCTTATTAGCGTATTATCCCATATGCGTTATCGTTCCAACGTAATGATCAACATATGGATAATCGCGTAAATCCTATTTTCTAATATTACTTTTACATTCCTACGGATGACTCGCTTTACCTCTTCCATGGTACAAGTCGATGACTCTTATCTCCATTATATGTGAAATACTCTTACTAAAGCTGTTTAATATAATATTAAACTATTTAAGTAACTCCGAACTATTTTTTTAAGAAACTCTTTTCTAGAAATCAAATCAGTTAAACCACAAGACGTGTTTAAAAAATATGCACGAGATCTGTTCAAGATTTGTTAAGAGGTTTTGAAAAACAAAACTAAAATAGTTTTAAATCAGCCCACTAATCAGAATGAGATGAAGATATGTAGAAAGATTAAGGAAAAGAGATTTTTAATGTGGTAAAACCTCACCCAACTGAGGAAACATCCACGACTCCCTCTACGGAGTAAAAAGAAAAATCCACTAAAACAAAATTTAATAGTTACAAACTATATAACACACATGCACACAAATAAGACCTATACAAGTTTAGGAATGTACCCACTGGGGTCGTTATAACTTTTCTGCAGTTCTGATTATTGATGTTGTTCTCCCAGTTTGCTAACTTCCACTTTGTTCCAGTCTTTACGTCGACTCTTGTTTCAAGATCTTATTACCAACACTTTCAGTGTTGTAGTGTGTAAGTGTTTGTGATGGTGATCTAACACATGCATGCCCACACTCACGCTTATTTTTATAAACAGTCCTAACAAATTACATATAAGATCTATATGCTGTGATTTTCAGCTTCTCTCTTACTAAGAACAAAAACCATATTTGACCTTTCAAAATATCCAAGAATCCACGGTTATCTTGCTCGGAAGACGGTTCAAGATCATAATAAATCTCAGAGTTTTGAAAGTATTTATGGGATTGAAAACCACCAAGTGCGATTCTTAACTAGGCCAAATGTCTTGTTTCAAAAGAACTAGAAATAGAAAATATATTTGTTGATTTTGAAGTTAAAAACATTTACAGAAAAGAATCAACAAAAGTTTTCTCAAGATGAGAAACTATAAATGCAGATCTGTGTGAAATATAACATAAAATGTTCAGATCTATGATTTCTATGAATAAGAAACACAAATCTAAACTTAATGTTTAAGTTGAAAACAAGATCTTAAAACAAAGAGGTTACAACACGAAACAACTAACAAACCAACTATCAAACTCTCAAAAACTCAAGGTTGTGTTTCGTATATCACTAGTTTTAAAAAAGGTTAGGGTTTGAAAGGTGTTTTGGATGATTTAGGGCTAGGGTTTCTAACTCTCTCTCTCTCTGGTTTCTATCTCTTTTCTCTTTTGTATCTTCTCTCTCTACTCTATTCTCACTCTAGAAATGACGAAGTGGTAAAAGATTTTGAAATGCTGAGGGTAAGGCTCCTTATATAGGGGGCTGAGAAGGTTCGAGAACAAGGTTCAAAATCAAGGGTACGATCTAGTCTTCGGCAGTTGACTTTGAACTAACGATATAAGAGAAGCGGTGGATTAAAACGCTTTTGATTGGCTTAAGAGATGTTCACAGGGATTAACCCAGAACGCATGCAGATCGTTGATTAAAACAGTCCATGGACAGGAAATGATCAAGGCTTATTTCTCTCAGAAGAAACGCAAAATGGATCGATATCTGGAAGACAGGTGTAAGGCTGATATTAAGGTTGAAACGCGTGTTTTAAAAATAATTACACAAACATCTTGAAGTCTCTAGCGCTTTCGATTTCTACCCCAGTGAACTTCCAAAGATAAAATAACCAATTCAAAATTGCAGATTGACCCCAAAGACTTTTTAAACCAATTTTAATTAAGAAAAAAAATGTTTTAAAAATCATTAAAAATTCCCAAAAAATTATTAAAATTCAATTTAAGGGAAATTAATACACTCAATACACACACAACCAATTATATGCAATATGCAATGTATGAATGCAATACTAATGTGCGTGAGTGTTGGTAAATATACCTTAGATCAATCAAACAAGAGGACTAAAATGTAGAGGAGGTTTGAGGCTCTTTGGTTTCTAGGATGGGACTCAATTTTGTCACTATTTCCAAACTAGATGAGCACTTATATAATGTAGACTCAAGTGAGTCAAGATTATAAGATGCTTCAATCTCCCCCTTTGTAAATATGAGACAAAATCTCCTTTGAATCAACTTGGACTCGTAGGGCGATAAAAAGAAAGGAAAAACCTATTCCTATACAAAAATCTATCTACCCATTTCCTAGAAAAGAAAATTACATAACTCAACAATTACAATTCAATACCCTCATACAACTGTTGAGAATAACTGAGAAAAACTGAACAGAATCCTGCAAATAATCACTAATATCAAGCTCTTCAGAACATGTAAAAAATTGAACTGTCATAAGACTCAAATTTCTCCCCCATTTTGTCTCAAATGGACAAAGGGAAAAAACTAAGCAGGCCAAAAAAATTTAATAAGCACAAACCATTCCTATTGATTTATGCAAAGAAATAAATCTATTGTAATCCAAAGGTTTGGTAAACATATCTGCGAGTTGCAAATCAGTAGGAAGATAATTGATTTCTAATTCCTTAGTCGCAACTAATTCGCGTATAAAGTGATGTCTAATTTTGTGTGTTTTGTTCGCGAGTGTTGAACAGGATTTTTAGAGATATTGATCGCGCTTTGATTATCACAATAGAGATGTAGTTGTTCCTCTTTAATACCATAATCATTTAGCATTTGCTTAAGCCAAAGTAATTGAGCACAACAACTTCCAGCGGCTATGTATTCAGATTCAACTATTGATAGAGAAATGGAGTTTTGTTTCTTACTACTCCAACCTACCAAATTATTACCAATATAGTAACATGCGCCTGATGTGCTCTTACTATCGTCAGTACACCCTGCCCAATCAGTATCGGTGTATCCTATTATAGTGCTAGGAGTATCATTGGTGTACCAAAGTCCTAAATTTAGAGTGCCTTTAATGTATTTTATAATTCTTTTAACACAAAGTTAAATGGCTCTCCTTAGGATTGTTTTGATAACGGGCACACACATAAATAGTGTACATAATATCAGGACACGAGGCAGTAAGGTAAAGTAAGGTTCCTATCATACTACGATATAAAGTTGGATCTATGGATTTCCCAGTTTCATCCTTAGACAGTTTGACCGTAGTACTCATGGGAGTTTTAGCATCTTTTGCACTCTCAAGGCCGAATTTTTTAATTATCTCTAATGCGTATTTGGATTTTGAAACAAATAATCCTTCTGAATTATGTTTGACTTGAAGACCTAAGAAAAATTATAACTCCCCCATAAGAGACATTTGAAATTCTTTAGGCACAATTTTCGAAAAGGATTTGACTTCTGAGGGGGAAGTTGACCCAAAGATGATATCGTCTACGTAAACTTGAGCTATAATCACTACACTAAATCTGCCCATTTGTCAAGGTCATTGACCTTGACAAATTCACCTTGTCAAGGTCAATGACCGTGACATTTCGAGGCGAGACAACTTTTTTTGTCACGGTCGTGTCACGGTCATTGACTTTGACAAAAAACTCGCGTTTTGTGTCACGGTCGCGTCAAGGTCAGTGACCGTGACACGTTTGTCACAGTTTATAACCGTGACAAAGCCATGACCCTTTTTAAAAAAATTGTCACGGTCATTGACCGTGACAATTCTGGGAAGAATTAAAAAAAAACTGCTGGGCAGTATGGCCACTGCCACTGCCCAAACAGTATATTTGTACCTGTTATAGCAACGTTGTACCTGTTCCAAACATCATATATCCGAACAAACTAAAGATAATGCAAATATATATTCAAATAAGAAACTATTTAAAAAGAAACAACATCACCATCATTTTATCTCAAATCTACAAACTATTTGCATGGAAAAGAGATTTTGTACCGCGACGCTCGGGAACACCTCCTTATCCTTCCCTTCTCGTCCGAATAGCCACATAAGTATAGAGAATATGTGGCCTACCCTTAGGGCCACTCCCTGTCCCCTGAATTGAAATAAAGTAAAATTAGTATCCGCCCCTCAAATATAGATAAATATAAATCGTAATTGAAATTGAAATCGAAATTGACATATAAATATAAATACATTACCTGTAGTGTCACTCAAACAGCTAACTTGAGCTCATATAGCACCTCCTTCCAACTAATGTACCCCAGGCAATCGTGTCAATTATAATTCTCTTCATATCTAAACACTAAGAAATACCATAATCCTATGGAGGTATGCGTTGCAAATTCCTTCCAACCGTTGTGTAGCCAAAAATCAGCAGTTGAAGTTGTTAACTCCACCTTTGAATGGGGTATGGAAAGTGGTGGGGTATGGAAAGTGGAATTGACAACTTCAACCGGTGATGTTTGGCTACATAACGGTTGGGAGGAATTTGCAAAGCATCGCTCCATAGGATTATGGCATTTCTTAGTGTTCGGATAGATGAAGAGATTCAGTCTCCTCTCCACAAATAGGACACCCCAAATAACTATGTACTAATCACCTATTAAAGGTAAGAAGCGTATATTCATGGATTAGTATAAACAAAACTTAGATGTAGTTGGAATATTTATGTATTAATCTCCTCTCCACACACGCACACTACACAAGAGTGAAAATGATAAAGTGCAGATCAAGTAAAATCATTAAAAATGGATGTTTCGGTACAAATTGAAATATTTATTACAAATTGAAAAATTATTTCAAATTCGGGTTATCATAAAAAATGGATTGATATTCGTTAGGAGCAGCCAAGTCATCCACACTACTATTTAGACGCCTTGGCGCGTGTTGGACAATTGACCAAGGCTCGTTGTTGATATACTCCGAGTAAAACACTTGCTTAACCTTTTGAAATGCACAAACAAACGGCTCATCGCTCACGTGGTCGTTGCTCTTCAACTTGGACAAGTCAACCATGATCAAATTGGTGACAGGATCAACTTTGGAAGCATTTTTATCCTCAACTCTTACCCATTCACAGTAAAATACAACCTCTTTAAAGCTTATATAATCCAATTCAAATATATTTTGGATTACACCATAGTAAGTCATTTCAGCTTCAACGAGGTTTTTATCTTTTGCGCTCGCTCGAAAGAAAGTAAGAGCCTTGTATGAAATTCCCGAGTTCTGTACATTTGTACTTTCCTCGTACACTTTAGCGCCGAAAATGTAACCGTTCAATCGATATTTTTTGTACTCTTGTGCCACGAACAAGGGTCCAGTGGCTAGACGAGCAAGCCTTGATGTCGCATCACCCATCTTTAGGAGCTGAGAATATAGATAAATTAATTATATTAGTGGTAAAATTTGAGTGTAATGTAATGTTATATAACGACTGTTTTCATTGTAATTACCTCTTGTGTCAACCATAGCCTAAATTCGCCGTCTGATTGTACCACTGTTTTTCATCTTTTATTGTTCTCACAGGCTTCATATTTACTGCATATTACAAAATTAATCATGTATAAAATAATCTAAAATAATGTTAAACATTATAATATTCGAAACTTACTTTTTCCATTCTTTGACATCTTCATGTGTGTCAAATAGATAACGAGCTACTTGTTCATGTTGCAAACTCGTTAATTTCACTCGCTTTCCCATCATATTACCACCATCATCGAGGAATTCATCAGTGTCATCAACGCTGGTAGAGTCAGTTATATATTCCCGAGTATATATTGATGACTCCACGGTGATGTATTCCTCTGCAATTGATCCTGTAATATATCGCGTATTCTTGACGTAATCTTTAAAAACTTTCATCAATCTTTCAAACGGATACATCCACCGATATCTAACTGGACCACAAAGAAGTGCCTCGTCGTATAGGTGTACCAACAAGTGAACACTTATGTCAAAGAATGCTGGGGGAAAGTACTTCTCCAATACACAAATCGCTTCGTTCACAGCCAATTTTGCGGCCACTATGTGTTCTCGATTCACTACCTTCTCACACAAGAGGGAGAAGGTAATACTAATTTGCATAATAGCCCTACGCAAATCCTTGTGCTTGGAGAAACAATGCTTAAACAATAGAGGAACCAATTGCATGATCACATGCCAATCGTGGGACTTACACTTATGTAAATCATGAGTAACATAATTCACAATCCTTTGCAAGTTGGACGAAAAAGTAGATGGGCCCTTCAAATTATATATTATGTCTAGAAGCACCTTCCTTTCCTCACTCGTCAAAGTAAACGCACCAGGGGGAATTATTGTCCTTCCCCTACTATCTTCTTTCGACCATAGTTGTAGTTTAAGTTTTAACGTTTTAAGGTCTTTTCGTGCATTTTCTCCATCCTTCGAATGACTCCCCCCAAGGCAAGTACCCACAATATGTTCAACGAAGTTCTTCTCTGCATGCATCACATCCAATACATGGCGCACCGGGTTTTTCTTCCAATAAGGTAAGTCAAATAAAATTGACCTCCGAGACCATGCCTTTCTTATCTCAGTTTCATTCCCAGTTGGGGTCTTCTTATGCTTGACATTCTTAAATTTGGGATTCTTACCTGGCATATTTGGGCCACATTCAGAAGATTTACTTTCAATTTCTGAACCCGAAAGTTGTCTCGGCGGTAGCCTATGTTCAACTCCGCCCAATAAAAAATTGGAAGCTTTCTCAAATCTGAAACTATGATCTGGGGGTAAAAACCTCCTGTGGCAATGGTATACATTTTTTAAGCTGGAGGATAGATGAAGAGATTCAGTCTCCTCTCCACAAATAGGACACCCAAAATAACCATGTACTACACATCCGGATAATGTCCCATAAGCTGGAAAATCATGAATTGCCCACATCAACATAGCTTTCAGCGTAAACTCTTCTTTTCTAAAAGAGTCAAATGATTGCACACCCTCTTCCCACAACTCATTTAATTCTTCTACCAAAGGATCCAAGTAGATATCAATGTCTTCACTTGGTGCCTTTGGCCCAGGTATCAATAAAGCCATCATCGAAAATTCAGGTATCATACACTGTGAAGGAGGGAGGTTGAGTGGGGCTAGGATCACTGGCCATACACTCTGATTGGTGCTTAGATTTCCAAATGGATTGAAACCATCTGTTGATATAGCCAAATGAATGTTGCGTTGTTCTCGAGCAAAATCGGGATACTCATAATTCATCCTCCGCCAGGCAGTAGAATCAATAGGATGACGCATGATATTACCCCCTACTTCTGCCCTAGCATGCCAAGTCATTGCCTCTGCAATCCATGGTACTGTGAAAAATTTCTTTAATCTAGGCCCAACGGGAAAATATTTCAATACTTTTTGAGGCACTTTTGAGCTTGTGCCTTCCTTACTAGTAGATTGGACATATCTAGGTTCATCGCATACCGGACAACGATCGAGATTTTCATACTCCTTTCGGTATAGTATGAAGTCATACACACAAGCATGAATCGATTTATACTTCATTCCCAAACCTTTCAAACTGTTCTTCATAACAGGATAGCTATTTGGAAGTGTATTCACCTTGGGTAATAAGCCCTTCACCCATTTCAGAATTCCCGTCACGCTATTGCCAGACAAACCGTACTGCGTCTTCAAACTGTGCAAACCAACCATGGCATGTAAAGTTGTTTGATCTTTCTCACAGCCAGAGTATAACGGTTGGGTCGCCTTAATTAATACCCACCCACCCCCACCCCCTCCCGATGTTTATTATCCAACTATTATCAATTATTTATAAAATTGATGTCTACTTTTAGTGTTGTGTATATATGTTAGTCCTCGGCTTTTTTATTGAACTTTTAGTTATTTAGTGTATTGTAGATTGATGAGGCCACACAATGAGCACACAATGAACTACTATTTCGCCTTTTACTAAAGAATATCATATGCTCACAAATAGGCGGCATACGCCCATTTTTTTAATTGTTTATACCCCCTCCCCCACCACACACCACCTGATGATGCTTAAACCCCTTTTGATAGACGGCTCTCTTAGTATTTTTTTTGTCTATACTATCAAGTGTTCAACTAGTTTGGAGAGTTGTACCAAACAATATTAGTTGAGATCCAACTTCAGATTAATTCAAGACATAAGACCCTAAAGGGAATCCTATCTGCAACAAGATTCTAGTTAGTAAAGAAGACATAACAGAATATGGTGGAATCCACTACACTACACACCCATTCCCACACTTAAAAACCATTTAATAATATTTAAAAAATTCAAAACCATTTAATAATATTTAAGCACTAAAATTAATTTAATTTAATTTAACCTAGGAATTAATCAGATATTTTTATCCTATGTTTACTAATGCTAAAATTATGAAAAATGATATTTTGAGATAATAATGTGTGAAAATTTGTTTTATGATTTTTTTCTTAACTGAAAATTATTTAGGGGTATTTTTAATTGAATATATACACATTTTTAACTCTTTAAAAATTACATTTTAATCCTTTCTAAATCTTTGGGAGAGTTTGGGTTGTGTTTTTCGGCCATAACACCACACACCCTCACCCCCACCACCACCCCCTCCCCCACCACACACCACCACACACACACACACACCCCACCCTACCCCACCCCCTGCCCCCCTCCACCACCCCCTCCCCCAAAACACACCACCACACACACACACACCGCACCCCACCCCACCCCACCCCCTGCCCCCTCCACCACCCCCTCCCCCACCCTGCCCCACCCCGCCCCACCCCGCCCCACCCCCTGCCCCCCTCCACCACCCCCTCCCCCACCCCTCACACACGCACACACATACACACATATATATATACACATACACACATAAATATACAGACAAATATATATATAAATGGAAGAGAGAGAGAGAGCAGCGTCGAGAGAGAGAGAGAGAGAGAGAGGGAGGGAACGGTGGGAGGGAAAAAAGAAGGGGGAAAGGGTTTTTGCTGGAAAAGTTATCACGGTCGTGTCAAGGTCATTGACCGTGACAATTAGTTGTCACGGTCGTGTCAAGGTCAATGACCGTGACATAAAACGCGTGTTTTTTTGTCACGGTCAATGACCTTGACAAGGCTTGACGGCTGAAAGGTGACAATTTGCCCATTTTGATGTAGTGAATGATATGCTTGTCAAAATGTTTGACAAAAAGAGTTTGATCTTTTCCACCTCTCTTAAAACCTTTGTTTAAGAGAAAGTTGGAAAGGCGCTCATACCAGGCTCTTGGCGCTTGTTTTAGGCCATACAAAGCCTTCTTAAGACGAAAAACATGATTTGGATACTTAGGGTCAATGAACCCTTTTGGTTGTTCTACATAGGCCTCCTCAGTCAATATTCCATTAAGGAAGGCAGATTTGACCTCCATTTGGTAAAGCGTAAAATGTAAGTAGCAAGCTATAACAAAGAGAAGACGAACAGATTCTAATCGAGTGACAAGGGCAAAAGTCTCGTTAAAATCTATTCCGTCTATTTGAGAATATCCTCGAGCAACTAGTCTGACTTTGTTTCTAATATCCCACTTTCATCATATTTATTTTTAAATATCCAATGTGTGCCAATAACCTTTTTGCGATCAGGCCTAGGTATAAGATACCAAACATCATGAACGACAAATTGAAGAAGTTCATCCTACATTACAGAAATCCAATGAGGATCATTTAATGCATCATTAACATTCTTTGGTTCCATAAGGGAAACAAAACATGCATAATGAGCATAGTTTCTTAATTGAGATATTGTACGAACAGGCTCACTAGGGTTACCCACAACGTTATCTATGGGATGGTCTTTAGAAACCCAATTAGGTACTTCAGGTGTCTCAATAGGTAAAGAATCATATATTTCAAAAGAGTCATTTACTAAAACATTTTCAGAGTCTTCTACAATAGTTGATTCTCCAGTCTTACTCTCTACAGTAGTGTCACTTACAATAACGTTTATGGATTCCATTAAGGTCTTAGTGCGAAGATTATAAACACGGTAGGCTCTACTGTTAGGAGAATATCCTAGAAAGATGGCTTTATCTCCTCGAGTCTCAAATTTGGATAAGTGTTCTCTGTATTTGCAGACATAACAGGTACTACCAAAGGTTCTAAGATACTTAAGATTGGGATTTTTCCCATACCAAAGTTCGTAAGGAGTTTGTTTAGAATTCTTTCTAAGATAGACCCTATTGATAATGAGACACGCAGTACGAATATCTTCTACCCAAAAATACTTAGGTAAACACTTGGCATGTAACATAATACGTGCCATCTCTTGAAGGGTACGATTCTTTCTCTTAGTAATACCATTCTGTTGAGGTGTCTTAGGAGCACTAAATTCATGTTTGTAACTATTATAGTCACAATACTCTATAACACTAGTATCTATGAATTCTCCACCTCTATCACTACGAATCCTATTTACTTGAGAGTCTTTCTCATTTTCAATTCGAAGTAAAATCTTCAAAAAGGTTTGGAATGTGTCAGACTTTTGTTTTAAGAAATCTACCCAAGTAAATCTAGTGAAGTCATCAACCATAACCAGAATGTAACTGTGTCCAAAGAGACTAACAGTTCGAGAAGGACCCATTAGGTCCATATAGATGAGCTCCAAAGGTGTAGAGGTTAGGATATCTTTGACTTTCTTATGAGGGGCTTTAACAATTTTACCTTCCTGATAAGAACCACATACAATATTGGAAATGGGTTTGATTTTAGGAATACCTCTAACTATTTGTTGAGAAGACAGTCTACAAAGGTTTTCGTAATTTATGTGACCCATTCAATTATGCCATATCTCATTGTCATCCATTCTGGCAATGTTACAGTCCTCAGTACTGTTCTGAATAGTATAACAATTGTCCGGAGTCCTGAGTCCTATAATTATGAACTCACCTTTTTCATTTAAAATTTTACAATTATTTTTTGAAAAGGTGACAGTATTATTTGAGTCACAAAATTGCGAAATACTAAGTAAATTAGCCTTAAGACCTTTTACTAGAAGAACATTTTCAAGTGGAGGTAATCCTTCTTCTTGAAGAGTTCCTTTACCAATGATTTGAGATGATACCCCATCACCAAAAATAACTTTTCCTCCAGTAAAGCTGGTTTTGTTTAAGAGTTTGGTATCATCCCCAGTCATGTGCTTTGAACATCCAGAGTCTAAATACCAACCAGAAGGAGTGTGTTCAACTTTTAAAGTAGTAATAACAATATTACACTTCATCTGGGGGTAATAGCTCGTCTTTTCTAACCCAAACAACTCTTGTTTTCATTTTACGCTTATTTTCTCTTAATTGATAAAATTTGCGAGCATTCGATTTATGTTGGAAAATATTTTGCGCATGAGGTTGAAATTTATGAAAAGTATGAGCATTTGGTTTAGAAAAGTGTCTAGGAATCCTTCTTGGAAATGATCTTTTAGGTTTGGTCTTTCTCTTTCTATAGTTAGAGTTTTTATCTGGTTGTCTAGGAAGAACATAGTTGTTACGACTTCTCCTAGAATAGTTAAAGTTTTGGTATACATGAGTACTATAGACAGGATTGACTAAACGTCTAGAGTAACAACCTTCAAAGGAATGACCAGATAAGTCACAGTAAGAGCAATATAGATTGCTCGAAGATGGTATCTCTTTAGGAAAGTCTCTAAACATGGGCTTGATGGACTTTTGGGATTGAACTTTATTCCTAGGGAGTACAATTTGTATGACAGAATCACTCTTCCTAATCGGGGGGCAGGAATATTTAGTCCTAGGTGGACTTTCACACTTAGAGCAACTTGATTCCCCAATATTAAAATTTGATTGTTTTTCATCAAAATTATTTTTCAGAGAATAAAAATCTGGACAAGTTTCTATAGGTCTTTTGCCTCCTAACACAAACTTAATTGGTTCAAAATTTTTAATTTGAGTCTTTAAGTTGGGGAAAAACCCTATTCCAGTTCGATCATCATAATTGGTTTTAGAATCAGCAACAAAACCATCAAAACAGTTTGAATTATTTTCAAATTTTGCAAATTTTTTGAAAACAGTTGCTGTCTTTTCTTTGGATTGTTCCAATTCTAATAATGTCCCTTTATATTTTTTCTCCAGAGTTTCATTTTCTTCAATTAAATTCTTCAATTTTTGATCAAATATTTTGACTTCATTTTCATGAGTTAAACATTGGGTAGTATACTCTTCAACGTTAAGTTTAACCATCAGACTTAAGTCTTCTAATTTCTTAGTGAGATCTTTCACTATCATCTCTAGTCTAGTGCTTTTATTAAGAGTTTTCGCATAAAGTCTGTGAATGTCAAGTAGGTCTTCAGTGTCTGAGTCACTAAGTACAGTGTGTGAATTGACCCCTAAGGATTCAATTCTTAAACTCACGCACTCGTTTACGTCGTCATTATCGCATTCCCTTTGACTCACACACCCCGTGGTAGAACTAACAATATTCTCAGAAAGTAAAGCATCTAAGAAAGTAACAGCATGATTCAAAACATCAGAAGTAGAGTTACTAGCATCATTCTCATACATAAGCATATTATCATTGTAGATTATTTTGGCAAAGAAAGACATGCAGGGATAAAAAACATCAGAAGATTCAGGTTCCTTATTTTTAGAATCGCTTGAATCATCCCATGTTTTGCAAATGTTAGCCCTAGTATGTTTATTGGCAGTGTTCAGTTTCACTCTACAATATTGTGCTATGTGTCCTAGTTTTCCACATCTAAAACACTCAATGTTCTTGAAATATTTATTAGGTCTCATGTCCTTGTGATATTTTTCTTGACCTTTCTCATGAGGTTTATAGTTAGACTGATTTGGATAATTTGGTTTGCCTTGTCTAGTTGCCAATTTATTTCTAAATTTGACAATTTTCTTAAATTGTTTTGACATCAAGGCAATTTGATTATCCAAACTATCTATATTACATTCCTCATCAGAATCATCAGCGGGAATAGTAAACTCAGGTTTCATCAGCGTAGAGGTAAAACTCAAGTTGGAACTAGTTTGTTTCCTATGGAACTGGGTTATTTGTTTTTTAAATTCTAATTCCATTTCCACAGCTTGTAGTTTACTACTGAGTAATTCAGGAGTGATATTTTTATCACACATTTCCTCAATATTATATCTTTTGTTATCAAATTTTCGTGGCAATGATCTCAGGATTTTAGATACAATTTCATGTCTGTCATATGTTATCCCATTAGCATGCAATTTGGTCACAATGTCAGTTAATTTCATGTAAAAGTCATCAAAGGTTTCAGAATCAGACATAATTAGGGAATTATACTGCTGGACAAGCATTTGAGTTTTAACAGCCTTAGCTCTAGTGTCACCTTCATGTGCAGTGATCAACGTATTCCAAGCTTCCTTAGAAGTGGCACAAGATGAGATCCTTTTGAAATCATGTTCATTTATGGACATAAAGATGGCATTCTTGCCTTTGTAATTATTTCGAGAAGTTTTCTTCTCTTCTTGTGTGAACTCACTTAAAGCTTTCTTAATCCTCTCATTACTTCCTTCAGTGGATGGTTTAGTAGGATAAGTGTATCCATTTTCAACAATATCCCAGACATCATCTCCCAAGGTTCCTTGAATTAAAGCAACCATTCTTACCTTCCAATAAGCAAAGTTGTTTCCATCAAAGAGTGGGGGTCTGGCCAAGTTACCAAATCTTTCATTTTTCTCGTCCATTGTTTTGATTTTAAGAAAATAATTTCAGAAACACAAGATCTTTTAAAAAGATTTCCAAAGCTCTGATACCAATTCAAATCATGTTACTAAAGTCGTTTAATATAATATTAAACTATTTAAGAAACTCCGAACTATTTTTTGAAGAAACTCTTTTCTAGAAATCAAATCAGTTAAACCACAAGATGTGTTTAAAAAATATGCACGAGATCTGTTCAAGATTTGTTAACAAGTTTGAAAAACAAAACTAAAATAGTTTTAAATCAACCCACTAATCAGAATGAGATGAGGAGATGTAGAAAGATTAAGTACAAGAGATTTTTAACGTGGTAACACCTCACCCAACTGAGGAAACATACACGACTCCATCTACGGAGTAAAAAGAAAAATCCACTAAAACAAAATTTAACAGCTACAAAATATATAACACACATGCACACAAATAAGACCTATACAAGTTTAGGAATGTACCCACAGGCGTCTTTATAACTTTTCCGCAGTTCTGATTGTTGATATTGTTCTCCCAATTTGCTAACTTCCACTTTGTTCCAGTCTTTACGTCGACTCTTGTTTCAAGATCTTATTACCAACACTTTCAGTGTTGTAGTGTGTAAGTGTTTGTGATGGTGATCTAACGGATGCTTGCACACACTCACGCTTATTTTTACACACAGTCTTAACAAATTACATATAAGATCTATATGCTGTGATTTTCATCTTCTCTCTTCCTAAGAACAAAAACTTTATTTGACCTTTCAAAATATCCAAGAATCCACGGTTATCTTGCTCGGAAGACGGTTCAAGATCATAATCAATCTCAGAGTTTTAAAAATATTTTTGAGATTGAAAACCACCAAGTGCGATTCTTAACTAGGCCAAAGGTCTTGTTTCAAAAGAACTTGAAACATAAAATATATTTGTTGATTTTGAAGTTAAAAACATTTTTACAGAAAAGAATCAACAAAAGTTTTCTTAAGATGAGAAACTATAAATCCAGATCTGTGTGAAATATAACATAAAATGTTCAGATCTATGATTTCTATGAATAAGAAACATAGATCTAAACTTAATGTTTAAATTGTAAACAAGATCTTAAAGCAAAGAGGTTATAGCACGAAACAACTAACAAACCAACTCTCAAACTCTCAAACACTCAAGGTTGTGTTTGGTATATCACTAGTTTTGAAAGAGGTTAGGTTTTGAAAGGTGTTTTGGACGATTTAGGGTTAGGGTTTCTAACTCTCTCTCTCTCTCTGGTTTCTCCCTCTTTTGCCTCTTCTCTCTCTACTCTCTTCTCACTCTAGAAATAACGAAGTGGAAAAAGCTTTTGAAATGCTGAGGGTAAGGCTCCTTATATAAGGGACTGAGAAGGTTCGTGAACGAGGTTCAAAATCAAGGGCTACGATCTAGTCTTCGGCAGTTGACTTTGATCCAACGATATAAGAGAAACGATGGATTAAAATGCTTTTGATTGGCTTAAGAGAGGTTCACAGGGATTAAACGAGAACGCATGCAGATCGTTGATTAAAATAATCCAAGGGCAGGAAATGAGCAAGGCTTATGTCTCTCAGAAGAAACACAAAACGGACTGATATATGGCAGATAGGTGTAAGGCTGAGATTAAGGCTGAAACGCGTGTTTTGAAAATAATTACACAAACACCTTGAAGTCTCTAGCGCTTTCGATTTCTACCCCAGTGAACTTCCAGAGATCAAATAACCAATTCAAAATTATAGATTGACCTTAAAGAATTTTAAAACCAATTTTAATTAAGAAAAAAATGTTTTAAAAATCAATAAAAATTCCAAAAAAATTATTAAAATTCAATTTAAGGGAAATTAATACACTCAATACACACACAACCAATTATATGCAATATGCAATGTATGAATGCAATACTAATGTGTGTGAGTGTTGGTAAATTTACCTTAGATCAATCAAACAAGAGGAATAAAATGTAGAGAAGGTTTGAGGCTCTTTGGTTTCTAGGATGGGACTCAATTTTGTCACTATTTCCAAACTAGATGAGCACTTATACAATGTAGACTCAAGTGAGTCAAGAGTATAAGATGCTTCAATATATACACATACACACACATCACGGGGAAAATAAATGAAAATATAAAAAACCCATGAGAGTTCGTAAGGGCGGAATGGGTACCTAACACCTTCCCATTTCGTAACTTAGCCTCCGAACCCTTTTCAAATCATTTTGGTTTCGTATGCACCAGTATGTCTTTGGATGCTGTCCTTCGAGATGGCTCCCTTTCTTTTGTCTATTTTGAGTAAAATAGACTGGAGACTCTATCTCTCTACATTTTTACCTCATCAAAGACATCGGCCAAAATGCTCCCGAGAGGGATGCGCGGGACCTAGGATCCTCACTCTGCCCGCCCGTTATGAGGATCGAGGATGGCCACAGTGTCGAATCCGTTGGGGATATTTTATTTTGAGGGCTAGACTCTATTTACATGGGCGTTTTATTTTCTTATATATCCCCTTATTTGCATGTTCCCCTTTACTACTCTTGTGTCCCCCGTGCTTATGCTTCTATTCACACACTTGTAGAAAATTCTCCATGTACACTTCACCCCACGTGCACACAGGATCGCATATATCCACATGTTGCACGCATCACCCATCCATACTTGGTTTACCATTGGTACTTGTACTTTGCTCCCTGTTTGGCATGATCGAAAAAGACCTTCTCATAAGATACTAATAAGAGAATCATGCATGATTCACACAACATCACCAAAGAGCATTGTTATTGACTAAATTTTTTCCAGTAACTGGAGGGTCACTTCATGATGGGCGCTGGTCCGATAGGGTACAGTTAGCCTAAGCGATATGACTCTCACCTTCCATTATCCACGTACCTTCGACGTATATCGAACGGTTCCCCGCATCGTACCTGATACGACGCAAATATTGCGTATTTCACCCGTTAACCTACGCGTTATTAGCCCCCTCGGGTATCTTAATCCCTATATTTATGCTCGTTAACCAGACAACCTCGGATTTCTATGTTAACATGTTTTGCAGGGGTTAATTGAGCTTTTGTAGGTATTTGGATGCTTAGTATGAAGTTCGGATGCATTCCAGTGAAGTTCCATACATAATCGCACGCGCAAGGGCATTTTAGTCTTTTCACAGCTTGGGTACCTGAAAGAGTTGGCGCTTGCGTTCAATTAAGAAATAATATAATAAACACCTTTTTAACCCAAACAAGCCCTAAACATGCAACTAGGTGTGATTGAAACAATATGAAATCATGCAAGAGTTATTCAAACACACATAATTAAAGAAAAATCCCCCACAGGGGAAAAACCATTTGTATATCACTATAATTTGTAAGAGAAACGGCTTACAATCAGATTACACTGAAATACAAGTTTTTGACTAAGAATTACCCGCAGGCATCGGATTCTGTAGTCGCGGCTGGAAGACTCCCTTTCCAGTAGGGTTGGCGGCTGGAACTATCCCTGTCCAGTAGGGATGCAATGAAGAGGAAGGAACGGTCCACTTCACAAAGGGTTGAACAACATCAATGGTGTTCTTGGGTTACCAAACTTGATTCACATAGATATGGAAGATGTGTGAATCTAAAAACCTAGAATCATAGGACTCAATAGGTGAAGACTTTAGGGTTGATATGCTCTGAAAAATGTGGGAAAGTCTTATCGAAACCAACTACTGATCGTGGTTTAAATAAGGAGTCAAAACCCTAAAAAATCTTCTACACGATCTGGCAGAGTTTATCCAGGGCGGATCGGTCCGGGCCTCAGGTGGATCGGTTCGATGGCGGATCGGTTCTTTTAATTTGAATCCGATTCGGTTCGCAATCGGTTCAGTGCTCTCTGGACTCATTTTGCAAGGCGGTCCGGTCCGATCCTGGGCGGATCGATCCTCAGTCGGATCGGTTCCTTTTTTTATTTCAGCGGATCGGTCCGAGGTTAGGTGGACCGGTTCTTTTTATTCTGGGGCGGACTGGTCCGGCTGACTGTTTCCAGATTCCTTCTTCTTTTGATCTTCGAATTTCGGATTTCGTTGATGACGATGTGATCTTTTCAACCATCAATCTTGTAACGGCGTATGGCATAACATATACATAAAGATGGACAAATTGTCCTTACAAATCTCCCCCTATGTCTATGCCGGAACAAACATAAAAAATCCGAATTATCAAGTATGAACAATGCCTATACAAATCTACCCTTCCATGAACCCAAAACTGAAAGAGGTACATATGACTAAGGCTGCATCGTTTGTTCTTCAATTTTTCAGGAATTTTCACGCTTTTCTCATCAGGGTGTGTATCATGGGATTATCAAGGATGTACCTACACACATGAGATAAAGCAAATACCAAGTGACGTATCGAGTTTGAAATGAGATAATAAACATATGCATATATACATATATACCAGATTTATGATGAACCTCAAATTTCAAAACTCCCCCCATAATCAGATAATTCATTCTAATCAGATAATTCATTCTCCCCCTTTTTATGATGTCCCCAAATAGACAAAATGAGAGAAATGAAATAAACAAGCAAAACCGAGGTGACACAAGGTATAAATCACACCATTAATGAACATAAAACAACCAAGTCGGTGAAAGCGTAAATGAATTGGAGTGATCAAAATTCGATAGGAAAATCAATGCATACAAATATGACATATGTGAACGATGAATATTGGATATTCCTAACGAATGAACTCAGATGCTTCCTTTGGTGTAAAAGAGTGGAAATATAAGATATTGACTATATCAAATCTACAAATCAAAGCTCAAAGTGATTTCTACACCAATAACGTCCAAAATGTTTTTCAGCTTTTTCAGGACTTTCAAGGAAGTACAGACCCGTTTTTATTCTCCAACCAAACTCCCTCAGATTTATATTATAATAGAGGTATACAAAATTCTCAAACTTTGGTGAATTGATGGTGAAACCTAAATGGCCCATATTTGGCATGAATTGCTTTTTATTGCCTTTAAATTTTTTCGGGCTCTTTTAACCTCTTAGGACCTCGGATATTACAATACCTCCATTTTTAGGTCCTTTTTAACGGTGGCTTTTGCGCAAAGTATAAAGAATCAACTTTCGCAGCCCCTCCCCGTTATACAAATTATCACACAGTCTCACCAAAACGGTTTTTACATGCAATCCAATCTTGTCAAGTTTTATCGCATATTGTACATTGTATAGACAGAATTGAGATAGAAACACTCAAGCCAATATGTGATAGACAAGTGCAATAATCAAATATAGCCGTGCATGTGTGCATTAAAGGATATAGGAGTCAAACATGTAGGGAGATATCACTAATTACATCTCAAGGACTCCAATCAATGTTAAGCACATGGATGAAATGATGTAGCGTCTCAAATCGCTACCAAACAGTCACATGGATATATGAAATGAAGTTGTGACTTGGCTATCTTAAATGCTCATCCATAAAAGGTGCAAAACAAAAGAAAAAATCTTTTTGGTCTTTTTCAAAAATATTTTTTAAAGGAAAATCTTTTTGTATTTTTTTTAAAGAATTATAAAAAAAACAAAAAGAATACATAAAAGCTGTACAACAAAGCTATGGTACATATAAAACAGACTAGCAATAGGAAGCATATGATATGAACATGAAGAAGCATCCTATTCTAGACATAGACCAACCCCTCAATCAACTGTGCAAATCCCCAAAGACTTCCTAAGACTCTCAAATCTAAGGGCATCTAAAGGTTTCGTGAAAATATCGGCTAACTGACGGTCCGTGGGAACAAAACTCAGGGTTACGACCTTTTCCTCAACTAACTGACGTATAAAGTGCTCGCGTAACCTGATGTGCTTTGTGCGCGAATGTTGGACAGGATTGCGGGATATGTGTATCGCGCTCGTGTTATCATAGGAAATGGTCATGGTGTCCTGTGAAATCCCATAATCCTCCAACATTTGCTTCATCCACATGAGTTACGTGCAACAACTCTTGGCGGCGATGTACTCAGCCTCCGCAGTGGACAAAGAGATGGAGTTTTGCTTCTTGCTCAACCAAGAGACAAGAGCAGAACCAAAGTAGAAACATCCACCAGAAGTGCTCCTACAACCATCTGCATCTCCGGCCCAATCAGCATCCGAATAGGCGGACAAACGGTCATTGGTATCAAAGGAATACCAAATGCCGTATGAGAGAGTTCCACTCACGTATTTGATAATACGTTTTAGAGCGAGTAAGTGAGACTCTTTCGGAGATGCCTGAAATCGCGCACAGACTCCAACACTATAGGCTATGTCGGGACGACTAGCAGTCAAGTAGAGAAGACTACCTATCATACTCCGATACAAGGTTTGCTCAACGTCCTTGCCTGAAGTGTCCTTACTAAGCTTGGTAGAAGTACTCATAGGTGTACGTGCATGCTTAGCAGAGTCTAAACCAAATTTCTTCACAAGGTCTCTAGCATACTTGGATTGAGAGATGAACATCCCATCCTCTAGCCGACGAACCTGGAGACCAAGGAAGAAAGTAAGCTCACCTACCATGCTCATCTCAAACTCACTTTTCATCTCCTCCTCAAAGTGGTGAGCATGCTGGGAGCATGTGGATCCAAAGACTATGTCGTCCACATAGACTTGGGCAACCAAAATAGCACCGTCATCTCTCCTGACGAACAACGTCATATCAACTCCCCCTCTCTTGAAGCCACGGGCTAAGAGATAGGAAGTAAGCCTCTCGTACCAAGCACGGTGTGCTTGCTTCAAACCATACAAGGCTTTCCTCAGATAATAGACGTGATCCAGGTGCTTAGGGTCTTCAAACCCTTTTGGTTGTTCCACATAAACCTCCTCCTGTAGAATGCCATTCAGAAAGGCACTCTTGATATCCATCTGATATAACTTGAAGTGCAGATGACATGCGATGGCGAGTAGTAAACGGACGGACTCAAGCCTCGCAACAGGAGCAAATGTCTCCCCAAAGTCTACACCCTCTATCTGTGTGTAGCCTTGAGCGACCAACCTAGCTTTGTTTCTAGTAATAGTACCATTTTCATCTATTTTATTCTTGAAAATCTATCGGGTACCTATCACATTAGTATCACTAGGTCGGGGGACAAGTTCCCAGACATTGTTCTTCTTAAACTGAAGCAACTCATCCTGCATAGCGGATATCCAGTGTTCATCCTTGAGTGCTTCTTTATGGTTCTTGGGCTCGACTTTGGACGTGTAGCAAAGATGGCTAACAACGTTCTCTAGCTGAGCACGAGTCTTGACCCCTAGAGTGGGATCACCAGCAATGGCAGAAGGGTCATGACTCTTGCGAACCCAAGCAGGTGTGTCCCCTAACACAGGAGTAGGGTCCACAGAGTGTGAGAGAGGAACAGGTTTTTCACTATCAGAACAATCCTCATCCTCACACTGAAGGTTAGGATCAATAACCGTCGAAGGTTCGTCATCTTGCACGGTAACGTTTATTGATTCCATAACCCTAGAGCTCTTCAGGTTAAATACCTGGTATGCTCTACTATTCGATGAATATCCTAGAAATATTCCCTCGTCGCTCCGGGAGTCGAAGTTTCCTAATTGCTCTCTATCCCATAGGATGTAGCATTTACTCCCAAAAACACGGAAATATGCCAAGTTGGGCTTCTTGCCGGTCCACAACTCATAAGGTGTCTGTAGTGTGTGTGGACGCAAATAAATCCTATTCACCGTGTGGCATGTAGTAGACACTGCCTCTGCCCAAAATCTCCTAGAAATTTTACGACCTAGAAGCATAGATCTAGCCATCTCTTGGATCGTTCTATTCTTTCTCTCAACAATCCCATTTTGCTGAGGAGTTCTCACAGCAGAAAACTCATGTTTGATCCCAAGGCTATCACAGTACAAATCCACCTTTGCTTCCTTAAATTCAGTGCTGTTGTCACTACGTATTCTGTTAATAGTGACACCGTGTTAATTTTGTAGGACACGACACTTGGTCGTTAAAAATTCTACAGCATCGAATTTCTCTCTCAGAAAACCTACAATGGAGTACCTGGAGAAATCATCTACCATCACGAGGATGTACCTCTTACCACCTATACTCTCCGTACGAGTAGGACCCATAAGATCCATATGTATCAACTCAAGAACACGGGAGGTGGTAATGGAATTCAACTTCCTATGCGGACTACGAATTTGCTTTCCCAACTGACAGGGTCCACAAATTGTGGAAGTTGGCTTTCCGAGAGATGGTAAGCCACGTACTAGGTATGTCTTAACAAGACGAGTCAAATCTCTCACGTTCACATGACCTAGACGTTGGTGCCACAGATCCATAGGAGTGATCGTGGCGCTGTTGCAGACAAGTGAGGATTTGGGCTCAGTCCCATAACAGTTATCCTCTGTCCTCACCCCTTGCACTAATAGTTTACCGGCTTGATTATAGACCTTATAAGCTTCCCGGTCAAACTTTACTGCAAAGTCATCGTCGCACAACTGGCTGATGCTGAGAAGGTTTACTTTTAAACCTTTGACGTACAAGACATTTTCTAGCTTAGGAAGTCCTGGTAACTCTACAGTACCTCGTCCTACAATGCTAGATTTACTCCCATCTCCAAAAGTAACTCTCCCATCATCATACTCCTCAATCTGAGTAAAAAGGGAGACATCACCTGTCATGTGTCCGGAGCATCCACTGTCAAAATACCACTGATAGGTATTATGTGCTTTGAGAGCAACATGAACAACAAGGGCCTTTTTCTCTTTCTTAGGAACCCAAGAATAGGTAACCTTTTGTTTACCGTTGTTGTTGTTGGTTTTAGCCGGAATGTGGGAAGCATTCATTGATGGTGAGGACATTCGTCGGAATTCCTCCATCAAACTCTGTGATGTGGCGGCTAGAAACTCAACTTGCTCTCTCAGACTAGCAAACTCATCAGTATGATGTGGAGGAGCAAAAGTACGTCGTGTCCGACCAAATCTATAGCAAAACTCCCTAAGGTGTCCATTTCTTTTGCAATGGGAGCAAAAGGGCACAGTATTAGGAGGACCTTGGTTTGCTTTTCTTGGTCGAACTCTCCTTCTTGATTTTTGATGACGGCCATAAGGAGTCGTAGTAAACTCAGGAATTGGTCCCGGTGCAATTTGAGACGTGGAGTCACCATCAAAACCAATTCCTTTCCTGTCACCAAAACCTAAAGCGGGACCGAGGAGCATCTTTCCCATCTTCCCAGATTTGTCCTCGATTTGTACCTTGACTTTCCTAGCTCTCTCAAGGTCATGAGTAAGCTGAGGAACAAGGGATTCAAGTTTCTTCCGAGTCTCCATGGAGGAATGGATCTCACTAGTAAGACTATCCACTTGTTTATTCAAGTCCTCTTTCTCTTTCTCAAAATTGCTCTCTCTCTCTCTAAGAAAATTCTCTTTACTAACCCAGGCAGACTCTCTCTCTCTCATGGCGGTGCAGGTGGAGGACTCTCTCTCTCTCGTCTCTTCTAACTCTTCTTCTAACGCGGTGATCCTAAGAACTAACGCCTTGTTACGTTTTTTAGTTTTGAAAGACTCATTATATAACTCGGTGTAGGCGCGTTGAAGGTTACTCTCGTCCTCACTACCTTCCTCCTCCCCCTCACTTTCTTCGCTCTCATTGTCGAGGTGTCCTTGTGAAGCATCATCCTCATCGTCGTGAGGAGAACAAGGAGTATTCACATGACTAGCCATGAACGTGGTGAAGTTACGCTCATGCGGTGACTCATCTCCCGAGTCCACCGACTCGACCTCACTGTCGTCACTAAGGGTAGCATTTAGGATAGCTTTACCCTTTTCCCTATTCAGACGAGTGGCACACTCAAACGCTTTGTGTCCCTTACCGTCGCACTCAAAACACTTCTCACTGTCTTTAGGGGGTTCTTTGAAATCTTTCTTTTCAAGCTTATTTTTCTGAAAATTCTTTTTATCTTTGAAGTTTCATCTTTTTTTAAATTTCAGAATTTTCTTGAAGTTTTTAGCAAATAATGCCAAATCATCTAAGTCAAACTCACATTCAGAATCATAATTTTCTATCTTTCTAGATGACTCGACTTTCTTTCTTGCCGACCCCTCACTTTTTCTCTCTAGGGCTTTAAGGGAAACTCCCTTATCTTTTGGCTTGGCAGATTTAGGAAACATGTCTATTTCATAAGTTTGTAAATCTCCTACTAGTTCTTCCAATTTTAGTGTATTTAAATTACCCAAGGAATTTAGCACAGTGACTTTAGGTATAAAACGCTTAGGAAGGGAATGAAGAATATTTTTAACAACTCTAGCATTAGGAATATGTTCACCAAGATTAAAACTAGTATTCACAATGTCAGAAAGTCTAGCATAAAATTCATCAAAGCATTCAGAATCATGCATGGTGATTGTTTCAAATTGATTTGTCAAGTTTTGCAACTTGGACTCTTTCACAACATTAGTTCCTTCATGGGTAAGCTGTAAAACATCCCATGCCTCTTTTGACGTGGTACACGTCATTATGCGTTTGAACTCATCAGGTGTGACAGACCCAGAAATAGCACTTAGACCCTTAGAATTAAAATATGACCATTTAAATTCTTCATCAGTCCAAGAAATGTCAGGTTTCAAGTTGGTCACATTATCAACAGTCACAGTGGGAGGAGTCCACCCTCGTTCAACCAAAATCCAGACACGTTCATCAATGGCTTTTAAAGCCGACCTCATATGGGCTTTCCAATAAGCATAATTTGTCCCGTCAAAAATAGGCATTTTATAATATGACTTCTCCATTTGAACACGCACTTTTTCAAAAATCAATTTTTTCAGAAAATTGATATTTTAGAAAAATTTTGCGAAAAAAGGGATACGCGATAAATTAGCGTAACCTGCTCTGATACCAATTTGAAAGAGTTGGCGCTTGCGTTCAATTAAGAAATAATATAATAAACACCTTTTTAACCCAAACAAGCCCTAAACATGCAACTAGGTGTGATTAAAACAATATGAAATCATGCAAGAGTTATTCAAACACACATAATTAAAGAAAAATCCCCAACAGGGGAAAAACCATTTGTATATCACTATAGTTTGTAAGAGAAATGGCTTACAATCGGATTACACTGAAATACAAGTTTTTGACTAAGAATTACCCGCAGGCATCGGATTCCGTAGTGGCGGCTGGAAGACTCCCTTTCCTGTAGGGTTGGCGGCTGGAACTATCCCTGTCCAGTAGGGCTGCAATGAAGAGGAAGGAACGGTCCACTTCACAAAGGGTTGAACAACAACAATGGTGTTCTTGGGTTACCAAACTTGATTCACATAGATATGGAAGATGTGTGAATCTAAAAACCTAGAATCATAGGACTCAATAGGTGAAGACTTTAGGGTTGATATGCTCTGAAAAACGTGGGAAAGTCTTATCGAAACCAACTACTGATTGTGGTTTAAATAAGGAGTCAAAACCCTAAAAAATCTGCTACACGATCTGGCAGAGTTTATCCAGGGCGGATCGGTCCGGGCCTCAGGCAGATCGGTTCGATGGCGGATCGGTTCTTTTAATTTGAATCCGATTCGGTTTGCAATCGGTTCGGTGCTCTCTGGACTCATTTTGCAAGGCGGTCTGGTCCGATCCTGGGCGGATCGGTTCCTTTTTTATTTCAGCGGATCGGTCCGAGGTTAGGCGGATCGGTTCTTTTTATTTTGGGGCGAACCGGTCCGGCTGACTGTTTCCAGATTCCTTCTTCTTTTGATCTTCGGATTTTGGATTTCTTTGATGACGATGTGATCTTTTCAACCATCAATCTTGTAACGACGTATGACATAACATATACATAAAGATGGACAAATTGTCCTTACAGTACCTGGCCCGACATCTCACGGAAGTTGTAGCACTCCTCGCTAGCTTCGCGTGGCCGCAAACGGTGTGCAATTCTGATGCATAACGAAGAAGTTACGGCGATTTCAGTGGAGGAAAAACAAGGAAGCAAAAGAGGAGAAGGGAGAAGAAGAAAAGAGGAATGCAGTAGGCTGCTGCAATCTGCCCTGCTTGATCGATCGATCGACGCTTCTGGTCGATCGATCGACTATTCTGGATTGCCGAATTTTTGCCTAGGTCGATCGATCGACCAAAGGGGTCGATCGATCAATGCTCTGTTTTCTGCAGATATTTTCCTTTCTTTTCTTTATTCTTTATTTTTATTCCAACTTACTATATAAGCCAATTTTGTTGTAATAAAACCATAGATCAGTAGAGGCACGATTTTAGGTTAGTTTTAGTTAGGGTTTGGGGATTTGAGAGCTTCTTCTTCCTCCTCTCTTGGTTTGACACCCTTTAGGGGTTGTAATTGGTACTTTCATCTTCCCTCTCCATTAATATAGCTTGCTTTCCATTTATTCTTTCTTTCTAGATAATTTTCATGCTTTCATAATTAGGTTTACATGCTTTATTTATTGCTTTCCTAGTTTAATTAGTGTAAATTAGTTTGATTCATTATGTACCCTTAGATAAATAGGGTCGGGATTGTGTTCCGCCATTTACAGGTTTTGAACCTCGAAAGTTAGGGTTTCGTGTAAAATTGCATTTAATTGAAACCTCGCGTATTAAAGTCGGATTATTAGGCGTTTATTGTGTTTATTTCTTGCTTTCTTAGTGTAAATTAGTTTATTTTCATGATTTTTCTGTAGATAAATAGGTTCGGGATTGTGTTCTGCCATTTACGGGTTTGGACCTCGAAAATTAGGTTTTGTGTAAAATTGCATTTAATTGAAACCTCGCGTATTAAAGTCGGATTATTATGCGTTTAACTTTCTTTGTCATGCAACGTTAGTGTTTATAGCGATAATCCGAATTTAATCCGCGTGTGACCATTTTCAGTTAAATGTTTAATCTCGCAACTTTGGGTTAAATTCCTTCTTGTGTGATGTTTATGCTTAATTGTAAATGCTCGATTAAATGTTTTCGAACCGTAATTATAATTAGTAGTTGTTTAGCCCGTGTGGTGGAAAGTGATCCCGATCCTCGCTTTACTTTTGTGTAGCGTAACTTATTCTTTTCTTTTGTCACCATAACCACCCTATCACCTTTTCTTTTATTTATTTTACACCACTTTTATTCCTGAAGTAATTAAACAATTAAAATCTAAAATTCAATCACTCCCTGTGGATTTCTTACGACACCCGACTTACCACTGTACTTGCTTGTCAAGTGTAGTAGTAGATTAGGTTTTCTTTGTATCGCGGCGGCGAAACACACGACGACTGTGTCCTCACACGAACACACTTTTTCCGCCCGGTCACAAAATAGCGCCGTTGCCGGGGAGTGTGTTTTAGATTGTGATTGTTTTATTATTTCATAGTATTTCTTTCATTCATATTTGAATTCTTTATTTTATCCTTTCCTTTTGACTTGTGCTAGATTGTTTCGAGAAATTTAAATCTCGGTGCTTGTCGCTTTTATTGAATTGCCTATTTTTGAAATGTCTCACCATAACTCTCTAGATAATTTTAATTGTTATGCTAATAGTTCTCAAGGTTATACTCCCAAGACTATGCGTGAATGCTTACAAATTCTTGAGTATGAGCGTCTTGCACGTGAAAGTCAAGAATTTGCAAGCAATCCCCCATTGCCTTTGGAGGAAACTTTGCGTGGTGGGAATAAGGAATGGAATGATGAAGTTGATATTTATGACGCTTGGACAAATAAAAAAAATGTCCAACTCGATGAGATTATTTCTTCTTCACAAAGTCGGGTTGAGGTTGAAACTTGCTTTTCACTTCCACCCATTTTTGAGGATGAAATAATTGAGAGTGATCCAAGCACTCTCAATTTCCAATCTCTTTTAAATACTTCCAATTCTTTTGAGGTTGTAGGTCCTTCCTCTCCTTCATTCCCGACTATTAACGAACAATTAAATTTATCGCAAGAATCTGTTGAAAGTCTTGAGGACTTTGACCCGATTCTTGAACGAGAATGTTATTTTGAGATGCTTCATCTCATGGGCTTTTCACTTGCACTTGCCCCACCTCCCCTTCCAATTGAAGAATCTTGGGGATGTGATTCTGATTTTTCTGAGACTAATTTAGTCTTGTCCCCCATAGTATCCAAATCCCCCATCGTCCCTCCAAAACTTTTAATTGACGATGGTTCATTTCTTTCGCCTTACACATGCCTTCCGTTGTTCAAACGGAATTCATATTTTTCGGAAGGCATGCTTGTATGTGAGGGTACACTGGTTATCCTCCAAAGTCAAATCGTTCTTTGGGTGGACCCTCAACTATTTAGACTTCTAGTGTATAGTTAGTGTGAAGCCTAAATAGTAGGTTGTAAATAGTTAGTTTTTTAATTTTCTTTCTTTCCTTTTTTTCTTTCCTTTTTAATTTAGTCTAGTGTAATTAGTTAACTTTTTGTTATTTGTTTTTTCTATGATCGGTACTAACTTGTTTTGTAGATTCCTTTGGACTCGCGCTTATAGAGATCGCACCAATTTTGGGTAATATCTTTCTTTTCCTCTCTTTGTGTTGTGTTCTTAATGCGCATTGAGGACAATGCAACATTTAAGTTAGGGGGTGTAGGATATTCTATCCATTTCATGTGTAGTTCATGGATTTTCTCACATTTAGTTACTGAGTATGCCTTTTTGTGAAAAATTTGAAAATTTTCAAAAATATTTTCTTTCTTTTTTCTCCTTTGTTGGGCATTTTGCCTTGTTTCCAGTGACAAATTTCAATAATTGCCCGATCCGATTGACAACTCAATGATGCATGTTCTCGATTTTAGAAGTTATTAGACTTTAGTCCTCAAATCATTGATATTGTGAATAACTTCATGAATTAAACTTTATCCCATGAGCATATGCACTTTCCTTGTTCTATTGATTTGGTTTAAGATTTTTATAACTCAGGAATCTTTTGTTGCATTGTATATACTTACACCGAGTAAGCTTTGTACCTTTCGTCGATTGTGAGTATTATACACTATTATTTTCTCATTGAAAACGTTTAATTCGTTGGTAATCTCACTAATCTTTCATTTGACCGTTCATTAATTGAGTTCATACTTGAAATGTGTTACTTGATCATGATTTTCATATATTGTTTTGACTTGAGAATTGCATAAACTTTGTGAAATGATCATAGGCATTCTTTGTTATATCACCCATATTGACCTTGACCTCACCCTTATATGTTTCCCTAGTTAGCCCCTTTGGGCCTAAATATAGCCTTTCTTTTCATAACCCAAATTCCCATAACCAACTCCAAATTGGAGTTTTAGCCCATACATACACTTTCCATACCTTTGTTTGGAATGTTACTTGGGATTGAATGTTGTTGTTGTATGTCGGTTGCAATTTTAGGCATATGAGAGTTTGATAAGCAAAGAAAAGAAAGTAGTGAAAAAGTGAAGAAAAAGAGAAAGCAAAAAGCAAAAAGCAAAAGAAAACATGAGAAAAAGAGAAGAAAAGAAAAAGAAAAGATAAAGTTGTATATTGTGTATAGTTCAACAATCTTTGATTACTCTCCAATTGTTATATCTAATGTTTGTTTGGAACTTGTTTTCCAATTTAGTTATTGCACGCATTCTCCCATTATCCCGAGTTTTCATCCCGAACACTTTGAATCCGTACATACATTCCTTCATTTCGTACCCTAGCCATACCTACATTACAACCCTATAAAGTCCTATGTGATCTTAGGGTGCATTTAATTTAAAAGTCATAATAGTTTTGATAATCTATGAAAATGCATTTTGCCTCTTTTAGTGTGCGGTATCCTTTCATTGAGATTACAGTTTTTCATTTTATATATAGCTTTCTTCATTTGTGACATGTGTGCGGCCTAGTTTCCATTTACATTTACTCTTTAGCCCGCATGTCCCGTGTGTTACCTCCCTTTTTTGAGTGAATTCGCTTGATGAGCGTAATGCCCGTGAGGATTGAATGTATGCTTGCCTTTATGTTTATCCGATTTATTTAAGTTTTTGCCAAATCACACTATGCATGTGCTTTCCCCCCTCCCACTTTTAAAGTTTCAATTCTATGAGGTGCATTCAACTTGTTAATAACAACGGACTTTAGCTTGAATTCGTTCAATTTTCTAATAACATGTTTGAAATCTTTTTCGTTGTTGTTGAGTTTGTCGCATGTTGGGTTGGGCATATTTTGAGGAAACCATGTGATGTTTGTGGGTACCATCCCTGAAAACCCTCACGAGACGACACTCGTCCACTAGGGTAACCTAGGGGTTTAACGGCTTATTGCATATGCTAAATGCAATCGAATCGCCCGCGAAAGTGGCCTTATGCTTTTATACCATACTTTTGTTCTTTCTCCTGCTTTTGGTTTTCTTGTAGTTCTTGTTGTTTCCTATTTCATTGCTAGGGACTAGCAATGTGTAAGTTAGGGGGTGTGATACGACGCAAATATTGCGTATTTCACCCGTTAACCTACGCGTTATCAGCCCCCTCGGGTATCTTAATCCCTATATTTATGCTCGTTAACCAGACAACCTCAAATTTCTATGTTAACATGTTTTGCAGGGGTTAATTGAGCTTTTGTAGGTATTTGGATGCTTAGTATGAAGTTCGAATGCATTCCGATGAAGTTCCGTACACAATCGCACGCGCAAAGGCATTTTAGTCTTTTCACAGCTTGGGTACCTGGCCCAACATCTCACAGAAGTTGTAGAACTCCTCTCTAGCTTCGCGTGGCCGCAAACGGTGCGCGATTCCGATGCATAACGAAGAAGTTACAACGATTTCAGCGGAGGAAAAACAAGGAAGCAAAAGGGGAGAAGGGAGAAGAAGAAAAGGGGAATGCAGTAGGCTGCTGCAATCTGCCCTGCTTGATCGATCGATCGACGCTTCTGGTTGATCGATCGACCATTCTGGATTGCCGAATTTTTGCCTAGGTCGATCGATCGACCAAAGGGGTCGATCGATCGATGCTCTGTTTTCTGCAGATATTTTCCTTTCTTTTCTTTCTTCTTTATTTTTATTCCAACTTATTATATAAGCCAATTTTGTTGTAATAAAACCATATATCAGTAGAGGCACGATTTTAGGGTTAGAATAGTTAGGGTTTTGGTTTGGAGAGATCATTTTCTCTTCCTCTTGGATTGACAACCCTTGTGGTTTTGTAAGATTGAACTTTTCTCTTCCATCTCCTTTAATATAGTTTGTTTTCCCTCATTTCTTGCTTTCTAGTGTAATTTACATGCTTTGTTAATTAGTTTATTGTGTTTATTTCTTGCTTTCTTAGTGTAAATTAGTTTATTTTCATGATTTGTCCGTAGATAAATAGGTTCGGGATTGTGTTCCGCCATTTACGAGTTTGGACCTCGAAAATTAGGTTTTGTGTAAAATTGCATTTAATTGAAACCTCGCGTATTAAAGTCGGATTATTATGCGTTTAACTTTCTTTGTCATGCAACGTTAGTGTTTATAGCGATAATCCGAATTTAATCCGCGTGTGACCATTTTCAGTTAAATGTTTAATCTCGCAACTTTGGGTTAAATTCCTTCTTGTGTGATGTTTATGCTTAATTGTAAATGCTCGATTAAATGTTTTCGAACCATAATTCTAATTAGTAGTTGTATAGCCCGTGTGGTGGAATGCGATCCCGATCCTCGCTTTACTTTTGTGTAGCGTAACTTATTTTTTTCTTTTGTCACCATAACCACCCTATCACTTTTTCTTTTATTTATTTTACACCACTTTTATTCCTGAAGTAATTAAACAATTAAAATCTAAAATTCAATCACTCCCTGTGGATTTCTTATGACACCCGACTTACCGTTGTACTTGCTTGTCAAGTGTAGTAGTAGCTTAGGTTTTCTTTGTATCGCGGCGGCGAAACACACGACGACTATGTCCTCACACGAACACACTTTTTCCGCCCGGTCAGTACCGCTTGACCGAAGTCATAATGGGAGGTATATTGCAGGGAACTCATTCACGTACACCGAGCATATCGAATTCGCTCTCACACGTACCGTCCCCACGAGGTACTGGAATTCACGTATACTCAGGTATATCAAATGGCTTGTCCACACGTTCCGATTGCCCGCAAGAGCAAGATGTATATCGTTAAAGTCACGCCAAAGGGGGGAACCCTTTCCAATTCACCCAACCAAATCGCATACCCGCATATAGGTGTCAAGCCTAGGACACACATGTTAGATTGCCGATTTCTACCCAAAACTCTGTCGAAATTTCGGGTCGGCCTACCGCCCGAATTTTTCGCGCATTTTTAAAACGGGACCCTGTCCGCAATCCTTGTCACAAGTCCAGCTATAGCTTTGCATATATTACAAACCCAACTTTTCCAGGCTCGGGTCCCGTCTGATATTTTATTTTGCATTTAGGAGAATTTAATACAAGTGAGAACATAATAATTATAATAATCATGCTGAGATCCGTCTCCCGAAAAAAAAAATCCAAAAACATTTCTCCCTTATCTATCAAAAAGCCAAAAAATATTTCTCTTCTCTTTATCAAAAATCCAAAATAATTGTCTTTTCATCTCAAAAAGAAAAAAAAATTATCCCTTTTTCTCAAAAATAAATCCCATTTTTACACCTTCTCAGGTCGATCGCAAACCCTTGGCATGGCTCCTTATTGGCTTCGGTCTTTAGTCAAGTTACCCGGAGTTATGTCCGTTCCCTTGTTACTTCTTCCAAGTCTGAAATCCATTCGCTTTCCATGGAGAACACAGATCAAGTACTCGTTGTGCATCCGGATCTGACGACAGTGCTAGCTCAGCTGGTGTCTAAGATTGATAACCTCCAGACTGAGGTCCAATAGATGCAACGAAACCAGGTTGCCGTTCCTCAAGAGCCCGAGGCCCTATTCCCTCGTGCTATGGATCCACCCAAACCCATCTGGGTTCTCGAAGAGTATCAGCAAGCTCCACGTGTCCCTCATGTTAATGGGCCGCCGCCTGCCCAGCTTTCTATGGCAAACCTTGCCCAGCCTGGGGCTAACTTACCTATGATCATTGATTCGAAGGAAGAAGAGATGAACAAAGTCAAAGAGGACCTCAATATGCTCACCATGAAGTTTGACCAAGTTAGAATCTCGAGGAATTACATAGACTACACCCACATGTATTGTTATCCTAAAGCGAGGTTACCCGAGAATTTCAAGATGCCACATATCGAGAAATTCAGAGGAAGTGAACCCCCGATTGTTCATCTCCGTAGCTATCACCGTTTCATGACTCTACTAGGGGCTTCTAAAGAAGTGATGGCCCAATTATTTCAGCAAACTCTGAAGGATAGTATCCTCCGATGGGTTTTGTCTCTCGAAGAGTCCAGAATTCGTAGTTAGGAGGATGTATCCGGGAATTTATGTCATAATACAAATATAATGAAGAGCTTGAGGTCACCCCCCGTGATTTAGAGATAATCAAACAGAACTTTGGGGAATCAATCAGTAACCTCATATCCCAATGGAGGGAAAAAGCAGCAACCATGACCAATCGTCCATCCAAGGAAGAACAAGGCAGCATAGTGAAGAAGAATTTCTTACCCCATGTCCGAGAAACGATGGGAGGACAATACTATCCCCACTTTCGAGCTCTCAGAGAAGCAGGAGTACAAATCGAGGAAGGTCTTGCTAAAATATATGTCGAACCAAAGAAGGTGTCCGAACAGTTCACCCCCAGAAAATATGGTGTTGCAGTCTCAACCATCAACAACATCTCTCAACCAACCACATCATGGGCACCGAAAATCTGCCCTATCCCAGTCCGAAAGGAATACACTGATCTCCATGCTCCCCTCTATAAAGTTTATCAAGCGCTGTTAAGCCGACACCTTATCAAACCCTTAGATCCCCGTCCATTGCCAAATCCACTCCCAAGAAACTTCAAGGAAGATGCTCATTGTGCCTTTCACCAAACTGCTGGCCATACCACCGACCAATGCTTTCACCTTCGAAACATAATCCAAGGTCTAATTGGTCGGGGTATCATCGGTCCACCAACTAATCCTAAGCTAAACACTACTCAGAACCCACTCCCAAATCATGCCAATGCCATCTTCTTAGAAGAGAACCTTAAATTTGATCCCTCAACTCAAATCACACCCATATACTCTCCTAAACCTCTCCAAATTTGCCTATATTTCCTCCTACACCCTGTTATCCTCACTGATCAGGCACTTTCACTCCTTACCAGAGCATACATCACCGTTCGTAACCGTTCTAAAAAGGGAAGTATGGAATTATCATAAGTCTTAAACCAACTCCTAGAGTTTGGGCTGAAATTGCCCTCAGGGATGATTATTGATTACCAAAGGTTCAGTACACTTTTCTTAGAAGCAAGAAAATGGGCCCGGGAGTCAGACAGATGGGTAGTACCGACCGATGAATTCAACCTAGATAATGTTGTCTAGATTATGGGAGAGTCATTCAGGCAAACCAACGATACCTGCAGTATGACCGAGTTACTTAAGACTCTGAAATTACAAGGGTGCCTGGTGCCTTCACCCTCACATATCCCCACAGAATGGGAAGACCTATATAAAGAAGCCGTTGAAGTTATGGAATGCATCGACTTTATATGGAAAGACATAATTATTACCACCGAATGGGGGGAAGAGTTCGAACATTCAAATGAAGAACAAGCTTTTGAGAAAACTGGCCCAGTAGCTGACATATGTGGGATGATTTCGTCTGAGGAACTCCTCGAAAAAATAAATAAGGTAGCAAAATAACCCGAGGTTGACGAGGAAATGCGATTCATGTTCTTCCCTCCTTCAATAAATCACATGACCAGATTAGGGAAGCATTACCAGATCCCAAGCTCACTACCAGCCAATGACAAGGGGAAGGGCGTGGAAAACCTTCCTATACTAGAGATGACCCTCGAGGAGAGCAAGATCCTCGATCAACTAAAGAAAACTCAAGCTAACATCACTCTATGGGGGCTTTTCTTGTCTTCTTAGCTGCACATAAATGCTTTGATCAAGTTGGTCACTGGACCTACAGTTCCTCCTTCTACCACACCAGAAGAAGCGTTAAATTTGGTCGGATCCTTAACCTCTACCCGAATGCTATCCTTTTCCGAAGAAGAAATCCTCAAGATTGGGATAAACCACAATCATGCACTTAACATCTCCGTCAAAGATATGGGGAAGGTCGTACCACTCTCTCTTGTCGATAATGGGTCTGCCTTGAATGGCCGCCCACTAAGAATCTTCAAATGTTTAGTACTAAAAGAAAGTGACCTCGATCCAACCTCCGCTGCCATGTGTGCCTAGATAATACCCGTCGGGAGGTGATGGGATCCATAAAGTTTGTAATAGGTGCTGGCCCTATAAACCCTGTTATCGAATTCCAAGTTATTGACATCCCAGCTTGTTTCAATCTATTACTAGGACGACCTTGGCTTCATAGTAACAAGGGTGTGTCTTCCTCACTCCATCAGAATTTAAAATTCTTCACCGACGGATGAGTGATCACCATTTTGGGCAACGATAATAATACCGAAGGTGCAAGTACCAACAGTCCAATTATTGAGATACAGCACGGGTCAAATGATATGCTCCTATCTGGATTTCTATTTGAACCACCTCTACTCCTGGTAGGGGAAGACTTCAAAGAAAGGGTTTGTCCAGAATACGACCCTCATGGCAACGTCAATGTGATTCAAATGTTCAGAAACATGCACTCCATGCTCGGACTGGGTCTAGGACAAAGACAACAAGGTATACTCAAGCCGATTGAACTGAAGAAAGCTTTCCCTCATTGTGGTTTAGGGTATCAACCATCAGAATAAGAGCTCAGAATGATCCGCCAGTATCAACTAAAGGGATGACTAGACTGCATCCAGACTATCCCAGGTGATTCCTTGAATGGACGATTCATCAAAGAGGGCAAAGATTTCCCCTTTTGAGGCTTTCCAGAGCCATGGTATGACCATATAGATAAGAAGATAAAGCCTGGAATGGAGATCTTTTTCCAAGACAGCTACCCATGGGCTGAGAGTTCCCAACACCATGTATAACCTCTCATCAAAGATATCGAAGAGACTGAGGAAAGTGACTCCGAATATTCCTTTAATTTACAGACACTAGGGATGACACTCTCACTCAGGCACTACATCATCGGATCCATCCCAACTGACTAAAGCTGCTGATACACGTCTCCTCAACTGGCATGTTACGCCAGTTCTACCTGCTGAAATCTCCCCTAATCCTAATGTTTACCCCATTTCTTCTTCTGTTGTTTATCCTTGCTTAAATGTAATCAATTCCTCCTTTGATGAGGTTCTCAATGTTATTTTTCCTATAAATAAAATAAATGAAGATTTTGAGTATCTTGTTGTGCCTTACATTAACTGTTTGGATTCTAATCAAACTTTTGATGATGATGATTTTGCAAATGAATAATTCTTAACTGGTCTAAATAAGGTTAATAATAAACAACATAACCGCGTTCTAGTTAATAAAGAAGAGGCTGTTGTTAGTAGCCAACTGTTCGAGATTAAGATAGGGGCTACCCTTAACGAGCATGAGCATGCACAACTCGAAGAATTGCTAAAGGAATTTATGGATGTCTTCGCATGGTCCTATGACGATATGCCCGACATTGATCCTGAAATAGCTCAGCATGAGATTCCCACTCTCCCAGATTACAAGTCAGTTAAACAAAAGTTGAGAAAACTCTGCACCGAATGGTCGCTCAAAGTCAAAGAAGCGGTGGTCAAACAGTTAAACGTAGGCTTCATTCATGTGATCGAATATCCCACGTGGCTAGCCAACATAGTGCATGTGCCGAAATCAGGAGGGAAGGTTCATATGTGTGTAGAATACCAGGATTTGAACAAAGCCTCTCCAAAAGATGATTATCCACTACCCAATATCAACATGATCATGGACAACACAACCAATCATACTCTTAAGTCATTCATCGATGGGTTTGCCGAATATAGCCAAATCAAAATGCATCGAGACACCACCAAGAAAAGACCGCACTCATCACCCCATGGGGAACCTTTTGTTACATTGTTATGCCATTTGGTCTCAAGAACGCTGGGGTTACCTACCAGAGGGTTGCCACAATCATCCTGCACGATCTGATTCACAAAGAAGTTGAGGTCTATGTGGATGATATTATTATCAAATCCAAGACTAGAGACGAATATGTTCCCGCTTTTCGAAAGTTCTTCGAACGATTGCGACAGTATCAGATGAGACTCAATTTGTAGAAATGTGTCTTCGACATTACAAAGGGGAAACTCTTGGGGTTCATGGTCAGTGAGAAAGGAATAGAAGAAGATCCCGCCAAGCTGAAAGCCATACTTGAGATGCCACCTCCCTGAACAGAGAAAGAAGTCCGAGGTTTCCTCGGGAAATTATAATACATCAGTCGGTTCATCAACCAACTAACCTCTATATGTTAACCTATCTTCAAACTCCTCCGAAAGGATTCAACCAAGGTTTGGAACGAGGCCTGCCAAGAATCTTTTGAATGAATCGAACAATATCTGTCCCAACATTCGGTACTCATGCCACCGCAGCATGGTCTCCCCTTGATCCTATACCTAACCATAACCGACACTACAGCTGGGGCTTTGCTAGCCCAATTACTTAAAGATTCTTACAAAGAAAGAGCCATCTATTATGCCAGTCGCAAATTGGTCGGATACGGAGTCAACTACACTGCTTTGGAAAAGGCATGTGTCGCACTTATCTGGGTCACCCAAAAGTTGTGGCACTACATACTCGCCTTCCTCATCAAACTTGTATCCTGAATGGACCCAATTAAATACCTACTTGAGAAACCCACTTTATCTAGTCGAATGGCCCGATGGTTGATGCTCCTAGCCGAGTTTGATATAGTGTACGTCACGTAGAAAGCCATGAAAGGAAGAGCCATATCTGACTACCTCGCTAATTACCCCATGGATGAGGCCGATGTCTGGATCTCCAAATTCCCAGATGAAAACATCCTCTGCACTTCCCAGGACAACCTCCGATGGAAAATGTTCTTTGACGGTGCTGCCAATAAAAAGGGATATGTCATTTGGATACTTCTGATCACCCCAGATGACTCCCAAACTCCCATCACCATCAAGATGGATTTCCCTCGTACCAATAACATGACTGAATACGAGGCATGCACGGTAGGACTCAAAGTTGCTCTCGAGAAAGGTATTCAATGCCTAGACGTCTACGGGGATTCCACCCTCATCATCGATCAAGTGCTCCGAAAATAGAGAATTAAGGACGAGAAGCTCCAACCCTTCCATGCTCACTTGGAAGAACTAGCTTCCTAATTCCAAGACATCACCTTACATTACCTACCTTGAGCAAAAAATAACCTAGCCGATGCCCTTGCTACCTTAGCATCCATGGTCGACATGCCCGAAGGAATAACAATGACCCCCTTCCAGATTCAAAAGCAAGACAAACCAACTTATTGTTACCACATTGAGCTTGTCACCACAGAAGATCCTGAGCTAGCCAATTGCTGATATTGTAATATATGGTGCCTCCTCAAGCATGGTAGGTATCCCGAGGGTTCTAATAAGAAAGATCGAGCAACCCTTCGAAGACTCGCTGCCCAGTACATCATCTGTCACAAAGCACTGCTCAAAAGGAACTTCGACGAAACTCATCTGAACTGCATCGCAGGGGTTGACATTGAAAAGATAATGCAGAAGATCCACAGCGAGGAATGTGGACCCAACATGAACGGTTACATGATTGCCAAGAAGATCATCCGACAAGGCTACTACTGGACTACCATGACCCAGGATTGCACCGCCCATGTCAAGAGATGCCTCAAATGCCAATAATTCTCGAACCTTCAACATCTGCCTGTGCGCGAATTATACAACATGACTTCTCCCTGGCCGTTCTCCACCTGGGGTATCGACATTATAGGGAAGGTTACACCAAAGGCTTCCAACGGGAATGAGTTCATCCTAGTTATTATTGATTACTTTACCAAATGGGTCGAAACTGAGTCATATGCAGTGCTGAACGACAAGAAAATAACAAATTTATCAAGAAAAATATCACCTGCCGATATGGGGTCCCGCACGAGCTAGTGTCAGATAACGGGTTGCATTTCAAGGCAGAAGTCACAGAGGTGGTCAACAAATATGGGATTTAAAAACATAAATCTTCTCCCTACCGACCTCAGACAAATGGTGCAGTCGAAGTCGTTAATAAGAACCTCAAGGCCATCATTAAAAAGATGATCGAAAGCTAACGAGATTAGGTCGATCAGATCCCATATGCCCTCTGGGGCTACCAAAGCTCAATTCGAACCTCTACTGGGGATACACCTTACTCTCTAGTTTATGACATAGAATCATTCTTGCTCATGGATCTAGAAATACCCTCATTGCGCATCACGTTTGAAGGCAAGGTCACCGAAGAAGACTAGTATCAAAGCCGTCTTGACGAGCTAACCCTCCTAGACGAAAGGAGATTAAAAGAGCTATACCACATACAAGGGTACCATCTTTGAATAGCGTGATCATTCAATTAGAGAGTCAAGGACCCCGGTATCTGAGAAGGGGATCTAGCCATCAAAGAGATCATAGAACCCATCTGGGACCCCAGAGGGAAATTCAAGCCCAATTGGAGCGGCCCCTACATTGTCAAGAAAATCATATCCGGCGATGCCACCATGCTTGCTGACTTAGATGGGGAAGAGATGGCTCGTCCAGTCAACCTGGTCCGTCTCAAGAAGTTCTACCCCTAGTTCAAAATCTCGGCGCGCTACGAATCTTCTCATCTCACTTTTATTCTAAAAAAAACTCTTCATTTCCCTCTACCCAAAACTACGTGGGCCTGATCCTCTGCAAAACCATTTTCAAACAATTTAAAATTCTTTAAAACCCCAGAGGTACATAGGCAGCTTATACACCTTATGTGAGCACGACCCTTTCTTTTTCACAAAATACTATTCTTTTCTTATCTCCGAGAACAACAATCCATTCTAACATATGCTTGAACAAAAGGATTATGTATGCCTTAGTGATCGGTATAGATAATTCAAAAAGATAAAACTCGTCAAAAGGGTACAGTTGGATGATCAAAAACTTGTTTACTTCATTAATAAGAAATTTCAGTGTGATTACATGAGAAAAGGAACGGATAACTCCCTTCCCCCTACTTTCCTAAAAAGCCAAATTAAATCCCCACATTTATTACCCATCATAAACTCTCCAAAAGTCCTATCCGCAGCTACCAAAAGAGTCCGACCCGTCATCATCACCTGCATCCTTTGGTCCCCAAGATTCCCCTTCCTGGATAGAGTGCCACAGGCGCTCCATGGACCGATAAGCCCGAACCAGCTTCAAAAAAACCATAACACCTCCCTCCATGGTATTAAATAAGACGAGCCACCTTTAGCTAGTCTCTAGTGCCAACATCTTACTGACCACTCTCCCCCATAACCACTTCATATAATCCCCAGGGATATGCCAAACTCTCCCAACAGATTGAGAGGGTTGGATCTAAGGATGCCAATTCTCCCACATAGAGCCAAGCCGCATGTGCAGACGCTCAGTCAAATATTCTACCGGAAAGAAGTCTAGTGTCTGAGGTGGCACAACCTGTTCCCAGCTAAATTGAAGCAGAAGCCACCAAGGGAAATAGAAAGAGGTCTGTCTGAGACCAACCAGCCGAACATATGGGTATTCCCCCAGCCCCAGAATAGACAACAACTGTCCCCACCAAGGCACTAACCAATACAGATTTAGAGTCCCGTGCCCCATAAACTAGTTCTCCCAGCTCTCGATGTCCAAGACAACGCTGATGAAATAACACGAAAAGAAGTTGGGTACAACCGATAAAGGGTATTCCGGAGGAGTCTCTAGGCGGAGTCTCTCAAACAACCATATGAACAGCATCACGGGGCTACCCCTCAGGAATTCAGAACGACCTTCTTGTTAGGCATACAGGCCATTCAAAGTCTCCTCCAGTATCACTGCTACAGGATTAAGACGGTATGACATCTAGGAAATAATAACTGCAAGTTGTGGGTCAACCAGCAGTTCCCCAGTCACCATCAATAATTTTGATACTAAGCTTAAAACAATGGCTCCGGCGTATCCAACATCGCTAGCCTCCTGCAAATGCACGAACTGTAACACTGCCGAAAGGGAGATCATTCCCCCAGCAACCAATGGTCTGGCCGTCGAAGGCAAAATGCGAAGAAGCCTAGCCAACAACTCCCTGGGAGAATAGGAAAACTGAGGAAGAGCTGCAGCAACACTGGAATTTATCCCCAGCATGGCAAAAAATTCCTTGTAGGTAGGACAAACTTCATCCAACCCAAAGCGGAATACATAGTCTTTGGGGTACCAAAATTGTACCACCGCCATTAACATGTTCCACTCAATGGGTCTGTGGCGCCACAAAGAGACTCGACGCATGTTGAAAGCATCGCAGTTGACATTATAAGAGCACATTGCTTACAAGTCTTCGAGGTAGTTAGCAAACTCAATGCTAATAGAGAGAGCCATCTTACAAGACTAAGAAATAGTAGGCAAGTAAGTAAGAATGTGAAGGTGTGATGAAAACACTCCACCCTTACCCCTTTTTATACTTAAAAACCCTCACAAAAGGCAAAATCCATACAGAAATCGGAGGAAATCCTACCCCACAAAGTACAAGAGGCTGAAGAGGGCACTATTCAAAGCTTTGAATTGATGGGACTGGACTTGACTCTCAATAGGAAGAACAAGGGTCTTGCCAATCGGTAACCCCTATTTTTAGAAACTTTCCTTTTTCCTCTTTTGTCAAAATCAAAAGCTCAATAAAAATTAAATTGATATTCTCAACAGAATTTCAAAAATCCCCTTCCACCCTTGTATAATCTCTCATTTTTAAAACTTTCCTTCAAAATCCCAAAAATATATCTTTTTACGGTCTCAACAGCAAAGTAAAAAGCGCATGTGCATGCATTCATTCACCATTAATAGAAGATAATAAAAAACTCCATTGAATTGAATATATATATTTTTCTGTGTTACATCAAAGTTTGAAGGAAATAAAGAAAAGAAAAAACAACGGGACTCAACCCAAACCCACATTCTCTATCTCTAAGAGCTTCCACCCCTGCGGAGCGCTCTCTTTCCCTTATGGCGAGACGAAACACCACCGCTACCCAAGCCAGAGTCCTCTCCGGACGAAGCAGACGGCACCAAGTAAGAAGTAACCGGGACCGCATCCCGAATATGGGCAGTCGTCGAAGATATCCAGTCTTTGATGTCCTTCAGCCAAGTGGTCGACAACCGGACTTGCCATAAGTAAAAGGTAAAATTAGTATCAAAGAGGGATCAAAACAGAAAAGGAACCAAAAGAGGAAGAAGGTATACCGCAGGATGAGGAACCTCTTCTGTCAAACCTTGCTCCACCGGATCCATCGCATGAGGACGGTGCAACATGTGGACCATCCCTCCATCAACCTGTCGAATGTTGTACGAGGGGGTATGCAATCAAACAAAGGGAACCTCCGAAGTCGCCATCGCTGCAGAGGCCGATGGACCACCGCCGATGTGGGAAGACCCCACCGCCCGACTGGAACCCATAGGAGGGAAAGGCAAGGCATCATATATGCTAGGCGCCATCAACCAGCTCGTCACAAAGTCCATATAATCATACGACCTAGCCGTATGAGTGTACAACAAGTAGGATTCTTTGATCATTGCCGCGATCCTCGCATCCTCCGGCAATAGCCGCTCCCGCCTCATGGACGTAGGAGGCTGCGCAGGTGGCACCACCGCCTCCTCCTTAATAATTTTTCGAACCACCCTCTCCTTGAGATACCAAGAATGGCCGAACTCATGAGCCAGCAAACGCCTCATCTGCGCGTTTACCCCGGTCACCCTCGTATCCTGAATGGCTGTCCCTTAAGGGTAAAAAGTCACCAGAAAATCCCCAACAGTTATAAGTCAATACAGAATCAGAACATGCAAAAACCAAGACTGAAGAGGAAAGAGTCTTACCCTACCACTGGTCAGGCCATTCAAGACCTGACGCACTATCTCTAAAGAAAGAGATCCCTTCGACTATCGATTGGCCTTGCGCCATCGATACAATCGGCAGAAGTCCCCATCGGTATCGTCCTTCAAAGAGATCAACTGGGTATTGCACCCAATCACCTCATAGAACCACGTCTGCCAAAGATAAGAATTCACAATAAAAAAGAGACGCATAAGGAAAAATACGAATGCATGAAAGGAAAATGCATGAAATTAAAGAATACCTTAAGAAGATACGTGTCTCCAGTAAAAGTTTACCGAAAGCATCGGCTAAATGCGTCCAAAGAAAAATAGAGGGTCGCCAAAGTCAGGCTCCCCCAATCATAGAAAGGGATGTTTGAAAACATCCTCAAATACGACAAGAACCACAAATGGACAACGTCGCCGCTCGACGCCAACATGAAACCTCCCAGCACCAATAATATGAACAACCGGGCCATCTGCCTCACCTACAGCCCGTCCTCCACATCAACCACCGTACTCAGTAAAACATCCTTCAGTAAGGACAGTCGGATGGAATCCCCAGAAACTATCCTCCCTACGTCACCAAGCGCCACACGCACCGCCTCTGGCTTGATCCGCAGGGAGCATTCCACCTTTATTGCTCTCCGTCACAATTCAGCCATGTCTAGAGGAGTCATGGTCATCTCCCCAAAGCTGAAATGGAAGTGTGGGTAGTATCCCAGCACCTCTCCCCCAAAGCGCATAAGGCCGCTGTCGAGCGAGGCGTCTCATCCCGTGCAGACGCCAACCTCCCAAAACTCGCTGATGATACCACCCAACGCGCCACAGGTGGAAGATGCTCCCAGACATCCTTAAGCCCCGTCGTCCCATGGGTACGCATGTTCTTCAAAGAGATATCAGACTGTCAAAAGAAAAAACCTTGTCCAAAATTCAAGAAGGAAGGAAAAATCACTAAGAAAAAGAGAAGAATGCCAAAAGTCAGGTTGCTTACATAACCGCCGGGGCTTACCACCCTCGAAGAGAGATAATGCAACGACTCCCGTAGTAAGGTCCGCTCATCTGCAATAGGCTCGAACGCATCAAAGGAGTTATCGCTCCCCAAAGTAAGAGATGCTCTGGCCCTCCACTCCACGCTCGCCCTGTCATCATCAGTCAACCATTCCATATGCGTTGCAGTGCTCACAAAGGCGACCATTTCTTAAAGATCGGAATGCTAGAACAATTTGCAGAGGAAAATCACAGAAAGAAAGAAAGAAGCTGTGAAAAATGAAGGGAACTCTCCCCCTTTATATAGGATGCCAAGGGTCATGCCGATCGACATTGACCCCCCACCCACCGATCGACACTGCCTCTTTAGCTTCCTGAGGTAGTCCAAAAGTCCGTTCCACTGCCGAATGGCACCCTCTGCACCATGCCGACCAGCACCTCCTTAAAATATCGTACAAAAATTTCTTGAAAATCCTGAAAAATCCTCAAAAAATTCCTAAAAATACCCTGAAGGATTTAGAACATTTTCGCTGAGAAAATTTCGCGTTCCCTCAAGCGAAACCCCTATTTCCCCAGCGGAACTCTCAAGAGACAAGTATATCCCCTCCCAGCAATGTCCCCAGAGAATCTCTAAGTATCACCTCCTATACTCCAAAGGTCTCAAACCTCCACGAGCAATACGTCCAATACCTGGACCACCTAATCACTTCCCCAGTGGAGTTTACAGCATCAAATTTGCCTTTCCTTCACAAAGTCTCTAAAGACACAAGGATTTCCCCCAGCAATCGTCTCCCTGGCTCAAAACAACATCATGAGGTAATTTCCCCAACGGAACTCCAGAAAGTCATTTTTCCCATCAATGTCTCCAAAGGGCACTTTACATTTTCCCCAGCTCATTCGCTATTCCCCAGCGGAACCCAAAATCCAATATTTATCCCCAGTAAAACTTCTAATTTTCCCGAAGGAAATGTACACCTCTCTTAGGTCAGAATTGACCTCGGCCTTGGATCGTCACCTTAGCTAGGTCATAATTGACCTTGGTTCTTGGTCGTCACCTCTCTTAGGTCAGAATTGACCTCGATCTTGGATCGTCACCTTAGTTAGGTCAGAATTGACCTTGATGCTCGGTCGTCACCTCTCTTAGGTCAGAATGAACCTCGGTCTTGGATCATCACCTTAGTTAGGTTAGAATTGACCTCGGTCCTCGGTCTTTACCTCTCTTAGGTCAAAATTGACCTCAGTCTTGGATTGTCAGCTTAGTTAGGTCAGAATTGACCTCAGTCCTCGGTCGTCACCTCTCTTAGGTCATAATTGACCTCGGTCTTGGATCATCACCTTAAGCCCACAGAATTGGCTTCGATCCGTAGAATTGGTCACCTTGAGCCCTCAGAATTGGCTTCGACCCGCATAATCGGTCACCTCATCTTTAAGCCCTCAGAATTGGCTTTGACCCGTAGAATCAATCACCCTCATATTCAAGCCCGCAGAATTAGCTTCGACCCGAAGAATTGGTCATCTCACCTTAAGCTCGCAGAATTGGCTTTGACCCACATAATTGGTCATCTCTCCTTAAGCCCGAAGAATTGGTCACCTTAAGCCTCAGAATTGGCTTCGACCAGCAGAATGGGTCAGCCTCATCTTTAAGCCCGCAGAATTAGATTTGACCCACATAATTGGTTATCTCACCTTAAGCCCACAGAATTGGCTTCGACCCACAGAATTTGTCATCTCTCCTTAAACCCTCAGAATTGGTCACCTCCTTAAGCCCTCAGAATTGGCTTCGACCTGAAGAATTGGTCACCTCCTTAAGCCCTTAGAATTGGCTTCGACCCGCAGAATTATTCATCTCACCTTAAGCCCTCAGAATTAGCTTTGACTCACAGAATTGGTCATCTCACCTTAAGCCCACAGAATTGGCTTCGACCTGCAGAATTGGTTATCTCACCTTAAGCCCGCAGAATTGGCTTCGACCCGCAGAATTGGTCATCTTTACATAAGCCCCTAGAATTGGCTTCAACCCGCAGAATCGGTCACCTCATCTTCAAACCCTCAGAATTAGTTTCTACCCGCATAATCGGTTACCCTCATCTTCAAGCCCGTAGAATTATCTTCGACCCACAGAATCGATCACTTCATCTTCAAGCCCTCAGAGTTGGTTTTGACCCGTAGAATTGGTTGCCTCATCTTCAAGACTTTAGAATTGGCTTCAACCCACAAAATCGGTCATCCCCAGCACCTCCTCAGGAATTGACCTAAATCTTTCCTCCAAACCATCCCTTAGGTCCTAAAAATCGACCTCAACCCCCTGAATTGGTCATCCTCATTTCCTTAGGTCCTCAGAATCGACCTCGACCTCCTGAATTGGTCATCTTATTTTCAAAAGCATCATGCGGTGTCTATTCGATGGCTATCGTTTGTTCCACACTCACCCATTGAGGGGATCTGTAGGCACCCCATTCTGTTACCCCTTAAACTCTCCTTAGATCCTTAGCACCTCCCTTCATCACTATAAACCCAGGTCATACCCCGAGTACTGACCTAGAAGCCATCGAGCACTCCCAGGCTCCGTATAACCAAAAGTCTAAGTCTTCAGCTCGACTAAGACTAAATGAATATTCAAAATACCATGAATTCCATTTCTAACGGTCCATCCCGTGCGCGATTCCAACTTACCATGCGGACGAACGACCCGTTTTCCACCGAAACCTGATCTAGAGGCCACCGGACACTCCCGGGCTCCGTTTGACCTAAGTCAACTCTTTAACTTGACTGAGAATGAATGAATATTCAAATGGCATAGAAATACCTTTCCAATAGTTTGTCCTTGCACGATTCTGACTTACGGTACGGACGAACGATCCGTTTCACTCCGGGAGGTCACCAAATGCTCCTAGGGCCCGGTTGACCAAAGTTAACTCCCTGAACTAAATCAAAGTCTTTCGAATAGTGAAGTACATCTCCTAACCTTTCCAACGGTCCACCTCGTGCACGATTCGGACTTACCATGCGGACGAACGATCTGTTTGCGTCCGACATTTTCCCGTTAAAAGGATGGCTAAGCGCTTCCGAGCCACATTTGACCCAAAGTCAACTCCCGAACTCGGGAGCGGTCCAAGTACTTTTGAAGGTCTCTGAAATACCTTTCCAATGGTCTACCTCATACGCAATTCGGATCAATAATTTGCACTTTGCGACCGATTTTCCAAAAAGCCCAGAAAGACACTGCCAAACGGCAGGTCCCAAACCCTGCCTATCGGCAGTGTACCTAAGCACACCTGGTGATTGAAAGGGCCAGGGCTATGCCGATTAGAAATTCCCTGGGCCTATAAAAAGGAGGCCTTGTCCTCATTGCAGGAGAGCCCAGATCTGATAAACATCACTCTAAGAAAATCCAGAAAATCTCTCTCGAAGTCAGCGTGATTTCCACATCCAAATACCTTTCCAACCTTTACTTTTCATCATCCTTTTCATCAAACTTGGTGAATTCACTATCCTCCATCATCATCCAAGTGCAAGGGCTGCTCTCCAACACTCAAGATCAAGCTAAAAATCTTCAAGAAGGTCCAATTTTCTCTATTCTCTCCTTTTATTCTCATAAATTCGCATTAACTTATTTTATTAATTAGCACTTCTATTCTCTCATCTTACACATCCTAATATACTTTTTGTATGGTATTATTGCACATCCCTTATTTTCATACAAATAAAAAACCCCAAAAAATAAGAAAAAGAGGGTTTGCTCATAAATTCCAAGCGGGAATTCTCACACTTTTCTTACACTTCTCTCACCACTAAAACACTTTTTTTGCACACACACACACAAATAAGAGAATCCCCGGATTGGATTTATGGGATAAACCCCACCCATCGTTTTGCATGCGAACTATGTGGACTTTGATGCCTCTATAGGCTACGTAGGGGTCTCGGAGTAAAACCCGAGACTCGAGTCCTATTCTAACTTTCTCTATTTTTCTCTAAACTCAATTCTGTCATATTATACATATTTGTTCTTAGTAGTGTATTACCCCATATGCGTTAACGTTCCATCGTAATGATCAACGTAAGGATAATCGCATAAATCCTATTTTCTGATATTATTTTTACATTCCTATGGATGACTCGCTTTACCTCTTCCATGGTACAAGTCGATGACTCCTATCTTCATTATATCTACACATGCACATACATCATGGGGAAAATAAAGGAAAATAGCAAAAACCCATAAGAGACTGTAAGGGCAGAATGGGTGCCTAACACCTTCCCATTTCATAACGTAGCCTCCAAACCCTTTTCGAATCATTTAGGTTTTGTATGCACCAGTATGTCTTTGGATGCTGTCCTTCGGGATGGCTCCCTTTATTTTGTCTATTTTGAGTAAAATAGACTGGCGACTCCATCTCTCTACATTTTTCACCTTATCAATGACGCCGGCCGAAGCTCTCCCGAGAGGTACGCGCGGACGCGCGGGACCTAGGATCCTCACTCTGCCCACCCGCCGCGAGGATCGGGGATGGCCACAGTTGGTCTATTTGTACACTTGGTTAGACATAACCCATTTTTACATGGATTGTTATATTGGAAGATATGATGTTTCCCACTTTGGCAACCTCATTATTTTTTATAGGGTCTATTTAGAGTTCGTTCCCCAAGATTTCTCTAGTGGAACTCCCAATGAGTAAGTTCCCACTCAGACACCCTAGATTATTACATTGGAATTACAAACGGAGTAAAAAGGATTTTCTTCCCTTGATATGTATATCGATAATGATTTTATCGATAGTTCTTACACCGAGGAAACTCACACCAAAACATGGCCATTATTTACAGATGAAACTTATACAGTTCGTTCAATTGACTCTAAAGCATTTGTAAGCAATGAGCCTTCGTTCGTTATGTTTTTTTTTACTTACACCTTCATTGGTTGTTGTTATTTTACTTACACCTAATCGTCTTCCTTTATTCACTGAGTGGGAAATAAAGGGGGTAAAGCTTACAATCCCCACTATTGTGAAAGGTAATTTAATTATAACCAAGGAGTTACTCTTTTAATTTGTCGAAATATCATAGCTGATGATTCCTTCTCTACCTCTTGCCTTGAATTCATACGTAGAATTATATTTGCTCTGTGTGTAGAGTTTAATGGAAAGATGATAATTCCTACTAGGCAAAGGTAACGTGATGTTTTTTTTAACACGGCTTTGCCACTTTTGGTCATTCCAACTGAAATAATTTAAAGTTTTTGTAAGCAACCAACCAATTTACCCCGATGTGGAATGTTTTGGGACTTGTGGGTACCCGGAAATTAGTATTATAGGCCTGGACGAGTAGCCCAGCCCTAGCGGCCCAAAGTCCAGGCCCCTCATCTTTTGTATTGATCCGATTTCCCCACGACCCCATGAAGGGAAGTTATAGGGGAGCACGATCCCATGAAGGGAAGTTATAGGGAAGCTGGCTAATAAGGAGGAACCCATCATCTCCACTAACTAACATACACATATATAAATTAAACCCTAGGTCCGGGTCAAAGGACAAGTTGTATTCTCTGTACTCATTCTCCAGAATATTGAGAAATAATACTGACTGCACCATCGTGGACGTAGGCACATCTTTGCTGAACCATGTACATCCGTTGTTGTGTGATTGGAGTTTTATTTTCTTTGTTCTTTCTTGGTCATTACTTCTCTCATATTTATTTGTGTTGCACAATCATTGTCTCCACAATTGGCGCCGTTTGTGGGAAACGTTCATCTTTCCCTGAGAAGAGCCCACGCCAAGAAAAGAATCTAAGATGTCTGGTCACAACAACAACGCTCCTCAAGCAGGAGATATTCAAGAGCCACCTGCTCCTCGCAGGATTAGGTCTGAAGTCCGACGTTCAGATCGTGGGGTTCGCTTGGAAAGGCCAGCCTCAGAAGAAGGTCAAGGACCAGCAAGGTCCACACAGATATCCAGATTGATTGATGCATACGAGGCAAGGCTCCACGAGCAGAGGGAGTCTTGTTGCAGATACGAGGCTGAGAATGCTCGCTTGAAAAGAAAACTGGAAAGACTGGAGAAGGAACTACGTCCTGATACCAGGAGACACCCCTATCGCACTCCTAGACCTCAGGTGAGCAAATCTCGCAGCCGAGGAAGGAGCCCTAGGCGGGAATATCAAGGGGTCGAAGGTGGAGACTCAGACGACGACCTCCGCGAGCAACTAAGAAGAGCTCGCCGCTACCAGAGCCCTGCTCGCAGCGACGAAAACATACGGAACCTGGTCCGTAGAGAAATGGACCAACATCTAGCTCACCGCGGCACCAGGTCGACCAGAGAACTCGCCAGGAGAGCCCTCAAGACCTAGATGAAGTCACCCTTCACGAGGGAAATTGAAGAGGAAGAGGCTCCCAAGAAATTTGCCATTCCAAGGTTCAAGATTTACGACGGGAAGACTGATCCCATTGATCATGTCAGGCAGTACCGGCAGGCCATGACCCTATGGAATCACCGGGATGCACTGATGTGCCGTATTTTCCCCTCGAGCCTCCATGACGTGGCCTAGAAATGGTTCAAAAAACTCCCTCACTGATCCATCAGAAATTTCAAATCCCTGGCCGAGCTCTTTAAGGCCCGGTTCATCACCAGCAGCTCCCATCCCAAAAGGATGGATGCTCTATTAACAATGAAGAAAACGCCTCAAGAAACACTTCGAGACTATGCGAAGAGGTACTGGGAGTTATTCAACGAGATCGAGGACTGCGCGGAAGAGGTGGCAGTGGATTCCTTCAAAATTGGGCTACCTAGCTCTTCCCTCCTTTACCAGTCCTTGACGAAGAAAGAAGCTATGACCATTGACGACCTGATGGCCCGGATTGAGAAATACGCAAAGGTGGAAGATGTCACCCACCTTAATGTAGGAGAAAGCGATCGAGCCAAGCTCACTACTAAGGGAAGTGAGAAAGTTGAGAACCAAAAGAAAGGAGGAAAGAGTGGGGGCAAGAATGGCTCCAAAAACGGAGGGAACCCTGACGTAACAAAATCGTTCCAGGCGGTCAACACCGTCTTCAAAGAGCCAATTTACAAAATTCTCGCGAAGATCAAGGATGAGCCGTTCATCAAATAGCCCTGAAAAATGAGAGGAGACCCCTCGAAAAGAAACAATGCATTAAGATGCGCTTTCCACAAAGAGGGAGGGCATAAGACCGAGCACTGCAAGGCTCTTAAGTCCCACATCGAGGAGTTGGCCCAGTTTGGACATTTTAATGACTTTGTGGAAAAGAAGGTAGAGAAAGTGGCTGTCCACAGAGAGGCAAAACCCGACAACGTGCTGGAGGATGATGCCGGACATGAATTCGCAGTAATCCACGGAGTATCTGACGTCAAGAAAATAAAAGGGAACTCAGCTCGAATGGAGGTAAAGAAATTGGCAGCGGTAATGCAAGCTTTTCAGATTGATCCAGTAAAATCACAGTCAGGAAAACGTCGGCGAGCAGAGGACATCAACTACAACAAGCATATTGTTTTCACGGATGAAGACCTAGTGGGAGTAAGGACCCCACATCATGATGCCTTGGTCATTACACTCAGGATAGCCAACTTTGACATCGACAGGCTGCTCGTTGATCAAGGAAGCTCATCCTAAGTAATGTACATCGACCTATTCAGGAAATTGAAGTTGAGCGTCGCTGACCTAAAGGGAGCTACTGTCCCTCTGGTCGGCTTCGCTGGAAAAATGACCATGCCCCTGGGTAAAATAGTATTGCCAGTGCGCGCTGGAAATATTTCCATGATGATCGAGTTTTTGGTGGTCGATATTGCTTCACCGTATCAGGCCATCCTCGACAGGGGATGGCTTCATGCGATGAAAGCAGTCTCCTCGACCTACCATCAGAAGCTCAAATATGTTACTGAGCGAGGAGTAATGGAGATACACGGTGACCAGGCGATGGCAAGGAAGTGCTTCATAGCGGCCATCCGACCAAAGCCAGAGAAAAAAGCTGATCAACCCAGTGAGAAAGTGGAGGAAGGTGCAATTCCTTCCAAATAGAAATTAAAATACGAAAGGCCTGGAGTAGAAGAGACCAGGCTCCTCCCCTAAGAGCGTGTCATCGAGGACCTGGTAGAAGTGGAGGCTAGGGAAGGCGATAATAGTAGAGTCTTCCTGATCGGAGCGTCACTCACTGACTAAGAGCAAAAGGAGTTGTCAACCTTACTCAGAAGCAACATAGATGTTTTCGCTTGGGAACCTTATGAGCTGCCAGGAATCGATCCCAATATGGTCTGCCACCAGTTGCACGTTGATCCCATATTCAAGACGATAACGCAGAAGGCACGGCAAACTGCTCCCGAGAAGGCCAGAGCAATAGAAAAAGAAGTAAAAAAACTGTTGGATGCAGGATCCATATGGGAAGTGCAATTCCCCAAATGGTTATCCAACCCAGTGATAGTTCCGAAAAGCAATGGAAAGTGGAGAGTTTGCATAGACTTCACTGACCTCAACAAAGCCTGCCCCAAGGATAACTTCCCTCTTCCAAAAATAGACCAACTAGTAGACGCCATCGCAGCTCACGAACGAATGAGTTTCCTGGACGCATACTCAGGGTATCACCAAATTCCCTAGTATGCCCCAGATCAGGACAAAATGGTGTTTATCACGACGGTTGGTTTATATTCTTACAAGGTCATGCCTTTTGGGCTTAAAAATACAGGGGCAACCTATCAGTGGATAGTTACTAAAATGTTCAAGAATCAAATGGGAGACACAATGGAGGTCTACATCGACGACATGCTCGTCAAGAGCTAGGAGAAGGAGAATCACCTCTCAGACCTGTCAAGTACCTTCGAAATCCTCAGGAAGTACCGAATGAAACTTAATGCGAGCAAGTGTTCCTTCGGTGTCCAGTCAGGGAAGTATCTTGGGTATTTGGTCAACAAGCGAGGCTAATCCGGACCAGATTGATGCAATCAACAGAGTGCAACCTCCTCGCACAATTCGGGATGTACAGAAGCTCACTGGAATGCTCGCTGCTCTAAATCGTTTCATTTCTAAATCCTCCGAGAGATGCAAACCTTTCTTCCAACTCTTAAAGGGCAGCAAAACAGTAGAGTGGAGCCCAGATTGCTCGCGAGCAATGGACGATCTCAAATCCTACCTAAGCACTCCACCACGGCTTGTCATACCACAACAAATGGACTCTTTGTACCTCTACCTCTCTGTATCCAGTCATACTGTCAGCTCGGCGCTAATGTGCGAATTTACAGGAATCCAATATCTCGTCTATTACGCTAGCAAAACCTTATTAGATGCCGAGCAACGCTACCTGCCATTGGAAAATCTCGCATTCTCCCTAGTAATAGCCTCAAGAAAGCTGAAGCATTACTTCGAAGCTCATACGATCATCGTCCTTACATCACACCCCCTCAAGGCTATCCTAAGGAAGGCGGATTTGCCAAGCAGACTGTCTAAATGGTCAGTCGAGCTCGACCGGTTTGACATCTAATTTCAACCAAGGACAGCTATCAAGGGTCAAATCCTCGCTGATTTCATAGCTGAATTCACAGGCGAAGAACCCTCCGATGAGCCTAAGCCAACAGAGCAAAACAACCAAGCTACAGTGGAAAGCTGGAAACTATTCGTTGATGGAGCCTCCAACTCAAAGGGGGCAGGGGTAGGAATTGTTCTCATCACTCCAAAAAACACAGTCCTTGAGTAAGGAATCAGGATGGGATTTTCATCCTCCAACAACGAAGCAGAATACGAAGCCCTAATAGCAGGTCTCCAAAAAGCGCAAACTCTAGGAGCATAGCGTTTGCAGGTATTCGGCGATTCGCAACTAGTTTCCAACCAGATAAGTGGAGACTATAACACAAAGGATGAAAGAATGGTAGCCTACCTCTCCTTGGTGAAAAACTAAATGATGAGCTTTGAAGAGATCAACATCCAGCAGTTTCTCAGGGGGCAAGACAGCCACGCTGATGCGTTAGCAGCCCTGAGTTCGACAGTTGATTCTAGCCTTAAAAGGGTTATCCCTATCGATTTCCTCAGTTGCCCAAGCATTTACCCCAACTGCGAGCTACCAAATGCGGAACCAATACTCCAATTGGAATCATCCCCCAACTGGATGGATCCCTTGAAGGACTATTTAAAGGACGGAACGCTTCCAGAGGACAAGAGAACTGCCCACCAGATAAGGGTCAAACCTGCTCACTTTCACTTATCCACAGGAGGCGACTTGTATAAAAGATCTTTCTCCGGTCCCTACCTTAGATGCGTCCACCCAGGCGATGTCAAGGAAGTGCTTCACGAGCTTCACGAAGGAATCTGTGGAAGTCATGTCGGAGGAAGGTCTCTAGCCTTCTGAGAAATGAAGGAAGGCTATTGGTGGCCATACATGCAAAAGGACTCCGCAGTATATGTCTGCAAATGCCTGAAATCCCAACTTTACGCTCCTATGGTCCACCAGCCCGCCAGCGAATTAAAATCCCTGACCAGCCCCTGACCTTTCGCCCAATGGGGAATGGACATCGTGGGACCACTTCCCACCGCTGCCGGTAATCGCAAATACCTGTTAGTTGCAACTGACTACTTTACCAAGTGGATCGAGGTAGAACCACTGACGAACACCCAAGATGCTGACATGATAAGGTTCGTATGGAGGAATATAATCACTCAATTCGGAATCCCCAGAACCATCATCACTGACAATGGAACACAGTTCGAGAGTGGCCCTTTTCAGGATTTCTGCAACGAACACGAGATCAAGCACCACTTCAGCTCGATGGCCTACCCTCTAAGCAACGGACAAGCTGAAGCTTCCAACAAAACAGTGATCGCTGGATTGAGGAAGCGGTTAGAGCGAGCCAAAGGCGCATGGGCAACCGAGCTACCGCATATCCTATGGGCATACAGAATGACTCCTAGGCGAGCAACAGGAGAAATGCCATTCTCACTAACATATGGTATGGAGGCAATCATCCCACTAGAAGCGGGATTGCCAATAATGAGATTCGACCTTGTGGAACAAGGCCAGAACGATGAGGCTTTGCTCGCTGAACTCGACCTGGCTGACGAGCGCAGGGAACTTGCCCTAGTGAAACTAGCGAGCTATCAGCAACAACTCGCGAAGCACTACAGCAAAAGGGTTAACCCGAGGAGATTCAAAGTTGGGGACTATGTTCTAAGAAAGGTCCTGGGCAACACAATGAAGCCATCAGACGGTAAGCTGGGCCCAAACTGGGAAGGACCTTATAAGATAATTAGAGACGACCTGCAAGGTGCCTATCATTTGGAAACGATGGAGGGCAGGGAGATACCACGAGCATGGAACGCATCTAATCTCAAGAAATTCTATTTTTAGGAATTCTATTATTAAATCTTTTATTGTATTCGTTATGTGAAAGGACAGTTCATTTCCCATTTCACTAATGAAAATCTCTCAGTTGATCACTCCCTAATTAGTAACAGTTATATTTTATTACACATCCCTTCCAAATCACAGGCATAATGGTCGACATAGCAGGGGAACACCCCTCCTCAGGTCATCGTCATGAAGCACGACAGACCTCTTAGCATTACCCCTGGCAATATATGAAGCCCTACAGAGTATTCTTAGGCATCAAACCTACTTTGGTTAAACAAAATCCTGATCGGATGAAGACATCCAATACCAGGTGTGTCCTCGCCAATTGCCCTACTTAGGCCTAAGGGAGTGTGACGACACAACCTAAAAGGTAAAGTGAGGGCACAATGGTATTCTTGCATTATACTGGACTGGGGGGACACTCGCATGATAAAATAAAAAGGATTATGAAGCAGCAAAAATATAAAAAGATTGGATGAACACGTTTAGTCGGCAAAATTGCCCAAAACGCGAACTTTTCGTTAATCCTTTATATTTACAAACAATGATAATACATGTTTAGTCGGCGAAGCTCGCCCAAAGCATTTACATTATCAAAAAGAAAAAGAATAAAAAAATCTCAAGGAGGTGGAAGCCTCCGAGCAAGATAATCAGCAACTTTAGCTCTCCTTCCATCATCAGGAGCGGGGGCTAGCTCTTCCACGACCTCATTTGCGTCCAACTCCAATAGTTGCCGGGGAATAGCATTAATGGGGATCCATCGATCATCCCTCCTGAATGGATTGGGCATCAGAGTGGAGGAAGACATCTCGTGTCGATACCATAACACCGAGTTCCTCGGGACCTGCAGCTCTCTCAGGGCACTCAACCACCCTCTGATGAAAGAAAGTTCTTCGAACTCTGATAGTCTCGTGGGAGCATCCAGCCAGCCCTGATCGTAGCCATCAGACCACACTTGGCGAGGGCCCTTCTTGAATAGATGCCGCAGTCGGGAAATGTCCCTCTGGAGCCCAGCAGTAATTATATAAGCTCGCCGAACATCATCGCGCAGCTCCCCAATCTCCTGCTGTTCGACGGCTTCCCTGTTCCTACCCCTGGCACTCCTGCCAGCACGCGAGAGGGGAGGCCAAGCAGATCGCGACGAAGAAGAGCCTTGCAGGACTATTGGAACGGTGCTCGACGAATGCTCCTTAAGCTTCGAGACCTCCCACCTCAGGTCTTTGTTCTCCTGCTGCAGGAACTCCCCAACTTGGTTAATCTCGGTGGCCTCCAGTAACTTTGGTCTCAGTGAACTAACTACTTCTTGTACTGAGGCACCGATTTCTTCCATTTCCTAGAGCCTATCCTTCAGCTTAGCCACCAGCTCGGATTGCTCCTTATATTTCTGATTCCTAGACCTAAGTGACTTACAAAGTCTAACAAAGGACTGGCGAACAACAGGGCTTGCATTAGGACCAAGAGTCCTACCCAGTTGGGAGGTAACAGGAATATAGTCATCAACATCAACCAACTACAAGTAAAAGAAAGAGAAGAGAAAGAGATCAGCATAAACAAAAATGAAGTCTTCTCATTAATAAGGAACGAGGTTACATCAGATTGAAAAAGAAAAAATTACAAAGCAGCCCTATCAATTAGCAACCTTGGGTGGCCCAGAGGTGGATGGTCCTTTGTCCTTATCAGCAGGGGCATTACCCTCTGCAGGGGTGTCCTCTGTCCTCTCAACCAAAGGAGCGTCAGCAGGAGTCGCCTGAGAGACAGGATCAGTGCCTTCTGCATTTGGGGCAGGGTCCTCATCTACGACTGGCCTCGGCCCTGGATCGTGCTCGTCAAAGAGTGGGGATGCAACGTCCACCCCAGCAGCCACGAGAGCCTTATTTCGACCTTTCTTGAAGTTCAGACGGCTGATATAGCCTATCTGAACTTCAGCATCCTTATACGCAGCAGCCCAGCCAGAGTTATACGAGTCCTCCTTAAGGGTGGCTGTCTGGGCTTTCTCCGCCTCAAGTTGCTCCGCCAGAACCCTGTTCTTCTCTGCAAGGTCCAACTTGCTCGTGCACACCAGATCATAAGCCTTCCTCAGCTCGCCCAACTCCCTGACCGCATCATCTCTCTCGTGAGCAGAATTGACAAGGGCCAGGTCAGATGAAACTCGAGCTGCATCAGCAGCCTTCAGGTCGGCCTCCAGCTGAGAGCCCCTAGCTTCCAGAGCAGATTTTTGCTGTTCCAGCTCACTATTCCTCCTCACCAGCTCGTCGCGAGAGAGATAGAGAACAACGAAGTTGGTCACAAACTGCAAAGAATAAAGAAGAAATCAAGAAGAAGAAACCATCAAGACTTGTTAAAAGAAATTGAGAATTAGGATAGAACTTTACCAAGTCAAGCCTCTGGCTAGCTTATAGAGCCAGTTGATCGGACCTCAACACCCTCTGGCGATCTGTAGGAAGGACTGCTCTCTCGAGCAGCGCAGGGGCTAGCTGAGGAGAAGTGGCCACCGAAGCCCCCTCAGGCAAGGTAGATACTGGGACCAGGGCTTGACCTATTTTGGTCCTCGATTCCATCTTCCTCCTCTCCTCCACTTTCTTCTTCTCCTCCACCTTCCTCCTCTCCTCCTCCTTTTTCCTCTCCCTCTCTCTTGCCTGCTCCTCCTCTCTCCTCTTCTTCTCTTGCTCCTGAGAAGAAGGCCGAGAACCAGTAGCTATGACCCCAGGTGCAGAATTCAGTTTCTTAGACCTCTGTGCAAGGAGCACGTCATCATCATCGTCATCATCTCTGATCAAATTCTTCCTGGCAGGCATCTCTTCACCAGAACTGTTGGAAGTGCTCGACGATCCTTGAGCTTCAGAATTTTCCTCAGAATTAGAAGTACTGCTACCGACAGAGCTCCCTCCACCAAGATTACCGACAGGCTCACTTTCAGAGATCCTCTTCTCTTCGTCCAACTGGATTAGCTCGGCAGTAGTCTCTTCGAGGGAAGAAAACTATGGAACACTGTCCATAGGTCGTGCTATGAAGCTGGAGCCTACGTTCTTATACTCTAACAAGAAAGGGGAAGATCTGGGATGCTCGCCGTCACCCAAAGGCTCTCTGATGTTCCAAGCTTTAACCAACTCAGAAATTCGAACCTCGCTAAGAGTAGACTCCATGTTCCTTGACCTCGCTGTAAAAGAAAATACAGAAAGGAGTTAGAAAAGTCATAAGTCAGCAGAGATTGAAGCAACAGTACAAATATCTACCTATATATTCTTCCCCATAAAAGGGAACAGTGAATCTTTCAGACCTTGACCCTTCATATTGGGGAGAGAATTGCCAATTCCTAATAAGAAAACCTTCCTGCCAGTAGTCCTTATGGGAATCAGGTAGATTTACTACCAATACCCTATCAGGGCTCCTAGCTTTGAGGTACAGACACCTGAACTAGTCCGAGAGAAGGAGTAACAAAAGCAGACCTCGGCAAGCCCTAACCTTGTGCCATACAATTGATTTATCCTATGCATGCCGTACACTATTTTCCATACATTGGGCGAACATTGTGCAGGTACAATACTAAAATAGGTAAAAAAATGCGAAAATAGATCATTAGGGGGAAAAGTAAGTCCCCCCTGGGAAAGCAACAAAGCATGAATCCAGTGGGCATCCTCTATATCCCTAACGTTCCTAGGAGGCGAGGCACAACACTCAATCTCCACCCACTCAGGAATGTTGTAGAATTTTCTAAATTCCGAGATTGACCTATTTCCAATCTTCGCCATTGGAAAATACAAGAAAAGCTATAAACCAAAGAGAAAATGCAAAGGGCACGAGAGACTTACAAGACAAAATATCAGGTCAAATGACGAAGAAGCAACGAGAATGGAGATCGAAAGTAGAAGGTACGAAGCGCAAGAGTTCTCAGAAGATAGAAGAGTGCTGGAAAAGCTGAAATGACGAAAAGAAATGAGCCTTATCCTAACAAACCTTCAAAATCTAATCATATCGCACAGTAAGCGAAGCGGCTGCCGCCAGAAATCGACTCTACAGCTCTCGAGGAATTGCAACATGTCTATTATGGCTAATCATTTAAATATGTTGGGCCCACATGCATAGCACAACAAATTTAGGGGCAATTGTGGGTACCCGGAAATTAGTATTATAGGCCTGGACGAGTAGCCCAACCCTAGTGGCCCAAAGTCCAGGCCCCTCATCTTTTGTATTGATCCGATTTCCCCACGACCCCATGAAGGGAAGTTATAGGGGAGCACGATCCCATGGAGGGAAGTTATAGGGAAGATGGCTAATAAGGAGGAACCCATCATCTCCACTAACTAACATACACATCTATAAATTAAACCCTAGGTCCGGGGCAAAGGACAAGTTGTATTCTCTGTACTCATTCTCCAGAATATTGAGAAATAATACTGACTTCACCACCGTGGACGTAGGTACATCTTTGCTGAACCACGTACATCCGTTGTTGTGTGATTGACGTTTTATTTTCTTTATTCTTTCTTGGTCATTACTTCTCTCATATTTATTTGTGTTTCACAATCATTGTCTCCACAGGACTAATGAGCTTGGTCTCAAGAATAACTCCATTGATGCTTTGAATTTTACATTGAGCACCACCATCCATAAGTTAACTACTCAGTTTCCCCCTTTGCCCCCATTTAGTGAGATTGTTAAGGAAACTATAGGTGCAAAAAAAAAGCTCAAACGCTTAAAAGTTCCATGAAATCCAATCTTTCAATAAGTCCAAGGTAACAAGAGGTTCCTCTGAGGTGGTCGGAATACCCTTGAAGGTTGTTGTCCCCCCCTCCAATTCCAGATCTTATAATAAAAGGTTCACATAATGGTAGGTGATCTTTTGTCTATGATTAATTCCACTCCTATTAGTGCAATGAAATTTAATCTGGTTTAGAAATATGCCACCCTGATAATGAATTCAATATTTCTTAGGTTTATTCGAAGCTTGTTGCTTTGGAAGTTCTAATGGAGGAAGGTCCCCAAACTGATGCACCTCCTCAACGAAGGAAATATTAGTGGAAGAAATTAAGCTAGGAACGCGTAATGATAACTCCAATTACTTCTCCCCAAGGTTCCTATGAGAATCATTTAGACAACAAATTAGATGATGATGTGGAAGTTATTTCCAAGAATGATGTCTTTCCTGAATCTTTTCCAGACCATTCGATAAGTATTCTAAGTGTTGAACTTGTTTCTTTTAAATAAGAAGTATATTTTGTAACATTTTCTTGGGTACTCTTTTACGGGAGGCTCCTTTATCTTCAATGATCATTGTAAATATTGATAGCCCACCCTCTAAAGCACAATTATTTCCAATCATCGAAGATATTGCATTGCACTTTCTTCAATGCCCCTTATTCAATGACTTGACTTACATACTTTAGGATGTCTCCTTATGAGCGTGTTGTTGCTTCCGTTTAAAAAATTCATCTGACCAAAGAGCCCTTGGTGGCTCTATGTATAGCTGATGAGCCTTCCATTAATTTAACTACTGTAACTATGGTGGAGTTGCCTCTGACTGTAGTCCATCCAGTCGATTCAGTTGAGGTAAGTTTGGAAAAGATCTTCATTGTTACAATCATTACATCATCTAAGTAGGATGCATTATAGATACATAGCTCAATGTTTGTAATTGTAGGTGAGTGTCCTAGCCATGGTTGTCCTTGCTATGGACAAGTCTCCTCTTATTCATAAGACTATTATTGAGGCAATTGACCTTTTAGAACAAAATGTTATTATTTGCACATTTTTTAAGCAAAGTTGAGTTCCTTTGATTTGGAGTGTTTTATCATGCTAGGAGTAAAGAGAGAGACCGTCCATCTCCATCAGTTGAGGTTGATCCATGTTTAGTTCCCTCAGTGTAGTAGTGGAACCTCAAGCTTCTTCTCGTAATGCAACAGTTCAAGCTTCAGGTGTGTTATTCCTCATCCTTTTGTTGATGGGATAACTCTTTATAAGACTTTTTATGGCTTATCTCAGTTATTGCCATTACACCAAAACTGGGCAAATGATCACAGACTTTATCCCTGACCAAGAAGTGTGGGTCGCGGATTTGGTCTGTGACCAAATCGGGAGTGACCAACTTCGGTGGTCACGGCCCAAATCCCTGCCCTACAGCCTGGTCATGAATTTCCATAGTCACAAATGTGGTCACGGCCCATAGCCCTGACCCTATTTGTAAGCCTGGTCACGACACAAACTCATGACCATCAGGCGATTAAAAAACCATCTGGTCACGGTTCAGAGCCGTGACCAGCTTTCTATGCGATCCAACTTTGTCACGACTTTAGGACGTGACCATTCTTACTATATATCTGATATTGTCACGACTTTTGTCCGTGACCACTCTTACTATATAGATAATATTATCACGGCTTTGGGTCGTAACTATACTTACTGTGCATATAACATTATCACGACTTTGGGGGTCGTGACCTGTTTTAATAATAATAAAAAATCCTCGAATCGGGAGGCTAATCGGTCACTTGTTGCAAGTGCTCCTTGGGTGACCTCGAGGGGGTCCCGTGCTCTCATATTGGGGGGTACCGTGACCATACAGTCAGTTTGTATGGGCTACGTTTGTCCTATGTGGGGTGTTGGCGTCGCTCACGGGGTCGTTTGGGGGCACTAAGGGGTTTTGCCTCCCGACGACACGTTTTCAAGCCTAAGTGTGGATTTTATATATTTTGGGTCTTGCTTTCAAATCGCGGGTCCCGTGACCATGCGATCCGTTCTTATGGTCTACGTTGGTCCCGTGTTAGGTGTTAGCGTAGCCCACGGGGCCGTTTGGGGGGCGTTGTGGGGTTTTGCCCCCCCGACGACACGATTTCAAGCCTAAGTGTGTATATTCTATGTTTTGGGCCATGCTCTCAAATCGAGGGTCCCGTGAGCATGCGATCGATTCGTACGGGTTACGTTGGTCCCATGATAGTTGTTACCGCCGCTCACGGGGCCGTTTGGGGGGCGCTAAGGGGTTTCGCGCCCTCGATGGCACGTTTTCAAGCCTAAGTGTGGATATTATCTATTTTGGGCCGTGCTCTCAAACCGCGGGTCTCGTGACAATGCAATTAGTTTATGCAGGCTACGTTGGTCCCGTACGAGATTTGTCATCGCCCATGGGGCTGTTTGGGGGGCATTGCGGGGTTTCGTCCCCCGACGACACGTTTTCCAGCCTAAGTGTGGATATTCTCTATTTTGGGTCGTGTTCTTAAATCGCGGGTCCTGTGACCATGTGCTTGGTTCGTACGGGCTACGTTGGTCTCGTGCGAGGTGTTAGCGTCGCCCACGGGGCCATTTGCGGGCGTTGTGGGGTTTTACCCCCGCTGGCTGATTTTCAAGCCCAAGTGTGGATATTCTTTGTTTTGGGTCGTGCTCTCAAACCGAGGCTCTCGTTACCACGTGGTCAGTTCGTTATGGTAACATTGGACCCGTGCGAGGTGTTGGCGCTTCTCACGGGGTCATTTGGGGGGGGGGGATCTAAGGGGTTTCTCCCCTCGATAACACGTTTTCAAGCCTAAGTGTGGATATTATCTGATTTGGGTCGTGCTCTCAAACCGCGGGTCCTATGACCACGCGATTTGTTCTAACGGGCTACGTTGGTCCCGTGTGAGGTGTTGGCATCACCACAGGGCCGTTTAGGGGGCATTAACGAGACATTTTCAAGCCTAACTGTGGATATTCTCTATTTTGGGCCGTGATCTCAAACCGCGGGTCCCGTGACCCCGCGATCGGTTATTGCAAGCTACGTTGGTCCCATGTGAGGTAATGGTATCGTCGACAAGTTCGTTTGGGGGGAGCTAAGGGATTTTGCCCCCCCCCCCTCGACGGCATGTTTCAAGCCTCAGTGTGGATATTCTCTATTTTGGGTTGTGCTCTCAAACCGAGGGTCCCGTGACCATGCGGTCGGTTTATGCGGGCTACGTTGGTCCTGTGCGAGGTGTTGGCGCCACTCACGGGGCCTTTTAGGGGTCTCTAAGGGGTTTTGCTCCCCGACGGCATGTTTTTAAGCCTAAGTGTGGATATTCTCTATTTTGGTCCACGATCTCAAACCGAGGGTCCAGGGACCATGCGGTCGGATCCTACTGGCTATGTTAGACCTGTGCATGGTGATCGCTCCACTAAAAGGTCCGTTTGGGGGGCATTAAGGGGTTTCCACTGTAACGACATGTTTTCAAGGCTAAGTTTGAATTTTTTCAAATTATCATCATATTCTCAAACCGTGGGTCCCGTGACCACGCGATCGGTTCCTAAGAGTTACATTGGTCCCGTGCGCGGTGATCTCTCCCCTAAAGGGGCCGCTTGGGGGGTTCTAAGGGTTTTTTCCCTCTAACGGCCCATTTTCAAGCATAAGTGTGGATTTTCTCAAATTATCGTCATTTTCTAGAACCAGGGGTCCCGTGACCTCGCGGTCGGTTCCTACGAGTTAAATTGATCCCATAAGAGGTGTTTTCACCTCTCACGGGGCCGTTTGGGAGGTGCTTTTGGTTTTTCCCTCAAAAGGCATGTTTGGTAAGAAAATCTGAACAGTCATGGCACAGGAACCCTAGAACCGTGCTCTGAACGGTCTTTGGAGTTTTGTCTGGACAGTCTCTAGACCAGCGAATCCATGTAGTCTCCCACAAGTGAATCCTTGGATTTTTAAAACTATAGAAAGTGTTACCATTATTGATTTTAGATGGTGGAGTTCGATTTTGTTGAGTAGAGTGAGCGGTAATATTTATATCCTTCAGGCTCGAACATTTTTAGAATTAACTAATCAGGGTACCCATACCCCCTATCATTCGTGCATATCTGCACACCCATTGTAAATGTGTGATATGTAACGCTTTTCTCTAAACAATGGATCCCATTTCCTTGGCCTGGTACTAACACCTAGGTTTTTCCTAACCCGAATTATTTTGAAATTTAATTCTCCCGATACCTGGAAATTCAATCCTTCTCAAGATTATCCCATCGATCTTCTTACGGTTATCTCACAATAGTCTTCATATATCAATGCCAATAGTCTTATTTCCCTTACTTCGTGTTAGTCTTAAGATTAAGGTGTTTCTAATACACATAATATGAGTACTATTTTAACTATATCTATAATGCCCAAAACCTCTCTCAACTTTCGATATTTGCTCAGTTTCATGGGTGGGACGTTTCGCAAAGCGAAATTCAAACAAGGAACCTTCTCGATACATTACTCCCTCGCTTCGTAGGTCATTGAGATATAGAGATTTAAGGGACACCAAGGGGACGTTCTAAATCCTACCTCGCTAACCTACTAATGTACTTCTACCACTATATCCTTCCATCTTGACCAAATGGAAAATCCAACTAATCAGGGCTCCTACTCTCGACAAGAGCATTATGAACATCTCACCCAAAACGTATTTCCTCTCAAGTTTCCTTTTATTCAAAGCCTGGCTATAAGTCTCCAATCGATTTCCTTTACCATACCTCACCCACATACTTGTGGTGAGAGAAACATTTCCAGTGCCTTTTCACAACACATCTACTTTTCATTAACCCCTAATCATCACATGACTATTGGCTAAGTTCATCCAACCAACATCCTTGTATTTTATAACATCTGTCCACTTTCGACATCATTAAGGTTCATGTGTGGAGTGTCTTGTTAGCTTCAAACATGCAACTGAGATAATCCCATCCCATCTACCCTCAAAATATGGTCAGAACTCTTAATTCTATCAAGGAGCCATACCACAAACGCTTGCACTAACACTAAGTCCTTCCCACGAACACCAACAAGCTTAAACTCCCAACTTAACTATAAATCCTGCATACCTTAAATTATATCTATATGGTCCCCATGCACTAAAATCATGGTAATGAAAGATCTCCTCACCAAAGTTCCATCTAAACATATAATCAAGGCGAGCTCATCCAGAATTTATCTCGCATTCCATTCTTTAATATGTCCGTATATATATGTTTCACATCTCATATAAATATATATACAATATACTATACACATCAAGTATATCCATACTTAAATATCATACACTATATAAATATAATAACCATCCCTCAGAGCTATAACTCAATGGATGCAGTCTCTCAATGCTATCATCTTCCAGGGAATTACTCACACATCATCCTGGGTACCAACGGTCGGAACATCACGTCGACTTGGTAAAAAGCAAATCATATAAGTATACCAATCACACACATATATATTTAACATATCACATATATACGTCTAAATATGCCCGTATATATATACACAATATATTCAATATTGTTCGGCTAATCGTGCATATCTCTCGTAACGTTAGCCCGTATTTCCCAACTAGAAAATTTTGATTAAATTCCCATTATATAAATAAATATTAAGCTTATTACAACTAGCTCGTATCCCACTTACATCAGAGATTCTTATTCGAATCCCAAGGGTTCTTTTTCTCATAAGAACTCTTAAAAATCACCAATTCTCACAAGTTTAATTTATGGCAGACTACACACCTTGCCTTAAAATAGTTATAACTCACTCTACAGAAGTCCAATTACTAGTGAGTCTATCATTCCACTGGAGAAGCCTCTTTCTCCATTGTACCTACCTTACTCAAGTATTAAGTTCACTTAACTATGTCACTCTTTATTCACTGTCGGTCTCTCACCGATTCTTATGTGAATAACCTAGAAACTGCATTCACTTTATTCTTTCTAAATCAAGGAAATTTGTAGTTTAAAACCATATGTAAAACTAATTTATGAGCATAATATTATGCTTCTCTAAATATGGTGACCCTCGTTCCCACCATTTCACATTGCTCCAACGAGTGAAATTTTTTTCTCAAATTTTACATATGGGTATTTCCAAACCCAACTCTAAGCAAGAGATTCTGAGCCTTCTACTTGGTAATTCAAGTTTAGCACCATTCTCTATTACAATGGTACTTGATAATTATAATTACTATACTTTAGTAGTCGTTGCATCAATCCTTGACAATGCCATAAGGAAAGTGACCTCTACCGCGGTACTTATTTCCAACATTAACTTACAGCTCTACTAAGCCCTGCCTCCTACTACCCTCACAATGGCTTTCCATGGTCGCCCTTCGTCGATCAGCACACGAATTCCGAACTAGTGCACAAAAGATTTACGATAATCTTACATAATGGTATGAGAACGAAATCTCACAAGAGGATATCAACAATCCTAATCATAAGGCTCTATATCAAATCAAAAGAAACGCTGAAAGCGTAGTACGTCCGCACAGATTATTAAGGACACTAGAACCTGATGCTCTGATACCACCTGTGATACCCCACCTAATAAAATACCGGGCGATCACTCCTATATCAAATTAAAACAGGAGTCTCATATGGTTCATTCTTAGCATCACTGTCGAAAACCAATTTAATCACTAATATCGTATTAGGCCGGCATCAAATTTTTTTAACTAATCTTTTTAACCAAACCATTTAAATAAAACAATTAAAACAGTTTATATGCAACAATTGAAATGAAATAAAATAAAATAATCGAACACTCGGTACTATAATATAACCAAATCGAATGTCGCACTAAAAGGCGGTAAAAGAATACATGAGTACAGTTGGGCCATAAGCCCGAATGTTTCTACACTACCTCCTATCTAGATCTCAATGATAGAAGCATCTACAATAAACCTGCTTGCATCCACATCTGCTACAACAAACTTCTGACTCGAATGAATCATCATCCAGGTGTCCCCGTGTCTGGACACCTATATATATATATTGATATAGCTAGAGAGGGGAAAATAGAGAAACGGGTCAGAGCCCGAGTTTGAAAGTATTTTGCAAGTGCATAATTGCCATATTTTAAAATATGAAAATATCTCATATTTAAACTGGTATCGCACTCTCATGAGATACACCTCACCCCTCTTTTAATGGTGCACAACTATCGCATATCTTTTAAACAACCTAGTTAAGCTACCCTGCCTAACAAGTATCTTTACTATCTTCTAATAATCCTTATTAATTTGAGTACGAAGGACTAAACTTCTCCCCATTCCTAACATTATGTTACGTTCGTGTGTGGGGTGTCTCGCGAAGCGAAATCCAAACAAGGAACCCCCCGATACACTACTACGTGACAATGTTCATCGTCGGGATCCATTAGGCCCTCAGTACATGCCACATCTTATACTATCCCATATATATATATATATATATATATATATATATATATATATATATATATAGTTCTCACTAGAACCTATGATTCATATTCACATAAATCCAGATATAAATTTACCGAAAGGAGTATATCACTTTATTCATTCTTTTCCCTTTTATACAGTGTTAGGTTATATGATATCTCATCTCATATATATAAACAATATACTATATGCAACAAGTATATTAATCATCCACCGAGTTATAATATAAATAGCTTAGTCATTCTCATTTACTAGGCAACCGTGGATTATCTCAAGTATACACATATGTTAATCTCAATACATATATTCATATCCGACACCCATAGACTTAACATCGGTGCACACATACTCTGCTATCCAATCCAAGTACATGTCGTACGAAAGGATCACATGTTCACACATCACTCAGGAACTGCATCAATACAAATCACATATATTGGAGGCGAACATGGTTCCAAGCCTATGGTCTACGCACATACCTACGCACCCATATGACCGTCAACACTATCATTCTCTTAGATAGCCCATACCTAGGTTCCATGCTCTTGAGGTACCAAATCTAAAATCCCCCCGAAGTCAACACAGGATAAGATTGTTCTCTTTCGAACGCCAACCTCCCGTGATAGGAAGTATGGTAGGTATGTCATACACATAATAAACAATGATATAGGTACACATTCCACCTATATAATTATATCATCAGTTAGGTATTCACATAACCATATTATAACGATAGGTGTTTATCTCACCTATATATAATCCACATAGGTATTCATTTAAACCATATATATAATAATATCAGGGCATACGCATCACCCATATAATAATCCCCTACGTAGTATATTTATCTCTCGAATATCCTACGCATTTATCGATTTTAAATCAATCCTTAATACATTAATTCATCTCATATTATATATACTTTAAAGACATCGCGTATATAATATATATCTCTTTTCAATATATTATGGATATAATTTCCAAACTCTTATAGCGATAGCCAATAGCCGTGACTATTCCCATTCTTTGAGCAATAAGTATACCCACAACTTATATAGGTTTGTTCATTTTCCCGGAGCCTAGTATTCACAGTACATAATATATCCACTAGTATTCCCGTACTTTATTCGTATGTATTCTCCTCACTCGAAGGGTACTACCACATTCACATATCAAGATAGTAGATAAGGTCCCGATACTCTACCGGTCCAAGGTATTTTTCTCCTCACATTTCACAATTTAGGATTCTAAGTGTTTCTCCAAAGTTCTGTAGCAGCACTGAAAGTCTGCACAAAAAGGGAACCGAACCCATCACAAAAATGGAACCAAATCCCCCAGAAAAATTAACCGAATCCCCCCAGAATGAAACCGGTTCCGTTATGTCAGTCCGAGTTTCCATCTCAGAACTGCTTCCTTAGAAAAATCATTATAAATCATAAAAAAATCAAAAAAATACGCGGTTAGCGTTCACACGACCGTATCGAAAATATCTACAACTTTTATGTTTTGAACAAGATCCGAATGGGCTCTCTTCCTAGTAGAAATAGTTTGGAAGTGACGCTGGTCACTATTCACCTTCCTCTCCAAAAATCCAAACCTCCATTTTTCTCCATTTTTGTTGTTTCTAATCTCATCCAACAACTCCATAAACATCTAATCTATGTTTTACAACTAACACATCAATTAATTTGGGGTATTAAACCATTTCTCTTAGATTTAAACCCTAAAACCATAAAACCCTCTACTTATCATTTTACCCCATTTCAATCCATTTCTTCAATCCATTTACATGGATTGAACACTAGAAATCGTTAAGATTTTACATTGCATCAATATGTAAACTCATATTCAAATTTCTCCAAATTTATTTTAAGGGTTCTGACCCAAAATCATATAGTTTACCAAGTATAATATGAGACTTATGCGTAAAATGAAATAGAGCAAGTACACACTTGCCTGGAGGGTGAAATCTGACAACCTCGAGTCGAATCCGGCGGAGTTTGACTGGAATCCCCCATTTTCTCCTCTTTTCTCTTCTTCCTTTCTTTCTCTCTTTATTTTCTCTCTTTTCTTTCCTTTCTCCCACTCTCTCGTGACTTATAAGAGAGAAATAAGGGCTTGTCCCCTATAAATCCAAAAATGACTCGTTTACTCAATTACGAGTCCCTACTAGTCCAAAAATTCTCGAAACCCAGATACGACCCCCGGATACTCTATTCTGACTATCTTGACCATTCCGAGACCAACCGTGCAATTGGAATTTCCATCCAAGGTATTTGACCGCAATTCACTATTTTAACCCAACACAACTTAATGCGGTTTTCTAATAAAAATATTACCATTTGTCGCTTTACCCAACTGTAACATGTAATTAAAATAATTCCACTCACATTCTTAGTCTTGTAAGAAAATATAATCCGTGTAAGTATTAATCTGACACTTACAAATAATATTTACTATTCACTTTATAATCTAAATTTATTCAATTACACTCAAAATTTCCGAAATTACTATTCACATTAATTCCTCAAATTACCAAATTACTCCCACCTTTGTAATTTAAATATCATTAAAAGTATGGGGTATTACATCGGGGTGTTTGCCTACGTACCTATTAGTCACAGTCACCAGTTTCTCCTCGATTTGCTGACCAGAAAGCCGAGATGGTTGCATCCGGCGCTCGTGGCTAATATGATAAAAGTTAGACTTGTCATTCCTAAAAGGGTAACTAGTTGGTAGAAATCTACGATGACCTATGTAACTCATCTTACTACTATATTGCAGGCAAATGGCTTCTGTTTCCTCCCTACATATGGTACATCCATAATAACCATGAACATTACAACTGTATAAGGTCCCATAAGCAGGAAGGTCGTGGATCGCCCACATCACCATTGCTTTAAGCATGAACTCTTCACCCTTGTGAGAGTCAAACGCCATCACGCCTTTATCCCACAACCCTCTAACTTCTTTGATTCATAGGGATAAGAATATATCAATATCATCACCCGGAGCCTTCAGCCCGGGTATCAATAAAGATAATAATGTGAACTCATTTCTCATGCACAGTGTCAGATGGAGAGTTAAAGGCGCCATTCGAACTGGCCAATAACTTTGACTAGTACTTAAATTACCAAAAGTATTAAACCCATCAGTTGAGATTGCAAGATGAACGTTGCATGGTTCTTTTGCAAATTTATGGTGTCGTGCGATTGAAATTTTCCAGACGAGTGAATCAACCAGATGATGCATCATATTCCCACCCACCTCGCATCGAGTGTGCCATGTCACGGCCTCCGCTATCCACGGTACACTAAAAAATCATTTTAACGGTGACCCAAGTGCAAAATACTTCAAAACCTTTTGTGGGACTTGCGAGATCTTTTGATATTTTACTGGTTTGTCATTTACCTTCTCACAAACTACATATCTATTCTCACCACATACTGTACATTCATCCTTCTCTTCGTGTTTGTTGCGATACAATATGCAAACATACTTGCATGCATGAACAGATTTATATTTCAATCCTAAACCCTTCAATCTCTTGTTCATGGTAGGATAATTGTCTGGTAACGTGTTCTCTTTGGGGAGAATTTCTTTAACCCACTTAAGAATTCCAGTTACACTGTTCCTAGACAATCCAAATTGACTCTTCAAGTTATGCAAACCAATAATTGCATATAATACCGAATTATCTTCATCGCAAACTTTATACAACGGTCGATGTGTTGGGATATCATTTACCACTTCCACTCATTGGTGTTCTATCACGTGGTCGGTTCCCGATAATTTTTCAGGAACATAAGGTACATATTTTTCACCATGGTATGTCCACTTATTATGATCTTCACAAATTCCCCACATTATTAAATGCAACTCAACATATTCTAAAGATTTATATTTTCCGTTTATATAATGGGTGCACAGACACGGAATCTTCTCACTTTTAAGGTTCTTAAAATCCTATCTAATAAATTCTTGAACGCCTCTAACATAACTATTAGCTATTCGGTCAGTCCCCCCATCCACTCTTTGTATTGTGGAAAATCCATTTAATAATCTTCAAATTACAGTCATGTGTTAACATGATAAAATCAATATCATGTTTCATAGTAAAGCACTAATATAGTATTAAAGCAAAGAACTAATATAGTCAACAACGCACCAACCAATCAAACTATGCAATAACTTAAATACAAGAACACGCCAATCAGCGATACTACAAAACCACTTAAACTAAAATTAAATAAATTTGTCTACTGATATTATTACAACCTAAGAAAAATATTACTACATCTTCATCAAGCGATAAACTAGCCAAGTGGTAACAGAGTCTACATAATTTTTCAAAAAATTCCCTTCTCCACTATTGACGTGCGCTGGAAAAGTTTCTCAACCTTCATATACTGTATCAACCACGATTTGACATTCACCCTCCTGCAAAGGTTGATTATGTACTAAAGTTCCTACAACAATGGACATGAGGGTGCAGATCCCAATGACAAACTTACCGCTCAGGTCCTGTATATAGTATTTCTCGCCATAGTCACCGTGGGTTATTGACAATGATCCAAGACCTCTGCCATGCTGAGAAAGGGAATATTGAAGGAGGAACTGAAATGTGGGAGGGGAATGGAGAACGAGGAAAATCTTAAGGAATCCCTGAAATTTGTGGAGGGAAATCGGGATGCGTTGGGGGCTGCAGGAGAATACGATAGGTTAAAAGGGACACAATTTGTGCAAGTTTATCATTCACACCTCCCAATTCATTTCAAAGCCCCATTATATCCCCTTCAGTGCTAGATTGACATTCATCATTGGGCGTGAAATGCTTATTAATAGAATAAACCTCATCCACTAGAGGTGCAGTGTGTTTGAATCTTGTTTTTGACATATGCGACCCCAAATCTCTCATCCTCCCTCTGTGGTCCTTCCCAAAGGTTTTTGCGATGTCATCATTGTCAATATCATCGATCGAGCTTGAATCTGACTGACTACTGATAGACTCTATCAATTCTAGGGTCGTGGCCAAGTGAGGAGGGAATTTATTATCTTTGCCTCATATAACATGCACGTACAAGTTGGCCCTATTCGGTGTCTTTCCTTCATCTGGGATGCCTTTCATAATAGTCATCCACTCATTCTTCAAATCTTCATAATATTTCGAGCCAAGTCGATGGACATTAGTTTTTTAGCCCTATTATGCTTATTTTTCTCCCTTTATAGCATTTTGGAGCCCTTCGCCTCATTCTCCAGAAAATCACTCCATTGAGAGACTGGCATCTCAACCTTCTAAGGGACTTTGCCTTTGAGCGCCAAAATGTCAGAGCTTGATGCTCCCTTAGGGAAATTCTTATGACTAAGGTTTCTCCGATATGTTCAGAGTTGTTCAGCAACTCGAGAAAGCATCTTATTTTTTGAGTTGGGGGAAAATGAAAACCATTGGTTGAGTTACCCATAGATGTCATCTTTGATAGATTTATCTATGAGGTTCCAATTGTCAGCTCCTCCCACTCCCACATTCATTTTTTTAAGGACAAACACTGGGCTTTAAACTGTTGAACGTGATTTTTATCCCCCGTGGGGCTATTTACCAAAAGAGGGAACCCAATAGGCTTCTTATCAACTGACCCAATAGTTTCAAGAGCGTTGGGCATGTCTGTTAGATTAGTGGGAGTACCTTGCCTACTGCAACTCGGAGTAGGGAAGTGAACAGTTTCTGGAGTAAGGGAGTGAACAGTTGGAGGAGTTGAGTATTTCTCACCAATTGGTGATGAGAATTCTCCTTGTGGTTATCGGTTGTTGTTGGTTAGAGCGTTGCTTCCATTACCGCCTGACATTATATACAAAAATAATAAAAGTTAAATGTGTATCCATAATAATAAATGCATAATTTCAAAGTTTAATATGAAAATATAAATAACAAAATAAATTTTTTGACCATATATTATAATCTACCTGTTCATGGTAAGACTTTGACAAAAGTTCAATGGGTCTGATCTCTATCCATTCTGGATTTGTTTTTAAAAACCTATGGATTTTTGCACATGGGCAATTAGGAGGAGGCGTATCTATAATGGATGCATAGATGTCAGTGACATGACCTCGAAATCTCATCCTCTTCAGCCTATTGGCAAGATCGAGTTTGACGTGCATATGTTGTGAGACATCACAATCTTCGTCAATGCTCTTTGTACATAATTCTATCCATAATGGGTGATTTGTTTTCGGCCTTCTCTAACAGCGTAAGAAAGGTTAGTGATCTATCGAGATTATGTACGCGATATATATATTGTACATCTTCATTCCAATATTGTGGCATGGAAAACAGAATATGATCGAACAAGTACTCTAGCTGGAAATGAACTTCACGGTTTACAAGGTAGTTAAATTGTTCGATCTTCCTATTCCCATACCAATAAACCGGATTGCCCACTTTATGAGGTTCATTAAAAAAAGAGGTACGAGTGCGGACCAATTTTAACCTTTCATACTCTTATTGCCATCGATTATCACCGTGACTCATTTTTCCTGAGAATAATGAACGAGGGTGTGAATATGATTCCTATAAATAATGGCTCTAATGAATCATTAACTAGTTATTATGTACGAGGGCGTGGATATGATTCCTATAAATAATGGCACTAATGAATCATCAACCGTTAATTTATTATGTTTTCAACACCTACTTTTATCATTTAAGCCAACAATCCCTAAAATTAACCCTTATGTTTGGTATTTTTTTAATGGAGAGGTATTTTTTTATATTTCATCCCCAAACTTAAACCAACAATATCCATTTAATTAAAATTTTCCCTAATTTGAAAATTAAACTAATAATATCCATTAAATTAAAATTTGCCCTAGTTTGAAACATAAACCAACATTAGTCATATATATGTATTTATTTCTAGAATACACGCACAATACAAACAATGATAATGTATACACAACTACGTACACAATATACAAATGTATACACATACACACACATATAAATACACAGAAATACACACACAGTAAAATAAATAACAAGTGTTTGGAAATAAACACACACAATGAAATAATTAATAAGGGTTTGAGATTATACACACATGTATACACACACACACACACACACACAGACACACACACACAGAGAAATACACACACGTATACACACACACATATACACACACACACACACACACACACACATACAGAGAAATACACACACACAATGAAATAAATAACATGGATTTGAAAATACACACACATAATGAAACAAATAACAAGGGTTTGAGATTACCTTTGAGAATGAAAGAATGAGAGAGCTTGATATTGAGAGAGTGAGAGCCGAAATCGTCGGAGAGAGGGAGGGAAAAAGGGTTTGAAATTTTTTGAGGGAAATGAAAATCCGTTATGTGACTTTAAAGTATAAAGACACTGGTCACGACCCTAATCCGCGACCAAACGACGTGAACCCTTTTTTTTAACACGTAGGCATGGAAACAAGACCATGTCACGGTCGAAAGCCGTGAATCACTCCCAAGAATGGTCATGGTCCTAAGCTGTGACTATATTGGTGTGTATATATGTTTCTGGTCACGGCTATGAGCCATGAACCCATCCATAACCACGTTTGGAGGGAAACTTGGCGCCATAATGGTCACGACTGGGTCATGATTGTGAGCTGTGACCCATGCAAGTCATGGTTAAAGGCTGTGACCACCTACAAGATGATCCATGACCACACTGAGTCTTGGAATTGGTCATGCTCATTTTGGAGCGGGTCACGGCTATGGGCCGTAACCCCTTTTTTGTGACCATTTTACAACTTATTATCTTACTACTAAGATTTCTCTAAAATAATTTACACTTTTGTAATTTAACTTAGTAGCTTACTACTAAGGTTCCTCTAAAATATTTTACACTTTGTAAGTCAACTTAATATCATACTATTAAGATTTTTTTCTCCAAATTTACACTTTGTAAGTTAACTTAATAGCTTACTACTAAGTTTTATCTCAAACTTTACACTTTGTAAGTCAAATTAGTAGCTTACTACTAAGATTTCTCTACAAAAAATTACACTTTGTAAGTGAACTTAGTATTTTACCACTAAGGTTTTCCTTAAAATTTTCATACCCCTGCTTGATGACGCAACACCAATTATGCTAAAGTTTTGTCTAACCCTTATGTTTCAACTATCTTTACAGCCTGCTATAAATAGCAGTCCTCTCGAGGTATCCTCTCGTTATGCCTTTTGTTGAGGTGGATCTAGATGCTCTAGCTTATTATCACACATCATGTCATGGTGGCCAAGGTTTTATGGGCAACGTGCAAGCTGGGGTGGGTGCGTCTGGTTTTGATACCCTTTTGCTTAGTGTGTCACCAGACATTAACTTAGTTATGGCTTACCACCTTCAAGGAACTGCTATCATTTAAGCTTAGATTGGGAACATTTCTCCATTGGCGTTAAATAAACCGATGTTAAATTAATTCACTTGAAACCTCAAAGCTTTAGGGAATGATGGATATTATTTCTCTTAGATGATCAACAAGTTGATGGATCTAAAAGATCCTCAGCTAACAACTTGTTGTTATAACTACCTCAAAATTGTGGTGGATTTAAAATCCAAGAATGAAAATTAAGAGAACTTATACCTAAGCTTGAGAGGTGTTATTAAAGGGTAGTTGCAGTAGAGGTGGCTTTGACTGATGCAAAAAAAGAGCGTGAAATCATGTTCAAATGAAATGCGGAGGTTGAAGTGAATATTTCTGCTATGTCTGAGTATCAACGAAAGGTTACTCAAGATATAACTACTTATATTGGAGAAGATTTATTCACTGCTTCCACTTGAAATTTTTGTTAGGATAAATTCATTACTTTGTATCTTTGGATAGAAATCCATTTTTAAATTATAATTATCTCAAAGTGGAATATAGAGAAAGTATTTATTCTTCAATATCATGTGTACACTTCATTCTTAATTTCAACACTATAGTTTACATATTTTACAAACTGATGTGATTTTTTTTGCATTTCTTCAAGTATTAACTAACAAATGAAAATTAAAAGTTTCTTTCTTAAGCATGATAAATTTTCAAACACTTGTTGTTAACTTTGAAAGGCCTATCATTTTCAAATTTTAAAATCAGACAAGAAACTGGATCATGTTCTTCTATAACTAAATATAGTCCTTCTTAATTTGTTGCAAAATTAGGTAAAGGAAATCATCTAATATGATTAACATCAACGTCCAACACCATATTGCCTTTCGTAGACTTCTTTAGTTTCATGAGGTTCTTATAATCTTTGGAGAGACGCTTTGTGTAAACTTAAAACTGCTTCCTTGCATTATCTTTGTGTTCATCTAGCCCTTCTAGTTGAACATTCCTACTTTGAGAAAGCGTGTTTATTCTTAAGGCATATCTAGAAGATGGAACTTCTAACTCCACGAGAAGGATTGCTTCAACTCCATATACCAAGAAGAAAGGTGTGTAACCTGTTGGTTTCTTTTTAGTTGTTTGATATACCCAAAGCACTATAGTAATCTTGTCATACCATGACTGAGGGAAATACTCCATTATTTTGGCTAAAATAAAAGTTTTGTTTGTAGCTTCTGATTGGCCATTGCCTTTGGGATAAGCCACCATTGAAGTGTCGTGAATAATTGAATATTTACTAGTCAACATTGTCACTTTTTGTTGATGAATGGAGTATCATTATCTGAAAGAATGACCTTGGGAATGCCAAAATGATAAATGGTATACTTTCTAATAAATTGTGCCACTAATCCTGTTGTTTCCCCTCTCAAATTTCTTTTGCACATTTTTTTGAATTATCAATGACAAGATATTGTCCTTAATTATCAATTAAATTTTTTTCATACTTTGGGTCATCTTCTTAAAGGTATTCGACTGCTCGCTCACACCTTCAAAGGTGATATATCACCCTTCCATAATTTATTACCACCTTCTTGGATTGTCATGAAGAAGCTGGTGGTGCCTTTATTATCTTATAATTTTTCACCTACTCCAGAGCGAGTCTATTAACTCTACTCAGTGCACTCTTATTCCATTTATCCTTGGATTCATTCTATCTCTATGTTATTGAGAGATAAAATGAGGTTTAAGATTAACCTACCATTCTTCTCCGACTTGTAGAGCTTATTTGAATTATTCCTTTTGATATCTCAGAGGTCCCAATTTGTCTTTGATAGAGAGTACTAGTACCCCCTTCTATATGCCTTGTGAGCATACACCATTCCTAATTTAAATCAGTATAGAAGGCAGTGTCCACCAAATGTGCCTCTTCCTTTGTATAATTCTTTTTGGTAGCCCATGTTACAATATTTGTTCCTTTGACAAATGCATTTACACATTGATGGCATATTGAAGGAACTAAACCATGATTGCGCATGAAAACTATTTCAATCAGAAAATGGTATGAAGTGGTTGATTCAATCACATGGAAATTAACGCGGGACGCAAGATTTAAGATAATTATTCTAACATTCACATGACTAATAAGCTTGGAAATTTGGTTGTCATAACCTGAGATTGAAAGTGGTAATGAAACCAACCTTATCTCTGAGATATTAGTCGTATAAAGTGATATAATAGGCATGATGTTCACATAATAACCTCCATCTAACAAAGCTATAGAAAATCTTGTTTTATTGATGTTTGCTATCAAGTACAAAGGCCTATTATGAGGGAACCTTATTAATCTATTTGCATATGAGAAAGTGATCTCAAACATTAACTTTTTAACCTACTTGGCCAAAGGTCCTTCCCACCTCAATGATGGTACAATATTCTTTTTCGTGATGTCTAAAATGTCCTAAGTTATTTCAACCTTTTTTTGGAATGATCCCGATCTTATCGAAGAATCACAAATTTTTAGTGATTTCGATATGGCTTGCTACTCCAAGCTTAGATCTACCTCTTATTCCTTTACCTAACAAGCTTGATCTATCTCTGCCATGGTTCATCGTAGGTAAGAACCACATTAGCCATTACTTAAAAACAACTATAAAAAATATCTTGGAAGATTTCTCCTTTTCTTATTCGACCGTGTGCTTCCTCATCATTTGTAAAAACCATGTGTGCCCCTTAAGTTGGAAACGGGCTATTATTAACATTGTGGTGAGGGATCTACAGAGTCTTCACCAACAAGTGTTTCTTAATGGTATTATTCAAAACATGAAATGGTGGAATGACCAATGCACCAATGGATCCATAAGTAGTTTGGATCACCTTGAACGTCTACCACTAGAGCATAAGGCAGAGAAATTTTGGGTGCTAAAACTAATCCATCACACAACATTGTATTTTAACAACTCATTGCTTCTTCAAAATTATAAAGCAATGAGGGTGGATCCTCATGATCAAACTTCCTCCTCCTCCTCCTCTTCCTTCTTCTTCTTCTTCTTCTTCTTCTTCTTCTTATTATTATTATTATTATTATTATTATTATTATTATTATTATTATTATTATTATTATTATTATTATTATTATTATTATTATTATTATTATTATTATTATTATTATTATTATTATTATTATTATTATTATTATTATTACCTGCTTCTCTACCTCCATCAGCATAATTGACTCATGGAAACTGGGCTCCTCAAACTGCCTGGCTGATTGGTTGCTTCCACTCAACATTAGCACAAAGGTCGAATAACTAATACTATATTTTAGATTGATCTCATGAAGGCTTTGAGCATGACTTCTCCAGTTTTATTTATCAAATGATAAATAAACTCTAGTAAAAAATCTTCAGCACAAATTTTAAGGATCTTCCCCTCTTTCGCATCTTTTCATACATCTAGAGATCTTTCTCTAAGTTTGCTGATGTAAGCTATCAACTCCTCACCTGGAATTTACTTCTTGCGAGAAAGCTCGGCTAGATTAAACTGATCATCAACCAATAAGAACTTTTAGAGAAATTTCACATGCATATACTCCCACATAATTTCACTCCTTGTGGCCAAGTGAGCATGCCATGTTTAAGCTTTATTAGTGAGGGATTTTTAAATCTCCCTTCAATACATTTTATTATTATTCTAATGAGCACCTAGATGCTCCAAAACTCTCTTCAACTGTTCCTTTGGGTTGCCTCAATCCTTATGAAACATCTCAAAGATTGAAGGAATATAACCCTCGGGATAAGGTTCACTATTGTACTCCTCTAGACAAGGAGTACAAAAATCATCATAAAATATATGTTGCCTCACTAAATGATTATTAGGATGATTCCAACATCATCATCATCTCCCTATTGAACTATTCAATGGTTTAAGACGGTGGGACATATGTTTCCACCATTTTAGCCTTTTGTGGAGTGACCACAGGTAAAGAAGTAACAATGATTGGAGCTTCAACGGTTGGTGTTATAGCATAAGCAAGATTGACCATAAAGGGGATGGCTGGATTGAGAGGTGTAATGGGAATTCCCATTAGGCGAGTGGCGATTGGGACACTGGTGTAATAAAGGAACTAGGATCCATCATGGAACCAAACATTGTCATTCTTTGTTGGCTTTAAAGGAAATCCATAAACTTGACCATGGGATTAGTAATTTGGTTGGTACCCAAAACAAAGCTCATGAAAGACTGTCCCCATTGACATTCCTCGTAGCAACAAATACTTGAGGAATCTCAGTTGCAAGTGTAATAACAACCTCACTTCCTCATGCTAAGCATTATCGAACGCAAGAGTACAATTTATATTTTCATTCACCATTTCTAAAAGAGTCACTATATGTAAGAGAGCCTTCTCTTTGGGTAATATGAGGAAACAATAATTTCTCTTATCACCTGAGTGTTGATAGTAAAATTGAGGAATAACCCTTATTAAAGGTAATGTGAAAATTTTCTTTATAAGAGTGATGATAAACAAACTCAATAACGAGGGAAAAATATGCTTAAGAGAGGAAATCAACTATAAGGAAAATAATAAATAATGTTGTTCACCCAACTTGGGCTGCGTCCACAAGATCTAGAGTTGTATTTCACTTATAATGGAAACCAGTATTTATGAACACTCTAATCTCAATCTAACCTCACATCTCTAAGTGTTTACAATGTTTAAAACTTTCTTGGAATCTCTCCAAGATTCTTTAAATCTTTTCTGAAATCTCTCTTATTTATGTGTATGCTTGCTATTTGAAAAATATTGTCTTTCTTATATGATCTTTGTCTTTTCCTTTTTTAATGGAATGAAGTTGCCTATATATAGTCTGTCTCTATTTCGTGGAACTTTTAACCCCCTTTCCTCTTTTTGGGTGCTTTTACTAGTAAACCACCACTACTTATGTAATGGGGGACAAAATTGTTAAGCATGGTATAAAGTTATCTTAAAACACTGAGAAACGTATTATTCTAATAAAGTGTGTTGATCGAACTACCCAATACATTATATAAATTATGTCGTCCTGGGATCATATGTAAAAGGAATATTCCTTTATGTGAGATAATGCTTTCTGCATCATCAACTTTTTACAGCTCATGAGCATTATTTATCGTGCAAGCTTGTGGTTCCTTTTAACATGCTCCATCGGGTGAGTTGTTTCACAACGTGCTTAATCGTGTGGAGTTTTTATCGAATACTATATTCTCAGTAACAGTTTCTTTGGGAACCTTGAAACTGAGCTTCTTCGGTTCCACCTTAAGTTTGTTCGGAATGGAAGACTTGATCTTTCAAGTATTCTGATTAACCTCTTTTATGTAACATCAAATGAAATCCTTTTTCCTTCTTAAAGTAACTTATCTCTGAGTAAGAAATCTATGAATAAGGCCCTCCTACACACACAAAAGGTGATTTTTGCACAAAATAATTCGAAAAAAATCCCCCAAATGGTCCACCTAAAATATTTAACTGGAAGACACTTTGGTGTGGGTTCACTGTAGTGAAGTTGAAGCAAAGAATTCACGAGACTTTGTAAGGGATTGAGAGATTTTCTCGAAGTCCAATTGTACCTAACGAAGGGTCTTCACTACAGTGGTGACCTTTCATTGTTGTGGACCCATAATGAACATAAGATCGTTGATATAACCAATCTTTTTGCCTTACAAGTTCAAGGGGGTGCAGCAAGCGAAATGAAGCACCGCTGCAACAAAGACACTAAGACCTCATCACTTTGTTTTTAAAAAAGTTTTGAAAGTGTATTTCTAGTAAAGTGATAAAGGTGAAAATATGCAAGGTATACACACATTATAATAATACTTTTTCTTTACATAAACTGCAGTTTATAAATTACTTTACTAATGTAATGTCATTGGTTTGGTTCATATGTATGGTTTATTTCAAGCTTGCCAGACACGGTTATGGTATTGCCAGCCAATTAGTTATCTTAGCCTTGCGATAATCAGGTGATTGTGCACCGTTTGATGATTCGATTAAAATGACTTGTGCTTCCCTTGAGGAAGACTTTGTGATGAATGTTAAATAGCCGTAAATACCTAAATCCAAAGAAGAAATGTACATAAATAAAAAGAAAAGTAAATATAAGGAAAAGGAGGTAAAACGAGTAAATGTAGTTTTTGTTGAGGAAGTGCTCTTTTCCTTAGTTCTCTAGTGCTTATCTATAGAGTTCCTTGCCATGCAAGTGCGTTATAACTACTGGGTGATAACCGAATTAAATATTCCCACCTAGGTGCACTAACACCCCAATAATCGTCACTTAGTGTTCAAACCCATGTCCAGAGCTCGGACAAGTGTAAAAATTTGGTTTGTCATTTGTATTAAACGAGCGCATTACAATTCGGTTGCTATTATCGGTTTATAACTCCACATGGAAATAATTCATTAGACGGTGATAAATATTGTATAAACATACCACACACACACACACACACTAATTGATTTTGAAAAAAAATTAATTAGTGGACTATTAAATTTCACACGCCATCAAACCACTTTTAGTCATCATTGCTCCAAGTAATTTTGTAAAACGAAACATCTTTTGGTGATGAGAAAATATTTATTTCCATCCATTATATTCTTCACATGAGCTCATTGTCTCTTCTTCTTTAGTCTTATCTACATTTAACAATGGCCTCTCAAGAGAACAATGGTGATAGATCCAAAAAAGTTTATGAGTTTGGCTCCAACTCAAACCCAATAAAAAATGGTATAAACCAATAGGGGGTGATACTGTCTTCCTGGATTAGTTTTTTAATGACGAGTTATATCTTGTTGGTGTTCAAAGTAAGTCTACTCATGAGTATTATGAAATCCCTTGTCATCCATCTATTGTTGGAACTTTCTCTCGAACTAGTCGACCTGTAGTTGCAATCCCATTGTCTCATCTTGTTGAAGAAGAAAGTTGTGAGGATTCCATGGGGTGAGGGTGATGATCCATATAAGTCAAAAATTTTTGTGTACAGACCCAATGATAAAGTTCTTAATTCATCAAATGATATCGAGAGCACCCCAATATGGTTCATGATGTCCCTCTGTCAACTCCTCTTTTTGGACTTATGTGAGAAGTACCTATTTTGCAAGCTAAAAGTACTCCAGGATTTAGCTATGAACCAACTTTTACTCTTCCTCTCTTCCCATTTGAGTTTTAAATGCAAATGAAACTCACTACTTTCATGGGCCATCCTAGTAGAGCTTATTATTGGTCTAAAGCCAATCATCCCTACTTTGCTTTTGTAACAACCCGCATAATTTTGGGGTATTTTCAAAATATAGAGGAAAATAAAGTTTTTGGTAAAATTATTTTTATTGCTCAAATATGTTGGATTTTATTTTTAAAGATGAGAATTTCAAACGATTTCGGAATTGGAATTAAAATGGAGTTTTAATTGAATTTTTATTATATAGAAGAGTCCTCAAAACATAAAACTCTCTAGGAAAAAAAACTTATTTAAAAATATTGAACTGTCCGATGGAGTTGAATTTTTTTATGTAGCTTCCTCATGTCCTCATCTAATTCTCTGTAAAATTTCATCCAATTCCAATGGTCCGATCGTCCGAAATAAAATTTTTAGTGTTTGTATCTAATTATAACTCTTTTCTTAATCAAACTCTTAATCCTTTATATATCAACAAATTCGTGGCTTGGATTTTCAAATCACTTTTTCTCAAACTTTTAAACCGGAAGAGCTATTTAAAATTACTCCCTTTCATATACAAACCATATCCCTAAACTTGTTCAAGATTTCAACCTTATATTAAAAGGCTTATTTGGTGTTTTCTTGAGTTTAGGCTAGAACGAGATTTGATTATTTTCGCGACAAGAACGTGATGGTGTGAATAGATTTTGAGGCTAAAATTATGTGATGATTCATATTGGTTCTTTTTGTGGTTTAAGGTATGGGGTTTTACACAATATGCTCCTTAATCTCGCGAGTATTATTCTCGTTGTTTTCTTGTGATTATTGACTCATATTTGAATTGATAAAGTCATTTGAAAATCTGCAAATATTTGTTGGAATCTATGTTGAGTATGTTTTCATGAAATTTTAATATGGCACGGAGGTTGGGCAATTGCCAATATTTCTTTTTACGGATATGCTTAAAAATGCATAGGCGCGGTACGGTGGTGAGGCCTGGTGACCCGGTTAATGTGTTGTTGAGAAATTATATTGATATAATTTATTATGAGATTCACATTTGATTTGAATATTCGTACTTGTATTCTTACATTTTATTCACCGCTAATATTTGTTGAGCTTCTTTCCTGTCGTATTGTGTACTTCCCCATATTTTCTTTTAGTGACAGGTTAGCGCGGATTTTGGGGGGCTATCGAGATTGATTTTAGCTCGGATTATTTTGGGAAGATTTTTAATACAAGTTGAGGAGATTGTATTTATTTTGGTTGTATAGAGCATTGTCAATTTATTTTCTTTCGAGATAGTTAGATGTTTTATTTCGAGAGATTTTTGGTTGTATGTAATTTGAAGATATTTGAGATTAGTAGATTCTCTTATTTTTATTGTGGGTTTTAGATGCTCTATACCTTGTTATATTGTGGATTAGTTTAGTTTTATCGATAGTGGCGCTCCGTTCGCTCTCCCCGGGCGGACGGGGTGTTACAGCTTTTTACACTCGTAAGAGTGCATAATTGAAACTCTTTGATGCCTGACGTTATGAAACTTACAAGGTTATAAGATATGGTTGCATTGATGCCAACTATAACTACCATAGTTTTGTGCATCAAACTTTGTATTTTGTCAAGAATGACCTCAATAGCTTTGATACTAACACCCTCAAAGAGCTGGTGATTGAGATAAGCTTATCTGATATTCCTCTTTCTAATATGGTGGTCTTCCCACACATATTGTCTGGTAATCGAATACGAGATTTGGAGAAATATATCCATGATGGTTTGTACATTGGTTATCAAACCTTAACTTGCCCCTCTAATGAAAATGTTGGTGGAAAATTATTAGAGGTTCCCCATACACTTTATTATATTTCCCCATGGGTGCTTTTAAAAGGCCATGCCCTACAAAAATTTATTTGGGACATTATAATTATTTAGAATTTTAAAGATACTACTCTAATACCCAAGGCTCAAATCTACTTTATATTCAAAACTTATCCCTCTTTAATTAAAAGGTTAAGTCAACATGATATTGAGTTTGAAGATTACCATAAAAGAATGGCTTTATATGATGAAATTTTTACTAATATCAATTATATATTGTAGGATTGGAAGAATTCGCTCTACTTTTCCTTCATGAACATGGTAGTCCTCACAGCTATGGATTTGACACTCTCTCACCAGAAGAAATTTCTTTTAAATTTAGACAATTGCTGGAGGAAGCCAAAGAGGCCATCTGTCGCTTTCAACAACATATGGCCATTTTATTGAAGATGGATCAAGATTATGCCTATTTGTATTTGAAATGAAAATGCATAATTTCCTTGTGGAATATGCTTCATAAGTTTATTACTTGTGCCATTTCTCATTACTACTCAATCCAACATTATTGATGTTGTGTTTTCTTATTTTTGTAATTTTCGTACTTCAAATTATCGATGGAAAAAAATTATTTTGAATGATTATGGAATTCTTATGTGACACCCCACCTATTTTAATCTCGGCTGATCAATTCTTTATTAAAATAAAACAGGGTTCTCATAATGGATCATTCTCAGCATCACTGTCGAAAATCAATTTAATTACTGATAACCTATTAGGCCTGGTGTTAAATTTTAAACTTTCTAATCTTGTTTAACTAAAACACACAATAAATCCATCCACAAAATAAATATGCACATCAACTGAAATAAATAAGCAATAACCGATAACTCTCGGTAAAAAATTTACACAACCATATCGAATAGGTGCAAATGAAAATGCGAAAAGTAAAAGAAATAAGAACAGTTGGGCAACATGCCCGAATATAATTCACGGTACCTCATGTTTAGATTACAAGGATAGAAGCGTCTAAACAATCTCTGCTAGCATCCACAGCTGCTGCAACATCGTCTGAGTAGAAGGAATAATATCATCTAGGAGTCCCTGTGTCTGGACACCTAAAAGGTTTTTAAAAATATTTGCAAGCGTGTCAAAGCCCAAAATATTTTGAAAATATTTAGCAAGTGTTTAAAATACTTTAACATTTAAAATAAGATATTCTCCATATTTAAACTGGTGTAGCACTCACTTGAGATATTCTCCACCTCTCATCTAATAGTTCACACCTAACTAATGTATTTTAAACACCTTAGTTATGCCACCCAGCCTAACTAGCACCTCTCAAAACTTCTAAGTCATCATACTTTATCTCATACCCCGCGTATATAATATTCTAAGCTTTCGCACGAGATTACACCTTGTAATTTCTCATTTGTAATTTATCCGTTCATAAATAATAACTTTCACTAGTTATAATACACTATTCACATTTTAGTATCATTAATATACGTATATCACATTTTATTCCGAAATTTATTCTCCCGGATGTAACAATTTACTCTTCACTTTATCCTTAATTTGTTCGTGTATATATATACACATATATGTATATATCTTTTCACATCTTCATATATATATATATATACAATATACTATACACATCAAGTATATCCATACTTATATATCACACACTATATAAGTATAATAACCGTCCCTCAGAGCTATAACTCAATTGATGCAATCTCTACAATGGTATCATCTTCCAGGGAATACACACATCGTCCTGGGTACCACTGATCGGGATCTCACACCGACAACATAGGGGAAGAGGTCATAGTTCCTCACCTAAAAGTGAGACCGAATCATACCTAAGACGTCTCACCCAAGATAGAGAGCTACACTGCATAAATAACTGGACGCTATGACATGGGGACTATAATCACTCAACTCCTCAAGCCAGGGGATTCACCCACATCGCGCAACTTGCCATGATAGCACTAGAGGGGTATGCTTCACACAAATATATCATTCATGCACAAATATATTTATAATCATATCATATATTTACTGTCTCTATACCCATATATATATATATATATATATACACTGCTTGTCTTATTGGCATAAGCCTACAATCCCGAATATACCAATTTGTATTACTTCATAAGTATACACAACTTATTTTAATCCCACAAGTATTCACTCACTTATGATACAATTTTCACATTAATTTCCTTCCGAATATTAGCTTATCCAACCTATCTAGTATTCTTATATTCATCCTACTCGTACATTCGGATTTCGCTCATATACTATTGGCACATACATTCTACACGCATAAATGTATATATTCCCGTCGAAATGATTTTTTCGAGTGTCATTCATCCCAAACACTCCTAAATTTTTTAACTCAGATCTTATTCCCTCTAACCTGAGGTTTATATATCAATCATTTAATTTTTTAGAGGTCCTCTCACTCTATTTAGGATCCCCTAATTTTTATCTCCAAAAGGAATTCTTCTCCAATCCTTTTAAGCCCAAGAAAATTTCTCAAATTTTACTGTTATAAACGAACTGAACCGATGGCTAGAAAAACGAACCAGTCCGGTGACCAATAAATGAATCGAACTGATGGCCCTCAAAGTATCGAACCGCATTTCACCGGTTCGACGTGTACATATTTGGGAATTTATCATCTTCTCCAACTCCAAATTCAATCCAACACTCACCCAACCCAAGATTTATGGTTTCGAACCTCACCAACCCTCAATTTAATCATCTACACACCATGATTTACCAAACACAACAATTATGTCATGGGATTACTCAATTTAACTAAGATTTAAACCCTAACTTATTTAAACCCACAATTTCTCATCTTTCCAAATTTCTCACCAAAATTACACCATTAACATTGATTTAAACTCAGATTTCATATGGAGTTATTATCACCTCAAATTATATGAAAACATTTCCAAAAAACCCTTTTTGATCCAAGAATCCCAACCCAAAATCATATAGTTTTCACCAACAATAATATGAATTATAAACACACATAAATCATTAAAGCAAGTTAAACACTTGCCTCGTTGGATAAATCCGACGACCTCGTGTCAGAATCTGCCGGAGCTTGGCCAAAAATCTCCTCTTCTTCCTTTTCTTATTTCTTTCTTTCCTGACCATTCATTTCAGTTCTTTAAATCTCGATTCATGGTGACTTAACTCTCACGACGCTCAAAAGTCATCCCAATACAGTTTGTGGTTAATGCCCCTCTCAACAAGGGACTCTAAATCACGTCCGATCCAAAAGTCTAGTTATTAACTCACCTCTAAACAACCAGAGGGGGAATGACAAGTCTTTTCACACAAAAACCTCAAATGGCACCTTGTCTATAATAAATTGGTACGAGTTATTACACACAACTCTAGCAATCGGTAATTTCTCTTCCCAATTATCGTACAGTTTATAATGCTCACCACTCACATTGTCCAACATTGTAAATCACCTCCCTTATACTCATCGATTATTGGTGATGCGACTTGTCCAAGGGGTTCAAGAATATCATCCTCACATAAGAGAATATTGGGAAGCACCTTGAAACAATGCAATCCTTCTTTACCAGCCCACCTTCCCATTCCATCACTGGAATCATCGGCTTAATACCAAATTTCTGGTTAATCATCTCGAACCAACCTATCTCCATCTTTGAGTGGTGAACCCAGAGATAATATTAATACGCCTCACCTAACAAAAATTCCCACTTATAACGTCTCACATTAAGTGGTACTTTATACTCCCCTTCTTTCCTCGAGGTATACCGAAAGTCATAGCCCATGCACTTTTGAACACAATACACACTTTTGGGCCCTTTTTACCACATGGACATCAAAATTTTATTTATGTGAAATCCATTGTCAACATTTGACGGAGTAAGGCTCTTCTCAAGAGATATCCTTTTAAATGGTTTCCAAAATCCCTTCAGCTCATCTCGGGTGTGCTACTCTCATTGTACACATATACCTTGATCATCATCATTCTCATGTGACGTTTAATCCATCCTACCATTATAAATTTGTCTATAACTGTTCCTCAGGCATGTATTACACACATTTATTCCCACATCCTATTATCTCGGAAGAATTAAAATCAGCTAACCAGGGCGCCCACACACCCTATAATCCGTGTATATTATCACAACACTGGAAACGTCACACACTTGCTTTAAAACTGGCTTCGCATTCTCGACGTGGCTATAACACATAGGTATTCTCAATCAACTCATAAATAGAAAGTTAATTCTCCTTAACATTGTTCCACCCTTCAACTCGTGGTGAGAAGAACAATTTTGAATGCTCTCTCACGGCACTTTCGGCTCCACATGGCTTAAAGTATGTAATAGCTCTCAGCTCAGAGTGTCTTCTCTACACTTTCATTGATTAACATTCAAAACTGATGCCCTAGCATCCATCAACGTCTCTCTACTTACGATGTTTATCAAAGTCCATGCATATCTCATCCCGCAATAACATTCAAATAAGGAACTTTCCCCAATGCACAATCACTTAGCATTGGCGGTAATCAAATTTCGTAAACTTCAAACACATAACCGGAACATATAAATATAAATCTCAACTCCCATGTCTCTAAAGGAGTGATATAACAACGTGCTCTCCCTCTCACCAAGTCCTGAGAACTAAGCATAATAACGAGCTAAATCTCTTCGCTCAATAGAAAACCCAATGCACCCTGAATCATATCGGTAAAGTCTCTACACATCGAGATCAATATCTCGAGACAAATATATTCTCCAAAGTCACCATCACAATATAATATGAATGCGAGATCAACCCTCTTTTAGGTGAGGCATCGCCAATACAACACATCCTGTCCTAGAATAACAAATACAATAGTCTTGCAATATCAACTAACTATCGTTCTAACCAGTCTATACTCAAGATAAGATCACACTCGTATAACACATCACTAGAACGAGTAATTTTGATTATATATATATATATACACCACTATGACTACCCCCGCTTCCATGTGGATAAAATAAAAAATAACCTTGCTACACGAAGGAAAATATATAAACATAATAATGTTATCGCTATACACACTAAACTCGTCTCACATGCGAATCTAGTGCCAATCAAAATATCGTGACTCGCTCGTGCCACATCAAACATGCCTCATCCACCTGAGGTTAAAACTCATATTTCAACCTTTCCAATTGCCCTGGCTGATCAAATGGTTCTCGGACATGACACGCTTGTCCGAACCGAACCAAACTATCTTAATCATTGCCCCAGCTAGGCACCATACACTTGTCCCTTTACTCGCTTTGGGAAAAATCAATTCCTATCGTCCTACTCTCCACATGAAAATATCTTTATATAATCCCCTATTCATGGCCATAATGACTGTATTAGGGTTGTCCTTATATCTGACCCTGGTAGCCTTGACCCTGATGGCTAACCCCATTATTCCGTTAGCCCCGCTGGCCCTAAGGAACACACCATTAGATTTAACATCCTCGACTGAGTCCACCGTCTCTTGGTAAGAGTTCAATCATTCAAATGGGTCCCCTGATAGGTCTCCCGGTGCGGTGTTTTGCTAACACTGTTACATCCAGTCTTGCTCTCTGACTAAATTATTTTTCATAAATGGGCCTTTGCCCGACCCTCCTATGATAAGTTTCAGAATCATATTCACATCTCTCCCTGAACAATAGATGAAGGAACTTGTGGTCAAACCGTACCTAATATCCTTCGATTTGCATAATATTTCACTTTTCAAATGTGGCTATTAACTCTCACCATTACAACACTGCTCCCACGGGCTAAGAAAAATTTTTACCCCAAATTTTCACTTTTGGGTATACTACACTCTGTTGTATGCCAAAGCCTCTGAATATCTCACATCTATTGGCTAACACACACACAATCTCTGCATTTTCTAAAATCCCAATAGGTGGTCCTCTTCAAAGACATCTCCGACTCTCTCCCATTCTAACCACGCTGGGTGAGTCCAATTTGGCTCCACTTTCTACTATAGCGGTATTAAAAATATATGCTGCACCTTAGCAGTCCTTATAGGCACATCTTCCCGAGCAATAATAGGGTTGACCTCGACTACGATCATTGTCCCCCAAATTATTCTTCAACTCCAACTGAGCCCTGCCTCATGCTGTCCTCCCAACGACCCTCATTTGTGTCCTTCATTGTTTGGCATACGAAGCACACCCGAACACATATAAGATTCATTATAATTATACATTATAACAGGAGAACGAAATCTCACCATAGAAATCAACAATCCTAAGCACAGGGTTCTATATAAAAAAGAAAGCAACGCTGAAAATGTACTACATCCGCACAGATACCTAAGGACACAAGAACCTGATGCTCTGATATCATCTTTGACACCCGCCTATTTTAATCCCGGCTGATAAATCCTTTATTAAAATAAAACAGGATTCTCATAATGGATCATTCTCAGCATCACTATCGAAAACTATGGGTGTTCGCGGTCCAGTCTGGTTCGGTTTTGAGGTTTTTTTGGATCGGACCGACTTGGTCGGTCCTCTAAAAAAATGGATCAAGATCGGATCGATAATGTCGGTTAACCGACCCTAGTCGGTTCGATTTTTTATAGGGTCGGTCCGATCTAACCCGTCGGTCCTAACATTAATGAATTACATCATTTATAATAAAAAAAATAAACCTGAGTCTATTTTTTCCAAACATTAAAAAATAAAAAATATCAAAATTTACAATTAAAACAAACCTAGTATTAGATTAAACTGCAATTTAAACTTATAAAATATTAATTTCTATATTTCCATTATTGATTTATCTTATATATATACATATATATGTAAAAATATATTATATTATATAAAGTCGGTCCGGGTCGGTCCTAACAGGGTTTTTGAAACTGTAAACCGTGGACCGGACCGACTAGATCGGTCCACCAAAAAAATAAATCGAGATCGGACGGATTAATAAAAAAGACAAAAAAAAGGAGTCGGTTCGGCTCGGTTCGGTTCGGTCCATCGGTCCAGTCGGTTTTTTGAACACCCCTATCGAAAACCAATTTAATTACTAATAACCTATTAGGCCCGATGTCAAATTTCAAACTTTATAATCTTGTTTAACTAAAACACACAATAAATCCATCCACGCAATTAATATACACATCAACTGAAATAAGTAAACAATAACCTATAACTCTCGGTAAAACATTTACACAACCATATCGAATAGGCGCAAATGAAAGTGCGGAAAGTAAAAGAAATGACAACAGTTGGGAAACATGCCCGCATATAACTCACAGTACCTCCTATCTAGATCACAAGGTTAAAAGTGTCTAAACAATCTCTGCTAGCATCCACTGTTGCTGCAACATCGTTAGAAGGAATAATATCATCCAGGTGTCCCTGTGTCTGGACACCTAAAAGGTTTTTAAAAATATTTGCAAGCGTGTCAGAGCCCAAAAACTTTTGAAAATATTTAGCAAGTGTTTAAAATACTTTAACATTTAAAATATGATATTCTCCATATTTAAACTATCGCACTCACATGAGATATTCCCCACCTCTCATCTAACAGTACACACCTAACGCATGCATTTTAAACACCCTAGTTACCCCACCCAACCTAACTAGCACCTCTCAAAACTTCTAAGTCATCATACGCTACCTCATAACCCACGTATATAATAGCCTAAGCTTTCGCACGAGCTTACACCTTATAATTTATCACTTATGATTTATCCATTCATAGATAATAACTTTCACTAGTTATAATACAATATAAACATTTTAGTATCATTATATTTCGGATTTTATTCTCTCGAATGTTACAATTTACTCTTCACTTTATCCTTTATTTGTTCGTATATATATATATATATATATATATATATATATATATACATCAAGTATATCCATACTTATATATCACACACTATAAGTATAATAACGACCCCTCAGAGCATTAACTTGATAGATGCAGTCTCTAGAATACTATCATCTTTCAGGGAATGCACACATCATCCTGGGTACCACCGGTAAGGATTTGACACCGACCTGATAAAACATAACACAAACGTAGGGGAAGCGATCATAGTTCCTCACCGAAAAGTGAGACCGAATCATACTCGAGACGTCTCACTCATGATAAAGAGCAACACTGCATAAATAACTGGACGCGGTGACCTGGGGACTATATTCACCCTACTCCTCAAGCTAGGGGATTCACCCACATCACGAAACTTCCCATGATAGCACTAATGGAGTATGCTTCACACAAATAAATCATTCACACACAGATATATTTATAATCATATGATATATATACTGTCTCTATACCTGTATATATATATATATCATCATCATCAATTCCGACTATTCCTGCCTATCTCACTAGCGTAAGCCAATTATCCCGAATATACCAATTCGTATTACTTCATAAGTATACACAACTTATTTTAATCCCATAAGTATTCACTCACTTATGATATAAATTTTAAATTAATTTCGTTTCCGAATATTAGCTTATCCCGCCCAGCTAGTATTCTTATATTCATCGTACTCACACATTCGAATTTCGCTCATATACCATCATCACATACATTTTACACGCATAAATGTATATATACCCGCCGAAATGATTTTTTCGAGTGTCGTTCGTCCCAAACACTCCTAAATTTTATAACTCAGATCGTATTCCCTCTAACCCGAGGTTTATATATCACTCATTTAATATTTTAAAGGTCCTCTCACTCTATTTAGGATCCCCTAATTTTTATCTCCAAAAGGAATTATTCTCAAATCTTTTTAAGTCCAAGAAAATTTCTCGTATTTAACCTTCATAAACGAACCGAATCGATATCTAGAAAAAAGAACCGGTCCGGTGACCAATAAACTAACTAAACCGATGGCCCTGAAAAATGAACCAGTCCGGTGTGCCAAATCGAATCGCATTTCATCGATTGGACGTGTAAAGATTTGGGAGAATATCATCTTCTCCAACTCCAAATTCAATCCAACACTCATCCAACCCAAGATTTATGGTTTCTAACCTCACCAACCCTCAATATAATCATCTACACACTATGGTTTACCAAACACAATAATTAATTCATGGGATTCCTCAATTTAACTAAGATTTAAACCCTAACTTAGTTAAACTCACAATTTCTCATCTTTCCAAATTTCTCACTGAAAGTACACCATTAACATGGATTTAAACTCAGATTTCATATGGAGTTATTACCACCTCAAATTATATGAAATCATTTCCAAAATCCCCTTTTTGTTCCTAGAGTCCCAACCAAAAATCATATAGTTTTCACCAACTATAATATGAATTATAAACACACATAAATCATTAAAGAAAGTTAAATACTTGCCTCGTTGGAAAAATTTGACCACCTCGTGTCGGAATCCGTCGGAGCTTGGCCGAAAATATCCTCTTCTTCCTTTCTTTCCTTTCTTTCTTCTTTTCTCTTTCTCTTGTGACCTATAAGAGAGAAATAAGGGTTATCTCCTTATTAAACCTAAAATTGACTCGTATGCACAAATGCGAGTCCTTACTGAGCCAATAAGTCCCCGGAACCTAAACACTACCCTTAGGTACTCTATTTTGACTACATCAGCCCATCCGAGACTAATCGTGCACTCGAAATCCCGATCCGAGTAACTTATAAAAAATTCACCTTTTTAAATCCAAAATAACTCCGCACGTATTTTCCAAATAAAATATTATTACTTGTTGCTTTGCCCAACTGAATCATAATATAAAATAGCCAACTTCATTTACTTATTCTCGTAAGTAAATATAGCACACATCAATTTTAATCCGTCACTTGCCAGTTAATATTTATCCATTCACTTTAAATTCTCAATTTAATAAATTACACTCACTCATGTGATTTAAATGTCCATAAAAGTACAAGTATTATATCTTATAATTGAGCCAATGTGTTTTTGATTTTTAACGAATTTTCTTATTTATTTGGTAATTAATTTATTAACTTCGCCAACTCTGTCAGCTTAACATAATGTTTCTTATAGCCATTTGATGAACATTTTATGCCTCAACAACCAAATTTAGTATGTTTCATATACTTGTAACTATTTTTGTACCTTTAGACTAATATTTTTTTTTTAATTTAGCTATAATCGACATGCTTGTTTTATTATTAGCAGTGGTTCCGTCAAATCCTAAGACACGTGTGAAAGTGTCTGAATGATAATTTTTGTTGCCAATTGGAATAATTAATTCTTCAATATTGGAAACTTTTACGATTCCCTTCAATAAATACATTTGGCGACCTTGGGCCTCCCAGTACTTGAGATCTTGGGTTACTAATGAACCGCAAATATAATCATGAGGTTATTTTGATTGATGGATCTAATAAAGGCATCCTTTTTCCTCCCCACTTCCCCCATGATTTCACATTTTTAGAAGGTGCATCTCGGAGACACGTGTCAATTTTTGCTTGGTAATCTTTTGCACTTTAAATGACACCATTAAGATATTTTAGTCCGTTTCTTCGTTTTTTCTTCTTTTTTACCGTTTACTTTCTCTCTCCAAGCATATTTTTAGCTATCTAGATTACACCATCTTTCCTTAACCTTTCACAATTGAAGGCATATAGCTTCACGAACTCTGATGTCTACTCCCAACTTGATAAAAGCATTAACATGTTTGTGGCTACTAACTTTTTTATTATTGGGTGTATCCTCTTCCCCATCAAAACTCCCTATAGAGACACTCTATTTACTGTTAGACTTTTATTCAAGGAAGATCTTCGATTTCCACTCCATGCCTTCAACCCTAAGTTTGGGTTTTAAATCCTCCTTATACAAGATCCATCTAATCTTAAATAACCCTCCTCCTTCAAGTTTAGGTTTTGGCCTAAAAATTGGTCAACACCACATGGCCTAAATGGGTTAGTCGGATGATCATATCCAAGGGTAGGGAGATGGAGGTGGATGGCATATATGACGTCGTTAAACTTAGATCGACGGATATTGAGTATGATCCAGTTGTTATTTTTAACGCTATTCAGTTTTGGAACATATCATTTAATTTTGGAATGGCATGTCGTACTATATTGGACATTTACCAATTGACCAACTTTAAGCTTGTTAGGGAAGATATTCACCTTGATATGCCACCGACTGAAATTCATCTAAAATTAATGAATGAAAACATCCTCACATCATGTTCATGAATAAACATATACATAATATATAAGTTATGAGTGCAAAGGAAGGTAAGACTATCGATCTTGCTCTTTATCATTTGGGCTCTCTATATAGAAATTACTATACGCTACAAGATAATGCTTTTAATTTCAATCAAGGTGGGCCACTGTTGGATCTTCAAATGTGGTCACATGCCTATTTCCCTAAGATTGGGCATGTTAAAGACACTGTTGAGTTTAGACATCTCAGTGCCTTTTAGAACTCTAAAACTGGAAATAATAACTTTGAAGATCTTATTGGAATGTTTAGAGGCCTAAATCGTGACGAACCAAGGGTGAAAAAAAATCCCTTTTGCGTGTGTTTCAAATCAAACCAATTTTTACCAATTAATTATCCAACTTTTAATGTGCACCAAACCAAGTTATGAAAACCCAATTCTCACTTTAAACCAATTTTATCTTGATAATCCTAAACATGCATCTAGTGATTAAATCAAGTAAAATAAAGTAAAAAATACATACAACGCCGTATGTATGAGGAAAATACCCAAAACGGGAAAATAACCTCGTACGGCCCAAGCTAGACAATCACTATGAATAATGGTTTTACAAAGACAGATTAGCCTTACTCAATGACTCGATCCCCACGGGTCTTGAAGATCCTTCTGATCTTCTACCATTCTTCAATAGTGCCCACGCATAAATTCTGTCTTCCACGATACCTGTCCACAACACACACATCCACGTATGTCTCGGTGTCCACCGATTGGCTTTGATTCGTCTACGATGTCGAACTAGAAGTCCTTATCTTTTATTCAACAGCAAAACCCTGATGTTCAATGATAGAACAAACCTTCTTGGTGCAGCAGGATCACGTAAACATATAAAAATGATAACTCGGATCTTTGCAAACTCTAAGGATGTGTTTATTCCTTTTAAACCTTAGAAAACATGAGTAAACAACGTACTGGATGGTAATTTTTTTTTTCAGATGACACTTACGAAATTATGATGAAAACACGCTTTAAATAAGAATTAAACGCCGCCTTGAAATACGTGTCATTCGAACGATAAGGCCACATCGTTCGCGCGACACGAGCATCTCGTTCAACGAGAGCTTATGTCGTTTGAACGACAGTTCATAAGTTTGACTTTTTTTTACTTTCTGATTAAAACGTCTCTTTTAAAAGAGATCCAAATTAGTCAAACTCTATTTCGAGCTTATCAGAATAAAACTTAATGTAAACCATTTAAAACACTTTAAAACATTTAAAAACATTTAAAAACATTTTTCTTTATAAAAATACATCCTTATCTTTTATAAAAACAATTTCGAGCACCATTAATTATACGCATTCATGCTTGAGTGATCTCGCAATGCAGTTAAAATTGAAGACGATTAAACTTGCACCAATTAAACTTCGGCATGATTAATTCTTTGAAGCTTTGCCACAACGTCTTCAATTTTCTTCAATACGTCATAGACCAAGTGGGATCATGACAAAATATAAATCTCCATATGACATATTACAAACAAAGTTTTGTTCACGAAATTAAGTCAAAACAATACAGGGACTCAATTGGAAATTTATGTCCTTACAAATCTCCCCCTTTGACTATTCCGGGACAAAACTAAACCAGTGAAATGCCTAAGCCAGGCCGTCAAGCCGTATGACGCCTAAATCCCATCCCATAAACCCAAAATAAAAAATACAGGACACAGACTAGTATATGTAGCACCGTCAAGCATGAACTGTCTGGATGTGATGTAGACTTGAAATCTCAAATTGATGAAGCACACCTACACACATGAAAACAGACAAACAAATACCCAAGTGAACTATGGAGGAACAAAATGAAACCTATATATATATATCCAAATGATACCAAACGATAATAGATACCAATATGAATAACCAATATGAATAAACTCTGAAAAGTCATTTGTTAAAAAATTTGAGCAACAGACTGATACCAATGTGTACTACCAATTTGAGATACCAATTTCTAAAATACGTAAACCAAAACATGCTCAAATCCCCCTATATCACATACATCTCTCCCTTTTTTTGTCTCGAATAGACAATCCGATGAAAAGATAGCCAAACAAAATATCTAGCATGAGAATATAAACCAATTTGAATCAATGTGAAATCGCTAGATACTCATGAAACAACCAGTTAAATGTGATCACGAAATGACAAATCAGTAGTTAGTAAACCGATGAATCACACAAAAAATATATCAAATTAATCAGGCGTGATAAACGGACTATATGCAAATATACAATTTAGAACCAATAAATCCTGCATATAAACCAATCAACACAAAAAAACTTCCAGCAGTACCAAAAAATATACCAATTTTAACCAGAAGACTGTAAACTAATCAGAAGCAATAAATTAACCCGTCGTTCGAATGAGCCAGGGACCTCGCTCAAACGAGTTGAGGACGTCGCTCAAACGATTGAGGACGTCGCTAAAACGAAGTACAAAGGTCGTTTGCGTGACATAGAGATGTCGTTTGAACGACTTCTCGCGACCTGCCAAATTTTCACATTTTCCCAGAAATATGTTATTTTTTTTCCCTGAAGAAATTTCCAGAAAAAAATCAGTGAAAGGCCCCGACAGTAGCAAAACAGTTTTAAGACAGTAGGCTTTTAACACAAAATGCAAAAACTCATAAAAACTAACAATGTGGGTTGCATGCAAACATAGTACCGATGTGCTCAAACATGGACATGGAATGAATGGGCGTGAAACTACAACAAGTGAGTCACAATTCCAACACATCGAAACGATCAAGAAGCTCTAATTGATAGCGATAAATCATCAAACTTTATCATAGCCATATGACATTAAAAGTGTGAGCTTAATGAACTAAACATACTACATGCACACAAATCCAGAATTTTGACGATTCTACAAACAATAGCATGAAATTGCAATGTTTCAACTTTAGGATTAGTTGTGCAGACCCGTTTAAATTTTTAATCCATCCAAACTCCCTCAATAATATCATATTTTCTTTGGAATGAACTAAACTAATTTGTCCCTTTTCTTAGCATATTGCATTTTCTTTTGGGCTTTTTTAAACGATGGCTTTCACGACGAGTTAATTTTGAACTCTCGCAGCCATTTTCCGTGAATCACTCAACATTTTTTAATTCAAGTCCTCACGGTAAATGGTTCTTACATGAACACTTCTCCTTAAGTCTACTTATGCATAGATGACAATATTGAGATAAGAACACCTCACCAAATTCAAATATGCAACAGAAGTCAAACATCCATATGAATTCGTGCATGTGTGCAATGTTGGCATATATACAAAGTCGAATCAAAATGCATATCAACTTCGAAAAAACCCCATATAAAAAATGGTAAAGACCATTCTAAGCATCGATAATAATGACCAAATGTCCTAGCCACATGGATAATGAAACGACCGGGGGGTCCAAGCACACCAATATGCCACATCAAACATGTAAACTCAAAAATAAAAACCGAAAATATTTTTGGCCTTTCATATTTTGACTCAAACAAATGAAAACTATAATACAAAATATACACATGTCATAATACTAGCCATGAATATATCATGAAGCAAACTAGCATATGACAAACAAGGTAACACTATCATCCTTTAGATTTAGCATGGGAAGAATTACGTGCACCCAAGAAAGAATCATGAAGTTTAATTAGTAAAGCCACTAAATCCGATTTCCTAACCCAAGTAGGTGTAAAAAGATGCATGGGGGTTTTGGGAATCGGGGCAACTTTATTCCTAAACTTCCTAGGAGCTTGTCTAAGGTCGTAACAACAAAGCCTAAGGTGACCTTTCCTACCACAAAATGTGCAAGTGTAATGATGGTGGGAATGATTACCTATATGTGGACCTTTTCTAACCTTACTAGTGTTTCTTACACGTGCGAGGGGAATGGGAACAACTCTATCATCAAAACCTATACCTCACTATATCCCTTAATTTGGACGGTGCCTAGGATCTTATCTAACTTCTTCGACCTAGACTCCAAGTCAAACTTAACTCCAGACGAGTCTTTCAATCTATCCTCTAACTCATGAATCCTAGACTCGAGCAAATTCCTGGACTCCTCAAACTCTAAAATCTCATTTTTCAAGGACTCCATCAAACCACATAGATTATCTCTCTCTTTCTATATAATCTCTAGTTTCTCCCTAAACTTCTTCTCTTGTGTCCTAAGATCCTCAATCAAACTATCATTATTTTCTATGGCACACTCATTCTACTTATCTTACAATTTTGAGTTAGCCTTTTTCACCTTCACCATTTCGACATACAACTCATTAAACGCATTTTGCAACTCTTTCACATCTGCCTCCTCTTCGTCACTCTGTTCACCCTCACTAACATGGTATTCACTAAAAACCTCCTCGAAAGTGTCATGCACATGAGAATTATCGTCTCTCACATGACATGCCATAAACGCAACAAAGTTACGATCAATGGGGGAACTCTCTCCCTCTTCCAGATCACTATCACTTAAGGTGGCATTATAAACAATGGGTTGCTTTCCCTCGCTCTTAAGTCTAGTGGAACACTCCTTAACTTTGTGATCGTACCCCTCACACCCAAAAAACTTACCCAACTCATCTCTTTTAGGCTTCTCAAACTTATCCTTAGAGGCGGGATCTACTTTGTTGTTCTTGAATTTTTCAAATTTCTTGGCATCTTTCGATTGCTTTTGAAACTTAATAAATTTTTTAAATTTCTTTGCCAACAAAGCAACATCCTCAGAATCGAAATCGGAATCCAAAACTTTAATTTCCTCCTTCCGGATTTTCAAGGCAATACCCTTTTCTTTCTTAGGCACTTGCTTGGAGGTAATTATGTCAATTTCATAAGTTTGTAAGTCACCTACAATCTTTTCTAGTTTTGTCGACTCTAACTTACCCAAGGAGTTTAAAATGGTCACTTTCTCATCAAACCTACTAGGCAACGACCTAGGATTTTCTTAATGAAATGGTTGTCGAGAATTTTCTCACCTAAGTTAAACGACGAGTTGATAATATTGGACAACCTAGCAGAAAACTCATCAAAAGTCTCACTCTCTAACATCCTAATGGTCTCAAATTGTGTAGTGAGATTTTGAAGTTTTGACGCCCTAACAGTGCTAGTGCCCTCATGAGTGAGTGCTAAAATATCCCGAGCCTCTTTTGATATTTCACATGTCATAATTCTATTATATTCTTCTGGTGTGACATGTGAAGAAATAATGTGCAGACCCTTAGAATTATATTGTGAAAGTCTATGTTCAGTTTCGATCCATGACTCGACATGGTTTAAACTAGTGACCTCACCTACAATAGTGATAGGGGGTGTCCATCCTTTCTCAACTGCTAGCTACACACGCTCATCAATCGATTTTAAAGCACTTCTCATTCTCATCTTCCAATAAGTGCAATTAGTGCCATAAAAAAATAGGAGTTCGAGAAAGTTCGTTAAATCCAAAATTCATCTTTGAAAATACATGGGTTCACAAAACAAATAAAATATGTTTTCTAGATCTGATACCAATTTGAAAAAATCCCTTTTGTGTGTGTTTCAAATCAAATCAATTTTTACCAATTATTTATCTAACTTTTAATGTGCACCAAAATAAGTTGTGAAAACCCAATTCTTACTTTAAACCAATTTTATCTTGATTAATCCTAAACATACATCTAGTGATTAAAGCAAGTAAAATAAATTAAAGAATACTCACAACGTCGAATGTACGAGGAAAAAACCCAAAATGGGAAAACAACCTCGGACGACCCAATCCAGATAATCACTATGAACAATGGTTTTACAAAGACAGATTAGCCTTACTCAATGACTCGATCCCCATGGGTCTTGACTCTCCTTCTGATCTTTTACCATTCTTCAATAGTGACCACGCATAAATTTCATCTTCCACGATACTTGTCCATAACACACGCGTCCACGTATGTCTCGGTGTCCACCGATTGGCTTTGATTCGTCTACGATGTCGAACAAGAAGTCCTTCTCTTTTCTTCATCGCAAAGCCCTGATGTTCAATGATAAAACAAACCTTCTAGGTGCAACAAGATCACGTAAATATATAAGAATGATAACACGGATCTTTGCAAACTCTAAGGATGTGTTTATGCCTTTTAAACCTTAGAAAACACGTGCAAACAACGTACTAGATGGTAAACTATTTTTTCAGATGCACACCTACAAAACTATGATGAAAACATGCTTTAAATAAGAATTAATCACCACCTCAAAATACGTGTCATTCGAATGATAAGTCCACGTTGTTCGCACGACATGAGCATCTCGTTCGAACGAGAGCTTATGTCGTTTGAACGACAGCGCGTAGGTTTGACTTTTTTGACTTTCTGATTAAAACGTCTCTTTTAAAAGAGATCCAAATTAGTCAAACTCTATTTCAAGATTATAAGAATAAAACGTAGTGTAAACCATTTAAAACATTTAAAACCATTTTTCTTTATAAAAATACATCCTTATCTTTTATAAAAATAATTTCGAGCACCATTAATTATACGCATTCATACCTGAGTGATCTCAGAATGAAATTAACATTGAAGATAATTAAACTTGCACCAATTAAACTACAACATGAATAATTCTTTGAAGCTTTGACGCAACGTCTTTAGTTTTCTTCAATACGTCATAGACCAAATGGGATCGTGACAAAGTAAAAATCTCCCTATGACATATTACAAACACATTTTTGTTCACGGAATTAAGTCAAAACCATACAGGGACTCAATTGGAAATTTATGTTCTTACAAAGGATTATTTTGTATCCTCTATAGGCAACGGCTAAATCTCCCCATTGACATGCTTCGATTTTAAAAAATTCTTTCTCCATTAAGGAAATAGATCATTATTGGGGAAGTTTATTGATTTTCAAAGACTTGTATTATGGTACATTTCCTCTCATTGACCCCAATTCTAAATATTACAATTAGCACTTTTCCAAATACCCCTAAACCTAAAAAATACTCTCATATCAGCCATAATCAATATTCCAAAAAGGAAATGAGTTAAAACACTTGACAAGAAACTTATGCATAAGGTCCAGTTAGTAGTATACCAATGTACTTTCATATCATCTTTTATACTTTGGTATGATTACACCCATAATCCTGACATCGAATTATTTTTCTCTTATCATAAATTCAGCTGACACTTCACCCAATGAGAAGGAACCTTTATCAGTTAGTGATCATATGACTCCTCCTCCAACATATCCAGTAAATGGTTTAATTGGCACTCCTTCTCAAACATCTACCCCACTTTGAACCTAATTTCTAAAGTGGAATCAACTTTAATGATTGTTTTTAAGCCCCCCTCCATTTCCATCTCAAAGTACGAGGTTGTTGTTACTTCAAGACTTATATAAGTATAGCCCAACCAAGATATTAATTCTGTTAAAACCATCCCTAAATCACCTGTTTTCCCAGTATTCTTGAAGATGTCCCAGAACTAATGTTTTATCTTTTAAAGGACAACCCTCCACCCACTGAAGTTTCACCTCTAACTGTGAGTCATCTTGAGTTGATGACACTAGGGGAGGTCACATCCTTTTAAGAAGAACTTCAACAAGTGATGTCCTAAGCCTATGTTCTAATCTTAAAAGTTTATACTTACGGTGTAGAACAACAACCGCAATAACTTCTCCTAGCTCAACCAACTTTTTATTATTGTTAATTGAGGACCTCTCAAGCATTAGAGATCTTTAAAAATTTACTAGGGTGCCTTTTTAGGCTCTTACTGATTTTATCTTAGTGGATTGAAAATAACATGTTCATGTACTTCCTAGCTTGGGGGCTTGGAAGCTAGTGTTCTGAAGGGTTTGATAATTGATGTCCTAGAACTCACCTACTTCCAAGACACTATAGCCTAAGTGGATGCTGAAAGTGCTTTATCTGCTGATCACGCCTATATTCATACCAAAAGGCTTAAGTAACCAAATGCTTGTAAGAGTTAAAAGTTGTTCAAGAAAAGGGTTGCCTTTTTATGTGAGAATGAGGAATATATAAAATGATAGCTCAAATCCATGCTAATTCGAAGGAGTCTATTGTGGAGTAAAATGACTTCCAATTGATGTTGAACCAATTGATAAGAAATATACAAATATCTACGAGTAATGAAATCGTGCTTGAGGAGAAATTGGTTCATATCAAAACCAAGAGAGACGTGTCTCGAAATTTTAGACCAATTTTTGCCCTTTTATATTTAAATATTTCAATAACATGTAATTTTTAGTCTATAACTATTTATATTGCTTATATTGTCTCGCTTCCCAAATCGTGGGGTGATATGGTTTTAATAACTTGGCATTTCTTTTTCTTATGTGAACGTGACCATTAATGTCTCTTAAATGGTATTATTCTCCTTTGGATGCCCTATTTAATTATAATGGCCCCTCCCACTCTGGGGACCACGTGCCATAGGTTGGATCTTTTGATCCAAGAGGTAAAAAAGTTTTCCAAACCAAGCCTCGTTCATTAAAGTCCCTATTTTTTGACCTTTTATTGTATTAGTGAGTTATTTTCTCCATTTGGACTAATATATTATTCAACTTGACCTTTTCTTCATATATATTTTCTAACCTTGGGAAAATATCTTGATCAAAGACTTCTATTGTTAATTTATTTTGGGCTACCACTCTTTGTGAATTTAGAGTGATTTCTAAAGGTAGGACAACATCATGCTCGTAAGTTAAGTCATATGGAATTACCCCAACACTTTGACCTTATAGAGGTCCTATAATCCCATAATACTTCTGGTAATAAATTGTGTCAATCCCTTCGATTTTTCTCAATCACTTTGTTGAGGTTATTTTTAATTACTTTATTTATTTCGTCTTCCAAACCATTTGACTGGGTATTGTAAGGTGCTGCCTTGGTAAAAGTTATTCCCGACCTTGAAGTAAATTCCATCACCATTTTAGATTAAAAAAAGTCTTGCGTTGTTTATAGTTGTGGTTTTTTGGAATTACAAACCTATATACAATGTCTTGTGATAAGTCTACCAAATCATTTTGGGTAACTAATTTTAGAGCTTTTTCTTCCACCCACTTGGTAAAATAGTTTGTTGCTACAAGCATAAAGTTGTGTAGCTTGGAATATAGAGGGAAAATTTTACCTATTACATCAATTTCCCACCCCATTAATGGACAAGGCTTCACTACATATTATAGGTCAATAGGATGAACATGCTTTAGGGGGGATGGTGTTGGCATTTTTGACATCCTTTTACAAAATCCATACACTCTCTTAAAATGTAAGTCTAATAAAAATCATGCCTTCTTAACAGCCATCGCGTCTTAGGACCAGCTTTATGAGTCCAACAAATTCCCTCATGGATTTGTGCAATGATTGTTAGACCTTTACCTTTACTTAGGCTATAATGCTTTGGACCGAATTTATTGGTTACTCGTGGGTCAACCCTACCCGACCCGAACATTAGCTATGAAGTACGACGAGACAACCTAAATAATGTTGCTAGTTCAGTTTTATTTAATTAACATTTCACTTGTTTTTCATGCGATTCCAATTTATATTAAGCTACGTGTGAGACATATGGGTAGCATCCACAGAATCCATGCATATAGATCTACTAATGTAATATACAAAGAATACTTACCTGTATAACGCTCTTAAAGTACAAAATCACGTACAATTTGTCGTAACAAATAAAGGGAATGAGTCGAATGCTCATTGGGTAATACAACAATGCAATTTAGTAACGAATGACAGAAAATAGACTATATAACATACCAAATGTTTAAGTACAAGGCTTCCTTGAAATTTTATTATCTTTTCTCAAACCATTTAGAAACTCATTTCTTGAATCTTTAAGACTATTAAGAAATCACGAATAAAGACTAAGTAAATTTTCAAAGATTCTAATTTTATGAACTCTAGCGTATTTAACTCATATATTGTAAAATAGAGTAATCTCAAAATTAACAAGAGTAGAGTATTTTCTAACTGAAGGGAATCTTTAAAAATGGTGGATGAGATGTAGAAGAATATGCTAACCTACCACCTTCTTAGGTGGTTGTAAAAAGGTTGCCTAGCTCCATTAAGCTTGCTCATTAAAAGCTCCATGAAAACCCCCTTCAACGATAACTCAATCTCGTTCGAACGGGGTTCAATCGAGCTTCTGACAAGGATGGAAATGTAAACAAGTGATTTTCGTTCAATGTTCGTTTGAAGTCTGTTCTAACGACATTTGAATCATATTCGAATAACTTAACATTACGTTCTAATGACTTTCCAAATTAAATATAAAGCCATTCTAATTCAACCTAATTGTAGCAAGGCCACGATACTGCCCAAATTTAACCCACTATCCATCTCGCAAGATCTAAGACCCAATTGGGTCACATAAAGTCACTAAATTACACAAGTATGGTCAAAATCATGTGGGAGAGTATTACATAGACACTCTAGAATCATTTTGTTAGAACCTCTTCTGAATAATTTTCCAGCACACATAACATAAATGGTTGCTCTTAATTTGACAACATCATCACTCTTGATACTTGGGTAGGTCAAATATTCAATTAATAGTTTTTTCCAATCTTCATTAACATCAATACATTTTATTTCAATCCACGACAATATATTATGTAATAGAGGTAAAAACCCGTCAATAGAACTGAGCTTTAGTTTTTCTTCGAAGTTATCATCAAGATTAAAACCAAAACCTTTTGATCCATTTTGTTGACCTATTCATTAGAAAATCTGGGAATATAATTTGATGTGACCTCCTCAAATTTAGACAGTAAATTCAAGACCACTTTGTTATATAAAGTTAAACCATCATTGACATATCTATTTTCACCAGTTAATTGTCTCATGACCAATTGACAATTCCCATAGATTTCTATTACCAAAGCATAACGACTTCAAAGGATTTCTAGGCCCATTATATTGGACTCATATTGCACTTGATGATAGGAACATGCTTTTTCTTTCAATCCATATACACGTTTAGTTTTAATATGTTCTACGGATTTACTAATGATCGTTTTCGTGATAATATTTCAGTCTTTGAACCATCAAACCATAGCTTCCATGGACTTAAAAATACGTATCCTATTTCATATTGTCATTCTAAATCATGCTCGCATGGGTGATCTTCCAAAAAGTCAGGAAAAGCTTGAACTTTTATTTATGTTTGAGACCCATAATGTATGCAAAACTCATATAGATCTAATGTCGATTTACCAAGTCTATTACCCAAATTCTAGCATAAAAGCTGTCCAAATTTTAACATAAGGGATATCCAAATTTTAGCATAAAAACTATCCAAATAAGCCATATAAGGTTATCCAAAATTAATCGTACAAGGCTGTCTAAATAAGCCATAAAAGTTTGTCCAAATAAGCCATATGAGGTTGTACAAATAATCCATACAAGGCTATCTAAAAAATCAACCATACAAGGGAGTCCAAAACCATACAATGTTGTCCATAATAATGCTAATCCATCATAAATGTTGCCAAGACAAGAAACTAAATGGGCAAATAAACTGTCTAACATTAATTAAAAAAAGCAAGTGAAATGTCCATAATATCACCAAAAATTTCCCATAACGCTGCCCAAAATGATCTCCATAAACCTGAAATTCATCACAAATAATTTTAAAATAGGTAGGAAAACAGTCCAGATAAAATGCAAAAATAAATTTGAAAAAAATACAAGTTATTCACTTTGCCTCAATAACTCATCCATATTAAATGTCATTCCACAATTGCTTATGCTTTTCCCAACAAATCTGAAATAATAATATGATATAGTAGATGTTAATCAATAATATTTTACATGAAAAAAGAAAAATTATTTAATATGATATGGTAGATGTTAGTTAACTTCATCTAATTGTTCAAGTTGTTCCACCGCATCCATGGCATCGCTAAGACTAATTGATCTTGATGAAGAGTTGAGCCAATTTTGGGTACAAAAAAGGGCTTCCACCGTGTTGGGAGAGAGTGAACTACGAAATGGGTCAAGTATACGTCCCCGTACTAAATGCTGACTCAAAGGCCACGATAGACACCGAAATTGGCAATACATCCCTTTTTACATGAGAAAGAACTTGGTACCTAAATGAATTACGCTTCCACCACACTAATACATTAAAGCTTTTGTCGATAGCATCTTCATTAGTCTTAATCAAGTATTTCTCCACCTACGGCTTACTATTCCCTATATAATCTCCTGACTCTAAATAGTTTTTAAATTGGGTAGCTAAAAAAGAAGGCCCATCAACATCATCAGATTTACCATCCACTATTAATTTAATAACGTCACATAGAAATAAATTTTGTGATGAGGCCTTTTATTTATTATTGTGACCATACCACTTATACAAACACGAGTGTATTTATTGCTCTCATTGTCATCTCTTTTGCCACGCTACTTTCATACATACTATTAAACCAATATGACACATACCCTAATTTATATCTAGGGTCAAGTATGACTTCAACAAATAACAACAAGTTTATCTTTTCAAGATTTCAATACTTTCCCATTGTTTTAATTTTGTTATCCGTCATCTATGTGATAGTCCCTATTTTTTGAATTGGTTCAAATTGTTTTGTATTATAACAAGATCATTGAAGAACAAATTTAAAGTGACGAATAAAGAAACCAAAAATCTAAAGTTTCACTGTAAAATATCTTTAAAAATTTCAAAACTGCCCTCACTTTCTCCCAATCAAAAGTCAAAAGAGGCCCTAGCATAGTCGTCCCGCCCTTTCCCCTACCCCTCACTTCATCGTCCTCTTAGATTTTAAATTCTCCTTTAAAGTAAGAAGTATAATTTTTGTCCACCTACCCCAACCTTTCAAAAAGCTTTATCAAACTTTTTTGTTACATCTAACATTAAATATTCGGAGTTCCATCTCGTTTAAATATCCAAGAATAATAAACCCTTACTTTCAATTTTCTCTTTTTCTACACACATTTTGAACATTAACAACCGATAAGGGTAGGACCTCACATTCCTCATCGCGTTGTACACTTTAACAACTGACTCATCCATTTCTTTTAACCCATCCCCCACAATTAGGTTTCAGATATGAGCACAACACCGTATATGCAAATTCTCATGTTCTAAAATGGTAGCTTTCCAAGATTTATTTTTCTTTGTAAATATGTAATGGTACCATTGTTAGAACTAGCATTGCCAACGATCATGGTGAAAATGATATTAATCCCCCATTCCACTAACAATGATTTAATAACCTTCCCTAGCATCTCCCCCTTATGACTTCAGACTTGATAAAAGTGTAGAATATTTTTTTTCAACTTCTATTCATCATCAATATAATGAGCCATGAGGCACATATAATTGATATGGAAGTGCTTGTGTCCGTTATGATACATATTGTTTTACCCTTTAAACCACTTTGTAACTTCATTTTCTCATTCAAATATATTGTTAAGCAATCTCTTACAACCGTAATATGAATTGCGATTTTTGTAAATTTTGGTTGAACAATTCTTAAAATTTTTCGAAACCCCTCACCCTCAACAAGTCGAAAAGGTAATTCATCAATGATTAACATTTTAGCAAGAGCATCACGACAAGCTTCTAAACTATAAGAAATTGCTGCTAGACAAGGACCTTCCCCATCTTCTTTTTTAAATATTAATTTTTTTGTTTATCTTCACACCTTCCCAAAAATTTCTTTCACATAGTGATATAGGACAATATGTTTTCAGTTCTATCAATGATCACAAACATATGCTGACAATAATTACATTTTGCCCTACTCTTGTTTGGGTCACAACCTTTAATTTCAGTAAAATGATCCCAAGCATATGATTTTTGTTTTGAATATTTTACATTTAGTTTTTAAGGAGGATGAGGAGGTTGATTTGTGCCTTGCATTACAACTTGGGTGGAGGGAAGACCACCTTCGTTTCCTTCCTTTCAGCAACCATTGTCTATAATATACAACATAAATTTAAAAGAGTTATTATGTTAACATTTTATACAGAATTTTTAGACCATGACAAAATAAACCAAAAAAAATCGTTTACAGTCATGGCCACACATAAGATGTACTATAATATCTCCAAATTTATAATTAGAAGAACTATAATTAAATGTAATGTAACACATATGGAGGGTTATTGAAGCACACTATATAGCTGACTCACTTGAGTCTATACTATATAGGACCTCAACTAGTTTGGAAAAGAAGATAAAGTTGACTCACTCCTATTACTTTCTTGCATCTTCAAGAACTGCACAACTATATTCATCAATAAAGATCAATGGTCTTCTGGTAGAAAACAAACACACAACACACTCTAGGATTGCACAATTTCACATTTCATTTCATACATGAGGTTGTGTGTGTGTTAATTTGGATTAAAATGAATTTTCTACATTTATTAGGAATTTTTAAGAATTTTTAAACATTTAAAATATATTTTTAAAGAATTAAATTTAGGGTTTTAAAATGTTTGGGGTTAATTTTCATATATTAAAACTTACTAATAACTGCCTTGGGTAGAATTCAAAAGCGCTAGAGACATTTGTGGGTGCAAATGGTATTTTAAAAAGAACCAGAACACGCGTTTGTCAGTCATTTATATTCGTACACGTGTTGATTTTTTTATGAATGGATTTTTGTTTTCTATGTGTCTGAGATATGGTTTTCAATCTTCACCGTTCGATCATTTCTAATCTAAAGACAACATGTTATCTTGAACACTCCATGTGATGCTAATAAGAACCAATCAGAACGTTAGCTTGTGCGGTCCATTAATAACAGTAAGATTGAGAGTTCGAACAGTCGAATCAATCTCAACCCTTGATTCGCCTTAAGCTTCCAGATCCTTCCATCACTTGTATAAATAGAAGCATTCTTCTTCACAATTCCAATATTTGAGAGGATAAGGGTTTGAGAGGAAAAAAAGAGAGATAAGAGAGAAGAAAAATAAAAGAGAGAGAAAAAAATAGAAATGGCAAACAAAACTCTACCAAATTTTCTTCAAATTTTTTTTTTGAGAGTTAGAGTTTTTTGGTTTACATTTTCTATCCTCTTAGATCTAAATCTCTTACTCAACAACCTCATAGATTTAGATCTCATTTTAGTTTTAGAAACTTGTAGATCTATTTCAGTGATACAGTCACTTAGATCATAGGTTGTTTTGATTTCTTTATTAAGAAATCATTCTCTCTTGTTGGGTTTGTTTTGTAAAGTTTGTAATCTTGTTTATCCAACTTTTCTCTACTTTTTTACAAACCAGAAATAATGACTTGTATATTTCAAATCTGTTTAGATTTTTTAGTTCTAAAGTTTTTGTATATAAATAATTTTTAAAGAACCTTTTTTTAAAGATTCTAAATATTTACAGATTAGAAAACATTCTAAGAAAAAAAGTTTACGTCTAATTTCAGTAGTGTGAAAAAGAGATTTCATACTTAGAAGTTTTGTAATTTGTAGGTACTGTTTCTAATTAAGCGTGTGTGAGTGTATGCATGTGATTTAGGCATAACATTCACAACACAATCACTCACCATCACTAAATAGTGTTGTTGGTTGAGAGATTCTGACCATTTGAATCGACATAAAGCTAAAGGAGAAAAGGAGCCAAGATAAAGAAGGGAGATGACAACATCAGAGCCTTAAAGAAGTCAAAAAATAACCGAGGAGTGTAGGTATATTTTTGGACTTAGAATAGGTCTGTTTTGTTTGTGTGTCTCGTTGAATTATTGTAACCTGAAACATTTTTACTATATTTTTGTCTTGAGGTGTAGAGACCTTCGTGGATGTTTCCCCGATTGGGTGGGGTTTACCACGTTAAAAATTTCTGACTCTTGTGTGTGATGCTTTATTTTCCATAGCTACAATCTACTGCATAGACTTAGGTTTTAAACTAAAAATCTATTTCCAAGAATCTTAAATATTTTGTTCTTACAAACTGTTTTTAATACACTTTATGTACTGATCAAGATTTTTATAAGAGTCTCTTCAAAAAGTAAGTCGGAACTCATTTAACCTTTTTAACAAATGTTAAAATAACTTAGTGAGGGCTTTTAAATTGGTATCAGAGTTGAGTATATTGTTCTCTCAAAATTTTTTGATCCTGTACTTTGAGACTGTTTACAAATCCTTTTATGGAAGAAAAATTTAAGCGTCTTGGAAATCGATCCAGACCTCCCCTCTTTGATTGATCCAATTTACCTTACTAGAAAGTAGGGATGATTGCTTTCATCCAAGGGAAATTGGGATATGATGTCTTGGAAATAATTGAAAATGGTTATTCTAACCCAACCAAGCCTATAGACGAAGGTAGCACTGAGAGGATAAAGAAACTCCTCAGTGAGTTCACTAAAGAAGAAAAACATGCCTCTTTATCTAATAATAAAGGGAAGAATGCTATCTTTATGTCTGTTAATGAACATGATTTTAAACATATCTCTATCTTCTAAGCATCTAAGGAAGCCTGGGACACGATAGTCACAGCCCATGAAGGGGATGAATGTGTTAAGCCTGCCAAAACATAGATGTTGATACAACAGTATAACACATTGCTTATGCATGAGACTAATACCTTTGATGAATTTTACATTAGATTGACTGATATTATAATAAAATTGCATGATAATGGTATATTGTACAATAGGAAAGATATTGTATCTAAATCCTAAGATCCCTTCCCCCTAAGTTTGACAATAGAAAGTAGGCAATTGAGGACATAGACGACCCATACTTGACTCCTAAACTTCTCAGTTATAAACTTAGGATTGTAGAAATGGAACTTGATTTTAAAATCATCTCTCCAATAATCAGAAAAGGAAGTCTAGTTCAGATGTTCTATTTCATTCCAAAATGACTTCACCTCAATTATTTATGCCTAATATTGACCTTGACTCTGACGAGGAATGTGATTTGGAAACCTTGGATAACTAGATAGCCCTTATGTCAAAACAATTTAAGAAAATTTTAGAGTTTGGAAATAATGCTGCTTCTAAATAAGGGGAATTTGCATATCCTAGCCATTCTATTAACAAGCCTTATGAGTGGTATCAAGACAAACTCAATATTGAGACCAACCATAGACCTCAAAGAGACTTTAAAAACACCCACTGTTTCAGATGTGGTAAAATGGGTCACTTAGTTACTTATTATAAGGTATAACTTAATAACACTTCTAGAGCACATATCAGTAAGCCTTTGGATGATTCAAGCGATTCTAAAGAAGATGAGCCTGAATCATGCAATACTTTTAACCCATGCATGCCCTTTATTGCTAAAATTGTCTATGCTGATGATATGTCTACTAATAATAATGAACTTGATGCTATCATGTCTAGTAATGTTATGTCCTATGATGTCTTGCCTATTTTTAGTTTATCTGCACTCTGCCTAGATAATGATAATGTTGTTGATACTACTAGTGGTAACTTTACTACTATGTGTGTGAGTCAAAGTGAACACAACAATGATGAATTGAATGTGTGTGTGAGTACAACGAATGAAATGTTAGCGAAAAATTCACACACTCTACTTAATGAGTTCGATAATGATGATCTCCCGGACATTCACACACTATACACTAAGACACTTAAAAAGAGTGCCAAACTAGAAAATACTGTCAAGGACCTAACTGAAAGAATGAAGCTTTAAGACTAATGGTGAAGCAGAATGCTGAGGATTATACAAATTAGTGTTAGGCCTATGAATCCAAATCCAAATCCAAATCCTTTGTTGAAAAAATTAAAGAACTTTCAGAATCAAATGAAGTTTTCGAAAAGAAATATAAGGCAACTTTGTTATAATTAGAACAATCAAAAGAAAAGTTTTCAACTGTCTTCAAAAAAATTTCTAAGTTTAAAAACAATTCTAATTGTTTTGTAGATTGTGTTACCTTTAGTAAAACCAATTCTGAAGACAAAGCAGGCATAGGTTTTGATCAAAAAACTAAGACACAAACCAAACCTTTGTAAAACATAAAATTTGTGTCTTCTGGAAAAGACCTACTGATCTATGTCCTGATTATCAATCCATAAAACTTGCTTTTGAGAATAAGTAAAAAGGGCTAGACACCTTGATGAAAATTCTCCAAAGCCTACCTCTGAACCTAAGGACATATATATTTACCTTCCTGCTAGGAGATTTGAACCTGAATGGAAAACTGTTACAGTTAGACCTAAGGTCAATGTTCAGCAAATGGATAAACCTCTTGTCAAAGATTTTAAAAATTAGAGACAACCATCTTACCGCTATTACTGTTCATACTGTGATGTTTATGGACACTGTCTCAATGAATGTTTTCAAAATTGACTGTATAAGCCTATTTATAAATCACCTGTTTACAAAAACTTTAATTATTCTAGACAGAGCAAAAATAATTATGGACGTCCTAAACAACCCAATAAAAACTCTAACTATAGGAATAGGAAGAAAAGATCTCACGCTACGAAGAAGTGTAAGAGAAAGAGTCCTAGATCTATTATTGAACCAAAAGTTCACAAACCTTTTAAAACTAGAGCTATATAGGTTAGAAAGGAAGATCTAATACCCCAGTTGAAGTGTAACATAGTTATAAGCGCATTAAAAGCTAGACACACTATTTCTGGTTTGTACTTAAACTCTGGATGTTCTATACATATGACCGGAGACGATATTAATTTAACTGACAAAACAGACTTCTTAGGAGGAAGTGTTTTGTTTGGGGACAGAGTATCAACTCAAATCTTAGGCAAAGGAACACTCCAAGAAAAAGGACTCCATATTCTTAATGATGTCTTATTAGTGAAAGGCCTTAAACCTAATCTGTTAACTATATCACAATTTTGCAACTCCAATCATACAACAACATTCTCAAAAACTAATTATAAAATCTTAAATAAGAATGGTGATTGCATCCTTACTGGTCACATGACCCTAGATAACTGTTACACAGTAAATCCGAGTAATGAGACTTATAGGTTAGATAGACTTGATGACAATGAAACCTGGCATAATCGTTTGGGTCACATAAATTATAACAATATTAGAAAATTAAGCTCATAAAATATAGTTAAAGGTTTGCCAAAAATAAAACCCATTTCAAATATTGTTTGTGCGCCATGTCAGGAAGGAAAAATAGCTAAATCTCCTTATAAGAAAGTTAAAGATACTTTAAGAACAAAACCTCTAGAACTAATCTACACGGATCTCATGGGTCCTTTTTTATCTGTAAGCCTTTATGGTAATAGTTATATTTTGGTTATGGTGGATGATTTTACTCGATTTACTTGGGTAGGTTTCTTAAAACAAGAATATGATACATTTTGGGAATCTTAAAAAATTCTTTTAAGAATCAAGAACGAAAAAGATACCCAAGTCAATAGAATATGTGCGATAAAAGAGGTGAATTAAAAGACTTAGGCGTAACAGAATACTGTAACTGTAATGGTTACCTACACGAGTTCAGTGCACCTAAAACACCTCGGCAGAATGATGTTGTCGAGCATAAAAATTGCACAATCCAAGAAATGTCCAAGGTAATGATACATGCTAATAACTTGCCAAAATACTTTTGGGTTGAGGTAATTAAAAAAACATGCCATATTATCAATAGAGTATACCTTCGTAAAAATACCAAACAAATGTCCTTTGAACTTTGGTATGGCAAAAAGCCCAACTTTCGAACTTTTGGGAGTACTTGTTACATTTGTAAAGACGGAGAACATCTGTCTAAATTTGAAACCTGTGGTGATAAATCCATATTTTTGGGTTACTCCCCTAATAGTTAGGCCTATCACATTTATATTTACGTACCAAAGTCATAATGGAATCGATAAATGTGATAGTGAATGACACTAATGTCGAGAGTAAAGAACAAGGGCCAACTATAGTGGATGAGTCTGAAAATAATTTTACCTATGAATCTCCAGAGATAGTTGATCCTTTACCAACTAAGACCCCCGAAGTACCTAACTAGGTTTTTAAAGATCATCCCTTAGATAATATTATTGGTAACCCTGAAGAGCATGTGCGTATAAGATCCCAATTACGTAATGTTGCTCATTTTGCATGCTTTATTTCTTTAATAGAACCAAAGAATGCAAATGAAGCACTCAACGACTCATTTGGGATAGGTGCTATGCAAGAAGAGATAATCCAATTCAAAAGTGAGGACGTGTGGTATCCTGTGCCTAGGTCAGAAAATAAAAGGGTTATTGGCACTCGTTTGATTTAAAAAAAACAGATGAATCTGTGATGATAATTAGAAATAAAGCTAGATTATTTGCCCAAGGTTACTCTAAAATTGAAGGAATAGATTTTGAGGAGACCTTTGCCCCAGACACACGCCTTGAGTCTGTTTGCTTACTCTTGGCCATACCTTGTCACTTACAATTCACACTTTATCAAATGGATGTGAATTTTTCCTTTTTAAATGGTATTTTGACAAGGGAGACTTATTGATAAGCACCCAAAAGTGTATAATTTATACCCCGAATATATGCATTTTAGTCCCTCGTTTTAATTAAAATTGGTCTTATATTCATATTTATCTATATTGCAGGTCAATCAGCAGTCACAACGTCAAATAATGCTAAATCCAGTCAATAACGATGCAAAGCGGTCAAAAGCGTGCATCGAAGAAATCCAAGGAGATCGCGAAGTCTGGAGTACTATTTGAGCGTGCCGAGATGTCATCCGATGCCCCGAAACAGTCCCGTAACCTTAACCTAGTCCAAACTGAGCCCAGTCCATACCCCGAGCCCGGTGTGTGTTGAGTTTGTACCTTTATTATTTTTCTAGATTTTTATTTTTAGTCATTTTATTTTTAAGATTTATTTAGATTTATTTAAAAAATTTTAGGATTTATTTTCTATTTATTTATTCTTTATTTTGATTTTGATTTTTATTAGTTTTTAATTTTTAATCTTTATTTTATTTTATCATTTTCTTAGGATTAATTTTTAAAAATTTATTTTATTTAGTTTTTAGTTTTAATTTATTTAGTTAGAATTTTTAGTTTTTTTAGTTTTTATAGAGTTTTATTTATTTATTATTATTTCTTTTTAATTTTTATAATCTCTTAGTAATAAATTAGAGTTTTTCTAGATTTTTATTTTTTTATTTTATTTCTAGTTTTAATTTTTTTTAGTGTGTCATTTTTTTAGGGATACAAATTAAACATCACACACATTAAACACTAACACACACAAATCCCAAACACACCCTCACCCTCACACACTATCCTACACCCTCACCCACCTAACCACTCCCACTTCATCTTCCTCACCACAACTCTCTCTCTCCTACCACCATAACCATATACCTCCAAAAACCAACCTCCATCCATAACCAAAACCCAATACCCATACCACACCATCCTTAACCCGTTAACCACCGGAGCCACCCCATTTCGGCCACCGACGAGATCACCGCCGGCACTATCAGACCCGCGCCCAAGTTCGCCCCCCCCCCCAAAAAAAAAAACTCGCCGGAGCTACCATACCGGAGCCGCCGACCTAGATCCACGAAGCCCCATCCGGCCGGCGCGCCCCTAGAACCGCCGTTGACAACCGCGACCATACCCCTGTCTAAACCGACCCACTTCAGCCAACAAATCCGAAACCCCAACCATTCAACCATCTCAAACCAAAATCAAATCCCAAAAAAATCAGAACCTCACATCCTTCATTTAGCCATCTCCAAATCCCAAAAATCTCTCCTCAAAAACAAAGCTTCGTGGGATATAAAAGAAAAGGGCATCTTGAAAAAGAAAGACTCTCAGAACAGCAAAAAAAGGAGAGGCGTAGAGAGAGAAAGGGACTGTGTATATTATGTACATAGTAGGTTCATAAAAAATTCCAGAAAATTACAAAAAAATTATTTTAGTTTTATAATAAATTTTAGGTTTGCTTTTATTCTATTTGGTGTAATCAAGTACTGGATTTGTGAGAAGATTGAGACGCGTGTTCATGCACAGTTGACACAAAAAAAAATTGCGTATCGTATTCTTTCCCTCTTGTTTCAATTTTGATTAATGCTATTGTGATAGTTATTTATTCTAACATGAGAATGTTTGGTTAAACACCCCGTTCAAGGGGTGGGAGGCACTGCGAATGATGTTATTTTAATTAGTTGATTCATTAATTTTATATTTCTAGGTAAATTAATCTTTAACTGTCGCCAATTAATTTATGTGACGAGAGTTTGTAAATTAATTGAACAAATTAATATTTGAATTTAGGAATCGAACTAGAGATAGGCTTTTCCTATATTTAAATATTAATTTGGTATTGAAATTTGATGATTGATATGTTTTCGTTAAATTGATCCTAGCGGGTAATTTTTTGAAAATAGTATAAGTCCTAATTTTTCATCGTGTGACATTTTTAAATTAATTTGCTGAAAAAGATATTATTAAATTTATAATTTTAACGAGAGTTAGATTATCGATTTAATATTATCTCGAAATATTTCATAATTAATAAATTGAGAAATTAAAATAATTGAAAATGCAGTGTAATCCCATCTCTTGACCTTCTCACAATATTTCACACTCGGTTGCACATTTTTTTTTTTATTATTTAGTCATTTTATAATTTTTTTTCACACTCGGTTGCACATTTTGTTTATTATTGTTTGTTAATTTTTTCCTATGAAATTGTTTTTAAAAAAAATAAAAAAATATTTTAATAATTTTTTTTTGGAATTGCACGTTTTCACGTTTATTGTTTCACCTTGAAAGTAGGATTGATACCCGTACTTACCGCAATACGAGTTATTTTTAGACAAGTTTTGTAGGTACTCAATGGAATTTTGAGAGTGGTTTTTGCACAACAACGACACATACGCAGAAAGCTACTTATCAAATGGCGCCGTTGCCGGGGAAAAGCTACTTATCACTTATGTTGAACAAATGAAAGTCTTGATTTATCCTCATTACCCAAACCATGTGTATAGATTGAAAAAGGCATTATATGTTCAAAAGCAAGCCCCTTGGGCCGAGTACGAACACCTATCAACCTTTTTAATCAATAAAAGATTTCGACGAGGTGGAAATGACTAGAAATTATTTGTTAAACACTTTAACAAACATGTCTTAATAGCATAGGTTTATATTGATGACATAATATTTGGTTCCACTTCCACGTCTAAGGTTAAAGTGTTTTCTAAAATTATGCACTAGGAATTCTAAATGTCGCTTATGGGTGAGCTTTAATACTTCTTAGGACTTCAAGTGAAGAAACACTATAATGGGTTATTCATATCGCAATCTAAGTACGCAATAGAGTTAGTGAAAAAATTCGGTTTAGATAAATGCTAAAATTGCTAGGACTCCCATAAGTACTTCTACAAAACAATCCAAAGATGAACTTGGGAAACCTATAGATCCTACCCTATATAAAAGCATGATAGGCAACTTGTTATATTTAACAGCCTCTCAACCTGTAGTTGTGCCCGTTACCAATGTGCGCCTAAAGAAAGCCACCTTCTATGTGTTAAACGTATACTTAAATATGTTAGAGGGACAATAAACCTAGGTATATGGTACATAAAAGATACATCTTGCACATTTGTAGGATACACCGACGCTGATTAGGCTGGGTGTTCTTATGATAGCAAAATCACATCAGGTGCTTGTTATTATATAGGTAATAACTTAGTAGGATGGAGAAGTAAAAAGCAAAACTGCACTTTACTTTCCACAGCAGAATCGAAATATATAGCAGCAAGAAGCTGTTGCGCTCAATTAATGTGGATAAATCAAATGCTTAGTGATTATGGCATTAAAGAAGAAAATCTAAACCTATGCAACGATAATCAAACTGCGATATATATCGGTAAGAATCCTTTTCAAGATTCCTGTACTAAACACATTAAGATAAGACATCATTTATAAGAGAATTAGTTGAATCCAAAGGATTGGACATAAACTATTTACCCACTGAATATCAATTAGCTGATTATTTCACTAAACCTTTAGATAATATACAATTTGAACCTTTAATAAAATCCATTGGTATGTTAATTCCTGAATAGATCTCTATCACCTATTTTTATGTAGGAGACCCTTGAGGTGACCCATTGTATAATTTAGGTTGATAGATTTATAATTTCATACTTATTATATGCTTATTTTATTAATACACCCTTTGTCCATTTGAGACAAAATGGGGGAGAGATATTTGAGTTCATCTGGACATTCTCTTATAAATTCAACTAAAATTCTTGATATTTGCCATGAGCTGCTTTATTTTTTCAGGATTTAATACCATTACTACCATCGAATACATTTAGGGTATTGATTTTTATATAGTTGAGTTATGTACTTTTTAATTTCTAGGAAATGGGGTAGATAGACTTTTGTATAAGAATAGGGATTTCTTATTATTTTTTGTTATCCCTACGAGCCCTAGATGACTCAAAGGAGATGTTGTCTCTCATTTCCAAAGGGGGAGATTGAACCACACTATATATTATAGTTGACTCACTTGAGTGTATACTATATAGGAGCTCAATTTGTTTGGAAAAGAAGACAAAATTCACTCCTATTACTTTCTTGAATCTTCATGAACTTCAAGACTATCTTCATTAGCAAAGATCAATGGTCTTCAAGTAGAATACCACACAACACCCTTTAGGGTTGTACATTTTCATATTTCATTTCATATATGTGGTGCGTGTGTTAATTTGGACTAAAATGAATTTTCTACATTAATTAGAAATTTTATAAAATTTTTAAACATTTAAAATATATTTTTAAAGAATTAAATTTAGCGTTTTAAAATGTTTGGGGTTAATTTTCATATATTAAAACTTCCTAAATACCGCCTTAGGTAGAATCCGAAAGCGCTAGAGATATTTGTGGGTGCAAATGGTATTTTTAAAAGGACCAAAACATGCGTTTTTTAGTCAGTTATATCAGTACACGTGTTGGTTTTTTGATGGATGGATTTGTGTTTTCTATGTGTCTAAGATATGAGTTTCAATATTCACCGTTTGATCATTTCTAATCTAAGGCCTGCATGTTATCTTGAATAATCCATGTCATGCTAATAAGAACCAATCGGAACTTTAGCTTATGCGGTCCATTAATAATCGTAAGATTGAGAGTTCGAACAGATGAATTAATCTCAACCCATGATTTGACTTAAGCTTCCCCTTCATCGCTTGTATAAATAGAATCATTTGTTTTCACAATTCCAATATTATAGAGGCTAAGGGTCTGAAAGAAAAAAAAAAGAGAATAAAAATATAAAAGAGAAAAAAATAGAAATTGCAAACAAAACTCTACCAAATTTTCTTCAAAAAATATTTTTAAGAGTTAGGGTTTTCTGGTTTACATTTTTCTATCCTCTTAGATCTAAATCTCTCAATCAACAGCCTCACAGATTTAGATCTCATTTCCATTTTAGAAATTTGTAGATCTATTTCAATGATACAGTCACTTAGATCATAGGTTGTTTTGATTTCTTTATTGAGAAATCATTCTCTCTTATTGAATTTGTTTTGTAAAGTTAGTAATCTTGTTTATCCAACATTTCTCTACTTTTTTACAAACCTGAAATAAAGACTTGTATATTTCAGATCTGTTTAGACTTTTCAGTTCAAAATTTTTTGTATATAAATAATCTCTATATAATCTCTGTTTTAAAGATTCTAAAGATTTATATATCTGAAAACATTCTAACAAAAAGGGCTAAGTCTAATTTCAGTAGCATGAAAGTGAGATTTCGTACTTAGAAGTTTTGTAATTTGTAGGTATTGTTTGTAATTAAGCGTGTGTGAGTGTATGCATGTGATTTAGGGACAACACTAATAACACAGTCACTCACCATCACTAAATAGTGTTGTCAATTGAGATATTCTGACCATTTGAGTCGACGTAAAGCTAAAGGAGCAAAGGAGCCAAGCTAAAGAACGGAGAGGACAACATCAGAGTATTAAATAAGTCAGCAAATAACCGCGAGTGTAGGTATATTTCTTGACTAAAATAGTTCTATTTCGTTTGTGTGTCTCGTTTAATGCTAGTAACCTTAAAACTATTTTAGTGAATTTTTATTTTGAGGTGTAGAGACCTCCGTGGATGTTTTCCCAATTGGGTGGGGTTTACCACGTTAAATTTTTTTGACTCTTGTGTGTGCTGCTTTATTTTCCATAGCTACAATACGTTACATAGACTTAGGTTTTAAAATAAAAGCATATTTCCAAGAATCTTGAATATTTTGTTCTTGCAAACTGTTTTTAACACACCTTGTGTACTAATCAAGATTTTTACAAGAGTCTCATCAAAAACTAATTCGGAACTCATTTAATCTTTTTAACAAAGTTAAAATAACTTGGTGGGGTTTTTTCAATTGGTATCAGAGCAGAGTATTTTGTTTTCTCAAAAACGTTTGATCCTGTACTTTGAGACTGTTTACAAAATCTTTTTATGGATGAAACATTTGAGCTTCTTGGAAATCTGTCAAGACCTCCCCTCTTTAATGTAACCAATTTCCCTTACTGGAAAGTAAGGATGTTTGCTTACATAAAAGGGACACTGAGAGATGATGTTTGGGAAATAATTGAAAATGGGTATTCTCACCCAACCAAGCCTATAGTAGAATGTAGCACTGAGAGGATAAATAAACTACTAAACTACTCAAAATTTCTCAAAATATTTCTTGAAATAAATGGTCATTCTCATATAAATGCAACAAAAATACATTCAGATGGTCATGAATCATAAACTACTAAAAATAAATGAAATACGTGATTATAGCTTTCTAAAAGGAAACTTCATATATATTAAAAGTATCAACGAGAACGGATTAAGACAAAAATTTAAAAACTAGTGCTAGAGAGACAAAACATGCTCTATATAATAAAACAAATGTTCTACTTAAAATTATCACAAAAAGGGCTCCATAAGCTAAATCTTAAACATAGTCTTTCTTCGTTCCATTCGCAAGCCAAATTATTTCCTAAAAAATCATTATTTATACAACATGAGCTAAAAGCCGAATGAGATTTAATCTCCCGACATTCCAATGTTTACAGAAAATAGATACCTATTAATGTATACATATATGGATAAAAACTTGCAGTAACAGGTATATAAATTAAAATGACAATATATATATATATCACGATTGAATATCTCATAATAAAATGAATGCGAAAAAATTAACCGCGTATCTTTTTCTTTAAATCAGATCATTTGAATGGCCAAGTACACTCTAATAGCGTATTATTCTACTGTATTATTCCCTGGTAGTTGAGGGTTAATCGAACTAGTTTGTCACAACGCCTTATTTAGGGAACACAAACGAATAAATAATCGGTATGTCTATATGGACAAATATAAACATATCGCAAATGAATAAATAATCGGTATCAAATGCATTTTGAGAATAAAAGAAGTAAACAAAATATATATAGTTTGCATAATAATATATAATTAAAATGCGCACGGAATGTCATAGAGTACTTACCTTAAAAAGAGGTTGAAAATTACAGATATTGAGTCTTGGATCACATGTTAATCTAACAAATACAATACAGGTTTGATTATATACTTTAAACAAAGTCCAGTTTATATACTCTATTTTAATATTACCACAACTAGTTTAAAGGATTACTAAAAATCATTTTCACAACTTTTAAAATTTATCGACACTATTTAAAGAATTCAATTCATAGTTCTTCCTAATTAGTCAGTTCCCAATAGAGATGATGGATCACAGGGGCACCACTTAAATACCAACTCATCTAGACATAATATTTTTGAATTCATTCCCAATAGAAATAGAGGGTCACAGGGCACCACTTAAATATCATCTCATCAAGACAGAAAATAATTTCAAAAGCCTATATACTACAATATTATACAAATTCAATTTTTTTGAGGATAAGTAAATTCAATCTTAAATGTATTTTATCTATTACTTGTTTAGAAATAATAAATAATATTAATTTTCATTGTCAAAAAGAATATAAATTCATAAGTGAAAATAACTTTTTGAAACTCAATAATTCATTATAAAAAGAGTTCTATGTGTCAGATTAATAAAATAAGTCAATTTAGAAAACCCTACAATTTTATGTTCACTAAAATTGATCTATAGTGTTTTTACCAACATTTATACTTACTGTAGCTATATAAAAATAAATTAAAACTATAAAGATGCATTATAATATTAGTAGAAGATTAGCTTAAGATGAATATCCCTAAGAACTTTAAAAAAAAAATTCTTAAACGTTCCCACTCTTCCTCTCGCTATTTCTTTATAAAATTCTCAAGGAATTGGTATGAGTTTCAAATTATCCCAAGGACCCTATTTATAGGCCTCCAGAGACATTATAGTGTTGAAACATTTCTAGGTGATATGGCTTTTACATTGGTGAGTCAACGTTGTGGTATCGCGTAACAGAGGAGTCTTGTAGTCTTATTTCACTAAATGGTGTCATAAGCTTTAGATTTCTCTATATCAATGACATGTGTAATTTGGAGGTGGAAAAATAAAGCAAGAGGTATCAAGCATGAGGAGGAAAGGTATTATGCACGAGGTGGAAAGGTGGTAAGGGTATAAGGATCATTTTACAAATGAAGGATATTTTGGTAATTTTACTTTATATGTTTACAATATTTCTTAGAGGTCCTTGAAAATATTATATATATAAAAAGGTCATGTTATATTTTTTACTTTGATCCCCAAAAATTTATTTATTATAATAAATTACCTAAAGTTTCATAGACTTACATTTTATACCCCAAAACTTATCATTTACCTTAAGATATGTCATGAAATTTTAATTTGCCCTAATTTACGATTTGTTCTTTATATTTAAAAATGGGTTTTGTCATATTACGAACACAGAATCTAACATTTGTAATAATATAATATTCGAAAGATAATAAGTAACACACAATAGTAAAAATAAACTATATATGAGAATGTAAACGTGGAGTCATTACACAAAGTCATATACCTCGGATTTATCATCTTCATCAAATTCCATTTCTGCAACTTCTTATCCCTCTTCAGCTTCGAACCTATTTGAGAAGACTACAACCATATTAATTGGCACTTTTTGTGGCTGGGAACCAAACTTGATGCATTGCTATTGATCAGGTCCTATTGCATCATAACCATCATTTCTTCATTTTCCTCCTCACTAAAACATCTATCTCTAATTATTTTGTCTCCATCTAAACTCGTGGCATTTTTTAGGTCTTTAGTTATTTCAACTAACATGTCTGAAGAATATTAGCTCCCCTATGAATTTTTATATAACCTTGGATTTGTCATCGATGATGAAGAAGCATACCCTTATGATCTTCTTGGGAGCACAATCTCGGATGCCACTTACCAAGCCCTATATTTTCTTTGAATTATCCTCTATTGAAAGCAAGAGATTATAATATTGTGTTCTCTTTTCTTTGATTTTGGTGGTTGTAACAAATGCCACAACCCATTATCTACTTGTTGAGGCTTCACTATTTTTTACTTCCTAGGCATGTCATTAAATTATTAGGCAACATTTTGGTCTTGCACAAATTAAACACCCTTTTTACCATTAGAACTGATTTTGGGATTTATATAGGTCTTGAAACTACCAAATACTGGCATGATTTGGATTCATTGAAACTAGGCTTGATGTATTGATAGTTCCTTAGTGTTTTGATATTTCCTTGAGGATGGCAACGGCCTAAAAATGATTTAATACATTCTCTTGGAGTTCTTTTTGGCCTTGTAACCTTAGGTTTTTGGTAGCATAGCGACTATTCCCACTCATTTTGCACTTTTGATGTTGTTTCCATTTTGTGGCCATAAATGAACACATTTCATCATATTGTTCTCTATACCTAATGCACAGGTGTTTCATAACTTTCTGGTGTGGGTCATTAACTGTTTCCAGGCTTCAAAGCTTTAGACTCAACGTTTGTCTTCATTTTGAATTCAACATACCCTTTATTTTGAGGCAGTTAAATAGATTACATATTTGTTCCCACATATTTCATGTTGTGAAATGAGTCTTCATCAACCCCATGTTATTTTCCTCTTTTCCATGATAGTCAGGTTTTCCTACCCTAATGAACTCTAAGATCTTGTCGTGAAAAAGTTGAGTGAGAGAATATATTATGCCATTTACTATAGTTTTTCCTTTAACTTTATTTGGAATTTTTGCATCACTAAGAATTTTTGAGATTTTGACTTTTAAGAGATAATAAAAAGTTTCTTCTACGTTAGATTTATCAAAAGCGTATTTTTAATCATCCCCTTTAATTCTAGGGTATAAAATTCTGCATTTGTTCTCTTTCGAACCAATGGTTCACAAACTATAGTTTCAGTTCCTCAATAACACATGTCTCTAAATTTGGATCCTTATAATACGTTTTGTACGAAGAAGTGTTTCTTTCATGATTTTCCTCTAAAAGATCTTCATATTTAGATACATTGGCAGTTAATTCCACCAAATCTTTAAATTCAATAACATCAACTTCTTCTAAGCCTAAATTCCAACCTATTTTTGGCCAAATTAACAAACTCAAACTTATATTATATTATTTTGCACTTATTCTTAGACCTTTTTTATGATACACAATCATACATAGGATTCACCCAGGAAGAGAGTTATGCATAGAATAGAAAGAATAAGCTATTTATAGGTAATAATCAAATAATTCAAGAGAAACGATGAGAGACAAAGAGATAACAATAGGATTTTAATGGTTTAGCCATTGGCCTACGTCCATTGTGTAAGGTGTGAGCGTATTTCATTAAAATAAGGAATGAACATCCATGGTTGAGTACAAAAACAAGCTCTCTATCTAGAATAATTTAAATACAGTAATAATAACTGTGTAGAATATCGATCCTAAATGAAGAATACAAAGATAACTATTATAAGTCGAAGGGTGCATAGTGTCACCCTTAGCATACATTCCATGACCAACTGATGTTCAAGACAAGTGAGAGACCGCCATGTGTCCATTTAATGTTAAAGTAATCATGATGTTAATCCCCTCACGTGGGAGACTTACTCGTGTTGATGATTTTATACTTGAATGACTGAGATATCCCTATCACGCTTTCAATGTCTAGTGGAAAATATTTATTGGAGGCATGTCATCGGGGTCAAAATTAGATGCCCCAATTCAATCAAGATTTTATTTGGTGCTTGTTTCCTTGATCATAGTCGAGATAAAATAGGATGGTTTTTTATGGCTGACAAACCTACCCCTAGATAGTGAGTCATGTACCTTTTATCATGAATGTCATATGAGGCCGTCACCTTGATGTTAGTGAAATGGCTAGTCTCATCTAAGAGATAAGAGTTTATGGAGACTAGCTGGTCTGTAGTGTCGTCCAGATAAGACTATACTTTTTGTATATCAATTACCCTTAGACATTACACTTATGTGTTAGTAGGAATATGGGGTCTGCATTGCTCATTTGCCTCAGCTTTTTTCAACTTAGTGTCCCGTTTATCCTGGATAAGGGTTTACATCCGAGATTTTAAGGGTTTTGATGGTCATAAACTGTTTATGACTCAAAGGTCATCTTTCCATACGCGATGGACATATCTCCACAACTTTCTCCCCTATCATGACCATTATAAGACGCTTGCTAATTGTTTGTCACCAATTCGTTGTGTTAGAGATGGAGTGATTTTAAAAGATTAGGTGTGATATTCAGGGCACATTTGGTCCCTACACACAGACCTTCATGTCATCGTATGCCTCGGTATACGTAACTCATCATTAACACCCTAATCAACTCAAAATTTTCCTTTAGATAAACTTTTCTTCATTTAATCATTTTCACTAAACCTTCCAAACCCGAACAATTTTCATATCTCTCTTCATAACTCCTCATCTCTTCCATCCTCTCTCTCATTTTTTAGCATATTCTTACATTTTTTGGTCATCTCCCTTCTTTCTGGAACACCTTTTATCACACTTCTCTTATGATTTTTGGCTTCATTTCCTTGTAATTTAGACTGGTTCCATTTTTGCATACTCATTTTTTTTGCGTGTTAATCGGTTTTTGCACCCCCTTTTGTTGTAGTGTTTGGGTGTATATTTAGTAATTTTAGATTTTGTTAAGTTTCTCATTAGATTTTAAAGTCCATTGTCTATTTTGGCCAAATTTTGAGATATTTTGGACTTATTGGTGAGCTTTACATTTATTTAGTGAGACGTTTGTCGGTGTAAGGGTTTTTGGTTCATTGAGCATTCTTGGTTGTTTTAATGCAAAACGATCCACTTTCTCCTTTTTAATCTTTTAAAACCTATAACTCTTTTAAGCAACTATTTATGAATGTACCAGAGTTTGTACGAAACTTGTCTTGATCTAAGTTGTCCTTGTGGATGGGTTCGCCAAGAGAGGGAAAAGGTGAAGGCTCAATTTAACCAAGAGAGGTATCATCAAGAGAGAGCTCCTTCGACACCCTTACCTGTAATACCTCCTCCCTTGTGTCTGACCAACCTTCCCTTTTAAGGCATTTCATATGAAGTTCATTCTCTAAGTGTTATTGTTATTAACAACAATAATATGCCCACGTTTATGTGTTATAAAAGGTTTGAGATTGATTCCATGTCTAAGGTTTAAATGCACTCTCAAAGTTCGAACTCTCTAGTTATCACTGTGAACTTTGACTCATTTGAGGAGGCCATAAGAGTTATCATTGCTTGTCTCAGATTGGATGAGATTTTGAATTTTACTAAGTCTAGTAATAGAGGCCATGAAAGTACCTCATCTCTTCGACACGGGTACCTCTAGCCCCCAATTTATAATATATCTGATGATGAGAATGAGTATACTACTCCAACCAATATGGTGCTATTGCCATTAACAGTATTATCTGAGCCAATCTATCTCGACAGAAACGACCGTGGAAAAGCACATATTATTGATGATGATGAGGAAGAGGCTTTCTAAGTTGACACAAGTGTTGCTTCAACTTATAGGAGTTATGTTGAAAAAACTAATCTCATTATCGGGAGACACTCGTACGTACTTAATTTCGACATCAACATAAGAGTGATGGCTGAGTATGAGAGGGCATATGACCTTGAAAATAGAGACGAGATAGTTATGTATGAGCATATATTCAAAGTTAGATTTCGACTTCCATTCGGGCCGAGGATTAGAGTTGTTCTTGATGATAACGACTTTACCATGACATATTTATCCCCCAATGCTTAAAAGGAAAATCATGGATCCTTTGGAGACTTGCCTACGGGGAAGATTTTCATCCAAGTGTCTTTCGAGCGTGTTACTCTACCATCACCATAAAATTGAATCAATGTTATTATTAGTTCATCGCATGAAAACCTAATTGAAATCTTGTATATGTGAACCAGACTGCCAATCATGACTAGAATTATCGCTATTTCTTTGTCTCGAGCTTGTGGAAGTTAAAAAATAAGGAGTCATTGAAACATAAGTAAGTTTACGTGCTTCAAAAGTTGGACAACAACTGTCTTTTAGCTAAGGTTGACCCAGGGCTGAGTACGAGAAATAGATAAAAAGATGAAAAACTGAGAGATGACGATGGTCTGATAATATTTGAGGAGTTGATGATTCTCCTAGAAGCAGGGATGATATCATCTCCATTAAAGTCTCTTCGTAAGCTTCTTTGATATTTTAAATTTATTAATTTTTCTTATTGTCTCATTATTTAGCCGATATAAAGGTGTGTCAATTAATTTTGAAATAAGAATCGTGATTATGAGAATAACTTATATTTGGTTTAAATATATTATGGACATGTCGGTTAGTAGAGATTAGTAGGAATTCTAGTGATGCGACATTGGGTTGATTAAAATATGATTTGAGTTCTAGTTCTATCATTGTTAAAACGTCCACAACCCAGGTAGGAACTTTTCACCCTATAACAATGGTTGAGATGTAAATCTATTAGTTAATTTGAAACTAAGGGAAATTAAACTATGGTTCGATAACTTGTTCGATAGTTCGACAGAGGATTGTGATCGATACACCCCAACAATGTATTAAACACGACCACCCGTAAGATTTTCCTCCAAAGAATGTCTTGATTAAACTAAGGCAATCTCACACCATTTTCAAAGGGTACGTATACTCTTAATCCCGAAAATTATGATGATTGAAATGCTTGCACAAATGTTACTTTTATGGCTATGTGTGCAGTCTGATTTATATCGGGACAAATGATCTCTGTATATTGGGTGACAGTTATGTAAGTACGCTTGAGATTATAATTTGAAGGAATCAACGTCAAGGGGATATCATGGATTATGGTACCCCTTAATAGACTTACATGTTTTGTTTATTCCAAGTAAGACTCGAATAATATATTATATTATAATCCAGGAGGAGTAGCAAATAAGTTAAGTGTGGGAATCATGGAATTGATTAGATGTTCGTTAAAATAGATTAATATTAAATTTATTTGACCAAGTGGGTATCGACCTCTTAACATGGGGAATCATATTGTGTACCATAATCAACTTTGTAAATAAGACCTCATCATATCTAAAAGATTTATGAGATAGTTAAATTGGAGTGCAATCATGATTATTTCGTGGAGTTAATTCACGATTAAATAAAGAAAGGAAATAAATATGGTAATGTAATTGGGATTTTCATGTATTAATTTGTATTTAATTTAATTATTTGTCATTGGTCCATAGTGTTATCTATATACCCAAGTAGTTAGGCCCAGACTCTCGATAAATCTAGTTTGGCCCAAGCTCACCTTCTGTACTGGTATATAAAGGTGCGGGAATTGTTTTTATATTGATTATAGTTAATTAGGATTTGGGAGAAGTAAGAGAAAATACTATTCACATTTTTAGGAAGAGGCCTACAGCAGAGGGACAAATATCACTCATAAGGAAGGGTTTTCATCTCGAAAGGTGTCCACACACCTATGTCTCTTTGGGGACGATCATACACTAGAATATCTAAGCTTTACAAAAGGTTAAGAAAGGTTTTTGGAGACCTTGCATGGACAACAACATCATGTTCTTCATTAAATGATTTCTCCTCATACAAATCATAAAAATATTCTCTATGGTATGAATTCTTGATACCTTAGGCATATTCTTTAAACTTATTTATTGTTTTCTTTTTAACGAATGGTTAATCAAAAATATTTAGGCCTGGAATTTTTTTGCAATCAACGATCATCCCAAGTTTTTTCCCAATACGATTTTCTCTACATAAAGCCACTTAGGTAACAATTTTCTTTCATAAGTTTTACAAAGTGTTGTATTGTCACGTATGGGCTTAATCTCTCGTCTCTGCCTTATTTTAGTCTGTCCTTGTTCTCCATCACTTTATGAGTGGGTTGAGGAAAATGAGACAAAATCAAGATGGTTGAGAAGGATTAGAAACATATGGAAATACACATAAGAAGATGGATGAGTAAAATATTTCCCATAATGATAATATGGTCAAGCTTTGATATCGCTACAAGGTTCGAATCACTACACTGGTGGACGACTATAAGGAATCCCTGAAAAACAGGGCCGAGGCTGAGAGTGAGCTCCTGAAATCTAGTTGTGAGGGAGTTGTAAAAGAACTTATACGGTTTATGGAGTTCAAAGATCATTCCCTCACCACTAAATATCCTGTTGTGGCCAATACCCTTGATTCCATGAGCTTCTTTAATCCTCAAACCATAATTGCTCTAGAGGAGATCCATGGAGACTGTGTTAATGAGGAAACTTATTTTTATGTTGAGTGGTAAGAGACAACATATCTTAATGAAAAAGAGAAACATGGAGGTGATCAGGATGCCACAAATGTTCAGGAAGAGTCGAACGTGCCCGATGACATCAATGCTGGAGACATTACCGCTGAGACCTGATTTAGAAAACTTATGATTTTTAGGTGACCTCCAATTGTATTTGATACCCTTTGTTATTTGTAATACAACATCAATATTATCTCTCTACTCGGATTACAACAATTATACTCCACTTTACATGAACCCCTTTATTAGGGTGCTTTTATTCTATGGCAGTTGTGAATGGTTTATATATTGATATATTTTTCAACGTTTTCATCGTCATGTCTATATAATTATGGAATTTTTACTTTTTCATTTATTTCCATTATTCATAAAATTGTCTCGATAAAAGGAATTTGGACTATGAGATGTATCTTATTTTCGGCGATTTATTTGCAATCTGGGGACATGGTTACCTAGAGTTGTCTAGACCGATAGACGAGATGAGACATTATATCCTGGATTTTTGAATTTCTAAGATTTTTTCCTAATGTAAGAGTGCTTTCACCACAATATTATGATTTTCAGTTTCCCACTTCTTAGGAGTTGTACGAGACATGCCTAGGAGTCGAGACTCTAAGTTTTGTTCCCCATCAAGAGATAGTTTTCATAAAAAAATTCATTATTTGATAACGATGTTAAGTTTCCCACCTCTCAGGTGTTACACGAGACATGCCTAGGAGTCGAGACTTCAAGTGTTCTCCCCCCACCGAAAGAGAGATTTCATAAAAAATTTCACCATTTGATAATGTTGCATAGTTTCACCTTAAGATTATGATGTTCCATTTCCCACATCTCAGGATTTCTACGAGACATTTTTAGGAGCCGAGACTCCAAGTATTCTTACCCCGTCGAGAGAGAATTTTATTTAAAAAACTCACCATAAAATAATGACGTTTTGTTTGGGATTTTAATTTAAATGAGATGTATTTCCCAAAGGGTGTAGGAGACCTATGTCTTTTCCTACCTCTCGAAGGATAATACATGTCTAGGATAAGGGAATCCCAGTGTTCTCACACGACGAGAGAGATATTGCATGAGTAAAATAAACATAGATAAAATTTGCATAAATGGGACAATATTGCATTTTCATTCATTTATACCTTTGATTAATTAAAATATCATCTTAATTCATAATACCTAACTTTATACAAGCTGTTACAATTATATTTCAGTGGTGATATTTATTCAAGTTCTCGACATTCCGTGGTTTATAAAATGCCTTTCCTTCCAAGTTTTAGGGACAATATGTTCCCCCAAAGACTTTTTTGGTGATCCTATAGGGCCCAGGCCAATTTAGATGAAGTTTGTTGGCCTTCTAAATGACTTTTTTCAATATTGATAACCAACTTTCAATGGAGGAGCTTTAACCCTTTTGGTGTAAAAGTATATGGCTCTCTGTTAAGAGGCCTATTGTCATATGGCTATATCTTCCATTAGTTATTCAATAAGATATAGGTCTAATATTATCTCATCGAAGTTCAACTTAAGATCATATGTTTGGACTCTGTGTCATAGTAGCCCAACATCAGTAGGGATGATTTGTAAGAACCGAGAAATTTTCAAACCCTAAAATGACCTATGACCTCAATTTAAACCCTATTGAGATGAGTAAAATCAAAAGTCTTCTGAAGAAGAAAGGAACTATATTTAAAACATTACAAGTTTGCTTTAACTTCAACCCCTTGAAGTTTTATTTAATTATAAAAGAGTCCCTGAAACTTTTAAAATAAGATAAATTTAGATATATTGAATCCCTGAACCTCAACCTTATATCAAATTAACCCTTTGGAACTCAACTAACATAAAATTATAGTTTCAACCATGAAATTTCTTCAAAATTACCAAAATTCACCTAAACTTTACAAAAAGTGTACTTTTATGGACATAAATCCAATTATATCAATGATTAAGGATTAAAATCAAAACCTTAGTGAATTTTGTTTTTACCACTATCCACACACTCCCCCACATCATCGTACGAGTTCAAAAAACATGTGGTAACCCATCGTAAACCTTAGGAACCCATGTGCCCCCATTTACCCACTGTCAAAACTCGCCCTAAACTAGTTCAAACCCACCTCCTTTTTAATCCAATCAAATCCCCACCAAAAGTAGTATAAATACCCCACGTCCTAAGGAGTAGAAACTCATCCCATAGTTAAGTTCAAAATCTCGAATTTTCTCTCAATTCAGGTAACTCATCATTTTATGCTTCATTTTCAATTCTTTCAATTTTAGTAGTTTTCTGCATAATTAATATAGTTAGAACACTCATAATAGGCAAAATTTTATGTGTAGAATGACCTAAGATAGAGAAAAATAGTAGTAACACTATTAAAGCTTGAGCTTTAATTGTGAAATCCATTACAGTAACTTAAACTTTGATTTAAAGCCATAGGTAGACTCATTATAACCTCATGATATGGAGTGTAATGGTGAAAATCCATGATTGTCAATATAGAAGGCTAATCGATAAAAAGTGTTTTTGAAACTCAACCTGTAAATCCAAAATTCTCAACGTACAATCCATCAAAATCTTTGAAATCAAAACCAAATTACTCTCACATATAGAAGAAAACAAACCCAATTTATAAGAGACACTGCCATACTCTATAAATCCACGAATGTTAGGCCAAATTTTCATGAAAACACATTGTTTTGAAACTTGAGTTATAATGAGCTTCGAACCATGAAACTTATAAATTTGAAATCCTCATGAAAAATTAGATTAAGTTGGTTAAGAAATCATCTCAAATGTTATAACAACAAAGGAGAAAACCTTAGTCAAAGATTTAAATCCTAGAAAGTCAAAATCGAGAGGTTGAAGATGATGACCCTGGTCAGAAACCTTGACCACGCACGTGAGGGCGCGTGGCCAATCAGAAAATTCTGATTTTTTCCCCAAAATTTTTATTTATATTTTCTGATCAAAATGGTATAAAATAAAACCATTTTTGGATATTCCTAGCCTAAGTTATGTAAAAATAAGGTTTTTGTTTAAAGAATTAACTTAAAATTACAAATCAACCCATAGCAACATTTTTAACTAGGAATTTGCACCCCAAACTTTGCCTATACATACATCAAACTATTTTAAGACTAAACTCTCTTGCACCAAAGTTAAAAAATGAGCTTAAGGTCCCTATTTTAAAATCCCAAGATAATTACAAATAATCCCCCAAAACTTTATTAAAGACAATCTTGAATATAAAACTGACTGATTAAGCCCTAATACTCCTATACCACACATTGTACAATAGAAAATCAAGTCCTAAATCCTTCTAATACTCCAGTGAGACAAAAATTCAACCGAATACCAAGCAAGTAGGTTTTTCCGACCTTTTCAATATTATACTCTACGTATTTGAAATACTGTTGATATCACTATGTGATAGCCACATTTACTCTGAGTATGTGCATGTTATTATACTGCCATACTACGTATTTTGTTAACCATCATCAATATTTGAATTATCACCAACATTTAATTTTAGAATCAATTTTAACCCTTCTCACCTTATAACTGAGATCATGTACCATATCGATTCAGTTTCTCCTTGCACTTTTGTGCTACTTTAGTATAAGCATTAGTATTAACTAGGAAGTAGACCGATGTATTATCCCACGAAATTTCCTAGTTGGCCTATTGGTCTTAGATGATTGAGAGCCCTGATTATTACTTCATACGTACGAGTGACACTTTAATTGTATACATATAATGTTATTTTTCCCTAAAAGTTTTGGGATGGTTTATGATAAAGTTACCTTGATGGCTTAATCACCTCTATACCTTTTAGTGAACTAGTAAGAATGGGATTATTAGTTCAGATTCCTTGACTTTCTTCAAATTATGATTCTAACTAAACTAGAAATGTACCGTATTTTCTTAAACTGACTAATCACTATAAAACTATGAATTTTCAACATTTTGATGTTATAATCTGATAAATATAAAATTATCAGCTTATTATTGTCAGTCGTTTTAAACACTGATTCTATACACACTCCAACTCTCATATATATATATATATATATATATATATATATATATATATATATATATATATATATATATATATATATATATATATATATCATTGTTATAGAACTCGTACAACCTGCTTAGCATATTTATGCTAATTCCTTCCTTCTCCATATGCGTCATTCAAAAGGAAATGGTATCTCTTCCCTACTCGAGATAAAAATCGGTTACCCGTTCGCTTATATGACCGTATGGGCAGAGATAAAATTAGATGGGAGCAAGGAGTGGCGCTTTTCGATTTTTTATATTGTCGTGTGTACTTGAAACGTGTAACTCACCCCTACGGTGGTTCAACCCTATGTAACAATATTAATAATGAATAAAAGGTTATGTTATTCCACATTAACTTTAATTTATTGCTTTATATGTACTTTTTGTTCATTCATACCAAAATTCAGGGTGTAACAAGTTGATATTAGATCATGTTTTAAAATTAAAACATATCGCCGGGTTAGAATTCTATGTGACAAGTAGATAAGATATTAGTTATTTCATTTTTATAACTTCTTTTATTACTATTATTATATGGTAAATTCAGTTTTCAATATGGATGCATGGGATACATTTATGTTTAATCCAGATCTCGAGCCAGATAATCATTGGGAAACACGGGTAAGAGAAGGAGCTTTGGCCAGACTAAGAGAAATGATCCGTGGAGTGGAAGAAGACTGGGCAGGTTCAAGTAACGACATTAAGAGTCTAGTAATAACTAATAGAGCATCGGGCGAGATGCAGGTAATGATAAAAGTGGATGATTTTGCTAATGATCCAGTCATGCTCCAAGAAGCCATAAATTTAGCATTGGCCGATGAACTACCAACTCCACCGATGTACCCAGAAGCTACATCAAATGGTGGCATACACGGAGGGTATTCCCCTAGCACTACAGATGACTTGACGGATGATGCAGACCCAGGAGATTATTTAGTTAGCCCCGAGTGTACAACTAGTGATAATGCAATCGTTTCGACTTAGAGAGGAATCTAATGTTAACAGTTGTTTACATATTGAAGAATATAAATTTTGGTCACACTGTTATGAATAGTGATGTGTAATAGTACTATACAACTAACCTTATATAAAGTAGGCTTGTTTCTTTATTTATTGTTACAATTCTTCCATTTAAATTATGTTATTTTAGGATGGTTAGTATTCGAACCCCCCCAATATGAACAATTGAAGGAATCATGAGGTGTCTCTAGTAACCACTACACCAAAATGACAAAATTGTCACCTTTCAGTCGGTCACCCTTGTCAAGGTCATTGACCGTGACAAAAAACACGCGTTTTGTGTCACGGTCATTGACCTTGACACGACCGTGACAAGTCTGTGACAAATTTACTTGTCACGGACTTGTCACGGTCAATGACCGTGACAATTCTTTAAATAATTTTCACGGTCAATGACCTTGACACGACCGTGACAATGTTTGCAGCAAAAACCCTTTCCCCCTTCTTTTTTCCCTCCCGCCGTTCCCTCCCTCTCTCTCTCTCTCTCTCTCTCTCTCTCTCTCTCTCTCTCTCTCTCTCTCTCTCTTTCATGTTTAATTCTCTCTCTCTCTCTTCCATTTATATATATGTTTGTGTGTATATATATGTGTGTATGTGTGTATATATGTGCGTGTGTGTGTGCGGGGGTAGGGGGTGGGGCAGGGTGGGGGCAAAGTGGGGGTAGGGGGTGGGGTAGGGTGGGGGTAGGGGGTTAAAAATGTAATATTATTTTGATACAACATTAATTTGTGTATGAGTTTCATAATTATAAATAATATCCAAAAATATTGGATAACAATTTATTTTCATTCAAAATAAATAAGTAATTTTCTACAAATTTCTACAAATTTTCATACAAATTTCATAAAAAAATAAATATGTAATTTTCTACAATTAATATGTGATTTAAGTGTAAAATAATCGCTATATACTTATACTAATGGAGAAAACAACCATATATGGCATTTTTTATTTTTATTAGATGCAAAATAACACATATAGGTATCACATGACTTTATATCCATCAAATAAAATTTTACCATAAAATATCATTTTGTGGAAAGCAAGATCTATTACAATATATTTACATACCTAAATGATTTTTTTTAAATGACATTACAACAAAAAACTACAATAAGGGTTAAAATGGCATCCGAAATTGCTAAAAGCATGAAAAATAAAATATCATTTAGTCTATGTTGTTGAAAAATTTGATCAAATTGGTGAGCCCTTCATATTTTAAAAATGTTGTTTTTATTCCTATTTAACTTTTCTTTCTATACACCCTTAATTATATTTAAAGTTTAATAAAATAGGAGTTATAGAAAGAAAAGTGGGGTTTAAATAAAAACACTTTTTTTAAATTTTAGGTTCTGGTGCATAATCTTACTTTGTCACAATTAATTTATATGCCTCAAAGTTATTTTATCACTCTTAGTTTATATTTGTGATAATACTTTATGAACCACAACTTTAGGTTGATTATTTTAGAACTTAAACTTCAAGATACAAAAAATAATTCTATAGAACAACTTAGATATCTTAACAAAATACATATCTAACATTGAATATGATTTATAAAAAGCACAAAACAATAGTAGAAATTCAATACATGAAATTAACATTGAGATTATTTTAAATAGACAGTCACTACTCTCTGTGTGTGTGTGTGTGGTGTGTGTGTGTGTGTGTGTGTGTGTGTGTGTGTGTGTGTATGTGGTGAGTGGGGGTGGTGGTGTGTGTGTATGTGGTGAGTGGGGGGTGTGGAGGGAGGTGTGTGTGTGTGTGTGTGTGTTTGAATTAACCCATGAATTTGTATTTTTGTATTTGAATTAACCCATGAATTTATTTTTGTATTTGAATTAACTCATTATATGAAACATACTTGAAATTAAATATAGTGCGCATAGATACTAGCCTTCTAGTTCTTATGCGTACGGATTCAATAGCCCTTAGACCCGTTCGAGAGTCATTACCCTTGTAATGAGATCTCTCGAATTTTCCCGTTTGGACAATTTGAGACTGTATAATTTCTGTATAATATTCTTATTGGCTTAAAGTTGTTACTTTTGGAGGAAGTTCTGCAGTCGTATCTTAATGTTCTCTATGTACATACTAGATTGACAAGTGTGACTGTTATTTTAATTGACCATTTGAAATAACACTCACACTTGCCAATCTACGTCGTGTACTTGGAGAACTAAGGGGATATGTTGTCGAATTTTTTTCAAATCGTAACAATGTGCATGAGCCGTTAAGTATATTACAGAAAAATGCAGTCTTGAATGGGATAGGACCACTTACCCTTTAATAGGATAATTAAATGATGGGATAATTAAATAAAACATACGATAAATCTAAGTTTTGTTTACCTTTAATAGGTGTTTAGTTGTGGTAGCTGTGATGGGATATCCGAAATACAAAGAGTGGATGGATGGGACTAATAGAATGGGGGATGTGTTTCGTAGAGGTGCTAACGAATTTGTGAAATATGCAAAGAGATGTCGTAATGAGGAAAGTACAAATGTACAGAACTCGGGAATTTCATACAAGGCTCTTACTTTCTTTCGAGCGAGCTCAAAAGATAAAAACCTCGTTGAAGCTGAAATGACTTACTATAGTGTAATCCAAAATATATTTGAATTGGATTATATAAGCTTCAAAGAGGTTGTATTTTACTGTGAATGGGTAAGAGTTGAGGATAAAAATGCTTGTAAAGTTGATCCTGTCACCAATTTGATCATGGTTGACTTGTCCAAGTTGAAGAGCAACGACCACGTGAGCGATGAGCCGTTTGTTTGTGAATTTCAAAAGGTTAAGCAAGTGTTTTACTCGGAGTATATCAACAACGAGCCGTGGTCAATTGTCCAACACGCGCCAAGGCGTCTAAATAGTAGTGTGGATGACTTGGCTACTCCTACCGAATATCAATCCATTTTTGATGATAACCCAAATTTGAAACAATTTTTCAATTTGTAATAAATATTTCAATTTGTACCGAAATATCCATTTTTAATGCTTTTAATTGATCTGTACTTTATCATTTTCACTCTTGTGTAGTGTGTATGTGTGGAGAGGAGATTAATACATAAATATTCCAACTACATCTAAGTTTTGTTTATACTAATCCATGAATATACGCTTCTTACCTTTAATAGGTGATTAGTACATAGTTATTTGGGGTGTCCTATTTGTGGAGAGGAGACTGAATCTCTTCGTCTATCCGAACACTAAGAAATGCCATAATCCTATGGAGCGATGCTCTGCAAATTCCTCCCAATCGTTATGTAGCCAAACATCACCAGTTGAAGTTGTCAATTCAACTTTCCATACCCCAACACTTGGAACTTCTAGCAAAACATGGGAGACCATTGAAAGGTGTAATTGACAACTTCAACTGCTGATTTTTGACTACACAACGGTTGGAAGGAATTTGCAGCGCATAACTCCATAGGATTATGGTATTTCTTAGTGTTTAGATATGAAGAGAATTATATTTGACACGATTGCCCGGGGTACATTAGTTGGAAGGAGGTTCTATATGAGCTCAAGTTAGCTGTTTGAGTGACACTACAGGTAATGTATTTATATTTATATGTCAATTTCGATTTCGATTTCAATTACGATTTATATTTATCTATATTTGAGGGGCGGATACTAATTTTACTTTATTTCAATTCAGGGGACAGGGAGTGGCCCTAAGGGTAGGCCACATATGCTCTATACTTATGTGGCTATTTGGACGAGAAGGGAAGGATAAGGAGGTGTCCCCGAGCATCGCGGTACAAAATCTCTTTTCCATGCAAATAGTTTGTAGATTTGAGATAATTGATGGTGATGTTGTTTCTTCTTAAATAGTTTCTATTTTGAATATATATTTGCATTATCTTTAGTTTTTTTGGATATATGATGTTTGGAACAGGTACAATGCTGCTATAACAGGTACAAATATACTGCTGGGCAGTGGAAGTGGCCATACTGCCCAGCAGATTTTTTTTAAATTCTGCTCAGAATTGTCACGGTTATTGACCGTGACACGTCCGTGACAACTTTTTATCACGGACGTGTCACGGTCAATGGTCGTGACAATTTTTTTAAAAAGGGTCACGGATTTGTCACGGTTATAAACCGTGACAAACGTGTCACGGTCATTGACCGCGACACGACTGTGCCAAAAAAAGTTGTCTCGCCTCGAAATGTCACGGTCATTGACCTTGACAATTCGGCAGATTTGGTGTAGTGAACTTACTATGTTAGCTCAACAACAACAGGCTACTCGTTATACTCCTGAAGATGTTTTCGAAGAACTTCGTAGAATGAATGCGCTTAAGGAATTTCTATGACAATGACCCCCATCATTGCTTGGAAAGCCAGGTGCTAATGAAGCTAAAATATGGATGCGCCAGATTAAAAAAATCCTGAACGTAGTAAGTATAGCTACTTATCTCTAAATCACTTAAGATGCATACATGTTTGAAGGCGAAGTGGATTTCTGGTTGAAAGCCATGTCACGTAAGAATGTTGCTAATTTTACTTAGTATCAGTTTTAAGAGACTTTTCTCAAAAAGTAATTTCTCGAGATTGAGCGAGACCAACGAATTGTTAATTTCCTAAACTTGCAATAAGCTACCCTTTCAGTAGCTCAATACGAGTCTAAGTTTACTAAACTATCTCGTTATGCCCTGGAGTACGTAGATACCGAGATGTAGAGATGTAAACAATTTGAAAGAGGATAGAATTAAGAATTCAATCGCTCCGTTACAAATTCATGAGTATTACCAGTTGATTGACGTTGCGGCCATTATGGAACACAATTCTTCAACCTTGATCTGATCTCCACCCCCAGCTGTTAGGAACAACCATATGATCAGAACCCCATCTCATTCTAGACCCCATCCATATACAAACTCCAATGTACAATCTTATTCCTGAATTCGACACAATACAACCCGTTCCAAGATCCGTTGTCACGAATGCCATGAGATAGGCTAAATTCGACCCCAATGTCCTAAGATAAAATTAGCTCCAATCCACCACTAATTGAACAAACCTTCACAAAAACCACTTCAAGCCAACTCAGGGAGTTCATCCAATTCTGAATCATGGGAGGTATTATGCCACACGGCTATGCAAAATGCACATGACGTGATTAAAGGTATGATTATTTTTCAGCATATTCCGACCAATATTTAATTTGACACAAGAGCTACGCATTCTTTTATCATTCTTAAGCTAGCTAAATTAATACAATTATCGCTAACCTCCTTAATTAATCTAGTGAATATTGAATTATCAACATGTGAAATCCATACATCAATACAAGGTTATCGAAATTGTAAAATTCAGCTTGGTCTAGGAACCCTGTCAGTGAACTTATTAATATTAGATATTCGCAGATTCAATATTATTATCGGAATGGATGTAATATCTGAACATCACGCTTATATCAATTATCAAGCTAAGAAAATTCATTTTCACTATGAAAATAATTGTTCTTTTATATTCCAAGGAATAGGTTCGTCAAATCCTTCAAATTCTCAAATTCAGATTTCTTCTTTAATTCCAAATTTGTTGGAACAATTTGAAGATGTTTTCTCGAAGTTTTTCTAGGATTACCCCCTTCTAGAGAAATTGAGTTTAGTATAAATATTTATCTAAATACACTTCCTCTTTCGATACCCCCATATCGAATGGCTCCTTTAGAACTTGAAAAATTTCGTACCCAATTAGATGATCTTTTATCAAAAGGTTTCATTCAATTAAGTTCATCTCCTTGGAGAGCTCCAGTATTATTTATTAAGAAACATGATGGAAGATTTAGAATATGCATAGATTATGGTAAATTGAATTCTATAACTATTAAGAATAAGTATCCTTTACCCCAAATAGGAGATCTGTTTGATCAACTTAGAGGACTAAAGGTCTTTTTCAAAATAGATTTACGATTCGGTTATCATCAGATACGTGTCAAAGAGGAAGACAATCCAAAGATAACTTTTAAAACTCGTTACAGACATTTTGAATTTACCGTAATGTTATTAGGTTTAACCAATGCCCCAACAACTTTTATTGATCTAGTGCACGAATCTTTAGACCTTTTTTGGACAATTCGTTATCGTTTTCATTGACGATATTCTTGTATATTCTCAAAACATGGCAGAGCATATTCAACATTTGAAGATAGTCTTAAGTTATCTCAGGACTCATCAATTGTACGCTAAAAAGAGCGAATGTGATTTCTCAATGAAAGAAATTAAAATTTTAGGATATGTGATTTCTGAAAATGGAATCTAAGTTGATCCAGATAAAATTTTAGCCATTTTGGAATGGAAAAATCGTACCAATATTAGCGAAATAAAGATTTTTCTCGGATTAGCTGGATATTACCCTCGATTCGTCGAAGGTTTTTCACACATTGCTCTTCCTCTTTTAAAACTAACTAGGAAGGAACTTCCATTTGTACGGACAGAAGAATGTAACCAATAATTCCAAGTGTTGAAGGACAAGTTGACTACTGCTCCTATCCTCACTATTCCTTCTAGTGATGTAAGTTATGAGGTATATACCGATGCTTCATTACAAGGATTAGGATACGTGGTAATGTAGAATGAAAAAGTAGTAGAATACAAGTCACGACAACTAAAGACACATGAGTGTAATTATCCAGTTCTTGATCTAGAACTAGCAGCCGTAGTTTTTGCATTATAGATTTAGCGTTGTTACCTTTATGGTGCAAGTTTCCAAGCCTTTTTAAATCACAAAAGTTTGAAGTATATCTTTACCAAAAAGGACTTGAACTCAAGACAACGATGATGGATAGAATATTTGGAGGATTACCGATTTAAACTTAATTACCATCCAGGTAAGGATAATGTAGCAACTGACGCTTTAAGTCGAAATTCGATAGGAAGACTTCATACTCTAAATTCCCACGATATTGACACTACGATTACTTACCCCTTGCACCAAATTTTTTAACATTATCGCTCATCCTGAATTAAGAAAGAAAATATCAATGCAATAGACCCAATATTCATTTGTATAAAAAAGTTCGAGCAAAAATCCAGAGTTTTCCTACGATAGAGAGACAAGACTCCGATTTAGAAATATATTATATGTGTCTGACAATACATCTCTACAAGAAGAAGTGTTGCACGAAGCTCATCATTCGAAATTCATAATACACCTCGGAAGCTCGAAAATGTACCATGCTTTGAAGAAGCAATATTGGTGGCCAAACATGAGAACGGATATCGAGAACTTGGTAAGGAGATATATTACTTATCAATAAGTAAAGATATAACACCAACACTCTGGTGGACTTCTTCAGCCCTTACCTATTCCCGAATAGAAATGGGATCATATTATAATGGATTTTGTCAGTGGACTACCTCGCATGTCCTGAGGACATAATTCAATTTAGGTGATAGTAGATTGACTTACTAAATCTGCCCGTTTTCTACCTTTACAAGCCCCCGATTCATTCCAAAATCTTAACAAGTTATACATTCAAGAAATTGTTCAATTATATGGAATCCCTTTATCCATTGTATCTAGATAGAGATTCTTATTTTATAAGAAAATTTTGGCAAGCATTGCAAGCTGCAATGGGTACCAAGCTTCACTTTTGTACTGCATTCCACCCCCAAATGGATGGACAATCAGAACATACAATTCAAACCCTAGAAGATATGTTATGAGATTGTACATTAGATATGTCTGACTATTGGATTGTATATTGCCCTTTGTCGAATTTTTGTATAATAATAGCTATTAAACCAGTATCAAAGCTTCCCCATTTGAAGCTTTATACGAAAGACCTTGTAGATTCCCTGTATGTTGGATAGAATCAGGAGATAATAAACACTTTGGTCCTGAATTAATTTAAGAAACCACCGAGGTAATACAATAGATCCGAGAGAAGTTAAAGACATTCCAAGATCAAGAAAAGAGTTATGCTGATCATCGCTGAAAATAATTGGAAATTCAAGAAAATGAGCAAGAATTTTTGAAAGTATCTCATCGGAAAGGAATTTTACGTTTCGAAAAGAAAAGAAAACTATCCCCTCGATATATTGGACCTTTCATAATTTCTAAAAGAATAGGCTCCGTAGCTTATCAATTTGAATTACATGTGGAATTATCCAATATTCACGTGTTTCATGTATCACAGTTACGCCAGTATATACCAGATCCATCCTATACTATCACATGGCAAGATGTTTCAGTTGAACCTAACCATGAATTTGAGGTATGCCCACTTTAAATTCTTGATCACCAAGTGAAGAATCTCAGAAATAAGGAAATCCCCTTAGTTAAAGTACTTTGGGAACACCAGAATCAACAAGAAGCTACACGAGAACCAGAACAAGCAATGAAGGATGAATACCCCAACTTTTTTAAAGGTAAAATTCGAGGACGAATTTTTTTAGGTAGGTCGATTGTAAGAACCGGGAAATTTTCAAACCCTAAAATGACCTATGACCTCGATTTAAACCCTTGTAGTATGAGTAAAATCAAAAGTCTTCTAAATAATAAAGGAACTACGCTTAAAACCCTACAACTTTGCTTATTAACTTCAACCCCTTGAAGTTTTAGTTGATTATAAAAGAGTCCCCGAATCTTTCAAAATAAGATAAATTGAGATATATTGAACCCCTAAACCTCAACCTTATATAAAATTAACCATTTGAACCTCAACTAATATAAAATTATAGTTTAACCCTAGAAACTCTCTATAATTACAAAAATACCCCTAAACTTTAGAAAAAGTGCACTTTTATGAACATAAATGCAATTGTAGCAATAATTAAGGACTAAATTCAAAACCTTAGTGAATTTTATTTTTACCACTGTACACACACTCCCCCACATCAACATAAGAGTTCAAAAAATACATGGTAACAGATGGTAAACCTTAGGAACCCTTGTGCCCCCATTTACCCACAATCAAAACTTACCCTAAAACAGTTCAAATCCACCTCCTTTTTACTCTAATCAAACCCCCACCCAACGTAGTATAAATAACCCACATCCTAAGTAGTAGAAACTCATCCCATAGTTTAGTTCAAAATCTTGATTTGTTTTCAATTCAGGTAACTCATCATTTTATGCTTCATTTTCAATTAGAGTAGTTTTCTTCGTAGGTAATATAGTTTAAACACTCATAATATGCAAGATTTTACGTGTAGAATGACTTAGGATAGAGAAAAATAGTAGGAACACCATTAAAGCTTGAGCTTTAATGGTGAAATCCATTGCAGTAACTTAAACTTGATTTAAATCCATAGGTAGACTCATTATAACCTCAGGATATCGAGTGTAATGGTGAAAAGCCATGAATGTTCATATAAAAGGCTAATCGATCGAAAGTGTTTTGAAACTCAAAACCTGTAAATCCAAAATTCTCAACGTATAAGCCATCAAAATCTTTGAAAGAAAAACTAACTTACTCTCACATATAACACAAACCAAACCCAATTTATAAGAGACCCTGCCATACTCTATAAATCCATGAATGTTAGGTCAAATTTTCATAAGAACACACAGTTTTGAAACTCGAGTCATACTGAGATTCGAACCATGAAACTTATATATTTGAAATCCTCATGAAAAATTAGGTTAAGATGGTTAAGAAATCATCTCAAATGATATAACAACGAAGGAGAAAACCCCAGTAAAAGATTTAAAACCTAGAAAGTCAAAATCGAGAGGTTGTAGATGATGACTTTGGTCAGAAACCTTGACCATGCGCGTGAGGGCGCATGGCCAATCAGAAAATTCTGATTTTTTTTCCAAAACTTTATTTACTTTTTTTTATCAAAATGGTATAAAATTCGACCATGTTTGAATATGCCTAGCCTAAATTATGTAAAAATAAGACTTTTATTTTTAAAAAATTAACTTAAAATTACAAATCAACCCCTAGCAACTATTTAAACATTGGAATTTGCTCCCCAAACTTTGCCCATACATACATCAAACTATTTTAAGACAAAAACCCTCTTGCACCAAAGTTCAAAAATGAGCTTAAGGTCCTTATTTTAAAATTCCAGGATAATTATTGATAAGCCTTGAAACTTTGTTAAAGACAGTATTGAATATAAAACTGACTAATTAAGCCCTAATACTCCTATACACATTGTACAATAGAAAATCAAATCCCAAATCCTATGAATACTCCTGTTAGATAGCAATTCAACCGAATACCAAATAAGTAGGTTTTTTCCTACTTTTTCAATATTATACTTTGCGTATTTGAATTACTGCTATTGATATCACTATGTGATAGCCAAATTTACTCTGAATATGTGCATGTTATTATACTGCCACACTATGTATTTTGTTAACCATCATAAGTATTTGAATTATCACTAATATTTAATTTTAGAATCAATGTTAACCCTTATCACCTTATAACTGAGATCATATACAATAGTGATTCAATTTGCTCCTGAACTTTTGTGCTACTTTACTATACGCATCAATATTAACTTGCAAGTAGAATGATGTATTATCCCATAGAATGTTTTACTTGGCCTATTAGTCTAAGATGATTGAGAGCCCTGATTATTGTTACATACGTATGAGTACCACTTTAATTGTGAGCATAACAGGTTATTTCCCCCAAAAGTTTTGGGATGGTTTATGATAAAGTTACTCTGATGTCTTAATTACCTCTATACCTTTTAGTGAACTAGTAAGAATGGGATTATTAGTTCAAATTCCTTGACTTTCTCCAAATTATGATTCTAACTGAACTGGCAATGCACCGTATTTACTACAATGGACTAATCACTATGGAACAATGAATTTATAATATTTTGATGTTATAATCTTATAAATATAGAATTATAAGATTATTATTGTCAACCATTTTAAACATTGATTCTATACACACTCCAACTCTCATTTATATAAATATCATTATTATAGAACTAGTAGAACCTGCTTAGCATAATTGTGCAATTCCTTCCTTCTCTAGATGCGCCAAGAGGAAGGAAATAGTATCTCTTCCCTAGTAGGGATGGAAACCAGTCACCTATTCGCGTATGTGACCATATGGGCTGGGAGCAATGAGTGATGCTTTTCAATTTTTTATATTATCGTGCGTACTAGAAAAGTGTAATGTTCAACCCGATGTAACAATATTAATAATGAATAAATGGTTATGTTATTCCACCTTAACTTTAATTCATCATTTTATGTCTACTTCTTGTTAATTCATACAAAAAAGAAGGGTGTGACATGATTGCTTCCAACCCATATGCCAATATGAAAAGAGTATCTCCAATTGGTGCCCTATTAGTGGTATGATACGCCCATAGGACACTATATCGTTCATCAATCAAATTTTCATGTCATCTTCCAATATCTTTTTTATTCCATCAACTATAGTCCTACTGGTCAAAACTATTGTTGTTTCTCAATCCCCTAAAGTGTTGGTTTGAACATCGGATTGTCGATCACCCTGTAGTTCAATGTATATAATAGATCTAAATTGGTCTTATTATGATATTACCTAGTCCTTTCCCCTTCTAGTAGGGGTTCTATTCCTACTAGGTTAATATACCCCAATTATTGGCGAGTGTTAGATGTTCCTACAGCCTCCAGTGTTTTGTTTACACCTAGACCCATGGTGTTTGGTTAGTTTTCCATCCTTAGATTTTTCCCAAAGCTGGTTTCATTAGTGTTAGTCCTGTAATTGACAAGATGATAAGGATCGGGTTAAGTAGAATTATTTACACTAATTTGTGGTGCATATCATTAATTATTGGACACTGCAATAGTACGCATGGACATTGACTTTCTTAAAAAAATGTATAACGCAAGTGCACGCTAATCGCAAGAGTAGAAAAAACTCAATAAGACCATAGTCGATTTCCATAGGGAATTATGTGAAGTACCGAAGATATTTTTCTAGGTAAAAGTCGATAAACAAGAATAAAAGATAACAAAAAAGATGATTTAAGTTTCGATTGTTATATCGAACCAAAGTGAACCAAAATTCCTGGAGCACTTAAGTAAGGCTAATAGAATCAAGCGAGATTTATAAAACGGATTTTGAAACGATTCTTAACAAAAGGTTGAGGAGCATTCCCCCACCTCGAATGATCACAATCGACATGGTTCTTTCGATTGATTCACAATCAAATGGGAATAAGATGTCATTCTCAATAATCTCGTATAAAGGTTGTCACCCCAATAATACTAGATGAAGGTTTCGACATATTATTGAACAAATGCGTTGATGTCCGAGTTAAGTCTTAAATACCACCCTACATGATAAGAGAGGTTAAAATCCTATGAAACTCCAATATCAACACATACACCCATTTATTGGATTCAAACATTGAACTAATCAATAGGATGAACCATCCAAGGTGAGTTTATGCTCCCAATTAAAGGAAATTTGCTACTCATAGCACCAACTATGCACAAACACAACATGGAGTTAATAAAAAGGTAATAAACCATTGCAAAAGAGAGCATTCAAGACAAAACCACTATATTAATTGCCCAAACAGTGCTGAAAGTCAACAAGGTACAAGTAAAATGGAATTTAACTTACAATAAATGAAGTTGATGATGGAAATGATAAGGAAATAACACAAGCCATAGGAGAGGGAGAAGAGAACAAAATAAATATATAATTTCTTTCCTCCTCTTTTCTTACAAGATTGAATGACACTTTACTTTCTACAAACCACTTACTATATATAGTAAGTGGGAAAAAAATCACCAAACAAGAACTTTAAAACGAAAAACAAAAGTCGAAACCAAACCACTTAACAAAAAGATTCGAGGATTGATGGTACCGGTCGACCGTGTCCCAAAGACCAGTCGACCGGGTCTTGAAAAAAAAATAGTTTCGGACAAGAAGCAAAATCAAAATAATCGATCGACCGCATGTCAGGGACTGATCGACCGGGTCCTGAAATTCTTGGACTCTTCTCTCCTTTTTGTTCCACACAAGGGGCCTCAAAGTGAATTGACCATAACTTGATCGTTTGGAACCAGATTGACACGCCATTGAAAGCTATGCGAAGTTGACTCAGAGAGCTACAACTTTCGTGAAGAGTTCGGGCACAAAGCTCGAATGCAGTAATGACTAAATTTCCCCGAAGTTGCATAATACGTTATAACTTCCCCGAAAAGTTCACACTTACATCGTTTAGCATTACAATCCTTACAAAATCTCTAATGAACTCTGTAAAACACACACACACACACACACACACACACACACACATATATATATATATATATATATATATATATATATTGAAACCATAGGTTATACTGTACAAAAGCTTTAATACATGAAATAACAACCATAAATGTGCGTGCATGCATAAGTAACGGGAGAAAATATACAATATTCGTGACTAATCACACCCCCTAACTTAGACATTGCTAGTCCCTAGTGATTAAACAAAATAAAACCTGACACACAGAGTGGTAAGAATTGCAACAATATGTACATGGGAAAAGTGCCACTTTCACGGGCACACGGTTGCATTTAGCGAATGCAACAAGCCGTTAAACCCCTAGGTTACCCTAATGGACGAGTGTCGTCTCGTGAGGATTTCAAGGGATGAAGCCCACAAATATCAAATTTCCTAAAAAATTATTCCCAATCAATATGCGACAAGTCCAGCAATAACGAAAAAGATTTCAAACACCTTATTAGCAAAGTGAATTCATTCACACAAAAGTATATATTATTAACATTATAGAATGAACTTCGTAGAATTGAAACCTTACAATGTGGGAGGGGAGCGAGCACATGCAAAGTATGATTTGGCAAAAAATTAGATAAATTGGATAAACATTAAAGCATTCATATAAATAAATCCTCACTGGATATTACACTCAACAAATGAAATCACTAAGAACGGGAGGTAATACACAAGACATGCGGACATAAAGAGTAAATGTAAATGGAAAGTAGGCCGCGCACATGTCATCAAAGAAGAACGTTATATATAAAATGAAAAATATGTAATCTCAATGAAAGACGTCGTCTTTAAAGGAGGTGAAATGTATTTTCACAGATTATCAAAACTATTTAAACTTTTGAATTGAATCACCCTAGAATCACATAGGAATTTATAGGGTTATAATATAGGTTAGGTTTGGGTTATTAAACGAAGAAAATATGTACGGATTCAAAGTGTTCGGAGATGAAAACTCGGAATAATGGAAAATGTGGACAAATGAAAAATTGGAATATGATTCCATGAGAAGCATTAGATAGGAATTGGGAGAGTAAACAAAGCTTATTGAACACTATACACACATATACAAAATTCTCTTTTTTCTTCTTTTTCTTTTGATTTCTACTTTTTCTTTACTTTTTCACTTTTTTCTTTTCTTTACTTTTCTCACTCTCACATGCTTAATTGCAACCACAAGACAATAACATCATTCAATCCGAAGTATCATTCCAGACAAAGGTATGTAAGGTGATATATATTGTTTAAAACTCCAATTTGGAATTGGTTATGGGATTTGGGGTTATGAAAGGAAAGGATATATTAAGGATCGAAGGGGTCGACGAAAGGCTAATATGGGTGATATAACAAATAGGGCCTATGATCATTTCCTAAAGTTTACGCAATTCTCGAGTTAAAACAACTTTGAATATTATGCTCAAGTAACACATTTCATAAATGTACCCAATTAATGAACGATCAAATGAAAGAATAGTGAGATTACCGACAAATTTAACATTTTCTATGAGGAAAGAGTTGTCCATAACACTCACAAATCAAGGTATGTCTCAAATCTCACTTATGTAAGTATATACAATGCAACAAAAGATTACCGGGTTATAAAATTATTAAACCAAATAAATAAAGCAAGAAAATAGTATGTGCTCATGGGATTAAAGTTTAATTCATAAAGTTATTCATAATATCAATGATTTGAGGGCTAAAGTCTAATAACTTCTAAAATTGAGAAGACGCACCATTGATTCGTCTATTGAAAAGGGCAATTATTAACTTTATCATAGGAAATTGGGACAAAAGGCCTAAGAAAGAGAAAAGAAATAAAGATTTTTTTTTTAATTTTTTTAATTTTTGATTTTTTAATAAATAAATATATGGGCTCATGATGAATAAAAAGAAATTGAGATTCCTAATCACACCCTCTACACATTGTCCTCAATGTAATTAAAGACATTATGAGAAAAAGAGGGATAGAAATAAATTACACCAATTTAGAGAGATCCCCGAGGTAGTCAACATGCGTCGTATACAAACATAAGAAAAACCAAAATATGTACAAAAATGATTAAGTTAAAGTGAATCATGCCATAAGTCACAATAGTCTAGAGGGGTTTAAGTGCAAAAACTAGATAATTCATGGTAGACATTTGATTTTAAAATAAGTGCATACTCATCAAGATCTAATAGTTCAACAACTACTAAATTATCATTACCAATTTCTTAGAGTTCAACAACTACTAAATTATCATTACCAATTTCATAGAGTTCAACATAAAACAACTTAATCAAATAAAAAGGAAAAATACAATGTAACACCCGACCCACCAATTGCACTGATAAAAAATAACCATGACCCCAAAAAGCTGTCTAGAGCCGGAAACACTAGAGGATCCCCGGTGTGATGGATCATGAGGACTCCTGAAATGGGGCGGGAGCATTGGGTCCGGGCCATGCTGCTGCACAAATAAGTCTCTCATCATAACCTGCATCGCCAGGAACTCCTGTAACTGCTCAACACAATTTCGGTCAAGATGGGACTCTGGTGTAGGCCACCTCAGCTGACTCTCCTCCCACATCTGTCACTTCTCCTCCCACCTATGATACTGTTGTGCCTTGATTTTCGTAAAGCGAGCATCTAAAAATGTGAGTGGAACTCTCTGATTACTGCTCTAATCCCTGTTCGGCCCTCCTGATCTTCGTCTTCTCATCCTCTTTGACCATCCTTGGTCTTTTCTGCACCGTCGGCTCACCTCAGTCATGCGTCAAGCACCTCCTGATGTTGTCCCTGGTTAGGAGACCTTTGGTCTCTACTAATGTGTCAGACGGATACTCGAGGCATATGGAAGTACAACATATGTGCGTGATTATTCCGGGCAAAGGAAGGAAGACATTCCGCGCCCTCTCGTTTGCCGCTAAATACATTTGGTCCATGAAGTAATGAGGAAGGTTGATGTCTCCCGATAATTTCAGTAAGACATAAAGGAATATGGCGTGCTTGTGATGAACCTCAGACCGGTTGTTCATCACTATCAAATAATGGACATTAATATAGTGTAGGAGTCTCGATAAATCCTGCAATGCGGCCAATCGAAACATCTTTTTAGTCCACACCTCGCCTGGCACTAGATATTCAATGAGTGTGTCCAAATCGAAGGTTTCCTTATCAGACAGGCTCATAAATAGGACCGGGTCCGCCACGTTTCCCATCCACCGGGCTAAGTCCTTGCATTGAAACTTAATCCTTACTCCACGCACATAAAACTCGAAGATATGCCTCACCCCTTTACACTGGATTAACCAGGTGTATAATATTCTTACCAAGTCCCCGTTAATAATATATTGTTTCGCCAATAATAAGTTCCAATTGTACCATTTAAGGATCGCCAAAGATTTGTCAAGGAGTTCCTCCATTTTCCAAGCAAGGTTATAGGCTAGCAGGCGCTTCGAACTGGCAAGATAAGTTTCATACCAAAGCTTTTCCAGTGCGATCCTAAACCCATTAACCTCCTTCGGGGGAACACATCATGAATGATCGTATTTCTGTGCTTCGCCCATGAGTACCTACAAAAAGAAATAAGTACAACAATGCAATTGAAAACTAAAATTCATAATGATAAAGCGGAGATGGAATATAAGCATGCGATACGATGAAATGAGAAATATCACGCAAAAATATGTCCAACGATAGAAGTTAAAATCATTGAAGCATTTGGACATAAACTTGGCGTGAAAAATAGAAAAATAATGGTGAAAGACAGATTTGAACCAAAAAGAACCCCCCATTCATGGTAATCCCAAGAATAAATAATAATAATTGCCCATGAATGGGGATGTCACAAAAAAATAACAATTAACATGAGTAATACAACAAGTAGAATTTAAAAAACAAAGTAGGACTTTGTAACATCCAAAATGGCACCAACATCCCACCAAATGTAGTAAAAGGGAACTACCCTCATCCAACACTAACCAACTGTCAATAGTGTAACTACATGTTATAAGAATTTTGAAAATATGGCAATAATATATTTTATACACTTTTAATAGCACAAAAAGAGAACCTACTCATGGAGTTCATTAATACCAATTAAATAATAAGAAATTAAGCAACAATAAGGGGGTTGTATGTGTGGAAGAGAAGAAGTAAACAACACAATCAGAGAGTAAGCCAATTTTTGTTGATTTATGCCACAAAGAACAAATCCTAAAATCATGAAAAAGACACAGAAAAACTCCCCAAAATCCAAAAATTAAGTTGAGAAACCATACCTTTGAATTTAGATGGGGGGATTATGGGGTTGATTTGTGGTGAAAATGGGAGAAAAGGAACCTTGAGTTTGATTTTGGGATTTCGAATGGAGAATGAAGAGGGGAGGATGGGAGTTCTAAGGTAAAAGTGGGAAAAATGAAACAAAAAGTTTAAATAGCCAAGACCACAGGTAGATCATGCTTACAGGGTCGGTCGACTTCACTTTGGAAACATGGCGTTAGCCCAATGCAATGTGAAATTTAGTTGGGATCGGTCGACTGCGGTCTGGGGACCGGTCGACCCCATTTTGGGATTTTGCTTTGAAATCTTTATAGTAGGTTTTGGGGCATTGGACCGGTCGATCGCGGTCTGGGGAATAGTCGACTGGGTTTCTCAGTTTTGCCTGCGGGGTTTTATAAAAGGTTTTCACTGCATTTTCCTATTTCTACCACCCTCCTAACCTATACAAAAAAGGGTCCAACACACAAATGGATGCCTAAAAAAAGGGTCCAACACACAAATGGATGCCTAGGATGGTACAATAAGTATATAAACGAGTGCGAAAATGTACGATTGCCTTGAAATTTGTAGCGAAAAGGCCCCCATTTTTCAAATGTCTAACTTTAAGAAATATTATTTCCTTTTTATGAAACAGATATGCGGAAGCGTAAGATGGTTCACAATTTTAGCGAATGACTTGAATTAAATAAACAGTTATCCAAATTTAATTAGGACCCAATTTAAATTAAGTGTGACAATTAAAACCATTTTTATCTTGAATTACCCTAAGTATGAGTTCTAATTCATTATGCAAGATAAAAATAAATCAATCACACTATGCCGAGATGTATGAGGAAAAGCCCACAACGGGAAACAACCACGGACGACCCTAGCCACAAATCCACTAAGTACGGAATTTACAAATACAAGACAAAAAGGCTTACAACACACGACTCGATCCCTCTCAAGCCTCGACGCTTCTTCTTGTAGATACCTCTTCCTAGCGGATAACCTTGGAGCTCCACCGCTGTCTCGAAATCCACCGATCGGACTTTATATGGTCACCGTCACCCGAGCAAGGAGCCTTTATCCAAGTGGGTAATCCCGCAACAAAACTCTTCTTCTTTCTTTATGGGATGTAGAAGAAAACCCAAAACTTCTCTTTGAACGGAAGAGATGAACCCGATGCCAAACTCCAAGCAAGATATATGAATATGGGAACTTGGAAGAAACTAATTTGGGTGTAAACTAGAGTGGTGTATATTTTTCTCTTTGATAAAAACTCACTCAAAACATGAACTTTTTCCCTCTTTGATTTTACTCTCAAAACACTATCTAGGAGTTAGTAAGATATGAAAAAGATAAATTGGAAAATGTTATTCCCGCACATAATAAAGTTTGAGAAAAGTTGGTTAAGAAACAACTGGGGAAGTGGGAGAAAAACTGCTTAAAGCTGCCAAAAACTGTTCCCATCTCGCATCTCGTTCGAACGACATTCTCGTTCGAACGAGTCTTCTAACGAAGTTCCAGTATGAACTCGTTAGAAGCTCGTTAGAAATATCGTTAGAATGACCATCTCGTTCGAATGACATTTCGAACGAAGTTCCAGTATGCCATAATGGGAAGTCGTTGACAATCTCGTTCGAACGACTTGTGGTTCGAACGACAATCTCGTTTGTACGACACTTCGAACGAACTCACAAAATGTTCAAAAATTCTTTTTAAGCCCAGAAACTTTTATATACATTATATATAAGTTTTAATATAAACCATTCTGAAAAAAAAAACATAGTTTTGAAACCTAACACCCAATAAACAAGTTCCAAGATCCTATATATATATGATTGCATTCATACCTTGGGAGCATGGAACTATGGTTGATGATGTATAAATGAGGCACGAAACCGGCATGATGATGAAGCTTTATACTCTTTGCCGCTACGTATTTAAACAAACTTTTCATAGGCTTGAGAATATTACAATTAAATACAATCCTATGTATAAATGTTTTTGTCCGGAATTGAGCCAAAACTATATATGGACTCAATTGGAAATTTGTGTCCTTACAAATCTCCCCCTTTGGCTATTCTAGGAAAAAAACCAAACAAAAATCCTAAAGGGCCGTCAAGCTCACTAGACTCAAAACATAACCCACCCAAACTTGACTCAACCCAGGGATCAAACGCTTTGCCATTGAAAGATGCCGCTTTAGAAGAATTCCTGCACACTTAAGCAAACTCATCAAATGCATAGTGAATATCAAAGTATTTAAAGCAATTAAAGTAAATACTCCCCCAAAATTAGTTCTCCCCTTTATCAAAATGATCAACCCAAGAAGTTAGCTACTCCCACTAAGTTAAATCTCCTAAACTTAGATAAGATTATAATAGGATAAGATACCATTTCTCCCCCTATCATTCTCCCCCTTTTTGTTCAGGAATAGGCAAAGGATAAAGAACAAATATAAAAGCATGTTGAAGCTTAAAGTGATAAGACATGAAAGCATATGGGAAACAAAAGCATAACTATTCCAAGATAGATACCAAAACTAAAGTATAAGCATAGAAGGACTAGAAAGCAAGGCAAAGGCAAAACAAAATATCATGTATATATGTACTAGAAATATATAAATAATGCACACGCACACACACACACACACACACACACACACACATACACACACACACACACATATATATATATATAAACACATGACACAAAATACAATAAGTTTGCACACTCGTATGGCAAAAATGTGTCATATGGAAACGGAAGTGTTGGGGTGTGAACTAGTAACAATTAAATTTAGACCCAATCACTTAAAAATATGTTCACGGAGTTCTCATTTGATTGCAAACTTCATCACATTTAAATATAACCTCATGTGACAATATAGATTTAACTCAATGAACAAACATACACAATGCACACAAGCCTAGCATATTGATGATTCTATAAACCAATAGAGTCATGACATGAGATATGCAACTAGGGTAAACGGACATTGTGCAAATCGTTGATATACCATCCAATCTCCCTCAATAAGAATTTATATTAAATTTGAATGACTATATCAATCAAACATAGGACTTGGCAATTATTTTTCTTTTAATGCCATATTTTCTGTTTTTAGGCCTTTGGACCACGTTTTTCTTTTAGGTCCATTCAAAACGGTGGCTTACAATCACAAATGATCACTTAGTCGTTTCGGAGCCCTTCCCCGTGCACATTTATATTTATCATGTTTTCATTTTTCACAAAAATCTCACGTGCAACGGATTTTGACATTCACTAGTCCTCCTAGGTCACAAATATGTAGATGACAAGATTGGTAGGAGAACACCTCACATAGCTCAAATATACGTATGAAGTTAAAATTTCAAAAGAGATCGTGCATGTGTGAATAGAGGCATATAAAAATAGAATCCATTTAACCAACACAAAATTCAACTACTCCATAAAAAATATGGTAAAGAAGATTTTAAGGATTGACAATCTAAACCAAAAGTTCTAGCCACGTGGGAGCAGAAAAGAGGGATTCAAACACAAGTATATGCCACTTAAAGTGTGTCAAACAAAAAAATACACACAAAATAAAATCTTTTTGAGTTTTTGACATTTAAAACCAAAAAGAAAAATATATACTCAAAAGATAAACCAAAATCATTTGAATTTTTCTTTAAGCTTAAATTAACAAGAGATAAAAACTTCAAATGATAAACAAAAATCATTATTCTAGCATGTGATATGATATAAAGTAAGGACTAGAAAATGATTAAATAAGCATACGTTTAGCATGATAATATAACATGAAGCACAGAAGCTAAAGTATGCAAAGACTAACACATTCATCCTTTAGATTTAGCAAGGGAGGAAGCATGTGAAAGTAAATGAGAATCAAAAACCCTATTTTACAAGGCAACCAAGTCGGATTTACTAACCCAAATTAATGAAGAATGACTGTCTTGGGGTGTAGGAGTTCTAAATACATTGATTGCATTATGTTGGGATTTTCTAGGAATTCGTTTAAGATCAAAACAAAATTTCTTAAGATGACCTTTTCGACCACAATGTGTACAAGTAAAAACATGTCGAAAAGATTTACCTAAGGAGTGATCTCTAAATGCTTTCCTAGTATATTCTCCTAAAACGTTGGTCTTGGCTTTATGAGTAGATTCATTACAAGTATTGAAGCCTAAACCACAAGTGTCATTTTTAATTTGGACCGTTCCTAATATTTTATCTAATTTTTCCGACCGATACTCCAAATCAAATTTGACATTACTAGAGTCTTTTAATTTATTTTGCAATTCTAAAATGTTAGACTCTAATAAAACATTTCGCTCTTCAAAAGCAAGAAGCTCCTTTTTCAAGGATTCCATTAAACCCCTAAGGTTATCTCTCTCGCCTTCTATATATTCAATCTTTCCTAGAAGAGCTTTCTCTCGTGTCCTAAGGTCTTCAACCAATATATTATTATCAACGATCTTGACACGTTCTTTCAAACAAGCTTCTAACTTCAAGTTAGCTCTTTTTAACTTAATTGATTCTTTATATAATTCTTGAAAAGCATTTTGAAGTTCACTCACATTAACCTCTTCTTCATTTTCACTCTCTCTTTATTCTCCACTCTCACTATCATTAAAAACAAGATAATCATAAACAATGACCTTGGAAGTGTCATGTGTTAACGTTTCATCAATCGATGAGTTCTCACTATCACTCACATGACTAGCCATAAAAACCACAAAATTAGGCTTAGTGGGGGAATCATGTCCCTCTTCCTTATCACTATCACTAAGGGTCGCATTATATGCAATGGGTCGTTTACCCTCTTTCCTTAGTTTAGTGGGGCATTCAGAAGCCCTATGGCCATAACCCTCACAACCAAAACACCTATTAGACCCGTCCTTATTTAGTTGTTCATTAATAGTTTTAGGGATCTTCTCGACTTCGTCATGCTTAGAAGTTTCAAATTTCTTAAAATCATTTTTAAATTTATCTTTGTTAAATTTAAGAAATTTTCTAAATTTCTGAGCAAACAAGGCCATGTCTTCCGAGTCACTATCACTCTCTCTCTCTACTACTTGTTTGACCTCTTTTCGGGCTTTTAAAGCAACGCCCTTTTCTATTTTCTTTTCAGTTTTAGAGGGAAACATGTCTAGTTCATAGGTTTGTAAATCACTTACAAGCTCTTCTAATTTTGTAGAGGCTAAAGTTGGTAAATAATTTAAAACGGTTACTTTTGGAATAAATCTATCGGGTAGGGACCTTAAAATTTTCTTTACAACTCGGTTGTCGGGTATTTTCTCTCCCAAATTAAAAGATGAATTGACAATATCGGAGAGTCTAGCATAAAATTCACCAAAAGTTTCATTATCGTTCATTTTGATAGTTTCAAATTGAGTGGTGAGGTTTTGGAGTTTCGAAGCTTTAACAACACTAGTTCCTTCATGAGTTAGTTGTAAAATATCCCAAGCTTCTTTAGCGATTTCACACGTCATAATACGTCGGAATTCATCCGGTGTGACAACGCTAAACAAGGCATTCAAACCACCGAAATTAAAATTAGAAAGTTTAAACTCATTCTCAGTCCATCTATCGGCCGGTTTGGGAACATGTTCATTTTCAACTAAGTGAGTTGATGGGGACCACCCATTAACAACAGACATCCAAACTCTCTCGTCGATAGATTTTAGTGGCGATTTCATTCGCTCTTTCCAATACGCGTAGTTAGAACCATCAAAAATAGGAAATTTAGAAAATGGGGAAAATTCCATTTTAGCCAAAAATATTTAAAGGATCTTAACGAAATAATTTATCATTTTTGGCTCTGATATTAATTTGTAGTGGAAAGGACCCCGTTTTTCAAATGTCTAACTTTAAGAAATATTATTTCCTTTTTATGAAACAGATATGCGGAAGCGTAAGATGGTTTGATATACCCATATATACCCTCGGCCAGGTCGAGGGCGTCCTCCACCTAGATAAGGCCAAGATGGTCTCGTGACCCCCAAGGGGCCGACCCTCCGTCAGGCTCAGACGACCCTCTAAAGGGCTAATTCCTCATCAGGCCCAGACGACCCTCCAAGGGGTCGACCCCCTCATCAGGCTCAGACGACCCTCTAAGGGGCCGACCCCTCATCAGGCCCAGACGACCCTCCAAGGGGCCGACCCCCTCATCAGGCTCAGACGACCCTCCAAGGGGCTGACCCCTCATCAGGCCCAACCGACCCTCCAAGAGGCCGACCCTCCATCAGGCCCAGACGACCCTCCAAGGGGCCGACCCTCCATCAGACTCAGACGACCCTCCAAGGGGCCGACCCTCCATCAAGCTCGGACGACCCTATGAGGGTACGACAGTAAGAGGCCTAAATTAGGCCAGACTCACTGCCGGAGGGAATTTTTCCCTCGACCTCGTATCATGGGTCGAGGGTGACATCACTACAGCACATTATTTGGGAGACGCGTGGAACAATGCGCGTGAGGCTCCCACAGCACGTGAAAGACCATTATAACAATATCACCCCCTCACGTGAGGGAATATTATGTCATCATTAGCCACAGGCGGCATCTACAGGTGTCAATAGGGGATTGGCTAGATCACCATTCACATGCACCATGCATACTTGGGGGGTACACTACTCCCCCCAAGAGCTATATATACTTGTCACCTACAACCCAATAAAGGATAGATCAATAATTGTAACCCTAGCTAAAACTCTGCTTATACACACAGTAGAGAGAGAGAGGGAGTCTATGTGCATTGTATCTAAGGCCATTAGTGCCCATACCTAGTGGATCACACACTCACAGTGGATGTAGGCCTAATTGGCTGAAGCACTATACATCATTGTCTTGTTCCTCTTATACTCACCTCCTTCTATATACTTATGCATACTTATACATCTATGGCTGCCATGGTACTTACAGTTTGAGCTCATCACCATTTATCTGGTGGTCCTAGATTTTAGCATCATCAGTTTGGCTCCGTCTGTGGGAACGAGAAGAGATCTCTTCCTGTGTACAGCTTGACCTCGCTGGGCACTTTGGTGGTGAAACAACTCTCCCCATGTGAGGAGATGTTTCACCATTGAAAGAGACCCACCAAGGTTCTCAAGCTCACCAGTATTTTTTTCCAGTTCACCTTTTCATAGCTCAAACACATGGCACCAGAGATGCCACCACCACCACTCCCTCCACCGGATAGTGGAGTAGGACCCAGTTCTAGTTAGCCACCACCTCAGTATGAGATGGATGATGTGGAGGCAGCCTTGAAGTCTCTGGCAGCAAGCCAGCGGATCATGCAGGAGCAGTTCACAGCTCTAAGCCAGAACATACTAAGACCACCAGGGGTCTCACCTGAGATGATTACTCCAGCAGTGGCTCCAGGGCAGCATGAGGCCAGCGGACCACCCCAGGCACCACGCAAAGACCTGTCACCCCCTCAGCGGCGTAGGGATGTTACTGACCCCCGGCGTCTACGCCTGGGGAGGCAAGGAAACCCTTGCCCTGAGGACAGGTATGACGATCTGGAGGGAGAGGAGGCCCCCATAGAATGCTGGGAACCATATAAAGTCTCCAACAACACTGTACGACCTCTTCAAGAGAGTAGAGGGAAGTGCGGGAGACCAAATCCTGATGATCGCCCAAGAGGCTCTGCTTTTGATCGCTTGAGCAGGGGGTCGGTCTTTGAGAGGCTGGGCCCAGTAAATGACCTGCGGGAAAAATTGTCCAGATCAAGGAGCACCACGAGGTCCAGAAGGGAGGCAGCAAATGACCGAACCCGCGGGGGCCGGCCCCTGGGATGGGATGACAGCCAGAGGGAAGTAAACAGCCAACACAGGCCATCCGCGACAGAACCCTCCGTCCATCTCAAAGAGGCGGCAGGGGATAACATCGGCAAGGCCGACCCTACGAGGCCCTATAATGACTCGATCAAGCGATTGGAGAATAAGATTGGCGATATACTAAAAAGCCGAGACCCTTTTCAGAGGGGATACACCATAGGATCACCCTTTGCGGTGAAGATAGTCAACTTCCCTACACCATCAAAGTTCAAGCCACCTGTGGTCACCCCAAGATATGACGGGAGCACCAACCCTGTCCGCCATATTGAGATGTATCAGTTAGTAGCAGACATATACTCTATCTCAGATGAGATGAGGCGTCGTGCCTTCTCTGGTACCCTGACTGGGGCTGCACATATCTGGTACACGTCTCTCCCAAAAAACTCCATTAAAAACTTTAAGCAGTTGGCAGACCGGTTCATCCATAACTTTTGCTTCGGGATGAGGCCACAGAAAAAGACCACCCACCTGCTCTATGTTAAGCAGGGGAAGAATGAGAGTCTAAGGGACTACATAGCCAGATTCAACAAAGAGAAGTTGGAAGTGGAGTACTATGATGAGAGCATAGCTATGACAGCCCTGATTGGAGGACTCCAAAAGGGGAAGCTATTATGGAAGCTCACTGAAGACGCTCCAAGGACGATGGATGAATTGCTGTCAACAGCAGGAAAGGTGATGAACGCCAAAGAGGTGATGGTCGCAAAATACAAAGATAAAAAAGGAGGCGCTAGTGGGGGTAAGTACCCCAAGAAGAACAAAGAGGGGAAGAAGAGGTCTACAGACGACAAGTTCGCTTATTACACCCCTCTAACGGTCAGCTGTGAACATATTCTCAATGAGATAAAGAGTGATCGATCTATGAAGTGGCCTCAGAAGTTGAGGGCATCCCCCAACAAGAGGAATAAAAACCTATGGTGCGAATTTCACTAAGACCATGGCCACATAACAGACAAATGCTTTGCTCTGAAAGATGAGATTGAGAAGATGCTGAAAGAAGGGATGCTCAGAAAGTACGTTGACAAAGGTGCCTTCAAGAGGGGCTGAGGGGACGACCCCAAAAAAAGCGAGGTGATGCATGTAGAGAAGGTCCTCAAAAAATAGGGGACGACCCTTCTGATGATGAGGACGACCCTGACCTCCCACCGAGAGACGACCAAGGCCCTATCAAGAGGCTTAATATAATCTCGTTTGGAATGGGAATGATCTCCAAGGTTCTAGCAGGAGGAGGGTCAGAGGTCGCTGACAGGAAGGCCCATGTGGTTGAGGCCAAGGCAGTGACGAAGACGGTACACTCAACCTCTCTGGAGGCGAAGTCAGAAAAGAGGAAGAAGGTCGACATGGACACCCTGATAGTAGGGTTCTCAAGAATGGACTTCAAAGGCCTCTTAGCCCCACAAGATGACCCTCTCGTCATCACTACCAGGGTGCACGGATGCGAGGTGCAGAGGATCCTGGTAGATGGGGGCTCATCTGCAGACGTGATGTTTTGTCCATGCTTCAAAGCTTTAGGTCTCAGCCGTGCTAGAATCATCCCATACCATCACCCATTGATTGGGTTCAGTTGAGAAAAGGTTCATCCCCTTGGAGTGTATGAGGCTGATGCCAGGATGGGGGACGAGTGGCCGAGATGGCTTACAAATAAGGTCAGCTTCTTTGTGATGGATGAACATATCTTTTCGACTTACAATATTATACTGGGGTGGGTAGCCCTCAAGGGGTTCGAAGCTGTGCCATCTACGGTCCATCAGATGGTTAAATTTCCAACCCCTTACGGGGTGGGGGAAGTTCAGGGAGACCAGACGACAATGCAAGAATGCTATTATAACCCCGCTGAAGAAAGAGAGGCACACAAGAAGGCTACAACCACTTACAATATTGATAAGACCCCAGGGATGAGACGAAGCTAAATAAAGGAGAGGCCGCAGAAGAGGTAGAATCCATCATCCTCAATGAGTGTGACCCGAAAAAAACCATCCAAGTCGGAAAGTCTCTGAAGCTAAATGTCAAGGAATACCTCATTAAACTATTGAAGAGAAGACAAAGCGTATTTGCATGGAGTCACACAGATATGCCGGGGATCGACCCCGAAGTTATGAGCCACAAGCTCAACGTGGTAGAGGGTGCAAAGCCAGTTAAGTAGAAGAGGAGAATTTATTCTCGAGAAAAGTATGAGGTCATTAGGGATGAGGTCAAGAAGTTGGAAGATGCTGAGTTTATCAGAGAGGTCATCTACCTTGAATGGTTATCCAACGCTGTCATTGTCCCAAAAGCCAACGAAAAGTAGAGGATGTGTATAGACTTCACAGACCTCAACAAGCATTGTCCCAAAGATAGCTTCCCTCTCCCCCGTATTGATCAGATGGTAGATGCTACCGCAGGCCACGAGCTCATGAGCTTCATGGATGCCTATTCAGGATACAACCAGATCTTCATGAACCCTGAAGACTTGGAGAAGACAGCCTTCATTACCGATAAGGGGACATACTGTTATAGGGTCATGCCCTTTGGCCTAAAAAATGCGGGGGCAACGTATCAGTGCCTCATATATAAAATGTTTGAAGACCAAATCAGGAAGTCTATGGAGGTCTATGTAAATGACATGCTGACTAAGAGTTTGAAGGCAAAAGATCATGTGGCAGACCTTGAGAAGACCTTTAATACGATGGATAAATACCAGATGAAGCTCAACCCGACCAAGTGTGTCTTCGGGCTCGGAGCAGGGAAGTTCTTACTGTTCATTGTCAACCAAAGAGGCATCGAGGCCAATCCTGAAAAGATAAAGGCCCTTGTAGAGATGAAGACCCCCAAGACCATTAAAGACGTTCAGAGACTCACAGGGAGAGTTGTTGCCTTGAACATGTTCGTGTCTAGGGCCACAGACAAGTGTCTACCATTCTTCAAAATTCTCAGAAAAATATTCGAATAGAGTGAAGAGTGTGATGAGGCTTTTAAGGAATTAAAATCATACCTAGGGTCTCCCTTGCTGTTGTCACGGCCCGTGCAGGGTGAATGACTTTATGTGTACCTCGCCGTCTCGGAGTCAACCATCAGTGTAGCCATTGTGAGAGACGAAGACGGGGTACAGAAGCCTGTGTATTTCAACAGTAAGGCACTCTAGGGGGCAGAGCAAAGATATCCATGGATGGAGAAGTTGGCCTATGCATTGATCCATGCATCGAGAAAGATGAAGCCATACATCCAGTCCCATACAATGGTCATCCTCACTGACTCTCCTCTTAGGCACGTCTTGCACAAGCCTAAAAAATCAGGGAGGCTAATGGCCTGGGCTATAAAGCTGGGGGAGTTTGACATTGTGTATCAGCCAAGGACGGCCATTAAGGGGCAGGCATTGGCAAATTTCATGGCCGAGTTTACTTGGGAAGATGATGAAGCTGAGGGTGAGAGCCTCGGGAAGACAGATACCCAACAAGGTAGGCTCATGGACACACCTACAGATAAGGCAGAGACAAGCACCACTAGAAGGAAAGTGGCCGAAAATGAAGAGGGAAGATATCTCTTTAGACAGGGGTCCCTCACCGAGGGAAATTTTTCAGAAGATGCTGTGTGGGGCCTCTTTATGGACGGGTCCTCCTGTGACAATGGAAGTGGGGCTGGACTAGTAGTATCAACACCCGATGGCACAGACATTGAGTACGCCCTGAGGTTCAACTTCAAGGCCTCCAACAACGAGGCTGAATATGAGGCCTTGATCGCAGGCCTCTCCTTGGCCAAATCTCTTAGTGTCGGCCAGATTTTGGTTCATAGTGATTCGAGGCTAGTAGTGAATCAGATATTAGGAGCCTACGAGGCCAAGGACGAGAGGATGGCTAGGTACCTTGAGAAGGTGAGGTCATTACTGAAGAGCTTCAGAGAAGCAAAATTGAAGAGGATACCTAGGCTCGATAATGGTCGAGCTGACGCCCTTACTAGGTTGGCCTCGGCGACTAGGACGGATATCAGGAGGACAGTCCCAGTGTAAATTTGCTTCGACCAACTATTGAAGATGCTGAGGGAACACTTATCACTTGCCTGAATATTGCTAAGGAAGCCTCATGGATGGACCCTCTGATCAGATACATTAAAGATGGGGAAATGCCAGAAGCAAGGCAAGAAAGGAAGAAGTTGAGATACAAAGCTACAAAATTCACTATCATTGGGGACACCTTATACAAAAAGGGGTTTTTGATCCCCTTACTTAGGTGTGTGAACCCATCTGAAGTCCCTTCCATTTTGCAAGACGTGCACGAAGGATCATGTTCAAGCCACATTGGGGGTAGATCCTTAGCAAAGAGGGTGATCACCTGAGAAAGATGACGCGTTATATGTAAAAAAGTGTGACAAATGCCAAAGATTTGCCACCATCCCACACCTACCCCATCATCCTCTTACCTCCATTACATCCCCATGGCCATTTGCAGTATGGGGGATTGATCTAGTAGGACCCTTGCCAAGGGCCATCAATAACTATCGGTTCCTCATCGTGGCCATTGCTATTTTTCAAAATGGGTAGAGGCGGAGCCGATGGTAACGATCACAGAGGAGAAGACCTTCCAGTTCATATGGAGAAATATTATATGCAGATATGGTATTCCAAACACCCTCATCTTGGATAACGGGACTCAATTCAAGAATACATCTCTACAGAAGTACTGTGAAAGGGTGAGTATCAAGCAATTCTTCTCTACACCAGGCCGACCTCAGGCTAATGGACAAATAGAAGTTACAAATAGGACAATCCTAGAGAAGATCAAGAAGAGACTTGAGGAGGCAAAAGGAATATGGGTTGAAGAGTTATTTGCTGTATTGTGGGCCTACAGGACGACGACAAAGACCTCTACCGAAGAGACCCCATTCATGCTAGCTTATGGCTCAGAATCCGTCATCCCCACTGAGATTGGGTTTCCTACTCATAGGGTCCAAATGTATGACCCCCAGAGAAATACAGAGGAGAGGAGACTCAACTTAGACGTGATTGAGGAAAGTAGGGAAGATGCCGAGATAAGGCAAGCCGCCTACCAGTAGAGGACTGCAAGGTTCTACAACCAAAGGGTGAGGCAGAGGTTAATTGCGGTGGGGATTTTTGTCCTCAAAAAGACTTGGCAGAAGCCCAACAAGCTCCATACAAATTGGCACGGCCTATATAGGGTCATTGATGAAGTCGTTCCCGGGACCTATAGATTAGAAAACCTAGAGGGGGAACACTTTTCCAACCCCTGGAATGCAGATCATTTGAAGAAATACTATCCGTAATTTTGTAAAGTCCTATCAGATGACAGTTGTAATGGGTGTTGCTCCAGTAGAACACTTTGGAAAATTAATGAGAAAAATCAGTGTTTCCTCTCATCTTGTGTTTGACAGTTATAATACGAATGGGATCATCTTTGGGGAACGATCCTCGGATATAATGAGGGTCAATGGAGGGGACGACCCCACCATTTCCCTCAGGAAAGACGAGGGATGACTTTATTTAAAACCATTAATTTGGTAATTAGAACCCTGGGCTATAATGAGGGTCAATGGTGGGAACGACCCCACCATTGCCCTCAAGAAAGACGAGGGAGGACTAGAATTGTATTAAAAACCATTAATTTGGTAAATAGACCCCTTGGCTATAATGAGGTTCAATGGAGGGGACGACCCCACCATTGCCCTCAGGAAAGACGAGGGATGACTTTATTTAAAACCATTAATTTGGTAATTAGAACCCTCGGCTATAATGAGGGTCAATGGTGGGGACGACCCCACCATTGCCCTCAAGAAAGACGAGGGAGGACTAGAATTTTATTGCCCTCAGGAAAGACGAGGGATGACTTTATTTAAAACCATTAATTTGGTAATTAGAACCCTCGGCTATAATAAGGGCCAATGGTGGGGATGACCCCACCATTGCCCTCAAGAAAGACGAGGGAGGACTAGAATTTTATTAAAAACCATTAATTTGGTAATTAGAACTCTCGGATATAATGAGGGTCAATGGAGGGGACGACCCTGCCATTGCCCTCAGGAAAGACGAGGGATGACTTTATTTAAAACCATTAATTTGGTAATTAGAACCCTAGTCTATAATGAGGGTCAATGGTTGGGAAGACCCCACCATTGCCCTCAAGAAAGATGAGGGAGGACTTTAAAACCATTAATTTGGCAATTAGAACCCTCGGCTATAATGAGGGTCAATGGAGGGGACGACCCCACCATTGCCCTCAGGAAAGATGAGGGATGACTTTATTTAAAACCATTAATTTGGTAATTAGAACCCTCGGCTATAATGAGGGTCAATGGTGGGGACGACCCCACCATTGCCCTCAAGAAAGACGAGGGAGGACTAGAATTTTATTAAAAACCATTAATTTGGTAATTAGACCCCTCAGCTATAATGAGGGTCAATGGAGGGGACGACCCCACCATTGCCCTCAAGAAAGATGAGGGATGAATTTTATTAAAAACCATTAATTTGGTAATTAGAACCCTCGGCTATAATGAGGGTCAATGGTGGGGACGACCCCACCATTGTCCTCAAGAAAGACGAGGGAGGACTTGAACATTAATTAAAATTAATTAAAAACCCTCTGCTATAATGAGGGCCAACACAGGGGACGACCCCTCATTCACCCTCAAGAAAGACGAGGGAGGGGTTAGTGATATTGTTAACATAAGAAATTCACGATACACAAGAAACGAATATGGAAGACAGCAAAGAGAGGCGATATCATAGAGAGAATGTTACAATGTCATGCTTGTTCAACAAAAGTAGAGTACAAAAACGTTAATTACATGAAGAGGGTATGGGCTACAGACAGCCACCCTATTGAGCAGCGTCGGAGGGCAGTGACTCAACATTGATGATGGGGGTTTCCTCGATGACCACTATTGGCTGATCTTTAGACGTACCAGTACCCTCAACGTGCACTTGAGATTCCACCTGGGCCAAGGCCTCAGCAACCAAAGGGTCGTCTAGTTGGACTGCTTCAATGGAAGTACGGATCGAAGAGACGACATCACCAAACTTGAGGACGACCCATCGACAGGCCGTCCTGATCCCCCTCTCCAAGTATTCAAGGCCGAAGCCTTGAAACTCGTCCGAGATTTTAAAGGCCTCCACTGCATCGGCCTCGGCTTTTTTGACAGCCGCCTCAAGATTGGCCTTGTATTGAACCTCCATGTTAGTCAAGGCCTCATCTTTCCCCTTTATGATCAGATCCTTGTCCTGTAAATCTTCATCGTGCTGCCTTGTTAGCTCATCCAGGACCCTGGCATGTTCAGTCCTGGCACTCTCCAGTGTAGCCCCTGCAGTCTCCACCTCAGTCTGCAGGTCAGCCTCATGTTGGATGGCCCTCTTGGCCTCATGAAATTTTTCCTGATTCTCCTCCATCCACTTGGTGGCCGAGGTAAAGGCGCATACAGACTGCACAAAAATAATAAACATATGTCAAGAGGCCGAGAAAAAAGTTTGTGAAAGAATACAACTAAGGGAATGAAGTGAGAACAAATACCTGAGCTAGGGCGTGCAGACCATAGTCATACACTTTTGCTGGAGGCATCTTAGACAAAAATTCATAATCAGTAGCCGAGGGGGCCGAAAACATGGATGCCTTGGCCGCCCTCAGGTTCGCGATAAGGAAAGATGGATCGTCCTTCAGAAGTGCTAAGTTCTGGGACCAGAAGACCCCCATGCTGGAAGAAGAGGCGATCCCCTCAGATGCCTCGACCCTTGCCCTTATTCATGAATCTGGCCGAGGGTCGACAGGGACCTTGGGCTCTTTCCTCTTCTGTCTATCGGGGGTCGACTCAGAAGGTGTCGGACCCACTGTCTGCGTCTTCCTCAGAGTTTGTCGAGGCTCATTACCTTTCTTCTTAGCCAAGCCTGATAGCAAGCTATGGGCAGTCATTTCCCAAAGGTGGTTAAAAATACCAGAAGGACGACCTGAAAAGAGGACGACACGTCAGAAAATGCAGAGACAAAGACGAAACACTTGAAAAATCTAAAAAATGGGAAAAAATAATATAACTCACATAGTTCTGTCCGGGGGCCGACCCTCAGACCATCTTCCTTGAGGAACCGAGGGGTCATCAGATCTTCAAACTTTGGAAGTTCACCCCCTCTCCCTCGTCCTCTCAGATATTTAACTATGTCTTTCTCTTCCAGAATAAGTTCGGGGTCTGGCCTGGCCTTCATTGAAAGGTTAGACCATCTTCTAGGGACCCTCGGACCATCGACTAAAGGTTGTGCCTCAACAGAAAATTCCCACTCTCCAGAGACAAAGAAGAATCTCTTCTTCCAATCGTGGTTGGAGGTTTGTGCCACGTGGAGAAGTTTTTTATCGAACTTCCTCGCCCCCAGATGATAGTACCCGAGCTGTTTGGATGAGGAAGTAATATTATAGCAAGCCAAGAACACGTCGGAGGAATGCTCGTTAGTAAAGGCATTTTCCATAGGGAGATGTAGCCGAGGATCGTCCTCTAAGAATTGGGAGGGAGCTGAGAGGGGGCTACACCGAGGAATGACAAGATATCTACGATGACAGGATGTAGAGGGAGTCTGACACCGACCTTAAACATTTGTTCGTATATCGCTATCTCTCCATCTTCACCCTCAAAGACCCTCTCAGACTCAGAGGGAACCCTCATAGATATGTTGGGGGGAACACCATATGCATGCCTCCACAAAAGGAGGTCACGATCCCTGACCGAGGAAATATAGGACGAGGCATGAGATGTGTCAACTGGGTCATCTGAGTCCTCATCATCCTCAGTCCCCTCTCCCTCGGCCTCATCACCAGTCAGAGGCCCCTGGGAAAAAGGCATCTGGAAAGCGTGTGGGGATAGGATTGTCACAGGGATAGCCTCGGAAGAAACCATACCCTCGGCCTGTCGACCTGGGTTTAGATCAGACATCTCTATTCTCCCAGAAGGTCTAGCGCCAGTTGGCGACGACGCTCTCTCGTCCATCTCACCTGAATAACTCTCGACTGGATGACAGGACGACCCACAAGACTCAGAGGGTTTTACGGTGGCTAGAGGAATAGGAAAAATGGGTCGTACCCAATTAGGGTTGGCCCCTCGTCTCCTCTCTTCCTCTTCTTCTAGTCGACTAATCTCTGCGAAGAACTTCTCTCTCAAGGATAGAAACTCCTCTGCTAAGATGTAAAGCCTCCTAAGCATTAAGGGGAAGACCCTACACTTGGAAGAATTTGGCTAAGCCAACTAACAATCTCACAATTGACCAGGGTGGACTTTTCGATCAAAACCAAGGAATTGAAGGGTTTTCTATCAAGAACAATTCAAGAACAGCTTACCAGAGGTTACACCGGAAAAGCTATGGAATAACCTAAGAAAAATCTAACCCTACGAGCTTAAAATAGGAAAACAAACAGAAATGAAGATAAGTAGGCCACTAGGGTCGAGGTGTTACCTGAGGAGAAATAGCGAAGCTGCCAAGCTTGAAGGTTCAAAACTGCAGAAATGGCAAGAAGGCTGGAAGCTAGAGAGAGAGAGAGAGAGTTCAGGCTTGACAAAAAAGAAGAAAGAGGTTTCAAAAAATTGCTTAAATATCTTATTGATGAATGGGCCCATTAACCAATACAGGGCATAGCCCACGCGGAGGGCATCATTAGGGCGTAAAGTCCCAGGCAGTGTGCAACTGTCATGCCTAGGAAACTGGAACGATAATGATTACCAGTTTGACAGGTGTCACTCATCAAGATGACTACTTGTCTCAAAAGCAGCATTATCCCTCAACCATCTCAGCATCATCTATGGCTAAGGGCTGGGGGGTGATTGATATACCCATATATACCCTCAGTCAGGCCGAAGGCGTCCTCCACCTGGATAAGGCCAAGATGGTCTCGTGATCTCCCAAGCGGACGACCCTCCATCAGGCTCAGACGACCCTCCAAGGGGCCGACCCCCTCATCAGGCTCAGAAGACCCTCCAAGGGGACGACCCCTCATCAGGCCCATACGACCCTCCAAGGGACCAACCCCCTCATCAGGCTCAAATGACCCTCCAAGGGGTCGACCCCTCATCAGGCCTAGATGACCCTCCAAGAGGCTGATCCTCCATCAAGCCCAGACGACCCTCCAAGAGGCCGACCCTCCATCAGACTCAGACGACCCTCCAAGGGGCCGACCCTCCATCAGGTCCAAACGACCCTCCATTAAGCTCAGACGACCCTACGAGGGTACGACAGTATGAGGCCTAAATTAGGCCAGACTCACTGTCGAAGGGAACTTTGCCCTCGGCCTTGTATCATGGGCCGAGGGTGACATCACCACAGTGCGTGGTTTGGGAGATGCGTGGAACAGTGCGCGTGAGGCTCTCACGGCACGTGGAAAACCATTATAATAATATCACCCCCTCACGTGAGGGAATATTATGTCATCATTAGCCACAGGTGGCATCTACAGGTGTCAACAAGGGATTGGCTAGATCACCATTCACATGCACCATGCATACTTGGGGGTACACTACTCCCCCCAAGACCTATATATACTTGTCACCTATAACCCAACAAAAAATGGATCAATAATTGTAACCCTAGATAAAACTCTGCTTATACACACAGTAGAGAGAGAGAGAGGGAGTCTATGTGCATTGTATTCAAGGCCATTAGTTCCCATACCTAGTGGATCACACACTCACAGTGGATGTAGGCCTAATTGGCTGAACCACTATACATCATTGTCTTGTTCCTCTTATACTCACCTCCTTCTATATACTTATGCATACTTATACATCTATGGCTGCCATATTACTTACAGTTTGAGCTCATCATCATTCATCTGGTGGTGTTAGATTTTAGCATCATCATGGTTCACAATTTTAGCGAGTGACTTGAATTAAATAAACAGTTATCCAAATTTAATTAGCACCCAATTATATTAAATGTGATAATTAAAACCATTTTTATCTTGAATTACCCTAAGTATGAGTTCTAATTCATTATGCAAGATAAAAATAAATCAATCACACTACACCGAGATGTACGAGGAAAAACCCACAACGGGAAACAACCTCGGACGACCCTAGCCACAAATCCACTAAGTACGAAATTTACAAATACAATACATAAAGGCTTACAACACACGACTCGATTCCTCTCAAGCCCCGACGCTTCTTCTTGTAGATACCTCTTCCTAGCGGATAACCTTTGAGCTCCACCGCGGTCTTGAAATCCACCGATCAAACTTTATATGGTCACCATCACCCGAGCAAGGAGCCTTTCTCCAGGTGGGTAATCTCGCAACAAAACTCTTCTTCTTTCTTTATGGGATGTATAAGAAAACCCGAAACTTCTCTTTGAACCGAAGAGATGAACTCAGTGCCAAACTCCAAGCAAGATATATGAACATGGGAACTTGGAAGAAACTAATTTGGGTGTAAACTAGAGTGGTGTATATTTTTCTCTTTGATAAAAACTCACTCAAAACATGATCTTTTTTCCTCTTTGATTTTACTCTCAAAACACTCTCTAGGAGTTAGTAAGATATGAAAAGTATAAATTGGAAAATGTTATTCCCGCACATAATAAAGTTTGAGAAAAGTTAGTTAAGAAACAACTGGGGAAGTGGGAGAAAAACTGCTTAAAACTGCCAAAAACTGTTCCCACCTGGCATCTCGTTCGAACGACATTCTCGTTCGAACGAGTCTTCTGACGAAGTTCCAGTATGAACTCGTTAGAAGCTCGTTAGAAATATCGTTAGAATGACCATCTCGTTTAAACGATATTTCGAACGAAGTTCCAGTATGCCATAATGGGAAGTCGTTGGCAATCCCGTTCGAACGACTTGTGGTTCGAACGATAATCTCGTTCGAACGACACTTCGAACGAACTCACAGAATGTTCAAAAATTCTTTTTAAGCCCAGAAACTTTTATATAGTTTATATATAAGTTTTAATATAAACCATTCTGAAAACAAAACGCAGTTTTGAAAACCTAACACCCAAAAAATAAGTTCCAAGATCCTATATATATATGATTGCATTCATACCTTGGGAGCATGGAACTATGGTTGATGACGTATAAACGAGGCACGAAACCGGCATGATGATAAAGCTTTATACTCTTTGCCGCTACGTCTTCAAACAAACTTTTCATAGGCTTGAGAATATTACAATTAAATACAATCCTATGTATAAATGTTTTTGTTCGGAATTGAGCCAAAACTATATATGGACTCAATTGGAAATTTGTGTCCTTACAAAATTGATAAAGAGTGAGGAAATCCAAACAAAGTACCTGAGTCCTACGGTGCGACATCCAATGAAGAGCACACAAGGTGGTATTCAAGGGGAATTTACACAAGCCCCGTGATGAATCCCTCAAGGAAAGGCTTAATCCCCTGCTCGTTAATTTTAGATAAGGTTTCAATTCTCGGGTTCAGAATTTTAATGGCACCGTAAGTAACCTTTTATATAACGAATGGTCCATTCTACTTTGTGTCCCACCTTAAAGTTCTTAGCACTATCCTTTTGTTGTGAAAGGCCTTAGTATTGGCCTTGAAAATATGAGAGTTCTCGTATTGATCATTATTGAACTCTTCGAGTTCATCGAGATAGAATTTATGAAGGTCTTTGCCTTCGGTAATGTTAATATTAAAATTTTTGATAGCCCAATATGCCCGGTGCTCAAGATCTATAAGAAAATGACACGCTTTACAGTACATCAATCGGTAAGGGGACATCATAAGGTGTGTCTTATAAGCCGTTCGATTCGCCCAAAGCACGTCGGTTAGCTTATACGACCAACCCTTAGTCAAAGGGTCTACGATTTTCTCTAGAATCCCTTTTATCTCCCTGTTGGCCAATTCTGCTTGGCCGTTAGTTTGTAGGTGATATGTGATGGAGACCTTATGGGTAACTTCATATTCTGACATCAAGGGACTGAATATATCGTTATAAAAATGGATTTCTTGATCGCTTATGAATGCCTTAGATGTGCCTAATCGCTTATGAATGCCTTTGAGGTGGTGGCATCTCCGCTGCCATATGCTTGAGCTATGAAGAGCTGAATGATAAAAAAATTGATGAGCTTGAAAACCTTAATGGACCTCTTTCAATGGTGAAACAGCTCCACACGAAGGGGGAGTACAGGTTCACCACCAGAGTTTCCGGTGAGGTTAAGCTGTATAAAGGAAGAGATATCTTCTCATTCCCTCAGACGGTGCCAAACTGATGATACAAAGATTCAGCACCACCAGATAAGAGGTGATGAGCTCAAACAGTGATAACAATGGCAGAAACAGAGTTATATATGTGTATAAGTATATAGAAGGGGATGAGTATAAGAGGAATGAAGGCAATGATGTATAGTGGTTCAGCTAATCAGGCCTACATCCACTGTGAGTGTGTGATCCACTAAATATGGGCATTAATGGCCTTGGATACAATGCTCATAAGCTCACTCTCTCTATACTGTGTGCAAGAAGATTTTTAGATAGGGTTGTAGACTTTACAATGTTGAATATGACAAGTATATATAGGGCTTGGGTGGTGTATTGTACCCCCTAAGCATGCATTGATCACGTGAATAACGATCTATCCAATTCCCTGCTGACACCTGGAGGTGCCAGTTGTGATTAATGATGACATAATATTACCTCATGTGAGGGGATGATATTTTTATAACGGTCTAGTCCACGTGATTTATGAGTCCCACGCGTCTCCCAAATCACTCGATGTGATGATGTCACCCTCGATTTATGATGTTAGGCCGAGGGTAAGGTTCCTACTGGTAGTGAGCCTAGATGGATGTGGGCCTCGTACTGTCGTCCCCTCATGGGGTCGTCCGACCCATGATGAGGGGTTGGACCCTTGTAGGGTCGTCTGGCCTATGCTGGAGGGTCGACCCATGATATGGGGTCGACCATTTGTAGGGTCGTCTGGCCTATGCTGGAGGGTCGACCGATGCCATGGGGTTGGCCCATTATAGGGTCATCTGGTCCATGATGAGGGGTTGGCCTATTGTAGGGTCGCCAGGCCCTGATGAGGGGTCGGCCCCTTGTAGGTTTGTCTGGTCCATGATAAGACCCCTGTGCAGTGGTTGTTGAATCATCGTCCTGGACTTTAGCCTTTGTCTGTGGTGAGGACACCCTCAACCCGACCGAAGCTGTATATTGGTATATCAATCACCCCCAGCCCTTAGCCATCGATGTTTGTTGATATGGCTAAGGGGTAATATTGCCTTGGGAATGTTAAGTGGGTGGTGAGGCTACTGAGTGACATTTGTCGTTTGATTGACGTCTTGTCAGGTGTGAATCATCATGTGTTCCCCAGGCGTGGCGGATGCACACTATGCTTGGGGCTTGGTGCCCTAATGATGCATCTCCTCATGGGTTGTGGACCGCCCTGATTTATGGGCCCACCAATAACAAAGTATTTAAAGGATTTTTGAAATGTTTATTCTTTTCTTCTTCTTCTTCGCGCGCCAACTTTCTCTCTCTAACTCCTTAGCAGTTCCAAACCGCCATTTCTGCAACTTCAGTGTCTCAGGCCTTGCTCAGTCTTCGTATTCTTCCTCAGGTAACCCTTCTACCTTAAATTCCACTTTTGGCCTTCAATTTTTATTTGTCTTGCATTTGGGTTTCTTTCCCCATTTTTCTTGGTTGTTTGTATTTTTTCGGCGTGAAAGACTGGCCTCGCTGTGGTGGTTATAGGACTGAATATTGGATTTTAGGCTCCTTAGGGTTCCTTCCCCCACCTTTTAGTGGTGGTTTATCTTTTCTTTGTGGTGTTTGTTGGGTTTTAGTGTTTTCTCCGTTCTTCTTCTTCGGTGAACTGCGTTCCTTTTATTCTTGAGTGTCCATCCATAAAACTCTTTATTTCTTTAGGTTTGATCCAAGAGTCAAACTTAGTTAACTGTGAACTTGTTTGTAGTTAGCTTGAACAAATTCTTCAAGTGTAGGGTCTTCCACTTAATGCTCAAAAGACTTTATGGTTTAGCCAAGGAATTTCCAACCTTGAGGGAGAAATTCTTTGCTGAGATCAGGCGAATAGAGGAGGAGTACGAGAGAAGACGAGGGGCCGACCCTAATTGGGTACGAACCGTCTTCCCCATTCTTTTAGCCATAATAATACCATCTGAGTCATGTGGGTCTTCCTATCGTCTAGCCAAGAGTCAGACATACGAGGGAGAGATGAATGAGAGAGCATCATCATCAATAGGTGCTGGGCCTTTTGGGAGGAGAGAGACGTTCACTCTTAGCCCAAGCCGAAAGGCCGAGGGTACGGTACATTCTGAGGCTATCCCTGTAACAGACCTATCCCCTCTTGCCTTCCAGTGGCCTTTCCAGGTGGCCTTTTTAGATGGACCACCAACAGGCGATGAGGTTGAGAGATCTGGGTACGAGGGGTATGAGGATGATAATGAGGATTTGGATGCTGATCAAGTTGACACTTTTAGTGCCTCGGCTTACGTCTCAACCATTAGGGATCGTGACCTCTTGCTGTGGAGACACACATTTGGTATACAACCCAACATAACTATAAGGGTTCCAAATGCAGATGAGAGAGTCTTCCAGGGGAATGAGGGGGAAGTTACTGTTTAGGAGCAGATGCTTAGGGTAGGTGTTAAGTTCCCTCTGCACCATTCAATCGTTAACATACTATCTGCCCTTGGGGTTGCTCCTTCTCAACTTCCTCCCAACTCTTGGAGAATCATCCTCGACTATATCTCCCTCTGGAAGAATACTTTCATTGATGAGTCCTCGACTGATCTTTTTATAGCCTGCTACAATATCACTTCCTCGTCCAAGCAACCTCGGTATTTTCATATAGGGAGAGGAAGTCTGAAAAAAGACTCCTTCATGTGGTACAAACTTCAAACCATGATTGGACGAAGAGATTTTTATTCATCTCTAAGGATTGGGAATTCACCGCCGAGGTAGAGCCTTTAGAAGACAGCCCGAGGGTTACAATGTCATGGTCCAACCCTTCAATGAGAGCACGGTCAGACCTCGGACTCAGCTTAGATGAGAGGGACATTGTTGACTACCTGAGGGAACAAGGGAAAGAGGGTGAACTTCACAAGTTTGAAGATTTGATGACCCCTCGTTTTCTCAAAGAAACTGGTCTGAGGGTCGGCCCCCTGACAGAATCATGTGAGTTAATTTTTGCTCCATTTTTATTTTTCTTCAAGTGTTTCCTCTTTGCCAGTCTATTTCTAATGTATCATCTCATTTTTAGGTCATCCTATAAATATATCTAATCAACGCTGGGAGATGACTGCCCCAAGTTTAATGTCTGACTTGAGAAAGAAAAAGGGCAAAGAGCCCCAGCAGACTTAGAAGAAAATAAAGGCAGTGGGGACGATATAGGTGGAGACGATCGCCGACAGTCACAAACGGGAGGATCCTGAAGTCCCTGGGGTCTCTCGGCCTAACTCACAAACGAGGGCGAGGGTGGAGGTGTCTCAAGAACACACCGAGGGGACCAACTCCTCTTCCAACATGGATGCTTATTAGTCTCAGATTATGACTTTCCTCAAAGTAGAACCCTCTTCCCTCATACCCATCCTGAGGGTTTCCAAAGCCTTAATGTTTTCTACACCCTCAGTCATAGATTATGAATTCTTATCAAAGATTCCCCTAGCCAAGGTTTATGACTACGGTCTCCACACTCTAGCTCAGGTATTTCTTTCAACTTCATTTTTAGATTCACCAACATTTAATGAACTGTTCCCTCGGTCCCTTACTATGTGCGCCTTTGTGCAGTCTGTCTGCGCCTTCTGCCATAAAGTGGATGGATGCAAACCAGCAGAATTTCCATGAGATCGAGAGAGCTATTCAGCATGAGGCTGACTTGAAGACCGAGCTGGAGACTGCCAAGGCTGAGCTAGAGAGTGTAAGGACTGAGCATGCAAGGGTGCTGGATGAGATGACGAAGGAGAATGAGGCCGACCTGAGGGTGAAGGACAACCTCATCAAGGAGAAGGAAGAGGCCTTGACCTATTAGGGAGTCCACTTCAAGGCTGAACTTACTGAGGCAGTGAGAAAGGTCGAGGCCGATGCTGTGGAGGCTTACAAGCTCTCCGATGAATACCTGGAGAGAGGGATTAAGACGGCCTGTCGGTGGGTCATCTTAAAATTTGCTGATGTTGTGTCATCTATCCGTCCCTCTCTTGAATCAGTGGATATGGAAGACCCCCTCATAGCTGAGGCTCTAGCCCATGTAGAGTCTCAAGTGCACATCGAAGGCACCGGCACCTCTGAGGATCATCCTATTTTGGTCATCGAAGAGATTACTCTAGTTGATGTTGAGGCCCTGCCTTCTGAAACTACTCAATAGGGTGGCAGTCTGTAGCCTATACCCTCTATTTGTAAAGTTTGTATTGAATTTTCTTTTGGACAAATATTTGTAACACTTAATTTTATAATGGAATTGTTCTCTTCATGTCTCGTATATTTGCCTCTTTTACAACTTGTGTCTTGGCTATGCTATTTGTGTTAACCATCTTCCAAGTCCTCCCTCGTCTTTCTTGAAAGTGAATGGAGGGTCGTCCCTACCATTCACCCTCATCATAGCCGAATTTGGTTTTAAAATATAAGTCCCCCCTCATCGTTCTTGGGAGTGAATGGAGGGTCTTCCCTACCATTCACCCTCATTATAGCCGAGGGTGGCTATCACCAAATTAATGATGTTTTTGAATTTTAGTCCCCCTTCGTATTTCTTGAGAGTGAATGGAGGGTCGTCCCTACCATTCACCCTCATTATAGCCGAGGGTGGCTATCACCAAATTAATGATGTTTTTGAATTTCAAGTCCCCCCCCCCCCGTCTTTCTTGAGAGTGAACGGAGGGTCGTTCATCCTCATTATAGCCGAGGGTGGTTATCCACCAAACTAATGATGTTTTAAAATATAAGTCCCACCTCATCTTTTTTGAGAGTGAATGGAGGGTCGTCCCTACCATTCACCCTCATTATAGCCGAGGTTGGTTTTCACCAAATTAATGATGTTTTAAATATAAGTCCCCCTCGTATTTCTTGAGAGTGAATGGAGGGTTGTCCCTACTATTCACCCTCATCATGGCCGAGGGTGGTTTCCATCAAATTAATGATGTTTTAAATATAAGTCCCCCCTCGTCTTTCTTGAGAGTGAATGGAGGGTCGTCCCTACCATTCACCCTCATTATAGCCGAGGGTGGCTATCACCAAATTGATGATGGTTTTGAATTTTAAGTCCCCCTCGTATTTCTTGAGAGTGAATGGAGGGTCGTCCCTACAATTCACCCTCATTATAGTCGAGGGTGGCTCTCACCAAATTAATGATGTTTTTGAATTTTAAGTCCCCCCTCGTCTTTCTTGAGATTGAATGGACGGTCGTTCCTACCATTCACCCTCATTATAGCCGAGGGTGGCTATCACTAAATTAATGATGTTTTTGAATTTTATGTCCCCCCTCGTCTTCCTTGAGAGTGAATGGAGGGTCGTCCCTACCATTCACCCTCATTATAGACGAGGGTGGGTTCCACCAAATTAATGATGTTTTAAATATAAGTTCCTTCTTGTCTTTCTTGAGAGTGAATGGAGGGTCGTCCCTACCATTCACCCTCATCATAGCCGAGGGTGGTTTCCACCAAATTAATGATGTTTTTGAATTTTAGTCCCCCCTCGTCTTTCTTGAGAGTGAATGGAGGGTCGTCCCTACCATTCACCCTTATTATAGCCGAGGGTGGTTTCCACCAAATTAATGATGTCTTTAAATTTTAAGTCCCCCCTCATCTTTCTTAAGAGTGAATGGAGGTTCGTCCCTACCATTCACCCTCATTATAGCCGAGGGTGGCTATCACCAAATTAATGATGTTTTTGAATTTTAGTCCCCCTTCGTATATCTTGAGAGTGAATGGAGGGTCGTCCCCTCATTATAGCCGAGGGTGGCTATCACCAAATTAATGATGTTTTTGAATTTCAAGTCCCCTCCGTATTTCTTGAGAGTGAACGAAGGGTTGTCCCTACCATTCATCCTCATTGTATCCGAGGGTGGTTTCCCCCAAAAGGGCATATTTTAAAATATATCCCACCTCGTCCTTCTTGAGAGGGAAAGGAGGGTCGTCCCTACCATTCACCCTCATCCTAGCCGAGGGGATTTACAAGAATTACCCTAATCATACCAAAATTAACAAACAAGATAATGGGTCAATATAATATTCTCATTAACATCAAGTGTCTGTTAAAGCAACACATTGATTACAACTGTGGTCCGATAGGACATTACAACATTATTGATAGTATTTCTTCAAATGATCTGCATTCTAGGGTTTCGAAAACGGTTTCCCTTCAAGGTTCTCTAGTTTATAGGTTCCAGGGATAACTTCATCAATGAACCTATATGGGCCATGACAATTTGGGTGGAGCTTGTTAGGTTTCTGCCATGTCTTTTTGAGGACTAGTTACCCTATAGCGATTGGCCTTTGCTTCACCCTCTGGTTGTAAAACCTGCCAGTCCTCTACTGATAGTCTGCTTACCTTATCTTAGCGTCTTCCCTTCTCTCCTCGATCAAGACTAGGTCAAGTCTCCTTTATTCCATATTTCTCTAGGGGTCATACATTTGGACTCTCTGAGTGGGAAATCCAATCTCAGTGGAAATGACGGCTTCTGGGCCATACGCCAGCGTGAATGAGGTTTCCCCGGTTGGAGTCTTGGTCGTTGTCCTGTAGGCCCACAGTACAGCATATAATTCCTCAACCCATCTTCCTTTTACCTCCTCGAGTTTTTTCTTGACCTTGTTTATGATTGTTCTATTTGTAACTTTAGTTTGCCCATTAGCCTGAGGTCGGCCTAGGGCTGAGAAGAATTGTTTGACACCCATCCTTTTGTAGTATTTCTCTAGAGATGCATTCTTGAATTGAGTCCCGTTATTTGAGATGAGGGTGTTGGGGAGACCATATCTATATATAATGTTTTTCCAGATAAATAGGAAGGTCTTCTGCTCGATAATCGTGACCATCGGCTTCGCCTCCACCCATTTTGAGAAATAGTCAATTGTTACGATCAATTATCGATAATTATTGACGACCCTAGGCAAGGGTCCTACTAGATCGATTCCTCATACTGCAAATGCCATGGGGACATGATGGAGGTGAGAGGATGATGGGGATGGTGGGGTATGGTGGTGAACCTTTGACATATATCAAACTTTTTTACGTATGTAGTGGCATCTTTCCCCAAGGTCGTCCACCAGTATCCCTAGGTCACTACCCTCTTTGCCAATGACCTGCCCCCAATATGGCTTGAACATGATCCCGCGTGCACACCTTGCAAGACGTGTGGGACTTCAGACAGGTTCACACATCTGAGCAAGGGGGAGAAAGAACCCTTTTTTGTATAAGGTGTCTCTGATGATAGTGAATTTCACAACTCTGTATATCAACTTCTTCCTTTCTTATGTTGCTTCTGGCATCTCCCCTCTTTAATGTATCTGATTAGAGGTTCCATCCATGAGGATTCCCTGTCAATATTTAAGCAAGAGTCAAGTGTTCCTTCTTCCTCTTCAATCGTTGGTCGGAGAAAAATTTCCACTGGGACTGTCCTCTTGATATCTGTACTAGTTATTGAGGCCAGCCTAGTAAGCGCATCGGCTCGGCCATTACCAAGCTTAGGTATCCTCTTCAATTTCACTTCTCTGAAGCTTGTCAATAGTGACTTCACTCTTTCAAGATATTTGGCCATTATCTCATCCTTAGCCTTGTATGCTCTTAGTATTTTATTCACCACAAGTCTTGAATCACTATGGACCAAGATCTGGCCAGGGCTTCATATTTAGATTCGTTGTTGGAGGCTTTGAAGTTGAACCTCAGGGCGTACTCAATGTCTGTGCCATCGGGTGCTGATACTATTATCCTAGCCCCACTTCCACTCTCGCAAGAGGACCCTTCAACGAAGAGGTTCCATATAGTGTATTCCTCTAAGAATTTTGAAGAACGATAAACATTTGTATGTGGCTCTAGATACAAACCTATTTAAAGAAGCCACTCGCCCTGTGAGCCTCTGAACGTCTTTAATGGTCCTGGGGGTCTTCATTTCTAGGAGGGCCTTTATCTTCTCAGGATTGGCCTCAATGCCTCTTTTATTGACGATGAACCCAGGAACTTCTTTGCTCCAACCTCGAAGACACATTTGGTCGGGTTGAGCTTCATCCGATACTTGTCCATCGTGTTAAAGGTCCTCTCTAGGCTGGCCACATGATCCTCGGCCTTTAAACTCTTGGTCAACATGTAATCTACATATACCTCCATGGACTTCCTAATTTGGTCATCAAACATTTTATTCACAAGGCACTGATATGTTGCCCCCGCATTTTTTAGGCCAAAGGGCATGACCTTATAACAGTATGTCCCCTTGTTGGTAATGAAAGCCATGTTTTCGGAGTCCTCAAGGCTCATGAAGATCTGATTGTAACCTGAATACGCATCCATAAAGCTCATGAGCTCATGGCCTGCGGTAGCATCTACCATCTGATCAATGCGGGGGAGAGGGAAACTATCTTTGGAATAATGTTTATTGAGGTCAGTTAAGTCTACGCACATCTTCCATTTCTCGTTGGCTTTGGGGACTATGACTGCGTTGGATAGCCATTCGGGATAGATGACCTCCCAGATAAACTCAACATCTTCTATCTTCATGACCTCGTCCCTTATGACTTCATATTTTTCTTAAGAATAAATTCTCCTCTTCTTCTTTATCGACTTTGCGCCCTTTACTACGTTGAGCTTATGGCTCATGATTTCGGGGTTGATCCTTGACATATATGCATGACTCCACGCAACGAAATTTTGTCTTCTCTTTAGCAGCTTGATGAGGTCTTCTTTTATGCTTATCTTTAGAGCTTTTCCAACTTAGACGGTTTTTTCAACTCATCCTCATTGAGGATGATGGATTCTACCTCTTTCGCGGCTTCTCCTTTCTTTAGTTTTATCTCATCCGTGGGGTCGAGGGTATCAATATTATAAGTATTCGTTGCCTTCTTGTGCGCCTCTCTTTCTTCGGCGGAGTTGAAGTAACATTCTCATGCCGTCGTCTGGTCTCCTTAAACTTCCCCTACCCCGTAAGGGGTCAGGAATTTTATAACCGTGGACGAAACAGCCTTAAATTCTTTGAGGTCCACTCGCCCTAGTATAATGTTGTAGGTTGAGAAGACATGTTCATCCATCATGAAAAAGTTGACCTTCTTGGTAAGCCATCTCCTCCACTCGTCCCCCATCCTAACATTGACCTCGTACACTCCTAGAGGATGACATTTTTCCCTACTGAAACCAATTAAGGGGTTATGGTATGGGACGAGCCTAGCATGGCTGAGACCTAAGGCTTTAAAGCACGGCCAGAACATCATATCTGTATAACTTCCCCCATCCACCAAGGTCCTCGGAACCTCACATCCGTATACCCTAGTGGTGATGACAAGTGGGTCATCATGTGGGGCTAAGAGGCCCTTGAAGTCCATTCTTGAGAAGCCCACTATCATAGTATCCATGTCAACTTTCTTCCTATTTTCTGATATTGCTTTAATAGAGGTCGAGTGTACGTCTTTTGTTATTTCCTTGGCTTCAGCTACATGGGCCTTCCTGTCGGCAACCTCAGATCCTCCTCCTGCTAGTCCCCGGAGATCATCCCAACATCGAGTGAGATCATATTAAGTCTTTTTACAGGCATGTGGTCATCTCTCGGTGGGAGGTCAGGGTCATCCTCATCATCCGAAGGGTGGTCCCTTCTGTTTGGAGGATCTTCTCTGCACGTATCATCTCTCTTCTTTTTAGGGTCATCCCTTCGGCTCTCTTGAAGGCACCTTTGTCAACATATTTCCTTAACTTCCCTTCTTTTAACATTTTTTCAATTTCAGAGCAAAACACTTGTCGGTCACGTGGCCATGGTCTTGGTGAAATTCACACCACAGGTTTTTGTTCCTCTTGTGAGGGGCTGCCCTAAACTTCTTAGGACATTTCAAGGACCGATCGCTCTTTATCTCATTCAGAATGTGTTCGCAGCTGACCGACAAAGGGGTATAATCAATGAATTTGTCATCTGCTAGCCTCGTCTTCCCATCTTTATTCTTTTTCTGGTACTTACCCCCACGAGTGCCTCCTTTTTCATCTTCATATTTTGCATCCATCACCTCTTCAGCATTCATCACCTTTCCCGCTATTGCCAACAATTCAGCCATCGTCTTCGGAGGGTCTTTGGCAAGCTTCCATAATAGCTTCCCCTTTTGGAGTCGTCCAATGAGGGTTGTCATGGCTATACACTCCTCGTAATCTTCAACCTCTAACTTTTATTTATTAAATCTCGCTATGTAGTCTCTTAGGCTCTCATTCTTCACCTGTTTAACATAAAGTAGTTGTGTGGTCTTCTTCTATGGAAACACTCCAAAGCAAAAGTTATGGATAAACCGACCTGCCAACTGCTTAAAATTTTTAATGAAGTTCTTTAGGAGAGACATATACCAGATATGTACGACCCCCGTCAGAGTGCCAAAAAAGGCACGACACCTCATCTCATCTGAGGTAGAGTATATATCTATCGCCGATTGGTACATCTCAATATGATGGATAGGATTTGTACTCCCGTCATACCTTGGGGTAAACACAGGTGGCTTAAACTTGGATGGCGTTGGGAAGTTGATTATCTTTGCGACGAAGGGTGAGCCTATGGAGTATCCTCTATGAAAGGGATCCCGTCTTTTCAGGATATCACCAATTTTATCCTCCAGCCTTCAGATCGAGTCGTTCTATGTCCTCGTATAGTTGGCTTGGACGATGTTATCCCCTGTCGTCTCTTTGAGGTGAACAGAGGGTTCTGCTGCGGCAGGTCTGTGTCGGCTGTTTACTTCTCCCTAACCGTCATCCCGTTCTAAGGAATTATGAATCGTAAAATACTGAAAGTAAAGGAATTACGTCATCAGAGCTTTCTAAAGGAAACTTCATATATATTAAAAGTAACAACGAGTTACAACTTAAGAAAAAATTTAAACCTTATTACAAGAGAGCCAGACATGCTCTAAATAAACATTTTACAAAAAGAGCTCTAAAAGCTAAATCTTCAATATAGTCCATTTTCGTTCCGTCCGTGAGCCTAAAAGTTTCCTGAAAAATGTTTATTTATACAACATCAGCTAAAAGCCGAATGAGGTTCAATCTCCAGACATTCCAGGGTTTTCATAAAATAGATACCTATTCAAGTCAAAAGAGAAGGCATATACATATATGGAGAGGAACTTGCAGTAAATAGATATAATTTTGAAATGAAATTATATATATCACAATTGGATAGCTCAGAATAAGAATAATGCAATAAATCAAATGTGATATCTTTTTCTTTCAATCATATCATTTTAATGGCCAAGTACACTCTAATACCGTATTCTTCTACCGTATTATACCGTATTCTTCTACCGTATTATACCCCGGTAGTTGAGGGTCAATCGAACTTGTTCGTCACAACGCCTTATTTAGGGCACACCAGCGATAAACCAGCTGGGAAGGTACCACCCAAATATTTCCACCCGGTAGTCAAGGCCAACATAGTAAGAGAGTTTCCATAGGCCGAACCAATAATTTCAGATTTCAAATCAGATGTTTATATGGAGAGATATAAACATATAACAAACTATGGAATCATCGGTATCAGATGCATTTTGAGAATAAAAGCATTTCACAAAATATACATAGTTTGCGTAATAATATAATAAAAATGCGCAAGAAATTGCATAGAGTACTCACCCAAAATGGAGGTCAAATTTACTGGTATTGAGTCTTCCATCACAAGTTAATCTGATAAAGATTTAAGTACACGTTCTAAGGTCCAGTTTATACTATACTTTAATAATAACTTCCTCTTTTAAGGGATTACTGAATCTCTATTTGTTAACTTTTAAAACTCATTGATCGTAATTGAAGAATTCAATTCATAGTCTTTCCTCATCAGTCGGTTCCCAGTAGAGATGGAGGGTCACAGGGGCAACACTTAAATACTATCTCATCTAGACAGAACATTTTCGGATTCATTCCCAGTAGAGATGGAGGGTCACAGGGACACCACTTAAATACCATCTCATCTAGACAGAACTTCACCGGGCCTGACTTTGGAATTACTTAAATAGGATTCATAATAACGAGCAATTTCTTTAAAAAGAATTATTTTTAAAAGCGTATAATTTCAAACAAGTTTATAAAATTAACTTGGATTTGTTCTAAATTTTAAGTTTTGATTAGTGAATTCTTTATTGTATTTTACCAGCATAACTACTAAGTAAAGCTATAAAATAATAAATTAAAACTATAAAGATGAATTATAACATTAAGATTACCTTAAGATGAATATCTCTAAGAACTTGTTCTTAGACTTTCTCACACTTTCTCTCACTATTTCTTTCTATAATTCTCAAGGAATTGGTGTGAGTTTCAAATGATCCCCCAAAGGCCTTATTTATAGTTTTCCAAATATCCCACGGTGTTGACATGTGTCTTGGTGATAAGGTTTCACTTTGGTGAGTCGTCGTTCACGTGTCGTGCAACGGATCAGCCTTGCAGTCTTGGTTTACCAAACGGCGACACGTGTTTTTTTCTCTTTTTCTAGAGGATTTACATGAGTTTTATCCTTTCCTATAGAGGTGACACTTGTGCAGTGGATATGTTCAAAAACCGAGCACGAGGTGTCGAGGATAGGTATTAAGGGTATAAGGGTCATTTCGGACCTGAAGGGCATTTTGGTAATTTCACACCATATATTTTCAATATTTCTTTTTGGTACCTAAAAATATTTTATTTACGAAAAGGCCCCTTTTTATTTTTCATTTTGGTCCCTAAAACTTTCTTTATTAAAACCAAGTCCCTAAAGTTTCATAAAATTGTATTTTCTACCCCAAAACTTATCACTTAGCTTAGGATGTGCCATAAAATCTCAATCTGACCCATTTTACCGTTGATTCTTCAAATTGAAAAACGGGTTTTGTCAAATTAAGAACTCGGAATATCATATATGTAATAATATATCATTATTAGATAGTAAGTATGACGAAATTGAAAGAAGACAATTATATATTGGCATAAGAAAATAGGGTTATTACATCCTACCCTCCTTATAAAAAGTTTGGTCCCCAAACTTTACTTACATTAATTTCCAAAAAGGTGTGGATATCGCTCTTTTATTTCATCTTCCCGCTCCCATGTTGCTTTCTCAACAGAATGATTCCGCCATAATACTTTGACTAGTGGAATAACCTTGGTTCGTAATATTTGATCTTTATGGTCCAAGATTTCCACTGGATGCTCAATGTATGTCAAATCTTCTCTAACTTGAAGAGGCTCGTGACTTAAGATATGTGCTGGATCAGGGATGTATTTCTTCATCATTGAAACATGAAACACATTATGCACACTCGAGAGTTCAGGGGATAAGGCTATTCGATACGCAACAACACCTATCCTTTCAAGGATTTCAAAAGGTCCTATGTATCTTGGACTCAACTTTCCTTTCTTCCCAAATCGGATTACTCCCTTTGTTGGTGATACTCGTAAGAAAACATAGTCTCCTCTTTGGAATTCTAACGGTCGATGCCGATTGTCAGCATAACTCTTTTGACGGCTTTGAGCGATTTGAAGTCGGTTTTGTATCAATTTCACTTTCTCTGTTGTGACCTGAATCAATTCTGGTCCCAATAATTTTCTTTCCCCAACTTCTACCCAACATGCAGGAGAACAACACCTTCTACCATAGAGTGCCTCATATGGAGCCATTTGAATACTTGCTTGATAGCTATTATTATATGCAAATTCCACTAACGGTAAATGATCGTCCCAATTCCCCTTCAAATCAAGTACACATGCCCTAAGCATATCCTCTAAGGTTTGGATGGTTCGCTTCGATTGTCCGTCTGTTTGAGGATGAAAAGCGGTGTTGAAATTCAATTTTGTTCCCATGGCTACTTGTAGACTTTTCCAAAAGCGAGACACGAATCTAGGGTCACGATCAGAAACAATTGAAACTGGGGTTCCATGAAGCTTAATAATTTCCCGTATATATAATTTAGCTAGCTTTTTTAAGGAATGGGTAATCTTAATGGAAAGAAAATGAGCAGATTTAGTTAACCTATCAATAATTACCCAAATGGAATCATTACCATTGGAACTCCTTGGTAGCCCTGTCACAAAATCCATGGTAATATGTTCCCACTTCCACTCAGGGATTGGTAAAGGTTGTAATAGTCCTGATGGTTTCTGATGTTCATCTTTTACTTGTTGACTGATCAAACACTGAGATACAAACTCTGCTATCTCCCTTTTCATGTTATTCCACCAAAACACTTCTCGGAGATCTCTGTACATCTTGGTATTTCCGGGATGAACTGTGAATCTCGAGTAATGACCTTCCTCCAAAATTTGCCTCTTTAGTTGGGCATCACCAGGTATATAGACTCTATTTCCAAACCTTAATATATCATCTCGTATCAAAAATTCAATTCTCTTCCCTTCAATAACCTCTTCTTTAATCCTCCTCAATTGTGGGTCATTTACTTGTGCAACTTTAATTCTTTCCATCAACGTGGGTTGTATTTGTAAGTTTGCGATTATTCCTCCTTCGCCATAAATACGTACATCTATTTCCATACTTCTCAAATCTTTCAATAGAGCTTCCTGGCTGGTAATAAGACATGCTAAATTTGGTGTAGACTTTCTACTCAACGCGTCGGCAACTACATTAGCTTTCCCCGGGTGATAGTGAATATTTACATCATAATCCTTCATCAATTCTAACCACCTCCCTTGTCTCATGTTTAATTCCTTTTGAGTAAATATATATTTCAAACTTTTATGATCGGTATAAATCTCACAAGTCTCACCATACAAATAATGTCTCCAAATCTTAAGAGCAAAAATTACCGCTGCTAATTCTAAGTCATGGGTTGGATATTTTGCTCATGGGGTTTTAACTGTCTCAAGGCATAAGCTACTACTTTTCCATTTTGCATTAGCACACATCCCAAACCATTTTTAGAAGCATCACTATAAATCACAAATCCTCCTGTACCGGAAGGAATAGTCAAAATTGGGGCAGTTACTAGTCGATTCTTAAGTTCTCAAAAACTATTCTCAACTTCCTCAGACCATTCATATTTCACCGTCTTTTGTGTTAACCTAGACAGAGGTTTGGCGATACTATAAAATCCTTCAACAAATCTTCGATAATAACCTGCTAATCCTAGGAAACTACGAATCTCCGTTACATTAGTTGGTCTTGGCCAATCTAGTATAGCCTCGATCTTTTGAGGATCAACCGGCACTCCCTCCTTGGATATGACATGTCCTAGAAAAGAAACACTAGGCAACCAAAATTTACACTTCTTTAATTTTTCATATAATTTCTCTTTCCTAAGGATTTGTAATACTATCTCCAAATGCTTCTCGTGTTCTTCAATACCTTTGGAATAAATAAGGATGTCATCAATGAAAACAACCACACACTGATCCAGATATTTCCTAAACACTCTATTCATCATATCCATAAAAGCGGTTGGTGCATTAGTTAATCCAAATGTCATCACAAGAAATTCATAGTGACCATATCTAGTACGAAAAGCTGATTTCGAAATATCCTCTTCCTTAATCTTCAATTGGTGGTAGCCTGACCTAAGGTCAATCTTTGAAAATACTTGCGCACCTTGCAGTTGGTCAAACAAATCATCTATACGAGGTAAGGGGTATTTTTTCTTAATGGTCACCTTATTTAGTTCACGACAATCTATACATAACCTCATCGTTCCATCCTTCTTTTTAATAAATAACACTGGAGCACCCCAAGGGGATATACTAGGTCTAATAAAACCCTTGTCTAACAGATCTTGTAATTGAACTTTTAATTCCCTTAACTCTAAAGGTGCCATGCGATAAGGTGGTTTTGAGATTGGTGTGGTTCTAGGAACAAGTTCAATGGTAAATTCTACTTCTCTACTAGGAGGTAGACTAGGCAAATCATCTGGAAAAACATCTGGAAAAATCATAGCTATAGGGATATCTTCTAAACTAGGCTCTTTTGTTTGCAAATCAATAACACTGGCAAGGAATCCTTGACATCCCTTCTTAAGAAAACTACAAGCTTGCATTGAAGAGATAATACGCATGGGAGATAAGATGCTAGTTCCTTCAAAACTGAATTCTGGTTGGTTAGGAATTTGGAAAATAACTCTCTTCTCAAAACAATCCACCCTAGCATGATATGATGCTAACCAATCCATCCCCAAAATGACTTCAAAATCTCTTATGTCTAAAACTATCAAATCAGCGAATAGTTTATGACTACTGACATTTATAGGGCAAGACTTATATACTAATGTTCCCGTCAATAACTCACCCAAAGGAGTAGAAACGTGTATGATATGATTCAAGGATTCAGGAATATTAGGAAAGCGATTAACAAAATGCACAGACACAAATGAATGGGTAGAACTAGGATCAATTAAAACTTGAAAAGGTTGTGCACATAGAGAGAGTGTACCTGACACTACTGCATTAGCAGCCTTTGCATCAGAAAGATTAAAGACTCTACCTTGTCTGCCCTGATCCTTATTGTCATTAGAAGTCTTTGTTGCCGCCTTCCCTTTGTTAGGACAATCTCGCATTTTATGCCCCTTTTGGCCACACCCAAAGAAACTCCCCGTCTCCAGGTAACACGGACGCCCTCTATGAATATTACCACAACGTTGGAATTTATCAACATTAGAGGTTTTGTTTACTAAAGGTTGCCCTATATTAGGTATAGTCCTAAAGGGTTTGTTATTGGGGTTCCTTCCTCTTTGTTCTCCAAACTTCCTCTTCCCCTCTCTAACCTGATTATATTCTTCACTATCCTTCTCAGATATTGTTTCCCTAGCCACCACGTCATTATATGCTGTCAACTTTAGGATGGAAATTCGGCTACGGATATTCAACCTTAACCCACGTTCAAACTTCTTGGCTCTTAAAACATAGGTTATCACAACATGAGGTGCGAAACGGCGTAACTCAGTAAACTTTGCTTCATATTGACTAACCGTCATATTTCCTTGAACCAGACCCATGAAGTCAGCTTCTTTTTGGTCTTGCACCGTTTCGGGAAAGTATTTCTCCTAGAAGGTCACTAAGAAGTCATTCCAAACTATGGGATTATTCCTTTCCCCATGCATTCTCTTAGTCATTCTCCACCAATGTTCGGCTTCACATTCTAACATGAATGTTCCAAATAAAACCCGTTGTTCATCTGTACACTTAAGAACATCGAACATCTTTTCCATTTGCATCACCCAATTTTCTGCTTCAGTGGGGTTAGGAGTCCCTTTAAAAGACGGAGGATTCAACTTCTTGAACTGTTCAATAGTACAACTACTTAGTTCAAGATTCCTTGGTGCTCCATTATTCACCTGATGCTCCACAATTCTTTCTAGACTTTCAATTGCCTTGTATGCACCTTCCAGCCCTTCCATACTCGAACCACTAGTCCTTGGAGTTGATCTTGCCTTGGTCATTTTCTACAGTCGTGGCCAAACGTAAGATGTATTATACTAGCCCAAGATTGCATTTTAGAAGAACAATGATATATAAATAATTATATATAGACTATAAGAAATATGGAGGGTTATCACATAAGTCGGATATTTAATCCTATAACCTATGTATGGAGACTTAAAATCGATAACGTTCGAAACTTATGTTCAGTAGTCTACGGGTTCATAACCTATGCTCTGATACCACCTCTGTCACGACCCCGACCCAAAATAGTATTAGGGAACGAGTGTCTTGACATGCCACCAAGGCAACAAATATTCTGATTTAATTGTTTCCTTAAATAAATGCAACGGATATATTATCACATGGTTATGAATCGTAAAATACTGAAAGTAAAGGAATTACGTCATCAGAGCTTTCTAAAGGAAACTTCATATATATTAAAAGTAACAACGAGTTACAACTTAAGAAAAAATTTAAACCTTATTACAAGAGAGCCAGACATACTCTAAATAAACATTTTACAAAAAGAGCTCTAAAAGCTAAATCTTCAATATAGTCCATTTTCGTTCCGTCCGTGAGCCTAAACGTTTCCTGAAAAATGTTTATTTATACAACATCAGCTAAAAGCCGAATGAGGTTCAATCTCCAGACATTCCAGGGTTTTCAGAAAATAGATACCTATTCAAGTCAAAAGAGAAGGCATATACATATATGGAGAGGAACTTGCAGTAAATAGATATAATTTTGAAATGAAATTATATATATCACAATTGGATAGCTCAGAATAAGAATAATGCAATAAATCAAATGTGATATCTTTTTCTTTCAATCATATCATTTTAATGGCCAAGTACACTCTAATACCGTATTCTTCTACGTATTATACCCCGGTAGTTGAGGGTCAATCGAACTTGTTCGTCACAACGCCTTATTTAGGGCACACCAGCGATAAACCAGCTGGGAAGGTACCACCCAAATATTTCCACCCGGTAGTCAAGGCCAACATAGTAAGAGAGTTTCCATAGGCCGAATCAATAATTTCAGATTTGAAATCAGATGTTTATATGGAGAGATATAAACATATAACAAACTATGGAATCATCGGTATCAGATGCATTTTGAGAATAAAAGCATTTCACAAAATATACATAGTTTGCGTAATAATATAATAAAAATGCGCAAGAAATTGCATAGAGTACTCACCCAAAATGGAGGTCAAATTTACTGGTATTGAGTCTTCCATCACAAGTTAATCTGATAAAGATTTAAGTACACGTTCTAAGGTCCAGTTTATACTATACTTTAATAATAACTTCCTCTTTTAAGGGATTACTGAATCTCTATTTGTTAACTTTTAAAACTCATTGATCGTAATTGAAGAATTCAATTCATAGTCTTTCCTCATCAGTCGGTTCCCAGTAGAGATGGAGGGTCACAGGGGCACCACTTAAATACCATCTCATCTAGACAGAACATTTTCGGATTCATTCCCAGTAGAGATGGAGGGTCACAGGGACACCACTTAAATACCATCTCATCTAGACAGAACTTCACCGGGCCTGACTTTGGAATTACTTAAATCGGATTCCATAATAATGAGCAATTTCTTTAAAAAGAATTATTTTTAAAAGCGTATAATTTCAAACAAGTTTATAAAATTAACTTGGATTTGTTCTAAATTTTAAGTTTTGATTAGTGAATTCTTTATTGTATTTTACTAGCATAACTACTAAGTAAAGCTATAAAACAATAAATTAAAACTATAAAGATGAATTATAACATTAAGATTACCTTAAGATTAATATCTCTAAGAACTTCTTCTTAGACTTTCTCACACCTTCTCTCACTATTTCTTTCTATAATTCTCAAGGAATTGGTGTGAGTTTCAAATGATCCCCCAAAGGCCCTATTTATAGTTTTCCAAATATCCCACGGTGTTGACACGTGTCTTGGTGATAAGGTTTCACTTTGGTGAGTCGTCGTTCACGTGTCGTGCAACGGATCAGCCTTGCAGTCTTGGTTTACCAAACGGCGACACGTGTTTTTTTTTCCTTTTTCTAGAGGATTTACATGAGTTTTATCCTTTCCTATAGAGGTGACACGTGTGCAGTGGATATGTTCAAAAACCGAGCACGAGGTGTCGAGGATAGGTATTAAGGGTATAAGGGTCATTTCGGACCTGAAGGGCATTTTGGTAATTTCACACCATATATTTTCAATATTTCTTTTTGGTCCCTGAAAATATTTTATTTACGAAAAGGCCCATTTTTATTTTTCATTTTGGTCCCTAAAACTTTCTTTATTAAAACCAAGTCCCTAAAGTTTCATAAAATTGTATTTTCTACCCCAAAACTTATCACTTAGCTTAGGATGTGCCGTAAAATCTCAATCTGACCCATTTTACCGTTGATTCTTCAAATTGAAAAACGGGTTTTGTCAAATTAAGAACTCGAAATATCATATATGTAATAATATATCATTATTAGATAGTAAGTATGATGAAATTGAAAGAAGACAATTATATATTGGCATAAGAAAATAGGGTTATTACAATATACATATTACAATATACATCCAGATCTATCTACCGGACTGAGGATTCATATACAAAGTATTTATCAATACTTTTCATTTTCATCTCAAAAATTTCCATTTCCCTTCTCATATCCAGGAAATGTATTTAAAAGCCAATTCATTATCATGAATTGCTTTAACAAATCATATAACTTTTGAAAGCTAGTTTTATTATCATAAAAATGCTTTTCCGTTTCAAAATATCCCATTTCCCTTTTTGTATTCAGGAAATGTATTTAAAAGCCATTTTTATTATCATAAAAAATGCTTTTACCATATTCTATGCTCCCACATCCCTTCTTCCATCCAGGAGTGTTACCGAAGACAAAACCTTTATCTCATTACCCTTCTTCCATCTAGAAAACGTATTTAAAGCTAATTTATTATCATAAATTTCTTTAATACGAATAATGTCCAACATTATTGAAACCAATTATATATATCATATAACGCGTTCTAAGGCACACCAATAGGACGTCCTAAATCCTACTAAACTAACCTACGAACGTATTCCTACCATTATATCCTTCCGCCCATACGAAAGGAAACCTATCTAATCGAAGCTCCCAATCTCTGTAAGAGCACTACATACTTCATACCCAACACATATTTCATCAAAGTTTACCTTTTTACTAAGGCCTGACTGTTATCCTCAAATCAATTTCTCTAAGTCCTACTCCACCCACCCACTTGTGGCGAGAGGACCACTTTAGTGCTTTTCCATAGCACAATATTTCCATAAGTATACCATCATCACATGGCTCATAGTCTATAGTGGTTCATCCACACATCCTCGCATCCTATAACATCTCTCCACTCCCGACGCTTTTAAGATTCATGTGTGGAGCGTCTCACGAAGTGAAATCCAAACAAGGAACTCCTCCACACACTCTGACTTAACTTTGTCGGTCATGGAGGTCCGTTATTTGAAACATGCAACCTGGATAATCCAATCCCCTATTCCAATAAAAAGGTGGTCTGGACTCCTATCTCTAACTAAGATTCACACCACCCAGCGCTCGCACTAATTTTAAGTCCTTACGCAATCAATAATGAGCTTAATCTTACAACTCAACAATAATCCGGCGCACCTCAAATCATATCTATAAGGTCGCCATATACTCCATTAACGATAATGAAACCTATGCTCATAGAAGTTCCATCTACCCCTAATAATAAAGGCGAACTCAACCTGTATCCAGGTGAGAAATCGCAACAACAATCCGTTCCACCCTGAAATGCGGACACGATAGTCTTGACATCATTAGCCTGCTAGCGCTCCGAAAATACCACAACATCATATACTCACCATACTACCATACTCGTATAGACATATAAGACGAGTATCACAACCCATATATATATATATATATATATATATACATTTAATATATCAACACCCGCCTTTATGGTGAATGAAGAAAAATAAAACTCCGCTACTGCGGAAAAACACATAGACATACAATGTATAATGTTATCGATACTACCACAACTCAAATTTACACACACGAGTCTAGGGCTAACGAACACGTCGACTTTATCTAGTCACGCTAATTATACCTCTTCCTTCTAAGGTAAAACTCATAACAACAACTTCGCCTTTATCCACAGTCGGTCTGTGGCCGATCCTTATGTGAATAATTCAAAACAACATTCTTCTCATTCCGGCTAAATCGTGGGGACTCACGGTTAAGACTATTCGTAAGATCCCTTTCAAACCCTTAACTATTATCACAAGGAGAGTGACCTCTACTAAGGTCCTCATCCCAACCTTCTACCACCTGCTCCAGCTAAGCCTCACCTCCTGCTGCCATCCAAGCCTCGCACACGAATCTCAAACGAGCGCGCAAAAGATTACTATAATCTTATAATATGGCAGGAGAACAAAATCTCACAACAAAAATCAAAAGTCCTAATCCTGAGGCTCTATATCAAATTGAAAGCAATGCTGAAAGCGTAGTACATCCGCACAGATTCCTAAGGACACTAGAACCTGATGCTCTGATACCATCTGTGACATCCCGCCTAATAAGATACCGGGCGATCACTCCTATATCAAATTTTGACAGGATTCTCATATGGATCATTCTTAGCATCACTGTCAAAAATCAATTTAATTACTAATAACCTATTAGGCCGGTGTCAAAATTTTACTTAACTACTCTTTTTAAATGAATATAATTAAATAAAACAACCACACAGTGTATGCGTAAATGAAACTGAAATGAAAATGAAATAAAATAATCGAACACTTGATCAAAATATACAACCATATCGAATGATGCTCGAAAAGAATAAATAATTGCAATTGGACCATTGACATGAATATTTATACAGTACCTCCTATCTAGAGTACAAGAATGGAAGCGGCTATCAAAAACCTGCACGCATCCACAACTGCTGCAGGTGACGTTTGACTCGAAGGAAGTGCCATCCAAGCATCCCTGTGTCTAGACACCTATAATATATATATATATATATATATATATATAGCACGAGAAGAAAAGTAGATAAACGGGTCAGAGCCCGAGTTTTGAAAATATTTAGCAAGTGCATAAATGCTTTATTTTTGAAAATATGTTTTATCTCATATTTAAATTGGTATCGCACTCCCATGAGATACCCCTTGCCTCTCCACTAACCGTGCACTCCTAACGCATCCCTATAATCCTCCTAGTCAAGCTACCCTGCTAAACTAGTCTATCACCCAACCACTATCACCCTAGATAGTCCAGGTAATGTACTAAGGGCTAAACTTCACCCCAGTCTCAACGCTATGCCATGTTCGTGCGTGGGGTGTCTCGTAAAGCGAAATCCAAACAAGGAACCCCCTGATACACTACTATGCGGCAAGGTCGATCGTCGAGATCCTCCAGTCCCTCAGTAAAGAATATATATAAATATATATACCAAGAAATATTTATATTAGAGCACTAAGGATTAAACTTCTCCCCAATCTGAACACATTGCCATATTCGTGCGTGGGGTGTCTCACAAAGCGAAATCCAAACAAGGAACCCCCCGATACACTACTTGCGGCAAGGTCGATCGTCAAGATCCATTAGACCCTCGGTACTCGATTCATCCATATATATACATATTACAATATACATCCGGATCTATCTACCGGACTGAGGATTCATATACAAAGTATTTATCAATACTTTTCATTTTCATCTCAAAACTTTCCATTTCCCTTATCATATCTAGGAAATGTATTTAAAAGCCAATTCATTGTCATGAATTGCTTTAACAAATCATATAACTTTTGAAAGCCAGTTTTATTATCATAAAAATGCTTTTACGTTTCAAAATATCCCATTTCCCTTTTTGTATTCAGGAAATGTATTTAAAAACCATTTTTATTATCATAAAAAATGCTTTTACCATATTCTATGCTCCCACGTCCCTTCTTCCATCCAGGAGTGTTACCGAAGCCAAAACGTTTATCCCATTTCCCTTCTTCCATCCAGGAAACGTATTTAAAGCTAATTTATTATCATAAATTGCTTTAATACCAATAATGTCCAACATTATTGAAACCAGTTATATATATCATATAACGCGTTCTAAGACTGCCCGTACGGCGCGCCCCTAAATGACCATAACCTTCTAGTGCCTATCAATCACGAAACCTGGGCACCTATATGCAATACGTCGGGAAGCAGCCATATGCCTGCGGGCTAGTCATAACCACTCCCCAAGTTACCTAACCATCGCAGAAAACATAACATAACATAAACGCTCATATGGCCTAGAGGACTATATCCACCCTGCATTCGCTAGCCAGGGGGCTTCACCTGAGCGCGCGAACTTCCCTTATGATGTCATCTAGAGAGGGTGTTGACTATAAATCCGTAATTATGAAAATCATTTCTTTTCCATTTTGAAAACTTTCATATTTTATTTTCAAAAATCATTTATCTCAAATTATATATATACTTTAATCACACAGTATATATATCTATACCATATATTCCTCCTCGAATATATACAAATGGCCATATTGCCAATTACATCTAGCGATGACCAATAATCCTAAAGATTCTCTCAAAGAATCGTAATCATGCATTCATATATGCATGATACTAAACCCAAAATACTTTCTTACTTTGATATCTAATAAATACCTAAATTTCATTTAAGGACTTATTGGATATCTCCAATTATACCATTTCGAACTAAATGAATATATGTTTATATTCCCAAATTATCCTAATTATCTTATAGGATATACTCACTCAACAATCAATTATAATTATGCTTCATATACTCATAATTATGTAGGCCTAAATGCCCATTAACAATATCCTAGGAATTTATCCTCCGGATCATGCCCTACACCAATTGAAGACCTTCTCATCCAACTATGATTTAGGAGTCCCAATATCATGACTAGGAACCCCCATAAAAATCCCAAATGGTAATTTAACTCCCCATACTCTTAAAGGGAGAAAACTGAAAATTCTGACCTAGGTGAATCGATTCGGCCCTTTGGCGAATCGATTCGGGTAGGCAAATCGATTCGGTCCCCAATCTGAATCGATTCGGAAAGCATTCTACAAACAGGTCTTAATTAGCTAATCGATTCGGCTTGTACCCGAATCGATTTGGCCCACTGCAGAAACCCAATTCCCCTTAGGCGAATCGATTCGGCCTGGACCCGAATCGATTCGGCCAGTTTGAGGGCTACTGTTTGGGTGATTTTTTCAATTCCCACAATATCCAATAACAACCAAAACTCCATTTTTATGGTTTCTAGTCTCACCCAACAAGCCAAATAACATCCTAACACTAATTAACAACTAATTCTTCCATAAATTTTGGGTATTAAACTACTTTATAAGGTTTTGGATCTTAAAACCTAAAAACCCTAGTTTTGACATTTCTCCCGATTCACTTCGATTTATTACTCCATTATCATGGTTTTAATACTAAAAAGCATCAAGAGTTTACATTCCATCAATATGTAAACTCATATCTAAGTTTTTCCCCGTTTTCATTTTGGGGTTCTACTAACTATGATATGAAATAAATGCATAATTGAAATAAAGCAAGTAAACACTTGCCTGGAGGATGAAATCCGACGACCACGAGCCGAATCCCGCGGAGTTTGGTTGGAGTTTCCATTTCTCCTCCTCTTTCTTCTTCCTCTCTCTCTTCTCCCTCTTTCTTTCTCTTCTCTTTTCTTTCTTCTCTTTTTCTCCCTTTCTCCCTCTTAATATAAGAAGAAAAGGGTTTAACCCTTAAAACCCAAAAATGACTCGTTTACTCAATTACGAGCCCGTTTAACTCTAAAATTTCTCGAAACTCAATTTTGACAATCAGACTCTCTTTTTCGACTATCTCGAACATTTCGAGACTCATGGCGCAGTCGAAATTTCCATTTGAGGTACTTGACCACAAATCACTATTCTAACCCATTAAAATTTAATGCGGGTTTTCTACTTAAAATCTCACCTCTTTGTCGCAACACTCCACAACAACATATAATTAAAATATTTCGACTTATTTAGTCCCAAAATAATTACAATACCCATCGAGAATCATTAAATCCTCAAAAATCCCAAAAATCACGATTTCGAGAAATTCTCCAAATTGCCAATTTATATTTAATTATGGGATTTGGTTGTCTCCAAAAGGACGGGTTGTTTCAGCCTGATCCATGATAAGACCCCTATGAAGTGGTTGTTGAATCATCGTCCTGGACTTTAGCCTTCGTCTGTGGTGAGGACACCCTCGTCCTGGCCAAGGGTTTATATTGGTATATTGGCATCCTTCTTGGAAAGTAGGTACTTAAGAGCGGCATGATCGGTGAAGTAGACTATGGGCGATCGTACCAAGTATTCCCTGAATTTATCCAACGCGAACACTATGGTTAGTAACTCCTTTTTCGCAGTGGAGTAGTTCATTTGTGCGCTATTTGGTGTGCGACTAGCATAGGATATCACGTGAGGTTTCTTGCCCCTCCGTTAGCCAAGCAGCTCACCTACGGCATAATCACTTTCGTCACACATGAGCTCGAATTGAAGGGTTGGGGGTCGTGGTCAACATGGTTTTGAACTTATCAAATGATCCTTGTCATGCCTCACTCCACAAATATGGAGCATTTTTAACAAGAAGGGTGCACATGGGGCGTGTGTTCAAGCTAAAGTCCTGAATAAAACATCGGTAAAAACTCGCGTGGTGAAGAAAGGATCTCACATCCTTGAGGTTTTTAAGAGCGGGAAGGTTGGCGATAACTTCAATCTTAGCCTTGTCGGCTTGAATAACATCATTGGAGATGATATGGTCTAAGACTATCCCTTATGTCACCATAATGTGACACTTCTCCCAATTGAGAATGAGGTTTTTCTTAATGCACCTAGCTAGCACTTTTTCGATATTGGCTAGGCACCCCTCATAAGTGTTACCAAAATATTGAAATCATCCATGAAGACTTAAATAATGTCTTCGACCATGTCACTAAAGAGTCTAAGTATACACCATTAGAAAGTTGTCAGCGCATTACAAAGCTCAGAATACATTCTCCGGAAGGAAAAAGTGCTATACGGACACGTGAACGCAATCTTTTCCTGATCTCCGGGGGCTATCTCAATCTGATTGTACCCCGAATTCCCATCAAGAAAATAATAATACTTATGCTCGACTACATTTTCGAGAATTGGGTTAAGGAAAAGTAAGGGAAAATGGTCTTTCCTGGTAATCGTATTGAGCTTTTGATAATCGATGCAAACACGGTAGATGGTTGGAATGCAAGAGGAAAAAAGGTCACCCTACATATTATCAATAACTATGACACCCGACTTTTTTGGCACAACTTGTATTGGGCTCACCCACTCACTATCGAAAATGGGGTAGATTATCCCCCACATCCAATAGTTTTATCACCTTCGCCATCACCACCTTGCTCATGGCTAGATTCGAACGCCTTTGCATTTGACGGGTGGATTTGGCATCCTCCTCTAAGTAAATTCTACAATTACAAATAGAGGGATTAATCCCCTTGAAGTAAAAAATGCACCATCTGATAGCACTATTATGCTTCCTCAACACCTCAACTAAGGCCTCCTTTTGGCAATTGTCAAGGTTTGCAGCTATAATCACCAGGAAAGTATTCTCACCAACCAGGAAAACATACCTGAGCTGCTCTGGAAAGGTTTTGATATTGATCTTGGGCATTGAAACATTCGATAGGAAGGGAAAAGAGTCACGTGGGGGTAATTTCTCAAAGTGGGAGATCCACATCGAGTCTTTGATAACCCCCTCACTTTCATCATTTGTGTGCTCGCTTTCACCATCCCCCACTATGCTACCCTCCTCAATACCTCCATTCACCTCCTCAAAGTGGTCGAGGGAATTGAAGATGTCCATTAACTCATCATTCAGTGAATAGAAATTCGCATTGAGGGAATATTCATATCCCTCATCATTGATGAGCATATCGCTATCCAAGGAGTTAGCAATACACGCCTCTAATGGATCTCTAAAATGAGAGAGGTCGAAATATTCTTGGACGAGAGTACCTTCAACCGCTTCCTCGCTTTCATCACAACTTTGGGGTTACTTAAGGAGGTTGAACACGTTGACTACAACCGTCATATTACCAAATGAGGGTTTCATCACCCCATTCCTACAATTGATGTTAGCATTAATGGTGGTGGGGAATGATTGTTCGAAAATTATTGGGATTTGAAAACTTCCTTTTGGTACAGGTTGAGTGTCCAAGATAATAAAATCTATTGGGAACTAGAAAAAATCAACTTGGACAATCACTTCCATTATGAATCCTCTCGGTATCCTTGTCAAATGACCGATTACTTATAAAGTGATGGGAGTCGGTTTAATCTCATTGAGTTTCAACTTGAGATACATAGAATAAGGAAGAAAGTTCAGAGTTGCCCCCAAATCTAGGAGGGCATGATATATTCTAGTATCCTCAATTACGCATGAAATGGTGGGGCAACCCGGATACTTGAACTTCGGGGCAAGCTCATTGGTTACAATGGCACTCGCTTGGACGGGCATGTATGACTTTTTGCGCACATTTTGTATCCTTTTAACCATGGATAAGTCTTTCATAAACTTAGCATAGTTCGACACGTACTTAATTACCTTGAGGAGGGGAATATTCATGTTTACTTGCTTGGAAACAACAAGAAATCCCTCCTCGCACGCCTTTGTAGCCTTCTCCTTGAGCCCTTGTGGAAATGGGGCCGTTATGGGACAATAGCCATCCTTTATAACTAAAGGTTCATCTCCCTCTTCAGGGATGTCATCACCTATAGTACAATCAGTGTGCGGTTGCACATCCTCCGGAGCAACGAATTTGCCTTTGGATTGATTGGGAATGGGTTTTTCTGGAGAGGGCCTCATGACATGGTTATCAACAGTTTTACCGCTCATGAGGGTTCTAATACCCTTAGCATGCTCGGTATGTGATGTGCTCGAATTGAAGATCTCATTTCCCATTTATCCCTTGGGATTGGGTTGAGGTTGCATCGAAAAAAGTGGTCTCACAACCCCTTGGGAGTTTTGGACCAATTGGGCAAGAAAGACTTACATCTCTTGCATAGAACATGCCATTTGAAAGATGAACCATTCAAGTTGGGAAAATTTTTAAATAGTGGAAAATTTCTCCTCATTGTGCCTTCTCTATGGAGGCAAATACGAAGTGGGTGGTCCCACGGGAGGATATTGTGGTGATTGATATCGGGGTTGTTGTTGTTGGAATTACGGGTACAGGGATGGACAAGGGCTTAGAAATCTTGGAGTTAGGGGAGTTTGGGAATTGTGGTCCTGCCAAGTCATGATAGGATGTGTCGTACTCCAACTTGGATTGTAAAGAGGGTTATTAGGATCGAAGGGGGTATTGGAGTATTGATTTTTGTATGCCCTTGTAGCATTCGCTTGCTCGTGCAACTGGATGTTAAAGCTAGGAAGTGAGGGACAGTCCCTCATTGGGTGGCCAATGTTGTCACAAATTATGCACACAACCTCCTCCTCAACAAAAACCTTTTCGACAGCTTCCACGGATGAGGATTGTTGTGTGAGTTACAACACAATAATCCTACAACACAACTAGTCATATTTGGTTTGTGCATCCTAATTTTTCTATAATATAGACACATCGTTGGTTTTCCCTCAAGTGGTGGTGTTATCGCAACTAGTGCGGTCATATGGGTTCAACATATCCCATCCCCGAGATGTCTTTGAGACAAACTCGAAATGGGCCTCAAATTCCTTGCCAATCAACTTTAGAAGACTACCTTGACACATTATTTCGACTAACTATTTGGTCAAGGGGTTTAGCCCCCCATGGAAAAAAGAAATTAATCGCATTTGGTCAAAATTATGGTACGGGTAAGACCGCTTCAAGGACTTAAAACGTTGCCAACACTTGTTAAACTTCTCATGGTCATATTATTGAAAATTTAGTATTTGTTTCATGAGTGCGTTTGTCTTGTGTGTGGGAAAAAATTCCTTCAAGAATAGGTCTTGCAAGTATTGCCAATTCCCAATAGAGTTGGCAGTAAGTGTGATCAACCAATCTTTTGCTTTATCAATAATGGAAAAAGAAAAAAAGCATAAGCCGCACTAGCTCGGGTGTGCAATTTTGGTCAGAGAATGTGTTGCACACCTCTTCAAAGTCCCTAATGTGTCGGTAAGGGTTTTCATTTTCCATCGCGTGAAAGGAAGGTAGCAAGTTGATCATGCCATTTCGAAAGTGAAAGGTCCCATGGTTGAAAGGGAACGTAATACATCCGGATGAAGAAACCAACTCCGGGCGGAGGTAGTCACCAAATGACTGACGCACAGGAATAACACCACGTGGGGGTGAATGATAATAATCTATATGAGTATGAAAGGATTGTACCGAGGGGGGATGGCAAATCTGTCTAAGAAGGCGCCATATTAAGCATGTAATGATGCTGAGATGAAGTTCCAGAGTTATTGAATGGAGTGTTAAAGTAGTGGTAGGTATGGCCTGTCAAACCATTCGTTCGAACTGTTGCTCATGAGGATAGAGAACCTATCTTTCAAAATAACAACAACTCAAACAATTAAATACAAATGGTTTATGAATAAATAACTAAATTAATATAATCGTTACTAATAACTCGCTGGAAATGGCGCCAAAAACTTGACTTGCTTAAAATATTCTATAACGAGAGTGCACGCTAATCACGAGAGTAGTAAAAACCCGGTAAGATCGGCGTAGATTTACACAGGGAATTATATAAAGTACTGAAGATATTCTTCTTGGTAAAAGTCGATAAACAAGAATAAAAGATAAAAGAAAATATGATTTAAGATTCGATTGTTATATCAGACCAAAGAAAACAACAATTCCTGGATCACTTAACTAAAGGCTAATAAACACAAGCGAGATTTATAAAATGGATGTTGAAATGATTCTTAAGAAAACGTTGAGGAGCATTCCCCCACCTCGAATGATCACAACCGACACGGTTCTTCCGATTGAATCACAATAAAATGGGAATAAGATGTCATTCTCAATAATTCCGCATGAAGGATGCCACCCCAACAATACGAGATGAAGGTTTTGGCATATTATTGAACAAATGCGTTGATGTTGGAGTTAAATCTTGAATCATGATAAGAGGGGTTAAAATCCTATGAAACTCCAATATCAACACGTACACCCATTTATTTGATTCAAACATTGAACTAATCAATAAGATGAACTATCCAAGGTGGGTTTATGCTCCCAACCAAAGGAAATTAGCTACTCATAGCACCAACTATGCACAAACACAACATGGAGTTAATAAAAAGGGAATAAACCATTTTAAAAGAGATCATTCAAGACAAAACCACTATATTAAATGCCCAAACAGTGCCAAAAGTCAACAAGGTATAAGTAAAATGGAAGTTGACTTACAATAAATGAAGTAGATGATGGAAATGATAAGGAAATAGCACAATCTCTAGGAGAGGGAAGAGAGAAAAAAACAAATATATAATTTCTTTCTTCCTCTTTTCTTACAAGATTGAACGAAAATTTTCTTTCTACTGACTAATAAGTGGGAAAAAACACCAAACAATAACTTTAAAACCAAAACCAAAAGTTGAAGCCAAACCACTTAACAAAAAGATTCGAGGACTGAGGGTACCGGTCGACCGCATCCCAAAGACCGGTAGACTGGGTCTTGGAAAAAAACTACTGTTTTGGACCTAAGGTAAAATCAAAATTATTGGTCGACCGCTTGTTAGGGACTCATCGATCGAGTCCTAAAATTCTTAGACTCTTCTCTCCTTTTTGTTCCACACAAGGGGCCTCAGAGTGAATTGACCATAACTTGGTCATTTGAAACCTAATTAATGCATCGTCAAAAGCTATGCAAAGTTAATTCGGAGATCTACAACTTCCATGCGGAGTTCGAGCACGAAGCTCGAATGAAATAATGACTAAATTGCCCCGAAGATGCATAATGTGTTATAACTTCCTCGAGAAATGCACACTTGCATCGTTTAGCATTACAATCCCTACAAAAGCTCAAATAAACCCTGCAAAACATATATATATATATATATATATATATATATATATATATTGAAATCACAAGTTATACAGTAGAGGATCTTTAATACGTGAAATAACGTCAACAAATGTGCGTGCATGCATAAGTAACGGGGGCAAATATACAATATTCATGACTAATCAGACACCTACTAGTTACTGCTATTATCATTGTACTAATGTTTAACATTACATTCCTAAGATAATAAAGAATCGGATTTAACCGGTTTATCAGTGTATTGTATATTTGAGGGTGAATCAACAACAAGTGTTGTGTTAATATCTTCGGCCCTTGGAGTGGTTGTTACATTCAATTATGAATTTTGAGAAATTGGACTTAACTTATAAGAAATTTTCACCATTATTTGATCTATAGTGGTGATATGTTGGCTTATTGAACCAATTTCACAAGCATTCTTAGTATTGTTGTCTCTTCATCTCATCCTAGGCATGGTAAATAACAATGCAGCACTTGGGTCCACTGAGCATGCTAAAAATATGTTTGTGTTGTTATCTTAGTTGTGTATTTGTTTTATTGCAAACATTTTAGGAAACGTTATGGCCTTTCCAATTAATTGATTATCCTAGCCATAACATAATCGTGCCCCTATGCAACGTTCGATGCTTCAATTAAGAAGACTTGTGTTTCCCTTGAGTGTTAAATAGCTGTAAGTAACTAGAACTAAAGAAGCAAAGGTAATTTTCATAAATAGAATTAAAGTAAATCCTTGAAAATAATAAGGATTTATATATGCAATAAAAGAAACAACTACAATACATAATGTAAAGCAAGATTACACTATTGAAAAAAATAATTAACTGTAAAGGCAAAGGAACTTTTAATAAAATGTAAGGATAATGACAATCAACCTTAAAAACTACTTTGAATGAAAGAAAAGTTGTAAATAAATGAAAACAAAAGGAAATAAAATAAAACGAGGTAAAACGAGTAAGTGTAGTTCTTTATTGAGGGAGTCTCTTTTCCTTTGTCTTCTAGTTATTTATTCGTAGATTACCTTGCCATACAATTCCCTCAATTGGTTATCGAATTAAGTCTTCCCACCTTGGTGCACTAGCGCCCTAATAATTGTCACCTAGTTTTAAACCCACGTACAAAGATTTGACAAGTTTCAAACATTTAGATTGTCATTTGTATTAAACTAATGCATTACATTTCGATTGTTATTATCGATTGATGACTCAACATGGTAATACTTCATTGGACGGTGATAATATGGTGTAAACACACATAACCCCCACTTTTCTAAAATAAAAATAACATTATTTAAAAATTCCTAATTCCTAATTAGACATAACCCCTGTAACATTATAAGACAAAGACAACCTAAATGTTTGAAATTTCCCACAAGTATTCCCAATAGGGAGAGGGGGTGCAGACGAGCGGGTGCAAAGACAAGCAAGGGGTTTGCCACACGAGCAGGACCTAAATGATCTTTTAATCAAATAAGCCCAATAGGATGAGGAGGTGCCACGCGAGTGGGCCTAGAAATAGAGCAGGCCACATGGCCACTTAATGAGAGGTTTTCACAACGAGTGGCCATAGGCAGAAGAAAGCCAAGACAAAGTTTTTGGCGAAGGGGTGCCACAACGAGTGGCCCCAAGACAAAAGAATGCTAAGACATAGTATTTGGAGAGGGGGTGCCACACTGAGTGAACCCAATACCAAAAGAGAGACAACTGGTCAAACAAGTTTCAAGGCTAGCGAGGGGGTGCTCAAAGAGCTACCCAAGACAAGAAAGAAAGTATGTTAGTATACTTAAAAGATTGAGAGGTTACTTTATGAACAGTCAAATAATTATGAGCTTATTTGTATACTGGAATAATTACTAACATTGTTACTTTCTTACACAAGTAGCCTTGATTGAGCGATCATGGCTTAAGCAGGCCAGTTGGGATCTCTAAGGAGTTTTGGTTTGGTAGATGAGAGGTAAGTTTTGTTGGACAAGCTAAGGCCCAAGCACTTCAATACCTTAGGAAAGAGAGAACACTAATAGGAGGGACCTAAGAGGTCACTCATTTCCTTACACATTCCATATTTGGTTAAACATGTGCGCAGCCAAGGTGCTTCTCACAAAGTATTTTCAAATTTATTGGCGAGTTGACCCCAAGGCCACTCGTAATCTTTTAAAAGATTATTTTCCAAGTTATCGTTTGAAAATATACTTACCAAATCATGATTTTTGGTACTATGCCCGATATGTTTTCTTTTTGACTTTGGGTTATACTAGATGTCGTCAGTCAGAGTGGAAAAACAGCAAAATGGGACAAAAAAGTACATTTTGGGCATTGTCTAAAAAGAATATCTTTTTAGCGTGCACATGTTATATCTACTCTAATATTTTCCTATAAACAGAGCCATTGGGAAAGGTTAAAAACATAGAACAGGCAAGTAGCATTGTTACTCTGCCAAAGTTTCACCAGAAAGTATTTTTTCCCCTGCTCTCTCCGTAGTACTTGAACTTCTTGTTTCTTCACTCCTAAGAACCATCACTTCTATGATCCCTTTTCTCAGATATTTTCATTATTGTAAAGTTATAGGTAATCATTAGTTTCTCATATAGCAATTATAGAACTCCATTGTTACTCAAAATAGATAGTTTTCATCTCTAGCTGCTCTTGAGACCATAGAGACCTTGAAAATAACTTCCATTGGAGTATCTCACGCCTCACTAGATCCGCTTATTTACAAACCCTAGTACTACGATCCTCTTACATTTGGTGACTTTAGATGGGGATATATTCTCATTGCCAAGGATAAAAAAGGATATAATGTTTCAAAGCAACAAGTGTTTGAAGATACTCTAGTCGAAAATGGAGTTCAAATCGATTAAATAATCGGTAAGGAGGTCGTGGTGATTGGATCAAGGGCACCATCTCCTCAAGGAGGATAGACCAACGCAGTAGTGGCTGAATTTCTGAAGCAGCACAATATAGTTATGGCTAGTTTGAGGCAAACTTGTGTAACGCCTATGATGGAACCTATAAGAGGAACAATAGTAGTAGCAGCAATGGTGGAGGTGGATCTACCATGAAAAGTTATGACAAAGTAGGAGGCAACACCATTAAGCTCACCAATAGTGAAGAAAGTTAGTATGAAGGAGTTACCCTCCAAGGTTGTAACTATGAAGAAGGTGAAAAAATTACTTTCCTCTCAAAAGGAATCCCCTCACATATATGAGTAACTGCAGAATCCTTACATATAGATCATCAACGAAAAACCATACCTAGAAGGGTATGTTCCTCCTAAGTTCATAAAATTAAATGGGAAGGGTGAAAACCTTAGAGATCACATGAATATATTTATGGAATACCTGAGTGTGCATGAAAATGATAAAGAATTGAAGCTTAGAGAGTTCTCACAAACTCTCATTGGAAAGGAGTGCACGAGGTACTCTTATTTGGCACCAAATAACATTCCTATACGGGAAGAGATGCACAAGAAGTTTCAAAAGTTCTTTTTGGCAGAGGACGAATTCACACTAAGGCATCTTGCATAGGAGGTGCAAAATCCTGGTGAAGAGTTGATGCGCTATATCGAATGCTTCATACAAAGAACATTGAATGTTCATAAAGATGTAACAGAGGATATATTGCTACAAATTTATATTGAGGGGATGTTGAAGGAATATAGATTCACCTGGTCAATGAAACTCAAGACGAAACTTTTAAGGAGTTTACTCAAGTGGCCAATAACACTTCCATGATTATCAAATCTAGGCCCAAGGGGGGAGAGAACAAGTGACTTTCATGATAGGAAGATTTCAAGTTTCTTGATGATAGGATGTCAATTATGTTGATGATAACTCCAAGGGCAAGAAGGGATGTTATGGGTTTAAGAACGACTGTGCAATAGAAAATCTAAAGTTTAGAGATAATCTCCCACCACTGCTTCCTTATAATGTAGAAGAGGACATGGACTGTTATCGTACATTGGTGTGAAAGGGGGAGGTAAGTCCTCCAACTCTAATGATCACATACCAATGGCGACAGAGAAAGAAGATACCAAGTTTTGTGAATTGCATCAAAAAGTCCAAAATGCTACTAAAGGTTGTTTCTATTTGCGAAAGATAATTAACGAGCAGGCGGCCAATGGCACTTGGAAAATTCCACCAGTAGATGCCAATGAAAACCCTATGCCATCTCACTACTATGGCACAACAAATATGGTGGTGGCATAAGGTAAAGAAAGAGACTAGGAGATCGAATAATAGCAGAGTAATGAAAGATCATGTGAGGAATGGTTGGCTGATTTGGGCAGAAAAGAGCAAGAAGATGAATGGGGAGATAAGGTAAGTCCCTCGGGAGGAAGAGTGGATGTAGTCCCCCTTTAGATGATGAGGGGACGTCAGAATCGAAATATGTGTGCAACGCACAAACATATGAGGTTAAACTTGATTCGAAATGCATATCTATTATGAGGAGCCCAAAATTTAAATGGTTCTTCGACCATATTTGAGTAAAGCATGATACCCGAAGAGTAATTACCAATAAGATCCTAGAAGCAGTCCAATAACGAGGGAATCCCTCTCTCAGTTAGCATGGTTCTGTATGGAGGATCATTAAAAGATACACATTTGAAATAGTGTTCTCATGGTCAGACAGGAAGGTACCCCACTAGCACAATCGTCCTTTATATGTCATAGCCCTAGTGAATGGAATTATCTTTCCAAGGGAACATTTAGATAGGCATGTCGATTAATATCATGCCCATCATCACCTTGTATAAGACTAGTATTTCCCAAGAGAAGATTATGGAAGTGCCACTTATGATCTCCGGCTTTGACAACACGGGGATACAGTCGCTCGAATATGTAAATATGGGGATTAAGTTAGGAAATTTCACTTCCCACGTCAAGTTTCACATCATCAATGCCAACACCAGCTACCAACTCTTAATAAGGCGGTCATGGATGCGCGATCATGAGATTATGTCATCGAATTTCCACCAATGCGAGAAAGCAAATATTCACAGGACAGAGACTGTGATTAAAGCTACTGAAAGACCATTCTCAGTGGAAGAGGTCCACCTAGCTGATGCAGCATTTTATTCTGATTTGGACGAAGAGAGAAGGAATCTGATTAGGGGGTAGAGGAACCTCATGTGGCTAAGTAAGGTGTCCAATTCAAGAAATCAGGGTATGAGAGATTGGTCCAATGAGTGTCTCATTTTGAAGGAACAGAGAAAGGAAAGAGGAAATTGGAAGATGATGAAAGGGCACCACAAACTTGCAAGAAAATCATTTTATCCAATGGGAAAGTCATCTACCTTTTATAACGGTCTGTGTGGGTGATGTTTTGGGATGAAACTACCGACCCGACACCCGAATGTTTTGTGGTTGATGAATCCCATATAGAAGAGCACTTTGAGGAGTCGGAGGAAGCCCCGGAATGTACGCAACATGGGCCATGAGAGCAACTCCAAGATTTGGAAAAAAATAAATTTGGGAATAGAAGGAGTTGACGAGCAACCTATCTTTATTTCCAAGGGTTTGATCACCAAGCAACGGGAAGAGATCGTCAACTTGATCAAAGAATTCACAGTTATGTTTGCATGTAAATACACGAAGATGCCCTGGATAGATTCAAAAGTTAGTTCCCATAACGGTTTACATTTTTTACTTATCGAATTCGAAACTACCGAAATCGAAATTACCAAATTTTTTGTTGTTGGTTCTAGTTTTAACATTTTTAAAACCGATTTACCGACTGTACCGCTTAATTAAAAATGACGATTTAGATTAAATTTTAGAGGTCTAATTTTTAAGAATGTGACACGTGGAGCTTTATTTATTTTTTCTAAAATTTAGAATGCCCGCTCAATTCACCTATCTCACACTCCCACCCATGTACCATTCCACTTTTTCTATGTTTAATATATTAGGTATACAAAGCACAAGGCTCAAGCCAAGAAGAATGAATCTTTTCTCAAAACAACATATCTCTTTCTGTCTCCTATCGACAGTGACGTTAATGGGTAATGGAATTTGTGCTTTTCATCTTCTTTTTTTAACAGTTCAAGATCTCTCCCCATGCTTAATATTTCTCCATGTGCGTTAGATAAGACCCATGGTGCATGTGAGTTCGAGGGTGATTTTGGCACGGGTGATGAGGTTTAAGGAATCGTCGGGGAGAGAGAGGTTGATGTCGGCATCGCGTTCGGCTTTGGAGAAGGGGGTGGATGAGATGAGGGCGGAGGTGTCGCAGCTAGGGATGTAAACGAATATTCGAAAATTCGTATCTGTCCATTATCCAAATCCGAATTTGCGGATATTTATCCAAAAATATGGAAATGGATACGAATATGGATACTCTATAAAAATATTCGAGAAAACGGATACGGATAATACTAGTATCCGACACGGATAATTCGTATTCGATGCAAAGTATCCATTTTATCGGATATCTATTTTACCGGATATCCGTATCCCTCAGGCATATGTTTAAAATATTACTAATAATATTAGTATTAATATTACTAATAAAATAATATTAAAAAAAACCTTAATCGTTTATTCCCTAAAACAAAATAAACATAAACTCCGCTCAAAATAAAAACACCTTAAAGTTATTATTTTATTGGGTATATTATAAAATGTCATGTATTATTATTTTATTGGGTATATTATCATGGAGTTACACTAAAGTTACAATACCCTCTATAACTCACATCATACACCCACTAAAGAACACATACTCCACTCAAAACAAAAACAAGACTAACTTCATTTCATTTCTCTTTTGTACAAAACAAAAGAAAAGAAACCCTCAGGTGTTTGTTCGTTAGTTTCCTTAATTATAAATTAATGTAAGAGAGAAACATAATAGAATGTAAGAGAGAAACATAAAAGTAAAGAGACGGGTTTTGATTGTGATAAGAGCTGAAGTTAACAACAGATATATTATATACAAATAAAAATGTATTCATATTAAAATAAAAATATCAGTATGTTTTAAAGACAAAAGGTCCATGAGGTTATCATTCTTAACAAATTTGATTTAATCTAAAAGGTGCATATTTATTTCTATTATCATGGAATGCGACTGTTATTTTTTTTTTGGATGGCTTTAAGCTTATATGGTTGTAAATTATGGATGGCTTTAAGCCATATTATCATTATGGAATGATATTATTATTATGGAATCTGTAATTGTTGATGTTAGGAGGTAGTAATCTTGTTATATATTTATTTGGATTGGATTGGATTTCATTGGATTGGATATTTTAATAGTTATTTTTTGTGATGGCTAAATAATGTAAACGGATATGGATATTATCCGAATCCGAGGTATCCGAGCGGATATGGATAGTTGTTTTAACTATCCGGGTAGATGCGAATACGAATACGGATACAGATAAGAATATAGATACGGATGCTACGTTCAGATAGTGAATACGGATATGGTATCCGAACCGTATCCGTTCGTTTACCAACCCTAGTCGCAGCCTTTGACTAGGCAGTAATGTAAGAAGAGGCGAATGGTACAGACACTAGGTATCAAATCTGTCTATCTCTCCCCTTCTTTCGGATTCATAATAATTTTTTGGAGCATTTATGTGTTCAACCTTAAATCTTTGTTGTATCATTTTCGACTATTAGATTTTATGGTCCTTTGGTATTTTGTTGGTTTCTAAATGTTTTAAATTGTAATTAATATTAGGTTCTCATTGGTTCTTTTGAGTTATAAAAATCTTAGATTTTTTTAGAATTGCAATTTTCAGAAGACTTTAATTTTTATGAGTTTCACGGGCCATTAGTTTAATATTTGGTTTGCATTATTTTTTTGGTCAAAGAAAATTGACTAATTAAAAAATGATGTTGAACCTAGAGTTAGGAAAGTTGTAATGTGCATGCCTGATTTGATTTTTTGAATTTTTTTGTTATTTCGGAATTTACCAAAAAAATCAATTTTATCGCAATTTTACCGTAAATCGCATGGTATGGTTTTGGTTTATATTAGGTTATACCGTGAAGTAAAGACGGTAATTTTTGTTTTAGTATATGAAAACCGATTTGGTACTGATGGTGCTAAACTGTATGATCAGTTGATAACATTAGGGTATTATTGGCCGATAATCGAAGTTCATTCTTTCAACTTTTTGAAGAAGTGCAATGCATGCCAAGTGCATGGTAACATGGTTCATGACCCATCAGTGAGCTTGTAGGGTTTAGCATCTCCATACCCCTTCCATGCTTGGGCATTTGATTTGGTAAGTAAGATCAGCCCAACTTCTCATGACAAAACTTTCAACATGGTGGCCATAGAGTTGTGCATTAAATGGCCAGAGGTGATACCTTGAAGGAGGGTCGCTACCCAAGTAATGACACAATTTGTCAGAGAATATTTAATATACAGGTTCAACATTCCCAAAGTTATTCTCACAGATAATGGGAAACAGTTCGTGTGCAAAAACATAGGGCTCCTGAAAGATAAGTACATGATCGCCCACAAAAGTCCTACCAAACTGGGAAGGACCCTTCGTGGTATGAGGAGTAAAAAAGTCAGGCTATTTCCATATCTCAGTACCTGAGAGTGATTGTATTCAGTCCATCAACTGTGAGTGGATAAAAAGTATTATGTTTGAAGCATTGTAAACTTTTTTTTATGATTTCAAACAGTTGTTCTAAAATAGATATTCCATTTTTAAATGGACTTTTGAGAAAAAAAAACTATTGTAAACAGCACATACGTATGTTATTTTATAGAAATGAATTAATAAAAGTCTTTTTGACCAGGTACACATGAGAATCGTTTTAATTATAATAACTTGTGTTTACTTTCAGTATCTCTTACACTCACTCATTAAAAATGTGCTGGTGGTTACATCCAGATTTTCTTGGTTATTATATTTGCCTATGACTTGAACAAATATATGTTTTTCTTGGGGGTAAAATACATTTTTTGACTCTTGAAGTTTAAGAAGGGTCTAGAATTTGAGAAACTTTACTCAGTATACTAAGGGGGTATATACCTACCAAGGATAAAGTATAGTGAGCACAGTGACTCTACCTATAACAATTCAAACACCCTACAAAATATAGGGCACACGATCTGTTTTGGTTATTGGAAAATTAAAGAAATGATAGCTTTTATCTTTTGAGAACAAATTTTTTTTAAAAAAGTGAGACAACACTCTTACTTTTGTTGCATGAGTTTTTTTTACCAAAATAGCATGATTATTTGAAAATTTAAGAAGGGGTTAACCTCCCCCCCCCCCCCCCCCACCCCACCCCCAAGTTATTCTTTGAAGTTCTAAATGAAATATAGAACAAGTACCCCCCATAGATTATGGGGTAGTTTATAGATATATCCTACCAAGATTATGTGTAAGTACTCCCACAGAAAAAAGGAGCAGTTCACAGCAAACAGATAAAAGTTTAAGTAAAGACAATGCAAAAAGGAAATAGAGATAGACAAATGAAGGAAAAACTTTAATTTTTATTAATATAAAAGAGTAGTACGCAAGTGGGTAGTCTTTACAGTTACAATCATACGAAAAAAGATAAGTTTCTTTACAAATAAGCTCAACTAGATAAAAGTAAGAGGGCTTTTTTGCAAGCTTGAAAATCAGCAAAGGAGGGGCTAATAAATTCCCCCTCCAGACTAACGAGGAGAGCGTCATCCTCAAAGTCATCGTCCATGACCTTGACCAGCTTAACCTCTAGTAGATGGATCTAACTTCGAAGTCGAGTGGCTTCAGCACAACGCTGCTCACTCCTAGCCTATCTAGATGTCTGTGCCTTCACCAATTTCTTGAAAGGAAGACCGATGAGATGAAAAACAGAAGCATCGGTCTAGTCCAGCTTGAAATGGTAGTTGCTCTCTAAGTCATGGATAACTACTAAGAAGAGGTGAGTATCTGCATTGGTGAGGTCAGAAGGTGCAGTGGACAAGTATTTGCGAATGTGGCTAGCGAGAGGATTCAAATTGAGAATGGTAAGGGTATCAATATTGAGGATATTCTGCTAGGTAAAAGTGTTAGGATGGTGCTCGAGAATCAGGTCCATGACCTCCCTCTCATAATCTCTAAATCTTTGGGGTAATCCACATGCTATAACTCCCTCATAAAAACTCAGGGCGCCTCCACTTTAATATTATCATAGACTGTGTTCAAAGAACTATGCTCAGAGGGAGCTGCATCCATGGGCCCACTCGCATTCTCTTGGAAACGAGGATGAAAAAAAAAGAATGAGAAGAAGTACAAGTTAACTTAAACAATTTTAGTCTAAAGAAGATGACAAAGAAAAGAGTAATAGTAATAGGGGAAAAGATCTTACCCCTAGTCCCAGAGGGGTGAGCATTCTACCAACTAGCCTATGAAGTCCTCCTTGACATGTTGCACTGACCTGGAAAAGTGAAAGAAATATGATGTTAGTAAATCACTTGCTCGTCAAAAGCAGGACTCTAAAAAATATATTAAAAAATAAATCAGGTATGGCGGTATAGTACATGTACCTAAGGAGTTCTCTCCATGACACTCACAGTTAGTTCCACAGATACAGGAACACTTGCCTTACTAACCTAAGAACAGTGAAACAGGGGAGTGATGGAGAGTACTTGCAGGAGTATCAAAAATGAAAATAAGGGGAGTTAAAACAAAAACAAAGTGAATAGGGTACAACAGTGCAGTACCTCACTCGCATCATTGCTCCCAAGTAGTTCCACAGTCATTGGAACACTCATCGCACTAACCTGAGAACAAGGAAATATGGATGTGTTAGTGAGAACATGCACAGAATAAAGAAGTACATGCGTTGAAATGAGTACTTGAGGATCCACCTTAATAGTGCTCGTAGTACGTCCCACAGACAAAAGGACTTCAACAACATCAACCTAAAAATAAAGAAAAAAAGAGTAAGTCATCAAGATATCTTACATAGTGAAAAAGTAATAAGAATGAAGTATCGAGAATAGTAGTATACCTAAGAAGGCTCTAACGAGGAGGTACTTGAAGGTAGGCTCATAGGAGGGTCCATAAAAACCGGGTACTGTGAGGGGATCACCTAGAAAGGAAAGTTATGATAAAAAAATTCTCTTAAATAGGAAAAAAATCATAAGTATAGAAAACACAAAAGAAAGAAGTAAATACCTGAGGTGGAGTGGTAGTCAAACTACTCGCTTGAACACCAGTTGCAAAGATAGCTGGTGATGAAATGTTGATCCTAGTCTAAGAGATAGATAAGCAAGTAGTGATCTACAACTCAAGTGAAGCATAGAGCCACAGGCCATTAAAATACTAGAAATAATATTATTAAGTTCCTGAACCCTAGGAGGGGGAGAAGGTGTCAACTCATCCACAAGGGTTGTATAAGTTCTCATACCAAACTGTCAACAAGTAAGCGTGTTAGAAAAGGAAAAGTGAAAAAATAACAAAGACTATATGGTTAAGCACTTGTGCAGAAATAGAGACCTGTGAGATAGGTCCGCTCGAAGCCACGCTATAAATGGGTAGAGTTGGAAGAGGTGAGACCTGGGGCCTGTTATCCATTGGTAGGAAAACACTATGGATAGATATCCTCCCATAGGGTGACAAGTTAGGAATAACTACCCCAGCCGATAAAAGTATTCACCCAGTGGTGGAAAGGTTGTTAAAAAAGGGTCCCTGTGAAATAAAATTCAAACTTAGCAAAGATAGAATGATGTTAGTCATAAATAAAGTCCAAAATATATACAAAGAGGAAGGCCCAGTTGAAGAACTGCCTACTAAAGAGGAAGTAGGAGGCCTAGTAGAGGGACTGATGGCTACAGTAACCTATCAAAGAGGTAAATGGACATAATTAAGTTCACCAGAACAAGTCCAAAGCCAAAAGGTGAGAAGACTTAATGATATTTTAAAAAGATTGATGAATACCTGCACAGAATGAGAAGACACAAAGGATCCCCTCATAGTACTGGGAAACACAACGGAGAATTGTAGTGTAAATAAAGAAAATGTTAAAGACAATTGAAAAGTAAGAAATATGTAAGTTTTGTGGACAAACCTCTCTGGAAAGACCTAGAGAGGAGATAAGCATAAAGTTCCTCTCAGGGAGAAAAGGTTCTCGTGGAATCGGGGGAGAAGAAGACGATGAGGTGTCCCTCACCTCTAAGGAGACACTCGTCCCTATAGTAGAAACCTTTCCAAGAGCACAATTGGAGTTTAGAAAAATATTGCAAAAGTCGAGTAAAGGAAATAAAAGAAAACGAAAACAGAGATAAAGAAACTCAATGTGTCTTGGCGAGGAACTTGCCTATAAGGCAAATGCCCAGTGGTGGGACGGGTGGTAGAAGGAGAAAAGATCACGGTGTCATCATGATCACCACCAGAGCCTCTTAAAGTTGATAACAAAGCATAAGAGCCAAGTGAGTGACCTTGGTTGAGGTCAATAATGATAATGTCATTTGAAGAAGAAATATTATCATCATCGGAGGGGGTGCATCCATAATTAACACATTCCTCTTCAGATGAGCTGGGAGAGGAGCAAGCATTTGTGACCCCGCGACTTATAATTTCACTATACAATAAGGAAGTGACTAGAGTACCTTCTGCGAGAGGAGCAGCTGATAAAAGGGAATGCCTAGGGCCTCAAAGTCATACTCAATCACAGTCTGAAAAGTCTCTTCAATTCCAAGAGTGCCTATCTCTAAATGTTGGTATAGTACAATAGAGGGGGCAGTGGGGTCAACCACTTTCTTCTTCTTTATCTTAACTACTTGAGTCCTCATAGGTGAGGGAGGAGGATAAACTGCCTCTATTTGTGTGGGCACAAAATTTGAAGCATCTATTTTGGGGGGCTTCCTTTTCGAGGGGACCTTATGCTTGGCCTTACTCTTTCCTTTTCCTTTTGTTTCTTGGGCCTTGGTCCTTGGATGCTTGACATATATTGATTCTTTGCATAATGGTCCCACCAAAATAAGGTTACATGCTCAAAAGGGTTCTTCATAATGATACTACGGTACCATAGTTCCTTATGGGTCCTCTTGCCCAAATACTTGTCGTTGTTGGGAATCCGAGTGGGGATGAATTCATATGGTACATCTTGAATGTAATTTTTAATGACCATGATTTGACGAAGCGAAAATCTAAACCATGAGCGGCAGAATGAAGGAATATAGTCACGAGGGGGAATTAAGAAGTTACCAAAGCTATCAGTTCTTTGGAGCATCCCCTCGAAGGTGAAATTGACATGGTCCTCCAAATATAATTCTTATGGCAAGAAGATGGAGGAATAGTCTGGGGTGTAAGTACCGTAGTCATATCCAAACTGTTTCCTCACTTTTTCTGAGTAATAAAACACTACTTGCTGATACCAGATATGGTATCCCCTGGTCACATATTTGTCAAGCTCAAACATGTATACAATAATGGCAATAATCACACAGTAAATCAACAGAGATGGAGATGAGGTGAAGAGGATAACACTTGGATTTAATTGGTTCGATCAGAGCCTACATCCACTATGTGTGTGTGTTAGTGAAATCCACTAGTAAATATGGCTCTAATGGCCTAGTTACAACACAAGCTTTCTCTCTCTCTACCTCTTCTGTATACAAATGAGCAGAGTTTTATCTAGGGTTCTAATTAATCGATCTTTTACAATTAAGAAGTGAAAGGTATATATAGTTCTTAGGGGGTATAGTGTACCCCCAGCATGTTTTATGCATGAATGTATTGCTATTAACTAATCTTGATGATGCTGAAGATAGCACCACCTTTGAAGGTGTTCGTAAGCCAAATTCAGTGGTAAAAATGGCAGTATAAAGGTATATAGTAAAAGGAGGTGAGGAGAAGAGGATTCACACAGGAATATAAGTGGTTCAGCCAATTAGGCCTACGTCCACTATGCAGGTGTATGATATATATCACTGTATAAAGGCACTAATGGCCATAGATACAATCTCTCAAGCTTTCTCTCTCTACTGTGTATTTAGATAGAGTTTCATCCAGGGTTGCTAATTTTGGGTCCCCCTCTAGGAAGGAGAAGACATGTATATATAGTACCTGGGGGGGTATAATGTACCCCCTATGCATGCAATGAGCATGTGTGTGTTGATATAGCCAATATGATGAAGACATTTGTCACTGTCACATGTAGAGAATGATGATGAAATATTCCCCCCACGTGAGGGGAATGATTTGTTATAACTGATTTGTGTACACGTGTTCCCAACCACACATATGCATATAAGAGCTCGATCATCTGTCTGGTCACGACCTCGGCCTGGAATAGTACAAGGTTGGTAAAGTCTAACTATCATCCAATTCGAGATTAATCATGATGACCTCGAATTATGTGGAGCCGAGGTTAGGTATGTGACACCATAAGGTCGGCTTAGGCCGAGGTTAAACTGGAACATGTTAGGAACATTGGCTGACTCCCTGGCTAAGCTGGCCTTAAACTCGGCCTACTTCCAGCCGAGGTTGTCATCCCTTAGATGGCCTGATGAATAATTATTCCCACGGATCATGAGGGCCTCTCTTGATGAGGTTGGTAGTAACTTCATCCATGGCCGACCTTGCTTGGGACGAGACCGTTGGTCATTGTTTTAAGATCCTTCCAACATCGGCCATACCAATGGCCAAGGTTGATGCCTCTGAGCGAAGGTGGTACATTTAGGGCATATAAATCACCCCCTATCCCTTAGTTACCTGTGTGATCAGGTGTCTAAGGGGTTTGTTTACCCGAGGTTGAATTTCTTCAGATGTCAATAGTCTCTTGACAAGTGTCAGCTACTGGAGTAGATAGCGTGCCTGACAGGTTTGATGATGTTGGCTATCTTTTGGGCTCCCAAGGCAATGATGGGATTTAGGATGCGTGCACTCATACTTAAGGGTTTAAACCCCATTTTCTTGTCTTTTTTCCTCATTTCTCTCCTTCTCCGAATTTGGTCATTTCTGCAACTCTCTCTCTAGAAGAGCTCTGATTTGAAGTGCATTTGGGTGATCATTCCTTGGGATTCCTTCCTTGCTTCTCATCACCTTTCTTCAGGTACCCCTTGCCATCCCTTCTTCTTCATTTTTCTGCCTTTGTTCTTCCTTTTGCATTTTCCGGTGAGCTTCAAGAGGTTTTCGGTGAAACTATTGTTTTTTTTGGTGAACTATTTTTAATTGTTCTTTATCTTTTTTGTTCAAAGTTCAATAGCTTGATCTTTAATTCCATTTGCTAATCTTATTTGTAATTTAGGAGAGTCAATAAGTAGCATCTGCCTCATATGCTCAGGCCCCTTTACCAACTTTTAGAGGAGTTCCCCTCTCTTAGGGAGAAGACCTTAGATAAAATTAGACAAATAAAAAGAGCCCAAGAGGAAGATCGTAGGGCATGGGCGTTCCCCCTCAGGCCTGTTTTTCTACCACCTCTGAAGGTCATATACCCTGAACCAACCGAACCAGTTAATCGAGCAGAGGTCCCAGCTGAACCCTCTCTAATGTCGGAGTCTGAGTCATCCACCTCAAACCCTATGTCTGTGGACTCTTTTCAAGAGGCCATGGATTTTTTAATTCGACAAGATCAGGTCCCTGATCAGGCAGAGGTTTCCAGTCGGGCCTCGTCTCACCAAAGTTTGAGCACATCAACCTTTTCCTCAGAGGTTGAAATTATTGGACCAAGTGTGGCTGTTCCACCAATTCTTGAAGCCATTCCTCTGTCGACAGTCATAGGGGCTGAGTTCGCTCAGAGGTTTCCAGGTGGTGCCCCATCGTCTGCTCGAGCCAACGTTGAGCTAGATGATCATGATGATGTTGAGAGTGATGTTGAAATCTCTGAGGCGGACGAGATTGAGAGTACAGTCAGTGAGGTTGACCTCTTGTCCTTCAGATACCTATATTCCATAAGCCCCTTTATAAAACTCAGGAGACCTCTGAGAGAAGAGAGGGCTTATGATGGCCGAGATGGTGAAATCTGCCTATACGAGCAGATGTTGAAGTTGGGATTTCATCTACCCATCCATCCCATCGTCAGGTCTATATTAGCCCATATCAACTTGGACCACCTTTCCAGTTGTCACCCAATGCTTAAAGGGTGATAATTGAAGCCATTATCTTATGGAGGGTTGTTCATCATGCAGACCTTCATGTCCAAGTCTTTACAGGTTGCTATGTTCCTTCATCTGCCAGAAACCATCCGAGCTATTATCATTTTTTAGCTCAGAAGTCAAATAAGCAGATGCTTCAGATTACCCAAACCTCAAACCATAACTGGAAGCCACGTTACTTCTTTGCATCAGGGCCATGGGAATTTGGTCTAGGTGCTACCTCTTCCTCATTAGAGCTGAGGATACCTATAAGATGGGGAAAGGTTACAATGGCTGCTAGGGCTGACCCTGGGTTAAACCAATAAAATCTTCAGAAGGTCAAAGACCTTCAAGATCAGGGGGAGCATGGTCTTCTTGTAAAATTTGAACACCTGATGACCCCCTATTACCTCTCTGAGAATGGTCTAGGGGGAAGTCCTCTGACAGAGTTTGGTAAGTGCTTTTCATATCAACAAGTTATACCTATGAATTTATGTATATTTGATTCTCTAACTCAGACCTTTCCATCTTGCAAAGCGCCCAAAAGGAATATCTGACGAGTTGTGGGAGATAGCCGCCCCCAGTCTGATAAAGATCGTAAAAAAAGATGGACTGAATGCTCCTCCTCCCCTCCATCTATCTCAAGGGCTGAGGCAAAAAAGAAGAGGAAGGTTACCGACCCTGCCCCTGAGGATCAGAGGCAGAAGAAGAAAGGGGGAGATCGTGCCATACCCATTTCTTCTGAGGATTCCTTGATTGCTCGTCTGGAGAAATTAAAGATAGGTGATAGTGTTATTGGCCAAAGTCTGAAGGCCTTGGATGCTATCGGCGGTGTCGTGACTGAGTCTGACAAATGCTTTTGTCGGTTCATGGATAAGCCTCTGCTGGTTGAATTCTCCCTTCATCGTACCATCCAAGTAAGACCTTTAACTATAGCTTTTGAATGTGTAACATCGGCATTTGAACTATTTCATACCTTAGTCTAATATCTTTGCACATGTTCTGCAGGGTCTTCTCACCATGCATCACTATGTCAATTGGACCTTGGGGAAGATTCCTCTGATAGAGAAGGGACAAGAGGTTGAGAAGACTGAGGCCACTTTAAACGCTGAAGTAGAACGTCTGAAAGCTACTCTAAAGAAGGCTGAGGCAAGCGTGAAGGGGATGCAAAAAGACATGGACAAGAAGAGGGAAGATCATAACACTGCTTAAAAGGCCCAAGCTGACTCTCTTCAGTACAAAGTCGATGTGGTTTTTAAGGCTGCCTTGGATGATGCCTCCGAGAAGATCTTGGAGGAGTACAAGGTCTCTGATGAGTTTTTTAGCTTTGGCTTTGAATATCTGGAAAGAGGGGTCAAGGCAACTGTCAAGTGGGCTGCCATGAAGGAGAAGGAATCAGGAAGCCTTACAGCTGCTGACTTCATCGGCCTGGGCTATGCCGACCCTAAGTTTTCCCAGGCCCTGCAGGAGGTTGAAGAAGAAGGAGGTGTTACACCCACTGAGACCGCCCCCAAGGAGACACTATGACTGAAGATGTTGGTGCTCAAGATGATGGGGTGGAAGTGACCACCCTCGGCCAAGGAAATGCAAACATGTCAACTAACCTTGAGGCTACAAAAACTTAAATTCTTGTGAAGCTATATGCAATCTTTTGTAACTCTCAATTAATTGTAACCTCTCATGAACAATGTTACTTTATATTTTTGTAATTTGTATCTTAATCTGTCAACCTCTGAGGATTGCTTTTATTTCTTCTCTTGCTTCGTTATTTGAGTGATTTTCTTTGCCATATAATGCGTTCAGCTCTGAAGTCGTGGTACAATGGTTTTAAAGTCTGAGTTCATCCAAATATGGTGTCTGACCTCAAACCTTGTCACCAAATCATGATGTTATAAGGTCTGAGGTCATCAACTAAGATGTTGGCCTCATAAATAATTTCACCAAATTAATGATGTTAAGGGTCTGAGGTCATCCAATTATTATGTATGACCTCAGACCTTGTCACCCAATCATGATATTATAAGGTCTGAGGTCATGACCAAGATGTTATCCTCGTAAATAATTTCACCAAATTAATGAAGTTAAGGGTCTGAGGTCATCCAATTATGATGTCTGACCTCAGACCTTGTCACCAAATCATGATGTTTTAAGGTCTAATGTCATCACTAAAATGTTATCCTCATAAATAATTTCACCAAATTAATGATGTTAATGGTGTGAGGTTATCCAATTATGATGTTTGACCTCATACCTTGTCACCAAATTATGATGTTATAAGGTTGTGAGGTCATTCAATTATGATGTCTGACCTCAGACCTTGTCACCAAATCATGATGTTATAAGGTCTGAGGTCATCAACTAAGATGTTGGGCTCATAAACTCTACCACTGGAGCACAATGAACCAAGAATTGTTATGGAAACTGATCTTCTCATTAATAATCTCTTCCTAAGATGATACATTTACACACTCTTGCAACATCATATGTAATACTTCTTGAGATGATCAGCATTCCAGGGATTGGAAAAAGGTTCCCCCTCGAGGTTTTCTAGCCTGTAGGTTCCAGGTACAACCTCCTCGATTACTCTATAAGGACCATGCCAATTTGGGTGGAGCTTGTTCGCTTTCTGTATCGTCTTCTTCAGCACCAGGTCCCCTACAGCTATGGGCCTTGATTTTACCCTCTGATTGTAGAATTTTGATGTTCTGTGCTGGTAAGATGCTTGCCTGACTTCTGCATCTTCCCTTTTCTCTTCAATTTATTCTAGGTCGAGCCTTCTTTCCTATCCATTCTTCTCGGGGTCGTAAGTTTGAACCCTATGAGTAGAGAGTCCTACCTCTGTGGGTATGACGGCTTCTGAGCCATGTGATAACATAAATGGGGTCTCCCCCATAGATGTCCTAGCCATCGTTCTATAGGCCCTAAGAACAGCATAAACCTCTTCAGTCCACCTTCCCTTAGCCTCCTCCAACCTCTTCTTAATCCCTTCGAGGATTGTTCTGTTTATGACTTTGGTCTGACCGTTTTCTTGAGGTCGGCCAGGAGAAGAGAAAAATTATTTTATCCCAACTCTTTCATAATATTTTTCTAGGGAAGAATTCTTGAACTGGATTCCATTGAAAAAATGAGGGTATTTAGGAGGCCATGTCTGCATATGATGTTCTTCCAAATAAATTGGAAGGTCTTTTGCTTTGTAATCGTGATCATCGGCTCCGCCTCTACCCACTTGGAGAAGTAATCAATGGCAACTATTAGAAATCGGTAATTATTTGTGGCCCTTGGTAGGGGACCTACTAAGTCAATCCCCCATACTGCGAATGGCCAAGGGGAACTGATAGACATCATAGGCTGATGAGGTTAATGGGGGATTATGGAGAATCTTTAACATTTATCGCACCTCTTTACGTAAATTACAGCATCCTTTGCTAAAGTTGGCCACCAGTACTCCTGCGTAATAATTCTTTTGGTCAAGGGTCTTCCTCCTATGTGACTGGAGCAAGATCCCTCATGTACCTCCTGTAAGATGCGGGGAACTTCCGTGGGATGAACGCATCTGTGGAGAGGTAATAGGAATCCCTTCTTATACAGGACGTTTCCCACTATGGAGAATTTCGCATCTCTGTATCTTAATTTCCTCCTTTCCATCTTTGATTCCAGTAGTTATCCTCTCTGATATACCTGATAAGGGGGTCCATCCATGAATACCCTAGGTTCAGATTGAGGCAGGGGTTACTAGCCTCTTCTTCTTCAATGGTTGCTCTGGGCAAGATCTCGACAGGGACTGTTCTACGAATATCTATCTTTATTACCGAACCCAACCTTACTAAGGCATCTGCGTGGCTATTTTTTTATCGAGGTACTCTCTTCATCTTTACCTCTTCGAGGCCTTCTAGTATCGTTCTCACCCTCTTCAGGTATTTAGCCATCCTTTCATCTTTGGCCTCATAAATCCCTAGGACTTGATTAACAACTAACCTTGAGTCACTATGAAGTAGAAGTCATCCTACTCGTAGAGTCTTTGCCAATGAGAGACCTGCTATCATGGCTTCATATTCTGACTCATTGTTCGATGCCTTAAAGTTAAACCTTAGGGCATATTCGATATTAGTACCATCCGGGGCTGAGAGTATCAACCCCGCACCGCTCCCACTTTCGTAAGATGACCCATCGACAAAGAGGTTCCAGATGTCTCTATCTGATGAGAATCCACCATCTAATATTATTCCCTCCTTGAAGAGGTACTGGTCTTCCTCATTCTCGGTTGTCCTATCTCTGGCTCCCTTGGTTATAACTTCTTCTGGGTGTCGAAAGACGTTGATATTTGACCCTTCTGTAGTCTCTGATCTGTTCTTAATCTTGGTCTCTTCCCATGTAAACTCAGCAACGAAGTTTGCAAGCGCCTGCCCTTTGATGGCCGTCCTAGGCTGGTAAGTCAGGTCATATTCCCCTAACTCAATAGCCCATGTCATTAACCTACCCAACTTTTCAGGCTTATGGAGGACCTATCTTAGCTGGGAGTCAGTGAGAATGACCATAGAATGGGCTTGAAAGTAGGGCTTTATCTTCCTTGAAGCGTGTATAAAGGCGTTGGCCAACTTTTCCATCCAAGGATAATTCTGCTCAGCCCCTTGAAGGGATTTAAAGTTGAAGTATACGAGCCTTTGGATTCCAACATCTTCCCATACTATGGCTGCACTTATAGCTGATTCAGAGACTTCCAGATAAACGTACAATTTCTCTCCTACGATGGGCTTAGATAAGAGCAAAGGATACCCTAGGTAGGACTTGAGTTGGTTGAAAGCCTTATCACACTCTTCGTCCCATTGGAATGCCTTTCTAAGCACCTTGAAGAATGGGTGACACTTATCGATTGCCCTGGAAATAAATCTATTGAGCGCAGCCACTCTTCCAGTGAGCCTCTGAACATCCTTGATACTCCTAGGTGTCTTCATGTTAAGCAAAGCCTTGATTTTCTCAGGGTTCGCCTCTATTCCTCTCTGATTGACGATGAATCCAAGAAACTTCCCAGCTCCTACCCCGAAGACACACTTTGTCAGGTTGAGTTTCATCCTATAGAGGTCCATGGTATTAAAGGTCTTTTCCAAGTCTACCACATGAGTGCAGGCCTTTAAGCTCTTTGTCAGTATATCATCTATATACACCTCCATGGTCTTGCCTATTTGGTCTTCGAACATCTTATTCACCATACGTTGATAGTTGACCCTGTATTTTTCAATCCGAAGGGCATCACCTTGTAGCAATACTTCCCTTTGTCGGTAATGAAGGTTGAGTCTTCAGCATTCATGAAGATTTGATTGTAGCCTGAATATGCGTCCATGAAGCTCATGAGCTCATGTCCTGCAGTTGCATCTACAATCTGGTCGATCCGAGTTAGGGGATAACTATATTTTGGGCAAAACTTATTCAGGTCAGTAAAATATATGCACATTCTCCACTTTCCATTGGCCTTGGGCACAATGACTGCATTTGATAGTCACTCCGGATATATCACTTCCGTGATGAATTCAGTCTCTTCCAACTTTCAGACCTCTTCCCGAATAACGTCATACTTCTCCTTAGAGTATACTCTTCGTCTCTGTTTGATTGGCTTAGCATCCTTAGTCACATTCAGCTTGTGGCACATAACTTCAGGGCTGATGCCTGGCATGTTCGCGTGACTCCATGCGAAGACACTCTTCCTCTTCCTCAGGAAATCTACCAACTCTTCCTTGATTTCTGCCTTTAAGGCTTTTCCAACCTGGACGATTTTTTTCGGCTCGTCCTCATTGAGGACGATGGATTCTACCTCGTCCGCGGCCTCTCCCTTCTTCAACTTTGTTTCATCTCTTGGGTCAAGTGTGTCAATGTTATAAGTGGTGGTTTCCCTTTTATGGGCCTCTCTCTCTTCAGTCGAGTTGAAGCAGCATTCTCGTTCTATGGTCTGGTCACCTTGCACTTTCCCTACCCCATAGGGGGTCGGGAATTTTAGCATCTGATGGACCGTTGACGGTACGACCTCAAACTCCTGAAAGGCTACTCTTCCTATGATGAGGTTATAGGCCGAGAAGATGTTTTCGTCCATAACAAAAAAATTGATCTTCCGGGTTAACCTCTTAGGCCACTAATCACCCATCTGCACGTCCATCTCATACATGCCCAATGGATGGACCTTTTCACCACTGAAGTCCATTAATGGATGATGATAGGGTACCAGCCTAGCTCTGCTAAGACCTAGACTCTTGAAGCAAGGCCAAACCATCACATATGCTGAGCTTCCTTCGTCTACAAGAATTCTCTGCACCTCACATCCATGAACTCTTGTTGTGATCACCAAAGGGTCATCATGTGGAGCTAGGATGCCTTTGAAGTCTAGTCGAGAGAACCCAACTACGAGAGTATCCATGTCTACCTTCTTTCTCTTCTGCATAGTATCGGAAGACGTTAGGTTTACCACTTCAAGTTTGGCCACTGATTTGGCCTCTGCCACATTAGCTTTTCTATCAGCCACCTCAGAGCCACCTCCCGTGAGTCCTCTGCATATGGTGTTAACACTAAAGGAGATCATACCAACTCTCTTCACCAGGATGTTATTGTCTTTTAGTGGGAGGTCTGGATCGTCCTCATCATCGTCATCTATGCTATTGTCTCTTCTTACAGTGGTGTCCTCATGACGTTTTTTGTGTCTCTTCTTTTTGGGGTCTTCCATTCCCCTTTTGGGAGCTTTACCATCAACATATTTCCTCAACTTTCTTGACTTCAACATATTCTCGATCTCATCCTTCAAGGCGAAGCACTTGTCTGTTATATGGCTATAGTCTTGGTGGAATTCACACCATAAGTTTTGGCTCCTCTTATGTGGAGGAGCCTTCAACTTCTCTGGCCACCTTAGGGATCAGTCATTCTTGATCTCACTGAGGATGTGTTCGCAGCTAACCGTAAGAGGGGTATAATGCACAAACTTATCATCATCTGACCTCTTCTCTCCATCCTTTTTTCTTTGGAATTTTCCACTGCCACGACCGTTCTCATCCTCATACTTAGCGGCCATGGCCTCTTCAGTGTTCATGACCCTCCCCACAGTTGCCAATAGCTCCGCCATGGACTTTAGAGGGTCTTCCGCAAGTTTCCACAACAACTTTCCCTTCTAAAGCCCTCCTATGAGGGCGGTCATGGCAATATTCTCTTTGTAATCCTCAACCTCAAGTTTTTCTTTATTGAACCTGGCGATGTAGTCTCTTAGGCTCCCGTTCCTCCCCTACTTGACATACAGCATATGGGTGGTCTTCTTTTGAGGTCTTCCCCAAAGCAGAAGTTGTGAATGAATCATTCAGCCAAGCCCTTGAAGTTCTCAATTGAATTCTTTGAAAGAGAAGTAAACCAGATGTGCGCTGCTCCTGTCAAAGTTTCGGAGAAGGCACGACACTTCAACTCATCTGGTATCGAATAGATATCTGTCGTTGACTGATACATCTCAATGTGATGTATAGGGTTGGTGCTACCGTCATACTTGGGAGATACCATGGTCGGTTTGAACTTAGCGGGGGTTAGAAAGTTTACTATCTTGGCCATAAAAGGGTAGCCTTCCGAGAAACCTCTTTGCATTGGGTCTCGGCTTTTGATGAGGTCTCCTATCTTTTCCTTAAGACACTGAATAGAGTCGTGCCATGGTCTTGCAACGTCGGCCTGGCCAAGGTTGTCCCCAGCTACCTCCAAGGGGTGGACTGAGGGTTCCCCAGCCACAGCACAACGTCGGTTGTTGACCTCTTCCTGGTCTCTACCTCTTCCTGCATGGGGTTGGCCTTGATGAGGCCGACATAGCCCCTCTTCCCTTTATGAGCCAGTTGCACTTCTCGACCTTGACAACCTTTTTCTTAGGTCGTTTACTGGAACGAGCCTTTCAAAGGCTGACCCTCTGCTCAGTCGATCAAAAGTTGATCCTCGTTGCTGGGCTTCGTCACCCCTTCGGCCTCTATAACCTTGGCTCCGGTTGGTAGGACGAACTGTGTTATTCGAAACTTCATATGGCTCCCAACAATCTTTTGGGACATCTTCTGCCTATATATCAGCATACCAGTCCATCGGGCAAGGGTTTCCTTGCCTCCCCAGGCACAAGCGCCTAGGGTCAGCAACATCCCTCCTCCGCTGTGGGGTAGGTTGGTCTTTTTGCGGTGCTTGGGATGGTCCTCTGGTATCAGGATGGGGCAGAACAGCCACCGGTGTGATCATTTCAAGCGAGACTCCAGGTGGCCTCATCATATTTTGGTTGAGCTGTGCAAAATGCTCCGGCATTACTTATTACGTTGCAGCCAAGGACCTCAAGGATGCGGCCACCTCTGCCATTTCAGATTGGGGCGGTGCCTTGCTGGAGCTAGGTCCACCCACACCAGGCGGCAGAAGAGGTGGTGGTAATTTCGGTGCCATGTGTTAACACAAAAGAGATGGTGTATTAAATGAGCTTAATACCTTACAGCACCTCTTTCAATGGTGAAACAGCTCCACGCAGTGGGGGAGGCCCGGTTCATCACCAGAGTCTCCGGTGAGGTTAAGTGAATAAAGACGAAGAGGCTGCTTCTCTCTTCCCACAGACGGTGCCAAAATAATTATGCTGAAAATAGCACCACCCTTCAAAGTGTTCGTAACCCCAACTCAGTGGTAACAATGGCAGTATAAAGGTATATAGTAGAAGGAGGTGAGGTGAAGAGGATTCACACCAGAATATAAGTGGTTCAGCCAATTAGGCCTATGTCCACTGTGCAGGTGTATGATATATATCACTGTATAAAGGCACTAATGGCCATAGATATAATCTCTCAAACTTTCTCTCTCTACTGTGTATTTAGACAAAGTTTCAGCTAGGGTTGCTAATTTCGGGTCCCCCTCCAGGAAGGAGAAGACATGTATATACAGTACCTGGGGGGTGTAATGTACCCCCTATGCATGCAATGAGCATGTGTGTGTTGATCTAGCCAATATGATGAAGACATCTGTCACTGTCACATATAGAGAATGATGATGAAATATTCCCCCCACGTGAGGGGAATGATTTGTTATAACTGATTTGTGTACACGTGTTCCCAACCACACATATGCGCATAAGAGCTCGGCCATCTGTATGGTCACGACCTCGACCTGGAATAGTACGAGGTTGGTAAAGTCTAACTGTCATCCAATTCGAGATTAATCATGATGACATCGGATTATGTGGAGCCGAGGTTAGGTAGGTGACACCATAAGGTCGGCCTGGACCGAGGTTAAACTGGAACATGTTAGGAACATTGGTTGATTCCGTGGCGAAGCTGGTCATAACCTCGGCCTACTCCCAGCCGAGGTTGGCATCCCTTGGATGGCCTGATGAATAATTATTCCCATGGATCATGAGGGCCTCTCTTGACGAGGTTGATAGTAACGTCGGCCATGGCCGACCTTGCTTGGGACGAGACCGCTGGTCATTGTTCTAAGACCCTTCCAACATCGGCCATACCAATGGCCGAGGTTGATACCTCTGAGCCGAGGTGGTACATTTAGGGCATATCAAATCTAGTGTGGACATATGGCCCTGTCACATGTGGGTCATGATGACTAAATATTCCCTCGCATGAGGGGATGATCTGGTAGGAAAGATTTCTCCCATGTGGTCTATGTTCCATGCGCACCTATCCATGTATCCCCCAAACCACGCATTATGATGATGTCACCCTCATCTAGTATGCCTGAGCTAAGGTCGAGGTTATTGATCAAGGAGTTGATGGCATCATTGATGTTGTAAATATGAGTCGAGTCGATCGTAGTCTTGCATTCACTTGTGGACGAGGCCGAGGCTTAAGACCAGACTGAGAGCCCACATTTATCAATTGTTGTGTAGCTATTGTTCAGCTTATCATTGAGGCCAAGGACGATAGTGATCTCAGGTACGACCCAGGGATGAGGTAAGACCTATCTTAATTATCGTGTCGTCATCGGGCGATTATACCATAGGCTGGGACGAGGGTATGTTCTGGCATATGAATCACCTCCTATCCCTTAGCCATTAATGTTATGAGATGACTGGGTGGTATTACTTCCTTGGCAGACAAGTTAATTAGGCTTCAAATTGACACTTGTCAATCTTCATGTGTTTCATCCACCAGGAATGACGGCTGTCAGGCGTTTTTAGGGCATCGCGCCCTAATGATGGTATGCATTGGGAACTGCACACCGTATCGTTTATTATGCAAAATCATTGAAATATATTTAAACTTTGAAAATCTCTTCAGTTTCACTTTCATCTCCCACATACTTTTTACTCTTCCTCTCTTTAGAACCTTCCATTTTCCTTTCACCATCCTTGTTCTCAGGCGAGGCTTTAGGGCTCACACCGGAATTTTAGCTCTCCTTCCCACTCCAGGTAACTTCTTCTTGCTACCTTCTCAGTTATTTCCTCCATTGTTGCATTAAAAGTTTTCTTCATTTTCGACCACTGTGAGGTTTTTGGCAGCCTCTTGTGGTGCCATAGGGTTTATTTTAGTGCGTTTGTTAGTGGTTATCTGGTTATAGGAGGTCTTAGGGTCTTGCCCAAGTCAATATAAACATTGAAAATCCCATATTTGCCAACTCCGGTGAACATATGTTAACCTTCTCCGACAACACCCATTTATGTTCTTGGTTGCTTTATTTGAAAAATGATTCATCTTTCTAATTTGATCTTATAGTCAAACTGGCCAACCCCCCAAGTAGTTTTCGTTTTACAAGGCTTTATTCGTAAAACTATGTAAGTTTCAACGTGTCCTTTGGATGCTACAAAGGCTTTACACATTGGCTGAGGAGTCTCCCACATTGAGAGAGCGATGTTTTCAAGAGATTCGTATAATAGAAGAGGAGTCTGAGGTTAAATGCAGGGTCGACCCCATTTAGGTATGACCCATCTTTCCCATTCCTTTGGCAATAATACCACCCACATCTTCTGAGGTTTTCGGTTCGTCTCAGCCTCAATCCGAGGGTTATAATTTTGAAGAGACGGTGGTGGAACCACAACCTCGGGATGGAGGAAACACAGTCGAGACATCTGGGCAGGATGACCCATGAATTCCTATTTATCCTGACCAAGCCAAGCCAAAACTTCATCCAAATATTGTTCAAGTATTAGCTATGTCCCCTGATGAGTTCTTCCCAAAAGGTCTCCCTACTACTAGGGAGGTCGAGGCTATAAATAGGGAAGCTGATGATGAATATACTAAGGACGAGGATGAAGATACCGAGGACGAGGAGCAGGTTGACACTTCATCCTTCGTCTCTTCCCTCAAAGAGCGCGACCTCCTTATATGGAGGCATTCATTAGGCATCAAGTTCGATATCACAATGAGGGTTCAGAGGAGGACGAGAGAGTTTTCGAAGGCCGAGATGGATAGGTCGATGTGTATGATTAGATGTTCAGGGTTGGTGTTAGGCTTCCCTTTCACCCTGCTATTAGGGCCATCCCGTCTGCTCTAGGGGTTTCTCCTACTCAATTACCCCCAACTCCAGTAGAATCAGCATAGTGTACATTTCTCTATGGAAGAACATTTTCACGGATGAGAAGTCAGCTGAACTCTTTCTATCCTGCTATAATATCTCGTCTGGATTGGGAAAGAAGAAGAATAAATAACCGCTTCTATGAAAATCCATGGTCTGGGGGCCTACTGCTACTGAGGCTCTCGTAAGAGGAATGGACTTGAGGTTCCTGTCGACACTTGCCCCGACCCTAATACGAGGCTGATGGTGGGTGCCATAGAGATGGTATCAGGCTCTGACATTAGTTTATTGTCATCTCTTGGATCTTTTTGGCCGTCCAACCTTACCGAGATCAAGGCTAACCCCTCCTCCCCGATCACCAATGTCAGAGCTGCAAAGGCTGTCATGTTCACAGCTCCTTCTGCGGCTGACTATGAATGTTTGGCCAGCATTCCCCCTACTAAAATTTATGATTTTAGCCTCCATCATATGGTACAGGTATCATCCTCGTACCTTTAATTCTCATCATATATTTGATGATATTTCATTTTTATCTGACTTTGTCTTCATTTTTACAGTATGTTTGTGCCCTGACCTCAGCCACTAAATGAATGGTTGAGAACCACAAAAAAAATTGGATGCTAAAAGGGCGATCCAAGATGAGGTTGACCTCAGAACTCAGCTATCAGACCTTCAACCCGACCACAAAAGGGCTATAGACGAGTTAAAACTTCATTTGGAAACCATGGACGACATCATCAAGAAGAGGGATGAAGCCTTGAAGAGTTAAGCCACAAAGTTCATGGCTGACCTTGCTGCAACCGTCAAGAAGGCTGAGGTTGATGTTGTTGAAGCATACAAGACCTCCGACGAGTTCCAGGGCTTCGTCTTGGATTACTTGGAAAGGGGAATAAAGATGGCCTACAGATGGTTCGTCTTGAAATTTGCTGATGCAGTATCCTCCATTCAACCAACGCTCGAAGTTACTGACCTTGATGACCCCCTTATGGCAGAGGCTTTATAACACATTGAGTCTCTGGCCACGGCTGATGGAGAGGGGACATCGGCTGACCCTCAAGTCGTGGGAGACAAAGCTGATGGGCCAACAGTTACAGTTAGTGGTGGAACTGTAGCTGTCATTCATACTGAGCCGACACAATAAGGTTGCCATTTGTGGCCGATACCCCTCTTTTTGTAATACTTTTGCTTGTTATGCACACGAACTCTTTTTTTATTTGTTTACTTTATATTTTATGAAATTAAATTCTTTATTGTCCTCTTATTTATATTCACTCTTGATTTTACTTGCATGTCTTAATTATGTTGTTGTGTCCTTAGCCAAGGTCGACCACCAATACCCATGGGTAATAATCCTCTTAGCCAAAGATCTTACCCTAATGTAACTGGAACAGGAGCCTTCATACACGTCCTTCAAGATGTATGCTACCTCAGATGGATGGACACATCTGAGTAGAGGAAGCGAAAACACTTTCTTATATAAAGTGTCTCCTATGATGGAGAACTTAGCAGCTTTATATCTCAACTTCCGTTGCTTGATCTTTTATTATGGTAATTGCCGATTCTTTATGTACCATATAAGAGGATCCATCCAGGAGACTCCCAGGTTTAAATTCAAACAAGACTCTGGAGTCTTGTTCTCTTCCTCAATGGTCGGTCGATATAAGATTTCTACAGGCACCATCCTCCTTATCTCTGTTCTTATAGCTGAGGCCAGCCTTGCAAGGATGTCAGCTCGACTATTTTTCAACCGAGGTATCCTCTTTAACTTCACCTCTTTGAAATTCTTCAGCATTGACCTCACTTTCTGCAAAGATTTGGCCATCCTGTCGTCCTTGGCCTCATATGCTCACAAGATTTTATTTATAACCAATCTGGAGTCACTGTGAACTGGGGGTTGGTCGATGTTCAGGGCTCGAGCCATGGAGAGGCCTAACATAAGAGCTTCGTATTTGGACTCATTATTATAGGCTTTAAAGTTTAACCTTAATGCATATTCAATATTTGTTATGTCTGGTGCATATACTATAAAGCCTGCACCACTTCCATTCGCGTAAAAGGATCCATCGACGAAAAGGCCCCACACCACATCATTCTCAGAGAAAATTACCCTCTGCCAGAGCTCCACACTTGAAGAGAAATCGCTCATCTTCATTCTCAGGTACTTTCCCTCTAGCTGAACTTGTCTCGGCCTCATCTAGGGGGAGCATACACTCCTTGCCTGCTCACAGCCAGTAGTCTCAAAATGTTCATTATTGGCCTTATCCCAGGTGAACTCGACCATGAAGTCTACTAACGCTTTCCCTTTGATGGCCACTCTAGGCTGATTGATGATATCAAATTCTTCAATCTCTACTACCCAAGCCATTAGTCTCCCCGACTTCTTAGGATTGTAGATGACCTGCCGAAGTGGAGAGTCCATTAGGACGACCATTGTGTGGGCCTGGAAGTACGGATTTATCTTCCTTGAAGAGTGAATCAGAACACAAACTATTTTTTTCATCCTGGGGTGCCTCTACTCGGCCCTCTAGAGTGCCTTGCTGTTGAAATATACTAGCTTTTATAATCCATCCTCATCTCTTACGATGGCAACGCTAATAGCTAACTCTGAGACTGCAAGATATACATAAAGTTTTCCCCATGGACTCGTTATGACAGTAATAATGGAGAGCTGAGGTAGAACTTCAACTTTTGGAACGCCTTATCACATTCCTCATTCCATTCAAAATCTTTTCTAAGAACTTTAAAAAATGGAAGACATTTGTTGGTCGCTCTGGACACAAACTTGTTAAGTGTCGCCACTCTCCTCGTCAGCCTCTACACATCCTTGGTCGAAGTTGAAGTTTTCATTTCCATTAAGGCCTTGATATTTTATGGATTGGCCGTTATACCCCTCTAATTTACCATAAAGCTCGAGAATTTTCCCGCTCCTATGCCGAACACACACTTTGTAGAGTTAAGATTCATCCTGTATCTATCCATCGTGTCAACAGTTTGCCTGAGGTTGTCCACATGGGTATCGACCTTAATATTTTTAGTAAGCATATCATCAACGTAGACTTCTATCGTCTTCCTAATTTGATCATCAAACATCTTGTTGACAATCCTCTGATAGGTAGCTCCAGTATTCTTAAAATCGAAGGACATGACCTTATAGTAGTAGTCCCCTTATCGATTATGAAGGCAATCTTCTCCTCATCAATCGGGTGCATGGATATCTGGTTGTAGCCTGAGTAGACATCCATGAAACTCAACAGCTCATGGCCTTCTGTGGCATTAACCATTTGGTCAATTTTGGTCAAAGGGAATCCATCCTTGGGGCAAGCCTTGTTCAGATCGGTAAAGGCCACACACATTCTCCACTTCCTATTAGCTTTGGGGACAATAACTGCGTTGGCCAGTCAATCAGGATATATTGCCTCTTTTATGAAGTTAGCTTTTTCCATCTTCTTTACTTCATCCCGGATGACCTCGTATTTCTCTCGAGAATATATTCTTCTCTTCCTTTGTATCGGTCTAGCATCGTCGGCCACATTCAGTTTATAGCAAAAAAGTTCTAGATCTATGCTCGATATATCCTCGTGACTCCATGAGAAGATACTCTGCCTTTCTCTCAAAAGTTTATCAGCTCCTCCTTGATATCCCCTCTCAAGGCTTTACCGACCTGAATGATTTTATTGGCTCATCCTTATTGAGTATGATGGATTCTACCTCTTCTGCGGCTTTCCATTTCTTCAGTTTGGTCTCATCCCTGGGATCTAGGGTATCAATACTATAGGTCGTAGTTGCTTTCTTGTGAAATTCCCTCTCCTCGATTGAGTTGAAGTAGCATTCACGTGCCAACACTTGATCACCTTGGACTTCCCCTATGAGAATTTTATCATTTGGTGTACAGCGGATGGCACGGCCTTAAATTCATTGAGGGCTACTCTTCTCATGATAATTTTATAAGTGAGTATACACTTTCATCCATCATAAAGAAATTAACCTTCTTTATTAGCCTCTTAGGCCAAACATCTCCCATTCTGACATCCATTTCATACATTCCCAGTGGACGCACCTTCTCGCCGCTGAACCCTATAAGAGGATGATGATAAGGGATGAGCCTCTTCTTTTTGTGTCCCAAACCTTTGAAACACGGTTAGAACATAACATCAGCTGAACTTCCCCCATCGACCAGTATCCACGGCATGCCATACCTATGCAATCTAGTGGTAATTACCAAAGGGTCATCCTGAGGAGCTAGGATTCCCTTGAGGTCAAGTTTTAAAAAAACCCACAATTAAGGTATCCATATATACCTTCTTTCTTTTCTCTGACTTTGTACTTACTTCGATTGAGTAAACACCTTTAATCGTAGGAAGGTCCTTAGCCTCGACCACATGCGCCTAACGGTCACCCACTTCTGCACTACACCCTGCTCGGCCTCCGTAGATCAAAAGAGATCATATGGAGTCGACCTTTTGGATCATCATCCTTTGGTGGAAGGTATAGGTCGTCATCATCATCCTTCTTCCCTGGAGCATCTTCCCTTCACTTATCGGTCCTTCTTTTTTTGGGGTCGTCACATCCCCTCTTTAGACTACCACTCCTCACGTACTTTCATAGCTTCCCAGCCTTAAGTATCTTCTCAATCTTATCTTATCTTTTAGGGCAAAACACTTGTTGGTTAAGTTCCCGTGATCTTGGTGAAATTCACACCATAAGTTTTTATTCCTTTTGTGAAGGAGAACTTTTAGATTTTTGGGCCATCTTAAGGACCGGTCGTTCTTGATCTCATTAAAAATGTTCTCGCAACTGACCATGAGAGTTTTATCATCATCGTTACTGAGATTCTGTTAAGGGGTCTTCATCAACTAATGCAACAAGGAAGGGTTAAAAAAAATTCCACTCCATCTGGGTGCAAGCTCATTTCCTCACTTTCATTTGCAGATGACTGTTTGATTTTTACTACAGGTGAGAAAAGAAGTCTATGTTGTTTAAAAAAAATTCCTAAACAATTGTGAAGAGACAACTGGGCAGTTAATCAACAGTGGAAAATCTTCATTCTCCTGCCCAATAACGACATCCAAAACACGCTGCCAGATCATAAAATCAGCAATATCATTTTTGGAAACTAAGATGCCAATCAAGTACCTGGGTGTCCCATTATTTACGGGTAGGAAAAGGTCTAGTCTCTTCTCAACGGTAGAAGAATCGATTGCGCAAAAAATTAAAGGGTGGTAAGGTAAACTCATGTCTCACAGCGGACGTTTGGTGCTGCTACGATCAGTGCTGCAATCAATGACCTTCCATATATTTTGTGTGCTTGACCCACCTATCGCTATTATCTAGCACCTTGAACGGATGTTTGCTACTTTCATTTGGGGTATGTATGAAGACAAATCAAAGAACAAATGGGTTCAATGTAATCTTCTATGCCTCTCTTATGCAGAAGGTGGAGTTGGTCTCAAATGCTTTGCTGACATTATAAGTGCCTATTCATGTAAATTGTGGTACTTATTTTACAAAGGTGACGGTGTATGGGCAAATTACATGCATAAGAGATATAGGTTCCTTGCAACTTCCAGCTACTATGGCACTCCTGCTTTTTCAAGTTCAACATGGCGCAGAATGCAAAAAAATTGAACAAATTATCATGAAAATGCTGACGACATCAACCCAACTATTTGGAAACCTAACTCAGATGGCAATTTCTCATTAAAATCAGCATGGGACATGGTTCGTCACAGAGATCGCAACCTTTTATCCTTTTCAATCATTTGGAATCCAAGAATTCTTCCTAAGGTTTCTTTCTTTATGTGGCGTCTTCTTCAACAAGATCTACCCATAGACTCCCATAGATGCTGCCTCAACCCGACAGAAGAAGATTTTGATCACTTATTCGGTACTAGTATCACTGCTCTACAAGTGTGGAATCATTTTTCGGGTTTGATGGGGTATAATTTTGACTTTACTTCTCTTAAAATATTTCTCATGTCTTTGTGGTTATATTCGAAAGGGAAAAATATAAAATCTATACTACCTATTATCCTTCCTTGTTACATTTGCTGGAGAATTTGGTGTGCTCGAAACAAAAAGGAATATGAAGGGGAAAGTATGAACTTCAAAGATTATTGATTTAATTCATGAGGATGTGCGAATAGCTTTCAAGGCTAGACCTTACAACGGTCCCAAGACTAGAGTTCTGTTAGGCTGTATCTCAGATTTTTCTATCTCTTTCTATGTAAGCCATTGGTGAGGGGCTTTTCCTCACCCCATTTTTTAATAAAAATTTTTCTTTAAAAAAAATTATAAAGAGTTGTCGATACGATTAACTAAAAAAAACATGAGAGGAGTATACCCAAAAAATTTATCATCAGTTGATCTCTTCTTTCCATATTTACTCTTTTTCTGAAACTTGCTCCCAGTGCTAGTCCCCTTCTCATCCTCATACTTAGCTGTCATAGCTTTCTCAGCATTCATAACCTTGTCATCCATCGCTAATAGCTCGACCATAGACTTTGATGGGTCCTTAGTGAGCTTTCAAAGCAATTTCCCTTTCTGTAGTCCTCTTATGAATGTTGTCATTGCAATACTTTCCTTATAATCCTACATTTCTAACTTTTCCTTATTAAACCTCGTAATGTACTCCCTGATACTCTCATTCTTCCCCTGCTTAATGTACAAAAGGTGAGTACTCTTCTTCTGGGGTCTTACCCCAAAGCAGAAGTTATGAATGAATCGTTCTGCGAGTTGCTTGAAATTTTCAATGGAGTTCTTAGGGAGTGAAGTGATCCATACATGGACAGCTCTAGTCAAAGTGCTTGAGAATGCATGGCATTTCAACTAATCTGAGAAGAAGTAGATGTCTGCAGCCGACTAGTACATATTTACATGGTGAACAGGGTTATTACTCCCATCATACTTTAGAGTAACCGTCGACGGCTTGAATTTGGCAGGGGTTGGGAAGTTTACTATGTTTGCCACAAAAAGAGAACCTTCTAAGTATCCCCTCTGCAAGGGGTCACGGATCTTAAGGATGTCTCCAATCTTATTTTTTAGCCTTTGAATTGAGTCATTCCAAGGCCTCTAGGCCTCTTTAACAACGTCGATATGTCCCATGTTATCCCCTACAACCTCAACAGATCGAACTGAGGGTTCCCCTGCTGCTAACATGTTTCAATAATTTACTTTTTACTGGCCTTCATCTGAGCCACACGGGGGTCGGTCGTGTAACCCCACCCTCCTTGAACCAACATTGCTCCTTGACCTGGACAACCTTTCTCTCAAATCACCAAATGGGTCGAGCCTTTCAAAGGCCGACCCTCTACTTAGTCTATCAAAGGCAGAGTCCCTTGGATATGCACAATGGTTCGGCCTCCTATCATGACCTCAGTTTCCTTGGATGGGGCGTACCGTATTCCTAGATACTTCTTATGGCTCCCAGCAATCAGCCTGGGCATCTTTAGCCTCATAATCATCATAAATGTCCTCCGGGAAGGGTCGGCCTTTCCTCCCCAGGCATAAGCGCCTTGGGTCATCAACGTCCCTCCACCATTAAAGAGAAGGTAGATCCTTGTGAGGTGCCTGGGGTAGTCCCATGGCCCCCTGATGATGCTCCCTAATTGTTGGAGTAATTATTTCCAACAGGGCTCCCACTAGCCTGATTACTACGTTATGGCTGAAAGAAGCCCACTGCTCTTATTTGTCTTGTTGGCTTTCCGCCAAGGATTTTAATGTTGTCTCTACTTCAGCCATTTCTGATTGAGGAGGTGCATTACTGGAACTAGGACCACCAGATGGTGATGGTGGTGGTGTTGGAAATTCTGATGCCATGTATTAAACTTTATAGATGATCTGTAGTTGAAGAGTAAAATCCTTGTAGCTCAACAAGAACTCTTTCAATGGCTAAACATCTCCATATGAGGGGATGACTGGTTCACCAACAGAGACTTCGGTGAGGACTAGATAAAAAAGGGAAGAGATGATGCTACTCGCTTCCCACAGATGGAGCTAGACTGATAATACCATAAATGGTATCACCGGGTTTTAGATGTGTGAAGCTCAAAGAGGTATATAACAATGGAAATAATCACACAGTAAATCAACGAAGATAGAGATGAGGTGAAGAGGATAACACCTGGATTTAAGTGGTTCGATCGGAGCCTACATCCGATGTATGTGTGTGAGCAAAATCCACTAGTAAATATAACTCAAACGGCCTGGTTACAACACAAGCGCTCTCTCTCTCTCTTCTATATACAAATGAGCAGAGTTTTAACTAGGGTTTTAATGAATCGATCCTTTACAATAAAGAAGATGAAAGGTATATATAGTGCTTAGGGGGTATAGTGTATCCCCCCCCCCCAGCATGTTGTATGCATGAATGTATTGCTCTTAACCAATCTAGTGTGGACATTTGGCCCTGTCACATGTGGGTCGTAATGACTAAATATTCCCTCATGTGAAGGAATGATCTGGTAGTAACGATTTTGCTCACGTGTGGTATGTGTCCCACGCGCACTGATCCACGCATCCCTCAAATCATGCATTATGATGATGTCACCCTCTGCCAGTATGCCTGGGCCGAGGCTGTTGATCAAGGTGTTGGAGGCATCATTGATGCTGTAAAGATGGGTCGGGTCCGCCGTAGTCTTGCATTCACTTGTAGACGAGGACAAGGCTTAAGACCAGGCCGAGGGTACACACTTATCAATTGTTGGCTGGATGGTGTTCGTCTTATCATTGGGGTTGAAGTCGATGGTGATCTCAGGTACGATCAAGGGATGATGTAAGACCTATCTTAATTGTCATGTTGTCATAGACTAAGTATATTATCAGCTGGGACGAGGGTATATTCTCGCATATCACTACTCCTTGGCCAAATTTAGCTAGTGATGGAAGAATGCAAGGCAAAACCATTACCATAACATATATATGGGGGCAATTTGGAACTGATTTCACATCGACAAGATGAAGGAAAATCCTAGGAGAGGCTGTGAAGAAACCCAAGAAAATATTCCACCCACTCATTTAGAGTGGATTAAAAAGGAAAACTCATCAATATTAATAATCAATGAGCCCAAGGATTGCTTGGGGGACTTTTTCTGCCATCTTACAATTCGAGCAGCCGAACAGTGCAGCGAATGGGGCTCTGGAACAAAATTTGGGAACCTGTCGAATGGGAACCCCATCAAAATAAAAGATTTAACAAAATTTGTCACATCAAAATGTTCGTGGAAACGTTCCATGTCCACATGGTCACAATCTAGCCAAGTATATATAGAATGTAACACCCCGTATATTTAACTCGGACTTTAATTAAATTAATTCAGAATTCAAAAAAATAAAATTTTGGCATTTATTATTTTTAGTAATTACATATGTTGGTTTTTATTTTTGGAAAGTGATATTTTAATCGAATTTGAAATCGTGGAAGAAATAAGAATTTTATTATTTATATACATTTTCTTATGCAAACCAGGCGAACTAAATAAGAGTGAATAGATTCGACTGATGTCGAATCGATTCGGCCTGGGCAGATCGCACAGGTCTGAGCGTTGTTTGAGAGTTGCATTTTTAATTAAAATTCCTCCACTTCTTTTATTACTTATTACGGGGTTAGAACTTTAAGCCTGATTATTTGAAAATCCTAAGAGCAGCAAACCTATATATTTTCATCATCTTCTACCTTCAAACCCTAGCCCCATTTAAACAAGGATTTCATTCAAAGGTTTGAAGTCCAAAACCAGAATTTCTTAAGTTAATTCAAGAACGAATATTTGTCATCTCTTCACGAGAAACACATTCATCCGTTCATATTTTTTCAAACTAATCTCAGGCATGGTTACCTTTATTGCTTTCCTTTAGTATTATGCACAGAAAATATGGCCTACACATTAAATACATTTGTTTTCTTAAAAAAAATTAGAGATATCAATTAGGAAAAGCGGAAGACAAATTAAGACCATTTTTATGAAAATTTCTAATATGAATGAAGGCTCAAATCCTTACATGTTAGGTTAGAGATTTGGGTTTTGTAGATTTTATGATGTTCGCATGTAGATTTTTATGTAGGGATGTCATTTAATAAATTGTAGAGGGTGCTTAAAGGTAATCCTGAGATTAGGGATAATTCCCTAATTGGCAATAGTGCTTGAGATTACGCAACCGAGGCAGCTTGGCATGGCAACTCATACTTTAGCGTGTTGTATTAGTCATATTGTATTTATGTTTATGTTGACTGTAAGCTATAATGGTTGTAATGTTGTAACGAGAATGATAATGAGTTTTAGTGTGAGGTCAAACGGTACTCGCGAGAGACCAGGCTTGGTAGGGCCTGGGAAAGCTTTCATGCTCTATCGAATGACCTCGTCGTGGGAACTTTAGAGGGACCTGGTTTGGAGGATTGAGAAGTGAGGCACCGTTGGGGCTTATCCTGTCCATCTTAGATACACCTGGTAAAAACATCGAAGGACCCTGACCATGGAACCTCGAGCGAAGTAGCTTGGAGTTCCATCGGACGTTAGGTTGTGAACCAAACATCCCTTTACTTAATGTCACATCTACTGTAGGTGATGTCACTAGCCAGCTAAACAATGTCAGACTTGCACTTGAGTAAACCACTGTGGTATTTGGGGCTGCCAGGTAGTTGGTGAGTCACCTCTGCGACAACAGTCTCCTGACACACAGTGGTTGGGAAAAAGGCATGTGTTGGCATTTAATGTTTATGATTTGGAGACAACTAGTGCATCAGGCATTTAATGTTGTGACATAAAGTGTTAGGGATGTCTTTCATAGTCTTTAATGACTGAGTTTCTTTGGGGGTGGTGTGGGGGGATATTTAAGGACCCCAACCACCTTTGAGGAGGAGAGATCCTTTTGAGCGCTGAGGAGTTATTGCTAGAGAGATATACACATCAGAGAGAGTTACTACAAACCAGAAGGGTTTACTCACTCACCATTGTCATTTATTGTGAAGATTTTAATTCTTGACTAATTCTTAAAGGTATTTGGTGTGTTTCTACCTGCCTACCAAGGTGTATCTAGGGTGCTTACTTCTCTCTCCCTCTAGCTAAATTACTCCTAAGTTCCCTTAATACTTTTTCGGAGTTATACACGAGAGATTTATGAGTTTAAACTGAGTCTTATCTTCATTGAACTTGTGTTTGGGTGTCCTATTGCTAATCCAAGGTTTCAGCTAATAAACCTATCATCACCATACTTCAAAGGAGTTACGCCTCCATTTACAATCTAAAGTACCCTCCTACAATATGAATGAAGGCTCAAATTCTTGCATGTTAGGTTAGAGATTTGGGTTTGGTAGATTTTATGATGTTCACGTGTAGATTTTTGTGTAGGGATGTCATTTAATAAATTGTATGATGTTAATCATGGTAAATTTATGGATGTTGTGTGGTAGAAAATTCTTGTTATATAAATTTGATAACATGCATGTGATAAAAAAATGAATAATTTGATGATAAAGTATGGTTTAATTAATATTATGATTAAACAAACATTAATTTATTAATTAGTGATGTGTGGATTAAATTGGTAGAATTAGTGTGATAAATGGGAATTTGGTCTTATGCCACTTACTTATTTTTAATACATTCGACACCGTGGGGACGACGGGGTTAAGGGACAGAAAGGGCTCTCACCATTATTGAGATTACTTTCTAGGTATGGGACTGATTAGTAGGCCTTTAGGTCTTTATCTCTTTCTAGGTATGGGACTAGATAGTGATGACGGTTTACGGATGAATATTCCAGGGTGGGGCTGATTTTTAAGTCGATTCGTGACTTAGTGAACCTAGGGATGAGGCTAAGTGGTATTTGTTAGTTAGTTTTCTTCCCTGACGATAGGCTAGAAAATACATGTGCATTAGAGACCTTTAGGGATGGGAATAAGGGTGTTGAGGACTTTAGGTCGATTAAAAAGGGTGGTGCTAATTTGAGATAAAAAAGAAAACTTGAGAAATTAAGAATAAATGCCTAAAATAATTAACAGGTATTAAAATTTATTAGCGACGTGAGTCTGTGTAGGGCTGACAGTTAAATGGGTCGACTGGATAAAGTGACGTGGGTGTGTGTGGCGTTACGAGTATGTGCGAGCTAACAGTTAAACGGGTTGACGGCCTATAGTGACATGTTGTTCGTGGAACCTCACGAGTGTGTGCAAAGCTGACACTAAACCGGGCTGACTGGCCATAGTGAGGGGAGTGGGTGTGGTGTAGAACTTTTAGAGGGAGTACCACAACTAAAATGATATAAGACTTTAAGTGGGAGTCCTTCAACGGATGTTAGTGTTGGAAGAAAATAATCATTGGGTTAACGAAATTAAATTAAATAATTAGGTGTTATTGAATGCAAATAACTGGACTCGGACCTCAGGGATGACTTAGATGTGGATAGTTATATCTCGTTTAAATAATTAGTTGTTGTTAAATGTAAATAACTGGACTCAAACCTCGGTGGTGACTTAGATGTGGATAGATGGTAATTTATTTGTACTCACTGATTATTATATCTCGTTTAATTTAAATATTCTACTGTCATGTTTATTGCATATAATGTTATTGTCTAGGTTCAAGGACCCTATTTGAGAGGATTAGTTGGTATCCAACCGGTAGCTCTGACCCATTGCGTTGACTAACATTTCAGGTTTGTGTTGGAGAAGCTGTATAGGAGTTATTGGAGATCGTTTTAGAGGTGCAGTTGGATTTTTATTTTATTTACTCGCTTTACTAGTATAAGTTTATTTTTTCAGTCGCTTTACATTATGAGACTTCATTATGAATTTTTATTGGGCCTTTCAATTCCAAAGTTGTCTACGATTTCAGTTTGTTACTTTATCGGATTATTTCATTTGGAGCTTTAAATAAATTATGGAGTTGGATATTTTTGAATCTTAGCACGGTGATGGATTTTATTATTGCGTGAATGATTATTTATTAAATTAATTTGATTATTCTCTTGTGGATGAAATTTCTATACGTCTCATATTTGTCACATGCGATGAATGATATTTAATTTAGCAATGCCCGGTGTAGTCTTGGTGGCGGCCTACGTTATAGATGGTATCAGAGCATGGTCTTAGGTCTCGGAAGGTTGTGAGTCCGTTTTAGTTTTCGCGTTGCTTGCCTTTGATTCCTTTTGATGGGTTGTACTCTTACTAATTTCGAGTCAGAAATTGTTTTGTTCCTATCTTTTCATATGGAGAACACTAAGCGAGCGGGAGATAGGAGAGGGGATTCCATTTCTTGTTCTGCGGGTTAGGAGATTTTAACGCAGTTTGCGTTGAATGCCGAGGAGTTGGTGGCGATAGTGCACGAGTCTACAGCGGTCGGTATCTATATGGGGAAACAGAGGTGGGTGACTTTAAAGGCACAGTAACAGGATACACCTGCTTAAGCTTGTGATAGGGTGAGAACCAGTTTCCAAAAAGGCAATCCTCCCACCTTTGAAGGGGGACCTGGCTCAATGGTTGCTCACCAGTAGAGGAGATACATGGAGCAGCACTTGAGGATGGTGGACTACAATAATGTGCAAAAATAGATGTTGGCTACGTTCAAGCTGACAGGAGATGGTTTATAGTGGTGGGAGAGTGTCACCATATCAGAGGACATGGATAGGTTGAATTATGGAGATTTTCTGATCAAATTTAATGATAAGTATTTTTCGTATGCTATTAGTGGTGTAGAGAAGAGATAATTTTTGGACTTGGAGCAGGGCATAAAATCGATTGTCGGATACAAGAAAAAATTCACAAATTTATCCATGTTTATACCTGAGGATATCAATATACTGAGGCGAAGAATATGGAATGTGGTATTAAGGAGTTATCTTGGTTTATTGGGCAGATGGTGTTGGGAAATCTGGCGTACACTACGTACACTCAGATGGGGGACTTCGCCATGTTATGTGGAAGGAGAAGGTAAATTATCAAAAGAAATTGCGGGAAAGAAAAGATCCAAATGCTCAAGGAGGAGAGAATATGGGTCGCAATGACCAAGCATAGAAGAGACAGAGGACAGGGCAGGAGCAGTAAGGAAATACTGCTCCACACTACCCTCAGGAGTAGGGGCAAGGATAGTCAGGTGAACGAGAACCCAACCGGAAGTATAAACCTTTTAGGGGGACATGTTTCAGTTGTAGGGAGATAGGACACCGAGCTTCCAGATGTGCAAAGGTGCAGGATCAGCAGGGTCACGGCGCACATGGCCAAGGGCCTCCAGCACTAGCAGCGCCAAGTGTACAATTAAGGATGGCAATGGTCGGTTGGGGGTCGAGGAAAGCATTCCCATCCCCGTCCCTATTAGAAATATCATTCCTCGTCTCCGTCCGGTTCCTCGTTATAACGGGTTCGGGGATCCCCATCCCCGTTTAAAACGGGTATTAGTTTCCCTGCGAAGAACCCGTCTGATAAAAAATAGACTGCAGAGACATAACAAACAATGGTAACAGTAACAATGGTTATCTAAAAAAAATACCAACAGTAGAGATATAATACTATAGTTTGATAACAGTCTAATAAAAAAAAGATAGTAGAGAGATAACAAACAATGGTAACAACAACAATGTCAAGAATTTTCTTGACATTATTAATAAGGCAGGTCCTCAAATATATACGACCCTATGTTAACATAAAACAATTGGGTCTCAACATAAAACATTTAACAATAGGTTATAATAAAACAAAAGCAACCATCACAATAATAAAACCCTACCTAGTTCTCGTGAACATTTCCCTTGTACGAAATTAAAAAGTAGCGTTCAATTAACCAAACATCAAAATGCAAAAATCAAAGATAACAAGTATAAATTAATACTAATGAACATACCTTGATGGTTGTATTATAGGGGAGAAACTATTTCAATTCTTACAATATGGGTGAGGTCGTGGAGATGAGTGAGATAAGAGTCTGAGTCGTGGAGATGAGATGAGATGGTAACAGTCTAAGTCGCTAGGGCTTAGATTCTTAGATCTGGGAGCAGCGCTAGCCGCTAGGGATTAGATGATGGAGCGACGTGAGAAGATGAGTGAGAGGAAGAGTGGGAAGATGAGGGAGATGAGTGAGACGGGGGAGGGAGCGGCGCTAGGTCTTGTTAGAATATAAACATATATATTTTATACTTATATATATATATATATATATATATATATATATATATATATATATATATATATATATATATATATATAATATATAATTCGGGTATCCCCGTGGAGACCCGAGGGTATACCCGAAACTGACCCAAAAACTTTTGGGGATTTTTTTACTCCTCAAACACGCCCCGATCCCCGAATTTCCAGGGATTTTTTTTCGAGTATTTGTAGGGACCCGAATTTTTGGGAAAAATTGCCATCCCTATGTACATGGAGCATCAATAGTGACAGCACCAATAGTGACCTCAGTGGGTAGGTGTTATATGCTTCCGACTCGGGGGTTGTAGGAGCCACGACGTGGCAAGTATCACGGTACATATTATTTTCTTAGATACTTATTTACATAGGGGATATATATATTATATTTTTTTATTGTGGGGTACGCGCGGGTAGGATTGGGCGTATGGACACCTAATCACGGTATTTATGGGTAGGCATATGTGAGCCTTACTTTTTGTTATGCATTTACGCTTCATCGAATTTAGGTTAAGTATGTAACACACCGTAAATTTAAGTCGAACTTTAATTAAATAATTCGGAATTTGGAAAAATAAAATTTTTAGAATTTATTATTTTTAGTAATTAGATATGTTGGTTTTTATTTTTGGAAAGTGATATTTTAATCGGATTTGAAATCGGGGAAGAAATAAGAATTTTATTATTTATATACATTTTCTTAGGTAAACCTGGCGAACTGAACAAGAGCGAATCGATTCAGCCTGATGCTGAATCGATTTGGCCTGGGCAAATCGCACAGGTCCGAGCGTTGTTTGAGAGTTGCAACTTTAATTAAAATTCCTCAACTTCTCTTATTATCTTATTACAGGGTTAGGTTTTTAAACCTGATTATTTAAAACCCTAAGAGCAGCAAATATCCATATTTCCCTTCATCTTCTACCTCTAAACCCTAGCCCCATTTAAACCAATATTTTAGTCCTCCAAGTTTTGAAGGCCAAAATAAGATTTTCTCAAGTTAATTCAAGAACAAAACTTTATCATCCCTTCACGAAGAACACATTCATCCGTTCAGATTTCTTTAAACTAATCTCAGGCATGGTTACCTCTATTGCTTTTCCATAGTATTATGCGTAGTAATGATGTCCTACACACTAAATACATGAGTTTTCTTAAAACAAATTTGAGATATTAATTTGGGAAAGTGGAAGACAAATCGGGACTGTTTTTATAAAAAATTCTAATATGAATGAAGACTCAAAACCTTGCATCTTAGGTTAGAGATTTGGGTTATGTAGACTTTAAGATGTTCGCATGTAGATTTTTACGTATGGATGTCATTTAATAAATTGTATGATGTTAAATCATAGTAATTTTGTGAATGTTGTGTGGTAGAAAATTCTTATTGTGTAATTTGATAACATGCATGTGATAAAAAAAATTGAATAATTTGATGAGAAAGTATGGATTAATTAATATTATGATTAAACGAACATTAATTGATTCATTAGTGATGTGTGGATTAAATTGGTATAATTAGTGTGATAAATGGAAATTTGGTCTTATGCCATCTTTTTTTAATATAATCGACACTATAGGGAGGACGGGATTATGGGATAGATAAGGTTCTCACCATTATTTAGGTTACTTTCTAGGTATGGGACTAGTTAGTAGGCCTTTGGGTCGTTATTGCTTTCTAAGTATGGGACTAGATAGTGGTGATGGTTTATGGATGAATATTTTGGGATGGGGTTGATTTTACGTCAATCCTAGGTTTAGTGAGCCTAGGGATGAGATTAAGTGGTGTTTGTTAGTAAGTTTTCTTCCCTGACGATAGGCTAGAAAATATTTGCGCATTGGAGACCTTTAGGTATGGGACTATGGGTGTTGAGGACTTTACATCGATTAAAAATGGTGGGGATAATTTGAGATAAATGAGAAAACTTAAGAAATTGAGAATTAAAGCCTAAAATAATTAACGGGTATTAAAATATATTAGCGATTCGAGTATGTGCAGGCCTGATAGTTAAACGGCCCGATTGGCTATAATGACGTGGATGTGTGTGGCGTCACGAGTATGTGCGGGCTGACAGTTAAACTGGTTGACGGGCTATAGTGTCGTGTCGTGCGTGGAACCTCATGAGTGTGTGAAAAGTTGATAGTGAACCAGGTGGACTAGCCATAGTGAGGGTAATGGGTGTGGTGTAGAACTTTTAGTGGAAGTACCGTAACTAAAATAATATAAGAGTTTAAGCGGGAGTCCCGCAACTGATGTTGATGTTGGAAGAAAATAATCATCGGGTAATGAAATTATATTAAATAATTAGTTGTTGTTAAATTTAAATAACTGAACTTGGACCTCGAGAGTGACTTAGATGTGGATAGATGGTAATTTATTTTTACTCGCTGATTTTTATATCTAGTTTAATTTAAAATATTATATTGTTGTGTTTATTGCGTATAATTCTATTATCTGGGTTTAAGGACTTTATTTGAGAGGGGTAGCTGGTATCCATGCGGTGGGCTCTACCTATTGCGTTGACTGACATTTCAAGTTTGTGCCGAAGAAGCTGCATATGAGTTATTGGAGATCGTTTTGGAGGTGCAGCTGGAGTTTTATTTTATTAACTCTCTTTACTAGTATAGGTTTATTTTTTCAATCGTTTCACCTTATGAGACTGCATTATGGATTTTTATTGGGCCTTTCGATTCCAAAGTTGTCTACAATTTCAGTCAGTCTACTTTATTGAATTATTTCATTTAGAGTTTTAAATAAATTATGGAGTTGGATATTTTTGGAGATTGGCATAGTGATGGATTTTATTATTGCATGGATGATTATTTATTGGATTAATTTGATTATTCTCTTGTGAATGAAATTTTTATATGTCTCATATCTGTCACATGCTAAGAGCGATATTTAATTTAGCAACGACTGATGTTGTCTTGGTGGTGGCCATTGCCAGGAATGCGCATGATGTTACATGGTACCCAAGGTAAGAGCTGCGGGAGGCATATCCCTCCCTCCATCAAGTCTGAATGCAAGACAAAACAATAATTCATGAGGAGAATCGCTCGGCCACCCCTAAAAAAACTACTCAAAAAAGCTATAAAGAAGGTAGCCAACTGAGCTGAGGAGTTGATCTATGGGATATCTTGGATCTTAGGCACCTTGTTAGAAATTCCTTCCTTTAGAGTTGGCTCAAGTTCCCTGAACCAATATCTTTGCCACTTAGAAAAGAAATGATTAGTGGCCCCGGTTTTGTTAATTGCAACATCACTAGGACATTCAAAAAATGCCTGGTGGAGCTTCTCACACGTTTCCCTCTCGGTACCATCCTCATAACCATCTATGAACACTTGACTTCCTAAGAAAGGGAAGCGTATTAAATCAAAAATATCTTCAAAGGTGATAGAAAATTCACCCCCACTAATAACAAAAGTGTGGTAGTCATCACTCTAGCAAGAGGCTAAAATGTGAAAAGTATTGGTGCGCTTAGCAACGGTGCAAATCTTCAAGCAGGTAAGGGTCCTTGTCAAACCAAGTTGATTGACAACAGTCTTGTGGGTGGGCTCAGCCAAAATATAGTCTAACCAGAGCTCCCACTTTTCTGGGGAACCTCCACAAGCATCAATATTAATATTAAAGTAAGTAAAGTCACCTCTATCTACTCGAAAATGAAGAATGTTATCAGGAAGCACAATACGAGTATCAGCAGACTCCACAAAACCAAGAAGGGGATGGTCTTTGATTTTCTCCACAAATTTAGCTTCAAATATTTCTAGCGAGGGAGTGAAAGCTTCCTTCTCTCCAAAGTAAAGGATAAGATGGTAAATGGTGAAATACCTCTTCAAGCGGTTCTCAAGGTATTCCCTTTGAACCTTTGAGAGGGCGGCAGGATTACCAGCACCACCAGACCCAACGGTGTCGGTCGTGGTAGAAATATCCATGGAAGAGGCCACAGTGGTGGTGATCCAAGCAATAATGGTGAAAACAGTGACTGGAATGGGTAAAGAACCCACAAGGATCTCACTAATAGCAGTGGAGATAGCGATAGATGAAATGCTAGAAGGGGATGCCATTGAAATGATGAAGGATTGAGGGAAAATGTAACAAAAGAAAAGGCTTCTGTCATGACTAAGGTTCTTTTTCCCTCTTTAAGCTATGAAAAATAAGAAGATGAATGAAAGGTAGAGTTTGATTTTTTTAAATGGGTAGTTATACCTCTAAATGTCATACGTGCCTAACGGCTCAAAAGAGAATCAAAATGATTGTCCAAATTATGAAATGTGAGTTCCTAAATAGGCACATGTCTCCTTGAGACAGGTTCCCAATAGGGTGAGGAGGTATCACGCAAGTGGTACTAGAAATTTAGAGTGCCAAATATCCATTTAACGAGAGGGGCCACAATGAGTGGGACTAAGATAGAAGAAATCCAAGACACTGTATTTGGCGAGGGGGTGCCACAACGAGTGGGCCCAAGACAAAATTAGCTAAGACAGATTATTTAGCGAGGGGGTGCCATAACGAGTGGGACCAATACCAAAAGAGAGATAATTGATCAAACAAGTCTCAAGGCAGGTGAGGGGGTGCTCAAGGAGCAACCCAAGACAAAAAAGAAAGTATGCGAGTAGACCAAAAGATTGAGGGGATGCTCAGTGAATAGTCAAGTAATTATAAGCTTGTTTGTATAAATAATTACTAATATTGTTACTTTCTTACACAGGTAGCCTTGATCGAGCGAGTAGGGCTCCAGTAGACCAGTTGGGATCTCTAGGGAGTTTTGATTTAGTGGCTGAGAGGTATGTTTTGTTAGACAAGCTAAGGCCCAGTCACTCAAATACCTTAGGAAAGAGAGAATACTAATAGGAGGGAACTAAGAGGTTACTCATGCACTTACAGAGTCCTCATTCTGTCAAACAAGTGAGCAGCAAAGGTACTGCTCACAGAGTATTTTCATAATTATTGGTGAGTGGCCCCCGAGACCGCTCGTAAGCTTTTAAAAGATTGTTTTCCAAGTTACCGTTTGAAAAGATATTACCCAAATCATGTTTTTTAGTCCTATGCTCGACATATTTTCTTTTTGACTTTGTCGGCTGTCAGAGTGGACAGACAATAAATAATAAAATGGGACAAAAAAAGTACAATTAAAATGTTGTCTCAGAGGAATATCCTTTCGGCATCCATATGCCAGATCAAATCTAATATTTTCCTATAAATAAAGCCCTTGGGCAAGGTTAAAAATATAGAACACATAAGTAGCATTGCTACTCTTCCAAAAGTTTCACCAGAAAGTATTCTCTCCCCTGTTCTCTCCTTGGTATTTGAAATGCTTATCTCTTCACTCCCAAGAACCATCACTTTTAATGATCACTTTTCTTAGATATTATCATTATTGTAAAGTTATAGCTAATCATTTTTTCCTCCTATAGCAATCATAGAACTCCATTGTTACGAGAAATAGATAGTTTTCATCTCTAGAAGCTCTTAAGGCATTGGCTACCTCTAAGACAACTTCCATTGGAGTGGGTCACGCCTCACCAGATCCAGTTATTCATAGTTCCCAGTACCACTGCCCTCTTACAAATACCCTAAATAATTTTTAACCAAACAACCATCTTCTTCCCCACTCAAAAAATCATTATCTAACAATACACCCAAATTTTCTGTCTCTCTCTATCTATCTATCTATCTATTTATCTATCTATCTGTCTATCTATATATCCATCTCTATATCTCTCTATCTCTTTCTTTCTCTATCTTACATACATATCTCCCCCTGCAAACCACCTCCAATAAAAGCCAAAATCTACCCACGACCTTTGATAACTTATCTTAAGAGAATTTATCTCAAACGTGTTAAATACAGAGGATAAAAAAGATCACTATAAGATTCAAAAAAGGTCAAAACTGAGTTTTATTTATAAATCTTTCGAAGGGAGAAAAAAATAGTTTATATCATGCGTGATTGATGAAATCTATATAGCGAAACACATATCCTAGACTACAATGAAGTCATTTTCATTTAATTTGCGTGGATGATTTTGTCAAAATAAACCCATCCACTCATTGAATAATATGCACACATATATCCTTCTTTTTATCTTTTAGTGTGTAAACATGGAGTCTATAGAAAATTAAAAGGTCAAACCAAGCTCCAATGGTGTAACTCGCATATTTTTTTGGTTTCGTTTTCCTTTTTAATTTTGTGTTGTGGTTTTCAGTGAAGTTTTATAAAAAAAAAATTATGAGACTAACTGATTATTAATATTGAAATGTTAATCAACAGATCTAAAACAGTGATGAGCCAACGTGGTTTAATGGGTTCTCTACAATCTTTCACCTAAAACCAAATAAAAAATATTTCATCATTCTTAGGTGATTTTAACCTTTTTTTTATTTGGATTGCAGAGAGAGAGAAAGATGGGTATGAATGAGAGAGATATGGTGGGTTTGGGTATATTGTTAGATTAGGGTTTATTGAGTGAGGAAGAAAATGGGTGTTTGGTTACAAACAATAAGGGTATTGTTGTATTATAATGTTGTAATGGGTATGTCAAGTTCGCAATTAGGAATCTTTTTAGGGTGTTAAGATTCTATTATAAAAGTGGGGGTTATGTCAAAAAACCCAAAACTTTATTATAATTTTATAAAACTTAATCACGTGAGTGTTGTAAGAAAAAAAAATTCTAACATTGTTCATAGCATAACTTCAAGCTAGTTGGGCATATCCCGTTACAAATCGTCATGCACCGTCAAGACGAATCGAACTCAAGCATCTCCAAGTTTGAAGACTTCCTGATATTTAGTAAAGATATAAAATAATTTAGAGTTTGAATTAATTTACAGAATTAATGTTTGGGATATTTATTTTTTATCAAAAATGAATAGGGCTTTTTAATTTCGATTTTTTTTTATTTTTATATCTCGTTACATTGGTCATTTCTTATGGTTCTCAAACATGTATCAAACGAGAACATACTATTTTTTTTCTTCATCTCCATAGAAATGAACCTTAAGTCGTTACCATGACATTGACATGTCGTTAGAATGAAATAAGGAACTCGATTGAACGACCGTACCACCTCAAAATTTGTGAATGGCCTATAAATACCTATTTCGTGTTCAGAACGGTTAAGACTTTGGCCAACTCCATTTGTGCATAAATTTTGTGAAAGTTCGTTACCTTTTGTGTTGTAAAAACACCGTTTAATTGACAACAAAATATTCTAGAGTATTTTTCTTGTGAATTCGTTTAAACCCAGAAAGTTTAGTATCTTTGCATACACGTTGTGGAGAGGATCTCCAAGGCTAACATATGATACCTGAGGGGACTCACTGCTGAAAACGAAGGATGAAGGAGGAAGACTGCGGTATTTGTGGTTCTCGAGGGAATCATTATTTTTTGCCGCGATCATTGTGGTTCTTGCGAGAATCATTGTTGTATTTCACTTGTAAGGTTGTAAGTTGCGATTTACAAATTATAAGTGGAATAAAAGGTTTTTCCCAACAGTGATTTTTTTCTAAAACTTGGCTTTAGTTGAATGATTTATTTGTTTTATCACATAGTTGTATGTTTAGGATGAAAAGATAAAATTAATTTAAATTGCTCACTCTCAAATTGCAATCCTTGATTGTGAAAATTAACTTCCGCATTTAAGAGCACCCGTTATTTATGCATTTACAAATTTGTATCAGTTATCGAGTGATCCAGTGTTTTCAAAAAAAAAGGGTGGCTTATTTTCTCTCGATGGATTCTGATGATTTTGACGACTTAAATCGTTTGAATTTGAAGTTTTCTAAAAGAATTGAAATTCTTGAAAAATAAAATTCTTGTTTTAAATCCGATATAGATCTTTTTCAAAATGTTCAAAGTCAAACAAATTTCTTTTGTGAAAAACTTTTGGACATGGATCATAATTTTAGAAAATTAGAATTGTCTAAGAAAGAGAGTGTTGATAGAGTCCTAGTTTTAGAAGAAAAAAAATTGGTGGACTTTAAAAATTTTAGCATTAATGTTTGTGCCGTGGACGATAGTGTTTTCATTGATGATTATAAGGCACGTGAGAAGACTCAAAAGGATAAGTTTGCAGGGGGGACGAGTTAACCTTCTAGGGAAAATTGAAAATTTAAAGAAGGAGTCCCTAAAGCTTAAGGAGTGTAATTTATTGCTTGAGTTTAAAATTTTGAAGTTAAAAATTGATTTAAATGACTCAAGTAGTGATGGTTCTGGCATCACTGATTCTAATGCTTCTATTGGTAAAGCCAAAACCATTGTTTGTTTTAGAGGGTCAACCAAAATCAAGGACGTTAGAAAAGGTCAACCAATAGGTAAAATTCTTCATGTTTACCCATGTTCACATTATGGTATGAAAGGTCACATTTTGTTTTGATCTTAGAAGAGGTCTTAAGAAGTTGAAGTCTAGTTTCCCGTTGGTTCTAAAAAAAAACTCGTCGTTTCACATCTATTTGGGTTAGGAAATATATTTTATAGGCACTATATGGTAGACTAGTTGATTCTCACATGATTTCACGTGATTCTTCTCTTGTTATATCTTATGGATGATTGCTTGCATAATTTTAATTTTCATACTCCAGTTGCACTTCATGATATATGTTTACTAGTGTTTTGGCATGTGTATCTTTTGTATTATATTTTCTTTATTGAGTCATATTTGAAAAATAGAAAAAGATTTTATTTTAATAAAAAATTTAAGAAAAGATTTTGATTTGTGTGTATTTTAGTTTTACACATTTAGTACGGCATATTGGTGTGTTTGAATCCAATTCACTACGCAATTTCCACGTGGATAGTGATGATATGAGAAATCATCCACTAGTCGTTCTCGTACTAGGAAATCAAGTATATAGTATATAATAAGCAAATAAAGCAAGTAAAGAGAGATAAAATACAAGATATAGAGTGGTTCAACCTCTAAAATCGACCTACGTCCACTGTGTTGCTCCATTCTCATTATATGCGTTGCATAGTACAATATAATCAAGCCTAAAGTGGCATACACATATGAGAATAAAGGAGAATACATGATAGTAATGAGGATTTTCGTGTGCCGGAGAGATGGCTGTAATGCTCCGGCTAGTCGCCTCCAAGCTATGCTTAGTGGCGTAGAGAGAGTAATCAGATCCAAGTTTGATACTAGTGTAGGAAATGAACCCGGATATCGAATGAGGAAAAATGAATCTCGATCCCTTTTCTCGAGGTGTGGAGCTCTATATATAGGGGATGTGGACGTTGTATCACTACAGAGTAAAAAGGGGATGCGGCCTGCTAGGTGAATGAACTAGGGCAGCACCCTATTGTATGTAGGTCCACATCCTTTGCTAATGAGGCTGCGATAGTTAAGTGGAGAGGTTGTGGCCGCAGCCTGTATGTTAGGGGCTGCGACAGGTATTCTTTTGCATGCAACTATACTATGAGGGTTGCGGTAGGTGTAATATAGTCCGCATCATGTAGCCGCGGTAATAAGGTGCACTATATGTGCTATCAATAAGCCCCTAAGTCGTAGTGCCAAGAGTTCACGATTGGGGCTACGGCTGAGTAGTTGTCTTCTCAAGTTGATGCGGTACTTCCAAGGTGACACTTCGTCTTCCCTTGCCCTCTTATATAAATTGTACCGACCGTGGACTTCATTACGTATCCCAAATCTTTGAGATCATATCGAGGGTGAATTTCTACGCCTTTATCTCTTACATTTTCAAGAGATTTCCAGTAGCTGCGAGTGGTGGTTTTAAGGCGATTCAAGGTGGTTTGAGGTTGAGCATCGTTGGATTCTCGATTCCCAAGTAATTTTTTCAATCAACAACCTCTTTAATAGCTTTCTCAGTTCATAATTCGTGATTCATCAACTGAACTTCTGAATTTCTACCTTTGTGAATCACCCAATCTTGAATTGAACTTACTTGAATGTGTTTTGTTAAATTGAAACCATGTTTGCTGCTTTCTGAACTTGTATTTTTGTAACTGACTGATTTTTCTGAATTATATCTGCTATATCAATTTCTGCTAATTTCTCAATTGATCGATCCCATATGATAATACATAGTTGCTTGGATTTGAACTAGGTAACCGATCTTGAATCAATCTTCAATGTTGACCCAATAAATGAATTTTATTGGTTTAGGTTAGACTTTAGGGTTTCTGAACTCCCATTATGTTCTTAACATTCTTAAGAGGGACTCTTCGTATTCTAAGGTTTTTGATCTTTGAATTTACCCAGACTAAATACTAACTTGTTTGAGTGAGTAGACGCCGCATGGTAAAATCCCTTTAGTAACTTAGGGTTGTCATGTATCAATGCAACCTTCAAATATTGACTTTTTTAAGAGACATTTGCGATATAGAAAATGTTATTGCGACAGGCATTAAACATAATGCTACAGCAAGCTGAAAGTATAGGCTCGGATATTCCTTTATTTAGGTTCTCAAATTATAATCCCCGGCATTTAGCCTGTAATTTAATGACTGCGTCATGTAAGAAGATAATGCCTCTTCCCTAAAAATAATATGCCATGGCGATATTTAGGGCTTTATGACCCAACACTTGGCATATTTAGCCAATTTTGCTAATCATTTCTATTATCTTTAATCAAAATATCATTATTCCTGTCGCGGCTTCTTAGAGGCTTTTTAGGACCATATTGGTTGCGGCGCTTAACTGCAGACTCTCTGCTTTTCAGGTACTGCTGCAGCCATATGAACTTTGACCTAGATGAATTTTTGAGAGGTTTTTGGAACAAGCATTTTAGATCCTCTCCCCCCAAACTTCCTTCAGTGCGCCCTTTGAGGACAATAGGGTCGTGCTAGTTGAGAGATTACCCTGTCTTTGTGGTGCTAGATTAAGACTCGGATTCTGTGCCTATGGAGGAAAAGTCCAATTTTAGTAACCAACCAATGGACATAGATGAGAATGCCACGACATGGGGTCGTCCGTCTGAGGTTAGGGATACACCTGCTAGTATATTTGGGAGAGCTGAGAGGTATCCTATTGCACTTGGTATCCGCAGCACTATGACCCGAGAATGGGTTGATCAGGTAGATGAGGCCTTCAAGTTCCTTAAGGGTTTGATGTGCTCAGCACCTGTCGTGGAGTAAAGGTAATGCACGACACTTGCTGACGATGGGGACTGCTTCCCTTTGCACACTTTCATTTACGGGTTGCGGTTGCCTGTCCCTGTTCCCATTAGGAGAATTTTCCAAACAATTAGGTTAGCCCCAGCCCAATTAGATCCCAATGGATGGAGGTCCATTCTCGCAGCTATCGTACTATGGGAGAATAAATTCAATAGAGATATTACTCCCGTGAAGTTTTTCCACTTCTACCGCCCAAAGGAAAATTTTGTGAAGTCTACGGGGTATTATTACTTTTCGATCCGTGGCAGAGATGAGACCTTTTACTCTGGGAGGCCTACCAGTGTAAAGAACTAGATGGTAAAATACTTTACATTTCTGGATAAAGGTGGGAGATGCACCCTGAAGAGAGGGAGAGGGAGAGAACCTTTAGGATACCGCGACAATGGGAGTGTCCCTCCAAACTTTATACTTTTTCAATTATAGTCGCGTCCCCTCTTTATAGTTGCATATTATTCTCCACACTTTGCTTCTGTAATAAACTTTGTATTTTTCTGTAGTTCTTGACAATTTGCAGCTGAGTAAGCGGCAAGAGAAGAGAGTTGGCAAGGCTGCGGCGGTTCCTACTGAGGAGAAGAAATTCAGCCCACTTGTAACCTCTGCTCCATTTTTGAAGTGGGCTACTTCCCTAACAAATCCATTCCCAAAGAGATGGCCAGAGAAGGTAATAACCCTTTCACTTATTAATATCGCGATAATTATTTTTAAACTTCAAATTTTCATTACTGCATTATCTTCTTTAAGGTGAGGAAGTTAATAGGGAGATTTTGGCTGCCCAGTTAGCAGAAATGGATGAGGACACAATTGTCCTCAGTAACACTACTAGGTAGAGGAAGAGGACAAAGTCCAAGGCCCCTGGCGTAGTCCCTTCAAGTAACCAAAAATCTTCCTGCTGGGGAACAAACTACCCTTGTCGCACCCCAACTCCAAGTTGAGGAGTTGGACCCTTATGAGAGGCCTAAGGGTACTTTTGATGATGATATTAGGGCCAATATGGTCATGGCAAGGCTGATGTCAATGTCTGAGGGTCCATCCCATTCAAATTCACCACCACCCATAATTGTTGCTATTAATGCCAACTTGGCACCTCCTTAGTGTCGTGTCAGCATTGGTCTTGATGGTCATCCGTGTCCACAGCTTAGGCAGCCCAACCCTAAATCCTCTTGGGACACAACTGTAGGGGTTGTTCGAAGGATAAAGAGGGTCCCAGATGATGCGGACCTTGATCGACTCGTGGATGAAGACCATGATGACTTGGAGGATTATGGTCTCCATAGCCTATTGAGGGCAAGTGCAAGTACCTTCTCAGATTCATTTTCATATTTTATTTCACTTCTAACTTTAAATCTCTTTTCAGGACGTAGACGTCATAATTTCACAAAAGAGGAAGTATGAGACCCTGTACAAGCTGAAAGAGGCTGCGGATAGAGTTCACTCCACTGATTTAGAAAATGCCAAGGCAACTTCCTTTGAAGCTGGAAAGAAGTCTTCTGTTGCGGCCCTTGAGTTATGAAAAATGAACGCGAATGCCACCATAAAGGCTGCGGAACAGGCCAAGTAAGATGCTGAGGAGAATTTCAGGCAGGCCGCAGATTCCCTCAAGGTTTCCCAATATCAAACTGCGGAAGCTGCCAAGGTCGTGGAGTTTGCCAACAATAAGATTGAACTTCTGCATGAGAAGTATGAGGAATTGGAGGTCAAGGATAATAACGATGCTGAAGCCCATGTCGCGGTGGTCAATAAGATGGGAGAATATCACATCGCTACCCTTCAATTAGCGATTGATAGCACTGTGGAGTTATTCAAGGGCTCCAAATACTTCTACCTGATCAATAATTGAGCCTACCTCCGCGGCTACCAAGAGCTCAGGCATAGAGTCATAAAAAACTTCCTCGACTCTAAAGAGAGAGTTCTTGCTTAGGGCCTTAGTGATGCTAAGCATCAGCATTGCGTAACCAAGATAAAGGCTACGGTGGAAGAAAGAGCCAGGTTAAGGGCAGAGGTCGAAGCAGAGGCAACTGGGGAAGAGACCATAACGGTTGCAGAGGGAGAACAGGGAGATAAAGATGGCGATGTTGCATCTTAAGGTTGCGTCCCTTTTATCTTTTGTTGTGTATTTTGGAATGGTTGCGGCCTTTGTTTGTATAAATTGAATACTTTAATTTTTTGCACACTGGTATATCCTTATATATTTCTGCTAACTGTACTCTCAAGGCTGCGGCCAGACTCCTCAAGTATGATAATTTTTTAAACTTCATGTGCACACCTTAATACTTGTATGATTTAATGATTGCTTGATTGAATGAGCTTTCTAGTCTAACATACTAATTGCAACCAATATATATATGTTTTATTCATATGGGATGCGGCCTATATAGCAAGTAGGTTGCAGTCTGCTGTGCTTTTGCCTTGGATTTTGTCCTTGTCTTTTCTTCACATTCACTAATATATTGAGTAGTCCGCAGTAATAGAACCAAAAATGCTTGAGAATTAAATGTTACAGCTCATGTGATACTTCTGCAACACCTTTATTAAATTTTATAGAATGACAACTCTTGCACCTTTTAGCAGTACATGGTGTTTGCATTCTTTTATATGTAGTGTTTATTGGGGAACAAGTCCCTAGCTGCGGACAATTAAGTCTTTGGACCACTTCACTTACTTCAAAGCTCAAGTACTTTTCTATAAATAAATGCTTAGGGTATGGGGCCACGGTAACACCTCCAATAACAATCCCCTTAAAATGGATGCTAATACCTTGGCAGCTTTGGTTGCTTTAATTGCATGTAACTTCCTTAATGCTGCTGCTTTCATCTGGTCCTTGATGCATTGGCTAAACGATCTCTTTGAATGCTGCGACCATATTAATAGGGCTGCGCTAAGGCCATCTTCTTTCTGTATCTTTAGCATGCTTCATGATGACAACAACACAGCTTCCTTTAGTCGTTTCGATTGCCTTTCGTAGCTTTTCTTTAGTCGAATGGGTTATTTTTAGGCCTCCATGGGATAGGTATTATAAAGCTTCCTTAAGATATGTTTGGATATATATAACTCCTTCACAGGCTATAATAGGATCATCCACAGATAATTAATCTTCGGCCCCTTCAAATATAGGGTTATCCGTAGATAATTAAGTCTTCGTCCCCTGTGGGTTATTTCCACACCTTCCTGAGCAAGGTATTATGAAGCTTCCCCAAGCTAATTTGAGATCACCAAGTTAATTATATTTAATCTCTATCCACCAAGTTAATGATGTTTGCCGGGGGAGTAACCTCCTTGGGCTAGTGACGCATCCCGAAAGATAAGAATGGGCGCTGCGGGCTTTTGCAGCTAATGACGCATCCCAAAAGCTAAAAATGAGCACTTGAAGACCTTACGGCTAACGACACATCCCGAAAGCTAAGAATGAGGACTTAAAGCCCTTACAGCTAATGACGCATCCCGAAAGCAAATAACGAGCAATTATAGCCCTTATGAGTGACGTTGTAAACCATTCTAGATAGCTGCTCTCGATAGTTACTTTTGCCATTTTCCATTGTCACTTGCTTTCGAACAATCAGGCATCTTGATGGGCGTTGTGGGGCCATTTAGATATTATCATTCTCGATATAACATATTGTCTCGAATCGAGACCTTTTTAAGATAAACTGATCTTTTATAAGATAACATTTCATGGAAATGAGAATCAAAATATGACACTATAAGAGTGAACATGATTTCATATATATATATATGACTTTGTAAGGACAATACAAAGTTTAATTTAAAACGGCGTAGGAAGAGTTTTACTGTAAAATAGATACAGGTGAAATATAAAACACAAGCATGAAAAATGGGCATGTGGCCTGTCAGACTAGGCTGGTTCCTTAGGCATCCTCAAGGAAGCACTGCAGCATCCCCTGCCATATGAGCCTCTCAATTTCATTTTTCAGAGCATATCACTGCTCAGTGTCATGGTCGTGGTCCAGGTGTAATTTTCACCAATTGGCTTTATTCCTCTTGTGGGGTGGAGCTTTAAGCTTCTCTGGCCACTTCAGCAGCTTGTCCTCTTTTATGGACTCAAAGATGTCTTCAATTGGGAAGGCCAATGGGAATTAGGACTCAAAGACCCTTTCCGCCTTCTCCACTTTCCTTTTCTGTCTCTTGTTGGCTGCTTCTGAAGATGGAACTTCTGGTATTGTCGTGGAAGCAAAGGAAGATGAAATGATCCTGGGTGCCACACCCATATTGAATGAGGCTGCGGCCTCTAGCATGAGAAACCTCTGGGTTAAATAGTTGACCTGGGTTTGGAGTGAGGCATAACTGTCGTAGAGATGGTTGAGGTGATTGTACAGCCGCACAATCTCATCTTTGACTTCTGTGCTCTGGCTGGATTCTCCTTTCATATTCTGCTTTGTTAGTCTTTACGAAATATATAATCTGAGGCAAAACTAGCAGGAGTGAGTAATCACAGAAATATTGGATTAACCAAGTAGGAATTTGGGATGCAGTGTTTGCACTTCTGCATGATACTACTGCTGAGGTCACGACCAGTGAATCACATTGGTGTATTGAAGTGTCCTTTGTATGATATTCACCAAGGTTGAGCTGGAGACCATTTGAGTCCGTTCCTTGGTGTTTTGAAGCTTATGTAATCCCACTGCACCAGTAGAGTCCGCGGCATATAAGGCAGTTGAACTACCACGCTGCATGCCGCACTAGGCAGTGAGGGAACAATCCCAAAATTAAAACCCAGAAATAGAGTTTTTCTCTCGAACCTCGTGGGGAGCATACCTACTAGGGTCTATCCATGGGAGAATAACCTCTCGGTGCACAAATCGGCACAATTCTAGTGATAAACCCTAGATCATAGGCAAAGAACAATAAAAGGGGAGTAAATATAACTCTTCCTTAATCACCCACCTTTACGGGGCTAAAGCCCATTGTGCTTTCTAGCCTTATCTAGGTGAGGCGATATCACAGGGGTATGTAAAATAGATCTAAGGTCATAAAGAAGAGACCCGTAAACATATATGAATATAAAAAATACCCATTTAATGGTGTAAATATAAAATAGAGATCAACAACCAAAATTTGCTCATGAGATGATGATCCAAAAGGATCCACACGAATAAAATAAGGTGTTCAAGAACTCTAAATATAGAGAAACAAGATTGAAATATCTCGATTCCCACAGACGATGCCAAATTAATGATACAAGAAATCGTCCACTAGTTGTTCTCATACCAGCAAATCAAGTGTATAGTACATAATAAGCAAATAAAGCTGGTAAAGAGAGATAAAAGACAAGATATAGAGTGGTTCAGTCCTAAAATAGGACTACGTCCCCTGTGTTTCTCCATTCTCATTATATGCGTTGCATAGTATAATATAATCAAGCCTAAAGTAGCGTACACGTATGAGAATAAAGGAGAATACATGATAGTAATGAGTATTCCGGTGTGCCAAAGAGATGGTTGTAACGCTCCGGCCAGTAGCCTCCAAGTTATACTTAGTGGCGTAGAGAGTAATCAACTCCAAGCTTGATACTAGTGCAGGAAATGAACCCGGATCTTGAATGTGGAAAAATGAATCTCGATCCCCTTTACCGAGGTGTGGAGCTCTATATATAGAGGATGTGGACGTTTTATCACTCCAGAGTAAAAAGGGGATGCGATCTGCTAGGTGAATGAACTAGGGTCGTACCCTACTGTATGTGGGGCCGCATCCTATGCCAGTGAGGCTGTGGCAGTGGAATGGATAGGCTGTGGCCGCAGCCTATATGTTAGGGGTTGCGGCATGTCTGCTTTTGCATGAAACTATACTAGGAGGGTTGCGATAGGTGTAATCCGGTCCGCAGCATGTAATCGCTGCAGTAAGGTGCAATATGTGTGTTATCAAATAGGACAATTGGTTATGACTTTTGATACTCAAATTGATCTTAACTATGTTTATGGAGTTATTTTGAACTTAATTTGCTTTACAGATTCAACTTTGTATATACCTCCGCACACACTTGCAAAAGCTTATTGGATTTTGACTTCACTATGTATAATTGAGCTTGATGAGATGTTATTCCATTAATTTTTTCATCTACATGTTTATGTGACTATGGAGATTTGTTCATGTAATAACCTTTGCCCATGAGAATGTGTTTATTATTGAAAAATATGAGTGAACAAGGAAAATGGCTGCAAGAGAGAAGTGAACTCGTCGTGAAAGTCAACGTTTGAAAAGATCCAAAGAAAAAATAAAGTCAAAATAAAGAGCTAAATTTGCCATTATCCCTATAATCTAGGAATTGTCCATGGCGTTCTATAATAATTTAGATATGGCACATTCCACTACATTGGTCACGTCTTCATGATCATCCATGACATCATCAAATCAAATCTTTGGCAACATTCATCATCAAATGTGCACCACTCATCTTCAACGTGCTAACATGAACATCTTCAATCGTTCTCCACAACTCCACGATCTTTATGATATATTCCTTGTATGGAGTTCTTAGCTTTTCATAAATACTTCTGGGAGATTTTTACTTGATTCTACTTGACAAAACGAGGCTGGATTTTAATTAAAAACATTTTTTGCCAGAAGTTGTTAGAATGACATGCACATGTCGTTCGAATGACCTGCCTATGTCGTTTGAATGACCTGCCTATGTCATGTACGTATCATTTGATGGAGTACATCAAATATGGTCCAAACAAGCTTGTATTGTTTTAGTTTTCATTAGGTCGGAGAATGTCATTTGAAGGTCGCTTCTAACGAGATGCATATCTCGTTTGAATTGAAAAAAATACCACTTAAGTCATTTAATTCAAAATTGAACTATCTACTTGGCTCCGAACAGTTTGTTGAAGAAACTCTTTTCTCAAAACAAATTTTTAACACAAGATGTGTAAAATGGTATGAACGAGTTATTTAAGGTATAGCTTTACCAGTTTTAAAAAACAAAACTTATAAAGAACTTAAATCAACACAGTCTCAAGAAAGGGATGAGAGGAAGAGGAAGTATACAAGTATAATTTTACAGGGTAAAACCCCACCCAATTGGGGAAACATCCACAGAGGTCGCCACACCTCAAAAGTAAAAATCCACTAAAATAGACTAACAGTTTACAAATTATATAACAACCAAGACACACAATCAGACCTAATTCTAAGTTCAAAAATATACCAACTCCTCTGGATTTTCTAACTTCGCCTAAGGCTCTGATGTTGTTGATGTTCTCTTAGCTTTGTAACTCCACTCCTTTTAGCTTTACATCGACTCAAAAGTCCAATATCTCAATACCAACACTTTTCAGTGTAGTAGTGTGAAGGTGTAAATGGTGATGTGCTCTAAATCACATGCATGCAACTCACACACTATTAATTAGAGACGGGATGCAAAATAGATCACAAATATATAAAGGAATTTTCAAAATCAGATTAATCAAAACTATCAGACTTTGGATCTTTAAAATATCTGCAGATCAATAGGGAATCTTGCTATAAACACGAGCCAAGATCCTAAACACTTTCTTATTTTAAAAATGTACAAACTATTTCACAAAATGTGAAATATTTGAAAGTGTAAATCCCCAATCAAGATCTCAACTAGATCTAAGTCTAACTGTTCAAAGAAACTGAAATCAGAAAAGATTTTGCTGGTTTAGGGTTTAAAAATAACATATCAGTTTGAAAACAACCAACAAAATGAGATTTCTCGAAAGAAAAAATCAAAACTAAGCAATATCTAAGTGATATGTATCACATAGATCAACTCTTAACGTTCTATGAAAGAAAATGAGATTGAATCAATGTGATTAATGTGACACCCCGCCTAGTAAAATACAGGGTGATCAGTCCTATACCAAATTAAAACATGAGTCTCATATGGTTCATTCTCAGCATCACTGTCGAAAACCAATTTAATTACTAATAACCTATTAGACTGGCGTCAAAATTTTATTTAATTAATCTTTTTATCAAACCAACTAATTAAAACATTCACACAGTTTATATATGCAACAACTGAATATGAAATAAAATAACTGAACACTCGGTTTAACATAATAATACAACCCAATCGAATAGCCGTAAGTCAAAGCACGGTAAACAATAAATGAATACAATTGGGCCATTGGCCCGAATGTTTTTACAATACCTCCTATCTAGATCTCAAGGATAGAAGCGTATAAAAAAAATAAACCTACACGCATCCATAGCTGTTGCAGAAAATGTCTAACTCGAAGGAATCATCATCCAGGCGTCCCTGTGTCTAGACACCTATTATATATATACATATAATAAGAGAGGGAAAATAGAGAAAGCGGGTCAGATCCCGAGTTTGAAATTATTTTAGCAAGTGTATAAATGCAATATTTTAAAAATATGATATCTCTCATATTTAAATTGGTATCTCACTCCCATGAGATACCTCTCACCCCTCTTCTAATAGTGCACACCTATCGCATACCTTTTTTAACAACCTAGTTAAGCTACCCTACCTAACTAATCTGTTTCACCCATCTTCTAAAAGTCCTCGTAAGCCCAAATACTAAGGACTATGAAACACCCTAAGTCTTTGACTTACTTGAGTCTACATTATTAGGCGTTTCAACTAATTTGGATATTGTGTCAAAACATATTTTTTAGTTCGATCCTTGTCCTTGGTACATCTTACAATGCCACTCGATGACTCAACATGCCTTGACTCTACTCAACGACATATTCGAGTAAAGGTATTCACGTATGTTGCACATTTGCACTTGACACATTAGGCACACATGCACATTTCTTGATCTATGAGTTTTAATTGTGTGACTTATTAATTGTGATCCTAAACATTTTTTTTCTAAAATCAAATTATATTATTTTTACTGAAAATAAAATTGATGCAATTTCGATTTAAAATGAATTTCTTACTTTTAAAATCATTTTCGAAATTTGTTATTAAAGATAATTTTTCATTTTAAAAAACATTTTTCGAAACTCAAAATTACATGTTACACAATTTTTAAAATATGTGTTTGTTAAGATATGTGTAGTTCTTAACTTTCGGCTATTACCTGCTAGTGAACTGTTGCTATCTTGGATTTGATGTTTAATGTTTTAATCCTTAGGTGATTTCAGCTTTACATACTTTAAGCAGCCTAGACCTTGTACCTGTTGTGTTAAGCCCCGTGCCTTAGTACACTATTTCGGCCATATCATGTCAATACCTTCTAGTGTACATTTTATACACCTACTTGATTAGTTTAAGTCTTAGACCGAATTATAGAAGATTAGACCTGCTAGAATTCGTCCTTTTGTGACTTGACTTCTTTGGTTTATATTTTAAACTTTAGGTTCCGTAGAAACTTTCGGCCATACTCATTTAATGAGTACAGTACACTATTTCTTCCATAGTAAGCTTTAGGCTTATTTTTTAAACCTTGGGTTGGTAACTGCTTAATCCGAGATTTTGACCTGCTATACAGTTCACTGTTTTCGGCCTTTACTCTTAGAACTTTCATCCTTACCTGTTATGGACTTGACCGTCTGTACCTGTTATATCAGCTACACTAGTTATACGAGTACTCCTACAAGATGTCTTTTTAAACCTCTAGTTTATTAAAAGATATAGGTTTATTTTTAAACCTTTATTGTATACGTTGGAACTGTTGTGACCAAGATTTTACATCTCAAAACTTTAGTTCTTTAAACTGAGATTTAGCTATCTGAGATTTTCGACTAGTACCTGATCACTATTCATACCTGACCTATAAGCATACTAATGTGACCATACGAGCTTACGGTTTTAGCTTAGGTGATGATCTGGTATAGGTTGTATTGTTTTTAACTGTTGGTTATTAGATTTCATACCTGTCACTTTTCAGTTACACACTTTTAACCGTCAGTTTGTCCTTTAGATCTCATTGGTTTATTTTTTGGAGAGTTGCCAGCTGTCATTATTTGAGTGTCGAATCTTTGTTCAGGCAAAACCAATAGAAAGTTTTGAGGATTATATCCGTTGAGAGTTTGTTAGAACTAAAACCCTATACCATCCTTGTTTGTATCTTTAATGGTTTTACGTTCTTGAGTTGTTTGTAACAAACTTGGTTTGTTAAGTTGTTAATTAGTTTTAACTCGAATTAATCACAACCTTAGGATTATAACTTTTAATCTGAACCCTTGATTTTAGAGTTTCTAGAATATTGTTTTCTCACCTATATAAACCTCATTTGAGAGTTTATTAGAGTTAGAGTTTTTGAGAGACTTTTTCAGTCACATTTTCTAGAGTGAAAAACACAAAAGGATTTAATATTTTTAGAGAGAAAAATATAGAGAATTAGAGAGAAAAATATAGAGAATTAGAGGGAGAGAGATCTAAGAGAGAAGAAAGTATTATTTTACACACATTATGTTCGTTCTAGTTCATCTTTATTCTGTTTTTGTTTTTAAATTCTCGATGATCTTGCACATCATCTCATAACTTTAGAGATTGAAATATTGTGTTATTGTAGAGAGAATTATGGGCTTTCCAGATGAAATAATTTTTTACAAAAATTAGAATTCCTTAGATTTTTAGATCCGAATTTTATTGAATATTTTTACGATCTAAATATTCTAATTTTGTGTTAGATGTTATATGATGTTTAAATCAGAAGTTCTCCGGATCTTGCATGTTTATTGAAAATCTTTTAAAAGATTTGTTTTCTCATATTTGTGAAATAATTTGAAGAACTCTTTCCTCATAAAATTGAATGTTATATTTTTGAGAGATTGAGAACACATATTTCTTAAATTATTGAATAATCTTTTTGTGTCTTCATGATAAGTGTTGTATGTATTTCTTATAAAGAATATTTATAAGATTTATGATTGAAAATATATTTTGTAAGTTTTTGTAGAAAACTTAATTGATTGTTAATTGAAAATTTATTTTCTTAAGTTTTTATAGAAAACTTATTTGCTTGATTACAAATATATTTTTGTTAAGTTTTTGAAAAAAACTTATAGGCTTGAGATTTGAATTAAGTTCTTGCATGGTTTGCATTTAGAACATATTAACTTGCATGTTTTGCACAACTAGTATGTTGTGGAGAGATCAGTTTTGACTGAGTTGGAATTCTCTAAAACAAGAAGAAAGAAGTTAGCAAACTGGGAGAACCACATCAACATCAGACCTGTAGAAAAGTTAGAATCAAACCAGGGGGTACATATTCTAAGCTTGTATAGGACTGATTTGTGTGCATGTGTGTTAAATAGTTTGTAACTTGTGAATTTTGTTTTAGTGGAATTTTTGGTTTACTCCGTAGAGGGAATCATGGATGCTTTCCCTAGTTTGGGTTTTTACCACGTAAAAATCATACTTGTTATTCTTCTTATCCTCATCTTATTCTATGTTTGATTTAGAATTAAAATTGTTACATGATTTAATTACTTGAATTGGAATAATTCTTCATATGAGATATATTGGATTGTATCGTAATAAATCAGATTGTTATTAATTTGACTTTTGATTAAATCAGATTTAATTGATTTTAATTTTCGCATGTATTAAAATCTGATTAGTTAGATAATAAAGTTTTTCTTGATTTGATTAGATATATGTTATTAGAAAAACTTGCATGAAATCAGAGTATGTTTATGTGTGAGTAAGGAGATTGTTTCATGGGCGCATCTCAAGAAATGTCCCTTGGGGATTTTTCAGACTAACCTTCTCCCCATTCCCAACACTGCGCTACGTTTCGTGCGTGGGGCATGCGTAGGGTGTCTCGCGAAGCAAAAATGAAACAAGGAACCCCCCCGATAAACTACTATCTGGCTGTGTTGATCGACGGGATTCATTAGCCCTCAGCACATAATGTATATATCTATAAACTCATATGTGTGTGTGTATATATATAGTCTCACTAAAACCTATGATTCATATTCATATAAATTCGAATATAAATCTACCGGAAGGGGAAATAACTCTTATCATTCTTTCCATTCTTATATACGTTTACTTTATATGACATCTCATCTATATATACAAGCAATATACTATACACAACAAGTATATAATTATGCCTATCACAATCATAAGTATAATAACCATCCCTCCGAGCTATAACTCGAGGATGAAGTCTCATAGTGCCTATCCAAATTCGGGTTTACTCACTCAACCATGGTACCAAGCCAGACTCACTTATGGTCATGGTAAAAATACACAATGATGGAGGCGGTCATGTTCCATCTGCAATTAGAATACACACATCGCACTCGTACACGAGATAATATGACTAGGGGATATACTCTCCCTGCTCCTCAAGCCAGGGGATTCACCCACATTGCGCAAGCTCCCTGGATTGCACGAGAGAAAATATATAATATGGTTGTTCCAACCCTACGCCTGGGAAAGCTTGTGGAACCAGCCTCTAAGATACAAATATACCAACCACACACACACACACACACACACACACACACATATACATATATATATATATATATATATATATATATATATATATATATATATATATATATATATATATATATATATATATATTCGTATCATATTATATATATTGTAATCACATCTTTTATTACTATAAAATGCAAAACAAGTCATTTATGATTCCTTACAATGAGCCTATCCACGTGGCACCTAAATATTGCGTCATTTCTAACCCATCCATCTGTCACCCCTCCCATTTACACTAGCATTCACTCAACACCTTTTGATCTTCCCGAAAACCACCTACACTTCGGTTGCCTCTTTCTTTCGACTTTTTTTAGAAATGAAAATCCCAATGATTCTACAAGTATCTCTCTCTCTCTCTCTTCCAACCTTTCCCATTCCCTCTTTTTATTTACACCAGAACCCTTTAATGAGAACCAAACCCCATCTCCTCTTTTTACCTCATAAACCCTCACGGTTCAAACCCTGCCCCCTATTACCTTTCCAAATCGTTTCATCTCCTCCCACGAATCAGTGACCATTCCCTTCCATTTTCACACATACGTCTCCTACAATGGAAGAGGTATAGTTAATCTTAGGTTATATATATTTGGAGCTGCAATACCTCATTACCATCCCCAATCTTCTCTTAGAAGGTAAGAAACATATTATTACCAGCTTAAGTTTTAATTTTTCCCCATTTTTTCGTAATACCATTCTGAGTTTCCTATGTTTGATGTATAGGAACATTTGTCATTGCAAGACTCCGGAGCCCCGATACTCTTCCAAGTAAGTCCCTATTTATAAATTATTTTAATTTATTTACATACCCATTTCTAATTCCATTATCTATGAATGCTTTTGTGTCTTGCAAAAGCATGTCTGATTTTGTATAGATATTGTATGATAAAATATCTGAGTATTTTGTCTTGCAAAAGCATGTGTGATTTTGTATAGATATTATATGATAAAATGTTTGAGTGAGTATTTTGTTGTATCATTACTCGGTTCTCATTTCATCTTTTATGATTGTGTATGTATGGTACAAAAACATGTATGATTCTGATTTTTGTAGAGATTTTAACACTTTAAATGTCTTTTTTATTTGGTATTTATTTTTGTACTTTTAAATATTTTATGGCTGCTGCTTGATTTTTTTTTTTTTGAAATGTTTTTATAAGATAAATAGATTTCATATGTTATCCACTTTAGTGAAAAATACTCCTAAATTATATTTTTGCAAGTCTCTATTTATAAATCGTTTTACTTTGTTTACATACCCATTATGATTAACTAATTTTTAATTTGTTTTAATATAAAAATATACGTAACAAAGTCTATTACATAAAAACAGATAAATAAATACTACATTCATACTAAGAAAAGCTAAAATATAGGATACTGTGAGATCTAATACATTAGGCATTTTGAATTTAATAATATGAAGAGGAAGATTAAGATCAAATGAAGAACCAAATCTGGGTCCTAGGATTCTACTTCCTCGGCCACCACCACCTGGTCTTAAACCCAATAAAGTTTAATCAGCATGCATACCTTTAATCTAATCTATCAGTGTTGGGAAATTTTTTGGGTTTATTTCTCCTTTGTTTGTGAGGCAAAGGAGAAGCAAAGAAAGAAAGAAAAGCCTTTTATTTGTTTTGGGTTTGGGTTTGGGTTTGGGTTTGGGTGAGTGTGGTGTATTTATAATTGGTTTTTTTCTTCTGATTTTTTTTAATTTGAGTATGATTGGAGTTCTATTGAAATATTTTGTAACTTTACATGTTTGTTTAGGTATCGTGTTGATATTGGTTTCAGTGTTGATGGTTTTGCCCTTGAAATTTGTGTGCCGCTCAATTTCATCATGTTTGCTCGGTATCAAATGTTGTCATTTGATTTAAATTTTTTTGGATAAATTTTCTTATTTTTGAATAAGGCGATAACACTAATATTTTGTATTAGTACGACCAATCTATTTTGCACATACATGACTTCATATTGTTTAATGCTTATTTTACAAATTGAATGGTATTACTAATCCGATAAACCCTAATTGTTATTATCGTTCAAATTGGATGGATCAATCGTCACAATCTCAAATTGCTAGATTTCGTCGTAGGATGAATATGTTTCATAAGCGCTCAAATAACGGATATTAAGCTCTGTTGCTTCATATTCCCTTTCTCTTGAGTAATATATTTGCAGCAGCACAAGTATTGACTCTTTTCTTGCTATGTTTGAGTTTGTGGTCTTCGCTAATCAAGTAGTCTTTTTCATAAATTTCTTCTCACAAACCAACTAATTACAACTTCGCACCGCTATATCTCAAAATTTTGAAAGAGAAGTGTATAAATTTGAGTTAGTTTTTTACTTAATATAAAGTAATAGTCGCTTTAAAAAACCAGTTGATTCCCTTTTCTCTATTCATTTATCCCATTCATTCTTTATGTTGTTGATTCTGTTTACTAATCCATCTCTTCAATCATTTTCAGGGGTATTTCGACAAAATCCCGCACAACCACAGAAGAGGTAATTTTTAGTTTCTTCGATATTTTTCTTCTTTATTTATCTTTGATATTTGTACGACTCTTCTTATGCCCGACTAAATAAATCTTATATTAACGCAGCAATTGCTGGGAATGACCATATGTCTGCTTATGGTCTTTCCTACTGTTACATGTCAGTTTTAACCTATATCTTGACTCTTTTCTACTGTTCCACGTGAGTTCGAATCGAACATCACTCTCAGCACTCATTTTTTATTTCAAATAATGAATGACATTAATTTATTAAAGGAATTTCTACCATATCATGTAGTAATTGCTACCATATCAGGTGTTGTTGCAATAAAATGGCATAGAGTTACTAATTAGTGCACTAAATCATTTAAGAGGAAACATAGGCTTCATAATTTTTTACAGTTAATAATTGGTGCAATTAGTTTCAACTAATAATTTTATACAGTTAAAAACTGATGAAATATGCTAATTTGAATTCAGTAGTTCAAAATGGTTCATTCTTTTAATGGGTAGATTTACTTTTTATTGCGACTTTCTCTTTTTCGTTGTTCTCTATTGTTTTGTTTTGTAATTTTCCATCGTGATCATACAAGTGGTTCTCTGTCATAATCGGAATATGTTCAATGGTTCCGCATCTGTAGAAAGTTTTGTGGCAATCATTTTAATCTGTGTTCTTTATAACTGACAGTATTGTTGGTTCAGCATGTCAATTTAGTGATCGCAGCTATAAGGGTGTTGCATGTTTTGGAGTTGTGCTGGCTGGACTAGGTTGGAGATATAAGGCCGGAGTCTATGGGTAGAGTTTACCTCCGTTCAAAACGCATCGTATGTATTGGACCAGCTCATATTAGTTTTAAAATGCATAAGATCATAGAAATTATGATTCAATTTTCTCTCCCTCTTATCTGTTTTCCCGACAATAAGAAGGAGAATGAAAGAAGTGGCAAAATCATGCAGTGATTTATGTATATTAGAAAGAAATATGAATAGAACAAGAAAGAATACGAGTAATCCCGTGAAACACATATATAATCATGTGTAGTTTCATTAAATTTTTATAGAAGTACCCTTTTTTTATATAGTTTATAGCATATATCCAATTCAAAATCATACTCTTTTATTTCTTAACAGGGGTCTATATTCGCAAACAGTCAAATATCCATATAAACATGATGGGGAAGACGATACCATTAGAGCTTGAAATTATCGTATACGCTTATGATTGTCAAAGGCATTCTCTATGATAAAAAGTAATGGTAACCAGAACATCAATGACTGATAATTGTCATAGAAACGATTGATACAAAGCTGTAAGATTTCTTTTTCAAATATGCTACGCTATACTCCAAATTATAAATTTTCACTCTTTTTTGTGCATTTCCATTTTACACCAGCTTGATATGAAGTCATGACCTTGAACCTATTATTCTGATAATGTTGGTGCACCAGAAACGACGGTGGGGAGAGATAAGGATTCTGCCAGCACATTATCTCAATATGTTGCAAACCATGTCAGTGGAGGTTCTAAATGGCAACGCTACGAAGAAATCAAACGCATGTGGATTGTTCAATGTCGATCCAATCAAGGTAGATATAGTGTATGATAGGCTTTTGAAAAAGGGAATTGTTCCTCAACAATGCAAAATTGTTAATCACTTTTGTAAAATATTCTTAGGATCTCAGAAGTTGTTGATAGAGTGTTCACATTAAAACGATATCACGCGGGGTTTACAAACTTAAACCTTATTACAAGGGAAAGAACACATTTTTTGATGTTTCATCTCCCTTCATTTCTGTCTCTATTCAGCATGATAACGCTACAATCGCCCAAAACTTTCAGATCATTGGGTTTTCTACACAAAATGAGTCGGATTTGTGTCTTGCTGTAGAAGGACTCTACTAATCTAGGATTCTAATTACAATTGATTTGAGGGGTGTCTCTGGAGGAATCTAGGCTATTGGGTTCGGTGAGAGAAAGGTAAGGATGTGTTGGGGAGCAGCCAGCTTATAGTATGGGTCAGTGTTTCACGTGATATTGCCAAAATTTAATGGAAATATGCTAACACATGCATCAAATGTTTACAAACAGCATGCATCATATGTTTACGAATAACATTTACACAATCAATGTAAATAGCCTAAAATTTCTTTAAGTTAATAATCTCAGCCCCTCACTCTCCTCTGTTTTAACATCAAAGGAAGAATGTTTCGTGATTTATTATTTTGTTTTAAAGTGAAGCAGACCAAAACTACTATCTGATCTTCTCAATCAAGTAATGAATGAGTAAAAAATCATGTCATCTTCTCTCCCTATATACTTTTTTCATCTAATATTTTTTGTGCTATTTTTGACAAGAATATTATTTATGTGTCGTCTTCTTTTATTTGGACCGGGTAACAACAAATTATTGTAGCAAGTTGCGAGGTTAAATACAAGATCAGGTTTATTTTGAGCAAGTTGCGAGGTTAAATACAAGATCAGGTTAAATACAAATTATTGTAGCAAGTAACAAGGTTTATTTTGAGATCTGATATTGTATTAATATGCTTAATAGATCTGATTTGAAGATTTTCCTCATGGAAAATCCATATATATATATCACTCCACCATGCTAAGATAGAGGTAATGATTTAATATTTTTGGAAAATACTAATAACGTTATGTTTTTTAAACACGGTGTTCAAATTCAAAATACTAATTAGATTTGTTGTTTCTTATGAAGGTTTGCATCATCATTCATTTTGGCGATTATTTTTAAACATAGAGTTTTGCTTTTCTTATCCATTCGTATTGGAGGTTTAATTCTTATCTTTTTTGCAATGAGTTTCTTATGTCCCAGTTTTCTGATGATGGACTTGATGATGGTGCATGGTGATCTTATTTAATGATGTTGCAAGCAGAACCTAAAAAAAACAATATGCAGCACCGAGGTACTGCGGCATCGCACCTACCACATGTCGGAAACCAGCACCTGACAAGCTTCTCGATGGCTGCAATCGAGTCTGCCCACAGTCGACATGTAGCATGCCCTATTTCCAATTCACCCAACACTTATCTAGAGTCATATAGAGCTCGTGATGTTGGGGAAAAATCTAACCAACACTTGCCAATCTTCTTGATAACTTCCTCCGAGGCTGCCCACAATCGACAGGTAGCGTAGCCTATTTTCAATCCACTGAACACCGATCCAGAGTTATATGATCATGATGTTGACGAACAAGTTATCAAATATCATGCTATCGCATAAAAATTCACCTACATAGCCCCATGATTCCTGTCACGAGTTGATTTTGGCAGTCAGTAAAGAAAGCCGTCTTTGTTAGCAGCAGCCACAATCTTCACCGCTCAATGTTCTATGAACGGTGAAAAATATTAGAGTAAAACCAGTTAGAGATATACCAAATACCTCGAATATCAGTTATTGTAAGTTTTCTGTACTTTATTATTAATTTTTGGGTAAATTATATAGATGTTAATTTTGTTATTTGTTGATTTGATAGGTTTATATAAAATCCCAACAAAAAGTTATAGAATGCTATTACATACATCTTACTAACATGTGGGTACTAAAAGGGTTTTTTTTTCCAGTTAACTCGCTCTTTCGGAAACCAGGGACCGTAAAGAGTTTAGTACGTTGCAAATAAAAACACCCTTGATAAAATATAAATGGGAACTCCTCCTCCACACCTTTCAGATCGGCCAAACCAAACCGTGAATGGATGGCCTTTCATATGAGCAACACATTCCTATGAATGGATCGACGGTGTAAAATTTTTAGTGGATGTTCAAGAAAGGTATATGATTGATAAAGAAGGATACTACAAGCTTGACCAAATAACGTCTAAACGGTAAACGATCGAAGAAATGAAGGAACCCTACAAGTTTGACAAACTGGAGGATTTTTTGGTTGTGCCAAACATGTCTTTAGTCCTTGATATGTGTAATCATTGTTGTGAATGAAGATGGAGAGAATATCAAGCTGTTGTTGCAATGTACTACATAATGTGTTAGCGTCAATTCGATTGACATCCATTCATACCTCAAAGTGATAAACTATAATCACTTTTATGGGATAAGATTATACATTGATGTGTTGACTATTGATTTATAATAAATTTTTTTCATTCAATTAATGGAAAGAAATGACAGTTGTACAAAACTTCAACCAACCGCAGATGCGCCTAGAGTTTTAATTATGTGTTGCATTTTTTTCTCTTGGAGTTATAGTTCATGCTTGCAATTAATTTGTTTTTTATCATTTACAGGTTCGGCCCAAAGGACATCCATAAGATTTCTTTATCCACCGAAGGGATGTGGAAGAAAGTTGTGGCACAAGCGTCTAACCCGCGCATCGCGCGGGTTTTCACCTAGTCGTATATATAATCTACATCACTTATCAAATATATATACGGCTATAATTGCCAAACTCTCATAGAGATGGCTAATAATCCCAAATGTTTCCATTCATAATAGTATATAAGCACTCATACACTTAAAATACTAAACCCAAAAGTATTCTCTCACTTAATATATAACTCGTACCTTAATCACTTTTAAGGATTTATATACTCTCTGAATATACCAATTCATACTAATTAAATAAGTATACTCTCAACTTATTTAAATCTTATAGGTATCGTGTTACCTATAATCATAGTCGTCAACCGACCCCGGATAGTCGCTCATGCATCTCTAGCCCCTATCCTCAATTTCCATCCTATTCGCATCCTAGGATTTATTCCAAACATATAGGCGGCATATAAATATATTTTCTACGCGCATAATATATATATATATATATAATCGCCCACCGAAATATTACCACGAGTGTTACTCGTCCCGAACACCCTTAATTAGTAAGCCCTTGGATTTTACTTTCCACGAACCCAAGGTATACACCTCACTCAAACCCTAATTTAGAAGTCCTCGCACTACAATTAGGAACCCCACTTATTTAACTCCATAATTTATTTCCTCGAAAATATACTTTTACTGCCGCACAATTATTGCACCCTCCTAGCCCCAAGAAATTCCCTCAATTGGCTAGTTATGAATTCCCTTAGTTGGGTATTTATTTCCTTAAATAATTAATCTAGAAATCCTTAATTTGGGAATTTATCCCATTTAAACTAAACCATCCGAAATTGCCAAATATTCTGTAGGGTCGATCGATCGATCGAACAAAATAGCTTCTTCTCCGAGACTTTGTTTCGGCCAGTAAAGCTCCCCACAAGCTTTTATCTCCTCTCCTAACATCCTCCAACCTCATTCAACAACATATACACACATAAAAAAGGGTTTTAATCGTCCTAGAACCCATATCCAAAAATTAATTTCAATTAATTTCTACATTTCATGAATTGGATATTATTCTGGGTTTTTTCGTTATTCTTCCGAAAAAACCCGTTTTAATTAACGAAAACCCATACCAAAAATCTTTATAGTTTTTACACACCAACTATGATATGAGATTTATGCTTAAATTAATAAATCAAGTAAACACTTGCCTCGTGGATAAAATTCGACAACCTCGAGTTGAATACCACGGAGTTCGGTTGGAATCTCCTTTTCTTCTTCCTCTCTTCTTCTCTTTCTTTTCTCTCTTTTCTTTCTTCTATTTCACTCTCTCGTGCCTTATATAGAGAGGAATAAGGTTTTATCCCTTATAAACCCAAAAATGACTCGTTTACTCAATTGCGAGTCCCTATTAGTCCAAAAGTCCCCAGAATCTAAACACTACTCCCGGATACTCTATTCTGACTATCTCGGTCATTCTGAAACCAAACGCACACTCAAAATCTCCATCTGAGTCACTTAACTAAAATTCACTAATTAAACCCAACACATCTCAATGCGGGTTTTCCAATTAAAATATTATCCTTTGTCGCTTTACCCAACTGCGACATGTAATTAAAATTGTCCAACTCATTTACTTAATCCCAAAAGTAAATGTAGCACACATTGGAAATCATCTAACCCTCATAAACTCCAAAAATTATTATTCAGAGAAATTCCTCGAATCTCCAAATTACACCCATGTATGTAATTTAAATATCCATAAATGTGCGGGGTATTACATAAAGTTGGGAAAGAAATAAAGGACAGAAGAGTATAGATCTTCTCTAATCTCAAACTAACTCACTCTCAGAAAGGGTTTTCTGGTAAGATTTGGCTGGAGTTTAGTTTAAAGTTTCTTATTTCTCTCTCTTTATTTTCTCTTAGAAGTGAGGCTGGTAAAAGATTATAATCATATAACATATGGCATGTATTTATAGTAAGTGATGGAAGGCTTTGGAACCACGAAGCAAATCAACGCTCCAGATTGATTTTAAATGATTGAAGCAAATATAAGGGTTAAGAATGCACCGCTTATAAGCTAACCCTTATTGGTTAATCAAGTCATTACAAGGATTATCTCAGATTACATGCCAGTCGTTGATTAAAAAGATCCAAGGGTTCACAGGTAAGCCCAGATATGTGAGAGCATAAAAACACAAATCCATCCGTTGTGGAATCAACACGTGTAAGGCTGAGATGGCTGGAAAAACGCGTGTTTTTAAACTCTTAGAAATACAAATTCTCACCATAATATTTTCAAGCACTTTCGATTTCTACCCAAGCACAGATTTAGCAACTTATGGAATTTACACAACAGTCCAAAAAGTTTTAAAAACCAATTTTAAATTTTTAAAAATTGCTTTAAAAAATCATAAAAATTATTTAAAATATCCCAAAAATTATGGAAAATTTATTTTAAAAGGATTTAACTCACACACCCTCATATTATGAAGAATGCAGTATTATATGCAATACATAAATGATCCTAGGTGTAGTGTTGGTGTTTATACCTTTCGACTATTAGAGGAAATCAAAATGAATAATCTGAAGGCTTGTTGGTTTGAAAGGGTATGACTCAATTTTGTCACTATTTCCAAACTAGATGAGCACCTATATAATATAGACTCAAGTGAGTCAAAGATATAGGTGCTTCATGAACGACCCTTCAAACTCGTTCGAACGACTTAATGCCACCTCAATTTTCATGTTTGCCTATAAAAATTTACTTCGTGTATGTACTTTGAAAGACTTTTCAATCTACGTCTTCTGCAGACCTATGCACAAAAAGCCTTCTCTTAAAAGGACAAAAACACATTTTGATTCACACATCCTCCCATTTAATATTTTTGAATCACTTTGAAACCCTTAAACGCATAATTCTATTCTTGGAGTTTCTCTTATAAAGAAAGTGTCTCCCTTTCTGATCTTGTAGTTCTCATGGGAACTATTTCTGAGGAAGACGAAGCGTCACCTACGGAAATTCCGTCTTAAACGTTGTCTGTATTTCTCTATGTACATATAAGTTCTGATTTTCATATAATAGTGAAATAACAAAATGTTTTACCCCTTTGAGGATTTTTTTTAAAAATTCGTCTGACATGTTTGTTTGATTTCATGCTTCTTTATTTACTACTATCAGTCACATAGTTGCATGAACTAGGGTTTAACTGGCATTAAAATTTGGGTTAAGTTAACATTTAATTAAATAAGTTTAAACCATTGAACACTATCACACTCTCAAAAATAACACTTCATGTATAACCTCGTCTTTGTAGAGGTCACGATTAAGAAGTTTTAGTCAAATCTAGGAAATCTAGCTTAGTCATATGGACGACAATATCGGACCATAGTTGGCTAACATAAGGATACATCCTAGTACATTTTCTCAAATCTCATAACCAATGCTGACACATAGTCAGGATCACAAGATCCATCTATACGACCAGTAAGCTAGCACAAAGATAGGTAGATCCTACGTCAAGATAGCTTAGGTTTGTCTAAAATTGGTAGCTAGTAAGGCAGAGGTTAGAAGGATCTGATAACATGATTAGACATATAAAATACTAGTAGTCCTACCCCAACACTAAGAATCTTTTAAGCCGACATGGTAGGTGTACAAGATCCCACTACAAATCCTTAAGATTAGAACTAACTATAAGGTTTCTAAAATACGACCAAACTTACTTATCAATTTTTTTCTCAAATAACAATTAACTACAAATGGTGGCTAAAAATTTATTCGGGTAAATTAATTCGCAGGAAATCAAAGCATATACATGCCTACATGCAATAAACTGAATCAAATTTGATTTAAAGGCAAAAGCGAGCATAATTCCAAAAGTTCATTACAAAATATGTAAAGAGGAATATAAAATTTTCATAAACCCATAGATTCAAAAAATTTAGTCCATGGTACACTATTAAATCTAGGGTATCATTAGGAGACTGGTCGATTAATGGATCAATTGAAGGAATAGTGGCGGCAGGTGCATCAGTAATAACAGTGTCCTGATTAATTTATGGAGCAACAGGTAGAGTAGCCTCTACAGCAGTAGTCTGTTCTTCTTCTCAGTTCTCCTCATCCTCAGCATTAGACTCATCAATGTCAATTAATTTCTCAACGACCAAAGTTGTGATGTCCTTATCTTCACCCTCCCATTCAAAGACAACATCGATGATGTCGAGGTAGTACTTTATTATCCTCTTCTTAAATTCCTAAATAGCATCAAGAATGAAGGTTACAGTCTCTACATTGTACTCAGTATATGATTTAAACTTTTCCACCCCATCTTTCTCATCCTTAACTAGAGCTTCATTAGCTTTAATGAGATCCTGATTCACTTTGACATGCTCTCAGTTAGCCATGCTAAGTTTCTTTCCAGATGCATTCAGCTCGCTATTGGCCTTCTTAAGAGTCTCCTCAAATTTTTGGAGTGTTATGGCGTCAATTCCATCCAGGTTCTTTAGATTTTATATTTTATCTTCTACTTTGCTTAGAGATGCCATCTTCATGACCCCCTAGTCATCCTTTTGTTGAAGCTCGCCACTACTCTTTTCCTGGTCGTCGATAGACTACTTTAGCTCATCCATCAGCTAAGTGTTCTCCTTGGTGAGTGTAGTAATTATGTTCATTTTCTCCTTATAGGTGTGATGGTTGTTCATGGTTTTATATCTCATAGTAGTGTCAGATACTGAACCCTAAAAGAAAAGTAAAAAGGATTAATTGGCAATAAGATTTTGAACAAAAGAAGATTAGCACAATATTAACAAGCTTACCTATGACAGTTGATGTTGCACCAAAATCCATATGGCATCAGGGTCATAAACCCTTAGAAACTCAAAATCCTTATTATGCTCGTGATAACCGACGAGATCAGTAGCATTATTCAGGTGGTGGAAAACAAAGTCAGGATTATTTTTTAAATCCTCAATCATGATAGGATTACCGGGGTCAAACTTCAAGTCTTCAACCTCTTCATAACGGGAGGTTGATCCCTGAACACATATGAGCTGTCGAAAGGGTCATCCTTTCATTTGAATCATTTACACGATAGTCCATCTAGCCTAACCACATCCACCCATGGGACCTTAGGGTCACTGTGAGTTATGGGGGATTTAGGGGCCTCTATTAACCAACATAAGTAGGACTAGGAGATGTCAAAGACTTTCCCTTTAATTTCAATTGAGCCGTAGCTTCGTCCCTAGCATTCCTGAGAGAATTAATCTCGACATATTTGATGTTCTCAACATCAGGCCTCTTTTGGGCATCAAATCCCTTTATGGACTTAGTCTCTGCATCATCCTTTTTCTTCTTCTTAGCCACCATGTTTTTACAATGTATAATATCCAGGGCAACACGATCAATTATTTGAGGTTCCATCCCGCCTAAAGGTTCAGCAATAAAGCCTGAGGTAGTAGGAGTAAAAGTTGTATAAGAGTTCAAAATTTAGTCATACTACACTGTATATACAATTGATTAGATATAAAATAGTTTTATCACTTGTCTCAGCTTCAGCTTCAGCACCCTAGTTAACCTCGACACCCTAATCGGCTTCAACACCGAGGTCAGCTTCAATAGGGCCTTCTGCTACTAAAGGAACTAATGTCTCTATATAGGGCGCACCACCTGGAGCATGTGATACCCAATGCGTATAAACTTGGTCACGGAAGGTTTATTTTGTAACAACTGCAAATATCTAATGTTCTTCGAACCTCATATTCCTATTCTCCCAAAGTAAAGCCATGAACTTTTGCACTTACAATTTTCTGTATAACCTCTATATTGTACTTGATCTTCTCTATGTTCAATTTCTTGCCCTCAAATCTTTGTTTATTTCTATCCCCTCAAATATAATATGTGACAACCAAAACACTAGCAAAACATAGGGTTTTTACCTGACTTATTCTATTAATCTAACACAACATATGAGTTATCACATTTCCATTCGTATTAAACACAGTAAGAACCCAATTCCAAAGTCTTTCGGGCACATCACAATAAAAAATTAGGTTTCACATGTTTTCCTCCTATATAGTGTATCATAAAACACACAAACAGAACCACATGTATCCTTCTTTCTTTAAGATACCATTGGTGGGTACTTTACCATTTAGAGTTCCCCAAGATAGTACTGTCATTATTTAAGGAATAAAGTTAATCGTGTGATACTTTTATTTGTATTAATACTATTATGAGACTGATTCAAATAAATAATACTAGTAGTCGAATCCTCACAAATCATATTATCATCCATGCAATTTGTAAAAATCTCCATTTTTCAATAAAAGGGAGTATGTTTTAGAAATAACTTTTGAATTGAGTGGGAAGGCACCACTTTCCATATTTAATGATCTCTTTCACACATGATTTCAAGTTACAAACAATTGTGCTCGATAAATATAGCATCTCACTAATATGTTTTCCATAACCAAGAGTCATTGTGCATATTAATTTTATCACATTTACTAACTATCCACCCAGAATGTAAATCTATGAGAATTGCACAAGGTTTAATACTTAGACAAACTAAGGATTTTGGATAGTATCCAATGCAACGAGTTTATACTATCTTGAATCTCTCTTTCATATATTTAGACCACAAGTTTGCCTTTGTTATTACACACCAATTTATTTTTTTATAGCAGCCTTATTAAGGTGTCCATTATCTCTCAGCCCAAAACCATGTTCATCTTTAGATAAACATACTTTTTCTGTTGATGACCACTATCTTATTGTTATTTACACCACCAGACCAAATAAATTTCCTTGCAAATTTGTTTATTTTGACTAGAATATAATGAGGCCATTTATAGATTTGGAAAGAATTAAATATCGTATTATAAAAAAATTATTTAACTAATTGAACTCTAATAGAATTTGACAATAATGGATCTTTTAATTAAGATAGCTTAGCAATTTCTCTGTCAGTTGTGGGTTGGATATTAACTTTTGGAGGATTGTTATTAAAAATAGGAACTTGTAGATATATGATAGAAGTGTTACCTTTTTTTAATACCAAGTGTGTTTGATACCATATTTATTTTATGTTGAGACAGGGCCCTCAAGTAGAACTTACTCTTCTTTTTGCTCATATATTTACCTGGTGATGCACTATATTCTTTAAAAGATTTCTTTATGTTTTTCAAATATATAATATTAGATTTTATAAAAAAAATGAATGAGTCATCTGAAAAACAGAATGCAAGAAATGGATACATGTTTTAAGCTAGGCGTAGAACATAATCATTTTCTTTTCATGAAGTTTGGTCAGTCATATACTCTATGCCTCTTCAAATATGCAAATTAAAAGAGGAAAGATAATATCACCTTGCCTAACTCACCTTCTACACCCAAAGAAACCACATGAGGTTCGATTTATAATTACAAAGAGTTTAGCAGATTTTAGCATAACTTTTAACCATATAATGAATTTATAGTTAAAGCCAGAATTAGAAAATACTTGCATAGCGAATTCCCCATTCAACGTGTCACAAGCCTTTGTAATATCTACTTTAATACCAATAATGCCACTATAGTCATTACAATCAATTAGATAAAAGCATTCATATACTATTCAAACATTTTTTGTTATTTTACTTTATTGGATAAAAGCATTATATTCTCGAGATATTATTTTATGGATAATTTATTTAATCTACCACACAATATCCACGTAATATTTTTTAGCACATAGCTACCAATCTAATTTGGGTAAGTAATAAGGCTATATACCTCTTTTAATCATGTAATAATACTTTTAAATCCCTGAATTTAACATATGTATGGAAAAATGCAATACATCTATTACCCTCCTTGAACCAATTTTCATTTTCTTTTTCATTCTACATGGTCTCTTTGTTCAACAAAGATATTTTAATTTTAGTTTTACTTCAACAAAGATATTTTAATTTTATTTTTACTCATTGCTTCTCTATTTAAATATGTAATCGTTCACTCCTTTGTTAAAGATCTCACATTGGATATTTAATCATCTCTCATATCAATGATCTTTTCATCTAAGTCACAAAAGACAACTTTATTCCAGTTATTAAGAGAATATTTAACTTCTTTCAATCTTTTTGTGAGCATAAAAATCTAGCAACCACTATTATCAATAAATTTCCTTGCATCATTTATTATTTTAATGAATTCTACATGGAAAAACCTTATTGTTTTAAATTTTAATGGGTGGGACCATCTGCAACATTTCTACAATTAAAGAGAATAGGGGAGTGATCAAGTGTTCATCGCATAACATTTTATCAAGATTTTCATTTTCACGAGTCGAGGCACAATTTCCTTTAGACTAAGTAAAAACTGGCATTTGGGCATTAGGATGAATCAACTTGGTATCATAAATGAAATTCCAAGACTCCTAAAACTCATACAAGAGGTTCCATTGGGGCCTCTGCCTCCCATTTTCTCTTTTGCTCCAAGAATTTTGTTAAAGTATCACACCAACATCCAAGGACAATTTATGTTATCACTTTCAAGACTTTCCATAGCTCTCTTATTCACTTTATAGTTATTTTTGTCACAAACTACAGAGCATTTAATAACATCCTTATTCATTAGACAACTTAGAGTAATGTGTTGGCTAAACTTAGAGGTTAACTTTATATTAGTGATATTTTAACAGCCCGTGTAATTTTGGGGTAATTTCGAAATAAAGAGGAAAAATAAATTTTGAGATAAAATTATTTTTATTGCTCAATTATGTTGGTTATTATTTTTAAAGGCGAGAATTTCAAACGGCTTCGAAAACAGAGTTAAAACGGATTTTATATTGATTTTTAAATTTGTCCCTTATATTTTTTTTAAGGGGAACTGTCAGTTTTCCGGGGTGATCGATCGATAGACGCCTGGGCATCGATCGACAGATGCCTTCAGAAAATGTGTGCAACAAGCAGTTTTAAGAGTTTGTGTTTGTTTCCAACTCTTACTTCTTTTCCTTATAAATTAAGGTCCTGGGTGACCCTTTTTAGTACAACTTTTTGGCAGCAAACATGTTTTTAATTCCTCTTATTTTTATACACTCTGCCCCTTTAATTTATGCATTCAACCTTAGGTTTTTGGAGGTGTTCTTGGGGATGTTTTGAGGTTGTTCTTGGAGGAGTTTTTGGTGAGCTTTTGAGCATATTTTTTATGGCTTGTTCTGTGATTTCTGGGAAGAATTATGTTGGTTCTTTTGATGGTTTGAGGTATGGGATTTTGCACAATATGCTCATTAATCTCGTGAGTATTATTCTCGTTCTTTTCTTGTAATTATTGACTCATATTTGAATTGATAAATACATTAGGAATTCTGAAAATATTTGTTGTTGGAATCTGATTTTGATTCATGAGGTATTATTATTCTGTTGGGCATGTTGTCATGAGTTAATATGGCACTGAGGTTGGGCACCCGCCAATATTTCTTTTTCCGGATATGCTAAAAGAATGCATAGGGGCGGTATGGTGGTGAGGCCTGGTGACCCGATTAATGTGTTGTTGAGAAATTATATTGATATAATTGCTTATGAGATTCTATTTTGATTTGAATATTCGTATACGTATTGTGACGTTTTATTCACCGCTAATATATGTTGAGCATCTTTCATGTCGTATTGTGTACTTCCCCATATTTTCTTTTATTGGCAAGTTAGCGCGAATTTTGGGGCGCTATGGAGATTGATTTTAGCGAGGATTATTTTGGGAAGATTTTTAATACAAGTTGAGAAGATTGTATTATTTTAATGTATAGAGCATTGGTTATTTTTATTTTATTTTCGAGTTAGTTGTTGTATGTAATTCGAGAGACTTGGTATTTATTTGAAGAGTTTGAGATTTGTAGTTCTCTTTTGTTGTTGTGGGTTTTAGATGCTCTATACCTTATTTATATTGTGGATTTAGTTAGTTTTATTGATGAGTAGCACGTCGCTCGCTCTCCCCAGGCGGGCGGGGTGTTATAGATATTGTTTCTTCTTAAAAGTCAAATGTTTGAGATAATCCCTTTCCAAACATTTGCAATCACTAATTGCAACTCAAAGGTCCAATATTGAATGTTAATAGAATCCCATTTCACTATAAGCTTTGTTATACCTAGCAAATCAGGGTTGTATTTCCTAACTAGGTTGGATAACTCTCTTCTTGAATAAGATTTTTCCAACCCTATTATATCAAAAAATGGCACCTTCATTAGTAATTTTCCTTCCCACTACTTCATGCAGGGTCGGGTATACTCTTATTGTAATAGCCTTTAATGTTTTGACGATTCTCCTTTTTATATATTTAGTGAGGACTTCACTGGAATGTTTCTCTTTACTAGTCTTGTTACACCCTTTACTTCCCACATGCAGGTTGGCTAACACGGTATGCCAAAGATAGGGGAGTGTCAATCAATTTATATAATTCTTACCTTCAACAATAAAATAAAAACAATAAATAATTTAAAGTAGCAACACGGAAATAATAAACAAGATAAATAATTTAAATAGAATGACAAATTTAGTTGTTCCACAAGGTACCACGTTGAACATCCCCTCTAGCATAGTTGTTTTTGTCTCCTCGACTCCGGTGGTGCCGATAGATCTAAGGGAACATGAATCGGTATTGGAAACGGTGGTGTTGGTGGAATAACTTGAAGTGGTATTATCCTATTACCATGATGATTGAACTCTCGTGGACAAGCCTTTAGGGACCTCTGGTCCAAATTAACTCCTCCCCACATCCACAGCAACGTCCTAAAAGGTTCCATTATAAGCCTCTTGTTGCTATCTCACTATTCCGTGGTTATGTTTCTACTTTAGTTAATACTCCACATGTTGCTTCTTATGTTATGGTTGTTTGTTCTCCTCGTAATGAAAGTGTTTTCCCCCTTTTGTCTTACCATTTTTCTATTAGGTAAAGTTAGTCCCCTTATTTGTTAACTTCCAATTTTTAGACTTTTAAACGTCTGAATTCTCCTAACGATTTATAATAACAACATTCATCACCTTGTTATATGCTGTGTATGTAGGATTCCCTAATAATACCTACTCGATCCTTAAAGTCAGTACCCTAATAAATAGTCCATCAGTTTCTCCTCCATGCTCGCCTCATTGGGTGAGAATAGAGAGAGGTTTGTGAACTCTTATTCATACTAGCTAGGCAGCGGCGTGGCTCTTCTGAGCCAACGTGAAAATTTTTGTTTTCTTTGTCCCTCTAACTATTGGCAAACAATACTTGACCTCAAACCTCTTCTAAAACTTACTTATATTCATATTGATCCTCTCCTCTGTAGTGATGGTATACTCCCACCACTGTAATGCCTTACCCACCAGCTTAAAGCTAAAAAGCATCTTCATTTGAACCTTCGTGCACTCCAATATCCTTAAGTGCCTTTGAATATCATTCCTCCGCTAGTATGTAACTATCATGTTCATAGACCTAGTAAATGTGGCATCTTGTAATTTTTAATAATTTATTGATCAAGTCTATTTATCAAAAGTTACAATTTGTCAAAACAATTTAAATACCATTCTTAGTATGAAGTGGAAACAAAGATCAATGATAGACCAATGTAAATATAGACATGAAAAATCCTAAATACTAATATATAATGAATGAGAGTTGATTACATCACCAAGTAAAATCTATACTGCCTGATGATACCTGATACATACAAATCCTCTCAAATTCAATTTATCTTTTACAGTTGAGTACAATTACGAAGAATAAAGTAAAACTCGCATATCCTAAAATAAATGAAGTATATCTAAAAGTAAGTATGACCCATACATCTTCAAATCTCGTTGATGAATGGAACGTAAGACAGTGTGCTCGAGTAAGAAACTAGGTCGGGTACACGGGAGCACTACCTACAGCAATGTGATGGGTCATTTCCACTGCAATAAGATAATAGTTACGCATACAAGTAGTAAAACTATCAATTATGAGTATAAATATTAAACTCTACGATTGTTAGATACATGTAGCGTGTGTGTGTGTGTGTGTCTATATATATATATATATATATATATATATATATATATATATATATATATATCCTTGTATTTGTCTATATAGAGTATACCAAACCCATGTCTAGAAGTCGAGCCATGCAATATTATTTATTAATTCGTAATAGGCCCATAGTGTGGAGCCTAAAAGTATCCAAATGGTTTCTTTAATCCGCTAATCATTACACTTCCCCTTACGTGTAAGGTCAATAATGCATATGCTATCCAGAAAGTCTAACTTAATATTTTATTTATGTATAAAATCTTAGTCGTTCACACGCTACCGTTCGCATCATAAAAATATTGTCGTCCACACAGTAAAAAGCATAGTTATTCGCACGGTGCATAGAACTAAAGTGGCCCAGAAACAATTTTTCCTTCAACCTACACCCCTGTCCCAAGCCCAAAACTCATAATCACCATGTTCTTCCTATAACTAAGTTCCATGCCATAATACCCTTTGAATATAACCTAGGATAGTTATTAACTCCCATCTTTACTTGTTAATTCCATTTTATCGTATATATATATACACACACGCACATGTGTGTGTGTGTGTGAGCAAGAGAGATAGAGAGATTTCAATACATATTTCCATATCCAAGTGCTACATTAAAATTCTAAGGGAAATATACAATTACAAGTAAATGAATAGTTTACCACATGATTCCATTTAAGTAGAAACATTTAAAAGGAACATATAATTTCCTATCCAAATTTATTAGCTGATTTATCGTACATATGAAATTTTAATAATTAGTAGACTAATTTAAACTTCACATGGAATTTTAGGAATTGGGTTCGTTCATTTATTTGTAAAATATTCTCATGAGATTCATGCTCACAATGAGTCCTCTCCGCCACAAGTGAAGCAACATGCCTTGAAGCTTCCAAAGGATAATTATCAATGTGTTGTATTTCAACCCATTTTTTGTAACCAAAAAGGTCAATTTAAGTAATTCTTACATAACATTAAAAAAAACTTCCAAATTTTCTAGGAAATATCGTATTGATGAGGCCTCTTTGTTAAAGCATGATTTTATTTCCCCTTTTAAAAATCAAAAGTTACTTTTTCAACCATTGAATGTTTTTCAAAATAAACAAATATTGACAATAGTTTAAAAGATTTCGGGAAGAATATTAAGACTTGGACAAAAAAATATGTTAATTGTCTTATTATTTACATATCTTTTATTCCCTCAAATGATATACAATCGTACTTTGATAATGGATGTTATAGGCGCATGACCAGAAATAAAACTTTATTTTCTAAATATGATAAGAACAAAACGAGTATATAGGGATGGGAATAAGTATAATATTATGGGAAGGGGTACCATTGACTTAGTCGGCCTTCCTATGTTAAACAACATCCTTTTGGATCTTGAAGGATAACTTGCATAGCATAAGTCAAATGTGTGATGATCGTCACAATGTTCTTTTTAGCAAGAATAAATGTAAAGTTTTTAATTCCCTAGGTAAAATAATTTTGAAGGGAACTAAAATGTGAGATAATTATTAATTCATTAATGTTTCCCTAAATATTCACTGTAATATTGCTAAGAAAGATGTGGTCAATTTTTGGCATAAGAGGTTAAGTGACGTGAACTTTAGAGATTTTAGTAGACTTTGCAGGAATGAACTTGTTCGTGACTTACCTTCCCCTGAGTCGACCGTGCTTGTGGTACATGAGAAATGGGAAAACAAATTTAAAATCCACACAAGAAATTCAACATTATGACTACCTACCATGTGTTTGAACTCTTACACATAGACCTCATGGATCCAATGCATACAAAAAGTATAAGTGGTAGGAGATACGTCCTTATGATTTTAGAAAACTTATCTAGATTAAATTATATAGGAATTTTGCATAGTGAATACGATTCTAAGGACTTATTTAATTCCAAGGGAAAAAAATTCAAAATTAAAATAAATACACAATCATTAGAGTCCGTAATAATCACAAAAAGAGTTTTAAGGAACTAGTATTATAGAGCGGTGTAGTGAAGTTGGAATACATTATGAGTTCCCCCCAAAAAAAGGGATTATTGAAAGGAATAATTAAAACATTCAAGAAATGGATGGATCCATATTGGTAGCAAGAGTGTTCTTACAAGGTTTTGGATGGAGGAGGTTAAAACGGTTTGTCACACCTTAAACCGCGTCTGTAGGAGGTGTGGAACGAATTGAATACATAATGAGATTTAGAAAGGAAAAAAGACCACATTCACATTTTAAGGTCTGTGGAATCAAGTGTTATATACATTAAGAGAGAGATTACTTGACTAAAATTGATCTTGGGAGTGTTGTTGGCATTTTTCTAGGTTATTCAATTAATAGCAACTCTTCCAAATTCAATAGGTAATGGAGTCTATTAATGTCTTCATTAATGATAGAGATTCTTGCCATTTCAATGAGGATTATTGTGAGAACAAAAGAGGGAAGAAGATTATTGGGTAACTTATAAGATGTTTGTGAATATGTGTCAGCTTCACCATAAGAAATTGTTGAAGTGGGTGATACACTCCCTTAGGTTAAATGATATATCAAAAATAATTACTATTCCTAGTGTATGAGTAAAGAAACATTCTAAACTCCAAAAATAAGCCAACTTTCTTTGTAACACTTCAACAATTGAACCTTAAAATGTGAAATAAGCCTCATTGGATGAATATTAGTTTAATGCAATTCAAGATGTGTTAGATTAATATACTTAAAAAGAAGTTTGCAAACTACTTCCTTTTCCAAATAAAGTTAATGTCATTGGTACCAAATGGATCTTCAAGAAAAAGTGTGATGAAGATGATATCATTTTAAGACATGAGTCAAGGCTAGTGGTTATATGATACAGAGTCAAATTAAAGATGTTGATGTTGATGTGTCTTTTGTCTCCATTTCAAAGCTTGATTCAATTTGTTTCCTCTTAGCCATTTCATATGCCTCAGAATTAAATCTCCATCAAATGGATGCAACGAGTTCCTTTCTAAATATAAATATCCAAGAGGAAATGTATGTGTCATGACCTAAGGGACTTGAGAACCCCCAATTCCCTACACACCTATATCACCTAAAAAGGCTTTTTATATCCTACATAAAGCAACAAGTGTGTGGTATGAGAGACTTACCTCTCATCTTGTGGGAGAAGGTTTCACCCATAGGAGTGTGGATAAGACTTTGTTTTATCATTCTTGTTGGAAGGACGAAGTGGTGTACCAATTGTGTATTGATGAGATTTTTCGTCTCCATCAATGAAAAATATGTCCAAAATCTTTCCTCCCTTATGCAAAAGGAATTTGAAATGATCATGACTACGGAACTCATATTATTTCTTGATATTCAAGTGCTTCAAATGGAAAATACAATTTTTATTTATCAATATAAATATGCAAAAGACCTTGCAATGAAATTTTATTTTGACGCTTCCAATCAAAATTTCATTCCCATAAGGGTGTTAGTGAAAATTAAAAAGGACGATAATGGGAAGGATGTGGAAGAAACTCCTTATCGAAACATGATTGATTGATTGTGGTACCTTATGTATAATCTTCCATATATATCCATTAGTAAATGAGTTTATGCTCATTACCAATCTTGTCCTGAGGAATCCCACTTGAAAGTCGTTAAGCGTATCATCAAGTATGTAGGTGGAACAATTGGCTTTGGTATTTTGTATCCATGAAAGACCAATATTTCTTTATCATCTTATTGTAACGCTAATTAGAAAAAGATGTGGAAGGTAGGAAGAGAACCTTTGGTTATTGCTTCCATATTGGAAGTTCTTTTGTCTATTGGCACGCCAAAAAATAATTGTTCATTGTTATCCAAAGGCAAGACATAATATATTGTAGTTGGTAGTTATTTTACACTATTTTTATTGACAAAACAAGTGTTGAAAGATTATAATATTGATAAGCGTTGCATGGTTATTTATTTAAATAATACTATTGATATTGATATTTCCAAAAATACCATTCAACATTATAGAACAAATCATATTGTCATTCACCATCAATTTATTTGATTTCTCGTTGAACAAAAAGGTGGTATCTTTAAATTATGTTTTAGTTAATCTTCAATTTGACTAGATTTAAGTTTTTTGGATCATCATTAGGTATTTTTGTTGTTCATTGAATGATTTTTAACTTATCTAGGAATTAAGATCTTTGTATGATGTCATATATCTTAAGACATGTTTCTTTATTAAGAAAGTTGATTGTGCTTCTTGCCATAAAAAGAATTTAGATACAATCATTTATATTCAGTATATACTCCTTACCAGATATTGTATTTCAAAATGGCTATTTTTTTATAACTTATCATTTTATTTAGGAATGAGATTTGCGTTTCATAAGATAGTTTCTACATTTATTTAAGTCTTGTAAACTAATTTTTTATTGGGAATACATGCTACTCGTATTTTATTGCACTTTACGCCAGAGTAAACATTATTTGAATGCCACTTTATGGGGTATAAGATAGATGAGTGGTCTTATACAAATTTTACAAAGCTTGAAAGACTTGAAAAGGGGTGTCCACTGTCCTAAAAATACATATATGTGAGATGCTTATTGTCATTATTTGGAGTAATTTGAAAATGATTGTTTCCATATCAAAATCATGAGAGAAGATGTGCTTAGGGTTGCGAAATTAGGAAGAGAAAGCTACCTTTACGAGATATACCTCCCCATTTTTTCTTAGGAGAAAAAGACGCCACATCCAAGACAATTTTGAACAAGTGTTGCTTCATAGATTTCTATCCATACAAAATTTAGTAACATCAAGGATGTGAAACTATATATTTTAACCAAAATCTCTCACTGGGGAGGGGGAGGTGGTAGTTAAAAATGTCTAAATGGATGTTGTAAAATTTCACTTATATCAAAGCTTTGAATCCTTTGTTCCATGTTTTATTTTTGTTAAATGAACTTGAGCTTGATATAAATCGTTTAATGATGTTATTTTTTTTTATTTTTTTTTCAAATGAGATATAATATTATATTTTTGGTTGATAAATATCATCATGTTATATTATCCTTTATGGCAATCTTTTCATGACTATGAACATATGTCACAAAAATCAAATAATATAGAAGGTTTACTCGTTCTTTAAATTATCAAGTACCCCTAGAAGGTTAATGTAATAACCCGCGTATTTTGGGGGGTATTTTCAAAATATAGAGGAAAATAAAGTTGTTGATAAAATTATTTTTACTGCTCAAATATGTTGAGAATTATTTTTAAAGGCGAGAATTTTAAACGATTTTGAAATCGGAGTTAAAATGGATTTTATATGAATTTTTAAATAATTATGCCTTATAACATTTTTAAGCCGAACTATTAGTTTTTCTGGGCGATCGATCGACGCCAGGTTCGATCGACCGATGCCTTCAGATTTCGTGCGCTGCAAGGATTTTTGAGGAGTTTTGTTTTGATTCAAACTCTTATCTTTTTTACCTTATTTAAAGGGGTCATGGGTGACCATTTTGGAACAGACTTTTGTCCCAAAAATATGCAGCAAATATATTTTATTTCCTCTCTTTTTATACACAAACAGTACCCTTTGATTTATGCATTCAACCCTAGTTTTTGGAGGTGTTCTTGGGGCTGTTTTGGTGTTAATTCTTAGAGATGATTTGATGATTTTGGGGAGATGATTTTGATGGCTTAATCTGAATTTTCTGGGCAGATTTATTTTGGTATCCTTTTGGTGGTTTAAGGTATGGGATTTTAGACAATATGCTTCTTAATCTCGCGAGAGTTATTCCCTTAATTTCACGTGATTATTAAACTCTTATTTGAATTGCTAAATTCATTTGGAATCGGAAAATTATTATTGGAATGTGATTGTGATTCATGTGGTATTATTATTTTGTTGGGAATGTTGTCATGAGATTTTAATATGGCATTGATGTTGGGCACCCGCCAAGATTCCTGTTCCGGCTACTTGATAAAGTATGGCGTGGTACGGTGAGGCCTGGTGACTCGGATTAATGTGTTATTGAGAAATTATATTGATAAAACGTTTATGATATTCGCACTTGATTTTAATATTCGTACTCTTATTGTTACGCTTTATTCACCGCTAATATTTGTTGAGCATCTTTCCTGTTGTATTTTTTACTTCCCCATATTTTTCCTTAGTGGCAGGTTCGCATGGATTTGGATGATTTGGGACTAATTGGACATTGATTTTATCATGGATATTTTGGAAATAATATTCGAGAATACAATTGGAAGATTTGTATTTAGTTTTGATGTATAGAGCATTTTTATTTCGAGATAGATAGTTGTTTTATTTCGAGAGATAATTATTGTATTTAATTTGAAGAATTTGAGATTAGTGGATTTTATATTATTGTGGGATTTATTTAGATGCTCTATACTCTATTGTTTGTGGATTTAGTATAACTTTATCGGAGTAGCGCTCCGCCCCGCTCTCCCCGGGCGCGGGCGGGGTGTTACAGAATGGTATCAGAGCCTAGGTATACGACCACCCTCAGGTCTTGAGTTTTGGGTCTTTTGCGTTTTTGTAGCGCGTATTTGGAGATAGAAATTTTAGATGATATTTTCATGATAGGTTCTGACATTAGATGTGAGGAATTTATTTTTGGGAGACGAGATTACTTTTGGAGATTGTTATGGTGGCCTGATTTTTTAGAGTTAGGCTTTCGGCGAATTTTGAGGGCGAAATTCCATTGTTAGTGGGGAAGTGTGACAACCCGCGTATTTTTTGGGGCATTTTCAAAATATAGAGGAAAATAAATTTGTTGATAAAATTACTTTTATTGCTCAAATATGTTGAGAAAAATTTTTAAAGGCGAGAATTTCAAATGGTTTCGAAATCGGAGTTAAAACGGATTTTATATGAATTTTTAAATATTTATTCCTTATAACATTTTTAAGCCGAACAGTCAGTTTTTCTAGGCGATCGATCGACGCCAGGATCGATTGATCGATGCCTTCAGATTTCGTGCGCTACAAGAATTTTTAAGGAGTTTTGTTTTGATTCAAACTCTTATCTTTTTTGCCTTATTTAAAGGGGTCATGGGTGACCATTTTGGAACAGACTTTTTCCCCAAAAATATGCAGCAAATATATTTTATTTCCTCTCTTTTTATACACAAACAGTACCTTTTGATTTATGCATTCAACCCTGTGACACCCCGACTAATTAAATACCGGGTAGCTACTCCTTTATTAAATTAATACAAAATGCCAAGTTGGTTCAGTTAATAGCATCACTGTCGAAAACATATTAATGATTTCTAACCACTTAGTATTTAAAAAGTAAGTTGTCAAATTTTAAATTAAATCTGATTAACATGCAATAAAAGAATTATGAAAGAATAACATAACCATTCACCATAAAGAAGCAATAGAATAACCAATAAATAATAATAAGTCTGGAGGAAATACTCCTCACAACAATCCCAAAATGGAAATAAATAAAACAAGTTTGCATCCTGAATTAAATACAAACCAAAGTCTGAATAACTGAAATATAAAGTGTCTCTAAAGAAATGGGCGACATGCCCTACAATGATGAAACTGAATATGGAGTCAAGACTAGAAAAGAGGCGTCTATTAGCAAAGCCCTGTAACTTCCACAACAGCTACAGCTCGTCACCTAAATAGGGATCCTATGCATGGTGTCCTTGTGGCTGGGCACCTAAAGAGGTTTTTACAAAAATAGATTTGAAAGAAAACGGGTCAGAGCCCGAAAGTGGAGAGTATTTTAAAAACAGAAAGTGCTTTAATAATATTTAAAACAATGAAAGGTAGCTTACCTCTCGTCTAACTGTGCACTCCTAACGTTCCTGTACCCATTCATGAGTTATTTATATCTAACTAAACCGTCATAAGTTCTAACCCAACTACTCGATTCACAAAATGAATCCCCAATGTTATCACTTAAAAAGGTAGCTTTACTTAAACTCAGATTCTCAATTATTAGCATTACCGTTTACTGGAGGTTATCCCCTTATTTATCTTCTCAAGGAGTTACTATTAATTATTCTCATGGTTAAACAAGACAATTCTTTTTCATTTAACCGTATATTATTCACATCATAAATATACAATATAAGCACCCCGAGGCTAAGTTGCGGTGCACACATACTCTGCTATCCATCCCGATACATCACATACATAAGGATTACAAATTCCGAATCTCTCAGGAATTGTTAGAATAAGCACATCACATAAAAATGGAGGCGAACATAATTCAACATATCCATGGTCACGTACATACCTACGCTCCATAGTCAGCTGACTTATTAACTCACAAATAAGTCATTCTCTTGAACTATGTCCTCGAGGTACCAATCTAAATCCGGGCACACAAAGATTAGATGGCCCTAAGCAAACGTAAACCTCCCGTGATAGCAAGTATGGTAGGTATGTCATACACATAAAATCATATACTAAGCATTCACACATCTTAGATGTCTCAATATTAATAAAGGTACATTCTACATCCTTATACCATTATTCCAATTTTATACATTTTAAGTCTTCCGATAATATAAAATGTAGACTGTCGACACATCTCACGTCATAGTTTATTGTACTTAAAACCTATCTCAAAGGGATTATTAAGTTTCCTATTATTCCCACATATAACATCATTATTCTTAAGGTCCTTACTTCTGCCCCAAACCTCATTTCATCAATTTATTCAAATTTACTCTTTTAACCCTAATATTCTCTCACTCATTGAATTTCATTAGCTTTTAGAATAATTCCTCAAATTGAATTCTAATTAAGGTCCAAATTTTATAACCATACCTACTGGTCTTCCTTAAGTCTAAGGATATTCATTAAGTCTCCAATGATAATTTTCTAAAGGTTAACATCATTAAAATATAACTAGGAAAATTTTACTCATTCTGGGAAGGTGGATCGATCGACCTTGAACCTCGGTCGAACGATGATGGTCGATCGATCGACTGATGAATGTCGATCGATCGATCGCACCAGGTAGGCTACGGACTGCTTCATTGTGCAGTCCTCAAATCGTTCCAAAACTCCATTATAATGCATGAAACTCTAATTTAATATTATAATATCATCATACAACCATCCTACAACATTGTTAACGTTCTAAAACCAATAAATCATCAACCAAGGGCTTTATTTGGATCAAAACTTCATCAAGAACCCTAGTTTTCTATTTCTTTCAAGAACAATAATAAATCTCTTCTTAAATCCGTTTTTAGATCATCAAGGGTTATAATTTGAATTCATAATTCGTCCAGAATATGTCTACATGCAATTCCTAACATGGTTCATAGTTTTAATCCTCAAATTCATGAGTCTATATCAATCTTCCAAGACAAAATTCGATAATTACCTAAACATGGAAGAACACATTCATGGAATTAATTGTAACTAAATCACTTTCCTTATGTTCTTAAGATTTGTTGTTGGTTGGAGATGGTTGAATTCATCTCTCTCTCTCTGCAGAATTCTCCTCTCTCTCTCTTACAATTTCTTCTCCAAAGATGACAATGGAGGTGGGGGTTGGTTTTTGGCAAGTTAGAAATATTTTCTTAACTTCTCCCGTAGCTCACTACTTAGATTGGGGTTGAAAATGGGTTAGTGGGTTTAATGATAAGTTATAATTAAAGTCTGATTTTCGTGGGTTTTAATTACCAAATTTCCAAAATTACCAAACTACCCTTTTGGGTTGCCGGTTTGGCCTAAAAATGCCCCGGGACCCAAACTAAACCCTCGGCTAGTGTTTTCTGACTATTTCGACCTTTCCGGACTCGTTGGTGCACTCAAAATGACCATCCGGTTGATAAAATAAAATTCATTTTTTTAATTTAAATAATTACATTCCTGACGTGACTGTCACGCGCGTCCCAACAAAATTTCCCAAATTGCCGTATTTCTATCTCACGACAAATTCAATATTTTCAATATTCATATATTGCCATATATACACATTATAATCAAATACCAACTCACATCTTGTTAGTATTTATCCGGATTAATTCTCAATTAATTCACATTTAATTTAATTAATCCCATAAATAAATATCGATAAAAATGCGGGGTATTACAAACCCTAGTTTTTGGAGGTGTTCTTGGGGCTGTTTTGGTGTTAACTCTTGGAGAAGATTTGATGATTTTTAGGAGATGATTTTGATGGCTTAATCTGACCTTTCTGGGCAGATTTATGTTGGTATCCTTTTGGTGGTTTAAGGTATGGGGTTTTACACAATATGCTCCTTAATCTCGCGAGAGTTATTCCCTTGATTTCATGTGATTATTAAACTCTTACTTGAATTATTAAATTCATTTGGAATCAAAAAATTATTGTTGGAATCTGATTGTGATTCATGTGGTATTATTATTGTGTTGGGCATTTTGTCATGAGATTTTAATATGGCACTGATGTTGGGCACCCGCCAAGATTCCTATTCCGGCTACTTGATAAAGTATGGCGCGGTATGATGAGGCCTGGTGACTCGGATTAATGTGTTGTTGAGAAATTATATTGATAAAATGCTTATGAGATTCGCATTTGATTTGAATATTCGTACTCGTATTATTACGCTTTATTCACCGCTAATATTTGTTGAGCATCTTTCGTGTCGTATTGTGTACTTCCCCATATTTTTCTTTAATGGCAGGTTAGCGTGGATTTGGATGATTTGGGACTAATTGGAGATTGATTTTAGCTTGAATATTTTGGAAAGAATATTCGAGCATATATATGATAAGATTTTTATTTATTATTGAGTTGTATAGAGCATTTTATTTCGAGATAGATAGTTGTATTATTTCCAGAGACTTTGTTATATTGAATTTGAAGAATTGAGATTAATGGAATTTATTTTTATTGTGGGATTTTTAGATGCAATATACCCTGGTGGTGGTGGATTTAGTATAGTTTTATCGTAGTAGCACGTTGTGTGTCCCTTTTCGGGTACGCGGGGTGTTACAGTTAACTCGTTCCCCCTTAATGTGAACAAACTTATCGTTTAGAGTCTTCTCGCGTGCCTTATAATTATCAATAAAAACAATTTCCTCTACGACACAAACATTAACCCTAGAATTTTTAAAGTCCTCCAATTATTTTTCAAAAACTAGGACTCTATCATCACTCTCTTTCTTGGAAAATTCTAATTTTCTAAAATCACTATCCATGTCTATAAGTTTTTCACGAAAGAAATCTCTTTGACTTTGAATAGTTTGCAAAATATCCACAGCGAATTTAAGACGAGAATTTTCTTTTTCAAGAAATTCAATTCTTTTAGCAAACTTCAAATTCAAACGATTTAAGTCAAGAAAATTATGAGAATCCATCGAGAGAAAATAAACCACCCAAAAAAATTTTGAAAACATAGGGCCACTCGATAACTTGGAGCAACCTGCTCTGATGCCAATTTGTAAACGCAAACATAATGGATGCTCTTAAATGCGACAGTAAATATGCTTAATGAAGGATTCTAATTTTAGAGTGCGCAGTTTAAACCAATTTTATCTTTTTATCCTAAATATACAACTATGTGATAAAACAGACAAATTATTCAACTAAGGCCAAGTTTCAGGAAAAATCCCCGCACGACAAAACTTTTTATTCCACTAATAATTCGCAAATCGCAACTTACAAACTTACAAGTGAAATACAACAATGATTCTCGCAAGAACCACAATGACCGCATTAGACAATAATGATTCTTTTGAGAACCACAAAGACCGTAGTCTTCCTCCTTCAATCTCAGTCGTCGTCTTCAACATTGAGTCCTCTCAGGTATCACAAGCCAGTTATGGAGATCCTCTCCACAAGGTGTATGCAAAGATACTAAACTTTCTAGGGTTTAAATAAATTCACAAGAAAAATATAAAAGTATATTTTGTTGTGAATTAAAGGATATTTTTACAACACAAAATGTGAAGAACTTTCGCAAACGTTATGCAGAAATGGAGTTGGCAAAAGTCATAAACATACTGAACGCGAAGTAGGTATTTATAGGACATTCACAAATTTCGAAGCGGTGTGATCGTTCGAGCGAGTTCCTTATTTCTTTTAAACGACATGTCATTGTCATCCAAATAACTTAAGGTTCTCTTATAACGAGATGAAAAAACAAATTGTGAAAGTCAAATTCTTAATATATGCTCGGATACCAATTTTTTGGAATGTAAGTTCCCAAAAAATTCAAAATTTTAAGTTCTAAATAGATGGTTCACAAAATATTCCAAATTTTAATTTCTTCATATTAATTTTCTATTCTTACACAAAATTTCAATTCAAGTTTTAAATTATGCAAATCAAACTAAACATGAATTTTCCCAAATTAATGATTCCGACTTGAACTAAAGTAAACTAAAATTACCCAATTTATTTAAGCATCAATTAAACACTTTTTTGTGTGTTTAAACCAATATTATCTTGTTAATAAATCTAATCATGCATCTAGGTGTGAATTTGCATAATAAAAATACATAACCACAACTCGTCGTTGTACGAGAAAAATCCACAACGGGAAAAACCTCAGACGGCCCAGCCACAAGTCCACTAAGTACGGAATTATAAAGGGCACGACGAAATACTTACACAATGAATTGACGCCCTCGTAAGCCTTAACACTCTTCATTCCTTCCACCTTTTTCTAGTGACAACGTAGGAGTCCACCTACATCTTAAATCCACCGATGTGGCAATGCCCTTGTCATGCACACGGAGTCCGCCGTATGAAAATTCATGAGCACAAAATCCTCCGCAAGAAACAATCTATATAGTGTAGAGAATTAAACCCGGTGCCAAAAATGATCTCAAACAAATATCATGATGAAGCTTGGATCATAAACAATTGGGTGTGAACTTGTGTTTTGTTTGAAGAATTAAACCATGAATTTTATACCAAACCTTTTTGGACTTTTCTAAATATTTTTCTCTTTAAGAAGATGAAAAGTGTTTAAACATTGATGATCTTCTTAGAGAGTTTTTGGCTCTAAAAGTATGAATAGTTATAGTAAAATGCTGCTCTCTCACACTTTAAAAATGGTTGATAAAAAGTAGTGGGAAGATGTGAGAGATTTGCTTGAAAACTGACAGATTTTCACAAAAACTGACGCGGTGACAAATCAAAAGAGAAGAAAGCAACTTCAAAAATGACGGCTCGTTCAAAGGACAAATCAAACGAGATATTAGTGAAAATAAAAAAAAGCCTCGTTAGATACTTCGTTCGAACGACCTAGTAATCTCGTTCAAGCGACTTTACATAAAAATTATTTTTCCCGGAAAAAATAAAAACTTATTTTAAAATATGTTTACAAAATATGACACCCAATAAATATATTCAAGGCTTAACAGTGATATAAGCATTCATGCTTCTAAGATATCCTTGGAATGTTGAGGATGAAAACAACGCATGAAACACGGCATAGGTTTCGATATTCTTTGACTTGGTCGCTACATCTTCAACAATAATGTCATAGGCTTGTAGAATTAAGCCAATACAAATAAATTGACTCAATTAAAAATTTATCCTTACAAATCTCCCCCTTTGGCTATTCCGGGACAAAATCAAAATTAAAAACCTATGGGCCATGAAGATCATTTGAAAGACACAATCCCAACCTAAAATAAAAATTATAGACTCTTGACCGACACATATGTTGAGAAGCTTTGCATTAAAAACTTTGACGCATGGATGAAAACCTGCACACTTAAACACACTATTAAACGCATAGGGAATATAATAATATTAAATCCTCGCCCTTTGTCTAACATTATCTACCGAATTAATACGTCTCTCCCAAAGTTAGATCTCCCCAATTTAAAAGAGTTAAGTACTATTTCTTCCCCTTTTTACGTGGGAATAGACAAAGAGTAATTTGTACAAATAACCCATTTCTCCCCGATTAATTCAATTCTCCCCATAAATGAAATAAGGGATAAGCATAATGAAAAAAATAAGTATATCATGCAATGATGTATAGTGATACAAGAGACGATAAAAAATATCTAATCCACAAAAATAGCAATAGATACCAACTAATATGCGATAGCAAAATGATACCAACTAGAATGACTAAGATAAGCATGGGATATCAATGAAAAGATGCTACAAGATAGATACTTATGAGGACAAAAAGCGTACAAGGACTACATGTGAAAGCAAAAACTCAAAAAACAAATGATACTATATATATAAATATGAGAAAGATAACAATGAAGCACAAGCGCACGCACACGCACACGCACACACACACACACACACACACACACATACATATATATATATATATATATATATATATATATATATATGAAGACCACACAAGACACTAAACACAATAAGCTTTCCACACTCATATGGCATAAATGTGTCTAAATGAACATGTGGTAAGCGGAATGAATGGGTGTGAACTAGAGACAAAAGAATTATGACCCAAACACTTAAATATATTCAAGGAGTTCTATTTGATTAAAAACTTTATCAACTAAGATTTAGCTTCATGTCACAAGATAACGTGAAATTAAAGTGTAACACCCCGTATCTTTTAGGATAAATAATTTATTAAATTTGGAGAATTAGAATTTAAACTAAATTGATGATTTGGAGAAACTATCTAATTTGGAGAATTTATTTAAATTGGAAGATTAAATTTATTTGGAGATTTAAGATTTAAATTAATTTGGTCATTTCTTTTAGGAATACCTGTATCGCAATCATAGGTTGAAACTTGAGATTTTAGTTAAGTAACTCGGATGATGATTTTGAGTATACAGTTGTGTCCAGAAGGGTCGAGATAGTAAAAAGAGAGTACCCGGGGGTAGTAATTGGGTCTCGAGGCATTTTTAGACATAACCGGACCCACGCGGGAGTGTTCGAGCCATTTTAATCGAGCCTACAATCCTAAAAACGAGATTGAAATAATAAAATAAAAATTTGAGAGGGTGTGGCAGCCATGATTCATTTTAGAAAACCCTAGTTACAGAGGAGAAAAGAGGGACCAAGTGGAAGAGCTTTTAGGGAGTCAAGCCAAGAGGAGATTGATGTGTTATTCGTCAAAATCTCCATCTACATCAAAAGATCAAACTCTACGAAATTTCTAGGCAAGTAGTTAAACTTGCTTTCATTTAAATTACGATATTTTGATTCATATCATGGTGGGTATAAACCATATTCATTTTGGGATGAGTTATTATATCAAAATTCATTTTTGGGAGGGTATCACATATTAAATCTTGGTTTTGGGGATTTAAGCATTAAGGATGAAATTGATGTTTAAATGATGTGAGAATAATATCATAGGAGGATAGAATATGATTTAGAATAAAAAACCTGTAGAAATTGTTGTTGAATTCGGATTATTGAATCGAATTGATAATTGTGATTTAAGGAATATTGAGAAAAATCCAAATTATAAACCCTAGACTTTTAATGAAAATCACCGAGGATTAATGGCATATATTAGTGTTTGAACATGTTTATAGATGAAATAAATATGGGAGATAAAATAATCGAGGTCTGAATTGAAGTTGGAAAGCTTCGGAGTTTGAAAATGGTGGAAAAAATAGTCGGGGAAGATGACTGATATCTTCGTCGATCGATCGACCCCTTCAGTTATTGTAAAACATGAGATTGTAGATATTTTCGAGTTAGATAGGAATAGATAGGCAACCACGCGACCTTTTTTTTGTAACAAAAAAATATCGAATGTTTATTCCTATATTTTCGTGATGAAAAAATATTTTTCCTTCAGTTATTCATCCCTATCTATTCTAAGGATTCATCCCTATCTATTATCGAGTGTCATTCATTATAAATATTTTTTTTGGATTTGATATGATTTTTTTATGATTGGGTGTGTGAGACCGACATCTTTAGGAAGAAATAAATTCGTGTTATTTGGAGATGTCTGTAGATGAGTGAAGGACTATGGAAAAATATTAAGGAACATTATTTTATCCTTGGAATTGATAGGGATGAATCTGGGGTATGGATTTAGGAGTATTTTTATTGAACGGCACTCGATAATATATGTAAAAAATATACGAACGTATTCGAATGGGAATTTTGGATGAATTTAGCATACGGGATGGTATCTTAAGGAGGAATTTAATTGATAGAAATTAAATGGAACCTAATACTTAGAGTCTTATGAGATGAGTATTAAGGACTATTAAATTTAATAAGGGTGTTAAATTGATTAACTGAATTTGGTGAAATGAATTCTAAAAGGTTAAAATACGAACCAATAAATGGAGTCCGGGCATTTTGGTTGAGTGGCACCATTTGGATAAAATTAATTGAGGTGATAGTAATTAAATTAAAGGACAGGGTTTTGCTCTGATATTTCTCAGGCTAGTGCTACGGGAGTTAGAGACAGATTAGTCGGTGTTGATACCAAATTTAATCTGCTGACGCGGACCAATAATAAGAAGACACGTGTCAATCTACATGGCACAATAGCAACGAGGAAGTTTATTTCCCCCCCGACCAAGTCATGTTCGCTCCGAACAACAAGGACACCCCGAGAAACTCCAACGCTCCGAGGAACTCCTTAACGACAAGCAAATAAGGCGGTCCGAGCTGCATCTCGGCCACAGCATTGATTGCCAGATAACGAACAGTCCAACTGGTTCATTAAATGATTATCCTTGACGCACAAGCCTAAGGGCATTAAATGTATTACCCTTTCATATGTATATCATTTAATGTATCGACCCTTTCATGTACAGCCTCAAGGCTATAAATACCTTGTATCATCCTCATTCAAGGGGACCGGAATTTCTTGAGAGAACTTGTAATCAAGAATTCCACAAACACTCAGCAATAACATAACAGTGGACGTAGGCTTTATTCCTAGCCGAACCACTTTAAAAATCTTTGTCTTATTTATTTATCTGTGATTGAAGAATTAGAGCGATCTAGTTTTTTACATCAACAGATTGGCGCCGTCTGTGGGAACGTGTTACAAGCGTTGTTCTCCACCAAAAGCTAAGTTTTTATTTTCTCTACGTATAATCAATTATACATACATCTTTTGATTCAATCATGATTTTTATGTTTATATACATGAATTAATCATCCATTTGTTATCTGCAAAATGTTGCATATCATGATTTTTTAAATCATAACTTTTAGATTAATTCTTATTTAGAAATCTGAAAAATAGTAGATTTCATAAATCATAATTCTTTGCTTGATTCTCAAGTTTTAATTTTATATCATGGAATAAATATGTTAAATGATTACATATGCCAATATATACGACGGTGATAAAATTTGATCATTTTCATTGTTGATTTTGAAATAAATTTTGTAAGATATTTGATGTCTATTCAAATTCCCATCATATTTTTAATAAAAGAATGGGAAAAGGTTAAAGACAATGAAAAGTCTTCTCATGGAAATCATGACCCATATATATTCTCTATCTCTTCAAGTTTGAGTCTCTTTGCATTCACTTTTATGAACTATATACTTAATTTGGTTCATTTTCCATCTATGTCAATAAAATCAAATTGATTGATTTTTGATATAAATTTGGTAATAATTTCGATCATTCACCATATTTTCATCTCTCCAAATTGGAAATAGGAAGGGATCAACATAAAAAATAATTTTCTCTCACCTGAAAAATCATTACCCACCTCTTATAAAAGAGGCTCAGTAAAATAATCATGACCATATCAAGACTCTGGGCACAAATTTGATATGTTGGCCCCTCGTTCATCACATCACAAGGTTTCTTTGTCGAAATCACACGATCTAGTGGGTTATATATTTATTCATTTAATTAACATTCTTAAGGCTTAAATTTTACATTGAATGTTATTTTTTGATCTAAAGATTCGAGATATTCTGGTCATCCAACCATATATTCTATAACTTGAGATATCCTTAAATGTTGGTTGGCAACATCCATGTCGTTTGTCGGCAGCAGTAGAATCTTGGGGTATTAAAAAAATGCTAAGCACCCCTGATATTTCTTTAAACACGAGTTCGGCTTGGAGACAAGCAGAGGGCTTAAGTCTTTTTAACTTATGATCACCCCAAAAATATTTTTAAACAGCAACTAATACCTGATTAGTTGTTGGAGATTAAATAAATTTACAAAAAACTTTACGTCTTATTTATGATGCATATTTGATAATAATTTGTCCATCTCACACACATTTGGCATAAAACATATTATTTCATATTTTGAAATTTTTATGCTGATACATATCATATATTGATTGGATGAGTAAATTATTCTCATGACTAATCAATTCAGCCTACACATATGGTAGAGCAAATTATTAATTTTTACAGGCACAAGATTCAATGCCGACGAATGCTGAAGCACAAATTATTCTATATCCGTTCGGATTCATATTTTATATTTATCTCAGCATGGAGCTCGAAAAATTTCTTCTCTCTATATATATTCGGCTCCGAGGAAAAGCTACAACAGCTATTATATTTCACCCCCAACGGATAGTTGGTCGGGGTAATTCTTATTTATATGCAAGCCCAACAAAGTTCTCGGCCATATTCTTATGTTCTGGAAAATATTATTCTTATTCGGCATTCTGCAATTATGCCTCGACAAGATACTTATTAAGCTTTAAGGAGAATTACAACATTCGTTCGGATAATTCTTATTTATATTCAGGCCTGACAACGTTCTCGGCCATATTCTTATGTTCTGAAAGATCTTATTCTTGTTCGGCATTATATGATTCTACCTCGACTGGTCGGCGAGGCACTTTATTATTTTTAATTATTCTTTATATCTATCTGGATGCATATTCTATTCTCATTTCAGCATGGAGCTCGACAAATATTTATAATCATATATTAAGCTCCAAGGATGTCTCCGGCATTTATTATATCTTATTCAGCTCCAAGGATGTCTCCAGCATTTATTATATCTTATTCCCAATAATCTGTTGGTCATCGCCGAGGAGGTATCCTGCATTTATATTATATCTTATTCCCAACAATCTGTTGGTCATCGCCGAGGAGGTATCCTGCATTTATATTATCTTATTCCCAACAATCTGTTGGTCATCGCCGAGGAGGTATCCTGCATTTATATTATATCTTATTCCCAATAATCTGTTGGTCATCGCCGAGGAGGTCTCTAGCATTTATATTATCTTATTCCCAACAAATCTGTTGGTCAGCGCCGAGGAGGTCTCCAGCATTTATATTATCTTATTCCCAACAATCTGTTGGTCAGCTCCGAGGAAGTCTTCATCATTCATTATCAATTACCACCAACTCCGATTGGTAGATAAAATCCAACTCCGGTTGGTAGACAAAATCCAACTCCGGTTGGTAGATAAAATCCAACTCCGGGCCCCGACTAATCATCATTCAGGAGGAATATTGAAGTTCCGGAGGTATATTGAAGTTCAGGAGGTATATTGAAGTTCAGGAGGTATATTGAAGTTCAAGAGGAATATTGAAGTTCAGGAGGTATATTGAAGTTCAAGAGGAATATTGAAGTTCAGGAGGTATATTGAAGTTCAGGAGGAATATTGAAGTTCAGGAGGAATATTGAAGTCCAGGAGGTATATTGAAGTTCAGGAGGAATATTGAAGTTCAGGAGGTATATTGAAATTCAAGAGGTGTATTCAGAAGTATCAGGACATGATGAAAGAAAGAGACAAGTATTCCACCGAGGAACTCTGTCAGACCAGAAATTAGAAGACAAGTTGCCTATATGGAGGCTATATGTATATGGATCATCTTTCACTACAGGCTGCGGGGCAGGGATCGTTTTGAACAGCCCAGATGAGGTCGACAGGGAATACGCCCTACGTTTCTAATTCAAAGCTTCTAATAATGAGGTTGAGTATGAGGCCATGATTGCAGGTCTTAATTTGTCAAATACTAGGGAGGCACAGCAGGTTATTGTCTTCAGTGATTCTCAATTGATCGTAAACCAAATGTTGGGAAAATAATGAGCCGAAGGAGAATTGATGATCAAGTACCATGCAAAGGTGATGGAGTTATTGACAGAATTTGATGCTATTCAATTGGTGAGGACACCGAGGATGGAGAATGCTAGAGCAGACGCATTGGCCCGACTAGCATCCGCTACTCGTACCGAGATGCGAAGAACTATACCGATTGAAGTATTAGAAGGTCGGAGCATAGATGAAGATCTGACAATGAATGTGATTACCCTTGATTTAGGACCATCTTGGATGGATCCCATCAGGAAATATATTGAAGAGGGTGGATTGCCGGAGGACAAACTCGCTGCCAAGAAACTGAAATATAAAGCTGCTCGGTATGTGTTAACTAATGGTATTTTGTATAGACGAGGAATTATGGCAGGTTTGCAGAGATGTGTACATTCCTCCGAGGTGAAAGAATTAATTAAAGAGATCCATGAAGGGTCCTGTGGAGCCCATGTAGCAGGTCGGACACTTTTGCAAAAGGTGATGACGCAGAGATACTACTGGCCGACGATGAGAGCTAACTATATAAGCCTATGCCAAGAAATGTGACAAGTGCCAACGCTTTTCCTCCATCCGAAGAATTCCACAAGCATTGTTGACACCCATAACTCCCTTTGGCCATTTGCCATATGGGGATTGATTTGGTTGGACCATTGCCGACGACTCGAGGAAGATTCAAATACCTCGTCATCACAGTAGATTATTTTACTAAGTGGATAGAAGCTGAGCCACTTATTGACATGACATACGAGAAGAAGAGTATCCAGCCCCGAGAAGAATCAAGCTATACAAGAGGAAATGAAGACCGAGCAAGAGAGAGATCTAGATCTCCTCATCAGGCAGAAGAAAAACAATAAATGAAGAATGTGTGTTGATTTCACCGATATCAACAAGGCAGTGGATGCTACCTCGGGACACGAACTGCTCATGGATACTTACTCTGGATACAACCAGATTAAAATGAAACTTGAAGACATAACAACGGCTGATGAACAAGGTTTTTACCGAGCAAATCAGTTGCAGTATGGAAGTCTATGTTGATGACATGCAAGAAAGCTGCTGATCATTTGGTTGACTTGAGTCAAACTTTTGATCAACTGGATAATTATCAAATGAAACTCAACCTGACGAAGTGCACATTTGGAGTACGAGAAGGAATGTTCCTCGAGTACATCATCAACCAGCGAGACGTTGAAGCAAATCCAGACAAGATCAAAGCCCTTTTAGGGTTGCGATCCCCAAAAACGAAAGAAGAGGTGCAAAGATCAGATACCCAAAGCTGGAAAAATTGGCAGTGGCATTAATTAAAGCAAGTAGAAGAAGGAGGCTGTGTTTCCAGGCCCATACCATGCATACCGACATGCCATTAATACAAGCTATAGCAGAGTTTACTGATCTTAATACTCCCGAGAAACAAAAGTTGCTCGCTGATCAACCTGTGGATGTTACAGGATGCAATGCAGAAATGGTTGGGAGGATTCCTAATACTCTCGAGGAACAAAAGTTGCTTGCTGATCAACCTGTGGATGTTACAGGATGCAATGCAGAAATGGTTGGGAGGATTCCTAATACTCTCGAGGAACAAAAGTTGCTTGCTGATCAACCTGTGGATGTTACAGGATGCAATGCAGAAATGGTTGGGAGGATTCCTAATACTCCCGAGAAACAAACATTGCTCGCTGATCAACCTGTGGATGTTACAGGATCAATCAAGAAGACTGCTCTAAGGAGCCATGCTCTACGGAGCCATGCTCTACGGAGCCACGCTCTACGGAGCCATGCTCTACGGAGCCAAGCTCTATGGAGCAAAAGTGCTATAAGTAGCCAACCTCCTTTGGTTAGGAGGACATGCTCTACGGAGCCAAGCTCTACGGAGCAAAAGTGCTATAAGTAGCCAACCTCCTTTGGTTAGGAGGACATGCTCTACGGAGCCAAGCTCTACGGAGCAAAAGTGCTATAAGTAGCCAACCTCCTTTGGTTAGGAGGACACGCTCTACGGAGCAAAAGTGCTATAAGTAGCCAACCTCCTTTGGTTAGGAGGACATGCTCTACGGAGCCATGCTCTAAGGAGCCAAAAAGTTCTAAAGAACCCTATTACTCCTTTGGCTAGGAGGTATACACCAGCATGATCAACTACGGTTGGTAAGACTTTATATATTCTCGCATTACAACTTATGTTGGTCGGGAGGTAACATTATTACAAAAAGTTCTTTAAAGAATAAAATATTCCAAACTATACCAAGTATGGTTGGTCGGGGATAAAAACCCATCAACTGTAGTAGGTCGACAAACATTATTTATCCACCCTGGTTGGTTGGAAACAGTTTGAACATTTTTATACTCGTTACTTTTTTTTTAGTGATCGAGCAACATTACTGATACTTGTAACTTTTTATTACTAAGTTGGTCGATGAACAACACAATATTGTTATCTTTTACATATGCACAGATGTAAAGTATTTTACAAGACAATAGCAATTAAGATTGCGAATAAAAAATGAAAATCTTTCATTAAATCCAAAAAAACAAAATACATTGAGAATGAAAATGTATACTAACTATTACATTGAGATTCCTATTCTATTGGTTTCTTTTCCTTCTACTTTTGAAACAGGTTCCTCACCAGCAGGAGGATCATCTAAAATATAAGAGGAGTTTATGAAGTTAAGACCTTTCAACATTCTGATATTCATCACAGATGATCTATCCGAGAAGCATTAGCTCATTCCCGAGAAGCACTTGCTCGTCCTCGAGAACCTCTTGATCGTCCCCGAGCCGAAGTAGAAGTCAAAATCAGCGTCTACAGTACTGAGATATTTGCTACTACTATCCCAACCAATATTGAAGAAGAAGTTATATGAAAATGTTTCGAAATCCACCACTAGCTCATAGGAGGCAGTAGGTCGGCTAGAAAACCAATCAATATACTTGAAGATTATGACAAGCTACAAGCGGCATCATATGTCGTCCAAAAGATAATGCACTTTATGTTGAACAAATCAAGAAGGTAGATCAAGAATTTCACGAGCACCGAGCAACACTGCAGAATAAATACTCCATCCTTTCAAGTAAACTATCAAGCATGAAGCATTGGGGGCTTCTGTTGATACCAAATTTAATCTGCTGACGCGGACCAATAATAAGAAGACACGTGTCAATCTACATGGCACAATAGCAACGAGGAAGTTTATTTCCCCCCCGACCAAGTCATGTTCGCTCCGAACAACAAGGACACCCCGAGAAACTCCAACGCTCCGAGGAACTCCTTAACGACAAGCAAATAAGGCGGTCCGAGCTGCATCTCGGCCACAGCATTGATTGCCAGATAACGAACAGTCCAACTGGTTCATTAAATGATTATCCTTGACGCACAAGCCTAAGGGCATTAAATGTATTACCCTTTCATATGTATATCATTTAATGTATCGACCCTTTCATGTACAGCCTCAAGGCTATAAATACCTTGTATCATCCTCATTCAAGGGGACCGGAATTTCTTGAGAGAACTTGTAATCAAGAATTCCACAAACACTCAGCAATAACATAACAGTGGACGTAGGCTTTATTCCTAGCCGAACCACTTTAAAAATCTTTGTCTTATTTATTTATCTGTGATTGAAGAATTAGAGCGATCTAGTTTTTTACATCAACAGTCGGTTTAATTTATTATAGAGATATATAATAAATTATCGAATAGTGAATTTAACGAGAGGTGTTAACCTTAATAGTGGATTTCTGTGTAACGAATTCTAAAGGGTGAATATACGGACCATACGAGTGAATCGTAATATTGTAGTTGGGTGACACTACTTTAATAAATTAATAAATTTGAAATTGATTCGATTAACCAGAATAATTTAAAATGTAACGAATTCAGGGGATGCACGAACCTATGACTTAGATCAGTAGGATATGAGTGAATTACCTAGTGAAATATTTTAAAGGATAATTAGCACACTTCGAGTAGTGAGGGATACTCGGGAATATACAATAAGAAGTGTAATTGAAATTAAATAATATGTAGAATATTCGTGAGATATATATATACTACGTATGAGACACATACTATAGGTCACATGATTACATTTATTGTTGATATTAATTTATATATATATATATATATATATATAGGTTGTGTGAATGCCTATTGTATGATTTCTTATGTGTATGCATCATACCGCGCAACTTGTTATCACGGAGGTTTTCGCGACGGGACAATCTTATTCTGATGAGCCCAATTGGGGAAATATTGACTTGTACCTCAGAACATAGAACCTTGGTACAGCCTATCTGTGAGTGATAGTGCAAACGGTCATAGGGGTGAGTGGGTATGTGCATCTCCCTTTTGACTTTGAACTAGGATTCGCCTCCAATATGTGTGTTATTTATGGTTCGAGAGAGATAAAGAACCAACCGTCCTTATTTAGTACGTGATGTATCAGGCCTTGATAGCAGAGTATGCTTGCACCACATATTAACATGTAGGTGTCGTATTACTATATATATAATGGAATGACAAATATATATATTTGTGATTTATTCTACTGTCTGTGCTTAGTAGATGATGTACCAAGACTTATTAGCAGAGTATGCTTGCACCGCAGTATATATATATATATATATATATATATATATATATACTTGTAACTTATTCTACTGTGAGTGATAGTGGATAAGAAAGAGAGTAACATCTAAAACAACCTAAGTATGTGGAACTTAATCTTTAAATGGAAAATCCATAATTGGCTAAAAGACACAGAAAATTCGATAGTGTATTATATGGGGAATATGAGCGGGAAAAGGAATTTTTATGGAGGAAAAAAATTGGTTCAAACTAGTTAGGCGGGATAGCATAACTAGGGAGGTTAGAAGGCAAGCATTAGGTGTGCACATTAGATGAGGGGTGAGCTATGTCTCAAGAGAGTGTGACACTAGCTTAAATATGAAGAATGTGCATGCATATTTAATAATTGCAATTTAACTGCTTGCTAAATATTTTCAAAATGTTTTACTTGGGCTCTGACCAATGTCAAAATCTTTTTCAAAATAATTTAGGTGTCCAGCCATAGGGACGCCCAGTTTGAGAATTCTATCCAGGAATGCACAGCTGCAGCTCATGTGGAAGTTGCAGGACCTTGTTATAGATGCTTCGTTCATTTACTCATAGTGTAGGATTCTTTTCAGTACTCATTTGGGCATGTCACCCTTAGTTTTAGTATTCAGTTTATTTATCTAACTTTGTGTATCCAGGTTATTGTTTCAATTACTGTTGTATTTTACTGTTGAACCGATAGTTAATTCGGTTATCTTGATTTATATTATTCATCTGTGTGGGATTCAGTTATTAGTTGTGTTGATGGTTTTATTATTATTTATTTTTCGCTTGTTGTTAATTAATGGAAGATAAAACTTGGCACCAGTCTAACTAAATTACTAGGTGGTTAGTAACTTTAAAAAAAAATTCGACGGTGATGCTAAGAATGAGCCATGTGAGACCAACGTTTTATTTTTATCATGGGTTGGCCACCCGGTATTTTAGTAGACGGGGTGTCACACAAAGAACAAACAAGCACAATGCACACAAGCCTAGAATTTTGATGATTGTACAAATCAATAGTGTCATGACAAAATAAGCATAACTAGGATTCATTGTGTAAACCCCTTGATCTTCAACTAAACACTCTCAAAAGAAAAACATATTACATATTTTCTTTTCTTTTTTATTCTCAATTCTTTTGAAGTTATTTCTTTTGAAAGATAAAACAAACTAAGTTGGCCCCTTTTTTGCAAGTATTTCTGTTTTAATCGCCTTTAATCTTTTATGAGGCTCTTTCCAACGGTGGCTTTCACGCAAAGGATATTTGCTCCTTTCGTAGCCCTTTTCCATGCACCCACGTCTACTTACTATACAATTCAAAGCAAGCTCACGGGCAACGGTTCTTACATGCACAAATCTCCCATAGTCAAAAACATGTATATGACAAAATTGATGGGAGAACATCTCACTTAGATTAAATATACATGTGAAATTAAAGTTCCACAAGAGCTCGTGCATGTGTGTGAGGAGGCATATACAAAGAGAATCCATTAAGCAAATCAAAATCAAACTACTCCATGCAAGCATAATAAAGAACAATTTCAGAACTGAAATTCATAACGAAAATTTCTAGCCTCATGGAAGCGAAAACTTTAATACGATTCAAACACAAATATATACCATATAAAATGTGTAAAACTAAAATACACAAAAAAATCTTTTTGAGTTTTTAAAATTTTAAAACAAAGACAACTCAAAGGATAAAAAAAATATTTTTGTATTTTTCTCAATAAGACTCAATAAATGTAAAAAATAAAATACAAAAGATACATTTATCACGATTCTAGCAAAACATATATGATGAGGCGTGCGCAAGAATTTGACAAAAAAATGTACAACTAGTAAGAATATATCACGAAGGACAACTAATGCATGTAAAACATGCAAGAAATCAAGCATAAGATATAACAAGTGAAAAGTCATGTGCAAGCATATGGGAATAAATCATTTTGACATTCATATGCGATTTTTGATACACGTAATGAGAACCATAAAATAGGGAAAACCACAAAATTGATAAATTTTCCATATTCAAACCTAAAGGATCTAACACGATAATTTAATGAACCCGCTCTAATACTAATTTTTGGGGTCAAAGAATCCAACATTTTAATTTCTAAAGGGATGGTTCACCTATTTCTAATTCTTGATTTCTTTCAAAAATTAATTTGTCTTCTTCTACAACACAACTTCAATTCAAGTTCATATATACACAAACCAAATTAAAACAGGCTTAATTTAATATTAACATGAATTTTTCCAAATTAATGATTCCGACTTGAATTAAAGTAAACTAAAACAACCCAATTTAGTTAAGCACCAATTATGTAATTTTTATGTGGTTAAACCAATTTTATCTTGTTAAACCTAAGCATTCATCTAGGTGTAAACTTGTAAGATAAAAATACACAACCACAACTCGCCAATGTACAAGGAAACCCCACAACGGGGAAAACCTCCGACAGTCCAGCCATAAGTCCATTAAGTACGGAACTACAAAGGACGCGGCAGAATACTTACACAATGAATCGACACCCTCGCAAGCCTTGACACTCTTCATTCCTTCCACCTCTTCCTTGTGATAACACAAGAGTCCACCTACGTCTCGGAGTCCATCGATGGGGAAATGCTACCATCACGCACACAGATTCCACCGTGTGAAAACCCACAAGCACAGAATCCTCCGCAAGAAACAATCTCTATAGTGTAGAGAATAAAACCCAGTCCCAAAAATGATTTCAAGCGAATATCATGATGAAACTTGAATCATAAACAATTGGGGGTAAACTTGTGTTTTGTTTGAAGAATTAAACCATAAATCTTAGACAAAACCTTTTTGAACTTTTCTAAATCTTTTTCTCTTTAGTAAGATGAAAAGTGTTTAAACATGGATGATATTCTTAGAGAGAATTTTTGGCTCTAAAAGTATGAAAATTTCTAGTAAAAATTTGCTCTCTCGCACAATAAAAATGGTTGATAGAAAGTAGTGGGAAGATGTGAGAGAACTGCTTGAAAATGAAATGACTTTCACAAAAACTGACGCGGTCATTCGAACAATATACCTGAGTCATTCGAATGACAAATCGAACGAGAAGATATCAGCTTCAAAAATGAACGCTCGTTCAAAGGTCAAATCAAATGAGATATTAGTGAAAATAAAACAAGCCTCGTTAGATACCGCATTCGAACGACCGCATTCGAACGACCTAGTAATCTCATTCGAATGTGTTCGTTTAAACGACTTTACTAAAAAATTATATAAAAAAAATCATTTTAAAATATGTTTACAAAATACAACACCTAACAAATATATCAAAGGATCAACAGTGATATAAGCATTCATACCGTTGAGAGATCCATAGAATGTTGAGGACGAAAACAAGGCATGAAACACGACATAGGTTGTAATCTTCTTTGACTTGGTCACGATGTCTTCAACAATAATGTCATAGGATTGAAAGGTCACAGATATTTCTACCCTATGACTCAGAGAGTTTTGTCCGGAATTAAGCCAACACAAACAAATTAAGCCAACACAAACAAATTGACTCAATTGGAAATTTATTCTTATAAAAATAGTATGCCCTCGTTTGATAAATGTTTGAAAACCATAAGAAACGACCTATCTAACGAGATCTAATCTCGTTTGAACTATATGTTAATATCATTTGAACGAGATAGAAAAATAAAAATAAAAAATTATTTTTATAAATTAAAAAGCTATTTCATTTTTTATAAAATAAAAAGCATCCCAATCATTAATTATGTAAATTAATTCAAACTCTAAATTTTTTTTATACCCTTATGGGGTGTCGGGAAGTCTTCAAACTTAGATATTCTTGAGTTTGATTCGTCTAGATGGTGTATTACGATTTGAAACGGGATACGCCAAAGTAGCCTAAAGTTATGCTATGAACAGTGTTAGAAAATTTGTTCTTACAAATCTCCTCCTTTGGCTATTTCGGTACAAAACAAAAAACATGATGGAACACCATATTAAAATAAAAAATCTCCTATGACAAAATTACTAACACCCTTCCTAACCTTAGAACGGAACAACATAAGTCTCTTTGTCATCAAACTTCTTCTTCTTCCCATTTATTTTCATACGTGTGTCTTAAATTCCTCTTTACGTACCTACACTCATGAGACAAAAACATATACCTCGTAGAGCATCGACTTTGAAATAAAGTAAAGATCATAACTAAAAACTCCTAACTAAACTTCTCTCCCATAAATCAAACTCATCAAATCTCAATTTTCATTTGCTCTCCCCCTTTGTTTCTATCCGAAATAGTAATTATACACACCCCAGGTACTTTTTTAATTCCGAAAACATTGCCTTACATAATCTTTGTTCCACTCAAAGATATTTTATAGAACCTTAAATAGCAGAAGACGTCTATTAGTGGCTCTTGACACAAACATGTTTAACGCTTCCACAAATGTTGTCAACCTTAGAATATCCTTTTTACTCATTAGAGGTTACATAGTGATCAATGCTTAGATTTTTGTCAAATTAGCCTCAATAACCCTCTGGTTGACTATGAAGCCCAGTAACTTCCCATATTTGAACCCAAAGACACATTTTACATGGTTGAGATTTATTTGGTGCTTTTTCAGTTGGTCAAAAGTTTATCCAAGATCATTGATGTGGTCAGCGACTTTCTTGCTCTAGATCATCATATCGTCGACATAAACTTCTATGGTTTTACCGACCTAATTTTTAAAAACCTTATTCACCAACCCTTGATATGTTTCTCCAGCATTTTTAAGCCCAAATAGCGTAATGTTGTAGCAATAAGTTCCTATACTAGTGATAAACGAGGTATTCTCTCAGACTTCTAGATTTATTTTTATCTAATTGTACCCCTAATAGGCATCCATAAAGTTAAGCAGTTCATGAAAAGAAGTAATATCGACTATCTGGTAGATCCTAGGTAAAGGATAGTGATACTTGGGACAAACCTTATTAAGGTCCATCGAGTCAATGCACATATGCAGTAGTTACTCTTCTTCCTAACCATGACCATATTTGCGAGCCATTTTGGATACTTGACATTTTTTATGAAGTCCACCTTTTGTAATTTATTAACTTCCTTTTCTATTGCCACGTTCTTCTCCTGAGTGAATACATGACGATTCTATTTTACAAGCATGGCGTCCTTCATTATGCTGAGCTCATGGCACAAGAATTCTGGATCTATCCCAGGCATGTTCGCATGGCTCCAGGCGAACACATTATTTCTCTTCCTCAAGAATTCTGCTAACAAATTCTAAGGGTCGGGTCTAATGATGAACAAATATGAAATGTCCTTTCTAGGTGATCATTATCTAATATCACAGGCTCAAACTCCTCAACTATCTGTCCCTTGAACAAATTATCTTCATCTTGAGGATCCAATATCTCGATCTGATAACTAGGGGTCAATTTCTTATGCTTTTTCCTACCTTGTAGAAGTATAGTAGCATTCGTTCGCCTTTACTTGATTTTCTTTCACTGCACTAATCCCATATCTTATAGGGAATTTTATACATTAGTGAACAATAAATGGAACATTTACGAACTTCTTCAATCCTACCCTTCCAAATATGATGATGTATATCGAGTGGACGATCTCATCTAGGATAAAAAAAAATGAATCAACTTTGTTCGATAAGTTTTCCTGGTGTCGACCACAACCTCCATCTCAATTGTTCCTAAGGGGAATAACTTATCCCCTAAGAAACCTATAAGAGGCCAATGATATTCCTCTAACTTACCATCTCTTAACTTCAACTTCTTGAAACAACGATGAAATACAGCGTCAGTCGAACTGCCATTGTCGACTAAAATTCTTACCACCCAACTCTCATGCACTATTATTATGACAGACAGATGGTCATCATGTGGGTAAAGTGCACCTAAAAATTCATCTTTAGATAAACTAATGATATGATGTAATATGTTTACTTTTTGGGGTGAGTTTCCACGATATCAGTTAAGTTAATTTGTCTAATGTGAGCGCAAGTCGTCACCTCATTGTGGTGGGCTTTTCTTTTTGTGATTTATCTTCGTCGCCAGCATCACCTCCTGCTACGAAGTTTCACTCAAAATAGATTATCTTGACTTTATGCTCAGGCTCCTTAATCTTCTTGACAATGTATGTATCATCTTCTGAATCACCATCCCTACCTTTTTTCTTCTTATTCGCCTTCTTACAACGGCACTCTAACCGCCTTCTAGGTTTTTATTTATTTTTCTTATTTAATCAACCACCTTTATCGATGTACGTCATCAGTTTCCTTCGTTCGATGATGTTTTTAATCTCGTTCTTCAAAGTGAGGCAATTGTTAATACTGTGGCCAGGATCCTTATGGAACTCACAGTCTTTGCTTTTATCCCTTATGTTTGGAGTAACCTTCAATTTTCCTGACCATTTTAGGTCGTTACTCCTTTAATCTCATTGAAGATATGGCGATCACCTACAGTCTTTAAGTCAACCTACTAGGGTATCGGAGTGAATATGGGGTATACTCATCAAACTTCTTTGGCCTCTCAACCTTCTTTTTATCCTTGGAATTTTTCTTCTTCTCTGAGCTCTTTTTGGTATCAACCTTAAATAGATCAATTATTTCACTACCATAGATTCTCTAACATTCATAATCTTACTATCTTTGTCCAACAACTTAGACATTATTCTCGACGCCTCCTTAGCCAATACCCAGTAAAACCTTTCTACCAACAAACCACTCATAATTATTGTGATTGTTGTGTTCTTGTCATAATTAATTACCTCCATAAACTCGATGTTAAAATGACTGATGAACTCTTTGGTCATTTCATTTGTCTTCTGAAAGACACTTAACGGGTGAGCCACCCTCTTATCGAGATTTGTACTAAAGTACAAATTACTGACGAAAAGATTGGCCAGCTACTGAAAGTGTGAAATTTATCCTCTTGGTAGTCCATTGTACCATATTTAAGCTGACCTAATGATCGTACTAGAATATGATCTTCAATGCATCTCGTCATAAATGGAGTAAATATCAGCAGTGGCTTGGTACTTCTCTACATGTAGCATAGGATCAGATTTGTCATAATAATTTATAGTGATGAAAGGTGGTTTAAACATTGCGGGCTTTGGATAATACACGTTTGATAAGGTAAATGGTGACCCTTGGACATATCCCATTTGCAAAGTATTCGTGATTCTTATAATCTCGTCTAAGCGATCCCCCAAACGATGAATGGACCCCTTTTGTGGACTGTTCTTGCTTTTCGGCCTCCATTGTGATAGACTTCCCTGCACAGCCTCGTTTTTAATGTTGATCACTCTTCCTGAGAAGTCTGCTCGACTTAAGCCAACCCTCTCACACTTGTCCTAGATATGTTTGAGCACTATTGCCTCCTCGTCTCAGACCTCTTATGCTCCTTCCTGTGCTTTTTTGGTTCTCTTGGATCGCTACACTGATGTGCGCTCGTTTCTCTTAGTCATAGGCGATCAAACGCAGAGCCACTACTTAGCGTTTCCAGAACACCTGCCTCTTCGTAAAGTAAGTTTGTTCATCATCATAGTCTGTTGTCTTGAGGGTAGACATTACTCTAAAATGGTAAGACATGTCATCTCTCAATCCGGAATACTTAAAATTGCATCCTTCATCTCGCGAGGCCAAATTTATCCTCCTAGTATTATCTAACACTCTGTTATAGTGAGCATGCCTCCTATATTTGTAAGGGGTGGGAGGTGGCAGACCACACCTCCTGTCGAAGTGATCATCCCTACTGGGGTAACTGGGTTCGCTCCGAATCTATTTTATTCAGCTAAAAAAGTCAGCGTCAACTGTTTTATAATTTCTTGCATCGATTCCTAACCTCTATCCAGGCTCATTAGGATTTCCTGAAGGTTTCCCATACTAACAGGTGTTGAGGGAGGAATTCCTTCAGTTGTGCGACTACTTTATGGGTACCGCAAATGACAAATAGAGTATACCAAAGCAGTGACATAAATCGAGGAAAATGAATCCAAAGCAGGGAAAAGTAAATGCAAGTAATGATTCAATTAAGAGAGAATTTAAAGGAAATTATGGATTAATAAACGCTAACAAAATGAAACACGGCTGAATTGGATTACGATTTTCTCATAGTTGGGTATCCTCCAGTTATATAAATCAACAATGGTGGAAAGCAATAAATGCATTGCCATTTCCCACATATGGTGCCGAGTATACTTAAATGGGACTTGGAAATAGTACAATAATTATAAACTATAACAGATAAAGAGATTTAAATCGTAAAAATTCAAATCTGGAGAAAATAATAGAGAGAAGTAAGAGAAAGAGATGAAAACCAGGTTTAAGTGGTTCAGACCAATGTGGTGCCTATCTCCACGGATGTAGTGCTGATTGTATTTATTCTTGTAGGTAAAATCCAAAGATAAATAATAGTTAGAAGCGCTCATGCTCACACTACAAATGGAAAGAATAACAACGTGGAAAATATATCTTCATCCCTTTATAATGAGGTATATCATTCTATATATAGGCTGTTAGAGGAGAAATAGTGTAGAGGTACTGGTGTCGTGACTTTATAGGTAGACAGTTACACCTTTTACATGCAAGTAGGTAGGATAATAATAAGTTTTTTACACACACATGGAGGACGAATATTTCCATATCTCTCAGATGCGTGTGTGGTGTGACTGCTACTGACGTGCCTATCATATGATATATGTTTGATTTGAAGGTGTTACATAATAGTGTTAATTTTTATAATGTAGTTGAGTTAGCATGTGATGCTGTGACCGACCACAATTTCACTTGCTGATCATATAGGGAGATGAGCCGACCTCCTTTAAGGGATAAATGATTCAACATGTCATCTTCTGATTCGTTCCTGGTTCACACCGTATTCACAGTACAATAATAACCCCTCCCATCCAATAAATGAAAACAAATACATAGGCCTTAGCAAAAAGGAACTTAGGTCCAACAGCTATGGGGATTATTTTTTGAAATCAATGCGGCAAGTTTAAAAGGGAATATTGTCAAGGATTGGGGAATAAAAAAATATTTACATTGAATTATTGGGGGAAATAACTACAATTAATATAGCCAAAAAGAATGGTTGGATGAATTTGTGGTTAGAAAGTGACTTTATGAGTGTAATCAGTTAAAGTGGAAATACTACTCTCTTCAATGGCCTTTTAAGATATCTTGGATGAAATACAAGAAAGACATCCAGAGTTTAAACTTCAAGTCTTCTCATATATTAGTATTCTCATTCTAGTGTTTCCTTGTTTCAGATGCCGCCTAAGAGAGGTCGCCCCGCTAGAAGAAACAGAGTCATAGAAGAGGTTGTTGGTCCTCCACCGCTGCCACAAGGAACAATAAATGCAGCTGAAGTGGCCAATATTGTGGACGAACCAGCCAATGCTGCTATGACTGTCATGGTTCAGTAATTGCAACAAGCCCAATAACCACGTGCTCAGGAAGAACAATCTCTTGAGGGACCTTCTCCATGGGAAAGGGTTAGAGAATCCTTTTTAAAGGGCCATCCTCCAAAATTTCAAGGAGGGTCTAACGTTGTAGTATCTAATCAATGGGAAAAGGATATGCAACACCATCTTCGCATGGTGGAGTGTAGTGAGGAAAGAAAGTAGATCCTCACTACTTTTAAGTTAGTGGGAGCAACGTTACATTGGTGGGAATCTATGACTACTCCAAAGCAGAGAGATACTATGACTATCCCTGAATTTTGGGCTTTGTTTGACTGAAAATATTTTCCTCCCGCTGTTCAAAGGGAGATGAGAAGAAAACTTTAAGATGTGATGCAAGGTGAGCATTTAGTTGTGGAGTACGAAGAGGAGTTCACTCGGTTAGCTAGTTTTGTGCCGAACGAGGTGACTCCAGAGGAGAGGAAAATATCAAAGTTCATGGGAGGTTTACACTGGAGGATATGGCAACATTTGCTCGGCAATCCAGATTTACAGACTTTTGGGGATGTAATGAATGCGGCGTTACTCCATTGTCAAGAACATCGGTTGTAAGTCCAAAGTGGTAAGAAGGCTTCAGTTGTGGGTCAAGCGGGTAAGCCAGGAGGCAATGGGACAGGAGGAGGAGCACTACCCTCGTCCCAATCTTTGGGAAATAAACAAAAAGAAAAGGACTCCCAACAAGGGGGCTTGTCAAAAAGGCACTGTTTCAGTGGGTTTCATGTTGGTGGAAGTTATATTAGGCATGGTCAAGGTGGCCCGCAATAGCAACAAGCAGGTCGGGGTGGCAATAGAGGTCGAGGCCATCCGGGGAAAGGCTTCGGGCAGTTTAAAAATAATCGAGGCCAAAATTAGGAGAATATGGCGGGTCGATGCTTCCAATATGGAGAGTCGGGTTATTTCAAGAAGGCGTGTCCATAGTTGATTAGGGGATAGCTTCCTAGGATTCCACAGCAGCCACAGGCCCAGTTACCGCCACAAGTGCCTAACCCAGTTGTCCCTCCACAACAGGGACAGCTACAGTATGGGCGTGTTTATCACATACAGGATGCCATGCTTCCTCCGACCCCGCTAGCACCTACAGATATTGAGGGTAAGTTTCTCATTCAGGGGCACATGGGTCGTGTATTATTTGATACGGGTGCGACACACTCGTTCATTTTTAGAAGTTGTTCTCAGTCTACAGAGTTAATTAAGTCTACTGAGAGTACTTTCACGAGTTTTGAATCTTCTATGGAAGATGGGTCACTTATTTTCTTTGTTTGTAAACAAGTAGGAATAAATCTTGGTAACTTGTGTTTTGAGGCCAATTTGCTCGTCCTTGATATGGTCGGGTATGATGTAATTCTGGGAATGGATTGGCTAGCAAAGTATCGCGCGATAGTAAATTGTTGTGGGAAGAGTATAGTTTTTTCCATTCCGGGGTAAAAAATGTTTTTAGTGGTTATGCCTCGTTCGGAAGGAGGTACTAGCACTTACTTGTATTGTATCACGGAGGAGACTTCTCGGAATGTAGTCGTTTCCTTAGATTCAATTCTAGTTGTTAGGGAATTTGAGGACGTTTTCAGGATATACCGGGCTTACCTCTGAGTAGGGATATTGAGTTCATAATTGATTTTGCGTCGGGAACGCGACCGATCACGAGAGCTCCGTGTCGTATGGCTCCTGTTTAGATGAGGGAGTTAAGACATCAGATTCAAAAGTTATTAGAACAAGGGTTCATTAGGCGTAGTACGACATCTTGGGGCGCTCCGATGTTATTTGTGAAGAAAAGAGACGGTTCTCTCCGGTTTTGTGTGGATTATCGGGAGTTGAATAAAGTCACTATCCGGAACAAATACCCATTGCCTCGGATTGATGATTTGTTTGATCAACTTAGGGGAGCGTCGTACTTATCTAAAATAGATTTGAGGACGGGGTATCATTAGTTGAGAATACGGGAGCAGGAAGTGTCCAAAACCGCTTTCCTAACGAGATATGGGTCCTGCGAATTTCTGGTTATGCATTTCGGGTTAACCAATGCCCACGCAGTGTTTATGGACCTTGTGAATAGGGTGTTTCGGGACTTCCTCGACCAGTTTGTTATAGTATTCATTGATGAAATCCTAGTGTATTCCCAAATAGAAGTCGATAATGCTACTCATTTACGGTTAATCCTTCAGACGTTGAGGGATCATCAATTGTATGCTAAGTTTGAAAAGTGTGGTTTTTGGTTGCAGAAAGTACAGTTTCTGGGTCACATTGTGATAGCCCAGGGTATTTCGGTAAATCCAAGTAAAGTTTTTGCGGTGAGGGAATGGGGTCAGCCCACGACACCTACCGAGATTCGTAGTTTTCTGGGTTTGGCTGCTATTACTGTCGATTTATCAAAGGTTTTTCTAAAATTGCTAGCCCTTTGATAAATTTAACCTGAAAAGGGGTGAGGTTTGTTTGGGATGATTCTTGTCAGTTTGCTTTTAATGAGGACTTCTACTCCAGTCCTTGCGTTACCAAGGCCAGGATTGGAATATTTGGTCTTTACGGACGCATCTCTGCAAAGGTTGGGAGGTGTGTTACAGCAAGAACAGCGAGCTATTTCTTATGCCTCCCGCAAGCTAAGCCTCATGAGAAGAATTACCTGGTTCATGATTTGGAACTTGCGGTCGTGGTTTTTGCCATAAAGAATTGGAGACATTACCTTCTGGGGCAGAAGTTTATCCTCTTCACGGACCACAAATAGTTGCAATATTTATTTTTACAGAAGGATTTGAATATGCGACAGCGTCGGTGGTTGGAGTTTATAAAGCATTACCAATTTGATATACATTATCACCCGGATAAGGCTAATGTAGTGGCGGATGCTTTGAGTAGAAAACTCAAGGGGGGGTTAGCCTCGGTATGAAAAGCTAAATGGAAGGAGCTTAGCCAAGAGGACGCAATTTCTATGGCATTTATGTCGGTGTTGACCATTACGCCTACTATAGTGGCGAGGGTTGTGGAAGCTCCAGGTAGGGACAAAAGTTGTCAGGACCGTATACGCCAATTGTTAACCGAGGGAGAGGAATCCTACTCTATAAGTTCGGAGGGTGGGCTTCGTTTCCACGGAAGACTTGTTGTTCCGGACGAAGGGGACTTAAGGCGGGCCGTAATGACGGACTCTCACGGTTCCAAATTTGCAATACATCCTGGTAATGACAAAATGTACCAAGACATGCGCCGTTAATATTGGTGGGAGGGCATGAAGTGGGATATTTCTGAGTTCGTTTCCCAATGTACTACTTGTCAATTGGTTAAGATAGATCATCAGCAACCGACGGGATTGTTACAACCCTTGGAAATTTCGGTATGGAAGTGGGAGAGCATCTTGATGGATTTCATCACGGGCTTTCCAACGTCACAAAGTGGTCATGATTCTATTTGGGTTATCGTTGATCTCTTAACTAAGTCAGCACACTTCTTACCGGTACGTACCGACTATAATATTGCTCGTTATGCCCGGTTATTTATTGCGGAGATTGTTAGACTTCACGGGGTACCCATTAATATTGTCTCCAAAAGAGATAGGATTTTTTTCCTATTTTTGGTGGAGTTTCCAAGAAGCTATGGGAACCGAATTGAAGTTGAGTACCTCTTATCATCCTCAAACAGATGGACAGATAGAAAGGGTCAACCAAATGTTGGAGGATATGCTCCGAATGTGCGTGCTTGATTTTAAAGGAGGTTGGGAATAATATCTCCCTTTGGTCGAATTTGCTTATAATAATTTGTACCAATTCACCATCGGGATAGCACCCAATGAAGCCTTGTATTCCGGACTTGTAGATCACCCACTTGTTGGTTGGAGGTGGGAGATAATAAGTTTCTTGGACCTGAAATGATCCAAGACACTTCTTCGAAGATTGAACTCATTCGAAATCGCATTCGAATAGCTCAAGATCGTCAAAAGAGTTATGCCGATGCGAATAGAAGGCATATGGAGCTAGAGGTTGGAGATCAAGTTTTGGTGCGAGTATCGCCAATGAAAGGTACTATACGATTTGGGAAGAAAGGAAAGCTTGCACCGCGCTACATTGGACCTTTTCCCATTATTGCTAAAATAGGACCGGTAGCGTATCAACTTTCTTTGCCCGAACACCTACAACAAATTCATGTTGTGTTCCATGTTTCATCATTGAAAAAGTACAAGAGGTGCGAAGGAGCTCAATGGCATATTCCTCTAGATGATATCGAATTGCAATCCGATATTTCATACGAGGAACAACCAGTTACAATTTTAGATCATGGGGAACGTAGGTTACGATCTAGAGTAGTACCGTTGGTTCGCGTCCAATGGGGTCATCATAACGCCGAGGAATCTACGTGGGAGTGTGAGGATGTTATGCGAGGAAACTATCAACATCTCTTTTTGCAAGGTATGCCTAAATTTTGAGGGCAAAATTCCCTCATAAGGGGGGGAGTATGTAATAACCCTCACTTTTGAATAATTTATTTTATATTAATTTACTGTGTAAAGTAATTATATAAAATATTGGTTAATGGAGTAAATATTAATTAAGTGAGTTAAAAGATAATATTTACTAGATTGTTGCATATTTACTGTTGTGTGTATGTAAATATCATCATATTACGTTTTATAGTGTCGTGTGCTTTAAACGACATTTATAGTTTAAACAGAGCCAGAACTTGAAATGAATTATAGAATTATCGAATGCCAAATTTAGAGGGCGTAGTTAGTCCCGAAATAGTCGAGATAGTCAAAATAAGTGCCATATTGTATTTTTGGGTTCCGGTCACTTTTGAATGATTTTGACTTAAATGTGTAGTTACGAGTCATCATAATGAGGTACTAACAATTTAAGATGGGAAGTAAGCTTAGAGGCACTTTTAAGTCTTGCACCACATTTTCTATTCTCTTAAGTGTGTATTTACTAAACCTAGAAAGAAAGAGACAAGAAAAGAATTGTGGAGAGAAGAAGAGAAAGGAGAAGAATTGAAGATTTGGAGTTTGATCTTGCATTCATCTTCAAAGAATCTGAGATTTCAGTACAAGGCAAGTTTTCTTACTTGCTAATATATGGTTTAGGGTGAATAAATTGTATTGATTGTTGTGTAGTTGTTATGGTTTAACAATTTTAGGGTTTTAAGGGATTTGGAGGTTTTGAACCCTTGGAAGTTGTTTTAGATGTTCATTGGTGTAAATTATAGTAGTTAGATGCTTTTAGGTTGGTTGCAATAAATGATCTTGGTTTGGGTAGAAAAGAGTTGGGGTAATTTGGAGTTATAAAACTCCATAACCGAAATTAGCAATTCTGGGCTGGGCGAATCGATTCGCTAAAGGGGTAGGCTACAGGTCTGATGGACCAAATCGATTAGGCCAAGCCGAATCGATTTGGCAGTTTGCAGAATGTCAAGTTCTCTTGACCGAATCGATTCGGCCAGGGCGAATCGATTCGAAAATCCTGCTGTTTTGAGTTATTTTTCTAACTCAATTCTAACCCTTTTTCTTTAGGCTTAGGACCTAGGAACCTTCTTGTATGAAGTAAACTTAGAGTCATAGAGTCTTAGATGAGTTAGATACCTACCCTATATCAGAAATGGCTTAAATAGGGCTTATTCTGGGGATGTCTAAATTAATGTTAAGGCATTATTTTCCTTTAGTTAATTAATATGAGAATAGGAGTTATAAGGTTATATTAGGGGGACTTTAGAAGCTCAATTGAGGTATGCTAGACTTGGTGGTTTATAGTAACACCATAAATTCTCGGCGAATGAATAAGAGGTCTATTAATCATTGAGGTTATAATGATGGTATAAATTACGTATGGCTCCGGATAAAAAGTGATGTATATATTGAAATGGGAATAAAATGTAAATGATAATTTACGTAAACACACCTCTCTAAATGATATCATAGGGGAAGTACGTGCATGAGGTGAAGCCCCCTGGCTAGTGAATGTTGGGTGAATATAGTCCTCGGCCATAGGACCGGTTATTATGTATTGTATTTATTGTTCGAAGTGAGGTAATTCCGGGTGTGGTTATGACTCATTATCGAAGGTATATGTCCACTTCCCGACGTTGCGTTGTAAGATGCCCAAGTTGTCTTGTTTGATAGGCCCTGGAAGATGATAGCTATTTAGGGACGCGTCCAATGGGGAAACTCGGAAGGATGGTCTTAGAATCGTTATATATGAATGAATATAACTATTATTATTCAAGTGGGACTTGATTTATGATAAAGCGCTCTAAGAATAAAAGGGCTTTGTATACGTTTCCTAATGAGATACGGAACGATAAAATGAAACAATGTAAATGATGGTGTTCTTTGTTAATAATATTTATTCATATCCTCTTGTATAATTGAATTAAATTTTATGGTCATCCTAATTGTTTTTGTTTATGTTATAGATTCAGTATATAGATTCTTATCATTATCAATGATGATTAATTGCTCATAACTATCATACACTTTATTCATCTAGTTATCATATAAAACTGGGCCCTAACCCATTCGTATTTCTTGTTTTGCATGAATTTTTCATTCGCTCAGGTGCTCCACCGCAAGGACGCCCGTTCTGACTTTCCTATTCCGGTGTTTTGGAGCCATAATACCTTGCGGATGTTACGGGATATTTTGTTATAAAACCAAAAAAAAAATTTACTATAGTTATGATCGGGTCTTTTATTCGGGCGTGTGGCCCAAAGCTTTTGTAATTGTCTAATGAATTGTATTATGTAACTTAATGAACTTGTTATTTATGGTTTGTAAAGACTGTTGACCGACAGCATATTCGGTCCCTTTATTGTATACTTGTTGCGGATGTAATATAAGTTTTTTGGGTATCCACCTTCTTGTAAATTAATTGGTTTAAATGTTTCTTTTAAATTACAAATATTATTTTGACAATCCGTTTTTTTCTAAAATAGTGGGTGGTTATCTCGTACGCTTATATTATGGTGATGATGAGAATGTTCCATCTATGATTCCTGTTATTGTTGGAGTATCGAGCTGGCCATATCTTATTTTGATAAGCGGGTTGTCACAATGTAAAACTCTAACCCAAACATTTATTAACAATTAGGAGTTTAATTTTTCCATGTTCCATTTCTCTTATAAAATAAAAGTCTATTTTGCACTTAACTCACCTTCATTCACCTTTTTAGTTAAATAAAATCACATCTTAGATGCTCAATGTGTATAATGAATGGATTCGAATAGAAAAAATTTCCACTCATCATTAATGTAATATCCCTTCCATTCAAGACATTCATGACATAATTATGTGACTATTGACAAAAGGATCAAACTTAATAATGAATTAGTGCCATTATTGCAAGTTTTTATGAAAGTTGACTTCTTTTATTCTAGAATGATCACTGAACATCTTTTAACACGACAAGACCATAAATGCTTATTTTCTGCCAATAAGTTTTGGGTTTCAGGATTTATGTATCGAATTCCATTCGCCCCATGGTTGGGAACTCATGATAGGCGTTGTCTATAAAGGTTTTCAGTTTGTTCACTATGATAAAATTATATAAGGTCTTCGCAAGTCTAAATATTCCTATGTGATTAATAATGAAGTATAATCATAAGGGAAGGGTGAAATGACCCCCCAATTTACTTATTAACAAGCAAACACAACACTCAACTTGCATCTAATTGATACTAAGGTTAGATAAAAAAAATATGATTGTATGAGTACTTTTAGCGTTCGTAGCGAAAATATTGCAAAACTTAACAAATAATGATGATTAATGAGTTCAAAGGGAAGGAATAGAAGGAAAAGCATGCAGCTTATAGGATATCCTCAATAAGTTTAAAGTAACATTTAATAATAATTTGAAGATATGGACTCCAAACTAAATACATTTTTTGATGAATTAAGACATACTTTTATTTTGTATTTGTATTTTTTATCTATTTAAATGCCTGTTTGTGATAATAGAATGATTTTTACATTTAAAAAACATGAAATTTTCAACTTTTGTTTGTTTACTAATGCTAATAATTGGAAACTAATAATGAAAATATCGAAAACAATGTAATTGGTTTTGGTTTAGACGTGTGTAAGATTTTTTACCAAAATTACCACATTGAAATTACCATAGCAAAGATACTGATTTAGTATAATAAAAATACCCAAATTATATTATGTCTATTAATCTATATCATTAATAGGTCTCATTCGTCACAATCAGTAATCTCAAAAGATACCTTAACCGTTAATTCTCTCCCATGTAAAATATATCACTTAATCTTCCCCCATTATGAATATATGTTTATAAATTTGTTTTGACTTTCATATAAAATACATTCACTTCTTATTTCGTATGGATTCTCTATCCATTGCTAATATGTGTATGGAGCATACAAAGAATGTTAGTTATTTGATAATTTATTGTTTAGTTTATGCCTTTGAACACTTAAATTAAGAAAGAAACAACAATAAAAAATATCAAAAATAACAAAACTAAAATAAGAAGATTGCAAAGAAATTTTTACTAAAATACTGAGTTGTTTGATAGTTGAAGGTTATTGCAAAAAATTGAATATTAGAAATGTTGAAATTTAAAGTACCAAAAGAAATTGATATTAGTGTTGATATACATAAAATACCGGTATGTTAGCGCTCGTTCTGATGTGTTCCGTTGACACTCCTTATTTATGAACTTATTCTTTGATAAATATATATAATTTTAATATGGAGGTTTTATTTCAATCCACTTATTTTTTCTAACTACCCCAATTTTGGTATACCCCTATTATTGAGCTTATTTTCTATTTGCCCACCCCATCTCATGCGGTGTTTTAAGTGAAAAGTAAAATATACTTTAAACACACATGTAAACACTCTAAACAATTTTTTTCGCGTTTTGCTTTTATATATTTTCTTCATCATTGATACTTTTTATTTTTTATTCCTCTTGGTTTATTTCTTAATTCCTTTTATTTTTATTATGTCTTAGTAAAAAAAATTTTGCTCTTCCAATTTTTGTTTCATTTTTCATCTTTTAATACACATACAATACAAGAAAAAAATAATCTTAAAAATAATGAAGAAAAAAAATATACTTATAGTTACATGTGATATGTAACATATAACATATGATGTTATAACATGTGATATAACACATAACTTACATATAACAATTGATAACTCTTATATATGACATATGATAACTGCTATATATAACATGACATATACTTTTATAACATATAACATAACATATACTATTATATATAACATATGATAACTCTTATATATGTATTTCTATATATAGCATATGATACATGCTACATTTATATATTATTTTGTCATATGTTATATATTGTATGAGGTATATACACACACACACACATATATATATATATATATTGTATATATATATATATATATATATATATATATATATATATATATTGTATATATATGTGTATAACAGTTATATATAACAGTTCTAACAGTTTTGTGATAAAAATTCTTATATATATATTTATATATAACGGTTTTGTACATATACATATCTAACGGTTATATAACAGTTCTATGTGTACGTATATAATAGTTATATACATATTGTGTACGTATATAATAGTCAGTTCTATGTGTACGTATATAATAGTTATATACATATTGTGTACGTATATAATTGTTATATACATATACATATATAGTAAACATATGTATATATATATATATATATATATCGAAAGGTTGCTATTGTTTGTAATGAGCTGAGAGGGTTCCATTAAGGGCGAATTGCTGATTTTAATCAGTTGTGTTACAGTCCCGCTAGTTTATTGTGTTACAGTCCTGCTGTTTTGTTACGGTCCTACTGGTTTAATTGACCCTCAACCAAAGTTTTTGTGGGTAGGAGGATTTTAGTTGGTAACGAAAGAATATATTGGGGTGGTTTAATTGGACTTATCAAGTCCCTTTAATATAGGGTGTTTTATTTTGTTTAGGGTTGTTAGATACAATTAAGGGTTGATATAAAATCTCCCTTTTAATATGCTCATTATGATGTCTCCCACTCGCGATAGGAACCGATTTAACAATATCAACCTCCTAACCAGTGTCACTAGCCTAACACCACCATGACCACCACATTCCATCGAGACACTCAACTTCTCTCCAGTCATTTTCTCTTCAAATTCCAAACTTGACCAAACTCTTAGTCCAACCCCACTCTTGGCATCTACTGATCCTCCCCATTGCCATTAAGGCCAAGATAAACATGAGGACTCTCATCCATCTCACTAAAAAATCAAAATAGGGAAACATATGAAAAAACTAATGAAATGCACAAAAAGTAAAATAATCATAAAACCCTATAGCAAAGCCACCCAAGATGTTGTAGAGTGATTTATTTTGAGAAAAGATCAATAAATCATATAATTAAAATAAGAAACCACCCTTTCTTTAAGTTTTTAAACATTTTAGAAACAATCTTTCTTCCACATAGAAAAATCCTTGTCCAACACGACACTGAACATGTGTCGAGGTTTGGTGCAAGGAAAAAATCCTCCAAGTGCGAGATCAAAATACTTCTATCACGCTAAATAAGTGTTCATAGTATCCCACCAAAACATGCCCTAGCCTGGTCATGTGTCAACCAATCCTCCCCACACTAGGTCATCTACCATCATAAATCCCCGAGCGACCTAAAAAATACCTACTTCAACCTCAACATTGAGTTAAGAAACTTCCATATGTCTCTTAACTGGAAGAACTTCCTATACGATGATCTCTGTTAGCAAAGGTCCCCGAGAGACATTAACAATTACCTCCCAACTCTATGTTTAGGACCACACATCATATATAAGGTTATCTGTCATCATAGGTCCCTAAATGGCCTAAATAAAGACCTTGTAAATCTTTAACCTACATCAATGACACCTTTAGTGGTTATATGTAATGACCATAAGGTTCTCTCCTATGACATGATTCTAATTTATAAAAATAGAGACCTTCTAAACCTCGACTCTACATCGAGAACACCTCATTGTTCTACCACTCGTGTAATGTTTTATACTGCACCCATAAGGTTCTCTCTCATCACAAGTCCTTAAGTTACCTAAATAAAGACCTTGGAAACCTCACATCTATGCTAATAACTCATTTTGGGTTCAATATTCATAAACATAACATACATAAGGCTCTCTTTTATCATAAGTCCTCAACTGGCCTAATAAAGACCCTTTGAATCTTGAGGCCCTGTTGATTACTGTCATGGTAAATATACAATACCCATAAGGTTGTTTTTATTAAAAGTACTTGGGAGACCTAAACCAAGAGTATGAGACAAATCCCGATATTGGTTTTACAACCTATTCCTAATTTATATCGATAGAAGCACACCCATAGGGATTCATATCATCACAAGTCCCATAGTGACCTAAATTCTACCAAACCCTTATTCTAGTGTATATCCCCTCCCAATTCAATACCCAAAAAATACCAACCAGATGTTTCTCTTATATGAATACATGAGGATAACTAACCCTAAAATCACCATTGTCCATATAGACCTAACATTATCTTGGCATAAAGCATCTAACAGAGAATTCTCTTTGTTGGGGGGCTCTATAAACATCATAAAATCTACCCCCTCACCCACATCACAAAAAATCCTTATACTAAACTTGAGTACTCTGAAACTAAACAAACAGACCTCAGTTACACCCAAACTTCCTAAGGTCTAATAATAACATTCCAAAATAGGAATATGATCCTCTCTTTGATTCATTTGAACCTGATCGCCCCTCTATCAAGAGGGTAAATATTTTTCACTTAACATTTGAGTGTATTATCCCACTAGATCTCTAAGAACTCAAGTGTCATCATCTTTAAACTTATGTTGCATAGAAGAATACATATATAACAATGATGTTATTACCTCACATCCAATGCTACATTTAATTTAGTTGAGTACGGTGCAACAAAGATCCCCTCATCATAATAAATATTGCAAAAACGTGTTATTACAATCCCATTTTACCGCACAACATAAAAAATCACCATTGGCCATCATTACATGTCTTTTATCGCATGGCCCAAATCTAATCATAAAAGAAATTATGAAAGTACACTTTCAGTACTGAGTTCTAAGTATCAAAACCAACTCTTGTATTGATTAACTAGTTTATCTCTCGCTATTGGCTCTAATTCAACCCCTTAAAGTTACTTTCAAAGATAAATAGAATTCACAGTCCACCGAAGGTCCTAAAATTGACATTTGTGTCTATTTTCTAAATTCTATCTCTTTCGACTCTGATACAATTTCTCAAATAATATTTTTAGATTAAAATATGCCTCAATCCTCTATAGAAAAAAAAACTTAAGTTTAAGCTCCATTTGAAGTTTTTGAGGTATCAACTCATGAGTTAAAGCTCCACCCAAATCAAAATTTACATCCAAAAGCAATATAAACCAAAGCTCCACGAATCTTGAAGAAAGGTGCTACTACTTATAACACCATTTGCATTCCAGTTTAAACCATACATGTAATAATAGTCTTAGTTTGATTTAAAAACTCCACCCCAACTTCACAATGAGGTCGATCATATGTTATGTGAAAACCTAGGTTCCTCAGCACTAAGATCTCAGACAACAATCCCCGTCTAAAATGTTAAATGCAATGTTGTGAAGAAACTAACCACATTCATCTTGAAATACATATTATAGAAAGCACATTGCTCATATTTTTCCCAAAGGAATCCGTGCGTGGAACCCTTAGACGTTTATGAATCAAAGTCAAAAGTTTGGATATCCCGCTCCTCTTTAAATGGGAAAACTTAACCACAATAAGAAAGATTTGATGAAAATCCAACACGAGGAAACAACAATTATTTTTTAGAGATTATTATATGTTAATCATATTTGAAGAGTGTCTTCTTATTTATATTCCGTTGACTAATCAACCCTTAATTATGTCAATTTATTAAAAAAATCCTTACTAATATACTCCTCTCCCTCTATTGCCTCCAAATTTAAAGTGGTAGTTATTTTTTACCCTTTTAAACTTTGAAGATTTATAACTTTAGATATACAAATCCAAAATTTATGAAATTGATATTTTTGAAAGCTACTAATTGAGCCCTATAAAATAAGATCCATATTCAGTACAAAATATTAAAAAAATAAAAATGATATGTTTACTTCGTTTACGCAGATAGTAAATATTTACTACCCATGTAACATTAGCACAATAAATGTTTAATATTTGGGAAAACATCCCAAATATAAAACAATTTTATTTTTTGGCAAACATAGTAAATATATAATGTGTGAATGTTTTTTTTTCAAAATTTTATAGTCATCATGAATCTTGTTTGAAAATTTTCATCGCCCGTGATTCAAATAAATCAATTTTGTGAAGAATGGATTTCTCAATAAAAAGTTATAACATTTTAAAGTTTGAAAAACAGAAACACTGTTAGAAATTATTACACTTTAATAATAATTTTAATTGAGTAAATACTTTTATTAAATTAATTTTATAGACACAATGGTTCGTAAAAGGTTGTATCCATTCGTTAATGGTTGTAATCATTCGAAAAGGACCCAACTATTCGTGAAAAGTGGTATCTATTCGTGAGTGGTGGTGACCATTCGTAAACGACAAGACTATTCGTGATTCGTGAAAGGGTATATCTTTTTATGAAAGGGTGTCTACTTTTCTATAAAAAAAAAAAAGATACCACTTGTTCATTCTACTAAGTCCAAAAAATAATCACTAATTTTGAGTGTCAAATCTCTGTCACTTTTTATCCTTTCTTGAGTCAAATTCATGAGAGAATACATCATAGATTTTGGATTATCCGTAGCTTTATAGATTGAAATGTCGCCTCTATAAAGACAAAAATGTTGTTCTATCTTGGGAGACAGATGTTCATCAACCTTGGACACTGATGAGGGGACAAATATGTCTTAAGGAGGTTGTGTGAAACACAAGGCTCAACATCAATTCTCTAAGTATGGTCTGTAAGTTTGGTGTGTTAATTTTTATTATTATTTAAATTTCATTCACGTGAATATATATTTCATATTCGATTCCTCACAAACACAAAAGCACACATAAAATTCTAACAATCTTAATTATGTTACTTGAACTTTTGAAGAATATGTAAATTGTAGGATTTATGCATTTAGTTGTTTCACGGATTTTGTATTCGCTTAAGTGAAGACATAATATTGAATTAAAATTGACCGAAACAGTATATAGTTTTTCATATGGGTTCAATTTTGATTCATCAATCAGTTTTGTTATGTGTTTACAAAATTCTCAATATCTTTTTACAATTGAATAACTAATTTGTTAAGCGCTATAGAACTTGGAATACTGATTCAAAAATTAGGCATATGAGTGAAAAAATGGGTTCTAATTTTTTAAAGAGTCTACATAATTTAAGAAGGATATGTTCTCTACTAATAGAACTTATGGATTGTTCAGACATATTAGATTCAATGGTGATTAGAATTCTTGTAATCCACTGTGTCGATAGCAAAAGGACATTAACTTCCTATTTGGATGGGGAGCCAATTTTTACATTGGCTTCTTTTATTCATATAAGACCCAATAAAGGAGAATTTTAAATAATGATAAATATTCACAACATATGCACTGTTTGAATGGTGCATAAGAAGATTTAATGATCCAATTAATATATGGGTCCTTTTCTTTTTAATGGTGGTTTGACACTCGCTTTTTAACATTCACTTACCTGGTGGAGAAACATTTGTCCCCTTTTTTTATTTTCTGCAAAATATATATATATATATATATATATATATATATATATATATATATATATATATATATATAGAGAGAGAGAGAGAGAGAGAGAATCAATGTATATATCATGCTAATAAATAATAATAAATAGATAAATAAATAAATAAAATAAAATGTGTGTGTGTGTGTATATATGTTATCATGTGATAGATGTTATCATGTGATAGTCACATATGTGTTTTTACATGTATAACACATGTCAAAATTTAATCACACCTTTGGTAATTTGATGTATATGGTCACATATGTTTATGTGGCAGTAAAAGTGTCATAACATGATAATATTATGTATAATTACGTAATGGTCACGTGTGTGCCCACATATATATGTGATAATTAGTACTGAGAATTTAAATATAGTATCAAGTGTTTAATACCATTTTGATAAAGAACATCGTCATCATCATTGCCCATTTTCCGTCATATGGGGTCGGCCACATGGATTCTCCTCTTTCATTATTGTTGATGTAAAAAATTAGACTAGGCCTAATTAATTTATCACAGATAAAATAAGTACGACAAATAAGACACAAGAAATTTTAAAGTGGTTGGGATCAATGGAATAGGCTACGTCCACTGTTATGTATTGATTGCCTTGAGTTGTTTTTTCGGTGCCTTGCAATGAGGGTGATACAATGTACTTATAGCCTAAGAGGGGTCTTGATAGTTGACATGTGGAAGGATGGAATGCCTTAATTCGTTAGGCATTTACATCAATACATAATGAGAATTAATTATATGAATGTTGTCGCTTCATTGGCAATATAGGTTATAAGACCGTTGTCGCTTTGTTGGCAATACAGGTTATTGATCAGTCTTCCCAGTTGGTCGGGCTTCCCTGTTGGTCGGGATTTTGTACCAGGCTGACTTGGACTTGTACCACATTGGATGACACGTGTTGGCTTGTAATCGATCGACATAGGGTGGTAAATTTTGGTATCAACAGAAACCCCCAATGCTTCATACTTGGAGCTGATTCGAAAGTGTGAAATATTATGCTTTGACAGTAGCTCGGGCTGTTTGGTTGGCTGTAGACCTTCCAGACTTGTGAAATTTATTCACTTGATTAACTATTTTTTGGCGCGAATGGCAGTTTTGTAAATATTTCAAATGTTAGTGGGGTATCTTCGTCTTTTCCTTTGTTAGTCGTTGTAAACCCAACCGTTGTTCGCTTTAATAATTACTTTTCCCAGTTTCCGATGTGTCTTATAAAAGAGCGCTAAAACTTCGATCATTTGCTACCTCTCATTTCTGATTCTGTCGCTATGTTCTTTACTTTTTCGTGCAATCGCTTTCTTTTTTGTCCTCAGTTCTTGTTGAATACTTAAATCTTTGTAAGAATTTTTCTTTTCTTCTTCTTTGTTTTCTTCATCATAGTTTATTCTATCGAGTCAATTGATAAGTTAAGAATTGACTTTAATATTCCACCTTGGGTTGTATTAGAACATCCCACTTTTTCTTTTGATTTTTTCTCTCTAACTGAGGGCTATTGGTTCCCTTCCATCTTTATTGTTGAATGTGGTTTCACATTTCCTCCTAATCCCCTGTGTCTGGAGTTTTGTCAATATTTTGACATTGTTCCAATAAGATTAGCTCCTAACACACAGTGAGTAGTGAATGGAGTATATAGGTTAAATCAAATCTATGGAACCCATCTAGGGATTGCAAAAATAATGTTTTGTTATAAATGGGTAACTAGCGATACCACTTTTTATTTAAAAACTAGGGACGTTGGTAAAGCTTTAGTTGTTAATCTCCCTGATTTTAACAGGGATTATTTTGATCATGGGGTAGTTGTAAAAAATTATATACAAGCTCCCTTAACTAGAGGTGATAAATACCCAAGACCTAGATGTCCTCTCTTTGGAAACGGGATAGGTTGTTCTATGTTTTAATATTTTTGCCCTGTTTATATTTGATAAAATGTCATACTGACTGTTGCTTTATAAATTGAATTGCAATTGACCAGAAAAGAAAGCCCCCCAAAGAGAGTGAAGTAAATTTGAAAGAGTTGTAGTTTATTTGGGGGCTTCACAAGGTTGTTGCTGAGGAGCACATTAGGCCTGCCTCCTATCTACTTCAATACAAAAATGTTGTTTTTTCCTTTATTTTCAGACCTGCTACCTCTCCTGTTCTGGCAATTGATCTTAATCAATAGGTCACTATACTAAAAACAGCAATTTGGCACACCTAAATATTAAAAATCTGGCACAGTTTAAAATTGTGCCAAATTTTGGCACAGTTTAATGACAATCTAGCACACTTTAAAACAGTGCCAAAATTTGACATTGTTTTAAAGTATGCCAAAATTGAGTACACTTGACTAAAATGTAAAATACCCTAAAAAATTTCACTATACACACACTTTGTATCCCGCTCACCCCACACATCCCTTTTTTTCCAACCTCTCTCTCTCCGATCTGTGTTCTCTCTCTCTCTCTCTCTCCCTTCGGTCTACTCTCAAACTCTCCACGTATAACCCTCTCCGGTCTGCTCCTGTTGTCTCTCCGATCTGCTTTACCTCTCTCTGACTAGCTCTTTTTTTGGCACCTAGGGTTTCCTGGGGTTTCTCACAATCATGGGATTCACGATTTGGGTAAGATTTTTTTTATAAGCACTGATACATTAAGATAGATTTATTTTGGATAAGTTCCTACTGCTTTTTGCCTATTAATTTTATGTGTAGTGATAGATTTTTTATGTTGTTTACCTCTTAATATGATGTAGTGATATATTTTTGTTATGTTTTTATGCCTTTCGTGTAGTGATAGATTTTTGTTATGTTTTTATGTTGTTTCACTCAGATGCCTTTGACATACATGATGTTCTCTTTTAAGGGAAGGAATTGAGAGAAGAACCAAATCCTACAAGTTACCATTAATTCTCGCTTGTCTTTTACCCGTGTAAGGATATTTTTATTACTTTATCCATTATTGCTAATTCAATTTAGTTTGGGGGTTTGACGAATACTTGTGAGCTATTTTATTTACTAAAGGTTATTTGTATGATTTTATACATGGTTGTTGGGTATTAGTTTAACATTATTTTTGACAGGGTAGTGTAACACATGGAAGTCTTAGCAAGGAGGACGATGTCGGGAGGCTCTTGATGTTATCCCAAAATGAGGACTGCTATTTAGGGTTGGTATAGACAGAAGATTTAAAGTTCTTATTATATAATTTTCTCATGAGTCATATTACACAATTTCATGTACTCTTATTTGTCTAATATATGGATATACTTGTAGTTTTAATTTACTATTTTCTACTTGACACTTGCTCAAAGTGAAATCCCTTTATCAACGGGTTATGTATTATTATAAATGAAAAATAGAATAATTGGATGATCTTAGTATTTGTTTTAAGTTATGACTTATGGAGTTTTTGGATGTCCTGTTAATATGAAATTTTATTTCATTCTCGACATTTCGAAGACTATATCACTCATAGTTGTTAAATGTGCGCGCCATGTCTTGCGCCTAGGCTCTAGGGAGACAATGGTGCATTAGTGCGCCTTGTGCCTTCAATAAATATCACATCATTACCATAAGTTAACTGCAAATCAAAATTTTCATTCCCCAAATGGTATTTAAGAAATCTTTTAAATTATACTACATTAAGATTGATTTCTTTTCATTGGGAATTTAGTATGACCACTCTTTTATTTATATTGTCATTGTTGTTAGATTATTTTTTATTCTTCACAATTGATTTCATGAGCTTTCACTACACTAAATTCATGTTAAGATAAAGGGATGTTGTAGAAATACCTCTTAGGTTGTTTACTCGTGATGCTTAACGATAAGGTATTTTTGGTTGAGAAGCATTGGCATCTTATTGGTTGGGGCCAAATTCAATGTAAATTTTATCATTTTAGAAATATTTCGTATGACGACGAATGTTGCATATTATTAACTCTACCAAGACTGAAATAATCCATATAATATATCCCCCCTCTTTTAGTATCACGACCAACGATCTCCTTGGTGAGAATATCCTAAAGAAAAAGAAAAATCAGGATAGATTATTGGACAACAATTTAATTCCTCAGTAACTTGGTCTACATACATTAACTCATCACTTTGAAATAGACTTGGGGAAATAGTTTATTCAACCCTCGACTAAAATAATTTTCAGGATTGAGAAATAGACTTGGGGAAATAAATAGGATCCCCTTCTAATATATCTCTTTACTGTTAAGGGCCGTTAATAGTTTAGCTCAGCAATCTAGAAGACTAACTCTCTTTGAATCACTTTTACATCCTTTATAATCCACCTCGCTTTTAAGAACTTCATCTTCCAAATCATTAACTAATTGGAATATGTCACAAAAATTGTTCTTGTTTTATATTTTCAAGACATCGTTAAGTCTCTATACTTTAATAGAGAATTTCCTCATGACTAGAGCCCAAACCTCCCCACATCATGAAGATTTGACCACGTCAACAAAATCATGATGATTGCGCCACATAGATTAAAATTTAAACACTTTAGGAATGATGTCCAACTCAGCTTTCACAGACACTAGCAACGAATCATGATTCGAACAAATTATAGTCACATTAAGGATGCTAGTATGAGAGAAGAGTGAGGACCACTAGGAGTTACCTAGACCTCTGTCACGTGTATCCATAAGTAACACTTGGTCAGATATATTATTCCATCAAGAAAATATGGTTCCTATAAACCCCAAATCCAGTAAGCCACAGTCATCTATGGCTTGATTAAAATCTCTACAACATTGGAATCCACTTAATTTTCACTTACTTTCTCTTTTTGACAAGTAACAACATTGAATCTGCATTTTGTGAGTTTTCATCAAATTTTTAACTCTTATTGAATAAGATCTTTGAGCCACTCAACTAATGTTCCACACAATGATCCTGGTCATTTAGTTACTTTGGGATTGGAGTTTAAGGATCCTTTATAATTGGATTTGGTAGCCTTTTTAATCACGTCTTTGAGCTGAGCATTATTGGCTACTTTAATAATGTTTTTTCCCTTATGACTTCATTCTTCTTTGGACTTCTGCTTTATTTCCATTGTATTTTTTAAATTTCTTTTCCAACATATTTGAAAAAGTATTTAGATCGTCAATCAGAGGAATTCTTATATTCTTCTCATCTTCCCCACCATTGGCATAGATGGGATCTACTATAAAACTCTTATCATTATTAGTTAAGGAGTTTGCTTTGGGCCTGCAAATACTATAATCATGTATTTTAGGTTCTTGACAGTCTAACTCGAAAACATGAGTACATTGAATCTACTCCACAGTTGGATATTGACCCTCTCTTTGTAGAATCGGGAATAATGAGAAGTCATTGGGTTCTCAGGGTATTCGGTTTGAAATTGAAGTTTAACCTATTTAGTAAGGTGTTTGATGTGTTTTTCTAGAATGGAAAACTACAGGTATCACCTTAAAATTTTTGTTCTAGAATTTGTAATGAAAAGTTTAAACAAGGCCTTATAGTTCCACCTATTATAAGTTTATTACGACACACCATAAATCTTCCTCGTTTATGCTATCATATTAGTCTTTTCATCACGTTTCCCTCACAATTCTGATTTCTAATATATTTTGGTTCTTTCCAATTTTGTTCATCTTATATCTCATTAACGTGTAGATTGGTGGTATCGTGTAGATTCAAGTATTTTACTTATGAAATTATGTTGATTGATGTGTTTGGTGTTTTATATCTTAAGTAACCAAGTGCACTAGCATTAGTAACCAAAGGAGGATATTTAATTTGATATGTAGAAGATTTAATATTATGCACTGGCATTAGTTTGCATTTTCAATACTAGACTTTCTTACATGATGTGTTATTCTATATCTTATATCCTTGTTGAACCATTTGCAGGGAAAAATTAGCCGTGAGTCATAGTATTACTTGGCGGTATCCTGTTTATGTCAAGCGAGTACAAATTAATGGGGCAATTGCTTTCGCATCTTCTGGTATGTCACAACCTTCACTTATTCTCTCCAGTGCAGAACTTCACATATCTATGATCTGAGCATTATCTCCGCGATACTTACTATGAATCTTATTGTAATATTTGATAAAGAAAATGTATAAATATGTATACCTGAGCATTATGGTTTATTGTTGTGTGAAAGCTGAAAACACATCATATCAAATAATAAAATATTATCATGGATAACTAATTTTAGGACATGATTACGTCATCTAACAATAAAACACATCTTCTTGATAAAGAACTTTCTTTGTTGTTTACCAATGAGAAAGAACTTTCTTTTATCCCAATAAACACATCATTTTTAACCAATACAAGTGATGCTATGCAGGAGCAATTCCCCTTCAGTAAAGGGCGGCAGCTGACTCATTATTGGGGAAGCTTGTTGGGCAGCTAATGCATGGGTCGAGAGTGGGCACGAGACTGGCCAGGTTTCTACCTAATGGGCTAGAAGTTGTTATTAGGGACGGTCCTGGTGAAGCAACTGTGAGTGCCCTTGAATAAACAACAGTGACTCTAGAACTCGAGTGGACCCCAACAGTGGCTATTTCTTTGTATGCACAAGTTGCAACTATGGCATCGGATCTTTATCAGGAACAAATGAAAGGCCGTGTTATTGATTGGAATGTACCTGAGCAGGCATCTAGTCAACATGACATAAGAGAAGAGCCACAGGTACTTTTTTCTCCATATTACGTCCTTCTACTCAACATGACATAAGTGTTATATATATATATATATATATATACAACAACACACACACACACACACACACACACACACACACACACACACACACACACACACACACATATATATATATATATATATATATATATATATATATATATATATATATATATATAGCAACACATATATGTGTGATGTTATATATATAACAGCCTTAAATATATATGATGTTATATATATAACAACCTTATATATATATATATATGATATTATATAACACACACGCATACACATACACACTTGTGTGCGTGTGTGTGTTGCTATATATATATATACACAACACTTCTGCTAAGCATCAGGAAACAGCAATTTCAGACTATGAAAGACATCAAGCAGCCAACATTATATGCATGATGTAGAAGATGATATCAATTCCCCATTCGTAGAAGAGCTTCAGGTATTTGCTAAGATAATGGATCACAAATTAAAGTCATTAAAAGCACCATCACCAGAATCTAAGGGGTCAGGAGCTAAAGGAGTCCCAATCACTGCAAAAAAAGTTCAATTCAAGATGAAAGATCATATTTTCAGAAGATTCACAAGATCTGCAACAAGAGGTAACAAACACTTTTTCCAATCTCTTCTCCGTGATTAATCTTATAGTTTGGAATATTAGAGGTGTTGCAAAAAAATCCTCTTCTAAAAGACTAAAGATGCTTTGCAAACTTCATAAAGTTCCTATTTTAGCTCTTTTGGAATTTTAGAAATGAAGTAAAAAGATGCAGAACATTAATCTACACTCGATTTCCTTATCAGGTGCTAATGCCCGTTGAGTCACCCCTCCCCTCCTATTGCTTCCCCAGCATTTTTTTAAATGTTTTATGTATATATGGGTGGGGAGTGGGGTGGGTTGGATTTAACTATTAGCTTTTCTCTTAAATCACGAAGAAGATTCACAAACTTAAATCAAAATTAAAACGTAATAAATATAAAATGCTGATGATAGAGACCTAACAAATAAAACAATTAGGGTGAAAACCAAGTCGTTTGAAGGTGAAAACCCAAACCAGCCCCCAAACGGTCCCGTAAGAGGCACAAACACCTCGCACGGGACCAATGTAACTTGTACGAACTGACCGTGCAGTCGCGGGTCTACCGATTTGAGAATATGATGATAATTTCATTATACGTAGATTAGGCTTGAAAACAAGTCGTTTGAGGGTGAAAACCCAAACTAGCCCCCAAATGCCCCCGTAAGAGGCACGCACACATCACACGGGACCAATGTAACTTGTACGAACTGATCGCGTAGTCGCAGGCCCCCCGATTTAAGAATATGACGATAATTTCAAAATACATAGATTAGGCTTGAAAATAAGCCGTTTGAGGGTGAAAACCCAAACCAGTCCCCAAACGGTCCCGTAAGAGGCACGAGGACCTCGCACGGGAATAATGTAACTTATACGAACTCACCGTGTGGTCGCGGGTCTCCCAGTTTGAGAATATGACGATAATTTCAAAATATATCGATTAAGCTTAAAAACAAGTCGTTTGAGGGTGAAAACCCAAATCAGCCTCCAAACGGCCCCGTAAGAGAAACGAACACCTCGTACGGGACCAATGTAACTTGTACGAACTGATCGCATAGTCGCGGATATCCTGGTTTGAGAATATGACGATAATTTCAAAATACATAGATGACGCTTAAAAATAAGCCCTTAAAGGGTGAAAACCCAAACCAACCCCCAAACGATCCCGTATGAGGCATGAACACCTCGCACGGGACCAATGTAACTTATATGAACTAATCGCATAGTCATGGGCTTATCGATTTGAGAATATGATGATAATTTCAAAATATATCGATTAAGCTTTAAAAACAAGCCGTTTGAGGGTGAAAACTCAAATCGGCACCCAAACGGCCCCGTAAGAGGCACGAACACCTCGTACGGGACCAATGTAACTTGTATGAACTGATCGCATTATCGCGGGTCTTCTGGTTTGAGAATATGACGATAATTTCAAAATATATCGATTAAGCTTGAAAACAAGCTGTTTGAGGGTGAAAACCCAAACCAGCCCCCAAACTGCCCTGTAAGAGGCATGAACACCTCGCACGGGATCAATGTAACTTGTATGAACTGAACACATAGTCACGGGTCTCCTGGTTTGAGAATATGACGATAATTTTAAAATATGTTGATTAGGCTTAAAAATAAGCCCTTGAAGGGTGAAAACCCAAACCAGCCCCCAAACGGTCCCGTATGAGGCACGAACACCTCGCATGGGACCAATGTAACTTGTATGAACTGATCGCATAGTCACGGGCCTCTCGGTTTGAGAATATGATGATAATTTTAAAATATAATGATTAAGCTTAAAAACAAGTCCTTAAAGGGTGAAAACCCAAACCAGCCCCCAAACGGTCCCGGAAGAGGCACGAACACCTCGCACGGGACCAATGTAACTTGTACGAACTGACCGCATAGTCGCAGGTCTCCCGATTTGAGAATATGATGATAATTTCAAAATACATAGGTTAGGCTCGAAAACAAGCCATTTAAGGGTGAAAACCCAAACCAGCCCCCAAACGGCCCTGTAAGAGGCACGCACACATCGCACTAGGCCTGTAAACGGGTCAGATTCGGACCGGATCAGGTCAATCCAAAATTTGAATCCGTTTATGCTAAATGGATTCGGATCCGATTCGATTATCCGACAGATTATCTGTTAGGGTTCTGAATCCGAATCCGTTAAGAATCCATTAATCCGATCCGATCCGATTATAATATTATAAATAACTATTATAAATTTCAGAATACGGTATATATTATAAATAACTATTACAATATATATTTCAAAAAATATATTAAATAATTATTATAATATAAATTACTATTATAAATAAATACAATATATATTAATCTAGGACTATTATGAATAACTATTAAAATATATATTTAAAATGTTATTAAATTTCTAAATACAATATATATTGAATAAAAATATTAAATATATATAGATATATATTAATCGAATCGGATTATTAACGGATCGGATCATATGATACCAAATCCGCTGCATTTAATAAACGGGTAATCGGATAATCGGGTAATCGGATTTCACGCCTGATCCAAATCCGTGTAAATAGATCGGATTCGGATTCGGATAAAATCCGATCTGTTGGCAGGACTACATCGCACAGGACCAATGTAACTTGAAAAAACTGATCGCGTAGTCGCGGGCTTCCCAGTTTGAGAATATGACGATAACTTCAAAATACGTAGATTAGGCTTGAAAACAAGCCGTTTGAGGGTGAAAACCCAAATCAACCCCCAATCGGCCCCGTAAGAGGCACGAACACCTCACAAGGGACCAATGTAACATGTACGAACTGACCGCGTAGTCGTGGGTATCTTGTTTGAGAATATGACGATAATTTCAAAATATATCGATTAAGCTTAAAAATAAGCCGTTTGAGGGTGAAAACCCAAATCAGCCCCCAAACGGCCTCGTAAGAGGAACGAACACCTCGTGCGGGACCAATGTAACTTGTACAAACTGATCGCATAGCCGCGGATCTCCTGGTTTGAGAATATGATAATAATTTCAAAATAGTAGATTAGGTTTAAAAATAAGCCCTTAAAGGGTGAAAACCCAAACCAACCCCCAAACAATCACGTATGAGGCATGAACACCTCGTACGGGACCAGTGTAACTTATATGAACTGATCGCGTAGTCATGGGCTTCTCGGTTTGAGAATATGATGATAATTTCAAAATATATCGATTAAGCTTAAAAACAAGCCCTTAAAGGGTGAAAATCCAAACCAGCCCCAAACGGTCCCGTAAGAGGCAAAAACACCTCGCAAAGGACCAATGTAACTTGTACGAAATGTCCGCGTAGTCGCGGGTCTCCCCATTTGAGAGTACGATGATAATTTCAAAATAGTAGATTAGGCTTGAAACAAGTCGTTTGAAGGTGAAAACTCAAACTAGCCCCCAAACGGCCACGTAAGAGGCACGAACACCTCGCACGGGACCAATGTAACATGTATGAATTGATCTCGTAGTCGCGGGTCTCCTGATTTGAGAATATGATGATAATTTCAAAATACATAGATTAGGCTTGAAAATAAGTCGTTTGAGGGTAAAAACCTAAACCAGCCCCCAAACGGCCCCGTAAGAGGCACGAACACCTCGCATGGGACCAATGTAACTTGTACGAACTGACCGCGTAGTCGTAAGTATCCCGGTTTGAGAATATGACGATAATTCAAAATATGTAGATTAGGCTTGAATACAAGCCGTTTGAGGGTGAAAACCCAAACCAGCTCCCAAACGGTCCCGTTAGAGGCACGAACACCTCGCACGGGACCAATGTAACTTATACTAACTGACAGTGTAGTTACAGGACTCTCGATTTGAGAATATGACGATAATTTGATAATATATGGATTAGGCTTAGAAACAAGTTATTAAAGGGTGAAAACCCAAACCAGCCCCCAAACGATCCCGTAAGAAACACTAACACCTCACACGAGACCAATGTAACTCGTAGGAACTGATCAGGTAATCATAACTTGAGTAAGATTTTTAATTTTAAAATATAATAATAACTGCAACTCCTTTATGTAATTTTTTAGCTTGAGTAAGTTTTTTTTTTATAAATTACTTGGTTACTAATATCTTTTTTTTTTTGTATCCTATTTTTTTTCAGGATAACATTTTATCGTTAGCATTTATTCATGTGGAACATATGGAGAACTCAATGGTTTACAACAAGGGGTTTATTCATGATTCTATTTTTTTGTGTTATAGCCGTGCAGGATTTTGTAGTTTCGTTGTTAACTTTTATGGCCATGCGAGCTTTTATAAGTTTATTGTTATATTTTGTGACCATGCGGGCTTTATGTTACATAGGTTTTATATTAGCAGGTTTTAGAATGTCCAGAAAATAGAGGAAACTCTGCCAATTTTTTTTTTTGTCTGTGAACTACTAAAGACTTGTAATATTTTGAAGTTTGTATGTACATTAGTTTATCAACAACGTGCAAGATTTGCAATTTGTGAATTTTCTTATTTTTAAATAATTTTTTTTTCTTTTATCCGAAAATTTGGAACAGTTGTATTAAATTTTGGCACGGTTTTTAACTGTGCCAAATTTTTATGAAAATGTGCTCAATCTGGCACAGTTCAAAACTGTGCCAAAAGTGTGCCAGAAATATCAAATTCTGGCACGGTTTAAAAGTGTGCCAGAAGTGTCATGTTTAGTCAAATATGGCACACTTTTAAACCGTTCCAGAAAAAATGGTCATTTTGGAACACCTGATTCTGACACAGTTCAAAATCGTGCCATATTTAATCTGGCACAGTTTTAAACCGTGCCTGATTCCTATTTTTTGTGTAGTGGGTTGCTACTGGTTCTAACACTCCTCTATCTGAAATCATGAAGAAGTGGAAGTTTCCTGATCTTCTCAGTCGTAGCACTTCTGACTCCCAAGTACCTACTGAAGGAGCCAAGAAGAAAACAGGGGATGTTATGAAGCCCCCGGTTCCTAAGGACTCAGTCCCCAAAGGCCCATCTCTCAATGTCCCAACCCCCAAAGATGTATCTCCCAAAGATGCTAAAGTTCCTTTGAGGAGACTTATGAGAGGGCTTGCAGATAAGCAAGTCGACCAGGTGACTAATAAACTGTCCTTGGTTGAATTACCCTCTTCTGATGTTGTTCCTCCAACAGCTATTACTCCTGGTTTGGCCAGAAGTTTATCAAATCTGGTACTCTTCCAGACCACAGGGGGGTGGATGTCATGCTCTCCCGAACAAGGGTTTTTGAATTGGTTGCTCAAAGCCTTGCATCAGTAAGTAGTTTCCATTTTCTTGGTTTGGTTGTCATTTATGTTTCTCATATACTCATCTTGGTTTTCATCTCTTAAAGTTCTTGGTACACTTTAATAATATGTTGGAGAAGGATGATGTAATTAGGGCTTCTTCTTCGAATGATGTGGAGGAAGCCCTGACTGGCTTAAAGAAGTCTCTGCTCGAATCTCAGCAAGCCCTAAAGAATGAGAAGATTACTTAGGCGGATAAATTAAAGAGGGTTAAAATTGCTCATCAAACGTCTAATGAAAATGCTCTTAAAGCTGAGCACGGGGATAAGGAAGTTGAGCGCAAGGGGAAGGAGGTAGATTGTAAGATAGAGGAAGCTGAGCACGGGGAAGACGAAGCTGAGTGCAGGGCAAAGTCTACCGAAGAGCTTATATCCTCTGCAAGAGCTAAGAGAAAGTTTGTTGTGAAGGCCTCCCTGAGTGCTGGTTGGGACAATGGCTGGAACAAAGCCATTTCTATTGCCTCTGCTCAGATTGAGTATGCAAAACAAAAATGATTCAGAGATGGTTAATTTGTTGCCCTTTAGGAGCTGAACACAGCTAAAGGATCTGAACTTTTTCAGAGATATATTCATGGTCCTCCTCCAGCCATTGAGGATGAAGTTGAAGATGAAGCTGGTTCTGGAGAGTCTTCTCTTGTGGTTGAATCTGTTGTCGATTAAATTAAAATTTCTCAGTCTTCTCATCCTCCAACCGACCAAACCGAACAACTTTAGCCTGTAGCTTATTCTTCTAAGCATGACAAGAAGGTTGAGAATGATAAGGAGAAGGTGTAAAGTTATTCCGCACTTTCTCTTTTGCTTTTTTTATTTCTTTTTCTTCATTTTTATTGTACTTGAACTCTTTATTATTAATAAAAGATCTTTGTGTTCCTTTTTGTCTCTTGTTGATTATACATGTTCTCCATTCTTGTTGTTGATTGATGGTCATTTCTTCATGCTAGTTTATAGAGAAGATGGAACAATTGTCTTCCCATGATACCGAGCTACTGAGGAATTATAATGTTTTTTAAAGCACGTCATACAGACTTATCCGAAAAAGAAATTATTCAGTTGCTTGGTGATGATGTATCAGAGCAGGCTAGAGAAGACTATAAGTATTTGAAGTACTTACTTAATCGAGCGGTAGTAAACAATGTTGCCTACTATGAGATGATAGAAGAACTTCCAGAACAGCATAAGGAATTCACTTCACTGTTGCATCAGAGCTATGAGAAGAAGTATTAAAGTTTAAGTGTAGTTCGGGGCTTTGATAAATTTGTCTCTGTTTATAATAAAAAGGAAGGTTTACTTAAGCTTGAAGTTGAAGAAACTAGGACTGTTGCCAAACTCCTGGAAGACGAGAATAATAATTTGAGGGATGAAGTGAATCTTTTGAAGTTTATTTTTGGATCTCTTGTTCCTACTACTAATGAGGGTTAATCCTTTTTAGAGGCTGGAAATGAAACATTAAGAGATGAGTTGGAAGCTTTAAAAAATATTAATCTTGCATCCTTTTCCCGAGCAAGAAATAGGACCGGCCGAGGAATTACAGAAGAAGTTAGGACCCATTAGGCCCTTGCCAATCAAGCTGCACAGTTAAAAGCAAAAGACCGAGCTATTGCTGAGATATCCCAGAAGTTGCAGACCTTTTCTGAACAGTTATCCACTCAGTCTTCCCAATTAGAGGTTAAGGATGTAGTATTGAAGAAACTGCAGTCTCAGGTTGATAAATTAACCTTTCAATTCCATAAGCAAAAAAGAGAAGTTTGGATGGATGGGTATAATGAAGCTCTAGGACATTTTTACGATAGACTTCAACAAGCTAAGAATGAGTCTTATAAATGGGGTTGGATGAACGCTTTAACTGTGATGAAAGTATATCAAAATGACCCTTTATGGGATTGGTATGACCTAGGCTTGCTGGAGCTTGACAATCCTCCATTCAAGTTAGATGTTAACTGGATTCCTGTTTATCGTATTCCTCAATGCTTGATTTTAAAATACTTAGGAGATTACGAGCGATATGATGAACTAGAGATCGCCCGACCTCCTCATCTGCTTGATCGTCCTAGTAGGAGCAACACCGGGATGCTTCAAAACTTTAACTTCATTGTCACACGCCGCCTCGTTCTGGCGTCGGCCGCCACCAAAACTATGTCGGGCGTGAGTAATTAAATACCATTCTTAGAATGAGACAGATATAAGACATAAATAAACTAGTCCATAAGATACATAATTGAATCAAACTCAAATGCTCATAAACAACTAGGCGATAAAATATCCATCACATGCTAACTCCAAAAAAATCCATTCTCCAATAATGATTAAATAAAATCTGAAATAATCCCAAAATAAATTCTCCAAACAACTTTGGAACCGAATGGCCCAATAAAACTCAAAAGAAGTCTCATAATTAAATACAACTGAAAAGGAAATTCTAACTAAACAATGCCATAATAGAACAACTCCACCTGGACTTTCAAATGATAACTCTAATAAACTTATGCAGCTTCTCCAATTCTAATCCTGAAAAAGATTAGTCAATGCATGGGTCAGAGCCAAAGCCCCGAGCAAGAATACACACTACTCCCCTCAAATAGGATCCTTCAATCCAGACAGTAGCATTATACGCAATAAATATCACAATTGAATATTTTAAATTAAACGCGATATATATAAACCACTAACTACCCATAAAAATACCATTTATAAAGGTACACCAATATGATTTTAAATTCCCAAGTCCCACGATGTTAATTTAATTAAATTAACCAACTTTTATTATAACCTCATTTTTTTATTATGGCGGTCCTCCCACCTCGGGTGATTTCTCCACCAAAATAAACATCCCCTCGTCAAAACGTCGGCTGGCCCGTTTAAACTGTCGGCCCTCGCTGGTTGACGAGGTTCCACACACGACACGACATAAAACGTCGTCTGGTCCATTTAAACTGTCGGCCCTTGCTGATTATGTCGCCAATATATTTTAATACCCGTCTTATTATCTTAGGTATTAGTTCTCAATTTCTCAATTCACAATTTCAAAATTACCCCCACATTTTTTATCGATGTGTGATCCTCAAAATACCCCTTAGTCCTATACCTAAGGGTCCCCAAGTTATCAATACGTCCTAACCTATGTATAGGAGGATTTTCTAACATAAATCTCAACCTAGTCTCATACCTAGACTGACGTAACGATGATAAAGTAATAAAACTCAGCCCACCCCCAAGATGATAAAAACACAATAATCTACCCTCACTAGTCCCATAATTAGAAGGCGTAAATCATAAAAGGCCTACCCACTAGTCTCATACCTAGAAGGTGTAAATCATAAAATATAGGGAGAGAAAAAATACCCAATCGACCCGTCGCCATAATGATATTTAATAATACCAACAAGTCAAACCAATATGCATAATAAATCAATCCTCCAAACTACGCATGATAGTCCAATTCAATTAAATCTTTAATTAAATTATCACAACGTCAAAAATACCCAAATAATCTCATTTAATTATTTTAATTAAATATACCAAGTTTTCATCATATATACCTCAAAAATCAAATTTTATTATCTCTACATGTAATACATGAGCTATACGCCTCCAACTTTATTTATTTTAAACTAGGGTTTTTCTACATACAACCTACACCCAAAAAGAAAAGAAAATCACTCACGAATCCTACGTACCCAAAGGGTTATGAATATTATACAGATTAAAAGATTTTATAAAAATAACCCTATAATTAGTGTCCACTTTTCCTAATTAAGTCACTACTTTATTTTAAGAAAACATGTAATTAAGTGTTTGCGCGAAACTTAAAACGCGTAATACTAAAGGAAAAGAATAGAGTATTCATGCCTGTAAAGATCGTGTTGAAAATCTGATTAGAAATCTGGATTCCTTGTGAAAAATTAGCAAAAGAGCGTTCTTGAACAAACTTGATTAAACCCCAAATAAGCCTCCCAAAACTTGTGACAAAATGCTTGATTATGAAGAAGGTTGATGATTATGGGTGAGAGGAAAAATATTTGGAAGTGTTCTCTGGTGAAAAACTGGAGAAAAAATGATTATGAGAAGTCCCCCTACGGATTAACGAGGTTATAAAGTGATTAGGAGTCATAATCCTACACAAATACTCAAAACAGCTTACTGCTTACGTTTTCTAGGAGGGTCGATCGATCGACCCCCAGGCGTCAATCGATCGATCGCCTCCAAAAACTGACAGTTCGCCCAAAAAATATATAAGGGACAATTATTTCTAAAAATCATATAAAATCCATTTTAACTCCGATTTTAATTCTGCTTGAAGTTTTATTCTTCTAAAATCATAACCAACATATTTAGCCAATAAAAATTATTAAATTCAAAATTTTATTTTTTCTGAAAATTCCAATTAATAAATAAAAACAGGGGTGTTACATTCATCAACTCACCTTTTACTTTGGATGATCCTCTAGATGGCATAGATCATGTTTCTAAGGCTAAAGGAAAACTCATGTAGAATAAGGCTTTGTATTTTGTTTATGTATGTTTAAACAACAATATGTAATCATTTGATTTAATGACAAGTTTATTTTATGAATGGGTCAACTTTTAGTTAATCTTTGCATATATGAATGTTTTCTTAGTCTTTGACTATGAATTGATCAACTTTTAGTTAATCTTTAGTTTTTCATCGGTTCTATTGTTATCATTAGGCTTATCTTAGGTATTATATCAATTAACAATGCATCACCATAGTTCCACTAATGTACCCAAAGTTTTTAGGTAATTACATTAGTTAACTCGGTTCCCAGGTGTGAGTGGAACATTTGTCCATCTTTTAGCCCAGTTTAGATGAAAATTATTCATTCGGATCTTCATTAACCAAGCATTTGGAGCTTATAATTTTGCCTTGCGTGATTTTTTATAGGTTTGACAACCAACTTTGTTGGTTCCTTTATTAATACCGGCAAGCTTTGTTGGTGGCCTTTATTGATATCGACCATTTATAGATATCGACTAACTTTGTTGGTGGCCTTTATTGATACCGACCAACTTTATTGGTGGCCTTGTTTCATACCGACCAACTTTGTTGGTGGCCTTTGTTGCATGCATAATGTAGTGCATAACACTAGCACTCCGAAAAAAATAATAATTTTGGGGAAATCGAATTCTCATTAATATTGAAATGAACTTAATACAACATGTTTACATCACTGAAAGTATTTCCTCAAGTGTTCTGCATTCCATGGGTTCTTGAACCCTTCACCCTCCAAAGTCTCAATTCGATATGTGCCTAGTCGGATGACTGCAGTGATACGATAAGTCCCATGCCAATTAGCTTCTAGTTTATTGTTCTTTTGAATCACTTTATTCAAAACATAATCACCCTCTTTTAAGTTGCTCAGTTTCACCCTTTTATTGTAGAAGCGTGTAGTCGGTTGTTGATAGGTTGCATTCCTTAAAGCCACATCTTCACGAACCTCTTCCAGCATGTCTAAGCCCAGCCTTCTCATCAAATCACTGACTGAGGTATTGAAGTTAAGAACTTTGTGCGTAGGTAAACCTAGCTCGACAAGAATTACTACTTCAGTACCAAACGCTAACATATAGGGAGTTTCTCAAGTAGCTATTCTAGGAGTTGTTCGGTAAGCCCACAAGACAGACTGCAGTTCATTGATCCAACTCCCTTTAGCATTTTCCAGTCTTTTCTTCAACCCGTTCATCAAAGTTATATTAGTTACCTCAGTTTGGTCGTTGCTTTGAGGATGACCAGGAGTAGATGCATTTTTTGGACATTGTATTGGGCACAATAAGCAGCAAATTCGTCGTTGTCGAACTGTGTGCCATGATCAGTAATAAAAGCATAGGGCAAACCATACCTGCATATGATATTCTTCCAAATGAACTGATCAACCTTTTTATAGGACATATCAATCAATGGTTCAGCTTCCACCTAGTTAGTAAAGTAATCGACAGCTACAACTAGGTCTTGAACCTTCCTCGGGTGGTCGACAGAGGCCCGACCAAGTTAATTCCCCATATAGCAAAGGGCCAAGGTAAAGTAATTGGTGTTAGGAGGGCTTGTGGAGCCTTGCGTATGCTGGAAAACGTCTAGCACTTATCCCACTTCTTGGTAAAAGCTACACAATTTGCTCGCATAATTGGCCAGTAATGCCCCTGTGTGTGGATTCTTCGCAATAATGTTCTTCCTACCACATAGGCTCCACAGGACCCTTCAAGAACTTTTTCAATCAAATCCTTCACTTCAGCTGGATGCACACACCATTGTAGACCATTAGTTAATACTCTTCTATATAACACATAATCATCTAGCACATACTTTGTGGCTTTATGCTTCAGCTTCTTAGCTTCAAGTAGGTTGGCTGGTAGAATTCTTTCTTCAATGTAAGCTTTTATGGGATCCATCCAAGATGGACCCTTATCAGCCGTAATAAAATTAACCATCAAATCGTCGTCAATACTCCTATTAACAAGTAGCTCGATAGGAATAGTTTTTAGTAACTCAGTTGTAGTTGCTAAAGCTAGCTGATCAAGTGCGTCTGCTCGGGCATTTTCCAACCTTGGGATCCTGATCATTTGAACAACTAGCATAGTGGAAATTATCTCTAAAGCTTTAGCTAAGTATCTGGACATCAGTTCTCTTTTAGCTGCATATATGTTCAAGTTACAACACCTGATTTACCACTAATTGTGAATCATTGTATACCATAACTTGCTCGGCATTCAGTGATTTCGCTAGATTTAAATCAACAATCACAGCATCATACTCTGCCTCATTATTGGAGGCTTGAAATTGGCATCGTAGAGCATACTCTATATCTAACTCGTCTGGAGTATTGAGAATGATTTCAGATCCACATCCGGTTGCACAATATGACCCATTAACATATAGACTCCATATGGGGATATCACTGTCAAACGCTTGGTTTGTCAGAATCCCTTAATGGAAGATTTTATCCTTTACCTCCTCATATTTCTTCTTCATCTCCTGTACTCCGCTGAACGGTTCTGGTTGATATTTTTCTCTAGTTTCCCCTGCTTGGAGTTGGTCGGGCGTATCTCTAGTAGGTCTGCTGACTCCTGAATGTTGCTTGGTAAGAATTCCTTATTGCTCGAGGACCTCAGGGTAAGTGAATTCTGTAATAAAATCCACCACACGCTTGGCCTTTTAAAGCAGTCCCTAGTTCATACATAAGATCATACTCCCCCAACACTATAGCCCAATACATCAATCTCCCGAATTTCTCCGGCTTATGCAAAGTTTACCTTAATGGCATATCAGTTTATACCACTATGGTGTAAGCTTGAAAATATGGCTTCATCCATATACTAACCTCAATTAAGGCCAATGATAATTTCTCCAGTCTGGGATATCTAACTTCTGCTCCTCGAAAAGCTTTACTAGTGTAGTAAACTCGCTTTTGAACTCAATTCTCTTCCTTGATCAAGGCAGAGCTAACTATTGATTCAGATACAGCCAGATACAAATACAACTTTTCTCCTAACACTGATCGAGAGAGTAGTGATGGTGTTCCTAGGTACTTTTTTAATTCCAGGAAGGCTTTTTTACATTCATCATTCCACTCGAAGATTTTTCTGAGCACCTTAAAGAATGGCAAATACTTGTTCGTTGCTCGAGACACAAACCTGTTGACTGCTGCTACGCGCCCTATTAGCCTTTGAACACCCTTTTTTACAGCTCGAAGATTGTATTTCGATCAAAGCTTTAATCTTATCTGTATTAGCTTCAATGCCACTTTGATTTACTATATATCCGTGGAACATTCCCTCATGAACTCCGAAGACGCATTTGGTGGGGTTTAACTTCATCTGGTGCTTTTCTAATTGATCAAACTTCTGGCTGGGGTCGGAAATATGATCAGCGGATTTTTTTCTCTTAGTGAGCATATCATCAGCATACACCTCCATGATCTTGCCTATTTGTTCTTAAAATACTTTGTTCACTAGACTCTAATAAGTAGAACCTGAATTTTTTAGACCAAAGGGAATAACATTATAGTAATAAGTTCCTCGGGGAGTAATAAAGGAAGTACTTTCTCTATCTTCTGGCTTCATTTTGATCTGGTTATAACCAGAATATGCATCCATAAAACTTAGCAGCTCGTGCCCTGAAGTAGCATCCACTACGTGATCAATTCGCGATAGAGGAAAGTGATCCTTTGGGTACGCTCTGTTCAGGTAAGTAAAATCCAAACACATCATTCATTTATGTTTTTTTCTTTTTTACCATAACAACGTTGGCCAACCAGTCCGGATACTTCACGTCTTTAATAAAGTAAGCTTTTTATAGCTTCTCCACCTCTTCCTATATAGCCTGGTTCTTCTCCGGGCTAAAAACTCTTCTTCGCTGCTTCACAGGTTTAACCTCCTTATTAACATTAAGCTCATGGCATAGGAAATTTGGGTTTATGTCCGGCATATCTTCATGGTTCCACGCAAACACTTATTTTCTTTGTCTCAAGAAAGCCACCAACTCCATCTTAATAACTGATTCCAATGATGCTGATATTTGAGTTGTTTGTTCTAGTTTATCATCAACCAGAATAATGATTTTTGTTGCTTCCATCACTTGGCCTTTTACAATCTCAGATTCATCTCGTGGAAATAAGGTTTCAGTCTCAGATTCGCTGCACGATTCAGATATATCCACTTGATAAGTGGTTATTTTCCTCTTTGTTTCTAATATATCTTCTTCTTCGGTAGAGGAATAGTAGCATTCTCGAGCTACTTTTTTATCTCCTTGCACTACTCTAACTCAAAAGTTGGTCGGGAACTTCAAGCATTGATGAACAGTAGAGGGTACACCTTCGAATTTCTTCAGACCAACTCTTCCCATGATCATATTATAGGCAGAATGAATAATTTTGTCCATTACAAAGAATCTCACTTTCTCTGTCATGCTCGCTGGCCATGTCCCGATAAACACGTCTAATTTGATTGATCCCAATGGAAATACTTTCTCGCCAGAGAATCCAATGAGTGGTATGTGGTAAGGATCCAATTGGCTGAGTTTTAATCCCAAACTATCAAAATATGGATAGAATATGATTTATGTCGAACTGCCGTTATCCACTAATGTTCTTGCTACTAGTACTTCTTTCATCCTGAATCTGATCACTAAAGGATCATCATTAAAATACAACACTCCATATAGATCGTTCTTAGAGAAGCCAATTACGAGCTTATCCTTGTTAACTTTTCTTGGTCGGTCTTCCTCGGCAAGGTTGATTCCCTGGATATAGAAATAAGCTTGGGCCTCATTGAGGTAAGCTTTCCTTTCAGCTCTATGATCTCCTCCTCCTGGATCCCCACCTGTAATCATGTGACAATTAAAAGATCCAAAACTAAGTGTGAATACCTTGCATTCCAGTTGTCTAGGCTTCTTAAAAAGGTCAGGATTATCTTCTGGATCCTCGTCGTGGTTCCTCTTCTTATCTTCTATGCACTTAACTGGTGATTTAGATCTTTGTTAACCTATACCTCCAGTTCTTCCACCAGCCTGCCGATCAACCAATGTGTCTAATTTTCCTCTTTAGATGAGTGCTTCCATCTCATTCTAGAGAGTAATACACCGGTTGGACGTATGACTATGATCTTTATGAAATTCACAATACTTAAACTTATCCTTTTTATCAGCAGATGACCTTAACTTTTTAGGCCAACTCAAATTATTATTGTGCTTGATTTCTTCCAAAACATGATGTATATTCACCATTAAGGGAGTGTAATTGGTAAATTTCCTGAGCCGATCTAGGCTTTCTTTTGCTTTCGAATTTCTGCGTTCATTAGGATTATTGTTCTCCCTCTTATCTGACTTCCCTTCTATATTTTCTTCCACCTTTGCATCTGAATTCTTTTTTGCAGCAGTAGCTTCCTCGGCGTTCATTATCTTTGCTGCTTTGGCCATCAATTCTGTTATCGTCTTCGGGGGATCTTTTGCTAAAGTATAATACAGTTTGTTGGGGAGAAAACCACTCATGCGATCAGTGACTGTAGGTTTCTCTTCGTAATCAATGACTTCCAATTTCTCGTTGTTTAAATGAGTGATGTAATCCCTGGTACTTTCTCCCACCTTTTGTCTTACACTAAGAAAATGAGCTACTCGCTTTACTAGTTTTGCTTCAAAGTAAAAATTACCAATGAATAGCTCGATGAGTTATTGGAAGAAAGAAATTTACCCCGAGGAAGACTATTATACCAGATTTAAGCAGACCCCGTGATTGTTCCTAAAAATGCTCTGCCCCTCATTTCATCAGGAACATCATAGATATTAGCCGATGCTTGGTATTATTCTATATGAAGAACTGGATCAGTTTTCCCATCATACTTGGGAGTGATCACTGGAGCGTTAAACTTGGTCGGCATAGGGAAATTTACGAAGGTTTGCACGAAAGGGGATCCTTAATAAAACTTCTCTGGAGAGGATTCTTGGCCTTGGTCATTTCTCCCAATTTATCTTCCAAACGTTGAATGGAACCTTTCTAAGCATCACTTCCAGCACCAAATCGATGAGTGATGGATTTTTTATACTAACCCATTGATCGTGCTGAGCATTCTTCTTGTCAACCTTCTCTCTGACTAGACCGATCATCTCGTCGGGTGCTTAATCTGGATTGGGTTGAACCTTCCCTTAAATTTCTTGGTCGTCGAGTATTTCTAGACGTAACCCGTAGGGCATTTCCATGGGGTCCCAAACAATCGAATGGATAGTCCTTGCTTAGCCTTTCTAAAGCACTCAATCATTCTGGTATGAGGGACTATTCATCAATGGATTTAGTAATCCTTATAGAAGAAGTTACCCCAGGAAGGTATGAAGGATCCCTAGAAGTTCTGGAACGTCTATTCCCAACACTCCTTGTTGGGGGCGGTGGCATATTCATTTGATTAAATTATGCAGGAACTCTAGTTTGCATGTTTTGAGCCAACTGTCCTATAGTATCCTGCATAGCCTCTTGACCCTTGGCTAAGCTAGCCAAAATTCTTATTAAATCATTGTTATTTTGAGGGAGAGAGGGAGTAGGCAGAATTCCCTCATTTCTGGTGCTTGATTTTTGAATTTCAGCCATGGATGATGGATGAGTGAAAACGTTTAGCAATATGTTCCCACAGATAGCGCCAATCTGTTGATGCAAAAAACTAGACTAGGCCTAACTAATTGATCACAGATAAAATAAGTAAAACAAATCAGACACAAGAAATTTTACAGTGGTTCGGCTCAATGGAATAGCCTACGTCCACTGTTATGTATTGATTGATTTGAGTTGTTTTTTTGGTCCCTTGCATTGGGGGTGATACAATGTCTTTATAGCCCAAGAGGGGTCTTGATAATTGTCATGTGAAAGGATGGAATGCATTCATTCGTTAGGAATTTACATCAACACATAATGAGAATTAAATATATGAATGTTGTCGCTTCATTGGCAATACAGGTTGTAAGACCGCTGTCTCTTTATTGGCAATACAGGTTATTGGTCGGGCTTCCTAGTTGGTCGGGATTTCGTACCAGGCTAACTTGGACTTATGCTACATTAGATGACACGTGTTGGCTTGTAATTGGTCCACATAGGGTAGTAAATTTTGGTATCAACAATTATAATCTATTATATGCAATAATATCATTTAAGTTTAATTCCTTTAGATCTCTCTTAATAATTTCCTCCCACGATAGTTTAGGGCGGCCTCTTTCTCTTTTACCCTCTATTTTCAACAATCTCCCTCTTGTTATAGGGACATCTAATGGTCTATGTAATACATGTCCATACCACCTTCGTCTACTTTCTCTTAATTTATCGCTGATGGGAGCTACTCCTAACTTTTCTCTCATGTATTGGTTTTTTATTTTGTCCTTTCTAGTGATTCTTATCATCCACCGGAGCATTCTCGTCTCACTAACATGGAGACTTTGTTCATGATTTTTCTTTAATGCCCAACATTCCACTCAATATATGGTCGCTATCCTGACAACTGTCCAAAAAAATTTCCTTTTAATTTATTAGTTATCCTCTTAGGGCATTGCTACTCGCTTGTCTCCATTTCATCCAACCAGTTGATATTCTACTCGTAACATCCTAATCAATATCCCCATTGCTTTGTAACATTTAACCTAGATAACGAAATTTATTATTTTGGTTTATCACTTTTTCTTCAATCTTTAACATTATGTTACTCGACGCCTCATTATTAAAGTTACATTCCATAAATTTCGTTCCATTTCTACTAATTTTTAGTCCCTTACACTCTAAGGTTTTTATCCAAGTATCTACTCACAACGTTAAGCCCTCATTTGAAGTGTCTATTAAAACTATATCACCCGTAAACAACATACTGTAACACCCTGCCCGCCTGGGGAGAGCGAACGGAGCGCTAATGCGATAAAATAAATCCAAATCCACAAGTGACAAGGTATAGAGCATCTAAGTCCCACAACAACAAAAGAGAAACTACTAATCTCAATCTCTTCAAATTAAATACCAAATCTCTCGAATTACATACAACATCTAACTCAAAAATAAAATTCAAATCTCCAAAGCTCTATACATCAAAATAATACAAATCTTTCCCAAACAATCCTCACTAAAATTAATCTCCATAGCACCCGAAAATCCGCGCTAACCTGCCACTAAAAGAAAATATGGGGAAGTACACAATACGACAAGAAAGATGCTCAACAAATATATGTTAGCGATGAATAAAACGTAACAACACGAGTACGAATATTCAAATCAAAATGCAAATCTCAATAGCATTTTATCATTTTAATTTCTCAACAACACTTTAACCGGGTCACCAGGCCTCACCACATCCGTATATGCTTTATCAAGCCATAACCCAGGAAACAGGAATTTTGGCGGGTGCCCAACCTCCGTGCCATATTAAAATCTCATGACAACGTGCTCAATTACAACATGAATAATACCACATGAATCAAAATAATTTCAACAATTATTTTCCAGATTTCAATGAATTTATCAATTCAAAAATGAGTTCAATTAAACATGAAATTAACATAATAAACTATCGAGAGATTTAAAGGAGAATATTGTGTAAAACCCCATACCTTAAAATCATGGCATGAATCATCACATGAAAATAATCCTCAAAATATAATCGCACCATCACGTTCCTCTCACGAAAATAATCAATTCATGTTCTAGTGCCAACACAAGATAACCTCAAATTGGCCTATTTTAAAAAAATTAGAAAAATTAGATCCCAAAATTATTCTAATCGTCAATCCGACTTCGGATTTGGATTCTACACAAAAAATTGAGTCAGGTATGTGTTTTAAGTTTTTCTCAAATCTCATTTGAATGCACTCAAAAAGAAGATCTAAACATTCCAAATTGGCTCTTCCCATTCCACTCGTTTTTGCCTCTTTGGATTTCATTTTTGGCCTCTCCTTTTCATCTCCCTTTCCTTATAATCACTCACAATATTCCTTATATAATCCCTCTCTCAAACCTAGCTTGGTGACTAAGCTAACGTATATTACTATATTCCCCTTTAATTCAAAATTGTAACTTTACATATTTAAACCATTACAAAATGTCCAAAAGTCAATTAAATTTGAATTTAAATATTTGATTAATTTCAAATAAAAATAAATATAATATCAATATCTCGATTAAAAATATAATAAAATTATTAAAATTATATACCATATTCATAAATAAAGCCCTCAAAATTACGGGGTATTACATACTTCCCCCCTTGAAAAGGAATTTCGTCCTCGAAATTCGACGAAATCTAACACTCGAAATAAAATCCTACTCGATTCTATTTTCCAAAATCACACACTAAAGACCTCAGATCAATTATAAACATTCTCACGGTAACACCTAACACATCCTCAAAAATTTTCTCTCTCCAAATAAAATATATCTAACCTGCATGCTAGACCCAAAACCCAAGACTCAAGGGTTGTTGTATACCTAATGTCTGATACCATTTGTAACACCCCGCCCGCCCGGGGAGAGCGAACGGAGCGCTAATGCGATAAAATAAATCCAAATCCACAAGTGACAAGGTATAGAGCATCTAAGTCCCACAACAACAAAAGAGAAACTACTAATCTCAATCTCTTCAAATTAAATACCAAATCTCTCGAATTACATACAACATCTAACTCAAAAATAAAATTCAAATCTCCAAAGCTCTATACATCAAAATAATACAAATCTTTCCCTAACAATCCTCGCTAAAATTAATCTCCATAGCACTCCAAAATCCGCGCTAACCTGTCACTAAAAGAAAATATGGGGAAGTACACAATACGACAAGAAAGATGCTCAACAAATATATGTTAGCGATGAATAAAACGTAACAACACGAGTACGAATATTCAAATCAAAATGCAAATCTCAATAGCATTTTATCATTTTAATTTCTCAACAACACTTTAACCGGGTCACCAGGCCTCACCACATCCGTATATGCTTTATCAAGCCATAGCCCGGGAAACAGGAATTTTGGCGGGTGCCCAACCTCCGTGCCATATTAAAATCTCATGACAACGTGCTCAATTACAACATGAATAATACCACATGAATCAAAATAATTTCAATAATTATTTTCCAGATTTCAATGAATTTATCAATTCAAAAATGAGTTCAATTAAACATGAAATCAATAGAATAAACTCTCGAGAGATTTAAAGGAGCATATTGTGTAAAACCCCATACCTTAAAATCATGGCATGAATCATCACATAAAAATCATCCTCAAAATATGATTGCACCATCACGTTCCTCTCGCGAAAATAATCAATTCATGTTCTAGTGCCAACACAAGATAACCTCAAATTGGCCTATTTTAAAAAAATTAGAAAAATTAGATCCCAAAAATATTCGAATCGTCAATCCGACTTCAGATTTGGATTATACCCCGTAATTTTGAGGGCTTTATTTATGAATATGGTATATAATTTTAATAATATTATTATATTTTTAATCGAGATATTGATGTTATATTTATTTTTATTTGAAATTAATCGAATATTTAAATTCAAATTTAATTGACTTTTGGACATTTTGTAATGGTTTAAATATGTAAAGTTACAATTTTGAATTAAAGGGCAATATAGTAATATACGTTAGCTTAGTCACCAAGCTAGGTTTGAGAGAGGTATTATATAAGGAATATTGTGAGTGATTATAAGGAATGGGAGCTGAAAAGGAGAGGCAAAAAATGAAATCTAAAGAGGCAAAAACGAGTGGAATGGGAAGAGATAATTTGGAATGTTTAGATCTTCTTTTTGAGTGCATTCAAATGAGATTTGAGAAAAACTTAAAACACATACTTGACTCAATTTTTTATGTAGAATCCAAATCTGAAGTCGGATTGATGATTCGAATAATTTTGGGAATAATACTAAATACAAGTTGGAAGATTGTATTTATTTTTTTTGATAGAGCATTGGCGATTTACTTTAGCTGTATTATTTCGAGAGACTCTTGGTTGTATTTATTTGAAGAAATTTGAAATTAGTGGTTTCTTTTTATTGTGGGCTTTTAGATGCTTCCCCCCTTGAAAAGGAATTTCGTCCTCGAAATTCGACGAAATCTAACACTCGAAATAAAATGCTACTCGATTCTATTTTCCAAAATCACACACTAAAGACCTCAGATCAATTATAAACATGCTCGCGGTAACACCTAACACATCCTCGAAAATTTTCTCTCTCCAAATAAAATATATCTAACCCGCATGCAAGACCCAAAACCCAAGACTCAAGGGTTGTTGTATACCTAAGCTCAAATACCATTTGTAACACCCCGCCCGCCCCGGGAGAGCGAACGGAGCGCTAATGCGATAAAATTAATCCAAATCCACAAGTGACAAGGTATAGAGCATCTAAGTCCCACAACAACAAAAGAGAAACTACTAATCTCAATCTCTTCAAATTAAATACCAAATCTCTCTAATTACATACAACATCTAACTCAAAAATAAAATTCAAATCTCCAAATCTCTATACATCAAAATAATACAAATCTTTCCCAAACAATCCTCGCTAAAATTAATCTCCATAGCACCCCAAAATCCGCGCTAACCTGCCACTAAAAGAAAATATGGGGAAGTACACAATACGACAAGAAAGATGCTCAACAAATATATGTTAGCGATGAATAAAACGTAACAACACGAGTACGAATATTCAAATCAAAATGCAAATCTCAATAGCATTTTATCATTTTAATTTCTCAACAACACTTTAACCGGGTCACCAGGCCTCACCACATCCGTATATGCTTTATCAAGCCATAGCCCGGGATACAGGAATTTTGGCGGGTGCCCAACCTCCGTGCCATATTAAAATCTCATGACAACGTGCTCAATTACAACATGAATAATACCACATGAATCAAAATAATTTCAACAATTATTTTCCAGATTTCAATGAATTTATCAATTCAAAAATGAGTTCAATTAAACATGAAATCAACAGAATAAACTCTCGAGAGATTTAAAGGAGCATATTGTGTAAAACCCCATACCTTAAAATCATGGTATGAATCATCACATAAAAATCATCCTCAAAATATGATCGCACCATCACGTTCCTCTCGCGAAAATAATCAATTCATGTTCTAGTGCCAACACAAGATAACCTCAAATTGGCCTATTTTAAAAAATTAGAAAAATTAGATCCCAAAATTATTCGAATCGTTAATCCGACTTCAGATTTGGATTCTACACAAAAAATTGAGTCAGGTATGTGTTTTAAGTTTTTCTCAAATCTCATTTGAATGCACTCAAAAAGAAGATCTAAACATTCCAAATTGGCTCTTCCCATTCCACTCGTTTTTGCCTCTTTGGATTTCATTTTTGGCCTCTCCTTTTCATCTCCCTTTCCTTATAATCACTCACAATATTCCTTATATAATCCCTCTCTCAAACCTAGCTTGGTGACTAAGCTAACGTATATTACTATATTGCCATTTAATTCAAAATTGTTACTTTACATATTTAAACCATTACAAAATGTCCAAAAGTTAATTAAATTTAAATTTAAATATTCGATTAATTTCAAATAAAAATAAATATAATATCAATATCTCGATTAAAAATATAATAATATTATTAAAATTATATACCATATTCATAAATAAAGCCCTCAAAATTACGGGGTATTACATACTTCCCCCCTTGAAAAGGAATTTCGTCCTCGAAATTCGACGAAATCTAACACTCGAAATAAAATGCTACTCGATTCTATTTTCTAAAATCACACACTAAAGACCTCAGATCAATTATAAACATTCTCACGGTAACACCTAACACATCCTCGAAAATTTTCTCTCTCCAAATAATATATATCTAACCCGCATGCTAGACCCAAAACCCAAGACTCAAGGGTTGTTGTATACCTAAGCTCTGATACCATTTGTAACACCCCGCCCGCCCGGGGAGAGCGAAAGGAGCGCTAATGCGATAAAATAAATCAAAATCCACAAGTGACAAGGTATAGAGCATCTAAGTCCCACAACAACAAAAGAGAAACTATTAATCTCAATCTCTTCAAATTAAGTACCAAATCTCTCGAATTACATACAACATCTAACTCAAAAATAAAATTCAAATCTCCAAAGCTCTATACATCAAAATAATACAAATCTTTCCCTAACAATCCTCGTTAAAATTAATCTCCATAGCACCCCAAAATCCACGCTAACCTGCCACTAAAAGAAAATATGGGGAAGTACACAATACGACAAGAAAGATGTTCAACAAATATATGTTAGCGATGAATAAAACGTAACAACACGAGTACGAATATTCAAATCAAAATGCAAATCTCAATAGCATTTTATCATTTTAATTTCTCAACAACACTTTAACCGGGTCACCAGGCCTCACCACATCCGTATATGCTTTATCAAGCCATAGCCCGGGAAACAGGAATTTTGGCGGGTGCCCAACCTCCGTGCCATATTAAAATCTCATGAAAACGTGCTCAATTACAACATGAATAATACCACATGAATCAAAATAATTTCAACAATTATTTTCCAGATTTCAATGAATTTATCAATTCAAAAATGAGTTCAATTAAACATGAAATCAACATAATAAACTCTCGAGAGATTTAAAGGAGCATATTGTGTAAAACCCCATACCTTAAAATCATGGCATGAATCATCACATGAAAATCATCCTCAAAATATGATCGCACCATCACGTTCCTCTCGCGAAAATAATCAATTCATGTTCTAGTGCCAACACAAGATAACCTCAAATTGGCCTATTTTAAAAAATTAGATCCCAAAATTATTCGAATCATCAATCCGACTTCAGATTTGGATTCTACACAAAAATTTGAGTCAGGTATGTGTTTTAAGTTTTTCTCAAATCTCATTTGAATGCACTCAAAAAGAAGATCTAAACATTTCAAATTGGCTCTTCCCATTCCACTCGTTTTTGCCTCTTTGGATTTCATTTTTGGCCTCTCCTTTTCATCTCCCTTTCCTTATAATCACTCACAATATTCCTTGTATAATCCCTCTCTCAAACCTAGCTTGGTGACTAAGCTAACGTATATTACTATATTGCCCTTTAATTCGAAATTGTAACTTTACATATTTAAACCATTACAAAATGTCCAAAAGTCAATTAAATTTGAATTCAAATATTCGATTAATTTCAAATAAAAATAAATATAATATCAATATCTCGATTAAAAATATAATAATATTATTAAAATTATATACCATATTCATAAATAAAGCCCTCAAAATTACGGGGTATTACACATACACCATGGGACATCTTCTTATATGTTCTTAGTAATCTCATCCAAAACTACGACAAATAAATAAGGACTTAAGACCAATCCTTGATGTAAACCTATTTTAATCGTAAAGTCATTAGTTTCTCCATATATATACTCCTTACTCCAGTCTTTGTGTTATCATATATATCTTTAATGACTTTAATATAACTCATACGGATTCTCTTCCTCCTTACATCCCACTAAATTATATCCCTAAGTACTATATCATAAGCCTTTTTAATATCTATAAAGACCATATATAAATTTTTATTATTACTTCTACATTTCTACACTAAATGTCTTAATAAGAAAATAGCTTCCGTGGTGGATCGCCCTGGCATAAACCCAAATTTATTGTCCAAGATAGTTGAATCATTTTTTAATCTTGCATGCCCTATTATAATATTTTGTGTGTAAAAAATAAAGAATAATACCATATGCTTGATGTTGGTATGACCATTTATCATGAAGAAATTACTAAAAACTCTTTAATAAGATTAATCGCAAGAGGAGAAAACATTAAGTGTTGGACTCCTCAATTTTATTTGAAAAAAATCATTTATTTATCATGGATGCGTAAATACACACATGTTATATTTTAAATTGCTACATCCTCAATAAATTGGACAATACATTGAATAATATATGAATGCAGAATGGTGTGATTACAGTTATAGTCATTAAATTTGATGAGTGAATTTATAACCGAGCGGCTAACAACTGCTTAAAATATTATAGAATCTGATCAAAAATTTATAAAATGGTCAAGTGATTCAGAATCGAGCGATTTATCGACTGCTTTAAAGATGGTAGAATCAAATTATGATCATTAAAGACTTTAGTGTAATTTCACTTTGATAGAGTATCAGAGCCTTTAAGGGTTGGGAGTAGATGTAGAAAATAGAATTCAACTGTGAATAATTTCAAATTTATGTTTGAAATTCTGGGGGAAGCATTGCATTCTATAAGCAACAAGATGTTAGTGGATATGGGAAATGTCACAAACATTTATATAAATTCTGATAAAAGTGGGGGTGTATCTCGGAGGCGATGATTCCTATCAAAAATAGGAACAAGATCATTGATTGTGTACTCAATGGTTGAACAATTACATTTAATATGTTGTAATATTTTAAATGTGTATTTGTCTTGAGAAGTGTATACATTTGATTAGCACTTAAGTACTTTGATTACATTACAAGGGTGGATAATAATTAAGCATGTACTCGAATCTGTGAAAGGAAGATAATGGATCAAAGACACTAAAATATAAATAAGTTGTTTGGTATCTTCATATAGTTATTTCATGACACTCGTAGTTTCGAGCAGATATGATAGCACAATTGGAGAACCAAACTATGTAGATAAAATGACTGTGTGAATTATGTTCTCTTAGTTTATACTAACGACTGACTATTCAAGGCATTTTTCTCACTGATTAACTAAGTAAATCCGATAGATATTCACTAGGTAAAGTTAAAAGTCTTTGGATACTTATTCTGATGCATTCATTTATCGCCCGTACTCTCTCAGTTGTCTACGTGTCCGTGTATATTAGTTGTCCTTTTGCTTATAATTTTCACTCATGTGGGGGATTGTTGAAAATTATTATACTTTAATAATAATTTTAATTGAGTGAAAATTATTATTAAATTAATTTTATGGACACAATGGTTCGCGAAAGGTTGTGTCCATCCATTAATGATTGGGATCATTCGGAAAGGACACTAATTTTCGTGAAAAGTGGTGTCTATTCGTAAACGGTTGTGACTATTTGTGAAATGGTATGTCTTTCCATGAAAGGGTATCTACTTTTCTATAAATAGGACACCACTACTTCTATCTACTAAGTCCAAAAAATAATCACAAATTTTGAGTATCCAATCTCTTTCATTTTTATGTTCCTTCTTGAGTCAAATTGAAGAGAGAGTACATTATAGATTTTGGATTCATCGGATATTCTTAGGAGACAGACGTTCATCAACCTTGAACACCGATAATGGGACAAATCTGTCTTAAGGATATTTTGTGAAACACAAGGATCGACATTAATTCTCTAAGTATGGTTTGTAAGTTTGGTGTGTTCATTTTGAATGTTAGTTGAATTTTCATTCATGTGAATATATATTTTCAGGAATACAAAAGCACATATAAAATTATAATAAAAACATGTTTTAATCGCCTATAAGTTCTCTCTTTCACCAAATACGATGGATTTGCTTATAAAGGGTATTTATGTTAAATAAAAACTAAAACTAAAGAATAATAATAATTTAAAGGTTGAAAAGTCATTGAAACTTATATAATGAATAAAATGTTCATATGAGACTTATATGAAAAAGTCCTTTTTTTAATCAATGAGAGATGGTATCAAGAGTGATTATCGCACCCAAAGTAAAAGTTGATGATTCTGGACGACTTCAATTGAGTATCAATTGGAATAGAAATGTGTTTTGTCTAAAAAATATTTGTTGGGATGATTTTGATCATTTTCCTATTACAGGCTTGTAAACAAGCTTAGAAGCAGATTTCAATGTTAAGGTGTAAGAATCGGGAATTTTTCAACCATAATTTACCTACGGCCATGATTTAAACCCTCATAAGGTACAAAAAAAACAAAAGTCTTATAAAGAAGAAAGAAGCTACATTTAAAGACCTACATTTTGTTGTATAAACTTAAACGCTTTGAAGTTTTAATAAATTATAAAAGAGCCTATGAAAGTTGCAAAGTAAGATAACTTGAGGTATATTTAATCCCTAAACCCCAACTTTACATCAAATTAATCCTTTGGACCTTAATTAACATAAATTATAATTTCAACCCTGGAAGCTTTCTGAAATTAAGAGTCGTGTTATCCCACGAAACTTTCTACTTGGCCTACTGGTCTCATATGATTGAGAGCCATGATTTTTGTTACATACGTATGAGTGCCACTTTAATTGTGTGCATATCAAGTTACCTTCCCCAAAGGTTTTGGGTTGATTTCTTAACATGATGGTTTTACTGATGGCATAACTACTTCTATACCCTTTAATGAACTAGTAAGTACGGGATTATTAGTTTAAACCTCATTGAATTTCTTTACATGATCCTAAATAAACTGGTAATGAACTTTATTTCTTAAACGCCCTAGTAAGTATAGGATTATGAGTTCCAACACATTATTGCTCTTATAAACTGATAAGTATGGGATTATCAGCATAATATTGTCAACGCTTTAAACATTGATTCTATACACATTCTAACTCTCATTTATATCTATATATTTGTTATAGAACTGGTAGAACCTGCTTAGTATATTTGTGTTAATTCCTTCCTTCTCTAGATGTGCCAGGAGAAAGAGGATAGTATCCCTTCCCTAATAGAGACAGAAACTGGTCACTAGTTTGCATATGTAAATGTATGGGCAGAAATTAAGCCAGATGGAAGCAAGGAGTAACGCTTTTCAATTTTTTATATTACTATTTGTACTAAAAGCATGTAACTCACCCTTGCGGTGGTTCCCCTCGTGTAAACTTATTAATAATGAATAATGTTAGGTTACTCCGCCTTAGCTTTGATTCACTACTTTATGTATACTTCTTGTTCATTCATACCGAAAATTAGGGTGTGACAAGTTGGTATCAAAGCATGTTTTAAATCTAAACATATTACGGGGTTAACATTCTATGCGGGAAATAAAAAAGATATTAATATCTTTTCGTAACTTATTTTATTACTATTATTATATGGTAATCCCATTTTGCAGCATGGACGCGTGGGACACATTCCTGTTTAATATAGATCTCGAAGCAGACAATATATGGGAAACATGTGTTAGAGAGGAGGCTCTATCCAGGTTAAGGGAAATAATCCATGGAGTCGAGAAAAATTGTGTAGGGTTAGGTAATGAGATTAAAAGGCTGGTGTTGACCAACAGAGCTTTAGGTGAGATGCAAGTACTGCGAAAGGTAGAAGATTTTGCCAATGATCTGGTCATACTTTAAGAAGCTATAAATTTGACACTTGTAGATGAACTGCCAGCTCCGCCAATGTACCCTAAGGCTACATCTGATGGTAAAATTCGCGGTGGTTATTATTCCAGCACCACAGGTGACTCGATTGATGATGCAAATCAAGGAGATTATCTAGTCAGCCCATAGTCTACGTCCAATGACGAAGAAGTAATTCCCACTTAAAGAACCCAACGTTAAAAACTTGTTTTAACATGAGTTATGTAAGATGTTGTAGAAAGTATATAGCTTTAGCTGCATTGACATGGGTTATGATGTATAATAGTATTGTACCATATGACTTTATGCAAAATATAGTAGGTTTGTTACTTTATTTTTGTTTATAACTTTTGTTATTTAAACTGTTATATTTTTAGGACGGTTAGTACTCGAATCTCCTCTGCTGGAACTTAACCTAAACAAACTCAAACTGAAGGAATCATGTAATGTCTTCAAGAACTTAATACGTTAGCCTAACAATAACAGACTACTCGTTCTGCTCCTGAGGATGTTTCTGAAGAAATTTGTAGAATGAATGCTCTAAAAGAATTTCTAAGGCAACGAGCCTCGTCTTTTCTTAGAAATCCAGGTGCTAATGAAGCTAAAAAATGGATGCGCCATATTGTGAAAATTTTGAATGGAGTAGGTATAACTACTAATCTCCGAGTAAATTTAACTGCTTATATGTTTGAAGGTGAAGTTGAATCTTGGTGGCAAGCAGTGTCGTGCAATCAGAATGTTGTTGATTTTAATTGGGAACAATTTGAGGAGACTTTATTCAAAAAGTATTTTCTCGAGACTGAGTAAGATCAACGAACCGTTGATTTCTTAAGATTGCAATAAGTTAACCTCTCAATAGACCAATATGAGGCCAGGTTTATCGAACTACCCCACTATGCCCTAGAAGCCAGTTTGAAAGAGGATTACATCAGAGAGTTAAAAATTCAATCGCTCTGTTACAAGTCCGTGAGTATTCTCAGTTGATTGACGTTGCAGCCATTGCAGAACGCAATTATTCTTCTACCATGATCCGATCTTTACCCCAACCATCATAAATAACCATGTCACTAGAACTCCATCTCATTCTAGACCTCATCCGTATGTAAACTCGAGTGGACAAGCTTATTCCTAGATCCGTCATAACACACCCCGTTCTGAAAATTCGTTGTTACGAGTGTCATGAAGTAGGACATATTTGGCCCCCCAATGTCAGTTAAAGTCAGCTCCAATCCTTCGCCAACCAAATAAACCCTCATAAAATCCAAAATTTCGTTTTGACTAGAATCACTCCGAGCGAAAATCTACATAGAGAGTTAAGACAATCCCGAGTCATGGGAGGAATCATTCTATACTGCCAATACAAAATACACATAACGTGATAGAAGGTATGATCATTTCTCAACATGTTCCTACACATATTTTATTTGATACAAGATCTACACATTCTTTTATTAGTCTTAGACTAGCTATATAAATACAATTATCCCCAACATCTTTAACTATTCCATTGGATATTGTGTTACCAATAGGTGAAAATAATACACCGATGGAAGGTTATAGAAATTAAAAAATTCAGCTTGGTCTGGGAATTCTCCTTGTTAACTTGATAATCTTATATATATGTGGTTTTGATATTATTATTGGAAGGGATGTTTTATCCAAACATCAAGATTATATCAATTGTTAAGCTAAGAAAATTCATTTTCAAAACGAAGATAATTGTTCTTTTATGTTTCAAGAATCAGGTCCATCAGAACCTTCAAAATTCTAAATATATATTTCTTCTTTAATTCCAAATCTATTGGAATAATTTGAAGACATCTTTCCCGAGGATTTACCAGGATTACCCCTCCTAGAGAAATTGAGTTTAATATCAATATTTATCCCAATACACTTCTTATTTCGATACCTCCACATCGAATGACTCCTTTAGAACTTCGCACCCAATTAGATGATATTTTAGAAAAAGGTTTCATTCGACCAAGTTCATCACCTTGGGGTGCTCCGGTATTATTCGTTAAGAAACATGTTGGAAGCTTTAGACTATGCATAGATTATCGTATACTAAACTCAATAACTATCAATAATAAGTATCCTTTACCCCGAATAGGAGATCAATTTAAAGGAGCAAGGGTCTTTTCAAAAATATACTTACGATCTGGTTATCACCAGTTATGGGTTACAGAGGAAGACATTCCAAAAACTGCTTTTTGAACTCGTTACGGACATTTCGAATTTACTGTAATGTCATTTGGTTTGATAAATTCCCTAGCAGCGTTTGTGGATCTAATGTATAGAATTTTTAGACATTTCTTGACCATTTTGTTATCGTTTTTATTGACGATATTCTCGTATATTCTCAAAATCTGATAGAGCATGCCAAAAATTGAAAGCAGTCTTAAGTACTCTTAGAAACCATCGATTATATGCAAAAAACAGCAAATGTGACTTCTCAATTAAGGAAATCAAATTATTAGGATATGTGATTTCTGAAAATAGAATCCAAGTCGATCCATCCATAATTTCAGCCATTTTGAAGTGACAAAGTTCTACCAATATTACTGAAATAAAGAGTTTTCTAGGATTACCTGAGTATTATCATCGGTTTGTCGAAGAATTTTCACACATTACTTTTTCCCTTTCAAAACTAATTAGGAAGGAAGTTCCATTTGTGTGGACTGAAGAATGTAATTAATCATTCAAAGTGTTGAGGGACAAATTAACTACTGCTCCTATCCTCACTATTTCTTCAAGTAACGTAAGTTATTATGTGTACTTCGATGCTTCATTATAAGGACTAGGATGTGTGTTAATGCAAAATAAAAAAGTGATAAAATACGGGTCACGACAACTCAAGACTCACGAACGTAATTATCCAGTCCATGATCTGAAACTAACAGTCGTAGTTTTCGCATTAAAGATTTAACGTTGTTACCTTTATGGTGTAAATTTTCAAATCTTTTCAGATTATAAAAGTTTGAGATATATCTTTATGCAAAAGGACTTGAATTTAAGACAACGACGTTGGATATAATTTTTAGAAGATTGTCGATTTAATGTTAATTACCATCCAGGTAAAAGTAATGTAGTAACCGACTCTTCAAGTTGAAACCCAGTAGGAAGACTTCATACCCTGATTTTTTACGAGCAATATAATCTTCAGTTACTTACCCCGTGTACGAAACTCTTTAACATTATCGCTTATCCCGAAATGAGAGAGAAAATCTTAGTTCAACAAGCCCAAGATTCTTTTGTACAAAAGTTTTTGAGAAATAATTCAATTTTTCCAACGATAAAGAAATAGGATTACGATTTATAAATAGATTATATGTACCTGACGATGCATCTCTTCGAGAAGAAGAATCGCAAAAAGATCATCGTTCAAAATTTATAATACACCCCGAAAGCTCGAAAATGTACCATGCTTTGAAGAAGTAATTTTGGTGGTTAAACATGAGAAATTATATCGAGAATTTTGTAAGGAAATGTCTTACTTGTCATTAAGTAAAAATAGAACACCAACACCCTAGTGGACTTCTTCAACCCTTACCTATTCCCGAATAGAAATGTGATCATATTACCATGGATTTTGTTAGTGGACTACCTCGTACGCCCCAAGGATATCATTCAATTTGGTTAATAGTAGATCGACTTACCAAATTTACCCATTTTTTGCCTTTAAAGACTACCGATTCATTCCAAAAACTTAGCAAGCTATATATTCACATGAGAATGCAGCTACATTTAAAAACCTTAATTTACCTACGACCATAATTTAAAACCTCATAAGGTATGTAAAATCAAAAGTCTTCTAAAAAAGAAAAAAGCTACATTTAAAAACGTATATTTTTGCTAGATTAACTTAGACCCCTTGAAGTTTTAATAAATTACAAAAGAGCCCCTTGAAGTTTCAAAGTAAGATAACTTGAGGTATATTTAACCCCTAAATCCCAACTTTACATCAAATTAATCCTTTGGACCTTAATTAAAATAATATTATAACTTTAACCCAATAAGCTTTTTAAAATTACTAAAATATCCCTATACTTTACAAAAAGTACACTTTTAGGCTATAAAAGTAAATATACCAATAATTAAGGACCAAACTAAAAAACTTCTTGATTATTAGTTTAACCCCTGTCCACATGGTATTGCACCTAAGAACTAGGTTAAAACTCGTATGAGAACATCATGAACCCATGTGTAATACATTTACCCATGAACAAAACTTCACCTAAACCGTTTCAAACCCACCTCCTATGAGCACCAATCAAATCCTCTCATGAAGTAGTAAAAATACCCCACGATCCTAGCCATAAAAACTCCCCCTACAATTCATTTTCAAATCTAAAAAATTCTCCAAAATTAGGTACTTATCATTTTATGATTCATTTTCAATTCTATTAGTTTTTTTTTGCACAGTTAATCGAGTTAAAAATATCATAATATGCAAGCTTTTATGTGAAGAATAGTCTAAGATAGCAAAACTAGGTAGAAACACCATTAAATATTGAGCTTTAACGGTGAATCTTGATATAATGCATTAAAATGTGATTTGAAGCCACATATAACTTCATTATAACCTAAGGATCTCGAGTGCAGTGGTGAAAAGCCATGAATATTCATGTAGAGCTCAAATCGATCAAAAGTGTAATTTGAACTCAAAAATTCAAAATTCAAAATTCTCCATGTAAAATCCATCTCAATCTTTGAAAATAAAACCAAACTACTCTCACATATAGCATAAACCAACCCAAGTTCAGAAGAGACCTTGCCATACTCTAGAAATCCGCAAAGATCAGGTCAAATTTTCAGAAAAAAACACAGTTTTGGAACTTGAGTTATACTGAATATCAATCCACAAAACTTATATATTTGGATTACTCATGAAAAATTAGGTTAAGTTTGTTAAGGAATCATCTCAAATGGTATAGAAACTAAAGAGAAAACCTTGGTTAAAAACTAAAACCCTAAAAAGTCAAAATCGAGAGGTTGTAGATGAAGACTTTTTTCAGAAGCCTTAACCACACGCATGAGGGCGCATGGCCAATCAGGAGTTTGTGATTTTTTTCTCAAAATTTTTATGGTCAAAATGGTATAAGGTAAGGCCTTGTTTAGATATTCCTAGCTCAAGTTACGCAAAACTAAGGTTTTAACTTAAGAAAACTTTTCCAAATTTACAAATTAACCCTTCTCGACTTTTTCAACTTATGAATTTGATCCCCAAACTTTGTCTATACATACTTCAAAATATTTGAAGACAAAAACTATTTAACACCAAAGTTCAATAATGACCCTAAGTTCAGTATTTTAAAGTACCAATATAATTATAAATATACCCTGAAACTTTAAAAGAGACAGTTTTAATACAAAACTAACTGACTAAACCCCAAATACTTATATACCCACTGATTGTATACATAAAATCAAGCTCCATCTATTCCAAATATCCTAGTGTGATAGCAAGCCAACCGAATACTAGGCAAATAGGTTATTCATACCTTTTTAATAGTGTTCCTTGCATATTTGACATCCGACTATTGATATCACTATGTGATAGCCCCTATGTAATCTCAGTGTGTGCATGTTATTATATTGCCATACTACATATTTTGTTAACAATCATCACTATTTGAATTTATCACCAGTATTTTAACTTAACTAGAGGATCGATTTTAACCCTTCTCATCTAATCACTGGTATCATGTTCCATATTGATTCAACTACCCTAGAACCTTTGAGTTATATTTACTATAAGCATCAGTATTAACTAGGGAGTAGACTGACGAGTTATCTCACAAAACTTTCTACTTGGCCTACTGGTCTCAGATGATTAAGATCCGTGATTTTTGCTACATACGTATGAGTGTCACTTTAATTGTGTGCATAGAAGGTTACCTTCCCCAAAGGTTTTGGGTTGATTTCTTAATATAACGATTTTACTGATGGCTTAACTACTTATGTACCCTTTAGTGAATTAGTAAGTATGGGATTATTAGTTCAAACCTCTTTGACTTTCTTTACATGATCCTAAATAAACTTGTAATGAAATTTATTTCTTAAACGGACTAGTAAGTATGGAATTATGAGTTCCAGCACTTTGATGTTCTTATAAACTGATAAGTATGTGATTATCAGCTTCTTATTGTCAACGTTTTAAACACTGATTCTATACGCACTCCAACTCTTATATATATATATATATATATATATATATATATAAACATGCTTAGCATATTTGTGCTAATTCTTTCAATCTCTAAATGCACCAGGAGAAACAGGATAGTATCCATTCTCTACTAGAGACAAGAAACCGGTCACCTGTTTGCGTATGTGACTGTATGGGTAAAAATTAAGCCAAATGGGAGACAGGAGTGACATTTTTCAATTTTCTATATTATCGTTTATACTAAAAACATGTAACTCACCCCTACGGTGGTCCCATCCTATGTAAACTTATTAATAATGAATAAAGTTATGCTATTTTGCCTTAGCTTTGATTCGTTACTTTATGTGTTCTTCTTGTTCATTCATACCGAAAAGCAGGGTGTGACATAAGAAGTGACTTTAAAGAACATAAGAATTTTATGTTCTATATACCTAGTTTGCACGACCCTAAAAAAACGTAGGATTTAATATCGTAAGCACATAAGACCATATATGAAATATCGAGTCACCGGTCGTGAGAACAAGTCTTTGAGATACACCATTATCTCCCTTTGACATATCACAACCCAAATCTTTTCAACCTCGAATTACATAAATGACGATCTCATAACTATATGAATACAAAGGGAAAAATACTAGCTCTTTGATCGTGGACATAATCCCTCTAGATACACCACTATTTCCCCCTTGACACATCACACCCCACAAATATTTACACCTCTAAAGTATGCAGGCTTTGATATTTTATTTACATGATTATATAGACACAACGTCGATTCCCCACTTATGATTAACCCCTTCCTTGATGAACCCCACAACAATTTTTTATATCCCCGAACTACGTAGGATTTGATGTCCTAACTACATGAATACACATGAACAATAATGAGCCCTTGTTCATGAGAACAAATCATGACATTATCGACCAAACCATGAAATCTCGCATATGTTCACCTCACCATGACACTCTTATGTCCACTATGCATAAGAGACATTGATGTATCCCCATCCAATCCACTGGATAATTTTTTCATTAATGGATGCACACTACATCAAAACAGCCGATTTGTAATTATTTTAAACACTTACAAAAAGGCGCATTGCAAAAAAATTGTAAGTGTTCATAACTGTTGCAAATGTCATTTGCAAGTGTTCATTGGGAACAAAGATCCGTGTCAAACAACCGTTACAAAAACATTCGTAAGTGTTCTTAACACTTGCATATTAAACTTTTGCAAGTGTTTAAAACACTTACAAAATTTTTGTTTGCAACTGTTTAGAACACTTGCAAAATTCAGCAACCTTTTTTAATTTACAACTGTTATAAACACTTGCAAAAGAAAATATATATATTTTGTTTGTAACAGTTCAAAACACTTATGGTGATCCAATTTACAACTCTTTAGTTGCTCTCCGTGATCCAAGTCCTACAAATAGGTGTAGATTTTTCGTCATATGGTGACATCAAAGAAACTAAATAAAATAAAAAGTAATTGTACATTGCTAGGAAGTAACTAAGAATGAAATCTGAATAATAAAATTTTAGTAGGTCATAGTACCTCCACAACGATATCAGAAAGTTTTTTATGCCCAAAGATAAACATATTCTCTCTGAGAGATCATGGTGAACAAATCTTAGCAGGGAAGGGTCAATATATTTGACATATCAGTATCCATTATAATCAATGCATATGTGTAACTCCCCACCTAATTAAATACCTGGTGATTAGTCCTTTATTAAATTAAAATCATGGTGAACGGTTGGTTCATTCTCAGCATCACTGTCACAAAATAATATTTCCAATTTGAACACCCTAAATAATTAAGCTAAGTGTCAAAACAATTTAAAGTCTCCATTTTTCTTTATTAAATATCAATATGAAAACCTTTTTTTAATACCCAACAGTTAAGAATCACATACATACTAAGGATGGCAATTAACACACAAGAATTGAACCATCTCGACAATCCAAACCAAGTTTAAGAACCGTAAATGAAATCATCCTGACAATAGTTAACTCCAAAGGAGTACTGAATACTGGAAATATAAATAAACATAAATCTCTGACAAATCTAAACAGAATAGGAAATCGGGCGACACATGCCCTAACTATAAAGAACTAAAGTAAGAACTGAATCAATGAAGAGGTTGTCTAAAGCGAAGGCCTGCAACTTCCACATAAGCTACAGTACGTACAATCCAAATAACCTATGCAAGACGCCCTTGTGGACGGGCACCTGAAATACATACATATATGTACAAGAGAGAAAGAAGTGACAGAAAACGTGTCAGATCCCTAGTGTAAAACGGTTTTAAAAATATTTTAGCAAGTATTCAAAATGCTTACTGGCTAATATAACCAGCATGTTAGTGCGCGACACTCTCTTGAGAATTCTCACCTCTCATCTAGTGTGCACACCTACCGCACTACTAATCACATAAGTCTATCTAACTTATTTTCCACAAAGTTCTATCCCGAGAAGTACTAAGGCCATAATATTTAGTTTTATAAAATCATTCTCTTCCATATTCTTACGTTACTTAGAACCACTTAGTACCGTTACAAAATTCACGAACACTTGTTATAAAGCTGAAGCATTTATTCATTACTTAACTACTTATACACACAGTATATATATATATATATATATATATATATATATATATATATACACACACACTATCAGAACCCCACATAAATCTATGATGCGGGCATACTCTGCTATCAAGTCCCCGTTTCACTCATACTATGGGAAATACTAGTTCGGAATCACTCTCAAACTGTATCAACACAATACACATACAAATGGAGGCAAAGCATAGTTCAGAATCCTAAGAGGTCAACACATACCCTCACGTCTCTTAGAACATCTGACTATCATTTTTAGATAGCCTGTATCTTGAATACTATCTTATAGGGTACGAGTCAATATCCCCCATAAAGTTTTAATCGAGATAAGACCGTTCCGGCGTAGAAACCTCTGTGATAGCAAGTAGCTCGGGTATGATTTTTACACAAATACATAATATATGCACAGTCACACAGTCATATATATAAATATTCACCTTTTACAAATTAGGTGCACCCACGACCCATAATTATAATTATCTGTTCTTAGCATAAATTACTCAATTATCTCGCATAATGGATTTGTCTCTTTTATTCTTATTTGTAATTTATTTCATACTTACTTCTCATCTCTCGAAGTATTCTCTCTCACTAAGTATAATTTCAGCAGGTATATCCTTACTTACCTTCTAGTCTAATTCTTTCATGAGTCTCAATCTTTTAGTAATCGTACGCACAATTTCCAATGTATGAATAACTCCCCATTAACCCACAATTTCATCCCATATTAATTTCACTCAACAGAGTCTACTTAGACCATATTGGTCCTCTTTATAACCCATTATACTCTATAAATAATAATCAAGGGTTCCTACGTATTTTAACCGGATTAAACAAAAAGGATAAAATATGCGCTTTTCCAGGAGGGATCGATCGATTGATGAATGGGGTCGATCGATCGATCAAGCAGTTTTTGCCCAATTTTCTGCAAATTTCAACCTACGGGTTCAATCATTCTAACCCCTCCAAACCTCTATAATTTCATCCCAAACTCCTATCAAAGTAATCCAAATGTATAAGTAATATATATAAACAAGTTCTAACGTAACAACATCAATAAATCCTCAACGAATCAATCAAAAGGGGTTTCATCCCAGATTTATTTATAAAACAAATCTTGCATGAATAATCACAAACCTCTATTTTAATCCAGATTCACTTTCCAAATATCATGATAAATTTATGGTTAATCCTCTACATATGATCAAGAATTCATACTACTTGGATTCTCCCTAAATACATATAATTTCTCTTCCAAAACATAAAATTCTTCAATTAAAGCATGTGATTTTCATTCCTAGACTAACATGGAAGGAATATCAACTAGAAATCAGAAAGATAGATACTTGCCTAGGATTCAAGGGTCTGATTTGTTGATGAAAAATATATGGCTGCATTCCTCGTCGTGCAATCTACGTTTTGGTGGTGGTGGCGGTGCAATCGGGTGAGTTCTAGGCCTTAGATTGCTTGGAAACTCGTCACCTTCTTCTCTAATATCTTCACCTTCTTCTCTAATGGTTGGGCTTAGATTTTGTGTTTGTCAACCCTAAGAGACAATTCCAAATGTCTAATATATACTAAAAAATTCGAGGGTTTAATTACCCAAAAATACAAAATGCCTATAATAGCCTCCCGGGATGTCAATTAGGCCTAAAAACCCTCTGAGACCCAAATTAAACCCTCGAGTGCACTTTTCTGACTATCTCGACCCTTCGGGACACTTTGGCTCACTCGAAACGACCATATAGGTGACTTATAATATATTCACTTTTATAATAATAATTTAGTCCTGACACGACACAAGCGCGTCCCTACTTAAATTTTCATACTTGCCATTTTATTCACTCGTGACAATGTTAATAAAATAAATATAATGTATTACTTTACTCATCTAGTAATATTAAACAAATTCCCAATAATTACTAACTCACGTCACGCTAGTAAATATTAAAATAATTTTCGGATTAATATCTCAAATAAAATTTAATAAATCTCCAATTTTAAAAGCCATAAAAATAAGGGGTATTACACACTTCCCCCCTAATAACAGACTTTCATCCCGAAATTTAGAAACTAAGGCATACTTGGTAAAAATAGATCTAGATACTTTATAAATACTAAAAAGGGACTTTCGGGTAAGGCGAATTCCTATAGTCCCCCGTCTCACAATAAGCTTATGAAACACTCTCAATACCATCAGTTATAGAGTCACACCTTAATAACGACACTTCACATTGTGCTCCAATTCGTGTTATTCGCATAAGACAATCCTACACATCATTGGCCCCCATTGCCTCAATATTATTGGGAGGTCGCACCTCACTATGCAATAATTACTCGTATTTATCTAAACGTAAAACTCCCTTTTCGAGAGAAACCATGCGAACATTTGACCACTCTTGTCAGTTATTCGAATCTAGATTCTCGGTGACGTAACTCTTACGACATTCAAAAGTTACCTAAAACAATCGTGGTACCTCCACCACAGTCATCAGACTCTAACTCGACGGATCAAAAATCTTGATTATCCACTCACCTCTAAACAACTAAAGGGAGAATAGTTGTGGTTTTTCCACACAAAATTTCAATAAGCAGTTTGTCTACAATAAACAGGTATGAGCGCTTCCACGGGACTCTACTGTACTAAACGTTGCTTGCTAGATACATCCGTTGTGGAAATGAAATGATCACCATGAATTCAAAATTATTGTCAAGGGGTTCCACTAATCTTTAATCACCTTGCCTACTCCCCGGCTAAGGGTGATACAACCTACTCAAAATGAAACTCTATCCCCATTGCTTCCCGAAACCCTGGTTTGAAGGTGGGGTTCAATGATCTCATTCTAGTTCAGAATAATATCAGGAAGAACCTCTTACTGGTGCGATTCTTATTTTCAAAGAAAGGTTAGGGCACACTGTCTAATAGTGTATACCACCCAAAAGAATAATAATCATTTTCTTTTAGGTCACCTTGTTCCACACATTCTAAAGAACTCGTGAACTTACCTTAAAGTTGGCACCCCATCCAAGAAATTTCACATAATTGCTCTCTTCTATTTTAGGAATCGTAGGTTTGCTACAAAATTCTCTGGTTGATCCTCTTGTTCCAACCAATTTCTATCCATGACTGGTGCCCACAGAGACTACTCACTATGTCCCGCTCAACATTGAATTCTACTTGTAATGACTCACATTAAATGACACTTAATACTCCATTTCTTTCCTTAGCGTATACCGAAAGTTCCGACCCATGCACTTTTCTTCACGACACTGCTGAACTTTTATACCTTACTAACATCATCATTTAACCTACGCGCAAGTCTCTTTCCAACTTGACTAGGTAAAGCTCCGCTCCGAGTGTTTTCCATAATAGTTAAGTTTTATCCTTCTCAAGGAATACCCTTAAATGGCTTCCCATAGCCTTCCAACTAAATTCGTGTTTGCTACTATGATCGTACACGTATATATGGATTATCGTCCTTCGTACCACACTTAATCCACTCTACCAGTTCCACTTCATTATGTCGTTCTCACAAACATATATTCCATGTGTCTATTTCCACATCTCTTCGACTTGAACGATTCAAGCAACAGCTAACCAGGATGCCCACACACCCTATAAACCGTGTATATTGGTGTAAGCATCACCTACGCTTCACACATAACACCCAATTCTCTATTTTCCTGGTGACAAAATGTGGTTACATCACTTGGGTACTCTCAAACCTCGTTATCATCATTCCACTCTTCGATTGGGTGATAAAATAAAACTTTCAATGTTTCCTTACCACACAACTGGCCCCACTGGCCTTAAATTGTCGCTTAACTTTAACTTACAATCAATATTACCAGCTCTTATGAAAACCGAGGTACTAGACTCATGGACTAATGACCAAATATCTCTCTACTTCCAACCTTACGTTAAGTTTCATGCGTGGGATGTCTCGCAAAGCGAAATCCAAACAACGAACCCCCCCGATACACTACTATCTATCATAGTCGGTTATCGAAATCCGTTGGGTCCTTCGTCCATAACCTATACTCTTTTATTCCGTCTTTGAACAGAAAAACTACATCTCTTCCCGCAATGGTACTGGAACAAATAACTTTTTACCAATTACACTATTGTTTAGTATTGGTGGTAATCACATTCCATAAACCTTGTACGTATATAATTGGGAATCTCAAAATCCCATTCCCAAACATATGAATATAAGTCTTAACTTTCACCTTCCCAAAGGATAAATATAACAATGCGCTCCTCCTACCACTAAGTCCTGAACGCTACACATAATAATGAGTGAAATATTTCCGCCCAACGGTAAACCCAATACACACTGAATCATAATAACAAAGTCCCTAAACACCCTGGGATTAAATATTTTCGTGCCACTATACCCTTCGAAGTCTCTATAACATAAAATATGAGTGCGAGCCCGACCCTCTCGCAAGTGAGCTTTCTACCAGAACAAAGCATGTTGCACTAGGGCAAAAACCCCGATAGCCTTAAAATCACTGCCCATTATCGTTTTAACTATTTTTTTCTAAAACCATAATAAGTATAATAATATACTCGCATATCACATCACTAAAACGAGTAATCTCAATAAAGTATATAAATCACTAACAAAGCACCCATTTGTCCTCCACGGAGAACACTAAAGACAATCCCACTATACCAGGGAAAACATACATATAATGATAACACTATAGATATATGCACTAAATTCTTCTCACATGTGAATCTAGTAATAAACAAAAATGTAGTGACTCGCTCGCATCACACAAAACGCACCTCATCCTCCGAGGATAAAACTCATACTTCTACTTTGTCAATCGCCTTGGCAACTTAATGGTCTTTCGGACATAATGCGTCTGTCTGAACCAAATCAAAAATTACATTAACCATTTCCCTTGCAAGCACCATACCCTTGTCCCTTTTCTCACTTAGGAAAATGTTAACTCGTGTGACTCTCCATAAAATACCTCAACACATAACCTACTGATCTTCTGTCATACTGACCCTATTAAGGTTGTCCTTCTCTCGAACTTAAATAGTCTCGATCCTGATGGCTACCCCCATCGTTACCTTAGCTTTGTTGGTCCTAAGGAACATGCTACTGGCTTCAATAACCCTTACTGAATTCACCATCGCTTGGTGAGAATTTAGCTATCTGAATCATTTAAATGAGCCTCCTGATGGGTCTCCCCCTTGCAGCGCATTGCTCACTACGTTTCATCTAGTCTCACTCTCTAATAAATGTTTCGATTACTTTATCTCCCTTCACATAAGAGCGTTAACATCTCTACGAACAATACATGACATTGTCACTATATTTATCGACTGTCCAACACAATTCTCTTTCAGTGTTGTCAACTTTCCTCACGAGTTGATCTCCCACTTGAAATCTTCTCTACCGTTGGTATCCACTTTCGCTGATATAAGATTTGCTAAAAGTTTAAATTTATTTACTAATGGACCCCTGTACGGCCTTTCCGTGATGGGTTTATAACAACGTTCACATCTTATTTTGAACAACTGATAAAGGAACGTGCGATTAAACTGTACCTAAGGTCCTTCTATTTACGCAACATTTCACTATTAAATGTGGTGGTTGACTCCCACTATTACATCTTTGCTCCGACGAGCCAAAAAAAATTTTACTCCAAATTTTTCACTTCTAGTTAACCATCCTCCTCCATATGCTCAAGCCTTTGAATGTATTACCTTCGTTGGGTAACACACATAACTCCTGAAATTCTAGAATTTTCGCTGATGACTCTCCTCAATTTGCCATTTGACCCTCTCCCAAGCGTTCTACGTTGGGTGAGTCTAATTTTGACATAATGTTTCACTACAGCTGCACTTAGAAAGCATATACTATGTCCTAGACATCTTTACAGTCATGACCTCTCGTGCCATAATAGGGGTGACCTCGACTACAGTCATCATCCTCGAATATACTTCATGACCTCACTAAGCCCTGTCTCCCGCTATTCGCCCAACGGCCCTCATCTGCCATACTTCCTGTTCGATCACGTCCGCACACAGATAATATTTACTAATATATTCGTGATAGCAGGAGAACCAAATATCACCAAAGAAATCAACAATCCTAAACATAGGGCTCTATATCAAAGAAAGCTTCGCTAGAAGCATAATAAGCCGCACAGATCCTAAAAGACACTAGAACCTGATGCTTTGATACCACCGGTAACACCCCGCCTAATTAAATACCTGGTGATTAGTCCTTTATTAAATTAAAATTAAGGTGAACGGTTGGTTCATTCTCAACATCACTGTCACAAAATAATATTTTCAATTTGAACACCCTAAATAATTAAGCTAAGTGTCAAAATAATTTAAAATATCATTTTTCCTTTATTAAATACCAATATGAAAACCTTTTTTTAATACCCAACAGTTAAGAATCACATACATACTAAGGATGGAAATTAACACACAAGAATTGAACCATCTCGATAATCCAAACCAAGTTTAAGAACCATAAATGAAATCATCCTCACAATAGTTAACTCCCAAGGAGTACTCAATACTAGAAATATAAATAAACATTAATCTCTGACAAATCTAAACGGAATAGGAAATCGGGTGACACATGCCATAACTATAAAGAACTAACTTAAGAACTGAATCAATGAATAGGTCGTCTAAAGCAAAGTCCTGTAACTTTCACATAAGCTACAACACGTATAATCCAAAGAACCTATGCAAGATGCCCATGTGGCTGGGCACCTGAAATACATACATATATATACAAGAGAGAAAGAAATGACAGAAAATGGGCCAAAGACTGAGTGTAAAACAGTTTTAAAATAGTTTAGCAAGTATTTAAAATTCTTACTGGCTAATATAACCAGCATGTTAGTGCGCGACACTCTCTTGAGATTTCTCACCTCTCATCTAGTGTGCACGCCTACCGTACTACTGATCACATAAGTCTATTTAACTTATTTTTCCATAAAGTTCTATCCCGAGAAGTACTAAGTCCATAATATTTAGTTTTAGAAAATCATTCTCTTCCATATTCTTACGTTACTTAGAACCACTTAGTACATTTACAAAATTCATGAAACACTAGTTATAAAGCTGGAGCATTTATTCATTACTTAACTACCTATACACACAATATAAAGTTTTCATATATATATATATATATATATATATATATATATATATATATATATATATTATCAGTACCCCACATAAATCTATGGTGCTGCGTACTCTGCTATCAAGTCCCCATTTCACTTACAATAAGGGAAATACTAGTTCGGAATCACTCTTGAACTGTATTAACACAATACACATACAAATGGAGGTGAAGCATAGTTTCGAATCCTAAGAGGTCAGCACATACCCTCACGTCTCTTAGAACATCTGGCTATCATTTTCAAATAGCCTGTATCTCGAATACTATCTTATAGGGTGCGGGTGCGGGTGCGAGTCAATATCCCCTATAAAGGTCCAATCGAGATAAGACCGTCCCGACGCGAAAACCTCCGTGATAGCAAGTAGCTCGGGTATGATTTTTACACAGATACATAATACATGCACAATCATACAGTCATATATATAAATATTCACCTTTTAAAGATTAGGTGCGCCCACGACCCATAATTATAATTATCCGTTCTTAGCACAAATTACTCAATTATTTCGCATAACGGATTAGTCTCTTTTATTCTCGTTTGTTATTTGTTTCATACTTACTTCTTATCTCTCGAAGTATTCTCTCTCACTAAGTATAATTTCATCAGGTATACCCTCACTTACCTTCTAGTTTAAATCTTTCACGAGTCTCAATCTTCTAGTAAACGTACCCACAATTTCCAATGTATGAATAACTCCCCGTTAACCCACAATTTCATCCCATATTAATTTCACTCAGCGGAGTCTACTTAGACCCTATTGGTCCTCTTCATAACCCATTATACTTTATAAATAATAATCAAGGGCTCCTGGGTATTTTAACCGGATTAAACAAAAAGGAGAAAAATATGCACTTTTCCAGGAGGGATCGATCGATCGATTAATGGGGTCAATCGATCGATCAAGCAGTTCTTGCCCAGTTTTCTGTAAATTTCAACCTACGGGTTCAATCATTCTAATACCTCCAAACCTCTATAATTTCATCCCAAACTCCCATCAAAGTAATCCAAATGTATAATCAATATATATAAACAAATTATAACGTAACAACATCAATAAATCCTCAACGAATCAATCAAAATGGGGTTTAATCCAAAATTTATTTATAAAACCAAATCTTGCATGAATAATCACAAACCTCTATTTTAATCCAGATTTTCTTCCCAGATATCATGATAAATTTTTGGTTAATCCTCTACATATGATCAAGAATTCAGACTACATGGATTCTCCCTACAACACATATAATTCTCTTCCAAAACATAAAATTCTTCAATTAAAACATGTGATTTTCATTCCTAGACTAACATGGAAGGAATATCAACTAGAAATCAGCAAGATAGATACTTGCCTGGGATTCAAGAGTCTGATTTGTTGATGAAAAATATGTTGTTGCGTTCCTCGTCGTGCGATCTACGTTTTGGTGGTGGTGGCGGTGCAATCGAGTGAGTTATATGCCTTGGATTGCTTGTAAACTCTTCACCTTCTTCTTTAATCTCTTCACCTTATTCTCTAATGGTTGGGCTTAGGTATTATGTTTGTCAACCCTAAGAGACAACTCCAAATGGCTAATATATACTAAGAAAATTCATTGGTTTAATTACCCAAAAATACAAAATGCTTATAATACCCTCCTGGGATGTCAATTAGGCCTAAAAACACCCCGAGATCCAAACTAAACCCTCGGGTACACTTTCAGACTATCGCGACCCTTCTGGACACTTTGGCGCACTTGAAACGACCATACGAGCGACTTATAATATATTCACTTTTATAATAATAATTTAGTCCTGACACGACACAGGCGCGTCCCGACTTAAATTTCCATAATTGCCATTTTATTCACTCGTGACAATGTTAATAAAATAAATCTAATGTATTACTTTACTCATCTAGTAATATTCAACAAATTCCCAATAATTACTAACTCACATCACGCTAAAAAATATTAAAATAATTTTCGAATTAATATTAAATTAATATCTCAAATTAAATTTAATAAATCCCTAATTTTAAAAGCAATAAAAATACGGGGTATTACATGCATGAATAAGCCTGCATCCATCATCAGGGTGTATTGCTTTTGATTCCCAGTTGGATCTATATTATGTGGCTTGCCTTGGCTGAATGGTGGCATAAGGCAGGTAGAGTAATCATTAGCATGCTTTTTTCATAGAAAAATATTGTATATTACTTGTTTTTTCATGGAGAAGGAAAAGGACAACCCAAAAGTTCAAACACTTTTGAAAGACTTTTACAAACCGTTGACAACCAAAGGCCACCACAATTTTTTAATTTAAAGATCTAAAAAAGTAAACTTAATTTTTTTTTACCTCATTGATCACTACTGGTTTTCCTCTCCAACCACTGAGATACTCTTGAATTTATTCCTTTGCCGAATCCACAGTCCGTCTAAACTTAGCATTATCCTTAGGATCTTAGTTTAATGACTCGCGGGATCAAACAAAGACTTAATGTCCCCAACAACACCTTCATCCTTGTCCTCTACATCACTTGGCCCATCTTCAGCCTAAGCTAGTGATGGTGTTAAACCATTTTTGAAGGTTAAAATCGTAACTAAGGAAATAATTTTAAATCTGAAGTGAATCTTAACAAATTAGAAGCGTCATACTTGGAATGATTCACATTCTTTAATCACGTGTGAACCACGACTATAACATCTATGATGGTGTAATGAATCCAACAAAGTAAGAGAATTTGGGCTCACGTATTTGTGGTTCTTTGTGTTTATGATGAAATATGGGGAAATGTATTTTGCACTTCCTCTTTCACGTTCCTTCATCCAATATTTACAAAATTCCGATGACATTCTGTATGTTGAGATACGTTAGTAAAAAAATAATATATACCATTTAATATCTAAGGGTCAGGCAACATGTAAAGAAATAGTCTATTGTTCACAATCTTTTATTAATGTCTAATGAAGTAAAAAGGTGATTACAAGTGGATTTTTCAAACAAACATGAACTAATTTACAACTTAATAGTCACTCAATCCAACAACCCCTATTTTGGTACAAATTATTTTATCAACATATATAACATGATCTTAAAATCTCACATAATAAAATTTATAACCAAATGAAGTATAAATTAAATATTTTATGGTTGAAACCATAAATAATCTTCTCTATATTCGAAAGATAACATAAACACACCCAACCTTAAACCCAAACACGTCAAACCCCAACTCAACATTTGTAGGAGGGTACTTTATATTATAACTGGAGGCGTACTCCATTTTGAGTATGGTAATGACAAGGTAATTAGCCCGAGACCTTGGATTAATGATAGGACATACAAACACAGATCCAATGAAGATGAACTCAGTTTAAACTCACAAATCTCTCGTGTATAACTCATAAAGTAGTAATGAAACTTAGAAGTAACTTAGCTAGAGGGAGAGAGAAGTAAGAACCCTAGATACACCTTGGTAGGCAGGTAGAAAACACACCATACACCCTCAAGAATCTCTGTCAAGTATTAAAAGCTTTGCAATAAATAACAATGGTGAGTGGATAAAACTCTCTGGTTTGCAATAACTCCCTCTCTCTGATGTGTATCTCTAGCAATAACTCCAGAGTTCTCACAAAAGATCTCTCCTTCCTCAGGGGTGGTTGGGGTCCTTAAATAGCCCCCCACACCAACCCCGAGGCAACTCAGTCATTAAAGACTATGAAAGACATCCCTCATACTTTATGTCACAACATTAAATGCCTGGTGCACTAGTTGCCTCCATGTCATAAACATTAAATGCCAAGACATGCCTTTTTCCTAACCACTGTGTGTCAGGGAGCTGTTATCGCAGAGGTGGCTCACCAACTGCCTGACAGGCCCAAATACCACGGTGGTTTACTCAAGTGCAAGTCTGACATTTGTTTATCTGGCTAGTGACATCACCTACAGTAGATGTGACATTAAGTAGAGGGTTATTTGGTTCATAACTCAACGCCCGATGGAACTCCAAGCTACTCCGCTTGAGGTTCCACGGTCAGGGTTCTTCGGTGTTTTACCAGATGTATCTAAGATGGTCAGGACAAGCCCCAAAGGTGCCTTACTTCTCAATTATCCAAACGAAGTCCCTCTAAAGTTCCCACGGTGAGGTCATTAGATAGAGCATGAAAGCTCTCCCATGCCCTGCCAAGCCTGGTCTCTCGTAAGTACCGTTTGACCTCATACAAACTGATTTATTATTATCGTTATGCCATTACAACCGTTATAGCTTACAGTCATCAATAATGAAAAATACAATATAACTAATACAACAAGCTAAACTATGAGCTGCCACACTGAGTTGCCACGCTTGAGTTGTCACGCTTGAGCTGCCTCGGTTGCTTAATCTCAAACACTGTTGCTAATTAGGGATTTATCCCTATTCTCAAGATTACCTTCAAGCCCCCTCTACATTTGCCCCCTCGTGGAGGGATTTGTTGTGGGAACAAGAAATGCCTGCATGAAAACTTCTCAATCCGATGAGCCTTATTGAAGCCGAAGCGCCATTCTCATTGGGGCTGGGGCGAGGGGACATCACCGCTTTTTCCTCGTGCTGGTCTTCAACCGTTCTAGCTTTAATATGTGAAATTCTTCCGAAAGACCTAGTAAACTTCTCAAATACTCATTTGGACTCCTAGTAAATGAAATTATCCCCCGTGGTGCTTCATTGTGTTCGAGAAGCGTTTGGACATGTGAAATCTTCTTCGTTAGAAACTCATTGGATATGCCTAACAAAAAATTCTGGCGCCAAAACTGAAGCTTGTTGGAGAAGGCAACGCTTCCTGTTCTCTATGTGTCACTTCATTAAATGACGTGGCGCTGTCTTTTCAACTGCCAAAGTACTTCCCGAAGTGCCACGTGTTTATTGGAAATGATTGCAGGTGGCTTTGCACGTGTGACGGTGGGAGACTGAAACGATAACTCTGAAATTTTCAAGCGGCTATATCCAAAGCGCTTCAACCCTCTCTTTCTTTTTTCTTACTCTGTTACTATCTTCTTCAGACTTCCATTTTTAGAGAGAGAAAACCCTGCAAGAACTCCATTGTTGCTAAGCTCCTGTTCGCCTTCTTCCCTTCTCATCCTCTAAACCGCTACCTGTGATCGTGGTCTTTTACTCTCGTTCTTCAAACCGCTCCTGCTTAAAGCTTTTCTGCTGTCTTCATCATCGTTTTCCATGGCAACCTCAAGCAACCCTGCTATCTCTGCTACTGGTGCTCCGTCTGCCACCACCACTGCTTCCTCCGCCCTGGATGCTGCCCGCCAAGAACAACTAAGGTTTTATCGTCGCTCTCCTATTTTTAGAAATGGTGATGACTTTGCTGTTGCCTGCAAGGCTGTGCATTTTTCTTCCAAGTTTGATGCCTTACTGTTGGGTGATGAAGACGAGGATTCTTCTAAGAGGGGTTTTCTTCCTCCAGAGGGGACTCTGCGATTTCGCTTGGAGCGAGGGGACTTCCCATGGTCCCATGTTAATTTCGAAGCGCCAGGGGGCTCTTCTGCCAACTTTGCGGCCTGGAACTCCCATATGCAAAGTTCTTATACTGATATTGTCACCAAGCTTGGGTTGCAACGGGCTAAATGGTTTGGTGAGTTCACTCTTTCGAAGAATAATGCTACTTTTCCTATCCTAGTCTCTCGATGGAACGTTACTACCCATACGTTCATCGCTGCGTGGGGCGAGTTCACCATAACTCTATAAGACGTGTGCGAGCTTTGGGCCTCGATGCAATAGGTCATGAGCCCTATACCGATGAGACTCTTGATGATCAAGAGACTGCCGATCATTTAGAGTTGGATCGTATATGCCGAAGCTACATCGGTTCATCCAATAAAGCTACTTTCTCTCCCTTGATTAATTATTTCTTCAAGGGTTCTGGTGAAGGCAGTTCCTCAACAGATGCCCCTGGTCAAGGTACACCGTTGGAATTTCCTGCCTATATTCTTGTGATTCTCTCCCGTTTTCTTTTGACGGGCAAATCCAATGACCAGCCCCGAAGGAACCTTATTAACATGTCCCTTCGTTTGGCCCGAGGCATAAAACTTCCACTGGCTGCAATTGCCTTGGGATCCCTCTACACCTGGCTGGATAGAACTTTGTTCGACATGGAACGCTCTCTCGGCCGTTATAACTTGGCCAATTTTATCAACATCGTCCTTCTAACCAGATTCCTTTACTTTCGCTTTCCTGTCGTAGCAGCCAAAACCAACAGTCCTCCTTCGGGAGAAACAATTCTGCCTCCACGGTTTTTTATTTATCACAGGAGACAAAGCCGAAAGGAGCTAATATCTATGATTGACCGTTTTGAGAACTTTGTCACGAGGCCTTATTAGGAGGAAGTCTTCTTTCACACTTGTGAATTTTTTCAACATGAAGCAAGAGTGGTGCAGGTCGCTACCCCGGATATTAAGGATCCCTCGCTCGCCGTGGTCCTTCTGTTCTCCCTAGGATATCTGCCTTCTTACACTGAGTGGGGATATACCAGTGAGCACTAAAATCCCAACCGATGCAGCCGCCAATTTGGGTTTGATCAGGGGGCTCCACGTCCAGTGTTTCAATCGTCAAACCCCAAGGTCTCCTTTAGCGAGGCGTGTTCTCTTTTTTCTTCCACTGCTACGTGGGGGATAAGCTCCACTATGACTGGGCGAGTGACCATTCCCAGCATTACTAGGCAAGGGGATGTGACCCCTCTGTTTGCCACAAAGTACTGCCCGAAGCAACTAGCTGCAATTGCTGAGTTCGTTGAGGGAGATCCAGTATATCCCCCTATTTCTTCTTTTTCTGCCTTAGAGCTGGGGCTAAAAGGAAACTCCTAACTTGGGGTGGAATTTCCTCTAAGTACGACCCCCAAGATAACTCCCATCGAGCTTCCCCCGCTTTGTTCCATGATCCCAGCCGCCACGCCCAAAACCCCTGCAGCTCCGAAGAAGGCTGCCCCTTCAACTGAAGCTACTATCGGCGAGGGGCTTTTTCAACCACCCGCCAAGAAGGCGAAAACGGCCAAGAGTGGGACATCAAAGTCAAAATCTAAGTCCCAGAAGCCCCAGACTCCCGTGGCAGCCTTCCCCATAGCCTCCGTTCCACCTCCCATGTCTGCCGAAACGGTTGAGCGCTTAAGGAGGGAAGCCTAGGCGGAGATAGATCGAATAAATGTTGAGTATCAAAGGCACGCTATCATTGTTCCTCCTTTCATTGCTTTTCCCACGGTGGTGGTTGATCCTACAAAGCCAACGGCTAGAAGGAGAAAGAGCTCAAGGGTTCCTCGAGAGGTCGGTACTGGTGCAACGGGGTCAAGGAGGAAGACTCTGGGTACCAAGTCTCAGAGTAAACAGACTCCTGAGGTACACCAAATTCCTGAGGTGCATCTCACTCCTGCCCCCTCCATTGTTGCCACTCCTCCTTCTTCGCCCCTGGTCCTATCTTCTCGCTCCCCTTCTGAATCCGAGGTATGTATGCTTGATTTATTCATTCTCTTTTTTGCTTAAGGCAGGCTACATTTGCTTATTATTTTTTTTTACAACTGTGGTGCAGGGGATTGAAGAGGAAAGACCAAACCCACCCACCTAGTCCTCCCGTGAGCCCTTTTGTGGGGGGACGCTTCGGTGTATCTCGTACCGATGTGACTCCTTCCCGTTTCCCATGACGGGGCTCACTTATTCTCGCTGTTCAGGCTCTCAACGTGCTATGGAAGTCGTTGTGGGAGGTGATTTCGCTGAGCCTGCGAGTGATTCTTCACCCCCAGAGGTAACGCAACCCAAGATAACACTCTCAGTCCCCTCTGATTTACATACTTCACCTGAGGTTCCTCTGCCCATTGTTCTTGTTGAGGAAAGTGAGCCTGAGGTATGACTTCCTCTACAATTTATTTGTTATAGCGTCTTTTCGGTCCCACCATTTTCTTATTTGACTTGTTGAACCCTGAGATGTTTTAGGTGCCCCAGGTTGAAATATCCTCGTTGTTAGCAAACGTTCTTCTTCCAACTATGCTGATGAGACCTCTGACCGCCATTCCCCTCTTTAGCACCATAACCGAGGTAAGTAGCACGTAGAGATACTTCTTCATATTTTCTGTGTTTATTCCTCTTTTCTAACACTTAACCTTATGTCAAAGTTTTCTCCTGATCTTGTCCCACCTACTTATCTTGGTGGTCCTCATGCAGTCAAGGCCCAGGTTGGTGCTTCTGCCCAGCATAGTGGTGCTTCTGCACCCCTTCATGTTGGGTCTTTATTTGGGAGCCCGTCATATTCTCTCGATGAACCCCCTATGCTGGCCCTAGTGCCTTAAGTTTGTGAGGGCGTCTTACCGAGCGTTGAGGCTTCTGTAACCAGGGACCCCGTTATGACTTCTGAGGTAATGATCCCGTCCCCAACGGTTCCTGTCCTTGCAGCTGCCACAACGGCTCCCATTCTTGCCCCTGTAGTGAGTGAGGTATATATTTTTTTTTGTTATTTCTCGTGAGTTTTGACCTTATAAAGGTGACTTAACAACGAAAGCGCTTGTTAAGATTTTTCCATAAACTCCACCTTATTACTGTGACTTAACAACAAAAATGCTTGTTAAGATTTTTTCCATAAACTCCACCTTATAACGGTGACTTAACAACGAAAACGCTTGTTAAGATTTTTCATAAACTCCACCTTATAACGGTGACTTAACAACGAAAATGCTTGTAAAGATTTTTCATAAACTCCACCTTATAACGGTGACTTAACAACGAAAACGCTTGTTAAGATTTTTTCATAAACTCCACCTTATAACGGTGACTTAACAACGAAAATGCTTGTTAAGATTTTTTTCATAAACTCCACCTTATAACGATGACTTAACAATGAAAATGCTTGTTAAGATTTTATCATAAACTTATTATGACTTCTATCTCTTCTCAGGTTGCTCGAGAAGATTCTCCCCCAGTTCTTTCGCCTATGGGCTCACCTCATCGGGAACCTGTTGTTTTGGAAAACTCTGGTCATGATGATCAAGGTTCCACGACTGGTGCTGTAGCAGTGAGCGAATCTGGGTGCGAACTCCCTCTTCCTGACTTGGCTCCTCACGCTTTCTGCCTAATGGTGCTTCGGCAGTCTCCTCAAATGACTGTCAACCACCACTTGATGATCGAATAACTGGTGAATCGTCACCCTGAGACCTTCACGCCGGATTGTCTGCGTTCCAATATTCACGTGATGAGCCACAGACTTCAAGACATGGCAATCGTTGTTACTGAAACTACCAGTACTCCTACTGCCAGCGTTACCAGATCCCTCCTTAAAAAAAATTTGGGTTTTCTGAGGTAGTTGGGGCGTGATGGTTTCCATTTTGATTGGCTCATAACACATTTGAAGACCTTGAAGAACCAGCAACTGATCGACCAGAGGGAAGTGTTACGAAAGCATCAGGAGGACCAACGAGTTGAGGAAGCTAGGTTGGTCGCGTTAGCTCCCCTTTTGGAAGCAGTGGATCAAGAGGTGAAGAATGCCGAAGAAGCCTTGTGTCTGGTAAAACTGAAACACGAGAGACTCCTCATCGAACGTACATAAGTGCAAATGAGGCTGGAGGTTTCTATTAACGCCCAACGTTTTTTCTCAGCAGCTTCTTCGAGCCTTCCTGGAGATTTTTTCTCTTCCTCAGATTTATCGTTTCTTTTAGGCTAATCGCTTCTTGTATCCATATCCTCTATCTGCCTGTCTGTGTAATTCTTGGGTGATAGCTCCCAAATTTTTTTATAATACTCCATTGTTTATGAATGAAAATGTATATTTTCCAATTCTTCAATGTGTTGTGACTGCTTTTGTATGTAATAAATTGTCACATTTCTGTAATTCTTTTGTTGAGTTCAAATCGTAACTAAAATTTGTATATTCATAACAACAGCCTGTTATAACAGTGGTTCACACTTGATTATTTACACATGATAAGCCTTCAGCCATTTATTATTAATCTTAAATGGCCTATCTTCCTCTAACTTCGAAATTAAACAATAACCTGAATCATGAGATGCCCTCACAACGAAAGGTCCCTCCCAGTTAGCTGCAAACTTAGGTAGAGGAAGCCCCCTAATGTGCTTCACTGCTGCTTTCAATACGAGGTCTCCCTCCACGAACTTCCTTGGTCTCACCAAGTTATCGTATGCCCTTGAAAGTTTCTTCGTATACATTTGAAAGTGTTGCATCGAATTATCTCTGTGTTCATCTAACACTTCCAACTGTACATGTTTACTTTGAGGGAGCATGCTACTTTGTAAGGCATATCGAGCAGAGGGAACTTCCAACTCCACTAGAAGGATTGCCTCAGCCCCATAAACAAGAGAGAACGGCGTGTATCCTGTGGGTTTCTGCTTGGTTATTCGATAGGCCCACAAAACAACTGTTATCTTGTCATCCCATGCCCCTGGAAAGTCCTCCATCATCTTGACCAAAATATTAACCAAGGTTTTGTTAGTTGCTTCGGCCTGACCATTTCCATTTGGGTATGCCACCGTTGAAGTATGATGAACAATGAAGTACTTGTCCGTGAGCATTGTTACTTCAGAATTGACGAAGGGAGTCCCGTTATCTGAAAGAATAACCTTTGGGATCCCAAAATGACAAATGATGTATTTTCTGATGAAGTTGCTCACCACCCCAGCCGTTGCTCTTCTGAGTGGTATCACCTCGGCCCATTTTGTAAAACACTTCGTTGCTACCAGTATCCATATCTTTCCCCTCGAATAGGGGTGTATTACCCCCACTAGGTCGAACGCCCAAGTATGAAATGGATAGGGTGTTTATAGAGAGTGTAAGTCTACCGATGGGGCATGGATCATATTTCCATGAAGTTGGCAAGCTTTACATTTTCGGACGAACTCAGCCGAGTATTTCTCTATTGTTGGCCAATAATACCCCAACGTCATCAGCTGATCATATAACTTGGCCCCTCCTATGTGGGCTGAATCGTGCTCCTGCTTGAGGACCTCAGCTGCTTCTTTCTTCATGATGCAACGTAATGGCCTGTTGAAGTACCCCATTCGATAAAATTATTCCTCCTGAACATAGAACTTTGGGGTCCTTCGCCTCAGGCCCATCGCATCTATTTTCTCCGTTGGGATAACTCCATCCTGAATGAAGTCGATATAGGGCTGCCTCCAGTCCGCTTGAGTTTCGATGAAATGGCACTCAGCTGCCTCGAAAAATAGCTGACACTTATCGCACTTCCGTTGCAGCTCTGCCGCATCTTGCTTCATTCTAGGCCAGAAATACCCCTCTCTTTGGATTCTCCTATATAGAGGTATCTCAGTCATTTCGCAGTGCTCCTCGTGTATTTTCTTCAACCTTCGCTCTGCTTCCTCTGGGCTGATACATCTTGACAACCATCCCCAGCATTTCTGTAGTAAAGATTTCCCTGGTTCGTAAAGTATTGGGCTAACTCTCTTAATCCCAAAGCTCCTTCGCCCGACTCCAGTTGCTTCTTAATTTCTCCCCTCCAGTCCGCGTCCTCCTCCATCGATAATATTGATTATACCACCGATGGAGATGTCCTTCGTTGGATCACAACGATAGTCTTATCATTTCTCAAGATCATTTTCTGGGCGATAGTGGCATAGGCGTCTAAATGGCGGTTCATCATTCTGGGATGTCTTCTAATCTTGGTCCGATGGAACTAGTTGAGAAGCCTCTGAATGATTGTTCTGTATGGCGTCGGGATCATGTGCTTCAATGCATATTCTCCGTTTACTTGCCAAATTACTAAGTTAAAGTCACCCTTAATGCAGAGTGAACGAATTCCCCTTCGAAGAGCCTCCAGCAGCCCTAGTACCAACGCCTCGTACTCTGCTTCGTTATTGGAACAAGGGAAATCTAGTTTGTAGGAAAGGCAAATCTCCTCCATTCCCTTAGAAAGAATAACCCCCGCTCCTCCCTTATTTTTCCCCGAAGATCCATCGAACTGCATCGTCCATTCCTCCTTAGTTGTGTCCAGATAGTTAGCCTGCAAATCATCTCCTGGAATGTCTTTCTTGGGTGGCTCGAAGGTTCCTGAAGGGAAGATGGCCAACAAATCAGCGTACGCCTGGCTTTTAATTGTGCGAGGGACCACGCACTTCAAGTTATATTCAGAGAGGATAAGGAACCATCTAGCTGCCCTGCCAATCAGTATGGTTCTTACAAGCAAATACTTAATGGGGTTACATCTAGTTACAATATGAATTATAAAAGACAACATGTAATGCCTAAGTTTTTACGCTACAAATACTAAGGCCAAACAATGCCTTTCTAAGCTATTGTATCTGACTTTTGGCCCCTGGATGATCTTGCCGAGGTAGTAAACCGGTCGTTCTTGCCCGTCCACTTATTGTGCCAGCAGAGCTCCAACGGACCTTGTGGTGGATGTAAGGTATAGCTGCAACGGTACTCCTGCCTGGGGAGGAACCATAATTTGTGGTGAAACGAGCAGTTTCTTCAGCCCAACAAGAGACTCCTGGTGAACCTCCTCCCACCTGAATTTCGTGTTCTTTCGTGACAGCTGCATCAGTGCGTGTGTTATTTCGGCTAATCCAGGCACAAATCTCCTAAGGTAGGAGACTTTACCGAGAAAACTCTTTAGCTCCTTCGCCGTTCTTGGACATGGCATCTCCAAGATTGCCCGTTGTTTATCTTGTTCCATCTGCACCCCTTGTCGATCAACCACGAAGCCTAAAAACTTCCCACTCATTACTCCGAAGACACACTTCAACGGGTTCATCCTTAATTTATACCTCTTGCACCGAACAAACACCTTCCTTAAATCATTCAGATGGGACTCCTCCTTCTTTAATTTGATGACCAGGTCGTCCACGTAGAACTCTATAAATTTATGGAAGAAGTCATGAAAAATGGCCATCATTGTCCTCTGGTAAGTAGCTTCAGCGTTCTTGAGTCCAAACGGCATCACCTTGTACATGAAGTTGCCCAATGGAGTTCTGAACGCTGTTTTCTCTGCGTCGGTGGGGTCCATCTTGATCTGGTTGTACCCCACGTATCCATCCATGAACCTATACATCTCATGACCTGCCGTGGCATCTATCAAACTGTCAATGGAGGGCAGGGGAACTCATCCTTGGGGCAAGCCCTATTCAAGTCTCTGAAGTCTGCGCATATCCTTATTTGGTTCTTGTCTTTCTTCCCTACCCGCACAATGCTGGATAACCAAAGAGGATGTTGTATTGGCTTGATAAATCCTGCTGTCAATAAACGTTGGACCTCCTCCTTAATCTTCAAGTCTAGTTCAGGTTTGTAAGTCCTCGTTGCCTGCTTCATCGGAATAGCTGAAGGCATCACGTTCAGTTTATGGCAGCTCACTTCCTTATCCAGCCCTTCCATTTCAGTGTACTTCCATGCAAAAACATCTATGAATTCCCGAATCAGCCCAACCAAGGCTTCTCGTTTCTCCTCACCGAGGTCTTTCGAGATAAAGATAGGCCTTGGATCTTCCCATTCTCTTGCTAAGTTCAGCTGATCCAACTCTTGTGTCTGAGGCCTTGGTTGGTCTGCCATGTAGTCTGGTTCTTCGACGACATCTTCTACGAATTCCTATATGCTGGAGTTGTCTATCACCATACATTGCCCCTGTTTATCTACCAAGAAACACTCATACATTGGGTCAACCTCGTCCTTAGTTTCTTCGGCCGTTCGTTCACACCGTTATAAGCGGTACACCACTTTTCCCTCTTTAGTGATAATTTTCTTACATTGCCTGCTGGTAGCTGTTGCCACGGCCTTCCTCTTCTTCTCTCTGGACACCTCGGTGATTTTTTCCCCCGAGAAGTGGCTTAACACGCTTTGTCGTTGGGCCTCATGTTCTATCGGGTCTTTTCTGGACCTCATCCTGTCTTTAAGTTGCTTCGGGATCTTTTGGGGTCGAGGGATCACCTGATGGGCTTCTTCGGTCCTCACCCCTTCGCTATTTCTGCCCTCTTTACCTTGCTCATTCAAGGGACCCATCCTATCTCTAATCGAGGGAACCCATGCTCCCTCCATTCTGCTTGTCAGGACCCGCACATCCTCCTCCAGCTCTGTATAAAATGCCGCATCCACTAAGTGTGCTTTTTCGATAGCGAAATGCCTCTTCGTAGCCCTAATGGTCACTTTTGTTCCCTTGATATTTGCCTTGGCGCATTGATGGTAAGTTGAAGGAACTAACCCTTGGTTGTGCATCCACACTCTCCCTATTAGTAAATGATAGGAAGTTGCACTTTCCATCACATGGAACTTGATGTGGGAACTCAGATTTCCCATCACAATCCCAATATTTACATACCCGATGGATTTGGAAGATTGATTGTCATAGCCCGAGATTACCAAAGGCATGGGAACCAGCCTTTCTTTCGGAATGTTAGCCGCGTGAAAGGAGTTGAACGGCATAATATTGATGGAAGCACCCTCATCCATAAGAGTCCTTGCAAAGCTAACCCCGTTGACGCTAGCGGTTACATACAGAGGTCTATTATGGGGGAACCTTACAGCTCTATCTGCATCACTGAAAGTTACTTCTGACAGAAACTTCTTCACCAGCCTAGCCATGGGTCCCTTCCACCTTAGTGAGGGGACTGTGTTTCTTTTTATAATGTCCAAAATCGCCTGAGTTATCTCCATTCTGCTCTCCTTCGTGATCCCCACTTGATCGAAGAACCAAGTGAACTTTGGAGATTTTGAAACTGCACTATACTCTATGACTGGGTCCGTTTTTCACCTTCAATGCTGTACACGTCTTCCACGTCCTTAGCGCTTGCTTCATCGTAGGCTAAAACTATGTTAGCCATTACCATGGTACAATATTCCAGAGCTTCTTCGCGCTCCTTCTACTTCATCGTCAACCCTCCTCCTTCCCTTTCTGCCTCCTCATCATAGGCCATCACCAAATTGACCCCGTGTGCTGGAAGTGGGTTATTGTTAATGTTCTGCGAGGGGATTTGCAATATCCCTGCCTTCATGTACTTATCGATGATTCTTCGTAGCGTAAAGAATCTCTCTGCTGGATGCTGGACCTTTCGATGAACCTGGCAGTATTTGGGATTAGCCCTCGTCGCAGCATCGGGTTCTTTTGTCGGAATGCCTTTTGGTTCATAAACCATTCCGCCTTAGACCATTGCCTTATAACAGCTCACAGCCTCCTCTATCGTACAAGGCAACGGTTGCGGGTCTTCTCTGTCTCTTCCAAACTTTCTTTTGTTATCCTTCTTCGACGCTTTGCCCCCATCTTCCCTCTCGACGTATCCTACCCGTGGGGGCTGAGACCTTCCCCCCATGGGTTGCATCGGCTGTCTGAACACCATGGGAGCCACTACCGAGATAGGTCGCACCATCAAATAGATATTTCTTGCGGATTTTAAGAATGCTGATAAAGTTCCCTCGCGCGTTTCGTTGATTAGGTGGCAAATATACTCAGGAAGTAGTCCCTAAGCACAAATCTGCAATAACTTGGATTCCTTAGCTTCCTCCCTTACATCAAGGGATCTTTTCCCGAACCTTCGAATATAGGCCACCACCTCTTCTCCCGGTCTCTGCTTCTCCCTGCCGAGTTGGGTCAGGGTGAACTCATCTTCTGCTAAGAAGAACTTCGGACAAATAATACATGCATCTCCTCCCACGTAGAAACGCTATTGGGAGTCAAATGGGAGTACCGGGTGAATGCCTTGTCAGTTAGGGATTTGGAAAACTCCCTCAATCTAAGCTTCTTATCATTGCAATGTGCTCCTAAGTGTTCAACAAAATGCTTAATGTGCTCCTTCGGGTTCCCTCCTTTCGCTGTGTATTTTTCAAAGATAGGGGGAATATAGTCTTTTGGGTAAGGCTCGTCATTGTATCCCTGAGGGTAAAGTGTTCGGAAGTTATCGTAGACCGAAGCCACCTCGCCCACAGCCTGCGAGGAAGCCTGCATGAAATTCAGCATCTCCTTTTGCATCTCCCTTCTCATTTCCTCCATGGGCGATGGGGAACAACCAATGGGGCTACAGGCAGAGCACCCGTTAAAGCTGGAGCCATCGTTACTGCTGGTGCCGTCGATACTCCCGAGGTCCCCACTACCGAATTCACGACGGAGGGTATGGTTGCTGGGATCGTTTCAGCAATACCTGAACCTGGTGGGACCGTTGGAGCTACTCCTGGTGTTACGAAAGCATTAGCCTCCAAACCTCCCAGCATAGTTGAAGCTATTGGGGTTTGCAAAAGCTCGTAAAACTTGCTCATGAGGAGCGAAATCTGGGTGGGTCCCAACCTCGCGTTCGTGGAAAGTTGTGCCACCCCTGGAACACCTGTCACCATTGGAACTGAAGGTATCTCTACCCGAGGGGCCCCATCCCTTAGGGCCGCCAGTTCTCTCGCGGCCTGTTCTTCATTATGCTGGATATCATCAAAGTTGAGTCTTCGAGTAGCATTATCTTGCGCCATACTCCTTACGTAAGAGAATGCCTCCCCAGCAGAGTCGCCAAATGTAGGAGGGTACTTTAGATTATAGATGGAGGGGTAACCCCTTTTGAGTATGGTAATGATAAGTTAATTTGCCCGAGACCTTGGATTAATGATAGTACATACAAATACAGATCCAATGAAGACGAACTCAGTTTAAACTCACAAATCTCTCGTGTATAACTCAGAAAGTAGTAATGAAACTTAGAAGTAACTTAGCTAGAGGGAGAGAGAAGTAAGAACCGCAGATACACCTTGGTAGGCAGGTAGAAAACACACCATACACCCTCAAGAATCTCTGTCAAGTATTAAAAGCTTTGCAACAAATAACAATGGTGAGTGGATAAAACTCTCTGGTTTGCAATAACTCCCTCTCTCTGATGTGTATCTCTAGCAATAACTCCAGAGTTCTCACAAAAGATCTCTCCCTCCTCAGGGGTGGTTGGGGTCCTTAAATAGCCCCCCACACCAGGCCCGAGGCAACTCAGTCATTAAAGACTGTGAAAGATATCCCTCATACTTTATGTCACAACAATAAATGCCTGGTGCACTATTTGCCTCCATGTCATAAACATTAAATGCCAAGACATACCTTTTGCCTAACCACTGTGTGTTAGGGAGCTGTTGTCGCAGAGGTGGCTCACCAACTGCCTGACAGGCCCAAATACCACAGTGGTTTACTCAAGTGCAAGTCTGACATTTATTTAGCTGGCTAGTGACATCACCTACAGTAGATGTGACATTAAGTAGAGGGTTATTTGGTTCATAACTCAACGCCCTATGGAACTCCAAGCTGCTCCGCTTGAGGTTCCACGATCAGGGTTCTTCGGTGTTTTACCAGATGTATCTAAGATGGTCAGGACAAGCCTCAACGGTGCCTTACTTCTCAATCCTCCAAACCAAGTCCCTCTAAAGTTCCCACGGTGAGGTCATTCGATAGAGCATGAAAGCTCTCCCATGCCCTGCCAAGCCTAGTCTCTCGTAAGTACCGTTTGACCTCACACAAACTGATTTATTATTATCGTTACGCCATTACAATCGTTATAGCTTACAGTCATCAATAATGAAAAACACAATATAACTAATACAACAAGCTAAACTATGAGCTGCCGCGCCAAGCTGCCTCGCTGAGTTGCCACGCTTGAGCTGTTACTCTTGAGCTGCCTCGGTTGCTTAATCTCAAACACTGTTGCTAATTAGGGATTTGTCCCTATTCTCAAGATTACCTTCGAGCCCCCTTTACAGCTTAACAGTCACTCAATCTGACAACCCCTATTTTGGTACAAATTATTTTATCAACATATATAACATGATCTTAAAATCTCACATAATAGAATTTATAACCAAATGAAGTATAAATTAAATATTTTATGGTTGAAACCAGAAATAATCTTCTCTATATTCGAAAGATAACATAAACACACCCAACCTTAAACCCAAACACGTCAAACCCCAACTCAACATTACTTCTTGGTTCGAAAAAAGAAAAGAAAACCAAATTTTAGTTTTGAGAAGTACTTACAGGGAGTTTGTATCCCCCTGTACATATTGAAGGTTTACCTAGTCAATGACTCTGACTCTCCAAGTTTTTTTAATAATTTTTTTGAAATGTGGTTGACAAACCCAAACCTCTTTAAAATTATTCAAAACCCAGATTTGGTAGACCCAAATCATTAATTTAACAACTAATTCCCACTTGGGGTGAAAATCACAAATTAGACATACGCACCATTATTCCAAACTATTAATCGTGTATGAATAATACGCACCGAATATTTAACAAACAATTATCAAATTAGACATACGCACCAAATATTTAATCGTGTATGAATAATACGCACCAAATAAAACATACACACCAAATATTTAACAAAATAAGACATATGCACCAAATAAAATCATAAATCGTATCTTTAATAGAATAATACGCACCAAATAAAACATACGCACCAAATATTTAACATAATAAGACATACTCACCAAATAAAACCCTAAATCGTATCTTTAACACAATAATATGCACAAAATAAAACCCTAAATCGCATCTTTAACCCTAAACCGTTGAAAGATGATCGCATGAAAATATTTGACGAAATAATATTGATTGCATCTTTAACCCTAAGCGAAGGCTATGACGGTTGATTTGTTAAAACGTTTGAAATACTTAACAGAATAAATACATTCAATATTTAACAATATTGTATGTATTTATGATTTTTTTTTGCATACAAACGCACCTTCGAAGGAAAATATTTAACAGAATAAATATTGAATGTATTTAAAAAAATACATTCAATGTTTTACAATATTCATCTTGAAAATACATTCAGAATAAACAGGGCAAAGGATCAAAACTCGATACTCTCGAGACAAAGAATCAAAACTCGATAGTTTTCCCAAACAACCACACTGACAAAGAATAAAAACTCGTTGACGATCTAATAAAAACTCTCGAGAACGAAAAAGTTAGTTTCGAGCAGGAAATCCTCCGTTTGAAGAAACTCGTTGACGAGTTTCAATCAATCATTACTAAAAACAAAGTTGAAATGGAGAAATCAAGAAAAGTCATTAAAAAGAAGGAGAAGGTTTGGAAAAGAAAATTTTCTTACAGACATACGCACCTTCGAAGGTTTGTAGAAGATCGCACGAAGGTTTGGAGACCTTTTAGTTTTGGAGGTGAAATTTAGTTTCGGACTAAAAAGAATGAGGGAATTTTTGGAGGAGAAATTTAGTTTTGGACTAATTTTTTTTAGTATTAAACCCTTTTAGGTTATCCCACTTATAAATTAAGTAACTATCACAAATTTTACAACAGTTCTGAACACTTGCAAATTTTATAAGTGTTCAAAACTGTTGTAAATTATATAAGTGTTTTAAGCACTTACAAATTAAATAATCAATTAGTTGCTAAATTGTCATTATGGTGTAATGGCAGTCTCTCCTACTTAGCATGATCGAAAAACCATGTTGCTCCCCTTTTTAGAGAAATTACTAGACATCTTGGGCCACAGGTGCCCTTAAATACCATTCAAATACACGACATATACACCATTGCAAAACCTCTTCAACATCTCAATGGAAGGGTGCTCCGCAATCCGGGCATTCTTGTCAACTAAGTAGACCAATCACCCACACGCGAGTATTCAGAGAGTTGCGATCATTTCAGTGGAAAACTTCCATTTTCACGCGCATCCCGCTTTCGTACGAAAGAGTTATCATATGAAGATATCCCATTAAGAATACAGAGGAACAACGAGCACCACATGTGGAAACGAGGCTAAAGATATCGACATCATACGTTATGACCTCATCAAAATAGTCTTTCATTAATTGTTGCTTTCCCTCCCTATGCTTGTTAATGAAAGTTTTTCTGAGTATAGAGCCCCGACGACGCGAACACTTTTGTTGCGAGTTGATCTCTAAAAGTTGGGGAATTGGCTTCCCCATCAGGCAAAATATTTGTTCTTAATAATTGTCATCATTCAATTACTCGTCAAGAAATTTCTTGAGGGAATTGTTCGGACACGAATATATAAGCTCGAAAGACAAGTTAGCTGATCTCTAAAAGTTGGGGAATTGGCTTCCCCATCAGGCAAAATATTTGTTCTTAATAATTGTCATCATTCAATTACTCGTCAAGAAATTTCTTGAGGGAATTGTTCGGACATGAATATATAAGCTCGAAAGACAAGTTAGTAAATGGTGCTAAAGTTGATTGTAATTGATGTTATTATGTATAGAGAATTTGGAAACCTAATTGTTAAACAAAAAAACTAAACTTTAGACATAAGCAAGGGGGAAAAGGGGGAATTGAAAATGACTGATGTTCCATTAGTAGGGATGGCAACGGGTTGAGTTTGGGGCGGGTTGGCAAAACCCTAACCCACCCCATTTAATAAACGGGGCGGGCAGGGATCCTACGGGTTGGGTTAATTTTAAAAATAGTAAAATTAAAATTATTACATTATAGTCTTAAAGGTCTATAATTATTCGTATTTCAATATGTGAGACACTCCCCAATTGTCAATCCATGTTTTCGCATATATCTTTTACAAAATTAACACACAAATAAAGATTTTTTTTAATGTGTGTGTGTGTGTGTATATATGATTAATTGTAATTAATATACGTATAAAGGGTAATTATGTAGGCATAAGTTAAACGCGGCGGGGTGGGGCTATCTTATTTAACTTGACTCCTAACCCGCCCGATTTAATAAACGATTTTTTTTTTAAAACGTATACCGACTCCTATTTCATTAATCGGGATTTAAAACCTGCCCCTTTAAAATCGAGGAGGGGCGGGACGGAACTCCTACGAATCAGATTAAATTGCCATCCCTATCTATTAGAATGCCATGAGAAAGTAAAACGCATACCTAATGAAATGTTGTATGCAACCTATGTTGTTTGACTAAGAGAAATTCTTCATTTTGAGAGAACATAATAAGTTTGTGAGATATTTTGATAGATCAAAATAATCCAATAATTTAGAAATGACCTAATGATTTTGTACGTTCATCACTAATAAATATTAACTTGAAATGGAGAAATTCAGAATATTTAAATTAATTCCACCCATTTCCTATAGAGGCACTACCAACCCCACTGTACATGTAGGCATCAACTACCTCCGATATTTAGAGCAAGCAATGGACCGAGTTTTCAAATAGAATTATTAGAAATTAAGAAAGCAGAAAGCCAACAACTGTCATTTTTTCCCCTAACCCGTGACACATTATTTGCACACAGAGAAAGGTAACGCTAGAAACAAGGAAAAAGTTGGAATGTGGGTTGGGAAGGTAATTATAGGCCAGAAAAGCAAACACTAGTGTCACTACCTCCTCAACACTCTCTTTCTCTCTCCTCTGTAAACATATCTTTGTCCAGCAAAAGCTTTCGCAATAAAGAAAGATAAAAAACAGCCCTTTTCAACCCCAAACCTCGATTTTCTCTCTTTATCACCTTCAACGACATGTGTAATCTGTGATTGAGTAAACCAGACCAAAATCTCTAACCATTCACGGTTCTCCATGTGATGTTTTTTTTCTTTGCTTTTGAACTCAACACCGATAATACCCACGAGAAATGGACGTGTAACCATTTTTTGTGTCGGTTCTAAAGTGAATCATTGAATATCAATCTTTCCCTTCAAATGAGGAAAGTTGTAAGAAAATAAATTAAATCAAGGATAGAGTTCATAAATTTTCTGGGTAATCTTGTTAGCCTGTACCCCCAACATTCTACCAGCAAGATGAGGAAACATGGGTGGCAGCTACCTTACCATCCTCTTCAGGTCTCTCTCTCTCTCTCTCTCTCTCTCTCTCTCTCTATATATATATATATATATATATATATATATATATATATATATATATATATATATATATATATTTATATGTTTGTGTTTTTGTGTCTTTTATTTTAAATTTTGGGTGTTTCTAACAATTTGTACAGGTGGTAGCTGTAGCTGTATTTCTGGCATTGGGGTTTGCTTTCTATGTGTTCTTTGCCCCATTTGTAGGGAAGAGATTTTATCAGTATATTGTGATGGGGGTTTACACTCCTCTTGTAAGTCATCTTTGATTGTCCCTATTCATTTTCATGTATGTATGTATGTATTTTATGTTTCTTTACTAGGGGTGAAGATTTGATTCTTTTTTATTCATTTTATGTTTGAAGATTTGAGATCTATGCTTGCTTAGGTGTGTAGTTGTGGGTTTCTGATATAACTCTAAAGTTCTGAGTTTCTGACCCTTTTCTCCAGATTGGGGTTCTATTCTATCCCCCGTCTGTTTATTGAATATTTTGTAAAGGAAAATGCTAGGGAGACCCCGGTATTTCGTGGATACACTGCATCTTATGCCTTATTGTTGTGGGTCCCGTCAGGGCATAAAAATGTGCACTAAAAACTTGTACTCATTTTTATCTCATGCATGTGTTCATGAAATGTGTCCAAGAACCGGGTCTCCCTATCATCACTCGTTTGTAAATAGGATTTATCCATAAATAATTTAAAGGGTATCGAGGATGGGTCACTTTAGCTGGCAAATGGGTTGCTTGTCTTTTAGCTTTTGTTGCTTACAGTAACATCCACCAAATCCATACTCTCTACATGCCAATTTAACTTTTTCAAAGATTGAATACTGTCCTTGGTTCTAGAGAATCACATGGTTGTGACTTGTGAGATCCTTTGTAGACAAGTTAATTTGCTTATCCAAGAAATTTGTTATGTATACACAACCACATCAGCTTTCTCCCTCAGCCAAAACTTAAAATTGCATCTTTTATTCTACATGTCTGATTATTATAAATTTGTAATTTTGAAAAGCTTTCATCCAGATCTATCCATATTCAGTTTTTAATTCTTTAACAAAACTAGTGGTAAAAATATTCATTTTACATATGTTTGTGTCTTATCGTTCTTTTCAATTTTTACACATAAAGTTGAAAGGAGTCGTTAGAGTACAAAATAAAGTAGTGTATAATTATAGTGTGAAACTTACTTTACACATAGGATTTACACTAACATTTTACACTCTCAACCACTGTATTTTGTTTTTCCCGTCATTCTCTTGGAATATTCAGGCAACATGTTAACTTTGATTGGTAGCAGAATCAATGAAGAATGAATTAGTTTCCTGCTACGTCCTAACTAGAAATTTCAATTCTTAATGAAACCAACTGTCTCCTTAACTTTCTTTTGAAAACAGGTATTGATCATATATATTTCTTCATAACTGTCTGCTGTTATAGCAGTCAAAAACTTAAAACTTCAAAGTCTTCTTCCTGTTGAACTAAAATTGCAAACTCCATATATGATTCTCTAATTGTTATTATGATATAACTGTCTCCTGTACGTAGGTCCCAAGTTTGTCACAATTAGTATGATACAACCTGCCAACTCACATAAAGCGATAAGTTCTACACAACTTGGCAAAAAAATCCTTAGTACATTTGAGCATACATATAATTGTCTCCATGTAATAATTATATGCAACACATAAATAACGTCTTGTAGACTCAGATTCTATCTCTACAAAAATCTTTTCACACCTCATGTACAATTAACATTTCTTAAACTTATGCACAAAAAATACTTTATTAATCACTCACATTCGCCATTATTCCAAATTTCAATAAATAGGCAATTTTACTGCAGTAGTGTAGGACCTATCACAACTACAAAAATAAGGGGCAAGATCTACCGCAAAAAATGTCGATTCTACTGCAGCACACGGGGCTAAATTAGGTACCGCCCATAATTTTGCCAAAATTTAATCAACAACACTTTATAATGTCCTAAAAAGAAAAAGAATCAGTGAATAGTCTATTATGTGTTACATCTTTCTTCCATAAAGGGAGACATTATTGACAACGCTCTAAAGATAATGAAATGGCGGAGGAGAGTATAGAGCAAGAAAGAAAGAAGGCGTGGTTTTAAAATTGAATTTTACACGTTGAATGAAACTTTTAGATGCATGTGCTAGAGGACAAAAGGTTTAGAATAACCTAGTGAACATGATTCCTCTTCGAATATTTTTTTTTCTTTTGTTTTTGTATTTTGTGATTTCGATAGGCTGAAAAGCTTCTACAGGAACAGGTTCAGTTGAGGCTGAAACTCTAGTTGCTTTGAGCTCCGGATCAAACCGACGGGCAGAGGGTGAACACTGTATATGGAATCTTGAATCTAATGGTTTTCGTTCAATGTGGTATACTTTTCATTGGATTTAAAGTGAGATGGTGAGGTGAGAGTCTTTTCCTAACCGTTTGATCTCCCAGAAGCGGAAGTTGAATCAGTTGCAGGCTATAATGTAGAATATGCGCGGGAAAGAGTAGGTGTGGAGAGCTTTTTGCGGGGAAACCCAATCAAGCCACAAGACTGAGAGCCTTATAGTTCATGGTAGTAGTTTTTATCAACAAGGAAAAATGGAGGAAGTGGATTTGGGGATGCTTATCCTCGGTAAATTTCTCAATACTTGTTAATGGGAGGCTTAGGGGAAAATTTACGGATTCTAGGGGCCTTAGGCAAGGGGACTCCTTGACCCCATTTTTCTTTATTCCAGTGGTTGATAAGTTGAGTAGATTGGTTAATAAAGCAGCAAGAATTTATTGATTGAAGTTTTTATTGTTGGGAAAGAAAAAATAGAGGCCATTTTATTACAATTGACAAATGATACCATTCTTTTCTTTTTGGGGTATCAACAAAAATTTGGTTTTCTTGATAATTTTTTTTAGCTCATTGTTGGGTTTAAATGTTGACTATGAAAGTGAGGTTGTAGGAATCACCATTGATGAGAGTTTTCTTTGAATTCTAGCGGGTAGAGTGGGTTGTGGGATTGGTAGTTGGCCCGTGACATATTTGGGTTTACCTCTTGAAGGAGGAAATCCAGTTTCACACATGAGTTTTGGATAAACTGAGCAAGAGGCTTGATGGTTGGAATCATGGTTGTTTTTATCTGGGGGTAGATCCATTTTGGTCAAAGGGGTCCTTAGTAGCATCCCCATATACTTTATATCTTTATTTCAAATTCCTATAAAAGTGGCAAAGCTAATTGAAAAAAGAATGGGGGACTTTTTATGGGAGGGTTATGAAGAGGGGAAAAAGATTGGTTATTAAATTGAAAAATAGTGTCAAAACCCAAAGTTCATGGGGTGGAGTGGGGTGGGGTGGGGTGGGAATTTGGAAAGAAGAAATAAAGCGTTATTAGCAAAATAGTTGCGACGGTTCCTCTTAAATAACAATCTTTATGGCATTCTATCGTTAGCAGAAAATATGAGTTAAAAAGAACATGTTGAATTCAAAGGTAATAGAGAGAGGTCCTTCAGAAACCCTTTGAAATTTCATATTTAATGGTTTTGAACCTTTATAAAAAAAATGTCTCGTTTGTGGTTAAAGATGAGAATTCTATTCGTTTTTGGGATGATATGTGGTTGGAGAGCATTTCACTTAGATCTCCGTTTCCAAGATTATTTAAAGCTCTTTGAATCACAACATACTCTTTGAATCACAACATGCTGATTGCCTATTTTGCCTCGTTAGATTCATCCAACACTGCATCTTGGAAACTTTCTTTCAATAGAAATCTTAACATCGTGAAACCTCGGAAATAGCAACCTTCTTGTGGGAGATTAATGAAGTTAGATTGTCTCCGGGTTATAATGACGAAGAACGTGAAAATTATAATGGGGGGATATTCTCTTGCGACTCATTTTTTCAACACTTGTTGAATTTATCACTCTTCATTTTTTCCACCTTTAAAATTTAAATGGGCAGTCAGGATTTCGACTAAGGTTCATATATTCTCTTGGTTGGTGGCTCATAGCAAGGTTACTGCTTGTGATCTTTTGCAAGTGAGAATGCTGGAAAAATGCATCTCACCCCATTGGGGCATCCTTTGTAAAGACGAGGGGGAGAGCCTCAATCATTAGCTCATACATTGTCGCTTCTCATCTAAACTATGGGGTAAAGTATTTCGTGAGTGAAAAATTGTGTATGCCGTATCTCGGACCTTGTGACTATGGAGGTTGTTCCCAGAAGAGTAGATTCCAAAGATAAAAGCTTGTGGAGATGTGTGTTCCTCGAGTTAATGTGTATTTTGGCAGGAAAGGAACACTAGATTATTTGAAGATAAAAAAGTTAAAAAGGAATGGATTTGGGAATAGATAGAATTATTGTCTTACTTATGGGCATCTAACACGAAATCCTTCAAGGATACTCCATTGTCCTTTATGTTATTGGGTTGGGATAAGGTTGCCACATAATGTAGAATTCTACTTTGGAGGTCTATCAGGGGGTTGTTTGATGATATGAGGGGCTGTTTTTATGTAGTTTGTATATGCAGTCCTTTGAGCTGATGTTTTTGTTATTTTTTATTTTGTTGTTGATAGACTTCTTGTCCATTTTCTTCTTGTATCTATCTTTATTATCGATAAAAGCTTTTTATTTCGATAAAAATACGCTACATCTTTCACACGTTAGTCGTGTATTAATAATAATGGTATTTTGAATACCATCCATAATTCCTCAAAAACAATTTTTGGACGGGACTTGTCCTTTTTCAAAGTTAAATATATTCCATAAAATTCATAGATTTGGGAATGAATTATTGATTATAATCAATGTTTTTAATCGCGATCGCCAATGTGTTGCATTTTAGCCACAATTACTAGATCTTTATATTCCTTTACTTACAACGATACTAGGTTGCACCATAGTTGTCAAATCGCGAATCGTATCGTGAATCGTTTACCCCCTGAATCGCGAATCGTGAATCGTATCGGTCGAATCGGAACCAAACGATAAAAACGTAGTAAAACATATGTAAATGGAATTTAACACTATAGAATTGGTAATTAAGCGTAATATGACAAAAAACTAATCATAGCACATGATAATATACCAAAATATATCACAAAAATTAACCGTAGTACATGTTCTCATCCATTTTAAGCTTAAAAATGTAAAAAACAAAAATATTTCATAAAACAGCCTACATATTAATTTAAAACACCCTACATAAAACAAATATATATATATCATAAAGAGCCTATATATTAATTTAATGTAAAAAAATAGCGAAAAAAAAAAAAAAAGTGAATCGGACCGAATCGTGAATCGGACCGAATCGGACCCGAATCGGAAGATTCGAATCGTGAATCGCCGATTCGGTCCGATTCTTTAGACATTTGCGATTCGAAGGTTGATTCGAATCGTTTTGGTAGTGAATCGAATCGAATCGTCCGATTCGAATCGCGAATCAAACGATTTTGACAACTATGGGTTGCACCACCCAAAATGGTGGTTTCGCGCTCTGGGTCTCTAAATGTGGTGTTTCCAATTTTGACATTGACTATTCTAGCTTTTATTAGTAATAATGAAACTTTTGACTTCAATAACAGAATACTGAAAATAACTTCTTAACCATTATATATATTCAAACAGTTTGTATATCTTAGTATTATATTATAGAATTTAGATATTATACGCTACATATAGTCTTAGTGAACTCTTGTGTTTAGTATTCTAATTATGTATACATACAAACTAGGCTTACTCCCATCGTACCACGTACCATGTACTCGTACCAGTATCAACGGGATGTGGTTTAACTGAAGCATAATGCCTTTCTCCAAGCCTACGAGTTAGATCATGTTAGCGACGATGATCACGAGCCATCCTGTCCGAGGAGGCGTAGATCACACACTACTAGCCAAGGCAACACCCTTTAGATTACTTTGTTTTGTATATTGTTTATATGTACCAAACTTATAGTTTTTAATCGCGTTTCGTTCAAATATTGCATTGTCATTTTTAATAATAATCGGTAATAATTTTTAACTCAATTCAACAAAGCCTTTTCCCAATTATTTGGGGTTGGCTACATGAATCCTATTTTTTCATTTTTTTCTGTTCAGTGCAATATCTTTGGTTAAACCACATGATAACATGTCATTTTTTACAATATCCCACCAAGTCATTTTAGACCTACCGTCATCCCTTGCGTTACTATCAATACTAATTAAATCACTCTTACTTACGGGGGCATCCATTAATTTACGCTTGACGTGTCCAAACCATCTAAGTCTTTTCTCTCAATTTATCTTCTATAGGAGATAAGGATTTACTGTTGAACCTTGGTGCAGGCCTACAGTAATTGAGAATCCACTACTTTCTCCAGCTGATGTTCCCCATTATATATATCTTGATCACATCAATATATCTACGAGGCACTCATTTTTTATGTAAAACCTACCATATTATACCTCTTGGTATCCTATCATACGCCTTTTTCAAATCTATAAAAACCTTATGAAGGTCCTTTTTCTCCCTATACCTCTCCATTGATCTTCTCAATAAATAAATTGCTTCCATTGTTGACCTCCCAAGTCCAAAATGATTCTTAGAAACTGTTGTTTTCAATCTCAATCGATATTCAGTCACTCTATTCCAAAGTTTCATTATATGACCCATTAACTTAATATACCACGATAATTTGAACAACTTTTTATGTCCCTTTTATTTTTATAAATAGGTATTAAAACACTCATTCTCCATTCATCGGACATCCTATTAGTCATTATAATTCGATTAAATAATTTTGTAATCAGTATTGATTCTGCCTTCTATAAAATTGATTTACGAGTAGTCGTTTTAATTCATTTCGGGGAAAATATAAAAGTTGTTAATTATAATTGGTATTGTTCATTGAATTAGTAATGAAATTCTGGGCACAACGACATTTCAACTACCGCAGGGACCACGAGGGCTGTGGAAAATTTGTGAACAAAATAGCCTCAAGTGTTTGTCACTTTATTTATGAAATGTTAGTTTTATTAATACTTTGGAGTGGTATTTTTGTTGAAATCATTGTGCAAAATAAGCGTTATACTATTTTGCACGATGCTCTCGTTATGGTCTATAGTTCCCACATATATTCTAGAAGGAACACCTTATAATATTTTTCGCAGAAACAAACACATGAGTAAACACATTAATTTAGCCCAAATTATGCGCGGGGTATGATATTAGCCTCGTGTGGGTGAATTTTTGTTTTGTTTTGTGATCGGTCCTGTCACAGTGAGGTTTGTAGCTTCTTGATATTCTAAAACGTTTAAAAAACAACTACAAAATGACATTGTTTTGCAGTTGGGTTAGTCATAAACTCAAATACAAAAAGCTCCAATTGCACCCAATAGCGTGCAATAGCAAGAAAATAGCATGACACATCACCAATAACGCATGCTGTTGATAGCCTTACAAATCAGAGTGGGCTATGTCGCGTTTTTTACCCCAAAAGCGCAATAACTCCCTTTTTTTAGTACTTCCATAATTACCTGGTTTTGAGTTTAGTACCTTTTATTAATTGGCTTCGAGTTTGGTACCTTTTATTAAGTCTAACAGTTGTGTAATGAAAGAGGTCTCAAACCCGAAGTCATTTAATAAAAGGTACTAAACTCAAAACCGGGTAAGTATGGCGGTATCAAAGTCAAAAAACCCTTTTTTAAAACATTAATTATAATTAGGGCTGTAAATGGATATTCGAAAATCCGCATTCGTTCGATATCCGAATCCGAATTGGCGGATATTTATCCGAAAAAATGGAAACGGATACGAATATGGATACTCTATAAAAATATCCAAGAAAATGGATACGGATAGTACTAGTATCCGACACGGATAATCCGTATCCGATGCGGAGTATCCATTTTACTGGCTATCCGTTTTATCGGATATCAGTATCCGTCAAACATATGTTTAAAATTACTAATAATATTAGTATTAGTACTAATAATAAAATAATATTAAAAAAACCTTAATCGTTTATTCCTTAAAACAAAACAAACACAATACTCCACTCAAAACAAAAACACCCTACAGTTATTATTTTATTGGGTATATTATAAAATTCCATGTATTATTATTTTATTAGGTATATTATCATGGAGTTATACTAAAGTTACAATCATGGTTCAAAGTCTCGGTATTGGCAACTCGATTTTCAACTCGGTCGCGGTAGCGGTCACCATATCGGACGATACGCAAAGATACATTATTTAGAGAGTGCAAAAAATTTCGAAAAAAACCTAGAAATTTTTAAAAAAATACGATTAACAATGTGAACAATCAGATAAGTTTAAAACTATCCCTTAATATGCATAATATTGTACAATTGATTATATTGACGTGCTGCGAACTTGCTAGATTCAATGTTCCATGATAAATCAATGTTTTTTTTCACGGAGGATATAAATATTATGTTTTTACAAAGACAAACAAATATTACTTTTTTGGTAAAAGGATATATATATATTTTTTTATAAAGAGGATACAACTATTATATTCTTAGTGTTATCTTTAGTAAGAGGATACAAATGTGTTTTTTAAGTATGTTATATTTTTCTAAAAAGGGTAGAAATGCTTCTTTTTTAGTATTGTTATTTTTTTTACAAAGAGGATACAAATAGTGATTTTACAAAACACTACAATTTTTTTTACAATCGTTTTTTACAAAAAGGATGCAAATGTTATTTTCTTACAAAAAATGATGCAAATGTTATTTTTTTATAAAAGGAATGTAAATGTTATTTTTTTTTTGTTGTTGGGTTGCAAATGTTTTTTTTTTAAAAATTGACGGAAATGTTATTTTTTTACAGAGGATGCAAATATTTTTTTTACTTGTGTTGCAAATGTTATTTTTACATAAAGGATGCAAATATTATTTTTACAAATGTTTATAGGATACAAATATTATTTTTGCAATTATAACAGTTGTTTGTAAAAGAATAACATTTATGTTTTTTTTTAATAAATAATAACATATTAAAAAATAACATTGGGAACCTTATTATAAAAAATAATAACAAATAACATTTGGATCATTTGCATTCTTAAAAAAAAAAACTAGCACATATACAACGCACTAAATTAAATCCACACAATGACCAAATAACCCACTCACACAACACACTAAATTAAAAAAACAATTAGCATTTCGTAATCCCCCAAAAAAATCACGCTTACCAACATAACACTGGAGAGAGAGAGAGAGAGAGAGAGAGAGAGAGAGAGAGATTAATGCTTAGTAACTTATACCACCTTGGCCGATATATCACCGATATGGGTCGATTCCATCGCGATATCACCGATATGGGCCGATTCCATCGCGATATCGCCGATATGGGATTCTATTGCGATATCGTCGATATGGGCCGATTATACCGCTATATCACCGATACTACCGGGATATTACCGATATAGGGTCGATTCACATCAATAATTGATAACTCAACTCGTAACTCGGAATTGAATCTGTGGGCACCGATACCTAGTCAACTCGGCCGTATCGTAGCGGTATCGGCCTTGACTTTGAACCATGGTTACAATACACCCTGTCACACACAACATACACCCACTAAAGAACATATACTCCACTCAAAAAAACAAACTAATTCATTTCATTTCTCTTTCGTACAAAACAAGAAAAAAGAAGCCCTCATTTCACTCCACAAAAAACCCTCATTCCTCCACCTCCACCTCCACCTCCACCTCCACCTTCGTCATATCACCCCGCCACCGCTTCTCATCAACCCCGCCACCGCTTCTCATCAACCCCTCAGCTGCGCATTAACTCTGTCGCTCCGCCGCTCCACATTCCCTCCTCCTGCAACAGAAAGTTAGCAACAGCAGGTACATACAAAATAAAAATAAAAATATATAATTGTATGTATATATTGTTTATGTGGTTGTTCATTAGTTTCCTTAATTATAAATAAATTTAGGAGAGAAACAAAAAAGTAAAGTGATGGTTTTGATTGTGATGACAACTGAAGTTAACAACATGTATATTATATACAAAATAAAAATGTATACTTATTAAAATAAATATATCAGTATGTTTTGAAGACTAAAAGGTCCATGAGGTTATCATTCTTAATAAAATTTGATTTAATCTAAAAGGTGCATATGTATTTCTACTGTTATGGAATGCTACTGTTATTTTTTTTTTTGATGGCTTGAAGCTTATATGTTTGTAAAGTATCGATGGCTTTAAGCCATATTATCATTATGGAATGCTACTATTATTATGGAAGCCAGGAGGTAGTAATTTTGTTATATATTTATTTGGATCGGATTGGATATTTTAATAGTTATTTTTTGTGATAGCTAAATAATGTAAACGGGTACGGATATTATCCGAATCCGAGGTATCCGAGCGGATACGGATATGGATAGTTGTTTTAACTATCCGGCGGATACGGATACGGATATGGAAAACATGGTATCCGATCCGTATCCGTCCGTTTACCACCCCTAATTATAATCACACACACATACCCATATATATATCACCTTGTATAGTTTTCAGTTTAAAAGTGTTTACTCAAGCCTCGTAAGTCATAATAAACAATGTTATGTCTTATTTGTTTCCGTTGTTCAAGAAGTCGAGTTATCTACCAAGATCATGGTTATTTGGATACAAAATAATTGTAAACTTCTCACAACATCTCACCTCATGGAGGTATCATTGTGAATTGTGTAATCCATGCCCTAATTCTGCTCAAGTAATTCTTGTATCCGAAACTAAAAATGCGTAAATACGCTGCTGATTGACACAAGTTATTTTGCTGCTTATCCTATGTATGATAGTAGACAGGCAGGTTGAGCAAGCTGTTTATAATATTATAATTAAATTACTCAAACATCCCACATGAAATTAGCCATGTATAACTCACATGGCTTTTTTCAAGGGTAAATGTGTTGAATTATGCCATATTCTCCTTCCCTAAGTCTAAGATCAGATAAGAGTTCTTGTAATGGGGGTGCATTGATGGAGGAGAAGATAAAACCCAAGTGCTGCATAGGTGGCCCGAAGGGTAGTACCCAAGCACCCTGCTTTAATTAATATGGAGGACCCAAAGTGAATGAACTTGACCTTGAGCTAGAGTGTGAAAGAATGTTTAATGGTCATTGATTTAGTGTGAATGAAAGTTAGATCAGGTTATAGAGAGGAGGTATATGCGTGGTCTGAGGCTAAAGCTGCAGCAGCAAGATGCATTTTCAGGAGGTGTGGTGAAGGGTGTGTGGAAGGACTGTAAGAAAGCCATCTGTGTTGCACATGACTAATTTCATCGGGGTTAACTAGCTGAAAGAGATTGAAGGGTCATTTTAAAACGGGTCTGTTTGTTGAAAGGCTGTGCAGCGAGTGATAACCAAGGAGCCATTTGTTACTAAGGTCATAGTTTCGGGGCCATTTGAGTAATTTTTTCTTATAGATCATTTAATTATTAGGATATTTTTATGAGAATGGAGGATTGCAGGAGGTTTAATTGTTATATTGTAGAATTGCAACTTTCTCAGTTGTTTAGCTTTTATTGTAGAATTGTAACTTTCTCAGTTGTTTAGCTTTTATTGTATATCCTTATTTAGGTTAGTATGTTAGGCAGTGGGTAGTATTTCATAGCAAAGTGTCCTCTTTAATCCTCATATCCTTTCAAGGTTATCTTGCTAGCAAGATAACTTAGCTATAAATAAGGCCTTTGGTCAATCATTGTAACAACATTATATTTTAGCTATTGTTTCCTTCCGAATTTGATCTTGCTTTTTTGTACCATTTATCGTGTTACGTCAAATTGTTCTCAGAGGCTCCCAAGTTGTAAAATAAATCGTGTCATTTTCAATAGCGCCGGGAGATCAAGCCAAATGAGGCCCAAACGACTCCTCTTTTGCCTCGGAGAGGACACTTGCGACCTCATTTCCAAGGTCTGATACGGACTCGCACCCTTTCAACCAACATGCACATCCACACCACCTCCTCTGCATTCTGAAGGCAATCAGCCCTCACAGGCTCTGCCCCTCGCTTTGTGAGGCATCACTGGAACACTCGCCGGCCTCCGGGAGTCCCAACCAAATTATTGCGGCTCTGACAAAAAAGAAACAGAAGAAGCAGAAGAGTGGGAGGGGTGAAATCCTCTTGTTTGCGCTGCCTCAACTGGGCAAATACAGAAAGATAAAAGAGGGAGCGAGATTGTGGTGCTTGGCGAAGGCCATGGAGGGTCCGGTCTTGGGTTTCGCAGCCCTATATTGAGTCCTGACCTTGAGGTAATGTCCTCTGGCAAGAAACAAGAAGAGGCTAGGTTGACAAAAATCAGTCTTCAGTCGGTAGCGAAAAGTTGAGGTGCAATCGTGCCACCTATTATGATCGTAGAAAGATTGGACAAGAGAACACATCGGCGGTGACCGGAGGGATCACCGCCATCACCAATAATTACGCCTAGGTGAAGTTAGTGACATTAGAGCCAGAATCGACAACCAGAAAAGGAGGCTCGATGGCAAGGGGGGAGTTGGCGGAGAAGTGGCAATTTGAAGGAACAAGGAGTGGTGGCAGAGTTGTTGATCAAACGGTGGTGCCTATTCACTCGTCGAGATTATTTTTTTCCTTGTTCATTAATAAATCAACTAATTAAACTCATGTTTCTCTAATCATTTCGATCCCCTGATTGGATCGAGGGCAAACGCCTATGAAAATTTGCTTGGATTTATGAAAAGGTCGCTTGGATTTATTTACAGTTTGTGTAATTTATGCCTTATCCCGAAAATCTGGTCGCTGCCGTCCCGTCGTCGACTAACTGGGCGGCCATGGATCCTTGACGGCTAGAGTTTCCTTTGTGAATTCTAACAAAGAAGAGGCTGACAATGTGCTGTTTGGGAATGGGTTCAGCACCAAAATAATCCAGGATAAGGTTTTGTTCATCCCTAAAGCTGCTTTGGGCAATTTAAAGCAAAGGGCTGGGTTATGGGCCCCAAGAAGTCTGAGGCTGTATTTGAGTTTATGCACCCAAAGTTTGTTTAATCTTGCTCATGAAAAGGGGATGCTGGGCCTTTTGGTCTGAAGGAGCGAGTGGGCCTGGGAGTTCAAGGTGGTTCTGGACCCATAACAATCACAACCCCTTTTATCGACTCTTTGGGCTGAAATGTTACAAATCCGCCACATAAGTTCTTTAAAAAAAGAAAAATTCTGAAATTTTTGTGTATATTTTCTGAACACTTGGAAGCCCAGATGACTCATTTAAATGCTGCAAGTCCTCCCTAATTTTTGGCAATCGTATTTTTGGGGTCTCAAGTATTTCATTTCCTCTTTGGCGACGTATTTTGGGATTCTGTTCACTTGTCTCCAAATTTTAAAGCTCAAGGACGAGTTTTTTCTGTGAAGGGTAGAGTGATTGAGAATGGAGGCTGTAATATTGTTATGTGCACTGTTTAATAAATACAAGAGTACAGAATTACGAATTATAATCTAATTACAGAACTAAAACGAAATTACAGAAAATAAAAACTTACTTGAATTTGCAGAAACAATAATAAAAATAGAAAGATAATCCGAGCGTTGTGAATCTCACAGTGTCCTTACGACAATTTATTCCCTCCAATGTGCTCCGAGGTTGATGAATATTGTCTCTCAAGATAGAACGGATTTTTCCAATTAATTATGTAGCACGACAATAATTAATTACAACGAACTCAAATTCTGTGTGTTATACTCAACAACAATGCAACAGATGATATGCAGAAAAAAGAATTTTCTGGAACAGAATGACAGCAGTTTTGGTATGGAAATGGAAGGAATTGGAGGAGGGAAATTTTTCATTTTTTAAAAACGGAGGGAGGCATCTGTATTTATAGCAAAGTTGGTGATGGTTGGCAAACAACAGTAAAAAACAGTTAAACGAATTAACTGTTGACTGTTGGCAATAACTGCCAACAGTTTATTAATTAATTAATTAATTAATTTTGTAATTAATTAATAATTAAAGCCCAGAAAGTTAAATAAATCCGGCTAAAAAATGTAGGAGATTTTTATAAGCCCAAGCCCAAGCCCGAGCAGAGCCGAGCCGGCCGGCCGGATGCGCGCGTGTGGACTTTTGACCGAAAGTCAACCCGTGCATAGCTTAGGTCATCTCCCCTTCAAAGAGTTGGGATATCCCAAGGCATCCAAGCCTTAGTCCATACTTGGAGTGTTATTAACTCATCAAATTTCCACAACTCTTCCAATGTGGGACAAGAGTTAAAACATACCCAATTCATTAATTTTCATTGCTTTGTTAGTCACTTTCGGGACATATTTATCATTCATAACTTATTGAAATTGGACATATGAATATACTATGTTAATCTCCTTGCGGAGTAGAACGCGTTCGTATATGGCCCCGCGATTTTCGTAGTGTGGGTCCCACCTAAATTTGAGCTCAAAGTTGCTCAAAAATCTGTCCAGAAAATTCTGGACAGCTTTCTAAATAGTCCAATTTTCCAACAATCCCCCACATGAATGATATATCGCTATAAATAAAACAGAACAGATGCTAATGCAGATGCAGACACATGTTGAGTAAAACTGAAGATTTATTGCATCTGGAGAAGTAGCCTAGTGGCCTTGAACTTTCCTTAGTGATATACTATTGGATTTACTTGGTTAATCGGTAGACTTCACGTCCTTAAATCGTCAACCGTTTTTGTAAACCTAGACAACAGTATTCACACAACAATTCTTCAACACAGTTGGTTCTCACGTCTGTGTTCATTTTGGCCATGAACACCACTTGGTTCCGTGAGTATTTTAGAGAATATGCCTTTCATTATTCTCATAGAAGTGGCCCCCTTCTTACTCACGGAGGTGACTTCCATAAAGAGTATCCTGCAATACCCCACTTAGACGTACTAAGATATAGATGTCATTAAAAGCATAACTTATCCTAATTTCGCGGTAGATATGCACTGTCTCATCTTTGGAATGGATAGGATTAAATATCCTCCAGTGCTTACTGAATACAACATAGTTCTGTTTTCCCATTGAACCTAGATCTTGGGATCTCCAGTCAGCTAGGTTGGGTTGCCACTATATTGATTCTTATTTATTTATAGGCTTTAGACCCATTCCTCTCGATGATCTTTCAACTTGCTCTCGGTTTAAACCTTTCGTTAGTGGATCCGATATATTATCTTTTGACTTTACATACTCAATTGAGATAATTCCGTTTGAGAGAAGTTGTCTAACGTTATTGTGTCGACGACGAATATGTCGTGACTTTCCTTTATACATGTGATTTTGGAACATCCTCCAAGAAATTTCGAAGCCATTCAGCTTCTTCTCCAGCTTTGTCTAGTGCAATGAATTCAGATTCCATTGTCGATCTAGCAATGCACGTTTATTTTGAGGATTTCCGAGATACGGCTGCACCTCCGAGGGCAAACACATACCCACTCGTAGACTTAGAGTCTTTTGTATCAGATATCCAATTTGCATCGCAATGTCCTTCAAGAACAGCTGGATATTTTAGGTAGTGCAGTCCATAGTTTTGAGTATATTTTAAATAACCCAAAACTCTCAATATTGCTTTCCAGTGATCTCTTCCTGGATTACTCGTAAATCGACTTAGCTTACTTATTGAGTATGTTATGTCCGGTCACGTACAGTTCATGATATACATTAAACTGCCAATAATACGAGAATATTCTAGTTGAGATATGCTTTCACCATTATTTCTTGCTAGATGTAAATTTACATATACAGGTGTCTTGGTAGGACTAATATCATACATCTTGAATTTTTCAAGTACTTTCTCTATGTAATGAGATTGAGATAATATAAGTCCATCCGATGTTCTAGAAATTTTAATTCCTAATATAACATCGGCGATTCCCAAATCTTTCATGTCAAATCTACTACTCAAACATTTGTTTTGTAGTTTTGACAATTTCCAAGTTACTACCCATGATAAGCATATCATCAACTTAGAGGCATACAATGACATATCCATTTTGAATGTATTTAAAGTAAACACATTTATCGCATTCATTAATTTTGAAACCATTTGATAACATTGCATTATCAAATTTTTCATGCCATTGTTTAGGTGCTTGTTTTAATCCATATAGTGATTTAACAAGCTTACATACTTTTCCTTCTTGTCCGGGAGCTTTGAACCCTTCAGGTTATTCCATATAAATTTTCTCGTCTAGTTCACCATTTAAGAATGCGGTTTTTACATCCATTTGATATATTTCAAGTCCATTAATAGCAGCTATTGCTATTAACATCCGAATGGACGTTATTCTTGTTACCGGTGAATATGTGTCGAAGTAATCCAACCCTTCCTTTTGCCTATAGCCTTTAGCTACAAGTCTAGCTTTATATTTATCAATTGATCCATCGGCCTTCAACTTCTTTTTGAAGATCCATTTATAACCTAACGGTTTTGAACCTGATGGAAGATCCACTAGTTCCCATGTATGATTTTGTAATATGGATTCAATTTCACTATTAATTGCTTCTTTCCATTTGGAAGCATCGGATAAGGATATAGCTTCTTTGTACGATTGAGGTTTATTTTCTAGCAAATATGTTAGAAAATCCGGACCAAAAGAAGTCGAGGTTTTTACTCTTTTACTACGTCTTGGTTCATCCTCTATTGATTCAATAGGTTGATGAGTACCAGTTGTAGTAGCTTGATTTGTCCTTTTAGAAGGACCAGATTCTCGGGTCATGTTATACGGGAATTCATTTTCAAAAAATGAAGCATCCCTCGATTCAATAACCGTATTTACATGAATATTCAAAATCTCAGATTTACAAACTAGAAATCGATATGCACTGCTATTAGTAGCATAACCGATGAATACACAATTCACGATTTTTGGCCCTATTCTTACCTTTTTAGGTTTAGAAACCATCACTTTGGCTAAGCACCCCCATACTCGTAAATATTTATAGGAAGGTCTTCGACCTTTCCATAATTCATAAGGTGTCTTGTGAGTCTTTTTGTGAGGTACTTTATTGAGAATGTAATTAGCAGAAAGTAAGGCTTCCCCCCACAAATTTTGTGGAGTTCCTGAACTTAATAACATTGAGTTCATCATTTCTTTCAAAGTACGGTTTTTGCGTTCAGCAACACCATTCGATTGAGGAGAATAAGGAGCGCGGTTGTTTGATGAATAATCCCATTTTCAGAACAAAATTCCTCAAATGGATATTCATATTCACCTCCTCTATCACTCGTAATAGCCTTTATCGTTTTGCTTAATTGATTCTCAACTTCATTTTTATATTGTTTAAATGCATTAATAGCCTCATCTTTACTATGTAACAAATATACATAGCAATATTTTGTGCAATCGTCAATAAAAGTAATAAAGTACTTTTTCCCACCTCTAGTTTGAACAAATTTTAAATCACAAATATCGGTGTGAATTAAATCTAAAGGTTCAGTTATCCTTTCAATAGAATGGAAAGGTAATCTAGCTAATTTAGATTCTACACAAATTTCACATTTATGATTTTTATCAATATCAAATTTTGGCAAAAATTCCAAGTTAATTAATCTACGCAATGTATCAAAATTAACATGTCCTAATCTAGCATGCCAAATATTAGATGACTCAATCAAGTAAGAAGAACTAGCAATTTTATTCATTGAAATAGATGTTTTTGGGGTTACAGTAAGAACATTGAGTTTAAAGAGCCCCTCATTTAGGTAACCCTTTCCTACATACATGTCATTTTTAGACAACACAAAGCGATCAGACACAAACACAAGCTTGAAACCATTTTTAGTAAGAAGAGATCCAGAAATCAGATTCTTTCGGATATCAGGCACGTGAAGAACATTGTTGAGAGTAAGTTCCTTTCCAGAAGTCATTTTCAGAGTTATCTTTCCTTGTCCCACCACCTTCGAAGTGGAAGAATTTCCCACAAAGAGGTTCTCCTCATTTTCCAAAGGCTTATAGGTGGTGAACATCCATTTGTTTGCACAAATGTGTCGTGTGGCTCCAGTGTCCACCCACCATTCCTTGGTATTTCCAACCAAGTTACATTCAGAGACCACGACAGAAAGATTCATATCCGCCAAATCATTGGCAATATTCTCACCCTCGGTTACATTTGCTTGAGGGTTATTTTTATTTTGCTTCTTCGGCTTACGACACTCGCTTGAGCGGTGTCTAGGTTTACCACAATTGTAGCATTTGCCTTTGAACTTTTTCTTGTTATGTTTGGAAGTGCCTTCCCCATCATACTTTCGTTTGTTCTTCTTAGGACCTTCAACAACATGGACCTTTGTTTCCATCGGATTCTTCCCACTTTTCTTTTGAGACTCACGGTTGTCTTCTTTGATTTTTACCTGACCACCAACTCCTCCACATTCATCTCCTTTCGCTTGTGCTTGAGATAATTTTTGAATAAAGTCCAAGATGGTGGCAACTTTTCAACAATTGCAGCAACTTGGAAAGTTTCACTAAGTGACATTCCTTCAGCATGAATGTCGTGGAGGATCACTTGGAGTTCTTGCACTTGCGAGATCACAGATTTAGAATCAACCATTTTGAAGTCCAGAAAACACCCGACGATAAATTTCTTCATCCCAGCATCTTCAGTTTTATACTTCTTTTCCAAAGAATTCCATAATTCCTTGGATGTTTTGATCGTGCAGTAAACATGGTACAATGTCTTGTCCAAGTAGGCCAGAATATAATTCCGGCATAGGTAGTCCGAATGCTTCCAAGCATCGACATCAACAACCTTTTCAGTGTCATCTCCCTCTTGAATAGAGGGGCAATCTTCATATACAAACCGACCCAGTTGGTAGGTAGTAGGATAGAAGTACATTTGTCCTTGCCAACGTTTGAAGTCAGCCCCAATGAACTTTTCCGGTTTCTCCCCGTGTGGCATAAGATACGGGTGCAGTCACGTTTGTGTTGGTGACAATCAGTTTAGTAGGAGTAGTGTTCGTACTTTGAGATTCCATTTCTGTTATAAAAACAAAATTTTTATCAATGATAAAATTCATATATAATGAATTAATCAAAACAGAATACAAAATTCTGTGCACCAATTTCCTCCAAATATAATTCACAATAAATGAATTCCAAAAGAATTCAAATGAAATTCAGAATTAAACTATAATATAAACAGAAGTTTATATACAATAAAATCTGTGTCACACTAATTTTTAATAATCAAAATAATTCCGTACAAAACAAAATTATAATTTAAAGATTAATTTTTTTTACATAAACAGATTTTAATAAAAATACACAAATAAAATTTTATTTTCTAAAACAGAATATAAAAACAGTATAGAAATTAATTTCTATATCAAAACTGTTTTACTAATTTCTACAATAAAGCAATAATTTAATTCATTTTATTCTGTCAAAACAGATTTATTTTCAACAAATAAATTTCTGTAATAAAAAAATTCTGTACACTACAAAACAGTAGAACTTGATAAATTGTCTTAAGATTGTTATGTGCACTGTTTAATAAATACAAAAGTACAGAATTACGAATTATAATCTAATTACAGAAATAAAACGAAATTACAGAAAATAAAAATTTACTTGAATTTGCAGAAACAATAATAAAAATAGAAAGATAATTCGAGCCCTGTGAATCTCACAGTGTCCTTAAGACAATTTATTCCCTCCAATGTGCTCCGAGGTTGATGAATATTGTCTCCCAAGATAGAACGGATTTTTTCAATTAAATATGTAGCATGACAATAATTAATTACAACGAACTCAAATTCTGTGTGTTATACTCAACAACAATGCAACATATGATATGCAGAAAAAAGAATTTTCTGGAACAGAATGACAGAAGTTTTGGTATGGAAATGGAAGGGAATTGGAGGAGGGAAATTTTTCATTTTTTAAAAACGGAGGGAGGCATCTGTATTTATAGCAAAGTAGGTGACGGTTGGCAAACAACTGCCAACAGTTTATTAATTAATTAATTAATTTCGTAATTAATTAATAATTAAAGCCCAGAAAGTTAAATAAATTCGGCCCCAAGCCCAAGCCGAGTCGGCCGGCCGGACGCGCGCGCGCGTGTGGACTTTTGACTGAAAGTCAACCCGTGCATAGCTTAGGTCATCTCCCCTTCAAAGAGTTGGGATACCCCAAGGCATCCAAGCCTTAGTCCATACTTGGGGTGTTATTAACTCATCAAATTTCCACTACTCTTCCAATGTGGGATAAGAGTTAAAACATACTCAATTCATTAACTTTCATTGCTTTGTTAGTCACTTTCGGGACATATTTATCATTCATAGCTTATTGAAATTGGACATATGAATATACTACGTTAATCTCCTTGCGGAGGAGAACGCGTTCGTATATGGTCTCACGATTTTCGTAGTGCGGGTCCCACCTAAATTTGAGCTCAAAGTTGCTCAAAATTCTGTCCAGAAAATTCTGGACAGCTTTCTAAATAGTCCAATTTTCCAACAAATATTGCTTTGGAATATTCTCTCTTTAGTCTTTTGCCTTTTTAGGGTTATCTAGCCAAGAACTTGGCCTATAAATAAAGCATTTGGGCAACTATTGTAGTGATATTACATTTTAGTGAGAGTTTTTCTTAATTTGTGCTTGCTCTTGGGTCCCATTTTTCTCTGTGGGTTACCTTCTTTCTCTGAGTACGTACAAGAAAAAATGCAAACTTACTCTCAAATTACAATAGTGAAAGACATCCCTTTTATAACTATAATTTATATTGTATGGCCACATCTTTTGCTCATGTGCCACATGTTTGTTAATGGGCAAAAAAGTTATTTTTCTGCAATGTTCATCTATGGATTGCATAAAATATAGGAAAACAGCAATATATAAGCCCATTACATTTAGATTTTCTTTCAGACAATGATCAACTCGTCTTTCATTCACCATAAGCGTTTGAAGTCCTTGATCATGATTGCATAACCTTCAATTTTTGGATAGGTCCTTGTGGGGACACCTCCTTGAGTTGTGTCCTGGCTCCTTGGATCGGAGGCACGAACGGAGCTACATAGGATCTAGTGGGGGCTATAGCCCCCACAACTTAAAAAAAAATACGTATATAGGTATTTATAAAAATATAGGTATAAAAAATAATTTTTAAAGTGTTTGGGGGCATGTGTTGAAATAATCAAAACTTGCATTCAACTTGCATTGAACTAACTACATTGATGTTAAAATCTGGGGTTTATTTTATGGTTATAATGTTAATGTTTGTTAGAGTTTATTTTAATGTTGTTGTTGGATTATATTTTAGGGAATAATTAGGGATATTGTAGGTTTAAATTTGGGGCTGAAAAGTTGGTTTATATATTTGATTATCTTTCCATTAGATTAAATAAATTACGTTATTTTTTTGGTAAATACTAAAAAATAACCTAAAAAAATTCGGCTTGGGGGCTCCCGCCCCCAACCCCCGGAATCACCATTACATTAGTCCCCACTCTTGACAATTCCCGGCTTCGTCCCTAATTGGAGGGTCTACACGTGTCCTCATGATCAGCCGGTTGAAGATCTGAATACCCCTTGTTATAAAAATAAATAAAAATGAATTGACACGGGCTATTCTTTCTTTTTTATTTTTATTTTTCTATAATGTTTGGTTTCTCTCCTTTTGAATGCATCTGATGTAATCTAGTCGCAGCATAAAGAAGGACTACTTTAGACTTATGATTTTAATCTTAACCATCATATCATTCTCCCCAGAAGCATGCAACGTTCAATTACGAGAGAAATGACCCTTTTGACTGCATCAGCTTACAGAAGGACAACTTTAGGATTAGGGTTTTAATCTTAACCATCATATCGTTCTCCCAAAAGTGTGCAATGTCCAATTACAAAAGAGAAATTATTATTTTTAATGCCAAGTGCTATAAGACAAAAGATCTGTCATTAGACATAATAAAAGCTAACAAAAGGTATTTACAGAAGTGGTCCAGCTCTATGCTCTTGCATCAGCATAATATTTCATTAATAGAACTTTAGTAACGTTATAACATATGATTTATTCTCAGATTATATGTGCCTTCAGCCTATATATTTGGTGTGCGGGAGCTGATCCTGCAGATCCAGGTGTATTCAAGTCCAAAAAGTATCTTAACATTCCAGACCACAAAAAGCATGCCCGACTCAAGGAATCTAAGCTAGGCGGAGAATCAACTTCATCAATTCAAGATGCAAATGCCTTAACGATTGGACAGAAACCTAGGGATAACGGTATGAAGGACATGGATACGAGGACAGAAGATCACACTAATGAAATTGAAAAGAAGGATCCGTCATCTCAACAGTCATCTTGTTTTATGGCCTTGGTGGGTTTGTTTCCTTGTGCTTTTTTGTGCAACTGCACAAGTCCACAGAAAGAATTTTCTGAACAAAAGATGAGTGAAGAAGGAATGTTCTACTGTAGTCTGTGTGAAGTAGAGGTGTGTAGTTACAACCGAAATCAAGAATGATGTCTACATTATTTTACATAGTTAGTTAAATGATTCTTCTACTAAAATGGAACATCAGGTCAGTTGCAAGGTATATTTTTGGTTTTTTTTACCAATTAGTCCCATTTACTAAGTATGTAGTTCAATAGGTCGTAACATTTTTTTTTGCTCCATTAGGTCCTATGAAAAAAGATTTTTGTTCCAATAGGTCCTATTGGTAAACATACATTGAATATTCACTATATGTACAAATAGGACCTATTAAGGAAAAAATGTTACGATAGGACCTTATTAGGAAATGTCCCATGTAAATAGGACTTAATAGGAATATCCCCTATATTTTTTGGTAAATGGAACTTTTAGAAGGGTTATTTGCAACACTGGGGGTAAATTGACTTTTTAAAGGGTTATTTGCAAAGTGGGTTTTGGGGGTTGGGGCATTTCTTGCATTTTACCTTAGATCTTTATATCATAGCAGTGCCTTTGCATTAAGAATTTAGGCATTCCCTGTTATTGGCTCCATGGCTTTTCCTATCTTGAGATATGTAAATTAAATTTTACAAATGAATACTTGCAGGTTTTCAAGTACAGCAAGCATTGTAGGGTTTGCGATAAATGTGTTGACCGATTCGATCATCATTGCAGGGTATTTTAGCATCTGGATATGACAAAAACTTCCCTAATTTTTTTGAGAAGAAATCTGATGCCTTTTTTTTTTTTTTTTTTTTTTTTTTGTAGTGGCTCAACAACTGTGTAGCCAAAAAGAACTACCGAAATTTTTTCACCCTCATGGTGTCTGCTCTTCTCATGGTAAGCAAAAGCCTCCATTCTTTGGCTTAGAATCTTCAGAGGGAAATGGCAGCTGTAGTGTCTACAGTATATCTTTGTAGTTGTATGCCTACATTTGAGTCTGGTTATATTCCATCTTAAGTTCCAAGTTTTTCTCATCCCGACTCTCTTTGGTATGGTGTGAACAGATCAAATCTAGCAATATGACAAAATTCTCTGACTTCATTTTTGTTCTCCAGAATGTACACTACCTTTACATTTTAGTGCTCGTTTGGTTCCAATTTTTGTGCTTTTCTGGTTTCCGAATTGGTTAAATTACATATAAATATGCATAATCCATGTCAACAGTTTACATTGTTTTCGGGGAGCTGGGTAGGAAAAATAAAAAACTGCGCCAGTGCCGCTGATGATGCAGAATACTTTTTTTTTCAGAGAGAGTCAAGGGGGCTAACTCACAGGATTCTAATTCCTTAATACAACTCAAACTTGTCAATATGGGATTCCCATAAAAACTTGAACCAAACAACAGTTGTATTTACTGTTGAATTTGCCACCCGCAAGTTATATGCAACAGCACTGATGAATCAAAGTTGTGTCAGAAACTCGTAGCGCCTAATCATAATACTCAGGAATGACGACATAAAATTCATCTGCGGATTATATTCTGCAGTCCGTTGCTTTTCTAATAATTCCAATTCTGAATTTCCACCCTCCGAATTTCCACCCTCAAACTTAAGTGACATGCCAGAACATGAAGATGAGTTAAAAAGTTAGCATTTCAAGTTATTTGTCATTTAAGTAAATATTGACAGGTCTATGCATGGTTTGTACTCCTTGGATTTGAGTTTGCAGCTTATACTTCAGTGGTCAACTGGAATCTTTGTATTAATTCGCTGTTTTCTTGAGCGCACGAGATTCACTGTAGATATTGCCTCAAAATTGGGAAGCGGTTTCACTGTGGTTCCCTTCGTTATGGTAGTGGTGAGTGTTTTTCCTCCTTTTTTTTTCTCAACTCTTAGGCCTCATTTAGTTTAGTAGTCTGGTGAAAAATATTGATTTACACGTGACAGGCAGTGTGCACCATATTGGCCATGATTGCAACCCTGCCACTTGTTCAGCTTTTCTTCTTTCACATTCTTCTCATAAAGAAGGTTAGCCTCTATAATATCTATTGCTTCTGATTATTTGGATCGTGTATTGTGCTTTAACATAACTTTTATTTTTGGAGTGAAGTGCAAACACCCTGTTTATGGAGTTTTTGCGAGAAACCCCCCTAAAATAATTATTACTGCAAAAAATCCCCCGGAAAAACGATCTTTTTAACACTATCCGGAGAGGGGCAGAAATTAAGTAGATATGAGTAACTAAGATTTCATATAGGGTAGGAAACACCACACAGATTTCTCATGGCTAAAAATAAAAACAAAAAATATTTTTGGCCTCAACTCTCTGCATTGATTGTTATCTCTGCTATATCCATTACCCATGTACATGGACTTGATCAGTTTTACTCCACTACGACCATTATTCTTATCCATAACTACTATACATATACTGCTCCTAGTATTTCTACTCACGACTTTTAATATAATTCTAGTGCACTCACATCAATAAACTACCATTACAATGCGCCGATACTAATTTTTCTTTGAGACTCACTTCGGCTTACGTAACTCCCACATTGTTTGCCCTCTTCATGGGATCCACACTGCCGATTTTTGCTGCACACATTCATATTGTATTTTGCAGGCCGCATTGGTTGGTATCTATCCTACATGGACGTATCAGTTTGCACCTGGCCCTTTTTTTCTTTTCGTTTTGCTTTTTTATATCCTTTCCTTCTGGTACTTGTGTCACAAGTAAAGGTGGAAATCTTTAAGATAAATAATTGCATGTATAACCTTTGTTTGTAGGGTAAAGTGCAAAACACCCTGCTAACATATGCGATTTTTGCAAGAAACCCCCTAAATAATAATTAACGCACAGAACTTCCCTAAACTACTCTTTCTGTCGCACAGAAAAATTAATGACTTTTAGTGTTGCATAAGGGATTGTTACAGCAAAATCCATTAAGGGTTATTTTTGCTTTAAAATAGCTTTGGGAAGTTTCTTGCATTTATTTTTTGGGTGGGGGATGGGATTGCACTCGACTCTCGTATATATATTTTAGTTTTTGTAGTTCTTTTGTATACACAAGTAAAGGCGGACATCTTTCTCTTGATATGTATATATATAATATGTTAATCATCTGAAAAATATCAGTGCTTGGGTGACAGGGAATCAGTACATATGATTACATCATGGCTTTGAGGGAGCAAGAACAAGTAGGAGTTGGAAGCCAGCAAAGTCCCCAGATGTCACCAGCCAGCTCCCTCACTGGCGTAAGTAGCGCTAGCTCATTTAATACTTTCAACCGTGGATCCTGGTGTACCCCTCCACGTCTGTTTCTCGAAGACCAGGTATGCAATACCAGGGGAATCTTGTGTTTCGTTGGAAAAACACTTTAGTATAGCACTAACATGTTGATGTTCTATTGCTCAAATCTGGCCATTTAAAAAAAGGATATATTGGGTTGCTAATGATCATCTTATGAAGTTCACTCTTGTTCAATGTTCGAAATGGCCTTTGAGGCTATAGCCTCAAGGCTAGCCTCATAGCGAGGTTATGGATTACCAAGGCCAGGCTATAGCTTCAAGGATATTTTGCGAAATCATAACTTCAAATGGTTGTTGCTAAAACCTCAAGGCGTTGTGCCTCAAGGCCATGTAAGGTGCAATCCTCATTTTTTAAAGTGAAAACCTTTTTTTTTTTCTCTTTTTTTGAAAGGTAACGAGTTCATAGCCTTGCACAATTCAAACCTTATTCCTTGACATATTGATACATTTCATTTCAGCTAAACCCTAGCCTCTGCCTTCCTTCTCGTTTCTTTCTTTTCATTTTTTTTAGAATTTGTGTTTGTATTTTGGAGATTATGAATGGAAGCATGTTCTTTTTTTTGCTTGTAAAAAGATTTTGTATCCGCCTTTTGGTTTTCATGCGAGAAAATGTTTTTTTTTTTTAATGATTTCGTGTTTTTTTTTACGCAAGAAAGTCTGTTCATTTTTTGTTTTGTTTTAAAAACCTTGTGTTTTCTTTATGGTTTTAATGCAAGGAATTGTGTTCGTTTTTTTTTTTAAATAAAAACAATGTGTTTTGTTTTTGATTTTATTGCAAGAAATTGTTTATTTTGATGAAAAAATTTGTTTTAGTTTTTTTTTAAAAACTTTATCCCCCAAGATAATGCTATATTTAGAGGTACTCCCTTAGAAGTTCAATAATTAGACGTAACCCACCGTATGCATAAGGTACAAGTGAGTCAATGCATAAGGTAGAAGCGGGATGATGCACATGCCGTGTGTGTGTGTGTGTGTGTTAAGTCTAATTATTTTGAAAAACGGGTGGTTATGTCTAATGAAGGCATTTTCTCAAAGGGAAAGTAAAAAAAACCCTTTATTTTATTAAACTTGACCATTTGTTTATGTTTTGTAACTTTTTACTTTATTTTTATGACTTTATTAGTATTAGTATTAGTATTTTTATTTTTATTTATAATTTTCAAATTGAGGTTATCACCTCGCACCTCCTCGAGGCTATAGCCTTGCCTTGTCTGGGAAAACACCTTGGGGCCGCAATTAGCTTTTTTGAACATTGCTCTTGTTTATTACTTCATTCTGCAGTGGCTTAAATTTGGAGGTGTTAGCATACCTCATTTTGTTATATTGATGTGTACTTAATTTCTTCACATATAAGCATTACATATTATCTCTTATGGCATTCGCCCAAAGAACCAAAATGACAATAATCGTGTAAATAATTTTGAGGCTTCACATATAAGTCCTATACAGATAACTTCATTATACAAGTCCCACTAATTTTTTCCCCCTAAATAAGTCCTATTCTCGATTTATTATGTTTTAATTTGACAAAACACCCGTTTATAACCAACTCAATCGTAACATATGGGATAAGAACTTCTCAATGGTTAGAACTTTTTTTTCTTCCTTTTCAAACTTCAAAAAATTAGAATTTTTTATTCAAATCCATTTTTTATAAAATTGATATTTTAGAAACCTACCCTGATATCTGTCAAACAAGATCCATGACCACTCCAAAATTCTGATGGAAAAAATTTATGAATACGTAAATAATTACTGCGTTTATAATATTACTCTGGAACCGTCGTCGGAGACCCTGCGCGCGTGATGGAACACATAATCGAAGGCCTCGAGAGGGGCTACAAATGTTAAGAGATGAGCTGCAAGAGCTTTTCTGTTTATAAATATTTACTCTTGTAAAGGAACAGAAAACAAATGGTGAAGAATAAAAATTAAATTGGTAAATAAATATTTAGCAAAATTTAACAAACCAAAAAATATTTGCTATATCAGTCATTTACTCTTGATATTTAGAGTAAACATTTGCATTGTACACTGTGGAACCAACACACGACAATTACTAGTTTTAGATCGAAATAAGAAGATAAGAAGACTATCTCATACCTCAATGGGCTCAACCCATGACCACTGTCCATATTTACATGACTGAAACAAAATAAAAATTAGACAAATATTTTCAGAATATGATTAGGACTATGTACGTCCCAGATTTTGTCACCGTTGGGCTAGGAGGCTTCCTCACCTTTTGGGAATGCCGAAAGCAACAACAGTGGCCCGTAGGGGCTGATCTTGCCAGTGAGAACCGTGCGACAAACCTCTGTTATTTAGTGTGGTAATCACAGAGGGAAGCTCGTATGCGGGATCTGATGGCGTGGTGGTTGGAAGCAGAGGTGGCCTTGCGGGGGAGAGAGAAATCGTAGAGTTGGAGGCGAAGGCTGTAAACGAGAGAGAGAGAGAGAGAAGGAGATAAAATGATAGAACCATTTAGGGTTTGGTGTCTTAGTCATAGTATAAGTAGATATTTAAAAAGATGGGACTTAATGGTTGACTAGTCAATGGGACTTGTATAAGGGAAACTTGTTCAAATATGACTCACATATAGTAAGCCCATAAATATTTGCATGGAAGAAAACGTCGGAATGATTTACAACTATTCCCTGTTTGGTTTAGGGTGATGTATCGTTTTCCTGTGCGTGCACTTGTATTTACAATGTTGTAGTTGTACAAACAAAATTTTAGTTCCAAATAAATAAAATATATTTCACCATTTATTTTTCAATCAAGTAAAAAATCAAAAGGGGCTTTGACTATCACCTTGAGATGATAACTCTTTTAATATGCTTTAGGAAGAAACTATATTCATTCCGATTTTTTTGGCATAGACATTGAAATAGTTGATTCTAGTTTCATTGAAGCACAAACTCTATATGAACTTAAAACTTCAAATTATAGTGTAGACATATTGATATGGTGACACAAGGTCTTTGTGTCGATATCGATCTAATTTGTGCCTTTGTTGCAGTTTGATGTAGTGCCTCCTGACACTGGATCAGTTAGTTCATTCGGAAAGAAGTTGGTGGGAGAGGAGCCCATCAAGAAAAAGAACACAGCAGCCCTAAAGATCAGTCCATGGACCTTAGCCCGTTTGAACTCGGAGGATATTTCAAAGGCTGCTGCAGAGGCGAGGAAAAAATCCAAAATTCTGCAGCCCGTTACGAGAAGGGACTCCCCTTTTGGGCTTGAAAGGGACAGCAGCAGTGAACGTCGAACATTCTCGAGGCCCGATAGTAATAAAAAGCGAGGGAGTAAACGGGTCCGTCTCCCTGCAGAGCTTCCCCTCGAACACTTGACCAATATTTCAACTAAATCTGCTAATAAAAATGGAATTGAAATGATGACTGAGACATCAAACAGTTTGGCCCCCCTTCAGCTCGCAGCACGGAGCGCTTTCCGAGCAAGCCGAGAAATGTCTTCGCCTGAGAGCAGTTTAGAATCCCCCGATCTTCACCCATTTAGGGTTTCATTAGCAGGTGCTGAAGAAGCAAGGAGGCTGACGGGGATATCAGCTGTTGACGTGGCTGCTCAGCAAGGAATAATGCCATTTTCAAGGTCAACTAGTGATGGATACGAAGCATCTGGTGGGGAAGATAGCGACCGAGTTCCTTCGAGGACCGTGCAAAGGCATGAGAACTGGAGTAACCTTCTCTTTATCTCTAATCATGATGAAAGGGTCACTAGATCAAATAACAACCGAAATTTTTGAAGAAATGAAGTTGGCCAAGATTGTACTAGGAGTTACACCACTGGGATCTTAAGGATCTTAAGGTTGACTGGAGAAGATATGGCAAGACCTGTAGAGTTTTGGTGAGAGGGGAACATTGTTTTTTTGATTGTGCTTCATTGCAACATATGGTTGGTTTTCATCGCGGCATACCGGAAGGGAAGTTTGCTTCTGAATTTGCTAACAGAAAAATCTCACTGGTGATCCCTATGTGGGTTTTGTCAAACAGAACCGTGGTAGCTTTAATTTCTGAAACTGGCTTACTTTGAAAATACATTCTAACATGACATTGTAATCTTGTGCTTAATCATCTGTGGCTATGGGTTTGATTGGTTTTATCTGGTCGTTGGAAGTTTTGTTTGGAACAAAACTAGATTAAATGCAGAAACCTTGATGCATTTACAGATTCTGTGTCCGGATATATTTCATTGGCAGAAATTATTTGGACAATGTAGCAGAATGTTGGTAACTTGGGACTTGAGGCTAGTTATTTTATTGTAGTTTCTTTTAATTAACGGAATTCTTGGTACTGCAATTGATTTACATATTGGTTCTTAAAGTTGGGGCTTTTATTTCCTGGTCCCTACTTAACAATGTTTCTATTTACTTCTGCAGCCTAAATTTCACATCACTTGTTGGTCCTTTTAGTAATGTTCTAAATAGTATATTAGCACTGGCGATATATAGCCCATTTATGTAAAATATCCATATTAGCCCAAACATTAAAATATGGGGCCCATATTTTAGAAGTGTGAATTAATATGGGGCCCATATTTTAAGAACTCTTGAACAATACCCAAATTTTGAGTTGGCCCATGTATCACATAAGTTAACCTAGAGAATATTACACTACACTTTTAGAAGCCGTCTCCTGCATTTACAGTGCACTTCACAGCTCATCCATTTTATTACACTACACTTCACACATAACCAACCCAAAGCAGTGTGACGCCGTCCATTTACAGCAAAATATTTACAGCAGATCGGCGCTATAAGTCCAGCAGATCGGAGCTAAGGTCTCCATCCATTTACCGCCACCGGATCTAAGGTCGAGCAGATCATTTACAGCAGATCGGAGCTAAGGTCTCCGTCCATTTACAGCCACCGGATCTGTACTTATATCGGAGCTAAAGTGTGTTTTCAATTTTTGTTTTTTTCATTGTGTATATTATTGGTTCATTTTGTGTACAAAGAAAAAAAATCGGCCCAGCCCGGCCCAAACCCGACCCAGAACAGATTTGGCCCATATTAAGCCCGACCCATATTCAGCCCGCCCATAATAAGCCCAGCCCGCTTGTTTGCCGGTGCTATAGTATATATTCCAAAATACACCCCTAGTTCTGATTAGGTCACCTTGTCCCAAATAAAGAGTTTCTGTTAACTATTCTTTCAAACCGTTACTAGTTTTTCCCTGGTAGACCCCTATTAAAAAAAGATCATTTCAGTGCCAAATTATTGACAATCCAATTTTTTTATTTTTATAAAAAAGAACATCAGTATATATTTAAAAAAGTCAATTTTTTTTCAAAAAAATAAAAAAAAAAGTCCAAAAAATAAGAAATTTTGGAATACAATAAAAGGGATTTTTTTTAATCGGCATCTAATAAAAAGTTGGAATTGTATAAATTCATATAAGTAAGATATGTCAAAATACAATGAGAATATTTTTAGAAAAATCCTAATTGGGCATATTTTAAAAAGAACAAATAGTATTATTTTTTTAAAAAGTCGAAAAATATAAAAAAAGTTGAAATTAATTCCATTTCCAAAAATATTTGTAATTTTTCCAAGTAAAAAATAATACAAAAATAAAAAATAAGAAGTTTTGGAAAAAAAAATTAGAAAATTCCTAATTGGCATCTATTAAAAAGTCGGAACAATATAAATTCAAATGAGTAAAATATGTTAAAATACAATCGGAATGTTTTTAGAAAAATCCTAATTGGGCATATTTTAAAAAGATCACAAAGGTGTCCTATTATGAAAAAAGTTAAAAAATAGAATAAACTTATGTGTATCCTCATTGGTATCATCTAATAAGACAAGACAACAAGAGGTTGTATTTGTTGTTGTGGGTCCCGCTAGGACAATAAGTTCAATCTCTTGTTGCCTTGTCTTATTAGAGGGTACCAAATGAGGGTACATGTAGCATTACTCAAAAAAAATATCATAAAAGTTGAAACTAAATCCAATTATAAAAATGTTTAGAATTTTCGAGAGCTCAAATTATTATTATATCGGGAAATTTTAGTAAACTAATTGCCATTGCCATATATTTAAATAATCAAAATAGCATAATTTTTGAACTTTGAAAAACTCCAAATATTTTTTGAATTAATTTTGACTTTTTCTATATTTCTGACTTTTTTTTTCTTTTCAAAATTATACTGTTTTGATCTTTTAAAAATAGGCCCAATTAGGATTTGTCTAAAAATATTTCAATTGTATTTTGACATATTTACTTAATTGAATTTAAAATATTCCGACTTTTTAATATATGTCGATTATAAATGTTCCTTTTTATTTTATTTTATTTCAATTTTTATTTTTATTTTTTGGGCTTTTTTCAATTTTTTTGAAAAAGTTCACAATCACCAATTGCCGAAATTGTTGGTTGGACATGCATACCCCGATCGACTCATTTCGGTAGAGAAAAACATCGTTGAAGAAATTGTAACACCCCGTATTTTTAAGCATTAATTATATTTAATTAATTCCGCTAACTGAAATTACTAGTGTGTCGTAATTTAACTGAATTAATTATTATGAGTTTATTTAAATAATAATCAGGAGAGTTAATGGTTAATACTTATGGAAATTAATTACTAAGTGAATAGTAATAGTTTATTTACGTCATACCGAGCGATAGTGACGTGGTATTATTTTATCTCAACGGGGAGTCGAGCATAGACTATTTTGAGATCGAGATAGGGACTTTTAGTAAAGTAATTCGAATGATAATTCTGAGTACACGGTTGAGTCCGGATAGATCGAGATAGTAAAAAAAGAGTACCCGGGGGTAGTAAATAGCTCTCGGGGCGTTTTTAGATAAAATCGGGCCCACACGGGGGTGTTCAGGTCATTTGGGCTTGACCCATTAGCCTAAAAACGAGATTTATGATATTTAACCTAAGTATTAAGGGGTTGAACGACAGATAACACTATTTTAACCCTAAGAACTTGAGAGAAGGAGTGAGGGAGGATTTTGAGAGCTTTTGGGAGCCAAATCAAGGAGGACGAGTGCGTGTTCTTCGTCAAATCGTTGTCTACTTCAAAGGACCAGACACTACGAATCAATAGAGGCAAGTGGTTATTTTGCTTTAATTATAAATCTGTGATAATCAATTCATATGATAGTGGGTGGTTGACTAAATTAGTTTTGGGGTGGGTTCTCACCGAACAACGGGTATTCGGGGAATTCTATATATTGAATTGATTACGATTGAAATTGATGTAGGTATATGATTTGATATTGATTGAATCTGAATAATATTGAAATCCCAGTAATCGATGTTGATTAATTCGGATTGGGGTACTGAACTTGGGAGGAACGATTATGTGAAACCATAAGAACCCAAATTGGGAATTGGTGACTTTATTTAGAATTGTAACTGTTGGGAAACCATGATGATAATTAAAATTGGTTTTGATGGTTGATATTTGATGAGGAAGATGAGTTATGGTTCGAAATTGAGTATTGAAACCTTGAAGTTTCATTAATGGAGGAAACAAAGGACTAGGAGAGGAAAGGGACCTGCTCGATCGATGGGTTTCATCGATCGATTGATGAGCCCTTATTTTTGGCAGTTCGGTCTATTTATGTATATAGGTGAGATTTTAATTGGGATTTATTTTGGACTTATTTAATTGATTAAAATTAAATATGAGGCTTATCTCCTATCAAATTATAGATGATTATAACTGGGATTAGGAGGGTGGAAAGTGTGTGACACAAAATGAATAAATTTGGGAAATAAATTCATAAGAATTACAGGGCGGGTCGAGTGTATGTGTCCGGGGATTGTAGTTGAGTGACACTACTTTAATACATTAATTAATGTGAAAATTAATTAAATTGAGAGTCAGGATATATAGACTCGAATATTTTCGGACTAGTGCTACGGGATTTAGGCACGAGTTAGCCGGATTAATTTATTATATATATACGGTACTGTGATAGTATAGAGATATTTTTGTGTGCTCTTTAAATATCGGTGATTAAATATTTTTATAAATACATACTCCTCTAGTGCTATCACAAGAGGTTGTGCGATGTGAGTGAGTCCCCTGGCTTGAGGAGCAAGGAGAGAATAATCCCCAGGTCATATCATCCATTATATTATATTGTGATTTTTTCCGGAGTGAAACGTTTTGTGTATGATTCGATCTCACAACCAGAAAAATATGATCGCCTCCGCTACGTTTATTTTATTTTCCTGATTCAGTGAGATAACCGTCTCGGGGTTTCCGGGTGGATTGAGAATATCTGGTGTGATAGCATTTTAGAGAAAGCATCAGGTGAGTTCTAACTCGGGAGGATGGATAAATATACACAACATGTGTGTGAATGTGTAATATATGTATACGTATATAATAGTGCCGATAATTATATACGGATGAAATATCTGGACTGAAATGGTATTATTTATATAACCAGTGAAATTGTTATATAGTTATTTAAAGATGATAAATTAAGATAACGTGAGAAATAATTTATAAATCATTAGTAAAAGTTACTCGGGCTAGAGTAAGGTTTCAGACAATGGTTATAACAAGTCTAGTTAGACGGGGTAGTGTAGCTAGGAAGGTTATAATGAAAAACGGTAGGTGTGCACAATAGTTGAGGGGTGAGTATTATCTCAAGTGAGTGCGACACTAGCTTAAATATGAAAATCAATCATGCATTTTAATTACTGCAAACTTAATCACTGCAAACTTAATCACTGCTAAATATTTTCAAAATGTTTTGGGTTCTAGCCCTTGCTTCAAATATTTTAAAAACCTTCCAAGTGTCTAGCTACAGGGACGCCAGACTTGAGATTCTATTCCAGGAATACGTAGTAGCAACATATGTGGATGCATACAGGAGTTGGGTTAGGCGCATAATTTCTTCATTCCTAGTTTAGGGATCTCATTTCAGTTGCAGTTCTATTTAGGGCATGTTTCCAATTTACTTTCAGATTCAGTTTTGGATTATTCATTTTATCTGTTGGATTATTATTTATAGCTGATGGTGTATTCGACTAATCTTTTAGTTATATATTCAGCTTTATTTTCAGACTCAGTGATGGTGTGTATGAATTTATCCTTTTTATTCTGCATGTTTATTTATCTATTTATAGAAAGATAAAAAAATTGGCACCAGTTTATTTATTAATTAGGTGGATAGTAATTAATATGGTTTTCGACAATGATGATAAGAATGAACCAAATGAAAATCTTGCTTTATTTTAATAAAGGACTGATCGACCAATATTTAATTAAGTGCGGTGTCACAGATGGTATCAGAGCATCAGGTTCTAGTGTCCATGGGATCTGTACGGCTTATTACGTTTTCTGCGTATCGTTCTTTGATATAAAGCCATATTATTAGGGCTGTTGCTTTTATCTTTGCGTGATTAAGATATCGTGCTTCTGCTATTAGATTTTGTATAAACTGTGTACTTATACAATTCGATCTGTTTTCATATGCCACCCAGGAGAGAGCGAGAAATTAGGGCAGATGCCAAGGATGAGGTGAGGGAGGCTCACCAGGATCCACGAGTACCTCAACCACAACCACCACCGGAGATGATCTTGACGTCACAGGTGACAGAAATAGTGGCCCAGGTGATTAAAGCATCTATGATAGCCATAGCCGATCATTTCCCACAGCCCCAGCTGCAACAGTCAATGGCCCTGGTGATCCAGGCCCACCCACCTGAGTTTCAGGGTAGCTCTTATATGGTTGAGGCGTGTCAGTGGAAGAAGAACATCCAGTGCCATCTGTGCATAGTGGAGTGTAGTGAGACAGAGAAGCAGATGCTAGCTACTTTTTGACTTTCAGTAGCAAAATTACAGTGGTGTGAGTCTGTTACCACCGCCGAGGATAGGGATGTGATGATGATTTCTAATTTTTGGGTGTGGTTTGACTGCAAATATTTTTCGCCAGCAGTGGAGGCTGAGATGCTGAAAAAGTTTAGCAAGGTGACTTAGGGTGATCGTTCTATGGCAGAGTACAAGGAGGAGTTCATCCGTTTGGCAAATTTTGTGCTATACGAGGTGTGCAACGAGGAGCAAAAGAAAGCGAAGTTTATTTATGGTTTATCTTGGAGGATTAGTCAACACTTGATCGACAACCCATCGTTGATTACACATATTGATGTGGTCAATGCAGTATTACTGCACTGCTAGTGTCATCCCTTCCACACGAGGGGAAGCAAGAGATGAGGTGAGCTTAACCAGTAGGGCAAGGCATATGGGGGTATTGTTAGTGAAGTATAACATCAAGTTGGCAGATAGCAGGGGCAGGACTCCCGACAGGGGGATCTTGCCATGAAATTTAAATCAAGTGGGTATAGACCAGAGGGTCAGGTTTTCAAGTAGGACCGACAGGGTCCTAATCAGTAGCAGTAGGTTCCCCAGGTTAGGCAGGGCTAAGGGAACAACGGGGGTGGCCAGCAGGGCTAGCATCAGTGACAGCCTTGTCAGGCCAACATTAGGGATAGGGACAGGGGGGATTTCAGAGGCTTTGTTTTGTATGTGGTTTGACAGGGCATATGAAGAAAGAGTGTCCACAGAGAGATATGAGATAACAACAGGGGGCCCAACAGGGGTAGCAAAAACAGAGGCCTTCAGCAGCACCAGCCCTACCAGCCCCACAACCACATGGCAGATGCATTATGGGCGTGTGTATAACGTCCGGGACGTGCTTATGCTACAAGCTCCTCAGGCGCCAACAGTTGATGGTATGTTTCCTATTCATGGGCATGAAGGTAGGATTATTTTTGATACGAGCATGTCACACTCCCTTATTGCTACTAAATTTGCACGAGCAACCGGTATTTTAGAGACAGTTAGCATTCGCTTTATATGTGTACAGTCATCGTTGGGTAGTGGGTCACTTATACACTTAGTATATAGAGGTGTGGATATTATTATTGGATGTCTGAGCTTAGCAATGAAGCTCCTAGTGTTAGACATGGTAGGATACGATGTTATCCTAGGTATGGATTGTTGCCGGGATATAGGGCGACAGTAGACTGGTACGATAGGACCATAGTGTTCTCTATTCCAGGTCAGGAGATGTTCTTGATGGCGATGCCTCTTACCGAGGGAGGGTCGCGCACCCACATATACTACATTGAGAAGGAGACCTCATAGGATATTATGATTCTGATAGACTCGATTCCAGTAGTGATAGATTTCAAGGATGTATTTCAGGAGATATCGGCTACCACCCAGCAGAGAGATCGAGTTCGTTCTTGACCTAGCACCGGTATGAGGTTGATTGTCCGAGAACTGTATCTCATGGAACCTTCAGAGATGCGAGAGTTGAGGGATAAAATTTAACATCTATTGGGTAAGGGTTTCATTCGGTGGAGTACATCACCGTGGGGGTGCACCGATGTTGTTTATGAAAAAGAGGGATGGTTTTCTTCGCTTGTGTGTGGATTACGGGGAGCTGAACATGGTCACGATATGGAATAAGTATCCATTGCTGAGAATCGATGACTTGTTTGATCAGTTGAGAGGGGTTGCATACTTCTCAAAAATTGATTTGAGATGAAGATATCATCAGTTATGGATTCGGGAGGAGGATGTTCCCAAGACTACTTTCCTATTACGGTACGGATCATACGAGTTTAGGGTGATGCCGTTTGGACACACCAACGCGCTGACCATGTTCATGGATCTCATGAACATGGTATTCAGGGAGTTCTTAGACCAGTTCGTGATCGTGTTTATAGACGACATTCTGGTTTACTCTTGTACGGAGGAGGAGCACACGGAGCATCTGCGTAGGGTCTTTCAGACACTTCGGGACCACCAGTTGTATGCCAAATTTGAGAAGTGTGGATTTTGACTATGGGAGGTACAGTTTCTTGGCCATATTGTGTCTGATAGGGGTATTGCAGTGGATCCAAGTAATTTATCAGCAGTGGGGGAGTGGGGATAGCCCATGACACCAACTGAGATTCGTAGCTTTTTGGGGTTGGCCAGGTATTATCACCGCTTTATTAAGGGATTTTCAAAGATTGCGGGTTCGTTGATGAACGTGACTCGCAAGGGGGTACCGTTTGTGTGGAATGACCATTGTCAGCTAGCATTTGATGGGCTGAAGGATAAATTAATTTCAGTGCCAATACTTACATTACCTAGGAGTGGGATGGAGTACCGGGTCTACACGGATGCATCCTTGCAGGGACTTGGGGTTATATTGCAGCAGGAGGAGAGGGGCATATCTTATGCATGTCGAAATCTTAAGCCCCATGAGAAGAATTACCCCACAAATAACCAGGAGTTAGCAGCGATTGTATTTTCTCTGAGGATATGGAGACACTATCTGTTGGGAGATCAGTTTACGTTGTTTATGGATCATAAGCCACTTCAGTATCTTTTCACATAGAAGGATCTGAATATGAGGCAGAGACAGTGGTTAGAATTTGTGAAGGACTACCAGTTTGATAAACATTATCACCCTGGTAAGGCTAATTTGGTGGCATACGCGTTATGCCAAAGACCCACTGGGGAGTTGGCCGACGCCTGGAAGGAGAAGTGGAGTGAGATTTGACATGATGATGAGGTGGCCAGAGCGTGCATGTGAGTTTTAGTTATCACTCTTGATATTATCATGCGGGTAGTGAAAGCACAGGTAGATGATCGGTATTGTCACGACAGGGTACGTTAGTTATTAGCTGAGGGTGCAGAGTCTTACTCGATTAGCTCGGAGGGAGGTCTATGTTTTAATGGGAGATTGGTTGTACCCGAGGATGAGGATTTAAGACATGATGTGATGACTGGGTCCTACGATTTGAGATTTATGGTATATCCCGGTGGGGATAAGATGTACCAAGATATGAGGAGACAATATTGGTAGTCAGGGATAAAGCAAGACATAGCAGAGTTTGTCTCCAAGTTTGTTGCCTGTCAATTGGTTAAGGTAGACCACCAGAGGCCTTCAGGGATGCTACAGCAGCTGGAGATTCCCGTGTGAAAATGGGAGAGCATTTCGATGGACTTTATTACGGGACTACCGACGTCACAGAGGTGACACGACTCCATTTGTGTGATAGTGGATAAGTTGACTAAGGTGGATCATTTCTTACCTGTTTTCACTGATTTTGAGATGATGCAGTACGCATAACTATTTATTGCGTAGATAGTTAGGCTACACGGGGTACCGATTAACATTATGTTCGATAGAGATAAGATCTTTGTGTCTCACTTGTGACAGAGCTTTCAGGAGGCCATGGGCACAGACTTGGGGTTGAGTACCACAAATCATTCATAAATAAATGAACAAAATGAGTGGTCTAATTAGATGAGTGAAGATATGTTGAGGATGTGCATCCTGGATTTTGGCACAGGATGGGAGCGATATCTTCCATTGGTAGGGTTTGTGTTCAATAACTCTTACTAGTTCACTATCGGCATGGAACCATTTGAGGCATATGAGAGGCCTTATATTTCGCCCACCTGCTGGTTAGAGGTGGGGGACAACAAGCTGTTGGGACCAGATGTGATACAAGAGACTACTGCCAAGATTCAGGATAAGTAGAAGAGTTATGCCGATGCAAACTGGAGACACATTGAGTTAGAGGTTGGCGACCAGGTGTTGGCTAGTGTATCTCCCACGAAGGGGGTCTTGAGGTTCGACAAGAAAGGGAAGTTAGTTCCGAGATACGTGGGACCTTTCCCTATTGTTGAGAGAGTGGGATAAATGGCATATAGACTGGGTTTATCAGAGCATCTTCACCGGATACATGATGTGTTCCACGTGGCTTCGCTAAAGAAATATCATAGGAGAGAGAGGTATTTTTGGCACGTCCCACTTGAGGAGATTGATTTACAGCCAGACATATCGTATGAGGAGAGACCGTGGCTATTCTGGATCGTAGTGAGCATAAGTAGTGGCCTAAGGTGGTACCACTAGTCAGAGTTCAGTGGGGACATCACAGTGTTGATGAGTCAACATGGGTATGACCTAATTTGGGGGATGAAGTTCCCTTGTAAGGGTGTAACAACCTAGGCTTTTGAGCGACTATTTTATACTATTTAGCCTGATGGGCTAATTTTATAAAATAGGGGAAGTTGGAGTAAATATTATTTCTCGTGATATTAAGGGATAATATTTACTATGTTTTGTCTATTTACCGTTATGAGTAGGTAAATAGCATTACATTGTGTTTTATTGCGTCGTTATATGTAAAACGACGGTTATGACTCTTATATATATTGGAGTGTAATTAATGAAATAAAATGAATTTGGAACATAAAAATAGTTCATATTTTTTCAAATGCCAAAATAGGGGGTGCGGTTGTTTTTAGAATAGTCGAGATAGTCGAAATAAGTGCCAGGTTGTATTTTTGAGTTTCGGGCACTTTTGGGGGGTTATGACTCAATTATGTGGTTATGAGTCATTTTAATGGTGTATTAGCAATTAAAAGTGGAGATTTATGTTTTAGAACCCGTATAAGTTCCCCCACCCCTCTTATTTCTTCATTTTTATGTTAGAATCCAAGAGAGAGAGAGAGAAGAGAGAGTTGGGAGAAATGGAGAGAAAGAGAGAGAAATGGAGATTTGGGCTAAAATCCGTTGCTACCGGAGGTGGATCCGAGACTACGAACCTCGAGGCAAGTTTCTTACTTGCTAGATATTGATTTAATGTGATAATTGCATGTGTAGTTAGGTTTTTGGAGGTTTAAACCATAAATGGGTTTTTGTAGATTTTGGTGTTTAATCCCTTAAATCTTAGTTTTGATTTGATTTGAGGATAAATTATTAGTTATTAATTGTGTAGAAGTGATTGGGTAGCTTTTATTGTTGTTGTTGTTGGGTAAAATATCGAATAAAAAGCTTGGAGCTTTGTCAATGGCCGAAACAGCTTCTCGGGGAAGAAGCTGTCCGCCAGGATTGATCGATCGAGGATCGATCGATCGACGGCCAAGGGTCGATCGACCGACCCCTTCTGAAAAGGTGAGATTTTTCTAGTTTTGTTTTATCCCTTTTCTTTTAGGTTCGAGGTTTAGGAACCTTCATTTGGGAAGTAATGAGGAGTCCTAGAGGGTTGTTTTGGGTAGACTAATGTCCTAGGATAAAATGGGATGATTGGGCTTACCCCGAGGGCTAGTGTCTGTAGGTTAATATTCGAATGATATAGGAAGTTACCTAAAAATAAATTGGAGATAAAATGTTAATGTTGGGACTTTTGGGAGTCAATTATTGAAGGAGACTCATTTTGATGATTTATGGTCTTGGGTTGAACTTTTGGAGACTAGTTTGAGGATATGGCACTTCGGGTCTTAGGTCATTAATAAAATATGACTTAATGAATGAGAAATGCATATTCTAAAATGTGGTACTAAATGAATAAGTACAAATGAATGATTTTTGACAATGTAAAATATGATGTTTTCAAAAGGAAAAAGTAATGTTTTTCATAAATGTTAATTTATGGATACACACCTCTCTAAATCGCTATCATAAGGGAAGTTGCGCGCGTGTGGTGAAGCCCCCTGGCTAGTGAATGTAGGGTGGATATAGTCCCTAGGCCATATGAGCATTTATTGTCTATTTTCTGCGCTGGTTAGGTGATTCTGGGTGTGGTCATGACTATCCCGCAGGCATATGGCCGCTTCCCGACGTTTCGGTAGGATCCCAGGTTGTCTTGTTGATAGGCCCGGGAAGATAATAGCCATTTAGGGGCGCGCACAGTGAGAAAACCCGGATGGGCGGTCTTAAATTGCGTTATATATATGATATATAACTATGTGCAATAATGTGGGACATTATTGATTATTAAAGCATTTTATGATAATAAAATGGCTTTAATTTATGGAAGAAGGGAAATTGGGATGTTAAATACATTTTTCGGATGGAAGAAGGAAAATGGATGATATGATACGAAAAGGTTAAAGCGTTTTTATGATAATAAAACTCGCTTTAAATTATATATATTTTTCGGATGGAAGAAGGAAAATGAAAAGTTATGAAATGAAAAGGTTAAAGCATTTTTATGTTAATAAAACTTGATTTTAAATATGTATTTTTCCTGGATGGAAGAAAAGAAATAAAAATGGTAAAGAAAGTTTTGAAATGAGATTTAATTGGTAAGCATTTGATAAAATGAATTTACCACATATGTATATTTCTAAAGAAAGAAATAGGAATTGTCCATATAGCATTTGATAAAATGAATTTGCAGATGTTGTAGGTTATTTGTATTAGACGCTTCTTTCCATTGTACCCTAGTTATGTTCAGTTATTTATTCGGGCGTGTTGCCCAAGCATTGCACTCATTTATTATAATATAATATTTAATGTGTAATACACGGTGTAACTATTTGTATTGGTCTGTTCACGGACAACTTATTCGGTGATTATTTATCATATTGTCATTCTTTATCTGTTGATTTTTGATATCCACCGTTTTTGCAATGGTATTGTCTAAGTGTTTTTCTTTTATTTTCAAAATTTTAAATTTGACAGTCCGTTTTCTAAAATGATTGGTGGTTATCTCGTACTATTATTTTAATCGACAGTGATGCTGAGAATTGACCATCTATGATTCCTGTGATTATTAGAGTATTGGGATGGCCACCTATTATTTTAGTAGGCGAGTTGTCACAAAGGGGTGAAGTATGTAATCGTAACACCTCATATTTTTAAGCATTAATTATATTTAATTAATTGGGCTAATTTAAATTACTAGCGTGTCGTAATTTATTATGAGTTTATTTAAATATTAATCGGGAGAGTTAATGTTAATATTTATGAAAAATAATCACTAAGTGAATAGTAATCATTTATTTACGTCATAACGAGCGATAGCGACGTGGTATTATTTTATCTCAACTGGTAGTCGGGCATAGACTGTTTTGAGGTCGAAATAGGAACTTTTAGTAAAGTAATTCGAATGACAATTCTGAGTGCGCGTTTGAGTCCGGATAGGCTGAGATAGTTGAAAAAGAGTACCCGGGGGTAGTAAATGGGTCTCGGAGCATTTTTAGACATAACCGGGCCCACACAGGGGGTGTTCGGGTCATTTGGGCTTGTCCATTAGCGTGAAAAAAGGATTTATGATATTTAACCTAAGTTTTAAGGGGTTTAATGACAACTAACTCTATTCTAAACCTAAGAAATTGAGAGAAGGAAAGATGGAGGATTTGGAGAGCTTTTGGGAGTCAAATCAAGGAGGACGAGTGCGTGTTATTCGTCAAATCGTTGTCTACTTCAAAGGATCAGACATTACGAATAAATAGAGGCAAGTGGTTATTTTACTTTAATTGTAAATCTGTGATAATCAATTCATATGATAGTGGTGGTTAACTAAATTAGTTTTGGGGTGGGTTCTCACCGAAAAACGGGTATTCGGGAAATTTAATATGTTGAATTGATTACGATTGAATTGATGTAGGTATAGGAATTGATGTTGATTGAATCTGAATAATATTGAAATCCCAGTAATTGATGTTGATTAATTCGGATTGGGGGATTGAACTTGGGAGAAACGATTATGTAAAACCGTAAGAACCCAAATTAAGAATTGGTGATTTTATTGAGAACCGTAACTGTTGGGAAACAAGGATGAGAATTCAAATTGGTTTTAATGGTTGATATATGATGAGGAAGATTAATTAATGTTGGAAATTGAGGATTGAGACCTTTAAGTTTCATTAATTTAGGAAACATAGAATTCGAAGAAGAAAGGAACCTGCTCGATCTATCGATCGATGGGCCCTTATTTTTGGCAGTTCGACCTATTTGTGTATATAGGTGAAATTTTTAATTGGGATTTGTTTTGGACTTATTTAATTGATTGAAATTAAATATGGGGCTTATCTACTATCAAATTATAGATGATTATAATTGGAATTAGGAGGGTGGAAAGTGTGTGACACCAAATGAATAAATTTTGGGAAATAAATTCATAAAAAATACAGCGGGGGCTGAGTGAAAGAATCCGGGGATTGTTGTTGAGTGACACTACTTTAATACATTAATTAATGTGAAAATTAATTAAATTGAGAGTCGAGATATAGACTCGGATATTTTTCGACTAGTGCTACGGGAGTTAGGCAAGGGTTAGCCAGATTAATATATATATATATATATATATATATATATATATATATATATATATATATATATATATATATATATATATATATGTGTGTGTGTGTGTGTGTGTGTGTGTGTGTGTGTGTGTGTGTTCTCTTCAAATATCAGTGATTAGCTATTTTTATAAATACATACCCCTCTAGTGCTATCACAGGAGGTTGCGTGATGTGGGTGAATCGCCTGGCTTGAGGAGAAGGGGTGAGACGTTTTGGGTATGATCCGATCTCACAACCGAGTAAATATGACTGCCTTCGCTATGTTTATTTTATTTTTCTGATTCGGTGAGATAACTGTCTCGGGGTATCCGAGTGTATTGAGAATACCTGGGGTTGATGGCATTTTAGAGAAAGCATCCGGTGAGTTCTAACTCGGGAGGATGGATAAATATATACATGTCTGTGAGTGTGTAGTATATATATATATATATATATATATAATAATGTCGATAATTATATATGGCTGAAATACTCGAAGTGAAATGGTATTATTTTTATAAACAGATAAATTGTTATATAGTTATTTAAAGATGATAAATTAAGTTAACGTGAGAAATAACTTATAAATCATTAGTAAAAGTTACTCGGGCTAGAGTAAGGTTTTAGGCAACGGTTATAAAAAGGATAGTTAGACGGGGTAGTGTAGCTTGGAGGGTTATAAGGAAAAGTGGTAGGTGTGCACAATAGTTGAGGGGTGAATATTATCTCAAGTGAGTGCGACACTAGCTTAAATATGAAAAGCATTCATGCATTTTAATTATTGCAAACTTAATCACTGGCTAAATATTTTAAAATTTTTTGTGTTCTAACCCTTGGTGCAAATATTTTAAAAAACCTTTTAGGTGTCCAGCCACTGGGAAGCGAGGCTTGAGATTCTATTCTAGGGATACGCAGTTGCAGCATATGTGGATGCATGCAGGAGTTGGATTAGGCACTTCATGTCTTCATTCCTAGTTTAGGGATCTCATTTCAGTTGCAATTCTATTTATGGCGTGTTGCCCATTTACTTTCAGACTCAGTTTTGGATTATTCATTTTATCTATTGGATTATTATGTTGGATTTGGATTTATAGCCGGTGGCTTATTCAGCCGATCTTTTAGTTATATATTCAATTTTATTTTCGGACTCAGTGATGGTGTGTATGAAATTATCATTTTTATTCCGCATGTCTATTTACCTGTTAAAGGAAAGATAATTTTTTTTTGGCATCAGTTTAATTAATTAGGTCGATAATAATTAATATGGTTTTCGACTGTGATGCTAAGAATGAACTAAACGGAAATCCTGTTTTAATTTAATAAAGGACTAATCGACTGGTATTTAATTAAGTGGGAGTGTCACAGAGATTTCCTTGAGTAGGATGAGGCCGACCACCATTATAACGATGATAAAGAGTCATAATGCTAATAACATTTTAACCATGAATATAATTTACAACACTAAGGGGAAGTTGAGGATTTCCGTCCGAGAGGGTAGAACTGCGATGCAACAGTTTATGAAGTTGCTTGGGGATAAACATTAATTCTATTGTTATGGAATTAATGAGTCTACCATGGAGGTGGAAGACATTTTTTGGGCTCATCCAAACTCAATCCAATTGACCAATTGCTCACATACAATATCAATCGATACAAGATGCCTTTATTCGATATGGTTGGTGTGACACCCTGATTATTTTAACCACAGGCGATCAGACCTTTATCAAAAGAACCACGAATTTCATTTGGTTCATTCTTAACATCACTATCGAAACCTTTTTAAATTACTAACCACCTACGTTAAATTAAGCCAGTGCCAAAATTTATCTTTCATTATAACATCGACGTGCAGAAATAAAAACCATAACCAAACCATCCATATAAGATAACAGTCTGAAACAACCACACGATAAATAATTGAATAAAATAATACCGAATAAACCATCGGTTCCCTAAATAAAATCAAATTTGATAAATATTGAATAAATGAAATACTGAATACTTAAGGGGCAATATGACCAAATTAAATACTGAAATGAAATCCTGTCTAGGAATAAATAACTGAAGCGTCTATATCAAATCCTGCAAGCATCCACAAGTGCTGCAGCTACGCATCCCTGAAATGAGTCATCAAGATTGGCGTCCCTGTGGCTGAAAACCTAAAATATTTTGGAAAAATAGAAAAATAAAATTGACACGGGTCAAAGCCCGAGAAAACCTTTTGAAAATATTTTGCAAGTATTTAAATCACAATTTAAAAACGGTTATTAGATACACATGTTAGTTTCGCGTACACTCTCTTGAGTTCCTCACCTCTTATCTAAAGTGCACACCCAATGCGTCCTATCTAGATATGCTACCCAACCTAACTAGACATCCGTATATAACTAACCACAACTGGTTCAACTTTCCCGTACTGTCCATACAATACGCTACCGCACTACCGATAACTAATATTTTTTGCATATTATTAGTGAATCATTTTAATAAAGTTTCCCATACTGAAGTCACTTTTAGATATGTACCATCTATCTATCTATCTATCTATCTATCTATCTATCTATCTATCTATCTATCTATCTATCTATCTATCTATCTATCTATCTATCTATCTATCTATCTATCTATCTATCTATCTATCTATCTATCTATCTATCTATCTATCTTCCTACTATCACATAAGTAGAATAATCACCTATTATTATAACATCATTTATTAACTTTCATCACATTTAAGTTGCTTTTAGATATACACTATTTCATCACACTTAAGTTTCTTTTAAATATACACTATCTATCTTTTCGACTATCGCACATAAGTAGATAAATCACACTTGTATATATTTATCACACTACAATTTATACAACTATAGCATCCCCCAAAATTACCACCGCTATGTATGCGTACTCTGCTATTAAGTCCATGTACCTCTCGTACCAATAAATGAATATTGCTTTGGATGTCTCCTCGAACCCAAAATCAATCAACACATAATGGCGGCGAATACGGTTCTAAGCCTTCGGGATATGCACATACCTAATGTACCCAGATAACACACCGATCCCACCAAGTTTCATTTTCTAGGGCACACATCCATACAAGATAACAGTCTGAAACAACCACACGATAAATAATGGAATAAAATAATACCGAATAAACCATCGGTTTCCTATATAAAATCAAATCTGGTAAATATTGAATAACTGAAATACTGAATACTTAAGGGGCAATATGACCAAATTAAATACTAAAATGAAATCCTATCTAGGAATGAATAACTGAAGCCTCTATATCAAATCCTGGAAGCATATACAAGTTCTGCAGCTACGCATCCCTGGAATGAGTCATCAAGATTGGCGTCCCTGTGGCTGGACACCTAAAATATTTTGGAAAAATAGAAAAATAGAATTGACACGGGTCAGAGCCCGATAAAACTTTTTAAAAATATTTAGCAAGTATTGAAATCACAATTTAAAACCAGTTACTAGATACACATGTTAGTTTCACGTACACTCTCTTGAGTTCCTCACCTCTTATCTAAAGTGCACACCTAACGCTTCCTATCTAGCTATACTACCCAAACTAACTAGACATCCGTATCTAACTAACCACAACAGGTTCAACTCTCCCATACTGTCCATACAATACGCTGCCGTACTACTAATAGCTAATATTTTCTGCATATTATTATTGAATTATTTTAATAAAGTTTCCCATACTGAAGTCACTTTTAGATATGTACTATCTATCTATCTTCCTAATCACCTATTATTATAACACCATTTATTTAGCTTCATCACACTTAAGTTGCTTTTGGATATACACTATTTCATCACACTTAAGTCGCTTTTAGATATACATTATCTATCTTTTCGACTATCGCACATAAGTAGATAAATCACACTTGTATATATTTATCACACTATAATTTACACAACTATAGCATCCCCCTAAATGACCACTACGATGTATGTGTACTCTGCTATTAAGTCCATGTACATCTCGTACCAATAAAGGACTATTGGTTTGGAATGTCTCCTCGAATCCAAAATCAATCAACACATAATGGAGGCGAACATGGTTCTAAGACTTCAGGATATGCACATACCTAATGTACCCAGATGACACGCCGGTCCCACCAATACACTACACATAGCGAGCCGCTATAAGTTTCATGTTCTAGGGCACACATCAAGACCTCCCTGGAATTGTCAAGGTGTGATCGCCCTCTGAGAGGAAACCTCCTGATAGCAGGCAACGTAGATATGTTCACACACATTGAAAATCACATAATAGGTATTCACACAGCATATATATATATATATATATATATATATATATTCCCAGTATAGGTACACACAACCTATAAACATATCCAACATAGACATACACACAACCTATAATATATCCCGTACGTAGTATATAACTCTTGAATACTTGACATACCAATAATTTACCATTTTAAACTCTTATTGTATATTTTTGAGTATCTCTCATTACACGAAAGGTCCTAGTTACTTCTTAATTAATATCAGTAGTTAATATATCTCTATCCTATTGGTTCACAATCTGGGTTTACTCACTCTCTTCATAACCCATTTCGATTCCAAAAATTCTTTCAATTTCATATTATGCCCAAAAGGTCATAGCCTTTAATTCTCTCATTTGGCCAAACCCCAAACCTTACCATAGTCTACTAGAATTCAATAGGTCCCTCCCCATAGTTTAATAATAACCTAAAAGTCTCTTGATTAATTATTAAAAAATTCGGGCATAAACAAAAGAAACTAGTGAAATCTGGGTAACCGAATCGATTCGGTGAAAAGGCTGAATCGATTCGGTATGTGAGCCGAATCGATTCAAAATGCCACAGTTCGTCTTCTTCCTTTAATCGTAACGTTTTTCACCATAACCATCAAACTCAAACTCCGTGAAACCTTCCCAGACTCCCATACAATATTACCATTTATTAAATAGACGTATAAGGATAATATTACCATTTATTACCATTCATCAAATCTTCAAGAAAATTAACCATAAACAGATTTAATCTCCATAAATCATAAAACCTTAATTTTAATATTTTTCATGCATAAACCTTTATTTTTTTTCCAGATTTCTTTCACATCCATAATCATGCATACTCTGTTTTTGAATTACTTACACATATGGATTAACTCTACATGCAATCGTACCCCAAATCATGAGTTCTATTCATATAGACTCCAAGAACATCCTTTAAATCAAGAATTCAAAACCCTACACTACATGGGTATTATAAAATGCTTAAATAAATCGCAAGATAAACACTTGCCTTGTTCCAGTAGGTTTGATTTTTGTTGATTGATAATGGAGTTTCTCTTCCCTTGCTCCGATCTCGATGCCAACAATGTCCGTGGTGCAAAATGGTGTGGGAAGGCCTAGTTTCCTTTCCTATGGCCTCATTTCTCTCTCTAAGTTGTTCTAACCCTAGCCTCCCACTCCAATGGTCTAATATACTTCTTTAATTTTTGGACTTCCATTTACCGCAAACTCCCGAATGATCTAAACGCCCTTATTTGGTACCGGGTTTGTCTAAAATCTCTCCGGAACCCAATCAGCACACCCAGGTACACTATTCTGACTATTTCGACTCATTCAAAACCAACTGTGACCTCAAAATCTTAATCTGACTCACTCTACAAGAATTCCTCATCTCGACCTCCAGTAGTCTACACTCGACTCCCAGTTGAGATCTAACACAATCACGTCACTATCACTCATTCTGACATAAAATAATTATTTACTATTCACTTCTTACTTTATTCCGTAAACATTATTCCTTATCTCTCCCGATTAATATTTTAATCATCACATAATAATTAATTCAACTGAATTACGACACACGTGAAATTCTAAAATTCACTGAATTAATAAATTTGTAAATACTAAAAAATACGGGGTGTTACAGTTGGTATAATGTCGTGCGAAAGGACTTTTAATATTGCCTTAAATTTTTTAGCAATGGAGAAGGTGGAGAACTATCGGTGGACATTGGGAGGTTTGAAATCCCTATTCGATCTGTTTGTATATCCCACGGTTTTCATCACAGATTAACGCATTGCAAGTTGTGTTCCCCGAAGGCCAGATCTATAGTTTTACACTTTCCATGTTCATCGTACTGTGGAACTCCATGCTAGGAAAGAGATCCACGATGAGGATTCATTGAAGAAGTTCATAAGGGATTGGATGCATTTGATTGAATCCCCCACCGAGAATGATTTTAACGAAGAGTGGGCTCTATTTCATCGTGATTGGGTTTCATAACCAAACACACTTCACTACATAGATAGCACATGGTACAATCTAAGGGAGAGCTTCATTAATGCGTGGACAAATATGATTACGCACCGGGGAAACCGAACTACCAACTGTTGTGAAGGAGCACACGCTAAGTTGAAGAGGCACTTGGAGAGCTCTCAACTTCCTTTTGACAAGGTTTTTTTCGGCATGCCCAACTGCATTGAGTTGCAAGTTACAGATATTAAGAGGGAGTTTGAGGATTCTTTTCAAAAATTAAAGCACTCCCACAATATTCCTATCTTGCGTGAGCTCATAGATCGAGTTTCTCATTAAGGCATTGACTTAATTATTGAGGAGCTAAAGACTTGTGATACCGTTGGCATGGTTGTTAAATTGTGCCTATACATGGAACGCAATATGTATGATGTACCATGCGCTCATGAATTGTCATATACCGAATAGAGGGTAGGGCAATACTATAAGGGGATATCGACGCATATTGGCACAAATTAACAATGCTGCCCGAATTAGCGAAGTATCAGATGGTTGACTACAAGCCAAAAATGATACTTTTCAAACAAAGATAAGAACGGTCAACTATTGATGAGCAAATGGCCATGTTGCAAAAATTCAAGGACATCGGTTGTCCACCATTGCTTGGATATTTGAGCCATCCGTGCTTAAGCATTGTAAGGGTAGTCTGAGAGGTCAAAAACCAACTGCTCGAGAGCAAAAGCATGAGAAGTCAACTAAAATGGATCTCTCGGGCTTCGAACTTGCTAGGCAATCAACAGAATAGGAACACCACACGGTCCAAAGGCCTAAGAAGAAAATTGATTTCACGAAGTTCATCTTCCCCTCCCTATGGTACCCAAACTACTCCCTCACGTATAAATAATATATCAATGAGATACGAGTCTTTTATAAAGATTTTATCGAAGATATCGTCGAGGTTGATGCTTGATGGAAATGCTTTTTAGTTGTCGTTGTAGAATAGCCTTTCCAATCAAAATTCTTGAAGACCTATAAATATAATATAAACTTGCATAGGGGTAAGTAAGGATGTCAATCCACGTCTAAGGAGTGAAACACAAGGAAAGTCATGTAATTCATTTTTCTAGTTATTTTCTTTATACTTTTTTCTATTTTTTTCTCTGTTTTCTATTTTTATGGATTTTTTTTTATTAAAACAATTTTCAAGGGGTGGTGAAATAACTAAACTAAGTGACTAAAAATGATGAACAAAATCTCACACTAAAATTAGAGATAAAGTGAGGTAATTAAATGTGAGAACAATCAAGGAATGTGAGTACACCACATATTTAAGTCATTGTTCTAAAAAACCCGCCTAGGCTTGAGGCTTGTGAGAAACGCCCCGCCTTAAGATTTTGACGCCTTATGCTTGGTAAAACCCTTAAGGCGTACTTTTTCTCTAAAAACAACAATGCTTTAGTGAAACGATATCGCATTTTAAAGATTTTTTTTTGCAAACCGGACCATTATCTCATCCAAAATAATCAAATAGTATTTTTATTTGCATATATTCAGACATATTTTTATGATATGTACAATTTTAGTATTTTAATAGCCTTGTTGTGGTTAAAAATATTAAAATATATTAAAAAGACCTGAACGCCTTTTCACGCCTTTTTACGCCAAGGCCCGCCTAGGCTTCTAAGGCTTAAGGCTTGGCCTCCACGCCTCGATCACGTCCCGCATTTTTTAGAACCTTGTTTTAAGTTATTCTAATTAATTAATCCACTCATTTGAAATCTCCCAAGTTAGTATTGAAATTACAAGTCAACTCTCGTCACAAATGCAACTTTAACACTAACCTTTTATAAATTAAGTTCAAACCTCCATAACTCTAGAAATAAATTTACACCCCTTTTAATAAATCACCCGCTTGGATCGATTCATCAAAATTCATATAAATCATAGAAAATAAAATTTAGAGTAGAAATTAAAGGAATAATACCACACTTGAAAAACCCCTATATCTAGTTCGATTCTAAAATGGGTATTATATCTCTAATTTTGATTTTTTCTTGAAAATCATTTACCCCCTCTCGAGGCATAAATTGAAAGGTGAAGGATCAAAATTAACATTCAAAGGGAATTTCAATTAAACAAACTAATTAATTAAAATAATATTAAATAAGGGTTCATCTTACCCCTTGAAAGAGTTTTTTAGCCTAACATGATATTAAATACGATGAACAAATAGTCAAAGGCATTAACATATAAGAGTAGAGAAAGAGAACAAATCTTTAAACAAGTCTCCTTAAATTTGCCAAATTGAACTCTATCCTCGTCAATACAATTCAATACCTCAACAATTAATTTTCACAAATTCTCTAAAGAAAAATAAAAATAAAAAATATTTACAAAGGTGTTTTTCTCTCTATTCTTCTCTGAAACCTTACTCTACTTTTTTCTTTCTCTTCAAATGGGTCTTGGTCTTCTTTTATATGCATATGGAGATAAGGGGCATTTTAGACTTTTTTTTTTGGGGGGGGGGGGGGGGGGAGGGGGTTAGTGTGCATGAGAGGTGTGAGGTGAGAGGGGTAGGGATAATTTAGGCATGTGGGAGAGGTGTATGAGGGTATAATGGGAAAAAGGGTATAGATGTTTTTAAAACACACGTGTGTTTTGTTTTTATTTTTAGTCTTGGGTCTTAAGAAGAATCGGGAGATGGGTTAAAATAGGTTGATGTTTGGTTTGGATAAATGGGTAAGAGAGGTATCCGGGTTGAGTGATTTTTGGTCGGGGCGGAGCAGGTTATGGTGGGTATGGACATGGCTGGAAGTTCGGGCATGGGATTGTTGGAGGACCCTGTTCGAAGGTTCAGGCGCCGGAGCTGGTTGGGTTAGGTCGTGGGTTGCAGGTCTGCCCGGAGTATGGGTTTGATTTCGGGTCCTGGAACAGGTTAGAGATGGGTTCGACCGGAGTGGGGTTAGGTGGGTAAATGTGTCTCGAGTTATGGTGCACGAATTATAAGGGTGGCGGGTTGTAGGCTTGGCTGGAGTGCTGGATTGAGGCCTAGGGTAATGGTTGGAGTTGTTAGAGATCGGAGCTCAGGTGGGTCTGTGATGGATGATTTGGGTTGGATGGAATGGGTTAGAGTTTGAGTGGGTTTAAAGGGTTCGCCGACCAGAGTGATCAGGTTACCGGTGAAGGGATTGCTTTGAGCAGGAGGTTGGATTTAATGATGGGTAATGGAGGTTAGAAGGTTGGTGGAGATGAGAGGAGAGAGAATATGAAAATGGGGAAGATGTTAGGGGTTGTGTTTAGGTTTGGGTTTGGGTGTGGGCGTAGGATAGTGTAGTGTGTGTGTAATGTACACAAAACAAAATAAAAATAAAATATTTACAAACTAAAAATAAAATCTAAGACTAAAAGAAATAAAACCTACTGACTATAAATTTAACTCCTAAAAATATTTACAAATCTAAGAAATAAAATCAATTAAAAAAATTAACTCCCTAACAAAAAGACTCAAATAAAATAAAACTAAAAAAATAAAGCTGAACTAATAAGATAAAATAATAATAAATCTAAGAAATTAAAAAAAAAAAACAAAAAATCTAATTAAACACCTATTATATTTATATAAAATAATAAAACACTAAGTAAAATAAAATGAAATAATAAAAAAGGACTTTAAAGTATAGAAAATAATAAAAATAATACAACACACATACAAGGCATTTTTGGGACAGGCTTATGGAAGTCTGGGCTAGGTTAGGGAACATGAATTCTGTATGGGACTGGGTTAGGCACTTTTAACTGCACAATGTCGCATTTTGTCTTGATTTAATGCTTTAAACTCCGTAAGTGAAAATATACCTACAAGATGAATATATATGATTATAAGATTCATTTTACCGAGAATTAGTAATTAAAAATCGTCTATTTGGGGTTTCATTTAAACACTTTTGGGTGCTTATCAATACTGACAAAAATTGTGGGTTTAGATGCGTTGCTAAATACCTCAGATTTGGACCAAATGGATGGAGACATGTGAGATTAGACTAGATTGAAGAAGTTGGGGAAAAATAATGACTTTTACGCATACTGTTTTAGTGATTGGTTTTCAAACACTATTCTACATATGTTGGACGATTGTACAAGCCCATATGTGCCAAAGTCTTGGACGATCATGCCCGAGTGTGGCTATATTTGGGCGAAAACATATAAGTGCATGTGCATCCTTATCTCAAAGAGACAGTGTCTCACATTTCTACTGATGAGATATGAACGAACTGTGCATCCAATGTTCGTAGAGATTGCACATATTTGCAGGAATCACTTTGTAGTTTTGAAGTTGAAGTATGGGTGTCCGATTCCACCGATTGCAAGTCACTAGCATAGCTGTTCATTGCCCGAAGCAAAATCTTGGATTGATAAATACGCAGATCAAGTAGAGCAGTTCCGAAAAATCTTCCCAACGGATGTAGCAACCAACGATCAACCTATCGAGATCAACTAACTGTGGATGTCTTTTATATTACGAAATCATGTAAATTTTGGTGTTGTTTTTATAAATGAAGTACAATTGAGATTAAGGTGTATGATATGAAATATAGTTGTATGAAATGGATTGACTTTGTATGATTTAAAACGAACTTGAATTGAAGTTGTATGATATGAAATTGAAATGTCCACTATTTGGGATGTTTATCCTAAACCAAATCCATTCACTATGTTTAGCACGGAATAAGTGAACTAGTTTGATATATTCAAACCAAATATACCCAAGCCAATTTCTAATCATAGTCTACTGTCTGGTATGTTTATCACGAACAAAATCCATTCGCTATATTTAGTAGGAAATAAGTGAATTAGTTCACTATGTTCATACTTAATGAAGCTAAGCCAATTTCTAATCATAGTCCACTGTCTGGGATGTTTATCCCAAACGAAATCCATTCTCTATGTTAGGCGCAAAATAAGTGAACTAGTTCGCTATGTTCATACCGAATGAAGCCAAGCCAATTTCTAATCATAGTCCACTATCTGGGATGTATTCCGAACCAAATCCATTTGCTATGAAAATACCGAATTAGTTGAAGATATTCGCTATGTATATGTCGAATGATGCATATATTCATACACCAACTCCAATATTTACATATACCAACTGGAACATTTACATACACTAACTACAACATTTACATACATAATCAAACATTTACCAACATATACCAACATATAACACAATATATGCTCACTGATACCAACATATAACACAATAAAATAATATAATTTCAAATTAAAATTCATATTCATATAATTTCAAACTTAAATCAAGTTTTACATTTAAAAGAAGTTCAAACCCACAAGCATCCATTTGGGACCCCTCAAGTACAACTTCAAAACATGAACTCAAAACTCCTGTATTTTTCTTTTGCTTCTTATCTACTTTCTCTTTTCCTTTGCCCCTAGACCTGCTTTTCTTTACTATCCGCTCCTTAATAACAACCGGCCTGCTGATCCCAATGGATGAAACTTGGATATTGTAGGCTTGGACACTGCGTGCAATTAATGTACCCGGATCTATAACAATTCCATCTTCAATATTGTTCTTCATTAAATCCATCGCCTTGCACACCTCGTCCGCCTATCAAAAAGATAATACTATGAAATTAGTAACGAAATTAAAAAAAATAAAGTAGTTAACACATTCAGAATTAGTAAAAACATAACACTTACCAAAGATGTTTGCTTTTGTTCGACCGTGCGAAACTTGGGGTTTTGGACTCTAGGATGAGATTTGGATAGGAACGAGTCCATATAATCACTGTTACAGTCCCACGGGCTCGATACGGGCACTGACCAAGACTTCTCGGATAGAAGGTGGTCTTGCTAGTTTTATTGGTACCATTTTTACATATCGAATTTAACTTGTATCTAGCCGCCTTGTCTCCCCTATCGTCCCTCAAGGGTGTCATGGGATCGCAAGGTATGATTTGAGGTCGGTCGAATTGTCTCAGGCATTTTTTCGGGCAATAGGGCTCCCCGACCTCAAAACAAACCATAATCCCGTTATACCATGATGCTTCGGGAAATGGATAAGCAACCTAAGAATATCGATAAGGTTCCCAAATGACCTACATAAAAACAATACACAATTGAATGTTAGAAAATATCAAAGTGAAAAGAAAATAATACAAACAATCCATAGACTTTTCTTACATTGCCAACATTCATTTCATCCAACGGCTCTCTGATAATTAATTAGGTTTTAAAATGCATTTTTCTGAGAGGAGAATTGAAATGACCAACGTGTAATCCTTGCATGGTTTCATTGAACTCCATGTCAATAACTCTGCCAACCCCTACGAAGTGCTCATAGATCCATGACTGTAAAACACACATATTAAAAATTTATTAAAATAAAGGTGGGAAATTGATAAACATACATAACCGAAATATGAATTTAGATTAGTTACCTGTATAAGAGAGAGACAACCACTCATTTGACTCACACCTGAGCAAGAAGCAAGGCTTAGTTATCTATATACATGCGCCAGAATACGTATTCCCTATGCTAGTTTCCCCATCTTCTTCAAATCTCTAAGGACATGAAGGTAGAGCACAAAAGTCTTATTCTTTGATTTGTTGGGGAAAACTGTGCACCTGATAAGGTCCACAACTGATGGGACCACTACAACCTCCTCCTCCTCCTCAACTATAAGTTGTCGGTTATGTAGAGGTAATCCGACTAGAGGAACGTCTAAGAGCGCTTATACGTCATAGAGGGTGATTGTAATCTCCATAAATGGCATATGAAATGTGTTGTCTCTGGATGCCACCTCTTGACAAATGCAGATACAAGGGCGCCATAATCCCGCCCAACTTAGCCCTTTGGACCCTCTTTTGTATACTTTGAGAAAGATCATTGAATTCCCACTCCCTGATCTTCGTCCAGTGATTGATGCACAATAAATGCACCTGTTCCGCCTACAATATAAGAAACATATTTATCAAGATTTATCAAAGTAATGAATCATATAAAACATTAATGATTTAACTTTATAGGAAACTGTAATTACCACCGAACCGGTTTAAATACCATAGGCCATGTGATGCTTGAAATATTTTAATAGGATGAGATCGTCGGGGCCCCCGTAAGCCGCAGTAGAGGTGACTTCGTCAGACACCTTTTTCTTTTTACTATACGCTGTTGCGGTCTTGTGTAAAGCCCTAAACGGTGTTTTAGGCCGTTGGGGTAACACCCCCCCAGATGGAACAACACCCTCCTGCTCGGCATCACCATCTGCCGCATCATGTCCCTCCTCAGCCGCAACATGTCCCTCCTCCTCAACCTCAACCTCAACCTCCTCCTAAACCTCAATGTCACCTTCCTCCTCAACCTCCTCCTCAACTGCAACCTCCTCAACACGAACCGTAACCTCCTCAGGCATCTCCACCACTGGGGCATCCACCTTCATCACATCTGGGACAACGCCCTTTAAGGGAGTAGCAGTCGCAGTAGACATATCATGGATCTTTTCTCGACGCTTCCTTTCTGAGGCAATCAACGACTTTCGGTTCTTACGAGAGTAGAATACTAGGTTATCCATGGTAGACCTTCATTAAAACAATTAACACACTAATGAGTATAATGAAATATAGCATGTCACATAGAATTTATAAACATAAGTCATGTATTGTTTTAAAACTTAAGTCATAACTAACGTATTGTAGTAAACATAAGTTATGTATTGTTGTAAACATAAGCCATGTATTGTGGTATACATAAGTCATGTATTGTTGTAATCACAAGTGTCAAACACATTGAAACCTAACACATGTATTGTGTATAACACTGTTTCACAGTCTAATTACATATACTTATGTATCCCATCATACTAATAACATGTCATAATGTATATTCTTCATAATTGGATTAGTAAACACTCGATGGGTCACACATTTAAAGGTAAACACTAAATGCACAATGAAACCTAAACATGGAGAGAGTGCTTAACACATTGAAACCTAAACATGGAGTGAATGCTTAACACATTTAAATGTAATATTGGTAAAAAACTATGGATCACACACAGAAAGTATGGTAAAAAACTATGTAATATGCCGATAAATGATAGATCATTCGGTATGTTCCCAATGATTTTGTAGTGAGGGTTCTGTATGTATATAACAAAATAATTGAATCCATTCGGCATATACATAGCGAATAAAATCTGATAATTTGGTATAATCACGACGAATGAAACCCTAGTTTAGTTTCCCCTTAATTCGTGCTAATCATACCAAATAAAATCCTAGTTCAAACAAATCGTTCATTTCAATAATCTAATAGCTCGGGTTTCATTCGTTTTGGGTTCAAAAAAAAATCAAAAGAATGTAATTATGCCAACAGTTCGGGATAACCTTGTGATGTTGCTTGCAAAATTTTGATTCAACAAGTTGATTGATTGCGGTAAAAATAACGTAATATTCCAACCTTTGTAAATAACCCTGTGATGTTGTTGCAGGTTGATTGACTAAGAAAAATAACGTTCAGGAGGGTTAACCTTGGGTGGTAATAGATCATAAAAAAGTTAAAATATAAATAGTGTAAGGTTATTAGAAAGGTTTTTTTGTTTAATGTACCAACCTGATTAGTTTAATTTTTAATTGAAGATGAAGGGTTTGGAAGTTGACGATTAAAGGTTTGAATGTGTAGAGAGATGGAGGAAAATGGTGTAAATGAATTTTTACACTTTAAATATATGGTTGCCCTTTTGTGGTATTTGGAAGTAACCATTAAAATTTAGTGGTATTTTGAAGTAAAAAAAGACTTGTGGTATTTGGGAGTATTATTTGGGATGCCCTTAGAAATACCATTTGATAATGATTTGAACAATACACTCAATTAATGGCGAAGATCAAGACTTTGATCACTATTGTTGAATTTGTTATAGGAAAGGTGATTTTTTATTTGGGACTTCTTAAAAAGGAAAGTATGACTCTCATTTTAGGATGGAGTTTAATATAACTAAATACAAATCATTAGCGAGCCTTTTTCCAAGTTACCAACTAACATACTCACAAAAACCTGATATACGTTAGTCACTAACAGCTTTGTAGGAGTTGGAACTGACCTCTTGAAAATGGACAAAACAACCACACTTCAGTAGCCTAATTGCATTTCAAAAGCATATGATGTAGAGTACTAGGTTCCTTATGACAAATAGGAGACGGCTGGTAAGGTATAAACTACACTTTCTCCCGAAAAGGTTAGCATTAGTTGCCAATGTATTTCGAGAGCACTTCCACCAAAATAATTAAACCTTATTTTCAATGCATATTCCAAATTGACGATGTGAGAGGAAAGGGATAGGATAACGAAGAAATAACTATTGCACCAAATCCATTTGCCAGTGGTTCGTTAAAAGAGAAATTAAGTTGTGGTTTTTGTTAATGTTGCAATTGTGAGGCTTCTCAAAGGGAGTTGTGAAGTCTTGTAGAGATGAAATGTATATACCTATCTTACCGTTGTCCATTAGCCATGTGCCACCTAGGCCCATAAAGAATGTCTCTTGCGTGTTGAGATGTTACAAAATCCTCCGAGCTGGCTTAGCCACATTATCACATAGCTTGATTACAGGGCCGGTCCCGAGATTTTAGGGCCCGAGGAGAACTCTAGTGTTGGGGGACCATATTTAACAAGAGATTTTTTTATGGAATTGTAGGTTTTTTATAATCAAAAGGATACCGATTTATTTTTCAGGAATTGCGACAAGTTAAATGTTTGTCTGTTCATTTTTCAACAAATTATTTTTATGACAATTGGAAAATGACGCTACATATATATGCACAGCGCCGATCCTGAGATTTGTAGTACCCTGTGCGATACTCAATTTAGGACCCTTCCAAAAAAATATTGTACAAAAATATTAAATACCTAAAATATTGTAGTCACCTCTTTTATTCTTTTTTGTTTTTTTCGTTTTTGATATCCGGATGCTTGTTTTTTTGGTAACATTTCTAAAAATTATAAATTTATAAATAAAAATAAAATACGCAATTAACAACGAATCTAAAAGATAATTTTAGTCTAGAAATATCTCAATTGATTGAATATAAAAAATATGAAAAAATGTCACCGATTTTGAGCCTTTTATTCCCTCTCCAATTTCATCGACTTGATTAATGTAGAAAGAAGCAACTTGATAAAAAAAATTAATTGCATAAAAAACAGATTAGTAAAACATTGATGAATTTAAAAAAAAACAGATTATTAAAAAAAATAGTAATAAAAAAGATTAACATATGTATAAAAAAATAATGAAAAAAGAAGAGAACAACTTGCAAAAGAAGACAACAACTTTCAAATAAAAAAAGAAGATATCCTTCAACTTGCGTACAGTAGTAAAATGGTAATGGATAACCTTCAACTTCTGCAAAAATTAAAAAAGAAAGCTTGCAAGAGAGAGAGAGAGAGAGAGAGAGAGAGAGACGTAAGGAGAGAGGAGAGGGAGAGTGTTGGCTGGAAAAAGAAAGAGAGAGAGAGAGGAAAATACAAAGATGTTGTGGGTAGTTGAAAAAATGACTCCTAAAAAACTCGTAATCTTAAATGAGTTGGGTGAGTTTTTTTGGAAAGTTATATCATTCTTTTTTTGAATAGTTGAAAAAATGGGCCCCTAAAAAACTAAACTCATTTAAAAAAATATATTTTTTAATATATATAAAATATTTTGGGACCCATAAAATACACATATACTAGTACTTATTGTAAAATGATCCCTGTGCCACTGCCCACCTGGCACATGGCCAGGGCCGACCCTGTATATGCATAAAAAAATTTGAGGCCCCTAAAATGCGTCGAAAATTGAGGGCTCGAGGCGGCCGCCTCCCTAGCGTCCCCTCAAAATCGGTCCTGCTTGATTATTGTCTTTTAAGTCCTTAAAGCCTAGTCAACCCTCTAATTTTAAAGCAATTACAATTTTTTAAATGACTTATATGGTTTTCTTTATCACCCCCCCCCCCCCCCCCCCATGCCATAACAAAGGTGGGGATGGCATGCAAAACTGCCATGTTGTGCACCTCCAAACTTGCTCCAGTAAACGGAGATTGAGTACATCCCTGCATTTTGTTAGAGGCCTTTTCAATGAGAAAACGCATACATTCAACTTTTAGATTTACCCAATATATCGACTCTTAAGAAATTTGGACGGTTTTGGCAATAAAATATTGAGGAAATTATAAATAGGGAACTTGTCTAAAGGTCTAGAGTAAGAGTAGGCCTGTGAGCAGGACTTGAGGTGAATCAGGCTCGACACTAATTAGAATATTTTAGCTTTAGCCTGAACTCGGCTCGAACGAGCTTGAGGGCCTTAGCTCAAGCTCGGCTCATAAAATATAGTCTGTTGTGGGGCCGATTTGAGCAGGCCCGAATTGGATTCACTGACTAAAAAAAATTATTTCTCCCACAAATAACACCTTTTAATTTTTTTAATTCAAGAACCCGCATTCGCATCCGCATCCGCATCCACATCCGCCTTATTATTATTATTATTATTATTATTATTATTATTATTATTATTATTATTATTATTATTATTATTATTATTATTATTATTATTATTATTATTATTATTATTATTATTATTATTATTATTATTATTATTATTATTATTATTATTATTATTTATTTTTTATTATTTTTTATTATTTTTTTTAAGAAAACTTCAATCATCTTTCTTGAAAAAAATTATAAAAATAGTGGCCCAAGTAGGTAGCCTCTTACAAGTCATCATCTACAATAATAAATTAACATGAAAAAACTAGTAGTAAAATAATTAAATATCAAATATATATTTTTATGTATATTATTTCAGGGCGAGCCTAATTCGAGCTTGACAGTTCTTGGCTCAGAATTCGAGCTTAACTTTTTGGCTCAAACTCGGCCTGGCTCAAACTCAATTAAAGCTCCGCCTGAATATAGCGAGCCGAGCGATCGGGCTTGCTTGGCCGAATTGACATGCTTGAGTGAAAGGGTGTTTGTGTACGGCCAAACACTTGTGTCCGATCCATGGTAACATGATATAATTGTAGATGGCCACTGTATCACAAAATTTCTAATATCACATAAAAATTTATAATATGACATTGGGTGTTTCTAAGGGCATTACAAAAAATGCTTCAAAATGCCACAAGAGATTTTTTACATTATTTTGCTAAGGGCCACCAAATAGTGTGTGTATATATATATATATTACTTTATCTCAATCATTCTTCCAAAATATTTTCTCTTTCAAGACAACTTTCTCTAAACTATTCTCACTCAAAACCCTACATAAACTTTTCATTCAAACACTATAAAAACTTCACCAACAAATTACCAAATTAACGATTGAAACAACATAATAACTATGATTTTTAGTCATTGAAGTTATCATATTGAAGTTACAACAACTAATTGAGGTTTTAACAATGAGCGTGACAACTATAAAACTAATGAAAATTGTCAAAATATTATGTTTGAGGTAATTTTTGCTGCACCAATACGTTTTTTTAATGTTTTTTAACCCTAGAAAAAATTAAACCCGAAAATGACATTTTATAGTGGTTCGGTATCAGGCCTCAGAAGAGAAGATGATTTTTGAGGTGATTATCCCGAATTAAAGTTAAATTTTTTGTGAAGAGAAATTTTCATTCGGGATGATTATGTTGAATGGAAGGCATATATTCGGGATGATTAAGCTGAATGGAATGTATAGATATATGTATATTTTTTGTTAAAAAGTCTCATTCAAGGTAATTATATCGAATGAAACACATATACTTGGGGTAATTATGCCGAATTAATTGCATATACTCGGGGTTATTATACCGAATGATGTTTGAATCCGATTTTTCATACCATATTTGATCGGGGCAAACATGACGAATGTTGGGTATTTATTTGGGGTCGGGATACCCCCCGAACCACTGAATTTATCAGCTATGGTTTTGTATGCTAGGGTTTATTATTTATGTGGCGTTTTCTCAACATATGAGGGATATTAAACGTTCTTTGCACAAAAAATTAACACATTATTGTTGTTCAATATGATTTTAATATGTTTAACATGTTTTTCAAGGGTTTAACATATTTTTCATGATGAATAATGTATCAAACAATGTCTATTATATATGTTTTGATGACTAAAATCTTGCTTGTATGGTGTTGGATGATTATTTGATGAAGATCTTTGAAGCTTTGGAGGTTTTGAAGTTGAAAGGTTGAGAAGTTGATAGGTTTGAACGTGTAAAGAGAAGGAGGAAAAGTGGATAAAATGATTTTTTACACTTTATATATGTGTGGCCTTCAATGTGGCATTTTGTAGTAAAAATTAGATTAAGGTGATATTTTATAGTAAAAGTAAGCTTGTGGTATTTTGAAGTTATTTTTGGGTACCCTTAGCACCCCTCTATGACAATCCATATAGTAATATAATACCATGTTTGAGTCATTGGAGCATTTTGCTCCATCAAAATGCTCCAATGTTATTTTGTTCCACCAAAAAATGGACCCAACTCCAGGGCATTGTGCATTCAACACCTATATGCGACATTGCAATTGCCACGCTGACCACTCTCTCAAGGTAGTTGGAAGACCACGATAACAACAACCATTTTTCAACGGCTCTTCAACTACAATTTTTACAAAATTGTATAAATAACCACCTAAATTCAACATTTTTCATCACCAATTTCATCCTCAAACATTATATTCTTGTTTTCAAAGTTACAAACACTTTACTTCCTTTGGAAAAATGCCAATGGAAATTATATTTGGATGTGAAAGAAAATGAGATTAATTTATGGGACAATTAGTTTTTGTTAAAACAGTGGCGTTTAAATATACTGACTATTATATGAGAAAATGGGGAAGGCACTATTTTTCAATTTTAATTATGAGAGGCAACAATCATATTTCGTCTTTTAAATAATTTTAAGGGACAATGCCTTTAATTTTCTTAATAATTCCACCGCTAAAAACTCGTTTTCTTGTAGTTAGACAAATGGATCAAAGAGTGAAAGTGATGTTGTGATATTTTCTCTTTAGTTTTCTTTTAAAATATCAATAATATTAATGAATCGATTATCGTGTGATTCTTTCGAAGTTTTGTAATTGTTTGTAAGATCCTGTGTACGTAAAAATATTATTTAGAAAGGTAAATATATATAATCGGGACAAAATATGGTTGTTAGGAGTAAGTGGGAGAAAATTGCTTTTGTGTATTTAATAAAAACTAGCAATTGCTGAAAAACTTGATTTAATTGACTATGTTTAGAATTAGTTGACTATATCAGAACAATCGACTCATTCTAGAATTAGCAGTCTCCAAGTCCCTTTATTTTGTTTCCAATATGAGTAAGTTCGAGAACAACTAGCATAGTCAACTCCAAATTAAATTACTAGACTATATTTGGTCATTTGGGTATTTTGATTTTGAAATATTGTTTTAATGCTGTAAAAATTATTTGAATTTGTGTGAGTGTTTAAATCGATAGTTTGATCATGTTTAGAAAGTGTTATACCTTTACATTAGTCTTAAAGCTACAACTCTCTCTCTCTCGCGCCTTCGTAGTTTGATCACTTGTACGTTGTTGAAGACATTGTTGATGTAGCTGTGATATTCTATAAAACATTTTATGATGAGTGAACTTTATCTAATGGTTTGCTTGAATGAACGATCTTTGTGCTTGATTCTTGATTTCCTTGATTGTTCTCAACTTGATTGATGATGAAGCTTTTGTATTTTTGTTAAATGATTGTTAAAGTCGTTTTTGAATCTTCTCGTGTGAGTGTAGTTCTCCCAATAAGTAGTTTTGGAAGTGTGAATGTATTACTTTGTTTTCTTGTAATGATTCTCATCATGTCTTGAGGATAATATTCTTAAGTTAAGGGCGAGAAAGAGAATGTAGGTATATAATTATCAATCGAATTATTCATCAAAAGTATTTTTTTATTATTTTGATATATCTTGATTTCTCAGGACTAATATCATCTCAATTATACTTCCATTGCAAACCAATACCCTGAAAACACCTATGAAGGTTTTGTTTTAACATGAGTACCATAGTATTCGGCAAGAAGAAATAATTTTATAATAGGAATACATGATTTTGATATAGAGTCAACAAAGGAGAGTGGTAGGAGAGATTGGGGCTAGTTTGTAGAAGGACAAAGGGGAGAAAAAGGAGAAATGAAAATTTTGAACATTTTATATAAGTGCCTTATTCTAATAACTGTTGGAATAAATGGTATTTGATAGCAAAATTTGAGCAACTTTGAGCTCAAATTAAGGTGGGACCCACACCACGAAAATTGTGGGACCATATACGAACGCGCTCTCCTTGGTAAGGAGATTAACGCAGTATATTCATATGTCGAAATCCATTAAGTTATGAATGATATATGTGTGTTCAAAGTGACTCATAAAGCAATGAAAGTTAATGTATTGGGTATGTTTTAACTCTTGTCCCACATTTGAAGAGTAGTGGGAAAATGATGAGTTAATAAAACCCAATTGATGGACTAAGGCTTGGATGTTGTGGCCATCCCCGCCGCGGAGGGAGGAGGAATCCTTCGGGTCCCGCGCCTCCCCTCTCGGGAGAGCGCTTCGGCCGACGTCGATTTTGTGAGGTGTGAAAAATGTAGAGAGATTTAGAGTCGCCAGTCTATTTTACTCAAAACAGACAAAAGAAAAAGGGGAAGCCACCCCGAAGGATGGCTTCTAAAGACATATTGGTGCGTGCGAAACCAAAATGATTCAGAAAGGGTTCGGAGGCTTAGTTATGAAATGGGAAGGTGTTAGGCACCCATTCCGCCCTTTCGGTCTCTCATGGGTATTTGCTATTTTCCTTTATGTTTCCCCCCATGAGATGTGTGCATGTGTATATATATAGAATGGAGGTAGGAATCCTCGACTTGTATCATGGAAAAGATAAAGCAAGTCATCTGTAGGAAGATATAAGAATAGTGTTAGAAAGATAAGATTTACGCGATTACCCCTACGTTGATCGGTATAATGGAACGATAACGCACATGGAGTAATACGTTATACATATATATAATATAAGAAGATTAGATTTAGGGTAGATAGAAAGTAAGAGAAAGGGTGAGAGAAAGGACTCGAATCTCGAGTTTTACCCCGAGACGCCTACGTAGCCTATAAAGGCATCAAAGTCCACGTAGTTCGCATACAAAGCAAAGGGGTGGGGTTTATCCCATAAATCCAAATGTGGGATCTCTTATTTGTAAGTGTGTGCGTGTGTGTAGAAAAAGTGTTTTAGTTGTGAGAAAAGCGTGAAAAAGTGTGAGAATCCCTTCTTTGGAATTTATGAGCAAACCCTCTTTTTCTTGTTTTTTGGTTTTTTATTTATATAAAAATATGGGATGTGCAATAATACTAAATAAAAAGTATATTAGAATGTGTGAGATGAGATTATAAAAGTGCTAAGTAAGAAAACAAGTTATTGGGAATTCAAGAGAATTTAAGAGAGAGTTTGAGAAAGTTGGACCTTCTTGAAGATTTTGAGCTTGATCTTGAATGTTGGAGAGCAACCCTTGAGCTTGGATGATGATGGAGAGTGGTTAATTCACCAAGTTTGATGAAAGGGATAATGAAAAGTGGAAGTAAAAGAGGGATTTGGAAGTTGAAATCACGCTGCCTTTGAGAGGGTTTCTGGGATTCGTTCAGAGAGATTTCTATCAGATTTGAGATCCCCTTGCAAATGAGGCCAAGGCCTCCTTTTTATAGGCCCAGGGGTCTACCGATCGGCATTGCCATGGCACTACCTATCGGTAGGTGCCGATAGGCAGGGTCTGGGACCTGCCACTTGGCAGTGCGCCTTAGGCTTTTTCGTAAAATTGGCCGCCGAGGGCAAATCATTCTTCAGAATCGCGCACGGGGCATACCGTTGGAAAGGTATTTCAGAGACCTTCGAAAGTCCTTTGGATCTCTCCCGAGTTCGGGAGTTAACTTTGGGTCAAATGTGGCCTGTAAGCGTTTGTCGGTCCATTGGACGGAGAATCGCGTGGACGCAAATGGCGCGTTCGTCCGCATGGTAAGTCCGAATCGCGCACGGGGCATACCGTTGGAAAGGTTAGGAGGTGTACTTAGACATTCCAAAGATTTTGACCCGGTTTGGAGAGTTGACTTTGATCAATCGGTCCCGGGAAGCGCTCGGTGGCTTCCCGGAGTCAAACGGATCGTTCGTCCGCATGGAAAGTCAGAATTGCGCACGGGATGGACCGTTGGAAATGGTATTCAGTGCCCTTCGAAGATTAATTTAGCCTCGGTCGAGCTAAAGAGTTGACATAGGTCAAATAGAGCCCGGGAGCTCCCGGTGGCCTCTAGGTCAGGTTTCGGACGCAAATGGCGCGTTCGTCCGTATGGTAAGTCGGAATCGCGTACGGGGTGAACCATTGGAAAGGGTATTCAGTGCCCTTCGAAGATTCATTGAGTCTCAGTCGAGACGAGGAGTTTGACTTTTGGGTCAAACTGAGCCGGGGGGTGCCCGATGGCTTTCAGGTCAGTACTCGAGACGTGACCTGGGTTTATAGTGATGAAGGGAGGTACTAGGGACCTAAGGAGAGTTAAGGGGTAAGATAATGGGGTGCCTACAGAGCCCCTCGAAAGGTGAGTTTGGAACAAATGATAGCCGTCGATTAGACACCGCATGATGCCTTTTGAGGGAGTATGACCGATTCAGAGGGTCGAGGTCGATTCTGAGGACCTAAGAAGTATGTCGGGGATGATCAATTCTATGATTCAAAGCCAAATCTGCGGGCTTATGGAAGCGAGGGTGACCAATTCAGAGGATCGAGGTCAGTTCTGAGGACCTAAGGAAATGAGGATGACCAACTCAGTGGGTCGAGGTCAGTTCTGACCTAAGAGTGGTGACGATCGAGGACCGAGGTCAATCCTGACCTAGCTGAGGTGACGATCCAAGACCGAGGCCAATTCTGGCCCAAGAGTGGTGACGACCGAGGACCGATGTCAATTCTGACCTAACTAAGGTGACGATCTAAGACCGGGGCCAATTCTGACCTAAGAGTGGTGACGACCGAGGTTAATTCTGACCTAACTAAGGTGATGATCTAAGACCAGGGTCAATTCTGACCCAAGAGTGGTGACGACCGAGGACCGAGGTCAATTCTGACCTAACTAAGGTGACGATCCAAGACCGGGGTCAATGGTGACGACGGAGGACCGAGGTCAATTCTGACCTAACTAAGGTGACAATCCAAGACCAGGGATAATTCTGACCCAAGAGTGGTGACGACCGAGGACCGAGGTCAATTTTGACCTAACTAAGGTGACGATCCAAGATCGGGGCCAATTCTGACCCAAGAGTGGTGAGATCGAGGACCGAGGTCAATTCTGACCTTACAAAGGTGACGATCCAAGATCGAGGCCAATTCTGACCCAAGAGTGGTGACGATCGAGGACCGAGGTCAATTCTGACCTAACTAAGGTGACGATCCAAGACCGGGGCCAATTCTAACCCAAGAGTGGTAACGACCGAGGACCGAGGTCAATCCTGACCTAACTAAGGTGATGATCCAAGATCGGGGTCAATTCTGACCCAAGAGTGGTAACGATCGAGGATCGAGGTCAATTCTGACCTAACTAAGGTGACGATCCAAGACCGGGGTCAATTTTGACCCAAGAGTGGTGATGACCGAGGACCGAGGTCAATTCTGACCTAACTAAGGTGACAATCCAAGATCGGGCCGAATTTTGACCCAAGAGTGGTGACGACCGAGGACCGAGGTCAATTCTGACCTAACTAAGGTGACGATCCAAGACCGGGGCCAATTCTGACCCAAGAGTGGTGACGACCGAGGACCGAGGTCAATTCTGACCATACTAAGGTGACGATCCAAGATCGGGGCCAATTCTGACCCAAGAATGGTGACGACCGAGGATCGAGGTCAATTCTGACCTAACTAAGGTGACGATCCAAGACCGGGGTCAATTCTGACCCAAGAGTGGTGACGATCGAGGACCAAGGTTAATTCTGACCTAACTAAGGTGACGATCCAAGATCGGGTCCAATTCTGACCCAAGAGTGGTAACGACCGAGGACCGAGGTCAATTATGACCTAACTAAGGTGACGATCCAAGACCGGGGCCAATTCTGACCCAAGAGTGGTGACGATCAAGGACCGAGGTCAATTCTGACCTAACTAAGATGACGATCCAAGACCGGGGCCAATTCTGACCCAAGAGTGGTGACGACCGAGGACCGAGGTCAATTCTGACCTAACTAAGGTGACGATCCAAGACCGGGGCCAATTCTGACCCAAGAGTAGATAAAGATTGTATTTTGATTCTGCTGGAGAAAGATCTTTGTGATTCCGATTTGAGCTGGGGAGCTGCTAGCTGGGGGAAGCTTTATAGGAGGCCTCGCAGGGAACAACCTATTTTGGGTGCTCTAAGAGAATTCCGCTAGGGAAGTGATCAGATGATCCTTAGAGATCCTCCGGAGTTTTGCCGGGAGGAGATTTCACTTAGTTTTTGAGGATTCCGCTGGGGAAGAGGGGTTCCGCTGGGAATAAGAATTTGGATATGAGATTTCGCTGGGGAATGATGAATGGGCCGGGGAAAATTTGGATTGCCTTTTGGGAGAGATTGCTCGGGGCGAGTTTTTCTTCAGATTTCTACTGGGAAAAATACCATCTGATATTGTACCGCACCGGATAGCCGATGGTTGGGGAGGCCTTTTATAAAGTCTGAGGAGGAGGTGATTAAGTGGTCCGGGCGCCTTGCCCGAGAGGGCAATCGCTTGGATTTTGAGGTCTCCACTGGGGAAAATGGTGTGTCGCCCGAAGGAGTGCAAAATTTTCTTGATGAAAACGTTCTAAATCCTTCCTGGGATTTTCGGGGATTTTTCGAGGCTTTCTGGTATTTTCTGAGAATTTTTGTACGAAATTTTAAGGGGGTGCCGGTCGGCATAGACTGAGAGGTGCCATTCGGCAGTGGCACGAACTTTTGGGCTGCCTCGGGAAGGTGAGGAGACAGTGCCGATCGGTATGGCAGCGATCAGTGCCGATCGGCATAGCGTTTGGCCTCCTATATAAAAGGGGCGAATTCCACTCATTTTTCACAGCTTCCTGCCTTCTCTCTTTCTGCGAATTCTCTCCGCGAATCGTTCTAGCATTCTGATCTTCAAGAAATGTCCCCTTTCGTGAGCACTGCTGTCCACCGGGAGTGGTTGATCGTTGATGACTGGGCGAATGTGGATTGGAGGGACAGGGTGCCCCTTGCTTTGGGGAACGAGAATGCCTTTGATGCATTCGAGCCGGTTGCGGATGAGCGGACCCTGCTGCGGGAGCCGTCGCATCATCGCTCTTCGAGAGTGATTCCCGGTGGTTATGTAAGTAACCTGACCTTTGACATTCTTTCCTTTTTGGGTGATTTTTCCTTTTCTTGACCTTTGACTGAATTTTTCCTTTCGCCAGTCAGATATTTCTTTGAAGAACATGCGTGCCCGCGGGACGACGGGGCTTAGAGATGTTTGAGGGCATTTTCCACCCGTGGTGTGCTGGATGGTATCATCAGCGGGGTTTGGGAGGTTGGCGGCTGCGCGGGATGAGACGCCTCGTTCGACAGCAGTTTTGTGTGCCTTGGGGGAGAGGTGGTGGGACACTACCCACACTTTTCATTTTGGCTTTGGGGAGATGACGGTGACTCCCATAGATGTGCAGTAACTACTGGGGCTGGATTGTGACGGGGAGAAGATAGAGGTGGATCTCTCTTTGCAAGTGAGGCCGGAGGCGGTGTATGCGGCACTAGGTGATGTGAGGAGGATAGTCTCTGGAGATTCTATCCGGCTATCCTTGTTGAAGGATGTTTTACTGAGCAGGGTGGTTGATTTGCAGGATGGGCTGCAAGTGAGGCAGATGGCCCGGTTGTTCATTTTGTTGGTGCTAGGAGGTTTCATGGTGGCGTCGAGCGGCGACGTCGTCCATTTGTGGTTTCTGCCATCCTTGAGGATGTTTTCGAACATCCCTTTCTATGATTGGGGGAGTCTGACCTTGGCGACCCTTTACTCTTCTCTGGATACGTTCAGCCGGTGCTGCCGACAGACTTTTACTGGAGCCACGTATCTCCTTGAGGTATTCTTTACTTTGTGCATTTCCATTTCATGCATTCACATTTTCCTTTCATGCATTCGCATTTTCCTTATGCGTCTCTTATTGCTTGTGAATTCAGACGTGGTTTTATGAGGTGATTGGGTGCAACACCCTACTGATTGCTCTGAAGGACGACACCGTCGGGGACTTCTGTCTCTTGTATCGATGGCGTAAGGCCAACCGGAAGTAGAAGGGATCTCTCTCCCTGGAGGCGGTGCGTCAGGTTTTGAATGACCTGACTAGTGGTAGGGTAAGACTCTTTCCATTTCAGCCTTAGTTTTTTTGCACCTTCTTATTCTGTATTGATTTATGCCTGCTTGGGGATTTTTAGGTGACCTTTTATCCTTGGGGGACCGCCATTCAGGATACGGGGGTGACTGGGGTGAACGCGCAGATAAGGCATTTATTGGCGCATGAGCTCGGCCATTCCTGGTACCTAGGGGAGAGGGTGATTCGTCAGATTGCTGAGGAGGTGGTGGTGGTGCCTTTCGCGCAGCCTCCTACGTCTATGAGGCGGGAGCGACAGTTGTTGGAGGATGAGAGGGTCACGACAATGATCGGCGAGTCCTATGCTTTATACACTGATACGGCCGCGCCGTATGACTATATGGATTTTGTGACGAGCTGGTTGATGGCACCCAGCATACATGATGCCTTGCCTTTCCCTCCTGCTAGTTCGAGTCGGGCGGTGGGGTCTTCCCATAGTGGTGGTGGTCCGTCGACACATGCGACGGCGGCGACCTCGAAGGTCCCTTTTGTACAGCTGCACACTCCTTCGTACAACATCCGGCGGGCTGATGGAGGGACAGTGCCGATGCTACACCGTCCTCTTGCGATGGATCCGGAGGAGCTGGGCTTGACAGAGGACGTCTTTCGTCCCGCGGTAAACCTTTCGGTCCTTTTCCTCTCTTTCTTGATTTCTTTTGCTTGATACTGATTCTGCCTTTCCATTGCAGCAAATCCGAGTGTCGTCCACTTGGATCAGGGATATCAGGGATTGGATATCATCGGCAACTGCCCACATTCGGGAGGCTGTCCCTGTTCCTTCTTGCTTGGTGTCGTCAGCCTCGTCCCGGGGAGACTCTGGCTCGGATAGTGGGGGTACGTCGTCTCGCTGTAGGGGGAAGAGAGCGTGTCACAGGGGTGGAAACTCTTGAGAGAGATAGAGAGAGAGAATGTGGGTTCGGGCTGAGAACCGTTGTTTTTGGCTTTTTCTTTATTTCCTGCAAAAATGATGTAACACAGAAAACATATATATGCAATGCAATGCGGTTTTTTTGACTATCTTTTATTTTAATGATGAATGAATGCATGCACATGAGCTTTTTAATTTGCTACTGAGATCGTAAAACAAGAGTATTCTTGGAATCTTTCAAAGGAAAGTTATTTTATCGAAAACGGGGAATCCCACAAGGAGGGAACAGGAATCTTGAAATTCTTTTGAGAATATCAATTTTTTATTTGAGCTTTTGATTTGACAAAGAAGGAAAGGAGAAAATTTTAAAAAAAGGAATTATATAAGGAGAAAAAGGGATTCTGAAATTCTGTTGAGAATATCAAATTTTTATTTGAGTTTTCTGATTTTGACAAAAAGGGAAAGGAGGAAATTTCCAAAAATGGGGTGTTGCCGATCGGCAAGCACCCTGGCCTGCTTATCGGTAGTTCAGTCCAGTCCCATCAATTGAAAGCTTTGATTGGTACCCTCTTTCAGCCTTTAGTACCTTGTGGAGTAGGATTCCCTCCGATTTCTGTAGGGATTATGTCCCTTGTGAGGATTTTTAAGTATAATAAGGGAGAAGGGTGGAGTGTTTTCTGTAATACCCCGTATTTTTATGCTATATTAATTTGGGGATTTATTAAATTTAATGTGAATGATTTATTTAATAAAAATCCGAAAATTAATTATGTTATAATTATTAACGTGACGAGAGTTAGTAATTATGGGAAATTGGTTGAATATTACTAATGAGCAAAGTAATATATTATATTGGTAATATTGAATGTAATGAGTGAATTAAATGACGATTTCGGAAATTTAAGTCGGAACGTGCTCGTGTCACGTCGGGACTAATTTGGTTAAATAAAAAGTGAATATTTTATAAGTTGTCCGTATGGTCGTTTTGAGTGCGCCAACGCGTCCGGTAGGGTTGAGATAGTCAGAAAAGTTTACCCGGGGGTGTAGTTTGGGTCTCGGGGCATTTTTAGGCCTAATTAGTACCCCGGGAGGGCATTTTAGTCATTTTACATAATTGGGTAATTAAACCCACGAATTTCAGCAACCTATATCAGCCATTTAGGTTAGCTTTTAGGGTTAGAATATCCAGAAATCAAGTGACGGCCATTGGAGAAGAGAGGAGAGAGCTCCAAGGCAATTCAAGGCCAAGAAACCACCGGTTTGCACCACCGCCACCACCACCGCGTAGATCGCGAGACGAGGAACGCAGCCATACCAAAATCAACCGTGAATCTGCATACCAAAAATCCCAGGCAAGTATTTGACTTGCGTATTTTCGTTAATGCAATCTTCATATTAGTCTAGGATTGTTTAGAGATGGAAACTATGGAAGAAAACTCAAATTGTGTTAGGATAATGCATGTAGTTTTGATTATATGGAAATTCTGGAACCCTTGCCATGTAGAGGAATATAACCCACGAAATTTTGATGATATATTAGAAGGAATTTCTGGTAAAAACAGATTAGAACCTTGATTAAGGAAAACTCTAGGGTTCTTGATGATTAAATGGGATTTTGAGTTAATTATCCTTGTTTAATGATAGTTATACACATGCTTTACGTTATAAACACCTGGTATAATGTTATAATGATGATAGTAGGATTTTTGGGACGATTGGAATGGAAAAACATAGTTTTGGATGAAGAAGTTTAGTGAAACCCGTAACTGCATTCTGCAGAATTTTGCCCAGACCTGCTTGATCGATCGATCGAGCCTAGGGCTTCGATCGATCGAGCCCCAAGCTTCGATCGATTGACCCCTCCTGACAGACTCCTAATTCCCTCTTTAAATGAGTTAAATTCAAATTGTTGTGATATAATTCTTGGGCATTCTTGATAAAATTATTTTGGAGACATTGAGGACCAGTAGGGCATATGAATAAATGTTTGGACCTTTAATCTTCAACGAGAATGCTATTTATGGGACATTTACTTTAGGGTTGGTGAATTTATAAATTTAAAGGGTGAGGTGCGTAAGAGAGTTACATTGGAACCTAATAAAGACACTCACTGAATTTCAGATTTGTGAGGATATAGTCCACGAGTGTCAGGTAATGAGTGAGAAAACCCTTCGAGTTAAGGTTAGGAACGAAACCTTATACGTATTTCTATAAATGTGAAATTAAGGATAAATGGTATAATTATGGGTAATGTGAAGAACCTATGTTAATATGATAAAGTGGTATATTTATATGATTGTGTGTACATATATTATATACATGTGAAAAACATACCGCGCTACTTGCTATCCTTGAGGTTACCGCGCAGGGACAATCTTATCTCGATGGGACCTTTATGGGGGATATTGACTTGTACCCTAGAAGATAGATATCCTTGGTACAGGCTATCGAATTGATAGTTCAGACGGTCCTAAGAGACGCGAGTATGTGCCATCCTCTTAGAGACTTGGAATCTATGCTTCGCCTCGATATTGTTTGTATATGTGTTAATACAATTCGAGAGTGATTCCGAATTTGTATTCCCCTTGATTTGTGTGGTATGGGGTTTGGATAGTGGAAGTATGCACGCACCATAGTTTTATTCGGGGTGCTGTTATATATATATATATATATATATATATATATATATATATATATATATATTATACGAGTAGTTAATATATATATGAGATTATGATATTTGAAACTGCCCACTGAGATTTGATAAGTAGGACATGGTTGTTGGCTCAAATTATAAATACTTGTTTTGAGAAAGTATAATATGTCACTGGAAACTTTATTGTTTTTATAAAGTTAAAAATAGAGAACTTTGGTTACAAATTGGAACATCTTTCTAAAGTGGAAATAGTGAATTGTAAATCTTACGAGTAATCTAAGATACGTTAAATCTTTTAGAAAGACTAGTGCGATAATTGATGAAACAAACCGTTGGGAAGATTAGTGCTATAGGTGTGCACATTAGAAGAGAGGTGAGTATTTCTCAAGAGAGTGACGCACTAATATGTTGTTGCATTGGCTTGTATCAATTTAAATACTTGCTAAACGTATTTTAAAATCAAACACACTTTCGGGCTCTGACCCGTTTCTCTCTCTGTCTCTGTCTCTCTCTCTCTCTGTATCTCTCTTATATATATATATATATATATATATATATATTTCAGGTGCCCAGCCACAGGGGCGTCTTGCTTAGGATCCCTTGAGAGGAAACGTGCTGCATCTTAGGTGGGAGTTGCAGGCCACTTGCGTAGACGGCTTCTTTTATTGACTCCACTTTTAGCATTCTCATTTATTGGGCATGTGTCGCCCTTTCCATTATTTCATTTGTATTGGGACATTTATATTTCAGTTGTTTCCAGTATTATTCTATGGGATTTATTCAGTTCGGATTTGTGACTTTAGTTTTCATATGTTGACATTGGATTGACGAATGTATGATATTATTTGGTTTACTGTGATGTGATTCTTAATTGTAGAAATGTTGTTTTTAAATAAATAAATCTTTTTCGTTAATTAAAATTTGGAAAGTATGTATGAAAATGGTTTTGACACTTAGCTTAATTATTTAGGGTGTTAAATTGGAAAAATGTATTTTTATCGACAGTGATGCTGAGAATGAACCAAATGTTTACCTTGATTTAATTTAATAAAGGAGTGATCGCCCGGTATTTAATTAGGTGGGGTGTCACAGGTGGTATCAGAGCATCAGGTTCTAGTGTCCATAGGATCTGTACGGCTTATTTCGCTTTCAGCTTAACGTTATTGCTATAGAGCCCTATTTTTAGGATTGTTGTATTCCTGTTTTTACGTTAAAGTCTTCAGCTATTTGAGACTTGATGATAGCTGTACACTAATAAACTTGTTCACGTTTCAGATGCCTCCGAGACGTGCTACGAAAGATAGGCGTGCCCAAGCCGAGCAGCCAGCAGCTCCGGCACCAGGACAATGAATGCAAACGAAGTAACCGCCATTGTTGCTCAGGCGGTGAATGCCTCAATAGCGGTGACCCAGCAGGCTCCACCCCAGGTTCAGGCAGTGGCGCCAGTACCAGCACAGCTTCCATCGGCATGGGAGCGGGTTCGGGATGCTTTTCAGAAAGCGCATCCCCCTGAGTTTTCTGGTAGCTCCGATATTGTTACAGTTAGCCAATGGAAGAAGGACATCCAGCGGCATCTCCGTATGTACGAGTGCACTGACGTGCAAAAGCAGTTATTAGCTTCCTTTAAGCTGGTGGGAGCCGCATTACAGTGGTGGGAGTCCACTACTACTTTAGAGGAGAGGGACACGATCCCTATTCAGTTGTTCTGGGAGCGGTTTGACCGCAAGTATTTTCCACCCGCAGTGCAGACTGAAATGAGGCGGAAATTACTAAATCTGAAGAAGGAGAACCTTACGGTAGCTGAGTATGAGGAGGAGTTCACGAGACTTCTCACTATTGTGCCGGACGAGGCACCCACTGAGAGCAAGAAGATTTTACTGTTTGTCGACGGGTTAGCTTGGAGGATCCGTCAGCACCTTATTGAAAATCTATACCTGAGTACTTTCACTGACGTACTCAATGCAGCGTTACTACATTGCCAGGATCACCGCTTCCATCTTCAGGGAAGCAAGAGAGCAGGGGAGTCCAGCCAGCAGGGCAGGACCGGGGGTAATAGTGCCAGTGGGGCACCAACTCATGGGCAGACTCGTCAGCACGAGCAGAGTTCCCATCAGGGGGACCCTGCTAAATGATTCCGTTCAGGTGATTCTAGGCAGGGATTCGGGGGTTTCAGGCAGGGCCATTAGGGCCAGCCTAATCAGCAGGGCCAGCAGGGCCAACACCGACCACAGGGACAGCAGCAGGGCCAACAAGGCCAACAACGTGCACATCAGGGCCAACAGGGCCAGTGGCGTGGAGGAAACGGTCAGTAGGGCCGTGGACAGCAGGGTCAGAGGGGCGGAAACTTCAAAGGCCGATGCTTTGGGTGCGACAAACATGGCCATAGGCGCCAGGATTGCCCAGAGGGCGATAGGGCCCCACAGCAGCAGGGAGCCCGTAATGAGCCGCAGAGACCACTCTTTCCACCTGCCCTCCCAGCTCCAGCCCAGGTGCCAGCCCTACCAGCCATTCCAGCAGCTCCATTACAGCAGGGGCAATTGCAGTATGGACGTGTCTATAACGTCCACCAGGCAGCAGCTCCACAGGCACCACCCGCGATTGAGGGTATGTTTCCTATCCATGGTACTATGGGTCGAGTTTTGTTTGATACGGGGGCAACGCATTGTTTTATAGCTACACATTTTGCAAAGTCCTTAGGGTTGCTAGCCACAGCAGAGAGCACCGTGACGTGTGTCGACCCACCACTGGGGAGTGGGTCACTTATTTTCTTTATATGCCGGGGAGTGGGGGTAGAGATTGGTAGCTTGGTTTTACCTGTAGACATGTTAGTCTTAGACATGCAAGAGCATGATGTGATTATTGGTATGGACTGGCTCGTAGCTTATAGAGCCATGATTGATTGCTTCGGTGGGAGCATTGTTTTTGCCATTCCGAGGCAAGAGATGTTTGTAGTGGCGATGCCTCGCCCAGAGGGAGGTTCGACCGCTCATTTGTATTACATAGAGGAGGATACCTCTAAGGAGGTTGTGATTCCCTTAGATTCGATCCCTGTTGTCAGGGAGTATTCCGATGTGTTTCAGGAGATACCAGGCCTACCGCCCAGTCGTGAGATAGACTTTGTTATAGATTTATTGCCAGATACGAGACCTATAGCATGCGCACCGTACCGTATGGCTCCGGCAGAGATGCGAGAGCTACGAGATCAGATAGAGCAACTGTTAGGTCAGGGCTTTATTCGTAGGAGTACCTCACCTTGGGGCGCTCCAGTCTTATTTGTGAAGAAGAGAGATGGTTCACTGAGATTGTGTGTGGACTACCGGGAACTGAATAAGGTCACGATACGGAATAAATATCCGTTACCTCGAATCGATGATCTGTTCGACCAACTGAGGGGCGCAACTTTCTTTTCGAAGATAGATCTGAGGTCGGGGTACCATCAGTTACGTATTAGAGAGCAGGATGTTTCAAAGACTGCCTTCTTATCGAGATATGGGTCCTATGAGTTCAGGGTGATGCCGTTCGGACTCACAAATGCCCCAGCCATTTTTATGGACTTGATGAATCGAGTATTCAGAGAGTTCTTGGATCAGTTTGTCATCGTCTTCATAGATGACATCTTGATATATTCACACTCCGAGGAGGATCATGCCGAGCACTTGAGGCAGGTTCTTCAGACTCTACGAGAGCATCAGTTGTATGCTAAGTACGAGAAGTGTGGATTCTAGTTGCGAGAGGTACAGTTCTTGGGCCATGTTGTTTCTGAGCAGGGGATTGCAGTTGACCTGAGCAAAGTGTCAGCGGTGAGGGAGTGGGGACAGCCCACGACACCGACGGAAGTGCGTTGTTTCTTGGGGTTAGCCGGTTACTACAGGAGATTCATTCGGGGATTCTCCAAAATAGCGAGTCCATTGACGAATCTGACTCGCAAAGGGGTACCATATGTTTGGGATGACGCTTGTCAATTGGCTTTCGATGAGCTGAAAGACAAGCTCACTTTAGCGCCAGTCCTTACGTTACCGAAGCCGGGTGTGGAGTAACTGGTTTACACCGATGCGTCTTTACGGGGACTTGGAGGTGTACTCCAGCAGGAGGAGAAGGCTATAGCTTTTGCTTCCCGCAAGCTTAAGCCGCATGAGAAGAATTACCCCACCCACGACCTGGAGTTAGCAGCGGTCGTCTTTGCATTGAGGATATGGAGGCACTATTTATTGGGGGAGAAATTCCGTTTGTTCACAGACCATAAGTCACTGCAGTACCTGTTCACTCAGCGAGAGCTGAATATGCGTTAGCACAGATGGCTAGAGTTTGTGAAGGACTATCAGTTCGATATACAGTATCATCCGGGGAAGGCCAACGTAGTTGCTGATGCGTTGAGCCGTAGACCGGTAGACGATGTAGCGGACGTCTGGAAGGCAAAGTGGAAGGAGTTGGGTCACCAGGACGCAGTGGCACGTTCTTCCATAACCGTGATGTCAGTCACACCCGAGATTGTTACGAGGGTGATACAGGCACAGACTACAGACCCGTTTTGCCAGGAGCAGATTGTGCGACTCCTAGCCGAGGGTGCTGAGTCCTATTATGTTAGTTCTGATGGAGGTTTGCGGTTTAATGGGAGATTGGTGGTTCCAGAAGGAGCAGAATTACGTCATGCAGTGATGACTCATTCTCATGGGTCCCGATTTGCAGTACATCCGGGAGGCGATAAGATGTACCAAGATATGAGGCGACAATACTGGTGGAGTGGGATGAAGAAGGACATCGCTGAGTTTGTGTCCAAGTGTTCTACCTGCCAGCTGGTGAAGGTGGACCATCAGAAATCGTCAGGATTGCTTCAGCCATTGGAAGTACCCGCGTGGAAGTGGGAGAGTATTTCCATGGATTTCATTACAGGGTTGCCTACATCACAGCGGGGCCACGATTCTATCTGGGTGATTATAGACCATTTGACCAAAGTGGCTCATTTTCTGCCGGTGCGGACAGATTATACCACGGGTCAGTATGCTCAGTTGTTCATCGTGAAGATTGTCAGATTACACGGGGTGCCCCTGAATATTGTGTCAGATAGAGACAAGATTTTTGTGTCACATTTCTGGGAAATTTTTCAGGAGGCTATGGGTACTGAGTTGAGGTTGAGTTCAACTTACCACCCACAGACAGATGGATAGACAGAGCGTACTAATCATATGTTAGAGGATATGCTACGCATGTGTGTTCACGATTTTGGAGGAGGTTGGGAGCCACATCTTCCACTGGTAGAGTTTGCTTATAATAACTCTTATCAGTTTACGATTGGTATGGCTCCATTTGAGGCTTTGTATGGCAGGCCTTATCGTTCTCCAACTTGTTGGCTCGAGGTGGGGGACAACAAGTTGCTAGGACCAGAAGTGATTCAGGAGACCTCCGCGAGGATTGAGATAATCAGGAGTCATATTCGGGTAGCCCAGGACAGGCAGAAGGGCTATGCCGATGCGAAACGGTTCTTCCGGGAGTTTAATGTGGGAGATCAAGTGTTATTGCGTGTATCTCCTATGAAGGGAGTGATGAGGTTCGGGAAGAAGGGGAAGTTGGCTCCGAGGTACGTGGGACCATTTCCCATCATCGAGAGGATTGGGCCGGTTGCATACAGGTTGGGATTGCCAGAACATTTACATCGCATCCACGATGTATTCCACATCTCGTCGTTGAGACGATATCTTCGGGATGATATGGCCTATACTCACATTGCGATAGATGAGATAGACTTACAGTCTGATAGCTCTTAGGAGGAGAGACCAGTGGCTATTCTAGACTATAGTGAGAGGAGATTGAGGTCGAAAATAGTTCCACTTGTGCGAGTCCAGTGGGAGCATCATAATGTGGAGGAATCCACTTGGGAGCGTGAGGCAGATATGCGCGAGAGATATCCTGAGTTGTTTTTACCAGCTATGCCTTATTTTTCGAATTTCGGGACGAAATTCCGTTATTAGGGGGGAAGTATGTAATACCCCGTATTTTTATGCTATATTAATTTGGGGATTTATTAAATTTAATGTGAATGATTTATTTAATAAAAATTCGAAAATTAATTATGTTATAATTATTAACGTGACGAGAGTTAGTAATTATGGGAAATTGGTTGAATATTACTAATGAACAAAGTAATATATTGTATTGGTTATATTGAATGTCATGAGTGAATTAAATGACGATTTCGGAAATTTAAGTCGGAACGTGCTCGTGTCACGTCGGGACTAATTTGGTTAAATAAAATGTGAATATTTTATAAGTTGTCCGTATGGTCGTTTTGAGTGCGCCAACGCGTCCGGTAGGGTCGAGATAGTCAGAAAAGTGTACCGGGGGGTGTAGTTTGGGTCTCGGGGCATTTTTAGGCCTAATTAGTACCCCGGGAGGGCATTTTAGTCATTTTACATAATTGGATAATTAAACCCACGAATTTCAGCAACCTATATCAGCCATTTAGGTTAGATTTTAGGGTTAGAATATCCAGAAATCAAGTGACGGCCATTGGAGAAGAGAGGAGAGAGCTCCAAGGCAATTCAAGGCCAAGAAACCACCGGTTTGCACCACCGCCACCACCACCGCGTAGATCGCGAGACGAGGAACGCATCCATACCAAAATCAACCGTGAATCTGCATACCAAAAATCCCAGGCAAGTATTTGACTTGCGTATTTTTGTTAATGCAATATTCATATTAGTCTAGGATTGTTTAGAGATGGAAACTATGGAAGAAAACTCAAATTGTGTTAGGATAATGCATGTAGTTTTGATTATATGGAATTCTGGAACCCTTGCCATGTAGAGGAATATAACCCACGAATTTTTGATGATATATTAGAAGGAATTTCTGGTAAAAACAGATTAGAACCTTGATTAAGGAAAACTCTAGGGTTCTTGATGATTAGATGGGATTTTGAGTTAATTATCCATGTTTAATGATAGTTATACACATGCTTTACGTTATAAACACCTGGTATAATGTTATAATGATGATAGTAGGATTTTTGGGACGATTGGAATGGAAAAACATAGTTTTGGATGAAGAAGTTTAGTGAAACTCGTAACTGCATTCTGCAGAATTTTGCCCAGACCTGCTTGATCGATCGATCGAGCCTAGGGCTTCGATCGATCGAAGGTTCGATCGATCGAGACCCAAGCTTCGATCGATCAACCCCTCCTGACAGACTCCTAATTCCCTCTTTAAATGATTTAAATTCAAATTGTCGTGATATAATTCTTGGGCATTCTTGATAAAATTATTTTGGAGACATTGAGGACCAGTAGGGCATAGGAATAAATGTTTGGACCTTTAATGTTCAACGAGAATGGTATTTATGGGACATTTACTTTAGGGTTGGTGAATTTATAAATTTAAAGGGTGAGGTGCGTAAGAGAGTTACATTGGAACCTAATAAAGACACTCACTGAATTTCATATTTGTGAGGATATAGTCCACGAGTGTTAGGTAATGAGTGAGAAAACCCTTCGAGTTAAGGTTAGGAACGAAACCTTATACGTATTTCTATAAATGTGAAATTATGGATAAATGGTATAATTATGGGTAACGTGAAGAACCTATGTTAATATGATAAAGTGGTATATTTATATGATTGTGTGTATATATATTATATACATGTGAAAAACATACCGCGCTACTTGCTATCCTTGAGGTTACCGCGCTGGGACAGTCTTATCTCGATGGGACCTTTATGGGGAATATTGACTTGTACCCTAGAAGATAGATATCCTTGGTACATGCTATCGAATTGATATTTCAGACGGTCCTAAGAGACACGAGTATGTGCCATCCTCTTAGAGACTTGGAATCTATGCTTCGCCTCGATATTGTTTGTATATGTGTTAATACAATTCGAGAGTGATTCCGAATTTGTATTCCCCTTGATTTGAGTGGTATGGGGTTTGGATAGTGGAAGTATGCACGCACCATAGTTTTATTCGGGGTGCTGTTATATATATATATTATACGAGTAGTTAATATATATATGAGATTATGATATTTGAAACTGCCCACTGAGATTTGATAAGTAGAACATGGTTGTTGGCTCAAATTATAAATACTTGTTTTGAGAAAGTATAATATGTCACTGGAAACTTTATTGTTTTTATAAAGTTAAAAATAGAGAACTTTGGTTACAAATTGGAACATCTTTCTAAAGTGGAAATAGTGAATTGTAAATCTTACGAGTAATCTAAGATACGTTAAATCTTTTAGAAAGACTAGTGCGATAATTGATAAAACATACCGTTGGGAAGATTAGTGCGATAGGTGTGCACATTAGAAGAGAGGTGAGTATTTCTCAAGAGAGTGACGCACTAATATGTTGTTGCATTGGCCTGTATCAATTTAAATACTTGCTAAACGTATTTTAAAATCAAACACACTTTCGGGCTCTGACCCGTTTCTATCTCCCCCCCTCTCTCTCTCTCTCTTGTGTATATATATATATATATATATATATATATATATATATATATATATATATTTCAGGTGCCCAGCCACAGGGGCGTCTTGCTTAGGATCCCTTGAGAGGAAACGTACTGCAGCTTAGGTGGGAGTTGCAGGCCACTTGCGTAGACGGCTTCTTTTATTGACTCCACTTTTAGCATTCTCATTTATTGGGCATGTGTCGCCCTTTCCATTATTTCATTTGTATTGGGACATTTATATTTCAGTTGTTTCCAGTATTGTTCTATGGGATTTATTCAGTTCGGATTTGTGACTTTAGTTTTCATATGTTGACATTGGATTGACGAATGTATGATATTATTTGGTTTACTGTGATGTGATTCTTAATTGTAGAAATGTTGTTTTTAAATAAATAAATCTTTTTCGTTAATTGAAATTTGGAAAGTATGTATGAAAATGTTTTTGACACTTAGCTTATTTATTTAGGGTGTTAAATTGGAAAAATGTATTTTTATCGACAGTGATGCTGAGAATGAACCAACTGTTTACCTTGATTTAATTTAATAAATGAGTGATCGCCCGGTATTTAATTAGGCGGGGTGTCACATTTTCCTCACACCTTTTGCATTCTTACATACTCACCCATCATCTTTTAGCCTTGCGAGATGGCTCTCCCTGGTAGCATTGAGTTTGTCAATTACCTTGAAGCCTTGGAAGCTATGTGCTCTTATAATGTCGACTATGATGCTTTCAACATGCGTCGAGTCTCCTTGTGGCGTAATCGACCTTTTGAGTGGAATATGCTGATGGCGGCAGTACAATTTTGGTACCCCGAAGACCATGTATTCCGCTTTGGGTTGGAAGAAGTTTGTCCTACCTACGAGGAATTTTCTGCCATACTGGGTGTGAATCCCAGTGTTGCCGCGGCTTTACCCAAATTTTCCCGTTCTCTTAGGGATTTGTTGGCCGGGCTTCTCCATATTTCTCCTTCAGTGGCCAGGTCATTGGTTGCCGAAGGAATGATCTCCCTCCCGGCGGTGTTGCAGTCCGTGCGTTCGCGGGAAGTAAGTGATGCTGGCTATACTGGAGCCGTCGTTCTGGGCCTGTTTTCAAAATTATTATTGGTGACTGGGGAGGTGCGCGTGGACCCACAACTTGCAGCCATTACCTCATGGATGTCATACCGTCGCAATCCTGCGGCGCTGATATTGGCGGAGACTTTGAATGACCTGGATGCCTGGAGAGAAGGTCGTTCCGACTTTTTAAGGGGGAGCCCTGTGATGCTGTTCATGTGGTTGTCTGAAAGATTCCGCTTATCGACCCCTCCAGAATATCCTTTGTCGGCTGTACCCAACTACTTTTCGTGCTACTTCATCCGCATGGGCCTGTATGTTGAGAACTGGGAGAATTGGTTTGTGGAGCACGGGGCTCGTGGACTGTATTGGTCCGTGCCTTGGTTGGGACAGTTGCAGCCTGTTCTGGAGCTAGGAGAATATTCATATGTGCGGATGGTAGGTCTCAGGCAGACCTCTTTTTATTTCCCTTGGCGGCTTTTGCCCCAATTTGGCTGGGCACAGGTCGTGCCCCCTCGGACTTCAAATTTCTTTCCAGTAGAAGATTTGACTGAGGGCTTACGTCTGTTGCTTGGATCTCTGTGGGGAAATCAGCGTCCGTCGACCCGTCCCTCTATTGGGAAGGTTTGTCATGTACCCAAAGATTATATAAAGTGGTTTTGAAGGGAAGTAGCCAGTAAGATGTTGGCAGTAGAGACCAATCAGAGGTTGTTTGTTTTATCTGACTCCATGGAAGGGGGTGTTGTGGTCTTTTCGAAGATGGTTAAGGCTCATCGGTCCATGGAGTGTTTGCGGCACTCCATTCAGGCAGGAGAAACTTGGGTTCCTTAGGACGTGGATGATGAGGGTGCAGGCTCTTCGGGTAGCTGTGGGTAGGATTCCTGGGGAGTTTATTTATGTAATAGATGTGGGGGATTTTGTCTGGTTTTTATGGTAGTAGGGGGGGAGGGAGTTATCCGTTCCTTTTTCTTATGCAATATGTACTGTAGTTTCTTATTTAATGAAATAAAAAAGTTTCTGATCATCCAGCTGTGCCTTTCGATGAATTTTGTATTTTGAATTATCTATACCAATCGCTAAGGCATACATAATCCTTTTGTTCAAGTAGATGTTTAGAATGAACTGTTGTTCTCGGTGGTAAGAAAAGAGTAGTATTTTGTGAAAAAGAAGGGGCCGTGCTCATGTGAGGAGTATGAGCTGCCTACGTACCTCTAGGGTTTTTAAAAAAAGTTCTTGTCTGTTTGAAAATAGTTTTTGCAGAGGATCAGGTCCACGTAGTTCTGGGTAGAGGGAAATGTAGAGATTTTTTTTTTGAATAGAAGGGGGATGAGAAGAGTCGTAGCGCGCCGAGATTTCAAACTAGGGGTAGAATTTCTTGAGACGGTCCAGATTGACTGAACGAGCCATCTCTTCCCCATCCAGGTCAGTGAGCATGGCGGCACCGCCAGACAAGATTTTCTTTACAATGTAAGGTCCACTCCAATTGGGCTTGAACTTTCCTCTGGGGTCACAAATGGGTTCGATTATCTCTTTGAGGGATAAATCCCCCTCTCGGACACCGCGGTCCTTGACTCTCTTGTTGAATGATCGCACTATTCGGCGATGGTACCCTTGTATGTGATAAAGAGCTTTTAATCTCCGTTCATCTAGGAGGGTCAGCTCATCAAGACAGCCTTGGCACCAGTCTTCTTCACTAACCTTGCTTTCGAGCATGACGCGTAGCAAGGGTATTTCCAGCTCCACAGGTAAGACTGCTTCCATGTCGTAGACCAGGGAGTAAGGGGTAGCCCCAGTAGAGGTTCGGATTGAGGTTCTATAGCCCCAGAGGGCGTACGGGATCCGATCGGCCCAATCCCTACAACTTTCGGTCATCTTGCTGATGATGGCTTTGAGGTTTTTATTGGCGGCTTCAACTGCACCATTGGTCTGAGGTCGGTAGGGAGAAGATTTGTGTCTTTGAATCCCGTATTCGTTGACTATTTCTGTGACTTCTGCCTCAAAGTGCAAACCATTATCTGACACTAGCTCGTGCGGGACCCCATATCGACAGATGATATTTTTCTTGATGAATTTGGCCACCTTCTTGGCATTTAATACTGCGTATGACTCAGCTTCGACCCATTTGGTGAAGTAATCGATGGCAACCAGGACGAACTCATGCCCGTTTGACGCTTTTGGTGTAACTTTCCCTATGATGTCGATACCCCAGGTGGAGAACGGCCAGGGAGAAGTCATGTTATATAATTCCCGCGGCGGTAGATGTTGGAGATTGGAGAACTGTTGGCATTTAGGGCACCTCCGAACATAGGCGGTGCAATCCTGGGCCATGGTGGTCTAGTAGTAGCCTTGTCGGATGATCTTTTTGGCAAGCATGTGGCCGTTCATGTGAGGTCCGCATTCCCCGCTGTGGATTTTCTGCATTATCCTTTCAATGTCAGCCCCTGCGATATAGTGCAAATGAGTTCCATCGAAATTCCTCTTGAGTAGTGCTTTATGGCAGATGATGTACTGAGCGATCAGCCTTCGAAGGGTAGCTCGGTCGTTCTTATTGGAACCCTCGGGATACCTACGGTGTTTAAGGAGGCACCAAATATCATAGTACCAGCAATCGGCTAGTTCGGGATCTTCAGTGGAGACAAGCTCAATATGGTAGCAATGGGATGGTTTGTCTTGCTTTTGAATTAGGAAGGGGGTCATTATTATTCCCTCGGGCATGTCGACCATGGAAGCCAAAGTAGCGAGAGCATCGACTAGGTTATTCTTTGCTCGGGGTAGGTAATGGAAGGTGATATCTCGGAATTGGGAGGCCAACTCCTCTAATTGGGTGTTAAAGGGTTGGAGCTTTTCGTCCTTGACTTTCCACTTTCTGAGCACTTGACCGATGATAAGGGCAGAATCCCCGTATACATCAAGGTATTGAATACCTTTCTCGAGAGCGACCTGGAGGCCCACTGTGCATGCCTCGTATTCAATCATGTTATTAGTGCAAGGGAAATCCAATTTAATGGCGATGGGAGTCATCTGGGGCGACCAGAAGTATCCCAATGCCATATCCCTTTTTATTGGCAGCGCCATCAAAAAACATTTTCCATCGAAGGCGGTCTTGAGTGGTGCAGAGAATGTTTTCATCTGGGAATTCGGAGATCCAGACATCTTCTTCTTCTACGGGGTAGTCAACGAGGTAGTCAAAGATGGCTCTTCCTTTAACGGATTTCTGTGTGACGTACACGATATCAAACTCGGTTAGGAGCATCAACCATCGGGCCATTCGGCTAGATAAGGCGGGTTTCTCAAGCAGGTATTTGATGGGATCCATTCGGGATATAAGTTTAATGGGGAAGGCGAGCATGTAATATCGCAACTTTTGGGTGACCCAGACAAGTGCGACACATGCCTTTTCCAAAGCGGTGTAGTTGACCTCGTACCCGACTAATTTGTGACTGGCGTAATAGATGGCTCTTTATTTGCGGGAGTCTTCAAGGTATTGGGCTAGCAAAGCCCCAACTACAGTGTCTGTTATGGTTAGGTATAAGAGCAAAGGGAGACCAGGCTGTGGTGGCATGAGAACTGGAGGTTGGGTTAGGTATTATTTGATTCGATCAAAAGCTTCTTGGCAAGCCTCGTTCCAAACCTTGGTTGAATCCTTTCGGAGGAGCTTAAAGATTGGTTCACAGATGGAGGTTAGCTGGCTGATGAACCGGATGATATATTATAATTTCCCCAGGAAGCCTCAGACTTCCTTCTCTGTTCGGGGAGGTGGCATCTCAAGTATGGCCCTCAGCTTGGTGGGATCTGCTTCTATCCCCTTCTCACTGATCATGAATCCTAAGAGTTTTCCCTTCGTGGCGCCGAAGACGCACTTCTGTGGATTAAGTTTTATTTGATACTGCCGCAGTCGTTCGAAGAACTTCCGGAGAGCGGGAACATGACCTTCTCTAGTTTTGGACTTGATAATCATGTCATCCACGTAAACCTCGACCTCTTTATGGATTAGATTGTGCAGGATTGTTATGGCAGCCCTTTGGTAGGTAGTCCCGACATTCTTGAGACCGAATGGCATAACAGTGTAGCAAAAGGTTCCCCATGGGGTGATGAATGCAGTTTTCTCTTGGTGGTCGAGATGCATCTTAATTTGGTTGCATCCGGAAAATCCGTCGATAAATGACTTGAGAGCATGACTGGCTATGTTGTCCACGATCATGTCGATGTTGGGTAGCGAATAATCATCCTTCGGAGAGGCTTTGTTTAAATCTCGATAATCCACACACATTCGAACCTTTCCTCCTGATTTTGGTACAGGTATAATGTTGGCCAGCCACATGGGATATTCGATTACTCGAATGAAACCCACGTTCAACTATTTGATCACCTCTTCTTTGACCTTAAGCGACCATTCGGTGCGGATCTTTCTCAATTTTTATTTAACTGGCTTGGCATCTGGGAGAATGGGGATCTCGTGCTGAGCTATTTTGAGATCAATACCGGGCATGTCGTCGTAGGACCAAGTGAAGACATCCACGAACTCCTTTAGCAATTCTTCGAATTGTGCACGCTCATGCTCGTCATGGGTGGCCCCTATCCTAATCTCGCTCAGTTGGCTACTAGAACCGAGATTAATAACAACAGTGTCTTCTTCATTAACTTGAACCCGGTTATGTGGTTTATTATTAACCTTATTTAGATCAGTTAAGAATTGTTCATTTGCAAAATCATCATCATCATCAAAAGTTTGATTAAAATCCACACAATTAATGTAAGGCACAACAAGATACTCAAAATCTTCGTGTATTTCATTGATAGGAAAAAAGCATTGAGAACCTCATCAAAAGAGGTCTCGATTACATTTGAGCAAGGACGGACAACAGTGGATAAAACAGGGTAAACATTGGGGTTAGGGGAGATTTCAACAGGTAGAGTTGGCGTAGCATGCCAGTTGAGGAGAGGTGTATCAGCAGCTTTAATCAAACGGGATGGGTCCGTTGATGTAGTGCCTGAATGAACCATGCAGAGTGTCAGCCCCAGTGTCTGCAGGTTGAAGGAATCTCCGGAGTCACTTTCCTCAGTCTCTTCGGCATCTTTGATAAGCGGTGGCACCTAGTATTGGTAACTTTCGACCCATGGGTAGCTGTTTTGGAAAAAGATCTCCATTCCAGACTTCATCTTCTTGTCTGTATGGTCATACCACGGTTCTGGAAAACCGCAAAAGGGGAAATCCTCGCCCTCCTTGATGAATCGTCCATTTAAAGAATCTCCCGAGATAGCTCGGATGAAGTCTAACCCTCTCTTTGACCGAGTCTGTCGGATCATTCTGAGCTCTTGTTCTGATGGTTGATACCCCAAGCCACAAGGAGGGAAAGCTTCATTCAGTTCGATGGGCTTAAGTATCCCCTGCTGCCTTTGTCCTAGCCTCAGTTCGGGCATGAAGTGCATGTTACTGAACATCTGAATCGCATTGACATTGCCATGAGGGTCATATTCTGGACAAACCCTTTCTTTGAAACCGTCCCCTGTCGGGAGTAGGGATGGTTCAACTCGGAAACCTGATAGGAGCATATCATTTGACCTGTGCTGTATCTCAAGAATTGGACTGCTGGTGCTTGCACCCTCAGTGTTACCGTAGTCACCCAAAATGGTGATGACTCACCCATCGGCGAAGAACTTCAATTTATGATGGAACGAGGAAGAGACACCCTTTATACTGTAGAGCCAGGGTCGTCCGAGCAACAGGTTAAAACAGGCCGGGATATCGATGACTTGGAATTCGACGACAGGGTTTATAGGTCCAACCCTTATTACAAGTTTTATGGATCCCATCACCTCACGGCGGGTATTATCGTAGGCACACACGGTAGCGGATGTTGGAGCGAGGTCACTTTCTTTCAGACCTAAACATTTGAAGGTTCTCAGCGGGCAGACATTCAAAGCGGATCCGTTGTCAATGAGAGAGAGTGGTACAACCTTCCCCATAACTTCGACGGAGATGTTGAGTGCATGATTATGATTTGGCCCAATTTTTGGGATTTCTTCTTCAAAAAAGGACAGCATTCGGGTAGAGGTCAAGGATCCGACCAGGTTCACCGCTTCTTCTAGTGTGGTAGAGGGAACAACTATGGGTCCAGTGAGCAATTTGATCAAAGCATTTCTGTGTAGCTGGGAAGACATGAAAATCCCCTATAGAGTGATGTTAGCTTGAGTTTTCTTCAATTGATCGAGGATTTTGCTTTCCTCGAGGGTCATTTCTGGCATGGGAAGGTCTTCAACGCCCTTCCCCTTGTCATTCGCTGGTAGTGAGTTTGAAATTTGGTAATTTCTCCCAGATTTGGTCATGTGATTTACCGAAGAAGGGAAAAACTTAAATCCAGTTTCCTCATCAATCTCAGGTTGTTCTGCCACCTTATCAATTTCTCCGAGGAGTTCCTCAAATGATATCATCCCACATAAGTCAGCTATTGGGCCATTTCCTCCTGAAGCTTGTTCTTCATTCGAAACTTCGAATTCTTCCCCCCATCCGGTGTTAACAATTCTGTTTTCCCTTGTGAAGTCAATGCATTCCATAACTTCAACGGCTTCTTCATACAGGTCTTCCCATTCTATGGGGATGTCTAAGGGTTAAGGGACCAGGTGCCCTTGCAGATTTAAAGTGTCAAGTAACTCGGTGATACTGCAAATGTTATTGGTTTGCCTTAATGCTTCCGTTATGATCCGGACAACATCATCTAAGTAGATTTTGTCAGTTGGTACCATCCACCTATCTGATTCTCGGGCCCATTTTCGTGCTTCCAAAAACAATGTACTGAACCTCTGGCAGTCGATAATCATCTGTGAGGGCAATTTCAGCCCGAACTCTAGGAGTTGGTTTAATAACTCTGATAATTCCATACCTCCACTTTCAGAACAGGTCCGGATAGTGATGCACGCTCTGGTAAGGAGTGACAAAGCCAGATCAGCAGGGCTAGCAGGGTGTAGGAGGAAATATGGGCAAAGTTGAAGGGGTTTAGGAGAGTATACGGGTGTGATTTGAGTTGATGGATCGAAATCTGGGTTTCCTTCCAAGAAGATGGCATTGGTGTGATTTGGGAGTGGGTTATGAGTAGTGTTTGGTTTAGGATTGGCTGGTGGGGCGATGGTACCCCGGTCAATGAGATCTTGGATTATGTTTCGGAGGTGGAAGCATTGGTCGGTGGTATGGCCAGCTGTTTGGTGAAAGGCACAATGAGCATCGGTCTTGAAATTTCTGGGAAGTGGATTGGGTAATGGACGTGGATCCAGGGGCTTTATAAGGTTTCGGCTTAACAGGGCTTGGTAAACTTTGGAGAGGGGAGCATGGAGCTCAGTGTATTCCCTTCGGATGGGAGCAGGGCGGCTTTTCGGTGCCCATGATGTGGTTGGTTGAGAAATGTTGTTGATGGTTGAGATTGCGGTACTGACAGGCTTGTCATATTTTCTGGGGGTGAATTGTCCGGACACCTTCTTCGGTTCAACTTCTATTTTGGCAAGACTTTCCTCGATTTCTACCCCTACTTCTCTCAGAGCTCGAAAATGGGGGTAGTACTGTCCTCCCATGGTCGTTCGGACATGGGGCAAGAAATTCTCCTTCACTATGTTGACTTGTTCTTCTTCAGACGGCTGATTGGTCATGGTAGCCGCTTTTTCCCTCCATCGGGCTATAAAGTTACTGACTGATTCTCCAAAGTTCTGTTTGAGCAACTCTAAATCACGGCGAGTGACCTCAAACTCTTCGTTGTATTTGTACCGTGACATGAATTCTCGGGCTACATCCTCCCAGCTACGAATTCTGGATTCCTCAAGAGATAAAAACCATCGGAGAGCACTATCTTTCAATGTTTGCTGAAATAATTGGGCCATCACCTCTTCGGAAGCCCCTAGTAGAGTCATGGAACGATGATAACTGCGAAGATGAACAATCGGGGGACCACTCCCTCCAAACTTCTCGATATTTAGCATTTTGAACTTCTCGGGTAACCTTGCTTTAGGATAAGGAGACATATGGGTGTAGTCCATGTAATTTTCAGAGATCCTGACTTGGTCAAACTTCTTGGTGAGCATCTTAAGATCCTCTTTGACTTTGTTCAACTCCTCCTCCTTTGGATCAGCAACCAGAGGCAAGTTAGCCATAGGCTGGGCAATGTTTGGCATTGGAAGCTAGGCAGGCGGCGGCCCATTAGCAGGAGGGGCACGCGGAGCGTTCTGATATTCTTTTGGGACCCAGATAGGCTCGGGTGGACCCATAGCATGAGGGAATAGGGCCTCGGGCTCTTGAGGAATATGACCTTGGTTTCGTTACATTTCTCGGACCTCAGCTTGGAGGTTGTCAATCTTGGCCACGAGCTGAGCTAGGACTGTCGATAGATCCGGTTGTATGACTGGTACTTGATCTGCATTCTCCACGGAAGATGGATGGATTCCGGATTCGAAAGAAGTAGTAGAGGAGCGGACGAAACTCTGAGGTGATTTGACTGAAGACCTAAGCCAATAGGGAGCCAGGCCAAGGGCGTGCGATCAACCTGAGAAGGCGTAGGATGAGATTTATTTTTGAGAAAAGGGAAGGAACTATTTTTGGATTTCTGATAAAAAGGGAGAAATGTTTTTGGATTTTTGATAAGAAAGGGAGAAATGTTTTTTTGGATTTTTAATAAGAAAGGGAGAAATGTTTTTGGAGACGGAACTCAGCATGATTATTATGTTCTCACTTGTATTTAATTCTCCTAAATGCAATGCCGGACAAGACCTGAGCCTGTAAAAGTGGGGTTTTAATATATGCAAAACTGCGGTTTGGGACTTATAACCAGGCTCGCGGACAGAGTCCTATTCTAAAAATGCGCGAAAATTGGGCGGAAGATCGACCCGAAATTTTGACAGAGTTTTAGGTCGAAACCGATAATCTAAAGTGCGTGTCCTAGGTTTGACACTTATATGCGGGTATGCAGTTGGTTGGGTGAATCGACATGGGTTCCCCCCTTTGGAGTGGCTTCCACAATATACGTCTTGTTCTTGCGGGCAATCGGTACGTATGGACAAGCCATTTGATATACCTGAGTGTACGTGAATTGCCTCACCATATACCTCGTGAGGACGGTACGTGTGAGAGCGAATTCGATATACTCGGCGTACGTGAACGAATTCCCTGCGATATACCTCCCGTCATGACTTCGGTCAAGCGGTACGATGCGGGGGAACCGTTCGATATACGTCGAAGGTACTTGGCCAATGGAAGGTGAGAGTCATATCTCTTAGGCTAACTGCGACCTGCCGGACCAGCGCCCATCACGAAGTGACCCTCCCGTTACTGGGTAAAATTCGGTCAATAGCAATGCTCTTTGGTGATATCGTGTGAATCATGCATGATTCTCTTATTAGTATCTTATGATGAGAATGCCTTTCTTTGATTATGCCAAACCGGGAACAAAGTACAAGTACCCCAAAAGGTACGCCAAGTATGGAAAGGTGATGCGTGCAACATGGGGATATACGTGATCCTAGGTGCACGTGGTGTGAAGTGTACATGGAGAATTTTCTACAAGTGTGTGAACATAAGCGTAAGCATGGGATACATATGGAAAAGGGGAACATGCAGATATGGGGGGAAACATAAGAGAATATAGCATTCATGTAAATAGAGTCAAGCCCTCAAAATAAATAATAAATGTCCCCAGCGGAGTCGCCACTGTGGCTATCCCCGCCGATCCCCGCCGCGGAGGGAGGAGGAATCCTACTGCGCGTCCCCTCTCGGGAGAGCGCTTCGGCCGGCGTCGATTTTGTGAGGTGTGAAAAATGTAGAGAGATTTAGAGTCGCCATTCTATTTTACTTAAAACAGACAAAAGAAAAAGGGGAAGCCACCCCGACGGATGGCTTCCAAAGACATACTGGTGCGTGCGAAACCAAAATGATTCAGAAAGGGTTCGGAGGCTTAGTTACGAAATGGGAAGGTGTTAGGCACCCATTCCACCCTTTCGGTCTCTCATGGATATTTGCTATTTTCCTTTATGTTTCCCCCCGTGAGATGTGTGCATGTGTATATATATAGAATGGAGGTAGGAATCCTCGACTTGTATCATGGAAAAGATAAAGCGAGTCATCCGTAGGAAGATATAAGAATAGTGTTAGAAAGATAAGATTTACGCGATTACCCCTACGTTGATCGGTATAATGGAATGATAACGCACATGGAGTAATTCGTTATACATATATATAATATACGAAGATTAGATTTAGGGAAGATAGAAAGTAAGAGAAAGGGTGAGAGAAAGGACTCGAATCTCGAGTTTTACCCCGAGAGGCCTACATATCCTATAAAGGCATCAAAGTCCACGTAGTTCGCATACAAAGCAAAAGGGTGGGGTTTATCCCATAAATCCAAATGTGGTATCTCTTATTTGTAAGTGTGTGCGTGTGTGTAGAAAAAGTGTTATAGTTGTGAGAAAAGCGTGAAAAAGTGTGAGAATCTCTTCTTTGGAATTTATGAGCAAACCCTCTTTTTCTTGTTTTTTGGATTTTTATTTATATGAAAATATGGGATGTGCAATAATACTAAATAAAAAGTATATTAGGATGTGTGAGATGAGATTATAAAAGTGCTATGTAAGAAAACAAGTTATTGGGAATTCAAGAGAATTTAAGAGAGAGTTTGAGAAAGTTGGACCTTCTTGAAGATTTTGAGCTTGATCTTGAATGTTGGAGAGCAGCCCTTGAGCTTGGATGATGATGGAGAGTGGTTAATTCACCAAGTTTGATGAAAGGGATGATGAAAAGTGGAAGTAAAAGAGGGATTTGGAAGTTGAAATCACGCTGCCTTCGAGAGAGGTTTCTGGGATTCGTTTAGAGAGATTTCTATCAGATCTGGGCTCCCCTTGCAAATGAGGCCAAGGCCTCCTTTTTATAGGCCCAGGGGTCTGCCGATCAGTATTTCCATGGCACTACCTATCGGCAGGTGCCGATAGGCAGGGTCTGGGACCTGCCATTTGGCAGTGCGCCTTAGGCTTTTTCGGAAAATTGGCCGCCGAGGGCAAACCATTCTTCAGAATTGTGCACGGGGCATACCATTGGAAAGTTATTTTAGAGACCTTCGAAAGTCCTTTGGACCGCTCCCGAGTTCGGGAGTTGACTTTGGGTCAAATGTGGCTTGGAAGCGTTTGTCGGTCCATTGGACGGAGAATCGCGCGGACGCAAACGGCGCGTTCATCCGCATGGTAAGTACGAATCGCATACGGGGCATACCGTTGGAAAGGTTAGGAGGTGTACTTCGACATTACAAAGAGTTTGACCCAATTTAGAGAGTTGACTTTGGTCTACCGGGCCCGGGAAGCGCTTGGTGGCTTCCCGGAGTCAAACGGATCGTTCGTCCGCATGAAAAGTCAGAATTGCGCATGGGACGGACCGTTGGAAAGGGTATTCAGTGACCTTCGAAGATTCATTTAGCCTCGGTCGATCTGAAGAGTTGACATATGTCAAATAGAGCCCGGGGGCGCCCGGTGGCCTGTAGGTCAGGTTTCGGACGCAAATGGCGCATTCGTCCGTATGGTAAGTCGGAATCGCGCACGGGGCGGGCCGTTGGAAAGGGTATTCAGTTACCTTTGAAGATTCATTGAGTCTCGGTCGAGACGAGGAGTTTTATTTTTGGGTCAAACTGAGCCGGGGGGTGCCCGATGGCTTTCAGGTCAGTACTCGAGACGTGACCTGGGTTTATAGTGATGAAGGGAGGTACGAGGGAACTAAGGAGAGTTAAGGGGTAAGATAATGGGGTGCCTACAGAGCCCCTCGAAATGTGAGTTTGGAACAAATGATAGCCGTCGATTAGACACCGCATGATGCCTTTTGAGGGAGTATGACCGATTCAGAGGGTCGAGGTCGATTCTGAGGACCTAAGAAGTATGCCGGGGATGATTAATTCTATGATTGAAAGCCAAATTTGCGGGCTTAAGGAAGCGAGGGTGACCAATTCAGAGGATCGAGGTCAGTTCTGAGGACCTAAGGAAATGAGGATGACCAACTCAGTGGGTCGAGGTCAGTTCTGACCTAAGAGTGGTGACGATCGAGGACCGAGGTCAATCCTGACCTAGCTGAGGTGACGATCCAAGACCGGGGCCAATTCTAGCCCAAGAGTGGTGACGACCGAGGGCCGAGGTCAATTCTGACCTAACTAAGGTGACGATCCAAGACCGGGGCCAATTCTGACCTAAGAGTGGTGACGACCGAGGTCAATTCTGACCTAACTAAGGTGATGATCTAACTAGTTTGTATTCTGTTTTTTATTAATTCATTATATATGAATTTGATCATTGATAAAAATTCTGTTTTTGTAACAGAAATGGAATCACAAAGTCCGAACACTACTCCTACTAAAGTGACTGTCACCAACACAAATGTGACTGCACCCGTATTTATGCCACACGGGGAGAAATCGGAAAAGTTCATTGGGGCTGACTTCAAACGTTGGCAAGGACAAATGTACTTCTATCTCACTACCTGCCAACTGGGTAGGTTTGTATATGAAGATTGCCCTTCTATTCAAGAGGGAGATGACGCTGAAAAGGTTGCTGCTGTCGATGCTTGGAAGCACTCGGACTACCTATGCCGAAATTATATTTTGGCCTACTTGGACAAGACTTTGTACCATGTTTATTGCACGATCAAAACATCCAAGGAATTATGGAATTCTTTAGAAAAGAAGTATAAAACTGAAGATGCTGGTGTTGATACCAAAATTAATATGCTGATATAGACGAATCACAAGAAGACACGTGTCAGTCTACGTGGCACTTTAGCAACGAGGAACTTTTCTCCCCGATCAAGTCAGACACTCCGAGCAACATGTGTACTCCGAGGAACTCCATCGCTCCGAGGAACTCCACTGCTCCTAGAAACTCCTGAACGACGAGCAACTAAGGCGGTCCGAGCTGCATCTCGGCCACAGCATTGATTGCCAGATAATCAACAGTTCAACTATTCATTGAATGCTCATCATACAGACGTTACTCTTAAAGGGCATTACTTGTTTACCCTTTCACATGTACAACCTAAGGGCTATAAATACATTGTATCATCCTCATTCAAAGGGACCAGAATTTCTTGATAGAATCACATATCGAGAATTCCAAAACATTTGGCAATAACAGAAACAGTGGACGTAGGCCATTCTTATAAGGCTGAACCACTTTAAAATTCTTTGTCTCATTTTATATTTATTTGTGATTAAATAATTAGAAGAAACTAATTTTTTACATCAACAGATTGGCGCCGTCTGTGGGAAACGACTGTTATTATCGTTTTTCACCAAAAATCATCCATCATCAATGGCTGACAATCCGGAATCTAGCAATCGAAACGCCGGAAACGCTAGAAATCCTCAGAATCCCTTTGCACCATCAGCTGTTCCAGATCTGGCTGGAATAATGATAAATCTGGCCCAAGGTCAGACCGCCATGCAAGAAACCATGCGGCAACTCATACAAACCCTTCATGGCGGTGCACCTGCTCATTCAGGACAGAAGTGGTCAGAGGCAAACCCATTTACTTTCTACACGATCCAGGCGTACTGATTCATATCGTAATGAGGAAGCTGATGATTTCTCTTATCAACCTGGGCGAACTTCATCAATACGGGCCACAGATACTGAGCAACGTATTACTCTCTCTCCAGAGAGGACTAGTGCCCTGGAAAGATTGAGCAGGGTGTCTCCTTTCAATCGACTAGGCCCTAGGAAGAATAGGAGTCCACCTAAGGCCATGTCGAGGAGTTTTCGACAACCATCAGATCTAAGAGAAGGATCAGCACAAACACGACCAGCTGCTCGTCAGGATAGATCTCAGGAGGCCACATCAGCTCGATCAATTGCTCGAACCAATAGGCCCGAGGAAGGAAACGATGCGTGGAAAGGCTCTATTCAGAGATTTGAGGATAGATTGGGAGAAATGGCTCAGGCGAAGAATCCTTTACAGCGAACCATTATTCAAGGGACACCTTTTGTCCAGGCCATTGTGGATTTTCCTACACCGTCAAAATTTAAAGCACCTGTGGTGACCCCCAAATATGATGGAAAGACAGATCCTGTTCTTCACATAGAGCAATATCAAGCTGCCGCTGACATCTATGCTATCCCCGACGAGATGAGATGCAGAGCATTCTCGGGAACTCTTACTGGATCTGCCCAGATATGGTACAATAATCTTCCTCGGGGTAAGATTTTAACTTTCTTTCAACTGGCCGAGTTATTCATTGGGAATTTTTGTTTTGGGGCAAAGCCAGTAAAACGAGTAGCACATTTGTTAAGCGTTAGACAAAAATCTGGTGAGAGTACTAGAGATTACATAACTCGTTTCAATAACGAGAAGCTGGAAGTCATAGATTATGAAGAGAAGACAACAATCACCGCCTTGATGAGTGGGTTGTTGCCTAACAAGTTGTATTACACTTTGGCTAAAGATCCACCTACAACTATGTCGGAGTTGATGGTAAAAGCGGCCAAAATCATGAATGCCGAGGATGCTATGGTTGCGAAGAAGAATATGGATAAAGAAACCAAGGTGGAAGTCGACAAAGCTAAGAAGAAAGAACATAAGGGCTATGGTGGTGACAGATAATCCAAAAATAATAAGTCGTCATGGGAAGTCTTGAAGAAATTTGATAATTATACTCCTTTAAAGATAGGTATCAATCATGTCTTGGAAGAAATCAAGAATAATGAGGAGATAAAGTGGCCAAAGAAAATGAAGGCAGACCCTGACAGAAGGAATAGAGATAAATATTACGAGTTTCACAAAGATCATGGCCATATGACTAAAAATTGCATAACCCTCCATAATGAGATCGAAACACTCATTAGACGAGGAAAATTGTCAAAATATGTTGATCGTAGAAATGAAAGAGGAAATGAAGACCGAGCAAGAGAGAGGTCTAGATCTCCTCGTCGGGCATAAGAGAACAGGAAAAGAAATCATGAAGATGATACAGAGGATGACCCCGATCTTCCCAAAAGTCCAAGGCAACCGGAACGTGAGGTATTTTCAATACGTTTTGGGTCATTTGATTGTAATGTTATTACAGGTGGAGATGCAGGTGGAGGAGATCTTACTGCAGAAAGAAAAGCTTACCTCTGTGAGGCTCAAGCTTGCTCATATATTCAACGGATAAATTTGGCCGAAGAGGATCGTTCGAGAAAGGTAAACAAAGAGAAGCTGGTCATTAGTTTTTCAAAAAATGACCTCGCAGGTGTTCTATACCCTCACGATGATCATGTGGTGATCAAAATGAGGATGAAAGAAGTAATGATTTCAAGAGTTCTGGTAGACAATGGTAGCTCGACAGACATCATGTTCTACTCGTGCTTTGACATTTTAAACATAAAGTTATCTCAATTGGAGCCTTATCATAGACCTCTCCAGGGTTTTGCTGGCGAGAAAGTTTTTCCACTTGGGAAGATCAAGTTGGATATATTCATTGGTACATGGCCTGCTTGTCGGACAGAAATAATACGTTTCTTTGTGATGGATAAGAATGTTCAGTCAGCCTACAATATCATCACGGGAAGAGTTGGTTTGAAGAAATTCGAAGCAGTTCCATCTACAGTACATCAGTGCTTGAAATTCCCAACAAACTTTTGAGTAGGAGTTGTGAAAGGTGATCAAAAAGTTGCTCGGGAATGTTATTATTCATCTGCCGAGCAAGAGGAGCTTGAGGAATCAAGGAAAAAGACTACTACCTATCAAGTGGATGAAGGTACAGAAATTGAAACACTAGATCCTAGAGATGAATCTCAACTTGTAAAAGGACAGGTGGTGGAAGCTACAGAGAATGTCATTCTAGACGACGAGCACCCTGAACGAACAACTCAAATAGGTTCGTCGTTGGATGCTTCAATAAAACAGGAGTTGATAATTTTCTTGAGAAGTAGAAAGAAAACTTTTTCATTGAGTCATGAAGACATGCCAGGGATAGATCCAAACTTCTTATGTCATGAACTTAATGTGAATAAGGAGATCAAGCCTGTAAAGCAGAGAAGAAGTGTATTCAGTCCCGAGAAGAATCAAGATATACAAGAGGAGGTCGAGAAACTCCAGAAAGCGCGATTCATTGAAGATGTTAAATATCCAGACTGGTTAGCAAATGTGGTGATGGTAAAGAAGAAAAATAATAAATGGAGAATGTGTGTTGATTTCACCGATCTCAACAAGGCATGCCTAAAGGATCACTTTCCATTTCCCCGAATTGATCAATTGGTGGATGCTACCTCGGGACATGAGCTACTCAGTTTTATGGATGCTTACTCTGGCTACAACCAGATCAAAATGAAACCTGAAGACAGGGAAAGTACTTCTTTCATTACCCATAGGGGAACTTATTGTTATAATGTTATGCCTTTTGGTTTGAAAAATGCAGGTGCGACATACCAGCGGCTGATGAACAAGGTCTTTACCGAACAAATCAGTTGCAATATGGAAGTCTATGTCGATGATATGCTGACAAAGAGCAAGAAAGCTGCTGATCATCTAGTTGACTTAGGTCAGACCTTTGACCAACTGGATAAATACCAAATGAAGCTGAACCCGACGAAGTGCACATTTGGAGTACGAGAAGGAATGTTCCTCGGGTACATCGTCAACCAGAGAGGCATTGAGGCGAATCCAGAAAAGATCAAAGCTCTTTTAGGGCTACGATCTCCAACGACGAAGAAAAAAGTGCAAAGCCTTACAGGACGAGTTGCAGCGCTCAACAGATTTGTATCCCGAGCAACTGATAGATGCCTCCCATTCTTCCAAACACTCCGAAAAACTTTCGAGTGGAATGATGAATGCGAGAAGGCCTTTCAAGACTTGAAGAAGTATTTGGGAGACCCTCCTCTATTGTCTAGGCCAGTGATGGGAGAAAAATTGTACTTGTACCTGGCAGTATCAGAGAATGCAGTTAGCTCGGCATTGATCAAAATGGAGAATGGAATCCAGAAGCCAATTTATTACACAAGTAAAGCTTTCCGAGATGCAGAGAACAGGTATCCAAAGCTGGAAAAATTGGCATTGGCATTAATTGAGGCAAGTAGAAGAATGAGGCCATATTTCCAGGCCCATACCATAATCGTATACACCGACATGCCATTGAGACAAGCCCTTCATAAGCCAGAAAAATCAGGGAGATTGATGTACTGGGCAATAGAGCTCGGTGAATATGATATAATTTATGAACCCAGGTCATCGCTTAAAGGGAAAGCAGTAGCAGATTTCATAGCAGAATTCACCTATCCTGATACCCCCGAGGAGCAAAAGCAGCTCGCCGATCAACTTGTGGATGTTACAGGATCAACAGACATTGGCTCAGACTAACTTAAGTTGGTAAAATGGCAAGTGGATGTGACAAGATCATCAAATTCTAGCTCAGACCAACTTAGGTTGGTAAAAGGGCAAGAAGAGATGGTCGACGAAGAACAAGAAAACTCAAGGGATGGTGAAAAGAAGCAACAAACATTTCACCGAGGAACTCTGTCAGATCAGAAATTAAAAGACGAGTTACTTATCTGGAGGTTATATGTAGATGGCTCATCTTGTACTACAGGCTGTGGAGCGAGGATCGTTTTGAACAGCCCAGACGAAGTCGACATGGAATATGCACTAAGATTTCAATTTAAAGCTTCCAATAATGAGGCTGAGTATGAGGCCATGATAGCAGGTCTTAATTTAGCAAAAACTATGGAAGCGCAACAAGTGATGGTCTTCAGTGATTCTCAATTAATTATGAATCAGATGTTGGGAACATATGCTGCAAAAGGAGAATTAATGGTCAAGTATCATGCAAAGTTGATGAAGTTGGTGGCAGAATTTATTGCCATTCAACTGATCAGAATACTGAGAATGGAGAATGCACGAGCAGATGCACTGGCCCGACTAGCATCAGCTACTCGTACCGAGCTGCGAAGAACGATACCAATTGAAGTGTTAGAAAGTCGAAGCATAGATGAAGATCTGACGATGAATTTTATCACCCTTGACTTAGGACCATCTTGGATGGATCCCATCAGGGCATATATTGAGGAGGGAGAGTTACCAGTGGATAAGCTCGCTGCCAAGAAATTAAAGTTTAAAGATGATCGGTATGTACTAACTAATGGTGTTTTGTACAGACGAGGAATCATGGAAGGATTGCAAAGACGTGTACATCCCTCCGAGGTGAAAGAATTGATTGAAGAGATCCATGAAGGGTCCTGTGGAGCTCATGTAGAAAGTCGTACTATTTTACAAAGGGTAATAACACAGGGATACTACTGGCCAACGATGAAGGCTGATTGTATAGCCTATGCTAAGAAATGTGACAAGTGCCAGCGTTTTTCCTCCATCCGACGAACTCCACAAGCATTGTTGATGCCCATAACTTCCCTTGGCCATTCGCCATGTGGGGGGTAGATTTGGTAGGACCATTGCCAACGACTAGGGGAAGGTTCAAATACCTCATCGTCTCAGTGGATTATTTCACTAAGTGGGTAGAAGCTGAACCTCTGGTCGACATGACTTACGAGAAGGTATATCAATTTTTTTGGAAGAACATCATTTGTAGGTATGGTCTTCTTCATGCATTCATCACCGACCATGGAACGCAATTTGATAATGAGGAGTTTGCTGCCTATTGTCATCAGTCCAACATTTTGAAGCTCCATTCAGCACCAGGTCATCCCCAAAGTAATGGACAGAATGAAGTTACGAACAGGACATTGCTAAATGGTTTGAAGAAAAGGCTAAGTGAGGCTAAAGCAAATTGGATTAACGAGCTACAATCAGTACTGTGGGCTTATCGTACTACTCCCCGAGCAGCAACTGGAGAATCACCATATATGCTGGCATTTGGAAGTGAGGCTGTAATACCTGCCGAGTTGGGTCTCCCAACACACAGAGTGTTGAATTTCAATTACCCAGTCAGTGACTTAATGAGAAGATTGGATTTGGACATGCTCGAGGAGGTTAGAGAAGAGGCAGCCATTAGGAATGCTGCTTACCAATAACGAACAGCTCTGTTCTACAATAAGAGGGTGAAGAAATGCGACCTAAAAGAAGGAGATTACGTGCTAAAGAAGGTCATTCAGAAGCACAATAAGTTGGAAGCAAACTGGCATGGACCATACCGAGTTACAAAAGTTGTTTGACCAGGAACTTACCGAATAGCAACTCTAGAAGGAGAAGAGTTTAAGAATGCATGGAATGCTGAACACCTATGCAAATACTATCAGTGATGTAAAATGTAAAGTAGTTCCATCAATATGAATAAAACGATGATATTTTTCCATCCTCTCTCCTTTTATTGAAAGTTTTTCGGGGAATACTAGTGTTACACACTACTCTGCTCAGCAGTAAAAACAACATTCCTAAAAATGCCAACCTTGGTTGGTTAGGAAAACATGACACTAGCTCAGACCAACTTAGGTTGGTAAAAGGGCAAGTGGACATCAAATTCGAGCTCAGACCAACTTAGGTTGGTAAAAGGGCAAGAACGACATTCCTAAAAATGCCAGCTCCGGTTGGTTAGGAAACCATACTCCTTTGGTTAGGAGGTAAAATTAGAGCTCAGACCAACTTAGGTTGGTAAAAGGGCAAGAACGACATTCCTAAAAATGCCAGCTCTGGTTGGTTAGGAAACCATACTCCTTTGGTTAGGAGGAAGACACTAGCTCAGACCAATTTATTTTGGTAAAAGGGCAAGTGGACATGACAGAATCATCAAATTCGAGCTCAGACCAACTTAGGTTGGTAAAAGGGCTAGAAAGGATGTCGACGAAAAACAAGAAAAATGCTAGCTCCGGAAGGAAAATATATTTTCCAAAAAATTCCAAAGTTGGTCAAGAAAGAAAATTCACCAAGTTATATTGGTAGAGAAATAAAAGATGCCAACCCTTGTTGGTCGGGAATATTTTACAAATATTACCAAGTTAAAAATTTTGTTACTTGTGACTTTTAATTAGTCGAGAAGCAAAACATTATTATTTTTGGGTCAACCAAATGATTATTACAAATGTAAGCTAGTCGACAACAAGTTTTAATCAACTACAGTTGGTCGGCAAATTACATAATATTGTTATCTTTTTAACAAAATGTTATCGTTTATACAGTCAAGCTAGTCGACAATCAGTTGGTCGACAAAACACAAAACGTTGTTATCTTTTTAACAGAGATACATACACAAATGAAAAACATTTTACAAAGATAATAACAATCAACATTTGCAAACAAAATTATATGTATTTCATTGAATCCAAAAATGAAGTACAAAAATGAATACATCGATTTGAAATGTATAAACAACTATTACATCAAAGAACCCTATTCTATTGGTCTCTTTCCTTGTGCTTTTGAAACAGGCTCCTCGCCAGCAGGAGGATCTTCCAAGCAAAGGGGAGAATTAATGAAGTTAGGGTCTCGAAGCATTCTGACGTTCATTATAGAAGGTGTATCTAGTAAATGCTCAAGACGAGATAATTCTGCCTGTGAATGAAGGTTATAGTCACCAAGGTACTCTGAGATTAAGCAACGAGGAATGGCCCGAGCAGGGATTCAACTCATGTCAAGTTTGAAAGGCGGAACAGGTAGGTTGAGCAGCCCAGGGGCATGATAATCCCATAAATAATGACCTTGCTCTAGTTTCAGTACACCTAGGGCATTCAACCATCCCTGTTTGTAGCCTTCATTGTTACCGTTTTCAATACGAGCATCCAAGTGACAGAGGGCCTCATTGTAGCCTGCCATCCAGAATTCATGAGGTTGTTTATGGAATTGGAAAGTTAGTCTCTCTAACTGCTCATGAAGGTTTCTGGCAAAAATATCCTTATGCTCCAAGGCAGACTTCTGTATAGCAAGTTCCCCCTCCAGACTTTTGATTTTCTTAGACATTTCAGACAAGGCTTGGTTTTTTGCCACCAATTGGAATGCCTAATTTTCCAACGCTGCTTGAGTACGAGCTTCTTCAATGGTAGGACAAAGAACTCTTGGTCGTCCCCGAGCAGGTTGAGTACCTTGTTGCTCGACAACAGCTCTTCCTCGTCCCCGAGAACCTCTTTCTCGTCCCCGAACAGCAGTAGAAGGGCTAGCCATTCTCAAAGCCTCCAATTCTTCTCGCAACTTGGCGTTCTCAACTTCTAAAAAGGGGAATCCTTCGTCGGTGATAGGCACCAAGGCGGTTGAAGATGAAGCAGCAGACCTCAACTGAGCTAATTCCTTTTGCAGATTGTTATTCTCCTGCTCCAGTAGCTCAACGATTTGCCTGTGCTCTTCAACCTCTGTCTTCAATGTTCTCTCTATCACTTCATAGCCAGTAAGCATCTTGTCATAACCTTTTTCAGTAATGAGTTGTTTGATTTTCCTCTCATACCCTTCGTGCAAAAGAGCTGAAGACTCTTTATACTGCTGCTGAAGTTCATCAAGAGTACCTTGCAAGTCTTCAATCATTTCGTAATAGGCCACATTATTGGCTACAACACGATTAAGAAGACATTTCAAGTATTGACAAGCCTCAACTGCTTGTTCTGAAACATCTCGGCCAAGGATGTCTATAATTTGGGATTTATCCAAGTCAGTATGACCAGCTTTAAAATAGTCATTGCATTGTCTGAGCAGAGTTGTGTCATGAGCAGATAGCAATCCCATTCTGGCCATAAATTAATAAAGAAGAGAAGGCAAGAGTTAATAAGAAAGCAAACAGAGCATCAACAACATAGAGGAATAAAAAAGGTGATTTTTATTACATCATAGAAAGGAGTACAATGTTCAGAGTACAGATGACAAAAGAAAATAAAATAAATACCGAACAACTTCACAGCTTTTCCTTGCCTCCCAAGACTTTCTCGGGAGGCTGGGATGAGGAGATCGGTTGCTCGGTGGGAACAATAATTTGGACTGCAGGAGCAGGAAGCTGTTCAGATGGAGGAGGCAGAGATGAAAGCTCCTCGTTGACAGGCTGAATAGGTTGTGGGGCAAGGATTTGATCACCCACTACCATTGAAGACTCCTCGTAGGCAGCTTCGTCCTCTTCTTCATCTTTAATAAATGGTGGAGGACCAGGAAGATGCTGTTGAAACAGTTCAGAGCCCTCATCAACCTTCAACTCCTGCAAGGCAGTGACCCAACCATCTCGAAAGTACTTGAGACTCCCATACTCCACCTGGGTCATCATTGCTGCTACCCCCTTGTTCCATCCTCTGTCCCAGCCAGTGCTGAAGGACTTCTTCACTGCCATTTTTCTTTTTACCCTCTCCGAGGAGAGCTTCTCAGATAGAAGTTCCTCGATGGCATCAGTTTTCCCTCCACCTCTTCCTTCTGGCGATTTACTTCTCGCAGAAGGGTCTGTTCTTCCTCTGCCATTTTCAGCTTGTTCTCAAGCTCACCAAAGTTCTTGAGCTTCTCTTCAAGTTTTTTGTTCTCTCCCTCTAAATTCTTCACTTTATTCTCCAACCCCTAGGAGACCTCAGCAAGTTGCACCTTCTCTGCCTCAACCGAAGCCAATTTCTTCTCCCAATCAGCCCTATCCTCGTCATACTTTTAATGGGAATCCTTCAAAGATTGGGTCAACCCCAGTAAAGCATCCTCTACTCCGGACGAGTAGCTGGAAGCCTTAATCGCTTCATTCGTCTTCACAATGGTGTTAAAGCAACTCACCAACTGAAAAAAAGGAAATAACGACAAGTCAGCACAGAGATACATGTATTGAGGGAAAGAAAGAAAGTTCAGAATAAGAGAAACTTACTGAAGCAATATGGCTAGTAGCTAGAGATGTAAGCATATCCCGAGGAAGATCCTCCTCAATTCCTTGGACCTCGGGAATGATCCAAGTCTTCACCGAGCTCATAGCAGAGCTCGGGGGAATAATAGTTGGAACACCAGCACCACTAACTGGGAGCTGGGGGATGGTTTAAGCCAAATTGACCGAGGAGGATTTCTTCAGTCTCCTCGGTGGCACTTCAATAGCTTCAACCAAGGAAGAACTCTTGGTTGGGGAGATGGTGATCACTTCCTTAGAAGCATCCTTTTTGCTCGGAGCCACTGGGGCTTCTCGGCAGACTTTTGAGGTGCATCAGAAGGAGCAACATCTACTTTCTTTGTCCCCTTTGGGACATCAGTCTTGTTTCTTTTTCCCTCTCCAGCTGAGGCATCTTTCTCAAAAATGGCAGGAACCCTTCTTTTGCCCATTTTCTGACTCAAAGGAATATGAGATTCTGGAGAAGAGTCTTCAAGAGCTGGAACTGGTTCACTAGTGCTGATCACAGGGCGAGCAGTGAAGGATGATGTATAGCTCCTGTACTACAACAAGTATGAAGAAGACCTAATGTTCTCGTCTGCAACTTTCTGATGCAAGCCCCAGATAAGTTTCAAATGCCTGATATTAACTTCTGATTCTTTTGGAGTCTTTCTCTTGCTTTCAACTGCAAACAAATACATATTGAAATATTAATCACACATTTTATCAAACATAATGAAAGCACAATTTCAGAAATAAAATAAGATAAAAATAACCTATCCCATTGCCATAGGGAGGGCATCTGGGACCTTGGTATACTTCATCTCCAACCAAAGGGGCATGTTGCCAGTTTTTAATAACTACCCCATGTTCAAAATAATCCCTATTGGCATCAGGGAGGTTGACTACTAAAGCCCTATTCAAAAATCTAGTTTTTAAATAAAAACATTATCTAGAACAGCCCATCTATAACAATACATAATCTCAGGAATTCCTATACGAGTTCCATGAGTATGATTTAACCTATACACCCCATTAACTATTCTCCATGTGTTGGGGGCTATTTTTGCAGGAACAATATCGAAATACTGACAGAATTCTAAGCACAAGGGGTTTGGTGAAAAAGAAAATCCACACTCAGCAATAAAGAGGCTGAGGAACCAATATCCCTCAGCCAAGCGAAAATAATCTGAAGGCTCAGAAAGATCCTCCAGAGTTACCCAAGAAGGGATAGAAAAATCAGAACGGAATTTCTCAAGAGATTCCTTAACATAAACCATGGTGAATAAAAGAAATGAAGAAGATCTTACAGAAAAAAGGGAGATATGTTGACAACGAACGAAGGAAGGGATGAACGCACAAGAGAGAGAAAGACTATGGAAAACTCGAAAGCAGAAATTGGAAAAGGTAGAAGACGATGGAATTAACTATGAAGCTTAAATACTTTGCCTCGGGAAACGGCGAAAGAAATGATTACAAAAAGAAACTATTACGCTAACGGCGGCTAAAAGGACAAAAAGTGCGCGAAGATCGAAGCGTTTATAAAAATTCAAAAAGGCGGGTTCTGCGAATTTGGAAGGAAAATTAAATACGGAGAAAATGCTCCTAAAAACCAGGAAGGTCATTTAATATTGCCATATAGCGAGAAAGAATGTTCCATACTCCTCAAATTTCAAAATATGAAACATTGGGGGCTTCTGTTGATACCAAAATTAATATGCTGATATAGACGAATCACAAGAAGACACGTGTCAGTCTACGTGGCACTTTAGCAATGAGGAACTTTACTCCCCGATCAAGTCAGACACTCCGAGCAACAGGTGTACTCCGAGGAACTCCATCGCTCCGAGGAACTCCACTGCTCCGAGAAACTCTTGAACGACGAGCAACTAAGGCGGTCCGAGCTGCATCTCGGCCACAGCATTGATTGCCAGATAATCAACAGTTCAACTATTCATTGAATGCTCATCATACAGACGTATACTCTTAAAGGGCATTAATTTTTTATCCTTTCACATGTACAGCCTAAGGGCTATAAATACATTGTATCATCCTCATTCAAAGGGACCGAAATTTCTTGATAGAATCACATATCGAGAATTCCAAAACATTTGGCAATAACAGAAACAGTGGACGTAGGCCATTCTTATAAGGATGAACCACTTTAAAATTCTTTGTCTCATTTTATATTTATTTGTGATTACATAATTAGAAGCAATCTAATTTTTTACATCAACAGCTGGGATGAAGAAATTTATCGTCGGGCATTTTCTGGACTTCAAAATGGTTGATTCTAAATCTGTGATCTCGCAAGTGCAAGAACTCCAAGTGATCCTCCACGATGTTCATGCTGACGGAATGTCACTTAGTGAAACTTTCCAAGTTGCTGCAATTGTTGAAAAATTACCACCATCTTGGACTTTATTCAAAAACTATCTCAAGCATAAGCCAAAGGAGATGAATGTGGAGGAGTTGGTGGTCAGGCTGAGAATCGAAGAAGACAACCGTGAGTCTCAAAAGAAAAGTGGGAAGAATCCGATGGAAACGAAGGTCCATATTGTTGAAGGTCCCAAGAAGAAAAAACGAAAGTATGATGGGGAAGGCACTTCCAAAAATAACAAGAAAAAGTTCAAAGGCAAATGTTACAATTGTGGTAAACCTGGACACCGCTCAAGCGAGTGTCGTAAGCCTAAGAAGCAAAATAAAATCAACTCTCAAGAAAATGTAACTGAGGGCGAGAATATCGCCAATGATTTGGCGGATATGAATCTTTCTGCCGTGGTCTCTGAATGTAACTTGGTTGGAAATACCAAGGAATGGTGGGTGGACACTGGAGCCACACGACACATTTGTGCAAACAAATGGATGTTTACCACCTATAAGCCTTTGGAAAATGAGGAGAACCTCTTTATGGGAAATTCTTCCACTTCTAAGGTGGTGGGACAAGGAAAGATTGTTTTAAAAATGACTTCTGGAAAAGAACTTACTCTCAATAATGTTCTTCACGTGCCTGATATACGAAAGAATCTGATTTCTGGATCTCTCCTGACTAAAAATGGTTTCAAGCTTGTGTTTGTGTGTGATCGTTTTGTGTTGTCTAAGAAGGACATGTATGTAGAAAAGGGATACCTAAATGAGGGGCTCTTTAAACTCAATGTTCTTACCACTGTTCTAAAAAACCCGCCTAGGCTCCGCCTAGGCACGCCTAGGCTTGAGGCTTGGGAGAAACGCCCCGCCTTAAGATTTTGACGCCTTATGCTTGGTAAAAACCTTAAGGCGTACTTTTTCTCTAAAAGCAACAATGCTTTAGTGAAACGATATCGCCTTTTAAAGATCTTTTTGCAAATCGGACCATTATCTCATCCAAAATAATCAAATAGTATTTTTATTTGCAAATATTCAGACATATTTTTATGATATGTACAATTTTAGTATTTTAATAGCCTTGTTATGGTTAAAAAATATTAAAATATATTAAAAAGACCTAAACGCCTTTTCACGCCTTTTTACGCCAAGGCCCGCCTAGGCTTCTAAGGCTTAAGGCTTGGCCTCCACGCCTCGATCACGCCCTGCGTTTTTTTAGAACCTTGGTTCTTACTGTAACCCCAAAAATATCTGTTTCAATAAATGAAATTGCTAGTTCTTCTTACTTGATTGAGTCATCTAATATTTGGCATGCTAGATTAGGACATGTTAATTTTGATACATTGCGTAGATTAATTAACTTGGAATTTTTGCCAAAATTTAGTATTGATAAAAATCATAAATGTGAAATTTGCGTGGAATCTAAATTAGCTAGATTACCTTTTTATTCTATTGAAAGGATAACTGAACCTTTAGATTTAATTCACACCGATATTTGTGATTTAAAATTTGTTCAAACTAGAGGTGGGAAAAAGTATTTTATTACTTTTATTGACGATTGCACAAAATATTGTTATGTATATTTGTTACATAGTAAAGATGAGGCTATTAATGCATTTAAACAACATAAGAATGAAGTTGAGAATCAATTAAGCAAAATAATAAAGGCTATTAGGAGTGATAGAGGAGATGAATATGAATATCCATTTGAGGAATTTTGTTCTGAAAATGGGATTATTCATCAAACAACCGCTCCTTATTCTCCTCAATCGAATGGTGTTGCTGAACGCAAAAACCGTACTTTGAAAGAAATGATGAACTCAATGTTATTAAGTTCAGGAGCTCCACAAAATTTGTGGGGGGAAGCCTTACTTTCTGCTAATTACATTCTCAATAAAGTAGCTCACAAAATTACTCACAAGACACCTTATGAATTATGGAAAGGTCGAAGACCTTCCTATAAATATTTGCGAGTGTGGGGGTGCTTAGCTAAAGTGATGGTTCCTAAACCTAAAAAGGTAAGAATAGGGCCAAAAACCGTGAATTGTGTATTCATCGGTTATGCTACTAATAGCAGTGCATATCGATTTCTAGTTTGTAAATCTGAGATTTTGGATATTCATGTAAATACGGTTATTGAATCGAGGGATGCTTCATTTTTTGAAAATGAATTTCCGTATAACATGACCCGAGAATCTGGTTCTTCTAAAAGGACAAATCAAGCTACTATAAGTGGTACTCATCAACCTATTGAATCAATAGAGGATGAACCAAGACGTAGTAAAAGAGCAAAAATCTCGATTTCTTTCGGTCCGGATTTTCTAAAATATTTGCTTGAAAATGAACCTCAATCGTATAAAGAAGCCATATCCTTACCCGATGCTTCCAATTGGAAAGAAGCAATTAATTGTGAAATTGAATCCATATTACAAAATCATACGTGGGAACTAGTGGATCTTCCACTAGGTTCAAAACTGTTAGGTTATAAATGGATCTTCAAAAAGAAGTTGAAGGCCGATGGATCAATTGATAAATATAAAGCTAGACTTGTAGCTAAAGGCTATAGGCAAAAGGAAGGGTTGGATTACTTCGACACATATTCATCGGTAACAAGAATAACGTCCATTTGGATGTTAATAGCAATAGCTGCTATTAATGGACTTGAAATACATCAAATGGATGTAAAAACTGCATTCTTAAACGGTGAACTAGTCGAGGAAATTTATATGGAGCAACCTGAAGGGTTCAAAGCTCCCGGACAAGAAGGAAAAGTATGTAAGCTTGTTAAATCACTATATGGATTAAAAAAGCACCTAAGCAATGGCATGAAAAATTTGATAATGCAATGTTATCAAATGGTTTCAAAATTAATGAATGCGATAAATGTGTTTACTTTAAATACATTCAAAAATATGGATATGTCATTGTATGCCTCTACGTTGATGATATGCTTATCATGGGTAGTAACTTGGAAATTGTCAAAACTACAAAACAAATGTTGAGTAGTAGATTTGACATGAAAGATTTGGGAATCGCCGATGTTATATTAGGAATTAAAATTTCTAGAACATCGGATGGACTTATATTATCTCAATCTCATTACATAGAGAAAGTACTTGAAAAATTCAAGAACTATGATATTAGTCCTACCAAGACACCTGTAGACGTAAATTTACATCTAGCAAGAAATAATGGTGAAAGCATATCTCAACTAGAATATTATCGTATTATTGGCAGTTTAATGTATATCATGAACTGTACGTGACCGGACATAACATACTCAATAAGTAAGCTAAGTCGATTTACGAGTAATCCAGGAAGAGATCACTGGAAAGCAATATTGAGAGTTTTGGGTTATTTAAAATATACTCAAAACTATGGACTGCACTACCTAAAATATCCAGCTGTTCTTGAAGGACATTGCGATGCAAATTGGATATCTGATACAAAAGACTCTAAGTCTACGAGTGGGTATGTGTTTGCCCTCGGAGGTGCATCCGTATCTCAGAAATCCTCAAAATAAATGTGCATTGCTAGATCGACAATGGAATCTGAATTCATTGCACTAGACAAAGCTGGAGAAGAAGCTAAATGGCTTCGAAATTTCTTAGAGGATATTCCAAATTGGTCTAAACCTGTGCCCGCAATATGTATACATTGGGATAGCCAATCAACGATTGGGAGGGCACAAAATCACATGTATAATGGAAAGTCACGACATATTCGTCGTCGACACAATACCGTTAGACAACTTCTCTCAAATGGAATTATCTCAATTGACTATGTAAAGTCAAAAGATAATATATCGGATCCACTAACGAAAGGTTTAAACCGAGAGAAAGTTGAAAGATCATAGAGAGGAATGGGTCTAAAGCCTATAAATAAATAGGAATCAATATAGTGGCAACCCAACCTAGCTGACTGGAGATCCCAAGATCTAGGTTCAATGGGCAAACCGAACTACATTGTATTCAGTAAGCACTGGAGGATATTTAATCCTATCCATTCCAAAGATGAGATAGTGCACATCTGCCGCGATATAAGGATAAGTTATGCTTTTAATGACATCCATATCTTAGTATGTCTAAGTGGAGTATTGCAGGATACTCTTTATGGAAGTCACCTACGTGAGTAAGAAGGGGGCCACTTCTATGAGAATAATGAAAGGCATATTCTCTAAAATACTCACGGAACCAAGTGGTGTTCACGGCCAAAATGAACACAAACGTGAGAACCAACTGTGTTAAAGAATTATTGTGTGAATACTATTGTCTAGGTTTACAAAAATGGTTGACGGTTCAAGGACATATAGTCTACTGATTAACCAAGTAAATACGATAGTATATCACTAAGGAAAGTTCAAGGCCACCAGGCTACTTCTCCCGATGCAATAAAACTTCAGTTACTCAACCTGTGTCTGCATCTGCATTATTTATATTTATAGTGATATATCATTCATGTGGGGGATTGTTGGAATAAATGGTATTTGACAGCAAAATTTGAGTAACTTTGAGCTCAAATTAAGGTGGGACCCACACCACGAAAATTGTGGGACCATATACGAACGCGTTCTCCTTGGCAAGGAGATTAATGCAGTATATTCATATGTCCAAATCCATTAAGTTATGAATGATATATGTGTGTTCAAAGTGACTCATAAAGCAATGAAAGTTAATGTATTAGGTATGTTTTAACTCTTGTCCCACATTGGAAGAGTAGTGGGAAAATGATGAGTTAATAAAACCCAATTGATGGACTAAGGCTTGGATGCCTTTGGGGTATCCCAACTCTTTGAAGGGGAGATGACCTAAGCTATGCTTGGGTTGACTTTCGGTCAAAGGTCCACACGCGCTCGCGCGCGTCCGACCGGCCTTAGGCTTAGGCTTATAAAAATTCTTAAATTTTTGGGCCGATTAACAAATTAATTAGTTGTCATTAATTAAGTGCTGCCAGAATTCTTTCTTCATTTGTTCATCAGTCTGTTTGGTTGAGTAAACACATAAATTTTGTTTGTCGTCATTAATTACAGTTGTGCTACTTGATTAATCTGGAAATCCGTTCTATCTTGGGAGACAATTATTCTTAAAATCAAGCACATTGGAGGAATAAATTTGTCTTAAGGAGACTGTGTAACAAGGCTCAGATTTACTTCTAATTTATTATTAATTCTGCAATATACAAGTAAGTGATTTAATTTTCTGTATTTTCTTTTTCTTTCTGTAATTGTTATTTTATTAACAATTCTGTACTATTTCGAAATTTAAATAATAGGAATAACAATAACATGTAGTAATAATTTTACCTGCTTAGTGTTAGGGAAAAACTTTTAGGATGCCTTCATCAGTTCTCTGTATGAATGCGTAACATGATTGGCAATATAAGCTTATTTTTAATAACAACTTTGTAATACATGACTATATCTATATATGCTTATGCATGAATAAAAATAACATTACATAACACAAAAAAATACATTCAAAATCAACTATAATTATACGATAAGCGAAAAATTATGTTGGGTGGAGAGTAATACATGTTTGTGCTCATTAATCAACACTAATACGAAACCCATGTATAGTACAAGGCATAATAACAAACAAGAGAGGGAGAGCTTCTCATACAGCAGGCACACCACGAGGGAGCTTCTTGTCATCATCGAAAGATAAGCTAACATAGTCCCGCCCAAACTCCTCCTCCTTTGAGGCTAACTCCCCATGCCACGCCTTACAATAAATAAACAGCACCGTATTGGCGCCCATGTAATGAAGCATAAGAATGGCAACTAAACTCGAACCCGCCACCGCTTGCAATCAGGGCCGGCCCTGGCCATGTGCCAGGTGGGCAGTGGCACAGGGCCCATTTTACAATAAGTACTAGTATATGTGTATTTTAGGGGTCCCAAAATATTTTATATATATTAAAAAATATATTTTTTTAAATGAGTTTAGTTTTTTAGGGGGTCATTTTTTCAACTATTCAAAAAAAGAATGATATAACTTCCCAAAAAAAACTCACCCAACTCATTTAAGATTACCAGTTTTTTAGAAGTCATTTTTTCAACTACCCACAACATCTTTTTATTTTCCTCTCTCTCTCTCTTTCTTTTTCCAGCCAACACTCTCCCTCTCCTCTCTCCTTACGTCTCTCTCTCTCTCTCTCTCTCTCTCTCTCTCTCTTGCAAGCTTTCTTTTTTAATTTTTGCAGAAGTTGGAGGTTGTCCATTACCATTTTACTACTGTACGCAAGTTGAAGGATATCTTCTTTTTTCATTTGAAAGTTGTTGTCTTCTTTTGCATTTGCAGCAAAAGGTAAGTTGTCTTCTTTTGTAAGTTGTTCTCTTCTTTTTTCATTATTTTTTTATACATAGTTAATATTTTTTATTACTATTTTTTTTAATAATCTGTTTTTTTTTTTAATTCATCAATGTTTTACTAATCTGTTTTTTATGCAATTAATTTTTTTTATCAGGTTGCTTCTTTCTACATTAATCAAGTCGATGAAATTGGAGAGGGAATAAAAGGCTCAAAATAGGTGACATTTTTCCATATTTTTTATATTCAATCAATTGAGATATTTCTAGACTAAAATTATTTGTTAGATTTGTTGTTAATTGGGTATTTTATTTTTATTTATAAATTTATAATTTTTAGAAATGTTACCAAAAAAACAAGCATCCGGATATCAAAAACGAAAAAAACAAAAAAGAATAAAAGAGGTGACTACAATATTTTAGATACTTAATATTTTTGTACAATATTTTTTTGAAAGGACCCTAAATTAAGTATCGCACATGATACTACAAATCTCGTGACCGGCCTGCTTGCAGTACCAAATGAAAACTCTTCCACCCACTAACACGAACCGCAGTCGCCGCCGACATATGATATCCCCATATAAACAAGGGAGAAGAGACATATAGTACTCAAAACTGTCATTTGATGATCTTTGAACCCATGTATTTTTTTTTTTGGCCTCCGATCCTTTCAAACAAACGTGGCTTCCTAACATACATGGATTTTGGTTAAAAATCAAAACGTGGCTTCTTATGGGTATAACAGTTGAGCAGTTATAGGACCACTTAATAAAAAAAAAAAAACATGGGTGTTTTGAACTCTACAATCTTGATAATTAGGACTGAGTCCAAAAACTCTATATAAACAAGCCACTCAAAACAATATAAAGCAATATTAACCAAAACGACACCATTCTCGCCCCTTTCACCAGATAGGCACTCCGCCACAGCGGTTCAAACCCCCATTTGGACTCCACCACCACAACGACGGACGCTAACACCCAGTTCACCTGCAGATAAATCACCAACAAAACCAAAACAACCGATAAAGCAACAACAAACCCAACAAAACCAGTCGACTGATAATCTTTTTTACTCCCTAGGGTTTCAGTAACCAAGACCACGAGAATAAAGAAAACAAGAAAGATAAAAACACCGAGGATCTGTGCAGCGAGTAAGGTGGAAAGGAGTGGTACGAAGGAGTGGCCAAGAGATTTGATGGATTGCAAGAGATTGACATGCCTACCGTAGTAGGCATTGTAAGTGCTGTAGGTGATGATGCCAACGGGTAAAAGTGAGAATATGGACACAAAAAGGTTGTAGAGGAGGATGTTTACGAGGTTGGATTGAGTGTGGCTATGTGTGGATTGCCAGGTAGGGTAGATGGTGAGACAAAAAGAGAGTGGGAGGAGGAAAATTACGTAGAGGGCCAGGAAGTGGCGAGAGGAGTTGATGATTCTCTTTGATTCCGCAAGGATTCTCCACAGGTTAGGGGTCTCCGTGGGAGTCGACATGGCTGATTTTTGACAACTTCTCTCACAAGAGTGTGTGTTTTTAATTGTTTAAATTGGTTGATTTCTACTGTCAAACTTACAAACTTGAAAGATCACTTTTCATTTAATCAAATCGTGCTTGACTGGGTCTTTCCAAATAAAATAAAGGATTTTTAGAGTTTTCTTGGCTTACTAATTCAGGGGTTTGGAAAGGGAATGAAAATTCATAATTTCAGGAATTTTAAGTTTTTGGAATCTTCAATTCCTTTCCGTTTTTTTCCGGCATCTAAAATCCCTTCTATATAAACTATTAAAAAGGTATTAAATATATACTATTTTTTGAAAAAGTTTAAAAAAACGTGTTTTGTTACACTTTTATTTAAATATAAACAGTTTTTAGTAACTTTTTTTTAATTCTTTACTAAAAAATAAAGTTGTAAAAAAACAGTTTTTAAATAAAAACAAAAAAAGTTTTTGAATAACTTTTTTGATTAATCTTTCCTGAAAAATAAAGTTGTAAAAAACGTTTTTTTTTTCCTTAAGCAAAAAAGCAATTTTTTTTTGTTGTAAAAAAACAATTTTTTGAATGTTTTTATATTTCTAATATATAAAAAATATTTTTTTAATGTTTTTATTAGAAATATAAAAACATTCAAAAAACTATTTTTGTACAACAAAAAAAAATGCAAAAAAAAACTGTTTATATATAAAAACTGTATAACAAAACACATTTTTTAACGTTTTAAACAAATAGCACGTATTTAAAAAATTAAAAAATGTGTTTATTAAACATTAAAAAATGTGTCTATATAAATAAAAATGTGTTTATATATTAACATATTAAACAGTTTTTTTTTTGAATTTTTTTTTGTTGTACAAAAACAGTTTTTTGAATGGCGAAAAAACATTAAAAAAACTGTTTTTTATATATTAGAAATATATATTAACATTTTATTTAAAAAAAAATCAGCTTAAAGAAACATTTAAAATATATTTTTACATTTAAAATATATTTTTACAATTTTTATCTATAAAACACTGTTAGTATATAAAAAAAATGTTTATATATGAAAAACAGTTTTAAAAAACACGTTTTTTAACTTTTTAAACAAATAGTATATATTTAAAACATTTTTAATAGTTTATATAGAAAATTATTTTTTAACTTTTTTATTTAAAAAAAAATAGTTTTAAAAACATTTAAACATTTTTGTAATATTTATATATATAAAAACTGTTATTGAAGAAAAAATGTTATAGAATAAAAATGTCATTGTTTTTTTATATATAAATGGTGTAAACTATTTTATTTCCTATTAAATGAAGTGAGAGAACATCACTTGAAAATGAGATAATGAATCATTAAATGAAGTGAGAGAACACTTCTTAAAAAAATCATGTGATTGGACGACATCAAAACTTGATGTCATTGAACACATCAAAAATTTTTTCGAGAAAGAGAGAGTGTGTATGTGTATGTGTGTGAGAGAGAGTGTTTGTGTGTGTGAGAGAGATAGAGAGAGCATGTGTGTGAGTGAGAGAGAAAGAGAGTGTGTGTATGTATCTGTGTGCGGGAGAGCGTGTGTATGTGTGTGAGAGTGTGTGTGTGTGTGGGGGGGGGGGGGGGGGGGAGGAGAGAGATAGATAGAGTATATGTGTGTGTGTGTGTGTGTGTGAGAGAGAGAGAGAGAGAGTGTACGTATGAGTTTATGTGAAATGGTATTTTTCTCTCACCACAAAAGTAAGGTAATATGTCCGGGAATATAGGATTACACCCATTTTAGAGGGGAAAGGAGAATCCAATTTCGTGGGAATTCTAAATTCCAGGAATTCTAAGTTCCCCCTTAAATCTCCAACCAAACATTATAATTCTAAATGAGGGGAATTCTAAATTCCAGGAATCCTAAATTCCCTTTCCAAACCTCGAACCAAACGAGCCCTCAGTGTTCTTAAAGCTATCATTTTTACACACGGATAATGTATGACAGGGAAATATTATTTATTCTTTCCACAAGATACCTTCTTCTATCTCCATTATTTAATATTGATTCAAAACACCCCGTAAACCTATAACTTTGACCCATTAATTGATCCGTTCTTTCTTCGAAATTGTTTCTATTAAAATTAATATTGAAATTTTCAATCTCATGGAGATCATGACCTAAAAGAATGAAAACGAATGGTCCTCTGACTCAGGGCCGACCCTGTGCCAGGTGGGCAGTAGCACAGGGCCCATTTTACAATAAGTACTAGTATATGTGTATTTTAGGGGTCCCAAAATATTTTATATATATTAAAAAATATATTTTTTTAAATGAGTTTAGTTTTTTAGGGGCTCATTTTTTTAACTATTCAAAAAAAGAATGATATAACTTCCCAAAAAAACTCACCCAACTCATTTAAGATTACCAGTTTTTTAGGAGTCATTTTTTCAACTACCCACAACATCTTTTTATTTTCCTCTCTCACTCTCTTCTTTTTTCAGCCAACACTCTCCCTCTCCTCTCTCTCTCTCTCTCTCTCTCTTGCAAACTTTCTTTTTTAATTTTTACAGAAGTTGGAGGGTGTCCATTACTACTGTACGCAAGTTGAAGGATATCTTCTTTTTTCATTTGAAAGTTGTTGTCTTCTTTTGCATTTGCAGCAAAAGGTAAGTTGTCTTCTTTTGTAAGTTGTTCTCTTCTTTTTTCATTATTTTTTTATACATACGTTAATCTTTTTTATTACTATTTTTTTTAATAATCTATTTTTTTTTTAAATTCATCAATGTTTTACTAATCTGTTTTTTATGCAATTAATTTTTTTTATCAGGTTGCTTCTTTCTACATTAATCAAGTCGATGAAATTGGAGAGGGAATAAAAGGCTCAAAATAGGTGACACTTTCCCATATTTTTTATATTCAATCAATTGATATATTTCTAGACTAAAATTATCTGTTAGATTCGTTGTTAATTGCGTATTTTATTTTTATTTATAAATTTATAATTTTTAGAAATGTTACCAAAAAAACAAGCATTCGGATATCGAAAACGAAAAAACAAAAAAGAATAAAAGAGGTGACTACAATATTTTAGGTATTTAATATTTTTGTACAATATTTTTTTGGAAGGGTCCTAAATTGAGTATCGCACAGGGTACTACAAATCTCAGGACCGGCCTTGCTCTGACTCGTTCATTGGAGGATTATGAAGAAATTGATTTTGTAAATAAATTTTGAAAATTTGCTGATATTCAAATCACGTTGATGCAAATTGTGGGTTTACTGATTTATAAGTACAGTTGGGTTGGTGAATGAAATATCATATAAGGAAGAAATGCTCGATTAGTAAGGGTGTGTCTAATTGACAATATTTTTAATGAAATATATGAAAGTTTATAATTTTTTTTTAATTTACTCTTGTTTGATTTTTTTTTGGGGAACTGTTTTTAGGTTTGACTAATGTAAACCTGATAATAAATGTTTTAAACATTTTTTATGGAATTTTTTTAGGGGAAACAACCATTATTCCTCTTGCAACATTTTTTAAAGTTTGGATTCCATTATTTTTTTTAAAATGTCAAGTGTTTAGTGCCTTTTTGAATGTGTGAACCCTTTAACAATTTCAACATTATATAACTAGATAAAAATGACCTAAAGTTATTTATTCAAAGCGGTCAATAATTAAAAACATGAACACTCGAGATATTTAACCACAACTTAGTCACATTCACACATTTATATCCTTTTAACACAATGTTGGCAATGTTATTTTAAACAAAATGTTATTTTATCTTAACACCAAGCGACATTGTTTTAACGCGATGTAATTTTAGCACAATTGATATGCAACCAATTTGTAAAAAAAAATACAAATAAAAAGTCATATTAAACAAAATAATGTCATTTTATACAACATCCAATATAACTTAGCACATTACAGAATAATTTAAACATAATAGGCGGTGCACACGTGTGTTATACGTGTGACCATAACGTGAATTTAGATTTCCAATTTAGAAATCAAAAGCTTAATATATACTTTTAAAAATACGAAGTAAAAAACATTTTGCTAATACAATATAGTTTTACTTATTGCTTGGTCCCTAAAAAATTGTCAGTTGATATTTATCCTTTTTAATAAAATATATTAAGCAAGTAAATTTTATCCAACTGTTACATTTTAGATTGGATATGTATTTGTTCTTATTAATTTTGTAATAAATTTAAGTTATTTCCTATGGGTTATCATCCATGTTAAGAAATTAACATGAATTTATAATATGTTGAGAGACAAAAAGACGTAAAATTTGAAAAACAAAAAAATAGCCAATCATATAAAAACGGCCAAGTGAAATAGCGAATGTGCATGTCGGACGAGACACAAATATGTAGGAGTCCAAGGCTCATAAAATAGATATAATAGGATATAAAAGATATGAAATAAAAAGGGTGGACTCGAATCTCGAGTTTGATCCAAGGCGCTTACGTAGCCCAAGGGGCATCAAAGTACACGTAGTTCGAAAATAGCATAGGGGGTGGGTTCAATCCGTAAAACAAAATGTAAGACTCCTCTGAGCTATAATACCGCCTGATATTGTGAGTGTTCTAGAAGTCTTGGAATGGTACAATTTCAAATTGTATTCCATTATCAGTAATGATCATCCTCAACAAGTCAAAACGGGTGATAATATTTCTCCAGATAAATATGATAATATCAGTGTCCCTTATGTTTGCCAATGGTTTAGCCTCTATCCATTTCGTGAAGTAATCTGTGTCTGCCAGTACATAGGGAACCCACAATGTCTAATCCCCATTGAGAAAAAGGTCACAAACTGGTCAGTGATTTGAGGTTGCTGGCTAGTTGGTAAAGCATAGGCAACAACTCTTGACATTTCTTGCACTTTTGATATATGAAATTGCATCGTTTTGCATATAAGGCCACTAGTAATATTTTTTGATGGCCCTGAATGCTAAAGACCTTCCCTCGGCATGACTTTTGAATATTCCATCATGCAACTCATATAAGACTTGATCGACGTCTCTTGGATGCACACATATGAGGTATGGACCTGTGAAAAATCGCTTGTAGAGATTACCTATAAGTGATAGATAAAACTGAGCATCTTTCACCTTGGTATGATGGTTTTGCTTCTTGTCGAGAACTAGAACATCCTCTTCTAGGTATGCTATGATTGGGTCCATCCAGCTAGGAGCTTTTTAGTTGGCGAGGACTTATTTAGTGACCTTTGTCTTCATGATGCTTGATCGGTCAAGGTATTCCACCTCAATTGTTATTTTAAGGTTGTAGTCAATGGTTAAACCCAAAGTGTCCATAGCATCAACGTGACTATTATTTCCTCGTGGAAACTATTGGATATTAACTTTCTTGAAGTGCGCCAACCAAGTTAACATTGAAGAGTTTGACTAGTTCAATAAGTGAACACATGACGTCGACATAGACTTTAACTCAAACAGAGCAGGAGTGGGAATTGTCCTTATAACTCCAGAACAAACCATGATCGAGCAAGGAGTCAAACTTGGCTTTGAGGCATTCAATAATGAGGTCGAATACGAAGCTCTTATCGCTGAATTAAAGAAGGCCCTATCTTATGGCACAAGTCATATTGGCGTATTTTGTGACTCAAGTATGGTATCTAATCAAGTATCAGGAGACTATAACACCAGAGATGAATGCATGTTAGTATACTTCCAGGTCACCCAGGATCTTTGTTGAGCTCCTACCCTCTGGTGAACTCAGCGATGAAGTCTGCTATCACATACCATTTGATTGAAGTTCTAGGTTGATAATGGATATCAAACCTCTCCCATTTCACCGACCATTTTGGCATCCATCCAGGGAGTTCGACCTTTCTTAGGACTGCCTTGAGTGGAAAGTAAGTGGTAATTATAACTCAATGGGATTCAAAATAATACTTCAACTTTCGTGGAGCGATTACCAAGAGTAAGCTAGGTTTTCCAGAGGAAGGTAGTAGTTCTTAATGTCTAGTAGCATTTTGCTAGTATAATGAAACGGAGCTTGGTGCCTCTCATTCTCCTACATTAAGATCAAGTTAATTGCTTGGTTAAACACCGCAATATACAGATAGACTAGATCTCTCGAATTTGGGACCGCGGGCAGGGTGGTCGACTTATATAAATCTTGATTTCTTCAAGTTCATTTGAACATTCCAGGCCAGGCCCCTCTCTTTCTTCAAGAGCCGAAATAATGGTCGACATTTCTCAGGGGATTTAGAGATGAAGATTGAGCACTACTAACATTTCAATCAAATTTTGAACATCTATGGCTGTCTTTTGTGGTTGAACATTATTGATTGTCTCGATTCCCCTTTGGCTGACTAGGTAACCTAGGAAATTCCCAGACTATACTTCGAAAGAACATTTGGATACGCCGAGCTTCATCCTGTAATATCGTAGGACCTCAAATCTCTTCGTAAGGTCATGTAGATACTCGCCTTTATGCTTACTTTTATGGAGCATATCATATGTATAGACTAATATGGTATTGCTCAGTTGATGTTTGAACATCTTAGTAACCAACCGTTGGTAAGTTTCTCATGCATTCTTGAGCCCAAATGGTATAAGCGTGTATCAGTACAAGCCAAGGGCGATGTTGATGTAAAAAATTAGATCGCTCTAATTATTCAATCACAGATAAATAAAATGAGACAAAGATTTTTAAAGTGGTTCAGCCTTATAAGAATGGCCTACGTCCACTGTTATGTTATTACTGAGTGTTTGGGAATTCTCGATTACAAGTTCTATCAAGAAATTTCGGTCCCTTTGAATGAGGGTGATACAAGGTATTTATAGCCCTTAGGCTGTACATGAAAGGGTTGATACATTAAATGATATACATATGAAAGGGTAATACATTTAATGCAGCATGTGCGTCAAGATGATAAACATTCAATGAATAGTTGAACTGTTGATTATCTAGCAATTAATGCTACGTCCGAGATGCAGTTCGGGCCGCCTCAGTTGTTCGTTGATCAGGAGTTCCTCGGAGCGCTAGTGTACCTCGGAGTGCTGAAACTCCTCGGTATATCCTCGTTTCTCGGAGAGAACATGAGTTGGTCGTGGGTTTGAACTATCGTCTTCTTCTTGCTATCAAGAAGCATAGTGTACAACACTAGTATTCCCCGAAAAACTTTCAAACAAAGGAGAGAAAAATGGTGAAAAACATCATCGTTTTATTCATATTTATGGAACCGTTGTACATTTTACATCATTGATAATACTTGCGAAGGTGTTCAGCATTCCAAGCATTCTTGAATTCTTCTCCTTCTAGAGTCGCTATTCGGTAAGTTCCTGGTCGAACAACTTCTGTAACTCGGTAAGGCCCATGCCAGTTTGCCTCCAATTTATTGTGCTTCTGAATTACCTTCTTTAGCACATAATCCCCTTCCTTTAAATCGCATTTTCTCACCCTTTTGTTGTAGAAAAGAGCTGTTCGTTGTTGATAAGCAGCATTCCTAATGGCTGCCTCTTCTCTGGCCTCCTCGAGCATATCCAAATCCAGTCTTCTCATCAAGTCACTGACAGGAGAATTGAAATTCAGTATTCTATGCGTTGGAAGACCCAACTCGGCAGGTATTACAGTACTTCAATTGGTATTGTTCTTCGCAGCTCGATACGAGTAGCTGATGCTAGTCGGGCCAGTGCGTCTGCTTGTGCATTTTCTATTATGGGTATTCTGATAAACTGAATCGCATCAAATTCTGCCAATAACTCCATTACCTTGGCATGATATTTGACCATTAATTCTCCTTTAACTGCATACGTTCCCATCATCTGATTCACAATCAATTGAGAATCACTGAATACCATCACTTGTTGCGCTTCCATAATCTTTGATAAATTAAGACCTGCTATCATGGCCTCATACTCAGCCTCATTATTGGAGGCTTTGAATTGGAATCGCAAAGCATATTCCATGTCAATCTCGTCTGGGGTGTTTAAAACAATTCCTGCCCCACAACCTGCTGTGCAAGATGAGCCATCTACATATAATCTCCATATGGGCAACCCGTCTTCAAATTTCTTATCTGATAGAGTTCCTCGGTGAAATATTTGTTGCTTCTTTTCATCCTCCCCTGACACTTTTCGCTCCTCGTTGACCATCTCTTCTCGTTCTTTTACCAACCGGAGCTGGTCTGAGTTTGAAGTTGATGATCCTTCTACATCCACAAGCCCTTTTACCAACCGGAGTTGGTCTGGACTTATGTCTGTTGATCCTGTAACATCCACAGGTTGGTCAGCGAGCAGTTTTTGTTCCTCGGGGGTATCAGGATATGTAAACTCTGCTACAGCTTGCCCTTTCAATGATGATCTGGGATCATACACAATATCATATTCACCGAGCTCTATTGCCCAGTACATCAATCTCCCTGACTTTTCTGGCTTATGAAGGGCTTGCCTCAGTGGCATGTCGGTATAAACGACGATGGTATGGGCCTGGAAATATGTCCTCATTCTTCTACTTGCTTCAATCAATGCCAATGCTAATTTCTCCAGCTTTGGGTATCTGATTTCCGCGCCTCGGAAAGCCTTACTTGTGTAATAGATTGGTTTCTGGATTCCATTCTCCAATCTGATCAATGCTGAACTGACTGCATTCTCTGATACTGCCAGATACAAGTACAACTTCTCTCCTGTTATTGGCCTGGACAACAATGGAGGTGCTCCCAAATACTTTTTCAAGTCTTGAAAGGCCTTTTCACATTCATCAGTCCACTCAAAAGTTTTTCAAAGTGTTTTGAAGAATGGGAGGCATTTGTCAGTTGCTCGGGACACAAATCTGTTGAGCACTGCAACTCGTCCTGTAAGACTCTGCACTTCTTTCTTTGTTGTTGGAGATTGCAACCCTAAAAGAGCTTTGATCTTATCTGGATTTGCTTCAATGCCTCGCTGGTTGACAATGTATCCGAGAAACATTCCTTCTCGTACTCCAAATGTGCACTTCGTTGGGTTGAGCTTCATCTGGTATTTATCCAGTTGATCAAATGTCTGAGCTAAGTCAACTAGACGATCTGCAGCTTTCTTGCTTTTTGTCAGCATATCATCGACATAGACTTCCATGTTGCAACTAATTTGTTCGGTGAAAACCTTGTTCATCAGCCGCTGGTATGTCGCTCCTGCATTTTTCAAACCAAAAGGCATAACATTATAGCAATAAGTTCCCCTAGGGGTGATAAAAGAAGTACTTTCCCTGTCTTCCGGTTTCATTTTGATCTGGTTGTAACCAGAGTAAGCATCCATGAAGCTAAGCAGCTCGTGCCCCGAGGTAGCATCTACTAGTTGGTCAATTCTGGGCAATGGAAAATGATCCTTTGGGCAGGCCTTGTTAAGATCAGTGAAATCAACACACATTCTCCATTTGTTGTTTTTCTTCTTCACCATCACCACATTCGCCAACCAGTCCGGGTACTTCACATCTTCAATGAATTGAGCTTTCTGGAGCTTGTCGACCTCCTCTTGAATAGCTTGATTCTTCTCGGGGCTAAATACCCTTCTTCTCTGCTTTACATGCTTGATCTCTTTATTCACATTGAGTTCGTGACATAAGAAGTTTGGATCTATTCCTAGCATGTCCTCATGACTCCATGCGAAAGTTTTCTTCCTGTTTTTCATGAAAATTATCAACTCTTGTTCTATTGAAGCATCCAACGTTGAACCTATCTGGGTTACTCGTTCAGGGTGCTCGTCGTCTAGAATAACATTTTCTGTAGATTCCACCACCTGTCCTTTTACAAGTTGGGATTCATCTCTGGGATCGAGAGTTTCAATCTCTGTATCTTCTTCCACCTGGTAGGTAGTAGTCTTTTTCCTTGATTCCTCAAGCTCCTCTTGCTCGGCAGATGAATAATAGCATTCCCGAGCTACTTTTTGATCACCTTTCACAACTCCTACTCCAAAGTTTGTTGGGAATTTTAAGCACTGATGTACTGTGGATGGAACTGCTTCGAACTTCTTTAAACCAACTCTTCCCATGATGATGTTGTAGGCTGACTGCATATTCTTATCCATCACGAAGAAGCGTATTCTTTCTGTTCGACAAGCAGGCGAGGTTCCAATGAATATATCCAACTTGATCGTCCCAAGTGGAAAAACTTTCTTACCAGCAAAACCTAGGAGGGGTCTGTGATACGGTTCCAACTGAGATAATTTCAGATTCAAGCTGTCAAAGCATAAATAGTACATGATGTCTGCCGAACTTCCATTGTCTACCAACACCCTTGAAATCACTACTTCCTTCATCCTCATTTTGATCACCAGAGGATCATCGTGAGGATAAAGAACACCTGCCAAGTCGTTTTTTGAAAAGCCAATGATCAGCTTCTCTTTGTTTACCTTCCTCGGACGATCGTCCTCGGCCAGATTTATTCGCTGAATATATGAACAAGCTTGAGCCTCTCCAAGGTAAGCCTTTCTTTCTGCAGTAAGGTCTCCTCCTCCTGCATCTCCTCCTGTAATGACATTACAATCAAATGACCCAAAACGTATAGAAAATACCTCTCGTTCTAGCTGTCTTGGTTTCTTGGGAAGGTCGGGGTCATCATCTGGATCATCTTCATGATTCCTCTTCTTTTTCTCTTCTGCTTGACGAGGAGATCTTGACCTCTCTCTAGTCCGGTCGTTATTTTTTCTTTCACCTCCCCGATCAACATATTTGGATAGATTTCCTCTTCGGATGAGTGTTTCAATCTCGTTCTGAAGAGCTATGCAATTTTTGGTCAAGTGACCATGATCTTTATGAAACTCGCAATATTTATCCTTACTCCTCGAATCAGGGTCTGACTTCAGTTTCTTTGGCCATTTTACCTCTTCGTTGTTCTTGATTTCTTCCAAGACATGATGAATACCCATTTTCAAAGGAGTATAATTGTCGTACTTCTTCATGACTTCCCATTTATTCTTGGAATGTTTATCTCCACCATTGTTTTTATGCTCTTTCTTCTTAGATTTGTCGTCTTCCACCTTGGTTTCTTTATCCATATTCTTCTTTGCAGCCATAGCCTCCTCGGCATTCATGATTTTGGCCGCCTTTGCCATCAATTCTGACATAGTTCTAGGTGGATCTTTCGCCAAGGTGTAATACAATTTATTAGGCAACAACCCACTCATTAAGGCGGTGATTGCTGTCTTCTCTTCGTAATCTATGACTTCTAGCTTCTCGTTATTGAAACGAGTTATGTAATCTCTAGTACTCTCACCAGATTTCTGTCTAACACTTAACAAGTGTGCTACTCGTTTTACTGGCTTTGCTCCAAAACAGAAATTGCCAATAAACAACTCGGCTAACTGAAAGAAAGTTAAAATCTTACCCCGAGGAAGATTGTTGTACCATATCTGGGCAGATCCAGTAAGAGTTCCTGAGAATGCCCTGCATCTCATCTCGTCGGGGACAACATAGATATCAGCAGCAACTTGATATTGTTCTATGTGAAGAACAAGATCTGTCTTTCCATCATATTTGGGAGTTACCACGGGTGCTTTAAATTTCGATGGTGTGGGAAAATCCACAATGGCCTGTACAAAAGGTGTTCCTCGAACAAAAGTTCGTTGTAGGGGATTCTTTGCTTTAGCCATTTCTCCTAATCTATCTTCCAACCGCTGAATGGAACCTTTCCACGCATCATTTCCTTCATCGGGTTTGTTAGTTCGAGTAATAGATCGTTCTGAAGTAGCCTCCTGAGATTTATCATGACGAGCAACTGGTTGTGATTGTGCTGATCCTTCTCTTAGATCTGATGGTTGTCGAAAACTCCTCGACATGGTCTTAGGTGGACTCCTATTCCTCCTAGGGCCTAATCGACTGAAAGGTGACACCCTACTCAGTCTTTTTAAAGCACTGGGCCTTTCAGGAGAGAGGGTGATATCTTGATCAGTATCTGTAGCCCTTATTGACGAAGTTCGCCCAGGTTGATAAGAGAAATCATCAGACTCCTCATTACGATATGACTCAGTACGCTTGGATCGTGAAGAAAGTAAATAAGTTTGCCTCTGACCACTTTGCTATCTTGAACGTGCAGGTGCACCGCCGTGAAGGGTTTGTATGAGTTGCCTCATTGTTTCTTGCATGGCTGTTTGTCCTTGAGCCAGATTCGTCATAATCCCGGCTAGATCTGGAGGTACATAGGGATTCGGAGGGTTTCCAATGTTTCCAGCGTTTCGATTGCTAGATTCTGGATCATCCGCCATTGATGATGAGTGATTTTTGATGAAAAACGATAGTAACAATCGTTTCCCACAGACGGCGCCAATCTGTTGATGTAAAAAATTAGATCGCTCTAATTATTCAATCACAGATAAATAAAATGAGACAAAGATTTTTAAAGTGGTTCAGCCTTATAAGAATGGCCTACGTCCACTGTTGTGTTATTACTGAGTGTTTGGGAATTCTCGATTACAAGTTCTATCAAGAAATTCCGCTCCCTTTGAATGAGGGTGATACAAGGTATTTATAGCCCTTAGGCTGTACATGAAAGGGTTGATACATTAAATGATATACATATGAAAGGGTAATACATTTAATGCAGCATGTGCGTCAAGATGATAAACATTCAATGAATAGTTGAACTGTTGATTATCTGGCAACTAATGCTACGTCCGAGATGCAGTTCGGACCGCCTCAGTTGTTCGTTGATCAGGAGTTCCTCGGAGCGCTAGTGTACCTCGGAGTGCTGAAGCTCCTCGGTATATCCTCGTTGCTCGGAGAGAACATGAGTTGGTCGGGGACATGAACTTCCTCGCTGCTATTGTGCCACGTAGATTGACACGTGTATTCGTATTATTCGTCCATATCAGCATATTAATTTTGGTATCAACAGGCGATAATGAATGAAGTCTTGTCCTAGTCAGGGCCGAACAGAGGGATCTAATGATACCCTGAGTAGGAATCTCATTTGTTTATAGTTTTCTATAGCATGGTCAATCTTTAGCAGAGGAAAGATGTCCTTGGGATAGGTTTTGTTCAAGTCGGTGAAATCAATGAAGATTCTTCACTTCTCGTTACTCTTTTTTTATAACACTGGGTTAGAGAGCCACTTGGGGAATTGAACTTCTTTAATCCCCTTTAGAAGTTTTCCCACTTCTTCTTCCATAGTCTTTGCCTTCTTAGGGTCTTCTTAAATGGTTTCAAATACATAACCTCTTAATAGCTCCCCTGGTTTACTGGTATCTTTTCCACATCGCAATTGGCAATTCTGAGAGTAATTATTAGTGCATCGCGATGCGATGTTCTAACTTAGACTAGGTCTTCCTCAGTACAGACTATATGCTTGTTATAGTCAATGTCATCTGGTCAATGGTGTTTGCCCGCTGAGGTCTTGGCAAGATCAATCTGGAAAGCCTTCATGATCTTAGTAACTTTCTTCAATTCCATCTAAACAACGTTCCCTAAATTTGGTTCAAACTTGATGCACCATGGATGACTATAAACTCGTGTACCATCTCACCGTCGTCTAGGAAGTTGTCAGGTTTTTAGTCGTATTCCACAGTGGCTTTTGCGTCCTTCTTCTCCATTTAGTCGTCCAGGTGACCTTCTTAAGCCAAGTCTTACAGGTGGGATTTGAGAGCTTTGCAATTCTCTATCTTATGACCATGATCCTTGTGCAAAGAATATCTTAGGGAAGTGTTCCTCTTTGATGAATCTCGTGTCATCTTCCTTGGCCACTTGAAATATTATTGATCTTTAATCTTACTCAAGATTTTATATGTCGTCTCTTTAAAAATAGTATTGATCATCAGATGGGCCTCAGTGGGGTATGCCTTGTCATTACTTTTGGATACGTCATTCTTCTTATTGCCTCCCTTTTGGGAACGTTCTCTTTATTGACATTCTTGACTATTTTTAATCGACCATTGTCATGCTGGACTCTAACTACCACATCCTTCACTTTTGCATTCTTCTCAATTCTAGACATACGGTACTTAATAATGTTTGCCTCCTTCTTTGTGAGGGATTGGTACAATATAGATTTTCCCGATAGATCAATCTTGAATGAGGCCACATCAACTTAATAGTATTAATCCTCCACATCGTTATAAGTTTCCCAATACATCCGAGTATATTCTCGTAAGGTTTCCTAGGGCTTCTTCCTCATCGTGAGGATTGAGTCTATCCCCTTAGGATGAGAGTTGCCGATTATGAATCTGGCAGGGAATGCTTATGTGAGATGCTTGAAACTTATGACCAACCTGTGTGATACTTTCTCAAACCACTTTTGTGCAATATCCCCCAGACTAAAAGGAAATATGTAGCAAATAAGGGTTTCGTTGTTACTCCAGAGAGTCATAGCTTGTCGGTACTAACAAACATAGTTAATGGGATCGATCTTCCCAATATAGATTTTGAATCTGGGGATGGAAAACTTCTTAGGAGGTTCTGGTTCTTCTATTGATCTTAAGAATATGGATTTCATCTGGCTGATGAAGCCCTTTTAGCCAATTCCTTAGTGGATTTGGCCCCCCAATGAGCAAGATACTCGTCCGTCTCTCGTCGGATGAGATTGCATAGATCCTTTTTGTGATGACCCCCTTCCTGATCTCTCCACTCCGGACAGCTCTTATGCCTGGAGCGCTCCTGATCGCGTCGCGAACTCCTTCATTGGCTGAGATTTTTGCTCGCCTGACGGTTGGGTGTTTGGGCATGGCATTTGTACTTGTACCCATGGATTTCTTGCTCCATTATTTCCAAGAGACATTGTAAACGAGGCCTCCTGCTGAATTCGCGTGACGTCCCCCTGTTCATGAAGTTTGCACTCATAAGCGCCTCCCAATCGTGAAATCTGGGTGGACCTTGGTTGTTTATTACTTCCCACGATTTGTTCCTCCTGGGAATGGTACCACGAATTAGGAGTGTTACGACTCCTGTTAGGGTGAACCTTAAACCTGACCCTAGGTGCTGGAGGTCCATTGTGGTCGTCACGACGGTCGTCGTTGGAGGGAAGACGTGGGTTGTGCGAGTGAGACATAACTACTCTTTGGGTTTTCTTGGCTGAGAAAAGGAACTCGATTCACACTGACAACGCCAATTGTAGGTGCTAAAAACCTATTATGATTAGGTCAACATAATTAATCCGAGCAAAAAGTAAAATCGCAATCGCACAACACATAATATATGTTGTTCGACAATGTGCCTACATCCACGGAGTGTTTTTCTCTTTCTTTATTGATCAACTCTTGATAACAAAGATTACGTTCCCCTTTTTCCAAGGGTGTGGTTTACATTTATTGAGAACATGAGAGAATGAGTCGTGTGGGACTCATGGCCTTGGAATGCTGTTGTGATTTGATTGAGTGAATCCAATCCCGAGATCTCCGTTGACCAGCTCCTCTCTTGTTCTTATCTCCAAACTGTGATCATTTATCTAACTATCCGGACTTGTGTCAGCTCCTCCTTTTAGGTCGGAATTTCCCCCACACTCACATTTTACATATTCAACGAAATTAGACACACTCACTACAAAATCATTGTCCCTATCCCCTGTTTAGAAGGAGCGAGCCAATACAAGCATGAAAATTTCGCCCAACGCATGAAAATGAAATCCCTTAGGTATCTAATTTGATTCGAATAAGGATCTTGGTCCTCATTCCGTTGAAAGTAAGCCACGTGTACTCCACTATGTTTGACCTCTTTCGACAAAAGTTCAAAGAATATTGATTGTCATATGCAAATGTATTGTGCTTGAAGTCACATGACCCAATGTAATATTAACTAACTTCTAATCCATGTCATCATTGTACTTCATGTTTATTTCAAACATTTAAATTGTTGCAAATATAACGGCTTCCTAAGTGCCACATTGGGTCCAGTCCTTCCTATTTATGGAGAAGTATAGTTTATGGCAAGGAAGTGGTTGGTATCGAATATAGTTTGAGGTTTGGTAATGGAGAACAAGATAAACAACATAGACATTTTATATGCCTCAAGTCAAGACTTTTCAATTAAAAGTTTATGTTGCTGATCTTGTTTAGAACTCGGGCTGGTGGAATGAACATGTTATTAAAGACAATTTTATTGGTGGGATGTGAATGATATTTAAGTCATTGCGGTTGGGAATCACTAAGATGGTTTAGTTTGGCATTATGAACAAACCGGATTGTATTTGATCAAAGTGCTTTTAACATTCTTCATAATTTGAGTAGAGAAATTTCATCTTCTTCATGGTTCTCTATAGAAGATCAAGCTCCCTTGGAAAAAATTTCATACTTTGAGGCAAGCTTCTCAAGACTGCTGCCTACTATGCTCACTCTTTGGCAGCAAAAAATCCTAATGAACCCATATTGTCAATTGACTCAATTATGTGGCAATGATTGGGAATCTGTAGACCGAAGTCTGAAGCTTTTTTTGCTTTTTATATGTCTATTCATGGAGTTACTGTGGTTCAGAATGCAAATGTTGTGGTGTTCCTTGTCAGTGGAAGCCTTTGCAAATAATTTTTAACTTAACGTGTAATTATAGGTTTAACACAAACATTGTTGTGTCTTGATCATAGTTCTGCTGGGATGGGAGTTGTTTTGAGTGATACTAATAATGACAAGGCCATTTTTTCCATGGCTAAAAAGCTTCGTTTTGTTTATGTTGCAGAGGAGGCCAAAACTATATGGTGGATAATTATGATCTTGCTGGTCACGAGGTAGCACAACTCCAATTCCCCTTCTTTGTCTGATGCTAAATTAAAGATGTTAAAGTGTTTAGCCTCTCATTTGATGGGTTTAATCAAATTTACTCAAAAGGAAATATAAGGAGGCACGAGGCAGCTCATTCTCGTGGTAATCTGTCTTTGGATGGTGGCATTAGTAGCGTGGATAATTTCCTCCTGGTGCCAGTATTTTGTATCTCTGAAATATGTGTAGTGATTGAATGAATTCTTTTTTCTTGAAGGAAAAAAAAAATAAGGAAAAGAAAAAACTAGAGTAGCCATAGCCTCTCTGGCCACATGACATTTGGTTTAATTGAAATTATATTCTCACGGTTCTCCATAACTTGGGAAACTGCAAAATCTAGCAAATTAGAAATATAATTAAATCATTCAAAAACGAGAAACCTTGCCCAGTTTACACACTCCAGTTTGAAGAATTTAGTACCCACAAAAACAAGTATATATTTACTAACATATTTCCAAGTCTGCAACCATCAAATGATAAGACGTGAAAAGGATCGGACATTAATTAACTCAGAAAACAAAAATAATTAATAGTAATCTTTAAAAATAGAACAAATTTAAAATAGAGTACCAAACGAAAACAGTCTTGTAGTCGTCTTATCAAAACTTGTCAGGCAGCGGCTCAAAAAAGGTTCCAATCATTAACTTTGAAGGAGGAGACTGCAAGTTTAAAAACTTCAGCCATTGGCATACATCCAAATTGTGTAGCTGGTACAGTTAAACCTGCCCCAACTGCGCTAGCACTTTCGCTCAAAGGGCTGCAACCGAAAAAAAATACATATTTAGAGTATCTCCAATGTGACGAGTGTGCACAGGAAGGGGATAGGTTCAATATATACGATCCTTTCAATACTTTCACAGTTACACAATGTAGAACACATATTCTAGTTATCTTGGAAGTAACCTTATTCCTGCAACTCTTTTTTCTTAATTTTTGTTCACAAATGTCATTTAAACAGGTAAATTCATGTTACTTTCAGGTTATTAGTGTTTGACATCAACCCAACCAGTTCATTATTCATTTTTTTTTTTGGAGGGGGGGGGGTGACATAGAGTTCGTGAACCGTCAACTTATCAGGAAAAAAATAATGATCAACCGTCACCCAATAACTTTGTGCTGTGTTATGAGTCGTGAACTGTCAAAAGGCCCCTAAGAAAAACATAGAGCCAGTTATAAACAAAGTACTCCCATTTTCTTTGTTAAAAGCAGAAGCAAAGTACTACCATATGTGCACCAACTATCAATTTAATGTCCAAATCCGGCCCTCAGATTTCAGGGCCCTAAACAAACACTTAATTTCGGGCTTCTAGCATTTAGTCATAAAAATTAGTAATTGCACATTTTTTACCTTAGTGAGGCAAAACTCAGCATAAATTTACATAATCGCCAAAACTGAGGTTACAATACTGAGAAAAGGATAAGAATTAGAAAGAGACATATGCCAACTGGGTCAAAGTAGTAATGGTAAATGGGCGGTTATGGGCGGTTATGGACGGGTCAAAAATGGATATGGATAAATTTGGGCGGGTCAAAAGCGGGTCTGACATAATAATTTGGGCGGGTTTGGACGGGTTAAATCCGGGTCGGATCGGGTCAAACCCGGATCGGGTCGGGTTGACCCGCCTTTTTTTTGAAAAAATAATTATTATACCATACACAAATAAATATGGTATAATAATTTTGAAAAAAAATATCCAAGTAAATACTTGAATAAAAAAAATCTTTAAACCTTTTAGTTATTTGAGTTTTATTTTTGTGAGGGTCCAAAACCATTTTGACCCGCTAATGACCCGCCAACAAACCGTCTTATTGGATCGTTCAAACCATTTTGACCCACAAACACAATTAATGGGCCCCGCACACATTATTTTGGATGAATTATGGACGATTTCATCCTTAAGAATCCATATTGCCGGTCCTAGGTCAAAGTAAGTAGGGTACTGGAAACAGATCAAATTATCTTTCCTGTTCTTTCCTATATTTTTGGGCCTAAGGTATAGGATATGCGTGGGGAAGGTTTGACATGCATTTGTAGTGGATGAAACATCCCATATACTAAAACAAATTGTTTCCCTACGTAGATCATCCAGTTGTATTAAAAGTAAATAAAACTACCAACGCTACCTGAATATTGGCCAAACAACTTAATCTCCGCACTTACCTTATTAAGACAGGCTCATACGCACAAAACCTCGTCAAGAATCCCAAATTTTCTGGCAGACATCAAAAGCGGTTGACCTAAGGGTATTCCTTCAGCAGATATGTTTAGACAAATATATACAGAAGGTTTCACACATCAACGACGTCGCCCGACCACCCTTCATCATCAACGACCATTGTGCTGCAGCGACTATCTCTTTAAAAAAAAAATAAAAAAATATTAAGGGTTTTTTGGTAAGAAATTAAACCTGAAGGTTACTTGTAATTATATTAAAAGAGTAGGGGAAAATGTGTAATAAACTTAAAAAAAAAATTATCTTAACTTACGACTATCTCTCTCTCACCCTATTTTCAATCCCTCCAAAAACCACCTCTTTTTCTCTCTCACCCTATTCTACATCGAAGGTGACCTCCCCCATTCTCCACGGGATGACCACCCTACCGTTGCTCCTCAGCTCTCTCCCCTCCCCTCCCCCCCTGTCGGGGCTGCCCCCTGGCCCGTCTCCACTCCACCCTCACGGCTGCTGCCCTTTCCACCCCCCTCTGCCAGCGCTACCTTGTTTAGGCCACTGTCTGCTGCTCTCTCCTCCACCACTTACCCTGCTGCTCTCTCCTCCACCAGGTATATTTTGATCTCCGATGATCCGATCCCCAAATTTTATTTATATCTCATCATTTGTTTATTTTGTGAAATTATATGTGAAATTAAATTTATAATGTAAAACTAAATTTATACTGGAATTATTGATTTATGTTGTATTAATTATCATATGATATTTTGATAATGATTTTTAGTGTTGAAAATGAATATTAAACCCCCCAAAAAGGTAAAAAAAAAAAAAAATCCAAAAATGGCCGATAAAACTCGAAATAAACCACCCAAAAAATCGCCTCGGGGGTTCCCGCCTCCGAAGCCCTGCAATACTCGAAAGTTTCGCCCCAGTTGACACAAAATCCTAGATCCGCCACTACACGTGCACAAGACTCCCCCTAAATTGCAGGTGGATGTCGGCTCCAACTTCCTTTTTATTGTTTTTGATGAATAGTTTATATTGAATACCCTGATTCCTAAATAAAACTTTTACTCCACTACCCCCCCCCCCCCCACTAATAATTAAGAAAACAAACAAATAACCAGTGCTAATCCTAACCTAACTCCCCCCCCACCCCACCCCCCAACCATGATAATAAATCATTGATCATCCATAATATGATTAGTTAAATAAATAAGTTGCATTAATGATAATTGATATGTTTAAATTAATCATCTCTGTGACATTCCTTGTAAAAAAATATAAAAATAAAAAATAAAAAATAAATAAACAATTTTGTCATGTAGAATCAAGTATCGGATTTACTAAGGGAACATCTCAAAACGAGATAGTTTTGGTTTGTTTTAAGGTGAAGTGCAGCATCGTTTTCACCCCAAAATTACATCTTTTTGAGGTGTTGCGTTAGTAAAACCGTTATTTGGATCTGCACGTAATCGACTAATTTTGTCATCCAATATAAAAAGGCAGAAAAGACAAAAAGGTGATTATTTAAATTGAAAGAAGTATAGAGTTTACCGTGGCCCCTTAAGCATCTTGTTAAGTGGCGAGGTCTTGTAGGAACCAGGTAGCACTTTCATTGTCACCCACATCATGCTTCAAATCCAAAAGCTTGATTATCAGACTCTCATCACGTGCAGGGGCCACAAATACCTCCTTCAATTTCAAACAAAAACAAATCAATTAAATTCATAACATTACTATTATTATTATAGAAAAATAAGGTCAATGTCATGTTCCTTCACATATTTGGATTTATAGGATATTTAGATTTATAGGACAATGGTTTTCAGGTTTATAAATACAGTCCCTGTAGTATAATAACTTTTATTTGCGTGGTCCCTTTAAAGTTAGGAGTACAAAAAATAAATAATTTTTATTTGTTTGAGTTAAAGGGTTATTTATATTTATACTCTTATTTATACTCATTAAAACTCATTCTAAAAATAAACACATGACCCCACCTTCATCCCACCCCACCCCACCCCACCCCACCGAAATCATTGTTGCCGAAATCCTTACCGGAGACTGTCGAAATTCTTGCCGGATTGCTTATCTCTCCTCGTTTTCGTCTCTCTCTTCGTCTATTTCTTTCATTTTGCCAGCGCCGGGAAAGAAGGTTTGTCGCCCGAAAAAATATAGTGTTCGCTAGAAAAAATGGAGTTTTCGCCGAAAAAATTGGAGGGTTTAGTGAAATAGTAAATTTATTGATTTTGATTTTTTTGTCAAAAAATATCAAATATGAGTGTTGTTGGATAGATCTCGACAAGTAGATTTAAAATATATAATTTTGTGAATTTTGGATTTGTAGATTTGAAGTTATAGACTTTTAAAAATTTGATGGATTTTTTTAGTATGAGTTGTCAAATGGTATATTGGTCATTTTTCATGATCTTCTTAGTATAGGGACTAAATTTATAAAATTATGTCAAGTGTCATATTTTTATACACTTTGAGTTAGATTGTACCTTTTCCCAAAACCCCTTATTATTATTATTATTATTATTATTATTATTATTATTATTATTATTATTATTATTATTATTATTATTATATATTTTAAAACATATAGGACCTAAAATTATTTGAAAATTTTGATGGATTGAACACCTTGAAGATCCATTTTTAGTGGCCTCTAGCTGAAAAAGGAAGATCTCTGGCTTGACTGAAAGAAGAGTAACATTTAGAATCTACTCCATGATTTGCTAGACTGTCTGCAACCTTGTTATTCTCCTTCCAAGTATGCTGAAATTTGACTTGAATCTTGTCTTGAAGGAGCTTGATATCATAAAAAACTTCAATAATGGACCAGGGAATCGACTTCATAATACCATTAAGCATGTCAATCACAAATTTAGAATCAGATTCTACAATTATATTGTGCAGACTTAATCATATACAAAGTTTTAATCCCCTAAGAATGGCCAATATCTCAGCTTTGTTGTTGGTAATGAAACCTTCAAAAGAGGAGAAAGCCTTAATTAGCTGACCCTTGTGATCTCTGATTATACCACCTGATCCAGAAAGACCTGGATTTCCTTTGGAAGCTCCATCACAATTCAGTTTAGCAAAGCCATCCGGAGGTTTGATCCAATGGAAAATGAGAAAAGAACTAGGGACATATGAGGCAACATTCAGCTTGAAAGATTGGATGATGAAATCAAAGTTTTTGGTAGAGGACTTGAAGGATTTATGATAAGCACAAGATTGAATAAGGTCATAAACTTGATGAATAATATTCTTGGCTACCATTTTAACACCATTAAAAACACATAAATTTCTGCAAATCCATATTTCCCAAATGATAACAGCAGGTACAATGGTAAAGATGAATTTGAGATAATCTTGAATGGGACACCTTAACCACCAGGACATAAGATCCATGTGAAGAGAAGAGTAAGAAATATGAACACCAAGCAGCTGAGCAAAGTGTTTCCATACTGATTGAGCAATAAGACCATTTAGAAACAAATGGTGCATAGATTCAGAAGAATTATAGCAGCAACGGCATCTGGGCGCAATTCTGATCCCCATACCTTGAATAGTCACATCTAAAGGGACAATATTGTGCAGACATTTCCAAAGAAATAAAGATATTTTTTTAGGAATATCTGGATTCCAAATGAATTTAAACAGTGTAGAGACAGGTTTAGCAGACCTGATAATCTGCCAAGCAGATTTAGATGAGAATTGACCATCTTGGGTGGGAGTACAATATGTGGTTCCATTGATGACAGTGGAATATCGATCAGAAATGCTTTTAAACTCTTGAATTCTACGATGAGAACTTGAGTATTACCACCCTTGTATTTTGCACTGTATTAAATAGACCAAAGGCTAGGACTGGTTTTCAGGTTCCAATTGAGTTTCAAACTGGCTGAATTGCAAACATCTTCCATTTTTCTGAACCCCAAACCACCTTCTTCAATAGCAAAACAGAGGTCAGTCCATTTCTTCCAATGAAACTTAGCACCAAAATCCTTAGAATGCCCCCATAAAAAGTTACTGAAAAGATTATGAATAATTGAAATGGTCTTTTTTGTGGGGCTTAGAGCTGCAATAGTATGGACTGGAATAGATGATAGGACAGGAGAGATGAGAGTTCTTCTTCCTGGAAGAGAAAGGAATTTAGATTGCCAAGAGTCAAGTCTAGCTCTGATTTTAAGGATCAGGTCTTCGAAATAGGAATGCTTACTTCTCTCATAATAAATGGGACAACCAAGGTATCTAATGGGAGATTTTTTGAAGGAAAGTTTAGAAATTTTGGCAATAGATTTAATTTTATTGGAAGAGATGGAGTGATGGACAGTGAAACTGCTTTTGGAAAAATTGATTAATTGCTCAGAAGCAATTTCAAATTTTTTGAGGAACTTAATCAAATTCTTGATGCTATGAGGACCCCCATTGCAGAAAATAATAGTGTCACCAGCAAAGCTTAAATTACTTATGAGGGGGCTATTTCTAGGGAGAGAATAAGGTTTACCTTGGCCATTAGAAAACCTTTATGCAAACCTTTATTAAAAGTTTCATCTACCAAAACAAATAGACCAGGAGAGAGGGGATCCCCATGCTTGAGACCTCTAAAAGACTTGAAAAAACCAGCACTTTGACCATTGATAATAGTTGAAAACCAGTTATTTGAAATAATCCTCCAAATTCTATCAATCCAAATTTTAGAAAACCCAAATTTTCTTAGGGTTTTAATAAGGAACAACCATTAAACTCTATCATACGCCTTTGATAGGTCTAATTTGATGACAACATTAGAACCAAGGGTCTTCTTACCAATGTTCTTCATAAGCTCTTGAGCAAGGATAATATTATCAGTCACTTTTCTCCCTCTGATGAAGCCAGCTTGAGATAGGACAATAATGGATGGGAGAACTTGAGATAGTCTTGAAGCAAGGATTTTTGTAATTATCTTGAAATAGAAGTTACAAAGGCTAATAGGCTTAAAATCTGTGCAAACAGAGGGGTTTGTGGACTTTGGAATGAGGATAATGTTGGTGCTAGTCCAGCTTTTAGGGAGTTCACCACCTGAAAAGAAGTAACAAACAACATTTATAAGGTCAGATTTGATGATTTGCCAAAACGTTTTGTAAAATAATCCATGGTAACCATCTGGACCGGGGCAGCCATCTTCATTAAGATCTTGGATATCATTCCAAATATCCTCTTCATTAGGTATAACATCTATCATGAAGGCTTGTTCAGTGGATAAAGAAAGATCAAGATCTTAAATGAGGTCATCTTCTCCATCAATGATATTGTCTTTAAAATTGTCTTCAAAGTAATCTACAAATGTTTTCTGCATCCCTTCAAGATTTTGAATCCAAATCCCATCTTTATTCTTAACTTTGTGGATCATTTGCTTCAATCTCTTGGCCTTGACAGAGGTATGGAAAATCTTAGAGTTAGAGTCACCTTCCAATAGCCATTTACCTCTCATTTTTTGCCTCCAAAAGATTTCATCCTTACTAAGAGCTTGGAGCAGATTTTATTTAGAAAGAGATAGCTGGTTCCTATTAGCAGGAGTTGGGGAAGTGTAATATCCCGTATTTTTATGCAATATTAATTTGGGGATTTATTAAATTTAATGTGAGTTATTAATTTAATATAAATCCGGAAATTAATCACTTTATAATTATTAACATGATGTGAGTTAGTAATTATGGGAAACTTGTTGTTGAATATTACTAATGAGTAAATTAATATAATATTGGTTCTATTAAATGTCAAGAGTGAATAAAATGATAATTTTGAAAATTTGAGTCGGGACGCGCCCGTGTCGCGTCGGGACTAAATATGTATGAATAAAAGTGAATAAATTATAAGTCAATCGTATGGTCATTTCGAGTGCGTCAAAGTGTCCGGAAGGGTCGAGATAGTCAGAAAAGTGTACCCGGGGGTTTAGTTTGGACCTCGGGGCGTTTTTAGGCTTAATTAGTACCCCGGGAGGGCATTTTGGTCATTTTACATTTTTGGGTAATTAAACCCACGAAAATTATTAGGCTATATCATCCATTTGGAATAGCCCTTTAGGGTTAGAAAACTCAAAACATTAGAACGGCCATAGGAGAGGGAAGGAGGAAGCTTTCCAAGCAATCCAAGGCCAAAAAGTCATCCGTTTGCACCGCCACCGCCACCAGCACCAACACGTAGATCGCGCGACGGGGAACGCAACCACACCAAATTCGTCATCAAACCAGAACTCTAAAAATCCCAGGCAAGTATTTATCTTGCTTATTTTCGTTAATGCACCGTTCATGTTAGTCTAGGGTGATTAGGATGAGTTTGGTAGAAGAAAATTTATGTTGGAGATAGGAAAATCGCATGTAGTTATGATTTGATTGATAATCTGGAAACCCCTTCACATGTAGAGGATTAAACCATGAATTTATGATGTTTTAGAAGAAGAAAATTATGAAAAAGATTGATTAGAACCATGTTAAAGAAATTCTAGGGTTCTTGAGATTTTTATGAAGTTTTTGCCTATAAGTCCATGGTTATTGATGTAAAATTACATGCTATACGGAGAAGATGAATAATATGGGTGTATACTGATTATAGTACGAATTTTAGGAGGTTTGGGTGTGAAAAATCTAGATTTGGATGAGGTTATGTGTTAGAACCCGTAACTGGTTAACTGCAGAATTCGCCATACTTGCCTACCCTCGATCGATCGACCCCTTCTGGCAGACTCATATTTTCCCCCTTTTAAATTAGTTGAATTCAATTTAATGAGAAATAATCCTTGGATACCCTTATTAAAATATTTTGGGAGATAAAGAAGACCAGTAGGACTTATAAATAATTATGGGACCTTTAATACAAGACGAGAGTTGTATTTTGGGATGTTTACATATAAGGGACGATGAAATTATGTATTAAAGGGAGAGACGCGTAAGATAGTTACGTTGGAAATTAGATGAGTACCTACTGAATTCTACACTTGGGAGGATAAAGTCCATAAGTGTCACGTAATAAGTTGAAATGATCCCTCAAATTAAAGTAAGAAATGAACGGTTATCCTTGATAACTAAATAATGAGAAATAAGGACAAATGTCGTAATTATGGGATTTGAGATGTACCTAAATTGATATGGTAATAATATTATAGTTATATGACTGTGTTTATGCATATACTATCTATGTGTGAAAATCGTGCCCGCGCTACTTGCTATCCCTGAGGTTACCGCATTGGGACGATCTTATCTCGATGTGCCTTTATGGGGGATATTGACTCGTACCCTAGAAGATAGAAATCCTTGGTACAGGCTATCGAATCGATAGTTCAGACGGTCCTAAGAGACGTGGGGGCATGTGCTATCCTCTTAGAGACTTGGAATCTATGCTTCGCCTCAATATTGTTTGTGTTTTGTTCAATACAGTTCGAGAGTGATTCCGAACTTGTATTTCCCTTAGTACGAGTGATACGGGGATTGGATAGCAGAGTATGCTCGCACCATAGTTTTTATGTGGGGGTGCTGATGGAATATATATATTATACGAGTATTTAACATATATATGAATTTCTGAAATTTAGAATTGCCTACTGTGCTATGGTAAGTAAGATATGAATAATGACTGCAAATTGGAGATACTTGTTGTAAAAAGTATAATATGTCACTGGGAAACTTTATTAATAAATAAAGTTAAAATGAGAGTATTGTTACCGAATGAAATCTTCCTCTTAAATAATTATACTGTTCAGTTTTAAATCTTACGAGTAACCTAAGATAAGTTAAACCATTGGGAAGTTTAGTGTGGGATAAAATAAGATAATCCGTTGGGAAGATTAGTTCGATAGGCGTGCACATTTGAAGAGAGGTGAGAATTTCTCAAGAGAGTGCCGCACTAATATGTTGTTGCATTGGCCTGTAATCATTTTAAATACTTGCTAAATAAATTTTAAATCATATACACTATCGGGCTCTGACCCGTTTCTATTTTCCTTTCTCTCTTGTATATATATGTATATATTACAGGTGCCCAGCCACAGGGGCGTCTTGCATAGGATCCTTTGGAATGAACGCGCTGCAGCTTAGGTGGGAGTTGCAGGCCTCTTGCTTAGACGACTTCATTCATTTGATTCCACTCCTAGCATCTTTATTTAGTTGGGCATGTGTCGCCCATTTCCATTATTCAGTTGTTTTATTGGACTTTGTGATTCAGTTATTTCTAGTATTATCACTTTGGGATTTAGTAATGTCTGGATGTTTTACTTTAAGTTTTAATGTTGGGATTTATGTGTTGAATGTTTAAATTAGTTGGATTGTATGTTCCAGAATAATTTTGGTGTGATTCTTAGATTTAATTATGTAAAGTTTTAAATCATCAGTTATAAATAAAATTTGGAAAGTAATGCCTGAAATGGTTTTGACACGTAGCTTAATTAATTAGGGTGTTTAAATTGAAAAATTTATTTTTACGACAGTGATGCTAAGAATGAACCAACTGTTCACCTTGATTTTAATTTAATAAAGGAGTGATCGCCTGATATTTAATTAGGCGGGGTGTCACAGGAAGTTTCAAACATAATTTCATTTGATAGTACCTCATCTTCAAATCTGGAAAATTCTTCAAAAACATTCTTGTAGGAACTTTTATTCCAAGACACTAGAGAGGATTTAAGCCTTTGAAGCTTGGCAGAGAATATTCTAAGAGGGTTCCCAAAAACCTCAACATTCCAAGAATTTTCAATAACAGATTTAATATCACTATGCTGGCACCAAAGATTTAAGAATTTGAATGGTTTTTTAATAAATCAGATTGGGAAAGAATAGAGAATAGAATAGGGCAATGATCAGAACATGTCTTGTTTAAATGAGATAAAGAGAAATTAGGGAAGGTATCACCCCACTCAATTGATGCTAGGCCTAAATCAAGCCTAGACCAAATTCTATCTTTATCTCTATTATTATGCCATGTGAACTTAGTACCAGAGAATTTAACTTCCAGAAGAGCAACTGTAGAGATGAAATTATTGAAGTCTTCTACATCTCTAAAGTCAATCTCCTGACCACCCAACTTTTCATCACTCTTAGTAACAACATTGAAATCTCCAGTAATCAACCAAGGTTAATTATTAGAGATACATTTGTGCTGCAACAAGCTAGCCCACAAATCATCCCTTTCATGTCTGGTGCATTTTGCATAAACAATAGAGAGGAAAACATCACATTGGATATGAGGATGAGTTATTCTGACTAAATTGGATTGGTCATCATTCAACAGCTCCACACAGGTAATCCCAAACCTCCATAGGAACCAGATTTTGTTGTTGGTATTAGACAAGCCTCCATCAAAATTAATGGTTCTACGCAACTGATCAAGTTGATCCAACTTGGATTTAGGTTCTAAAATGGCCATAAATGTAAGAGAGTGAATCTTGCAAAGTTTCTTGAGTCTCCTTTTAGAGGGTTTGTTAGAGAACCCTCTAATGTTCCAACATAGGAAGTTTATCATTGAGAGACAGTAGGTGTAATACCTTTTGAGATCTTGGAAGAAGCCTTAGTTAATCTCTTGAACATAGGATCAGGAGGCCTGCATTTTGGGGTTGCTTTGTTAATCAAATCTACTTCTATTTCAACCACAGTAATTTTCTGAAGAGCCATTTTCTTATCAAGTTGTTTAGAGAAACAAATAAATTCCTCTATAAAGGGGGGGCTAATTGAATGATCCACTTCATTATCAGATAAAACAATGGGTTTCAACAAGACATCTTGCTTCTTAGTTGGCAGGTTAGTTCCTTTGGGAGAAAGCATAAGGTTATCCAGAATCAATATGTCAGAGTTGTCTAGATTTTCATCTTGAATTTTATTGATAAATTTTTGGATGACTGGGAAAAGTTTGTTTGGGGTAAAGGTCTTGATCAGAGATTGGTTCGGAAGGTTTGATGGAATTGATTGGGCACAAAGGTCTTGGTTAGGTTTTGGGGTAGGATCTTGGATATTTTGTAGAGAATGAATTGGTTCATTAGGGGGGATAGTGGTGTTATGATCAGTATTTGAGGGAGATTGGTTGTTATGGGGTAGGTTGATTTGACTTGGTGAAAGATTCGAAGAAAAGTTTTTGGAGGATTCACCATTGGTAATGAGAGGATTCAAGGGTTTGAGTATAGGAATTTTTTTTAATGGTGAATTATTGCTTAGGTTTTAAAGGTTCAACATTTCTTGTGGGGCTAGAAGTTTTCCGAGGATTGGTATTATAGGGTTTATAGTTTTTGGGAGGTTTAGGTGCAGCAACACCGGTAGAATTTAGCAGACAGTTCTTCCTATCATGACCAACTTTGAAGCAGTCGATGCAATATTTAGGGACATCTTCAAATAAAATGTTTTGACAAAACCCATCTTCGCCACAGCCAATCCAAAGACGACCAGGTTGGGTATCCATCAGATCAATCTCAATGCAGACCCTCGCTATACTAGGTCTATTGATAGAAGCAGTGGAACTGTCCTGTTTTAAAGGCTTTCCCATAACTTGAGCAATAGAAAATAATGCAGATCTGGAGAAAAAATGGATAGGTAGGGATGGAAAAGAGATCCATACTGGGACTACAGAGCTTTCTTTCTCAGGTTGAAATTCGGGAGACCATTTAAATGTCCTCATAGGGCTTCTAACAATGAACCATTGATTACGTAACCATAACCTTGTGAAATCTTCTTCATGGAACAGACGAATGATGATATGTTTTTTATCCAACAACCCTACGGAAAAAGAAGCTTTAAGATTCATTGTGTGTAGGGTCTTACGAATATCATCAAGGGGAGGTCTGCCATGGGAAAACTTCCCAACAATAGAAAAATTGAACGGAGCAACCAATTATTGAATATCTTGAGAAGAGAACTTAACAGCAGGTTCTCCTTTGTAGGAGGTAACTTGAATGAGAGGGATATCAGTATTTGTGGATTCTTTCACCACACTTTCAAAGGATTTACTCCATGCAACTTGTGGATAAGGAGGCTTTAGAACCAATATGGTGGAAGGAGTCGTAGCCATGCAAACCCTAGGATTAGGGTTTACGGGGAGAGAGAGAGAAAAAATAAACAAACAATCTTCCAACATGAAGATCTGAGACTTGATGAATGTCGTTCACATCCTATAATTCAAACTAAAAGTTAAAATCAATTGTATAAACCAATGAAAATTTTGACTAACCTGAAATCTAAGAGGGAAGGTACTGGATATTGCGCCATCGAACAAAGGGCGTTCTGCATATGTATCTCCTAGCATCTTTTTTTTTGCAAAACAAAGATTCAACAATAAAGTTAATATACACAAAACAAACCGTTGTATCTTAAGGTGTATGCACATGCCAGCTTGATTCTCACGCACAGTATTTAGTGATGATACTAATAATAGCACCAACAAATCATTAGTATATGTAGAGCTCAATAACCAGTACACCAATGGAGATATAACAACAATATAAGGAAAGATAAGAGATGAGGATAAGAGGATGAACACGAAGATATGAAGTGGTTCAGCTAATCAGACCTACGTCCACTGTATGTGTGTGATCCACTAACAACAATGTCACTAATGACCTGTGAATACAATTCTCAAGCTTTCTCTCTCTTCTGTATACAAAATGGTATAGTAACACTAGGGTTTGATAAAGTCATCATTCTCATGGAGAAGATAAAGGGTATATATAGTACATGGGGATGTAGTGCACCCCCAGGAATATAAGACAAGGAATGTTCCCAGCTAATGAGAGAGTGCCATTTGTCATGGCACATGCTGAATGTGATGATGAAATATTCCCTTATGTGAGGGAACGATATTGTTATAACGGTTCTGGCCACGTAGGATCTGCCTCCCACGCGCACTGTTCCACGCGTTCCCCAAATCACGAGCCCTGCCAGCTGTCACCGTCGGCCACTCTAGTTTGGCCGAGGCTGAGGAGATGGAGAAAAACCTCCGATGGTCCCATCGCTGATGTTATTGTCTTGGGTCAGCCATCATCCTCCATGAGGGTGGAAGAGGCCAAGGATGCATAAGAGACGTAACGTTGCAAGCACTGGCCATATTGGTTTGTTTTGTTAGCTGAGGCCGACCCCTCCATGCTGATGGTATGGTCGAGTCATAACTTGATGGAACTGGATGAACTGAAGATGGTCGACTGGGGCCGACGGGACCCTCGGTTGGCCGAGGTTATATTTGTGTATATCATTTGAAACCAAGTAGTTTTTAAAAATTGAATTAAATGGTAAAATAACAGATATGAGGAAGGAAAACAAAAGGGGCGGTTGTGATTCTTTCTACTGAAGAAATATATCATAGATAGGTTCGATCCTGGGCCCTATAGGTTATGGCCCACCACGCTTCCGCTGTGCCACTCTGATTTGATGAAACAACGTTCTTGCCAGTTTTATTTAAAACCTAAGACCGTTGGAATGAGACATGCATGTGAAATTTGTTCTAATATGTTTTTTATTATAAAGATAATATTTTTATGGGTTGTGATAACACATGTCCTAAGGGCACACACTAAGAACTCAGAAATATAGGGATAGCATTTCGACATACATTTAATAAAGTACAAATACTCATATAAAGCTCACATACTTACGATTTTGAGGCTCAAAACATGTGTCATAAGGGCACATGTTATCATTTTCCTATTTTTATATGCAAATGTATTTTTTTTATTACTGAGTATACGCATGTGATTTCATTCAGATGATAATATTTTTCGGAGCAATTAGAGTTTCAGTTTTTAAGTCTTCAAATTTGCGGTTAAGAAATAAGATTTTTTTGGATAATTTTTTCATTATTACAATAAACACGCTAAAGAAAGTAAATTTTTTCTTGGAATGTTTTTCGAAATAAAATTTTATTTTCCATCCAAACCAATCAAATTTACCTTGGTACCAACCCACGATTATAGCATAAAACATAATAAGAAAATGATAAAGCAAAAAAAAAAAGATAAGATTTATATGATTCGACTCATAACTGACTTGTGTCAGTGGGAGAAGCCTTAAGTTTTATTATTGTGGAGAATTAACATTGAAAGCATTATTCTCTCTCTCTCTCTCTCTCTCTCTCTCTCTCTCTCTCTCTTCTCTCTCTCTCTCTCTCTCTCTTGCCACATTACTTATAAGATGTTACATAAATAAGAGGAACGCCACTCGTCTTGCCATTTTTACCAAACAAATTAAGTAAACTTGCACATTTTCTAAAACATGAGAATTACAAACCCAAACATTTGACCATGTTACATCTCAGTTGACAATTTGTTATTACCCAACTATAAAGAATAAAAAAAATTGAGAAAAAACTTAGGGTGGCAAGACAAATTTCTTCTGCATTTTAAAAATAAAAAATTATAATAAAAAGGAGAAAAAGGTCGTGGTGGAACGATATTTGCCTCCCAAGTTTCAAATTTGCTTAAACCACTTTAAGCCAAATCTCACCCAAAATAGCTAAACAATGGGTCGATGAATAACTCAAACTTATTTTGTTTGAATTTTGTTTGGAAACCAAAAATAATTAGATGACAAAATTGTTCAACGGAGTTATTAAATATTGCAATGGCGCAATTCAAATCCTAAAGATCCAAATTTCATTTTATTTTCTTAATATTTATGTTATGCATATGTGGAATACATATGGTATGCATGGAGTACACATCGACATTCATATGACAATCAATAAAAATAAATGGCCCAAATATATAGTGAGTGACACATCCCAACCCAGTTACTTATAATTAAGTTTGAAAGTCAAAGTGAGTCAAATCATAATTACCTTAACCAAACCATAAATACAAGTATCTTTATTCAATTATTAACATGAATCAATAAGACTAAAATTTTAAGGTAATTATGCTTATTCAAACTTACTAAAAGATATGTAGGCTTAAATTACCCCATTTACGTTTGACCAAATCATGGTTTTATGCATCCCTTGCTAACCCCACTGAACTCCTAAATTTGGCAGTGATATCACAATACCTGAAAAACATAAACATAGGAACCATGACCAAATAGCTCAGCAAATGCATCACTACAACACTATTGCATAAAATTAAATGCAATAAATCATATCCCCGTGATGATATATGCATACTTATCTGGCCTATTCATAAAGAATTTCCAATTATATACTTATCCAGCTCATTCATAAAGATGGTCAATTATATACTTATTCGACTCATTCATAAAGAATGACCAATTATATACTTATCCGAATCATTCATAAAGAATGACCAACTTATCCGAATCATGATTCACATGTCCTGTCTGCAATAGACAATTCTCCCCCATTCCTGGTCGAGGAGTAACCCCTTGTCTTTAATAGACAAATCTCCCCCATTCCTGGTCGAGGAGTAACCCCTCATTTCGGTAAACCGAAATGAAAAAATTCATATTCAATATTATTCTGATCATATCCATAACCATGTATAATACATCTTACCAATGAGTGATATTCATATCATATCCATAACCATGTATAATACATCTTACCCGTGAGTGATATTCATATCATATCCATAACTATGTGTAATACATATTACCCATGAGTAATATTCATATCATATCCATAACCATGCATAATACATCTTACCCGTGAGTGATATTCATATCATATCCATAACCATGTGTAATACATCTTACCCGTGAGTGATATTCAAATCATCTCCATAGCCATGTATAATACATCTTTTTCTAGTGAGTACACTCACCTTGGCCACTTCATGTATTTTTCCTTTGCCCTTGTCCGACACTTGTTCAACCGGTTCTTCTTTCCTTTCAAATATAAATTCTTACAATATTAGTATCATCATAAGGATCTTAACCATCCTAATAATACTTAAACGTAACTCAATTCATAAGCATCCTAACCCGAACATACTTTAATTTCTTCTTGGTAACCCAATTCTTATCATATTAGGTTCCCAATATAGAAAACAACACATCATTTCAAGTTTCCTAGAGCAAGATGTGTCCATTTCTTTATTACAAGGCACATCTGCCCTATATGTTCCTTTATCGTTTAGTCAACTTCCAGGAATTTTCATAATTTTTCTACATTATAACTTCTTGTGATATTTCACCCAACACCTATAAACATATGTAACAATACAAAATTAAAGTTTCATAATTTTTAAAGTTTATTTCCTATGTCAAGCAAAACATTGAACACGTGGCGGGCATACTTTCACTCTTGGGGCAGATTTCATACCCGAACTTCAAACTCTCACCAAAGACTCATTTCTTGGTACTTTCACATGATTTTAGGATATGTGACACAAATATGAGTTCTTGTTAATATACAATTTGAATCAATCAGTTCCAGTAAACATACAAAAAGATATGGAGGTTTGAACACATAAGGGTTCTAAACAAGGCCATCTAAATGATTTACACCTTCGACTTTCTTTAAACGTGTATCCATCCATGTATACCCACAAAGGCATGAAATTTTAATAAACAATTGATTATTTATATCCTTTCAATAAGTAATATCAAAAAAAGAAACAAGATTTATGGATATAATTACCTAAGGGACATTTACGTAATTTCCTAAGAATTTTTCTCCAACTTCTCCTCGTCCTTCTCTTCCTAAGACTTCTGGTTCTCTCTCTTCAAGCCAAAATTTCAAATGGATGAGTTTGGATGATTAAGGAGGCCTTTTCAAGGGGCTTAAGTCGGCCAAGCTTTCCACCCCCTCCAACCAATGAGATTCATCCATTTGTTATAAATATAAAATAAAATACCACTTAAGGAATGGACAGATTTGCCCCTGCTTCGTAATTCCAACATAATTTCTTACGCGGACCTCCGATTTACAAACCGTTTGTTGTGTTACAAACTTAACTCGTATATGTACAACTATCTAGTTTTCACCTCAAATCAATTATTATACTATAGTGGCCAAAACTAGTCCCGAACTCGAACATTTTTACCGAAGACTTCACAAATTTGTGTTTGTGACTAATTCAATATTTCATAAGTTATGTAGGTAGGATTAGACTAAACACAATAACTTAAAATTATATATTTTAATAACACATTATCCCCATCCCATACGGTAATCATGATTTAAACAGGGTTTATCATAACCGGGTTGTCACAACCTTCCCCTCTTAGAAAACTTCGTCCCCTAAATTTAGGGGGAATTTCACTTACCAACCAATTAGGAATACTATTTCCTCATGACCGACAAATCTCCTCTCATATCATATTCATTTTATTTATCACTTACATGTAAGAATAATCATCTAATGATTTCTTATAAATGGAAGTCAATTCCCAACTCATATATTACTTCATACCCTCATTCCCATGGTCCATCCTTATTATCGTGTAATATTTCAAATAATAAATATTCTATTACAAGACTAACTTCTTATATTTCCTTTCTCCAACTCCCATTCAATATTTTAATTCATAAATATCATATTACAAGACTAGCTTATTATATGCCATCTTCTCATCCTCCATTCAACTTCAAATACATGTGTTTGACCCTAACTACTATCCATATCCTTTCTGATGTTTAAGAGTATGTTAAATCTCGTCCTTACAATTTCTTAATTGAAATATAGCGTCTCTACTATTCATATATTGAAACTGACCAGTCATCCACTCAATCTTTATTCTTAATCGAGATTTCATATTCACCTTCATGTATATTATGCAGTCATGCACTATAAACTCAATCTAACTTCTCACTATATTCCCCTTTTCGGTATCAATTAATTGTTCTTTAACTAAACATACAATGACCTTAATATGTCATTTATCTAACACAATAACTTCACAATCATAATCTTACCCCAATCCTTATTAACATTATAGTCTTATGCAACATTATTAATACACTCACCTTACATGTTTGGTAACATGGATGTTAAATATAACATCACCACTAAAAACTTTAACCGCACATACCAACCCCATAATACTTATCTTAACTATTATATGTCGTTTTTCTTTCAAATAACTTGAACAAATACCTTAATGTATCACAATATGGCATCTCACAGAATATCTTATCCTTACACATACTTCTTGGTGACTCTGTATAATGTCAATCATATTCATTATATGCCATACTCTTAATGATAACACGTAGGTACAATGACAAATACAACTCAATATCCACCTAAACCAGTTGTCGACATTCAAACCCGATTAGCATATTTCCTATACTCGTACACAACACATGCTCCTAAAAAGACTCTCCAATATTTTTAAACATCCAACTCTTTAACACTTCGTTTCAACTCTACTATTCATATAAGCATTTCAAAACATCCCAGGTGTAATATTCACTGCATATATGCATACTATAAAAAAAATACATCTTAATTCGTATTACTCTTTTCTTCTACTTATTATAATTCAGTATGAACCCATATTCGGATCAATTGTGATATATTGACTAGTAATTGAATTTCAGACCATTTCACATATTAAATTTAAATATATACGAATATTAATCTTCTCAATTCACCTTTACCATGTGAATCTTCATTTGATTCACCCCTAATAATTTACCATCTCATCCTTTACCGAAATATGGGTTCCCGTACCTCACACTCCCACATAAATGGGCACACACCAAACCATGGCTTAATAAGTGACACTACTCAAGTCTACATATTCCAGTATAAGAAGAGATTACTTCTAATACTTCACAATTTTTTTATACCACATTTTGTCTTTAAAAAATTTTCTTCGATGATATGCTTGTCCATACCACAAACAAAACAATGCAATGATTCAAATTAAAATACCTATATTCGCTGTCATCCCCGAATAAACCTAAACATCTCATTTCCTTTCCTGCAAGATCCTTGCATTTCACATCTCGTACAGAAATATATATTTATAACTAACAAATGTTAGTTAACAAAAGCCAATTTACTTATAACTCAAAACCATTTCTGCTTTCACTGCCAAATCTAGGCGTTCCTCACCCCAGAACCTCTAAAACCTAGGCTCTGATACCAAAGTTGACACACCCCAACCCAGTTACTTATAATTAAGTTTGAAAGTCAAAGTGAGTCAAATCATAATTACCTTAACCAAACCATAAATACAAGTATCTTTATTCAATTATTAACATGAATCAATAAAACTAAAATTTTAAGGTAATTATGCTTATTCAAACTTACTAAAAGATGGGTAGGCTTAAATTACCCCATTTACGTTTGACCAAATCTTGGTTTTATGCATCCCTTACTAACCCCACCGAACTCCTAGATTTGGCAGTGATATCACAATACCTGAAAAACATAAACATAGGAACCATGAGCAAAATAGCTCAGCAAATGCATCACTACAACACTATTGCATAAAATTAAATGCAATAAATCATATCCCCGTGATGATATATGCATACTTATCTGGCCTATTCATAAAGAATTTCCAATTATATACTTATCCAGCTCATTCATAAAGATGGTCAATTATATACTTATTCGACTCATTCATAAAGAATGACCAATTATATACTTATCCGAATCATTCATAAAGAATGACCAACTTATCCGAATCATGATTCACATATCCTGTCTGCAATAGACAATTCTCCCCCATTCCTGGTCGAGGAGTAACCCCTTGTCTTTAATAGACAAATCTCCCCCATTCCTGGTCGAGGAGTAACCCCTCATTTCGGTAAACCGAAATGAAAAAATTCATATTCAATATTATTCTGATCATATCCATAACCATGTATAATACATCTTACCAATGAGTGATATTCATATCATATCCATAACCATGTATAATACATCTTACCCGTGAGTGATATTCATATCATATCCATAACTATGTGTAATACATATTACCCATGAGTAATATTCATATCATATCCATAACCATGCATAATACATCTTACCCGTGAGTGATATTCATATCATATCCATAACCATGTGTAATACATCTTACCCGTGAGTGATATTCAAATCATCTCCATAGCCATGTATAATACATCTTTTTCTAGTGAGTACACTCACCTTGTCCACTTCATGTATTTTTCCTTTGCCCTTGTCCGACACTTGTTCAACCGGTTCTTCTTTCCTTTCAAATATAAATTCTTACAATATCAGTATCATCATAAGGATCTTAACCATCCTAATAATACTTAAACGTAACTCAATTCATAAGCATCCTAACCCGAACATACTTTAATTTCATCTTGGTAACCCAATTCTTATCATATTAGGTTCCCAATATAAAAAACAACACATCATTTCAAGTTTCCTAGAGCAAGATGTGTCCATTTCTTTATTACAAGGCAAATCTGCCCTATATGTTCCTTTATCGTTTAGTCAACTTCCAGGAATTTTCATAATTTTTCTACATCAGAACTTCCTGTGATATTTCACCCAACACCTATAAACATATGTAACAATACAAAATTAAAGTTTATTTGCTATGTCAAGCAAAACATCGAACACGTGGCGGGCATACTTTCACTCTTGGGGCAGATTTCATACCCGAATTTCAAACTCTCACCAAAGACTCATTTCTCGGTATTTTCACATGATTTTCAGATATGTGACACACATATGAGTCGTTGTTAATATCCAATTTGAATCAATCAGTTCCAGTAAACATACAAAAATATATGGAAGTTTGAACACATAAGGGTTCTAAACAAGGCCATCTAAATGATTTACTCCTTCGGCTTTCTTTAAACGTGTATCCATCCATGTATACCCACAAAGGCATGAAATTTTAATAAAAAATGGATTATTTATATCATTTCAATCAGTAATATCAAAAAAAGAAACAAGATTTATGGATAGAATTACCTAAGGGACGTTTACGTAATTTCCTATGAATTTTTCTCCAACTTCTCCTCATCCTTCTCTTCCTAAGCCTTCTGGTTCTCTCTCTTCAAGCCAAACTCTCAAATGGATGAGTTTGGATAATGAAGGAGGCCTTTTCAAGGGGCTTAAGTCGGCCAAGCTTGCCACCCCCTCCAACCAATGAGATTCATCCATTTGTTGTACATATAAGACAAAATACCACTTAACGAATGGACAGAGTTGCCCCATGCTTCGTAATTCCAACATAACTTCTTCTGCGGACCTCTGATTTACAAACCGTTTGTTGTGTTACAAACTTAACTCATATATGTACAACTATCTAGTTTTCACGTCAAATCAATTATTATATTATAGTGGTCAAAACTAGTCCCGAACTCGAACATTCCTACCGAAGACTTCACAAATTTGTGTTTGTGACTAATTCAATATTTCATAAGTTATGAAGGTAGGATTAGACTAAACACAATAACTTAAAATTATATATTTTAATAACACATTATCCCCATCCCATACGGTAATCATGATTTAAACAGGGTTTATCATAACCGGGTTGTCACAGTGAGGGTTGGGCACTACATCTCCATGGACACGAGCTCTATCATCTCTGCAATCTTTCATGATCTGATAATAGGCATTGGTCATCTAGTAGTAGACCTAGGGCCATCTACAGAGCATCCAAGCATTAGGTGTGGCCATCCCAATAAGGTCATATCTAGTCTCATGACTCCCAAATTCCTCGTGTAGCAAAAATGGGCACTTGGCCATTCCAATACCGATGGCACATCTTTCACAAATGCCAAGGATAAAAAACTACAACATATTTGTGCATATAAAAAATCTTTTATCAGGATTTACCAAGTTGCGTGTGGTCGACATGAGGTATCTCACAACTACTATAAATAGAGACACTCACTAACAAATGTAGGGGTCATTCCTCTCACACCCTTTCGAGAAATAGTTTGAATTATTTAAGGGACAAATAAGAAAATTAGTTTTTTACCTAAGTTGGGTTAAGGAACTTAAAGAAGACATTCATGTGTTGTTGCACTTAAAGATGAATTAATACAACTCCAAGTCTAGTGCCTCTAGAAATGAGTATTAATTTTTTATTACCTTTTACGAGTCAATTTTATCTTCAAAATGAGTAAGATTCATGTGAACTACTTGATTCATGTCAAATAATGCATTTTATTTTCTTTTTCACTATCCAATAACGCAATTCCATGCTCGTTAAATTCATGTTTTATATTCATTTGTTGTACAACCTTAATTATTCATTATTAATCACATGTGAAAGGTTTATTTGAGTATTTATAGGGTTTATGACGTTAAGGATGAAGTCTGGATACAATTTGGCAAAGAACAACCATATACACACATTTAGGGGAAAATGATAAATTCAGATGACCAATTTCGGACTCAGACTATTCATCAAAGTTATAGTTCTCGAATCAAGGAACGCATGGGTTCAAACAACGTGCCAATCTGATCTCAAAGGAAGAAATTATAACCGTACAAAGTCTAAAATTGAAAGAAATTCAAAGTCAAAGGTTTGGTTCAAACTCAAAGTTAAACCCCGTGACCCTGACACTGTTGAAATATTATTAGGCTCAAAATGTGGGTCACATCGGTTCTTGCGATGCATCGATCCGAGGTCGTATGTGAAAGTTATGGAGTTAGGGGATTTGATTTGCAAATATTGAAAAATGGACTAATTAAGGGGTTATATATTTTTAAGGTCATTTATTTAATAAGAACCATTATCCGTTCAGTGGTGGGAGGGAGGATTATTTTTTTTCGTTGGAGGTCATAGGTTCGAAACTTGATCCCCCCAACTCCCATCCCTTTTTCCTTCCCATTTTCCCAGTCCCCCCCCCCCCCCCCCCCCCACACACACAACGCATGGTCCCGGGTGCTTTTCCCCCCATGCGCGGGCCATCCCATTTCCTTCTTCTAATCCATTGCATCTAAGATTTTTCTTTTGTTTCAATTATATCATATTCTTTTTTTTATTGTTTTCTTTTACCCTTTTTCGTTTTCTTTTTATTATTTTGCCCTTTATTCTTTTTTCCTTTTTTCCTTTACACTTTTTCTTACACATTCTTTTATTACAAAAAAAAATGTGGAATGCTTAGTCTTTTAAAGATGAGTAATTACACATAAAACCCAAAACACTTTTGACAAAGCCCCTTAAAATTACGCTCTCATTGTCCCTTTATCACCCTTTTTTGAATAATTAAATAAAATCCTCCCAAAAATGTTACATTCTATTTCTACCCTCATCCAAAATCCCTCACCTATATAAGGGGTCTGAAGACAACCAATCCTAGGACCCCCTTTAAGCACCTTCTAAGGTCCCTAGCACTCATTCGTTCACCATAAACCCTAGGTTATACTCTGAGTACCGATCTAGAGGCCACCGGGCGCTCCCAAGCCTTTTTTGACTCCGATCAACTATCTCGCTTGAGCACAAACTCAATGAATATTCAAAGGGATCTAAATACCCTTTATAACGGTTCACCCCGTGCATGAATCGACCTTAAGATTTAGACGAGCAGTCCGTTTCACTAGCAAAAACTGATCTAGAGGCCACCGGGCGCTCCCAGGCCCTGGTTGACTGTGGTGAACTCTCTTGCTTGAGCAAAATCTCAATAAATATTTGAAGGGATCTAAATAACCTTTCTAACAGTCTTCCCCGTGAAAGAATCGACCTTACAGTTCGTAAGAACAGTCCGTTTTACTCCAAAAAACTGATCTGGAGACCACCTGGCACTCCTAAACCCCGTTTGACACCGATCATATCTCCATTTTGAGAAAATCTCATGAATCTTATAAGGTCTCTTAATTTCCTTTCCAAAGGTCCTCCCCATGCACTAATCAGCCTTGCGGTACAGACGAATGACCTATTTTACTCCGAAGGGTTATCGGGCACCTCCGGTCCCCATTGTACCTTGGTCAACGCTCCGAACTGAACAAAGATGAATGAAATCTTTAAGGGCACTGAATTTCCTTTCCAAAGGTCCTCCTTATGCATGAATTGGCCTTACGATTTGGACGAACGATTTGTATTCTTCGAAAAACTTCATGTCTAGTGACCAACGGGTTCTTCTGGGCCCCGTTTGACCTTGGTCAAGTTTCAGACCCGGGAGTGGCTCAATGGATTCTTAAAGGAATATGAATACCATTGCCAATATACCATCCCATGCACAATTATGACTTACTGTTTGCGTTTTACGATCGTTTTTCGAAAAAACCTGTTCCGGACTGGCAAATGGCAACCCAAGGACCCTGCCAATCAGCACTGTGCCTAAGGTGCTATGCCGATAGGCAGGTCCAAACCCCTGTTGATCGAAAGTCCCCTTGTCCCTATAAATAGAGGTCATGAAATCACTTTGAAATACGCCCCTTAACACCCCTCTCAACAATTCAGAGAACATTCTCTCGAATTCAGAGTTGTTCCCTTTCGTATAAAACCCATTTTCCCACATTCCATTCCAGCACTTTCTTACCTCACTTGGTAAATTCCCCCACCTCTCCATACCACTTTCATGCTACTGTAAGATTAGCATATCTACATCCAAGATAAATATTAAACGTTCATAAAGAGGTCCAACTGTCCATTATTTTCTCTAATTATCTCATTTTAGTATTATTTGCTTCATTTCTACTTTAGCATTTTTGTTTCGTTACATCACCTATATTAATCTCAAAATCTTTATTAAACTATTTGCACGTACTCTATTTTCATTAAAAAAAATAAAAAATTAAACAAAGAGGGTTTATCTATAACTTCCAAAAGGGGGATTATCACCTCATATTTATACTCTTAAAACACATTTTCTCTACACATACATAAGAGAAATCCCCCATTTGGATTTAAGGATTATACCCCACGATATGTTATCTTCGAACTATGTGCCCTGTGGGCTACGTAGGCGTCTTGTTTTAATTCTTATATATATATATATAGAGAGAGAGATAGATAGATAGAGAGAGAGATTCTTCATGAATTCATATTCTTACATGTTTGTGTTTCGTCCGATACATACATTCACTCTTCCATAGTGACTTGTGATTTGACAACCACTCATATTATATCTTGAATTATTATTTTTAGGAACACTCCTAAGGATGAATTCACCCTATCCTTTTCCATGACGCGAGTTGAATGATTTCATTCTTCACCTATATTATGCACATAAGCACACACTTCATGGAGTCTAACGGGAGAATATTAACACATGTCCATGAGAGACAAAAAGGGAAATATGGAGGCCTAACATCTTCCCATTCCATAACTTAGTCCCTCGGCCTTTAAACTACTTAGTTTCACAAGCATCAGTATAGTCCATGATGTCGTCCTCCAGAGGCGACGGTATTTTTTTTTGCATGTTTTGTGCAAAATAGGTTGGAGACTTTATCTCTACACATTATCCCCATATTGACGGTGGTCGATCACCCCAAGAAAGGGCGTAACCCTGTGCATGCGTCTAAGGGAATTCGAAAAGGGGGGCCCGAGTGTGACACCCCACTTATTAAAATAACGAATGGCAAGCCCTCTAATAAAATAAAACATGAATCTCATTGGCTCTTTCTTAGCATCACCGTCGAAACCAATTAATTACTAACCACCTATTATTAAATTAAGTCACGTGTCAATTTTATTATTTATTAACATGACACAACAACCCTATAATCAAACCACAACGTATTCAGACAATAACAAAAGTCCACATTCACACATTAAGTCTGAAACAAAAATCCATTACATGTAACTTAACCGAATAAACCATTGGTATAACATTCATACAATAAATCCCAATAATGAAATAAAATAAAATAAATTTGACTGACATGGGAAACATGCCCAAATATGGAAAAGGATCATATATAGAATATTAGAATAAAAATGTCTAAACAAAATCCTTCAGCATCCCATAACTAGCGCAACTTCGGTACCTGGGAAGATGATCATGTTTGGTGTCCCTATGGCTGGACACCTAAAAGGTTTTGAAAAAAATATTTGAGACGCGTCAGAGTCCAAATCCTTGTGAAAATATTTTGCAAGAAATTAAAATGCATAAATAAATGTATATCCATTTATTCATATTTAAATTAGTACTGCACTTTCTCTTGAGACACTACCCACCTCTCATCTAAAGTGCATAAGTAACGTAAGCATTTTAATCACCTAATTATGCTACCCGCCTAACTAGTTCCCAACTATCCTTAAATTCTATACATTATCCCATCATGCGTATTTTATTTATCTAGCATTCACATTCGCTAATTTTTATAATTCTCAATTATAATTTATTGAACCATTTCCAATAACTTTTCCTAGTTATTAATTTACACATTTTAATTTAATATGCCCGTATATATTTTTCTGAACATAAATATACGTATTTTATTATCACATCATGCATACATATATATCACTCAATATATATGTATAATCGTCATCCTTAATAACAATAATAATTTACTGAATACGGGTCTCTAATGCTATCATAATCTAAGAAATACTCACATCATCCTGGCTACCGCGTCGGGATCTCACACCGAACTATGATAGAAAATAAACAACGAAGTTGGAGGCAGTCAAAGGTTCCTCGATAGTGATCAATTATACCCATAATTACCTCACCTCGAACTCAACCTTAACAGACACGCGCATGGAGACCATGACTTGTGACTAATATTTACCCTGCATTCACTAGCCAACTTAATTAATTCATTTATATCCAAAATACAATTTTTGGACACGCAAATAAATCACTCAGTCCATGTCCCAATTCATAAATTTTCATGACAATTCATTAATAAATCCCTGAGTATGATTCACCTCAAATACTCTAAATTTCAACCCGAAAAATTCAAATTTTAGACATGTTTTAAAAAATGTAAAAAATAAGATCTAAAAATTATTCGAATTAATAATTCGAATTCATATTTGAATTATACATGAAAAATTGTGCCGGTATGTGTATTGAGTTTTTCTTAATTATCTTCCGAAAGCACTAAAAAGAAGACCTAAACTCTCCAAAATCAATTTTTCTCCATTTAATTTCAACCACCTCAATCTCAATTCACATCACAACCCACTATACCAAAATTGGCAACTTGTCACGGTCATAGACCTTGACAAGTCAAACTTGTCAATGTCTTGTCAAGGTCTATGATCGTGACAAGTTTGGGGGTGATAACTTTCTTATCACGGTCCTGTCAAGGTCAATGACCGTGATAAGTCATTGGGCATATCACGGTCTTTGAACTTGATAAGATTTATGTTAAGGTCAAAGACCGTGACATGACCGTGATAAGTCCAATGACTTGTCATGGTCATTGACCTTGATAGGACTGTGACAAGTTTATTTGTTAAGGTCCTGTCAAGGTCAATGACCGTGATAATTCTGGGTAGCATTTAAAAAAATATTGCTGGATAGTATGGCCACTACCATTGCCCAACAGTATATTTATACTTGTTATAACAAAATTATACTTGTCCAAACAACATACATCCAAATAAAATAGAAATAATGTACCAAATCATGACATATATAATCCATATCCAAATAAAATAGAAATGCAAATATCCATATTCGAACCAACTTGTACCAAAATCAAACAAATACAAATACATCCAAAATCCAAATATAAAAGATAGAAATAATGTTAAGAAGAAGGGTTTTGAATAGGTTGGAGGAGGAAGGAAGGCCACATGACATATGAATTGAGACACTAATAAATATCCTGAACGCCTCATGCGTGATGCACACTATTTTCTCCACCACATGCGTGATGCGCACTATTTTCTCAATGTTTTGGAGGGGACGTCCATAAAACAACATACCTAGGACAAAGCCTGGGTCCCTTAACCCCCTCACTATCGTCTCCCCACAATATATGTGGAGTAGAAACACGCTCGGCCAATCGATTATTGACATAGGTCGCTCGACGGGGGTCACGTTGGGAAATGGATCATCATATGGCGTCGAGTCCATGCATATCAGTGATGAATCAATAATGTCCTCATCCTCGTCGTTTTCCTTCTCTACGTCTACCTCCTTATCCTTCTCCTTACCCTTGCTCTTGACCTTGCCCAACCGACGCTTCATGAAGGCATACATATCTTGGACCGTCGCCTCTAACCATGGTAGCTTATCATCGTGGGTGTTTACCTTATGTGCCAACCTGCTCATGCTCATCTCCATTCCGATGATCCTCGACTTCTCCACCCTCGAGCTCACCCCCTAGTCCTCCCCTTATGATCCTCCCCGAGCACTTGGATGAGTGTGGCCGTAGCCAAAGATGATTTGTCGGCATGAGACTGCAACTCATGGACTTCCTTAAGCTTTGCCTGAAAAGACAAAAATAAAATATTACATGATTAGTTAATTAAGTAAATAAAAAAATGATAAAGTAATTAAAAAATAAACATATTTAACTTACAATGGTGGTTGCGATGCTCGAGGCCACCTCCTTGTCCTTGCTCTTTTTCGTCTGAATTGCCACATAGGCATCCAGCCTATGTGGTCTACCCCCAGGGCCACTCCCCGTCTCATGAAATAAAATATTATAGAATTAGTAAGGAACGCAAAGTAATGCTAAATTAGAATAACTAAAATTAAAGAAAAATAAAACTTACCATCCTATGCTCCACCTTGGCGTAAGACGTTCCCCCGGAGTTGTGTACGTCCAACTTTTTTGCCCGGTTCTTCCTCCCCGATTGGAGAGATGCCAATTGGCGCTCATTGGTCTCATTATCGATAAAATTTTGCGACTGTGCCAATGAGATTGGCTCCTTCGCGGGGACGCGATCACATAGTCCCAGAATGGACTTCTGAGTCTTTCCAAAGTACCGGACTCGCATATTCTTCTTTCACGTCTTATATTGATCCCTCACTTGTTCGAACGTGGACTCGCGGAGATGTGGGGGCAGGCCAAATTGTTCCTGTAAAATAAATACAAATAAAAAAGAAAGTAAGTGTTAGTAAATATAAATATAAATATACTACCTGTAGTGCCCCCCATATGCTCATCTTGAGGTCCATAGGCACGTCCCTCCAATCAGTGTACCCAGGTCCAACGATCGCCTTCAACAACTGTAGCCCTCTAGACATTAATGCCGTCTTATTCTTGATGACTCACTCCAATTTTCCCCATTTTGGGGGCCTACTCGTTGAGGAGCCCTCGTCATCCCCGCTACCACGCCCGGATGAAGTCGTTTTCCGCAAAAATTGTTCTTATTAGTACAAACATGTATATATACTTTCAATTAATGCTCAAATCCGATAATAACAATGCATAACAATACCAATATCAATTTATATGAATTTATACCAATTTATACCAATACCAAATTCAATTTACACACACGAACACTCCTCCCCGGATACAGTACAAACATGTATTTATACTTTGAATTAATGCTCAAATCCAATAATAACAATACATACCAATAACAATAACAATTTATGCCAATTTATACCAATACCAAATTCAATGTACACACACGAATACTATTACAAATCTTAAAAATGCTTCAAATTCGGGTTATCATAAAAAATGGATTGATATTCAGTAGGTGCAACCAAGTAATCCACACTACTATTTATACACTTTGGCGCATGTAGGACGATTGCCAATGGCCCTTGTTGATATACTCCGAGTAAAACACTTTCTTGACCTTTTGAAAAGCACAAACAAATGGCTCATCACTCACGTCTTCGTTGCTCTTCAACTTGGACAAGTCAACCATGATCAAATTAGTGCGAGGATCAACTTTACAAGCATTTTTATCCTCAACTCTTACCCAATCACAGTGAAATATAACCTGTTTGAAATTTACATAGTCCAATTCAAATATATTTCGAATTACACCATAGTAAGTCATTTAAGCTTCAACGAGGTCTTTATCTTTCGCGCTCGCTCCAGATAAAGTAAGAGCCTTATATGAAATGCCCGAGTTCTGTACATTTTATTTTCCCCGACACCCTTGCACCGAATATGTAACCGTTCAATCGATACTTTTTGTACTCTTGTCCTATGAATAAGGGTCCACTGGCTAAACGAGCAAGGCTTGATGTCGCATCACCCGTCTTTAAGAGCTGAGAAAATAAATAAATTAGTTAGGTTAGTTATAAAGATTTTTTGTAATGTGACATTTAATAACAACCACTTTCATTATAATTATCTCGTGTGACAACCCCAGCCGAAATTCGCTATCTGATTGTGCCATTATTTTTTGTCTTTTATTATTCTCACAGGCTTCATATTTTCTGCATAGACCGTGATGAATATTTTACAATAATCTAAAAGTTAAAATAATTTAAACATACTTTTTTCATTCTTCGACATCTTCATATGTGTCAAATAGATAACGAACTACTTGTTCATGTTGCAAACTCGTTAATTTCACTCGTTTGCCCATCACATGACCACCCTCATCGAGGAACTCATTATTGTCATCCATGCTAGTCGAGTCAAGAATATATTCCCGAGTGTATATTGATGACTCCACGACGATGTATTCCACTGCAATTGATCCTTCAATGTATCGTGTATTCTTGACGTAATCTTTGAAAATTCTCATCAATATTTCAAATGAATATATTCATCTATATCTAACTGGGCCTCAAAGAAGTGCCTCGTCGCATAGGTGTACCAACAAGTGAACACTTATGTTAATGAAAGATGGTGGAAAGTACTTTTCCAAGACACAAATCGCTTCGTTAACCGCTAATTTTGCGGCCACTATGTGATCTCGATTAACTACCTTCTAACATAAAAGTGAGAAGCATATACTAATTTGAATAATAGCCCTCCGTAGTTATTAAATAATAGAGTAACCAATTGCATGATCACATGCCAATCGCGGGAAAATTGGGGTGAAAAATTAGATGGAACTTTCAAAATATGTATTGTATCTAAAAGCACCTTCCTTTCCTCACTCGTCAAAGTAAACGCCCCAGGGGGAATTATTGTCCTTCCCGTACTATCTTCTTTCAACTATAGTTATGGCTTGAGTTTCAACACTTTTAGGTTTTTTCGTGCATTTTCTCCATCTTTCGAATGACTCCCCCAAGTCATGTGCCCACAATATGTTCAACGATGTTCTTCTCTGCGTGCATCACATCCAATACCTGGCGCACTGGGTTATTCTTCGAATAAGGCAAGTCAAATAAAATTGACCTCCTAGACCATGCCTTTCTTGTATTAGTTTCATTCTCAGTTGGGGTCTTCTTATGCTTGACATTCTTAAATTTAGGATTCTTACCTGGCATATTAGGGCCACAAGAAGATTTACTTTCAATTTCTGAGTCTGAAAGTTTTCTCGACTGTAGCCTATGTTCAACCTCGTCCGATAAAAAATTGGAACCTTTCTCAAATCTAAAATTATGAGCGGGGGTAAAAACCTCCTATGACAATGGTATACATTTTTTTATCTAGCGGGTAGACGAAGAGATTTAGTCTCCTCTCCAAAAATAGGACACCCCAAATAACCATGTACTACATAATCGGATAATGTCCCATAAGCTGGAAAATTAAGAATCGACCACATTAACATATTTTTCAACGTAAACTCTTCTTTTTTAAAAGAGTCAAATTCTTGCACACCCTCTTCCCACAACTCATTTAATTCTTCTACAAAAGGATCTAGGTAGACATCAATGTCGTCACTTAGTGCCTATCAACAATGACAGCATCGAAATTCGGGTCTCATACACTATGAAGGAGGGAGGTTGAGTGAGGCTAGGATCCCTGGCCATACACTTTGATCGGTTATTAGATTTCTATATGCATTGAAACCATTTGTTGATATTGCCAAACAAATGTTACGTTGTTCTCGAGCAAAAATGGAATACTCAAAACTCATGCTCTTCCCAGCTGTAGAATTAATATGATGGTGCATAAGATTTTACCCTGCTTCTGCCCTAGAATACCAAGTCATTACCTCAGCTATCCATGGTACTGTAAAAAACCTCTTTAATCTAGGCCCAATGGGAAAATATTTCAACACTTTTGAGGCACTTTTGAGCTTTTGCCTTCCTTGCGAGTAGATTGGACAAATCTAGGTTCATCGCATACCAAACACCAACTGAGATTTTCATACTCCTTTTGGTATAGTATGCAGTCATACACACTAGCATAAATTGATTTATACTTCATTCCTAAACCTTTCAAATTATTTTTTTATAGTAGGATAGCTGTTTGAAAGCGTATTCTGCTTGGGTAGCAACCCTTCACCCAATTCAAAATTCCTATCACGCTATTGCCAGAAAAAGTATATTAGGTCTTCAAACTATGCAAACCAACCATGGCATGTAAAGTTTTTTATCTTTCTCACATCTAGAGTATAACGACTAACTCGCCTTAAATGTTAAACTTTGGTAGTCATCATCAAGGTTTATCCTGATATCTTCATGAGCACCTAGACCTTGTACATCGTCAGTGACCTCATTCTCATGAACTCCATATGCATCATCAACTAAATCCTCTAGCATATTATGATCTATATTGTCATCCTCCCTTTGTACATATATCCTACTTGTTGAAGGTTGCTCGGGGACAAAAGGAACTTTCGGTTCCCCGTGAAAAAACTCGATAACTATCTTGCATACCCAATACTAAGAAATGTAGTTCAACTATTTCCACTCAAACACCGTACCATTCCTACACTTAACACACAAACACGAAAATTCTTCATCATTACGGCATCTCTTTGCATATTTTTAAATTCATTAGAACCTCTGCGAAAAACATCCCCTAATCTATTTGTCTCACCCATCCACTCTTTGTATTTAGGATATCTCATCACAACTACTACAAACAATTACCTATTATGAGTAAGAGGCGTATACTTAATTTATATAAGAAGTTAACTTATTGTAAATTTATTCATGCATTCAAATTGCAATTCAAATTCAATTTTAATTTGAAATTGAATTTATAATATTAAATCATATTTCATCCATCTCCCATTCAAGACCGCATATTTCTGTAATATACTTAACAACTCATGCACATTGTTATAATTTAAGGAAAATTCGACAGCATATCCCCGTAGTTTTCCAAGTACACGACATAAATTCGCAAGTGTGTATGTTATTTCAATTTATCAATTGAAATAACACTTAACATTGCATCATCTAGTATGTACCCAGAGAACATTAAGATACGAATGTAGAAATTACCCCAAAAGTAACAAGTTTAAGCCACTAAGAATATTATTATACATAAACTATGCAGTCCCAAACTGTACAAATGGGACAATTCGAGAGATCTCATTATAGGGGTAATGACTCTCGAATGGGTCTAAAGGCCATTAAATGCGTACACATAAGAATTAGAAGTCTAGCATCTATGTGCACTATACATAATTTGAAGTACGGTTCATTTAATTATGTCTTATCACATAATAGGTGAGATTTCATTTAATTATGTAATTTAAAGTATGTTTCATTTAATTTAAAGTACGCATAAGAACTATAGAATTAGAATGTATACAAATTAAAAAGGTTATTAATGTTTAGAGCATTTCATATGCTTTAGTCCATTTCATAAGGAGCCAAGGGGATGGTAACACTATGTGACTTCTCGTGAAATACGATACTACATTCAAAGCATGTTAACTAAACTTCATGCGTGGAATGTCTAACCGAAGTGAAATCCAAAAAATTCCCCCCTTCCCATGCACGGTACCCTTTCATTTAGATAAGGTAGTTGTTAAGATAATTTAATTTAAATATCTTCCTGTGCAATTAATCCAACTTGTCCAACTCAATTCAATTCAAGAAACAAAAGATTCAATCAATATTAATAATACCTATTAATTTCAATCCCAACTAACAATACCCAATCAACATTAACAAATAACAATACCAATCAATTGCAAGCCCTAAACTAAAGACACCCAATTAATATTTATAATGTATAATTAATTTCAAGTCCTAAAATACCAATCAATTACAACCCCTAAACTAAAAATACCCAATTAATACCCCTTGCCCCTGCCCCGCACCCCCACCCCCACCCCCACACCTAAAATACACAATCAATACCCCCCGCCCTACCACAACACACACACATACACACGCAGTCCTCCCCGCCCCACCACTACACACACATACACACATATATACCCACTGCCCCACCACTACACACACACACATATACAAAGGAGAGAGAGAGAGAGATAGATAGAGAGAGAGAGAGAATCACCTCAAAACCTATAGAGAGAGCAGTCGCGCAAGAGAACAGAGAAAAAGGGGAGAAATCAAAATGGTGGGAAAAAAAGAGGCAATAGGGTTTTTTACTGAGCAAGTTGCTACGGACCTGTCAAGGTCTTTGACCTTGAAAACATTCTAAAGTTGTCAAGTTCAATGACCATGACAAGCCCATGACAACAATACTTGTCACGATCATTGACCTTTATAACCCCTTGTCACGGCCTTGTCAAGCTCAATGACCGTGACAAGGCTGGTCAGCTGAAAGATGACAATTTAGCCTTTTTAGTGTAGTGACCAATATTATACACTAGCCAATCCATATAGAGTATAAGGGGACATTTCTAAGATGATTTTAACATCAAGTATTCACTTTAATTCAAAATATTAATCATCGATTCATGGGATTAATAACTAAAGTCAAGAATTGCATCATTATAATAATCATATCATATAATCATTCACATATCCCATTTCTTCCTATCAATATTAATTCTAAAAATTTCAGAATTGTCAATCCATACTAATTCTTTAAAACCCATAATTTATATCATTTCCCAAATATAAATCATTTTCCAAAATAAAAATCATTTTCCAAAATCCCATAGTTTATATATGCGAAACCATCCAAAAAATATTATTTCCCAACTATGATATGACTAAAATTGAATATAAAAATTAAGTAGAAAGTTAATTACTCGTCTTAATGTTTTTAAGGTGAGAATTTGGTGAAGATGTTGTTAATCGTCCAATTATCTCCTTTCACTTCTTTAATCCTATAGTGTTCTTGAAAAATTCTTCAATTCCTCCCTTAGACTATTGGATTTTCTTTCTCAATTCTCTTAATTTCCTCTCTAACTCTTTGTATAACTCTCCTAACCTTTGCTTTTGTGAAATGACTCTTCCCTAAATCCAAACCCTTAATTTTATAAGTGTAATCCAATTTTTATGTGTTCACATGCCATTAAGGAGTCCAAAAGTCACCTAAATTAGTCCTGACTAATCTAAAAAAAATCCCAAAACCCGAACACAACCCCCGGTTACTCAATTTTGATTATTTTTGACCCATTTTGGATCAACCGTGCACTCTAAATCGTCAACCGGGTCATTTATCAATTGTTTCCCACTTTAACCTATTTTAATTTAATCACATATGTTCTGGTTGAGATATTATAAACTCTATCGCATTTACTCACTTACGACATAATATTATTTGATATTTAATTTTATTTAATGTATTAGACTAGTAAATACATTATCACATAAATATTAATTCATTTCACTTTAAATTAATATTTAGTTACTTTCTAATTATTTCTTGATTGAATTAAATTTTGTGTCCCCCGCATAATTTAAATGTCCAATTAAATATGTATAAAACTACTAGTATTCTTGATTTAATTATATTATGTGTGTCCAATTAAATATATATAAAACTACGGGGTATCACACCAGGATGGCTACAGTGGCGACTCTGGTGGGGACTTATTTTAAGAGGGCTAGACTCTGATTCTACATTGGTGTTATTCTTTACTACATGTGTGCATATGCTCCTATGCGTATGTTCTCTTTACTCTTATATTTAATTTTTTTGTATATCTACCTCATGCTTATATCTATTATGCTCCCTTCTCATGTATATATCACTTTTCACACACTTATTCACTTCGCACACTTGTGTGAACTCTACATGTTCTCTTCACACACTTACACCTATATATAGTTTCACTTGTACTCACACGCTCTAAACCACCACATAGATTATCCATGCTTAGGCTTTACTAGCATGTAACCACACTTCTCACACTTGTATATATCTCCATACTCACTTACATATATCATACACCACTTGTAGTTGATCCATGTATAGGCTCACTACCACACACACTCACTTGTATATATTTACATATCAGTCACTCACATGTATATATCCCCTACGCTTTCTTATCACCATGCTTAGTAGTCTCCATGCTCGATTTACTTTTCACAACACGTGTATATGCTCCCTCGTTACTATAGTACTCCATTTACTCATCATAAAAATTAAAAATTAAACTCTCCCTCTCTCCCTCTCTCTCCATATTATACTAATTAAGACTCATGCATTTTCACACACTACATCACCATAGTATGGAAATATTGACCAAAGTTTTATCCCTTACTTGGGGTCATTTTGTGATGGGTGCTAGTCCTGCGGGGCACAGTTAACCTAAGTGATATGACACTCGCCTTCCATTAGCCTCCTACCTTTGATGTATATCAAACGGTTCCTCCCGCATTGTACCGCTTGACCGAACTCACAACGGAAGGTATATAGCATGGAACTCATTCATATATGTCGAGTATATCAAATTCGTTCTCACATGTATCGTTACCACGAGGTAAATAGTGAGGCAATTCACATACACTAAGGTATATCAAATGGTTTGTCCACATGTACCAATGAATGATTGCCCTTATAGGCAAGAGGTATATCTTAGAATTCATGCCAAAGGGGGAACCCTTACACTACCCCAATAAGTGCATAAACCTCGTATAGGCTTCGAACTTAGGGAACTCATAATTAGTTTGTCGATGACTGATTGGGCCTAAATTCTTCATATTTATCCCCTTATTTTAGCTATTTTTATGATCCTGGACATTGTAATTGATTAGATTTATCTCATATTCATGATACTAACTCTCCTTGGCAAGTATTTCATGTTTTGTGTATCTCTTATGTGTTTAACAAGTATTTCATGCAAGTTAGCGCGAAAGAGAACTCGAAATAATGAAAGAAACCCATAAAATGGAGGTTTGAAGGGTATTTTGGTAATTATGTAGCCTCATTCCGGACGAGGGGTCAATTGAAAAGTCAAATCCGTTAAAATCATGAGAATCGTGGAAAAACGGTGCCCCAATCCGAGCTCTGGTGAAAGAATTATGTCATTTTGAAGATAAAGCGATTGAGCGTCGTGAGCATACCAATGAGCTTTTGAACATCTCACAATGTTTGTGGAGGCTGGACCCTAGTGATTGTGTCGACCTGATCTTGATTGGCCTCAATTCCGCTTTTGCTGACCAAATAGCCTAAGAACTTTCCTCACTAGACACCAAATGAATACTTACTTGCATCAAGTTTTATCCAGTATTTCCTAAGAATCTCAAAGATTCTAGCTAAGTCCTTGTGTTGGTCTCCCTTGTTCTTCCTGTTGACCAAAATATCATCGATGTAGACCTCCATTATGTCTCCCATCTGGTTCTTGAACGTCTTGCTGACCAACCTCTGATAAGTTTCCTCCGCATTCTTTAGGCCAAACGGCATGACCTTGTACTAGTATAATGTGACACCCCACTTATCTTAATCCCGGGTGATCAGTCCATAATCAAAATAAAACAGGATTCTCAAATGGTTTTGTTCTCAGCATCACTGTCAAAAACCAATTAATTACTAATAACCTATTAGGCCCGGTGTCAAAATTTTAAATTTTCTAATCTTTCTAACTTACACACCATAATAAAATCCATCCACACAATAGACATGTACAATAATTGAATTAAATAAAACCATAACCAATAACTCTCGATAAAGCATATGTACAACCAAATCGAATATGCTAAAAACAAAATAAATAACAAAAATTGGGCATAAGCCCTAATGTAACTTATAATACCTCATATATAGAATATAAGGATATAAGCGTCTAAATCAAATCCCTTATATCATCCACAGTTGGTGCAGCAACGTCTGACTCGAAGGGATAATAGCATCCAGGCATCCCTGTGTCTGGACACCTAAAAATGTTTTGAAAGAAGATAAATAGAAATATAGAAGCGGGTGAGAGCCCGATGTTTTAAAAATATTTAGCAACTGCATAAAATACTTTAACTTTTACAATATGTTTCACTCCATATTTTAAATTGGTGTCACCCCATGAGACACCCCTCACCTCATATCTCACAGTGCACACCTAACGGATGTATTTATTCCACGATAGATACGCTACCCAACCTAACTAGCATCTCTCAAAACCTCTAGGCCATCATACTCTATCTAAATTTATCCGTTCATAATTAATAACTTTCACTAGTTATCTCATAAGCTTATAATTTAATATCTCACTTATAATTTATCCGTTCATAATTAATAACTTTCACTAGTTATCCTTACACTATTCCCGTCTTAGTGTTTTTAGCCTCGTATATAATATTCTCATCTTTATATATGTATCTCACATTTTATTTCGGATTTTATATTCTCGGATGTAACCATATAATTTTCACTTGATTCTCTATCTGTTCGTATATATATGCAATATACAATATACTACACACATAAAGTATATCCATACTTATATAACACACACTATATAAGTATAATAACCATCCCTCAGAGCATTAGCTCACTGGATGTAGTCTTCACAATGCTATCATCCTCTAGGGAATGGCACACAAGTCCCTAGGCATCCAGGTCGGGAGTTAACACCGTACCCTAAAAATCACAAGCGTATGGGAAGCGGTTATAGTTCCTCACCTGCAAGTGAGATCGAATCATACCCAAGACGTCTCACTGAGAATAAAATGTTACACAATATAAATAATGGACGCTATGACCTGGGGATTATAGGCTCCTTGCTCCTCAAGCCAAGGGCCTCACCCACATCGCGCAACTTCCCATGATAACACTAGAGGGGTATGCTACACATAAATATATCATTCACAAACAGATATATTTATGATCATATCGTATATATACCGTCTTTATAATCGTATATATAGATATCATCAAATCTGACTATCATGTCTATCTCTAATGACATTAGCTTGAAAATCCCGAATATAACAATTCGTAATAAAATATAAGCATTCACACACTTATATCAATCCCAAGTATTCACTCACTTGTGCCTGTAAATATCGAATATTACAATTCTTATTGATTTATAAGTATACCCACACTTATAATAATTTTATAAGTATTCACTCACTTATGATCCAGTTCTCACATTTATCTCCAAATACTAGCTTATCACGTCCAGCTAATATTCTAATATCATCCTAAGCGCACCCTTGTACTCATAAATATACATATATACACTCGACTTATATATACATTATACTCGTATGTAATTGACATATATATTCTACGCGCATAAATATATATGCACGGACCCGCCAAATAATGTAATCCCTCAAATGTCATTCTTCCCAAACATTCATAAATTCATACCCCGGATTCATTCCCACTAACCCGAGGTTCATATATTACTTCTTTAGTCATTTAGAAGTCCTAACACTCTTCTACAGACATCCCCAAAATAAATCATATTTGATTTCCCATCAAAGATTTCGATCTTAAATACTCTTCTGTAATAAATTCATAACTATTTCCAAAAAAATAAGAAAAATATGAGGTCGATGCCCACACGACCGCAAAAAAAAGATCTACAAATTTCATTTTTTGACAAGCTGTTAATTGTACCGTTCCGGCCTAAAAAAATGAACCGATCTCGCGTACCAGATAAGTGAAACTGTTTCTTCTCCAAATCTCCAACCAAACATCATCAACCACCATTTCCATGATTTCTAACCTCTCCCAACATTAATATATCATCTCCTTATATTTTTATGTCCCAAAACAACAATTATTCAAGAGAATCATCAAATTTATCAAGAGTTAAATCCTAACTCAAATAAACCCCAAATTTCCATTCTTCCAAATTTCTCACCAATAATTTCTCCATTTACATGGATTTAAGTTTAGATTTCATAAGGAAGAATTTTCACAACAATATCAAATGGATTCATATTAAAAAACCCCATTTTTGTAAGAATCCCAAACCCAAAACCATAGTTTTGCACCAACTATAATATGGAAATTACACACTAACTAGCTAAAGCAAGTTAAACACTTCCCTGGTTGGATAAATCTGATGACCTCGTGCTGGGAATCCACCGGAGTTTGGCCCGGGCCTCCTCTTTATCCCATTTCCTTCCTCTTTTCTCTCTTTTCTCTCTTTTCTTTCTTTTCTCTTTCTCCCGTAGGCCTTATTAGAGAGAAATAAGGGTTTCTCCTTATTTAACCCAAAATTGACTCGTATACTCAATTGTGAGTCCTTATTAGTAAAAAAGTCCTCAGAATCCAAACACTACTCCCGAGTGCTCTTCCTTAACTATCTCAGCCCTTTTGAAACCAACCGTGCACTCAAAATCCCCATCAGAGTTACTTAACAAAAAATCAACTTTTTACTCCAATACTACTCTGCACGTATTTTTTTGGAGAAATTATTATCTCTTGTCGCTTCGCCCAACTGCGACATGACATTAGAATAGTCCAACTCATTTACTTATTCCGGTAAGTAAATACAACCCACCTCAATATTAATACAATACTCGACAATTTAATATTTAATCCATACTTCGAATTCTCAAATCAATTTCCAATTATTAAATTAAACCCACTCATGTAATTTAAATATCCCTACAAGTATGGGGTATTACATATAACCCAATAGGGTTATGAAGGAGGTTTTGTAACGATCGGGGACGAACAATGAAATTTGATGGTACCCTAAATAGGCTTTTAAAAAATCATCATTTTATGTGTACCCGTAGCATCAACCACCTAATTGATTTTAGGCAGTTGGAAGTTGTCTTTGGGACATTCTCTGTTAAAGCCTGTGAAATCAATACAGACCCTCGAACTGCCATTGCTCTTTCGTACAACTACTGGGTTGGATAAACATTTGGGGAACTGAACTTCGCTAATGGATCATGCATCCAAAATCTTCCCCACTTCTTTCTCCATTGCTTTAGCCTTCTTAGGGGCTGTCCGATGGGCCTTTTGAGTGACCGACTTAAAGGCTAGATAAATGTACAGGCAATGGAAGGCTACGTTGGGATCAATACCTAGCAAATCATACAGTTCCTAAGTGAAAACATCTAGATATATTTTTAAGAAGGCAATCGGTTCTTTCCTTTTGTGATCGGTGAGTGTGGTTACGATTAGGAACTTTCTCTTTGGCAAGTTGTCACCGGCTCTAACTTCCTCTAGGCTTTCAATGACCCTATCAGTGGGGAGTAATTTGGTATCCTCCACCCCTAGTTGGCCGTACCATTATTTCTATTCAGACGGCGTATACCTTCTTAGACTTCCTCTTGAGAATCCTTTAGATCCTTTTTCTTCTCCTTCCAGCGACGAATGGCCGTGATGAAGAACTTACTGGCAGTGTCTTGGTCGCCACTAATTTTGACCATGCCATGATCGGTGATACACTTCACCTTTTGGTGGTAAAGAGATGGTGTGGCCCTTATGGTATACAACCAACCTCTGCCCAAAATGGTGTGATATGAGGACTCTATGTACACCACTAAGAACTCAATCAGTTTTGAGATGTTACTTGCCCTGACTGGCAGGACTATCTGTCCCAATGACATTATGATTTTTCTTGTGAAGACGACCAACAAAACTGTGGCCTCCAAGAGGTCGATGAGGTTGAGCTTTAGCTTGTAGAAAAACTCCAAGTACATCACTTCTGACAAGCTTCCCTAGTCCATGAGTAGCTAGTCGATGTCCCAATTTATAATTTCGAGGGTAATCATTAGTGCATTGTGATGTGGAGTCCTCACTCTGACTATATCTTCTTTAATAAAGATGATGTGCTTCATATAGTCAACGTCCTCTGGTCATCGGTGCTTGCCAACTTGGGTTTTAGTAGGGTCAATCTGAAATGCCTCTATGACAGGAGTGAGCTTTTTTATCTCCATCTAAATGGCATTCCCTTGTATCTACTTAAGGTTTGATGCCCCGTGGATCATCGCAAGATCCTGTCCTATCTCGTCATCAAGAGCGTTGTCCGACTTCTAGTCACCATTGGTTGTGACCATATCTTCTTTCTTCTTTAATACTCATTGAGGTGTCCAGCTTGAGCCAGCTCTTCACTTGAACCCATTGTGTTGATGAAAGATTTTCCTCCTTATGGTTTTGGTTATCAACCCTCAACAGAAGAACTCAAAATGATCCGATAACCTCGACTGAAGAGAAGTCTAGAAAGCACCAAGACTATCTTAGGGGATTCCTTAAATAGAAGATTCATCAGAGATGGTGAGGATTTCCCCTATTACGGATTTCCTGAACTATGGTATGATCATGTGGACAAAAAGATGAAACCTATAATGGAGATATTTTTCCAAGATAGCTACTCATGGATCGAAAGTTCCCAGCATCATGTGAAATGACTCATTGAGAATACCATAGCTAATACCAAAGATCCCAAGGGAAGTGACTCTGAGGATTAATTCAACTTGCAGACACTAGGGTGGACACTCTATATGGTCCACTCAAGTGCTACATTATCGGATCCATCCCACATAATCAAAGTCGTTGGTACACATCTCCTCAATTAGAATGTTATACCAGTTCCACCTGCTGAAATACAACCCAACCCAGATGTTTTTCCCATTTCCTCTTTTGTCAATTCTCCTCATTCTGATGTAATCGAGACCTCCTTTGATGAGGTTCACAACACGATTTTTCCCAATAATGAAATAAACAAAGATTTTGAGTATCTTGTTGTGCCTTACATTAATTGTCTTGATTATAATCAAACTCTTGATGATGATGCTTTTACAAATGAACAATTCTTAACTGATCTTAATAAGGTTAAAAACAAATAACATAACCGCTTTCAAATTAGTGAAGGTGAAACTGTTGTTATTAATCTCGGTTCTAGTAGCTAATTGCACGAGATTAGGATATGGTCCACCCTTGATGAGTAAGAGAGTTCTCAACTCAAATAATTACTAAAGGAATGTGTTGAAGTATTCTCATGGTCCTACGATGACATGCTCGACATTGATCACGAGATATCTCAGCACGATATTCTCACACTCCCAGAATGTAAATCGAATAGACAGAAACTGCGAAGGCTCTACATCGAATGGTCACTCAAGGTCAAGGAAGAAGTGGTCAAATAATTTCACGTGGGTTTCATTTATGTGATCGAATATACAACATGGCTAGCTAACATCATACCCGTGCCAAAATTCGAAGGAAAATTTCGCATGTACGTTGATTACCAAGACTTGAACAAAGCCTCTCTGAAGGATGATTACCCGCTACCCAATATCGACATGATTATGGATAACATAGCCATTCACGCTCTCAAGTCATTTGTTGATGTGTTAGTCGGATATAATCAGATCAAGATACACTCGGATCATCGAGAGAAAACTGCATTCATCACCACTTGCGGAACTTTCTACTACACCGTCATGCCATTTGGTCTAAAAACGTAGGGGCTACCTACCAGAGGGTTTCCACAACCATCTTTCATGATTTGAATACACAAAGAAGTAGAGGTCTATGTGGATGATATGATTATCAAGTATAAGGCTATTAAAGGTCATGTTCCCTCTATCCGAAAGTTCTTCGAGCGACTATGACAATACCAAATGTGACTTAACCCACAAAAATGTGTCTTTAACATTACCAAAGGAAAACTCTTGGGATTCATGCTTAGCGAGAAAGGGATGGAATTTGATCCGTCCAAGATAAAAGCTATACTCGAAATGCCACCACCCCGAACAGAGAAGGAAATTCAGGTTTTCCATGGAAAATTACAGTATATCATCTATTTCGTAAACCAGTTAACTTCTATCTGTGAACCCATCTTCAAACTCCTTAAGAAGGATTCGACTAGGGTTTTGAATAAAGATTTCCAGGAAGCCTTTGATTGAATTAAGAAATACCTAACTCCATATCCGGTACTCATGCCACCATAACCTAGTCCTGCCCTACTCCTACACCTGACTATAATAGACACCGTAATTGGGGATTTATTGGCCCAATACCTTGAAGAATCTCACAAAGAAAGAGCCATTTACCATGACAGTCACAAGTGCGATGGGTATGAAGTTAACTACACCTCCTCAGAGAAGGAATGTGTTGCCCTTATTTGGGTCACCCAAAAGTTACGTCACTATATGTTCACTTTCCCATCAAACTTTTATCCCGAATGGATCCCATCTAATACTGATCAATAAACCTGACCTATCTAGTCGAATAGCCCGATAGTTGATGCTGCTACCCGAATTTGATATTGTGTATATCACATAGAAATCCATGAAAGGAATATTTATATCTGAATACGTAGATGAATACCCTATGGAAGAAACCGATCTTTCGATCTCCTAGTTCCTGGATGAGAATATCCTTTGTACCTACCAGGAAGACCTCTGATGGTAAATGTTCTTTGACGGCGCCATCAACAAGATAGGTTATGTCATTAGGATACTCCTAATTTCCCCTGATGAATCTCACACTCACATTTCCATCAAGATGGATTTTCCCTGTAACAACAATAGGACAGAATATGAGGCGTGCACGGTAGGCCTCAAAGTCGCTCTCATGAAAGGAATTTAGTACCTATATGTCTATGAGGATTAATCCCTCCTCATTGGTCAAGTACTCAAAATATGGAAAGTCAAAGACGAGAAACTCTTACCCTTCCATGCCCACCTAGAAGAGTTGGCCTCCCAATTCTAAGATATCACTTTCCACTATCTAACTCGAGCAAAGGACAACCTAGTTGATGCCCTCTCTACCTTAGCCTCCATGGTTGACATTCTCGAAGGAATGACAATGGCCCCTTCATATTTAAAAATAAGGCTAAACCTACCCAGTACTATCACATTAAGCTCATCACAGAAGAAGACCCTGATATAGCTGATTGCTGGTACCACGATATTTGGCACCTCCTCAAGCATGGTAGGTATCCCCAAGATTCTAACAAGAAAGATCGAGCAAACCTCCGCAAACTGGTTACCCAATACATTGTCTATGATAAAGCACTATTAAAAAGAAACTTTGATGGAACCCACTTGCACTGCATCGCAGGGGCTGACATTGAAGAGATGATGCAAAAAATCCATAGCGGGGTGTGCGGACCCCACATGAATGGCCATATGATTGCTAAGAAAATCATCCGACAGGGTTACTACTGGACTACCATAGTTTAGAATTGTACCGCCTATGTTCAGAGATGTCTTAAATGCCAGCTGTTTTCTAACCTCCAACACTTGCCTCCGCGAGAATTGTACAACATGATTTCTCCATGGCCATTTTCCATATTGGGCATCGACATCATAGGGAAAGTTATGCCCCAGGTCTCCAACAGGCACGAATTCATCCTGGTTTCCATTGATTACTTCACCAAATGGGTAAAAGCTAAATCATACGCTGTTCTGAATGCCAAGAAGGTGGCCAAATTCATTTGAAAATATCATCTACTGATATGGCGTCCCGTATGAGCTAGTATCAGAAAATGGGTTGCATTTCGAAGCAAAAGTCATAAAAGTAGTCGATGAGTGTGGGATTCAGAGGCATAAAACTTCTCCCTACCGACCTCAAACTAACGGAGCAGTAACAGCCGCTAATAAAAACATCAAATCCATCATCAACAAGATGGCCGAAGCTATCGAAATTGGGTCGATTGGATCCTTTATGCCCTCTAGGGCTACCGACCTTTAATACGAACATCTATTGGGGCTACCCCTTACTCTCTAGTATACGGCATTGATGCAGTCCTACCCATTAAGCTACAAACTCCTTCACTACGTGTCATGCTTGAAAGAAAAGTCAACAAAGAGGAAGACTGACATTAAAGTCATCTTGACGAGTTGTGACTCTTTTACGAAAGGAGAGTAAAAGATCTATATCATATACAAGGATACCATAGCTTAATATCACGATCGTTCAACAAGAGAATCAAGGATCATGGTATGAGAGAAGGGTACTTAGCCCTTAAAGAAATGGTAGAACCCATCTAGGACCCTAGAGGTAATTTCAAGCCCAATTGGAGTGGCCCATACTTTGTGAATAATATCCTATCTGGTGGCATCGCTATGCTCATCAACCTCGATGGGGAAGAGATGGTCCGTCCGGTCAACCTGGACCGTCTCAAGAAATTATCCTCGTAGTCCAAAATCTCGGCGCGCCGCGACTCTTCTTATCTCCCTTCTATTCTAAAAAAAATTCTTCATTTCCTTCTACTTAGAACTTCGTGGGGCCTGATCCTCTTAAATCTTTTTACTTTAAGAAATGAAACACATAAAATTTTCAAAACCCCTAGAGGTACGTAAGCCTCTCATACTCTTCATATGATCACGACCCCCTTCTTTTTCACAAAATTTTATTCTTTTCTTAAGCTCGATAATGACAATTCATTTTTATCATTTACATTTACAAAAGGATTATATATGCTTTAACAATTGGGATAGATAATTCAAATGCAAAAAATCATCAAGAGGCACAAAAATATAATTAAAATTGATGAAAATTTCATCACAATTACATCATCACAAGGAGTCAAACAAATTCCCTTGCCAACCTAAAATTATTTTCCTAAAAACTAAACAAAAACAAGCCAAACTACTCCTAAACAACCGTCCCAAATTATTCCCACATAACCAAATAAATGACCAAACACATCACAAGACCTTCTTCACAAATAAATTCCCCAGGGATCCTACCCTTAACTTCCAGAGGAACTAGCCCCATCATCGACATCCTAGGGTCCTTAAATATCCACTATCTTAATAGAATGCCGCAGGCATTCCATGGAATGGTAAGCCCGGACCAGCCTTGGAAAAGAAATAATGCATCCCTACATGGTGTCAGATATGATGAACCACCTTTTCCCGGTCTCCACAACCAACATCTTGATAATAAACCTCCTTCATAACCACTTCATATAGTCCCATAAAGCATGCCAGACTCGGTCAACAGACTGGGAAGGGCGGGTAAACGATCGACGATTCTCCCACAGAGAGCCCAACTGCATGCGCTTTGTCAAATCCTCCATAGTAAAGAAATCTAGTGTCCAAGGTGGCATATTCTGCTCTAGGACAAATTAGTGTAAGAGCCGCCAGGGAAAGTAAAAAGAGGTATGTCGGAGGCCAACCAACCAAATATACTGGTATTCCCCCAATTGTAAAATGGGCTACAGCTCCCCCACCAAGGCACTGACCAACGCAAACCTTGAGCCCCGTACTCCACAAACCAGTTCTCCTAGATCTTGATGTCTAAGACCACGATAATAAAGTAGCGGGAAAAGAATTTTGTCACAGTTGCCAAGGGATATTTAGGAGGGACCGCTATACGAAATCTCTCTGACAACCCCACGAACAAAATAATTGGGCTACCCCTCAAGAAGTCAGAACGACCTTTCAGCAAGGCATCCAGACCATTTAGAGTCTTCGCTAATATCACGGTTATAGGATTGACATGATACGACATCAATGAATCAATGGCTGCAAGTTGTGGATCCACCAACAGTTCCCAAGTCACTAACAATAATTTTAAAACTAAGCTAAGGACGACCGCTCCGGCGTAGCCAGCATCACTAATATCCTGCAGGTGCAAGGAATGTAGCACAACCGATAGAGATATCATTCCCCCTATAACTAGTGACCAAGCCTCCTAGGGTGAGATATGGAGAAGTCCCGCTAAAAGCTCCTGAGGAGATCGAGAAAATTCAAGCATAGCCACCGCAACACTGGGATTTATACCCGTCATGGCAGAGAACTCTTCATAAGTTGAACATACTTCATCGAAGCCAAAGTGAAAGACACGATCTTTGGGGTACCAAAATTCTATCGCTGCCATCAACATGCTCCATTTTATAGGCCGGTTGCGCCATAATGAGACCCGACGTATGTTGAAAGCATTGTAGTCGACATTGTACGAGCACACTGCCTCTATATTTTCGAGGTAAGTAGCGAATTCAACACTTCCGAGGAGAGCCATATTGTAAAATAATGAAATAAGAAGCAAGAAGAATGCAAAAGAAAGAAAGTGTGGATTTGTGAAGAAAATACTCCACCACTACCTCTATTTATACTTGGAAAAGTTAGCCAAAGAAAAAAAACCTGCAAAACCCGAAGGAAAGCCCGCCCTACCAAGGACCAAGTAATTGAAGAAAGTGCAATCAAATCCTGGGGTTAATTAGACACAACTAACGTGCTGATAGGTAGGACAAGGGGCATGTCGATCGGCAACCCCCTATTTTTGGAAAGTTCCCTTCTCCCTTTTTTATCAAAATAAAAAAAAATCAATAAAAATAAACATTTCATTCTATATTTTTACTTATCCTGTCTTTAAATAAAAATTTCTCTCAAATAATTTTAAATCATTTTTACAGTATCAGCAGCAAAGTAAAAAGTGCATACGCATTAGGCCACTAAAGAAAAAAATTAACAAAATCCCATTTCATTGCACATATATATTGCTTTATTACACTTATCTCACAGGTAAACACAAAAACACCGGGACCCTGCCCGACCCCCATACACACACTCTCTCTCTCTCACCTTCACCTATATTCTCTCTCTCTCACTTTATTTTTATCTATCTTCTCTTTATCTCTAAGAACCTTCGTCTCTGTGACGTGCGCACTTTCCCAAGCGATGAGATGACGAGTTTCCACTGCCCGAACTATACCCCTCCCCACATGAGACAGACGACACCCAGAAAGATAAAATCGAGATTGACTCCCAAATATGAGAAGTCGAAAAAGATACCCAATCCTGAATGTCCCTCAGCCAGTTGGTCAGAACCCTCCTTTAAATTTCATATAAAAATCCCCAAAAAATGTCTGAAAATGTCGAAAAATACCCCGAAAAATTCCAAATTTTAGAACCTTTTTCACACTTATTTCCCCAGCGGAATGTTTACTTCCCTAGGGGAATTCATAAAATCAATTGGAAATCTCCCTAGCAACGTCTCCAAAGGACACTGCAGAAATTGAAGAAATTTCCAACAAGGATACATTAAATCCTCGTATTAATACCTTTTGAGAATATCGTGTGTGATACTTGAATCAAACCAATTCGAAATTTCCAATATAACCTTATTTAATTAAATTCTATTTTAAACCAAATTAAATCAGCCCCTAAACATGCAACTACGTGCCAATACAAATTAGATATAGCATGCGACACAATAATTCGGGAAAAATCCCCGAAGGGAAAAACCTTTATTTCTAGAACTTTGACAAGTTTACAAGACCATTGACTTATATAAAACTTGATTATCCCCCAGAAGAGTAACGCACGGTGACTTTGTCAAACCTTCAAAGTAATAACTAGAAATCAATAGTAGTTTACACGCAGCTGTACCATAAGAACACGCAATCTAGACACGCAGTCTTAAAACTTCATAGAGGCTACTTCCACAATAGCACGCATCCCTCGGTTGTAGAGATCTCCCCATAAAGGATGAAGAATAACGAAGTAATGTTCTTTATGTTCCAAAACAATTCACATAAAGATATTGGGATGTTGTGAATCAAAAACAAAAGGGTTTAACACATTGAAAGTGAGAAGACAAATAATACTACAGAAGAAGTTTCGTACTGTGTAAACTTTGCTCGAACGAAAATTTAAGGCGACGCGCGTCATTCGAACGAGACTGCAAAATCGCTTGAACGACTTCGCGCGATATGCGCTTCTCACGAGATACTTTGCGCAAGATTAAGATGTCGTTCAAACGATAATTTCAAAATCATTTTTTATTTCAAAAATTCGTCTTCAATTTTGGGAAATAAATTTTGACGAAAAATTTAAAAACTCCACTCCAACACTTCGAAAATATTTTGTAAAAATTATCCCAACACTTTATAATGAAAATCTAAGGAATTAAGACACAACCTTACCAAACTTAATCTCATGGAGGTTTTTCATGTTGAAGAACTTGATATTCGGATCCGTCTTTGATGCTTGTATGTTCTTGAATATTCTTTGATAGTTGTAGCGGTATACGACATACTTGAATGATAACGCAAAATAAAATAATGTCCTTACAAATATCCCCCTATGTTTATGCCGGTACAAAATAAAAATATTTGAATTATCAAAACAAAATGCCTATACAAATATAATATCCCCCATGGACCCAAAAATGGAAAATAATAAAATTTGCAAGTCTTCAAATTTTTCTTCAAAACACTTCAACAACAAATCTTCAAATCTCAAAGCTTTTCTCATCAGGGTGTGTAGCATAATGATCTTCAATTTTGTACCTACACACATGAGATAAAGCAAAAAACTTCGTGACGCATCGAGTTTGAAATGATATAAGAATAAAAAAATCAATCATCAAATCTCCCCCATAATGCAAACTTTCCCATACAATCATAATTCGTTCTCCCCCTTTTTAATATGTCCCCAAATAGACACAGAAGAAGAAACAAAACTAAACATGGAGTGTCAGGACAAAGTAGAGCAAATATGGATCAAATTACTCATGCAAAGGAGTTACTCAAAAGGATCCACAAATTATTTTTTGAATTTTCAAATTTTTTCACAAAAACATAAATTTACAAAAATCACACCATGAATTTACACTAAAACAACCACATCATGGAAACGGAATGAATGGATGTGATAAAATTCGATAGGTAAATCAACTCAATCAAGCATATGTGCACGATGCATACATGTACCCATAACCAATGAACATAAAATAGTCTTTTGGTGTAAAAATGTTGAATTTAAATGACATCGGCTTAATCATATCAACAAATCAAAGTCTACATGATTTCCACACCAATAACGTCCAAAACTATCTAGTGCCGTTTAAAGAACTTTTCAAAGGACGTGCAAACCCATCGATACATAGCCAACCAAAACTCCCTCATAAATAATAATCTTTTTATTTTTCTAATGAGGTTCTAAAATTCTCAACTTAGAGAAAATCCTATTGGCCCAAATTTGGCATATTTCATCTCTTTATTGCCTTAATTTTTTGTGTGGGCTCTTTTCAAACGGTGGCTTTAACGATGAGTCAATTTTTCACTCTTGTGGCCCTTTCCCGTGTTCACTCATTATTTTTTCATTCTAAACAAATTTCTCACGAGCAATGGATCTTACATGCACTACTTTTGTTACTCTCGTATTATTTCACTTTATTCATTTTAAGGACATAATTGAGATGAAAACACTCAACCAACATGTGATAGATAAGCAAAATAATAAAATAAATCCATGTACATGTGCAATAAGAGATATAATGAGTCAAACATGTACGAAGTAACAACTAATTACATCTTAACGACTCCAAATATTATGAAGCACATGGATGACATGACGTATTGTCTCAAAATACTATTAAACAGTCAGATGGATATGGAATGATGTTCTGACATGGTCATCCTAAGTGTCTATCCATAAAAGGTGTAAACAAAATAAAAAACTCTTTCTGGATTTTTTCAAAATTTTATCAAAGAACGAAAAATCTTTTTGGCTTTTTCAAATTTTTTCCAAAGAATAGAAAATCTTTTTGTATTTTTCAAAAATTTTCTAAAAAACATCATATACAAAAGTGATACACACTAGCAATAGGCATATAATATCATCATGCAAATCATCATATGCTAGCAAACAATTCAAACCTCAATCGTTAGGTGCAAAGGAGTTTTCCAAAGGTGGTGACATCCTATGAAAAACATCCATCAAGTCATGTGAAGTTTTGACTAAAAACTCTTGCTCACTAGGATATGCAAACTCTCTCATGTAGTCTCCAAAATCATGTAAAGTATCATGTGTGGGTGCTTGTGTGTGAACATGAGTAGTAGAAAAACGTGGCAAACCTCGATGTGACACATCACCCATCTTGAAACAAAATCACCTTAGGGGTCCTTTCCTTTTGCGACGGGAACACACATAAATAGGTATAGGAACACCTCTCTCATCTTAAGAAAAACAAATAAAACAACAACAACATAAGCTAAGAGGAGTAAGAAGAAGAACAAGAAAGATACAAGAAGATCGGGTCTAGGACGTGCTCTCCTATAGGGAATCGGATGCCTAGGTGGTGTGGGGTGGGATCCATGTGAATCTAACACTAAAGTGGAAACCGACTCGGGTGCAACTTGAGACGTTGATGCACTGTCATGACTTATTCCTAAATTCTCACTAGTACCCAAAATGGGATTGAAAACCATCTTTCCATCCTTCTTAGATGATTTCTCTAAAGGGATTATGACCTCCCGGGCACGTTTGAGATCAAATTTGAGTTGGGATACACGTGTCGTCAGAGTTGACACCGTGTTGGTCAAACAGTTCTTTTCCCTACCTAAAGCAATCAAATGCTCACTCAAACTCACTTTCACCTTCTCAAGTTGACATTCTTTGGCCTCAAACACCCTCAAATCCTTAATCTCTCTCTCCAAATCCCTCACCCTAAGACCTAAATCCTTATTCAACTTTTTAGTCTTCAAGGTGTCAGCATACAAATATCTAAAACCAATTTGGAGCTCACTTTCGTCTCCACTATCACACTCACCTTCACCCTCACTTAAAACACACAAATCATCTTTCTCGTGGGTCTCACGTGTACTAGTGCCCACACTGTCGTGCAAACTAGATGTGCTAACCTGACTAGCTAAAAATGCGACACACATACCGTGTTCTTTTTCATCACCCGAATCATAAACCTCGATATCACTATCACTAAGTGTGGCAGGCATAGAAACTTTCTTTCCCTCTCTCCTAAGCCTAGTGGCACACTCAAACGCCTTATGCCCTTTACCCTCACACTCAAAACACGTCAAATTTTCTAAATTTTCCTCACTTTACTTTCCTTTTTCCCTCTCTTTTACTTTTTCACAACTATCCTTGGCCTTTTCTTTCCTTTCATTTTTTCTCAAAAGAATTTTAACTAAAAGAATTGTTTTTGTTCATATTAAGAAACTTTTTAAAAAAATTCGCAAACAAATCCATACCACTAAAATCAAAATCTCCCTCAAAATCGGACTCACAAACTTTTTCTTTCTTTTTCTTAAAATGAGTCTTTAAAGCAATGTCTTTGTCCTTAGCCTTAATGGTTTGGGGAAACATGTCGATCTCATAGGTTTGAAGATCTCCTATAAGTTCTTCCAACATAAGTGATTTCAAATTTCTTAAAGAATTCAAAATAGTGACTTTAGGAATAAAGCGTTTTGGTAGAGATCTCAAAATCTTTTTAATGACATGCGTTTTATCAATCGCCTCACCCAAATTAAAACTTGTGTTAACAAGGTCAGACAAACAAGCATAAAAATCATCAAAGCATTCAGACTCAGAGTTGGTGATAGTCTCAAATTGGGTAGACAAATTTTGATTCTTTAACCGTGTTCGTACCCTCATGTGTCAATTTAAGGACATTCCAAGCCTCTCTAGACATAGTGCACGTCATAATTCGACGAAACTCGTTGGGAGTGATGGCTCCAGAAATAGCACTAAGTCCACAGGAATTAAATTGCACATTTTAAAATCGTCCTCAGTTCAGTTCGACACGGGTTTTAAAGATGTGATATTATTAGCAGTGACCGTGGGAGGATTCCACCCGTTATCACAAAGCAACCCAACACGCTTGTCAATAGCTTTTAATTGTGATTTCATGCAATCCTTCCAATAGGCATAATTAAACCCATAGAAAATAGGCATCCTATTATATGAGTGCTCCATTGGAAATATTATGATTTTTTCATAAAACAAATTTTTAGAAAAAATCAATATGACACGAATTTTGTGGAAAATAGGAATACGCGATAAATTAGCACAACCTTCTCTAACATCAATTTGAGAATGCCGTGTGTGTACTTGAATCAAACCAATTCGCAAATTTCCAATTTAACCTTAATTAATTGGAGTCTATTTTTAGACCAAATTAAATCATCCCCTAAACATACAACTACATGTCAATACAAATTAGATATAGCATGAGACACAATAATTCAGGAAAAATCTCGAAGGGCAAAACCTTTATTTTTAGAACTTTGACAAGTTTACAAGACCAATGACTTACATGCAACTTGAAAATCGCTCACAAGAGTAATGCATGATTCCTTCCTCAAACCTTCAAAGTAACGACTAGAAATCAACATTGGTTCACATGCAGCTATATTATAAGAACACGCAATCCAGACACGCAGACTTAAAACTTTATAGAGGCTCTTTTCACAATAGCACGCAACCCTCTGTTGCAGAGATCTCCCCACAAAGGATGAACAATAGAAAAGTAATGTTCTTTGGGTTCCAAAACAATTCACATAAAGATATTGGGATGTTGTGAATCAAAAACAAAAGGGTTTAACACCTCAAAAGTGAGAAGACAAATAATTCTGCAGAAGCAGTTTCGTACTGTGTAAATTTCGCAGGTCTTCTAAAGAAAAACGGAGAAGTGGAACCCCTTTTATAGAAAATTTAAGGCGGCGCGTCGCTCGAATGAAATAGGCGTGTCGCTCGAACAAGCCTGCAAAGTCGCTTGAATGACTTCGCGTGACATGCGTTTCTCGCGAGATACTTCGCGCGGCATTAAGATGTCGTTCGAACGATAATTAAAAAATATATTTTTTATTTCAAAAATTCGCCTTCATTTCTGGAACATAAATTTTGACAAGAAACTTAAAAACTCCGCTCCAACAGTTAAAAAATATTTTGTAAAAGTTATCCCAACACTTTATAATGAAAAGCTAAGGAATTAAAACACAACCTTACCAAACTTAATCTCGTGGAGGTTTTTCTTGTGGAAGAACTTGATCTTCGCATCCGCCTTTGATGCTTGTATGTTCTTGAATACTCTTCGACGGTTGTAGCTGTTTACGATATACTTGAATGATAACGGACAATATAATAATGTCCTTACAAATATCCCCCTATGTCTATGCTGATACAAAATAAAAACATCTGAATTATTAAAACAAAATGCCCATACAAATCTAATATCCCCCATGAAACAAAAAATGGAAAATATTAAAATTTGCAAGTCTTCAAATTTTTCTTCAAAACTCTTCAATAACAAATCTTCAAATCTCAAAGATTTTCTCATCAAGGTGTGTAGCATAATGATCTTCAATTTTGTACCTACACACATGAGATAAAGCAAAAACATTCGTGACGCATCGAGTTTGGAACGATATAAGAATAAATCAATCAATCATCAAATCTCCCCCATAATGCAAACTCTGCCATACAATCACAATTCGTTCTCCCCCTTTTAATTATGTCCCCAAATAGACTGATAAGAAGAAGCAAAACTGAACTTGGAGTTTCAAGACAAAGTAGAGAAAATATGGATCAAACTACGCATGCAAAGGAGTAACTCAAAAGGATCCACAAACTTTTTTTTGAATTTTCCAATTTTTTAACACAAAAATAAATTTACAAAAATCACAACATGAATTTACAATAAAACAACCACATCATGGAAATGGAATGAATGGGTGTGATCAAATTCGATAGGTAAATCAACTCAATCAAGCATATGTGCACGATGCATACGTGTACCCCTAACGAATGAACATCAAAAATAGTATTTTGGTGTAAAAATGTTGAATTTAAATGACATCGGCTTAATCATATCAACAAATCAAAGTCTACATGATTTTCACACCAATAACGTCCAAAACTATCTAGTGCCGTTTCAAGAACTTTTCAAAGGACGTGCAAACCCATCGATACATATCCAACCAAAACTCCCTCATAAAAAATAATCTTTTTATTTTTCTAATGAGGTTCTAAAATTCTCAACTTAGATAAAATCCTATTGGCCCAAATTTGGCATATTTCATCTTTTTATTGCCTTAATTTTTTGTGTGGGCTCTTTTCAAATGGTGGCTTTCACGACGAGTCAATTTTTCACTCTCGCGGCCCTTTCCCGTGTTCACTCATTATTTTTTCATTCTAAACAAATTTCAATGGATCTTACATGCAGTACTTTTGCTACTCTCGTATTATTGCACTTTATTCATTTTAAGGACATAATTAAGATGAAAACACTCAACCAACATGTGATAGATAAGCACAATAATCAAACAAATCCGTGTACATGTGCAATAAGAGATATAATGAGTCAAACATATACGAAGTAACAACTAATTACATCTTAACGACTCCAAATATTATGAAGCACATGGATGACATGACGTATTGTCTCAAAATACTATTAAACAGTCACATGGATATGGAATGATGTTCTGACATGGTCATCCTAAGTGTCTATCCATAAAAGGTGTAAACAAAATAAAAAACTCTTTCTGGATTTTTTCAAAATTTTATCAAAGAACGAAAAATCTTTTTGGCTTTTTCAATTTTTTTCCAAAGAATAGAAAATCTTTTTGTATTTGTCAAAAAATTTCCAAAAAACATCATATACAAAAGTGATACACACTAGCAATAGGCATATAATATCATCATGCAAATCATCATATGCTAGCAAAACAATTCAAATCTCAATCGTTAGGTGCAAAGGAGTTTTCCAAAGGTGGTGACATCCTATGAAAAACACCCATCAAGTCATGTGAAGTTTTGACTAAAAACTTAACTTGCTCACTAAGATGTGAAAACTCTCTCATGTAGTCTCCAGAAGCATGTAAAGTATCATGTATGGGTGCATGTGTGTGAACACGAGTAGTATCAAAACATGGCAAACCTCGATGTGACACATGACCCAACTTGAAACAATATTACCTTAGGTGTCCTCCCCTTTTGTAATTGGAACACACATAAATAGCTCTAGGAACACCTCTCTCATAAACTCTAGGACGTGCTCTCCTATGGGGAATCAAACGTCTAGGTGGTGTGGGGTGAGATCCATGTGAATCAAACACTAAAGTGGGAACTGGATCGGGTGCAACTTGAGACGTTGATGCACCGTCATGAATTATTCCTAAACTCTCTCCACTACCCAAAACGGGATTGAGAACCATCTTTACAGCCTTATTAGATGCGTTCTCTAAAGGGACTTTGAGCTCTCGGGCACGTTCGAGATCACGTTAGAGTTGGGATACACATTTCGCCAGACTTGATACCGTGTTGGTCAAACAGTTCTTTTCCCTACCTAAAGAAATCAAATGCTCACTCAAACTCACTTTCACCTTTTCAAGTTGACTTGCTTTGGCCTCAAACACCCTTAAATCATAAATCTCTCTCTCCAAATCCCTCATCCTAAGACCTAACTCCTTATTCAATCTTTTAGTCTTCAAGGTGTCATCATACAAATATCTAAAACCAATTTGGATCTCACTTTCACCTTCACTATCACACTCACCTTCACCCTTGAAACACACAAATCATCTTCCTTGGGGGTCTCACGAGTAATAGTGCCCTCACTGTCATGAAAACTAGGTGTGCTAACCTGACTAGCTAAAAATGCGACACACATAACGTGTTCTTTTTCATCACCCGAATCATAAACCTCGATATCACTATCGCTAAGTGTGGCAGGCATATAAAATTTCTTTCCCTCTCTCCTAAGCCTAGTGGCACACTCAAACACCTTATTCCCTTTACCCTCACACTCAAAACACGTCAATTTTTCTAAATTTTCCACACTCTCCTTTTCTTTTTCCCACTCTTTTACGTTTCACCACTATCCTTGGCCTTTTCTTTCCTTTCAATTTTCTGAAAAGAATTTTTCTTCAAAGAATTTTTTTTGTTCATATTGAGAATTTTTTTGAAATTTAGCAAACAAGGCCATATCACTAAAATACAAATCTCCCCCACAATCAGACTCATAAACTTTTTCTTTCTTTTTCTTAAAATGAGTCTTTAAAGCAACGCCTTTGTCCTTATCCTTAATGGTTTGGGGAAACATGTCGATCTCATAGGTTTGAAGATCTCCTACAAGTTCTTCCAACTTAAGTGATTTCAAATTTCCCAAGGAATTCAAAACAGTGAATTCAGGAATATAGTGTTTTGGTAGAGATCTCAAAATCTTTATAACGACACGCGTTTTATCAATCGCCTTACCCAAATTAAAGCTTGTGTTAATAATATCCGACAAGCGAGCATAAAAATCATCAAAGGATTCAGATCCAGACATGGTGATAGTCTCAAATTGGGTAGCCAAAATTTGTAATTTTGATTCTTTAACCGCGTTCGTACCCTCATGTGTTAATTTAAGGACATTCCAAGCCTCTTTAGACATGGTGCACGCCATAATTCGGCATAACTCGTCGGAAGTGACGGATCTAGAAATAACACTAAGTCCACGGGAATTAAAATTAGAGATTTTAAAATTGTCCTCAGTCCAGTTCGAGACGGGTTTTAAAGATGTGATATTATTAGCAGTGACCATGGGAGGATTCCACCCGTTTTCATAAAGCAACTAAACACGCTCGTCAATAGCTTTTAATTGTGATTTCAAGCGATCTTTCCAATAGGCATAATTAGACCCGTCAAAAATATGCATCCTATTATATGAGTGCTCCATTGGAAACATTACGATTTTATAAAAAAAGAAAATTTTTAGAAAAAATCAATACGACACCAATTTTGAGAAAAATAAGAATACGCGATAAATTAACACAACTTGATGTGACACCAATTTGAGAATGCCGTGTGTGATACTTGAATCAAAACAATTCTCAAATTTCCAATTTAACCTTATTTAATTGGTGTCTATTTTTAAACTAAATTAAATCATCGCCTAAAGATGCAACTACATGTCAATACAAATTAGATATAACATGCAACACAATAATTCAGGAAAAATCCCCGAAGGGCAAAACCTTTATTTCTAGAACTTTGACAAGTTTACAAGACCAATGACTTATATAAAACTTGATAATCGCCTACAAGAGTAACGCACGGTGCGTTCGTCAAACCTTCAAAGTAACGGCTAGAAATCAGCAGTGGCTCACAAGCAACTATACCACAAGAAAATGCAATCCAGACACGCAGTCTTAAAACTTCATAGAGGCTCCTTCCACAATAGCATGCAACCCTCGGTTGTAGAGATCTTCCCACAAAGGATGAACAATAGCAAAGTAATGTTCTTTGGGTTCCAAAACAACTCACATAAAGATATTGGGATGTTGTGAATCAAAAACAAAAGGATTTAACACCTCAAAACTGAGAAGACAAATAATTTTGTAGAAGAAGTTTCGTACTGTGTAAATTTCACTGGTCTTCTAAAGAAAAATGGAGAAGCATAACCCCTTTTATAGAAAATTTAAGGCGGCGCGTCACTTGAATGAAATAGGTGTGTCTCTCAAACGAGACTGCAAAGTCGCTTGAATGACTTCACGCGACATGCGATTCTCGTGAGATACTTCGCGTGACATTAAGATGTCGTTCATACGATAATTAAAAAATCATTTTTTATTTCAAAAATTCGCCTTCAGTTCTAGAAAATAAATTTTGACTACAAACTTAAAAACTCCGCTCCAACACTTTGAAAATATTTTGTAAAAGTTATCCAAACACTTTATAATGAAAATCTAAGGAATTAAAACACAACCTTACCAAACTTAATCTCGCAGAGGTTTTTCTTGGTGAAGAACTTGATATTCGGATCCGTCTTAGATGCTTGTATGTTCTTGAATAGTCTTCGATGGTTGTAGACATACTTGAATGATAACAGATAAGAAAATAATATCCTTACACCTTTTCCCCAGTGGAGTCTCCCAATTTCCCTAAGAAAACTATCCCTTAAGCCCTCAGAATTGGCTTCGACCCGCAGAATTGGTCGCTCAAAACTTAAGCCCACAGAATTGGCCTTGACCCTTTGAATTGGTCATCTCTACTTAATCCCTCAGAATTAGTTTCGACCCTCAGAATTGGTCACCTAACTTAAGCCCTCGGAATTGGGTTCGACCCACAGAATTGGTCATCTTTACTTAAGCCCTCACAATTGGCTTCGATCTATAAGACCCCGTCCAATTAAATACTGGGTGATCATTCCTTTATTAAATTGAATCAGAATATCCAGTTGGTTCATTCTTAGCATCAGTGTCGAAAACATTTATGTTATTAATCGCCTAATAGTTAATTAAGTTAGTGTCAAAAACTTTGGATCCGTTAATTACCATTCAATAACATAAACCATAAACCACATTCACCATTATCATAAATTAAATGATAATAATAAATGAGAAACCATCTGACTGAATAAATAATACTGGAATAACATCCCAGTTAAATGCCTCAAGTACAATAATCCATCAAATAAAAACCAAATACAGTAAACTGAATAAACAATTACAAAATCTGTGAGAAAAGGAATAAATATAACTGGGCGATAGTCCCTGATTGAAAGATAACTTCATTAGAATATAGATAGATAAAAGTGAAGGCGTCTAATAGCGATGACCTACAACTTCCACTACAGTTACAGCACGCTAAATCATCTGATAGTTTAGGCCCGCGTCATTGTGGCTGGATACCTAAAATAGTTAGCACAAGAGAAAACTAGGCTTGTAAGAAACGGGTCAGAGCCCGAGTGAAAATAGTTTAAAACATTTAGCTAGTATTTAAAATGCTGAAAAGAAAATACGATATACATGTTAGATTTTCGGCTCTCACTTGAGATTCTCACATCCCAACTACTTTACACGCCTAACGTATTTCTAGCCTAATATAGTTATTGTTCTCACACCTAATTAGTTCGTACTCATAAGCCTTATAAACTCGGTCTCATAGTGCCCACTCATATTTCCCATATAATACATTACTAATAATTTATATAACTTTCAACTCAAGTATAAATGTCCCATTTACAAGTTAAGTATTCATGTACTTAGCTTATTTTAGATTTCACTATCTTTTTTATCTACTAAAGCCACATAGTAGAATGTATCACAAGTATATATATATATATATATATATATTAATACAACACCACTAGGCTCAACTACAGTGCATGCATACTCTGTTATCAAGTCCTGGTACATCTCGTACTAAATAAGGACAATTGGTTCGGTATCTCCCTCGAACCATAAATAGAAATCACACATAATGGAGGCGAACATAGTCCTAGGCCTTTGAGCTAAGCACATGCCTATGCACCCGAATGACCGTGCACACCATTGTTGTAAACGCGGGTAAAACACAAGATAAATCTCTTATACTGATTTGAGAATATGGTGTGTGATATCGAAATAATCAATTTTCGTAAATTTCTAATTTTTAAATGAACAAGTCCAAATGCACTTATTTAATTAGAGTCAATTTTTAATCCGTTATAAATCAACCCATAAACATGCATCTAATCAAACCATCACAAAATAAATCATGCGACACAAATAAGGTGACAAATAGATTTCAGGAAAAATCCTCGAAGGGTAAAACCTTTTATTTCAATATGACTAAAGTAAATCACAACTTACAAGTACATACAGAAATCTGCAATGAATCCCACACAATAGATTCACTTAGACCGCAGCCTAATGTCAGCAATGGATTCGAAGCAGCGAACCCACATGGACTAAAGTCCAATCTTCAGTAAAGATACACATCCAACGAACCTCAATGACCTCAGTCGTCGATTGTAGAGATGCACTCCACAAAGATGAATAATAGCAAAACTATGTTCTCAAACACCAAAACAATTCACATAAAGATTGGGATTTTGTGAATTGAAAACCAAAAGGGATTAAACCCTAAAAGAAGAAGCCAAAAGGATTCTGTAGTTCGCAGTTTTCTTTCTTTCAAATATTGTAGACTTCTTAATGAAAACGAAACTATTTAATTAGTATTTATAGAAAAAACTGATTCGGTCAATCTCGTTCGAACGAGATGAGGATGTCTTTCGAACGATATGGATACTCGCGACATGCTTATATCGCTCAAAGATGCTCTGCATGACATCAATATGTCATTTGAACGACATTTTATGTCGTTTGAACGACATGTACGTCAAAAAAATATTTTTTTCTAAAACTCCGCTCCAACACTTTGAAAAAATTCTAGTTCCAAAATTTGACGAAAAAGGATGCTCCAACACTTAGAAAATATTTTGAAAAAAAAATCCCAAAGCTTTAAGGGTAAAATTAAGGTATTTAAAACACAACCTTACCAAATTCAACCTTGTTGAAGAAATCTTGATTTTCAGATCCGTCTTGAAATATTAATGCGTTTGACTTCTTTGACGGTTGTAATGGTATACGACATACTCACATGTGATGGACTTATCGAAAAATTTGTCCTTACAAATCTCCCCCTATGTCTCTGCCAGTACAAAAATAAAAAATCTGAATTATCAAATAAAAAATGACCTATACAAATCTACCCTCCCAAGAACAAATGTGGAACGATAAGCTGTTAAGTCTTCTAACTTTCCTTCAATAATCAAATCTTTAAAACTTCAAGCTTTTCTCATCAGGGTGTGCAACATAATGATCTTCAATTGTACCTACACACATAAGACAAAGCAAATACCTCTGTGATGTATTGAGTTTGATATGAGATAAACATCAATCAAAATATCAACGAGATAAGTATCAATGAGATAGACATCAATCATATATCAAATCAAATCAAGTCTCCCCCATAATACAAACTCTAAAACTCAAGCCTGACAAGGAAAATATTAAATTAAGATATAAAACCATAGGTGTCACGACAAGATAAATAACCAACAAATACGGTTATACAAGGATGCTTTCAAATCTTCACTTTCTCTTCTTGAAAATTTTTCAAAATTTTCAAGGCAAAAACAATTTACAACACAAACATACCATGAATTTTCACTAAGATAACGAAATCGTGAACAATGGAACGAATGGTTGTGAACATGTTAAATAGGTAAATCAAATCAATCAAACATATATGCATGATGCATACATGTACCCCTAACGAATGAACATCAAAATAGTCCTTAGGTGTAAAAATATGTTGAATTTAAATGACATCGTCTTAATCATATCAACAAATCAAAGAATAAATGATTCTCACATCAATAACGACCAAAACTTTTAGTGTCATTTCGAGAAATTTTCAAAGGACGTGAAAACCCATTGATTACTTTTCAGCCAAAACTCCCTCAAAATAATATTCTTTTTATTTTTTCTAAAGAGGTGCAAAATTCTCAACTTAGAGAAAACTTATTGACCCAACTTTGGCATATGATTATTTTTATTGCCTTAATTTTTGAATGGGCTCTTTTCAAACGGTGACTTTCACGACGTGATTATTATTCACTCAGTCATTTCCTATGTCATTCATCGTTTTTTTCGTCCTAAACAAATTCCTCATGGGCAATGGTTCTTACATGCACTACTTTTATTACTCTCGTATTATTGCACTTTTATCATTTTAAGGACAAAATTCAGATGACAACATTCAACTAATATGCAATAGATAACAACAATAACCAAAAAAATCCATGCAGGTGTGCAATAAAAGACATTACGAGTCAAACATGTAGGAAGTACATCTAATTACATCTTAAAAACTCCAGAACTTTATATAGCACACTACGAACGACATATTGTCTCAAAACACTATCTAACCGTCACATGGATATGGAATAAAATTGTGACTCGGTCATCCTAAATGTCCATTCATAAAAGGTGTAAACAATTCAAAACTCTTTTTGGATTTTTCAAAATTTATCAAAATAAAATCTTTTTGTATTTTTCCAAAAATTTTCAAAAACAAAATCTTTTTGGATTTCAAACAATATATCAAAAACGTAAAAACATAAATACAAATGATACATACTAGCAATAGGCATATAATATCAACATGTAAAACATCTTATGCTAGCAAAACGTCTCAACCTCAATCATTAGGTGCAGTGGGGTTTTCCAAAGGTGGTGACAATTTATGAAAAAACTCCATTAAATCGTTTGAAGTTTTGACCAAATACTTTACTTGTTCCCGAATATGTGCAAATTCTCTCATGTGAAAATCAGGATCATGCAAAGAATCACGAGTGGGTGTGCATGTGTGAACACGTGTAGTGGCGTATCGTGGTGAAACACTTTTTGACACACTACCCAACTTAAAATAAAATTCCCTTAGGTGTCCTCTCTTTTTGAAAAATGAACAAACATAAATGAGCCTAGGCACACCTCTCTCCACAAATATAGGATGCACTCTCGTATCGGGAATGGGATGTCTCGGTAGGTTAGTTTGAGATACATGTGGATCTCTCACTAAAGAGAGAACTTGCTCGGGTGGTACTAACGAAGTGGATGCACCGTCATGAGTTATTCCTAAATTCTCACTACCACCTAAAACGAGATCGAGAATGATCTTTCCAACCTTCCTAAATGAATTCTCAAAAATATCCTTTACTTCTCGGGAACTTTCAAGATCTCTCTCCAATTGTGACAAACGGGCTATAATCTCACTTTTCTCCCTACACAAAATGATCAACTACGCACTAAAATTAACCTTAATTTTCTCGAGTTGACTCGCCGACGCCTTACAAATTTTTAAATCCTAAATCTCTCTCCAAATCCCTCACCCTATGACCTAACTCTTTATTCAATTTTTTTGTCTTTAAGTTCTCGGTGTAAAAATATCTAAAATCCTTTTGGAGATCACTTTCACCTTCTTCATCGATCTCCCCACTTTCACAAATACTTTCATCCTCACTTGAATTATGCAAAACATCCTCAAAATCGGGACTCTCACTTGACAAAGTACCCTCACCAACGTGGGATAAACTAGGTTCACTCACTCGACTAGATAAAAATGCAACACACATCCCATGTGCTAAACCTTTACCAGAATCATCTCCCTCATCTTCGCTATCACTAAGAGTTGCGGGCATGGAAACTTTCTTACCCTCTCTCCTAAGTCTAGTAGGACACTCAAATGACTTATGCCCTTTTCCCTCACACTCGAAACATCTCAACTTCTCTAAATTTTCTTCTTTCTATTTCTCTTTTTCCCTCTCTTTCTCTTCCTCACTGCTCTGATTGGCCTTTTCAAACTTTTTATTTTTCTCATAAGATTTTTTATTGAAAAAAATATTTTTATTCATTTTGAGAAACTTTTTAAAAAAATTCGGAAACATGGCCATAACATCAAAACTAAACTCCCCCTCAAATCAGGCTCATAAAATTTTTCTTTGTTTGTCTTTTTAAATTGAGTCTTTAAAGCAACGCCATTATCCCTAGCCTTAATGGTTTTGGGAAACATGTCAATCTCATAAGTTTGTAAATCTCCTACGAGTTCTTCTAACTTATGTTCTTTTAAATTACCTAATGAAATTAGAACTGTGACTTTCAGAATAAAGCGTTTCGGGAGTGATCTTAAAATATTTTTGACGACACGTGTGTTATCAATCACCTCACCTAAATTAAAATTTGTGTTAACAATGTCCGACAAACCTGCATAAAATTCATCAAGGCATTCAGATTCAGACATAGTGATGGTCTCAAATTGTGTAGCGAGATTTTATAATTTTGATTCGTTTACAATATTCATACCCTCATGTGTCAACTGAAGGACATCCAAAACCTCCTTAGATGCGGTGCACGTCATAATTCGACGAAACTTGTCGGAAGTTACGGCTCCAGAAATAGCACTCAAACCATGGAAATTAAAATTAGACCATTTATAATCGTCCTCAGTCCAACTTGACACATGTTTTAAAAATACGATGTTATTCGCGGTGACAGTGGGAGGAGTCCACCCATTTTCACAAAGTAACCAAACACGCACTTTAATAGATTTTAAACATGATTTCATTCGAACTTTCCAATAGGCATACTTATTACTGTAAACATTCGACATCTTATTAAATGAACACTCCATTGAAAAAATTGCGAATTTTTCAAAAACCAAACTTTTTAGAAATATTCAATATCAAACAAACTTTTTAGAAATATACAAATCACACAAATTTTGCAAAAAACTAGGAATACTCGATAAATTAGAGTAACTTGCTCTGATACCAATTTTTAAACGCGGGTAAAACACGAGCTAAATATCTTACACCGATTTGAGAATGCGGTGTGTGATATCAAAATAATCGAATTTCACAAATTTCCAATTTTTAAATGAACAAGTCCAAACGCACTTATTTAATTAGAGTCGATTTTTAATCCCATATAAATCATCCCCTAAACATGCATCTGATCAAACCATCACAAAATAAATCATGCGACACAAATAACCTAACACACAAATTTCAGGAAAAATCCCTGAAGGGAAAAACCTTTTTTCAAAATGACTCAATTAAATCGTAACTTACAAGTACATACAGAAATTTACAATGAATCCCACACAGTAGATTCACATAGACCGCAACCTAACGTTAGCAATGGATTCCACACAGTGAACCCACATGAAACACAGTCCAATCTTTAACAAATATCCACACGCAGCGAACCTCAATGACCACAATCGTCGGTTGTAGAGACGCACTCCACAAAGATGAACAATAGAAAAACTATGTTCTCAAACTCCAAAACAATTCACATAAAGATTGGGATTTTGTGAATTAAAAACCAAAAGGGATTAAACCTTAAGGATTCTGCAGTTTCGCAGTCTCTACCTTTAAAAAATTGTGGACTTCTTAATGAAAACGGAGCCATTTAATCAATATTTATAGAAAAAACTGAATCGGTCAATCTCGTTCGAACGAGATGAGGATGTCGTTCGAATGACATGGATTCTCGCTCGATTCTTCTTCTTGCGACATGATTATGTATCTCAAAGATGATTCACGTGACATTAGTATGTTGCTTGAACGACATTTGATGTCGTTTGAACGACATGTACGTCAAACAAATATTTTTTCTAAAACTCCGTTCCAACATTTAAAAAAAATTCTAGTTCCAAAATTTTGACAAAAAAGGACACTCCAACACTTAGAAATTATTTTGTAAAAAATATCCCAAATCTCTAAGTGTAAAATTAAGGCATTTAAAACACAACCTTACCAAATCCAACCTTGTTGAAGCATGTTGTTGAAGCAATCTTGATTTTCGGATCCGTCTCAAAAAATGAACGCACTTGACTTCTTTGACGGTTGTAGCGGTATACAAGATACTAACATGTGACAGACTTATTGAAAAATATGTCCTTACAATTGTTCTTACAAATAGTGATTCAACCAAAGTTCTATGTTCTGAGGTACCAATCTAAAATCTCCCAAATGGCTCATCAAGATAAGACTGTCCCCTTTCAAAACCTCTGGTGATAGCAAGAAGCGTAGGTATGTCATACACATAATAAATTATATTGTAGGTATTTACACAACCTATCAAAATTAGTAGATATACACACAACCCGATTATGAATTGGTACGTAGTATATCTCTCTCTAATACTTATGGTACTCTTTAACTTACGATTATTCTCACTATTGTATTTACCAAAATATGAACCTAAGAATCTTTTATAGTGGGTAACCCAAATCTCCCACTGCAAATTTATAATAATAATCATCGTATTTTACTCTATCTCTCTCGAATTAACTACGTTGCAATTTAAAAACTCAAATGGAACAAATTTCCCAATTTCTGAAATCTCGTTAGAAGTGACAAAAATCTCGTTCGAACGAAACTTCGAACGGACTTAAACCTTGAAATATCGTTAGAAATGTCGATCAAACCAGGCTATTCAAACGAACTTCAGACGAATTAAACTCTGAAATCTTTTTGGAATTCTCGTTGGTAATCTTGTTTGAACGACTTTCCAGGTCGTTCGAATGAGAATTACCAGTTCGTTACTTCTCTTTAGAAATTTTGATTTCACCATTTTTGTTCACAAAAATCTTCATAAATATCTCCCAAACTCACAGAAAATCATCCTAAACCTTATTCTAACATGTAAGGGTAATTTCTAGCGTTCATGAATCATAACATCATTAATTAACATTAATTAATTTCGAAATCGCAAAATTTATTTCTTTAAACCCTAGTTCACCACTTTGATTTCAAGAACACTATAAACTCAGATTTCTTCACCAAGATAAATGATAATTTTGTGGGTTTCATACTACATGCATGGAGGAACTTATCATATATCAATTTTCAATACAAGGTTATGATAATGTTCTCCAAATTCACCCAAATCATATAAAATTCATGAGTAATTAAACCTATATTGACATGGATATCACACATGCTATAAATTTGCAAGTTTAAACACTTGACTCTCTTGGTAGGTCTGATCCGTTGAAGAAGAAAGGTATGGATGTTCTTCTCTCCTCCCGAACTACACGATGATGGTGTTTATGGTGGGAGAAGGTTGTTGTTGGACTTGGACTCCTTAGGAATCTCTCCTTCTTCCTCTTGGACTCTCTCTTTTGTTTAGCAACTGATAACCGTAACTTCTTCTATTCAAGTGATATTATAACTCTTCAATTTTTGTCAGTTTAATTACCCAAATAATACAAATGACTAAAATTCTCCTCTAGGGTGTCGGTTTGGCCTAAAATTGCCCTAGGACCCAAACTAAAATCCCGAGTATAATTTGCTGACTATTTTGACCCTTCTAGACAGTTTGGAGCACTCGAAATGACCATACAAACTATCAAAAATAAAATTATCTTTTATTTCCCAAATTAAGTCCCAACACGTCTAACACGCGCATCCCGACTAAATTACTGTAATTGTCGTATTTTTTACTCGTGACAATTTTAATAAATTCATTAGCACATATTTATTTATTCACTGAGTAATATTCAATATAATTCGCATCAATAAATACTAACCCTTATCTCGCTAGTTAATATTTATTTTAATATGGATTAATTATCAATTAATTTCTCAGATTTAATTTAATTAATCCCACTTTTATAAATCGTTAAAAATACGGGATGTTATATGCTTCCCCCTTATAATGGAATTTCGTCCAAAAATTTGGAAAATAAAAGTATACCTGGTAAGAACAACTCTGGATATTTTTCGCGCATCTCAATCTCGCGCTCCCATGTAGAACCCTCGACATTATGGTGCTCCCATTGGACACGCACAAGTGTAACTACCTTCGACCTCAACCTCCTATTGCTATGGTCTAAGATAGCCACTAGTCTCTCCTCATATGAACTATCTGGCTGTAAGTAAATTTACCTCCAGCACAATGTGAGTGAGCCAACTCATCCAAGAGATACCGTCTCAGTGAAGAAATATGGAACACATCATGTATACGATGCAAGTGCTCCGATAACCCAAGTATATACGCCACGGGTCCAATCCTCTCGATAATAGGAAATGGCCCCACGTACCTCGGCACCAATTTTCACTTCTTCCCAAATCTCATTATCACCTTCATAGGAGATACTCGTAGTAATACTTGGTCTCCCACAGCAAACTCTCAATCAATCTCCCATTACTACAAATTGAGATCCATGAGACTCTATCATCACTACAGGTTGTAAATCCTCCCCCTCAGGAATAATCAATCTCCCATTAATGCGCAAACCTCCCTAGAAACTCACTGAGTAAGAATCTTCTCTGTCATCTAGAAGCAGTTGGATCCTCTCTTGACAAAATGGACCCGCTTCCTGGGCCTGTACTACCCTCATCACAATCTGGGGTATAATAGTCATAACTGACATAAACGATTGGCCAATCGCATCCTGATGTCCCAATTCTTCCATTTTTCCTTCCACGCCTCGGCCACGTCACTTACTAGCCTACGTCTCATCGCATCAGCTACTACGTTAGCATTACTCGGGTGATACTGAATCACAAACTAATAGTCCTTCATAAATTCAAGCCACCTATAATGACGCATATTCAGATATCTTTGAGTGAACAAGTACTGTAATGACTTGTGATATCTGGACAGGTGAAACTTCTCCCCCAATAGATAATGTCTCCAAATCCGAAGTGCAAACACAACTGCCACTAACTCAAAGTTGTGGGTGGGATAATTCCTATCGTGCGGCTTAAGCTTTTAGGAAGCATAAGTTATAGCCTGATCCTCTTACTGCAATACTCCGTCAAGCCCCTAAAATGATGCGTCAGTAAAGACAAGGTACTTCACACATGCTTTGGGGAGTGCAAGTACGGGTGCCGATGTCAACTTGTCCTTCAGCTAATCAAATGCCAACTGACATGCATTATCCCAAATAAACACTATGCCCTTACAAGTTAGATTTATCATCGGACCCGTAATCTTTGAGAACCCCTGGATAAACCATCTATAATACCCAGCTAACCCCAAGAAACTACGCACCAATGTCGGTGTCACTCCCTCATCACTGACACCAAGTCCATCGATATCCCCCTGTATGATACAATATATCCCAAGAACTGTACTTTTAGCATCTAGAATCCCCACTTCTCAAACTTAGCGTACAACTCATTCTCCCACAAAGTTTTCAAAACCCTATTTAGGTCTTAACATGATCCTCCTCGGTCTGGGAATAAATTAGTATGTCATCTATGAAGGCAATGACAAACTTATCTAAGGACTTTCTAAACACCCTATTCATGAAGTCCATAATTATTATCGACGCATTGGTTAGCCCAAATGGCATGATCTGAAACGTATAGGACCCATTCCTCGTCAGAAACGCAGTCTTAGATGCATCCTGATCCCTGATACGCAACTGGTGATAACCAAATCTCAAATCTATATTCGAGAAGTAGGTTGCTCCTCTCAGCTGGTCAAATAAGTCATCGATGCGAGGCAACGGATATTTATTCCGTATCGTGAATTTATTTAGCTCCCAATGATCTACACACACTCGTAAGGATACATCCCTCTTGTTCACAAACAGAACTAAGGTATGCCAAGGTGAGGTATTCCTGCAGATGAAACCCTATTCGAACAACTGCTTAATCTGATCCCATAGATCCCTCATCTCCATAGGATCCATATGGTAATGGGAACGTGCTATAGGATGTGTGCCCATTGTTAAGTATATCACAAACTCAATCTCCCTACTCGACAGTAATCGTGATATCTCCTGAAACACATCAGTGAACTCATAAACCATGGGAATCGAATCTAAGGGGATCACCACCTCCTTAGAGGTCTCCTCCTCTATGTAGTATAAATGGGCAGATGAGCCTCCCTCAGGATGAGGCATCGCTACCAGAAATAGGTCATGACCCAGTATAGCAAATAAAATACTCCTACTATAGCAATCTATCATGGCCCTCTACGCGACTAACTAATCCATGTCTATAATGGAGTTGTACTCTGACATATCTAAAACAAGCATATTAGCAGGAAAAATAAGACTTCCAATCTATATACTCACACCCCGACATATAAAGAAAATTATCATCTCATTACCTAACGATGAGTCTACACAAGTAACCGTACTGTCGTCCTTATCTAATAACCTTGCGGCCCATGCAAATATAGTGGCTATGAATGAGTGTGAGACCCCCGTGTTAAATAAAATATGCCCCATATTCCCATGGACATAAAACATACCCTCGACTGTGGGTGGTGCATGAGGAACTGCTGCTTGGTGGACGTTATATACATGCCTATACTGCAACTTCCCTTGCTGAGGTGGGGCTAAGGGAATAGCTGGAGACGCTGGCATATCAGCTGGCGGTAGGAGAGAGGCTTGAAAAATAGGCCTTTATGGCTCCTCACTGAGCACCCTGGTGCTGAGGAAACTTGCCTTTGTCGGGGTAATCCTGTCATTTTATTGCCAGTCTTGCCATAAATGAACACCGACCTATAAAATTTCCTCATCTCTGCCTATGCTGGCCTCCTCCTTAGTAGTCATTGTCACTTCTCCCATGGCCCTAATAGCCCTATTGGAAATGATGCTGGGCCCGGTGGCCGAGCTGTTCTTATTAGGCCTGATGGCCATGCTGACCCTAGTGTGCATGTTTATAACCTTGACCATGACGAAAACCTCCAGACCTGAAATTCTTAGAAGAATCCCCTGTTGGGAACTCTGCTCACCCTGCTCGGTTGACTCTGAGCTAATGGTTCCCCGTTAGCACTGCCTCCCTCGATCTAGCCTTGCTGGATAAACTCTCCTACTCTTTTGTTCTCTTAACATAAAAGCGGTGGTCCTGGCATTGTAGCAAAGCAGCCTTCAATACATCAGTATAGGTTTGCAAAGAAAGGTTACCCAAAAGATACTGGCGGATACTCCAGGTAAGGACATCCATAAATATATGTATCCTCTTCTCCTCGGTATGTACCTCTCCTGATACCAGATTAGTTAGTCACATAAAATCCTCCTCATATTCTGCAATAATCCTCCCTTCCAGGGTGAGGTCCAGTAATATTTGCCTCATCTCAGTCTAGATAGTGGAAGGAAAGTATTTACGATGAAATCGCACTCAGTAATCCTGTCTAGTCATGCCGTGTCGCTCCTCTGTGGTGGTAGTGGATTTCCACCACTGCAATGCTACCCCGACTAGCTTAAAAGTAGATAGTATATGTCTTTGTACCTCTTTGCACTCATACATCCTCAGGTGCCTCTGGATGTCCTTTTTTAATTGGCTCGCTACTACCACATCAGAACTCCCCTAAAACTTTGGAGGATGCACCTTCTGGAAGGCATCTCTAACTCACTCCCAAGCAGAAGGGAACGTGTGAGTATGGCCTGGTGCCATACCCTGCAGCTGAAGTGGCACCTGTGATGCCTGTTGGGCAACTGTATTAAGTGTTACATTAACTGTTTAAGAAATAATGGCAACGACCTCAGCAGCATTCATAGTTCTCTAGGCCTGAGCTGGCCGTGGCTCTAGCTGGGCGTTCCTAGTGGTCCGTGGTGCACGTCTGGGAGGCATCTGAAATAATAAAGAATTTCCATAAGTCCACAGTTAATAAATCTCTTTATAGCTGAAGACGTAAACATACAATCATGAATGCAACAATCCATTAATATGTCTCTATATCAAAGAACGCTATGATGAAGTATAATAAGCCGCACAGATCCTAAAAGACTTTAGAACATATTGCTCTGATACCACCTGTAATACCCCGCCAAATTAATTATCAGGTGATCAGTACTTTATTAAATTAAATCGGAATATCGAGTTGGTTCATTCTTAGCATCACTGTCGAAAATATTTATGTTATTAATCACCTAATAGTTAATTAAGCTAGTGTTAAAAACTTTTTATCCATTAATTACCATTCAATAATATAAACCATAAACCACATTCACCATTCTCATAAATGAAATGATAATAAATGAGAAACCATCTGACTGAATCAATAATACTAGAATAACATCCCAATTAAATGCCTCAAGTACAATAATCCATCAAATAAAAATCGAATTCAGTAAACTGAATAAACGAGTACAAAATCTCTGAGAAAAAGAATAACTATAAGTGGGCGACATGCCCTGACTGAAAGATAATTGCATTAGAATCTGAATAGATAAAAGTGGAGGCGTATAATAGCTAGGACCTGCAACTTCCACTGTAGTTACAACACGAGAAATCATCAGATAGTCTAGGCCTCGCGTCTTTGTGGCTGCATACCTAAAATAGTTTGCACAAGACAAAAATAGGTTTGTAAGAAACTGGTCAAATCCCGAGTGAAAATAGTTTAAACATTTAGCAAGTATTTTATATACTGAAAAGAAAATACGATATACATGATAGCTTTCGGCTCTCACTTGAGATTCTCACCTCTCAACTACTATGCATGCCTAATGTAATTCTAACCCAGTCTAGTTACTATTATCACACCTAACTAGTTCATACTCATAATCCTTCTAAACTATGTCTCATAGTGCCCACTCGTATTTCCCATACAATACATTATTGGTAATTTATATAACTCTCAACTCAAGTATAAATGTCCCATTTACAAGTTAAGTATTCGCGTACTTAGGTTATTTCAGATTTCACTATCTTTCTTATCTACTAAAACCACATAGTAGAATGTATAACACGTATATATATACACTAATATGACACCCCTAAGCTCAGCTGAGGTGCATGCATACTCTTCTATCAAGTCCCGGTACATCTCGTACTAAATAAGGACAATCGATTCGGTATCTCCCCCGAACCATAAATACAAATCACACATAATGGAGATGAACATAGTCCTAGGAATTTGGGCTACGCACCCAAATGACCGTGGACACCATGGTTCTCACAAATAGTGACCCAACAAAAGTTCTATGTTCTTAGGTACCAATCTATAATCCCCCAAATGGCTCATTAGGATACGACTTTCCCCCTTCAAAATGTCCCACGATAGCAAGCATTGTAGGTATGTTATACACATAATAAATCATACTATAGGTATTTACACAACCTATCAAAATCAGTAGGTATACACACAACCCAATTATGAATTCGTACGTCGTATATATATCTCTAATACTTACGGTACTCTTTAACTTACGATTAATCTCCCTATCACATTTACCCAAATATGATTCATAATTCTAACAATATATTATAGTTGGTAAGTCAAATCTACCACTGCTAATTTAAACTAATAATCATCGTATGTTATTCTATCTCTCTCCAATTAACTACGTCGCAAAGTTTAAAAACTCAAACGGAACAATCATCTGTGACACCCCGACTAATTAAATACCGGGTAGCTACTCCTTTATTAAATCAATTCAAAATGCCAAGTTGGTTCAGTTAATAGCATCACTGTCGAAAACATTTTAATAATTACTAACCACCTAGTATTTAAAAAGTAAGTTGCCAAATTTTAAGTTAAGTCTGATTAACATGCAATAAAAGAATAATGGGAGAACAACATAATCCATTCACCATAACGAAGTAATGAAATAACCAACAAATAATAATAAGAAGTCCGGAGGAAAACTCCTCACAACAATCCCACCACTGAAAATAATATAACAAGTCTGAATCCTGAATTAATTACACGCCAGAAGTCTGAATAACTGAAATAAATGAAATGTATCTAAAAGGAATGGGCGACATGCCCTACAACTGATAAAATGTTGAATATAGAGTCAAGGTAGATGAAGCGTCTACAAGCAAAGTCCTGTAACTTCCACAAATAGCTACAGCTCGTCACCTGAATGAGGATCCTAAGCATGGTGTCCTTGTGGCTGGGCACCTAAAATGGTTTTTACAAAAATAGATTTGAAAGCAAATGGGTCAGAGCCCGAAAGTGGAAATCATTTAAAAAATAGCAAGTGTTTTAATAACATTAAAACATTAAATGCAAAATACATGTTAGGACGTGCACTCACATGAAATTCTCACCTCTCGACTACATGTACACTCCTAACGTACCGTACCCATCTAAATAACATACATATCTAACCAAACTGTAATAAGTTCTACCCCTTACTACTCGATTCCCATATTACATTCTAGTGTTATCAATTAAATAGAGGGCTTTACTTAAACTCAGATTCTCAATTTGTAATACAATTCACTATCGGTTAACCCGTTATGTTTTCTCAAAACATTACCATAAATATATTCACAATATCAACATGAAAGTTCCCATTAATTAAGTGTATATTATTCACGTCATAAATATACAATACAAGCACCCCGAGACTAAGCTGCGGTGCACACATACTCTGCTATCCATCCCGGTACATCACGTACATAAGGATCACGCATTCCGAATCTCTCAGGAATCGTTCTCAGATAACAACATCACAAATAATGGAGGCGAACACAGTCACATCACATGGGTCACGCACATACCTGTGCTCCCACGATCAACAGACTTATTAACATCCCAATAAGTCCTTCTCTGACCTATGTTCATCGAGGTACCAGTCTAAATCCGGGCAACACAAGGATTAGAGGGCCCTAGGCGAACGTAAACCTTCCGTGATAGCAAGTATGGTAGGTATGTTATACACATAAAATCAATACATATACTAAGTATGCACACTTCTTAGTAATCACCATAATATATTGGTGGTACACTTCTCATTCTCGTACCGACATATAATGTTACACAAATTATATGTTCCCGGTTAATATAATTATTTAGGCCGTCAATAGTTCTCGCATCGTAATAGACACTCACGTCCTACTTCATAATTTCCCTTAGGTTCAAACTACACTTCTAGGTTTTACTCCTCATTATATCCTAAATATCCCAAATATATCAATTAATCCACAAGGAAGTGTTATCTCTACATATAAACAAGGTTATGGGACACTCGGGATCAAAACAGGCTAAAAAGCCTAAACTGTCAACTCGTTAGAAGTCTCGTTCGAAAGAGGCTGTTCGAACGAGAGTTCGTTCGAACGAAGTGGGATTTCAAACGAGGTCTCGTTCGAACGAAATCATTGAACGAAATTCACCCTCATTATAAGTCAAGGTCAACTCGTTAGAAGCTCGTTCGAACGAGCTCGTTCGAACGACCTGGGCAGGTCTTCTAACGAGTGGCCAGATTCGAGCCCAGATTTTCCTTAACTCATTTTTCCAACTTTTCTTCACTTCTAATCTCCTCTAAACATCAAACCAACAATATACAAGAGTTCTAATCCATCCTAAATATACTTAGGTCATATATTAACGTATTTTGTGGGATTAATTCATCCTAAATCTCATCCAAACATTAAATCTCCACATCTTCTTCCCCAATCTCAAGAACATGAACCCTAGAAATTAAATTCATCCATAGGCATAAATAAGTCCGATTTTATGTTATAAAAGATGTATTTTTCACTGACTAATCATCCTAACATTGTTCTACATGCAATCTCCTCATAAAATTATAAATCTCTACATCAAAATCAATGGGTTTTATCATTCTCCAAGAACAATGAAATTCTGTCAATTTCCTACGCATGGAAGAAACATTCTTTGTAATAAACGAAATTAAACCACTTCCCTTATGTGTATCTCTGATTTTGATGTTGAATTGATGAACGATTCTCTCTCTCTCTGCAGAATTCCTCTCTTCCTCTCTCTACAAGTCTTCTTCTCCAAAGTGAATGGTGGCTAGGGTTTTTGCCTTAGGAACTTTTTGGAACAATTCTCATAACCCCCGTAGCCCATTAAGTCCTAAGATGTGGTTAGTGGGTTTAGTGGGTAATTACCAAGTCAGCTTTTTAATTCCCAATTTTCGTAGGTTTTAATTCCCAAAAATTCAAAATTACCAAACTACCCTTATACGTTGCCGGCATGGCCTAAAAATGCCCCGGGACCCAAACTAAACCCCCAGCTAGTGTTTTCTGACTATTTCGACCCTTCCAGACGCGTTGGCGCACTCAAAATGACCATACGGTTAATAGAAATAAAATTCACTTTTTAATTAAAATAAATATATTCCTGACGCGACTGTCACACGCGTCTCAACAAAATTTCCAAATTGCCGTATTTCAATCTCACGACAAATTTCATAATTCAATATTCATATATAATCATATATGCACATTATAATCAAATACCAACTCTCATCTCGCTAGTATTTTAATCCGGATTAATTTCCAATTAATACGCATTTAATATAATTAATCCCATAAATAAATATCACAAAAATACGGGGTATTACATACTTCCCCCCTAATAACTGAATTTCGTCCCGAAATTCGGAACTAGAAATTACCTGGCAAGAACAACTCTGGATAACGTTCGCGCATCTCATCCTCGCGCTCCCATGTGGACTCCTCGACATTATGATGTCGCCACTGAACACGCACTAACGGAACTATCTTTGACCGTAGTTTCCGCTCACTTCGGTCCAAAATAGCAATCGGCCCCTCCTCGTAGGAGCTATCAGGCTGGAGATCTATGTCCTCCAAAGCAATGTGAGAATGAGACAAGTCGTCTCTAAGATATTTCCTTAGCGAGGAAATATGAAACACATCGTGAATCCGATGTAAATTCTCCGGTAATCCAAGCCTATACGCAACCGGTCCAATCCGCTCAATAATAGGAAATGGTCCCACATATCTCGGTGCCAACTTCCCTTTCTTCCCGAAACGCATAATCCCCTTCATAGGAGATACTCTGAGCAAAACCTGGTCCCCCACTTGGAACTCTCTGAAGAACCTCTTCGCATCAGCATAGCTCTTCTGCCGATCTTGAGCTACCCGAATGCGACTCCGAATCAATTCTATCCTCGCTGAAGTATCATTTACTTCCGGCCCAAGCAGTTTGTTGTCCCCCACCTCCAACCAACATACTGAGGAACGACAAGGTCTACCGTACAACGCCTCAAATGGAGCCATGCCAATAGTGAACTGGTAGGATTTGTTGTAAGAAAAATCCACCAGTGGAAGATACTGCTCCCATCCACCCCCAAAATCAATGATACTCATACGTAGCATGTCCTCCAACATCTGGTTTGTACGCTCAGTTTGCCCATCGGTTTGCGGGTGGTACGCCGTACTCAACCGCAATTCCGTGCCCATGGCCTCCTGAAAACTCTCCCAAAACCGTGAAACAAATATCTTGTCTCGGTCAGACACGATATTTAGGGGCACACCGTGAAGTCTCACTATCTCTGCAATAAAGAGCTGGGCATACTGTCCCGTAGTGTAGTCTGTCCTTACGGGTAGAAAATGAGCGACTTTGGTCAACCTGTCCACAATTACCCAAATGGAGTCGTGACCTCTCTGTGACGTAGGCAACCCCGTGATAAAGTCCATGGAGATTCTCTCCCACATCCACATCGGGACCTCCAATGGCTATAGCAGTCCTGCCGGTCTCTGATGATCCATTTTTACTAGCTGACAAGTGGCACATTTAGAAATAAACTCGGCAATATCTCTCTTCATCCCGCTCCACCAATATTGTCGTCTCATGTCTTGGTACATTTTGTCCCCACCGGGATGTACCGCGAACCGTGAGCCGTGCGACTCTGCCATCACCTCGTGCCGTAATTCCTCCCCTTACGGAACTACCAATCTCCCATTGAAGCATAATCCCCCGTCTGAACTAACGATATAGGACTCGGCTCCCTCTGCTAGTAATCGAACTATCTGCTCCTGAAAGAACGAGTCATTTGCCTGTGCCCTTACTACCTTCGTGACAATCTGCGGTGTAACGGCCATTACAGACATTAACGATCGGGCCACTGCATCCTGGTGTCCCAATTCCTTCCATTTGGCCTTCCACACCCCTGCCACCTCATCTACTGGCCTACGGATCAACGTGTCTGCTACTACGTTAGCCTTCCCCGGGTGATACTGGATATCAAACTGATAGTCCTTCACAAACTCAAGCCACCTTCACTGCCGCATATTCAACTCCTTCTGCGTGAATAGGTACTGTAGGGACTTGTGGTCCGTGAACAATCGAAACTTTTCTCCCAAAAGGTAATGTCTCCAAATACGAAGGGCAAATACAACTGCCGCCAACTCCAAGTCATTAGTGGGGTAATTCTTCTCGTGAGGCTTTAGCTTACGGGAAGCATAAGCTATGGCCTGACTCTCCTGATGCAAGACACCTCCAAGTCCTTGCAAGGACGCATCGGTGTAGACTAGAGACTCAACTCCCGGTCTCGGCAATGCTAACACAGGTGCTGAGGTCAACTTATCCTTCAACTCATCGAATGCCAACTGACAGGCATCACTCCAGATGAACGGCACACCTTTACGAGTCAGATGTTTTAAAGGACCTGCTATCTTCAAAAATCCCCGAATGAACCTCCTGTAGTATCCTGCTAGACCCAAGAAACTACGGATCTCCGTTGGTGTCGTGCGCTGTCTCCACTCCCTCACCGCGGATACCTTCCTCGGATCAACAGATATTTCCCGGTCGGAAATAATATGTCCCAAAAACTGGACCTCCTTCAGCCAAAACCCGCACTTCTCGTATTTTGCATACAGCTCGTTCTGACGTAGCGTCTGCAAAACTTGCCTCAAATGCTCGGCATGCTCCTCCTCTGTCTGGGAGTAAACCAGAATATCATCAATGAAGATAATGACAAACTGGTCTAGGAAATCTCTGAACACCCTATTCATCAAGTCCATAAACACGGCTGGAGCATTGGTCAAACCAAAAGGCATAACCCGAAACTCGTAAAAACCATATCTCGATAAGAACGCAGTCTTCGAGACGTCCTCCTCCCTGATACGCAACTGATGGTATCCCGATCTCAAATCAATCTTCGAGAAGAAATAAGCTACTCTCAACTGGTCGAATAGGTCATCGATTCGAGGCAATGGATACTTATTCCGTATCGTGACCTTGTTCAACTCTCGGTAATCCACACACAATCTCAGTGAACTATCTCTCTTCTTCACGAACAACACAGGGGCACCCCCACGGTGAAGTACTCCTCCGAATAAACCCCTGACCCAACAACTGCTCAATCTGATCCCGTAACTCCCTCATCTCAGCTGGAGCCATACGGTACGGTGCGCGTGCTATAGGTCTCGAATCTGGCAATAAGTCTATGACAAAGTCTATCTTACGACTGGGGGGTAGGCCTGGTATCTCCTAAAACACATTGGAATACTCCCTGACAACTGGGATCGAATCTAAAGGAATCACAACCTCCTTAGAGGTATCCTCCTCTAGGTAATACAAATGAGCGGTCGAGCCTCCCTCTGGGCGAGGCATCGCCACTACAAACATCTCTTGCCCCGGAATGGAAAAAACAATACTCCCACCGAAGCAATCAATCATGGCTCTATAATCCGTGAGCCAATCCATACCGATAATCACATCGTGCACATGCATATCTAATACCAACATGCCTGCAGGTAATACCAAACTACCAATCTCTACCCCCCACTCCCCGGCATATAAAGAAAATAAGTGACCCACTCCCCAATGGTGAGTCTACACATGTCACTGTGCTCTCTGCTGTAGCTAACAACCCTAAGGCTTTCGCAAAATGTGTAGCTATAAAATAATGCGTTGCCCCCGTATCAAACAAAACCCGACCCATAGTACCATGGATAGGAAACATACCCTCAATCGCGGGTGGTGCCTGCGGAGCTGCTGCCTGGGGGACGTTATAGACACGTCGATACTGTAACTGCCCTTGCTGCACAGGAACTGCTGGAATGGCTGGTAGTGCTGGCACCTGGGCTGGAGCTGGGAGAGTAGGTGGAAAAAGTGGCCTATGTGGCTCATGTCAAGCACCCTGCTGCTTCTGCGGGGCCCTGCCCCTATCAGGACAGTCCTGGCATTTATGGCCAGTCTTGCCACAAACGAAACACTTCCCCGGGAAGTTCCCCCCTTTCTGTCCCTGCTGCCCCCGGCCCTGGTGGACGTTACCGTTCCTCCACTGGCCCTGCTAGCCCTGTTGAAACTGTTGTTGACCATTCTGACCCTGCTGGTTCTGATGGCCGTTCGGACCCTGATGGCCCTGCCGGAAACCTCCCTGTCCGTGCCTGAAATTCCCTGACCTGAACCTCTTGTGATCCCCCTGCTGGGAACCCTGATCACCCTGTCTCTGCCCCTGAACAGAATGTGCCCCACTGGCACCATTTCCCCCAGTCCTGCCCTGATTGCTGGACTCTCCTGACCTCTTGCCTTCAGTCATGTGAAAGCGATGATCCTGGCAGTGTAACAGTGCAACGTTAACCACATCAGAATAAGTGGCAAACGAGAGGTTCCCTAACAAGTGCTGACGAATCCTCCATGTCAACCCGTCCGTAAATTTCTGTATCTTCTTCTCCTCTATCGGTATCTCATCCGGAATAATGTTCAGAAGATCAGTGAATTCGGCCTCATACTCGGCCACAGTCTTACCCTCCTACTTGAGGCTCATCAACTTCCTCCTCATCTCCGTGTGAACAGCTGACGAAAAATATTTGCGGTCGAACTGCACCCAAAACTCCTGGATAGTGAGAGTATCTCTCTCCTCCACGGTGGTAATAGACTCCCACCACTGCAGTGCAGACCCCACTAGCTTAAAGGTAGCTAGTATCTGCTTCTGGACATCTGTGCACTCATACATCCTCAAGTGTCGCTGAATGTCCTTCCTCCACTGACTCGAAACTACAACATCGGAGCTACCTGCGAACTCCGGAGGGTGTGCTTTCTGAAAAGCATCACGTACACGTTCCCAAGCAGACAGGAATGTATGTGCCTGAACTGGCGCGGCTATCGGCGCCTGAGGTGGTGCCTGCTGAACTACGGCTAGTGCGGCATTTACCGCCTGGGCCACAATGGCTGAAACCTCGGCGGCATTCATCGTGCCCTGAACTGGTGCGGGCTGTGGTTCTCGCATTGCCTCCCTGGGAAGCCGTTCTGCACGTCGTGGAGGCATCTGAAATAAGAATGAAGTTTATAAGTTCGCAGTTATAAATTCAAAATAGCTGAAAAACGTAGCATATACAAAAGAATACAACAGTCCTAAAATATAGGGCTCTACATCAAAGAAAGCTCAGCGGAAACATAATAAGCCGTACAGATCCTAAAGGACACTAGAACCTGATGCTCTGATACCACCTGTGACACCCCGACTAAATAAATACTGGGTAGCTACTCCTTTATTAAATCAATTCAAAATGCCATGTTGGTTCAGTTAATAGCATCACTGTCGAAAACATTTTAATAATTACTAACCACCTAGTATTTAAAACGTAAGTTGCCAAATTTTAAGTTAAGTCTGATTAACATGCAATAAAATAATAATGGGAGAACAACATAATCCATTCACCATAACGAAGTAATGAAATAACCAACAAATAATAATAAGAAGTCCGGAGGAAAACTCCTCACATCAATCCCACCACTGAAAATAATATGACAAGTCTGAATCCTGAATTAATTACACGCCAGAAGTTTGAATAACTGAAATAAATGAAACGTCTCTAAAAGGAATGGGCGACATGCCCTACAACTGATAAAATGCTGAATATAGAGTCAAGGTAGATGAAGCGTCTACAAGCAAAGTCCTGTAACTTCCACAAACAGCTACAGCTCGTCACCTGAATGAGGATCCTAAGCACGGTGTCCTTGTGGCTGGGCACCTAAAATGGATTTTACAAAAATATATTTGAAAGCAAATGGGTCAGAGCCCGAAAGTGGAAATAATTTTAAAAATAGCAAGTGTTTTAATAACATTAAAACATTAAATGCAAAATACATGTTAGGACGTGCACTCACATGAAATTCTCACCTCTCGACTATATGTGCACTCCTAACGTACCGTACCCATCTAAATAACATACATATCTAACCAAACCGTAATAAGTTCTACCCCTTACTACTCGATTCCCATATTACATTCTAGTGTTATCAATTAAATAGAGGGCTTTACTTAAACTCAGATTCTTAATTTGTAATACAATTCACTATCGGTTAACCCGTTATGTTTTCTCAAAACATTACCATAAATATATTCACAATATCAACATGAAAGTTCCCATTAATTAAGTGTATATTATTCACGTCATAAATATACAATACAAGCACCCCGAGACTAAGCTGCGGTGCACACATACTCTGCTATCCATCCCGGTACATCACGTACATAAGGATCACGCATTCCGAATCTCTCCGGAATCGTTCTCAGATAACAACATCACAAATAATGGAGGCGAACACAGTCACATCACATGGGTCATGTACATACCTGCGCTCCCACGATCAGCAGACTTATTAACATCCCAATAAGTCCTTCTCTGACCTATGTTCATCGAGGTACCAGTCTAAATCCGGGCAACACAAGTATTAGAGGGCCCTAAGCGAACGTAAACCTCCCGTGATAGCAAGTATGGTAGGTATGTCATACACATAAAATCAATACATATACTAAGTATGCACACTTCTTAGTAATCACCATAATATATTGGTGGTACACTTCTCATTCTCGTACCGACATATAATGTTACACAAATTATATGTTCCCGGTTAATATAATTATTTAGGCCGTCAATAGTTCTCGCATCGTAATAGACACTCACGTCCTACTTCATAATTTCCCTTAGGTTCAAACTACAATTCTAGGTTTTACTCCTCATTATATCCCAAATATCCCAAATATATCAATTAATCCACAAGGAAGTGTTATCTCTACATATAAACAAGGTTATGGGACACTCGGGATCAAAATAGGCTAAAAAGCCTAAACTGTCAACTCGTTAGAAGTCTCGTTCGAACGAGGCTGTTTGAACGAGAGTTCGTTCGAACGAAGTGGGCTTTCCAACGAGGTCTCATTCGAACGAAATCATTGAACGAACTTCACCCTCATTAGAAGTCAAGGTCAACTCGTTAGAACCTCGTTCGAACGAGCTCGTTCGAACGACCTGGGCAGGTCTTCTAACGAGTGGCCAGATTTGAGCCCAGATTTTCCTTAACTCGTTTTTCCAACTTTTCTTCACTTCTAATCTCCTCTAAACATCAAACCAACAATATACAAGGGTTCTAATCCATCCTAAATATACTTAGGTCATATATTAATGTATTTTATGGGATTAATTCATCCTAAATCTCATCCAAACATTAAATCTCCACATCTTCTTCCCCAATCTCATAAACATGAACCCTAGAAATTAAATTCATCCATAGGCATAAATAAGTCCGATTTTATGTTATAAAAGATGTATTTTTCACTGACTAATCATCCTAACATTGTTCTACATGCAATCTCCTCATAAAATTATAAATCTCTACATCAAAATCAATGGGTTTTATCATTCTCCAAGAACAATGAAATTCTGTCAATTTCCTACGCATGGAAGAAACATTCTTTGTAATAAACGAAATTAAACCACTTGCCTTATGTGTATCTCTGATTTTGATGTCGAATTGATGAACGATTCTCTCTCTCTCTGCAGAATTCCTCTCTTCCTCTCTCTACAAGTCTTCTTCTCCAAAGTGAATGGTGGCTAGGGTTTTTGCCTTAGGAACTTTTTGGAACAATTCTCATAACCCCCGTAGCCCATTAAGTCCTAAGATGTGGTTAGTGGGTTTAGTGGGTAATTACCAAGTCAACTTTTTAATTCCCAATTTTCGTAGGATTTAAATCCCAAAAATTCAAAATTACCAAACTACCCTTATACGTTGCCGGCATAGCCTAAAAATGCCCCGGGACCCAAACTAAACCCCCGGCTAGTGTTTTCTGACTATTTCGACCCTTCCGGACGCGTTGGCGCACTCAAAACGACCATACGGTTAATAGAAATAAAATTCACTTTTTAATTAAAATAAATATATTCCTGACGCGACTGTCACACGCGTCTCAACAAAATTTCTAAATTGCCGTATTTCAATCTCACGACAAATTTCATAATTCAATATTCATATATAATCATATATGCACATTATAATCAAATACCAACTCGCATCTCGCTAGTATTTTAATCCGGATTAATTTCCAATTAATACGCATTTAATATAATTAATCCCATAAATAAATATCACAAAAATACGGGGTATTACATCATCCCAATTTTTGAAATCTCGTTAGAAGAGCCAAAAATCTTGTTCGAATGAAACTTCGAGCAAACCTAAACTCTGAAATCTCGTTAGAAATGTTGTTCGAATGAAATTTAAATGAATTAAACTCTAAAATCTCATTGGAATTCTCGTTGGTAATTTCATTCGAATGAAGTCGTTCGAACGACTTTTCAGGTCATTCGAACGAGAATTATCGGTTCGTCCCTTGTCTTTAAAATCTTCGTTTTTCACCATTTTTGTTCACCAAAATCTTCAAAAAATTCTCCCAAACTCTCAGAAAATCATCCTAAAGCTTTTTTCTAACATGTAAGGGTAATTTCTAGCATTCATGAATCATTAAATCGTTAATTAACAATAATTAATTTTGAAATCCCCAATTTTTTTTTGTTTAAACCCTAGTTCACCACTTTGATTTCAAGAACACTATGAATTCATATTCCTTCACTAAGATAAATCATAATTTCATGGGTTTCATACTACATGCATGGAGGAACTATTCCTATATCAATTTTTGATACAAGGTTATGATATTGTTCTCCAAATTCACCCAAATCACATAAAATTCATAACTAATTAAACCTTTATTAACATGGATATCATACATGATATAAATTTTCAAGTTTAAACACTTATCTATTTTGGTAGGTCTGATCTGTTGAAAAAGAAAGGTATGGATGTCTTTCTCTCCTCCTGATCTACATGATGACACTGTTTATGGCACAAAAAGGTTGTTCTTAGCCTTGGGCTCCTAGGGAACCTCTCCTTCTTCCTTCTCGACTCTCTCTTTTTAAAAAATGATAACCCTAAATTCTTCTACATAAGTGATATTATAACTCTCCAATTTTCATCGGCTTAATTACCCTAAAATTACAGATGACTAAAATACCCCTCCGGAGTGTCGGTTTGGCCCAAAATTGCCTTTGGACCCAAACTAAACCCCAAAGTACACTTTTTTGACTATTTCGACCCTTTTGGACACTTTGGCGCACTCAAAATGATCATATACGAACTATAAAAATAAAATTATCTTTTATTTCCCAAATTAAGTCCCGACACGACTGACACGCGCGTCCCATCTAAATTAATGTAAATATTGCATTTTTCACTCGCGATAATTTTAATAAATTAATAATCACATATTAACTTATTCACTGAGTAATATTCAGTATAATTCACATCAATAAATACTAACCCTTATTCCGCTAGTTATTATTATTTTTTAATTCGGATTAATTATCAATTAATTTCCCATATTTAATTTAAATAATCCCACATTTCTAAATCATTAAAAATACGGGGTGTTACCCGACCCTCATAATTGGTCACGTACCTTAATCCCTTAGAATTAGCTTCGGCCCACATAATTGGTCATCTCTACTTAAGCCCTCTGAATTGGCTTCGACCCTCAGAATTGGTCACCTACCTTAAGCCCTCAGAATTGGCTTCGACCCACAGAATTGGTCGCTCCCCAACTTAAGCTCACAGAATGGGATTCGACCTACAAAATTGGTCACCCCTACCTTAAGACCTCAGAATTGGCTTCGACCCTAGGAATTGGTCACCTATACTTAAGCCCTCAGAATTGGTCACCTCTATTTAAGCCCTTAGAATTGGCTTCGACCTGCAAAATTCATCACCTCTACTTAAGCCCTCAGAATTGGCTTCGACCCGTAGTATTGGTCATCTTTTACTTAAGCCCTTAAAATTGGCTTTGACCCTCAGAATTGATTGCTCCCATCTTAAGCCCCCGAAATTGGCTTCGACCCTTAGAATTGGTCACTACAACTAAAGGTCTTTAGAATTGAACTCCACCCGCATAATTAGTCTCCTCTACTTAAAGTCCTCATAATTGACCTCGGCCCTCCGAATTGGTCGATCCCTACCCTAGTTCCTAAGAATTGATCTCGTCCAATAGAATCAACCATCCCCAGCATTTCCTTAGGTCCCAGAATCGACCTTAACCCTCTAAATCAGTCATCCGTATCCCTTTAAGTCCGTAGAATCGACCTCTTTCAAAAACATCAAGTGTTTTCTATTTGACGGCTTTCACTTGTTCCAAGATCACCCATCGAGGGAATCTGTAGATACCATATTCTAGGACCCCCTAAGTCTCTCCTTAGGTCCGTAGGACCTCCCCCTTCATTACAAAACCTATGTCATACTCTGAGTACCAATCGATAGGCCATTGAGGTCTCTCAAACCCTGTTTAACTCCGATAAACTCGAACATCAGAGTGAAATCTCATTGAATATTTGAAGGGCAATGAATCCCCTCTCCAAAGGTCCACCCCTTGCATGAATTGACATAACGGTTCAGACGAACATACCATTTTACCACTAAAAATTGATTCGGAGGCCACCAGGCACTCCCAAGCCCTAACTTGACTCCAATCAACTTTATCATCGGAAAGAAAGATATTTGAATATTTGAAGGGCAGTGAAACCCATTTCCAAAGATCTATCCCGTTCCCAAAACAGCATAACCGTTCAGAAGAATGATTCATTTTCCCTCAAAAATTGATTCAGAGGCCACCTGGTGTTCTCAGGCCCAGATTTAACCCCAGTCAACTTCATTTTCATATTGAAAGCTATTTTATTGTTATAGGGGCACTAAAACCCCTTTCCAATGGTCCAACATGTGGGAAAAATGGCATAACCATTCGGACGAATGCTCCGTTTTCCCGCCAAAATTAATCTGGATGCCACGGGGAGCTCCCAGGCTCCGTTTGACCAAGGTCAACTATTCAGCTTGAATGAGACAAAATGAATCTTCAAAGGGCACTAAATACCATTTCTAACGATCTACTTCATGCACGAATCAGCCTTACAGTACGGACGAACGACCCATTTTATTCCAAAAGGTCACCAGTGCTTCTAGGCCCCAGTTGACCAAAGTTAGCTTTCCAAACTGAGCGACGCTCTTTAGAATGCCAAATTACCTTACATAACCTTTCCAATGGTCCACCACGTGCATAATTCTGACTTACCGTTCGGATGAATGATCCATTTCCATTCGATGATCTCCCATCCAAAGGTTCGACGAGCATTTCCGAGCCACATTTGACCCACAATCAACTCCCAGACCCGGGAGAGGCCCAAAGGACTCTTGAATATCTCTTAATTAATTTTCTAACGGTATTCCCCATGCGTGATTTGGATCAATGGATTGCATTATACGATCATTATTTCAGAAAAATCTGGACGAGATTGTCGAATTATAGGTCCATTTCCGTGCCTAGCAGTAGTGTGCCTAGGGTTACCTACCGAGTGGCAGTTCTAGGGACATGTTGATCAACACCTCTTACCCTATAAATAGAGGGCATGCCCTCACTCCCAAAGAAAACCTCAAATCCATCAGCATCAGTTATCTTAACAACATTCTCTTGCAATCAGTGAAGTTTCCTTATGTGAAATTCCATCCCATCTTACATTCCCATCCTTTTCATACCCAATTTGGTAAAATTTCATTCTCTCTCATCCAGCATTCATCTCAACATTCAAGGGAGTTTATCCAAGATAAAGATCAAGCTTCAATTCTTCAAAGAAGGTCTAAAATCCTCCTCTCTCTTTAAATTTCTTATTTTTTCATTAATTACGTAAATTCATAATGTAGTTCTTACTTTAGTTCATACACATTAATGGCTCACCTTTTAATTAGTTATATTGCACATACTTTATTTTCTATAAAAACCCAAAACAAACAAAAAAGGGTTACACCTATAAATTCCAACGGGATTATCCATTAGAATTTATCAAAACTAAAACACATTTTCTACACACACACACACATATTAAAATCCCGTTTGAATCTATGGGATAAACCTAACCCCTATTCCGCATGCGAATTACATGGACTTTGAAGCCATAGGTTACCTAGGCGTTTTGGGTTAAAACCCGAGACTCGAGTCCAATTTTCTAATTTTTGAATCATCCCAAATTCCCCATTTCTATAGTATTGTAATACATATTATGTTGGTGATCCTTGTCAGCGTTTTATCCAATATATATTATCATTTCATCATAATGATCAATATTTCACTAAACGCATAAATCGTATTTTTCTAAATATTATTTTGGGAACATTTATATGGATGACCTCACTCTATCTTTTCCATGGTATGAGTTGGTTGATTCCGATCTCCATTATATATACACGCACATACATTTCAAAGAGAAATAAAGGAAAACAATAACACAAGCCCATGACAACCAAATGGGTTCCTAACACCTTCCCATTCTGTAACTTCTCCCACGAACCTTTGAACTATTAGTTTTGTAAGCATTAGTTTGTCATTGATGCCGCTCTCTTGAGGCGACGACATGTTATTTTTCCTATTTTATGAAAAATAAGATGGCAACTCCATCTATTTACATTCACCCCACACCGACGACGGATGAAGCATACCTAGAGTAGAGCGCGTGCGAGACATTCACCCTTTTCCCCCTAAAATTATTTATTTGCAATCAGCTGTCAATTTCTTATTAGATGTTGAACAATCTCACAATCCATCACAGGATAAATTTTTTGAGGAATACAAGCTAGAAGTGCATAAAAAGTTTAGGCAAGTTAATACTCAAGTCACATCCTTTCTAGAACTCAATGTGTGTGGTGTGAATTAGTCAAAAATGGGTTAAATATCATAAGAATAATTACTAGATCGCCTTTTTGGAATCAATGCTTCAACTTCAAAATCTCACGGATATATCTCTCTCAAACGATCTCACGAGATTTGGGTAAGTTTATCACTCTTGTGTGTGAGGAGGTGAGTAAATGTAAGCAGGATCAAGCCTCTCGCACACATATAAGAAATAACGAACTATAGAAAGAAAAATAATCTTATGAAAGAATGCTAATCACTATAAAGAGAAGGTTGAGACACTAACCATATAGACTTTTCGTTTGCTCAAACATCTTACCAAGGAAGGAAAATGGGGTCTACGTAAGTGATGATGGGAAAATGAAAGGAAGAATGTGGATGACATGATGGTAGGGTTTTTCAGAAGAGTGGAACACAATCTGAATAATCAATGTCTTCCTTTTATAAAACTTTGATCGCATGCTTTCTCTTTTCTTTTCTTCTTTTTTTGGCTTTTCTAATTTTCAATTTTTTTCTCTTTTCTCTTTTTTTTTCTCTTTTTTTTGTTGCGATGCATTTTTCTTTTCATAACTCAAATGAAGACAATTTACATTTGAAATTTTAAGCATTATTTTTCTAAAAGAAAAATTGATGGATATTAATGATTGGAACTAATATATGGATGGTGTGGAGAATGTATGTGGAGAAGGAAAATATGGAAAGATAACATGTAAAGTGAATGATAATGTGTTATGAAAAAAATGGTGAGTGTATGGTCAAGAATAGTTATGTCCTCGAGATAAACTACAAGACACATGCTTCTTACGACATAAAAGTGATGTCGTTCCTAGTGATCAAGCCAAAAATTTAGTGAAGAATAATGAGGCCATACTACTATTAAGTGCGAACCCAAAGGAAGTTGAATCAAATTGTGACTCGGAGATTGTGTAATACTCTCCAAAAGGAGAAAGGCACGAATCTCATAAGCTAAAGTCTCCACTAGTGATCTTTAGGATTTTCTTGAGAATTATAGTACTTTTCAACTCTATATCGTAGTGATGTGATAAGTGCACAAATTTTGTTGAGTCTGAAAATTCATGGTGCAAAATGCCTTGGTACGTATTACTAGGGGTGGCCATGGGCCTGGCTTGGGCAGGCCCGACAGGGCACGAGTAGGGCTTATAAAATTATGAGATATCCCAAGCCCGCCCAGGCCCAGACCGGGTCTTATTATCTAATCCCAAGCCCGCCCAAATTCGAAAGCTCTTTACCCAGGCCCGTTGACCAAGCCCAAATACTATTTTTTTAAATACAAAAATATATTTTTTCTTAATCAAATTTTAAATCGATTTTGTTAATTAAAAACCTGATTTTGTTAAAGACATGCTTTTGTTAAATCAAAGACCTAATTTCCCCAAAGACATGTTTTGAATATATCAAAGACCAAAGACTTGCTTTGAATAAATGAAAGAATAAAGACCGGCTTTTGTAAACATATATAAACACAACATTCACCAATATTCATAATACTTCATTCACCAAAAAAGTCTTACAAAATTCACCCATATATAATATGCAAATAGCAGGTGTGAAAGTCACCAAATGAACCCTCAAAAGGCCTATTCAAAAACTCTAAAAAGTGACAAAGAGGTATAGTTTTTAAACATCACTCAAAAACAGCATTCATAAAATTTAATAAATATTAAAGTAGGTCTTACTTTGCTCAAATTCTTCCACATTAAGCCATCCACGTGCAAAAAAACCTTGTACCTGAAATATTGAAAAATGAAAAGAAATGAATACATATTAAAAAAAAAAAATCAGTTGTCAAGTGCGTGAAAAATTAAAGCTCCTTACCAGAAAAAAATCCAATAAGCTAAAGGTCTTCTTCATCATCCATATTACCGTCATCATCAGAGCTCGAATCTTCATGTTCATTTAATATTATTTATTTTCCTATACAATAAATTAAAACATAATTAATACGAAATGCATAATTAATATTAAAATAGAAATAAGTATAATACTAAATGAAGAATTAATAAAAAATATAATTAATAACATAATAAATACCACTTTTGTTTCTTGATCTCATCCAATCTTGGAAGCATATCAAAGCTTATACCGTGTTTGAATGCAAAGAACTTCGAAAACGGCTTAATACTCGACATCCCGTGCTAAAAGTTGATTCAGAGGCAACATATGAGACCGGAATAGACAGGATATCACGAGCTATATTGGAAAGGTCAGGGTATCTTTGGGAAGAAGTACGCCAATACTCCAAAATATCCAACTCATTATTAATATAAAAACTTGGCTCTTCCAAATAAAGATCAAGTTGAGACTTCTCTTTATGCAACTTACACCTTGTACCTTGAAAAGAATCATAATCCTCAAACCCTTTGCTTTCCCCGCCAATACTATCGCTAGGCAACCGATTAGGCATAGAATGGTTGGGTGATGATTGTTGTAAGTACTCATTAAACAAACTATAGAGAGTGCTAACAATTTCATTAATATGATAACCAACCCCACTAGGGCCACTACCATATATCTTAGTGTAGAAATACTCCACAAATTTGACCTTATATTGAGGATCTAAAATCACATCACATGACAAAATCAAGCTATACTCGTACCAATATTTATCGATTTTTTCTTGCATTTCCTTCGCCATATGTGTCATAAAATTGTGTGTACCCATTATAACATCTAACAAGCGGGAATGACTCCTCCACACACATCTAAAATATATATTTGCAATAGTATATTTTATTCCTGAAAACATGCATGTAACCTCATAAAAAGGTTTCAGAAATTTGTGCATCACGATCACCGTTTCCCATTCGTCCAAAGATAATTTCGTTGTGAAATTAGAATCTCTCTTACCCAAATGAAAAAACACTTATTTATAATAAAGAGCAAAATCAATCATGTCATATGTAGAATTCCACCTAGTTGGACATTCAGTTTTTAATTTTCTTCCACTATTTAAATTAAAAGTAGAAGCCATGTTCTCAAAAAATTTCCTTCTCAAACTGGACTGCTTCACATACTTGCCACTAAGACGAAGTTTACTAATATAATCATCGACGATATTCATACCCGCTTGCACGACACGATTTAGTATGTGAGCAAAACATCGGACTTGAAAAAATAAAGCACCACAAGGACTAAAGCTTTTTCCTAATAAACGAGTTTTGAGAGTTGATGCCACAACATCATTACCACTTCATTATCTAAAGTGATACTAAAGACCTTATTATTTATATTCCAATTAACGATGCACGATGCAAATGAGTCACAAATGGACATACCATCATATGGAGGCGGGAGATATTTAAACCGTAAAATTCTTTTTTGCAACTTCCAATCAGAGTCAATAAAATGGGCAGTAACACACACAAAATGATCCTCTCTAATGGACGATCATGTATCCGAAGTTAAGCAACTGCAACTTTTTACCTTTGATAAACTATCGTGCATATTTAATTTCTCTTTAGCATATAAAGACATGATATCCCTCTTAATGGTTTTACGACCCACCATCTTAAATTGGGGACACGCAGCAGCCATTACACGCCTAAAACCATATGATTCAACAATTTTAAATGGACGTTCATAGTAGACAATCATCAAACCAATATCCTTGCGAATTTTTTCTGGATCAAATTTCCATGTTACTATAAAAGTCATACCATCAGGTAATTTTTCAGTATCAACCATAAACCGTCGTATATCTTTATTATCATGACCCAAACAATTTTTATCAACGTGACATAAGAAGTGTGATGTTCCATTTTTTGAAGCATTAACAAAAAGAGCTTTACAATACTTACATTGAGCCTTAATATCCTTCTTGTCTTCAGTAGGTAACTTATCAAAATACAACCAAACTTTTGATGTTGTTTTCGGTTTTTTTATATGTCTTTACCTCCATCATCATCCCTAGCTGTTAACACATCAATAACAGAACCAAAAAAAAACTTTGTATGTTAAAAAAATTAAGAGTTGGATCCAACCAAAAAATATAACATAGAAAATAAATAAGAGTTGAACCAACAAAATAAACCTCTATATATGTCCAAAAATAAGAGTTAAACCTAACAAAAAAAATAAGACACAAAAGAAATACAAATATGTCAAAAAATACAACCATTTTTTTTTGTTGTGTAATGGTGCATAGTCCTCAACCAAAAAATATAAACTACTGAACCAAAAAACGCAACAAAAAATAAGAGTTGTACCCAAATAATAAACTACTGAATAAGAGTTGATTTGATCTTAATGATCTGAAACTACTACATATGTCCAACAACATTTGCCGATTTGATCTTAACCTAAATAAACTACTGAATCAACACAAAATATGAACTGCTGAATCAACAAAAAATGTTTGCCGTTTTGAACCAAAATAACCATACAAAAAACGCTTGTATGTTTACATAAATTAGCAAAGATAAATGATCTGAACCCAAATAAACTTTAAATCGAACATAAATAAAACCCTAACACTTTTGACGCTTGCCGATTTGAACTCCTTTTCTAGTATTTATTGTATCCAAAGCTTGCGATCGAAGAGAGAGAGGCGATCGTAGATGACAGAGTTCGAAGGAGAGGAGAGTTCAGAGGCAATGGTGGAAAATGTTAGAGATAAAGAGAGTTGAAGGAAGCTAACCCATTAGGGTTTGTGTTTGATAAATGAAAAGAAGCATGTGTTCTTTTAAGTGTTAAACTTTGTATAAGTTTTTATATGTATAAAATTTCCCCACTTTATATGTGTATTTATAACTTTAGAGTCTTAAATTTTAATAACAAACTAATACACACACACACACATATATATATATACATATATATATATATATATATATATATATATATATACATATATATATATATATATATATATATATATATATATTAATATTATATATATAATTTTCGGGCCTCTTCGGGCTTAAGAATTAATGCCCAAGTCCGCCCGAAAAAAATCGGGTCTATAAAATTTTGACAAGACCGCTTTACGAGCCTATTCACCATAACCAAGCCCTATTTTTTATTGGGCGGGTTGTACGGGCTTGGTGGGCCTAGGGCCACCCCTATGTATTACATAAGATATTTAGAAAAAATATCCTCTAGCTTGATTCCTAGACTTAAAAGATGGATCATAGAAAATTCATATCAATGAGTGAGATGAAAGAAACTGCACTAAAATTTCAAAAATAAAGACTTGTTTAAGAATTTTTTTCAAAAGAGGTACGATTTTGATAAAATTCCCCAACCTTAAACAAAAAGGAACATTGCCCTCGATGCTAAATAAAGTTATTTGTAAAATTGAGATAAGAAGGGAGGAAAGAGATTACCATAATCAACCGCTAATGAAGTGGACAGACATATCCAAGATGAAACCTGAATACGTGATGAGATAAAAATGTGTCCAAATATATAAAACATGGTAATGCATTGGGTGGTGTGAAGCGTGATAAGCACCCAAAAGTGTTTAAATAATACGGCGAATAAATGATTTTTAATTTCTAATTCTCGACAAAATGGATCTCATGCGCATATTTGTCTATTGTGCAGGCTTGATTGCAGTTGCGAGTTCAAAAGCATTATTTCCACGCAATTTGCATCAAGATATGGTTAATTCACCATTCCCATATCCAAACCTAGCTTTAACCTAGCCCAGACCTGGCCTAAACCTTCCCCGAGCTCTGTGTGTGTTGAGTTTGTGCTTTTAATAATTTTTAGATTTTTTATTGAGTCGTTTTTATTTTTAGAATTTATTTTCGATTTTATTTAGAATTTTTGTTTATTTTTACGATTTATTTGCAATTTTTATATTTCTCTTTATTTAGTGTAGTTTTATTTTAATTTTATTTTTTATTTTATTTTATTTTTATTTATTTTATTGTTTATTTTTAGGAATTTATTTTTATTAGATTTTGTTTTTAGTCTTTATAGAATGTTAATTTTAATTTTAATTTTCTTTTTTAGAGTCTATTTAGTTTAATAGGTTTTATTATTTCTATTTTTATTTTCTTTTTAGTTTGATTTTTATTAGTTTGATTTTTTTAGTAGTATTAGTTTAATAGGGTTACAAATGAAACACACACAGCTCATTACCCTACACTCACCTACACACTAACATTCTCACTCACACACAACTAATTACCATACACCCTCACTACACACAAACATACCCCCTTATCATCTTCCCCACTCAACCCTCGACCCACTTCCTCTCTCTATCTCCATTAACATAACCACAAACCCAATTCCATAAAATAAAACCTTTACATCCTTCAACCATCAAAAATCGAGCTCACCCAAGATCGAACCAACCCCGGATGCAACTTGCGAAATTCGACCAACATACCTCCACCAAGATGGCCACAACCAGTGACCTGCCCGACCCCATTCCAGCAAATCTAAACCCACTACATCCATACCCGAAAAGTCGGAGACCCAAACTCAACACCAACCTCAACCCGCTGGCAACATTCCCAACGTCTCAACTCGACTCGGCAGCATATTTGAACCCCCCTCCTTAACCCAATCTACCTAGCCGACCCTGACCCGCCAGAATCTCACCTCACGAACAAAACTCTGGCCACGACCGGGCCATAACCCGACCTTACCTAACCCTTCAACCAACCTGTGACCCAAAACCCCCGAACTGGAGCCACAACAAAGCCACCAGTCCGCCCTCAATCTAACACGCCGGCGTGCGAGACCATCCCCAGTCCAACACGAGACATCCCCAAACCGAACCCATGTCCGCCATTTCAAATCCAAACATGATTCTGCAAAACCAAGACCAAGGTGTCTTTTGTTTTTACCTTTTAAGTCTGAATCTGAATCATTCAGACTTAAGAGGTACTAAAAAGTGTTTGTTTTTTTAAATGATTAAGAGGCTAACGACTATATTTGGATCTTAATGGTTAAGATGTATAATTACATATGAAGTCTGAATCTGAAGTCTGAATGAATCTAAATACATTCATTCAGAGGTACATTCAGATATAAAAACAAATATATTTTTCAGATTTAGATTTCAGACTTCAGATTCAGTTTTCAGATTTCAAATTCAGACTTCAGATTCAGATGAAAAAACAAACGCAACCCAAGTCAAAATAAAAACCATAAATAAAAACAATCCACATGTTTAAAATCCCTAACTTATCCCAATTTCAAAAATACCCCCATCACTTCCTCCCCATGTTCATTTAACCCTCACTACCTTATTTACCCTCATCCATTACCTCACACCCACTTTCTCAAATACCATTTACCTCATGTGCTTGACCATATCCAAATTACCCATATCCACTTTCACCTACTATTTAAAGAAGTCTCAAGACCCATTTAAAAAAGGAGACACTAATTTAGAGACAAAACCCTAGAGAGAAGAAGAGAAGAAAAACATCTCGTAAATAGTTTTATTTTATTATTTTAGTTAGAGATTTGTGAGGATAAATTGTTGAGAGATTCAATTGAGTGTTGCATTTAATTCAAAACTATTGGAAGATCAAATTGGATGGGAATTATTCAAGTTCAGGGATGATTTAGAGTTCAACTTTACAAATCACGTAGATAAAAAAAATCTGAAAAAATAGAAAAAAGTACAAAAAGAAAATAAATAGAAAACGAATTACATGAGTTCTCATTTGTTTCACTCCTTAGATTAGGATTGAATTCCTAACTTACCTCTATTATAGTTGTTTATATATTTGTGTATGTGATAAAGGATCTTTGATTGAGAGGCCGTAATGCAATGATATCATAGAAAGAAACTCATCAAATGGCACTGTTGCCAATCTTTAGAGTTCGAAGCATCGAGAATATTTTTTTTGATCTTGGTTCATTTGTTCCACCGTTTTCATTTTTTGTACTATTTTTCATTTTATTAGAAGGCTTGTATTAGGATTTTTATCCTTGGCTTGTATTTTGGTGCATAGAGACAGCATTTATTTTTCATTTAAAATTGTAATAAAAAAAAGAAAAGCATGATAGGGAAACCGGACAAGGTAGATAGAGGGCATCCAAAGGCGAGGATTTAGAAGCCTCTCTACCTTGGGTCGGTAGGATTCCTAGGGCCGACTGAGATAGTCGAGATCTCTCCCGGGTCAACTCAAATTTTTCATCACCCCATGGTGTAATAACCGTGGGAGGTACATTTCTCAACACTCACGCCTCTCCTGTCAGGGAGTCAATTTTTGTGTGTAACTACGTTTTCTTATTTGATTTTTATTCTCGCATTTATTTTTGAATGGTGTGATGAATTAATCAAGTAAGACCTACACCCGATCATTCACGAGAAGGGATTTCATCACCTGACTCGCTCGCTTACCACTTGTGTGCTACCCTAGCTATCATAAATTTTAAAATCAATCAACTAGCTAGACCCGTAGGAGCACATTTTTGTAAAGGCGATCACAAAGATAAAATTCGTGATTTTTATCGCCCGCGGACTTAATTAAAATTTGGCTACCCTTTCACCTTAATTGAAGATAAAAATTGGATATGTGCTAGTTAGGATTTATCCTTGACTTCTGTGTGTCCAATTCATTTTTCGGTAGTTGGTTTTAGTGAGTTCATCAAATTCAAAGAGTGCAAAAATTTCCCCGTCTTTTCTTCCCAAAAAAAAATTCACAAAAATATTTTCTTCCTTTCTTTTTATTAAAAAAAATCCAAAAATATTTTCTTTCCTTTTGAAAAAATTAAAAAAAAAATTATTTCCCTCATTATGGCCGACGAACGTCCTTTACGGGAGTATTTTGCCCATTTTTCAATTTCTCAAAGCATGTTTGAAGTTGAGCCTGAGTCCAATCTCCACACTTTACTTAGTGGCTTTAGCTCTCACACACACGCACCTCACATTTCATCACCTCAACGCGTCACATGCTTCGTTGTGCACATCTTGCTTTCTAGCCAATCACTTGCCCCATGAGTGCCCCTAAATTCCTTATCCTTTCGAACCCACTATGGAATAAGTGTATCCACATGACACTGTTTCAAAACCCACCTCGGCCTATTATCATGACAAATCCAATACCGAGTGGTGTGAGTACCCAATCTATTCGTGGATGCCTGATCACCCTTCCACGCAATACGAATCCCAACCAGATGTTGTGGATCCGCACACGTTTAAATAGTGGCAATAAAGTGCATCCCATGTGACACCCCACCAAATAAAATACCGGGTGATCAATCATATACCAGATTAAAACAGGAATCTCATATGGTTCATTTTTACCATCACTGTCGAAAACCAATTTAATTACTAATAAATTATTAGGTCGGCGTCAATATTTTATATTAACTAATCTTTTTAACCAAACCAACTGAATAAAACATCCACACAATTTATATACATGAAACTGAAATGAAATAAAATAATCGAACACTAGGTACAACATAGTACAACCAAATCGAATGCCGCACTAAAAAGGCGGTAAAAGAATAAATGAATACAATTGGCCTACCGACCCGAATATTACTACAATGCCTCCTATCTAGATCACAAGGACAGAAGCTTGTAAAATAAACCTGCTTACATCCATAGCTGCGGCGCAGCAACGTCTAACTCAAAAGAATCATCATTCAGGTGTCCCTGTGTCTGGACACCTAATATATATACATATATAACAAGAGAGGGGAAAATAGAGAAACAGGTCAGAGCCCGAGTTTTGAAAATATTTAGCACGTGCTTAAAAGCCATACTTTAAAATATGAAAGCTCTCATATTTAAACTGGTATCGCACTCTCATGAGATACACCTCACCCCTCTTCTAATAGTGCACACCTATCGCATATGTTTTAAACAACCTAGTTAAGCTACCCCGCCTAACTAATCTCTTTAACCCATCTTCTAAATCCTTATAACTATCACCTACCTTGCGTGATATAATATGTTATACCGTAAGCTATTACATAAGCTTTTAGTTGATATAATCATCCATGTGATATATATATATATAGTCCTTGTTTCTATATAAAACTATACCGTTCATAATCGAGACTTTCACTAGTTTTAAATACCATATTCACTTTAATATATAACATTCTTTATATATAAATGGTTCTCGCTTGAACCCACGATTCACAATTGTATTACTCCGTATATAAAACTATCGGAAGAAGAATAACATCTTATTCATTTTACTCTTTACACCATTCAAAGTTATATGACATCTCATATTCATATACAAGCAATATACTATAAACAACAAGTATATTTATACCTATTTTACAATCATAAGTATAATAACCATCCCACCGAGCTAGAACTCGAGGATGCAGTCTCAAAGTACCCATCCATTTTTGGGTTTGCTCAAATTAACCCCTATACCAAGCCAGACTCTCTCATAATCATGGTAGAAATACTAAACTGTGGAGGCAATCATATTCTGTGACAACCCTGCTTTTTATATCTAATTCGGTTAGCTATGACCAATTAAATTATAGCGAAGCATAAATATGTTGGCATTAGAAACAAAATTTAAATAAAGGCAGTAAAGTAAACATGTATACTCTCATACGTGTAACCAAATCACATCATAACAACTATAACAAGTGAAACCAACTTATAACTATTAACTGCAATAATCCATCAGTAATCTCAAACTGAAAATATAAAATGCCAATACATGCAGCCCAACACAAAATGGGAAAAAGTAATACAATAATTCTCTAACATCCCAAGTATAAACAAAGTGATATTAATATCTAATACCACCCTCAAGAAAATGCAAACAAACGACATAAATTAAAATAGAATAACTCCACGGCTACAGGAATCCTAAGATTGATATGATCTCATCAAGCTCCATAGTCTATTGTCCAGCAAGACGAGGAACAGTCATACATTATATATGGGAGAGGATCAAGAAGCAAGATAGACGAACGTCAAAGCAAGAAAACAAGCTATAAGATTATAAGATGTACTTATAATGAAAGAACACTAGTCATTACTCGTATCCAATAATTAAGTTGTATGGATTCATTTCCCAAACGATATTCCTAGGTTGTGGCTACCCGACCCAGCCCAAGTGTAGGGAGTCTTAATTAAATAGCGTGATTAATTACTATTAATCCATTTCAAATGCTCCTACTTAGAATAATTCTTTTCATTTAAAAAAACTTAACAGTGGTAAAAGTTCTTTTATCCAGTCCCTTAACGGTAGGATATTTTCTTCAAGTATAATATAAATTGCATCGATTCGGGATATTACTTTAAGATACAAGCATAATATCTCACACAAAAAATCATATCGGGTCACTGTCGTTACTTGGGGGAACAAGTCGTAACATTAGGCCTACACACGAATATTCCCCAATATTACGTGGAAAGGGCAGTCATACTAAGTCCTAAATCACATGGCGTTCCAAGGTCATTCTATCCGACCCGCATTACAACCATGTGTCCGATTTCGGTGGTTTATCTCCGACATGGCACTCGAGCGGAACCTAACCAGATCAATCATAACAAATTGCCTTGAACACGTGCCTACGTCGACCGGAGGACTAGTCTAGCATATACTCGACAATATAAATGTAAAATAATTTCACGCACATTTATACATACAATCGTATCAAGTCTCTTACTCGAATTATACAATAGTCATTATTTACAATAAACCTAATTTACATCATTAATTTACTATTCAACATCAAATCATTTCAAGGTTATATATCCCAAATAACCATAAGTATGTGATGAAGTTAGAATATTAGGCACAACACCACAATTATCTTACTAACAACATGAAAAACATTAGCACTTTTTTTCAACAACTTTCAGCCCAGAATTGTAAAACGGCGATTTGAGGCTTTTTCGATCTATTTTTGGAAAAACTTAAAACTACAAAGTTGTTTGGAACGTGATTTTCTACAAGTACATGCGAGCATGATACCATAGCCTGCTTAAAATAGACCCGAAACTAATATATACAGTTCCCCCGATTTACGACAACTTGTTGCGCAAAATATACAAAACGCCGATTTGAGCCTTTTTCGATCCGTTTTTGGAAAAACTTAAAACTACAAAGTTGTTCGGAACGTGATTTTATACAAGGAGCGCAGTCAAGCTACCATAACCTGCTTAAAACAGACCCAAAACTAACATATACAGTTCGCCCCTGTTTATGATAACTTTCTGCGCAGAACTGTAAAATGCATATTCGAGGATTTTTCGATCCATTTTTAAAAAACATAAAACTATAAAGTTGTTCAGAACATGATTTTCTACGAGACAGTGCGGACGAAACATCCATTTTCGGAACCAAAATAGCCCAAAATAATTTTTAATATGATGATTTACTCAATTTCATAGATTTCCCAAATTCAAGAGGTTATTCTACAACTCAATCCCTATAATTATGTTATTGCGTTTGAATCTACATGGAGGGTTTTCCTAGTACACTACATATCATTTTTAACATCAATTTCATATTAATTTAGGGATCCAAATACATGTTCATGTGAAATTTCATTATAGATACATATTATACACATATAAGTTATTAACTTGCCTTGGATTGTATGGAGAAGTTGAATCCTCTTGAAATCCTCTTAGCTTTCTTCTCTTCTTTCTCTCTCTATTTCTCTACCAAACCCTAGACCCCTTTTCTGAAATGAGAAAATGAAGATTTCTTCTTTTTTATTTATTTATACATAGGGTTAGTTTATTTACAAAAATGCCATTGCCCCAAATTTAACCCTATCGATACTTTTACGCGTTAATTCGCTTCTAATATTTAAGTCGCACATCCGTATCTAAATGAATTCATTTTTACTTTTCATTTCCAAACATTTCGAATATATATACTGGTATAGTTTCATTTGCAAACATTTCGAATATATATACTGGCATAGTTTTTTTTCTTTAATCAGTTCAACTTCAATTCAATAAAAAATGCGGGGTATTACATTCTCCCCCTCTACGAACGGAGTTTCGTCCTCGAATTCAAAATTAAAACAAATCAATTCAAGTCAAGTAAGGTAGTTTAGAACGTACCTTCCATTAAGAGATATGGGTGACTAATTCGCAAGTCATCCTCTCTCTCCCAAGTGGCCTCAGACTCATCATGATTACTACACATAACACGAACAAGAGGAATGACTTTTGACCTCAACTGCTGCTCATGAAGATCTAGGATCCTAACCGGCCTTTCCTCGTAGCTCCTATCGCGTTGTAACTGAACCCCATCATAATCTATGTGTAGGTGTAAGTCCTAGGGAGGTAAGAACTTCCTCAACATGGATACATGAAAAATATCGTGTACCCGCTGGAGCTGGTCGGGTAGGGCTAAACGGTAGGTAACTGACCCCACCCTATCCAACACTATAAACGGACAAAGCGAACAACGCCTCTCATGGGTGAGACCCTCAACAGGACTTGATCCCCAACGACGAACTCTAACTTCCTCCGCCTTATATCAGCATAAGTCTTCTGAGATCTTACTCGGTCTTCATCCGTGCACGAATAAAGTCAACCTTATCTGAGGTCTTTCTAACAATATCTGGACCCAGCATCCGGTGCTCTTCGAACTCCAACCAACATGTAGGGGATCGACAAGGCCTATCGTATAAAGCCTCGTATGGTGCCATGCCAATAGTTTACTGATAACTATTATTATATGCAAACTCCACTAGTCGAAAATGTGTATCCCAACCACCTTTGAAGTCCAACACACAAACTCGTAACATGTGCTCCAAAATTTGGTTTACCCGCTCCGTTTGACCATCAAACTGAGGGTGGAACGTAGTACTCAAACTCAACTGAACTCCCATCGCCTCCTGAAGCCCCAAAAGTGCGAAATGAAGACACTGCCACGGTCGGACACGATATCACACGGTACCCCATGAAACTTCAAAATCTCGTTAATAAACACCATGGCGTATTATGTTGCCGTATAATCCGTCCTCACTGGAAGGAAATGAGACACCTTTGTCAGTCTGTTGACGAGTACCCAAATAGAATCATGACCGCGCTGCGATCTTGGCAACCCAATAATGAAATCCATGGAGATACTTTAACATTTCTAACTGTATAACCGAACTCTCACCACGAAGCCTAACATAACTGAACTACTAAGTTGATCCAGAAATCAATACCCCCAAGTCCCGACTCGCTAAGTTTCGTGCATGGAGTGTCTTACAAGCAAAATCCAAACAAGGAACCCTTCTGATACACTACTGTCAGCTTGTCGAGATAAGGAATTTGTCAACTCAAGACCCCTAGTGATACAAGAATCATCTAACTCCGAAAATAACTTATCTCTGGACTCAACGGTTCATCACACAATAAATAATCCAACTTCGCCTATTTAATACAGATGTCACTATTCATCAATCATGCCTCGATACTCAACTCAGAATCGACTAACAATGTTGCCCCAGCTACACTATGAGTCGCGATCCCAGATATGAAATACCACATCGAACAGATGGTACTTAAAGCTCAGAAGCCAACTCTACTCTGAGTTGTCAATAACACTTGCCTTGCACTTAAATTGATGGTGAGTCAACCGATATGGAAACCCTTATGATCCACTAATATTGCACATGTGCATAAGTATACAACTTCTATGCACTTACGAATATTAGTCCATCTTTCCATGTCTGGAGTTAGGTAAATAATATCAACAAGGTTCATACTCTCTCGAACAAGACAACACCGATAAAGTTGCATTCTGGGCGGTCAACGATCCCTCACCCAAAGGTTTCAAACGAACCCAAGATGCAATATGCCCCATTGTACACCCCCACTTCTCATGGTTTGGTCGCTCTAACCCAAGGCGACAGACCCTCGCTAGATTCGACTTACCGTTCTTTTGTTAAAAACATGTATATGAATTCAACCTATTCGAAAGGATTTTCCTTACACTGTGAGTATATTAGAATTTTCTCACGAACATGAAATGAACTTGGTTCTTCAAACCACAAATAAGGCTTGTACATTTGCCAATCAACGAGGTAAGACCCAAAATTCCAACTTATCATACCAAATCAGAATATCGGACTTGGCACACTCACCATCTGGATACTCATCTTCCAACACCCCAACGCTACCCGATCTTTATGAAGAACGGTGTGCTATCCAACAGGTCAAAGGTCGTAAATACAAGGTAGCAGGTACCTTCGCATACGGTGACCCCAATTAACACTCAGTACTCCACATATAACTGAAGTAAAAATTGAATATCTTACGAACCCATTCACAGGTGTTTGTTCAAGAGTACACACCCTCCTTACAAAACTTATCAACAACGATCGACGCACTCACTTGTTGCCCCCTATAGTGGAGGTAATCACAACTATTTCAATGAATGGGTCCAACATTTGGAACCCCAAAATGTCTCAATCCTTTCCATTAATGAGACACTCTCTTGGCAACACTATCATCAATCATGTGAAAACTGACCGAGATACACACGACTCTACCATTATCAAAAGAACTCCAATTATTGCAAAATATGGAAAGAAAACTCCCTAAAATTATGGACTTCTCCAATGTCAATCCTCGTATGACCTTACGATATGAACTTCCTCATCCTAAGTGTCCATGGCCAAGACATCGCAACATTACTGATACATTCTCATGAACTTGTTCGGGATAACTCGCCGAAACATTTCACTCTGAACAATTGAGTACCTAACCCACTAATATATCTTGTACATGATCGAACACACACCTAATCATACTTAAGTTCATTCCATTATGGATTTTATCTGATCAGAACACTATAAAACCACTATGCCACCCTAATACGACATCTATCGCTTGTGTGGACAACATATACATTTACACGCCTACCAAACTTCCCTGATACCAACACAATATTTCAAGGATAATCACTTATCCATTCCAGATTCAGACTCATGTATCTCCCATTGAACATCATCAAATGGATGAATCTATTTCATTCGTTTCACAAGTATGATAACACTCTTGCATACACCAAAATTGGACCCCTCAGGTCATCCTTTGACGGGGTGGGCATACACTGATTTCGAGCAGTCCTCTCTCAAATCACAACCCTTCCTTTACATTTTCATGGGTAATAATATACTCTAATTACCACAAGACTTAATTCATTAACCATTCACTGATTAATATGTCATCAAATTCCTCAGCAGTCTGTCCATCACGGGTGGAGCGTGATAATTCCTTCTCAGGAAAACGTCGTAACAACAACTGGACCACATCATTTTGAGGTATCCCATATCTAAATCTCTACCTTTCCACATTGGAAAAAACTTCGGACAACTACACACGCAAGTGGTACCAATAACTCAGTGGTACTACATGGTGGGCTATAACTTATACCAACTTCTTTACATCCACAAGAGCGACGATATTCAAAGTTTATAATGCACAACAAATATACGAGTGTTTCCTCCCCTTAAATCACCAAAAGTCAACTCAATCATTGAGTTCAACATCGGTGCTATCACCTACTGGTGGGCGATAAAACTACGATAGTTGCACGTGAATCGTTATCTCCTAAAATGCTTGGACCCTATGCCCTCCCAGTGTCCACGTCTCATCAAATCACCATCTTAAAAGATAGTAAGTTAACACGTATCCTAAAAAAAATTATTCAAGTGGAGCACTAGTCATAATTACAACAAGTACTCACACACGGACCTCACGCGTACTTTCCCGTGGTCTATCGAAGATTCACGTCATGTGCGGGACGTCTCGTGAATGAAATCCGAACAAGGAAGCCTCCCTATACACAAGGATAGCTATGAATATCCCGTCGCAATCGTAGCATGAAGATCTTCCAAGTCATCGAATACAATACCTAATCGTAAGGCTCTATGTATCAAGGAAATGATGCACGAAAAATGTAACGGACTCCCTCAGATCCCTAAAGGATCTAAAACATGCTCTGATACCAACTGTGACAACCCTTCTTTTTATATCTAATTAGTTTAGCTACGCCCAATTAAATTAAAGCAGAGCGTTAATATGTTGGCATTAGAAACATAATTTAATTAAACGCGGTAAAGTAAACATGTACACTCTCATACGTGTAACTTAATCACATCATAACAACTATAACAAGTGAAACCAACTCATAACTATTAACTGCAATAATCCATCAGTAATCTCAAACTAAAAATATAAAATGCCAATACATGCGGCCCAACACAAAACGGGAAAGAGTAATACAACAATTCTCTTAAATCCCAAGTATAAACAAAGTGATATTTATCTCTGATACCACACTTAAGAAAAGGGAAAAAAATGACATAAATTAAAATAGAATAACTCCACGGCTATAGGAATTCTAAGATTGATATGATCTCATCAAGATCCATAGTTTATTGTAGAGCGGTTCGAGGACCTGTCATACATTATATATAGGAGATGAGCAGGAAGCAAGATAGACGAACGTCAAAGCAAGAAAACAAGCTATAAGATTATAAAAAGTACTTATAATGAAAGCACACTAGTCATTACTCATCTCCAATAATTAAGTTGTCTGGATTCATTTCCCAAATTATGTTCCTAGGTTGTGACTACCCGACCCAACCCATGTGTACGGAGTCTGAATTAAATAGCGCGATTAATTACTATTAATCCATTTAAAATGTTCCTACTCGGAGAAATTATTTTCATTTAAAAACACTTAACAGTGGTAAAATTTCTTTTATCCAGTACCTTAACATTAGGATATTTTCTTCAAGTATAATATCAATTTCATCGATTTGGGATATTACTTTAAGATACATGTATAATATCTCACACAAAAAATCATATCGGGTCACTGTTGTTACCTAGGGGAACAAATTGTAACACTAGGCCTACACACGAATATTCCCCAATATTATGTGGCAACGGAAATCATACTAAGTCCTAAATCACATGGCGTTCCAAGGTCTTTCTATTCGACCCGTATTACAACCATGTGTCCGATTCTGGTGTTTTATCTCCAACACGACACTCGAGCGGAACCTAACCGGATCAATCATAACAAATCGCATTAAACATGTGCCTACGTCGATCGGAGGACTAGTCTAGCGTATACTCGACAATATACATGTAAAATAATTTCATGCACATTTATACATGCAATCGTATCAAGTCTCTTACTCGAATTATACAATGGTCATTATTTACAATATAACCTAATTTACATTATTAATTTACTAATTCAACATCAAATAATTTCAGGGTTATAAATACCAAATAACCTTAAGTATGTGATGAAGTTAGAATATTAGGCACAACACCACAATTATCTTACTAACAACATGAAAAACATTAGCACTTTTATTTCAACAACTTTGTGCCCAGAATTGTAAAACGCTGAGTTGAGGCTTTTTCGATCCGTTTTTGGAAAAACTTAAAACTGTTAAATTTTTCAAAACGTGATTTTCTACGAGGACAAGTGAGCACGCGACCATAGCTTGCTTAAAAGAGACCCGAAATTAACATACCACAACACGCTACTCAGATATATAAAGCGCCGATTGGAGGCTTTTTCAATCCATTTTTGGAAAAACCTAAAACTACAAAATTGTCCGGAATGTGATTTTCTACAAGGAAACGCTTGCACGATACCATAGCCTGATTAAAATAGTCTCAAAACTAATGTATACAGTTCGCCCCTATTTACGACAACTTTTTGCGCAAAACTGAAAAACGCATATTGGAGGATTTTTCGATCCGTTTTTAAAAAAACTTAAAACTAAAAAGTTGTTCAAAACATGATTTTCTACAAGGCAACAAGGACAAAACATCCATTTTCGAAACCAAAACAACTCAAAACAGTTTAAAATATGACGATTTACTCAATTTCATAGATTTCTCAAATTCAAGAGGTCGTTCTACAACTCAATCCCTATAATGATGTTATTAAATTTGAATCTACATGGAGGGTGATCCTAATACATTTGATATCATTTTTAAAATCAATTTCATATTAATTTAGGAATCCAAATACATGTTCATGTGAAATTTCATTATAGATATATATTATACACATATAGGTCATTAACTTGCCTTGGATTGTATGGAGAAGTTAAATCCTCTTGAAATCCTCTTAGCTTTCTTCTCTTATTACTCTATCCCTCCTCTACCAAAACCTAGATTTGTTAAATGAGAAAATGAATATTTCTTCTCTTCTTTTATATTTATACCTTGGTTTAGTTTATTTACAAAAATGCCATTGCCTCAAATTTAGCCCTATCGATCCTTTGACGCGTTAATTCGCTTCTAATATTTAAGTTGCACATTCGTATCTTAATGAATTCATTTTAACTTTTCATTTCCAAACATTTCGAATATATATATACTGGCATAGTTTCATTTCCAAACATTTCGAATATATATACTGGCATAGTTTTTTTTCTTCAATTAGTTCAATTTCAATCCAATAAAAAATGCGGGGTATTACATATATCTTCCTGAAAGTGGAATAAAAATAATATCGCACCCATATACAGGAAGATATGACTTGGGGATGTACTCTCCCGGCTCCGTAAGCAAGGGGATTCACCAACATCGTGCAACCTCCCTAGATAGCACTAGAGATATATACAATTTTGATGTATATCCCTATACTCGTGGAACCAGCCTAAAAAATACAAATATACCAATCATATACAAATATATTTATTTTCGTATCATATCATATATTTATACTGTAACAACTCCCATATATATAATATATATCACTTCTCAATTCCGTCATCTAGGAGTCTTAATATCACATCTAGAATCCCCTACAATAATCTCTCAGTTATAATTTAACTCCCCATGCATTTGAGGGAAAACTGATAAATTCAGCAAAGGAAAATCGATTCTCTCCAAATGCGAACCGATTCGGTCTCAATCCGAATCGATTCGGAAAGTTTTCTGCAAGCAGGTCCTCAAAGACAAACGGATTCGGTCTGAGACAGCCTTACAGGCCCCCTTATGCGAATCGATTCAGTCTAGACCCGAATCGATTCGCCCTATTCGGAGCTCACTGTTTGGGCGATTTCATCTTCTCCAAATACCCAAATATCAACCCATTCTCCATTTTGTGGATTCTATTCTCAACCAATAAACACTATAATTATCCTAACATTGATTTATAACTAACACATCAATTAATTTGTGGTATTAAACCATCTCTCTTAGATTTATACCCCAAAACCATGAAAACCTTACTTTATCATTTCTTCCCATTTCTAACTATTTCTACACACCATTAACATGGGTTTAACACTAGAAGTCATCAAGAGATAACAATACATCAATTTTCCCAATATCAGGTTTGATCTCTGACTAACGATTTGGATCTCGAACAGCCTTCTGTAGAAAAGTCATAACAAATTCAAAAATAATCAGAAAAATACGCGGTCAGCGCCCACGCATTTGTATCGAAAAGATCTAGAAATTTTATTTTTGAACAAATGGCCGAATCGATTCTCTTCCTAGCCGAATCGATTCAGAAAGTACATTAAGTTACTGGTCATCGTCTTCTCTAATTTTGCTTTTTAATCCGACACCCAAACCTCCATTAATACACCTCCAAGCTTTTTATCTTCTCTTCCATCATCATCCAACCTCAACCAACGATATATTCACATATAAAAAGGGTTCTAATCATCCTATAACCAATAACCAACAATCAATTTTAATTAGTTCCTAAGTTTCTCAAATCGAATACTATCCGAGTTTTATCCGTTCAAACTTTCGAAATACCCGTTTTGATTCACGAAAACCCAACCCAAAAATATTTATAGTTTATTAACACAAACTATCATATGAGATACACACTCAAAAGAATAAAGCAAGTAAACACTTGCCTCGTGGATAAAATCCGACAACCTTGAGTCGAATCCCGCAGAGTTTGTCCCAAAAATCCCTTTCCCCTCTTCCTTTCTTCTCTTCCTTTCTTTCCTTATTCTTTTCTCTCTTTTGTTTCTCTCTCTCTTAAGGCTTATAAAAGGGAGATAATATTTTCTCCCTTATAAACCCCAAAATGACTCGTTTACTTAATTGCGAGTCCCTACTAGTCCAAAAATATCCGAAACCCAAACACTACCCTCGGTTACTCTATTCTGACTATCTTGGTCATTCCGAAACCAACCATGCACTCAAAATCCCCATACGTGTCACTTAACTAAAATTCACTAATTAAACCCAACACATCTAAATACGTGTGTTTTTTAAATAAAATATTATTCTTTGTCGCTTTACCCTACTGCGACATGTAATTAAAATAATCCAACTCATTTACTTAGTCACAAAATTAAATGTAACACACATCGTTAAACATCTAACACTCATAAACTCCAAGAATTATTATTCACAGTAATTCCTCAAATTTCCAAATTACACCCACTTATGCAATTTAAATATCTATAATAGTATGGGGTATTACATACTTCCCCCCTTATAACGGAATTTCGTCCTCGAAATTCGATTACAACATGTATCACCAATGTAGGATCGCTAATCACACTATGTACTAGTACACCGAATTCGAATGGTACTAACACAATGGTACCCTACCATGTACTCGTTCACGGTACCCACCTATATCACGGCTTATACTCTAACGCACTAGCTTAACAACAAGCTTGACTAAGTCTTTACATGCTGAAAACGACGACACATCGCACCTTGTGCTTCTATAACTGTATTTAAAGGTAACGAGCCTATAATCACAGCTCTAACGTATCGATCTTATCAGAAAGTGGCATCCCCCTAAGCGCTCTATTATTTTAAACCATGACATAGAATTCCCCCCAAAAGGAAACTACATTGGCACTTTACTACTCCCGTCAGTCTTATCGCTTATCTCTGATGTGCCAACTCTTGTTGCACCTATATACGACGTCCAATCAAATACAGTCCAAGCCATTCATAACTGCCCCAAAGCAAAATCTTCGACTGTATATACTACACCACCTTTCTATCTCGGACGGTATATAAAATGAACACACTTCCTCACCCTAGTGCTAACACCTGGGTACTCCCAACCCAAATAACTCAAAATTTAATTCTTCCTATACATGGAAATCCAATCCTTCTTAAAGTTAATCCACCAATTTTCTCATGGTCAACTCACTACAATCTTCCTAAAACAAGGCTACATGCCCCACTGGCCTTACTTCCTAATAACCCTAAGATTGATTTTTTCATACACACGTAAAATGAGTACTATACTAACTATATCCCTAGTAGCCACAACCTTTCCTAACTCCCGACATTATCTCAGTTTCATACGTAAGACGTCTCGCAAAGCGAAATCCAAACAAGGAACCCTCCCGTTACACTACTTCCTCACCCCGTCAGTCATCAAGATATAACGGCCTAAGGCACACAACCGAGATGTTCTAAATCCTACCTCATAAACACAATAACGTGTTTCTACCACTATGTCCTTCCATTTCGACGAAATGGAAGGTCTAACTAGTCGGGGCGTTTATACTCTGCACAAGTATTACTAGCATCATAACTAAAGCATACTACCTCCAAAATTTGCTTTTTTAATCAAGGCCTGGCTATAAGCCTCAAATCAATTCTCTAAATCTTACCTCACCCATTATTTACGGTGTGAGAACCATTTCATTGCTTTTCCATAGAACTTCCATCTCCATGAGCCTCCAATCATGACATGGCTCTCGGTTTATAGTGTTTTCTTCACACTAGCTAACTTATCATCAAAACCAACATCCTTGCATCCCATAACATCTCTCCACTCCCAACGTTGTTAAGGTTCATGCGTGGAGGTCCGTTAGTTGCAAATATGCAACTGGGATAATCCCATCCCATCTATCAACAAAATGTGGTCTGAACTACTACTTATTTTAAGGAGCCATACCACAAAGTTCTTGTACTAACACTAAGTCCTTTGCACAACCAACAATGAGGTTATACTCACCTCTTAACACTAAATTTAGCATACCTTAAATCATACCTATAAGGTCTCCGTACACTAAAATCGGGAAAATGAAATATCTACTCATCGAGGTTCCATCTAGACATATAATAAATAGCGAGCTCAACCCGTATCTAGGTGAGATATCGCAAAAATGACCAGTTCCACCCTGCAACTGCGGGTATGATAGCCTTGTAATCATTATCCTGCTATCGCTCCGACCAGCCAAAAACATATTATGTATAACACATACAAAACAAGTAGTGAAAGCCCAAATATAAGCTCAATATACCAACACCCGCTTTCCCAACGAATGAAGAAAAATAGTACCCCTCTATCATAGAAAAACTTAAAGATATACCCTCTATAATATTACCGATACTGGTATAAAACTCGAATCAAGCACGTGAATCTAGGGTTAACAAAATACTGTGACGCTATCTAGCCACATAAAATACACCTCCTTCATCTGAGGTGAAACTCATACCAATAACATCGCCAATCTTCATGGCTGCTCCAATTGGTTTCAAGAAATAATACACTTGCCTTAACCAAACCAAAACTACTTTGATCAATGCCCCTTCTAGGCACCCTACTCTTGTCCTTAAACTCCTTATTGGTCAAGGACTAACCGTGTGGTTTTACACTCCACGTCATAAGATTTCCTCTCGCTGGCCACTCTAACCATGTTAAATGATCAGTATCTCGGACACTAATAGCCTCGATCCTGACAATCACCTTCATAGTTCCCTTAGCTCCTTTGACTAAAAGAAAACATACTACCGGCCTCAGCTGTCACGAACATAACTTCTCCATAAGTGTTAGCAACACTTACTAGTGAGCCTATCATTCCATTAAAGGACTCTCTCCTCATTGTACCTACCTTAATTCGGTACACAGTTTACTTATCCATATAACTCCTTATTCACTGTCGGCCTCTGACCCATCCTTATGTGAAAATTTTAGAAACTTCACTCTCCCCAAGTCTGGTAAATTGAAGGAATTTGTGGTTAAAATCATCCATAAGATTCCTCTATGAGCAAAACATCCTGCTCCCTCAAATATGATGTCCATCGTTTCCACCATTTCAACATTGCTCTAACGAGTGAAAAAATTTTACTCAAATTTTCATGTGTGGGCATTTCTATACCATGCTCTACGCTAAAGCTTCTGAGCCTTCTGCTTCCACTGGATAATGTTACACTGACTCCGTATAACGTAAACTTCAACGTATGGTCCTTATCAAAGATTTTTCAAACTTTTTCCCCATTTCACTTCACTTGGTAAATCAAGTTTAGCACCACTCTCTACTACAGCGGTATGTATATAATTATAACTACTATACTTCAGTAGTCGTTGCAGTAATCCTTGACAATGCCACAAGTGGAGTGACCCCTACTGCGGTCCTCATTCCTAACTTCAACTTATAACTCCAATTAAGCCCCGCCTCATGTCTCCCTCGCAACGGCCTTCCCTAGTCTCCCTTCATCGATCAGCACACGAATCTCACCCGAACGTGCAAAAGATTTACTATAATCTTACATAATATTAGGAGAATGAAATCTCACAATAGGAATCAACAATCCTAATGATAAGGCTCTACATCAAATAGAAAGCAATGCTGAAAGCGTAGTACGTCCTCACAGATTCCTAAGGATACTAGAACCTGATGCTCTGATACCATTTGTGACACCCTGCCTAATAAAATACTGGGTGATCAATCCTATACCAGATTAAAACATGAATCTCATATGGTTCATTCTTAGCATCACTGTCGAAACCAATTTAATTGCTAATAACTTATCAGACTGGCGTCAAAATTTTATATTAACTAATCTTTTTAACCAAACCAACTAAATAAAACATTCACATAGTTTATATACACGAAACTGAAATGAAATAAAATAACCGAACACTCCGTACAACATGGTACAATCAAATCGAATGCCACACTAAAGAGGCGGTAAAAGAATAAATGAATACAATTGGGATATTGGCCCGAATGTTACTACAATGCCTCCTATCTAGATCACAAGGACAGAAGCTTGTAAAATAAACCTGCTTACATCCACAGCTGCGGCGCAGCAACGTCTAACTCAAAAGAATCATCATCCAAGTGTCCCTGTGTCTGGACACCTAATATATATACATATATAACAAGAGAGGGGAAAATAGAGAAACAGGTCAGAGCCCGAGTTTTGAAAATATTTAGCACGTGCTTAAAAGCCATATTTTAAAATACGAAATCTCTCATATTTAAACTGGTATCGGACTCTCATGAGATACACCTCACCCTCTTCTAATAGTGCACACCTATCGCATACGTTTTAAACAACCTAGTTAAGCTACCCCGCCTAACTAATCTCTTTATCCCATATTCTAAATCCTTATAACTATCACCTACCTTGCGTGATATAATATGTTATATCGTAAGATATTACATAAGATTTTAGTTGATATAATCATCCATGTGATATATATATATATATAGTCCTTGTTTCTATGTAAAACTATACTGCTCATAATCCGCGACTTTCATTAGTTTTAAATACCATTTTCACTTTAACATATAACATTCTTTATATATAAATGGTTGTTGCTTGAACCTACAATTCACATTTGTATTACTCCGGATATAAAACTATCAGAAGAAGAATAACATCTTATTCATTTTACTCTTTACACCATTCAAAGTTATATGACATCTCATATTCATATACAAGCAATATACTATAGACAACAAGTATATTTATACCTATTTTACAATCATAAGTATAATAACCATCCCACTGAGCTATAACTCGAGGATGCAGTCTCAAAATACCCATCCATTTTCGAATTTGCTCAAATTAAACCCGATACCAAGCCATACTCTCTCACGATCATGGTAGAAATACTAAACGGTGGAGGTGGTCATATTCCCTCCTGAAAGTGGAATAAAAATAATATCTCACCCATATACGGGACGATATGACTTGGGGATTTACTCTCCCATCTCCATAAGCCAGGGGACTCACCCACATCGCACAACCTCCCTGGATATCACTAGACATATATATATTTTGGATTTCCATCCCTATGCCCGTGGAACCAACCTCTAAAATACAAATATAGTAATCACATACAGATATATTTATTTTCGTATCATATCATATATATACTGTAATAACTCCCGTATATATAATATATATCACTTATCTATTACGTCATCTAGGAGTCTTAATATCACATCTAAAATCCCCTATAATAATCTCCAAGTTATATTGAACTCCCCATGCACTTGCGGGAAGAAAACTGACAAATTCAGCAAAGGCGAATCGATTCACTCCAAATACGAATCGATTCGAAATAGCGAATCGATACGGTCTCAATCCGATCGATTCAGAAAGTTTTATGTAAGCAGGTCCTCAAAGGTGAATCGATTCGGTCTGAGATAGCCTTACATGTACCCTTAGACGAATCGATTCGGTCTAGACCCGAATCGATTTGCCATGTTCGGAGCTCACTATTTGGGCGATTTCATCTTCTCCAAAATGCCAAAATATCAACCCATACTCCATTTTGTGGCTTCTGATCTCAACCAATAACTGATTTATAACTAACATATCAATTAATTTGTGGTATTAAACCATCTCTCTTAGATTTATACCCTAAAACCATGAAAACCTTACTTTATCATTTCTTCCCATTTCTAACCATTTCTACACACGATTAACATGGGTTTAACAGTAGAAGTCATCAAGCGATAACAATACATCAATTTTCCCAATATCAGGTTTGATCTCTAACTAACGATTTTGATCTCGAACAGCCTTTTGTAGAAAAATCATACCTAATTAAAATAAATAAAAAGAATACGGGTCGGCACCCACGGGTTTGTATCGAAAAGATCTAGAAATTTTATTTTTGACAAAGAGCCGAATCGATTTGCTTCCTAGCCGAATTGATTTGGAAAGGATGTTGAGTTACTGTTCATCGCCTTCTCTAATTTTTCTCTTTAATCTAACACCCAAACCCCTATTAATACACCTCCAAGTTTTTTATCTTCTCTTCCAGCATGATCCAACCTCAACCAACAATATATTCACATGTAAAAAGGGTTTTAATCATCCTAGAACCAATAACCAACAATCAATTTCATTCATTCTTAAGTTTCTCAAATCGAATTCTATCCGAGTTTTATCCGTTCAAACTTATGAAACACCCGTTTTGATTCACGAAAACCCAACCCAAGCATATTTATAGTTTATTAACACCAACTATAATATAACATACACATTCAAAAGAATAAATCAAGTAACACTTGCCTCGTGGATAAAGTCCAACGACCTCGAGTCGAATCCCACAGAGTTTGTCCCGAACAATCCCTTTCCTCTCTTCCTTTCTCCTCTTCCTTTATTTCCTTCTTCTTTTCTCTCTTTTGTTTCTCTCTCTTAGGGCTTATAAGAGGGAGATGAGATTTTATCCCTTATAAACTCAAAAATGACTCGTTTACTCAATTGCGAGTCCCTATTAGTCCAAAAATCCCCGGAACCCAAACACTACCCCGAGTATTGTATTCTGACTATATTGGTCATTCCGAAACCAACCGTGCACTCGAAATATCCATCTGAGTAACTTAACTAAAATTCACTTATGCAATTTAAATATTTGTAAAAGTATGGGGTATTACACGCCATTTTGATCAGTTCTATCACTATGTACCTAATGATTACCAACCCTTTATCCATCACGTTGAAGATTCTCCCGTGTATGACACACTTGACCCCGTTCCCCACACTTCTTAGGAGTATTCTTCATTTTCACATCTTAATAGCGAGCTGTGTACCACCTCAACCACCGTCACCACCCACCAACACTTCACCACCATCATCCACATTCGCTCTCAAGGCACTCTTGCAACAATTTATCATCGAGCAAGAGAAACCCACTCAAATTCAAAAGAAAGCCCTCCAAAGGCTTTAACCAAGGTTAAGTGAATTTGAGTGTGCGAACGAGTCGGATTTACCTTCAAGTCAACCCATTATTTCACCCACGTGGAAACATGATGAGTTGTCTTATAACTCGAATTTTGACTGTGACCAACCCTACTACCCCGATTATCTCGAAGTTGAGAACATTCCATGGTCTAGGCCTCAAGTTGACAATTAGATTGACTTATCCAATGATAGTTAGACTGATCCCAACCCTGTCGCATTCATAGAACCCACACTTGAGGTTCACATTCCCTCTCCCGCAGGAATCCAAAAATACGCCCGAGCTTTTACCTTATGCCCTAATTGCATATGTCTCTCACATGCCCATATCTTTTAGGTAAGCTCCGGCTACGAGTGCTAACCACTTCACCGAGACTGAATTAGAGATGGTTCCCACCTCTCTAGATATGGATCCTACCCCGTCACATTTGTCTCCGCTTGAGCCGAATATGGATGTAGATTCATATATCTCGAATCTTAATGCCTCGTTACTCCCTTTCACCACATTGGATGGTGATACATTGGTGGATACATTGATCTCTCCATCACTTGATACCACACTCCCTCTTCAGTAGGATATTGAGGATCATTCTGACCCTCCAAATGAGTGCATGTTGTCCATGCTTGAGTTGGATCATCTTCTCCCAACCATTTATCCCACCCGACCCACCCATTGTCCCTACCACTCCACCACCTGGTTTGGATATTGATTTTACACCTTTTATGTTTCCATCTTCATTTTTAGATCCTCATATGAAACCAGCCTCCACCTTCCATGAGAGTATATGTGGTGGTAATCTTTACTTCTGTGACACCGAGCTTGTTACCCCATGCCGACCACTCTCTTGTGGTGTTGATTTTTCCCATCGATAGCTCCTTGGCGTGTCATGACACGACTATGACCATCGACCATTCATATAATGGTCGTGCCATTTCTATGAGGCCCACCCCATGATTATTGCTAAACCTTATTGCCTCCCCATTCAATTAGAGCCCCATGCTTATAGGTCCCTTCTTGCCCTCACATTTAAGCTCAATAAGGCCCGTGATAGGTGCCTTTACACCCTCACCATTTCCATCCCTCTATATACATTTCTCCCCACCAACCCATGGTCCATCGATGTTTTGCATCGTGTGAAGAACTTTGCTAAATAAGTGCAATGACACTTGTTTACTTTATCCAACAAGACTGACGCTTCAGTCTCGTTTGGGGGTGATTATCATCACCCATTTGTTCTGCCGCCCTGCACTTTCATAGAACTTATCTTTAGGGTGAGATCCGTTCAGTCTGGCTGAAGATATTAAACTTAAAGCTGTCGAGAGGCACCCAGTCGTTTCTAGTATCAGTCTCATCCTGTTTGGGGGTGGTGCTTCTCACCACCTAATGCTTTATCATGTTTATAGACTTGTACGTTTTTTAATCTTATTACTTATTCAAGTTTCATTTTGGCCATATTCGATCCACTTCATTAGTGGTTGATTATGGTACTCTCTTTCATCCCTTCTTCTCTCAATTATAAAAAAACAATTTTATTTAACATCGAGGACAAATTTCCTTTTGGTTTTGGGGTGGGAAATTTTACCAAAATCGTACCTCTTTTGAAAAATTTTGATTTTTAAAAAAGCATATTTTTAAAATTTTCGTGCAGTTTCTTTCATCTCACTCATTGACGTGAATTTTCTATCATCCATCTTTTAAGTCTACGAATCGAGCTAGATGATATGTTTTCTAAATAGCTTATGTAATACGTATCAAGGCATTTTTGCACCATGAATTTCTAGACTCAACAAAGTTTGCGCACTTAGTACGTCACTACAGTTTAGAGTTTAAGAGTACTATAATTCTCAAGAAAACCTTAAGGATCAGCAGTGGAGACTTTAGCTTGTGATATTCGTACCTTTCACCCTTTCAGAGAGTTTTACGCAATCTCCGAGTCACAAATTGATTCAACTTCTTTTGAGTCTACACTTAAATCGTTGTATTATCTCATTATTTTTCATAAAATTTTTGGCTTGATCACTGAGAACGACATCAATTTTGAGTTGTAAGAAACACGTGTCTTGAAATTTGTCCCGAATACTAGATTTTCATCCATATAGATACCATTTACCATTCACTTCACCCATTACATTACCATATTCTTCCATATTTCCATGTATTCCCCACACCCTCACCTATCATCTCCATTCATATATCATCCTTCATTTTTGAGAAAAATAGTGTTTTCTAAATGAAAAATGTCTCCATTGTTGGTTTGAAAAAAAAGAGAAAAAAAATATAGAAAAAGTGAAAAAAAGAGAAAAGAAAAGAAAAAGGAAAGTCAATTAAAAAAACATGAAAAAAGAAAGTTGTTGTCAAGTTCTTGTGAAATAAAGATAATTGCTCATCAAATGTGATACACTCTTCTCTAACATCCATCCATCACATCACCCTCATACCACACCTCATACCATCCTTCCCATTTCATTTTCCCCTCACCCATATGAATCATATTTCCCCTAGGTGTTCGGGAAAATGAAAGTCAACGTGGTGAATAACTCGACGTTCTCACTATAATGATTAGCATTCTTTCATGAGATCATTTTTATTTCTAAATTATTTGTTCTTTCTTATATGTGTGTGAGACATTTGAACTTGCGTACATTTACACACCCCCTCACACACAATAGCGATACACTAACCCAAATCTCGTGAGTTCGTTTGAGAGAGTTATATCGAGTGAGATTTAAAGTTGAAACATTGATTCCAAAAAGGTGATCTAAGAATTACTCTTATGATGCTCGACCCGTTTTGACTGATTCACATCACTCACGTTGAGTTCTATGAAGGATGTGCCTTGAGTATTTACTTAGCTGAACTTTTTATACACTTCTAGTTTGTATTCCTCAAAATATTTATTTCGTGATGGATTGTGAGATTATTCTATATTTAATAGGAGATAGACTCCCGTTTTCAAATAAGAATTTTGTGGGTAAATTCTCTGCAAACCCTCACGAGATAAAACTCATCCTTTAGGGAAACCTATAGGTTTAACGGCTTGTTGCACATGCTAAGTGCAATCTCAAGTACTCGCGAAAGTGGTACACTTTTGGTTTCTTATCTTTCTTTCTCTCCATATTTTTCTCGAGGACTAGATATGTTCTCTTTTGGGGTGGTATAATAAGTACCCAAAAGTGTTTAAATAATACCTCAAATAGATAATTTTTAATCGCTAATTCTCGAAAAATGGGTCTTATGCGCGTATTTGTCTATTGCGCAGGCTTGATTTTACTTGCGATTTCAAAAGTATTACTTTGAGGCAATTTGCATCAAGATATGGTTAATTCACCATTACCGTATGCAAACCTAGCCTTAACCTAGCCCAGACCTGGCCTAAACCTTCCCTGAGCTGTGTGTGTGTTAAGTTTGTGCTTTTACAAATTTTTAGATTTTTTTTTATTTTTTGTTGTTTTTATTTTTAGAATTTAGTTTAGATTTTATTTAGAATTTTTGTGTATATTTAGTATTTATTTGCAATTTTTATATTTCTTTTTGTTTAGTGTAGTTTCATTTTGATTTTGATTTTTTTATTAGTTTTTTATTTATTTTTGATTTATTTATTTTATTATTAGGATTAGTTTTTAGGAATTTATTTTTATTAGATTTTCTTTTTAATTTTTATGGAATGTTAATTTTAATTATTATTTTCCATTTTAAAGTCTTTTTAGTTTAATATATATATATATTTTTTCTTTTTAGTTTGATTTTTATTAATTTTATTTTTTCAGTAGCGTTAGTTTAATAGGGTCACAAATGAAACACACACACCTCATTACATTACACTCACCTACACACTAACATACTCACTCACACACACCTAATTACCAAACACCCTCACAACACACAAACATACCCCCTCATCATCTTCCCCACTCAACCCTCCACCAACTTCCTCTCTCTACCTCTATTGACCTAACCACAAACCCAATTCCATAAAGCAAAACCTTTACCTCCTTTAACCATCCAAAACCGAGCTGACTCGAGATTTATACAACCCCGGATGCAACCTGCGAAATCCGACCAACATACCTCCACCAAGCTGGACACAACCAGCGACCTACCCGACCCCATTCTAGCAAATATAAACCCACTACATCCATACCTGAAAACTTGGAGCCCCCAACACCAGCCTCACCCCGCTGGTAACATTCCCAACGTCTCAACCCGACTCGACAGCATCTCCGAACCCCCCTCCTTAACCCAATCTACCTAGCCGACCCTGACCCACCGGAATCTCACCTCACGACCAAAACTACGGCCAAAACCCAACCTTACCTGACCCTCTTAAAATCCCCTAACCGGAGCCACAACAAAATCTCCAGTCCTCCCCCGATCTAACCCGCCGGCGGGCAAGACCATCCCCAGTCCAACCTGAGACATCCCCAAACTGAACCCATGTCCGCCATTTCAAACCCAAACACGATTCTGCAAAGCTAAGACCAAGTCAAAATAAATACCAAAAATAAAAATAACCCACATGCTTAAAATGCCTAACTAATCCCAATTCCAAAAATACCCCCATCACTTCCTCCACATGTTCCTTTAACCCTCACTACCTTATTTACCCTCATCCATTACCTCACACCGGCTCTCTCAAATACCATTTACCACATGTGCTTGACCATACCCAAATTAACCCTAGCCACGTGCACCTACTATTTAAAGAAGGCTCAAGACCCATTTCAAAAAGGAGACACTAATTTAGAGACAAACCCATAGAGAGAAGAAGAGGAGAAAAACATTTTGTAATTAGTTTTATTTTATGTTTTTTTATTATTTTAGTTAGAGATTTGTGAGGATAAATTGTTAAGAGATTCAATTGAGTGTTGTATTTAAGTGAAAACTATCGGAAGCTCAAATTGGATGGTAATTATTCAAGTTCAAGGATAATTTAGAGTTCAACTTTACAAATCAAGTACATAAAAAAAGGCTAAAAAAAGTAAAAAGTATAAAAAGAAAATAAATAGAAAACGAATTTCATGACTTATCATTTGTTTCACTCCTTAGATTAGGATTGACTTCGTTACTTACATCTATTCTAGTATTTTATACATTTGTGTAGGTGATAAAGGATCTTTGATGGAGAGGCTTTGACGCAACGATATCATAAAAAGAAACTCATCAAATGGCGCCGTTGCCAATATTTGGAGTTTGAATCATCGAGAAGAATTTTTTTAATCTTAATTCATTTGTTCTACCTTTTTCATTTTTTGTACTATTTTTCATTTTATTAGAAGGCTTGTATTAGGATTTTTATCCTTCGATTCTATTGCGGTGCATGGAGACCATTTATTTTTCATTTAAAATTGTAATAAAAAGAAGAAAAGCATGATAGGGAGACCGAAAAAGGTAGAGAGAGGGCATCCAAAGGCGAGGATTTAGAAGTGTCTCTATCTTGGGTCTGTAGGACTCCTGGGGCCGACTGAGGTAAGAGAGATCTCCCCTCGGTAGACTCAAATTGTTTATCACCCCATGGTGTAAAATTTGTGGGAGGTAAATTTCTCAACACTCGTGCCTCTCCTGCCAGCGAGTCAATTTTTGTGTGTAACTACGTGCTCTTATTTGATTTTTTTCTCGCATTTATTTTTAAATGGTGTGATGAATTAATCAATTAAGACCTACACCCGTCATTCATGTGAATGGATTTCATCACTTGACTGACTCGCTTACCATTTGTGTGCTACCCTAACTATCATAAATTTTAAAATCAATAAACTAGCTAGCCCCGTAGGAGCACATTTTTGCAAAGGCGATCACAAAGATAAAATCCGTGATTTTTATTGCTCGCAGACTTAATTAAAATTTGGCTACCCTCTCACCTTAATTGAAGATAAAAATTGGCTATGTGCTAGTTAGTATTTATCCTTGACTTGTGTGTGTCCAATTCATTTTTCGGTAGTCGGTTTTAGTGAGTTCATCAAATTCAAAGAGTCTAAAAATTTTCCCCGTCTTTTCTTCCAAAAAAAAAATCACAAAAATATTTTCTTCCTTTCTTTTTATTTTAAAAAAAATCCAAAATTATTTTCTTGCCTTTTGAAAAAATTTAAAAATCCCAAAAGAATTATTTCCTTCACTATGGCCGACGAACGTCCCTTATGGGAGTATTTTGGCCATTTTCCATTTTCTGAAAGCATGTTTGAAGTTGAGCCCGAGTCTAATCTCCACACTTTACTTAGTGACTTTAAATCTCACACACACGCACCTCACATTTCAAAATCAAGATCTTAAAAAGCTTGTATAAAGGTTAAACGAATTTGAGTGTGCGAACGAGTAGGATTTCCCTCAAGTCAACCCTTTATTGAACCCACATGGAATGATGATGTGTTGTCTTGTGACACGTAGTTTGAGTGTGACCAACCCTACTACCCAAATAATCTCAAAGTTGAGACCATTCTATGGTTCGGGCCGCAAGTTGACTTATCAAATGATAGTGAGACTGATCCCAACCCTATCTTATTCAAAGAACTCACACTTGAGGTTCACATTACTGTGACACCCCGACTAATTAAATACCGGGTAGCTACTCCTTTATTAAATTAATTCAAAATGCCAAGTTGGTTCAGTTAATAGCATCACTGTCGAAAACATTTTTAATAATTACTAACCACCTAGTATTTAAAAAGTAAGTGCCAAATTTTAAGTTAAGTCTGATTAACATGTAGTAAAAGAATAATGAAAGAATAACAACCATTCACCATAATGAAGTAATGAAGTAACCAACAATTAATCATAATAAGTCCGGAGGAAAACTCCTCACAACAGTCCCACAACTAAAAATATATGACAAGTCTGAATCCTGAATAATTACATGCCAAAAGTCTGAATACTGAAATAAATGAAATGTCTCTAAAAGAAATGGGCGACATGCCCTACAACTGATAACTGAAGAATATCGAGTCAAGATAGATGAAGCGTTTACAAGCAAAATCCTGTAACTTCCACAAATAGCTACAACTCGTCACCTGAATGAGAATCCTAAGCATGGTGTCCTTGTGGCTGGGCACCTAAAATGGTTTTTACAAAAATAGATTTGAAAGCAAATGGGTCAGAGCCCGAAAGTGGAAATCATTTTAAAAACAGCAAGTGTTTTAATAGCATTAAAACATTAAATGCAAAATACATGTTAGGACGTGCACTCACATGAAATTCTCACCTCTCGACTACATGTGCACTCCTAACGTACCGTACCCATCTACATGACATACACATCTAACCAAACCGTAATAAGTTCTACCCCTTACTACTCGATCTCCATATTACATTCTAGCGTTATCAAATAAATAGAGGGCTTCACTTAAACTCAGATTCTCAATTGGTAATATAATTCACTATCGGTTAACCCGTTATGTTCTCTCACTACATTACCATAATTATGTTCACAATAACAACATAAAAGTTCCCACTAATTAAGTGTATATTATTCACGTCATAAATATACAATACAAGCACCCTGAGACTAGTTGCGGTGCACACATACTCTGCTATCCATCCCGGTACATCACGTACATAAGGATCACATATTCCGAATCTCTCAGGAATAGTTCTCAGATAACAACATCACAAATAATGGAGGCGAACACAGTCACATCACATGGGTCACGCACATACCTGCGCTCCCACGATCAGCAGACTTATTAACATCCCAATAAGTCCTTCTCTGACCTATGTTCATCGAGGTAACCAGTCTAAATCCGGGAAACACAAGGATTAGAGGGCCCTAAGCGAACGCAAACCTCCCGTGATAGCAAGTATGGTAGGTATGTCATACACATAAAATTCAGTACATATACTAAGTATTCACACATCTTAGTAATCGCCATAATATATTGGTGGTACACTTCTCATTCTCGTACCGACATATAATACTACACAATTTATATGTTCCCGGTTAATATAATAAATTAGGCCGTCAATAGTTCTCACATCGTAATAGACACTCACGTCCTACTTCATATTTTCCCTTAGGTTCAAACTACACTACTAGGTTTGACTCCTCATTATATCCCAAACATCCCAAATGTATCAATTAATCATCAAGGGAAGGTTATCTTTATGTATACACAAGGTTACGGGACACTCGGGATCAAAACAGGCTAAAAAGCCTAAACTGTCAAATCGTTAGAAGTCTCGTTCGAACGAGGCTGTTCGAACGAGAGTGCGTTCGAACGAAGTGGGCTTTTTAACGAGGTCTCGTTCGAACGAGAACATCGAACGAAATTCACCCTCGTTAGAAGTCAAAGGTCAACTCGTTAGAAGCTCGTTCGAACGAGCTCGTTCGAACGACCTGGGTAGGTCTTCTAACGAGTGGCCAGTTTCGAGCCCAGAAATCCTTATTTTGTTTTTTCCATCTTTTTCTTCACTTTTAATCTCATCTAAACATTAGTCCAACACTTGTTCAAGGTTCCTAATCGTCTCTAAACATACATAGGTCACCTACTAACGTTTTTGTGGGGATTAAATCATTATAAACATCATCCAAATATCAAATCCATTCATTTATCCCCAATTTCAAGAACATGAACCCTAAAATTTATAAATCATCAAGGAGTCTAAATAAATTCGTTTTTGTTTCATCCAAAATGTATTAACATCAGATTATTCACCTACATATAGTTCTACATGCAAATCCTTATCACAATACAAGTTTCTAATTCCAAATTACTGGGTTTTTATCAAACTCCCAAGAATAATAAGATTTTTATCAATTCCTACACATGGAAGAAGCATTCTCTGAAATTAACTGGAATTAAATTACTTGCCTTATTTGTATCTTTGATTTGATGACAAATCTGATGAGTGGTTCTTTCTCTCTGCAGGATTCTCCTCTTTCTCTCCCTCTACAAGCTCTTCTCTAATGGTGGCAATGGAGGCTAGGTTTTGTCTTAGGAACTTTTGGGGCTAATTCTAATAACCCCCGTAGCCCTCTAATTAGTAAATGGATGGTAATGGGCTAGTGGGTGTTTTAATTTTCCAATTAAAACTCCTAAAATTCGTTAATCAAAAATCCCAAAATTCTAAAATTACCAAACTGCCCTTTTTGGTTGCCGGTATGGCCTAAAAATACCCCGGGACCCAAACCAAACCCCCGGCTAGTGTTTTCTGACTATTTCGACCCTTCCGGACACGTTGGCGCACTCGAAACGACCATACAGTTTATAGAAATAAAATTCACTTTTTAATTATCATAATATTTCCCTGACGCGACTGTCACACGCATCTCAACAAAATTTCCAAATTGTCATATTTCAATCTCACGACAAATTTCATAATTCACTATTCATATATAATCATATATGCACATATAATCAAATACCAACTCGCATCTCGCTAGTATTTTTAACCCGGATTAATTTCCAATTAATACGCATTTAATTTAATTAATCCCATAAATAAATATCACAAAAATACGGGGTATTACAATTACCTCTCCTACCGAATCCAAAAATACGCCCGAGCTTTTCCTTATGCCCTAATTGTATATGTCTCTGACATGCCCATATCTTTTAGGTTATCTCCGGCTACGAGTGCTAACCACTACACCGAGACTGAATTAGATATGGTTCCCACCTCTCTTGATATGGATCCTACCCCGTCATATTTGGCTCCCCTTGAGCCGAATATTGATGTAGATTCATATATCTGGGATCTTAATGCCTCGTTACACCCTTTCACCATATCAGATGGTGATACATTGGTGGATAAGTTGATCTCGACACACTCCCTCTTCAAAAGGATATTGAGGGTCATTCTGACCCTCCAAATGAGTGCGTGTCACCCACGCTTGAGTTGAATCATCTCCCCCCACCATTTATCCCACCCGACCCACCCATTGTCCTTGCCACTCCACCACTTGGCTTGGATCTTGATTTTACACCTTCTATGTTTCTATCTACATTTTTAGATCCTCACCAGAAACCAACCTCCAGCTTCCATGAGAGTATATGTGGTGGTACTCTCTACTTTCTTGACACCGAGCTTGTTACCCCATGCCCGCCACTCTCTTGTGGTGTTGATTTTTCCTATCTACATCTCCCTAGCGTGTCACGGCGCGACCATTCATAGACCGGTCGAGCCATTTCTATGAGGCCCACCCCATGATTATTGCTAAACCTTATTCCCTCCCCAGTCAATTAGAGAACAATGCTTATAGGGTCCTTGTTGCCCTCACATTTAAGCTCAATAAGGCTCGTCATAGATGCCTTTACACCCTCACCATTTCCATCCCTCCATATACATTTCTCCTCACTAGCCCATGGTCCACCTTTGTTTTGCATCGTGTGAAGCACTTTTCCATACAAGTGCATTGACCCTTGTTTCCTTTATCCAACAATACTGACGCTTCAGTCTTGTTTGAGGGTGATTATCATTACCCATTTTTTCTGATGCCCTGCACTTTCATAGATCTTATCTTTAGGGTGAGATCTGTTCGGTCTGACTGAAGACATTAAACTTAGCGCTATCAGGAGGCAACTCGTCGTTTCCAGTATGAGACTCATCTTGTTTGGGGGTGGTGTTTCTCACCACCCAATGCTTTATCATGTTTATTACCCTTTTTATCTTATTACTTATTCATATTTCATTTTGGCTATATCCGATCCACTTCATTAGCGATTGATTATGGTAATCTCTTTCCTTCCTTCTGCTCTCAATCATAAAAATCATTTTATTTAACATCGAGGACGATGTTCCTTTTTGTTTGGGGTAGGGAATTTTATCAAAATTGTTCCACTTATGAAATTTTTTTATTATTAAAAAACCCGATTTTTAAAATTTCGTGCAGTTTCTTTCATCCCACTCATTGACGTTAATTTTCTATCATCCATCTTTTAAGTCTTCGAATCGAGCTGGATGATATTTTTTCTAAATAGCTTATGTAATACGTATCAAGACATTTTTGCACCATGAATTTGTAGACTCAACAAAATTTGCACACATAGCACGTCACTACGATTTAGAGTTTAAGAGTACTATAATTCTCAAGAAAACCTTAAGGATCAGCAGTGGAGACTTTAGCTTGTGAGATTCGTGCCTTTCACCCTTTTAGAGAGTTTTACGCAATCACCGAGTCACAAGTTGATGCAACTTCTTTTGAGTCTGCACTTAAATCGTTCTATGATCTCATTATTTTTCATAAAATTTTTGGCTTAATCACTGAGAACAACATCAACTTCGAGTTGTAAGAAACACGTGTCTTGAAATTTGTCCTGAATACTAGATTTTCATCCATACACCTACCATTTACCATTCACTTCACCCATTACATTACCACATTCTTCCATATTTCCATATATTCCCCACACACTCACCTATCTTCTCCATTCATCTATCATCCTTCATTTTTGAGAAAAAGAGTGTTTTCCAAATACAAAATGTCTCCATTGTTAGTTTGGAAAAAAAAGAAAAAAAATATAAAAAAATAGAAAAAAAAAGAGAAAACAAACTAAAAACAAAAGTCAATTACAAAAACATGAAATAGAGAAAAAGAGGAAAAGAGAAAGTTGTAGTCAAGTTCTTGTGAAATAAAGACAATTGTTCATCAAATGTGATACACTTTTCTCTAACATCCATCCATCACATCACCATCATACCACACCTCATACCATCATTCCCATTTCATTTCGTGATGGATTGTGCGATTATTCTATGTCTAATAAGAGATAGACTGTCATTTTCAAATAAGAATTTTGTGGGTATATTCCCTGCAAATCCGCATGAGACAAAACTCATCCTATAGGGCAACCCATAGGTTTAACGACTTGTTGCACATGCTAAGTGTAATCGCAAGTGCCCGCGAAAGTGCTACACTTTTGGTTTCTTATCTTTGTTTCTCTCTATATTTTGCTCGAGGACTAACAAGGTTCTATTTGGGGGTGTTGTGATAAGCACCCAAAATCATTTAAAAAATACCACGAATAGAGGATTTTTAATTGCTAATTCTCGACAAAATGGGTCTTATGCGCGTATTTGTCTATTGTGCAGGCTTGATTGCAGTTGCAGTTATAAAAGCATTATTTTAAGGCAATTTGCATCAAGATATGGCTAATTCACCATTCTCGTATCCAAACCTAGCCTAAACCTTCCCCGAGCCGTGTGTGTGTTGAGTTTGTGCTTTTACTAATCTTTAGTTTTTTTTATTTTGAGTAATTTTTATTTTTAGAATTTATTTTAGAATTTATTTAGAATTTTTGTGTATTTTTAGGATTTATTTACAATTTTTATATTTCTTTTTATTTAGTGTAGTTTTATTTTAATTTTAATTTTATTTTTACATTAGTTTTTAGTATTTATTTATTTATTTTGTTATTAGGATTAGTTTTAGGAATTTATTTTTATTAGATTTTGTTTTTTGTTTTTATAGAATGTTAATTTTTATTTTTATTTTCATTTTCTTTTTAGTTCGATTTTTTATTAGTTTGATTTTTTTAGTAGTGTTAGTTTAATAAGATCACAAATGAAACACACACACCTCATTACCCTACACTTACCTACACACTAACATACTCACTCCCACACACCCAATTACCATAAGCCCTCACAACACACAAACATACCCCCTCCTCATCTTCCCCACTCACCCACTTCCTCTCTCTACCTTCATTAAAATAATCACAAACCCAATTCCATAAAACAAAACATATACCTCCTTCAACTCCAAAACCGAGCTGACTCGAGATCGAACCAACCTCGAATGCAACCTACAAAATCTGGCCAATATACCTCCACCAAGGAGGCCACAACCAGCGACCTGCCCGAACCCATTATAGCAAATCTAAACCCACTACATCCATACCCAAAAACTTGAAGCCCGAAACTCAACACTAGCCTCAACTTGCCGGCAACATTCCCAACGTCTCAACCCGATTCAGCAGCATCTCCGAACTCCCCTTCTTAACCCTATCTACCTAGCCGGCCTTGACCCGCCACAATCTCACCTCGCAACCAAAACTCCGGCCACAACCTGACCCTCAAACCCACCCGTGACCCAAAACTCCCTAATCGAAGCCACAACAAAACCGCCAGTCGGCCCCCGATGTAACCCACCGGCGTGCGTGACCATCCCTAGTCCAACCCGAGACATCCCCAAACCGAACCCATGTCCGCCATTTTAAACCCAAATACGATTCTGCAAAGCCAAGACCAAGTCAAAATAAAAATAACCCACGTGTTTAAAATGCCTAACTTATCCCAATTCCAAAAATACCCCCATCACTTCCTCCACATGTTCCTTTAACCCTCCCTACCTTATTTACCCTCATCCATTAACTCATACCCACTCTCTCAAATACCATTTACCACATGTGCCCAAATTACCCCTAACCACTTACACCTACTATTTAAAGAAGACTCAAGACCCTAGACACTAATTTAGAGACAAAACCTTAGAGAGAAGAATAGGAGAACAACATTCTGTAAATAGTGTTTTTATTTTATTTGATTTAATGATTTGCGAGGATAAATTGTTTAGAGATTCAAGTGAGTGTTGTATTTAATTGAAAATTATTGGAAGCTCAAATTGGATGGGAATTATTCAAGTTCAAGGATGATTTAGAGTTCAACTTAACAAATCAAGTAGATTTATTTGAAGATTTGTTCTCTTATCTCTACTTTAATTTTAATTTCATGTTTAATTTGTTGATAATGTTTCATTTGTTATGTGTTATCATCATGTTAGGCTAGAAACCCCTTTAAATGGGTGGGGTGATTCATTATTTGATGTTAATCTTTTTTTAATTAGTTTAATTAAATTAAATGTCCATTTGATAATTAACTTTGCACTCTTACTTGTTGATTTACGCATCGACAGATGGTAAATGATTTTCGAGAGAAAATTGAGATTCGAGATATAATACACATTTTAGATTTGAACTAGAGATAAGGGTTTCTTAAGTGTGGTATTATTTCATTGAATTTCAAGTCTAAGTTTATTTCTATGATTTAAATTAATTTAATAAATCGATCCTAGCGGGTGATTTGTTAAATGATCTTTAGATCTACTTTTCAAGAGTTGTAGGAGCGTTAAATTTAATTTTCTAAAAGGTTATGATTAAAATTACATTTGCAATGAGGGTTGATTTGTGATTTTGATATTAACTTGGGATAATTAATTTGAATGAATTAATTAATTTTGATTAACTAGAATATACGATTTCATCCTATCCCTTGTTAGTCCTCACTTTTATTACCTCATATATCTCATGTTTTATTTTTTTTTATTTAGTTATTTCACTAACTTTCTTCACTCACTTTTTAGTTAGTCTTACATCTTGATTTAGTTTAGATATTCCTCATCTCAAAATTGTTTTAATATTGAAATAACTAAAAAATAATAGAAAAAGTAAAAAGTACAAAAAGAAAATAAATAGAAAACAGATTACATGACTTCTCATTTGTTTCATTCCTTAGATTATGATTGACTTCCTTACTTACCTCTATTCTAGTTGTTTATATATTTGTGTAGGTGATAAAGGATCTTTGATTGAGAGGCTTTAACGCAACGTATCATAAAAAGAAACTCATCAAAATACCACCCCCAAGCAGGGTAAGACTCGTACTCAGAAATAGCGGGCTTCCTCGCGGTAGTGCTAAGTTTAATGTCTTTAGCCAAACCAAATTGAGAGGGCCTTTATGTGTATGTGATTTAGTCAAAGACAAAAAATTCCTCAAATTTATTATGTGCTAAATATGTGAACCAATTTTAATTAACCCAATTTTATCTTCTTAATACTAAACATGCATCTAATGAGATTAAACAAGTAAGGTAAAGTAAATTCACAAGGCCAATGTATGAGGAACCCACTAAGGGAAAAAATCCCGGATGGCCTAGGCCAGATAATTAATATGATACAAAAATTACAAAGAAATAATTTATTCTTACACAACGACTCGACTCCAGAAGCCTTGACGCCTCTTTTTTTATTCTCTCCTCTACAATGCAACGTAGGAATCCACCCATGTGAGGTCCATAAAACATGAGTCCTCGTAAGCCTTGGTATCCACCGATACAACCTCAGCAACCATCTACAATTAGGAAAATGGAATCCATCATTTCTTCACCGTAATCATCATGCACGGAATCCACCGTATGAAAATAATTGTTCAATAGGGAATAACAAAAATAGATGTCAAACACAAGATATTTATGACATCGGATTATGAAATCTCGAATCTTGAAATGGGAAGGATGTTAATGTTTTAGCTTTGGAAAATCTTTGTAACAAAATTGCAGAAAATGTATATCTTTCTGTTTTTCTCTGCACATTATTTCTCTAAGTCAAAGATGCCTAAAATAGTAAAACACATTTTTCAAGGCAGCACGTCGTTCGAACGAGAAACAATAGTCGTTTGAACAAAAAGAGTATATTGTTTGAACGATAATACAATCTCGTTTGAACGAGAGTACAATCTCATTTCAACGAGGTATAAAATCATTTGAACAAAATAAAATGCAAGCCTTTGTTCATATGAATCTAAACTCGATTTAACTCAGAAAAGATTTATAATAATTATTTTTAAATAAAAGATAACATCCTTATAAAATATTTCGAGAATCATAACCTGTTATGCATTCATACCTGAGAAAATATCAAAAATCCGTGTGAAGGCTTAAAACGTGCACCTAAAATGCGGTATGATTTATCTTTTGAAGCTTGGCCACTACGCCTTCAATACAAGGTCACAGGCTTAATGGAATCGTGACACATAAAGACTATCATATGACTCAAAGTGGTTTTTGTCCGAAATAATGCCAAAATTACAAATTGACACTATTTGAAAAAAAATCGTTACAAATCCCCCCTTTGGCTATTTTGGGACAAAACCAAAAATATTGAAAAGCTAAGATGAGCCGTCAAGCGGAATGATCTATGTTCCATCCCATAACCCAAAAAATTAAAAAATAGGACACCGATTAGAATTTGAAGGATCGACAAGAATGAGTTGTATGAATGTGATGTAGCTGAAAAATCTGACTCCTTGAATAATCGCTACACACGAAATAAACAAATACTATATGAAGTATAGAAAAAAAATATGATATATAAACAATATGATCCAATATCAAATTTCCCCCTACATCACATATCTATCTTTCCCCCCTTTTTTTCCTAGAATAGACAAATAGTGGGACAAATAAATAATAAAGTCATATCTATCATGAGTAAAAGATGTGAAGCATAACTAGATAACAATGAGTAAAGAGCTAATAAAAGATTAGAATATGACAAAGTATAGATAGTAAACAGTCATATGAAACAATTATCACTATAACCAATGACGCGACTAAACATAATATCATTAAAAAATCCAGTATAATAATCATGAGAATGCCCTTTTTGCAGCGTCCTAGGTAAAAACAATCTTTTCTCACTTTTAATCTTTTGAAACAAACTTTCTCCAATTTAAACCTTGCACCTGTAAACTTATCTTGTGAAAAACAATTTTGATTTACCCAGTTTTAACTTAATTAATCCTAAACAAGCATTTAGGTGATTAAGAAATCAAACTAAATAAATCAACAAATCACATGACGGCCATGTACAAGGAAATAACTACGGGTAAAAACCTTGGACAGCCAACCCAGACAATCCACTATGATACAAAAATTATAAAGATAGAATTTAGTCTTACTTAATGACTCGACTCCACAAACCTTAAGGCCACTTATTCTTTTTAATTTCTCCTCCACGGTAGCAACGCAGGACTCCACCTATGCCAAGTCCACAACACATGACTCTATTCACACCTCGGTGTCCACTGATACAGCTAAGCAATTGTCTACTATTTAAAACATGAAATCATTTGCTTCTTCATAGTAATAAACAGCACGATCGGAATCCTCCAAATGAAAATAATCTCTCCTTATGATTGAAGAATCAAACTTGGTGCCAAACACGATCTCAAAGCATATGTATTATGAATCTTGGATCAAGTAAACAAAAGGGAAATTATTTGGAGATTGGAAATCGAGTAAATAATTACATAAACGTTTACACAAAGAGTTCTCAAAATGCACAACCTCAAACTGATCTGAACAACATTTTATAGAAAAATCCAATTGGTGGGATCATTTGAATGAGAATGTTATTTTGTTCGAACGAGATATCAATCTTCTTTTTATGAGAAACTTCTCATTCCTAAGGAAGCAAAACAATACGCGTCGTTCAAATCTCATTTGAAAAAAGGCTTCGAACAAGGTATCAAACGAAACTAACTGGTCGTTCGAACGACCTAAGGATTTCATTTGAACGAAGTGAAATATCGTTCGAAATATGTAAATCTTATTTAAAGACCTGAAGGAAAAAATATTTTCTAAAAAAATAGTTCCAACGATTTTGTAAAATAAATACCCTTATAAAAACTATCCAAGGACTCATAACTTATACGCATTCATACCTGGGAGATCCTCGACATACGTAAAGACAGTCATGGCACAGTAAACACAACATTAGTATAAACCATCACACTTTGAAGCTTGGCTGCTACTTCTTCATTAAACAACATTATAGGCGTATGGAATCAACTCAATAAATATAATCCTATGACTTAAATGTTTTGACCAGTTTTGAGCAGAATAATGCCAATTACTAACAAATTGACTCGATTGGAAATTTGTCCTTACAAATCTCCCCCTTTGTATATTCTGGGACAAAACCAAACATAAAAACCTATAACCAGTCAAGCTCTCTAAATATACTCATTCCCCATTCTCAAAATGGAAAAAGAGTACAAATGCTTAAAGACACATAAACTTTGAGTAGCCTTTCTTTTCTTGAAACTTTGTCGCTTTGATGTCATCATGTAATCCTTTACACGTAAATACACCTCAAATGCAAAGAGAATGTAACAAGTAAAAATCCGCAAATGAATAAACATCTAATAATTTCTAATTAATCTCAATCTCGGATATGACGTCTCCCCCTAGGATAAAGATACCCTAATCATGTAAAGGAAAGATATCATTTCTCCCCCTTTTTGTTTTGGAATAGACAAAATAAGAGAGCATAAATAATTACTCCCAAAACCAAATCTCCCCCCAAATAAGTCATCATGAGATACCAATTTAAATGTGGAGGTAATAAGGAATAAAATCATGCAAACGGTGTAAACTACAACATGGAAACTCAAGCATAAATAATCCAATAAGATCAAGCATGGTAAATATGGACTAAATATAAGATGCAAAGACTCGAAACACAATACCATATATAATATATGCAAAATATATCAATGAAATTCTGAAACACATATATACGTATAAACGACCCCAAAACATGACACAAAACATATAAGCTTTACACACTAGTATAGTATCAATGTGTATAAATATGTGGGATGAAATGAATGGGAATGAACTAGATAGAAATGAATTATAACCCAAACACTCAAATACGTTCAATAAGTTCTAATTGACCACAAAACTTTATCAAACTAAGATTTATCCTCAAGTGTCAAAATATGAACTTTATGAACAAATAAGCACAATGCACACAAGCCTAGTGATCGAGTGGAAAAATCGAGCGTCCGTGTAAATATGCTAGTCGTTGTTATCGGCTTCCAACCACAATACAAAAACCTAAACTTTAACTACACTCTTGCAGAGTATAGTGGTGAGTCTGGGTATCGAATCCACAGGGAGTTAGGACGTGTGAACGTGATGACAAAGGTAAGGTAGTTTAATCCTAAAGTTGATATTAAAATAAAATAAAAGAAAAAGATGATTGATTTTTGGATTTTATCTATGAATCAACTAAATTCAATTAAATTAACCTACGCATGCAAAATTAACTAACTAAGAAGGAATTAATATGAATGAATAAATGGGTTAAGAATACACTCCCCTAAACCCTAGTGTGTATGCCAATACAAAATTAGTCATAAATTGGATAATTGATCAGACCCAATCTTTAGTACTCCAAAGCATTACATATATGAGGTTCAAGTCCACATCATACATAATCAAAGAATGAGTAAAGAAGTCTTGCAATAGTTCACGCGTGTTGCATCCTTAAGCACCCCGGTTACCTAGGGCAAACGAGGTCAAAAGGTCTACAATGGTTGTGACTATACAACACGATCTAATCATTTATTTAATTTAGAGGAAAATTTTTATATCTATGCATACCACATCGGGTTGGGTTCATGCATCCCCACCCTTAAAAACTTAGCTTAACATGATTAAAATAAAAGAAAACTTAAAGCTGAAAGTGCAGGAATTCATAACTAAATCTAGAAAATTGAGAACATAACTTGAATTGGGATTGGAAAACTAGAGAGCGATAATTAATTAAACTAACTATGAAAGCAGTAAAAAAAATAAATTAAAATTACTTGCAATGGATGAATGATGAATTTTGAATAGATCTTTAAATCTTGAATAGTAGCCAAACTTCAAAACTAGGGTTCTTGGATACAAGAATGCTTTAAAAACTAACTACTAGCCTCCTACAACGTGAAGTAAAAAACCTCTTTTCTTCCTACTAGGGTTTTGCCATTTTATATATCTCAAAAATGAATCTTACCATGATTCTCCACGTTTTACAACTAATAAAAAGGAATTATACAAGAAATTTCAAGAGTTGAAACTCTTCAGCTTCCAGAATTAATTTCAACTTTTGACTTTGTGTCTCCAACTTTAAATGGGCATAACTTCTTCACCATAGCTCGGATTGGGGTGCCGTTTTCTCAATGTGATTGTAATTTAGAGCTCTTCAACTTTCTAGTTTTCTCCATCACCGGAGTATATATGTAAAATTATGAAAATGCCCTTTAACTCCCCATTTCTTACTTTCTTTCACTATTTTGCATTCTCTTTCTCACTAATTTGCATGAAATACCTATAAAACACATAAGAGATACACAAATACAAAATAATTGCCAAAAAGGGTTAGTAGCGTAAATATAAAATAAATTCAAGCTATTTACAATGAACGGGATCATAAAAATACCGAAATTAAGGGGATAAATGTGAAGAATTTATGCCTAATCAAATCCCCCTAACTTAGAACTTTGCGCATCCCGAGCAATGTAAGAGAAATGAGTTGACTTTTGAAATTCCTTTTATTAAAATAAAATTCCACTTTCGCGGGCAAGCGATTGCATTGAGCATATGCAAGAAGCCTTTAAACCCCTAGGTTACCCTAGTAGGACAAGTTTTGTCTCGTGAGGTTTTGCAGTGAATACACTCACAAAATTCTTTATTGACTCAAATAAATATCAAAATACTTAAAAATTGTACAATTTAAACTTTTCGAAAAATAATCACCATAAATTCATATTCAAATGTCTCAAACCATAGTGTGTGTGTATGTGTGCAAAGCCAGAAATTAAACCTCAAATTTCCACCGATTGAGCATTACATTACTTTCCGAAAATTTATTTTGATTCAAATTCTTACGAATGTACTCACAAACGAATCACTTGGGTTGTGGTTGTTTTCTCTCAGTATGCATGATATAGAGAGTAAATATAATGGACACAAATTCACGCATTAAAAATTGAAAATAAGGAAATATATGGTGAAAAGATCTCATCATCGGAATAAGTTATTAGGAAACGAGAAACATCATCTCTTAATCACACCATTTTAATCTCTTTTATTATCTTTTCATGTCTTAGATCTCCATGCAGTAATTAATTTCTCCATTCGGACTCGGTTAGGACTTTTCGGGTTAAAAAGTGTAAAGGGTAAAAAGGGAATGGACGGAATGTTCTGAATTGGAAAATGTCCTTATGACATCTATTAGTACTTTTTCAGGCATTTGCTCATTTTTCTCTTTCTTTTTCTATTTTCATTTTTTTTTCTTTTTTTTTTTCTTGCTATTTTTCTTTTCTTTCACTTTTTTTTATTACACACTTTGGACTTACTTGATGAATTTCCAATTTTTCACAATTCCGGGCTATTTGGATTTTTCGGGTTATCAAACGAAAGGGAAATATTTTATTTGGCTCAAAGTGGATTGCAAAGGGATATTTTTTCACAACTTTATTATGGCTAATATTTTTGGGTAAAACAAAAGAGGGCCTACTTCATTGTCCAAATTTCTATTCACATTACCATATGCATCTCGAGATTAATTAAGTTTAAAGATATATTTAGCACGAATTTCGAGACAACATTTCACACAATTTCCATAACCGATCAAAACAAATGATTGAGATCATAAACGACTTATTAAAACGCTGAAAAGAACTTTGAGTTAATCATAAACTCGGATTGATTTAAGAACTCGTAAAAAATTGAAATGCTCGAAATCTCATCGGGTTTGATCAATCTCCACACTTATTCCTTAAGTCGTCAATTTTCTTTCAATTTCCATCTTCAGTCAGTTTTGGCTTAGTGCATTTAATTTTTACAATTTGAGACTTTACATAGAATAAAGGTGATATTTAAAAAAAATTTAAATTCTAATTTTTATTCATTTTGAAGAAAAATATTTTTGGCTTTTTTCAAAAATTTTCAATTTTTTTGAAATTTTTGAAATTTTCTCAAAAACACACACTCGGAAAGAACATGTGATCAAAGCAATGAATCTAAACAATAAACGGGAAGAATATCCCACACCCCTAACTTAAATGTTGCATTGTTCTCAATACGAATCAAGAACACAACATAAAGAGAGGAAAAGAAAGATATTACCCAAAATGGAGCGATTCCCGAAAAGTACGAGTCCATTGAATATACAAAACATGTTAGAACCAAGCATAACAAAAAGAATAACAAAAACTTTAACTAATTACTCTAAACTATAAAAAAAAGAAAAAAAAAACTAATTATGTACAACCTACGATTTTAACTTCTAATAACTCATATAGTAGAAGTCAAAAAATTTGAGGGTCCACCCAAAATACAATTTGACTTTGAGGAATTAATGGTGTGCCCTCACTAGAAAGCATGCCTCCCAGGAAAATAAGAATTCTGTTTGAAAAACAGAAGGCATGTGCAACGCGGAAGAAATGAATCATCACCTATTAAAAAATTTAGGGGGATAATGAAGGATTTGGGTGCATAGGGGGACAAGTCCCATTGGGATCCAAGAAAAATAGAATCACCTCCCATAGATTTTTCAAGTAGTATGGGAAGTGGGGCACACAAACAGAAAGAGTCCATCTTGGAAAATAATTCAAGCATAGAGTCCTTGTCCTCAAAATATTCTCCCCCAAAATTTTCAAATGGATCTGGTGGAGTGACACGTCTAAGTGTATGGCCCGTAAGATAAAGCATCTCAAAAAAAATTCCCATACAAGAATCGAATCAACATCCTTAAGACATTCATCCAGTTCTTGTGATGGATTTAATGGTTCGATAATAGTGGATACACAAGGAGACAAATGATCTTCAACCTCAGTAGATTTTGAAATATTTTTATGAGGTTGATATTCAAGGGAACTTGTATCACTCTCAATGATTTCATCCTCAAAACTGTTAGGTGAAGCACAAGTCTAGACCTTCTCTAAGTTGTCCAAATAATCATTAAACTCCTCGCAAGTTGCTCTAATTTTCAACTCTGTAGCAGCAAGGTCATCAGATTGCTTTTTGATAATAATCAAAAGTTCTTCCAAAGTAGGCTTCCTTGGTTCTAGCACCTCGGATTCCTCATTTAGTTGAAAACATTCTTCAACTTCAAAAATATCGGAAGAAAAATCCTCATTGGGTTCAAATAATGCATCTAACTCTTGCTCCCAATAACGATTTTTTTTCTTGATATTTTTCTTCAAGTCTTTCTTCTTTAAGCAATTCATTTTAATAAATTTGGATGGCCTTAGCACCGGGCTTGTGTTTATGAGACTCATCTTTAGTGATATTGATCCAATGTTCATAAGTCTTGAGCGCCTCCTCCTCACTATTATCATAACAATTAAAGCCACTAAAAGAGTGAAAGTAAGACATTTCGAAAACGTGCTCCTATATTTCTGAGATTTTTTTTGGATTTTTTTAAGGTCAAATTCGGGATTAACCAACCTAACCTTAAGTCTAGCTAATTCCCCGGCAACGACGCCATTTTGATCGAGTGAAAAAACTGAGCGTCCGTGTAAATAAGCTAGCCGTTGTTATCAGCTTCCAACCGCAATACAAAAACCTAAACTTTAACTACACTCTTGCAGAGCATAGTGGTGAGTCTGGGTATCGAATCCACATGGAGTTAAGACGTGTGAACGTGACGACAAAGGTAAGGTAGCTTAATCCTAAGGTTGATATTAAAATAAAATAAAAGAAAAAGATGATTGATTTTTGGATTTTATCTACGAATTAAGTAAATTCAATTAAATTAACCTACGCATGCAAAATTAACTAACTAAGAAGGAATTAATATGAATGAAGAAATGGGTTAAGAATACACTCCCCCAAACCCTAGCGTGTATGCCAATAAAAAATTAGTCATAAATTAGATAATTGATCAGACCCAGTATTTAGTATTCCAAAGCATTACATATATGAGGTTCAAGCCCGCATCATACATAATCAAAGAATGAGTAAAGCAGTGTTGCAATAGTTCACGCGCGTTGCATCCTTAAGCACGCCGGTTACCTAGGACAAATGAGGTCAAAAGGTCTACAATGGTTGTGAAACTATACAACACGATCTAATCATTTATTTAATTTAGAGGTTAAATTTATATCTATGCATACCATATCGGGTTGGGTTCATGCATCCCAACCCTTAAAAACTTAGCTTAACATGATTAAAATAAAAGAAAACTTAAAACTGAAAGTGTAGAAATTGATAACTAAACCAAGAAAATTGAGAACATGACTTGAATTGGGATTGGAAAACTAGAGAGAAACAATTAATTAAACTAACTATGAAAGTAGTAAAAAAAATAAATTAAAATTACTTGCAATGGATGAATGATGAATTTTGAATAGATCTTTAAATCTTGAATAGTAGCCAAACTTCAAAGCTAGGGTTCTTGGATATAAGAATCCTTTAAAAACTAACTACTAGCCTCCTACGACGTGAAGTAAAAAACCTCATTTCTTCCTACTAGGGTTTACCCTTTTATATATCTCAAAAATGACTCTTCGCATGCCTTTCCACATTTTGCAACTAATAAAAAGGAATTATAGAAGAAATTTTAAGAGTTGAAACTCTTCAGCTTCCATAATTAATTTCAACTTTTGACTTTGTGTCTCCAACTTTATATGGGCATAACTTCTTCACCGTAGCTCGGATTGGGGTGCCGTTTTCTCAATGTTATTGTAATTTAGAGCTCTTCAACTTTTTAGTTTTCCCCATCACCGGAGTATATATGTAAAATTATGAAAATGCCCTTCAACTCCCTATTTCTTGCTGTCTTTCACTGTTTTGGATTCTCTTTCGCACTAATTTGTATGAAATACGTATAAAACACATAAGAGATACACAAAATACAAAATACTTTCCAAAAAGGGTTAGTATCATTAATATAAGACAAATTCAAGCTATTTACAATGCACAGGATCATAAAAATATCAAAATTAAGGAAATAAATGTGAATAATTTATGCCTAATCACCTCGCATATTAATGATTCTAAACATTAATAGCGCCATGAAAAAATAAGCATAACTATGATTCATTGTACAAACCTATTGATCTTCAACTAAATATCCTCAAAAGATACCAATTATTACATATTTTTCTTTGCCATTCCTTTGAAGTGAAACCAAATTTTAAAGATCAAACAATCAAACTAAGTCGGCCCCATTTTGGAAATTTTTCTGTTTTTACAGCCTTTAATATTTTATTGGGCTCTTGCCAATGGTGGCTTTTTCGCAAAGACAACTTGTCTTTCCTAGCCCTTTCCTCCGCATCCTAATAATTTTCAATGTAATTCTCACAGGCAACGGTTCTTACATGCACAAATCTCTTGTAGTAAAAAAATAAGTAGATGACAAGATTAAAGGGAGAACATCTCATGAGGCTCAAGCATACATGTGAAGTTAAGATCCAAAAAGCTCACGCATGTGTGTGTGAAGGCATATGAAAAGTCGAATCCATAATGCAAATCAATGTCGAAACAACTCCATGATAAACATAACTAAGAACAATCTAAGCATCTAAATCCAAAAACAAATGTCCTAGTCACATGGAAAGAATGAAATGAATTTGAATTAAACACATCAATATGCCATATAAAAATGTGTAAAACTAAACTACATAAAACAAAAAATCTTTTTGAGTTTTTGTGAATTTTGCAAAGAAAAACACCAATTTTACAAACACGCTAACTCAAATAAAAACAAAAATCTTAATGTATTTTCCAGAAAAGATCTAAACCAAAAATCTTTTTGTATTTTTTTCAATATGATACCAAAAAAATATAATACAAAATGATACACATGTATATATATACATAAGCATTGCTAGAGTATGACAAACAACTAACATAATCAACCATTAGATCTATCATGGGAAGTATCATGTGAAAGTAAATGATAATCATGAAGTTTTGAGAGTACACTTAAGTCCAATCGTATAAACTTATTAAGTTTAGCTAATAATTCAACCAGTTTTAAACCTTTAAGTTCTAACACATGCAACTACGTGATTGAAAGCAATAAAACATTCAATTATGCAAGAAGAATTTCAAGAAAAATCCCCAAAGGGGTAAAACCTTTTATTTCACTATAATCGTATGTAAGTCGCAACTTAAAATCCTACAGAAGGAACTGCAGTTGGATGATATCCCTCAAGATCCTTCGTCTCTTTTCAATAGTTGCTTCCCTTAAGAACACACAATAACAGCAATAGAGAATCCTTCTCTATAGGACCATCAGTGAAGACGCCCTCTTCACAAGTTGTAACTTAGATATGATGAGTTTGTGGGTTACAAAGTGATTTACACAATCATATGGGATGTTTTGTTTAAATCAAAGAAGTGTTTTGGCCTTTTAAAAATCAAAACTTTATGCAACAGATTCACAGAAATAGCATGGGCAAAATTCTTATGAAAACCCCACACAAATCATGTTTAAATAGGCAGACACAAAAATAGAGGCGATTTCGGTTGTTCGAATGAGAATAGGGTCTCATTCAAACGACAGACGATTCTCATTAAAACGATAAAATATCTTGTTACTAACGAGCTAATATAGAAGACCTCGCTTGAAGCTCGTTTGAAGAAGGGCCCTTGAACGATACATCTAATGAGAACACCATCTTGTTTGAACGAGAGATGACTCTCGTTACGAGATAAAGGAAAAAATATTTTTTTTTATTTAAAAATGCACCCTCATTTTATTTTAAGAAAAAATAAAATACTCCCATATTTAAATGTGAAAAACTAAGTAATCCAAGACATGAGAATATCATATGATCGTGAAGTAGTGGACCCTAGTTGAAGGGGTCACATTACACGTTTGAGATGCACGTTCCTCTCAATTTGGATGCGTGACGTTGTGTAAGATCATGGAGTCGACGCATAATGCCCTGATATGTGTAGCGATATATGCCATAATAAATTAACCTAGATTCTTCGAACAACTCCTATAATTTAGGGACCATCTTAGAAACCATGACCTTACAAATCTCCCCCTATGGCTATCCCGTTACATACATACAAAATCCGAATTATGAAAATACAAAGTCCTATACAATTATAATACCCTCCTAATAACCCACAAGTGGAAAGATAATAAAATATGGTGGTCTTTGTAAATCTTCAACTTCTTCAAAAAATTCTTCACTTTCTTTTGATCTTTGTCTTCATCGAGTGTAATGGGAATGTGATCTTCAAAATGTACCTACACACATGAGACAAGAAGCAAATATTCGTGACGTGCAAAGAGTTTGACATAAAATGATAAAGAATACAAATCAAACTCCCACTCCCACATAAATCGTTCTCCCATTTTTTATGATGTCCTAGATAGACAAGGAAAAGAAACATAAGCGTGAAATAGGGTAAGTCACAAATTAAACCAATTATTTTTGAATTTTCAAACTTTTTCTCAAGTATAATGAATACAAATACACAGCACACCATGAACTGACACTAAGAAAGCAAGATCATGACAGTGTAGTAGAGGGGTATGATAAAATTCGATAGAAAATGAACATAAGCAGTCATAACATATATGAACAATGGATATTGGATATTCCTAAGAAATGGACGCAAATTCGTCCTTAGGTGTAAAAAAAATAAACTCATATGCTATTGAATTAATCTAATTAACAAATCAAAGTTTCAAATTATTTTCACACCAATAACGCCAAAAACTAGTATGAGTTTTTAGATATTTTATGATATGTGTGAACCCATTGATTTTCCACTTTTAGCTCCCTCAAAATCATCTCATAATATATAAATACACTCATAGAAATTTGAATAAATTAATTCTCGTATGTAGTGAAGGGTCAATGAATAAAAATGGCCTCGAACTTCTTTTGTTATGTGCCTTTAATCTTTTGGGGCTTTTTTAATTTGCAAATGTTGGCTTTTCATGTAAAGTCAACATATATTTCGTAGCCCTTTACATTGCATAAAATATATCATTTTTTCGAACAAAAAACATACGGGCAATGGTAATCTTTTATCACTTATTAAAAATATTTTGTTTTTAGGTAGGATTGAGATGAAAATCCCTAAACCAATATGTGACACACAAGTGAAATAGAAAAATAAATCCATGAATGCGTGTAATAAAGGAGACTAAGAGCCAAACATATAGAAAGATATCACAAATCACAAAAATGACTCCAACTCATAGTAAAGCACAAGGATGAAATGATGTGGTGTCTCAAAACACTATAAAATAGTCATATGGGTAATGAAATGAAGCTCTGACTTTGCAATCCTAAATGTCCATCCATATAAGGTGTAAAAAACAAATTACAAAAATCTTTTTGTATTTTTTCAAAAATTTATAAAAAGAAAATCTTTTTGCCTTTTCACTTTTTCTTATAAACCAAAAATCGTTTTGTATTTTTCTAAAAACAATATTAATAAAAAATATGATAATGCAAAAGGATACAATATAGTAATATGAGTCAATATATGAACATGAAATGCAATCCTATGCTAGACCTTAAAAACATACATGCCAAGAAAGCATGTGAAAATCATAGGGTGGTCTGAAACACCACCCCCAAACAGGATAAGACTCATACTCAGAAATAATAAACAACGGGTTGCATCCCGATAGCTCTAAGTTTAACGTCTTCATCCAGCCCGAACCAATCTCACCCTAAAGATAAAATCAATGAAATTATGGGGGTGGCAGGAAAATTGGTTGTGAGAATCACCCCCAAACAAGACTGAAGTGTAAGTCTTGTTGGATAAAGGCTAACAGAGGTTAATGCACTTATAGAGAAAAGTTCTTCACTCGATGAAAATCAACGGTGGACCATGGGTGGGTTGGGATTAGGGTAAGGATAAGAAAGGCTGGGGAGAATAAGCATTGATCACGAGCCTTATTGAGCCAGAAAGTGAGGGCAATAAGAGACCTATAAGCATGGTGCTCAAGTTGGTGAGGAAGGCATAATGGTTTGATAAGTGTAATGTAGTGGGGATCATATAGATCACATGACCGTTCTATAAAGGGACAGTGATAATGGTCGCACCGTGAAATTCCAGGGAGTGGTAGATGGAAAAAATCAATACCACAAAGAAGTAGTGTGCATAGAATAACAAGCTCGGTGTCACATACGAGGAGAGTAGCATGCATACTCACATAAATATAGGGGTGGAAGAAAAATGTACACATGGGATCGTGGAGCACCAGGGTGGAGGGTGGGAGTATGTGAGGACCTAAATGCTTAGATGTGAATAGGGAAGGTAGAATAGCAAGGTCCAAACACAGTGGTGGGGTGGTATGGACAATAGGTGGGTCGAGTGGGAGAAAGGGTAGGGTAAGAGGATCTAACTCACGAGTAGGGGAGACACACTCCTCAAGAGGTTCAAAGTGATCCTCAAGGGCACGTGAAGGAGGAGGTGTGAAAGTGAACGAGGGAGTGATCAACTTATCCACCCGAAAGGCACCATCCGAAGTGGGGGGGGGGGGGGGGGAAATTGAACGAGGCATCCAAATTCGAGATAGAAGAATTAAAATTAATATATGAATCAACAGGAGCCAAGCAATCATAGTCGGTGGTGGTTGAGGTGGGCACAACTCACTATAGTCACCAGGATAGGGAGAATACTGATCGGAAGTGTGTGGAGCAGGGTCAAGTGCAGCATTCACGGGAGAAGTATCTCTGTATAGGACAAAAGTGTGATCATCATGAGGAGCATATGAAGGGGACTGATAGGTATGAGGTTCACGAGGTGGCAATGACTACTGGTGGAAATCGTAAGTGTGGGCACCCGAAATTAAGATGATGGGCCTGAACGAGTAGCCCAATTCTGGCGGCCCAAAGTTTAGACCCCCCATCTCTTATTTGATTATGATCCATCTCTTTCCACGTTCTCATTAAAGGATACTCTAAGGAGAGATGGAAGACGTGGGGGAGTCCAACTCCCCCACTTACTAAAATGAACATGTATATATTGAACCCTAGGTCCGGGGCAAAGGACAAGTTGTATTCTATGTAATCACTCTCCGGGGTATATAGAAATAACACTGACTGCACCACCGTGGACGTAGGCACATCTTTGCTGAACCATGTACATCCTTTGTTGTGTGATTGTCATTTTACATTCCTTAATCTTGCTTGGTTATTGCCTTTCTCTCATCTATTTGTGTTGCATAATAATTGTCACCACAATTGGCGCCGTCTATGGGAAACGTTCATTTTCCCTGAGAAAAGCCCACACCAAGAAAGGAGTTTAAAATGTCTGATCACAGTAGCAATGCTCCCCAGGCAGGGGATATTCAAGAACCACCTGTTCCTCGCAGAATTAGATATGAAGTTAGACGTTCAGATCAGAGGGCTCGCTTAGAAAGGCCAGCCTCAGAGAAAGCCAAGGACGAGCAAGGTCCACACAGATATTCAGACTGATTGATGCATACGAGGCAAGGCTTCACGAGCAGAGGGAGTCTTCTCGCAAATACGAGGCTGAGAATGATCGCCTAAAAAGAAGACTAGAAAGGCTGGAGAGAGAGCTTCATCATGACACTAGGAGACGTCCATACCGCACTCCTAGCCCTCAGGCTAGCAAGTCTCGCAACCGAGGGAGGAGCCCTAGGCGAGGATCCCAGAAGATGGAGGGAGATGAATCAGACGATGACCTACGCGAGAAGCAGTGAAAAGCTCGCTGTTACTAGAGCCCTACTCGCAGCAATGAGAACATACGAGATCTGGTCCGCAGGGAGATGGACCAACATCCTACCCACCACGGTACCAGATCGACCCGAGAACTCGCCAAGCGGGCTCTCAAAACCCAGATGAAGTCACATTTCACGATAGAAATTGAAGAAGAAGAAGCCCCCAAGAAATTTTCCATTCCTAGGTTCAAGATTTATGACGGTAAGACTGATCCCATCGATCAGTACCGATAGGCCATGACCCTTTGGAACCACCGGGACACACTAATGTGTCGAATTTTTCCCTCGAGCCTGCATAACGTAGCGCAGAAGTGGTTCAAAAGACTTACCCACCGATCTATCAGGAGTTTTAAATCCCTGGCCGAGCTCTTTACGGCCCGATTCATTACCAGTAGCTCCCATCCTAAAAGGATGGATGCTTGTTGACGATGAAGAAAACACCTCAAGAGACCCTTCGAGACTACGCAAAGAGGTACTGGGAGTTATTCAACGAAGTCGAGGATTGCTCGGAGCAAGTGGCAGTGGCCTCTTTCAAAATTGGGCTACCCAGTTCTTCCCTTATATACCAGTCCCTGACGAAGAAGGAGGCTATGACTATTGACGACATAATGGCTCGCATCGAGAAATATGCTAAGGTGGAAGATGTCACCCGCCTCAGCACAGGGGAAAGCGGTTGAGCTAAACTGACTACCAAGGGCAATGACAAAACTGAGAACCAAAAGAAGGGAGGAAAGAACGGGGGAAAAAAATGGCTCCAAGAATGGAGGCAACAATGATGTGTCGAAAGCATTTCAGGCGGTCAACACCGTCTTCAAGGAACCAATTTACAAAATTCTCGCAAAAATTAAGGACGAGCCATTCATCAAGTGGCCCAGGAAGATGGGAGGAGATCCCACGAAAAGGAACAATGCGCTGAGATGCGCCTTTCACAAAGAGGGTGGACATAAGACTGAGCATTGCAAAGCTCTTAAGTCCCACCTCGAAGAGCTAGCCCAATCCAAGCATTTGAGCGAGTTTGTGGAGAAAAAGGCAGAGAAAGTGGCTGCTAATAGAGAAGTGAGACCTGACAATGTGCTCTAAGATGACGCTGGACATGAGTTCGCAGTGATTCATGGGGCATCTGATGCCAAGCAAATCCAAGGAAATTCAGCTCGGATGGAGATGAAGAAACTTACAGCGGTAATGCAAGCTCTTCAGATCGATCAAGCAAAGTCACAGTCAGGAAAGCGTCAATGAGCAGATGACGTCAACTATAACAAGCATATTATTTTCACGGATGAAGATCTGGTGGGAGTAAGAACCCCACATCACGATGCTTTGATCATTACCCTCAGAATAGCTAACTTTGACGTCGACAAGTTGCTCGTCGACCAAGGAATCTCATCCGAGGTAATGTATCTCGACCTATTCAGAAAGTTGAGGTTAAGCGTCGCCGACCTAAAGGAAGCTACTCTCCCTTTAGTTGGATTCGATGGAAAAATAACTATGCCCCTGGGAAAAATTGTATTGCCTGTTCGGACGGGAAACGTATCCAAGATGATTGAATTTCTAGTGGTGGACATCGACTCGCCATACCAAGCTATCCTCAGCAGGGGATGGCTCCATGCAATGAAATCAGTCTCCTCGACCTACCATCATAAACTCAAGTACGTGACTGAGCGAGGAGTAATGGAGATCCACGGCGATCAAGTGATGGTAAGAAGGTGCTTCATAGCAGCCATCCGACCAAAGCCAGAGCAGAAAGCCGATCAGCCCAGCGAGAAAGTTGAAGAGGGTCTAACACCTTCTAAATTGTAATTAAAGTACGGAAGACCTGGAGTAGAGGAGACCAGGCTTCTCCCCTCTGAACGGGTCGTCGAGGACCTGGCAGAAGTTACGGCTGGAGATGGTGACAGTAATAGAATCTTCCTGATTGGAGCATCTCTTACTGACCAGGAACAAAAGGAATTGACAACTCTGTTGAGATGCAACGTAGATGTTTTTGCATGGGAACCATACGAGTTGCTTGAAATCGATCCTAGTATGGTCTGTCATCAGTTTCATGTCGACCCCACCTTCAAACCAATCACCCAGAAGGCACGACAAACTGCACCCGAGAAGGCAAAAGCGGTAGAGAAAGAAGTGGAAAAATTGCTGGAAGCAGGATCCATACGGGAAGTACAATTTCCCAAGTGGTTATCCAACCCAGTAGTGGTTCTAAAAAGCAACGGGAGGTGGAGAGTTTGCATCGACTTCACTGACCTCAACAGAGCATGCCCAAGGACAGTTTCCCCCTCCCAAAAATAGACCAACTAGTAGACGCCACTACAGCTCACGAGCGAATGAGTTTTTTGGACGCATACTCAGGGTATCATCAGATCCCCTTATATGCCCCAGACCAGGACAAAACAACATTCATCACGAAAGTTGGATTATACTGCTACAAGGTCAAGCCCTTTGGGCTCAAGAATGCAGGGCAACCTATCAACGGCTGATCACCAAGATGTTTAAGGACCAGATGGTAATCACCATGGAGGTCTACATCGATGACATGCTCGTTAAAAGCAAGAAGAAAGAAAACCACCTCTCAGACCTGTCAAACACCTTCGAAATCCTCAGGAAATATCGAATGAAACTTAATGCGAGCAAGTGTTCTTTCGGTGTCCAGTCAGGAACATTTCTTGGGTACTTGGTCAGTAAGATAGGCATAAAAGCTAACCTAGACTATATCGATGCAATTAACATAGTACAACCTCCTCAAACAATTTGAGACGTACAGAAGCTCACTGGAATGCTCGCTGCCTTAAATCGCTTCATATCTAAATCCTTCGAGAAATGCAAGCCTTTCTTCCAGCTTCTAAAGGGGAACAAAACGGTAGAATGGAGCCCAGATTGCTCGCGAGCATTGAACGAGCTCAAAGCTTACTTAAGCTCTCCACCACTGCTCGTCATACCACGGAAAACAGAATCTTTGTACCTGTACCTCTCCGTTTCCAATCACACTGTCAGCTCTTCATTAATATGCGAGGTTGCAGGTATCCAGCACTCTATTTATTACGCGAGCAAGACCCTAATAGACGACGAGCAGAGGTACCTACCATTGGAGAAGCTCGCCTTTGCATTAGTAGTAGCTTCGAGGAAGATGAAGCACTATTTTGAAGACCACACTATCATCGTCCTAACATCGCACCCCCTTAAGGCAATCCTAAGGAAAGCGTATTTGTCGGCCAGACTATCTAAATGGTCAGTCGAGCTCAGGCGATTTGACATCCAATCTCAACCAAGGAACGCAATCAAGGGGCAGATCCTTGATGATTTCATATCCGAATTCACAGGCGAGGAACCTTCCAACCAACCTCAACCAATAAGGGAAAAAGAGAACCAAACAACAGAGGAAACCTGGAAACTGTTTGTTGATGGAGCCTCCAACTCAAAGGGGGAAGGGATAGGCATTGTCCTCATTACTCCAGAGAATATAATCCTTGAATAAGGAATCAGGCTTGGATTTACAGCCTCCAACAACGAAGCAGAATACGAAGCCCTAATAGCCGACCTCCAGAAAGGGCACACTTTGGGGGCAAAGCATTTACAGGTGTTCGGGGATTCCCAATTAGTCTCCAATCAGATAAGTGAAGACTACAATTCAAAAGACGAAAGAATGGCAGCTTACCTCGCCTTAGTGAAAAAACTAATGTCGAGCTTTGAAGAGATCAATGTCCAGCAGTTTCCCAGAGGGCAAAACAGCCGTGCGGATGCCCTAGCAGCCTTGAGTTCGGCAGTCGACTCCGACCTAAAAAGAACCATCCCCATCGATTTCCTCACTCATCCGAGCATTGACTGCGGCAGCAAGCCACCAGACGTGGAACAGGTACTCCAGGTGGGATCAGCTCCCAGCTGGATGGACCCCTTAAGGGACTATTTGAAGGATGGCACGCTCCCAGATGACAAGAAGACTGCCCACCAGATAAGATTCAAAGATGCTCGCTTTCACTTATCCCCAGAGGGAAACTTGTATAAGAAATCCTTCTACGGACCCTACCTCCAATGTGTTCACCCAGGGAATACCGAGCAAGTGCTACATGAGCTTCATGAAGGAGTCTGGGGAAGCCATATCGAAGGAAGGTCTTTAGCTTTCCGAGCAGTGAAGGAAGGCTATTGGTGGCCATATATGCAAATGGACTCTGCGATGTATGTTCACAAGTGCCTGAAATGCCAACTTCATGCTCCTATGGTCCACCAGCCAGCTGACGACCTAAAATCACTGACCAGCCCATGGACATTCGCCCAATGGGGAATTGACATCGTGGGACCACTGCCTACCGCTACCAGAAATCGTAAGTATCTGTTGGTTGTAACTGACTACTTCACCAAATGGATCAAAGCGGAACCCTTGGTAAACATCCGAGATGCAGATATGATAAGATTCATATGGAGAAACATAATCACTCGTTTTGGCATCCCCAGAACCATCATCACCGACAACGGAACACAGTTTGAAAGCGGCTCTTTTCAGAGTTTCTGTAACGAATATGGAATCAGACACCACTACAGCTCGATAGCCTACCCTCAGAGCAATGGCCAAGCTGAGGCTTCCAACAGAACTGTGATCGACGGATTGAAAAAGTGATTGGAACGAGCCGAAGGCGTGTGGGTAAATGAATTACCACACATTCTATGGGCTTACCGAACCACTCCACGATGAGCAATAGGAGAAACCCAATTTTCACTAACATATGGGATGGAAGCAGTCATTCCACTGAAGCAGGTTTGCTAACAATGAGATCCAACCTTGTCGACCAGGGCCATAATGATGCAGCATTGCTCACTGAGCTCGACCTAGCCGACGAGCGCAGAGAGTTAGCCCTAGTAAAACTAGCTAACTATCAGCAACAACTCGCAAGACATTACAACAAAAGGGTCAACCCAAGGACATTTCGAGTTGGGGACTACGTCGTGAGGAAAGTCCTGGGCAGCGCAGTAAAACCATCAGATGGTAAGCTGGGACCAAACTGGGAAGGACCATTCAAGATAACAAGAGACGATCTGCAGGGCGCCTATCAGTTGGAAACAGTGGAAGGCATAGAAATACCACGAGCATGGAACGCAGCCAACCTTAAGAGATTCTATTTTTAGACCTTTCTTTTATTCTTTTGTTATGAAACTACAAGTTCATTTTACTTGTCATTAATGAAAATTATTTAAGCGGTTGCATTCTAATGAGTAACAACTATATGAGCTTTACCGCACATCTTTTCCAAATGACAGGCACATTGATCATCATGCCATAACAGGGAATTGTCCCTCCTCAGGTTGTCGTCATGAAACACGAAAGACCTCTTGAGATTGCCCCTGGCAATATATGAAGCCCTACAGTAAATCCTTACGCAAAATGGCCAAATCTAAACTGGTCACCAAACCTTCTTTGGTTAAATTAAATCCTGATTGGATGGAAAATCCTGATTGCCACACTTAGGCCTAAGGGAGTGTGACGACACAACCTAAAAGGTAAAGTGGTGCACAATGGTATCTTGATGTTATACTGGACTGGGAGGACACTTTCGTGATAATACAAACTTAAAAGATCACAAAGGAGTAAGAACTTGGAGAATATAATGCACTTGTTTAGTCGGCTAAATTAGCCCAAAACATAAATTATATTAATTCATTATATTTACAACAATGGTGATACATGTTTAGTCAGCGAGCTCGCCCGAAGCATTTACACTATATAAAAAGGAGTATACAGAGCAGCTACTAGTGAAATCCTAATGAGGATGAGGCCTCTGAGCAAGGTAATCAGCCACTTGGGCCCTTCGTCCATCATCAGGATGAGGGGCTAACCCCTCCTCAACATCGTTAGCATCCGACTCCAGCAGCTGCCGAGGAATGGCATCAATGGGTATCCATTGATCATCTCTCTGAAATGGGTTGGGCATCCGAGCGGAAGGGGAGATTTCATGGCGATACCAGAGCATTGAATTCCTTGGAACTTTCATGTCCCTCAGTGCACTCAACCACCGCCTTCAGCAGGGGTAACCTCTATCTCCACAATGAGGGACTGGGAGACAGGATCAACACCCTCAAGAGCAGGGGCAGGAGCATCTTCATCCACAGTTGGCTTCAGACCTGAGTCATGCTCGTCGAACAGAGGAGAGTTGATATCAACCCCAACAGCTAAAAGTTCCTTGTTCTAACCCTTCTTGAAGTTCAAACGGCTGATGTAGCCTATCTGAACCTCAGCATCTTCATATGCAGCAGTCCACCCTGAGTTGTATGAATCCTCCTTAATGGTGGCTGCCTGGGACTCCTTCTCCTTTAACTGCTCGGCCAGAACCTTATTCTCCTCTGTGACAGCCAGCTTGCTCGAGAAAACCAGGTCGTAGGCTTCTCGCAGCTCTTTAAGCTCTTTAACTGCCGCGTCCTTCTCCCGATTGGCTGTAGCAAGAGCCAGATTGGATGAAATCTGAGCAGCATCAACGACTTTAAATCCAGCCTCAAGCTCTGCACCCTTCAACTTCAAGGCCTTATTTTATTACTCCAACTCACCATTTCTCTTCACCAGCTCATCACGGGAGCGATAGAGCATGGCGAAGTCGGTCACAAACTGTAAAGAAGGAGAAGACATTAGAAAAAGAAAATAATGGAATTCATTAAAGCATTGGATAAAATATATGGTCTTACCAAGGCCAGCCTCTGACTATCCTGTAGGTCCAATTGATCAGACCCCAGCGCCCTTTGGCGATCAGCAGGGAGAACAGCTCTCTCGAGCAGCGCGGGGGCCAACTGAGGAGAAATTACAACAGAAGCCCCCTCGGGCAGTGCACACACCGGGACTAAGGCCTTCCCAGCCTTCGTCCTCACTTCCACCCTCCTCTTCTCCTCCTCTTTCTCCTTCTCTATCTTCTTTCTCTCCTCTACCCTCTTCTTCTCCTCCACCTTCTTTTTCTCCTCCATCTTCTTCCTCTCTTCTTCATTTTTTTTCTCTCTCTCTCTCTCTCACCTGCTCTTCTTCTTTCCTCTTCTTCTCATTCTCCCGAGCAAAAGACCGAGAACCAGTAGCCACAGCACCAGAGCTAGACTTCTGCTTCTTCGACCTCTGCGTGAGAGGCATGTGGTCTTCATCGTCATCATCCCGAATTAAATTCTTCCTTGGAAGAACCATCTCCTCGCTTGAACTACTAGATGTGCTCAAAGACTCTCGAGCTTCAGAAACTTCCCCACGATCAGAGGAAATACTACTACTAGAGCTTCCTTCACTCAAATTGCCTACATCACCACCTGTGATATTGCTTTCAGAGTTGCTCTCCTCCTCGTACAACTGGATAGGATCCACAGCAAGCTCTTCAGAAGTATCAAACTTAGGGATACTGTCCACCGGCCTCGCTATAAAACTGGAGCCAACGTTTTTGTATTCGAGCAGAAAAGCAGCAGAGCGAGGATGCTCGTCGTCAGCTAAAGGCTCCCTGATATTCCAGGCCTTTACCAATTCGGAGATACGAACCTCGCTGAGAGGAGGTTATAAATTCTTCGACCTCGCTAAAAACAAAACAGAGAAAAGTCAGAAAGATAACAAGTCCACAAAAATTAAAAGAGCAGAGCAAAGTCTACCTATGTATTCTTCCACATAAAAGGGAACAAATAACCTATCAGACCTCGACCCTTCAAACTGGGGAGAAAAATGATAATTTCTAGCAAGGAAGCCCTCTTGCCAATAGTCTTTATAGGAATCAGGTAGTTTTACTACGAATACCCTATCAGGACTCCTGGCTTTGAGGTAGAGGACACCAGAACTAGTTCGAGAAAAAGAATAGCAAAAGCAGACCTCAGCAAGCCCTAACTTGGTACCCTATAATTGATTTATTCTATGGATGCCATTAATTATCTTACACACAATGGGCGAGCACTGTGCAGGAACAATACTAAAATAGCCAAAGAAATGCAAGAACAGATCGTTGGGAGGAAAAGTGAGTCCCCCTTGGGAAAGCAACAAAACATGGAGCTGATGGGCATCCTCTATATCTCTAACGTTTCTAGGGGGGAAGCGCAACACTCAATATCTACCCACTCTGGGATGTTATAAAACTTCCTAAATTTAGAGACCGACCTATTCCCAATCTTCGCCATCGAAAAACCCTAGAAAACTACAAATTCAAAGAGAAAGTTCTAAGAAAAGGCATAGGAGACTTACAAGATGGAAGTTCGACTCGAACGATGAAGAATCATGAGCCCGAATATCAGGGAAGCAATGAGAATGAAGACTGAGAGAAGAAAGTACGAATCACTAGAGCACACAGGGAAGGGAAGAATGTTGGGAAGGTTGAAACGACGGACGAAAAGTAACTATTCTAGAAAACCTTTAAGTGTTGCTAATCATAATGCACAGACCTCGAAGCAGATGCCGCCAAAATCAGTTCTCCAACTTTGGAAGAGTTGCACGAGATACGAAACAACCATTATGGCAAATCATTTAAATTTGTTAAGCCCCAAAGCATGGCCCAACAAATTTAGGGGCAATTTTAGGCACCTGAAATTAAGATGATGGGCCTAAACGAGTAGCCCAATTCTGGCGGCCCAAAGTTTAGACCCCCCATCTCTTATTTGATTATGATCCATCTCTTCCCACATTCCCATTAAGGGAGACTCTAAGGAGAGATGGAAGACGTGGGGGAGTCCAACTCCCATACTTACTAAAATGAACATGTATATATTGAACCCTAGGTCCGGGGCAAAGGACAAGTTGTATTCTCTGTAATCACTCTCCGGGGTATATAGAAATAACACCGATTGCACCACCGTGGACGTAGGCACATCTTTGCTGAACCACGTACATCCTTTGTTGTGTGATTGTCATTTGACATTCCTTAATCTTGCTTGGTTATTGCCTTTCTCTCATCTATTTGTGTTGCATAATAATTGTCACCACAGTAAGGATCCACAACATGGCATTGGGATTCATATTGCACGCAAGGGTGATCAGGTCGCCATGAATAGCTTGGGTACTCATACCCCTCGACATTAGATATGTCATGACAATATGTCGAGGGTGGGTCCAAAACAGTGTCATAGGGATACACATGTTCCAAGGTCGATTCAGATGGAGAGAATATAAATGGACACTCATGGGACAAGTGATCAATAAGAAAGCAGTGTGTGCACGATGAAGCATGGGATGGGTTGACACTCGTTATCGGAGGTAGTGGAGTAGGAGATGTGAGAATGGGCGAGACACGAGTATCAACGGTGGGCGTTTGAGAGTTAAAACCATGAATTAATGAATAGAGGTTCGAATCAGGCTTAACATCAAACAATGAGAAATGGCCAAAGTACTCCCGTAAAGGATGTTCTTCGGCCATGAGGAGAGAAATATTTTTGGATTGTTTTTAAATTTTTTCAAAAGGAAAGAAAATATTTTTGGGATTTTTGAAAATAAGAAAGGGAAAATCTTTTTGGTATTTTGAAAAAAAGGAAGAAAATCTTTTTGTGATTTTTGGAAATATTTTAAAAAAAGGAAAATATTTTTGGGATTTGTCAAGAAAGGGGAGAAAATGGACTCTTGATTTGGACGAACGAACTAAAATTTACTACCAAAACAATTGAATTGGACACATACGAGTAAAGGAAAAATCCTAACGAGCACGTAGCTAATTATTATCTTTAAAATTCGTGAACGGGGTAGTCAACTTTTAATTAAGTTCGCGGGCGACAAAAATCACGAAATTTATCTTTGCGATCGCCAGTTGTAAAAATATGTCCCTACGGGGCTAGCTAGTTGATTGATTTTAAATTTAATGACAGCTAAGGTAGCACACAATGGATAAGCGAGTGAGTCGGGTGATAAAATCCCTTTTTGTTTCAATGATCGGGTCCAGGTCTTAGGTAAATATATTCATCAAACCATTAAATTTAAGTGCGATGTAGAAATTAAAAGCACATAGGAGCAATTAATCACATAAAAAATGAACTCGCATGTAGGATATTCGAAAGTGATAAAGAAATTACCTCCCACGATTTTTACACGCGTGGGGTGAAGAACGAGTTGAGTCAATCGGGGGGAGATCTTGCCTATCTCAATCATCCCCGGGAGTCCTACCGACCCAAAGTTAGAGAAACTTGAAAAAAATCCTCGCCTTTGGACGCCGTCTCTCTACCTTGTCCGGTTTCCCTTTTTGATTTTTTATGGAATAATTATTACAAAAATAATATGGTGTCAAAATGAACCCAAATAAATACAAAGATTCAAAAATCCTATACAACCAGTCTAAGGAGGAGGGAGGAGGAATAATAATTACAATTAAAAATAAAATAAAAAATTACAAATCTTCAATTTTTCTTCCAAGCTAAGAAAGCGGCAATGACGCCATTTGATAAGTAGCTTTTTGTGTATGGTAGTTGTCTTAAAAAATCACTCTCAAAATCCCTTGAATACCTATAAAACTTGTCTAAAAAAACTCGTATTACGGTAAGAACGGGTATCAATCCAACTTTCAAGGTGAAAGAATTAATGTGAATACTTGCAATTTCAATTTTTTTTATTAAAATCTTTTTTTTAAAAACAATTTCAAGGGAAAATTAACTAATAAAGTCTAAAAATTATGAAATGACTAAATAAGGAAAAAGAATGTGCAATCAAGTGTGAAATAATGTGAGACGGTCAAGAGATGGGATTACACTACATAATCAATTATTTTAATTTCTCAATTTATTAATTTGAATATCTCGAGATAATATTAAATCTATAATCAAACTCTCGTTAAAATTATAAATTTAATAAAATATATTTCAGAAAATTAATTTAAAAATATCACACAGTGAAAATTTAAGAATCATATTATTTTCAGAAAATTACCCGTTAGGATCAATTTAACGAAAACAATATCAATCCTCGAATTTCAGTACCGAATTAATATTCAAATATCGAAAAAACCTATCTGTAGTTCGATTCCTAAATTAAAACATTAGTTTGTTCAATTAATTTACTAACTCTCGTCACATAAATTAATTGGTGACAATTAAAAATAATTTTCCTAGAATCTTAGCATTAATGAAATTGATTAATTAAACTAACACCATTCGCAGTGCATCTGAACCCTTAAACGAGGTGTTTAGCCAAACATTCTCATGTGTGCATAAACAACAATCAATAAAATATTAAAAGATGACATAAATTTGAATAGAGAAATAGAATACAATATGCAAGTCTTCTTGTCGAATCGCGTTCATGAAATGCGTCTTAATCTTCTCACAAATCCAACACTTGATTCCACAAAAAAGAATAAAAATAAACCTAAACATTTATTCTAAACTAAATAATTTTTTTTTATGTACCTACTATGTACATAATATACCCTCTCTCTCTGTCTCTCTCTCTCTCTCTCTCTCTCTCTCTCTCTCTCTCTCTCTCTCTCTGTGTCTGTTCTCCTTCTATGAGATTCTGAGAGTCTCCTTTTTTAAAGTGACTTCCATATCCTTTTTTAGAGTCCCAAGATTTGGTTTTTAGAGGAGATATTGGTGGGATTTTAGATATTTCATCTTGGCCAAGTCAAGAAGCATGTGGACCTTATTTTCAGGTGAGAGAAGGGCCAAACCCGATTTTTGGGTTAAAGATCGTCGGGTTGAGTGGCAACAGGTGGAGCGTCGTCGGAGATGGATGTGGGACTCGTCGGCGGTTGGGAGGTTTCGCATCCACGTATGGGTTGTCGGTGCTTGCAGGTTTAGTTTTAAGGTGGGCGACTAAGGGGGATAAGGTCGGGTCATGGCATTAGGTTGGGGAAACTCGGGTAGGTGGAGATGGCGGTTCCGGGTCGGGGTGGAAGGGGGTCCGATTTGGTATTTGGAAGTGGGCGACGGGTCTGCAGGTTTGGTAGGTAGGTGATAGGTTTAGCCCGAAAATGGAGATCAAAGCTCAGGTGGGTTGGGAAGCTGAGATTGCGGGTCTCGATTTTGATCTCCGGTATGGAGTTCCCCAGAGTTAGGTTGAAGTGGCAGGTGGGGTTGTTTTGCTATGGGATTGGATATGGAGGTGTTTGGTTGATTTGTTAATGGTGGAAGATGTGAGAGAAAGTGGGTGTTAGGTAGGGGTGCTCGCGGTCCGATCCGGTCCGGTTTTGATGTATTTTTTGGACCGGATCGCATTAATCGGTCCTAGAAAATTATGGACCGAGATCGGACCAAAATAATCGATCTTGGTCCTATTTGGTTTTCAAACGGTCCGTGTTCGGTCTCGGTCCTATTCGGTCCATATCGATAAAAAAAGAACATATTGCAAATATTTCCAATAAATAACATATGCATATCCAATATTTCCCAAAAAAAAATTACAGATCCAATGTTTCAATATTTTCAATATAGAACAAATCCAATATTTCCAAACAAAAAAATAACATATCCAAAAAAAAGATATCCACAGGTCCATACCTGTTTTGAAAATTAAATAACAGATCTAATATTTCCAATAAATAATATCCAAAAAAAAGACATTTCATTATTTCCAATAAGATAACAGATCAAAAAAAAAAGACATGTCAATATTGTGACACATAACATATCAAATGGTCCACAAATCACATATCTAGAGCACCCAAAATAACAGATCGTATGAAGAAGAAAAAAAACAGATCGGCACTGGTGTATGTGTACCTTCACAGAGAGAGAGATAAATAACAGATCAGCACTGGCATGGTCACCGTGGTGTGGATGGCGGTGTCTGTTCAGTGCGGCTTGTGGCTGTGGTGTGGCTGTTTGCACTGGTGTGGTGGTGGGTTGTTCGTAGATAGATAGATAGATAGATAGAGAGAGAGAGAGAGAGAAGAAAATAAGGTGTGGTAGGTAGTGGATATATTGGGTTGGGTTTAATTTTCAAAGCAGTGTGTTGTGTGTGGTGTTGTGACCGTGTGAGAGAGTGGGTTTTGTTAGTTGTCTGTGTGCGTGTGTTAGTTAGGAAATTAAATATATATATATATATAATGAAAGCGGTTCGGTCCGGTCCAAAACCGTTTTTACCATCCAAGACCGAGACCGACCCGAATTTTGCGGTCCTATATATTTTTAGACCGAATTAAAAAAACCCCGCAAAAGTATGTTCGTTTTGGTTCGGTTTTTTCGGTCCATTCGGGTTCGTGCACACCCCTAGTGTTAGGAGGATGAAGTGGGGGAAGATAGGGTGTGTGAGGGTGTATGTTAGATGGGTGTGGGTGAGTGAGGGTTTATTTGTGTGTATGTTAGGTGTATGAGAATTGGGTGTAAGTGAGTGTGTTGTGTGTGCTTAATTCGAACACCTAAAAAAATAAAACAATCTAAGTAAAAAATTAAAATTTACAAAAAAAAAATAACATTCTAATCTATAAAAAAAACTCAAATAATAAATTAAAAGAAATAAAAACTAAAAATCTAAAAATCAAATAAAAATAAAAATTAAAGACCTAAAAAAAATCTAATAAAATTAAAAATAACTTCCTAAAAACTAATCCTAATAAAATAAAATAAAGATTAAAAACTAATAAAAATCAAAATGCGAATAAAGAAATATAAGAATAGAAAATAAATCCTAGAAAATTCTAAATAAATCTAAAATAAAATGACTCAAAATAAAATATAGAAAAATAATAAAGGTACAAACTCAACACACACAGGCTCGGGTGATGGACTGGGCTCGGTTTAGGCTTAGGTTTGGTTCGGGGAGAGGGTTCAGAGCATCAGAACTGATCTCGGCAAGCTCAAATAGGACTTCTAACTTCACGGTCTCTTTGATTTCTTCGATGCATGCTTTTGACCGCTATTTTGTCGCAATTATACTGATTTAACATTATTTGTACCGCAACTTCGTATTGACCTGAGAAATAAATATATACGAACATAAGGCCAATTTTAATTAAAACGAGTGACTAAAATGCATCTATTAGGGGTATAAAATAGACACTTTTGGGTTCTTATCAACGTGTCCAATATCTTCATTTAATAGTAAATAAATTCTATAATTCACTCGCATTTTATATACCCCACTTCAATTTTGATGATGTTAGGTTCATATCACTATACCTTATGATGTCTAATCAAAGTCCCTTTAGTTTGGAGGAAGATATGAAACTCTAAACCTTTAAATATTTAAACACAACAAGTGCAGATAGCACAAGTCCCCCGAACTGATTTGGGGGAACATGCGAACTAGTTTGGGTGGTACATGCGAATCGATTTGATGGGTCTGGCGAACCGGTTCAAAGTGCCCGGGTTCATCTTCTTCGCTGTTAACATTTTTACACCATTTTTATACCTTCAAAACATCATGATTAATACTCAAACTCCCAAACAAGGTTACTAATCATTATATCAACAATTATTAAGGGTTTCTAATGTAAGAACAATCATTAAAACATCACGAATAATCATTTAATCGAATTAACCCATAATTTCATTCAAGAACCCAAAATTGTTCCTTCAATGACCCATCCACCTACAAACCCATATATCAATCCATTTTTGTTTGCACTTATAGTCTGATTTTGTCTCACTATATACTAGAATTAATCTACATACAAGTTCCTACTCAAGAACATGTTTAAACTCTTCCAAATTAATCCAAAACACAAGATTTTCATGGGTAATTTATTCTACTCTAACATGGATGTTATATATTTAAATAATTGAGCAACATGAATACTTGACTTAAACAGTAGGTATGATAAATTGTAGATGACTGGTATGGGTGTGATCCTCTCCTCTCGATCTACGCAATGACGGTGGTTTTGGTGCAAGAAGATGGTTCTTGGCCTTAGAACTCTAGGAATGGCTCTCCTTCTTCCTCCTATGTCTCCCCCTTTGGTTTTTGATTGATAACCCTAGTTTCCTTTATGTTTCATCAGATATAGTATTCTAACTTTCGTATATCTAATTACTCCAAAATTATAAATGACTAAAATACCCTCCAGGGTGTCGGTTTGGCCTAAAACTGGTCCAGACCCAAACTAAACTCTCGAGTATACTTTTCTGACTATCTTGACCCTTCCAGACACTTTGGCGCGCTCGAAATGAGCATTTGGATTACTTAAAGATAAATTACTTTTTATTCCATTAAATTAGTCCTGACATGACTGACATGCGCGTCCCGACTTAATTTCCATAACTATCGTATTTTTCACTAATAACAATTTTAATAAATTCATAATCATATATTACTTTATTCACTATGTAATATTCAATATAATTCACATCAATAAACACTAACCCTTATCTCTCTAGTTAATATTTATTTTAATCTGGATTAATTTCCCATGTTTAATTCAATTAATCCCATATTTAAAAATCATTAAAAATACGGGGTGTTACATACTTTCCCCCTTATAACAAAATTTTGTCCTGAAATTTAGAAAATAAAAGTATACCTAGTAAGAACAACTTTGGATATTTTTTGTGCATCTCATCGTTACGCTCCCAAGTAGACTCGTTGAAATTATGGTGTTCCCACTGGACATGCACAAGTGGAACTACCTTCGACTTCAATTTCCTCTCGCTATGGTCTAAGATAGTCACCTGTCTCTCCTCATATGAACTATCAGGTTGTAAGTCTATCTTCTCCACCACAATGTGAGTGTGAGACAACTCATCCAGGAGATACCGTCTAAGCGAAGAAATATGGAACACATCATGTATACGATGCAAGTGCTCCGACAATCCAAGTCTGTATGCCACCAGTCTAATCCTCTCAATAATAGTAAATGGCCACATGTAACTCGGTGCCAACTTTCCTTTCTTCCCAAATATCATTATCCCCTTCATAGGAGATACTCACAATAATACCTGATCCCCCACAAAAAACTATGGAAAGAAATTCTTGGCATCGACGTAGCTTTTTTATCTATCCTGGGCTACCCGTATACGAACCCGAATCATCTCTATCCTAGTCGTGGTATCTTGAATCAACTCTGACCCGGGTAGTTTGTTATCCCACACTTCTAGCCAACAAGAAGGAGAATGACAAGGTCTACCGTACAACACCTCAAATAGAGCCATGCCAATAGTAAACTGATAGGAGTTATTGTACGTAAACTCCACCAGTGGAAGATACTACTCCTAACCTCCCCTAAAATCAAGGACACACATACTTAACATATCCTCTAGCATCTGATTAGTACTCTCTGTGTACCCATACATCTACGGATGATAGGCCATACTCAACTGCAGCTCGGTGCCCATAGCCTCCTGGAAGCTCTCCAAAAAATGAGACACAAAAATCTTATCCTGATCGAATACAATATCAAGGGGAACTCCGTATAATCTCACTATCTCAGCAATGAATGTCTAGGCATACTGTCTCATAGTATAATATGTTCAGACTAGAAGAAAATGAGATACCTTAGTCAACCGATCCGCAATCACCCATATGGAATCGTGATCCCTCTGAGAAGTAGGCGACCCTGTGATGAAATCCATGGAAATACTCTCCCATTTTCACATAGGGATCTCTAGCAGCTGAAGAAATCATGTTGGTTTCCGATGGTCCACCTTTACTAGATGACAGGTGGAACACTTCGAGGAAAATTAAGAAATGTCTCTCTTAATCCCACTCCACCAATAATGTTGTCTGATATACCGGTACATCTTATCCTCATTGGAATGTACCATAAATCGAGATCCATGTGACTTTTTCATCACTACGTGTCACAGTTCCCCCCTCGGGAAATATCAGTCTTCTATTGAAGTGCAAGCCTTCCTCGAAACTTCTTGAATAAGACTCTACTCCCTCGGCTAAAAGATGTCGAATCTTTCCCTGACAAAATGGATCCGTTGCCTGGGCTTGTACTACCTTCGTCAAAATCTGAGGTGTAATGTTCATAACCGACATGAACAATCTGGAAACTATATAATGATGTCCCAACTCCTTCCATTTTGTATTCCACACCTTGGCCACCTCACCTACTGGCCTACGACTCAACGCATCAGCTACTACGTTAGCCTTCCCCATGTGATACTAAATCTCAAACTGATAGTCCTTTACAAATTTAATCCACTTTTTCTGACACATATTCATCTCTCTCTACGTGAACAAGTACTATAGTGACTTGTGATCTATGAACAGGCGAAACTTCTCGCCCAACAAGTAATGTCTCCAAATCCGAAGTGCAAACATGATTGTCACTAACACTAAGTCATGGGTGGGGTAATTCCTCTTGTAAGGCTTAGGCTTACGGGAAGAATAAGCTATATCTTGATCCTCCTATTGCAATACTCCACCAAGCCTCTTGTAGGGATATGTCAGTAAAAACAAAGTACTCCACACCTACTCTGGGGAGTTCTAGTACGGGTGCTGAAGTCAACTTATCCTTCAGCTCATCAAATGCCAACTGACACACATCATCCCAAATAAACGGTACACCCCTACGAGTCAGAATAGTCATACACTACAAGAAAAATGAGTATTAAGGACGGTAAAAATCCCTAAAAGTACAAAAACCGTCCCAAAAGAGTACTTAGGACAAATTTTGCAATGGAAAAAATCCGTCCCTTATATTAGGTGTCGCAAATATTTTAGGGACGGATTTTACGTCCTAAATGTTAATTCATGGACTCTCTACATTTGGCATTAGGGACGGATTTTTCCATCCCAAAAGGTGTTCTCGCGAAAAAATTCCCGCTCCCACGAGTAGTATTAGGGACGAATAAACCGTCCCTAATACTACTCAGATTCTGGCAACCCAATTAGGATGGCAAAAATCATCCCAAAAGGTAGTTTCATTTAATGCAAAAATGGGTATTAGGGACGGTAAAAATCGTCCTAAAAGGTATTCTCAATTAATACAAAATCGGTATTAGGGACAGTTTAGAACTGTCCCAATTGATAAATAAAAAATTATATTATTATATGCTTTATGATGCAATAATAAATGACGTCTAATTTGCATTATAAATCAAATCATCTAATCATAAACGCAATACATCAACTGCATTCATTGAAACATGTATCCAATAACAATTTCTTCCATTAAACTACATTCAAGTTGAAATATTTAAATGAGTACAAAATCATACTACTTAATAAGATATACAATTATTAAAAACAATATCATTCCTAAATTAAGATGATAAATATAATTGTCACGCTTCAAAAACTTCTCTTAGTGTCCCATATAGTACCCACACTAAAAAACATGTCTCTTCAACTTCTTGTGCACAACATGCAATCAATAAATAATCATATTATTAAAATAAAATATCCAAATATATTAGTTAATCGTATCAACAACTTTTTACAATTTTTACAAAAATTTGACAGAGTCCCCTTTGTTTATACATGAAAACCAACATGGATAATCAACACAAATGCCCACACGGCCATAAAAAATTGAAAATAAGAATCTCACATATCAGCAACTCTTTAAAAATTTTTAAAAATAGAGTCTCCTTTGTTTATACATAAAAACCAACCTGTTTAATAAACACAAAAGCCCGCACGGTCATAAAAACAAAATTAAAATAAGAATCTCGCATATAAAAAAAATTAAAAAAAATTCGACAGTCTCGTAGTATTATACATGAAAACTAACCTATTTAATCAACACAAAAGCCCGCACTACCAGAATTTTTTTTAAAACAACAATCTCGCATATCAACAACAATAATAAATAAACAATCTACCTGGCGCAAACCATTGATTTGTTCATGTGTTCCACTTGAATAAAATATAGCCCTAAAATGTTATCCTGCAAAAAAATATAAGACGAAAAACAAAAAGGATATCAGTAATCAAATAATGTTTACTCCTAACTCTAACTATTTTACATTTTCACCCCTCGACGCCATATTTTAGGCCTAAGTCTAAATTTTGCAAATTCTAGCCTTATACTCAAATCGGGAGTCTGGTGACTACGCGGTCGGTTTGTACGAGTTACGTTGGTCCCGTACTAGGTGCTCGTGCCTCTTACTGGACCGTTTTGTGGTTGTTTTATGTGTTCACCATTTGACGACATGTTTTTAAGCGTAAGTCAAACCGATTGGAAATTCTCATCGTATACTCAAACGGGGAGTCTGGTGACTACGCCGTCGGTTCGTATGAGTTACATTGGTCCCGTGCGAGGTGCTCGAACCTCTTATGGGACCGTTTTGTGGTTGTTTTACGTTTTCAACCCTTGACGCCATATTTTAGGCCTAAGTACAAATTCTCATCGTGTACTCAAATTGGGAGTCCAATGACTACGTAGTTGGTTTGTAAGAGTTACATTGGTCCCGTGAGAGGTGCTCGTGCCTATTACAAGACCGTTTTGAGGTTGTTTTATGCTTTGACGCCTTGAGGCCATGTTTTTAGGCCCAAGTCTAAATTTTGCAAATTCTCGTTTTATACTCAAACCGGAAGGCCGGTGACTACGTGATCGATTCGTACGAGTTACATTGGTCCCATGAGAGGTGCTCGTACCTCTTACGAGACCGTTTTGTGGATGTTTTAAGTTTTCAACCCTTGACACCATGTTTTTAAGCCCAAGTCTAATTTTTTGCAAATTCTCTTCGTATACTCAAACCGGGAGGCTGGTGACTACGCCGTCGATTCGTATGAGTTAAATTGGTCCCGTGCGAGGTGACCGTGCCTCGTATGGGACTGTTTTCTGGTTGGATTATGTTTTTTACCCATGGCACCATATTTTGGGCCTAAGTATAAATTTTACAAATTCTCACCGTATACTCAAACCGAGAGTTCAATGACTATGCAGTCGGTTCGTACGAGTTACATTAGTCCCGTGCGAGGTGCTCATGCCTTTTACGGGACCATTTTGTAGATTTTTTATGCTTTACCCCTTGACGCCATATTTTTAGGCCCAAGTCTAAATTTTACAAATTCTTGTTGTATACTCAAACTAGGAGGCCGGTGACTATGCGATTGGTTTATACGAGTTACCTTGGTCCCGTGAGAGGTGCTCATACCTCTTACGGGACCGTTTTGTGGCTGTTTTAAGTTTTCACCCTTTGACGCCATGTTTTTAAGCCCATATCTAATTTTTTGCAAATTCTCTTTGTATACTCAAACCGGGAAGTTGGTGACTACGCCGTCGGTTCGTACGAGTTACATTAGTCCCGGGCAAGGTTCCCATGCCTCTTACGGGACCATTTTGTTGTTGTTTTACATTTTCACCTCTTACGCCATATTTTAGGCCTAAGTCTAAATTTTGTAAATTCTCGTCGTATACTCAAACCGGGAGACCAGTGACTACGCGGTCAGTTCGTAAGAGTTACATCGATCCCATGTGAGGTGCTCATGCCTCTTATGGGACCATTTTGTGGCTGTTTTATGTTTTCACCTTTTGACGTCATATTTTTATGCGTAAGTCTAACCGATTGCAAATTCTCGTCGTATACTCAAACGGGGAGTCCGGTGACTATGCAATTTGTCTGTACAAGTTACTTTGGTCATGTACGAGGTGCTCGCACCTCTTACGGGACTGTTTGGTGAATGTTTTACATTTTCACCCCTTGACGCCATATTTTAGGCCTAAGTCTAAATTTTGCAAATTCTCTTCGTACACTCAAATCGGGAGGCCGGTGATTATGAGGTCGATTCGTACGAGTTACATTGGTACCGTGCGGGGTCCTGTGCCTCTTACGGGATCTTTTTGTGACTATTTTATGATTTCACCCCTTGATGCCCTAATTTAGGCCTAAGTCTACATTTTGCAAATTCTCACCGTATACTCAAACCGGGAGCCGGTGACTATGCAATCGGTTCGTATGAGTTACATTGCTCCCGTACGAGGTACTCGTGCCTCTTACGGGACCATTTTGCTGTTGTTTTACTTTTTCACCCTTTGACAGTATGTTTTTAAGCCTAAGTCTAACTATTTACAAATTCTCCTCGTATACTCAAACGGGGAATCCCGTGACTACGCGTTCAGTTCGTACAAGTTACATTGGCCCTGTGAGAGGTTCGTGTGCCTCTTACGGGACCGTTTTGTGGTTATTTTACATTTTCACTATTAGACGTCTTGTTTTTATGCCTAAGTCTAACTATTTGCAAATTCTCGTCGTATTCTCGCTGTTAACATTAAAGACCATTTTGGGGCTGTTCTAGGAAATCTCCTATTATGAGCATGAACACCTACGAAAATTATCATCGTATCATAACCAAAGGCTTACCTTAGTTGATTAGAGACATAATAAAATTCTACACATGCTATACATTGTACCATTGAGTTTCGTGTCCACAAACCTATTGATCATTTCCATGATGGAGCATTGCAGAATCTCAAGACAACAAATCTGGTGTAGTAAGTAGTTGCAAAGCAAATAATGGAAGAAACAATTGTTATTAAAAGGAAACCTTGGTTTTAAATCTCCAAGCATAACTTACTTTACTATGAACAGTAAAATTTAGAATAAATGGATCCAGACATTGTAGTAGAAACTAAGAAATTTCATCGTGATATCCAAAAACAGAGGGTTGCAAGGTATTTAATTGATTAGTTGATGTCTATTACCTATTCTTTCGGACCTTACTCCAATTAGGTTCTACTTGCAAATTAGCACATCTCAAACATATTGGGCATAGTATACAAAATATACATTCAAAAAATATGTTTGAGGCATTAGGGGGTGCAAAAGAATTAAAATTACGGGGTTTAGAAATAAATAGGATCAAAACCCAACATATTAAAAAATTGAATCAATGCATATTTAACCTTAAAATAAATTTCATCATAGGTCTGTCCATTACCTAAATATTTTGTTACACCCAACGCCAATCAGAACCTTCCCTATGCCAGCAACGATGCAATTTCAAATTATGTTTGATAATAGTTCGCCCCCAACATAAATGTATCCTATAACAGTAAAAAAATAATGAATATTATGCAACCAGTTTTGTTCAATTAAAAAAATAGTAGAGCAAAAAAAAAAACAAATTCAAAACCAATGGAAGAAAACCAAAACTTGTTCAAAATAGGCACACACACACCTAACTTCTTGATATGGCACTAGAAAGTGTGAACTTGAAACAACATTAAAAAAATTGTAGTATCTTAAACATCTAAACCATTCAGTAGATGCTAATAAATTAAATTCCTTCCACGTCACTACCACATTTATAGAACTGAATCTAGAGCTGGGATTACTATTCTCTTCTACAAAGAAAACACAAAATTTTTGAGGTTAAACTAATTTTTGTATCATGATACTTAATTTTAACCCGAAAACCCCTTATATAACACCATGCATGAGTTCAAAAAAATTGGGTGAAATAGATGAGTATAACTGATTTGCTAAACCATATAAATACAAATATAATCAAATCCGTACCTGTAAAACCAAAACACAACGTATGAAAAATGAACAACTCTAAATGAAAAAATTGTAGCCCTAAACATTTTCAACACAAAATAATTAAATCAAGAAATCAATGATTAAAAGATGAAAATCGTACTTGGCGGAGGATCCCGATCGACGTTGAGCCATGAGCAGTAGCACAATAGCTTCGTAGGATCGGGCCACCCTGCAGATGGCATCAACTGTAGAGAACCCACCTGGTTCTGTAGACCCAAATATATTGGCATTTGAATTAAAATGTTTTTTTTAGCCTAGAGAGATATTGGTTTAAGTGATAGCTAAGACATTTAACTGTCAAACTAAATTCAAGTCTCAAGTATATATGGATTAAAAACTTTGGGATATGTGAAGAAAGCCTATAAAATTTTGTAAGCCTTAATATCAACATAAAAAGATCATATATGCACATATAATAAATAATTACAAACTATACAAACTTATAATTTTTTTCCATGACCCCTAAAATGCATTTGATACATTTACCTTAGCACTAATATATTTTCAATTTATTAACACAGAACATAGATTAACAAATAAAAATTAAAACAAATTAACAAATAACAATGAGTACATTAATGAATGAATAAAATCAAAAGATTTATAAAAAAATGAATGAAATGAAAACAAGTTCTCAACAGTAAAAAATAACTCAAATTATCAAAACTAAAAAATGAATTGAACAAGAACTTATCTGCTAAGAGTAGAGCCACAACAACAAGCCGTTGAAGGAGGTGAGTAAAGTCATCAGAGACTCGTAGAGAGAGGCGAGCGCCATATGCAAAGTCAGCCCCACCTACTGTGGACAGGGGCAACCGGGACTAGGGCAGAGCTTAGAGGAGGCGGCGAAGGGAGAGGGGGATGGTGAGGCGTAGGGGTACAGCGGGGTGGGGCAGTGCAGGGGAGAGTAGGGTGGGGTAGTGGAGAGAGATAGGGTAAAGAAAGATCAGGAGAGAGAGGGGTTTGAGAGCTGCGAGAGAGAGAGAGACAGCGAACAGAGCGGGAGTGCTATGAGTTAGGTCATGGGCTGAATTTGGAAAAGTGAAAATATGTGAGGGAAAAATAATCAAAAGGGTCAGAAACATCCATCCTTTTTGCTATACCAAAAGGGACGGTTTCAAAATCTGTCCCTTTTAACATATAAAAAGGATCGATTTTAAAAACTGTCCCTTTTGGTATAGCAAAAGGAATGGTTTAAAAATCCGTCCCTTTTATTTATTTCGAATAAAACTAAAAATTAAAGGTATACCAAAAGGGACGAATTTTTAAACTGTCCCTTTTGGTATAGCAACAGGGACTTTTTTTTAAAAACCGTCCCTTTTGGTATAGAAAAAGGGACGATTTAAAAATCCGTCCCTTAAATAAGCCCGAGAAAAAAAGCGCTAAAAAATCCCACATACTTTAAGGGACGATTTTTAATAACTATCCCTTTTAGTATAGCAAATGGGACAGATTTTAAAAACCGTCCCTAATGTAATTTAGCAAAAAGGATGGTTTTTAATTACCGTCCCTTTTGGTATATCAAAAGGGACAAAATGACACGGCCGTACCAAATACTCTCATCCCTAATACTCATTTTTCTTGTAGTGATAGGACCCATAATCTTCGAGAATCCTCGAATAAACCGCCTGTAATACCCGACTAACCCCAAGAAACTGCGCACCTCCATCTGTGTCGTGGGTTGTCCCCACTCCCTTACTACTGACACCTTGCTAGAGTCCACCGATACCCCACTATCTGATATGGTATGCCCCAAAAATTATACCTCCCGCAACCAGAATCCACACTTATCGAATTTAGCATACAATTCATTCTCCCGTAAAGTCTGTAAAACTCTATTTAGGTGCTCGGCATGCTCCTCCTCAGTCTGGAAATAAATCAGGATGTCATTAATGAAGATAATGACAGATTGATCTAAGAACTCTCTGAACACCCTATTCATCAAGTCCATAAATAGTTTCGATGCGTTGGTTAGCCCAAATGGCATAACCCAAAACTCGTAGGACCCGTATCTCATTACAAAAGCAGTCTTAGACACATCTTGATTCATTGTAGATGATTGGTATGGGTGTGCTCCTCTCCTCCCGATCTACGCAACGGCGATGGTTTTGGTGCAAGAATATGGTTCTTGTCCTTAGAACTCTAGGAATGTCTCTCCTTCTTCCTCTTGTGTCTCCCCCTTTGATTTGTGATTGATAATCCTAGTTTCCTTTATGTTTAATCAGATATAGTCTTCTAATTTGCGTGGGTCTGGTTACCCGAAAATTCAAATGACTAAAATACCCTCCCAGGGTGGCGGTTTGGCCTAAAACTGCTTCGGGACCCAAACTAAACTCGAGTATAATTTTCTGACTATCTCGACCCATCAGGACACTTTGGCGCCCTTTAGATGACCATTTGGATGACTTAAAGATAAATTAATTTTTATTCCAGTAAATTAGGCCTAACACGACTGACACGTGCGTCCCGACTTAATTTCCATAACTGTCGTATTTTTCACTCACGAAAATTTTAATAAATTCATAATCACATATTACTTGATTCATTAAGTAATATTCAATATAATTCACATCAATAAATACTAACCCTCATCTCTCTAGTTAATATTTATTTTAATTCGAATTAATTATAAATTAATTTCGCATATTTAATTCAATTAATCCTATATTTAAAAATTGAGAATGTTGTGTGATATATGAATTAAACAATTTCACAAATTTCCAATTTTAAATAATGAACACACTTATTTAATTAGATTCATTTTTGAAAAAAATGAAGTCGATCCCTAACCATTCATCTATGCATGTGAATAAAATCAAACCTTCAATAACATGCTGACACAGATTTTAGGAAAAATCCCCGAAGGGCAAAATCTTTATTTCAATATAAAAAGTAAATCGCAACTTACAATATTTAAAATGAAATCTACAAATAATCTATGCGCAGTAAATCCTTATAGACCGCAGTCTGTCGTCAGCAATGAGTCACGCACAGTGCACTCACAAGAACTGCAACTCTATCTCCAACAAATATCCACACACAGTGAACCTCAATGACCGCAGTCATCGGTTGTAGAGACGCACTCCACAAATGTTGAACAATGACAAAGTTGGTTCTTGGGTTCCAAAACAATTCACTCAGAGCATAACGAGATTTTTGAATTGAAAATAAAAAAGGGATTAAAACCCCTTAAATAAGCAGTTTAAAGGATTCTATAATTCGCAGTTTATGTCTTTCAAAACACTCATAATTCTTAACAAAAACTCACTAATTTAATGCGAATTTATGAAAAAATTGAGTCGGCATCGTCATTCGAACGAAACAGCAATGCCGTTCAAATGACATTAAATCTCGTTCGAATGACTTGCACCTGTCATTTAAACTACTTGCTTAAAAAAATATTTTTTTATATTTCAAAACTTCGTCCTACAACTCTTGGACAAGTTATTTTGACGAAAAATAACGCCCCAACACTTAGCAAATATTTTGTAAAAATATCCCAACACTCTAAATGAATTATTAAGGGACTAAAAACACAACCTTACCATATGACAACTTGTAAAGCCCTGTTATTGATGAATGCTGATATTCAGATCATCTTGATGCATATTTGAGCTTTAGCATATTGTTAGACAATTGCAGCGGTATATATCATACTCTAAATGTGACGGACTATGTAAAATATGTCCTTACAAATATCCCCCTTATAACTAAGCTGGTACAAACTAAAAATATCCAAATTATCAAAACCACAAGATACCTATAGAAATCTAATATCCCCCATGAACCCCAAAATAGAAAATACTAAAATTTGTAAGTCTTCACTTTCTTCAAAATTCTTCAACAATCATCAAATCTTCGTTTTCATTATCAGGGTCTGCAAATAATGATTGTCAATTTGTACCTACACACATGAGACAAGAAACAAATACCATCATGATGTATCGAGTTTGAAATGATAAAAGAATAAATCAATATAACCAATCAAATCTCCCCCATACTAGAAAAACTCCCCATAAATAATAATTCTTTCTCCCTCTTTTTAGTTGTCCGAAATAGACAAGAAAAAGATTAAATCAATACATAAAATTTAGAGTTGTCATGAAAAATCAAATCAAGCATATAAACATCATGCGATCATGTAAATAATGCTAAAAAATATTCACTTTCTCTTTTCAAATTTTTTTAATTTTTCAAAGCAAAAAAAAACAATTTACAACAAAACACACCATGCATATTCACTAAGATAACCAAATCATTAAAAGTGGAATGAATGTGTGTGAACATGTTCAATAGGTAAATGAACGCAATCAAACATAACAAACATGCACGATGAATATGTGTACTCCTAACAAATGAACATCAAAATCGTCCTTAGGTGTAAAATCTTTGAATTCAAATGCCATCGTCTTAATCATATCAACAAATCAAAGTCAATCATGGGTTTCACACCAATAACGCCTAAAACTATGTAAATATTTTTCATGACTTTTCAAGGATGTGCAAACCCGTTTTATATTCCATCCAAACAACCTCATAAATAATAATACTTTTATTTTTTTTCTTTTGAGGTGATGAAACAAAATAAATTAGCCCACTTATGTCATATTTTCCTTTTTATTGCCTTTTAATTTTTAATCGAGCTCCTTTCAACCTATTTGAACCTTGGCTTCTATTTTTAAGCCATTCATGTTCTAGGTCTCATTTAAACGGTGGCTTAATCGCAAAAGATAAATGAGTACCTTTCATAGCCCTTCCCCGTTTCACATAAAACACACAAACTCACAATAACAGTTTTTACATGCACTACTCTCATTGTCAAGTTTTATCACATTTGGTTCATTTTATAGACATAGTCGAGATGAAAATACATCAACCAACATGTGATAGATAAAAGAAACAGACAAACAAGTCCATGCACATGTGCAATCAAGGAAATCATGAGTCAAACATGTAGGAAGTAGCAATTAATTACATCTTAATGACTCCAAACATTATAAAGCACAATATGAATGACGTATTGTCTCAAAACACTATCAAACTGTCACATGGATATGGAATGAAATTGTGACTCGGTCATCCTAAATGTCCATTCATATATGGTGTAAACAAAGTACAAAACTCTTTTTGGCTTTTTCAAAATTTTATCAAAATAAAGTCTTTTTGTATTTCTGAAAAGTTTTATAAAAAAAATCTAATACAAAAAGAACACACGTCATAACACTAGCAAACATATATCATGAAGTACAACTAGAGTATAACAAATAAATCATGCAAGCAACTATCCATAAGAAATAGCATGTGATGCATCATGTGCAAGCATGTGAGAATTAACCAATGAAGCATTTAGCATCTCTAAAACAGATTTTCTAACCCAAACATGTGTATTCCTAACTCGGGGGATTATGGGAATCGACTGGACACTACCTTTAAATTTCCTAGGACATTTTTGAATATCAAAACAAATTCGCCTAAGGTGACCTTTCCTACCACAATGTGAACATGTGTGAACGGGTGGAATGACACCTATGGGGTGACCTTTTCTAATGTCTTTGGAATTAGTTGACCCTCTTAAACAAATAACGGTCTTAGCTTTAACAACGAAAGTATTAGAGCTCGACGAACCATCACTACAAAAACTACTCGAGTCTTTTAAATTACTTTTCAACTTCAAAATTATAGACTCAAGAAAAGAATTAGAATTTTCAAAAATTAGGGACTCTTTCCCTAAATTTTCAATTATTCCTAGAAGGTTATCATGCTCTCCCTTAAAATATGCACACTTATCCCTAAGAGTCTCTTCACGTGCCACAAACTCATCGATTAAAATATTTTTATCCTCGTTGGCACAAACCCAACTCCTAGAATTTTTAAGGTCCTCTAAATTTTTTTCTAAAATTACGACTCTATCATCACTCTCCTTATTGGACAATTTTAAAGCATTAAAGTCATGGTCCAAGGCAACACATTTTTCATGATAAAAATCTCTTTGATTTTGAACCGTTTGCAAAAGTTCCATAGAGGATTTAAAACGAGAATTTACATTTTCCAAAACTTTAATTATTTTTGCGAATGTCAAATTCAAACTATTTTAATCATCAAAACTATGACTTGTGCCGTAAAAAAGAGGCATCCTGAAAAACGTTGCTAATGCCGTTTAATACAAGATTAAACTGTATAAGCAACTCCGAGATGTTTGTTGAAGAAACCCTTTTCTTTTGAAAATAAAACTTATAAACAACAAGATGTGTTTACAAAAACTTATGTACGAGAGTAATCAAGACTTTGTAATCAGTTTTAAAACTAAGATAGTTTCAAAAATTCAGCACACTATAGAATGAGATGAGTAGATGAAGATAATCAGAACATGCAGTTTTTAACGTGGTAAAACCTCTCCCAATAGAGGAAACATCCATGGTGACTTCTAAGTCACAAAAGTAAAAATCCACTAACAACAAATAGCAGTTACAAACAATACAACATACATGCACACAAATCAACCTATTCTAAGTTTAGGAATATACCCCACTGGGTGTCCTTCTAACTTCTCATAGATCTGATTGTTGATGATGTTCTTCCAGTTTGATATTTGCTTTAGCTTCCTTGCGCCGACTCAATAATCTTTGATCTTATTCACAAAACTTCCAGTGTGGTAGTGTGTTAAGTGTTTGTGATGTGATTCCTATCAACATGCATGAACTCACACACACTTAGTTTTTACAGACAGTCCTAGAAAATTACATATAAAGACTATATGCTGTGATTTTCTTTTCTTTCTTTCTTACAGAACTTGAAACCTTTTTGACCTTTAATATATCCCAGATTCCACAGAAATCTTGCTTCAAAATCGGTCAATACCTTAATCAATCTCTGTTTTAAAAATATTTTTGAGATTGAAAATCTCCAAGTGTGAATCCAACTATGTCAAGGTTAAGTTTCATAAGAATAGAAACCATAAAATATTTACAGATCCAAATCAGTAAAGATTTTCTTAAAACGAGAAAGAAACATGCAGATCTAGTGAAATATGACATGCAAAGTGTAGATCTACAATTTCTATGAAGAAGAAATACAGATCTTCATAAAAATGTTTAAGTTGGTAATAAGATCACAGATCAAGAGGTTACAGCTTCAATATGAACAAACCAGTAACACCACTCTCTCTCAAACACTCAAGGTTGTGTTTGGGGTATTGTATATACGGAGGTTTGAATCAGATTTGAAGTGTTTAGGGTTAGGGTTAGGGTTTGGCTAACATAGTTTCCCTTTCTATCTCTTCTCTCTCACTTCTCTCTTCTCTCTATTTTTTTTATCAGAAATGACGACTGGCAAAAGTCTTGAAAGGTTGAGAATTATAGGGCTTATATAGGAGTGGATGAAGGTTCTGGATTGTCGAAGGCAATCAAGGGCTGAGATTAGGTCTTCCTAATATTGACTTGATCCAAGGGTTATAATATAGCGGTGGTTAAACTGAATGTGATTGGTCCATAGAGATAGCACAAGGATAGACTTAAAACACATGCAGGCCATCGATAAGGTTTGATTTAACGATCAACAAACCACCAGGCAACCCTCTCACATAACAAACACAAAATGATACACTAGGAACGTGACAAGTGTTGGCATATAATTGGCTTGCAAACGCACGTCAAAAGAAATTACAGGCAGCACCCTGAAGTCTCTAGCGCATTGATATTCTACTCAATCAAACATTCCAATGAAAAATGAATTTTTCAAAATAGCATATTAACCCCACAAAGTTTATAATCACACTTTTATTAATGAAAACATTTTTTTAAAATAGTTTAAAAATGTTTAAAAATTCCCAAAAAATTATTAAAACAACATTTTAAGGGGAATTTAACACACAATCAATTTTAAGAAAAATATACACATGTATGCACTTCTAATGTGTGTAGTGTGATTCAATTTATACCTTCTTGGATCATTGAAGAGCATTAGAGAGAATAATTCTGAGGTTCTTTGGATTCTAGGTTAGACAACCAATTTTGTCACTATTTCCAAACTAGTTGAACACTTATACAGAATAGACTTAAGTAAGTCAAAGGTATAAGGTGCTTCAATCTTCCCCTTTGGAAATATGAGACAAAATCTCCTTTGAGTTAGCTTAAACTCTTAGGGAACCAAAAAAATAAAACCTAGTCCTATACAAAAGATACTATCTACCCATTTCCTAGAAAGTCAAAAATTACATAACTGAACTATTTACAAATTTGTACACTAGAAATGGTAGACAATTAGTAGAAGAGGTTCCTGCAAATATGCACACTAAGATCAAGCAGTTTAGATGAAATGTGAACAAAACATTGAACCCGTAAGACTCAAAATTTCTCCCCCATTTTGTCTCAAATGGACAAAGGGTAAAAAATTATGGTCCTAAGAGATTAATCAGCACATACCATACCTATAGAATTTTGCAAATACAGAAATCTGTTATAGTCTAGAGGTTTAGTGAACATGTCTGCAAGTTGCAGATCAGTAGGCAGGTAATGGATTTCTAACTCCTTAGTCTCAACAAGTTCGCGTATAAAGTGATGTCTTATTTTAATATGTTTAGTCGAGTGTTGAACCGGGTTTTTAGATATGTTAATGGCGCTTTGATTGTCACAATACAATTGTAACTGATCTTCTTTAATCCCATAATCGCTTAACATTTGTTTTATCCATAACAATTGAGCACAGCAACTTCCAGCTGCTATATATTCAGACTCAGCCGTAGATAAAGATGTGCAATTCTATTTTTTGCTACTCCAACCTACTAAATTATTGCCGACATAATAACAGGCACCTGATGTACTTTTACTGTCATCAGTACAACTGGTCCAATCAACATCAGTATACCCTATGATGGTGCTGCAGGTATCATTTGTATACCTAAGTCCAAGATTAAGAGTGCCTTTTATGTACTTTATTATACGTTTTACACAAGATAAATGGCTCTCTTTAGGGTTATTCTGGTAACGAGCACACAGACATACAGCATACATTATATCTAGTCGTGAGGCAGTTAGATAGAGTAGGCTACCAATCATACTACGATAAAGTGTGGAATCAACTGACTATCCATTTTCATCTTTACATAATTTAACAGTAGTACTCATAGGTGTTTTGGCAACTTTAGCATTATCTAAACCAAATTTCTTAACAAGATCTAAGGCATACTTAGTTTGAGAGACAAATAGTCCATCAGAATTCTGTTTCACTTGAAATCCTAAGAAAAGCTGCAGCTCCCCCATAAGGGACATGTGAAACTCCTTATGCATAATAGCAGAAAAATATTTAACTTCAGATGTTGAAGTAGACCCAAAGATGATGTCGTCTACATAGACTTGGGCTATAATAATGTTTTTGTCAAAATGTTTGACAAAGAGGGTCTGGTCATTTCCTCCTCTCTTAAAACCCTTATCCAACAAAAAGTTGGAAAGGCGTTCATACCAATCTCTAGGAGTTTGTTTTAAGCCATACAAAGCCTTTTTTAGACGAAAGACATGGTCTGGGTATTTTGGGTCAATGAACCCTTTGGGTTGTTCTACATACGTTTCTTCGGACAAAATTCCATTGAGGAAGGCAGACTTGACATCCGTTTGATAAAGTGTAAATTTTAAGTGACACGCTATGGCGAAAAAAAGTCGAACAGATTCAAGACGAGTGACAGGGGCAAATGTCTCGCTAAAATCTATTCCTTATATTTGTGAGTAACCTTGAGCAACTAGTCTAGCTTTGTTATAAGGATTACCCCATGTTCATCAGATTTGTTCTTAAAGATCCAACGTGTGCCAATAACATTTTTGTTTTGAGGCCGCGGTACAAGATACCAGACATCGTGAATGACAAGTTGTAAAAGTTCTTCCTGCATCGCAGAAATCCAGTGTGTGTCATTCAATGCTTCATAAACATTTTTCGATTCCACAAGGGAGACGAAACATGCATAATTAGCATTATCTCTTAACTGGGATCTAGTACGGACTGGCTCATTAGGATTACCGACCACGTTGTCAATGGGATGATCTTTAGAGACCCAGCCAGGTACTTCTGGACTCTCAATAGGTAATGAGTCATCTATTTCTGGTGAATCAGTTTTGAAATCATTTTCGGATTCAACCACAATAGGTGATTCAGATATCTTATTTTCGACAATAGTGTCACTTACAATTACATTTATCGATTCCACAAGGGTCTTAGTACGCAGATTGTATATACGATAAGCACGACTGTTTGGAGAGTAACCTAAAAAGATGGCTTTATCACCACGCGTCTCGAATTTAGACAAATGTTCTCTGTCTTTACAGACATAACACTGACTTCCGAAAGTTCTTAGATATTTAAGATTAGGCTTTTTACCGTACCACAACTCATAAGGGGTTTGTTTAGTATTTTTCCTAAGGTAAACACGATTAATGATATGACAAGCAGTTCTAATAGTAACTACCCAAAAGTATTTAGGTAGAGATTTGGCATGCAACATGACACGCGCCATCTCTTGAAGAGTTCGGTTTTTCCTTTCAGCAATACCGTTCTGCTGAGGAGTCTTAGGGGCACTAAATTCGTGTTTGTAACCATTGTAGTCACAATATTCAACTATTCTCGTGTCTATAAACTCTCCCCCTCTATCGCTACGAATGCGATTGACTTGTGTGTCCATCTCATTTTCAATTCTTAGTAAGATTTTCAAAAAATTCTGAAACGTGTCAGATTTATGTTTCAAGAAGGCAACCCAAGTGAATCGTGTAAAATCATCAACCATGACAAGGATATAACTGTGTCCACAAAGACTAACAGTTCTAGAGGGACCAATAAGGTCCATATGGATGAGATCTAGAGGTCTAGAGGTAAGAATGTCTTTAACTTTTTTATGCGAAGTCTTAACTATTTTTCCTTCCTGGCAATGACCACAGACAACACTGGAAATAGGTTTAATTTTAGGAATACCTCTAACAATCTCTTGACTAGACAATCTACCAAGGATATCATAACTTAGGTGCCCATACGATTATGCCAGATTTCATTGTCATCCATTCTGACAATGTTACAGGTTTCAGAACTAGTCTTGACAGTATAACAATTGTCAGGTGTTCTAAATCCGGTAATAATGCATTTACCTTTATCATTTAGAATTTTACAATTGTTCTTTGAAAAGGTAACTGTATGGTCAGAGACACAAAATTGTGATATACTTAGGTGGTTGGCTTTAAGGCCTTTAACTAATAGTACATTTTCCAGAACAGGCATTCCCTCTTCTTTTAGGGTTCCTTTACCTATGATCTGGGATGAAACTCCGTCACCAAAAACTACTTTGCCTCCAGCAAATCTGGTTTTGTTTAAGAGTTTGGTTTCATCTCCTGTCATATGTTTGGAGCATCCTGAATCTAAGTATCAACCAGATGAAGTGTGTTCAGCTTTTAAGGCAGTGATAACAATGTTACACTTCATTTAGGGTAAAAGATCATCTTTTCTAACCCAAATAGCTCTAGTTTTAATTTGTGCAAGTTTGCCCTCATTTGATAAAATTTTCGAGAAACAACTTTTTGTCGAAAAACATTTGGAGCAACAAACTGATTATTGTGGAAAATTTGAGCTTTTGGTTTAGGAAAGTTTCTGGGAGCCTTTCTCTTAAATGAACTCTTAGATTTGGTCTTTCTATTCCTGTAGTTAGAGTTCTTGTCAGGTTGTCTTGGAAGGACATAATGGTTACGATTTTGCCTAGAATAGTTAAAGTTCTTGTAGACAGAAGTGTTGTACACAGGGGTGTTTAGACGCCTAGCATAACAACCTTCAAAGGAATGACCATAAATGTCACAGTAGGAGCAATATTGATTGCTTGGGGGATGAACTTCCTTAGGAAAACTTCTAAATATGGTTTTAACAACATTCTGTTCAGAAGTCTTATTCCTAGGAGGGATGGTTTTAAAGGTAGATTCAGCCTTTCTGATCAAAGGACAGACGTATTTAGTCTTAAGTGTAGTCTCAGCCTTAGAATTACTAGACTATCCAATGCCTTTCTGTTGTTGCTTCTGATCAAATTCATTTTTAATAAAATGAAAATCTGGACATGTTTCAATAGGTCTTTTGCCCCCAGACACAAACTTAATAGGTTCAAGATTTTTAGTTTGTGGTTTATGCTTAGGGAAGAATCCAATACCGGTTCTATCATCAGAATTGGTCTTGGAGTCAACAACAAAGTCAGTAAAACAATTTGAATTGTTTTCAAACTTAGAATTTTTTTTGAAAACAGTAGTTGTCTTTGTTTTTGCTTCCTCCAGTTCTAATAATGTTCCCTTGTATTTCATTTCCAGGGTTTCATTAGTTTTAGTCAACTCTTTTAATTTTTGATCAAAAGTTTCAATTTCGGATTGATGAGATAGACACTGGTTAGTGTACTCTTCGGCATTCATCTTCACAATAAGACTTAGATCATCTAATTTCTTAGTCAGGTCTCTAACAGTCTTCTCCAGTCTAGTGCCTTTTTTAAGAGTTTTAGCATACAAAGTATGGATATCTGGGAGGTCATCTGTGTCTGAGTCGCTAAGTGAAGTGTGTGTAGTGACCCCTACCGATTCAGTTTTAGTACTCACGCACCCATTTACATCGTCGTTATCGAGATCACTTTGACTCACACACACGGAACTAGAGCTAGCAACATTTTCAGATAACAAGGCATCTAGGCCAGTCAAAGCAGTATTCACACAAGCATGAGTAGAAGCATTATTATCACACGTAGGCATATCATCATTGTAAATGATCTTAGCATAAAAGGACATGCAAGGGTCAAGTACATTTGATGACTCAAGTTCCTCTTCATCAGAGTCACTTGAATCATCCCAAGTTTTACAGACATTGGCTCTATTGTGTGTGTTGGCTTTATTCAGATTAACTCTGCAATCGTGAGCAATGTGACCTAATTTCCCACATCTAAAACATTCAATGTTTTTAAGGTCTCTGCTGGGTCTGGAGTTGTTGTCCTTAGGATGTTTGTCAAGACCTCTCTCATGAGGTTTGGGATTAGACACAGTTGGATAATTAGGCTTGCCTTGTTTAGATGCCTGTTTGTTTCTAAATTTAACAATTTTCTTAAATTGTTTAGACATTAAGGCAATCTAATTATCTAGTTTGTCTATATCACACTCCTCATCAGAGTCAGAGTTGATCAAATTAGTCTCAAGTTTAGATATCTTAGAGGCAAAACTCAAGTTAGGGTTGGGCTGTTTTCTTTGTAAATGATTTAATTGTTTCTTAAAGTCTAATTCCATTTCCACAGTCCTAAGTTTGCTACTGAGTAACTCAGGGGTAAGGTTTTGATCACTCATTTCCTCAATAGCATACCTCTTGCTGTCAAACTTTTGTGGTAATGATCTTAGAATTTTAGAAACAATCTCATTCCTATCATATGTTATACCATTAGCATGCAACTTAGTAACTATATCAGTTAAGTTCATGTAAAAGTCATCAAAAGACTCAGAGTCAGACATAATCAAAGAGTTGTACTGCTGGGTAAGCATTTGAGTTTTAGCAGCTTTAACTCTTGAATCTCCTTCATGGGCAGTGATTAATGTGTCCCAAGCTTCCTTAGAAGTGGCACAAGATGAGATTCTCTTGAACTCATACTCATTAATAGACATAAAGATGGCATTCTTGCCTTTATTGTTATTGCGAGAAATAGTTTTCTCTTATTGGGTAAACTCACTTAAGATTTTCTTTACCCTCTCATCACTTCCTTCAGTGGCTGGTTTAGTAGGATAAGTGTATCCATTTTCAATAATGTCCCAGACATCATCTCCTAAAGTCCCTTGGATGAAGGCAACCATTCTTACTTTCCAGTAAGCAAAGTTGTTTCCATCAAAGAGTGGAGGTCTGGACAGATTACCAAACCTTTCATTCTTCTCGTCCATAGTTAGGATTTTTCAGAAAACGATTTCAGAAACACAAGATCTTTTTGAAATAAAAGTTTACAGGGCTCTGATACCAACTGAAAAACGATGCTAATGCCGTTTAATACAAGATTAAACTGTATAAGCAACTCCGAGATGTTTGTTGAAGAAACCCTTTTCTTTTGAAAATAAAACTTATAAACAACAAGATGTGTTTACAAAAACTTATGTACAAGAGTAATCAAGACTTTGTAATCAGTTTTAAAACTAAGATAGTTTCAAAAATTTAGCACACTATAGAATGTGATGAGTAGATGAAGATAATCAGAACACGCAGTTTTTAACGTGGTAAAACCTCTCCCAATGAGGAAACATCCACGGTGACTTCTAAGTCACAAAAGTAAAAATCCACTAACAACAAATAGCAGTTACAAACAATACAACATACATGCACACAAATCAACCTATTCTAAGTTTAGGAATATACCCCACTTGGTGTCCTTCTAACTTCTCATTGATCTGATTGTTGATGATGTTCTTCCTGTTTGATAACTTCCTTTTGCTTTAGCTTCCTTGCGTCGACTCAATAATCTTTGATCTTATTCACAAAACTTCCAGTGTGGTAGTGTGTTAAGTGTTTGTGATGTGATTCCTATCAACATGCATGAACTCACACACACTTAGTTTTTATAGATAGTCCTAGAAAATTACATATAAAGACTATATGCTGTGATTTTCTTTTCTTTCTTTCTTACAGAACTTGAAACCTTTTTGACCTTTAATATATCCCAGATTCCACGGAAATCTTGCTTCAAAATCGGTCAAGACCTTAATCAATCTCTGTTTTAAAAATATTTTTGAGATTGAAAATCTCCAAGTGTGAATCCAACTAGGTCAAGGTTAAGTTTCATAAGAATAGAAACCATAAAATATTTACAGATCCAAATCAGTAAAGATTTTCTTAAAACGAGAAAGAAACATGCAGATTTAGTGATATATAACATGCAAAGTGTAGATCTACAATTTCTATGAAGAATAAATACAGATCTTCACAAAAATGTTTAAGTTGGTAATAAGATCACAGATCAAGAGGTTACAGCTTCAATATGAACAAACCAGTAACACCACTCTCTCTCAAACACTCAAGGTTGTGTTTGGGGTGTTGTATATATGAAGGTTTGAATCAGATTTGAAGTGTTGAGGGTTAGGGTTAGGGTTTGGCTAACACAGTTTCCCTTTCTCTCTCTTCTCTCTTTTCTTTTCTCTCTTCTCTCTCACTTCTCTCTTCTCTCTATTTTTTTTCTCAGAAATGACGACTGCCAAAAGTCTTGAAAGGTTGAGAATTAGAGGGCTTATATAGGAGTGGAGGAAGGTTCTGGATTGTCGAAGGCAATCAAGGGCTGAGATTAGGTCTTCCTAATATTGACTTGATCCAAGGGTTATAATATAGCGGTGGTTAAACTGAATGTGATTGGTCCATAGAGATAGCACAAGGATAGACTTAAAACACATGCAGGCCATCGATAAGGTTTGATCTAACGATCAACAAACCACCACGCAACCCTCTCACATAACAAACACAAAATGATACATCAGGAACGTGACAAGTGTTGGCATATAATTGGTTTGCAAACGCGCGTCAAAAGAAATTACAGGCAGCACCCTGAAGTCTCTAGCGCATTGATATTCTACCCAATCAAACATTCCAATGAAAAATGAATTTTTCAAAATAGCATATTAACCCCACAAAGTTTATAATCACACTTTTATTAATGAAAACATTATTTTAAAAAAGTTTAAAAATGTTTAAAAATTCCCAAAAAATTATTAAAATAACATTTTAGGGGGAATTTAACACACAATCAATTTTAAGCAAACTATACACATGTATGCACTTCTAATGTGTGTAGTGTGATTCAATTTATACCTTCTTGGATCATTGAAGAGGATTAGAGAGAATAATTCTGAGGTTCTTTGGATTCTAGGTTAGACAACCAATTTTGTCACTATTTCCAAACTAGTTGAACACTTATACAGTATAGACTTAAGTAAGTCCAAGGTATAAGGTGCTTCACATTCGATAACATAAGCATTCCATCAGAAATATTGCGATTTTTTCAAAAAATTGATTTTTCAAATAAAGTCAATACCACACTAGTTTTGTGAAAAACAAAGATCACACGATAAGTTAGCGAAACCCGCTCTGATAGAAATTTGAGAATGTTGCGTGATATATGAATTAAACAATTTCGTAAATTTTTAATTTTAAATAATAAACACACTTATTTAATTAGATTCGTTTTTGAAAACAAAATGAAATCAGCCCCTTAACATTCATCTATGCATGTGAATAAAACCAAACCATAAAAAATAAGCTGACACACAGATTTCAGGAAAAATCGCTGATGGGAAAAACCTTTATTTCATATAAAAAGTAAATCACAACTTACAATATTTACAATGAAATCTGCAAAGAATCTACGCGCAGTAAATCCTTATAGACCGCAGTCTGTCATCAGCAATGAGTTACGCATAGTGCACTCACAAGAACCGCGTCTCTATCTCCAGCAAATAATCACACGCAGCGAACCTCAATGACCGCAGTCATCGGTTGTAGAGAGGCACTCCACAAAGGTTGAACAATGGCAAAGTTTGTTCTTGGGTTCCAAAACAATTCACTCAAAGCATAACGGGATTTTTGAATTGAAAATAAAAAAGGGATTAAAACCCTTAAATAAGGAGTTTAAAGGATTCTGGAATTCGCAGTTTTTTGTCTTTCAAAACACTCAGACTTCTTAACAAAAACTCACTCATTTAACACGAATTTATAGAAAAAATTGAGTCGGTGGTGTCGTTCGAACGAGATGCAATGTCGTTCGAACGAAACAGTAATGTCGTTTGAACGACATTAAATCTCGTTCGAACTACTTGCTCATGTGATTTGAATGACTTCCTCCTGTCGTTCGAACAACTTTCTCCGAAAAAACATTATTTTTTTATTTTTAAAAACTTCGTCTACAGGTATTAGAAAAATTATTTTAACGAAAAACAACGCCTATATTTTGTAAAAATGTCCTAACACTCTAAATGAATTATTAAGGGACTAAAAAACACAACCTTACCATAGGACAACTTGTAAAGGCCTGTTGATGATAAATGTTGATATTCGGATCGTCTTGATGCATATTTGATCTCGAGCATCTTCTTCGACAATTGTAGCGGTATACGACATACTCTAAATGTGACAGACTATGTAAAATATGTCCTTACAAATCATTAAAAATACGGGGTGTTACACAATCCCTTTTTCTTCATGTTTGACTATTTTGGGAAGCTTATCAATTTCATAGGTATGAAGGTCACCTACAAGCTCCTCTAATTTACTTGTATCTAAAATTCGTAATGAATTTAGCACAATGACTTTTGGGATAAAACAGACGGGAAGGGATCTTAAGATCTTTTTAACAACACGTGTCTCAGGGATTTTCTCACCAACATTAAAACAGGAATTAACTATATCTGACACTCTAGCATAAAATTCTTCAAAAGTATCTGACTCAACCATTTTTAAATTTTCAAATTGTGTTGTCAGTTTTTGGAATTTTGATGCTTTAACATCATTAGTTTCTTTATGAGTTAATTATAAAACATCCCATGAATCTTTAGACATGGTTCACATTATAATTGTTTGGAACTCTTCGGGTGTGAAAGCTCCAAATATAGCACTTAGACCACGTGAATTAATGTTACTCCACTTAAAATCTTCTTCAGATCATAACGACACAGGTTTGGGAAAACTTTCATTCCCAACAACCTGAGTGGTTGCATTCCACCCTCTTTCACATGTACCCCGAACCCTTTCATCAATGTCTTTTCAGGACGATCTCATGCGGGCTTTCCAATATGCATAGTTTGAGCCATCAAAGACTAGCATCCTATTATATAAGTTTTCCAAGACTTCAGCTTTTTCAAAATTAATTTTTCAAAAAATTGATATCTCAAAAAAGTTTTGCAGAAAATTACACGGTAAAGTTGTGTAATTGGATCTGATACCATTTTGAGAGTGTTCTTAAGTCCAATGCTATAAACTTATTAAATGTAGATGACAGTTCAACTAGTTTTTAAACCTTTAAGTTCTAACACATGCAACTACGTGATTGAAAGTAATAAAGTCTTCAAGCATGCAAGACAAAGTTAGGAAAAATCCACGATGGGGAAAAACCTTTTATTTCACTATAATAGTATATAAATCACAACTTATAATCCTATAGAATGGAATAAAGCATGACAATATCCCTCAAGAAATTCCTTCTCTTTTCAGCAGTGCTTCCCTCAAGAACACACAGTAGCAATAATAGAGAATCATTATATACAAGATCAGCAGTGAAGACGCCCTCTTATCAAGTTATAACTTCGATGTGATGTGTTTGCGGGTTATAAAGTGATTCACACAATCATATATGTGGTTTTGTGTGAATTAAACAAGTGTTTTGACATTTCGAAAAACAAAACATTACGTAGAAGATTTGCAAAAATGAACTAGTCAAAAGTCTTAACAAAACCCCACATGAAGAAGGTTTAGACAGTTAGACACAAAAATCGAGGAAGTTTGGGTCATTCAAATGAGAATAGGGTCTCATTTGAACAATAAACGATTCCCATCCGAACATTAAAAGATCTTGTTAATAACAAGCTAAGATAGAATACCTCATCTGAAGCTCATTTGAAGAAGGTACTTTGAACGAGACATCTAACGAGGACAACATCTTATTTGAACAAGAGATGAATGTCGTCAGAATGAGATAAACCCCTTTTTTTTATTTAAAAATCTAGCATCATTTTATTTTAACAAAAAATATAATACTCCCATATTTAAATGCGAAAAACTAAGTACTCCAAAATGTGAAAATACCATAAGATCATGAAGTTGTGGAGCCCGATTGAAGAAGTCACATTACACCTTGGAGATGCACGTTCCTCTCAATTCGGATGCGTGACGTCGTGTGAGATCATGTAGTCGACGCACTATGCCAGGACGTGTGTAGTGGTATATGCCATAATAAACAAACCTAGATTATTCGAATAACTCTTATAATCTAGGGACCACATTAGAAAGCGTGCCCTTACAAGTTTAATTCCTAAAGCCATTCAATCCAATTTCTTAACCCAAATAGCTGTATAATGATGCTTAGGGGTTTTGGGAACCATGATGACTCTATTATTAGACTTCCAAGGAGCATTCCTAAGGTCATAGAAAAAACACCTAAGGTGACCCTTCCTACCACAATGGGTGCAAGTGAAAACATGGTAGGGAGTGTTACCTAAATGTGGACCTCTCTTAATGTTCCTAGTCGACTCTGTCAAACATGTTGTATTTTCTTTAGTAGCGGAAGCAATTTGATCATCAAATCCAATTCCACACCTAGCCTCTTTAATTTGGACGATACCATTTTATCAAATTTTTTTGACCTAGCTTCCAAATAAAACTTAACTCTACTCGAATTTCTCAAACTAGCCTCAAGCTCATCGATTCTAGACTCGAGTAAATGCCTAAACTCCTCAAACCCAAGATGTTCCTTTTCCATATCTTCTATCAAACCACGATGGATATCTCTCTCACCCTCAATGTAAACTAACTAATCTCAAAGAGTCATCCTACGTGCCCTAAGATCCTCAATTAATGCATCATTATTATTATCTACGACATGCTCTTTCAACCTAGCCTCCCACTTCAAGTTACCCTTCTTGACCTTCACGATTTCTGCATACGATTCATGAAAGGATACTTGCAACTCACTCTCCTCCTCATTATCCTCACTCACGTCTCCCTCACTCACTTGGGTTTCACAAACTATGGTCTCACAAGATTTTTCATCATCACTCATATGACTTTCCATGAACGTGGTGTAATTGTGATCAATAAGGGAATCCTTTCCCTTTTCCAATTTATTCTCACTAAAGGTGGAATTATAAGATACCGTCTTCTTTCCCTTCTTCTTTAATTTAGTGGATCCCTCAGCTACCCTATGACCATAACCCTTACAACCAAAACACCTATCCAATTCACCCCTCTTTAACCAAAACACCTACCCTATTGTTCTTATTTTTCTCAAAATGTTTTGCATCTTTCAATTAAATTTGAAACTTGAGAAACTTTTTGAAATTATTTGCCAACAAGGCTACATCTTTGGATTTGGTATTCGAGTCATTATCCAAAACTAAATTTACCTTCTTTCGAGCTTTGAAGGCAATGCCCTTTTCTTTCTTAGGCATTTCCTTCGAGGTAAACATGTTAAGATCAAATGTTTGTAGGTCACCAACAAGCTCTTAAACTTTAGTGGATTCAGGAGTACCTAATGAGTTTAAAACGATCACCTTTGGATAAAATCTTTTAGGCAATGACCTTAATATGTTTTTGACAACTCATTTGTTGGGTATCTTCTCTACCATGTTATACGATGAGTTAACTATATCAAACAATCTAGCATAGAACTCATCAAACGACTCATTCTTTGACAACTTAATGGTTTCAAACCAAGTGGCGAGGTTTTTTCAACTTGGAGGCCTTAACCATGCCAGTGCCCTCATGGGTGAGTTGGGATATATCTCAAGACTCTTTATACGTCTCACACATCATAATACGACGGTATTCCTTCAGGGTGAATGTATCACCTTACACAATCTGACAAGCTAGGTGGCCAGCCACCACCTCCAACCTATGTCGTGTGTCACTAAATAAGTACTCATTCTTAGCATGTGACAGATATGAGACATATAAAATTCATTCCACAAGATAATAATTTAACGTTGATTCAATAATTAATAACCATTCATGCGATAATAAAATCTATCACCATGCTAAACTCCAAATAATCCAATCTCTAAATAAATAAATCGCAAATAATAATCCAACTGTAATTATCTGAATAAACAGTAAACAATTGTGGAACCGAGTGGCCCACTAAATCCATAATCAAAGTCTCATAATAAAAGTACGATAGAAATGAAAATAAATCTACTATTAAGATACTAAAATGTAATCCAACTGCACCTCAAAAAATCTTAAAAATAATCTTGTACAGCTATTCCAGCGCTAAACCTAAAATGTTAGTCAACACAATGGGTGGGTCAGAGCCCACCGCATGAATACTAGTTACTCTCCCCAATTAGGGTTCGAAAACCCAAAACAATAGCATCATACATAAAAAAATCACAATATAATATTTTAAAATTAGACGAGAGAATTAATTAAAGAGATACTAAACGTAAGTTGCCACTATCTACAATACAACTAATGCACCCTAAAGTGTAGGCACAAATATTCCAGTAATATTATTATTAACAATCTTAGTCTCATCCTTACTTGCTCTAATTAATTAATTAATTTTATTCATGCAACACCAATATGGCCAGTCGACCCCTTAGCGGCCCTTCATACACTCTTTGCACGCTAAAAGTTCTACCCCACACCCATTCCCCTTACTATAGCTAGTCAGCTCGCTATATTGTCAACTTTGCACACACTCATAAGGTTCCACGCACGACAGGTCACTATATCCCGTCAGCCCATTCAACCGTTAGTCCTCACATACTCATGATGCCACACACACCCACGTGGCTATAGCCAGTCGTCCCATTTAACTGTCCTCCCTGCACATATTCGCGTCACAAATCGATTTTAATTCCCATTTATTATCTTAGGTATTTATTATCAATTTCTTATTTTCTCATTATTTTATTTTATCCCCACCCTATTATAGAGCATAAACCTCAAACCTACCCCTATTCCTGTAACACCCCGCCCGCCCGGGGAGAGCGAGCGGAACGCCACTACGATAAAACTAAACTAATTCCACAATAACAATGTGTACAAACCATCTAAAAATCCCACAATATAAACGAAACCATTAATCTCAATTCTTCAAATTCAATACAACAAAGTCTCTCGAAATAAAACAACGATCTATATCGAAATAAAAATAAATCACCAAATGCTCTATACAATAAAAATAAATAAAAATCTTCTCTTTCGAATATTCTTCCTAAAATATCCAAGTTAAAAAATTCATCCCAATTGGTCCATAGCATCCCAATCCACGCAAACCTGCCAACTAAAGAAAAATATGGGGAAGTACACAAGACAACATGAAAGATGCTCAACAAATATATTAGCGGTGAACAAAACGTAACAACACGAGTACGAATATTCAAATTAATCTCATCATCATTTATCAATAAATTTATTAACAACACATCAATGGGTGACTGCGATACCCCATCTAATTAAATACTGGGTAGCTAATCTTTTATTAAATTAATAAAGAATATCAAGTTGGCTCAATCTTAGCATCACTGTCGAAAACATTTAATTAATTACTGGCCACCTAATATTTAAAAAGAGAGATGCCCAATTTTATGAATTAAGTTAACAAATAACCAAAAATTTAATCATTAACCATCAATCGCATAAACAATCTCATATGAATAACCAACAAAATGAAATCAACTGAATCTGGAGTAACACTCCAATAATGATAATGCCAGAGTATATAAAGTCCCAATACAAGAGTCTGAATAAATAAACTAATAATAGAAATGATGGAAGTCTGCAACTACAACCTCTAAATAAGAATGGGCGGCATGCCCTAACTGATACAAATGTCTCTGAAGGAACCAAGGATAAACATGAAGGCATCTAATACCAAGATCCTGTAGCTTCCACAGCAGCTACAACACGTCATCAGAATGGAACTCCTTTGCTTGGCATCCCTGTGGCTGGGCACCTAAAATGTTTTTACAAAAGCAAAATAGATTTGGAAGAAAACGGGTCAGGGCTCGATGTGAAAATAGTTTAAAAGTTTAGCAAGTGTTTAAATTACAATTAAACAACACATATTATATACACGTTAGTTGTGTACTCTCACATAAGTTTCTCACCTCTCAACTAGTGTGCACGCCTAACGTATGCCCTTAATCCATCCTAGTTATGCTACTAACTAACTAGTCTGTACCACTTCCGCTTTCGTATTATACCATAGGATATCTACTCTTAGTATCAAATTAAGTTTTGTTCAGACCCCATATTCACATTCATTAAATTACTTATCTCAAGTGTTAATTAAATTCTCATTCTTAACCCATTCAAATATCTTAACTTATTCACGTCTACTAAGCAACAATGAACCAGTCACAAGTACATAAGTATAGTACTCTCAGTACATAAATACATATATGGAACCCCTAGGCTAAGCTGCGGTGCACGCATACTCTGCTATCAAATCCATGTACATCACGCACGTAAGGATCATGTGTTCTGAATCACTCAGGAACCATCTAAATACAAATCACACATATTGGAGGCGAACATAGTTCACATACCCATGGGTCATGCACATACCTACGCTCTTATGGTCAGCTTATCCACTCACAAATAAGTCATTCACAGTCCTATGTCCTTAAGGTACCAGTCTAAATCCCCCTGAAGGCACACAAGGGTAAGAGGGTCCTTTTCCATTAAAAAAATAACCTCCCGTGATAGCAAGTATGGTAGGTATGTCATACACAAAAAAAATCCATACACTAGGCATTCACATAACCTAAGTAATCATATTACAATATGAGTATTCACACATTCCATCTAGTAAGTCTCGTACATAATAAGTTTAACCCGACATCAAACGAAGTACACATTTAACTTGATAATTCTCTCATCGTATCAATTTGAGTACCTAAACCTATCCCAAAGGGTTACTAGGTCTCCTATTAATTTCTAATGTTATCTCAGCAATTATAAAATCACTCTACTACTGTTCATACTCCTAAATTATCTTTCATTCCACTTTCAGTCCCAAATCAAAAGATTCAAACCGTCCTCACTCGGTAACCGCTCGAAATTATAACGCTCGATCCCATAAGTTATAACATTCTCCGGGTAATAGATAAGTCCTTACTGACCTTAACTAAGTCCCACAATATCAAATTAATCACCCAAAGAATTATCCTCAGCCTTGGAATTTCCATTTACCCTCAAAGGAAAACAATTGCCAAAAATCAGAAGGGGTCGATCGATCGAAGAAAAGGGCTCGATCGATCGATCGTCGATCGATCGACATTCTTGAGTCGATCGATCGATCAAGCAGGTATCAACCCAGATTTCTTAAACAGTTACGGGTTTCATCCTTTTTACACCTCTAATTCTTCCTTAAAACGTCCCAAACTCCCAAGAAAGTTCACTAATCATCCTATTAACATAACAACATCATCTCTAACGTATTAAAATCATTAAACCCTTAAGGATTATGAGTTTCTTGGACTAAAACACCCAATTTTCATATAAAAACCCTAGTTCTTCTATTTCTTCAAGAACACTTTAAAATTTAATACAATTTCATAATTCTCTACCCATAAATCATAATTTCGTGGCTACTATTATCACCAACATTAAACTACATGCAAGACCTACCCAGATTATGATTTAAATTCTTCAAATCCATTCAATTTTCATTTTTCAAAGTTAATCTCCAATTCTATCCTAACATGGATGATATATGCGCTAAATTATTGCAAGTTAAATCACTTGCCTGGAAAAATATAGATTCTGATCCGATGATGACGTTATTGGTTGTTTCCCCCTCTCTTTCCGGTCATAAATCCGGCGATGGTGGTGGTGTGTGGTGGTTTTGGCCATAGAAGCCCTTGAACTTCTCCTCTCTTCCTCTCTAATTGCCGTTATGATCTATGGTTGTGAAAACCCTAAGGTACTCAAGTGTTAGCTGATAAATATCTCCTCATTTTCGTGGGTCACTATTCACCAAAAATAAAAATGACTAAAATACCCTCCGGGGTTGCCGGTTAGGCCTAAAAATGCCCTGGGACCCAAACTAAACCCCCGGCTAGTGTTTTCTGAATATCTTGATCCTTCCAAACACGTTTGTGCACTCAAAATGCTCATACGGATGATATAAAAATAAAATACTTTTAAATTCTTTAAATTGGGTCCTGACATGACTGACACGCGTGTCCCAACTTAATTATCGAAACTGTCATATTTTCAACTCACGATAATTTTAATAAATTCAATAATCACATATTACCATAATCACTCAATAATATTCAAAAACATTATAATAATCAAATACTAACTCTCTTCTCGCTAGCATTTAAATCCGGATTAATTTTCAATTAATTATTCCAAATTAATTTAATAAATCTCATAATTCCAAGCAATTTAATTTATTAAATAGAGAATTAAGGAAAAGGTCATCTTCCTTCTTATATTTTGATTTTTAGGACAATGCTTTTCAAGTTTATAAATCTAGTCCCTGTGGTACAATAGCATTTATAAATCTAGTCCTTATGGGACAATAGCATTTATATTTTTGATCCGCGCCAGGGACACTATTTTCACCATTTTTCATGGTGTTTTTAGTACAGGGACTAAATTTATAAAGTTATATGGAGTGTCCTATTTTTATACACTTTGACCATTACGAGGACCTTTTCCCGAAACCCCCTTTATTAAATCCCATAATTAAAAGACATGAAAATATAGGGTATTACATACTCCCCCTCCTAATAACAGAATTTCATCCTGAAATTCGAAAAAGTAAGGCATACCTGGAAAAATTTGGTATCCTCCAACACTTAAAACAAAATTCAAAGTAAGGCTCAATCACTACAGCCCTCGCTTCACAACAAGCTTGTTGAACACCCTTGACACTTTATCAGTTATAGGGTTATACCTCAATGAATGCACCTCATATTATGCTCTTACTAAACAACACTCGAATAAGAATAGCCTATACATCGTTGGCCGCATTATCTCAATATTATTGTGAGTTCACATCTTACTACATATCGACTCCCACGTTTAGCTAGACAAAAAACTCCCATCCTGGGAGAAACCATAGAACATCTGACTACTCTTGTCCGTTCTTTGAAACTCTGTTCCCGGCTTTGTGACTTTTACACAAGGGAAAGCCACTCATGACTATTGGTGGTTATCCCATTTTAGTCATCGGATTCTAACTCCTTATTGATCCAAAACTCTGATAATCCGCTCACCTCTAAACATCCGGAGAAAGAATGATAAGGTTTATCCACACAAAACCTCAGTAAGCACCTTGTCCACTATGAATAGATACGGGTGCTTTCACCCAACCCTACCATTAGGTAAATTCTTCTCCCCATTACCACCATATACCTCAGTTACAAGCTATACCCGTTTTGGAAATGAAATGATCGCAATGAATCCAAAATTGCTTTCACACAATTCCACCAGTCGTCAATCACCTTCCATCTATTCTTCGTGCCATAGGTGATACAACTTTCTCAAAACAAAACTATTCCCACTACTTCCTTATACCCCATATTGAAGGTGGATTTCAGGTATCTCATCCTAGTTCAGAATAATACTGCGTATGACCACATACCGACGTGATCACTATTTAATAGTGTAAATCACCCATAGATATAACAATTTCTCTCCTTCTGGATAACCCGTCCCACAGATTCGAAGGAACTTGTTATTTATCTATAAGTTGGCAACCCCTCAAGGAAATTTATCAACTTGACTCTTCCATCACTGGAATCATCGGCTCGATACAAAATTACCTGGTTGACCATCTTACCCCAATCGATCTACTATTTACTATACCCATTTCAATGTCGACATTCACGTATAATTCTTCCCGTTAAGTAAAATATAATAAACCTTTTCTTCTCTTGGCGTACACCAAAAGTTCCGACCCCCTCACTTTTCACCACGATGCGCGTTTCTGGAATCTTATACCTTATCAACATCCTCACGTTATTTACGCGTAGCCACTCTCAACATTCGATTGGGTGGAATTCCGCTCCAAATTGTCCATAATAGTTAAATATTTGCCTTCTCAAGAGACACTCCCTTTTTAAATGGCTTCCCACTGCTTTTCAACCAATTTTGGACGTGTTATTCTGATTGCACAAAAATCAAAGATTATTGTCCTTTTCACGACGCTTAATCCACTCTACCACTTCTATTTCGTCATATTAGTCTCACAAGTAAAAATTTCATCCATCTATGTCCCTTCTTTCGGCGACTAACACATAGCAAACCAGGGTGTCTACACCCCTTATAACCCATACATACGGGTTTAAACGTCATATACACTTCATACGTACTCCAAACTCTTCATTTCCCCTGCATTTGCAACGTGGCTTTACCACTTGGGAATTTTCAATCACTCCCGAATTTTGAAATCCTAAACCTCCTTAACCTCATTGCATCCTTCAATCTACCAGAGTAAAATAAAATTATCAGTACGTCCTCATCACACTACTGGCTCTACTGGCCTTATATAGTAATTTACCCTTTAACGCCCATTTATAACTACATACTTTCCTAACGATCGAGGTATCCAAATCATGAACAAATGGCTACACATATCCTTACTACCAACCTTACACTAAGTTTCATGCGTGGAGTGTCTCGCAAAGCGAAATCCAAATAAGGAACCCCCCCGATACACTACTTCCTAGCATTATCGGTCATCGGAATCTGTTAGTCCCTCGGTCCATAACATGTATCCCTATATTCTCGTTTCTTGATAATTAAGTTACATCTCCTTTCGCAATTTCACTTAAACAAGGAACTCCTTTCAAAAGACATTGTCTCTTAACATTGATAGTAATCACATTCCCTAATCATTATGCAAATAAAATTGGGGCTCTCAGAATCCTGTCCCCAGACATACAACTATGAGTATTAACTCCCACGTCTCTAAAGGTTGATATAACAATGCACTCTTCCTATTACTACATCCTGAGCATTAATTATAATAATCAGCTAAATCTTTTCGCTGAACAGTAAACTAAATATACTCCGAATCATATTAATTAAATACCTACACATACTGGGATCAATTATCTGATACCTTTATACCTTTCAAAATTTCGATGATATATATATATATATATATATATATATATATATATATATATATATATATATATATATATATATATATATATATATATATATATATACGCGAGCCCGAACCTCTCGTAAATGGGGTCTCACTAGAACAAAACATCCTACACCAAGGTAGTAATCCTGATAGACTTGCAATAACCACACACTATTAGTCTAACCATTATTATAAAACCACAATCAGGATAATATCATACTCGTATAACACATCACTAAAATGAGAAATTTCAATAAAGTATATACCGCTATCAATATACGCATTCATCCTCCGCGGATAACACTAAAGGTAACCCCATTATACCAAGGAGAAATATTCACATAAATAATAACATTGCCGAGATACTCACTAAGCTCGACTCTTCAGTAAAAAATAGAAAATAATAATAAACTTAGCAACTCGTTACTAACACATACAACACGCATCATCATCTAAGGATATAACTCACACTTATACCTCGCCAATCGCCCTGGCTGCTCAAATGGTTCCTGGACTTAACACACCTGCCCGTACTAAACTAAAAATTTGAATAACTATTTCCCTTGCTAGGCAACATACCCTTATCCCTATACTTTCTTCGGGAAACATTTATAACGTACGGGTCTCGCTCCCCACAAAATACCACTACATATACTCCACTTATCTCTGGTTAATTGACCATGTTAGGGTTATCTTACCCTCGGTCGTTGGTAGTCTCGACTCTGATGACTATCTTTGTTGTTCCGTTAGCTTTGATGGCCCTAAGGAACTCGCTACTGATTTCAACATCTTTTCCTAAAATCACCATCGCTTGGTAACAATTCATCTATCTGAATCATTTTAATGGGTTCCCTGATGGGTCTCCCCCTTGTGGTGCTTCTTCAACACCCTTTTTCCCCTAGTCTTACTCTATCTAACTTCTTAGATTCTTGTAGTTCCCCTCACAAGGAAGCGGTTACCTCCATATTAACAAAGCGCGACATAATTACCATCTGCATTGACCGTCCAAGCAAAATTCCCCAAAAGTGCTAACAATTCTTCTTGTATGCAAATTCTCCCTTTTAATGTCTTATTCTCCATTTCACCTACTTCATCCGGTGTAAGGTTCGCTAATTAATTGAATTTCTTCTCATAGAGTGACCTCTGTCCATCCCTCTTGTGTGAGTTCAGAACAACATTCGTATCTCACTTTGAACATCTAATGAAGGAACTTATGGTCAAACTATACGTATGCGCCTTCTTTTGACAAAACATTCCACTTCTAAGTGTGGTGGTTGCCTCTCACCATTGAAACTCCGCTTTTATGAGTTAAGGAAAATTTTATCCCAAATTCTCATGCCCGATTAGCCATACCCCATAATTTCCCGATTAGCCATTCCCCGTCATATGTCTAAGCCTTTGGATATATTATGTGAGTTGGTTAGTACACGCCATCTCCGCATTTCTAGTATTTCTACTGCTGGTTATTTTAAATGTTTTGCCTAACTCTTTCTCTCCCATTCTAACCTTTCTTGGTGAGTCTCATTTGACCCCACTTTCTACTATAGTTGTGCCTGGAAGTCACAAGTCGCGCCTTAGCCGTCTGTACCGTCCTGGACTTTCGTGCCATAATATGGGTGACTTCAACTATGGTCATCCTTCTTTAGTAACTCATATAACCTCAACTGATCTTTGCCTCCTACTGTCCGCCCAACTGTCTTCGCTTGACGTACTACATTGTTCGGCACACGAACACACCTGAGTGCAAATAAGATTCACTATCACATATAGCAAAGCAGGAGAACGAAATTTGACCAAAGAAATCAACAATCGTAAACATAGGGCTCTATATCAAAGAAAGCTACGCTGGAAGCATAATAAGACGAACAGATCCTAAAGGACACTAGAACTTGATGCTTTGATACTACCTGTCCCCGTCTAATTAAATACCGGGTAGTTACTCCTTTATTAAATTAATACAAAATATCAAGTTGGTTCAGTGTTAGCATCACTGTCGAAATCATTTAATTAATTACTAGCCGACTAATATTTAAAAAAAGAGATGCCCAATTTTATTAATTAAGTTAACAAATAACCAAAAATTTAATCATTAACCATCAATCGCATAAACAATCTCATATGAATAACCAATGAAATGAAATCAACTGAATCTAGAGTAACACTCCAATATTGATAATGCCAGAGTATATAAAGTCCCAATACAATAGTCTGAATAAATAAACTAATAACCGAAATGATGAAAGTCTGCAACTACGACCTCTAAATAAGAATGGGCAGCATGCCCTAACTGATACAAATGTCTCTAAAGGAACCAAGGATAAACATGAAGGATTCTAATACCAAGATCCAGTAGCTTCCACAGCAGCTACATCACGTCATCAGAATGGAACTCATATGCTTGGCGTCCCTGTGGATGGGCACCTAAAATGTTTTTACAAAAGCAAAATAGATTTGGAAGAAAACGGGTCAGGGCCCGATGTGAAAACAGTTTAAAAGTTTAGCAAGTGTTTAAATTACAATTAAACAACACATATTATATACACGTTAGTTGTGTACTCTCACATAAGTTTCTCATCTCTCAACTAGTGTGCACGCCTAACGTATATGATCAAGAAAATGCAATATTATAATTATTTACCCAATCTATGTATGATCACTATCCATAATTTCAAGAATGTGGATCTAGACACTAGAGGTTATATAACCTGTTTCCAGATCATAACTTTTATCTCAAATATTTCAGATTAGAGGAATTGGTACATGATTTCAAATCATTTAAAAATAATAGTCTTATCACATGGATTCTAATAATCAATTTCCCAATTTAAATGACATCAATTCTAGGTTTGTCACCAAAGTATTTAATTTTCAAAATACAATTACTTCCAGACTTGTGCTAAATAGTCCTATATTTCATTTAATTTGTTTTTAATCATCAAATAATCTTTTAACCCGGAATTGTTATAAGAAATAATGCATAAGAATTAAAAAATTAATTACAATTAGTTTAGTAAGAAAATTCTTGCTTAAACCATTGATCCAAGCCTCCTCTCTTGAATCTTTTTTCTTCCGTTCCTTTCTAAACTTCATAACTTCTCCAAAGGGTGTGGGGCTACCAGGGAAACATTATTTTGGATGGAATGGGTGTTTAGGTTGAGTTATTAACTTATATAAGCCTCTAATACCGTATTACACCTAAACCCCCAATTTTGGGCCCCCCAAACAATCCCTAAATACTACCAGGATTGATCCAATAACTTCCCTTAGGGTATACTATCCACGAACCAATTTAAGATGTCTAAAATGTTCAAACGAGTTCACAATTCACTCCAGAATGCATTCAAACCATGTCTACCCTAAATTACTAATTTTATTATGTTTAATAATAACATAATATTAATTCAAGTAACAGACAATTTAATTATCCACGAATATACACATTTGGCATAAATGAATCACATAACCATGAATATCACATTCAAGAAATTTATTTAATTTAAACTTTAACAATTTAATTATTATAAAAACACGGGGTGTTACATGTAGTTGCTTTGTCTTTCCGAATAGTCCAACTTTGTCATATTACACGTATGACCCAATCCACCATTGACAATTCAAAATCCTTACCTCTACACATAGAAAATCCAAATAAATTTTTATGCCTCCTTCTCTTCATTCACCTTCTACATCTCTCTCTCTCTTTCTCTCTATTACTCACTGTTCAACAAAATGGTCATACAATTCAACCCATGTTTAAACTCCTAACCATATGGACCTCCTCTCTGATTCAAAGAGAATCATGAGAGCTAATTTCAAACATGTCTTCTCCTTCTCCCTCCTTTTACTCGTTACTCTATCTTTTTGTCAAGTAATATACCCCACCCAAATCATCCTCTGTACACCTCTCACCCTTCCACTATATCCCTACCCCTCCTTCTCCTCTGCACCCTCTTCATTGTCTTACTTTTAGTTTTCTCCCTTATCACTATTATCCACACCACCTACTACACCTTCTACGATACAACCCCCACACTCTCCTCTAACATTAAATCAATTTTTCACTCCATCATACAACTTATTTCCACCACATTTGCTTCAATAACACTCATTAGCGAGTGTCAATGCAGTTGTGGAATCAAAATGTGGTTTTGAGCCGCTGAGGCGGAATGCTTATCTAGTGAAGTGTAACACCGCACCTAATTAAATATCAGGTGATCAGTCCTTTATTAAATTAAATAAGAATATACAGTTGGTTTATTCTCAGCATCACTATCGAAAAAATAATTCTTTATTAATCACCAAATAGTTAATTAAGCTAAGTGTAAAAAACTTTTCATCATTTAATAAAACCATTCCACACAAAAAAATAACAATGAAGTACTAAGACATCACAACTGAACTATGAATCAAAATAATATATCAGACTGTAAAACTCTCCAGTTAAACTATCTTATTACCACTAAACAAAATTGATCTTAACAGTATTGACATAAGTACTTATGATTCTCTGGAATATAAATGGAATAACTAGAATCCTAGGCGACATGCCCTAAATGAAAATAGACACTAAAAATATGTGAATCAATACAATGGAAGTGTCTAAACAAAATCTTCATCTCTGATAGAATCTATAATCCATCGATATATCCATAATATATGTTGGGCATCCCTGCTGCTGGATACCTGATGCCATCAATACAATAGAGAAGAGAATATGCAAGGAAACAGGTCATAGCCCGAGTGTTAAATATTTTGTTAAAATAGCAAGTTCTTAACTAGTAAAATTAAGAATTTATTATGTACACATTAGTTCCATGGCTCTCGCTTGATATTCTCACCTCTCATCTAGAGTGCACACCTAACGTATACCCTTAACCCATTCTAGTTACGCCACTACCTAACTAGTCTTTACCAATACTGTCTATACGGTCTTCTTTAAGATGACCACCCGTATTACCCAAATAAATCATACTTACCTCTAACATTTGCATTAATTAAATCACTTATCTCAAGTGTTAGTTAACTTCTCACATTCTTAAACCATTTGAGTATCTTAGTCATTCTCATCTACTAGGCAACAATGGAATAATCACAAGTGTATATATATAATATATATACTAATTCGGCACCCTAAAAGGCTGGAACCTACGGTGCACACATACTCTGCTATCAAATCCCGATACATCACATATGTAAGGATTTACATGTTCTAAATCACTCAGGAACCGTATTAATAAAAATCACACATATTGGAGGCGAACATAGTTCACCTACCTATGGGTCACGCACATACCTACGCTCCCATAGTCAACTGACTTATCAACTCACAAATAAGTCTTCACAGTCCTATGTTCTTGAGGTACCAAATCTAAATCCCCTCTAAGGAACACAAGATAAGATTGTCCTATTCCTACAACCTCCCACGATAGCAAGTAAGGTAGGTATTTCATACACACAATAAATAATAATATAAGTATACACTCCACATATATGAATATAACATCAATAAGGTATTCACACAACCATATGATAACAATAGGTATTCATCTCACCTATACTTATAATAATAACTGGTATTCATCTCACCTATATATAATCACCATAGGTATTCATCTAACCTATATATATAATAACAACAGGGCATACGCAAAACCCATATAATAAATCCCATACGTAGTATATTTATATCCCGAATATCCTACGTATTTGTCGATTATGACTAATCCTCAATATATTACTTCCGAGATTTTCTTACCGCACGATGGTTATCATTTAATCCTCAAATTAATTCAGTAGGTAAACATGACGCCCTACTAATCCATGTCATCACAACTCCCGAATCTCGTTTATTTCTCGATAACACCTAATTCAATCTTAACCCTTAATTTCATCTCTTAAGGTTAATCCCAAATATACCTAAGGTTATGTCCGTAATTTAAAACCCTCTTACTACTGGTCCTAACCATAAACCGTCTTTCATTCAATTTGAACCCCAAGTTATATAATTCTTCAAAATCACCCGTTTAACTAATCACTCGATAAATTTCCCCCATTCAAAATCCCAAAATAATATTTTTTAGGTCTTAAGTATATCCTACTACCCTTACCTAAGTCCCATTAGATTCATTTAATCATCATCAAATATTCCTCAAATTTTAGGATTTAATCAGCAATTAAAGATGAAAATACATCACATTTCCAAGGGAGTCGATCGATCGACTATTTCTGGTCGATCGATCTATCAATCGATCGATCAATAGTCATGAGTTGATCGATCAATCGACCAGATATTTGCCTAGATTTTTTGCATGTTTTTCCTACGATTTTATCTTTTTCATCGTCAAAATAAATATTAAATGATCCCAAATTACTCATCAATCATCCCAAATGATATAGCAACGTATATACATGATTTCTAACATCTAAATCATATTAATCTTCAAGGGTTGAAATTAATCATGCAAATCTCCATTTTAAATTCGGATATTCTGTAATAGATAATTCTTCCTCAAGAACACATTTAAATCTCCTAATTCTTCATCAATTATAACTCAAATTTCGTAAAGATGATTGTCTAATCAAAAAGGTTTTAATCTAATCATGGTTTTCATCACAGGGATCAATCTTAAATCATCAAAATTCATCTTTTGATTTGTAAAACAGTTCAGAATATTATTCTATTCTAATATGAACATTATGCATGCTAGATTTGGAGTAAGTAATCACTTGACTTGAGATTGTAGGTCTGAACCATTGGGGATGATACTCTACTGGTGGTCCTCCATTTTTTCGGCCAACTTCCGACCGTGTTGGCGGTGGTTCTTGGTTGTACAAGGTGGTTTGTAACAACCCAGGTTTTTTTGAGCGACTATTTAATACTATTTTGCCTGATGGGCTAATTTTATAAAATAGGGGATGTTGGAGTAAATATTATTTCCCGTGAGATTTAGGGATAATATTTACTATGATTTGTCTATTTACTGTTATGAGAAGGTAGATAGCATTATATTATGATATTGTGTCGTTATATGTAAAACGACGGTTATGACCTATATATATATATATATATATATATATATATATAAATTGGGTAAAATTAATGAATTAAAATGGAATTGGAACACAAAAATAGTTCACACTATTCCCGAATGCCATTATAGGGGGTGCGGTTGTTTTTAAAATAGTCGAGATAGTCGAAATAAGTGCCCAGTTGTAATTTATGAGATTTGGGCATTTTTAAGGGGTTATGACTCAAATAAGCGGTTATGAGTCATTTTAGTGGTGTATTAGCAATTAACAGTGGGGAATTATGTTTTGAGACCCGTATAAGTCCCCCACCCCCTTTCTTTTTCTTCCTTTTCATGAGAGAAGCCAAAGGAGAGAGAGAGAGAGAAGAGAGAGTTGGAAGAAATGGAGAGAAAGAGAGAAAATGGAAGATTTGGGCCGGATTCCGTCGCTAATGAAGGTGATCCGAGACTACGAACCTCGAGGCAAGTTTCTTACTTGCTAGATATTGATTTAATGTGATAAATCTCTATGTGTAGTTATGTTTTGGGAGGTTTAAACCATTTATGGGATTTGGGTATTTTTGGTGTTTAATCTCTTAATCTTAGTTTTGATTTGATTTGAAGAGAAATAATTGATTATTTGATGTGTAGAAATGATTTTATAGTAGTATTTTTTGTCGTTTTTGGGTAAAATACCGGATAATAGCTTGGAGGTTTCGTTAATGGCCGAAACAGCTTCTTGGGGAAGAAGCTGTCCGCCAGGATCGAACGATCGAGCCTGGGGGATCGATCGAAGCCTTCGATCGATCGACGGCCAGGGGTCGATCGATCGACCCCTTATGAAAAGGTGAGATTTTTCTAGTTTTGTTTTAGCCCTTTTCTTTTAGGTTCGAGGTTTAGGAACCTTCCTTTGGGAAGTAATGGGGAGTCCTAGAGGGAAATGGAAGCATATGGTATACAAAAGTATTTTTATGCTAATAAAAATGACTTTTGATTACACTTCCTGGATGGAAGAAGGGAAGTGGGTTTTTATGAAAAGGATAAAGCACTTTTTATGATAATAAAACTTGTTTTAAATTATGTATTCTTCCTGGATGGAAGAAAGGAAATAAAATTGGTAAATAAGATTGACTTGGTAAACATTTGATAAAATGTTGTACCATTTATATATATATATATATTCCTAAAGAAAGAAATTAGGAATTGTGCCATTAGATGATGGGTGGGTTTTCTTTTATATTCTTTCTTTGTGTAGCTGTAGATGTGACCTCCTATACATATGCACACACATATATATTTATTGATTATTTCGTTCTTAGGGTCTAATGGATCTCGATGCTCAACCTTGCCTAAGTAGTAGTGTATCGTGGGGGTTCCTTATTTGGATTTCGCTTTGCGAGACACCCCACGCACGAATAGGGCATAGTGTTTAGAATGGGGAGATGTTAGCCCTTAGTACTTAGGGTTAACTTGATCACCTCACGATATTGCGCTAGGTTGCTGCTAGATTGAGAGGTGATATTTATATTATGTTATATGCGAGAGAAAATACGCACTTAACTGTTATGCATTTTTAGTCATATGGTAATCATATCAAACTGGGCCCTGAGCCGTATCTATATTTCTTTGTTTCTGCATATATTCCTTGCCGTACAGGTGCTCTTCCGCATGGACATCCGAATTTACATATTCCATTCCAGTTGTCATGGAGCTACAGCATATTGCAGACATTGTAGGTTATTTGTATTAGACGCTTCTTTATATTATACTCTAGTTATGTTCAATTATTTATTCGGGCGTGTTGCCCCATTGTTGCATTCACTTATTATATTGTAAATATTGAATTGTAATACTCGGTGTAATTATTGTATTTATCTGTTCACCGACATCTTATTCGGTGATTGTTTATTATATTGTCATTCTTTATCCATTGATTTGTGATATCCACCATTTTTACAAATGGGATTGTCTAAGTGTTTTTCTTTTATTTTCAAAATTTTAAATTTGACAGTCCGTATTCTCAAATGATTGGTGGTTATCTCATACTATTATTTTAATCGACAATAATGTTAAGAATGGACCATCTATGATTCCTGTGATTATTAGAGTATTGGGCTGGCCACCTATTATTTTAGTAGGCGGGTTGTCACAGATGGTATCAGAGCATTAGGTTCTAGAGTCCTTAGGAATCTGTACGAATGTTTTACGTCTTCTGCGTTTCTCTCTATTTGATGTAGAGCCTTAAGATTAAGGTCGTTGAATTCTCTTGTGAGATTCTATTCTCCTGCTATGGCACGAGAACCCCGAAGATCTTCTGCGCGTTTGTGTGAGACTTGTAGGTCGTTAGATATAGGGTGTAGAGGAAGGTTGTTGTGAAGGCGTCATAGGATGGGATTACTATAAGCTGTTGGTTGTGGTCGGGGAAAAGGGCCGCTTTGGAGGTCTCTCCCTTGTAGCATTACTTTATATTGCTGCCGTGACTACTAAGTACAGTGGAAATAGTTTTCCCAAGTACCGCCGTCGGTAGAGAGTGGTACTATGCTTGGGATTCCAAGCAATGTCAACTCAGAGTTGAGAGGTCCTTGACAAGGACTACATGTTGAAGTTCGGTTGGATAAAGGAAGTGTAACCTCGTTCGGTGAAGAAAATATGGCCTGAGAGTCTGGCCTAGAGATGGGTATAGAAGTGCCCAGGTGTGAAGATTGGAGGAAAATCCTTCACCCATTGGAATAAGGTTGAAGTGGCAGGAATGGTCATTGCCATTTTGCGGTGGGATAGGAATGTTTTGCCCATAGAGATGGCCTTTCAGTGGAAATGATAGGCTCGTAAGTAAGTGTTGCTAACACTTTTGGAGAATTAATGTTCGTGAGACCCCATCGGTGGACATCCACCAGGGGAAGACTCATTGAACTAAGGTCGGGGAGGCTGGTAGAATGTTCTCTTTGCTGAAGAGGTTAAGGGAACTACGTGTTCTGATCTTGTCGATTGAAGATAACCGAAAAGGATGGGATGCCTAGTAGGGACATTGATGGAAGTAGCGTGGTTCATATAAGACTAGAATGACGTGTCTTGGAACCATTGGTAGAGGCCAAGGAGGTTGACTAGTTTGTTGGTGGGACTTTCCAACTTAGGTGCGAGTGGTGCATTTCTTAGGTAGATGGAGTAGTATGGTGTTAACCCTAGGTTCGGGTGCGTATATTGAGCTTGTGATGATATCGGTATATTTTTATATATAAAAAAATATATTTATATGACTTCCTGGATAGGGAGTTCTATATTTTCTTTCACTCGTTATGGGGCGAGTGGTGATATGTGTGGTATGTGCTACTTGTATTATATGTATTATACAAGTAGATGTATTTTTAGATTGGTGGGTACAATTGCAAGTGAATATCGCGAGGCTATCCTATTCTAGTTCTAGAGAAGGACTAGTTGTTCTATAATATCTCTCCTGGATACAGGTTGAGACTTTATAGAGGTGGTTTACGGTATGTAGATAGTTCCCTTTATTTTTGTTTTTATTTTGTTTGCTTGCTTTGTTTGCTTTGCTTGTGTATGTGATGTGCCTTATCTCCACGACCAGCTAGTTAAGGGGGTTGTGTGGAGGGGTTCCTTGTTTGGATTTCGCTTCGGCGAGACGCTCCATACATGAACCTTAACGACGTTGGGAGTGGAGAGATGTACATTTTCTTTTCTGTTCTTTCTTTTCTTTTTTTGTTGGTTGTGATGCTGGGTTGGAAGGTTTAGCCAAGAATCACATATATGAGTGATTAAGGGCTAAGTTGATGTGCGATATATGAGCACAGTGATAGTTTTTCCTCTGATCGATGTGGGGAAGACTAAGATATGAAAGTCTGATAGAGACTTATGGTTGTGCCTTAATGAGAAGGCCATTTTTTTTAATGAGGTATATGTGTATTTTGGGATGAAGTATTTGTGGCATCTTACAGAATGTAAATTCCTCAGTTAATGGTTATGGTAGGACTTAGAAGTAAATATGATTAGTAGAGTTATGAGTTAGGATTCCGTTGATCCCGACTATGTATCTTCGACCGTTACTTCTCGACGACCGACGATGCGAGGTAGTAGTGTAACTGGAGGGTTCCTTGTTTGGATTTCGCTTCGGCGAGACGTCCCATGCATGAACCCGAGCGAATTTCAGAAGTTGGGAAAGGTCTTGGACACTAGGGATGTCATTAGGATAGAACCTATATGACTTAGATATAATATAGATCGACCTTTAGGATTCTTAGGACGCTAGGCCCTTAGGGCATGTGACCTATTTTAGGAAGGTGGAAGCGAGTTAACCACAATAGGTTTGTGGGTTAACTCTAAGTAGGATTTGGTCCCTAGAACGAGAAGTATGGGATCTCGAGCTATTCGGGACAGTAGGCCGTAGGTGGTAGGGCCTCTCGTAGATAGAGTGTTACATCGGTGACCTACATTTTGAGGAGTTGAAGCATGAGCTGACTTTTTCTCCTGCACTCGTGTTGGTATGATCGAGAGTAGATTTTAACGAATGAGTCTCTGCCAGGAATGGGAAGCGTTAATGCGGGAGCATGGACCCATTGTTCATGTGTCTCACACTTTTACGAAGTGTCGTCCCCCGCTTGACGAAGAGTTCGTAGCGGTAGTATTTTCCTTGGAGAATAGAGGCACTACCTCCTGGGCAGGAGTTTGGGTCTTTTCACGAACAACAAGTTGGAGTTCGTAAAGGACAATCAATTGGGTATTCCCTTCCGATAAGGAAATGCGGATGGGGTAGCCAATGAGCCTAATAGAAAACCCGTCAAAAAGTTTAGTCGTGGCATGGAATGCCAATGGAACGAGTTTAACCGAGGGGGCTCTATGGTAAGAGCATTCATGTTCGTGATTGACCCTTTCACCTACTTATGAGCAAAGAGAAGTGTGGAACGAGAACATGTATATCCATGGACATTAGTATCGAGTTGTCGATCATGCAACGGTCATGATTCTAATTGATCATTGGACCAATTGCTGCTTACTCAATGGAAATGGGTGGACTAAGTGCAGATGAGTACGCCCAGCTCTTCGTAGCAGAGTTATAGAATTACATAGATATGGGGTATATCCTACCACCCGTAAGTGGATGGGTGGGGTTTGATTTAAAGGAAAGATCGGAGTAGTAGCTTTTATGGATCTAATTTCCATACATCAGTTTGGATCGTTTCCTACGAGTATGATGACGTGTGTAGCCTAGTACAGTTGGAAGTGTGCCTTGTCTATTCGTTGGAATGGAAACAGCGAATAGTATATTTCTCGGGCTTGGAGTAGTCCGAGAATATCTTTTTCATGATTGGGCTCATTGAGCAGCATACTTTTAAGGGCTACACCCATGCGATTAGGAGTTAGTAGTGTCGGGGTTAGCGATTGTAGGATAGAGTAGTTATTCCCTGGTAAGGGTGTAACGTGTTTCGGTAAGTACGACAATTTTTGCCGAGATGTGTAGGTTTCTCCTTCCGTCGTAAAACGGTAGGATCGATAGTTCATGAGGAATGATTTGGCACTATGCTATAGCATGATGATGTGGACTGAGATCGAATAGTAATGACCTTAGTCTGAGTCCCAAGGGGACTCTGTACCGCAGAGGGGTTTGCTGGTATGACAGCACAGTTTTTAGTATAGTATACCCTTTATATGGTTGTGGGTTACGCCTGAATTTTGAGGGCAAAATTCCCCTTTAAGGGGGGGAGTATGTAACAACCCAAGTTTTTTTGAGCGACTATTTTATACTATTTTTCCCGATGGGCTAATTTTATAAAATAGGGGATGTTGGAGTAAATATTATTTCCCGTGAGATTTAGGGATAATATTTACTATGATCTGTATATTTACCGTTATGAGAAGGTAGATAACATTATATTGTGATATTGCGTCGTTATATGTAAAACGACGATTATAACCTCTCTCTCTCTCTCTCTCTCTCTCTCTATATATATATATATATATATATATATATATATATATATATATATATATATATATATATATATATATAAATTGGGTAAAATTAATGAATTAAAATGGAATTGGAACACAAAAATAGTTCACACTATCCCCGAATGCCAATATAGGGGGTGCGGTTGTTTTTAGAATAGTCGAGATAGTCGAAATAAGTGCCCAGTTGTAATTTATGAGATTTGGGCATTTTAAGGGGTTATGACTCAAATAAGCGGTTATGAGTCATTTTAGTGGTGTATTAGCAATTAACAGTGGGGATTTATGTTTTGAGACCCGTATAAGTCCCCCACCCCCTTTCTTTTTCTTCATTTTCATGAGAGAAGCCAAAGGAGAGAGAGAGAGAAGAGAGAGTTGGGAGAAATGGAGAGAAAGAGAGAAAATGGGAGATTTGGGCCGGATTCCGTCGCTACCGGAGGTGATCCGAGACTACGAACCTCGAGGCAAGTTTCTTACTTGCTAGATATTGATTTAATGTGATAAATCTGCATGTGTAGTTAAGTTTTGGGAGGTTTAAACCATTTATGGGATTTGGGTATTTTTGGTGTTTAATCTCTTAATCTTAGTTTTGATTTGATTTGAAGAGAAATAATTGATTATTTGATGTGTAGAAATGATTTTATAGTAGTATTTGTTGTCGTTGTTGGGTAAAATACCGGATAAAAGCTTGGAGGTTTCGTTAATGGCCGAAACAGCTTCCTGGGGAAGAAGTTGTCCGCCAGGATCGATCGATCGAGCCTGGGGGATCAATCGATCGAAGCCTTTGATCGATCGACGTCCAGGGGTCGATCGATCGACCCCTTCTGAAAAGGTGAGATTTTTCTAGTTTTATTTTAGCCCTTTTCTTTTAGGTTCGAGGTTTAGGAACCTTCCTTTAGGAAGTAATGGGGAGTCCTAGAGGGAAATGGAAGCATATGGTATACAAAAGTATTTTTATGCTAATAAAAATGACTTTTGATTACACTTCCTGGATGGAAGAAGGGAAGTGGGTTTTTATGAAAAGGATAAAGCACTTTTTATGATAATAAAACTTGCTTTAAATTATGTATTCTTCCTGGATGGAAGAAAGGAAATAAAATTGGTAAATAAGATTGACTTGGGAAACATTTGATAAAATGTTGTACCATTTATATATATATATATATATATATATATATATATATATATATATATATATATATATATTCCTAAAGAAAGAAATTAGGAATTGTGCCATTAGATGATGGATGGGTTTTCTTTTATATTCTTTCTTTGTGTCGCTATAGATGTGAACTCCCACACATATGCACACACATATATATTTATTGATTATTTCGTGCTTAGGGTCTAATGGATCTCGATGCTCAACCTTGCCTAAGTAGTAGTGTATCGGGGGGGTTCCTTATTTGGATTTCGCTTTGCGAGACACCCCACGCACGAATAGGGCATAGTGTTGGGAATGGGGAGAAGTTAGCCCTTAGTACTTAGGGTTAACTAGACCACCTCACGATATTGCGCTAGGTTGCTGCTAGATTAAGAGGTGAGATTTATATTATGTTATCTGCGAGAGAAAATACGCACGTAACTGTCATGCATTTTTAGTCACATGGTAATCATATCAAACCGGGCCCTGACCCGTATCTATATTTCTTTGTTTCTGCGTATATTCCTTGCCGTACAGGTGCTCTTCTGCATGGACACCCGAATTTACATATTCCATTCCAGTTGTCATTGATCTACATCATATTGCGGATGTTGTGGGTTATTTGTATTAGACGCTTCTTTCCATTGTACTCTAGTTATGTTCAATTATTTATTCGAGCGTGTTGCCCCATTGTTGCATTCACTTATTATATTGTAAATATTGAATTGTAATACTCGGTGTAATTATTGTATTTGTCTGTTCACCGACAGCTTATTCGATGATTGTTTATTATATTGTCATTCTTTATCCATTGATTTTTTATATCCACCGTTTTCACAAATGGGATTGTCTAAGTGTTTTTCTTTTATTTTCAAAATTTTAAATTTGACAGTCCGTTTTCTCAAATGATTGGTGGTTATCTCATACTATTATTTTAATCGACAGTGATGCTAAAAATGGACCATCTATGATTCATGTGATTATTAGAGTATTGGGCTGGCCACCTATTATTTTAGTAGGCGGGTTGTCACATGGTTGTCCCTTGGTTTGCTCCAAAAATCTTTTCCTCTCCTCGAAAAGTCTCTCATTCTCCTCAAAGACCTTTCCTTTGCTGTTGGGTGAATGAACCTAAATTCTCTAATCTCCTCACTTATATAATAAAACCCGATATCCGTTTTTACTATTTGCCTCCTAATTAAAATGACCAAAATACCCCTCTGGGGTGTCCTTTCGGTTCCAAAGTGCCCCGAGACCCAAATAGAACTCCCAAGTAGACTTTTTCGACTATCTGAACCTTTCGTACACTTTGGCGCAGCCAAAACGACCATTCGGATGACATATAAATAATTCATTTCTATTCCATTTAAATTTAGTCCCGACACGACACGCACACGTGTCCCGACTTAGTTATCGAAATTGTGGTACACATAATTCGTGACAATTTATTAAGTCATAATCATATATATTACTTTTAATCACTAAGTAATATTCAACATAATTCACATATTACTTTGTTCTCGGGTAATATTTAAATGCGGATTAATTTCCAATTATAACACAATTAATTCTAATTAATCCTATTTTAAAAGTCATAAAAATATGGGGTATTACATGAAGAGGATGTGAAAGGAGTCATTTTTGTTATTGTTAATTCTTATTGTTAGGTATGGGATGCTTTTAGGTGGGTATTTCATGTCGGTGAACTCGATTGGTGTGAACGGGTGGATGGATTGGGATTTTATATCGTAGGTGGTACAATGTTCTTTTTCTCACATGGTTTATATGCTTTACTAAACAATTATTTATGGGACAATTTAAATATTGTGATTAAAAAATCACACCAAAGAATTTTATGAAGAAATTGAAAAATGAAAATCATATTTATTTTAGTTAGTATTCAAAATCAAATTGTTACCTCATACGAATATCACAAATATGAATAACCATGCATTGTAGTTATATGATATACTAACACCCATTCAAAATTAATTTCTCAATATCATAGTGTTCAAATTAGGGAAAGAAAGATTTTTAGTGACAAAAAAAATTCGGTAGTAACCATATGTTTCTTTCATGTGTGTCTGCAAACCAAAGTTCAAGTTCCTTTATTTTCTTTTCTTTTTCTTTCAAGTCTTATAGCTCTATCTCTATTTGTTAAAACCAAGCTCAAACTCCCTTTTATGATTTGGTTGGATGAAGAGTAATCATAGTGTGAAAATTGGACAATTTAGTGGGCAGCTTAGAGGGTGTTATTGGAATACAAAGTGGACAATTTGTTCTTTTAAAAGCAGATCTTTTGTTGGTGGGTTCCATATTTTTTTAAAATATTTCATAATAACAACTTTTCTTCCAACGTTTACTACCATCCACACAACAAAAGTTCCAACAATCCCCCACTTTGTAAATTTTGAAAAAACATTTTTATCAAGCAATAGTTTATAGAATTGTAAACGAGAAAAGGTGTCTTTCAACTTGAACATTTACGTAGTAAAGATGATTCAGAATATACTAGAGTAACCGTAGATTTGAACTCTATCTCTGAAAACATCCCACACACACCACCCTACTTGGGTGTAGTCCTCAAGCCATCATGTTACGACCATTTGTTTCTATCCTAATATAGTGAACGGTCTAGGGAATTTACACAAATATAGCATAGGACACGACCAAAATTTTGTATTCACATAGGTGAGTCTATCAAGGATACTCCCATATCTATGCATCCCACTCAAAATAGAGCTATAGATATTCATTAAGAGTTATATTTAACTTAACCTTTTCTCGCTTCAGGATATCATGCTCAATAGGGATAGGCTCAGAGTAAAACCCGTGTAAAATTAATTAAAATGATTAAACCCATATCACTTGTTACTTGTCATTACCATTTGAACCCGTTTCTTAGGATCTCCAGTATATATCTTGGGTTACCACCGCACATGATTCAATTATCAATCGGCTTTAGTCTTATCCCTTCCTAGGTGTTTAAACACCTTCTCCTGCACTAGTCCTTTCGTCAAAGGATAAGTTAGGTTATGTTGTCATCAGTCCGAACATAATCCACACTCATAAGTAATTAATTTTAAATTCTCAAACTATGGTGTGCTTACGACATATTTGTCATTCTTTCTGTTATGATAATGTTCCTAAAATTTTACAATAGCCATGTTTCTATTACTATTGATAAAATGGTTAGTATCAATCTTTCCCATAAAGGGTATTTTATCATAAATCTTTCAATATTTTATTTCCTCGTTATTTGTACTAATGTTATCACCATAAACTCCATAATTAATTGTTTCAATAATTAATATTTATTGGAGTTCCAATAGACAACATCATAATAGGTGTTAGACACATATCTATTAATTTGTTCATAATCAATTCTAGTGTCATCGTTTTTATCAAAACACATAACCTTTCTTGAAAACATAAGGATGCACTTTTCAATTACAAACCTTCGTAGTACTCCCACAAAAAATACAATTCCAATCTAATTGTATTTAGTAACTCATTAGAGACTACTTAAGATATTATCATATCCATATTTCTTAACATTGTATATAATGTCCTTGAACAATTCATACTTGGATCATGTGGAGTACAAGATCGTTCTCAATAAGAGTATATTTAATAAATAGATATTATTGTACTTCAAGATGCTTGATCTACTAATGATCCATCTTTGGCCTTGTAATATTAACAAGTAATATTCTTGTTTCAATGAAACTCTTTATGCCAACACTATAACTTAGAATAAATTTGGTTTTTATCGCAACAAAATATCATAACCAAATATTAAATCATCATACTTGTATAACAAAATAATAAAGCATTAAACATTCTAAATGATAAACATGATTTATATTATTCTCAATTCATTCTCATTTCATGAATTGAAATTATCAAAATATCATGCCATTTATTGGTGCCTTCCATATTCATAAATTCTCTAACTTTAAGTTTCTCCAAGTGAGTTGCCTTACCTAGGTCACCATTCAAAAAGTGATATTATATACATTTAATTTTAACTCGACATCATGTATAATATCAATGAGAATTAAATTAAATTAATCTTCTCCATTTTCAAGAGAATAATTTAACATGCATCATGTATAACTAAGTTATCTAACTATCGATAAATCTTAACAAACAAAGCTTATATTCATAAATGATAATGGTCTCATAATTCTTTCAAAGGATATGTATACTCCTTACTATCTTAAAGCTATAAAATAGGTGAATTATAAACTATTTCTAGTTCATTATAGAAATTTAACCAAATATTTATGACATGACTTGTCTAAGGATTTTGGAATCCTTTTCACTAGCATAAGCAACCTTTTATTTTTAAGTCACAACTAAAAAAATTAAGATTTCTCCTGAAAACTAAAGTTTTAGATTATATTATAATGTTATTTAATTATAGTTGAGAGGTACTCGCTTAAGTGTCCCCACTATTCTCTAGGTATAACATTAAGAGACAATATATAATATGCCCTCACTATATCTTTAATTCATAAAAAAATGGAATCTAAACTCATAGTGTTTTCGAAATTAAATAAGAATTAGTCTTATTTCTTAAATTAATACATGCTCCATGTTTTCAATTACACCCGATTCAAAAAAATACGTGTTCATGCGTTCTAATCATAAATTCGGATTTTCAAGGGTCTAAAAGTCACATATAGATTATACAGTTTATTCCTTAAAGAATTGAAACATATGTTTCCATATATCATTTTCACAATGTATAAGATAATATTTTGAATTAGAGTTTAAACCTCTATTTCCAAATCATTCAACTAGAATATCTTTACCAAAGTAAAGATTATATTTGAACCAAACTCAATTATGATAAAATCCTCCAATTATTATCATTTCAACATATAAATTATATTTCGAATATAAAGTCCGACATATGAAATCTTTACTCGTACTATTAGACCTTTATAGGTCTAAATCACTACATAGATCAAGCAACGTATTAAAAGCATAACATATTTAACTACATATGAAAATACACAAGGTAAAATATTCGTCTTACAGTTTTACACTCTACCCAACACATAACATATGGTCAAAATAATTTTAGCCAACTAAATTATTTCTACACCGGTATGAAGCACACCAATTGATTCTAATATGGTAGAATACAATTTTATTATTTACCTTTTTCCAAATCATATTAATTGATTAATATGAAGAATTATTCATATAAAATTCTAGAAGTTGCGCTTAGAAGCTTAAATGTTGAATAATTCCTTATACAATTTCAAGCAAAGTCATCATCCATAAATTTGAGTCCAAATTTTTCCAAATAGTTCATAAATCCTTTAATAAGAAATTTATAAAGGTTTCAAAATATTTTGAATCCATTTGGAACACTACATGGTACAGTTTTCTAGGAAAATATTATTGTCCAAAATATTTGTTCAAAAGGAAAAACTTCAAGATTGAAATTTCATCACGACCAAACCGCTTATTGAAATTTTATCAAATTTTACTTTATGAATCTAGTCTTATAAAAAAATTAGAATCACTGAAAAACATTGAGAATAAGTTATGATAAACTCATTTTACTACAAGCTGCACAAATATTTCAGCATTACGCATCAGATTTGTAAAAATCATAATAAAAGATATACAAATCATTTTTCATAAATTCCAAAGCCCAATATTCATAATCTCAACATACTATATGCCTGTCAAAATTCATGAAATTTCAATATATATATATATATATATATATATATATATATATATCATCAGAAAACTTAGATGATATTCCAAAAAAATTCATAATAAAAATTACAGATTTCTTCTTTCCTTAATCAATCACTTTAGTGTTACCAACTATGCTTTCATATAAACACTTCAAACAAAATAATTGAACAATTTCTTTTGTAGTAAACATAACGCAAGGTGAAAATGTTTATTATTTACCATTCGAATCCTCTTATCAAATTAAATTTGATTCCATATAAAAAAAATTGATTTGTTTCCAAATAATAAATTTCATTTGTTTCAAATATCAAATTTTCATTTAATTCGAAATATCAAATTTCATTTGACTTCTTAACCACAAGCGGCTCTAAATGAAATATCTAGAAGGATAGACAATTCTATTTCAAACAATAACATCTTATGTGAAACAACATTTCACATTCATAACTAAAAATTAGGATTGACCTATTTACGAGTTTTCCATATGGGGTTTCATTATTGTTCAAATTTTATTTTCTCAAAAACAATTTGATCTATTCTGGATTGACTAAAATAATTAATTTTATTTTTCTACTTCTCAAAATATAATATTTTGGAAGTTTGGGGGCTAAACTGTAATTTATAGAAGTACAAGTTCAAAACAATAATTTCTAGAGGCAACAACTTTGTTGGCCTTTTTTCATTTTTAGGCATCCTAAAAATAATCATATAAGCTCATAATTTTTTTTATTCGATCTCCATGGTAGATATGAAACGTCTTAAAATTGATGGGACAATTTAGATATTAAGATTGACAAATAACACCAGAGAGCTTTATAGAGAAAATAAAGAATCAAATCATATGTATTTTACTCTACTACTCAAAATTAAAATGTTACCTCATACGAATATCGCAAATATGAACCTCATGTTTTGGAATCCAAATATATACTGCAATTAAAAATAAACAACATTACCTCAATTGTTTATAAAATTTATCGTAGATGATTCTTGGGTCGAATCGCGGATTAGGTCGCTCTCCTTAAGAGGTTTCTACCCTCTTTGTGCAGGTAGTATACGATCACATCATTCTCAGGATAAAAAAACCCAGAATCAATTTTCTTTCATATAATCATGCACTGTAGTTATAAAGCATACTAGCACACATTCGAAATTAATTTCTCAATATACGAGTGTTGAAATTAGGGGAAGAAAGAAAAATTGCGGGAATAACCGTTTGCTTCTTTCAAGTGTGTTTTCAAATCAAAGTCCAAGTTGCGTTCTTTTGTTTTTCTTACAAGTCTGATGCCTCTATCTCTACTTGTTAAAAGCAAATTCAAGCTCACTTTTATTATTTGGTCGGATGAAGAGTAATCATAGTGTGCAAACTGGACAAATTAGTGGGTAGCTTAGTGGGTGTTATTAGAATACAAAGTGGAAAATTTTTTCTTTCAAAAGCATATGTTTTATGGATGGGTTCCATATTTTTTTAAAAGATTACATAATAACAACTTTTGTTCCAACATTTACTACCTCCGCACAACAAAAGTTCCAACAGTTACAAATATGGTGGTGTATGTGTATTGCAAGGCTTCTCATGGTGAGTTTGCCAATACGAAGTAGGAGTTAACCAACAAATATGTTAGCGTTCCTGGTGACGATTAAAATGAACAGGTCACTTGTGGAGTGTCTAAGTCTGTAGTTCAACTAATGGTTAGAACATTTATCATTGTAACAACGGTTGTTATGGTTTTGTACTACTACTACTACTACTACTACTACTACTTCAATACCTTTCTATCTAGGTCATTTATTCTTTACACTTAGTTGTGTGGAGGTATAATTTAGTTGTGTCATGTTATTCTTATACTAGCATGTAATATCAAATTGTTTTTTAGAAAATATAGATTAAAATATCATAATAAATCAAAAGAAAAAATAATTGTAAAAGAAATATTATATGTTAAGACATTTTTAAAGTAAATGTGGAAATCATGAATTCATATTTTTTGGTAATCGATCCAATAAACAGTGCAAGTAGATCAAAAGCTTCACACACACTTAAATACCCTAAGAGACATTTACTTTATGTAAAAAAAAAGTTAGTATAAGTTGCGTTAGTATTTGAATAGTTTGCTTAGTATGAAATTTTTAGATATATATTTATTCAAATTTATAAAGTCTATATACATGATGTTCTTAAAAATATTATTGCTCTTAATTTAAGACAAAAAATAATATATGTTATATTTTGTCTCCTTTTAATTGTGCAATATGTTACGCATTTCTAATACTTTGGTAATTATTTAACAAAATTACTATTATATATGGACCACGCTTAGAGGGATCGTAATATATATTATTAATAATTTCATAATTTCCTTCAAAATAGTTTCATAATTTGAAAGAGTGGTCAAATTTTATTTAGATTTTATTTTTATTATATTTATAAAATTTAAATAAGTTTTTATGGTCTAGCCCCTTGACTGGACATTTTGGGCTTTTTAGCCGGGTCAAATAAATTTTAAACAATTAGGTCCATATAAATACCTTTTCCAACATTTCATTCATTTGGTTATCATTGACCAGATCAGCGATTGACAACTTTTCTATTACGCTAGGATCTTCTCTTTCTTCCTTTCGCTTATATCAAACAGGTTTGTTCTCTCTAATAACTTAGGATCTTAAGATTTGTTTTCACTTCTATTCAACTAGCTTTGTTCTTTCAAAGAAAAAAGATATCAATTTATTCGAAAAAATCAATTCTTTCTGCTTTGTTTAACCTACATTTTTCTTTTGCATTAATTGAATCATTTGTAAGTTTATACCTGTTATGAAGAAATGTTTTGCATGTCAATAAATTGAAATAGGTTGATGTATTTGTTTTTGATTAATCAAATTAGTGTAATTGTGTAAATCATGTGCTGAATTAAATCGAATATTGAATGAATGATTTAATTGTGTGTTTTTATAATTTTATATTAATATATTTTGACTTTGTGTTTTGATTTCGTAAAAGGTTGTGTATGTATATGTTTTGATTATGTGTTCATCTATGTGTGTAATTTATGTATATACAAATTGTTCATGTATATATCTCAAAGGATCATTGCAGTAAAGTATACACAATTTGATATAAAGTACACGAGAATTTTGGACTTGATTAATTCTGCTTTTTGCTTTTGACATTAATTTTACATAATGTTAATGAGCATTTACTTTGTTACTTTTGACTCATTACTTAATATACTTGCCATGTATTAGATGGACATGTGTTTGTGATTCGGCGCCAGCGGCATTGAGCAATCTTGATGTTTTACAACAGTAAAGTACTTTGTATATACAAGAGCATAAAATTGCAATAAATTACGCGCAGTTTGATCTAAAGTACACGTGATTTTCTAATGATTAATTCTCATTTATTTTTTGGCATTAATTCTTCATAATGTTAATGTGCATTTACTTTGTTACTATTGACTCATGCTTAATAGAGTAGTCATGTCTTTGTTGGCCATCTGTTTATGGGTCCGCATCAGCGTCACTAAATAAACTTGAGCGTTAATGAAACCATTCTTTTGTTTTAATTTAATACATGCCACAATGGAAAGTTATCGGATTGTCTGGTGTTGTTATTTGGATAATATGGCTTGCATTGAAATTTTTTGAAGACATCTCATTAGATGTCATTTACAATGAGTTATGTAGCAGGTTTATGGATTTGAAAGTTGGATCTTTTTCATTGAAGTACTACTTTGGTGATGAAAGTCAAATCATGTTGGTTTTTGATAAAGATGTTCGTTGTATATTGTGATATCAAGTGATTCTCAAAGCTAATTTTATTTGGATATATGTCTTTGATTCAACAAATCTGGCCACTATTACAATTCACAAATGAGTTGAATGCACGTATAGAATTTGTGAACAAGTTGATCATAGTTATACAAGTTTTGATAGGGTTTAATGCAGTGGTACAAATAGAGAAAAGGTAGACTATATATCATCATACATTATGATTGATATTAGTAGTGGAGTTAAAAATGATGTTTATAGTGGAGGTGCGGAGTTGAGTACGTCAAAAGTTTATCTCTCCAATGATTGGAAGATATCTATTAATAATGAAGAGTAGTGTTTCGAAGGAGGTGTGGTTGAATTTCGTGATAAGTTGCTAAAGTAGGCTGTTGATGTTGGTTTCAAGTACATATATATGAAGAATGATAAATATTATATGACATCAGAGTGTTCTAAAAGGAGTATTAAGAATTGCATGAGGCGAGTTCATGCTTTGTATCGACAGTAAATGGTTACTTTTATGTAAGAAGTTTTAACAATGAGAATACTTGTAGAGGTGTATGTCGTAGTCCATCAACCAAAATGATAGACTCCAAATTGGTTTCGAAATTGCTTGCTAATGAGCTATGGGATAAAATATTACTGACACCAATTGATGAAGAAGAACTACGGCTGTGATATGGGTTATCATCATGTATGGCGTGGTAATGAGATGATTGGCAATGAGTTGCATAGTGATGAGAAAGTTTCCTATGCATCAAATAATGATTATAGGGAACTTCTACTGGAGTATAATCCAGGATCACATTACATTCTTAATGTTGATCCGGAGAGAAAATTATTCAAAAGAAATTTTGTAATGTTTACAGGATCCATTGATGGATTTTAGTACTGCAGGCCTGTTTTGTTTCTTGATGGTGCCTTTTTGAAGAGCCTGTACTGTGGAACAATTTTGTCGGCAACTGTAAGGAAAGGGAACAATGGTAAATTGGAAGCATTGAAGTTTACTTTACAATATTATGCCTTTATTTTGGCATCCTTTGTATGTTCTTTGGATTGAATATAAAGTACGCGCATGACATTCTAAAGTACACGTGAATATATGCGAGTACTTATGTATTATGCGTATACTTTGAGGTATGTTTTGATTATTTGCATAGAATACCAAAGTACACGCATTAGATTAAAAAGTATATGTGAATTTATCTATATGTTACATGTACTTTGTAATGTCATGCGTGTACTTTAGGATTCCTTGTCTATTTTTGTGCCAACAGTATAAAGTACACGCATATCATTAAAAAGTACAAGTGAAATACTATTTACACTTTACGTGTACTTTGTAATGTTTTATGTGTACTTTGTGCCCCCATCTTAATTAAATATCGGGTGATCATTCCTTAATTAAAATTAAATAGAATATAGAGTTGGTTCATTCTTAGCATCACTGTCGAAACACATTAATTACTAATCACCTAATAATTAATTAAGCTAGTGTCAAATATTAAACCTCGTTAATTATCAAACAACAAATTGAATTAAATAATAAACTAAATTTAATCCACAAGATAAATAATGAATGTTTGAACAATCAAATGAGACTGGATAAAACACTCCAACCATAAATCCTAACATAATAAATTTCTAAATAAAAATGAATTCGACAAATTGAAACAAATGGACACAATATCTCTAAAATATGGAATGATTAAAAATGGGTGACATGCCCTAACTGAAGTAACTTCAACAGGAGACCGGATAAATAAGAGTGGAGGCATCTAATATCAAGGACCCACAACTTTCACAATAGCTACATCATGTCAAGCGACAGTGAACTCCAAAGTTGGATGTCCCTGTGGCTAGACACCTAACACAATATGCATAAGAAAATAGATTTACAAGAAATGGGCCCAAGTAAAAAACAGTTTGAAACATTTTAGCAAGCATTTAAAATGCTTAATAGCAGATAAAATAAACATGTTAGATTCCCCGACTCTCACTTGAGAAACCTTACCTCTCAACTAGCGTGCATGTCTAACATACTTCTACCCAATTCTAGTTACTGCTATCACAACTAACTAGCTCAAATATGTGTGACACCCCGCTCAAAATAATAACCGGTGGCCAGCCCTATACTAAAATAATCAGGAATCTCAAGTGGATCATTATCAACATCTACTGACGATTCTAAAGTAAATACGATTGACGACCCATTACTACAAAAAAAGGGTGTCAAATTTTTTTAAACATTATTTCTCTCGAAAACACAACCATGCAACAACATAATTTATTTTAAATATGATAAGAGACACACACATGCTCGAAAGATATAAAAGAGGTTAATAAAAGGGTACAATAATGTCCAAAATGAATTACCCGAATATGCTGTCAATTACTCTTCCACTTTCTAAACATATAAAATATACATAAACATTATCTTTTATTAAAATTTATCATATTCTAGTTATCGACATAAATATATATATATATATATATATGAGTTATTAGCATCAAGTTCTAAGGACTAAACTTCTCCCAATTCTTAATATTGCACTGCGGTTCGTGCGTGGGACGTCTCGCAAGCAAAATCCAAACAAGGAACCCCCCGATACACTACTCCTGGCAGTATTGATTATCAAGATTCATTATGCCCTCAATGCATGACGTGTATAATCTAAATTCTTAATTAATGTAGTTAAATAATTATTCTCAATTCTCAATAGTGCACGGCATTTCGTGTGTGGGACGTCTCGCAAGAAAAATCCAAACAAGGAACCCGCTCGATACACTACTCCTGGCACTATCGATCGTTGAGATATACTAATAAAAAATATGAGAACTAAGGACTAACTTCTCCTCACTCCCAACATTTCATTGCATTTCGTGCGTGGGACGTCTTGCAAGTGAAATCCAAACAAGGAACCCCCCCAATACACTACTCCTTGGCAATGTTGGTCGTTGAGGTCCATTATGCCATCGATACCCAAAGTAATATATATAATCATATAATTATCTACTCTTAATTTTCACTTTAATATATTTGTCACGTTTTAAGTGCGGTTACAATCTCCCGAAATGAGATTCAATCAATCTATTTATATCTCTTTACTCTGAGACAAATATGATATCACATAATCATATACAAATAATATACTATTCACACAAGTATAATAATAACCATCCCATCGAGCTATAACTCGAGGATGCAAGTTCTCAATGATATCATCTACCAGGGAATCACTCACATATCATCCTGGGTGCTAACGGTCGGAATCTCACACCGCTTTGGAAAAAATCATATCGCAACGTACGGGAAGCGGTCATAGTTCCTCCCCCGAAATGAGACAAAACATACCCACCACGTCTCACCCCTAATAAAAATCACACAATAATAAATGGACGCTATGACCTGGGAACTATCCACACCCTGCTCCTCAAGCCAGGGGGCTCACCCTCATCGCGCTGCTTCCCATGATAGCATAGACGGGGTATGCTTCACACACACATATATATATATATATATATATATATATCGTACACACAAGATATACATACATCATCACATCATATAAATGTATACCATCACACAATGTATATGTATATCACAATACTTACATACTCTTATTACTCTCTTAGGCGTAGATGAAATAATATCATTATTTAGTATATTTTGCTCTCGATATAATCTTCGTCAATAATAGCTCACACATCTTCCCCACTTAGTATACACTATACTATTTCTCACTTGAAATACACACATCACTTCTATTGGTATGAATTGTCACTCAATTCTATTTACATTAAGGCTATTCTCTATATCCTAATGCACCTCGATCATCATTTATCATTTATATGAAACAACACCCAATTCAATTTACGTTAAGGATATTCCCTATATCCGTATGCACATCTATAAGCATTTAGTATTCTCAATCCTTAATATGGTTCAATCAATCGTATGAATCTTTAAAGTTATCCCATTTAGGATTTAATTCTAAATTCCATCATCACTAAGCGCACCCCAACTCTCTCTTATAAACCAACAATTATCTCCAAATGTAAATCTCAGTGATAGTGGGCTTCCCCTTGAGTCGATACGATAACCTCTATTGAGTATTATTTCGAATTAAGTCAATATGACTCCAATAATTTCTTATAAGAGAAACTCCCTAAAAGTCTCCAAAACGCACTTCTTATAACTCCTATAGATATCCCAATCGATAAACTCGAGCGAAATCGGACATAACTCACTCCAGAAAAACCTCTCAAAACAACCTCATTTCCGAATCAATTCGGCCATTCCGAATCGATTCGGCCCTAGAGAATCGATTTGACCCTAATGACCTGTAAGTTTTCTTCCTACCGAATCGATTCGGAAGGGGAAAATCGATTCGGTTTGGTCAGCAAGCTATGAATGGGTTATTTTCTCCAAAAACCCAAAATTCCCAAAAATCATTTTAATCATCTTCTAACCCTTCCTCATCAATCCAAACATATATATAACACTAATACTCATCAAATAACACACCTCAACTAATTTCTAACCTCAATTCCATTATATACACAACAAATCTAAGATTTTACCCAAAATCTAGGTTTTAGCAATTTATCCCCAAATTCACAATTTTTATCCACAAATCATGAAATAATTGATACACAACAATTATTTAGCAAGTTTAATCACTTGCCTCGAATTCGTAGCGTCTGAATTTTCCTCGAGATCGCGTAATGGCCGAAAATCCCAGTTTTCTCCTCTTTTTTCTTCCTCTTTTCTTCTTCTCTCTATTTGTCTCTTTTCTTCTCTTTTTCTCTAAGGAGATTTGTTCTGCCGTAGGCTTAATAATACTTGTTTCACAAAATACACAACTTTAAATGATAATACACACTTTAAAATGACTCGGTAACTTTAATTCGAGCCAAACGAACTTAAAATATTTCGGAATCAAAATAGACCCCAAGTACAGTCATTTCAACTATCTCGTCCCTTCTGGAATCAACCGCACCCTTAGAATCGTCATTCGAAGCACAATCTAACAACTTCAAATTTGGACCTTAAATGCCAATTTAATTATTCTCCAATTAAAATAATATTTATTTCTCCCAAAAATAATAAATTTACTGTCCCAAAAATCTCGGGGTATTACAAACTTCCCCAGTTACAAGAATTTTGTCCTCGAAATTAAGCTAAGCCCAATACTCCAAAGCTCAAGTAGTTTCACTACACTTATCATCACTAACCCTATACCTAAACCTCTAACTTCCCACGTTGAATTATTTTAGTTTTATAAAATCAATTATAACTACTAGGGCGCCCATACACCCTTTTATTCGAGCTCTACTCGTATAAACATAATTAGGCTTCTCTTGCCTCAAACAGTACCATAATTCTAAAAATATACTAACATACTAATAATATAACAATTTTGAAAGGTCCAAAGATTTAACTCCTCTCAATTCCTGACATTTGCTACTTTCATGCGAGGGAGGTCTCGCAAACGAAATCTAAACAAGGAACCTTCCCAATACACTAATATGTAGCGACGTCGGGGATTGAGAGTTTGTTTGATCGGGACTTGAGTTTTAAAAAAAATATTTTTGTGGAAATCATTTTTGATATTGCCCAAAGGCCTATAAAAAGTTTATTTTGAAAACAGTTTATTTTAAAATAGTATATGTCTTTCGACATTTAAATAAAATACCTTATGCTCAAGGAACAAGGTTTTTAACAATTATCATACTCATAATATTATATAGCTCTCAAAATTAACGCAATTATGAGTTAAAATCTCTTGTTCAACAATAATCCACTAAATTCTGAATCATTTCAATAATAATTTCTCACATCATTTTAACATATTTCCATACACTAGGCTCTTCCATAACTGGAATACAATAGTTATATAAGTCTAGCACGACTATAAAAATAAGTAGCTTTATCATTACTACTCAACACATTACAATAATTCTTATATTCATAAAAAAATCATAGCTCTCTATTATCACAACACAACATAATCTATTCACTCAAAAGATAATTATATAAGAGCCTCACTTACTCAAAATTCCCTTTCAGGTCGTTCCATACATAATAGGGTTATAGCACTACCCTCTCATAAATATCTCCCATACGATATTCCCAAAACTTCATATAGCATAATCCAATTCACACGGGAAAATAACTTACATCATACCTCTCTAGTCCGATTTTATCTCCTCATCATTGGGTTTCCACGCAAAGTCCCCTGGCCTAAAACGACCTCAAATTTGCTGGAAGGGTTTCACATCCAAAACTTCTTCAAAACATGGTCCTTTACCTCTATTAGGACAATCTCTCTTCCAATGACCAAATTCTTTACAAAAGAAACATCGATCCGCAAATCCTCTCTGCCCATCTTGAGGAACATAACGCTGTTGCGATCCTCTATAGTCCGAATTATACTCTCTGGCATTACTGGAATTCTCACTACCAAACCTACTTGATGAACCCGAATCTCTAAAGTTCTTACCCCCTTATGAACAAAGACAATATTCGTGACACTGTAACAGTGCCGCGTTCACTACCTCGGCAAAAGTCACTAAAGATGGGTTTCCTAACAAATTTTATCGAATTCTCAAATCTAAACCTCGTATGAACTTAGATATATGCTTATCCTCGGTATTTACCTCATCGGGCACTAAATTCGCCAATCGATTAAATTCCTCTTCATACTCAGCCACCGTTCTATTACCTTAAAACACATCCATCAATTTCCTCCTCATTTCCTTCTGAATCGCGAAAGGAAAATATCTTCGGTCAAAGAGTTACCAAAAATCTGTTATGGGAAATGTATATCTCTGTTCTGATGTGGTGACAGACTCCCACCACTGAAGAGATGCACCCTTCAACTTAAAGGTGGCAATAAATTATTTCTGCACTTCACTCCATTCAACCATACGAAGGTGCCTCTGTATACTATCCTTCCATTGACTTGAATCCATCGCATCAACTCCCCCTAAAAAATATGGAGGATTCCCTTTCTAAAAATCTTCCTATACTCTTTCCCACAAAGACGGTCCTGAATGGGCTTAAGCTTCTTGAACTGCCGATTGATGCGCCATCGCAGAAATGGCAGCAGTTACTATTTATGCCACAATACTAGCAACTTCATCTGTAGTCATAGTCCTTTGAGGCCTTTGGGGTTCCACACTCTCAGCCCCTTTATTTGCCCTGCCTGAATGGCTTCTCTTCGGTGGCATCTGAAACATAAACAATTGTATCAGAATGCCTTTCAAATGTTTTCTCATCACAGAAGAAATATGGACGTATGAACACAACAATCCTAATAATAGGTCTCTACTTCAAAAATGCTTACGGAAGATCGCAGTAAACTCACACAGATCCTAAAGACACTAGAACCTGGCTCTGATACCACCAGTGACACCCCGCTCAAAATAATAACGGGTGGCCATCCCTATACTAAAATAATCAGGAATATCAAGTGGATCATTCTCAGCATCTACTGATGATTCAAAAGTAAATACGACTAATGACCCATTACTACAAAAAGAGGGTGTCAATTTTATTTTTAAAACATTTATTTCTCTCTAAAAGACAACCATGCAACAACTAATCAACAACATAATTTATTTTAAAAATGATAAGAGACACACACATGCTCGAAAGATATAAAAGAGGTTAATACAAGAGTACAATAATCTCCAAAATGAATTACCCGAATATGCTGTCGGGTCACAGACAATACAATACACTGAGAAGGGAAATATAAAAGTGCTACACTACAATACTTGAGTATAAACCCGATATACAAGCTGAATCCTAATCTAGATACACAAAAGATAGGAATCGACTACATTAAAATACCGCAACAGTCTGCTACTGCAACTGCTCCATGAATACACTGGATGGATATCATCAATGGCGTCCTTGCGGAGGGACACCTAAAATAATACAATATATACATAGCAAGATAAAATATAAACGGGTCAGAGCGCGAGATGTGAAAACATTTTTAGCAAGTGCATTAAAATTCATAATAATTATAAATGCTTTATAACACGATTAAAGTGGAGTCGCACTCTCCATAAAATCCAACTCACCTCTCAACATAAGCGCGCAACTAAACGTATGCACATGATCTCCAAATAAGTGCATGAGTCTATCTAGGCAAAGTAATCTAACTTACTCCCAATTTATACTCATTTAAAAATCCATCTAAATTATTTCTCATCTTCTACTAAACCTAATCTCAATTACTCTCCTACTTTCTAAACATATAAAATATACATAAACATTATCTTTTATTAGAATTTCTCATATTCTAGTTATAGACATAAATATATATATAAATATATATGAGTTATTAACATCAAGTGCTAAGGACTAAACTTCTCCCAATTCTCAATATTGCACTGCGGTTCATGCGTGGGACGTCTTGCAAGGGAAATACCAACAAGGAACCCCCCGATACACTACTCCTGGAAGTATTGATTATCAACATTTATTATGCCCTCAATGCATGACGCGTATAACCCATATTCTTAATTAATGTAATTAAATAATTATTCTCAATTCTCAAAAGTGCACGACGTTTTGTGCGTGGGACGTCTCGCAAGAGAAATCCAAACAAGGAACTCCCCCTATACACTACTCCTGGCACTTTCGATCGTTGAGATATACTAATATATAAATATGAGCACTAAGGACTAACTTCTCCTCACTCCCAACATTGCACCTCATTTCATGCGTGGGACGTCTCGCAAGTGAAATCCAAATAAGGACCCCCCCGATACACTACTCCTTGGCAATGTTGGTCATTGAGGTCCATTATGCCCTCGATACCCAAAGTAATATATATACTCATATAATTATCTACTCATCATTTTCACTTTAATATATTCGTCACGTTTTAAGTCCAGTTACAATCTCCTGGAATGAGATTCAATCAATCTTTTTATATCTCTTTACTCTAGAGACAAATATGATATCACATAATCATATACAAATAATATAATATTCACACATGTATAATAATAACCATCCCAGTGAGCTATAACTCGAGGATGAAGGTTCTCAATGCTATCATCTACCAGGGAATCACTCACATATCATCCTGGGTGCCAACGGTCAGAATCTCACACCGCCTTGGCAAAAACCATATCACAATGTATAGGAAGCGGTCATAGTTCCTCCTCGGAAATGAGATGAAACATACCCACCACGTCTCACCCCTAATAAAAATCACACAATAATAAATGGACACTATGACCTGGGGACTATCCACACCCTGCTCCTCAAGCTAGGGGGCTCACCCTCATCGCACTACTTCCCATGATAGCATAGAGGGGGTATGCTTCACACACACACACACACACACACACACACACACACACACACACATATATATATATATATATATATATATATATATCATACACACAAGATATACATACTCTTATTACGCTCTTAGGCGTAGATTTAGTATATTTTGCTCTCGATATAATCTTCGTCAATAATAGCTCACACATCTTCCCCACTTAGTATACACTATACTATTTCTCACTTGAAATCCACACATCACTTCTATTGGTATGAATTGTCACTCAATTCTATTTACATTAAGGATATTCTCTATATCCTAATGCACCTCGATCATCATTTATCATTTATATGAAACAACACCCAATTCAATTTACGTTAAGGATATTCCCTATATCCGTATGCACATCTATAAGCATTTAGTATTCTCAATCCTTAATATGGTTCAATCAATCGTATGAATCTTTAAAGTTATCCCATTTAGGATTTAATTCTAAATTCCATCATCACTAAGCGCACCCCAACTCTCTCTTATAAACCAACAATTATCTCCAAATGTAAATCTCAATGATAGTGGGCTTCCCCTTGAGTCGATACGATAACCTCTATTGAGTATTATTTCGAATTAAGTCAATATGACTCCAATAATTTCTTATAAGAGAAACTCCCTAAAAGTCTCCAAAACACACTTCTTATAACTCCTATATATATCCCAATCGATAAACTCGAGCGAAGCCGGACAAAACTCACTCCAGAAAAACCTCTCAAAATAGCCTCATTTCCGAATCGATTCGACCATTCTGAATTGATTTGGTCTCCAGGGAATCGATTCGAACCTAGAGAATCGATTCGGCCCTAAAGATCTGTAAGTATGCTTCCTACCTAATCGATTCGGAAGGGGCGAATCGATTCGGTTTGGTCAGGAAGCTACGAATGGGTTGTTTTCTCCAAAAACCCAAAATTCCCAAAAATCATTTTAATCATATTTTAGCCTTCCTCATCAATCCAAACATATATATAACACTAATACTCATCAAATAACACACCTAAACTAATTTCTAACCTCAATTCCATTATATACACAACAAATCTAAGATTTTACCCAAAATCTAGGTTTTAGCAATTTATCACAAATTTTACAATTTTTATCCACAAATCATGAAATAAATGATACACAACAATTATTTAGCAAGTTTAATCACTTGCCTCGAATTCGTAGCGTCTAAATCTTCCTCGAGATCGCGTAATGGCCGAAAGTCCCACTTTTCTCCTCTTTTTTCTTCCTCTTTTCTTCTTCTCTCTATTTCTCTCTTTCCTTCTCTTTTTCTCTTAGGAGATTTGTTCTCCCGTAGGCTTAATAAGCCTTGTCTCCCAAAATACACAACTTTAAATGATAATACACACTTTAAAATGACTCGGTAACTTTAATTCGAGCCAAACGACCTTAAAATATTTTGGAACCCAAATAGACCCCAAGTACAGTCATTTCGACTATCTCAACTGTGACAACCCGCCTACTAAAATTAGAGGTGGCCAGCCCGATACTCCAATAATCACAGGAATCATTGATGGACCATTCTTAGCATCAATGTCATTAAAATAATAATACGAGATAACCACCAATTAATTTTGAAAACAGATTGTCAAATTAAATTTTGTAAGTAAAAAAAAAGCATATGGACAATCCCATTTGCAAATAAGGCAAAAATCAACGAGTAATAAAATGACCAAAAACGCATAAGGTAATAACCGAATAAGATGTCGGTTAACAGACTAATACAAACAGGTTACACCGAGTATTATAATTTAATATCACATTATAATAAATGTGTACAAAGCATGGGCAACACGCCCGAATAAATAAACTGAACATGGCTAAAGTACGAAAGATAGAAGAGTCTATAACGAATATCCTATAACATTCGCAAAATGCTGTAACTCTAGGACAACTGGAATGTAAAGGTCAATACGGGTGTCCTTACGGAGGAGTACCTGAACGGACAAGGAGTTCATACAAAAACAAAGAGATATAGACGGGTCAGGGCCCGGTTTGATATGATCACCATGTGAATAAAATGCATGACAGTTATAAATATCTAATCATAATCGTGAACTTAACTTTCTCTCGCAATCTATCATAAACTTTCTCACCTCTCAATCTAAAAGCACAACCTAGCGCAATATCAATGAAAATTCTCAATGATCATATAAGCATGGGATAACTCATCTACTTTCTCAATGAAACTTCATTTCAGTTATTCAAAATTTAAATGCATAGTTCCTTTTCTCTTTAGGAAACACACACACACACACACACACACACACACACACATATATATATATATATATATATATATATATATATATATATATATATATATATATATATATATATCAATTAATTTCACAAAATGTTTTGCCAATTCAATTTCATCTCATATCTTCCCATTTCCCTTCTTACATCCAGGAAATGTGTTTAAAGCAGATTTATTATCATAAAATGCTTTAGTCATCAATAATGTCCCACATTATTATGAATAGTTATATTTTATATCATATAACGATTCTAAGAGTGCCAGTCCGGGTTTCCCCACTGTGCACGCCCCTAAATGGCTATCATCTTCTAGGGCCTATCAAACAAGGCAACTTGGGCATCCTAAAACGCGAGACGTCGAGAAGCGGCCATATACCTGTGACAGTGAGTCATAACCACACCCGGAATTACCTCACTTCGCAAAATAAATATATAATATAATAACCTGTCCTATGACCGAGGACTATATTAACCCTGCATTCATTAGGCAGGGGACTTCACCTCATGCGCGTTCTTCCCTTATGATAGCGATTTAGAGAGGTGTGTATATGTAAATTATCATTTACACAAATCATTTTTCCATTTTTGAAAACATTCACTTGTTACATTCTCAAACCATTTATACTAAACCATTAAGTACCAAATTTTAGAATATGCATTTCTTATTCTTAAAGTCATATTTTATTAATGGCCTAGGACCCGAAGTGCTATTATACTCACACTAGTCTCCAAGAATCCCAAGGAAATATCATAAATCATCAAAGGAATTTCCCACAATAATAATCTCCCAAAAGTCCCAAACATTATCATTCTATTTTCGATAGATTCTAGGTTAACTTCCTATATCAAACGAGATATTAACCCCTAAGGACTAACCCTTAGGATAAGCCCAAATAACCCCATGCTAGCCTAGGAAATTTGTCTCCCTAAAATACACCTCTAATACTTTTTATTACTTTCCAAGGGAAGGTTCCTAAGCCTTGAACCTAAAAGAAAAAGGATTCAACAAAGCTAGAAAAATCTCACAAAAACTGGGCTTCCGAATCGATTCGCCTAGGGCCGAATCTATTCTCCCATGACTGCGAATCGATTCGCCCAAAAACGAATCGATTCGGTGAGGAAAACCAACTTACTGCCTCAGTCCGAATCGATTTGGCCCTAACCAAAATCGATTCGATTTCCTAGACCTATATCCTTCCCTATAAGCGAATCAATTCGCTTGGGGGGCGAATCGATTCGGCCTTACAGAATTGCCCAATTTGGGCTACGGGTTATGAACCCTAAAATTTCCAAAACCCAAATTCTTCCATCAAATCCCAACATCATCATCTAATAACTTACCCCAAATCACTCCTACACAATATCTAACTAATATTCTCCAAACAAATCCAATTAAACTACAAGATTAAGGGTTTAAACACTAAAATCATCAAAAACACATAATTGGTTTAAATCTCAAAAGCCTAACTATACATGCAATTTATCCACATTAAATCATAATATAGAAAGTAATAAACTTGCCTCAAGTTTTTAGTCTCAGATTCTCTTCTCGAAGCAACGATTTTCGGCTCCAAATCTTCAATTCTCTCTCTTTTCTCCATTTTCTTCCAACTCTCTCTCTCTCTCTCTCTCTCTCTCAGTGTAAGACATGAGAATGGGAAATAAAAGGGTTGGCAGACTTAATCGGGCCTTAAACATAAATTCCCCTCTTTTAAATGTTGATACACCATTAAAATGACTCGTAACTACTTAATTGAGTCATAACCTATCAAAAATGCCCGAAACTCAAAAATACAACTTGGCACTTATTTTGACTATCTCGACTATTCCAAAACTAACCGCACACCCTAAATTGGCATCCGGAGTAACGTATAATATTTTTATATTACTACATCATTTTATTTCATTAATTATGCTCCAATTTAATTATAAGTCATAACCGTCGTTTAAAGCACAACGATGCAATAAAACACAATATAATGCTATTTACCTTCTCAAAACAGTAAATAGGCAAAACATGGTAAATATTATCTCTTAACCCACTAGACTATTCTAAGTCCAAAAAACTTATTGCGTGTCATTTCTACCCAACGCGCAGGCAAACAAATCAGCCGACAACACAAGGCCATAAATGGTGCCATACTTATAGAGAAACAATCCAAATTATTGTATGACAATTCAATTCATAAAATCTACTGCCCCCATCCTTCCTTTAAGCCGACACACACCTTCGAGGTGTGTCTTCCGACATTTGGTTAACTTCCTCCATTCATTCAACCACTTACGGGTGGTAGATTGTACCCAACTTCACTTGGTTCCCATTTCTCCCTGGAAACTTTACCAAAACCTTGACACAAAAATCTAGTCTCGGTACAACACTACTTTGATAGGCACCTTATACAGTCCCATACTTCACCATAAAGAGCTGGGCGTACTCCTCCGTATTTAGTCCGCCCATATTGGTCGAAAAAACGGCGATTTGGTCAAACGATCAATAATTTTCTCAAATAGGATCATGACCATTGCGATGCCATCAATTCGATGAGAATGTCCATGGATATCCCCTTCCTCATTCCACTATTACTCTCTTCACACTAGTAGGTGAAATGGTCAATCATGAACATGAATGCTTTTACTATAGCGTCTTCTAGGTTAGGCTTGTTCTAATTGGCTTGCCATGCCTTCGCTATACTCTCCCACGAGTTTTCTACTCAGCACTACCGCTACTCCATTCGAGTTCCCTTGATGATAATGAATATCAAATTGACAGTCTTTTATGAACTTTAAACACCAACTCTATCACCCTAACTTGCAACAACTTGCGGTTCGTGTAAAGACTAAATCTCCTGCCCAGGAAGTAGTGCCTCTAATCCTTTAAGGCGAATACTACTGCTACGAACTTTAAATCAAGCATGGGATAATACTTCTCACGAGGCTTAAGTTTGTGAGGCGCATAAATAATGGGTCCATGTAAGTTTGTGTCTTTCTTTCTTTTGGCTGCAATTCAGTAGGAGCATCATTCCAAGGATTTCTATTCCTATCTCCTTTTGACAAATCATGAATAAGATGTGCATATACATAATCTTCATCAATATATTGCTTCCTATCATCCCTTTCTTGGATTATCAAAATCATTGAGTTTTGAATAGAAATGGAGGACGACAAATATTCTATCTTTTTATTGAGACTTCTATTTTCTGCTTCCTAAAGAAAATAAAACATCGTGTTTAATTAATAAACATGCCATAAACCTCAATGAAAATAAACAAATGTCAAACAATAAGAGAATTTATGGATTTACTTGATTTATAATGCGTGTAGTTTAATAAAATATGCGTGTACTTTATCAAATAATGGATGATCATCATTAGAAAAAGCATGTACTTTTTGAAATATGCGTGTACTCTCCATTTTTTGTCAAAGTATACTTAAGTACATGTGAAATATTCCAAAGTACACGTAACAGTAAACATAATTTCATGTGTACTTTGGGTTGATATGCGTGTACTTTATATTATGTACTATGTAAAATCAAGAAGTCATAAAGTACAAGCATAAATCATAATGTACACACTACAACCATGTGTACTTTGGAATGTCATGTGTGCACTTTATATTATGTCCAAAGAATAAACAGAAAATCATAAAGTTCATCATAAAGTTACAAAGTACACACTAATTTATATAATATTTTTTAATTACAATGTGACAATCCGTGCAATTTAAACTAAATATGGGCAAATGATTACACATATATTTTTAATATCACCAAATTACCTGTTCATTGAGTTTCGTAAGAGCTACTTATTTCTCTGTTAATAACCTTTTGTTGACTTCAGACAAGTAGTTATTGCTTTGTTGAAGCTGATAAGCTGTGATCCTCTGAGTTTCTGATGATACTCTAGCAGCATTCAAATTAATTTTTAAATTTGAATTTTCAATTTTGAGTTAGTCATCATCTTCCTCCAAGTTTTTTATTCGAACATAGTTGTTCTTTATTGACTCTTAAAGTTTATTTTTCAACTCATTATTAAATAAATTTATTGTCCATTTTCCTCCTCCAACTTTTTTATTTGTCCGTTGAAGATATCTTTCAACTCTTGAAGCTGAAGTTTCAAAAGTATATCGAACAGATCCTTATCCTGCCCCAACTTTTTAATATTCTCTTCAGCTTGAACCTTTTATTCATTAGTTTCTTTGAGCTGGTAATCTCTCTCCAACATCAATTTTATCCCAACAATCTCTTCAGTTAATTTTCTTACCTTTTCAGCCAATTTAACTAACTCAGCTTTCTCCTTAGACTTTTCCACTACTTCGTTAATGGAATTTCTCAATCAAATTTCGATGAAAAACTTGTAGCTCATTTTAGTTCTAATTCTGGATCTAGTTGTGATATCCCCAAATCCCAATTTGGCATGTCATCTTGATTCACTTCTTTTTCCTTACTCTTTGAAACTTCCGTCATCAAAGCAGCTTCATTGATCTTATTATCACCCATCTATTCCTTCAATGTTCCTAAGCTCCACCGAAGAAATCTAGACTCTTTGTCCTCTTTCCCTGCAATAGGATTGATAACATTAAACTTCTCGCATACCCAATACTGTGAAACTTAAAATAAAAATTAAAAGTCACACCATTTAAGCAAATAAATATGAGTAACAATATAAATATTGTTAAATTACACACATAATAAATAAAGTACATGCAAATTGAAAATGAAATTTCATTGTAATATGCGTATACTTTTAAAATCATGCATGTACTCTAACAAAATATACACATATGTCATAAAGTACACACACTTTCCAAATGATTTGGATCAATGAAATGTGTGTGTACTTTATAAAATATGCTTGTACTTTAACAAAATACAAATAAGATTTATAAAGTACATGCACATTGAAGTTGATTTGTATTGCTGCAATATGCATGTACTTTATGAAATATGCATGTAATTTAACAAAGTACACGCATATTTATAAAGTACACGCACATTAAATATGATTTGTTTTGCTGCAATGTGCGTGTACTTTATGAAATATGAGTGTAATTTAATAAAGTACACGCACATTGAAGATGATTTGTATTACTGCATGTAACACCCCGTGTTTTTATTAATTAGTTAATTGGAATAATTGAGAAAAATAATTTTTTTGATTTGATGGTCTTTAATAATTAAACATGTTGATTTTTTTAGATTCGAGTAGTAAAATTTCAACCGGAATTGAATCGGAGTTATAATAACATGTTAGAAGGATTTTTAAAATGTTTTAACAAGCAGGTACGTTTTTGTTGAGTTAAAAAATATTTTTCTAAGTATTAAGGCGATGCTTTAAAGATTTTGTTTTGATGTTGGGGTCGTTCAAACGACATCATATGCCATTCGAACGACGTAGCATCTCGTTCGAACGACATCGTATGTCGTTCGAGCGATAGGGGCGGTTGATGGATTAGAGTCCAAATTAGATTCTAACTCTTAAACCCTTTATATACCAAAACTGATACAGGGTTGGTACTTTCAAAACATTCTTCTCTCAAACTTTTCTCCAGTAAGGTTTTCCAAACATATCTCCTCTTATCTCCAACCCCTGGCCTCAACTTTTAACAAACTTTAACTCAAGGATTGAAGATTCAATTGGTGTTTTCTCAAGAGGAGTCCAACCAAAATTTTATCCAACTAATTCCAGGCATGAATACTCTATTCCTTTCCTTTAGTATTATGCATTTTAAGTGTCGCCTGATTCCTTAATCATGTGTTTTTTATTAAAATCAATTAGCAACCTAATTAGAGAAAGTGGACACTAAATTTTGGGGTTGTTTTGATAAAACTTTTTAATGTGATTTAATTCTTGAAACCCTTGGGTACGAAAGTTAGATTATTGGGTTTTTATGATTTTGGAGGTGTAGGTTCGCATGTAGAAATTATGGGGTTTTTATATGTTATGTGGGATGCGAACACACTTATAAAAATTAGAAGATTTATATAGGAGAACGATTACGTCATATTGAATATCATCGCATGTTAAATAAATACATATTATTGAATAAAATGAATTATGTTGAAAACAACGACGGTGCTATTAATTGAATTAAATTAAATTTGGGACCTTTATGATTATATTGTCAAGTTGTGTTTATGATTTATGATATGGTGTGGATTATTATTATTCATTTTGTCCATCGCGGGGATGAGGGAATTTTGGGTGGTATATTGCTCACCTTCATTATATGCTGCTTACTAGGTATGGTAATAGTGGCTAGGCCTTGATTATAATTTATTCTTGCTAGGTATGGGACTAGTTAGTGTAAATTCATGGGGATTTTATATTACGGGGGCGGGATGATTTTTATGTTTTACCGTCGTCACGCTAGCATAGGCATGATACCAGGACGAGTAAATGTTGGAAATTCATCGTATATGTAGGATAAGACGTATATGTACTTTGGGGACCCTTAGGTATGGGACTAAGGGGTGTTTTGAGGATCCCACGTCGATAAAAAGGGTGGGGTGATTTTGATAATTGAGAATTTAATACCTAAGATAATAAAACGGGTATTAAAATATATTAGTGACATAATCAGCGAGGGCCTACAGTTTAAATGGGCCAGTCGGTGTTTTATGTCGTGTCGTGTGTGGAACCCCGACATGTAGCAGCGGTCGACAGTTTAAACGGACCATCTGGCATTTTTGAGAGGGGATGTGTATTTTGGTGAAGAAATCACCCTACGTGGGAGGACCGCTATTCTTAAATGAAATAAATTGAGGAAATGATAAATTTGGTTAATTTAATTAAACTAACACTCTGGGGCTGTGGGATAATTAAAATTATATTGTTGTGTTTTTATAAGGAATCTTTGGGGGTGGTTAGTAATTTACCCTTCTTGCATTTAATTATATCGTATTAATTAACATACTCTATTGTGATATTTATTGCGTACAATGCTATTATCTGGGTTCATAGGCCCTATTTGAGGGGAGTAGTGTGTATTCATGCACGAGGCTCTGACCTCAGGCGTTGATTAACATTTTCAGGAATAAGTTTTAGAGTAGCTGCATAGGATTTTTGAAGATCATCTTGGAGGTGCAATTAGAGTTATTTACTTTATGCTTAGAAGCTTAGTTTTGTTTTCCATTCCTTCACGTTTATATTGAGACTCAGTTTATGGATTTGGTGGGCCACTTGGTTCCATAGTTGTGGGATTTTGTTAAGATATTCATTATGGTTTTAGTTTATTAATTTATATATTTATTGGAGATTGGATTATTTGGAGTTTAACATGATGATGGATTTTATTTATCACATAGTTGGTTATCATCATTTGGGATTTCTTGAATTATTAATATGGTGGCTTGATTTTATATGTCTCTTATCTGTCACATGCTAATAATTGTATTTTATTTCCTCCCACCCGGCTTAGTTTTGGCAGCCGTCGACGCTAGGATTAAGCAGGGTGTGACACTGCAATGTGCGTGTACTTTAACATTGAAATGTGTAGAATGACTTTTCCTTAGAATTAAAGATATGGTGCATCCACTGGTTGTAATGGGCTTAGATTCAACCATTTTATCGAGAGAGTTGATCATAATCTTATTAAAAATAGAGACCCAATCATATGTAATCATGTCATCAATATCGTCGATGTATCGTGTGAAAAAATCACCTAATGTGAAGTTTGAGTTGGAGAAAAGTAACATCATCATGAAATGGAGCGAAACAAGTTTTACAAAATCTTGCATGCCTTCGTCGATATCAAGCTCAACCGACTTCTTCAATCCCTTTGTAATATCTTATTTTGCAATCTTTACGCCGGCATCGAACTAGTGGCTGCAAAATTCAGGTCTAGGAGCAGATTGATCCCTTCTCTTACTCAGTTCAATTTCCTTTTGCCCTTTCATTATTGGAATCCCAAAAATTTGACTTATATCATTAGGAATTATTTGTGCATACATTTTAGAGCTTGATAATGGTGAGAATGTTTTTATCACTCTTTTTATGATCTCTCTCTTTTACTTCACAGCTATAGTAGGTTTAAGGACATATATTATAAGTCTTGTATTGCATTTGAGTATGTCATATTCCGCTACAACCGTGGAAGACCTTTTCAAGTTCAATCATGTGTCAAGACGGATCTGAATATCAAAGTTCTTTAACATTAAAGCCTCCGCGAGATTAATTTGGGTAAGGTTGTGTTTTTATACCTTAATGGTTCACTTAGAGTATTGGGATAATTTTACTAATAAAATTTCTAAGTGTTAGGGCGGAGTTTTTCATCAAAAATATGTTTCTAAGTGTTGAGGCAGATTGGAATAAAAATTTAATTTTTTGCTCAGGTCATTCACGCGACAACAATGGATGTCGCGCGGTGTCTCATTCGAGCGACGTATGCCTTTTGTTTGAGCGAGATGCTGACTCAATTTTTCTATAAATTGTTTGTCCAGTTTTTTTTTTCTTCATAAGACCTTTGAATTTTAGTCCTATGAAAGTTCTTTGGCAGAAACATTTGTCTTCTCAATTTTAAAGGTTTTATCTTTTGTTTTCAATTCGCAAATCATCCCAATCTTTATGTCAATTATTTTGGAACCCAAGAACACATTTTTGTGAAGTTTCTCTTGTAGAGAAGATCTCTACTGCTGATCTCGGTGCCAGTTGAGGGAGGTTCTGGGTTGACGTGACTGCATGTCAAAGGGAGTATTCATGGGTGTTCTTGGGTTAACTGAAGTGTGGCTCGTGTGAAGTTGCTGTCGAATTCCAGTGTTGATTTAGGTTGTGGCCTATATGGGTTTGTTGCGGTTAATCCATTACAAATTGCACTTGTAATCATTTTGAGTATTATTTGTGAAATAAATGGTTTTACCCAAAAGGTTTTTTTCCTGAAATCTCCGTGTCAACAATTTTATTATGATTGTTTGATTTATCCACATGTAGTTGCGTGTTTTAGGGCTGAATAAAATTGGATTAAAAATTGACACCAATTAAATAAGGTTAACATGGAAATTTTTGAGTTCAATTTAATCAAGTATCACACATACTTTTTACAAATTGGTATCAGAGTGGCTTACACTAATTTATTGTGCATGATCTTGATTTTTTTGAAAAAAATATGTTTTGTGATAATTTGTAATTTTTCCAATGGAACACTTATATAATCGAATGCCCATTTTTTACGAGTGTAATTATGCCTACAGGAAAGCACGTATGAAATCACAATTAAAGGCTATTGATGAGCGAGTTTGGATTATTTGTGAAAGAGACTAGAATCCTCCCACTATCACCGCAAATAATATCACTACTTTAAAACCCATGACATATGAACTCATGATGAATTTAAATGGAGCACTTTTAATTCACGTGAGCTGAGTGCAATTTCTGGTGCCATCACTCTCGAGGAGTTCCGATGTATTATGACGTGCACCATGTCAAAAGAAGTGTAGGAAATTTTACAACTTACCCACGAAGGCACAAATGCGGTTAAAGAGTCTAAAATTCAAAATTTAACTACTCAATTTGAAACAATTACCATTCTTGAGACTGAGTGTTTTGATGAGTTTTATGCACGTTTGTCTGATATTGTTAACACTAGTTTCAATCTTGGTGAGCACATTCCTGATGCACGAGTGGTTAAAAGGATTTTAAGATCGTTGCCTAAACATTTTATCCTTAAAGTGACTGTTTAAATTCCTTGGGTAATTTGAGCAATTTAAAATTGGAATAGATGGTAGGAGACCTCCAAACATATGAGATTGACATGTTCCTCGATATAGTCAAACCTAAGGATAGAGGGATAGAACTTAGAGCTCAGTCTAAGAAGGGATAGGAAGTGTCCAAGAGAGAGAATAAAAAGAAAGTGAGAGTTTATGAGTCCGAATATGAGGGTGAGGTTGATTTTGATATGGCCATGCTTGCGAATTTTTTTAAAAAATTTCTCAAGTTTTAAAACAAAATTCTTCTAATAAACTTTTTTTTGAGAAAAATAAAAGAAAGATGAGGCCAAAGAGAGTGGTGAAAAAGAGAGTGAGAAAGAGACAGAGGAAGAAGTGAATTATTTTGAGTGTGAGGGAAGGGGGCATAGAGCTTTTGAGTGTCCGACTAGGCTAAGGAGAAAGGGCAAACAGATTGCCATTGCAACCATTCTTAGCGATAGTGAGGAAGAGGTGAAAGATTCGGGGGATGAGTCTTCACATGGGAGATTTGTTGCCTTTTTATCTAGTCACAAGAGCACACCGAGTTTGTTCCATGATGATGAGGACACTTATGCACATGAGACCCCCGAGGAGGAGGGTATTTTGAGAGTTTTGATTGAGGAAGAAAGTGAGTGTGGGAGCGAAGGAGAAAGTGAACTCCAAATTGCGTTTAGATATTTTCACGTTGAAACCTTAAAGACTAAGAAATTGAATAAGGATTTAGGTCTTAGGGTAATATATTTGGAGAGAGAGTTAGAGTTTTTTGAGGGTTTTTGAAGCGAAAGTAAGTCAACTCGAGAAGGTGAAGGTTTCTTTGAGTGAACAGTTGATTGCTTTAAATAAAAAAAAGAGTGATTTGACCAACACGATGTCTAGTCTGAAGACACATGTATCCAAACTCCAGAGTAATTTCGGACGTTCCCGGGAGGTCAAAGTCCCTTTAGATAACTCTTCTAATAAGGTTTGAAATATGGTTCTTAATCACGTTTTGAGTGATGTCGAGAGACAAGGAATAGGTCATGATGGTGCATCCACTTACCACGTTGTACCCGATCCAGTTCCCGAGTTAGTAATAGATCCATATGGCTCTCAACCCAATCCACCAAGGCATCTAGGTTCCCAATAGGAGAGTTCATAGGAGATGTTTTGAGAGATGTGTACCTAGGCCTTTTTATGTATGCACCCACTATAAGAAGATAGGACACCTTATGGAGTTTTTTTTTAAGTTGAATTATGTGTAACGTTTTGCTACTATACGTGTCCGCACACACGAACCCACACATGATGCTCTGGATGACTACATGAGAGAGTCTACACATCTTAGGGAGCAGGTAAAATTTTTAGTCAAGACTTCACATGACTTAATGGATATTTTTCATAGGATGTCACCACCCTTGGAAAAGTCCATCGCACCTAACGGATGAGGTTTAGACTTGTTTACAAGCATAGGATGATTTTTATGATGATATTTTATTCCTATTAGTGTGTATCATTTTAGTAGTTATGTTTTCCATTTGTGACATATTTTTTCGAAAAAAACAAAAAAGATTTTTGCATTTGAAATTTTTTGGAAAAATACAAAAAGATTTTCATTTTTTGAGAAAAATTTAAAAAGACCAAAAAGATTTTATTTTGATAAAGTTTTTGGAAAAGACAAAAAGAGTTTTGTATTTTGTTTACACTGTTTATGGATGGACATTTAGGATGACCGAGTCACAAATTCATTCCATATCCATGTGACTATTTGATCATGTTTTGATATGCATCATCATTTATTTTTGTGCTTTACAATATTTGGAGTCATTGGGATGTGATTTTTTGGTACTACCTACATGTTTGACTCACGAGTTACTTTAATGCAAACTTGTACGGATTTGGTTTACTATTGTTCTTGTCTATCACATGTTGGTCGATATGTTTTCATCTGAATTTTGTCTTTAAAATGAACCAAATGTGACCAAACTTTACAATGGAAGTAGTGTATGTAAGAACCATTAATGTGAGTTTGTGTGATTTATTTAAAAATGAGGAAGGTCTACGAAAGGTAATCATTTATCCATTGTGATTAAGCTACCGTTTAAATCGAACCTAAATAAAATTTTTACGAAAACAGAAGCCAAGGTCCAAAGAGCCCAAAAAAATTTAAAGGTAATAGAAAGAAAAATATGCCAAAAAGTGGGCCAATAGGTTTTAGTTTCATCACCTCAAAATAAAAATAAAAAGCATTATTATTTATGAGGGAGTTTCGATGGAATATAAAACGGGTATGCACGTCCTGACAAAGTCATGAAAAATCGTTAGATACTTTTAGACGTTATTGGAGTGAAAATCGTGTCTAACTTTTTTTGTATATTTGATTAAGATGATGTCATCTAAATTCACATTTTTCGACACCTAAGGACGATTTTGAGATTTATTCGTTAGGAGTACACATATTCATCATGCACATATGTTATGCGTAATTGAATTGATTTTCTTATAGAATATGTTCACACCCATTCATTCCATTTCCATGATTTGGTTGTCACAGCGTAAATTCATTGTGTGTGATTTTTTTTCGTAAAATTATTTTTTTATTTTTGTATGAAAAATTGAAAAATCAAAAATAGTTTTTGAATGCCTTTGGGTTACTCCTTTCAATGAGCGTAGTTTTACTCATGTTTGCTTTGAATATTCGTCGTGAAAACTCCATGTTTATTCATTTTTTTGTCCATTTCGATCAAATAAAAAGGGTGAGAACAAATTATGGGGGAGTTTTTGCATTATGGGGGAGATTTGATTATTGATGATTGATTTATTCTTATATCTTTTCAAACATGATTTGTCACGAAGGTATTTTCTTTGTCTCATGTGTGTAGGTACAAAATTAAAGATTATTATGTTGCACACCCTAATGAGAAAAGCTTAACGATTTGAAGTTGAAGTTTTTGAAGAAAAGTTTTAAGACTTGTATGTTTAGTACCTTTTCAGTTTTGGTTTCATGGGAGAGTATTGGATTTGTATAGGAATTTTGATTTGATAATTCGGATATTTTTATTTTGTACTGGAATAGACATATAGGAGATTTGCAAGGACATATTTTATAAGTCATATATTACATTTGAGTATGTCATATACCGCTACAACTGTCGAAGACTTATTCAAGTTCAATCATGCGTCAAGACGGATCTGAATACCAAAGTTCTTCAACATTCAAGCCTCCCCGAGATTAATTTTGGTAAGGTTGTATTTTTATACCTTAATGGTTCACTTAGAGTATTGGGATAATTTTTCTAAAAAAAATTTTAAGTGCTAGAGTGGAGTTTTTCGTCAAAATATTTTTCTAAGTGTTGAGGCAGACTGGAATAAAAAATTAATTTTTTTGCTCAGGTCATTCGAGTGATTGATCCACGTCGTTCACGCGACAAAGGCTGTCACATGATGTCTCGTTTGAGTGACATATGGCCTCGTACGAATGACGTCTAGTTTTCATTTTAGCAAGTTGTTGACTCAAATTTTCTATAAATTGTTTTGTCAAGTTTCATTTTTCTTCAGAAGACCTGTGAATTTTAGTCCTCCGAAAGTGCTTTGGCAGAAACATTTGTCTTCTCAATTTTGAGGATTTTTTCCTTTGTTTTCAATCATTATTTGAATTCTTTTGGAACCCAAGAACACAATTTTGTGAAGTTTATCTTGTTGATAAGATCTCTACTGATCTAGGAGCCACTTGAGGGAGGTGCTGGGTTGACCAGACTACGTGTCAAAGGGAGTACTCGTGGGGTGTTCCTGGGCTAACTGAACTGCGGTTTGTGTGGAGTTGCTGTGGAATTCCATTACTGATTTAGGTTACAGCCTATGTGGGTTTGTTGCGGTTAATTCGTTGCAGATTTCACTTGTAATCATTAAGTATTATTTGTGAAATAAAAGGTTTTACCCGAAAGGGGTTTTTACTAAAATTTGTGTGTCAACAATTATTTATGATTGTTTGATTTATCCACACGTAGTTGCATGTTTGAAAAGTGCGCAATAAATGCGGTGTGTGATATCGAATACAAATTATTCGCAAGTTTCCAAGTAAACCATATTTAATTAGAGTCTATTTAAAAAAAAAATCATCCCCTAAACATGCACCTACGTGTGTGCGTGTGTCAAACCATAAATAAATAAAGTATGTGACACAAAATATCAGGAAAAATCCCCGCAGGGAAAAACCACTTATTTTCACTATAATTTGTAAATAATGGTTACACGGATTATAAAGAAAATAAGTGTGACATACGAAATAACCGCATGTGTCGGTTCCGATGTCGTCAGATGAAATTTCCTGCAAGAATTCCAGATGGGAAGCAATGAAGAAGAGACTCACTTCTCCACAAAATACTCCAAATGAGTAAAAATTAATCCTTGAAGGTTTTAAAATCTGCATGGCATAAATGGGAATGAGTTTGCTTATAAAGAAGGCATAAAGCCTAAAAAGTGAAGTCTAAAAAAGTGTGCCGTCATAGGCTGATTATTGTAGGAAAAGAGTTGGAAAAAGTTTTTTTAAAAGACGTGTAGAAAGTGACAGAAAATAGTACAAAAATCGAGGCGGCGGCGACGTTCGAACGAGATAGCATCTTGCTCGATTGACAGGCACGTGTCGTTCGAACAACATCGCGCAAGATGCTATCTAGTTCAAACGACAAGTCATCTCGTTTGAACGAGCACGCTGACCAAAAAGGTCCGCTTAAACACATAGAAAAAATTCTGCTTTTGGTAAGCAATAATTCAGTCTTCAAACAATATTTTCTAAAAAATTCCCAAATATTTATGCAAATGTAAACCACTCCAATAAATCATTTTACCAATAATTCATCGAGGAGTAGTGGGAAACGATAGAGCAGCACGTCGCATGTAGCATGATTCACGTGTGAGGATGATGGATGCATGGATTCGGATAAAGGCCGTCATGGATGATCGTGATGACGTGCCGAATGTAGCGGTATCAGACATACAAACTATGATCTAGCGAAAATAGAAAATTCCTAGATTCTACCCCGGACATTTATAAAATTATGTCCTCACAAATCTCCCCCTAGTCTATATCGGTACTTACATAAAAAATTCGAATTATGTAATCACTCTAAAACAAATGACATATAAGATAATATCCCTAATAAACCCTCAAACTGAGAATACTAAATGACATGTCTTCAATCAAACTTCAACATCTTCAAATCTTGAACACTTTAGAAACTCCCCAATCTTTTCTCTTCAGGGTGTGCAATCCAATAGATATCAACTTTGTACCTACACACATGAGATACAACAGATACCCGTGACATGTACCAGTTTGAAATATAATGATATGCAAAAACCAAAGATCAATCAAGCATAAGCAAATCATAGATAAATCAACAAAAAATTCTCCCCCATAATTCATTATCCCCCTTTTTTTTATGTCCCCAAATGGACAGATATGAGAAGCATAAATATGGAAAATGTCACAAAAAAAAATCTTCTATATTTGAAGTTTTTAAAAAAAATTTACACAAAAATGAGATACTAAAAATCACACCATGGATTTAAACTAAAATAACCAAGTCATGGAAATGGAATGCATGGGTGTGAACACATTCGATAGGTAAATAAACTTAATGAATCATATGTGCACGATGCATACTTGTTCTACTAATGAATGAACATCAAAAGTATCCTTAGGTGTAAAAATTTGTTGAATTTAGATCACATCGTCTTATACAAATCAACAAAGCAAAGTCAAAGTGATTTCCACACCAATAACGTCCAAAACTATTTAGCGCTTTTTTAAGATTTTCAAGGACATGCAAACCTGTTATAAAATCTCCAACCAAACACCCTCATATATATTTTGAATAGAGGTGATCTAAATTCTCAAACTTTGGAGAATTAATGCAAAAACCTAATTGGCCCATAATTGGCATGAATTTCTTTTTATTGCCTTTAATTTTTTTTCGGGCTCTTTTAAACCTTTTTGGACCTCGAATAATAAAATTTCCCAATTTTTTAGGTCCGATATAACGGTGGCTTAATCGTAATGGATAGATGATTACCTTTCGTAACCCTTCACCATTTTCAAACAAATCACACAAACTCACAAACGACTCTTACAGGCACACCTTTCTTATTAAGTTTTATGACGCTTGGTTCATTTTAAGGACAGGATTGAAGTGAAAACGCCCAACCAGCATGTGATAAGAGAAGCACAATAATCAAACAAATCTCTGCATGTGTGAAATAAAGGAAAACATGAGTCAAACATGTAGGAAGTAGCACTTAATTACATCTTAATGACTCCAAACATTATAAAGCACAAAGATGACATGATATATTGTCTCAAAACACTATCAAATAGTCACATGAAAAATATGGAATGATGTTGTGACTTGGTCATCTTTAGTGTTTATCCATAAACGATGTAAACAAAATACAAAAAAACCTTTTTGGATTTTTCAAAAAAATTATCAAAATAAAATCTTTTTGTATTTTTTCAAAAAAATTTCAAAAATAAAAATTTATACAAAAAGTACATTTCATAACGCTAGCAAACATACATGTCATGAATAAAAAACTAGCGTATGACAAACATGCGAACACAATCATCTATATGATATGGCAAGAGAAGAATCATGTGCCAGCAAACGAGAATCAACTTGTCTAAAATCTAGCGTATGCAAAAGTGATTTCCTAGCCCAAACGGATGTGACATGACGCGTGGGGTTTTTGGGAACCAACGAAACACTAGACTTCGACTTCCTAGGACATCTTCCAAGATCAAAAGAAAATCTCCTAAGGGGATCTTTCCTACCACAATGTGAACATGTGTAAACGGGTGGAACGACACCTATGGGTTGGCTTTTTCTAATGTCCTTAGGAACGATTGACCCTCTAAAACAAATAATGGTTTTGGCTTTAGCACTAGAAGCATGAGAACAAGATGAGCCGTTAACATCACTATCAAACCTACATGAATCGTTTAAACTATTTTTCAACTTCAAAATAATTGATTCATGCAGAGAATTAGACTCTATCAAAGATAGGGATTCCTTTTTCAAATTTTCAACAATTCCTAAAAGGGTATCTCTCTCTCCCTCAATTAAAATAAACTTATCCCTAAGAGACTTTACACGTGCCATAAAATCATCGATTAATTTTGTATCCTCGACGGCACAAACGGAAACCCTAGAATTTTTTAATTCCTACACTTCCTTTTCTAAAAATAGGACTTTATCAACACTCTCCTTCTTGGACAATTTTAAAGCAACACAGTCATAGTCCAAAGAAATAAATTTTTGGGAACCAACGAAACACTAGACTTCGACTTCCTAGGACATCTTGCAAGATCAAAAAAATATGCTGGTGACCTTTCCTACCACAATGTGAGCATGTGTAAATGGGTGGAACGACACCTATGAGTTGACGTTTTCTAATGTCCTTGGGAACGGTTGACCCTCTAAAACAAATAATTGTTTTGTCTTTAGCACTAGAAGCATGAGAACAAGATGACCCATTACCATCACTATCTGTAACACCCCAAGATTTTGGGACTGAGAAATTAAATTTTTGGGAGAAATAAAATTTATTTAAATTGGAGAGTTTTAAAATTTGGAAATTGAAGTCCAAAAATAGAGGACGTTACTAAGTATTTCGGATGATGATTCTGTGTGCGTCATTGATTCCGGATGGGTCGAGATAGTCAAAATAACTGTCATTGGGTTTTATTTCAGTTTCGAAATATTTTTAAGTAAGTTTGACTCGAATTGGAGTAAACGAGTCATTTAAAGTGTGTATTATCGTTTAAAATTGGGACTTATGTTTTAAAGGCTTGAGAGGCTCATGATTTCAGTCATTCTCATTTGTGAGAAAGAGAGGAAAACCTAGAGTGAGAAAGAAAAAAGGAAAAGAAAGAAAGAAGGAGAAAAGGAGAGAGAGAGAGAGAGGAGAAAAAGCTTGGAGATTCCGTCCCGTACGCGATCTCGGGGACGATCCAACCTCTACAACTTCAAGGCAAGTGTTTAATCTTGCTAAATAATTCATTTGTGTATTTCATTTCATAATTTGTGGATAGAAGAACTGGATTTTTGGTATTAAAATCAAAACCTAGATTTTTTGGTTTAAATCTTGAAATTTATGTTTATATATGGGTTAGTAGGTGTAGAGATGGTTGGGATCAGATTTGGGTTGATTTATTGTCTTAGAATCATGATTTGATAAAGGTTTAAGGGTTGGAAATGATTATTTTAGGGTTTATAATTCGTAGGTTTTGTGAAGAAGAAGAAACCGTTAGAGTTCTGCAGACCCGAATCGATTCGCCCCCTAAGCGAATCGATTTTGCTTAGGCAAAAGTGACAGGTTTGCATGACCGAATCGATTCGGACCCAAGAGGAATTGATTCGTCTTGAGACAGAGTCCCAGGTCCTTTGGACCAAATCGATTCGCATTTGGAGCGAATTGATTCGCCCTTAAGACCGAATCGATTCGGGCCAGGCCGAATCGATTCGAAAACAGGGCTGTTTTAGTGAGGTTTTTTTGGAGCGAGTTTTGTTCTACTTCAATTAGGTTTATCGGTTCGGAACATTATTAAATGATACGAGAGATATCATTTGAATATTTATAAGGGGTTTCTTATAGTATATGATGGTGGGGACATATCGAATTATTTTGGAGACGAATGTACGTGTGTATTGGAGATTGTTAGATTGGTGTAGTGTGGGGATTTCTTTAAGAACGGGGGTTCTATTTGAGGTCACAAGTGATATTACATATGAAGTAAGGTTTAGGACTCTTTGAGAGAGAGAGTGGTGATGGCGTGACGTGAAATTATAGGCCGATATTTGTGCCGAAATCCAAATAGCGATAGAATTCTATTTAAGTTATGATTGGGGGCCAACGAGAGAGAGAGTGGTCACAGATCCTTAGTGATGATAAATTTAAGGAATATATCGTAAATGTGTTAATGTAAAGGGTTCATACGAGAAATTGAACCATAGTCGGAATTGGGAGCGATTGGGTTATACTATCAACTAGAATAGTGTGTTGTAAATCTAGCCGGGATAGATATTATATATCGGTGTGTGATTAACAATGGGAATTCCAATAAGTGATGGGATCATGGAATGAATTTAAGATTCATCTTAAGACTTGTAGACTATTAGTCATGTGTATACCAATAGTCAAAATTATTACGGAAAATATTGATGTGCATTTGGATATTGATGGGATGTGAAGTGATTATTACATACGTTAAAAGGTGAGTTAGTAACCTTAATGTTGAATATATTGGGAGACTATTCATATCATAGGGGCAATGGATGAATATACTTTGAGTGAGGAATCGTATTTATATAACGAATGAAGTTAAAATGCTTAGAGTGATAGCTAGTATAATGAGAACTATGTACACGTATAGATGAGTTTATAAATCTCTTACATACGGATGAGGGATAGTGTGTATATATGTCGATATGTATATATATATATATTGTGTGTGAATGATATATATACTTATGGTGTGAAGCATACCCAACACATGCTATCATGGGAAGTTGCGCGATGTTGGGTGAGCCCCTGGCTTGAGGAGTAGGGGTGGATATTCCCCAGGTCATAGTCGTCCATTATTATTTATGTGATTTTATTTGGGGGGTGAGAAGTCTTGGGTATGGGTCGTTCTCCCTTGACCGGTTAGGAACTATGACCGCTTCCCATACGTTATGATTGATTTTGTTGCCATGGCGGTGTGATAATAGTCCGATAGGTAGTGACCCCAGGACAAAGTGAGTAATTCCTGGAAGATGATTGCATGGTGTAATATTTTGGCATCCTATAGTCATTTATGTTATGTGTTTGGCATAGTATACATTATGTGTGTTATGTATACGAGGTTATAGGAAGAAATGATTGATTATATATATATATATATATAGATATCCTAGATGTTAAGAGGATATGAAGTTTTTGTGACGTACATCTTGGGTGATTTTTGGTGTACTAGTTGGTTGAGGTCGAAGGATCGTATTTAGAGACAATTGCGGCTATATCGACCCAAGGAATTAATGGAGATTCAATTTATGTTTTAGATAGTACTCTAAAATTACGTAATTGAATTAGTATGATTTTTGTGAATGACATAATGGATCCCTACGATCAACATTGTCAAGGAGTAGTGTATCGAGGGGGTTCCTTGTTTGGATTTCTCTTTGAAATGTAGTTCCATGTTGATAGTTGTGAGAAGTTTTGTCTTAGTACTTGTATGTAGATTGCTTAGAGAATATGATTTTATATTGAAGTTTAAATGTTAATATGTGACGAACGGATCCCTGCAATCAACATTATCAAGGAGTAGTTAATTGCGGGGGTTCCTTGTTTTGATTTCGCTTTGCGAGATGCCTCACACACGAAACGTAGTGCGATGTTGAGAATAGAGAGAAGTTTTGTCCTTAATACTTGTATGTGTGTTAATATGAGTAATAAATGCTTACATCGAAACTTGATATTAATGTGTAACCTACTAAGACTTATAACTGGTTTAAGTTAATAATTGGAACCAATGTAGCCTAGTGAGGTATATATATGTGATTATATATTTAAGTACGTTTTGAATGGAAAGGATTAGAGGGTTATGTTAGAATGGCAATTCATGTGGGTATAGGTCGTGCATATGGTAAGGTAGGTTGTCCTTATGGGTGGGGTAACTTAATCAAGGTTTCAGGACGCGATTAGGTGTGCGCTGTAGAATGAGAGGTGAGTTGGGGGTTTCACGAGAGTGCGACTCCACTTTAATTATGAAATAGTGCATCTATATTTATTATGCACGGTTAACACACTTGCTAAACATTTTTACACCTCGGTCTCTGACCCGTTGATATTTCTCTTTTGCTATATAAAAGTATATATATTGTACTACAGGTGTCCTGCCGCATAGATACCAAATGCTCTTCTTTCTAGAGTCTTAGGAGCCGTAACAGATTCGTACTGTCGCGGGATTTGACTGTAGTCGTTTCCTATTCCTATGTAAATCTAGATAGGATTCATGTTGTACATCGAGTTTATACTTAAGAGTTATTTATAGTTGTTTATATTTCTCCTCTTGGATGTTGTACTGTCTGTGACCCGATAGCTTATTCGGGTATATTTCCTTATGTGTATTCTTTTCATTTTAGTGTTTAGTGTAACGTCCCATATTTTTGATGATTTAAATAATTATGTGATTAATTATTATTATGAGAATAAGTATGCGATTAATTATTGTTGTTGGATTAATTAAATTATAATGTGAGAAATTAATTTGTTATTTATCCGGATTAAAATAATTATTAACTAGCGTGCCAAGGGTTAATACTTATTGTTTAGAATTATTGAATATTACTGTGTGATATGTGATATGGAATTATAACATTTGATAAATTGTCGGAAGTGAGAAATACAAAAGTTTGGTAATTTAAGTTTGACACGCGTGTGAGTCGTGTCGGGACAAATTGAATAGAATAAAAAGAGAAATTATTTTTATTAACTCGTATGGTCATTTTGAGTGCGCCGTTGAGTTCGGAAGGGTTGATATATTCAAAATAGTATACCCGGGTCTTTAGTTTGGGTCCCGGGACAATTTTAGGCCTAACCGGTGTCCCGAGAGGGCATTATGGTAAATTGCATTTTTGGGTAGAATTAATGGACGAAAATTAAGAATTATTTTTATTAGCCTAAAGAAGTCCGTTAGGGTTGAGAGTTGGAAAACAAAAGAACGGCCATAGAAAGTGTGGGGAAAAACCAAAACTCAAGAAGGAAGGCCAAATCATCCTCACCTTGCATAACCGTGACCACCAACGCATATATCGAGAAGAGAGGAACGCGTATATACCAACATCACCAACGAATCAGACTGTCATATTCGAGGCAAGTGTTTATTACTTTATTTCTTTAGCAATAATCATACTCATGTTAGTTTAGGTGAACTCAATCCTTGATTTACATGTTAATTGGGTGAAAATTGGAGGTTAAATGATGATTAGAGGTTGGCGTAATTAGTTGTTAATATTTTGTCATGAATGTAGAGGATGAACTATGAAATTGAATTATATATTGATGAACGAATTTGGGTTGATTAGGTTCTTTAATTGAAAATTTGGGAACTAGGGTTCATATGAATTGACTTGGGGATTTTATATAATTATGACGATTTATGACGAATTAATGATCCTAGGTGGTTAGGAGTGATTTATAACCTGTTAGGGTTGATGGGTATTGATGATGAGGCATTCGGTGTTGAATCTTAGAGGTTTATAGGTTCATAAATGGTGGGAAAACGCAGAATTTTGGGAAAGAAGACGAACAGTGACATCTCGCGCGATCTCCCGCGAAGTCGCTCGAACGACACGTGGAAGTCGTTCAAATGACAACCCTTATGGTTCAAGCGACAAAGGGAATTTGTTGGGGATTTTCTCAAAGTCCAGTTTTGAGTTTTCCGGTTTATTGGAGTGAGAGAAATTGCCAAATAGTAAATCAAATAGGATAGAATTTTTGGAAATGTATGGGAGAATTAATACTTTAATTATTTCGGTATAGAGAGAATGTACCTTGGAGATTACGAGAGAGATAGTAATCTAAATATTTATACTATACGTAGAGATGAGATTAAAATACATATGAGGAGTATATATGTAGGTTGGAGAGATACCTATAAATTATAATAGGATGTATGTATGCCTATTATGGAAAGTTATTGTTAAGAGCACTAATGGGTGATAACCCGGGGGTGCAAGAACCTTATAATTAAGCGCACTAATGAGTGATAACTCGGGGGTGCAGACACTCTATTGTTAAGTGTACTAATGGGTGATAACCCGAGGGTGCCAGGATGACTATTGTTAGGCGCACTAATGGGTGATAACCCGGGGGTGCTGGATTATTATTGATAGGAGCATTAATGGGTGCTAACCCGGGGATGCAAGATTCTATTGTTAGGTGCACTAATGGGTGATAACCCGGGGGTGCTGAATTGTTAATGATAGGTGCATTGATAGGTGCTAACCCGGGGATGCATGATGTTTTGGATAGGTACACTAATGGGTCTTATCCTAGGGGTGCAGGATTAGTATATATATATGAATAGGGATGATGTGACTATATATATATATATATGAACTTGTGAATATTGCTACTGTATGAAATTAGTAGACTTGATAATAATAATAATCATTACATTGCACCAAGTGGTCTTAACCTCAGGGTGCAGGATTAGTGTATATATATAGGAATGATGAGACTATATATATGTATGAGTGTACTTGGGTAACTTTCTACTTTGTGAAACTAGTAGATAAAATGGAAATGAGAAATAAAATAATCTTAGTGAATAATGAAACTTAGTATGTGAGATAAACTATCTGATTAACGTATTGTATAGGCGATACGGGAATACTGCTAGCGAGCATAGTTAGTATTAGTATGGTTTCTGACTAGTTAGACTGGGAGGTATAACTAGGGGGAGGTTAGATGTACGTTAGGCGTGCACAATAGACGAGAGGTGAGAAACTCATGTGAGAGTTCGATGACTAACATGCGTATAAGACTTGTTTTAAGAACCAGTTTTAAATACTTGCTAAATCATTTTTACACCTCGGGCTCTGACCTGTATCTTGTATTCCTTCTCTCTTTTGCTATATATATGTATTATATCAGGTGCTCAGCCACAGGGACACCGGATTTAGAGATTTGGATTGTTTGACGTGCTGCAGTTGTTGTGGAAGCTGTAGGTCCTTGCAGTAGACTCATCTATCTTTTCCATTCAGTTTTATCTAGACTTCTTATCTAGGGCATGGGTCACCCACTTCTAGTCTTTCATCAGAGTTATTGTATTCAGTTTAGTTTATGGTTTGGAGCTTTGAACTGAGAGTTTTACTCAGTCTTATTTATTTCAGTACTTGATTCATGTTCAGTATTTATTTACATTCCGATGTGTGGTGAATGGTTTATAAGTTTTCTTGGATTGTTATGGGGTTAAATGGTTTATATTTTTAGATTTAATGAAAATTGAATTTACTTGGTTTTATTAAATGGGAAATGTTTTGACACCTAGCTTAATTTTATATTAGGTGATTAATATGTTAAAAAGTTTTTCGACAGTGATGCTAAGAATGAACTAACTGAATATCCTGTTTTGAATTGGTAGAGGACTGATCACCCTATATATTTAATTGGGTGGGGTATCACAGGTGGTATCAGAGCATCAGGTTCTAGTGTCCTTAGGATCTGTGTGGCTTATTACGTTTCAGCGCATCGTTCTTTGATGTAGAGCCTTATGATAGGATTATTGTTTTCCCTTACGTATGTGACTTACGTTCTCCTGCTAGAAATTATAATGGATGGGACTCATTATATGAAATTTGGTATGATTCGAACACCAAACATTTTAGGACGACCAGCGAGGGCCGTAAGAAGAACTGCAGGAGAAGAAGCTCAACAGAAGACATAGAGCAATCGGAAAAGAGTGATCGGGACAAAAATAACTATAAGGATTACTTAAGCAAGAGATAGTAAAATTGTCACTCGAGAACTGTGGGTTCCCAGGACACAGTCACAGATAACGGTAGAGTGATTTCAGGACCCCGTAGCATAGTCGATAAAGGGGAAATCAGAGGGACTCTTTTGAAAACCCATCGGTGAAGATGTAGAGAAGAAAATGAGAAAATGTAACAGACCAGTGAAAGTGGGAAAATTCGAAGTCAGTGGTGTAGAGTGGGGTGTGACGACACTCAGAATTAAATTTGGAGTTAAAAGCTATAGCTCTTAGGAGCATCATGTAGTGATTAGAGACAATCACCATATTTGAAGTAGTGTGTTTGAAATTTAGAAAGAAATTTGGGTATGATTTGACCGTGAGGTCTTCCATTCGATGTGGTAAAAAAAAATGCGAGCAAAATTTTAATGTTTAGCACAATGGGTAAAATAGAAACCGATCGTGAGGGAAAGGTTAAATTTCATAATGAACTTCGTACCTGGCAGAGGGGCATAACTTATCCAAAGGGTCCATAGTTGATAGAGGCCTCGTAAGTAGAATACAAGCATGGATGAGAAATCCAGCTAGGATGACTAATGCTGATGTCGTCAAAGTTATATGGTTATTAGTGATTACAGTCTTACCAGAAGAAGTGAGCAAAGAAGGTTAGAGAATCTGGCAAAAAAAAAGCACACATGAGAGTATACCCAATAGGGAACACGGTTAGATGATTTTAAGTTTATTAACTTCCTATAAAGTGATGATGAAGTCAATCAAGTCCGTGGAGGCCAGCCATAGTTCGGAAAGGCAAGTGTAGCCAGCAAGTTAAAACTACTCAGTCTGAGAGAAGGACATTCCCAAAATGGTCAGTGGGACCAGTGACGGGGAAATGGTTCGTGAAGTTTTCCTTATGTTAAGGAAGTAGAACTACAAGTATTGAAGGTGTCCACAATTGAAAAGTGAGACCAAAGAGATTAGAAATGGTAAACCATGCCAGTTAGGCATAACAACTGGAGGAGTTAGACTTCTAATGAAAGAAATTGGGGTCAAGAGAATTAGGCCCACGAAATTTATAACCCGAGAGTGATGGGTTCACGCTGAACCAGTAGAGTCCTCGTTAATAGTACAAACAGTATGTGAGGATCTATGGGGTCCGGGATGTAAACGGGAGTTCAATAAAGCTATAATTGAGGCCTAGAGAGTTTGGGGCAACGTTTTAATAATGGGCGCGAAACTCACATAATGGAATAAATTTTCCATAATGAGAGAGGACAATTATAGGATGAAATCCTAGGATGTATGACGATTGCAGATGTTCATGGGTCGTGATGGCAGCCACGAGATGAGACCCTGTGATTTGGCGAGACTGGTGAGGTTTTGCTCTTCCTTGTGAGTAAAGGATAGATTCTAGTGACATGGGTGTGCCACAACTTTATGTAAATTGGAAACCCTAAACTTCACGTGCGGGTCGAGTTTAGTGGGAATGTTAGTTTTAACAGTCTGGTTACAAATGAATTTCTCGTTGCTAGCAGGGCATTTTGATGATTGCCCGTGAGTGAACCGGGTGGGCCCTAAGAATATGTTTTGTTGTTATAATTTACTACTGTATTGATTCATCTTTAGTAGAGTTTATTATGGTAATGTGGAGTGATTAATTACCGTATGGTTAAACGATAGTAAAAATGTAGTGTTATGACTGTCGTATCGGATACTCGGGGAGGAGTGATCTTAGTTTTGTGTGGCGCCACCTAAAATAGGGTTGGGTTCAGATATGAGTATACATGAAACTTTCATGGTATTATAGACCTCAGCGAGTATAGTGTCTAATTATATGTGATTCCCGAGCATAGGAATTTATTTATCTGTTAAGACTTAGAATACATTGTGTTATTATCGAGCGGCGAAATATAGCTCATTATATATTTATAGCGCCAAGTACTTGGGATAGTGAGGGCGACATGCTTCATGTTACATTTTTAGGGACATGAGAGTGGACGAGTAAACTTTTATGTCACAATACGTAGATTATGGGAAAGTATATAGTATGTACCGAAGGCCTTACGGACTTCAACAATCGTCTAGGTTAGATAGTAATGTATGTGGTGGGTTCCTTGTTTGGATTTCACTTTGTGAGACATCCCATGCATGAAACTAGCAAACGTCGGGAGTTGGAGAGAAGTTTGGCCGATAGTATATAAGTTTGGTATGTTGGTTATTGTACTTATAGGAGAATATAGTTGAGAGTTGATAATTCTTTTATGACTTAAGGCCAATAGAGTCGCCTAGTCTTAGTATCATTCTGAATAGAGCAATGATACCATTGAAGGATTGATTAAATTTTGACTAGTGGGGTGGTTGAGTGCACCTTTACCACATCGGCATACCAAGTGTGCAAGAATTGAAGTAAGAAAATTTTGTCTTTTGTATAATGATGCGCGAGGAATAGGATATATGGGTGCCTTGGGTGATTGAATCAAATGGTGGATTGTGATTATCTTGTGAATTCGATAACATGTAGTCGGGTAAGCCGAAGATTACTCCGTAAGATTTGTTAGAGACTTACGTTTCAAAATTAACTGAGATTTTTGGATCAAGAAAAGAGACTTGTGTCACATGATACGACAAAGTCGCACGTATCACGATTAGAAGTACATTCAAGAGACTAGAAAATGTATCAAGATACAAATAACAGTGGTAATGGGTTTAATGTAGAGTAACCTTCAAAGTTAGTCTTGAAGTGGGTCAGTTGACTGTTAGAAAAAGGGCGGACAATTCGAAACCAGTAGGGGCTCCTTCCACTAGAGAATGGAAGAGTATCCCCAAGGATCTTCTCATGTAGCTGAGATAGTAAGATTATAGGTAATAAGATGTGATTGATTACGGCCTAATACCCACAGAGGGATGGGTAGGACAAGCGGTTTAATCGGATACGGGAGAGAGAATTTTATGTGGACCCTGAGATATTAGGGGAAGACGGGAGGAAGTACCTTCCACTAGTGGAGTTTGTGTCCAAATAACTCCTATAAGTTCACGTTCGAGTAGAGTGCCAGTAGAAGTATGGCATAGTAAACTTTGTTATTGTCCTACTTGAGAGTTAAAGGTGGGGGACCAGTTATGATTTTAAATGTCGGAGAAGAATCGATATTATCGTATATATTGTGTGTGAAATATATATTGCACAGCCAATTTACTTGTATGAACTACACGAGACGAAGTCGTATGTATCTGAAAGGAGGATAAATCTACTAAGGTGCAAATAGTAGAAGACTAGATAGTGAATATCTAAAATATAGTAAGTAGTGAAACTTAAACTGTAAGGCTTGGGCAAGAGCCTATATGATAGGGTAACCTAGAGTTTAAAGAAAACACATGTGAAGTGTTCATTATTAAGGGTATTCGATAGCGTACTATATGGGTGGTACGGAGTAGCTTACCTATGAGCGCCGGGATGCGATGCGCAATATTTTTACAGCGTTGTCTCTACCTGGTATACTTTTTCCAAATTTCGAGATGAAATTCCGTTGTAAGGGGGAAAGCATGTAACACCCCGTATTTCTGACGATTTAAATAATTATGTGATTAATTATTATTATGAGAATAAGTATGCGATTAATTATTGTTGTTGGATTAATTAAATTAAAATGTGAGAAATTAATTTGTTATTTATCCGGATTAAAATAATTATTAACTAGCGTTCCAAGGGTTAATACTTATTGTTGAGAATTATTGAATATTACTTTGTGATATGTAATATGGAATTATAACATTTGATAAATTGTCGAAAGTGAGAAATACAACAGTTTGGTAATTTAAGTCTGACACGCATGTGAGTCGTGTCGGGACAAATTGAATAGAATAAAAAGAGAAATTATTTTTATTAACTTGTATGGTCATTTTGAGTGCGCCGTTGAGTCCGGAAGGGTCGATATAGTAAAAATAGTATACCCGGGTCTTTATTTTAGGTCCCGGGGCAATTTTAGGCCTAACCGGCGTCGCGAGAGGGCATTATGGTAAATTGTATTTTTGGGTGGAATTAATGGACGAAAATTAAGAATTATTTTTATCAGCCTAAACAAGTCCGTTAGGGTTGAGAGTTGGAAAAGAAAAGAACGGCCATAGAAAGTGTGGGGGAGAACCAAAACCCAAGAAGGAAGGCCAAATCATCCTCACCTTGCATAACCGTGACCACCAACGCGTAGATCGAGAAGAGAGGAACGCGTATATACCAACATCACCAACGGATCAGACCACCATATTCTAGGAAAGTGCTTATTACTTGCTTTCTTTAGCAATAATCATACTCATGTTAGTGTAGGTGAACTCAATCCTTGATTTACAAGTTAATTGGGTGAAAATTGGAGGTTAAATGATGATTAGAGGTTGGAGTAATTAGTTGTTAATATTTTGTCATGAATGTAGAGGATGAACTATGAAATTGAATTATATATTGATGAGCGAATCTGGGTTGATTAGGTTCTTTAATTGAAAATTTGGGAAGTAGGGTTCATATGAATTGATTTGGGGATTTTATATAATTATGATGATTTATGACGAATTAATGATCCTAGGAGGTTAGGAATGATTTATAACCTGTTAGGGTTGATGGGTATTGATGATGAGGCATTGGATGTTGAATATTAGAGGTTTATAGGTTCATAAATGGTGGAAAAACGCAGAATTCTGGGAAAGAAGACAGACAGTGACATCTCGCGCGATCTCGCGCGAAGTCGTTTGAGCGAGATGGCATCTCGCTCAAAGTTTCTCGAATGACACGTGGAATTCATTCAAACAATAACCCTTCTGGTTCGAGCGATAGAGGGAAATTTTTGGGGATTTTCTCAAAGTCCACGAGAGAAATTGCCAAATAGGATAAAATTTCGAGAAAAGTATAGGAGAATTAATACTTTAATTATTTCGGTATAGAGAGAATGTACCTTGGAGATTACGAGAGAGATAGTAATCTAAATATTTATATTATACATAGAGATGAGATTAAAATATGTATGAGGAGTATATATGCAAGTTGGAGAGATACCTATAAATTATAATAGGATGTGTGTATGCCTACTATGGGAAATTATTGTTAAGAGTACTAATGGGTGATAACCCGGGGGTGCAAGAACCTTATAATTAAGCGCACTAATGAGTGATAACTCGGGGGCACAGACACTCTATTGTTAAGTGTACTAATGGGTGATAACCCGAGTGTACAAGGATGACTATTGTTAGGTGCATTAATGGGTGAAAACCCGGGGATGCAAGATTCTATTGTTAGGCGCACTAATGGGTGATAACCCGGGGGTACTGAATTGTTAATGATAGGTGCATTAATGGGTGCTAACCCGGGGATGCAGGATGTTTTGGATAGGTCCAGTAATGGGTCTTAGCCCGAGGGTGCATGATTAGTATATATATATATATATTTTAACTTGTGAATATTGCTACTGTGTGAAATTAGTAGACTTAGTAATAATAATAATCATTACATTGCACCAAGTAGTCTTAACCTCAGGGTGCAGGATTAGTGTATATATATAGGGATGATGAGACTATATATATGTATGAGTGTACTTGCGTAACTTTCTACTTTATGAAACTTGTAGATAAAATGGAAATGAGAAATAAAATAATCCTACTGAATAATGAAACTTAGTATGTGAGATAAACTATCTGATTAGCGTATTGTATGGGCGATACGGGAATACTACTAGTGAGCATAGTTAGTATTAGTATGGCTTCTGACTAGTTAGAGTGGAGATATAACTAGGGGAGATTAGATGTACGTTTGGCGTGCACAATAGACGAGAGGTGAGAAACTCACGTGAGAGTTCGATAACTAACATGCGTATAAGACTTATTTTAAGAACCGGTTTTAAGTACTTGATAAATCATTTTTACACCTCGGGATCTGACCCGTTTCTTCTATTCCTTCTCTCTTTTGCTATATATATGTATCATATCAGGTGCTCAGCCACAGGGACACCGAATTTAGAGATTTGGATTGCTTGACGTGCTGCAGCTGTTGTGGAAGCTGTAGGAACTTACAGTAGACGCATCTATCTTTTCCATTCAGTTTTATCTAGACTTCTTATCTAGGGCATGGGTCGCCCACTTCTAGTCTTTCATCAGAGTTGTTGTATTCAGTTTAGTTTATGGTTTGGAGCTTTGAACTGAGAGTTTTACTCAGTCTTATTTATTTCAGTACTTGATTCATGTTCAGTATTTATTTACATTCCGACGTGTGGTGAATGGTTTATAATTTTTCTTGGATTGTTATGGGGTTAAATGGTTCAGATTTTAAGATTTAATGAAAATGGAATTTACTTGGTTTTACTAAATGGGAAATGTTTTGACACCTAGCTTAATTTTATATTAGGTGATTAATATGTTTAAAAAAAAATCGACAGTGATGTTAAGAATGAACCAACTGAATATCCTGTTTTGAATTGGTAGAAGACTTCTCACCCTATATATTTAATTGGGCGGGGTGTCACATTTAGCACTTCTATTATCTTGTACTTGTGTATGTTATACCTTTGTTAGAAGTTGTATATTGTTGGTTTGTTGACCGTTGTATGTTTTATTTAAATTTTGGCATCCGCTTTTATGGTTTCGGGTAGTTAGCCTTATCTATTATAGTATGGTCTGTTGATAGTGAGACTTATCCATCCAAGATTCCTGATTTAATGTAGTATATGGATGGCCACCCGTTATTATTTTAAGCAGGGTGTCACACTATCAAACCTACTTGAATCGTTTAAATCATTTTTCAACACCAAAATATTTGATTCAAGCAAAGAATTAGACTCTACCAAAGATAGGGATTCCTTTTTCAAATTTTCAACAATTCCTAAAAGGGTATCTCTCTCTCTCTCTCTCAATTAGAACAAACATATCCCTAATGGAGTTTACATGTGCCGTAAAATCATCAATTAATTTTTTTCCTCGATGCCACAAACGGGAACCCTAGAATTTTTTAAGTCCTCCACTTCCTTTTCTAAAAATAGGACTTTATCAACACTCTCCTTCTTGGACAATTTTAAAGCAACACAGTCATGGTCCAACGAAATAAATTTTTCATGATAAAAATCTCTTTGATTTTGAATTGTTTGCAAAAGATCCATTGCGGATTTAAAACGAGAATTTTCTTTTTCCAAAACTTTAATTCTTTTGCAAAGATTCAAATTCAAAAGTTTTAAATTTTCAACACTGTCGTGAACAATTTATTTCCTTGGACCATGACTGTGTTGCTTTAAAATTGTCCAAGATGCTCGTTCAAACGAGATGACCTATCATTCGAATGAGATAGCATCTCGCTCGAATGATAGACACGTGAGATGCTATCTCGTTCGAATGACAGGTTATCTCGTTTGAACGAGCACGCTGACCAAAAAATTTCGCTTCCACACAAGAAAAATTTCTCCTTTTGATAACCAATAATTCAAACTTCAAAAAATATTTTCTAGAAAATTTCCAAATATTTATGCAATTGTAAACAACTCTAATAAATCATTTTACCAATAATGCGTCGAGGAGTAGTGGGAAACGGTAGAGCAACACGTCGCACATAGCATGATTAACGTGTCAAGATGATGGATGCATGGATTCGGATAAAGGCCATCGTGGATGATCGTGATGACGTGCCAAATGTAGCGGTCAGAGGCTACGCGAAGATAACTCAGAGGGATACAACATCCAAGAAGACATTTGGTCAAAAAACTAAAATTGGAAATGACTAAAATGCCCTTTAATGTGACCTTGAGTGTGCTTTTAAAGTCAAAACCATCCTAAAAATGCCATAACGCGTTCGATACAACTCGAAATCATGCACCGTCGGTGGGCATGCAAAGAGAAACAAAGGGCTTCGACGTCTGTGAGGAGTTCAGGATTAAAACTTGAATTCTAGAATTACTAAAATGCCCCTGTAGCTGAAATCTTGAACGAAACTTTTCCAGAAAGCGTCCAAACTTCATACTAAGCATCCAAATACCTACAAAATCTCAATTAACCCCTGGAAAGCATATAGGGATTAATATACCTGATGGAACTAATAACGCGTAGGTTAATGGGTGAAATACATAATATGTGCATCATATCACCAGCATACTGGCTACCTTCCTGTCGGTAGGGTGGCTAAGTATAGTCCTACTTTCCTGTAGGCAGGTGAGGTGTCATTACGATAGGCAGGAAAAATTAGTTTACTAGCCGAAAAATACAAACCGTAAGTTCGATTTGTGCATGGACTGTTCTTCTGTAAAGAGGATTTAAAGCTATATGGAATTGTGTTTACATACTCTCATGTTTATGAATTACCAAAGTCAAAAGGGTCTCGTAAAGTGTTCAGTTATTTTCTATCTAGGGTTTGTAAGAAGATTGGGGTCCACGTCTTAAATGGACTTTGTTTGGACCCTTTGGAGTTATGGAGGGTATTAAAATGGGATGTCCATGGCGAGTGAGTTTGTACCTCTAATTAAGGAAGTTCTATATTATTGGATTTTATTTCAAGGAATGCACCGATGGTGTAAACTTGAACACAACTAATGTTATCTTCCTTATTAGAGTCATTAACATTAGATATGGGACCAAAAAGACTATTCAATTATGTAGGAGAAAAGATTACTGGGCTATCCTGAGAACATAATTGAAAGATAAAAATATGTCTAGTTAAAGGCGAGGTGATTTAACCTCCCATCGAGAAATCTAACTATGCAAAAGAACTAGGATACTCGAAGGGATTAGTTTTAACAACGGTAGAGGGAAGACGAATTAAAATTAATCGATTTTAATTCTCATATATTTAATTTGAAATTGATTCCATTTTCAAACGATGATTCTAAAATTTAGAAATGGGCTCATAATTCAACCCACTTGGTTAATCTTAATGGATAATAAGTTAAATGTATTAACTGGAAAAGAAACTTAGACATCACTTTAACTGCTGACGATTATAAATTTATTTTGAATGAACTACGCCTTATTAGACCTGATGGGGGGGCATCCGAAGGGGACATTCGTGCTTATCAGACGTGGCAGGAAGCCTATCGGATAGTTTATTACTAAATATTGGCCTCTACGATCAATGTGTTGAAATAATGGTATCAAAATATGTCAAAAGCGTTCGATATGATTCTAAACATCAATGATATGTTTAAGGTCAGAATCGTGTCATGAGGTTGGATGCAATGGAAAGAATGGTAAATACAAAGATGCTAGATGTCACTTTTGTAAGTGATCATGTTTTTAAGATAATTTACATCTTAGGAGAACTGTAAGTTCTTTGTTTGAAATCGATGGGGAAATTCAAATCAATTTTGTGCTCCAATCATTGACTGAGTCCTTTAAATGGTTTCACCTAAATTATTCTATGAACAAAATTGATTACTCACTAGGACGATGGCTTAATCAACTCAAAGTTATGAAGGATATCATAAAATAAGGGGGTGTTATCCAGGTTGCTAAGAGTCTCCCATCTTCTTATCTCCCAAAAGAAAATAATAATAATAATAATAATAATACTAATAATAATAATAATAATAATAATAATAATAATAATAATAATAATAATAATAATAAGAAGAAGAAGAAGAAGAAGAAGAAGAAGAAGAAGAAGAAGAAGAAGAAGAAGAAGAAGAAGAAGAAAAGGGAAAAGTCCTAGGCAAAACCTAAGTTGTTAAAGCTATTTTTAAGCCTTAGAGAGATGGTAAGAAGGGAAAAGGCAATTCTTATATCTTCAAGAAGTCAACCGATTATAATAAGTAGTGCCAAGTGTTCTCGGCATAATAGTATGTAAATGATAATTTCACCTTACTCATTGAGACATGTTTTGTGGTGCAATCTACCGATACCTGATGTGTACATTTGGGAGACACTAATTATGCTTGGAATATTTGCAGGGGGTCTAGCTAATCAGGGAGCTCCGTGAAGGAGAAACGTTTTTATTAGCGGGTGATCATAGTAAGGAAACAATATTAGTAGTAAGAAATTTATCTTTAAATATTGGTGAAGAAAATAAGTTAATATTATTAGATTATTTTTATGTTCCCAGTATTAGAAGAAATTTAATTTTGATTTCTAAGATGGTTATGAATGGATACATGTATTATTTTAATAAAAGTGTTTTTATTAAAAATGGAAAATCTCTTAACTGTTTGGTACATTGGAAATTGATCTTTATATTATAAGGCTTGTCTCACCATTACTAATAATACTTAAATGAGTAACTTAAATGGAAATAACCTTAAGAGAAAAAAAAACTTCTAAGTTGAACCAAATTTAGCTTTGGCACTTACACTTATGTCTTATTAATCTGAAAATAATTCAAAGAATGTTTAGAAATGGAGAATTGAGTTTATTCAAAGTTGAAAAACATGTAGAGTGGTCAGTTATATGGTCAAATGTTGAATCTGTAGATTAGGTCACAAAAAAGTGAATTTCAATTTAATCCAATTTTATCTTGATTAATTATGTGAAACTAAACAAGCAAGATATTGAATCAAAATAGAATCAAACAAGCAATAATGCAAGTATGAAGAAAAAACATTTCGGGAAAAACCTTGTTTCAGCACTATTACAAAGAAGGTATTACAAAACCACGGAGACAGACTTATAAACTTAGACTTCACTAAGTATCAAAGTTAGGTATCCTTTGTTGTTGATAACAGAAAGTGGTGCAGAATTAACAACAGTCCAAAGCAAGGTCCACCAACCTCGATGTTCATGGATGAGACCTAGGAAACTCATTTCCTATCTTTAGTAGTGAATAATGGACTCCATAAGGATTAGAACAAGAGGTGTGTACTTCAAGGTTTAATAAAGTGATGACAAAAAATCCAAGGGGTCTGGATTTGAAAAATAAAGTGTTTGATCATAAAATGTTTGGAAAAAGGATTTCAAGGAAGTGCAAGTTCGTATCTATTAAATAGGGAGAAAAATCTCCAAGAGATAGACTTGAAGATATTTCATGAAACTAAGTAAAAAATAATTCTTCACAGGCTCGTTCAAATTACCAATGCAAACTCAGAATAGCATAAAATGTGAGATCAAACGACATTTCAGCGAGATGAGAAAAATAGTTCGTTTGAATATTCGTTCAAACAACTGATATCCAACGAGATTAATAACCTCGTTTGAATATGTGATATTGTTGTCAATTTATAAAGTAACGCAAGTGCACATGCTATTTAGACTAATGAGTGTAAGTACGGGTCGAACCTACAGAGATTTATCAATTCTAACTTTCAAAAGAATTGCAACTGTCCAACTAGATAAAATGGGGTAAAGAAGAATTATGAACTACACTAAATAAAATCAATTACGATAAATGAGAGTAACACAAGAGATTTATAAACAATTAGGATTCGGGTCTAGTTATCACGTAACTAATTTTGACAAAAATTTAATGTTGCCATTATTTTTTTATAACTCAAATTAAACTGACTCTCGTCGGGTTTAATTTGGAAGTTATGTTCGAAATATTTCTAATGCCTCTAATAGACGGCTAAAATCCCTATTCCCTTAGAAAATACAAGTTTTAAAGTTCACAAATGTATTTAAGCATGGACTATCAAAACAATCAAAGTGCAAGCATAATCCATCAAAAATTACTATTTTTAAATCTTAAAACTTGATTAACAAAACAATTTTGAAGGTTTTAAACACACTCTCATGTCGCTTTAAAATGAATATCGAATCTTTGATAACAATTAAACCAATTAAGGTATAAACAACAATCAAATTAATGTGACAATAGCTGCAAATTATGAAAAACTTCACCCTACTCCTAATATCAGAATCAAGCTACCATAATGAAAGAGAAATTGCAAGAATAAGTGGATATTTCATTAACAAATCAAACTTATAATAAGTTCTCTCACAATAATCTTCAATCCTCTAAAAAATGATAAAAACAATTGGCCCTCAAATTGATTACAATCACTCAAAGTTTCTCCTCCAAATTCTTCCAAACTTTTGAGCCCAAGGGTCCTTTTTATAGGACAAGTGGTGAGGTATTTGAGTTGTGGTGGGACTCTCCCTGATTGGCCGAATAGTGTTGGAAGCTATATCTCCACCTCTTTAATATTTGGATAGGGATAAGTGACTGAATTCCCCCCCCCCCCCCCACCCCACCTACTCGAAAACTTTTAGATTTGGTTATTGAACACGCACGCCGAGTTTCATCCAAATCGGGGAATAAAAATTTCCGACTTTTTTACGACTAGCTTTTTTCGAATGACCATAAAAATCAACTTTTTCGTGCCTTTTTTGAGTTGACCTTCAATTTCCACCAAATTCATCATTACTTGCAATTTTTTCACTCGAAAACTTTTTTCACAAATTAGCACAAGAATATCATAAAATTATCTTAGTGCCCCATTTTTTTACTTAAAATTGCCATTTTGAATATGAGTTTAATCATTCTTACATTGTTTTTACTTTTTTAATAAAATGATCCTAAGAACTTATTAAATAAAATAAAAAGGGGCTAACAAAGTATAAATTTGGGTATAAAATATACAAAATATTTCACTCATCAGATATCGCAAAACAATCCATAAATAAATTGATCAGGTCTACCATAAAAATCTTGGGAGTCAAAACTTTTAGTTATATTCTTAGAGTAATAAATAAACATGAATCGAAAGAACAAATACATTCTAATTGAATATTGAATCCACACAAAACCAACTCTGATACCAATAACTAATCAAATAACATAAGTCATCTTTGAATGAAAATAGGTATATACAACCAAACTGAAAAAAATGAGCATAATAAATGGATGAGCGACATTTTCTCGACTCCTAAAATCGTAGGAGTAAGAAATGGGACGTCCCTAGAGATGGTCCTCCCACGATCACCCCATCTACAAAAACTATCACAAAAGGGTCCTATAAAAAGTTTTAAAAGAAAACATAAAAAAATATACTATGTAGAATAGATTTATAATTGAATATGGGCCATATCATAACTACACACCCTCCTTTTGTGTTTTAACATATTTTAAGTTATTAGTTATCCAACCCAACAACATAAAATATCATGCGGTTATAAATCCCGAACCTTATATTGCCCATGTGATTAAAGCTTTACATCTTCATACCTAAATGTTTAGTTTCTCATCTTTAGGTTTATCTCTTTCATTTTAAAACATAAGTTGTGTTGTAGTCTTAAACCTATGCTTCGTCTCACTAAATAACCAATATACCCATAACAAGCTTATATCTCAAGTCTATGCACATTACACTAACTCATGATAATAATACAATATACACATCTTAGGTGTATGCAAAACATACATGCAAATCACATGTATGTAGGTAGACATCCCTTTTATAGGTCAGACACATCTATAGTATAACATATAAATCGATACTACTATCTCTGGTATCAGCACACAATAATCACTTATTGTAGAATAAAGACACTTCTTAAGTCTAACGTCAACACTATGGTAAAACCTTCGTCTTATACAAATAGATGACAATCTCTCGCACCCACAAATAACGAAGGCCTACTATTATTGTACTAGGTATAGTTTTAGGTCTTCCTAAGCCTAAAACCTCAGCACATCAAGGGACAGATCACCATGTCTACCCATCAGTCATAAATTCTACCATACCCAAGACTTATGAAAGAAATCTCCTTGATGACCCTCTCGGTCGTGGTATCAAGACATGTGACCCAATGGTAAATATATGACCAAGGAAGAGCCTGTCTACTTATCGGGGTACCAGTGTAGTCCGCGACATACATTCCCCTTCATGGAATCCCTTCTAGTACGATACACCACGAGAACTCACACATAATATGAATTACACATAAAACATTAAAGTAATCCAACCCTTACAAATGGGTTAAATCATACATATACATAACCCTCATTAACGAATTAAGGTAAAAAAAAACATAAACATGATGACCCTAACTCTATAGGTCATACTAGCATCGAATAGAAGGTATATTACATTTATAACCTTATATTAAACTCATAATATATTAGCTCTATCCTCTAGAATTCCCAATTCTAAGTGTAGCCTCCCCCTACATTATATCCAAAATAGTCATGTCTATAACATTCACCTTAATTAGCCTTAGTTCAAATATCACAAGGCATCACATCTCAAAATAAATCAACACTTAATATATATAAATCCGTCGACTATAATAACTACCCTTCACTAAGGGTATTTAACCAAATTCAGAGTCTCCCCTAAAGGACAAACTCCCTATAAGTCAATCATGATGACTCTAATAACCCCATCCAACAAGACCAATCCTCTAATTTACAATCTCCTAATTAGCAAACCCATTCTACACTCGGTCCTACACATGAATGCCAAATCCTCCATTTAACCCTTACATATCAATGATTTTAAAAAATATTCATATAACTCAAAGATTAATCTCCAACATTTCAACTCGTAAGAATATATCACTATTCTATTCATTTATGAATCTAGTCAATAAACCCAAACCCTAGATTTTAAAAACCAAATCTCCAAAAGATAGTCCAACCCAAAATCACTCATCTAAAATTTTGGTCTCGTTCACCTTTTAGTAGAAAATTAGTAAAATACTCAAAAAAATATTAAACATGTGCCCATGCCGTCATACTTTGATTATGCACAACCTTATCAAACTTTCAATTTCACCGATCGATCAACACCTGTACCCAAACATCTTCTCAAAATCATATTTTCTCCACACAAAACCTCCATTAATGAACTCCAAAGTTTCATTTAAGCTCCTAACGAACATTCAAACCATAATATCACATCAAATAACCAATCGGAACTTATTTCTAACATCAAACCCCAAGATTACACCAAAATTCAACAAAAATCCAATTCTTAATTCAAAAACCATAACTTGACTAAAAACTTATTAGTCAACTATTGGTTACAGGGAATCAATTCATATAATCAAAGTATTTTTACTAATCAACAATATAAACATGTTATAATGATCTTCCAATAGTTTTAATTCCAATTAAATAGAGAATCAAGAAATTTGTAACGAAAACTAACGTAATTAGTATCTAGACTAGGTTAATCTTGGAATGAATCAAATTAGCCATTCTAATCAGATTTATGCCATGTTTATATTCCGATTTTAATAAATAATCACAATATTAACACATATATGATCATAATCATATTTTATATAAATGGTTCTTCATGATTTGTGGAGAAAACCCAAGCCAAATCTCTCAATTTCTCCTCTTCTCTTCATATTCTTTCTCTCTACCCCCCCAAAGTTCCTACCCAAATGTATTTTATGATAAATGAGATTTTTAATGCCCCCCTTACAAATCTTAACCACGAAATTAGGGTTGGGCCCCTAATGGACCCCAACAAAAATGTCCAAAATAGTCTCCAAATGGTTTAAAAAACCACATAGGTCCTATACTAATCTAATAGGCCTAAATTAAAACCATTTTAAGCTAAAAATGGGCACTCTATGTGTCGACTAGACCCATATAAAAATATGACAAACTGAATACCTAACAACTCTGTTATTTAATAATTTACCAGTATGGGTCCAAATATTTGTTAGTTCAATTAATATATCACCATCTCTTAAGTCGAAATTCTAAGCTAACTTAAATAACACATAAAAGTATAAATGGTGACATTTCTAGTCACAACAAGAACATATAACTAATTTCCCTAATTTAATTAATTAAATAATATGTATAAAAATACAGGGTATTACATTCTCCCCCTATTAAATAAGGAATTTCATCCTGAAAATTCGATATCATTATATTCCTAGTCGAAAATCTAAGAATATCTCACCCATAGCGTCCTACCACGATTGGAAAAGAATCTACTTAGTCTACGACTTAGCATACATTATGGTGTCTCTTATCATAAATCACATTCGGTTGTATTCTCAACCAAACTAATCAAATCATTAAAACACCAACTTGACACTCTAGTATTCCTTCAGACATACTCCCGAAGAAACACATCATGAACATAGATAGTGGTAAGGTGAGGCCAAATAGAGATAGCCTTGCCCTATTTAAACCTTCACAAAGGAACTTAATTTAGTTGAATATCCTCTATAGAACCTGGACTCCAAAATTACCATTCTGAAGATATCATTAACAATACTTGAACTTCCTCCTAAACTCACAAATCAATCCTCCACTCATCCTTCATTTCCCCTGCCTGTTCTGGAAAAACTCCCCATTCTAAATTTCGGACTCATTATTTAGTAAGGTGTAATAATAAAAGCCTGACACAAATGGTTTACATCAGTGTAACTGTAATAAACTCAGTTAATCTATCTCTCATAACCCCAAATGGTCCATTTTCCCCCTTGGGACCCCTAAACCGTATCATAATCAAATGATTATACTCTCTTACCTCAATACTCCTACCCATTTATAGAACATACAATGAATCACAAAATATACACATGGTTCAAAACCACCACTTTTAGATTGGACACCCCCTCGACAAAAAATTCCCTCATAAATGAAATCCTTTCCCATCCTTTTTCAAAGAAAGGACTTAGTCCCAAATATTGTATACACACCTATGATAACTCGACACCTTTCTAAGTAAATTATAAGAACCTAGGACTACCAGTGGCACCTCAATCTGATCTTAATACCCCATAATGTACTCACATCCTATGTAGTCGATACAAGAGTAAAATATAGCTACAAACACAAGCTCGAAAACAGTACAATGATATATCATCTAAAAATTAACAAGGCGGATGAAGCTGAGCCGACGAGACACACTTCAAGGCCTCTATAATCACGATGTAAAGTATCCCCTCCCGGCTAAGGGTAACCACAAATACATAAAGATCAAAGGAAATCCATTTACCTTATAATCGTAGAACACACAATACCAATAAAAATGATAAATCCTCGATATCTAAAATGTACTCATATGTGTGAGCCATAACATTCCCATAACCATTCCCCGTAGTACCCCAAAAAGTTATTTTCAACTATGGCATCTAATAACTAGGTGTCCTCGCTTTCCACGAGCATAAAACCTTCCTTTAAAGGCGATATCAAAATAACAACCTTGCTTACCTTTCCTCATTAGTCATATATTATAAAATTCGCCTCATTTACCTAGATCTCATTGGTAGGGGATCTACTGGACATAATTCCCCTAGCCCTACTAGCCAAACAAAATCATATCAATTAGTTTTATAAACCTCTTGGAGTCACCTCCCACTATGAGGTCCCTTATACTGGCAAGGACTCCTCACTTGGGTCCGCGCTACACCCTTTATCTTTATTGGGCCTACTTTGGTCTCGTCCTTCCAAATCTTAAGGAGTCTACCCCTATAATAGTTATAATGTTCATACGGGTGTACAAAGGTTACTTCAACCACCCCAGAGCAAGTTTGAAATATGGTTTAACTGGTAATACTTGTCGACGCTTGACGTAAGATTTCAGCCAACTAAAAAAAGTCCTTTTCGTACTGGTTAATAAAGAAAACATCCTCATTCGCCTTTGCATAAATATCTTTGAGTGTAGAATGAGAAAGGTAATTAAAATGCTCCTCATACTGACCACAACATGGTTGCATATATGAGATCTTCGAAAACTTACTTCTAATGCCATTACGGATGGTCAGTGAAAATATGTCCCCTCAATATGATAAGAACTTGCTAAAGGTCTCCCATCCAAAAGCCCTTAACTCCCTTCCGAATTCGATCTCATGCGTGGGACATATCACAAGAAAAATACAAATAAGGAACCCTCCGAATACACTTGGTCTAATTGAGTCATTCGCCAGGAAACAATAGCGAAAATCCTCCTAAGCAGTTGTCTTTTTAGAGAATACAAACCCTAAATAGTGAAGCTCTAAAGTAGCTAAATAATGCAATGTGGAAAAGCGAAGGATGCACATAAAATTCCTAAGACACTAGAACCTAGAATGCTCCGATACCAAATATTATAGCTAAAAAAATAGATAAATAGATTGATCAGGTTTATCATAAAAATCACGGGAATAAAATTTTTTGGTAACATTCTTAACATAAGAAAAAACCAGGAATCGAAAGAACAAATACAATATAATGACATACTGATTCTACAAAAAACCAACTCTCATACCAATCACCAACCAAACAACATAAGTCATATTTGATTACAAATACACATATAACCAAACTGAAAATAAAGGAGTATAATAAACGGATGATCTAAACCATCTCGACTCCTACAATCCTCAGAGTAAGAAATAGGATGTCGCTAGATATGTTCCTCCATCGATCCCTCATATACTGGAACTATCGCAACAAGGGCCTGTAAAAATAGTTTAAAAAAAACTAAAAAACAAGACTATCTAGAATAGTATTATAATGAATCTAGGATACATAATAAATATTCACTTCCTCTTGTGTTCTAACGTATTTTAAGTTATTAAATACCCAACCCAATAACCTAAAATATCACGAGAATTTAAATGTCGAACCCATATGTCCCCAATATGATTTAAGATTTACATATTCATACCTAAATTCTAAATTTCTCATCTTTATTAGCTTTATCTCTTTCATTTTAGAGTACAACTTTTGTTGTAGTCTCAAACTTATGGTTCGTCTCACCAAATAACCAATATACCCATAACAGGCTTGTATATTAAGTCTATGCACATTTGACTATCTCATTCTAATAATACAATACACACATCTCTATTATATGTAAAATAAACATCGAAATCATCCGTATGTAATTATACATCCCTACTATAGGTCATATACATCTCTAATATATCATATAAACCTAACCACTATCTTTGGTACTGGTATACAGTAATCACATATTATAGGAGAAATACTCTACTCGTGTCTAACGTACATACAAAGGTATAACCTTCGGTTTGTACAAATAGACTAGTGTATCTTGCTCCCATAAATTACGAAGGCCTACTCTTATTGCCTTCGGGGATCTCACGTGAATACTAGGTATAGTCTAAGGCTATCCTAAGACTATGACCTTAACACATCAAGGGATAAATCACCACGTTTACCCATCAGTAATAAATCCTACTATACCAAGACTTATGAAATAAATCTCCCTGAAGACCCTCTTGATTGCAGGTACGTAGACTCTTTACCCATGGATAAAATTATGACCAAGAAAGATATTGTCTACTCACTGGGGTACCAGTGTGGTCCTCATCGTATGTGTTCCCTCATGGAATCCCTCCTAGTATGATACCCCATGAGCACTCACATAATATGAATTTTACATAAACCACGCAAGTAATCACAACCCTCACTAACTGGTTAAAGAATACACATACATAACCCTTATGAACGGGTTAAGGTAAAAGACATACACATACCGACCCTAACTCTATCAGGTCATCATAGCATCTTTATTATATAAAGGTATGTTACATATATAACCTTATATTGAACTCATAATATATAAACCCTAATGTCCCGAGTTCCCAATTTTAAGTGTAGTCTCACCCTACCTTATATCCAAAATACTCACATATACAACATTCACCTTAAATAGTCCTATTTCAAATCTCCCAAGGCATTGCGTCTAGGTATAAATTCACTCCTGATATATATATAAATCTATCGACAACAATAATTATCTTTCGCAAAGGGTTTTTAACCAAATTCAGATTCTCACCCAAAGGACAAATGCCCCACATGTCAATCATGGTGACTGTAATAATCCTGACCAACAAGCTCAATCCTCTAACTTATAATTTCCCAATCAGCAAACCCATTCTACACTCAATCCTACCCTCAAATGCCAATTCCTCCATTATACACTTCTAAATCAATGATCTTCCCTAATATGCCCCTAACAAATAGCCAAGCCATACACATCAAATAACCAATTGGAACCTATTTCTAACATTAGAACCCAGGATTACACCAAGATTCAACAGAGACCCAATTCATGATTCAATAACCCTAACTTGAATCAAAATTTATCAATCAAGGGATCAATTCACATAACCAGAGACTTTTGACTAATTAATAATAGAAAACGTGTTATAATAATCTTTTAACAGTTTTAATTCCATTTAAAGAGATAATCAATCAAATTAGTAATAAAAACTAACCCAATTACTATCTAAACAATATTAATCTTATAATTGACCAAATTTGCCATTTTAGTCAGTTTTAGATCATGTCTATATTCAGGTTTCAATGAATAATCATAATATTAAATTACATACAATCATAATCATATTCTATATAGAACTTGCATCATGACCCAAGCAAAATCTCATAATTTTTCCTCTTCTCTTCATGAGCCTTCTCTTAAGCCCCCTCCACTATCCCGATACAAAAATATAACCAACCAAATAAATAACAACTCAATTATTTAATAATTTCTACATATGAGTTTAAATATTAGTTAATTAAATTAATTAGTCATCATGCCTTAAGTCCAAATTTTAATCCGGCTTAAATAATACATAACAATATAAATGCTGACATCTCTGGTCACAACAAGCACATACAATTAATTTCCATAATTTAACTAATTAAATAATATGGACAAAAATGCAGGGTATTAGAGAATGACTCTTTCTATCTCTTTCTAACAAGATGCCTTAAAAATGATTTTTTAATTAAATGTTTTTATAAAACTTTTATGTTTCAAACACCTGTAAAAATACCCATGAACATAATGATTACACAAAATCGACCTTATATACCTTCTTCGTATGTTATAGTGATGAAATCAAATCTTCAATCCTCGATTGTCGCGTTCAGTCACTAATTTGTCTTCAATTAAAGCCTTGAGAATGTACATGATGGTGTAGTGGGATGTAACGAAAAATGCCAAACTAAAAACATATTGACAAATCATAATTTTTTCTCCTATAAAATCTCCCCCTTTGGCTATTCCGGTACAAAACACAAAACGGAAAAAAATAACCTCTAAGAAAAGTTCAACTAATGTCCCTCCCAAACCAGAAAAGGAAAAGATACTTGCAACATTGTCTCAACTAGATATCTTCATCGCATAGTCCATGATATCATGGATGCAGAAAAATACCTACACAAATGAAGCAAAAAAAACACCATGATGCATGGAGTTTAAAGAAAATATAACTCCCCCATAATATGTTCTACCCCTTTTTGTCTGAAATAGATAAAGGGTTAAAAGATAATCTTGAAAAGTTAGCATCACGAGTATACACATTTGAAATATCATCATAAAGTATAGACAATTAAACATATTCGATGAAACTTCTACAAAGCAACAAATTATATTTCAAATTTTATAATTTTTTAAGCATAAATATATACATATAAATGCAAACAAACACACCATGGAGTGGTATGAAAACATGGAAATGGAATGAAAGTGTGTGAACTTAATGCATGGTAAAGTCAACATAGGAGTACATAGAGACGCTACATGAAGTCAAAGAACACTCCTAAAGAAATAACCCAATTGAACCTTTTGTGAAAAAAATTGAACAAAGTGAAATTGACTCAACACATACAAAATGTCAAATATTTCAATGCTTATCAAATAAATAATGCCAAACTATTTAATGTTTTTGTAGGAATTTTATTTTCCAACCATTGATCTTCAACTTTAACACCCTCAAAATCGTACATTTTAAGCATAAACACTCAATTTTTTAAAAAGGAATCATATTCTTCATTTTGAATGAAAAAATCAATGAAAGAAAATTTACCTTGGCATTTATATTTGTATATTTCGAATACATCTTTTAGGATCATTTCCATGGTGAATTGTAGCGCAAAGAAGACTTTTTATTTCGTAGCCGCTTTGCATTGCTCAAACATAAATCAATTTATTTTCCTGTAAAAAAATCTAGGAAATGTTCTTTACAAGCACAATTAGTTCCTAGTACATTTGGTTCGTTATTAAGCACGATTGAGATGATAACATCCTATTCAACATATGACAAGAAAGTCCAATGTTCAAAATTTCATGCATATGTGCAAGAAAGGCATTATCATGAGTCTAGCATGAAACTAGTAATCAACAATGAATGATGCAATGCTAAACATGCATTATTAAGCACAAAAAAACTAAGCCAAGTATCATGACACCATGATTAAGTCACGTGAATGTATGGAATGAAATGGTGATTCAAACATATTATATGGGCATCCATATATAGTGTGAATTACAATACAAAAAACTTTTCAAAATTTTAAATTTTTTATCAAAATAAAATCTTTTGAATTTTTACGAAATTTTTCAAAAATAAAAGAAACAATTTTTTTTAAATAAATAAACATAAGAATGAAATCTAGTTGTGAAGATAAATAATGACTATGTAAAAATCACCCTAAGTTAGAAATAATACCCGAACTCAATTAGTGTAGCAAATACCCAAAGGCTTCCTAAGATCCTTAAATCTAAGTGCATGTGAAGGTTTACTAAATATGTTGACCAATTAACGTTCAGTACTCACAAAGCTCAAGGAACCGATATTCTCCTCAACAAGATCACAAATAAAATTCTCTTGAATCCTAATACTCTACGTGCGAGAATGTTGGATGGGAATTGCGCTCATATTATCATAAGAAATAGTCATTGTGCCTTGATTAATCCCATAAATCTATGGCATTCTCTTCATCCATAAGAGTTGTGTGAAATAACTTACGGAGGCCATGTACTCAGCCTCCGTCGTGGACGAATAAATGAAGTTTTTTCTTCTTGCTCAACCATGAGACAAGATCACTCCCAAAGTAAAAGTATCCACTTGATGTGATTTTACAGCCATCAATATCCCCGGCCTAATCAACAACAAAATAAAGGGGCAAATGGTCATCGACATCAAAGGAATAACAAATGTCATAAGAAATAGTGTCTCTCACATATTTGATGATACATTTGAGTGCAAGAAATTAAAAAAAAAAAAATTAGAATCATTGGTAATGTACATAAACTCCAACACTAAAGGTGATATCGGGATGGCAAGCGATCAAGTAAAAGAGACTACATATCATGCTCCTATAGAGTGTCTGCCCTACGTCCTTACCTAAGGTGTCTTTGCTAAGATTTTTCGAGGAACTCATGGGCGTGCGAAAGTGATTAGCAAAGTTCCAACCAAATTTATTTACTAGATATATAGCATATTTATATCGAGATATAAATATCCCATTCTTGAGCTAATGCACTAAGAGACCAAAGAAGAGAGTAAGTACACCAACCATACTCATATAAAATTTTCTCTTCATCTCCTCCTTAAAAGAGTGATCATGTTAGGAACACGTGTATCCAAAGACTCTCTCTTAATAAACAACGTTATATCAACTCCCTATCTCTTAAAGACACGAGCTAAGAGATAAAAGTTAGCATTTCATACCAGTCACATGGTTCTTGATTTAAACTATATAAGAACTTTTTAGATGAAAGACGAGTTCTAGGTAATTTAGGTCTTCAAACCCCTTTGGTTGTTCCCATAAACCATCCCCTGAAGAATGTTGTTGAGAAAGTCACTCTTGACATCCATTTGAGATATCTTAAATCATAAAGAACATGGTATGAAGAGTAGTAACCATAAAGATTCAAGCCTAGTAACATGATATAATGTCTCATCAAATTCTACACCTTCAATTTGTGTGTATCCTTGAGCCACCTGAAGCACCTTATACCTTTCACTGACTTGAGTCTATATTGTATAAGTGTTCATCTAGTTTGGAAATTGTGACAAAATTGTGTCATTCCTAGAAACCAAAGAACCTCAGAGATTGGTTTGCTATTTTATTCCTCTTTCTTGATCGAGATATTTTTACCAACACTCACACACAATAGAATTGCATTCATACATTACATATTACATATAATTGTGTGTATACATGTTGAGTGTGTTAAAATCCTAAAATTAAATTTTAATATTTTTTGGGAATTTTATAAACTTTTAAAATAATGTTTTTATTAATTAAAATTTGGTCTTAAATGTGTTGGGGGTAAAACTGTCATTTTGGTTTATTGGTTTTATTGGCTAAAAGTTCACTTGGGTAGAATTCGAAAGCGCCAAAGACTATGAGGCATGCTATGTAATTATTTTTGATGCGCGTGTATCATCAAATCTAATGCCTACAGCTGTCGAGCTATAATCGTTCCATATTGTGTTTTCTATGTGAGACGATTACTGTGTGTTATTTCGACCCTTGGATTAGATTTAATCGATGACCTGCATGCGTTCTTATAAAATCCTGGTGAAACCAATTTGAGCCAATCAGAAGCGTTTTAATCACCGCCTCTGTTTAAATCGTTAGATCAATGTCAATCCTCCAAGACCAGATCCTAGCCCTTGATTTTGGTTAGTATTCTCGAATCTTCTCAGCCTCCTATAAAAGGACCCCTACCCTCATCCATCTGAGACTTTTGCCACTTCATTCATTCGAGTGAGATAGAGAGAGAAGAGAGAAGAGAGAGAAGATAGAGAGACAAACCAGAGTTAGGAAACCCTAACCCTAAATCGTCCAAAACTGTATTCAAACCATAACCTCTTTCAAAACAGTTTATACCAAACACAACGTTGAGTGTTTGAGAGATTTTGAGTGATTGGTTTGTTAGTTTTGTTGTTTTAACCTCTTCATTCTCAAATCTTGTTATCAACTTAAACATCTATTATAGAAATCTTATATCTAAGTCACTCATGTTATATTTCACATAGATCTGCATATTTAGTTTCTCATCTTGAGAAAATATTTGTTGATTTACTTCTGTAAATGTTTTTATCTTCGAAATCAACAAAAACATTTTATGTTTCTAGTTCTTTTGAAATAAGACCTTTGACCTAGTTAGAATCGCACTTGGTTATTTTCAATCTCAAAAATAATTTCCAAACTTGAGATTGATTAAGATCTTGATACGTCTCCTGAGAAAGATAGCCGTGGATTCTGGGATTATAATAAAGCTCAAATAAGGTTAAGTTTTCCAAGAAGAGAGAAATAGAAAATCACAGCATATAGATCTTATATGTAATTTGATAGGACTGTTTGTATAAAATAAGTGTGTGTGTGTGTGCATGCATGTGTTAGAAAGCACCTACACAAACACTATCACCCGACCACACTAAAAGTGTTAATAATAAGATCTCAAGAACAAGAGTCGACGTAAAGAACTTGAACAAATTGGAAGTTAGCAAACTGGGAGAACAACATCAACAAACAGAACTGCAGAGAAGTTATAAGGACACTAGTGGGTACATTCCTAAACTTTTATAGGTCTGAATTGTTTGCATGTGTGTTATATAGTTTGTAACTATTATAATTTGTTTTAGTGAATTTTTGGTTTAATCCGTAGAGGGAGTCATGGATGTTTCCTCAGTTGGGTGAGGTTTTACCACGTTAAAAATCTTTGTTCTTAATCTTTCTACATCTCCTCATCTATTTCTTGGTTGTGTTGAGTTTAAAGTCTTTAAATTGACTTATCAAACCTGTTAACAAATCTTGAACAGATCTGGTACATATTTTTGTTAAACACATCTTGTGATTTATTTAATTTGATTTTAAGAAAAGAGTTTCTTCAAAACACAGTTCGGAGTTACTTAAATAGTTTAATTTTATATTAAACGGCTTTAGTAATGGTATTTCAATTGGTATCAGAGCTTTGTAAACTTCTTTTAAAAGATCCTGTGTTTCTGAAATTTTTTCTGGAAATTAAACATGGACGAGAAAAATGAAAGATTTGGTAACTTGACCAGACCTCCTATCTTTGATGGAACCAATTTTGTTTACTGGAAAGTAAGGATAATTTCTTTCATTCAAGGAACTTTGGGAGATGATGTCTGGGACATTGTTGAAAATGGTGACGTTTATCCTACTAAACCAGCCACTGAAGGAAGTAATGAGAGGGTTAAGAAAACATCTATGACAACCCGCGATCTGAGATAAGGGGTGGCAAGCTCGATACTCAAACGTAATAGGAATCATGGATGGATATCATTCTCAGCATCACAACAATAAACTGAGTATACAGGAAAACCACCCAATAAATCAGAAAACGGGTTGCCAAAAAGTTTAGAAATTTCAAACCAGTTAAGAAATTTAAATTAAGCACCCCCTATTTCGGAATTCACACAAGAAGAGAAGCAAATTTCTCGCAACAATAATAAAGGAAAGAATGCCATATTTATGTCCATAAATGAACATGAGTTCAAAAGAATCTCATCCTGTACCACTTCTAAGGAAGCTTGGGACACTTTGATTACTGCTCATGAAGGTGACACTAGAGTTAAGGCTGCTAAAACACAAATGCTCATTCAACACTATAACTCTTTAATTATGTCTGAATCTGAGTCATTTAATGAATTCTATATGAACTTGACTGATATTGTGACCAAACTGCATGCTAATGGGATAACATATGATAGACATGAAATTGTATCTAAAATTCTGAGATCATTACCACATAAATTTGACAAAAAAAGATATGCTATTGAGGAAATGTGTGATCAAAATCTCACTCCTGAATTACTCAGTAGTAAACTAAGAACTGTGGAAATGGAACTAGAATTTAAGAACCAATTAACCCAATCCCATAAGAAACAGACTAGTTCCAATCTGAGTTTTTCTTCTAAGTTGATTAAGCCCGAGGTTAACATTTCCAATGATGACTCTGATGAGGAATGTGACATAGAGAGTTTGGGCAATCAGATTGCCTTAATGTCAAAGCAGTTTAAGAAAATTATCAAGTTTAGAAACAACATGGCAAACAAACAAGGCATGTCCAATTATCCAACTCACTCTAATCACAAACCTCATGAGAAAAGTCAAGACAAACATCACAAGGACATTCACACTAGACCTAACAGAGACCTTAAGAAGACTGAGTGCTTTAGATGTGGAAAACTAGGCACATTGCACAAGACTGTAGAGTTAATTTGAACACTCACAATAAACACACTAGGGCCAATATTTTCAAGACGTGGGATGATTCAAGCGACTCTGAAAATGAGGAACCTGAGTCATCTGATGTTTTTTTATCCTTGAATGTCTTTCTTTGTCAAGATTATCTATAATGATGATATGACTGTGCTTGTTAGTGAGGATGAATTTAGTAATTCTACTTTTGTTGTTGTGAGTCATGCTGTTACTGGATTATATGCTTGAATTTCTGAGAACATTGCTATTTCTATCACGGGGTGTGTGAGTCAAAGGGAAAGCGATAATGACGATGTCAACGGGTGTGTGCGTTCAAGAATTGAAGTCTTAGGGGTCACTTCACACACTACACTTAGTGACTTGGACACTGAAGACCTCCCTGATATTCACACACTTTATGCAAAAACTCTCAAGAAAATCACTAGACTAGAGAAGATAGTGAAAGATCTCACTAAGAAACTAGAAGATTTAAGTCTGATGGTCAAACTTAAATGATGAAGAGTACACTACCCAATGTCTTACTCATGAAAGTGAAATCAAAATGTTTAATCAAAAATTGAAAAATTTGACTGAAACAAATAAAACTCTGGAGAAAAAATACAAAGGGACATTGTTAAAATTTGAACAAACAAAAGAAAAGACAACAACTATTTTCAAAAAATTTACAAAATTCAAAAATAAATCAAACTATTTTGATGGATTTGTTGCTGAATCCAAAACCAATTCTGATGATCGAACTGGAATAGGATTTTTCCCCAATTTAAAGACACAAACTAAATCGTTTGATCCTATCAAGTTTGTGTCAGGAGGCAAAAGACCTATTGAAACCGGCCCTGGCTTTCATTCTCTAAAAGCTGAGCTTGATTCAAAACATCAAAATTTTGATATTAGGGAACCAAGTTACTCTAAACATGAAAGTTCACCTAAGGCTAAATATGTCTGCCCCTCAATTAGGAAAAGTGAATCTTCATTCAAAACTGTTCTATCGAGGAATAGGGTTCATCCTCAAAACTCCTTAAAGCCTATGTTTAGAGACTTTCCTAAGGAGACACCAACTTTGAGAAATCTTTATTGCTCCTACTGCGATATATACTGTCATTCTTTTGATAGCTTCTATGCTAGAAGATTAGTTAAACCTGTCTGTAATCCTCCTATCTATCAAAACTTTAACTATTCTAGGAGAAGTCGTAATAATTATGTTCTGCCTAGACAACCAGACAAAAACTCTAACTATAGGAAGAGAAAGACCAAACCTAAAAGAACATTCCCTAGAAGGATTCCTAAACACTTTCCTAAACCAAATGCTCATATGTTTCATAAAATTCAAAATCATGCGCAAAACATTTTTCAACAAAAATCGAATGCTCGCAAATTTTATCAATTGAGAGCAAATAAACGCAAAATGAAAACAAGAGCAATTTGGGTTAGAAAAGAGGATCTATTACCCCAAATGAAGTGTAACATTGCTATTACTGCTTTAAAAGCTGAACACACATCTTCTGGCTGGTACTTAGATTCTGGCTGTTCCAAACACATGACTGGTGATGATACAAAACTCTTAAACAAAACCAGATTTGCTGGAGGAAAAGTTATTTTTGGTGATGGAGTATCATCTCAGATCATAGGTAAAGGAACATTCCAAGAAGAAGGACTTCCTGTTCTTGAAAATTTTCTTCTAGTCAAAGGTCTTAAGGCCAATCTACTTAGTATCTCGTAGTTTTGTGATTCGGATCATACTATTACCTTTTCAAAGAACAACTGCAAAATTTTAAATGAAAAGGGTGAATGCATAATTACAGTATTTTGGACTCCAGACAATTGTTATACTGTCATGAATAGTTCTGAAATCTGTAATGTTGCCAGAATGGATGACAATGAGATATGACATAATAGGATGGGTCACATAAATTACGATAATCTTAGTAGATTGACCTCTCAAGAAATAGTTAGGGGAGTTCCAAAAATTAAACCCATTTCTAATATTATATGTGGTTCTTATCAGGAAGGAAAAATTGTTAAGGCACCTCATAAGAAAGTCAAAGATATCCTTACCTCTAATCCCTTGGAGCTCATCCATATGGACCTAATGGGTCCTTCCCAAACTATTAGTCTCTGTGGACACAGTTACATTCTTGTTATGGTTGATGCCTTCACTAGGTTTACTTGGATAGCCTTTTTAAAACAAAAGTCTGATACTTTTCAAACCTTCTTAAAAATACTTCTTCGGATTGAAAATGATAAGGACACTTAAGTAAATAGAATTCGTAGTGATAGAGGTGTAGAATTCAAAGATACCGGTATAATAGAGTATTGTGACTATAATGCTTACAAACATGAGTTTAGGGCTCCTAAGTCTCCTCAACAAAATGGTGTCACCGAGAGAAAGAATCGTACTCTTCAAGAGATGGCGCGTGTTATGTTACATGCCAAGAATTTACCTAAATATTTTTAGGTAGAATATATTCATACTGCGTGTCACATTATCAATAGGGTCTATCTTAGAAAGAATTCTAAACAAACTCCTTATGAGCTTTGGTATAAGAAAAATCCCAATCTTAAGTACCTTAGAACCTTTGGTAGTACTTGTTATGTTTGCAAAGACAAAGAGAACTTATTCAAATTTAAGAGTCGGGGAGAAAAAGATATTTTTCTAGGATACTCGCCTAATAGTAGAGCCTACTATGTTTATAATCTTCGCATTAAAACCATGATGGAATCCATAAATGTAATTGTAAGTGACACTACTGTAGAGAGTAAGACTGGTGAATCAACTATTGTGGAAGAGCCTACAGATATTTTAAAAAACGACTCTCCAGAAATAGATGATTCATTACCAATTGAGACACCTGAAGTGCCTAACTGGGTTTCTAAAGACCATCCCATAAATAACGTTGTTGGAAATCCTAGTGAGCCTATGCGTACAAGATCTCAACTGAGAAATTATGCTCACTATGCATGTTTTGTTTCCCTTGTGGAACCAAAGAATGTAAATGACGCATTGAATAACTCTCACTGGATTTCTGCTATGCATGAAGAACTTCTTCAATTTGTCATTCATGGTATTTGGTATCTTGTACCTAGGCCTAATCACAAAAAGGTTATTGGCACACGTTGGATATTTAAAAATAAATCTGATGAAAGTGGGATAATCATTAGAACAAAGCTAGATTAGTTGCTCAAGGATATTCTCAAATTAAAGGAATATATTTTAACGAAACTTTTGCTCCTATTACTCATTTAGAATCAGTTCGTCTTCTCTTTACAATAGCTTGCCACTTGCATTTTACACTTTACTAAATGGATGTCAAATCTGCATTCCTTAATGGAATATTGATTGAGGAGACCTATGTAGAACAACCAAAAGGGTTCATTGACCCTCAATATCTAAATCATGTATTTCATCTTAAAAAGTCTTTGTATGGCCTAAAACAAGCACCTAGAGCCTGGTATGAACGTCTTTCCAGCTTTCTCTTAGATAAAGGTTTTAAGAGAGGTGGAATTGATCAAACCTTATTTGTCAAACATTTTAACAAACACATCATTTTAGCTCAAATATATGTTGACGATATCATCTTTGGACCAACTTCTCCCTCAGAAGTAAAATCCTTTTCTGAAATTATGCATAAAGAATTTCAAATGTCTCTTATGGGGGAGTTACAATTCTTCTTAGGTCTTCAAGTCAAACAAAATTCAGAAGGATTATTTTTTTTGAAATCTAAATACACATTAGAGATTGTCAAAAAATTCGGCCTTGATAGTGCTAAAGATGCTAAAACCCCTATGAGTACTTCGGTCAAACTATCTAAAGATGAAACTGGAAAATTTATAGATCTCACTCTATATCGTAGTATGATAGGAACCTTATTATACCTTACTGCCTCGCGACCTGACATAATTTATGTTGTCTCTGTATGTGCTCGTTATCAAAATAACCCTAAAGAGAGCCATCTTTCTTCTGTTAAAAGAATCATTAAATATGTAAAAGGCACTCTGAACCTAGGACTTTGGTACACTAGTGATACACCTAGCACTATAATTGGGTACACTGATGCTGACTGGGCTGGGTGTACTGACGATAGTAAAAGCACATCAGGAGCATGTTATTATATTAGTAATAATTTGGTAGGATGGAGTAGTAAGAAACAGAATTGCACTTCTCTGTCAACAGCTGAATCTGAATACATAGCCGCTGGAAGATGTTGTGCTCAATTACTTTGGATTAAACAAATGCTAAGTGATTATGGTATTCAAGAAAACCAATTGCATCTCTATTGTGATAATCAAAGCGCGATCAATATCTCTAAAAATCCTATTCAACACTCGCGAACAAAACACATAAAAATAAGACATCACTTTATACGCGAATTAGTTGAAACTAAGGAATTAGAAATTAATTATATTCCTACTGATTTGCAACTCGCAGATATGTTTACCAAACCTTTAGATTTCAATAGATTAATTTCTTTGAGTAAATCAATAGGTATGGTGTGTGTTGACTAATTTCTTTGATCTCTATATGTTTTCCCTTTGTCTATTTGAGACAAAACGGGGGAGAAATTTGAGTCTTATGAATCTATTTACATACAAATTCTAAAAATCTTGATCTTAGTGATTCATTGCAGGATTCTGTACAACTATTCTCAATATTTGTAATAAGGTATTCAATTGTAATTAGTTGAGTTGTGTACTTTTGATTTATAGGAAACGGGTATATAGATTTTTTATAGGAATAGGTTTTTCTTATTTTTGTTGCCCTACGAGTCCTAGCTGACTCAAAGGAGATTTTGTCTCATAATTCCAAAGGGGGAGATTGAAGCACCTTATACCTTTGACTCACTTGAGTCTGTATTGTATAAGTTTTCATCTAGTTTGGAAATTTTAACAAAATTATGTCATTCCTAGAAACCAAAGAACCTCAGAGATTGGTTTGCTATTTTATTCCTCTTGCTTGATCTAGATATTTTTACCAACACTCACAAACAATAGAATTGCATTCATACATTACATATTGCATATAATTGCGTGTATACATGTTGAGTGTGTTGAAATCCCTAAAATTGAATTTTAATATTTTTTGGGAATTTTATAAACTTTTAAAATAAGGTTTTTATTAATTAAAATTTGGTTTTAAAACTGTTGGGGTTAAAAGTGCCATTTTGGTTTATTGGTTTTATTGGCTAAAAGTTCACTTGGGTAGAATCCGAAAGCGCCAGAGACTATGAGGCATACTGTGTAATTATTTTTGACGCGCATGTATCATCCAATCTAATGCCTACACCTGTCGAGCTATAATCGTTCCATATTGTGTTTTCTGTGTGGGACGATTACTGTGTGTTATTTCGACCCTTGGATTAGATTTAATCGATGATCTGCATGCGTTCTTATACAATCCTGGTGAAACCAATTTGAGCAATCAGAAGCGTTTTAATCACCGCCTCTGTTATACCGTTAGATCAAATTCAATCCTCCAAGACCAGATCCTAGCCCTTGATTTTGGTTAGTATTCTCGAATCTTCTCAGCCTCCTATAAAAGGACCCCTACCCTCAGCCATCTGAGACTTTTGCCATTTTGTTCATTCGAGTGAGATAGAAAGAGAAGAGATAAGAGAGAGAGACAAACCAGAGTTAGGAAACCCTACCCTAAATCATCCAAAACTGTATTCAAACAATAACCTCTTTCAAAACAGTATATACCAAACACAACCTTGAGTGTTTGAGAGATTGGTTTGTTAGTTTTGTTGCTATAACCTCTTCATTCTTAGATCTGGTTATCAACTTAAACATCTGTTTAGATCTGTGTTTCTACATTTATATAAATCTTAGATCTAAGTCACTACATGTTATATTTCACATAGATCTGCATATTTAGTTTCTCATCTTGAGAAAATATTTGTTGATTTACTTCTGTAAATGTTTTTATCTTCGAAATCAACAAAAACATTTTTCGTTTCTAGTTCTTTTGAAACAAGACCTTTGACCTAGTTAGAATCGCACTTGGTGATTTTCAATCTCAAAAAGTTTTTCGAAACTTGAGATTGATTAAGATCTTGATACGTCTTATGAGAAAGATAGCCGTGGATTCTGGGATTATAATAACGGTCAAATAAGGTTAAGTTTTCCAAGAAGAGAGAAATAGAAAATCACAGCATATAGATCTTATATGTAATTTGATAGGACTGTTTGTATAAAATAAGTGTGTGTGTGTGTGTGTTTGCATGCATGTGTTAGAAAGCACCTACACAAACACTATCAACCGACCAAACTAAAAGTGTTGGTAATAAGATCTCAAGAACAAGAGTCGACGTAAAGAACTTGAACAAATTGGAAGTTAGCAAACTGGGAGAACAACATCAACAAACAGAACTGCGGAGAAGTTATAAGGACACCAGTGGGTACATTCCTAAACTTGTATAGGTCTGATTTGTGTGCATATGTGTTATATAGTTTGTAACTGTTATAATTTGTTTTAGTGAATTTTTGGTTTACTCCGTAGAGGGAGTCGTGGATGTTTCCTCAGTTGGGTGAGGTTTTACCACGTTAAAAATCTATGTTCTTAATCTTTTGACATCTCCTCATCTATTTCTTGGTTATGCTGAGTTTACAATTTTTAAACTGATTTATTAAACCTGTTAACAAATCTTGAATAGATCTCGTACATATTTTTGTAAACACATCTTGTGATTTATTTGATTTGATTTTAAGAAAAGAGTTTCTTCAAAAAATAGTTCGGAATTACTTAAATAGTTTAATTTTATATTAAACGCCTTTAGTAATGGTATTTCACCGCCAACCAAGCCTTATTACTGATGACAGTACCTTTATCATTCATCTTGTTCTTGTCAACCCATTTGGTACAAATCACAATTATCTTGCGAGGTCGGGGGACTAATTCATAAACATTATTCTTTTAAATTTAAGCAACTTATCTTGCATAGGACTAATCTAATGCTCATTCTTGAGTGCATCCTTCACATTCTTAGACTACTGTGGATGTGTGGCAAAAGTATCTAACCACGGTCTCTAGTTGAACGCAAATCTTAACACCTAGTGTGGGATCACCAATTATGTCTGTAGGGTCATCACGTCTTCAAACCCAAGAGGGTGGATCATCTTTATCAAAATCCAAGTCCACCGTGGTGGTGTTGGGAAGAATGGGATCATCACAAAGGGGTTGATTATTCTCAGACGCAAGATCATGATCAATAAATATATTCAGTGCATCACATTTAATCCTGACGTTTATCGATTCCATGACCTTAGAGATTTTAAGGTGATACACCCTATAGGCTCTACTAGTCGATGAATATCCTAAAAATATTCCCTCATCTCTTTTCGTATCAAATTTCCCGAAGTGCTCTCTATCCGTAACGATATAGCAAGGACTTCTAAAAATGCAAAAATATGATAGGTTTGGTTTGTTACCAATCCAGAACTCATATGGAGTGTGAATTGTGTGTGGAAGAAGATAAACCATATTCACTATGTGGAATGCGGTGTTAGCCACCTATGCCTAAACTCAGTTAGGCATGTTCCTACTAAAAATAATGGATTGCCCCATCTCTTAGATAGTCCTATTTTTCTTCTCAACAAACCCATTTATTGAGGTGTGCTTACTGCCAAAAATTCGTGTTTGATGCATATACCATCACAATATGCACCAACACTGGCATATATAAAATCCATGGCTATCACAATTCAATCTATTGATGGAAACATTAGGTTAATTTTAAAGTAGATGACACTTGGTTGTAAGGAACTCACAAACATCATAACTTTTCCAAAGGAAATCCAATAATGGAGTATCTTAAAAAATCATCAACCATTACCAAAGTGTACTTCTTACCACTAATGCTCTCAGTGCGCATTGGACCCACAAGATCCATGTTTATCAACTTTAACAGACATGAGGTGGTAATATTATGCAGATTCTTTTGGAAACTCTTGATTTGTTTCCTTTTTTTGGTGAGGACCCAAAATCTAGGAAGTTGGTTCTCTAAGTGATGGTAAGCCAAGGACTAGGTCTTTATTAACTAACGTCTCAAGATATCTAAATTTCACAAGACCTAGTTGTTGATACCAACAGTTCATAGGGGAGACCTTGGAACTATTGCATAATAAGGAGGGTTTGGGAATGATACAGTAGCAATTGTCGATAGTCCTCACACCTTGTAGAAAAAATATTTTTGGATTGTTCATAAACGTTACATTTCAATCGATCGAATTTTATAGAAAAGTTACCATCGCAAAGTTGGATTATGGTTATTACCTTAGCCTTCAATCATCCTCCATACAATATTTTATCTAGCTTATGAAAGTAAAAAATATCCATGCATCTTCATCCTAATATTCTAGACTCCCATCCCTAAAGGTGACATTTCCTTCCTTACGATCCACAAGGTTGGTAAAATGTGACTTTCCACTGTTCATGTGCCTAGAGAACCCACTATCAAAATACCATTACGAAGTATCTTGAACCTTAATAGAAATATGAATAATAAGGAATTTTTCATTACTTTTAGGTACCCAAGTGGAGGTAACCTTTTGCTTACCCATATCATTGTTGGCACTAGTCAATGTGTTGGAAGAGCTCTCATGAGGCAAAGATGTACTCTGAAATTCTTCCATAAAGTAATTATGAGTAGTGATTAGAAACTCAACATCCTCTTTAAGACTATGCTATAGAGGTGTGTGGGAGCTTGTGTATAAGAGGACCTTACTAGATTATAATAAAAAATCCCTAAGGTGATCTCTTCATTTACAATGGGTACAGACGTATATTTGTTTGGGTCATACTTGGTTAAAATGCCTAGTGACTTCTCTTTGGTGGGTTAAGTGGAGGCCCATAAGGATCTAACACAAACATGGCAACCGAGTCGAGTGAGGTATTGCAAGTGGATGCAACCTCGTGACATATGCCATACCTCTGTTTAAAACGTAAAGAGGGACCTATAAACATCTTTTAAACTTTCTTGGATGTGTCTTATAAGGTGAATTTGATCTCCTGAGCATGTTTAATATCTTTCTCGATTTTGGAAACATGGTCTTTAAGTTTCTCACGAGTCTCCAATGATTCTTGAAGATCTCTCGTAAGACCATCCATTTTCTTAGTCAAATCAATCATTTTCCTACCCACCAAAAACAAGTTTTTCACACAAAGGGATTCTGATTGATGGATCACTCTTCTCTTGACACTTACAACTCTTTCTCTAAAGAAAACACCCCAAAAGTCATTTTTTTTATTTTTCCTTTTAGTTTTTAATGACTTTTTGTAATGTTCGGAGTATACGTATTGGATACGACCTTCTCCCTCACTCAAATCAGTACCCTCAAACTCTCTGGAATGATTCAACTCGTTACCGAGCTTATCACGTTTAGACCATCCTCATCGGCGTGAGACGTACTTGAAGTTATAATGTTACTAGCCATAGATGCAATGAAGTTACATCCATGCGATGATACATCCCCAAAATCCACTTAATCAACATCACTATCGCTTAAATTGGCATTATAGACGACTTTTCCTTTGCCCTATCCTTTAAGCCTAATGGGATACTCATATGGGCTTTATGGCCTTTCCCCTCACATTCACAACACCTCTCTGATTTATCTTTCTCAGTATATTCACCTCTAGCTTTCTTTTGATCGTTCTTAAATAAGTTCTTACCTACTACTTATAATATTTGTTATTCCTTCAACTTTTATTTTTCAATTTGGATAATCTTGATTTTTTATTTTTAAGAAACTTTCTGAATTTTTTTGCGAACCGGGCAAGATCTTCTCGACCAAATTCACAATCGGAGTCAAAATCTTTCTCTTTTTTTATTTATCTTTTAAAGCTATTCACTTTTATTTTTTCTTTTGAGTTTTGGGGAAGATGTCTAATTCCTAAGTCGGGATATCAACTATAAGTTCTTCTATTCTAATTATATCTAGAACTCCCAATAAGATAAGGATGATAACTTTCGCACAAAAATGAGATGGGAAAGACCTCAGAATTTTCTTAACAACTCTCATTTTTAAAATTTTCTCCCCCAAATTATAATAGGAGTTCACAAAATTAGACATATGATCATAAAACTTATCAAAAGTTTCAATTTAAAGCATGCGTGTATTCTCAAAATGTGCGCTGAGATTCTAAAGCTTATAAGATTTAACACCATTGGTACCCTCATGTGTGAGCTGGAGGATATCACAAGCTTCTTTAGACGTGGTACACATTATGACATGAAGAAATTCATTGGTTTTGACATCACCAAAAATAGCATTCAAAGCATGAGAGTTAAAACTACTCCATCTAAAGTCATCTTGAGTCCAAATTGCGACTAGCTTGAGACTAATGCCATTTTCATTAGTTACAATAGGAGGATTCCACCACCTTTTAATAGCAAGCCAAATCTTCTCATCGATAAATTTTTGAGATGATCTCATTTGAGATTTTCAATAAGCATAATTTGTTCCATCAAACAATGGTGGCGTATTATAATAACTCTTCATATAACCACTATGATTCATATAAATAACTTGTAAAAACAAGCATTTATACTAATTTGAAAATGCTGTAGAGTGATCTGGTTATATGGTCAAGTGTAGAATCCTTAGATAAGGTCACAAACAATCCAAATTCAAATCCATTTATATCTTCAATAATTAGGTGAAACTAAACATGCAAGACATTGACTCTAAATCGAATCAGACAAAAAATAATGCAGGATATAAAGAAAAAAATCTTTCGAGAAAACCCCCTTTTAACACTATTACAACTAAGGTCTTAGAGAATGACACAGATAAAGTTATAGACTTTGACTCCACTAAGTATCGTAGTTATATATCCTTCCTTGTTGATAATATAAAGGGGTGCAGATCCAAAAATGATACACTGCAAGCTCCACCTCCCTTGGTGTTCACTAATGAGCCTAAGGAAACTCCTTTCATATCTTTAGTAGTGAAAAATGAACTCCACAAGGATTAGAACAAGAGATGTATTCTTCAAGGTTTGATAAATGGATCACAAAACATCTAAGGGGTTTGGATTTGAAAAAACCAAAGTGTTTGATCACAAAATATGTGGGAAAAGTCTTGTAAAGAAGAACAAGTTCATATCTTTTATATTGGCATAATAACCTCTAAGAGATAGACTTGAAAAGATTGCGTTTGAAACCAAGTAAAAAAAAAAATTTCATAGGTTATTTCAAAGGAATAGTACCTCATTAAAACCACTTGTGTAAACTCTTTAAAACATCATACAATGAGAGATATAAAGACATTCTAGCTAGATGAGTAAAATGGTTCGCTTGAAGATTCAATTGAACATCTGATATACAACAAGATTAATAACCTCGTTCAAATGACCCTTCATATATCCTTCTAATGAGATGCCTTAAAAATGATTAAAAACTTTTTAAAAAGTTTTTTTTTTAAACACTTGTAATAATATCCCTCAACATAGTGATTACAAAAAATAAACCTCATATACCTTCTCCGTATGTTGTAGTGATGAAATCCAACTCTTCAATAATTAATTGCCACATTTGGTCACTAACTTGTCTTCAATTGGAGAATGTGAATGGTGATGTAATGGGATGTGACAAAAAATGCCAAAATAAAAAGATAATGATCAATCATAATTTTTTCTCTCACAAAAGTGGAGACATTTTTAGTCGGTCAATCATATTTAGAAGGTAAAATGACCAAGAGGTCCTTCACAGAAAAAGCTATAGAGCCAAAAATATGTTGTGATTGGTTCATTAGGATTTGCGTGTCCTTATAATAATCTTAGCAAGAGGTGGCTATGAGTATTTCATCACTTTAATTGATGACTACTCAAGGTTTGGATATGATTACCTTATGCTTCACAAGTCTGGAGCCTTTGGTAATTTCTAAGTGTACAAGGATGAGGTGGAGAGTAAGCATAGTAAACTAATCCAAACTTTATAATCTAATTTTCGAGGATAGTACCTCTTAGGAGAGTTTAGGAATCACTTATCAAAATAGGAGATTAAATCCCAATTATGTCCACTAGGCACTCCATAGCAAAATGGTGTAGCTGAAAGAAGGAATATGACTCTTTTGGACATAGTTAGATCCATTATGAGCTATTAGGATCTACCGAATTATTTTTGGGATATTCATTGGAGGCGACTACTTATTTACTGAACTTATTTCCTTCCAAGTCATTCTTAACAACTCTTATGAAATTATGGACTCGGTGGAAAACAACTTAAGGGAATGTTAGGATACGAAAGGATCCCAGTGAGATGGAATCAATGGTAATACACGTTTCTTTGTAAGTTACCCGAAAGGAACTAACGGTGGTCTATTCTATAATTCTAAGGATGAGACGTTTTTTAAGTACAAATTCCTAGTGCTTAGAGGACAATTATATGATAAACCATAAGCCCAAAATAAATATTGTATTACAAGATCTAAGAAGGAAAAACCAAGTAATTACTTATGAACCACCCGTACATAACAAAATACAACCTGATATCGATAGTACATTGGTTATTGGTAGTGGGAGTATTATCGATGATCAGGATACACGTGTCACTTATATTTGATCACAAGTGGAGCCACATCATAATGGGAAAATTAGGCATCATCTTGATAGGTTATTGTATTTGGGTGAACACTTTGGTGAGATCGTAAGGGAGTAGGAATCGGATCCTGAGAACTAAGACAAGGCACTCTAAGACAAGGACTCCAAGCTTTGGCAAAAGGCTATGAATGCAGAGATGGATTGGATGTATTCAAATCAGGTTTGGGATCTTGCATTCTTTCCAGATGGGTTAAAATCCATCATATAAGAAGAAATGAGGAGTTGATGGGAAGGTGGAAATATTCAAGTCAAGAAGGGTTTATTGAGAAAGTGGGATTGAATATGAAGAAATATTATCATTGGTATCCATGTTAAAGTCTATCCTAATTGTTTTATCAATTGTAGCTCCTTCTAATCTCGAGATTTGGCAAATGGACGTCAAGACTGCATTTTGAGTGGTAGTTATGACGAGTTCATCTATTTAATGCAACCCGGGAGATTCATAGAAAATGGTTAGGAAAGCAAGTTGTGAAATCTTAAGAGATCCTTTAATGGACTTAAGAAAGCATCAAGGTGTTGATATATACGTTTTGATAAGGCAATCAAATATCTAAGTTTTGATCAATTCTCATATCAAACTTGTAGGTATAAAAAACATGACAGAAATATGGTGGTATTTCTAGTATTATTTGTGGATGATACTCTCCTAGTGGGGAACGATGTGGTTCTATTGTCTATTAAAGAGAATGGTTGTCTACTCATTTTAAAATATGAAGGATTTAAGAGAACCTAGTCACATCCTTCTTATACGTGATTGGAAAATAGGATGGTGGGATTTTCCAAATCCACTTATATCAATGATGTACTCCTAAGAGGAGCATGCAAAATTACAAGAAATTATTTCTTCCTTTCAATCTTGTAATGTTTTTATCTAATGATCTATGTGACCCGATAGAGAGTATGAGGAATATACCTTATACTTTGGCCATGGGCAACCTCATCTATGTTAAGTTGTGTACAATACCACATATAAGCCTTATTTTTATCATGGCCAATAGATTCCAGTCTAATGTATGTGAGGAGCCCTGGATTGCAATAAAGTACATTCTCAAGTCAGTAAAGTGACTAATAATTATGTACTTCTTTACTTAATGGATAGTCTTGTACCCACTGGGTAAACAAACTCAAGTTTTTTGTTGAAGAAATATTTGAGGAATTCGACTTAAGGATATGTGCTTACCCTGGGAGGTGGATCCAGAAGTTTGAGGAGTATCAATTAATCATGTATTTTTTATTCCACCATGGAAGCCAAATGTGTTGTAGCTTTAAAGTCAGCAAATGAGGCAGTTTGGACCCAAAACTTCCTAAGTATCGTAGGTGTGCTTCCTATAGTTTAGATGGCTATTACTCTTTATTGTGATAATAGAGATATGGTTGCAAATTTAAAAGAACCAAGGACTTATAAGAGGGAAAAGCACATTAAGTGCATGTATCACATGATACATGAGATCATGGATAGAGATGATGACATCGTGACCAATATTTCATCTCAAGATAACCTGGCGAGTCCATTTACAAGGATCTTACCAACTAAGGCTTTTGATAGTAATGTAGAAGGAATGGGTATTGTACTCATAGGCATGTGACCTCAAGACTAAGTGGGAGATTGTTAGGATTTTATCCTTAAAACCATGTAATTACATTTATTTTTATCATAGTGTTTCAATTTGATTTGAAATGATAATTATGTTTGTGAGAATGCATTATATTTATTCTTTAAATATATTGTAGGTTATATCTATCAATTAGACTTAGTATGTTATATCGATCAAATGAGATCAAAATTTTGGTTCTAGTATAATTGAAAAGATCAAAATGTAGTTTAGGAGTTGACATCATATTAGCAAAGCTGTGAATGGACTCCTAGTAGTTTATCTCAAACTATGGGAACCTATTTAATGGTTCAGGGACTTATTTGATAGTTCAAAGATAATTATGGGTGTTATATTCAGGAATGTATTGAACATCACCAAAAGTGAGATTCAAATATAGTTGTTGACTATACTATACTTGCATAATATCACAAGTTTACAAAGGGTGAATATGTTCTTAATCCCGAGGGTTATGAGGATTGGAATGTTTGCACAATTATTGCTTTCATAGTTATGAGTGAGATTCAATTTTAGATTGGATCAATATATTTCTGTAAGTTAAACAACTAGTGTGTAAATAGGTGTGAGATCATAATTCAGAGGAATCCACATCTAAGAAAGATTTTGGATTGTGATACCCCTTAATAGACTTATAAGATGTGTTTCTACCCGTAAACCTAATTAGTGAATTATTTAGTAATCCAATGGATTAGCAAATAAGTTAAGTCTGAGAATTAATGAATAAATAAGAAGTTAATTAAAATTAATTAGTGGTGAATTTATAAGGCCAAATGGGTATTTTATGCTTAATGATGGAATGATATTATGTACCATAAAAACTTTGCAAATAAGACCCTCTTAGTCCGAGTGATTTTTGAGATAACTAGATTGGAGTGGACTCATAATTATTTAGTGGAATTAATTATGATTAAATAAAAAAAAGAAATAAATTACAAAGATGTAATTTGTATTTTGACTATTTATTTGGTATTCGATTTAATTATTTAGTCTTGGGTCCCTATTATAGTCCGTATACCCAAGTAGTAGGCCTAGACACTCTAAAAACCCAGTTTAGCCTAAGCCCATGACTTATATCTATTTATATTCATGTAATCTATGGGTTTAAGCTATAAAGATTATTAAGGGTTAAAGAGGGAGAGAGAAAACTAATAAACACATTTTTGTGAAGAGACTTTGAGCCCTACACCAAAATTGTCGACTTGCCACGGTCACTGACCATGACAAGTCCAACTTGTCAAGGTCAATGACTGTGATAATTTTGGGGGTGAAAACTTATTTTTTCATGAACTTGTCACGATCAAAGATCTTAACAAGTTCATTATACTTGTCACGGTCCTGTTACGGTCTTTGATCTTGACAAGTTTTGTCACGGTCAAAGACCGTGACGAGTCCGTGACAAAAATAACAAAAATTGTCATGATCAAAGACCGTGACAAGTCCTTAGCAAAGTAACTTGTAACGGTCTTTGACCATGACAATTCTAGGCAGAATTAAAAAAAATGTTGGGAAGTATAGCCACTACCACTGCCCATCAGTATATTTGTACCTGTGATAGCAAAATTGTACCTATCTAACTAGAATGTATCCAAATAAAATACAAATAATACACGAAATCATGGCATATATAATCCATATCCAAATAAAATCGAAATGAAAACATCCATATCCAAACCAACATGTACCAAAATAAAAAAAATACAAATACAATCCAATATCCAAATAAAAAAAGATAGAAATAATGTCAATCTTCAACAGGTCGGAGGAGGAAGCAAGGACACACAACATATGAATTGAGACACCGAAATATTTCGAACGTCACATTGTTCATGCAACCACAAAGGTGAGATGTCATTTCCCTCCACCACATGCGCGATGTGCACTCTTGCCTCAATGTCTTGGAGGGGACGTCCATGAACCAGAATACCAGGGAGGAAGCTCGGATCCCTCAACCCCCTCACTATTGGAATCCCATAATATATGTCGAGTAGATGCAGGCTCGACCAATCGAGTGTTGACATAGGCTGATCGATGGGGTCAAGATGGGAAATGGTTTATCATATGGTGTCGAGTCCATATGTATCGGCGATGAAGCAGTGGCGTCGCCGTCCTTGTCCTCATCTACATCTACCACCTTATCCTTCTCCTTCCTCTAGACCTCCCTCTTTCCCTCACCCAATTGATGATTCATGAAGCCGTACATATCAACGATCGTCGCCTCCAACCTTGATAGCTAATCATCATGGGAGTCTACCTTATATGCCAGCCCACTGTTGCTCATCTCCATGCCGATGATCCTAGACTTCCCCACCCGCGAGCTCACCCCCTAGTCCTACCTTTGTGATCTATCCTGAGCACTTAGCTGAGTGAGTCCGTATCTAAAAATTCTTTGTCGGCATCAGACTACGACTCATGCACTTCCTTAAGCTTTGCCTGAAAAAAAGTACACAATTAGTTAATTAAGTAAATAAAAAAATTATAACATAATTAAAAAAATTAAACATTTATAACTTACAATGGTGGTTGCAATGCTCGGGGCCACCTCGTTGTCCTTTCCCTTTTTTGTCTGAATTTCCACATAGGCATCGAGCCTATGTGGATTACCCGCAGGGCCATTCCCCATGTCCTGAAACAAAATAATACAAAATTAGTAAGTAACGCAAAGTAATGCTAAATTAGAATAACTAAAATTAAACGAAAATAAAAACTTACCATCATGTGCTCCACCTCGGTGTAAGAAGTCCGCCCAGAGTAGTGTATATCCAACTTTTTTGCTCGGTTGTCCCTCCCTGATTAGCGAGATGACAATTGTCGCTCATTGGTCTCATTGTTGATAAAATTTTTGCCACTGTGCCAATGAGATTGGCTCCTTGGGGGGGGGGGGGGGGGGAAGTTTTCATGAAGTCTCATAATGGACACTTGGGTCTTTCCAAAGTACCGTGCCCTCAAATTCTTCTTCCACGTATTATGTTGATCCTTCAATTGCTCCAACGTGGAGTCGCGGAGATATGCAGTCAAGCCAAATTGTTCATGTCAAACAAAGCAAATAAAAAAGAAAGTAAGTGTTACAGTTATAAATATAAATATAATTATAAATATATCAATATTAAATACACAACCTGTAGTGCCCCCCATATGTTCATCTTGAGGTCAATAGACACGACCCTCTAATCATTGTACCATGGGACAACAATCGCCTTCAAAAACTCCAATGCTATAGCTAATAATGTCGTCTTAATCTCAATGACGGACCCTAATTTTCCCCATTTTGGGGGCCTACTGGTCGAGGATCCCTCATCGCCAGCTACCGTGCTCTGATGAAGTCATTTTCTACAAAAAAAAAATACTATTATTAGTGAAAACATGTATATGAACTTTGAATTAATGCTCAAATTCGATAATGACAATACATATCAATACCAATACTAATTTTTATCGATTCCAATTTATACCAATACAAATAGCAATTTATACCAATACTAAATTCAATTTACACAGACGCACATCCCCCCCCCCCCCCCGGGACGCGCACACACTCCCGGGTCATGGACTTTGAATTAAAGCATTAAATTGATTAAAATTCTAATTAACATATTCACTTGGTTATTACAAGCATTAAAATGATCAAGTACAAATGAATAAAAAGCATTAAATTGTTCTCCGATAATAATAAAGCATTAGAATAATATAACCACTGGTCTTTACAAATAATTTGAATATTTATTACAAATAAAAAAAATATTTCAAATTCGGGTTATCATAAAAAATGGATTGATATTCAATAGGTGCAGCCAAGTCATCCACAGTACTGTTTCGACACTTTAGCGCATGTGGGACGATTGGCCATGGCTCATTGTTGATATACTTCTAGTAAAACGCTTTCTTGGCCTTTTGAAAAGCACAAACAAACGGCTCATCGCTTACATATTCGTTGCTCTTCAACTTAGACAAGTCAACCATGACCAAATTGGTGCTAGAATCAACTTCACAAGAATTTTTATCCTCAACTCTTACCCAATCATAGTAAAATACAACCTCTTTGAAGTTTACATAGTCCAATTCAAATATATTTCCGATTATACCATAGTAATTCATTTAAGATTCAATAAGGTTTTTATCTTTCTCGCTCGCTAGAAACAAAGTAAGAGCATTGTATGAAATGATCGAGTTATGTACATTTGTATTTTCCTCATACACCCTTGCACCAAATACGTAACCATTTAATAGATAGTTTTAGTACTCTTGTCCCGTGAACAAGGGTCCAGTGGCTGGACGAGTAAGCCTTGATGTCGCATCACTCGTCTTTAAGAGCTGAGAATATAGATAAATTAATCAGGTTAGTTGTAAAGATTTTTTGTAATGTGACATTAATAACAACCACTTTCATTATAATTACCTCGTCTGACAACCACATCCTAAATTTTTTGTCTGATTGTGCCATTATTTTTCGTCTTTTATTGTTCTCATAGTCTTCATATTTTCTGCATCGATTGTGATGAACGTATTACAAAATTAATCATGTAATAATTAAAATAATTTAAACTTACCTTTTCCATTCTTCGGCATCTTCATGTGTGTCAAATATATAACGAGCTACTTGTGCATGCTACAAACTCATTAATTTCATTCGTTTGCCCATCGCATGACCACCCTCATCGACGAACTCATAATTGTCATCCACGCTAGTCAAGTCAGGCATATATTCCCGAGTGTAGATTGATGACTCCACGGTGATGTATTCATATGCAATTGATCCTTAAATGTATCATGTATTCTAGATGTAATATTTGAAAACTTTCATCAATCTTTCAATGGTTACATCCACCGATATCTAAATGGGCCGCAAAGAAGTTCATTGTCGCATTGGTTTACTAATAAGTGAACACTTATGTCAAAGAGAGATGGGGGAAAGTACTTCTCCAAGACGTAAATAGCTTCATTCACCGCCAATTTTGCGACCACTATGTGATCTCGATTGACTATCTTCTCACATAAAAGTGAGAATCAGATACTAATTTGGATAATAGCCCTCCATAAATCCTTGTGCTTGGAGAAACAGTGCTTAAACAATAAAGGAACCAATTGCATGATCACATGCCAGTCGTGAGACTTACACTTATATAAATCATGGGTAGCATAATTCACAATCCTTTGCAAGTTGGACAAAAAATTATAGGGAACTTTCAAATTATATATTGTGTCTAAAATCACAATAATTTCCTCACTCATCAAAGTAAACGCACCAGGGGAAATTATTTTCTTTCCCTTACTATCTTCTCTCAACCATAGTTGTGTCTTAAGTTTCAACATTTTAAGGTCTTTTCGTGCATTTTCTCCATCCTTAGAATGACTCCCCCCAAGGCAAGTTCCTACAATATGTTAATATATGTTCTTCTCTATGTGCATAACATCCAATACATGGTGCACCAGGTTATTCTTCTAATAAGGCAGTAAGATAAAATTAACCTCCTAGACCATATCTTTCTTCTCTCAGTTTCATTCTCAGTTGTGGTCTTCTTATGCTTGACATTATTAAATTTGGGATTCTTACCTGGCATAATAGGCCCACAATCAGAAGATTTACTTTCAATTTCTGAGCATGAAACTATTCTTGGTCGTAGCCTATGTTCAACCCCGCTGGATAAAAAATTAGATTCTTTCTTAAAACTAAGACTATGAGAGGGGGTAAAAACCTCTTATGGCAATGTTATAAATTTTTTGAGCTAGCAGAGAGATGAATAGATTCAGTCTCCTCTCTATAAATAGGACACCCCAAATAACCATGTACTACACAACTGCATAATGTCCCATAAGCTCGAAAATCATGAATTACCCACATCAACATAGCTTTCATCGTAAACTCTTTTTTTCTAAAAGAGTCAAATGCTTGCAAACCCTCTTTCCACAACTGATTTAATTCTTCTATCAAAGGATCCAGGTAGACATCTATGTCCTCACTTGGTTCCTTGGCACAGGGATCAATAAAGACAACATCAAAAATTCAAGTCACAAACACTGTGAAGGGGGGAGGTTGAGTGGGGCTAGGATCACTGGCCATACACTCTAATTGGCGTTTAAATTTCCAAATGGACTGAAACCATCTGTTAATATTGCCAAATGAATGTTACAATGTTCTTGAGCACAATCGGGATACTCAAAATTCATCCTCTTCCAAACTGTATAATCAATTGGATGGCGCATGAGATTTCCCCCTGCTTCTACCCTTGCATGCCAAGCCCTTGCCTCTGCTATCTGTGATACTGTGAAAAATTGCTTTAATCTAGACCCAATGGGAAAATATTTCAACACTTTTTGAGGCACTTTTGAGCTTGCACCTTCTTGGCCAGTAGACTGGACATATCTAGGTTCATCACATACCCGACATCGATCGATACTTTCATACTCCTTTAGGTATAGTATGTAGTCATACACACAAGCATTAATTAATTTATATTTCATTCACAAACTTTTAATACTATTTTTCATTATAGGATAGCTGTTTGGAAGCGTATTCTGCTTGGATAGCAAGACCTTCACGCAATTCAAAATTCCTGTCACGCTAGTGCCAGACAAACCATATTAAGTCTTCAAACTATGAAAAATAACCATGGCATGTAAAGTTTTTTTATGTTTCTCACATGCAGAGTATAATGGTTGGCTCGCCTTAAATTTTAAACTTTAGAAGTCATCGTCAAGGTTTATCCCGATATCTGCATGAGAAGTTGAACCTTGTACATTGTTACTGAGCTCATTCACTTCCACTTCATGAACTCCATACGAGTCATCAACTAAATCATCTAGCATATTATGATCTACATTATCATCCTCCCCTTTTATATCTATCCTACTTGTTGAAGGTTGTTATGAAGGTTTCTCGGGGACAAAAGGAACTTTCGGTTCTTCGTGAAAAAACCAACTTCGATAACTATCTTGCATACCCCATCTTAACAAATGTAGTTAAACTTTTTTCCACTCAAATACCTTTCCATTCTTACACCTAGCACACGGACATGAAAACTCAGCATCATTAGGACATCTCTTTGCGTATTTCACAAATTCATTAGCACCTATATGAAACACATCCCCAAATCTATTTTTCTCACCTATACACTCTTTGTATTTAGGATATACCATCACAGCTATGACAAACGATCACCTATTATGGGTAATAAGCGTATATACGTGGATTAGCATAAACAAAAGTGTGAATATTTAGTTCCCATTAGTATAAACAAAAGTGCAAAATTAAAATTCAATTTATAATATTAATTCATATTTCCTCAATCTCCACTAATGGATGAGTTGTCCTATCCCATTCAAGCCCACATATTTCTGTAATATATTTAATAGCTCATGAACATTGTTCCAATTTGAGGAAAAATCGGTAGCATACCCACATAGTTCTCCAAGTACATGACATAGATTCTCAAGTGCGAGTGTTATTTCAATTTACCAATTGAAATAACAATTAACAACGTATCATCTAGTATGTACCAAGAGAACATTAAGATATGACTGCAGAACTTCCCCCAAAAGTAACAATTTTAAACCATTAAGAATAATATTATACAGAAACTATGCAATCCTAAACTATCCAACTAGGACAATTCGAGAGATCTCATTACAAGGGTAATAACTTTCGAATGGGTCTAAGGGCTATTGAATGCGTACACATAAGAACTAGAAGGCTAGTATCTATGACCACTATATGTAATTTAAAGTACATTTCATTTAATAATATCTTATCACAATTCAAGACATTTCATTTAGTTATCTAATTTAAAGTATATTTCATTTTATTTTAAGTTTGCATAAGAACTAAAACTTATACAATTTTTAATACATACGATATCAATTTCAATTTCAACTTAGACCAATACCAATTTATATCAATTTTAATAAATTTTTTATTTTCTAAGAATTACACACATATTAATTTCACAAACACACAAAGACCCAAATTCTATTTTAATTTCACAATAATATGTCCAACCAATTTCAATTTCATATTTACACAACAAAGGTCTCTAATATGTACAAAACCAAGGGGTCGAATATTTACATAACAAAGCGGTCCAATATTTACACAACAAAGCGGTCCAATAATTACACAACAAAGGGGTTCAATATTTACACAACAAAGCGGTCTAATAATTCAACAACAACAAAGGGATCTAATATTTACACAACAAAGGGGTCCAATTCAGATTTATGCCCAATTAGTCTCACACACACATGCACGCATACCGCTCCCCACCGCCCACTGTCACCCACCCCACCCCTCTACACACACACAAACACGCCGCACACACATACACAGACAACCCCCCCTCCCCCCCCCCCCCCCACACACACACAGAGCACACCACAAACTCAAACATATACACATATTCATATACAAAAAGGGGAGAGAGAGAGAGAGAGAGAGAGAGAGAGAGATAACACCACCGCTTAGAGAGAAGAGAGATAAATAGGGGAAATAAAATGGTGGGAAAAAATTAAGTTCTATTGAATTTTGTTAAAAAAATTATCATGGACCTATCGGGATCTTTGACCGTGACAAATTTTTAAAGTTGTCACGGTCAATTACCGTGATAACTCCTTGTCATGGCCCTGTCACGGTCATTGACCATGACAAAAAAAGGGTATTTTTTTGTCACGAGGATGAATGTGTTGTGAAAGGAATTTTCAAGGATTAAATAAGTATATTCTAACACGAGGATTCCTTGTCTTGAAGTGGTGATTTCAATGAAGTACTAAAGCACGTTCAAATGAATAAAAGGGTTAAATTCTGGTACAGGAATGGGTTCGAATCAAATCAAGTGTAATGGTTTCAAGTGTTGAACCTAGTGTATTAAACAAGATGAAAATGGTAAGTATGAATAATGGGAGTTTTTACTAGATTAAGGTAAATTACAATGGCAAAGTAACATTTTACGAAAGTAAGATGGTTAATGCATTGGCATGAGTATTTCTAAAGGTATACGTTTGTAGATATATTCATATTTTCACATGCATGTGATTCTAGTGTGTGAGTATTCCTTTTGTCGTTCGTTTTTATACTGCTTATATATCCCACTGGGCATAGGCTCACATCCCCACTTTATTTATGACAGGTTGGGAGCGGTTCCGTAATTTGAGGGCATTTTATAGGTAAGTATATTTTATTTATATTTACATTAGTAAATCTATTTACTTAGACCTCGGGTTTTTCCGCATGGGTCCCTCACTTAGTTTATCTTAAAACTGGAATCGCATGCTAATTAGTGGAATGTAATTAAAATAAAATTGGATTAGTGACATTATATAGGTTGTTCCATTACACTTCACACATAACACTGGGGTCAGGAAGCATCGAGTTGACTCACAGGCAGTCTATAAATTTGGGTCGGTGCATTAAAATGGTATGAGAGCTCCTAGTTCAAGGTACCTTTCAAGTGTGAGGTGGTGAGGTCGGTATTTGATCTTTTGACATCGGTGTGGTTCGAGCCAGTCATGCTAGTTTGATGGCATCTTAGTTCGTGTCCTCAACAGTAAAGTCTAAGAGGTTATCACCACAAGTTAAAATCGTGCCAAGTGGCACACGATTAGATTGATGGCTATTAATCTCTTACGCATTTCTAATTAGAATTGTAGTAATTTTCGGGGGTCCGTGTAAGCCTATAGTGGTGACATCGTAGTTGTTAGAGTGAGGTGCCTTCATTAAAAATTTAACGTCTTTGGATCATATTAGCTATTTATAGAATGAAATGATGCCCATTGGGAAAGGGGCACCAAATTATGTACAAGCAATGGTAGAGATTGATAGTTAGAGTGTCATAATCATGTAATAAGAAATCGTGACTCAAATTATATCTGATGACACATGTGAAAGGTCAATATCAATGTGATGATTAGACAAATTCGATCCTTAGGGTAATACAGCGATTGATAGTAATTTGCTGAGAATGTAAAATTGTGTGGGTCAACACTTAAGGATAAAAACCTTCAGCCTCATTAAATATCATGCGATCCTTGTGGGTGAGCGACTTAGTGGTTATTAGCTGATGAATGTATCTTCTGAGCTGTGATTATAGTTATAGGACATTTTTGTCAAAAGGTCATGTAAGTGACAATGATGAGTTGTAGTGACAAGGGAGTAAACCTTAGGTAACCCATCGAGGTAGTGATTGAGGGAATAATGCAACACTTTAAGAATAGGATCTTTAGTGACACTGGTACTGTATACCTTGGGTGTACGGGTTATACGTCGTGTCCTGTATCCTACCAAGAAGCCTTAGTGGTGGTAGTTGTTGTCATGTATTTTTCATTGTGACTTAGCTAGAAATCTTGTGAATTCCCTGATTGAAATTGAGTGACTGGGTAATGTGTTTATAAGTGTTGGTACCATGGTGAGAACGTACTAGGAACCTTGGTTATGGGATTAGATTTATTATATACCGAGTTAAGTACCGTGACTATTATGTGAGTTAGATACTCATGATGATTTCAGGTAACTTAGGAGTGAACCTAGATAATCGTGGCGACTTAATGTTAAGTAAATGAGTTGTGATGTTTTAGAATAGTACCCATAGTGACATCATTAGGGTGAGCCTCCTCTTGGCAATACTTGGCGTCCTATATCCTACCAAGACTTTGATGCTATCAAATTATAAGTTTTGTGGTTATAGTATGACATTGAGAAATAGGATCCCTTGTGGCTTTCATAGGCATAGGTCTTGGTGTTTTTAGGCTATACTCGATGCCCCTTATCTAACCAATATATATAGTTGTATTATATAGTACATTAGCACATACTATGATGTTTAGGTAATGGAACAATTTAGTAGTAATGGTCGAACACGCATTGAGGATTAAAAGATGCAATATAGTAGAGTTGACTTCGGATTGGTCTTGCGGACAGACACGCGAGTCCGTGTTAATTACTTTTACAGGAATGTAACAAGGTTTAGATAATGATGGATTAATGCGGATGATGAACATTTCGTAGTGGTGAAATTCGAGGTTGCATAACATAGGTCACGATGGGACTTACGATTTTGCGTAATAAATGTGTAAGTTATTTAGAGAAATATTTGAGTTTGATGTCATCGCCATGAGGCATTGGGAATCATTTTGGCAATAAATTTTTTGTCATGATGGTAGGCCATTGATGGTTGTAGTACGAATGGGTCATGTTGGATTGTGGTATTACTTTGGAGTCAGTGCCACAACTATTGTTTACAGAAATATGTCATGCTATGATCTTTGAGGAAAGTGTTAAAAATAGGTTGGTAAGTGTTAGGTTATGCACCTGGGAGACTTAGAACACATGAATGTTCATCATAGTTTTAGAGATAACATTCATAATGGAGTGTTAGTATTAAGTATAGAACTTTCATGTGCTACCTGCATGGTTTGGTATGACCCTAGTAAATGAAATCATTAGGTACTAGGTATGGGTGATGCTTGGAAGTTGTGAGTCCCTTAGAGTGGATACGATTTGGGTATCATATAGTACATTTCAAAGAGTCTTAGCAGTGGTCCGTGAGTTAAATGTTTGAAGATATATGAGCATTTTGTTTATTTGATTAGAGTGATCCCAGAAATTAGCGTTGGTTATCGCATGTTAAAATTATAATGGACTAAGTATGATAGGACAATGGCTGACGATGAGCATTTAAAGAATGTAATGTCCTTTGGATCAGGTGGTTGTACTTTCTAGTAATGGTTATATGGCATTAGTCTTAAGGAGGGAATCCTAGCATCCCAGCCTCCCGAAGAAATTCGTTTTGTATTCCGTTTGTTAGGCAAGGACAGATTATCCATGTTTAGAATTTATCAGGGTTAATGAACCAATCTAGGGCATGTGGCAAGGTTAAGACTTTGGCAGATAGAGTTAATGAGTTATAAAATTCCAGCATACGTTGTGGTTTGTACATCGAGTGGCGATTCGATGTCGAAATTTAATTATTTTCTTTGGCATGGTAGTCGATTGATTTCTTCCACTACGTGTGTCTTCTTAATCTTGGCACTAAGATGTGGTAGATCAATGGTGATTCAGGTGTGTCACGGTATAAGCCCAGTAGTGATGCGGGTTAGGTCGTTTGTGGTTGATGCATCAGGGTACATGAGTGCGCTCCTCTTCAGAAGAACTGTTATTCTACATCAGTTGTGCATACACATGATCTCACGCTTACTGCACATAGTTTGCATATGTATTTGATTTCTTAAGCTAACATGTTTTATTAGTTAGTCGGGTTAACTAGTTACGACTTGGTTATGTGTCCCAAGGCTATGACTTGAGAATTTTATGGGTAAAGGAACCTAATAAAACATTAGATGTTAGTCTCGAATTATGTCAACTGAGGATGTGATCACTCATGTATATTTTTGTTGTGATACCTAGCATAACTCTAGGACAGCATAATGATCTCGTAGGAGATATCGGCCAGGTAGACCAATGTGGTAATGTAATTATCTTGGGAATCATTGATAAGTATGTTGAAAATTTTTGAGGTTGTCTCAACCTGGGCTAGGCATGGTCCAAAGTGGTCTGAGGAAATGTAGGTTGTAAACCCTAACGTATAAATGATCCTTGATAATGACGAATATCCAATATCTCGAGGTTTGTTTAGGTAGTCAGGTTAGGCATGCTTGAGGATTATCGATAAGAACTTAGGGTCCGTTGTGAGTGAACGACAAAAATGATGACTAATGAGATTTAAGTCTTTGGGTTTATACCATAGTGTTTGGAACACCCTAGGATTGGAAACTAGTTGAAGGTAACTGGATCCTAAAGTCGAGGGCCAATAATTTTGAGGAAAAAATTCCCTAAGGAGGGAAGTTTGTAATACCCCCCCAAAAGATATATATATATATATATATATATATATATTACTTTTAATTTGAATAGTTTATTGTGAGAAAATATTGGAGAAACAAATGCATAAGTAAATAGGCCAAATTGTACATAAAGTGACGTGTCGTGCGTAGGGATTAAAAAGAGAATTTTACATTTCATGGTCTGCATGGATGAACATCCATGTTAAATTAGTTGGTATGAATTCATCGGTGAAGTACGACATGAATTATTCAAGGAACGAACGTGACACAGACTTGGTAAATACAATGCCTACTTTTGACGGTAAGTGACACATAAGATTGGAGACTTGCGAGATTTTTGTAGGATTTCTTGTGGCCAATAAAAATAATTTGACCGAATATTTAGGGTTGTAATGACATATTTTATATAGTCCTATTTAAATTAGTATATGTTGTATAAGATTTATTCAAGATCAATCATGCATCAAGACAGATCTGAATATCAACGTTCCTCAACAGAAAAGCCTTCGTGAGATTAATTTTGGTAAGGTCGTGTTTAAGTCCCTTTACGGTTCATTTAAAATATTGAAATATTTTTTCTAGGTGTTGAATTTTTTTCTAAACTATTTTTAAACACTTGAGGTGTTTTTTTCATCAAAATAGTTTTTTAATTGTTGAGGCAGACTTTGAATAAAAAAATATTCTTTCGCTCTGTCGTTCGAGCGACCTGATCATGTCGTTCAAACGACATATGGATTTCGCGTGAAGCCTCGTTCAAGCGACATGTGTCATCATTCGATAAACATATTGATTTCGTTTGAGTGATTTGCCAACTCAAGTTTTTTATATAAAGCATGTTAAATGAGTCATTTTTTCTTAAGAAGACATGACATTTTTCATTCTGCATAAACTGCAAATCAGCAGAATACTTTTGTCTTTTTCAATTTAGGGTTTAAACCTTTTTTTTCAATTCACAAAAGACCAATAGTTTAGTGAATTTCTTTGGAACCCAAGATACATCTTTGGTAAGGTTTCTCATGTAGAGAGGATAAATCTACAGCTAACAATTGCGTGTGATTTGGGAGTACTCGTGGGTGTTCCTTGCTGATTTGGATTACGTGTTATTGTGGGCTGTTGTGATTTATCCATTACTGACTCTAGGATGCGTGTTTATGTGAGTATCTACGTGATATCCATTGAAGATTTCATTGTGTATGTAAGTTGAAATTTATTTTACATAGTGAAATAACAAAGTTTTTCCTTTTTGGTTTTTTCCTCAAATCTGTGTGTCAGCAATTTATTTATATTAGTTTTATTATACCCAAATAGTTGTATGTTTTTGGGTTGAATTAATTTTTTTTTAAATTTGACTCTAACTAACTAAGTTTACAATTGGAATTTGAGAATTCGGTTTAATCAATATCACATAGCATTCTCAAATTGATATCAAAGCAGGTTACTCTAAATTTTCAAGTATTCATTTTTTCGCAAAATTTTTTTATATTTATTTTTTTGGAAAAAAAGTGTTTTTGAAAAATCACAAATACGGTGGAGAACTTATATAATAGGTGACTATATTTTATGGCACAAATCATAGTTTTGACGATCAAAATAGTTTGAATTTGACGTTTGCGAAAAGAATAAAAGTTTTGGAAGAAGAAAATTGTCATTTTAAATCATCTATGAATCTTTTGCAAACAATTCAAAATCAAAGAGATTTTTATCATAAGAAATTCGTTGTCTTGGACCATGAATTTAGAAAATTAGAATTTTCCAAAAAGGAGAGTGATGATAAAGTCATATTTTTAGAAAACAAATTGGAGGAATTTAAAGATTCTAGGGTTTGTGTTTGCGCTAAAGAGGATAGTGTTTTGATTAATGATTTTAAGGCATGATAGAAGACTCTTAGGGAATAGTTTTTCTTTATTTTGGGAGGTAGAGATAAACTTCTAGGAATGATTGAACATATGAAGAAGGAGTCCCTAAAATTGGGAGAGTCAAATTCTTTGCTTGAGTAAAAAAAATTTAAGGTTAAAAAATAATTTAAAAGACTTGAGTAGTTTGTGTTGTGATGGTAATGGCCCATCTTGTTCTCATGATTTGAATGTCAAAGCCAAGACCATTGTTTGTTTTTTAGGGTCAACCACATCCATGGACATTATAAAAGATCAACCCATAGGTAACTTTCCTCAATTTTTCACATGTTCACCCTGTGGTAGGAAAGGTCACCTTAGGCGATTTTGTTTTGATCTTGGAAGAGTTCCTAGGAAGTTGAAGTTTAGTGTTCTTTTGGTTCTCGAAACCCCTATACGTCGTTGCACGCCTATTTGAGTTAGGAAATCACCTTTAGAGTCACTAGAGAGTAGACTAGTTGATTCTTATTTGCTTGCACATGATTCTTCTCTTGCTATATCTTATAGATGATTGTGTTCGCATATTTTTCATCGCTAGTTGTGCTTCATGATATATTCTTGCTACTGTTATGACTTGTTTACTTTTTGTATTAGATTTTAGTTTTTGAAAAATTGTGGAAAAATACAAAAAGATTTTCTTTTTTTGAGAAAAATTGAAAAAACCAAAAATATTTTATTTTGATAAATTTTTTTAAAAAAGACAAAAAGAGTTTTGTATTTTGTTTACACCGTTTATCGATGGACATTTAGGATGACCAAGTCACAATTTCATTCCATATTCACGTTACTATTTGATAGTGTTTTGATATGCGCATTCATTTTATTTTTTTGCTTTATAATGTTTGGAGTCACTAATATGTAATTTGAGATTACTACTTACAAGTTTGACTCTTAGTCTCCTTTAATGAACACTTACACAGATTTGTTTGATTATTTTACTTGTCTGTCACATGTTGGTCGCAGTGTTTCCATCTCGATCCTGTCTTTAAAATGAACCAAATGCAATAAAACTCGATAATGAAAGTAGTGAATGTAATAACCGTTGCCCATGAGGAATTTGTTTAATTTGGAAAATGATGAGTCAACACGGGAAAGGGCTGCGAGAGTACAAAACTAACTCGTCGTGAAATCCACCATTTAAAAGAGCCCGAGAAAAATTAAGGCAATAAAAAGATAAATATGCCAAAAATGAGGCCAATAGGATTTCTCTAAGGAGAGAAAAATAGATCACCTAAAGAAAAAATAAATGTATTATTATTTATGACGGTGTTCGGATGGAAAAGTAATCACGGATTTGCACATTCTGACAAAGTCTTAAAAAAGTATTACATAGTTTTAGACATTATTGGTGTGGACATCATTTTAGACCTTAATGTGTTGATTGGGTTGAGTCTATATCATATAAATTCACATTTTTTACACCAAAGGACGATTTTGAGCTCATTCGTTAGGAGTATCAATATTCATCATGCACAAATGTTATGTTTGATTGCATTGATTTTTCTATCGAATTTGTTTACACCCATTTATTCCATTCCCACGATTTGGTTATTTTAGTGTAAATTATTTTTGTAAAATTATTTTTTGCATTTTTGTTTGAAAAAATTAAAAAATCAAAAATTGTTTATGGAATGCTTTTGAGTATATCTTAGATGATCGTAGTTATTTTCTTTGCTTTTCGTGACACACCCTGTTTATTCTATTTATTATTTTCCTTGTCTATTTCGAACAAATAAAAAGGGGGAGAACGAATTATGATTTTAATTATGGAAGAGAATTAATATTTTGAGATTTGTTTGATTTATGTTTATCTTATTTCAAACTCGATACATCACGAAGGTATTTGTTTTGTCTCATTTGTGTTGGAACAAAATTTAAGATCATATTTTGCACAACTTGGTGATGACAAAGAATATTTGAAGATTTCAAGTTGTAGACTTTTGAAGAAAGTTTATAAGACTTGCAATTTTAGTACCTTTTCAGTTTTGGGTTCATGGGAGGATATTAGATTTGTATAGGCATTTGATTTGATAATTCAGATGTTTTTAGTTTTTACCGGTATAGACATAGGGGAGATTTGCAAAGATATTTTATATAGTCTTGTTTACATTAGTATATGTCATATACCACTACAACCGCTGAAGTTTTTTTCAAGATTAATCATGCATCAAGACGGATCCTAATAACAACGTTATTTAATAGAAAACCCTCAGCGAGATTAATTTTGGTAAGGTTGTAGTTAAGTCCCTTTACGGATCATTTAAAATATTGGATTATTTTTTTTGAGTGTTGAAATTTTTTCTAAATTATTTTTAAACACTTGAGGCATTGATTTTCATAAAAATATTTTTCTAAGTGTTGAGGCGGACTTTGAATAAAAAATTATTTTTTCTCTTTGTCGTTCGAGCAACCTAATCATGTCGTTCAAACGACATATGGATCTTGCGTGAAGCCTCGTTCAAGTGACAGGTGTCATCGTTCGAGTGTTATATTAATTTCATTTGGGTGATCATCCGACTCAGGTTTTTTATATAAAATGTCTTAAATGAGTCCTTTTCATTAAGAACACCTGTCGTTTTCCATTCTGCACAAACTTCAAACCAGCATAATACTTTTGTCTTTTTCAATTTAGGGTTACAACCTTTTTTTTCAATTCACAAAAATCCCAATAGTTTAGTGAATTGTTTTGGAACCCAAGATACATATTTGGTAAAGTTTTGCGTGTAGAAAGGATAAATCTATGGCTGACGACTTCGTGCCATTTGGGAGTACTCATAGGTGTTCCTTGCTGATTTGGACTGCGATTTATTGTGATATACTATGGTTGATCCATTGATAACTCTAGGATGCATGTCTATGTGAGTATCTATGTAATATTCATTTCATATTTCATTGTATATGTAAGTTGCGATTTATTTTACATAGTGAAATAAAAAGGTTTTCCCTTTTTGGTTTTTTTCCTGAAATTGGTGTGTCAATAATTTATTTACGTTGGTTTGATTTTACCCACGTAGTTGTATGTTTTAGGGATGAATTGATTTTTTTTAAAATTGACTCTAATTAAATAAGTTTATAATTGGAATTTGCGAATTTGCTTTAATCAATATCACATAGCATTCTAAAGGGTACTAAAAGTATATGTGTGACAACCCAGATATAGTTATGATAAATCATGTTTAAATCAGGCTTACCTTATCAGATATGGATAATGTTTTATTAATATATATAATGTTAAGTTATTATGTTTAGTCCAATACTACTTTCAAAAATCATAAAACATCGAATTGACTACAAACATAAAATTTTGAAGTTTTCGGTAGGAATGTTTATGTTGGAGACTTGTTTTAACCATTATAATATAACAATTGACTTGGTGTGAAAACTAGATGGTTGTATATACATGAGTTTAGTTTGTAACATAATAAACGGTGTGTGAAATAGATATCCGAGTAAGGAGTTATTGTAAAATTACGAAGCAAAGGCAAATCTATCCATTCATTAAATGGTATTTTGTCTTATTAGTACAACAAATTATTTGTTTTGATTCGTTGGAAAAAAGGTGGGTTTGACCAACTTATAACTCTTAAAATCATTCTCTTTCTTCATAAAAATCATCCATGGTTCAGTTTTGGAGAGTTTAACTTGAGGAAAGAGAGTCGGGAAGTTCAGGAAGAAGAAAGTGAGGAAGAAAATTGAGAAAAATCAATAGGAAATTACATAAAAGTCCCTAAGGAAACTCTATCCATAAATCTCATTATTTTTATTTTATTAATGATTTAAATAATATAAATCATTAATTGTTCATTAAACATTCATGCCTTGATGTATAGGTATGTGTAGATACGACTTTAAAGAAAGTTGAAGGTGTAAAATCTTTATATTATTTCTATTGGAAACCTTGTGTAGTCAAACTTCTACATCTTTTTGCATACTAACTCGAATTGAGTTATTCTAGTTGAAGATTAAAATAGACTCATATATGTATATAATATCCAAACAATATGTAAAAATACCAATAAATAAATCTTGGGTGATAGTTCAAAGTTCAGGTGTAGAATCTGCCCCAAAAGTGTAAGCATGCATACCATGTGTTTGACATTTCGCTTGACATAGCAAATTAACTCAAAAGATTACGAAACTTTAATTTTTATTATTAAATATGTTTTATTGAAATTTTGTAGAATATCATTGAAAGTTAGTACGTAGAAAAATTATGAAAATTCCTGGAAGTTTACTGAACGATAGAGGAGCCTATAGGGCAGGTTTACTATGGGATAAAAAAATGAGCATATCTTGCTCTAGAAAATTTCAAATGATGTGTAGTGTGTTGTATTTGAAACATAATATGATAAGTATTGTATTACAAAGATGAAGGTAAAGTATGTTTGGGCTATGATTCGGATATGTTAAATATCTTAACATCAGTTTAGATGAAACTTGATTTATGATAAATGTTTTGAATGAGATCATATGATGCTTCAAAATTGAGTTACTTTTAAGTTATTCTTTGGATTGTAAATATTCTTATGATGATATAAATATTGTAAAGATGAGAGGAAAGTAGGGGGAACCACTTGAACAAGTGCCAAATAAAGACAACGAAAAAAACCATTAAGTGGTCAAGGTGAGTGTACTCACTGGTAAGATGTATTTATACATGGCTATGGATATGATTAGAATATTACTCACTCATAAAATGTATTTATGCATGGTTATGTATATGATTATAATGTTATGAATACAAAATTGTTCATTTCGGTTTATCGAAATGGGAGGTTACTCCCTGACCCGGAATGGGGGAGAATTGTCTATTACAGACAGGATATGTGAATCATGATTCAAAAAGTTGGTCATTCTTTATGAATGAGCCAGAAATTAGGTCATTCTTATGAATGAGCTGAAAATTTAGTCATTATTTATGAATGATCTGGATAAGTATATATATGTCATCACAGGGATATGATTTATTGCATTTAATTTTATTCAATATTATAGTAGTGATGCATTCACTGAGCTATTTTGCTCACAGTTTCAAATGTTTAAGTTTTTAGGTAACGAGGTGTGACTGAAAAATCTAGGAGGTAGGGTGGGGTTCGCAAGGAATGCATAAAACCATGATTTTGGTCCAACGTAAATGGGGTAATTTAAGCCTACTTATCGTTTCAGTATGTTTCAATAAGCAAAATTGTGAAAAATTGTGAAAAATTTTAGTTTTATGGATTAATGTTAATAACTCAAAAAGGATAATCGCGTTAAGGGTTTGGTTAAGGTAAATATAGTTTGACTTACTTTGACTTTCAAAATTAATTATACGTAATTGGGTTAGGGTGTGTTCACTTTGGTATCAGAGCCTAGGCTTTAGAGTTTTTGGAGTTAGAAGCGCTTAGATTTGGTAGTGAACATAGAAATTATTTTGAGTCATAAGTATTAGATTTTAAAGGATACAAATAAGTATGTTGGATTCTCAAGACATGGAGATGAAGGGTTTGTTATTAAGTTTTAAATTGGCTTTATTTACTAACATTTGTAAGTTATACAAATATATTGTTATACGAGATATGAAATGTAAGGATTTTGCAGGAAATGAAATAAGATGCTAAGATTTATTCGGGGATGACAGCGAATACAAGCATTTTAATATGAATTATTGCATTGTTTTATTTATAGTATGAACAAATATGTCATTGAAGGAAAAATTTTAAAAGACAAAATGTGGTATACAAAAATTGTGAAGTATGGGAAGTGATCTCTTCCTATACTCGTATATGTGGACTTGAGTCATGTCACTTGTTAAGCCTTGAATTGGTGCGCGCCTCATTTATATGGGAGAGTGAGGTACAATAACCCATATTCTATTAAAGGATGAGAAGTCAGGAGAATTACTATTGCATGAATATGATGAGACTTCAATCGTCAGATAAAATGAAGATTCACCTAGTAAAGGAGAAAGGAGAAGATTAGTAGTTGTATATGTTTAAAATTTAATATGTGAAATGTCCTGAAATATAATATATCACGATTGATCTGAACATGGGTTCATATTGAATTATGATAAGTAGAAGAAAATAGTAATGAGAGTTGAGATGTACTTCCGTAATAATAAGAGTATATGCAGTGGATATTAATCTTATGATGTTTTGGGATGTTTATATGAATAATAAAGTTGAGATGAAATACTAAAGAGTTGGAATTTTAAAATATTAAGGGATCACTTTAGGAGCATGTGTTGTGTAGTAGGGCAATGAATTACTTATCACATGAAAGGTAAGAATTACTTATGAGAATTAAAGATGTATTTTGAAATGAAGGGTGGAAAATTATTAATATCTAGTGTATATGATAACTGAGTAGGAGTCATAAAATCAAATAAAAAGGGGGAGAGCGTATGCTTATACTCAATATCAACAAAACCTAATGGGACGTGGCCATGGTGAAATATAAATGAAGTATAATGGGGTGTGATGGCTTTGTGATAAAATATAATCGGGACTAAATGAGATTTTCACATTTAATAAATAAATAAGACCTAAACTTTAACTAATGACGAATATGGAATAACGTATGACTATGAGAAAGATGCTAGTTGGATTTGAATATTAGCAACTAGTTGGAGGGATATTGAGTTGTATTTATCATTGTATGTACGTATTGTCACTCAAAGTATGACATATAATTAATATGAATGACATTATACATAGTCACCAAGAAGTCTGTGTAAGGATAATGTGCTATGTGAGATACCATAATGTGATACATTAAGGTAGTTGTACATGTTATTTGAAAGAAATACGATATATAATTGTTAGAAAAGTATTATGGGGTTGATAAGTATGGTTAAAGTTTTAAGCGGTAATGTTACGTTTAATATCCATGTTATCAAACGAGTAAGATGAATGTACTAATGATGTCGCATAAGACTATCATGTTAATAAGTATTGGGGTAAGATTATGATTGTAAATGTATTGTGTTGGACAAATTACTTATTAAGGTCATTGTACGTTTATTTAAAGAACAATTATAACAATAGTGAAAAAGGAATATAGTGAGAAGTTATATTGAGTTCATAGTGCATGACTGCACAATATACATGAAAGTGAATATGAAATATTAGTTAACATTTAGTTCATGATTGTTTAGTTTCGTTATATAAAAAGTAGTGAGGCTATATTTAGATCAAGAAATTGTAAGGACGATATTTAACATACTTTTAAACTTCAGAAATGATGCGGATAGTAGTTAAAGTCAAACACATGTATTTAGTATTGAATGGAAGATGGAATATGATATGTAATAATCTAGTCTGGTAATATGATATTTCTGATTTGAAATATTAAGTGGAAGTTAGAGAGAGAAAGTATAAGAAGACGGTCTTGCAATAGAAAAATTATGATTGGAAATATTACACAATAATATAGGTAGACTATATGAATCAAGAGAGAAACATAAATAATGATACTAGGTTCTTTAATAATGTTCACTCATTCTTAATATATGATGATACAACTAATAATCAATTATATATGAATGTTCGACATACGTATATAAAGGTATGAAGTAATATATGAGTTGGGAATTGGTTTTCACTGATAATAAATCATTAAACGATTATCCTTACACGTAAATGATAAAGAAACTAAAGATATTATGAAAAAAGATTTGTTGTACATCGAGGAACCGATGGAAACTCTTGATCCTAAGGAGCAAGTATTAAGGAATAAAGTTAGTCCCATAGTTAAAGTGTTGCGGAGGATCCATGAAATTAAAGAAGGAACTTGGTAAAGGGAACATATCATGAGGAAATAGCTCCCCAATTGTTTGGTAAGTGAAATCCATCCTAAATTTCAGGGACGAAATATTGTAAAGGGGGGAAGTTGTGACAACCCGGATATAATTATGATAAATCATGTTTAAATCATGCTTACCTTATGATATATGGATAATGTGTTATTATTATATATAATGTTAAGTTATTATTTTTATTCCAATCCCACCTTCAAAAATCATGAAACATCGAATTGACTACAAACATAAAAATTTTGATCTTTTTAGTAGGAATGTTTATGTTGGAGACTAGTTTTGACCTTTATAATATAACAATTGACTTAATGTGAAAACTAGATAGTTGTATATATGTGAGTTAAGTTCGTATCACAATAAACGATGAATAAAACAGAGGTCCAAGTAAGGAGTTATGCTAAAATTACGAATTAAGGGCATATTGGTCCATTCATTAAGTGGTGTTTTGTCTTAATAGTACAACAAATGGTTTATTTTGATTGGTTGGAAAGGGAGGTGGGTTTGGAAGACTTATAATTCTTAAAATCATACTCTTTCTTCATAAAAGTCAGCCACGGCTCAGTTTTGGAGAGTTTATCTTGAGGAAAGAGAGTTGGGAAGTTCAGGAAGAAGAAAGTGAGGAAGAAAATCGAGAAAAATCAATAGGAAATTACATAAAAGTCCCAAAGTTAATTCTATCCGTAAATCTTATTATCTTTTTGAATTATTGATTTAAATGATATAAATCATCAATTTTTAATTAAACTTTCATGCCTTGATGTATAGGTGTGGGCAGATACAAGTTTAAATAAAGTTGAATGTGTGAACCTTTATATTGCTTTGATTGTAAACCTTTTGTAGTCCAACATCTATATATTTTTGTATACTTAATTGAATTTAGTAATTCAAATTGGAGATTAAAATATACTCATATATGTATATGATATCCAAAAAATATGTAAAAAAACTAATAAATGAATCTTAGGTGATAGTTTGAAGTTCAGGTATAAAATCTGCCCCAAAAGTGTAAGCATGCATATCACGTGTTTGACATTTTGCTTGACATGTCAAATGAACTCAAAAATTTACGGAAATGGAATTTTTTATTATTCAATATGTTTATTTAAATTGGGAGGATGATCATAGAAAGTTATGACGTAAAAAAATTATGAAAATCCCTAGAAGTTGACTGAACGATAGAGGAGTCTATAGGGCAGGTTTACTATATGGTACAGAAATGGGCATATCTTGCTCTAGAAAACTTGAAATGATGTGTCATATTTTGTACTATAAACCTAATATGATAAGTATTGAATTACCAAGAAGAAAGTAAAGTATGTCTGGGGCTATGATTTGGATATGTGAAATATCTTAACATGAGTTTAGATGAAACTTCATTTATGATAAATGTTTTTAATGAGATCATATGATGCTTAGAAATTGAGTTATGTTTAAGTTATTCTTTGGATTCTAAATATTCTTATGATGATAATTTTTTTTTAAAGATGATAAGAAAGTAAGGGAAACAGATAATGACAAAGAAAAAACTCATGAAGTAGTCAAGGTGAGTGTACTCACTGGTAAGATGCATTTATACATGGCTATGGATATGATTAGAATATTACTCACTGGTAATATGTATTTATGCATGATTATGGATATGATCATAATGTTATGAATACAAATTTATTCATTTCAGTTTACCGAAATGGGAGGTTACTCCCCGACCCGGAATGAGAGAGAATTGTCTATTGCAGACAGGATATGTGAATCATGATTCGTAAATTTGGTCAGTCTTTATGAATGAGATAGAAATTAGGTCATTTTTATGAATGAGCCAAAAATTTGTTCATTCTTTATGAATGAGACGGAGAAGTATATATATGTCATCACAGGGATATGATTTATTACATCTAATTTTATGCAATAGTGTAGTGGGGATGCATTCACTGAGCTATTTTGCTCACGATTTCAAATGTTTCTGTTTTTAGGTAATAGGATGTCACCGCCAAATCTAGGAGGTCGGGTGGGGTTAGCAAGGAATGCATAAAACCACGATTTTGTTCACACTTAAATGGGGGTAATTTAAGCCTACTTATCCTTTCAGTAAGTCTGAATAAGCAAAATTGCTTTAAAATTGTGAAAAGTTTTAGTTTCATGGATTCATGTTAATAACTCAAAAAGGATACTCGCATTCATGGTTTGTCTAAGGTAATTATGGTTTGACTCACTTTGACTTTCAAACTTAATTATAAGTAACTGGGTTGGGGTGTGTCAATATGTAACAATTATGTGGGGTCAAAGAAATCAAAAAAAGAGGATTTTACACTCTGGGCCCGATCGATCGCGGGTCCCCGGGCCGGTCGACCGCGCCTACCAGATAAGGCCCGAGCAAGAGTTCGTTCGTGCGCTGTTTCTTTTATGGCGGTTCATTTTTCCAAGTTTCGACTTCTTAGGGACTCCAGGTAAATATCAATTAAGCTTGGACATCTCTTGGAGTGTATACACATAGGAGAGGGAGTATTAGGGTTGTCGTTTTCTCCTCCCCATATGTGGACACTTTTTCTCTCCTTATCTCTCTAAGATGAAACACCCATAGCAGTGCCTTCTGTCAGGACCCGTTCTGGGCATACACCATCCACACTAACCACGTTTAAACCACCTCTAGCAAGTTTCTAATCACCTTGTGTTACCTTAGTGAACACTAGATAACCTTGTGTAATGTAGAAGATTAAGTTCTTGATTTTTTATGGGTATTTGAAGAGGGTGTTCTGGGTATGTGTTGATGGGTGTTTTAAGGGGGTGTTCTTAAGGATCAAGAAGAAATTTCATGGAGCGTGCTTGGAGTTAACTTTTAGGGCTTTTAGAGACCCCCTTTAGGTAACCTTTGGAGGTGGGGGATCCTACATCTTATCTACTATAAGTTTGAAGTGGAGTATAAAATCAGCATACTTGTGTACTTATATTAGGCTAAATACATGTAGGATGTATGTTAAATTTACACCCATGCATGGTTTGGTAATCATATTGGCATTGTTCGAATAATTGGTTTAAAAAGGTTGATTTAAAAAAGGGTTTGAAAACATAGAAATTTCCAGAATATATGTCTTGAACATTTTATGAATTAAAATGTGTTAGAATGGTGTTTAAGAGCTAAATAAAGTGATTTTATACAAATACATGTAGTTCGCATATTAAAGACATCTTGTGAAATAAATTGTGACATTATATGTGAAAAATGAAGATGAATAAGAGAAGAAGAAACTCTCACCTTAATAGGCATTTTAGCGTGTATGAAATTCATTTAGAAAGTGGATTAAATGTTTAAATGTATGAACATTAAGGTTTTTACGTGTATTGTGGTGTAAAAGTTGATAATGGAATATTAAGGGTTCAAATATGTGAGTAATAGCAAAGTGGGTATTGCGATGAAAAATTCCATAAATAAAGTGTGTAATTCAAATCTCTTGAATATGTAAAAATGTGTTGTATTATATATTAAAAGTGCTAAAGTAGCAAGTGAGAATGTTGAGTAAATATGAAGTCGAGCAATTGTTAAGAATAGAGAAAGATGCTTAAATTGTTAAATGGAAAATTTAATAACCATTTCTGGGGAAATAACACTTAATAAAGGACAAAATGCTAAAATTTGGCAAATAAAGGGTAAATTGGTAATTTACTTGAAATGGACAATTTTTATGGAATAAAAATGCCAAAGAATATTTTTACACAAATGTGGGTTGAATAATGAATTGCGTCCTAAGAGTTAATGATTTTGGTGTTAAATTGATGTATGTGTGAATAAAGAACTTAAAAGGGAAAGAAATCATCTTCCAAGTGTTAATGGAAAAATGGACGGTGAAGTGAGGGCTTTTAGCTTCGGCTAGTAAATAAGGAAGAATGTGGACATGTGTAAAATGTTAAACCCATTATAAAGAGTCGGATGCAATTGGGAAATAAGTAATAAGGGCCCGGATCCCTTGGATGAAAATCCCTAAACCACTGGCAAGAACATATGGTGCACAGAGTCGGTGTGGAGCCTTTGTAATTATGCAATATTGGAAGATTTTGAGAAAAAATAAAGGAAATACGGAACATATCAACAAATGGGTTGTGTGGTAATGTTCAATTACAACCTAACTTGAATGAATGCAATAAATGTTCCAATAAAGGTGAAATGGACAAGTAAATGCGTAAATCTATTAATGTCCCTAGTGAAATGAAAACGATCAAAGGGAGTAAATAAATGGGTGGTTAAGCAACCTAAATGGTTAAAACCACACTTAATAGAGGAATGTGTTATGAAAGGAATTTTCAAGAATTAAATAAGTATTTTCTAAAAGGATATTGCGTGTGTTGAAGTGGCGATTTCAATGAAAATACTAAAGCACGTTCAAATAAATAAAAGGGTTAAATTCCGGTAAAGTAATGGATTCGAATCAAATCAAGTGTAATTATTTCAAGTGTTGAATCGGATGTATTAAACAAGATTAAAATGCTAAGTATGAATAAAATGAGTCTTTACTAGATTAAGTTGAATTAATCTTGATAAGTAAGATTTTACGAAAGTAAGATGGTTAATACATTGGAATGTGTATTTCTAAATGTATACGTATGTAGATTTATACATATTTTCTCATGCATGTGATTATAGCGTGTGAGTATTCCTTTATGCCGTTGATTTCTATACTGCTCGTTGAAATCCCAGTGGGCATAAGCTCACATCCCCACTTTGTTTATGGCAGGTTGGGAGCGGTTCCGTAATTTTACGGAGTTTTATAGGTAAGTATATTTTATTTATATTTACGTTAGTTGCTCTATTTACTTGGACCTCGAGTTGCTACCTAAGGGACCCTCGCGTAGTTTATCTTGAAACTGGAATCGCATGCTAATAAGTGAAACGTAATTAAAATAAAACTGGATTATAAATATTATATAGGTTGTTCCATTACACTTCACACATAATGCTTGGGTGAGACCTAGTTGACTCACGGGTAATCCATAAATTCGGATCAGGGCATTACGAACAACCCATGAGGAAGTGTAAAATTTTATCGGTTATTTTGTACTTTAATGTAACATTTTTGGATGTAATGGTAGCAATAGTTGGTTTGGGGACATATTTCTTTTGTTGATATACTGTGTTTTACAATAGGTTTCTATGACACTAAATGTTAATTTTTGGAAGGTTATAGGGGATGTGATGACATTATGCATGTTTGAAATATAACCCCATATCATTAGAATTTCAATTTGTTATTGATTGAACTTACGTTAACAAAAAAATGTTATAAAACTCAACCAAATTAATTTTTTTTTACGAAGAGGGACGAAAAGCTCACCTATGTTATAAATACTAAAAAGGCCGGAAGAGCCCCATCCCAGAGGCTTATAAAAATGTGAAGGAAAATTTGGAAACCATAAATTAGGTTTTTTACACAAAAAGCCCTTAAAAAAATATAGTGAAATAATAAAATAAGTTTAGAGAACTTAAACAAAGCACAAAAAATCCTTCAAAAAATCTGCGTGGACTTAGGTAAATCTAAAATAAGGTAACATAAATTTATCCACCTTAATCATACCTTTAAGAACATTAGTAAAATCACCAACTTCATGGGAGATCAAGGAATAATAAATAGAACTTCTATAATTAGCAAGGAAGTCTGTAAGTTGGTGGCCTTCTCTTAAGATATGAACAAAAGAAATTGAAAGATCTTCTACAATATGGAAAATTTCTTCAAGAACGTCTCTAATCCTCCATGTGTATTTTAATTCCTTGTTTAGGATATCGACAATGACTTTATAATATGATTCCACTATGAGAGAATAGTATTTTAAGTCTAAATAATATTTCAACCCTTTAAGAATAGCCATTACTCAAGCTTCCATGTTTGTTTTTAACTCCAAAATAAGCACTGAAAGCCCATACCATGCCACCTTTTTTATTACGTTTATTCCACCGCCTCCACTGATGTAAATGGAATCAAAATTTTAAACTCGTACCAAAAGGTAGTATTGGTATAAAGAAGATGGATGATGTGTAAAGCTTTTTCAATAAAGCTTTGGTGGAAACTTAAAAGTACTCCCTCTCTGTGGTCCAAGTTTATGATTGCTAGATATTGCAGAAACTCACATCCAAGTAAGGCTAATGGTCGAATAAGATCTCAATCGTGTAAAAGAATGTGAGAAGTTAGAAGAGATGCTAAAAAGTGTATCAAGTGGAGGATTGGTAATGGTAGTATAAGTACATTAACAGTGATGAGCTATTTCAAATCAAGGATCTCTGGAATGGCAATAGGCAATTGGGTAGGAATAAACTTTATGTTCTATTTTCTCCCGGTTATTTGTTATGTCACTATGGAAACCAAAATTCGCAAGTTTGGTTACTCAGATGAGGTTATCTGGACAAAAAATGCAATAGGAATTTTCAGAGTTTGTTCAACATGGAATTTAGTGAGGGAGTATTCAATTAAAAGTTGTTAATCATCCTATGTGTGTTAGGAATCTTTGCTAATTAAAATATTTGTTTCCATTTGGAAATTTTTAGGAAGGTATTTCCCTTTGGATGACAAATTGTATAACATAGGATGGAAAGGTCCTTCCAAATGTCATTGTTATTTAAATCCAACGATGGAAACATCTGACCATGTGTTTGCTAATGGATATGTTGCTATTCAAGTTTGTAATCATTATAGTGGTGTGTTGGGAATTTATGTGAACATGCCTACAATCAAAAGTAGGATTACTCAGTGGTGGATTAATGCTCCAAATAATTTTTCATGTATATTTCACAATATGATTCTAGTTCTAATATATTGGATTATATGGGTACAAAGAAATGATAGCAAGTTTAGTGAGTCGAATCCTTATATATCTATATTGATTATGAAAATCAACTCTCTTTGCCATTCTTTTTTTAATTGATCCCTCAATTTCCAAGTGCAAGTACAATTTATAATATGCATAATATGTCCTGGTCCTCTAACAAATTCCTACTAGTGAAATGGGTCCCTACGCTAACTAAATGTTTACACTAGTGATAATTTATGTAAATATCCTATACTTTAATTCATTTATAAGCCACATAAACTTTCCACAATGAACAACTCATATCAAGTATTTGATGTCTTAACATTAACTATTGCACTTGGGAAGTAATTCTAAGATCATTTAAAAATGAAATGAACTACATTTCCATATTTTCATAAATGTCCAATTATGGATGAACTTTTTCCATTGGACCCTCTTGCCATTGCCTCATCATGCCATTGCCACATCAAGCCCTTACCATCAATTGTAAATAATAAATATTTAAATTGTTTTACTTTGTTTCAAGTTATAAGTTCATAATATGTTTGCTAGATTTTTATATATATTTATAGTTGGTTTCAATTCATATTAATATTATCACATACAAGCAAATCTAACACCAAAGCTTTGGGATAAACATAAGACCTAAGGTGCATTTAGTACAAAGGTTCTAAATTTTACCCGGTAATATGCGTAAACTTATTTTTTCCTTTCTGCTAATGGTACTGAATTTGATATGATATTTCATGTTGGTCAAACCATTATATGTCGTATCCAAAAATATAATATGGGGAAGAATCAATTTTGGATAAAGAAGATTGCTTGATTGTATGTGTTTTCTTTTGTTTGACTATGTAGATTCATGTGAATGTTACTACATTTTTATTAAAGGGTTGGTTTGATAAAGGTATGGTTTGAATTCAAATAATTAAATTTGTGAAGTCCTCAAATTTTCACAATTTCGATGATGAACAAATATTAGTGGAATAGCTCAAACGCTGACCTACTATAAATTCTTGTAGAGGAGAAATAAGTTTGTTCCTCAAAATTCTTGTATCATCCACCAACTTGACTGTTTAGTTATGTTGTTGAATGATAATAAATATAGGAGTGCATTAGGTTTTATAACTTATCTTACTACTTTATTTGAGACACAAATAAACGGGTTAAATGATGCAATGATATATATGTGCGTAATTAAATAGTTTTGTTTTAATTTATGTTCACACAGCCCAACAGACTTAAGGAGATATATACTTATGTGAATCAGAGACATGGAAAATATTAATCCTCTTGTGAAACATTATAAGAAATTGGAGAGGTTTGATGCAACAAAGTACAAACGTTGGTAATAGAAAATGGCGTTCTATTTAACAACATTGATTTTGGCAAAGTTCTTGACGAAAGAAGTCCCACAACTAAAAGATGATGCTGACACTGTAAGTGTTGTTGCAATTGATGCATGGAAACTTTATGACTTTTCATGTTGAAATTATATTCTCAATATGTTGGACAATGATCTATATATTGTTTATAGTCCATTTAAAGACCACAAGAACTCTGGGAATTCCTTGATAAAAAATACAAAATCTATGATGAAATACTTAAAAAGGTACTCGTTGGTAGGTTCTTAGATTTCAACGGAGAATTCCAAGACTGTTCTAGTAAAGTACAAGAAATTCAAATAATTATTCATGAAATCATGTCTTTAAGCTATTCATTTCAAGTAGCGACAATTATTAAAAAAAATCCTCCTAGTTGAAGAGACTTTAAGAATGATTTGGATTAAAGACAAAAGGAATGAACCTGGAGGACTTGATAGTTCTATTGTGAATAGAATAAGACAATATAAATAGTGAGAATAAATGAAGTGGATATTTTATAGCGGCAAAGGCCAATGTTGTGAAAAAATCAAAGCCGAAACGATATAACTCCCACAAAAACAATAAAGGAAATTTAATCCCACTAGTACAAATGGTAAAGATTTTATGAAAGTCAAGGGTTAATGTTGGTTTATAGGAAATTGGTGCTCAATAATTATATAAGAGCAAAGGAGAAATTTCCAAAGCTACGTATAATTAAGACAATATTGCACAAATGTTTGCTGAAATGGAGAATATTTTTGTCGTTGTCTCTGAATCAACATGATTAAGAAATTTAATCATTGGTGGGTCGACACTGGAGCGATGCACCATATTTGTTCCCACAAAAGTGTATTCACATTATACAAAGAAGTAGATAATGGAGAAAAACTATTCATGGGAAACTCTTTTAGTTCAAGTGTCAAAGGGCAAGGAAAGATCATTCTCACGTTCACTTTGAGAAAAAATATCACTTTGAATGATGAACTACATTTGCCCAAAATTCACAAGAATCTCATGTATGTATCATTATTAAGTAAGAAGGGTTTTGAATTGGTCTTTGAATCGAAAATGTTTTACTCACCAAGGGTGGGATGTTTGTGGGAATGGGATATTTAAGTGATTATTTGTTTAAACTAACTCTAACCATTGATTATATTATTAGTGATAATAATAATAATAAATCTATTACTCATATGATTGAGTAATTTCATGTTTGGCATGGTAGGTTAGGATATGTTAATTATGGATCCATCTGTAGATTAATTAAATTGGGCTTAGTTCCGAACTTTAAAATAGAGGATTCAGGTATATGTGAACTTTGTGTATATTCTAAATTTTCTATTAAACCATATAAATTTATTGAAAGAAACATCTCAACTTTAAAATTAATTCATTATGTGATCTAAAATATATTCAAACTAGAGGTGGTAAAAAAATATTTTATGACATTTATTGATAATTGCACTAGATATTGATACATGTACTTACTAGGTAGTAAAGATGAAGCAATTGAAATGTTTACTGTTTGTAGGAGGGTGGTTGTTCTAGGGTCTATGAAGAACTGGAATGGGTGAGGTGTGACCCACTCTAATAAACGTTGTCTTCAAGGTTTTCAAAGTCTCAAGAGCATCTGGGGAAGAAACTAAATATTTCTAGTAATTATGGAGTCTCTGTAACTGAAATGTAAGAAGACATATGGTTAGTAATATATTTTCAATAACAATGAAAAGAAAATGGATTCCTACGAAAGTGATGGTTTTAGGGAGTGGAGAGACAAGCACTTCAGCTACCAAGAAGAGAGTAGGGAGAAAATACTTTCTAGGGTGATTTTGCTAGAATAATAGTGCTAACTTCAGTTTTTTTTAATGTTTTTGACCTTAACCAAGGGTCCTATTTATAGGTAAAGAACTAGGGCTGGTGTGGCATTTTGGGTGCCAAAAGGAGACACCCTACGAGACAACATCTGGAATGTACCTTTTTTCTATGTTAACTGTTTGTCGTCTATCCACTCTAACAGACGACTTCTGGCACAACCCATAGTTAAAACGAAAATATGTCGGGCACAGTGCCAAAAAGTGTGATTTGGTAAATAACTTTTCAAATGGTAACTTGGTAAAAAAACTTCAACGATTTTCGAGTGGCCTTGGGAGCCACTCGCCAAAAAGTTAGTTTAAAATTTTTTGTGAGCAGTACCTTGGCTACTCACTTATTTTACTAAGTGTGGACTGCGTGAGTGCTTCAGTGACCTCTTGGGTCTCTCCTATCAATATTTTCTCTTTCCTTAGGTATTGAAGTGGTTGGGACTTATGTTTCCTAACAAACCTTGTCTCTTTTCTACCAAACCAAAACCCCCTAGAGATCCCAGCTGGCCTGCTCGAGCCCTGCTTGCTCGATCTGGGATGCCTGGGCAAGAAAATAATAATGTTAGTGACTATTTATCATATGAGATACTTTGACAATTATTTGACCGCGAGCATCCCCTCAATCTTTTAGGTTTGCTCACGTATTTTCTTTTTTTCCTTGGGGTTGCTTGTCGAGCACGCACTCACCATCTCTGAGACTTATCAATTATCTCCCTTTTGGTCTTGGTTCTATTTGTTATGGAAGCCTCTCACTAATTCTTCCATTTGGGCTCATTTCTAGAATTTCGAACAATTTTCGTAGACCCTCTCGCTAAATCTTCTATTTTCGCTCATTTTTGGAATTTGTCCACTCGTCAAATACTTTATTTTGACTCATTTCTTAAATTTGGCCACTCGTGGTGAACCCTCTCGCCAAATCCTCCATTTTGGCTCATTTTTAGAATTGTGCTACACGTCGTGGACACTCTCACCAAATCCTCTACCTTGGATTTCTATGTCTTTTCAAGCCTGCTCATTGTGAGCCCTCTCGCCCATAGTCCATCTTGTCTTTCTTTGTCTCAGGGTATGTTTAGGCCTGATCGTGTGATAACCCCCTCACCTATCCTTGCACCCACTCGTCTTTAGGCCTGCTCACCCATTAGATGTACTTATTGGAAGTTGACTGGGTACCCCTCTATATTAACCCCCTATTGCAAAAGTGTTTGTGTTGGTTAATAGTTTTGCATGAAGTAATCATTAACCTTTTCTTGGAATTCTAAGGGTTTCTTCAATCACATCATTATGCTGTTTGGCATTAAATGCTGCTGTCAGTTTATCCTTCATTTAGTGTCTTAAGGAGACATTTGTCTGCTTGGGAACATACATACCATCGTTATGGTAATCATTGTATTCCTTTCTAACCATCAAGAGTGCGACCCTTCCTAGGTACAAATACTTTTTTCAAAATTTTAACCCTTACTTATGTCATTTACAAACTTACATTTTTCGAGCTTTTAGAGAGATAAGCAGTTTGCCTTCCAAAAACCTCCATTTTCTTTATATCCTTTCCTTTTCAAAACATTTACTCTGTTAATGGCGCCCTCTTTTTGGGATTTTTCTTCTAGATGTGAGATTCTCGTTGATTCGATGCCCATTTCAATGACAGTTCCCACCGTGCTCGACACTAGTGTCACCACTGTGACCATCGCCATCGTTCCTACCACCGCCCTTACTAGTGGGTCTGGTGGCGCCGCTTTTAACACTGCCACTATGTCTAAGGTATAAAGAGAGTACCTTGAAAATCATTCAAAAAGAGTCTTTAGCTTTTACTGCCTAGCCCCAATTTTGGGGAAAAGGACACTTTTGTGGAAGGTCTCGAGAGGTTTGAGGCATAGTTTGTGGAAAAACCGAACGATAAACCTTTCTTAGGTTTTATGAAATCATTTGATACCCCCATCTTTTTGGCTAGTAGCATTTTGAGAGTTCAAGTGGATAGGGGTGATTTTCCCTACTCGAACATAATCATGGATGTCTATGGGGGGTGCTCCTAATGAGTGGGACCTCTGGGTGGACTATATTCTAATTGAGCCTACTCACAAGGCTATCATCGAGTAGTTTGGTTTGACGAGGACCCTTGATAGTTAGAAGGCTTTCACTATTGCCAAACATTCCACTCTCAACCTCCTAGCCTCTCGCTGGAGCATTGACTCGCACACTTTCATTACTAGCTAGGGTGAATTTTCCATCACCTTGGAAGATATTTGCGAGTTGACTGGCCTCCCTTCATTCGGAAGTCATGAGTCCACAGATGGTTATGAAGATGATGTGGAGAAGGAAATGTGAGACGATCTCTACAAAGCACTATCTAACTGTCCTAGATATGTTACAATCAACAAGATAAGAGCCACTAAGAACACATTTACTAAGTGTCAAAGATACTGGTTTGGGACTTTGAGCCCACCCCAAAAGAAGGTAGTTCGAGCAGGCCACCCTTAAGTCAAGTTGCTACCAAGATCAGTTCTCCGTCTCATTTGGCAACTTTCTCTGTTACTTTCTTAAGTAGGTTTTTATTCCAAAGTAGGTCAAACGAATCCCCTCGTTAGTTGTTACTTCACCTCGCAGTCAGGCTTGCTCGAGGTAGGGATGTTCCCCTCGTAGCACTTATACTAGGTTCAATATACACTTGGTTTGATCATTCCCACGTGGACATATAGCGATCCCATAGTTATCATGATGTCATAAACTTTGCAAATGCCTTAATTTTGATGGACTTTTTGTTCAAAATATTTCTTAAATTTGCCCCTGAGCCTCATCAATTACATGGCAACGCTGCTCAAATCACTAGATGGCATAAGAAATGCCCCAAGCAAGCCTTAGTTTCTATAATTGACAATGTTGATGAGATCTCATTTCACCCCTACAACAAATGAATGGGTGGCATCTTCTCGTGGTGGTTCTTATCAACTTCTGCTGGCACTTTCTACTATCCTGCCAATGTGGATTCAGTGGCAGACTTCCCCTACATATTTATCATGGGTGTGGTTCTTCCTTGTTTTCTCCCCTCGCAAACTGAATTTGGGCATATAGTTGAGTTTTATCATTCCGAGAGAGTGACGAGACAATTTGGGTATGACCAAGGAGTTTACACCATCCACCTTTCCCTCAATCCACGAGCCCATTGATTTGTACTTGGAGGCATATGCTAATTTTACTTTTGAAGGGATGCTTAAGAGAATTATCAATTTTATTGACTTTTTTATACCTACTCATGACTACCTCCCCTCATTTAGTCGTTTATTGTTTTCTTTATGGTAGCATTAAATTTCACTTATTAAGAATTATATTAAGGATATGCCCCATGAATCATCCCCACTAAGATTCTAAATAATGACAATTACTTGGGTAAAAGGACCCAAAAAGAGTTTTAGTTTCGCATCACTGTAACATAGGATCCCCTTGAGTACATCACCCCTATTTTAGTGAGGCCTCTATACGAGGAGTTTATTTATGCCAAACACCTAGGGCCTCAACCAGCCAAAGATAAAGGAAAGAGGAAGGCCAATACTAATTCCTCTTAAAGAAAACCACACACAAATGTGTCAAATTTTTTCCCAACACAAGTAGAGATGACTCAACCTTCACCTATAAGGAGTCGAGAAAGTAAGCAGCATAAGACGAAAGTGGTTGAGCCCACTGCTCCCTCGACCATTCCAGACTAAGAGTTAGACATTGCCACTATTAGGACTGGGGAGATATTCTAGATAGTATGTGAGGAGAACTATGTGAAAACGTGAGCTTTTCTAAAACAACGCTCTGATACCACTTTGAGAACGTGTAAGGATCCCCGGATTTTTTATTTTCACAATTAAAATTAACTTATAATTTCCTTTTATAAAAAACGAGATGCGGAAGCGTTAGGATGGTTCAATAAAACAAACTTAAACACAAAAGTATTAATTTTCACTTAAATCAAGTTAAACAAACGAGTTATCCAAGTCCTAGAATTTGCCGAAGTCATAATTATCAATATTTCAACGTTTGATAAATCCAATTTTAGTAAAAGACTTGAATTAAATAAACTTTACCCAAAATTTAATTTAGAACCAAATTAAATTAAGTGTGATAATTTAATCCAAATTTTATCTTGAATTATCCTAAGCATGCATTCTAAATTATTTATGCAAGATAAAATAAATCAATCACACTACGCCGCGATGTACGAGAAAAAACCCAAGATGGGAAACAACCTCGGACGGCCCTACCCACAAATCCACTAGATACGGTTTTACAAATACAAAACAAAAAGACTTACAACACACGACTCGATCCCTCTCAAGCCTCGACGCTTCTTGTTGTAGATACCTCTTCCTAGTGGATAACCTTGGAGCTCCACCGCGGTCTAGGAATCCACCGATAGGACTTTATATGGTCACCATCACCCGTACATGGAGCCTTTCTCTAAGTGGGTAAATTAATGCAAACTCCTCTTCAATTCGGTGTAGAGAAAACTGGTGCCAAACTCCAAGCAAGATATATGTATATGAGAACTTAGAATAAACTCATTTGGGTGTAAACAAGAGTGATGTATATTTTTCTCTAAAAATCTCACTCAAAACATGATCTTTTTCCCTATTTGATTTTTCTCTCAAGACACTCTCTAAGAGTTAGTAGGATATGAAAAAGATGCCTTGGAAAAATGGTTTCCCGCACATCATAAAGTCTGGAAAAAATCAGTTAAGAAACAAGTGGGAAAGTGGGTGAAAAATTGCTCAAAACTGCCAAAAACTGTTCCCATCTGACATCTCGTTCGAACGAAATTTCGTTTGAACGACATTCTCGTTCGAACGAGTCTTCTAACGAAGTTCCAGTATGGACTCGTTAAAAACTCGTTGGAAATCTCGTTCGAACGACAATCTCGTTCGAACGACATTTCGAACGAAGTTCCAGTATGCCTTAGTGGGAAGTCGTTGGCAAACTCGTTCGAACGACATCTGGTTCGAACGACAATCTTGTTCGAACGACATATCGAACGAACTTCCAGAAAGTTCATAAATTCAATTTTTGGCCCAAAAAACTTTATAAACTTATTTTAAAGTTCTAATTAATTCTTTCTGAAAATAAAACACAGTTATTTATTAAACCTCACACCCAATAAAATAAGTTCCGAGCTCCTATATATATAATATTGCATTCATACCTTGGGAGCGTGGAACCATAGTTGATGACGTAGAAACGAGGCACGCAAACCGACATATTGATGAAGCTTTATACTTTTTGTCGATACGTCTTCAAGAAACACTTCATAGGCTTGAGAATATTACAATAAAATACAATCCTATGAATAAATATTTTTGTCCGGAATTGAGCCAAAACTATATATGGACTCAATTGGAAATTTGTGTCCTTACACTATGAGGCCTTTGGCTATTCCGGGACAAAAACCAAACAAAAATCCTAAAGGGCCATCAAGCTCACTAGACTCAAAAACATAACCCACCCAAACTTGACTCAACCCAAGGATCAAATGCTTTGCCATTGAAAGATGCTGCTTTAGAAGAATTCCTGTACACTTAAGCAAACTATCAAACGCATAGGGAATATCAAAATATTAAATGCAATTAATTAATTACTCCCCCTAAATTAATTCTCCCCTAAGATAAATCTCCCCCCCAAACTAAGATGCGATAATAATAGGATTAGATGCCATTTCTCCCCCTATCATTCTCCCCCTTTCTGTTCAGGAATAGACAAAGGCTAAAGAATCAAAACAATAACTTATTTCCCACAAATAAAGCATATAAACCCTCAAGACTAAGTAAGGGATAAAAGAATGGGATAACAAGCTAAAACATGTAATGGTGCATATAGTGATGAGAACGTGAAAGCATATGGGCAACTAAAGTTCAACTAATCCAAACAATAACATCGGATACCAACTAGGATGAAATAAAATGATACCAATATATAAATTATTAAGGATGTGACATCAACAAAGAATGCAATAAGATGGATACCAAGTATGAATTAACGCATACAAGGATTAGAAAGCAAAGCAAAGACTAAACAAAAATATCAAATATATGTATACATAATATATATCAAAGAGACTCAAGTACACATATATAGATATAAACACACACATGACACAAAAATACAATAAGTTTGCACACTCGTATGGTAAAAATGTGTCATATGGAAATGGAAGTGTAGGGGTGTGAACTAGGAACAATTAAATTTAGACCCAAACACTTAATAAACGTTCACGGAGTTCTCATTTGATTGCAAACTTCATCACATTTAAATATAACCTCATGTGACAATATAGATTGAACTCAATGAACAAACATGCACAATGCATACAAGCCTAGCATATTGATGATTCTACAAACCAATAGAGTCATGACATGAAATACGCAACTAGGATAAATGGACATTGTGCAAACCGTTAATATACCATCCAATCTCCCTCAATATGCATTTATATTAAATTTGAATGAATATATCAATCAAACATTGGCCTTGGCAATTTATGTTTCTTCTTAATGCCGTATTTTCTGTTTTTAGGCCTTTGGACCACGTATTTCTTTTAGGTCCATTCAAAACCGTGGCTTACAATCGCAAATGATCACTTAGTCCTTTCGGAGCCCTTCCCCGTGCACATTTTTATTTATCATGTTTTCATTTTTCACACAAAACTCACATGCAACGGATTTTGACATGCACTAGTCCTCCTAAGTCACAAATATGTAGATGACAAGATTGGAAGGAGAACACCTCACATAGCTCAAATATACATATGAAGTTAAGAATTCAAAGAAGCTCGTGCATGTGTGAATAGAGGCATATAAAAAATAGAATTCATTTAAACAACACAAAATCCACCTACTCCATAAAAATATGGTAAAGAACATTTTAAGGATTGACAATCTAAACCAAAATTTCTAGCCACATGGAAGCGTTAAAGGAGGGATTCAAACACAAGTATATGCCACTTAAAGTGTGTCAAACAAAAATACACACAAAATAAAATCTTTTTGAGTTTTTGAAAATTTTACCCAAAAATAAAAAATATATATATACTCAAAAGACAAACAAAAATCATTTGAATTTTTTCATTAAACTTAAATTACCAAGGGATAAAATCCAAATTATAAACAAAAATCTTTTTGTATTTTTCATTTAATGCAAACAAAATGAAGGAAATATAATACAAAAGATAAATAAAAATCATAATTCTAGCATGTGAAAAGCATGGAGCATAGACTAGAAAATGATTAAACAAGCATACATTTAGCATGTAAATATAGCATGAAGTACAAAATCTAAAGTATGCAAACACTAACACATTCATCCTTTAGATTTAGCAAGGCAGGAAGCATGTGAAAGTAAATGAGAATCAAAAGCCCTATTTTGCAAGGCAACCAAGTCGGATTTCCTAACCCAAATTAATGAAGAATGACTATCTTGGGGTGTTGGAACTTTAACTACCATGGTTACTTTACTATGGGATTTTCTAGGAATTCGTTTAAGATCAAAACAAAATTTCCTAAGATGACCTTGTCGACCACAATAACTACAAGTAAAAACATGTCGAAAAGATTTACCCAAGGAGTGATCTCTAAATGCTTTCCTAGTAGATTATCCTAAAATGTTGGTTTTGGCTTTATGAGAAGATTCATTACAAGTATTGAAGCCTAAACCACAAGTGTCATTTTTAATTTGGACCGTTCCTAAGATTTTATCTAATTTTTCCGAACGACACTCCAAATCAAATTTGACATTACTAGAGTCTTTTAATTTATTTTGCAATTCTAAAATGTTAGACTCTAATACAACATTTCGCTCTTCAAAAGAAAGAAGCTCCTTTTTCAAGGATTCCATTAAACCCCTAAGGCTATCTCTTTCGCCTTCTACATATTCAAACTTCTCTTGAAGAGTCCTCTCACATGTCCTAAGGTCTTCTATTAAAGCATTTTCATCAACGACCTTGACACTCTCTCTTAAACTTGCTTCTAACTTCAAATTAGCCCTTTTTAATTTAATATATTCTTTATAAAGTTCTTGAAAAGTATTTTGAAGTTCACTCACATTAACCTCTTCTTCATTTTCACTCTCTCTTTCTTCTCCACTCTCACTATCATAAAAAACAAGAGAATCATAAACAATGACCTTGGAAGTGTCATGTGTTAAAGTTTTATCAATCGATGAGTTCTCACTATCACTCACATAACTAGCCATAAAAGCCACAAAATTAGGCTTAGTGGGGGAATCGGGTCCCTCTTCCTTATCACTATCACTAAGGGTCGCATTATAGGCAATGGGTCGTTTACCCTCTTTACTTAGTTTAGTGGGGCACTCATAAGCCCTATGGCCATAACCTTCACAACCAAAACACTTATTAGACTCGTCCCTATCTAAATTTTCATTACTAGGTTTAGGGATCTTCTCTACTTTAGGGATCTTCTCGCCTTTGTCATGCTTAGAAGTTTCAAATTTCTTAAAATCATTTCTAAATTTATCTTTGTTAATTTTAAGAAATTTTCTAAATTTACAAGCAAACAAAGCCATGTCTTCCGAGTCACTATCACTCTCGCTCTCTACTACTTGTTTGACCTCTTTTCGGGCTTTTAAAGCAACACCCTTTTCGATTTTCTTTTCAATTTTAGAGGGAAACATATCTAGTTCATAGCTTTGTAAATCACCTACAAGCTCTTCTAATTTCGTAGAGGCTAAATGTGGCAAAGAATTTAAAACGGTCACTTTTGGAATAAATCAATCGGGTAGGGACCTTAAAATTTTCTTTACAACACGATTGTCAGGTATTTTCTCTCCCAATTTAAAAGATGAATTAACAATATCAGAAAGTCTAGCATAAAATTCATCAAAAGTTTCTTTTTCATTCATTTTGATAGTTTCAAATTGAGTGGTGAGGTTTTGGAGTTTTGAAGCTTTAACGACACTAGTTTCTTCATGAGTTAATTGTAAAATATCCCAAGCTTCTTTAGTGGTTTCACACGTCATAATAAGTCGTAATTCATCCGGTGTGACAGCGCTAAACAAGGCATTCAAACAACGGGAATTGAAATTAGCAAGTTTAAACTCATTTTCAGTCCATCTATCGGCGGGTTTGGGAACACGTTCATTTTCAACTAGATACGTTGGTGGGGACCACCCGTTAACAACAGACATCCAAACTCTCTCGTCGATAGATTTTAGTGCCGATTTCATTCGCGCTTTCCAATACGCGTAGTTCGAACCACCGAAAATAGGAAATTTTGAAAATGGGGAAAATTCCATTTTAGCCAAAAATTATTTAAGGATCTTTAACGAAATAATTTATCGCTCTGGCTCTGATACCAATCTGAAAACGTGAGATTTTCTAAAACAACGCTCTGATACCACTTTGAGAACGTGTAAGGATCCCCAGATTTTTTTATTTTCACAATTAAAATTAACTTATAATTTCCTTTTATAAAACACGAGATGCAGAAGCGTTAGGATGGTTCAATAAAACAAACTTAAACACAAAAGTATTAATTTTCACTTAAATCAAGTTAAACAAACGAGTTATCCAAGTCCTAGAATTTGCCTAAGTCATAATTATCAATATTTCAACGTTAGGTAAATCCAATTTTAGTAAAAGACTTGAATTAAATAAACTTTACCCAAAATTTAATTTAGAACCAAATTAAATTAAGTGTGATAATTTAAACCAAATTTTATCTTGAATTATCCTAAGCATGCATTCTAAATTATTTATGCAAGATAAAATAAATCAATCACACTACGCCGCGATGTACGAGGAAAAACCCAAGACGGGAAACAACCTCGGACGGCCCTAGCCACAAATCCAATAGATACGGTTTTACAAATAGAAAACAGAAAGACTTACAACACACGACTCGATCCCTCTCAAGCCTCGACGCTTCTTCTTGTAGATACCTTTTCCTAGCGGATAAGCTTGGAACTCCACCGCGGTCTCGGAATCCACCGATAGGACTTTATATGGTCACCGTCACCCATACATGGAGCCTTTCTCTAAGTGGGTAAATTATTGCAAACTTCTCTTCAATTCGGTGTAGAGAAAACCGGTGCCAAACTCCAAGCAAGATATATGTATATGAGAACTTGGAATAAACTCATTTGGGTGTAAACAAGAGTGATGTATATTTTTCTCTAAAAATCTCACTCAAAACGTGATCTATTTCCCTCTTTGATTTTTCTCTCAAGACACTCTTTAAGAGTTAGTAGGATATGAAAAAGATGCCTTGGAAAAATGGTTTCCCGCACATCATAAAGTCTGGAAAAAATTAGTTAAGAAACAAGTGGGAAAGTGGGTGAAAAACTGCTTAAAACTGCCAAAAACTGTTCCCGCCTGACATCTCGTTCGAACGACATTTTGTTCGAATGACATTCTCGTTCGAACGAGTCTTCTAACGAAGTTCCAGTATGGACTCGTTAGAAACTCGTTGGAAATATCGTTAGAACGACAATCTCGTTCGAACGACGTTTCGAACGAAGTTCCAGTATGCCTTAGTGGTAAGTCATTGGCAAACTCGTTCGAACGACATCTGGTTCGAACGATAATCTCGTTCGAACGACATATCGAACGAACTTCCAGAATGTTCATAAATTCGATTTTTGGCCCAAAAAACTTTATAAACTTATTTTAAAGTTCTAATTAATTCTTTCTGAAAATAAAACACAGTTGTTTATTAAACCTAACACCCAATAAAACAAGTTCCAAGATCCTATATATATAATATTGCATTCATACCTTGGGATCATGGAACCATAGTTGATGACGTAGAAACGAGGCACGCAAACCAGAATATTTATGAAGCTTTATACTCTTTGCCGCTACGTCTTCAACAAACACTTCATAGGCTTGAGAATATTACAATAAAATACAATCCTATGAATAAATATTTTTGTCCGGAATTGAGTCAAAACTATATATGGACTCAATTGGAAATTTGTGTCCTTACACTATGAGGCCTTTAGTCATTCCATCTTAGGAGCATTCCCTTTCATCCACCCCTATCGCAGAAGGTACTCTAGTTACTCATCTTTTTTTTAGTGAAACTGCTAGTCATGTGGTTTAAATGCTTATTCCTCATCTTGATCACTTGAAGAGGAATAAGTTGATTATGGAAGAACCCCTTCCTATGACGACAATTGTTCTTCTTCATATGACATTGGTGTTATTGAATCTCACCAAGGTCACACGCCTGACACTTGTACTTTATTGTTAGCTTCGAGAGGCTCTAGAGGAGAGTAGGATGAAACCATGAACTACTCGCCTTCCACCACTAGACCCACCACTAGTTAACTACCTTATAGCATGCCCCTTACCTAAATATTTTAAGTGCCTTCTATTTTTTTTCATTTTTTTTTCTTTTGCTTGACTTCTGCAATAAGTTTTCCAATTTTAACTTCGTCTTTCTGAAAAAGTTTCTTCCATGGGGATGAGTGGCCCCTCAGAGGTGTGGGGCACCTTCTCGTCTGCGCCTTCTCCACTTCCATAGTTACCTTTCCTCCCTGAGAGGAACTTTATGTTTATCTCCTCTTAAGGCCTTTCTAGAGAGGTCTTTCCACAAAACTTTAAGACCTGTATTTGCTCTGACTTATCAACTATCTTTAACATCTTATGTATTTATTTATAATAATATCTATCTACTATGATTCCCACTACCATGAGGAGATCTTCTCTGTCATCTTATTCTGTATAGATAATCACCAATCTTTTTCAAATATCTTTAAGTCTCATCACCCACTGGATTTTGACTTGTTCTTGTGAACTTACTTCTATACATTTGTCTTTTTTGATAGGTGAATGTTGCCCCCAGTCCCCCTACCAGGCCTCCTTCCCCCTCTTCAGTGGGCAGATCTTTAGTTGGGCCTTTTACTACTACACCTTTATAGGTACTTCTTAGCACTTCTTCTTTTGTTTATACTTTAACTTCTATTATCTAAACTATCATATCTTTATTGTCTCTAACTTATTTTGTAGGGTCCACTTTCGAGTGGCCTTTCCACCACCAATGGGGGATACTTTTACCCATTGGGGTTGTTATTCTTGGTTTGTCACCCTTCTGGGGTATATCTATCCCCAGGATTTTCATTCATATGGATAAAAGGCCCCAAATCCATCCTATTCCATCATAGCCCCCCATTTTTAGTATGGATTTGAGTAGGCCTGTCGCATAGGACCTTGTTTCTCCATAGGTACTTAATCCTATGCCATTTCTTCTTTTTATTACTTTTATTTATAATAAGTTTTCTCGTTGATAGGCTAGTATGGGTATCCCTTCGACCTCTATGGTTAAGTTGAGACCTTCTTCCCCTCCCAAGGTTCAGGTATTTGATTTTACTATTTTTAGTTTTCAATAACTTGTGATTCTAGACTTTACTTGACGTGTAGCTCACTTCTTATTCATTTGTATTTCATACTAGCATCAGCACTTCATCATCAACTATTTTTGCAGCTGATGTTCAAATAAGCAACTCAGCTGCAACTCCACCAAATGTATTTTCTTTCTTCTCTTGTGCTTTATATACTTGTGATTTTTCTATTTGAAGGGATCTTGGTCATGATCTTCTTTTCCTTGTAAAGTGATTTCCTCGTAGGTCCTTGTTACTGTGGACCCTCCTATGACTCTATCGTCGAGCCCTCCTTTATCAGAGGCCTCTTATGTATACTTTTATCCTTGGTACTTCACCTTTCTTACTTTTTGTTATGTAAGATATCTTGGTGACTTAGTCTTTATTTCGTTAATTTCAGGCTAATCATGTTAAAGTCCCTTTGTCTGTAGGACATGCTGCGAGAACTGTTGAAGTGACTCCTCAGGTATTCATTTAAATGTAGCTTTTTTAATCTATCTTTATCTGCACAAGTGCTCACCAACACATCCCGGTTTCCTTGTTCTCCAGTTATTGCTGCGAGCATTCCAATGATCGTGGAACAACTTGGGAGTACAGATGTGAGTGAGGTATTATATTATCATACCTTATTCAATCCTTTTTGTTTTTCTCCCCCCTTTGTTTTCATTCTCTCTATTATTGTACAAGTTATCACCATCACACCCATGTTTCCTTATTTTCAAGTTAGTGAGGTAAGTGTTGCCATATCTGTGGAACAATCTGTGAGCACTATGGTGAGCACTCCTAGGGTATTATACTCTCATACCTTACTTAACTTTGAATATTTATTTGGATTCTTACTTTCTGATGATCAAGTGTTCTACTAATATTAATTTGTTCTTTCTTTTCCAAGTTACCATACCATGTCTAGAGGGACCTTTCAGTTTGGCTGGCAGCAACCTCACCCCTTTGGGACTAGGGGTTTGTTCTTTCTTTTCCTTATTTTTGTTATTTCCTTTCTAGTTGAAGTTGTTTAACTAGTCCCCTTTATTCTTCTCGTCTTTTCACATTTTTCTTTCAGGATCACGCGAGTGGGCCTGTGGAAGCAACTGATGATAAGGGACCTAGTACTGTGGTCACTAAATCTCATGGAGCTAAAGGTTCTACCCATGAGTCTTCTTTTTTTTCCTTTTGATCTTGATTCTAGGAACACATGCTATGATGATATTGAAGTGGAGGCTCCTGAGATCTTCATGAGAGACCTATGGCGTGAGGATCAGCCAAAGAGATTTAAGATCCATGCACAAGAGATATTGAATTTGATTCTCTAGCATCATCCTTATACCTTCGCGTCCTAGAACATCCTAAATATTTAAAGCCTTACTATATATAACACGAAGGCCCTCGTCAGCCATATTCATGACTTTTTGTCCATTGCTCTTGTTGATCTTACCAGCTCGACATATTTACTCTTTTTATAGTCCCTCTATGACATTCAAAGTTTTTATCACTTCCAACGAGATTGGCTTGATGCTGCAGTTCATCATTTCACGAGTGTCCCACTTAAGAATATGATGAAGCTTAATTTTTCTATGTAGACTAGAGTTCAACAGCGTCATGCTGAGGCCACTCAACTTCGTGGCTAGATTCATTTTCTTGAGGGCTAGTTGGCCAAGGTCATGGCTTGTGATTTTGAGGATGAGTCCCTCATTTCTAAGCTTGAAGGGGAGTTCATTCAGGAAGTTGTCCCCTCATATGCTGACATGCGCTCGAGATAGAACATTTTTTTTGTTTTGTTCAGTTGATGTTTCTCGATATGTAGACTTTATTGTTTTCCTATGTACTTTATATTTTTCTTATACATGTAATGACTATTCTATTTTCAAGGAAAGTCTTCTATATTAATGGAAACAGACACTTTGCTTTCATTTGTTCATCTCCATATCTTCTATGCATTATTTTTGTCTAGACTGATATTTGTTCACTGTAAGTTGCTCCCTTTTTCTATGGGAGCATTTGCACAAAAATCTTGGCAAATTATATTATAAAATTACCCCATGATTTGTGGGGTACTTGTTCCACACTTCTTCTGTAACTCTTTCACTTGTAGGAAATGGCTTAGAGGTGGGGTTGGCCCCTTCTCTATATTCCCAAATAATCAGGTAAATAATTTATAAAACAAAAGTAAAGATAATACCTAACTTTGCAAAACTTGTTCTCAATATAAATAAATAACTCTGTTAATTCTTTAAAATTGCCCCTTAATCTGTAGGTATTTGAACGGTTATAAATAGAAGGACTTTGCTCAATATATTTTTCCATTGGTATGTATATACCCTATAAATATAATGAGTAAAGTTCCTTATAATCTTGATCCTCTCACAAGCTTTGAGTGTCATAGTTTGTTTTGACTTCTAGAAAACATATATATATTTTTTTTTGTGTTTAGGAAAAAAAAATAACAATAATAAATTGGTTAATTTGGTTGCATCCACTTGAAACTTATTAGCGAGTAAGTGCTCATAACCCATTAGAAACAAATGCAACTAAGTAAAAAAAAATTATCAAGTGTGGCCGCTCAAAATAATTTATATTCCTTCACTTCTGTGAGGTAGTGCTTATCTATGTTGTTTACATTTATTTCATACTCAAGGTTTATTTTACAAAAAAAAAGTATATGTACTTGAGAAACTATTTGGAATCACAAAAACAAGACTTGGAAAATTTAGTCATCGTACTTTCTCAACCACTTACAGTTAATAGACTTGATGCATTCACTCTCAGGTTTCGATATCTGGAAATGACCTAACTTCCCCACTCCTCACACTACAAAGGTCCCTTCCCAGTTTGATTTAAACATGGACACTGACATGATCCTCAAGTGGTGAGTGGATGCTCGTAAGACCAGGTACCCTATTTGAAACTTTCTAGGCTTAACCAGGTTGTCATAAGCTCTGGATAATTATTGGGAATAGAGTTTGAAATTCTCTTTGGCCTTATCTCGATGCTCATTTAGGACTCCAACTTGTATGTGTTTGGGGTCTAGCATGAGGCTATTACTCAGAGCCATTCTAGCTGAAGGTACTGCCAGCTCTACTGGTAGTACAAATTTGGTCCCATAAACCAGAGAGAAGGGCGTAAACCCTATTGGTTTTCTCTTCAAAGTTCTGTAGGCCCAAAATACCATCGGAAACTTTTCATCTTAAGAACCTGGCATGTCTTCGAGAATATTCTTCAATATATTGATTAATGTCTTATTTGTACCATCTCCTTGTCCATTCCATTTAAGATACGCGATAGTTGAACTGTTATGCACGATCTTGTATTTTTCTGTCGAGATCCCCATTTCCTTGCATACAAACTATTTCCCATTGCATGTGAGGATAACCTTGGGTATACCAAACCTACATATTATATATTCTTTTATAAATTGGGTCACTATTTGACCAGACACCCTCCTCAAGGGGGTCGTTTCTTCCTACTTGGCACACAGTTCGATAGCAATAATAATAAAGGCTTTCCTATGAGAGGTTGGGTTGATCTTACCTACTAGATCAAATTCCCAAGTGTAGAAAGGGTAGGGGCTTCTAGAATTTGCAAGCTTACTGAAGGGGCATGGACCATGTTTCCATGTACTTGGCATATCTTACACTTCTTTTAAAGGGGATAGAATCAACCTCCATTATTGGCTAATATTACCTCAACATCATCAATTGGTCATATAACTTACCACCCCCATGTGGAAAGGCTCGTCAGCCTTTTTAACACTTTGTCTACATCTCCCCTGACCACACATCATAATGCCTTCTCGTTATATCCCCTTTCGCCATGTAAAATGGGCGATTCTTTTTTCAGATCAATTTCATTTGTCCTTTCAGCTGGTAGCTCCCCATTTTCTAGATATGTTATGTAAGGTTATCTATAATCTTCAAAATTTCCATTAAGTTAGCTTCATCTAACTGATCGAACTGAATTTGGTATTTTAAGCAGCCTTGCTACAGACGAGTAGCCTCTATACTCATAGTGGGTCAATAATTTCCCCCTCAATGCAACTACCAATAGAGAGTAATGTTGGTATCTCCACAATGACTCTCATTCATTTCTACCAACTTTCCTCTAGCTTTTTCATCTCCTATAAACCTTGATAGGAATCCCCGTGGGATTTTAAAATAAAGGGTCCCTTAGAGCAGGTGATAGTTTACTAGCTCGAACATTTTTATATCACCTTCTCATGTCTTTAATTGCTTCACTATTGGAAACCTCTAATCCTTTAGATACTCACTTGGAAATAATGATTTCACTATTGTGGTTACTGTGATTCGCCAAACTGTGATGGTGGCCTCTTACTTCTCCATCTCTAATTTCTGAGAAACTATAGTCAATGTATCCAGGTGCCTATTCATTGTTCACACTTTTCTCTCTATCGTAACTTTCAAAAATTGGCTAAGTAACCTTTGGAAAATTGATATGTATAGGATTAGGTTGTCATGGTTGAGGGAAAACTCTACATTCACTTATTTCACCACCAAATTAGAGTCCCCATATATACATAACACTTTGACTCCTCTTCTTAGTTCCACCAATAAGCCAAGTATGAAAGCCTCATATTTTGCCTTGTTATTGGAGCATTTGAAATCTAGCTTGAAAAATATAGAGGGAACTTCTCTTTCCCATTTTAGAGGATGATGTTAGCCCCACCTGTCCCTTAAGCACAAGAACCATCAAATTCCTTCCTCCATTCCTCCATCTCCTCTACTAAGTAGGCTTGAAAATTTTCACATGGAAATTCTTCACTAGGAGGCTCAAAACTCTTACTTGGGAAGTTAACTAATAAATCCTCTACTCTCTGACTCTTAATGGACTTCAAGACAACACATTTCAAATCATACTCTAATAAAATAAAATAAAAAAACTCGTTGATTTACCCACCATGAAGGTTCGTGCCAATATATATTTTATTGGATCACATTTGATGACAATGTGCACCGTGAACGCAAGAAAATAATGTCTTAGCTTTTGTGTAATTAAATCTAGGGCCAAGCAATGGCTCTCTACATTATTGAATCTAGATTATTTTATAGAAATTACCCACAACAATTAGTATATTTTCCCCTCCCCAATTTTGAGCAAGCAATGCACATATGGGTCGTTCTATTGAAGTCAAATAGAGCAACAAAGATATACCCGCTTTGGTGGTGTCATTTTTTAGGGGGGGGGGCAATATTGCATTTATCTTTTCAAAGGATTTTTTATGTTCCTCCCCCCATGTCTACTTGGCCTTCTCCTTCATTACAAGGGGAAAAGGGTGAGTAAACTCCGTTAAGGATGGTATGAATCTTCTAAGGTGATAAACCTTCCACAAGAATCTCTTGAGTTTCCTCTGGATTTTTGGAATTGGCATCATCAATATAGACTTCTATTTTTCTTCATCAATCTGCACCTTTTACCCGTTTATTACAAAGCCCAAAAAATTTTATGTTATCACCCCAAAGGCGCACTTAGAGGGGTTCATCCTCATCTTGTATTTGTGGAATCTCTCAATCACCCCAAAGGCGCACTTAGAGGGGTTCATCCTCAGTTTGTATTTGTGGCATCTCTCGAACACCCACCACACATCCTGCACGTACTTACTTTATCTCTTGGACTTCACTACCAAGTCATCCTCATAAAATTCCAATATATCATGAAATAAGTCATGAAATATTTCCATCATCGCGCACTAATAGGTGGCACTTACTTTTTTTAGTCCGAATGGCATGATCGTGTAGTGGAAATTTCCCAAAGGTGTTCAAAAAGAAGTCTTTTTAGCATCTGTTAGATCCATTCTAATTTGATTGTAGCCTATATATCCATCCATGAAACTATACATTTCATGATCCTCCATGGCATCCACTAAGTTGTTAATGATGGGCAACAAGAGTTTGTCTTTTGGGTAGGCACGATTTAATTCTCTAAATCCTCACAAATCCTTTTTTTCTTTTTGTCTTTCTTGGCAATGGGGGTGATGCTCTAGAACCATATGGGGTGCTGGATAGGTTTGATGAACCTTGCTGCTAGCAGTTTGTCCACTTCCACCTTGATTTTTAGATCTAACTCTGCTCTGTATGTTTGAGTGTAATGTCTTACTAGTAAGGCATTAGGCAAAACATTCATTCTATGAGATTTCACTTCAGGGTTTATCTATGGAATCTGTACATATTTCAATGAGAACACATTTGTGAATTATTTAAGCAAATTGACAATCTTCTTTATTTGTTTGGGGTTTAAACCTTTAGAAATGAAGATAGTTTGCTCATCTCCCCCTATCTCAAAGCTTAATTCTTCCAACTCTTGAAGTTATTCCCCTAGCTCATCTTGCATACATTCGAGAACATCTTCATGTTCTTTAATATGCTCAACGATTATGGGGATCATCAACTAGAAAGCATTTTGGTGTTGGATCTAAGTTTTTGTTCTAAAACACCGGCTGCGTAGACCGTTATAACTGATAGATCACTTTCCCATCCGATAAGATAACTTTCTTACAAGTTTGAGGAGACCTTGTCTCAATCTCGAATTTTCTCTTCCCTTTCACCTTCCCATCTAAAGGGACTACTCGTTGTCCCAGTCTTTCATGCACAAACTTCTTGGGTTTAACACCTTATTTATCTATACGAGGCTCCTTTAACCTTCTGATCAAGCTTCTTATTTCTTCATCTATATCGGCGTAGAATTCCTCACTCACCAAATGGTATTCTTCCACTGAAAATGTTTTGTTACCTTTATCACAATCTTTGTTCCACGAATGTTTTCCTTTGCACATTGATGAAACATCGATGGCATGATTCTTTGAGTGTGCATCCACACATGCCCTATTAAGAGATTATAACTGTTTTTGTCATTTTTAATGTGGAACTTGACCTGGGATGTAAAATTTCCCAACTTTATTCCCACATTTACATACCCAAGTGATTGCATCCTGACAATATCAAAACTAGAAATCCCCAACAGTACTGGAATGATCTTCTCTTGGGAAATTCCTATCTCACACAATGTACTAATGGAAATAATGTTAATAGATGCCCCTTCATCCAAGAGTTCTCTTGGGAAGATGATTCCATTCACTAAAGTTATTACGTACAAGGGATGATTATGGAAGTAAGGCACCTTCCTATCCATTTCTGAAAACACTACTTTAGAAGTATACCTCTTGATCAACCTTCCTATAGAGCCCTGCTAGTTTAGTGAGGGGTTTCATCATTGTTGTACTAATTCTAGGATCCTATTTGTAATAAATTTACGGGTTTCATCCTTCATCCTAATCTGATTGAAGAACCATTTAAAATTTGGGCTCCTCGTTATGGCTGCATTGTTTAAGTATTGCTCCATGTCATATGTTTGCTTGTTGCATACATATTATGCTTCAAAAATTCCCCCTCGTCCAGGGCATGGATCACATAAGCTCTTCCATCTTTGGGGCTCACTTCCTCACCCCATTTTCCCTCCTGTTTTTTTCTATCTAGGTTAGTTAACCACTCTTCGGTATCATGGGTTCCTTCTTCATCCTGTGCTATAACCTTTTTTTTCATGCCATAATGGTGAGCTAGAAACGGTTTTTATTTAATGCTATCGGTGTTATTTGTAAGGTACCATGGGCCATTTACATGCCAATTATCCTTAGTCAATAAAAGTAGTCCTTAGTAGCATGTTGAACCCTTTGGTGGAGAATGCAAAACTTTGCGTCCGCCTTCTATGCCGTTGATGGTATTTGACCATTTGAGTGAAGGGGTCCTCCTACCCAATCTCGCACTAAGTTACAATAGCAATACATAGCCTCTGCTAGACTATAAGGCAGTAGAGGTGGGATGTCGTCTCCAATCTTTCTCTTACCCATTGCGTTGTTGTTCTTGAATCCTTGGTCTTCCTTCTGGTCTTTTGAGTTCCCATCAACATAGTTGAAGGATTGTCACCTGGACCTTTGGAACCTTCCTATTATTAGAGGCACTTTTATCTTCCAACTTTGTGCCCTAGTTTTGATAATCATCTCTATATTGTTAGTCACTTGCATAAATTCCTTGAACGTTCCATCCCCAGTATCATTGACTAAGTGAATCTTCTAATCTTCCAATATCCCCTCGACATATATATGTAATAGACTTGCTTCATCCACATCATCATGGACATCCAAAACCCTCTCTCGAAAGGGTTTGATTTAATGGATCAATAATTCACCTGGTTTCATCACATATTACGCAAGGTTTCTTAAGGTGAACTCATATTCTTTTAGAAAGAACTTCTATAAGAATTGTCTATGCATTTCTTCCTAGGTGGGAATGTTGTGCGGTGCTAGATGGGGGTACCATGTGTATGCCATTCCAATGAAAGTTTTAGATAACTCTCATAACTTCAACTCCTTATCATTGCCATGCACACCCAAGTATTCCACAAACCTCATCACATGTTCCAAATATGCCAAATATGGGGCCAATATGATTTCTCTAAGTTGAAAAAAATAGACACCTCAAAATTGCAAAAGAAAATTTCATAGAAATTTGAGGGAGTTTGGTTGGATTTGACATCTTTGCACTTTTTTAAAAATCTCCAAAAATCATTATATAGTTTTGGATGTTATTGGTGTGGAAATAACTTTGAGCTTTGATTTGTTGATTAGATTGAATCAATTTCTTATAATTCCACCATTTTTACACATAAGGAAGATGTTGAGTTCATTCGTTAGGAATATCCAAAATTCATCGTGCACATATGTTATGTTTGTATGTATTTATTTTCCTATCATATTTGTTCACACCCCTACATTTCCTCTATCACCGACTTGGCTATTTTCGTGTTCTTTCTGGGTGTGATTTTTTGTTGTAATTTTTTTTTTTGAAAAACTTTAAAATTTTCAAAAGGAAAAAGTTTTGTTACCTTGTGATATTCTCCATTTGCATTGCGTTGTGTTCTTCATATTTGTCTATTTGGGGACATCATAAAAAGGGGGAGAACAAATTACGGGGGATATTTTGTCTTTGCTTGCATGTTTGAATTTGAATCGATAATGATTTGTTTAATCTTGATTGATATTGATTTTTTCTTAGCATTATTTTTTCAAACTGTTGTGCGTCATGGATATTGTTTCTTGCCTCATGTGTGTTGGTACAAAATTGAGGATAATTTTTCACACCCTAATGATTATAAAGAAAAATTGAAGAAGTTGAAGAATTGAAGATGTTAAAGCCCTTTTTTAAGACATTTCATTTAGTATTTCCAGTTTTGGGGTTTATGGGGATATTAAATTGTATGTCATTTATTTTGAGTTTAGGTAGCATAATTAGAATAGTTTTTATGTATTACCGACATAGACATAGGGGGAAATGTGTAAGGACATGATTTTATAAATGTCCATTTTAGTATCTAGGAAATTTTTTAAGTGTCCTAGATCACACCATGTATATCATATATTGCTACACTCGGCACGTCAACACGATCATCCATGACGACCTCGATCTGAATCTGAAGTTATCACGCTCGCATCATATTCATATGTGTGTAGTGAAACATCATTGAGCAATGTGTAACGTGTGTCTTCAACATTCCCACTACTCCACTCGCAATTATGTAAAATATTTAATTTAGAGTTTTTATGTTTACATATTTATTTAGGAATTTTTTATAAACTGTTTTTCAGTACCTGAAATGTTTTCCATCGAAATAAGAATTTTTTCTAAGTGTTGAGGAGAATAAAATTGTCGTTCACATCATTCGAACGATGGTGCACTGTCATTCAAACAACAACGCATCTCGCGCAAAGTCGATCAAACGACATCTTATATCGTTTAAACGAAGTCCTTATTTCGTTCGGGCGACAGAGTTGTCTTAATTTTCTTATAAATACCAGTTTTCTGCACTCACATTTTTTAAATCTTCACAACACCTTTTTCTATAGAACCAGCTGCAATTTAAGACTTCGTTTTTTAGAGTTTTAAACCTCGTTTCACTCACCAAATTGTCCAAAATTCATATGTGAATAATTTAAACCCTATATTACTTATTCTACCCATCTAGAGTACACTTATGGTGAAGAAGGTTAATTCTCCATTGTCGACAATTGGAGCTCTTGTGGGATCTCTTGCCGATGACAACGAACCGACACCTCTAGGTATTCATGTGTCAAGTTGTATTTCTTTGTATTTGTAAGTTATTATAAGATATAGTGAAATAAAAAGGTTTTACTCTTTTGGGGGATTTTTTCTCATATTTGTGATTGTGTTCATGCTTGATTTCATTTAATTAGTAAATCACAATTAATTGCAAGAGTTAAGCTTTTGGGGACTAAAATTGGAATTTAATTAAATAAGCTTGTTCATTGATTGCTGGCGCATCTCAAATTGGTATCACAGCCAATTACACAATTATACCGTGTAATTTTTTCGCAAAAGTTTTTTAGATATATATATTTTGGTCTAAAAATTGATTTTTGAAAAGCACAATTTAAATGGAAAACTTGTATAATCGAGCACCATTTTTTTACGGGAAAATTATGCATATTGGAAAGCCCGTAAGAAATCCCACTTAAAGGCCATTGATGAACGTGCTTGGGTTATGTGCGAAAAACGGTGGACTTCTCCCACTGTCAATATAGAAAATGTAACAAATTTAAAAGTTGTGATTGAATGGACTGATGAAGAATTTAAATGGAGCACATATAACTCACGGGGGCTTCATGAAATTTCTGGTGCCGGGATACCTGAGGAGTTTTGACGTATTATGATGTGCACCACGTCTAAAGAAGCATGGGATGTTTTACAACTTGCCCATGAAGGCACTAATTCAGTCAAATAGTCAAAATTGAAAATTTTAACTACGCAATTTGAAACAATAACAAAGCCTGAGTTTGAGTGTTTTGATGAATTATGTACACACTTATCTGATATTGTAAACACTAGTTTCAATCTAGGTGAACACATTCCTGATGCTAGAGTAGTTAAAAAGATTCTGAGATCATTCCCTAAGCATTTTATCCCTAAAGTCACTGTGCTAAATTTGATAGGAAATTTGAGTAGTCTGAAATTAGAAGAGTTGGTAGGAGACCTCCAGACTTATGAAATGAAATATTTCCTAACATGATAAAATCAAAAGATAAAGTGGTAGCACTTAAAGCCCAGGACAAAAAGAGTGAGGGGTCAGCAAGAAATAGAGGTTAGTCATCTAGGAGAAAAGAGGAAGAAATGTCAGATTCGGAGTTTGATTTTAATTTAGACTATTTGGCTTTTTTCGTGAAAAATTTCAAGAAATTTCTCAAATTAAAGAAAAATGGCAATTTCAAGGATAAAAAGAATTTAGAGAAAAATAAGTTTGAAAAGAAAAATGATAAAGATAAAAAGGACACACCTAAGAAAGACGAGGAGAGATGTTTTGAGTATGATGATAGAGGTCATAAGGCATTTAAGTGTCCTACTATGTTGAAAGCAAAGGCAAAGCATCTTTAAAAGCCTCCTTTAGTAATGACAGTGAGGTCGAGTTGGTGGATTCTAGAGATGAGTCACCACATGAAAATAACTTCACCGCATTCATGGCTAGTCATGTGATTACTGAAAGTGCGCCTTACAACGATGAGGATGCTACTTCACAGGAACACCTCGACAGTGAAAGCGATGTGAGTGAGGGGGAGGATGTTGCAAGTGAGAGCGGGAGTGACCTATGATGCTGGTACGCTGATTTATATGGTGATTCATTTAAAACTAAAAAGCATAACAAAGCGTTAACACTTAGAATCGTTGCCTTAGAGAAATATTTAGGAGAGGGGAGAGAGATGTAGAGTCCTCTATTAGCACTGCCTTCAAAGATAGAGAGATAGAGAGGGAGAGAGAAAGAGAGAGGGAAAGAGAGTTTTTCTAGATAGAGAGAGTCAATTTAGAGAGAGAGAGAGAGAGAGAGAGAGAGAGAGAGAGAGAGAGAGAGAGACTTCTTGGAGAGAGGGAAAGAGAGTAGTTCAGAGAAAGAGAAATGAGACTTGACCAAGAAAGTGGTTAGTCTTACGAGTGAGATCCATTCCTCCCTGGACACTCGGAAGAAACTTGAAGCCCTTGTAGCCCAACTTACTCATGACCTTGAGAGAGATCGGGAGGTCAAGGTAAAGATAGAGGACAAATATTGAAAGATGGGAAATATGTTTCTCGCCCCTACTTTAGGGTTTGGTGATAGGTGAGGAATAGCTTTTGATGGTGCTTCCACATCTCATGTCACATCAGAACCAATTCCATACTTTACTACGAATCCATATAGCCATCACCCAAAAACCCTGAGAAAAGTTCGATCGATAAAAGCAAACCAATGTCGGACTAAGACTGTATACTTTTGCACCTATTGTAAAATAAAAGGCCACCTTATGGAGTTTTGCTATAGTTTGGGTTGAACACGACATACATTTTCTCTGCCACATGCCACTAGCAATTTTTTGAGTCTTAGATAGCATGTTAAGTTTCTAGTCGCCACATATCAAAGTTTAATGGAAAAGTTCCAACGATTTTCTTTTTCGCCTACGGATACTTCCAGAATCTCGATTAGAACCAAAAATGACAAGCACAAATAGAAGGTTACCACCACTTGTGTACCTAATCACGATGCAAGATCCCTTGTTGTTAATGTTTCTCTTAAAGCACATAATACTTCTCAGTGGTACTTTGATAGTGGGTGTTCCAGACACATGACTGGTGACGTTTCATTTTTTACCTACCTAGAGGATCGTAAGGAAGGTAAAGTCACATTTGGAGATGATAGAAACTCTAGCATAGTAGGACGAGGTATAGTAGAGATACCAGGATTTCCTGAGATAGAGGATGTTTTGTACATCAAAGGTTTGAAAGAGAACCTTCTCGGTATTAGCCAATTTTACAACACTGACCTTGAAATAAAGTTTAACCGAAATGAGTGCAATGTTTATGATCAAGCCGGTAAACTGCTATTAGAAGGGGTAAGTGTAAGGACATTTTTGTCCATTAACAATTTATATGTCGTACGTCGTTACACCGTTGAAGAAATTTAAGTTTCCTACATTCATCAACGGATCCGAATATCAGAAGAAGAAGAGGAATCAAAGTCTGACAACCGGACCGGTCCGCCTGAAATAAAAGAACCGATTCGGTCAACCGGACCGATCCGCCTCAGATCCGGACCGATCCGTTTTGCAGAAGGCCAGTATACCCCGGACCGCAAGCAAACCGATGAAGCAGGAATACTCGAAGCGATCCGGTCACAATCGGACCGATCCGCCTCAGAATAAAAGAACCGATTTGGTAAACCGGACCGATCCGCCTCAGATCCGGACCGGTCCGCCTGGGATAAACTCAAACAGATCGTGTTCAGATCGTGTTCAGATTTTTAAGGCCCGAGTCCTCTTATTTAATCCCACTACGGGAAGTGGTTTTCCAAGACTTATTCACACGATTTCCAAAGTACAGAAAGACCTAAGTCTTCACCTATTGAGCATCTAGACTCTAGGTATTTGATTCACACAAATTGTCAATCCTTTGTGAATCACTTTGCAACCCAGGAACGCACTTTTTGCTGTCCACACCCTTGTGGAGAAGACCGTTCTTCCTCTCCATTGCAGCCCTACTAAAAAGGGATAGTTCCATCCGCGACTACAGAATCCGACACTTGAGGGTAATTCTTAGTCACTTGTATTTTCATTGTAATCCGAAATTGAATAGCTACAATATTATAATGAAAATAAACGTTTTTGCCCCTTTGGGGGATTTTTCCTCAATTGCATGTGTTTGAATGTTCTTGCTTAGATTATCATCTTATTCAATCACATATTGTTGCACGTTTAGGGTTTGTTTGGGTTAAAAGGTGTTTAATATATAATTTACTCATTTGAACGCGAGCACATACATTCTCAAATTGGTATCAGAGTAGGTTACGCTAATCTATCGCGTATTCCTATTTTTCGCAAAATTTTTCTAAGATATCAATTTTCTAAAAAAAATTGATTTTTAAAAAAGTGCGTGTTCAAATGGAAAAGTTATATAATAAAATGCCTATTTTTGACGGGACAAATTATGCTTATTGGAAAGCCCGAATGAGGTCGGCTTTAAAAGCCATTGATGAACGTGTCTGGATTTTGGTTGAACGAGGGTGGACTCCTCCCTCCGTGACTGTTGATAATGTAACCAACTTGAAACCTGACACGTCTTGGATTGAGGAAGAATTTAAATGGTCATCTTTTAATTCTAAGGGTCTAAGTGCTATTTCTGGGTCTGTCACACCTGATGAGTTCAAACGCATAATGACGTGCACCATGTCAAAAGAGGCATGGGATGTTTTACAACTCACCCATGAAGGAACTAATGCTATGAAAGAATCTAAGTTGCAAAATTTGACAACTCAATTTGAAACCTTCACCATGCATGAATCTGAATGCTTTGATGAATTTTATGCTAGACTTTCTGACATTGTGAATACTAGCTTTAATCTTGGTGAACATTTTCCTAATGCTAGAGTTGTTAAAAAGATTCTTCGTTCTTTACCTAAGCATTTTATCCCTAAAGTCACTGTGCTAAATTCTATGGGCAATTTAAATACGCTAAAATTGGAAGAACTTGTAGGAGATTTGCAAACTTATGAAATTGATATGTTCCCTAAAACTGCTAAATCTAAAGATAAGGGAATTGCACTTAAAGCCCAAGAGAGAAGGAGTGACGGGTCGGCTAGAAAAAGGGTAGAGTCGTCTAGAAAGAGAGAGACTGACACGTCAGATTCTGAGTGTGATTTTGACCTAGATGATTTGGCTCTTTTTGCAAAAAAATTCAAGAGGATTCTCAAATTTAAGAAAAATGGCAATTTTAAAGATAAAAAGAAATTTGAGAAAAATAAGTTTGAAAAGGAAAATGAAAAAGACTCCAAAAATACTCCTAAGAAAGAAAGTGAGAGATGTTTTGAGTGCGATGGTAGGGGTCATAAAGCCTTTGAGTGTGCCAACGTCTGAATAGAGAGAAAGGGAAAGTTGTCCTTAATGCTACCCTTAGTGACGAAAGTGAGGTCGAGACGGTGGATTCAGGAGATGAGTCACCGCATGAGTGTAACTTCACCGCATTCATAGCCAGTCAAGTGAGCACTCCTAGTTCTCTTCACGACGATGAAGATGATGCTTCCCAAGGACACCTCGACAATGAGATCGATGTGAGTGAGGGGGAGGATAACTCAAGTGAGAGCGAGAGTGATATTCAACGCGTCTACGCTGAGTTATATTCTGAGTCATTTAAAACTAAAAAACGTAACAAAGAGCTAGTTCTTAAGATCACCGGCTTAGAGGAATATTTAAGAAAGGCGAGAGAAAGAGAGTCCTCTACCTTCACCGCCCTGAGAGAGAGAGAATCTGCATGTGTCGAGAAAGAGATTCTGTTTAGAGAGAGAGAGAGTGTTTTAGAGAAAGAGAGAGGGGACTTGACTAAACAAGTGGCTAGTTTTACGAGTCAGCTCCATTCCTCCGTGGAGACTCGAAAGAAACTTGAAGCCCTTGTTGCCCAGCTGACTCATGATCTTGAGAAAGCACGGGAAGTCAAGGTACAAATCGAGGATAGATTTGGGAAGATGGGAAAGATGCTCCCCAGCCCCGCTTTAGTTTTGGTGATAGGCAAGGAATTGGATATGATGGTGCCTCCACGTCCCAAATTGCACCTGGACCAGCTCCTGAGTTTACTACAACTCCTTATGGTCACCGTTAAAAACCACGAAGGAGAGTTTGACTAAGAAAAACAAACCAAGGTCCGCCTTTGACTGTGCTCTTTTGTACTTATTGCAAAAGAAAAGGACACCTTAGGGAGTCTTGCTATAGCATGGGTCGAACATGACGTACTATTGCTCCACCACATCATACTAATGATTTTTCTAGTCTGAGAGAGCGAGTTGAGTTCTTAGCTGCCACGATCCAGAGTTTAATGGAAGAATTCCGACGGATGTCTTTGCCGTTAGTGAATGCTTCTGACATTGCAGCTAAAACCAACAACAACAAAGGCAAACAAAAGGTCATCCCTGCTTGGGTACCTAAGAAAGATAAAAAGGCCTTCGTTGTTCATGTTGCTCTCAAAGCACATAATACCTCACAGTGGTATTTTGATAGTGGGTGCTCCAGACACATGACAGGTGATGCCTCATATTTTACGACTCTTGAGGACTATCAGGATGGCAGAGTCACCTTTGGAGAGGGGAGCAAGTCTAGCATTATAGGACGTGGTAGTGTCGAGTTACCTGGATTTCCTAAGCTAGAAAATGTTTTGTAAGTCAAAGGTTTGAAAGCAAACCTTCTCAGCATTAGCCAGCTGTGCGACACTGACTTTGCAGTAAAGTTTGATCGGGACGCGTGTAAAGTCTATATTCAAGCAGGTAAACTTTGATGCAAGGGGTGAGGACCGAGGATAATTGCTATGGGACTGAGCCCACGTCCTCACTCGTCTGCAACAGCGCCACGATCACTCCTATGGATCTGTGGCATCAACGTCTAGGTCACGTGAACGTTAGAGATCTAAATCGCTTAGCTAAAAAGGACCTAGTACGTGGCTTACCATCTCTTGGAAAGTCAACTTCGACCGTTTGTGGACCCTGTAAGTTGGGAAAATAAATTCGTAGTCCTCATAGGAAGTTGCATTCCATTACCACCTCTCGTGTTCTTGAGTTGATTCACATGGATCTTATGGGTCCTACTCGTACTGAGAGTCTAGGTGGTAAGAGGTACATCCTCGTGATGGTAGATGATTTCTCCAGGTACTCCATTGTAGGTTTTCTGAGAGAGAAATCCGATGCTGTAGAATTTTTAACGACCAAGTGTCGTGTCCTGCAAAATCAACACGGTGTCACAATTAACAGGATGCGTAGTGACAATGGCACTGAATTCACAGAAGCAAAGGTAGACCTTTACTGTGATAGCCTCGGGATCAAACATGAGTTTTCTGCTGTGAGAACTCCTCAGCAAAATGGTATTGTTGAGAGAAAGAATAGAACGATCCAAGAGATGGCTAGATCTATGCTTCTAGGTTGTAAAGTTTCTAGGAGATTTTGGGCAGAGGCAGTGTCTACTTCATGCCACACGGTGAATAGGGTTTATTTGCGTCCACACACACTACAGACTCCTTATGAGTTGTGGACTGGCAAGAAGCCCAACCTGGCATAATTCCGTGTTTTTGGGAGTAAATGCTACATCCTACGGTATAGAGAGCAATTAGGAAAGTTCAACTCCCGGAGCGACGAGGGAATATTTCTAGGATATTCATCGAATAGAAGAGCGTACCGGGTGTTTAACCTGAAGAGCTCTAAGGTTATGGAATCAATAAACGTCACCGTGCAAGATGACGAACCTTCGACGGTTATTGATCCTAACCTTCAGTGTGAGGATGAGGATTGTTCTGATAGTGATTTACCTATTCCTCTCTCACATTCTGTGGACCCTACTCCTGTGTTAGGGGACACACCTGCTTGGGTTCACAAGAGTCATGACCCTTCTGCCATTGTTGGTGATCCCACTCTAGGGGTCAAGAATCGTGCTCAGCTAGAGAACGTTGTTAGCCATCTTTGCTACACGTCCAAAGTCGAGCCCAAGAATCATAAAGAAGCACTCAAGGATGAACACTGGATATCTGCTATGCAAGATGAGTTACTTCAGTTTAAAAATAATAATGTCCGGGAACTTGTCCCCCCGACCTAGTGAGACCAATGTGATAGGTACCCGGTGGATTTTTAAGAACAAAATGGATGAATATGGTACCATAATCAGAAATAAGGCTAGGTTGGTCGCTCAAGGCTACACACAGATAGAAGGTGTAGACTTTGGGGAGACATTTGCTCCTGTTGCGAGGCATGAGTCCGTCCATCTTCTGCTCGCCATCACATGTCATCTGCACTTCAAGGTATATCAGATGGATGTCAAGAGTGCCTTTCTGAATGGCATTCTATAGGAGGAGGTTTATGTGGAACAACCAAAAGGGTTTGAAGACCCTCAGCACCCAGAGCACGTCTACTATCTTAGAAAAGCCTTGTATGGTTTGAAGCAAGCACCCCGTGCTTGGTACGAGAGGCTTACTTCCTATCTCTTAGCTCGTGGCTTCAAGAGAGGGGGAGTAGATATGACGTTGTTCGTCAGGAGAGATGACGGTGCTATTTTGGTTGCCCAGGTCTATGTGGACGACATAGTCTTTGGATCCACATGCTCCCAGCATGCTCACCACTTTGAGGAGGAGATGAAAAGTGAGTTTGAGATGAGCATGGTTGGTGAGATTACATTCTTCCTTGGTCTCCAGGTTCGTCAGCTAGAGGATGGGATGTTCATCTCCCAATCCAAGTATGCTAAAGACCTAGTGAAGAAATTTGGTTTAGACTCCGCTAAGCATGCACGTACACCTATGAGTACCACTACCAAGCTTAGTAAGGACACTTCAGGCAAGGACATAGAGAAAACCTTATATCGGAGTATGATAGGTAGTCTTCTCTACTTGACTGCCAGTCGTCCCGACATCGCCTTTAGTGTTGGAGTCTGTGCGCGATATCAGGCGTCCCCAAAAGAGTCACATTTACTTGCTCTAAAACGTATTATTAAATACGTAAGTGGGACTCTCTCATACGGGATTTGGTATTCCTTTGATACCGATGACCGTTTATCCGCCTATTCGGATGCCGATTGGGCTGGGAATGTAGATGGTTGTAGGAGCACTTCTGGTGGGTGTTTCTATTTTGGTTCTGCTCTTGTCTCCTGGCTGAGCAAGAAGAAAAATTCCATCTCTTTGTCCACTGCGGAGGCTGAGTACATAGCCACCGGGAGTTGTTGCACACAACTCTTGTGGATGAAGCAAATGCTGGAGGATTATGGGATTTCACAGGACACCATGACAATTTTCTGTGACAACACGAGCGCGATACACATATCCCGCAATCCAGTTCAGCATTCGCGCACCAAGAACATCAGGATATGTGAGAACTTTATACGACAACTAGTTGAGGAGAAAGTCGTATCCCTGAGTTTCGTTCCCACCGACCGTCAGTTAGCCGACATTTTCACGAAACCTTTAGATGCCCTTAGATTTGAGAGTCTTAGGAAGTCTTTGGGAATTTTCACAGTTGACTGAGAGGTTGGTCTTTGTCCAGAATAGGATGCTTCTTCATGTTCATATCATATGCTTCCTATTGCTAGTCTGTTTTATATGTACCATTGCTTAGTTGTACAACTTTTATTTTTTCTTTTTGCTGTTTATATATTTTTTTTTTAAAAATACAAAAAGATTTTTCTTTAAAATTTTTTTTGAAAAAGACCAAAAAGATTTTTTGTTTTCTTAAGCACCTTTTATGGATGAGCATTTAAGATAGCCAAGTCACAACTTCATTCCATATATCCATGTGACTGTTAGATAGAGATTTGAGAGGCTACATCATTTCATCCATGTGCTTTACTTAGTATGGAGTCTTTGAGATGTAATTAGTGATATCTTCCTACATGTTTGACTCCTATATCCTTTATTGCACACATGCACGGCTATATTTGATTATTGCACTTGTCTATCTCATATTGACTTTATTGTTTCCATCTCAATTCTGTCTATACAATGTACAATATGCGATAAAACTTGACAAGATTGGAATGCATGTAAAAACCATTTTGGTGAGACTGTGTGTTTTTATAATAATGGGGAGGGGCTGCGAAAGGTAATCATCTATCCTTTGCGCAAAATCCACCGTTAAAAAGGACCTAAAAATGGAGGAATTATAATATCCTAGGTCCAAAGAGGTTAAAAGAGCCCCGAAAAATTTAAAGGCAATAAAAAGCAATTCATGCCAAATATGGGCCACTTAGGTTTCACCATCAATTCTCCAAAGTTTGAGAACTTAGAATGCCTCTATTTAAAATTATATCTGAGGGAGTTTGGTTGGAGAATCTTTAAACGGGTTTGCAATTCCTTGAAAGTCCTGAAAAAGCATAAAATCATTTTGGACATTATTGGTGTGAAAATTACTTTGAGCTTTGATTTGTTGATTTGATTGAGTCAATATCTTATATTGTCATTCTTTTACAACAAAGGAAGCATTAGAGTTCATTCGCTAGGAATATCCAATATTCATCGTGCATATATGTCATGTTTGTATGCATTGATTTTCCTATCGAATTTGATCACACCACTTCATTTACACTATCATCGACTTGGTTGCTTTGTGTTCATTCATGGTGTGATTTTATCCTAGTGACACCCCGCACTTGCTTATTTGATTTATTTCTCTCATTTGTCTATTTGGGGACATCATAAAAAGGGGGAGAATGAATTATCTTATTATGGTAGAGATTTGAAATTTGAGTTTGCTCATAAATTGATATATATATGTTCATCTCATTTCAAACTCGATATGTCACTTGGTATTTTGCTTTGTCTCATGTGTGTAGGTACTACATGGATTATCATTGGATTGCACACCCTGATGAGAAAAGCGTTGAGATTCCTGCAGAATTGAAGAGCAAACGCTGTAGTCTTATTCAATTGTATCTTTCCAGTTTTGGGTTCATCGAAGGGTAGATTTGTATAGGCAGTTTCATTTGTTTGATAATTCGGATGTTTATTTTTATGTATGTACCGGCATAGACATAGGGGGATATTTGTAAGGACATTTTTGTCCATTAACAATTTATATGTCGTACGTCGTTACACCGTTGAAGAAATTTAAGTTTCCTACATTCATCAACGGATCCGAATATCAGAAGAAGAAGAGGAATCAAAGTCTGACAACCGGACTGGTCCGCCTGAAATAAAAGAACCGATTCGGTCAACCGAACCGGTCCGCCTCAGACCGGACTGATCCGTTTTGCAGAAGGCCAGTATACCCCGGACCGCAAGCAAACCGATGAAGCAGGAATAATCGAACCAATTCGGTCACAATCGGACCAATCCGCCTCAGAATAAAAGAACCGATCCGGTAAATCGGACCGATCCGCCTCAGATCCGGACTGGTCCGCCTGGGATAAACTCAAACAGATCATGTTCAGATTTTTAAGGCCCCAGTCCTCTTATTTAATCCCACTACGGGAAGTGGTTTTCCAAGACTTATTCACACGATTTCCAAAGTACAGAAAGACCTAAATCTTCACCTATTGAGCATCTAGACTCTAGGTATTTGATTCACACAAATTGTCAATCCGTTGTGAATCACTTTGCAACCCAGGAACGCACTTTTTGTTGTTCACACCCTTGTGGAGAAGACCGTTCTTCCTCTCCATTGCAACCCTACTGGAAAGGGATAGTTTCAGCCACGACTACAGAATTCGACACCTAAGGGTAATTCTTAGTCACTTGTATTTTCATTGTAATCCGAAATTGTATAGCTATAATATTATAATGAAAATAAACGGTTTTGCCCCTTTGGGGGATTTTTCCTCAATTGCATGTGTTTGAATGTTCTTGCTTAGATTATCATCTTATTCAATCACATATTATTGCACGTTTAGGGTTTGTTTGGGTTAAAAGATGTTTAATATATAATTTTCTTATTTGAACGCGAGCACATACGTTCTCAGTAAGGACTGAAGATTATTTCTATGGGATTGTGCCCAAGTCCTCATTTGTCAGCAATAGCTCCACGATCACTCCTATGTATTTGTGGCATCAACATCTAGGTCATGTGAACTTTAGAGATTTAAAGAGATTAGCTAAAAAGGACCTAGTATGTGGCTTGCCATCACATGGAAAGCCAACTCTCGCGGCTTTCCGACCATGTTAATTGGGAAAGTAAGTCCATAGCTCTCACAAGAAGTTGAATTCCATTACCACTTCACGAGTTCTTGAGTTGATACACATGGATCTTATGGGTTCTACTCATATTGAGAGTTTAGGTAGTAAGAATTATATCCTCATTATGGTATATGATTTATCTCATTACTCAATTATAGGTTTTTTTAGAGATAAATTTGATGTTGTGGAATTTCTTATGACCAAGTGTCGTGTCCTATAAAATCAACACTTTGTCGCCATTAATAGAATGTGGAGTGATAACGGCACTGAGTTTAAGGAAGCTAAAGTATATCTTTACTGTAATAGCCTCGGGATCAAATATAAATTTTTAGCCATGAAGACTCCTCAGCAGAATGGGATTGTTGAGAGAAAGAACCGAACGATTCAAGATATGGATAGATCTATGCTTATAGGTCATAGAGTCGCTAGGAGATTTTAGACAGAGGTAGTGTCTATGGCGTGCTATACAGTGAATAGGGTTTACCTTCGTCCACATATACTTAAGACACCATATGAATTGTAGACTAGAAATAAGCCAAACCTTTCATATTTTCATATCTTTGGGAGCAAATGCTACATCCTACAGGATAGAGAGAAATAAAGTTTGACTCCCAGAGCGACGAGGGAATATTGTTAGGGTATCCATCGACTAGTAGAGCATATCTAGTTTTTAACCTAAGTAAATATAAGGTTATGGAGTCAATAAATGTCACCATGCAAGATGACGAACTTCTGGCATTTGTTGATTCTAACCTTTTGTGTGAGGAGGTCGCACTTCCTACTGATGATCCCATTATGCCTCCAACACCTAGGGTGGACCCTACTCCTGTCTTAGGGGACACACCTACTTGGGTGCGTAAGAGTCATGGTCCTATTACCATTCTAAGAGATCCCACCCTAGGGGTCAAGACTAGTGATCAATTAGAGAATGGGGTTAGTTTTGTTTGCTACACATCGAAAGTCGAGCCCAAGAACGTAAAGGATGATCACTGGATATATGCTATGCAGGATGAGTTTCTTCAGTTTAGAAAGAATGATAACTGGGATCTAGTCCCCTAATCTAGTGAGAAGAATGTGATAGGTACCAAGTGGACCTATAAGAACAAGATGGATAAGAATGGTACCATTATCCAAAATAAGGCTAGGTTGGTCTCTCAAGGCTACCCACAGATAGAGGGCATAGATTTTGAAGAGAAATTTTCACCTGTTATGAGGCTTAGGTCCATCCACTTACTACTCGCCATCGCATGTCATCTGCGCTTCAAGTTATACTAGATGGATGTCCAGAGTGACTTTTTGAATGGCATTCTACAGGAGGAAGTTTACGTGGAACAACTAAAAGGGTTTGAAGACCCTAAGCACCCTAATCATGTCTATTATATGAGGAAATCCCTGTATGGTTTGAAGTAAGCACCTCGTGCTTAGTACAAGAGGCTTACTTCCTATCTCTTAGCACGGGACTTCATAAAGGGGGAGTTGATAAGACATTGTTTTTTAGGAGAGGAGTCAATATGTTATTTTGGTTACCCAGGTCAGTATGGATGACATAGTATTTAGATCCATGTGCTCCCGACATGCTCATGACTTTGAGGAGGAGATGAAGAGTGAGTTCGAAATAAGCATGGTTAGTGAGCTTGTATTTTTCCTTGGTCTTTAAGTTCGTCAGCTAGATGATGGGATTTTCATCTCCCAATCAAAGTATGCTAGTAACCTAGTGAATAAATTTGGTTTAGACTACATTAAGAATGCATGTATACCGATTAGTACCTCAAAAGAGCTTATCAAGGACACTTTGAGCAAGGACGTAGAGCAAACCTTGTATCGGAGTACGATAGGTAGTCTTCTCTACTTGACTACTAGTCATCCCGACATAACCTTTAGTGTTAGAGTCTGGTCACGATGTCAAGCATACCTAAAAGAGTTACACTTTCTCTTTCTTAAACGTATTATCAAATACGTGAGTGGGACTCTCGCGTCTGGCATTTGGTATTCCTTTGATACTGATGACCGTTTATCTGTCTATTTGGATTTTAGTTGGGTCGGGGATGAAGATGGATGTAGGATCAATTATGGTGGGTGTTTCTTCTTTGGTTCTACTCATGTCCCTTGGTTGAGCAAGAAACAAAACTCCATCACTTTTTCCACTGCGTAGGTTGAGTACATAACTGCTGAGAATCATTGCACGCAATTTCTGTAGATAAAGCTGATGCTAGAGGATTATGGGATATCATAGGACACCATTACTATTTTCTGTGATAATATGAGCCCGATACATATATCCCGTAATCCAGTCTAGCATTGGCGCACAAAGCACATTAGGATATGCTAGCACTTCATCCATGAGCTAGTAGAAGAGAAGGTCATATCCTTGAGTTTTGTGTCTACCGACCTCCTGGTAGTCGATATTTTCACGAAGCCTTTAGACGCCCTTAGATTCGAGAGTCTTAGGAAATCTTTAGGAATTAGCACAGTTGACTGAGGGGTGATTACCATGTCTAGAATATGATGCATTTTTATGTTCACATCATATGATTCATATTTCTAATATGTATCATTTGTATTATTATTTCTTTAGTTCTATTTTTTATTTTATTTTTTAAATACAAAAGGTTCTCTTTTTTTCCGAAAAAATCTTAAAAGATTTTGGTTTTGATAAATTTTTAAAAAGACAACTAGAATTTCTTTTTATACTTTTTTTTTGAAAACACAGAAAGAGTTTTGTATTTTTTTTTACACCATTTATGGATGAAAATTTAAGATAGTCATAGTCAAAACTTCATTCCATGTTCCACGTGACTATTTGATAGTCTTTTGAGATGCTACATCGTTTCATCCACGTGCTTTCTAATGTACGGAGTCATTAAGATGTGATTAGTGATACCTTCTACATGTTTGACTTCTTATCTCCTTTAATGCACACATGCACGAGTTTATTTGAATATTGTGCTTGTCTATCACATGATGGTTTGAGTGTTTTGATCTTAATTTTGTCTATGCAATGAACCAAATACGATAAAACGAGAATAATAATAGTTGTGCATGTAAGAAACATTTACCTTGAGATTTAAAATGCATAAATAAAAAATGATGAGTGTTCACGGGAAAGGGCTGTAAGATAATAAAATTAACTCATCGTGAAAGCCACTATTTAAAAGAGCCCAAGAAAAAATTTAGGCAATAAAAATAATCATATGCCATATATGGGGCCAATAGGATTTCTCTAAGCTGAGAAAAACAGACACCTCAAAATTGAAAAATAAAAATTCATTAAAATTTGAGGGAGTTGGGTTGGATTTAACGGCTTTGCACTTGCTTAAAAATATCGAAAAAGCATTAAATAGTTTGGGACATTATTGGTGTGGAAATCACTTTGAGCTTTGATTTGTTGATTAGATTGAGTCAATTTTTTATAATTCCACCAATTTTACACCTAAGGAAGATGTTGAGTTCATTCGTTAGGAATATCCGAAATTCACCATGCACATATGTTATTTTTGTATATATTGATTTTCCTATCGAATTTGTTCACACCCCTACATTTCCTCTATCACCGACTTAGTTATTTTTGTGTTCTTTCAAGGTCAGATTTTTTGTTATAATTTTTTTTTTTTGAAAAATTCAAAAAGAGAAAGTTTTGTTACCTTGTGACATTCTCCATTTGCATTGTTGTGTGTTATTCATATTTGTCTATTTGAGGACATCATAAAAATGGGGAGAACAAATTATGGAGGATATTTTATCTTTACTTGCATATTTGAATTTGAATTGATAATGATTTGTTTAAGCTTAATTGATATTGATTATTGCTTATCACAATTTTTTCAAACTGTTGCATGTCACGGGTATTGTTTCTTGTCTCATGTGTGTAGGTATAAAATTAAGGAATATTTTTCACACCTGATGATGATAAAGAAAGATTGAAGAAGTTAAAGAATTGAATATGCTGAAGCCTTTTTTAAGACATTTCATTTAGTATTTCCAGTTTTTATGTTTATGGGGATATTAAATTGTATGCCATTTGTTTTGAGTTTGGGTAGTATAATTAGGATAGTTTTTACGTATGTACCGGTATAGACATATGGGAAGATTTATAAGGACGTGATTTTATAAATGTCCATTTTAGTATGTAGGAAATTTTCCAAGTGTCCTAGATAACAACATGTATGTCTTATACCCCTACACTCGGCAAGTCAACACGATCATCCGTGATGACCTCGATCCAAATACGAAGTTATCATGCTCCCATCATCTTCATATGTTCGTAGTGTAACATCATTGAGCAAAGTGCAACGTGCATCTTCAACATTCCCACTACTCTACTCGCAATTATGGTAAAATATTTAATATGGATTTTATAATGTTTACATATTTATTTGTGAATTTTTTATAAACTGTTTTTCAGTATCTAAAATGTTTTCCATCGAAATAAGAATTTTTTCAGGCGGAATAAAATTTTCGTTCACGTCATTCGAACGACGTCGCGCTGTCGTTCAAACGACATATGTATATCGCACGAAGTCGATCAAAAGACATATTATATCATTCGAACAAGTCCTTAATTCATTTGAGCGACAGCATCGCCTTAATTTTCTTATAAATACCAGTTTTCTTCACTCACGTTTTTCAAGTCTTCACAACTCACTTTTCTACAGAAATGGCTGCAATTTAAAACTTCATTTTTTTAGAGTTTTAAACCTCTTTTGATTCACCAAATTGTCCCAAATTCATATGTGAATCATTTAAACCCTAGATTACTTATTCTAGTCATGTGGACTACACTTGTGGAGAAGAAGGCTAATTCTCCATTGCTGACGATTGGAGCTCTTAGGGGATCTCTTGACGTCGCAACGGACTGAGTCATGTGGGTATTCATGTGTCAAGATGTATTTCTCTATATTTGTAAGTTGTTACAAGATATAGTGAAATAAAAAGGTCTTGCCCCTTTGGGGGATTTTTCCTTCTATTTTTTATTGTGTCCATGCTTGATTTCGTTTAATTAGTCAATCAAAATTAATTACAAGAGTTAGGATTTTTTGGACTAAAATTGGAATTTAATTAAACAAGTTTGTTCATTAATTGTTGGTGCACTCCCAACTGCTTTGACACATTGTACCCTTCTTTATCCATGGAAATGAGAATGTTTCCCCAGCAGAGTCGCCAAATGTAGGAGAGTGGTTGTAGTGGGGTGTATGAAGAACTGGAACGGGTGAAGTGTGACCCAGTCCAATAGATGTTGTCTTCAAGATTTCTAACGTCTCACGAGCAGCTAGAGAAGAAACTATCTAATTCTGGTATAAATGGAGTCTCTGTAAATGATTTGTAAGAAGACAAGTGGTTAGTTACACCATTTCAATAACAATGATGATGGGCTATAAGGATTGAAGAGACAAGCACTTTAGCTACCAAGGAGAGAGCGGGGAAATAATACTTTTTGGTGTGATTTTGATAGAGTAACAATGCTAAGTCAAGTTTTTCTAATGTTTTTTTACCTTACTTGAGGTTATTTATTTGTAAAAAACTAAGGCTGGTGTGGCATTTTGGGCACAAAAATGAGACACCCTATGAGAAAACATCTGAAATGTTCCTTTTATCTCTATTAACTATTTGTCATCTATCCATTCTAACATACGACATATGGCAAAACCTAAAGTCAAAAATCAAATATGTCGGGCATAGTGCCAAAAAATGTGATTTGGTAAATATATTTTCAAACGGTAAATTGGTGAACAAACTTTGAAGACTTTCAAGTGGAGTTAGGATCCACTCGCTAAAAACTTAGTTTAAAACATTTTGTGAGCAGTACCTTAGCTACTCACTTATTTTACTAAGTGTGGACTGTATGAGTGCTTGAGTGACCACTTCGGTCTCTCCTATTAGTATTCTCTATTTCTTTAAGTATTTAAGTGGATGGGACTTAGCTTTCCCAACAAACCTTGTCTCTAAGCCACCAAACCAAAACCCCTAGAGATCGCAACTCGCATCCTCGAGCCTTGCTTGCTCGTTCTAGGCTACCTGTGTAAGAAAATAATAATGTTAGTGACTATTTATCATATGATATACTTTGACAATTAGTTGACTACGAGCATTCCCTCAATCTTGAATAATCTTGAATTTCACCTAATGAACGTAAAAACAACCTTTTTAAATGGTTATTTAGAGGACGAATTTTATATAAAACAACCTGAAGGTTTTGTTACCAATGGGCAAGAAAAGAAACTATTTCTCCTTGTAAAATCCTTATGTGGATTAAAATAAACTCCTAAGTAATGACATGATAAATTTGCAAAGTCATGTTGACTAATGGGTTCAAAATTAATGAGCGTGATAAATGCCTCTATGTTAAAGAAATTAACAATGCATATGTTATTATTTGTCTTTATCTTTATGATATATTAATTTTAGGAACTAATGTTGATATAATAAATTCTACCAAGAAAATATTGACAAGAAAGACCTTGGAAACGAAAATATCATTTTGGGATTAAATATCATTAGAACCCCAAAGGGTTTGATCTTATCCCAATCCCATTACATTGAAAATATTGTCAACAAGTTTGACAAAGATAAAGGAAAAGTTGCTAGAACACCATTTTTTAATAGAGCATCACCAGAAAAATACTAATGAGGATGGAGTTTCTCAACTAGAATACTCTTGATTTATTAGGAGTTTAATGTACATTATGTATTGTACAAGACCCGATATTATTTATGCCATAAGAAAAATGAGTTGATACACGTGTAACCTAGGGACTCAACAATGGGAAGCATTAGTAAGGGTTTTTAAGTACTTAAGGTACACTGTGTACTTGAGGGGTATAATGATGCAAACTAGATATCAGACTCATGGGAGTTAAAATACACGAGTGGTTATATGTTCACTGTAGGAGGTAGTGTCGTATCTGGGAAATCCTCCAAACAGATTTTTACTGTTACATCAATTATGGTGTTTGAATTTAGATAAAGCAGGAGAAGACGATGAATGGCTTTGACATTTTGTAGAGGGTATTTCTTTTTGGACAAAGCATGTTCCCTCCATAACTATACATTGCGATAACCAAGTGTCAATCGCGAGAGTGCAAAACTTTAAATATAACTATAAGTCTAGACATGTTCAACATATACAAAATAATGTTAGACAATATGTGTCTAACGGAATCATTTCCTTTGACTTCGTATAATCAAAACAATAATTTAGTGGATCCATTTACAAAAATATTACCAAGAGAGAAAGTTTATTCAACAACTAGGGGAATGGAATTAAAAGCCTATAACAAAGATGCCTTATAATGGCAACCTAACCTAGTTGACTAGAGATCCCAATATCTATGTTCAATGAGACGATAAGGTTGTGGATGACTCTCTAGTTACACTTTGGAGATAATATCTCCCATGCATTCTTATAATGAAATAAGTGCATCTTACTCGAAGATATGTTAAGAAATGATACTAACGATCCATATACCTTGTTAAATAAGTAGGGTATGACATGGTACACTTAATAGGGAATCACCTACGTGAGTGTGAAGTGGGTATGATTCTATGAGAATCTCAAAGGCTTGAATTGATGAGACCTAGGAACGTTCAGGGATAAAATAAACACAACTATGAGAACCAACTCTGTGCAAAAATGATATGTGTGAAACCTATTGTCATGGTTTACACAAATGACTGATGATTCAAGATGTAATATTCACTGCTTAGCTAGTAAATCTTATAGACTCTCACTAAGGAAGTTTTTAAGCCAGAAACTACATCTCCCATTGCGTTAAATTTTCAATTGAACTCTCTTTAGTGTCTGCGTGTGTTTTTGTACTTGATCAACCATTTTCATTCATGTGGGGGATTACTTGAAAATAAGGGTTTTAAAAAATGAAATAGGTCCCACACACATTTTGTTTTGGGTTTTCATACCAACGCATTCCTCTTTGTAAGGAGACTAATAAGTATATGCGCATGTCCAAAACCATTAAAAGGAGAACGAGAATTTTTCCTCAAGTACACAATTTAAAGTGGTTGAACTAGTGTTTAGGTGGGAAAAGTGGGTAGTCCCACATAGAAAAATAGAAGAAAAGTGAGTAGTATATCTACTCATGAGTTGGTATTATGGCATGGATGACCTTGGAATATCCCAACCCTTTAAACGAGAGAGGATTTACAATATGCATGTTTTGGTATTTGTCCCAAAAACTACACACATGCATCGATGTTTGCCTATCCGCCCCGGTTTGTGCTCGAGTTCGGATCCTTGATCGATGGGTTACGGGATTGGGAATTGTCATTTCTTTCTACGACACATTTTATTTAATTTAATTTAGAATTTTTCTAATTAAATTGGAATTGTCAAATGTTATTTTTCAGAATTGATTGGTCCTATATTTTCGTAACTAATACACTATTCTAACTTAGCCCGTCTCTAGAATTTTTCAGACAGTTTTTTTTCTAGAAAGTTGTGTCTTTTGGTTCCTACATCTATTCTTAACAAGATTTCACTTATTCAGAATAGACACATTTCTCCAATCAAAATTACATTTCATCCCTGCATTTTAATCTTTGGAAAAAGAACTAAATTATTCTAGTTAGTGTGTTCATTAAATAGTCTTTGAATCTGCATTAAAAAGAGGGATTTCATCATAGAAATATTGGTTCATAGGCAAACTAATTGGATTACAATTTTGGTTCGGGCGATCATTATATCCTAGGGTGTAGTCTTTCTGGGATTCACTTGTTCCGTAGCAGGGAGATAATTTCCTTAAGGACATATTGTCCAAGAGTATACTCGATCAAAATCTGGATATGTGCATTATTACTCTAACTTGTAAGTATGTACTATTACCTACTTGTAATTCGATTATTGATGATAAAATTATTTCTTTATTTGTCTATACATTTACATATTAGCTTAAATAGTTATGCTTTTAATTCCATTCATACAATCCAACACTTAAAATATATTGCATAAAAAATTTAACCAATAGGGTATTCTAATGTGAGATGAAAAAAGATAAATGATGGAAAGTATAGAATGACAAAGAGGATGGGAATCCCATACCTTGAAGTACTCAATCCGTTTTTGAACTCAACTTACAACCCTGCCTTTGTCTTTGGCCACTTCTTGGTAGCAACTTCAAACAACTGCTTTTCTCCAACTCACAATTTATCTTTAAAAATGTGTGTCATGAAACTATATTTACAGTGTCCTTGGTTTGAACCTTTAGAATCCCTAAAACTTTCACCTCAAGATATAATATGGTTTGTGCAAGTCATTAAACCCCGTGGTGTGTTATAAAAAAATACAAAGGTGCGTCCTAATTTGCGACCTTAGCAAAAATTATCCAAGGTAAGCTAAAGTCCTAAAACTTCACCAAGTATATCCCTAAGTTCTAGGTAGTTAAGGTGCCTTGCCTCTAGGATTTTTTTATACCCCGTAAATGTTTAGAATAAAATATTTCGATTAGATGGATTTAATGATTTCGGACATTAATTTTGAGAATAAATTAAATTGCAAAGATTTAAAATTCAGCGAGTAAAATTTTTAATTTAAGTAAGCACTTACGATTTTATAAAAGTAAAACTTAACTGTACATAATGAGTTTGCGAATGTAAAATAATTAATTTATAAATTAATAAATGGGCGCGCGTCGTTGGAACATATTAAAAATGTCTAAGAAAAATAAAAATATTTGAGACGCGTTTTAGGGAGAGATAGAGATGGGTTAGTATTTTAAATATTTAAAATTACACCCGGGTCATAGGTATATGAGTTAGGGAACTTTTGGGCTAGTTGGGTTATGGTTTCGGGCTTATTTGGAGGTCCAAAAGTTGGGCTTTTGACCCAACTCAGGATTTGCATAAATTGAGTGGTTAAGTGGGGGTAAACCATACCCCAACTAACACAAATTAAAACCTAAAGTAGCATCCACGGGAGAGATAAGGGAGAAATACCAAGAGCAGGAAAAGGGGGCTGGAACTGAAAAGGAATAAAAGAGCAACACCAAAGGAGACCTCCTATACACTTACAAGGCAAGAATTTCTTGCATAATTTGTGTTTATAATATATTTCTGAATGCATAATTTTATTTCCCTAGATTTCTGGAAAATAGGTTTTATTAGATTTGATCTTATGTTGAATACCCACATATAGAGGAATGATAAATTAAATTTGATGATGATATGCATGTAGAGGAATGATTCACATGTAGAATTTATTTCCACAAATTAGGAATCGATAAATATGAATATTTGGGGTTAGATTCCTTTTAACCAAACTGAACCCGTAAAGAAGAAAACAACCGATCTGGTGTGGGTAAATTTTCTGTAAACATAGAACCGAACCGATGGAAATGAAAAATGAACCGATTAGGTATAATAAAAACTTCCTGTAAATGGTGAACCGAAGCGATGTATCTGGACCGGATCGGTTCGGTTGAGTAGAAATTTGTGGACGAATTTATAGCTATTGTGGAGGTTGTCGATGATGAATAGTGAACATAATGTTATATAACCTTCTTGATAAATAAAATCTAGTTCCGATGATTAACTAATGGGTATCATTGTGCATGTTTTGGAATTAATTTGGGACTTAAAAATATTATGGTTGGGTTGATTAAATTATGGAACAAAATTATACCCGTATCTAAGTTAATAATAATAATTACATATAACCAAGGTTCTAAAAAATGCGAGGCGTGACCAAGGCGTGGAGGCCAAGCCTTAAGCCTTAGAAGCCTAGGCGGGCCTTGGCGTAAAAAGGCGTGAAAAGGCGTTTAGGCATTTTTTAATATATTTTAATATTTTTTGAATATGACAAGGCTATTTAAAATACTAAATTGGTACATACCTTAAAAATATGTCTAAATATTTGTAAATTAAAATACTATTTTTTAAAAAACAAAAAAAAACAAAAAAAAATGCCTCTTTTCACGCCTTACTTCTAAAAAACTCGCATTTTTTCACGCCTTACCCCCAAAAAAGGCGCGTTTTTTCACGCCTTGCCCTAAAAAATGTTGATCATCGTTGACCACGCCTTGATCCACGCCTATGGCCAAAACTTGGCGTATCTAAAAAGCCTCGCGCCTAGGCGCGTTTTTTAGAACACTGCATATAACTAGATGGTTAAGTAATTAATTCCTATATATAATTAATAATTTATTAGATCATAAATTATTAATGGGTGATTGATGGCATGAGGATTTGGATTGGAACTTTATGGTAATTTAGGAACAATTACCTTTACATATTATAGGAAAAATAATATGTGTTATATTATATTTGTGTGTGGACATACCAGTGGACTTTCCTATCGGCTCAGGGGTTCTCGCGTTTGGGCCAGTGACCACATGCCGACACAGGTTGGCTTGACGTTGTGTAGGCATCTAGGTACTATGTAGAGGCTCCACCCTCGAGAGGTAGCTATGGCGCTGATAGTTCATGTATTACCACTGGGTATGGGCCGTATACAAGTATCCAGCTTAGGCACTGCCCCCAACGTATGTGTGTTTTGTGGTGTCTGCTTAGGATGTCAGGATTCCTTTTAACTGTCCGATTTTGATTTTAGGATTCCTTCGGACTTGTCGATAGGGAACAAATTTGACACCAACGGTAGATGCCCTTGTGTGTCACATATATGGAAGGACATATATTATTATTTACCCAAATTTTATGGAAAATAAATTTTTAATGGTTTAAGGATATGGACACTGACTAATATTTAGATCCTATAACGCTTACTAGATGATTATGCCTTATACTTGATATATAGCAGGCTAGAATTAATGTAAGTTAGTAAGTTAAATGTAGGTATTGAATTTAATTAAAATTTATTAGAAATGAATTTCCTTCTAGAATTGAGATGATGTCATAAATCATTATTTGGGATGTATTAGGGTGTGAATATTATCACACTTAGATGAGAGGTAAGGTGTTATACGCATGTGAGTGACGAAAAAGGGGGTTCTTATTGTGCATTGACTGTATTATTATTATTATTTTAAATTATTTAAGTTAATTCTTGCACACCTCGGGGTCTAACCCAAATTATAAATGTTTCCCCCCTTAGGTTACTTTGTTGACAGGGATAGCAAGATTGCTGTTGTACCAGCCTTGTGATCTCCCGGTGCCTAGCAGTGTTCTAGATCATTGACTCTGGCCCAGGTGATTTCCTGCCAGAGTTTAGTAATTTCGCTTGAGAAAAATTGTAAGGGCATAAGCCCGAGATTTATTTTTTTCATTTACTTCACGTTGGAGTGTGACATTTACTTGATACTTTAATAATTATTTTAGTTGGTGATGGATAAATTTATGCACTGTTATGAAAATATTCATAAAGTTTTAAAGTCTCTGCCTTTTTAAATCACCATATTTATATAACGTTATGCTAAGAATGGTATAAATTGTTGATAAGCCCCATCTTTGATACATCGAGTCTGGCCATCCTTTACGTGAGAAAATGGGGGTTGTTATAGTTGGTATCAGAGCATGGTTCTAGTGTCCTTAGGATCTATTTTTGATCCCGTTACGTTCTGCGTTGCCTTATTTTATGTAGAGTCATATGTTTAGGAATCTTTGTAATCTTTGCAATCGGTTATTGATTCGAGTCTTGTTTCCTTTCAGTTGAAAAACGGACTTAGGGGCAGACCTAGGAGAGGAGCTTTACGAGCTGGGGAGGAGGAGACTCACCCGGAGCCATCGTAGCCACCACAGGCTCCACAGATTTTACAATCCCCACAGGCCCCACAGTTTATTACTCCAGTGGAGATAGACACTATAGTATCCCAGGTAATATCAATAGCGATGGAGGCCATCATACAACATTTTCCGCCACCTCAGGCACCACAGCAACCACCACCACAGTAGGTGGCTATTCTAACACAGGCATTGGGCTATGCATAGGACTGCGCGAGGGATACCTTAGTTAAAGGCTAGCCTCCAGAGTTTGCAGGAGGGTCTAATATTCTAGTTTCTAATCGTCGGAAGAAAGACACTGAGAGACACTTAAGGATGGTGGAGTGCACACCCATTCAAAAACATATATTATCATCCTTTAGATTGGTGGGAGCCGCCCTTCAGTGGTGGGAGGTAGTGATGACAGTCGAGGAGAGGGACAACCTCATGATAGATCAGTTCTGTGAGAGGTTTGAGGGGAAATACTTTCCCCTAGATATGAAGTCTGAGATGAGGATTAGGTTTATGAATCTGAAGGAGGAGGGATAAACAATTGGTGAGTACAAGGAATTCACGGCCCTATCATATTTTGCAAAAGGAGATGTTCATACTGAACAGATGAAGATGGATCATTTTATTAAAGGATCGACTTGGTACATTAGAAAGTAACTATTTGGGAATCTGGCTTTCACTACATATAACCAAGTAGTGAACACTAATTTACTACATTGCCAAGACCAAAGGGCATTCCAGAAAGATAAGGGGGAGAAGAGACATCGCGCCAAATCATCTAGCCAGAAAAATAGGATGAATGGGAGTAGTAGTTAAGAGGCCCAGCAGTCTTGGGATCCTCAATCTGCAGGGCAGCATAAGAGGTATAGGGGTTCCAATAATAAGAATCGACAAGGCCAGAAATAAAAGGGACAGCAACAGGGAGGCCACTAGAGCCAGGGGCAACAAAATCAGGATCAACACAGGGTACCACAAGACAGGCCACAGTTCTAGGCTAATTTCCTTATTCATGGTGAGAAGGGACACCTTGCTAAGAGGTTACCTCAGGATCAAGCGACACAGGAGTTAGGGGGACAGCGGGGACACCAGGCACCCCAGGAAAAGCCCAACCCATTACAGGTATAGCCAATGGCGGTAGTGCCAGCCGCACCAGTGTTACTCGCTCCACCTCAGGGACAGCAGCTGCAGTACGGGCGCATGTATCACTCCCCTCAGGAGAGGGACCAGTAATGGTATGATCATTAATTCTTTTATTTTATAGGGAATGCTTAGTTTAGTACTAGTGCATGGTACTACTAGTAGGAGATATCTAATTTGCACATTGGGGAGGGTAAACTCCGTCTTATTTTCTTTCGCCCGTGCGTTAAGGGATAGGCATCTATGATGCCTCGTGTGTTAGGGTATGGGAGTTTACCTCAGGAGAACTTAAACCATAGCGTTGTGTCGATAATTACGGAAATAACTAAATTTAATAGTCTAAGGTGGTGTGACTAGTCGGTATTAATGTTTATTTCCACACTGGAAAATACTAAAGGAAATTGTGGCACTTTGAGTCTAAATATGGTTAAATGGGTGATCATAGAACCTGGAGAGACTTATAAAAATTTATGGAGTATATTATCAACACAGTTCCTGGATTGACGGGTCTCAACGACCAGCAATGCTATATAGTAATGTATCGGGAGGGTTCCTTATTTGGATTTTTCTTACGAGACATCCCACGCATGAAAGTATCAAGGGTCGGGAGGTGAGAGATGTTAGGCCCTCGAACATTTTAGATTGATAATTTGAGTATAATTGAATGGGTATATTTATTGGAATTTAGTTTATCCCTTTGGAAATATGAGACTGTAGTTAAAATTCATATTATTACTATACACATTCATGTCTATATCTTTTGTTTTAATCTTGGGCTGATGGATCTCAATAACTGACTAGGCCGTACAATAGTGTAACAGGAGGGTTTCTTGTTTGGATTTCTCCTGCGAGCCGTCCACGCACAAAATTGGCAAAAGTCGAATAGTGAGACCTTTATTTCTTTTGCATGCGCATATATGGTGGTATATTTGGTGTATGTTTATGATTGGTATGAATGGTACTAATTATATGTATATGAGTTATCCCTCTTTGTTAATGTTAACTGTGTGTACATATAATGTGAAATATATGCACAACCCGGTAGATTTATGATAGGCATGGGTGAACCTTTTATTTTTATCTCATGGGATATGGGTATGGAATAATTGGGTGTAAAACTTAGTTTAATAACCCGGATAAAAACATGAGGTTGGGCTTTAGCGAATTTTGAGGACAGAAATGTAATACCCAACAAATCTTTATAATAAAATATTTTGATTAGATGGATTTAATGATTTCAGACTTTAATTTTGAGAATAAATTAAATTGGGAAGATTTGAAATTAAGCAAGTAAAATTTTTAAGTAAGCGCTTATGATTTTATAAAAATAAAACTCAACTGGACGTAATGGGTTTGCGAGTGTAAAATAATTAATTTATAAATAAATTATTGGGCGCGCGTCGTTGGAACATAATAAAAATGTCTAAGTAAAATAAAAATAGTTGGGAAGCGTTTTAGGGAGCGTTGGAGACTCGATTTAGTGTTTTAAATATTTAAAATTGGTCATGGGTCATAGGTATATGAGCTAGGAAACTTTTGGGCTAGTTGGGTTATGGTTTCAAACTTATTTTGAGATCCAAAAGTTAGACTTTTAACCAAACTCGGGATTTGCATAAATTGAGTGGTTAAGTGGGGGTAAACCAATCCCCCTGAAAGGGAGCACGCTTGCGTTCAAATAAAGAGATTATTTAATTAAACTCAGTTTTTATCAATTAAGTCCTAAACATGCATCTTGGTGTGATTGAATAAGATGAAATCATGCAAGAACATTCAAACACACACATGTGAGAAAAATTCCCCCAAAGGGGAAAAACTTTTTATTTTCACTATAATATTGTAAGGAACGGTTACACATATTACAGTAAAAATACAGTGTGACACAGATACCCGCAGGCGTCGGTTCTATTGTTGGCGGCTGGAATCTCCCTCGGGAACCCTAGGTGAGCAGCAATGAAGAAGGAAGATGGCTTCTCCACAAGGTTTAAACAAACACAAGGTTGTGTTCTTGGGTTGTATCCATGGGAGAGAGAATGGAAAAATACCAAGAGAAGGAAGAAGGGGCAGGAACTGAAGAGGAATCAAAGAGGAACACCAAAGGAGACCTCCTTTACACTTACAAGGATAGAAGTTCTTGCATAATTTATGCCTGTAATTTATTTCTCAATGTAGAATTTTATTCCCTTAGATTTTTGAAAACTACGTTTTCATAGATTTCATCTTATGTTGAATATCCACATGTAGAGGAATGATAAATTGAATTTGATGATGATATGCATGTAGAGGAATGATTCCCATGCAGAATTTATTTCCTGAAATTAGGAATCGATAAATCTGAATATTTGGGGTTAGATTCCTTTAAACGAAACCGAACCCATAGAGAAGAAAAGAACCGGTCCGGTGTGGGTAAATTTTCTGTAAACATAGAACCGAACTGATGGAAATGAAAAACGAACCGGTCCAGTATAGTAAAAACTTCCTGTAAATGGTGAACCAAACGGATGTATCTAGACTAGATCGGTTCGGCTAAGTAGAAATTTGGGGATGAATTTATAGCTATTGTGGAGGTTGTCGATGATGAATAGCGAATGTAAAGTTATATAAGCTTCTTGATAAATAAAATTTGGTTTCGATTATTAACTAATGGGTATCATTGTGCATGTTTTGGAATTAATTTGGGACTTAAAAATGTTATGGTTGGGTTAATTAAATTATGAAACAAAATTATACTCGTATCTAAGTTAATAATAATTACCTATAACTCGATGGTTAAGTAATTAATTACTGGATATAATTAATAATTTATTAGATGATAAATTATTAAGGGGTGATTGATGGCATGGGGATTTGGATTGGAACTTTATGGTAATTTAGGAGAAAATTACCTTTACATATTATAGGAAAAATAATATGTATTATATTATATTTGTGTGTGGACATACAAGTGGATTTTCCAATCGGCTCGGGGGTTCTCGCGTTCGGGCCAGTGACCACACGTCAGCACAGGTGGGATTAACGTTGTGTAGGCATGTAGGAACTACGTAGAGGTTCCACCCTCGAGAGGTAGGCGTGGCGCTGACTGTTCCAATATTACCGCTGGGTATGGGCCGTATACAGGTTTCCTGCTTAGGGACCACCCCTCACGTATGTGTCTTTTGCGGTGTCCACTTATGATGTCAGGATTCCTTCAGACTGTCCGATTTGGATGTTAGGATTCCTTCAGACTTGCTGATAGAGCATGAATCTGACACCAACGACAGATGCCCTTGTGTATCACATATATGGAAGGTCATATATTATTATTTACCCGGATTTATGGAAAATAAATTTTTAATTGTCTAAGGATATGGACACTGAATAATATTTAGATCCTATAACGCTTCTTAGATGCTTATGACTTATACTTGATATTTAGGAGGCTAAAATTAATGTAAGTAAGTAAGTTAAATGTAGGTATTGCATTTAATTAAAATTAATTAGAAATGAATTTCCTTCTAGAATTGAGATGAGGTCATAATTCTTTATTTGGGATGTATTATGGTGCGAATATTATCACACTTAGATGAGAGGTGAGGCGTTATACGCATGTGAGTGACGAAAAGGGGGTTCTTATTGTCCATTGATTGTATTAGTGTGATTTCAAATTATTCAAGTTAAGTCTTGCACACCTCGAGCACTGACCCAAATTATAAATGTCCCCCTCCCCCAGGTTACTTTCTAGACAGGGATAGCAGGACCGTTGTTGTACCAGCCTTGCGATATCTCGGTGCCTACCAGTGTTCTAGATCATTGACTCTAGCCTAGGTGCTTTTCTGCCAAAGTTTAGTTATTTCACCTGAGAACAATTGTAAGGGCATAAGCCCAAGATTTATTTTATTCATTTACTTCATGTTGGAGTGTGACATCTACTTGTTGATTTAATAATTATATTAGTTGGTGATGGATAAGTTTATGCACTGTTACGAAAATATTCATAAAGTTTTAAATTCTCGGCTTTTTTGAATAACCATATTTATATAATGTTATGCTGAGAATGGTATAAATTGTTGATGAGCCCCATCTTCGGCATATCGAGTCTGGCCAGCCTTTACGTGAGAAAATGGGGGTTGTTACAGATGCCCAATTTGAGACGTAAGCAAGACAAACTTACCCGTCCTTATAAGGGCACTAAGGTTGTAACATAAACTACCGTCGTAATGGTTTGTTAATAATTAGATGTTAATTGTTATAGAAACTAAAAGAGCTTATGAAGACGTTTTAGGGACCTTCAAGTAATGTAACCCCGACCCATATTTATGGGTTCCCCATGGGTCCAGCCGTGTTAGGTATGAAGTAATGTGGAACAATCTAAATAAGGATTCTAGTCTATTTTAACTAATTAAAATTATCTAATAAGCATGTAATTCCATTTTCAAGGTATTTAAGCATAATAATAACAAGTATGGAGCCCATTAGGTAATATCTTATGGTTCAAATAATTAAATCTACTATCACAAGAATAAAGAATTACTTACCTATAAAATGCTCATAAAAGACCTGCTAACTTGCCGTAACAAAGGGAATGGGGTGAGACAATGCCTAGCAAGTGTTACTAACTGAATGTAATATGTAAATGAATTACATAAAGAACAAATGTTATACTATAACTCGTATTGTTGTAAATCATCTTCACATGCAATTATTATACTATATATGCATTAGCCATGTTTTACTTCAAATAATTATCTTTAATAAGGTCAAATACTATTAACGCATATCTTAACAAGTTGTCATTTAATTTCTGAAATTAGTCCACTAGACCATTAACTTTCGCGATTAATTTAGGAAAATCATGCTTTTGAATTACCTACAGAAAATCCGGTTTCCTTTCAAATTACTAACTTATATATAACACACGCCTGTTGTTCTTAAAATAACATTAAACAAACATACACACATAGTGTATAAAAAGGATATTCTATTCAAAATCGAGTGTGGGATTCTGTCCTACCATGGGTTTACTCACACATTCATTTTTTCATCAAATCGTCCACACACACAATAATGTAAAAACTGGAATTATGACCTATCATGAGGTCTCATTCAAAATACCCAATTATAATCATTTTCATGGCTTTAGAACCATATTAAATTATCCACACACACCCGTGTCAAACCTAGGTTGTGCCCCACCCAGTCGTATCCTTTTTATTCCTTTAGTTGCAAATGCTAAATTTATTATTTTATCTCATATTTCGGAGTTCGTCAATTCCATTTATTTTCATTGTTATTCATTACTCGGGTGGGATTTATTTAAACTTGTAATACCAATTCCATAATCATCTATCCCTTTTCCTAAAATTTGAGAAATCCATTCTTTTTGAATTACTATAATTTATGCTGAAATTCGTCGAATCCCATTCATGTTCACGGGCTTGCACCTTCTGTTATAAATGTTGCATCCTAATTCTTTATTGGTCAATTATTTTGGGTCTAAGACAAAGCCATACCCTATGGATTAGGGCTCTTCTTAATTTTTTCCTAGTAACTCCGCTGTGAAAATTCTCACTTTTCAATAAATTGGTTTTCTTATTGTCCAACCACCAATTTGTAACACCCCGCCTAATTAAATATCGGGTGGCCAGTCTCATACCAAATTAAAACAGAATATACAGTTGGCTCATTCTTAGCATCACTGTCGAAAATATTTACAACTCACCCAAAACTCAATTAAGCTGGTGTTAAAAACTTTCCAAATTTTAATTTAACAAAATCCATTTCCATTTTAAGAATAACACAACACATTTTATTCTACAACACAGTTCACTAAATAAATAACTCAAAAGAATTTAAGTACAACTGGAATAAACATTCCCAAATAATATAAATCCTTTACAACAATCCCAACAATGTTAAATGTATTAAAAAGACACAAATACAATAGTTTAACTCCGACAGAAAATGATAATTGAAATCCTTTGGGCGACATGCCCTATGTAAGAATACTGTGAATAAAAAAGATGACAAGCGTCTAAGAAAAACCTCCATAGCTCCATAGCTCGACAAAATCAACTATGGTTGGCGTCCCTGTTGCTGGACACCTGATATAGAGATACAATAGAAGAGAAAATATGCAAGGAAACGGGTCAGATCCTGAATGTGTAGATTATTTTAAAAACAACACGTATTTAACAAGTGCAATAAAGCATTTATTATGTACATGTTAGATCCCACTCTCACTTGCAATTCTCACCTCTCAACTAGAGTGCACACTTAACGTTTCCTATTAACCTCCTAGTTAATGGTTCCTCTTTTCTAGTCTCCATATTAAAGTTCCATTCCCATATCATAATCCCCGTATGTCCCATACCATACGTCACATTATTATTCATTTACATTCTCCTTTATATGATTAGTTTCTCATTAACATGAATCATTGCTCATTAATATGAGTTAAGCTTTTCAATTCTTTAAGAATAAACATTCATTAATTTAATTCCATTATCTTTCTCTATTCACCGTTATCTACAATTATCACAGTAGATAGATTTAAACACAATATATAATCATGTAACCATTTAATCCATTATATATATATATATTCATATATAATACAGCACACCGAGTCACAGCTGTGGTGCAATGCATTACTCTGCTATCGTGTCCCATCATCGCATGTCGCTGAATAGGGGACTACAGGTTCGGTAAGATTCCACGAACCACTAACAACAAACAAATTGGAGGCGAACATAGTTCTTGTATCCATGGGTCACGCACATACCTACGTACCCACAGTCAGCGGACTTATCAACTCCCCGATAAGTCTTTCATAGACCTATGTTCTCGAGCGACAAATCAAAGATCCCATGGATTCATCAGGATATGACTGCCCTCACGCGTAAACCTCCCACCGATAGCAAGTAAGCTAGGTATATCATACACATAATCATCAATCAATCAAATAGGTATTATCATACCTATAATATAATATCAATAAGGTAATTATCACTACCCTAAGATATTTCCCATACGTAGCATTTAGATACCATATCTTTACTTTATAAATTTCATTATCCTCGCATCCTATAACATCTCTCCACTACCGACGTCGTTAAGGTTCATGCGCGGAGCGTCTCGCAAAGCGAAATCCAAACAAGGAACCCCTCCAATACACTACTACTTAACTTTGTCAATCGAGGAGGTCCGAAAACTTAAACTATGCGATCGGGATAACCTCATACCCTCTTTCAATCAAATGTATTCTAAGCTCCCATCTCATAAGATTCAAATAGGTTTTTCCTCAACATATATTCAGTAAGTAGTTACTACTATCCTACTGGTCCATAACATCATTCTCCCGAACTACTACGAGTTTAGTTCTCCTTTTTAATTAAGGTTAAAATCGATAGTTTCAAATCTCTCATAAACACATATTCTTTCACTTAGGATTAAACCCTCTTGTAAACTTAAGGATACCCATGTGTTATATTAAATCACCCCTACTGGTCCCATCTTAAGTCCACATCCATCCGCATTTGGAATTTTAACAAATGAATCTAGCAACCGAAATTCCATTCAATATAACTTTCATCATTTAAATCACTCGAATCCAAATCAAATTAATTTAAATCTTAACAAGGGTTTACTGATATTTTCTAGGTCCCGTAATCTCCAAATAATAATCACCAAAGATCCACAAAAGGTTTGGGATAAGAATCAACATTTAAAAAAAAGAAACAACTTTACATAAACTAGGGAGGTCGATCGATCGAAGGCAGGGGTCGATCGATCGATCCCTCAGGTCTAGGCATGATTTTCTGCATTTTCTGCAACTACGGGTTTCACCATTTTTACTCATTCAAACCTTCATATTAATCTCCAAAATGAGTTATTATCATTACTACATGATATACCAACATATATGAACGATTTCCAGTACACTAAACATCCTAGAATCATCAAGGGATTGGATTAAAAAGCATGTTTATCTCCTTATTTCCAGAAATTATTAACATAACATCTTCAAGAACATATCAATGGTTTTCATACTTTCTTCAACAGATTCCTGACTAATTCGTGGATTATTAACATCCTAAAACATGAGTTAAATTCCTATATCATTTCAGTTTCCAGAAATCCATTTAATCATTCCATTATTTCTTCCAAACATGAATAATCTTTTCTTTTCATACTATTCTAACATGGACAATATACAAACTTAAATTGCCATTATCAAACACTTGCCTTTCAAGTAGGTCTGATCCTTTGGTGTAGTATAACTCAGTTGGTTGTCCCTTCTCCGGTCAAACTCCGGTGGTGGTTGGTGGTGGTGAACCTTGGTTCTTGTTCTTCTCCTTCCCAAGTGACTTTTCCCTTCCCAAGCACTCTTACACTCTCTCTAGGAAGATGGCTGCTCTTATTTGTGAAGAGGAGATGAATAACTCCCATACACTTAATCTACTAATACTTATAATAGTTCCAAATCCGAAATCACTATTCATCCCTCCTAGAAAAATGACCAAAATGCCCTTTCGGGTTGTTTATTCATTCCCAAATGACCCGAGACTCAAAATTGACATCCAAATAGACTTTTCTGACTATTTCGAACCTTCCGGGAGCAACGACGCAGTCGAAATGACTATTATATCGATAGAAAATAAATTTCCTTTTTAATTTAATAAACTAGTCCCGACACGTCTCATACCGCGTCTGACTAAAAATATAAATTACCGAATTTATATCATACAGTCATATCAATGACATCACATTCATATATTACCTAAATATCTTTAAGTAATATTCAGAATCATCCATTTTAATATCCACCGTCCGGATAAACCCGAATGAATTAATTAATAATAAAATCTAATTAATCCATTAATTTAAAATATAACCCATTTTAAAAGCCATTTAAAATTATGGGGTATTACATAATTTTAATAAAATTCCCAACTTACTCCGTACTTATTACTTGTATAAACACCCTTTTTGGTTCATTTTATGCTTTACCATTTTATATCCAATCATAGAGACAAACCATTCAAAACACTTTATGCGCAGTTTACACTTTTATCCTCATTATGTACTCAAACCTGCATCTTTGTCTTTTTTGGACCTCTTAGAATTAGGGTTGGCAACGGGTCGGTTCGGGGTCGGGTTTTAACTCCCCGTCCACGTCCCCGTCCCCGTTAGAAAAACCATTCCCCGTCCCCACCTCGTTCCCTGTCATAACGGGTTCGGGGATCCCCGTCCCCATTTAAATCAAGTATCGAGTTCCCCGCGGGGAACACATTTTTTTTTTAACCCCTCTTTAAGCACCTAATAATGAAATCTAAACTAATGAAAACATAACAACATAGTCAACATCAACTTTACATTTCCTAATCAGTAATTGCATTAACATGGTCTTAAGAACCACCCCAAATTTAAAGAATTGCTCTTTAAGCTCTTATTTTTTTTTAAAGGAAATTATTCATATTATGTACAAACTTATTAGAAAAAATTTCCATCAGCATGGAGTGCAAGATTTGCCCAGCATAGATTTGCCCAGCATAGAAAAAAATTCCATTAGCATAGAAAAAACTTATTAGAAAAAAATCATTAAAAACTTATTAGAATCATCGGTATATTGTTATTTTAATACTTAAAAGGCATCAAACCCCCTTGACCACTGGTTGGGTGAGAAAAGTAGCGCGTGTAAAGATGCTAATCGTTGTTTTCGTTTCACTAACTCAATACAAAAACCTAAGTTACTACTACACTTGCGAGGCAAGTCAAGCGGTAAGTCGGGTATCGAGAATCCACTGGGACGAGTTGCTAGAATTTATATGATTTAATACTCCGAAATAAAAGTGTAAAAGATGATTACAAACTAAAAGAAAATTTTAATCTAGGCAATGTGTTGAAACTAGATTATGAAAGCGAGTAAAACTATAGGTTCCGTCGAATATCCCTCACCCGAGTTAAGGAGTATAAAATGGTCACATGGGTCGACGAGTTATTACAAATGCATCTCGTTTCGACAGTTAATTAAATCAAGGGTTGTTACGCCCTAAATCATCATAAAAGCCTAATAAGATTTTGGCGTCAATAAATATTCCAGAAATTACGCGCGAAAGGTCGTAAGCACGGGACATACATGATATGCCTCGTCAAATCTCGTAGGCGTAAAAACTAGGACAACGCACCCGAAATAGACCCATAAACTCCATCACCAAAGAAAATCAACGCGTCAACGCGAGTGAGTTCAATTCAAATACAACCTAATTTAAGTTACCTAGAAAGCATCGTAAAAACGCGGTAAATGGAAAGCGATAAATTAACGCGGTAAATCTATACTAGAAAGCGTGTAAATCAAAGCATGTAAATAAAGCAAGAAAACTTAAATTGGAAAGCTTTTAAATTAACTAGAAAGCAAGAAATGAAGAAATACAAACTATAATTAATGGAGAGGATGATGAATAGTTAACATTCAAGCCCAAAAGTGTGTCAATCCAAGAAGAAATGAAGAAGAACTAAGCAAATCACCCAAACCCTAACTATTCTATCTTCTAAAACTCTTTAAAAACGTTCACCTCTCTTTATTACATCAACATTGGCTTATATACCAAGAGGGAATTAAATTAGAAAAGAAAAGAGAAAAGAAATGCAAAATATCTGCTGAAAAATAGGGGGTCGATCGATCAACCAGTTGGTCGATCGATCGACCATATAAGACGGGGCAAAATTGGGAAGGGTCGATCGATCGATCAAGAAGGGGCAGACTGCATTTTCCCCTGTTTTGGCTTGCATTTCTTCTCCGCTAAAATCGACGTAACTTCTTTGTGCCTAATCGGAATCACGCACCGTTTGTATCCACGCGAAGCTTGCGAGGAGGGATACAACTTCCATGAAGATGTTGGGCCAGGTGCCCAATCTGTAAAATGACTAAAATGCCCTTGAATGTGCGATTGTGTACGGGAATCGAGCGGAACGCGTCCGAACTTCATACTTAGTACCTAAATACCTACAAAAGCCCAATTATACCTCATATAGCATGTTAACAATATAAACTGAGGTTGTCTGGTTAACGGCCTTAAATATAGAGATTAAGGCACCTGAGGGGGCTAAAATGCGTAGGTTCGGAGGATGAAATACGCAATATTTGCGTATCATCACACCCCCTAACTTACACATTGCTAGTCTCTAGCAATAAAATAGGATGCAACAAGAACAACAAGCACCAAAAGCAGGATAAGTACAAAAGTATGGTATAAAAGCATAAGGCCACTTTCGCGGGCGATTCGATTGCATTTAGCATATGCAATAAGCCGTTAAACCCCTAGGTCACCCTAGTGGACGAGTGTCGTCTCGTGAGGGTTTTTAGAGATGGTACCCACAAACATCACATGGTTTCCTCAAAATATGCCCAACCCAACATGCAACAAGCCCAACAATGGCGAAAAGGATTTCATATGCATTATTAGCAAAGTGAATGATTTCAAACAGAAGTCCAAATCATTAAGATTATAGAATGCCCCTCATAGAATTGAAACCTTAAAATGTGGGAGGGGAGCGAGCACATGCAAAGTGTGATTTGGCGAAAAACTTATATAAACCGGATAAACATTAAAGCAAGCATATATTCAATACTCACGGGCATTACACTCATCAAGCGAATTCACTCGAAACAAGGAGGTAACACACGAAACATGTAGGCAAAAGAGTAAATGTAAATGGAAACTAGGCCGCACACATGTCACAAAAGAAGAACGCTATATATAAACTGAAAAACTGTAATCTCAATGAAAGGATACCGCACACTAAAAGAGGCGAAATGCATTTTCACAGATTATCAAAACTATTTTGACTTTTAAATTACATCAACCTAAGATCACATCGGACTTTAATAGGGTTATGATGTAGGTATGGCTAGGGTATGAAATGAAAGGAATGTATGTACGGATTCAAAGTGTTCGCGATGAAAACTCGAAATAATGGGAAAATGAGGGTAATATCAAAATTGGAAAATGAGTTCCAATACGATATTAGATATATCATCGGGGAGAGTAATCAAAGCTTATTGAACTATATACAACATTTACAACTTTCTCTTTCTTTTTCTTTTCTTCTTTTTCATGTTTTCTTCTGTTTTCTTTTGCTTTTTGCTTTCTCTTTTTCATCACTTTTTTCACTACTTTCTTTTCTTTACTTTTCATACTCTCATATGCCTAAATTGCAACCGACATCACAACAACATCATTCAATCCCAAGCATCATTCCAAACAAAGGTATGGAAAGTGTATGTATGGGCTAAAACTCCAATTTAGAGTTGGTTATGGGAATGGGGTTATGAAATGAAAGGCTATATTTAGGCTCAAAGGGGGTAACGAAGGTAAACATATAAGGGTGGGGTCAAGGCTAATATAGGTGATATAACAAATAGGGCCTATGATCATTTCCAAACGTTTACGCAATTCTCGAGTCAAAAAAATATATGAAAATCATGATCAAGTAACACATTTCAAGTATGAACTCAATTAATAAACAGTCAAGTGAAAGAATAGTGAGATTACCAACGAATTCAACGTTTTCAAAGAGAAAAGAATAGTGTATAACACTCACAAACGACGAAAGGTACAAAGCTTACTCGGTGTAAGTATATACAATGCAACAAAAGATTACCGAGTTATAAAAATCTTAAACCAAATAGATATAACCATAAAAGTGCATGTGCTCATGGGATTAAAGTTTAATTCATGAAGTTATTCATAATATCAATAAGTGAGACTAAAGTATAATAACTTCTAAAATCAAGAACATGCATCATTGGGTTGTCTATTGGATTGGGCAATTATTGAAATTTATCATCGAAAACAAAGGCAAAATGCCCAATAAAGGAGAAAAAAGAAAGAAAATATTTTTTGAAATTTTTGAGTTTTCTAAGAAAAGCATACGAAGTAACTAACATGTGAGCAAAAACATGGACTAAATAAAGAAATGGATAGAATATCCCACACCCCCTAACTTAAAACTTGACATTGTCCTCAATGTTAATTAAGAACCAAGTCAAAGAGAGGAAAAGAGTGATATTACCCAAAAGTGGAGCTATCCCCATAAGAACAAGTCCAAAGAATCTACAAAACAAGTTAGTACCGAGCATAGAAAAAACATATAACGAAAAGTTAACTAACTACACTAGACTAAATTAAAAAGGAAAGAAAAAATAACGAAAGAAAGCTAACTATATACAACCTACTATTTAGGCTTCACACTAACTATACACTAGAAGTCTAAATAGCTGAGGGTCCACCGAAAAAATGATTTGACTTTGGAGGATAATCGGTGTACCCTCACATACAATCATGCCCTTCGAAAAATATGAATTCCGTTTGAACAACGGAAGGCATGTGTAAGGCGGAAGAAATGAACCATTGCCAATTAAAAGTTTTGGTGGGGAGATGGGGGGTTTGGATTACACGGGTGACAAAAACAAGTGGGGACCGAGAAAAGATGAATATCCTCCCAATGATTTTGAAGTTGGAATGGGAGGCGGCGCACACAAAGGCAAAGATACGATCGTGGAGGGCGACTCGAGTAAGTACTCCTCATCGGCGAAAAGGTTTAAAACAATAAAGTTTGAAACCGAATCATCGTGTACTTGTTCCGGTGGGGTAATAGAGAATGAAAATGGGGGAGAAAGAAATTCAAACTCATGAGATGAATCATCATCGCATGAAGATTGAGTTTCGAATGAAATAATATCATTTTCAATGAAATGTTCTTCTTTGGGGGGCAAAGAAGAAATCATTTCATTGCAAATAGATATTACGTCATTATCACCCTCACTTTCAATATCTATTGCGCGATGGGAAAAGTCTAGAATGGTTTGTTCCAAAGTAGGCACAAGTACCTCATTTGGTTCAAAACATTCTTCGACCTCGAAAGTCTCGGAAGCAAAATCGTTGTCGGACTCAAATTATAAATCCAACTCATGTTCCCACGAAAGATTTTCTTCCTGATAACAAGTTTCAATTTTCTCATTTTCATACATACGCAAGCCCTCACCGAATGTCATGGGTCGAGGAGCGGATGCATGAAAATGGGAACTTTGAAAGTTATTATCGGACTTAAACAAAAACTCATTATTATAGGAATTTTGAAAACTATTCGAATTCGTTTCAAAATTCCTATTATAAGGAGGTAAAGGCCCAAAATCATTGTCATCATCATCAAAATTCCAATAACCCAAATTTTGACTTTCGTTATACTCGTCCAAAGTAATATGTGAATTTGCAAATTTTTGGGATTCTAAGTATTCACCGAAAGTCATCGGTTTGCGAGAATTTTGAGAATTATAACAATGATTACCGAAAGAATTGGAATAAGACATGCTTACCCCCAAAATGGCTCGAAGTGGCGGATTCCACAAAGTAAGTGCGCGCGGGAAAAATTCGAGCGTTTCTAAGTGCTCAAATGTGGAAGTCCTGCAAAATATTTGCAAATAATACAAATAGAAAGAAAATACTATGAAATACTAAATCAAATAAAGTCTAAAACAAACAAGTTCCCGGCAACGGCGCCATTTTGGTTGGGTGCGAAAAGTAGCGCGTGTAAAGACGCTAATCGTTGTTTTCGTTTCGCCAACTCAATACAAAAACCTAAGTTACTACTACACTTGTGAGGCAAGTCAAGCGGTAAGTCGGGTATCGAGAATCCACTGGGACGAGTTGCTAGAATTTATATGATTTAATACTCCAAAATAAAAGTGTAAAAGATGATTACAAACTAAAAGAAAAAGTTAATCTAGGCAATGTGTTGAAACTAGATTATGAAAGCGAGTAAAACTATAGGTTGTGTCGAATATCCCTCACCTGAGTTAAGTAGCATAAAATGGTCACATGGGTCGACGAGTTATTACAAATGCATCTCGTTTCGACAGTTAATTAAATCAAGGGTTGTTACGCCCTAAATCGTCATAAAAGCCTAATAAGATTTTGGCATCAACAAATATCCCGAAAATTACGCGTGAAAGGTCGTAAGCACGGGACATACATGATATGCCCCGTCAAATCTCGTAGGCATAAAAACTAGGACAACGCACTCGAAATAGACCCGCAAACTCCATCACCAAAGCAAAGCAATGCGTCAACCCGAGTGAGTTCAATTCAAATACAACCTAATTTAAGTTACCTAGAAAGCACCGTAAAAATGCGGTAAATGGAAAGCGATAAATAAACACGGTAAATCTATACAAGAAAGCGTGTAAATCAAAGCATGTAAATAAAGCAAGAAAACCTAAATTAGAAAGCTTGTAAATTAACTAGAAAGCAAGAAATGAAGAAATACAACCTATATTAATGGAGAGGATGATGAATAGTCAACATTCAAGCCCAAAAGTGTGTCAATCCAAGAAGAAATGAAGAAGAACTAAGCAAATCACCCAAACCCTAACTATTCTATCTTCTAAAACTCTCTAAAAACGTTCACCTATGTTTATTACATCAACATTGGCTTATATACCAAGTGGGAATTAAATTAGAAAAGAAAAGAGAAAAGAAATGCAAAATATCTACTGAAAAACAGGGGGTCGATCGATCTTCCATTTGGTCGATCCATCGACCATATAAGACGGGGAAAAAATAGGAAGGGTCGATCGATCTACCATTTGGTCGATCGATCGATCAAGCAGGGGCAGACTGCATTTTCTCCTGTTTTGGCTTGCATTTCTTCTCCGCTAAAATCATCGTAACTTCTTCGTTCTGAATCAGAATCGTGCACCGTTTGCGGCCACGCGAAGCTTACGAGGAGGGATACAACTTCCATGAAGATGTTAGGCTAGGTTACCAATCTGTAAAATGACTAAAATGCCCTTGAACGTGCGATTGTGTACGGGAATCGAGCGGAACGCGTTCGAACTTCATACTTAGTACCTAAATGCCTACAAAAGCCCAATTATACCTCATATAGCATGTTAACAATATAAACTGAGGTTGTCTGGTTAACGGGCTTAAATATAGAGATTAAGGCACCCGAGTGGGATAAAATGCGTAGGTTCAGAGGATGAAATACACAATATTTGCGTATCATCAACCACCCATCAACCCAGAAAATGATCGCAATGGTAAAAATGGACCCGGCTAGGCACCACCACCAAGTGGAGTGGGAGGCCCTTACAGTAACATCTTTCCAAACCCACAATAAAACATTCAAAAAAAAACACTAATCTAAAATAAGATGAACCCAGTTCAAATACGCTATAAGTACACAATAATGTGTATAAAACCTGACAGATCTATCAACCTAACAAGCCTTTTACACTCAAAATCTTGGTTAACTTTATGCCAAGCATTCCCAATCAAAGTGAAACTGAAACTTTCCTTCAATCATTTTACAAAAACCCTCTAAATGGAAAACTGAAACTTTCAATGCTCAATCAAAGTGACCCAAAATAAAACCTCTCCTGTATATACAAATCTAAATGTTAAAACCTTGCATAGCTAAAAACCCAATTCATTAAACTAAAAAACATTAAAAACATATTAGAATTTATTAGAAACTTATTAGAAAAAACTTATTAAAAACTTATTAGAATCTGTATCTAACATCACACACACATTAACATTAACAATCTGTAACTAACATCACACACACATCAGTAACAGCGGGGAGAGAGAGAGAGAGAGAGAGAGAGAGAGAGAGAGAGAGAGAGAGAAAGATGTTACCTTACACAAAATGAGGCTGGGAGTTGCGGGCGTGAGAGAGAAGAGAGGGGGAACTCAGAGGATGCATGCGTGAGAGATAAGAGAGGGGGAGCTCAACTCAAATCAGATCCTTCGTGCGTGAGAGAGAAAAGAGGAGAGGGTGGCATGAGTAAAGAGAGAAGAGATAGGGTTTATTTTTTTTAGACGTTTATATAGTTATATATTTATTACAATATAAATATATATATATTAGTAAATCGGGTATCCCCATGGAGACCTGAGGGTATACCCGAAACCGACCCGAAATATTTTGGGGATTTTTTTTATTCCCCGAACCTGACCCAATCCCCGATTTTTCGGGGATTTTTTTTCGGGTATCCGCGAGTTTTCGGGCTTTCGGGGAAAATTGACATCCCTAGGTGTGTATTGAGACTATGAGTAATGGAAAAGGGTGAGAAAAAAATAGTAAATGATATTATCTTAAGACTGTACATGTAGCACTCGGTGATATTGTGGTGATAAATGAGTGTTGTGCATTTTATAAATACTCGCATGCAACCTGAACGATGAACAACGATTTATCAATAGGACATGAAAATTGTGACAATGGATGACGTACCAAATGTGTACCTTGCGACACTAAGGTGAGTCGTAGTTAATAGGTAGGATTTACACCAATAACTAAGTAAAATTAATTAGAAGGAAAAAAATCCAAAAAATATCTTCAACGTTTACATACCTTATCATAAGTTTAAGCATAAAGCTTTGCCAAGTGCCATTCACTACAGTCTACAAAAATTAAAGCTTTATCAAACTTCCAAAATCACATTTCAAAAGCAAAAACTACAATGATTTCGACAAAAACACAAAATGACCGACAAATTCTAAACTACTTAATTAGATTAAGTGTTATAACAGACTATTAGGTATTTCTCTAGTATCAGTGAATATGAGTAAATTAGTATGTGTATTCAACTTAGATATACAAATATAAGAACTTGGAAATTAATGTTTATAATTGTGGGTTAAAATGTTAAAACGTGTATCCTTCAAAGTTCAAATGGAATTAAAAAAAGTATTGTTTGGGGGATTAGTCTCATTTTCAAAGTTTTTTTAACCTCCCCTCCCATATATTTTTTAAATTATTTTAAGCCACAGAACGAGCTAACATTATCCTCAACCTTTTTGTAACTACCATTAATCGCACATCTTTCTTTTCCCTTTAAAAAACACTTGTCTCATAGTTGTTACAAATGACCCACAACTAAAAAAAATATGAAAATGATTACAAATGAATCTTTAAAATTTAGACTAACTACTATGATCCCTTAAAACACACTAAGAAAAAAAATAGGCCAAAATGTTTAAAATATTATTGTCTTGATTTAGTCACCCAATATCCAAGAATCATAAGACATGAATTGTGTAGAAATAGTCAAATAAGTAGTCCAAATTCAATCATTATTCAAATCTACTCAAAACTTTCAAACACAAATTAATAAGTAAAACACAAAAAGTAAAAGCTTGAATATGATGTGGACACATAACATAAAATTTAATTCCATATTTAATAGGTAAAATGAAGAAAAGTTAATAAGGAAAAAAGTCGGGTTCGATATTGTCGAGAATACAATTTATCTCCTAGCTCAGATAAAAATCCACCCCTATAATTGTGGCTCATGGTGGCCACATCTTGATAAGAAAATTGGTTTTTGGATTTTTTGGGGGTAGTGGGATTCGAGAGTAGGCTGTTAGTTGATAAAATAGTTTTGGGGGCTTTAGTGTTATTTTCTAAGATTTATTAGTGTCCCGTCTCATATGTTTTTAAAAATTTTCTAAATTTCATTATCATTTAAAACTGTCAATAACTACTTTATAACTATCCATCTTACTTTTTGCAAAAAATTATATTTGTCCCATATTAATTATAATAAAATCAACAACCAAAAAAAGAAATATTAAAGTAATTATAAATAAATCTTAAAAAATGAGATTCAAAATCTAAGAATAATGATATGAGTACAAAAACGTACCCCAAAACCTCCCCCAAATTTGACGGGGACTTCACGTCATGTACTCACCTACCTATTAAGTATTGTCATGTGGGATGAGTCCCACCAGAACATCAAATTTATTGCTTTTGAAGGAGATTTGGAGGCCTTGTTTTGTACTCATAGAATCACTCAAAATTTATTATTCTTAAAATATTTATGATTTTAAACAGTGGTGATGGTGGTTGGCTCGATGTTGGGGATTGGGCTTGTACGATTTTGGATGGAGGAGTCGGTGATTGTTAGGGAGAGATTGTGCTTTGACTATACTGATATTCATTCCATCTGAAAATAATAAGAAAATTCAAAACTTAAAAGACCTTAAGAAAGATAACTTTCTTTGTGCTCCTTCCACAATCCCACATTTATCCCTCCTTCCCATATAGTGTATGTACACATGTGCACCAACCATCGCAAATTTATTCAGAGAACAACGACCAACTATTTTCTTCAATCAACTTATCAGGAAAAAAAATCATGTTGTATAAATTTCAACATTAATATAATATAATATAATATAATATAATATTTAGTTGTTAATTTTATTGTATTAATTGGTGTTTTATTTTAAACTTAGTTTGGGTTTTATTTTTAGAAGGAAGAAACATGAGCAAATGGGTGTGAAAGATATGGGAATGCTCAAAATCTCACATTGTCCCACATTGGAAGATTACTATAAAAAGTAGTGATATATAAACTAAAGGACAATTAAGATTTTTAGTTGACAAGTCAAACAAGAGGATATGATCCTACGCATTGCGGTGGTACTTAAGCACCATCAATCGTGACACGCGACACGCGACGCACGAAAGGGCGATTGGGCGACTTAGGGTCCTTTGACACACATTTGGAACTTCGCACATGCGCGTCGTTGCTTGGAGCGTGGGAGCCTAATGTTTTGACAAAGTAAACTGATCAACGGCTATGACTAAACGATCTGATCAAAGGGTTTAAAATTCGAAACGACTTGATCTGAACCGTTAGATGAACTCATAGCATTTCGTGTAGGAGATGTCCATTCGCTTACGATGGGATGCCTAATCTGAACCATTAGATCGAAGCTATTCCAAACAAGCACGATCCAACGGCTGCTGAGTCGCAACATGAAGAGTTGTGACTATTGAAGAACAATCACAGAAATGGCTATAAAAAGAGTTCTAAGCCTCTGTTTTGGACATAAAAAATTGTAAGTTTCTCCTCCCTTTGTCCTCTACATTTTTTCATTATAATATTATAAATTTGGAGTGTTCTTAGTTTGATCAAATAGTACATAGTTTGAATCAAACAATTATTCATACACTACATTGTATCCTGAAGGCAGGTTCTATAAAACCCATAGTGTACTCGCGATTCTGTCTCAACCGGATTGGGAGAAATTTTGCCTAAAAGACAGCGTTCCCAGAATGTGCCTTGCAAAAATTAATCTAAATATTTTGTACTTTCCATAGAAAAATTCCAACAGTTTTAGGAAAAAATTATTTTCGTGTTACTCCAATGGAAGGAACAGTGGCATAATCTATCCAAGTCATGAGTCAAGACTTAACCAGACTCGACCATTTTGAAGGCTAAAATTTCACCCGTTGGCAAGAGAAAGCTATGTTCTTCCTCACATAACTTAAACTAGCATACATTCTAGATAAAAACCTTGGGAAAATTCTCGAGACCCCACCTGAAGACACCGAAGAAATAAGACAAAAGCATGTGAATAGGAAAGAAGACGAATTTATGTGTAGAGGACACATCCTCAATGCTTTGTCTCAAACTGTTTATAGCGCTCATCGAATGATTCTGGCGACAAAGGAATTATTGAAGGCCTTGGAGAGAAAGTATCAAAATGAGGAAGCGAGCAACCATAAGTTTCTGATTTCAAACTATACGAATTTTAGAATGAGTAATAATAAATATTTCGTTGCACAAGCACATGAACTCCAACAGATTGTTGGTGACCTTAAAGCCGATAAAATTAATCTTCAAGATAAATTTCAAGTAGGGGTGATTGTTTCAAAACTTTCATCCCCTTGGAACAGCTTTAAGAAGAAAATTAATCATTACAAAACGACTTATACAGTGGAATCCCTTCCGCGTCACATTTGTATTGAAGATGATACTCGTACTAGAGAAAAGAAGGATGAACAAGGTGAGGGTCATTCAAAAGCCAATATGGTTGAGGATAAAAAATCCAAGAATACCAAAGACTTAAAATTTAAATCAAAGAATGATTCAAAATTCAAGAACTGAGGTGCAAATAAGAAAAAGAAAAGCAAATGTTTCTTTTGTGACAAACCGAGCCACTATTCTCGAGAATGTTTTCTTAAAAAAAAGGCATTTAAGGAAAAACAAGGGTCAAAGGAAACCAACAATGTTGAAGATCTTATTGGTAGTGTATGCGAAGCAAATTCAATTAAAAATGAAAGAGGATGGTGGGTGGATACGGGCGCAACGGTTCACATATGCAAAGACCTATATTCATTCAAAAAATATCAAGAAAATGATGGAAAATAACTGAAGATGGCAAATAATCTTCGTACCATTGTAGTTGGGAAAGGCAGAGTGGAATTGAAATTAACTTCTGGACATACTCTTACTCTAATTGATGTACTACATATACCTGATACGTGTAAAAATATTATGCCTGGGGACTTTCTCAATAAGAGAGGTTTCAAATTGGTGTATGAGTCTGATAAGTTAGTCTTATCTAAGAATGGCCAATTTATTGGCGAAGGGTACTCTTGTAACGGCTTGATGAAAATTAATGTAATCAATTATATTAGTTCTGCTTATATGGTTGAGTCTATTTATTTATGGCATAGTAGATTAGTTCATGTGAATTAAAAAAGTATTAAAAATATGACTAATCTCAACTTAATCTCAGATTATAAATTTGATAACCTTTATAAATGTGAAATTTGTGCTCAATCGGAGATAACTAGAGAGTCGTTTAAATCTATTAAGAGGATATCCGAAATGATTGATCTTATTCGTAGTGATGTATGTGATATGAAGCGTAATATGACTCGTGGGGGTAATAAATATTTCTTTACTTTCATTGATGATTACTCTAAGTATGCATATACATATTTTCTTAAAAGTAAAGATGCAGTTTTTGAGAAATTTCTAATTTTTATAGCAGAAGTTGAAACTCGACAAAATCAAAAAATTAAAGTCCTAAGATCTGATAGGGGTAGTGAATATTAACCGAGTGAGTTTATACAATTTTGTAATACTCATGGGATAATCCATCAATTTATGGCGCCTTATACGCCACGACAAAATGGAATGGCGGAAAGGAAAAAGAGGACTTTAGTTGAAATGATAAATTCAATGTTAACCAATTATGGTTTAACTTTGTCGATGTGGGGAGAAGCGGTTTTATCAGCATGTTATATTTTAAATAGAGTTCCATTGAAAAACAAGGATATTACCCCATACGAAATATGGTTTATTTGTAAGCCTAATCTTAGACGTCTTAGAGTTTGGGGATGTCTTTCTTATGTAAGAAAAATCGAACCCGAAAGACCTAAACTAGGAAATAGGACTTACAAATGTGATTTTATTGGATACTCGAGTAACAGTACGACTTATATATTTTTAAATCTTGAAACTCAAGAAATCATTGTGTCGGTAGATGTGCAATTCTTAGAAAAACTAACAAAGTTTAGTACTTTGAATAAAGGTTTAGAAAATAATAATCCGATTATTGACTCCTCACATTCAGAAGAAATTTTACAACTAATATCTTTTTTAGAAACAACGAATGACGTTGAACCGCAAAGGAGTAAAAGACAAATAACTGAAAAAACATATGGGCCCGACTTTGTTATCTATTTGGTTGAAGGGGATTTAAATGAAACTAAGAATAAAACAAATTTGTTCTTAAAATAGAAGATGAACCAACAACATTTCATGAAGTGGTAACATCTAGGGATGCCATTTTTTTTGGAAAAAAGAAATTAATGATCAAATGAACTCAATTTTATCAAATCAAACTTGGGTTCTTTTCGATCTTCCCCCCGTAGTTAAACCTATTGGGTGCAAATGGATATTTAAAAGGAAATTAAATCCGAACGGTTCTATACAAAAATTTAAGGAAAGATTAGTTGCTAAAGGCTATGAGAAAAAATATGGAATTGATTACTTTGATACATATGCTCATGTTTCTCGAATCACTTCCATTAGGATATTAATATCTCTTGCTTCTATTCATAATTTAGTAATTCATCAAATGGATGTCAAAATTGCTTCTCTAAATGGTGATTTAGAAGAAGAGATTTATATAGAACAACCCTAAGGTTTTCTTTTACCAGGACAAGAAAGAATCTATGTAAACTGGTTAAATCTCTTTATGGCCTTAAACAAGCTCCTATGCAATCGCCTGAGAAGTTTGATAATATTGTAATATCCCATGTATATAAAGTTACTGATGCTGATGCTGACAAAATGATATATAGTAAATTTAAAAACGGTGTTGGTGTTATTATTTGCTTGTATGTGGATGACATGTCAATATTTGGGTCTAGTATCAAATATGTTGAAGAAACAAAAAGGTTTATATCATCAAAATTTGATATGCAAGATCTCGGAGAAGCTGATGTGATTTTAGGAATTAAAATTTTGAGAAAGAATAATTCTTTAGCATTATCTCAATCTCATTATATAGAAAAAGTTCTTAAAATATATAATCATTTTGAACTTAAGCCAGTTGCTACACTAGTGGATTCGGTTATCAAATTAATGAAAAATACAGGGTGTACTACGGACCATCTTAAATACGCTAGTATTATTGAAGTCCAATGTATGCCATGCATTGCACTAGACCAGACATTGCTTATGCAGTGAGTGTCTTGTGTAGATTTACAAGTAATACAGGATAAGAGCACTGGAATGCAATTTCTAAGGTGCTTAGATACCTGAAGAGGACTTTGGAGTATGGCTTACATAATGTAGGATATCAATTTGTTTCAGAAGGATATAGTGATTCAAGTTGGAATAATCTTGAATCAAAATACAAGTCAACTATTGGTTGGATTTTTACGCTAGGAGGCCCAACTATCTCTTGGGGATCCAAGAAATAAACATGTGTGTCGGATTCAACAGTGCAATCTAAATTTATAGCCCTAGAAGATGCATGTAAAGAAGCAGAATGGCTTAGAAATGTGTTGTATGATATTACTTTATGGAAAAATCCATCTCCTTCTATTATGATAAGTTGTGATAACCAAACCACAATTTATAAAGTTTCGAACAAAACTTACAAAGAAAAATCTATACATATTAGTCTAAAGCATCGAATTAAAAGAAGACTACTCAAGAAAGGAGTAATTACAGTCGACTATTTTAAAATGAACAAGGATTTAGCAGATTCTCTAACTAAAGGTCTTGTTAGGGAGATGATATATATCACCTCAAAAGTAATGGGATTAAGGTCTATTGAATAACACATTTATATTTAATGGGAACACAACGCGTATCTTGAAAATATAGATATAGTTTAATGTGGTTCAAACAAGTTAAATTATAGGTATGGAACACTTTTTATAAAAAAAGTTCCATTCCTATGTGCCTAGTGATGGTTTTTTTCATGTTAGAGGATGAAGGTTACATCTTAATAAATCATATAAGTATGACTCCCAGAATCACTAAAGTTGATTTACCTATATGAGTGTCGAAAGTGTGGCCGCTTTCTTTGGAATAAATACCGATCCTAAAGCGCTCATGAAATCAGGATTAGCACAAGGCCATAAGTATGCATGCTAGAAGAACACTTGTAAACTCAGAAATCGGTATGTGTGATAGTTTCGGCTTGTCTCAAAAGGTCCTTAGTACAAGATACGTTCACCACAGCACCTTGATTAAGCTTTGAATTGTTTACAGTATATGAAAGTTCAAGTCCGAAAGACACTTCTCATTTATGTACTAGATGTCAGCGATAGTGCCAAAAGTTTTTTATTATTTGTTTGTAATCGATCCTTTGTATCCGCTTTTGTATATATTGAAATTGGTGGGGGAATGTTGGATAAATTTTAACATTAATATAATATAATAAAATATCTAGTCGTTAATTTTATTATATTAATTGGTGTTTTATTTTAAACTTAGTTTGTGTTTTATTTTTAGAATGAAGAAACATGAGCAAATGGGTGTGAAAGATATAAGAGTTCTCAAAATCCCACATTGTCCCACATTGGAAGATTATTATAAAAAGTAGTGGTATATTAACTAAAGGACAACTAAGATTCTTAGTTGAACAAGAGGGTATGATCCTAAGCATTGTGGTGGTGCTTAAGCACCACCAATCATGACACGGGTAAGAACGACACGCGGCGCACGAAGGGAGATTAGGTGACTTCGGGGCATTACGCACTTTGACACGCACTTAGCACTTCGCATGCGCACATCGTCGCTTAGAGCGTGGAAGCCTAAAGTTTCTACGAAGTAAAACAAATCAAGAGTTGTGATTAAACGATCTGGTCAAAGGGTTTAAAATCTAAAACGACTTCATCTGAACCGTTAGATGAAATCGTAGCGTTTCGAGTAGGGTATGTACATTCTCTTATAATGGGATGCCTAATTTGAACCATTAGATCGAAGCTATTCCAAACAGGCACGATCTAACGGCTGCTAAGTCGCTACGTGAAGAGTTGTGACTGTTAAAGAACAGTCACAGAAGTGACCATAAGAAGAGTTTTAGGCCTCTGTTTTGAACATCGAAAATTGTTAATTTCTCCACTCTTCGTTCTCTACATTTTCGCATTATCATATTACAAATTCAGAGTGTTCTCAGTTTGATCAAATAGTACATAGTTTGAATCAAACAACTATTCATACACTACATTGTATCCTGAAGGCAGATTATATAAAACCCATAGTGTACTCACGGTTTTATCTCAACCGGATTGGAAGAAATTTTTTCTAAAAGATAGCGTTCCCAGAACGTTCCTTGCAAAAATTAATTTAAATATTTCGTTCTTTCGGTAGAAAAATTCCAACTGTTTTAGGAAAATTTTATTTTCTTATTACTCCATTGGAAATTTTATCTATCGAAGTCACGAGTCAAGACTTAATCCGACTCGATCGTTTTGATGGATAAAATTTCACCCATTGGCAAGAGAAAGTTATGTTCTACCTCACATGACTTAAACTAGCATACATTCTAGATGACTACCTTGAGAAAATTCTCGATCCCACACCTGAAGACACTAAAGAAATAAAACAGAAACGTGTAAAGAGGAAAGAAGACGAATTTATGTGTCGAGGACACATCCTAAATTCTTTATCTCGCACTGTTTATAGCGCTCATTGAATGATTCCGACGGCAAAGGAATTATGGAAGGCATTGGAGAGAAAATATCAAAATGAGGAAGCGAGCAACCATAAGTATCTGATTTCAAAATATATGAATTTTAGAATGAGCAATGATAAATCTATCGTTGCACAAGCACATGAACTGCAACAGGTTGTTGGTGACCTTTAAGCCGCTAGAATTAATCTTCAAGATGAATTTCATGTAGGGGTGATTTTTTCAAAAGTTCCATCCTCTTGGAATGGCTTTAAGAATAAAATTAATCATGATGAAAAGACTTATACAGTGGAATCCCTTATGCGTCACCTTCATGTTAAAGATGATAATCGTATTCGAGAAAAGAAGGATGAACAAGGTAAGGGTCATTCAAAAGCCAATATGGTTGAGGATAAAAAAATCCAAGAATACCAAAGACGCAAAATTTAAAGCAAATAATGATTCAATATTCAAGAACCAAGGTGCAAATAAGAAAAAGAAGCCAAAATTTTCTTCTATGACAAATCGGGCCATTATTCTCGAGAATGTCATCTTAAAAAGAAGGCATTTAAGGAAAAATAAGGGTCGAAAGAAACCAACAATGTTGAAGATCTTATTGCTACTGTATGCAAAGAAAATTCAATTGAAATGAACGTGCATGGTGGATGTATACTGGCGCAACGGTCAACATATGCAAAGACCACTCTTGATTTAAAACATATTAAGAAATTAAAGGAAAACTAGTGAAGATGGAAAATAATCTTCGCTCCAATGTAGTTGGGAAAGGCGCAGTGGAATTGAAATTAACTTCTGGAAAGACTATTACTCGAATAGATGTACTTCATGTACTTGATATGTGTAAAAATCTTGTGTCTGGGGGCCTTCTCAATAAGAGAGGTTTCAAACTTGTGTATGAGTCTAATAAGTTTTTCTTATCCAAGAATGGCCAGTTTATTGGCGAAGGGTACTCTTGTAAAGGTATGATCAAAATTAATTCAATTAATGATATTAATTCTGCTTATATAGTTGAGTCTATTCGTTTATGGCATAGTAGATTAGGTCATGTGAATTATAAAAGTATTAAAAATATGACTAATCTCAATTTAATCTCAGATTGTAAATTGTATAACCTTTCTAAATATGAAATTTGTGCTCAATCGAAGATAACTAGAAAGTCGTTTAAATTTGTTGAGAGGACATTCGAAATGCTTGATCTTATTCATAGTGATGTATGTGATATCAACAGTAATACAACTCGTGGTGGAAATAAATATTTCTTAACTTTTATTGATGAGTACTATAAGTAAGCATATATATATTTGGTTAAAAATAAAGATGAAGTTTTCAAGAATTTCTAATTTTTAAAGCAGAAGTTAAAACTCAACAAAATCGAAAAATTAAAGTCCTACGATCCGATAGGGGTGGTGAATATTACCCGAGTGAGTTTATACAATTTTGTAATACTCATGGGATAATCCATCAAGTTATGGCGCCTTATACGCCACAACAAAAGGGAACGGCAAAAAGGAAAAATAGGACATTAGTTGAAATGATAAATGCAATGTTAATCAGTACTGATTTACCTTTGTCGATGTGGGGAGAAGTGGTTTTATCAGCATGTTATATTTTAAACAGATTTCCATTGAAAAATAAGGCTATTACACCATACGAACTATGGTTTAATCGTAAGACTAATCTTAGACGTCTTAAAGTTTGGGGATGTCTTACTTATGTAAGAAAACTCGAACCCAAAAGACCTAAATTAGGAAATAGGACTTACAAATATGATTTTATTGGATACTCTAAGAACAGTAGGACTTATAGATTTTTAAATCTTGAAACTCAAGAAATCATTGAGTCGTTAGATGTGCAATTCTTTAAACATCTAACAAAGTTTAGTACTTTGAATCAAGGTTCAGAAAATAATAATTCGATTGTTGACTCCTCACATTTAGAAGAAATTTTATAACCAATATCTTCTTCGAAAACAACGAATGACGTTGAACCGCAAAGGAGTAAAAGACAAAGAACTGAGAAAACATATGGGCTCGACTTTGTTATCTTTTTGGTTGAAGGGGATTTAAATGAAACTACGAATAAAAAAATGTGTTCTTAATATTTAAGATGAAACGATAACATTTCATGAAGTGGTAATAGCTAGGGATGTAATTTTTTTTGTAAAGAAGCAATCAATGATTAAATGAACTCAATTTTGTCAAATCAAACTTGGGTTATTTCTAATCTTTCCCCCGGAGTTAAACCTATTGGGTTTAAATGTATATTTAAAAGGAAATTAAATCCGGATGATTCTATAAATAAATTTAAGGAAAGATTAGTTGCTAAAGTCTAAAAGCAAAAACATGGAATTGATTACTTTGATACATATGCTCATGTTGCTCGAACCACTTCCATTAGGATATTAATATCTCTTGCTTCTATTCATAATTTAGTAATTCATCAAATGGATGTCAAAACTTCTTTTCTAAATGGTGATTTAGAAGAAGATATTTATATGGAAAAACTCCAAGGGTTTGTCTTACCTGGCCAAGAAAGAAAGTATGTAAACTGGTAAATTATCTTTATGGCTTTAAACAAGCTCATATGCAATGGCATGAGAAGTTTGATAATATTGTAATATCCCATGGATATAAAGTACATGATGTCGCCAAATGTATATATATAGTAAATTTGAAAATGGTGTTAATGTTATTATTTGCTTGTATATGGATGACATGTTAATATTTGGGTCAAGTATAAAATTTGTTAAAGAAACCAAAAGGTTTCTATCAACAAAATTTAATATGAAAGATCTCGGAGAAGCTGATGTGATTTTAGGAATCAAAATTTTGAGAGAGAATAACTCTTTAGCATTATCTCAATCTCATTATATAGAAAAAGTTCTTAAAATATATAATCATTTTGAACTTAAGCCAGTTACTATGCTAGTGGATCCTACTATCAAATTAATGAAAAATACTAGGCATGTTATGGACCAACTTAAATATGCTAGTATTATTGGAAGTCTAATGTATGACATGCATTGAACTAGACCAAACATTGCTTATGCAGTGAGTGTCTTGTGTAGATTTATAGGTAATCTAGGACAAGATCACTCGAATGCAATTTCTAGGGGGCTTAGATACCTGAAGAGGACTTTGGATTATGGCTTACATTATGTAAGATGTCCATCTATTTTAGAAGGATATAGTGATTGAAGTTGGAATAATCTCGAATCAAAATCCAAGTCAACTATTGGTTGGATCTTTACACTAGGAGGCACACCTATCTCTTGCAGATCCAAGAAACAAACATGCGTGTCAGATTCAACAATGCAATCTGAATTTTTAGCTCTAGCAGATGCATGTAAAGAAGCAGAATGGCTTAAAAATGTGTTGTATGATATTCCTTTATAGAAAAATCCATCTCCTTCTATTATGATAAGTTGTGATAACCAAGCCACAATTTATAAAGTTTCGAACAAAACTTACAACGAAAAATCTAGACACATTACTTTAAGGCATCAAATAAGAAAGAAAATTACTCAAGGAAGGAGTAATTATAGTCGACTATGTTAAAACGAATAAGAATTTAACAGATCCTCTAACTAAAGGTCTTGTTAGGGAGATGATTTGTATCACCTCAAAAGGAATGGGACTAAGGTCTATTGAAAAACCCAACTATATTTAATGGGAACCCAACTCATATTTTCAAAATATAGCTAGAGTTCAATATGGTACAAACAAGTTAAATTATAGTTATCGAACACTAGGAATTTTATACAAAAGGTCCATTCCTATGTGCCTAGTTTTGGTTTTCTGCATGTTAGAGGATGAAGGTTACTTCTTAATAAATCATATAAGTATGACTCGCCGAATCACTAAAGTTGATTTACCTATATGAGTGTAGAAAGTGTGTCCGCTTTCTATGGAATTAAGACCGATCCTAAAGCGCTCATGAAATCAGGATTAGTACACGACCATAAATGCGCATGCTAGAAGAACACTTATAAACACACAAATCATTATGTGTGATAGTTTCGGCTCGTCTCAAAAGGTACTTGGTTCAAGATACGTTCACCACATCACCTTGATGAATCTTTGAATTGCTTACACTATATGAAGTTCAAGTCCGAAAGACACTTCTCATTTATGTACTAGATTTTAGTGATAGTGCCAAAAGTTTTCTATTATTGGTTTGTAACCGATCCTTTGTATCCTCTTTTGTGTATATTGAAATCGGTGGGGGAATATTGGATAAATTTCAACATTAATATAATATAATATAATATTTAGTTGTTAATTTTATTATATTAATTGGTGTTGTATTTTAAACTTAGTTTGGGTTTTATTTTAAGAAGGAGGAAACATGAGCAAATGTGTGTGAAAGATATGGGAGTGCTCAAAATCCCACATTGTCCCACATTATAAGATTACTACAAAAAGTAGTGGTATATCAACTAAAGGACAACTAAGATTCTTAGTTGACAAGTCAAACAAGAGGCTATGATCCTACGCATTGCGGTGGTGCTTAAGCACTACCAATCGCGACACGCGACGCGCGAAAGGGCGATTGGGTGATTTAAGGCGCATTGCGTGCTTTGACATGCAGTTAGCACTTCGTACGTGCGCATCGTCGCTTGGAGCTTGGGAGGCTAAAGTTATGATGAAGTAAAATAGATCAACAACTGTGATTAAACGATCTGATCAAAGGGTTTAAAATTTGAAACGACTTGATCTAAATCGTTAGATAAACTTGTAGCATTTCGTGTAGGGGATGTCCATTCACTTACGATGGGATACCTAATCTGAACCATTAGATCGATGCTATTCCAAATAGACATGATCCAACGGTTGTTGAGTCGCTACATGAAGAGTTGTGACTATTAAAGAAAAGTCACAAAAATGGCTATAAAAAGATTTCCAGGCCTCTATTTTGGACATCAAAATTTGCTAATTTCTCCTCTCTTCGTACTCTACATTTTGGCATTATTAGATTACAAATTCAGAGGCTTCTTGGTTTGATCAAACAGTACATAGTTTGAATCAAACAACTGTTCATACACTACATTGTATCCTGAAGGCAGATTCTTTAAAACCCATAATGTACTCGCGGTTATGTCTCAACCGAATTGGGAGAAATGTTGCCTAAAAGACGGCATTCCCAGAACGTGACTTGCAGAAATTAATTTAAATATTTCATTCTTTCCGTAGAAAAATTTCAACAGTTTTAGGCAAAATTTACTTTCTTATTACTCCGATGGAAGGAATAGTGGCACAATCTATCCAAGTCATGAGTCAAGACTTAATTCGACTCGGTCGTTTTGATGGCGGAAATTTCACCCGTTGGCAAGAGAAAGTTATGTTCTTCCTCACATCACTTAAACTAGCATACATTCTAGATGACAACCTTGATCAAATTCCCGAGCCCACACAGAAGCTTGTGAAGAGGAAAGAAGATGAATTTATGTGTCGAGGACACATCCTCAATGCTTTGTCTCAAAATGTTTATAGCACTCATGGAATGATTCCAACGGCAAAGGGATTATATAAGGCATTAGAGAAAAAGTATTAAAATGCGAAAGCGAGCAACCGTAAATTTCTGATATCAAATTATATGAATTTTTGAATGAGTAATGATAAATCTATCGTTGCACAAGAACATGAACTCCAACAGATCGTTGGTGCCTTAAAGTCGCTGTAATTAATCTTCAAGATGAATTTCAAGTAGGGGTGATTGTTTCAAAACTTCCATCCTCTTAGAATGTCTTTAAGAAGAAAAGTAACCATGATGAAAATACTTATACAGTGGAATCCTTTCTGCGTCACCTTCGTATTAAGGATGATACTCGTATTCGAGAAAAGAAGGATGAACAAAGTGAGGGTCATTCAAAAGCCAATATGGTTGAGGATCAAAAATTGAAGAATACCAAAGACTAAAAATTTAAAGCAAAGAATGATTCAAAATTCGAGAACCAAGGTGCAAATAAGGAATAGAAGGGCAAAATTTTCTTCTATGAAAAACCGGGCCATTATTCTCGAGATTGCCATCTTAAAAAGAAGGCATTTAAGGAAAAATAAGGGTCAAAGGAAATCAACAATATTGAAAATCTTATTGCTACTGTATGCAAAGAAAATTCAATTGAAAATGAAAATGGATGGTGTGTGGATACCGACGCAACGGTCCACATATGCAAAGACCTCTCTTCATTCAAAACATATCAAGAAATTGATGGAAAAGAACTGAAGATGGCAAATAATCTTCGCACCAATGTAGTTGGGAAAGGCACAGTGGAATTGAAATTAACCTCTGGAAAGACTCTTACTCTAATTGATGTACTTCATGTACCTAATATGTGTAAAATCTTGTGTGTGGTGACCTTCTCAATAAGAGAGGTTTCAAACTTGTGTATGACTCTGATAAGTTTGTCTGATCCAAGAATGGCTAATTTTTTAGCAAACGGTACTCTTATAACGACATGATCAAATTTAATGTAATCAATGATATTAGTTTTGCTTATATGGTTGAGTCTATTTCTTTATGGCATAGTATATTAGGTCATGTGAATTATAAAAGTATTAAAAATATGACTAATCTTGACTTAATCTCAGATTGTAAATTTGATAACCTTTCTTTCTAAATGTGAAATTTGTGCTCAATCGAAGATAACTAGAAAGTCATTTAAATCTGTTGAGAGGACATTGGAAATGCTTGATCTTATTCATTGTGATGTATGTGATATGAAGAGTAATATGACTCGTGGTGGAAATAAATATTTCTTAACTTTCATTGACGATTACTCTAAGTATGCATATACATATTTTCATAAAAGTAAAGATGAAGTTTTCGAGGAATTTCTAATTTTTAAAGCAGAAAGATGAAGTTTTTGAGGAATTTCTAAATTTTAAAGTAGAAGTTAAAACTCAACAAAATCATAAAATTAAAGTCCTACGACCCGATAGGGGTGGTGAATATTACCCGAGTGAGTTTATACAATTTTATAATACTCATGGGATAATCCATCAAGTTATGGTGCCTTATATGCCACAACAAAATAGAATGCTAGAAAGGAAAATAGGACTTTAGTTGAAATGATAAATGCAATGTTAATCAGTTCTAATTTACCTTTGTCGATGTGGGGACAAGCGGTTTTATCATCATGTTACATTTTAAATAGAATTCCATTGAAAAAGAAGGATATTACACCGTATAAACTATGGTTTAATCGTAAGCCTAATCTTAGACGTCTTAAAGTTCGGGGATGTCTTGCTTATGTAAGAAAACCTGAACCCAAAAGACCTAAACTAGGAAATAGGACTTACAAATGTGCTTTTATTGGATACCCTAGTAACAGTACAACTTATAGATTTTTAAATCTTGAAATTCAAGAAATCATTGAGCCAGTAGATGTGCAATTCTTTGAATATCTAACAAAGTTAAGTACTTTGAATCAAGGTTTAGAAAATAATAATCCGACTATTGACTCCTCAAATTCAGAAGAAATTTTACAACCAATGTCTTCTTCAAAAACAACGAATGACGTTGAACTGCGAAGGAGTAAAAGACAAAGAACTGAAAAAACATATGGGCCTGACTTTGTTATCTATTTGGTTGAAGGGGATTTAAATGAAACTAAGTATAAAACTAAATTTGTTCTTAATATAGAAGATGAACCGACAATATTTCATAAAGCGATAACATCTAGGGATGCTGTTTATTTGGAAAAAAGAAATTAATGATCAAATTAACTCAAGTTTGTCAAATCAAACTTGGGTTCTTTTCGATCTTCCCCCCGTAGTTAAACCTATTGGGTGCAAATGGATATTGAAAAGGAAATAAAATGCGGACAGTTCTATAAATAAATTTAAGGCAAGATTAGTTTCTAAAGGGTATAATCATTAATAAGGAATTTATTACTTTGATATATATGCTCATGTTGCTGGAATCACTTCCATTAAGATATTAATATCTCTTGCTTCTATTCATAATTTAGTAATTCATCAAATGGATATCAAAACTGATTTTCTAAATGGTTATTTAGAATAAAAGATTTATATGGAACAACCCGAAGGGTTGGTTTTACCTGGACAAGAAAAGAAATTATGCAAACTGCTTAAATCTCTTTATGGCCTTAAACAAGCTCCTATGCAATAGCATGAGAAGTTTGATAATATTGTAATATCCGATGGATATAAAGTCAATGATGCCGATAAATGTATATATAGTAAATTTGAAAACGGTGTTGGTGTTATTATTTGCTTGTATGTGGATGACATGTTAATATTTGGCACTAGTCTCAAATATGTTAAAGAAACCAAAAGGTTTATATCATCAAAATTTTCTATGAATGATCTTGGAGAAGCTGATGTGATTTTAGAAATCAAAATTGTGAGAAAGAATAATTCTTTAGCATTATCTCAATCTGATTATATAGAAAAAGTTCTTAAAATATATACTCATTTTGAACTTAAGCTAGTTACTAGGCCAGTGGATCCTAGTATCAAATTAATGAAAAATACTGGGCGTGCTATGGACCAACTTAAATATGCTAGTATTATTGGAAGTCTAATGTATGCCCTGCATTGCACTGGACCAGACATTGCTTATGTGGTGAATGTCTTGTGTAGATTTACAAGTAATCCAAGACTTCAGCACTGTAATGTAATTTCTAGGGTGCTTAGATACCTGAAGAGGACTTTGGATTATGGCTTATACATTGTGTAGGATATCCATATATTTTATAAGGATATAGTGATTCAAGTTGGAACAATCTTGAATCAAAATTCAAGTCCACTACTGGTTTGATTTTTACGTTAGGAGGCGCAACTATCTCTTTGGGATCCAAGAAACAAACATGTGTGTAAGATTGAACAATGCAATCTGAATTTTTAGCTCTTGCAGATGCATGTAAAGATGCAGAATGGCTTAAAAATGTGTTGTATGATATTCCTTTATGGAAAAATCCATCTCCTTCTATTATGATAAGTTGTGATAACAAAGCCACAATTTATAAAGTTTCGAACAAAACTTACAACGAGAAATCTAGACACATTAGGCTAAGGCATCAAATTATAAGAAAATTACTCAAAGGAGTAATTACAGTCGACTATGTTAAAATGAATAAGAATTTAACAGATCCTTTGACTAAAAGTCTTATTAGGGAGATGATTTGTATCACCTCAAAAGGAATGGGACTAAGGTCTATTGAAAAACCCAACTATATTTAATGGGAACCCAACTCATATCTTCAAAATATAGATAGAGTTCAATATGGTACAAACAAGTTAAATTATAATTATAGAACACTAGGAATTTTATGCAAAAGGTCCATTCCTAGTGCCTAGTGTTGGTTTTCTGCATGTTAGACGACGAAGGTTACTTCTTAATAAATCATATAAGTATGACTCGCAGAATCACTAAAGTTGATTTACTTATATGAGTGTCGAAAGTGTGGCCGCTTTCTATGGAATCAAGACCGATCCTAAAGCGCTTATGAAATCAGGATTAGCACAAGGTCATAAATGTGCATGCTAGAAGAACACTTATAAACACACAAAATAGTTATGTGTGATTGTTTCCGCTCGTCTCAAGAGGTACTTGGTTCAAGGTACGTTCACCACAGCACCTTGATGAAGCTTTGAGTTGTTTACACTATATGAAAGTTCAAGTCTGAAAGACACTTCTCGTTTATGACCTAGATTTCACCGATAGTGCCAAACATTTTCTATGATTGGTTTGTAATCGATCATTTGTATCCTCTTTTGTGTATATTGAAATTGGTGGGGGAATGTTGGATAAATTTCAACATTAATATAATATAATATAATAATTAGTTGTTAATTTTATTATATTAATTGCTATTTTATTTTAAACATAGTTTTGATTTTATTTTTAGAAAGAAGAAACATGAGCAAATGGGTGTGAAAGATATGGGAGAGCTCAAAATCCCACATTGTCCCACATTGGAAGATTACTACAAAAAGTAGTGGTATATCAACTAAAGGACAACTAAGATTCTTAGTTGACAAGTCAAACAAGAGGCTATGATCCTACACATTGCGGTGGTGCTTAAGCACCACCAATCACGACACGCGGCGCATGAAAGGGCGATTGGGCAACTTAGGGCGCATTGCGCGCTTTGACACGCACTTGGCACTTCGCACGTGCGTATAGTCACTTGGAGCATGGGAGCCTAAAGTTTTGACAAAGTAAAACACATTAACGGTCGTGAATAAACGATTTGATCAAAAGGTTTAAAATCTAAAACGACTTAATCTGAACCGTTAGATGAACTCATAGCGTTTCGTATAGGGGATGTCCATTCGCTTACGATGGGATGCCTAATATTAACCATTAGATCGAAGATATTCCAAACAGGCATGATCCAAAAGCTGCTGAGTCGCCATATGAAGAGTTGTGACTATTGAAGAACAGTCACAGAAATGGCTGTAAAAAGAGTTCCAGGCCTCTGTTTTGGAACCCAGAAATTGTTAATTTCTCCTCTCTTCGTCCTCTACATTTTGGCATTATCATATTACAAATTCAGAGTGTTCTCCATTTGATCAAACAGTATATAATTTTAATTAAACAACTGTTCATACACTACATTATATCCTGAAGGCAGATTCTATAAAATCCATAGTGTACTCGCGGTTCTGTCTCAACCGGATTAGGAGAAATTTTGCCTAAAAGACAGCGTTCCCAGAACGTGCCTTGCAAAAATTAATTTAAATATTTTTTTCTTTCCATAGAAAAATTCCAACAAATCAAATGGTGAATAAAATAATCACAACCACCTAAAAGGGTCCTTTCATCAACATATCTGATCTGATTTATAAAATGAAAACCAACAAAAAAAAAATCATCTTTCCAAGCCCCCATATATTTACAGAACAAATATCAAATATAGATATAAATATATGGAAAATAAATACATTTTGTAAATCTATTTACTACAGAATCTGTGGTACATATATTATCTTGGTGAAGGATTGTTCCTATCACCAACCAAAACATGTGAGTGATCAATTTACTTGAAACAATGAATTGAATTGGGAAAAAATTAAAACACAAATGAAGTTAATTTCATGAGTGTGTAGAAGTCATTGCATATTCCCAGAAACTTGGATTTTTCTGTATGCTTATGGTAACTTTTGATGGAGGGGAAAAAAATATTTAGTGGGTTCTCCGGTATAGGGGCAGGAAATATAAAGTGAAGAGAGAGTTAATATGGGAGATTGATAGAGAGTAAATCCACGACGGATAGAGTAGCATGCATATAGAGATAGATGAAAGAGTTGGAAAAATATAAAAACCCAAAGATTTTTTAAATGTTAATGGATGATAGGAAAAGTCGAAACAGAGAGGTACAAGAGTGAGTAAATGCATGTAGGAGTGAGACTTGGAGAAAGAAACCAATGTCCCACGTGGAGTGGCAAAGCTTTTGCCAACATTTAGTAGTCTCTAGTATGTTACTAATAGTAGATGTAAACAGGAATCAAGACTTTCCAGCTGAGATTACCCTAGTCTGTGGGCCAGGAAAGCACAACACCGTTAGAGGGGAATCGCCCGTGAAAGGCTTGGTCAAAGAGATCATAGTTCGAATGAATAGTCCCATAAGGATTGATAGGAAAAATATTGGATGCTTGGTTCCCAAAGGAAAAGTATTTAAGGACTGGTTGTTATGCTGATCCTCTCCTTATAAATATCCATTCAAAGTAATGAGATTATTTGGTATTGTGCAATAATGATAGGTTATCTGGTTGCTAACCTCTCATGTGGACATCCCTTGTGTAAGCATTTCTTTCCCTTCTTTTGATTGTTGTTGCTTCTCAGTTTCTGTTTCATTACATAGATTTTTGGACATAATCATATTGTTAGTAGATTTTAGCCCACGTGATGCGCCGGCATTTTGAAAACCCTGCATGTAGCATGTAGCATGTTTTTTTAAAATTTAGTATATCTATCTATATATACACACACATATATAATTTCACCAAACAATACATACACACGTGATACATTATGTAAAACCCACACATGTATAAGTGAGAAACAAAAAATTAAAACAAAAATGAATAATAGTAGTAACAAATTGTGAAAATATATATTGGTAGATTGTTAGGATCTTTTAAGTATTTTCCCATTACCTACCGAAGTTATTAAGTTTGGCTAAAGCCTCTTGCAAAATCTATACAAGCCCAAAGTTATAGATACAAATTATTGAAAAGTAACGAAGCCTTGTGTAGTATCTAAGCAACCCATTGATGTTCATCTTAATAAACTAAATGAAAGATCAATGGTTACTCTTTGAGGTTTATCCACGTCCCTAGTATATACGAAGAAGACTTCATGTAAATGGAGTCAAGGGTGAACTCTTAAATCAGTATTTTCCTTAAAAATTTATATTTCCTTAGATAAAGTTGTAACTTTATTTGTTTTGCACTATGAAGTTTTCATATTCTTCATATCATTACACCTGAGATTTATTGTTGTCTGAATTATTTTATATTATTATTTATTTATATCACTTCCTATACTATTTTTTGGTAAACTGTGAAGATTTATAGTAAACTGGCCAAAGCCTTAAGCAGCAAATACAACAAAGTCTCAAACACACACTTACACAACTCAGGCTAATACAACACAGGAACCTGACCTAGCTAAAACCAAACCCACACCCACAACACATGAAGCTTAAACGCGCGTCAATAAAAAACACCAACATGCTCTCCAACCAATCAGCAATCAATAGCTTCAAAACCTTGTCAGTAAAAAACGATTTCAAACCATTAACCTAACCTTCTACCAAATAATAATAACATGGGATCTCACTATTATAGAACCCGAATAATAATTATCATACCTAAATCAAGCAAGAATTCGAATTAAAAAACACATAGAAAACAAATATGATAAGAGATTAAACAAAGGAAATATTTTAAAGATTCATCAAATATGTTAACGTGAATCAAGATATTTGAAAATTCGTAATTTGTGTCAAGACATTCATAAAGAGAGACATAAAGAATACCTTCACTGGGGGTGGAAGGTGCATGTCGTTGAAGGTGGCCGGTGATTATCATTATGTTGGAAAGAGGAGATCGAACTAATACGGAGAGAGACGGACAGTGGGGATGGGGATAGGTAACCACAAGTAGGTTTATAATTAGAATATTTAAAGAGGGTAAGGAAAATTAAAGGGGCACATATGAAAAGCAAAAGACTTTGATCCTAGAGAATTAAATATACATCATAAAAAGAAGATGAAAACAGAGAGTTAGAAGGACTTTTAGGTGGAGTTATATAATATTAGAAGAAGAAGAAGAAGAAGAAGAAGAAGAAGAAGAAGAAGAAAAGTTAGTTTTAATTGTAACTTTATTGTTAAAACATGTGGGAGAGCTACAACCAAACACACCATTTTAGATATTAGACTAGTTGGAAACTCGCGCGTGAGTTCTACGTTAGTCTACGAAAAACATTTGTGGAATTGCAAACACATGAAAGGATGCTGAGCAAAAAATTATTTTTATTATTAAAACTAACTTTTTTTTATCAAACAGTTATAACATTTTTTTAAATAAAAAAGAACGGTTTAAAAAAAATAAAAACTGTTTTTATATATAAGATGTATTGTACCTAATTTATTAAAAAGAGAGAGTAAAACAATTTTATATTAATTGATTTTTTTATATTAAACAGTTAAAACGTTTTTTTAACTTTAAAAAAGTTTCTTAATTCATAAAACAGTTAAAAAAAGGTAAAGACAATTCTTTTAAAACATTTATTTTTAGTTCAAAAGCCTCCACCTGTTTTGGTACCTTCACTTTCGGTAAAAAAAAGAGGGGGGGGGGGGGGGCAGTAGCATTTTTGGAATTAAATATCAAAGACAAAAAATAGAGTAAGGAATTATAAAAGTAGGAACACATGACAATTAGATAAGGAGAAATGGTGGGACACGGGAACACTCTAAAAGAGAATCAGTTAAATCATAAGAGACTATAACTTTGTTTAAGTGATCACGTGGTATGTTCTATGTTAACCATTAATTTTACAATTCCAACATCATCCTACCTCTATCTCCACCTTAATCCATCAACAACTTTGGTTTCAACAAAATCTAAGACACAGATTAAAATTTCATGCGTATCAATGTTTGAAGTGAGGCGCCACTTCCTTTCATGTTGTCCTTTTCACACACAAAAAAAATGATTCGAAAACCCACATCTTGTGTTCATCATCCATCAGGTAATGAAGTGATAACGCAACCATTACAAATAACATAAATTAGTCTATTCATCAACTATCACAACTATGTAATCAACTTGGTAACAATATATTTTAAGTTAATTTAATAATAAAAAGCACTTTAAAATGTTTCATCCATGGGATGGATGCATAAAAATTTTAACAAAAATGCTATTGTGCCCGAATTTTTTACCGAATTTTGATAGACAAACTAATGTGGCGGGCTTTTATTAGTTAGTTTTTAGGGTCCACGCCAGTGGGATCTAAAAACCAACTAATTAAACCATGCCACGTCAGTTTGTCCATGAAAATTCTGTCAAAAATTCAGTCACAATTGAACTACTCAATTTTTAATCCATAAATTTACAACATGTATCTTCTATGTGCTTCTCTAATATCCTGAGCCCCCGTTGATAAAAGATAAGGCATTGTAGTTAGTACAACATATTTTCTCATATTTGGTTCGAGATAAGCTTTTTGCTCAATTCCATTTTTTTTGTACCGATCTGTATAAATCAAATATGTCTTTACAATCCTTATATAAAGGATTGAAATCTAATATAAAATAAACCAGAACATATAAATCACTTCATATCTGATACTAAAAAACAATGTTTATATATCTAGAAAATTGAATAAGTGACCTATCAAAAATATACACATAAAAAAATAAGGAGGTAAGAATAACTTATCTGTTGTATCAAACATTATCCCCAATTAACACCCCTATTTCAAGATGATGGTATAGTTTTGTTTCTACTATTTTCAACCTCGAATTTGATAGTTTCGTAAATGGGTTTGACAACTCAGTTTAGGGAAGCGTTTTCGTGATCGGTGTTTTCATCTATGTAATCTTCTAGGATTAGGTTGAGACCCATGGCCATCTGTTGGAATATGTAGCAGAGATATTCCGGGACGAAACAAAGATTAGAAGACTCTCACCAGATAAGGAGGTAGAGGGAGACGTAGAGGAGCTCGCGACGGTGGTCAGAGGAGGAAGGGTTGTGGCAGGAGTAAAAGATCCAGTGTGACACCCCGACTAATTAAATACCGGGTAGCTACTCCTTTATTAAATTAATACAAAATGCCAAGTTGGTTCAGTTAATAGCATCACTGTCAACAACATTTTAATGATTACTAATCACCTAGTATTTAAAAAGTAAGTTGTCAAATTTTAAATTAAATCTTATTAACATGCAATAAAAGAATTATGAAAGAATAACATAACCATTCACCATAAAGAAGCAATAGAATAACCAACAAATAATAATAAGTCTGGAGGAAATACTCCTCACAACAATCCCACAACTGAAATAAATAAAACAGTGTATCCTGAATTAATTACATGCCAAGATCTGAATAACTGAAATATGAAATGTCTCTAATAGAAATGGGCGACATGCCCTACAAATGATGAAACTGAATATGGATTCGAGACTAGGAAAGGAGGCGTCTACTAGCAAGGCCCTGTAACTTCCACAACCGCTACAGCTCGTCACCTGAATAGAAATCCTATGCATGGTGTCCTTGTGGGTGGGAACTAAAAGGTTTTTACAAAAAAAATAGATTTGAAAGCAAACGGGTCAGAGCCCAAAGGTGGAGAGTATTTTAAAAACAGCAAGTTCTTTAATAACATTAAAACAATGAATGCAAATGTTAGGACGTGCTCTCACATGAAATACTCGCCTCTCGACTAATTGTGCACTCCTAACGTACCGTACCCATACATGTGATATTCATATCTAACTAAACCGTCATAAGTTCTAACCTTTCTACTCGATTCATAATATAAATTCCCAACATTATCACTCAAATAGATAGCTTTACTTAAACTCGGATTCGCAATTATTAGCATTACAATTCACAGCAAGTTGTCCCTTTTTAGCTTTATCGAGGGGTTACTATAATTATTCCCGCAATGAAACATAACAATTCCTTTTCATTTAACCGTATATTATTCACATCATAAATATACAATACAAGCACCCCGAAGCTAAGCTGCGGTGCACACATACTCTGCTATCCATCCCGGTACATCACGTACATAAGGATCACGCATTCCGAATCTCTCAGGAATCGTTCTCAGATAACAAAAATCACAAACAATAGAGACGAACACAGTCACATCACATGGGTCACGCACATACCTACGCTCCCACGATCAACAGACTTATTAACTTCCCAATAAGTCCTTCTCTGGCCTATGTCCTCGAGGTACCAATCTACATCCCCCCCCCCCCCCCCCCCGTAGGCACACAAAGATTAGATGGCCCTAAGCGAACGCAAACCTCCCGTGATAGCAAGTATGGTAGGTATGTCATACACATAAATTCATATACATATACTAAGCATGCACACATCTTAGTAATTACCATAATTTATTAGTGGTATACTTCTCATTCTCATACCAACTTATAATGTTACACAATTCACATATCCCCGGTTAATACAAATATTTAAGTCGTCAATTATTCTCACATCGTAATTAGTCACTCACGTCCTAATCCACAATTATCATTTTATTCAAATCACACTTCTATGTTTTACTCCTCAATATATCCCAAATATCCCAACTATATCAATTAGTCATCAAGTGAATGTTATCTCTACAATTAAATAAGGTTACGGGACACTAGAAATCAAATCAGGCCAAAAAGGCCATTCTGTCAACTCGTTCGAACGAGGTCGTTCGAACGAGAGTTCGTTCGAACGAAGTGGGCATCTAACGAGATCTCGTTCGAACAAAAGGCATCGAACGAACATCCAAATCGTTAGAAGTCAAACTGTCAACTAGTTAGAAGCTCGTTCGAACGAGCTCGTTCGAACGACCTGGGCAGGCCTTCTAACGAGGTGACAGTTTCGAGCCCAGAATTCTCCTATCGTTTTTCCCAATTTTCTTCACCTCTAATCTCATCTAAACAGCATTCCAACATTAGTTCAATGTTTCTAATCATTCCTAAACATACTTAGGTCGTATTTTAACATATTCATGGGGTCAAATCTCCCTAAACAACACCCAATTATCAAATCTCCCAATTTTCCCCCAAACCTTATGAGTATGAACCCTAGAAAATTAAAGTCATCAATATCCATAATTAAATCCGTTTTTGTAACATAAAAGATGTTTTTCTAACAGTATAATCTCCCAAACACAATTCTACATGCAATCTCTTTATCAAAACATGAATTTATAACTCCAATTACATGGGTTTTTACAACTCTCCCAATACAATGCAATTATATCAATTTCTAAGCATGGAAGAAGCATTCGCTTGAAATTAACATAATTAAACCACTTGCCTTGGATTATTCTCTGAATTTGGTGTTGAATTGATGAATGTTGCTCTCTCCTTTTTCTCCCAAGGTTGAAGGTTGAAGATGAAGGTTAAGGTTTTCTCTTTTGGGAACCTCTCCTAACTTCTCATGAAACTCCCGTTGCCCTCTAATCAGTTAATTGTTGGTAATGGGTTAGTGGGTCATTAAATTTCCTATTTTAAACTCCCAAAATTCGTTGGTCATAAATCCCAAAATTCCAAAATTACCAAAATACCCTTTTAAGTTGTCGGTATGGCCTAAAAATGCCCCGGGACCCAAACTAAACCCTCGGCTAGTGTTTTCTGACTATTTCGACCCTTCCGAACCCGTTGGCGCACTGAAAATGACCATACGATTGATAAAAATAAAATTCACTTTTTAATAAAATAATTACATTCCTGACGCGACTGCCACGCGCGTCCCAACAAAATTTCCCAACTTGCCGTATTTCAATCTCACGACAAATCCAATATTTTCAATATTCATATAACATCATATGTACACATTATAGTCAAATACCAACCCACATCTCGTTAGTATTTTATCCGGATTAATTCTCAATTAATACACATTTAATTTAATTAATCCCATAAATAAATATCCATAAAAGTACGGGGTATTACATACTTTCCCCCCTAATAACAGAATTTCGTCCCGAAATTCGGAACTAGAAAGTACCGGTAATAACAACTCTAGATAACGTTCGCGCATCTCATCTTCGCGCTCCCATGTGGATTCCTCGACATTATGATGCCGCCACTGAACACGTACTAACGGAACTATCTTTGACCGCAGTTTTCGCTCACTTCGGTCCAAAATAGCAATCGGCCGCTCCTCGTAAGAGCTATCAGGATGGAGATCGATGTCCTCCAAAGCAATGTGAGAATGAGCCAAATCGTCCCTAAGATATTTTCTTAGCGAGGAAATATGAAACACGTCATGAATCCTGTGCAAATGCTCCGGTAACCCAAGTCTATATGCAACAAACCCAATTCGCTCGATGATAGGAAATGGCCCCACATATCTCGGTGCAATTTTCCCTTCTTCCCAAATCGCATAATCCCCTTCATAGGAGATACTCTGAGTAAAACCTGGTCCCCCACTTGGAACTCTCTGAAGAACCTTTTCGCATCAACATAGCTCTTCTGCCGATCCTGAGCTACCCGAATGCGAGTCCGTATCAATTCTATCCTTGCCGAAGTATCCTGAATCACTTCCGGCCCAAGTAGTTTGTTGTCCCCCACCTCCAACCAACATGCTGGGGAACGACAAGGTCTACCGTATAGCGCCTCGAATGGAGCCATGCCAATGGTGAACTGGTAGGAGTTATTGTAAGAAAACTCCACCAGTGGAACATACTGCTCCCATCCACCCCAAAGTCAATGATGCACATACGCAACATGTCCTCCAACATCTGATTTGTATGCTCAGTTTGCCCATCGGTCTGCGGGTGATATGTCGTACTAATCGCAATTCCGTGCCCATGGCCTCCCGAAAACTCTCCCAAAATCGTGAAACAAATATCTTGTCTCTGTCAGACACGATATTTAGGGGCACACCGTGAAGTCTCACTATTTCTGCAATAAAAACCTGGGCATACTGTCCCGTAGTGTAGTCTGTCCTTACGGGTAGAAAATGAGCAACTTTGGTCAACCTGTCCACAATTACCCAAATGGAGTCGTGACCCCTCTGTGACGTAGGTAACCCCGTAATGAAATCTATGGAGATGATCTCCCACATCCACATCGGGACCTCTAATGGCTGTATAAGTCCTGCCGGTTTCTGATGATCCACTTTTACCAGCTGACAAGTGGCGCATTTAGAAACAAACACGGCAATATCTCTTTTCATCCCGCTCCACCAATACTGACGTCTCATATCTTGGTACATTTTGTCCCCACCGGGATGTACCGTGAGCCATGCGACTCTGCCATCACCTCGTGTCGCAATTCCTCCCCTTCCGGATCTACCAGTCTCCCATTGAAGCGTAATCCCCCGTCTGAGCTAACGGTATAGGACTCGGCTCCCTCTGCTAGTAATCGAACTATCTTCTCCTGACAGAACGAGTCATTTGCATGTGCCTTTACCACCTTCGTGACAATCTGCGGTGTAACAGTCATCACAGACATGAACGATCGGGCCACTGCGTCCTGGTGTCCCAACTCCTTCCACTTTGCCTTCCACACCCCTGCCACCTCATCTACTGGCCTACGGCTCAACGCGTCTGCTACCACGTTAGCCTTCCTCGGGTGATATTGGATATCAAACTGATAATCCTTCACAAACTCAAGCCACCTCCGTTGCCGTATATTCAACTCCTTCTGCGTGAATAGGTACTGTAGGGACTTGTGGTCCGTGAACAATCGAAACTTCTCCCCCAAAAGGTAATGTCTCCAAATCCTAAGGGCAAATACAACTGCCGCTAACTCCAAGTCATGGGTGGTGTAATTTTTCTCGTGAGACTTAAGCTTACGGGAAGCATAAGCTATGGCCTGACTCTCCTGCTGCAATACACCTCCAAGTCCTTGTAAGGACGCATCGGTGTAAACTAGATACTCAACTCCCAGTCTCGGCAATGCTAACACAGGTGCTGAGGTCAATTTGTCCTTCAACTCATCGAATGTCAACTGACAGGCATCACTCCAAATGAACGGCACACCTTTACGAGTCAGATGTGTCAAAGGACCCGCTATCTTGGAGAAACCCCGAATAAACCTCCTGTAGTATCCTGCTAGGCCCAAGAAACTACGGATCTCATTCGGTGTCGTGGGTTGTCCCCACTCCCTCACCGCGGATACCTTCCCCGGATCAACAGATATCCCCCGGTCGAAAATAATATGCCCCAAAAACTGAACCTCCTTCAGCCAAAACCCGCACTTCTCATATTTTGCATACAGCTCGTTCTGACGTAGTGTCTGCAAAACCTGCCTCAAATGCTCGGCGTGTTCCTCCTCTGTCTGGGAGTAAACCAGAATATCATCAATGAAGACAATGACGAACTGATCTAGGAACTCTCTGAACACCCTATTCATCAAGTCCATAAACACGGCTGGAGCATTGGTCAAACCAAAAGGCATAACCCGAAACTCGTAGGAACCATATCTCGTTAAGAAAGCAGTCTTCGAGACATCCTCTTCCCTGATACGCAACTGATGGTATCCCGATCGCAAATCAATCTTTAAGAAGAAAGAAGCTCCTCTCAACTGGTCGAATAAGTCATCGATTCGGGGCAAAGGATACTTATTCCATATCGTGACCTTATTCAACTCCCGGTAATCCACACACAACCTCAACAATCCATCCCTCTTCTTTACAAATAACACAGGGGCACCCCACGGCGAAGTACTCCTCCGGATAAACCCCTGACCCAATAACTGCTCAATCTGATCCCGTAACTCTCTCATCTCAGCTGGAGCCATACGGTAAGGTGCGCGGGCAATAGGCCGAGTGCCCGGCGTCAAATCGATCACAAAATATATCTCTCTACTCGGAGGTAATCCAGATATATCCTGAAATACATCGGCAAACTCCCGAACAACCGGAATCGAATCAAGTGGTATCACCACTTCCTTAGAGGTCTCCTCCTCTATATAGTACAAGTGAGTGGACGATCCTCCCTCAGGACGAGGCATCGCCACTAAAAAGATCTCCTTCTCGGGAATGGCAAAGATAATACTCCTACTAAAATAGTTAATCATGGCTCGGTCCGCAACTAGCCAATCCATACCAATAATGGCATCATACTCGGTCATCTCTAACACTAACATATCCGCGAGTAAAGTAAACCTCCCGATCTCTATACCCACGCCTCTACATACAAGGGAAATCACAGAACCCCTACTCAATGGTGAATCTACACAAGTAACCGTACTCTCGGCGGTGTCTAACAACCCAATGGTGCGTGCAAATCTCATAGCAATGAAACAATGTGTACCCCCTGTGTCAAATAAAATACGCCCCATAGTCCCCTGAATAGAGAATATACCCTCAATGGCCGGTGGATCCTATGGGGGTGCAGCATGCTGAAGCTGATACACTCTCCCATACTGAAGCTGTCCCTGCTGAACTAGGACCGCTGGCACGGGTGGTAGTGCTGCCATCTATGGTGGTGCTGGGAGGGCGACGGGAAATATAGGCCTCTGCGGCTCCTGTCGAGCACCCTGCTGCTGCTGCTGCTGCGAGGCCCTGCCCCTATCAGGACAATCGTGGCGTTTATGGCCATTCTTGATACAAACATAACACTTACCTGGGAAGTTTCCCCCTCGTTGTCCCTGCTGCACTCGGCCCTGGTGGCCATTTCCATTCCTCCCCTGGCCCTGCTGGCCCTGCTGAAACTGCTGTTGACCATTCTGACCCTGCTGGCCCTGATGGCCGTTCGGACCCTGATGGCCCTGCCGGAAACCTCCCTGTCCGTTTATAAAATTCCCCGATCTGAACCTCTTATGATCCCCCTGTTAGGAACCCTGGTCACCCTGCCTCTGTCCCTGAACAGATTGTGCCCCACTGGCACCGTTTCCCCCAGTCCTGCCCTGATGGCTGGACTCTCCTGATCTCTTGCTCTCAGCCATGTGAAAGCGGTGATCCTGGCAGTGTAATAGTGCAGCGTTAACCACATCAGAGTAAGTGGCCAACGAAAGATTCCCTAATAAATGCTGACGGATCCTCCATGTCAATCCATCTGTAAACTTATGGATCTTCTTTTCCTCTGTCGGTATTTCATCCGGAACAATATTCAGTAGATTTGTGAATTCGGCCTCATACTCGACCACAGTCTTTCCCTCCTGTCTGAGATTCATTAGCTTCCTCCCCATTTCCGTGTGAACAGCTGACGGAAAATACTTGCGGTACCCGAACTGCACCCAGAACTCCTGTATCGTGAGAGTATCTCTCTCCTCCATGGTGGTAATAGACTCCCACCACTGCAGTGCAGATCCCACTAGCTTGAAAGTATCTAGTACCTTCTTCTGAACATCGGTTCACTCATACATCCTCAAGTGCCTCTGAATGTCTTTCCTCCACTGACTTGAAACCACAACTTCGGAGCTACCTGCGAACTCTAGTGGGTGTGCTTTCTGAAAAGCATCTCGAACGCGTTCCTAAGCAGATGGGAATGCATGTGCCTGAACTGGAGCGGCTACCGGCGCCTGAGGTGGTGCCTGATGTACAACGGCGAGAGCGGCATTTACCGCTTGGGCTATAATGGCTGCAACCTCGGCGGCATTCATGGTGCCCTGTACTGGAGCTGGCTGTGGCTCTGGCTGTGCATTCCTAGGAACCCGTTGTGCACGTCGTGGAGGCATCTTAAATGAGATTAAAGTCTATAAGTTCGCAGTTATAAACTTAAAATAGCTGAAGAACGTAGCATATACAAAAGAATACAACAGTCCTAAAATATAGGGCTCTACATCAAAGAAAGCTCAGCGGAAACGTAATAAGCCGTACAGATCCTAAAGGACACTAGAACCTGATGCTCTGATACCACCTGTGACACCCCGACTAATTAAATACTGGGTAGCTACTCCTTTATTAAATTAATACAAAATTCCAAGTTGGTTCAGTTAATAGCATCACTGTCAAAAACATTTTAATGATTACTAACCACCTAGTATTTAAAAAGTAAGTTGTCAAATTTTAAATTAAATCTGATTAACATGCAATAAAAGAATTATGAAAGAATAACATAACCATTCACCATAAAGAAGCAATAGAATAACCAACAAATAATAATAAGTCTGGAGGAAATACTCCTCACAACAATCCCACAACTGAAATAAATAAATAGTGTATCCTGAATTAATTACATGCCAAGATCTGAATAACAGAAATATGAAATGTCTCTAATAGAAATGGGCGACATGCCCTACAAATGATGAAACTGAATATGGAGTCGAGACTAGGAAAGGAGGCGTCTACTAGCAAAGCCCTGTAACTTCCACAACCGCTACAGCTCGTCACCTAAATAGAAATCCTATGCATGGTGTCCTTGTGGCTGGGACCTAAAAGGTTTTTACAAAAAAAAATAGATTTGAAAGCAAACGGGTCAGAGCCCGAAGGTGGAGAGTATTTTAAAAACAGCAAGTGCTTTAATAACATTAAAACAATGAATGCAAAATACATGTTAGGACGTTCTCTCACATGAAATACTCGCCTCTCGACTAATTGTGCACTCCTAACGTACCGTACCCATACACGTGATATTCATATCTAACTAAACCGTCATAAGTTCTAACCTTTCTACTCGATTCATAATATAAATTCCCAACGTTATCACTTAAATAGATAGCTTTACTTAAACTCGGATTCGCAATTATTAGCATTACAATTCACAGCAAGTTATCCCTTTTTAGCTTTATCGAGGTGTTACTATAATTATTCCCGCAATGAAACATAACAATTCCTTTTCATTTAACCGTATATTATTCACATCATAAATATACAATACAAGCACCCCGAGGCTAAACTGCGGTGCACACATACTCTGATATCCATCCCGGTACATCACGTACATAAGGATCACGCATTCCGAATCTCTCAGGAATCGTTCTCAGATAACAACAATCACAAACAATGGAGGCGAACACAGTCACATCACATGGGTCACGCACATACCTACGCTGCCACGATCAGCAGACTTATTAAATTCCCAATAAGTCCTTCTCTGACCTATGTCCTAAGTGAACGCAAAGATTAGATGGCCCTAAGTCCTTCTCTGACCTATGTCTGCTGATATTAAGTCCTTCTCTGACCTATGTCCTCGAGGTACCAATCTACATCCCCCCCGTAGGCACACAAAGATTAGATGGCCCTAAGTGAACGCAAACCTCCCGTGATAGCAAGTATGGTAGGTATGTCATACACATAAATTCATATACATATACTAAGCATGCACACATCTTAGTAATCACCATAATTTATTAGTGGTATACTTTTAATTCTCATACCAACTTATAATGTTACACAATTCACATATCCCCGGTTAATACAAATATTTAAGTCATCAGTTATTCTCACATCGTAATTAGTCATTCACGTCCTAATCCACAATTTTCATTTGGTTCAAATCACACTTCTATGTTTTACTCCTCAATATATCCCAAATATCCCAACCATATCAATTAGTCATCAAGTGAATGTTATCTCTACACTTAAATAAGGTTACGGGACACTAGAAATCAAATCAGGCCAAAAAGGCCATTTTTTTAACTCGTTAGAAGTCTCGTTCGAACGAGGCCGTTCGAACGAGAGTTCGTTCGAAAGAAGTGGGCATCTAACGAGATCTCGTTTGAACGAAAGGCATCGAACGAACATCCAACTCGTTAGAAGTCAAACTGTCAACTAGTTAGAAGCTCGTTCGAACGAACTCGTTCGAACGACCTGGGCAGGCCTTCTAACGAGGTGACAGTTTCGAGCCCAAAATTCTCCTATCTCGTTTTTCCCAATTTTCTTCACCTCTAATCTCATCTAAACATCATTCCAACAGTAGTTCAAGGTTTCTAATCATTCCTAAACATACTTAGGTCGTATTTTAACATATTCATGGGGTCAAATCTCCCTAAACAACACCCAATTATCAAATCTCCCAATTTTCCCCCAAACCTTATGAGTATGAACCCTAGAAAATTGAAGTCATCAATATCCTTAATTAAATCCGTTTTTGTAACATAAAAGATGTATTTCTAACAGTATAATCGCCCAAACACAATTCTACATGCAATCTCTTTATCAAAACATGAATTTATAACTCCAATTACATGGGTTTTTACAAGTCTCCCAATACAATGAAATTATATCAATTTCTAAGCATGGAAGAAGCATTCGCTTGAAATTAACGTAATTAAACCACTTGCCTTGGATTATTCTCTGAATTTGGTGTTGAATTGATGAATGTTGCTCTCTCCTTTTTCTCCCAAGGTTGAAGGTTGAAGATGAAGGTTAAGGTTTTCTCTTTTGGGAACCTCTCCTAACTTCTCATGAAACTCCCGTTGCCCTCTAATCAGTTAATTGCTGGTAATGGGTTAGTGGGTCATTAAATTTCCTATTTTAAACTCCCAAAATTCGTTGGTCATAAATCCCAAAATTCCAAAATTACCAAAATACCCTTTTAAGTTGTCGGTATGGCCTAAAAATGCCCCGGGACCCAAACTAAACCCCCGGCTAGTGTTTTCTGACTATTTTGACCCTTCCGGACGCATTGCCGCACTCAAAATGACCATACGGTTGATAAAAATAAAATTCACTTTTTAATAAAATAATTACATTCCTGACGCGACTGCCACGCGCGTCCCAACAAAATTTCCCAACTTGCCGTATTTCAATCTCACGACAAATTCAATATTTTCAATATTCATATAACGTCATATGTACACATTATAGTCAAATACCAACCCACATCTCGTTAGTATTTTATCCGGATTAATTCTCAATTAATACGCATTTAATTTAATTAATCCCATAAATAAATATCCATAAAAGTACGGGGTATTACATCCAGACGTTGGATTTGCGCTCGAGGTAGGAGTACCGCTAGGTGTAGTTGTTGAGGAGTTTGCGGCGAAAGCGGAGGAGGATGATAGGGTCGAGGGAGTCGATGTTGTCAAGGGGAGAGATGTGGCGCATCTGGGCGTTTTATCAGCTTTAGAAACGCTAAAATAGGGCTACTAAAATCACCTGCTAATAAATGTTGGAAATCAGATATGACACTATGAATGTAGACGATTTGGATACCAAATAAGAAAAGGAAGAGGTTTTTCTTGGAAGAAGAAAAGGCAAGGTGCAACGTCGACACCATCATTATTGAGTAGAATTAAAATATAGAGTGTCACGTGGACACTCTCAATGAGGAGGAATCTTAAATGCTCATAAATGCCTTGTTTGGCATTTTAGAGTATATAGAGATATTAGATCCCGTCTCGAATATTTTGTGCTATCGAGATTCTTTCCCTTTGTAATAATAATAAATAAATAATAACAATTTATAGTGGTATATATATTGTAAGTTTCAAAAAATAAAATTCGAAATTGAGAAATCTTTGAGGACCCATAAGATTATAATTAAATTATATAAATAAAATCTTAAAAAAGAAAAAACTCAATTATCTAAGATATTGAAAAAATTAAATATTAACATTAATCATCATTCAAGAAGTATATAATAAAAAAGATAGCAAAAGTTGAAAAATAAAATAGGGGAGCAAAAACAAATCCCTCGATTTGCTTATTCCCTTTAGGAGGATGTGGTTTGCTTAATCAAGTTTGAAAGTTTCATGCTTTCACCTTAGTAAGCTGAAAAACAACTTTAACATTTGGAAATGAATCAAAATGGTTCCATAAAATGAATAAGGTTGTAATTGTTCTCCCACAATAAGTTATATAATACAGGTAAACTGAATTTAACTGATGATACGAGAAATCGGCCACAAGGCGTTCTCATACCAGCAAGTCAAGAGTAAAGTGTGTGATGAACAAATAAAGCAAGTAAAATAGAGAGAAGACAAGATATGGAGTGGTTCAGCCTTTAAAATAGGCCTACATCCACTGTGTTGCCCCGTTCTCATTATATGCGTCGTATTGTACAGTATAATCATGCCTAAAGTGGCATACAAATATGAGAATAAAGGAGAATACATGGCAGTATTGAGGACTCCCGAGTGCCGGATAGGTGGTTGCAATGTAGATGTGTGGCCTCCGAGTTGTGTATTGAGGTTGTGTAGTGAGGATCTGTATTGTAGAGCCTGCCTCGGGCGTAGGTGGAATCGATCTCCCTCCTATATCGAGGTGTGGACTCTAATTTATAGGAGGTCTGTGTGTTGAATCACGTGCCTTGAGTACGTGGCGTTTACCAAGTCCGCAGTAGATGTGAATGAGGGCACGCACCTAGAGCAGCAGCGCTGTGCTATTTGAAGGAGCTCCGCGGAACTTGGTCATTGGGAGTGCCGCGGCATCTTATGTGAATGCCGCACTATGCCGGAGTTCTGGCCGCGCCCCGTGTGGGTTACAGGCCGCGGCGTATATGTCTCGTATGCGATTATAGAAGTACTGCCACGGCAGGGTGCTATACTTGTACTATCAATAAGCCCCCAAGCCGTAGTGTCAAGGGAGATATATTGGGACTGCGGCTTAGTAGCCAAGGTGCCGCGGTACTTCCAAAGCGACGATTCGTCTTCCGCGCTCCCTTATATAAATTGTTTCTGGCCGTGGACTTCATTACGTTTCCGAACCTTTTGAGAGCAAATCGAGAGCGAAACTCTGTTCACCTCTTCCTGCATATCCCGGCAACCCTACGAGGCGGTGTGTGGCAGTTCAAGGTGGTCTGTAGCTGTTCTTCACAATTTTCTTCATTTCCAGGTGACCTTTCAAACACTACTCTCACTTTTCTTCACTATTTATGCCTTTCTTTGTCCGTTTTGCCAGAAATCTAGGGTTTTACTTGTTTGTTTTTCTTTTTTCCCACATATGCTGCATATGACATTCATACCACTGTTCTTGACATTCATAGCTAAAAACTCCACATTTTGTGAATTTTATCTTAGGATAGTTAAAATTTGGTTAATCAACTGTTTAGGATAAATGCCGCGGCACAATAGGATTATGATAATCGTCCGAAATAGCAATTTTTGCGCCAAAATGTGCTAAATGGCCGCGGTCCCCTTAAGTCCACATCCGCGGCATCTACATATACTAATTCCCCTTGTCCATCTTGGAACAACCTTGAAACTTTCATGAATCCCAAGACATCCATGTAGAATAACTGTAGTTGCTACTAGAGCATTTCGAATTTTCTGAAAAATTAGGAATGGCCGCGGTCGGTGATGCCTTAAGGCAATTCTAATACATTTCCGCGGCGGCGCAGGTTCCATAAAAATGGAACTGCCCGCGGACAGTTGGGACCGTTTGGTCCCATAAGCAATAGAGTTCGCTTATTAATAACTGTACTAGGGACGTAATTCCAGCTTTCAAGACTTAAAACAAACAACCTTCTGCGGCTTCTCGAAGTCTTACAAGTCATACTGGCTGCGGCGCCTAACTGCGAATTCTGCTTTTCAGGTACTGCTGCAGCCATATGAGCTTTGACCCAGACGAGTTCCTTAGAGGCTTTTGGGCAAAGCATTTTGGGACTTCTCCCCCAGAACTTACTTCCGTGCCACCTCTAAGATCAGTTGGGCCCTGCAAACTGAAAGATTGCCCAAACTGCGTGGTAATTGACTCAACCTCCGCGGATTCTGCATCTAGGAAGGATTCCCCATCTCACTCGATGGAGGAGGAAGCCAACTCAAACACTCATCCCATGGGAGAAGGAGATATTTCCGCGGCATCTAGAAATAAGCCTGGAAGTACATCAGGGAGGGCTGCAAAATCATTGGCCGCCCTTGACATCCGCGGCTCGATGACCCAAGAATGGGTTGAGCAGGTTGCTGAGGCTTTCGAGTTTCCAGAAAACTTGACATGTTCAGCCCCTGCCGCGAACCAAAGACAGTGCACGGCACTTTCTGACGATGTGATTTGCTTCCCTTTGCACGCGTTCATCTATGGGCTGCGGTTGCCTATTCCTGTTCCCATCCGTCGCATTTTCCAGACGATGAAACTGGCTCCAGCTCAGTTAGACCCCAACGGTTGGAGAGCTGTTCTTGCTGCAATTGTCCTTTGGGAGAAGTTGTTCAAAAAGGACATTACTCCCGCGGAGTTCTTCCACTTCTACCGCCCAAAGGAGAACTCAGTAAAGTTCGCGGGCTACTATTACTTTTCTAGCCGCGGCAGGGACGAGACCCTATAAACTGGGAGACCGACCAGTGTAAAAAACTGGAAGGGGAAATATTTTTACATCTCCGGTGAAGGCTGGGAGATGCACCCAGAGGAGAACGAGAGAGAGAGATCATACAAAATGCCGCGGCAATGGGGTTCACCCTCCAAACTAGGTATAAGATTCTATGCGTGTCTTTTAATTTCTCTTGACCACTACTAACTTGGAACTGTATTTTCTTTCTGCAGCTCTTGACAATCTGCACTTGAACTCGCGGCAGGAAAAAAGAGTTGCCGAGGCCGCGGAATTTCCTGCTGAACACAAGAAGTTCAGCATACTTGTAACATCGGCCACTATATTTGAGGCGGAATTCTTCCCCAATAAATCAATTCCTCAACAGATGGGCACATAAGGTAATTAACTAGACCATTTCTCTCATTCCACAGTCGTTTTATTCTCTTGGAATTTGTTGAACTCATGCCATTATTTTCCAGGTGAAGAGATTGATAGGGAACTGCTGGCCGCGCAGCTGGCAGAGATGGATGAGGACGCAGTCGTCCTAAATAACACCGCGAGAAGCAGAAAAAGGAAGCGGTCTAGGGCCAAGGTACAGGTCGCGACCTCTGCTGCTGATAAACCCACAGATCCTTCCGCAGATCAAGTGGTTCACGATGAAACCCCTGTGCATCATGAACACTTTGATGATGACATAGGGGAAAATTTGGCCGCGGCAGGACTGCTGCCAGCGGAAGTTCCCCTACAACCGTCGTCTTCTCCTCCCCCACCAAATGTTGTGGCCGTCAATGCAAATTTTCCGCCTCCCCAATTCCGCGGAGAGTCTGGGCCATACGGTAGGCCAAGGCCTCAACTAAGGCAGCCTGACCCAAATTCCTCCTAGGACACTACTGCCAAGGCTGCCCGGAGAATGAAGCATGCATTGGATGCCGCGAACCTCAACAGACTTGTTGGGGAGGATCACGAAGACCTGGAGGATTGTGGCCTCCACGGCCTTCTCAGGGTACGTACCAAACATCATAATCTTTGTATCTCATATTTTTATGTACTTTTGCTAATGTCTCTTATTTCATATACAGGCCGCGGACGTGATTGTAGTCCAAAAAAGAAAGTACGAGGCTTTGTACCGGCTGAAAGAGGCCGAGAAGAGTGCTCATGCTGCGGACCTGCAGTCAGCTCGGACATCTTCTTTTGAGGTCGGGAAAGCGTCATCTGTCGCGGCCCTCCAGGCAGCCCACATGGACCTGGAGAAGGCCAATAAAGCCAGAGAGGAAGCGGAAGAGAATTTTAATCAGGCCGCGGAATCTCTGAAGTCGTCGCAGGCTCAAATAGCTGAAGTCGCTCGTGTTGCTGAGATTGCAACTTCCAAGCTTGCCCTCCTCCAGTAAAAATACCAAGATCTTGAAGCCAAGTCTGCTCAGAAGGACGAAGCCCATGCCGCGGCTATCAAAAAGATGGAAGTTGATCATGGCGACGCCCTCCAGCTAGCCATAGATCATGCCGTGGAGTCCTTCAAAGGCTCCAAGGATTTCTTCCTTGCAAATAACAGGGCCTACCTCTGCGGCTATCAGGAGCTGCGGCAGAGAATCATTAGAAATTTCCCTGATGCTAAGGAAACGGTCCTCGCTTGGAAATTAAGTGATGCAGAACATCAGGACTGCATTGCTGAGTTGAGGGCCGCGGCTGAAGAGAGGGCAAGGCTGATAGCCCAAGCAGAGGCAGAGGCAGAGGCTGAGGGGGAGACAGAGACTGCCGCGGGCGGTGATGAAGCTGATGACGATGACGACGCGGCTTCTTAGATTTTAAGTTTGTTGCACTTGTAATTTCGAACTTTGCTGTGGCTGCGGCCCCTATTTTTGTAATCCAAAATTATTAATACAAAGCCATATTCTTATCTCTGCTTAATGTTCTTTTCTTTTTTGCATTGCATGTTTTACTCTGCCTGCTATAATGAATGGTTGTATGTTACTGCCTCTCATATTTGTAACCAGCTTTCTGTATTGAAAGAACTTGTAGAACTTGTAACTAGGTCCGCGGCATCATAGCATAATTCCATGCAATCTTTCTTGTTTATCATTCGCGGTTCCCTTATCACCTTGGCCCTTTATTGCCTTACCCTGCACCACCTTAGGTTGTCACCCCAGGCCGCGGTGCGATTTCTTTAATTTTCTGTAGATACCGCGGTGATTTGAGCGAGTAACTTGGCCTCTTTTTCCGCTTAGCTGAGGCAGGTTGCCGTCCAGCACTAGGGTTGTGGAGGATGAGGATGCTGCGGCATCCATTTGACTGTTGACAAGATAATGGGGCTGCAGAACCTGTCCTGGGAAACTGAGGCCATCCTTCTGCGGGTTTGACACGCCTCATGATCATGATGACCGAGCCTCCAATAGTTGATTCGATTGTCCTTCATGGCTTACCTTTAGTCGATCTTGGGACACTATGAAGCCTCTCCAGGCTGGGTTACGTTGTTAAGCCACCCACAGCTAATATGTGAGACACTATCAAGCCTCTCCAGGCTGGGTTATGTTGTTAAGCCACCCACAGCTAATATGTGAGACACTACCAAGCCTCTCCAGGCTGGGTTATGTTGTTAAGCCACCCACAGCTAATATGTGAGACACTATTAAGCCTCTCCAGGCTGGGTTATGTTGTTAAGCCACCCACAGCTAATATGTGAGACACTATCAAGCCTCTCCATGCTGGGTTATGTTGTTAAGCCACCCACAGCTAATATGTGAGACACTATCAAGCCTCTCCAGGCTGGGTTATGTTGTTAAGCCACCCACAACTAATATGTGAGACACTATCAAGCCTCTCCAGGCTGGGTTATATTGTTAAGCCACCCACAGCTAATAATACATATAAAGCCATCCCGGACTTCGAGGACGAGCCCCAAAAGCCAAGAGTGGGCGTTATAAGCCCCCGTGGCTGACGTCGCGCCTCAAGAGCAGAGAAGTGGTGTTTTAGGCCCTAGTAGTTGGTAAAAGATCCTTGGGTCCTCAGATGTCTCCGCGCGTATAGCCATCATATGATAAGATGTAGCTGCACATTGCGAGGGAAATCTTAGAGCTAACGAAGGTCGTATCCCATCCCAGAGCACGTTCTGAAGTAGAATAATCCTTCGAGATGATTTTGTTATATTTCCTTTGAAATCTGTTTGAGACAACAAGTCTTTTTGTGAGGTATCAGGTTATGAAACCAAGAAAAATATCAGATATAGCTAAACTTGCTAGTTCATATACTCATATATGTATGCTGCCAATGACTTTGTTAACAAAACATAAAGTCCTGAGTATTTAAGGCTACAGTGAGCTTCATAAAACATAAATAGAAATAGTTGAAAAATAGAAAGACTAAGGATGAGATGCGGTAGGCAGCCTCGGCTGGGTCCGGCCGAATCCCCTATGCATTCTTCAGGAATCGCTGCAGCATCCCTTGCCCGATTAGCCTCTCAATTTCATCCTTCAGAGCATAGCATTGCTCTGTGTCGTGGCCATGGTCCTGATGGAATTTGCACCAGGTAGCTTTGTTCCTTTTGTGGGGTGGAGCTCTCAATTTTTCTGGCCACCTCAAGATCTTGTCCCCTTTGATGACTTCCAAGATCTCTTCGATCGGGAGGCTCAACTGGGTATAGACACCTGACTTTTTCTGCCTTTTTTGACCTCTGACGGCTGATTCCGTAGCTTCATTTAATGCCGCGGCAGGCATGGCTGGCTTTGCTAACTCCTCGGCTATCGAGCCTATGTTTTTAGATTCCGCGGCCTCCAGCATTAGCACCCTCTGAGTGAGAAAATTGACCTGGGTCTGAAGCGAGGCGTGGCTGTCATAGAGGTGATTAAGGTGATTGTATAGTTGCTCAATCTCATCCTTGACTTCTGCACTGCGGCTGGATTCTCTCTCCATCTCTGCTTTTGTTAGTCTTTACAATGTATATATATAATCTGAGAACAAACTGATAGAAGTGAGAAATCCTAGAGATATTGAACCAAGTAGGAAACGGAGGCCGCAGCCACTGCTACGTGACCCTGTGACCGCGGCTATAAGGCGCGCAACAAAATGCACTGCCGCGGCCGTATGATACTCCATGGTAAAATTAGAGCCCGACTGATTACGCTCCTACTAGGGTTTGTTCATGAGTAAATAACCTCTCGATGCACAAAAAGGCGCAGTTTCAATGATAACCCCAGATCATCGGCTAAGAACAGCAAAGAAGGAGTAGATACGATCCCTCCCTAATCATTCATCTTTTTGAGGCAAAAGCCTGTCATGCCTTTCGATACCAGCCAGATAGAATGATATCACAGGGGTATGCAAGATGGATCTAAAGCCATAAGATGGAATATATCTGGATATAAGAAATACCCACCTATGGGTCTGAATATGATGTGGAGTCCAACAACCAGTAACCGGCCCGCGAGGAGATGATCCAAAGGACCCCTCACGATCGAATAAGGCGTTTGAAGGACTCATATACTCAGAGAAACAAGATTGAAATGTCAGTTTCCCACAGACGGCGCCAGATTGATGATACGAGAAATCGTCCACAAGGCGTTCTCATACCAGCAAGTCAAGAGTAGAGTGTGTGATGAACAAATAAAGTAAGTAAAATAGAGAGAAGACAAGATATGGAGTGGTTCAGCCTTTAAAATATGCCTACATCCACTGTGTTGCCCCGTTCTCATTATATGCGTCGTATTGTATAGTATAATCGTGCCTAAAGTGGCATACAAATATGAGAATAAAGGAGAATACATGGCAGTATTGAGGACTCCCGAGTGCCGGATAGGTGGTTGCAATGTAGATGTGTGGCCTCCGAGTTGTGTATTGAGGTTGTGTAGTGAGGATCTGTATTGTAGAGCCTGCCTCGGGCGTAGGTGGAATCGATCTCCCTCCTATCTCGAGGTGTGGACTCTAATTTACAGGAGGTCTGTGTGTTGAATCACGTGCCTTGAGTACGTGGCGTTTACCAAGTCCGCAGTAGATGTGAATGAGGGCACGCGCCTAGAGCAGCAGCGCTGTGCTATTTGAAGGAGCTCCGCGGAACTTGGTCATTGGGGGTGCCGCGGCATCTTATGTGAATGCCGCACTATGCCGGAGTTCTGGCCGCGCCCCGTGTGGGTTACAGGCCGCGGCGTATATGTCTCGTATGCGATTATAGAAGTACTGCCACGGCAGGGTGCTATACTTGTACTATCATTAACAATCCCAAAATTTAAATTAGTTGAATTCATGAGAGATTTTTAGTAGTTTACCCCCAAAAATTTCTATTGTTACAACCCCATACGTGATTTCACTTTCATATTTATAAACTAAAACTCAACAAAGAGATATTTGTGTTATAATTCCCCATTCCAAAGTTTCAATACTGAAATACAATAAAGATATAATGCCACATACTCACACCCATCACCCTCCCCAAACACAAAAGACTCATAACCCCAAATCTCCTCATCAAACCCCCACAACTCACTGAGTCCACTTGTGTAGAGAGAAAATCGACTTAAATCAGAAACATCAAAATTTTCCCTCCCCCATCTGATGGAGGTAGCACCAACACCAACCTTCTAACTTCTCCCTCTCGAGCCTAGTTGTTCATCTCCTGCTCATTGCCACCCAGTTGATCTCCCAACAAATAAGGCATCTCCCACCCCCACCCCTACTAACTTCTCTCACTCCGACTCGTCTACCCTCCCCTACTCATCCCTTCCACTACGATCATCATCAAGAACTTCACCCCCTACACCTCTCATAAACTGAACTCAAAAGTTTTTTAACCCCACTCTCGCCTCTAGAGATTCAAATCGGTTGAGTTTGTGAAATGGGTTTCGGTTGGATATAGGGAAGGGAAAAAAAGAGAACAACACCAACTCTATTATTTCTTTATATAGGTTCAGCTACTCATCAATGGATATTTTGAAAACATAAAATCCACATATAGATATCATATTTAAAATGAAGTGGGTGGGAAGAGAGAGACAGGAAATGCAAAAGGAAAAATGACTCGATTAAAATTTGCTTAGATTTAGAAAAATGGTGAGGGAGTTAAATAGGTAACATAGAGAAGTAAAAAAGTCTAAAATAATTGGGAAGATAAATAATGGGATGAAGAATTGAAAAGGTTGAAATAAAATAAGGTTAGATACACATAATGATACAATAAATTCATAAAGAAATGAAGATAGAAATTGATTGTTTTAGGGAAAATCAATAGTTTAGTGAATAAAAAGTAGTGCCGGCATAACGGGAATAAGTTTCACGTGGAGGGGTTATGAAGCAACATTTACTCTGTGTAAAGAATTTTATAATATATAAAAGATAATAGATAATCCTTGAGAGTGAGATGCTTTTATATTAGATGAGCTTTGCCTTAGAACCTGATTTGCATACTTTAGAGTCAAACTATTTGACTTAATAATTTTTTTAACTTTTTAAGTGAGTATATCTAATGTTTGTATTGCTCGAGTGAATGTAAAAGAGGGGTGAGCCTCGACCAAATAAATATATCTTTGTACGTAATACTCTGCTAATATTTTTCCTGCTGGTGTACACTCATACCCCGCCTTTAGCCAACCCCCCACCACCAGGTTCTTCATCTAGAAGAAATGACAAGGATAGTGATAAAGGAAAGGAGAGTTATCCACACCATTAAAACTGTGTCACTATTCATTTTAATTATGTAATTTAATTTCGAACAATGATTTTTTTTTCATTTGACTTTGATGAAAGTACTATAAATTTGGGAGTAGTAATTTCGGACTATATTAATTCCACTTTAGTCTTTATTTATTCAATTGAAATTTCAAAACTCTTTTATTTCAACTGTTATTATAAATTTCATAAACAATACATCATTTCATTAATTAAATTAAATGAATTTTACGACACAAGTTAATAAAGCGAATGATTATTTCAAAAGAGGATTTTTTTAAATGAAATCAAAGTATAAAAAGATTTTTTGCATTGACACCTGGAATTAGGGCGTCATGAAATTAACATCTTTTCTTGGAGTCCAAGTCATTATAAAAAGACTTAATTGCCCCTTAGGTTTTTACCAAAATTACAAATTACACAATTATTATTTAAATATTTTAAATATTCATTTAATAAGCCAAAAATCACCAAATTCATTTAAATAAAAAAAATCTAATTAAATTCAAATTCCACTTTTAATAGTAATTTTAATTAATTAAACCAATTAATTAGTTAAATTTGCTGTAAAAAATATGGGATATTACATGTTTTTTGTTATTTATGCATATAATTATATGTAATTGTCAGATAACTCTCATTGACCATAAATGAGACTAACCACCTTGTGTGAAAAAGTAGGGGGTAAAAAACGGTTCAATTATACTAGAACCAAAATTTTAATTATTCATGAGTAAGTCGAACTATACTCACCAAAAAACTCCCATATAGTATAATTGATTAATTGATATCTGATAATAAATAAAAATTATTCTCATTTCTGAATTCAAATTAAAATGAGTTCAAAACAAGTTGTTATTAAACCAAATAAATATCTATACAAACATATGGTTCAAGAAAAAAATCATAATAGGTTGTTACTTAATGTATATGATTGAACTTTCCTGATCCACATCACATTTCTTAAGGGAGTTAGTCCAAATATTCACAATTCCTTTATTTTCCTTTCATCTTGTTATGTAAAAATTGAAAATAAAAATTGGATGCAAACACATGTACAATTGATTTTTTTAGAGTTTAATATTAAATATGAACTTATTCGATAGATATTAAATATGAACCTATTTGATAGATCTTAGAGAATGTCTTTCAAGAATGCAATATATATTATCGTAAAATATTAATGAGTGAGATGCCTTAATTGATAGTATATAATAATGAGACATTTATGTATTTACATTACTCATTATTGGGTTGATTATGATCATTACACTATTATTTAAGAAAAAAGAATTTTTTTAACTAAATGAAATTTTAAATTGCTAATGAAAATGTTAATCTTTACTTTTTTTGGCATTACACCATCAGTTTATAACGAAGAATATACCATTTTTATGCAATGTGCCTTTGATATAAACATAACCAATTACTTAAAGATTACAAATAAGTAGAGTACGCATAAATTTAATTTTAACTATAGACAACTTATATATATATATATATATATATATATAACGTTTCTTATTCTAGCTTTAATATGTGGCTTGAAAATGGAGCTAGAATTTAGACCCACCCCCTTTCGCCCCTCTCATACAATTAAAGAATCTCTCTCTTTGTCTCCCTATATCTAAACCGACCCACCCCTATTGTTCTTCCATATCTCTCAAGTCTTATTTTCCATCACTTTTTCTTTGACATTCAACATGTTATAGGCGAAGCTCTAGTTGACATGTATACTTCAATAAAGAACTACCTCTTTCTCTACGAAACTGACAACCCTATATGTACCATCAAAACATTAAAGCAAAGTTGGACTCTGTGTCTCTTCCTATTCTCTGAGTCACGGCTTTATATCTTCCCTTTCTAGAGTTTTTTTGTATTTCTATTTAATCATCCTATTTTTACAAGTGTACATTATTTAAGACCTTCATACGTATTTAGCTTTCACAGAAAAGGAACTAATTTTCCAAGATTTTTTTGATCACCCATATTTGTCCATTATCCGACTGCCAAAGGCCTGACTTTGTACCTAATTTAACCCCTTCTCCGGCACAAAATAAGGGGTTATCATGTAAAATGTGGTATATATGTTCTTTATTTTACTCTTTCATTGGTTTTGTCCCAAAACTTCGTTATTTAAAAATGAAGAATATTATATGTGCTCTTGAAAGTATATGATACACATGGGGTCTTTTTTTTCTCTTCTTCTGGAATGCCTTTTAACACTTTATAAGAGAATAAATTATGAGTCTTACATCCATTCTTGATTGCGAGTCTCTAAATAGATTGAAGAACGGGAGGTCTAAACACAACAATTTTTTTTGGAAAAAAAACTTTTATTATAATTATCAATATATGGTTCGAACACATGGAGAATGCCAGTATAAGTTCTTCTCTTTTACTTTCAGTAACATTGTTTTATCTTATCGTGTTATTTTATAATATACATTCTCTAAAGCATATGATATGTTTGTTTTATTGCTTGAAAACTTCCTTTTATTTGCTTATACTAACATTGTAAATCAATGCCACATGAATTATTTTTACATGTTTTACAGTTTTCATTTCTATACTAATTGAACTCAAATTTTTGGTTTGAAAAATATTGGGTACATATACAATTCCTATTCATGTAAAATAATTTATCTCTCTTGGTTTTGCATCATTAATTACTCCCCCCCCCCCCCCACCCCCCCCCCCCCCCCCCTCCCCCCCCAAAAAAAAAAATTGTTTATTTTGTTGTTTGTTGTACTATAAGTTGTGGTTTTCACAGAAGTTATTTTGGGATTTCGTTATCTTTTTCTATACTTCGGTCTAGAAAAGATGGAGACTTAATTTTTTATGTCTCCTTTTTATTTGTTTTGGGAAATGTGAAATTGGAACATATTATTTTCTTAATTTTTATTTGATTATAAAAAAATAATGTATGATGCACATTTGTTACTCTAGATTTTGAAAAAAAAAATTGCTGCATAAAGTGAACATCCTTTGTTGTTTTATTAGTATATTGTTAGTTTTATAGTACATCCAAAGAAAATGTTGTCGGATTTAAAAGTTTGGTAGTTTTTCATCAGAGAACAATCTTAGTCATGAATTGATCTAACATTTGAGTTATATTTGCATATTTTATTATTTTACTTTGCTAAATTTGTATTTGTACATTACGTATAGATAAAAAAAAAATGCTAATAGAACTGTCCCATAAGATTAACTTTAGCTTTTTTCTTTCCTTTTTTTATTAAGCTGCAAAATTGACAAAATGTCCCAAAAAGATATAATTGAACTTATAATGGAACATTAAAACTTAAATAATATTTTATTATTTTTGGCTCTTTCCTTAAAGAAATTTGATAACTTCAATTTTCATCAAGAGTATTTCATGGTGCACATTGATCATTCAATGAAATGCCATAATATTCAAATCCAGTTGGAGTTGTTTAATGCTCATATATTAGATTGCAAGGTGAGAATTAGATATCTAGTGAAATAACTCAATGAAGATAGAAACTTACATCTATGTACTTTGTCTTTTCCTTCCATTCCACGGTTTTAAAAATTGGAATTGTCTCATATTGATTTGTGGGAGCATTATTTATATTGATTTGTGATAAAGAAGACATAACAAAAGATGAATGAACATTAACATTCTAAATAGAAGAAAAGTTCATCACTATTTCACGATTATAGATGGATGTCTTCTATGTTTATACTAGCTTGTAGGTCACACGTTGCGTGATCTTAGTTATAGACACTATAAAAATTTGCACCATTAGCAACATACAAATTATGTTGCTAAAGTTAAAAATATGTTGCTAAAAGGTATTGGCAACATATTTTGCTATGTTGCCAGCTTATTGTCTATTGTCTGTCTAGGAAACTCCTTGGCAACACAGCAGGCTTGTGTTGCTGAAGGTATACTTTTGGCAACATGCAATTGTGTTGCCAAAAGTATTTTTTAATTTGTCAAATTTATAATAAAAAATATTATTTATGTTGCCAAAAGTCACTCAACAGCGACAAAAATAGTTGTGTTGCTAAAAAGCAATCTTTCAGCGACGCAAATTATGTTGCAGAATGTAAGATAAATAGTATAAAAAATAACTATCGGTAACAGAACTATTGTGTTACCAAAAGTTATACCTTTGGCAACACAGCTATTGTGTTGCCAAAAGCTATATCTTTGGCAACACGCCCTTGTTTGTGTTGCCAAAGGTATAGCTTTTGGCAACATTGTGTTGCCAAATGTATAGCTTTTGGCAACAACAAGAGTTTTATTGCCAAAGGTATACCTTTTGGCAACACAACTCTTGTGTTTCCAAAAGCTATATCTTTGGCGACACAACTCTTGTTTTGTTATCTTTCAACAAAAAAAAAATTGTGTTGCTAAAAGTACTATATTTTTATTTATTACCTATTATTTTTTCGTAATTGGAGTCACTTTTAAAGCTACACCTTTTTCATCAAAACTCACACTACATAAAACATGCAACCTTATAATCCAAAATTACATTGCGCATTTTTCATACAATCATAAGTAATACAATGTTCCACAATTTTCAACCGAATCTCATAAATATGAATTACAAAATAATATTTCATCACAATCCAAGTATAAAGGTACAAAATAAATGCCTCCTAAATAAGAACATAATCAATCCTAACACATCAAAACATGTAAACATGATATAACCCAATACATTAACACATCAAAAGATGTTAAAAAATTCACGTAGACTAAAACGACGACGACAATATGACTCTCCTACACTATAAGAAATCGCAATTCCAAGTCACCACAAATATAATAACTCCAAGCAAAATCCATCATCAACCTGTTCAAGATACACAAATAAATGACTACATGGGTGTGTATAACTTCAAATACATGTATGTTTAACTTAATCAATTTAAAACATTATTTATTTCAGAAAATTTCGACAGAGTTTCCTTTGTTTATTCATGAAATACAACTTGTTTTAACATTAAAATAAACCCAACAACAACAAAAATGCAGGTAAACCACCAAAAAATCTTGTCCACCGATTTAACATCTAAAAATAGTATATAAAAGCCCGTATGACCATAAACATCATACAAGTATAAAATATAGTAGAACATTTAAAAGATCATCAAATAAGCCTATCCTGGGAGTCAAAATAAAAATTGAATATCATAACATAAACTTAAATTAGTATTCGAGTAGCTACATATATACCTGGCTCCTCCGTATCCATCGACTTTTCCATGCGCTGCAAATCCATTTTCATTCTACACAAAATACAAAATAAATTATTATCAATTCGACTTCAAAAGATAATAACAATTTATAACTATTTTATATATATATCACTGTTCTAAAAAACTCGGCTAGGCTTAAGGCTTGGGAGAAACGCCCCGCCTTAAGTTTTTTACGCCTTATTCTTGGTAAAAGCCTTAAGGCGCACTTTTTTCTAAAAACAACAATGCTTTAGTGAAACGATATCGCCTTTTAAAGAATTTTTTTAACTAATCGGAGCATTATCTCATCCAAAATAATCAAATAGTATTTTAATTTGCATATATTCTGACATATTTTTATGATACGTACAATTTTAGTATTTTAATAGCCTTGTTATGGTTAAAAAATATTAAAATATATTAAGAAGGCCTAAACACATTTTTACGCCAAGGCCCGCCTAGGCTTCTAAGGCTTAAGGCTTAGCCTCCACGCCCCGCGTTTTTTTATAACCTTAATATATATATATATATATAAAATAAGATAGCTTGGTTTTTGAAAATGTGTACATTTTTAACGGTGTGGATTGATGCCACGTCAAAAGACATTTTTTCAAAATGAAGGGTCAACTGCATCCATTTTGAATTTTAAAAGAATCTTTTCATTTCCCCCTTTTAACTTTTGGTTTCCCAATGTTGAGCTCCTTAATATATCTTTTTCTTCTCTTAAGAGTCGCCTATCTCTCACTCTTTCTCTCTCTCTCCTCCCCCTTGGGCTTCTAACTCTTGATTTCTAATTCATTTTTTATTTATTATTTTGTATTTGCTGGAGAAAACAACAATTGAAAGAAGAAAAACATCATCCTCACCGGTGTCCAGCCCTAGAATCCCCATTGAGGTAAAAAAATAAATATTTTTTTTTTATTTTGGTGATTTATATGTAGACATCGGAAGATCTCATAAAGAAGTCATCTCTGACCCAAACTATGTAATTTGATTTTTCAGATCTCACAACATAAGGTTTAATCACTGTTAGATCTCTCTCTCTGTAATTTTTTTACTTTTTCATTGGGGTTCAAATCATGGCATTCCTATGCATCAAGTTTGATGAAAATTTGTCACCCTTTACTTGAGCTGTCAATCCCTCTTTCAAATCTCACCAAACCCATTAGAACACTACACCCCCAAATATCTTAAATTCGGAGCAACTCATTACTGTCTCAAATTTGTAAATCATCTCTCTCACATCTCTTCACTGTCCTCATCGGCTGCCTCTCTTTCTTCGCATCCATTGTGTAGCAAATTTACATGGTTGGTAAGAATAAAAATTACATGGTTTATTTTTCCTGTATTTTAGGTACCTCAAAAAGAACACAAACAACTCCACACCAGAAGAAAGGTAGCACCGGAAATCATCCGGAAAAATCACGCCACCAAAAGCAACAGACCAAATCGGAACCGAAAAACCTCCACACACCGGAACATGTAAATAAAAATGAACTACCGCTCTCAACACAAACAACATGTAACACCCCGCCCGCCCAGAGAGAGCGAACGGAACGCCACTATCGATAAAACTAACCAAAACCATCAATAAACTAGGTATAGAGTATCTAAAAATCCCACAATAAGCAAGAGAAACCACTAATCTCAATTCTTCAAATTAAATACAACAAGGTCTCTCAAAATAATCCAACTATCTATCTCGAAAGAATATAAATCGTTAATGCTCTATACATCAAAAATAAATACAAATCTTCTCATGTATACTCTCGAATATTCTTCCCAAAATATCCAAGCTAAAAAATCTCCATAGCGTCCCAAATTCGCGCTAAGCTGCTACTAAAAGAAAATATAGGGAAGTACACAATACGACAGGAAAGATGCTTACAAATATATTAGCGATGAATAAAGCATAACAATATGAGTACGAATATTCAAATTAAATGCAAATGTCAATAGCATTTTTATCAATATAATTTCTCAACAACACATTAATCCGAGTCACCAGGCCTCACCATACCGCGCCATACTTTATCAAGTAGCCGGAACAGGAATCTTGGCGGGTGCCCAACATCAGTGCCATATTAAAATCTCATGACAACATGCTCAACAAAATAATAATGCCACACGAATCAAATTCAGATTCCAACAATATTTTTTAGATTTCCAAATGAATTTAGCAATTCAAACATGAGTTCAATTAAACATGAAATCAACAGGATAACACTCGCGAGATTAAGGAGCATATTGTGTAAAACCCCATATCTTAAAATACCAAAAAGAATCCAACATAAATCTTCACATAAAAGTCAGATTACTCCATCAAAATCATCTTCCAAGAATCATCAAAACTCCTCCAAGAACAAACACCTAAAACTAAGGTTGAATACATAAATATAAAGGCGCTATGTGAATATATAATAGGAGAGTTTAATAAAATATGTTAGCTGCCAAAATAAGTGCCGAAAGTTACTTCAAAATAGTCAAAAAGTGTTGCCCACCATCCCTTTAAATAAGACAACAATAATTGAAGTGTAAATAAAAAAAATAAAACTTCTCAAACAAGATTTCTGGCCAAACCGAAAAATGGCCGAAATCGGGTATAAATGGCATTTTTTGGAAATGTCAAAGAAGGAAAAGTTGCTCAAAATTAAATTTTGAGTCGGTATGGGGATTTTCAGAATTTTCGGAGCACTTTAATTTTTTTGAATAAAATAATAAAATTTTATTTATTTATTCATTTTTCGACTTTTGACCCCATGGCACTCTTAGGCCTATTTTTAGCATCCAATAAATATGGTCAAATTATTTTTAACCTCAATAAAACGTCCTACAAAAATCACGCAAGTTCACGTCATGAGCGACACATGCTGACAAAAGTCCAATTTTATTTAAAAATACCTATTTAAAAATCCGGGTTGTTACACAACACCTCTGATCCATAAAAACCCAGAACAACAAATCTCCTCCACACACCAAAATACATTAAAAAATGAGCCACCGCTCTCAACACAAACAACACCTTTGATCCGTAAAAAATCAGAACAACAAATCTCCTCAACTCGGATCAACACACCATCAAGACAAACCCCAAAAAATGGAACCTCCAAATCGTCACACCAGTTCGAAAAAAAAATCATAACCGAAACTCAACTCCAACAAAAATCTGAGAACCCTCAAATTGATTTGAGCTTAAACTTTCTACTATGGATTTAGAGAGAAAAAGAGGGAAACAAAATGGTTTATTTTGGTAGAGATTGTAGAGAGAAGAGAGGGTAAAAAGAGAGAAAATGAGAGAGAGAGAGAGAGAGAGAGAGAGAGAGAGAGAGAGAGAGAGAGAGGCGCGGTCGTGAGAAGGAGAAGAAAAAAAAATGAGGGAGAGAGAGAAGAATCTTTCAACTTAAACCAAACCCCCAAAAAAAAAGAAAAAAAAAACTAGAAGCCTTCTCCAAAACCCACACATTTTAAAGCCCAAAACTTAGCACAAAAATATAAAATCCAAAAATAAAAAAAATAAAATGAAACTACAAAATTAATGTAACAAAAAAAATATTTTGAATATATATTTTTGAAGAAAATTTATCCAATGAGTCAAATAGAATAAAAAAAAATACCAAAGAAAATATTAGACTCATATTATGAGAATAAAACAATGGTTGACAAAAAGTACAAAAGAAATTCTATTTTGACAAAAACAAATTGTACACTCCACAAAAAATGATTGTCTCAAAATTGAGCCAACATACGAAGAATGAGATTTTCAATGCGATATACCCTTGAAACACTGAGAAACTCATTAGAGAAGAACGCGAAAAATAATGAATCCAACGACAAGAACCGCAGAGGGGGATACCTTATTACCCCCCACCTTTACATAAAATAATGTTATTTTGCTAGCGCTAAGGAATCGACATTAAGGATTGATCGACCACTATAAAGTACGGAATGTTGAGGACATATTGGAAATAAATATACTTTGAATTAAGACTTTATTATATTTCTCATCACATTTTATCATCTTCTACATTTACGCCCGCGAATCGTGCGGGTACATGCTAGAAAAATTTTCCATTTTTCGATTACGAACTTTCAAAATTTTTGCCTCTTCGTGATTATGTACTTTGAAAATTTTCAGCATGCCTTCAGGCACAGGCATTAAAATTTTTTGCCATTTTACGGTTAAGTACTTTGCATAAATTAAATTATATATGACTTAAAACTTTGTTTTGTTGCGGGAACAAAATTGCTTCTCTTTCGCAACTACATACTTTGGAAATTTTTACCGTTTTGCGAGTACGTACATTTTGGAAATTTTCGACGTTCCTTCAGGCACGGGATTCACAATAGTTAGTGAAGACAAAGTATGAATATAGTAATATGTACTGTGAGTCACTTGAGCAAAGTTGTATTATATGCTTAAGAAAATTTTGAATAAATTTTTTTTTTATTTCACTTTGTTCTCGGGTAACAATTTTTTTTTTTTGTAATTACGTACTTTTTATTTTGCAATTACGGACAAAATAAACACGACACGACATGAAATATTATTGTTTACCTATCTCAAACACGACCCAATCTTTTTTTAACCAAAAACAAACTTTATTAAAATAAACACGACATGAGATTTTACTACCAATTGTGAACAATACGAAATTTTTGTGGTTTTGTAATTACACACTTCAAAATTTTTTGCGTTTCGCTATTACGTACTTTGAAAAATTATCGCCGTTTTGCGATTACGTACTTTGAAAAAATATCGTCGTGCCTTTAGGCACGGGCATACGCTTGTATATATATATAATAGTTTATAGTTTATATTATATATATGTTTATATAATATAAACTGTTCCGAGGGATTCCATTTCATTACCAATCCAGATACCAGTGGCAAATATTGTGGTCTCCTGCGTAAAATTTCCCAAATTATACAAACATGAATCATCTGATACACCTAATTTATCAGCTTTGAAGAACTAGAGTGAAGCCACCATTGTATCAGAGTGCTATGAACTGAAGTGTATGATTTTGTAATTCCTATTAACTGATTGAAATAACCCTAGGACTATTGAGCTATAATACCTGTTATGAAAATATGAGATATTGATTCTGAAGCAGCAGAACCACATTGACACTTAGAAGCAATCCTAACACCAACAAATTGAATCAATTCTTTAACTATAACACATTTAGATAAGACCTTCCATGCTAGCACTGACAGTTTTAAGGGATATAGAGGATGCCATATAGTTTTAAATGACAAATAAAACAGTTTTTAGTATCTAACCAGGTTATAAGCTGGTTGAAAGGTGAATTTACCACTTAAAGAAGGCTTCCAAATCAAGGAATTTTCAATATAAGTAAAGTTAGAATCTAAAACCTCTTTAGCTGATATGATCCTTTTAAAACTCATTGATCCTATATATGTGGTCATATTAGAATACTTGTTCTTCATAAATTGAGCCTAAAGACTATTTCCCTCCTTTAATTTCCAATCTAATTTGAGGTTGGAAGCTTCAATAACTGAGAACAAGTTTCTTATTCCAAGACTTCCGTCACTTTTTACCATACAAACTGAGTCCCAACTAGTCCAATGAAATTTCTTTCTAAACTGTTGATTAACACTCCAGACAAAGAGTCGAGCAGTTGGTTTAAGTAATGGATGATTACTTTAGGGGGATTTAAAGCAAGCAAGGAATAAATAAGAATGAATGAAAGAATAGATTGAATTAAAGTTACTTTTCTTATAATTGAAAGAAATTTGGACTTCTAAGATATGATTTTAAATGCTATAGACTGTAATAAAGACTCAAAATAGATGGATTTATTTCTTCCCTTAAATAAAGGAGATCCAAGATAGTTTAAAGCCCCTTAGTACTAAAGACTTGGTTACTACGAGTCACATTGGTCCCGTGCTGGGCGTTCGTGCCTGTTACAGGACCATTTTGCGGTTATTTTATGTTTTCACCCGTCGATGGCATGTTTTTATGCACAAGTCTAATTTTTGCAAATTTACGTCATACCCTCAAATCGGGAACCCCGTGACTACGCGATCAGTTCCTACGAGTCACATTGGTCCTGTGCGAGGCGTTCGTGCCTCTTACTGGACCGTTTTGTGGTTATTTTACGTTCTCACCATTCGATGGCATGTTTTTATGCTTAAGTCTAATTTTTTGAAAATTTATGTTGTACACTCAAATCGTGAGCCTCATGACTACGCGATTGATTCTTACGAGTCACATTGGTCCCGTGTGAGGTGTTCGTGACTCTTACAGTACCGTTTTGTATTTGTTTTACGTTCTCACCCTTCGATGGCATGTTTTTATGCTTAAGTCTAATTTTTTCAAATTTACGTCATACACACAAACAAAGAGCCCCGTGACTACGCGATCGATTCCCACGAGTCACATTGGTCCTGTGCGAGGTGTTCGTGACTCTTACCGGGCCATTTTGTGGTTCTTTTACGTTTTCACCCTCGATGGCTTGTTTTTATACTTATGTCTAATTATTTGCAAATTTACGTCGTACACTCAAATCGGAAGCCCCGTGACTACGCGATCGATTCCTATGAGTCACATTGGTCCTGTGCTAGGCGTTCGTGACTCTTACCTGACCGTTTTGTGGCTATTTTACGTTTTCATCCTTCGATGGCATATTTTTATGCTTAAGTATACCTTATTTTAAATTTACGTCTTACACTCAAACTGGGAGTCCCGTGACTACCCGGACGGTTCCTACAAGTCACATTGGTTCCGTGCAAGGCGTTCGTAACTCTCATGGGACCGTTTTGCAGCTATTTTATGTTTTCACCTTTCGATGGCTTGTTTTTATGCTGAAGTCAATTTTTTTACAAATTTACGTCGTACACTCAAACTGGGAGCCCCGTGACTAAGCGGTCGGTACCTACGACTCACTTTGGTCCCGTGTGAGGTGTTCGTGACTCTTACTTGTCTGTTTTGTTGTTATTTTACGTTTTCACCCTTCAATGGCATGTTTTTATGCTAAAGTCTAATTTTTTGCAAATTTACGTCGTACACTCGAACCGGAAATCTCGTGACTACGCAGTCGGTTTCTACGAGTCACATTGGTCCCGTGCGAGCCGTTTGTGACTCTAACCGGACCGTTTTGTGGTTATTTTACGTTTTCACCTTTCGATGGCATGTTTTTATGCTCAGGTCCAACTTTTAGCAAATTTACTTCGTACACTCAAACCGAAAGTCCCGTGACTAACCAGTCGGTTCCTACGAGTCACATTGGTCATGTACGAGGTGTTTGTGACTCTTACGGGACCGTTTTGTGGTTGTTTTATGTTTTCACCCTTCGATGGCATGTTTTTAAGCTTAAGTCTAATTTTTTACAAATTTACGTCGTACTCTCAAACCGGCAGCCCCGTGACTACACGACTGGTTCTTACGAGTCACATTAGTCCCGTGCGAAGTGTTCGTGACTCTTACGGGATTGTTTTGTGTTTATTTTATGTTTTCACCATATGATTGCATGTTTTTTTAGCTAAAGTCTATTTTTTTTGCAAATTTACGTCGTACACTCAAACCGGGAGCCCCGGGACTACGCGACCGGTTCCTACCAGTCACATTGGTCCCGTGAGAGATGTTTGCGACCCTTATCAGACCGTTTTGTATTTGTTTGACGGTTTCACCCTTCGATGGCATGTTTTTATGCTTAAGTCTAACTTTTTACAAATTTACGTCGTACACTCAAATCGAAAGCGCCGTGACTACACGATCGGTTCCTACGAGTTACATCGATCTCGTACGAGGCGTTCGTCCATCTTACTGGACCATTTTGTGCTTGTTTTACGTTTTCACCCTTCGATTGCATGTTTTTATGCTCAAGTCTAAATTTTTTGTAAATTTTCGTCGTACACTCAAACCGGGAGCCCCGTGACTATGCGGTCGGTTCTTACGAGTCACATTGGTCCCGTGCAACGTGTGCGTGACTCTTACGGGACCGTTTTGTGGCAGTTTTACGTTTTCACCCTTCGGCGGCATGTTTTTATGCTTAAGTCTAATTTTTTACAAATTTACGTTGTACACTCAAACCGGAAGCCCCGTGACTACGCGGTCGGTTCCTATGAGTCCATTGGTCCCGTGTGAGGTGTTCGTGACTCGTACAGAACCGATTTGTGCTTGTTTTATGTTTTCACCCTTCGATGGCATGTTTTATGCTTAAGTATAATTTTTTGCTAATTTACGCCGTACACTCAAATCGAGAGCCCCGTGATCACGCAGTCGGTTCCTACGAGTCACATTGGTCCCGTACGAGGTGTTCGTGACTCTTACGGGACCATTTTCTGGCTATTTTATATTTTCACCCTTCGATGGCATGTTTTTATGTTTGAGTCTATCTTTTTGCAAACTTACGTCGTACACTCAAACCGGGAGCTTCGGGACTACGCGATCGATTGCTAAGAGTCACATATGTCCCGTGCGAAGCGTTCGTGACTCTTACCGGACCATTTTGTGCTTGTTTTATGTTTTCACCCTTTGATTGCATGTTTTTATGCTTAAGTCTAATTTTTTTTTTCAAATTTACGTCGTACACTCAAACCGGGAGCCCCGTGACTACGCGGTCGGTTCCTACGAGTCACATCGATCCCGTGTGAGGCGTTCGTGCCTCTTACCAGACTGTTTAGTGGTTTTTTTACATTTTCACCCTTCGAAGGCATGCTTTTATGCCTAAGTCTAATTTTTTCCAAATTTACGTCGTACACTCAAACCGGTAGCCCCGTGACTACGCGGTCGGTTCCTACGAGTCACATTGGTCCCGTACGAAGTGTTCGTGACTCTTATGGGACTGTTTTGTGTTTATTTTACATTTTCACCCTTCGATGGCATGTTTTTATGGTTAAGTCTAATTTTTTGCAAATTTACATCGTACACTCAAATCGGGAGCGCCGTGACTACGCGGTTGGTTCCTACGAGTCACATTGGTTCTGTGCGAGGTATTCGTGACTCTTACCGGACCATTTGGTATTTGTTTTACGTTTTCACCCTTCGATGGCATGTTTTTATGCTTAAGTCTAATTTTTGTAAATTTAGTTCGTACACTCAAACCGGGAGCTCCGTGACTATGTGATCGATTCCTTCGAGTCACATTGGTCCCGTGCGAGGTGTTCGTGACTCTTACCGGACCGTTTTGTGCCTGTTTTATGTTTTCACCCTTCGATGGCATGTTTTTATGCTTAATTCTGTTTTTTTTAAATTTACGCCGTACACTCAAACCGGGAGCCCCGTGACTTGGCAGTCGGTTCCTACGAGTCACATTGGTCCCGTGCGAGGCGTTCGTGCCTATTACGGGACCGTTTTGTAGTTGTTTTCTGTTCTCACCATTCGATGGCATGTTTTATGCTTAAGTTTATTTTTTTTAAATTTACGTCGTACACTCAAATTTGAAGCCCCGTGACTACGCGATCGGTTCCTATGAGACACATTGGTCCCATGCGAGGTTTTCGTGACTCTTACCAGACCGTTTTGTTTTTGTATTACGTTTTCACCCTTCGATGGCTGATTTTTATGCTTAAGTCTATTTTTTTCAAATTGACGTCGTATACTCAAACTGGGAGCTCTGTGACTACTCGGGCGGTTCCTACGAGTCACATTGGTCCTGTACGAGGCATTCGTGCCTCCTACTGAACTGTTTTGTGATTGTTTTACGTTCTCACCATTCGTTGGCATGTTTTTATGCTTAAGTCTATTTTTTTGCAAATTTATGTCATACACTCAAACCGTGAGCCTGTGACTACGCGATCGATTCCTACGAGTCACATTGGTCCCGTGCAAGGTGTTTGTGATTCTTACAGTACCGTTTTGTGTTTGTTTTACGTTTATTCTTAAGTCTATTTTTTTTAAAATTTAAATCGTACACACAAACAAGGAGCCCCGTGACTACGCATTCGGTTCCCACGAGTCACATTGGTCCTGTGCAAGGTGTTCGTGACTCTTACCGGACCGTTTTGTGGTTCTTTTATGTTTTTAGCCTTCGATGGCTTGTTTTTATGCTTATGTCTAATTGTTTGCAAATTTACATCGTACACTCAAATTGGGAGCCATGTGACTACGCGGCCGGTTCCTACGAGTCACATTGGTCCCGTGTAGGCGTTCGTGACTCTTACCGGACTGTTTTGTGGTTGTTTTACGTTTTCATCCTTCGATGGAATATTTTTATGCTTAAGTATACCTTTTTTCAAATTTACGTCGTACACTTAAACCGGGAGCCCCGTGACTACGCGGACGGTTCCTTCAAGTCACATTGGTTTCGTGCAAGGCGTTCGGGACTCTCACGGGACCGTTTTGCAGCTATTTTATGCTTTCACCTTTCGATGGCATGTTTTTATGTTGAAGTAAATTTTTTTGTAAATTTACGTCGTACACTCAAATTGGGAGCCCCGTGACTAAGCGGTCGGTTCCTACGAGTCACATTGGTCCCGTGTGAGGTGTTCGTGACTCTTACCTGTCCATTTTTTGGCTGGTTTACGTTTTCACCCTTCGATGACATGTTTTTATAATGAAGTCTAATTTTTTGCAAATTTATGTCGTACACTTAAACCGGGAATCTCGTGACTACGCAGTCGGTTCCTACGAGTCACATTGGTCCCATGCGAGGCGTTTGTGACTCTAACCAGATCGTTTTGTGGCTATTTTACGTTTTCACCTTTCGATGACATGTTTTTATGCTTAGGTCCAACTTTTAGCAAATTTACTTCGTACACTCAAACCGGGAGCCCCGTGACTAACCGGTTGGTTCCTCTGAGTCACATTGGTCCTGTATTAGGTGTTCGTGACTCTTACGGGACCGTTTTGTGGTTTTTTTATGTTTTCACCCTTCGAAGGCATGTTTTTGTACTTAAGTCTAAATTTTTTGCAAATTTACGTCGTACACTCAAACCGGCAGCCCCGTGACCACGCGACCGGTTCCTACGAGTCACATTGGTCCCGTGTAAAGTGTTCGTGACTCTTACGGGACTGTTTTATGTTTATTTTACGTTTTCACCATACGATTGCATGTTTTTTTTAGCTAAAATCTATTTTTTTTGCAAATTTATGTCGTACACTAAAACCGAGAGCCCCGTGACTACGCGGTCGGTTCCTACCAGTCACATTGGTCTCGTGCGAGATGTTCGCGACTCTTATCGGACCGTTTTGTATTTGTTTGACGGTTTCACCCTTCGATGGCATGTTTTTATGCTTTAGTCTAACTTTTTACAAATTTACGTCGTACACTCAAACCGGAAGCGCCGTGACTATGCGATCGGTTCCTACGAGTTACATCGATTCCGTGCGAGGCATTCGTCCATCTTACGGGACCATTTTGTTCTTATTTTACATTTTCAGCCTTCGATTGCATGTTTTTATGCTCAAATCTAATTTTTATTTAAATTTACGTCATACACTCAAACCGAAAGCCCCATGACTACGGGGTGAGTTCCTATGAGTCACATTGGTCCCGTGCGAGGTGTCCGTGACTCTTACGGAAACTTTTAATGGCTATTTTACGTTTTCACCCTTCGATGGCATGCTTTTATGCTTAAGTCTATTTTTTTGCAAACTTACATCGTACACTCAAACCGGAAGTCCCGTGACTACGCGATCGGTTCCTACAAGTCACATTGATCTCGTGCGAGGTGTTCGTGACTCTAACAGAATTGTTTTGTGCTTATTTTATGTTTTTACCCTTCGATGGCATGTTTTTATGCTTATGTCTATTTTTTGGCAAATTTATATCGTACACTCAAACCGGGAGCCCCGTGACTACGCGGTTGTATCCTACGAGTCACATTAGTCCCGTACGAGGTGTTCATGACTTTTATGTGACCATTTTTTAGCTATTTTACGTTTTCATCCTTTGATGGCATGCTTTTATGCTTAAGTCTAACTTGTTGCAAATTTGCGTCGTACACTCAAATCGGGAGCCTCGTGACTATGCGATCGGTTGCTACGAGTCACATCAGTCCCGTGCGAGGCGTTCGTGCCTCTTACGGGACCGTTTTGTGGCTATTTTACGTTTTCACCCTTAGATGGAATGTTTTTATGCTTAAGTCTAACTTTTTGTAAATTTATGTCGTACACTCAAACCGGGATCCCCGTGACTACGCGGTCGGTTCCTATGAGTTAAATCGATCCCGTGCGAGGCATTCGTGGCTCTTACCGGACCATTTTCTGCTTATTTTACGTTTTCACCCTTGGATTGCATATTTTTATGCTTAAGTCTAACTTTTTTACAAATTTACGTCGTACACTCAAACCGGGAGCCCCGTGACTACGTGGTTGGTTCCTATGAGTCACATTGGTCCCGTGCGAGGTGTTCGTGACTCTTACAGGACCGTTTTGTATTTATTACACATTTTCACCCTACAATGGCATGTTTTTATGCTCAATAGCAACTTTTTGCAAATCTACGTTGTACACTTAAACCGGGAGCCCCGTGACTATGCGGTCGGTTCCTACGAACCACATATATCCCGTGCGAGGCATTCATGCCTTTACGGGACCATTTTGTGGCTATTTTATATCTTCACCCTTCGATGGCATATTTTTATGCGTAAGTCTAATTTTTTTGCAAATTTATGTCGTACACTCAAACCAGGAGCTCCGTGACTACACGACCGGTTCCTACCAGTCACATTGATCCCGTGCGAGATGTTCGTGACTCTTATCAGATCGTTTTGTGTTTGTTTTACATTTTCACCCTTCGATGGCATGTTTTTATGCTTAATCTAACTTTTTGCAAATGTAAGTCGTACACTTAAACTCGAAGCGCCATGACTACGCGGTCGGTTCCTACGAGTTACATCGATCCCGTGCGAGGCATTCGTCCATCTTACGGGACCATTTTGTGCTTGTTTTACGTTTTCACCCTTCGATTTCATATTTTTATGCTCAAGTCTAATTGTTTTATAAATTTACGTCGTACACTCAAATCGAGAGCCCCGTGACTACGCGGTCGGTTCCTACGAGTCACATTGGTCCCGTGAGAGGTGTTCGTGACTCTTACGGGACCGTTTTGTGGCTATTTTACGTTTTCACCCTTCGATGGCATATTTTTATGCTTAAGTCTAATTTTTTTTGTAAATTTACGTCGTACACTCAAACCGGAAGCCCCGTGAGTACGCGATCAGTTCCTACGAGTCACATTGGACCCGTGCGAGGTGTTCATGACTCTAATAAAGCCATTTTGTGCTTGTTTTACGTTTTCACCCTTTGATGGTATGTTTTTATGCTTAAGTCTATTTTTTTGCAAATTTACGTCGTACACTCAAACCCGGAGCTCCGTGACTATGCGGTCGATTTCAACGAGTCACATTAGTCCCGTACGAGGTGTTCATGACTCTTACGGGACGGTTTTTGAGCTATTTTTTGTTTTCACCCTTTGATGGCATGTTTTTATGCTTAAGTCTAACTTTTTACAAATTAACCTCGTACACTCAAATCGGGAGCCTCATACATTGGACTAGTGCGAGGTGTTCGTGACTCTAACAATGCCATTTTGTGCATGTTTTATGTTTTCACCCTTCGATGGCATGTTTTTATGCTTAAGTCTATTTTTTTGCAAATTTACATTGTACACTCAAACCGGTAGCCCCGTGACTACGCGATCGGTTCCTACGAGTCACATTGGTCCCGTACGAGGTGTTTATGACTCTTACGGGACCGTTTTCGAGCTGTTTTACGTTTTCACCCTTTGATGGCATGTTTTTATGCTTAAGTTTAACTTTTTACAAATTTACCTCGTACACTCAAATCGGGAGTCTCGTGACTACGCGAACGGTTGCTACGAGTCACATCGGTCCCGTACGAGGCATTCGTGCCTCTAACGGGACCGTTTTGTGGCTGTTTTACGTGATGGCCTATTTTTATGCTTAAGTCTAAATTTTTGTAAATTTATATCGTACACTCAAACCGGGAGCCCCGTGACTACGCGGTCGGTTCCTAGGAGCCACATCAATCCCGTGCGAGGCGTTCGTGCCTCTTACGGGACCATTTTGTGACTGTTTTACGTTTTCACCCTTCGATGGCATATTTTTATGCTTAAGTCTAAATTTTTTACAAATATACGACGTACACTCAAATCGGGAACCCAGTGACTACGCGGTCGGTTCGTACGAGTCACAATGGTCCCGTGCGAGGTGTTCGTGACTCTTACCGGACCGTTTTATACTTTTTTTACGTTTTCACCCTTCGATGGCATATTTTTATTCTTAAGTCTAAATGTTTTGCAAATTTACGTCGTACACTCAAACCGCGAGTCCCGTGACTATGCGATCGGTTTCTACGAGTCACATCGATCCCGTGCGAGGCGTCCGTGCCTCTTACAGGACCATTTTGTGGCTATTTTACGTTTTCATCCTTCGAAGGCATGTTTTTATGCTTAAGTCTAATTTTTTACAAATTTACGTCGTACACTCAAACCAGGAGCCCGGTCACTATGCGGTATGTTTCTAAGAGTCACATTGGTCCCATGCGAGGTGTTCGGGACTCTTACCGGACCATTTTATGCTTGTTTTACGTTTTCACCCTTCGATGGCATGTTTTTATACTTAAGTCTAATTTTTTGTCAATTTATATCGTACACTCAAACCGGGAGCACCGTGACTACTTGGACGGTTCCTTCGAGTCACATTGGTCCCGTTCAAGGTGTTCGTGACTCTTACTAGACTGTTTTGTGTTTGTTTTATGTTTACACCCTTCGATGGCATGTTTTTATGTTTAGGTCCAATTTTTTATAAATTTATGTTGCACACTCAAATCGGGAGTTGCGTGACTATGCGGTTGGTTCCTAAGAGTCACATTGGTCCCGTGCGTGACTCTTACGGGACCGTTTTGTGGTTGTTATATGTTTTGACCCTTCGATGGCATTTTTTTATGCTTAAGTCTTATTTTTTGTAAATTTACGTCGTACACTCAAACCAGGAATTCCGTGACTACACGGTCAGTTCCTACGAGTCACATCGATCCCGTGAGAGGCGTTCGTGCCCCTTACGGGACCGTTTTGTGGCTGTTTTATGTTTTCATCCTTCAATGGCATGTTTTTATGCTTAAGTCTAAATTTTTTGTAAATTTACATCGTACACTCAAGCTGGGAGCCCGTGACTACTCGGTCAGTTCCTTCGAGTCACATTGGTCCCGTGCGAAATTTTCGTGACTCTTACGAGCCCGTTTTGTGGTTGTTTTACGTTTTCACCCTTCGATAGTATATTTTTATGCTTAAGTCTAACTTTTTGCAAATTTACGTCGTACACTCAAACCGGGAGCGCCATGACTACGCGACCAGTTCCTACGAGTTACATCGATCCCGTGCGAGACGTTCGTCCCTCTTACGGGACCATTTTGTACTTGTTTTACATTTTCACCCTTTGATTCAATGTTTTTATGCTTAAGTCTAATTTTTTTTATAAATTTAGGTCGTACACTCAAACCGAGAGCCACGTGACTACGCGGTCGGGTCTTATGAGTCACATTGGTCCCGTGCGAGGTATTCGTGACTCTTACCGGACCCTTTTGTGGTTGTTTTATGTTTTCACCCATCAATGACATGTTTTTATGCTTGAGTCTCATTTTTCACGAACATCTCGCACGGAACCAATGTGACTCGTAGTAACCGACCGCGTAGTCACGGGGCTCCCGGTTTGAGTGTACGACGTAAATTTGTAAAAAAAAATAGACTTAAGCATAAAAACATGCCATCGTATGATGAAAACGTAAAACAAGCACAAAACGGTCCCGTAAGAGTACTCTTACGGGACCGTTTTGTGTTTGTTTTACGTTTTCACCCTTCGATTGCATGCTTTTATGATTAAGTCTAACTTTTTGCAAATTTACGTCGTACACTCAAATCGGGATCCCCGTGACTACGCGGTAGGTTACTAAGAGTCACATCGATCCCGTGTGAGGTGTTCGCGCCTCTTACGAGACCATTTTGTGGTTGTTTTACGTTTTCACCCTTCGATGGCATGTTTTTATGTCTAAATTTTTTGCAAAGTTATACCGTACACTCAAACCGAGATCCCCGTGATGACGCGGTCAGTTCCTACGAATTATATTTGGTCCCGTACGAGGTGTTCGTGACTCTTACCGGACCATTTTGTGTTTGTTTTACGTTTTCACCCTTCAATGGCATGTTTTCATGCTTAAGTCTAATTTTTTGCAAATTTACGTCGTAAACTCAAACCGATAGGGATTTTAACTCGCAACCTCCTGCAAACACAATAGGGATTTTAAAATTCCTAAAAATGGATGGAAGATTCTAGTAGAAATGGAATTTATACTACACGATAGAGTAATAGTCATAGAGATATATTACATAATATATATGTGGTACATAGTTGACTGAACTTCTGATATAACATGAAGCCGAGACTAGACCTAAAACGAATCCATTGCAAGCAGCTGTAATATCGTATGTCAAAGGATTATTTTTGTAGCCAAGTGCTTTTTGGATCTGATATACAGGGGAGCTTAACTGTTTAGTCATCGGCAACTCACTCACTCGCATATCCAGAAGGGTCAATTTTAGACAATGTGGTCCCTCGTTACAGCAGAATAGTATATAAGTAAAATAGTTTGATCTGTGAAATCATGCACACTTCATTCACCAATACTTAAAATACTGTAGTTTTACACAAAATTACATATACTTTATTTTCAAGTGTTGGTTGGGGGTGGGGGGGGTGGGGGGGTAGTGTTTGCACACTTCATCGGGACTTCATTTTTTAATCAGGGATCCCATTGTTCAAGCTTAAACATCATGTCTTCAAGTGCCACAACACTGTTCGCAGTTGACCTATGAGAAACTGTCTATATAAAAAATGAGGTCAGAACAATGATGCAAAAGCCTCACCAATTTTTTTTCATAAATTTCATATTAAAGTTGGTACAAACATAACTTTCTGGACTTCACCCGACCTGCTCCCACAAAAATAATTAAATATCTTTCTTGTCAAAAATACTTTGATCTATGTTCTTGGAAATAGAAAACTACTTATATAGTCTCTATTAAGGGCAGATATTCAGAAAAGTTGTCATGATGATCCCTAATCCCATTTAGCCAAACCAGAAAAGAGGAGAGTGTATTAGCATTCATCTCCATCAGCATTTTTACCATATAACTCGTGATAAAAAAAAAGAAACAAACAAAAATATAGAGAGAGCATAATGTCTATGTGGTTGTCCACTCAAACTGAAAATCACGTGACTATGCGGTCGATTTCTACGTGTTACATTGGTCCCGTACGAGATGTTCGTGCCTCTTACGACACCGTTTTATGGTTGTTTTTACATTTCACCTTATAAAAGTATGTTTTTATGCCTAAGTCTAATGTTTGACAAATTTACTTCGTATGCTCAAAGCGGGAGTGCCTTGACTACGCATGCCTCATTGTTGTATGTTTATTAGTTTTTTTACATTTTCATCCACGAATGCCCGATGTTCAAATGCTTTGTGTTCGACTTAATCAATTTAGGACACTTATTTATTTCATAAAATTTCGGCAGAATTTCCTTTATTTATTCATGAAATCCAACTTGTTTTAACATTAAAATATACCCAACAACAACAACAAAAGTCGCAACTAAAGCACCAATAAATCCCTTCCACCGATTTAACATCTAAAAATAGTATATACAAGCCCGCACAACCATAAACATCGTACAAGTGTAAAAATATAGTAGAACGTTTAAAGGATCATCAAATAAGCCTATCTTGGGCGTCAAAATAACAACTGAATATCATAACATAAACTTAAATTAGTATTCGAGTAGCTACATGCCAGTCTCTTTCATATCCATTGACTTTTCTATGTGCTGCAAATCCATTTTCACTCTATACAAAAAAATAAATAAATTATTAACAATCCGACTTCAAAAGATAATAACAATTTATAATTTATATGCAGTGCATGTAAAGCAGTGATCGTTGTGCTTTATTGAAGCATTAACACGCCATATACCATGTTGGACGACTAATCACAAAACCTTTTGCAATTGCATAACTAGGAACCACCACTAAATTGAATCAACCACTGACTTGATTCCATTAGTATTTATAATATCTAAACCACGCTAGAGATGAAACTTTACCCAACCAACCTTTTTCTATTTTTCTATTTCAGAGCAAAATTTCTAAACTTAGAAAGCAAAAAAGGCAAATTTAGCAGCACTTAATAACCTATCTATAAGAATTTGGGAATTTTAGAATAGCGTACTCTGATACGACGCAAATATTGCGTATTTCACCCGTTAACCTACGCCTTATTAGCCCCCTCGGGTATCTTAATCCCTATATTTATGCTCGTTAACCAGACAACCTCGGATTTCTATGTTAACATGTTTTGCAGGGGTTAATTGAGCTTTTGTAGGTATTTGGATGCTTAGTATGAAGTTCGGACGCTTTCCGGAATTGTTTCGTCGACTTTTTCATCTTCAGGGGCATTTTAGTAATTCCAGCATTCGGGTTTGAATCCCGAGCTCTTCACGAAAGTTGAAGCCCTTTGATTTCTCTTCGCGTGGCCGCTGACGGTGCATGATTCCGAGTTGTATCGATGGAGTTATGACATTTTTAGGATGGTTTTGACATGGAAAGTACACTCAAGGTCACATTCAAGGGCATTTTAGTCATTTCATATTTTGGATTTTTGGCCCAATGTCTTCTTGGATGTTGTAGTCCTCTGAGTTATCTTCGCATAGCCTCCGACCGTGCCTCATTCCGAGCTATAACGAAGAAATGGCGGCATTTTTCGTAAAACAAGACAAAGCTGCAGAATTCAGACCTGTAGGGGGCGAATCGATTCGCCCCAAAGCCAAATCGATTCGGCCCGAATCGATTCGCCCCTGCTGATATTTGGCAATTTTTCTTTTATTTACAATTTTGCCATGGGATATTTTGTATTTAACCCTTATCTCTTCATTTTGAAGAGAGGACATCTAGATATTTTCATTTTTCTCTAGTTTTAGGGCTTTTATAATTGGGAGCTAAACCCTATCCCTCTTGCCTTGGATGGTTGTACTCTTTGTTTTGTAAGTTGTACCTTAACCTTTTATTCCTTAATATAGTTATTTTAGTTGTTTTTCTTACTTTGTTCTTCATTTCCATGCCTAGATAAATTAGTTTAGTTTAATTAATTCTTGTTTTATTAGTTAATTAGTTGTTTAAAGTAGTTTAATCCATGATTTGTCCGTAGATAAATAGATTCGGGATTGTGTTCCGCCATTTACGGGTTTAGAACCTCGAAAGTTAGGTTTTCGTGTGAAATTGCATTTAATTGAAACCGCGTGTATTAAAGTTGGATTATTATGCGTTTAACTTTATTTGTCACGCAACTTTAGTGTTTATAGCGATAATCCGAATTTAATCCGCGTGCGACCATTTTCAGTTAAATGTTTAATCTCGCAACTTTGGGTTAAATTCCTTCTTGTGTGATGTTTATGCTTAATTGAATATGCTCGATTAAATGTTTTCGAACCGTAATTCTAATTAGTAGTTGTTTAGCCCGTGTGGTGGAATGCGATCCCGATCCTCGCTTTCCTTTAATTTAGCATTAACTTATTCTTTTGTTTTGTCACCATAACCACCCTATCACCTTTTCATTTGTTTATTTTACACTTTTATTCCTGAAGTAATTAAATAATTAAAATCTAAAATTTAATCACTCCCTGTGGATTTCTTACGACACCCGACTTACCGCTGTGCTTGCCTCGCAAGTGTAGTAGTAGCTTAGGTTTTTTTGTATCGCGGCGGCGAAACACACAACGATTGTGTCCTCACACGAACACACTTTTTCCGCTCGATCAAAATGGCGCCGTTGCTGGGGAGTGTGTTTTAGATAGTAATTGTTTTATTATTTCGTAGTATTTTTCCTTTTGTATTTGTATTTTTTGTTTTAACCTTTTTTGCAGGATTTGCATACTTTGAGCGCTAAGAAACTTTGATTCGCGGTTGCTCACTTTATCTCTTGGATTCTCCATCTTTCAAACAACGAGGTAATCATGTCCTACTATTATAGTTATCACGGTTATTCTAATGATTCATACTTTGGGGATAGTTTTCAAGTTTTCCATTTTCAAGATTTTCTTGAAAATGAAAGACTTGAAAACATTTATCTGAATGAAAATCGTTATTGGGAGCTTGAGTTGGATTCATTATTCGAATCCAATGACGATTCTTATTTTATTACTTTCGAAGATGAGTTTCAACCAAATGAGGAGTCCGAGGCTCTTGAGACGAGGAAGCCTACTTTGGAAGAGACTTTGCTTCTTTACTCCCAAGGTTTGGAAAGCCTAAATGATGCTGGAATGAGACTTGGTGCACTTTGCGATGAGATGAATTCTTATGCACAAAACAACGAGGAGGTGAAAACTTGTGTTTCACCTCAATTTTTCAGAGAATTTCTCATCGAATGTGAATCTTTCTCCCCCGAAATTCAATCTCCTTCCGACGATGAGTCGATTGAGATTGAATTTGTTTCATCACCATATTCGTTTTCCGTCATTGAACCATTAGAATTACCGGTTGATTCCTATGAGTCGGTAGAAACTTTTAAAACTTCTACACTTTTTCCCGATGAGGACTCTTTACCGGACTTGTTTTCGATGGATGTTATCCTCATGTGTGCACCATCTCCTATTCCATTTGAAAAACCTTTGGGAGATGAATCAATTTTTCTTGGTCCTCTAGTGTTCTTATCCCCCTTGTTATCCAAATCCCCCATCGTCCGCCCAAAATTTCAAATTGGCGATGGTTCATTTTTTTCACCACCCACATGCCTTCCGTTGTTCAAACGGAATTCATATCTTTCGGGAGGCATGTTCACTTTGGAGGGTCCACCGTTGATCTTTCAAAGTCAAATCCCTTTTTGGGTGGACCCTCAACTATTTAGACTTCTAGTGTATAGTTAGTGTGAAGCCTAAATAGTAGGTTGTAAATAGTTAGCTTTTTAATTTTATTTCTTTCCTATTTTTCTTTCCTTTTTAATTTAGTCTAGTGTAATTAGTTAACTTTTTGTTATTTGTTTTTGCTATGCTCGGTACTAACTTGTTTTGTAGATTCCTTTGGACTCGCGCTTATGGAGATCGCTCCAATTTTGGGTAATATCGTTCTTTTCCTCTCTTTGTGTTGTGTTCTTAATGCGCATTGAGGACAATGCAACATTTAAGTTAGGGGGTGTAGGATATTCTATCCATTTCATGTGTAGTCCATGGATTTGCTCACAATTAGTTACTGAGTATGCCTTTTTGTGAAAAATTTGAAAATTTTCAAAAATATTTTCTTTCTTTTTTCTCCTTTGTTGGGATTTTGCCTTGTTTCCAGTGATAAATTTCAATAATTGCCCGATCCAATAGACAACTCAATGATGCATGCTCTCGATTTTAGAAGTTATTAGACTTTAGTCCTTAAATAATTGATATTGTGAATAACTTCATGAATTAAACTTTATCCCATGAGCATATGCACTTTCCTGGTTCTATTGATTTGGTTTAAGATTTTTATAAGTCGGTAATCTTTTGTTGCATTGTATATACTTACACCGAGTAAGCTTTGTACCTTTCGTCGTTTGTGAGTGTTATACACTATTCTTTTCTCATTGAAAACGTTGAATTCGTTGGTAATCTCACTATTCTTTCATTGATCGTTCATTAATTGAGTTCATACTTGAAATGTGTTACTTGAGCATGATTTTCATATATTGTTTTGACTCGAGAATTGCGTAAACTTTGTGAAATGATCATAGGCCTTCTGTGTTATATCACCCATATTAGCCTTGACATCACCCTTATATGTTTACCCTAGTCAACCCCTTTGTGCCTAAATACTAGCCATTCGTTTCATTACCCAAAATCCCATAACCAACTCCAAATTGGAGTTTTAAGCCATACATACACCTTACATACCTTTTTTTGGAATGTTACTTGGGATTGAATGATGTTGTTATGATGTCGATTGCAATTTAGGCATTTGAGAGTTTGATAAGCAAAGAAAAGAAAGTAGTGAAAAAAGTGAAGAAAAAGAGAAAGCAAAAAGCAATAGAAAACAAAAGAGAAAAATGAGAAAAAGAAGAAAAGAAAAGAAAGAGAAAGTTGTATATGTTGTGTATATAGTTCAATAAGCTTTGATTACTCTCCAAATGATACATTTAATGCTTGTTTTGGAACTTGTTTTCCAATTTTGTAATTGCCCACATTTTTCCCATTATTCCAAGTTTTCATCTCCGAACACTTTGAATCCGTACATATACCTTTCATTTCATACCTTAACCCCAAACCTACATTACAACCCTATAAAGTCCTATGTGATCTTAGGGTGCATTTAATTTAAAAGTCATAATAGTTTTGATAATCTGTGAAAATGCATTTCGCCTCCTTTAATGAGCGGTATCCTTTCATTAAGATTATAGTTTTTCATTTTATATATAGCGTTCTTCATTTGTGACATGTGTGCGGCCTAGTTTCCATTTACATTTACTCTTTATGCCCGCATGTCCCGTGTATTACCTCCCATTCCGAGTGATTTCATTTGTTGAGCGTAATGCCCGTGAGGATTGAATGTATGCATGCTTTGATTAGTATCCGGTTTATATAAGTTTTTCACCAAATCACACTATGCATGTGCTCTCCCCCCTCCCACTTTTAAAGTTTCAATTCTATGAGGTGCATTCAACCTGTTAATGATTTGGACTTTTGTGTGAATTCATTCACTTTGCTAATAATGCGTATGAAATCCTTTTCGCCATTGTTGGTCTTGTTGCATGTTGGGTTGGGCATATTTTGAGGAAACTTTATGATGTTTGTGGGTTTCATCCCTGAAAACCCTCACGAGACGACACTCGTCCACTAGGGTAACCTAGGGGTTTAACGGCTTATTGCATATGCTAAATGCAATCGTTCGCCCGCGAAAGTGGCCTTATCTTTTTATTTCTTTTTCATCCCATTTTGTACTTGTATCCTACTTTTGGTCTGCTTGTTGTTCTTGTAGTTTCTTATTTCATTGCTAGGGACTAGCAATGTGTAAGTTAGGGGGTGTGATACGACGCAAATATTGCGTATTTCACCCGTTAACCTACGCCTTATTAGCCCCCTCGGGTATCTTAATCCCTATATTTATGCTCGTTAACCAGACAACCTCGGATTTCTATGTTAACATGTTTTGCAGGGGTTAATTGAGATTTTGTAGGTATTTGGATGCTTAGTATGAAGTTCGGACGCTTTCCGGAATTGTTTCGTCGACTTTTTCATCTTCAGGGGCATTTTAGTAATTCCAGCATTCGGGTTTGAATCCCGAGCTCTTCACGGAAGTTGAAGCCCTTTGATTTCTCTTCGCGTGGCCGCTGACGGTGCATGATTCCGAGTTGTATCGATGGAGTTATGACATTTTTAGGATGGTTTTGACATGGAAAGTACACTCAAGGTCACATTCAAGGGCATTTTAGTCATTTCATATTTTGGATTTTTGGCCCAATGTCTTCTTGGATGTTGTAGTCCTCTGAGTTATCTTCGTATAGCCTCCGACCGTGCCTCATTCCGAGCTATAACGAAGAAATGGCGGCATTTTTCGTAAAACAAGACAAAGCTGCAGAATTCAGACCTGTAGGGGGCGAATCGATTCGCCCCAAAGCCAAATCGATTCGGCCCTGCTGATATTTGGCAATTTTCCTTTTATTTACAATTTTGCCATGGGATATTTTGTATTTAACCCTTATCTCTTCATTTTGAAGAGAGGACATCTAGATATTTTCATTTTTCTCTAGTTTTAGGGCTTTTATAATTGGGAGCTAAACCCTATCCCTCTTGCCTTGGATGGTTGTACTCTTTGTTTTGTAAGTTGTACCTTAACCTTTTATTCCTTAATATAGTTATTTTAGTTGTTTTTCTTACTTTGTTCTTCATTTCCATGCCTAGATAAATTAGTTTAGTTTAATTAATTCTTGTTTTATTAGTTAATTAGTTGTTTAAAGTAGTTTAATCCATGATTTGTCCGTAGATAAATAGGTTCGGGATTGTGTTCCGCCATTTACGGGTTTAGAACCTCGAAAGTTAGGTTTTCGTGTGAAATTGCATTTAATTGAAACCGCGTGTATTAAAGTTGGATTATTATGCGTTTAACTTTATTTGTCACGCAACTTTAGTGTTTATAGCGATAATCCGAATTTAATCCGCGTGCGACCATTTTCAGTTAAATGTTTAATCTCGCAACTTTGGGTTAAATTCCTTCTTGTGTGATGTTTATGCTTAATTGAATATGCTCGATTAAATGTTTTCGAACCGTAATTCTAATTAGTAGTTGTTTAGCCCGTGTGGTGGAATGCGATCCCGATCCTCGCTTTCCTTTAATTTAGCATTAACTTATTCTTTTGTTTTGTCACCATAACCACCCTATCACCTTTTCATTTGTTTATTTTACACTTTTATTCCTGAAGTAATTAAATAATTAAAATCTAAAATTTAATCACTCCCTGTGGATTTCTTACGACACCCGACTTACCGCTGTGCTTGCTTGTCAAGTGTAGTAGTAGCTTAGGTTCTTTTTGTATCGTGGCGGCGAAACACACAACGATTGTGTCCTCACACGAACACACTTTTTTCGCCCGATCATACTCCACTAAGGCCTTATTAGACTTAGGAACCTGATTTAATTTATTTATTTTGCAGTCAATTAATTTTCTATCCAAGAACCGTGAAAGTGAACTCTGACACAATTTTGCATCACTACTAGTGTCATTTTAATGACGAAACATGACCATAGCTTTAAACATGAATAATGTCCAGGTGGCATTCTTTAACATAGAAAGCTTCGCATGCTCGTTGAATTGTGCCAGTAATGGCATCAGAGCCCCATCGCCAAGAACAAGATGATGACATTTCCGTGAGTCACCAACAACATTTCCTAATGCCTAAATAACCTATATTATTTCAGAAATTAGAGTTACTTGTGTTCATTATATACAAATCCATAAACCACGCCATATTATTATAATTATTTTTTTCGAATCGTATCATAAATTGAGAACTCTATGAATTGAGAATTGCATCATAAGATCTGATAAAAATGTAAAAAAAAAATTCAATAATAAATAAATTTATACATATTCATGTATAATTTAAATTCAATGAAAAAATAACCTCAACAAAAACAAATCGTTAACATCCATTGACATGAATACATATTCATGTATAATTTAGATTCATTACTATTGACCTGGATAGACCCAAAACACAACTTCACATATACAAACATACTTTCAAATCACGACCCCTATGCATCATACCTTCAATTAGGAAGCCCACACAAAATGTAAGAAAAAACTAAATAATATAAAAAATACCTTTGGCATCTTCCATAAACACCAAAACTACCCTATCCAGCGGACCCTCCCCAAAATCCAACTCCTAACCCATCCGAAAGCAACCCCAAACCATCTCCGTCCACATCCCAATCCAAAATCCGTCAACCCGCTTCCAAATTCGTCGGCCAACCTCCATCCACCAGCAAATTTCCAAATCAAACCAACCTCCACTAACCCCAGATCTAACTCCGGAATTGCCCAAACCCGGATCTACTTCCTAACCTGGATAGAACCCAAACCCACCGTCCCACACAAACTCCGTCCATTGACCCGTGACCCTGGCAACCCCCTGCCACAACCCAAATTTCGACCCATTAAACTGCCTGAAAACCCAACTTCGCTGCCTTGACCTGACCTCCATACCCATTCCAATCTCGGCCTTGACCCGACCTCCATACTCCATACAAATTTATGGAAGATGAAAAGTACACAAAGTATTTAAGCAAAAAGTAACAAAACAATAATAAGACATTTTCGATTGAAGAAAATATGCAGAAACTGAAGAGTGTGTGTGTATGTGTGTGTGTGTGTGCGCGCGTGCGTGTGTTCTGTTATGTACGTGTGCGTGTGTGTGTGCGTGTGCGTGTGTGAGGAGTGGAGGTCGTAGAGGAACCTACTACGGTGGTCGACGGTGGAGCAGAGTTGAGGAACTGCTACGGTGGTCGGGCGGTGGTGCTGAGATGAGGAGCAGACGTCTTCGAGAGAGCGAGGGAAAGTGAGAGAAAGGGAAAGCAAAGCAATGTTTAGTTTAGATTTTTGTTTATTAAGATTTTAATGTATTTTAAATATTTAAATTATATAAAAAATACTTTTGGCAACCAGGAATTCTTGTTTCCCAAAGTCCCTCGCTTTTGGCAACACGAGGTTATGTTGCAGAAACTTATTCCACTTTTGGCAACATCACACAATGTTGCTAAAACTTCAAATTATTTCCCTCCCTCACTCTACTAGTATCCCGCTTGAAATTTTAACTTTTAGCAACACGCTTTATTTTATGTTGTCAAAAGTACAATGTAAAATGGTCTTTTGACAACATAATTAAGATTGTGTTGCCAAAAGGCTATCTTTGGCAACAAAAATAGCTTATGTTGCTAAATATTATTGCACATGGTAAAAATTCTTGTAGTGAGAAATTATATTTGATACTAAAATTAAAACTAATATAAAAACATAAGTCTATATATTGCCCAAAAGAACAAAGAAAAAACGAAATCATGAAACATATAAATTATACCAGATAAAAGTGCTAGGTGTTAGTATAACGTGATCAGAAAATGAGAAACAAATTTTAAATACAAAACACATTTTTTTCCTTGAGACATTTGTGAAAAAAATTCAAAGAAAGAGAGTGACTAAAAAATAAAAAGAATTTAAAAACCAAAATACAACCTATAAATTAAGAGATACCTCTTTAAAGTTTGAATATGCAAAATGCAACATAGAAAAATGGATTATACTCTTTAAGACTGAATTTGAGAATCACAACATTGAAAAGATGTATTATGTCTTCCAAATAAAAGTAAGCAGTAGATAAACGAAACCCAAATAAAAAAGAAAATAAATTAAAAAAAAAACGTAATTTGAAAGCAAACTCAAATGTCAAACTAAAAAAATGGAGAGTACAAAGTTCAAGCTGAAAAAACCAAAAATGAAAAAAATAAGAGAGAGAGAGAGAGAGAGAGAGAGAGAGAGAGAGAGAGAGTATACATATGATTTTAGAAGAGACAAAACTTGTGGGAGAAGAGGAAGGTGAAAGAGTGAAATTTGAAAAGTGTATAGGATTCCATTTGATGGGTGAGAAAAACTGTGGGAGGCTCTGAGTTATTTAAAAATTACGAATACACATAATACTAATACATATACTACTAATTCAAATGTATCCGAAGAAGGGGGAGTTCAAAGGCTGTCAGTGGAAAATAAGTCTTTTTAACGCCAATTTCTTAAAAAATAATCAATTTTTTATTAGAGGAAAGAGAAAATGGAAAAAGGAGACGCTGAAAAAGAGGGTGGGTAAGGATTTTATTTCCTTCACCATGGCTATAAGGTTGAAGATAGCAAATAGTAGTTTATATGCGTTGAAAATAGATCCAAATGATTGGAAATTGAAAAGGGAAGAGAAATGAATGTATTAAATGGGAAAGATGGAGAGATTATTGAAAATAGATAAGCCTTTTGAATCTTAGATTATGTACATTAATGAAATGCACTTGTTAATTAAAGGTCACGTCACTTGACATACCCTCTTAACAATGTTATATATATATATATATATATATATATATATATAAATGTAAATATCCTACTTCCGTACACCAAAAACTATAATCATTTCACTCAGCTCATTTTCTTTTAACTATTTAATTTAGTTTATTTTGTCAAATACATATTTGGTAGATAGATTAAATATATATTGTATTATTTATTATAAACATATTAATTTAGATGGGTAAACTCCTTTACAAGTTGATGTTCCTATGTGTGCAATAATGATGAAGAAAATACTTTAATTTTTAATTATGTTACATATTTCAAGCGCCCACGGGTTAAAAGTACATATTTCAAGCGCTTGCGGGCTAAAAAGTAGTGTAAATAATACTAAACTAAAAGGACAGAACTAAAATTTGCCTCCACACAACAAATTGTAAAGAGTAAATGACCCAGCTATTGTAGTAAAACACTCGTGGTTCTATCTCACGCTATGACTACCACCACTATAATAACCATTACAATGAGATATGTTGCAAGGATTAGTCCAACTAGAGACTTAGACACCCCAGGAGTGACCTTCCCATTCTCATCATCAAAAGGCACGCTAACATATTGGTGAGCTAACTCCTCCTCCGCATTGGCAAACTCACCATGAGAAGCCTTGCAATACACATACACCACCGTATTTGCCACCGTGTAGTAAAACATATACACCATGAGACAAAAAGAACACTCTACCACCTGCGATATAGCAGCCCAATCCCTCCACCTGTTCACACCAACCGCGTCCACCCACATGGAATACCCACCTACAAGCATCCCAGACCCAGCAATAAAAATTAACAACAAGAAAAACGACACCTTTCTCATCTCCCTCACTAGATAAGCACTCCGCCTGAGCGGCTCAAAACCCCACTTGGATTCCACAACCGCAATCACACTGGCTAACGCCCAGTTCAACTGCAAATAAGAAACCATCCCAACAGAAACAATCGACACCGCAACGCAAAACGCAATAAAGCCAGTGGACTGATAATCGATTTGAAACCCATGAGTTTGAGCCAATCTTGTAGCCTGCCATGCTAAAAGCGGGAAACCAAGAGATGTTAAGGAAGCGAGTGTGGTGGAAATGAGTGGTATGAGGGAGTGAAGAATTGATTTGAGGGTGGAGGAGAGCGTGGGGGTTCTGCCGTAGAAGGCGTGGTAGGTGGTGTGGGTGATGGTGGCAAGTGAGGAAACCCAAAGTAAGAAGATGAAGAGGGTGTAGAGGAGAAGGAGGGGTAGGGATAGGGTGGAAGGGTGAGAGGTGTAGCGGAGGATGATTTGGGTGGGGTAGATTACCACACAGAAACACAGAGGAAAGAGTAAAAGGTGGGAGAGGGACAAGAAACGGCCGTAGTTGGCGTTAATGATTCTCTTTGATTGGGAGAGGACTTCCCCGAGGTTAGGAGTTTGGACAGGGGTCGACATGGAGGATCGTTTTTTCTCAACAGGAACAGGTAGAGAGAGAGATGTGGAAGGTGTATGGAGAGAGGGAGGGACTTAAATTGGTTTGGAGGTAAGGATTTGGAATTGTCAATGGTGGATTGGGTCTTACTCGTAACATGACAAAGTTGGACTATTCTCAAATACAGACCAACTACATTCAATATGAAAGTGAAACGAAAGAGATAAGACTGTTCTGTTTATACCCCATTTCAACCTCATTTTGGACAGCTCTCACGTGGATTGGGTCTTACGCGTAACATGACAAGTTGGACTTTTGTGAAACAGAAAGTAGCGTCGTATAAGCGTTCGCGATCCGGTTGGTTCGATTTTGAGTATTCATATATAAAAAAAAATGAAGAAACGTTCTCCCTCTAATTTTTTTCGCCAACCTCTTTTATTTTACATCATGTTATCAACAAGAGTTAGATTTCACGTAATTTTAACAAATCAAAATTTTGAGATCAAATCTCCAAATATTTTTTTTGCATTGATCTTATATAATTTTCTTTCAAAATTTCAAGACATTTTGATTGTCGGTAATCTCATGAACCTCCATGTAAAGCTTTTGTTAGTCAATAAATCAATCGATCTAGTTCAACAAGAGTTACATGATTTGATAGGTAAATTTTCACACCCAAGGCTATATAAATGGGTATATAAATAATTATTTAATTACTTAAAGCATGTATAATTGGTGTTCTCGTTTGTATTATTATATTGGTGGTTCCTCCATATCATCACCATGTTAGATAAAATAATTGTTGTTGCTTATATCTACAAAGAAAATTGATAAAATAATTATTTTTTTCTTTCATGTTTGATAAATTAGTACCAGCAACAACAAATAATTTTAAATGAATAATTGTTGTTCTTATTTCTATTATTATATTAGTTGTTCCTCCATAAATAGTTAAAAATTATATACATATATTATGGTCCAATTATTTTCTTAGACTAAGAGCATATTAATAATTATTTTGCACATAGGAGTATTGAAGGGATAACGACGAACTAAGGTCATGTGGCCAAATACATGGCAAGTCGCAGAAGGAGGGCACACGGAGTAATCGGCCTATGACGACTTAGAGATGATCAAATCTACAAGATCGTTACAGATAGAGAAAAGTATGAAAGAAACCCACAAGCGTGGGACACTAACTCTATAAATGGGGAGATCTATCCAATATTAGGGGGTAATTGTAACTAGCACGCAACAGTCTAAACTCTTAGTTAGCAACACTAGCACTCCCGATTATTGTCATCCATTTTTCTAACAAAACACCCCCCCTATACCCTCATGGACGTAGGCGGATCTCACGATCGAACCACGTATACAATTCTCTCTTTTATTTTTTTTGCATTCATAATACTTTTGGGGCAATCCTGAAATTATAGTAATTATTGTGGGAAGAATCTCCTACAATTTAGCGCCGTTTGTGAAAAATGAAGCTCTCACCACTGTCAAAGTTAGGAAAGAACAAACCTCACCATGAGTACAGAATAGTCTCACCCCACTCAAGCAAGGAGTCATGCGTAGTCCAAAATGCGTGTCGTAAGGAGGGAACGACTTCTGGTGTGATTGCTTCCTCCCCAGTAACAATTAAGGTCCAAAGGACGTTCACCTGGCATATCTGGACCCAGGCGGCGGTATCGAATGCCGTCTATGGACAAATTTTATGAAGAAAAGCTAAAAAGTCGTGACTAAGAGATCGCCCTGTCTGAGGAGACAACTGTCCCAACCATCAGAGGGTGATATTTAAATATATAATTTTTGTTAGGATTAGTTTCAAAATAAGTTGGATATTGAAATATATTTTTTCAACTTCTTGGCTTTTCTATTTCTTTATTAAATGAAATATTTTTTTTAGATACTCTATTACTGGTGAAAGGTTCCTTTAATTATCTTATTAATGATTTTGACATTAATCTTTTGTCTTTTAACCTTTCGCTTCTTTTGAGCATTAAATGACCTTTTTAATGGTATTTTTAACTCCTTTTCACATTTCAATTATTTACTATACATTAAAATCTTGGGAATGTATAGAGAATGTGAAAAACTAAACCCTTAATTTTTTTTAAATAGAGAAGCGGGTTTATTATTGATCGGAGTTAATAAAAATATTTAACACTTGTTTGGAAGATTATCTAACATTTTTACTCTTCATCAAACGTAAAGTTTTGATATAAAAAGTAGGGATGTTCGCGGTCCGGTACGGTTCGGTTTGAAGGTTTTTTTCGGACCGGACCGACTTGGTCGGTCCTCTAAAAAAATGGACCGAGATCGGACCGATAATGTCGGTTAACCGACCCTAGTCGGTTCGGTTTTTTATAGGGTCGGTTCGGTCTAACCCGTCGGTCCTCACATTAATGAATTACATCATTTATAATAATAAAAATATACCGGAATCTATTTTTTCCAAACATTAAAAACTAAAAAATATGGAAATTTACAATTAAAACAAAACTAGTATTGGATTAAACTATAATTTAAACTAATCAAATATTAAAATAAATATTTTCACTATTTGTTTATCTTATATATATACATATGTATCTAAAAATATATTATTTTATATATAGTCAGTTCGGGTCGGTCCTAACAGGGTTTCTGAATCTGTAAACCGTGGACCGGACCGACTAGGTCGGTCCTCCAAAAAAATAAACCGAGGCCGGATCGATTAAGAAAAACCGAAAAAAGTAATCGGTTCGGGTCGGGTCGGTTCGGTCCGTCGGTCCAGTCGGTTTTTTGAACACCCCTAATAAAAAGTGTAGAAAATTTAATATACTTTGACAATTAAAAATATTGAACATGAAGTTCAACTATTTATGTAGAACTAGAAATTTTCATTACTTTTCAAACAAAATATTTTAATAACTATTTTACTGGATCTAGTTATATATTAGAAACATTAAGTTTCTTTTTTGTCATAATGATGAAATTATGATTTGATCGACAATCATTAAAAAATGCACGATTATTTTATATATATTTCTTTGGACTAGTTTTCATAAATGATCTATATCCTCAAATATGAAATTATTTTTAGATTATTAAGTCTTGTAAGATTTTTTGTTGCAAAGCTTAATGTTTTTATTATGCATCCCAGTCTTTGAATATCTGATAATTATTTGGTACGAGATTTATAAAAAAATACTTTCATTCGTTTAAGTTTATTCACCAGACTATTGATCGAAACATAAATCAATGTTGTTTATATATATTTGGATTGACACGCACTTCACAATCTATATTGAATCTTGTAATTGACATTTTTGAACGGTCATTATATAATGACATTTTCTAGCAAACATTGAACAACTCTCACATTGTTCTGAAAATCAAAAGTTTTTCACCACCTCATGAATTTTTTTAAGATATTTTTCTGTATAGATGTACACATTGAAATATTAACTAACATATTTATACATCGTCGCCCTGAATAGAGTTAAATGTTATATAAGGCATCAAATTAACTTACTATAATATATTGTGTCGACTTGAGATACTTTGGGCATTAGTATAATTTCAATCTCTACCTATTATGTAGGGTGGTAATGGGTTGTGTTGTGCCCGTTTTGTTTGGTCTTATTGGGTTAGTGCAAAATCGCCTCTATCCAAACCCAACTTGTTAGGTTTATCATCGGGTATTATTGGGTTGCAACTAAATAACTTCCACACATCAGGATTGAATAAGTATTTCTTTTATTTATTTTGCTTTGATTATAATTCTAACCCTTCACATGATACTTTGTAAGTCTTCCATTACATTGTCCAAATAATACATTCCTGAATGCCCATCTAGATTATAAGATGACTTCTAATATTTCTCATCCTTATACGCAATGATAAGGTAAAAATTACATCATGAACCCTATGCACATATATAAATATAACTATATATCTATCTAATAAAGGAGGAGGGTGTTTTTTGTCTAGGTACCTGATGGATGAGATTAAATCTTGGGGCTGTGTATCTTATATTTGTCAAAGCCAACTCATGACTGTGATTAAATGGGAGGGCTAACTAGGCTGAGGTGTATAACATGGTAATTCCATTAATGATTTACACAACCGTTAAATGTTAATCGGATTTTTAAACTTAACCCGAACCCCAAGGTTTGCAAATTATGTATTTTCCACCAAACCTATTATTTTTATACTTATAACATTCCATATTAAAGTCCCTAAGAGGAAACTAGTTCATAGCTCGAGCTAAAATCCAACCCAATTTGAAAGACTCCAAAATGACTAAACTAAGCCAAAATTTGTGAAGAGAATCGATTCTCCCTCTCGAGAACCGATTCTACCCCATATCTTACAAGCTTCGACCTAACTTCATCCATGGTGGCTTTAACCCAATTTAAAACCTTTAAAACACAACAATAACCCAAATTTAAACTATATAACCAACATATAAAGGTTTATATGTTATATGAGATTTGGAGTGATTATAACAAGATTGAGGATCCAATTTCAGAAATTATAAAACTAACCCTAACTTGTTATTCTTCATAAGAATCGATCCAATTAGCCTACCAGTTCTAATGAATTAATACAATTAACTTAGGTCTTTTACACATTATAACATGTACGATTCACATCTAATAATTTCTAACACAAATTAATATTAGTTTGATCATTCATTAACCAATTTTACAGGTTCATCGATAACATAAACTACGGTTCTAATTTGATTAATTCTAATTACGAATTTAGGATTGATTATGAATTAAAATCCGATTACATAATTATATTCATAAATTTCAACATACAATTTATATCACAACACAACACAAACCTAATTTTGTTTTTATACATGTAAACTTGTCTCCAAGATTAAGGTTACTCCTCTTCCTCATTAGAAGTTAGATTCCTACCAAATCGTGTTATGTGATTTAGATTAAGTAAATTAGTCTAATATATTAATCAAAAAAAAAATTAGGCTCAGGCCCTAAAGTAGCCTGAAACAAAAAGGTCTAAAATGAGCCCCCTAAAGCTTAAAACTTGGCCCAAGCACACACTCCGAACTTTCTAAAAATCCTTTTAATCAACCCAAAAGTGCACATGTTCCGCGAGTTAATTATTTTATTAAGTTTCCTAATTAGCTAGTACGCATTGCTAAATTGTAAACCTTAAGTATTAATTAATTAATTATCACTCAATTTAATAAGAACCTACTTCGTGATCAATGGGACCCAATGTCAAGGAAATAATCCAAATAAGGTGTGACACCCCGCTTAAAATAATAATAGGTGCCCAGCCCTATACTAAAATAAATCAAGAATCTCAAGTGAATCATTTTCAGCATCAACTGACGATACTAAAATAAACACAACTAATAACCCATTACTAAAAAAAGAGGGTGCCAATTAAAAAAAAAACATATAAAACAATAACTAACCAACAACATAATAACTACTGAATATGATAAAGAATACACACTTGCTAAGATAAAAGATGATAGTACTAGAGTACACAAAATACACAAAAGGAAAAAACCCCGAATATGCTGTCGGGTCATAGACAATACAACAGTCCTGTAAAAAGAAATATATGCAAAATGCTACAACTACAACTCTTGGGTGTAAACCCGATATACCAACTGAATCCTAATCTAGATACACAAAGATAGGAAACGGCTATATCAAAATCTCGCAATAATCCGCTACTGCCATAGCTTCCACGAATACACTGGATAGATAGCATCAATGGTGTCCTTGCGGAGGAACACCTAAAATAATACAATATATACAGCAAGAGAAAAATATAAATGGGTTAGAGCCCGAGTGTGAAAACATTTTTGCAAGTGCATTAAAATGCATAATAATTATAGATGCACTACATCATGATTAAACTGGAGTCGCACTCTCCAAAAAATCCAACTCACCTCTCAACTAGAGCGCGCACCTAAACGTATGCATATGATCCTCAAAACAATTGCCCAACATGTATCTAGGGGTAATTCAATCTAACCTACGGCCAAATCCACGCTTGCGTAAATCTTCATCTAAAATATAACCATCAACTTCCGATTATACCATAACCCACATATGCGCCTAAACTTATTTTAACTTATAACTATATATAAACATATTCTCTTATTAGGATTTATCGGATTCTCGGTATTGACATACACGAGTTACTAACATCAAAATGCCAAGGACTAAACTTCTTCCAATTCTCAACACTACACTGCGTTTCGTGCGTGGGACGTCTCGCAAGCGAAATCCAAATAAGGACCCCCCCGATACACTACTCCTTGACAGTGTTGATTATCGAGATTCATTATGCCCTCAATGCACGACGCATATAACCCCAAATTACTTATATGATATATAGGACTAAACTTCTCCCAACTACCAACAGTGCATTGCGTTTTGTACTTGGGACGTCTCGAAAGCGAAATCCAAATAAGGAACCCCCCCGATACACTACTCCTTGACACTGTTGATTGTCGAGATTCGTTATGCCTTTTGTGTACGATGCATATAACATCATCCACTTAATTAATATATTACTCCAGTTTATTCTCATCAAACTTTGTTCATATAAATCTGAGTACTAAGGACTAAACGTATCCCCACTCCCAACATTGCACTGCGTTTCGTGCTTGGGACGTCTCCCAATAAAAATCCAAACAAGGAATCCCCCCGATACACTACTCTTTAACAATGTTGGTCGTTGAGGTCCATTATGCCCTCGGTACCCCACAATTACTACGAATACATATGGGGAGCAAAAATCTCTAATCACATAAATAAGATGATGCTCCGAAACATTTAGGTCTATAACATTACCCTAATTATAAAGCACAAGCATTCAATCCCAATAATTAAGTACACATAGCACACTTAGTGTACATATAAATATCCAAAATCCAATCACACTTGGATATACAAAATACTTTACAATGCTATCATCTTCTAGGAATTACTCACTTTATCCCAGGTTACCATATATTGGACTAATATCACACCGCCATGGTAATAAAACAAATCACAACGTATGGGAAGCGGTCATAGTTCCTAACCGAAAAGTGAGAACGTATCATACCCAAGACTTCTCACCCCAAAATAAAATCACACAATTAATAATGGACAACAATGACCTGGGGACTATACGCACCCTGCTCCTCAAGCCAGGGGCCTCACCCGCATCGCGCAACTTCCCATGATAGAACTAGAGGGTATGCTCACACAATAAATATACATATATCATTCACATTAGATATACATATACTATCACATCATATAAATACAAACCATCACACAAGGTATTTATATATCACGACATATAGGTATACGTACTCTTTTTACACTCGTATATATAAAAGAAGTAAACTCATGTATTAGTATATAACTCTCGTTATACTAAACGTTGCTAACCCGCATAACTTCCCATTTATATACACAATACGGTCCCTCACTTGAAACTCATACATCGCTTCTATTAGTGTGAATAGTCTCCCAATTCAACAAACATTAAGGATACTCTCTATATCCGTATGCACATCGATCAACATTCAATATTCCTCAAATATTAACCTCGACACTAAGAGGATTCCCCACTAAATCGTTACGATAACTCAAAATCGTACTCTCTCACAATAACTCAATACAACCCCACATTACATAAAATAATCTACTAATTCGACTCTCATTTCCTTAATGAGAGGCGCACTACGCACTCAATTCCATTCTAAAATAGACCCCCAACATCACTCACCTTACTAAGGTCATCTATCCCCTGATATCATCACTTAACCCTCTATGATACAATAATTGAGAAGGTCCATAAATAGAAACCTAAACGAAAGGGGATAAACTTGAAATCCCAACTTGGACTAAAAATAGAGGCCCGATCGACCGCCCCCCTATCCGCGGTCTACCGCGGTTTTCAATTATGCCTAAAAATGAAGACGGTGGGATTTTCCCTTGAGGCGCGATCGATCAGCCCCGTGGCCGCGGTCGACCGGATTTACCAGTTACGTCGGCCAGACTCCATTTTTTATGAATTCCATTTTTCCAAAAACTCCAAAATACCTACTTCCAACCACAATTCTTCCACCCAATCGTATTACTAACATTAATACACATCAAATGACTTAACCCAATTAATTTACAACCTCAAATTCATCATATAGACAACAAATGTAAGATTTAACCCAAAAATCTAGGTTTTAACAATTTTTCCCAAAATCCACAATTTTATCCACAAATCATGAAATAAATGATGCACAAGAATTATTCAGCAAGTTTTATCACTTGCCTCAAAGTTGTAGAGTCTGAATCTCCCTCGAAATCGCGAATCTGCCGGAATTCCCAAGATTTTCTTCTCTTTCTCTTCTTTTCTCTCTTCCTTTTCTCTTCTCTCTTTCTCTCTAGGGCTTTCTCTTTCTCTCAATTGAGATTTTCATCTCCCGTAGGCTTTTAAGCCTTATCTCCAAAATACACAACTTTAAATGATAATACACACTTTAAATGACTCGGTTACTTTAATTCGAGCCAAACGAACTTAATATATTTCGGAAGCCAAATAAGACCCAAGTACAGTCATTTCGACTATCTCGACCCTTTCGGGATCAATCACACACTCAGAATCGCCATTCGAAATACTTTCTAACATCCGCAAATTTTGACCTTAAATGCCAATTTAATTATTCTTCAATTAAAATAATATTTATTGTAAGGATATATTTTTAATAAGTATGTCACAATTAATTATGTCGTATACCGCTACAAGTCGTTGAAGAATTGTGAAGATTGCATCTACAAAAGACGGATCCGAATTACCAGTTGCCTTCAACATTCAAGCCCAACAATATGAACTTTGGTAAGATATTGTTTTAAAGTTTCATATACATTTCATATTAAGAGTGTTGGGATATTTTTAAAAGGTGTTTTAAAAAACTTTTATATAAAAATATTTTTATAATATTCTTAAAAGGAATTTTAAAAAAAAAACTGTCATAAAAATTGTTTTTATAAATGTTTGTTTTTAAAAAGGTGTTAACTGTTTTAGAAAAAGAATAGTATTGAGAAAATTTCATTGGCAGTTAACGCACCTCGGTTTCGACGCCAATCTCGCTCGCGCGAGATCAGCATCTCGTTCGAATGACATTGGGATGTTTGCGCATAGTCGTTCAAACGTGATGCAATCTCGTTCAAGCGAGATGGGATTCTCGTTCGAACGACCCTACTTTTTAGCTGACACGCTGCTGTAATGCTTATCCTTTGACTGACTCAAATTATGTATAAAAGGGGTCCTGGTAGCCTTGAAAAACGTGGAGAACAGTTTCAACTTTTAAGAGTCTTATTCTTTTGAAACTTTTGTGTATCTGCCCAGAATTAATTGCATACATTTTGCCAGAAAGTTTTTCTCCAACAATTTTAAGGGTTCAAATATTTTTGTTTTAATTCAAAAAATCCCTATTACTTTTATGTGATTTTTTTTTTGTGGAACCCAAGAACATATTTTGTCTTTGTTCATTCTTTGTGGGGAAAACTCTACAACCGACAGCTGCGTGCTTTTGTGGAGGGAGTCCTTATAAAGTTCTCTCTTGTGGAGAAGCCATTTTCTTCATCATTGTTAACCACCTGGAGTTCTTGTGGGAGATTCCAGCCGACGTTATTTCTAGCTGTTGCTTTGGAGGTTTGACGTGCGTTACACTTGTGAGCGATTATCAGGTTGTATGTAAGTCAATGGTCTTGTAAATTCTTCAAAGTTCTAGAAATAAAAGGTTTTGCCCTTCGGGGATTTTTCCTTAATATTTGTGTCACATGCTTGATCTATTTATGGTTTGACACGCGTAGCACACCTAGTTGCATGTTTAGGGGATGAATTATTTGGTTTAAAAATAGACTCTAATTAAATAAGTGTGCCAAATTAGAAAGATGAGAAATAATTTAAATCAATTATCACACATACATTTTCACGAATTGATATCAGAGCAGGTTGCGCCAATTTATCGCGTATTCCTATTTTTTACAAAATTGTGTGATATTGATTTTTTTTGAAAAATCTATTTTGTGAAATATCGTAATTTTTCAATGGAACGCCCATTTAATGAGGAGCCTATTTTTAAAAAAGTTGACGACCGTGCTGAAAAATTAAAAAGTTTGAATTTGAAACTTTGCAAAAGAATTAAAGTTTTGGAAAAAGAAAATTCTCTCTTTAAAAGTAAGATTGAATGTTTGCAAGCGTTTCAAACTCAAGTGATATTTGTCGTAAGCACTTTGGTAATTTGTGTATTGATTTTGATTCTTTGAAAATTACCAAAAAGAATAGTGATGAGAGAGTCCTTGTTTTAGAGAAGGAATTAGAGGACTTAAAAAAACTAGGGTTCTCATTTGTGCCGTCGAGGATAAAAAATTAATCGATGATTTTACGGCACGCGAAAAGACTCCTAGGGATAAATTTGTTTTAATTGAGGGTGAGTGCGATAAACTGTTAAGTTTAATTGAAAATTTGAAAAGGAAATCCCTGTCTTTGGAAGAGTCTAATTCTTTGCTTGAGTAAAAAATTTTGAAGTTAAAAAATGATTTGACAGACTCAAGTAGGTTTGATAGTGATGGTAATGGCTCATCGTGTTCTCATGCTTCTAATGCTAAAGACAAAACCATTATTTATTTTAGAGGGTCAACTAATTCCAAGGATGTTAGAAAAGATCACACTTTAGGTGTCGTTCCACCCGTTTACACATGTTCATATTGTGGTAGGAAAGGTCACCTTAGGAGATTTTGTTTTGATCTTGGAAGAGGTCGTAGGAATTCGAAGTCTATTGTTTTTTTGGTTCCTAAAACCCCGTGTCGACATGTTACATCCACTTGGGTTAGGAAATCACTTTTGGATACGCTAGATTTTAGAATAGTTGATTCTCATTTTCTTGCACATGATTCTTCTCTTGTCATATCATATAGATGATTGTGTTCGCATGTTTTTCATACACTAGTTATGGTTTCATGATATATATTTGCTGGTGTAATGACATGTACTTTTAGTATAGATTTTTTGTCTTGAAAAATATGAAAAGATTTTATTTTGGTAAAATTTTTAAAAAAAAATCCAAAAAGAGTTTTGTATTTTGTTTGTACCTTTTATGGATGGACACTTTGGATGACCGAGTCACAACATCATTCCATTTTTCATGTGACTATTTGATAGTGTTTTGAGACAATAGGTGAATTCATCCATGTGCTTTACAATGTTTGGAATCATTGAGATGTAATTTAGTGTTACTTCCTACATGTTTGACTCATGATTTCCTATATTGCACACATGCACGAATTTTTTTGATTATTGTGCTTGTCTTATCACATGTTGGTTGGGTGTTTTCACTTTAATCGTGTCCTTAAAATGAACCAAGCGTGATAAAACTTGATAAGAAAGTTGTGCATGTAAGATCTGCCGGTGAGGTTGTGTGCTTTGTTTGAAAAAGGTGAGGGCTACGAAAGATTATCATTTAGCCTTTGCGATTAAGCCGTCGTTAAATTGGACCTAAAAAATGGAGGAATTTTATTATCCGGGGTCCAAAGAGGTTTAAAAGAGTCCGAAAAAATTTAAAGGCAATAAAAATAAATTCATGTCAATTATGGGCCATTTTGATTTTTGCACCAATTCTCCAAAGTTTGAGAATTTAGTTTATTCACCTCTAGAAGAAAATATATATGAGGGAGTTTGGATGGAGAATTTAAATGGGTTTACACGTCCTTGAAATTCTTGAAAAAGCACTACATAGTTTTGGATGTTATTGGTGTGGAAATCATTTTGACTTTGATTTGTTGATTTGCATAAGACGGTGTCATCTAAATTCAATATTTTTTACACCTAAGGATACTTTTGATGTTCATTCGTTAGGGGTATACGTATACATCGTGCACATATGATTGATTGAGTTTATTTACCTATCGAATGTGTTCACACCCATACATTACATTTCCATGACTTGTTAGTTTGAGTTTAAATCCATGGTGTGATTTTTTTTTTGTATCCTATTTTTGTATGAAAAATTTGAAAAATCAAAAATTATTTGTGGATATTTTTGGGACATACCTTTGCATGCGCGTAGCTTGATCTTTATTTTCTATGCATTTTGTCGTGACACTCCATGTTTTGATTTTTTCTTCTTATCTGTCTATTTGGGGACATCATAAAAAGGGGGAGAAAGAATTATCATGTTATGGAGGAGGTTTTTGCATTTTGGGGGAGATTTGATGCTTTATTCCTATATCATTTCAAACTCGATGCGTCATGAAGGTTTTTGCTTTATATCATGTGTGTAGGTACGAAGATTGAAGATCATGATGTTGCACACCCTGATGAGAAAAGCTTTTGAGAGTTTTGATGTTGAAGAAAAATTTGAGAACTTACAAATTTTACCTTTTCAGTTTTGAGATTCATGGGAGGGTAGATTTGTATAGGCATTTTGGTTTTTGATAATTCAGACGCTTTTATGTACGTACCGGCATAGACATAGGGGGATATTTATAAGGACATATTTTTAATAATTCCGTCACAATTAATTATGTTGTATACCACTACAAGTCGTTGAAGAATTGTGAAGATTGCATCTACAAAAGACGGATCCGAATTACCAGTTGCCTTTAACATTCAAGCCCAACAATATGAACTTTGGTAAGATATTGTTTTAAATTTTCATATACATTTCATATTAAGAGTGTTGGGATATTTTTAAAAGGTGTTTTAAAAAACTTTTATATAAAAATGTTTTTATAATATTCTTAAAAGGAATTTAAAAAAAACTTTGTTATAAGAATTGTTTTTATAAATGTTTGTTTTTAAAAAGGTGGTAACTGTTTTAGAAAAAGAATAGTATTGAGAAAATTTCATTGGCAGTTAACGCACCTCGGTTTCGACGCCAATCTCGTTCGCACGAGATCAGCATCTCCTTCGAACGACATTGAGATGTTTGCGCGTAGTCGTTCAAACGAGACGCAATCTCGTTCAAGGGAGATGGGGTTCTCATTCGAACGACCCTACTTTTTGGCTGACACGCTGCTGTAATGCTTATCCTTTGACCGACTCAAATTATGTATAAAAGGGGTCCTGGTAGCCTTGAAAAACATGGAGAACAGTTTCAACTTTTAAGAGTCTTATTCTTTTGAAGCTTTTGTGTATCTTCCCAGAATTAATTGCATACATTTTGGCAGAAAGTTTTTCTCCAACAATTTTAAGGGTTCAAATATTTTTGTTTTAATTCACAAAATCCCAATTACTTTTATGTGAATTGTTTTTTGTGGAACCCAAGAACATATTTTGTCTTTGTTCATTCTTTGTCGGGAAAACTCTACAACCGACAGTTGCGTGCTTTTGTAGAGGGAGTCCTTATAAAGTTCACTCTTGTGGAGAAGCCATTTTTTTCTTCATTGTTGACCACCTGGAGTTCTTGCGGGAGATTCTGGCCGACGTTATTTCTAGCCGTTGCTTTGGAGGTTTGACGAAGACACCGTGCGTTACACTTGTGGGCGATTATCAGGTTGTATGTAAGTCAATGGTCTTGTAAATTCTTCAAAGTTCTAGAAATAAAAGGTTTTGCTCTTCGGGGATTTTTCCTTAATATTTATGTCACATGCTTTATCTATTTATGGATTGACATGCGCATCACACCTAGTTGCATGTTTAGGGGATGAATTATTTGGTTTAAAAATAGACTCTAATTAAATAAGTGTGCCAAATTAGAAAGTTGCGAAATAATTTAAATCAATTATCACACATACGTTTTCACATTATTTCTCCCAAAAATAATTAAATTATCAGTCCAAAAATGACGGGGTATTACATAAGGAAACTCTCGAAAGCTAGCCCCGTGACCATTCCATAGCCGCCCATAATACTAAGTCATTTAGATATTTAACTTAATGAACTTATATGAGTTTGCGAATTACTATAATAATGTCACACAAATAAGCACACAAAAAAATTATGTAATATAGCATACGCAACAAGTGAATATACTAAATGGCATACCAAATGTCATATGAAAACATATAATCATCAATCAGCTAATAATTAATTAAACAATTAAATAAATTTCGTAAAAATATAGGTAGGTTATTACACTTCAATATATATATATATATATTCCCTTATCTACTTAATTCAAGCACTTAACTACTATTTCGAATGATAACTTTATGACAACAAACTCCTTTTGGAAAAAAGAGGAACAACAATGGTTAATGGTTTGTAACAAGGTATCTTTAAGTCATTCATATTTTAATTTTACGATAATTAAACTAATCATGAACAAACTTAGTACTCTTGCTTTAGCTAAATATATTGTCATTGCTTATGTTTTTTGTTTGGGAATTATAGCCTTCCTAATGACATTGAAGATTGTTTGGAAATTAAACCCTTCCTAATGACATTGAAGAAAACACGATAAAAGCAATCCAGAGATGCTTTAATTAAGGTCTAAAGCTTATATAAATTTGACATTTCAATGAATATGTATTGTAAATGACAAGTGTGAAACTTTTCATGACTTATTTGAGATTTTATAGGTGCTGGGAATAATAAGTGTTAAGTTTGGTTACATTTCAGGAAAGTATAGTTTAAAAGTGTAACTTTGACAATATTTTCGTAGTTTCAACATTTAGGACTCGATCCTAAAATCTTAGCAAAAGTTGTATCTCTTTGAGTTAGTTTCGTGTAACCATCAATGATGTGTCATTCTGAGTTGTAATAAAGAAGAAACTATATTTCCCATTAAATTCTCTAAGGAAGATGACTAAATAAATATGTCTTCACAGTCTTAGGGGTAAACTGATTCCTAAAATTAAGAAATTTATTCCCCAATTAAAGAAAATCTACTGCCTTGAATTTTTTAAGGTTATGAATTAGTTTTCAATTTGAGAAATTAAGTCCCCCTTTTCGAGTTCATTTTCCTTATTTTTACAAGTTTTTTACTTTGGTTTTGGTATATATATGTGTGAGGGGATTATTCAACCACACCTATAAGGTAGACACGTGCACACTAATCCTATCATCTATCACAGTTCAAGAGGATAAGAAAGATTGAAGTCATTCCATGGAAATATCGGTCTTAGATGTAGCCGATCAAGTTATTATCATTATCTAAAGTCATGGAATCCCAAGCCTCTAATTCTCTTTCTTTTCTCTATAAATGTATTCCCCACCACTAGAAAAAAGGGTCTGTAATCTTTATAATCATCAAACCTTGCATGAATATTCCTAGAGATATTTGGAAACCTACAACGAAGGGGAGGATTGCTCCAAGAAAATGGCTATGAACTTATATAAGATTGGACTGCCAAACAGTTTCATGTTGAATGAGTTCCTTATTAAGAATGAGGCGAGAACTATAGATGACCTCATGTCCATAATAGAGAAATATGCCAAAGTAGTAAACATGTTGGCTGGAACTCATCCAGACAATGGTCAGCCAAAGGTGAGAAAGAATGGTGACAAGGAAAACACCCTAAAGAAGGGGGAAAAGGAAAAATGTAAGATCTAAAGGTGATAACGAATTAAACCCACTAAGGCCCACCATGCCATTAAAACTATATTTAAAGATCTGCTGTACAAAATCTTGAAAAAGATTAAAGATAATAAATATTTCAAGTGTCTTAGGAATATGGTGAGGTGCCCGTTAAAGACAAACCCTGCCTTGAGGTGTTCCTTTCATATGGAACACGTGAATAATATGAATAATTACAACGAACTAAAGTCACACCTAGAAGATCTTTCCCAGAAAAGTCATCTGGATGACTACGTAGAGAAGAAAAATGAAAAAGCTCCTTCTAAGCACGATAGAAAACCCAAAAACTTCCTAAACGATAATGATAAGGGACATGAGTTGGATGTTATCCATAGTGACTTACTTCTGAACCAGATTTAAGGCCATGTTGTTCATATGAAGATGAAGAAAGTTATTGCATTTATGAAGGCTTTCCATATTTATCCTCCTAAAACCTCAACGGGAAAACATCATCAACCAAAAGATATTAACTATGCCAAACATATAGTCATCACTGAGGAAGATGTTGTTGGATTCAGTAATCCACATCATGATGCACTAGTAATCACTCTTACGATTGCCAATTGGGATATAGATAAGCTACTAGTCGAACACGAGAGTTTTTCAGAGGTCATGCACTTGAATTTATTTAATAAAATCAACCTTAAAATGGATGATCTAACGAAAATGAACATCCTTTGGATGGATTCACTAGCATAATGAAAATGACTCAGGTGAAGGTAGTACTCATAATGGGAATGGGTCATATTCTAGCTAATAAATATCTTAGTAGTGGGCATTGAATCCCCCCATAACATGATCTTGGGATAAAGTTGGATTTACGTCATAAAAGCGATCCCATCTACTTACCACTAGAATCTAAAATGCATTAACGATCAGGGGGTAATGGAAATACGGGAGAATGAAGTCACAACTCGATAATAATTTATCGCTACCATCAGACCTTGGAAGAAAAAAGGAAATAAAAGGTGTTCGCGGATGAAGTGATCGAAAAATGGAGATACCCATCCAAATTGAAGCTAAAATATAAAATATCGGGGGTGGAAGAAACAAAGGTAATCCCGCCAGACAAAGTCATGGAACCACTGTTGGAAGTTGTATTTGACTACTCTCACTCAAAGAAGAAATATATGATAAGTGTCTTAAAAAATAGAGGATTCGATCTTTCTCCTCAAGAAGAATGAGTATGTATTCAATTGGAAGTTGTATGATATGACCATGCTCAATTTCGAAGTCACGTGTTGTCAATTTCATGTGAATCTGACATTTCCATCAATCATGCAGAAGGCCCATCTAATAGTCCCTGAAAAGGCCAAAATAAGCTAGGTCTATTAAAGAAGTTAAATTCCTAAAATGGATCTCAAACCCAGTCATGGTAAAAAAGTAATGGGAAGTGGAGAGTTTGTAGATATTTCATCGATCTAAATAAATCCTGTCCTTAGGAAAACTTTCCTTTATCGAAGATTGACCATTTGGTCGACCGTACAACCCTCCATAATGAATGAGTTTCTTAGATGTTATATCATCAAATCCTTTAGTTTGGTCCCGATCAAGAGAAGGCCTCTTTTATCACAACCATTTTCATGTATGGTTAAATGATTATCTCATCTGGGTTAAAAAATGCAGGAGTAACTTATCACGGTTGGTTAAAAAGATATCAAGCATCAATTAGGTAGTACCATGGAGGTCTACATAGATGACATGATTATGAAGAGCAGATACAAGGGGGACCATATGATGGACTTATCAATAGCATTATATATTGCAGAATGAAGCTTAATAAGACCAAATGCTCTTTTGGAGTCCAATTCAATAAATTTCTAGGTTACCTAGTCTTTCAAATTGGAATTAAAGAAAATCTTAACTATATCGAGGGAATAAATAATATTCAACCACCTAAGACAATTAGGGATGTACAAAAGTTATTCGAGATATTGGTAGCACTCAAATGATTTATCTCTAAATTCTCTAAGAAGTGTGGATCATTCTTTCAGCTCTTAAAGAAAGAAAAGGGCCAGACCTGGAACAAAGAATGCTCAAAGGCACTTGAATAAATCAACCTCTACTTGAGCCTACCACCTCTACTTGTAATCCAAAATTTAGGTGATCTAGTCTACGTGTATCTCGTAGTGTCCAACCAAACACTAAAATATACCTTGATTTTAGAGAAGGAGGGACATCAGGCTCTGATCTACTATATTATAAAGACAGTACTGGTTGATGAGAAACATAACATCCCTCTGGAAAATTTGACTTACTCATTAGTAATAGGCTCATCTAAGTTGAAGCATTACTTTGAGTCCGAATTTGCCATTATCATCACTTCCTTTTCGCTAAAGCCCTAAAAAAGGAGGACCATTCTAGAAAGATATCCAAATGATCGGTGGAACTGGGGAGGTTTTATATCCATTATCAACCTAGAACTTATATCAAGGCACAAATATTATCAAACTTGATTGCTGAATTTCAGGGAAGGTATATGCCCAACTTGAGGGAGCTACCCAATCAAGTAAACACCAAAGATCCTAATCAACTTGATAAATGGATAATCAATGTTAATTGATTATTAAATTCAAAATTTTCACGAGTGGGGATTGTCTTGGTAACTCCATATCATATTATGCTTAAGTAGCAAATCATACTTGACTTTGAGGCATCTAATAACGAATCCTAATACAAAGTCCTCATCGATAATTTTAAAAAAGCTTTATCCTTTTGCGCTAGTCACCTTGAAGTCTACTATGATTTAAGGTTGGTCTTCAACTATATAACGCGCATGTCGACATGTCTCTAAATCTCTAAGTATTTAGTTTCCAAATTCATGTACGTCCAAGTCTAATTATTTATTCGAGGGAATAACTGTCATGTAGATGCTTTAACCACTTTTGCCTCAACTATAGACTCTGACCTCAAAAGAACGATCAAAATGGAATATCTATCTCAATCGAGCATCATGGAATAGAAGACTTTCGATCAAGTTATCGTCATAAAAAATGATCCTAACTGGATGGATCTAATCATCACTTACTTGATAAAAGATTAAATACCTACCCATAAAAGTAGGCCGATTAAATCATAGTCAATCATTTTCGATTTTACCTATTTCCTAATGAAAAGTTATATATACGATATCTCATTGGACATACCTATAATGCGCGCACCTCAACGATGTCGACCAAGTTCTAAATCAACTATATGAGGGGATATAGTAGAGTCAAGTAGGGGGAAGATCATTGGCATTCAGTTCCATAAAGAAAGGGTATTTTTGGCCTTACATACTAAATAGATGCAGTCTCATATGTAAGTAGGTGAAAAAAATTCCAAGTATTCTCTCCCATAATCCATTATCCAGAAAGTCACCTCAAGTAATTGATCAGTTCATGGCCTTTTACATAATAGGGGTTGGATATTATGATGCCTACTTAAAATGCCTCAAAATTGGAAGTATTATGGTCGGCACATACTACTTCACTAAATGGATCAAATTTGAACTTGTGGCTAACATAAGGTATATCGATACGGTTAGATTTATTTGGAAGAATATTATGACAAGTTTGGATATGGGGAGGATGCTCATAGTCGATAATGGAACATAATTTGAAAGAAGTTTGTTCGTGAACATCTGCAACATCCATGAGATTAAGTACTACTAAGGTTTAGTGGCCTATCCCCAATGGACATGCTAAAGTCTCTAATAAGACATTGCTTGACGGAATGAAGAAGAGGATAGAAATAACTAAGTGCGTTTGGGTGGAAGAGCTTCCCCACATCCTTTGGGCATACAAAAAACACTTATAGGGTCTATTGGGGAAACACCGTTTGCCTTGGCTTATAAACTAGAGGCTAGAATCCCATTAGAAGATGTCTTGCGAACCATAAAGAGGACCATTCTGGATCAGTCCATGAGTGAAAGAAATCATATAGAATGAAATTGACCTAATTGAGGAAAGAATATGACAATATGTAATCAAACTAGAGTCCTGCTAACAACACTTAGCCAAGCAGCACAAAATAGGCATCAATATGAGGAAGTTCTAGGTAAGAGATTATTTATTAAGGAAGGTCACAACAGGGCGAGGAAGTCATCAGAGGTTAAGTTGGGCCCTAACTGGGAGGAACCATTCAAAGTTATATGGGAAGGAACCTACCATATTGAAACAATGGAGGGCAAGGAGATACCTAGGGACTGGAATGTAGCTAACCTTTGAAAATTTTATGAGTGAAGTTTTCATTGATTGTTTAGCAGTTCACAAGTTTTTATTATTTTTTCATTCTAACTTCTTGTACATTTAAAGATTGAATTATTATAATTAGCTTTCTTATTATTCCAAGTGGCAGGCTAGTATTATTAGAAACTTATTTGGTCAAATTAAGATCATTATTATGGCAAGGCCATCATCATTATAAATTTATTTAAATTTATCTGATCTAATTATGTTTATTATTTTGATGCCTTAATAAGATTATATTTAACCATATTTTAAGGTTGCATTTTTTCTTCACCAATTAGCATGGAAACATTAAGAATTGTCCAGGCAAAGACATATGGGGGACCCTAAGAACTAAGTTTTCTAACATTGGTCAAATAAAATCCTGAATGGGTGGACAACCCTGTGACCATGTGTGTTTTTAGCGTAGTTTGGTCTAGGCCTAAGGAGGTGTGACGAAACTACCCTAAAATGTAAGACAAAAGATAACATATGTGCAACATTGGAGATGGGAAGATGAAAAACATGAAATTAACTACACAATTTCATTAATGATATTCACTTATTTGGAAAAGTAGCCAAAGTTAGCAAAATTATTGAGTGAATAAGTACAAAAAAAGCGACAAAAAAGTGATTACAATATTTGACGAGTTATAATCTCATCAGTGGAAGCTCGACGATCGTCATCAGTGTTGGGATGGAACTCATCATCACTATCGTGGTTGACGAGGTAGTTTTTCACCAATTGTATTGGGATTGCGTCAAGTAGTATCCAACACTCATCGCTCCCCAAGGGAGTAAGCCTAGTATAAAATCCACCTGGTGCCAATACCGGAACTGAGAATACTTGTGAATCTTATAGATAACCAATGCATTTATCTAACCATACTTATAAGTGACCTATATGGATTCTTTGCGATGTATTAATGAATCCATTCAACCTTCATCATAGCTAGAGTAACCCATACTACTTGGGGAACATTTTAAAATTGATACCTTAACTTCATAATCTAGCGATGTAAAAGTTATCTGATTATTTCATTCTTTTCAAAAGCTTTATAGGCCTTGATAATTTACTCCTTTAGAGAATTTTTTTTAGTCTGCAATAGTCCAGTTATGTTCCTAACTTCTCCAAGCTTGGATTAAAGAGTGACTACCACACTTGTTTAGTTTTCATAAGAACTTGTGATTTTTTAGATTGCTTGCCGAGCCATGGAAAAGACTACTCAGTATTTATCAGAAGTATCTTCACTAAGAACGAAGTTTAGATCTTCACTCTCTTGGGCTATTGGCACCAAGGACAAGGTATTATTGGACAATAAAACTAAAAAAAGAAATTGATAAATTAAAGAAGAGCTAGCAAGCATTGGTAAACAAATCGAAAATAGTATTCAAGCAAAACAAGATGAAGCCATTTTTTTTATGTCATTCCATTCAATAAAAATGGGCTAATCATTTACGGGACAATTAAAAAACAAAAAGAATCCAAAATACAAGAAGATACTAAAATAATCTAGTTTGTAAGATTCTCCTTCTCTGATACCACCTTGTCATGATCGATCACAATCCTGTCATGACTAGTTTCCTATTTTGCCTATTCAGTGACCTTCTCTTTGTCCTCCTCCTCTAGGTTGGGGATAGAGCATCGGGAGCATGCTTAATAAAGAGTTTAGACTCAAAAACAACCCCTGCCTTCAAAAGGGATTCATTTGATCCTTTATTAAAGAGCGACTTATGGATACAGTCTAACTGCTTTTGGGTCAGGGAAAGGTCATTGTCCCAACCTTTGTCGAAGGTGGCTTTATAGAGGAAGATTTTTAAATTTTGGCTACACCTTATGGGCGCGATTATTATTGTCGAGGTCTAGATGTGGTGAACCCTGTGTCAATACAACAAAGGTTGTATAACCCCCTATTTTCCACGTATCGTTTGACCATTCGGATATGTCAACGATAGGGCTATTTAAATCTATTTATATCATTATCATGACGACGATGATGATGATGATGATCAATAATAATATTTGAATAAACTGATTCTTAATACTAGAATAAATAAATGGAAATACAAAACCTAGTCTAGGAATTAAAATTACTAGAACATGAAGATATCAAGTTTGACTAATCTGCCTTGTTGCTCTCGTTAATGAACACACGGAAACGGTTCTTTTAGTAATTGTCTCAGATCCTAAAAATTATAAGAAATCTTACTATATCGATGCGGTAATAGTATGCGACTCATTTATTTAATATGTCAACCCATCGACATTCACATGCAATAGATGCCTCACCCCTCAACATAAGTAAAATAATCTACAATAATGTCATAACTAATGTTACACCCAATACTAATAAGTATCAAGAATTAGACTATCAAGTAAGCTGTAGTGCTATCTTGTAATATCTATGAAGATTAGAACTCAGTACAATCCACATTCACGTCAATCGAATAATAAGATATACACTATAGATTCCCCATGAGCCATATATTTCCATATGTATGCTTACATCCACACACAGTCATATGTAGCATAATATGTACATTGGATATCACATAATAGTCACATACCCAATTGTTTGGGTTTTATTCTTAAAACCATCTATGGTGTTTATTTTTTTTAATAAAGTTGTGTCATGTTCATTTGAAATAAGAACCATGTTTGTGAAAATGCCTTATATTTATGCTTTAAATATATTGTATGTAATGCAGGTCAATTGGACTTGGTAAAAATTATGGTAAGTTGGGTTCGGCCCGATCATAGGCGATCAAAATTATGGTTCTAGTACAATTGAATAGTTCACATCCTAGATATGGAGTTGGTTTCCTATCGATAAACTTGCAAGTGCGGTCCTAGTAGTCTATATTAAACTACGAAAAAGTGTATAATGGTTCGAGAACTTGTTTGATAGTTCATAGAGGATTGCGAAGGGTATATACAAGAATGTATTGAATAGGATCACGAGTGAGATTCAAGTCTAGCTATTGACTAGATTACACTTGAACAATAATACATGTTTGCAAAGGGTGCATAGATTCATAATACCTATAGTTATGAGGATTTGAATTCTTGAACAATATTTGCTTTTATTTTTATAGGTGTGATTCAGTCTTATTTGATCTAAATATTCGCAAGTTGGGCAATTACTGTGTCTAAATATTTTATCTAAATAAGTTAAGTCTGGGAATCAAGGATTAAATAAGAAGTTGGTTAAAATTGATTAGCTGTGAATTTATTTGACCATACTGGCATTGTATGCTTAATGCCGAAAATCATATTATGTACCATAACAACTTTGCAAACAAGACCTAATCATTTCAAGTGATTTTGAGGTAATTAAATTAGTGTTCAGCCGTGATTATTAAGTGGTATTAACTATGATTAAATAGAGAATGGAAATAAATGAAGGGGATGCATTTGGCTTTTTTGAGTATTTATTTGGATGACAATTTATGTATTTAGTCTCAGGTCCCTAATATAGTCCATTCACCCAAAATAACAGGCCCGGACTCTCTAGAAGCCTAGTTTAGCCGAAGACCATGAAATACACCTATATATTTGTGTAAGCTGGATTTTTAGGACATGTATTCATTATTGAGGTTTAGCGAGGGAGATGAAAAATATTATTAAATTTTTTATGAAGAGGTGTATAGAGAGGAGGCTACATCTCACTCAAGAGCCAAAGTAAATTAATGTGCAAGAGTTCCCACACACATAGTCTGGTTTGGTATGATCATATACTAGAAGATCTGACACTTTTGGTGTGTTATAGCAAGGTTTGGGATGATAGAAAAAGGCAACCCCTTCATCTTTTTCAAAATTTATTTATCGTCAATTGAGTCACCAACAAGATACGCTATGGTATCATGATTCGAAATCCTAGGTTTATATTTTAAACCAATTTTTTACTTTCTAATACAGGATCAATCCGAGTTTTGGGGATGAAAAGACTTTTTGCGTATATCAATCCCCAATAATTGGTATCAGATCCCCGTTTATGAGCGATCATGTTTTACAAAGGTCCATGTTGTCGACCATGACAACCTTAATTTTGCATGTTATGGGAATGAATTTATTTGTATGTTTTATCTTACTAACATGGGTTTATATTGTTATAATGTTTATATACCTTTCATCATGGTCATATAAATATTATTTTTTGGGAATGGATCCTACGGTGGTTTATCCGTAGTTATTTTCTTCATTGATATAATTTGGTTGTAATAAATAGGTTAATTTATTTATTCCATTAATCGATGTATTTAGAGAAAATAATTAATGGATGTAATCGTTTTTATCAGTTGGCTTCCTGTATTTACATGAGTTTTGTCATTTGGCAAAGTTCCATGGAGTTTGGTGAAGTTTTGACCAAGAACTACACTAAAAGAGTAAAATCATCTCTCCTTTCCAGGAAACCTTTATCACAGTCAAGGATCATGACAAAAAATACACATTTGTTGTTATAGCCCTTGATCGTGACATAATCTTGATAAGCTTTATCATGGTCTTGTCACGATCCTTTACCGTTACAAAGTCATGATAATTTTTTTCACGATCCTTGTCACAATTAAGGACCGTGACAATTCTGACAATTGCAAACTCCTTTTTTAGACTAACATTTTCTCTTTCCCTCCTCTCTCTCTTAGGTTAAAATCCTCATTTTTATTCAGTCAAAAGGCATGATTGGCACCCCCCATATATATATATATATATATATATATGTGTGTGTGTGTGTGTGTGTGTGTGTATAGTTCTTGAATGCATGTGTTATAAGATAGTTGTATATACAAGTGTTGTTGTCTTATTCTTTGAAATCAAGTTGTGCAAAAACTAGGTTTGAACATTCAAACCATTTTTCATTAGAATGTGAATATTTGACTTTATATATTTGTTTGGGATTCATTATAATGTATTTGTTTGTTATAAAGTAGTTATAAGGACAAATTTCTGATGAAGTTGATTTGTATGAGTCTTAGCTTATTCCATTATTGGACAAAACCTTTTAGTCATAAGTTAGGTGTTAAATGTGTTTAAATTTCAAGTCTATGACATTTTTGATTGAAGATGTAGCGGCTAAGCTAACAAGACTATATTATCTAGCCGTGTTTTGTGCCAAGTTTCGTCTTTAACCTCCAAGGATCTCTTAGGTATGAATGAGTATATATTTTGATCCTTGGATATTAGTTTTGGGTGTCATTTTGTAAAAAATGTTTTTAACTAACTTTAAAAAGATTATAGAAATTCTTTAAAGTCGTTCTAACGACATTGGCATTGTTTTTCGAACAAGATATTGAACCTTGTTAGAACCTGGATCCAACGAACTTCAAACGAGTCAAAATTAGCTTTCATTGAATATCTCATTAGAATTTGTTCGAATAATAATTGGTACCTCGTTAAAAAGAGATTGGTTTTTATTTAAACGATCTGACGTTTTTTTTATGTAAAATTCACTTTTCGTGCTTATCTCATTTTTCGAAAACCTCCTATAAATAGGAGTGTAGAGCAATAATTTTATTTGGGACTTTTCTATAAATTTTTAGTCCTCAAAACACTTCCAAAAGCTCACTAAATTTCCTTGATAATTTATTATTAAGTTTGAAATTAAAACCCTATTTTATACCCGATGTTTTAAAGATCCAAGTATTCGTCATATTATGCTTTGAGACCTTATTTCTTTGTGGACACCATTATTTTCTTCCCTGTATCTTATTAAGAATTGTTTCGTGCGATGAATTTCGTGCTTTATTTGTTTGCATATGCTGGAAGCTGCATTGTGTAATGGTTATTGATCTAAATGGGTGGATGTTAAAGCATGCGTGGACTCATGCGTTGTGACAATAAAAAGGTGGACTCCTACGTATCACTATGGAGGAGTGATTGAATATTGAAGATGCATTAAGGCTTGCGAGGGAATTAAGTCATTGGGTAAGTCTTCTGTCAATCTTATGCAATTTTGCATCATAGTGAATTGTGTTGGCTAGGTCATTCGAGATTTTTTCCATTTGAGTTTTTCTTGCACATCGGGTGTTGTGTGATTCATTATTTTACTTTATCCTACGATCACCTAGATGCATGCCTCAGGATAAAATAAAATTAGCTAATACTGGCTTACACAACCATCGCCTAAAATAGGTAATTAGGGTTAATTCTATTTAAGTTATATATTTAATTTTAGAAAATGGATTTTGTTTATACCTTTACGTAGATCTGCACTTTCAAATTGGTATAAAAAAGGTTTTACTAAGTTATTGTGTTGATCCGTGTTTTTATGCCTTTGGGGTGGTGTGTTTTTGTCTCCCTCTCTCTCTCTCATTTGTTTTTCTCTCAATGGATCACCACATTAATAAATTATCTGTTGTGTTTGGTGATGACGATGATATAGATATTTGAGAGGAGTTTAATGAGCTTTATAGCCGTGTTAAAATGCTAACTCATCAGAATTTGAAGTTTGCAAATAGAGTAAAATTTCTTGAAAGATAAAATTTGTGTTCTAAGGTCGAAATTGAATTTTTACAAACTATTCAAACTCAAGGAGATATCCTTCTTTAGAAGCTTGATAATACGCAAATATTGCGTATTTCATCCATTGAACCTACGCATTTTAATCCACTCAGGTGCCTTAATCTCTATATTTAAGCCTGTTAACCAGACAACCTCGGTTTATATTGTTAACATGCTATATGAGGTATAATTTGGCTATTGTAGGTATTTAGGTACTAAGAATGGAGTTCGAACGCATTTCGCTCAAGTTCCATACGCAATCGCACGTTCAAGGACAATCCGGTCAATTCACAGTTTGGGCACCTGGCCCTACATCTCACAGAAGTTGTATCCCTCCTCGTAAGCTTTGCGTGGCCGCAAACGGTGCGTGATTCCGAGTCCGAACGAAGAAGTTACGGCGTTTCTAGCGGACGAGAAATTCATACATGCCAAAATAGGAGGAAATGAGATTCTTCCATGCTTGATCAATCGATCGATAAAAAGGATCGATCAATCGATCCTTAAGATTTTGGACACGATTTCAACCATCGATCGATCGATCGACCAATCGATCGATCCCCAACTTTTTTGAGATATTTTGCTTTTCTTTTCTTTTATTCCAATATACTATATAACCTAATTTTCTTGTAATATCAGATATATTTAGTTTTAATTAGTTTTTAGCTTAGGGTTTTGGGTTTTGAGAGCTTTGCTTCATTTCTTTTTGGGTTGACAACCATTTGGGTTATATAAGTTGAACTTTCCACTTCCATCTCCATTAATAAAGTTGTTCTTGTTTAATTCTTGCTTTGTAGATTAATTTCCATACTTTGTTAATTAGTTTACTTACTTTATTACTTGCTTTCCTAGTTTAATTAGTTTTAATTTAGTTTAATCATTATGTGCCCTTAGATAATTAGGGTCGGGATTTCGTTCCGCCATTTTCGGGCACTGAGCTCCGAAAATTAGGTTTTGTGCAAAATTGCGTTTAATTGAACCCGTGCGTGTTAAAGTCAGATTATTATGCTTTTAACTTTCTCTGTCATGCAACGTTAGTGTTTATAGAGATAATTCGAATTTAATCCGCGTGTGACCAATTTTCGGTTAAATGTTTATTCTCGCAACTTTGGCTTAAATTCCTTATTGTGTGAAGTTTATGTTTAATTGATAATGCTCAATTAAATAACTTTCGAGCTGGAATTCTGATTAGTAGTTGTTTCGAGCCGTATGGTTGGATGATATCCCAATCCTCGCTTTTACTTTATTTAGACTTAACTTATCTCTTTTCTTTTATTTATTAGCATACATCACCCTTTTACACTTTTATACCTGAATTAATAATCCAATTAAAATCTGTCGAACACTCCCTGTGGATTCGATACCCGACTTACCGCTATACTTGTAACGCAAGTGTAGTCGTAACTTAGGTTTGTTTGTATCAATGCGGTGAAAAGAAAATAACGATTAGCATTTTTACACGCGCTACTTTTCACGCCTGATCAAAGCTCATGGGCATGAAACGTGAATTTTATAATTTATAAATGTCCAAGAAAGATAATAATGATACATTCTGAGTTTTATAGGATGAATTAATGGTCTCTAAAGTGTTTGAGACCCATTGAGGATAATAATAAATTGATGAATTATTTTAAGGCACGTTAAAAGACTCTTTGGGTTAAGTTAGATTACATTGAAAGGGATCAAGATAACGTTTTAGGTATTATTGAAAATTTAAAGAAGGAGTCCCTAATTTTTTAAGAGTCTAAATCTTTGCTTGATTATAGAGTTTTGAAGATGATTCAAGAGACTCAAATACTATTGAAATTTTCTTTGATTGTCTGAATACTTACACTTATAAAGCCTAGACCATTATTTGTTTAAGAGTATTAACCGTAGCCCGTGATGTTAGAAAGGGTCAACCCAAAGGTCGTATCCCCCGTGTTAACCATGTTAGCATTGTGGTAAGAAAGGTCACCTTTGGGAATTTTGTTATGATCATAGAAGAGGTCCTTGAAAGTCTAGATCTCCTGTCACCATGGTTTCCCAATCTCGAGGAATTAAGTGTTCATCTATTTGGGTTAGGTAGTCATTTTTAGAGACATTGAATGTTATAATTCTTGACTCGCACATGCCATTACATGATTCTTCCCATGCTATATATCATGAGTGATTGTGGTTGAATGTTTTTCATATACTAGCATTTGCATTGCATGTTATATGTTATATGTTATATGTTATTGCTATTTGTATGATGTTTATCTTTTGTATTTTCATTTTTCTATTTTTAAGGCTTATCGAGAAAAGTACGAAAATATTATGTCCATCTTGAGGTGTTTTTATTAAAATTGGTATCATTTTGATCAATATTTAAAAACTCAAAAATATTTTTATCTATGTGTAGTTTGGTTTTACACATTTTGTGTGGTGTATAGGTGTATTTGAAACCACTTCATTATATTTTCCATGTGTCTGGACATTAGAATATGGTTTAAAATTCTTAGGATTGTTCTTAATCATGCTTTCATGGAGTTTTTCGACTTTGATTTGCTTAATGGATTCATTTTGCACATCACTCTTCGCATACATACATGAGTTTTTTTGAATTATAACTTCATATATTACATGAGCTAAGTGAGATGTTCTCTTAAAAATCTTGTCATTATACATATCTATTTGACCATGGGGGATTTGTGCATGTAAGAACCATTTTTCGTGAGTTTTGTTTTTTATTAAAAAATATGAGTGTGCATGAGAAAAGGCTATAAAAGTAGAAATCTCATTTGCATGAAAGGCCACCATTGGCAAAAGCCTAAAAGAAAAAGAGGCAAAAGAAAAGAATAAATTGCCAAGTCCACATGATTTAACATTGATAAAAAAACTGGTATCTTCAAAAGATTTGAGTGAGAAAATTGATATATGTTTAGGTTTTGATGGAATTTAGTTAATAAAAATGGTTTAGCACAATGAGTCCTAGTTGTTCTTAATTTGTATGATGATATTGATTTAAGAATCATCAAAATTTCTAGGCTCGTTTGTATTTTTGCTTGTTTGTCCATTCATGAGTTCACTTTATCTGTCACTACGAGGCTAAATATTTGTTTTGATAAAGTTAATGCGGTCAAATAATACTCCCTGGACATTTTTGAGTGATTGGGTATTTCTTTTTAATCTAGTTCACGTGCCTTCACTCCGTTTGCCACATGTTTGTTTAGACACATTGATATTATGCTTGTGTGGAAAGATTATTGTGTTGTGTATTTTGTGGTGTTTATACATACATACATATATATATATATATATATATATATATATATATATATATATGCTTGTATGTAATTGGCGTCCTTTGCATATTTATATATGGTATCATTCGTTTTGAGTGTTTATGTTTTCATTTAATCCATGTTGCCATGTGATTTATCTTTGAATCAAATTGGTATGATCATATTGGTATGTTTTTTTTGCTTTTTTTTTTGGTATCCTAAGTTTTCATGTGTAGTTTGTATCATTTTGAATCAAACTTAGTATTATTTGGTAGTTATTTGGATTATGTGTACTTGTGTTGCCATGTTGTTTGTTGTTGCATGTTTCACTTTTTGTCAATTCGTTATATGATTACTTTCCTATATTGTGTTTAATTTTAGGGGAGATGTTGAGGAGAAATATTTTTATCATGGACCTTCATAATTTGTCTATTCGTGAACTAAAACGGGGAGAAATGGTATTTCAATATTTATAGTTCGGGAAGGATTTTTGCCTTAGTAGGAGACACCCTAACTTAGGTAGAGATGGTTAGACAAAGGGGGAGGGTTTATTTATATGTATATTTATATTTTATGTTCTCTTTGTATTTTATGATGTGTTTAAGTGTAAAGGTATGTAATATGGGAAAACGTTTACAAGCTTGCAAAGATACTCAAGTTTATGAGTAGGTTTGTACTTTTTCCTTTTGGGGTTGAGGATCCAGTCTTTTATATGAGGTTAAAGGTCCATAGGTTTTTGTGTTTTGTCCCCAAAATAGTAAAAAATGGGAGATTTATAAGTACAAATTTCTGACGGAGTCAATTTTTATATATTTGAGCTTATTCCATGTTTGGATAAAACCTTTTAGTCATACGTTAGGTGTTGGATGTGTTTACCTTTCACGGTTACAACGTGTTTGATTGAAGACGTAGTGGCCAAGTTAAATAGAATATAACTGTAGACACCCTATTCTGTTACCCCCTAACTCTCCTTAGGTCCCTAGTACCTCCCTCCATCACTACAAGCCCAGGTCACGTCCCGAGTACTGACCTAGAAGCCATCGGGAACTCCCCGGCTCAATTTGACCAAAAAGTCAAACTCTTCATCTCGACTGAGATTGAATGAATCTTCGAAGGGCGCACTGAATACCCTTTCCAACAGTCTGCCCTGTGCGCGATTCCGACTTACCATGCGGACGAACGATCCGTTTGCGTCCGAAACTTGTCCCAGAGGCCACCGGGCGCTCCCGGGATCTTTTTGATCTATGTCAACTCTTTAACTCGACCGAGGCTGAGTGAATATTCTAAGGGCACTGAATCCCCTTTCCAACGGTCTGCCCCGTGCTCAATTCCAACTTTCCATGCGGACTAACGATCCGTTTGACTGCGAGAGGTCACCGAATACTTCTCGGGCCCAGTTGACCAAATTCAACTCCCCAAACTGGGTCAAACTCTTTGGAATGTCGAAGTACATATCCTAACCTTTCTAACGGTCTGCCCCGTGCGCAATTTGGACTTACCATGAGGACGAACGATCCGTTTGCGTCCGAACAATTCCCCATCCAATGGATCGACAAATGCTTCCGAGCTATATTTGACCCAAAGTCAAGTCCCAAACCCGGGAGCGGTCCAAAGTACTTTCGAAGGTCTCTGAATTACCTTTCCAGCAGTATTCCCCGTGAGCAATTCTAACCAACGATTTGCCCTCGGCAGCCAATTTTCCGAAAAAGCCTAAAGCGCACTGCCAAATGGCAGGTTCCAAACCCTGCCTATCGGCACCTGCCGATAGGTAGGAACAGGACTATGTCTATTGGTAGTGATCTAAGCCTATAAAAGGAGGCCTTCATCTCATTTGCAAGGGGATCCCAAATCTGATAAAATTCACTCTCAACGAATCCCAGAAACCTCTCTCGAAGGCAGCGTGATTTCAACTTCCAAATCCCTTTTTTACTCCCACTTTCCATCATCCTTTTCATCAAACTTGGTGAATTAGACACTCTCCATCATCATCCAAGTGCAAGGGCTGCTATCCAACATTCAAGATCAAGCTCAAGATCTTCAAGAAGGTCCAACTTTCTCAAACTCTCTCTTAAATTCTCTTCAATTCTCAATAACTTGTTTTTATTACTTAGCACTCTTATTTTCTCATTTCACACATCCTAATATACTTTTTATTTAGTATTATTGCACATCTCCTACTTTCATATAAATAAAAACCCTAAAAAACAAGAAAAAGAGGGTTTGCTCATAAATTCCAAATAGGGATTCTCACATTTTCCCACACTTTTCTCACAACTAAAACACTCTTTCTACACACACACACACATTCACAAATAAGAGATCCCCCATTTGGATTTATGGGATAAACCCCACCCCTCGTTTTGTATGCGAACTACGTGGACTTTGATGCCTTTATAGGCTACGTAGGCGTGTCGAGGTAAAACCCGAGACTCTAGTCCTTTTCTCACTTTCTCTCTTATTTTCCTATCTTCTCTAAAGCTAATTTTCTTATATTCTATATACTTGTAACGTATTACTCCATATGCATTATCGTTCCATTATAACGACCAACATAGGGGTAATCGCGTAAATTTTATTTTTCTAATATTATTCTTATGTCTTCCTACGAATGACTCGCTTTATCTTTTCCATGATACAAGTCGAGGATTCCTACCTCCACCATATATATACACATGCACACATATCACGGGTGGAAATATAAAGGAAAATAACAAATATCCATGAGAGACCGAAAGGGCGGAATGGGTGCCTAACACCTTCCCATTTCGTAACTAAGCCTCCGAACCCTTCTCGAATCATTTTGTTTCGCATGCACCAGTATGTCTTTGGATGCCATCCTTTGGGGTGGCTTCCCATTTTCCTTTTGTCTGTTTTGAGTAAAATAGACAAGCGACTCTGAATCTCTCTATATTTTTACACCTCATCTCAAACGACGCCGGCCGAAGCGCTCCCGAGAGGGATGAGCGGGACTTGAGGATCCTTCCTCCAAGCGCCCGCCCGCCTTGGCGAGGATCGGGGATGGCCACAGTGGAAACTCCGCTGGGGAGTATGTGTATTTTGAGGGTTTGACTCTATTTGCATGGATGCTATTTTTGTTTATGTTTCCCCCCATATCTGCATGTTCCCCTTTCCATATGTATCCCATTCTTATGCTTGTATTCACACACTTATATAAATTTCTCCATGTACACTTCACACCACGTGCACCTAGGATCTCATATATCTACATGTTGCACGCATCACCCATCCATACTTGGTGTACATTTCTTGGGCACTTATACTTTGCTCCCTGTTTGGCATAATCAAGAAAGGCATTCTCATCATAAGATACTAATAAGAGAATCATGCATGATTCACACGACATCACCAAAGATCATTGTTATTGACCAAATTTTACCCAGTAACTGGAGGGTCACTTTGTGATGGGCGCTGGTCCGGCAGGTCGTAGTTAGCCTAAGCGATATGACTCTCACCTTCCATTGGCCAATTACCTTTGACGTATATCAAACGGTTCCCCCGCATCGTACCGCTTGACCGAAGTCATGACGGGCGGTATATCGTAGGGAATTCGTTCACGTACACCGAGTATATCAAATTCGCTCTCACACGTTCCGTCCCCATGAGGTATATGGTGAGGCAATTCACGTACACTCAGGTATATCAAATGGCTTATCCACACATACCGATTGCCCACAAGAGCAAGACGTATATCATGGAAGTCACGCAAAAGAGGGAACCCATGCCGATTCACCCAGCCAACTGCATACCCGCATATAGGTGTCAAACCTAGGACACGCACTTTAGATTGCCAATTTCGACCTAAAACTCTATCGAAATTCCGGGTCAGCCTGCCGCCCAATTTTTGCGCATTTTTAAAACGGGCCCCTGTCCGTGAGCCTGGTTACAAGTCCAAACCGTAGCTTTGCATATATTGAAAACCTCACTTTTCCAGGCTCGGGTCCTGTCCGGTATTGCATTTAGGATAATTAAATACAAGTGAGAACATAATAATCATAATAATCATGCTGATTTCCGTATCCAAAAATATTTCTCCCTTCTCTATCAAAAATCCAAAAACATTTCTCCATTCTTTATCAGAAATCCAAAAACATTTCTCCTTTATTTATAAAAAATAAAAAAGATAGTTTCTTCCCTTTTTCTCAAAAAGAAATTCCATTCTACGCCTTCTCAGGTCGATCGTAAGCCCTTGGCCTGGCTCCCTATTGGTTTCGGTCTTCAGTCAAATCACCCAGAGTTTCATCCCTTCCTCTGCTACTTCTTTCGAGTCCGAAATCCATCTACTTTCCATGGAGAATACAGATCAAGTACCAGTCATACAGCCAGATCTGACGACAGTCCTAGCTTAGCTCGTGTCCAAGATTGACAACCTCCAAACTGAGGTCCGAGAAATGCAACGAAACCAAGTTCCTATTCATCAAGAGCCCGAGGCCCTATTCCCTCGTGCTATGGGTACACCCAAGCCTATCTGGGTTCCTGAAGAATATCAGCACGCTCCACGTGCCCCTCCTGCCAATGGGCCGCCGCCTTCCCAACTCCCAATGCCAAATATTGCCCAACCTATGGCTAACCTGCCTATGGTCGTTGATCCAAAAGTGGAGGAGTTGAATAAAGTCAAAGAGGATCTCAAGATGCTCACCAAGAAGTTTGACCAAGTCAGGATCTCTGGGAATTTCATGGACTACACCCACATGTCTCCTTATCCTAAAATGAGGTTGCCCGAGAGTTTTAAGATGCCAAACATCGAGAAGTTTGGAGGGAGTGGATCCCCGATTGTCCATCTTCGCAGTTATCATCGTTCCATGACTCTACTAGGGGCTTTTGAAGAAGTGATGGCCCAATTGTTTCAGCAAACTTTGAAGGATAGTGCCCTCCGATGGGTTTTATCTCTTGAGGAATCCAGAATCCGTAGCTGGGAGGATGTAGCTCGAGAATTCATATCGCAATATAAATACAACGAAGAGCTTGAGGTCACCCATTATGATTTAGAGATGCTAAAACAGAACCTTGGGGAATCTGTCAGTAACTTCATAACCCGGTGGAGGGAAAAAGTAGCTACCATGACCAATCGGCCATCTGAGAAACAACAGGTCAACATAATGAAGAAGAACTTCTTGCCCCATGTTCGTGCGATGATGGGAGGACAATACTATCCCCACTTCGGAGCTCTCAGAGAGGCAGGAGTAAAAATCGAGGAAAGCCTTGTTAAAACAGAGGTTGAACCAAAGAAGGTGTCCGGACAGTTCACCCCTAGAAAGTATGACAAGCCTTCCAGTGCTACAGTTTCAACCATCAACAACATCTCTCAACCAACCACGTCATGGGCACCAGAAAGCTGCCCTTCCCCCATTCGAAGGGAATACACTGAGCTCCATGCTCCCCTCTCTAAAGTTTACCAAGCCTTGTTGAGCCGAAACCTCATCAAACCCTTGGATCCTCGTCCATTGCCAAATCCACTCCCAAGAAACTTCAAGGCCAATGCTCATTGCGCCTTCCACCAAACTGCTGGCCATATCACCGACCAATGCTTTCACCTTTGAAACATAATCCAAGATCTCATTGACCGAGGTACTATCGCCCACCAACCAATCCTAAGCCAAACACTACTCACAATCCACTTCCGAATCATACCAATGTCATCTTCTTAGAAGAAAACACAGATTTCGATCCATCAACTCAAATCACACCCATATACTCTCCTAAACCTCTTCAAATTTACCCATATTTCCTCCTACACCCTGCTAGCCTCGCTGATCAGGAACTGTCACTCCTTACCAGAGCATGCATCGCTGTCCTTACCCATTCTGAAAGTGGAAGTATGGAATTGTCAGAGGTGTTAAACCAACTCCTAGAGTTCGGGCTGAAATTTCCCTCACAGATGGTCATCGATTTCCAGAAGTTTAGCACACTGTTCTTGGAAGCACGAAAGTGGGCCCGAGATTCATACAAGTGGGTGGTACCAACCGACCAAGTCAACCTAGATGATGTTGTCCAGATTATGGCAGGATTATTCGGGTAAACTAACAGCATTTGCAGTATCACCAGGTTACTTGACGCTTTGAAGGTACAAGGGCGTTTAGTCCCTTCAATCACACATATCCCCACGGAATAGGAGGGCCTGTATGAAGAAGCCGTTGAAGTTATGGAATGCAATGACTTTACATGGAAAGACAAATTTGTTGCCACCGGATGGGGGGAAGAATTCGAAGATTCGAGCAAAGAACAAGTTCCAGAAAGGGCTGGCCCCGTAGCCGACATATGTGGGATGATATCATTTGAAGCACTCCTCAAAAAAATAAATAGGATGACGGAATAACCTGAGATTGACGAGGAAACGGGATTCGTCTTCTTCCCTTCTAAAGTAAATCACATGACCAGATCAGGGAGACATTACCAGGTTCCAAGCTCACTACCAGCAAATGACAAAAGGAACGGCATTGCAAATCTTCCTATGCCACAGATGACCATTGAGGAGAGCAAGATCCTTGATCAACTGAAGAAAACTCAAGCTAACATCACTCTATGGGGGATTTTCATGTCTTCCCAGCTGCACAGAAATGCTTTAATCAAGCTGCTTACTGGACCCATAGCTCCTCCATCTACCACACCAGAAGAAGCGATAAATCTGGTCGAATCCTTAACCTCTACCCGAATGTTATCATTCTCTGAAGAAAAAATCCCTAGAATTGGGCCAAATCACAATCATGCACTCAATATCTCCGTCGAAGTCATGGGGAAGGCCGTGCCACTCTCCCTTGTCGATAACGGATCCGCCTTAAATGTTTGCCCTCTGAGAACCTTCAAGTATTTAGGCTTGAAAGAAAGAGACCTTGCTCCAACCTCCATCGCTGTGCGTGCCTACGATAATACCCGCCGTGAGGTGATGGGATCCATAAAACTTGTAATAGGGGTTGGCCCTATAAACCCTGTTGTTGAATTCCAAGTCATAGACATCCCAACTTGTTTCAACCTGTTGCTCGGACGACCCTGGCTCCACAATATCAAGGGTGTGTCTTCCTCACTCCATTAGAAATTGAAGTTTTTCTCCGATGGACGAGTCATCATCATTTTTGGCGACAACGAAAATGTCGGGGGTGCAAGCACCAGCACTCCAATTCTTGAGATACAGCACGGGTCAAATAATATGCTCATATTAGGATTCCGAGTTGAGCCACCCCTACTCTCGACAGGGGACAGTTTTAAAGAAAGGGTTTGTCCAGAATATGACCCTCATGGCAATGTCAATGTGATTCAAATGTTCAGAAACATGCACTTTATTCCCGGACTGGGTCTAGGCCAAAGGCAACAAGGGATACTCGAGCCCATCAAACTGAAGAAAGCTTTCCCTCCTTGTGTCTTGGGGTATCAACCATCAGAACAAGATCTCAGAATGATCCACCAGTCTCGACCGAAGATAAGATTAGACTGCATCCGAACTATCTCACGAGACTCCTTAAATGGACGATTCATCAAAGAGGGCGAGGACTTCCCCTTTTGCAGTTTTCCAGAACCATGGTATGACCACACAGACAAGAAGATGAAGACTGGAATGGAGATCTTTTTCTAAGACAGCTACCCATGGGTCTAAAGTTTCCAACACCGTGTACAACCGTTCATCAAAGATACCGAAGAGACTGAGGAAAGTGATTTCGAAGATTCCTTCAACTAAAAGATACTGGGGCTAGCACTCTGCATGGTTCATTCAGGCACTACATCAATAGATCCATCCCATCTGATTAAAGCTGCTGATACACCCTTCCTCAACTGGCATGCTGCGCCAGTTCGACCTCTTGAAATCCCCCTAACCCCAATGTTTACCTTATTTCTTCTCCTACTGTCTATCCTTGTTCAAATGTAATCGAGACCTCTTTTGATGAGGTTCTCAATGCTGTCTTTCCTATCAATGAAATAAATGAAGATTTTGAGTATCTTGCTGTGCCTTACATTAATTGTTTAAATTCTAATCAAACTTTTGATGATGATGATTTTGCAAATGAACAATTCTTAACTGATCTAAATAAGGTTAATAATAAACAACATAACCGCGTTCAAGTTAATGAAGAAGATACTGTTGTTATTAATCTCGGTTCTAGTAGCCAACTGCGCGAGATTAGGATAGGGGCCACCCTTGACGAGCATGAGCATGCACAACTTGAAGAATTGCTGAAGGAGTTCGTAGATGTCTTCGCATTGTCCTATGATGTATTGCCCGGCATTGATCCTGAAATAGCTCAGCACGAGATCCCCACTCTCCCAGATTACAAGTCGGTTAAACAAAAATTGAGAAAACTCCGTACCGAATGGTCGCTCAAGGTCAAAGAAGAGGTGGTCAAACAGTTGAACGTGGGTTTCATTAGAGTGATCGAATATCCCACATGGCTAGCCAACATTATACCTGTGCCGAAATCAGGAGGGAAAGTTCGAATGTGTGTAGATTACCGAGATTTAAACAAATCTTCTCCAAAGGATTATTATCCGCTACCCAATATCGACATGATCGTGGATAACACAACCAGTCATGCTCTCAAGTCATTCGTCGATGGGTTTGCCGGATACAACCAAATCAAGATGCACCCCGACCACCAAGAAAAAACCGCTTTCATCACCCCATGGTGAACTTTTTGCTACACTGTTATGCCATTCGGTCTCAAGAATGCTAGGGATACCTACCAAAGGGCCGCCATAACCATCCTGCACGATTTGATTCACAAAGAGGTCAAGGTTTATGTGGATGATATGATTATCAAGTCCAAAACTAGAAAATGTCATGTTCCCGCTCTCCGAAAGTTCTTCAAACGACTGCGACGGTATCAGATGCGACTTAATCCACATAAGTGTGTCTTCGGCGTTACAAAGGGAAAACTCTTGGGATTCATGGTCAGCGAAAAGGGAATAGAGGCAGATCCCGCAAAGATGAAGGCCATACTTGACATGCCACCACCCCGAACAGAGAAAGAAGTCCGAGATTTCCTTGGGAAATTTCAATATATCAGCCGGTTTATCAGCCAGCTAACCTCCATCTGTTAACCGATCTTTAAGCTCCTTCAAAAGGATTCAACCTCGGTTTGGAATGAGTCCTGCTAAGAAGATTTTGACTGAATCAAACATTATCTGACCAAACCTCCAGTGCTTATGCCACCACAGTCTGGTATCCCTTTGCTCCTATACCTAACCATAACCGACACTGTCGCTGGGGCTTTGCTAGCCCAATACCTTGAGGACTCCCGCAAAGAAAGAGCCATCTATTACGCCAGTCACAAACTGTCTGGGTACGAGGTCAACTAGACTGCTTTGGAGAAGGCATGTGTCACACTTGTCTGGGTCACCCAAAAGTTGCGACACTACATGCTCACCTTCCCCATCAAACTTGTATCCCGAATGGACCCCATCAAATACCTACTTGAGAAACCCGCCTTATCCAGTCGAATGGCCCGATGGTTGATGCTCCTAACCGAGTTCGATATCGTGTACGTCACACAGAAAGCTGTTAAAGGAAGAGCTATCTCTGACTACCTCGCTGATTACCCTATAGAAGAAGCAGACGTCTGGATCTCCGAATTCCCAGATGAAAATATCCTCTGCACCGCTCAAGACCGCATTCGATGGAAAATGTTCTTTGATGGTGTTGCCAATAAAAAGGGATATGACATTGGGATAATTCTGATCGCCCCAGATGACTCCCACACTCCCATCACCATTAAATTGGATTTCCCTTGCACCAACAACATGACGGAATACGAGGCATACACAGTGGGCCTCAAAGTTTCTCTCAAGAAAGGTATTCAATACCTTGACATCTACGGGGATTCTGCCCTTATCATCGGTCAAGTGCTCAGAAAGTGGAAAGTCAAGGACGAAAAACTCCAACCCTTTCATGCCCAGTTAGAAGAGTTAGCCTCCCGATTTCGAGATATTACCTTCCATTACCTACCTCGAATAAGGAATAACCTAGCCAATGCTCTCGCTACCTTGGCCTCCATAGTCGACATGCTCGAAGGAATAACAATGACCCCCTTCCTAGTTTAAAAGCAAGACAAACCGACCCATTGCTACTATATTGAGTTTGTCTCCACTGAAGATCCCGAACTAGCCGATTGTTGGTACTATGATATCTGGTGCCTCCTCAAACATGGTAGGTATCCTGAGGGTTCTAATAAGAAAGACCGAACAACCCTCCGAAGACTGGCCGCCCAGTACATCATCTATCATAAAGCCCTACTCAAGAGGAACTTCGATGGAGCTCATCTACATTGTATCGCAGGGGCTGAGATTGAGAAAATAATGCAGAAAATCCACAGTGGGGAATGCGGGCCTCACATGAACGGTCACATGCTTGATAAGAAAATAATCCGATGGGTTAGTACTGGACCACCATGACTCAGGACTACACCGCCTATGTCTGAAGGTGCCTCAAATGCCAACAATTCTCCAATCTTCAACACCTACCTCCACGAGAATTATACAACATGACCTCTCCCTGGCCGTTCTCCACCCGGGGTATCGAGATCATAGGGAAGGTTACGCCAAAGGCTTCGAACGGGCATGAGTTCATCCTAGTCGCCATCGATTACTTCACCAAATGGGTTGAAGCTGAGTCATACGCAGTACTGAACGCCAAGAAAGTGGCCAAATTCCTCATGTAAAATATCATCTGCCAATATGGGGTCCCGCACGAGCTAGTATCGGATGACGGGTTGCATTTCGAAGCAGAAGTCACAGAAGTAGTCAAAGAGTATGGGATCCAGAGACACAAATCTTCTGCCTACCGACCTCAGACCAATGGTGCAGTGGAAGCCGCCAACAAGAACCTCAAGGCCATCATCAGCAAGATGACCGAAAGTTGTAGGGATTGGGCCGACCGGATCCCGTACGCCTTCTGGGGCAATCAAACCTCAATCCGAACCTTTACTGGGGCTACCCCTTACTCCCTGGTCTACGGGATGGAAGCAGTCCTTCCTGTGGAGCTGAAAATAACCTCGCTATGCATCATGATCGAAAGCAAAGTTAGTGAAGAAGATTGGTGCCAAAGCCGTCTTGATGAGCTAGCCCTCTTAGATAAAAGAAGATTAAAAGATCTTTACCACATACAATGGTACCATCTCCAAATAACACGATCATTCAATAAGAGAGTCAAGGACCGCAGTGTCCAGGAGGTGATTTAGCCCTCAAAGAGATAATAGAACCCATCTGGGACCCCAAAGGGAAATTCAAGCCTAATTGGAGCGGCCCCTACATCGTGAAGAAAATCTTATCCAGCGGTGCCGCCATGCTCACTGACCTAGATGGGGAAGAGATGGCTCGTCTAGTCAATCTAGACCGTCTCAAGAAATTCTACCCCTAGTTCGAAATCTCGGCGCACTACGACTCTTTTCATCCCCCTAATAAAAAAATAAAAAAATAAAAAAATAAAAAAATAAAAAAATAAAAAAATAAAAAAATAAAAAATAAAAAAATAAAACTCTTCATTTCCCTTTACCCAGAACTACGTGGGCCTGATTCTCTGCAAAAAATATTTTCAAACAGATAAAAAACTTTTCAAAGAACCCAGAGGTACGTAGGCAGCTCATACACCTCACATGAGTGTGTCCCTTTCTTTTTCACAAAATACTATTCTTTTCTTACCTCCGAGAACGGCGGTTCATTTTAAAAATACTTGAACAAAAGGTTTATGTATGCCTTAGCGATCAGTATAGATAATTCAAAATACAAAATTCATCAAAAGGCACAGCTGGATGATCAGAAACTTGTTTATTTCATTAATAAGAAATTACAGTACGGATTACATAAGAAAAGGAACGGATAACTCCCTTCCCACTACTACAATAAAAAGCCAAATAAAAAGCCCCACATCTATCACACAAATAAACTCTCCAAGAGTCCTACCCACAGCTACCAGAGGAGCATGCACCCTCATCATCTACATCCTGAGGTCCCCAAGTTTCCCCTGCCTGAATAGAGTGCCGTAAACACTCTATGGACTGATGAGCCTGAACCATCTTCGAAAAGACCACAACGCCCCCTTCCATTGTGTTGGATAAAATAAACCATCTTTGTCCAGTCTCCACTGCCAACATCTTGCTGACTACTTTCCTCCACAACCACTTCATATAATCTTTGGGGACATGCCAAACTTTACCGACAGACTGGGAGGGACGGGTCGACGGATGCCGATTTTCCCATAGAGATCCATGTAACCGACGCAGGTGCTCAGTTAAATGTTCTACCGGAAAGAAATTTGAGGTCCGAGGTGGCACGACCTGCGCCCAGCCGAATCGACGCAAAAGCCGCCAAGTGAAATAAAAAGAGGTCCACAAGCCAATGCTCCCAGTTCTCAACATACAAACCAACACGGATGAAGTAGCATGAAAAGAAGTTGGTTACGACCGATAAGGGATACTCTGGAGGAGTCGCCAAGCGGAATCTTTCAGACAACCACATGAACAGCATCACGGGGCTACCCCTCAAAAAGTCAGAATGACCTTCTCTCCAGGCATCCAGGCCATTCAGGGTCTCCGCCAATATCACCGCCGCATGATTGCGACGATAAGACATCCAGGAAGTAATGGCTGCAAGTTGTGGGTCCACTTGAACCTCCCTAGTCACCAGCATCAATTTGGAAACCAGACCCAGAACAACAGCTCCAGCATAGCCAGCATCACCTACTTCCTGCAAATGCACGGACTGCAGCACCGCCAGGAGGGAGATCATTCCTCCAGCAACCAATGATCTAGCCGACGAAGGAAAAATATGAAGAAGCTCGGCCAATAAATCCCTGGGAGAGAGAGAAAATTCGAGCAAAGCCGCGGTAACACTAGGATTTACACCTAGTATGGCGGAAAATTCTTCGTAGGTAGGACAAACTTCTTCCAACCCAAAGCAGAATACATGGTCTTTGGGGTACCAGAATTGTACCGCCGCCGTCAGCACGTTCCACTCAAAAGGCCGATTGCGCCATAGGGAGACTCGACGCATGTTGAAAGCATCATAGTCGACATTATAAGAGCACACTACTTCCAAGGCTTCGAGGTAGTTGACAAACTCAATGCTACCAGGGAGAGCCATCTTGCAAGGGTAAGAGATAGTGGGAAAGTAGGTGAAAATGCAAAGGTGTGATGAAAACACTCCACCCTTACCCCTTTTTATACTTGAGAACCCTCACAAGAGACATAATCCCTGCAAAAATCGAAGGGAATCCTACCCCTCAAGGTACCAAAGGCTGAAGAGGGTACCATTCAAAGCTTTCAATTGATGGGATTGGACTGAACTGCTGATAGGCAGGTCAGGGTGCTTGCCGATCAGCAACCCCCCCATTTTTGTAATTTTCCCTCTTTTCCTCTTTTGTCAAATCAGAAAATTTAATAAAAATAAATTGATATTCTCAATAGAATTTCAAAATACCTTTTTCCTCCTTATATAATTTCCTTTTTAAATAAGAATTTTCCTTCAAAATATTCCAAAAATTTTCCTTTTTACGGTCTCAGCAGCAAAGTAAAAAGCGCATGTGCATGCATTCATTCATCATTAATAAAAGATAACAAAAAACTCCATTGCATTGCATATATCTATTTTCTGTGTTACATCATCTTTGTAGGAAATAAAAAGAAAAAGCAAAAACAACGGGACTCATCCCGAACCCACATTCTTTCTCTCTCTCTCTCTCTCAAGAGCTTCCACCCCTGCGGCGTGCTCTCTTCCCCCTATGGCGAGATGAGGCGCCACCACTACCAAAGCACGAGTCCTCTCCAGACAAAGCAGACGGCACCAAGCAAGAAGGAACAGGAACCACGTCCCGAATATGGGTAGTCACCGAAGATATCCAGTCTCTGATGTCCCTTAACCAAGTGGTCGACACCCGGACTTGCTGCAATAAAAGGAAAAATCTGTATCAAAACAGAGATGACCAAAACAGAAAAGAAAGAAAGAGAGGAACAGAAAGGTATACCGTAGGTCGAAGGACCTCCTCGGTCAAACCCAACTCCTCCAGATCCATCGCATGAGGACGGTGCAACATAGGCACCATCCCTCCATCAGACCGCCGAATGTTATATGAAGGAGTGTGCAACTGCACAAAAGGAACCTCTGAGGTCACCGCCGTCGCCGAGGCCGATGGACCACCGCCGCTGTGGGAAGATCCCACCACTCGACTCGAACCTACCGGAGGGAAAGGCAGGGCATCATATATGTTGGGCTCCATTAACCAGCTCATCACAAAGTCCATATAATCATACGGCGCAGCCGTATCGGTATATAGCAAGTAGGACTCACCAATCATCGCTGCGATCCTCTCATCCTCCGACAGCAGTCGCTCCCGCCTCATAGACGTAGGAGGCTGTGCAAGTGGCACCACCACCTACTCCTCGGCAATCTGATGAACCACCCTCTCCTCGAGATACCAGGATTGGCCAAACTCATGCACCAACAAATGCTTCATCCGCGCATTCAGCCCGATCGCCCCCGCATCCTGAATGGCTGCCCCCCAGGGATAAAAGGTCACCTGAAAATCTCCAAGAGAGGCTAAATCAATACAAGATTAGAAGGTGCAAAAACCAAGACTGAAATGGAAAGAGTCTTACCCTACCACTGGTCAGGTCATTCAAGACCTGACGCACCGCCTCCGGGGAGAGAGATCCCTTCGACTGCCGATTAGCCTTACGCTATCGACACAATCGACAAAGGTTCCCAACAGTGTCGTCCTTCAAAGCGATCAGCGGGGTATTGCACCCAATCACCTCGTAGAACCACGTCTTAATTCAAAAAAAGATGACGCATAAGGAAAAATGCTAATGCATGAAAGGAAAATGCGAATGCACAAAAGAAAAATGCGAATGCATGAAAGGAAAATGTGAATGCATGAAAGGAAAATGAGAGTGCATGAAAAGAAATGCGCAAACTGAAGAATACCTCAAGAAGGTACGTGGAACCAGTAAAGGTCTGCTGGCAGCACCGACTGAATGCATCCAGAGAGGAGTAAAGGGTCGCCAAGTTCAGACTCCCCCAATCATAGAAAGGGATGTTCGAAAACATCCTCAAGTACGGCAGAAACTATAAATGGACTACGTCTCCGCTCGACGCCACCATGAAACCTCCCAATACTAGCAGAATAAATAACCGGGCCATCTGCCTCACTTGCTTCCCGTCCTCCGCATCAATCACGCTGCTCAGCAGAACATCCTTCAGCAGGAACAACCGGATATAATCCCCCAAAACTATCCTCCCTACATCACCAAGTGCTGCACGCACTGCCTTCGGTCTCACCCGTAAAGAGAGATCCACCTCTGTCTGCTCTCCATCACAATCCAGTCCCAGCAGCAACTCCACGTCTATGGGAGTCACAATTATCTCCCCGAATCCAAAATGGAAGGTGTGGGTAGTATCCCACCACCTCTCTCCCAAAGCGCACAAGACCGCTGTCGAACGAGGCGTCTCATCCAGCACCGATGCCAACCGCCCAAAACCCACTGATGATACCACCCAACGCACCATAGGTGGGAGATACTCCCAGACATCCCTGAGCCCCGTTGTCCCGCGAGCGAGCATGTTCTTCAAAGGAATATCGGACTGGAAAAAAAAGAAAAGTCTCATCAAAAGTAAAGAAAGAAAAATCACCAAAAAGAGAAGAATGCCAAAGGTCGGGTTACTTACATAACCACCGGGACTCACTCTCGAAGAGCGATGACGTGATGGCTCCCGCAGTAAGGTCCGCTCATCCGCAACAGGCTCAAACGCATCAAAGGAGTTGTCACTCCCCAAAGCCAAAGGCGCCCTGTCCCTCCAATCCACATTCTCCCAGTCATCAACGGTCAACCACTCCCAATGGACTGCGGTGCTCACAAAGACGGCCATTTCTTGAAGATCGGAATGCTAGAACGATTTGCAGAAGAATCGCAGAGAGAGAGAAAGCAAAGAAACTATGGAAAAAAATGAGGGGATTTTCCCCCTTTATATAGGATGCCAAGCGCCATGCCTATCGGCACCTCCCCCTACCATACCGATCGGAACTGACCCCTTGCCTTCCCGAGGTAGCCCAAAAGTCCGTGCCACTGCCGAATGGCACCCTTCATACTATGCCGACCGGCACCCCCATTAAATTTCGTACAGAAATTCCCAGAAAATACCAGAAAGCCACAAAAAATTCTCAACAAATTCCAAAATATCCCAGGAAGGATTTAAAGCCTTTTCACTAAGAAAACTTCGCGTTCCCTCGAGCGGAACCCCTCTTTTCCAGCAAAATCCTCAAAAAAACCAAGTGAAAACTCCTCCCGACAAAGCTCCGGAGGATCTCTAAGGATCACCTGATCACTTCCCCAGCGGAATTCTCCTACAGCATCCAAAATAGGTTGTCCCCCCCGCAAGGTCTCCTAAAAGCTTCCCCATCTATCAGCTCCCCAGATCAAATCAAAATCACAAAAGCACTTTTCCCCAGCAAAATCAGAATCCGATCTTCATCCACTCTTTAGGTCAGAATTGACCTCGGTCTTGGATCGTCACCTGAGTTGTGTCAGAATTGACCCCGGTCCTCGGTTGTCACCACTCTTTAGGTCAGAATTGACCTCGATCTTGGATCGTCACCTGAGTTGGGTCAGAATTGACCCCGATCCTCGTTCTTCACCACTATTTAGGTCAGAATTGACCTCGGTCTTGGATCGTCCCCTGAGTTGGGCAGAATTGACCCCGATCCTCGGTCGTCACCACTCTTTAGGTCAAAATTGACCTCGGTCCTGAATCATCACCTGAGTTGGGTCAGAATTGACCCCGATCCTCGGTCGTCACCACTCTTAGGTCAGAATTGACCCCGGTCCTCAGTCTTCACCACTCTTAGGTCAGAATTGACCTCGGTCTTGGATCGTCACCTGAGTTGGGTCAGAATTGACCCCGATCCTCGGTCGTCACAACTCTTAGGTCAGAATTGACCTCGGTCTTGGATCGTCACTTGAGTTGAGTCAGAATTGACCCCGATCCTCAGTCGTCACCACTCTTTAGGATAGAATTGACCTTGGTCTTAGATCGTCACCTGATTTGGGTCAGAATTGACCCCGGTCCTCAGTCGTCACCACTCTTAGGTTAGAATTGACCTCGGTCTTGGATCATCGCCTGAGTTGGGTCAAAATTGACCCCAGTCCTTGTTCGTCACCACTCTTAGGTCAGAATTGATCTCGGTCTTGGATCGTCACCTGAGTTGGGTCAGAATTGACCCCGGTCCTCGGTCGTCACCACTCTTTAGGTCAGAATTGACCTCGGTCTTGGATCGTCACCTGAGTTGGGTCAAAATTGACCCCGATCCTCAATCGTCACCACTCTCAGGTCAAAATTGACCTCGGTTATTAGACCTTTACCCTAAGCCCACAGATTTGTCTTTGACCCGTAGAATTGATCATACCTAGCACACTCCTTAGGTCCCCATAATCGACCTCGACCCTCTGAATCAGTCGTACTCCCTCAAAAGCATCATGTGGTGTCTATTCGACGGTTCTCATTTGTTCCAAACTCACCCATCGAGGGGCTCTGTAGACACCTCATTCTGTTACCCCCTAACTCTCCTTAGGTCCCTAGTACCTCCCTCCATCACTACAAGCCCAGGTCACGTCCCGAGTACTGACCTAGAAGCCATTGGGCACTCCCCGACTCAGTTTGACCAAAAAGTCAAACTCTTCATCTCGACCGAGACTGAATGAATCTTCGAAGGGAACTGATTACCCTTTCCAACAGTCTGCCCCATGCGCGATTCTGACTTACCATGCGGACAAACGATCCGTTTGCGTCTGAAACTTGACCCAGAGGCCACCGGGCGCGCCCGGTCTCTTTTTGACCTATGTAAACTCTTCATCTCAACCCAGGATGAATGAATCTTCGAAGGGAACTGAATCCCCTTTCCAACGATCCTCCCCGTGCGCGATTCCGACTTTCCATCCGTACGAATGATCCGTTTGACTCCGAGAGGTCACCGAATGCTTCCCGAGCCTAGTTGACCAAAGTCAACTCCCCAAACCGGGTCAAACTCTTTGGAATGTGGAAGTACATCTCCTAAACTTTCTAACGGTCTACCCCGTGCGCGATTTGGACTTATCATGCAGACGAACGATCCGTTTGCGTCCGAACAATTCCCCGTCCAATTGATCGACAAACGCTTCCGAGCCATATTTGACCCAAAGTCAACTCCTGAACTCGAGAGCGATCCAAAGTACTTTTGAAGGTCTCTGAATTAAGTTTCCAACGATATGCCCCGTGCACGATTCTAACCAATAGTTTTCCCTTGGCGACCGATTTTTTGAAAAAGCCTGAAGCGCACTGCCAAATGGCAGGTTCCAAACCCTGCCTATTGGCACCTGCCGATAGACAGGAACATGTCTATGCCGATCGGCAGTGACCTGAGCCTATAAAAGAGGGGAACAGGTCTATGCCAATCGGCAGTGACCTGATCCTTTTATCTAAGGTCTTCTCCCTAAGAGAGGGGAACTCCTCTAAAAGTGGGTAAAGGGGTCTGAGCATATGAGGCAGACGCTAGACTTATTGACTCTCCTAAATTACAAACAAGATTGGCAAATGGAATTAAAGATCAAGATATTAAACTTTGAATAAAAACGACGAAGAACAGTTAAGAACAGTTCGCCGAAAAAACCAACAGTTTCACCGAAAACCTCTTGAAGCTCACCGAAAAATGCAAAAGTAAGAACAAAGGCAGAAAAATAAAGAAGAAGGGATGGCAAGGGGTACCTGAAGAAAGGTGATGAGAAGTAAGGAAGGAATCCCAAGGAATGACCACCCAAACACACTTCAAATCAGAGCTCTTCTAGAGAGAGAAAGTTGCAGACATGACTAAATTCGGAGAAGGAGAGAAATGAAGAAGAAAGAGAATAAAGGGGGTATAACCGTCAAAACCTAATACACGCATCCCAAGGCCCATCATTGCCTTGGGAGACCCAAAGGACGCCTGACATCACGTGCTTTCCAGGAACGCCTTACATTTTAGCAATTGACAAGTGTCAAAGGAAAATGGGCACAGGGAAAAAGGACCTCGGATTTGTAGACCCCACAGTCACCTGCTCTCACATGTAACTAAGGGCTGGGGGGTGATTGATATGCCCTGAATGTACCCCTAGGCTCAGAGACATCAACCTCGTCCATGGATATGGACGATGCTGGAGGGACCTTGGATCATCACCTAGCGGTCTCGTCCTGGGCAGGGTCGGCCACGACTGACGTTGCTAGCTACCTCGGTAAGTGAGGCCTCTGTGATCCAGGGAAGGTTATCCAACTGGTCTTCCAATGATTGCAACCTCGGCTCGGAAGATAAAGAGGTTACCAGTCATCAGCATCAATCTCGGCTAGGGATCGGCCGACGTTGCTGCTTTTCCACCACTACCTCGGCCCAGGCCGATGTCATAGCTCAACATGTCTTGACTCGGCCCTCCCACTGAACCAAGGTCACCACCTCGTCCTCTTCCAGGCCAAGGTTGCGATCATTCATGGATGGCCGAGTTCTTATCAGCGTATGCATTGATGGGAACACGTGTACACAATCAGTTATAACCGAATCATTCTCCCCACGTGAGGGAATATTGAGGTCATCATTATCTACATGAGATCATCTAAGTGTCATTCTCATATTGGTTCGATCCTCATACACATACTCATTGCATGCTTGGGGGGTACACTACACCCCCCAGGCACAATATATAGAGGTCATCCTCTAACTTGAAAAGGATTCAAAATTGGCAACAGTAGCTGAAACTTTGTCTAAATACACAGTATAGAGAAAAAGCTTGAGAGATTGTATCTATGGCCATTAGAGCCCTCATACAGTGATACATATCATACACTTGCACAGTGGACGTAGGCCTAGTTGGCTGAACCACTTATATTCTGGTGTGAATCCTCTTTCCCTCATCTTCTTCTACTATATACCTTATACTACCATTGTTAACGCTGAATTGAGCTTACAAACACCTTGAAGGGTAGTGTTGTTTCCAACATCATCATTTTGGCGCCGTCTGTGGGAACGAGAAGCAATCTCTTCCTCATCCGTTACTTAACCTCAACGGAGACTCTGGTGGTGAACCAGGCCTCCCCCTTTTTACGCGGAGCTGTTTCACCATTGAAAGAGGTCCTGTAAGGTACTAATCTCATTTAATACACCAGCTCTTTTGTGCTAACACATGGCACCGGAATTACCACCACCTCTTCCATCGTCTGGTGCGGCGGGACTTATCTCAAGCCAGGCACCTCCCCAATCTGAAATGGCAGAGGTGGCTGCAGCCTTGAGGTCTTTAGCTACAACGCAACAAGCAATGCAGGAGCAATTCGCATAGCTCAGCCAAAATATGATGAGGCCAACTGGAGTCTCACTAGAAATGATCAATCCGGCGGCTATTCAGCCTCATCCTGACGCTAGGGGACCACCCCAGGCACCGCGAAAAGACCAACCAACCCCACAGCGGAGGAGGGACGTTGCTGACCCTAGGCGCTTGCGCCTGGGGAGGCAAGTAAACCCTTGCCCAGTGGATCGGTATGATGATCTAGAAGCTGAAAATGTCCTAGAAGACTGTTGGGAGCCTTATGAAGTTTCTAACAACACAGTTCGTCCTGCTAACCGGAGCTTGGGTTGTGGAGGCCGAAGGGGTGACGAAGCCCAATAATGAGGATCAACTTTTGATCGACTGAGTAGAGGATCGAATTTTAAAAGGCTAGGCCCGGTGAATGAGCTAAGACAGAGGTTATCAAGGTCGAGAAGTGTAGCTGGCTCATAAAGGGAAGAGGTGAAACGTCGGCCCTATGCAGGAAGAGGTAGAGACCAGGAAGAGGTCAACAGCAAACGCTGTGCTGTGGCTGGGGAACCCTTAGTCCACCCCTTGGAGGTGGTTGGGGACAACCTCAGCTAGGTCGACGTTGCAAGACCATTGAACGACTCTATTCAACGTCTTGAGAACAAGATATGATACCTCATCAAAAGTAGGGACCCACTGCAAAGAGGTTTCTTAGAAGGCTGTCCGTTCGTGGCTAAGATAGTAAGCTTCCCTACCCCAACTAAGTTCAAGCCACCTACAGTGACTCCCAAGTATGATGGTAGTACCAAACCTATACATCACATTGAGATGTATCAGTCGGCGGTGGACATCTACTCAATACCGAATTAGAAGAAGTGCCGCGCCTTCTCCAGAACTTTGACAGGAGCAGGGAACATATGGTTTACTTCTCTTCCAAAGAATTATATAGAGAACTTCGAGGGCTTGGCTGAACGATTCATCCACAACTTCTTCTTTGGGGTAAGACCTCAAAAGAAGACCACCAATCTGCTGTATGTTAAGCAAGGAAAGCACGAGAGCCTCAGAGACTATATCGCCAGGTTCAACAAAGAAAAACTTGGGTTGAGGATTACAAAGAGAATATTTCCATAACCGCCCTCACAGGAGGTCTTCATAAGGGGAAGTTATTGTGGAAACTTACGAAAGACCCTCTAAAGTCCATGGCGGAGCTATTGGCAACTGCAGGGAAGGTCATGAACGCTAAAGAAGCCATGGACGCTAAGTATGAAGATGAGAACAGCGGTAGCAGTGGGAAGTTCCAAAGAAAGAAGGATGGAAAGAAGAGGGCAGCTGAGACAAGTTTGCGCGTTACACCCCTCTTACGATAAGCTGCGAACACATCCTCAATGAGATCAAGAATGATCGATCCCTAAGATGGCTAGAGAAGCAAAAGGCTCCTCCACATAAGAGGAACCAGATCTTATGGTGTGAATTATACCAAGACCATGGCCATATAACAGACAAGTGCTTCGCCTTGAAAGATGAGATCGAGAAGATGTTGAAGTTAGGAAAATTGAGGAAATATGTTGATGGCAAAGCTCCCAAAAAGGGAAGAGATGACTCCAAAAAGAAGAGGAACGATAGATGTCGTGATAATACCCCGGCAAGAAGGGATGGTGACTCAGACCGAGATGATGAAGACGATCCAGACCTCCCGCCAAAAGATAACAACACCCCAGTGAAGAGGGTTGGCATGATCTCCTTTGGCATTATCACCATATGCGGAGGACTTGCGGGGGGTGGTTCTGAGGTCGCTGATAGAAAAGCTCATGTGGCAGAGGCCAAATTAGTGACCAAAATCGAAGTGGTAAACCTAACGTCCTCCGAGACTACGCATAAGAGAAAGAAGGTGGACATGGACACTCTCGTAGTTGGGTCCTCTCGACTAGACTTCAAAGGTATCCTAGCTGCACATGATGACCCTTTGGTGATCACGACAAGAGTTCATGAATGTGAGGTGTAGAGAATCCTTATAGATGGAGGAAGCTCAGCAGATGTGATGTTTTGGCCTTGCTTCAAGAGCCTAGGTCTTAGTAGAGCTAGGCTGGTACCCTATCATCATTCGTTAATGGGCTTCAGCGGAGAAAAGGTCCACCCATTGGGCATGTATGAGATGGATGTGCGGATGGGTGATGAGTGGCCTAAGAGGTTAACATGGAAGATTAATTTCTTCGTTATGGATGAAAACGTCTTCTCGGCCTATAATCTCATTATAGGAAGAGTAGACCTTAAGGAGTTTGAGGTCGTGCCGTCAACCATCCATCAGATGCTAAAATTCCTGACCCCTTATGGGGTAGGGGAGGTGAAAGGTGACCAGACCATAACACGAGAATGCTACTTCAACTCGTCTGAAGAGAGAGAGGCCCTTAAGAGGGAAACTACCACTTATAACATCGATACACTTGACCCTAGAGATTAAACAAAGTTGAAGAAATGAGAGGCCGCAGAAGAGGTAGAATCCATCGTCCTCAATGAGGACGAACCAGAAAAAACCGTCCAAGTCGGCAAAGCCTTAAAAGCAGAAATCAAGGAAGAGCTGATAAACTTCCTAAGGAAGAGGCAGAGTGTCTTCGCTTGGAGTCACGCAGACATGCCTTGCATCAACCCCGAGGTCATGTGCCATAAAATCAACGTATCTAAGGATGCACAACCAATAAAGCAAAGACGAAGAGTCTACTCTAGAGAAAAGTAAGACGTTATTCGGGAGGAGGTCAGAAAGTTGGAAGAGGCTGAATTCATCAGGGAAGTGATATATCCGGAATGTCTATCAAATGCAGTCATTGTGACCAAACCCAACGAAAAGTGGAGAATGTGCGTAGATTTTACTGACCTGAACAAGTCTTGCTCGAAGGACAGTTATCCTTTACCCTGGATCGATCAGATGGTAGATGCAACTGCAGGACATGAGATCATGAGCTTCATGAACACGTATTCAGGCTACAACCAAATCTCCATGGATACTGAAGACTCAGAGAAGATAACCTTCATTACTAACAAAGGGACGTATTGCTACAAGGTGATGCCCTTCAGATTGAAAAATAAAGGGGAAACATATCAACGTCTTGTGAATAAGATGTTCGAAGACCAAATAGGCAAGACTATGGAGGTGTATGTAGACGATATGTTAACGAAGAGCTTAAAGGCCTGCACTCATGTGGCAGACCTGGAAAAAACCTTCAATACTATGGACCTGTACAAGATGAAACTCAACCCGACAAAGTGTGTCTTCGGGGTAGGACCCGAGAAATTTCTTGGATTCATTGTCAATCAGAGGGGAATAGAGGCGAACCTAGAGAAAATTAAGGCTTTGCTCGACATGAAGACACCTCAGACTATCAAGGATGTTCAGAGGTTCACTGGAAGAGTGGCTGCGCTTAACATATTCATTTTTAGGGCGACCGAAAAGTGTCTTCCGTTCTTCAAGGTGCTTAGAAAGGCCTTCGAGTGGGACGAAGAGTGTGATGAGGCTTTTTATCAACTCAAGTCATACCTTGGATCTCCCTTGCTCGTATCTAGACCAATAGCGGACGAGAGGTTGTTTATTTATCTAGCGGTCTTTAAATCAGTTATAAGTGCAACTATAGTATGGGAAGACGTTGGAATTCAAAGGCCCGTATACTTCAATAGTAAAGCCCTTTAAGGGGCTGAGCAGAATTACCCTCGGATGGAAAAGTTGGTATACGCCTTGATACCCGCTTCAAGGAAGATGAAGCCCTACTTTCAAGCCCATTCCATGGTCATTCTCACCGACTCCCCATTAAGACAGGTCCTCCATAAACCTGTGAAGTCAGGTAGATTAATGACCTGGGCCATTGAATTGGGGGAATATGACCTTACTTATCAGCCCAAGGTGTCCATCAAAGGGAAAGCGCTTACAGACTTTATCGTAGAGTTCACATGGGAAGATACCGAGATTGAGAACATATCAAAGACTGCAGAAGGGTCAAACGTTAACGTCTTTCGAGATTCAAAAGAGGTTGTATCCAGGGGGACCAGGAACATAATGGCCGAGAATGAGGAAGACCGGTACCTCTTCAGATAACGAATAATGTTAAATGGTGGCTTCTCATTAGATAGAGACATCTGGAACCTCTTTTTCGATGGGTCCTCTTGTGAAAGTTGAAGCGGTGCGGGGATGATACTCTCAGCCCCAGATGGTACTAACATCGAATATGCCCTAAGGTTTAACTTCTGGGCATAAAATAATGAGTCAAAATATGAAGCCATGATAGCGGGTCTCTCGTTGGCAAAGACTCTGGGAGTAGGATGACTTCTACTTCATAGCGACTCAAGGTTGGTTATTAATCAAGTATTGGGAGTTTATGAGGCCAAGGACGAAAGGATGGCCAAATACCTGAAGAAAGTGAGGACAATACTACAAAGATTCGAAGAGGTAAAGATGAAGAGAATACCTAGGCAAAACAACAGTCATACAGACGCATTAGCGAGGCTGGCTTCAGCAACGAGGACAGATATCAGAAGGACGATCCCTGTTGAGATCTTGCCCAGAGCAACCATCGAAGAGGAAGAGGCCAGTAACCCTTGCCTTAATCTGAACCTAGGGGATTCATGGATGGACCCCCTTATCAAATACATCAGAGAGGGGGCGCTACGGGAGTCAAAGTTGGAAAGGAGGAAATTAAGATACAAAGTTGCGAAATTTTCCATAGTGGGAAACGTCCTATATAAGAACAGATTTCTATTACCTCTCCTCAGATGTGTTCATCCCACGGAAGTTCCTCGCATCTTACAAGAGGTACATGAGGGTTCTTGCTCCAGCCACATAGGAGGAAGACCCTTGGCCAAAAGAATTATTACGCAGGGATATTTGTGGCTAACCTTGGCAAAGGATGCTACAGCTTGCATGAAGAGGTGCGATAAATGTCAGAGATACTCTACTATTCCCCATTAAACTCATCAGCCTATGACGTCAATCAGTTCCCCTTGGCCATTCGCAGTATGGGGGATTGACTTAGTAGGTCCCCTGCCAAGAGCTGCAAATAATTACTAATTTTTGATAGTTGCCATCGACTACTTCTCAAAGTGGGTAGAGGGAGAGCCGATGATCACGATTACAGAGCATAAGACCTTCCAATTTATTTGGAAGAACATCATATGCAGACATGACCTCCCAAATACCCTCGTTTCGGACAACGGAACCCAGTTCAAGAATTATTCCTTGGAAAAATACTGCGAAAGAGTTGGGATAAATCAATTTTTCTCTTCTCCTAGACGACCTCAGGCAAACAGTCAGACCGAAGTCACCAGCACAACAATCCTCGAAGGGATCAAGAAGACGTTGGAAGAAGCTAAGGGAAGATGGACTGAAGAGGTTTATACTGTTCTATGGGCTTATAGAACAATGGCTAGGACACCTACGGGAGAGACCCCATTTATGTTATCACATGGCTCAGAGGCCATCATACCCATAGAGGTAGGACTCCCTACTAATAGGGTTCAGACCTACGACCCCGAGAAGAATGGAGAGGAAAGAAGACTCAACCTATACTTGATTGAAGAGAGAAGGGAAGACGCAGAAATCAGATAAGCAGCTTACCAGCAGAGAACAACAAAGTTCTACAACCAAAGGGTAAAATCAAGACCAATTGCCGTGGGAGACTTAGTACTGAAGAAGACGTTACAGAAGGTAAATAAGCTTCACCCAAATTGGCAAGGTCCTTACAAAGTATTCGAAGAGGTTGTACCCGGGACCTATAGGTTAGAAAACCTCGAGGGAGAACCTTTCTCCAACCCATGGAACACTGATCATCTAAAGAAGTATTACATATGATGTTGTGAGAGTTTGTGTAAATGTATCATCTTATGAAGAGGTTATTAATAAGAAGATCAGCTTCATTGTCAATTCCTGATTGATTATACTCTAATGGTGAAATTATTTATGAGGTTAACATCTTAGTGATGACCTCATACCTTATAACATCATGATTTGGTGACAAGGTTTGAGGTCAGACATCATACTTGGATGACCTCAGACCCTTAACATCGTTAATTTGGTAAAATTATTTACGAGGATAACATCTTAGTGATGACCTCATACCTTATAACATCATGATTTGGTGATAAGGTCTAAGGTCAGACATCATACTTGGATGACCTCAGACCCTTAACATCATTAATTTGGTGAAATTATTTATGAGGATAACATCTTAGTGATGACCTCAGACCTTATAACATCATGATTTGGTGACAAGGTCTGAAGTCAGACATCATAATTGGATGACCTCAGACCCTTAACATCATTAATTTGGTGAAATTATTTATGAGGATAACATCTTAGTGATGAACTCAGACCCTTAACATCATGATTTGGTGATAAGGTCTGAGGTCAGACATCATATTCGGATGACCTCAGACCATTAACATCATTAATTTGGTGAAATTATTTATGAGGATAACATCTTAGTGATGACCTTAGACCTTATAACATCATGATTTGGTGACAAGGTCTGAGGTCAGACATCATATTCGGATGATCTCAGACCCTTAACATCATTAATTTGGTGACATTATTTATGAGGGTAACATCTTAGTTGATGACCTCAGACCTTATAACATTTGGCTCAACAAAGACATCATTGTACCATGTCTTCAGAGCTGAACACATTGCACAGCAAAGAAAAGCATTCAACAAAAAAATGAGCGAGAGAAGAAGTAAAAACCCTCCTCAGAGGCTAACATTAAGTTACAAAATGTAAAGATAGAAAGTAAAAGTGTTTAATCAGAGGTTACAACTAATCAATATCTACATGATTGTTTAAGGCTTCACAAGAATTCAAATGTTCGCAGCCTCAGAGTTGATGGTAATATCTCCATTTTCTTAGCCGAGGGTGGCCACCTCCACCCCATCGTCTTGAGCACCGACATCTTTAGTCATGGTGTTTCCTTGTAGTGCAGTCTCGGTGGGTGCAACCTCTCCATGTTCTTCAACCTCCTACAAGGCCTGAGCAAACTTAGGGTCGGCATAGCCCAGGCCGATGAAGTCGGCAGCTGCAAGGCTTCCTGATTCCTTCTCCTTCATGGCAGCCCATTTGCCAGTTGCCTTAACCCCCCTCTCCAGATATTCAAAGCCAAAGCTAATGAATTCGTCAGAGACTTTGTACTCCTCCAAGATCTTCTTGGAGGCATCATCCAATGCAGCCTTAACAACAACATCGACTTTGTGCTGGTGAGAGTCAGCCTAAGCCTTCAGGGCAGTATTGTGGTCTTCCCTATGCTTATCCAAATCCTTCTTCAGTCCCTTCACATCGCTCTCAGCCTTCTTCAGAGCAGTCTTCAGATGTTCAACTTCAGCGTTCAAAGTGGTCTCAGTCTTCTCAGCCTCTTGGCCCTTCTCTATCAGAGGGAGCTTCCCCAAGGTCCAGTTAACATAGTGATGCATGGTGAGAAGACCCTGCAGAATATTTGTAAAGATGTCAGTCTAAGGTGTAAAGTAGCCCAAATACCGATGTTACACTTGCATAATTCGAAGGTAAGAGTTAAATGTCTTACCTGAATAGTACGGTGAAGATATAATTCAACCAGGAGGGGCCTATCCATGGATCATCAAAAGCGCTTGTCAGACTCGGTCATGACACCGTCGATATCATCCAATGCCTTCATACTCTGGAAAATGACACTATCACCAATCTTTAATTGCTCCAGATGAACAACCAAGGCATCCTCAGAAGAAATGGGGATGGCACGATCTCCCCCTTTCTTCTTCTTCCTCTGATCCTCAGAGGAAGGGTCGGTAACCTTCCTCTTCCTTTTGGTCTCAGCCCTTGAGGTAGATGGGGGGGGGGGGAGGAGGAGCATCCTGTCCAACTTTTTTGATGAGCTTTGTTAGACTGAGGGCGGCCATCTACCACAACTCGTCAGATATTCCTTTTGGAGGCTCTGCAAGATGGAAAGGTCTGAGTTAGAGAATCAGATATACATAAATTCAGAGGTATAACTTGTTGAAATAAAAAGCACTTACCAAACTCAGTCAGAGGACTTCCCCCCAAACCAGTCTCAGAGAGGTAATAGAGGGTCATCAGGTGTTCGAATTTTGCAAGCAAACCATGCTCCTCCTGATCCTGAAGATCTTTGACCTTCTGAAGATTTTTTTGGCTTAGCCCAGGATCGGCCCTAGTAGCCATTGTAACCTTTCCCCATCTTATAGGTATCCTCGGCTCTAATGAGGAAGAGGGGGCACATGGACCAAATTCCCATGGCCCTGATGCAAAGAAGTAACGTGGCTTCCAGTTATGGTTCGAGGTTTGGGTAATCTGAAACATCTTCCTATTTGACTTTCGAGCCAAAAAATGATAATAGCTCGGATGGTTTCTGGTAGATGAAGGGACATAGCACCCTGTAAAGACTTGGACAGGAAGGTCTACGTGATGAACAACCCTCCATAAGACAATGGCTCCAATTATCACCCTCCAAGCATTGAATGACAACTGGGAAGGGGCCAAGTTGATATAGGCCAATACAGATCTGATGATGGGATGGATGGGTAGACGAAATCCTAACTTGAACATCTACTCGTATAGGCAGATTTCACCATCTCGACCGTTATAAGCCCTCTCTTCCCTCAGAGGTCTTCTGAGTTTTATAGAGGGGCTTATGGAATATAGGTATTTGAAGGATAAGAGGTCGACCTCGCTAATTGTACTCTCAATATCGATCGCCTTAGAGATGTCAACATCACTCTCGGCATCATCATCATCATCAACAAGCTCAACGTCAGCCCGAGAAGACGATGGGGTCCACCTGGAAATCTCTGAGCGAACTCAGCCCCCGTGACTGTCGACAGAGGAATGGTTTCAAGAATTGGTGGACCAGCCATACTTGGTCCAATAATTTCAACCTCTGAGGAAGAGGTTGAGGTTCTTGAACTTTTATGAGACGAGGCCCAACTGGAAACCTCTACCTGATCAGCGACTTGATCTTGTTGATTTGTGAAGTCCATAGCCTCTTTGAAGGAGTCCACAAACATAGGGTCTGAGGTGGATGACTCAGACTCTAACATTGGAAAGGGTTCAGCAGGGACCTCTGCTTGGTTAACTAGTTCGGTTGGTTCAGGGTATATGACCTTCAGAGGTGGTGGAAAAATAGGTCTGGGGGGAATGCCTCTGCCCTACGAGCTTCCTCTTAGGCTCTTTTTATTTGTCTAATTTTATCTAAGGTCTTCTCCCTAAGAGAGGGGAACTCATCTAAAAGTTGGTAAAGGGGTCTGAGCATATGAGGTAGACGCTAGACATATTGACTCTCCTAAATTACAAACAAGATTGGCAAATGGAATTAAAGATCAAGCTATTAAACTTTGAACAAAAACGATGAAGAACAGTTCGCCGGAAAAACCAACAGTTTCACCGGAAACCTCTTGAAGCTCACCGGATTTGTTCGCCGGAAAAACCAACAGTTTCACCGGAAACCTCTTGAAGCTCACCGGAAAATGAAAAAGCAAGAACAAAGGCAGAAAAATAAAGAAGAAGGTATGGCAAGGGGTACCTGAAGAAAGGTTATGAGAAGCAAGGAATGAATCCCAAGGAATGACAACCCAAACGCACTTCAAATCAGAGCTCTTCTAGATAGAGAAAGTTGCAGAAATGACCAAATTCGGAGAAGGAGAGAAATGAAGAAGAAAGAGAAAAAAGGGGGGTATAACCCTTAACACCTAATACACGCATCCTAAGGCCCATCATTGCCTTGGGAGCCCCAAAGGATGCCTAACATCACGTGCTTGCCAGGTACGCCTCACATTTCAGCAATTGACAAGTGTTAAAGGAATATGGGCACAGGGCAGAAGGACCTCGGAGTTGTAGACCCCACAGTCACCTGCTCTCACATGTAACTAAGGGATGGGGGGTGATTGATATGCCCTGAATGTACCCCGCAGCCCAGAGACATCAATCTCGGCCATGGATATGGCCGATGCTGGAGGGACCTTGGATCATCACCTAGCGGTCTCGTCCTGGGCAAGGTCGGCCATGGCCGATGTTGCTATCTACCTCGGCAAGTGAGGCCTCCATGATCCAGGGAAGGTTATCCAATTGGTCTTCCAATGATTGCAACCTCGGCTCGGAAGATGAAGAGGATACCAGTCATCAGCATCAATCTTGGCTAGGGATCGGCCGACGTTGCTGCTTTGCCACCACTACCTCGGGCCAGGCCGATGTCATAGCTCACCATGTCTTACCTCGGCCCTCCCACTGAACCAAGGTCACCACCTCATCCTCTTCCAGGCCGAGGTTGGGATCATTCATGGATGGCCGAGTTCTTATCAGAGTATGAATTGATGGGAACACGTGTACGCAATCAGTTATAACCGAATCATTCCCCCCCACGTGTGGGAATATTTAGGTCATCATTATCTACATGAGATCAGCCAGGTGTCATTCTCATATTGGTTCGATCCTCATGCACATACACATTGCATGCTTGGGGGGTACACTACACCCCCCAGGCACTATATATAGAGGTTATCCTCTACCTTGAAAAGGATCCAAAATTGGCAACCCTAGCTGAAACTCTGTCTAAATACACAGTAGAGAGAAAAAGCTTGAGAGATTGTATCTATGGCCATTAGAGCCCTCGTATAGTGATATATATCATACACTTGCACAGTTGACGTAGGACTAATTGGCTGAACCACTTATATTCCGGTGTGAATCCTCTTCCCCTCATCTTCTTCTACTATATACCTTATACTACCAATGTTAACGCTGAATTGAGCTTACAAACACCTTGAGGGGTGGTGCTGTTTCCAGCATCATCATTTTGGCGCCGTCTGTGGGAATGAGAAGCAATCTCTTCCTCATCCGTTGCTTAACCTCACCGTAGACTCTGGTGGTGAACCATGCCTCCCCCTTTTTGCACGGAGCTATTTCACCATTGAAAGAGGTCCTGTAAGGTATTAAGCTCATTTAATACACCAGCTCTTTTATGCTAACACATGGCACTAGAATTACCACCACCTCTTCCGCCGCCTGGCGCGGCGGGACCAAGCTCAAGCCAGGCACCGCCCCAATCTGAAATGGCGGAGGTGGCTGCATCCTTGAGGTCTTTGGTTACAACGGAATAAGAAATGTAGGAGCAATTCGCACAGCTCAGCCAAAATATGATGAGGCCACCTGGAGTCTCATCGAAAATGATCACTCCGGCGGCTGTTCAGCCTCATACTGATGCCAGGGGACCACCCCAGGCACCGCGAAAAGACCAACCAACACCACAGTGGAGGAGGGACGTTGCTGACCCTAGGCACTTGCGCCTGGGGAGGCAAGGAAACCCTTGCCCAGTGGACCGGTATGATGAGCTAGAGGCGGAAAATGTCCTAGAAGACTGTTGGGATCCCTATGAAGTCACTAACAACACAGTTCGTCCTGCCAACCGGAGCTAGGTTATGGAGGCCGAAGGGGTGACGAAGCCCAACACAGTTCCCATTTTGTAACTAAGTCTTCGAACCCTTCTCGAATCATTTTGGTTTAGCATGCACCAGTATGTCTTTGGATTCCATCCTTTGGGGTGGCTTCCCCTTTTCCTTTTGTCTGTTTTGAGTAAAATAGACTGGTGACTCTGAATCTCTCTACATTTTTACACCTCATCTCAAACGATGCCGACCGAAGCGCTCCCGAGAGGGATGCACGGGACCCGAGGATCCTTCCTCCAAGTGCCCGCCCACCTTGGCGAGGATCGGGGATGGCCAAAATATCATTAAGCCATGTTTTATGACATGTCTCGTCTTTTACTTCCAATGATCTCTAAGGTATGAATGGGTATATATTTTGATCCGTGGATATTTAGTTTTGGGTGTCATTTTGTAAAAAAAATGTTTTAAGAGAGACTTACAAAATTCTTTACAAGCCCTTCTAATGACATTGGAACTACCTTTTGAACGAGATATCGCACCTCATTAGAACCTGCATCTAACGAACTCTAAAGGAGTCATAATTAGCCTTTGTTATTTTCTCATTGGATATCTCATTATATACTGTTCGAATGAGAGGAGGTACCTCATTCAAACAAGATTAGTTTTTATATGAATGACCCACTGCATTTTTAATGAACAATTAATTTTTTGTGCTTACCTCATTTTTTGGAAACCTCCTATAAATATTAGTGTGCAACAATAGTTTTATTTATGAATTTTATATAACTTTTGATGTATCAATGCACTTCCAAATGCTCTCAACATTTCCTTGATCATTTATGATTAAGTTTTCCAAAAAAACCATAGTTTACACCCAATGTTTTAAAGATTCAAGTGTTCATTATATTATGCTTTAAAATCTTGTTTGTTTGTGGACACCATCATTTTCTTCTCTACATCTTGTTGAGAATTGCTTCGTTCCATGGATTCCGCACTCTGTACTGTGTGACGGCTGTTGAGATTTATCAGTGGATACTAAGTCGTGTCTGGACTCATGCGATGTGGCACTACGTAGATGTAATCCTACGTGTCATTGTGGAGGAACAATTGAAGATTAAAGATGGGTCAAGGATTATGAGGACATCAAGTCACTAAGTAAGTTTTCTGCTAGTCTTTGTAATTTTGCACCATAGTAAATTGCATTGGTTGGGCCATCAAAGGTTTTTCTCATTTTGGTTTTCCTCTTACATCGGGCATTATGTAATTGTTTATTTTACTTTATCCTGATATCATCTAGATTGATGTTTTAGGGTAAAATAAAATTGGCTAAAACTAATTTACAAAACTTTCGTTTAAAATTGGTGATTAGGGTTAATTCTGTTTAAGTTGAACATTTAAACCAAGTTTGAACACTCAAACCATTCTTCATTACAATGTGAATATTTGATGTTCATTTATGTTTGGGCTTCATTATAATGTAGTGGTTGGTTATAAATGTATTCATTAGGGATAAAACATATAATTTGTGATTTATTTAAAATTGTGAAGGACTTTGGGATTTTAGGTGAAAATGGCAAAGAACACAATACACGTTCTTTGATAATTTTAATGTTCTTCAAATGTACATAGATTTCGAAAGATGGATTCGATTAGGATATGGAGTATGATTAAAATAAAACTAACTTGTATAAATAGCCGGTGTAGTCGTGTAACTCACGGGCTGAGAATTTGAAAGAAAAATAAAAAATATAAGGCTTAAGCTTGAAAATAGGGCATTAGGAGTTAAAAATATAATTTAACAACAAAAATGCTCGAAAAGATGCAAGATCATGTCACACGACACTAAATTAACTTGTAGAAACAATCGGTGCAGTCGTGCAACTCACGGGGGTGAGAATTTGGTAGAAAATTAAAAAATATAAAGCTTAATCATGAAAATAGGGTTTAGGGGGTGAAAACATAATTTAATAACACAACTCCCTAGAAAGAGGCACGGTCACAACACATGGTACTACACCAACTTATAAAACAACCAGTGCAGTCGTGTAGCTCAGGGGGTGAGAATTTGGTAAAATAGTAAAAAAATACAAGGCTTAAGCTTGAAAATAGGATGTAAAGGGGTGATAACATAATTTAGCAATAAAATTACCTAGGAAGAGGCACGATCATAACACATGACACTAAACTAAATTGAATACAACCCGAATGAGTTGGGATGGCTTCATGTTACTTAAATTTTTATATAGTGATTGAGTATTTCTATTTAATTTCTATTATATATTGTGCTACCGAATCATTTTTTTTTGGATATATGTCTACATCAAGCCATTATACCGCGGGACAAAGCGAGGGGACGATGGACCGTCAAACGAAAACCCATTAAATTTGATAAGACTGGGAGCGTCACATAATATATGATAACTTTAATTATGAGGTCAGGAGAATTAATGAAATTAATAATTGGTATAGGATACGATAATTCAAGGACCATGCCCGTCCGACTAAAGATGGCCATTTGGGGGACCTAAAGGTATTAAAATCTCAATATTTACATTAAATATATGATTTTCATATTAGATTTTATTATATGCTTGTTGAATGTTAATTCACTAAGTTTCTTACATTATATGTTTGTTGGACATAAACAATTCAACTTTCCCCCATAGAGATAATTTATTGGTCATTGTACATGAGCAATTAAAGACGCGGAAGAAGAATTTGTTCTCCTTCTATTTCGGGAATGATCAAGAATCCGTGCTGCGATGGATTGAATCCTATGTAAAGGTTCGACCGAAGAAGGACAATGTTATTAATCCACAAGTCTCTAAGACTTTGGTAAGTTATTATTGAAATTATATTATCAATTTCATTAATTCATCATCATTCATTTTCAAAGTTAATGACGTGTTTTTATATTATTTTAGGATAGGATAAAGGTGAAGCACAACTACAAAAGTGATGCTAGCTAGGCATCTCTGAGTACAGATGCATCGAGACTAGTGATGGGCCCATAAAGAAAAAGTCGTACTTAGGGTGTCATCTCCCCAATAGGAAAGTCAAATCTGATTGGCCTTGCTTACAGTCATAAGGGGTTATCCTTTAGGGTCTAAACCTACAAAGTGGAGATAGAATCGAAGTTGGAAAACATCCAAAAAAACCATGAATCATATGTTTACTCACACGAAAATAAGAAAAGTCCCAGTTGGATTTATGGGATAAACCCCTCCTCGCTTTTTATGCGGACTATATAGACTTTGATACCTTTTAAGGCTACATAGGCATCGCGGGAAAAATCCAAGATTTGAGTCCTCTTCTATCTACATTTATAATAATATTTTCATATCATATATTCATGATTTATGTCAAAGCCTTGTATGCTTGTGTCTTGTCCAATATATACCATCGTTCTTCTATAATGATCGGTTACCCGACAAACACGCACATTATATTTTGATTACTATTATGTGAACACTCCTAAGGATGACCTCACTCCGTATTTATCCATGATGCGAGTTAAGTAACACACAATTCATGGAGTTTATTAGGAGAATAATAACACATTCCCGTGAGAGATCGAAAGGGTGGGATGGGTGCCTAACACCTTCCCATTCCGTAACTTAGTCCCCTAATCCTTAAATCAATTGATTTCGCAAGAATCAGGATTCCCTTGATGCCATTCTCTTTAGGTGGCAACATTTCTTTTGCCTATTTTTTGCAAAATAGGGTGACGACTCTATCTCTAACATTACCCCGCAAAGTCTGACGACGGTCGAGCACCACCGAGGAAGGGCATAAAACCACCGCACGCACTGTCGCCTGGGAGGGATGACCATAGTCCTGATGAAACTCGTGTGTATAAAAACCATGACCACACTTGGTGGTATTTCTAGTACTATACGGAAATGATGTTCTCCTAATTGAAAATGATGTGTGTGTATTATTTACTATGAGTGTTTGGGTGTATAGTCAATTCGATATGAAGGGCTTAAGTTAATCCATCCACATCCTTAGTTCTTATATGAAATATTGGTAGGGGTGGCAATTTGGGTTAGTCGTGTCATTTTCGAGTCGTGTTGATTTTTATTTTAGCATAAGTTTTTGGCACTCCTAAATTTATACAAGCTAATCGGGTCATGTTCGGTTCATTATCGTAAACGGGTTATCGTGTCAAAAATTGCCATCTCTAAATATTGGGTTATTATCTAAGTGATTTGGGTGGGCTTCCTTGGTTAGGTATCATCCTTATTTCTTATGGAAGTTTGGCTTTAGAACATCCTAAGTGATTTGGGTACAGTTCTTTTATTTTAGTTGGGTATTAAACTTTATTGTGAAAATAATAATGCGGTTGCAAATTCTGAAGGACGAAGGAATCATAATAGGTAAAAACATATTGATCACAAGTATCACTTCAAATGAGAGAACGTGTAAAGAGGCGACATCATCGTGAGCAAGATTTCATCACGGGGCAACCTGACGGATCCTTTTGCAAAGACTTTAGCAGCTACGGATTTTGATAGTGATGTAGAGAGAATGGGTGTTACAAGAAAAGGTAGATGTAATAAAGAATAAGTAGGAGATTGTTGGGATTTACTCTTAAAGGCATGTATGGCGTCCATTTAAAATGAGAATAATGTTTGTGAAAATGCTTTATATTCGTGCTTTAGATATATTGTATGCAACATCGCTCAGTTGGACTAAGTCGAAATTCTGATGAGTTGGATTTGACCTGATCATGGGAGATCAAAATTTCGGTTCTTGTCACAACCTAGATTAGGGAGTTAACATCCTATCGGTAATTTCAATCCTAGTATTCTAGTTAAAAATTTTACCTTATTGTTCAAAGATGTTTGTGATCGATATATTTAGGAATGTATTAAACAGGACCACAAGAGAAATTCAAGCCTAGGTGCTGACTAGATTAAGCTTGCATAATCTCACAGGCTAGCAAAGGGTGCATAGGTTCTTAATCCCTAAAGTTTTGATGATTGTAATGCTTAAATAATTATTGCTTTGATTGTTATGGGTGTGATTCAATCTTATTGAATATAAATCTCCGCATGTTAGGAAATATTTGTGTAATGAGATGATAATTCTAACGAATCCACATTCAAGATAGATATTGGACTATGATCCCCAATTTATAGACTCATAAGTTTTGTTTGTATCTGTAAAATTGATCAATGGATTATTTTATAATCCGGAGAAGTATCAAATAAGTTAATTCTGCAAATTAAGTAATAAATAAAAAGTTGGTTAAAATTGATTAGAGGTTAATAGATTTGACCATGTGGGTATTGTATGCCGAACACGGGGAATCATATTATGTACCATTGTAACTTTGGAAATGAGAGATCATTATTCCAAGTGATTCAGAGAGAGTGTAGTCATGATTATCTAGTGGAACTAATTGATATTAAATGGAGAAATGAAATACACTATGTGGATATAATTTGTAATTTTTGAGTATTTATTTGGAAGAAAATTTATTATTTAGTCTTGGGTCCCTTGTATATATCATTTACACAAGTAGCAGGACCAGACTCTCTAAATACCCAACTTAGCCCAAGACCATGACTTATACCTATATATAGTAGTGTAAGAGAGGGTTTTATGATATATATATGTAGGAAAAATACTGTTCATGTTTTTATGAAGAGGTGTAGAGAGAGAATGCCACATCTCACCTAAAATCCTAAGTATTTATCACCAAGAGTTCCCTCACACATGACCTTCTTTGTGAATATCATAAGCTACAAGAATCAAGGCTGTTGATGTTTTCTAAAAATGGTTTGGAGGATAAGAAAATCATAGCCCCTTCATTTTTTTCAAAGTATATTTCTCCTCATTCGGACCATTGACAAGATCCACTAAGTTATCTGATTCAAAACCCTAGATTTATGATTTAAACATAGTTTTGGTTTTATTTTCTAATGCATGATCAATTAAAGTTTATTAGCTGATTTTTTTCTTGCGTATATGGATTCCTAACAATTCTCGTCCAAATCATCAAAATCGGATTTTGTAAATAATTATTGGTTTATTAACCTAAACCCTAATTATGTAGAACTTCAGAATTTTTAATATTTATAAAGGGGATATATATACACACTACCCCAAAGTTTAAGGAAAATAGTAATGAACCACCCAAAAGAAAAGCAATAAAAATGAGGTGCCTGCCCAGACCTCCTCACCGCCATAACCTCCCGCACTTGTCACTATATAGGTACCTAGGAGGATTATTGCTGGGTGGAGCCCCACTGTGGCGGGGTTTCCACCACGCCCCAAAACTCTTCTGAGGTCTCTTTATCTGCAACCAAATTCGATTTTGTAAAAAAAACTTCTAACATTAACATTCCTAAAACCTCCATATTAACTCCAAATCATATTCCGGTCAATCCTAAATGATCACAATTCAAATCGTCACATCACATCATGAAAGTCTGAATTATAATTACATATCAAAATTTGAACTTTAAACACAACAAATTTCAAGTTTGTTATCAAACTGGGTTTCACTATTATTACACATATTCCATATCAAAGGCATCATCATAGTATACAAATCACCCCTAAAAAGAATTTTAATATCATCAATCATATTCAACACAAATTAAAATGGATTTCACAATAACTTCCATATATGACAACATTTAACACAGGAATACAAGTCTACATGTTTAATTCGTATAAGACTAATACATGATTAATTAATTGAATATCACTTAGCATGCTTCTAAACACAATTAATTTCAAGAGAAAATTCAAGACATAAATAAGTTACATAATATAAAATTATAAAATGAGATATTTATTTCCTTGTTAAGTTGGTTGTATAATTTTCCCTCTCGTGATATCTTAGTTCCTCTCAAAGGACCTCTTTAAGCTCTCTCAAAACTTTCTTGATCCGAGGGTTTATGTTTTATGTTTAATTTTATGTATTAATGAGGGTTAACATAAATTATATAAACTTAATACCATAGCTCCATAAAGGCCTCATTCCGGGTAACCCTATGAGCCTAAAATGCTACCCAGATTGACCCAAAACTTAGACCAAAGATATACCTACCCCTATCCTAAGTACTAAAAATATATCTTCGGGCCTCTATACCACCCTATAGTACGGTTCAAATGATAATGTCTCACAACATAAAATATATACACAACTTAATTATTTTATGAGCAATTACCCATAATTAATTTCCATATAATTTATTTAGCTGATAAATAGATTTATAGCATGCAGTTCCTATGTCACATAACATGCAAATTTAATTGTCACATAAGTAATAAGTATTACAATTTCACAAAAGTATTATTACCATTTCACACAAGTTATAAGTATTACCATTTGTTATATTATTTTCACAATTAATATTAAATAATTACAAAATAAAAATATAGGGTATTACATTCTTCCTCCCTAATAGAGGAATTTCATCATTAAATTTCAAAATGTACTTGACTAGAAGATTTCCAAATATTTCTCTCGCATGCCATCCTGCCTCTCCCACGAAGATTTTGCCTCATTTTGATTCCCCCACTAGACAAGCACCAACACAATAACCTTGGTTCAAAGAATATGCCCCTTACAATCCAAGATAGGAACTTGCTTCTTCTCAAATCTTACATACGGATGAAGCTCTATCTCATCGAGATCAATGTGCTGGTATGATAAGTTGTCCCTAAGGAATCTCTGCAATTTAGACACATGGAATACATTATGAATATAGGGTAGATAATTTGGCATGTCTAAACACTATGAAACTAGTCTTATGCAATCAATAATAGTGAATGAGTCCACATATCAATGATCCAATCAAAACCGTGTCATTCCCTTTATGGGAGACACGTTATGTAACACCTTATCCCCAATAACAAACTCGAGGTTTCTAATCCCTAAGTCTTCATGAATTTTTTAATACTCTGGGAAGTCCTCATCCTATCCCTAATAAGATCCATGTTATATGAGGTATCCTAAATGAAATTAGGTCCAAAAATCTTATTCCCTCCATCTGCATCCAATAAATAAGAGAATGATAAGGCCTCACATACAATTTCTCATATGTTGCCATGACAATCACATAACGATAACTTTTGTTATAAGAGAACTTGACTAATGGTAGGCACTACCCCTAATTACACTTATAGTGCATAACATAAACCCATAACATACCATTTAGTATCCGGTTCACCAGTTTTTTCTCTGTTAGAGTGTGGGTTATATGAGGTACTCATCTACAAATCTATCCCATCTCTTTCTACAAACAGTTCTAAAAGTGGGACACAAAGGTCTTGTCCCTATTGGACACAATGTTGAGTGGCAAATCATTAAATACCATAATCTCTAATTTAAAGAGCCTATCATACTACTCTGAAGTGAAACTTATCCGAGGTAGAAGAAAATGAGATTCCTTAGTCAAATGGTCCATGATCACCTAGATGGAATCATGTCCCAGGTAAGACATAAGCAACCTAATAATGAAATCCATGGAGGTTCTATCCATTTCCACATCAAAATCTCAGGAGGTTGTAGAACACCCATTTGTTTCTAGTGATCTACCTTCACCATCCAACAAGTCGTACATTTGAACATAAAAGACCATAATGTCCTTCTTTATGTTTACCCATCAATACAGGCACCTCATATACTGAGACTTGTTATCCCATCTGGGATATAACATAAATTATGACTCATGCACCTTAGTTAATAATGCCTACCATAACTTCTCATCCTTGGGTACCACTAATCAATTGTGGAACCATAGACCCCTATCTAGTCCAATCAAATAATATGGTTACCCATTGATCAATAACTCTTTGACCTTATTTATCCAAGAAGGGTCTCCTACTTATGCCTTAACAACCTGAATGGTGACCTCACGTGTGATGGTAAGAACTGCCATAAAGGCATGCGCCAACTCATTTATTTTGCAAGAGAACCAACTTTAACTTCGAAATAGTTGATAATGTAATCGTCTGCCTCCAACCCAAGACGTGTGCTATTATGTTCACCTTTCCTGGGTGATGTTGAATATCATAATAATAATCTTATATGAACTCCAGCCAACGATGATGTCACTTGTTCAAATACTTCTGACTGAATATATACTGCAAACTCTTATGATTAGTGAATATATAAAATGTATTTCCTAACAAATAATCCCTCCGTGCCTGAAGGGAAAAAATAATTGATGTTAACCCTAATTCATGGGTGGGCTAGTTCCCTTCGTGAATCTTAAGCTTCATGGAATCATATGCTATAGGCATATCCTCTTGCATCAACACCCCCAAAGTCCCTGTAGGTGTTAGTGTAAACCATGTAGTCCACCCCACTACAGGGTAAAGCAAGTATTATCTCTAAAGTTAACTTATTCTTTAACTCATCGAAAACCAACTAGCAAGAAACATCCCATATGAAAGGTACCTCATTCTTCATCAAGTTCGTCAAATACCCAATTATCTTCGAGAATCCCTGGATAAACTGTCAGTAATACTCGAAAGTTATGTACCTTTATAGGTGTAGTGGGTTATTCCTACTTCAAGAGCATCAAAACCTTCGGTAATACCCCATAATTTTAAAATCAATCTCAAACTAATTAATTATAAGATAATTGGATTAATTAAATAAAAATTCGGATCAACTATAATTTAATTTGTGAATTTAAAGTTAATTTATTTGAATTTAAAGTTAAGATGAATTAATATGTATTAGTATAATTAAATTAATAATTTGGTTAAGTTTTGTGGGATTTTGTTTAATAATTATAAAGTTTGGGGTTCAAACTATAATTTTTCTAAATTGAGTTGGACGTATGGAGGAATTTTGTATAAATCCTAAGGTTAGATTAATATTAGTGTATTATTTGGCGGATAAGTTAAGGGTTTGTAGGTTTAAAGCTATGGGATCGTTCTAGAAGAAATCAGTCACCATAGATTACATGGGCCCGTAATTACGTTCTTAACCACCTTTGCTATGGGGTATGTATCTACAACCGTGGACAGATCATGATGGAACCATGTAAAGGGCAAAAGATTATTTTTGTTTAACAACCTTATACAAATTTTATATCTTTTAAAGACATTAGCCCTCATTTTCTCTCATTGTCTCCATATAAGAACAATAAACTCCGTCTATACCCTTCACTAAGTAACCTGTTTCCATAATCAAGCCAATGTTTTTCTCAACAAAATTTCAAGTGAGAATTGAGAAAAGATTCAAATAATTTCAATTAGGTTTTCAAAAGGTTTCAAGAGGGATTTTATAACTTTTTTTGAGGGCGTTTCATATAAACCATTTTAAATCAACATTTGCGCTTTTCAAAGGGAAGTTACTAATATACTCTTACCTTTTACAAATAGAATTGTTGGTTTCACCTAAATCTTAAATGTAGGCTTCAAATTAATTATTAACCTTTTGGGTTTTGATATTCCTTATGCTATTGCCTATTGTCATGAAATTAGATATATTCACATATTTAAATGAGATTGAATCTTAGTTGGATTATAAATTGCGAATTTGGACTATTGGTTAGTAGACTTTCACATTAGCATTTGAATTTTAATGGTGGCCTCACATTAATTAGAATTTAATATTGGGTGATTAAGACTTAATTTCGATTTAATTATTATTAAAAATTCATATGATAAATAGGGTTGTACATTTATCTTAATTAGTATTACCTTTAGGTAGAGAGATCTGATTAATGTGATTTCATGAATAACGATTAATAATTGGATCATAATGCCTTATATAAATGTATAATTGAGAATAAACTCGTGTTTATAGTCTAGAATTTTAATTAGAATCCCTTTAATTAAGTTTGTTCTTAGAAATTAGAATTTGAACCTCATTCCAATTAATTATCTCTCTTATATTGTTGAAATTGAAATACATGAATAGTTGGATTAGAAGGAGTACGGGAAAAATGTTGTTAACTTATTTTTCCTTGTTGATGTTGTTAGTTTATGGGGGTAGTTGTAATATGATATTGATATTGTGGTTCAATTTATGTTATCCTTAGTTAGTTCACATTAATAATTTCATAACTAAATCTACTCTTAACGAATACCATATCTAGACAAAGTGTATCGAGGGATTCCTCATTTGAAATTCATTTATGGGACGTTCCCGCATAGAGTCTAGAAAGGGGTAGGAGTTAGGACTTTAGGAATGATTTACATAACCTATCCCTTTTATTATAATGCTTAAACTGTGGAGTGGTCACATACTAGTCACGTTCCAATGGTTAGTTTAAGAATTCTTTTTAAAGTTAATTAAATGATGTAACGAGTGATTTAAAGATTGGTTTGGAGTGGTACAAAGGGTGGGAGTTAATGGAAGACAATGATGTTATCATAAGTAGTAATATACATGAATAATATGGAACGGGACAAAGATGATAATGATATTTATTAAAATGAAGTTCATAAGAGATGTGGTTAGGGAGGGGGGGTGCCGAGAGAGGATACTCTTACTTGTTACATGCTGAGGGAGCATGGTTTTATTTTTGTATCATGCCTATTATTGTTTGTCCCAATTATGCTATCATGAGGTGGTGACCAGTTTGCGTGACAATATCTTATTTTTTTCATCACATAAATTGTTCATGTTAATAGTGCTGAACATACGAGGGAAAGCTTGAGTCCAGTTGTGTGACAATATTTATTTTTTCACCACACATATTATTTATGTTTATAGTTTCAGACATGACACTGAATGGTGGCGTCCGTTTGTGTGATAGTCTTATTATGTGATTACCACATGTTCTTTAGATGGTCGAGGAGATGGGGTACATATCCGTTATGGTTTAATTAATTGAGAGATTAATTAAATATTGAAACTAATGATTTTATTATTATGGCTTGTGAGGACTCGTTGGATTGGATTTTTGTTGTATGATAGACGACTGTGGACTTATCACTTATATATAATTAAATTTAACTTGTGTAGCTTTTGTAACTTGTTGGGTTTTGACCCATTTATAGTAGTGAAAACATTTTATGTGTTAGGGTTGAACCTAGAGAGTATATCCCCCCAACGATCATAAAACTTATCTTCTCTCTCATTTATTCATCATCATCATCATCATCATCATCATCATCATCATCATCCTCATCATCATCATCATCGTCATCATCATCATCATCATCGTCATCATCATCATCATCATCATCCTCCTCCTCCTCCTCCTCCTCCTCCTCCTCCTCCTCATCATCATCATCATCATCATCATCATCATCATCATCATCATCATCATCATCATAAGGAGTTTGGTATATGTTTAACTCCTTAATGCACTATCTTCCATTTTAATTGCATGAGTTGAGTACTTTGGATTTAGTCGGCTCGTATATTGGCAGGAAAATTTTGCATGTATATTTCATATTTTTGTTGGGTTAGTATTGTGTAATGACACTGCGTACTTAGTACGCTCATTTTAGACTTGTGGATGCAGTTGTATATATATTTTCTCATATGGCTTTTAGTTGATGATTCATTTATGTGATTTTATTTGAGTTTTATCATATCGTATCCATATCTAGCTATACAGTTTTATTTGATCATCTAAATGCTATAAATGATATTTTAAATTGTTTTGACAAGTTGTATATTTTAATAATAAGACGTGGTAGACCACATTATTTAAATATAAAGTTTTTTACACCTTACTTAGTTCTTTGAAATACCCCTTTCTAACACGATGAAACCCAAAGATGCACCTCTCATAACCAAACTCTACACTATTTAGACTTAGCATAAATTCGATTGTATTGTAATGTTTGTAAGACATCCCACAAATGATGAGTTTGCTCCTCTACATTTAGAGAATAAATCATAGTATGATATATGAACATGATGATGAACCGATCCAAATTCTCCCTGAACACATAATTTATCAAGTTCATGAATATGGTTGGTGCATTTGTCTAGTGGAACGGAATTACCATGAACTCATATGACCCATATAATGTGGGAAATGTCATATTCAAAGCATCCTTCTCCTAGATCATCAACTGGTGGTACCCTAACCTCAAATCAATCTTCAAGATGTATGAATCACTCCTCAACGGTTCAAATAATTCTTTGATAAGGGTAATGGGTGCTTGTTCCATAGGGTAACCATATTCAACTCCTACTGATACACACACGGTCTCAATGATCCATGATCCATCAATTCTTCACAAAGAGGAACATAGTTCCCTGAGGTGAAATAATGCTCCAAATAAATTGATATCCAAGAAGATACTCAATCTTCTCTCCTAACTTTCTCATATCTAATTAATCCATATGTTAAGGTGCTCGAACAATCACTTTAGTGCCTAGAGCCAAATCAATAAAAAAATTATCTCCCACCATTATGGTACTTAGAATCACCTTAAAGAGGTTAGGAAACTCACTAGCTATAGGAATAGAGTCTTACGACATGGTTAGCCCCTTAAAGTATCCCCTTGATGTAAACAAAATGCATGCTCGACACCCCCGGGATTCGTCAGTGAAACTAAGTACATCTCCTACCCCAAAATGAAAACAAAAATAGAATTAAAAAAACAGTCCAAACTAGCATGATAAACAGATAACATATTCGTCCCTAGGATAACGTTATACGCATACATATCTAGAATCAATAAATCATATACAATGTGTAGCCCCCAATATCCTCACCTATTCCTCGCCACATGGAATGAATAGGTGTGTCGCAACCCAATGGTGAATCTATGCACAATAAAATATCCGACGCTGAATGTAACAACCTAGTTAACTGAGCAAAGGCTCAGTAATAAATGAATTTTATGCACCAATATCAAACAAAATATGTACATCATGACCATGGACAAGAAACATACCCTTTATTGCCTGAACGAGTGCCTGATCATGTATAGGAGAGACGTAATACACATGATCATAATACAACTATGGTATGTTTGGTATAGTGGTGGATATATTAACACTGACACTATAATAATTAGTGGGGTCGATAAGTGCCGATGTTAGACATGTGGTACCTGGTATCCCTATAAACCTCTTTTCCCACAGGTGACCTTATTTCATTTCGGGAACCTCGTAGCTATATGTCTGACCTATCTATATGCAAAAAACAATGTGTGGAAATATCTTGTTTTGGTTCCTACCCTATAAGTAACCCTAGTTGGACTATTTCTCTTGGCCTTAATATACCTAATGATTACAATCATCATAACCATTGTGCCTCTTATGAGGATAATATCTAGTCTAGTTCCCCTTAGATTGTTGGACCTCTTGTGTATGGGGTGTCTCTCCCATGTACCTCTTGCTATATTTCTAGATTGTCTAGATGAATCCTCTTTAGGACATTTCTCCCTTTTTCCTTTGTAGAAATTTATGTGATCCTGACAATATAATAAAAAGACATTCACCACGTATTTATAAGTTGTGTAAGATAGGTTTCGTAATATTATTTACTTATTCCACCATGTTAAACCACGAATAAAGAAATCCATCCTCTTTGACTTTGTGGCCACCTCCTCTAGTGGAGATAGTGAAAGGCTAATGAAATCCTGATCATATTCTACAACAGTGTGGGTACCCTGCGTCAGACTGATAAATTTTCCATTCTTTTGTCCCTTTGTCGCTGGAGGAAAGTACATCAAACATGACCCATAAATCATAAATGTCCATGGTTCTTCTATCTTCTATGATGGTTATAGACTCCTACCACTATAATACCTCACCCATCAGGTTAAGGTTCAAAAGTATCTGCATCTGAACGTCAATGAACTCAATCATCCTTAAGTGCCTCTAGATATCGTTCCTCCATTAATGCGTCACCAGAATAGTAGTTTTCCTAACGAACCCTGACGAGCTACCTTTAAAAAAGGTTCCATGTTCCCTCTTCCAAATGGATAGTTGTGTCTAAGTTGGTAAGGCCATATGTGGTTATGGTTATTGAAGAACTGTAGCCTGATGACCATTCTAGTGGTGAATGCCTAAGAAATGATGGAAACCATGTCCAATACTGGTGCTTCCTATGGTACCTACTACCATTGTGGATAATGATTCGGTTAAGCATTTTTATTGGTAATCAATCATCCTCTCCAATCTCGTGTGCTTCACGTCTAAAAGCAAACCCAAAAAATGTATTATCTAATGATTCATAAATAAGAATACACCTAATTCTAAGTATAATAATTAGGGGTGGACAAAAAATAACCCGGACCGATTGGACTGGTTAGACCGAACCGAACCAAACCCACTTATACGGGATAATTTTTAATTCGGTCCAAATTCGATCTGTATTTCAAAAGACCCACATTATTCGGGTCGGTCCTCAGACAACCTTTTTAATTCGGTCCCTAAACTGGACCGGACTGCATTATTTTATATAATATATATATATATATATATATATATATATATATATATATATATATATATAATATACTAATACTACTAGTAACTAAGTACAAAGTCTAACTAAACTTTAAAACACACACACACACACACACACACGACACAAGTGCACTGTGCACATATTATACAACAACACAAACTCAAACTCTGTCAAACTCGTACTCTCACTCACCTAACGAATAATACACGGGCGCTGATAATACACCCTCCACCACCGATCTCTCTCATCTTCCCTCCCTTCTCCTCCCTCCCTCCATCGTCGATCTCCCTCCTTCAAACATATGTTAGCCCCTCAACTTGATTCTGCCGTCGGCACTAGTAATACGTCGGTACCTCCACCTCCCTCCTCCTTCAACCATACGCCGGTAAGATATATTCCATTATTGTTTTAGCATTTTTTTAGCAATATATATTTTTTATTTAATTTTGCTCGATCTCTACTTTGATAAAAAAAATCACAGAGGGTAAACTTAAAAGGTCGATCTATTTTTTGCCCGATCATAGAGCGTGAAATCATCATAGAGTTTAAACAAAAAAATTATACTTTGGGGGTATAACTATAACATGTAGAACCTGTTATTTTGCTCGATCCATTTTTTTTTGTTTTGCTCGATCTCTATTCAATAAACTTAAAAGGTTCAAAACAACCCCTATTTTTTCAAAAAAATTATTAATTTTTTTGGGAAAAAATGACTAAAGAAATGTAAATTTGGACCGATTACTACCCTAACCGGACATAAAATAGCCTAGACCGAATATATAGGCTAAACTGATTAAATCGGTCCAAATTTGGTCTTCCAAATTAAAGGATCGAATAATGCGGTCCGACACTAAAAATGATCAAAAATCGAACCGGATCGGACTTCGCCCACCCCTAATATTAATGGAATGTTGAATGTAGTAGAGAGGATGCTCTAAAGCAAACAATGACATCCCCTATTTTCCATTTGTCGGTTGGCCATTCCAATACACTGTAGATAGGACTTGTTAAATCAATTTATATCATTCTCATCATCATGGAAAAAATAATAGTAGTAATAAAATACTATAATTAATTTAAAACATCCACGACATGCAATGAATAAATAATAATAATAATTAGATAAATAGTAGTTGTTCCATATATATCTATATAAATATATAAGTATAATATCAATCTGATGAATAGTCTCAAATGAAATAAAATAAACTAGGACAAACATAGTTAATAAATAATCTATGAATAAAATGAGTTGAATACTAGAATAACTTAGTGGAAATAAAAAACTTAATTTGGGAATGGATATGACTAGAATGCGAAGATAACAAGTGTAATTGATCACCCCTGATGCTGCTATTTATGAATAATTGGAAAACATTTTTTTATACTAATTGGGTTAGAGCCTGAAAATTACAAGAAAATCATATTTTATCCAAGCACTAACAATATATGACTCATTTATGTAATCATGCCAACCCACTGACACGCACACACAAAATGTGCATCACCCCCAACATAAGTGAAATAATTTATGCAAGTGTCCCAAACAAGTCACAACTAATACTAATAAGTCTTAACCGATATATTATAAAGTAAGCTATCATGTCATCCCGCAAAACCATCCCAATGTAAATCATTATATATATATATATATATATATATATATACATATATAAAGAGTAAAACTTAGTACAATCCCGAGTGAAGTCACCCGAACAATAAGATATACATTATATCGTAATACATGCAACACACGAGATATTGTCTTTAAATAACATGTCCATAATTGGACTATACAATATATTTATAAGTATCATAAACCACGCAAAGACTTAAATCTCCAAAGACATTTTCATACCTCTATTGGTAAATTCATAGGTCTCCTTTACCTACATATTTAAAACAAGCACACACAAAAAAATGTAGGATCACCATGTAGTCACACAATCATCTAGTCACATTCCAAATCGTCGAATGGATAAAATCATATACGTCTCCATGTCATGAGATAGTGACCAATTGAATCAATGATCAATTACATCGACCTCCGCACAATATGCTAATCATCCAGGAGAACGGTACCTAGTCCGACAATCCATTTAAATCCACAACCACAATCAATTGATTTCTTATGAACCAAATATTTTCATATGGAATGTTTACATCCACACACAATCATATGTATTAAACTATATTCATAGGATACCGCATAACACTCGCTACTCAATACTTATCTAAAGAACCAAACTCAAATTTCAAAAATAATTATAAGTTTATTAACCTAAACTTCAGTTAGGTATAACCTTAGAATTTTCAAAATTTCTAGTGGTATATATATATATATATATATATATAATACCAACCTAAAGTCCAAGGAAAATAACTATTGAACAAACCAAATGAAAAGCAATAAAAATAATAAGGACCCTTACCAGACCTCCCCGCCACCATAGTGGTCTAGGCAAACTGGTATAACGGTCCCTAGGGGCACTGTAGTGGGTTCAAGACCCACTGTGGTTGGGATTACCTTTTTCTCTAAACTATTATTAAATATAGCTTCTTCTACCCAATTTGGTTAATTAAAAAAAAGTCCACCATTCGCATCTATATAGCCTCTGTAAGAACTCCAAATCATGTTCTGATCAATCCTAAATGATCCTAATTCAAACATTTACATCATAATATAAAATTATTAATGGAATTTACCTATAAAAATCATAACTTTTGGGTTCATTATTATACTAGGTTTCACCATTACTACGTATCTTACCTATTAAAGGTATCATCGAAGTATAAAAATATCCATATGCATGATTTCTATTATCAGTAATCGTATTAACCACATGGATTTCAACAATAACTTCCAAATATGATTAAACTTAAAACATGATTACAAGTCTACATCTTTGATCTATATTAACCCAATATAAACATGATTAATTAAGAAATTATCATCCTTACATGCCACTAATCCCAATTAATTTAAATAGAAATCAAGACATAAATAAGTTGCAAACTATAGTATGACAAAGCAAGAAATTTCTTGCCTCGTTACGTATGATGCATGATCTTCCCTCTTGTGATCTTTTAGTTCTTCTCAAAACACCTCATCAAGCTCTCCCAAAACTCTCCTTCTAATAGGGTTTATGTTTTAGATTTAAAGTAATTGATTAGTGAAGTTTAACATCACTTATCTATCGTTAATCTCGCATGGCCATAAAAAATCTTAAGTTTTTGCCTCCGTTGGTGCCCAAAACGCTACCGCGACAAGACGAAAATTTAGCCCAAAGATATACCTACCCCCATGGTCAAATCCTAAATGCTAAAAATATATCTTGGGGTCTTTATACCACCATCGACTCTGATCCAATTGATAAAGTCTCATAACGCAAAATAAATTAAATGACATAATTATTTTACAAGTATCGAGACATAATTAATTTCCATATAATTAATTCCAATGATTAATTAATTTATAACATCTAGTTCCAAAGTCACATAATATGAAAATCTAACTATCACATAAATTATGTATTTATTATCAGCATTTCAAACAAGTAATAATTATTCCCATTTATTAAATTATTCTAGCAATTAATAATTTATAATTTCCAAATAAAAATATGGGTATTATAGGTTGCGAAACTGGCGCATTGAAACTTCATTATTAACAATTTTGATTGGTAATTAAGGGGTCCATTCGATATTAAAACCCATTTTTACACATCATATATCCCTCTCTCTAAACCTCATCATAATCTGTTTAAAATGGTAAATAAAACACGTATTAGACTTTACATACAATTGTGGATTTGGATACATGGTGAATAGTAGATCAACATAACCGGAACTTAAAGATTTTGGAGTTTTCTGTGTAATTTTCATAGGTTCTTCATATATATAGACACCACATTCTAGGAACCCCTAAGTCCGTCCTTATAATCCTAGCACTTCCCCCTTCCACCGCAAATCTAGGTCACACTCCGAGTACCGATCTAGAGACCATCGGGAGCCCCTGAGACCCATTTGACTCTGATTAACTCTTTCGTCAGAGCAAAAGATCTTTGAATATTTGAAGGGCAACGAAACCCCTTTACAACGGTCTACCCCATGCGTGAATTGGCATAACGGTTCAGACAAACGAACCATTTCACTACCAAAAACTAATTCAGAGGCCGCCAGGTGCTCCCGGGCCCCGAATTGACCCTAATCAACTCCATCGTCAGAGGGAAAGCTCTTTGAATCTTATAAGGGCACTAAAATCCCTTTCCAATGGTTTGCCCCGTTCACAAAATAGCATAACCGTTCGGACGAAAGATCAGTTTTCCCTAGAAAATCGACTCGAAGGCCACCGGGTGCTCCCAGATTCTGTTTGACCAAAGTCAACTCTTGAAGTCAAACAAGATTGAATGAATCTCTAAAGTTTACTGAATGCCCTTTATAATGATTCACCCCGTGTAGGATTCTGACCTACGGTGGGGACGAACGAGCCATTTTACTTCGAGAGGTCACCAGACGCCTTCGGGCACTGGTTGGCCAAGGTTAACTTTCCAAACCGAGCCAAACTCTTTGGAATGTCTAATTACATATCCTAAGCTTTCCAACGGCACATTCCGTGCACAATTCTGACTTACCATGCAGACAAACGATCCGTTTGTGTCCGACGAGCTCTCGTCCAAAGGACCGACTTGTGCTTCCAAGCCACATTTAACCCAAAGTAAACTCCTAAACCCAGGAGTGGTCTAATGGACTCTCGAAGGCCTCTGAAATACCTTTCTAACGGTATGCTGCGTGAGCAATTCGAATCAACAGTTTGGGCTCTATAGTCCTTTTTCCTGAAAAGTCCGCACGGGACTGCCAATTGGCAAGTCCTGAACCCTGCCTATCAGCACAGTGTCAAGGGTGACCTGCCGATAGGCACCCCTTTTTTCCCTATAAATAAGGTCCATGAATTCATTCCCAACAGACAGTAAAAACCCATCAGCATCAGTGATGTCAGCAACATTCTCTCAAAATCAGCGAAGTTCCATATGAGAAATCTCATTCAAGCCTAAATACGCATCCTTTTCACACCCAGTTTGGAAAATATCCTTATCTCTCATCAACATCCATCAACATTAAAAAGAGTTCATCCAAGATCCAAGCTCAATCTCTAAAAGAAGGTTCAATTCCATCTCCCTCTCTTTCAAATATCTTGTTTTGCATAAATTACTTTAGATTCATAATCTAGTTTCATTCTAGTTCACACATATTAACATATACACTTTTATTAGTATATCGCACATACTCTATTTTTCATAAAAAATCCAATAAAAAACAAAAGAGGGTTACACCCATAAATTCCGAACGAAATTATCCACCACACTTTTTCCAAAACTAGAAACACATTTTCTACACACACACGCCTAATAAAATTCCGTTCGAATCTATGGGATAAACCCCACCTCTGTCCTACATTCGAACTACGTGGACTTTGATGCCTTTATAGGATACGTAGGCATCTCAGATTAAAATCCGAGACTCGAGTCCCACTTTTCAATTTTCCAACTTCTCCTATTTTTCCAAAATTCTCAAATCCCTAATTTTTATCATACATATACATATAATATTCTTGTTCGCACTTCATCCCACATATATTATCATTTCCCCATAATGATCAATATCTTGATGAACGCTCATATTCTATCCTCTATATTTGTTATTACTTTGGGAATATTCCTATGGATGACCTTACCATATCTTTTCCATGGTATGGGTCAAACGATTCCAATCTCCATTATATAAACACATGAACACACTTCACGGGGATAAAAGAAAATATTAACATTTTCTCATGAGAGACCGAAAGGGAGGGATGGGTGCCTAACACCTTCGCATTTCGTAACTTAGCCCCCGGAACTCCAATCTATTGGTTTCACATGTATGAGTTTGTCCTTGATGCTGCTCTCTCGAAGTGGCAATATATTCTTTTACCTGTTTTGAACAAAATAGGATGGCGACTCTATCTCTTTACATTCACCCCACACCGACGACGACCGAAGCCCCATTTTCGAAGAGAAGGGTGCGAGATCGTGACGCAGTTTCTTCCCCGGGGGATCCTCTGTCTCCTTTCCCCAGAAATGAATGCCGCGCCGATCGGGATGGCCATAGTGGAGACTCTGTTGGGGACTATTTTTATAAGGGATAGACTCTATTCACATGGGTGTTTTATTTTCTTGTATATTCCACTTTATTATTCATGTGTACCTCATGCTTATGCTGTTATTTGCACACTTGTAGAAGATTCTCCATGTACACTTCACACCACGTGCACCAAGGATCACATATATCAACGTATTGCACACATCACTTATCCATGCTTGGTATAATATTGGTACTTGTACTTTGCTACCTGTTTGGCATGATCAAGAAAGATACTCTCACCATAAGATACTAATAAGAGAATCATGCATGATTCACACGACATCACCCAAGAGCATTATTATTCACCAAATATTGTCCCGTAACTGAAGAGTCACTTCGTGATGGGCGCTGGTCTGACAGGGCGTAGTTAGCCTAAGCGATATGACTCTCACATTCCATTATCCAAATACCTTTTACGTATATCAAACAGTTCCCCCGCATCGTACAGCTTGACCGAAGTCATGATGGGAGGTATATCGAAGGGAAATCGTTCACGTACATCGAGTATATCGAATTCTCTCTCACATGTACCGTCCCCACAAGGTATATAGTGGGGTAATTCACGTACACTCAGGTATATCAAATGGCTTGTCCACACATACCTATTTCCCTCAAAAGCAATACATATATCGCGAAAGTCACGCCAAAGGGGGGAACCCTTTCTAATTCACCCAACGAACTGCATACCCGCATATAGGTGTCAAGCCTAGGACACACATGTTAGATTGACGATTTCGACCCGAAAATCTGCCGAAATTTTGGGTCGGCCTGCCACCAAAGTTTTGCGCATTTTGTAAAATGGGACCCAACCCTTGAGCCTGGTTACAAGTACAACCATAGCCTCACATGTGTTGCAAACCCAATTTTCCCAGGCTCGGGTCCCGTCCGACATTTCATTTTGCATTTAGGAGAATTTAATACAAGTGAGAACCTAATAAACATAATAATCATGCTATGACCCGTCTCTACTCTTTTCCTCTCTCTTTTTATCCAAAAAGCGTCCAAAAACATTTTTTTCCTCTTTTATTAAAAATACCCAAAACAATTTCGTTCTCATATTTTCTAAAAATGTTAAAAATATCTTCCTCCTTCTTTTTTCACAAAAATAACGAATTTCCCTTTCTCTCTTCTCGAAATAAATTCTAATTTTTCTACTTCTCAGGTCGATCACATACCCTTAGCTGGGCTCCCTATTGGCTTCGATCTTCAGTTAAATCACCCCGAATTTCTGTCAGTCCCTTTATTTCCTCCGAGTTTGAGACTCACCCGCCTCTTATGAAGAATACGGATCAAGTGCAGAATGTACAACTGAATTAATTGATGATTCTGGCTCAGCTCACTGCCAAAATTAACAACCTTCAAACTGAGGTTCATGAGATGCAAAGAAATCGGGTCCCTATCCTCGAAGATCCTGAGGTCATTTTCCCTCGTGCCATGGGGTCTCTTGAACCCGAAATTATTTGGATCCCTGAAGAATACCATCATGCTCCGCGTGCTCCTCCTGCTAATGGGCCACCACCAACCCATCTTCCTATACCAAACCTTGCTCAGACCGGGGCGAATTTACCTGGAACTGTTGATCTAAAAGAGGGAGAACTGAACAAGGTCAAGGAATACCTCATGATGCTAACCACGAAATTCGACCAAGTAAGAATATCTGGGAATTACATGGACTACACCCACATGTCTCCCTATCCTAAAGCTAGGTTACCAAAAAAATTCAAGATTCCCAATATCGAGAACTTTGGAGGAAGTTGACCCCCGATCGTTCATATTCGTAGCTATCACCGAACCCTGACTCTCCTAGGCGTTTTCGAAGAAATAATGGCTCAGATATAACAAAAACCTCTAAAGGATAACACCCTCCATTGGTTCCTATCCCTTAAAGAATCCAGAATTCGCAGTTGGGAAGACGTTGCCCGTGAGCTCATGTCACAGTACAAGTATAACGAGGAGCTAGAGGTTACCCACCGTGACTTAGAGCTACTCAAATAGAATCTTGGGGAATCAGTAAGTAACTTCATAGCAAGATGGAGAGAAAAAGCAGCTACCATGACCAATCGGCCTTCTGAAGAAGAACAAGTCAGTATTATGAAGAAAAACTTCCTACCCCACGTCTGAGCAATAATGGGAGGACATTATTACCCTAAATTATGATCCCTCCGAGAAGAAGGATTAGAAATCAAAGAAGGTCTTTCCAAGACAGATGTTAAATTGAAGAAAATCTCAGGATAGTTTGCTCTTAGGAAATTTGAAAAGCCTACTTGTACCACAGTCTCTACTATCAATAATATCTCTCAGCCTGCCGCTTCATGGGCACCAGAAAGTTGCCTAAACCCAATCTGAAAAGAATATACCAAGCTTCACACTCCTTTCTCCAAAGTCTACTAGGCTCTCTTGAACTAAAACCTGATCAAACCCTTAGACCCTCATCCGTTACCAAATCTTCTTCCAAAGAATTTTAAACCTGATGCCCATTGTGACCATCACCAAGCTTCTAGCCATACCACCGACTAATGTTTCCATCTCCGAAACATAGTCCAAAGCCTGATTAATCGGTGTATCATCACCCCACCAGCTAATCCTAAACTAAAAACTACACATAATCCACTCCCAAGTCATACAACTGCTATATTCCTAGAAGAAAACTCATAACTCGACCCATCTACCCAAATCATGCCAAGTAAATCACCAATCATGCCAGTATACTCTCCTAAACCTCTTCAAACATGCCCATATTTCCTCTTACACCCTACTAACCTTGCCGATCAAACCTTATCACCCCTCACCAGAGCCTACATCGCTGTTCGTACCCATTCTGGAGGTAAAGCCATGGAATTATCAAAATTGTTGAACTAACTCCTAGAGTTCCGGCTGAAACTTCCCTCCCAGATGACCATTGACTGTCAGAGATTTAGTGGGTTATTATTATAATCTTGAAAATTGGCCCGAGAGTCAGACAACTGGGTTTTTCCAACCAACGAAGTCAGTCTAGATGGCCTGGTCCAGATCATGGCAGATTTGTTTCGGCAGACTGGTGATATTTGTAACATATCTGAGCTGCTCGACGCTTTGAAATTACAAAGTCACCTGGCCCCTCAGTCTCACATTTCCCTACCAAATGGGAGGAATTATACGAAGAGGTCATTGAAGTTTTAGAGTGTGTTAACTTTACATGGAAATACAATATCATTGCCACCGAATGGGGAGACGATTCTGAAGATTTAGTTGAAGAGCTAGATTAAAGAAACACTAGTCTGATAGCCAACCTATGTAGAGTGATATCATTCGAGGAGCTGCTAGGAGAGATCAACCAAGTAGTTAAGCAACCCGACATTGATGAAGAAATAGGGTTTATATTTTTCCCCTCTTTTGGGAATCACATGACCAGGTTAGGGAGAAATTACCAGAATTCGAACTTATAACCATTAACAAGCGATAAAGGGAAAGGTGTTGAGAATCTCCCTATGCCAGAAATGAATCTTGAAGAAAGTAAGGTCCTTGATCAACTGAAGAAAACTCAAGCTAACATCACTCTATGTGGACTTTTCATGTCTTCTCAACTGTACCAAAATGCCCTAATCAAGATACTCATAGGACCCACAGTTCCTCCTTCAACCACACCAGAAGAAGTAGTGAATCTAGTTAGATCCCCGACCTCTACTTGAATGCTCTGCTTCTCCAAGGAGGAAATCCCTAAGAATGGTCCCAACCACATTCATGCTCTCAATATCTCTATTGAAGTTATGGGGAAAACTGTCCCCCTCTCACTCATCAATGACGGATTAACTCTGAATGTGTACCCACTAAGAACTCTAAATTTTTTGGGATTGAAAGTGAGTGGCCTGGCTCCAACCTCTGCTACCGTGTGTGCCTATGATAACACCCATTGAGAACTAATAGGATTTATCAAGCTTGTAATAGGGGTTGGCTTTATAAATCCTGTTATTGAATTCCAAGTCATCGATATCCCGGTCTATTTTAATCTATATTATTCAGACGACCGTGGCTCCATAACATCAAAGGGGTGTCTTCTTCCCTTCATTAGAAATTAAAGTTCTTTGCTAATGGACAAGTTATCACCATCTTATGAGATAGTGACAACACCGAGAATGCGAGCCCCAGTAATTCGATACTCGATATACAACACGGGGTGAATGATATGCTGCTATTAGGCTTCCACATTGAACCACTCATACTCCCAGTAGGGGATGACTTTAAAGATAGGGTTTGTCCACAATATAATCCTCATGGAAATGTCAATGTAATCCAAATGTTTAAGAATATGCACTTCATGCCCGGACTGGGGCTAGGGCAAAGACAACAAGGGTTAACTGAACCTATTTTGTTGAATGAGGCCTTTTCTCCTTGTGGCTTGGGTTATTAACCATCAGAAAAAGAATTCATATTGATCCATCGGCCTCGACTGAAGAGAAAGTTAGAATGCTCTAGAACCATCTCAAGAGATTCCCTACTAAATGGAAGATTCATCAGAGAGGGAGAAGATTTCCCCTTTTACGGCTTACCTGAGCCTTGGTATGATCCTGTAGACAAAAGGATGAAACCAGGAATGGAGATCTTTTTTCAAGACAGCTACCTGGGAGCCAAAAGTTCCCAACACTATATGCAACCACTCACTAAGGAGACCATAACTGATATCGGGGATTTTGAGGACAGTGACTCTATGGATTCTTTCAACCTGCAGATACTGGGGCTGAAATTATGCATGATCCACTCAGGGACTACATCATCTGATCCATCCTACCTCATTAAAGATGCTGATACACCCCTTCTCAGCTGGCATGCTGCACCTGTGCCACCTGCTGATATTCAACCTAACCCTGATGTTTACCCCCTTTCCCCTATTGTTGTTTCCTCTCACTCTGATGTAATCGAGACCTCCTTTGATGAGGTTCTTAAGGTTGTTTTTCCTATCAATGAAATAAATAAAGATTTTGAGTATCTTGCTGTGCCTTACATTAATTATCTTGATTCTAATCATAATCTTGATGATGATGACTTTGCAAATGAATAATTCTTAACTGATCTAAATAAGGTTAATAACAAATAACATAATCGCGTTCAAGTTAATGAACATGAAACTGTTATTATTAATCTGGGTTCTAGTAGCCAAATGCGAGAGATTAGGATAAGGGCTACCCTTGATGAGCATGAATGCATGCAAATCGAAGAGCTACTGAAGGAGTTTGTGTATGTCTTCATATGGTCCTATGATACTATGCCCGACATTGACCCTGAGATAGCACAACATGATATTATAACTCTCCCGGAATGTAAACTAGTCAAACAAAAGTTATGAAGGCTCTACACCGAATGGTCACTCAAAGTAAAAGAAAAAGTAGTTAAGCAAATGAACGTGGGCTTCATTCGTATGATTGAATATCCCATATGGATAGCCAATATCGTACCTGTGCTAAAATCAGGAGGTAAGGTCCACATGTGTGTCGACTACCGAGACTTGAACAAGGCCTCTCCGGAGGATGATTACCCACTACCCAACATCGATATGATTATGGAAAACACAACCAGCTATGCTCTTAATTCATTCATTGGCGGATTTGTCGAATATAACCAGATCAAGATTCACCCTGATCATCAAGAGAAAACCATATTCATCACCCCTTAGGGAACCTTTTGCTATATTGTCATGCCATTTGGTCTAAAAAATGAAGGGGCTACCTACCAAAGGACTGCCACAACCATTCTGTATGATCTGAAACACAAGGATATAGAGGTCTATGTAGATTACATGATTATTAAGTCCAAGACTAGAGAAGGTCATGTTCCCGCTCTCCGAAAATTCTTTGAACGACTGCGACAATACCAAATGTGACTTAACCCATATAAATATGTCTTTGACATTAGCAGAGGTAAACTCTTGGGATTCATGGTCAGTGAGAAAGGGATAGAAGCAGATCCTGCTAAGCTGAAAGCCATACTTGATATGCCACCTCCACGAACGGAGAAAGAAGTCTGAGGATTCCTTGGGAAATTATAATGCCTCAGTTGATTCATAAGCCAATTGACTTCCATCTGTGAACCCATCTTCAAACTCCTTTAAAAATATTCAACCAAGGACTGGAACAAATCTTGCCAAGAAGCGTTCGACTGAATTAAAAAATACCTAACTACTGCAGTCGGGACTGGAACCCATCTGGTGCTTATGCCACCGCAGCCTGGTCTTCCCTTACTCTTATACTTAACCATGACCGCTACTGCAGTCGGGGCTTTGCTAGCTCAATACCTTAAAGAAACCCATAAAGAAAAATCCATCTACCATGCTAGTCAGAAATTGGCCAGTTACGAAGTTAACTACACCACCTTGGGGAAGGCATGTGTTTCTCTTATCAGGGTTACCCAAAAGTTACGACACTACATGCTCGCCTTTCCTATTAGACTCGTATCCCAGATGGATCCTATCAAATACGTACTCGAGAAGCACGCTCTATCCAGTCAAATGACCCACTGGTTGATGCTTCTGGCTGAGTTCGATATCACTTATGTCACACAGAAATCCATGAAAGGGAGAGCCATCTCTGACTACCTTGATGACTACCCTATGAAAGAAGTCGATGTCTAGTTTTTTGAATTCCTAGATGAGAATATCCTTTGAACCTCCCAAGAAGATATTCAATGGAAAATGTTCTTTGCTGATGCTACCAACAAAAAAAGATATGGCATTGGAATCCTCCTTATTGCCCGTGATAACTCCCACACTCCCATTGGCATTAAATTGGATTTCCCCTGCACTAACAACATTACTGAATAAGAGGCATGCAAGGTAGGCCTCAAGGTTGCCCTCAAGAAAGGCATTCTATATCTTGATGTCTACAAGGATTAAACCCTCATCATCGGTCAAGTACTCAGGAAATGGAAAGTCAAGGACGATAAACTCTTACCCTTCTATGCCCACCTTGAAGAACTACCTTCCCAATTCTAAGAAATCACATTCCACTACCTGCCCCAAGAAAAAAATAACCCAACTGATGCCGTTGACACCTTAGCCTCCATGATTGACATACTCGAAGGAATAACCATGGCTCCCTTCCTTATCCAAAAATAAGATAAACTAACCCACTACTACCACATCGAACTCTGTGCAGAGGAAGAATTCAAAATAGCCGACTATTGGTACTATGATATTTGGTGCCTCCTCAGACACGGTCGGTATCCCCAAAGAGATAATAAGAAAGATCGAGCAACTCTCCGTAGACTGGTCGCCCAGTACATTATCTGTTATAGGGTACTGTTTAAGAGAAACTTTGTTGGAACCCGTTTACACTGCATTACAAGGGCTGACATTGAAGAAATGATGCAGAAAATCCATAACGGGGAATGCAGACCCCACATAAACGGTCATATGCTCGCCAAAAAGATCATTCGATAAGGATACTACTGGACTACCATGGTACAGGACTGCACAACCTACGTTCGTAGATATCTCAAATGCCAACAGTTCTCCAACTTACAGCATCTGCCTCCGTAAGAACTGTACAACATGACTTCTCCCTGGTCATTTTCCATATGTGGCATCGATATCATAGGGAAAGTCATGCCGAAGGCATCAAATGGGAATGAGTTTATCCTAGTTACTATTGATTACTTCACCAAATGGGTCGAAGCGAAGTCATACACAGTTCTGAATGCCAAGAAAGTGGCCAAATTCATCAAGAAAAACATCGTTTGTCGATATGGGGTCCCACATGAACTAGTATCAGATAATGGGTTACATTTTGAGGAAGAGGTTACGAAAGTGGTTGACGAGTATGGAATTCAGATATATAAATCCTCTCCATATTGATCTCAAAGCAACGGAGAAGTTGAAGAAACCAATAAGAATCTCAAAGCCATCATCACCAAGATGACCGAGAGTTATCGTGATTGGGCCGATAGGATCCCTTACGCCCTTTGGGGCTACCGCACCTCAGCTTGAACCTCTACTGGGGCTACACCTTACTCTTTACTCTGCGGCATGGAAGCATTCCTACCAGTGGAGCTAGAAATACCCTCGCTACGCGTCATGCTTGAAAGCAAGGTCAGTGAAGAAGACTGGCACCAAAGCCGTCTTGACGAGATGACCCTCCTAGATGAAAGGATATTGAAAGCTCTATATCACATACAACGGAACCATCGCCATAGAACGCGGTCATTTAATAAGAGAGTCAAGGACCGCGGTATTCGAGAGGGGGATTTAGCCCTTAAAGAAATAGTAGAACCCATCTGGGACCCTAGAGTAAAATTTAAGCCCAATTGGAGTGGCACCTACATTGTGAAGAAGATCCTGTCGGGCGATGACGTTGTGCTCATCGACCTTTACAGGGAAGAAATAGTTCATCCAGTCAACTTGGATCGTCTCAAGAAATTCTACCCATAGTCCGAAATCTCGGCGCGCTACGACTCTTCTCATCTCCCTTCTATTCTAAAAAAAATCTCATATTTTTCCCCTACCCAAAAATACGTGGGCCTGATCCTCTAAAAACATTTTCAAAAAAATGAATTTCAAATTTTTTCAAAACCCTCTGAGGTACATAGGCAGCTTATTTGCTTCACATGATCCCGTCCCCCTTCTTTTTCACAAAATGCTATTCATTTCCGATCCCCGAGAAAGACAGTTCATTTTTAACATATACATGAACAAAAGGATTATGTATGCCTTAGCGATTGGTATAGATAATTCAAAATGCAAAAAGTCATCAAAAGGCACAACTAGATGATTAAAAAACTTATTTATTTCATTATCTGAAATTTTTGTACAATTACATTGACGTAAGGAGTCGAACGAATTCCCTAGCAAAAAAAAAACCCAGATAATAACAAGCCCCATTACTCCTGAAAATGACTCAAATTATTCCCACAAAACACAAAAACAACACCTATTATAAAAAGCTTCACAAAACCCTACTCACAGCAGCCAGAGGAACAAACACCATCTTCACCTGCATCCTGGACTCCGTAAGCCTCCCCTGCATGAATTGAGTATCGCAGATGCTCCAGGGAGAAATAAGCCCGAACCAACTTGGGGTAAACCCCAATGCCCCCTCCATGTAGTCAGATATAGCAAACCACCTTTGACCATTCTCCATGTATAGCATCCTAGCCACTACCTTCTTCCATAACCACTTCATATATTTCTCACAGACATGACATACTCGCCCAGTAGGCTGAGAAGGATGGGTCGATATATGAAGATTCTACCACAGAGAACTAAGCCGCATGCGCATACGGTTTGTCAGGTCTTCTAGAGTAAAAAAGTTTGGTGTCTGCGGTGTCATAATTTTCTCCAATCCTTATTAGCACAATAGCCGCCAGGGAAGTTAGAAAGAGGTCTACCTGAGGCCAACCAGTCTGATGAACTAGTACTCTCCAAACTCCAGAATGGGAAGCAGCTCCCCCCACCAAGGCACATAATAGCATAAGCCTCGCGCCCCGTGCTCTACAAATCAGCTCCCCCAACTCTCAATGTCGAGGCCTACGCTAATGAAATATCGCGAGAAGAAGTTTGGCATTGCCAACAAAGGATACTCAGGTGGGACCGCCATACAAAACCTCTCTAATATACATATAAATAGCATCATAAGGTTCTCTCTCAGAAAGTCAGAACGACCCTCCCTCCAAGCATCCAGGTCATTCAAGGTCTCTACTAGTATCACTGTTGTGGGATTGCGACGGTACGACATCTAAGATTCAATTGCAGCCAGTTTGGGGTCCACGAGTGTCTCCCCAGTCACTAACAGAACTTTTGAAACAATACCTAGGATGATGGTCGTGGCATATTCAGCATCACCCACATCTTGCGAATGCACAGACTATAACAACACCGTGACGAAAATCATTCCCCCTGTAACCAAGGGCCTAGCCACCAAAGGTGAAATATGAAGAAGCCCAGCCAACAATTTCATGGGAGAATGGAAAAACTCAGGCAGAGCCGTAGAAACACTCGGATTTATCCCCAATATGGTAGAAAATTCCTCATAGGTAGGACAAATCTCATCCAACCCGAAGCAGAAAATGTGATCCTCGGGATACCAAAACTCGACAGCCTCCATTAGCATGTTCCACTCAATGGGCCGATTGCGCCACAAAGAGACTCTCCGCATGTGAAAGGCATCATAATCAAAATTGTAAGAACACATTGCTTCCAAGACCTTAAGGTAGTTAGTAAACTCAAGGCTACCAGGGAGAGCTGTCTTGCAAGACTAAGAGATAGTAAGAAAGTAAGAATGTGGAAAATAAATAAAGTGAAAGTATGAGGGAGAAAGACTCATCCACACCCCCTTTTTATACTTGGAAACTCTCAAGCCAAGACAAGTACCAAGCAATTAAAGAAAGTGCAATCAAAACATTGGATTGATTGGATTGGATTGATATGCCAATAGGTAGGACAGGGGTCATGCCGATCGGCAACCCCCTATTTTTGGAAACTTTCGTTTTGTTCTTCTTTTGTCAAAGTAAAAAAACTCAATAAAAATAATTTTTATCTTAAGGAAATTTTGAATTTCCTTTATACTTATGCTTTTACTGATCTCATTTTAAATAAAATCCTTCCTAAATCAATCTTCCAAAATTATTTTTACGGTCTCAGCAGCAAAGTAAAATGAGCATGTTCATTAATCGCTAAATAAGAAAACTAACAAAAAAATTCATTTTGATTTTGCATATATTTTTCTGTGTTACACTGACATTTTGCAGGAAAAAATAGGAAAAAACAATGGGACTCAGCTCAAACCCAATCTCTCTCTCTTTTTAGGATCCCCTATCTCTGCGGTGCTCCCTCTTCCCCCTGTGGCGAGATGATGTACCCCCATTGACAGAGCTCAATCCTTCCCCATATGAGGCAGACGACACCAAGCAAGAAGGAACCGAAACCGCCTCACGAATATGAGCAGTCTCCGAAGATATCCAGTCCCTGATGTCCTTCAGCCAAGCGGTCGAAACCCTAATATGATGCAAGAAAGAATAAAAAAGATTAAATCAGTCAAGCATGAGGAGAGAAAAAGAAATCAATGAAAACAAAAAAGAGGTACCGCAGTCCGAAGGACCTACTCCGTTAGACCCAACTCCTCCGGTTCCATCGCATAAGGGCGATGATGGAGATGCACGGACCCCCATCATCTCACCGAAGGTTGTAACTAGGGGAATAAAGATGCATAAAAGAAGGCCCTAAAGTCATCGGAAGTCATCGCCAACACCGCTAATGTAGCCGCACCACCTGCTCTATGAGAAAACCCCACGTGCCGACTCAAGCCCGCCCTAAGGAGAAGAATGACATCATAAATGCTTTAGGGAATCATCCAACTCATGACGAAGTCCATATAATCATACATCACCGCTATGTTAGTATAAATGGAGTATGGCTTTCCCATCATCGCATCCCCCCGGGCATCATCAGACATCTCCGGAACGTGCCTTATGAACATAAGGGGCCTCATCGGCAGCACTGCAACCTCATCCTCCACAATTTGATGAACTACACTCTCCTTACGATACTTGGAGTGGCCGAACTCACACACCAGTCGGCACCACATTTTTTCATGTCCCCCACTCACCCCAGTATGCTGAATAACCGACCCCCAGGGATAAAAGGTTACCTGCATATCCCTAGTGAAAGCGAAGGATCAATATCAATAATATGGCATCAATGGAAAAGAATACTCTCAGGGACAAAAGAATGCTTACCCACTCGCTCATCAGGCCATTCAAGACCTGACGCAATGCCTTCAGAGAAAGGTTCTTCTTCGATTGCCGATTAGACCTCTGCCATCAAAACATCCGAGAAAAGTCCCCAATGGAGTAATCCTTTAAATAAATCAGTTGGGTGTTCAAACTAATGACCTCATAGAAAAACTTCTTCCAAGGGCAAGGATCAACATTCAATAAATTAAAAGGAAGTGTATGAATGGAAAATGCCCAAAATAAATAATACCTCCAGAAGATACGTGGTCCCAGTAAAAGTTGACCAGTAGAACCGGCTAAATGTATCCAAAGAATAGTAAAGGGTCGTCAAAGTCAGGCTCCCCCAATCATAGAAGCGGATGTTCGAAAACACCCTCAGAAATGGCAGAAATAACAAGTGAACGACTTAGCCACTCGTCGCCATTAGAAAACCCCCCAACACCAACAAGATAAATAAACGGGCCATCTGATGCATCTGCTACCCATTGTTCTCATCAACCCTTCTCCTCAGCAAAATCTCCCTCAAAGAAGACAAGTGGAGGGAACCCACATAAACCACCCTCTCCACGTCACCTAAAGCCGCCATCATCGCCTCCGACATCACCTGCAGCGTCTTGTCCCCCTCAATCTGGGAACCCTCGCAGTTCAGCCCTAATAATTGCTGAACATCAATGGGATTCACCGTCATCTCCTTGAATCCAAAATGGAAGGTGTGGTTAGTGTCCCGCCACCTCTCTCTCAAAGCATATAGAACCGTAGTGGAGCGAGGCATCTCATTCAATGCCGACGCTAGCCTCCCAAAAACCACAGAAGACAAAATCCAACTCACCACAGCCGGAAGGTGCTCCTAAATATCCTTAAGCCCTATCGTACCATGGGCATGAATAGTTGATATGGAGGCATCAGACTATCAAGAAATAAAGAAAATCATTTTCAGATTCAGGAAATAAAAATCTCGTCAAGAAAAGAAGAAAGGAATACCAAGAGTTATGCAAGACTTACATAACCACCAGGGTTCACCACCCTTGAAGAGTGATGATGCGAAGGCTCTTACAAAAGAGTTTAATCATCATCAATAAGCTCAAACGAGTCGAAAGAATTCTCGCTACCCAATGCGAGGGGCACCCTAGCCCTTCACTCCAACCATGCCCAGTCATCGACATTAAGCCACGCCATATGGGTTGCACTACTTGAGAAGTCATACATTTAGAACATTAGGACAATTTTCAGAGGCTTATAGCAGGAGAAAAGAAGTTAGAAATCTATTCAAAATGAGGAGAACCCGCCCCCTTTTTATAGGAGGCTAAGGGTCATGCCGATCATAAGCCCCCTCCACTCACCTTTCGGCACTGGGTCTTTCACCTGCTCGAGGTATCCGAAAAGTCTGTACCAATGCTGATTAGCACACCCAAACCCATGCCTATCATCACGCCCAAAAAATCTCATACAAAAAATCTAAAAAAATACTAGAAAATTCCGAATAATTCTCGGAAAATTCCTAAAATTTCCAAATCCGTTCTATCACCTTCCTCACCAAGGAGAACATTTTTTACACACCCAGCGGAAATTTAGAGAATCATTCTCCCCGGCAAAATCTCCAAAGGACGCTCCGAATTTTACCCAGCTGTAAAATCCATGGATCATTCACTATTCCCTAGTGGAACCTAAAATCCAATCCTCATCTCATGGGAATCCCCAAATTTCCCAAAGGAAAAGTACACCTCTTCTAGGTCAGAATTGACCTCAATCTTCGATTGTCACCTTAGTTAGGTTGGAATTGACCTCGATCCTCGGTCGTCACTTGTTTTAGGACAGAACTGACCTCGGTCTTGGATCGTCACCTTAGTTAGGTCAGAATTGACCTCGGTCCTCGATCATCACCTCTTTTAGGTCATAATTGACCTCGGTCTTCAATCGCCACCTTAGTTAGGTCATAATTGACCTCGGTCCTCACCTCTTTTAGGTCACAATCGACCTCGATCTTGGATCGTCACCTTAATTAGGTCAGAATTGACCTCGATCCTCTATCGTCACCTCTTTTAGGTCAGAATTGACCTCGGTCTTAGATCGTCACCTTAGTTAGTTCAGAATTGACCTCGGTCCCTGGTCATCACCTCTCTTAGGTCAGAATTGACCTCAATCTTGGATCGTCACCTTAGTTAGGTCAGAATTGACCTCGGTCCTCAGTTGTCTCCTCTTTTAGATCAGAATTGACCTCGGTCTTAGATCGTCACCTTAGTTGGGTCATAATTGACCTCGGTCCTCGGTCGTCACCTCTTTTAGATCAAAATTGACCTAGGTCTTGCATCGTAACCTTAGTTAGATTAGAATTGATCTCGATCCTCAGTCATCACCTCTTTTATGTTAGAATTGACTTCGGTATTGGATCGTTACCTTAGTTAGGTCAGAATTGACCTCAGTGCTTTGTTGTCACCTCTCTTAGGTTAGAATTGACCTCGATCTCGGATTACCACCTTAGTTAGGTCAGAATTGACCTCGGTCCTCAGTCGTCACCTCTTTTAGGTCAGAATTGACCATGATCTTGGATCGCCACCTGGGTAGGTAAGAATTGACCTCGATCCTCGGTCATCACATCTCTTAGCTCAGAATTGACCTCGATCTTGGATCGTCACCTTAGTTAGGTTAGAATTGACCTTGGTCCTCGGTCGCCACCTCTCTTAGGTTAGAATTGACCCCAGTCTTGGATCGTCACCTTAACTTGGTCAGAATTGACATCGGTCATCGATCCTCATCGCTCTTAGGTCAGAATTGACCTCGATCTCAGATCGTCACCTTAGTTAGGTTAAAATTTACCTAAGATCATTGGTCGTCACCTCTCTTAGGTCAGAATTGACCTCGGTCTTGGATCGCCACCTAGTTAGGTCAGAATTGATCTCGGTCCTCAGTCGTCACCTCTTTCAGAATTGACCTCGGTCTTGGATCATCACCTTAATTAGGCCAGAATTGACCTCGATCCTCGATCGTCACCTCTTTTAGGTTAGAATTGACCTCAGACCATGGTCGTCACCTCCTTTTAGGCCAGAATTGACCTCGACCCTCCAAATCGTTCATACACATCCCTTAGGTCCGTAGAACTGACCTCCTTTCATCATGTGGTCTCTATTTGACAACCATCACTTGTTCCAAGCTCACCCATCGAGGGGCTCTATAGACACCACATTCTAGGACCCCCTAAGTGTCTCCTTTGTAAGGACACAAGTCTCCGTTTGAGTCTTAATGTAGTGTTGGCTCAATTATGTAAAAAAAAATTTTAGTCATAGGATAGTGTTCAAGTGTATCCATCCAAGCCTATGACGTGTTAGTTGAAGACGTAGTGAAAAAGATTATAAAGATTCATCATATGCCGGTGATGATGCTGGAAATAGCACCACCCTTCAAGGTGTTTGTGAGCTCAATTTAATGTTAACAATGGCAGCATGGGAGTATATATGCATACAGTAGAAGGATTTGAGGAGAAGAGGAATCAACACCGGGATGTAAGTGGTTCAGCCAATCAGGCTTACGTTCACTATGCAAGTGTATGATGTGTATCAATGTATAAGGGCTCTAATGGCCATAGATACAATCTCTCAATCTATCTTTCTCTACTGTATATTTGAACAGAGTTTCAGCTAGGGTTGCTCATTCTGGATCTCCTCAAGGTATAGGATGACCTCTATATATATAGTACTTAGGGGGTGTAGTGTACCCCCGTGCATGTAATATGCACATGTGTGTTAGCCTCACCAATAGGGGGAAGCCACCTGTTACTGTCACATGTAAGGAATGATGATGAAATATTCTCCCCACGTGTGGAGAATAATCTTGTTACAACTGATTTGTGCCCATGTGTCCTTATCCAAATGTCAACAGATGGTCGGTCGCCATATTAGTGCATGACGTCGGTCTGGGAGAGGCCGAGCTGTAAAGGCTTGATATTCATTCAACCCGAGATGTGCCATAGGGAGTCTCGGCTTGATCTCAGCTGAGACAGTGTGCTGGGGTCGGCCTCAGCCGAGGTTGGACTGATTCCATGTTGAACATTACCAAGGCTTCTTGTCACCTCGGCCTACACTCGGCCGAGGTTGCCTTACCCAGGTATATGAGAATGCTGTTGATGCCTATGATGCGCGTAGTGTCCATTGGATATATAGGTGATAGTGTCGTCCTGGGCTGACCTTACTAAGGCCGAGGGCTGATATCGTGAGCCCATGCTTATCCAGGGTCGGTCATTATCTCGGCCATCATCTCGGCCGAGGTTGGTGTCTCTAGGCCGAGGTAACACTTGGGGCATATCAATCACCCCCCAGCCCCTAGTCATATATGAGGGAAGGTGACTAGGGGATTAGTAAGCATCCGAGGCCCGTCTTCTTACGAACAAGTACTTGCCTGACAATTGTCCAATGTTGGAGCATGCTCACTTGGTAGGCGTGTGCTGTCAGCCGCCCTTTAGGGCTCCCAAGGCAATGATGGGCCTTAGGAAACGCGCCCATGTATTTAAGGGTTTCAAAACCCTTTTCCCTCCTTCTTCTTCACTTCTTCTCTCCTGTGCACGATTTTTTCTTGCCATTTCTCTCTCTAAATCTTCTCTAATCAATGCTCTACTGCAGAGGCCTTTGTTGGTTTTTTTTCGTGAGCTTTCTTCACTTTCCTTCATTGTTTCATTTCCAGGTATTTTCTCCCTTCCATGTCCTTTTTTTTTCGCTTTTGGTTTACACTTTCCGGCGAGCTTCATCTTTTTTCGGCGATCTCCATAGTTTCAGGTGAACAATATTCGCCTTAAACTTTTAAGTTTGATCTTTAGATTTCTTTACTTTACAAGTCAATCCTGTTTGTAGTTTTAGGAGTTATTCCCAAGTTTAGGGTCGTCCTATGATGCTCAGACCTTTATACCAGCTTCTTGAGGATTTCCCCTCTCTTAGAGAGAAGACCCTAGAAAAGATTAGGCAAATAGAAATGGCCCAAGAAGAGGCTCGTAGGTTGGAAAAATTTCCCATTAGACCTATCTTTCCCCCACCTCTCAAGGTGGTATATCCTGATCCCCTTGAGTTTTTTTATCAGACAGAGGTCCTTGCCGACCCCATACCGATGTCTGAGTCTGAATCTTCCACCTCAGACCCTATGTTTGTGGACTCATTTCAGGAAGCCATGGATTTCACACCTCGGCCTGGTCAGGCCCCTGATCAGGCCGAGGTCTCCAGCCGAGCCTCGTCTCATAATGGCTCAAGCACCTCAACCTCTTCTTCAGAGGTTGAAATTGTTGAGCCGAGTGTGGCTGTGCCACCCATTCTTGACGCCATCCCCTGTCGGCCGTCACAGGGGCAGAGTTCGCTCAGAGATTCGCTAGTAGCCCATCTACATCTGCTCCGGCCGACGTTGAGCTTGATGATGATGAAGATGCTGAAAGCGATGTCGACATCTCTAAGGCGACCGAGTTCGAGAGCACGGTAACTGAGGTGGATCTTCTCTGCTTCAGATATTCGTACTCCATTGGTCCTTCCATAAAATTAAGGATACCTCTGAGGGAAGAGAGGGCCTATCATGGCCGGGATGGAGAAATCTGCCTGTACGAGCAGATGTTTAAGTTAGGGTTTCGCCTACCCATTCATCCCATCATCAAATCCATACTCTCCTATATCAATTTGGCTCCCTCACAGCTGTCCCCCAATGCCTGGAGATTCATCATAGGGGCCCTTATCTTATGGAGGGCAGTCCACCACTCTGACCTCCCAATTCAGGTCTTCGTTGGTTGTTATGTCCCAACCTCGGCCAAAAACCATCCGAGCTACTATCATTTTGTGGCTCGGAGGCCTGAGAAGAAAATGCTCCAGGTGACTCAGACCTCAAACCATAATTGGAAGCCACACTATTTTTTCGCCTCTGGACCGTGGGAATTTGGCCCATGAGTTCCCTCTTCCACACTTGAGCCGAGGATACTCCTCAAATGGGGTAAGGTCACCATGTCTTCCAGGGCCGACCCTGGTCTAAGTCTTCAGAATATCCAGAAGGTGAAAGCCCTGCAAGACCAAGGGGCATATGGTCTTTTTGTTAAGTTCGAACATTTGCTGACCCCCCATTATCTCTCGGGGACGGGCCTAGGTGGCAGTCCTCTTGTTGACTTTGGTAAGGATTTTTGTTTTAAGTTTAACCTCTGAACTCATTCATATCTGATCTCTAACCCATATCTTTTAACTTTTGTAGAGTGACCACAAGGCATTTCAGACGAACTGTGGGAGATGGTTGCACCGAGCTTAGCGAGACTTGCCAAAAAAGTTGGTCTGAACGCTCCTCCCCCAGCTCCCTCTACATCAAAATACCAAGCCTCAAAGAAGAGGGCCCCACAAGCCCATGCCTCTGAGGATCAGAGGCCGACCTTGAGATAGAAGAAGGCCTCTGATGCTGCAATTCCAATCTCCTCGATCGACGCCCTGTCGGCCCGCCTGGACCAGCTGAAGTTATCTAACAGCATTATCGGCCATAGTCTGCAGGCCCTTGACGCCATCGGCTCTGCAATGATCGAGGCTGACAAGCGCTTCTTCAGGTCTCTGGACACCCAATTACTGGTGGAGTTCGGCCTTCACAGAGCCGTGCAAGTATGACTTAATCTCTTTTCAGAATTTCTTTTAAGTGCAACATCTAATTTTTCTCCAGCTTAACCTCTTCATTAAATGTGCAGGGAGTGGCTGCTATGCACCACCTATCGAGCTGGACTCTGAGGAAATTGCCCCTCATCCAGAAGGGGCAAGAGGCCGAGAAGGTTCAGAGCGCCCTAAATGCTGAGGTCGATCGTCTGAAATCAGAGCTGTAAAACTCTGAAAGTAAGGTTAAGGGGTTGGAGAAAGACATTTCTCTGCTCGTTAAAGATCATGCCAAAGCTCTGAAGGCCAAAGATGACATTCTGCAGCAGAAGGTCAGCTCGGCTGTCAAGGCTGCCCTTGAAGATGCCTCGGCCAAATAATTTCTGACTACAAAACCTCGGACGAGTTCATGGGTTTTGGCTTTGAATATATCGAAAGAGGTATCAAGGCTACTACCAAATGGGCTGAAGTCCGGGAGAAGGAGGTCGGTAATTTAAAGGCCTCTGAATTTGTAGGCCTCGGCTTTGCTGACCCCCAGTTTGCACAGGCTCTTCAAGAGGTGGAGGATGAGGCTGCTGCTCCTGCTGAGACTGTAACTCTGGGAGGGACCGAGGTTGGAGGGGCAGACCATACTGATGACGTGGCCGAGGTGACTAATGATGATCAAGCCAATCAGGCCGAGGCTGTTAATGTTCCCCCCTAAACCTTTAGGATTTGTAACTTGTAACTTGTAACACCATAAAACTTTTGTAATTATTGAATATTTGTTATTTCTTCATATATCAACCTCTGAGGAGGGTTGTTTTCACTTAATTTTGCTGAATGTCATGTGATCTCTTCTATTATTTTGTTACGATATCTTGTTTATACTCAATCAATAATCCTGACCTCAGACCTCTTCACCACTGAATTGTTATTAGGGTCTGAGGTCATCACCTAAGATGTTATTCCCATAACTACACCAAATTAATGATGTTAAGGGTCTGAGGTCATCTACTAAGGTGTCTGAGCTCAAACCTCGTCACCACCAAGTGATGTTTATGAAGCTCTGAGGTCATCACCTAAGATGTTATCCTCATAATTAATTCTCACCAAATTAATGATGTTAAGGGTCTGAGGTCATCTACTGAGGTGTCTGAGCTCAGACCTCGTCACCACCGAGTGATGTTATGAAGGTCTGAGGTCATCACCTAAGATGTTATCCTCATAATTAATCTCACCAAATTAATGATGTTAAGGGTCTAAGGTCATCTACTAAGGTGTCTGAGCTCAAACCTCGTCACCACGGAGTGATGTTATGAAGGTCTGAGGTCATCACCTAAGATGTTATCCTCATAATTAATTCTCACCAAATTAATGATGTTAAGGGCCTGAGGTCATCTACTAAGGTGTCTGACCTCAGACCTCGTCACCACCGAGTGATGTTATGAAGGTCTGAGGTCATCACCTAAGATGTTATCCTCCTAATTTTTGATGTAAAAATGGCATAAGAGCTGTCATAGGAACTGATCTTTTATTAATAACCTCTTCCCAACAAGATGGTACATATATAAACTCTATGCTACATCATATGTAATATTTCTTTAGGTGATCAGCATTCCACGGGTTAGCAAAGGGTTCTCCTTCTAGGTTTTCTAGCCTATAGGTTCCAGGCACAACCTCTTCTGTCACTTTGTAGGGACCATGCCAGTTTGGGTGAAGCTTGTTTGCCTTTTGTAGGGTCTTTTTCAGCACTAGGTCTCCCACTGCAATGGGTCTTGGCTTCACCCTCTCGTTGTAGAATTTTACTGCCCTCTGTTGGTAGGCTGCTTGTCTGATCTCAACGTCTTCTCTTCTCTCTTCAATCAGATCTAAGTCTAGCCTTCTTTCTTCACCATTTTTATCAGGGTCATAGGTCTGAACCCTATGAGTTGGGAGTCCTACTTCAGTAGGTATGATAGCCTCTGAACCGTATGCTATCATGAACGGGGTTTCTTCTGTAGGTGTCCTAGCCGTTCTTCTGTAGGCCCATAGCACATCGTAGACCTCTTTCGTCCATCTTCCCTTCACATCTTCTAACCTCTTCTTAACCCCATCAAGGATTGTTCTATTCGTAACCTCGGTCTGACCGTTCGCCTGAGGCCGGCCAGGAGATGAGAAGAAATGCTTTATCCTAACTCTTAGGCAATACTTTTCTAGAGAGGAGTTATTGAACTGAGTCCCGTTGTCTGAGATGAGTGTGTTTGGGAGGCCGTATCTGCATATGATGTTCCTCCAGATGAACTGGAAGGTCTTCTTCTCTGTGATCGTTATCATCGATTCTGCCTCCACCCATTTCGAGAAGTAGTCGATGGAAACTATCAAGAATCTATAATTATTAGCAGCTCTTGGTAGGGGGCCTACTAAGTCAATCCCCCATATCGCAAATGGCCATGGAGAGGTGATTGACATCATAGGCTGATGAGGCTGATGGGGAATAGTTATGAATCTCTGACATTTATCACATCTCTTCACGTAGGCTGCAGTGTCTTTGGATAAGGTTGGCCACCAGTACCCCTGTGTGATGATTCTTTTGGCCAAGGGTCTTCCTCCTATGTGGCTGGAGAAAGAACCCTCATGAACCTCTTGTAAGACCCGGGGAACTTCCGCGGGATGTACACATCTGAGAAGGGGCAAAAGAAATCCCTTTTTGTACAAGAAGTCTCCTATCACTGTGAACTTGGCAGCCCTATACCTCAATTTTTTCCTCTCCAACTTGGACTCGGGTATCTCTCCCTCTCTAATATATCTGACGAGAGGGTCAATCCATGAGTCCCCAGGGTTCAAATTGTGACAAGGGTTGCACACCTCTTCTTCTTCGATGGTTGCCTTTCCCAAGACCTCGATCGGAACAGTCCTTATAACATCTGTCTTCGTTGCCGAGGCCAGCCTTACCAATGCATCTGCGTGACTGTTATTCTGTCGAGGCACTCTCTTAAATTTTGCCTCTTCAAAATATTCCAACATCTTTCTCACTCTCTTCATGTACTTCGCCATCCTTTCATCTTTTGCCTCATAGACTCCCAGTACTTGATTGACAACTAACCTTTAGTCGCTGTGGAGTAGGAGTCGCTTTACGCGAAGAGTTTTTGCTAATAAGAGACCTACTATCATGGCCTCATATTCAGACTCATTGTTTGAGGCCTGAAAGTTGAATCTTAGGGTGTATTCAATGTTGGCGCCATCTGGAGCCGAAAGTATCAGCCCCACACCGCTTCCGCTGTCGCAGGAAGAGCCGTCAATGAAGAGGCTCCAGATGTCTGCATCTGATGAGAAGGCCCCTTCTGCCATGACTCCTTTTTTGAAGAGGTACCTATCCTCTTCGTTTTCTTCCACTCTACCCCGGCTCTTACCTGAGGTGACCTCTTCCTGATTTTGGAAGACGTTCGGTGTCATCTCTTCCAAATTTCGGAAGACACCGTTATTTGTCTCTTCGTCTTCCCCCAAGCCTTTCTCTGTCTCGGCCTCTTCTTAGGTGAATTTTGCAATAAAGTCCGCGAGGGCCTGCCCTTTGATGGCTGCCCTAGGTTGGTAGGTAAGATCATACTCCCCTAACTCAATGGCCGATGTCATCAATCTCCCAGATTTCTCAAGTTTATGCAAGACCTGCCTTAGTGGGGAGTCGGTAAGGACTACCATGGAGTGAGCTTGGAAGTAAGGCTTCATTTTCCTTGAGGCATGTATCAGAGCATAGGCCAACTTTTCTATGCATGGATAATTTTTCTCAGCCCCTTGAAGGGCCTTACTGTTGAAATACACAGGCCTTTGGATCCCATCGTCTTCCCGTATTATAGCCGCGCTGATGGCTGACTCAGAGACTGCCAGATACACATACATCTTTTCTCCTGTGATGGGTCGAGATAACAATAAGGGTGACCCCAAGTAAGACTTGAGTTGGTTGAATGCTTTTTCACAATCTTCGTCCCATTGGAAGGCCTTTCTTAGAACTTTAAAGAACGGAAGACACTTATCCGTTGCCCCAGAGACAAATCTGTTAAGCGCAGCCACTCTCCCTGTGAGTCTTTGGACATCCTTGATACTCCTAGGAGTCTTCATGTCAAGCAACGCCTTGATTTTCTCAGGGTTCGCTTCAATCCCCCTCTGGTTGACGATAAATCCCAGGAATTTCCCAGCTCCTACTTTGAAGACACATTTCATCGGGTTGAGCTTCATTCTGTATGAGTCCATAACATCGAAGGTCTTCTCAAGGTCTTCTACATGGGTGCAAGCTTTCAAGATTTTTGTTAGCATATCATCTACATACACCTCTATAGTCTTACCTATTTGCTCTTCAAACATCTTATTTACAAGACGTTGGTGCGTTTCCCCTGCATTTTTCAGAACGAAAGGCATTACCTTGTAGCAGTACGTCCCTTTGTCGGTAATGAAGGTTGTCTTCTCCGCGTCTCCAGCATCCATGAAGATTTGGTTATAGCCTGAATACGCATCCATGAAGCTCATGAGGTCATGTCCTGCTGTGGCATCCACCATCTGATCTATCCGAGGTAAGGGATAGCTGTCTTTTGGACAAGACCTGTTCAGGTCAGTGAAATCGACACACATTCTCCACTTCCCATTGGCTTTGGGCACGATGAATTCATTTGATAGACACTCCGGATATGTGACTTCTCTTATAAACTCAGCCTCTTTTAATTTTTTAACCTCTTCCCGGATGACGTCATATTTCTCCCTAGAGTAGACTCTTCATCTCTGCTTAATAGGCTTGGCATCTTTGTTTACGTTGAGTTTGTGACTCATCACCTCAGGGTCGATGCCAGGCATGTCTGCGTGGCTCCACGCGAAGACACTCTGCCTCTTTCTGAGGAAGTTTATCAGCTCTTCCTTGACTTCCAAATTAAGGGCTTTGCCGACCTGGATGGTTTTTTCTGGTTCGTCCTCGTTGAGGACGATGGATTCTACCTCTTCCGCGGCCTCTCCCTTTTTCAACTTCGTCTCATCTCTTGGATCAAGAGTATCAATACTATAAGTGGTGGTGGCCCTCTTATGGGCCTTTCTCTCTTCAGCCGAGTTGAAGTAACATTCTCGAGCTGTGGTCTGGTCACCTCGCACTTCCCTTACCCCATAGGCGGTCGGGAATTTTAGCATCTGGTGGACCGTCGATGGCACAGCCTCGAACTCCTTAAGGGCCACCCTTACTATGATGAGGTTATAGGCCGAGAAGACACTCTCGTCCATTACGAAGAAATTAATCTTCCTGATTAACCTCTTAGGCCACTCATCACCCATCCGTACATCCATCTCATACATGCCCAAGGGGTGAACCTTTTCCCCACTGAAGCCTATCAGGGGGTGGTGATAGGGACTAGTCTTGCTCTACTAAGACCCAAGCTCCTGAAACATGGCTAAAACATCACATCTGTGGAACTTCCCCCATCTACGAGGATCCTCTGCACCTCACATCCATGCACCCTTGTCGTTATGACCAAAGGGTCATCATTGGGGGCTAAGATATCTCTGAAGTCGAGTATGGAGAACCCAACCACGAGGGTGTTCATATCTACCTTCTTCCTCTTCTGCACTGTGTTGGAAGACGTTAGATTCACAACCTCAAGCTTGGCCACTGATTTGACTTCTGCCATATGGGCCTTCCTATCAGCTACCTCAGATCCACCACCTTCCAATCCTCCGCATATTATGCCAACGCCGAACGAGATCATACCAACCCTCTTCACCGGGGTGTTGTCGTCCTTCGGTGGAAGATCCGAATCGTCTTCATCATCACCTTCTGAGTCATCGGCCCTTCGCGCTAGGACGTCACGACATCTATCATTTCTCATTTTCTTGGGGTCATCTCTTCCACCCCTTGGAGCCTTACCATCCACGCATTTCCTCAGCTTTCCAGATTTTAGAATCTTTTCAATCTCATCTTTCAAAGCGAAGCATCTATCTATGACGTGACCATGATCTTGGTGAAACTCACACCATAGGGTTTTTGTTCCTTTTGTGTTGTGGGGCCTTCAGCTTTTTTGGCCACCTCAGGGTTCTATCATTCTTAATCTCATTGAGGATGTGCTCACATCTTACAGTCAAAGGAGTATAGTGGGCGAACTTGTCATAACCCGATCTCTTCTTCCCATCTTTCTTCTTCTGGGACTTTCCACTGCTACCACGATTCTCATCCTCATATTTGGTGGCCAATGCCTCTTTCGCATTCATTACTTTCCCTGTGATTGCCTGGAGTTTCGCCATTGACCTTGAAGGGTCTTCCGCTAGCTTCCATAGCAGCTTCCCTTTCTGTAGACCTCCTATGAGGGCGATCATGGCTATATTCTCTTCATACTCTTCAACCTCCAACTTCTCTTTGTTAAACCTGGCTATATAGTCCTTCAAGCTCTTATTCTTGCCCTGCTTGACGTACAGCAGGTGAGTGGTCTTCTTTTGGGGTCTCATCCCAAAGAAGAAGTTATGGATGAATCGTTCAGCTAAGCCTTTGAAATTCTTAATAGAGTTTTTTAGAAGGGAGGTAAACCAGCTGTGTGCTGCCCCTGTCAGGGTTCCATAGAAGGCCCTGCACTTCATCTCATCAGGTATGGAGTAAATGTCTGCTGCCGACTGATACATCTCTATGTGGTGTACTGGGTTGGTGCTGACGTCATACTTGGGAGACACCACAGGAGGCTTGAACTTAGCTGGGGTTGGGAAGCTCACTATCCCAGCCACAAACGGTGAGCCCTCTGAGTAACCCCTTTGTAATGGATCTCTACTTTTAATGAGGTCTCCTATCTTATCCTCGAGGCGCTGGATGGAGTCATTCCATGGTCTTCCGCCCTCGACCTGGCCTAGGTTGTCCCTAGCCACTTCGATGGGATGAACCGAGGGTTCCCCCGCTATAACATAGCGTCGGCTATTGACCTCTTCCTGCTCTCTGCCTCTTCTGTCACAGGGTTGGCCTTGGCTAGGCCGACCTAGTCTGTCCCCTCTTTGCGAGCCGACAGCACTCCTGGACCTGGATAACCTGTGTCTTAGGTCATTCACTGGACCCAACCATTCGAAGGCTGATCCTCTGCTCAACCGATCAAAAGCTGACCCTCTCTTTTGAGCCTCTTTATCTCTTAAGCCGACACATCCTTGACTCTGCCGAAGAGGTCCTACTGTATTATTCGACACCTCATACGGCTCCCAACAATCTTCTGGTGCCTCTTCCGCCTCTAAATCGTCATACCTGTCCTCCGGGCAAGGGTTTCCTTGCCTCCCCAGGCGTAAGCGCCTGGGGTCAGCGATGTCCCTTCTCCGCTGGGGTGCAGGCTGATCCTTCATTGGTGCCTGGGGTGGTCCCCTGGCATTCGGTTGAGGCTGAACAACCACCGGAGTGATCATATCCGGTGAAACTCCAGGCGGCCTCATCATAGTTTGGCTGAGCTGTTCGAATTGCTCCTTCATTGCCTGCTGCGTTGCAGCCAAAGATTTTAAGGCTGCAGCCACTTCTGTCATTTCGGACTGAGGCAGTGCCTGGCTGGAACTGGGCCCTCCTCCTCCGGGCGGAGGAAGAGGCGGCGGTAACTCTGGTTCCATGTGTCAACAATAAAGAGCTTGAGTAACAAGTGAGCTTAGTACTTTACAGGACCTCTTTCAATGGTGAAGCATCTCCACACAAGGGGTGATGCCTGGTTCACCACCAGAGTCTCCGGTGAGGTTAAGCTGAAGAAGAGGAAGAGATAGCTTCTCGTTCCCACAGACGACGCCAAAATGATGATGATGATGGAAATAGCACCACCCTTCAAGGTGTTTGTGAGCTCAATTTAATGTTAACAATGGCAGCATGGGAGTATATACGCATACAGTAGAAGGAGGTGAGGAGAAGAGGAATCAACACCGGGATGTAAGTGGTTCAGCCAATCAGGCCCACGTCCACTGTGCAAGTGTATGATGTGTATCAATGTATAAGGGCTCTAATGGCCATAGATACAATCTCTCAAGCTTTCTTTCTCTACTGTATATTTTAACAGTTTCAGCTAGGGTTGCTCATTCTAGATCTCCTCAAGGTAGAGGATGACCTCTATATATATAGTACTTAGGGGGTGTAGTGTACCCCCGTGCATGTAATATGCACATGTGTGTTAGCCTCACCAATAGGGGGGAGCCACCTGTCACTGTCACATGTAAGGAATGATGATGAAATATTCTCCCCACGTGTGGAGAATAATCTTGTTACAATTGATTTGTGCCCATGTGTCCTTATCCAAATGTCAACAGATGCTCGACCGCCATATTGGTGCATGACCTCGGCCTGGGAGAGGTCGAGCTGTAAAGGCTTGATATTCGTTTAATCCGAGATGTGCCATAGGGAGTATCGGCTTGATCTCAGCCAAGACAATATGCTGGGGTTGGCCTCAGTCGAGGTTGGACTGATTCCATGTTGAAGATTACCAAGGCTTCTTGTCACCTCGGCCTACACTCGGCCGAGGTTGCCATACCCAGGAATATGAGAGTGCTGTTGATGCCTGTGATGCGCGTAGTGTCCATTGGAGATGTAGGTGATAGTGTCGGCCTGGGCCGACCTTACTAAGGCCGAGGGCTGATATCGTGGGCCCATGGCTTATTCAGGGTCGGTCATTATCTCGGCCGAGGTTGGTGTCTCTAGGCCGAGGTCACACTTGGGGCATATCAGCCGGGTTTAGTGTGCCTTATTTTTATGTCAGCAACATTTTTCTAATGCTCCTAAGGTATGAATGCATTTTTTAAATATATATAGGAGCTTGGAAATTTATTGGTTGTATTTTATAAAATTTTTATAAATAATTTTAACGACTTTGTTTTACTCAGAAAATATTTTTTAAGAACTTTTCATAAAAGTTTTGGCCTTAAATAGAATATTCAATTTTCTAGTAAGTCATTCAAACGAACTGGAATCTCGTTCGAACGGGATTCCCAGGTCATTCGAACGAGATTCCTTTTTTTGCACTCGAACATCGTTAGTAAAGTCGTTTGAACGACTTTGGCATAAACAATTTTTTTTGGCAGTTTTAGTAGTTTTTGCCATCTTTCCACTACTTTTTTCCCACTACTTTTTGACAGAATTACTAAGTGCAGAAACCAACCTTTTCGAAGAAACGTTTTCACATTCCAAGTGACTTCGAGAGAGAAATTTTTTTAAGAAAAAGTTCCATGTTTTGTGTTTGATTTTTATGTATTAAATTCACCAAAAACACATTCACACCCATTTGTTTTGTTTATCCAAGTCCCTACATATATATATCTTGCTTGGAGTTTATTTGGCACCGGGTTCTACTCTACCGTTTAAAGAGTGTTTGGGTTTACTTGTACATCCCACAAAGAAAAATATGTGTTTGTTGCTACGGCATTCCCGCTTGGAGAAAGGCTTCGGGTGCGGGTTGACGGTTGTTCCATAGGCCTCATTGGTGGATTCCAAGGTTCCGGTGGACTCCGGGATTGTCATCTAGGCGGAGGTAGTTACAAGAAGACACGTCAAGGGCTGTACAAAGTCAAGACCATACTTAGTGGACTTAAGGCTAGGGTCGTCCGAGGTTTTTTCCCGTTGTGGGTTTTGACTCGTACATCATGGCGTAGTGGTTTGTTTATTTTATCTTTTTCAAATTCAAGTTAGATACATTCTTAGGTAAAAGTTAAAATTGGAATATTTAATTTGGTGCTAAATTTGTTTGGGTAAAAATTAATTTAATTCAATTCATTAATTTTATAGGATAAAATTTGGTTTGACCTAATTTGCAAAAATGGATTAATTATTTGTGTTAGGCAAATTTCTAGGACTTGGGTTGAATTAATTTGGTTTAAGTGAAAAATGTATTTCTTGTTTAATTTAATTTGACTTTGAGTTTTGTTTAATTTTAATTTGAAAGAAATTAAAATTTGTTGTTTATTGCGTGTTGTTTAGTTGAACCATCTCTATTCCGCACTAAAGGAAATTCTTTTTTAAAAAATTTTGGTCACATCGTTTTCGAACAAAAAGGGGGAGACGTCTTTCTAAGTAGGTCATTATTTGATAAAGAGGAGAATTAATTTAGGGGGAGTATTTCTTTTATATGAATTTAATATTCTTATTCCCTATGCATTTGATAGTTTGCTTAAGTGTGCAGGAATTCTTCTAAATGGAAACTTTCAACTTTCATTGGCAATGATTTTGATCCTTGAGTTTTAAGTCAAGCTATGTATTTTTATTTTGGGTGGGATATTTTTTTAAGTCTAGTAGAGATTGATGGCCCTTTAGGATTTTGTTTTGGTTTTTGTCTTGAAATAGCCAAAGGGGGAGATTTGTAAGGACACAAGTCTCCGATTGAGTCTTAAAGTAGTGTTCGCTCAATTCCGGAAAAAAATATTTGTGTCATAGGATAGTGTTCAAGTGTATCCATCCAAGCCTATGACGTGTTAGTTGAAGACGTAGAGGCCAAGATTATAAAGCTTCATCATATTCCGGGTTTAGTGTGCCTCGTTTCTACGTCAACAACATTGTTCCAATGCTCCTAAGGTATATATATATATATATAGAAGCTTGGAAATTTATTGGGTGTATTTTATAAATAATTTTAACGACTTTGTTTTACTCAGAAAATATGTTTTAAGAACTTTTCATAAAAGTTTTGGCCTTAAATAGAATATTCTATTTTCTGGTAAGTCGTTCAAACGAATTGGAATCTCGTTCGAACGAGATTCCCAGGTCGTTCGAACGAGAATTCTAACGAGATTCCTTTTTTTGCACTAGAACATCGTTAGTAAAGTTGTCGAACGAGAATGTCGTTTGAACGACTTTGACGGGAGCAGTTTTTTTTTGTTGACAATTTTAGCAGTTTTTGCCATGTTCCCACAACTTTTTCCCCACTAATTTTTGACAGAATTACTAAGTGCGAAAACCAACCTTTTCAAAGTAAATTTTTCACATTCCAAGTGACTTCGAGAGAGAAATTTTTTTAAGAAAAAGTTCCATGTTTTGTGTTTGATTTTTACGGATTAAATTCACCAAAAACACATTCACACCCATTTGTTTAGTTTATCCAAGTCCCTAAATATATATATATATATATATATATATATATATATATATATATATATATTTCTTGGAGTTTGTTTGGCACCGGGTTCTACTCTACCATTTGAAGAGTGTTTGGGTTTACTTCTACATGCCATAAAGAAGAAGACGTGTTTGTTGCTGCGACATTCCCACTCGGAGAAAGGCTTCGGGTGGGGGTTGACGGTTGTTCCAAAGGCCTCATTGGTGGATTCCAAGGTTTCGGTGGACTCCGGGATTGTCGACTAGGCGGAGGATGTTACAAGAAGACGAGACAGGGGCTTGGACGGAGTCAAGTCGAGTTGTTGCAGGTCATCTGTTTTGTAATCATAAAACCATACTTAGTGGACTTAAGGCTAGGGCCGTCCGAGGTTTTTTCCCGTTGTGAGTTTTGAATCGTACATCGCGGCTTAGTGGTTGGTTTATTTTATCTTTTGCAAATTCACATTAGATGCATGCTTAGGTAAAAGATAAAATTGGAATATTTAATTTGGTGCTAAATTTGTTTGGGTAAAAATTATAGATTATGTTCTTTTAGGACATAAAATAATATTGATTATGGATATAGGACAACATACATTTCGTTTTCATTTTTACTCCCTATTTTCAAATTAAAAGGACACGTGGCATATTGTGATTGGTTGACGTCTTATGAAAATGGGTCCGCGGCAGCGTATTTATTCAAAAATAGGGACTAAAACTATAAATAAAATGTTCGTTGTCCTATTTCCAAAATACATATTACAATAAGTCCTAAATTTACAAAGCCCCTAAAAATTAATTTAATTCAAGTCATTAATTTTATAGGATAAACTTTAGTTTGGCCTAATTTGCAAAAATGGATTAATTATTTGTGTTAGGCGAATTTCTAGGACTTGGGTTGAATTAATTTGGTTTAAGTGAAAAATGTATTTCTTGTTTAATTTAATTTCACTTTGAGTTTTGTTTAATTTTAATTTGAAAGAAATTAAAATTTGTTGTTTGTTGCGTGTTGTTTAGTTGAACCATCTCTATTCTGCACTAAAGGAAATTCTTTTTGTAAAATTTAAAAACTGGGGGTCACATCGTTTCCAACATCTTTAGACTCCTACCACTTACCCCATCCACCGCAAACCTTGGTCGAACTCAGAATATCGATCTAGAGACCATCGGGCGCCCCCGGGCCCCATTTAACTCCGGTCAACTCTTTTGTTAGATAAAAATATCTTTGAATCTTTGAAGGGATTCAAAACTCCTTTTCAGCGGTCCGTCCCGTGAATGAATCGGCCTAACAGTTCTGACGAACGGACCATTTCACTACCGAAAACTGATTCAGAGGCCATTAGGCGCTCCCGCGCCCTGAATTGACCCCAATCAACTCCACCATCAGAGTGAAATTTCTTTGAATATTCAAAGGGCACTGAAACCCCTTTCCAATGGTCCACCCCCGTGCGCGAAATAGCATAACAGTTCGGAAGAACGATCAGTTTCCCTCGAAAATTAATCCAGAGGCTACCGAGATCTCCCAGACTCTGTTTGACCAAAGTTAATTCTTCAGCTCAAACAAGACTGAATGAATCTCCGAAGGTAACTGAATACGCTTTCTAATGATCCAATATGTTCATGATTCTAACCTACGGTGCGGACGAACGAGTCATTTTACTCCGAGAGGTCACCGGGGGATTTTGGGCCCCGGTTAACCAAGGTCAACTTTCCAAACTGAGAAAAACTCTTTGGAATGTCGAAGTACATATCCTAATCTTTGCAACGGTCCACCCCCTGCACAAGTATGACTTTCGATGGGGACAAATGATTCGTTTGGGTCCGACGAGCTCCAGTCCAAAGGAACGACAAGAGATTCCGAGCCACATTCCAAAGGACTCTCGAAGGCCTCTGAAATACCTTTCTAACGGTATGTTCCGCGCACGATTCGGATCAACAATTTATTCTCTACTATCATTTTTCCAGAAACGTCCACACGGGACTGCCAATTGGCAGGTCCTGAACCCTGCCTATTGGCACAGTGTCAAGGGTGACCTGTCGATTGGCACCCCCTGGTGTAGGCCAATCGGCACCCCTTTTTTCCTTATAAATAAGGGCCATGAATTCATTCCCAACAGACTGTAAAAACCCATCAGCATCAGTGATCTCAACAACATTATCTCGAAATCAGCGAAGTTCCATATGAGAAATCTCATTCAAGCCTAAATACCCATCCTTTTCACACCCAATTTGGAAAATATCCTTATCTCTCATCAACATCCATCAACATTCAAAAGAGTTCATCCAAGATCTAAGATCAAGCTCCAAAAGAAGGTTCAATTCCATCTCCCTCTCTTTCAAATCTCTTGTTTTGCATAAATTACTTTAGATTCATAATCTAGTTTCATTCTAGTTCATACATATTAACATCTACACTTTTAATAGTATATTTGACATACTCTATTTTTCATAAAAAGAACCCAAAAACAAATAAAAGAGGGTTACACCCGTAAATTTCGAACGGAATTATCCACTGCATTTTTTTCAAAACTAGAAACACATTTTCTACGCACACACACACCTAACAAATTTACGTTCGAATCTATGGGATAAACCCCACCCCTATCCTACATTTGAACTACCAGGATTTTGATGCCTTTATAGGATACATAGGCTTCTCATATTAAAATCCGAGACTCGAGTCCAACTTTTCCATTTTCCAACTTCTCTTATTTTTCCAAATTTCTCAAATCCCTCATTTTTATCATACATATACATATAATATGCTTGTTTTTGCTTCATCCCACATATATTATCGTTTCCCCATAACGATCAATATCTCGAGGAACGCTCATATTCTATCCTCTACATTTGTTATTACTTTAGGAATATTCCTGTGGATGACCTCACCATATCTTTTCCATGGTATGGGTCGGACGATTCCAATCTCCAGTATATCAACACATGAACACACTTCACGGGGATAAAAGAAAATATTAACATTTCCCCATGAGAGACCGAAAGTGCGGGAAGGGTGCCTAACACCTTCGAATTCCGTAACTTAGCCCCCGGACCTCCGATCTATTGGTTTTGCATGTACCAGTTTGTCCTTGATGTCGCTCTATTGAAGTGGAAATATATTCTTTTGCCTATTTTGAGAAAAATAGGCTGACGACTCTATCTCTTTACATTCACCCCACACCGACGATAGCCGCAACCCCCTTATCGAAGAGAAGGGTGCGAGACCGCGACGCAGTTTCTTCCCCGGGGGATCCTCTTTCTCCTTTCCCCTGGAACGAACACCGCGCTGACCGGGATGGCCACAGTATCCTCCTCACTGTAAAAATTAAGGTAATGATTATTGTCTATTTTGAACTTATTCCTTGAATTTCTTCGAATTTGAAGAATATTATTGAAAATCTATGATTTCCTTTGGGATATATTGTTGTTGTTTGAAATTACATGATAAAACCTTCATTTTTGTTTGAATCCTCACTATAATCTAAACTTGGATAAGTCCGTGCATTGTTAACCATGTACAAATGGACTATAGTTGCGTTATGGCCTAAATTAAATAAAAAAATATAGACTTGTTGTTGTAAAGTATAGTGGTAAATTAATGGTATATTTAAACCCAGTAATTAGGAAAATGAGTTTTTCCTTAGCACTATTGTTGAGAAAATAAATTTTGAGAACAAAAGCGAAAGCATGGACTTCACTATTACAATCATGGACTTGTTTTTTTGGAAAATTTATATTGTTGATTTAAATTAAGAAAATAAAGTTACTTTTTGTTCATAAGTATTAAATCAGTGGTGAATAATTAATATATATCTTTGTGGAAGAAAAACATATTGATTGCTTATTATTTTAAAAAGATTGAGATATGCCGATGAGTCAAGTTTGCTAATTTAAATTAATTTTTAAAAACTGAGATTTTTCTTGGTGGCGTGATTGTTACCGATGATTATCGTGTGTTGGTTTTCTTAGTTATAGATGATGGGGAGAATACACCCTTGGGAACATAAGTATAAATATGTTGAGGGTTAGTAATGAGTGGGTAGTTGGATGCAAGATGATAAAGAGCTTGTAGAAGGTCCGAACCACACCATGTGTACTTACGGGTGACTAGTTCCCCATTGACAAGTCTGGTGAAATACAGTTTTCTTCGTATATAGAGATGTTTTCTATAAAATTAATATTACACATCACACTTGTTAATATTTATTTACATCCTCTTGGCATGCTTTACTCCCATTTGACATGTTTGACTTGTTTATAACTTTTCTTATAGTGAAGATTTTTCTATAGTGTTAATTCATTTGTATCACAAGTGAATTAAACACATTTATATATATGAATTTTGATTAAATTAGAACTTACAGTATCAATCATTCATCTCAAAAAAATATTTTTTTTCATTGTTCGCTTTATGATAATGCTTCTATTGACTCCATCCGTAATTTTGTTGTGATTTAATTAGCATTTCATTATATAATTGTTATATCCTTGTTGGGACTTTCAATCACTTACTTGTCTTATCCCATAGGTACAGGAAAAGATAAAGACATAAAAATAGATGGGTAGACGCTCTAATGACCTCGATATTTAATTACAATCATCACATGTTTACCATTTTATTGTTATGATGTCATCCTATCTTTCAAACCACAAACTTTATGTTTAGTTTTTGTAATTTATGAACAAATTTATTACTATGTTAAGACTCAATTGATATTTTAACTCTAATTTGTAATATTTTATTTAAACCTTGGTCGTGCGGGTATGTGAAACTATTTTATGTTAAATTTCCCAATCTAGTTACGAGTCTGGTGAATTTAATAGTAGTAGTTTAAAAAGATAGAATCGAAGAAACTCAATCGAAAAGTTCTGAAATTATTAGGAGTTTTAAAATGGTTAAAAGTTGGCATAAGAACTTTAAAATGGTTTATTTGAATTTTCATTATGCTGAGTAACACCTGTGTGTTGCAAAGCCTACAATGTGATTCTTAAGGTTTCTATTTATTCAACCTTTTGGTAACTTAGGCCTAAATAAGGGATTAGGGTACCCTAATATGGAATTATGGGTCCAAGAACCACAACTTAGTTTCATACCATATGTTTAGTTTTTCTTTTATCTTAATAGGATGTACGGTCATGGATGCCACACTCATTTTAATCATATAAATGACACTTAACAGAATATTCCATCTGGTTCTTATTTTAATCCTTCCCCCAGAGTGGTATCTAGAGAAATAACACTAAACTTATCTTAACGATGGTCAAATTGTTTAACAAGGCTCTTACCAACTGTAAGTCTTCTTCCTCTTTCTACCACTAATACATGGAATCCCTTTCAAAATTCGAGAAGACTTCACCTCTAAAGTTTGATGGCATGAGTGGTCTCATTGCATGTGATATATGGATCGAGCACCTTGGAGTTACCTTACAGTAGTGAACGCGAGTGAAGACCTCAACATGAGGTTGGCTACATCCTCTTTGGAATCAGGATAATAGGTGATGGAAAGTACAGTCCTCGTGTAACGTGCATATTAAAAGTCATTTTTGATTTATGTGTATCACACTATTTAATTTCATCATGAGTTGTTCATTAGATGGGTTTATAATTTGAATCTGTGTATCCTCCTTTGCCAAATAACTACTCTGATTCATAGTGATATTTCTAATAACTATGTGTTCCATCTTGTCCTCTTACTTTTGGTTACTTTGTTTTAAATTTTGATGTCATCATCATGGAGATGTAATTTTGATGTAAATTTGGGAATGTATTGGTTGAGTTCTTTCCACTCCATTCATTACTATTATAGTTACAAGGTTTCTATTGTGGCGCCGACAATTTATCGATATGTCTTTGATTGCTTCGAACAAAATTTAATTCCTTTATTCCATTTATACAAAACCACTTGTGTCATAGGTTACGATTGTGTTAAGTTTGTCATTCAAGCCTATGCATTTTCAAGACACGTAGCAGCCCGAGTTAAAGCGACATCAACTTCCATGTCAAGTTTCATCTTTAACCTTAGGATCTCAAAAAAGTTATGAATGTGTGCAATGTTGATCCATCAGTTTTAGGTCTAATGTTATTAAGGAAATTTTCAAAAATTATTTTTTTTAAAGAAAACATGTTTTCAATTTAATGTCATTTGACGACGTTTCTATTTCGTTCAAATGAACTTAGTGTTTTTCTCCAGGCGACATTCTTAGTTCGTTCTCAAGATTTGAACGAGCATCAAACGAGACCATTTGGCATAAGACTAAAATATTTGCGAGAAGCGCATTCAAACAAGATTTGTGGTCTTATTTGAACGACCTTGATTTTCGTTCAAATGGGGTGCCTCAATGTTTGCGTTGCCTTCTTTTCATGTTTTTCAATAAATATAAGGTCTGACAAATATTTTTTCATGTTTAAGGGGTTCGAAAATAGTTTTAAAATAGCATATCAAAAATCCTCTTTAACACTATTTACACCTTAAGTTCTGAGATCCAAATATATAAATAATATGTCTGTTTTCGATCTCAAGATTCTTCCACTGAGATCATTTAATCTATATTATTCAACTAGTTTTTTGTCATGGTGGATTATGAACGAATACGATGACAATTTTCTAGTCAAGTATCGGTGGACATCGAGACGTGTGAGGCACATGCATTGTGAAGATCGTGGGTACATTCTGACGGTGTTGTTGTGAAGAAGGTTCAAAAAGTGAAAACTGCATCAAAACATAAACGTGTCGAGTCAATTGAATCAAGTCTATGTATGACTATTGTATAAATCTTATATCATAGTGAATTTTCATAGACTTGTCCATCCAAGGTTTTTCTTGTTGTGGGTTTTCCTTATACATCGAGGCACTTTGGTTGATCTTTAATTAATGCTTGCAAATATCACCTAGATTCATGCTTAGGCAAGATAAAAATGGTTAATACTTTTCATAACGTATGTTTAATTAGTTCTTAACCTATAATTGTTTAATTTCTCACTCGGTTTATGTAATTCAATATTAAAATTGGGTTTATTTAGTAATCCATCCCTACACTCATAATTTACACATTCTCAAATTAGGATCAGAGTTGGTGCACTAAGTTATCGTGTTTGATCCTTGTTTAGTGTGTTTAGGGTTTTTAAATGGATTATAAGTGTGAGGGGTGTTCCATTAATCAACATCCTATGTTTGATAGACCAAACTATCCCTATTTTGAGGCATCAATGATATTGTTCCTTAAATATATTCAAGAGAACGATTTGGAACTCAGTGGAACATGGGTGGTCTCCTCCTACTGATAATGGTGTAGTGAAAGATTATTCACTTTTTTCTAAGGTTGAAAAGGATGGCTTGACTTTTCATTTTAAGGGTGTGGGAGATATTTTTTGTGCTATCATGATGGAAGAATTTAGGAGAATAACGATATATAAGAGCACAAAGGATCCTTGGGAGATGTTTAACTCCGCACATGAAGGTATCGATATAGTTAGGGTTTATAACTTATAAAATCAAACCACTAAGTTTAAAACCATTATATGGGCATGAGTTGTTTGTTGAGTTTTATGATATTTTTTTGGATATTGTCAATTTCCCATTTAACTTTGGTGGACCTATCCCCAACCTGAGAGTGGTGAGTATAATCTTAAGGTCGCTGCCTGAAAAATTTAATGTCAAAGTCATGGTTATAGATTATCTTAGTAGTCTTAATATTATGAGAGTCCAAGGACTTGTAGGTGGTGTCCAAACCTATGAGATTAATATGTGCCCTCCTGGAAAGAAATTAGAAAATAAAGAAAAGGTCATGTCTTTGAAATCCTATAAAGAGGATGTGTTGCACTCCGATAACGAAGGTGATTTAGATGCATAAGAGAGTGCTAGTTTTGGTTAGAAGTTCACTAATTTTCTTAAAGAGAAGATAAGAATTTTGGCGAGAAGTCCAAGAACTTAAATAATGATCATGATTGGAAAAAGGGGGATAACCCGAAATGTGGATGAATGGGATATGTGCTATGAATTACAAGTATTTTGGCATCATGCACATGAGTGTCCCACTAAGCTAAGGAAATAAGGTAAGAAGCCCAAAAGTTACAATGCAATCATTAGTGATAGTGATTCGAAAGAGGAACCTAATTCTCCTATAGAGCATAACTTCATCGTTTTCATGGCTAGTCATGTGAGCAGAAATAAAAGGTCTTTCATCGATGAAGATAATCATATACATTATAGTTATGAGGTCAGGTCTTGTAACTCCCAAGATTATGATGAAAAAGGAATAAGGGGATGTGAGTGATGAGGATGATACTGATCTTCAAGTTTCCTTCTGTGAGTTCTATATTGAGTTGTTGAAATTATAAAATCCAACTTGAAGTTAAACGTTAAGTTTATGGAATTTGACAAAGGTAATAATGATAAATTGATTAAGGATTTAAGGGCACGTAAGAAGACTCGTATGGAGAGTATGTTCACAGTGAGAAAGACAAACTTTGTGGATTGTTTGAAAATTTAAAGGAGTCCCTAAAATTTGAAGATTCTAAACTTTTTCTCGAGTCTAGGATTTTGGAGTTAGAAGAAAAATTAAGAGACTTAAGTCGGGTCAAATTTGACTTAGAATCTAGGTCAGAGAAGTTGGATAAGATTTTAGGCACTGTCCAAATAGAAAAATGATAAGATAGGTCTAGGCTTTGATGATCCTAATACTTCCACTCCTGAGTTCAAGACCAAGATTTTGAGAGAGTAAACCATTGCCAAGGACAGTCCTACAGGTCAACCTAAAGGTGACATTCCTCAAGCATACACATGCATACACTGTGGTAGGAAATGTTTCCTTAGCAAGTTTTATTTTGATCTTAAAAAGTGTCTTAGGAAGTCTAGATCTCATGTCACCACGGTTACCTAAAACCAAGGCATTAAATCATCATATAGTTGGGTTGGGTAATACGATTTGGAGGCACTTAATATTGGACTTGTTGGTTCTCGCATGTTTTCTCATGATTCATCACACGCTATATCTTATGAGTGATTGTTTTTTGCATGCTTTTCATACACTAGTTTTTATGTTTCATGATATATATTAAGACTAGTGTTATGATGTTTATGTCGTTTGTATTTTGATTTTTCATTTTTTTGAGTCTATATGTGAAAATACACAAATATTTTATTTGTAGCATAAGTTTTTTTTTTTTGAAATTATATAAAAAATAAAAAAGAATTTTATGTTGATTGTGTAGTTCATTTTACACATTTTCTGTGGTATGTTTGTATGTTTGAACCCAATTAATTCCACGTGGATAGGACATTATAATATGGCTTAATATGCTTCATATTGTTTCTTAATCACGACTTTTATTGAGTTGTTAGAAATTGTTTGCTTAATGAATTCATCTGAGTATATGCTTCTACACAAACTTTCACGAGCTCTTTTGGATTTTAACATATTATGTTGCATTAGCTAAGTGAGGTGTTTCCCTATCAATCTTGTTAATACGTATCTATTTATATGGGATATTTGTGCATGTAGGAACCATTGTCTGAGAATTTTCATAGGAATGAAAAATTATGAATGTGCAATTGAAAGGGCTATGAATGGAGTTAATCTCCTTTGTATGAAATTCCAGCATTTACAAGAGACTGAAAAGAAAAGAAACTGAGAAATGTTTGTCAAGGCCAAGGTTTAGAAATTTGATCATCAAACGTGATATCTTAAAAAATAGTAAAAAAATGAATATGTAGATTTGTAGGGTGTTATAAGTTAAAAATCAATGGATTTTTCATCATTAATGTTTGATGCTATTAGTTTGATAATCATCAATATTTTCTATATTAGTGTGCATTTAGTTCATTTGTCCAATGTTAGTTCACTTTATTTGTCACACAAGGCTATCTCTAAGTTTGATAATTTAATGGGATTAAATAGAACTCCTTGTACTATCTTGAGTGTTTGGGACGTTTTTCATTTGTTATCTAATGCATGCCCATTCACTCCATACCATATCGGTTTAAACACATTTATGACATACGAGAGTGGAATCTTTTATTTCTATCTTTCGCAGTGTTATATATATATATATATATATGGTGTGGTTGTTTTAGTCTTTGCATGCATTTATTCCATGTTCATCCCATGTTTCATGTTAGTATCATTAGTTTCATCGTTTGGATTATTTGTACTTGTCTTGCCTTGCTTATATTTCATTTCTGTTTCACTTAATATTGCATGATATGATTGTTTCGTTTATGTATATGTGTCACATTAATGTGAGGAAATTGCTTCATATTATTCATCTTTTCCTTTGTGTATTATCGAACTAAATGGGGAAGAAGTTTTCCCTAAGGGAGAGATGTTTTAACAAAGGGGGAGGATTTTCCATGGAGTTTATATATTTTCATATTCTCTTTGGATTTCAAAGGTGTGTTAAGTGTGCTGGTTTTAACCACGATGGAACAAAGTTTCAGAAGATCATATGTACTCAAAAGTTAGAGTCGGTCAAGTGTTAGTTTGTATATGTTTCCTTTTCGGGTTTAGGATTTGGGTATTAGATCTTGACGACCTATTTTTTTTATTTTTAGTTTTGTTCTGGAATCTCCAAAGTGGAAGATGTATAAGGAAAATCTTTATATAGTATCATGTTTTGTAATCTATATTGGAAACTTTATAATACTGGATTTATTTCATTTGGAAAAACCACTTGAGTGTTAGGATTTTTTTTAGTTTGTCCTTCAAGCGTATGCATTTTGAGGACACATAGCGACCAGAGTTAAATGAACATCAACTTATGTGTCAAGTTTCACCTTCAACCATTGGATCTCTAAAAAGTTATTAATGGTGTATTATTTTGATCCATGGCTTAATTTTATTTTGAAAAAACAACTTAAGTTATAGGTTAGGATGATGTTTAGTTTGTCCTTTAAGCCTATATATTTTGAAGATACATATCGACCTAAGTTAAAGGGACGTTGACATTTATTGCTGAGTTTCGTCTTCAACCTAGGGATCTTGAAAAAGGTATGAATCGTGTATTATGTTCATCTTTGGGTTTCAAGTTTGGATGTTTAAAGTTTATTTAGGCCATTTTAAAAAATACTTTTTTAAAGAAATTATGTTTTTGTTTTAAACTCAATTGAATGACATTTGTATTTTGTTTAAACGAACTTAATATTTTCATTTGAATGACATTCATAGTTTCTTCAAATTTTTTGAGGGGTTTTGTATTAATGAGCTTGGAGAGATCTTCAAATGAGACCATTCTGCCTAAGACAAAATGTTTCGCAAGAATCCCCATCGATCCTCATTCCAACGAGAGTTATGGTATCGTTCTAATGACCGTTTGGTTCATAGAAATGATGTGACGTTAATGACCTTGAGCTTCTTTCGAATAAGTTGCCTCCCATTTTTTTATAAATATAAGGCCTGACAAATAGTTTTCAAGTATAAGTGTGCAAAAATATATTTACAAGAGAAAATCTAAAAGACTCTTTAACCCCAGTTACACCCTAAGTTTCGAGATCCAAAAATATAATATATCTATTTGAGATCTTAATATTCATGCATAAAGATTATTTAATCTACATTGTTCAAGTGTTTATTTCGCATGGTGGATTCTGTGTGAATGCGGTGACACTTTGGTAGCCAATGATCAATGGATACCGTGATGCGTGAGGCGCATACATTGTGAAGATAGTGGGTGGATTCCTATGGTGTTGTTATGAAAAAGGTTCAGGTAGTCAAGGATTGAATTCGTTGAGTTAAGTGAATTAGGTTTGTATGTCACTATTGACTAAGTCATATATCATAGTTAATTTATCTAAGCTAGGTCATTTTAGGCTTTTCTCGTTGTGAGTTTTCCTCAGACATCACAAGGTTGTAGTTGATATTTATTTTATTCTTTCAAATATCACCTAGATGCATGTTAGGCAATATAAAAGTGGTTAATAGTTTTCACAATGTATATTTAATCGGTTCTTAATTAAAAATTGGTTAATTGTTCACTTGGTTAATTTAGTTAAAAATTTAAAAATTGTTTATTCTATAATCCATCCCTACATGGACAATTTACACATTCTCAAATTTTAAATTTTTCCTAATGGTTTTGGGCAAGACCTCTAATGCAGAGGTCTTGTTCCTGCAAAGCGTTCTGCCACTTCCATGAAGGCAGAGAACCTAGCACATTTAAGCTGTATTTTTTAAGATTTTGATTGGGTCATTTTGAGTTTATAGAGCATTTTTGCATATCATATCCCTCTCCCCCCTCCCAATCTCTCTCTCTCTCGATCTAAACTACCATAAAAACCCTTTCTCTATAAATTCATATATTAAACACCTCTTTGAGATTGCATGAAATTATGGATTTGGATTCGTGGTGAAGAGTTGATCAAAATAGTTAGAAATCATGGCTTTTGGATAATTCTTGGTGTATTGTTCAGAGGTTATACCTATCCTTCTATCTCCAGGGATTAAGCCAAGTATTTATGATAAAAAGAACCTTTGCATAGTATATTTTTCGTCATTGCTTGAAAAGCTCATCTAATCAAAATCCTCAAATTACCTACAAAATAATAACAAACTCAAGTGTAGAGGTAGGTAAGGGTATCAATCCACATCAAAGGGGTAAGCTAGAGACAAACTCAATTGTAATTCACTTTTTATTTTCTTTTTGCGATTTTGCTTTTTCTATTTTTTTAGACTTTTCAAATATTAAAACAATTTTCAAGGGTGAGGATGTGAAATAAGACTATAGTAAATTAAAAATCAAATGACAAACTAAAAAGTGACTAAAATGAAAAACAAAATCTAACACTAAAATGAGATAAAGTGAAGCAAATAAATGTGAGAACAATCAAGGAGTGAGATTACACCACAAATTTTAGCTATTCTAATTAATTAATTTAATTATTTGAATTCTCCCAAATTAATATCAAAATCACAAACCAACTCTCGTTGCAAATATAATTTTAATAGTAATCTTTTAGAAAATTAAGTTTAACCCCCCACAACTCTCGAACATAGATCTACACTCCTTTTAATTAATCACCCGCTAGGATCGATTGATTAAAATTTATGTAAATCTGAGAAAATAAATGTAGAGTTGAAATTCAAGGAATAATACCACACTTAAGAAACTCCTATCTCTAGTTAGAATCTAAAATGGGTATTATAACTAGAATTTCGATTTTCTCTCGAAAATAATTTACCCTCTCTCGAGGCGTAAATTTAAGGGTGAAAGATCAAATTTAATATTCAAAGGGAATTTTCAAGTAATCAAACTAATTAAATCATAATAGCATCAAATAAGGGTTCACCCCACCCCTTGAGAGGGGATTTAGCCTAACATCATATTAAACATGATAATCAAATAATCAAAGGCTAATAAAATAAAGTAAAAGAGAAGTACAATCAAACCAAATCTCTTTGAGTGAAATTGAACTTCAATCCTTGAATTTGTAATTTACATCCCTCCAATTTGTGTGATCAAACCAAAATTACATCAACAATTACACTCAAAAATGGATTTTCACTAATCTAAAAAATGTAAAATAAAATAAATTCTAACCTAAAAAACTAAACTAAAAAAATGGTGTTTCTCTCTCTACAATTCTCTCTACTAATTCCTATTCTAAAGTTTCCTTCAAATTGAGTCTTCCATTCTTTAAATAATAGGCCTGGAGCATGGGGGTAAAAATCGGAGGATAATGGTGCAAGAGGTTGTATAAGGTGTGGGTGAGGGTTAATTTAGGAAAATGCACAAATGTGCATGAGTTGTGTGAGGTCATGTGGAAAGTGAGGTGAGGGAATAAAATCTGATTTGGTAAAAGGGGTTTTGGGGTAGAATGGGAAAAAGGTTTAGTTGGGGGCATAATAGGTAAAAGGGGGTAAATGGTTTAAGTTGGGTTATAGTTTTGTTTTATTTTGTTGACTTTGGTCTTGGCTTGGTTTTGTTAACAGGTGGGAGATAAAATTGATTTTGGCTTAAGGGTTTGAAATGGGTTCAAGTAGGGAAGGGGTACTCGGGTAAAATTGGTTTTGGTTGGCGGGATGAACTCGGGGCTTGGTGGCGGGTTCGGACTTTGGGAATGGGGGAGGTCCGGGTCATGGGCAGGGGTCCGGTGTAATGGGTACCCACGGCCTCGGGTTGATCCAGTCGGAGAGTCTCCTGAAGGTGGATGTGGTACGGTATGGAAGTGGACGGGTACGGTTTGGGGGAATGGGCACCCGGGTTCATGCGCAGAGGTGAGTTTGGGTGGTTCCGGCCGGTTCCGGGTATGGAGCGCCGGTTGTAGGCGATTTCGGTTTTGGGCAGCGGGTTGGGGGCTGATGGCTTTGTGGTGAGATGAAAGAGTAGAGAGAAGTTTTGAGTTTGTTTTAATGGAGGTATGGAGAGAGAGTGTGTTGGGTGAGGAAGAAGAAGTGGGGTAAGATAGAGTGTGGTGAAGTGTAGGGTTTATGATGTGGGTGAGGGATTGGTTGTGTGTGTGTAAAGTGTATGGGAGTGGGGTGTGAGGGGTTGTGTGTGTATTTAACTTATGACCCCTAAAAAATGTCTAATTAAAACTAATAAAACTAAAAATAAAAATAAAAATAAAAACTTAAATAAAATAAAACTCAAGTTCTAAAAAAATAAAGTAAAAAAAATAAATTCCTAAAACATAAAAATTAAAACTAAAGACTTACAAAAATATAAATCCAAATAAAACTAAAAAATAAATGAATTCCTTAAAAAAACAAATTCTAATAAAATTAAATAAAAACTAAAAATCAAATTAAAACATCATTAAATAAAAATAAATCCTAAAAATGAAAATGATTCAAACTAAAAATTAGAAAATATAAAAAATATGAAAGGGAACAAATCAAACACACACGGCTCGGGACAGGTTTAGGTAGGTTTAGGGTAGGCTAGGGTTACGGGATTGGTAATTAGATCCATTATCTGAACAATTGCCTTGAAATACGCTTTTGAACACCGCAATGTGCATTCGACCTACAAAATAGACAATAAAGCGCATAAGACCTAAATTGTCGAGAATTAGCAACTAAAGTACGTCTATTCGGGGTATAAAATGTACACTTTTGGGTGCTTATTAATTTACTTCGCTCTTATCCTCTTATTCCTTGAATTTGTTAAAATTCAAAGAAAAATAATGACAATATGTGATTTCCTTTAGGCTCCATTGTTGTCCTTTGAAAAAATGAATCTTTGATATTCTTTAAATGCTCACGAGGATCTACACTTGCGTTATTGACCCCATATAAATGAACTATAGTTGATATGTGGATTTAATTAAATTTAAAAACCTATAATTGATGTTGGAAAATTAATGGGTTATTTAAATTTGATAATTATTGTAGACACCCCGTTCCGCTCCACTGGCACCTTGGAGGACTATAATGCAAACCATCACCCTAAAATATATCATGAAAGCCATGGGCCAAATATGAGAAACCCAAGGAAAACCCCAAAGGCACATAAAATAATCCCATAAACAAAGATTAACTTCAAAACAGACATTGTAGATTGATTGGTCCCTCGAAAAATGTGCTCGAATTGGCTATTATTGCCGTAGTAAATCAACCGGTCATATGACCCTGGAAGTTTTCCTATAAATAACGGACTCACCAACCATTTCAAAGGAATTAACTCCACGTCTTAAATGTTGTCTTTCAATTTTGTTTATTGCTCTCTCTAGAAATGCCCTAAAAGTTCTCTTATTTTTCCATCCAAACCCCTCCGTAACAAAACTTCAATATTTTATCCAATAACCCTTTTACTTTCCCTTTTTCTCACACAAACCCAAATATTTCAAAACACATTCCCTTTCTTGCAAGAAACATACTCAGTACCAAAGAATTTTTAGATTTATTAAAAAAATAGAGTGGTCGAATTATATGTAGACATCGTAGATTAGGTCACACACACAATCCAAATTCTATTTAGTACAAATTTTATCTTGATTAATTAGGTGAACTTAAATATGCATGATATATGAATCCAAATGGAGATAGATAAACGAAAATCCATAAAACATGAGATGAGAAAAAATCCCATTCAAGAAAAACCTATATTTCAACATTGTTACAACTAATTATCACAGAATGACACAGACAAACTTACAATGACTTACACTCCACTAAGTGACGTGGTTGTGTATCCTTCCTTGTTGTCAATAGACAGTGATGAATATATAATAAATCTTTACAACAAGATCCACCTGCCTCAGTGTCCACCATTAGCCTCAGGAAATTGTATTCCTATCTTTAATAATGAAGAATTAATACCATATGGATATTAACACGGATTTTGTTCTTCATGGATTGATAAAGTCATCTTAAATCATTCAGAGGTTTGCCTCCTCCTTCCTATAACATCTGATGGGATGAGGGGGGGGGGGGGGTTCGGTGCATATGATGCATCGTCCCAATGCAATGGTCCCAGAGGACCTGGGGCTTATAGAGGATGTCCTTCAGCCGACGTTATACCTTCCATTTATTTGCCTTATGATTTTCTAAATTTTTTCCTTTGCCTCAAACTGTTTGATTTGCTCTTTTTTTATTTTTCTTATGGCACATTCGGGTGTCTACCAACTGGCTGAGAGATATTCGAGATTAAGTGGATTCTGCGACTACTCATATTCAGGAGTTGATCCTGATTTCTTCTTACTTGGTGTTGTCTACCTCATCTATGTAGGGGTTTGGTCGTGGAGCAAAGGCTCATCATCCCTTCACCGGGGGAAGCACGCATGCCGTAGGGATGGGGGGTATTAGGGAGAGAGGAAGAGAAGAGAGAAAAAAAAGAAGAGAGAGAAAGATAGAGGGGGAGTTTGGGGGTTCGGGCAGAGTCCCATTGTTTTTGTCCTTTCCTGCAAGGAAAAATGCAATAAAGAAATATATATGCAATGAAATGGGACTTTATTAATTTTTCTACTTTAGTGACTTAATGCATATGCATGTTTTACTTTGTTGCTGAGACTGTAAAAAGGATTTAAAATGATTTGTGAGAAAATTTATTTTAAAGTAGGAAAAGTAAAAATATAAGTAGAAGGAAATTTTGAATTCCTTAGAATAAAAATTATTTTTATTGAGTTTTTTTTTTATTTTGACAAAAAAGGAAAAAGGGAATTTTCCAAAAATAGGGGGTTGCTGATCGGCATGCCCCCCAATGCTTTGATTTCACTTTAGTTAATTATTTGGTGCTTAATGGGGAAGGTTTTCCTTTGAGATTTGCAGGATTTTTTTCTTTGGCTAAATTTTCCAAGTATTAAAAATGGGGTAATGGTGGAGTATTTTCTTCACCCATCCATATTTCCTCTCTTTTTCATTCTTCTTGCTACTTTTCTTATCATTTGGCAATATTGATTTCCCTAGAAGTATTGAATTCCCCTTTTACCTTGAAAACTTAGAGTCTATGTGCTCATATAATGTAGATTACGATGCTTTCAATACGCGTCTGGTTTTATTATAGTGCAACCGACGTATTGAATGGAACATGCTGATGGCGGCGGTAGAATTCTGGTACCCTGAAGACCATGTCTTTTTCTTTGGATTGGACAAAGTCTATCCGACTTATGAAGAGTTCTCTGTCATATTGGCGATAAATCCCAGTGTTGCGGTGGCCATGCCTCGATTTTCCCAGTCTCCACAGGAGATATTAGCAAGACTTCTCCATATCTCACCCTCAACGGCTATGTCATTGGTTATAGGAGCAATGATCTTTCTCCCTGTTGTGCTACATTATGTACAGCCGTAGGATGTTGGTGATGTGGGTTATTTCAGAGCCATTAGTCTTGGCTTAATTTTAAAATTACTATTAGTGACTTGGGAACTGTTAGTGGACCCACAATTCGCAACCATTGCTCCATGGATATCATACCACTGCAATCCTGCAGTGGTGCTACATGCGAAGACACTGAATGGTATGGATGCCTGGAGGGAGTGCCGTTATGACTTCATGAGGGGTAGCCCTATTATGTTATTCATGTGGTTATTGGAGAGATTTAGTATGGAGATCCCTCCAAAATATCCCTTGGTAGTTGTGCCATACTTCTTTTCTCGCTACTTTATTGGCATGGGCCTATATATCGAGAGCTGGGAGAATTGGTTTGTGGAGAACGAGGATCGAGGTTTGCATTGGTCAGTGCCTTTGTGCGGGGAGATGCTACCCATTCTAAAACTAGGGGAATACCGGTATTTTCGATTAGTCAGCCTCTGATATACTTCATTCTACTTTCCTTGACAGATTTTGCACCAATTTGGGTAGGAGCAGATTGTGCCACCTCGGACACTAAACTTATTTGCTGTGGAGGATTTGACCGAACGTTTGCACTTGCAGTTGCGTTCTGTGTAACAGAATCATCGACTGCCGATCCATCCTTCCCGGTTTATTGGTAACGTCTGGCATGTTTCTGGGGACTACGTGAAGTTGTTGTTGAGGAGAGTAGTTGCCAAAATGCTGGTAGCGAAGACCGAACAAATGTGGTTCTCTATATCAGACACCATGGAGGGATGCGTTGTTATTTTTCCTAGGCTGATCTAGGGTTACCGCGCCATGGAGTGCCTTCGGTATTCCATCTAAGCAAGGGAAGTTTAGGAACCCTAAGATTTAAATGATGATAGGGCCGGTTCTTCTAGCAGCAATGGGTAGGATTCTTGGAGAATTTATATGTGAAGCTTTTATATGGTGTTTGGTTATGTATCTGGCTATTTTCTGGTAGGAATAATTTTCGAGAAGGCTATATATGAGTAGTTTGTCTTATTTTTATTTTTTAGGAATGAAGTGTTAGGTTGGCAAGGGAAGTTGTTTGACTCCCTATGCCGATGAAATTGTAACGAAATTTTTCATCATTGGAATAAATGAAGTTGTAATTATATTGTTGTGCTCATTGATGAGTTTTGCATTTGAATTATCTATACCAATCGCTAAGGCGTACATAATCCTTTTGTTCATGTATATGATAAAAATGAATTGTCGTTCTCGGGGATAAGAAAAGTGTAAGGCATTATTTATATTATTCGTTATCAATTGAGTATGTCTTATACTGCTACAACCATCAAAGAATATTCAAGATCATTCAAGCATTAAGATGGATCCGAATATCAATTTTCTTCAACATTCAAGCCTCCGCGAGATTTATTTTGGTAAGATTGTGTTTAAGTACGTTAACGGTTCACTTAGAGTGTTGGGATATTTTTTTCTAAAATGTTTTCTAAGTGTTGGAGTGGAGTTTTTCGTCAAAAGTAATTTTTAAAGTATTGAGGCGGAATATTATTTGGTAAAATAAAAAATTATTTTTTATCTCATTCGAGCGAGATATACAGTCGTTTGAGCGACATGTGATCTCACGCGAAGCTGTCATTTGAGCGACATCCTTCTTCATTCGAGCGAAATCAATGTTTCTTTAGAGTGACGTGCCGCCTTAAGTTTTTTTATAAATAAGGTGTTAAACCACTCCATTTTCGATAAGAAGACCTGACGTTTTAGTTTTTGCAAATAATGAAAATCGGCAGAATACTTTGTCTTCTTCGTTTAAGGTTTAATCCTTTTTGTTTTCAATTCACAAAACATCCCAATCTTTATGTAAATTATTTTGGAACCCAAAATAAAACTTTGGTGAAGTATTTCTATTGTAAAGAGGATAAATCTACGACTGACGATTGTGCGTCGATTGGGAGTGCTTGAGGGTGTTCTTAGCTAATTGGACTGCGTGTTTGTGTGGACTGCTGAGATTGTTCCATTACTGACTCAAGACTAAGTGTCTTTGTGGATTCTTGTGGGAGTTCATTGCAAATTTCATTGTAATCTTTGTAATTTGCGATTTACTATTTTATAGTGAAATAAAGGTTTTTCTTGAAAGGGATTTTTCTTGAAATTTGTGGGTTAGCAATTTTATTTGTGATGGTTTGACACACACATAGTTGCATGTTTAAGGGCTGAATTAATTTGGTTTGATATTTAACACCGATCAAATAAGGTTAACTTAGAAACTTACAAATTCGGTTTCATCAAGTATCACACACCACTTTTACAAATTAGTATTAGAACGGGTTTCTCTAAGTTATCGTTTTTCGCAAAATTTTGTGATATTGATTTTTTTTTTAAATCTGTTTTATGAAAAATTAAAATTTTTCAATGGGGAACTTATGTAATCGGATGCCCCCCTTTGATGACAAGAGTAATAATTTTGATGATTTAAATAGTTTGAATTTGACGTTTGCTAAAAGAATTATTTTTTTGGAAAAAGAAAATTCTCGTGTTAAATCTGCTATGGATATTTTGCAAACGGTTCAAAATCAATGAGATTTTTATCATGAGAAATTTGTTTCTTTGGAACATGATTTTAATGCTTTAAAATTGTCCAAAAGGGAGAGTGATGATAGAGTCCTATTTTTAGAAAACTAATTGGAGGACTTTAAAAATTCTAGGATTTGTGTTTGTGCCAAAGTGGATAAAAATATTTTACTCGATGAGTTTGTGGTATAGGAGGAGACTCTTAGGTATAAGTGTGCGTATTTTAAGAAAGAACGTGGTAACCTTCTAGTAGTTATTGAAAATTTAGAGAAGGAGTCCCTAATATTGTAAGAGTATAATTAATGGCTTGAGTCAAAAAATTTGTAGCTAAAAAATGATTTGACTGACTCAAGTAGGCAATGGTAGTGGATCGTCGTGTTCACATGTTTCGATTGTTAAAGCCAAGGCCATTATTTGTTTTATAGGGCCAGTAGATCCCAAGGACAAGAGAAAAGGTCACCCCATAGCTTTCGCTCCACCTATTTACACATGTTCATACTGTGGTAGGGAAGGTCACCTTTGGCGTTTTTGTTTCGATCTTCGAAAAGGTCCTAGGAAGTTGAAGTCTAGAGTTACCTTGGTTCCCAAAACTCGTATGCGTCGTTGCACACCTATTTGGGTTAGGTCACTTTTAGAGGCACTAGATGTTAGAGTAGTTGATTCTCAGTTGTTTGCACATGATTCTTCTCTCGCTATATCATATAGATGATTGTGTTCTCATATTTGTCATTCACTAGTTGTGCGTCATGATATATTATTTCTAGTGTTATGGCATATGAACTTTTTGTATTAGATTTTTTCATTTGAAAAATACAAAAAGATTTTATTTTGATAAAATTTTTGAAAAAGACAAAAAGATTTTTGTATTTTGTTTTTTGCACCATATATGAATGGTCATTTAGGATGACTGGGTCACAATTTCATTCCATATCCATGTGAAGATTTGATAGTATTTTGATATGGATCATCATTTTATTTTTGTTCTTTACAATGTTTGGAGTCTTTGAGATGTGATTAGTTGTTACTACCTATATGTTTGAGTCATGAGTTCCTTTAAGGAACACTTGCACGGATTTGTTTGACTATTTGTACTTGTTTATCACATATTGATCGAAGTGTTGTCATATTAATTCTGTCTTTAAAACGAACCATATGCGATAAACTTGACAATTGAAGTCATGCATGTAATAATCGTTTACCGTGAGGATTAAATTGAAATAAAACATTATGAGTGAAACACAGGAAAGGGCTGCGAGAGTTCAAAAATTAACTCATCGTGAAAGCCACTGTTTAAAAGAGCCTAGAAAAAATTAAAAGGCAATAAAAAGATAAATATGCCAAAAAGGGGCCACCTCAAAAGAAAAATAAAAGCATAATTATTTATGAGGGAGTTTGGATGGAAAGTAATGAAAAACGGGTTTTCACGTCCTAATAGCATCATGAAAAAGCATTACATAGTTTTAGACGTTATTAGTGTGGGAATCATTATTGACTTTGATATGTTGATGGATTGAGTCGGCGTCATTTAAATTCAACATTTTTTTGACACCTAAGGACGAGTTTGAGATTCATTCGTTAGGAGTACACATATTCATCGTGAACATATGTTATGTTTTATTCCATTGATTTGCCTATTGAATATGTTCACACCCATTCATTCCGTTTCCTTGATTTGGTTGTCTTAGGGTAAATTCATGGTGTGATTTTTGTAAAATTTAATTTTTTTACATTTTTGTATGAAAAAATTAAAAAATCAAAAATAGTTTGTGGATCGTTTTGAGTTACTCCTTTTCTAGAGCATAGTTTGATCTATATTTGATATGCATTTTTGTCGTGGAAACTCCATGTTTGTTTTTGTTTATTCGTTTCCTTGTCTATTTTGGACAAATAAAAAGGGGGAGAATGATTTATGGGGGAGGTTTTGCATTATGGTGGAGATTTTATTATTGATTGATTTATTGTTATATCACTTCAAACTCGATTCATCGTGAAGGTATTTGTTTTGTCTCATATGTGTAGGTACAAAACTGAAGATCGTTATTTTAAACACCCTAATGAGAAAAGCTTAAAGATTTGAAGATTTGATGTTAAATATTTTTGAAGAAAAGTTTTGGACTTCCGTCTTTAGTAACTTTTTAGTTTTGGGTCCCCAGGAGGGTATAATATTTGTATAGGCATTTTATTTGATAATTCGGATGTTTTTATTTTGTACTGGAATAGATATAGGGGGAGATTTGTAAGGACATTATTTATATTGTCCGTTATCAATTGAGTATGTCGTATACGCTACAACCGTCGAAGAATATTCAAGATCATTCAAGCATCAAGAAGGATCCGAATATCGATTTTCTTCAACATTTAAGCCTCCGTGAGATTAATTTTAGTAAGTTTGTGTTTAAGTACCTTAACGGTTCACTTAGAGTGTTGGGATATTTTTTACAAAAATTTTCTAAGTGTTGGAGGAGAGTTTTTCGTCAAAAGTATTTTTTGAAGTTTTAAGGCGGAATATTTTCTGGGGAAATAAAATTTAATTTTTATCTCGTTCGAGCAACATGTGATCTCGCGCGAAGCTGTTGTTCGAGAGAGATCCTTCTTCGTTAAAGAAACATCAATGTTTCGTTCGAGCGACGCGCTTCCTTAAGTTTATATAAATAAGGTGTTAAACCACTCTGTTTTCGATAAGAAGACCTTACATTTTAGTTCCTGCAAACACTAAAAATTGGCATAAGACGTTGTCTTCTTCGTTTAGAATTTAATCCTTTTTGTTTTCAATTCAGAAAACGTCCCAATCTTTATGTGAATTGTTTTGGAACCCAAGATACAACTTTGGTGAAGTTTTCTCTTATAGAGAGGGTAAATCTACAGCCGACGACTGCGTGTCGAATGGGAATGCTGGAGGGTGTTCCTGGCTGATTAGATTGCGTGTTATTATGGACTGCTGAGGTTGTTCCATTACTAACTCAAGATTGCTTGTCTTTATGGATTCTTGCGAGAGTTCATTGCGGATTTCTTTGTAATCTTTGTAAGTTGCGATTTACTATTTTATAGTGAAATAAAGGTTTTTCCTGAAAGGGAATTTTCCTGAAATCTGTGAGTTAGCAATTTTATTTGTGATAGTTTAATACACACACACACACACACACAAACACACACACACACACACACACACACACACACACACACACACAGTTGCATGTTTAGGGGATGAATTAATTTGGTTTGATATTTGACACTGATTAAATAATGTTAACTTGGAAAATTATGAATTCAGTTTAATCAAGTATCACATACCACTTTTATAAAAAGAATTGCATTTTGTAAAAAAGAAGGGGGTCGTGCTCATGTGAAGAGTATGAGCTGCCTACGAACCTCTAGGGTTTTAAAAAAATTTGAGTTTCATTTTTGAAAGCAAAAGGATTTTTAGATTATCAGGCCCCATATAGTTCTTAGTTGAGGGAGATGAAGATATTTTTTCAGAATAGATTGGAGTTAACAAGAAGCATAGCGCGCCAAGATTTTGAATTAGTGATAGAATTTCTTGAGACAGTCTAGGTTGACTGAAGATACCATCTCTTCTCCGTCGAGGTCAGTGAGCATAGCGGCTCCACCAGACGTGATATTCTTTACAACGTAGGGGCCTCTCCAATTGGGCTTGAATTTCTCTCCAGGGTCCCAGACGGGCTCTACTATTTCTTTAAAGGACAAATCCCCTTCTTGGACAACATGATCCTTGTCTCTCTTATTAAATTATCATTCTATTAAACGATGGTATCGTTGTATATGATACATATCCTTTAGTCTATTTTCTCCCATGAGTGATAACTTATCAAGACGACTCTGATGCCAGTCTTCTTCATTGACTTTGCTCTCAAGTATGACGCATAGTGAGGGAATTTCTAGCTCAATGGGTAGGACTTCTTCCATATCGTATACTAGAGAGTAAGGTTAGCCCCAGTATAGGTTTGAATTGAAGTGAAGTAGCTCCAGAGGGAGTAAGGGATCCGGTTGGCCCAATCTCGACAACTCTTGGTAATCTTGTTGATGATGGCTTTGAGGTTTTTATTAGGAGCTTAGACTGTTCAATTGGTTTGAGGTCGGTAGGGATAATATTTATGTCTTTGGATCCCATACTCGCCAACCACTTTTGTGAGTTTTTTTTAAATGCAGTCCATAGTCTGACACTAACTCGTGCGGGATACCATATCGACAGATGATATTTTTCCATATGAAGTTGGCCACTTTCTTGGCATTCGTAACTGTGTATGACTCGACTTTGACCCATTTGGTGATGTAATCAATGACAACCAAGATGAATTCATGCTTGTTGGTGGCCCTGGGTGTAACTTTCCATATGATGTCGATTCCCCATGTGGAAAATATCCAGGAAGTAGTCATGTTTTACAATTCCCGCGGAGATAAGTGTTAGAAGTTGGAAGACTACGGGCATTTAAGACATTTCCAAACATAAGCGGTGTAATCCTGCAGCATGGTAATTTAATAGTAACTTTATCGAATGATTTTCTTGGTAAGCATATGGCCTTTCCTGTGGGGTCTGCACTCACTGTTGTGGATTTTCTGCATCATCTCTTCAATGGCATCCCTTGCCATGTAGTATAAATGGGTTCCATCAAAGTTTCTTTTGGATAGTGCTTTATCACAGACAATGTATTAGGAAGCTAGTTTGCGGAGGATTTCTCGGTCTTTCTTGTTAGAAACTTGGGGATACCTACAATGCTTGAGGAGGTGCCAAATATCGTAGTACTAGTAATCTTTAGTGATGAGCTCAATGTGGTAGCAATAGGTAGGTTTAGCCTAATTTTGGACTAATAGGGTTCACTGTTATTCCTTCGGGCATGTCAACTATAGAGGCTTATGTAGTAAGGGCATCAACAAGGTTTTTCTTTTCTTGAGGAAGGTAATGGAAGGTGATATGTTAGAATTGTGAGGACAATTATTCTAGGTGGGCATAAAAGGGTAAGAGATTCCCATCCTTGACTTTACATCTTTTGAGTACATGACTGATGATGAAGGCTGAATCCCCATAGAAATCTAGATATCAAATTCCTTTATTGAGAGAGACTTTGAAGCCTACCGTGCGTACCTCATATCCGGTCATGTTGTTAGTGCAAGAAAAATCCAGTTTGATGGAAATAGCAGTGTGAGAGTCATCAGGGGAAATTATCCCAATGCCATACCCCTTCTTGTTCATAGCGCTATTAAATAACATTTTCCATCAGAGGTCTTCCTGGGAGGTACAAAGGATATTCTCATCCAGGAACTCGAAAATCCAAACATTGATTTCTTCTATAGAGTAGTCAGTGAGGTAGTCAGAGTTGGCGCTTCCTTTCACGACTTTTTGTGCCACATACAAAATATCAAATTTGACTAGCAAGGTTAACCATAGGGCCATTGGTCTAAACATGGTAGGTTTCTCAAGAATGTATTGGATAGGATCCATTCGGGACACAAGTTTGATGGGAAAGGCGAGAATGTAGTGCCGTAATTTTTAAGTGATGTAGATAAGGGTGACACACGCTTTCTCCAAAGTAGTATAGTTAATTTTATGCCCCGTCAACTTACGAATAACATAGTAGATGGACCTTTCATTACTGGTTTGTTCAAGGTAATAGGCTAGAAAAGCCCCAGCTGTAGTGTCTATTACGGTTAGGTATAGGATTAGGGGAAGACTAAGCTAAGGTGGCATGACTACCGAAGGTCGGGTTAGGTATTTCTTGATTTGATCAAAGAATTCTTGGAAAGATTCATTCCAAGACTTTGTGGAATCCTTTCAGAGGATTTTAAAGATGGGTTCACAGGTTCAAGTCAATCGGCTGATGAATCGACTGATATACTGCAATTTTCTAAGGAATTCCCGGACTTCCTTCCCCATTCGGAGTGGTGGCATTTCGAGTATGTCTTTCATCTTTACAGGATATTCTTCAATCCCCTTATCTCTAACCATGAGTCCCAAGAAATTTCCTTTGGTAACTATAAAAACACAATTATTGGGGTTAAGTTGCATCTGGTATTGCCATAATCGCTCGAGGAATTTTTGGAGAGCGGGAACATGAACTTCCTTAATTTTAGACTTAATGATCATGTCATCCATGTATACCTCTACTTCTTTATGTATCATATCATTCAAGATGGCTGTGACAACCCTCTGATAGGTAGCTCCTACGTTTTTTTAGACCAAATGGCATAACGGTGTAGCAAAATGTTCCCCAAGGGGTGATGAGTGTGGTTTTCTCTTGATGATTCGGGTGGCTCTTGATTTGAATATATCCTAAAAAACCATCAATGAATTATTTGATATCATGACTGGCTATGTTGTCCACAATCATGTTGATATTGAGTAACAAGTAATCATCATTCAAAGATGCTTTGTTCAAGTCTCGGTAGTCAACGCACATGCGAACCTTTCTTTTGAATTTTGATACGGGTATGGTATTGGCTAGACATGTGGGATATTTTATCACACGAATGAAACCCACATTAAATTATTTTACCTCTTCTTCTTTAACCTTGAGAGACCATTTGGCGTGGAGCTTTCGCAGTTTCTGTTTGACTGATTTGTATTCTGGGAAAGTTAGAATCTCGTGCTGTACAGTTTTGGGATAAATGTTGGACATGTCATTGTAGGACCATGCGAATACATCCACAAATTTATTCAACAATTCTTCAAGTTGCACGCGCTCATGCTCGTCAAGGGTAGACCCCATCCTAATCTCGCGCAGTTAGCTACTAGAACTGATATTAATAATAATAGTTTAATCTTCATTAACTTGAATGCGGTTAAGTTGTTTGTTATTAGCCATATTTTAATCACTTAAGAATTATTCATTTGCAAAATATCATCATCAAGAGTTTGATTATAATCAAGACAATTAATGTAAGGCACAACAATATACTCAAAATCTTCATTTATTTCATTATTGGGAAAAATAGCGTTGAGAACCTTATCGATGGAGGTCTCGATTACATCAGAATAGGGAGGAATAATAAAAAAAAGGAAATATGATAAACATCTGGGTTGGTTTGTACTTCGGTAGGTGGAACATGTATAGAATGTCAGTTGAGGAGAGGTGAATCAGCAACTTTGATCAGGACGAATTTATCTTATGATGTAGTGCTTGAGTGGATCATGCAGAGTGTCAGTCCCAATGTCAACAAATTGAATGAATCCTTGGAGTCATTTCCCTTGAAATCTTTGGTAGAAGCCATGTTCTTCTCATTAATTGGTGGCACATGACGCTAGGAACTTTCATCCCATGAATAACTTTCTTGGAAAAAGATCTTCATTCCAGGTTTCATCTTCTTGTCCACATGTTCATACCATGGGTCGGGAAAATCGTAAAAGGGGAATATTCACCCTCTCTGATGAATCTTACATTTAAGGAATCCCCTGAGATAGTCTTGGCACTTTATAGCCTTCTTTTCAATCGAGGTTGGTAGAGAATTATGAGTTATTCAGCTGATGGAGAATAACCCAAGCCAAAAGAAGGAAAATATTTCTTCAACAATATGGGTTCCAGTATTCTTTATTATTGTTGTTCCAGCCCCAGTCCGACCATAAGGTACATGTTCTTGAATAACTTTATCACATTGACGTTGCTATGAGGGTTATACTTCGAATACACCCAATCTTTGAAATCATCCCCTAATAGGAGCGAAAACTGTTCAACTCGAAAACTTGACTTAAGCATATCATTTACACCATGTTGTATCTCTAGTACTCGATTGATGGTGCTTGCATTCTCAGTGTTGTCGTCGTCTCCTGATATGGTGATGACCTACCCATTGTCGAAGAAATTCAATTTCTGATTAAGGGAATAAGACACACTCTTGATATTATAGAGACATAGTCGTTCAAGCAACATATTAAAACAATCCAAGATATCGATGACTTGGAATTCAACAATGGGATTTATAGGGCCAACCCCTATTGTAAGATTTATGGATCCCATCACTTCTCGATGAGTACTATCATATGCATGCACTGCGGTAGAGGTCTGAATAATGTCACTCACTTTTAGTCCCAAGAAATTAAGGGTTCTAAATGGGAAAATATTAAGAGCTGATCCATTATTGACAAGAAAAAGTTGGACGGTCTTTCCTATGACTTCGACAGAGATACAGAAAGTATAGTTGTGATTTGGTCCAATCTTAGGGATTTCTTCTTCAGAGAAAGAGAGCATTCTAGTAAAGGTTAGAGATTCGACCAGATTCACTGCTTCTTCTAGCAGGATGGAAAGAGGGACAGTGGTCCCAGTTAGTAGTTTGATTAAGTCATTCCGGTGCATTTGGGAGGACAAAGAGTACCAATAGATTGATGTTAGCTTGGGTCTTCTTAAACTGATCGAGGATCTTTCTCTCCTCGAGGGTAATTTTTAGCATAAGAAGATTCTCAACACTTTTTCTCTTGTCGATCGCTGATGGTTGTGGGTTTGGAAATTGGTAATGCCTCTGTGATCTAGTCATATGGTTCACAGAAGAAGAGAAAAATAAACAACGTTTCCTCATCTATCGTGGATTATTCATCCACCTTGTTGATTTCTCCTTGGAACTCCTTAAGAGATATCATCCCACACATGTTAACTATTGGGCTAGTCTTTTCCAAGCTTTACTTTTCACCTCAACTATCAAATTCGTCCCCTCATCCGGTGGCAATGACATCATCTTTCCACGAGAATTCAATACACTCCAAATCCTCAATGGCCACTTCGTATAAATCCTCCCATTCAATGAGGAGATATAGAAGTGAAGGGAACAGGTACCCTTGTAGTTTTAAAGAATTAAGAAACTTGTACATGCGATAAATTTCATCGGTCTGTTCGAATAAGTCTACCATGATCTGGATGACATCATCTAATATGACTTCATCGGTAGGTACCACCCAACTATTTGACTCTCGACCCCATTTTTGAGCTTCCAAGAATAGTGTACTAAATCTCTACAATCAATGGTCATCTTGGAGGGTAATTTCATCCATAACTCTAGAAGTTAGTTCAACACTACTGACAATTCCATATCTTTACCTCCGGTGTGGGTACGAACAACAATATATGCTCTTATAAGGAGTGACAGAGCCTGATTGGTGAAACAGGTAGGATGTAGGAGAAAATATAGGCAAACTAATAAGGGTTTAGGGGAATATATCGATATGATGGGTGATTTACTAGGCATGATCTGGGTAGAAGGATCAAATTATGTGTCTTCTTCTAGGAAGATGGAATTTTCATGATTTGGGAGTGGATTATGGGTAGTGTTTGATTTAGAATTGGCTGGAGGGGCGGTGATACCCCGATGAATCAGACCTTGGATTACATTTTGTAGATGGAAACAATGATCAGTGGTATTGCCAACACTTTGGTGAAAGTCGCATTAGGCATCTGGTTTGAAATTTTTGCGAAGTGGTGAAAGTCATTTGAGCAGTTTTAAATCTCGACTGGTAACCGCCAATTATATATTGTACTTGTATTATGACATGAATTCTTGGTAAACGTCCTCCCAACTGTGGATTCTGGACTCCTCGAGAGATAAGAACCAGCGAAGAGAGATATCCTTCAAAGTGTGTTGGAACATTTAGGCCATTATTTCCTTGAAGGCGCATAGGAGAGTAATGAATTGGTGGTAACTTAGAAGATGAACGATTGGGTGTCCACTACCTCCAAACTTCTCAATGTTTGGCATCTTAAACTTTTTTAGTAGCCTTACTTTAGGATAGGGAGACATATGGGTATAATCCATATAGTTCCCTGAGATTCTGACTTGGTCGAACTTCTTAGTCAACATTGTGAGGTCCTCCTTGACCTTATTCAATTCTTCCTCCTTGAGATCAACAGCCACAAGTAGTTTAGCCCCTATTTTTGTAAGATTTGGCATAAGGAGCTAAGTTCGTGGCATCCCATTAGCACGAGGAGCATGTGGACCGTGCTGATATTCCACGAGGACCCAAATAGGCTCGGGTGCGAGTGGGCCCATAGCACAAGGGAAGGGGACCTAGAGCTCTTTGGGAAGAGGGATCCAATTTCATTGCATCTCATGAAACTTGATTTGAAGGTTGTTAGCCTTAGCAGTGATTTGGGCTAGAACCATCATCAAATCTGACTGCACATTCGGTACTTGGCCAGCATTCTCCATGTAAAGTGAATAAGGATGAATTTCAGACTTGAAGGAAGTAGTGAGGGAACTGGCGAAGCCTCGGGGCATTTCGATGAAAGACCGAAGCCAATAGGAAGGAAAGATTCGATTAACCTGAGAAGGAGAAAAATTCTAATTTATTTTCAAAAGAGTTGAAGGAAAGATTTCTATTATATGAGGAAAATATTTTAGACATCTTTTGAAAAGGGGAGGACAAAATGTTTTTAGGTAAAAAGGAGGAAAAACCTTTTTTGTATAAGGAACGTAAAATGCTTTTTTTTTTTTTTTTTTTTTTTATTTTTTTATTTTGATAAAAGTGGGGAAAAAATATTTTTGACATTTTTGGTGAAGAAAGAGGAAACACGAGAAAAAGGGTCTTAGCATGATGATATTATTATTATTATTATTATTATTATTATTATTATTATTATTATTATTATTATTATTATTATTATTATTATTATTATTTTATTATTATTATTATTATTATTATTATGATGATGATGATGATGATGATGATGATGATGATGATGATGATGTTATCACTTGTATTAGGTTTACCTAAATGTAAAAAGAAATGCCAGATGGGAACAAAGCCTGGGAAAATTGGGTTTGAAAAACATGAAAAATATGGTTGGACTTGTTGCCAAGCTCATGGACAAAGTCCCATTTTAAAAAAGATGAAATTGTGCGAAAATTTGGGAAGCATGCCGACCCGTCGTTTCGGTAGAGTTTCAGATAAAAATCGATAAGCTAAATATGAGTGCCCTAGGTTTAACACATATATGAGAGTATGCAGTTGTTGGGTTAATTGGAAGGGTTACTCCTTTGGAATGACTTCCACAATATATGTCTTACTTTTGAGGGCAATCGGTACGTGTGGACAAGCCATTTGATGTACCTGAGTGTACATGAATTACCGCACTATAGACCACATGGGGACAATATGTATGAGAGAAAATTCAATATACTCGACGTACGTGAATGAGTTCTCTGCGATATACGTCCTGTTATGACTTCGATCAAGCGGTATGATGCGGGGGGAATCATTAGATATACGTCGAGTATACTTGGCCAATGGAAGGTGAGAGTCGTATCGCTTAGGTTAACTGCGACCCATTGGGCCAGCGCCCATCACAAAGTGACCCCCCAGTTACGGAACAAAATTTGATCAATATCCATAGTCTTTGGTGATGTAGTATGCAAAATGCATGATTCTTTATTAGTATATTATGGAGAAAGTATCTTTATTTTGCATGATGAGCACTATACTAAACAGGGGAGAAGGTAAAAGTATAAAAAGTAAATCCAACATGGAGCTTGAAGATTATACTAAGCATGGATAGGTGAGTGATGTGTGAATATCTACAAGTGAGTGTGTGGCAATGAACCTCAACATGCATCAACTATAAGTGGTGTGTGACAAGTGTGACTGAGAATGGATATCTATAGTTGTAATAAGTGGAGGTTTGTGTTAGTGACACCTAAGAATGTATATTCTAAGTGGTGTGTGTAACATGTGGATATAAGTGATCCTGGGTGCACGTAGTTCTAAATGTACATGGGAAGTATCTATAAGTGTGTGAGTGAGTAGTTATGTAAGCATGAAGTAAATATGTATAAGAAACAATAGAGGAAAAAAAGGAACATACAAGTAGGTGCATACGCACACAAGCAGAAAACTAATAACGCCCATGAAAATAGAGTTTATCCCTCTTATGAAAAATTATTCCCAGTTGAGTCATCACTGTGTCCATCTGGATATCTTTCCCTTTCCACTTCTCTCCTTCTTCTAAGGTGGGGAAAAGGGAAAAATGGGGGGAGAAAGGTATCGCCCCCGTTTCACTCTAGGAGCGCTTTGACCATCGTCGGTGTGGGGTGAATGTAAAGAGATGGACTAGCCAACCTATTTTGCACAAAACAGGCAAAAAAACATGTCTCCGCTTTGAGAGAGCGGCATCAAAGACAAACTGATGCTTATGAAACCAATAGTCCAAAGTTTCACGGGCTATATTATGGAATGGGAAGGTGTTAATCACCCATATTGCCCTTTCGATCTCTCATGGGCTTGTGTTACTGTTTTTATTTATTTTTGTGTGAAGTGTGTGCATGTATATATGAATGGAGATCGAAATTGCCTAACTCATACCATGGAAAGATAGAGTGAGGTCATCTATATGAATGGTCCCAAAATAATATTTAGATAATACGATTTATACGTTTATCAAAATATTGATTGTTATAATGAAACGATAACATATGTTGGATAAAATGTTAATAAGGATCAAAAACATAATAAGTATTAAAATAATATATAGATGAAAGGGTGATAAATACAAAAATGGAGAATTTGGAAAATTGGAAAATTAGAATATTGGACTCAAGTCTCGGATTTTAACCAAAAATGCATACGTAGCCTATAAAGGCATAAAAGTCCACGTAGTTTGTATCTGGCATAAGGGTGGGTTTTATCCAATAAATTCGACAAAATTTTATTATTTGTGTGTGTGTAGAAAATGTGTTTTAGTTTTAAGAAAGGGTGATGGATAATCTCATTGGAATTTATAGGTGTAAACCTTTTTTTGTTGGTTTCAGATTTTTTTCCATATAAAATAAAGTATGTGAAATATAACTAATAAAAATGTGAGATTTTAATGTGTATGAACTAAAGTAAAATCTAAATTATGAATTTATGTAATTAATGCAAAAAAAAAATAAGAAATTTAAAGAGAGAGAGAGAAGGATTTTGGACCTTCTTTGGAGAATTAAAGCTTAATCTTGATCTTGAATGAACTCACTTGGATGTTGAGATTAATGTTGCATGTGAGAGAATTAGATTTTGCCAAATGGGGTTTGAAAAGTACGGGAATGTAATATGGAAGGAATTTCACATAAGAAAACTTCACTGATTGTAAGAGAATGTTGTTGCGATCACTGATGCTGATGGATCTGAGGTGTGTATTTGGAATGAGGTCATGACCTATATTTATAGGGTAAGGGAGGTGCCGATAGGCATAATCCCAGCCCTACCAATCGACAGGTAACCCTAGGAACATTGCGAATAGGCAATGAAATGGACCTGCCAATCGGTAGTCTAGTGCATATTTTCTTTAAAAAATGTTCGTAGAATGAAATTTGTTGATCCAAATCACACATGGGTAATACCATTAGAAAGTTAATTTAGACATCTTCAATAGTCCTTTGGTCCGCTCTCAGGTCCGGGAGTTTACACTAGGTCAAACGTGGCTTGAAAGCGCTAATCGATCCTTTGGATGAGAGATCGCCAGACGAAAATGGATCATTCGTCCGAATGTTAAGTCAGGATCGTGCACAGGATGGACCATTGGAAATGATATGCGGGTTAATTTTACATTCTAAGGAGCTTCTCTCTGTTCAAAAAGTTGACCATAGTCAACTGGATCTCGAAAGCGCCTGGTGACCCTTCGGAGTAAAACTGGTCGTTTGTTCGTTCCGTAAGGATGATTTGCACACGGGGTGGATTGTTGGAAAGGGTATTCAGTTCCATTCAAAGATTTATTCAATCTCGTTCGAGATGAAGAGTTTCCCTTGGTCAAACGGAGCTCGGGAGTGCCCGGTGGTCTCTAAACCTATTTTGGGGGGAACATGGATCATTAGTCCAAACGATTATGCCATTTCATGCATGGGGTGGACTGTTGGAAATGGTTTTCTGTGACCTTTGAAGATTCAAAGAGCTTTAACTCTGATGATGAAGTTGATTAGGGTCAAATAGGGGCCCGAGAGCACCTTGTGGCCTCCAAATCAATTTGGGTAGTAAAATGGTTCTTTCACCCAAACTGTTATACTGATTCGTGCACGGGGTGGACTGTCGGAAAGGAGATTCAAAGCCCTTCAAATATTTGAAGAGATTTCTCTCTGATGATAGAGTTGACCAGAGTCAAATGCTCGGGAGAGCCTGATGGCCTCTAGATCAGTACTCGGAGTATGACCTAGGTTTCGTAGTGAAATGAGGAGGTGATAGGGACCTAAGGAGAGACTTAGGGGGTCCTAGAATGTAGTGTCTACACTACAAATAAAATTAGATATGATTTTTATTTAATTTAATAAAGGCCTGGTCAAATAGTATTAGAATAGGTGGGGTCTCACCTATGGTATTAGAACATCAAGTTCAAGTGTCGTTAGGTTATGTGAAAACTTGTTACATTTTCAGCGTTGCATTTTCTTTGGTATGGAGCCCTATGATTACTATTGTTTCATTCATATTTTTAAACTTATATTCTTCAATTATATTGTAATATTGGTTTCAGATGCCAAATAGGAGAGGAAAACTATCTCGGGATGCTCGGGCCGAAGGAGGGGAGGATCAATTGGAACCACAGGACACTCTAGGGACGATGATAACTGTGGAGCTTGCCATATTATTGTACAAGTGGTTAATGCCGCGATGACTTCCATAGTATAGTAGTTTCCTCTTGTCCAGCCATATCAGCCAGTGGCGTCGGTCGTTTAGACACACCCAGTACTGTCGGTGTGGTCGAGAGTTGGAGAGGCCTTTCAAAAAGGCCATCCATCGGAGTTCTAGGGGAGTGCAGATGCGGTCACCGCTAGCTATTGGAAGAAAGACATCTAGTGACATTTACCTATGGTTGAGTGAAGTGAAACCCAAAAGCATACTTTGGCTACTTTTAAGCTTATGGGATTCATGTCTCGGTAGTTGGAGTTAGTCACCACTTCTGATAAGAGAGACACCATGAACGTTGGGGAGTTTTGGGTGGTGTTTAATCGTAAGTTCTTCCCATCAGCCATTTAAACAGATATGAGTAGGAAATTTCTAGAATTTTCTCAAAAGGGACGAACAGAGGTCGAGTATGAGGAAGAATTCACTCTCCTGTTGAACTTTGTGCCAGACGAGGTTGATATGGATGAGAGAAAGTAGTTGAGGTTTATAGATGGGATTGCTTGGAGGATTCAGAAACATCTATTGGGTAATTCGACATTGAAAACTTATGCTGATGCCGTCAATGCACTTTCACACAATCAAGATCATCATTTTCACCCTAAGGGATAGAAGAGAGTTAATGAGTCTAGACAGCAGGTTAAGAAATGAGGCAACGATGCTAGTAGGGCACCACAACAGCGAAAACAACAGAGTAGGCATCATGAGAGGGATTCCCAATAGGTGGATCTAGATAAGAGATTTAGATTCCGAGGGTTTCAACCTAGAGATAGTGGATTTAGGTAGGGCCATCAGCATGTTCCTTAGGGCCAAGGGAATAATAAGGGGTGGACATCAAGGTCGAGGCTAGAGGGCCAAATACCTGGATAACCTCGACTTGACTATCAGGGCAAGATATAGGGGGATTTTACTGGTAGGTGATTCTTGTGTGGAGAGGAGGGAAACATGCAACGAGCTTGCCTGAATCGGGCTACAATATGACAGTAGGGTGCCCAGCAGGAGCCACGGGTGCTATTAGTTCCAGCGCCACCAACAGTTGTAGTGGTTCCATTACAGTAGTGGCAATTTTAGTATGGGTGTTTTTATAACATCCAGAATGTTATGGTTCCATAGGAGCCTGCAGTTGTAGAAGGTATGTTTAATATACATTAGCATATCGATCGAGTTTTATTTGACACCGAGGCACCATATTCATTTATTGCCACTAGATTTGCATGAGCGATAAGTTTATGAGCTATAACCGATAATATCATTATGTGTGTCGATTCACCATTGGGTAACAAGGCTGTTATACATACCATTTATAGACGAGTGGATATAAATATAGTGAGACTGTATTTGGCCACCAATTTACTTATGTTGGATATGATAGGGTATGATGTCATTCTCGATATGCACTGGTTGGCAGGTTATATAACGACGGTTTACTGTTTTAGTAGGAGTAGCTTATTCTCCATATTAGGGCATGAGATGTTTTTAATGGTGATGCCTAATCCAGAGGGAAGGTAGATCACACATCACTATTATATTGGGGAGGTTACCTCTAAGGGAGTTGTCATCTCGTTAGATTTGATCCCTATAGTAAAGGAATTTGCTGATGTTTTCTAAGAGATATTGGAATTACCACTGAGTTGAGAGATTGAGTTCATTATTGATTTACTGCCAAGGACTAGTTCGATATCACATGCTCCTTATAGTATGTCTCTAGTGGAGATGCGAGAGTTGAGGGATTAGATTCAGAAGCCCTCGAGGTAGGGCCTTACTCGAAGGAGTGCATCACTATGGGGTGATCCCGTATTGTTTGTGAAAAAGAATTATGGGCTGTTGAGACTATGTATTAACTATAAGGGGTTGAACATGGTCATGATCTATAACAAATACCTGTTGTCATGCATCGATGATCTATTCGACTAACTGCGTGGAGCAACCTACCTTTTAAAGATTAACTGAGGTCGGGGTACCATCAACTACATATCATGGAATAGAATGTCCGTAAGAGCGCACTCCTGATGAGGTATGGGTCATACAAGTTTAGAGTTATGCCATCTGGGCTAACCAATGCACCAAAAGTGTTTATGGATCTTATGAACAAGATGTTCAAAGATTTTTTGGACTAGTTCACCATTATCTTTATAGATGATATTTTGGTTTACTCTCGGACATAGGGAGAACATGCAGAGAACTTATATATGGTTCTTCATGCTTTGTGGGACCATCAATTATACGCTAAGTTTGAGAAATTTGGATTTTGGTTACGATAGGTGCAGTTTTTAGGCCACATTATATCCGATAAGGGTATTTCAGTGGACCCAAGTATGGTATCGGTGGTGAGGGAGTGGGGACAACCCATGACACCGATGGAGGTTCATAGGTTTTTGGGTTTAGCCAATTACTATCGTTATTTCATATGGGGGTTTGTCAAAGATCACGGGCCCATTGATGAATTTGACTCGCAAGGGCATGCCTTTCATTTGGGATGATCAATGATAGTTAGCTTTTGATGAGCTAAAGGAAAAATTTACTTCGGCACCAGTTCTCCCACTGCCTAGGGGAGGAGTGAGTACTTTGTTTTTATAGATGTGTCCTTACAAGTACATGGGAATGTATTATAGCAGGAGAACTGGGCTATAACTTATTCTTATCGTAAGCTCAATCCTTACGAGGGGAACTACGCACACATTATTGGATCTTGCAGTGGTGACTTTTTCCTTGAGGATGTGGAGGAACTATATACTAGGGGAGAAGCTCAGTCTATTTATGGATCATAAGTCACTACAGTATCTATTCACATAGAAAGATCTTAACAAAAGGAAATGTATGTGGATCGAATTTGTGAAGGACTACTAGTTCGATATCTAGTATCACCTAGGGAGGGCTAACGTGGTGGCAGACGCATTGAGCTAGAGGCCTATGGGGGAGTTATCGATGGTTTGGAAGGTGAAGTGGAGTGAGCTTCAGCTAGATAATGTAGTGGCCTGGGTATATATAATGGTTTTGAATATCACACTCGAGATCACCACGAGCGTTGTGAAGGAATGACAGATGATCTTCTTTGTCAGGATAAGATACACCAGTTGATAAAAAAACTAGTAGAGTCTTACTTAGTCAGTTCATAGGGAGGCTTATGCTTTAACAAGAGATTGATAGTCCAAGAGGATGATGACCTACGACATGCAATGATGACATAGTCTCATGGTTCGTTCTTTTTGGTACATCCTAGAGGGGATATGATGTACCCGAACATTCAGAGACAATATTAGTACGCTGGGATTAAGAGAGACAATGTCAAGTTTGTCTCGAAGTGCACCACTTATCTGTTGGTAAATGTAGACCATCAGAGACCACCATGGATTTACAAGCCATTGGAGATTCTAGTATTGAAATGGGAGAGAATTTTGATGGACTTCATCATAGGGATACTGACATCACATATGGGTCACGATTCAATCTGGATTATTATGAATCGTTTAACAAAGATATCCCACTTCTTTCTACTTTAAATAGATTATACATCGAGGTAATATGCATAACTCTTCATAGTGGAGATAGGGATGTTGCATCGGGTGTCAGTTAATATTGTGTCTGACCGGGATAAGATTATTATGTCCTATTTTTAGCAGAGTTTTTAGGAGGCTATGGGGACTGAGTTACAGTTGAGTGCGGTTTATCATCAACAGACAGATGGGAAAACTGAGTGAGTTAATTGAATGTTGAAAGATATACTTAGAATGTGCATACTAGATTTCAGAGAAGGTTGGGAGCGGTATCTTCCACTGCTAGAGCTTGCCTATAATAACTCATACCAGTTCACGATAGGCATAACACCTTTTGAGGTATTATATGGTAGACCTTATCGTTCTTTATCTTTTTGGTTTGAGGTGGGGGTCGACGAGTTTCTTAAACTGAATATCATACTTGAAACTTCTGTAAAGATTGAGTTAATTCGGGTCTATATACAGATAGCTTAGGACGTGCACAAGATTTATGTAGACAAAGACTGGAGACAACTAAAGTTTGTTGTGGGTGATTAGGTGCTACTATGGGTTCTCACATGAAGGGATTTATGAAATTTGGGAAGAAGGGAAAGTTGGCACTGAGGTATGTGGGACCTTCCTTGATTATTGAGAGTATTATGACTTGTTGTTATCCTAGATCGTAGTGAGTGCAAGCTTCGATCGAAGCTGGTACTGTTAGTTTGAGTTTAGTGGGGGTATCATAATGCCAATGAGTCGACTTGGGAGCATGAGGATGACATGTGGGAAAAGTATACGAAGCTCTATATACCAGGTATGTCCAAAATTTGGGGAGGAAATAACATTTTTTGGGGGAAGTATGTAACACCCCGTATTTTTAAAGCATTTTAAATTACACGTGTGCACATAATTTTAATTAAACTGGGAAATAAAGTGACTTAAATAAATATTAATTAGAGAATAAATTGATTAATATTTATGTATATCTATATTTAGTTGTGTGATAAGTAAATGAAAACGTATTAAATTATATTATGTTGTAAGTAAGTTAAAGTGATGGGTTTATCGGTATTTCATTCAGAACATGCGGTTAGAGTTGTGTCAGTCATGAAATGAAATTTAAAGTTAGGTGACTCGGATGGTAATTTTGAGTGCATCGATGGTCCGAAATGGGTCAAAATAGTCAAGAATAGGTATGTGGGGGTTACAATTAGGTTTCGGGGGTTGTTTAGACTGAGTGGAAGCTGTAAAGGGGTATACAAGTCATTTTTCTTTAGAGGGATAACCCTATTTTGGGATTAGAGTGTTTTAGGGTAATATATTATCAAGGTGGATAGAGGGGGGATGTTATCCATCCACCCGAAGAGGTTAGGGATTGAGAAAAAGTAAGAAAAATGAAGATAAAGGGAGAAAAGAAGAGGAAAAAAGGATTCGTGGAAAAGAGCCATCGTTTTCGGGTTGAAGATTATCATCAATAGACGAAATTCAGAAAAGAAATCTCAAAAACCATCATTTTAAAGTAAAGTATTTACTTTCTTAATATCGATATGTGGTTTCAATTGTTCGTGTAATTTAGTGTATAAGAACACAAATTTCGTGTTGGGAAAATTATATAAATTCGGGTTTTGAATGAAAAAAATGTTAGGAGATGAATTTAATAATGATTACATGATAAACCTGATGAATATTTAATAATAAAGATAGGTTCTTAAATGATTTAAGAATAAAACATTGAATCTTGAAACTAGGGTCTTAGTATTGCATGATTATTGATTTAAATTGTTGTTGGATGAACTATATGTGGGTTCAGGATAATATTTATGTAGAAAATCATTGTTTTATCACTGGTATTGGTTTAGGGTTCATGTATGGAGTTTTGGTAAAGGTTAGGACCACCATGGATGAATAGAGAAGGTGAAATCCCGTAAAAATTTCGTCCTTGTATCCCAACAAACTGAACCGATTCACTAGGGGGAGCTAACCGATTTTCTAATCAAATCGGTTCGATCCAGCTACTATTCATGTTCAATTTTTTTGGCTAGCCTCCTCTGTGTTGTGTTTTTTTTCTTAGATAGTTTGAGGGTTGGGCATGGATTCTTGGGTCCGAGGATGAGTTTAGGTTTTTGGGAATCTAGTGTCGGGATTATGAAATTCTGTAGGTTAATTGGGGATGGGTTTCGTGTAAGAAAATCCATGCATAAGCGAGTGTAGGTTCATGGGTAGAAAGTGGGAAATCGGGTTAGGATTTCGGAATTGATTAGAATTTATTTAACATGTTATTATATCATTTCAATTAATAGAGGTATTGGGTTAAAAACCAAGGTTTAAAATATAAACGTTGTAAAGTGCATACATATTCCCCTAAACGGGGTCCGAGTCAAATGAGATTAATTGATATGGACAATTTATCATAATATATATGGGGTGTTTGGTCCGAGATTAGTGAAAAGTTTCTTTATCCTTGTAGTGTGAACCAAATTTCTTTCAGGGGAGTGTCCCCTCTTGAGGTGACCTGTAGGCAAAGCTCCATTTAGTCAGGAAAAACATCATTTAGATGTTATGACTTTTCTAGAATACGTGTAGAGGTTTTCCATTGTTTTTCAAGGAAAGGGACTTTTTAGTTTTAAGAAATTCACTCAGAGGAAGCGACTTTTCAAAAGTATGACCTTCACTTGGAGGAGAAATAACTTTTATAAACTAAGAACTTCACTAGGGGAAATAAATTTTATAAAGTACAAAAATCACTTGTGACTTTTCAGATTGAGCTCAAGTATCTCGGATTCTCTAGGGATTAGAAAGTGAGAGAACCAAATCAATGTTGGCCCAAAATTAGAAAATCAAATCAATGTTTTGTTTTGGGGTGATTTTCAAGGTTGGTGGCGACCTCCTTTTATAGGGGTGTGATAGGGGCTTTTGACTGTACAATCTTCCATGGCGACACGTGAATAGTGCATGAGGTGGGTGGCATATTTATGTTTAGGAAAAGAGCTCTGAATATTTTGTAACGATTACCTTGGGGATAACCATTTGGTTAAAGGGTTTGGGGGATTTAACTATTCCTATTAAAAAACACCCCAGACAATTTTTGTCCTTATTTATTATTTTCAATTTAATCCCCCCGGGTTTTATTTTTATGGTCTTTGTTACCTCAAAATTTTCTCACTTGGGATTTTGTGATTTTTTCGGGGGTTTTTCCTTAAATTTTTTTTTAATAAATAGGATAAAATGACCATCACCTTTATTGCAAATCAGGGTTTGCATATCTTCTTAGAAATTGAACGATTCATATATAGGTTTCCCTATTTTCTGAATGTGTATGGACTTATGTGTGAGAGATAGGAACTTCAGGGGTGGGATTTTTTTGACAAATTCATATGGTTAAGCATTCGATAAACTACGTTTGACCGTTCGGTCATCCATAGGAATGGGATTGACTGTTCGGTTAGACATTCATAGTAACTCAAAAACTATTTAATGCATCTTCAACCTTCCTTTTCTGCTAAGTTCCTTTCATTGTCTTTTAAAGACATTTCCTTCTGTCTCCATTGTTGTTATGTTGGTTTATAACACTCTTATTTTTCTCGTAACATTGCTTTTATAGCACTAACATGGATTGGGGAAGTACTAGATTTTCCGGTATGCCTTACATCCCATTTTTTCTTTGATTATCAGGTTGAATTCCCATAGGGGCAAAGGCTTCTACTTATGTTTCGATAGTCTGACGACCGTAGAAGATTCTACCTCACTCTCTCTTAGTTTTTCCACTATGTGTACCCCAACGATCCAGGTTGATCTTTTTATCCTTTCGATGTTACCATTGGCATTCACTGTGGTCGTTCATGATGAAGACTAAACTTTTCACATTCGCCAGTGTGGTTGAACGTTTGGTATTCTGGAAGCTTTATCGGTGAATTTCTCATTTTAGTAGACCCTTCTATTTTTGCGAATGACACAAGTTTAACAATTTATGTTTATTACATTTTGGTTCTTTTTTCATTTGGTTCTAAAGTTGACGAAACTTCTGTTTTACAAATTTTTAGTACGAATTGGTTGACGCCACCTTGCACTGACACCCCGCTTATTAAAATAACGGGTGCCCAGCCTTCTACTAAAACAAACCAGGTATCTCATTGGCTAATTCTTAGCATCACTATTGAATTCAATTAATTACTAATCACCTATAATTAAATTAAGCCGTGTGTCAATGTTAATCTTGTTTAAGGTGACATAACAATATAATAATCAACAAAAATGATCTAAATAACTTGAATTACAATCCATAATCCCAAATATGTCAAAATTGTAAATTTATTACATGCCCAACGGTTCCAATTAAATCATCGGAATAAATCTCCATACAATAATACTCAGAATGAAATAAACATAAACAAGAATAAATTGACTGTCTTAGGCAACCTGCTTGAATAGGAAAATAGAATACTGAACTAGAATATATAAATAAAAGTGACTACGCAAAACACAATGACATCCACAGTTGTCGCAACTCCGGTAGCTGGGGATGATCACAACTGGCGTCCCTGTGACTGGACACCTAAAAGGTTTCGAAAATAAATTTTTATGCGGGTTAGAGCCCCAAACCATTTGAAACTATTTTGCAAGTAATTAAAATGTATAAATAAATGTATATCAATTTACTCATATTTAAATTCGTACCACACTCTCTTTTGAGACATTGCTCACATCTTATCTAAAGTGCACACCTAACATATGCATTTGAATTATCTCGTTATCCTACCAACCTAACTAGTTTCCAAGTATCCTTAAAGTCCATACGCTATCCTATCCTGCGTAATTTATTTATTTAGCTCTCACATTTGCTAATTATAATTGTCAATTATAATATATTAAATCATTTTCAATAACTTTTACTAGTTATTAACTTTCACATTTTACGCCTATATATATTTTTCTCCACACACACACACACACACACACACACACACATATATATATATATATACATATTTTATTACCACGTCATGATCACTCACTATACATGTATAATCGCATACGTGATAATAATAATAACTTCCCCGGATGCGAATCTCTAATACTATCATCCAGGGAATAATCTCATCATCTTGGCTACCGCGCCAGAATCTCACACCGAACTACGACAGAAAATAACAAATGGCATTGGAGGCGATCATAAGTTCCCCGATACCGAGTAATAACCATATCAATAATTACCTCACCTCAGACTCAACCTTAACATGGACATGCGTATCGATTATGACCTGTGAATAATACTAAACTTGCATTAACTAGCCAAGGAAGATCACTCACTCGCGGAACCTCCGATGATAGCCTTTTGAGGGGTATGCCATAATATCTATATAATTATAGTTTTCACTGCAATATATATATATATATATATATATATATATATATATATATATATATATATGCACACAATTACCACACATGTATATATTCCACAATAATTTATTTAATTATGCTTATCACAAATGGCACAAAATGTATTATCACCCAATGCTCCATTATATACTAAATTAATTAATTATTCACTTAATTAATTTACATCAAAATAAAATTTTTGCACACACAACTACATCACTCAACCCATATCCCAATTCTCAACTTTTCATCAAAATTTATTGATAAATCCCCGATTAAGATTCACCTCAAATACTCTAAATTTATCCCCTGAAAAATCCAAATTTTAGGCTTATTTTAGTAAATTAAGAAAATCAGATCTAAAAATTATCCGAATCACCAATTTAACTTCAGATTTAAATTCTACATGAAAAATTGAGTCCGGTATGTATTTTGAGTTTCCTCAAATATCTTTCAAAAGAACAAAAAAATAAGACCTAATCTCTCAAAAACCGATTTTTCTCCACATAATTTCAACTACCTCAATCCCAATTAATATCACAACCAACATATCAAATTCATATAAATCCCCAATATAAAACTTTCAATTTCATTTAGAATTCAACTACACAAGACGATTGTATGAAATTTATGCTTAATCTTCAATTAATATAAAATTCTCATAATATCACACTAAATCATTTTTTCTCAATTCTTCCTATCAAAATCAACACTCAGAAATTGAAAATTCTCAATCAATGTTATTTCTCCAAAATCAAAATTTATAATATTTTTCAATTATAAATATTTCCAAATTAGAAATTATTTTCCAAAATCGCATCATTTTTATGTGAAAATATTCCAAAATATTTTGTCCTAAATATAATATGACTAAAACTGCATATACAAATTAAATAGCAAGTTAACTACTTACCTTATGATTCATAGAGTCTGATTTGATGAAGATGCCTCTTAATCCTTCATTAATTCCCCTTCGTTCTTCAATCCTAGAGTGTTCTTACAAAGTTCTTCAATTCCTCCTTAAGAATCTTGAATTTTCTTCCCAATTCCTTTCACTTTCACTCTAACTCTTAACAGAACTCTCCTAAAATTTTGATTTGTGAAATGACTCTTCCCTAATCCCTAAACCTTTCATTTTATAATTGAAATCCCGTTTTTGGATTTTCATATGCCTTTCAGTAGCCCAAAAGTCACCTAAATAAGTCTTGATTAATTTAAAAATCCCCCGAGACCCGAACACAACCCATGGGTAATTAATTTGACTATTTTAACCCATTCCGGATCAACCGTGTACTCGAAATCATCACCCTAATCACTTAACAATATTTTTCCATATTAACCTATTTTAATCTAATAAATCGTATCCCGGTTTAGATAATATATTATTTTTATCACGTTCACTCACTTACCACTTAATCCAATTTTATTTATTGTAGCATACTAATAAATAAATAATCATACATATATTAATTCTTTGCACTCTAAATTAATATCTATTTAATTCTCAATATTTTGTAAATTAAATTATGTGTCACCCGCATAATTTAAATATTCAATTCATATATATATATATATATATACAGGGTATTACATACTTCTTTCCTTGAAAAGGAATTTCGTCCTCGAAATTCGGGTACGACGGGTACTAAAAACTTCGGATTTTTACCCACATGGCATTTGAACATACTCATAATAAACTTATTATAACATTTTGGTGCCTCTACTAGTCACCCACTTGTGTTATCATCATGTCTAAAGGCCTACTCACCATGTCTCAAGATTAGTGACAAATCTATTCAAATCATTTCATACTATTATACTCTATCATTCATAAGGTCTCACCTATACATTAATATGGAAAATTATTGTGGATCCACTCACAATGCTCTAATAAGACAATCCTATGCTCCACTGGGTCTATCATCTTAATGTTGAAAAAGGCCCCACTTCCCTAGGTTCCAACTTCATTTCTTATCCAAATCACATAACTCCCTTTCTGGGAGTCTCCCACCATAATTTCTGACCACTCACATCAGTCTTTAACTCTTTGGTTTGCGATGACATAACTCTTACAACGTTTAGAAACTATACGAAAATAACTCTATTTATCTAAATCCCTGTCGATCGACTCTAAATCACGTCTGACCCACAAATCTTATTTGTTCCCTACCGTTAACCAACCATAAGGTGAATGAAAGGGCCTCTCGTCTCAAGTCTCGAGCCTTAAAAGACACCTTTCTAGCTGTATCAGTCATTACACGTAACTATACCAATGGCAATTGATAAGAGGCTTTTTGCGTGTGTGGTCGTTGTCTTCAAAAGTCAATCTCAAAATCTCTTGAATTACCTACAAAACTTGTCTAAAACAACTCGTACTGCGGGAAATACGGGTATCAATCCAACTTCCAAGGTGAAACAATTAATGTGAAAACTTGCAATTCAATTTTTTTTCCAGAAATATTTATTAATTTTTATTGTTTTTGTTATTTTATTGTTTTATTATTTAAAACAATTTCAAGGGAAAATTAACTAATAAATGCTAAAAATTATGAAATGACTAAATAACGAAAAATAATGTGCAATCGAGTGTGAAAATATGAGAATGTCAAGAGATGGGATTACACCGCATTATCAGTTATTTTAATTTCTCAATTTATTTCGAGATAATATTAAATCGATAATCTAACTCTCGTTACAATTATAAATTTAATAATATCTTTTTCAGAAAACTAATTTAAAAATGTCAGACGATGAAAAGTTAAGAATTGTATTATTTTCAAGAAAATTACCCGCTAGGATCAATTTAATAAAAATAGTATCAATCCTCAAATTTCAGCACCATATTAATATTTAGATTTAGGAAAAAATTATCTCTAGTTCGATTCCTTAAATCAAACATTAATTTGTAAAAGTAATGTACTATCTCTCGATACATAAATTAGTTTTTGACTATTACAAATTAATTTTTCTAGAAATACAAAATTAATGAAACCAGTTAATTAAATTAATATCCTACGCAGTGCATCCCACCCCTTGAACAGGGTGACTAGCCAAACATAATGAAATAATTAATCATAGTCACAAACATGGAACACCAAATTAAAGAGTAGAGCAAGAAATACAATACACAAAAGTCTCCCTTTGAATTTATTCCTTGAATCGTGTTCATGAACGTGTGTCCCAATGTTCTCACAAATCCAGCACTTGATTGCACCAAGAAGACTAAAAATAAAACCTAAAAATATTTCTAAACTAAATTATTTTTTTTTTACTTTTTTTATTTTTTTTCTAATCTAAACTGTAAATAATATACAGTTTCTCTCTCTTTTTTGCAGTCTCCTGTGATATATTATATGAGAGACCTCCCCCTTTTTAAGTGAGATCCTTCTTCTTCTTCTTCTTCTTCTTCTTCTTCTTCTTCTTCTTCTTTTGAAAGACACGTTTGTATTAACTCGAGAGATTTTGTAGGGATTTTTGAAAGCTGAGTCAAAAGATATTTGGGGGTTCCGATTTTGGTGGAGGTATTAGTTTAAATTAATGGGTATGGGTTCGGGTCTTGAATGGTGACGCTGGGTCGCGAGTTTAGAGCTGTTGGGTCTCGGGTTTGGGCATCACTGGGGCAGGGGATCGCAGTTTGGATGCGTGGACGTCGGATCGCGGGTTTGGAGCCATTGGGTCTCGGGTTTGGGCATCGTCGGGGCAGGGGAGAACGGGTTGGCTGCGTGGACACACGACTTAGAGGTGGAGGTTAGGAGTTAGTTCCGGGTTGTGGACGAAGAAGGTGCGGGTTAAGACCTGATATGGTGTATGGGTCATGGGTCAGTGCGTGGTTAGGGGTTCCGGGTAAGGGTAGTGCCGACGGGTGGAGATGGATGTTGACCGAATTTTAGGTGGGTAAAGGTGAAATGGGTTTTGGAGTTCGGCTATGGGTTTCGGGTGATTGAGCAGGTGGGCATTGTACTGGTGGATTTTAAGAATGGGTTATGGGTTGGTGTTTGGGTATTAGTTCAATTGGATGGTTTTTTTGTTATGGTGGTAAGAGAGGAGGGAGAGTGGGATGGTGTGAGGTTGAAGATGGAGTTGGGGTAATTGAGTGTGTGAGGGTGTAGGAGAGCAGGTTTGTGGTTGTGTGAGTGTGTGTTTAATTTGTACTAAAAAAATAAATAACCTAACTAACTAACTAAAAATAAAACTAACAACCAAAAAACAAAAAAAAATCAACTAAAAAAAATAAAATCCTATCCTAAAAAAAATTCAAATAATAAAACAAAAACTAAATATCTCATAGTAAAAACTAAAGTCCTAAAAAAATGTAAAATCTAATAAACTTAAAATAAACTCCTAAACCAATCCTAATAAAATAAAATAAAATAAAGACTAAATACTAAAAATTAAAATAAAAAAACACAACATAAAAATAAATAGAAAATAAATCCTAAATAAATCCTAAAAATAAAAACGACTCAAAATAATAATAATAATAATAATAATAATAATAATAAAAAAAAAAAATAAAGGTACAAAATCAACACACACAGGCTTGGGGCTTGGTGTAGGTTTAGATTTGGTCCAGGGATAGGGTTTGGGACATCGGAACTCATCGGTGCAAGGTCTAACTTGACTTATGACTTCACGGCCGCTTTGAATTTCTTCATTTAACGCTTTTGATCGCTATTGAGTCGCAATTGACTTGATTTAGCACTATTTGATGTTACGACTGGTGATTAACCTGAAAAATAATAAAATACGACATAAGGCCAATTTTAATTAAAACCCACAACTAAAATGCATCTATTTGGGGCATAAAATTACCGAGAAGTAAAATACGCATCTTTCTCATCCTTCAACATCCTAGTAATTTTTCCCATTTACTTCTCGGTCTACGGGTAATATGTTTTTTTTTAAAATACACTTCGTCCCCACCGCCTCCTGATACTCCAAATCGAAGGTGGTACTTAAGGATCAAATCCCTATTCATAACAATTGGTGGGATATATCTTGTTCCTGTTCATTTCCTCTCTCTCAAATGAAATGTTAGGTACGTTGCTAGACAATGTAACTCAGCTAACAATATCAATAATTATTCTGCCTCGGTCAACCAATCCCACAACCCAAAGGGAAGCTTGATCCATTCACGATGTTCGTAACCCAATAATGAAATTAATCAGTCTGCTTATCTATTCTGTCACTAAAATCACCAATTATTGAAAAATTCTGGTGGATCGCCTCAATTTTTTTCCATCAACAAGTAGTGCACCTGGAGATAACTTCACTATGTCTCACTCTGCACCGGTACACAAGCTCAATGTACCATGTCATATGGTACATCTTACTCCCTTTCATGGGGTACTTTAAAAATCGTGACCCATGCATTTGCATATTTTCTAGGTCCCCTTTGCCTGGTAAACATAACTTCTCATTTATACCCAAGCCATTCTTAACATTCGATTGAGTAAGGCTTCACTCGACTCTCCATACTGTTGGATCCTCCCTTATTTAGAGAGATCCCTCGCTTGTGACTCCATAGTCTTTCAACCCATCTCATAATTAATAGCAAGCCTTGTTCTATACATATATCCGTACTCTCTCCTTCTTGAATCTGAAGTCTAGTCCACCTTGTCCTTCCAATTTTACTTCTATTGCCCCCAATCATACAGTTCAACACATTTATTCCTTGTTATTGTCTCGAACAGTAGTTAAAATCAAACTAACCAGGGCGCCCATACACCATATATCTCGTGCATATCTGCACAAACATCATATACCTAACATATTTATCTAAAGTTTGATCCCGCATACTCGACGTGGCTATATCGCTAAGGTATTCATGATCACCTCACTAATCGCAATTTAATTATCCTCAAGATTGACCCACCCATTCAATACTGGTGTAAAAATTTCCCAATATTTCTTGGACAATACTACCTGGCTCCACTGGTATTATATTGTATAATAACACTTAACTCAAATTATTTTGTACACACGTATAATGATCACCGTTCAAACCCGATGCTATAGTATCCAACAACGTCTCCAAACTTTCAACATTTAATGAGGTTCTTTTATGGAATGTCTCACAATTTAAATTCAATCAAGGAATTTTCCAAATGCCCTATCACCTGACATTTTATGTTATTGAGGTCCTTTGACCTAAGGCACAATAAGCGAGACACTCAAAATCCTGCCCCCAGATGTATAAGTCTAATCATTCACTCCCCGATATCTAAATAAGTCATATAACACTGCTCTTGCACTATCACTAAATCTTAAGCGCTACATCAAGAACACCTTAAATATCTCCACTCAACCTTAAAACCTATTTCCCTTAAATCATAACAATATAATCCTTATGCATCGAAATCGAATATGATGAGATAAGTATATTCTTCAAAGTATTTATTTCAATATAATATATACATGATTGGGACCTTTTTAAGTGTATCACAAAAACAAGGCATCCTTCCCTGGAGCAATGAACATAACAGTCGACCATCACTCACCATCGCTAACTTGTCCATACCTAGGATAACATCATATCCTTGTAGCATCTCTTTAAAATGAGCAAATATCTGAAAACATATCCTCCCAGTGTCTTCATTTTCTCCTCTGTATATGGAACCAAAGAGAGTCCCACTACTCAACGATAAATATATACACTCAGTAATGATACCAATGATACATCTACTAAGCCCGTTTCATGCACAAATCTAGTGTTAACCCAAATACTATGATACTCGTATCAAATTGAACCTCTCCCATCTTCTTATGGATAAAATTTTATACTTACTATTGCCAATGTCTCTCGATATTTAAATGGTTCTTGTAAGTAATACTCTCATTTGAACTCTCCCAAAAACTGATGTAACTGTTGCCCCCTTGACTCTCTACATACAAAATTGACACATGTGGTCCTACTTTCCACATATAAAGCACCTCCCTGCATAATATCCATGTCTCTGGTTCTACCGGACATATTAGGGTTACCTTATCTCTAGAACAATAGCCTCGGCTCTTTACTACTCCCATTGTTCCTATGGCTCAGCTGAACCTACGGCATGAATTGCTAGCCTTGATGACCTTGTCTAAATCCACCATCACTCGATCGAGACTTACTGGATTTAGATCTTTTTAAATGATTCTTTTTGCCGAGTAATTATCTTATGGTGCCCTATAACACAGATACACCTAGTATCACTCTACGATCTAGACATTCTCATGCTCTTTTATCCCTTCACATGGAAGAAACGATATTAACATTATAAAATTATGCCATTGATGACAACATCACCAGTCATTCAATTCAAATTGCCATGAATAATGGCGTATCCTACCCATGAGTCCATCATCAAACTTATGGATCCTATTCTCCCTGGTATCCACCTTGTCGGGTACGAAGCTTGCTAAACATGCAAATTCTTCCGCATTCCGTCCCTATTGCAATAAATACATAAATTTTCTTCATATCTCTGTTTGAACAGAAGGTGAAAGGATTTTTGATCAAATCACACCCAAATTCCTCGATACTTTGTAGTATATCTCATCTCATATGTAGTGACTAACTCCCATCAATACAACACTACTCCTAAGAGCTTAAAAATCACCCAAAATTTAATCGTGAGTGTAACTGCACTCCAGATACACAAATTCCTTTGTATGCTACCCTTCCATTAGCTAATTAAAACATATCCTCACTTTTCCCCAAACTCTTGTGGATGGCTCCTCTGAAAAGTCCTCCCAACTCTCTCCTATACCAACTGTATTGGTTGAGTCTAAATTGTCACCAACCTCTGCTATGCTGATGTTTGGGTAAACTATTTTTCTCTAGCGGTCACTAGAGCATTATATGTCTGAGCAATAATAGTGGTGACTTCTACTGCGACCACCATTTCCAAAATAATCTGCAGCTAAGACTAAGCCTCTCCTCCGGTAGTCCTCCTAATGGCTCTTGTTGATCTTCCTTCTCCTATTAGGATTTTTAAACCTAATCTAACACATATAAGATTAAATTCGTTTAAGCATAATAATAGGAGAATATACATCGTAGTAGGAATCAATAATCCTAAGCATAGGGCTCTACATCAAATAACATTATGGTAGAAACGTAATAAGTTCGCACAGATGCTAAAGACTCTAGAACCTGATGCTCTAATACCATATGTGACACCCTGATTATTAAAACAATGGGTGGGCAATCCTCTACTAAAATAAAATAGGAATCTCATTGGCTTAGTCTTAGCATCACTGCCGAATTCAATTAGTTGCTAACCACCTATTATTAAATTAATACGTGTGTCAATTTTAATCTTGTTTAACGTGACATAACAATATAATCATCAACCGAAATTATCTAAATAACTTGAATTACAATCCATAATCACAAATATATCAAAACTGTAAATTTATTACATGCCAAACTGTTCCAATTAAATCATCGGAATAAATCTCCATACAATAATACTCAAAATGAAATAAACATAAATGAGAATAAACTGACTGTCTTAGGCAACCTACTTGAATGGGAAAAGAGAGTCTTGAACTATAATATAGAAATATAAGCAACTACACAAAACTCTGCAACATCCACATTTGTCGCAACTCCGATACCTGGGGATAATTACATCTGGTGTCCCTGTGGCTAGACACCTAAAAGGTTTTGAAAATATATTTGGACACGCGTCAGAGCCCAAAACCATTTGAAAATATTTTGCAAGTAATTAAAATGCATAAATAAATGTATATCCCTTAACTCATATTTAAATTTGTACCACGGTCTCTCTTGAGACATTACTCACCTCTCATCTAAAGTGTGCACCTAACATATGCATTTGACTACCTCGCTATGCTACGTGCTTAACTAGTTTTCAAGTATCTTTAAAGTCCATACACTATCTTGTCTTGCGTAATTTATTTATTTAGCTCTCACATTCGCTAATTATAATTCTCAATTATAATTTATTAAACCATTTCCAATAACTTTCACTAGTTATTAACTTTCACATTTTAATTTAATATGGCTATATATATTTTTCTCCACACACATATATATACACGTATTTTATTATCACTTCATGCATAAATATATATCACTCACTATACATGTATAACCTCCATCCATAATAACAGTAATAACTTGCCCGGAATATTCTCATCATCTTGGCTACCGCGTCAAAATCTCATATCGAACTACGATTGAAAAAAACAAAAGACGTTGGAGGCAATCATAAGTTCCTCGATGCTGAGCAATAACCATTCCCATAATTACCTCACCTTGGACTCAACCTTTACAAGAAGATGTATGGAGATTATGAAATGTGAATAATACTCACCGTGTATTCACTAGCCAGGGAAAATCACTCACTCACGCAACCTTCGATGATAACCCTTGGAGGGGTATGTCATAATATCCATATAATTATATTTTTCACACCAATATATGTATATATACACACACACACACACACACACACACACACACAATTTCCACACATGTATATATTCCATAACAATTTATTTAATTATGCTTATCACAAAGGGCCCAAAATGCATTATCACCCAATGCTCCATTATATATTCAACTAATTAATTATTAACTTAATTAATTTATATTCAAACTATAATTTTTGGACACACAACTACATCACTCAACCTATATCCCAATTCTCGAATTTTCATCAAAATTTATTGATAAATCCTCGATTAAGATTCACCTAAAATACTCAAAATTCCACCCCTGAAAAATCCCAATTTTAGACCTATTTTAAAAAATGTAGAAAATCAGATCTTACAATTATCTGAATTACCAATTCAACTTCAGATTTGAATTCTACATTAAATATTGAGTTGGGTATGTGTTTTGTGTTTTTCTCAAATATCTTTCAAAAGAACTCAAAAATAAGACCTAACCTTTCCAAATTCGATTTTTCTCCATTTAATTTCAACCACATTAATCCCAATTAATATCACAACCAACATATCAAATTCACATAAATCCCAATATAAAACTTCCAATTTTTCTAAAATTCAACTACACAAGATGATTGTATGAAATTTATGCTTAATCTTCAATTTACATAAAATTCTCATAATATCACACTAAATCATTTTTCTTAATTCTTCCCATCAACATCAACTCTTGGAAATTCAGAATTCTCAATCAATGATATTTCTCCAAAATCAGTAATTTATAAAAAAATTCAATTATAAATATTTCAAAATTATAAATCATTTTCTAAAATCCCATCATTTTTATGTGAAAATATTCCCAATATGTTATATCCTAACTATAATATGACTAAAATTGCATATATAGATTAAATAGCAAGTTAATTACTTTCCTTATGATTTTGAGAGTCCGATTTGATGAAGATGTTGCTTAATCGTTCAAGAATTCCCTTTCACTTCTTCAATCCTAGAGTATTTTGGCAAAGTTCTTCAATTCCTCCTTTAGACTCTTGAATTTTCTTCCCAATTCCTTTCAAATTACCTCTAACTCTTAGTTCCCTACTAACCTTTGGATTTGTGAAATGACTCTTCCATAGGCACTAAGCCTTTCATTTTATAATTCAAATCCTGTTTTTGGCTTTTCATATGCCTTTAAGGAGGCCAAAAGTCACCTAAATAAGTCCCGATTAATTTAAAAATCCCCCGAGACCCAAACACAACCCTCGAGTAATCAATTTTGACTATTTTGACCCATTCTGGATCAACCGTGCACTCGAAATTGTCACCTGAATCAGTTAACAATACTTTTCGATCTAAACCTATTTTAATCTAATCAATCGTATTCCGATTTAGATAATATTATATTTTTTCGCGTTCACTCACTTACAACTTAATCCAACTCTATTTATTGTAGTAAACTAGTAAATAAATAATCACTTAATTATTAATTCTTTTTCACTCTAAATTAATATCTATTTAATTCTCATTTTTTCATAAATTAAATATGTATTGTTGTTTCATATTGCATATTTATGATTGAAGTGAATGCATACAATTTTGGTTTGTTATCAGATGCCAAACAACAGGACATGTAGACCAACATGTGCCGCTTGGTGGGCCATAGAGGAGGAAACTCAACCGGAGCAGTGGGCCACTCAGAGGACGGTGACTGCAACAGAGGCCGCCACTATTGTTGTGCATGCGGTTAATGTTACGATGACTTCCTTAGCATAACACTTTACCTTGAAATAGCCACAGTAACCAATGACACCAGTTCAAGCTCACTTAGTGCTATAAGTTTGGGATAAAGTTAGAGAGGCCTTCCAAAATAGCCAAATGCTAGAATTCTAGGGAAATGCGGATATGGATGCAGCTAACCAATGAAAAAAGGATATCCAGAGGTACATAGTTGAGTGCAGTGATACTCTAAAGCAGATACTGACTACATTAAAGCTAGTAGGGGAAGAATTTTAGTGGCGGGAGTATATCACTATAGCCGAGGAAAAAGACACTATGACAATCTAGGAGTTTTGGGTATGGTTCGATCGTAAGTTCTTTCCGTCAGCATTTCAGATGGATAACAGGAGGAAGATGTTCCTAGATCTTTTGCAAGAGGTAAGAACTGTGGATGAGTATTGGGCGTAGTTCAAGCTCCTGGAAAACTTTATCCGAGACAAGGTGAAAACTAAGGAGAAGAGGGTCCTCAAGTTTAGTAATGAACATACTTGGAGGATTTTCTAACACTTATTAGGGAACCAGGTGTTGCGAACCTACAGTGAGGTCGTGGATGTTGCGTTACTCCACTATTATGATCATCACTTCCATTTGAGTGGAGTGAAGAGGACCGAAGATTCGATTTAGTGGGGAAAAACTGGGGGTAATGGTGCCAGCAGGGCACCACAACAACAATAAATGCCGTAGGAGCGGGGTCTGAGAGATTTGGGTCGGGTAACGAAAACTTCAGGTAGGGCCATCAAGGCCAATAACATACCTTTTAGGGATAGCAAGTCCAGGGGAATCAAATAGGTGGTTATCAGGATCGGGTTTATTAAGGATAATTGGACCAGTGACAGGGATAACCTCATCAGGGCCAAAGGCAGACGTAATTAACTCGGAGATGTTTCGTGTGTGGGGAGTAGAGGCACATGCGACACCGAGGATATTTCCTTTAATTTTTTTAGAAATTAGTAGGGACATGTTTCAAGTAGGTCAAGCATCTCATGACAATTATGACACATGGTCATGCACGTTGATACTCTACATCACCTCTTCATTTCTGCAGATTTGCTGACATTTTGTTTATCGCATCCTTTTCGTCCTTTTATCAAAGAGTATAAACACACACCATATATTTCTTTTAGTTACTTTGGTATTTTTATATAGAGAGAAATATATAAGCATTGCTTCAGTTAGTTCTTGAGAGTTCGATCCGTTTGACACCAAAATCATTTTTGTGGTCCGTTATCTGTCTTTCGTAGCTGAACCTGCCATTATTTTTCTTCATCATGTAAGCCTTACTTTATTTAGTTAGAGTTTCTATGTTCTTGAAATTTATTGGATGGTTTCTTCCTATTTTCTGGAGTAAGTGATGCTAGACAGCCGTTGAGTTTGTTGGCCTTAGGTTTAATAGAAAGAAACACTTCTTATGTGTGTTCCCTCTCACGTCCAAATGGTTTATAACTTTATTCGTAGTCTTGAGTTTGAACATCCAGGAATTACTAAGAGGAGGTTTCCTCATTGTTTGAAAGTAATTATACATGGGGGAGAGTCTGGTCATCCTTTTTACACACCTAGGGCTTCCTTTATTTGTGGGTATTTTGCTAATCTTGGGGTTCCTTACATTTTTCCTTTGTTATAGACTCTTTTTCCATTGTCCCCAATACATCTCAATTTTTTTAGGGTGAGTGTACAAATACTATTTACATGGATCTTATAGACCTTGATGCCATTTTTGATGGGGAAGTATCCACAGACAGGGCTGAGTATAATAGGCTAGAAAGTTTTAGGCCCCACTCATTTGCCTCCCTTATTGAGGGGTATCAAATTGAGGCTCCTGATGTGGAGGAAGATAACCCTGTTAGTTCTTCCAAAACTTACAACCTTGCTGAGAATGATGCTCGTTGGTATCAGTGTACCATTGTCTAGGAAGATATTGATGCCATGAGAGAGGTCCGTCATTACCATAGCCATTCACGCCAAAATGCCCAGTGTATCAGAGTGGTGTTACTCTATGAAAGATGCTAATGAAGTTTGCCTTCCCCTATGGTCTATTCAAGTAGACTTGAGACTTTTCCTTCACAACATTATTTATTCCACATTGAGGGGTTATGGAGTAACCCTAACCTAATTTCCCCCTAATTCCTATAAAACCATATTAGGTGAAATGATGTTTTGGAAGATTAGGATATGTTTTGATTTGACCGGGGACATATTTAGATATGTGAAAAGTTTGAAGGATAATGCCAAAGCCCTTGGATATTACGACTTTTCTGCTCAGAAGTACCAGTATAGCATGGTTACTATGGTCTAATATGGAAATCATAGCTGGAAGGGTCAATATTTATGCATCAAGGAGATTGGGAATTTATGTCTCATAAGCGTGAAAGGTCATGTAGAGTCCCAAAAGAATGGAATAGTCCTAACGACATAGGTAAAGGCCTTTTTGTTATTGATATTTCCTTATTTATTTTTTGGTCGTTGGACAGTTCTGACATGACTGTTCTCCCTTATTCTTTCAGTGAAATGATCCCCCAGGTTTCCCAAGTCTCTGATTGACCTTATGGAGGCGTATTACAATAAGAAGCCCCCCTAAGTTTGAGGATTTATTTACTGTTGAAAAATTTGTTGCTGTTAGTTACCACACTCCTCCTGGTGATGGGGCTCCACTAGAATTCTTGGTGTGTTTAGAAGGTTGGGTGGAACAAGAGACCCATCTCTATACAGGCGACCAACTTGTAGGAGTAGATTTTACAGTGGGTAGTTTATGCTAGTGGGATGATTTTTATCTTTCTTTTTCTTTATGTCGGTGTACTGATATCTAGTTCCGTAATTTTGTTAGGGGTAGATGAAAATCCTTCCAAAGATAAATTCGACAGGGCTCCTCGTTATATCAACTGCAAGGAATTAGCTGAGGCTCGTAAAAAAGGGTTGGTTTTAGCCACATGCAAATAGGATTCGAAAAAGCTATTGCTTATGGGGCGGTCGACTGGGTTTCTCATGAAAAGGAGGTTGTAGCTGCTGCCAAGGCTAAGGGGAAATCCCTTATAGATCCATCAATTGGGGTAAAGAGGTCTTGAGAATAAGAAGAAAAACACATGCAACCCTTACAAAAACGGCTTTGAGGACTAGGTCATGCCCCTGAACGAGGTCATACTTTGGGTCCAGGTCAGACTTCGTGTTTTGGGAAGGTTCTTGAATTTGTGTTTGATCCAGAACATAAAGTGACCTACGAGGATCTGAAGGCCGACCCAAACTCATTTTTTTACCACATAAAAATGATGTTGAACATTTTGTCTACCTGGGTTATGTGAAGGACTATGAGTTCTTGAGGGGTGATAAAATAGATTCTCTATGGACTCTAAAACTACATCGGATGTCAGTGGTATGAATCTCCTTTAACTATTTACTTCCACTTATTGTTGAGTTGTATTTTGATTGTGTTTTCCTCTTTGTCTTATAGGAAACCATCTTGCATTGTTTTACGGGAGATGTCCCTAGTAAATCATACGACATATAATGACTTGGCCGAGGAAAACAAGACGTTAAAAGCTAGTCATGATAAATTGTTTGCCGAGATGAAGGAGCAGGATGAGAAGCTAATGGAAAAGAGTGAAGACTTAAGTAAGGTGGAGAATGAGAAAGCTCTTCTCAATGTCAAGTTTGACCTCGATGATGCCAAGATCAAGAGCTTGTATGAGACTCTTGATGTTGAGTGTGAGAAGTTGAAAAAAGAGAAGTTTTCTCTTATCCTTGCCACCAAGTTACAACCGTGGAAGCTTATAAATCTTCTGTAGAATTAAATTCTGAATGCCTTGGTTATTTTCTATACGAGTATGAAGAGTTGAAAAAAGGCTGGCTATCCAATATCCTGATATTTCTAGACCATGAATGAATGGCAGGGAGATGATAAAGAAGCTGTGACTCTGGCTGGTGAAGAAGGTGACCCAGTCGATGGTCTTATAACTAGGCACGCTTGAAGAATATTGGTCGACCTCTTTTTGTCGTCTTATTTTTATTTAAATACGGTTGTATTTTTGAACATTTCATATATGGAACCATTCTGGTTGTACTCATATCTCTTCATTTATATATAGATCATTACTTTGCTTGTGTTATGTCTTGTTGTTGACTATTTATCGAAAATGATATAAATCTTATTCTTAAAAGAAATAGTTCATTCTATTATGTTCTTAACCTGCAAGGTCATATAGAATATTTAGGTTGATTGCCTTGTTCGCAAACTTATGATAATAAGTTTGTACAAGTTGAATTGTTCGTGACCTAGGAGGTCGTACGGTCTTATGGTTGGCCTCCTCATTCGTGACCTCATAGGTTATAAAATATACTCTGGTAAAGTTGTTAGGATACGTTTTTACAAGTTTAGCTATTCACGACATATGAGGTCATACAGTCTTCTGGTTGGCCTCCTTGTTTGCAACCTCATAGGTCATACAAGGTGGCCTGGTAAACTTGTGAGGACAAGTTTAACCGTTCACGACTTATGAGGTCATACATTTATTTGGCAGAGCGATTTAGATATATATTCGTCTTATGATGAATAGAAGACAATGAAACGGGGTATGAAAACATTGTTTTGTTAATTGCAATGTTGCGAACTATATAAATGAATTGACTAAAAAATTTACTGGTAATACTTCCTAAGGTTTTTCAAATTCTAGGGGTTTTTGAACGGTTCTCTTTCCAAGGTCTCGATGTGGTAAGTCCGAAGCCTCACAGTGCTGGTTATCCGATTAGGTCTGTACCAGTTGGACTTGAGTTTATTGTTCTTCTATATAATTTTCTTGAGGACATAACCCCCTCTTATAAACTAATTGGCCTTACTCGATGGTTATGGTAGTGTACGTCCCTCTATTTGTAGTCGGGCACCCACAATGTTGCATTTTCTCTACCTTCTTCCAACAAATCGAGGTCTAATCTTCTTTCTATATCGCTTCTTGGGGAATAAAATTTTATAACTCTGCAGTTGAGGTGTCCTATTTCAGTAGGGATGATAGCTTATGTGCCAAAAGTGAGCATATACGGTGTTTCTCTGGTGACTATTCGTGGAGTGGTCGTATATGCCCAGAGCACATTGTGGAGTTCGTTGATCCAGGTTCCCTTCGTGTCATCAAGCCTTTTCTTGATTCGATCCAAGATAGTCCTATTGGTGACCTCGGTTTGGCCATTGCATTATGGGTCCCCTAGTGCAGAGTGTAGCTTTTAAATGTTTGAACTTCTGTTGTAGCCTTTAAAATCTTGGTTATCAAACTATGTGCCATGGTTAGTGACAAACATGAAGAGCATGCCATATTGGCATATGATCATTTTCCATATGAACTGAAATACCCTTTCATAAGGAATTTCTACTAGGGTCTTTGCCTCTACCCATTTTGTTGAGTAGTCCATCGCAGCCACCAGGTATTTGTACCATCCTTTCTTCCTCAATAGTGAGCCGACTAGATCAATACCCCACATAGAGAATGGACATGGTGACACTATAAGAGTTAATGGGCCCCGAGGGGAATTGTGGAGTTTTGCGAACGTTTGGCACTAATCGCATTTTCTTACATAACTCGCGCAGTCTTCTTTCATGATTGGCCGATAATATCCTTGGATTGCTATGCATCTGACTAATGACCTTCCTGCGAAATAGGCTCTATAACATCGTCTTTGTATTTCTTTAAAATGATTGTTGACTTCCCCCAAGTGAATACACTTTAATAATGACACGGTGTACCCTCATCTATATAGTACTCCTACCTCTTTAACATACTGAGTTGGTTTGTAGGGTAGGTTTCTGACTTCATTTGGATCTATGAGGAGCTTTCGATATTGAATGTATGCTTATATGGGATCCATTCAAGAGGGTCCCAGATTTACTTCCATTAAGATCAAATGTTCCTCTTCAGTGATCATGGGTTATAACACTTTGACTGGTATCGTTATTCTTCAAGACTTTTGGTTGCCAAGGCCAGCCTAGGCAAGGCATCATCTTGGGCATTCTCCAATATAGGAATCCTCAATATCTTTACTTTTGCAAATCTCTCCATTATTTATTGTACAAGCGACAAATATTTTTCATTGACTCTTTCTTAGCCTCAGAAATAACTAAATATCCGGTTGACAACTAGTTAGGAGTCTTTGGGTGCCGAAATGTGGCCAGTGCCCATGGATGAGGCCAGGCCAAGCCCGATGATTAGGGACTCATATTCTGCTTCATTGTTGGAGGCTTCAAATTAGAAACACAAGGCATGTTCCACATCTATCTCATCGGGTGTGGAAAGTATAATGCATATGCCACTTCCTTACAGATAGTGTGATCTATCTACCTTTAAATTCCAGATACCAAATGTGACACCCCGACTAATTAAATACCGGGTTGCTACTCCTTTATTCAAATTAATACAAAATGTCAAGTTGGTTCAGTTCATAGCATCATTGTCGAAAACATTTTTAAACAATTACTAGCCACATAATATTTAAAAAGTGAGTTGCCAAATTTTATTAACTTAAATTAACATGCAACCAATTAAATTATAAGGTAACTATACCACAATCACAATAGAATAATAATGGAATAAATAAAATGAGTCTGGAGTAACACTCCCCTGAATAATCCAAATACTGAATAAATCCCGATACAAAGTCTGAATAAATAAATAAATCCAAAACTGAAAAGAAACTGGGAGTCTGGGAATGCTATCACTAAATGAAAAGGGGGCGACATGACCTAACTGATAAATAGCCCTGAATAGAATCGAATGCAGAATGTGGAGGCGTCTACTATCGAGATACTGTAACTTTCACAACATCTACCGTACGTCAATGGAATGGAACTCCTATGCTTGGCGTACCTGTGGCTGGGTACCTAAAAGGTTTTATAAGAAAAATAGATTTGGAAGCAAACGGGTTAGAGCCCGAGGTGAAAATAGTTTAAAATATAGCAAGTATTTAATTGCATTAAACAGTGAATATTATATACATGTTAGTTATGTGCTCTCACATGAGTTCCCCACCCCTCAACTAATGTGCACGCCTAATGGATATACTTAACCGGTCCTAGTTATGCCATTAACTAACTAGTCTGTACCATTTCCTGTCCTCACATTATAATATTGGGGTTTATTCATAACATGCTAATATATCCTGTGTGTATCTCACCTTTTCATTGATCAAATTAATTTATAACAATTATGATAAGAAATTCCAATTTTTAATCCCATTCACAATGTCTCAATTATTCATATTCACACCTTAACAAAGAGTCCATTATAATCACAAGTATATTATTCTCAGCAGAAATATACAAATAGGGCACCCCTAGGCTAAGTTGCGTTGCGCACATACTCTGCTACCAAATCTCGTTACATCACGTACATAAGGACTACGTGTTCCGAATCGCTCAGGAACCGTTGCAAATAACAAAATCACACATAATAGAGGCAAACATAGTTCACATACGCATGGGTCACACACATACCTACGCTCCCGTGGTTAGCTTACTTATTAACTCATAAATCAATCATTAACAACCCTATGTCCTTAAGGTACCAATCTAACCCCCCCCCCCCCCCCCCCCCCCCGCCGTAGGTAAATAAAGATTAAATGGACTTGTTCCGAAAGCCGACCTCCCATGATAGCAACTATGGTAGGTATGTCATACACATAATAATCCATATACTAAGCATTCACACAACTTAGATAACTTGTTATAATATTAAAGGTATATTCTCTGCCCTATACCATTAGTCTAATTTGTACACTAATATTATTCCTGATTATATTTAATATATTTCGCCGATAAGTCTCACGCCGTATAGTTTCGAGTACTTAAAACCTAACCGAAGAGGTTACTAAGTCTCATACTTTTCCCACATATTAATTCAGTACTCTTAAGTCCTTATTTATGTCACAAATCCTAAGTTATCACTCCTAAGAATTGAAATCATGTTCTCGCATCATAAAATAGGAAATTACTCGTCGGACACTCGTAAATTCAACGCTACATTCCAACCCAATTCTAATATGTTCTGGGCTTCATATATATCCCTACTAGTCTCCCTCAAGTCCTAATGTATTCACATAATCCCCAACTACAACGTTCGATGGATGACAACACTTAAATTAAAAAAGGGAAAAGGTCACAATTTCTGGGGAGATAGATCGATCGACCTAGGGCATCAATCGATCGATCGACCTATGAATGTCGATCAATCGATCAAGCAGGTGAAGGCTATGGGTTTCCTTCGTTTTTAGTCCTAGATTTGTCCCAAATCTTCATTACAAGATGTGAAATCTTAATTTAAGTATATAGGATCATTATACAACCTAATTACATGATTCTTAACGTTCTAAAACTTTTAAATCATCAATAATTAGACTTTTCTTGGATCAAATCCTCATATTATCATAAAAACCCTATTTTTCTATTTTCTTCAAGAATCATCATACTTTTCTTCCTAAATCCATTTTTAATTCATCAAGGGTTAATATTTTTTTAATGGAATACTTCCAGAATTAAACTACATGCAAATCCTATCCAAAGTTTAGGTTTCTTCTCCAAATTTCATGAGTTTCAATCATTGTTCATAGCTATCATCAAATCCTACACTGTCATGGATTAATTATTCGTTGAAACTTAATGAAATCAAATCACTTGCTTGGGAATTGATTTTCTGATCCGTAGGTGATGTTAAGGGTTGGTTCTCTTCCTTTCTCCAGTCACAATTCTGACGAATCGTGGTGGTGTGGGGTGGTTATGTCCTTGAGAACTTCTTGTAACTTTTCCTCTTTCTCACGTTGCCCACCCTTGATTTTTGACAGATAATGTCCCTAATATTGGTTGATAAATAAGGTTTAAAATTCGTGGGTCAAAATCCCTTAAAAATTAAAATGACTAAAATACCCTTTTGGGTTGCCGGTTTGGCCTAAAAATGCCCCGGGTCGCAAACTAAACCCCTGGCTAGTGTTTTCTAACTATTTTGACCCTTCTGGACACGTTGGCGCACTCAAAATGACCATACGGATGATAAAATTATAATTTACTTTTAAATCCAATTAAATTAATTCCTGACGCGACCGACACGCACATCCCAACTTAATTTCCCAAATTATCGTATTTATAACTCGCGATAATTTTAATAAATTCCATAATCATATATTACTACATTCACGCAGTAATATTCAACCTTATTATCATAATCAAATACCAACTCACATCACGCTAGTATTTAAATCCGGATTAATTTCTAATTTATTATCCTATTTAATTTAATTAATCCAATTAAATAAAATCAATAAAATTACGGGGTATTACAGCAAAGTTTTGCTCATAGTCTGCTTCTTCCTTTTTACTAAAATTGAAGAGCTTATGTTGAGATTAGCCCTTGACTTGTTTAATAGAGCTCTATCCCTTGGGAGTCTGCTTTGTACTATTAGGGTGAGTTGTTTCCTTTAGGCATGATTGTTCATTACTGGGAGTTGAGCTCTGTCCTGAGGAAGTCTGCATGAAAGGCTTCTCTTTGTAGGTGAATTATGTGATGAAGGCTGCCAACAACTGCCCTTTTATAACGGTTCAAGGTTCATATTGTTTATCGTACACCCATATTTTACTCACTAAGCCATGAGTTGACCAAACGTTTCTAGTTTATGTAGGACTTGCTGGAGAGGTAGATCCATGTAGATCACAATGGTATGGTATTGTAAGTAGGACTTCATCCTTTGCAAAGCTTCTCTTAATGCCAACGCTAATTTCTCCATTCAAGGGTATCATACCTCAGCCCCTTAGTATGATCTGCTAGTATAGTAAATCGACTTCTGGACCCCTTCCTCCTATCTCACTAACGCTAAACTGATCGCTTATTTGAACACTGTGAGGTATAAGTAGAGTTTTTCACCGACGATCAGTCATGACAGGAGAGGTGGGGAACCCATGTAATGTTTTCGTTCTATGAATGTTCGTTCGCATTCTTCATTCCATTTAAATGATTTTTGTAGTAACTTGAAGAAATGAAATAACTTATTCATGGATTTAGAGAAGAACCTGTTTAGTGTAGCCATCAGCCTAGTTAGCCTTTGCACGTCCTTTTTCATCGTCGGAGACTTCATATTAAGCAGAGCCTAAATCTTATCCTTATTAGCTTCAATACCCCGTTGGTTGATGATAAATCCTAGGAACATGCCTTCCTTCACCCCAGACATGCACTTTATGGGATTCACTTGAATTGGTACTTCTCCAGCTTATCAAAGGTTTTCCCTAGGTCCTCAATGTGGTCGGCATTTTTCTTGCTCTTAGTGTTCATGTCATCGATGTAGACCTCCATGTTGAACCCAATGTGGTGGCTCTTGTATTTTTTAGACCAAACAACATCACATTATAGTAGTACGTACCCCTGTGGGTTATTAAGGACGTATTTTCCCAATCGAAAGCCTTTATTTTGATCTAATTAGAAACAGAGTAGGCATTCATGTAGCTGAGGAGCTCATGGACTATTGTGTCATCGACCAGCTGGTCAAGCCATGGTAGGGGGAAATAATCCTTTGGGAAAGCCTTGTTTAGGTAAATAAAATAAACGCACATCCTCCCCTTGTCGTTCTTCTTTCATACCATGACCAGGTTATCCAATCATTCTGTGTATTTCACCTTATCGATAAAGTTATCTTTCTACAGTTTGTGGACCTCCTCTTGAAAGATAATATTCTTATCAGTGTCGAAAGCCCTTTGTTTTTGTTTTATTGGCTTGGCTCCTTCCATCACATTCAACTCATGGAACATGAAGTCAGGATCTATGTCGAACATGCTTTCTTGACCCCATGCAAATACACTCTTGTGATATTGTAGGAACTCAACGATCTCTCACTTCAAATATGGATCTAAGGATGACCCGATCTAAATCGTTCGCTATGGATGATCAGGGTCAATCAGAACTCCTTCAATCTCTTCGATAGGCTACCCATTGACTAGTTTTGCTTCATCTCTGGGATCAATAATTTCTATGTGATAGGTGGATGTTAACTTCTTCTGCTCGACCTGGTCGTTCGAGATAAAATAGCATCCAACACCACCTTTTAATTTCATTTGATAACTCTCACCCCGATAATTTCATGCACTAGTGTACGATAGAGGTGACGACTTTGAATTTCTTCAGTCCGATCTGTCCAAATATCATAATGTAGGTAGAAAGCACATTTTTATCAAGGACAAAGAAGCGAATATTTTCTACTATGTTGATCGACTAGGCTCCCATCATGACTGATCTCTACCATCCCTAGCGGGTGCACTTTTTCTCTAAAAAATCCAATGAAGTGCCGATGATAAGGTGTTAGCTTTATATTCAGAAGCTTCAACTTTTTATAACAACAGTAAAACATTCCGTATGTGGATATGCCATGATTCCCCAAGATCCTATAGACCCGACCCTCCTAGATGACCATGGTGATGACCAAAGGATCATCATAGGGGTATAATATCCCTGATAGTTCATCCTTCAAGAATCCAATGATCGAATTATCTACGTTCACCTTACGGAGGAATTTTTTAAGTCATCCATCAGATTAACCTGCATGTGCAAGTAAGATTGTGCCTCATTTAGGTATGCCTTCATGTCTACAGGGTCATTTCCCCTATCGTTTCCACCTTCTTTGATGAAATTACAACAAAAGGAAATTATGATAAAATATCGTGCATTGGCTCTTTAGTTTTTTAGGGAGATTTGCATCATCATCCGAGTCGTCGTCCATCTCCCTTTTCTTACCGTTGTTCCTTACCCATTGGGACTCAGAACGTCCCCTTGTTTTTGTTTCTTATTTTAGATGTGGTCACCTGTTTCCATCCACATACTTGGATAAGTTTCCCCTCTTGATCAATCCTTTTATATCATTCTTTAGAGCAATACAATGGTTAGTGTTATGGTTGTGTCATTTATGGAACTCGTAATACTTGCTCATGTCCTGTAGGAATATTCAATTTCCTTGGCCATTTGAGGTTTTTGTTATCACAGATATCCTCCAGGATGTGATTAACGCCGATGGTGAGAGGCGTGTACTAGTCTTACTTTCTCAATTTATGGCCTTTTTGTCCTTTTTCTAGCTTGTTGGCCGTTTTGTCGGTCGGCATCTTTGGGCTATCTGATTCTTTGGTTGCCATCTCTTCTTTGACATTGAAAATTCCCTAAGGCCCCCAATTTTAAAATCTTCTTACACTTTAAAATCAATTATTTACTTTTTATATGCGAAAGCGTAAAGGTGATGGTTCAACACAATAAACAAATTTTAATTTCCTTTTCAAAATTAAAATTAAACACAAAGTGAAATATGATTAAACACACACACAATATTAAATTTCACTTAAACAATATTAATTAATCCAAGTCCTAGAAAATTTGCCTAAGTCATATTTTCAATATTACTCAATTAGGCCAAACCAATTTTAACAAATTAAATTAATGACTTGAGTTAATTAACTACACATTACCCAAATTTAAATAACACCAAATTAAACAAGTAGTGATTAAAGTAAACCAATTTTGTATTTTTACCTAAGAATGCAATCTAGGTGATTTAGCAAAAGATAAAATAAATAATTAATCCACTAAGCCACGATGTACGAGGAAAAACCCACAACAGGAAAAAACCTCAGACGGCCCTAGCCTCAAATCCACTAAGTACGGAAATTACAAATACAAGCAAGATGACTTACAACACTCGAATCGATCCCTCTCAAGCCCCGACGCGTCATCTTGTATCAATATCTGTCTAGCGAATAACCACGGAGCTCCCCCGCGGTCTCGAAATCCACAGATCGAACTTTATATGGTCACCGTCACCCGAACTAGGAGCCTTTCTCCAAGTGGGTAAATCAACGCAAACCTCTTCTTGTTTGTGGGATGTAGAAGGAAACCCAAACGTATTTTGAAAACGGTAGAGATGAAAAACCGGTGCCAAAACTCCAAGCAAGTACAAATATATCTGTGCAAGCTTGGATAAACAATATGGGTGTAAAACAAGTGTATAAAACATTTTTCTTGAAAATCAACAACACTTAAACAAAGAACTTTTTCTCTTTTTATTTATCTCTCAAAACACTCTCTTAGAGGTTGTAGGATATGAAAAAGTTAATTCGAAAAAGTTGGTTTCCACACTTTATTAATCAGGTAAAAGTTAGTAGGAAAATAGTAGTGGGAAAGTGGGAAAAACTTCCAAAAACTGCCATTTAACTGTTCCCGCCAAAACTCGTAGAGGCTAAGGTTGGTAAAGAATTTAATATGGTCACTTTTGGAATAAATCTATCGGGTAGGGACCTTAAAATTTTCTTTTCAACTCAGTTGTTGGGTATTTTATCTCCCAAGTTAAAAGATGAATTAACAATGTCGGAAAGTCCAGCATAAAATTCATCAAAAGTCTCTTTTTCGTTCATTTTGATAGTTTCAAATTGAGTAGTGAGGTTTTGGAGTTTCGAAGCTTTAACGACACTTGTACCTTCATGAGTGAGTTGAAAAATATCCCACCCTTCTTTAGCGGTCTCACACGTCATAATGCGACGAAATTCATCCGGTGTGACAGCGCTAAACAAGGCGTTAAAACCACGGGAATTAAAATTTGGAAGTTTAAACTCATTCTCAGTCCATCTATCGACCGGTTTGGAAACACGTTCATTTTCAACTAAATGAGTTGGTGGAGACCACCCGTTAACTACTGATAACCAAACCCTCTCGTCGATAGATTTAAGTTCCGGTTTCATTCTCTCTTTTCAGTACGCCTAATTAGAACCATCGATAATAGGAAATTTTGAAAATGGGGAAAATTCCATTTTAGCCAAAAATAGTTAAAGGATCTTAACGAAATAATTTATCGCTTTGGCTCTGATACCAATCTGAAAAGTCCCGAAGGCCCCCAATTTTAAAATCTTCTTATTCTTCAAAATCAATTATTTACTTTTTAGATGCGAAAGCGTAAAGGTGATGGTTCAACACAATAAACAAATTTTAATTTACTTTTCAAAATTAAAATTAAACACAAAGTGAAATATGATTAAACACACACACATATTAAATTTCACTTAAACCATATGAATTAATCCAAGTCCTAGAAAATTTTCCTAAGTCATATTTTCAATATTACTCAATTAGGCCAAACCAATTTTAACAAATTAAATTAATGACTTGAATTAATTAACTAAACATTACCCAAATTTAAATAGCACCAAATTAAACAAGTAGTGATTAAATTAAACCAATTTTATCTTTTTACCTAAGCATGCGTTCTAGGTGATTTAGTAAAAGATAAAATAAACAATTAATCCACTACGTGGCAATGTACGAGGAAAAACCCGCAACGGGAAAAAACCTCGGACGACCCTAGCCTTAAATCCACTAAGTACAAAAATTAAAAATACAAGAAGGATGACTTACAACACTCTACTAGATCCCTCTCAAGCCCCGATGCGTCTTCTTATATCAACCTCTACCTAGAGAATACCCATGGAGCTCCACCTATGTCTCGGAATCCACCGATCGGACTTTATATGGTCACCGTCACCCGAACTAGAAGCCTTTCTCCAAGTTGGTAAATCAACGCAAACCTCTTCTTCTTTATGGGATGTAGAAGAAAACCCAAACGTCTATTCAAAATGGCAGAGATGAAAAATCGGTGCCAAAACTCCAAGAAAGTAAAATATATCTATGGATGCTTGGATAAACAATATGGGTGTAAAACAAGTGTTTAAAACATTTTTCATAAAAATCAACAACAGTTAAACAAAGAAATTTTTCTCTTTTTATTTCTCTCTCAAAACTCTCTCTTAGAGGTTGTAGGATATGAAAAAGTTAAGTTAAAAACTTTGGTTCCCTCACTTAGATATTCTGTCAAAAGTTAGTGGGGTAAAGTAGTGGAAAAAGTGGGAAAACTGCTCAAAACTGCGAAATACATGTTCCCGCCAAATCTCGTTCGAACGACACTTTCGTTCGAACAAAATCTCGTTCGAACGAGACTTCTAACGAAGTTCCAGTGTGAACTCGTTAGAAATCTCGTTGGAAGCTCGTTCGAACATCATGTTCATTCGAACGACACTTCGAACGACATTCCAGTGGCCTTATGGGGAACTCGTTGGCAAACTTGTTCGAACGACAATGTGGTTCGAACGACAATCTTGTTCGAACGACACTTCGAACGAACTTCCAGAAAGTTTGAAAAAGTCAATTTTTATCCCAGAAACTTTATAAACATGATTTTAAAGTTTTAATAAAATCTTTCTGAAATTAACAACAATTTTAAATAAACGTACACCCATTATAAAATGTTCCAAGCTCCTATATATATATATGTAATGCATTCATACCTTGGGAGCATGGAACCACTATTGATGACGTAGAAACGAGGCACTTAAACTCGGCATATTGATGAAGCTTTATACACTTGGCCGCTACGTCTTCAACAAACACGTCATAGGCTTGAAGGATGATCAATATACTCTATCCTATAACTCAAACATTTTTGTCCGAAATTGAGCCAAAACTACAAAGGACTCGATTGGAAATTTGTGTGATATCACATGCTTAGAATCTTATGTGTAATTTGGTATCATTTGTTTTTCGCATCATAGTTGGTATTCATTTGTTGGATTAGTTATGGTTTTTTTGCCTATGAGCTTTATATTCTCATCAATTTATGCATCATGTTTATGTTAGTTCTAGCCTTTGATTATTCCTGAACAAAAAGGGGGAGAATGATAGGGGGAGAAATGGTATCTAATCCTATTGTAATTGTATCTTAGTTTGGGGGAGATTTAACTTAGGGGGAGTCGTGACCTTCTTAGGTAGATCATAGTTGATAAAGGGGTGAATTAATTTAAGGGGAGTAATTACTTAATTGCATTTAATATTTTGATATTCCCTATGTGTTTAATGTGTTTGCTTAAGTGTGCAGGAATTATATTCTAAGCGGCTACTTTCACCGGCAAAGATTTTGATCCTTTGGGTTGTTTGAGTCAAGAATTGTATTTTTATTTTGGGTGGGACATTTTTGTCAGTCTAGTAGGGCTTGACGGCCCTTTAGGATTTTTGTTTCCTTTTTGTCCTGAAATAGCCAAAGGGGGAGATTTGTAAGGACACAAATTTCCAATTGAGTCCTTTATAGTTTTGGCTCAATTTCGGACAAAACGTTTGAGTCATAGGATAGAGTATATTGATCATCCTTCAAGCCTGTGACGTGTTTGTTGAAGACGTAGCGGCCAAGTGTATAAAGCTTTATCAAAATGCCGAGTTTAAGTACCTCGTTTCTACGTCATCAACAATGTTCCGTTTGCTCCTAAGGTATGAATGCATTCGAATATATATAGGAACTTGGAACATTTAATAATGGGTGTACGTTTATTTAAAACTGTTGTTTAATTTTAGAAAGATTTTATTAAAACTTTAAAACAAGTTTATAAAGTTTCTGGGCAAAAGTTGAATTTTTCAAACTTTTTGGAAGTTCATTCGAAGTGTCGTTCGAACGAGTTTGCCAACGAGTTCCCATATTGGACACTGGAACTTCGTTCGAAATGTCGTTCGAACGATATGGCTGTTCGAACGAAATTTGTAACGAGTTCATTTTTAAAGACATTGGAATGTCGTTAGAAGGCCGTTCGAACGAGACTTCGTTCGAACGACAAATCTCGTTCGAAGGAGTTTTGGTGGGAACAATTAAATGTCAGTTTTTGGCAGTTTTCCCACTTTCCCACTACTATTTTCCTACTAACTTTTACTTAATTAATAAAGTGCAGAAATCAACTTTTTCGAATTAACTTTTTCATATCCTACAACCTCTAAGAGAGTGTTTTGAGAGAGAAATAAAAAGAGAAAAAGTTCTTTGTTTAAGTGTTGTTGGTTATCAAGAAAAATGTTTTAAACACTTGTTTTACATCCATATTGTTTATCCAAGCTTCCATAGATATATTTGTACTTGCTTGGAGTTTTGGCACCGATTTTTCATCTCTACCGTTTTGAAGAGACATTTGGGATTGATTCTACATCCCACAAACAAGAAGAGGTTTGCATTGATTTACCCACTTGGAGAAAGGCTCCTAGTTCGGGTGACGGTGACCATATAAAGTCCGATCGATGGATTCCGAGACCGCGGTGGAGCTCCGTGGTTATTCGCTAGGAAAAGGTTGATACAAGAAGATGCGTCGGGGCTAGAGAGGGATTGAGTCGAGTGTTGTACGTCATCTTGCTTGTATTTGTAATTTCCATACTTAGTGGTTTTGAGGCTAGGGCCGTTCGAGGTTTTTTCCCGTTGTGGATTTTTCCTCGTACATCGCGGCATAGTGGATTAATTGTTTATTTTATCTTTTGCTAAATCACCTAGAACGCATGCTTAGGTAAAAAGATAAAATTGGTTTAATTTAATCATTACTTGTTTAATTTGGTGATATTTAAATTTGGGTAATGTTTAGTTAATTAATTCAAGTAATTAATTTAATTTGTTAAAATTGGTTTGGCCTAATTGAGTAATATTGAAAATATGACTTAGGAAAATTTTCTAGGACTTGGATTAATTAATATCGTTTAAGTGAAATTTAATATTGTGTGTGTGTTTAATCATATTTCATTTTGTGTTTCATTTTAATTTTGAAAAAGAAATTAAAATTTGTTTATTGTGTTGAACCATCACCTTTACGCTTTCTCATCTAAAAAGGAAATAATTGATTTTGAAGGATAAAAAGATTTTAAAATTGGTGGCCTTCGGGACTTTTCAAACATTCATGGTTTTTCCTGCCGTGGCCAATAATTCTGCCATTGTCTTGGCCGAATCCTTAGTTAAGGCCTAGAATAACTTTCCTGGTCATAATTCTCTCATCAGAGACATTATGGCAGTAGGCTAGTTGTAAACCATGACTTCCAGCTTCTTGGTGTTAAACCGGGTGATTTAATCACTAGTGATCTCATCTCCCTTCTGGCAAACGCCGAGAAGGTGGGCAACTTGCTTTCCTGGTTTCACACTAAAGTAGAAATTAATGACAAACATGTCAGAGAGCTTTTGATTTTTTTTTATTTGTGCTCAGGGAAGACTGTTGTACCAAATTTGGGTCGAGCCTGTTATGGTGCTGTAGAATGCTCAACACCTCATTTTGTTTAATATAGAATAAATATTTATCACGTTTTGATACTTCTCAATGTGCAAATAGGATCGATCTTTTTGTCGTATATAAGCGTGATGAATCGTTGTTTTAATTTAGTGGGAGTGGGATATGCCACGAAGGAAGAGACAAAAGGTGATACTTTAGTGAAATCTCTCTTTAGGGGATTTTTTGACCTGGACATCTCTCTCACGAGGTCCTCCAGTCGTTGGATGGACCATTTCCAAGGTTGGTTATCATCTAGGATATGTCATTTAATCGACATGTCTACTCATCCTCGACTCTCGAATGATCTGTCTTCCGTGGAAGTCTTCTCGGCCTCAACCAACACTCTTACAGATCGGTGAGACCCTCTAGTAACAGATATGCCAGAGTCGTTTCTCTGAGAGTGGTCCCATGAGACCGCGACGGCCTGCCATCAGTTTTAATATGGGACCAACCGCTCAAATGTCGAGCCCCGGATCAACCTTTATAGTATTCTTGGTCACTCCTCTTAATATGACTAGTCATTAAAAAGGTTGGGTGATTGTATGGATGCGGTGGCTTTAGGTAAATACGACCTGTCATTCTGTGAATTAATTCGTTGGGAGGAACTAGTGGTTCCATAAGACCCCAGGTATAACCTTCTAGAATTTTCATTGGTGTGCATTTGGTATTGATGTTGCTCCCTATAAGGAGTTGGGGGAGGTCGTGCCTCAACGCTCCTCTACATCTCAGGCCCAAGGGTAGCATTAATGGGATTAGGCTACACTGGCCTTATGTGGAGCTTGTGTGTCAACTACTTAACACTGTACTCAATCACTTCTTGCCCTTTATCCAGGCTTATCAGTATGTTTTGTAGGTCTCCCATCCTAATAGGGGTAGGCTACATGTCAACTCTACTATGCACCTGCTCTCAGGTTTATCGACCATTTTTTATTATCTTATCTGGGTGTTGGATGAATGGATTTAGTAGGAATTATAATGGCTTGTTACAAAATTCCTACCGACGGTGCCAATTTGTTGATGTCCAAAGATGGAGACAACAAATAATGATAATTAATGAAACAATCAAGAGGGGAATATAAATATCAGATAATGGTGGTGAGAGATAAGGAAGACACAATGAATTTTACGTGGTTTGACCCTTTATGAAAAGCCTACGTCCATGGTGTTACCAGGTTTGTATTGCACTAATTGACAAAATTATTGTTATGGTTGTTGATACGAACTCATTGTGTGAGGGAATATCTACGTGAGTCCATTAGCTTATAGAATGGTATCCTTTTTATAGGTGATAAGAATATTGGTGGATTGCCCTTATAAATCGGGTAGTTGCACCTATAAATACATGTTTATCATATTAACAAATTATAGACCCTAGGATCACGGGTCTGTTTGAAGGATGAGGTAATGGATAATGAATTTGCAACAAATATGATTCCACATGCTTATTAGTAAGGCGACTTGTGAGTAGACTCTTATAGGAAAATATAATGTGTCCAATCTAGTTTAAACACGTCAACCGAGAAGTTTAATACTTAGATGAACTTGATTTGGAGGAGAGCTGAGCACATTTGTTAATAATTTATGCCACTTGAATCTCATTCACCTTTGGGACTATATGGGTATAACATATAGAATTGTAGGTGGTATTATATATTTCTACGATAAAATAATCCCATCAAGTGGACAAAATACTTTGGTATATGTCAACACTCGGGTGTATGAGATGTTGTTGAATAATTGAAGGGGTGGTCCGCTATACGAGAGACTTGGCTATAAACTATGTGTAGTGTAGCCTCGATTTGTCACATGATAAGTACAATGTTCATGTTATTCAAGCTGGTCAAGATCTTTAGCGATAGCTCTGTATTCTATTCTAAAGTTGTAATCCCGGATGCTTGGATCTTCAAATGATGCGGGTCCTTATTTCTGAAGTCTAAGTACTTTCCCTGAGGAGTAATTCCATTATGTCATCATTCCCAGATTTTGGGGTTGAACAAAAATAGATATCTGAGTCACGGAGATGTGTTCCCCTAGATGATCAAGGGATAGTCAAATCAGTCAGTAATGCCCTAATATGGTAGGTGATTGTAGTAGACTTGTTCAGTATTTGTGGATGAAGGTCATGGAGTAGACTTCAGTTTATTGGAGGCAGTGTTTCTTATGGTGGGGTTCAACCCAAGATTTTGACTTATCAATTGAGAAAGATCAATATTTCCCATAAATTCCATTTGTATCATAATGATGGTATCATGGGTGATAATTTGTGATTCATTTCCTTAAGGATTGGACTAAGAAGTTATTCACTATTGTCTTTCATATCGGCTATCAATTTGTATTTGAGATACCATAACCCATTGGTCTTCAAGAAAGAGATTCCATATCTCTCTTGGAAGGATCATGTGTTGGACATACTCTATTATGCTTGAGTTAGCCCTCAATTCATCCTTCCAGGTAATAATCCTTTGAGTGATGTGGGACTTGAATATTCCCTCCCCTTCGTATAATGCTTATTGATGAGTTTGGAACTTCCAAGTGATGTGATCATATTCCCTGAGTTGTCTGTCCTTTTACCCCACTTATACTTGAGGTCTAGGATATATTGGCATATGAATTATGGGTCTCCTATCTAGTGAATAGAAGAAATGGAACTCCAACTCTTTTTCATATAGTTGGCCGATAACATGTTGGAAGTAATGGCCGGGTAATCACCATTATTGGTCCCTGAATATGAGACGAAAACTATGTGAGCCTTTAAGGATGATCCTACCCATCCGATGGATTGGAAACGTATCGTAAATGTGATGTGATCGATTACTTGGAGGTACTCATCATATATGTCCTCCCATTAGACGGAGTGAACTATGTCTTCTACATAAGGAGTAAGAACACACGGCTCTTTTGAGAGAATGAATTATACGACCAGGAGCAAGTTAGGGTTTTAATGGTTAGTTTGGCGAAAGTGTACAACTATAATGAAAATTTTCTTATGGTCGAGGGTGGTCTTTCCCTAGGTAATGATCTGTAGGGTGTGTGATGGCATGCTCAAAGGGGTGTCTATTTAGAAGTGGGAGTAGGTCTTAATCCTCAATTTATGATACATATGAACTATCTAGGTTGAGGGGTCGATGTTTGGGATAAGAGTTTTTGACAAATCATTGGTGACGGGGTTAGGATAATATTGTAGGGATGGTTAGTAACATTTGGTTTTGGTAGGATGAGTCTCCCACCATCAATGAGGTCTTGGATAGAAAATCCCAATGCCCAAAAAAATTATGTAATGTGACCACCTGATAGAACTCATAATATAGTTCGCCCTTCTAGTTATTATATGGGAAGGCAGGGGCGGTATAGGGTTGAGGGGTTTTAGGTGACCATACAACTTTAATGCAAAAAATATTTGGCAGAGGGGTGGCCTAGAGATTAGGTAGATTCTTTTACAGAGCTTAAAACTCTTTGGGAAGGGATACGACGTGATAGTTTCTTAGAGGGGGTCCCTATTGAAATGGTGAAATAGTGACTACTAAAGCTTGGGTAGGGTCCTTAACTTGTCATGGTTTTGACTGTGAAATGACCATGATGTAACACCCCGTCCACCCGGGGAGAGCGAACGGAGCGCCACTAATCGATAAAATTAAACTAATCCACAATCACAAGGTATAGAGAATCTAAATCCCACAACAACAAGAGAGGAAACCACTAATCTCAAATCTCTTCAAATAAATACAACAAATCTCTCAAATTAAATAAAACATCTAACTCGAAATAAAATAAATCCCAATGCTCTATACATCAAAATAAATAAATACAAGTCTTATCAAATGTATTAAAAATTCTTCCAAAAATATACAAGATAAAATCAATCTCCAATAATCCATAGCGCCCAAATCCACGCTAACCTGCACTAAAACAAAATATGGGGAAGTACACAATACGACAGGAAAGATGCTCAACAAATATATGTTAGCGATGAATAAAATGTAACAACACGAGTACGAATATTCAAATCAAAATGCAAATCTCAAAGCATTTATCAATATAATTTCTCAACAACACTTTAACCGGGTCACCAGGCCTCACCACATCCGTATATGCTTTATCAAGCCATAGCCCGGGAAACAGGAATTTTGGCGGGTGCCCAACATCCGTGCCATATTAAAATCTCATGACAACATGCTCATCAACAATATAATGATACCACATGAATCAAAATAATTTCAATAATTATTTTTCTAGATTTCCAAGAATTTATAAATTCAAACACGAGTTCAATTAACAAGAATTCAACGGAATAGCACTCGCGAGATTAAGGAGCATATTGTGTAAAACCCCATACCTCAAACCATGATGAGAAACCAATGATCACATCCACAATATCAACACAAAAGATCTACAGAAGCTCCTCCAAGAACCTCCAACAAAATAGCCCCAAGAACACCTTTAATCTAAGGTTGGAACTCACAAATCTCAAGGGCCAAAGTATAATTAAAAAGAAGAGGAATATAAAATATATTTCCTTTTATAATGCAAAGAAATGAAGAGATGGAATCCAAAAGACTCCTTTAAATAAGGCAAAAAAATGAAGAGTTGGAAGTCAAAACAACTCCAAGAGTTAAAAACATTTAAAAATCATTTTAAAATCCGTTTTAACTCCGATTTCGAAACCGTTTGAAATTCTCGCCTTTAAAAATAATAACCAACATATTTGACAATGAAAATAATTTTATCAAAAACTTTATTTTCCTCCATTTTCCAAAATTAATTGAAATAGCCCAAAATTACGCGGGTTGTTACACTTCCCTACTAACAATGGAATTTCGTCCTCGAAATTCGCCGAATGCCTAACTCTAAAAAATTAACCTAACAATCTCCAAAAATAAATCACGTCTCCCAAAAATAAATTCCTCACCTCTAATCTCGAAACCTAACACGAATATCACCTAAAATTTTCTATCTCCAAAAATTGTTATCCACGCAATGAACCCAAAACCTAAGACCCGAGGGTTGCCGTATACCTAAGCTCTGATACCATTTATAACACCCCATCCTCCCGGAGAGAGCAAACGGAGCGTCACTCATAGATAAAATTAAACTAATCCACAATCACAAGGTATAGAGCATCTAAATCCCACAACAACAAGAGAGGAAACCACTAATCTCAAATCTCTTCAAATAAATACAACAAATCTCTCGAATTAAATACAACATCTAACTCGAAATAAAAAATATCCCAATGCTCTATACATCAAAATAAATAAATACAAGTCTTCTCAAATGTATTAAAAATTCTTCCCAAAATATCCAAGATAAAATCAATCTCCAATAATCCATAGCACCCAAATCCACGCTAACCTGCCACAAAAAGAAAATATGGGGAAGTACACAATACGACAGGAAAGATGCTCAACAAATATATGTTAGCGATGAATAAAACGTAACAACACGAGTACGGATATTCAAATCAAAATGCAAATCTCAAAGCATTTATTAATATAATTTATCAACAACACTTTAGCCGGGTCACCAGGCCTTACCACATCCGTATATGCTTTATCAAGCCATAGCCCGGGAAATAGGAATTTTGGCGGGTGCTCAACATCCGTGCCATATTAAAATATCATGACAACATGCTCATCAACAATATAATGATACCACATGAATCAAAATAATTTCAACAATTATTTTTCTAGATTTCCAAGAATTTATCAATTCAAACATGAGTTCAATTAACAAGAATTCAACGGAATAGCACTCGCGAGATTAAGGAGCATATTGTGTAAAACCCTATACCTCAAACCATGATGAGAAACCAACGATCACATCCTCAAGATCTATACAAAAGATCTACAGAAGCTCCTCCAAGAACCTCCAACAAAATAGCCCAAGAACACCTCTAATCTAAGGTTGGAACTCACAAATCTCAAGGGCCAAAGTATATTTAAAAAGAAGAGGAATATAAAATATATTTGCTGCCAAAAGTTGTGCCAAAAGTAGGTTAAAAAGTCTTGCCCATGACTTCCTTTTATAATGTAAAGAAATGAAGAGTTGTAATCCAAAAGACTCCTTTAAATAAGGCAAAGAAATGAAGAGTTGGAAGTCAAAACAACTCCAAGAGTTAAAAACATTTAAAAATCATTTTAAAATCTGTTTTAACTCCAATTTCGAAACCGTTTGAATTTTTTGCCTTTAAAAATAATAACCAACATATTTGAGCAATAAAAATAATTTTATCAACAACTTTATTTTCCTCCATTTTCCAACAATTAATTAAAATAGCCCAAAATTACGCGGGTTATTACACATGAGAGTGGTGATATGCGACGTGGAAGCTCCAAGTATGTTCTTATGGGTGAAGAACTAATTTATAGCTCGATAAGGTTTCTTAGTAGGTTTGGTAGATTTATCGGCCAAACGTTCCCCAATCTTACACCTTACACCCTATGTGGTTGAAAGATTTGAAATATGGGATCCAAGTGATCCCAAGTTCATTTTTTACCTCCTTTCGAATGTGCTTGATCATGATATCTATCTGCTCATTTTCCAATGGGAGAATGCCCATCTGACCATCTTTATATCTCTAATGAGTGACGAAAGTGACCATTGCCTCTCCCTCTTCATGTTTTAGATATTCTATATACTTGCATGTGATATAAAGTTCTTCATTGTATTAGTAATGCTTAAGAAAATCAAAACATACATCGTCTAATGTTTTGAGCATTCCCTCACGATTTGGTCCCATATACTAAGTAAAGGCTCCTCCAGACAGGGTGGAGGAGAAAATCCTTTTTAGTGGTCCTAAGCCTACCTACATTTTGGACCCACATTTGATGGTGGTAGTTTGATAAATGTAGAGATAGATATCCCATTCCTCCGTGTATTTTGAAGATATGAATGTTCACTTTTTTCAACAATCGGGCATTGAATAAAGAGTTATTTTTTTATGTTTGTAAAGCTACTAAGTAATTTGTATCTTATTTATGGCTTCCTAAAGGAGACACAACTCATATTGGACTTATGTGATCTCTTGCTTTAGAGGTGGGGGAATATCCTCATCAATCGGTGGATGAACCCTACCTCTTGATACCATCAATGCCCCTCATATTGGACTTATGTGATGGTAGGGTTCAAAGTATGCATGTGGGGAAAATGGTACTTAGAAGTGAGGGGCATTGATGGTATCAAGAGGAACCATTGTTTTACTTGGTGTAGGAAAATATTGGGGATTATTCAGTACTACCTTGACCACTGCTATAAATAGTGTATCTATGTTAGGTATTGGAGGAGGGAGTAAATTGTCTACCATATCGATTATAGTATTAGTTGTTTGGAACCAGACTCAGGCCCCACTCATTACCTGATTTTAGACTCCATGGTATTCTGGGAGGCGGTGATTTTCTCAAAATGTCTTAAAACCTCGCCCATTATGATGTAGCTTGATCTTCTTTAGTAGACATGGAGCGTTGTGTATATCGGAATTAACAGTAATGGGTAGGGATCTCACCGATGAAGACTAAATAAACACACGAAGTGCGAACTCGAGTTTCCAAGGTAAGAACTTAGTGGGAGTTCTCTTCCTAGAGGGATAACTATATAAAAAGATGGGGAACTTTCGTTCAGGTTTAAGGCATTTTTTTTTGTTAGGGAATATCTTCGACAAGGAAGCATTGAACATATTCTCATTGTACTCTGGTAAGTTAGGTTGAACTCACATTTTTCGTTCGAGAAATGAGGAATAAATAGATTATGGTCTATTATTGTCTAAAAACGAAATGTGGGTAGGTTAATCCAATGTAAAAGAGCTTTTTTTGGCAATGACTTACGAATCCGTAATATTTTATCTTCCATAAAAAGGAAAATATTTAATCTGGAATATGAGGGGTTTTGGACCATCCCCTGACCATCTGGAAATTTTGAATTTTTTTTCCAAAGATACTGGTTTTGTACGTAGATCTTTTTTCTATATGCAAAATGTCAGTGCACCTCGATGATACGTGGCTTTATTCTCATTACCATAGATCGTGATATACAGAGTTCCTTAGATTGATCAACCTTTAAGGTAAATGAAAAGCCACTTTAACCTAGTATTGTATTCTCTAAAAGCATTATACTCCAGTCTTGAAGAAATTTCAAATAGTCCCTATCACCGGGACGATGGTATCGAGGGAGAAGTGGTTCGTTATACCAGACGGGTGGGCAAAAAGAGTGAGAATATTCACCAATGACCAGCCTTTTGTCTGACCTCTTTTTTCCTCAAAGGTGTAGGGGTTAAATAACATTAAAATCAAGACTATATCCAATTTCCTCGGTGAATTACATGAAAGTCAACAATTGGTTCAATGATTTTCTCCTATAAGTTGTTCGACACCATATCCAATTTTGTTGCACACCCCGATTTAGGCTTAGTCCTAAATATATTCTGTGTAAAGATTGTTAATAATCCAGAGTTTCCATCTTATTCCATATAAAACAAACAAAAAGGTATGTCTAGCCCTTTCGGTATAATCTTAAGGTAGGTTTAAATATGTAGATTGTTGAGACATTCTTATTATGGGGTTCATGAATTAGGTTACTAGTGGTGAAGGTGTTAGGCACCTAACTATTTCTTTATGATTCCTTAATTATATGATTATTATTGCTTTTAATATTTCCTGATTATTTTTAATTTATTTTAGAACATGGTTAAAGACATTAGTTAAAAAATCCCTTAAAACGTGGATTGTTGCTTAGGTATGGAAATGGTACTAATGTTAGGGGAATGAACGTCACTTAAACTGGTATGCGTACGCAAGAGTGCTTATGTCGAATATTGTATTTACATTAATGGGTGGTGTGGCCATACCGATCAACATGTATGTCGCTTCCTCTCTTCTTCGCCTCCCGAAGGGGGGACGAGGAAGGGATGGGAATTTAAAGGTCTCGCGCCCTACTTCGAAATGCATCAGCCATCGTCGGTGCAGGGTAAATGTAAAGAGATGGTGTCGCCAGCCTATTTTCCACAAAACAGGCAAAAGAACATGTTGCTACCTCGAGAGAGTGGCATCGAAGACAAACTAATGCTTATGAAACCAATAGTTCGAAGGTTCGATGGCTAAGTTATGGAATGGGACGGTGCTAGGCACATACCCCTCCCTTTCGATCTCTCATGGTCTTGTGTTATTATTTTCCTTTATTTCTCTGTGAAGTGTGTGTCTGCGTGTATATATAATAGAGATTGGAATCGTTCAACTCATTCCATGGAAAAGTTAGAGTGAGGTCAACCATAGGAATGTTCCCAAAATAATATATAGAAAATATGATTTCTGCATTTATTGCGATATTAATCGTTATGATGAAACGATAGTACGTATTGGATGAAATGCTAACAAACATAATATATATACTAATGCAAGAATATGATTAATGCGGAAATGGGGTATTTAGAAAAATTGGAAGGTTAGAAAATTGGACTCGAATCCTGGGTTTTAATCTGAAATGCCTGTGTAGACTATAAAGGCATCAAAGTCAACGTAGTTCATGCGACATGGGGGTGGGGTTTATCCCATAGATTCGAACGGGATTTTATTATAGGTGTGTGTATAGAAAAATATGTTTTAGTTTTGAAAAAGTGTGATGGATAATCTCGTTCGAAATTTATGGGTGTAACCCTCTTTTTTTTTATAGAAAATAAAGTATGTGCAATATACTAATAAAAGTGTACGATGTCAATGTTTATGAACTAAATAAGAACTAGATAATGAATCTAATGTAATTTAATGCAAAAATAACAAATTTAATGAGAGAGAGGTTAGGATTGGACCTTCTTTGAAGCTTGATCTTTTATCTTTGATGAACTACCTTGAATATGAGATGAAGGTTGGATGAGAGTTAATGTGATTTTGACAAATTGGGTACGAAAAGGATGGAAATTTAAGCTTGAATGGAAATTCACATGGAGGAACTTCACTGATTTCGAGAGAATGTTGCTTAGATCAGTGATGATGATGGATCTGAGGGAATGTAGGGTGAGGGTTGGTGCCGATCGTCATGACCCTAGTCCTACCTATCGATAGGTTACCCTCGACACACTACCGATAGGCAGGGAAATGGACCTTCCAATCAGTAATCTTGTGCAGATTTTTCTGGAAAGATGGTCGTAAATGTAATCCGCTTATTCGAATCGTGCATGGGTTATACCATTAGAAAGGTAATTCATAGACCTTTAAAATTCCTTTGGATTGCTCCCGGATTCAGGAGTTGACTTTGGGGAAAATGTGGCCCAAAATCACACATCGGTCCTTTGGGAGGGATATCGTCAGATGAAAATGCGTCATTCATCCACATGGTAAGTCAAAATCGTGCACGAGGAAGACCTCAAAAAGTTTAGGAAATGTTTTGATATTCCAAAGAGCTTTTCTTGGTTCGAAAAGTTAACGTTCGTCAACCGAAGCTCGAAAGTGCCCGGTGGCTTCTCGGAGTAAAATGGATTATTCATCCATATCGTAAGTCAGAATCGTGCACGAGGTGTACTGTTGGAATGGGTATTTAGTGAACTTTGGAATTTCATTCAGTTTCATTCGAGCTGAAGAGTTGAATTTGGTCAAACGGATCCCGAGAGTGCCCAGTGGCCTCCGAATCAATTTTTGAAGGAAAATAGATCGTTCGTCCGAACAATTATGTCATTTCTTGCATGGGTTATACCATTAGAAATGTGTTTCAATGCCCTTTGAAGATTCAAAGAGATTTCTCTCTGACGATGAAGTTGATTGGGGTCAAATCGGAGCTTAGGAGTGCCCGATGGTCTCTAGATGCATTTTTGGTAGTAAAATGGTCCGTTTATCTAAATTGTTATGCTGATTTATGCATGGGGTGGACAGTTCAAAAGGGGATTTAGAGCCCTTCGATGTTTCAAAGATATTTTGCTCTGAAGATAGAGTTGACCAGATATAAACGGGTCCCAGGAGCACTCGATGGCCTCTAAATTGATTCTCGGAGTATGACCTAGGGTTTGTAGTGAAATTGGTAGGTGCTAGGGGCCTCAAGAGAGACTTAGGGGGTCCTAGAAAGCGGTGTCTATAGGTGGTCATTAGTATGTAAGTAAAGGTGCAATGATTCTCAACTTTTATAATGGGTGAACATTAAAAGTATATGTTATTTATGCACGAGAGGTCGTGGCTTGAGATATTCTGGTATCTTGTTAGAATTATATTTGGACAATGGATGAGAGGTGAGATATGGGTGCATCTTAGTGGGAAAATATCTCACGAGACATATTATCGAGGCTTGTTCTCAGGAGAAGGACTCGGTATAGCACCTACATACTCGTGTATCCATAAGATCAAATCCTATGTAGTCAAGTTATTCACGTGTTCTAATGTGATATGTATGAAAGTGGAGGAATTTGATTGAAATGGGTGGACGCTATCTATAGGCCATAGGGTAGCTTTGGTTAAGGTTCAGAATAGGAGTGGGCCAAAGGTCAGTGATGAGGACATATGTGTACATAGATAGATCACTAAACATATGGTCTTGTTGAACATTCAGACTAGTTTGGAGGTGTAATAGGAGAGGGAGTTTTGACTAGAGATGGGGTCATCCCTAATTGATAATATATCAAGTTACGTATCATAAGGATTAGGATTCACAAATTTAGTTCGGTATAGTGCCTTCATACCTAAGAGAACTTCAAATCAGAGCCAACTTAGTTCTAACAAATGGGACATATATACGGGCATAGCCGATGAGCACCGAAATGTGTGTGCTACACGTGAACATTTGACTAAAGTGAAAGTCATTCTCTCAAATAATAAAATTCAATAAACCGGGGTCGAATACTTAGAAAATAGAATACTAGCGACAAGAATATGTATGGTCTCTAAATTCTAGGTATTAACTTGCAAAAGTAAATAAAAAGGTGATGATTATGAATTACAACTATGGGAACAAATTAAACAAATAAAATCAAGAAGTAAACTAAATTATGCGAAGATTATAAATGGAAGAGAACTTAGGGCTTTAAATAAATTATGGGAAGAGGTTGGGATTTAATCCCCCATATTCTCGGGTTCGTACGATAAATATTAAATTATTTAAATTAACTAATTAATTAAGGGAAAACCATCAACTCATTTTCGAAGCACCAAATATATTTGGGTGTTAACCTGCGCTATAATTAGTCGACAAATTAATTTGTGCGATTGATACCTTAATCGACTCGTGTAGTGCATCCTCAAATACTCAGGTAGCTTTTGACAAATTGAGTTAAGAGAACTACAAAGATCAATCCCGATTAATGTATCAACCTTGATAAATTGATTAGTTAATTACTACAAATTTCATATTTAAAGCTTGAAACCCTAAGTTGGGTTCATGTGCCCCAACCTTCAAAGGAAGTTATCCAGACATGATAATAGACTATAATAAGCATGATGTAATTCATAATTTAAAAATGAAGAATGAAGAATTTAATTGGAAATACCAAATGGGATGACTCAAAAGTGTAGGAACAATGAAACTTCTACCATGTAGGAATGAGAAAAAATTTAAATGAACTGCTTCTTTGTATAGAAATGGAAATGTGAAAATTACTAGATGTAAGTAATTCCATAAATATAAAAGTTAATTACAAGACTAAAAATAAGCTAAAGCCTATCGAAAAATGCTTCAAAAAGCCCCATTTAAAGACCTAAAATGCTTAAATAGGTGGATGAACCAACTTTACCACTAAGCTACAAAATAGGAAGTGAAGAAAAGATCCATAGCAAATTGAACCATGGACTAAACCCCTCAACCGAACTGATTTGATCTTGTGTAGTACCTTGGGAAAAGTTGTCTTCTTAAAACTTTTCCTTTTCGCACTGTGACCCTGGAAATTAGTTCAAATCTTCAAATTGATGTATTTTATTTAACGAGACTTTTAATGACGTGCTTTTTCTTCTTGCGCTCTTATAAACTCTAGGTCTACAATTTTTATGTTCTTGCCCTTTCCAGGTTCTGATTGAAAGTGACCAATTTTCCCTTGACTATTCTTTCTTGCTTCGTACTCCTCATTTTGAGTTGTCTTATCTCATTTACTTGCATGAATTACCTATAAAACATATGGGAGATACAAAAAATAAGAAAAAACTTGCAAAAAATATTAGTTTTGTTAAGTACAGAATAAATGCGATGTTCAAGACCATAAATACACCCCGTTAATAGTGCCAAAAATTTGACTAGAATCGAAATGTGTGTGAAATGTGTGAATGTACATCTTAAGTGCAAGTAGGTATCTAAAGTAATAAAACCCAACAAGTCAGGATCAAATCCTCAAAGAATAGAATACTCGCAATGATAGAAATGACAGACTATAAATTCTAGGTATTGACTTGCAAAATTAAACAAAGAAGTCATGCTTACTTGTGTGATGTGAATTACAACTATATGAACAAATTAAACAAATGAAATTAAGAAGTAAAATAAATTATGCAAAGATAAAAAAAAATGGAACAAAACCTAGGTTTTGAAATAAATTTGGAAAAGAGGTTGTGATTCAATCCTCCGGGTTCAAGGGTTTGTACGATAAATATAAAATGCTTTAAATTAAATATTTAATTGAAGGAAAAGAGACAAAGAAATTTCAAAGCAAAAATATGTTTGGGACTTGGAAGGAGGTGTCATTTTTTCCTGTGCCCTCATAAACTCGAGGTCTACAATTTTCATATTGCCACCTTTTTTTGGGTTCTGCTGGAAAATGACCAATTTTCCCTTGTCCATTCTTTCTTGATTCATATTCCTCGTTTTGGAATATCTTATCTAACTTACTTGCACGAATTCCTTGTGAAATATATGGGAGATACAACAAATAAGAAAGACTTTCCAAGAAGATTGGTTGCAATGTCTATTAGTTAAGTCGGGAATAAATGCGATATTCAGGATCATAAATGCAATGAAATTAGAGGGATAATTATGAAATAAGGATTTCGAATAAGTAGGCGATGGTATAATGGATATACAATATACAACATTACGATATTTTCTAGTCCTTAATATATCACTTCCATTTTATTTGATGGATATATTTATATGCTATAAAATAAGTTAATCAAAGGTTGATGGTTGATAAGTATTTATATGAAAATACTTATTCGGCGTTTTTATTATTGACTGGGTTATGCTCGCTCGAAGAAGCAGTGGGAGTAGTCAAATTTTAGACTTTGGTCTTATAAACTTTTTAAAATGGCTTGGGACACCCGCACTTTTCAAAGAACAGTTTTGAAAATTATGTTTTCATTGCATTTGAGTCATGACATTTGATTAGCATTTATTTAAAATATTAAAATGTTCAATACAGGTGTTGGGCTAAAAACCAAACTTCAAAATATAAACGCTATAAAGTTCATACTCGTTCCCTTAAAAGGGGGTTGTGCTAAATGAAATAAATAAATAGGGTCTCCTTATCACTATTTATATATATATATATATATATGACCCGAGATTTGTGTGGAGTTTATTTACCCTTGTAACGTGATCCGAATTTTTCCCAAGGGAATGTCACCTCTTAAGGTGTCCTATCGGGCATAACTTCATTTTTAAGTGCTGACTTTTATAGAATGTGTGCAGAGGTTTGCCTCGGTTTTTAGTAGGAAGTGGCTTTTACAAGTATGAACTTCACTCAGACGAAAATATTTTTCAAAAGTACAAACTATTCGAAGGACAAATGAATTTTTAAAGTACAAGATTTACTCGAGGGAAGAAAATTCTCTTAAGAACTTCACTCAGGACTTTTTCAGAATGAGAATGAATATCTTTAATTCTTGAGGGAGAGGAAAGTTAGAAAATCAAATAGATTTTGGATTCTGGTGTTCTTTTCAAGGCTAGTGGGGACATCCTTTTATTACGGAAAATAGGGGCATTTGACCGTACGATCATGCATAGCCTTTGATCGTATGGTCATCGAAGGTGACATGTGTATTATGGATGGGGCTGGGTGACACATGTACGTTCAATAAATGATCTATGAAGATCTTGTAATGATTACCTTGGGGATAACTGTTTGGTTAAAGTGGTTGGGGGCCTTTAACCATTTGATTCAAGGATTCCCATGAGGGGTTTTGTCCTTACTGTTATTTTATGTTATTTACACTTTAATCCCTCGGGGTTTTATTTTTATAGTCTTACCTCATAGTTTTATCACTTGGGATTTTATTATTTTTTTGGTTGTTTTTCTTTAAGTTGTTTTTAAGAAATGGAATAAAATAACCCACACCTCAATTCCAAATCATGGTGTCCTTGCTGGCTAATGAACCAAGAAAAGTCTACATCGGCGAGGGAACTATATATAAAATGTAGATAGTGGTATTTACTAGTCCCTACAACTACCCATTTAATGATGAATATTTATATATGTGTCACGGTGGATTGATTCCCATCTACTGAAAAATGGGAGAACGTTGGGAACTTAAAGACATTTAGAAGTTCATTCCTATATACTTATTCAGGTCATGGATTTATATATATGGGAGTTTTCACCCTCAAGCCATTAATCCACAAATCTAATGAATGAGTCCCACAATCTCACTCATTCTAATACCCCAAGGTAATTTCGTATTTTCTTGGGAAACTACTTGGTTTATCATTTGTTTTTGTTCCACAAAAAGAAGGTGGGATATGTGGAAGAGAATTTTGTTGTGTTTGAAAAGGCATTGATTGAGGTGCCTAGTGGACTTGATTATCTACCTTTGGGATGGGCTCACTACCAAATCTCTTATTGTTTCCCAACACACGACTTCATATTCAAACATACAATTGGTGACTACTCCATTGATTGAAACCCCTAGTAGATATAAATTGGGCTTATTTTAGTATGGCCTAGTTCTTCCTACTTTGGAGACAAACACTCTCCATACTCGGTCTTTATGACCAATTTTTTTTGGTTATTTTTAGATGTTCCTAAACCTTATAATGGTTTATTCATAGCTAAACCAATGGTATAGTTTCCCATATTTAGACGTTTTCTAAAGTATGTGTCCCCATTATTAGGCCTATAATACACATGGTGAAAAGTATTGGAGAGGGTGATAGGGACAAGATGTTTGCGTCCCACTTTTGGATCACTCGCGAATGGATGGGAAGATAATGAAGGTCCCAAGGTTGGTTTTAGAGCTCAGACAAATATCTATTTCCCCCAAGACCTCTAACTCATTAAACGACATACCAAAGTGTTATGGTATATTTCAGTCACACCTCCTTCCTTCTACTAAGCTTATTCGCTCCAAAGGATTTCCTCAACCAAGCTTAAAGACCCCAACACCAGGGTTTCATTGTGTCCAACGCTTGGGGAAGACCAAAGACTAAATAGAAGTGAATCCCAAGGTCACTTAACCCTTATAACTAAGCTAAATTAGTATGTAGTACCTTTAGATTACTTTATAACAACCCCTTGGTAGTTTTAAACCCCATGAACCTCAGCAAAGATCTTATGACCAATGTGGCATATAGGTGAAAAACACAACATTATTTCATCAATTGCCACCATGCACGCCTACTTGAATCGAATGTCCCCATACATATTTAATGCACTTAATAACTAAATTACACCACATTCAGATCCTTTGGCCAAAATTCCATCCTCTTGCTGACACCATCAGACCTCGGAGATGGCCCAACCATTATGTCAAAGTCCACTCATTTTCTCTTCTTGAGCTTGCATATAAAAGGAAAGCTAGAGAACGTTCAAGGTTAACTAATACCAAGAAATATAAGAGATTAATACATTCAGAAGATCATACATCCAAATAAATAGGATCTTCATCATCCGTTGGAGTTAACTCCCTGCTTCATACTCTAATTACACAATATTGAGAGCATTATTTGAAACTCGAATCATTTTTAATAATATTTTACTTGATATATCTTGTTAATCCCTAATTCAATACTAAAGAACCCTTAGAAAAGTACATCAGTTACTTTCGAAGGTCCTTTTGATAATTTATAAAGTCCTCAACGCCTCAGAATCTCCTGGTCGAATCCCAAGAGGTCTTATAGAGTGCAATAATGATTTGGTATCAAATATATAATGGAACCCCTTTGACAGAGGATGTAGGATCCTCAGCTAAGGTCTGAGACATTTTAAACTATTGTCTCTCAATTTGACACTCCTCTCATCTTACTTGTCTAGGGTCCAGTGGGGAGACCTAACGGGTTTGAAATCACATATAATTTTTAGACTTATCAGTTTAGTTCTTTCTATGGGAATGAAAAGTTCCATTTCTATTACGAATCAAATTTTTTATTTTCAAGATGCCAACCAATAATGTTCTGGAATGTTCTCTAAAATAAATGTAGGCTTGTAAAAATGAGATTCAAGGGCAACTAACTACTATTCTGAGTAGTCTTCCTCTACCCCGATGGTAGCGGAACTTGTGGCACTGGAACATAATGGTACTGGGAAGATCCATGGGCCTCGGTTAGAGGTAAAAAATAATTTAGATGGTCTGACTAGGTTCCCCCAATAATTAAAAACATGCATTTATGTTAACGACATGTTATCACTCTCGAGAGATCAATATCAAATTTGTTCCAAGGTGGCTAGGCCTTGGGACAATGATATCAATAAGATGAATGAAAAGTTGGGTAATTTCCTCAACCAACTCATGATGAAAACTCCAAATACCATAAATTTAGCTCTCCAAAATACTCTCTATCCTTTCCCAAATTATGTTTAACAATATTCTCTTCTCCCAAAGTGGAGTATAAATAATATTGAACCAATCAATGGATCTAAGGGTCCTATTGATCATTTGGATACCTACAGACCACTCATAATCCTTTAGGGTTCCCCATATAAGATTCCGTGCAAATATTTGACTACTACCTTAAAAGGAAATAATTGTCATTGGTTTGCGAATATAAAACTAGGGACTCTAACAAGCTTCATTAAGCTGGAAATATCCTTTGTCATCAATTTCATTGGGGCACAAAAGATGAGGATTCATGTCACTTCCCTCCTCTACTTTTGACAGAGAGTCGAAGAGTCTCTAAGGAAATATGGAAAGAGATTAAATCAATAATTCCTTCATGCCGATTACCTGAATGACACCATTTATGTGGCCTCTTTTATCTTAGGACCCACTTCAAAAGATCTTCTAAGGTCATTTAGAAAAAAGCCTCCAAAATCCATGGTTGAGTTAATAAAAAGATATTAGAAGTATAAGAATATTGAGGCTACCATCTCAACAAGGCATTCTGTAGTCTTTACCTAGAAAGGAGAAGTAAATATGTATTCTCCCACTTGGGGGAGACTTCAGAAGTTGTTGAGTCCAAGAATAAAAAGGATGATGGTAAAAATAATGGTCCTCCAGAGGCCAAGGCTTTTACCGTCCCTCACTACCACTATAGAATATGCCCTTTCGGTAGTCGAAGCTCGGGATCTCTAGCCTCAGACAAAGCCTATAAGGACTACTAATGACAAAAAAGACTACACTTGACAGGTCTAAATGACCCAAGAATCACAGTAAATGGTCTAAGGATCCAAAAAAGACAAAAGCAGTCATCAAGGTTTTCACATTTGATCCAATAAAAACTGACTATGGTCTAAGTTTCCATAACCTTCAGCTCAGAGAACTACTCCACACTTGGATGATGTCCACACATTCTCATCACAATAATTTAAGGTCTAATGACTTAAAAAAGACAATCAAGGTTTTCACCTTTGATGCCATTCAAACTGACCAAGGTCCAAGGACCCACAAAAGTCAGCTTAGAGGCTTTTCATGCACTTAAAAAATGTTTTCAATAAGGGAGAAGTTATACAAAAATCATAGACCTTAAGAAAGCATATATTTGATCTATGCTTTCAAAAAACTTTAAGTGGCAAGAACCAATTTTACTAGAAACTAAGACTTGTACACAAATTCCATTTTTATAAAAAAAATTAGGGAACTACGTGTCCAAATGGAAAAAAATTGTTCAAAAAAAACTTCAGTTTTATAACCCAATGTAAATAGCCCAAGGTTCAGAGGTCTTAGGACCCATTGAGGAAAATTAAAAAGTCCTCTTGGGCGGCTCAATCTGGAGGATTTTTATCCCAGTACAACCTTTAAAATTTTCAAAGTTAAAAAATCTTATGACCTTTGTGGGACTTCATATTTAAAATACGCCTAAGTTCAGAGGTCTTAGGACCCATTGGGGAGGCTTAAGATTGAATAAATATTTAAGTTCAAGGTTTGAGAACCCTATAAGAAGTAATTTTTCTATACTAAGGCTTTCATCCTTAGCAAAACACATTTTATAGTTCCTATGGCCCTTTATGGAACAAATTTCAAGTTGAAATTTCAAATCTAAGGTCTTATGACCCTTAGCAGATTTAATCTTTGGCCATTATTCCCAAACATTTTTTGGGCTAGGGGAGTTTAAGTGTTTGTAAAAAACATTTGTGCCATCAGTTTTAAAAAAGTACAAGTATTAATCGTTCAATTGTTCTATGGTCTAAAGACCCATTACATAACCTCAGTCTTGACTTCAGAAATTGAGCAAGCACATATCAAATATTTTAGGAGCCTTAGATCAACTTCAGCAAACTTGATACTCAGATTACTCTGTTTTAATAAGAAATCATGGGGGCTAAGGGTATACTTCCTATGAGAAGATCTTATGCATATGCAAAAAAATTCCTTAGCAAAGAAAAAGTAAATAACCTATGAAGTAAAGCGAAGAATTACAGCAAGTATGAAGCAACATAAGGCAGTGTAGAAGTCAAAATTGCTAAAAATAAGCCATTGTCAATTATAAAAGAGTTGGGATATTACACTCAAATGTCCCAAGGACAAAACACTTCAAAAGAAAAAAAACTACATGACATCCTCTTCAAGGATTGAGATTGGTGGGGTCAACAAGACATTTGATTTTAGGGGATTGATTGGGGATGAGAGGCATATACTTTCTTTAGAGTTATCTTTCGTAAGACTAGCCACTTTGTTGGTCAAGTCACCATTTTCCCTCTCTACTAAAATGATTCCCTATCGCAAAGAATCTCTCACTGAGGACTCGCTCTCTCTCACCTCTTTCAACTCCTTCCCTAAAGATAAAACTCTAAGGGTTAAACATTTTTTCTTAGTTTTAAACGGCTCAACGTAAATACCTACGAAAGAATGTTGATTGTCACTCTCTCTCTCTCTCTCACTCAAAGAGTAATCTCCCTCAGGCTCTTCGGAATAACTAGAATCACTATGCACGTTATCATCTTTAGCAACCTCATCATCGGTGTGAGGTGCACTAGATGTACTAAGCTTCTTCATTGGTGTGAGGTTCACTAGATGTACTAAGTATACTCATCGACGTGTGGTGCATTAAATGTATTAACATGACTAGCCATGAACACGATGAAATTATGTCCTTGCTATGATTCGTACTCGGAATCGACTGACTCTACATCGCTATCAATAAGTGTATCATTGAAGGAAGCTTTTCTTTTTTACTTGTCTCTTTATTTTCATAACACTCTCGTGAGCTTTCTGATCATTACTCTCGCACTCGTAACATCTTTCTTCCTATTTCATAGGGTAATATTTCTTTCTTTTTCAAAAAATTTCATGCTTGATTTATATTTTATTTGGAAGTATTTTCTTCTCTAAGTTTGAGAAATTTTTAGAATATTTTTTGTGAAAAGCGCAAGATCATCAAGAACAAAATCATACTCAGAGTCAGAAAACACTTCCTCTTTCTTTTAAAAAAGAATATCTAATGAACTTTCCTTTTCTTTAGGTTTAATAGTTTGGGAAAACATATCAGTCTCATAAGTTTGAAGTTCTCTCCTACGAGTTCTTCTAACTTAAGTGTATCTAATATCCCCAATAAATCAAGCATAGTAACCTTAGGAATAAAACGGACCGAAAGTGCTCTCAAAATCTTTTTTACTACATGTGTCTCAAGAATAGTTTCACCTAAATTAAAATTAGAGTTTATAATATTAGATAATAGTGCATAAAATTCATCGAAATACTCATACTCTTGCATAATAATAGTCTCAAACTATGTTGTAAGGTTTTGAAGCTTGGAAGACTTCTCAACAATGGGACCCTCATGAGTAAATTAGAGGATATCCCATGATTCCTTAGATGTGCAAGATGTCATGTTGCTACGAAACTCGTCAGGGATGAAGACTCCATAAATGTCACTTAAACCTCATGTTTTAAAATTACTCCATTTAAAATCATCTTCTGTCCAAGCATAGATAGGTTTTGGACCTAAGACATCGCCCTTTGTCATTATGGGTGGTGTCCACCCTCTCTCATAAACAATCTTGACTCTTTCATCAATAGATTTTAACGCAAACCACATCCAATCTTTCCAGTATTCATTATTTGATAGATAAAAAAGAGGCATCCTTTTATACAATTGTCTATAAAATCCAAAATTTAAAGGATCACACAAACACTTTGCGTAACCTGCTCTAATACCAATTTGAGAAAGAGGATGGTATGGATTAATTCGTATCTTAGGCCAAATACGCACAAATTAAAATTTTATCAATTTTTATCTTGAATTAATTTAGTTTGGATGCAATGAGGATGTCCAAATAAAATAATCCAAATAAAAAAAATGAACATGCAAAAAAGTAAGGAAAAATACCTTTCGATCAAAAGCTTTATTTTTCAGCATTGTACAAGAATTGATCCACACTAGATAACTTACAGATTACTTATATCACTAATTATAATGTGCAACTCTTCAAGTCTTCTTTAGCAATGACACAGTTCAGTACCGCCCACAGGAAGCAGTCTTCCCCTAGTATCCAATGATTAGTCTTCTTCTTCAATCGTAGAGCCTCAACTTCATAAATCACCTATAGAAATTAAATATACAAGTTTTTTTTAAAAACAATGCGTTCTTCTTGATTTTGATAAAGTGATCTCTAAATTTCCACGGGGTTTAGTGAAAAATGATACAGTTTGATCACGAAAGGAACTCTCAAAAGGATTATAAAAGGTAAAACATTTGTTTTTTAAAACACTAATCCCTCATCTCCATTTAAAAGGAAGTTAGTTGCAAACGGATAAGCATTGGAGATTTGGATCAGATTTAATTAAAAAGCAAAAACTCGCTCTCGTTCAAATTAAGTGGTACCTCGTTCGAATGACTTACCCTTTTTCGTTCGAACAGATTTCCAACAAGACTCCTAACGACATTCCAGAGATGATAAAAAAGAGATGCTTTAGAGTTCTACTGATGTAACCAATATCATTTGAACTAATTCCAAAGAAACTTCGAACGACATTCCAATGATTGTTGATTTATTTCTCATTCAATCATGGGAAACTTTGTTCTAACAGCGTACTCAATCTCTTTGAACGAATCCTAACAATACTTCAAATAACACTCCAGAACTAACCAAAAGGTGACATTCAATATTTCGTTTGAACTATGGACCTCGTTCTAATGACACTCTATAACCCGTTTGAATGACAAGAGTTAGTGAGATTTTCAAAAATAATTTTAAAAAAATATTTAAAACCTTTTTGAAATCAAAACTCTTGAAAAAGTAAACCCTTGGAAAAATAAAGTCTTTACCAAACTATCTCATAACTCTTCTGATTGTTATTGAGATGAAGTATCTTCAATCTTCAAAATGTTATCAACTTTGTCTTCGAATATATATAAGCATTCATGAAGGTTTAGTTGTCTGTAACGGGATAATCCAAAATAAAAAATAAATTAAGCAATTATGAAACTTGATCTTACGACCACTCTTTCATTATTTTCTCTGGTGGAGGAAAACATAAAGGAATTAAATATTGAAAAGCTTGTCTTTGGTTTGACCTAGCATATCAGATAAGAAATTTTGGGGAATCCCTAACTTACTGCCTATACAGAGGTAGAGAACACCGCATTACTTTATCACTAGGACCATAGAGTGTTTTAGAAGGAAAAAGAGAAAAAAAAGTCCCAATGAAGATTCGCTTAACAAGTAGGATGAGACAAATGGAGATATCAGTCAGGGGGCCCAATAGTGTAAGGGGCCTTAGTTAGAAGATCAACACCACCATAAGTGTGGCCATACCGGAATCATCTCCTCTCTCTTCTCGTGTGGAGAAAAAAGGGGGGGGGGGGGGGGAGAGAAATGTCTCACACCCATTTCCTCTAGGAGCGCTTCGGTCATCGTCGGTGTGGGGTGAATGTAAAGAGATGGAGTCGCCAGCCTATTTTGCAAAAAAAAGAAGAAAAAAACACCCTGCCGCTTCGAGAGACTGACATCAAAGACAAATTGATGCTTACGAAATCAATAATTCAAAGGTTCGGGTGCTAAGTTACGAAATGGGAAGGTGTTAGGAACCCATCCTACCCTTTTGGTATCTCATGGCCTCGTGTTACTATTTTCCTTAATTTCTTCGTGAAGTGTATGTGCGTGTATATATAAATGGAGATCAGAATCGTCCAACTCATACCATGGAAAAGATAGAGTGGGATCATCAATAGGAATGTTCTCAAAATAATATTTAGAAAATACGATGTATGCATTTATCTGCATATTGATCGTTATGATGAATCGATAATATATGTTGGATAAAATGCCAATAAGAATCACAAATATGATATATATAAAATAATTTATAGATAAAAAGGAGACATATGCGAAAATGGGAAAATTGGAAACTTTGGAAAATTGGACTCGAGTCTTAGGTTTTAAACCAAAATGCCTACGTAGCTTATAAACGCATCAAAGTCCAAGTAGTTCATATGCAGCATATGGGTGGGGTTTATCATATAGATCCAAATGGGAATTTATTATATGTGTGTGTGTAGAAAAGATGTTTTAGTTTTTAGATATTGTGATAGATAATCCCGTTTGAATTTATAGGTGTAACCCTCTTGTTTTTTTTAATAGAAAATAAAGTATGTGCAATATAACTAATACAAAGGGTGAGATGTTACTGTGTATGAACTAAAGTAAATGGTAGATTATGAATTTATGTAATTAATGCAAAAATAGGAAATTTAAAGAGAAAGAGAAGGATTTTGGACCTTATTTGATGAATGGAAGCTTGATCTTGGTCGTTGAGATGAATGTTGGATGTGAGAGAATGATATTTTTCCAAATTGGGTATGAAAAGGATGGTAATGTAAGATGGAAAGGAATTTCACATAAGGAAACTTCGTTGAATGCAAGAGAATGTTGTTGAGATCACTGATGCTAATGGATCTGAAGTGAGTCTTGGGAGTGAGGCAATACCTTTATTTATAGGTTAAAGGGGGGGATCATCAACATAGAACTAGTCCTACCAATCGACAGGTAAACCTACGAACACTGTCGATAGGTAGGGAAATGGACCTACCAATAGGCTGTCTCGTACATATTTTTCTGAAAAATAGTCATCGAATGCAATTCGTTGATCAAAATCATGAATGGGGAATACCGTTATAAAGTTAATTCAGAAACCTTTAAGAGTCCTTTGGTCCTATCCTAGGTCCAAGAGTTTACTTTGGGTTAAATGGGGCTCAGAGGCACTCATCGGTCCTTTAGACAGGAGTTCTTCGAACAGAAACAGTTCATTTGTCCGAACGGTAAGTCAGAATTGTGCATGGGGTAGATCATTGAAAATGTTATTTGAGGTACTTTGACATTCCAAAGAGTTTCGCTCCGTTAAAAAATTTAACTTTGGTCAATCGAGACCCGAAAGCACCAGATGAAATTTCGGAGTAAAATGGGTGGTTCGTCCGTATCATAATACTAATTCATGCATGAGGTAGACCGTTGGAAAGAGTATTCTATTCCCTTAGAAGACTCATTCAGTGTCATTGGGTTGAAGAGTTGACCTTGGTCAAATGGAGCTCGGGAGTGACCCGTGGCCTCCAGATCAGTTTTCTAAGGAAACCAGATCGTTCGTTCGAATGGTTATGTTGTTTCATGCAAGGGTTAGACTGTTGGAAAGGGGTTTTAGTCCCCTTGGAATATTCAAAGATCTTTTACTCTAAAGATGAAGTTGATCGGGGTCAAATCGGGGACCAGGAGTGCCCGATGGACTTCAAATCGATTTTTTGTGGTATAATGGTTCGTTTGTCTGAATGGTTATGTCAATTAATGCATGGGGTGTACCATTGGAAAGGGGATTCAAGTCCCTTATAAGATTCAAAGAGCTTTCTCTGAGTTAATAGAGTTGACTAGAGTCGAACGAGGCTCTGGAGTGCTCGATGGCCTCCATATCGACACTCGGAGTATGACCTAGGGTTTATAATGAATTGAGAAGGTGATAGGGACCTAATAAGAGACTCAAGGGGTCCAAGAATTTGGTGTCTACAGAGCCCCTTGATTGGTGAGATTGTAACAAGTGAAAGTTATTGAATAGACATCACATGATGTTTTGGGAAAAAGGTCGATTCTGCGGACCAATAGGGACAAGGATGACTGATTCATAGGGATGAGGCTAATTTTGGTAAGGTAAGGAAAAGATGCGGATAGTTGATTCTATGGTCCAAGGTCAATTCTGAGCACCTAGGGTTGGGAGAGACCAATTCCATGGGTTAGGGTGAATTCTGAGGACCTAAGTTGAAGCGACCAATTCTGTAGGTTAGAGCCAATTCTGAGGGAATAATATTGGAACGACCAATTCTGAGGGTTGAGATCAATTTTGAGGACCTTAAGTTGTAGCGACCAATTTTGAGGTCCGAGGTTAATTCTGATAACCTTAAGTAAAGGTGACCAATTCTGTGGGCCGAGGTGAATTCCGAGGACCTAAGTAGAGGTGACTAATTCTGAGGGCTTAAGTAGAGGCGACCAATTCTGCAGGTCAAAGACAATTCTGAGGGTTTACGTAAAGGCTACCAATTCTACAGACTGAGGTCAAGTATGAGGACCTTAAGTTGTAGCGACCAATTCTGAGGGTTGAAGCCAATTCTGGGTGCTTAAGTAGAGGCTACCAATTTTATGGGTCGAGGTCAATTCAGAGGACCTTAAGTTGTAGAAACTAATTCTAAGGGTGGAAGCTAATTCTAAGCGCTTAAAGTAGGGGTGGCCAACTCTACGGGTCGAAGTTAATTATAAGGGATTTAGGTAGAGATGACCAATTTTGTGGGTTGAAGTCAATTCTAAGGGCTTTAAGTAGAAGTGACCAATTCTGGGGGTCGAAGCCAGTTCGCAGGGCTTAAGTGGGAGCGACCAATTCTGAGGGTCGAGGTCAATTCTGAGGACCTTAAGTAGAGCAGACCAATTATGTGGTTCGAAGCTAATTTTGAGGAATTAAGTATAGATGACCAATTCTGTAGGTTAAAGATAATTCTGAGGGCTTTAGGTTATAACGACCAATTCATAAGGTCAAAGCCAATTTTGAGAGCTTAAGTTAAAGTGACCAATTCCCAGGGACGAAGCCAATTCTGAGGGCTTAAGTAGGGTAGACCAATTCTGTGGGTTGAAGCCAATTCTTAGGGCTTAAGTAGAGGTGGACAATTATGTGGGTCAAAGCCAATTTGTAGAGCTTAAGTAGGGGTGACTAATTCTACGGGTCAAAGCCAATTCTGAGGGCTTAAGTTGTAGTTTTCTTGAAGGGAATTTGGAGACTCCATTGGGGAAAAGGTATTAATCCAAGGATTGGGTGTAGGCTTCCTAGGGAATTTTTCAATTTTATATTGTCCTTTGGTGACGTTATTGGGGAGATATCCAATTGATTTTGGGAATTAGTGTTCCGCTAGGGCAGTAAGTGTTCCTCTAGGTAAGTAAATGTAGAATTAAAAATGTTTTTATTGGTGAAAAAAAGTTCTAAAATTAATTTTATAACTTTAGGAATTTTCTGGGGAATTTTTTGGATTTTTTGACATTTTTTGGGAATTTTTGTACAAAATTTTAGGGAGGTACTGTCTGGTAGGTGAAAGGACAACGCCGATCGGTATGCAGCCAGGGACTACATACCGGCTTTACCCTTAGCCTCCTATAATAAAGGGTGAGATTTCTTCATTTTTCACAGCTTTCAGATCTTCTCGCTTTCGCATTTCCTTTCTACAAACTATTCTAGCATTATTTTCTCCTTCAAAACTGAGAAATGTCGGATTTTTTAAGCAGTGCAGTCTAATAGTGTGGTTGAATGTTGATGATTGTGCGCATTTATAGTGGAAGGCCAGGGTGCCCCTAGTGTTAGGGAATGAGAATGTCTATGACCCATTTGAGCCGGTTGCGGATGAGCGAAATCTTTTCCGTGAGCCTGCACACCATCGATCCTCTAGGGTGGTTAACCCTAGTGGCTATGTAAGTGCTAGTGACCTTTGGTATTCCGTTCTTCTTTCTTGGTGATATTTCCTTTTTTTAATTTTGACAAGGCTTTTTCCTTTTGGCTTTGGCCGACTGATATATCTACCTCGAACCAGCATCCTCGGGGGATGATGGGGATCAAGGATCTTTGGGAGAGCTTCCATCGGTGGTGCGCTTGATGGTTTCATCATCTGGCTTTGGTAGTTTGGCATCTTCATCTGACGAGATGCCTCGTTCGATGTTCGTTCTTTGCACTTTGGGGGATAGGTGGTGGGATACCACCCACACCATGCATTTTGGTTTCGAGGAGATGTTTGTGACTCTCATTGATGTGCACTAGATATAGGGACTGGATTGTGGGGAGGACCGGATATAAGTGGACCAAAATTTTCGAATGATGCCGGTGGGGGTGGAGGTGACGTTGGGCGGATAGTCTCAGGGGACTTCATCCATCTCTCTCTTTTGAATGAGGTTTTATTCAGTTGGTGGATTAACGAGACTAGTGGTCTGCAAGTGCTGTAATTAGACCATTTATTCATTCTTTTATTGTTGGGAGGATTTTTGGTGGCTACCAAGGGCCACATCTTCTATATGTGGTTTTTACCTTACTTTAGGGAATTCTCGGATATTCCTCTTTTTGACTATGGGAGCCTAACTTTGGCGACCCTTTAATCATTTTTGAATGCATTGATCCGGTGTTGTTGTCTAACCTTTACTCACACTACGTATATTTTGAAGGTATTCTTTGCTTTATGCATTTATTCTTTTTTTATTGCTTTTCTCTGATTGATGATCCCTTATCCTGTGCAGACATAGTGTAATAAAGTGATTGGCCTTAATGCCCAATTGATAGGTTTAAAGGATGAGTCTGTTGGGCCTTTTTTCCATATGTACCGATGGCGGAAGTTGAACCAGCAGTCGAGGCACTCTCTCTCTTTGGCGGCGGTGCATTGGGTTTTGAATGGCCAGATGAGCGATCGGGTAAATTATTCTTTCCTCTTGAGACCATTTTTCTTCGATGTCCTTTTTCAGATATTGATTTCCGCTCGGGATCTTATAGGTGACCTTCTATCCCTAGGATACGACCATCAACCATGCAGGGGTGACAGGGGCAACGCACAACTATGGTGGTTAATGCGCATGAGTTTGGGTACATTTGATACCTAGGAAAGAGGGTTACGAGGAAGATGAGGTGACATCCAATTCTAGTTCTTTCCGCTCGACATTCTTTGCAAATTCATTGTTGACTGTGAGAGCTTAGCATTTTCATGTTTGATGTAGCGACATTGCACCTGAACAGAGATTCAAAGATGCACAACTATATTCATATTTCGTTTGATTATCTTGGTTTAATGGCTTACTCTACATGCACTTTAATTTGCTGCTAAGTTTTTATTTTGAGAAAGAATAAAAAATGTTCATTTAGGTAATTTTAGAATATATTTTAGTAGAGGATGGTCTCGATAGATTGGTTTAAAAAGAGCTTCCCTTTTGAAAGGATTTATTTTGAGAAAGAGTAGGAAAAATAAATTTTTGAGTGAAGGAAGGCCTCAGAGTGTTAGTTGGTATATGGATGAGGAGATATAAAGCTTCGTTGAAAAGTGGAGCTTGTTGCCTTCGTTGGATTTTACTGAATCTGTTGTGTTGAAGAGGCTGTATTGATGTTGGCATTATTGCCCTTGGCTTAATTTTGAAGATATTGCTAGTAACTGGGGACCACGTGGTGGACTTGTAATTGGCTACTATTACTGCGTGGATGTAATGTCGTCGTAATCCTACGGTGGTGATACTGGCGGAGACCTCGAATGGTCTAGATGCTTGGTGGGAAGTTAATTATGTCTTTATGAGGGGCAGCCCCGTTATGTTGTTCATGTGTCTATCGGAGAGATTCTGTTTAGCGGTTCCTCTTCAATATCCCTTGGAAGTTGTTCCATAATTCTTCACTCACTATTTCATCAATTTATGCCTGAATAATAAGAATTGGAAGAACTAGTTTAAAAGGGGCTCGATGTTTGTGTTGATCAGTGCCTTGGTGGGGGGAGTTGCAGCCCATTCTAGAACTGGGGGAATACCAGTATTTTCGGTTGGTTGACCTCTGGAAGACCTCTTTCTACTTTTCCTGGTGGCTCTTACGTCAATTTGGATGGGAGAAGATTGTGCCACCTCGGACACTGGACTTATTTCTTGTGGAAGTTTTGACAAAACGTTTGTGCATGCCTAATTTTTTGGTCGAGTCTGGCATGTTTCTGGGGATTACATGAAGTTTTTATGGAGGAGAGTAGTTGCCAAAATGCTGGCTATGGAGACTGGGAAAACATGGTTCGCCATGTCTGACACCATGGAGGGAGGTGCTTCTGTTTTCGCTAGGATGGTCTGTGATTACCGTTCCATGGATCACCTTTGGTATTCCATCCATATAGGGGAAGATTGGGGACCCTATGATGTAGATGATGATGGGGTCGGTTCTTCAGGAAGCTGCGGCTACGATCCCTAAGGATTTTTTTTTATCAATGAAGCTTTTGTAAAGGTGTTTGGTTATTTATGGGAATAAATTTTGGAAGCTTGTTTTCGGAGTAGTTTGGCTTGTTTTTAAGAAAATAAGGTTAGGTTGGCAGGGGAAATTGTTTGACTCCCTATGCCAATGTAATTGTAATCGAAAATTTCATCAATGAAATAAATAAAATTTTGATTATGTTGTTGTACCTCTTGATGAGTCTTTGTATTTCAATTATCTATACCGATCTCTAAGGTATACATAATACTTTTTTTCATCTACATGATAACAATGAAATGTCATTCTTAGAGATAAGAAAAGAATATCATTTTGTTAAAAAGAAGGGGGTTGTGCCCATATAAAGTGTATGAGCTGCCTATGTACCTCTGGGGGATTTTAAAATTTTTTGAGTTTCTTTTTTGAAAGCAAAAAGATTTTAGAGGATCAGGCCTCACATAGTTCTTAGCAGAGGAAAATGAATATATATATATATATATATATATATATATATATATATATATATTAGAATAGAATGGCGATAAGAAGAGTCGTAGTGCACCGAGATTATGAGTATAATTTCTTGATATGGTCCAGGTTAATCGGTGAGCATAGCGGCACCACCGGATAGGATTTTTTTCACAAAGTAGGGGCCACTCCAATTAGTCTTGAATTTCACTCTGGTGTCCCAGATTGGTTATACTATTTCTTTAAGGGTTCCATCCCCTCATCGAACACTATGGTACTTGACTCTCTTATTAAATGATCGTCTTATTCGGTGAAGGTATCCTTGTCTACGATATAGAGCTTTCAGTCTCCTTTTTCCCAAGAGTGACAACTGGTCAATTCGGATTTGAGGCCAGTCTTCCTCATTGACTTTGCTTTCAAGCATTTCACATAGTGAAGGAATTTTTAGCTTAATGGGTATGACTGCTTCCATGCCGTATACCAGGGAGTAAGGGTTATCCCCAGTAGATGTTCAAATTGAAGTGAGGTATCCCCAGAGGGCATAAGGGATCCGATTGGACCAATCTCGTCAACTCTCGATCATCTTGCTGATGATGGCTTTGACATTTTTATTAGCGGCATTGACTTCCCCATTGGTTTGAGGTAGGTAGGGAGAAGATTTGTGTCTTTGAATCCCATACTCGTCAACCACTTCTGTGACTTTTTCTTTGAAATGAAGCTCGTTGCCCAATACCAGCTTATGTGGTACCCCATATTGACAAATGATATTATTTTGGATGAACTTGGACACCTTTTTAGCATTCAAAACTACGTATGACTCGTCTTCGACCCATTTGGTGAAGTAGTCAATGACAACCAAGATGAAATCTTGCCCGTTGGAGGATTGGGGTGTAACTTTCGCTATGATGTTGATGCCCCATGTGGATAACGATTAGGGAGAAGTAATGTCGTATAACTTCTGCGGAGGCAAGTGTCGGAGGTTGGAAAAGTGTTGTCATTTAAGACATCTCCGAATATAGGCAGTGTAATCCTAAACCATGGCAGTTTAATAGTAACCTTGTCGAATGGTTTTCTTGGCATGTATATGGCCATTTATGCGGGGCCCGCACTCCCCGCTATGGATTTTCTGCATCATCTCTTCAATGTCACCCCCCACGACGCAATGTAAATGGGTTCCATCGAAGTTTCTCTTGAACGGTGCTTTATTACAGACAATGCATTAGGCAACCAGTATTCTATGCATTGCTTGGTCTTTCTTATAAAAAATTTGGGGATACCCACCATGTTTGAGGAGGCACCAAATATCATAGTACTACCAATAGGCTATATTAGGATCTTCTTATGTGACTAGCTCAATGTGGTAGTAGTGGGTAGGCTTTTCTTTCTTTTGGACTAGGAATGGTGACATTGTTATTCCTTTGGGCATGTCAATCATGGAGGATAAGGTAGCAAGGTAATCAACTAAGTTGTTATTTTCTCAGGGAAGGTAGTGAAAGGTCATATCTTGGAATTAGTAGGCTAACTCTTCTAGGTGGGAATGGAAGGGTAAGAGTTTATCACCCCTGACTTTCCATTTTTTGAGTACTTGACCGATGATCAGGGCTGAATCCCGTAGACATCCAGGTATCGAATTCATTTCTTTAGATCAACTTTAAGGCCTAGCTTTCATGCTTCATATTCAGTTATGTTGTTGGTGCATGAAAAATCCAGTTTGATGGCAATGGTAGTGTGAAAGTCATCAGGGGCAATCAGGAGTAGCCCAATGCCATACCCTTTTTTGTTCACGGCACCGTAAAAAAAAAATTCCACCAGAGGTTTTCTTGGGAGGTACAAAGTATATTCTCATCCGGGAACTCAAAAATCAAAACATTTGTTTCTTACATAGAGTAATCAGCAGGGTAGTCATAGGAGAATCTTCCTTTCATGGCTTTTTTGTGATATAGATAATATTAAATTTGGTTAGAAGCATGAACCATCGGGCCATTTGACTAGATATGGAAGGTTTTTTAAGCATATATTTCATAGGATCAATTCGGGACACAAGTTTGATGGGCAAGGTGAGAATATAGTGCCGTAATTTTTGGGTGACCTAGACAAGGGCGACACATGTTTTCTCCCAGGCAATGTAGTTAATTTCGCACCCGACCAACTTGGGACTGGCGTAGTTGATGGCTCTTTCTTTATGGTACTCTTCAAGGTATTGGTTTATCAAAGCCCCAACTGTAGTATCTATTCCGGTCAGGTATAGGAGTAGGGGAAGATCAAGCTGTGGAGGTATGAGGATCGGAGGTTGGGTTAGGTATTGCTTGATTCGGTCAAAGGCATCCTAGCAAGCTTTGTTACAACTTTTGGTTTAATCCTTCTTGAGGATTTTAAAGATGCATTCACAGATAGAAGTCAAATGGAGAATGGATCGGCTGATATAATGTACTTTTCCAAGCAATCCCCAGACTTCCTTCCCCGTTCGAGGTGGTGGCATTTCGAGTAGGGCTTTTGGTTTGGCAGTATCTACTTCTATCCCTTTCTCGCTAACCATGAATGCCAAGAGATTTCCCATCAAAAGAACTTTCATAGAGTGGGGACACGACATTCCTTAGTATTAGATATGATTTTCATATCGTTTACATATACATCGACTTCTTTGTGTATTAGAGTATGCAAGATGATTATGGAAACCCTCTAGTGGGTAGCCCCTGCATTTTTGAGTTCAAATGGCATAATGGTGAAATAGAAGATTCCCTAAGGGGTAATGAATATGGTTTTCTCTTGATGATCTAGGCGCATCTTGATCTGATTATATTCGGCAAAACCATCGATGAATGATTTGAGAGCATGATTGGTTGTATTTTCCACAATCATGTTGATATTGGGTAGAAGGTAATCATCCTTTAGAGAGGCTTTGTTCAAGTCTTGGTAGTCAATGGACATGCGAACCATTCCTTCAAGTTTCAGCATGGGTACGATGTTGGCTAGACATATGGGATACTCGATCACACGAATGAAACCCACATTCAAGTATTTAACCACCCATTCCTTAAACTTGAGCAACCATTCAGTGCAGAGCTTTCTCAATTTCTATTTGATCGATTTGCATTCTAGGAGAGTTGGAATATCATGCTGAGAAATCTCAGGATCAATGTGGGGCATGTTATTGTAGGACCATGCGAAGATGTCCACAAATCCTTTAATAATTCTTCGAGTTGTGCACACTCATGCTTGTCAAGGGTGGGCCTTATCCTAATCTCGTACAGTTGGCTACTAGAACTGAGATTATTAACAAATGTTTCATCTTCATTAATGTGAACGTGGTTATGTTGTTTGTTATTAACCTTATTAAGATCTGTCAAGAATTATTCCTTTGCAAAATCATCATCATCAAGAGTTTGATTAGAATCAAGACAATTAAAGTAAGGCAGAACAAGATACTCAAAATCTTCGTTTATTTCATTGTTGGGAAAAATAGCATTGAGAACCTCATCAAAAGAGGTCTCTATTACATCAGAATAGGGAGGAACAACAAAATAAGAGGAAATGGGATAAATATTGGAGTTGGGTCATATTTCAGGGGGGTATAGTAGGTATAACATGCCAATTGAGGAGAGGTGTATTAGCAGTTTTGATCGATAGGATGGATATGATGATGTAGCACTTGAGTGGACCACGCAGAGTGTCAACCCTAGTGTCAGCAAGTTGAATGAATCCTCAAAGTCACTTCCCTCAAAATCTTCGGTAGCAGTTATGGTCTTCTCAATGAGTGGTTTCACCTCATGCTGGGAACTTTCGACCCATGAGTACTTGTCTAAAAAAATATCTCCATTTTGGTTTCATCTTGTTTTCCAAATGATCATACCACGATTAAAAAAAACCACAAAAAGGGAAATGTTCCCCCGCTTTGATGAATCTTCCATTCAAGAAATCCTCTAAGATAATCTTGATATTTTCTAGCCATCTCTGCAACTGAGGTTGGTGAAGCATCCTGAGTTCTTAAGTTAATGGTTGATAACCCAGTCCACAAGGAGGAAAGGCCTTCTTTAATACTCTATAGGTTTTAGTATTCCCTATTGTCGTCGACCCAACCCAAGTCCGGGAATAAGGGCATGGTTTTGAACTTCTGTATCACATTGACATTGCCATGAGGGCTATACTCCGAAAAAATCCTATCTTTAAAATCGTCCATTGCTATAAGTGAAAGAGGATCGACTCAAAAACCTGACAGAAGCATATCATTTTCCCCATGTTGTATCTCTAGTACTGGATTACTGGTGCTTGCATTCTCAACATTTTCGTCGTCGCCCAAGATGGTGATGACCTGCCCATTGGCGAAGAACTTCAGTTTTTGATCGAGCGAATAACACACATCCTTGATACTGTAGAGGTATGGTCGCCCAATCAACAAATTAAAATAAGTTGAGATGTCAATGACTTTAATAATAGGATTTATAGGCCCAACTCCTATTGTATGTTTTATGGATCCCATCACTTCCCGATTGGAATTATCATAATTAAGGGTCCTCAACAGGCAAACATTAAGAGTTAATCCATTATCTATAAGTGAAAGTGGGACAATATTTCCCATGACTTTGATAGAGATATTAAAAGAATCGTTATGATTTCGACCAATCATAGGAATTTCTTCTTCGGAAAAGGTTAGAATTCTAGTAGTGGTTAAAGATCTAACCAGATTCACTACTTGTTCTAGCTTGGTGGAAGGAGGGACTATGGGACCAGTGAGTAGTTTGATAAAGGCATCCTAGTGTAATTGGGAAGACATAAAAAGTACCCATATAGTGATGTTATATTGGGTATTCTTCAACTGGTCGAGGATCTTTCTCTCCTCGATCAACATATGAAGATTTTCAACACCTTTTCCCTTATCAATTGCTGATGGTTGTAGGTTTGGAACTTGGTGATGCCTCCCTGATCTAGTCATATAGTTCATAAAAAAGGGGGAAAATAGAAACCCCGTTTACTCATCTATCTCGGGTTATTCAGCCACCTTGTTAATTTTTCCTACCAGATCCTCAAATGATATCATCCCACATATGATGACTATTGGGTTAGGGATTTCCTTTTCATCTGAACTATCAAATTTTTCTCCCCATTTGGTAGCAATGAAATCATTTTTCCATAAAAAGTTAATACACTCCATAACCTAAACAACCTCTTCCTATAGATCCTCCCATTCGATGGAGAGATGTAGAAGTGAAGGGACCAGGCTCCCTTTTAGTTTCAAAACATTAAGTAACTCGGACATACTACAAATCTTATCGATTTGTTAGAATAATTTTTCCACGATCTGGATGAAATTATCTAAACTGACTTCATCGATAGGTACCACCTAATTATCTGACTCTCGAGCCCACTTTTGAGCTTCCAAGAATAGTGTACTGAATCTCTGGCAGTCAATGGTCATTTATGAGGGCAATTTCAGCCCAAAATCCAGGAGATGGTTTAATACTGCTGATAATTCTATATATTTCCCTCTTGAATAGGTACGAATAACAATGCATGCTCTAGTGAGAAGTGACAGCGCCTGATTGGCAAAACATTTAGGATGCAGGAGAAGAAATGGGCAAACTGCGAGGGGTTTAGGGGAATATATGGGTATGTTGGGTGATTTACTAGGTATGATCTGGGTAGATGGATCAAATTCTAAGTCTTCTTTTATGAAGATTGCATTTGCATGATTTGGGAGTGGATTGTGGGTAGTGTTCGGTTTAGGATTGGCTGGTGGGGCGATGATACCCCGATCAATTAGGACTTTGATTACATTTTAGAGGTGGAAACATTGATCAGCAGTGTGTCCAACACTTTGGTGAAAGTCACAATGGGCATCTAGTTTTAAATTTTTGGGAAGTGGGTTTGGTAATAGACAAGGGTCCAATGGCTTGATAAGATTTCAACTTAAAAGGTCCTGGTAAATTTTGGAGCGGGAGTGTGAAGCTCGATGTATTACTTTTTAATTGGGTTAGGGAAGCCTTCTGGTTCCCCTGAAGTGGCAGGTCGAGAGATGTTATTGATGGTTGAAACTACGTTTCTGACATCCTTCTTGTACTTTATAGGAGTGAAATGTTCGAATAATTTTTTCGGTTCAATTTTTTTCTTGGAAAGACTTTCTTCGATATCTACTCTTGCTTCTCGGAGGGCTAGGAAATAAGGGTAGTACTATCCTCCCATCATTTCTAAGACATAGGTTAAGAATTTTTTCTTCACGATACTCACTTATTCTTCTTTAGAGGGACGGTTGGTTAGGGTGGGTGCTTTCTCTCTCCAACTTGCTATGAAGTTGCTAACAGATTCCAAAAGGTTTTATTTGAGAAGTTCTAAATCAAGGTGAGTGACTTATAATTCTTCATTATACTTGTATTGTGACATGAATTCGCGGGCAACATCCTCCTAACTGCGAATTTTGGACTCCTCGAGAGATAAGAACTGGCGAAGAGCGGTGTCCTTTAAAGTCTATTGGAAAATTTGGGCCATTATTTACTTGAAGACACCTATGAGGGTCATGGATTGGTGGTAACTTTAGAGATGAACAATTGGGAGTCCACTACCCCCGAACTTCTCAATGTTAGGCAGCCTTGCTTTAGGATAGGGAGACATATGGGTGTAATCCATGTAGTTCTCGGAGATTCTGACTTGGTCAAACTTTTTGGTCAACATCTTGAGGTCTTCTTTAACCTTGTTCAATTCTTCTTCCTTTAGATTAATGGTAATGGGTAGGTTAGCCCCAAGCTGGGGAAGATTCGACATTGGGAGCTGAGCTGGAGGTTGCCCATTAGCAGGAAGGGAATGTGGAGTGTACTAATGTTCCTCGGGAACACGAATAGACTCAGGTGCGTGCAAACCCATAGCATAAGGGAGGAGGACCTCGGGCTCTTCGGGAATAGGGACTCGATTTTTTTGCATTTTATGAACCTCGGTTTGAAGGTTGTCAATCTTGGCAGTGAGTTAGTCTAGATCCATCATAAAATTTGGTCGCACATCTATTACTTGGTCAGCATTATCTATGGAAAGTGGATGAAGGTGAATTTTGGACTCAGATGAAGTAGCGAGGTAATTGGCGGAGCCTCTGGGCGGTTTGACAGAAGATGGAAGCCAATAGGGAGCCAAGCCAAGGGTCAGGTATGCGATTGACCTGAGAAGGAGAAAAATTCGAATTTATTTTTGAATGAGAGGAAGGGAAAACTGTTATTTTTTGAAAAGGGAGGAAAATATTTTTGACATTTTTTTTTTGAAAAAAATAAGGACAAAATGTTTTTGGGTAAAAAAGAGGAAAAATATTTACGGTAAGAGGAAGGAAAATTCATGTGGTATTTTGATAAAATAGGGGGGGAATGTTTTTGACACTTTTAATGAAGAAAGAGGAAAAATGAGGAAAAATGTCTCAGCATGATTATTATTAGTATTATTATGTTCTCACTTGTATTAGGTTTACCTAAATGCAAAAAGAAATGTCAGACGAGACTCGAGCCTAGGAAAATTGGGTTTGAAAAATACGTAAAAACATGGTTGAACTTATTTCCACGGTCATGGATAGGGTCCCATTTCAAAAAAGATGCGCGAAAATTTGGGCACCATGCTGACCCATCATTTAGGCAGAGTTTTGCGTAAAAACCAAAAAACTAAATATGAGTGCCCCCGGTTTGACACCTATATGAGGGTATGAAGTTGTTGGGTTTATTGGAAGGGTTCCCCCCTTTGGCATGACTTCCACAATATACGTTTTGCTTTTGAAGGCAATTGGTACGTGTGGATAAGCCATTTGATATACATGGGTGTACGTGAATTGCCTCACTATATACCTCATGGGGATAGTATCTATGAGACAAAATTGGATATACTCGGCGTACATGAACGAGTTCCCTACGATATACCTACCGCCGTGACTTCAGTCAAGTGGTATGATGCGGGAGGAACCGTTTGATATACGTCGAAATCACTTTGCCAATATACGGTGAGAGTCATATCGCTTAGGCTAACTACAACCTGCTGGACCAGCAACCATCACGAAGTGACCCCCCAATTATGAGACAAAATTTGGCCATTAGCCGTGGTCTTTGGGATGTAGTGTACAAAATGCACAATTCTTGATTAGTACATTATGGAGAGATTATGTTTATTTAGCATGATGAAGACTATACTAGTAGGGAAGAATATACAAGTATAGAAAGTAATTGTAATAGGGAGCATGAATATTATACTAAGCATGGATATGTGAGAGTGAGTGATGTGTGAATATCTACAAGTGAGTGTGTGGTAGTGACCCTAAGCATGGATCAACTACAACTGGTTTCTGATAATTGTGAGTGAGCATGGATATATACAAGTGTGATAAGTGGAGGTGTGTGTTAGTGACACCTAAGTTTGGATATTCTAAGTGGTATGTGCAACACGTGGATACAAGTGATCATATGTGTAAGTAGTGTGAAGTGTACATGGAGAGTACCTACAAGTGTGTGAGTGAGTAGTGTTATAAGCATGAGGTAGATATGTGCAAGAAATAATAGAAGAGAAAAAATAGAACATGCAGGTAGGTGCATACGCACAAAAGCAAAAACTAATAACACCCATGCAAATAGAGTCTAGCCCTCTTATTAAAATAATCCCCAATGGAGTAGCCCCTGTGGCCATCCCGGAATCCTCTCCTCTCTCTTCCTAAGTGGGGAACAAAGGGGGGGCGATAAAGGTATCGCGTTATTTTCCTCTAAGAGCGATTCGACCATCGTCGGTGTGGGGTGAATGTTAAGAGATGGAGTCGTCAGCCTTTTTTGCAAAAAATAGGCAATCAAACATGTCACCACTTCGAGAGAGTGGCATCAAAGATAAACTAATGCTTATAAAATAAAGAATTCAAAGGTTCTGGGGCTAAGTTAAGGAATGGGAAGGTGTTAGGCACCCATCCCTCCACTTCGGTCTCTCATGGGTTTATGCAACTGTTTGCTGTAATTTTTCTATGAAATGTGTGTGCGTGTATATATAAATGGATATCGGAATCGCCCAACTCATACCATGGAAAAGATAGAGTGGGGTCATCCATAGGAATGTTCCCAAAATAATATTTAGAAAATACGATGTATGCATTTATCTGGATATTGATCGTTATGATGAATCAATATATGTTGGATAAAATGCCAAAAAGAATCACAAATATGATATATATATATATATATATATATATATATATATATATATATATATATATATATATATATATATATATAATGTATAAATAAAAAGGAGACAAATGCGAAAATGGGAAAAAATTAGAAAATTTAGAAAATTGGGCTCGAGTCTCGGGTTTTAAACCAAAATGCCTACGTAGCCTGTAAAGGCATCAAAGACCAAGTAGTTTGTATGCAGTATAAGGGTGGGATTTTCATATAGATTCTAACGGGAATTTATTATATGTGTGTGTAGAAAATGGGTTTTAGTTTTGAGAAATTGTGATAGATAATCCCGTTGGAATTTATAGGTGTAACCCTCTTATTGTCTGTTTCAATTTTTTTTAGAAAATAAAGTATGTGCGATATAACTAATAAAAAGGGTGAGATGTTAATATGTATGAAATAAAGTAAAAGATAGATTATGAATTTATGTAATTAATGCAAAAACAAGAAATTTAAAGAGAGAGAACGATTTTGTACCTTCTTTGAAGAATTGAAGCTTGATTTTGATCTTTCATGAGCTCCCTTGGATGTTCAGATGAATGTTGGATGTGAGAGAATGAGATTTTTCCAAATGGGGGAATGAAAAGGATGGGGATGTAAAATGGAAAGGTTTTTCATATAATGAAACTTCGCTGCTTGTAATAGAATGTTGTTAACATCACTAATGCTGATGGATCTAAGGTGTGTCTTGGGAGTGAGCTCATGCCCTCTATTTATAAGTTGGGGGGATGAATATTGGCATCGACCTAGCACTACCAATCGGCAGGTGACCCAAGGCACACTACCGATAGGCAGGGAAATGGACCTGCCAATCGAGAGTCTGTTGCAATTTTTTTTCTTCTGAAAAATGGTCATAGAACGTAATTAGTATATCCAAATCTTGCACGGGGCATACCGTTAGAAAGATAGTTTAGGCTGCTAACGGGTCTGTGAATTGACTTTGGATCTAACGGGGCTCGAAAGAGCTCGTCGATCTTTTGGACGGGAGATTGTCAGACAAGAATGGATCGTTCATCCAAATGGTATGTCAGAATCGTACATGGGTGGATGGTTGGAATGTTTATGAGAGGTACTTCGACATTTCAAAGTGCTTAGCTCGATTCAATAAAGTTGACTTTGGTCAACCCCCGAAAGCACCCAGTGACCTTTTGGAGTAAAATGGGTCATTCGTTCGTACCGTAAGCCTGATTTGCGCATGGGGCGGACCATTAGATATGGTATTTAGTGAAATTCAAAGATACATTCAGTCTCATTCAATTTGAAGAGTTGACCTTGGGCAAAGGAACCCGAAAGTGCCCGGTGGCCTTCAGATTAGTTTTCGGGGGAAAACGGATCGATCATTTGAACAATTATTCCATTTCGTGCATGGAGTGGACCATTGGAAAGGGGTCTCAGTTCCCTTCAAATATTCGGATATCTTTCTCTCTGAAAATGAAGTTGACTAGGGTCAAATCGGGGTTCGGGAGCACCTGGTGGCCTCGAGATCGATTTTCAAGTGTAAAATGGTTCGTTCGTCATAACCATTATGTAGATTAATGCACAAGGTGGAACTTTGGAAAGGGGATCTAGGGTCCTTCAAAGATTCAAAGAGATTTCACTTTATCGATATAGTTTATTGGAGTCGAACGGGGCTCGGGAGCCCCCGATGGCCTCTAGATCAACCCTCGTAGTATGACCTAGGGTTTGTAATGAAATAGGGAGGCACTAGGGACCTAAAAAGAGACTTAGGTTGTCCTAGAATGTGGCATCTATAAGAAGAATAAGGGTAATGATGACCATAAGGGCCATTGGGGCCAAGGGAAACAATCTCAGTACCGGTAATCGTCTCAGCAGGCTTAGGCTAGAGTCCAAAAGGGACAATGACAGTAGGGTCGAGGCTAGCAGAGACAATAGAGACAACAATAGGGTAGGCACCAGTTTGATGACTATTGTTTCATTTTTAATGAGTCTGAATATGTATCTAAAAGGTTTCCTTAAGGAAATTAAAGAACTCGGGAGCAGGGAGGTCATTATGGGTATCAGGCACCTCAGGAGTAATGTCAACAGTCGTCAGCCCCACTAACTACTACACTGCTAGTAGTACCATCACCACCGACCAAACCACATGGGTAACAACCATTACAATATGAGCATGTTTACCACTTAGTTCTTAGGGATGCACCAGCACCAACCTAGGTGGTTAAGGTTATGTCTCCTATTTTTTAGTATGTAAGAACACATTTCATGTGATACTAGTGCATCACATTCATTTGTTGGTTGTACCTTTTCTCGATCTTTAGGGATGGTATATTTAGCATAGGATATTCTATTTCTTATTTATTCACCCTTGGGTAGATGTTTTTCTATTTTCTCCGTGTGTAGGGGAAGGGGTAGATATTGGTACTTTGATCTGTATACGTCTTACTGATTTTAGATATGATTGAGTATGACATTATCAAGGGCATTTATTGGTTATCTACTTATCATGCTAATATGGATTTATTTATAAGTTCCATCGTGTTCTGGCAGAGAAGATATACTCGATTACGATGTCGTGACTAAAGGGAGGGTCGATTGTGAATTTTTATTAGATTGAGGAAGACATTTCTGTAGGAGTTATTATGTATTTGGTCTTTATTCCATTTGTTATCAAGTGTTTTAATGTGTTCTAATAGATTCTGATGTTGCCACCAAGTATAGAGATTGAGTTTGCGATTGACCAAGATTTGAGCACTAAACCACTATCCTGAGAACCTTATCGTATGGCTCCATTGGAGGTGAGAGAGCTAAGAGGCTAAGGATTTATTAGGAGGAGTACTTCGCCTTGGGGAGATAAAGTACTTTTAATAGGGAATAAGGATGGTTCGTGGAGACTTTGAATTGATTATCGAGAGTTAAAAAAGGCCACCGTATGGAACAAGTATCCGTTTATCTATATTGATGACTTATTTAACCAATTGAGGTAGCTTCGTACTTTTTAAGGATTTATTTGAGGTCGGGGTACCATCAATTGAGGATTCAGGAGCATCGCATTCTAAAGACAATATTTTTTATGAGATATGGGTCATTTTAGTTCATGGTTATGACATTTAGGTCAGCTAACACACCAATAAGTTTTATGGCTTGATGAATCGGGTATTCAGGGAGATCTTGGATCAGTTTCTGATTGTGTTCGTAGATATCATAATGATTTATTCTTGAATTGCATACCAGCACTCTAATCATTTGATAACAATCTTACAGGCATTTGAGGACCATCATCTCTATGATAAGTTCGAGAAGTAAGATTCGGAGAAAGAGAGATATAGTTCTTGGGTCACATTATGTCAGAGGCATGGATATCAGTGCACCCAAGTAAGGTATTAACGGTGATGGAGTGGGTATAAACTATGATGCCTACAGAGGTAGGTAGTTTTCTAGGATTCAAAAGAAACTATCGTCTGTTCATTCAGGACTTCTAAAAGATATTTGTGATGATTTTTACTAACTAGATTTTGATAAGTTAAAGGTCAAGTTGACTTCAACTCCAATACTTTCTTTACCTTGTGGTGGGGTGGAGTAAGGGTTTTACACATATTCCTTACTATAGGGACTTGGGGTTTGTTGATGTATGTAACACACTGTATTTTCTGAGCACAAAAATTTAATTAATTCGATAAAGTCTAAATTACAAGCGTGATGTAATTTAATGAAATTAAACATTATGTGTTAATTAAATTATTAATCGAAGAGAAATGATAAATGTTTATCGAATACAATGACTAAGTGAATAGTGATTTAGTATTTTATGTCATAGTGAGTGACAGTGATGTGACAGTGGTATATCTCAACCGAATGTCGTGTGTTGACTATATGAGGTTGAGATAGAAATTATTTTATAGTAACTTAAATGGCGATTTTGAGGTCATGGTTGGTTCCTAAAGGGTCAAAATAGTCGAAATAGTGTATCCGGGGGTAGTATTTGGTTCCTAGGGCGATTTAAGGCCAAACAGGCACCATGAGAGGGCATTTCTATCATTCGAGAGTTTGTGGTAGGGAGAACTCCTAAAATTAGAAGAGTATAACAATTATAGGAGTATAGGTCTAGGTTTATATCAATCTTGAGAGAGAGAAAGCCATTATAGAAGAAAGGGAGAGCATTCCTAGAGCTTATAAGAGGATTCTTGAAGCTTTCAACCTTATTCTTGCATCACCGTCATCTTTGGAGTGCGGATTGGAAGGGAAGACAAAATCATCATCATCAAAAAAATGAAATCAGATCACTCCTATATAAGGTAAGTGTTTATCTTTCTTATTTTCAAATAGTTATAATACCCATGTTAGGAGTTGAGATATATAGCATGATTTCGTGATTTTTAGAAGAAATATTGGACCATATTCATGTTAATCATAAAAAAACATGTTAGAGGTTTTAATTTTGGATTTATAATTTCGAAATCAGAATTATTGGGATAATATAAGAGAATAAAATATGAGTATCTGAAGAACTTGGTTGAAATATGAAATTAGGGTCTACAAGAATTAATTAGAGAATCTAATCTTGTGAATCATGAAATTTAATGATGTTTTGATGATAAAAATTCATTAGGATCCATTGTTATACTCATGTTAGATGTTGGGTTAAATTATATGAGAGTTTTAACATGATTCATGAGAGTTGTGTTGAAGAAAAATGGTGAAAAATGTAACAGCGTATTGGAGAAGATGGCCCAACACTTTTCGAATCGAATCGGCCCAAGAGGGAATCAATTCGTCCTTTGGGTGAATTCATTTGGTTTGCCAAGATTTGTGAAAATTTTCCTTTTGAATCCTGAATTTGCAAATAATTAACGAGGAAATTTTGGGGGTATCTTTAAGTGATAAACATGATGATATTGAATGTTAGTGGGCCTATGGTGGGGATTAGGTTTACATAAATTGAGATGAGTTAAGGCTCAGGATAATCGGGCATATATCCATAGTAAATGAATGTACGAGATTTGAAACGGATCATGAAAAGTATGAGTGACACTATGATTTTAACCAGTAGTGTAGGAGTGAAATAACTACTGATATTAATTAAGGGGTAACTATGAGCGATATTCAGAAGTATGCTATTAGAGGTTGTAATGGTAATTAAGGTTATGTTGAGTGTGCGGGAGATATATGTTATGTACAAGTTGACATATTTGGGTTGTGTGTATATGTATTGAATAATGATGTATATAGGTTGTGTGAATACCTATGATTATGATTTGTTAATGTGCGTGAACATACCTATGCTTCCTGCTATTGGGAGGTTTCCACACAGAGGTTTATCCCACCTTGATGATTCCAGTGAGGTCTGGATTTGTGCCCTAGAACATGGAACTTTGAACGGATAACTATGTGTGTATTTGTGTGGATGGCGTGTCATTTGGGAACGTTAGGTATGTGCCTACCACAGAGGCTTAGAATCATGTTTTCCTCCATTTTATTGATTGATTTTGGGTTCGAGGAGACATGCCAAACCAATAGTCTTTGATTTAGTACGAGAGGTACATGGACTTGATTTAGTACGAGAGGTACATGGACTTGAGGAACCATTCCGGGGATGTTATAGCTTTATATATTATATATGTGATAAATAAATACAAATATATTTTACCCAATTATGTGTGATAGTAGAACTTATAGATCGTGTATATCTAAAAGGAATTAAGTAGAGAAACTTAATTAAGTAAATAAATAATAATATGTGGGAAATGTTCCTCATTGACACTGTGGTAGCGAGTCGTTTGTGTCATATGAGGGAGCTAGAGTTTTGAGGTTAGTTAGATACTTTATCTAGTTGTGCTAGGTAGTATATCTAGGTAGGTACGTTAGGCGTGCACATTAGGTGAGAGGTGAAGAACTCAAGGGAGTGTACGCTGAACTAACATGCGTATCTAATTACTGTTTTCAAAAAAATGATTTAAACACTTGCAAAATATTTTCTACTATTTTCTTGGGATTTAACCCATGTCAAAATATTTTCAAAACCTTTTAGGTGTCCAGCCACAGGGACGCCCATCTTGATGATTCTATCTAGGGATGCATAGCTCCATCATTTGTGGAGGCTTGTCGGTGTTACTTTAAACACTTTAGCTAATTCACATCTATATAGGATTAATTTCGGTACTTCTTTTGGGTGTGTTACCCTTCAGACCATAAATGCTCCCTAGTTTATTATCAGTTTGTGTTTAGATTCAGATTTATGTTTGGATTGTTTGGTAACCGATAGTTTATTCGGTCTTATCTTTTTATACATCTGTCGTGAGATTGCTCATTTTATATTTGTGTGGATGGGTTGATTTATTTATTTTAAATTCCGTATGTTATTACTTAATTAAAAGATAAAACTTGGCACTGGCTTAATTTAACCTAGGTAGTTAGTAATGAAAAAGTTTTTCTACAGTGATGCTAAGAATGAACCAAATGATATTCCTATTTGTTTTAATGTAGAACTAATCACACATGGTTAGAATAGGTAGGGTGTCATAGATGGTATCCGTACGTCAGGTTCAGGTGTCCATTGGATCTTTATAGCTTACTATAATTTTAGCGTAGCGTTCCTTGACTTAGAGACCTTTTTAGGACCGTTGCAATCATGATTACGCATTTGAGATTTTGTTCATCTTCTATTATATTTGTATTAATTGTGGATTCATACAATTCAATATACTTTCAGAGGCCACCCACGAGAGAGCGAGCGGAGAGGTCATCGACTAGAGATAATGTGAGGGAGGATGAACAGAAGACACAAGCACCTCACCCACAAACACCACAGGGGACAGTTACAATAACAAAGGTGTAAACGATAGTGGAGCAGGAAGTTAATGCGGTGATGACTACCACGGCTCTCCATTTTCCACAGGCCCAGCAACCACCACAACAAGTGGCCCAGTTGTTCGGTCCCACCCGAGTCTATCAGAGTGGCAGATGGTTAAGGAGGCATTTCAGAAGGGACACCCACCAGAGTTCCATGGGATCACAAACATGATTGCGTCATGCCAGTAGAAGAAGGAAATTTAGTGCCACCTGCGCATGGTAGACTATAGTGAGGTGCAGAAGCAGATGCTATCCACTTTTAGGCTAGTTGAGGCAGCATTATAATGGTGGGAGTCAGTTACCCCAATTGAGGAAAGGGAGAAGATATCCACTGCAGAGTTTTGGGTGTGGTTTTATCGCAAATACTTTCTGCCAGCAATTGAGACAGAGATGAGGAGGAGGTTTAGTGAGGTGACCTAGGGAGATCGATCAGTGGCCAAATATAAGGAGGAGTTCACTGATTTGGATAATTTTGTTCCAGGTGAGGTGAACAATGAGTAAAAGAAGAAGATGAAGTTTATGGATAGTTTATCCTGGATGATCAGGCAACATTTGATTAGCAACCCTACATTAATGACATATACAAATGTCATTAATGCATCATTGTTATTTCAAGGACCATTTCTTCCATGTGAAAGGAAGAAAGATAGGAGGTGATCCTAACCAGTAGGGAGTTGCAGTGCTAGTGGATCACCATAACAGCAGTCAGGAAGACAGCAGGGGAAGGATTCTTGATAGGGGATCATGACAAGGGTTTTAGATTTGGGGGCTATTGAACCGATGGAGGTTATAGGTAGGGCCAATAGGGTCCTTAGTAGCAGCAGTATCCTCAAGGCCGTCGGGGCTAAGGGGACAATGGGGGAGGCTAGTAGGGTTGAGGCCATTAGGGTCAACAACAAGGTCATCACTGTCAGGGTCATTAGCGATAAAGACAGAGAGATTTTCCGAGTCAGTGTTTTATTTATGGTCAGATAGGACAAGAGATGAGGGATTACCCACAGCAGGGTAGATCATAGAAGAAGAAGGGTGCCCACATCAGCAGTAGGCACAGAGTCCATGTGCAACAGTAGCCCCACCCACCCTACTGCAGCAGGGACAGTTGCAGTACACACATTTTTATGATGTTCAAGATGCTTTCAAATAACCAGCTCTACAAGCACCACCGACAATATAGGGTATATTTCTTATTCATGGGAACGAGGGTAGGATTCGTTTTTATACTGGGGCATCACATCCCTTTATAATGATTAGATTTTCACAATCTACCTAACTATTAGAGATAACTGGTAGTCTTCTTATATGTGTGGAGTCATCTATGGCTAGTGGGTCACTTATACACTCGATATGTAGGGGTGTGGACATCGATGCGGGAAGATTATGTTTAGCCACCGATCTTCTTATGTTAGACATGGAGGTGAATGACATTACTTCAGGGATGGATTTCTTGAATGGATTCCGAGTGATGGTGGATTATTTTGGGAGGACAATTGTTTTCTCAATTCCAAGACCTGACATGTTCTTAGTGTCGATGCCTCTTCCTGAGGGAGGGTTGAGCATACATCTATACTACATTGAGGAGGATACCTCACAGGAGGTAATTATTTCATTAAACTCGATTATAGTAGTAATATAATTTGAGAATGTATTCCAGGAGATACTCGGACTATCGCCTAGCTGAGAAATAGAGTTCGTGACTTAGTGTCAGGTATGAGGCCGCTAGCCCGAGTGCCTTACCGCATGGCCCAATCTGAGATGAGGGAGCTGAGGGAGCAGATTCAGTATCTCCTGGGGTAGGGTTTTATCATATAGAGTACTTCACTGTGGGGTGTGCCAGTGTTGTTCATCAAAAAGAGAGATGGATCATTTCGATTGTGAATAGATTACAAATAGTTAAATAAGGTCACAATCTATAATAATTACCCACTGCCTCAGAATGACGATCTGTTCGACCACCTGAGGGGAGAAGCTTACTTGTTTAAGATTGATCTGAGGTTCGATTATTATCAGTTGTGCGCCAGAGAGGAAGACATTACCAAAACTACTTTTCTCACATGGTATGGGTCATATAAGTTACGATGGTGCCATTCGAGCTCACCAATGCGCCAATAGTATTTATGTATTTGGTGAATCGGGTCTTTAGAGAGTTCTTTAACCATATTTGGACTGCGATCATCGATGATATTTTGGTCTACTCTCACTTTGAGGATGAGAATGACAACAAGTTGCAGATGGTTTTACAGACACTACGGGAGCACCTGTTGTATCCCAAATTTGAGAAGTGTGGGTTTTGTCTTTGGGAGGTGCATTTTTTGGGCCACATTGTGTCTGACAAGGGTGTAATAGTCGATTTGAGTAAAGTACCAACGACGAGGGAGTGGGTAAAGCCCATGACACCGATCGAGGTTCGGAGTTTTTTAGGGTTGGCCAAATATTCACTAAACCAAATTAGGCAATTAGCCACGAATTTTGCCCCTGACCATTGGCTGTGGGTCGCGGATTTCATCCGTGACCAATTTGAGCATGACCATCTTCAGTGGCCACAACCCAAATCCTTAACCAAAGCATTGGTCACAGACCTTAGGGGTAATGAAAGATGGTCATAAACAATAGCCGTGACTTATACACACACCTGATCACGACCTTGGGCCCTGACTCATCCTTAAATTTACGCAAAAGGTCACGGTGCTAGTCACGAATAAAAGTCGTGACCAGCCCTTTTGTCATGACCCACACTTTGACCTTCCTAGAATGGTCATGGTCCTAGGTCGTGACCCTTTTTATGCGTGACCAAAAAATAGAGATGGTAATGGACTTTGGTCGTGACCATTTTTAACTATATTGAAAAACGTTGTGCAGAATTTTCTCTATTTTCTAGACATTCTAAAACCTGCATAATGTAAACATCGCATAGACATAATGCTAAACAATAATTTATAAAAGACCGCGTGGTCACGGGACCGACAATAATATGAAATTTGGGCTGTGCTCTCAAATTGAGGGTCCCGCGGGCACACGATCGGTTCCTATGAGCTACATTGGTCCTATACGAGGTGTTGGCACCGCTCACAGGGCCGTTTGGGAGGTCTTTCAGGGTTTCTCCCTGTAACGGCATGTTCTCAAGACTAAGTGTAGATATTTTGAAATTTCGGTTGTTGTCTCAAACTGGGGGTCCTTGGCCACGCGATCAGTTTCTACGAGATACGTTGGTCCCGTGCGAAGTGTTGGCGCCGTTCACGGGGCCGTTTGCGGGGTGTTTCAGGGTTTTACCCTCTAACGGAATGTTTTCAAGCCTAAGTGTAGATATTCTAAAATTTGGGTCATTCTCTCAAATCGAGGGTCCCTTGGCCACGTGGTTGGTCGTGTGAGCTACGTTAGTCCCATGCGAGGTGTTAGCACCAATCATGGGGTTGTTTGGGTGTTGTTTCAAGTTTCACCCTCTAATGGAACGTTTTTAATCCTAAGTATAGGTATTCTAAAATTTGGGTTCGAGCTCTTAAATTGGGGGTCTTGTGGCCACACGATCAGTTCCTACGAGCTACATTGGTCCCATGAGAGGTGTTGGCACCACTCACAGGGCCATTTGGGAGGTGTTTCGGGGTTTCTCCCTCTAATGGCATGTTTTCAAGTCTAAGTGTAGTTATTCTAAAATTTGGGTAGTGCTCTTAAACTAGGATTCCCGTGGACACGCGATTAGTTCCTATGAGATAAGTTGGTGTCGTGCAAGGTGTTGGCGTCACTCACGGGGCCATTTGGGGGGGGGGGGGTCATGGTTTCGCCCTGTAAGGGCATGTTTTCAAGCCTAAGTGTAGAAATTCTGAAATTTGGGTCGTTCTCTTCGATTGGGGGGTCCTTTGTCTACGTAGTCAGTTCCTATGCGCTATGTTGGGCTTGTACGAGGTGTTGGCGCCGCTCATGGGGCCGTTTGGGGGGTGTTTCATGGTTTATCCATGTAACGACGTGTTTTCAAGCCTAAGTGTAGACATTCTGAAATTGGGGATAGACATGTTCTCAAATCGAGGGTCTCATGGCCATGTGGTTAATTCATATGAGCTACGTTGGTCCCATACGAGGTGTTGGCACCGTTCATGGGGCCTCCTGGGGGGCGTTTCAGGGTTTCACCCTCTAACGACATGTTTTCAAGCCTAAGTAGATTTTCTGAAATTTGGGTCCTACTCTTAAACTGGGGGTTCTATGGCCACGTGATTGGTTTTGATAACCTACGTTGGTCCTATGCGAGATGTTGGGACCATTCATGAGGGTATTTTAGGGTTTCACCCTCTAACGTCATGTTTGTAAGCCTAAGTGTTGATATTCTAAAATTTGGGTCATGCTCTCAAATTGAGGGTCTCGTGGTCATGTTGTCGGTTCCTACGAGTTATGTTCATCCCGTGCGAGGTGTTGTTGCCACTCACAAGGGCATTTTGGGGGTGTTTTGGGGTTTTGCCTCTAATGCCATATTTTCAAGCCTAAGTGTATATATTTTGTAATTTGGGTCATGATCTCAAACCGGGAGTCTCGTGGCCACGCAATTAGTTCCTACGAGCTACATTGGTCCCGTACGAAGTGTTGGCGCCACTTACAGGGCCGTTTGGGGGGTTTCGGGGTTTCTCCCTCTAATGCCCCTTTTTCAAGCCTAAGTGAAAATATTCTAAAATTTTTGTTGTGCTCTCAAACAGGAGGTCTTGTGGCCACTCGATTGGTTCCTACGAGCTACGTTGGTTCCGTGCGTGGTGTTGGAACCGCTCATGGGTCCGTTTGGGGTGTGTTTTAGTGTTTCTCCCACTAATGGAATGTTTTGAAACATAAGTTTAGATATTCTTAAATTTGGGTCGTGCTCTTAAATCGTGGGTCGTGTGGCCACGCGGTTGGTTCATACCAACTATGTTGGTCCCATACAAGGTGTTATCGTAGCTCACCGGGTCGTTTGGGGATTGTTTTGAGGGGGGCTTCCCCTAACATCATGTGTTCAAGCCTAAGTGTAGATATTCTGAAATTTGTGTCGTGCTCTCAAATCGGGGGTCCCTTGGCTAAGCGATCGGTTCCTATGAGCAACGTTGGTCCCGTGCGAGGTGTTGGCAGCATTCACAGGGCCATTTGTGGGGTGTTTTGGGGTTTCACCCTGTAACGACATGTTTGAAGCCCAAGCATAGATATTCTAAAAATTAGGCCATGCTCTCAAACTGGGATTTTGTGGCTTGGCAGTCGGTTCCAACAATCTACATTGGTCCGGTGCGAGGCGTTGGCACCACTCATGGGGCAATTTGGAATGTGTTTCGGGGTTTTTTCTTATAATGGCATGTTTTCAAGCCTAAGTGTAGTTATTCCGAAATTTAGGATGAACCTTCTCTCAAACCGAGGGTCCCGTGGCCACATGGTTAATTCCTACGAGCTATGTTGGTCCCATGCGAGGTGTTGGCACCGTTCATGAGGCCGGTTGAGGGCTGTTTCAGGGTTTCACCCTCTAACGGCATGTTTTCAAGCCTAAGTGTAGATATTCTGAAATTTGGGTCATCCTCTCACACAAGGGGTCCGGTGGCCATGCCATCGGTTCTGACGAGCTACGTTTATCCTTTGCGAGGTGTTGGCACCGTTCATGGGCGTGTTTTGGGGTTTCTGTAAGGACACAAATTTCCAATTGAGTCCATGTATAGTGTTGGCTCAATTCCGGACAAAAACATTTATTCATAGGATAGTATGTTATTGTAATACTCTCAAGACTATGAAGTGTTTGTTGAAGACGTAGCGGCAAAGAGTATAAAGCTTCATCAAATGTGCCGGTTTGTGTGCCTCGTTTCTACGTCATCAACTATGGTTCCATGCTCCCAAGGTATGAATGCAATTATATATATATAGGAGCTTGGAACAAGTTTTATTGGGTGTTTGGTTTAATAAAAAAATTTGTTTTATTTTCAGAAATTTTTTAATTAGAACTTTAAAATAAAGTTTATAAAGTTTCTGGGCCAAAATCAAATTTTATAAAATTCCTGGAAGTCGTTCGATATGTCGTTCGAATGAGTTTTTCGTTCGAACCAGATGTTGTTCGAACGAGTTTGCCAACGAGTTCCCACCAAGGTATACTGGTCCGTCGTTCGAAATATCGTTTGAACGAGATTGTTCGTTCTAACGAGATTTGCAATGAGTTTCTAACGAGTCCAATCTGAAACGTCGTTAGAAGTCTCGTTCGAACGAGATTTCGTTCGAACAAAATGTCATTCGAACGAGATACCAGGCGGGAACAGTTTTTTGCAGTTTTTCACCCACTTCCCCACTTAGTTTTTAACCAACTTTTTCAGACTTTAATATGTGCGGGAAGAACATTTTCCAATCTAACTTTTCCTAACTTTTCCATCCTAGTTTCATCTCTTAGAGAGAGTTTGAGAGAAAATTGTTTCAAGGAAAATGTTCATGTTTTGAGTGCTAATTTTAAAAGAGAAGATCATTCACCACTCTAGTTTACACCCAAATTAGTGTTTATCCATACATATCAATTGCTTGGAGTTTGGCACCGGTTTATCTCTTCCCTTTCAAAGAGAAGTTTTGGTTTTCTTCTACATCCATCAAAGAAGAAGACGTTTAGTTGCGATTCTACCCACTTGGAGAAAGGATCCTTGCTCGGGTGACGGTACCATATAAAGCCCTATCAGTTGATTCCGAGACCGCGGTGATGTTCCAAGGTTATCCGCTAGGAAGAGGTGTCTACAAGAAGAAGCGTCGAGGCTTGAGAGGGATCGAGTCGTGCTTTGTAAGTCTATCTGTCTTGTACATGTCATTCCGTATCTAGTGGATTTGTGGCTAGGGCCGTCCGAGGTTGTTTCCCGTCTTGGGTTTTTCCTCGTACATCGCGGCGTAGTGTGATTGGTTTATTTTTATCTTGCATTATAATTTAGAACGCATGTTTAGGATAATTCAAGATAAAATTTGGTTTAAATCATCTCACTCATTTAATTTGGTGTTATATTAAATATTGGGTAAAGTTTATTTAATTCAAGTCTTTTGCTAAAATTTGGTTTCTCCTAATTTGCTAATATTGATAAATATGACTTAGGCAAATTCTAGGGCTTGGATTAATTAATTGGTTTAAGTGAATATATTAATTGATTAATTTTACCTCACTTGGTGTAATTTTAATTTGTTTAAAGAAAATCAAAACTTGGCATTTGTTTGTTTTTGTGAACCATCTTACGCTTCCACATCGTGTTTGTTTCATATATAAAAGGAAATTATTATTATTAGTTTGATTTTTATTGAGATAATCAAAATCCGGGGTTTTTCAAATTGGTATCGGAGCTCTAAGTCGAGAAAAGCTTCCCGCACTTTCAAATTGGTATCAGAGCCGGAGCGCTAAGTTATCGCGTTAAAGATCCATTTTTCGGCTTTTTGTATTTCCTTACCTTTTTAGGTGGTTCAATTTTTTATCACTCTTAGTTTTTCTCTCAATGGGACACCTAAATGAAAATTTGTCCAATTTTAATGAAAATGAAAATTTTGATTTTCGAGAGGAATTAAATGGGCTTAACAAATGTAACGAAAATTTAAAGGAATTAAATTTGAGATTTGTAAAAAGAATTAAATATCTTGAAAATGAAAATTCTTATTTTAAAGATCACATTGAGTCTTTGCAAATCTCCTTATCTCAAAAAGATATTTTTCGTGAAAAGCTCATGGACTTACACTCAAATTTTGATATTTTAGAAAAGTCCAAGAAAGAGTGAAAATCGTGAAAAGACTCTTAGGGACATGTTTGCTCATATTGAGGGAGAGCGTGTTAACCTTCTAGAAATTATTGAAAATTTAAAGAAGGAGTCCCATAATTTTGAGCAGTCTAATTTATTACTTGTGTCCAAAATTTTAAAAATGAAAAATGATTTTCAAGACTCTAGTAGTAGTTCTAATGGTTCTAGCACATCGTGTTCAAATTCTTCCATTGCTAAAGCTAAAACCATTGTTTGTTTTAGAGGGTCAACTTTGTCCAAGGACTTTAAAAAGGGTCACACCTTAGGAAACATTCCTCGTGTTTACACATGCTTGCATTGTGGTAGGAAAGGTCACCTTATGTCATTTTGTTTTGACCTTAAAAGAAGTCCAAGGAAATATTTATCTAGCATTTCATTATTTCCTAATCCCCATCATGTTAAATATAAATCTATATGGGTTAGTAAATCATTATTAAATGCGCTAGATACAAGATTTGTTGATTCTCATTTACTATCACATGAAACCTCCCTTGCTAAATTTAAAGGTTGAATGTGTTAGTGTTTTATGCATACTCTAGCTTTTTGTGCTTCATATTATATATCATTGCTAGATGTATGCATGTTTAGTCATTTTCTAGTCATTGCCTTATTTCATTTCACATGCTAGAAATTATGACTTGTTTATCTTTTTGTATTATATTTTGTGTTTGAATTAATTGAAAAATATAAAAAGATTTTTGTTTATCATTTGTGTTTTATTTATTTAATTTAAGCTTAATGAAAAATACAAATGATTTTTGTTTATTCTTTTGAGTATATATCTTTATTTTTGGTTAAAAATGTCAAAAACTCAAAAAGAGGTTATTTTGTGTGTATTTCGGTTTGACACACTTTAAGTGGCATATATTTGTGTTTGAATCCCATCTTTTACGCTCCCACGTGGCTAGAACTTTTGGTTTAGATTTTCAATCCTTAAAATGTTCTTTACCATGTTTTATATGGAGTAGTTGGATTTTGTATTGTTTAAATGGATTCTATTTTTATATGCCTCTATTCACACATGCACGAGCTCTTTTGAAATTTTAACTTCATATGTATATTTGAGCTATGTGAGATGTTCTCCTTCCAATCTTGTCATCTACATATTTGTAACTTAGGAGGACTAGTGTATGTCAAAATCCGTTGCATGTGAGATTTCTGTGAAAAATGAAAACATGATAAATAAAAATGTGCACGGGGAAGGGCTCCTAAAGGACTAAGTGATCCTTTGCGATAGTAAGCCACCGTTTGAAATGGACCTAAAAGAAATACGTGGTCCAAAGGCCTAAAAATAGAAAATATGGCATTAAAAAGAAAAATAATTGCCAAGGCCTATGTTTGATTGATATATTCATTCAAATTTAATATAAATGCATATTGAGGGAGATTGGATGGTATATCAACGGTTTGCACAATGTCCGTTTATCCTAGTTGCTTATTTCATGTCATGACTCTATTGGTTTGTAGAATCATCAATATGCTAGGCTTGTATGCATTGTGTATGTTTGTTCATTGAGTTCAATCTATATAGTCACATGAGGTTATATTTAAATGTGATGAAGTTTCCAATCAAATGAGAACTCCGTGAACGTTTATTAAGTGTTTGGGTCTAAATTTAATTATTGCTAGTTCACACCCCAACACTTACGTTTTCATTTGACACATTTTTGCCATATGAGTGTGCAAACTTATTCTATTTTGTGTTATATGTGTGTTTATATCTATATATATATGCAAGTGATTCATTGATATATTTCTTGTTTATATATATATGATATCTGTTTGTCTTTGCCTTGCTTTTTTTGCCCATATGCTTTCATGTCTTATCACTTTAAGATTCAACATGCTTTTATGTTTTGATTCTTTAGCCTTTGTCTATTCCAGAACAAAAAGGGGGAGAATGATGATAGGGGGAGAAATGGTATCTAATCCTATTATTGTCGTATCTTAGTTTGGGGGAGATTTATCTTAGGGGGAGACGTCTTTCTAAGTATGTCATTGGTTTGATAAAGGGGAGAATTAATTTAGGGGGAGTAATTAATTAATTGCATTTGATATTTTGATATTCCCTATGCATTTGATGAGTTTGCTTAAGTGTGCAGGAATTATTCTAAAGCGGCATCTTTAAATGGCAAAGCGTTTAATCCTTGGGTTAAGTCAAGTTTGGGTGGGTTATGTTTTGAGTCTACTAGAGCTTGACGGCCCTTTAGGATTTTTGTTTTGGTTTTTGTCCCGGAATAGCCAAAGGGGGAGATTTGTAAGGACACAAATTTCCAATTGAGTTCATGTATAGTGTTGGCTCAATTCCGGACAAAAACATTTATTCATAGGATATTATGTTATTGTAATACTCTCAAGCCTATGAAGTGTTTGTTGAAGACGTAGCGGCAAAGAGTATAAAGCTTCATCAAATGTGCCGGTTTGCATGCCTCGTTTCTACGTCATCAACTATGGTTCCATGCTCCCAAGGTATGAATGCAATTATATATATATATAGGAGTTTGGAACAAGTTTTATTTGGTGTTAGGTTTAATAAAAAACTGTGTTTTATTTTCAGAAAAATTTTAATTAGAACTTTAAAATAACGTATAGAAAGTTTCTGGGCCAAAATCGAATTTTATAAAATTTTTGGAAGTCGTTCGATATGTCGTTCGAACAAGTTTTTCGTTCGAACCAGATGTCATTTGAACGAGTTTGCCAACGAGTTCCCACCAAGGTATACTGGTCCGTCGTTTGAAATGTTGTTCGAACGAGATTGTTCGTTCTAACGATATTTCCAATGAGTTTCTAACGAGTCCAATCTGGAACGTCGTTAGAAGTCTCGTTCGAACGAGATTTCGTTCGAACGAAATGTCGTTCGAACGAGATGCCAGGCGGGAACAGTTTTTTGGCAGTTTTTCTCCCACTTCCCCACATAGTTTTTAACCAACTTTTTCAGACTTTAATATGTGCGGGAAGAAAAATTTCCAATCTAAATTTTCCTAACTTTTCCATCCTAGTTTCATCTCTTAGAGAGAGTTTGAGAGCAAATTGTTTTAAGTTAAATGTTCATGTTTTGAGTGCTAATTTTAAAAGAGAAAATCATTCACCACTCTAGTTTACACCCAAATTAGTGTTTATCCAAGTTCTTATATACATATCAATTGCTTGGAGTTTGGCACCGGTTTATCTCTTCCCTTTCAAAGAGAAGTTTTGGTTTGCTTCTACATCCATCAAAGAAGAAGACGTTTAGTTGCGATTGTACCCACTTGGAGAAAGGCTCCTTGCTCGGGTTACGGTGACCATATAAAGCCCTATCGGTGGATTCCGAGACCGCGGTGGTGTTCCAAGGTTATCCGCTAGGAAGAGGTGTCTACAAGAAGAAGCGTCGAGGCTTGAGAGGGATCGAGTCGTGCGTTGTAAGTCTATCTGTCTTGCACTTGTAATTCCGTATCTAGTGGATTTGTGGCTAGGGCCGTCCGAGGTTGTTTCCCGTCTTGGATTTTTCCTCGTACATCGCGGCGTAGTGTGATTGGTTTATTTTTATCTTGCATTATAATTTAGAACGCATGTTTAGGATAATTCCAGATAAAATTTGGTTTAAATCATCTCACTCATTTAATTTGGTGTTATATTAAATATTGGGTAAAGTTTATTTAATTCAAGTCTTTTGCTAAAATTTGATTTCGCCTAATTTGCTAATATTGATAAATATGACTTAGGCAAATTCTAGGGCTTGGATTAATTAATTGGTTTAAGTGAATATATTAATTGATTAATTTTACCTCACTTGGTGTAATTTTAATTTGTTTAAATAAAATTAAAACTTGGCATTTGTTTGTTTTTGTGAACCATCTTACGCTTCCGCATCGTGTTTGTTTCATATATAAAAGGAAATTGTTATTATTAGTTTGATTTTAATTGAGATAATCAAAATACGGGGGTTTTCAAATTGGTATCAGATCTTTGAGTCGAGAAAAGCTTCCCGCACTTTCAGTTTCACCCTCTAGCGACATGTTTTCAACCCTAAGGGAAGATATTTTGAAATTTTGGTTGTGCTTTCAAACCAAAGGTCCCATAGCCACATGGTCGGTTTCTAAGAGTTATGTTGGTCCCATGCGAGGTGTTGCCACCGCTCATAAGGCCGTTTTGGGGGTGTTTCAAGGTTTTTCCCTCCAACGCCATGTTTTCAAGCCTAAGCGTATATATTCTAAAATTTGGGTCGTGCTGTCAAATCGGGAGTCTCGTGGCCAAGCGATCGGTTCCTAAGAGCTACATTAGTCCCATGCGAGGTGTTGGCGCCACTCAATAGGTCATTTGGAGTGTCTCGAGGTTTCACCCTCTAGTGTCTTATTTTCAAGCCTATGTGTAGATATTCTGAAATTTGGGTTGTGCGCTAAATTGGGGGTCTCGTGGCCACACGATCGGTTCCTAAGAGCTACGTTGGTCTTGTGCGTGGTCTTGGCCCTGCTCACAAGGTCATTTGGGGGGTGTTTTAGGTTTTCCCTCTAACGGCATATTTTCATGCCTATGTGTAGATATTCTAAAATTTGGATCGTGCTCTCAAATTGGGAGTCCCATGGCCACGTGGTTGGTTCCTACAAGCTACGTTGGTTCCGTACACGGTGTTAGCGCAGCTCATGGAGCCGTTTGTGGGGTGTTTTCAAGTTTTCGTTCCTAACGGCATGTTTTCAAGCCTAAGTGTAGATATTCCAAAAATTTTGTCGTGCTCTTAAATTGAGGGTCCCGTGGCCAAGCGATCGGTCTTTACGAGCAACATTGGTCTTGTGTGAGGTGTTGGAGTCATTCACGGGGCCATTTGGGAGGTGTATCAAGGTTTCTCCCTGTAATGGCATGTTTGAAGCCCAAGAGTTATATTATAAAATTTAGGTCGTGCTCTCAAACCGAGGCTGATGTGGCCTGACAGTCGACTGCTATGGGAAATGTTACTCCCTTGCGAGGTGTTAGCGTGGTTTACGATGATGTTTGGAGGGTATTTCGGGGTGTCTTCCTATAACGGCATATTTTAAGCCTAAGTGTAGATATTCAAAAATTTGGGACACACCTGCTCTCAAACTGAGGGTCTCGTGGCCACATGGTTAACCAACGAGCTACGTTGGTCCATGCGAGGTGTTGGGGCCATTCACGGAGCCATTTGGGGGGGGGGGGGGTGTTTCAGGGTGGGCTCTAATGACATGTTTTGAAGCCTAAGTGTAAATATTCTGAAATTTGGTTTGTGCTCTCACACCAGAGGTCCCGTGGCCACGCTATCGGTTCCGATGAGCTACATTAGCATGTGCGAGGTGTTGGCACCGTATATTGGGGTGTTTTGGGGTTTCTCCCTCTAACGACATGTTTTTAAGCCTAAGTCTAGATATTCTAAAATTTGGGTTATGCTCTCGAACTAAGGGTCCCATGGTCACACGATCGGTTCCTATGCTCTACGTTGGTCCCGTGCGAGGTGTTGGTGCCACTCATAAAGTTGTTTCGGGGTTTTCCACTCTAAGGCCATATTTTCAAGCCTAAGTGTAAATATTCTGAATCTTGGCTCATGCTCTCAAATCGGGAGTCTCGTGACCACGCGATTGGTTCCTACAAGCTACGTTGGTCCCGTGTGACGTGTTGGCACCACTGACGGGGCCGTTTGTGGGGTGTTTCGAGGTTTCTCCCTCTAATGGCTTGTTTTCAAGACTAAGTGTAGATATTCTGAAATTTGGGTTTTCCTCTCAAATCGGGCGTCTTGTGGCCATGCAATCGGTTCCTACGAGCTACGTTGCTCCCATGTATGGTATTGGCACCGCTCACGGGGCCATTTGGGGAGTGTTTTAGGTTTTTTCCTCTAATGACATGTTTTCAAGCCTAATCACCACTCAAGGGGCCGTTTGGGGGTGTTTTGGGGTTTCCCCCTCTAACGGTTAGTTTTCAAGCCTAAGTGTAGATATTCTAAAATTTTGGTTGTGCTCTCAAATCGGTGGTCAAGTGGCCATGTGATCGGTTACTACGAGTTACGTTGGTCTCGTGTGTGGTGTTGGCACTGCTCATGGGGCCGTTTGGGGGGTGTTTGAGGATTTTGACCTCTAACAACATGTTTTCAAGCCTAAGTATATATATTCTCAAATTTGGGTCGTACTATCAAATAGGGGGTCCTGTGGCCATGCGGTCGGTTCTTACGAGCTACGTTAATCCCATGCGAGGTGTTGGCACTATTCACAGGGCCGATTGGGGGATGTTTTGGGGTTTTCCTCCCTAATGGCATGTTTCGACCCTAAGTGCAGATATTCTAAAATTTGTTCCATGCTCTCAAATTGGGGGTCCCGGCCAGGCAATCGATTCGTAAGAGCAACGTTGGTCCCGTGCGAGGTGTTGGCATTGTTCACATGTCCGTTTGGGGTGTGTTTTGGAGTTTCACACTGTAACGACATGTTTGAAGCCTAAGAGTAGATATTTTGAAATTTGGATCATGCTCTCAAATCCAGGGTCCCATATCCTGGCAGTCGATTCCTACGAGCTACGTTAGTCCCGTGCGAAGGGTTGGCGCCACTCACGAGGCCGTTTGGAGGGTGTATCGGAGTTTCTTTCGGCAACGACGTGTTTTCAACCTAAGTGTAGATATTTCAAAAATTGTTTAGAATCTGATCTCAAACCAAGGGTCTCATGTCCACGTGGTTAATTCCAATGAGCTACGTTGGTCCTATGTGAGGTGTTGGCGCTATTCATGAGGCCGTTCGAGGGGTGTTTCAGGGTTTCGCCCTTTAACGACATGTTTTCAAGCCTAAGTGTAGATATTCTAAAATTTGGGTCGTGCTCTCACACCAAGGGTCCCATGGCCACACCATCAGTTTCGATGAGCTACGTTCGTCCCATGTAAGGTGTTGTCACCGTTCACTGGGGTGTTTTGGGGCTTCAACCTCTAATGACATGTTTTCAAGCCTAAGTGTAGATAAACTAAAATTTGTGTGGTGCTCTTAAACCAAGGGTCCCGTGTTCCCGCAGTCCATTTTGTACGAGCTACATTGGTCCCGTGTGAGGTGTTGGTGCCACTCACAAAGCCATTTCGGGGGTGTTTCGGGGTTTTTCCCTCTAACTTTATATTTTCAAGCCTAGGTGTAAATATTCTAAAACTTAGGTCATGCTCTCAAACCAAGAGTCCCGTGGCCACACGATCAATTCCTACGAGTGGCGTTGGTCCCCTGCGAGGTTTTGGCGCCATTCATAGGGCCATTTGGGGGGGGGGTTCAAGGTTTCTCCCTCGAAAACAAGATAAAGTGTAGATATCCTGAAATTTGGGTGTTGATATCAAACTGGGGGTCTCGTGGCCACATGATCGATTACAACGAGCTACGTTATCCCGTGTGTGGTGTTGGCACCACTCATGAGGCCGTTTGCGGGGTGTTTCAGGGTTTTTCCCTCTAACGGCATGTTTCAAGCCTAAGTGTAGATATTTTGAAATTTGGACCGTGCTCTCAAATTGGGGGTTCCCGTGGCCATGCGGTCGGTTACTGTGAGCTATGTTGGTCCCGCACAAGGTGTTGGCACAACTCACTGGGCCATTTGGGGGGTGTTTTGGGGTTTTTCCCCTAACGGCATGTTTTTAAGCATAAGTGCAGATATTTTGAAATTTGTGTCGTGCTATCAAACCGGGTGTGTCGTAGCCACACGGTCGGTTCCTATGAGTTACGTTGGTCCCTTGCATGGTGTTGGTGCCTCTCACTGGGACGTTTGGTTTTTTTCAGGGTTGCACCCTCTAACGGCATGTTTTCATGCGTAGGTGTAGATATTTAGAAATTTGGGTTGTGCTCTCAAATTGGGGGGTCCTGTAGCCACGCGGTCGATTTTTACAAGCCACATTGGTCCCACACAAGGTGTTGGCGCGGCTCACAGGGCAGTTTGGGGTGTGTATTGGGGTTTTTTGACCTAATGGCATGTGTTTCAAGACTAAGTGTAGATATTCTAAAATTTGTGTCGTGCTCTAAAATTGGGAGTCCCGTGGCGAGGCGATCGGTTTCGACGAGCTACGTTGGTCCCGTGCGAGGTCTTGGCACCATTAACGGGACCATTTGGGGGTGTTTTGGGGTTTCACCCTGTAAATACATGTTTTCTAGCCTAAGAGTAGATATTATGAAATTTGGGTCGTGCTTTCAGACTGGGGGTCCCGTGGACTGGCAGTCGGTTCCTACGAGCTACGTTGGTCCCGTAAGAGGTGTTAGCACCGCTCACAAGGCAGTTTGGAGAGTGTTTCGCAGTTTCTCCCTATAACCTCATGTTTTTAAGCCTAAGTGTAGATATTTTGTAATTAGGACCATGCTCTCAAACTGAGGGTCCTATGGCCACACGGTTGGTTATTAAGACCAATAATGGTCCCTCCGAGGTCTTGGCGCCGTTCACGAGGTCATTTCGGTGGTGTTTCGGGGTTTCTCTCTCTAATGGCATGTTTTCAAACCTATGTATAAATATGCTAAAATTTGGGCCATGATATCAAACTTGGTGTCCGGTGGCCATGCGATCAGTTATTACAAGCTATGTTGGTCCTGTGAGAGGTATTGGCGCTGCTCAAGGGGGCGTTTGAGGGGTGTTTCGAATTTCACCCTCTAATGGAATGTTTTTAAGACTAAGTGTAGATATTAAAAAATCTGGGTCATGCTCTCAATCCTGGGGTAACATGGCCTCGCGATCGGTTCCTACGAGATATGTTTGTACCATGAGCGGTGTTGTGCCTCTCATGACGGTGTTTTAGGCTTTCACCCCGTGACGGATTATTTTTAATCAAATGTGTAGTTACTGTAAAATTTGTGTCCCAATCTTAAATTGGGGGTTTCGTGGCCACATAGTCAATTCCTACTAGCTACGTTGGTCCCGTGCGAGGTGTTGGCACCACTCACGGGGCCATTTTGGGTATATTTCGAGTTTCGGCCTCGAACAGCATGTTTTTAAGCCTAAGTATAGATATTCTGAAATTTGGGTCGTTCTCTCAAACTGGGGGTCCCTTGGCCATGCGATCGGATCCAACAAGCTATAATGGTCCCAAGTGAGGTGTTGGCACCGCTCATGGGGCCGTTTGGGGGGTGTTTCGGGATTTCTCCCTGGCTCGTCATTTTGTCAAGCCTAAGTGTAGATATTCTTAAATTTAGGTCATGGTCTCAAATCGAGGGTCCCGTGGCCACGTAGTTGGTTCCTACGAGCTATGTTTGTCCTATGCAAGGTGTTGTCACCGTTCACTGGGGCTTTCGAGGTTTCTCCTTGTAACGACATGTTTTCAAGCCTATAAGTGTAGATATTCTAAAATTTAAGTTGTGCTCTCAAATCGGGTGTCTTACGACCACTCAGTCGGTTCCTACAAGCTATGTTGGTCTCATGCGTGGTGTTGGCGCCGGTCATGGGGCTGTTTGGGGGGTACTTCAGGGTTTCACCCTCTAACGACATGTTTTGAAGCCTAAGTGTAGATATTTTGAAATTTGGGTCCTTCTCTCTAACTGGTGGGTCTTGTGGCCACGCGATCGATTCTTACGAGCCACGTCGGCCACAGACAAGGTGTTGGCAAAAATCACGGGGCCGTTTGGGGTGTGTTCTGGGAATTTTCTCCTTAAGGACATCTTTTGAAGCCTAAGTGTAGATTTTCTGAAATTTTTATTGTGCCCTCAAATTGGGAGTCCCGTGGCCAAGCGATCGGTTCCTATGAGCTACGTTGTTCACAGGGCCGTTTGGGGGGTGTTTACCCTATAATTTCATGTTTTCAAGCCTAAGAGTTGATATTCTGAAATTTGGGCCATGCTAGCAAATAGGGGGTCGCTTGCAAGGAGATCGGTTTGTACGATCTACGTTGGTCCCGTGCGAGGTGTTGGCGCCGTTCACTACGCCATTTGGGGAGTGTTTTGGGGTTTCACCCTGTAATGGCATGTTTTCAAGCCTAAGTGTAGATGTTTTTTTAATTAAGACTGTGCTCTCAAACCGAGGGTCCAGTGGACACACGATCAGTTCCTACGAGCTACAATGGTCCCGTGCGAGGTGTTCGCGCAATTAACACCAGTAATTTGGTGAATATGAGATGACACATCATTAGTTTGGTGATCTCATACCCTTAACATCATTAATTTGGCAAGTATGAGATAAAATATCATTAGTTTGGTGATCTCAGAAACTTAACATCATTAGTTTAGTGAATTTAACATCGATAATTTGGTGAATATGAGATGACACATCATTAGTTTGGTGATCTCATACCCTTAACATCATTAATTTGGTGAGTATGAGATAAAACATCATTAGTTTGGTGATATTAGAACCTTAACATCATTAGTTTGGTGATATTAGACCCTTAACATCATTAGTTTGGTGAACTTAACATCATTAGTTCAGTGAATTTAACATCAATAATTTGGTTGATATGAGATATGAGATGAAATTGTGATAAAAAAAAAACATTATAGTTCGGAGTTACAAGCATAAGACAGGATAATTATAGGAAAAATTAGTTTCATTCAAAAGTCAGGTAGTTACAAAATATTTCAGAGGCTGCACATGCAAAAATACAAGAAGGAAAGAAATAAAGAGCCTCATGGATGAGCGTCATCCTCGGCTTGAGCTGACCCATCAATAGTTTGAGAAAGCTTAGGTTCCCTGACACTTATCTCCCCAACTTCATCATGTGTAACTTCATCCCCACGAGCTTCGTGACCTCCAAGGCACTTGTCTCAGCAAGGGAAGCACCAAGGCCCTCAACCTCAGCCAATGCAGAACCGAGATGATGGTCACCAAAGTCGAGACCCACAAAATCATCTGGTGATGAGCTATTAGTCTCATCATGCTTAATAGAAGCCCATCGTCTAGTAGCTTTTGTGCCTCTCTCAACATACTCAAAGCCGAAGTCACAAAACTCATCCGACTCTTTGTATTCAGCAATGCTTTTATCCTTAGCCTGAGCTAAGGCAACCTTCACTCTAGCATCAATGGTGGCCTTGATACTATCATCCTTTTCCTTCAGAGCCTTCTCATGGTCGGCCTTTAAAGTAATGTTCAGGTCTCTCTCTTTCTTCAAGTCACTCTGAACCTCGTCAAGTTTGGCCTGATATGCTTTCTCGGAGACCTCAACATTTAGACCATTTTGAATCGAGGGCAACCTCTTGAGGGTCAAGTTGGCAAAGAAATAAAGTGAGACTACGCCCTATAATATAAAAGATAGATCATCAAATACGAGACAAAGAGAATAAAGAGACAACACTGGGAAAAGTGGTGTTATTTTAAGACACCCAGATAGTATGGTGTAAAGCAAACTCGGCAATAAAAAGAGGGTCCATGACTTGGATAAAATGCTTGTCATCCTCTGTGATCATAGAACCGAGGGCATAAGTAGCCCTCGTATTGTGGGATATAACATTGTTGTCACTTATTTTGAGTTAGGACAGAAGGCCAACAAGAATGTCGTGTCTCGAAATGGGGATAACACGGTCTGTGTGTTGAGATTTTGTAGGCTGAGTAGAAGGGTTGGTTGTTTTCCTTTTTCTCTTCTTGCTACCACCGTCGGCTCTGCGTCCGCTAATAGTGGTTTTTTAGGCAGGAGGAGGGGGATCTCGGTTGGCACATCTTTCAAAAAGCTTTCTCAAATTGGGGGATGACATGTTCCAAAGGTCATCCGATATGCCTTCTCGACGATTTATAAAAACCAGACCCTACAGTTAGTCACCTGAGGAGGCAAGAGTACGAGATAACAGTTTATAAAAAGTTACTTACAAATCTCAGTCACAGGACCATCCCCCAGACCTACCTCAGCTAGATAGTAAGGGGTTAGTAAATCCTCAAACTTCATAAGAAATCCACGTTCTCCCTGCTTACGAAGTTTGTTAACTTTATCGTAAGCATCTAAACTCAACCTCGATTCCATCTTGGTCGATGTTGAGACTTTACCCCATCGCAGAGGGGTCTTTCGCTCAGACATTCCATATGGCTAGTTTGAACCAAATTCACAAGTGCCAGAAATGAAGAATAACGAGGCTTCCAATTATGGTTTGAGGTCTGAGTGACCATCATAAGTTTTTTCCCTGATTTCCTAGCTACGAAATGATAGTATCCAGGATGCATCTTTGGGGAAGATGGGGTATAACAAGCCAAGAAAATACCAACTAGAAGTTTGGTTGATGAACGAATTTCCACATGATAATAGATCCAATGACCACTCTCCAGGAGTTTGGATAAATCTGAGAGGGGATAAGATTTATAAGGGCTAAGATAGCCCTGATAGTTGGGTGGATAGGCAAATGAAAGCAAACCTTAAACATCTGTTTGTAAACATAAACCTCACCTTCTCTACCATTGTAAGCTTTCTCCCCCTCTTGAGGTTGTCGAATAGTTATTGAGGGACCAATCCCATAGAGTTGCCTCCATATTATAAGGTCGGCATCAAAGACTGTACTCTTATACCCTTCATCAATGGAGGTATCTACTTCACTTTCTTTGCTACTATTTTCCGAAGCGTTGGTAATTTAGTTAGTCGGACGACCTTGTGGGAACCTCAGGGTAAACTCAGCCTCTGTAAATTTTGAGAGAGGAACATTGGTCATAGGGGGAATAACCGCTATGGTGGGATCTAATATTTGAACTGAGTCAGACAGGTTCGAAGTCTGAGCTATCTTGGAAGAGGAGATGCAAGGGAAAGCCTCGTATTCCTCAAACTCCTTCACTGAAGAATAATCCATGGCCTCTGTAAGAGACTCCACACTCTCTTCCGCATGAGAGGTGGACATAGGGTCGGTAGACAATAAATAATTCATAGACATTGCGTCCCCAACTTCAGATGTTTCCTCCTTAGCCTTAGACTTTCGACTTGTAACTATTTCTGGTGTTTTCTTAATCTCATGTATTAGTACCTTGGACTCAAATGGTGGCACACATGCCACAGGTACTTGGGGTATAGGACCGACAATGGAGGTGGATAAATGGGACGAAGAGGGAAGACCTCAGACTTATGGCTCTTGGCCTATGCAGTCTCTACCTCTTTGATACAAATAAAGCAGCTCTCTCATAGGCTTCAAAACTCCTTAGCTAACTTATAGAGGTGCCTCAACATCAACTAGATGAGGTTGCACTTGGAACGAAAAATATGGAAAAGAACAAACAACTTGAAATATTGACTGAAGAAAGGGGAAGTTTAAGGGTTAGTGACCAATAACTCCAAGAACAAAACCTTAAATGTCATTGGAGAAGGTGACCGGGGTCACGCCAAAAAATGAAGAAAGTTGGAAAAATAAACAAAAACTCTCAACACCTCCCTCTACTATCTAAAAATCCCCAAAACCTCACCAATAACAGGCTGAACACAGCCTTAAAACGCCCTCAATCTCACCAAAAAACTTAAGGCCCTTGCCGGAAAACCCAAGTTCAACAGAAAAATAAAACACTTTGGATAAACTAGTTATCAAAAGAAAGTAAATGATGATTGCAATGGAAACAAAGGAGGAAAATAGGCTAGAAGGTTACTTGAAGAGATTGAAGACGGAGAACTGTTGGTGCTCTTACAAAATATGCAGAACGTTATAGAGAGAGTGAGGCGGGAGAAAAGTTTTTGAGAAGGTAAAGAGGTGAGAGAAAGGAAATTTGAGATTTTATACTTTAGTAATGATAAGGCGCGAGTTCCAACCGCTAGCCATAATTTGGAGGCCCGACTGTCGAAGCACATAGACATCCTGTCATACTTGGAAGACACGCTAGCTAATCAGAACTGTGACACATGTCACCCTCAACCATAACACCCCCCATTGGATAGAGCGGATGCATACCCCCAGTCATCTCTTCCCATAGGCGACTAGGGGCTAGGGGTGATTGATATTCCCAACTATAACCTCGCACAAGGACGAGACCCTCAACAGACGAGCTTCTTCCAGGGGATCGTTGGACATCTCCAAGACTCGTCTGAAAGTAAGGTCGGCCTCACTTGCAACCTCGGCTCGAAAGTTGGACGAGACCTTAGAAATAGGGTCGCAAAATCAATTGAATATGTCTTCCACTCATTAGCCGACGCTGGTGGAACCCTACCTGAACGACCTTGACGTGGGCATTCTAGTTGAGCTTACACTTGCCAAGGTTCATCTTGAGATCAAGAAATCACTCAGGAACCTCATACTCTACCTATCCGAGACCTCTGCAGACGATACTACAATTGGTCGAGCACTACAAAGTGTCCAAGAGATGTGTTCCACATGTGCATATTTGTTGCAACTGAATTATTCCCCCATGCGGGGGAGGTTATTCGATAATGATTACATGCATGCAGTAAGACAGGTGGCTTAACGACATTGGTTGGGACCACCCACCTAGTTACCCATTGCGTGCTTGGGGGTGCACTACACCCCCCAAATACTATAAGTATGCTTCTTCCTCCCTATAAGGAGGTGGATAGAATTGGAAACCCTACTGTTACTATGTTAAATTACATAGAAGAGAGAGAAATATTGAGTGGTTGTATTAATGGCTAATGGATCCCAAATTTAGTGGATCTCTCACATACTCACATAGTGGACGTAGGCCCTCCAAAGGCTAAACCACTTATATCCAGTGTTATCTTCTCTTTTGCCTTATCGCTTTCAATACTTTTATATTTATTAGTACTCCATTGTTGTCCTAGTTTGAGCTTACTTATCATATTGACTTAGTGGTGCCATTTCTCCCTCTAACGACATCAGTTGGCACTCCTCATGGGGTCATTTTGGGGGTGTTTTAGGCTTTCTCCCTCTAATGACATGTTTTTAAGCCTAACTGTTGATATTATGAAATTTGGGTCGTGCTCTCAAATCGGGGGTCGTTTGGCAACGATGTATGAGGAGAGTTTTATTCGATGAGCAAATAATTTTTCTCAAATTGATATCCGGATTTTTTGATGTTTATTTTCAAAATTGGTATCAAAATATTTTCTCACATGCTTCACAAATTATTTGACTTTGATTTTACAAATTGGTATTGATATTTTATATTAGTATCGTAATGGTTATATCATTTGTTACTCCATACTTCACTAGGTATTTGTCTGTTTCATGTGTGTAGGTATTCTTCAGATATTTGAGATTTCAAGTCTACATCACATCTAGACACCTCTTGCTTGTCGGACAATCATTTACTAGTCTTATCCTGTAATTTTGATTTTGGGTTTTATGGGATGGAATTTAGGCATCATACGGCCAGTCGTCCTGGCTTAGGCATTTCACTGTTTGGACTTTGTCCCGGAATAGTCAAAGGGGGATATTTATATGGACAAAATTTCCAATTGAGTCCATTGCAGTATTTGACTTATTCCAGTAACAAAACATGCTTTTGGGTCATAGATAGATCTTTTATTGTCACGATCCCACATAGTATATGACATAAAGTTTATTGAAGATGTTGCGGCCAAGCTTTAAAGATAAATCATGGCGAGATTTTATTGGTGCATGTTTCACATCTTTATTGCATTTCAAGATCACTCAAGTATGAATGTGCAATGTTTATGAAACTCGAAAATTGTTTTAGGATGTTTTTTTATTAAATAAGTGTTTTGAAAATGTTAAAAAGTGTTTTAAAAATGTTTAAACTTCATTTATTTTGAGATAAAGATCGTTTAGAGTTATGTATTTTTCAAACTCTTAAGTTTAGTGGTTCAAATGACATTTGAAGTCGTTCGAGAGAGATAAGCACGTAGTTCGTACAAAATGTGCATTTCGTTTGAGCAAAAGTAAGATTTCGTTCAAACTATACGCTGACTCAAGTTTCCTATTGAAGGCGCATTTCTCTCAGAATTACGTAAGTTGTAGAACCAAAAAAATAGTTTACATACAATACATTTTATGCACAAGTTTTCTAAGGTTTTCAAAGATAAAAAATGTCCTTAGAGTTTAAAGATCTGAGATTTCATTCACATATGCTATAGTGATCTTTGTTTTCACCTTAGTGGTTTGTTCTACAATTCGGACATCCTTGGGTTTTGCGGTGAAGAGGCGAAGGAGTTCATGTTCAACATTGTAGACATTTGTAACCTACATCGGTTGACACCGAGGCACTCGTGGATGAGTGTGCTATGGACAGGTATCGTGGAAGGATATTAACGTGGGAACTGTGGAGGAGTGGTTGAAGATCAGAGAAGCTTCAAGACTTGGGGGGATCAAGTCGTTGAGTAAGTATGTCATTTGTACTTTGTAATACACCATTATAATGATTGTCTGGATTGGGTCGTCTGAGGTTTTTTCCCTTAGTGTTTTCCTCGCACATCCAGCGGCACTTTTGTGAACTTATTTATTTTACTTTCTTTAATAACCTAGATACACGTTTAGGATTAAACAAGATAAAATTTTGTTTGATTAACTTTGCTTCACATACTTGGTGCAGTTAAAATTTTGAAAAAGTTTTTTTAAAAATAAAGTTGGTTTTGACATCATTAAAACACATTCAAAAGAAAAAAGGGCCTACAGTAAGACTTTAATAAAAGTTCAATGTGTCCGATCTCCATCCAGTCGGGATTTGTTTTTTAAAACCTATGGATTTTTGCACGTGGCCAATTAGGAGGAAGTTTATCTATAATGGATGCATTGATGTCAGTGACATGAACTCGAAATCTCATCCTCTTCAGTCAATTGGCAAGATTGAGTTCGGCGTGGATGTGTCGCAAGATGTCACAGTCTTCGGCAAAGATCTTTCTACGTAATTCTATCCATAACGGATGAATTTGTTTCTGCCATCTCTAACAGCGTAAGCATTGTCAGTGTTGTATTAGGATTATGTACGTGAAATATATATTGTACAGCTTCATTCGAGGATTCTGTAAGGAAAAAAGAATACGATTGAATAAGTACTCATATTAAGTCTTATCTTTACAATGGAAATTCCCACCAACAATATGGCGGAATCAAACTATAGTTGCACAACAATCCTTACTTCCCTCACTCTCCTCAACAAAATCGAACTCCACCATCTAAAATTATTAATGGGAACACTTGCTATTTTTGTAAAACGCCGGGGCACTAGTCCAAAGACTGTCCAACAAAACTTCAAAGAAACCAGCGGAGCCACGTAGTCTTTCACGAGTGAATCTCGTGTATGTGTCTGGATGTCACCGTTAATTTATTAGGTTTTGAATACCTACTTTTCTCATTTAAGAGAACAATCCCTAAAATCAATCCTAACATCAACCCTAAAATTAACCTTACAAACATTAGTCATAAAATTAGCCCTTCAAACATTAGTCATAAAATTAATCCCTTACAAACATTACCCCTAAAATTAATCCTAAATTTAGCATTAGTATTAAAGGAGAGGTATTTTTATATTTAATCCCTAAACATAAACCAACATTAGTTATATATATGTATTTGTTTCTAGAATACACACACAATCACATACATACACAATAAACACACACACATATACCCGTATATAGTATACATATACAATATACACACATACATATACACAACACACCCATATATAATATACATATATAGATACATGCATACACACACACACACAATCACACACATACATACGCACAAAAATATAAATGCACAAAATATTACCTTTGAGATTGAAAGAGAGCCGAAATCCCCAGAGAAGGGGAAAGTTGTGAGGTTTTAGAAATTTTCAAGGGAAATGAAAAACTTGTCTGGTAATTAAGTATAAAGACACTAGTCATGGCCCTCAGCCGTGACCCCCTTAATTTTTAACACATCAGTGTGGACATAAGACGCTGGTCATGATCCAAAGCCATGACTCGATTCCCCGGATGATCATGGTATCCAGCTGTGACTATCTCAGTGTGTATTATGGTTTATGGTCACGGACTTAGACCATAACCCCATTCGAGACTACACTTGGAGGGAAACTTGGTGTCATAATGGTCACGCATGATCCACGGCTCATAACAATGACCTACACAAGTCAAGGCTTGGGTCCGTGACCACCTGAAAGATGATCCATGACCACATTGAGTCATGGACTTGTTCACGCCCACTTCCTATATGGTCACGGATATGGGCCATGATCCCCATACACTGACCATTCAAAGGATTTGGTATAATTATTATTGATAATTTATTATTATGGGTCCGCTGATGAATCTGACTCGCATAAGGGTGTCATTTGTTTGGGATGACCATTGTTAGTTATCTTTCGACGAGCTAAAGGAAAAATTGACTTTTTCACTTTACTTGCATTGTCTAGATGAGGGGTGGAGTACCGTGTCTATATCAATGCATCCTTATAGGGACTTGGGGGGGGGGGTGTTAGAGTAGAAGGAGATGGATATAGCTTATGCATCTCGCAAGCTTAAGTCCCACGAGAGGAATCACCACACCCATAACTTAGAGTTGGGCGTCGTCGTATTTCCCTTAAGGATTTGGAGGCACTATCTGTTGGGGGAGCAGTTTACTTTGTTCACAAATCATAAGTCCCTTCAGTATCGTTTCACACAAAAAGATCTAAACATCAGACAGTGGAGGTGGTTGGAGTTCGTGAAGGATTACTAGTTTGATATTTCATATCATCCTGGTAAGGCTAACGTAGTGGTATACGCATTGAGTCAACGGCACGCAAGGAAGATAGCAGAGGTGTGGAAGGCAAAATAGAGAGACATTCTACATGATGATGAGGTTTCTCGAGAGTGCATGTTCGTACTAGATGTCACGCTTGTTATTGTGATAAGGGTGGTGAGAGCACAGGTAGGGGATCAGTATTTCCAGCCTAAGATTCTCCAGTTTTTAGCTGATGGGGAAGAGTCTTACTTGATAAATTTATAGGGTAGTTTGCATTTTAATGCGATACTTGTGCTTATAGAGGATGAGGATTTGCAACATCCGGTGATGTCAGAGTCTTACGGGTCCAGATTTATGGTACATACCAATGGGGATAAGGTGTACCAGGATATGCATAGGCAATATTAGTGGTCGGGGATGAAGCAAGACATAGAGGAGTTTATCTCGAAGCATAGTACCTGCCAGTTAATGAAGGTAGACCACCAGAGATCGACAGGGATGTTACATCCGCTCGAGATTCACGTGTGGAAGTGGGAGAGTATCTCTATGGATTTTATTAATGGGTTACTGTTATCGCAGTGAGGTCGCAACTCCATATGGGTGATAATTGATTGATTGACTAAGGTGACCCATTTTCTTCTAGTTTGCACAGATATTGAGATGAGGCAGTATGCACAGTTATTTATTGATGAGATAGTATGGATACACAGAATTCTGATTAGTATTGTGTCCGATAAGGGTAAAATATTTGTGTCCCATTTCTAGCAGAGATTTTAGGAGGCTATGGACACGGATTTATGGTTGAGTATATCATATCACCCATAGACAGATGGGAAGATATAGAGGTTTAATCAGATTCTTGAGAATATGCTACGAATGTGCATACTTGACTTCGAGCGATGATGGGAGCAGTACCTTCCTTTGGTAGAGTTTATGTCTAACAACTCCTACCAGTTCACCATCGACATGGAACCATTCGAGGCACTATATGGTTGGACTTGTCGTTCTCCTACTTATTGGTTAGAGTGGGGGATAATAAGTTATAGGTGCCAGACATGATTCAAGACACCACTACCAAGATTGAGCTGATCCGAGGGCGCATTCGTATAGCTCAAGATAGGAAGAAGAGTTATGCCGGGGCAGACATAAGGCACGTATAGATGGAGGTTGGTGACTAGGTGTTGGTATGGGTGTCTCTTATGAAGAGGTTACGAGATTCGACACGAGGGGGAAGCTAGCACCTAGATATGTGGGACCATTTCGGATTATCGAGAGGGTGGGACTAGTAGAATATAGGCTGGGACAATCGGAGCATCTGGAGAGGGTCCACGATGTGTTTCATGTGTCATTGCTAAAGAATTACCATAGGAGTGAGCGGGCCTTCTGGAAAATCCCATTAGAAGAGATCGACTTACAGCCAAATATATCCAAAGAGGAAAGATCGGTGGTGATACTTGATCGTAGTGAGCGTAAACTGGTGGTTCCCTTTGTTAGAGTTCAGTGGGGGAATCACAATGTTGACAAGTCGATGTGGGAGTGGGAGGATGACATGTGAGATAAGTATCCAGTGTTATTTATCGCAGGTACATTCCAATTTCAAAGGCGAAATTCCTTTATAAGAGGGGAAGTATGTAACACCCCATATTTTATATGCACAAAAAATTAATTATTTTGGTAAATTCTAAATTACACACGTGACGCAATTTAATGAAATTAAATATTATGTGTTAATTAAATTATTAATCGGAGAGAAATGATAAATATTTATTAAATAAAATTACTAAGTGTAAGGACAAAAGTCTCCGATTCAGTCTCAATTTTGTGTTGGCTCAATTCCCGAAAAAAAACATTTGAGCCATAGGATAGTGTTCAAGTTTATCCATTCAAGCCTATGACGTGTTAGTTGAAGATGTAGTGGCCAAGATTTTAAAGCTTTATCATATGCCGGGTTTATTGTGTCTCATTTCTACATCAACAACATTGGTTCCAATTACTCCTAAGGTATGAATCCATTACATATTTATATAGGAGCATGGAACAATTTTTATTGGGTGTAATTTTTGTTTAAACTGATGTTTATTTTTAGAAGATTTCCTTAAAACTTTAAAATAAAGTTTCTGCGCTAAAAATCGATTTTTAAGCATTCTAGAAGTTCGTTCGATATTGTCATTCGAACAAGCTTTTCATTCCAACGAGACTGTCGTTTGAATGAGTTTGCCAACAAACATTCCCACTTGACCAATGGAATATCGTTAGAAGTTTCGTTTTAACGAGACTTCGTTCGAACAAAAATCTTGTTCAAACGAGATTTTTGGCGGGAAATTTTTTGGCAGGTTTAATCAGTTTTTCCCCATGTTCCCACTTACTTTTACCCACTAACTCTTGACAAAATTTATATGTGCGGGAATCAAGTTTGAAAAACTAACTTTTGACATTTTCTAAACACCTTTTTGAGAGGGAAAATTTCTAAGTTCAAAAGTTCATGTTTTAAGTCTTTGAAATTTCAAGAACATTATTCCAAAAACACTTTAGTTTACACCCATAGTTTGTTTATTCCAAGTTACCATATAAATATCTTACTTGGAGTGTTTGGCACCGGGTTTTACTTTATCGAGTCGAAGAGTTCGTTTGGGTTTTCTTCTACATCCCTCAAAGAAGAAGTCTCATTTTGTCTACGGCATTCTCACATGGTTAAAGGCACCATGTGTGGTTGACGGTTGTTCCTAAAGCCTCATTGGTGGATTCTAAGGTTCCGATGGAGTCCGGGATTGTCAACTAACGGAGGTTGGTACAAGAAGATGCATCAGGGGTTAAAGGGAGTCGAGTCGAGTTGAGTAAGTCACTTGTCTTGTACTTGTAAAAATACCATACTTAGTGGACTTAAGTCTAGGGTCGTTCGAGTTTTTTTCCCGTTGTGGGTTTTTTCCTTGTACATCGCGGCATAGTGGTTATTTTTTTTATTTTATCTTTTGTAAAATTCACGTTAGATGCATGCTTCGGTAAAAAGATAAAATTGGTTTAAATCACTACTCATGCTTAAGTTGGTGCTAAAATTAATTTGGGTAATGTTTAATTAATTTAGTATAAGTCGTTAATTTTATTGGTTAAAATTGGTTTGGCCAAATTTGGTAATATTGAAAATATGTTTTAGGCAAATTTCTAGGACTTTTATTAAATTGTTATTTATTTGGCTTAAAGTAAAAATTCACAAATTTGGTTTTTGTGTGTTTGTTTAATTGAACCACCTTTATTCCGCATCTAAAAGGAAATTAATTAATTTTGGTAAAATGTGAAATTTGGGGGTATTTGCGACTTCAAATTGGTATCAGAGCATTGATTTAGAAAAAACTCACGTTTTCACTAAGTGAATAATGATTTAGTATTTTACGTCATAGTGAGTGACAATGATGTGACTGTGGTATATCTCAATCGGATGTCATGTGTGGACTGAGGTCGAGATAGAAATTATTTTAAAGTAACTAGGATGATGATTTTGAGGTCACGGTTGGTTCCAAAAGGGTCAAAATAGTGTTCTCGGGGGTAGTATTTAGGTCCCAGGCCAAGTTTAGGCCAAATCAACACCACAGGAGGGCATTTCGGTCATTTGGGAGTGTGTGGTAGGGAGATCTCCAAATATTAGAAGAGTATAACATCCCATAGGTGTGTAGGGATGGGGTTATATCAATCTTGAGAGAGACAAAGCCATTAAAATATAATAAGAGAGCATTCTTGGAGTTTAAGAAAGGATTCTTGAAGCTTCCAACCTTATTCTTGCATCACCATCATCTTTGGAGTGTGGATTGGAAGGGAAGACAAACTCATCATCTTCACAAAAATGAAATCAGATCACCCCCATATAAGGCAAGTGTTTATATTGCTTATTTTCAATTGGTTATAATACCCATGTTAGGAGTTGAGATATCTAGCATGATTTCATGATTTTTAGAAAAAATATTATACCATATTCATGTTAATGATGACAAAACATGTTAGAGGTTTTGATTCTAGATTTATAATTTTGAAATTTGAATTGTTGGGATAATATAAGAGAATGAAATCTGGGTTTATGAAGAACTTGGTTGAAATATGAAACGAGGGCTTGCATGAATTAATTAGAGACTTTAATCTTGTGAATAATGGAATTTAATGATTTTTTGATGATGAAAATTCATTGGGATCCATTCATATACTAATATTAGATGTTGGGTTAAATTATATGAGAGTTTTAACAAAAATCATGAGAGTTGTGTCCAAGAAAAATAGTGAAAAATGTAACAGCTTATTGGAGAAGATGACCTGAAACTTTTCGAATCGATTCATCCCAAGAGCTAATCAATTAGGCCTTTAGGAAAATCAATTCGATTTTACCATATTTGTGAAAATTTTCCTTTCGAAACCTGAATTTGTGAATAATTAACGGGGAAATTTTTGGGGTATCTTTAAGTGAGAAAGAGGATTGTATTGAATGTCAGTAGGTCTATGGTGGGGTTTAGGTTTACATAAATTGAGATGAGTTAAGGCTCAGGATAATCTAGCATATATCCATATTAAATGAATGTGCAAGATTTGAAATGGATCACGGGAAGTATGATCGACTCTATGATTCCAACGAGTAGTGTAGGAGTGAAATAACTACTAATATTAATTAAGGGGTAACTAGGACCCTTACGGTAGTGAGCGACACTCGAAAGTATACTATTTGAGGTTATAATGATAATTAAAGGTACGTTGAGTATGCGAGAGATATATACTACGCACGGGTTAACATATTTGGGTTATGTATATACCAACCGAATAAATATGTATATAGGTTGTGTGAATACCAATGATTATGATTTCTTTATGTGCGTGAACATACCTACACTGCCTCTTATCGAGAGGTTTCTGCGTAGAGGGAGATCCCACCTTGACGATTCCAGTGAGGTCTGAATTTATGCCCTACAACATGGGACTTAGGTCAGCTCACTATGCATGTGTACTAGTGTGGCTAGAGTGTCATTTGGGTACGTTAGGTGTGTGCGTATCCCAAAGTCTTAGAACCATGTTCACCACCATTGCGTTCATTGATTTTTGGTTTAAGGAGACATTGTGAACCAATAATCCTTGATTTAGTACGAGAGGTACATGGACTTGATACCATAGTATGTTAGCATCACAAGGGGACATTCCAGGGATGCTATAGCTATATATACTATGTGTGTGATAAATATATACAAACATGTTTTATCTACTTATGTGTGATAGCAGAACATATAGATCGCATATATATAAAAGGAATTAAGTAGAGAAACTTAATTAATTTAATTAGTAATAATACGTGGACATTATTCATTATTGATACTATGGTAGCGATTCGTATGTGACATACAAGGGAGCTAGATTTTTTAGGGTAGTTAGATACTTAAACTAGTTGGGTTGGGTAGCATAGTCATGTAGGTACGTTGGGCGTGCACATTAGATGAGAGGTGAGGAACTTAAGGGAGTGTACACTAAGCTAACATGTGTATCTAATAACTATTTTTAAATTGCGATTTAAACACTTGCAAAATATTTTCAAATCCTTTTAGGTGTCCAGCCACAGGGATACCCAGCTTGATGATTTCATCCAAGGATGCGTAGCTGCAGCATTTGTGTAGTCTTGCAAGAGTTGCTTTAGACGCTTCAGCTCATTCTCATCTAGATGGGATTACTTTCAATACTTCTTTTGGGTGTGTTTCCCTTCAGACTATTTATTCTCTCCAGTTTATTTATCAGACCGCGTTTAGATTCAGATTTATTATGTAAAACATATGTTTGGATTGTTTGGGAACCAATGGTTTATTCGATCTTATTTATTTATATATTTGTCGTGAGATTTCTCAATTTATATTTGTGTGGATGGGTTGATTTATTTATTTTAAATTCTGCTTGTTGTTACTTAATTAAAAGATAAAACTAGACACCTACTTAATTTAACCTAGGAAGTTAGTAATTAAAAAGTTTTTCGACAGTGATGCTGAGAATGAACCAAATGAGAAACCTGTTTATTTTAATGTAGAACTGATCACCCATGGTTAGAATAGGCAAAGTGCCTCAATGTAGGAGGAGAGGTTAGTAGCTTATGCTTCTTGAAATCCTAACTCTCTCGAGGGGAATTACCCCATCCATGATTTGGATTTTGCACCGGTGGTTTTTTCTGTTCGGATTGGGATACATTATTTGTTAGGGGAGAGATTCCATCTTTTCACAAACCATAAGAGCCTGCAGTATCTATTCACGTAGAGGTATTTGAACATTAAATAATGTTAATGGCTTGAGTTTGTGTAAAACTCTCATTTTCAATATCACCTGGGCAAAGTGAACATAGTGGCACACATTTTGAGCAACACACCAATAGTTACAGTTTCTACAATTTGGAAGGCAAAGTGGTGTTTTCTTTACAATAAGGGTAAGTTAGCTCAAGCCTTTATGTAAGTTCTTACCATAACAATCAAGACAATTATTTTGGTTATAAGGGCACACGCAGGGTATCCTTCTTGTTAGAATAAGGTCAAATATACTTTGGTTGAGGGAGCAGAGTCGTACTTGATTGGGTCTGATGTGGATTGCATTTCCATGTTAGATTAATAGTTCTCAAGGATGAGAAATTAAGTTAGGTGGTGATGTGTGAGGTGTATGGTTAGAATTTATGATACATCCCGCTCGGGATAAGATGTACCAAGATATGAGGAACCAATATTAGTGGGCAAGTGTAATACCTCATAATTTTTTTGATTTTTATTTAATGGATTAATTAATTAAATGAGAATTAATTGGAAAAATTAATCCGAATTTAAATACTAGCGAGACGTGAGTTGGTATTTAAATATGATGATAATGTTAAATATTATTGAGTATGTATAGTAATATATGAGTATTGAAAGTATTAAAATTTTCAAGAGATATAAATACGACAATTTGAGAAATTAAGTTGGGACGCGCATGTTAGTCGCATCAGAGATTGGTTTAATTTGGTTTGAAAAGTAAATTTATATTTTTATCAACTATATGGTCATTTTGAGTGCGCCAACGTGTTCGGAAGGGTCGAAATAGTCAGAAAACACTAGCCGGGAGTTTAGTTTGGGTCCCGGGGCACTTTTAGGCCAAACCGGCAACCCATAAGGGTAATTTGGTAATTTTAAAAATTGAGGAATTAAAACCCACGAATTTTATAGCTTAATTATATATTATTAGAGAGGCCACTAAGGACATTAACAGCAAAAGACAAGAGAGTGGGCTATGGGGGTTTTGAGAGAAGTTGGAGAGAGGTTACAAGAGGTTCCAAACCAAAACCATCACCCATCACCACCATTCTGGAAGGATTTGTAACAAGAAAGAGGAGAGAATCAGCCTATAATCACCAACAACAAATCAGAAGAACAAATCTAAGGCAAGTGACTTGGTTTCATTACTTACATTGAATATGTTCTCCATGTTTAGTGTAGAAATTAAAATATGTCTTGAAAGATTGATGAAACCCCAATGGAGTTGTTAGGAAATTGCATGTAGAATTGTTCTGGAAGAATTTAGTATTCAAAATATAGCATTTTATGATGTAAAAACGAATTTTAAAAGGAGTTTTCATGTTAAACTAAATTATGGGTTCATGTTGTTAGGGTTTGTGGCAAAATTTGGGGATTTATGGATTTTACATGTTGATTTGAAGGAATTAACCTAAAAACTATGTTACTAAGTGATCTAGGGTGGTTTAGAATAATTTAAGAACCTTAAAATCTGATTTGTATGAATTTGGGATGATTTTATAGAGGAGAAAAGTTGAGGGAAACGAAATGGGTGAAATCTAGGCACTTTCGGAAATTTCATTAGAAGACCAACCCAGGTCGTTCGAACGACCTCGTTCGAACGAGCTTCTAACAAGATTCCAGTAGCCCTTCTAACGAGTTTGTTCGAACGACACTCATTCGAACTACCTTGTTCGAACGAGATTTCTAACGAGTTGACAGAATGACCTTGTTCGGCCGATTTTTGTTTCGAACTTCACATAGGCTTATTTATGGGTATTATTTTTTGTTGAACTTCAATAATTTTGACCCTAGAGAATTGATGTTGGGAACTTCGTGAACACTTAGACTCGAAGAAGACTAGTAGGTATATTTGTGAGGCCGGAGGATAACTTAGGATTTAATTCTGGAGAAATGCATATAAGACTTGTTAACCTTTAGGAGTTAGGTTTTAAGTAATTGAGTTTCGCGATGTGAGATGTGTCGGCAGTCTATATTGTATATTATCCAAATACTTATAAATGTGCAAACTTGAATGACGGTATAGGAATGTAAAATAAACCTCTATTAATATTAATAGATATCTAAGATGTGTGAATGCTTAATATATGGACTTATATGTGTATAACATACCTACCATACTTCCTTTCACGGGAGGTCGCCTTTCGATCAGGTTCATATAATCTTTGTGTGCCTACGGGGGGGATTTAGATTGGTACCTCAAGGACATAGGTCAGAGAATGACTTATTGGTGAGTTAATAAGTCAGCTGATCATGGGAGCGTAGGTATGTGCGTGACCCATGGATATGTGAACTATGTTCGCCTCCATTATGTGTGATTGTTTCTTATTAAAACGGTTGTTGAGAGATTCGGAATACGTGGTCCTTACATACGTGATGTACCGGGATTCGATAGCAGAGTATGTGTGCATCGCAGCTTAGCCTAGGAGTGCCATTATTGTATATTTATGATGAGATTAATATACTGATAATTGAGATAGATTGTTTATTAAAGCGTAAGTGTGGAAAATTGTAACATTTTTAGTGGAGTTAAAAATGGAAAATTCTTAGTAATTATTATAACTAATTCTGAGGAATAAAAAGTAAGACTCTTCGTTTATATTAAGATGTCGGGAATTGAATTTTGAATTGTAAAGTAAAGTCAGGTTATGAATTGGACTAGTTAGATAGTGGAATAGACTAGAACGGGTATGGGTACGTTAGGAGTGCACAATTAGTTGAGAGGTGAGGAACTCATGTGAGTGCACGCACTATCATGTATTTTATATTCACTATGTTAATGTTGTTAAAACACTTGCTATAATTTAAACTGTTTTCATAATCGAGATCTGACCCGTTTGCTTTCAAATCTATTTTCTTCTAAAAACCTTTTAGGTGCCCAGCCACAGGGACGCCAAGCTTGGGAGTTCCATTCCAGTGACGTGATGTAGCTGCTGTGGAAGTTGCAGGACCTCAATAGTAGACGCCTCCACTTTCTACATTGATTCCATTTCAGATTTTCTTCAGTTGTTAGGGCATGTCGCCCCACTTCTTATAGAGATAGTTTTATCATACTCAGTTTATTTCAGTGTTGGAGTTAATTAATTTATTTATTCAGACTTTGTATTTGGTTTTATTCAGTATTCGTATTATTCAAAGGAGTGTTCCTCCAGACTCATTTTATTCCATTATTTTTCTATTGTGACTGTGATGTGATTGTGTTACCTTTCGCTCATAATTTAATTGGTTGCATGTTAATCTAAGTAAATTAAAATTGACAGCTCACTTTTTAAAATATTAGGTGGCTAGTAATTGTTTCAATAAATGTTTTCGACAGTGATTCTATGAACTGAACCAACTTGACATTTTGTATTAATTTGAATAAGGGAGTTGCTACCCGGTATTTAATTGGTCAGGGTGTCACATGTGGTATCAGAGCATCAGGTTCTAGTGTCCTTAGGATATGTACGGTTTGCTATGTTTTCGTGTAGCACCCTTGATATAGAGCCCTATATTATAGGATTGTTGTACTCTTTTGTGTATCTTTCACTCTTCAGCTATTTTGAGATAATAACTGTGAACTTATAAGACTAATCTCTCATTTCAGATTCCTCCACGACGTGCACAGCGAGTTCCCAGGGATGCTCAGCCCGAGCCACAGCCTGCACCAGTTTCGGGCACCATGAATGCCGCAGAGGTTGTCGCTATTATGGCCCAAGCGGTAAATGCCGCTCTAGCAGTTGTGCAGCAGGCACCGCCTCGGGCGCCGGTAGTAGCACCAGTACAGGCTCATGCATTACCATCTTCTTGGGAACATGTTCGTGATGCTTTTCAAAAGTCACACCCTCCAGAGTTTGCACGTAGCTCCGACGTCGTTATGTCCAGCCAGTAGAAGAAGGACATCCAAAGTCACTTGAGGATATACGAGTGTACGGATGTTCAGAGATAGATACTAACCACTTTTAAGCTGGTAGGGTCAGCATTGCAGTGGTGGGAGTCAATTACCACCGCGGAGGAGAGAGATGTTCTTACCATTAAGGAGTTCTGGGTGAGGTTCGACCGCAAGTATTTTCCCTCAGCTGTTCACACTGAGATGAGGAGAAAATTGATGAACCTCAAGCAGGAGGGGAGGAAAGTTGCTGAATATGAGGCCGAGTTCACAAATCTCTTGAACATCGTCCCCGTTGAGATTCCGACAGAGAAGAAGAAGATTCAGAAGCTCATGGATGGGTTGACTTGGAGGATCCGTTAACACTTTCTAGGAAATCTCTCGTCGTCCCCGATGAGATTTTGACAGTGATGCTATGAACTGAACCAACTTGACATTTTGTATTAATTTGAATAAAGGAGTAGCTACCTGGTATTTAATTGGTCGGGGTGTCATAGCAAGAATAAAGAAGGACATGATAGTTCTTATGACCAAGTGTGATACTTGCCAAATGGTTAAGGTAGATCATCAGAGACCAACAAGTGTTCTACAACCTCTTGAGGTTCCAGTGTGGAAATGGGAGTGCATTTCCATGAATTTATCACAGGTTTGCCCACGTCGCCATGATCATGGAACTTTTAACTAAAGGGGATCCATGTTTACCGATTCAGACATTTTTTACTTCACAACAGCACACTAGAGTTATCCCATTAAATATTGTGAAGCTACATGGTGTACCTCTTAACATCATGTCTAACAAGGACAAGATATTGTGTCCCACTTTTGGAGGAGTTTCAAGTAGGAATTAGGGAAAATTTGAGGTTAAGTACTTCCTATCACACACAGGCGGATAAATAGACGGAAAGAGTGAACTAAATATTTAAGGGCATGCAACATATCTACATTTTGGACTTCAAGGGAAGTTGGGAGCCATAAGAGAGAACTTGTCTTTGGGTAATGATAAGAAGTGATAATTTCTCTTGTCCCTTGGGTGTTTGTAGTATAAGTGAGGCGTAACCTTTATTGATGATGATTGAAAAGGTACTTTGCAAGAGAAATGATAAACAAAACTCAATAATGAGGGGCAAATATTTATTATACCTCTAATATGATAGTATTAAAGGAGTTAATGAAGCTTTAATAGTTATTATGTTTTTTTCTTTTATCTTGAACATCGTGTTTTTTGAAATAAAAAATAGATAAACTAAAATTCTCTTGGAAACTAAAATATCTTTAATAGTTTCTATCCTTTTCTCTCTAATGTTAAACATTATGTTCCTTGAAACAAAAAACATGGATAAACAAAAAGTCTCTTAGAAACTAAAAATATTCCTCTCTTCAAATAAAATTATTTTTTACCATCGGAGAACGTGCACTTTATGTGTTTCCTATTTTAAATCGACGCATTTAATGTTTTTTGTGAAATGATTCGATTTCTGATTTTACACATGAATTAATTAGGTCAATTAATGAATTATTTTATTAATTAACCTAAACACAATTAATGGGTCAATTTGTAAATGGACCAATATATAATGAGTCATTTATAAAATTTTGGGGCAACCAAATGGGGCCTTACCAAATGGAACAAATTGATAAAAAACTCAATGTATTATGAGGTGATGATGATTGGTAGTATTCTTATTCCATGAAAAATACAGGATAAAACGTCAAATATGGTGTTCCTCAAGTTTACATGCTTTTTAAGTAGTGTACACACACACACACACACACACACACACACACATATATATATATATATATATGAAACGTTTTATTTGATATTTCTATTTTATTAAAAAATACATTAAATGTTAATTTCAAAATTAGTTTCATCATAAAGAAACATATTTTAAAAATTATGTTTGGCGATAAAAAAATAGTTTTATTTTAAAAAAAATAACGTTATATCGTTAAAAATGTGTTTTTAACATTTTTATCTAAAATAATGTTTTTAAAAACAAATTCAAAATTTATCGAATTTAAAAACTATTTTTTTAAAACATTTATAAACAGTTTTATTATAAAAAGGGTTTTAAAAATGAATGTTTTACAATTTTCATTTTAAAAATAATGTTTAACTATAAAAAAAATAGTTTTTAACGATTATATCTACAATAATATTAATAGTTTCAAATTTTATTAACGTTAATTTTTTTTATAATAATCAGTTTTATTAAATAAACTTTCTTGAGGGTTTTTTGAAGCATCATTTGTTATATATATATATATATATATATATGTGTGTGTGTGTGTGTGTGTGTGTGTGTGTGTGTGTGTGTACCAACATGTCTATTCATATGAGAAGAGAGCAACAGTAAAAAAATCACCTCATCCGTACCACATTTTAATTTTTATACGATAAGAACTTTTCATATAAAAACTAAAACTAACTATGGCAGATATTGAAAAAAGATGACATTGTTGAAATTCTAGATATTCCAAGATTTACCTAGATAGTCGAGTCTCAGATGATAACTTTCAATCAATATATGAGATTGGGTGGGTATAAAATTTATAAATGATAGAAAATGGAGCAGTTATAAAGAGAAACTGGTAGAGTTCTTGGGTAGGTATAAAATTTACAAAGACAAACTCTGCGATAAATTTTTACATATATGAAATATTTCCCTAAAAGTAAAAATATAGTTTTTACATATAGTTTTTTTTTCATTTTCCCGATTCTTTGGTTGAAAGTAAAAATATTTCAAAACGGGTTCCACTGTAGAATAAATTTCTACATATATATTAAATCATGTGTTTTTTTAGAAAAATATTAAAGTATATGTTTTGTTAGCAGTTTAAAATAATTTGTTTTGGTGATATTTTTTTTTCTAACTTTATCTTTGAGTTTATTTCGTTACAAAAGATATTATATTTGGAATGAATTTTCTACATTTGGTACAATAATGTTTGATTACTTAACGTTAAAACATTTAACAAAGTTTGTATTATATGATTTTAGTTATATATAAAGTTGATTAAAATATGATACTTTTTAGTTTATTTTAAGCATGCAATATATGAAAAATGGAGTATCAGTATTATGGCTTTAAGATAAGATATTGAATTTATGGTATATTCTAATTTTTTTAATTATCTTTATATTTTTTATTTTACACAGCCCGTGCATCGCACGGGTTGTATGCTAGTATGCGTAAGAGAGGAAATCAAATATAAAGAACACAATAAATAATGTGGCTCACCCAACTTAGACTACATTCACAGGAGTTCAAGTTTTATTTCACTTAGAATGGAAATCAATGTTCGCAAATTCTCAATCTCAACAAAAATTCTCTTCTCTAAGTGTTTATCGTGTTCAAACTCTCTAGAAATATCTTCAACTATATTTAAGTCTATTCTAAAATATCTATTCTCTATGTGTATGCTCTTTGTCTGTGTGTTGTTCTATTTTCCTACTATCAGTCTTGTCGTCTCTTAAATGGAATAATGTATCATATATAGTCTCAGTCTTAATTTTTTTGGAACTTGAACCCCTTTTCCTCTTTTTGGACACTTTCTCTAGTAAAACACCATCAATTATGGGAGTCAAAACTGCTAAGTATGGTATAAAGTTGTCTCAAAACATGGACAAATGTATTGCTTTATTAAAGCGTGATGATCGCACTCTCCAATAGATGATATAAATTATATCAGCATCGGATTATGTGTAAAAGGAATATTTCTGTATGTTAGATAATGCTTTCTGTGTCAACATCTTTTTACATCATAATAAGGTGGTTTAGGTTGTGCAAAATAGTGGTTGCTCGCAACATGTTCCCTAGGGTGAGCTTTTTCACAATTTGATTAATCGAGTGGAGTTGTTTTTATTTTTGTGTTCTCAGGAGCAGTTGATGTAGGAACCTTCCCGACTAGGTTAATTAAGGGTTCCTTGAGCTTCGATTCTTCCAAACTTCATCTGTACAGTGTTCTGATTATCCTCTTTTATATAACATCGAATGCACTCATGTTTTTTCCTTATATACGTAACTTATCTTTGATGTGGGAGTTCAAAAAATAAGCCCTTTCTATAAGAGTAATACTTATCACTGGTGGAGTTTTCTTACAACAACAATTATCATTATTCTATTGGCATGGATCCGTTTGAGGCTTTATATAGGATACCTTGTCATTCAAACATTTGTTGGATAAAAGTAGGGGAGTACAACCTTCTCAAAGCCGAGTTCATATAGGGCACCTCACGGAAGGTGGAGCTTATTAGAGATAGGATAAGGACTTCCCAAAGTAGGCAGAAGATTCATGTAAATGAGTGGATGAGGAACCTAGAGTTTTCTATTGGAGATCAGGTGTTACTTGGGGTATCTCCCACGAAGCGGTGATGCGGTTCGAGAAGAAAAGGAATTGGCTCCCTAGTATATGGGACAATTTACCATCATTGATCTTACAAGGCTAGTTGTATATCTTAAATCTTTTTTCAATCATTTCCATCATGTGTATGATGTTTTTTATGTCTAGGTGTTATGTAGGTTCATTAGATATGCTTTATCATATAAATATATTGATCACGGTGAGATAGAACTTCAGCTTGAAGTGAGTTAAAAGAACAAGTCCGTTGCTATCTTGGTGTAATACCCCGAGATTTTTGAGACAATAATTCATTTATTTAGTGAGAAATAAATATTATTTTAATTGGAGAATAATTAAATTGGCATTTGAGGTCAAAATTTGAAGTTGTTAGAAAGTGATTCGAATGACGATTCTGAGGGTGCGGTTGTTTTCGAAAGGGTCAACAAAGTCGAAATGACTGTACTTGGGGTCTATTTGGGTTCCGAAATATTTTAAGTTCGTTTCACTTGAATTAGAGTGACCGAGTCATTAAAAATGTGTATCATCATTTAAAGTTGTGTATATTAGGAGACAAGGCTTATTAAGCCTACGGGAGATTTAATCTCCTTAGAGAAAAAGAGAAGGAAAGAGAGAAATAGAGAAAAGAAGAAAAGAGGAAGAAAAAGAGGAGAAAATAGGTATTTTCGACCATTACGCGATCTCGAGGAAGATTCAGACGCTACGAATTCGAGGCAAGTGATTAAACTTGCTAAATAATTATTGTGTATCATTTATTTCATGATTTGTGGATAAATTTAGGGATTTTAGGGATAAATTGTTAAAACCTAGATTTTTGTGTAAAATCTTAGATTGGTTGTGTATAAAATGGATTTGAGGTTATAAATTATTTGTGGTGTATCATTTGATGATTTTTTATGTTGTATAGATGTTTGGGTTGAAGATTGATGGAGATAAATTGCTATAATTGATTTTTGGGATTTTGGGTTTTGAAGATATATAACCCATTTCGTAGCTTGCGGACCAAACCGAATCGATTCTCCCCTTACGAATCGATTCGTTAGGAAGCAGACTTACAGGTCTTTAGGGACAAATCGATTCACTGGGGCCGAATCGATTCGCAGATTGGGACCGAATCGATTCGGAGGGGCCGAATCGATTCAAAAATGGGGTTGTTTTGCGAGATTTTTCTAGAGTGAGTTTCGCTCCGTTTCGTTTAGATTTATCGATTGGGAAGCTTCACATAAGTTATGAGAAGTGTGTTTTGGAGACTTTTAGTGAGTTTCCCTTATAAGAAATTGTTGGAGTCATATTGACTAAATTCGAGAGAATACCGATTTGGGAATATCGTATCGACAAAGTGGGGAAGCCCACTATCATTGAGAATTTCGTGTGGAGATAATTATGGGTATATAACCGAGAGTTGGGATGCGCTTAATGACAATGTATTTTGGTATTAAATCCCAAATGGGATATATTTAATGGTTCATATGATTGATTGAACCATAATTATGAATTGAGAATAAATAATGCTGACAGATGTGTTTATGGATATAGAGAATATCCTTAACGTAAATTGAATTGGGAGATGTTTCATAAATGATAAATGCTGATCGAGGAGAATTAGGATATAGAGAAATATCCTCAACATAAATAGAATTGAGTGATGATTCATACCAATAAAAGTGATGTGTGGATTTCAAGTGAGAAATAGTATAGTATATACTATGTGGGGAAGATTGTGTGAGAGAATATTGATGAAGAGTATATCGAGAGCAATATACTATATAGTGACATTATTTTACTTACGCTTAAGAGCATACTTTGAGTATGAAAAAAGTGTGATATATATACCTTGTGTGATGGTATATATTTATATGATGTGATGATGTATGTATATCTTATGTGTATGATATATATATATATATATATATATATATATATATATATATATATATATATATGTGTGTGTGTGTGTGTGTGTGTGTATGTGTGTGTGTGTGTGTGTGTGTGAAGCATACCCCCTCTATGTTATCATGGGAAGTTGCGCGATGAGGGTGAGCACCCTGGCTTGAGGAGCAGGGTGTGGATATTCCCCAAGTCATAGCGTCCACTTATTATTGTGTAATTTTTATCAGGGGTGAGACGTGGTGGGTATGTTTCGTCTCATTTTCGGGGAGGAGATATGCCCGCTTCCCGTACGTTGTGTTCTGGTTTTTGCCAAGGCGGTGTGATATTCCGACCGTTGGTACCCAGGATGATATGTGAGTGATTCCCTGGTAGCATTGAGAACCTACATCCTTGAGTTATAGCTCACCGAGATGGTTATTATTATACTTATGTGAATAGTGTATAAATTGTATATGATTATGTAGTATAATATTTGTCTCTAGAGTAAAGAGACATAAGAAGATTGCTTGAATCTCATTCCGGGAGATTTTATCCGGACTTAAAATGTGATGAATCAATTATGAGAAAATGAAGAGTAGTAATTATATGAGTATATATAGTACTTTCGTTATCGAGGGCATAATGGACCTCAATGACCAACATTGCCTAGGAGTAGTGTATCGGGGGGGTTCCTTGTTTGGATTTCGCTTGCGAGACGTCCCACTCACGAAATGCAATGCAATGTTGGGAGTGAGGAGAAGTTAGTACTTAGTTATCATATTTACATATTAGTATATCTTGACGATCGACAGGGACAAGGAGTACTGTATCGGGGGGTTCCTTGTTTGGATTTCGCTTGCGAGACGTACCACGTACGAAACACCGTGCACTTTTGAGAATTGAGAATAATTATTAAATTAATTAATCTATTATAGTATAAAAGAGAATTTGGGTTATACACGTCATGCATTGAGGGCATAATGAATCTTGATAATCAATACTATCAGGAGTAGTGTATCGGGGGGTTCCTTGTTTGAATTTCGCTTGCGAGACGTCCCACACACTAAACACAGTGCAGTATTGAGAATTGGGAGAAGTTTAGTCTTTAGCACTTAGATACTAATAACTCTTATATATATATATATATGTTTATAACTAGAATATGAGAAATTCTAGTAAGAGAAAATATTTACGTATATTGTATATGTTAAGTAAGAGAACGAATAATTGAGACTAATAATAGTGGAAGTTGAGAGTTATGATCAAGATGGATTTTTAGAGGAGTATATATTTGGGGGTAGGTTAGATTATTGCCCTAGATAGATTTGGGCAATTGTTTGGAGATCATGTGCATACGTTTAGTGGCGCGCTTTAGTTGAGAGGTGAGTTGGATTTTATAGAGAGTGCGACTCCACTTTAATCATGTTATAATGCATTTATAATTATTATGCATTTTAATGCACTTGCTATAAAATGTTTTCACGCCTCGCGATCTTACCCGTTTATATTTTCTCTTGCAATGTATATATATTGTATTATTTTAGGTGTTCCTCCGCAAGGACGCCATTGATGTTATCCATCCAGCGCATTCGTGGAGCTGTGGCAGTAGCGGACTCTTGCGGCATTTTGATATAGTCGATTCCTATCCTTGTGTATCTAGACTAGGATTTAGTTTGTATATCGGATTTATACCCAAGTGTTGTAGTGTAGCACTTTTATATTTTATTTCTCAGACTATTGTATTGTTTGTGACCCGACAACATATTCGGGTATTTTACCTTATGTATTGTGTTGTACTCTTTTATATATTATTTTGAGCATGTGTGTGTATCTTATGTTATATAGTTGTTATGTCATGGGGTTGTTTTAGTTGTAAATAAAATGTTTTTAAAAAAATTTGATGCCCTCTGTTTATGGTAATGGGTAGTTAGCCGTGTTTATTTTAGAATCATCAGTAGATGCTGAGAATGATCCACTTGAAATTTTTGATTATTTTAGTATAGGGTTGGCCACCCGTTATTATTTTAAGAGGGGTGTCACAGGTGGTATCAAAGCATCAAGTTCTTATGTCCTTAGGATCTGTGTGGGTTACTGCGATCTTCCGTAAGCGTTCATAATGTTAAGCCCTATTATTAGGACTATTGTGTTCATACGTCCATATTTTCTTCTGTGATGAGAAAACATTTCAAAGGCGTTCTGATACAATTGTTCTTGTTTCAGATGCCACCGAAGAGAAGTCGTTCAGTCAGGGCGAATAAAGGGGAGGAGAGTGTAGAACCCCAAATGCCTCAAAGGACTATGACTACAGAGGAAGTTTCTAGTATTGTGGCACAAGTCGTGACTTATGCCATTTCTGCGATGGCGCATCAACCTGCAGTTCAAGCAGCCCAAGCCCATTCAGGACCGTCTTTGTGTGAAAGAATACATGAAGATTTTTGGAAAGGGAATCCTCCAGAGTTTTCAGGGGGAGTTGTTGCGATGGATGCAAGTCAATGGTAGAATATTATACATAGGCACCTTCGTATGGTTGAATGTAGTGAAGTGTATAAATAATTTCTAGTCACCTTTAAGTTAACGGGGGCATCTCTCCAATGGTGGGAGTCTGTCACGACGTCTGAACAGAGAGATAAATTTCCTATAATGGATTTTTGGGAACTCTGTGATCGAAGGTATTTTCCTTCCCCGATTCAGAAGGAATTGAGGAGGAAATTTATGGATGTGTTTCAAGGTAATAGAACGGTGGCCGAGTATGAAGAAGAATTTACTCGATTATCAAATTTAGTACCTGATGAGGTAAATACGGAAGAAAAGCAAATATTGAAGTTTATGCGAGGTTTAAATGGGAAAATTCGGTAGCATTTTTTAGGAAACCCAGTGTTAGTGACTTTGTGAATGCGGCACTGTTACAGTGTCATGAATATTGTCTTCATTCGCAAGGGTGTAAGAACTTTGGAGACTTGGTTTCATCAAGTAGGTTTGGTAGTGAGAATACCAGTAATGCCAGTGGGTATAAGTCAGACAATAGAGGTTCTCGAAAGCGCTATGTTACTCAACATGGGCAGAGACGATTTGCGGGTAGATATTTCTTTTGTAAAGAATTTGGTCATAGGAAGAGAGATTGTCCTAAAAGAGGTAAATGACCAAATTTTGAGGAAGTTTTGGAGGTGCAACCCTTACAGCAGATTCGAGGTCATTTTAGGCCAGGGGACTTTGTGTGGGAACCCAATGATGAGGAGATTAAATCGGACTAGAGAGGTATGATGTAAGTTGTTTTTCTGTGTGAATAGGATTATGCTATATGAAGTTTTGGGAATATCGTATGGGAGATAGTTATGAGAGGGTAGTTCTATAACCCTATTATGTATGGAATGAACCGAAGAGGAATGTAGAGCAAGTGAGGCACTTATATTATTATCGTTTGAGAAAATAGATTAGTTTGTAATGTGCTAGAAAGAGAGCTATAACCTTATTGTGAATGTAAGAATTGTAGTTATGTGTTGAGTAGTAATGATAAATCTACTTATATTTATAGTCGTGTTAGACTTATATATTTGTTATATTCCAGTTATGGAAGCGCCTAGTGAATGGCAATATATTAATATGATTTGAGAGATTATTACTGAAATGATTCAGAATTTAGTGTATTATTGTTGAGCGAGACGTTTCGCTCATAATTATGCATATTTTGAGAGATATATATTATTATGAGTATGATGATTGTTAAAACCTTATGTCATGGGCATAAGGTATTTTATATAAATGTAGAAAGACATAAACTGTTTTAAAATAAACTGTTTTCAAAATAAAAATTTTATAGGCCTTTGGTCCATATAAAAAATGATTTACACAAAAATATTTTAAACTCTAGTCCGGATTTAACAAACTCTCAATCCCCGATGTCGCTACACATTAGTGTATTGGGAGGGTTCCTTGTTTGGATTTTGCTTGCTAGACCTCCCCCGCATGAAAGTAGCGAATGTCAATAATTGAGAGGTGTTAAATCTTTGGACATTTGAAAATTATTATATCCTTAGTTTCTTAGTATAATTTAATATATTTCTAGTTGTTGTACTATTCGAGGAAAGTGAAGATTAATTATGTTTATACGAGTAGAGCCCGAATAAAGGGTGTATGGGCGCCATAGTAATTATAATTGATTTTATAAAACTAAAATAATTCATCATGGGAAGTTAGAGGTTTGGGTATAGGGTTAGTGAGGTTAAGTGCAGTGGGAATTAGTTGAGCTTTGGAGTATTAGGCTTAACTTAATTTCGAGGACGAAATTCTGGTAAGTGGGGAAGCCTGTAATACCTCGAGATTTTTGAGACAATAATTCATTTATTTTGGGAGAAATAAATATTATTTTAATAGGAGAATAATTAAATTGTCATTTGAGGTCAAAATTTGAAGTTGTTAGAAAGTGATTCGAATGACGATTCTGAGGGTGCGGTTGTTTCCGGAAGGGTCGAGAAAGTAGAAATCACTGTACTTGGGGTCTATTTGGGTTCTGAAATATTTTAAGTTCATTTGGCTCGAATTAGAGTGACCGAGTCATTTAAAGTTGTGTATATTGGGAGACAAGGCTTATTAAGCCTACGGGAGATTTAATCTCCTAGAGAAAAAGAGAAGGAAAGAGGGAAATAGAGAGAAGAAGAAAAGAGGAAGAAAAAGAGGAGAAAAGAGGGATTTCCGGCCATTATGCGATCTTGAGGAAGATTCAAATGTTATGAATTCTATGCAAGTGATTAAACTTGCTAAATAATTATTGTGTATCATTTATTTCATGATTTGTGGATAAATTTAGGGATTTGGGGGACAAATTGTTAAAACCTAGATTTTTGGGTAAAATCTTAGATTGGTTGTGTATAAAATGGATTTGAGGTTACAAATTGGTTGAGGTGTATCATTTGATGAGTTTACATGTTTGGGTTGAAGATTGATGGAGATAAATTGATATAATTGATTTTCGGGAATTTGGGTTTTGAAGATATATAACCCATTTCGTAGCTTGCTGACCAAACCGAATCGATTCTGCCCTTCCAAATCGATTCGATAGGAAGCAGACATACAGGTTTTTAGGGCTGAATCGATTCGCTGATTGGGACCGAATCGATTTGGAGGGGCCGAATCGATTCGAAAATGGGGCTATTTTGCGAGATTTTTCAGGAGTGAGTTTCGCTCCGTTTCGTTTAGATTTATCAATTGGGAACCTTCACATAAGTTATGATAAGTGTGTTTTGGAGACTTATAGTTAGTTTCCCTTATAAAAAATTATTGGAGTCATATTGACTAAATTCGAGAGAATACCGATTAGGGAATATCGTATCGACAAAGTGGGGAAGCCCACTATCATTGAGAATTCTGTGTGGAGATAATTATGGGTGTATAACCTAGAGTTAGGATGCGCTTAATGACAATGTATTTTGGTATTAAATCCAAATTGGGATATATTTAATGGTTCATATGATTGATTGAACCATAATTATGAATTGAGAATAAATAATGCTGACATATGTGTTTATGGATATAGAGAATATCCTTAACGTAAATTGAATTGGTAGATGTTTCATAAATGATAAATACTGATCGAGGTGCATTAGGATATAGAGAAATATCCTCAACGTAAATAGAATTGAGTGATGATTCATACCAATAGAAGTGATGTGTGGATTTCAAGTGAGAAATAGTATAGTATATACTAAGTGGGGAAGATTGTGTGAACGAATATTGATGAAGAGTATATCGAGAGTAATATACTAAATAATGAGATTATTTTACTTACGCTTAAGAGCGTACTTTGAGTATGTAAATAGTGTGATATATATACCTTGTGTGATGGTATACATTTATATGATGTGATGATGTATGTATATCTTGTGTGTATGATATATATATATATATATATATATATATATATATATATATATATATATATATGTGTGTGTGTGTGTGTGTGTGTGTGTGTGTTTGTGTGTGTGTGTGTGTGTGTGTGTGAAGCATACCCCCTCTATGCTATCATGGGAAGTTGCGCGATGAGGTTGAGCTCCTTGGCTTGAGGAGCAGGGTGTGGATATTCCCCAGGTCGTAGCGTCCATTTATTATTTTATGATTTTTAATAGGGGTGAGATGTGGTGGGTATGTTTCGTCTCATTTTCGGGGAGGAACTATGACCTCTTTCCGTATGTTGTGTTACGGTTTTTGCCAAGGCGGTGTGAGATTCCGACCGTTGGTACCCAGGATGATATGTGAGTGATTCCCTGGTAGATGATAGCATTGAGAACCTGCATCCTTGAGGATGGTTATTACTATACTTGTGTTAATAGTATATAAATTGTATATAATTATGTGATATCATATTTGTCTCTAGAGTAAAGAGATATAAACGGTCTGAACAACACTTAGCTGATCCTTTGAAGAAAGGACTAGCTAGGGAGAAGGTGTGGAACACCTCGAAAGTAATTGGACTAAATCCCTTGGATACATGAGTTACTTATGATGGTAACCCAACATATAGACTGGAGATCCCATGAAATATGTTCAAAGGGTAATAACAAGTCACAAGTGATATGAGTTTAATAATGCTATTATTAATTAATATAGAACGGGGTTTTACTCCGAGTCCATCCCTACGGAGCATGATATCCTGAAGCAAGTTAAGGATGACTCACTATAACTCTTCATGAGATCTATAACTCTATTTGAGTAGGGTACCTAGCTACATGATTATTCTTGATAGACTCACCTATCTGAATGTGGAAGTGTGGACACTTCCTATGGATATTCTGGGCAAATTCCTAAAGCATTCACTATACTGGGATAGAAGCATATGGCCGTAACGTGCTGGCTATTAGAATTACATCCAAGTAGGGTTGTGTGTGGGGTACTTTCAGAGATAGAGTTAAAAACTACGGTGACTCTAGTATATTCTGAATCATCTTTACTATATCAAGGTTGAAGTCGAAAGATACCTTTGCTCATGAACAATTCTATAGATTATTGCTCGATAAAATATTTTCAAATTTTGCAAGTGCGGGATTGTTGGTACAACTTCACAGCTGTCAGTGCAAAACTTTGAAAACAAAATATTTTGTTTTTCCTTTGACCATTTAAAGAGAAAAAATGCCCTCGCCCGTGGTAGTTTAGTCCCACATCGGTAAGGCGCTAGGATTTGGTGTGGTATATTTACAAATTATTTGGAACAAATGGACAAGCCCTTTGGGCATTAGATGTTTTGTGTGTATGGGTGGGGGACTTATTGGGCCAAGTCACACACACGCGCGCATCGCCGCTGCCGTCCATCTGGCCCGGCCCGTGCCCGTGTCCTGGGCTTGGGCTCATTAAGAAATAATTTTTTGGACAAATACAAAATGATTTTTTGGGCTTTAAAAATTATTTTTAACATTTTTTTTCATTCCGAAAAAAAATGTGTTTAATTCCGAGTTGCTTTTTTCAAACCTGTGGCCCACTTCTTTCCCGAATTTTCTCTCCACGTTTTTGGTCCAACGTTTTTTTTGTTTCCCCATAAAAGAATTATTCCACCTTCATTTTTTGACAGACCTGTTCTGCAATTTTTCCGAACATAAAACTGCTTCTAATTTTTTTTCTACACTAAAATAATAAATCCACCCCAGATTTATTATTAGACTCGAGCAATTATTACGAATGGATGTACATGAACCGGATTGATTCTTGTGCTTTATCAATCCGTATTTTTTTATTAGAGGTCATTTTATCATGGGGATGAGGAGGCAATTGTGACTGTCATCCGCGAAACACCTTAAAGAGAGCGACATTGTTCGCGACTCAGCCATGTTCTATAATGTACCTACTTCTGGGATTTCTTATACTTTCTGCTTGAAGAATGATTGATTTTTTGATGGTATACGGTGATGAGTGAGTGCAACTACCACCGCGAAAACTAATAACGGGTATGATTTGGGTTTCGCTAAGTGGGTTTTCGAGATCTATTAGTCCATACTGGGTTTCGTTTTTTGGAGATGGCTTGTAAACCTCGATGATAAGTCCGGGGGATTTGTCGATCACGTTCAAGAAACTCGACAGCTTGAAATTTGAGATCAGAATCCATGTGTTTAGTGGTACTATATTCAACAAAAATTTAAAAAAGGTGCATAAGGGAAAGAAAAAGAAGATATGATCACAAAGATTATATCTTTATAAGTAATAGTGTACTACCTTGGCTTCGTTGACATTAACTTCATTGCTCCTACCATGTTCATAAGGAAAAGAAATAATTTTTTTTTTATGTTTTTATCTGGGTTTGAAAGATCATAATGCTATAATAACTATGGAGTGTGGATGGATTTGGGTTTTTTATTCATCCTTTGGTGGTCTGATGAAGAAAAGAGATAACAACAATGGGGAGTCAAGAAATGACAAAAGTTGTACATCTGTTTACAATAAAAAAATTGAGTGGAGAGAGAGAGGGTCGAAAGGGAAGAAACGCGGAGGTTCTGATGGTAACAAGAGCACCCGTGTCATTAGTTCAACTACCCTTTGGTTTGAACTACCCTTTGGTTGAACTACCCTTCGATGTGTGCGACGCGCGAGGGTATCACATTTATATATAAAGAATCACAACACAGCATGCATTGGAATTCGATATGAAATCTCCAAAATATCACATTTCAAATCACTAAAAAAAGCTTCAAATCCAACCAAATCTACTAAAAATAAATCTTCCACATGTAAATTCCATCTAAACAATTTGTTTTAAAATAATAATTCATCTAGAAAAGCACACAAAATTATAAAGAAAATAAAATAATGGAGACAACAAATCTAAGAATCAATAGATTCACTAAAAAACAAAATCGTTTCATATCATTTTAATCACCTCTTCCTATTCTCTCACTTTCATCTCCCAACCATGAGCGATCATGCCTCTCTAATTGGGTCTAAATCCCTATCTTTATATGTCCCAGCTTATTCTAGCACAATTCCGCATAATCATTTGTTGCAGCAAATTAAAAGGTTCCAACTAAGTATGTATCAACACAAGGGAAAAGATTACAATAGTTGTTCCGTGTGTGATGAACACAAAAAAAAGTAAATTTGAATGAGTACTTATGCATTTCCCCATCTGTATTACACCATAACTTTATAAATTCTTTAAAAAAAATTATAATATTTTGGGCTTCCTATCTTGAATAATCAGTTCCTCTATCAATTCTCCAACCTGTAAATGGCCAACGTACAACAAACGTTCCTCTTTGGAAGAAATTAAGTTTCAATTCTTACAAAGCATGCTAAGATGAACTAACAAATAAATATATAAGATCATGATGTCAAATACAACTTGAAACTAAAAAAACCATGAGCCCATAGTGAACATCAATACCAGATAAATCTAGAATAATAAAAATCCAACTCAAAATATATTTGAGAGCCCAATAGTACCTACAAAACCAGAATAAATGCAAAAATAAGACATAAAGGTTCCAACTCCTAAATGCCCAAATCAAAACATCTTAAATCTGATCCAAAAATTTTACGGAGAGGGTGAAATACAAAGTAGTACCTAAGAGATAAAAGCCCAAAATGTGTGTAAATTTTGGTTTAAATTAAGGTAAAAAGGACAACTCAATGTAATATCCACAAATTACATGAGGTGTTTTTCCTTCTATTGTGATATGTAACTTTTCTCGCTATTGTTTAATCAAATAGAAAAATAGATAGATGTTTAAGATAATAGAGAGTGAGGGGAGGGGAAAAAATGGGAAGAGGGTGAGGCGTGTAGATAATAGAATGGAAGTGGGGTAATTAATATATGATGTATAACGTGGAGTGATAAAATAAGTATGAAATTGATATTATCATTAATAAATAAATATATAAAATTTGGATATTTGGTTGAATTTCAAGAAGAAACGCTATTATGTTGATGCACTTAACGATTACAATTTAATATGGAGTGTTGATTACGTCACACGATGCGATATATTGTCGGCGTTGCATGGTAGGGTGTCTAGCACAATGAAGCAGCTGGCTATGGATTGTGTGACGGTTTGATTTGGCATACCGCATATTTTTTAGATGGCCGGGGATAAGGGACACATGTCGATTACATATTAAATGATTAAGGAAATGTTTAATTGCTGATTTTAATACATTATAAGGTTGCATTTTACACGATGAGTTATCCTTATTCATTATATAAACTGTGAATTTATCAGTTACATGTATAACAGGTTTGAGTTGTAGCTAAGCGACTTGCTAGTGTTTGACCTATTTTTATTCGTGGTGACTTCTAGGTACTAGGCTTGGAGCTCGCGCATTCTAGCTAGCATATATTTCCCCATCTCTCTTCTAGTGTTTCCAATTTCAGTGACGATGTAGGTTCCCATTATATTAGACTGCTATATTTTCACCAGTTTAGCCGTCATGGAAGATTCTTGTTCTCAGCCAAAATATATGCAGAGAATATAACTGATCTGAAACACAACGGATATTTTACTAAGCCAAGGCATCAATCCAGGTTCCGTGTTGAAGGCTTCGGAATTGCAAAAGGCAATATATAAGAAACTACATAAGAAAGTGGTGATTTCATGCACCGTTGAAACTGATAAAAAGCATGTAAAAAGAGTTATGCTCATTGCAAACACACCGGAGGACATACTGTAGTTTTCAGATGTCTTGTATAATTTGGATGCGAGTATGGAACTCGTAGATGCAGACTGTAACGGGTTCCACAATGTTCAGGAAAATGACTACGTCATACTACAGTTTTGTCCACTACCCAGACTTTCGTGATTTATTTTTGAAAACTTTCTTATCTTTTCAAGCTTCTTCCTACCATAATTTTACTCAAGTATTCTCATAAATGGGTATAATTTCTTTTTATGGGTTTTAAATTCCTAGTTGGAGTTAGTCGTGATTTTGATTTTAAATAAAAAGATTTAATTTGCTTTTTGACACAAATACTTATCACGGAATAATGTAAAAAGTTGAATTTGGGCCTAATTCTGGGCTTTCAAAATGAGGGCATAATGTCAGGGGGTTAGACTTTAACTACTCCTCTGTGCGACACTTATCACTTCGATGACCGATGAGTTAACTATGTAAGCCTAGAATTCTCCCAAAGTTATAACACAAGTGCTAGAGAAGGGAGAAGAGTGGAACAAGTAACACAAAAGGAAGTAATTGTATTACTTGATAAGAGATTACAATTCTTGTCTTGGATGGATTGGCCAAATGACCTCCCCACCTATTTATAGGCATATCACCTCCTTAATGTACGGTGGAGATCAAAATACATCAATGGACTAGATTTATTTCCCAGAATGTTCCCACCTCCATATGGGAATGTTCCAGAAGGCTACACATCTCCTTATAATTCTAGAATATTCTATTCAATACAAGTATACTCTAGATTACTCTAGAAAATCCTACACTACTCCATAACAAACTAGACAATACTAGATAACTGTAGAATATTTCGGAGAGAAATGGTGTAGGGATCGAGCCTTTATGTTAGAAAATTGTAGAAACTTCCCGGTACGTGACAATAATCTCATTTCTAAAATTTCATTTGGTTGTTTTACATCTTTTTAGTTTTTAAGACGCTTAATTTATTCCTTTTATTTTTTATTTCAAAGAGATTTCTGATTAATCCATGAAGTGGAGATCTATCTAGTTCCTATTATTGAGTCTTATTCTCATTTAATAAGTCTAATTGTTCACTCCATTCGAGGTTAGTGGTTAAGTCTGAATCGCACAACTGATCTTCCTAATATACTGGAATTTCAAAATCAATCTTATTGTTCACTTTTGTAGATTTGAAATATGTTTGCGTAAAGAATGAAAACGATTGAGAAAATGGGATAATTTTTAAATCCCAAGTCGATCACAACAGAACACACGACCAAAGGCACAATTCGCATGCAATTTTCAAATTTTAAAAGGCATTTTCCCTTCATAGAATATTTTTGAATTCTAGTGGTGTTAGTAACCATGAATTCTGGTTGGATTTGGAGTTGGTGATCCCCCTCTCCTTTTTAATGTGATCTATTAACTGTTGGTGGGGATTGAACGACTAATGATATTAATTCATTAATCTGCAGAAGCCTGCCTCCTTGTTATCGACGATCCAAAAACCTGATATACGCCGACCATGTAAGAACATTTATTTCATTTTACTTGTTAGCAAAATTTAGAAAAATGACCTGATTTATATGTTGTCAATTTAACAGTGCCAGCCAAATGCCCAACAGTTTGACACGCACGGGCTCTGGGAGCCCGATTCAATAGAATTAGCTCAAAAGAAACAAGTATGCAATCTTATATTTTTTTAAAAACTATGATCTGTAAAACAAAACTCTATTATTTTTCCTTTTTATTGTACTAAATGGCAACAGAACTTCGCACATCAGGTTCCAAGCAAAGATTTAAATTAGAAGATTTGAAAGATGTAAGAATTTAAAATCTCAACTCGTAAAGTATATTATTTAAAGCGCTACTGAAAAGGTTTTATGATTTAAAATGCAGTTGACCGATGATCATTGGTCTGAGATTGAGTTCTTTATGAGCTTGGCAGGAAAAAACGAACCCTAAAATAAGGGATTGGGATTCGAATGCAGTCGAAATATTTTTGTGCAAATAATGAAAGCAATTGGGAAAATGGGATAATTTTCAAATCCCAAGTCGATCACAAGAGTGCACACCACCAAAGGCACAATTGGCATGCAATTTTCAAATTTTAAAAGGTATTTTCCCTTTATAGAATATTTTTAAACTCTAGTGGTGTACTGTAACCATTAACTCTAGTTGGATTTGGAGTTGGTGATCCCCCTCTCCTTTTTCATGTGATCTAGGAACTGCTGGTGGGGATTGAATGACTAATGTTATTAATTAATTAATACGTAGAAGCGTGCCTCCTCATTCGCCACGATCCAAAATCATGATATACACCAACCATGTAAGAACATTTTTTTCAATTTACTTGTTACCAAAATTTAGAAAAATTACTTGATTTATATGTAGTCAATTTAACAGTGGCAGCCAAATGCTAACAGTTTGTCACACGGTTCTGGGAGCCCGGTTCAATAGAGATAGCTCAAAAGAAACAAGCATAAATCTTATATATTTTTTTTAAATTATGATCTGTTAAACAGAACTCTAATATTTTTCTTTTTTATCATACAAAATGGCAAAGAAACTTCACACATCAGATTCCAAGCAAAGATTTAAATTAGAAGGTTTGAAAGTTGTAAGAATTTAAAAGCTCAACTCGTAAAGTATATTATTTAAAGCGCAACTGAAAAGGTTTTATGATTCAAAATGCAGTTGACCGATGATCATTGGTCTGAGATCGAGTTCTTTATGAGAATGGTAGGAAAAACGAACCCTAAAAAAAGGGCTAGGGATTTATTTTTGCACCAGTTCAACCGTCATGGCAGATTCTTATTCTCAACCAAAATATATGCACAAAATATAAGTGATCTGGCAAGAGCTTACAACACGGTGGATATTTTATTGAGCCAAGGTATCAATACAGGTAATGTGCTGAAGGCTTCAGAATTGCAGGAGGCAATATATAAGAAACTACGTAAGAAAGTGGAGATTGCATGCACCGTTGAAACTGATAAAAAGCACGAAAAAAGAGTTATGCTCATAGCAAAAACACCGGAGGACATACTGCAATTTTCAGATGTCTTGTATCATTTGGATGCGAATATGGAACTCGTAGATGCAGACTACGACGGGTCCCACAACGTTCGTAAAAATGACTACGTCATAATATACGTTTGTCCAATACCCGCAACGTTCGTGAAAATGACTACGTTAATTTGATCACTCTCTTCTCTTCTTGTCTCTCTCTCTCTTCTCTTCTTGCCTTTTCATCTCCATCTCAACAAGTTATGGTAGTAGATATGAGGAATAAAATAAACACAGTATGAGATGGGAATCTGAGGTACCCACCCACATATATAAATAAACATTTGTTCTTTGATTAAAATTGCATGTTGTTTTACAATTTTATTTAAGAATAGTGTGAGATCGTGCATGTAGAGAGAGAGGCGGTGTTAAATAATTGTTGGGAAATAAAATGGGGTCCTTAACCACAATGTTGTAACTCCCGATCACCACCACCCATTACTCCCATCTTCACACCATAAACCCTCCCATCACTCCCTCTCGATACTCCATTTTGATTCCTCCCCATCCTTTGAATTTGGGGATAGTCACCCCAGTTTTTGGAATGGATACCTCCACCCCCACTTAATGCCCATCGCTGTGAAATTCTCTGGGACCGACACTATTTGTATTGCGGTGAGTGAGGCCATTTGATTGGCTTATGCCCACACTATCTTCGTGTTCCCCCAACACTTGTCGTGCCCCAGAATTCTTATCCTCTTCATCCAGAGGCGGAGACAGGATTTCAACTTGGGGGACCATACTAATTCAGTCGCATGGCCAAGATGAGTTTGATCTAGTTCATCTACCCAAATAATGTTGGTCGGTTTTGGTTAGAATGGGTTCTTCGGACAGACTTAATAATTATGGTGCACACAGAGTTTCCAGTAATTTATGTCCTCCAGTGGCCTCACTTTATAGTCATGTTTTCCTTTTTAGTCCTACCAAATTAATATTAAAATTAGGTGACATAACTAAGTTACCCATCCGAATATTATCTATCAAAGAAAATGATGTGAATCAAGGACATAGTCATCATTTTATCATTTTTAGTTATTTTTAGCATTTCTTTTAGTTTTGAGCATTTATTGTATTTTTCCCTTTCTTTTGTATTTAGAGGTATGAAGGTTATTTGGCCTTAGGGGCACAATTGTAATTAGGTACTTAGCTTAGTGGCCATGTAACCTTCCCCCTTTAAATACCCCATTGTAGGCTCATTTGGTCATTCCTTAACTTTTAGAGATTGTGAATAGAGACAGAAATATCATTTCTTGCTTCTATTTGACGTCTTTTGAGTCAATTAGTATCAGAGCCTCGTCGCTCCACCTAGTTGTTGTTGTTGTGTTGACAAAAACTCGTAACAAGTCACGTAGGTTCAAGAAAGGATGGACTCCTCCGATGCAAACCCTTTCAATAAAATTCTCGAGGCTCTCAATCGATTGATGATCCGAGTTGATGCGATGGACGCCCATAGTTCTTCGCCGACAACCACCACGGACCACCCTCACACTACACCGATAACATATCTAAACCCTAACCCTGGTTCTCCAAGTTCAAGACATTCTACACCCCTACCCCAAAAAAACCCTAGTTCATCAAAGCCTAACCCTATAATCATTCCAACAAACACCACCACATAAATAACCACTGTGCCACCACCACCAGCTGTCGAGAAAAAAAAGCCAAAAAAAAATAACCAACAGCACCGCCGCTACCCCAGGCCCCGTCCCTCTTCAACCCGACCCTAACCCCTACCCTCCCCCGACCTTGACCTCCCCTGAACAACCCCCTGCATGCCCCCAACCCCATATCGACAGATGCCTAGCCCTAACCCACTCAATTTCAACCCATATTCAACCCCTACCCCCAGAATCCCACCCAAACCTTCGATTATACCCTTCGAAACCGTACAGTCCCCTACCATGTCCCGATGAACCCCTTTCAACCCATGGGACCCTATGGACACTCCTCTTCCTTGTACCGACAACATCACCATTTAACCAGCCTCCCGGAGGGACATCCAGCAAATTCAGGACATGTCGAAGCCCTTCCAATAAACCCTACCCCTTTGTGTATCTAAACGGTGCCACCTATGATCGGAACATACTCCACCACGATTGCCGAAATGATTAGTGACATTCGGAACACAAAAAAATCAAACCTGCCTCCAATCCATACTAATGTCTCAAACCCTATGCCATTTAATCCCAATCTTGCACCCCAAACCCTAGAATTTTCATCTTCCCACATTCCCCAAAAATTTTCCCTACAAATTTTACCACCACCCCCTATACCTCCACTTCCAAACGCATCCATCCACCACCAATTACCATCGCCCCATTGTTTCCCAACCCATGTTCTCATCCCATCCCACTCTCCACCACCATATTCAACTCCACTCCCCCATGACTCCACTTTACCACCTATCTCCATCTACCCTTGCCATAACCCTCAAAAACATCTTGAAAACCCCCACATACCACCCATTCCCCCCACTCCTTCTCTACCCCCACACCCTCACCCACACCATTACACGTTCCCCACGCTTTCGCCCCCACCTCCTTTACATACCTTTCCCCCCACCCGGACACTCTCTCCATACCCCACATTAACCTCACCCATGGGATACCCGTTACTTTCACCCTGCGCCCGTTGACTCCCATGAGCGGGTCCGGGAGTGGATTACCCAGACTCCCCATGCCAACCCTACTTCCACTCATTCCACTCTGCTCCTGAGTTTCACCCACCCCCTCCTACCGAGCGGCGCACGGATGTTTCCCCATTTGACTCCCTCCGCCGAAAGGTGCCCCCTATGTCCCCATCTCCGAGCGCCATTACTTTATTTGCCACCAAAAATTTCACCAAATGAATGCCCCTATCGCCAACCATTGGTTCCTCCACCTCCTCCTTCCCCACCTCTTGAGCCTCTACCACCCCACACTACTCCCCCTACCGCTTCAGTTCACCTACCCACTCCTGACCCTCCTCATCCACCTCCTCGGGGGCAACAACGGTAAGCCTTACTTACTGAGCGTCCGCCAGGCGATGATGATATTAATGAGGATACCCTCGGCCTTCAGGGTGGTGATACTATCAAATATCTGGCCCTCCAGTTACTTTTCCGGAGTATGTAAGGTGATATCCGAGTTGACGTTCCCAAGTTCGACGGTCACCTGTAGCCTGACACCGTTGTCTATTTTCTTGCCGCCATGTAGCGATTTTTTTAGTACAAACGGCTGAAAGGTCGTATATGTGTTCTCTTAGCGGCGACCAAGTTTCAAGGCTATGATACTATTTGGTGGAATGATTTGGAGCAGCACCATATCATCAAGGGACTTTCCATGACCAAGCTCCTTGCACAGTTGATGTCTACTTTTGTTCTAACCACTTACGAGCGTGACTTATTTATGTGATTTCAGTCCCTTCGCCAGGACTCCACTGTTTTGGACTACACAGAGCGATCTCAACTTTTATGTACTCGATCCCGCATAGGCAAGAGTGAGGACCAGCGCATTAGCCATTACATCCACGGCCTTCAGGGTTACATCCAACACGATCTGGGTTTGCGTGAGGTCACCTCGTTTGCCAAGGTGGTGGAGTATGCCATCAAGGTGGAATCCTTCCACCAGACTGCCCCTCCTCCACGAAGCCGCTCCACATCTACTCCTCCAACATCAAGGTTAAGTATAAATGAGGGCCAAGTGGCCTATTTATAGGAAGAGTTAGCTTGCTCAACAAGATATCACCTAAAATGACTAAAAGAGGCAACTACTAACTAAAAAATGACATATTAGTCCCAAACATGCTTGGAAACTAATAAAGCTCTTAAATAAAGGAAAATTACAATAAAAGAAAAATTTACTAAAATAAACCCTAATTCTCATCATTCTCCACTACTTGAGAGAGCTCGTCCCAAGCAACAAAAATGTGGGTGAGGGCATCATCTGCAAGATCCCCTACTTGAAAAGGATGTAGTCCTTTAAATCATCCCGCATAATGACTCGCAAAATATCCTTAAAGAGAAACCACAAAGTTACGCCATGGCCGATGAATATGAAAGCGCCCTCTAATCCGTCCACATGAAGAGTCAACACAAGATCGACGCAGAAAGGGCCATCGATGCCATATTTCATCCAAATTGCTCGCGATTAGCCTCCTTACCATCAAATCACGTAAAAGAGGCGTGGAACACTCCTTATAAGGAACCTAAAAGGGGTCCACAAAGTCCACAAAAAACGTGATTACCCCACGCAACATATACTCCTCAAAAGAAACAATCACCAAACCATCATCACAAAGCTCATCATCTTGACAAAAAATGGTAAAAAAATCCATTAAATTAGATATTGTCACCTAACGATAATGATTGCGAATCTCCTAACCATCTTCAACAAATAAATCACATAGGAAGTACCCCTGATCTTCTACCCCAAATATAGGAATGAAGTCTATAATCTCAAATGTCTCCAAATCCCTATATCGAGTACGAGTGAACCATGCATCCTCCTTAAATATGGAAAAAAGTCACAAGGAAGGAACTCAGAGTCATTAACAAGTATCATCGGCATCTCAACAACCTCAGAGACATCCTCGTGAAGCATATCCGAAGAGATAATATCATCGGTGTTCGCGGGAATGACATCGGATGTAGGAGGAGGTACACCGGTAGACAAGTACTCCAAATATGGGACCAAATACCTCGCTCGTGAATGTATTCATTGTTCACATGCTATCTCCATCTCATAATGTTCGGCCCGACATCTATGTAGGTGTTGATGGTACATCTCATACTCTCCAATAGAATAAGCACTATATGCCAATGTGTGAAGCTTTTGAGAGAGATATGAATTTGTCTCGACCCAAGAAGCTTGAAGATTTTGAAGTTTCTTGATGATGGCACAACTGACCTCGTAAAAATCGGCACATGCATTCAAATCGAGCCCGTATTTGGTACCATCCCACAATAATTTGGAAGAGTGGTATTCTTCGGGTGGGGGAGGGATTAAATCGTAGGACCTTAATAGATTTGGGAAGGATTTTTTAATTATTAGAAAATACAGGGGCTGAATTGTAATTTTTAGAAATTGGTTGGGGATTAATGTGTGGAAGAGGTCCGGGTGGGGGAAAAGTTTTATTATGGTTTGAGATGTGATGGGAGGTTGTCGGGGTTGAATATGAATGTCTATTAAAGTTAGGGTTTGTTTTTGAAAAATTGGGGTTCACAACTTGGTTGGATTTAAAAAAAACTGTGGAAATTGCTTAAGGTTTGTGGAGGAATGCTTCTTGGATAGATCCAAATGAATCTTGGATTGATTCGGGGTGAAAAACATTGGTTCTTGGTCATGGTCAATACAATCTTGAAAATCCGGGTAGGAAAAAGAATTTTGGGTATTTAGGTGGTAGCATTTTGAGATGGGTAGGGTTTGGATAGAATCAGAAAGAGTTTCAATGAATTGAGGTTGTGGGATATTAGGGTTTCTTGAATATTGGGTTTCTAGGGTTTAAATGGTGGGAATTGAACGTAGAATGAAGTCGGGGTGGTCCCATCCGGAAGTTGACTCGTATTTGATAATCATCCTCGTGCCAAGAACAAACACAACTCTGATAGAAATTTGATGTGAATTTGGGTGCGGAAGCGTAAAAAGAAGAAGTTAATCTACACAACAACTAACTACACAACATCTACACTACACAACAACAACAACAACAACAACAACTAAACTAAAGAAATGGGTTTCTTTTTCTCTATATTCTCAATTCACCATATTAAAGGGTTAAGTACAAATGAGGTCCAAGTGGCCTATTTATAGGAAAAGTTAACTTGCTAAATAAGCTATTACCTAAAATGACTAAAAGGGACAACTACTAACTAAAAAATGATGTATTAGTCTCAAACATACTTGGAAACTAATAAAGCTCTAAAATAAAGAAAAATTACAATAAAAGAAAAAATTACTAAAATAAACCCTAATTCTCATCATTTTTTTTAAATGAAGACGCCTTAATGAAACGATATCGTCTTTTAAAAACGTTTTTTACAAATTAGACCAATCTCTTCCCAAACTATCAAAAGACAAATAGTATCCCAAACTTCCCTGCCTCGTTCTGCATCTCTTCCAAAAAAAAACTAACATTGTCGATCGACTTTCGACTTAAAATTTTAATGATTCATTTGAAAGTTGAAAAATACATTTCTTATATCAAATTTTTTTGTATTGATTATTGATTATTGAATTATGAAAAATACATTTTTTATATGGCTTATTAAATGTTGAGAAATACATTTTCTATATTGATTATGGAGCATGAATATGAAAAAGATGGCTACCAAACATACGGATATATTTTAAATATTCAAGGATGTATTGTTTTATTATATACTAGTTTTAGAATAATTAAAATAATAAAAAAATAGACTTTTTAAGCGTAGGCTCCTAAAGCTTGAGTTTTGACCTCTACGTCTCGACCTCGCGCCATTTAGAACCTTGGATAGGAGTGAGTTTTTACCACTTTCTCAAGTGGGTTTTAATATGACTGATAGATTTAATCATGAAATAGATCAATGTTAACGATCATGGTAATCCCTGTGCTAGCTTGCGCGCACCCCGAGACTAATCCCTCTGCCCCGAACAAGGCTTTCGAAACAGACATTTAATTCCTGTTGTTCGTGGCTCCATGCCAAGGTTCGAACCTGAGTGCCTGGGTTTAAAGCTACACCCGGCTACCGCCTTAGACAACCCTTGGGGTTCAATTGCATATTGTTGTATTGTGCATTAAGGGAAAAAAAGGATAAACGTTGGCCTGCTACCTAATAAAATAAAATGAATTGGGAAATTTGTAGGGGTTAGGGGGATTTGAGAAAGCATCCTATATGGGAAATTATAGATATGATTTTTGTAGGGTTCAAGACTTATCTTCTTGTTCTTGCTCTTGGAGATGAAGTAGATCCGAGTCTAACTCGGAGATTATTGGTACAACTTCACAGCTGTCAGTGCAAAACTTTGAAAACAAAAGCTTTTGTTATTCCTTTGACCATTTAAAGAGAAAAAATGCCCACACCCGTGATAGTTTACTCCCACATCGGTAAGGGCCTAGGATTTGGTGTGGTATATTTACAATTTATTTGGAACAAATGGACAAGCCCTTTGGGCATTAGATGTTTTGTGTGTATGGTGTGACACCCCGCCTAATTCAATACCGGGCGATCACTCCTTTATTAAATTAAAATCAAGGTGAACAGTTGGTTCACTCTTAGCATCACTGTCGTAAAAATAACATTCCCAATTTAAACACCCTAATTAATTAAGCTAAGTGTCAAAACCATTTTAGACATTACTCTCCAAATTTTATTTAATAAACTAACATTTAAAACTTTGCATAATTCATATTTTAATAGTCAAACCACAACTATCCTGGAATATACAATCCAAATAATCAAACATTCAACTAATTGAATCCAACACTTAATACTTAAATGAAAACATCTTGACAATAATAAATCCCAAGGAATAAAATACTGGAAATAAATGAATCACTAAGTCCACTAAATAACTGAATAATGGAAACAGGAGACACATGTCCAACTGAATAAATATGCTAGGAGTAGAATCAAGAAGTGAGGTCGTCTACGCAAGAGTCCAGCAACTCCCACCTAAGCTGCAGCACATTCCTTCCAAAGGATCCTATGCAAGACGCCCATGTGGCTGGGCACCTTTAATACATACATATATATACAAGAGAGAAAAGAAAATGGAAATGGGTCAGAGCCCGATAGTGTAAATGATTTAAAATTCATTTAGCAAGTATTTAAAATGTTTACAGGCCAATGCAACAACATATTAGTGCGGCACTCTCTTGAGAAATTCTCACCTCTCTTCTAATGTGCACACCTATCGCACTAACCTTCCCAACGGTTTAACTTATCTTATCTTAGTTTACTCGTAAGATTTAAACTGAACAATTGAACCGTTTAAGAGGGTAATTTTTTTTATTTGACAACAAAGTTCTCATTTAAACCTTAATCGCTAATAAAGTTTCTCCGTAGCCTGTTATATTTTTAAAACACATTTTTCTCAATTGTAATAATTATACATTTCTTACTTACTATCAACACAGTAGGTAGTTCCCAAATTCCAGAATTTAATATATATATTAAATACTCATATAATATATATATTCTAACGGCACCCCACATTATAAATATGGTACGAGCATACTCTGCTATCCAATCCCCGTATCACTCGTATTAAGGGAAATACAAGTTCGGAATCACTCTCGAACTGTATTAAACAAAACATAAACAATAGTGAGAAGAAGCATAGTTTCCGAGTCCAAGAGGTCAGTACATACCCTCACGTCTCTTAGGACCGTCCGACTATCGATTCGATAGCCCATACCTAGGATTTCAATCTTCTAGGGTACGAGTCAATATCCCCCATGAAGGCCCATTCGAGATAAGATTGTCCCAGCGCGGTAACCTCAAGGATAGCAAGTAGTGTGGGAATGATTTTCACACGTATATAGTATATGCATAAACACAGTCATATAATATAAATATACTACTATTACCATATCTCTTTAGGTATTTTTCACCACCCATAATATAATATTTATCATTATTTCTCAATCTTTAGTTATCACGTATAACGGTTCGTCTCTTACTTTAATTGAGGGATTAATCCAACTTACTACGTAACACTCATGGACTCTATCCTCCCAAGTATAAAATTTAGTAGGTACTCATCTAATTTCCAACGTAACTATCTTACACGTCTCTCCCTTTAATACATAAATTCATCATCCCTTATATGTAAATATCCCAAAAATGTACATCTCGTCTTACGTTAAAGGTCTCATAATTATTAATAAGTCCTACTGGTCTCCTTTACCTTCCAAAATATTTTAATAAGTATGTCCAAAGATTTTCACTCATTTAATTTTAATTCAACAATTTACAAAGGGGAAATCTGCCAGGAGGGGTCGATCGATCGATGGCAGGAGCTCGATCGATCGATGCGTCGATCGATCGACACTCCTGGTTCGATCGATCGATCAAACAGGTATGGAGAATTCCGCAGATTAGCAGTTACGGGTTTCATAATCCAACCTCAATCAAATCAATATTTTTCACACTAAAACTCCATAAAATTCATACTACAAACTGTATAAACCCATATTATACATCTTCTACGTAAAGCATGCGAATATTCATCAGTAACCATGGATTAATAGACCAAAACTCATATAAATCTCAAGAACCCTAGAAATCCTTTAAATTTGTTCTAATCAGTCTTTTTCCAGAAATTTCTACTCCTAATTCATCATAAATTCATGGTTAATCCTCTACATATGAAGGGGTTTATAGATTATCATTCAAATCATTACTACATGCGATTTTCCTATCTCCAATATGAATTCTCTTCTACCAAACTCATCCTAATCACCCTAGACTAACATGAACGATGCATTAACGAAAATAAGCAAGATAAACACTTGCCTAGAAATTCAGATTTTTGATTTGTGGACGAATTTGGTGTGGTTGCGTTCCCCGTCGCGTGATCTAAGCGTTGGTGGTGGTGGCGGTGTAATCGGATGACTTTTTAGCCTTGGATTGCTTGGAAAGCTTTCTCCTTCCCTCTCCTATGGCCGTTCTAAAGTTTTGAGCCTGATAAACCTAGAGGACTATTCCAAATGGCTGATATGACCTAATAATTTTCGTGGGTTTAATTACCCAAAAATGCAAAATGTCCAAAAGGGCGCTAAATAAGCCTAAAAACACCCCGAGACCCAAACTAAACCCTCGGGTACACTTTTTTGACTATCTCGACCCTTACGGACACTTTGGCACACTCAAAATGACCATACGAGTGACTTATAATTTATTCACTTTTATAAATCAATATTTAGTCCCGACGCGACACGGGTGCGTCCCGACTCAAATTTCCAAAATTGTCAATTTATTCACTCGTGACATTTAATAGAACTAATATTATATATTACTTTGCTCATTAGTAATATTCAACAAGTTTCCCATAATTACTAACTCACATCACGTTAATAATTATAAAATAATTAATTTCTGAATTTATATTAAATTAATAACTCACATTAAATTTAATAAATCCCCAATTTTTATAAAGCATAAAAATACGGGGTACTACATATGGGTGGGGGACTTATTGGTCCAAGTCACACACGCGCACGCTCTGCCACCGCCGTCCGTCCGACCCGGCCTATGCCCATGTCCGGGTCCTGGGTCCTGGACTTGAGCTCGTTAAGAAATAATTTTTTGGACAAATAGAGAATAGTTTTTTGGGCTTTAAAAATAATTTTAACGTTTTTAATTTCGAAAAAAAACGTGTTTAATTCCGTATCAATTTTTTCAACCCTGTTGCCCACTTCTTTCCAGAATTTTCTCTCCACGTTTTTTGTCCAACGTCTTTTTTATTGCCCCATAAAAGAGATATTCCACCTCCATTTTTTGACAGACCTGTTCTGCAACTTTTCCAAACACAAAACTGCTTCTAAATTTTATTTCTACACTGGAATAATAAATCCGCCCCAGATTTATTATTAGACTCGAGAAATTATTACGAATGAATGTACATGGACCGGATTGATTCTTGTTCTTTATCAATCCGTATTTTATTTATTGGAGGCTATTTTATCCTGGGGGTGACGAGGCAATAGTGACTGTCAGCACACATTAGGCAGAGCCACGAAACACCTTAAAGAGAGCGACATTGTCCGAGACTCAGGCGTGTTATAGACTGTACCTACTTTTGGGATTTCTTATACTTTCTGTCTCAGATTTATTTACTCCAAAATTGGGTAATTTCATTCCTTAATTCTTTATTTATTTTAATACTGCTACAACAAATTTTAAGGTGACTTCTATTCTACTATGGACGAAATTAACTCATCCAACCTTAGCAATACTTTTAAATATGAAGGACAACATTTTAAACGTTGGAGCAAAAAACTATTATTTTATTTCACTTCGAAAAAGGTCGCATCATGTGTTCAATTTGACAAACCCATTGTAAATAATCCACCTACTGTTGAGGAAAGAAAAACAATTAGAACTTGGGAGGAAAATGATTTTCTGTGCAAGAATTATATTTTGAATGCTCTAAGTGACAAACTTTAGGGCTATTATGCCAATTATAAAACTGCAAAAGATATTTGGGATGCACTTTTAAAAAAATATGGCACGGAGGATGCGGGTACTAAAAAATATGCCGTTAGCCGTTATTTGAAATTTCAAATGACGGATGACAAATCTGTTGTTGCTAAAAACCATGATTTGTAAATGATTGCCCATGAAATTATTTCTGAGGGCATGGCTTTAGATGAGCAATTTCAGGTTCCCGTAATTATTAATAAATTTCCTCCACTGTTCAAAGAGTTTAAAAATATTTTGAGGCTTAAGTCTAGAGAATTTTCACTAGAGTCACTCATTACAAAATTGAGAATTGAGGAGGAATCCCGAAAACAGGACTACAAAGATGAAATTCTTGTTGTGTCTAACAACAAAAATCAGAAAAAGAACCACACTCCAGTTGTTTTAAAGGCAAACGAAAAACTATGAAAAATTAGAAAAAGAGCCACAACTAGAATTTTAAAAATCAGACTCAGATTCAGAGTAAGAATAAAAATCCTGGTAATGGACAGTCTAGCAACTCGGGACAGTTTCTCTGTTTCAAGTGTGGCAAGCCTGGCCATATGGCTCGCAAATGTGTCAATGTGCCAAACGAACAAGGAATTTGACTGAAGAGGACCTATGTGCTATGATTTCAGAAATCAACATGGTTAGCGGTGCCGAAGGGTGGTGGTTGGATACTGGCGCTTCCCGCCATATCTGTTATGACCGTACTCTGTTTAAGACTTATTCTAAGAATGTAGATAAGAAGGTGTTGTAAGGTGATTATCACCCCCACTGAGGTTGCTGGTACTAGAAATGTTGAATTAAAGTTCACTTCGGGAAAAACCGTTATCCTCAAGATGTTCTTCACACTCCCGAGATAAGGAAAAATTTGGTTTTGGGTTATCTTCTCAACAAAGCTGGCTTTACTCAAACTATTGGTGTTGATTTATTTACTTTGACCAAAAATGGATTTTTTTGTTGGCAAGGGTTATGCCACTCATCGGATGTTTAAATTGAATGTTGATGCAATGAATAAAATTTCTCCTTCTGCTTATATTGCTTGTCCATTTAATGTTTGTCATGCTAGGCTTTGTTATGTTAATAAATGACTTGTTAAAAATATGAGCACTTTAGGATTAATTCCAGAATTATCATTAAATGATTTTGAAAAATGTGAATGGTGTAGTTAAGCAAAAATCACTAAAACACCACATAAATCTATTTTTAGAGAATCTGAACCACTTGATTTAATTCATTCAGATATTTGTGAATTAGATGGTGTCACAACTAGAAATAGCAAGCGTTATTTTATAACTTTTATTGATGATTGTTCTGATTATTCATTTTTGTATTTAATGAAAAAATAAAAGTGAAGCATTTGACATGTTTAAAATTTGAGTAAATGAAATTGAAAATCAATTTAATCAAAAAATTAAAAGGTTACGTAGTGATAGAGGCACCGATTATGATTCTGCACCATTTATTGAATTTTATAAAACCCCCGGCATTATTCACGAAAAAACTGCCCCTTATTCGCCCGAAATGAAGAGTAAAGCAGAAAGAAAAATAAGGACATTACCTAAAATAGTTGTTGCTATTTTATTAAATTCAGGGGCTGCCTCACATTGGTGGAGTGAAATTATTTTGACTGTGTGTCATGTACTTAATAGAATTCCTAAGACTAAAATGAAAATATTTCCTTATGAAATTTGGAAAAATATTAAGCCCAACGTGTCATACTTTAGAACATGGGGGTTCTTAGCCTATGTACGTATACCCGACCCTAAAAGGTCTAAATTGGCAAGTAGATCATATGAGTACATTTTTATAGGCTATGCTATTAATAGCAAAGCATACCGATTTTATGACTTGAAAAATAAGTAATTATTGAATCAAATAATGCCGATTTTTATGAAGATAAATTTCCTTTTAAATTGAGAAATAGTGGGGGCGTGTCATCCACTAATATTTCTTTAAATAATAATAAAGAAAATAATGAATCCATTTTAGAACTTTGAAAAATTAAAAGGGCTGGTGTGGAAAAAGATTTTGGTCCTAACTTTTATGCTTACACTTTAGAGGAGGATACTAACACTATTCAAGAAGCTTTATCTTCATTAGATGCCGATTATGGCAATAGGCTATTAATGATGAAATGGATTCTTTGGAAGCAAATAAAACTTGACATTTAGTGGACCTTCCTCTTGGATGTAAAACAATTGGGTGTAAATGGATTCTTAAAAAGAAATTAAAACCTGATGGCACTATTGAAAAATATATGGCACGTCTTGTTGCCAAAGGTTTTAGAGAAAGAGAAAACGTAGACTTTTTTGATACATTTTTACTCGTGACTAGAATAACGTCTATACGTGTACTATTTTCTATAGCTGCCTTAAATGATTTAATTGTACACCAAATGGATGTTAAAACTGCATTTTTAAATGGAGAATTAAAAGAAGAGATTTATATGGATCAACCTGAAGGTTTTATTGTACACGGTCAAGAAAATAAAGTATGTAAATTAGATAAATCTCTTTATTGACTCAAACAGACATCTAAACAATGTCATGATAAATTTGATAGCTTAGTCATCTCTAATGGTTTTAAAATTCATGAAAGTGACAAATGCATTTATTATAAATATGTAGAGAATATTTGCACTATCATATGTCTTTATGTTGATGGCTTGCTTATATTTGGTTTTAATATTCATGTCGTACAAAATGTTAAATCATTATTGTGTGGCAATTTTGATATGAAGGATTTGGGTGAAGCTAGTGTAATATTAGGAATTAATATTACTAGGTCAGAAAAGGGACTTTGTTTGGATCAATCTCATTACATTGAGAAAGTGCTAAAGAAATACAATTACTTTGACTGTAAGCCTGCTAGTACTCCATTTGACCCTAATGTAAAGTTATTTAAGAACACTGGCGACAATGTAAACCAAAATGCTTATGCAAGCATTATTGGTAGCTTACGTTATGCAATAGATTGCACTAGACATGACATAGCGTATGCAGTGGGAGTACTATGTACATTTACTAGTAGACCTAGTATGGAGCATTGGCATGATATTGAGAGGGTCATGCGGTACCTTAAAAGGACGATGAACCTCAAATAACACTATAATAAGAATACCGCTGTCCTTGAAGGATTTAGTGATGCTGATTGGAACACCCTATCTAACGATTCTAAGGCTACTAGTGGATATATATTTAGCATCGCTGCTGGTGCAGTTTCTTAGAAATCAAAGAAACAAAATATTTTGGCTCAATCCACTATGGAGACTGAGATGATAGCACTAGCTACTGCTAGTGAAGAGGCAGGTTGGTTAAGAAACCTCATGTCAGATATCCCGTTATGGGAAACACCAATACCAACCGTTTTGATTCATTGTGATAGTACCACGGCTATTGCAAAAATATAGAGCCGCTATTATAACGGTAAGAAATGACAAAAACGTCGTAAACAAAACACTATTTGAGAATTTATTTCTAAGACTGCTGTGAGGGTGGATCATATAAGGTCTGAACAGAACTTAGCTGATCCTTTGAAAAAAGGACTAGCTAGGGAGAAGGTGTGGAACACCTCGAAAGGGATGGGACTAAAGCCCTTGGATACATGAGTCACTTGTGATGGTAAACCAACATATAGACGGGAGATCACAAGAAATATGTTCAAAGGGTAATAACAAGTCACAAGTGATATGGGTTGAATCATGCTATTATTAATTAATATAGAACGTGGTTTTACTCCGAGTACATCCCTATGGAGCATGATATCCTGAAACGAGTTAAGGATGACTCATTATAACTCTTAATGAGATATATAACTCTATTTTGAGTAGGGTACCTATCTACAAGATTATTCTTGATAGACTCACCTATGTGAATGTGGAAGTGTGTCGCTTCCTATGGATATTTTGGGCAAATTCCTAAAGCGTTCACTATACTGGGATAGAAGCACATGGCCGTAATGTGCTAGCTATTAGAATTACATCCAAGTAGGGTTGTGTGTGGTATGTTGTCAGAGACAGAGTTCAAAACTACGGTTACTCTAGTATATTCTGAATCATCTTTACTATTTAAAGGTTCAAGTCGAAAAACACCTTTGCTTATGCACAATTCTATAGATTATTGCTCGATAAAATATTTTCAAATTTTGCAAGTGGGGGATTGTTGGTACAACTTGATAGATGTCAGTACAAAACTTTGAAAACAAAAGATTTTGTTTTGCCTTTGACCATTTAAAGAGAAAAAATGCCCTCGCCTGTGATAGTTTCGTCCCACATCGGTAAGGCGCTAGGATTTGGTGTGGTATATTTACAATTTATTTGGAAGAAATGGGCAAGCCATTTGGGCATTAGATGTTTTGTGTGTATGGGTGGGGGACTTATTGGGCCAAGTCACACACGCGCGCACATCACCGTCGTCGTGCGTCCGGCCGGCCTGGCCCGTGCCTGTGCTCTGGGCTTGAGCTCATTAAGAAATAATTTTTTGGACAAATACAAAATGGTTTTTTGTGCTTTAAAAATTATTTTTAACATTTTTTTAATTCCGAAAAAAAATGTGTTTAATTCCGAGTTGATTTTTTCAACCCTGTTGCACACTTCTTTCCAAAAATTTTTCTCCACATTTTTGGTCCAACGTCTTTTTTGTTGCTCCATAAAAGAGGTATTCCACGTTCATTTTTTGATAGACCTGTTCTACAACTTTTCCAAACACAAAATTGCTTCTAAATTTTTTTCTACACTGAAATAATAAATCCACCCCAGATTTATTATTAGACTCGAGCAATTATTACGAATGGATGCACATGAACCGGATTGATTCTTGTGCTTTATCAATCGATATTTTATTTATTGGAGGCCATTTTATCGTGGGGGTGAGGAGGCAATTGTGACTGTCAGCACACATTGGGTAGAGCCACGAAACACCTTAAAGAGAGCGACATTATCCGCAACTCAGTCGCGTTCTAGACTGTACCTGATTTCTGGATTTCTTATACTTTCTGTCTCTGATTTATCTTCTCCAAAATTGGGTAATTTCATTCCTTAATTCAGCATTTATTTTAATACTGCTGCACCAGAGATGAGTCACGACCGTTTCAAAAAGAAAGATTTCATTTTTTTGTGGTATATGGTGGTGAAGACTTATCTTCTTGAAGAATGATTGATTTTTTTATGGTATACGGTGATGAGTGAGTGAAACTACCACCGTGGAAAATAATAACGGGTCTGATTTGGGTTTCCCTAAGTGCGGTTTTGAGATCTATTAGTCCATAATGGGTTTCATTTTCTGGCGATGGCTTGTAAACCCGGTTGAGAAGTCCGGTGGATTTGTCGATCACATTCGAGAAACTCGACAGCTTGAAATTTGAGATCAGAATCCATGTGTTTAGTGGTACCGTATTATACAAAAAATAAAAAAAAAAAGGTGCATAAGGGAAAGAAAAAAAAGGTATGAACACAAAAATTATATCTTTATAAGTTATAGGCTATTAACTCGGCTTCGTTGACATTAACTTCATTGCTCCTGCCATGATCATAAGGAAAAGAAAGAAAGAAAGTTTTATGTTTTTATCTGGGTTTGAAAGATGATAACGCTATAATAACTATGGAGTGTGGATGGATCTGGTTTTTTTATTCCTCCTTTGGTGGTCTGATGAAGAAAAGAGATCACAACAGCTGGGAGTCAAAAAATGACAAAAGTTGTACATCTGTTTACAATAAAAAAAATGGAGTAGATAGAGAGGGTCAAAAGGGAAGAAACATAGAGGTTCTGATGGAAATAAGAGCACCCGTGTCATTAGTTCAACTACCCTTTGGTTTGAACTACCCTTTGATTGAACTAACCTTCAATCCGTGTGACGCGCGAGGGTATCACATTTATCTATAAAGAATCACAACACAACATGCATTGGAATTCGATATGAAATCTCCATAATATCACATTTCAAATCACAAAAAAAAAAACTTCAAATTCAACCAAATCTACTAAGAATCAATCTTCCACATGTAAATTCCATCTAAATAATTTTTTTTAAAACAATAATTCATCTAGAAAAGCACCCAAAGTTATAAAGAAAAATAAAATAATGGAGACAACAAATCTGAGAATCAATAGATTCACTAAAAAAAAATCGTTTCATATCATTTTCATCACCTCTTCCTATTCTCTCACTTTCATCTCCGAACCATGAGCGATCATGCCTCTCTAATTGGGTCTAAACCCTTATCTTTATATGTCCCAGCTTATTCTAGCACAATTCCGCATAATCGTTTGTTGCAGAAAACTAAAAGGTTCCAACTAAGTATGTATCAACACTAGTGAAAAGATTACAATAGTTCTTCCGTGTGAGATGAACACAAAAAAAGTAAATTAGAATGAGTACTTGTGCAGTTCCCAATCTATATTACACCATAACTTTATAAATTCTTTACAAAAATTATAATATTTTGGGCTTCCTATCTTGAACAATCAGTTCCTCTATCAATTCTCCAACCTGTCAATGGCCAACATACAACAGATGTTCCTCGTTTGAAGTAATTAAATTTCAATTCTTACAGAGCATGCTAATGTGACACCCCGCCTAATTAATCCCGGGTGATCAGTCCTAAATCAAGTTAGAACAGGTTTCTCATTTGGTCCATTCTTAGCATCACCGTCGTCTTATTTAATTACTAACCACCTAAGTGAGAAAAGTAGACTGGTGCCAATTTTTATCTTTCATTATTTAACAAACACCCATGCGGAAAATAAAACTATATAACAATCACAGATAACTGAATTAATCATTCACAAGTAAAAATATAATTGACCGAATAAACCAACGGTCCAAATAATAAATCCCATAAAGATAAGAATAAACTCTCAACAAGTCTAATACAAATAAATGGAAAGTGAGCAACATGCTCGAATACTAATCAGGAACTTCTACATTTAAGAATGAAGAATGAGGCGTCTATCAAAACCCCGCAACATCCACACATGCTGCAGCAACGGATCCCTGGAATATAGTCAAGGCTGGCGTCCCTGTGGTTGGACACCTAAAAGGTTTTTAAAAGTTTTTATAGCAAGGGTTAGTACCCAAAACATTTGAAAAAACATTTAACAAATGATTAACTTGCAGTAATAAATAAATATGCATGCTCTTCATATTTTTAGTTAATAACGCACTCTCTTGAGGACTTCCTTACCCTTCCTCTATTATACCCTACGAATGCTTTAATTAAATTACCTAGTTACTCATCTCATGCCTAGATAATTAACAAAGTTCCTTTATACCCACCCTACTCTAACTGAGTATGTAGTGATTTTGATATATAAGTTATTGGTAACATCAACTTAACTAAATCACTTCCCTTTTTATATTCATATAACTTCTACACTTGTTATACCTGTGAAATAACTCACTTTTCATTAATATTCCGTATATAATTAATTATAAAATTATATACTTATATCATATTCCAGCATTCACAAGCATACTGTAATATATATAATAACTTGCAACCTCCCGAGTAAAATACTCCCGGAATGTAAATTCTATAAAGTGCTATCCCACTAGGTATAATCACATAGCCTAGTTATCCCAAGTCAGAATTTTCACACCAACTTGATAAAAATAAATAATTGGAGGCGGTCATATTCCTTCCCTGAAAGTGAGTTGTCCCTCACCCATATAACGGACGCTATGACCTCGGGAATATACTCACCCTACTCTTCAAGTTAGGGGATTCATCCACTACGCGCAACCTCCCCCTATAGCACTATAGTAACAAATATCTAATCACTGATATTAATTGAGCACACCATATATATATGCTAACGCCTGCGTATATATAAATATAAAAGTCCCGGCTATACCGTTCACTAAAATCCGTAACATAAGCCTATTAAAATTATTAAGAGTTTATGGTCCAACTCTAAGTATTAATTAAATTGCACTTTAATTAATTTAGTTATTTTTTTTGGTGTCGCCCCCACCATAAATTTGGACTTACTCCCGTAGCCCAAAATAAATTTACCCGAGTCACAATTCCCGGCTCTAATTTATTAGCCTCAAACCCTAATTAATCTATCTACAATTAATTAGATTCAAACTCATGTATTTAATTTCTCAATAATTAATTACATAAGATTTTTATATAAATATTCCCTCTTATATAACCAACTGGCGGAACTGCCAGATTCTGGCGACCGTCGATCGATCGATCGAACAGGTCTTCGTCTTCTTCGCGGAGACAGGGCAGCCATGGACGGATTTTCTTAAACCCTAATCTCTTCTAACGTGAGTTTTAAGCCTTCTTAACCCCAGAGTATACTAGAAACCTTATTAGGATAACCCAGAAAGACTACAACAACCATCAATTCGTCCATAAACAACTGATTCATAAATTTTTGGGGAAAATCCATCTTTTTCCTTAAACACATTTTTACTCCAAATTTCTTCATCAAATTCGTTCTAATTTATCTGGATATCATTCTAACAGATACACATCAATATTCCAATATCAGATTTTACATAACTCCTCATAATTTCGGCCAAAACAGATTCATGTTTTCTTTAGAATTATCAAAGCCCCATGTTTATACCATGAACCCCAAAACGAATTTTAAATTCATAACAGCACACAAATATGAATTGAAAGACAGTTTTCATGCTATTGCAAGTTATTCACTTGCCTTAGGTTTCGTAGTGTCTGAATTTGTGATGGATTCCAAGGTTGAAGATGAACTTGTTGGTTCTTTGAGATCCCCAAAATGGCTTTGGCTGCTGCTAGGGTTTCCTAACCCTTTAGTTTTTTTTTCTAATTAAGCTCAGCCATGCCCTAATTTCTTTTTATTAGGTTAATTTTTCAATTCCCGTTTTTTGACTAATGGGCCAAGCCCAAGTGACCAAAATGTCCCCGAGTGGGCCCGGCATTGTCTAAAAACGTCCCGTGACCCGTTTACTACCCCCGGGTACACTTTTCCGACTATCTCGGCCCATCCGGACTCAACTGTACATTCAGAATTTGCATGTGAATTAATTTATAAAAATACTTATCCCCCACCCAATATAGTCTATACCGACTTCCGGATGTGATAAGTACATACCTCGTCATTAATACTCGAAACGACGAAATTTCATTATTACTATTCACTTAGTAAATAAATTTTTCCTAAATATTAACCATTCAATCCCTAATTAATATTTATATAATATTCTATCATAATTAATTCATTAAATTACAACACACTAGTAATTTAGAATTTCTGAATTAATTCAATTTTAAATGTACCAAAAATACGGGGTGTTACATACTCCCCCCCTTATAAAGGAATTTCGTCCCCGAAATTAGATTGTACCTGCGTTGAAAAGCTCTGGATATTGTTCCCGCATATCCTCCTCTCGCTCCCAGGTAGACTCGTCAACATTGTGATGACCCCACTGTACTCTAACCAATGGAACAACCTTGGATCGTAATTTCCGCTCACTATGATCCAGAATAGCTATCGGCCTCTCCTCATACGAGATGTCTGGCTGTAAGTTGATCTCCTTGAGTGGAATGTGCCAAAAGGCTCTCTCGCTCCTTCGATATTTCTTCAGCGATGCCACATGGAATACATCGTGTATCCGCTGAAGATGTTCTGGTAACCCAAGCTTATACGCCACCGGTCCCACCCTCTCAATAATAGGGAAAGGTCCTACGTATCGCGGTGCTAACTTACCCTTCTTGCCGAACCTCATCACCCCTTTCATTGGGGATACCCGGACTAAAACCTGGTCCCCAACTTCTAGCTCCACATGTCGTCGAGAAGCGTCAGCATAACTCTTTTTCCTGTCCTGAGCTATCCGAATTCTTCCTCGAATCAACTCTATCTTGGAAGATGTCTCTTGAACAATCTTCGGCCCCAAGAGTTTGTTGTCCCCCACCTCTAACCAACAAACGGGTGAACGACAAGGTCTCCCGTACAGTGCCTCAAACGGTGCCATGCCAATCATGAATTGGTAAGAGTTGTTATACGCAAACTCTACCAAAGGAAGATATTTCTCCCATCCTCCCTCGAAGTCCAAAATGCACATTCTGAGCATGTCCTCCAGCATCTGATTAACTCTCTCAGTCTGTCCGTCAGTCTGTGGGTGATATGCTGTACTCAAGCACAACTCCATGCCCATTGCCTCCTGAAAGCTCTGCCAAAAGTGGGCGACAAAGATTTTGTCTCGGTCGGATACAATATTTATAGGCACTCCATGCAGCGTAACAATCTCTGCTATGAATAGCTGTGAATAACGCATCATCTCAAAGTCTATGCGTAGCGGCAAAAAGTGGGCCACCTTAGTCAACCGATCCACAATAACCCATATGGAGTCATGACCCCTCTGCGATACAGGTAACCCTGTGATGAAGTCCATGGAGATGCTCTCCCACTTCCACACGGGAATTTCTAACGGCTGTAGCATCCCTGATGGTCTCTAGTGGTCAACTTTCACAAGCTGACACGTGGCACATTTCGAAACAAACTTCGCTATGTCCCGTTTCATTCCTGCCCACCAATACTGCCTCCTCATATCTTGGTACATTTTATCCCCACCGGGATGTACCGCAAATTTCGAACCATGGGATTCTGTCATAACAGCGTGCTTCAAATCCTCATCCTCTGGCACCATTAACCTCCCATTAAAGCGTAGGGCTCCTTCTGAGCTAATCGAGTAACCCTCTGCTCCCTCAGCTAACAACTGGCCCACCCTATCCCGGCAAATCTGATCCTCCGCCTGAGCCTTCACAACTCGCATAATGATCTCGGGTGTGATGGATAAAGCTGACATGCAAGCCTTGGCTACGTCATCCTCATATTAGAGCTCTCTCCACTTCGCTTTCCATACCTCTGATAACTCCCCAGTCGGTCTTCGGCTCAATGCGTCTGCTACCACATTGGCCTTACCAGGATGATACTGAATATCAAACTGATAGTCCTTCACGAATTCTAGCCACCGCCTCTGCCTCATATTCAGATCCTTCTGTGTGAAGAGATACTGAAGTGACTTGTGATCCGTGAATAGAGTAAACTGCTCTCCTAGAAGATAATGCCTCCATATCCTCAAAGCAAAAACGACTGCTGCCAACTCTAGGTCGTGAGTGGGGTAATTCCTCTCATGGGGCTTTAGCTTCCTGGAAGCATAAGCTATAGCCCTCTCCTCCTGCTGGAGTACACCCCCAAGACCCCATAAGGATGCGTCTGTGTAAACCCGATACTCTAGCCCTCCCTTTGGCAATGCAAGCACGGGCGCAGATGTCAACTTGTCCTTTAGCTCGTCGAACGCTAATTGACAACTATCATCCCACTTGAAAGGTACTCCTTTCCGAGTCAGATTCATCAAAGGTCCTGCAATCTTAGAGAATCCTTTAATGAATCGCCTGTAGTAACCGGCCAAACCCAGAAAACTGCGCACCTCGGTCGGTGTCGTGGGCTGTCCCCACTCCCTCACCGCCGACACCTTATTCAGATCCACTGCAATACCCTGATCTGACACGACGTGACCAAGGAACTGTACCTCCCGAAGCCAGAATCCACACTTCCCTAATTTGGCATAGAGCTGATGATCCCTCAGTGTCTGTAAAACCATGCGTAAATGCTCTGCGTGCTCCTCCTCGGTGCGCGAGTAGATTAGGATGTCATCAATGAACACGATGACAAACTGATCTAAGTACTCTCTGAAAACCCTGTTCATGAGGTCCATGAACACTGCTGGTGCATTGGTGAGCCCGAAGGGCATCACCCTGAACTCATATGATCCATACAGCGACAAGAAAGAGGTCTTAGGAACATCCCCCTCTCGGATATGCAGTTGATGATACCCTGACCTCAAGTCGACCTTGGAGAAGTAAGACGCCCCTTTCAATTGGTCAAATAAATCATCAATCCGAGGCAACGGATATTTATTCCGTATCGTCACCTTGTTCAGCTCCCTATAATCCACGCACAAGCGGAGTGAACCATCTCGCTTATTCACAAACAATACCGGTGCACCCCACGGCGATGTACTCTGCTGAATAAAACCCTGACCCAGTAGTTGCTGAATCTGTTCCCTCAATTCCCGCATCTCTGAAGGGGCCATTCGGTAAGGTGCCCGAGCAATCGGCCTCGTCCCCGGAGCCAAATCGATAACAAATTCGATTTCTCTGCTGGGTGGTAATCCTGGTATTTCCTGGAATGCATCCTCAAAGTCCCTCACTACAGGAATAGAGTCTAAAGGAACTACCGCTTCCTGTGAGGTTTCCTCCTCAATGTAATATAAATGAGCGGTCGAGCCTCCCTCTGGGCGAGGCATCGCCACAACAAACATCTCTTGTCCCGGAGTGGCAAAAATAATGCTCCCACCGAAGCAATCAATCATGGCTCTATAGTCAGCGAGCCAATCCATACCGATAATCACATCGTGAACATGCATATCTAATACCAACATGTCCGCAGGTAATACCAAACCACCAATCTCCACCCCCACTCCCCGACATATAAAGAATATAAGCGACCCATTTCCCAATGGTGAGTCGACACACGTAACAGTGTTCTCCGCGGTGGCTAACAACCCTAAAGCCTTCGCGAAATGTGTAGCTATAAAGCAATGTGTAGCCCCGGTATCAAACAATACCCGACCCATAGTGCCATGGATAGAAAACATACCCTCGATCGCGGGCGGCGCCTGCTGTGCTGGGGGATTAGGAACATCCCGAACGTTATACACACGTCCGTAGTGCATCTGCCCCTGCTGCTGTGGGGCGGGTGGGGTTGGCGCTGCTGGCGGCATCTGACCCTGTTGCCCCTGCTGGGCACCCTACTGCTGGCCTCTGCCCCTCAGCGGGCACTCCCTCTTGAAGTGTCCTGGCTGGCCATAGGAGAAACAACGTTTCTGGTCGTCACCCTATCGTTGGCTCTGCTGGCCCTGACGTTGCTGCCCCGGGTGGCCTCCCTCATTCTTCCCTTGACCCTGTCGGCCCTGAGGAATCTGCTGTTGCTGATTAGGGCCTGGTTGCCCCTGCCTGAACCCCTGTCCTCCCGGTCGGAACCCACCAGGCTTAAACTTCTTAGCCTGATTCCCTTGCTGAATGATAACCTGCTGCTGTGTGACACTCATCTCACCACTAGTGACCGCCTTGCCCTGCTGGCTCGGCTCACCTGCCTTCTTGTTTCCCTTAGCATGGAAACGATGATCTTGGCAATGTACAAGTGCGGCATTAACGACATCTGTATAAGTCACTAACGTCGGATTTCCAATCAAGTGCTGCGTGATTCTCCAGGCTAGACCATCCATGAACTTCGACTTCTTCCGCTCCTCATCGCTCACCTCATTTGGCACAAAATTTTCCAACCGGGTGAACTCCTCCTCATATTCTGCTACTGACCTGTCACCCTATACCAACTCGCTGAATTTCTTTCTCATCTCAGGCTCTACTGCTGGAGGGAAGTACTTGCGGTCAAACCGCACCCAGAATTCAGAAATCGGTATCGAATCCCGCTCCTCAACGGTGGTTACGGACTCCCACCACTGTAAGGCTGCCCCTGACAGACGAAAGGTAGCCAGCATCTATTTCTGCACCTCTGTACCCTCTAACATGCGCAGATGGCGCTGAATGTTCTTCTTCCAGTCACAAGCCTCGACCACATTGGTGCTACCTCGAAACTCAGGTGGGTGACCCTTCTGAAAGGTCTCCCTCACTCGCTGCCAAGATGGTGGCCCCACTGGAGCCGGAACTGCTGGAGCCAATGGAGGCGGTGCCTGGGGCTATGGAAAATGAGCTGCCATAGCTCGCATTGGTGTCTCGACCGCTTGGGCCACTATCACTGCCACCTGAGTGGTAGAAATCAACTCGGGTGGGGGTGGTGGTGGCGGTACCTGTGGCTCCTGGCGAGCCTCCCTCACCTCAACTCTAGCCTCAGCCCTCTCCGCTCTCAGTCTCTTTGGTGACATCTGAAATAGATTGAATTGTATAAGTAAACAATTTATACAAAAACTAATAGCAGGAATACGATATCTCACAAGCGGAAAATATAATCAACAGTCCTAATAATAGGGCTCTATAACAACCGAACGCTACGCTGAAACGTAGAAAGCCGTACAGATCCTAAGGACTCTAGAACCTGATGCTCTGATACCATCAGTGACACACCGCCTAATTAATCCCGGGTGATCAGTCCTAAATCAAGTTAGAACAGGTTTCTCAATTGGTCCATTCTTAGCATCACTGTCGTCTTATTTAATTACTAACCACCTAAGTGAGAAAAGTAGACTGGTGCCAATTTTTATCTTTCATTATTTAACAAACACCCATGCGGAAAATAAAACTATATAACAATCACAGATAACTGAATTAATCATTCACAAGTAAAAATATAATTGACCGAATAAACCAACGGTCCAAATAATAAATCCCATAAAGATAAGAATAAACTCTCAACAAGTCTAATACAAATAAATGGAAAGTGAGCAACATGCTCGAATACTAATCATGAACTTCTACATTTAAGAATGAAGAATGAGGCGTCTATCAAAACCCCGCAACATCCACACATGCTGCAGCAACGGATCCCTGGAATATAGTCAAGGCTGGCGTCCCTGTGGTTGGACACCTAAAAGGTTTTTAAAAGTTTTTATAGCAAGGGTTAGTACCCAAAACATTTGAAAAAACATTTAACAAATGATTAACTTGCAGTAATAAATAAATATGCATGCTCTTCATATTTTTAGTTAATAACGCACTCTCTTGAGGACTTCCTTACCCTTCCTCTATTATACCCTACGAATGCTTTAATTAAATTACCTAGTTACTCATCTCATGCCTAGATAATTAACAAAGTTCCTTTATACCCACCCTACTCTAACTGAGTATGTAGTGATTTTGATATATAAGTTATTGGTAACATCAACTTAACTAAATCACTTCCCTTTTTATATTCATATAACTTCTACACTTGTTATACCTGTGAAATAACTCACTTTTCATTAATATTCCGTATATAATTAATTATAAAATTATATACTTATAATCATATTCCAGCATTCACAATCATACTGTAATATATATAATAACTTGCAACCTCCCGAGTAAAATACTCCCGGAATGTAATTTCTATAAATTTCTATCCCACTAGGTATAATCACATAGCCTAGTTATCCCAAGTCAGAATTTTCACACCAACTTGATAAAAATAAATAATTGGAGGCGGTCATATTCCTTCCCTGAAAGTGAGTTGTCCCTCACCCATATAACGGACGCTATGACCTCGGGAATATACTCATCCTACTCCTCAAGCTAGGGGATTCATCCACTACGCGCAACCTCCCCCTATAGCACTATAGTAACAAATATCTAATCACTGATATTAATTGAGCACACCATAGATATATACTAACGCCTCCGTATATATAAATATAAAAGTCCCGGCTATACCGTTCACTAAAATCCGTAACATAAGCCTATTAAAATTATTAAGAGTTTATGGTCCAACTCTAAGTATTAATTAAATTGCACTTTAATTAATTTAGTTATTTTTTTTGGTGTCGCCCCCACCATAAATTTGGACTTACTCCCGTAGCCCAAAATAAATTTACCCGAGTCACAATTCCCGGCTCTAATTTATTAGCCTCAAACCCTAATTAATCTATCTACAATTAATTAGATTCAAACTCATGTATTTAATTTCTCAATAATTAATTACATAAGATTTTTATATAAATATTCCCTCTTATATAACCAACTGGCGGAACTGCCAGATTCTGGCGACCGTCGATCGATCGATCGAACAGGTCTTCGTCTTCTTCGCGAAGACAGGGCAGCCATGGACGGATTTTCTTAAACCCTAATCTCTTCTAACGTGAGTTTTAAGCCTTCTTAACCCCAGAGTATACTAGAAACCTTATTAGGATAACCCAGAAAGACTACAACAACCATCAATTCGTCCATAAACAACTGATTCATAAATTTTTGGGGAAAATCCATCTTTTTCCTTAAACACATTTTTACTCCAAATTTCTTCATCAAATTCGTTCTAATTTATCTGGATATCATTCTAACAGATACACATCAATATTCCAATATCAGATTTTACATAACTCCTCATAATTTCGGCCAAAACAGATTCATGTTTTCTTTAGAATTATCAAAGCCCCATGTTTATACCATGAACCCCAAAACGAATTTTAAATTCATAACAGCACACTAATATGAATTGAAAGACAGTTTTCATGCTATTGCAAGTTATTCACTTGCCTTAGGTTTCGTAGTGTCTGAATTTGTGATGGATTCCAAGGTTGAAGATGACCTTGTTGGTTCTTTGAGATCCCCAAAATGGCTTTGGCTGCTGCTAGGGTTTCCTAACCCTTTAGTTCTTTTTTCTAATTAAGCTCAGCCATGCCCTAATTTCTTTTTATTAGGTTAATTTTTCAATTCCCGTTTTTTGACTAATGGGCCAAGCCCAAGTGACCAAAATGTCCCCGAGTGGGCCCGGCTATGTCTAAAAACGTCCCGTGACCCGTTTACTACCCCCGGGTACACTTTTCCGACTATCTCGGCCCATCCGGACTCAACTGTACATTCAGAATTTGCATCTGAATTAATTTATAAAAATACTTATCCCCCACCCAATATAGTCTATACCGACTTCCGGATGTGATAAGTACATACCTCGTCATTAATACTCGAAACGACGAAATTTCATTATTACTATTCACTTAGTAAATAAAATTTTCCTAAATATTAACCATTCAATCCCAGATTAATATTTATATAATATTCTATCATAATTAATTCATTAAATTACAACACACTATGACGAAACGACGAAATTTCATTATTACTATTCACTTCGTAAATAAATTTGTCCTAAATATTAACCATTCAATCCCAGATTAATATTTATATAATATTCTATCATAATTAATTTATTAAATTACAACACACTAGTAATTTAGAATTTCTGAATTAATTCAATTTTAAATGTACCAAAAATACGGGGTGTTACGGCTAAGAGGAACTAACAAATAAATATATAAGACCATGGATGTCAAATACAACTTGAAACTTAAAAAAAACATGGTCCCCTAATGAACATCACTACCAGATAAATCTAGAATAATAAAAATCCAACTCAAAATATATTTAAGAGCCCAATAGTACCTACAAAACAAGAATAAACGCAAAAATAAGACATAATAGTTCCATCTCCTAAATGACCAACTCAAAAAATCTAAAATCTGATCCATAAATTTTACGAAGAGGGGGAAAGACATAGTAGTACTTGAGAGATCAAAGCCCAAAATGTGTGTAAATTTTGGTTTGAATTAAAGTAAAAAAGACAACTTAATGTAATATCCACAAATTACATGATGTGTTTTTCCTTCTATTGTGATATGTAACTTTTCTCGCTATTGTTTAATCAAACAGAGCAAATAGATAGATGTTAAGATGATAGAGAGTGAGGGGATGGGAAAATACGGGATGAGAGTGAGGCGTGTAGATAATAGAACCGAAGTGGGATAATTAATATATGATGTGTAACGTGGAGTGATAAAATAAGTGTGAAATTGATGTTCTCATTAATAAATAAATATATAAAATTTGGATATTTGGTTGAATGTCGAGAAGAAACGTTGTTATGTTGATACACTTAACGAGTACAATTTAATATGGAGTGTTGATTATGTCACACGATGCAATAAACTGTTGGCATTGGATGGTAGGGTGGATATCACAGTAAAGCAGCTGACTACGGATTGTGTGACGGTTTGATTTGGCATACTGCATATTTTTTAGATGGTCGGGGATAAGGGGCACATGTCTACTACATATTAAATGATTAAGGAAATGTTTAATTGTTGATTTTAATACATTATAAGGTTGCATTTTACATCTTGAGTTATCCTTATTCATTATATAAACTGTGAATTTATCAGTTACATGTATAACAAGTTTTAGTTGTAGCTAAGCGACTTGCTAGGGTTTGACCTATTTTTATTCGTGATGACTTCTTGGTACTAGGCTTGGAGCTCGCGCATTCTAGCTAGCATATATTTCCTCATCTCTCTTCTAATGTTTCCCGTTTCAGTGACGATGTAGGTTCCCATTATATTATATTGTTATTTTATTCTAAATAGTGAGAGTTGTATTTGCACTTTACATTGGCTTGTATGGTGAGATGGTAGTATTTGTCCTGTATCATTTTGAAATTCATTTGGAATTTATATTTGAGAATTTATGCTTGAATATTATTGTATCTTTCTCCCTCTTATGGTTATGGAATTTTTGTTGTGAGTTTATATTAGAGGACTTAGAGAACACACTATATGGTTGACTTAATTGAGTCTATGTCATATAGGAGTTCCACCTAGTTTGGATATTGTGACAAAATATTTAGATTTTTAAGAGTTATCCTCTCTCAAAGTATCTAAGCTTCTACAACACATCAAGCAATCCAAGAACTTCTTCATATATACCAAAGGGAAGTATTCTTGATCTCTGGAACACACAATAGGACACATATCATGCATATAGGTGTTAAATTGTGAGCACGTACATTTGAATTATTTCTAGACATTTTCAAGAATTTTTTATTCATTTAAAAAATAATTTTTAAAACATTTAAAATTTTATTTTAAATATTGTGGGCTATAATATAAACATCTTTATTCATTAAAAATCTTTCCAAGGTAGAATCCAAAACCTCTAGAGTGTATTGGGGGTTCAATTAGGATTTTTAAAACATTAAACACACGTGTTTTAAACTTGATCGTAGCCTTACACGTGTTGCCATTATAGCGGTTGGATTTGTGTTTGTCGCGAGTCTTAGTTAGAAGAAAAAAATTTAGCCCTTGATCTCACTTAATCGATGATCTGCATGACTTCTCTTTTAATCCCATTGAGGCTATAATGAACCAATGAGAGCCAAAATTTTAAACAGTGCATTAACAACCTTTAGATCTTGGACAATCAGTCAAAAGATCAATCTCAGTCGTTCAAACACTTTCGATCTTCTCAATCTTTACAAACCCACTATATAAGGGGTCCTTTAGTCAGCCTTAGAGAAATTTTCGAGTTCGTCCCATTTGAGAGAAAATTAAGAGAGATTGAAAAAGGGAGAGATGGAGAGAGAGAGAGAGAGAGAGGGAGAGAGAGAGAGAGAAACCAAATTTGAAAGGTTGAAAACCTAAACATTTTCTATATAACCAAACACCAAATCCTTGCTAAAGAAAACTCTAGATTTGAGAGTAAAAATGATGAGGTTTTGTTGTGGATTTGAGGTGTTGGGATGTGCTATTTGAAGATATCTTCAACCGGTGGCTCTCTTAGGAACCAACCTTAGTGTAAATCTCATCTTTCTTAATAGAAAGTGTGAGATCTACTAAAAGGGATATTACAATTAAAAATTCTAAATTTTCTACTGTTATTTATTTGGATCTTTTGTATTGTCTGTATATTGTGTATAAATCCAATCTTTGTTTTCAAATAGGTTTGAAAAAGAGACGTCAGATTCTGTATATTCTCAGATTTCAAAACTTTTGTTTCGAAATTCATATTTCATAGTATGTGAAATCAGTTCGTACATAAATAAGATCTTGAAACAAACTAAATCTAATTTTCAGAGAGATTAAATTTCAGATCTGAAAAAGTTGAAGTCCGATTTTCAAAACATATTTGAGATATATTTGCATGTCAATTAGAACTGTTCGTAATTCGTAGGAATTTCTTGTATAAATCTGAGAGGTGTGAGTTGCATAACTTGCATTTAGTGTAGTCACTTCACTTCACTTTAATATCACATGAACACGTAAATTGTGGTTCATTTGAGAGGAACTGTGTTGTTGAGCCACTACAATCAGAGGACAGGGAGAAAGGGAGGAAGCTGCAGGGGAGATCAAAGCCAGTCAGACGCTACCTTTGAGAGTTGATAACTCGTATTGGTATACTTTATGAACTTAGACTTAGGATCTTGAGATGCATGCTAAATGTTTGTAACTTATAACCTGTGATTGTGTTTTTAGTGGATTTTTCTTTTGTGGCGTTGATGTCACCGTGGATGTTTTCCTTAATTTGGGGTTTTATCACGTTAAAAAACTATGTGTTAATTTTCTTGATTGTTCTTAACTGTTTAGTTTCTTGGTTTCACACTAAAGACTAATTATAGGTTTGATTTGAAAAAACCTAAGGTAACTAACTAACAAATTCATCATCCATTCACAAAATCTGTTCTACACATCTTGTGTAAGTTTTCTGAAAAGAGTTTTATTCAAAGAGTTAACTCAGAGTTTGTTTAAACCTTAGCTTTCAGTTAACAACTTAGTAAACAAGAAATATTTTATATTACCATCAAATGGTATCATAGCAGGTTTATCAAATTTCTTTGTTTCTGTAACTCCAGAATCTGTTTTCGAAAATCTTTTGTTAAAATGGATGAAAGATTTCATATTTTAGGTAATCTTTCACGTCCACCTCCTTTGATGGACACAACTTCTCCTACTGGAAAGTATAGATGGTTGTGTTCATTAAAGGAACACTTGGTGATAATGTTTAGGATATGATTGAAAACGGTTACACACATCCTACTAAAACTTTTTCTGAAACCAATCCTATAAGATTTAAGAAAAGTCTTACCGAATTTACTAAAGAAGAGAAAAAAGATGTCTTTGGATAACAATAAGGGCAAGAATTTCATCTTTATGTCCTTTACCGAGCATGAATTTAAGAGAATATCTATTTTCTTTACCTTTAAAAAAGCCTGGGACACGTTAGTCACCGCCCATGAGGGTGATGAACGTGTTAAGGCTGGAAAAACCCAAATGTTGGTCCAATAATATAACACACTGATGATGGATGATAACGAATCTTTTGATGACTTTTTCATATGGTATAATCTATAATAGGAAATAGATTGTCCAGAAAATTCTTAGGTCACTACCTACTAAATTTGACAACAAAAGATATGTTATAGAGGAAATAGACGACCCAAATTTGACTCCTGGACTGCTTAGTAGCAAGTTAAGAACTGTATAAATGGAGTTGGACTTTAAGAAGAATTTGACTGCCCAGAACAAAAGGCCATCTATTTTTAATGTAGTGTTTTCATCATAAACAATAGTCCCCAAATGTAATCCATTGGATTTTGACTTTGACCTAAGTGATGACCGTGACTTAGATCACCTTGATAACCAAATAGCTCCCATGAGTGATAGCTTTGACTTTTGCATCCCCGACAACGGTGTTATTTGATATCTTTGACTTTTGCATCCCTGGCAATGACGCCATTTGATGAAAAAGAAATGTTTTATATGTGTTATCATTGTTCCACATTCTTCTCAATCAAAATCCCTTGAACATACAAATACACTAATAATATGCATAAGGTAAGTACGATTATCAATCCATATTTCATGTGTGAAGAACCAAAATGTGTGAAGACAAAAGTGTAAATCATTTTCATATTATTATTTTTATGATTTTTCAAGGGATGGTGAAATAACTAAAAACTGCGAAGAAAAATGAGTGAAAGATAACTAAATGAGAGATAAAGAACAAGGTATGTAAATCCACCCCTTTTTCACGCAATTAAATATAATTTGCACAATGTTAATTTGATTCCAAAATATTCATTCAATTTAAAAGTTAATTCTCATTACACTAATGAATTAATTAAACATTCTTTTAGAAAAGTACTTTTAATTCCCACAACACTACTCAAAATGAATTAAAATCAATCAAATGAATTGCCCACCAGGATCAATTCACCCAACTAATTTGAATTAGAAAAAATAAAAACAAGAGTAGAAGGACATTATATTATCAAGGATGATTTTGAATAAAATTTTAAAATGATAACTCAATTTTAAATTCTTTCTTAATGATTGTTTTTCATTTCTCAATGATAAAATTAGAGTATAAATTAAATTTACTAATCAAAGGAAATAAAAAAAAAATTATCAAACTAAATCAATTGGATTATTGGGCGCTTCAATTCATACCTTGAATGGGAGATTAGCCCTACATAATCATCATCCGAGACATAAAGTAGACAATTAAAAGCATGCAATGACTAAAACAAGAGTAATTTAAAGAGGAAGAAACCAAACCAAATGTTCTTGAATCGAACAAATTCTCCTTAATACATCAAGCCTCATCTCAAATATAATCACAACACTCAATTTTTTTTATTAAAAAAAAGACTAAAAAAATAAAAAAATTTACAATATAATGGATGAATTCATAATGAAAGAGACTTGCTAAAAATATAAATCCTATCATTATAAAATTGTACATTAGAACTCATCCAAGGAAATAAATTATACATCATCACTTTATGTTGAGATATTCGCTACAAAGCAAATACTCAACATAAAGGAATGGATTAAAATTTACTTCCAAAATAGATGAATTCAACCACATCACTCTATTTTTAGATATTTGCTAAAAATGAAAATACTCACTAGAATTCATCCTAGAGATAAATTTCACCACATCACTCTGTATTGAGATATTTGCTACAAATGTAAATACTCTTTATAGAGGGGTGGAAAGGAATTTATCACATAAAGTTTAAAAAATAAATTGGAGATCCTTTGAAAATGGCTCCAAGTCTTCAATTTATAGGTGAAGAAGGCTAGGGAAAAATTGGGCAGTTGCACATAAGTGCATATGGGAGAGGTGGTAAGGGTATTTTTGGGAAATGACATACAAGTGCATGTGTGTTGGAGGAGGTCATGTGAATGAGGGGTGTGAGGGGAATTTTTGGAATAAGGGGTTAAGGTTTTAAACATGTGGGGATTGTTTGTGTTTATTTTATTTGGTTTCAGATTTGGCTGAATCATGTAAGAGGTAGAAATCGATTTGGAATGTGAAGGATTAGAAATAGGCTTTCGAGTTTAGTGAATTTAGGTCGCAGGTTTGAGGGCAAAGGGAGATGGTGGATTTAGTGTATGGGTTGTGTGCATTTGAGACGCCGGTTCAGATTGGGTTTACTGGTGGGTGAACTCGGGTATGGGGAAGTTGCAGGCTTATGGATTCCACCGGTTTAGGATGTCGGCGCTATAAGTTAGCGGGTTTAGGCTTGGAGATCAAGTTTATCTGGTTATGGCAGGTAAGAGTGGATATGGGTAGGTTTGGTTCGGTTCCATACCAAAACCTAAACCAGAACCTATGTACTTCGGTTATGCATTAGTGGAACCATACCCAAACCAATCATGGTTCGATTTGGTTTTTGTTTAGGTTATTTCGGGTTTTCTTATGTATCTATTTTTTTTAAACTTAAAATAGTAAAATATCAAGCAAACATATCAAAAAATTTAAAAACTTATATATCTAAGTTAACACCAACAATAACATGTGTTTACTAATGATTAAATATGCAACTACTTCCAAGTTTAAAGTTAACACATAATTATTCCCATAAATTTAGACACACAATCAAAGACTTAAACACATAAATCACAAATACATTAAAATCAACACATAATTTCATATTTAATCACATAAATCCCAAATACTCTAAAATCAACATATAGTTTCCTAATTATGTATAATAATTTGATATTTAAACATCGGTTTATACAGGGTAGGTTTAGGTTCGGTTTATATTGGTTCCACATCGGTTTGGATCTTAGTTTGGTTTGGGTTGGGTTAGATATAACACCAAGAACCAACCCAATACGATCAATTTCTTAAGTTTATGAACCAGAACCTAACCAATGGTATCTAAAAACCAAACCAAACCTGGTGGTTTAGTCCGATTTGGTTCAGTAATTTGGGTTGACAAGTTCCTTTGTCCACCCCTAATAGCAGGGGCTTGGAACAAGTTTAGCTTGGGTTTTGCACCTGGTTCAAGTATAAGCTCAGGCAAGTCACCAGAATTGGTTTTGGATCTTGGGTGTTGGGGGTTGAGAGTGGGTCAAAGGTATAAGGATGGACAAATTAAATTTGGTGGGTTCGGGTTGCACCTAGTAGTGGGTTAGGGGGCTCATTTTTTCGATAGTTTTAGTAGCGGTTGTTGGTAGATGACTGGATCAGAGCTAGTGGGTGTTTAGTTTTTTATTGAGAGAAAAATGGGTGTAGTGTTAATGGAGGAGAGAGAGAGAGAGAGTCTGGTTGGAGGTTGAAGAAGATGGAGGGTGTGTGTTAGGTGTGGTGAGGTGTATGGTAAGTAATGTGTGGGGGTGTGTAGGGTAGCTAGTGTGTGTGCGTGTGCGTGTGCGTGTGTTTAGTTTGAACACCAAAATAAAAATATTAAAAGACTCGCCTAAAAATAAAATCTATAAAAATTAAAACCTAACCTATAAGGAAAATAAATATTTACAAATCTATAAAATAAAACTAAACAACATAAATTTTATTTAAACTAAAAAATAAATTTAAAATCCTAAAAATAAAAGACTCAAAATAAAATAATACTAATAAACCTAATAAAAATAAAAATAAATAAGATAAAATAATAATAAAACTAAATTAAAAACTAAAAATCTAATAAAAAATAAAACTCACACCTAAATATTTACAGACACGGATTTAATACTACATAAAATAACACACATACTGACTTTAATGTATACAACTATATGCGCACAAATAAAATATAAAAATACTAGAAAGATTATATATGACTCAACTAAAAATATAAAAACATAAAAGTACAAACGAAACATACACAAGGGTAAGGTGATGGCTCGGGTTTGGTTTAGGCCTAGGTCTTGGGACAAGTTTAGGATACGAGATTGAGCTTAGGCTCATTTAACTGCATCACTCCCACACTTGATATATTTGACCACTTATTTATAGCAATTGTCTCGAATTAAGCTCATTTGACACCGCAAATGCTTATTGGCCTACAAAAGAAAAACTACTAACATAAGTCCAATTTTATCGAGAATTAGCAATTAAAATCGTTTATTTAGGGTTTTATTTAAACACTGTTGGGTGCTTATCAATGAGCAAGCAGTTTAAAAAGATAATAAAATCTAGAAATGCAGTTTCCTCTTAACAATGCAGACAAGGTTATCAAGGGCATCAAAATCACATACCTTATGAAAGACATAATGACAAACAAACCTTTGACCATAACAGACCCAAGGATGGTTTGAAAGATGTGAAGTTTCATGTCATGGAAAGATTGGACATTATGCCAATAAATGCAGAGCCAAACTTAACAACAATACTCGGGCTAATATTTGTAAGACCTGGGACGACTCTAGTGAATCTGATGAAGAAGAGTCAACCCAATATGATGAGTCATCCATGTCTTTCTTCACTAAAATTGTGTACAATGATGATACAGCATGCTTGCCTACTCATGATTTTGTTATGCCACTTGATATTAAATTTATGACTGTTAGTCATAGTATTGTGCTTGCTGTTGACGAGAATAATTGAGATAATATCAGTCTACGGGTGTGTCAAAGAGAAAACATTATCGATGAACTGAATGCGTGTGTGAGTTCCACAAAGAAAATTGACGATATAAGGGACACTACACACGAAGCACTCAGTGAGTCCGATGATGATCTTACAGATCTTCAAGAGCTATACACTAAAACACTTAAAAAAAATTCTCGACTTGTGAAAATGATGAAGCTATTGAATAATCGTATTGACAACTTAACCAAACTATTAGAAAGAAGATTGAGGACTATGCAGCACAATGTACTGCCTATGAAACTGAAACGAAAGAATTTTTATTAAAAAAAGAACACCTTTCTGATAAAAACTATGTTCTTGAAGAAAGACATAAGTCTACTTTACTTAAACTGGAAAAATCAAAGCAAAAGGTTTCAAACGTGTTTAAAAATGTTTGAATTTTGAAACCCAATCAAAAACTTATGAGGAAATTGTAGTTGGAAGTAAGTTTGATTCTGAAGATAAATCTGTCCCAGGTTTTGGTAAAAAGGTTTTAACAAGAAAAATAACAATTTCCATTGAAAATGTCATTTTTGTTAAACAATGCCAGACTTGTCAAACCATTTAGAAAGGAAAATGTAGTGAAACTATTTATAAGGAAATGCAAGGTAAGTGTAGTCAACAACCTAAGCCCAATGGCCCAGATAAGTACGTCTGCCCTCCTATTAGAGACCAGGGTCAAAAACCTAAGCATAATACCAATTGGACAACCGTACCAAATAGGTCCAAACCTATCTTTAAACACTTTAATGATAAAGTCAAGCCTTCCACCCACCAGTACTGTTTGTACTGTGATGTTTCTGGACACACCCTTGTCGAATGTTTAAAAAAAGACTCTATAGACCTACTTTTCTAAACTTTAACTATTCTATAAATAGTAGGATCACTTACATTCTCCCAAACCAGACTACACATAACTCTAACTATAAAAAGTAGAAGAGAATACCTAAACTAAAAAAGCCATTTAGAAATGCCCAACAAATGTTTTTCTAAATTAAAGGCCCATAAAAATGTTAAAATGATGCCTATTTGGATTAGAAAATATGATATGTTACCCCAGCTCAAGTGAAGTGTTGTTATTATTGCTTTAAAGGCACAATACACTTCAACTGAATGGTACTTAGACTTCGGGTGTTCTAAATATATGACTAGGGACGAAACCAAATTGATAAATAAGACTGACTTCCTTAGAGGCAGTGTCATGTTTGGAGATGGTGTTTCATCTCATATCATAGGTAAGGGAACATTTTCCGAGGAAGGGTTTCTTATTATAAATTATGTTCTTTTAGTTTAACGTATCAAGGCTAATCTGCTAAGCATATCTCAATTTTATGATTCCAATCATACCGTTAAACAGGAAACATAACTCAGGATAACTGTTACACTGTAATTCCGAGGTCCGAATCTTGTCAAGTTGCCAGACTAGATGATGCTGACTTGTGGCACAATGGATTGGCACATACAAATTTTGATAATCTTTGTAGCTTAAGTTCCAAAGATATCATTAGAGGTTTGCCAAGACTAAAAATTCTTTAAACTCTATTTGTGGTCCCTACCAAGAAGGGAAAATGAGTAAATCCTCTCATAAGAAAGTTAAAGATGTTCTAACCTCAAAACCTTTGGAACTAATCCACGTGGACTTTTTAGGTCTGTTGATACAAAAAATTATCCATCTGCATGGACTAATCGAAAAGGGACACATGTCTCTTGACATGGAAAAATATCCTAGTCATCAATCCCCTAGTCTCCCTAAAAGGAACTTGCTCGGCTAAAAGGCCGACCAACTTGAATGCCGACCAACACAAAAGACAAGCAATCAGTGCATGGTAAGCATTGAAGACTCATTATGCACATGGTATAATAAATCAACCATCACAATCAGTATGTACAGGTGTAAATGCTTTTATTTATTAAAGCATTCTAACCTTTGATTTTCGTATCACTACAAATACATTGTATTCCCTTCAACAAAGGATCATTTAAAATAAAGATAATACTGAATCAATAGAAGAATAGTGGATGTATGCTTTATTCCATCGTCGAACCACTTCAAAATTCTATGTGTATTTACATATTCTATCTGTTGCTAATAAATTATATTTAGTCTAGTTTTTTTCATCAATAGATTAGCGCCGTCTGTGAGAACGTGTGTCTAAACATCGTTCTCAATAACTTATTTTTTTGTTAAAGGAAAAATTAATGATCCTGAGTCTAGTGCTAGGAATGAAGGTAATTCAATTGCCCCATCCGCTTCGCCAATAACGACCAACTTGAATGGAATCCTTATCGGACTGGCTGGAGGTCAGGAAGCCATACAGGAAACAACGAGGCAATTAGCCCAGTCCTTATAAGCTAGATCTCCAGTATTTTCCAGGTAACAAAGAGTCCCTTCTCCAAGAAGAGAAATTCCATCTCCGTCTCCTAGGCATGGTCAGCATAGTTATTTCAAGTCATCACATGATACGACTTACCACCCTGGAGCAAGTTCTTCAGTCAGACCTACAGAATCATATGATGATCGATCTTTTATTTTTGAAAGACCAAACGTATTGGAAAGGTTAAGCATGGACTCACCTTTTGATTGTTTGGGACCCCGAGAAAATAGTAATCCTCTAAGATCAGTTACCCGAGCAGGTCAACACTCAACCGACCACCATGAGGAATCTGTTAGGACGAAGTCAAGCGTTCGAAGAGCGAGGCATAACGAACAGGAAGATAACTCATCTCATATTCATCGTGGAAGTAGTCGAGCAGTTTTTAATGCACCTAGGGCAGATGATCTGGCGTGGAAGGGTCTGATTTTAATGATTAGAAGACAAGTTGGGAGAAATGGAGAAAGCTAAGAATTCGTTGTAATGGAATCTAACAAAGGGATCACCCTTCGTCCAGATAATTATGGATTTTCCAACTCCTGGAAAATTTAAGTCGATAGCAATTACTCCCATATATGATGGTAAGATTGATCCAGTCTTACACGTTGAATAGTATCAGGCTGCAGCAAGTATCTATTTAATCCCAAATGAAATGAGGTGTATATCTTTCTCAAGTATCATAACTTGTTCATCCTAGACATGATATAATATTCCCCAAGGATAGATTGCCTCTTTCAGTCAGCTCGCCAAGCTATTTATTAGTAATTTTTGTTTTGGGGCAAAGCCAACCAAGCAGGTGTCACATCTCTTAAATATCAGGCAGCGAGTGGAGAACCCACAAGGGAGTATATAACTCGTTTTAATCATAAAAACTTTGAGGTCGTCAATTATGAAGATAAGACAGCTATTTGTGCTCTAATTAGTGGATTATTTCTCAAAAAGATGTACTATGCTCTAGCAAAGGATGCACCTAAGACCATGGTTGATATTATATCTAAAGTAGGGAAAATAATGAATGCCGAGGAAGCGATGGCGGCCAAGTAAGGATCGACTTCAAAACTTGTTAATAAAAAAGAGACCAAAGAGCTGAAGGATCAAAAGGAGAAAAAAAATGAAAATTGAAGATAAACTAAAAAAAATATGGAACGTATACTCTATTGACTGTTATCATTCACCATATCTTGGAGGAAATAAAACACAATAATGATTTGTAATGGCCAAAAAATTTGAGATTATCCCCTAATAAGAGGGACCAATCTAAATATTGTGAGTTCCACAAAGATTATGGGCATACGACGGATAGTTGTGTGGCATTAAAGAATAAAGTGGAGTCACTCATCTTCTGAGGAAAATTGAACAAGTTTATTGATCGAAGAGGAAATAAAGAAGTTAGAGGAAGGTAAAATTTTCCCCGCCACAATCGGGATGATAGAAAAAAAGATCATGATGATGATTATGGGGATGACCCCGGCTTGGCGAAGAGGCCTAAGGAGGCAGAGCGCGGGATGATACAAAAAGAGATCATGATGATGATTATGCGAAAGACCCCGACTTGTCGAAGAGGCCTAAGCAGGCAGAGCGTAAGGTAGATTTGATAAGTTTTGGTTCTTTTAAATGTCATGTAATTACAGGTGGCGATGCAGGAGGAGGAGATCATGCTGCATAAATGAAGGATTATTTGAATGAAGCACAAGCTTTCTCTTATATCTGAAGGATCAACCTCAATGAGGATGATCGTCCAAGAAAAGTCAATAAAGATAAGTTGGTAATTGGTTTCTCTAAAAACGATCTATCTAGGGTAATATATCCCCATGACGATCCATTAGTCGCTAAATTTAGAATTAAAGATATCACTATCTCCAGAATTCTGGTTGATAATAGAAGTTTGGCAGATATTATGTTTTATCCTTATTTTGAAAGTTTGGATTTTAAATTCAGTTAATTAGAACCATACCATAGACCACTGATAGGTTTTTCAGGTGGGAATATATACCCTCTTGGAACTGTTATGCTAGATGTGTTGTTTGGTACCTGGCCAACAAGTTATACTAAAAGAATATTATTCTTTATGATGGATGCAGTTTGCCTATAATGTGATCCTCGATCGAGTAGGATGGAAAAATTTACAGCAGTTTCATTAAGAGTCCATCAATGCATGAAGTTCCCAACTCATTTCAGAGTTAGTGTATTAATAAGTGATAAAAAGGTATCTAGAGAATATTACTATTCCTCTGTCGAGCAAGATGATCTGATCGAATTGAAGAAGAAAACCACACAGTATCAGGTGGATACCATGGATCCCAATGCAGAGTTAAAACTGGAAACTCTAGATCCCAGGATGAAGCAAAGTTAGTCAAAGGGTAGATTGTTGAAACTACTAAAAGTGTAATTATGGACAACGATAAATCTAAAAGGACTACCCAGATTGTGACAACCCGAATATATTTATGATAAATTATGTTTAAATCATGATTAGATTATGTGATATGGATAATATGTTATTAGTATATATAATGTTAAGTCATTATATTTAGTCTAATCCTAATGTCATAAAGCATGAAATATTGAATTAGTTACAAATATGAAATTTTGAAGTTTTCGGTAGGAATGTTCATGTTTAAGACTAGTTTTGACCTTCATGACATAACAATTGACTTGAGGTGAAAACTAGATAATTGTATACATGTGAGTTATGGTTGTAAAACAACAAACAGTGTGTTGAACGGAGGTCCGAGCGAGAAGTTATGATGGAATTACGAAGCAGGGGCAAATTTGCCCATTTGTTAAATGATATTTCATCTTATTAGGCTAACAAATGGTTGATTTTGATTGGTTAAAGAAGGAGGTTGGTTTTGTCCGACTTTAAAGGCTTCAAATAATCCTCTCCTTCAGCATAGTTCAGCCATAAAAGATTTTGGCTTGAGAGTAAGAGATAATTAGAAAGTTTAAGAAGAAACCGAGGAGAAAATTTGTGGAAAAATCCGTGGAAATTACGTAAAAGTCCCGAAGGAAGGGAATAATAACCAGTTGAACAAGTGCCGAACAAAGGAAAAGGAAAGCTTATTAAATTACCCAGGTGAGTGTACTTATGATTCGTTTCATATATAAATATGAATATAGCTCTAAGAGCGGATTTGTTTGAATACTTCGGTATTCAGGATTTGTTTGGATATTAAAATATCTTGAATTTGTTTGGGTCTCATGATCCAGGATTGGTTTGAATACTTCGGTATTCAGGATTTGTTTGGATATTAAAATATCCAGAATTTGTTTGGGTCTTATGATCTAGGATTTGAATTGGACAAAGATCCAATGATTTGTTGGAACTTATGTTCCAGGATTTGTTATCGCCAATGGGCAGATATACTATTGCCGATGGGCAGAATTATCATTGCCAATGGACAGTATTATTTGGGGCTTATGGTCCAGGATTTGTTATTGCCAACGGGCAGGATTGATTGGATTTAATATCCACAGATTTGATATATAACTTTTAATTCATTGTATAGCAGGATTCGTTGGATTTAATATCCACAGATTTGATATATAACTGTTAATTCATTATATGGAAGGATTGGTGGGATTAATATCCACAGATTTGATATATATAACTGTTAATTCATTAGATGGCAGGATTGGTTGGATTAATATCCACATATTTGATATAACAGCAAAGTCAGTCACAAACTACAAGTAAAAAGGAAGCATTAAAAGAGAGCAGCAAACATAATTTTATAAGTGTTAGAGAAAAAAGACAGACTTACCAAGGCTAGCCTCTGGCTCTCTTGCAAAGCTAGATGGTCAGTCCCCATCTCCCTTTGGCAATCAGCAGGTAGAATTTCTCTCTCGAGCAGCATAGGAGCCAGTTGGGGAGAGATGGCAACCGAGGCCCCCTCTCGCAACGCTGACACGGGCACTTGAGCTTGCCTAACCTTCGTCCTCGCTTCCACTCTTCTCCTCTCCTCCTATCTCTCCTTCTCCTTCTCTGCACTTTTCCTCTCCTCCACCTTCTTTTTTTCCTCAGTAATCTTCCTCTCCTCTTCTCTCTTTATCTCTCTCTCTCTTAACTGCTCTTCTTCTTTTCTCTTCTTCTCCTTCTCATGAGCAGTAAACTGAGAACCAGTAGCAATAGCCCTATTTCTAGATTTTTTCTTCTTTGATCGATTAGCGAGAAGTACATCATCCTCGTCATCATCATCACGGAGCAGGTTCCACCTAGGGGGAACCATTTCCTCACTAGAACTACTGGATGTACTTGAAGTTTCTTGAGCCTCAGAAACCTATTATAAACTAGAAGAACTTTCACTACTAGAGCTCGTCTCACCAGAACCACCTTTAGAACCTCCTCTAATATCACTTTCAGAACTGCTTTCTTCCTTGTCCAACTGGATGGGGTCAACAGCAACTTCCTCAGTAATATCTAGGACAAGAATGCTATCTACAGGTCGCGCGATGAAACTGGACCCGATGTTCTTGTACTCTAGGAGAAAAGCGTCTGATCGGGGATGTTCACCTTTGGCCAAAGGCTCTCTGATGTTCCAAGCCTTGATCAACTCAGCAGCTTGAACCTCACTAAGAGTAGATTCCAAATTCTTTGTCCTCGCTGAAAAGAAGAGAGAAAAAAAATCAGAGAAAGCATACATTAATAAGAAGATAGCAAGAGCAGAGCAAAGATTACCTATGTACTCTTCCCCATAAAAGGGAACAGTGAATCTATCAGACCTCGTCCCCTCAATCTGGGGGGAGAGCGGCCAATTTCTAGCAAGAAAGCCCTCTTGCCAATAGTCCTTGTGGGAATCAGGTAAATTTACTAATAATACCCTGTCAGGACTTCTGACCTTAAGGTGGAGAAGACCAAAGCTAGTTCGAGAGAAGGAATAACAAAAACAAATTTTAGCAAGCCCTAATTTAGTACCATAAAGATGATTTATCCTATGGACACCATTGACTATCTTCCTGATGTTGGGAGAGCACTGTGCAGGAACGATATTAAAATAACAAAAGAAATGTAGAAACAAATTGTTTGGATGGAAAGTAAGACCTCATTCGGAAAGCAACATGACATGAATCCAATTAGCGCCCTCTATCTCCCTAACATTGTTAGGGACAGAGACGCATTCAATCTCTACCCATTCAGGGATATTGTAAAACTTCCTAAACTCATACACTGATCTATTACCTATCTTCGTTATGTATAAACCCTAAATTACAAATTCGAGGAAAACTCAACAAAGAAAGCACGAAGAGAGAGCAAATAGGACTTACGAGATGAAAGTTTGGCTTGGACAACGTGAGATCACAAGCCCAGACGATGAGGGAAATTGAAAGCAAAGAGAATGACGACCTGGAGAAGAGGGCACAATGGCTAAAACTCGTAGAAGATGAGGAAATGCTGAGAAGCTTTAAACGATAATATAGAAATGCCACTCTAAATAACTCCTTAAACATTCTCCATCATGATGCACAGAATACGAAGCAGGATACCGCCAAAATCAAAGTATAAAGCTCCAACATTGGAAAGAGTTACACAATTTACAAAAGAGACATTATGACAAATCATTTAAATTTATTGAGTCCAAATTGTGGCCCAATAACTTTAGGGGCAATTATGGGTACTCAGATTTTCCATCATGGGCCCAGACGAGTAGCTTAATAAAAATGGCCCAAACTCCAGACCCATCGCACCTCAACTAAATTCAGTTATGACTTGGTCCTCTCCTGAAATCTCGAAGGGAGATATTCCAAGAGAGAAAGATGGACGTGGGGGAGTCCAACACCCCAACTCCCCGAAGATAAACATGTATATAACAAACCCTAAGCCTGGGAAAAAGGCATGCACTAGATTCTCTGTAAAATGCTCCCTGGAGTATATAGAAATAATACTTACTGCACCACCGTGGACGTAGGCATTCTTACTGAACCACGTAAATACTGTGTTGTGTGATTGGCATTTTATCTTCTTTATTTCCTCTGGTGATTGCGCTCTTCTTGTTTATTTGTGTTGAATATAATTATCACCACAGTATCCAAATCCAAAGTGCAAACACGACTGCTGCTAACTCCAAGTCATGTGTGGGGTAATTCCTCTCGTGAGGCTTAAGCTTGTGGGAAGCATAAGCTATAGCCTTATCCTCCTGATAAAGCACACCCCCAAGTCCATGTAGGTACACATCAACATAGACTAGGTACTCCACTACCGGCCTGGGCAGTGGGAGAACTAGCACTGAAGTCAACTTGTGCTTCAGCTCATCAAAAGCCACCTAAACATATGGTACCCCTTTGCGAGTTAAATTTGTCAATCCAGTAATATTCGAGAATCCACGAATGAATCGCCTATAATACCTTGCTAACCCTAAGAAACTAGACACCTCTATTGGTGTCATGGGATGTCCCCACTCCCTCACCGCTGACACCTTACTCGAATCCATCGATATCCCCTATCAGATACAATGTGCCCAAAAAATTATACCTCGCGCATCCAGAATCTAGGCTTCTCATATTTAGCATATAATTGATGCTCATGCATTGTCTTCAATAACTGACACAAATGCTCGGTATGCTCTTCCTCAGTCTAAGAATAAATCAGGATGTCATATATGAAGACAATGACAAACTGATATAAGAACTCTTTACACACCATATTCATTAAGTCCATGAAAACGATTGTTATGTTAGTTATCCCGAATGGATTAACCCAGAACTAGTAGGATCTACAGTCTTAGACACATACTGCTCCCTGATATGTAACTGATGAAACCCCGACATCAAATCTATCTTCGATAAGTAGGCATCTCCTTGCAAATGATCAAATAAGTCATCGATTCGGGGCAACGAGTACTTGTTTTGTATCATGACTTTATTCAATTCTTGATAATCAACACATAAGCGCAATGACCCATCTCCCCTATTCATAAACAGCATTGGGGCACCCCAAGGTAAGGTTCTCCTGCGAATGAAACGTACCCCAAAAGCTACTCAATCTGATCCCATAGCTCCCTCATTTCCATATGAGCCATACGATAAGGTGGACGTGCAATCGACAGAGTGCTTGATGCTAAGTCTATCACAAACTCAAGCTCCCTAGTGGGTGGTAACCCCGATATCTCCTGAAACACATAAGTGAAATCACATTCATTAGGAATCGAATCTTTGGGAATCACCACCCCCTTAGAGGTCTCCTCCTTTATATAATATAAATTGGTGGACGACCCCATCACCACGAGAAACATCTCCTGGACAGGTATAGCAAATACAATACTCCTACTATAACAGTCAATCATACCTTGATAAGCTGCTAGCCAATCCATGCCTTTGATGCATCGTACTCCGTCATATCTAACACTAACATATCAACAGGTAAAATAAGTTTACATATCTCTATACTCACACCCTGACAGATAAAGAATATCAACGTCTAATTACCCAATGGCGAGTCTACACATGTAATAGTACTATCTGACGTATCTAGTAACCCCGTGGCCAATGAAAACCTAGTGTCTATGAATGAGTGTGAAGCCTGAGTATCAACTAAAATGTGCCTAAATTCCTATTTATAGAAAATGTACCCTCTACTGCGGGTGGAGCCTATGGGACTGTGGCCTGGTGGACATTATACACATGCCCATACTGCAATTTCCCCTGCTGAGGTGGGGCTGCTGGAAAACTGGAATAGTAGGAACGACTTCCATCTGTACTGGTTCTGGAAGAGCGATAGGAAAAATAGGCCTCTGTGCCTACTGGCAAGCGCCCAGCTACTACTACGGGCCCCTACCCCTCTCAGGGCTATCCAGACATTTGTGGCCTATCTTGCCACAAATAAACCACCTCCCCATATAGTTTTCTCCCTAATGATCCCGTTATCCTCGGCCCTGTTGGCCGTTACCACCCCTCCATTGGCCCAGTTGAATATGTTTTTAGAACTGATGGCATGACTAACTTTGTTGGCCCTGATGGCCCGATTAAAATACCCTTTCCTTGTGTATACTCATCGGATTTTAATCTCTTAGCAAGGACCCCCTAGTGGGAACTATACTCACCCTTTCTGGGATGACTCTGAGTTGGTGGTTCCCCGCTGGAACTACCTCCCTCGGTCCTATCCTGCTGATTAGACTCTGACTCGCTTGCTCCACTTAACATGGAAGAGATGATCCTGGAAGTGTATAGCGACAACCTCCGCAGCATTCATGGTAGCCTGGGCCTGAGCGGGCTGCGTCTCAGGCTGCGCACCCCTAGGGACTCGCTGTGCACGTCGAGGAGGCATCTGAAATAAGAAAGAATTTTAATAACTCCTCAATTTAATATATCTCAATTAGCTAAAGACATAAATACTCAAATAAGAATACGAAAATCCTAATAATAGGGCTTTACATCAAAGAACGTTATTCCGAAACATAAAAAGCCGCACAAATCTTAAAGACTCTAGAATCTGATGCTCTGATACCATCTGTGACACCTCACCTAATTAAATGCTGGGTGATCAGTCCTTTATTAAATTAAATTTGAATATAAAATTGGTTCATTCTTAGTGTGGGTACCCAAAATTAAAATGATGGGCCTGGACGAGTAGTCCAACTGTAGCAGCCCAAAGTCCAGGCCCCTTATACCTCAAACCGATTATGATTTAGTCTCTTCCCACGTTCCCATTAAGGGGCACTCTAAGAGGAGATGGGAAACATGGAGGAGTCCCACACCCCCACTCACTAGAACGAACATGTATATAACAAACCCTAGGCCCGGGGCAAATGACACGTTATATTCTTTGTAATCACTCTCCGGAGAACACATAAATAATACTGACAGCACCACCGTGGACGTAGGCATCTTTGCTGAACAACGTACATACTTTGTTGTGTGATTGTCATTTTGCATTCCTTATTCTTACTTGGTGATTGCGTTTCTCTTATCTATTTGTGTTGTATAATAATTATCACCACAATTGGCGCCGTCTGTGGGAACGTTTATCTTCCTTGAGAAAGCCCACACCAAAAAAGGAGTTCGAAATGTCTGGTCACAGTAATAATGCTCCCCAGGCAGGGGATATTCAAGAACCCCCTGCTCCTCGTAGGATTAGGTCTGAAGTTCGACGTTCAAATCACAGGGCTCGCCCAGAAAGGCCAGCCTCAGAAGAAAGCCAAGGACCAGCGAGATCCACGCAGATATCCAGGCTGATTGATGCATACGAGGCAAAGCTCCAAGAGCAGAGGAGTCTTCTCGAATGCACGAGGCTGAGAACACTCGCCTCAAAAGAAGATTAGAAAGAATGGAGAGAGAGCTCCATCGTGGTACCAAGAAATGTCCGTACCACACTCCTATCCCTCAGGCGAGTAAGTCTCGCAGCCAAGGAAGGAGCCCCAGGCACGGATCCCAGAGGGCCGAGCGAAACGAGTCAGAGGATGACCTGCTCAGGCAACTGCGACTAGCTCGCAGCCACAGAAGCCCGGATCGCAGCAACAAGAACATACGAAATCTAGTCTGAAGGGAGATGGACCAACATCCTGCCCATCACGGTACCGGATCGACCCGAGAACTCGCTAGGTGAGCTCTCAAAACTTAGATGAACTCACCTTTCTTGAGGGAAATTGAGGAGGAAGAAGCCCCCAAGAAGTTTGCCATTCGAAGGTTCAAAATTTATGATGGTAAGACTGATCATATTGATCACGTTAGGCAGTACCGATAAGCCATGACCCTCTGGAACCATCGAGACGCACTAATGTGCTGAATTTTTCCCCTGAGCCTGCATGACGTAGCGCAGAAATGGTTCAAAAGGCTCCCCCACTGGTCCATTCGAAGTTTCAAATCCCTGGATGAGCTCCTTACGGCCTGATTCATTACTAGTAGCTCCCATACCAAAAGGATGGATGCCCTACTGATAATGAAAAAGACGCCCCAAGAGACCCTTCGAGACTACGCAAAGAGGTATTGGGAATTGTTCAACGAGGTCGAGGACTGTTCGGAGCAAGTGGCAGTGGCCTCTTTCAAAATTGGGCTACCCAGCTCTTCCCTTCTGTACCATTCCTTGACAAAGAAAGAAGCCATAACCATCGATGACCTCATGGAACGCATTGAGAAGTACGCCAAGGTAGAAGATGTCACCCACCTCATTACAGGAGAAAACGGTTGAGCTAAGCTCGCTGCCAAGGGCAGTGAAAAAATCGATAACCAGAAGAAAGGAGGAAAGAATGGGGGCAAAAATGGCTCCAAGAACGGAGGCAACAATGATGTGTCAAGAGCATTTCAGGTGGTCAACACCGTCTTCCGAGAACCAATTTACAAAATTCTCACGAAAATCAAAGACGAACCATTCGTCAAATGGCCCAGGAAAATGGGGGAGATCCCTAAAAATAAACAACGTGCTGAGATGCGCTTTTTATAAAAAGGGGACATAAGATCGAGCAATGCAAGCCCTTTAAGTCTCACCGCGAGGATCTAGCCCAATCCGGGCATTTGAACGAGTTTGTGGAGAAGAAGGCAGAGAAAGCGGCTGCAATAGAGAGGCGAGACCTGATAACGTGCTCGAAGATGATGTTGTACATGAATTCGCGATAATTCATGGGGCGTCTAATGCCAAGCATATCCAAGGAAATTCAGCTCGAATGGAGATGAAGAAGCTTACAGTGGTAATGCAAGCTTTTCAGATCGATCCAGCGAAGTTACAGTCAGGAAAGCATCGACGAGCAGATGACGACAACTATAATAAGCATACTGTTTTCACAGATGAAGACTTGGTGGGAGTGAGAACCCCACATCACGATGCTTTGATCATTACCCTCAGGATAGATAACTTTGACGTCGACAAGTTACACGTCGACCAAAGAAGCTCGTCTGAGGTAATGTATCTCGACCTGTTCAGAAAATTAAAGTTAAGCATCGCCGACCTAAAAGAAGCTATTGTCCCTTAAGTTGGCTTCGCTGGAAAAATAACTATGCCCCCGGGAAAGATCGTACTGCCAGTGTGCGCGGGAAACATCTCCAAGATGATTGAGTTTTTGGTGGTTGACATCGACTCGCCATACCAAGCCATCCTCGGCAGGGGATGGCTACATGCGATGAAGGCAGTCTCCTAGACCTACCATCAGAAACTCAAGTATGTAACCGAGAGAGGAGTAATGGAGATCCACGGCGACCAAGCAATGGCGAGAAGGTGCTTCATACGATATGACACCTTTTAAATAAGGTATGACACCTTTTAAATAGCAATTAAAATAGGGAAGACCTGGAGTCGAGGAGACCAGGCTCCTCCCCTCTGAACGGGTCATCGAAGACCTGGTAGAGGTTACAGCTAGGGATAGGGACAGTGAAAGAGTTTTCTTGATTGGAGCCTGTCTCACTGTCCAGGAACAGAAGGAACTGACAACTCTGCTGAGATGCAACGTAGATGTTTTCATGTGGGAACCATACGAGCTGCCTAGAATTGATCCTAGTATGGTTTGTAACCAGCTGCACGTCGACCTCACCTTCAAACCAATCAAGCAGAAGGCACGGCGAACTGCACTCGAGAAGGCAAAAGCAGTAGAAAAAGAAGTAGAAAAACTGTTGGATGCAGGATCCATACGGGAAGTACAATTCCCCGAATGGTTATCCAACCTAGTAGTAGTTCCAAAAAGCAACGGGAAGTGGAGAGTTTGCATCGACTTCACCGACCTCAATATAGCATGCCCTAAGGATAGTTTCCCCCTCCTAAAAATTGATCAACTGGTAGACGCTACTGCAGCTCACGAGAGAATGAGTTTTCTGGACGCATACTCCGGGTATCATCAGATCCAACTGTATGCCCCGAGCCAGGACAAAACAGCATTCATCACCTCAGTTGGACTATACTTCTACAAGGTCATGCCCTTCGGGATAAAAAAATGCAGGGGCAACCTACCAGCGGATGGTCACCAAGATGTTCAAGGGTCAAATGGGAGACACCATGGAAGTCTACATCGATGATATGCTCGTTAAAAGCAAGAAGAAAGAAGACCACCTCTCAGACCTATCAAGCACCTTCGAAATCCTCAGGAAATACCAAATGAAACTTAACGCGAGCAAGTGTTCTTTCGGTGTCCAGTTAGGAAAATTTTTTGGGTACTTGGTCAGTAAGAGAGGCATCGAGGCCAACCCAGACCAGATCGATGCAATAAACAGGGTACAACATCCTCGCATGATTCGGGACGTATAGAAGCTCACCGGTATGCTCACTGCTTTAAACCAATTCATTTCAAAATCCTCCGAGAAGTGTAAGCCTTTCTTCCAGCTTCTAAAAGGAGACAAAATGGTAGAATGGAACCAAGATTGCTCGCGGGCATTGGACGAGCTCAAGAATTACCTCAGTTCCCCACCACTGCTCGTCATACCACAGGAAGCAAATCCCTTGTACTTGTACCTCTTCGTTTCTAACCACACCGTCAGTTCTGCATTAATGTGCGAAGTTGCAGGAATCCAGCACCCCGTTTATTACGCGAGCAAGACCCTACTAGACATCGAGAAGAGGTACCTACCCCTGGAGAAGCTCGCCTTTGCACTAGTGGTGGCTTCGAGGAAGTTCAAGAACTATTTCGAAGCCCACACTATAATCTTCCTTACATCACACCACCTTAAAGCGGTCCTGAGGAAGGCGGATTTGTCGGGCAGACTGTCTAAATGGTCAGTCGAGCTCGGACAATTTGACATCCAATTTCAACCAAGGAACGCAATCAAGGGGAAGATCATTGTTGATTTCATAGCCGAATTCACAGGTGAGCAACCTTCCAACCAACCTCCACCAACAAGACAAAAGGGGAACAACGCAATGAAGGAAACCTGGAAATTATTCGTTGATGGAGCCTCCAACTCTAAGGGGGCAAGTGTAGGCATTGTCCTCATTAGTCCAGAGGATACAATCCTTGAATAAGGAATCAGGCTTAGATTTGCAGCCTCCAATAACGAAGCAGAATACGAAGCCTTAATAGCCGGCCTCCACAAGGCGCACACTTTGGGAGCAAAGCATTTACAGGTGTTCAGCGATTCTCAATTAGTCTCCAATCAGATAAGTGGAGATTACAGTGCAAAAGATTAAAGAATGGCAGCGTACCTCGCCTTAGTGAAAAGACTAATGGCGAGCTTCGAAGAGATCAATATCCAGTAGTTTCCCAGAGGGCAGAATAGCCATGCTGATGCCCTAGCAACCCTAAGCTCAGCAATCGATTCCGACTTAAAAAGGATAATCCCCATCGATTTCCTCTCTCACTCGAGCATTAACTGTAACAACAAGCTACCAATCGTGGAGTTGGTGCTCCGAATTGAGTTTTCACCCAGCTGGATGGACCCACTAAGCGACTATTTGAAGGATGGCACACTTCCAGATGATAAGAAGACTGCTCACCAGATAAGAGTCCAAGCTGCTCGCTTTCACTTATCTCCTGAGGGCAGGCTATACAAGAGATCGTTTTCTGGTCCCTACCTCCAATGCGTTCACCCAAAAGATGTCGAGCAAGTTCTACATGAGCTTCACGAAGGAATATGTGGAAGCCATATTGGAGGAAGATCTCTAGCTTTTCGAGAAATGAAGGAGGGCTATTGATAGCCATATATGCAAATGGACTCTGCGGTGTATCTCCGCAAGTGCTTGAAATGCCAGCTTCACGCTCCTATGGTCCACTAACCTATTAGCAACCTAAAATAATTATCCATCCCATGGCCATTCACCCAATGGGGAATGGACATCGTAGGACCACTTCCTACCTCCACCGGCAATCGCAAATATCTACTGGTCGCGACTGACTACTTCGCTAAATGGATCGAGGCAGAACCCCTAGTGAACATTCGAGATGCAGATATGATAAGGTTCATATGGAGAAATATAATAACCCGTTTGGCATCCCCGGAACCATCATCACTGATAATGGAACCCAGTTCGAGAGAGGATCCTTTCAGAGTTTCTGCGACGAGCATGGAATCAGACACCATTTTAGCTCTGTGGCTTATCCTCAGAGGAATGGCCAAGTCGAGGCTTCCAACAAGACAGTGATTGACGGGTTAAAGAAACGATTAGAGAAAGCCAAAGGCGTATGGGTAAGCGAATTAACACATATTTTATGGGCCTACCGAGCCACTCCACGACGAGTAACGGGGGAAACTCCATTTTTGTTGACATATGGAATGGAAGCCATCATCCTATTAGAAGCAGGCTTACCAACAATGAGGTCCAGCCTTATCGACCAGGGCCATAACGATGTAGTATTGCTCGCTGAGCTCGATCTAGCCGACAAGCGCCGAGAGCTAGCCCTAGTAAAACTAGCGAGCTATCAGCAACAACTCACAAGGCATTATAACAAAAGGGTCAACCCAAGGGCATTCCAAGTTGGGGACTATGTCCTAAGGAAAGTCCTGGGCAGCGTAGTAAAACCATCAGACGTCAAGCTAGGGCCAAACTCGGAAGGACCATTCAAGATAATTAGAGACGACCTGTAAGGAGCCTATCACTTGGAAAGAATGGAAGGAAGAAAGATACCCCGAGCATGGAATGCAGCCAACCTTAAGAAATTCTATTTCTAGATTCTTCTTTTTTTATTGTGAAATTGGAAGTTTATTTACTTATCATTAATAAAAAGTTGTTTGGCAGTTGCATTCTACGAAGTATCAATCAACTAACTTGCATTTTATGAGCTCTTAATAAATAAATTTCATGACACACACTGATCATTACACCATAGCAGGGAAATTCCCCTCCTCAGGTCTTCGTTCTGAAACACGAAATACCTCTTAGCATTGCCCCTGGCAATAAATGAAGCCCTATAGGAGATCCTTAGGCAATATGGCCAAATTAAAACTGGTCGCCAAACCATCTTTGGTTAAATAAAATCCTGATCGGATAGATCATCCAACACCAGGTGTGTCCTTTCCAACTGCCACACTTAGGCTTAAGGGAGTGTGACGACACAACCTAAACGGTAAAGTGGTGCACAATAGTATCTCGATAGTATACTGGACTGGAAGGACACTTGCGTAATAGTACATATTTAAAGATCCTAAAGGAACGAGAATATGGAGAATATAATACACTTGTTTAGTCGGCTAAATTAGCCCAAAACATAAATTTTATATTAACCCACCATATTTACAACAAGTACAGTACATGTTAAGTCGGCGAGCTCGCCTAAAACATTGACATAACATCACTTCAATACAAAATACACAGAGTAACTACTGGCAAAATCTCAGTGGGGGTGAGGCCTCTGAACGAGATAATCAGCCACTTAAGCTCTTCGTCTATCATCGGGAGAAGTAACTAACTCTTCCTCGACTTCGTTAGCATCGGACTCCAACAGCTGCCGAGGGATGGCATCGATAGGTATCCACTGATCATCTCTCCAGAAGGGATTGGGCATCCGAGTGGAAGGAGATATTTTATGGCGATACCAAAACATTGAGTTCCTTAGAACTTGCATCTCCTTCAAAACACTCAACCACCCACTGATGAAGGCAAGCTCTTCAAATTCTATCAGCCTCGCCGGAGCATCTAGCCAACCCTGGTCATAACCATCGGCCCATACTCGTCAAGGTCCCTTTATAAACAGATGCCGCAGCCGAGTAACATCCCTTTAAAGCACAACAACAATCACATATGCTTGCTGGAAATCACCACGAAGCTCTTCCATTTCCCTATCCGAACTCCTGGTGCTCTTTCCAGCTCGTGGAACATATGGACCAGTAGAACCTCGCAGCACAAAAGGAGCGTCACTCGGGCCAGCCCTAGCTCGCGACGATGAAGAGCCTTGCAATACTACAGGAGCGGTGCTCGGCACATGCTCCCTAAGAAGCATCGAGAAGCTTTGCTCTCAGTGCATTCACCTTTTCTTGCACTGAAGCACCAACTTCTTCCATCTCTTGAAGCCTATCCTTCAACTTGGCCACAAGCTCAGACTGATCTTTATGCTTCTGATTCCTTGACCTAAGACATTTATAAAGCCTAACAAAGACTTGGCGAACATGAGGACTTGCATTGGGACCAAGAGTCCTGTCCAATTGAGACGTGGAAGGAATATACTCTTCTACATCAATCAACTACAAGACATAAGAGGGCATCGAAAAGAAAGATAAATCAGTGCACTGGGAAAAAGAAACCTTTTCATTGATAAGGGCTAAAAGTACACCGAGCACTAAAAAGAAAAATTATAAACAAAGATACAAAAAGTAACCCTAGATGATAAATAATTAGCAACCTCAGCCTGCTCAGAGGTAGCTGGCTGTTTCCCCTTGTCAGCGACAGTAGAACCACCCCCCTCAGAAGGGGCAACCTCTATCGCCTGAGCATAAAGGACCTCGACATGCATCGTCTGGGAGACAGGATCAACACCTTTAATGGCAGGGACAGGGTCTTCTTCATCCATAGTCGGCTTCGGACCCGAGTCATGCTCATCGAACAAAGGAGAGTTAGCATCAACACCAGCAGCTAAAAGGGCCTTGTTCCAGCCCTTCTTGAAGTTCAGACGGCTAATGTAGCCTATCTTAACCTCGGCGTCTTCATATGCAACAGTCCACCCGAAGTTGTATGAATCCTCCTTGATGGTGGCTGCCTAGGACTCTTTCTCCTTTAACTACTCGGTCAGTACCTTATTCTCCTCTACAATGGCCAGCTTTCTCGAGAAGACTAGATCATAGGCCTGCCTCAGCTCGTTCAGATCCCTAACTGCCGCATCCCTCTCTCGATTATAATTGACGAGGGCCAGGTCAGAAGAAACTCGGGCGGTGTCAGTAGTCTTTAAATCAACCTTCAGTTGAGTACCCCTCACTTCCAAAGCAGCCTTCTGCTACTCCAACTCCCCATTCCTTCTCACCAGCTCGTCGCGAGAGCGATAGAGCATGGCGAATTCAGTCACAAACTGCCAAAAACAAAGAAGAGATTAGGAAGGAGAAATAGCCAAAACTTGTCAAAGGATTAGAAAATGGAAAAGATCTTACCAGGGCTAGCCTCTGGCTAGCTTGAAGGGACAATTGATCAGACCCCAGCACCCTCTGGCGATCGACTAGAAGAACTGCCCTCTCGATCAGCGCAGGAGCCAGTTGAGGGGAAACGGCTACTGAGGCTCCCTCGGTCAAAGCAGACATCGGGACTAAGGCTTGCCCATACTTCTTCCTTGACTTTATCCAGTAGCTACAGCCCCAATACTGGACTTCTGCTTCTTTGACCTCTGAGCGAGGAGCACATGATCGTCGTCATTATCATCCCGAATCAGGTTTTTCCTTGGAGGAACCATCTCCTCGCTTGAACTGCTGGATGTACTCGAAGATTCTCGAGCTTCAGAAACTTCCTTCGAATCAGAAGATCTACTACTGGAGCTCCTTTCACCAAAGTTGCCTTCAGCACCACCTGCGATATCACTCTAAAAAATACTCTCCTCCTCGTCCAACTGAATAGGATCAGCAGTAGTCTCTTCAGAGGTATCAAACTCAGGAATAATGTCCACCGGCCTCGCTATAAAACTAGAACCAACGTTCTTATATTCGAGAAGGAAAGCAGCAAACCGGGGATGCTCACCGTCAACTAAAGGCTCCCTGATATTCCAAGCCTTGACCAATTCAGAAAGATGAACCCCGCTGAGAGAAGGTTCCAAGTTCTTCGACCTCGCTGAAGAAAAAATAGGAAAAGTCAGAACGATCACAAATCAGTAAAAGAAATTGATGGAACAGAGCAAAGTCTACCTATGTATTCTTCCCCAAAAAAGGTAACAGAGAACCTGTCAGCCCTCGACCCCTCAAACTGAGGAGAAAACTGCCAATTTCTAGCAAGGAAGCCCTCTTGCCAATAGTCCTTATGGGAATCATGTAGGTTTACTACCAATACCCTATCAGGACTCCTGGCTTTGAGATTGAGAACGCCAGAACTAGTTCGAGAAAAAGAATAGAAGAAACAGACCTCAGCGAGCCCTAAATTAGTACAATATAACTGGTTTATTCTATGAACACCATTGATTATCTTCCACACATTGGGCGAACACTGTGCGGGAACAATGTTGAAATAACCAAAGAAATGCAAGAATAGATTGTTGGGAGGAAAAGTAAGTCCCCCTTGGGAAAGCAGCAAGACATGGATCCAATGGGCATCCTCTATCTCTCTAACATTTATAGGGGGAGAGGTGCACTCAATCTCTACTCACTCAGGAATATTGTAAAACTTCCTAAACTCAGAGATCGACCTATTACCAATCTTTGCCATCGGAAAACCCTAAAGGAACTACAAATTCAAAGAAAAAATACAAAGAGAAGGAACAGGAGACTTACAAGATAAAAGTTCGACTTGAATAAGGGAGAATCACAAGCCCAAACGACGAAGAAGATCGAAAGCGATGAAAATGAAGACTGGACGAAGAGAGTGTGAATCGCTAGAGCTCACATGAAATGGAAGAGTGCTGAGAAGGTTGAAACGACAGTCAAAAAGTGGTTGCTCTGAATAAAACCTTGAAGTATTACTAATCATGGTGCACAGACCACGAAGCGGGTGCCGCCAGAATCATTCCTCAAATCTTGATAAAAGTTGTACGATATATGACTTAGCCATTATGACAAATTATTTAAGTTTATTGAGCCCAAAGCATGGCCCAACAAACTTAGGGGCAATTGTGGGTACTCAAAATTAAAATGATGGGCCTAGACGAGTAGTCCAACTGTAGCGGCCCAAAGTCCAGGCCCCTTATACCTTAAACCGATTATGATTTAGTCTCTTCCCACGTTCCCATTAAGGGGCACTCTAAGAGGAGATGGGAAACATGGAGGAGTCCCACACCCCCACTCACTAGAACGAACATGTATATAACAAACCCTAGGTCCGGGGCAAAGGACACATTGTATTCTCTATAATCACTCTTCGGAGAACACAGAAATAATACTAACTGCACCACCGTGGACGTAGGCATCTTTGTTGAACCACGTACATCATTTGTTGTGTGATTGTCATTTTGAATGTCTTAGGGTGATTGTGTTTCTCTTATCTATTTGTGTTGCATAATAATTGTCACCACACTTAGCATCACTGTAAAAAAGTTTTGATTTATTTACTAACCATCTAGTATTTAAATAAACTGATGTCAAAATTTTATTTTTTTAATTAACATGAAAACCAAATAATTAATAACGTCACATTCCACCATTCAATTAACAACTCTGAATTAATATACTGACATAGCTAATAAAGGAATCTGGGACATACAATCCAGCCTGAAGTGTCCAATACAATAAACCAAAATGAAATAAATCCACAGTCTGAGAAAGAATATGAAAATCCAATAGCTCTGAATAAGAAGGGCAACATGGCCTGACTAGGATAACTATCTCAAAGGAAAGGAATGATAAATGTTGGGGCATCTAATGTCAAGGAACAACAACCTCCACAATAGCTGCAACTCGCCAAATAATATAACCTACTAAGCTTGGGGTCCCTATGGCTGGGCACCTAAAATGTTTTATAAGAGAAAATAGATTTGGAAGGAAACGGGTCAAAGCCCCAATAAAACCTTTAAAAATTTAGCAAGTATTTAAAATGCATAAATACCAGATATTATATACATGTTAGTCCACGGGCTCTCACTTGAGATTATCACCCCTCAACTATTCTACACGCCTACGTATACTTATAATACGTCCTAGTTATGTTACCCCACCTAACTAGTCCAATACAAGTTTATTTTTACACAAACTAACTTGTTGTGCCACTCGTATCGCTTATACAATACATTACTGAATTCTTTATACCAATTAGCCAATTATAAATTTCTCGATTTATAATTAAGTCTACACATATTAAGGTTATTTTAGATGTCACAGCCTTTCTTTTCTACTCAGCATACATACAGTAGAATATATCACAAGTATGTGTGTGTGTGTGTGTGTATATATATATATATATATATATATATACGGCGATGCATGCATACTCTGCTATCAAGGCGTGGTACATCACGTACTAAACAAGGACCATTGGTTCATTATCTCTCTCGAACCATAAATAACAATTACACATATTTGAGGCGAACATAGTCCTAAGCCTTTGGGATACGCACATACCTACGCACCTAAATGACCGTTCGCTACCATTATTCACACAAATGGAAATCCAACCTATGCTCAATGTTCTGAGGCACAAGTCTAAAATCCCCCCAAAGGCTCATCAAGATAAGGATGTCCCTTTTTGAAACCTTCCTCGATAGCAAGCAACGTAGGTGTGTCAATATACATAACCAATCATACGTTAGGTTTTCACATAACCTATATATTTATCGTCATTATAGGTATACACATTACCTATGTCATATATCCCATACATAGCATATATGTCTCTCTAATATTCTATGTATTATATAATTTAAATTAAACTTTTCATATTATTCTGAAGATCATCTCTCACTACTCGAAAGGTGCCAAATGTTCCTTATTATTTCTCAGTATGGAGTTCACTTCTATCCTACCCATCTAAGTCATGGGTTCCCTCACCTCATTCTTTAATTAACTACACTTAATCTCGACCCTATTTTCATCTCGGAATATTAAGTCCCAATACCCAACATATCCCTATTGGTATTTAGGGTATCCTCTATTATGTTTTAAAGTCGCTTAGAAATTTATTCCGATCCTTTCCCATTCGTTCTAAATCACAAAGGGGAAAACTTTCCAAATCTGGGAAATCAAATCGATTCGTCTAACGCCGAATCGATTCGCTACACAAATCGATTTGCCCTTGGGCCGAATCGATTTGATATGGTACATGTCTACTTCTTCCCCATCAAACAACCTAGGGTTTCACCATTTTTATTCTCAAAACCTCTAAGATTTCATCCCATTCATCCAAAAAAGATTACCAATCATTATACCAACCTATATACATAATTTCTAACGTTTCATAATCATTAAAACATCAAAAATCAAAAATCACTAATTAATTGGGACTGATTCAAGATTAACCTCTAAAAACCCTAGTTCATCATTTTTCATCAAAAACACGTGTCGAACTCTAATTTCTTCACACGTTAATTATCAGTAGGTCATCAATTCGGTCTTTGTACATAAAGATTCCATCTTAATCACTAATTCTACCAAGAACATGATTTAAACTCTTAAATTTGTCCTCAATCATGAATGAAATCAATATATTAATCACCTATTCTAACATTGATAATATATCTAATTAAAATCCAGCAAGATAAATACTTGCCTCTTTTGTTAGGTCTTATCCGTTGGAGAAGATGGGTATGGGTGTGATGTTCTCTTCCCGATCTATGCACTAGTGATGTTTGTGGTGCAGGAAGGGTAGTTAAGGGCTTAGGAATCTCCTCTCTTCATCCTCATATGTCCTTTGTGCAACTTCGTGATTTCTAACCCTAAGAGACATAACCTCTCACCTGATATAACTCTTAGAATTTCGTAGGTCTATTTTCCATAAAATTCCAAATGACCAAAATACCCTCCCGGTGTGTCGATTTGTCTTAAAATTGCCCCGAGACTCAAACTGAATCCCCGAGTACACTTTTCTGACTATTTCGACAGTTCCATACACATCGGTGCACTCGAAATGACCGTAAGAAATACCAAAAGTGAAATTATTTTTATTCTCCAAATTAAATCCTGATGTGTCTAATAATCCGCGCGTTCTGATTAAATTTACCATAACCGTCGTATTTCTCACTCGTGACGATTATACTATATTCATAGTAATATATTACTTACTACCTAAGTAATATTCAATATTTTTTATACAAATAAACATTAATCCTTGGCACGCTAATTAATATATATTTTAATCCGGATTAATTTTCAATTAATTTCCCATTTTAATTAAATTAATCCCAACATATAAAAATCATTAAAAATATGGGGTATTACATATTATCTCTTAAAGTATCCAAGCTTCTACACCACATCATGCAGTCTAATAGACTCCTCATATATACCAAAGGGAATTATTCTTAATCTCTTGAACACACAATAGGACATATTTTATGCATATAGGTGTTAAATTGTGTGCACAAGCATTTTAATTATTTTTAGGTATTTTTAGACATTTTCAAACATTTTAACGAATTTTTAAATCATTTAAAAAATGATTTTAGAACATTTAAAATTTGGTTTTCAATATTGTGGGCTATAATATAAATATCTTTATTCCTTAAAAATCTTTCTAGGGTAGAATCAAAAATCGCTAGAGAGTATTGTCGATTCAATTAGGATTTTTAAAACTTTAAACACACTCATTTTAAACTTGATCGTAGCCTTACACGTGTTGCCATTGCAGCGGCTAGATTTCTATTTGTTATGAGTCTTAGTTAGATGACTAAATCGCAGCCCTTGATCTCACTTAATGGACGACCTGCATGACTTATTTTTTTTATCCCTGTGAGGCTAGAATGAACAATTGAAAGACAACTTTTGAATGGTTCTTTAACAACCTTTAGATCTTGGTTATTCAATCAAAAGATCAATCTCAGCCATTCAAACACTTTTGATCTTCTCGATCTTTCCAAACCCACTATAGAAGGGGTCCTTTGGTCAACTTTAGAGAAGTTTTTGAGTTCGTCTCATTTGAGAGAAAATTAATAGAGAAGTGAGAAAGTGTAGAGAGAGAGAGAGAGAGAGAGAGAGAAAGAGAGTCACTCATGTGCACACTAAATTTGCACATTAAGTTTGCACGTCATTTTTTTAAAATAGTAAAAAAAAATTGAGTAGAATTTTTTTGCGTGATATTTAAACATTTAACGGACCCATGTAAAAACAATTAGCTCAAAAAAACTTTTTTTGCTATTTTTAAAAAATCGGTCAAACTTTCGCTGCTTTTAAGCACTTTAAAAGTTGCGAAATTTTGACCGATTTTTTAAAAATAGCAAAAAATGTTTTTTTGAGCTGGTTTTTTTTACATGGGTCCGTTGAAATGTTTAAATATCACATAAAAAAATCAACTAAAAATATATTTTTTAATGCTTTAAAAAATTGGTGTGCGCCAGCACTGTGCAAACTTAGTGAGCACAGGAGCCTGCCAGGGAGAGAGAGAGAAAACATATTTGAAACATTGAAACCCTAAACGTTTTTCTATCAAACCAAACACCAAATCCTTCCTAAAGAAAACCCTAGATTTGAGATTAAAAATGATGATGCTTTGTTATGGAGTTAAGGTGTTGGGTTCTGCTGTTTGAAGATCTCTTCAACCGGTGTCTCTCTTAGGAACTAACCGTAGTGTAAATCTTATATTTCCTTATGGAAAGTGTGAGATCTATTAAAAGGGATATTACACTTAGAATATCTAGGTTTCCTACCATTCTTTGTTTCTTTTGTATTTTCTATATATCGTGTATAGATCCAATCTTTGTTTTCAAATAGGTTTGAAAAAGAGACTTCTGATTATGTATATTGTTAGATCTAAAAACTTTAATTTCAAAATTCATATTTCACAGTTTGTGAAATCAGTTCATACATAAATAAGTTCTTGGAACAAACTAGATCTAATTTTCAGAGAGATTAAATTTCAGATATGAAAAAGTTGAAGTCTGATTTTCAAAACATATTTGATATCTATTTGCATGTCATTTAGAACTATTTGTAATTCATAGGAATTTGTTTTATAAATGTGAGAGGTGTGAGTTGCGTAACTTGCATTTAGTGTAGTCACATCACTTCACTTTCAATCTCACACGAACACGTAGATTGTGGTTCATTTAAGAGGAATTGTGTTATTGAGCCACTGCAATCAGAGGATAAGTAGAAAGCAAGGAAGCTTCAAGGGAGATCAAATCCAGTCATACGCTACCTTTGAGAGTGGATAACTTTTGTAGGCATACTTTATAAACTTAGACTTAGGATCTTCAGATGCAAGCTTAGTGACTCTAACTTGTAACATGTGATTGTGTTTTTAGTGGATTTTTCTTTTGTGGCATAGAGGTCAGCGTGAATGTTTTCCCTAATTTAGGATTTTACCACGTTAAAAAACTGCGTGTCTATTTGCTTGATTGTTCTTAACTGTTTACTTGCTTGGTTTCGCACTAAAGACTTAGTATAGATTTTATTTTAAAAAGCCTCAGGTAACGAACTAACAAATTCATCATCCATTCATAAAATCCTACCTTAAAGTTGTAGAATCAGATTTCTCCTCGGGGAAACGAATTCAAGCAGAAAAATCCCATGATTTCTCTTCTCTCACTTCGCTTTCTCTTTTTAGTCCCTTTCTTAGGTTTTTCTCATAAATGGGTTTAGATATTTCCTTAATCCTACGATCTTAATTTTACTTTACTCCCAACATAAAGTGTTAATAGACACGTAAATTGACTCGTATACCCTTATCCGAGTCCAACTTGTCAAAAAGACCCTGGAACTAAAAATACAACCCCGAGCACTCATTCAACTATCTATATCCATCCCGGATCAACCCTGCACTCCGAATTCTCATCCGAGACTCTGATAATAAAAGTCTTATTCCAATCTCATATAGCTCACACATATATTACGGTTGAGAAATGATCAATTGCCATCGGTCATACTCACATATGGTGCAATAGCATACCATATGATTCTATTTACTTTATCACACTAATAAATATGCAAATCACATAAATATTAACTCTTCTACACAAATTAATATTTATTTTAAATTCCAATTTTAATTCTCAATTATATTAAATTAACTACACATAAAAGGTAATTTAACCCTGAAAATTGAAAAAAACCACTGAAGTCGATTATTTCAAGATTAAACTATCTAAATGGCTCCGAACAGTTTGTTAAAAAAACTCTTTAATCCAACGATATTTCTTAACACACGATGTGTTTAAAACGGTATGAACAAGTTATTTAAGGTATATGCTTACCAATTTTGAAAACTAAAACTTATAATGAAATTAAGTCAACACAGCCTCAAAAAAGGAATGAGATGAAGAGGAAGCATGAAAGTACACACAATTTTTAATGGGGTAAACCCCCACCCAATTAGGGAAACATCCACGGAGGTCTCTACACATCAAAAGTAAAAATCCACTAAAATAAAGTAACAGGTTACAAACTATTTAATAATTAATACACACAATCAAACCTAATCTAAGTTCAGAAATTATACCAACTCCTCTGGCATTTTCTGACTTCTCCTAAGGTTATGATGTTTTTAATGTTCTCTCTGCTTTGTAACTCCACTCCTTTTAGCTTTGAAACACTTCTTCAAGCTTTACGTAGACTGAAATGTCCAAAATCTCTCTACCAACACCTTTAACTGTTGTAGTGTGAAAGTGTAAGTGGTGATGTGCTCTAAATCACATGCATGCAACCCATACACACTTATTACACACAAGATGATTATCAAATTACAAATAGATCACAAAAATTTAAAAAAGGTTTCTAAAATCGGTTTGATTGAAACTCAGACTTTTGATCTTTAGATTTATCCATGGATCAAGAAGGAATCTTGCTATATAAAAAAACCAAGATCCTAGACACTTTCGTTATTCAAAAATATGTACAATTATTTCATAAAATATGAAATATTTGAAAGTGTAAATCCACAATCAAGATCTTTACTAGATCTAAGTATGAACATTTTCAAAAACTAAACTAAGAAAATATTTTGTTGGTTTAGGGTTTGAAAACAACATAATAGTTTGAAACAACCAACAATCTTAAGATTTCTCGAAAGAAGAAATCAAACTTAGTAAGTAAAAACATGATATGTACCACAAAGATACAAATCATAACTTTCTATGAAAGAAAATGATATTTGAACTACGTGACTAAGTTGGACAACTGATTAAGAACAAGAGAGGATGGATCTCCACAAAACTCAAACTAACTCAACTCTCAGATATATTTTCTGGTGAAAATTTAGCCGAATAAGGGTTAGGGTTTTCTTCTCTCTCTCTCTCTCTCTCTCTCTCTCTCTCTCTCTCTCAAAGGTGAGAATGAACCAAAGTTGAAAAAGTGAGGACGAACTCTCCTTTTATACAAGGGAGAGAAGGATCTCGAAAGTCTAAGGCAAATGGACGATCATGATTTGATCGAAGTAAATCTAATGGCTACCAATGCACCACTGTTATGATAACTCTAATTGGCTTAAAAGGTAAATGCTTGGATCAAGTAAGAATGCATGCAGACCATAGATAAGACTGATCCAACAGTGTAAACAACATCTCAGTTATGTGAGTGTTAGAAAACACAAATCCAACCGTTGTAAGGCTAACATGTGTAAGGCTGAGATGGATGATAAAACGCGTGTTTTTAGTCTTTCAGAAATACAAATTTCCCCCATATTATAATCTAGTGCTTTCGATTTCCACCCAAACAAAGTTTTAACAGCTTTAAGTAATTACAAAATAGCCCCAAACTTTTGTAAAAACCAAATTAAATTTCTAAAAATTATTTAAAAATTCCTAGAAATTATTTAAAATATCCCAAAAATTATGGAAAATTATTTTAATGGGATTAACTCACACACACCCATATTATGAAGAATTCAACACATAAATGCAATCCTTGGTGAGGTGTTGCTGTTCTACCTTTAGGAACTATTTGAGGATTTCAAATGAAGAGTCTGAAGGCTTTGGGTAGACAAGGATTATGACTTAATTTTGTCACTATTTCAAAACTAGATGAGCACCTATATAGTATAGACACAAGTCAGTCAAAGATGTAGGGTGCTTCAATATCCCCCTTTGGAAATATGAGACAAAATCTCCTTTGAGTCATCGAGGACTCGTAGGGATAAGAAAAAATGAGGAAATCCTAATCCTATACAAAAATTCTATCTACCCAATATCCTAGAAAAGGAAAATTATATAACTCAACTAATTACGGACCAATACCCTATCAAAATTCAGATGTAAATGAAAGTACTGATTCTTGAAAATGAAATGACTAAGTTCAAGCTTTTTAGTCAAGTATACAACAATGTGTCTAAGGTAGACTCAAATTTCTCCCCATTTTGTCTCAAATGGACAAAGGGTAACGAAAAATAAGTATGAATAATTCAAATAAGTAGAATAGCAATAACATGTGAAACATCATTCTTCCATAACCATACCAATAGATTTGCGTAGAGATTCAAATCGAAGATAATCCAATGGTTTAACTAACAAGTCAGCTAATTGTAATTCAGTAGGCAAGCAATTAATTTCTAACTCCTTAGTTTCCACTAACTCACGTATGGAATGGTATCTGATTTTAATATGTTTTGTACGAGAGTGATGAACTGGATTTTTAGAAATATTAATCGCACTCTGATTGTCACAATAGAGATGTAAGGTTTCTTTATTTATACCATAATCTTTTAGCATTTGTTTTAGCCAAAGTAATTGTGCACAGCAACTTCCTATGGCAATATATTCGGATTCGACAGTAGATAATGATGTGAAGTTCTGTTTCTTACTATTCTATCCTACCAAATTATTACCAATGTATTAATATGCTCCTGAAGTTCTCTCACTATCGTCAGAACACCCGGCCCAATCAGCATCGGTGTAACCTGCTATAGTATTAGAAGTGTCATTAGTGTACCCAAGTCATAAATTTAGAGTGCCTTTAATGTATTTGATAATTGTTTTAACGCATAATAAATGACTCTCTTTAGGATTGCTTTGATATCGGGCACACACACAAACAACTTACATAATATCAGGACGCGAGGTAGTAAGGTAAAATAAGCTTCTTATCATACTACGGTATAAAGTAGAATCGATAGATTTACCATTCTCATCTTTTGAAAGTTTGACAGAAGTACTCATAGGAGTCCTAGCTTCTTTAGCTCTGTCTAGGACAAACTTCTTGACAATCTGTAAAGCGTATTTAAATTGCGCTACAAATAAGCCATCTGAATTTTGTTTAACTTGGAGTCCTAAGAAAAATTGCAACTACCCCATAAGAGACATTTGAAATTCATTGTGCATAATGTCGGAGAAAGACTAAACTTTTAAAGGGGAGGTGGATCCAAAAATGAGATCATCAACATAAACTTGGGCTATGGTAATATTATGGTCAAAATTTTTGACAAATAAAGTTTGGTCATTCCCTCGTCTCCTAAAACCTTTGTCTAAGAGAAAGGTGGATAGACGTTCATACAAACAACTAGGAGCTTGTTTTAACCCATAAAGAGCCTTTTTAAGACGAAAGACATGATTTGGATGATGAGGGTCAATGAACCCTTTGGGTTGTTCTACATAGGTCTCCTCAGTTAAGATTCCATTAAGGAAAGCATACTTAACATCCATTTGGTAAAGTGTGAAATGTAAATAATAAGCTATTGCAAAAAGTAGACGAATAGACTCGAGGCGAGTAACTGGTGCAAAAGTTTCGTCGAAATCTATTCCTACAATTTGAGAGTATCCATGGTCAACTAATCTAGCTTTATTCCTTACAACCATCCCCAATTCATCAGTTTTATTTTTAAAAATTCAACCCGTGTCAATAACCATTTTATTTTCTGGCCTGGGTGTAAGATACCATACATCATGAATGACAAATTGAAGAAGTTCCTCATGCATAACACTTATCCACAAAGAGTCATTTAAGGCTTCATTTACAGTCTTTGGCACAATAAGAGACACAAATCATGCAAAATAGGCAATATTACAAAGTTGAGATCTTGTACGAACAGGTTTAATATGATTACCAACAACACTATTTAGGGAATAATCTTTGGAAACCTAGTTAGGCACTTCAGGGGTCTCAACTGGTAAGATTCAACTATTTCTGGAGAGTCATAATTTAATATGTTTTTGAACTCATCCACGATAGTTGGTCTTATTGTCTTACTTTCTACGGTAGTGTCACTTACAACCACATTAATGGATTCCATCATGGTCTTAGTACGTAGGTTGTAAATATGGTAGGCTTTACTATTTGGAGAATATCCTAAAAAGATAGCTTTATCTCCATACCAAAGTTCGTAGGGGGTCTGTTTAGAATTCTTCCTAAGATAAACTCTATTGATTATGTGACAAGCAATACAAACAGATTTTACCCAAAAGTATTTAGGCAAATCTTTAGCATGAATCAACACTCGAACCATTTCCTGACTCAACAATCCCATTTTATTGGGGTGTCTTAGGGGCACTAAACTCATGTTTGTAACTATTATAGTCACAATATTAAATAACTCTAGAATCTAAGAATTCACTGCCTCTATCACTACGGATTCTATCTACTTGGGTGTCCTTTTCATTTTCAATATGAAGTAATATTTTTAAAAAGGTTCTACAAGTTTCAGACTTATGTTTTAAAAAAGAAACCCAAGTAAATATAGTGAAATCATCATCCATAGCTAGGATGTAACTGTTGTCACAAAGACTAACAATACGAGAAGGACCCATTAGGTCCATATGAATGAGTTCTATAATTTCTTTAACTTTCTTATGTGGAGCCTTAACAATGACAAGGACCACAGATAATATTTGAAATTGGTTTTATCTTTGGAATTCCTCTAACTATTTCTTGAGAAGATAATTTACTGAGCCTGTCTTAATTAATGTGACCCAATCTATTATGACATATCTCATTGTCATCCATTCTAGCAATGTTACAGACCTCTGTACTTGGCTTGAGTGTGTAACAATTGTCAGGAGTATGGAGTCCAGTAATAATGCACTGACCATTTTCATTTAAAATCTTGCAATTGTTCTTTCAAAAGGTGACAGTGTGATTGGAGTTACAGAATTGTGAAGTACTTAGTAAATTTTCCTTAGGACCTTTTAGTAAGAGAACATCTTTAAGAACATGTTATCCTTATTCATGGAGAGTTACTTTTATGATCTGGGCTGATACACCATCTCCAAACAAGACTTTTCCTCCGGAGAAGTTAGTTTTGTTTGAAAGTTTGGAATCATCCCCAGTCATGTGTTTAGAACATCCTGAGTCTAAATACCATCCAGATGTTGTGTGTTCATCTCTTAAAGCACCGATCACAATGTTACATATCATCTGGGGTATTAAGTCATATTTTCTAATCCAAATTGCTCTTGTTTTCAATTTACGCTTATTAGCTCATATTTGATAAAACTTGTTAGCTTCAGCTTTTTGTCTAAAAGATTTTTGCACAGGTTTTGATAATTATAAAAAGCTTGAGCATTTGGTTTTGAAAAGAATCTAGGATTCTTTCTTGCTAATGATCCTTTAGTATTAAATCTTATCTTTCTCTTTCGATAGTTAGAATTTATATTTGGTTGTCTAGGAAGGACATAATTGTTACGGCTTCTCTTAGAATAGTTAAATTTTGATATACAAGAGAGGTATAGACTGGTTTGGTTAAGAGTTTGGATTAACAGTCCTCTAAATAATGTCCGTATATATCACAGTATGAGCAATAAAGATTGCTTATTAAAGGTGTATCTTTAGGAAAGTTTCTAAATATAGGTTTCCCTAAATTTTGAGACCTATCCTTATTCCTAGGGAGTATAGGTTAAAACAAAGTTTCACTCTTTCTAATGGAAGGACAAACGTATTTAGCCTTAAGTTCAACATTACACTTAGAGTTACTTGACTCACAAATGTCCAACTTCTGTTGTTTTTTTTATCAAACTCATTTTTCAAACCTTGAAAATCTAGACAAGTTTTAATAGGTCTTTTTCCATCAGACACAAACTTGATGGTTTCAAAGGTTTTAGTTTGTATCTTAGAGTTGGGAAAAAATCCTATTCCAGTTCTGTCATCAGAATTGATTTTTCCTTCAGCAAAAAAGTCTTCAAAATATTTAGAATTATTTTCAAATTTTCTAAATTTTGTAAAGACCATTGTAGTCTTTTCTTTTGTTTGTTCCAATTCTAACAACGTTCCCTTATACTTCTTTTATAGAATTTCGTTAGTTTCAGTCAAATATTTTAATTTTTGTTCAAAATCCTTGATTTTATTTTCATGAGTTAGACAATGAGCAGTATACTCTTAAGCATTCTATGTAACCATTTGGCTTAAGGATTATAATTTCTTGGTAAGGTCTCTAACTACCTTCTCTAGTTTAGTGATTTTCTTAAGAGTTTTTATGTATAGTGTGTGAATGTTTGGGTGTAGACATCACATTCTAATACCCCGATAAGTCCCTAACACTTACTCATTTCACTACAAACACTAGGTCACATTTTGAGTGCTGATCTAGAGGCCATCGGGCGCCCTCGAGCCCCATTTAACCCCAATCAACTTCTCCATCAGAGTGAAAGCTCCTTGAATCTTTGAAAGTCACCATCGGGTGCTCCCGGGCCCCAAACTACCCCCAATCAACTTCACCGTCAGAACAAAATCTCTTTTGATCTTCGAAGGGCACTGAAACCCCCTTCCAACGGTATTCCCCTCGCGTGAAATGTCATAAACGTTCAGATAAATGATTAGTTTTCCCTCAAAAATCGATTCGGAGGCCACCGAGCGCTCTCAGGCTTCATTTGACCTAAGTCAACTCTTTAGCTCGAATGAGACTGAATGAATATTCGAAGGGCACTGAATACCATTTCTAACGGTCTTCCCTGTTCGCGATTATGACTTATGATATGAACGAACGATCATTACTACTGTGAGGGGTCGTCCAGCGCTTTCGAGACCCGATTGACCAGGGTTAATTGACCAAAACGAGCCACAATTTTTGGAATGTCTAAGTACATCTCCTAACCTTTCCAATGGTCTACCCTGTGCATGATTCTGACTTACCATACGGACAAATGATCGGTTTGCGTCCGATAATCTCTCGTTTAAAGGATCGACGTGCGCTTTCGAGCCACATTTGACCCAAAGTCCACCCCGAACCCGAGAGCGATAAGAAGTACTCTCGAAGGTCTCTGAAATAACTTACTAATGGTATGCCCCATGTGCAATTCGGATCAACAGTTTGTGCGTAGTGATCATTTTTCCTGAAAAGTCTGCACGAGACTGCCAATCGGCAGGTCCTAAACCCTGGTAATTGGCACAGTGTCCGGGGACACCTACCGATAGGCACCCCCTGGGGTAGTCCGATTAGCACCCCCGTTGTCCCTATAAATAAAGGCCCTGACCTCATTCCTAGATCATCAATAATCAGCCGCATATACAAGCTATCCATTAGCATCAGTGATTTCGACAACGTGTGAAGTTCCACATGAGAAATTCCATTCAAGCTTAAGTCCCCATCCTTTTCACTCCCAATTTCAGAAAAATATTTCTCTCTCATCAACATCAATCAAGATCCAAGGGCGTTCACCCAAGATCAAAACTCAAGCACCAAGGAAGGTCCGATTCCTTCTCCATCCCTTTTAATCACTTTTTTTTTTAAATAAATTACATTAGATTCATGATCTAGTTTCACTTTCATCCATACACTCTAATATCCGCTCTTTTACTAGTATATTGCACATACTTTATTTTCTATAAAAAAAAAGAGGGTTATATTCATAAATTCTATAAAGAATTGTCTATCACACATCTTCCAAAACCAAAACACATTTTCTACACATACACATATAATAAAATTCCATCCAAATTTATGGGTTAAACCCCACTCTTTTGCTACATTCAAACTACGTGGACTTTGATGCCTTTATAGGCTACATAGACGTCTTGGATTAAAATCGAAGACTTGAGTCCAATTTTCCAATTTTTCAATTTCTCAAAACTTCTCATAATTCTTCTTTTCTTTAATTATCATACTTCTATAAATAATATGTTTGTTCGCATCATCCAATATATGTTACCATTTTTTTCTAATGATCAATATCGTGATGAACACTCATATTCTATCTTGTGGAACATTCCTACGGATGACTACTCTCTACCTCGACCATGGTATGGGTTGAATACTTCCAATATCCACTACATATAAACACATACACACACTTCACGGGGATATAAAGGAAATATCAACACTTTACCATGAGAGATCTAAAGGGCGGGATTGGTGCCTAACCCCTTCCCATTCTGTAACTTAGCCCCCAGCTTTCGATCTATTGGTTTCGTATGCATCAGTTTGTCCTTTATGCCGCTCTCGAAGTGGCAACATGTTCTTTTGCCTATTTTTTGCAAAATAGGCCGGCGACTCCATCTCTTCGCATTCACCCCACACCGACGATGGGCGAAGCACCTTATCCAAGAGGGATGTGATACTTTGGTGCAGTTGTAGTGCCCCCATCACTCCTTTCATGAGGGATCCCTTATTTTCTCTCCGGAGGATGGGATCGACCGCCACGTGCGAGCCTCCCCGAGATGGCCATAATGGCGAATCCGCTGGGGACATGTTTTTAAGAAAGCTAGACTCTGTTTACATGGATGTTTTATTTTCTTGTATATTCCCCTATCTTTCATGTTCCCCTTATTATTCATATGTACCCATTCTTATGCTACTATTCACATGCTTGTAGAAGATTCTGCATGTATACTTTACAATACGTGCACCTAGGATAAAAAATTTCCAGTCACACATCACTCACACATCACTTATCCATGCTTAGTGTGGCTTCACCTTTGGTACTTGTACTTTGCTCCCTATTTGGCATGATCAAGAAAGATACTATCTCCATAAGATACTAATATAAGAATCATGCATGATTCACTGAAGATCACCAAAGAGCAATGGTGTTGACCAAATTTTGTCCTGTAACTGGGGAGTCACTTCATGATGGGCGCTGGTCCGGTAGGGTGCAGTTAGCCTAAGCGATATGACTCTCACCTTCCATTAGACAAGTACCTTCGACGTACATCGAATGGTTCCCCTGCATCGAACTACTTAACCAAAGTCATGACGAAAAGTATATCGTAGGGAACTCATTCATGTATGCTGAGTATATCAAATTCGCTCTCACACGTACCATCCCCATGAGGTATATAGTGAGGCAATTCACGTATGCTCAGGTTTATCTAATGGCTTTTACACACATACCGATTTCCCTCAAAAGCAAGACGTATATCGTGGAAGTCACGCCAAAGGGGGAACCCCTTCCAATTAACCCAACCAATGCATACCTGCATATAGGTGTTAAGCTTAGGACACACATATTATCGGTTTCTACTCAAAACTCTGCTGGAATGATGGGTCGGCATGCCGCCCGAATTTTCATGCAATTTTAGAATGGGACCCTACCCGTGAGCCTAGTTACAAGTTCAACCGTAGCTTTCGATATGTTACGAAACCCAATTTTTCCCGGATCGAGTCCCACCCAACATTTCTTTTTTGCATTTAGGTAAACTTAATACAAGTGAGAACCTAATAAACATGATAATCAAGCTGAGACATGTCTCTCGTCGTTTTCTAAAAAATGTCGAAAAGCATTTTCCCTCTTTTTTCAAAAATACCAAAAACATTTTCTTTTCCTCCAAAAACAATTTGTCCTCATATTTTCCAAAAAGTCCAAAAACATTTCCCTCATTTTCTAAAAATAAATGAATTCCCTTTTCCTTTTCAAAAATAAATCATAATTTATCTCCATCTCATGTCAATCGCATACCCTTGGCCTGGGTCCCTATTGGCTTCGGTCTTCAGTCGAACCACCCCGAAGCTTTATCAGTCCCCTTACTTCCTCCGAGTCTAAGATTTACCCGCCTTCCATGGAAAAGACAGATCAAGTGCTGATCGTACATCCGAATTTGTTGACAGTTTTGGCTTAGATAACGGTTAAAATTGACAACCTTCAAATCGAGGTTCATAAGATGCAAAGAAACCGGGTCCCTATCCTAGAAGATCCCAAGGCCATTTTCCCGATGTGAAAACTAGAATATTAAGTACAACAAGTGTGAAAACAGGTTGCGGATCTCAAAGGTTTTTCAAGAAAAATAGATTTGAAAGAAAACGGATCAGAGCCCGATGTGAAAACAGTTTAAAGTATAACAAGTGTTCAATTACATTAAACAATGAATATTAAGTACATGTTAGTTTCGTGCTCTCACATGAGTTCTCACCTCTCAACTAATGTGCACGCCTATCATATATCCATAACCCCTCCTAGTTACACCGCTCACTAACTAGTCTATACCGCAACCTGTCCTCATATGATAATATAGGGGTTTGTTCAATACATTCCAATCTAACTTATGTGAAACTACCTTTTCATTTCTCACATTAATTTACATTAGATCTTATATGAAATTATCATTTCTAACTTTGCTCAAAGTGTCTCAAATATTTACACACATTAACAAGGAGTCTATTATCATCACCAATATATAAATTCCAACATAATTATACAATTGGGGCACCCCTAGGCTAAGCTACGGTCCACACATACTCTACTATCGAATCCCGTTACATCACGTACCTAAGGACTACGTATTCCAAACCTCTCAGGAACCGTTTTAATAAGCAAAATCACACATATTAGAGGCGAACATAGTTCACATACCCATGGGTCACGCACATACCTACTCTCCCATGGTCAGCTGACTTATCAACTCACAAACAATTCATTCACATACCTATGTCCTTAAGGTACCAATCTAAATCCCCCCCATAGGCACACAAAGATTAGATGGCCCTGTTCCGAAAGTCGACCTCCCGTGATAGCAAGTATGGTAGGTATGCCATACACATATAAATCCATATACTAAGCATTCACACAACTTAAATAATTTATAATATTATTAAAGGTATGTTCTCAATCCCTATACCATTAATCCAATTAGTAACTTTATACTTCCGGATAGTTATATCATATAGTCCACCGACACATCTCACGTCGTAGTTCCAAGTATTTAAAACCTAGCTCATAACGGTTTCTAAGTATCATATTATTCCGACACTTTAATCCAATACTCTTAAGGTCCATATTTCTGCCACGAACCTTATATTTAACTCATTTAATCGCAGTCTTTAATAGTACCTCACTCGTCGAACCTTATTACTAACATAACTCCCAATTTAATTCTAATAATAATTCGGGTCTCATATACATGCCTACTGGTCTTCCTTAAATCTAAAAGTGTTAACAAGGTCCCCACCAATAATTCTCTAGGGTCGAAATTGCTAAAATTCAATAAGGGGAAAAATATCACAATTTCTGGAAAGGTCGATCGATCGATCCTAGGATGACGATCGATCGATGGTGGTCGATCGATCGACCTATGAATGTTGATCGATCGATCGCACTAGATCAGACTACGGACTGCTTCATTTTTCAGTCCCAGATTTATCCCAAAACTCCATTACAAGGTATGAAATTCTCAACTAAGGATGTAGGATCATTATACTACCTAAATACAATATGTTTAACGTTCCAAAACCATTACATCATCAACAATTAACCTTACATGGATCAAATCTTCATAAAACCCTAGTTTTTTATTTTCTTCAAGAATCATGATATTTCTTTTCTTAAATCCGTTCTTAATTCATCAAGGGTTATATTTTGGTTACTGAATTTCATCCAGAACTAATCTACATGCAATTCCTATCCAAGATTTATCGTTCTACCTCAAATTTCATGGTTTTTTATCATCTTTCAAGACTAAAATCAATTTCTACATTAACATGGAAGATATATTCAGTGAAAACTAACGGAATTAAATCACTTGCCTTAAGTTTAATGTTCAGAATCGTTGATGGTGTCCGAGGGTTTGTTCTTTCCTTCTTTCAGGTCACAATTTCGTCAAGATTTGGGGGTGGTTGGTTGTGGTTAGGGTTTGGAAACCTCCTGCAACTTCTCCTCTAACTCACGTAGCCCACTCTTTATTTTTGGCTGATAATTTCCCTAATGGCCTTCCTAATAATAATTAAATAAACCCTAAAATTCCTAGGTCTTATTTTCTAAAATTTTAAGCTGACCAAAATACCCTCCTGGGTTGCTAGTTTGGCCTAAAATGCCCCGGGACCCAAACTAAACCCCCGGCTAGTATTTTCTGACTATCTCGACCCCTCCGGACATGTTGGCACACTCAAAATGACCATACGTATGATTAAATTATATATTACTTTCTAATCTAATTAAATTGATTCTTGACGCGACTGAAATGCGCATCCCAACTTAATTTCCCAAATTGACTCACGATAATTTTAATATTATCAATAATCATATATTACCATATAAATGCAGTAATACTCAATATTATCATCATAATCAAATACCAACTCACGTCTCGCTAATATTTAAATCCGGATTAATTTCCAATTAATTCCCATTTAATTTAATTATTCCAATTAAATAAAATCAATAAATTCACAGGGTATTACATACTTTCCCCCTAATAACCGAATTTCATCCCGAAATTTAGAAAATAAAGTACCTGGAAAGAATAACTCTTGATAACGCTCTTGCATCTCATCCTCGCGCTCCCTAGTGGACTCCTTGGCATTATGGTGCCACCACTGAACACGTACTAACGGTACTACTTCGACCTCAGTTTCCTCTCTCTGTGGTCCAGAATAGCAATCGTCCCCTCCTCATAGAAACTATCAGGTTGTAGATTGATATCCTCTAAAGCAATGTGGGTATTGGCCAAATCATCCCTAAGATATCTCCTTAGCGAGGAAATATGAAACACGTCATGGATCCTATGCAGGTGTTCTGGTAACCCAAGTCTGTAAGAAACTGGACCAATTCTCTCGATGAAAGGAAATGGCCCCACGTATCTAGGTGCCAATTTCCCCTTCTTCCCGAAATGCATAATCCCCTTCATCGGAGACACTCTGAGTAGCACCTGGTCCCCCGCCTTGAATTCTTTGAAGAATCTCTTGGCATCAGCATAACTCTTTTGTCTGTCCGGAGCTACCCGAATATGGCTTCGTATCATCTCTATCCTCACCGAAGTATCCTGAATCACCTCCAGTCCAAGGAGGATGTTATCCCCCACCTCTAACCAACATGCTGGGGAACGACAAGGTCTACCGTATAACGCCTCGAATGGAGCCATGCCAATAGTGAACTGGTAGGAGTTATTACAGGTAAACTCCACCAGTGGAAGATACTTCTCCCAACCACCTCCAAAGTCTAGGATACCCATTCAAAACATGTCTTCCAACATTTTGTAACACCCCGCCCGCCCGAGGAGAGCGAACGGAGCGCTAATGCGATAAAATAAATCCAAATCCACAAGTGACGAGGTATAGAGCATCTAGTCCCACAATAAGAAAAGAGAAACTACAAATCTCAGTCTCTTCAAATAAATACCAAGTCTCTCGAATTAAAATTACAACTATCTAACTCGAATAAAAATACAAATCTCCAAAGCTCTATACATCAAAATAATACAAATCTTTCCCAGACAATCCTCACTAAAATCAATCTCCATAGCGCCCCAAAATCCGCGCTAACCTGCCACTAAAAGAAAATATGGGGAAGTACATAATACGACAAGAAAGATGCTCAACAGATATATGTTAGCGATGAATAAAACGTAACAACACGAGTACGAATATTCAAATAAAAATGCAAATCTCAAAGCATTTATCAATATAATTTCTCAACAACACTTTAACCGGGTCACCAGGCCTCACCACATCCATATATGCTTTATCAAACCATAGCCCGGGAAACAGGAATTTTGGCGGGTGCCCAACATCCGTGCCATATTAAAATCTCATGACAACGTGCTCAATACAATATAATGATACCACATGAATCAAAATAATTTCAACAATTATTTTCCAGATTTCAATGAATTTATCAATTCAAATATGAGTTCAATTAACAAGAATTCAAAGAGAATGACACTCGCGAGATTTAAGGAGCATATTGTGTAAAACCCCATACCTCAAACCATGATGAGAAACCAATGATCACATCCTCAAGATCAACTCAAAAGATCCACAAAAGCTCCTCCAACAACCTCCAACAAAATATCCCCAAGAACACCTCTAATCTAAGGTTGGAACTCACAAATCTCAAGGGCCAATGTGTATATAAAAGAAGAGAAATATAAAATATATTTGCTGCCAAAATTTGTGCCAAAAGTAGGTTAAAAGGGTTGCCCATGACTTCCTTTTATAATGCAAAGAAATGAAGAGTTGGAATCCAAAAGACTCCTTTAAATAAGGAAAATAAATGAAGAGGTGGAAGTCAAAACAACTCCAAGAGTTAAAAATATTTAAAAATCATTTTAAAATCCGTTCTAACTCCGATTTCAAAACCGTTTGAAATTCTCATCTTTAAAAATAATAACCAACAAGTTTGAGCAATAAAAATAATTTTATCAAAAACTTTATTTTCCTCCATTTTCCAAATTAATTAAAATAGCCAAAAATTACGCGGGTTGTTACACATTTGATTCGCTCGCTCGATCTGCCCATCTGTCTACGGGTGATATGTTGTACTCAGCCGCTACTCCGTACCCATGACCTCCTGGAAAATATCCCAAAATCGCGAAACAAATATCTTGTCTCGATCAGACACGATATTGAGAGGCACCCCGTGGAATTTCACTATCTTCGCTATGAAAATCTGGGCATAATATCCTGTAGTGTAGTCTGTCCGGGTCGGTAGAAAATGAGCAACTTTGGTCAACCTATCCACGATTACCCATATGGAGTCGTGACCCCTCTACAATATAGGTAACCCCATGATGAATTCCATGGGAATGCTTTTCCATTTCCACATGGGAACCTCTAATGTCTGTAGAAGTCATGTCGGTCTCTGATGGTCCACCTTTACCAGCTGACAAGTGGCACATTTAGAAACGAACTCGATAATATCTCTCTTCATCCCGCTCCACCAGTACTGTCGCCTCATGTCCTGGTACATCTTATCCCCACCAGGATGTACCGCAAACCACGAATCGTGCGACTCTGTCATTACCCCTTTTTTCAAGTCTTACCCCTCAGGAACGACCACTCTCCCATTGAAGCGTAAGCCCCCGTCTGAACTAACAATATAGGACTCGGCTCCCTCTGCTAGTAATCGGACTATCTTCTCTCGACAGAATGAGTCCTTTTCCTGGGCCTAGATCACTCTCGTAATGATTTGGGGCATAACGATCATCACAGACATGAATGATTGGGCCACTGTGTCCTGGTGTCCTTACTCCTTCCACTTTGCATTCCACACTTCGTCCACCTCGCCCACCGACCTATGACTCAACGCGTCAGCTACCACGTTAGCCTTTCCTGGGTGATGTTGGATATCGAGTTGATAATCCTTCACGAACTCAATCCACCTAAGTTGACGCATATTTAGTTCCTTCTGCGTGAAGAGGTACAGTAGGGACTTGTGGTCCGTGAATAAACATAATTTTTCCCCTAGGAGATAATGTCTCCAAATTCGAAGAGAAAATACAACTTCTATAACTCCAAGTCGTGGGTGGGGTAATTCTTCTGATGAGGCTTAAGCTTACAGGAAGCATAAGCTATAGCCTGACTCTCCTGTTGTTGTACACCCCCAAGTCCTAGTAAGGACGCACCGGTATATACTAGATACTCAACTCCCGGTCTAAGCAATGCTAATACTGGTGCTAAGGTCAACGTGTCTTTCAACACGTCGAATGCCAACTCACAGGCATTGCTCCAGATAAATGGCACACCCTTCCGAGTCAGATGTGTTAAATAAACCTCCTGTAGTATCCTGCTAGTCCCAAGAAACTATGTATCTCAATCGGTGTCATGGGCTGTCCCCACTCCCTCATCGCTGATACCTTCCCGAGATCAACAGATATCCCCCTGCCTGAAATGATATGCCGCAAATACTGAACCTCCTTCGGCCAAAACACACACTTCTCGTACTTTGCATATAACTCGTTCTGACGCAGCATCTCCAAAACCTGCCTCAAGTGCTCTGTATGTTACTCCTCTGTCTGGGAGTAAACCAGAATGTCATCAATGAAGACAATGACAAACTGGTCTAGGAACTTTCTGGACACCCTATTCATTAATTCCATAAACACGGCTGGGGCGTTGGTTAGGCCAAAAGGCATAACCCGAAACTCATAGGAACCATATCTCGTGAAGAAGGCGGTCTTCGACACGTCCTATTCCCTGATACGCAACTGATGGTGTCCTGATCTTAAGTCAATCTTTGAGAAGAAGGCGGCTCCTCTCCACTGGTTGAACAAGTCATCGATTCTTGGCAACGGATATTTACTCTGGATCGTGACTTTATTCAACTCTCTGAAATTGATACACAACCGTAAATAACATGTGAGCACCCTCAGCTAGATGCTCCTCCTGATGGAGATTTTACTAACAACTTCCCAATTGGACTTGCATCTCTAAAGGTTCGATAGGGTTAGATTAAATCAGCCTAATAATCGTATCCACAATCCTCCCTGTCACTTCGACTCAGTCATGAGGTAAGACATTTAACAACACTTAAGTTATCGTTTCATTTACGAATGAAAATTAGGGTACTAATCCTTGTACTAAAAGCCAATCCTTCTTATCTCTTGACGTTCACTAGGTTTCATGCGTGGGATGTCTCGCAAAGCGAAATCCAGACAAGGAACCCTCCCGATATACTACTAACTAGTGTTGTTGGTCACTGAGCTTTGGGGCCATCGGTATTTGACTAGTACCTCTTTTCCTTACTTCTTGCTAGGAAATTAACTTACCTCTTCTCATGATTCATGAGGCTACACTCGACACAATCCTCTTACTATATTGTCATTAGACTCGATTGTATACTACGGGATAGTCCCCACTCTTAGAAACATTTTAACAAATCTTGAATTTTCTTAACATATATCCCTACCCACCGGAATTAAATATAACTAGACGACATCTTTACAAAGTCTTTATATGCCACCATAATAAATATATAAATATAAATATGGCTTTGCCTCCACTCAAGTGACACTTAGTACAATTTCTAATGAACGCCATAGTATAACTATAATGGTCTATTAACACTCAAACCGTTGTAGCTAATTAAAAATATAACAGGATAAGAATGCATTTTACACTCACATTTCTCAATGCATAGGAATAAATGATAACACATCTAAGTTATTCGAGATTTCCCTTTTATCTTAAAGGATATAATTAATAATGAATTATCGTACCTCCAAATGCATGTGGTAGTTGCGATATCAATGGCATAACCGCATATCGGGCATTATAGAGGCATCCATACTGTACTCCTTGATGTTGTTGTGGTGCCTACGATGTTGGGGTAATTATTCAGGCTTCATTATTGTGGGCATCTTGTCCTCGAACTTTACTTGGTTATGGGCAGTCCCTCCACTTGTGACCCTGTTGTTCGCAATTATGACACTGACACTGAAACCCTTCCCTTTTTAGGCATTTTTTGTCCTTGATGATTAGGACGAGGTTTATCACAAGCAAATCTGGGCAGACTCGACGTGCATGGCCATTTCTCCCACATTTAAAACACCTCTTGGTGGTAGTCCTCTTCTCCTGGCTTTGTTGGATCTGGCGAGTCTGGCCCTTTCTGCCATTTCTATTGCCCCTCTGACCTTGATGACCCTGAGGCACTTATCGCTGCTGCGGTGGTATTTTCCTTTTGTTGCTAACTTTAGCAATAACATTTTGATCTAATTCTCTCGTCCTTTTGCCCCCTACAAGTTGCATGATGTTATTTTGGTACTGCAATATTACGGTAGTCACTGCCTGTGCCACGATATTTGCTATCTCAGAGATTTTTGCTCTTTCTTGGTGTACCTGGGGTACTTGTTGTTCTTATCCAGCATTTGTTCCCTCATCAGTTTTAGTTTGTACATCCCTCAAGAGTGACATCTGAAATTTAACAGATTTATATTAGTCCATCCACCATACATAACATTCTAGCAGAAGAACGTAGTCTACAAAACGAGATCAAGGAGTGCAATAATAGGGCTCTATCTCAAAGGACGTTACGCGGAAACATAACAAGTGGTACAAATCCTAAGGACACTAGAACCTGATGCTCTGATACCACCTGTGACTCCCCGACTAATTAAATACCGGGTAGCTACTCCTTTATTTAAATTAATACAAAATGTCAAGTTGGTTCAGTTCATAGTATCACTGTCGAAAACATATTTTTTTAAACAATTACTAGCCACCTAATATTTAAAAAGTGAGTTGTCAAATTTCATTAAGTTAAAATAACATGAAATCCATGGAATAATTATTAACTAATGATAACACAATCACATCACAGTCAAAATAGAACATAAATGGAATAATAAATGAGTCTGGAGTAACACTCCTCAGAATAGTCCCAAATACTGAATAAAACCAGATACAACGTCTGAATAATAAATGAATTTAACTCCAAAACTGAAATGAAATTGAGTATGATAAAACTGTCTCTAAAAGAAATGGGGCGACATGCCCTAAAAACTTATTAAGTCTGAAGTGGAATCAATATAGAAAATGGAGGCGTCTATCATCAAGATCCTGTAACTTCGACCACAGCTACAGCACGTCACTGAAATGGAACTCCTAAGCTTGGCATCCCTGTAGCTGGACACCTCAAAGGTTTTTCAAGAAAAATAGATTTGAAAGAAAATGGGTCAGAGCCCGATGTGAAAATAGTTTAAAGTATAACAAGTGTTCAATTACATTAAACAATGAATATTAAGTACATGTTAGTTTTGTGCTCTCACATGAGTTCTCACCTCTCAACTAATGTGCACGCCTATCGTATATCCATAACCCTTCTAGTTATGCCGCTAACTAACTAGTCTATACCGCAACCTGTCCTCATATGATAATATAGGGGTTTGTTCAAGACATTCCAATCTAACTTATGTGAAACTACCTTTTCATTTCTCACATTAATTTATATTAGATCTTATATGAAATTCTCATTTCTAACTTTACTCAAAGTGTCTCAAATATTCACACACATTAACAATGAGTCTATTATCATCACCAATATATAAATTCCAACATAATTATACAGTTGGGGCACCCCTAGGCTAAGCTGTGATGCACACATACTCTCCTATCGAATCCCGGTACATCACGTACATAAGGACTACGTATTCCGAATCTCTTAGGAACTGCTTTAATAAGAAAAATTACACTTATTGGAGGCGAACATAGTTCACATACCCATGGGTCACGCACATACCTACGCTCCCATGGTCATCTGACCAATCAACTCACAAATAAGTCATTCACAACCCTATGTCCTTAAGGTACCAATCTAAATCCCCCCGTAGGCACACAAAGATTATATGTCCCTGTTCCAAAATTCGACCTCCCGTTATAGCAAGTACGGTAGGTATGTCATACACATATAAATCCATATACTAAGCATTCATACAACTTAAATAATTTATAATATTATTAAAGGTATGTTCTCAATCCCTATACCATTAATCCAATTGGTACCTTTTTCTACTTCCGGATAGTTATATCATATAGTCCACCAACACATCTCACGTCGTAGTTTCAAGTACTTAAAACCTAACTCATAACGGTTACTAAGTCTCCTATTATTCCCACACTTTAATCCAATACTCTTAAGGTCCATATTTCTACCACTAACCTTATATTATCAACTATATATAGATTTAACTCATTTGATCGTAGTCTTTAATAGTACCTCACTCGTCGAACCTTATTAGGTCTAACATAACTCCCAATTTAATTCTAATAATAATCCGGGTCTCATATACATGCCTACGTGTTTTCCTTAAATCTAAAAGTGCTCATAAGGTCCCCACCAATAATTCTCTAGGGTCGAAATTGCTAAAATTCAATAAGGGGAAAAATATCACAATTTTTGAAAAGGTCGATCGATTGACCCTGGGATGTCGATCGATCGATGGTGGTTAATCGATCGACCTATGAATGTCGATCGATCGATCACACCAGATAAAGCTACGGACTGCTTCATTTTTCAGTCCCAGATTTGTCCCAAAACTCCATTTCAAGGTATGAAATTCTCAACTAAGGATGTAGGATCATTATACTACCCAAATAAAATATTTTTAATGTTCCAAAACCATTACATCATCAACAATTAACCTTACATGGATCATATCTTCATAAAAACCCTAGTTTTCTATTTTCTTCAAGAATCATGACATTTCTCTTCTTAAATCCATTCTTAATTCATCGAGGGTTATATTTTGGTTACTGAATTTCATCCAGAACTAATCTACATGAAATTCCTATCCAAGATTTATCGTGCTACCTCAAATTTCATGGGTTTTTATCATCTTTCAAGACTAAAATCTATTTCTACACTAACATGGAAAATATATTTGCTGAAAACTAATGGAATTAAATCACTTGCCTTTAGTTTGATGTTCAGAATCATTGATGGTGTCCGAGGGTTGGTTCTTTCCTTCTTTTCGATCACAATTCCGTCAAGATTTGGTGGTGGTTGGTGGTGTCTAGGGTTTGGAAACCTCCTGCAACTTCTCCTCTAACTCACGTAGCCCACTCTTTGTTTTTGGATGATAATTTCCCTAATGGCCTTCCCAATAATAATTAAATAAACCCTAAAATTCGTGGGTCTTATTTCCTTAAATTTTAAAATGACCAAAATACCCTCCCGGGTTGCCGGTTTGGCCTAAAAATGCCCCGTGACCCAAACTAAACCCCTGGCTAGTGTTTTCTGACTATCTTGACCCCTCTGTACACGTTGGCGCACTCTAAATGACCCTACGAATGATTGATTTATAATTTAATTTTTAATCTAATTAAATTGATTCTTAACGCGACTGACGCGTGTGTCCCAACTCAATTTCCCAAATTGACTCGCGATAATTTTAATATTATCAATAATCATATATTACCATATAAATTTAGTAATACTCAATATTATCATCATAATCAAATACCAACTCACGCCTCGTTAGTATTTAAATCCGGATTAATTTCCAATTAATTCCCATTTAATTTAATTAATCCAATTAAATAAAATCAATAAAATTACGGGGTATTACAAAGAGTGTATATATATCTGGTAGAAGGTGGTGAGTATAAGAGGAGGAACACTAGTATATAAGTGGTACAGCCAATCTAGCCTACATCCACTGTGAGTGTGTGAGTAATTTTACTATAATGGTGGAACTAATGGCCTGTGATACAATCTCTCAAGCTTTCCCTCTCTACTGTCTAAACTACAGAGTTTCAGCTAGGGTTGCAATTATCCACCCCCTCCAAGGTAGGAGAAGACATGTATTTATAGTGCTTGGAGGGTGTAGTGTATTGTAATACCCCGTATTTTTATGACTTTTAAATTTGGGGATTTATTAAAATTAATTAGAGATATTAATTTAGTATTAATCCGTAAATCATTTAAATATTTACTAGCATGATGAGAGTTAGTAATTATTGGAATATTGTTGTAAATTACTTTATGGGTAAATTAATATGTGTAATTAAATTTAGTAAAATTATCATGAGAATAAAATTCGATAATTTTGAAAATTTTATCGGGACGCGCCTGTGTCGTGTCGGGATTAAATTTGCATTATTAAAAGTGAATAAATAATAAGTCACCCGTATGGTCATTTTGAGTGCGTCGATGTGTCTTGAAGGGTCGAGATAGTCAAAATAATGTACCAGGGGGTGTAGTTTGGGTCTCGGGGCGTTTTTAGGCCTAATGAGTAGCCCGGGAGGGCGTTTTAGACATTTTGTATTTTTGGGCATAGAAATCCATGAATTTTCTAAGGTTTTATCAGATGTTAGGGGTTGTCTTCTAGGGTTAGCATAACCAAAAACCAAGAACGTCTATTAGAGAGGAAGAGGAGAAGCTTTCCAAGGAGTTCTAGGCCAAGAACTCCACCGTTTGCACCGCCGTCACCGCCAAATTGTAGATCGGGCGACGAGGAACACAACCACATAAATTTCTGCCACAAATCAGAAACAAAGATTTCCATGCAAGTATCTATCTTGCTTTATTTTAGTTAAGGATTCAATTATATTAGCCTAGGGTTGATTAAAACTAGTTATCATGAAAGAAAGCATATATTGGAGACTAGAATTTGCATTTTGTAGAGGTAGAAATCATATCCTGGAAATCAAATTCATATGTAGAGGGTAAACCACGAATTTTCTTTGAGTTAGGAGTATAAATATAGAAAAAGAATTGTAAGAATTAAGATAAAGAAGAAAAATTAGGGTTCTTGAGGTTGATATAGTTTTTGCCCTTTTTAATATGACATACTCGATGAAAACTCACATGTTTTATGTAGAAACTTATTTATTTGGGTATATAACACTTGTAATATCATTTGTTTGGAGTTTGGGAGTGGAACATGATGATTTGGATGAGTTTGGAATAGAATTCCAGTAACTGGATTTTCTGCATTTTCGTCATAACTGCTTGATCGATCGATCGACCCCTTTCAGCGATCGATCGACCCCTCCTGGAAAATTCATATTCCTCCTTTAAATAGTTATTTCGAATAAAATGAGTAGTAACCTCTGGACCTTATTAATAGAACATTTTAGGACATAAAAAGGATTAGTAGGACTTAGTAAAAAGGTGGCATTAAAAATATGGCGAATTTAAAGTTAATGGGGAGTAATTTATTCATGGGAAATTATGGAAACATGTAATTAAAGGAGTAAGACCCGTAAGAAAGCTATGTTAGAAATTAAGAGAGTACCTACTGAATTAATACATTGGGGAATAGAATATTTCGAGTGAAATGAGGAATGTATGGAATAACCTATATTTAAGAATAAAAGAGACGAGCCGTTATACGGGATAATCTAGTAACATGTACTAAGAACGAATATCATAGTATGGGTCGTGGGCGTACCTAATTTAGAAATGGAATGGTAGTATAGATATATATGACAGTGTTTGTGTGTATACTACATATGTGTAAAAATCATGCCCGCACTACCTGCTATCACTGAGGTTATCGCGCCGGGACAATCTTATCTCGATGGGACCTTTATGGGGGATATTGACTTGTACCCTAGAACTTAGGAATCCTTGGTACATGTTATCTGATCGATAGTCAGGTGGTCTTAAGAGACGTGAGGGTATGTGCTGACCCCTTAGTGACTTGGAACTATGCTACGCCTCAATTTGTACGTGTTTTGTATTAATACAGTTCGAAAGTGATTCCGAACTAGTATTTCCCTTAGTACAAGTGACGGGGACTTGATAGCAGAGTATGTCAGGACCATAAATTTTATGTGGGGTGTCGTTAGTATATATATATATATATATATATATATATTATATGAGTCATTAATATATATATATATATATACTTGAAATTTGGAACTTTCTACTATGACTAAAAGTAGTTAAGTAATGAATAAATATTCCGAATTTATAAGTGTTTGCAATGTTTGAGGCAATACTGAAAGACTTTATAATAAAATGAGATTTATGTGAAAACTTTGCTTTCAAAAATTAATTATCTTAGCCCTATTAATTGTTGGCATAAAACCCTATGAGAAATTTAAGATAAGCTAAACTTGTGGGGATTAATAGCGCGATAGGTGTGCACATTATAAGAGAGGTGAGAAATTTCTCAAGAGAGTGCCGCATACTAATATGATTGTTGCATTAGCCGGTAAGCATTTTAAATACTTGCTAAACTAAAATTTTAAGCTGTTTTACAATCGGGCTCTGACCCGTTTCCTGTTATATCTTCTCTTTTGTACATATATATATACTACAGGTGCCCAGCCACAGGGGTGTCATGCTTAGGATTCTTTGGAAGGAACGTGCTGCAGCTTAAGTGGGAGTTGCAGGCCTTTTGCTTAGACGACTTAATTATTGACTCCACTCTTAGTTCTGTTTTATCCAGTTGGGCATGTGTCGCCCTTTTTCCTTATTCAGTGGGTTTTGTCAGAGATTGTGATTCATTAACTTTTAGTATTTTTAGTTTGGGATTTGTTACAGTCAGTATGTTTTTCCTTCGTGGTTTTAAAGTTGAAATTAGTTAATTGAATGCTTAAATTGCTTGGATGATCTTTTCCAGTTTAGTTATTTGTGTGACTCTTAAACGGTGAATTATGAAAGATTTTATTATTGGACTTAAATTAAAAATAGAAATAATGTTTTAAATGATTTTGACACTTAGCTTAATTATTTAAGGTGTTTAAATTGAAAAGTTTATTTTGCGATAGTGATGCTAAGAATGAACGAACCATTCACCTTGGTTATAATTTAATAAAGGACTGATCACCCGGTATTTAATTAGGAGGGGTGTCACGGGTGGTATCAGCGCATCAGGTTCTAGTGTCCTTCAGGATCTGTACGGCTTATTTCGCTTTCAGCTTAGCGTCCTTGATATAGAGCCTTATTTTTAGGATTGTTGTATTCTTGCATTTACACTTACGTCTTCAGCTATTCGAGATTTGTTAATAAATGTAGACTAATAAACTTCCTTCTCATTTCAGATTCCTCCGAGACGCGCACCCAAGGATAGACGTGACCAAGCCGAGCAGCCAGCAACTCCAGCTCATGGAATGATGAACACAACTGAGGTAGCCTCTATCATTGCTCAGGCGGTGAATGCCGCATTAGCGGTAGTGCAGCAGGCTCCACCCCAGGTTCAGGCAGTGGAGCCAGTACCAGTACAACTTCCATCTGCATGGGAGCGGATTAGGGATGCCTTCTAGAAGGCGCATCCCCCAGAGTTCACGCGTAGTTCGGATATCATCATAGCCAGTCAATGGAAGAAAGATATCCAGAGGCATCTGCACATGTACGAGTGCACAGACGTGCAGAAACAACTGTTGGCTTCCTTTAAGCTAGTGGGGGCCGCTTTGAAGTGGTGGGAATCCACCACCACCTTGGAGGAGAGGGACATTATCACTATTTACTCATTCTTGGTGCGGTTTGACCATAAATACTTTCCATATATCGTGCAGACTGAGATGAGGCAGAAATGACTGAATCTAAAACAAGAGAATACGACTGTTGTCGAGTATGAGGAGGAGTTCACTAGACTTCTCACTATAGAGCCAGATGAGGCACCCACTGAGGGTAAGAAGATACTGTTATTTGTGGACGGGTTACCCTGGAGGATTTTCCAGCACCTCATAGGCAATCTGTCACCGAGTACCTACACGGATGTACTTAACGCTGCGTTGTTACACTACCAGGACCACCGCTTCCATCTGCAGGGAAGCAAACGAGCAGGAGAGTCCATCCAGCAGAGAAAGACAGGGTGTAGTAATACTGGTGGGGCATTGGCATCTCAAGGGAAGACTCATCATATTGACCAGAGTTCCCATCAGGGGGACCCTGCCAAGCGGTTCCGATCAGGTGACTCCAGACAGGGATTTGGGGGATTTAGGCAGACCAGTTTAATCAGCAGGGCCAAAAGGGCCAACACCGTCAGCAGCAGGGACAACAGCAGGGCCATCAGCGTTTCCAATAGGGCCAGCAGGTCCAGTGGTGGGGTGTTAATGTCCAACAGGTCCATGATCAGCAGGGACAGAGGGGAGGTTATTTCAGGGGCTGATGTTTTGGGTGTGACAAGAATGGACATAGGCGCTAGGATTTTCCAGAGGGGGATAGGGCCCCACAGCAGCAGAGTGCTCGTAATGAGCCACAGAGGCCACTCTCTCCAACCTCCCTCCCAGCACCAGCTCAGGCACCATCCCTACCAGCCATCCCAGCAGCTTCAGTACAGCAGGGACATTTACAGTACATACGTGTTTGTAACGTCCACCAGGCAGCAGACCCTCAGGCACCACCCGCGATTGAGGGTACGTTTGCTATCCATGGCACTATGGGTCGGGTTTTATTTGATACTGGGGTGACACACAGTTTTATAGCTACTCATTTTGCGAAGGCTTTAGGATTATTAGCCACAGCAGAGAGCACTGTGACATGCGTAGACTCACCACTAGGGAATGGGTCATTAATTTTCTTTATATGCTGGGGCGTGGGAGTAGAGATTGGTAGCTTGATTTTACCAGCAGACATGTTAGTCTTAGAGATGCATGAGAACGATGTTATTATTGGCATGGATTGGCTCGCCGCCTATAGAGCCATGATATATTGTTTCGGTGGGAGTATTATCTTTTCCATTCCGAGGCAGGAGATGTTTGTAGTGGCGATGCCTCGCCCAGGGGGAGGATCTTCCGCTCATTTGTATTACATAGAGGAGGATAACTCTAAGGAGGTCGTGATTCCCTTAGACATGATCCCAATTGTTCGTGAGTATTCTGATGTATTTTAGGAAATACCAGGCCTACCCCCAGTCGAGAGATAGATTTCATCATAGACTTGTTACTCGATACTTGATCGATAGCACGCGCTCCGTACCATATGACTCCAGTAAAAATGAGGGAGTTACGAGATCAGATAGAGCAACTATTAGGTCAAGGCTTCATTCGTAGGAGTAACTCACCTTGGGGTGATCTAGTTTTGTTTGTGAAGAAGAGAGATGGTTCACTGAGGTTATGCGTGGATTACCGGGAGCTGAACAAGGTCACGATACAGAATAAATATCCATTACCTCGAATCGATGATCTATTCGACCAGCTGAGGGGAGGAAATTTCTTTTCGAAGATAGATTTGAGATCAAGATACCATCAGCTACGGATTAGGGAGCAGGATGTTTCGATGACTGCTTTCTTGACGAGGTATGGGTCCTATGAATTCAGAGTCATGCGATTTGGACTCACAAATTCTCTAGCCGTATTCATGGACTTGATGAACTGAGTGTTCAGAGAGTTCTTGGATCAGTTTGTCATCGTCTTCATAGATGACATCCTGATATATTCACACACTGAGGAAGAGCATGCTGAGCACTTGAGGCAGGTTCTTCAGACTCTACGAGAGCATCAACTCTATGCTAAGTACGAGAAGTGCGGATTCTGGTTACGAGAGGTGCAGTTTTTGGGGCATGTTGTATCCGAATTAGGGATAGCGGTTGACCTAAGTAAAGTGTCAACAGTGAGGGAGTGGGGACAACCCATGACACCGACGGAAGTGCGTAGTTTCTTGGGATTAGCCGGGTACTATAGGAGATTCATCCGCGGGTTCTCCAAAATAGAGGGTCCATTGACAAACCTAACTCGCAAGGGGATACCATATGTTTGGGACAATTCTTGCCAATTGGCTTTCGATGAGCTGAAAGATAAGCTGACTTCGACACCTGTTCTTGCTTTACCCAAGCCGGGAGTTGAGTACCTGGTTTACACTGACGCCTCCTTACGGGGAGTCGGGGGAGTACTTCGGCAGGAGGAGAAGGCTATAGATTTTTCCTCCTGCAAGCTTAAGCCACTTGAGAGAAATTACCCTACTCACGACCTAGAGTTAGCAGTGATCGTCTTTGCATTGAGGATATGGAGACATTATCTACTGGGGGAGAAGTTCCTCTTGTTCACAGACCACAAGTCATTGCAGTACCTGTTCACTCAGTGAGAGCTGAATATGCATCAGCGCAGGTGGTTAGAGTTTGTGAAAGATTATTAGTTCAACATACAATATCATCCAGGAAAGGCTAACGTAGTTGCTGATGTATTAAGTCGTAGACTGGTAGGTGACGTAGCAGACATCTGGAAAGCAAAGTGGAAAGAGTTAGGTTACCAGGATGTGGTAGCCCGTTCTTTCATATCTGTCATGACATGACACCTGAGATTGTTACGAGAGTAATACAGGCACACACAGCACACTTATTTTTCTAAGAGCAGATTGTACGACTTTTAGCTGAGGGTTATGAGTCTTATTCAATTAGTTTAGATGGAGGTTTAAGGTTTCACGGGAGATTAGTGGTCCCATAAGGAACAGACTTACGTCATGCAGTAATGACACAGTCACACGGGTCCAGATTTGGGGTGCATCCGGGGGGAGATAAGATGTACCAGGATATGAGGCGACAGTACTGGTGGAGTGGGATGAAGAAGGACATTACTGAGTTCGTGTCCAAGTGTTCTACTTGCCAGATGGTGAAGGCAGACCACCAGAGACCGTCGGGGTTGCTTCAGCCATTGGAGATACCTATGTGGAAGTGGGAGAGTATTTCCATGGACTTCATTATTGGGTTGCCTACATCACAGCGGGGTCACGACTCCATCTGGGTGATCGTAGACCATTTGACTAAGGTGGCTCATTTTTTTCCAGTAAGGACAGACTATACCGAGGAACAATATGCTCAGTTGTTCATTGCTGACATTGTTAGACTACATGGGGTGCCCCTGGATATTGTGTCAGATAGAGACAAGATTTTTGTGTCGCGTTTCTAGGAGAGCTTTCAAGAGGCCATGGGTACAGAGTTGAGGTTGAGTTTAGCTTATCACCCACAGACAGATAGACAAACAGAGCGTACCAATCAAATGTTGGAAGATATGCTACGCATGTGTATCCTTGATTTTGGAGGAGGATGGGAGCCACATCTTCCACTGGTGGAGTTTGCTTATAATAACTCCTACCAGTTCACGATTGGCATAGATCCATTTGAGGCATTGTATGGAAGGCCTTATCGTTCCCCAACTTGTTGGCTAGAGGTGGGGGACAACAAGTTTCTAGGACAATAAGTGATTCAGGAAACCTCCGCTAGGAATGAACCTATCAGGAGTCGCATACGGGTAGCCCAGGACAGGCAGAAAAGCTACGCCGATGTAAAATGGTTTTTCTGAGAATTTAATGTGGGGGATCAAGTATTAATATGTTTATCTCCTATGAAAAGAGTGATGAGGTTTGGGAAGCAAGGGAAACTGGCCCCAAGGTACGTGGGACCATTTCCCATTATCGAGAGGATTGGGCCGGTAGCATACAGATTGGGTCTGCCAGAGCATTTACACCGCATTCAAGATGTATTCCACATTTCATCTTCAAGACGATACCTTCGGGATGATATGGTCCACACCCACATCGCGATTGAGGAGATTGACTTACAGACCGATAGCTCTTACGAGGAGAGGCTAGTAGCTATCCTAGACCATAGCAAAAGGAGGTTGAGGTCAAAGGTAGTTCCACTTGTACGGGTCCAGTGGGAGCATCATAATGTGGAGGAATCCACTTGGGAGAGTGAGAAAGACATGCATGAGAAATACCCAGAGTTATTCTTACCAGGTACACTTTATTTTTCGAATTTCAGGACAAAATTCCGTTATTAGGGCGGAAGTATGTAATAGCCCGTATTTTTATGACTTTTAAGTTTGGGGATTTATTAAAATTAATTAGAGATATTAATTTAATATTAATCCGGAAATCATTTAAATATTTAGTAGCGTCATGAGAGTTAGTAATTATTGGAATTTTGTTGTAAATTATTTTATGGGTAAAGTAAGACGTTTAATGAAATTTAGTACAATTATAATGAGAATATAATTTGATAATTTTTAAAATTTTATCGGGACGCGCCTGTGTCGTGTCGGGATAAAATTCACATTATGAAAAGTGAATAAATTATAAGTCACTCTTATGGTCATTTTGAGTGCTTCAATGTGTCCGGAAGGGTCGAGATAGTCAAAATAATGTACCCGGGGGTATAGTTTGGGTTTCGGGACATTTTTAGGCCTAATGAGCATCTCGGGAGGGCGTTTTAGACATTTTGTATTTTTGGGCATAGAAACCCACGATTTTTCTAAGGTTTTATCAGATGTTAGGAGTTGTCTTCTAGGGTTAGCATAACCAAAAACCAAGAAAGGTCATTGGAGAGGAAGAGGAGAAGCTTTCCAAGGAGTTCTAGGCCAAGAACTGCACTGTTTGCACTGCCGTCACCGCCAAATTATAGATCACGCGACGAGGAACACAACCACACTAATTTCTATGACAAATCGGAAACAAAGATTTCCTGGCAAGTATCTATCTTGCTTTATTTTAGTTAATGCTTCAATTATATTAGCCTAGGGTTGATTAGAAGTAGTTATCATGAAAGAAATAATATATTGGAGACTAGAATTTGCATGTTGTAGAGGTAGAAATCATATTCTGGAAATCAAATTCACACGTAGAGGGTAAACCATGAATTTTCTTTGAGTTAGGAGTAGAAATCTGGAAAAATAATTGGAAGAACTAAGATAAAGAAGAAAAATTAGGGTTCTTGAGGTTGATATAGTTTTTTCCCTTTTTAATTTGATATAATCGATGAAACATCACATGTTTTACGTAGAAAATTATTTATTTGGGTATATAACACATGTAGTATCATTTGCTGGGAGTTTGGGAGATGAACATGATGATTTGGATGAGTTTGGGATAGAATTCCCGTAACTGGATTTTCTGCAGTTTCGTCATAACTTCTTGATCGATCAATCGACCAAAGAACATCGATCGATCGACCCATTCCATCGATTGATCGACCCCTCCTGGAAAATTCATATTCCACCTTTAAATAGTTATTTCGATTAAAAAGAGTAGTAACCTCTGGACCTTATTAATAGAACATTTTGGGACATAAAGAGGATCAATAGCACTTAGTAAAAAGGGGGCATTAAAAATATGGCGAATTTAAAGATAACGAGAAGTAATTTATTCATGGGAAATTATGGAAACTTGTAATTAAAGGAGTAAGACCCGTAAGAAAGCAACGTTAGAAAGTAAGAGAGTACCTAGTGAATTTATACATTGGGGAATAGAATATTTCGAGTGAAATGAGGAATGTATGGAAAAACCTATATTTAAGAATAAAAGAGACGACCCGTTATACTGGATAATCTAGTAACATGTACTAAGAACGAATATCATAGTATGGGACATGGGCGTACCTAACTTAGAAATGGAATGGTAGTATACATATATATGACTATGTTTGAGTGTATACTATATACGTGTAAAAATCATGCCCGCGCTACTTGCTATCACTGAGGTTACCGCGCCGGGACAGTCTTATCTCCATGGGACCTTTATGGGGGCTATTGACTTGTACCCTAGAACATAGGAATCCTTGGTACAGGCTATCTGATCGATTGTCAGAAGTTCCTAAGAGACGTGAGGGTATGTGCTGACCGCTTAGTGACTTGTAATTATTATTCACCTCAATTTGTATGTGTTCTGTATTAATACAGTTCGAGAGTAATTCCGAACTAGTATTTCCCTTAGTACAAGTGATGGGGACTTGATAGCCGAGTATGTCAGCACAATAAATTTTATGTGGGGTGTCGTTAGTATATATATATTATATGAGTCATTAATATATATATATATATATATATATATATATATATATATATATATATATATATATATATATATATATATATATATATATATATATATATATACTTGAAATTTGGAACTTTCTACTGTGACTAAAAGTAGTTAAGTAATGAATAAATATTCCGAATTTATAAGTGTTTGCAATGTTTGAGGCAATACTGAAAGACTTTATAATAAAATGAGATTTACGTGAAACCTTTGCTTTCAGAAATTAATTATCTTAGCCCTATTAATTGTTGGCATAAAACCTTATGAGAAATTTAAGATAAGCTAAACTTGTGGGGATTAATAGCGCGGTAGGTGTGCACATTAGAAGAGAGGTGAGAAATTTCTCAAGAGAGTGTCGCATACATATATGATTGTTGCATTAGCCGGTAAGCATTTTAAATACTTGCTAAACTAAAATTTTAAGCTGTTTTACAATCGGGATCTGACCCGTTTCCTGTTATATCTTCTCTTTTGTACATATATATATACTACAAGTGCCCAGCCACAGGGGCGTCATGCTTAGGATTCTTTGGAAGGAACGTGCTGCAGCTTAAGTGGGAGTTGCAGGCCTTTTTCTTAGACGACTTAATTATTGACTCCACTCTTAGTTTTGTTTTATCCAGTTGGGCATGTGTCGCCCTTTTTCCTTATTCAGTGAGTTTTGTCAGAGATTGTGATTCATTAACTTTTAGTATTTTTACTTTGGGATTTGTAACAGTCAGTATGTTTTTCCTTCGTGGTTTTAAGTTGGAATTAGTTAATTAAATGCTTAAACTGCTTGGATGATCTTTTATAGTTTAGTTATTTGTGTGACTCTTAAACGGTGAGTTATGAAAATAGAAATAATGTTTTAAATGGTTTTGACACTTAGCTTAATTATTCAGTGTGTTTAAATTGAAAAGTTTATTTTGCGACAGTGATGCTAAGAATAAACCAACCGTTAACCTTGGTTATAATTTAATAAAGGATTGATCACCCGGTATTTAATTCGGCGGGGTGTCACAGGTACCCCCAAGCATGCCTTGGGCACGTGTGAGTTGAATACACTAATCATAAGTGGACACCTAGCTGTGTCACGTATAAGGAATGGTGACCAAATATTCCCTCACATGAGGGGAATGATTTGGTTATAACGAATTTTCTCACGTGTTCTAAGCCTTCCATGTGCTTGCGTATGCTCAAACCTGTAATACCACTTATTGTAACCTCGTCCTGGATGAATACGAAGTTGTTGGAGTCCGATAGTTGCTTTGTCCTAACAATCATCAATATGGCCTTGGTCTGGGAGACTGGCGGAGGTTATGTATGAGGTAGGGTGTAACGTCGGCTAATGCCGAGTACGAGGTTGCCAATAGCTTGATCCTATGAGATGCTGTTGACCTCGGTTGTTGTCCAGCTGAGGTTGAACAATGAGGGGCCGACCTTACAGAAGACGACCTTCCCGATGGCTATTGTAAGATTCCTGTCAACTCGGCTGTGAGACATGCCAAGTTTAGTGTTCCTGAGTATAAGGGTACACTTTGGGCGTAACAATCACCCCCTAGCCCTTAGTCTTCTATGTGAGTAGATGATTGAGGGGTATGTAGGTTAAATTGAGGCTAAGTCTCTTTGTGTGTCTTGGGGCGTGAAGTGATTTCTTAACACATGTCATTTACTGAAGTGACTAACGTACTCCCCAAGGTATGACAATTATAACAACATCTTTTAGGTTTCCAAGGGTGATGATGGGGGTACTGGAAATTATGCCCCATCATTGAGAAGGTTTAAAAGAATTTTATCTTTCTTCATTACCCTTCTTCTCTCATTTTCGCCCTTGAGTTTCTGCTGCCACGATTCTTCTTCTAATCTCCACTGTTTCTTGCGATTCAAGGTTCCTCGCTTTTTAATATCTTCCTTCCTCCATTACACTCAATCAGGTACTACTCTTAGAACCTTCCTTTTCCATTTCTTTTCATTTCTTTACAGTTTTAATTTTTCGGTGAGGTTTTTCTTTTTCGAAAAATCTTTTCGCCGTTGTTGGGTAGCTATAGGGTTAGGTTTATAGCACTAGTGTGACTTCGTGGCAATATTAGGTCATCTTGGGGTTGTTTCTGCCAATGACACAAACTTTTAAACTTCCCTGCGTCCCTCCGGTCATCTTCTCTGGTGACCCAGTTCTTGAATGTTCTTGAAGTTCTTGGTGAAAACCTTTTGGATTCCTTATTTGATATTTATTTCAAGTAGCACAAGTTGTTAGCCTATTTGTCCTTTTTTAGTTCGAACTCTCAAAGTGTAGTCTCTTCCTCTGAATGCTCAGACCTTTGTATAAACTCATTAAAGAGTTTCCGTCTCTGCGTCAGAAGACCTTCGAAAAGATTAGGCAGATAGAGCTAGCTCAAGAGGAAGCTCGTAGGGCTGAGGCCTTTCCCCTCAGACCAATTTTTCCTCCACCTTTGAAGATTATATACCCTAAGCCAGCCGAGCCTATTGAGCCAACAGAGGTTCCTAAGGTTCTTGTACCAATGTTCGAGTCATCTTCCTCAGACCCTATGTCCATCTGTGAGGTTGCTGAGTCAGTAGACTTTTTCCAAGAGGCTATGGATTTCTCCCCCAAGGGGAGTGTTGTCTTTGAGGGAGCAGAGGTTTCTGACCATTCCTCCTCCCATCAAGAGGCTAGAACCTCTCGTAGGTCTTTATCCGTTGAAATCTTAGAGCCCAGTGTGGCAGTTCCCCCTCCTATTGATGCCATTCCTCTGTCGGCTGCTACCGGTGCTGAGTTTGCTCAGAGGTTTCCTGATGGTTCCCCATCTAAGCCACAGACTCGGACTGCCAGTGATAATGATGATGATGAAACGAGTGATCTAGACACTTCCAAGGTTGATGGTCCTGAGACATCTGTCACTAAATATGAGCTCCTCATCTTCAGACACCTGTATGCCATTCCTTCCTCCGCTACCTTAAGGAACCTCTGAAGGACGAGAGGGCCTTCGACGGTGGAGAGGAAGAGCTTTGCGTCTACGAGCATATGTTCAAACTCCGCTTTCGTCTCCCAATTCACCCCACTATCCGAATTGTTCTTTGTTTTATCAACCTCTCTCCTTCTCATCTTTACCCCAATGCCTAGAGGGTCTTGGTTGGGTCCATCGTACTCTGGATGGTGGTTCATCATACCGACCTTCCAGTTAGGGTATTCTTAGCTTTTTACATACCCTCATCTGGTAAAAATCACCGTGGATACTATCACTTTGTAGCCAGGAAGTCTGAGAAGAAAATGTTGCTTGTGACTCAGACTTCTAACCACAATTGGAAGCCTCGGTTCTTCTTTGCCTCAGGGGTTTGGGAGTTTAGTCCCAATAAGGCTAGTGGAACATCTGTTCCAAGGACACCCCTAAGGTGGGCTAAGGTCTCTTTCTCGGCCAAAACTGACCCTGGATTGAGAATCGATAATCGTAATCAAGTTGAAGATCTTTGTAGTCAGGGATAAGATTGTAAACTCATCAAGTACGAGCATCTGATGACCCCTTACTATTTATCTCAGATGGGTCTTGGAAGTGGCCCTTTAGCTGAGCTTCATAAGTATTCTAGAAAAATAAATTTTATAATAAGTCTAGTATCGTGAATTTCATGTGTCTGATCTTCTCTCTCCGACGTTTTCTTTCTGTGTAGAATCCATAAGGACTTTCTGAAGACATCTGGAATATGTCTGCTCCCAGCATCACGAAACTACTAGAGAAGCATGGTGGCAAGACTGTGCCACCCCCTACCCACACAAAAAAGGGAAAGCTCCTGTTGAGACATCAAAGAAGAGGAGGGAACCTACAGACCCTTCCCATACATGGCCCAGCAAAGCTCAAAATAATGAGCGTGGTATACCAATCTCCTCAGACGCTGCCTTATCAGCTCAACTTTCTCAGTGGAAAATTGGTGACAGCCTCATAGGCAATAGTGCTCGGGCTTATGATGCCCTCGGCCACGCAATGACCTAGGATGATAAGCATTTTCTTCACTCTATGGATGTCCCTCTGCTGGCAGAGTTTGCTGTTCATAGGGCAGTTCAAGTACTTATTTGTAATTTTCTCAAGTGTTACCTCTTCTCTTAGAATTTCATTATTGCTAATGTGTCTGATTCTTCTTTTGCAGAGTGCTCTCTCTCTTTATCATCTGGATTACTATACTCTGATGAGGCTATCTCTGATCCAGAATGGCAGGGATGCTGAAAAACATGAGGAGAGTCTGAATAAGAAGATTGAAGAATTGGACAACAGTTTGAAGGAGAAGTGTAATGAGATCTCCCAAATGAAAACTGATCACACCAATGCTCTGAAGGTAAAGGATGATAGCCTCCAGTCCAAAGTTGATGCTGCCGTTAAGTCTGCCTTGGAGGATGCTTCAGAGACAATCATCAGGGAGTATCAAACCTCTGATGAATTTGTTAGCTTCAGTCTTGAATATCTAGAGAAGGGCATTAAGGAAACCAGTAGATGGGCTGTCATGAAGCAAGAAAGTTTTGGAAGTTTTTCTGTCGAGAACTTTATTGGCCTCGGCTTTATAAATGCCCAATTTCCTAAGTCCCTGTAGGAGGTTGAAGAGGGTGGCCCAATAGAGACGAGCCAGCTTGAGGTGACTATGACTGAGGATGTTGTACATCAAGGTGAGGAGGCTGAAGTTACCAACCAATTCTAAGAGCAAAACAACCCTGCTGCTGGTGGGTCGGCTGAAGCCTGAGTGCCTGAGTATCTCACCTGCATGCCTAAATTTTTGTGAAGTTTTTGTATAACCCCTTGTATTTGATGAACTGTAACCTCTTCTCTTAAAATGATGTAATATTTTTTGGTTTGAATGAATACAATTCCATTTCTTTCATTTGCTTCTTTGTTGTTTCATGTCGATGATGTTTCATTCGTCCATCATATTATTAAATTTGAATAATGGGAGTCAAAGCAAGTAACAACAGATATACAATTCACTAAATTAGTGATGTTAAGGGTCTGAGTTCACCAAGTTAATGCGTTTCACCCCATATTCACCAACTAAATGATGTTAAAAGATCTGAGGTTACAACGCTAATGGTGTAACACCTCATATTTTCACCAACTCAATGATGTTTTAAGGTCCGAGGTCACCAAATTGTGGTGTTTTACCCTCATACTTTCACCAAACTAATGATGTTTAAGGTCTGAGGTCACCAAATTATGGTGTTTTACCCTCATATTTTCACCCACAAAATGGTGTTTTTAGGTCTGAGGCCACCAAGTTATGATGTTTCACCTCATAAATCACCAAATTAATGGTGTTAAAAAGGTCTGAGGTCACCAAATTATGATGTTTCACCTCATATTTTCACCAACTTAATGATATTTTAAGGTATGAGGTCACCAAATTATGATGTTTCACCTCATGTTTTCAACAACTAAATTATGTTTTAAGGTCTTAGGTCACCAAGTTATGATGTTTCACCTCATATTTCACCAAATTAATGATGTTTAACGCCTGAGGCCACCAAATTAATGATGTCTCACCTCATATTTCACCAAATTAATGATATTAAGAGGTCCGAGGTCACTAAGTTAATGATGTTTCACATCATATTTCACCAAATTAATTATGTTTAACATCTGAGGCCATCAAATTAATGATGTTTCATCTCATATTTCACCAAATTAATGATGTTAAAAGGTCTGAGGTCACCAAGTTAATGATGTTTCACCTAATATTTCACCAAATTAATGATGTTTAACGTCTGAGGCCACCAAATTAATGGTGTTTTACCTCATATTTCACCAAATTAATGATGTTAAAAGGTCTTAGGGCACCAAGTTAATGATGTTTCACCTCATATTTTTCCAAATTAATGATGTTTAAAGTCTGAGGTCACCAACTTATGGTGTTTTACCCTCATATTTTCACCAACTAAATGATGTTTTAAGGTCTGAGGTCACCAACTTATGATGTTTCACCTCATAATTCACCAAATTAATGGTGTTAAAAAGTCTGAGGTCACCAAGTTAATGATGTTTCACCTAATATTTTAAAATATTAATGATGTTTAACGTCTGAGGGCACCAAATTAATGATGTTTCACCTCGTATTTCACCAAAATAATGATGTTGAAAGGTTTGAGGTCACCAAGTTAATGACGTTTCACCTCATATTTCACCAAATTAATGACGTTTAACGTCTGATGCCACCAAATTAATGATGTGTCACCTCACCAAATTAATGATGTGTCACCTCACCAAATTAATGATGTGTCACCTCATATTTCTCCAAGTTAATGACCGTAAAAGGTTTGAGGTCACCAAGTTAATGATGTTTCACCTCATATTTCACCAAACTAATGATGTTTTAAGGTCTGAGGTCACCAAGTTATGATGTTTCACCTCATAATTCACTAAATTAATGCTGTTAAAAAATCTGAGGCCACCAAGTTAATGATGTTTCACCTCATATTTCACCAAATTAATGATGTTTAACGTCTGAGGCCACCAAATCAATGATGTTTCACCTCATATTTCACCAAATTAATGATGTTTAACATCTGAGGCCACCAAATTAATGGTGTTTCACCTTGTATTTCACCAAATTAATGATGTTAAAAGGTCTGAGGTCACCAATTTAATGATGTTTCACCTCATATTTCACCAAATTAATGATGTTTAACGTCTGAGGCCACCAAGTTAATGATGTTTCATCTCATATTTCACCAAATTAATGATGTTAAAAGGTATGAGGTCACCAAATTAATGATGTTTCACCTCATATTTCACCAAATGAATGATGTTTAACGTCCGAGGTCACCAAATTATGGTGTTTCAAACATATATATTATAACAGTTCAAAATTATAAGCATAGCATTGCTATCTTTTCATTAACATCCTTTGTGTAAACTGATACATGTATTATAAAAAGATAAGAACAATTTCAACATCATAAGTAATATTTCTTTAAGTGATTTGCATTCCAAGGGTTGGAGAAAGGTTCTCCTTCAAGATTTTCTAGCCGATAGGTATCTGGCACAACCTCATCAATAACCCTATAAGGACCATGTCAGTTAGGGTGGAGCTTATTGATTTTCTTCCACGTATTCTTAAGGACTAGGTCTCCCACAGCTGTTGGCCTTGACTTTACCCTTTGATTATAGAATCTCGCAGTTCTCTGCTGATAGGCTACCTGTCTTATCTCTATATCCTCTCATCTTTCCTCGATCAAATCAAGATCAAGTCTTCTTTCTTTCCCATTCCTCTGAGGGTCATATGTATGAACTCTATGAGTGGGAATTCCTACCTCTATTAGGATGACAACCTCTAAGCCATGGGCTAACATAAATGGAGTTTCTCATGTGGGTGTCCTCGTTGTCGTCCTATAGGCCAAAAGCACAACATATACTTCTTCTATACACCTTCTTTTGGCCTCTTCTCCCCTCTTTTTTATCCCATCGAGGATTATTCGATTTGTGACCTCAGTCTGGACATTTTCCTGGGGTCAGCAAGGAGAGGAGAAGAACAGCTTGATCCCTACTCTTTTGTAGTATTTTTCTAAGGAAAAGTTCTTGAATTGGGTTCCATTGTCTGAGATGAGGGTGTTTGGAAGACCATACCTGCATATAATGTTCTTCCAGATGAAATGGGAGGTCTTCTGCTCATTGATTGTGATCATTGGCTCAGCTTCTATCCATTTGGAGAAATAATCAATTTCAACTATTAAGAACCAATAGTTATTTACCGATCCTAGTAGGGGTCCTCCCAAATTAATTCCCCATACTACAAATGGCTAAGGGGAGCTAATTGAAGTTAGAGATTGGTGAGGCTGATGGGGGATGGTGGAGAACCTCTGACACCTACCTGCTATTAATACCTTGTACTCTAACTTTTTGTTGGAAGCTTTAAAGTTGAACCTCAGTGCATATTCAATAGTTGTATCATCTGGTGCAGACACTATCAACCCCACTCCACTTCCATCTTCACAGGATGATCCATCAACGAAGAGGTTCTAGATGGTTTCACCTGAAGAAAAATTACCCTATATTTGGGTCCCCTGCTTGAAGAGGTATCTCTCTTCTTCATTCTCAACTTTTCTTTATCTGACAGTGCTTGTCTAGGCCTCCTTCGAAGTTCAGTCGATGTTTCTCTCTACTCGCTCATCTATAACCTCTTGATTCTTCTCAACGTCGGCCTCATCCCAAGTAAACTTGGCCACAAAATATGCAAGTGCGTGTCCCTTGACGGCAGCCCTGGGTTGATAAATAATATCTTACTCCCCCAACTCGATTGCCCAGGACATTATCCTGCTGACTTCTTAGGCTTATGGAGGACCTGTCTTAGTGGGGAATCAGTGAGGACGACCACGGAGTGGGCCTATAAGTATGACTTCATTTTCCTTAAAGCATATATCAAAGGATATGCCAACTTTTCAATCCGAGGGTACTTCTGCTCAGACCCTTGGATTTCCTTTTTATTTAAGTACACTAGTCTCTACACCCCATCCTGTTCTCTTACTATTGCAGTGCTAATGGCTGACTTTGAGACAGCTAAATATATATACAGCTTTTCGCCCTGAATTGGCCGAAATAGGAGTAGAGGTAATCCGAGGTAGGACTTGAGCTCTTTGAAATATTTGTGACATTACTCATTCCATTCGAAGGCCTTTATAAGAACTTTGAAAAAGGAAGACAGTTATTTGTAGCTCTTGAGACGAACCTGTTAAGTGAAGCAACTCGTCCGGTTAGCCTCTGAACATCTTTGATGGTTCTGGGTGTCTTCATTTCCAATAAAGCCTTGATCTTCTCAGGGTTAGCTTCTATTCCCCTTTGGTTGACGATGAAACCCAAAAACTTTCCCGCTCCTACCCCAAAGACACATTTGGCAGGTTTGAGCTTCATTCTGAATTTGTCCATGGTGTTAAAAGTTCTTTCAAGGTCGTCCACATGAGTCTCGGGCTTCAGACTCTTCATCAGCATGTCATCTACATAAACTTCCATGGATTGGCCTATCTGATCTTCGAACATCTTATTTACAAGACGTTTGTAAGTAGCCTGTGCATTCTTCAGTTCGAAAGGATGACCTTGCAGTAATAGGTCCCCTTATCTGTAATAAATGATGTTTTCTCTGAGTCATTCGAGTTCATGAATATCTGATTATACCCAAAATATGCATCCATGAAGCTCATGAGCTCATTTCCTGTTGTGGCATCCACCATCTAATCAATACGAGTTAAGGGAAAACTATCCTTTGGGCAAGACTTGTTTAAATCAGTGATATCTACACACATCGTCCATTTTCCATTAGCTTTGGGCACTATGACAGCGTTAGTTAACCACTTAGGGTATATGACCTCTCTGATAAACTTAGCCTCTTCAAGCTTTCTAACCTCGTCTTTGATGATATCATACTTCTTTATTGAGTATATTCTTCTCCCCTGCTTGATGGTCCTGGCATCCTATACAACATTGAATTTATGGCACATAATTTTAGTATCAATACCTAGCATGCTTGCATGGATCCAGACAAAGATACTTTGTCTCTTCCTTAACAGATTTACTAGTTCCTCCTTGATCTCAGGTCTTAGGGCTTTGTGAACTTGGATGGTATTTTTTCCTCGTCCTCATTTAGGACAATGGATTCTTCCTCCTCCATGGCCTCCCCCATTTTGAGTTTTATTTTATCTCTAGGATCAAGTGTATCGATGTTGTATGTGGTTATTGCCCTCTTAAGAGCCTCTCTCTCTTCTGCAGAGTTGAAGTAGCATTCTCTTACTGACGTTTGGTCACCTTGAACTTCCCCTACTCTATAGGGAGTCAGGAATTTTAGCATCTGGTGGACCATTAAAGGCACGACCTCAAATTCCTTGAGGGCTACTCGTCTCATGATGAGGTTGTAGGTTGAGAAGAAATTTTCATCCATCATAAAGAAATTGATTTTTTTGGTCAACCTCTTAGGCCAATCATCTACCATTATCACATCCATTTCATTCATACCTAATGGATGAACCTTTTGACCACTGAAGCCAATCAAGGGATGATGATAAGGAACAAGCCTAGATTTACTGAGGCCCAAGCTCTTTAAACAGGGCCAACACATAATATCTGTAGAGATGCCCCCATCTACTAGGATCCTCTGAACTTCGCATCCATGCACCCTTGTGGTGATGACCAAATGGTAATTGTGGGGAGCTAAGATAACCGTGAAGTCAAGTCGTGAGAAGCCGACCACGAGGGTGTCCATATCTACCTTTTTTCTCTTCTCGCGCTTGACCTCTATAGATGTCAAGTTCACAACCTCGGATTTAGTCACTGCTTTGGCCTCTGGCACATGAGCCTTGCGATCAGCTACCTCTGATCCACCCCCTGCTAGTCCTCCACAGATAGTGTTCACACCGAAAGAGATCATACCGATCCTCGTCACTGGGACATTGTCATATTTTGGTGGGAAGTCAGGGTCATCATCATCATCATCTGAGTCATCATCTCTTCTGGCAGGGGCATCCTCCTTACATTTATCATTTCTTTTCTTTTTAGGGTCCTCTCTTCCACCCTTGGAAGCTCTACCATCCACATACTTTCGGAGCTTTCCAGACTTCAACATTTTCTCAATCTCGTCCTTCAGGGTGAAACATTTGTCACTTAGATGGCCATGATCTTAGTGGAACTAGAACCATAGACTCTTATTTCTCTTATGTAGAGGAGCCTTCAGCTTCTCCATCCATATCAATGATCTATCATTCTTTATTTCATTGAGGATGTGTTCGCAGCTCACAGTTAAAGGAGTATAGTGTGCAAACTTGTCGTCTGCAGTCCTCTTCTTTCTATTTTTTTTCTTTTGAAATTTCCCACTACTACTTCCATTATCATCCTCATACTTCGCATCCATTGCTTCTTCTGCATTCATGACCTTTCCAGCTGTTGCTAACAGCTCAACCATAGACTTAGGAGGGTCTTCAACAAACTTCCATAATAGCTTTCCCTTCTGAAGTCCTCCAATAAGGGTTGTCATGGATATACTCTCTTCATAATCTTCTACCTCCAATTTTTCCTTATTGAACCTCGCGATATAGTCTCTGAGGCTTTCATTATTCCCTTACTTTACATAACGCAAGTGTGTTCTCTTCTTATAAGGTATTACCCCAAAACAGAAGTTGTGAATAAACCGCTCGGCCAAACCTTTAAAACTCTCGATTGAATTTTTAGGAAGAGAAGTGAACCAGATATGTGCAGCCCTAGTTAGCGTGTTTGAGAATGATCGACACCTCATCTCATCAGAGATTGAATAAATGTCTGGTGCAGATTGATACATTTCAATATGATGGACTGGATTTTTAATTCCATCATACTTGGGAGACTCCACTGGAGGTTTAAATTTGGCAGGGGTTGGGAAGTTATAATCCTTGCCACAAATGGTGAGACCTCTGAGTACCCCCTCTGTAATGGGTCTCAACTATTTATGAGGTCCCTTATCTTCTCTTTAAGCTTTTGAATGGAATCGTTCCATGGTTTAGCAATCTCAGCCTGGAAGAGGTTGTCCACTGCCACCTCCAAAGGGGGAACTTAGGGTTCCCTAGCTACCGCACAACGTCGGCTGTGGACCTCCCCCTGACCACAGTCTTAGCTATATGGGAGTCGGCAATGATGAGGCTGATGATCACAAGATTCCTTTCGTGAGCCAGCTATGCTTATTAACCTGGATATACTCTACCTCGGATCATTAACTAGTCCGAGCCTTTCAAAGGCCGACCCTCTACTTAAGCGATCAAAAGTTTGCCCCCTCTATCGTGCATCACCATCTCATCTTTCACACTAACCTCGGCTCTGCTGTATGGGACGTATAGTGTTGTTTGAGACCTCATATGGCTCCCACCAGTTTTTCGAGTCATCCTTTGCCTCAATGTCATCATACATATACTCAGGTCAAGGATTTCCTTGCCTCCCAGGCATAAATGCGTAGGGTCATTAACATCCCTCCTCCACTGAGGAGTATATTGGTCCTTTCGTGGTTCCTAGGGTGGTCCCCTGGCCTCATGCTGTGGCTAAGAAGCCGTCGGAGTAATCATCTCTGGTGAGACCCCAGGTGGTCTCATTATTATGTTTTGGTTTAGTTGGGCAAATTCCTCCTGCATCGCTTATTGAGTTGCAGCCAAGGACTTCAAGGATGCTGCCACCTCAGCCATCTCGGACTGGGGTGGTGCCTGGCTAGAATTTGGTCCTCCAACACCATATGGTGGAAGAGTTGATCGTAACTCCGGTGCCATATGTTTGAGATTTCGATGAAAGACTATAAATCTTGGAAACCTTAGGGGACCTCTTTTAATGGTGAAATAACTTTACGCGAAGGGTGAGGCCTAGTTCACCACTAGAGTCTTCGATAAGGTTAAGCAGCAAAAGAGGAAGAGATGAATCCTCTCATTCCCATAGACAGTGCCAAAATGATGACGTTATAAACAGCACCACCAGATGAGGTGTTGATAATCTCAAGCTAGTAATAACAATGGCCGCACAAGAGTGTATATATATATCTGGAAGAATGTGGTGAGGAGAAGATGAGGAACACTAGTATAAAAGTGGTTCAGCCAATCTGGCTTACATCCACTGTGAGTGTGTGAGTAATTTTACTATAATGGTGGCACTAATGGCCTGTGATACAATCTCTCAAGCTTTCTCTCTCTACTTTGTAAACCAATAGAGTTTCATCTAGGTATGAAATCATCCATCCCCCTCCAAGGTAGGAGAAACCATGTATTTATAGTGCTTGGAGGGTGTAGTGTACCCCACAAGCATGCCTTGGGCATGTTTGAGTTGAATAAACTAATTATAGGTGGACACCTGACTGTGTCACATGTAAGGAATGATGACCAAATATTCCATCACGTGAGGGGAATGATTTGGTTATAATGGATTTGCTCACGTGTTCCAAGCCTTCCATGTGATTGCGTATGCTCGGACCTGTAATACCACTTATTGTAACCTCGTCCTGGCTGAGTATGAAGTTGTTAGAGTCCAATAGTTGCTTTGTCCTGTCAATCATCAATATGTACTTGGCCTGGGAGACTGGACGAGGTTATATATGAGATAGGGTGTAATGTTGGCTGATGCAGAGTAACATGGTCCAATGAGATGCTATTGACCTCGGTCGCTGTCCAGCCGAGGTTGAACAATGAGGGGCTGACCTTCCCGATGGCTATTGTAAGCTTCCTGTCAACTCGACTGTGAGACAGGCCGAGGTTAGTGTTCCTGAGTATGAGGGTACATGAGGCATCGACATTATAAGTAAGGTTATACCAAAATCATCCAATGGGCACAAGTTCATTCTAGTCTCCATTCACTACTTCACTAAATGGGTCGAAGCCGAGTCTTATGCAATTCTGAATGCCAAGAAAGTGGCCAAGTTCATCAAGAAAAACATCATCTGTTGAAATGGGGTCCCGCACGAGGAAGCCAATAAGAACCTCAAAGCCATCATTAGCAAGATGACCGAGAGTTATCGAGATCCGACCGACAGGATCCCTTACGCCCTTTGGGGCTATCGCACTTCAGTTTGAACCTCTACTGGGCATACCCCTTACTCTCTAGTCTATGGCATGGAAGTAGTCCTACCCGTGGAGCTAGAAATCCCTTCGTTGCGCGTCATGCATGAAAGCAAAGTTAATGAGGGATATTGGCACCAAAGACATCTTGACGAGCTGTCCCTCTTAGACTAAAGGAGGCTGAAGGATCTGTATCATATACAAGGATACCATCATCATATAATGCAATCATTTAACAAGAGATTTAAGGACAGCGGTGTCCAAGAAGGGTACCAAGTCCTCAATGAAATAGTAGAGCCCATCTGGGACCCTAGAGGTAAATTTAATCCCAATTAGAGCGGCCCATACATCGTGAAGAAGATCATGTCAGGCGGCGCCGCTATGCTCAGTGACCTAGATGGAAAATAAATAGCGCGTCCAGTCAACCTGGACCATCTCAAAAATTTCTACCCCTAGTTCAAAATTTCGGCACGCTACGACTCTCCTCATCCTCTTTCTATTCTTAAAAAAAATATCTCTTCACTTTCCCCTTACCCAAAACTACGTGGTCCTGATCCTTTAAAAATATTTAAAAAACACTTTTCAAAAACCCTCAGAGGTCCATAGGCAGCTCATCCCTTTACATGAGCGCGACCCCTTCTTTTTCACAAATACTGTTCTTTTCTTACCCCAGAGAATGATAGTTAATTTTAACATATACATGAACAAGAGGATTATTTATGCCTTAGCGATTGGTATAGATAATTTAAATGCAAAATTCATCAAGAGGCACAACTAGATGATCAAAAACTTATTTATTTCATTATCCAAAAATTCAGTACAATTACATCGACGTAAGGAGTCAAAATAATTCCCTTGCCATTTTACACCTACTTTCGTAAAAAAACAAACTCCCCGCTACTCCTAAATGACCAGAATAACCACAAATAGAACCAAACACCATGTAAAAGCTTCAAAACGTCTACCCATAGCTTCCAAAAGATCTACCTCTATCTCCCACACCCCAGGGTCCCCAAACCTCCGCTGACTGCAGGGAATGCCACTGACGCTCCATTGAGCGATAAGCCCTGACCAGCCGCAGAAAAACCACAATACCACCCTCCTTGGTAACAAAGAAAGAAAAATACATTTTCCCACTCTCTGCATCCAGCATCTTGATAATCACTCTCCTCCACAACCATTTCATGTAGTCCCTTGAAACATGCCAGACTCGCCGGACAGATTGGGAAGGATGGGTCGACGGACGTCGATTCTCCCATAAAGAGCCCAACCGCAGGCACATACGCTCCGTCAGGTCCTCCACATGAAATAAATCCAGTGCCCGCGATGGCACAATTTTCTCCCAACTGAGTTGGCACTGAAGCTACCAGGGAAAATAAATAGAGGTATGCCTGAGGCCAATTAGCGGACATATTGGTACTCCCCGAGCTCTAGAATGGGCAGCAGCTCCCCCACCATGGCACAGACCAGTGCAAACTTAGAGACACGTCCTCCAAAAACCAAATCCCCCAACTCTCAATATCCAGGCCCACGCTAATAAAGTAGCGCGAGAAGAAGTGTGACATAACCGACAAGGGATACTCAGGTTGCACCACCATGCGAAATCTCTTAGACAGCCACATGAACAGCATTATAGGGCTCCCCCTCAGAAAGTTAGAATGACCCTCCCGCCAGGCATCCAGGACATTGAGGGTCTCTGCCAATATTACCACCGTAGGATTGCGACGATAGGACATCTAAGAAATAATAGCAGTCAGTTGGGGGCCACCAGTGTCTCCCCAGTCACCAACAGAACCTCTAAGACAAGGCCTAGAATAAACGCCCCGACATATCCAGCATCACCCACATCCGATAAGTGCACAGATCGTAAAACTTCTGAAAGGGAGAGCATCCCTCCTGTGACCAATGGCCTGGCTGCCGAAGGCGAAATATGAAGATTCCCAGCTAACAGTTCCTGGGGAGAATGGGAAAATTCTGGCAGAGCCACGGCAACACTAGGATTTATCCTCAGCGTGGTAGAAAATTCCTCGTAGGTATGAAAAATCTCATCTAACCCGAAGGGGAAGACATAATCCTTGGGAAACCAGAACTCTATGACCACTATCAGCATGTTCCATTCTACGAGCCGATTACGCCAGAAAGAGACTCGACGCATGTGGAAAGCATCATAATCGACGTTGTATGAACACATCGCCTCCAAAGCTTTGAGATAATTGGCAAACTCAATGCTACTAGGGATATCCATTTTGTAAAGACTAAGAGTTAAAAAGTAAACAAGAATATAGATAAGAAAAGAGATGAAAGTGTGAGGAAGAAAGCCCCATCCACACCCCATTTTATACTAGAAAACTTGCAGAAATTGGAGCAAAACTTGCCCCGCCAAGTTCCAAGCAATCTAGGCAAGTGTAATCAAAGCCTTGGGTTGATTGGACTGGACTAGTATGCCGATAGGAAGGATAGGGGTTATGCCGATCGACAACACCCTCTTTTGGAAATTTCTCTTTTTCCTTTTTTGTCAAAATCAAAAAACCAACAAAAATAATTTTTTATCTTAAGGAAATTCCTGATTCCTTTTATACTTATACTTATGTTTATACTTATCTCATTTATTCATACTCAAATTAATTTTCGGTCTCAACAGGAAAATAAAAGAGCATGTGCATTTTATCACCAAAAAAATAAGAATTTCATTCACTGGCATATATCCTTTATCTGTATTACATTGAATTTTTTGCAGGAAAGTAACAAAAACAACAACGGGACTCAGCCCAAACCCAATCTTCTCTCTCTCTTATTTCTATCTCTTTTTATCTCTCTCTCTATGACCCTCCATCCCTGCAGCGCACCCTCTTCCCCCAGCGGCTAGACTACGTGCCCCCACTACCAGAACCCGACCCTTCCTATGATGAGGCAGACGATACCAAGCTAGAAGGAACCGAAATTGCCTCACGAATGTGGGATGTCGCTGAAGATATCCAGTCCCTGATGTCCTTCATCCAAGTGGTCGAAACAGAATGGAAAAAAATTAAATTAGTCAAGTATGAGAAACAGAAAACCAAAATATATACTGCAGGTCGAAGGACCTCCTCCATCAAGCCTAGCTCCTCTGGGTCCATCGCGTGAGGATGATGCTGTAAATACACCGACCCCTACAGCTCATCGAAGGTTATAAATAGGTGAATGCAATCGCACGAAAGAAGGTCCCGACATCGTCGCTACCGTCGCTGATGTAGCTGCGCCATTATGAGAGGACCCCGCCTACCTATTTGCGCCCTCCCTAGTGAGGGGCATCACATAATATATGTTAGGAGGCATCATTCAGCTCGAGACAACGTCCATGTAGTCGTACATTGCTGCTAGGTCAGTGTATAAGGAATACGACACTCTCATCATCACCGTCACCTGGGCATCCTCAGACATCTCTTGTACTTGCCTCATGAAAATAGGGGGACGCACCGGTGGTACCTCAACCCCATCCTCTACAATCTATCGGACTACTCTGTATCCAATGTAACGGGAGTAATCGAACTCATGAACTAGCGGGCGCCTCATCTGTTCGTGTCCCCCAGTCACTCCGGTGTGCTGAATAGTCGTCCCCTAGGGATAAAAGGTCACCTATAAATCCCTAGCCAATGCAAAGGATCAATATCAATAAAGGATCATCAAAGAAAGAGAAATCAATCTTAAGATCAAAGAAGGCTTACTCGATCACTCGTCAGGCCATTCAAGACCTCCCGCATAGTCTCCAGAGCAAAAGTCTTCTTCGACCGTCGATTGGACCTCCTCTACCAGTACATCTAGCAAAAGTCCCCAACGGAGTCATATTTCAAAGAAATCAACAGGGTGTTTGACCCAATCACCTCATAAAACCACCTCAACAAAAGATAAAGGTCAACATTAAAGAAACTAAAAAGAAGTGCATCAATAGAAAATACGAATGCATAAAGGAAAATGTGTAATATAAATAATACCTCCAGGAGATACGTAAACCCAGTAAACATTGGCCGGAAGCACCTACTAAATGCATCCAAAGAATAATACAGGGTTGCCAAAGTCAGGCTCCCCCAGTCATAGAAGTGGATGTTCGAAAACATGCTCAGAAATGGAAAAAACCACAAGTGGACGACGTCGCCACCAAGAAACCCCCAGCACAAACAAAAAAACAAGCAGACCATCTGACGCACCTGCTGCCCATCATTCTCGTCAATCCTCTTCCTCAAAAAAATCTCCCTCAGAGAGGACAAGTGGAGAAAATCCCCCAAAACCACCCTCGTCACGTCACCCGAAGCCATCGTCACTGCCTCCGGTGTCACCCTTAGCATCCCATCAACCTCAATATGCGTACCCTAGCAATCCAGTCCTAGAAATTTTTACACATCAATAGGAGTCACTTTCGTCTCCCCAAAGCCGAAATAAAAGTTATGGGTAGTGTTCCACCATCTAGCGTACCACCCGATGAGGGTGATCCTAAACATATCTAAGCCCCAGCATCCCATGGGAACGAATGGTCGACATGGAAACATCAGGCAGTCAAAGAAATGAAGAAAACCCTTGTCAGATTCAAGAAATGAAGCAATCTCGTCAAGAAAAGAAGAAAAGAATGCCAAAAGTCACTCAATACTTACATAGACACCAGGGTTGACCACCCTAGAAAAACGATGATGCGAAGGCTCTTGAAGAAGAGTCTACTCATCCACAACCGACTTGAATGAGTCGAAAGAGTTCTCGCTACCCAATGCAAGGGGCACCCTGAACCTCCACTCCAATCTTTCCCAATCATCAGTATTAATCCATGCCATATGGGTTGCGCTGCTTGAGAAATCGGCCATTGTGCATGATAAGGAAGATCACATAAGTGTAGAGAAGATGTAGAGAAGTCTAAAAGCTGTGCAAAATTAGGGGAACCCGCCCCCTTTTTATAGGAGGCTAAGGGTCATGCCGATCGACAGTCCCCTCCACTCACTAATCAGCACTGACCTTTCATCTGTTCGAGGTACCCAAAAAGACCGTGCCAATTTCGATTGTCATCCCTCAATCTGTGCCAATCGGCACACCCCTTAAAATTTCATACCCAAAAATTAAAAAAAATTCCAGGATGTCCCGAAAAATTCCCAAAAAATTTCTAAAATTGCCAAATTCATTTTAGAATCTCATTCATCGAGGAAACCATTTTTACATCCCCAGTGAAACTCCTATAGAATTATTCTCCCCATCAACTTCTTCAAGAGACGCTCCAAATCTTCCCCCAGCGGAACCCAAAATCCATCCTGATCCGCAGTGGAGTGCCTAACTCCCCAAAGGGACGTACACCTCTCTTAGGTCAGAATTAACCTCGGTCTTCGATTGTCACCTTAGTTAGGTCATAATTTTTGGGTTAAACCCCACTCTCTTGCTACATTCCATCCAAATTTATGGGTTAAACCCCACTCTCTTGCTACATTCGAACTATGTGGACGTTGATGCCTTTATAGACTACATAGGTGTCTGGATTAAAATTTAAGACTGGAGTCCAATTTTCAAATTTTATAATTTCTCCAAACTTCTCAAAATTCCTCTTTTCTATGATTATCATACTTCTATAAATAATATGTTTGTTCGTGTTTCATCCAATATATGTTATCATTTTCCACTAATGATCAATATCGTGGTGAACTCTCATATTCTATCTTGGGGAACATTCCTATGGATGACTTCGCTCTACTTCGACCATGGTATGTGTTGAATGATTCCAATACCAATTACATATAAATACATACACACACTTCACGAGGATATAAAGGAAATATTAACACTTTCCCATTAGAGACAGAAAGGGCGGGATGGGTGCCTAACCCCTTCCCATTCCATAACTTAGCCCCCGATTTTGTATGCATCAGTTTGTCCTTGATGCCGCTCTCAAAGTGGCAACATGTTCTTCTGCCTATTTTGAGCAAAATAGGCTGGTGACTCCATCTCTTCACGTTCACCCCACACCGACGACGACTGAAGCACCCTATCCAAGAGGGGCATGAGATCGCAGTGCAGTTGCAGTGCCCCCAATCCCTCCTTTCCCGTGGGGTCCCTCCCTCTTCCTTCGGAGGACGGGACCCGTCGTCGCCCGCGTACCTCCCCGGGATGGACACACTGAGAGATCCTCATTATCGAAATCCCTAAGTGTGTAGTGGGTAGTGTCCCCTATCGATTTATTTTTTGGACTCACACATCCATTGACATCAATAATAGAGCGTTCTTTTTTACTCACACACATCGTTTGAAGTACTAGAAACATTTTCAAGCAATAAAGCAGATAAACCAAACCAGCAGGCATAGTATTAGTTATTATAGCATGATCAAATTTCTTATCATCAATGTAGATTATCTTAGTAAAGAATGACATACAAAGTTCAAAAGTGTTAGATGACTTAGGTTCATAATTTTCAGGTTCACTTGAGTCATCCCAAGTCTTGAATAGCTGAGCCCTATTATGTTTGTGAATTTTGTCTAAGTTAACTCTACAGTCACTAGCCATGTGTCCTAACTTCTCACATGTATAACATTCAACATTTTTAAGGAATCTCTCAGGTCTCTTATGATTATCAATCTAGTGTTCATCTTGTCGTCTCTCATGAGGCCTACTATTAGAATCGTTTGGATAAGTAGGTTTGCCTTGTATTTTTGCTATTTTATTTTGAAATTTCACAATTTTCTTAAACTATTTAGACATTAAGGCAAGATGATTATCCAAACTATCTAAATTACAGTCCTCATCAGAGTCTAAGTCAATGTCAAGAATACTAAGTTCAGGTATGGTCAACTTAGATGAAAAACCATGATTAAGTTTCTTTTGGGACTAGGTTAATTGTTTCTTAAATTCTAATTCCATTTCCACAGTTCTTAATTTTCTACTGAGGAGATCAGGTGTGAGATTTTGATCATCCATCTCCTCAATTGCATATCTTTTATTATCAAATTTATGTGGAAGTGATCTTAGTATTTTAGAGACAAATTACTTTCCATCATATACAATTCCATTAGCATGATGTTCGGTCACAATGTCTACCAATCTAATGTAGAAGTCATTAAATGACTCGGTTTCAGTCATGATCAAGGAGTTGTACTGTTGGATTAACATTTGTGTTTTAGGAGCTTTAACTCTAGTGTCACCCTCATGTGCAGTTATAAGAGTAACCCAAGCTTCCTTAGAAGTTTTGCAAGATGAGATTCTCTTGAACTCATGTTCATTTATAGATATGAATATAGCATTTTTGCCTTTGTTATTACTAAGGGAGGCCTATTTGTCTTCTTTACAGTATTCAATTACAAGCTTTCTAATTCTCTCATTACTTATAACCATTTTCAATAGCATCCCAAGAATCATCTCCTTGCGTACCTTGAATGAAATCAATCATCCTCACCTTGTGACGCGACTCAGAAAGTGTCTCTAATGTGCGTTCACTCTAAGCTTAAGTGCAAGCCTTTCACGTTAGTAATAAACCCGGTCAGTCGGGATCGTATCCACAGGGAAATAGGATAACAGAGTTGTGACGATGTTGGAGAGATAAAGAAATCCTAACTCTGACTCCAAAGAAAATAGAAAATTGATTTGATTTGGGAATTGACTACTCTAGATGCAATTATGAAATTATACTAAATTACCTAAAATACTGATGAAGAATGATTTGAACCTTTAAGCTATATGATGAAGAAGAACATGACGGGAATACAATCCCCCAACCCTAGTGTATTGAAGGTATAATACTAATCGTAAATTCAAATGATTAATTAGACCCAGAATTTAGTACTCCCAAGCATTACGTATATGAGGTTCAAGCTGGCATCACACTTAATCAGAGGACGAGTAAATCAGTATTTCGATAGTTACACTCGCATTGCATTCTAAAGCATCCCGATTACCCGGAATCAAATGAGATCAAAAGATCTGCAATTGTCGTGTTCCTACGCAATACGGTCGTAATGAATCACTAAATTCAGAGGATTAATGGTATACACATGCAACTATCACATCAGGTTGGGTTCACGTATCCCAACCTTATAAAATTTAGACTAGCATGTTGAAAGTAATGAAAACAATCTTTGAATTACAGAAAACCATGATTGAACTAAGGAAAACTTGTGGAATGATGTAAAAAGGAATTGGACAAAAGAAATTAACTCCTAATCTTACCAAAGCATTAAAAGCAGTAATGAAGAATACTTGTAATCACAGAAATCTGAAGAATCTTGAACTTTTGAATTAAAATTGTAAACTAACTTCAAACTAGGTTTTTCTGGAAAAGTACAGAAAATTATACTAATTCTCCATCCTAAAAAATGATAATAACTTGGGTTTATATTAGGGGTGCACAACGAAACTGAAAATCCGATAAACCGAACCAAACCGACTGCTTTGGTTCGGTTTGGATCGATTTTTTTGCTCAATGGTTCGGTTCCGGTTTGAAAAAAAAAACGATACATCGGTTCGGTTGTCGGTTACAGGGTAAAAAAACCCAATCCGATCCGAAAACCGATCCGATCCGAACCAATCCGGGACCGAACCGATTTATAATTACATATATATATTTATTTAATATATTTAACACTTGTAATTTATATTTTTGTGATTATTTGAGTTTCTAACTTAAGTTATTGAGGTCAAAATTAATTTTGACCTTAAAAAAATTAGTTATGAAACACATTAATCTTAAAAAAAATTAGTTATGAAATATGATTTTGGAACCGAAAACCGATCCGATCCGATCTGGGAACCGCTGGTTTGGTTTGGTTCGGTTCTGTATAAATATCGGTTCGATTCCGGTTCCAAAAATTTGGAACCGACCCAGGTCGGTTCGGTTCTCGGATTAGTACCAAAACCGATCCAAACTGAACCGTGTGCACCCCTAGTTTATATACCCTACAAAGTTTCAGGAGTTTTAGCTACACTAGGACTCTCCATTAGAGGAAGATTAGAAAATTAAAATTTCGACAGCCGGACCGGTCCTCTCCTCCTCCGGACCGGTTTGCCTTGATCTGGACCGGTCCTGTCCTCCTCCGGACTGGTTTGCCTTGGATCTGAACCGGTTCTTTTATTTCTTGGGCGGATCGGTCCGTGGCGGACCGGTTCTTTTATTTTTCTTCAGTTTCGATCCATCTTCGGTCTGGGGTTCTCTAGAATGTGGTAGTGCGGACCGGTTCTTTTAATTTCTTGGTGGACCGATCCTGTGCGGACCGGTTCTTTTAATTTCTGGGCGGACTAGTCCTCTCTTTATTTGACTTTTTCTTCTATCTTTGACTGCTCCTAACTTTCACATCGGGACTCCGATTGAGGTGCCATTTTTTCGAGTGTTCTTGTAGTTGAAAGCTCTTCAACTTTCCAGTTGGTCCCACCTCCGAAATAAGGCTGCAAAATTATAAAAATTCCCTTTACTCCCCGTTTCTTGGTTTTCTTTCACTGTTTTGAGTTCTCTTTGGCACTAACTTACATGAAATACTTGTAAAACACATAAGAGATACACAAAATACAAAATACTTGCCAAAAAGGGTTAGTAGCATAAGTATAAGCCAAATACAAGCTATTTACATCGCAAGGGATCATAAAAATACCGAAATTAAGGGAATAAATGTGAAGAATTTATGCCTAATCAAACTCCCCTAACTTAGAACTTTGCGCGTCCTGAGCAATGTAAAAGAATGAGAGTATGAGTTAAGGACCCTTCAAAAAATTCATTGGGATAGAATACCTTTTTCGCGGGCAAGCGATTGCATTTAGCGTATGTAATAAGCCATTAAACCCCTAGGTCACCCTAGTAGGATGAGTGGTGTCTCGTGAGGGTTTGTAGTGAATATACCCATAAAATTCGACTCAAAGAAAAATCAAAATACCTAAAAATTGTATAAATCAAACTTTCCTAGAAAATAGTCATCATCAATTCATATGTACAAGTCTCAAACCGTAGTGTGTGTGTGCGAAGCTAGATATTTAACTGTCAATTTCCACCAATTGATCATTTCGTTACTTACTCGAAAATTCATTTTGATTTCAAATTCTCACGGAATGCTCTCACAAGGAATCTCTGGATTATGGCTATTCTCTCGGTATGCGTGATGTAACGAGTAAATGTAATGGATGAAAATTCACGCATATAAGTAGAAGGACGGAAATTTCAATGTGATAGGATCTCATCAACGGATTACGGTTTTTAAAACGGGAACATTGCGTCTTTTTCACGCATTCAATCTCTTTTATTATCTTTTGGTATATTAGCTCTCCACGCGGTAACTAATTTCATAATTTAGACTCGGTTAGGACTTTTTCGGGTTTTAAGGTATATTGGGTAAATTTAAAGAGGTAGGGAAGGTTGGAATTGAAAAAGTCATTTATGATGTCCATTTGTGCTTTTTCCGGGCTATTGCTCATTTGTTTTTCTTTTTCTCTATTTTTTTTTATTTTTCACTTCTTTTCTTGCTATTTTTGTTGAGCATATCTATTTTTTTTTGCCCCTTTTATATGCACTTTTCGGACTTAATTCTGAATTTTTCCGTTTTTCGCAATTCCGATTATTGGGGTTTTTGGGGTTGTCAAACGAAAGGGAAAATCTATTTGGCTCAATTTGGGTTACAAAAGGATATTTTTTTCACATCTTTTTATGGCTAATATTTTTGGGTGACAAACGAGGGCCTACTTCATTGTCCAAAATACCAATTGCGTTACCATATGCGTTTCGAGATGAATTTAAGTTTAGAGATCACTTTTGGCACATTTTTCAAAGCAACATCACACACGCTTTTCATAACCGATCACTCCTCGACGACTTTTTAGGCGCTGAAAAGAACTTTGAGTTAACAATTTACTCGGATTGATTTACAAACTCACAAAAAATGATAGGCTCGAATCTCACCGGGTTTGTTAATCTCCACACTTATTCGTTAAGATGTCAATTTTCGCTCAATTTCCATCTTTGGTCAATTTCGACTTTGTGTATGTTGAATTTTTACAACTTGAGACTTCAATCCGACTTTTAATGATATTTTTGAAAATTTTGAATTCCAATTTTTATTTATTTTGAACAAAAATATTTTTGGGTTTTTCAAAATTTTATGATTTTTTGGAAATTTCTGGGCATTTTTGAAAATTTGTGAAGTTTTAGAAATACGCACTTGTGACCCCCTCCCTAACTTAGACTTTTGCATTGTCCTAAAGCAAAAAGGACTAAAATCTAACTCAAAGAGAATGAAAAGTGCAGAAAAATAAAATAAACAAATATTAATATGCAACAAGACACTATATGACACTCATGCATGACTCAAAAATACAACAACAATCACCCCATATGTGCCGGGGGTGCGACGACCTCTCATCTCTCCACAAACTCACCCGACCCCACTCATGGGGTTCGATGCTCTCTTGTCACTCCCGTCTTCCTGTCATATACCAACAACCGGAATAAGTTGGGTCCTTGCCCATAAATAAAGGAATGACCGGGAGACTCATCGTGACTACTCAGAAAGGGATCCCTGGGATGCTTACTCAAAGCATAGCTTGCGTGCACCAACTCGGAGGTAACTCCTAATTTTTGTTCAATTTTTGGAATGCATGGGTCGGGCTCTAAGTCGGATGAGACGCAACCTTTCTCCTCTATTGCCTTCGGGCCATCAAATGGTATGGGTGGATGGTCATTGCTAAGAAACTCATCAGATTTATCTTTCCACTCGCTTTCTCCTAAATGACTACGTGAATCCAATAGAGGTTGGACTTCATCGTTAAGGCTCTCATCTACCTGCCCGAATTCTCTCTTAAAGTCCGCTAGGCTCAACTCCTCTAGCTCTCTCTCTTTCTTTGTTTCCACATTCTTCTTTCATCGCTCCATCTCAACATTATTAGGTGGTGTGGGTGGGTAGTACTCGAGGAGAAAAATATATATCGTGTCTTGCCATTCGCTCTCCTCTAATCACTCGTACGAACTTCTCCCTATACCCTCTAAATTGTCGCTCTCACTTGATGTAACAAGGAATACCCCTATCGGCTCTCGCACGTGGGTCCTCCCATGCTCGTGTGCTGCTCCTAAAAGATCCGTCTCTCGCGGTTCTCCTTCATCACTCTCGTTCTTGATATTATTAAAAATATTTGTATCGAGGGTCATGTTCCCAAATGTTAATTTCATTCGCCCACTCCGAGTATTGATGAGCGCATTAGCCATAGCTAAGAATGGGCGACTGACGATAATGGGAACACGATTGCTCGGGAGAATGGAGGGCTCCTCGTCCCAAATGACAAAGTCCACTGGGAAGTAGAAAGTGTCTATTTGGACTATCACATCCTCAACGATTCCCCGAGGCATCTTCACAGAGCGATCCACGAGCTAGAGAGTCATATTTGTGGGCTTGAGTGCTCCCAAATCGAGTTTCTTATAGATTGAATAGGGTATAATGTTAACACTCACTCCTAAATCTATTAGCGCCCTTTCGATTCGGTTCTTCCCCATGATTCACGAAATGGAGGGTGCACCAGATCTTTATACTTTAACGGAAGGTCACTCGATAAAACTGAACTGACATTTTGGGCCAAAAAGACATTCTTATTTACCTTTAGCTTGCGTTTCACCGTGAGTAAGTCCTTAATGAACTTAGCATACGCGGGAATTTTCTGTATGGTCTCAAGAAAAGGTAAATTGATCGTTACTTGCTTAAGTACATCCAAAACATCGTCCCGAGATGTGCCTTTGGAATACGGGACCAACCGTTGAGGGTATGGGGAAGCGATGGGGGGTTTCACTACTAACTCGAGCTCACTAGTTCCTTATTTATCACTCTCATTCAAGGGGACATCTTCGGCCTCTTTAATGCCGGGCGAAATCTCCTTGTCTTTGGTTGCATCATGTGGGGGAGGTGACAAGTCAACTACTCTCCCACTATGTAGAGTGGTAATTGCGCTACATTGCTCCAGATGGTAATGGGATGTGGAGGTAACACTAGTTTGACCTTGGGGAGGTCTTTGGCCCTGGGAAGGAAACTTTCCCTTCTCTTGGACACTCAACGAGGATTGAATCTTTGACAGATTTGCATTTATGTCGCTGATCCGGAGATCATATCTAGCATTGGTTGCAGTCTGGCTATTGATAAATTGATTCATTGTATCCTCGAGAGTTCTCCGCGGTGGAGGGATATATGCTCCTTGAGGTGGTGGTGCTTGCACATGTCCTTGCATATGTGGAACTTGTTGAAAGTGTTGTGGCGGAGGAGGGACAACATGTGAATTAGGATTCATCGCAGCATGTTGTTGCCCATAGCTAAAACCAGGATGGTTTTTCCACGAAGGGTTGTAAGAATTCCCGTGGGGTGCACCAAAATCACCCTTGAATCCTCCTATACCACTCACTTGTTCTTGAAGTTTCACTTTGTAGGAGGGTATAGTCGGTAATTCCTCAGTTGAATGAACCGCCTAACAAATCTCACACACCTTCTCGACGAGATTCAGTATGGATCCAGTTGGTCCTCTTCCCAATACCTCACATAGGTCTCAAAATCCTTTCTCAAGTCTATCCAATCGACTGTCCATCATAGAATTCTTATCTACGTGAAATAGGTCGGACGCCGCTGGAGTGGTGGTAACTTGACGATTTCGATTTTGAGCATTAGGATCAGATGTATTCTAGGATTGGGTAGTATCGACGACGTACCTTAGGTGAAGCTCAGCATCATGGGCATATAAATCGACAAACAAACCACTACCCATGGTTTCAACGAGTTTCTTGGAGGTAAGGTTCATCCCATTATAGAGAAAAGAAATGACTTGCGCCGTATCAAATCCATGATTTGGGCATGAAGCAACTAACTCATTGAAACGCTCGTGACATCGATGAAATGGCTCATTTTCAGATTGCCTGAATGCTTGAATTTGAGCCTTTATGGAGATCGTTTGATGTAGTGGGAAGAATTTCTTGAGAAATCTAGATTGCAACTCGTTCCAAGATGGAATCGAGATTGGAGGTAGAGACCATAGCCAGGTCTTTGCTCTATGTTTTAGAGAGAAGGGGAAGAGTTTGAGGCGAATATACTCTTGTGTGCATGTTTGATCATTGAGAGTATCACACACGTCCTCAAATTCCCTGATATGGAGATATGGCTTTTCAGAATCCATACCATGATAATGGGGTAACATCTGGATCATCCCATTTTTAAAACAAAATTGCGTGGAATTATACAGGAGTATAATGCATCCCGGAGTGACAGTGCGCTCGGGATATAAGATTTCTCTAAGCGGGCGGTATGGGGCCTCTTCCTCACCGGTGGTTGCACTACCGTGTTGCGACATCTCTCTCTCTCTTAACGACTCAGTGTCCTCACTTGGTGTGCTCGAAGTGTGTTTGTAGGTGTGCCCAGAGGTGTGTCCTAGGAAGGAAAACGGAGTGTTATTTGAGATTGAGTGTGACGGTGTGGGAGGTGGAATTCAGAACTGTGGGGCGTTAGGAGTGTGGGGGCTATCGAGGTTATACTCAACGATTGGCTTTTTGTGAATGCTGGTTGGAGTATTATGGGGTGTAGGAGTGAGTTCAGAATTTTTCATTAAAGCTTGTGAGAGATGATAGTGAATCTTTTTGTGCTTTTTGAAATTTTTTATACGTTTTTGGATTTTTTGAAATTTTTGGTCAAAGTTTTAGATTGACTCGATCTAATCCTAAGTCTACCTACTTCCCCCGCAACGGCGCCAAAAACTTGACGCGACTCAGAAAGTGTCTCTAATGTGCGTTCACTCTAGGCTCAAGTGAAAGCCTGTCGCGTTAGTAATAAACCCGGTAAGTGGGGATCGTATCCACAGGGAAATAAGACAACAAAGTTGTGACGACGTTGGATAGATTAAGAAATCCTAACTCTGACTCTAAAGAAAAAAGAAAATTGATTTGATTTGGGAATTGACTACTCTAGATGCAATTGTGAAATTATAAAAAGGTGCAATTATACTAAATTACCTAAAATACTGATGAAGAATGATTTGAACCTTTAAACTATATGATGAAGAAGAACAGGACGGGAATACAATCCCCCAACCCTAGTGTATTGCAGGTATAATACTAATCGTAAATTCAAATGATTAATTAGACCCAGAATTTAGTACTCCCAAGCATTACGTATATGAGGTTCAAGCCCGCATCATACTTAATCAGAGGATGAGTAAATTGGTATTTCGATAGTTACACTCGCATTGCATTCTAAATCATCCTGGTTACCCGGAAGCAAACAAGATCCAAAGATCTACAACTATCGTGTTCCTACGCAATACGGCCGTAATAAATCACTAAATTTAGAGTATTAATGTTATACACATGCAACTATCACATCAGGCTGGGTTCATGTATCTCGACCTTAGAAACTTTAGCCTAGCATGTTGAGAGTAATGAAAACAATCTTTGAATTACAGAAAACCATGATTGAACTAAGGAAAACTTATGGAATGATGTAAAAAGGAATTGGACAGAAGAAATTAACTCATAATCTTACCAAAGCATTAAAAGCAGTAATGAAGAATACTTGTAATCACAGAAATCTGAACAATCTTGAACGTTTGAATTAAAATTGTAAACTAACTTCAAACTAAGGTTTTCTCGAAAAGTAAGGAAAATTATACTAATTCTCTGTCCTAAAAAATGATAATAACTTGGGTTTATATACCCTACAAAGTTTCAGCAGTTTTAGCTACACTAGGACTCTCCATTAGAGGAAGATTAGAAAATTGAAATTGTGACAGCCGGACTGGTCCTCTCCTCCTTCGGACCGGTTTTCCTTGATCCGGACCGATCCTGTCCTCCTCCGGACTGGTTTGCCTTGGATCCGGACCGGTTCTTTTATTTCTTGGGCGGATCGGTCCGTGGAGGACCGATTCTTTTATTTTTCTTCAGATTTAATCCGTCTTCAGTCCGGGGTTATCTGGAATGTGGTAGTGCGGACTGGTTCTTTTAATTTCTGGGCGGACCGGTCCAGTGCGGACCGGTTCTTTTAATTTCTGGGCGGACCGATCCTCTCTTTATTTGACTTTTTCTTTTATCTTTGACTGCTCATAACTTTCACACAGGGACTCTGATTGAGGTGTCGTTTTTTCCAGTGTTCTCGTAGTTGAAAGCTCTTCAACTTTCCAGTTGGCCTCACCTCCGGAATAAGGTTACAAAATTACAAAAATGCCCTTTACTCCCCGTTTCATTCACTCTTTTGAGTTCTCTTTGGCACTAACTTGCATGAAATACCTATAAAATACGTAAGAGATACTCAAAATACAAAATACTTGCCAAAAAGGGTTAGTAGCATATGTATAAGCCAAATTCGTGCTATTTACACAGCACGAGATCATAAAAATACCGAAATTAAGGGAATAAATGTGAAGAATTTATGCCTAAGCACCTTCCAGTAAGGAAAACTGGTTCCATCACAGAGAGGGGGCCTGGACAGGATACCTAGTCTCTCAAATTTCTCGTCCATAATTTGTTTTGAGAAAATAATTTAAGAAACTCAAGATCTAAAAGAATTTTGAAAAACCAAATCTCTGATACCAATTGAAAAATACCACTTAAGTAATTTAATTCAAGATTAAACTATCTAAATGGCTTCGAATAGTTTGTTGAAGAAACTCTTCAATGAAAACAATTTTCTTAACACAAAATGTAATTTAATTCAAGATGAATGAGTTATTTAAGGTATAGGTTTATCAGTTTCGAAAACAAAAACTTATACTGAAATTAAATCAACACAGCCTCAAAAAAGGGATGAGATGAAGACGAAGCATGCAAGTACACAGAATTTGTAATGTGGTAAAACCCCAACCAATTGGGGAAACATCCACCGAGGTCCTTACACCTCAAAAGTAAAAATCCACAAAAATGGAGTAACATGTTACAAACTATTTAACAATTAAGAAACACGATCAAACCTAATCTAGGTTCAGAATTTATACCAACTCCTCTGGCATTTTCTCACTTCTCCCAAGGTTCTGATGTTGTTGATGTTCTCTTAAATTTGTAACTCCACTCCTTTTATCTTTGCAACACTTTTTCAAGCTTTACGTCGACTCAAATGTCCAAAATCTCTCTACCAACGCCTTTAAGTTTTGTAGCATGAAAATGTAAGTAGTGATGTGCTCTAAATCACATGCATCCAACCCACACACACTTATTATAGACAAGATGATTATCAATTTACAAATAGATTACAAAAATGTAAACAAGGTCTCTAAAATTAGTTTGATCGAAACTCAAACTTTGGATCTTTAGATTTATCCACAGATCAAGAGGGAATCTTGCTATATAAAAGAGCCAAGATCCTAGACACTTTCGTTATTCGAAAATATGTACAATTGTTTAACAAAATGTGAAATTATCGGAAGTGTAAATCCCCAATCAAGATCTTAACTAGATTTTAGTCTGAACATTTTCAAAAATTGAAATCAGAATATATTTTATTGGTTTAGGGTTTGAAAACAACATAAAATTTCGAAACAACCAACAATCTAAAGATTTCTTGAAAGAAGAAATCAAACTTAGTAAGTAAAAATGTGATATGTATCACAGAGATCCAAATCTTAACTTTCTATGAAATGAAATGAGATTTTAACTACATGAGTAAGTTGGACAATGGATTAAGAATAAGAGAGGATGGATCTCCACAAAACTAAAACAAACTCAACTCTCAGATATATTTTCTGGTGAAAATTTGGCCGGAGAAGTTAGTTTTTTTTTCTTTCTCTCTCTTATCTCTTTTTTTCTCTCAGAGGTGAGAATGAACAAAAGTTGCAAAAGTGAGGACGAAGTCTCCCTTTATACAAGGGAGAAAAGGATCTAGAAAGTATAAGGCAAATTGATAATCAGGATTTGATCTAAGTAAATCTAATAGCTACCAATGCACCGCTGTTATAATAACTCTGATTGGCTCAAAAGGTAAACACTTGGATCAAGTAAGAACGCATGTAGACCATATATAAGTATTGTCTAACGATGTAAACAACATCTCAGTTATGTGAGTGGTAGAAAACACAAATCCAGTCGTTGTAAGGCTAACACGTGTAAGGCTGAGATGGCTGATAGAAAGCGTATTTTTGGTCTTTCAGAAATAAAAATTTCCCCCACAATATTATCTAGCGCTTTTGGTTTCTACCCAAGCCAAGTTTTAACAGTTTGCAGTAATTACAAAACAACCCAAAACTTTTGTAAAAACCAAATTAAATTTCTAAAAATTATTTAAAAATTCCAAGAAATTATTTAAAATATCCCAAAAATTATGGAAAATTATTTTAATGTGATTTAACTCACACCACCCATATTATGAATAATGAAACACATAAATACAATTCTAGGTGAGGTGTTGGTGTTCTACCTTTAGTAACTATTTGAGGATTTCAATTGAAGAGTATGAAGGCTTTTTGGTAGACAAGGATTATGCTCAATTTTGTCACTATTTCCAAACTAGATGAGCACCTATATTAAATAGACTCAAGTGAGTCAAAGATATAGGGTGCTTTAAAAATAAATGCTCAAAAGTAAGGGGTATTACATACTAACCCCCTTACGAATTTGTCCTCGAAATTCAAGCGTATCTAGCATAAGGAGGTAAGGATACCTGTCTTGCATCTCTTCGTCTTGTTCCCATGTCGACTCGTCGGCGTTGTGGTGCTCCCACTTGACTCGAACCAAGGGCACTACCTTCGATCGTAGTTTAAGCTCACTATGGTCGAAAATGGCAATTGGTTGATCCTCATATGAGATATCAGGTTGCAAATCAATTTCTTCCAATGGAATGTGCCAACAAGCCCTCTTACTTCTTTTTATATTTCTTCAATGACGATACGTTAAACACATCGTGAATTCTTTGTAAATTTTTCGGTAAATCAAGTCTATATGCCACAGGACCTATTCTCTCAATAATAAAAAAAAGGCCCCACATACCTTGGCAGAAGTTTTCCTTTCTTCCCAAATCTCATCACACCTTTCATAGGGGATACCCGTAACAACACTTGGTCTCCCACTTCCATCTCCAGATGCATACGATCTGCATCAATAGAGCTTTTCTGTCGGTCTTGCGCAACACGTATGCGACTCCAAATAAGCTTAATTTTTGGAAAAGTTTCTTGGATAATTTCAGGTCCAAGAAGTTTATTATCGCCCACTTTTAACTAATAAGAGGGTGAACAACATGGTCGACTATATAATGACTCGTAAGGTGCCATACCTATAGTGAACTGGTAAGATTTATTATGCACAAATTCTGCCAGCAGAAGGTATTTCTCCCAACCTCACTTGAAGTCAAGTATACACATTCTGAGCATATCTTCTGACATTTGTTGACACACTTGCCCATTGATTTGCGGGTGATACGTCGTACTCAACCGCAATTCATTCCCTAATGGCTCCTGGAAACTTTACAAAAAATAAGATACAGAGATCTTATCTCTATCGGAAACATTATTAATCGGCATCCCATGTAATCTCATAATCTTGAGTATAAAAAGTTGGGCATACTGTGCCGTCATGAAATCCGTTTGCACTGGTAAAAAGTGTGCCGCCTTGGTGAAATGATCAACGACATTCCTAATGGAATTAGGACCTCGCTGCGACGTCGATAATATCGTGATAAAATACATTGATATACTTTCCTATTTCCATATCAAAATTTCTAACTTCTGTAACATTTCGGTAGGCCACTGCTGATCCACTTTCACTAACTGACAAGTGGCACATTTGGAGACAAACTCAGTTATGTCCCTTTTCATGTCTTCACACCAATACTGTATACACATACCCTAGTAGATCTTTTCTCCACAAGTATTTACCGCAAATCTCAACCCATGGGACTCTGATATAATAAAATGTCTCAAATAGCCTCCCATTGAAACGTAGTCCACCCTCAGAACTGATAGAGTATGATTCTTCTCCCTTAGTCAATAATTGTTGCACTCTGGTTTTTCAATCTTTATATCTATATTTCCCTTTCACCACCTACATCACAATCTCAGGTGTACTAGTAAACACCACCACACATGCCCTGGAAACTGTATCAGCCTGGTGAAGCTAATTCCACTTAGCTTTCCATATCTCCACTAGCTTCCCCACGGGTCGTCGGCTCAATGCATCATGTAAGGATGAAAATTTCCAATTGAGTCTTAATGTAGTTTTGGCTCAATTCCGGACAAAAAAGCATTTGACTAATAGGATAGTATACATGAGTATCCTTTGAGCCTATGACGTTTGAAGTTTCAGTTGAAGACATAGCGAACCGTGTTTCAAAGTGAAGATGTCATTTGTCGTGTTTCACTGCCTCATTTATACATCATCAACATCACCATATTCCATATTCTCCAAAAGGTATGAATGCAAACTATATATATGTAGGAGTCTTGGAATAAGTTTAATGGGTGTAATTTTCATTTAATTTTGAAATTCAGAATTGTTTATGGGCTTAAAATGAATAATGTATATTGTGGATTTTCGTTCGAAAGTGACGTTCGAACAAGATATTTGTTAGAATCAGTTTTTACCAACGAGTTCCCCTGTGTGCACCGACCTATCATTCGAATTGTCGTTCGAACGAGTTTACTAACAAGTTTTACAAATTTTACACTGGACTATCGTTAGATAGGTCGTTCGAACGAGAATTCGGCGGGAATAGTTTTTGAAGTTTTGTCCCATTTTCCCACTACTTTGTCCCACTTTCTTTTTACAGAAATTAACCAATTCGGGACCAGATCTTTCACAAGACTTCTCACTTCCATTTTAGAGCTTTTGAGAGAAAATATTCATGTTTAGAAAAGTCCCTTTGTGTGTCCAATTTTGATTGAAAATATTCTTCTAAAACACAAAAGATACACACCCATGTAGTTTTATTTATACAAGGTTCTTTATATATACATATTATTGCTTGTAGTGTGTTTGGAATAGGGTTCTACTCTACCCTTGAAGAGTTCGTTTGGATTTGCTTCTATTTCCGACAAAAGAAGAAGCTTGCTTTTGCAGTGGCGTTCTCATATGGTGAAAGGCACCGTGTGTGGTTGACGGGTGTCCCAAAAGTCTCATTGGAGGAGTCCAAGGTTCTTGTGGAGTTTAGGATTGTCGACTAAGCAAAGGTCAGTATAAGAATATGCGTCAAGGGCTTGAAGGGAGTCGAGTCATGTTGTGTAAGTAATTTGTCTTGTAACTTATAATTTTCGTACTTTTTGGACTTAAGTCTAGGGGGTCGTCCGAGTTTTCTCCCATTGTTGGTTTTCCTCGTACATCACGGCGTAGTGGTTTGTTTATTTTATCTTTTACAAAATCACATTAGATGCATGCTTAGGTAAAAAGATAAAATTGGTTTAAATTGTTGTATATATTTAATTCGGTGCTAATTTAGTTTTGGGTAAAATTTAAGTTAATTTAATTCAAGTCTTTAATTATTAATTTGATAAAATTTAGTTTGGCCTAATTTGCAGAAATTGAATATTTAAATCTAGGCAAATTTCTAGGACTTGGATTACATTTTGTTTGGGCTAAAAGTTAAATATTCATAAATTTATTTTAAAGTGTAACATTAATTTTGAGAAAATTAAAATCCTGTTTAGTTTAATTTTAATTTTGGAAGAATTAGAATTGTAATATTTTAATTGTGAATCTTGAAAATTTAGTCTCTTTATTTGAACCATCTATTTTCCGCACGTGTTAGGAAATTTATATTTGTTTAAAAAATGAAGAATTCTAAATTGGGGGTCTATTGCACTTTCAAGTGGTGTCGGAGCATGGAGTATAAAAATCCTACATTTTCAGATTGGTATCAGAGCCGGAGCGCTAAATTATCACGTTAAAATTCTTTTTTCGGCTTTTATATATTTTGTATGCTGTTTTTAAAGGTGGTTCATATATCTCTCTTCAATTTTTTTTGTTTGTTTCTCTCGATGGGGCGTGTCAATGATAAGTTGTCCAATGTTTTTATTTATAACAATGATTCTAAAATTCGAGTGGATTTTAATGAACTTTTGAGTCAAAATGACAAATTAACGGAATTAAATTTGCGATTTGCAAAAAGAATTAAATTTCTTGAAAGTGAAAATTTGTGTTTTAAATCTAAAATTGAACTTTTGCAAATTTCCCAAACTCAAAGAGATATCTTCCGTGAAAAGATCATGGACTTAAATTAAAATTTTAATATTTTAGAAATGTCCAAGAAAGAGAGTGAGATTAGAGTCCCCAATTTAGAAAAAGAGTTAGAGGACTTGAAATTTTTTAAAGTATGTGCCGATGAAGAAAATACTTTTATAAATATTTTTGTGGTACAAGAAAAGACTATTGGGGATAAGTTTGGTCACATTGAGGGGGAGCGTGATAACCTTCTTAGGGATATTGAAAATTTAAAGAAAGAGTCCCAAAAATTTCAGGAGTCTAATTTATTACATGAGTCCGAAATTTTAAAATTAAAAAATGGTTTACCTGACTCGAGTAGTTGTAGTAGTGGTTCTGGCTCATCCCGTTCTAATACTTTCATTTCTAAAGTCAAGACCATAATTTGTTTTAGAGGGCCAACTTTATCCAAGGACATTAGAAAAGGTCACACCTTAGGTAACATTCCTCGAGTTTACGCATGCTTGCATTGTGGTAGGAAAGGTCACCTTAGGTGATTTTGTTTTAGACGCGCTAGATATTAGATTTATTGATTCTCGTTTTCTTTCACATGAAACCTCTCTTGCTAAATTTAAAGGTTGAACGTGTTAGCTTTGTTTGCATACTCTAGATATTTGTGCTTCATATCATATATCCTTACCAGTTGTATGCATGTTTAGTCATTTTCTAGTCACTGCTTTATCACATATCTAATGCTAGAAATTATGACTCGTTTATCTTTTGTATTATATTTCTTTTATTTACTTTGCCTTAAATGAAAAATACAAAAATATTTTAGTTTATCATTTGTGTTTTATATTATGAATTATTTAGGCTTAATGAAAAATACAAATGATTTTTGTTTGTCTTTTGAGTAAATATTTTTATGTTTAGTTAAAATTTTTGCAAAACCCAAAAAGATTTTATTTTTATGTGTATTTTGGTTTTACACACATTTTGTGGCATATGTTTGTGTTTGAATCCTTCATACCGCTTCCATGTGGCTAGAACTTTTGGTTAAAATTCTAATCCTTAAAATGTTCTTTATCATGCTTACATGGAGTAGTTTAAGTTTGACTTGCTTAATGGATTCACTTTTATAGGCCTTTTTCACACACATGCACGAGCTAATTGAATCTAAACTACATATGTTATATTTAAGCTTTGTGAGATGTTCTCCCATCAATTGTACCATTTACATACTTATGACTATGGGGGATTTGTGCATGTTATACCGTTCCTCGGATTTTAAAAATATAGAAACATACTTATCCAGTGCTTTTGTTTATCAACGGGGAAGGGCTACGAAAGGTACTAAATGTCCTTTGCGATTAAGCCACCATTTGAAAAATTATAGGCCTTAAAAAGTGTGGCAATTTATAAAAGTATCGAAGGCCAAGGTCTGAAAAAATGTGGCAATGAAAAAAAAACATGCCAAGACATATGTTGTTTGTTAATATTCTCATCATAAGAAAAAAAAATTATCTATGAAGAAATAAGGATGGATATATCAACGATTTTCACAATGACGCCTAGTTATGCCTTTTAATGTCATGACTCTATTGATTTGTAGAATCATCAAAATTCTAGGCTTATATTCATTGTGTTTGTTTATTCATGAGTTCACTTTATCCTGTCACATAAAGGCTAAATTTTATTTGATAAAATTTTGCAATCAGATGCAAACTCCGTGAACATGTTTAAATGATTAGGTTTTAAATTCATTAGTATCTAGTTCACATCCCGTCACTTTCGTTTCCATATGACACATTTATTCCATAAGAGTGTGGAAAACTTATATTATTTTATGTTGTGTCATTTGTGTATTTATATCTATATTTGTGTGCTAGTGCATATTTTGTATTATTGAGTATACATATATATGGTATTTTGTTTTGTTTTGTTGTTTGCCATGTTATCTAGTCCTATGATTTAATTCATAATTGGTATCTAACTTGTTGCAATATTTTGATTTGATATCTCATGCTTAATATCATATTTTTCAAATTGGTATCTTTTGTCGCATCATAGTTAGTGTCGATCAATATTTATTTGGATTAGTTTTAGTTAATTGTTGCCCATATGCCTTAATGTCCTTAACACTTTATGCACCTTCATGTTTTACTCGTTTTCCCATTTTTTTTATTACTTAAATAGTTTTTAGGGGTATAACTGGTTCTTACTAATATTGGGGGAGAAATTGAGTATTTAATTTATTCTATCACCTTTGTCTATTCCTGAACAAAAAGGGAGAGAAGTGCTTTCTAAACCTTTAGGTTAAGAGATTTAACTTAGGGGGAGTTGCGACCTTCTTAGGTAGATCATATTGGATAAGGGGGGAGAACTAATTTAGGGGGAGTATTTAATTTAACTGCAATTAATACTTTGATATCCCATATGCGTTTATTATTTTGCTTAAGTGTGCAAGAATTATTCTAACGACAACTTTCATCGGCAAAGATAGTGATCCTTGGGTTTTGAGTCAAGCTTGTACTTTCTATTTTTGGGTGGGTGGTTTTTGAGTCTAGTAGAGCTTGACGGACTTTTAAGATTTTATTTTGGTTTTTGTCCCGGAATAGCCAAAGGGGGAGATTTGTAAGGACACAAATTTTCAATTGAGTTTTAATGTAATGTTGGCTCAATTTCGGACAAAAAACCATTTAAGTCATAGGATAGTATAAATGAGTATCCTCCAAGCCTATGACGTCTGAAGTTTAAGTTGAAGACGTAGTGGCCCGTATTTCAATGTGAAGATATCATTTGTCGTGTTTCAGTGCCTCGTTTATACGTCATCAACATCACCGTATTCCATTTTCTCAAAAGATATGAATGCAAACTATATATATGTAGGAGTCTTGGAATAAGTTTAATGGGTGAAATTTTCATTTAATTTTAAAATTCAAAAATTTTTATGGCCTTAAAATGAATCATGTATATTCTGGATTTTCGTTCGAACAAGATTTTTGTTCGAACGAGTTTCTGCCAACGAGTTCCCTTTTGTGCACTGACTTATCGTTCGAATTGTCGTTCGAACGAGATTCTCATTTAAACGAGAATTTGAACGCGTTTACTAACAAGTTTTACAAATTTTACACTGAACTATCGTTAGATGGGTCGTTCGAACGAAAAACTTGAACGAGATTTCGGTGGGAACGGTTTTGGGGAGTTTTGTCCCATTTTTCCACTACTTTGTCCTACTTTCTTTTTACATAATTTAACCAATTCGAGACCATATTTTTCACAAGACTTTTCACTTTTATTTTTGAGCTTTCGAGAGAAAATATCCATGCTTAGAAAGTCCCTTTTGTGTGTCCAATTTAGATTGAAAATATTCTTCCAAAACACAAAAGATTCACACCCATGTAAATTTGTTTATCCAAGTTTCTGTATATATATATATATATATATATATTTGTGCTTGGATAGTGTTTGTCATCGGGTTCTACTCTACCCTTGAAGAGTTCATTTGGGTTGGCTTCTATTTCCCACAAAAGAAGAAGTTTGTTTTTACAGCAGTGTTCTCATACGGTGAAAGGCACCGTGTGTTGTTGACGGGTGTCCCAAAAGTCTCATTGGATGAGTCCAATGTTCTGGTGGAGTTCGGGCTTGTCGACTAAGCAGAGGTCAGTACAAGAAGATGCGTCAGGGGATTGAAGGGAGTCGAGTTGTGTTGTGTAAGTCATCTGTCATGTGACTTATAATTTTCGTACTTATTGGCCTTAAGGCTAGGGGGACGTCCGAAGTTTTTTCTGTTGTGGGGTTTTCTCATACATCGCGGCGTAGTGGTTTGTTTATTTTATCTTTTGCAAAATCACATTAGATTCTTGCTTAGGTAAAAAGATAAAATTAGCTTAACTTGCTATATATATTTAATTTGTTGCTAATTTAGTTTTGTGTAAAATTTAAGTTAATTTAATTAGGTCTTTATTAATAATTTGATAAAATTTACTTTGGCCTAATTTGTAAAAATTGAATATTTATTATTAGGCAAATTTCTAGGACTTTGGTCAAATTTGTTTGGGCTAAAAGTTAAATATTCACATATTTGTTTTAAAGTGCAATTTTAATTTTGAGAAAATTAAAATCCGGTTTAATTTAATTTTAATTTTGGAAGAATTAGAATTGTAATATTTTCATTGTGAATCTTGAAAATTTAGTCTCTTTATTTGAACCATCTATTTTGCGCACTTGTTAGGAAATTTATATTTTTTTAAAAAGTGAAGAATTTTTAATCTGTGGTCTATCGCACTTTCAAGTGGTATCAAGTATAAAAATCCTACATTGTCACATGAGCTAACACATTAGCCTTCTTTGGGTGATATTGAATATCAAATTAATAATTTTTTCATGAATTCTAACCGCCTATGCTGCCTCATATTGAGACCCTTCTGAGTGAACAAGTTCTACAGCGATTTGTGATCCGTGAAAAGTCTAAACTTCTCCCCCATAAGATAATGCCTCCATATTCTCAAGGAAAATACTACCGCGGCTAGCTCCAAATCATGTATGGGAAAATTCCTTTTAGGGGGCTTAAGCTTTCGAGATGCATAAGCGATAGCCCTGTCCTCCTGTTGTTACACACCCCCTAGTCCTTGGAGGGATGCATCAGTAAATACTAAGTACCCCACTCCTTCTTTAGGCTACACGAGTATGGGTGCTGAAGTCAACCTGTTTTTTATCTCCTCAAAATCTAACTGGCAGTAATCATCCTAAAAAATGTCACTCCCTTACGAGTCAAATTTGTCAACAGGCCTGCAATTTTCAAAAATCCTTTAAGAAAACGTGGATAATACCTCGCCAATCCTAAGAAACTACGGATCTTTACCGGTGTCATGGGCTGACCACACTCCCTCACTGTTGCAACTTTACTTGGGTCCACTGAAATACCCTCAGTTGATACCATATGACCCAGAAACTGCACTTCACACAACCAAAACCCACATTTCTCGAACTTGGCATATAATTGATGGTCACGTAATGTCTGCAAAATCAAACACAAATGCTCAACGTGTTCTCCCTCCGTCCGAGAGTAAACCATAATATCATCAATCGATACAATCACAAACTAGCATAACCAAAAACTGCAGGGGCATTGGTTAAACCAAATGGCATAACCAAAAACTCACAAGATCCATAAAGGGTAAAAAATATTATTTTAAAGACATCATGCCTCTAATACGTAGCTGTTGATACCCCAATCTTAAATCTATTTTAGATAAGTACGTTGCACCTCTTAATTGATCAAGTAACTGTCGATACGAGTTAACAGGTATTTATTTCATATTGTCACCTTATTCACTCTCGATAATAGAAGAACAACCAAAGAGAAATGTCCACCTTCTTCACAAACAACACAGGGGCACCCCACGGTGACGAACTCCGTCGAATAAAACCCCATCTCAGAAGTTGCTGAATTTGGTCTTGTAACTCCCACATTTCCAAAGGATCCATACGGTATGGAGCTCGCGCAATCGGCCTAGTTCTAGGCACTAAATCAATAAAGAACTCGATCTCTCAACTCGACGGTAAGCCTTGTATCTCCTGAAAAACATATGCAAACTCTCTAACCACCGGAATTGCTAAGGAAACAACCACTTCCTGCGAGGTCTCCTCCTTGATATAATACAAATGGGTACTCGAACCTCCCTGTAGAAGGGGCATGGAAACTAAAAACATTTCATGTCTTAGAATGGCAAATATAATGGACCTCCCAAAATAATCCACCATCCCCCAGTGTTGTGCCAACCAGTCCATACCAAAAATAATATCGTACTCGATCATATCTAACATAAGTAAGTCGGCTAATAAACTCAATCTTTCGATATCTATCTCCACCCCTCTACATATGAAGTGGATAAGAGCCCCATTACCCAAGGGAGAATACCCATATAAAAATGCTATTGGCTAACCCTAATAATTTTGTCGCATGTGCAAAATGAACAACTATGAATGAATGCAAAGCTCCCGTATCAAATAACACCCGACCCATATGCCCATGGATGGGGAACGTACCATTAATTGCTGGTGGAGGCTATTTGACATGCAATAACATCGTATTTTGGATGTTATAAACTCACCCAAACTACATATGTCCCTACTTCAGTGGGACGACTAGAATATGTGCTGGTGGAGGTAAAGGTGCTAAAGGCGCCTGCTGTGCCTGTTGGGCTTCTAGTATCAGTACCCTGTTCAGTTGTTGGCATTCGTACTTCCTGTGACCCGTGTCCGCACAACGAAAGTAATGACCCATAAAATTCTCTGGCCTCTGGCCCTACTAGATGAATCGAACCTTCCCTTACCGTTGGCCCTAGAAGCCTCTACCCTGTCAGCCTCCCCCATTGTTCCCTTGGCCTGATTGGCCCCGAAGAATATCCTGTTGCTGCTGGGAGCCCTGATGGCTCTACTGAAACCAATACAATCATATCAAAAACCTCTGGGATGATGTATCTTAGCCGAATCCCCCGGATGGATATCTCGCACTTTCTGACAGTTACCCTTCTTCTTAGAATGTTGTGCCCTATTGGCACCATTACCTCCCGAACTACTTGACTTGTCAGAATCCCCAAGTTTCTTACTCCCCTTTAGGAGAAGACGGTGATCCTGATAATGTAATAATGCAGTATTTATAACATCCGTAATCATGTGCAATGCCGGGTTTCCCAATAAGTGTTGTCGAATCCTCTAATTTAAACAACCCATAAACCTCTATATTCTCTTCTCCTCAGTGTTTACCTTATTGGCATAAAATTTTCCAGTTGAGCAAATTCTTCTTCATATTCGGCCACCGACCGTTCCCCCTGTGTCACATCTAAAAGTCTCCTCCTCATTTTCGTCTGAATCACAGAAGGAAAATATTTATGATCAAATTGAACCCAAAACTCAAATATGGACACCGTTTCTTCTGCTCTGATGTAGTAAACGACTCCCACCACTGGAAAGCCACACCCATTAACGTGAAGGTGGCAAGTTTTTTCTTCTCAACATCACTACATTCAATCATATAGTGGTGACGTTGAATATCCTTTTTCCATTGTCTGGCCACTAGCACGTCGACACTGCCTTGAAACTCTGGGGATTCCCTTTTTAGAAGGCTTCTCGAACTCTCTCCCATGCAGATGGCCCCGAGTGGGCTTGAACTACTGGTGCTGCAGACTGTAGCTGAACTGGTGGAAAATGTTGAGCCATAACAGTCATGGCTTCATTGACTGCTTGAACCACTATATTGGTAACCTCTACTACACTCATAGTCCCCGTGACAATTGGAGCTCCACATCCACTGCCCTTCTATTTGCCCTAGCCGGGTGACCTCTCTTTGGCGGCATCTAAAATAAAAGCAAACTATATCATTCCACAGTTAATGCAATTTATCATAGCAGAAGATCGTAAATGTGTAATGAACACAAAAGTCCAAATAATAGGGCTCTATATCAAGAATGTTATGGTCGAACGTAGAAAAACCGCACAGATCCTAAAGGCACTAGAACCTGATGCTCTGATACCATTGAAAACGTCGTGTAATACTGATTTAAATTAAATTTTGCAAGTTTTCAAGTAACCCTTATTTAATTAGAGTCTACTTTTAAATCAAATAAATTCAGCCCTTAACCATCCATCTACGGTGTGTGTGTCAACCCATAAACAAATAAAGTATGCGAAACAAGTTTAAGTAAAAATCCCCGCAGGGCCAAACCTTTTATTTCACTATAATAAGTAAATCGCAATTTACATGGATTACAATTAAATACAGTGACACACGAATACCCGCAGGCATCGGTCGGTGTCGTCAGCAATGAATCCACACGCAGCGAACCCACATGAACCTCAGTCCAATCAACAAAGGAAGAACCGCAGCACTCCTCAATGACACGCAGTTATAAAACTTTGTAGAGACTCCCTCAGCAATGACACGTAGCCCTCGGTTGCAAAGATCTCTCCACAAAGGTTTGAACAAACTAAAAAGTTGTGTTCTTGGGTTACCAAAAAGATTCACAAAGGATTGGCAATTGTGTGAATCAAAACATGAGTCTTGGGACTCAAAAATATGAAGACTAGAGTAATTTGGACTCTCAAAAATGTCTTCTAAAGTCTTGCAAAACAACTCCCCCGAAGTTGGTATTTATAGGAAAAAAGATGAAGAGTCCCATGTTCTTAAAACTCTAAAATTATATCCAGCGTACAAAAAAAACAGCATTCTTTAAGGAATTTTCTCTATCTTCAAAAGGTCATAACTCCTTCACCGTAGCTCGGATTGAGGTGCCATTTTTTCCAGTATCTTCGTTGCGGCGAGCTCTTCAACTTTCTAGTGACCAGACCTCCGAACTATGGATGTAAAATTACAAAAATTCCCTTGAACTCTCCTATCGTGCCTTTTTTCACTGTTTTGACTTCCCTTGCGTACCACTTGCATTAAGTCCCTAAAATCTTGGACCGTGAAGTCGTTGAGGCAGATGTGGGACATATTAATGGAGATGTTGTATGCTTGATTCCTGAAATTTGGATTGAGGTCGTCGAGTGACATCTTGAGGTGACGTGCCAAATGTAGCGGCGTACGACATACATAAATGTAACATGTTGGACATGAGAAAAATGACCTTACAAATCTCCCCCTATGTCTTTGCCGGTACATACATAAAAAATTCGAATTATCAAATATGAAATTGCCTATACAAATCTACCCTCCCATGAACCCAAAAATGAAAAAGGTACAAATGAATAGTCTTCATCGTTTGTTCTTCAAATCTTCAGGAATCTCAAATCTTTTCTCATCAGGGTGTGAAATTCAGAGATCATCAATGTAGTACCTACACACATGAGATAAAGAAAAAAAATACCAAGTGACGTATTGAGTTTGAAATGAGATAAACATAGATACCAATATATGATAAGCATAAGTCAAATCTCAAAACTCCCCCAAAATTCAAACTCCCCCATAAAATGATAATTCTTTATCCCCCTTTTTATGATGTCCCCAAATAGACAAATAAGAAGAATGAATCAAAAAAGCAAAATCGGGGTGTCACGGTATACAAAAAAATACACAAACTATTTTTGATTTTTTTTTCAAAAAAAAAATATGATACCATTTGAAAAAAATATGTAAAACATGATACAAAAAAAATCACACCATAGATTTAAACTCAAACAACCAAGTCATGGGAACGGAATGTATGGGTGTGAACACATTCGATAGGTAAATCAACTCAATCAATCATATGTGCACGATGCATATGTGTACCCCTAACGAATGAGCATCAAAAGTATCCTTAGGTGTAAAAAATTTGTTGAATTTAGATGACATCGTCTTATGCAAATCAACAAATCAAAGTCAAAGTGATTTCCACACCAATAACGTCCAAAACTATGTAGCGCATTTTCAAATATCAAGGACGTGCAAACCCGTTTTAAATTCTCTAACCAAACTCCCTCATATATATATTCTTTTAGAGGTAATCTAAATTCTCAAACTTTGGAGAATTGGTGAAAAAACCTAAATGGCCCATAATTGGCATGAATTTCTTTTTATTGCCTTTCAATTTTTTTTTGGCTCTTTTAACCTCTTTGGACCCCGGATAATAAGATTCCTCAATTTTGTAGGTCCAATTTAACGGTGGCTTAGTATTCGCAAAGGTAAAATGAACCTTTCGTAGCCCTTCCCCGTTTCTAAAGAAAGCACACAAACTCACAAAACGGTTTTTATATGCACAATTTCCTTATAAAAATTATCGCGCTTGGTTCGTTTTAAAGACAGGATTGGAGTGAAAACACCCAACCAACATGTGATAAGACAAGCACAATAATCAAACAAATCCGTGCATGTGTGCAATAAAGGAAATATGAGTCAAACATGTAGGAAGTAACACTTAATTACATCTTAATGACTCCAAACATTTTAAAGCATATGGATGAATTGACCTATTATCTCAAAACACTATCAAATAGTCACATGAAAAAATGGAATGATGTTGTGACTCGGTCATCCAAAGTGTTCATCCATAAATGGTGCAACAAAAAAAAATCTTTTTGTATTTTTCAAAATTTTTCAAAAAAAAATATATACAAAAAGTACATGTCACAACGCTAGCAAAAATATATCAAAAAGCATAAATAGCATATGACAAACATGCAAACACAATCATCTATATGATACGGCAAGAGAAGAATCATGTGCAAGCAAACGGGAATCAACTTGTCTAAAATCTAGTTCCTCCAAAAGTGATTTCCTAACCCAAATGGATGAAACACGTCGACAAGGGGTTTTGGGAACCAACAAAATACTAGACTTCGAATTCCTAGGACCTCTTCCAAGATCAAAACAAAATCGCCTAAGGTGACCATTCCTGCCACAATATGAGCATGTGTAAACGGGTGGGATGACACCGAAAGTGTGATCTTTTCTAGCGTCCTTGGAATTAGTTGACCCTCTAAAACAAATAATGGTTTTGTCTTTAGCATTAGAAGCATGAGAACACGATGAGCCATTACCATCACTATCAAACCTACTTGAGTCTGTCAAATCATTTTTTAACTTCAAAATTTTTGACTCAAACAAAGAATTAGACTCTTCCAAATTAAGGGACGCCTTCTTCAAATTATCGATTAAACTTAACAGTTTATCACGCTCCCCCTCAATTAAAACAAACTTATTCCTAAGAGTCTTTTCGCGTGCCGTAAAATCATCGATTAATTTTTTATCCTCGACGGCAAAAACGGGAACCCTAGAATTTTTTAAGTCCTCCAATTCCTTCTCTAAAACTAGGACTCTCTCATCACTCTTCTTTTTGGCAATTTTTAAAGAATCAAAATCAGTACACAAATTACCAAAGTGCTCACGACAAATATCACTTTGAGTTTGAAACTCTTGCAAATATTCAATCTTACTTTTAAAGAGAGAATTTTCTTTTTCCAAAACTTTAATTCTTTTGCAAAGTTTCAAATTCAAACTTTTTAATTTTTCAGCACGGTCGTGAAATTTTTCAAAAATAGGCTCCTCATTAAATGGGCGTTCCATTGAAAAATTGCGATTTTTCATAAAACTGATTTTTAAAAAAATCAATATCACACAATTTTTATGGAAAATAGGAATACGCGATAAATTTGCGCAACCTGCTCTGATACCAATTTGACGACGTGAGAAGTCAAATTGTATCAAAAAAAATAAATCCTTGAAAAATCAAGATCACGCGATAAATTAGCGTAACCCGCTCTGATACCAATTTGAAAACGTCGTGTAATACTGATTTAAATTAAATTTTGCAAGTTTTCAAGTAACCCTGATTTAATTAGAGTCTACATTTAAATCAAATAAATTCACCCCCTAACCATCCATCTACGGTGCGTGTGTCAACCCATAAACAAATCAAGTATGCGAAACAAGTTTAAGGAAAAATCCCCGCAGGGCAAAACCTTTTATTTCACTAGAATAAGTAAATCACAACTTACACGGATTACAATGAAATACAGTGACACACGAATACCCGCAGGCGTCGGTCGGTGTCGTCAGCAATGAATCCACACGCAGCGAACCCACATGAACCTCAGTCCAGTCAACAAAGGAAGAACCGCAGCACTCCTTAATGACACGCAGTTATAAAACTTTGTAGAGACTCCCTCAGCAATGACACGCGTCCCTCGGTTGCAAAGATCTCTCCACAAAGGTTTGAACAAACTAAAAAGTTGTGTTCTTGGGTTACCAAAAAGATTCACAAAGGATTGGCAATTGTGTGAATCAAAACATGAGTCTTGGGACTCAAAAATATGAAGACTAGAGTAATTTGGACTCTCAAAAACGTCTTCTAAAGTCTTGCAAAACAACTCCCCCGAAGTTGGTATTTATAGGAAAAAAGATGAAGAGTCTCATGTTCTTAAAACTCTAAAATTCTGTCGAGCGTACAAAAAAAACAGCATTCTTTAAGGAATTTTCTCTATCTTCAAAAGGTCATAACTCCTTCACCGTAGCTCGGATTGAGGTGTCGTTTTTTCCAGTATCTTCGTTGCGGCAAGCTCTTCAACTTTATAGTTGACCAGACCTCTGAACTATGGATGTAAAATTACTAAAATGCCCTTGAACTCTCCTATCGTGCCTTTTTTCACTGTTTTGACTTCCCTTGTGTACCACTTGCATTAAGTCCCTAAAATCTTGGACCGTGAAGTCGTTGAGGCAGATGTGGGACATATTAATGGATATGTTGAATGCTTGATTCCCGGAATTCGGATTGAGGCCGTCGAGTGACATCTTGAGGTGACGTGCCAAATGTAGCGGCGTACGACATACATAAATGTAACATGTTGGACATGAGAAAAATGTCCTTACAACCATCTATGACATCCCGCTTATTAAAATAACGGGTGATCAGCCCTGACTCAAATAAAATAGGAATATCAAATGGCTCATTTTTAGCATCACTGTTGCAACAAACGAAACTACTAGCTAACCACCAATTAGTAAAAAAAGATAGAAGCCAAAATTTTTCCAAATTATACAAAATATGCAAAACCATAAACAACCACATGAACACATAGAATGACATTTCATATGTAAAATAATTGTACAACAAAATAACTGAATAAGCTGTCGATTAATAGACCAATAAAATATATCAGATGTCAAAATATAGTATTTACATCACTACAAAAAATAAGATGCGGAAACTTTGGTGTAGTGTTAAACTCAAACCTGACATCTTTGTGGTGGGACACCTAAAAGATATCACAAAGAAAAGAAAAAGACAAGATAGATATGGGTCAACGCCCTGTTTAATAAATATTTTTAGTAAGTGAATTAAAATGCATAATGATTATGAGTGCATTACTCCATGATTTAATTAGTGTCGCACTCTCTTGAGACTCATACTCACCCCTCAACTATAGTGCGAACCTAAACGTATTTATTTTAATTCTTAGTTAAGCTACCCGACCCAACGATGGATAACCCAACCTCATGCCTACGCATTACCCCACGCTTGTGTATAGTTTCACAAAATAATAACCGCTTATAATATCACAATCAATGAGCATATACCATTTCAATACCAATAACTTTCAATAGTTATAAGCATATTGTTTCATAAATTATTCGTTTAAGCCCATGTATAATATTACTCTCTTCATTATACACATTGTATAATATCATAACAGGTACGCACACATATCACTCACTATATATGTATACTAACCATCCCTCAGAGAATTAGCTCACTAGATGTGGTCTATAAGTGCTACCATCTTCCAGGGAATACTCACATAATCATGGGTACCAACCATCAGACACTAATCATAAACGTATGGGAAACGGCCATATTTACTCACCTGAAAGCAAGATGAATCATTCCCAAGATATTTCACCAATGATAAAAGACTTATTACTCAATCACTCACTTAAGTTTTAATAATCAATCGCATATTTGATGAAGTATTCACATTTATATATCATAGGACACACAACCTCTCTCAACTAGCTTGCATCCATATCCTAAATGAATTCCCCTCACTAGGAGAATTTATTAAGAAACTGGAGTATTAATCTCCCTAACATACTCCCATAATCGTCCCGATGTCTCTTTACAATCATATACTATCATTATACCCATGTATAACTCATAGGCATTGATATCACTTCATATTAGAGGGTTCTCAGTCATCAAACTCAATTGGAAAGGAGTTAAACAAGTTTTGAAAAAACACCCTAAAACATCATGTTTTCTGAATCGATTCGCCCTTGGACGAATCGATTCGTCAAAAACCGAATCAATTTGGTAAAGGGACCTAAAAACTCTGCATAATTGCGAATTAATTTTCCAACAACCGAATCGATTCGGTAGCTAGACTTTTTACTTCTGCACTACACCGAAGTGATTTAGAAATGTTTAGCAACCCACTATTCTACTTCTGCATAAACCCTACTAGTTTTACACCAAAATCATCACCTCTAACCCATTTCACAAGTGCGGAGTTTTCCTAGTCTTGTTGGCTGCTATTGTATCTTGTTGATAGTTTAAGTGTCATCATTCCCCACTCACATATATGATGGGTACCTCATCTAGTACTGAGTTTTGATGGATCGATGCCGCCAATAGCGCCATCCGTCTCATTAAGACCCCAATGACTGTTGCTCCTATCTTAGACCTTCCTGACTTCACTTAACTTTTTAAGTTATCTTGCGATGTTTGAAAGATTAACGTTGGTGTTGTTTTAAGTCATAAGGGAAAGTCGATCACCTTCTACTGTCAGAGCCTATGACTTCTGCGGTCAAAACCTACGACTTGGAGGTCTACATTATTATCAAGTCTCTTAAATTTTGGCACTCTTATCTCTTGCATAAGGAGTTCGTCATCAAGTCACACCATGAGAAACCATGCTAGATTAGTGATCGGCATGCTAAGTGGACAACTTACCATCATAATTACACCTTCCACCTCAATTACACATTGAGAAAAGAAAACCAAGTAGCCAACGCTCTCAGCCGCTCCAACTATCCAATAATCATCATTCGCAGCCAAATTTTTGGATTCAATGAGGTCTGAGACTTGTATGTTGCTGACCATATTTTTGGATCCATTTTTTAGCATGTAAGCAGTATAATGGAGCTTCAAGGGACTTCTTGCTTTAGGACAACTTTCTTTTTTGCGACACTGTTTAATGTATTCCTGCTACCTCCCTTAGCGAGATGATCATTTATGAGGTTCATTCTCGCGGCCTTACTAGTCACATGGTCATGCAACGCACCCATTCAGCCTATAGGGAGAGCTAATTTGGCCTACGATGAGGAGGGACTTGTGTTTTAAATCGTGGTCGCGCCAGGTGTCGCGTTTTTAGTTCCCAGCATGCGTCGTGTAAATCACATCACGCATTGTGTAAGAAATTCATGCATTTGATTTTATAATAAAAAATACTAACAAATAAATAAGTTCAAACAGTCATTCAAGAAAGAAATACTCAATTATTTGAAATAAAGTCACAGGTTCATAAAGTACTACATAATTCCAACTAAAGCCACCATGATTCCAACAAAAATCTATTTGTTATTTTTAATTTTTACTTTTCATTTCTACTTCCAATAGAAAATTTAGAAAACTAGGGAAATAAAAATAAATCATTATTTTAAAAATGTGATTTATAGATATTGAAAGTCGAAATATAATTTATTGAAAGTTTGACGTCTAAAATGTAATTTTCTGAAAGTTCAATGACCAAAATTTAATTTATATAAAATTTTAGGGACCATAATATATACTACAATTTCAGCGTCAAAATTTAATTCACAGGAAGTCGGACTTCTCATTTTTTCCTTAAAATTTAGGCTTAAAATGTAGTCTTTTTTTTTTAAATTTAGGGGTCAAAATGTAATCTGCAAAAATGTCAGGGGTCTAAATGTAATTTTCAAACACAAATGATGTTTTGAAAGTTTGTTGAAAACATGTTAAAGTAGTTGTTTAATTTTCTAGAAAATTGGAAAATCAATATAACTATTTTCGAGCTTTTTATTTGGAAAAATAAATTTCAACACATTTTCAAGATTTTCATTTGTATGGAAAAAATTTAGATTTTGTTTTTGGAAAACAACCTTATTTTTAACAACTAAACAAGCCTTAGTGTTTGCGGCCATCCCGGGGAGGCGCACGCGCGGCGATCGGTCCCGTCCTCCGGAGGGAAAATGAGGGATTCCACGGGAAAGGGGGGATGGGGGCACTGCAACTACGCCGCGGTCTCACATCCCTCTTGAATATGGTGTTTCGACCATCGTCAGCGTGGGGTGAATGTGAAGAGATGGAGTCGTCAGCCTATTTTTCACGAAACAGGCAAAAGAACACGTTGCCACTTTGATAGTGGCATCAAGTACAAACTGATTCATACGAAACCAATAGATCGAAGGTCTGGGGGCTAAATTACAGAATGGGAAGGGGTTAGGCACCCATCTCTCCCTTTCGGTCTCTCATGGTAAAGTGTTGATATTTCCTTTATATCCCCATGAAGTGTGTGTATGTGTTTGTATAATGGATATCGGAATTGTCCAACTTATACCATAAACGAGGTAGAGTGAAGTCATCCACATGAATGTTCCCCAAAGTAAATAAAATATATAATATGAGTGTTCATCATGATATTGATCTTTATTTGAAAATGATAATATGTGTTGGATGAAGCGCGGGTTAACATATTATCTACAAAAGCATGATAATTATTGGGATAAGAGATTTGAGGAATTTGGAGAAAATTGGAAAATTAAAAAATGGGACTCGAGTCTCGAATTTTAATCTAAGATGCCTACATAGCTTATAAAGGCATCAAAGTCCACGTAGTTCGAATGTAGCAAAAGAGTGGGGTTTAACCCACAAATTTGGACGAATTTTTATTATATGTGTATGTGTAGAAAATGTGTTTTGGTTTTGAAAAATGTGTGATAGACAATTTCTTACAGAATTTACGAATATAACCCTCTTTTATATGTTTTTGGTTTTTTATAGAAAATAAAGTATGTGCAATATACTAGTAAAAGAGGGGATATTAGTGCGTATGGACGAAAGTGAAACTAGATCATGAAGCTAATGTAATTTATGTAAAAAATAAGAGATTAAAAGGGAGGGAGAAGGAATTGGACCTTCCTTCGAGCTCGAGCTTTGATCTTGGGTGAACTCCCTTGGATCTTGATGAATGTTGATGAGAGAGAAATATTTTCGCCAAATTGGGAGTAAAAAGGATGGGGATTTAAGCTTGAATGGAATTTCTCATATGGAACTTCGCAAGTTGCTGAGATCACTGATGTGTATTGATGATCTGGGAATGAGGTCAGGGCCTCTATTTATAGGTCCAAGGGGGTGCCGATAGGCCTACCCCAGGGGGGGCCTATCGATAGGTGTCCCCTAATATTATGCCAATTGGCAGGGCTCCGGACCTGCTGATTGGCGGGCTCGTGCACACTTTTTGGGAAAAATTATCGTTGCACAAAAACCGTTGATTCGAATCTCACATGGGGGATACCGTTAGATAGGTATTTCAGAGACCTTTGAGATTTGATGGACCGCTCTCGGCTCCGGGATTGACTTTGGGTCAAATGTGGCTCGAAAGCGCGCGTCGGTCCTTTGGACTGGAGATCATCAGATGCAAACGAATCGTTCGTCCACATGGTAAGTCAGAATCGCTCACGGGGCAGACCGTTGGAGAGGTTAAGAGATTTACTTCGACATTGCAAATAGTTTCGCTCAGCTTGGTCCGTTGACCTTGGTCAATCGGGGTCTGGAATCACCCGATGACCCCTCGGAGTAGAACGAATCATTCGTCTGTACCATAGGTCAGAATTGCGCATGGGATAAATTGTTAGGAAGGGAATTTCATGTCCTTCAAATATTGATTCAGTCTTGTTCAATCTGAATAGTTGACTTAGGTCAAACGAAGCCCGGGAGCGCTCAGTGGCCTTTGGATCGATTTTTGGCAGAAAATTGATCGTTAATCTTAACGGTGTTATGCCATTTTTTACACAGGGCAGACCGTTGGAAAGGAATTTCAGTGCCCTTCAAAGATCCAAATAAATTTCACTCAGACGGTGAAGTTGATTACGGTCAATTTGGGGCCCGGGAGCGCCCGATGGCCTCTCAATTTATTTTTAAGAGTGAAATGGTTCATTCATTCGAACCGCTGTGCTGATTCATGCATGAGGTGGATAATTGGAAAGGGTATTCAGTACCCTTCAAAGATTAAAAGATCTTTCACTTTGACGCTGAAGTTGATCGGGGTCAAATGGGGACAGAGGGCGCCCGATGGCCTCTAGATCGGGAGTCGAAGTGCGACCTATGGTTTGTAGTGAAATGGGGAAGTGATAAGGACCTAAAAAGGGACTTATGGGGGTCCTAGAATGTCGTGTCTATAGATCCCCTCAATGGGTGAGCTTGGAACAAGCGATATCCATCAAATAGACACCACCTGATAAAGAGAGGCCAATTTTGTGAACCTAAGGCATGCGGATGACTGATTCAGAGGGTAGGGGTAAATTCTAACCCAAAAGAGGTGATGATCGAAGATCGAGGTCACTTTAGACATAAAAGAGGTGACGAACGAGGATCGAGGTTAATTCTGACCTAACTAAGGTGACGATTCAAGATCGATGTCGTTAATTGTAACCTAAGAGAGGTGACGACCGAGGACCGAGGTCAAATCTGACCTATCTAAGGTGATAATCCAAGATTAAGGTCAATTCTGACCTAATAGAGGTGATGATCGAGGACCGGGGTAAATTCTTACCTAACTAAGGTGACGATCCAAGACTGAGGTCAACTTTGACCTAAGAGAGGTGACGACCGAGGACCGAGGTCAATTCTGACCTAACTAAGGTGACGATCCAAGATCGAGGTCAATTCTGACCTAGAAGAGGTGGAGACCGAGGATTGAGACCAATTCTGACCTAACTAAGTTGATGATCCAAGACCGAGGTCAAATTTGACCTAGAAGAGGTGACGACCGAGGACCGAAGTCAATTCTGACCTAACTAAGTCAATGATCCAAGACCAAGGTCAATTCTAACCTAAAAGACGTGACGACTGAGGACCAAGGTCAAATTTTACCTAACTAAGGCGATGATCTAAGACCGAGGTCAATTCTAGTCTAAAAGTGGTGACGACCAAGGATCGAGGTCAATTCTGACCTAACTAAGGTGACGATCCAAGATCGAGGTCAATTCTGACCTAGGTTGGTCGGGAACCAATTACCACCAACTCCGGTTGGTCGGGAAATAATTACCACCAACTCCGGTTGGTCGGGAAATCAATTACCACCAAGTCCGATTGGTTGGGAACCAATTACCACCAACTCCGGTTGGTTGGGAAACAATTATCACCAACTCCGGTTGGTCGTCAAATCAATTACCACAAACTCCGGTTGGTCGGTAAGTCAAATACAATCAACTCCGATTGGTTAAACTAAGCAGGAACATGGGATGCAAATCATTTCATTGCTTAGGCCCAAAGAGTGATAAATCACTATAATCAAACAACAAATGGAACAAGTTCCATTATCCAAAAGCAAAATAACAAGCAAACAAGGGTATTCTATAAACTATTTAGAAGAAAATGGAATAGCAAAAGACTAAATTTCTTCATTCAAATCGAGTAGAATTACATATGATGTGAAAAATATACTTCATTACATAAAAAATCCTATTCTATTGGTTTTTTCCCTTCTACCTTTGAAACAGGTTCTACTCCAGCAGGAGGGTCATCTAAGGAATAAGGAGAATTTATAAAATTTACATCTCTCAGCATTCTAACATTCATTACAGAAGGTCGCTCAAGCAAGTGCTCTGGGTGAGATGTAACAAAGTTTGAATGCAGACTGTAATCACTGAGATACTTAGAGATCAAACATTGAGGAATTGCTCAAGCAGGAATCCAACTGATATCAAGCTTAAAAGGAGGCACAGGCAAATCGAGCACTCCAGGGTCATAATAATCCCATAAGTAGTGGCCCTGCTCTAATTTTAGCACACATAGTGCATTCAGCCACCCTTGCTTGTACCCCTCGTTATTTTATTGTTGGATCCGAGCATCAAGATGGTAAAGGGCTTCATTATACCCAGCCATCCAAAACTTTCTGGGATGTTTGTGAAATTGGTAAGTTAACCTCTCCAGCTGCTCGTGGATATTCTTCACCAGGATTTCTTTATTTTCCAAGGCAGAGCTCTGAGTAGAGAGTTGTTCGCTGAAGTTCAGAATCTTCTTAGACATTTCTGCTAAGGCTTGGTTCTTCACCACTAACTGAAAGGCTTGATTCTCTAAAGCCGACTATGTTCTAGCTTCTTCAATGGTAACTCGAGCAGCCCTAGATCGTCCACGAGAAGAAGACCTTGCTCGTCCACGATTAGATGAGGAGAGTCCATCCCTTTTCAAAGTTTCCAACTCATCTCTTAAGTTGGCATTTTCTACCTCCAAGAAAGAGAAACCTTCATCATTAACAGGGACCAAGGCTCCCGAGGAGGATGCAGCAGATTTGAGTTGCTTTATCTCCTCTTGCAAGGCAATGTTCTCCTGATCCAACATCTTAGTAATATGCCTGTGTTCTTCGACTTCAAGCTTCAGAACATTTTCTTTCTTCTCATAAGCAGAAATGAATTCATCATAACCTTTGTCAACACTCAATTGTTGATATTTTTCCACGTATCCTTGGTGCAAAAGGACAGAAGATTCTTTATATTGCTATTGAAGTTCCTTGATAGTTCCTTGGAGATCTTAAAACATCTCATAGTAGGACACATTGTTGGCAACAGCACGATCGAGCAAGCATTTCAAGTATTGGTAAGCTTCGACTGCTCGTTTAGAAGCATCTGGACCAAGGATATCAATGATTTGAGCCTCATTAAGATCTGCATGACAAGCTTTAAAATAGTCATTGCATCTCTTCATCAATTATGTGTCATGAGATGATAAGAGTTCCATCCTAGCCATAAACTAGCAAAGAGAAGAAATAAAAAGAATCAATAATGATGCAGACAGAGCAAGTAAAAGAGAAAGTCAAGATGAACAATCAAAGTTCGAATTATAATTTTATCATAAGAGAAAATACAAAGTTTGAGGTTACGTTCATTAGAACAACAAAATAAAAGCCCGAGCAACTTTACACCTTATCTTTGTTCCCTACGACTTCTACAGAAGGATTGGAAGAAGTGACTGGTTGCTCGAAGGATAAAGGTAGCTGCTCGGCAGAAGTGCTGGTGGGTTTGATTTATTCGGAGCAAGTTTGAACAACTGGGATAGAAGGGATCTGATCTCAAATCATTAAAGAAGATTCATCTAAAGCAGCCTCATCTTCTTCTTCTTCTCCAGGAGAGGGAGGTGGGCCATGAGTGTGTAGCTGGAACAATTCAGAATTCTCAGCAACTTTCAGCTCCTGCAAGGCCGTAACCTATCCATCCCTAAAATATTTAAGACTGGCGTATTCCATTTGAGAAGACATGGAAGCCAGACCCTTATTCCATACTTTATCCCAACCATCACTGAATGATTTTTTAACTGCCTTCTTCCTTTTTAGCCTTCTCCGAGGAGGTCCTTTCCCTAAGGAGCTCCTCGTCATCCTTCAACTTCTCCTCCACCTCCATTTTCTGTCGATCAACATCTTGAAGTTTAAAAACTTCCCCTTCAGCAGACTTGAGCTTAACTTCCATCTCCTTGTTGCTTTATTCAAAGACGTTGTTGCTCTGCTCAAACTCCATCAATTACTTCTCCAAATCCTTGGAGGCATTCACAGCTTGATTTCTCTCTAACTCAATGGACTTGAATTGCTTCTCCCAATCAACTTTATCTTCCTCGTATTTTTTATGAGAATTTTTCAGAGATTGGGTTAGCCCAGCAAAAGCTTCCTCTATCCTCTTGAGGAGCTTGAAGCCTTGATAGCTTGATTTTTCTTCAGAATGTTGTTGAAACATGTTACCAACTAAAAAAAGAAATAGTTTTGAGTCAATACATGAACATAACATTAGAAAGTGAAAGACTCAGACTAATAATACTTACTGAGGCAATGTGTTGAGCAGCCAGGGTAGTGACTCTGTCATGATAAAGAATATCTTCAATGCCTTGGACTTCTGGGATAGTCCAGGACTTCACCAAGACCATAGCAGAGCTCAGAGGAACAAAAGTTGGGACACCACCTTCAGCATTTAAAGGCTGAGAGATAGGTTTAGCAGGTCTCTCAGAAGATCTTTTCTTCAACCTCCTCAGAGGGGCAGGAACATTTTCAACTAAAGACATTGTCTTTGTTGGTGATATGACAATAACCTCACTCGGAGGAGAGATAGTGACAGTCTTGCTTGGAGCCACAGGGGGCTTCTCGCCAGTTTTCTTGGCACTAACAGGAGGGGGTATATTTACAGTCTTTATCCCTTCTTCTGGGACATTTTGTTTACTTTTCTTTGCCTCCACAGCAGTAGAGGCAGACTTGTCAAAAAAGGTAGGAGCTTTTCTCTTCTTCATCAGATCGCTGATAGGAATACTTGACTCAGAGGAAGAACCTTCAACACTAGTCTCAGAGGCTGGTACTTGGTCAAGGTTAACCACCACTGGACTAGGACGAGCAGTGAAAGATGAAGTATAGTTGTTGTACTATAACAAGTAAGAAGCAGATCTAATATGTTCCTTGGCAACAGATTGATGCAAATCCCAGACAAGTTTCAAATTCTTTAAATTAACATCAGCCTCTTTGGGAGGTTTTCTTTTACTGTCAACTGTAACAAACAAAAACAAATGTCAGTGATACATTTTATCAATCATAATAAGATTTCAAAACAAGATTTCAAAAAATAAAAACAACATATTCCATTGCCATAAGGGGGACACATGGGACCTTGATATACGTCATCTCCATTTAATGGAGCGTGTTGTTAATTTTTCATAATAACCCCATGCTCAAAATAATCCCTATTGGCATCTGGAAGATTAACAACTAAAGCCCTATTCAAAAACCTAGTTTTTAAATAGAATGTGGAATCACTGACAACCCATCTATAGCAGTACATAATCTCTGGAATCCCTAAACGGGTTCCATGGAGTTGATTCAGTCTATGAATGCCATTAACTATCCTCCAGGTATTTGGAGCAATTTTTTCAGGTACAACGTCAAAATATTAACAGAACTCCAAACATAGGGGATTTGGAGGAAAAGAAAAGCCACATTTGGCCACAAAAAGACTGGGGAACCAATTTCCCTCAGCCAAAGAAAAATAATCAGAGGGTTCAGAAAGTTTTTCCAAAATAACCCACGAAGGGATTGAAAATTCAGACCAAAATTTGTCTAGCGACTCAACAAGATAAACCATGATGAACAAAGTAAATAAAAGAACGGGAAGAAAATCTTACAGAGAAAAAGAGATCAGGTGACAATGAACGACGGAAGGAACGAAGGCACAAGACAGAGAAAAAAATGAAGAGTTCAAAGATATAGATTTGAAAAGTGAAAGGTGATAGGATTTCTGCCGCATTTAAATACTTTACCTCGGGAATAGGGAAATGCAATGATTACAAAGAAAGACGTTTGCGTTTCCGGCGGCTAAAAGAAGAAAAAGGGGCATGAATATCGAAGTGGTCATGAAAATTCAAAATATTTATGAGGCCTGATACTCTGCACTCAAAAAGGAGTTATATATAACGAATGTTTTCCTAAAAACCATACAAACCAATAATCTATGCAATTTTCAAGCATAATGTTCCATACTTTTCTTCAACATCAAACTATGAAACATTGGGGGCTTCTGTTGATACCAAATTTAATCTGCTGATGTGGACTCATCATTTGAAGACACGTGTCAACCAACGTGGTAATTACAAATACTTCTACCGATCAACTCACTGCCACCGAGCTATTCAAACGCTCCGAGCAACTCATGCGTGATGAGATACTTAGGCGGTCCGAGCAGCTTAAGCGGTCCGAGCTACTTAGCGTACAGAGCATCCAAATTAAGAGAATCAAAGAGACAACTGGGCATTAAATGCTCATTATTATCGTACAGATGTATATGTCTACTAGATAACAACGCATTGTCCTTTCACATGTACAGCCTCAAAGGCTATAAATACATTGTAACCTCCTCATTAGAAGGGGATTCTGGATCTTTGATAAACTAGTTATCGAGAATTCAAGGCAAACAGTCAGCAATACAAAAACAGTGGACGTAGGCCATTCTCCAAAGGCTGAACCACTTTAAAAACCCATTGTCTTATATTTATTTATTCATTTTTTATCTGTGATTAAAATAATTAGATCGAATCTAGTTTTTTACATCAATAATAAGAATGGACCATTTAAGATTCCCGCTTTATTGGAGTAGCGGGCTGGCCACCTCTTATTTTAATAAGCGGGGTGTCATATCTTATTCGAACGATATTGGTGTCTCATTCAAATAAGAAAGGGTATCTCCTTCAAATGACTTCCAGGTCTCATTTCAACGATCATGGGTTATCAATGGATTTCGTGCTAGCAACGGACTATTTTGGTTTTTAGCGCATAATTTAATTCTAATGCAATTATTATGCATTTATAATATAAGAGATGATATCTAAACTAAGGGATTGTGATAAGAGACTTTAATGCATGTTTGAGAATTTATAAACCTAAGATTAATTTAAAGGTGTGATAAGACTAAGGGATTGTGATAAGAGATGATATTTAAACTAAGGGATTGTGATAAGATTAATTTAACGTTAGGGATTAGGACAAATTTGGGTATGTGCGATAAGAATGTGGAATCCTATGTGTGTGGGGGGGTGAACATACCAGCTATTCATGGGGAATATATCAGTCAGGGTTAATTTAAAGGTTCTGATCATGTACTTCACACTTGGTTGTTGAGGCAATGAGTTGTGTTTTGATCATACAATTAGGATTGCCACCACTTCAGAATGGTAGACACGGCTTAACTCAATCTATCGAGCGGTTTTGGGCATGCTACTACCTAATGGTGTGACTACATAATGATCTCCCATTATTATTTGTGTATTTGTTTAAGTCCATTAGGAGAGTCACTCTTATGGATTTACCGATAGAAACACGATAAAGTCCCCGAAGATAATTTCCTTCTTTCGATTAATTGTTACCATAAAAAATATTTTAGTCTAGCGGTGGACATTTAATTAATTGAACACTATATCACTCTATGTGTTGTCATTATGAGATTGTGTGTCTTCTACACTATACGGATTGGTATTTGACTTGTATTCTCACATGTGTACAGTTACATCCTTGTTGCACCTTATTATCTTCTTACTCATTTATTAATCTATTGACATAAACTTGAATAATCATATACATTGCGGTATGACAGGCTCTTAGTATTTCACTTATGATGAGGGTTTTAGTATTTATCACATGTGAGTGTCGGTTGGATTGACATGTTAAAAGTATATGAGTCATGTGACTATTACTGTTAATCTTGAATATATTTCTTGCAACTATAGGTTACTAACTCGAATCATATAAAACTATTTTCCATGCATTCATATACAGGATTTACAGTGTTGAGGAATTTTAGACTTGCACCTCCACTTACTTCTAGTCATTTAAGTTCATTCAATTTTGGTAATTTAGTCAGTTTATTTATTTCATATATTGTATGGACCTTAGTTCCTTATTATTTTAATTTAGTTGGTTCATTTGGGGCTTGAGACTATTCTAGTTTTAATGTGTTAGATAATTGAGTATTTATTTCAGTTTTCATTTACCCCTTTAGTTTTCACTGAGAATAATCTAATATATTAAAGCATCATAATCAAATAAATTCTTTTTTAAGTCTTTGGTAAAATATGTATAACATAAGTTTTGGTTTTAACAGAATAGAGAAAGATTCAAACGACAAAGAATAGGTAAAAGCGTCTTGCTTTAGGGATTTAATTTCCTTGAGTAAAAAAACATATGAAATTGTAAGAGAAATTTTTTTGATATTGCTCATAGTATAGGCCTTGTATTGTTTTAGGCTAGTTTGGCATATCCCATTACAAGCTGTCATGTGCCGTCATGGCAAACCGACATCAGCACTCAAGACTTACTGACATCCCATAAAGGTATAAAGTAATTTTCTGTTTAAATTAATTCACGAACTTTATTTTTGGGATGTTTATATTTATTAAAAGCGAACAGGGAATTTTTATTTTTAAAAAGAAAAATATTTTTTATTTTAACCTTATTTAAATTAGATCTTTATCTCGTTCAAATGAGAATGATGTTTCGTGAGAAGGGTGGTTTAATGTTTTTATCTAACAAACATCGATCGAAGGGAGTACTATTTTGACTCGTCAGAAGCTTTTTTGAATTTCGTTCAAACGAGATGTGTTTCTCGTTCGAACGATACTTTGGCTACATTATAATGAGTGGGTTATCTCTTGTAAACAAACTTCAAATTAGTTCGAACGAGTCCCCGCCTCGAAAATTATGAACGCCTTATAAATGCATGTTTCGTATTCAGATTTTTTAAGACTTTTACCATAACTTTTTTCGAATACCTTTTATAAAATTTATTCTTTGTTAAGTATTCTAAAACACATTTAATTCACAATACATCCTAAAAATTATTCTTGTGAATTCGTTTAAACCCTAGACTATCTTAGTATCTTTCATACACCTTTGTGGAGAAGGCATCTCCATGGATGACTTGTGAAACCCGAGGGGATCACTGCTAAAGACGAAGGATAAGTTTGAAAGAGGAATGGATTCTTATGGTTCTTGCAAGGATCATAGTTGAAATAAGACGAAGGTCACCTGTGGGAGATTCGTCTAAAACACTGCAGATTCCTTTATAGAATTTGTAAGTTGCGATTTGTAAATTTTATAAAGTGAATAATAGATTCTGCCCGAAATGGATTTTCCTGAAACTTTGTCTTTGTCGAATACTTGATATGATTTATTTATTTTATCACACAAATACATGCTTAGGATAAAAATATAAAATTGTTTAAAAAAGCTTTGCATTCTTGGGAATTAAATTGAAAATAGTACAAAATTGGAACTTTTATCAGAGCTTGATACACTAACTTACTATGTAAATCGTTTATTTCGTGTCATTGAGAGTGATCTATTTTTATCTCTCTCTTTTATTGGTTTTGTGTTTTTTTATTCTCGATGGATTCCTATATTTATAATGTCGTTTATAATCGAGATGAGTTTAATAAGCCTCTTGACAATACTGAAAAATTAAATATTTTGAATTTGAAGTTTGCAAAAAGAATTGAAATTATTGAAAAAGTAAAATAGTCATTTTAAATCCCTTATGGAACTTTTTCAAACATTTCAAACTCAAAAAGATATATGTAATACCCCGTATTTCTGCATATTTGAATTTAATTAATTCGGTAATTAATTAGCTTTATTTTAAATTACGCGAGAGAAGTAATTTAACTGAATTGAGTAATAATGTGCTTATTAAGTATTAATCAAGAGTGAGATAATGATTAATATTGTGAATTTAATTTACTAAGTGAATAGTGAATAGTGAATAACATATGGAAATTATTACGCGTAATAGCAAGTGATATTCACATAATTGGATTTATATCAACTGGGAGTCGCGTGTTGACTAATTTGAGGTAGAGATTGGAAGATTATGTAGAGTGACTAGGATGATGATTTCAAGGTCACAAATGATTTTGAAAGGGTAAAAATAGTTAGAATAGTATACCCGAGGGTGTTATTTTGATTCCAGGGCATTTTTGGACTAAACCAACAACCTATGGGGGCATTTTGGTCACTTTGTAAACTTATGAATTTTGTTGCCTTATACCAGATGTTAAATAGAAGGGGGCTAGGGTTAGAAACACCAAGAATAAAGAGAGGTCATTAGAGAGGGAGGAAAGATCATGCTTGGAGCTTTTGGGAGAGTTCTTTAAGAATCAAAGTGTGTTCTTGCACCACAACCGTGTTTGGAGTGAGGATTGGAAGAGAAGATCATCAATCCACAATCCCAACCAGTAAATCAGACCCAACTAATAAGAGGCAAATGTTTATTTGCAATCCTTTTGAGGTTATAATACCCATGTTGTTAGGGATATTTTGATTAAATTGAGATTCTTGGAAGAAAAGAATAATTTAAATGCATGTTTGGGTAGGAATTGCATGTAGAAGGATTGGATATCTATAGAGGATAATAAATTAGAGATTATGTGTTATTATCCACTAATTAAATCTGGTTTCATGTTGGATATTAATGGAAAATATGGAAACCTGTCGTTTTGAGGTTTAGATGATTCAATCCATTCCTGAATGAAAATTATAATGTTTTGATGTTGTCTTTACGTTAGAAATCATCCCAATTCATGTAAAAATGGTTAGGGACAATTGGTTTCAAGTTTGGTGAAGAAACATGTAAGTTATGGGTGCAAAAATGGTGAAAAATGCACTTGAGTAAGGAAGAAGATGATACAGTAGGTTTTCAAATCGATTTGACAAGAGGCGAATCGATTTGGCAAGGTGAATCGCTGTAGCCTCCGAAGAATCGATTCAAATTCCCAGAAAACATAAAAAATTCCCTTTTAAGCTTAGAACTGCTAAATTGTTGTCGGGAGAAATTTTGGGACATTGTTAGAATATAATAAGGGATTTAAAATATTGTAGTAGGCCATGATAGGGTTTAGGGATCAAGTCTTATCGAGAGAATTAAGACGATGATTAAACGAGATTAAACGATAATGTAATTAACTGAAGATAATGAGAATGTAATTATGGGAAAGCATGAGTGAGCTTATGGTATGGACCAGTATGGTAAGGAAGACTTAGATACTAAAATAAAATAAGGGGTAACTAGGACACTTAAAGTAGAGAATAATACTCCATTTAAATGCAATAGTGATAATAATCGTAAAATGAATGTACGATAAGTATTAGAGTGATATATCCTACGTACAAATGATGACAATTAGGTTGTGTGAATACCTACTGAATATACATAGGTTGTGTGTGTACCTATTATATGATTGATGATATATGTTAACATACCTACACTACCTGCTATCAAGGATGTTCTCTCGTAGTGGGAGATCCCACCTTGCCGATTCCAGGGAGGTCTAGATTTGTGCCCCAGAACATAGAACTTAGGGAGGCTCACTATGTGTCGTGTATTAGTGTGTCCGGCATGTCGTTTGGGCATGTTAGGTATGTGCGTGGCCCAAATACTTAGAACTATCTTCGCCTCCACTGCTTGTTATTTGATTTTGGATCCAAGGAGATGTACCAAACCATTTGTCCCTATTTAGTACGAGAGGTACTTGGACTGATAGCAGAGTTTTCCCATGTTTCACAATGGTCCTTTTGAGAGACGTTGTAATGATATATATTATCGAGATAAATATATGTGTACCAATGTGAATAGTCTACTACGTGTGATAGTAGGCAGTTAGATAGTATATATCTAAAGATTGAATTAAGTAGTGAAACTTAATTAATTGAATAATGAGAATATAAGTGAAGTGGTAATTTGAACTCTTACAATGTACGAGAAACGTTAACTAACGTGTGAAGTACTATATGGGAAGTACGGGAATAAAGATGTATTCATATTCAGAAATACTTAAGTCTGGTTAGCTTGGGTAAAATAGCTAGGTGAGCTAAGCAGAAATGTTAGGCGCGCACAATAGTTAAGAGGTGAGGAAACTCAAGAGAGTGTACGTGAACCTAACATGTATAATCAATAACTAATTTTAAATTGTGATAAATACTTGCTAAATATTTTCAAATATTATGGGTTCTAACCTTTGCTATAAAATATTTTCAAGACCTTTTAGGTGTCCAGCCACAGGGACGTCAGACTTGATGATTCCTCACAGGGACGTATAACTACAGCGCAGTGGAGGCTTGTAGAGTTTTGATTAGGCGCATCTATCATTCCTAGGGTAGGAGTTTATTCCACAATTTCAGTTTGGGCATGTTGGCCCCATTTGAGACTTTATTCATTCAACATTTCAGTTCAGACTTGTATTCAGATATTCTTATTAGTTGGATTCATTATTTGGTTTGTGATTTTTTAGCTGACGGTTTATTCGGCAAGACTTCATTTACTTGATATGTTTTAGACTCTAGTATTGTGTGAATGATGTAATTCAGTTTTTCCGCATATTATTATATGTTTAATGAAAGATAAAATTTGGCACTAGCTTAATTAACTAATAGGTGATTAGTAATGAATTTTGTTTTTGACAGTGATGCTGAGAATGAACCAATTTGTAAATCCAATTTTAATTTAAGAAAAGCCTGATCACTCGGTATTTAACTAGGCGAGGTGTCCCGGGTGGTATTAGAGCATCAGGTTCTAGTGTCCATAGGATCTGTATGGATTACTACAATTTCAGCGTAGCCTTATTTGAGATGGAGCCCAATTATTTGGATTGTTGCATTCTTGATAATGAATTTGTGATTTATATACTTCAACTATTTTATATTGTATTGACTATGAACTAATAAAATTCGATCTGTTTACAGATGCCATGGAGGTAAGAATGAGTGGAGAGAGAAGAGGCTAGGTATGGTGTAAGGGAGGCTCAACAGGAACCATAGGTACTGCCACCACAACCACTACCAGATATGATTTCGACTACACAGGTGGCCGAGATAGTGGTCCGGACTATTAATGTGTCTATGACAACCTTGGCAACTCACTTCCCTTAGCCCCAGGAACCCCCCATGATCCAAGACCAACCAAGACCATCTACATTTTAGATAGTAAGAGAGACCTCCCAGAAGGGCCACTGGCTCGAGTTTTAGGGTAATTATGATGTGGTGGAGGCGTGTTACCATCTGCACATGGTGGAGTGTACTGAGCTATAAAAATGAATGTTATCTACTTTCGGACTGTATGGAGAAGCCTTACAATGGTGGGAGTCGATGACCACCATTGAGGAGAGAGATATAAAGACCATTACCGAGTTATGGGTGTGGTTCATTCACAAGTACTTTTCACCTGCAGTCGAGTCAGAGATGCAAAAGAAGTTTGGGTAAATAGCATAGGGTCACCGTTCGATAGCTGAGTAAGAGGAGGATTTCACCCATATGGATAATTTTGTGCCATATGTGGTGATCAATGAGGAGATGAAGAAAGCAAAGATTATGGACAGTCTGGCTTGGAAGATCAAGCGGAACTTAATGGGTAACCCCGCGTTGGTGGCATATATTGATGTCATCAATACCACTCTTGTATACTGTTAAGATCATCATTTCCATGTGAAGGGAGCAAGAGAGTTGTGGAGCCTAGCCAGCAGGGCAAGGCAAATGGAGGTGGTGCCAACGGGGCACCACAATAGCAGATAGGCAGTATGTAAGGGTATAATTCTCGACGGGGAATAATGCAAAGAGATTCAAACATGGAGGGTACCGACCAGAAGGGCAAGGTTAAAGTTTGGGTCAGCAGGTCCCAAATCAACAACAGTTTCCTCAGGGCCAAGGGAACCAGAGGGAGGCCAACAGGGCCAACAGGTCCAGAGACAAAGAGAGTTTCTGGGGTAGTGCTTCATTTGTGGCCAACAGGGTCACAAGAGGAGAGATTTCCCACAGCAAGACAGGGCATAATAGCAGGGTGACTGGTAGGGACAATAGGCTCCTTTATCCTCTGCAGCACCAGCACCACCAACCTTCAACAACAGCAAAGGCAGATTCACTATGGTTGTGTGTATAACTTCCAGGACATACCGATGCCATCTGCACCCCAGGCATTTCCAGCAGTAGAGGGTATATTTCCTATTCATGGTCTTGAAGGTAGGATTCTTTGTTATACTAGGGCATCACATTCATTTATTAAGACCCAATTTTCTAGATATTACGATGTAGTAGAGACCATCAACAGTCTCCTTATGTGTGTAGAGTCACCGATGGGTAGTGGTTCACTGATACACTCGATTTATAAAGGAGGCGATATCGTGATAGGGAGACTAAGCTTAGCGACAGACCTTCTAGTGTTAGACATGGAGGGGTACGATGTGATTCTGGGTGTGGATTGGTTGGCATGATATAGGGCGATGGTAGACTGTTATGAGAGAACCATAATGTTCTCCATCCCAGGACATGAGATGTTTTTTATGGCGATACCTCTTACCGAGGGAGGGACGCATACCCACTTATATTATATTCAGGAGGAGACCTCAGAGGAGATACTGATTTCATTAGACTCAATTCTAGTCGTGAGGGAATTAGAGGACGTATTTCAGGATATACCAAGGTTAACACCTAGTTGAGAGATCGAGTTTGTGATTAACTTATCATCGAGTATGAGATCGATTGCCTGAGCACCTTACCATATGGCCCCATCGGAGATGCGAGAGTTGAGAGAGAAGATTCAGCAGCTCTTGGGTCAAGATTTCATTCGGGGAAGTGCATCATTGTGCGATGCACCGATGTTATTTGTGAATAAGAAGGATTATTCGCTTCCCTTGTGTGTGGATTAGAGGGAGGTGAACAAGGTCATGATACGGAATAAATATCCATTGTCAAGGATCAATGACTTGTTTGATCAGTTGAGAGGGGCTACTACTTCTCAAAGATTGATTTGAGATCGGGTTTTCACCAGTTACGTATTCAAGAGGAGGGTGTTACCAAGACCTCTTTCTTATCGCGGTACTGGTCATACGAGTTGACGGTTATGCCATTTGGGCTCACCATTATGCCAGAACTATTCGTGGATCTCATGAACAGATTATTCAGGGAGTTCTTGGACCATTTCATGATCGTATTTATAGAAGACATTCTAGTTTACTCTCGTACATAGGATGAGCATGCGGAGCATCTGCGTATGGTCTTGAAGACACTTTAAGACCATTAGTTGTATGCCAAATACGAGAAGTGCGGATTTTGGAGAGAGGTTCCTTTTCTTATCCACATCGTATCTCATAAAGGTATTTCAGTGGATTGGAGTAATGTATCGGTGGTGAGGGAGTAGAGATAGCCCACGACACCGACGGAGATTTGCAGCTCCTTGGGTTTGGCCGGGTATTATCGTCGCTTCATTAAGGTATTTTCAAAGATTACAGGTCCATTGACAAACCTGACTCGCAAAGGGGTACCATTTGTGTGGAGTGACCACTATTAGCTGGCCTTCAATAAGTTGAAGGACAAGTTGACTTCAGCACCAGTACTTGCATTACATAGGATTGGGGTGGAGTATCGGGTCTACATTGATGCATCCCTACAGGGACCTGGGGGTGTATTACAGTAGGAGGTGAGGGCCACAACTTATGCATCTCGAAATCTTACTCCCCATGAGAAGAATTACCCCCCCCCCCCCCTCACGACCTTGAGTTAGCAGCAGTGGTATTTCCTCTGAGGATATGGAGGCATTATCTGTTAGGAGAGAAATTTACATTATTGAAGGATCATAAGTCACTTCAGTATCTCTTCATACAAAAGGATCAGAAAATGTGGAAGAAGGGGGGGGGGGCTAGAATTTGTGAAGTATTACCAGTTTTATATACAGTATCATCCTGGTAAGGGTAATGTGGTAGCAGAAACATTGAGCCATAGACCCATTGGGGAGTTGGACGAGATCTGGAAAGCGAAGTGGAGTGATCTTCGACACGATGATGAGGTTGACAGAGTGTGCATGTCAGTTTTATCTATCGCTTTTGTGATTATTATGCAGGTAGTGAAAGCACAGGCAGAGGATTCATACTATCAGGACAGAGTGCGGTATTATTAGTTGAGGGTGTAGTGTTTTACTTGATCACCTTTGAGGGATGCTTACATTTTAATGGGAGGCCAGTTGTACCAGAGGATGATGACTTGAGGTATGTTATAATGATTGAGTCGCATGGATTGCGGTGTGCGGTACATCATGATGGGGATAAGATGTACTAGGACATAGTAAAGTTTATCTCAAATTGTGTTACTTATCATCTAGTGAAAGTTTACCATCAGATGCCTTTAGGGATGCTACAACCCTTGAAGATTCCCATGTGGAAATGGGAGAGAATTTTGACTTATTTTACTATGACGATGCTGACATCACAGAGGGGTCACGATTCCATTTTGATCATAGTGGATCGACTGACCAAGGTGGCCCATTTATTGTCAATTTGCACCAATTTTGAGATGATGCAGTATGTGCAGGTATTCATTTGGTAGATAGTTAAATTGTATTGGGTGCTGATTAACATAGTGTCTGATAGAGATAAGATCTTCATGTCTCACTTCTGGCAGACCTTCCAGGAGGCCATGGGTACAGACTTGCGATTGAGTACTACTTACCATCCACAGACGGACGGGCAGACTGAGCGAGTTAATCATATGCTAGAGGACATGTTGAGTATGTGTATTCTGGATTTTAGGGGAGGATGGTAGAGATATATTCCATTACTAGAGTTTGCTTATAACAACTCTTACCAATTTACAAATAATATGGCACCGTTTGAGGCGCAGTATGGGAGACCTTATCGTTCACCCGCTTTCTAGTTAGAGGTGGGGGATAATAAGTTATTGAGACCAGAGATAATACATGAGAGGAGTACTAAGATCGAGTTGATTTGGGGTCGTATTCGAATAGCTTAAGACCGACAAAAGAGTTATGCCGATGCAAACCAAAGGCACGTCGAGTTAGAGGTTAGGGACTTAGTATTAGTTTATGTGTCTCCCATGAAGGGGGTCATGAAATTCGGTAAGAAAGGGAATCTAGCACTGAGATATGTGGGAAATTTACCTATTATTGAGAGACTGGGAATAGTAGCTTACAGACTGGGTTTACCGGAGCACCTTCAGTGAACACACAATATGTTCCATGTAGCGTCGCTGAAGAAGTACAGGAGGAGCGAGAGATATTTTTGGTACGTTCCATTCGAGGAGATTGATTTGAATCCAGACGTCTAAAATGAGGAAAGAATCGTGGCTATTCTGAATCGTAGTGAGCGTAAGTTGTGGTCTAAGCTGGTGCCACTAGTCAGATTTTAGTGGGGACACCACAGTGTCGATGACTGTACTTGGGAGTGGGAGGATGACATGTGAGAGCAGTATCCAGAGTTGTGTACCCCAAGTATGACCTAATTTTAGGGACCAATTTCCCTATAGGGGGAGTATGTAACACCTCGTATTTCTTCATATTGGAATTTAAATGATTCAATAATTAATTATCTTTATTTTATATTACGCGAGAGAAGTAATTTAATTGAATCAAGAAATAATGAGCTTATTAAAAATTAATTGAGAGTTAGATAACGATTAATATTATGAATTTAATTCACTAAGTGGATAGTAAATAACGTATGGAAATTGTTACGCATAATAGCGAGTGATATTGGCGTAATTAGATTTATATCAACAGGGAGTCGCATGTTGACTAATTTGAGGTAGAGATGGGAGGATTATGTTGAGTAACTCGAATGGTGATTTTGAGGTCATAAATGATTATGAAAGGGCCAAAATAGTTGGAATAGTATACCCGAGGGTGTTATTTTGATTCCAGAGCAATTTCGGACTAAACCGATACACTATGGGGCCATCTTGGTCATTTCATAAAATATGGTAAAGAGACCTGCGAATTTTGTAGCCTTCTATCAAATGTTAGATAAAAGGGGTCTAGCGTTAGAAACACTAGGAACAAAGAGAGGTCATTAGAGAGGGAGGATAGACCATTCTTGGAGCTTTTGGGAGAGTTCTTAAAGAATCAAAGTGTGTTCTTGCACCACAACCAAGTTTGGAGTAAGGATTGGAAGAGAAGATCATCCCTTAACAATTCAAACCAGGAAATCAGACCAATCTGATCAAAGACAAGTTCTTATTCACAATCCTTTTCAGGTTATAATACCCATGTTGTTAGGGGTTCATTACATTTTTATTATATTGAGATTCTTGGAAGAAACTAATAATTTAAATGTGTGCTTGAGTAGAAGGATTGGATATCTATAGTGGATAATAATTAGAGATTATGTGTTATTATCCACGAATTAAATTTGGGTTCATGTTGTATATTAATGGAGAATATGGAAACCTAGTGTTTTTGAGGTTTAGATGATTCAATCCATTCCTGAATGAAAATTATGAGGTTTTGATGTTGTGTTTATGTTAGAAATCATTCTAATGCATGTAGAAATGGTTCGGGACAATTGGTTTCAAGTTTGCTGATGAAACACGTAAGTTATGGGAGTAAAAAAGGTGGAAAATGCACTTGCGTAAGGAAGAAGATGATATAGAAGGTTTAGAATCGATTTGGCCTCCTGGCGAATCGATTCGGTTTCACGAAAACCTAAAAAATTCCCTTTTAAGCCTAAAACTACTAAATTGTTGTTGGGAGAAATTTTAGGACATTGTTAGAATATAATAATGGATTTATAATATTGTAGTAGGCCATGATAAGGTTAAGGGATCAAGTCTTATCGAGAGAATTAAGACGATGATTAAATGGGATTCAACGATAATGTAATTAATTTAAGAGAATGAGAATGTAATTACGAGAAAGCGTGAATGAGATTATGGTATGGACCAGTAGGGTAAGGAATACTTAGCTACTAAAATAAAACAATAGGTAACTAGGACCCTTAGAGTAGATAATAATACTCTATTAAATGCGATAATGAGAATAATCGTAAATTGAATGTACGGTAAGTATTATAGTGATATATGCTACGTACAAATGAGATAATTAGGTTGTGTGAATACCTACTGAACATATATAGGTTGTGTGTGTACCTATTATATGATTGATGATATATGTTAACATTCCTACGCTACTATTACACTCCGTATTTTAATAATTTTTAATTTTGTATATTTGGATTAAATGTGGATTCCATTTGAATTAATTAAATTAAATTGGAATAATTATTCCACGATAAATAAATATTAACTAGTTTGATAATGTTTAATATTTATTTATAGTGAATATTACTTAGTTAATGAGTAATAATAATGACGAGAAAATATTAAGATTCTTGCAAGTGAAAAATATAACAATTACAATAATTTAGTCGGGACGCACGTGTCAGTCGTGTCGGGACTCAATTTAATGAAATAAAAAGTAAATTATTTTTAAGTAATCCAAATGGTCATTTTGAGTGCGCCAATGTGTCCGGAAGGATCGAAATAGTCAGAAAAGTCTACCCAGGGGTTTAGTTTGGATTTCGGGGCACTTTTAGGCGAAATCGGCACCCCGGAGGGGTATTTTGGTCTTTTGAAATTTTGGGGAAAAAGGACCGACGAAATTTGAGAGTTTATATCTTCTATCACATAAGGGACTTTAGAGTTTATAGTTACCAAAGAAAAGAGAAATTATTAGAGGGAGAAGGAGAGAGTTCCAAGGAGTTCTAAAGCCAAACTTCATCATCTCGCACCAAAACCACCATCAAATTGTAGATCAGGGTGAGAGAGGATCACAACCATACCCTTCTTCTTCAATGGATCAGACCTAACAAAAAGATTCAAGTGTTTATCTTGCTCAATTATGTGCATATGTTATCCATGTTAGAGTAGATTTGAAGAATTACTCATGATATTATAAATTTGGCGTTGAAATTGAATGTTAAATCAAGTCTTTGGGTAGGAATCGCATGTAAATTTGATTGATTTATGTAAACATCACGATATCAATAATTGGGTCATGATTTATATGGAAGAAATTTGGTTTTTGATGGGTAGGGTTGAATTGTAGAACAACTTCTTGAATTTGAATAAGTCTATGAAATTGGGAAAATTAAATCGTCCTTTTAGAAACATTTTTACGTAGTTTTGGTTTTGAAAATGTCTATTCTTTCCGCACCACATAGAAAATCCTATTTTCTACCTTTTGTTCTTTAATACGTTTTCTCCAAAAAAGGCTCCTAAATGCCTCAAAAATGCAATTTAAAAATATGGGCAGATTTGTGGGGCAAATTTTAAGAAATGTTATTTTGAGTTGTTATTCCATTGGAGGTTGACTAAATTGATTGATTGTGATTGTTGTTCTATGATATGGACATCAGGCCTAAAGTGGAGATTATATTTACATAAAGTGGGACTAGTAAGTATTGGGATAATTGAGAAAATATCTATAATGGATAAATGAATGAAATTCGAGAAGGGTGACGTAGTGATGAATGAACCTATGTTTATGACCAGTAGTGATAACGGGAATAACTACTGAAAAATAATGAAGGGTTAACTAGGGCCCTTAGAGTTGTGTGTAAATTTATATAAGTATTATAGTGAGTAAAAATCTTAAGTAATAAGTATGGGGAGTATTCGAGAGAAATATACTGTGTACGAATACTAGTATTCGGGTTGTGTGTATACCTACTGATTTTAATAGGTTGTGTGTATAACTACTATATGATTTATTATGTGTACAACATACCTACACTACTTGCTATCGGGAGGAGGTTTTGTGTCATGGACGGTCTTATCCTGATGAGCCCATAGGGGGGATTTTAGACGTGTACCAAGAACATAGAACCTTGGATACGTGTTATCTGGGAGTATGATAGTTTCGAGGTTGAATGGGAGCGTAGTGTAATACCCTATGGTTTTGGGACTAATAATTTAATTAATTTGGGAGAAATATATTTATTTAAATTAGAGAATTTTAAATTGGGAAATTGAGTTAAAAAATTTGAGGATGTTAGAAAGTATTTCGAATGACGATTCTGAGTGTGCGGTTGATCTAGGAGAGGTCGAGATAGTCAAAATGACTGTACTTGGGTCTTATTTGGGTTTCGAAATATTTTTAAGTTCGTTTGACTCGAATTGGAGTAAACGAGTCATTTAAAGTGTGTATTATTATTTAAAGTTGGGTATCTTGGAGATAAGGCTTAAAAAGCCTATGGGAGATAACACTATCATTTGAGAGATTGAGAGAAAGCCCTAGAGAGAGAGAGAGAAGAGGAAGGAAGAAGAGAAATAGAGGGAAAGCTTGGGGATTCCATCCAATCAGCGATTTCGAGGAAGATTCAACCTATACAACTTCGAGGCAAGTGATTAAACTTGCTAAATAATTCTTGTGTGTCATTTATTTCATGATTTGTGGAAAAAATTATGGATTTTGGGTTATTATGTCAAAAAACCTAGATTTTTGGTTAAATCTTGTATTTGAGGTGTGGGTATATGGATTTAAGGTTTTAAAATTCGTTAGGTAGAAAAATAATGAGTTTTGATGTTAGAAATATGTTTGGTTTGAAGAATAATGGAGAGAAGATGATATTTATGATTTTTGGAAATTTTGGTTTTGGGAGAAAAATGGCCATTTTCGTTGCTTCTGAAGGGGGCGAATCGATTCGGCCCCTTTTCGAATCGATTCAGAATGTTGCAGAGTTACAGGTTTGAGTGACCGAATCGATTCGGACCCAAAGACGAATCGATTCAACCTAAGGCAGAGTTGCAGGTCCCTTGGACCGAATCGATTCACATTGGGGGCGAATCGATTCGCTTTGTTGGTCGATTCGAAAACATGGTTGTTTTTGTGAGGGTTTTTTAGAGTGAGTTTCATTCCGTTTTGTTTGGATTTATCATCTTGGAACCTTCATATATGTCATGAGAAGTACATTTTGGAGATTTTTAGTGAGTTTCACTTAAGATGAAATGTTGGGGTCGTATTGAGTTATTTTTTAGGGAATAAAGTGAGGATTATTATATCGACTAGTGGGGAATCCTACTATCATCGAGATTTCTACTTGGGGGATAATTATTGATGATAGGTGTGCATTCGGATATAGATGGTATCATTAATGTTGATTGAATTGAGAGACTATTCATACTAATAGTTGTGATGGATGAGTAAGTTTCAAGTGAGGGGTCATAGTATGAAATAAAATGGAAAGATATGCGTGTTAGCAACGGTTAGTATAACGAGAGTTATATACTTATAAATGAAATTTCTTCTTTCATACATACGGAGGTAAGAGAGTATGTATACCTATATGTCATAATGTAAATACCTTGTGTGATGGTTTGCATATATATGATGTGATTGCATATATATCTAGTGTGAATGATATATATATATATATATATATATATATACTTATTGTGAGGGAATACCCTCCAGGGCTATCATGGGAAGTTGTGCGAAGTGGGTGAGGCCCCTGTCTTGAGGAGAAGGGTGCGTATAGTCCCCAGGTCATAGTCTTCCATTATTTATCGTGTGATTTTATTCTGGGTGAGAAGTCTTGGGTTTGATTCGTTCTCACTTACAGGTTCGGAACTATGATCGCTTCCTATACGTTGTGATTTGGTTTATTACAACGGCGGTATGATAAAAATATGATAAATTGTAACCTGGGATAAAGAGAGTAATTCCTGAAAGATGATAGCATTGTGAAGTATTTTATATCCATAAGTGATTGTGTATTGGATATTTAAATGTATGCTAAGCGTGTTATGTGTACTTGCTCGTTAGAGTTGTATGATTGTGCTTTGTAACTAGAATAATTGTATAGACCCTAAAAGATTCGGAGCATTATCTTATGTATTTGATTAGAGATTATTGCTCCTCATATGTATTCGTAGTTATTTGTGGGGTACCGAGGGCATAATGGACCTCAAGGACCAACCTTGCCAAGAAGTAGTGTATCGGGGGGTTCCTTGTTTGGATTTCGCTTTGCGAGACGTCCCATGCACGAAAAACAGTGCAATGTTGGGAGTGGGGAGAAGTTTAGTCCTTAGTACTCAGATTTATATGTTATGGCGGAATAATGTTTTAGGAGAATAAACTAGAGAAACATTTTAATTAAGTAGTTGATGTTATATGCGTCGTGCATCGAGCGCATAATGGATCTTGACAATAAACATTGCCAAAGAGTAGTCTATCGGGGGGTTCCTTCTTTGGATCTCGCTTTGCGAGACGTCCCACGCCCGAAACACGGTGCAATGTTGAGAGTTGGGAGAAGTTTAGTCCTTAGCATTTATATGCTAATAACCCGTGTAAGTTTATAACTGGAATTCGCTAAATTCTAGTAAGGGTTATGTATATGTATATTTATATGTTAAAATAAGTTTTGATGCACATTTGGGTTATGGTAGAATCGGAGGTTTATTGTTATGTTTTAGATGATGGGTTACGCGAGAGTGGACTAGGCGTAGGTTAGATTTAATTGTACCTAGAACGTGTTGGGTAGTCAATTGAGGACCATGTGCATACGTTTAAGTGCACGCTCTAGTTGAGGGGTGAGTTGGAATTCCAGGAGATTGCGGCTCCACTTTAATTCATGTTATAGTGAATTTATAATTATTATGCATTTTAATGCACTTGCTAAAATGTTTTCAAACCTCGGGCTATGACCCGTTTATGTTTTTTTTTTGCTATACATATATCGTATTATTTTAGGTGTTCCTCCGCAAGGACGCCAATGATGCTTTCTATCAAGTACTTGTGGAGCCGTAGCAGATGCAGACTATTGCTGATTTTTTTAATAGTTGTTTCCTATCTTTTGTAAATCTAGTTTAGGATTCAGTTTGTATATCAGGTTTACACACAAGGGTTGTGTTTGTAGCACTTTTATATTTATTTTCTCAGATTGTTGTATTGTCTGTGACCCGACAGCATATTCGGGTATTTCCTTTTATATATTTCTGGTATACTATAGAACTATTCCCTTTTTATTTTAGCACGTGTGTGTACTTTTTCATGTTCAGTAGTTCTTATGTTGTTGGTTGGTTAATGATCACTTTATGTTTTAAATTTTTTTTTGGCACCCGCTTTTTATAGTTTTGGGTAGTTTGCTATGTTTATTTTAGTATCATCAGCAGATGTTGACAATGATCCACTTGATATTCTTGATTGATTATAGTATAGGGCTGGCCACCCGTTATTATTTTAAGCGAGGTCTCACAGGTGGTATCAGAGCATCAGGTTCTAGTGTCTTTAGGATCTGTGTGGGTTTTATGTGTTCTTTTGTAAGCGTACTTGATGTAGAGCCCTACTATTAGGACTGTTGTGTTCATTACGTGTATATCTTCTTTTGTGATGTGTAATCACTTGAATGGTGTTCTGATACAGTTGTTCTATTTTTAGATGCCACCCAAGCGAGGTCGTCCAGGCAGGGCAAATAGAGGGGCTGAGAATGTGGAACCCCAAATGCCTCAAGGGACTGTTACCATAGCTGAAGTTGCCAATATTGTGGCACAAGCAATAACTGCTACCATTTCTGCAATGGCACATCAACCGGTAGTTCAATCATCCCAAGACCACCCAGGGCTGTCTACGTGGGAAAGAGTACGGGAAGCTTTTCAGGGTGCGTTAGTTGCAAGTCGTAGGAAGAAGGGTATGCAAAGGCACATTCAGATGGTTTAATGCAGTGAGGTCCAGAAGAAATTTCTCGCCACCTTTAAATTAATGGGAGCAGCTCTCCAATGGTGGCAATCAATCACCACATCGGAGCAAAGAGATGCGATGCCCATAGCAGATTTTTGGGAACGCTTTAACCGAAAGTATTTTCCTTTCGCGATCCAGATGGAAATGAGGAGGATATTACTGGATGTGTTTCAAGGTGATCAAACGGTGGTCGAGTACAAAGAAGAATTTACTCGATTGGAAAATTTAGTGCCCGATGAGGTAAATACGTAGGAGAAGCGAATAGTGAAGTTCATGGGAGGTTTATAATGGCGAATTCGGAAACATTTATTAGGGAACCCAGTGTTATTGACTTTTATCTAGGGGTGAATGCAGCATTATTACAGTGTCAGGAATATCGTCTTCGTTCGCAAGGGGGTAAGAAATTTATAAGCTTGGGTTCATCAAGTAAGTTCGGAGAAGAGAACGCCAGTGAAGCAAGATGGTATAAGCAGGATTATCAAGTGCCACAACTGCATTTTGTTCCTCAGGATGGGCAGGGAGGATTTGCTGGTAGATGTTTCTTTTGTAAAGAAATAGGCCATAGGAAGAGGGATTGTCCCGAAAGAGGTAAAAGGCAACTTTTTGAGGAGGTTTTGGATGTGCAACCCCTACAACAAATCATAGGATAGTTTGGGCAGGAGGACTTCGAACAGGAACCCATCGATGAAGCGATGCAGTCGGACTAGAGAGGTAATATGTAAATTATATTTTTTCCTTTGGGGTTAGGTTATGCCTTGAGGAGTATTGGGAGTATCACAAGTAAGATTTTAATGAGTGGTTAGTTGTAATAACCCTGTTATGTATGGGAATAACCTGGAAGAGAGGAGTGAGTAAGTGGGGCACTTAGATGATATCTTTTGGAAGAACAGATTGTCTTGCGATGTACTAGTAGAGAGTTACGACTTTGTTTTGAACGTAGGAACAGTTAAAAAAATTTGAGTAGTAACGAAAAAGCTATCGTTTTCTAGTTGTGCTACACTTATGTATTTGTAATGTTCCAGTTATGGAAGGGCCTAGTGTATGGCAATGTTTTGTTATGATGTAAGGGATTCTTGTTACTTAAGAGATTCAGTGTTTAGTGGGCTATTGTTGAGCTAGGAATTTTAGCTCACGGTTGTGTTAGTTTTGAGAACTAAAGGTTGGTAAGAGTATTGTATTTGTTTGAGCCTTGTGTCTTGGGCATAAGGTCTTTGATTTGGATGTCGAAAGACATAAACTGTTTTTTTTAAATAAAATTATTTTATAGAACTTCGGGAAATATCAAAATGATTCAAACATATTTCTTTTAAACTTTAGTCCTGATCTAACTGATCTCAATCCCCGACAGAGCTACACAGTAGTGTATTGGGAGGGTTCCTTGTTTGGATGTCGCTTGTGAGACCTCCCCCGCATGAAATTAGCGAATGTCGGGAATTAAGAAGAGTTAAATCTTGGGACATTTCAAAAAAAATTATATAATTAGTAAGTTATAATGGATTAATTTGTTTTGAGTTATTTTACGATTAGAGTCTAAGTAGAGTCGGGTAATGCTTATATAGTTTAGATCTGGTACAGGGTGTATGGGCGCCATGGTTAACTGATTTGGTTTTAAATTAGGTTGATTCGCCGTGAGAAGTGAGAGGAATAGGTATAGTGATTTTGAGGATAGGTGTCGTAGGAGCTAGTTGACGTTTGGAGTACTAGGCTTAATTTAATTTCGGGGACGAAATTCTTGTAAGGGGGAAGTCTGTAATACCCCATGGTTTGGGGAGTAATAATTTAATTAATTTTGGAGAAATATATTTATTTAAATTGGAGAATTTTAAATTGGGAAATTAAGGTAAAAAATTTGAGGATGTTAGAAAGTATTTCGAATGATGATTCTGAGTGTGAGGTTGATCCCGGAGGGGTCGAGATAGTCAAAATCACTCTACTTGGGTCTTATTTGGGTTTCGAAATATTTTTAAGTTCGCTTGACTCGAATTGGAGTAAACAAGTCATTTAAAGTGTGTATTATCATTTAAAGTTGGGTATCTTGGAGATAAGGCATAAAAAGCCTACGGGAGATAACAATATCATTTGAGAAATTGAGAGAAAGGCCCTAGAGAGAGAGAGAGAGAGAGAAGAGAAAAAAGAGGGAAAGCTTGGGGATTTCGGCCAATCCACAGTTTCGAGGAAGATTCAACTTCGAGTCAAGTGATTAAACTTGCTAAATAATTCTTGTGTGTAATTTATTTCATAATTTGTGGACAAAATTATGGATTTTGGGTTATTTTGTCAAAAAACCTAGATTTTTGGTTAACTCTTGTATTTGAGGTGTGGGTATATGGATTTAAGGTTTTAAAATTTGTTGGGATGAAAAATAATGAGTTTTGATGTTAGAAATATATTTGGGTTGAAGAATAATGGAGAAAAGATTATATTTATGGTTTTTGGAAAATATGTTTTTTGGAGAAAAATAGCCATTTTCTTAGCTTCTGAACTGGCCGAATCGATTCGGCCCCTTTACGAATCGATTCAGAATGTTGCAGAGTTACACGACTGAGTGATCGAATTGATTCAAACCCAAAGCCGAATCGATTCGGCCTAAGGCAGACTTATAGGTCCCTTGGACCGAATCAATTCGAATTTGGGGCGAATCGATTCGCTTTGTGGGTCGAATCAATTCGGGCTGGGCCGAATCGATTCAAAAAAAGGAGTGAGTTTCACTCCTTTTCGTTTAAGTTTATCGTCTTAGAACTTGCGAGGTTTTTCTAGAGTGAGTTTCGCTCCATTTCGTTTGGGTTTATCGACTTAGAACCTTTATATATTTTACGAGAAGTACGTTTTGGAGATTTTTAGGGACTTTCACCTAAGATGAAATGTTGGGGTCGTATTGAGTTATTTTTAAGGGATTAAATTGAGGACTATTGTATCGACTAGTGGGGATCCTACTATCATCGAGATTTCTACTTGGGGGATAATTATTGTTTATCAGTGTGCATTAGGATATAGATGGTATCCTTAATGTTGATTGAATTGGGAGACTATTCATACTAATAAGTGTGATGGATGAGTAAGTTTCAAGTGAGGGGTCGTAATATGAAATAAAATGGGAAGGTATGCGAGTTAGCAACGGTTAGTATAACGATAGTTATATACTTATAAATTAAATTACTTCTTTCATACATATGGACGTAAGAGAGTATTTATACCTATATGTCATAATGTAAATACCTTGTGTGATGGTTTGTATATATAAGATGTGATTGCATATATATCTAGTGTGAATGATATATATATACTTATTGTGTGGGCATACCCTCCATTGCTATCATGGGAAGTTGCACGATGTGGGTGAGGCCCCGAGCTTGAGGAGCAGGGTGCGTATAGTCCCCAGGTCATAGTCGTCCATTATTTACCGTGTGATTTTATTCTGGGTGAGAAGTCTTGTCTATGATTCGTTCTCACTTTAAGGTTAGGAACTATGACCTCTTTCTATACATTATGATTTGTTTTATTACCAGGGCGGTGTGATAATAATCTGATAAATGGTAACCCCGGATAAAGCGAGTAATTAATGAAAGATGATATCATTGTGAAGTATTTTATATCCATAAGAGATTGTGTATTGGATATTTAAATGTACACTAAGAGTGTTTCGTGTACTTGCTTGTTAGAGTTGTATGATTGTGCTTTGTAACTAGAATAATGTTATAGACCCTAAAAGATTCGGAGAATTATCTTATTTATGTGATTAGAGATTATTGCTCCTTATATGTATTCGTAGTTATGTGTGGGGTACCGAGGGCATAATGGACCTCAACGACCAACCATGCCAAGGAGTAGTGTATCGAGGGGTTACTCATTTGGATTTCTCTTTACGAGACGTCCCACGCACGAAACATAGTGCAATGTTGGGAGTGGGGAGAATTTTAGTCCTTAGTTCTCGGATGTATATGTTATAGCAGGACAATGCTTTAGGAGAATAAACTAGAGAAACATTTTAATTAAGTAGTTGATGGTATATGCGTTATGCATCGAGGGAATAATGGATCTTGACAATCAACATTGCCAAGGAGTAGTGTATCGGGGGGGTTTCTTGTTTGGATTTCGATTTGCAAGATGTCACACGCATGAAATGCAGTGGAATGTTAAGAGTTGGGAGAAGTTTATTCCTTATCATTTAGATTCTAATAACTCGTGTAAGTTAATAACTAGAGTGCGCTAAATTCTAGTAAGGGTTATGTATAGGTATATTTATATGTTAAAATAAGATTAGATGCACATTTGAGTTATGGTAGAATCGGAGGTTTATGGTTATGTTTTAGATGATGGGTTACGCGATAGCGGACTAGGCATAGGTTAGATTGAAATGTACCTAGGACGTGATGGGTAGTCAATTGAGGACCATGGGCATACGTTTAGGTGCGCGCTCTAGTTGAGGGGTGAGTTGGATTTCCAGAAGAGTGCGACTCCACTTTAAATCATGTTATAGTGCATGTATAGTTGTTATGAATTTTAATGCACTTACTAAAATGTTTTCACACCTCGAGCTCTGGCCCGTTTATGTTTTTCTCTTGCTATACATATATCGTATTATTTTAGGTGTTCCTCCACAAGGATGCCAATGATGCTTTCTATCCAGTATTCGTGGAGCCGTAGCAGATGTGGACTGTTGAGGGATTTTGTTATAGCAGTTTCCTATCTTTTGAAAATCTAGTTTAGGATTCAGTTTGTATATCGAGTTTACACCCAAGGGTTGTGTTTGTAGCACTTTTATATTTCTTTTCTCAAATTGTTGTATTGTCTGTGGCCCGACATCATATTCAGGTATTTCCTTTTATGTATTTCTGGTATACTATCGAACTATTCCCTTTTTATCTTAACATGTGTGTGTACTTTTTCATGTTCAGTAGTTCTTATGTAGTTTGTTGGTTAATGTTCATTGTATGTTTTAATTTTTTTTTTTGGCACTCATTTTTTATATTTTTGGGTATTAGCTATGTTTATTTTAGTATCATCGGTAGATGCTGAGAATGATCCACTTGAAATTCCTGATTAATTATAGTATAGGGTTGGCCACCCATTATTATTTTAAGTGGGGTGTCACACATAGGTATGTGTGTGACCCATTTGGCTCGGGACTATGTTCGCCTCTAGTATTTATGATTTGCATTTATGGTTAGAGTGAGATACAAAACCAACACTCATTTATACAGTGTGTGATGTACCAAGACATGATAGTAGAGTATGCATGCACCAAGAGGTCTCGGTCTAAGGGTGTAGTGTGTGTGTGTATATATATATATATATATATATACTGATGATTTATCCTATTGTGTGTGCCTAGTAGAACAGAAAGATAATGGTATTTACGATAATTCCGGTATGTGACTAGGTAATTGTAAAATGAGAAATTTATAATTGCGATAACATAATGTATGGGTGATATGGGAGAATATTACGAGTAGCTTGTGTTATAATAGATTTGGTTTGGACTAGTTAAGCGGGGTATCATAATTAGGATGGGTTAGATTTACATGTTTGTTGGGCACATTAGATGAGAGATGAGCATCTCAAGTGAGAGCACGTAAACCTAACATGTATATAATATTTGCTAATTTTTCATTTAAACGCTTGCTAAATTTTTAAACTTTTTTACTCGGGCTCTGATCCATTTTCTCCAAATCTCTATTGTTTTTGTAAAATATTTTAGGTTCCCAGCAATTGGGACACCAGGCTTAGCAGGTTCTATCTTTTGGCATGTTGCAGCTGTTGTGGAAGTGGTAGGTCCTTGATATTAAACGCCTCAGTGTTATTTTTCTTCATTATGATCCATTTACTTTAGTCTTACATGTCATCCATTTCTATTTATTTATTATAAAGAGATTTTCATATTTCATTTCATTTCGTAGATTGTGATATTAGTTTTCCTATGGTTGACTGTATTGTTTATTTAAGACTGGATTGTGTATTCCAGGCATTCTTATTTAAACTATCATTATTTTATCTACCGTGTGGTTGATGATTAAATGGTTAATGGGTTATGAATTATTTTACTTGGTGTACTATAAATTATAAAAATTAACACCAGCTTTTCAAATACTAGGTGGTTAGTAAATAATAAAAAGTTTTCAACAGTGATGCTGAGAATGAAACCATATGAGAATCCTATTTTAATTTAATAAAGGCCTGATCACTCGGTATTTAATTAAGCGGGGTGTCAGAGCTACCTTCTATCACGGAGGTTCCCGCGCAGTGGGCGATCCCACCTTGTCGATTTTAGGGAGGTCTAGATTCATGCCCCAGAACATAGAACTTAGGGGGGTCACTATGTGTCATGTATAAGTGTTTCCGGAATGTCATTTGTATACGTTAGGTATGTGCGTAGCTCAAAGTCTTAGAACTATGTTTTCATCCATTGCTTGTTATTTGATTTTGGGTTCGAGGAGATGTACACTTGGACTGATAGCAGAGTATGCCCATGTTTCACGGTTGTCCTTTTGAGAGACGTTGTAATGATATATATTAGGGAAATTAAATATGTGTACCAATGTGAATATTCTACTTATGTGTGACAGTAGACAGTTAGATAGTATATATCTAAAGATTGAATTAAGTAGTGAAACTTAATTAATTGAATAATGAGAATATAAGTGAAATGGTAATTTCAACTCTTATAATGTATGAGAAATGTTAACTAACAGGTGAAGTACTGCATGGGCAGTATGGGAACAGAGATGTGTTCATATTTAAAAATACTTAAGTCTAGTTAGCTTGGGTAGAATAGCTAGGTGGGCTAACAAGAAAAGTAAGGAGTGCACAGTAGTTGAGAGTGGGGAAACTCAAGAGAGTGTACATGAACCTAACATGTGTAATAAATAACTGATTTTAATTTGTGATAAAAACTTGCTAAATATTTTCAAAATGCTTTGGCTTCTAACCCTTGCTATAAAATATTTTCAAAAGCTTTTAGGTGTCCAGCCACAGGGAATCCAGACTTGATGATTCCTTACAGGGACGTATAGCTGTAGCACTATGGAGGCTTGCAGAGTTTTGATTAGGAGCATCTACCATTTCGTTCCTAGCATGAGAGTTTATTATATTTTTTCAGTTTGGGCACGTTGGCCCCATTTAAGACTTTATTCATTCAGCATTTCAAATCAGACTTGTATTCAGATATTCTTTTTAGTTAGATTCATTATTTGGTTTGGGATTTTTTATCTCATGGTTTATTCGTCAAAAAAAATTTTAGTTAAGATATTTTGGACTCTAGTATCATGTGAATGTTTTAATTCAGTTTTTTCTCATATTATTATTTATCTATTTAATGCAAGATAAAATTTGGCACTGGCTTAATTACTAATTGGCGATTAGTAATTAATTTGGTTTTCAACAGTGATGCTGAGAATGAACCAATTTGTAAATCCTATTTTCATTTAATAAAGGCCTCATCACCTGGTATTTAATTAACGGGGTGTCACAGTATCTTTCTTTAGAAGCTTGTTGATTTGGACCATGACTTAAAGGCTTTGGAGTTGTGCTCCAAGAAAGAGAGTTAGAATAGAGTCCTTGTTTTAGAGAAAGAATTAGAGGACTTAAAAAATTCTAAGGTTTCCCGATGAGGAAAATAATGTTTTGATTAATGATTTGAGGGCACAAGAGAACACTCTTAGGGATAAGTTTTCTTACATTTAAGTTGAGCAAGCTAACCTTCTTATAATGATTCAAAATATAAAGAAGGAGTCCCTAAAACTTAAAGAGTCTAATTCTTTGCTTGAGTCTAAAATTTTGAAGTTGAAAGATGATTCAAAAGACTTGAGTAATGTTGGTAGTTATGGTAATAGCTTATTTATTTCTAATGCTTTAGTTTTCAAAAGCCAAGAACATTTTTTGTTTTAGAGGATCAACCAAATTCAAGGACATTAGAAAAGGTAAAACCTTATATAACATTCCTCGCGCTTACACATGTTCGCATTGCGGTAGGAAAGGTCACCTTAGGGAATTTTGTTACGATCTTGAAAAAGGTCCTAGGAAGTTAAAGTATAATGTTCCCTTGGTTCTCGAAACTCGACGAGTTAGGTATACTCCTATTTGTCTTAGGAAATCACTTTTAGAGGTTCTAGATGTTATACTAGTTGATTCTCGCATGCTTTCATAAGACGTGTCACATGCTATATCTTATGGGTGATTGCTTATATAATTTTGTTTGTCACACTAGCTATGCTGCGTAATATACATTTGCTAGTGTTATTACATGTGCATCTTTTGTATATATTTCTCTTTTATTGACTCATATTGAAAAATACGAAAAGATTTTTTGATAATTGTTTTGAAAAATACAAAAAGATTTTCGATTTTAGAGTATTTTATGTAATACCCCATATTTCTATATATTTTTATTTAATTAAATTGGGAAATTAATTGGGGAAAATACACTTTATTTAAATTACGCGAGGGAAATAATTTAATACAATTAAATGGTAAATCTTCTTATTAAATATTAATCGAGAGGTAGATAGTGGTTAATATTACATTATAATATTTATTAAGTGAATATAGTAAATAAGTGATAAGTATGGTTACGGCATAGTGAGTGATATGTGCATATTTTATTTTATCTCATCGAGAGTCGCATGTAAACTATTTTGATGTGAGGAATGAGAAATATATTTTAAGTTACTCGGATTGAATAGAGGACACAAATGATTACGGATGAGTCGAAATAGTCGGAATAGTGTACGTGGGAGTATAGTTTGGTCTCGGGTCAATTTTGTACCAAACCGGCACTTATTAAGGGCATTTTGGTCATTTTTCAAAAATAGGTTAAGGAACTACGAAATTTAGTGCCATATATCTGATATTTAGATATTGGGGTTAGGGATCATAACACAACAGGATTAGAAAGGCCATTAAAGAGAAGGGAGAACCATTTCCCAAAGCATAAAGATAGATTTGTGAACGTGGTGAAGGGTTTCTTGCACCTCATCATAATTAGAAAGGAAGATTTGAGAAGAAGCAATAAATCATCAACCAAACAACCACGAAATCAGATCAACCAATCAAAGGCAAGTGTTTATTTCAAATCAAATTGATGTTATGATCCCCATGTGTAGGCATTTCATGAATAGATTGATTTTATTTGAAAATCTTTTATGAAAAGTACCAATTGATTATAATTTTGAGTAAAATTGCATGTAGTTAGTGGTTATATCTTTAGATAATTACAAATTAGAAGAGTTTTGACTATTACTACAAATTTAAATCTATGTTTTGAATTGAATACAACGGATGAACACAAAACTAGATTTATGAAAGAGTTTTGAGGGTTTGATTCATTCTTGACTGATTTCGGTGAAGTTTGAATGTATTTGAAATGTTAGAAATCATCCTAACTCATGTAGGAATAGTTAGGAATAATCGGATGTGAATTTGGTGAAACATTATGGGGCTTGAGTAAATAAAAAATCGTAAAAATTGGAGAAAATGAAGCTCCACCTGTTCGATCGATCAATCGACCCATGAATGTTGATCGATCGATCGACCAAATCCTTCAATCGATCGACCCTGGCAGTTTTTGGTTTCTTTTCTTGGTTAAATTTTATTCGATTAGCAATGATGGAAGGGAATCTTAGGAGTGATATTATACCTATTTAAGAACTTGATAAAGACCAGTAGGTGTACAGAAAGGTCCATTAAGGTAATTGATAGTAGGGCTTAGAGTATGGACTGGACAAGATAACCGATTGATAGATGAATCCTAAAATTTAGGAATTTAGCTATGAAGAGAGGATAATTATCAATTCTACGTGTATACCAGTAGATTAAATATGGTAACTACGGGATTTATATAGTAAGGGGTAACTAGGACACTTATAGTTGTGTGAATACTCAAATAGTTATAAAATTGAATTAAATTCGCAAATAAATGATAAGTATGGTGAATATTAAAGATAAAAATAATACGTAAAAGTATAAATAATTTGGTTGTGTGAATACCTAAAGTATGCTTAATTCTGTATTGGGGACGATGATTATCCGGATCAATACATGAAAGCTCGATTTGGGGTCGATGATCATTTGGACCAAATCGAAGAATAATAATATTGGAGTCAATGATTATCCGGACCAATGTACATATGAATAACTTTTACTTTGTGTTCGAGGGATATCCGGACCAATGTAAATGATAGGATAATTGGGGTCGATGATTACCCAGACCAATAATCCAATAGTATGTATTGTGCGTGAAATATATACTTCATGATATTCTACTTATGTGCGGGAGTAGACTTGTAGATGATATATATATGTATAGATATACATTTAAATGATAAATTAAGTAGAGATAAACTTAATTAAAATAGTGAAAATAGATTGGGAATATCTATTGTAAATTAAGTAGTGAAAATTAATTATGGAAGTTGAATGATGATAGATATGAAATTCTATATGAATTAAATAGTTAGTCTTGATTAGGAAGATAGGTTTAACATAAGTGAATGTTACGTAAGAAATGAAGAACATGCGAGAAATGTTAATAATGAATCGTGCGGTATGGGTGGTACAAGAGAGTATACCATATATAAGATTGATAAAATACTTTTGTCGAGATATCTTGGTTTGTATTTGAACGTTAGGCGTGCACATTTGATGAGAGGTGAGGAAACTCAAGGGAGTGTGTGTAAACCTAACATTTGTAATCAATAACTGATTTTAATTGCGATAAATTACTTTTTAAATGTTTTCAAAATGTTTTGAGTACTAACTCTTACTATAAAATGTTTTCAAAACCTTTTAGGTGTCCAGCCAAAAGGGCGCCATACTTGATTTCATTCCAGGGATTCGGAGATGTAGCACTGTGGATGCTGACATGATTATCGAGTAGCCGACTCTTTCATTCAGATCCAGAATTGGATGTAAATCTTATCACTTATGTGTAGACATGTTATCAGTTGACTACATTGGAGTTCTAGTTTTGTATCAGTTTTACTTAGTAGTTTGATTGTGGATTTATGGCTTGGTTGAAGTTTCTAGCTGATGGTTTATTTGGCATGACATTGATGCATTTACATATTATGATCGTCATGATTTTAGTATCTTGTAATTGTTGATTTAGATCTCAAACTATTCATTTGTCCTGTTTATTTGAAAGATAAAATTTGGCACCGATTTAATTAACTTAGGTGGTTTGTATTTAATTTAGTTTTAGACGATGATGTTAAGAATGAACCATATGAGAAACCTGTTTTAATTGGATAAAGGCTTGCTCACCCGATATTTAATTAGATGGGGTGTCTCAGATGGTATCAGAGCATCGGGTTTAGTGTCCATAGGATCTGTACGGCTTACTACATTTTCAGCGTATCGTTTGTTTGATATATAGCCCTATTATTAGGATTGTTCCTTATATCTTTGTGTGCTTTGAGATATCATTCTTATGCTATTAATTTTTGTATAAATTTTGTGCTTATACAATTTGATCTATTTTCATATGCCGCCGAGGAGAGAGCGGGTTCAGCGGGACAAAACCAGAGATGAGGTGAGGGAGGATCCTCAGGAGCATCAAGTATCGCCACCACCACCAAAGATGATTTCTACTACTCAGGTAGCAATGATAGTGGCTCAAGAAGTAAAAATAGCTATGAGGGACATGGTATCCCACTTCCCTTAGCCTCAGGCTTAGTAGCTTATAGCACCAGCTATTCCATCCCAACAAGGGCCACCTACTTGGCATAGCATCGAGAGACCTTACGTAAGGGCCATCCTCCCGAGTTTTAGGGTGGCATAGACGTAGTAGCGGCATGCCAATGGAAGAAGAACGTTCAACGTCACCTACGCATGTTAGATTGCAGTCAGGTTCAGAGACAGATGTTGACCACCTTCAGGTTAACAGGGGCAACCCTTCTGTGGTGGGAGTCAGTATCCACCACTGAGGAGAGAGACTCGATAACTATTTCAGAGTTCTGGGTACGGTTTCACCGCAAGTACTTCCCACCTACAATGGAGGCATAGATGAGGAAGAATTTTGGTGATGTATGTCAGGGAGACCACTCAGTTGATTATTATGAGGAGGAGTTCACCCGTCTAGAAATTTTTGTGCCAGACAAGGTGAGCAACGAAGAGGCGAAAAAGCAAAAGTTTATGGATTGCTTGTCCTGGAGGATCAGACAACATTTTTTTGGAAATCCAGCATTGATGACTTATACTGATGTTGTTAACGTGACACTCTTGCACTGTCAGGACTTCCATTTCCATGGGAAGGGAAGTAAGAAGGAAACAGAGTCAATGCAGCAGAGCAAGACTGGGGGGAGAAGTGTTAGTGGGGAACCACCCTAACAATAGTAGACAATGGGTACTCAACGGAAGAACTCCCGGTAAAGGAACTCTGCTAAGAGATTCAGATTTGGTGGGCACCGATCGGATAGGTAGGGCTAGCAGGTTCCCAGCAGCAGTAGGTTCCTCAGGGCTGACGAGAGGCAGTTTCAAGGGAACTGTTTCACATGTGGCCCGCAAGGTCACAAGAGTAGGGCTTGTCCCCAACTTATCGGGGTGAATTTTTAGGGTGCTCAACAGGGGCAGTAGACTCCGTTAGCTCCAGCTCCAGTGCCAGCCCCAGCCCCACCCCGGCAGCAGGGTCAGATGCACTACGGGCGTGTATTCGACGTCCGGTATGTGCCTATGCCTCTAGCACCTCAGGTGCCACCTGTAGTAGAGGGTACATTTTCTATTCATGGATCTTAGGGCAGAGTACTTTTTTATACTGGAGCATCACATTCATTTATTAAGACTATACTTGCACTAGCCGCCGAATTATTACAGACAGCCGACAGTTTCCTTATGTGTGTAAAGTCACCGATAGGGAGGGTTTATTGATACATTCGATTTATAGATGAGTCGATATTATGATTAGGATACTGAGTCTAGCGACAGACCTCCTAGTATTATATATGGAGGGGTATGACGTGATTCTAGGTATGGATTGGTTAGCAGGCTACAGAGCGATGGTAGATTTCTATGAGAGGACTATTGTGTTTTCTATTCTAGGACAGGAGATGTTCCTTGTAGCGATGCCTCTTAGAGTGAGGAGGAGACCTCACAGGAGGGGGTTATTCCCTTAGATTCAATTACTGTAGTGAGGGATTTTGAGGAAATATTCCAAGAGATACTCGGGTTACCACAAAGCCGGAGAATAGAGTTTGTCATCGACTTAGCAACGGAGACTAGATCGACTGCCAGAGCACCGTATCGCATGTCTGAGATGCAGGAGCTGAGAGATCAGATCCAGCAACTCTCAGGTCAGGGTTTCATTCAGCGGAGTACATCGCCTTGGGGTGCTCCGGTTTATTTTTTTAAAAAGATATGGTTCGCTTTGCTTGTGCGTGCATTACAAGGAGCTGAACAAGGTGATGATACATAACAAGTATCCATTACCTAGGATTGCTGACTTATTTGATCAGTTCAGAAGGGCTACATACTTCTCCAAGATCTATTTGAGGTCGGGCTATCACCGGTTACGTATTCGGGAGGAAGAAGTTCCTAAGACCACTCTCCTATCAGGGTATGGATCATGTGAGTTCAGGGTGATGGAATTTGGTCTCACCAATGTGCTTGCATTCTTCATGGACCTCATGAACAGGGTATTCTAGGAGTTTCTGGATAGGTTTGTGATAGTATTCATCGATGAAATTGTGGTTTACTCACGGATGGAGGATCACGCTGAGCATTTACAAATGGTTCTGCAGACGTTATGGGACCATCAGTTGTACGCTAAATTTAGTAAATGTGGATTCTTCCTTTGGGAGGTACAGTTTCTTGGCCACATTATGTCCGATAAGGGAATAGTTATTGATCCGAGTAAGGTATCGACAGTGATGGAGTGGGGGCAGCCCACGACACCGACTGAGATTCACAACTTCTTGGGGTTGGCTAGATATTATCATTACTTCATCAACGGGTTCTCAAAGATTGTTGGTCCCTTGATAAAATTGACTTGTAAGAGAGTACCATTTGTGTGGAGTGACCAGTATCAGTTGTCTTTCGATGAGCTCAAGGATAGATTGACATCAGCACCCATACTTGCATTGCCTAAGAGTGGGATGGAGTATACGATCTACACGAATGCATCCTTATAGGGACTTGGGGGTGTGTTATCGCAGGAGGAGAGGGCGATATCTTATACGTCTTGAAATCTAAAGACCCATTGTAATACCCCGTATTTTTATGATATTTATTTACGGGATTAATTGAATTAAATGCGTATTAATTGGAAATTAATCCGGATTAAAATACTAGTGAGATGCGAGTTGGTATTTAATTTTAATGAGTATATATGGCTATATATGAATATTGAATTATCAAATTGTCGTGAGATTGATATACGGCAATTCGGGAAACTTTGTGGAGACGCGTGTGACAGTCGCGTCAGGAATATATTTATTTTAATTGAAAAGAGAATTTCATTTCTATTAACCGTATGGTCGTTTTGAGTGCGCCAACGCATCCGGAAGGGTCGAAATAGTCAGAAAACACTAGCCGGGGGTTTAGTTTGGGTCCCAGGGCATTTTTAAGCCATACCGGCAACGTAAAAGGGTAGTTTGGTAATTTTAGATTTTTGGAAATTAAAACCAACGAAAATTAGGAAATAAAAATCTGATTTGGTAATTACCCACTAAACCCACTAACTTCACCTTATGACCTAATGGGCTACAGGGGTTATTAGAATTAGTTCCAAGAGTTTTCCTAAGGCAAACCCTAGCCACCATTATCACCTTGGAGAAGAAAAGACTTGTAGAGAGAGAGAGAGGAGAATTATGCAGAGAAAGAGAGAGAGATTCATCAATTCGCCATCAAAATCAGAGAAATACATAAGGCAAGTGGTTTAATTACATATTTTGCAAAGAATGTTTCTTCCATGCGTAGGAAATTTATGAAATTTAATTGTTCTTGGAGAATGATAAAAACCCATTGATTTGGATGTAGAGATTTATAATTTTATGAGGATATTGTATGTAGAACAATGTTAGGATGATTATTTCAGAGAAAAATACATCTTTTATACCATAAAAACGGATTTATTTATGTCTATGGATGAATTTAATTTTCTAGGGTTCATGTTCATGGGATTTGGGGAAAACTGAGGGGATTTGATGATTTGATGATGTGTAGGAAGATTTGGCTATATATAAATGTTTAATTATGACCTACGAATGTTTAGTGTGTATTAGAAACCTTAAAATGCTGGGACGAATTGTATATGGGATTAGAAGTGAAGAAAGTTGGAAAAACGAAATAAGGAATTTCTGGGCTCGAAACTGGCCTCTCGTTAGAAGACCTATCCAGGTCATTCGAACGAGCTCGTTCGAACGAGTTTCTAATGAGTTGACAGTTTGGCTTCTGACGAGAGGGATGCTCGTTCGATGACTTTCGTTCGAACGAGATCTCGTTAGAAGACCCACTTCGTTCGAACGAACTCTCGTTCGAACGAACTCTCGTTCGAACAGCCTCGTTCGAACGAGACTTCTAACGAGCTGAAAGTTTAGGCTTTTTGGCCTGTTTTGATTTTCGCGTGTCCCGTAACCTTGTTGAGTTGTAGAGATAACATTCCCTTGATGATAAATCGATATAGTTGGTATATTTGGGATATAGTGAGGAGTAAAACATAGAAGTGTGATTTGAATTGAATGGAAATTGTGGAATAGGACGTGAGTGACTATTAGGACGCGAGAACAATTGACGGCTTGAATAATTATATTAATCGGGAATATGTAAATTGTGTAACATTATGAGTCGTTACGAGAACGAGAAGCGTACCACAAATAAATTATGGTGATTACTAAGATGTGTGCATACTTAGTATATGTATATGATTTTATGTGTATGGCATACCTACCATACTTGCTATTACGGGAGGTTTACGTTCGCTTAGGGCCCTCTAATCCTTGTGTTTCCTGGATTTAGATTGGTACCTCGAGAACATAGGTCAGAGAAGGACTTATTGGGATATTAATAAGTCTGCTGATCGTGGGAGCGTAGGTACGTGCGTGACCCATGTGATGTGACTGTGTTCGCCTCCATTGTTTGTGATTGTTGTTATCTGAGAACGATTCCTGAGAGATTCGGAATGCGTGATCCTTATGTACGTGATGTACCAGGATGGATAGCAGAGTATGTGTGCACCGCAGTTTAGTGTCGGGGTGCTTGTATTGTATATTTATGACGTGAATAATATACACTTAAATAATGAGAACTTTCTTGTTAAGTATTATGAGTATAATTATGGTAATGTTTTGAGAAGTTGTAACGGGATAACCGGTAGAGAATTGCATTGCTAATAATTGAGAATCCGAGTTTAAGTAACGCCCTCTATTTAGTTGATAACGCTAGAATGCATAATGAGAATCGAGTAGTAAGGGGTAGAACTTATTACGGTTTGGTTAGTTACGTATATCACTTAGATGGGTATGATACGTTAGGAGTGCACAATTAGTCGAGAGGTGAGTATTTCATGTGAGTGCACGTCCTAACATGTATTTTGCATTCATTGTTTTAATGTTATTAAAACACTTGCTATTTTAAATACTCTCCACTTTCGGGCTCTGACCCGTTTGCTTTCAAATCTATTTTTTGTAAAAACCATTTTAGGTGCCCAGCCACAAGGACACCATGCTTAGTATCCTCATTCAGGTGACGAGCTGTAGCTGTTTGTGGAAGTTACAGGACTTTGCTAGTAGATGCTTCATCTATCTTGACTCTATATTCAGCTTTCATCAGTTGTAGGGCATGTCGCCCATTTCTATTAGAAACATTTCCTATTTCAGATTTTCAGACTTTTGGCATGTAATTAATTCAGGATACGCTGTTTTACTTATTTCAGTTGTGGGATTGATGCGAGGAGTTTTTCCTCCGGACTTAGTATTATTTTGTTGGTTATTCTATTGTTTCGTTATGGTGAATGGTTGTTGTTCTTTCATTATCCTTTTACTGTATGTTAACCAGACTTAATTTAAAATTTGGCAACTTACTTTTTAAATACTAGGTGGTTAGTAACCATAAAAATGTTTTCGACAGTGATGCTATTAATTGAACTAACTTGGCATTTTGTATTGATTTAATAAAGGAGTAGCTACCCGGTATTTAATTAGTCGGGGTGTCCCAAGTGGTATCAGAGCATCAGGTTCTAGTGTCCTTTAGAATATGTACGGCTTATTATGTTTCAGCTGAGCTTTCTTGGATGTAGAGCCCTATATTTTAGGACTGTTGTATTCTCTTGTATATGCTATGTTCTTCAGCTATTTTGAGCTTATAACTGCGAACTTATAGACTTCATTCTTATTTCAGATGCCTCCACGACGTGCACAACGGGTTCCCAGGGATGCAACGCCAGAACCACAGCCCGCACCAGTTCAGGGCACGATGAATGCCGCCGAGGTTGCAGCCATTGTGGCCCAGGCGGTAAATGCCGCACTAGCCGTAGTTCAGCAAGCACCACTTCAGGCGCCAGTAGCCGCGCCAGTTCAGGCACATGCATTCCCGTCTACTTGGGAACGTGTACATGATGCTTTTCAGAAAGCAAACCCACCGGAGTTCGCTGGTATCTCCGATGTTGTGGTTTTGAGTCAGTGGAGGAAGGACATTCAGCGGCACCTGAGGATGTATGAGTGCACCGATGTCCAGAAGCAGATACTAGCTACCTTCAAGCTAGTGGGGTCTGCACTGCAGTGGTGGGAGTCTATTACCACCATGGAGGAGAGAGATACTCTCATGATCCAGGAGTTGTGGGTGCGGTTCGATCGCAAGTATTTTCCGTCAGCTGTTCACACGGAGATGAGAAGGAAGTTGATGAGCCTCAAGCAGGAGGGAAGGACTGTGGCCGAGTATGAGGCCGAATTTACAAATCTGTTGAATATTGTTCCGGATGAGATACCGACAGAGGAGAAGAAGATACAGAAATTTACAAACGGGTTGACTTGGAGGATCCGTCAGCATTTGTTGGGGAATCTATCGTTGGCCACTTACTCTGATGTGGTTAACGCTGCACTGTTACACTGCCAGGATCACCGCTTTCACATGGCTGAGGGCAAGAGATCGGGAGAGTCCAGCTATCAGGGAAGGACAGGAGGACATGGTGCCAGTGGGGCACAATCTGTTCAGGGGCAGAGACAGGGCGACCAGGGTTCCTAGCAGGGGGATCTCAAGAGGTTCAGGTCGGGAAATTTTAGGCACGGACAGGGAGGTTTCCGGCAGGGCCACCAGGGTCCGAACGGACATCAGGACCAGCAGGGTCAAAATGGCCAACAACAGTTTCAGCAGGGCCAGGGGAGGAACGGTAACGGCCACCAGGGTCGGGGGCAGCAGGGACAGAGAGGGGGGAACTTCCCGGGGAAGTGTTACGTTTGTGGAAAGACTGGCCATAAACGCCAGGACTGTCCTGATAGGGGCAGGGCCCCGCAGTAGCAGCAGGGTGCTCGACATGAGCCACATAGGCCACTTTTTCCACCTGCCCTCCCAGCCCCAGCCCAGGTGCCAGCACTACCAGCCATTCCAGCAGCTCCAGTGCAGCAGGGGCAGTTACTGTATGGACGTGTCTATAACGTCCACCACGAAGCAGCTCCACAGGCACCACCCGCGATTGAGGGTATGTTTCCTATCCATGGTACTATGGGTTGGGATTTGTTTGATACGGGGGCAACGCATTATTTTATAGCTACACATTTTGCGAAAGCCTTAGGGTTGTTAGCCACAGCAGAGAGCACAGTGACGTGTGTAGACTCACCATTGGAGAGTGGGTCACTTATTTTCTTTATATGCTGGGGAGTGGGGGTAGAGATTGGTAGTTTGGTATTACCTGCAGACATGTTGGTATTAGATATGCATGAGCACGATGTGATTATCGGTATGGATTGGCTAGCAGCTTATAGAGCCATGATTGGTTGCTTCGGTGGGAGCATTGTTTTTGCCATTCTGGGGCAAGAGATGTTTGTAGTGGCGATGCCTCGCCCAGAGGGAGGCTCGACCGCTCATTTGTATTACATAGAGGAGGATACCTCTAAGGAGGTTGTGATTCCTTTAGATTCGATCCCAGTTGTCAGGGAGTATTCTGATGTGTTTCAGGAGATACTAGGCCTACCCCCCAGTCGATAAATAGACTTTGTCATAAACTTATTACCAGATACGAGACCTATAGCACGCGCACCATACCGTATAGCTCCGGCAGAGATGCGAGAGCTACGAGATCAGATTGAGCAGTTGTTGGGTCAGGGGTTTATACGAAGGAGTACTTCGTCGTGGGGTGCCCCTGTGTTGTTCGTGAAGAAGAGGGATGGAACGTTGAGGTTGTGTGTGGATTACCGGGAGTTGAATAAAGTCACGATACGGAATAAGTATCCGTTGCCTCGAATCGATGACTTATTCGACCAGTTGAGGGGAGCTTCTTTCTTCTCCAAGATTGATTTGCGATCGGGATACCATTAGTTGCGTATCAGGGAAGAGGATATCTCGAAGACTGCGTTCTTAACGAGATATGGTTCTTACGAGTTTCGGGTTATGCCTTTTGGTTTGACCAACGCTCCAGCAGTGTTTATGGACTTGATGAATAGAGTGTTCAGAGAGTTCCTTGATCAGTTCGTCATTGTCTGCATTGATGATATTCTGGTTTACTCCCAAACAGAGGAGGAGCACGCCGAGCATTTGAGGCAAGTTTTGCAGACGCTACGTCAGAACGAGCTGTATGCAAAGTATGAGGAGTGCGAGTTTTAACTGAAGGAGGTCCAGTTTTTGGGACACATTATTTCCGACCGGGGGATATCTGTTGATCCGGGGAAGGTATCCGCGGTGAGGGAGTGGGGACAACCCACGACACCGACTGATATCCGTAGTTTCTTGGGCCTAGCAGGATACTACAGGAGGTTCATTCGGGGATTTTCAAAGATAGCATGTCCTTTGACACATCTGACTCGTAAAGGTGTGCCTTTCATCTGGAGTGATGCCTGTCAGTTGGCTTTCGATGAGTTGAAGGACAAGTTGACCTCAGCACCTATGTTAGCATTGCCGAGACCGTGAGTTGAGTATCTAGTTTACACCGATGCGTCCTTGCAAGGACTTGGAGGTGTATTACAGCAGGAGAGTCGGGCCATAGCTTATGCTTCCCGTAAGCTTAAGCCTCACGAGAAGAATTACCCCACCCATGACTTGGAGTTGGCGGCAGTGGTATTTGCCCTTCGGATTTGGAGACATTACCTTTTGGGGGAGAAGTTTCGATTGTTCACGGACCACAAGTCCCTACAGTACCTATTCAAGCAGAAGGAGTTGAATATGCGGCAACGAAGGTGGCTTGAGTTTGTGAAGGATTATCAGTTTGATATCCAGTATCACCCGGGGAAGGCTAACGTGGTAGCAGACGCGTTGAGCCGTAGGCCAGTAGATGAGGTGGCAGGGGTGTGGAAGGCCAAGTGGAAGGAGTTGGGACACCAGGATGCAGTGGCCCGATCGTTCATGTCTGTGATGACCATTACACCGTAGATTGTCACGAAGGTAGTAAGGGCACAGGCAAATGACTCGTTATGTCAGGAGAAGATAGTTCGATTACTAGTAGAGGGAGCCAAATCCTATACCGTTAGCTCAGACGGAGGATTACGCTTCAATAGGAGATTGGTAGTTTCGGAAGGGGAGGAATTGAGGCACGAGGAGATGGCAGAGTCGCACGGCTCACGGTTCGCGGTACATCCCGGTGGGGACAAAATGTACCAAGACATGAGACGACAGTATTGGTGGAGCGGGATGAAGAGAGATATTATCGTGTTTGTTTCAAAATGCGCCACTTGTCAGCTAGTAAAAGTGGATCATCAGAGACCGGCAGGACTTCTACAGCCATTGGAGGTCCCGATGTGGATGTGGGAGAGCATATCCATGGACTTTATCACGGGGTTGCCTACGTCACAGAGAGGTCACGACTCCATTTGGGTAATTGTGGACAGGTTGACCAAAGTCGTTCATTTTCTACCCGTAAGGACAGACTACACTACGGGACAGTATGCCCAGCTCTTTATTGCAGAGATAGTGAGACTTCACGGTGTGCCCCTAAATATCGTGTCTGACAGAGACAAGATATTTGTTTCACGATTTTGGGAGAGTTTTCAGAAGGCCATGGGCACAGAATTGCGGTTGAGTACGGCTTATCACCTGCAGACCGATGGGCAAACCGAGCGTACAAATCAGATGTTGGAGGACATGCTATGTATGTGCATCATTGATTTTGGGGGTGGATGGGAGCAGTATCTTCCACTGGTGGAGTTTGCTTACAACAACTCCTACCAGTTCACCATTGGCATGCTCCATTTGAGGCGTTGTATGGTAGACCTTGTCGTTCCCCAGCATGTTGGTTGGAGGTGGGGGACAACAAACTACTTGGGCCGTAAGTGATTCAAGACACTTCGGCGAGGATAGAGCTGATACGGAGTCGCATTCGGGTAGCTCAAGACAGGCAGAAGAGTTATGCTGATGCGAAGAGGTCCTTCAGGGAATTTGAAGTGGGGGACCAGGTTTTACTCAGAGTATCTCCTATGAAGGGGATTATGCGATTCGGTAAGAAGGGGAAGTTGGCATCGAGATATGTGGGACCATTTCCTATTATTGAGCGGATTGGACCGGTTGCGTATAGGCTTGGGTTACCGGAGCATTTGCATCGGATTCACGATGTGTTTCATATTTCCTCGCTAAGGAAATATCTTAGAGACGATTTGGCTTATTCTCACATTGCATTGGAGGACATCGATCTCCATCCTGATAGCTCCTACGAGGAGGGGCCGATTACTATTTTGGACCGAAGTGAGCGAAAACTGCGGTCAAAGATAGTTCCGTTAGTGCGTGTTCAGTGGCGACATCACAATGTCGAGGAGTCCACATGGGAGCGCGAGGATGAGATGCGCGAATGTTATCCGGAGTTGTTCTTACCAGGTACTTTCTAGTTCCGAATTTCGGGACGAAATTCTGTTATTAGGGGGGAAGTATGTAATACCCCGTATTTTTATGATATTTATTTATGGGATTAATTGAATTAAATGTGTATTAATTGGAAATTAATCCGGATTAAAATACTAGCGAGATGCGAGTTGGTATTTAATTTTAATGAGTATATATGGCTATATATGAATATTGAATTATCAAATTATCGTGAGATTGATATACGGCAATTCGGGAAACTTTGTGGAGACGCGTGTGACAGTCGCATCAGGAATATATTTATTTTAATTGAAAAGTGAATTTCATTTCTATTAACCGTATGGTTGTTTTGAGTGCGCCAACGCATACGGAAGGGTCGAAATAGTCAGAAAACACTAGCCGAGGGTTTAGTTTGGGTCCCGGGGCATTTTTAAGCCATACCGGCAACGTAAAAGGGTAGTTTGGTAATTTTAGATTTTTGGAAATTAAAACCAACGAAAATTAGGAAATAAAAATCTGATTTGGTAATTACCCACTAAACCCACTAACTTCACCTTATGACCTAATGGGCTACGGGGGTTATTAGAATTAGTTCCAAGAGTTTTCCTAAGGCAAACCCTAGCCACCATTGTCACCTTGGAGAAGAAAAGACTTGTAGAGAGAGAGAGAGAGGAGAATTCTGCAGAGAAAGAGAGAGAGATTCATCAATTCGCCATCAAAATCAGAGAAATACATAAGGTAAGTGGTTTAATTACCTATTTTGCAAAGAATGTTTCTTCCATGCGTAGGAAATTTATGAAATTTCATTGTTCTTGGAGAATGATAAAAACCCATTGAATTGGATGTAGAGATTTATAATTTTATGAGGAGATTGTATGTAGAACAATGTTAGGATGATTATTTCAGAGAAAAATACAACTTTTATACCATAAAAACGGATTTATTTATGTCTATGGATGAATTTAATTTTCTAGGGTTCATGTTCATGGGATTTGGGGAAAACTGAGGGGATTTGATGATTTGATGATGTGTAGGAAGATTTGGCTATATATAAATGTTTAATTATGACCTACGAATGTTTAGTGTGTATTAGAAACCTTAAAATGTTGTTGGTACGAATTTTATATGGGATTAGAGGTGAAGAAAGTTGGAAAAACGAAATAAGGAATTTCTGGGCTCGAAACTGGCCTCTCGTTAGAAGACCTGCCCAGGTCGTTCGAACGAGCTCGTTCAAACGAGCTTCTTACGAGTTGACAGTTTGGCTTCTGACGAGAGGGATGTCCGTTCAATGACTTTCGTTCGAACGAGATCTCGTTAGAAGGCCCACTTCGTTCGAACGAACTCTCGTTCGAACAGCCTCGTTCGAACGAGACTTCTAACGAGCTGACAGTTTAGGCTTTTTGGCCTGTTTTGATTTCGCGTGTCCCGTAACCTTGTTGCGTTGTAGAGATAACATTCCCTTGATGATAAATTGATATAGTTGGGATATTTGGGATATAGTGAGGAGTAAAACATATAAGTGTGATTTGAATTGAATGGAAATTGTGGAATAGGACGTGAGTGACTATTACGACGCGAGAACAATTGACGGCTTGAATAATTATATTAACCGGGAATATGTAAATTGTGTAACATTATGAGTCGGTACGAGAACGAGAAGCGTACCACAAATAAATTATGGTGATTACTAAGATGTGTGCATACTTAGAATATGTATATGATTTTATGTGTATGACATACCTACCATACTTTCTATCACGGGAGGTTTACATTCTCTTAGGGCCCTCTAATCCTTGTGTTGCCCGGATTTAGATTGGTACCTCGAGAACATAGGTCAGAGAAGGACTTATTGGGATATTAATAAGTCTGCTGATCGTGGGAGCGTAGGTACGTGCGTGACCCATGTGATGTGACTGTGTTCGCCTCCATTATTCGGAATGCGTGATCCTTATGTATGTGATGTACCAGGATGGATAGCAGAGTATGTGTGCACCGCAGTTTAGTGTCGGGGTGCTTGTATTGTATATTTATGACGTGAATAATATACACTACTGTTATTCTATTGTTTCGTTATGGTGAATGGTTGTTGTTCTTTCATTATCCTTTTACTGTATGTTAACCAGACTTAATTTAAAATTTGGCAACTTACTTTTTAAATACTAGGTGGTTAGTAACCATAAAAATGTTTTCGACAGTGATGCTATTAACTGAACCAACTTGGTATTTTGTATTGATTTAATAAAGGAGTAGCTACCCGGTATTTAATTAGTCGGGGTGTCCCACCCATGAGAAGAATTACCCAACCCACGACCTAGAGTTGACAATGGTCGTTTTTACGTTGAGGATATCGAGACATTACCTGTTGGGGGAACAATTCACTTTGTTCATGGATCATAAGTCACTTCAGTATCTCTTCACATAAAAGGATTTGAACATGAGGCAAAGGCGGTGGCTAGAATTTATGAAGGATTACTAGTTTGATATACAGTGTCATCCTGGTAAGGTTAAAGTGGTGGTAGGCGCATTAAGTTGACGACTTACTAGGGATGTAACAGAAGTGCGGAAAGCAAAGGGGAGTGAGATCTAATAGGAGCATGAGGTTGCCAGAGCATACTTGGAAGTTATGACTATCACTCCTGAGATCATTATGCAGGTAGTGAAGGCACATGCAAAGGATCAATTCTTTGAGGATAGGGTATGACAGTTACTAGCTGAGGGTGTAGAGTTTTACTCATTCAGCTCCAAGGGAGGCTTGTGCTTTAATGGGAGATTAATAATACCCGAGGATGAGAATTTGAGACATGCAGTTATGACTGAGTCTCACAGTTCTAGATTTGTAGTACATCTCGGTGGGGACAATATGTACCAGGATATGAGGAGGTAATACTGATGGGCTGACATGAAGATAGACATAGAAGAGTTTATCTTAAAGTGTGTCACTTATCATCTTGTGAAAGTTGACCATTCGAGACCTTCAGGTATGCTACAACCATTGGAGATTCCCATGTGGAAATGGGTAAGCATATCTATGGATTTCATTATGGGACTGGAGACATCGCAGAGGGGTCACGATTCCATTTGGGTGATAGTGGATCGATTGACCAAGGTATCCCATTTCTTTCCGGTTCATACTGATTTTGAGATGATGCAGTATGCGTAGCTATTCATTGCCAAGATTATTAAGCTGCACGGGTTGCCGATTAATATTGTGTTTGATAGAGACAAGATATTTTTGTCCCATTTCTGGCAGAGCTTTCAGGAGGCTATGGGTACTGACTTGAGATTGAGTACGGCATATCATCCCCAAACTGACGGATAGATAGAGAGGGTGAATCAGATGCTGGAGGACATGCTGAGGATGTGTATCTTGGATTTCGGGGGAGGTTGGGAGCGATACCTTCCCATTGGTAGAGTTTATGCATAACAACTCTTACCAATTTACTATCAGGATGGAAACATTTGAGGCACTATATGGGTGACCTTTTCGTTCGCCTGCATGCTGGTTAGAGGTTGACGAAAATAAGTTATTAGGACCTGAGATGATTCACGAGACTACTTCCAAGATTGAGTTGATTCGAGGACATATTCAGATAGATCAAGATAGGTATGGAGGGTAGAGTTGATTGAGTTGATTCCGGATGAGTCGAATTAGTGTACCCGGGAGTATAGTTTGGGTTCCGGGTTAATTCTGGACAAAATCGGCACTTATTAAGGGAAGTTCGGTCATTTTTCGAAAAGAGGTTAAGGGACCTACGAAATTTAGAGCCACATATTTGATATTTAGATATTGGGGTTAGGTATCATAACACAAAAAGATTAGAGAGACCGTTAGAGAGAAGAGATAACAATTTCCCAAACCCTAGGGAGAGATTTGTGAAGGTGGTGAAGGGTTTCTTGCACCACAAGGCAATTAGAAAGGAAGATTTGAGAAGAAGTAATCAATCATCAACCAAGAACCATGAAATCAGTTAAATCAATCAAAGGCAAGTGTTTATTGCAAATCAAATTGATGTTATAATACCCATGTGTAGGGATTTCATGAATAGATTGATTTTATTTAAAAAACTTTTATGAAAAGTACCAATTGATTACATATATGAGTAAAATTGCATGTAGTTGGTGGTTGTATCTTTAGATAATTACAAATCAGAAGAGTTTTGATTATTACTACGGATTTAAATCTGGGATTTGAATTGAATGAAATGGATGAACACAAAACTAGATTTATGAAAGAGTTTTGAGGGTTTGATTCATTCTTGATTGATTTAGGTGAAGTTTTAATGTGTTTGAAACATTAGAAATCATCCTAACTCATGTACGAATAGTTAGGAATAATCAAATGTGAATTTAGTGAAAAATTATGGGGCTTGAGTAAATAAAAACTGGTGAAAAATCGAAGAAGATGAAGTTTCACCTGTTCGATCTATCAATCGGCCCATGATGTCGATCGATGGATCGACCAAATCCTTCGATCGATCAACCCTGACAGTTTTTTGTTTCTTTTCTTGGTTAAATTTTCTTGGATTACAAATGATAGAAGGGAATCTTAGGAGTGATATTATACCTATGTAAGCACTTGATAAAGACAAGTAGGTGTATAGAAAGGTCTATTGAGGTCATTGAGAGTAGGGCTTAGAGTATGGATGGGACAGGATAGCCGATTGATAGATGAATCCTAAAAGTTGGGAATTTAGATGTGAAGAGAGGGTAAGTATCAATTCTACGTGTGTACCAGTAGATTAAAAATGGTAACTATTGGGTTTATATAATAAGGGGTAAGTAGGACCCTTAGAGTTGTGTGAACACCAAAAAGGTTAAGAAATTGAATTAAATTCCTAAATAAATGATGAGTACGGTGAATATTAAAGAGACAAATATTACGTATAAGTATAAATATATTTGGTTGTGTGAATACCTATTATAGTGATACTTAGGCTATGTGAATATCTAAAGTATGCTTAATTCTGTATTGGGGTCGATGATTATCCGGATCGATACATCAAAGCTCAATTTGGGGTCGATGATCATCTGGGCCAAATCGAATATTAATAATATTGGGGTCAATGATTATCCAGACTAATGTAAATATGAATAACATATACTTTCGAGGCGAGTGATATCTGGACCAATGTAAATAATAGGATGCTTGGGATCAATCATTACCCGGACCAATAATCCTATAGTATGTATTGTGCATTGAATATATACTTCATGATATTCTACTTATGTGCAGGAGTAGACTTATATATATATACACACACACAAATCTGAATAGTAAATTAAGTAGAGAGAAACTTAATTACAAGATTAAAAATAGATTGGGAATATCTATTGTAAATTAAGTAGTGAAACTTAATTATGGAAGTTAAATGATGATAGATATGAAATGCTTTCTGAATTAAGTAGTGAGACTTGATTATGAAGATCGGATTTAACATATGTGAAGGTTACGTAATAAATGAAAAACATGCGAGAAATGTTAATAATGAATTGTGCGGTATGGGCGGTACGGGAGAGTATACCATGGATAAGATCGGTTATATACTTTTGTCGAGATAGCTTGGGGGTAGTAATTAGGTGGGCTAAGTATAGAACGTTAGGCCTACACATTTGATGTTCGGTGAGGAAACTCAAGGGAGTGTGCGTGAACCTAACATGTGTAATCAATAACTGATTTTAATTGCGATAAATTACTTGTTAAATATTTTCAAAATGTTTTGAGTACTAACTCTTGCTATAAAAATGTTTTCAAAATGTTTTAGGTGTCTAACCACAAGGGCGCCATACTTGATTTCATTCCAGGGATTCGGAGATGTAGCACTGTGGATGCCGACAGAATTATTGAGTAGCCGACTCTTTCATTCAGATCTAGCATATGATCTCATTCTTATCACTCATGTGCAGACATGTTGTCAGTTGACTACATTGGAGTTCTAGTTTTGTATCAGTTTACTTAGTAGTTTGATTGTGGATTTACGGATTGGTTGAAGCTTTTAACCGACGGTTTATTTGGCATGACTTTGATGCATTTACATGTTATGATGGTTTGGATTTTATTATCTTGTAATTCTTGATTTAGATCTCAAACTATTCATTTATCCTGTTTATTTGAAAGATAAAATTTGGCACCAGTTTAATTAACTTTGGCGGTTAGTATTTAATTTTGTTTTCGATAATGATGCTAAGAATCCATATGAGAAACCTATTCTAATTTGATAAAGTCCTAATCACCCGATATTTAATTAGACGGGGTGTCTCATTTTAGTTTGACACATTTGGCGTGGCATATAGGTGTGTTTGAATCCAATTCATTATTTACTTTCCATGTGGCTAGAATATTTGGTTATAATTTTAAATTCTTAGATTTTTCTTAATCATGATTACAGGGAGTTGTTTCGAACTTGATTTTCTTTATGGATTTGACTTTATGTCTATGCACACACATGCACAAACTTGTTGAACATTTAACTTCACATGTATATTTGAGCTTTGCGAGATGTTCTCCTATCAATTCTGTCATCTACATCTTTTGTGACTATAAGGGATTTGTGCATGTAAGAAACGTTGCCCTGAGAATTTTGTTTAGTATTGAAAAATATGAGGATTCTCGGGAAAGGGATATAAAAGGAGAAAATCTCGTTTGTTGGAAAGCCACTGTTGACAAGATCCCAATAAAAAGTTTAAAGGTAATAAAAATAGAAAAATTACCAAAACGGGGCCAACATAGTTTAGTTTGTTTCATCTTTAAAAAATAAAAATCACTTCAAAAGAAAAGAATAGAAAAATATGATATATGTTTATCTTTTGAGGGAATTTAGTTGAAGATCAATGGATTTGCACAATGAATTTATGCTTATTTTGTCATGACGTTATTGATTCATAGAATCATCAATATTCCAGGTCTGTGTGCATTGTGCTTGTTTGTTCATTAAGATTACTTTTTCTTGTCACTTGAGGCTAATTCTTAGTTTGATAAAGTTTTGCAGTCAATTTGAACTTCTTGAACATATTTAAGTGTCTGGGTCATAATTCATTTGTTTCTAGTTCACACCCATTCATTCCATACCACATGTTTGGACATATCGATACTATGCTCGTGTGTAAAGATTAGGTGTTTTTTGTCATATTTTATGGTCATTTATACCTATATATGTGTGCCAGATTTTCTCTGGTATATTTTTCATATATTATATGTGGTATTTTGAGTTTTTGTCACATTTAGTCCATGTTTGAAAAATGCATGAATCTATTGGATTATTTGTGATTAAATAGCCATATTGTTTGTTGTACTGCATACTTTGAACATTTTATATTTGTTTTTGAAAAAAAAAATTAAAAAGTACAAAATAGTTAGTTTTGATGGCCTTTGAGATTATCATTACATTCGCTTGATTTATATCTTTTGTGATGATATCCTATCTTCTATGTGATGCTTAGTATTTCATGACTATATTTTACTTCTTTGTTTATTACGAACAAAAAGGATGAGAACAAATTACGGGGGATTTTTAATATTTGTTTAAAACTCGTTGCGTCACAGGGTATTTGTTTTTATCTCATGTGTGTAGGTACTTAAAGAGGAATTCAAGACACATCGGATGAGGATAAATTTTGTGAAAGTGAAAAAGAAGAAGTTTGAACACAAAGAGACTTATGCCATTCCATTCTAAGGTTAGGAAGGGTGTTAGGTTTCTTTTGTCATTTAGATAGTCATATTGATGTAATTTGGATTTTGGATAAGTTTGTTAGTTTTGGTACTGGAATAGCCAAAGGGGGAGATTTGGAGGAGAATTTTTTTTATATCCCTCATAGTATAGGCCTTGTATTTTTTAGTCTAGTTTGGTGTATCCCGTTACAAACCGTCATGTACCGTCATGGCAAACCAACTTCAACACTAGAGACTTCCCAATATCCCATAAAGGTATAAAGAAATTTATTATTTGAATTAATTCACGAACTTTATTTTTGGGATGTTTATTTTTATTAAAAATGAATAGCGCTTTTTTATTTTTATTTTAAATATTTTTTATTTTAAACCTCGTTCAAACAAGATCTTTATCTTGTTGAAACGCAAATTATGTTTCATTAGAAGGATCGTTTGAAGCTTTTATCTAACGAGCATCAAACGTGGGCGTGCTGTTTTGACTCATCACTAGGTAGTTTAAACTTCTTTTAAACGAGATGGACTTCTCGTTCAAACGAGAGTTTGGTTTTGTTATAACGTGTGTCTTATCTCGTGTGAACGAACTTCAAATTCGTTCGAACGACTCGTCACCTCGAAAATTATGAACGCCTTTTAAATACAGGTTTTGTGTTCAAATTTTTTAAGACTTTTGCTAGAACTTTTTCTGAATATCTTTTACAAAAGTTCTTCTTTATTTAGTGTTCAAATACTTTTAATTCACAACATACATCCTGAAAATTATTCTATTAAATTCTTTTAAACCCTAGTCTATTTTATTATCTTGCATACACCTTTGTGGAGAAGGCATCTCCATGGATGACTTATGAACCCTGAGGGGAACACTGTTAAAGACGAAAGCTAGGATGAAAGTCGTGTGGTTTTTACAAGGATCATAGTTGAAGTAAGACGAAGCTCACCCACGAGAGATTCATCCGAGACGCTGTAGATTCCTTTATAGAATTTGTAAGTCGCGATTTGTAAATTTTATAAAGTGAATAAAAGGTTTTGCTTGAAAGGTATTTTTTCTGAAACTTTGCCTTTGTTGAATTCTTGGTTTGATTTATCTGTTTTATCACATAGATTGATGTTTAGGATAAAAAGATAAAAAAATTTAAAAAGTGGTTTGCATGCTTGGGAATTAAATTGATAAAAATACAATATTGGAATTTTTGTTTGTGACCATCCTCGGTAGTCAGTCCAGCCATTCTCAAAAATAGTTTTGTGTTAAAAGATGTTTAAGATCAAGAGGTTTAATACTATACGAAGGATTCACACCAAATTGAGACAAAATGTAAACGAAGTCCTATTTTAAAGTTATAATAGTTACGAATAAGTAATAGGTTAAAAAAATTAGATTTGGTAAAACTTGCAAATCGTATAATAGTTATAACAATAGGTTTAGATAGATATAGTCCAAATTCAGAATACACGAAGTTTAGGGTTAAAAAGGAATGGCTTTGCTTCAGCACATGTTACCACAGACTGAACATGCAAAACTCCAAAACCACTTAAACACATTATACATTAAAGTTAGGATAAAACCAATTTGTAGTTTTGAATAAATCAAGTTTAGCTTAACAAGGAATATACGAGTTTAATTGCACCAAAATAAGTTTAATAAATATTTGTTTAGTTTTCAAAAAAGTTTTAATTATTTGAACATGTAATACATAATAACTCGTATAAACCAAATTACATATATATATATATATAAGGGACGCAAAATATACCCCAACAAGATCGAAGGTTAATCAGAATCCATATCGTGCACGCACCAATAGCTTTGCAAGATCCAGAACTTAAAGCCTCTAAAATCAAACCCTCAAGGTTTAAAGACTTTCCAACTCGTAATCCCCCATATCAAAATAAATCAAACTCTCAAACCCTAAACAAAATCTAAACACACTGTCTCACAATATATATATATATTAAGAGAGATATGGAGAGAGAAAAAAAGAGTGTGTGTGAAAGTAAAGAATAAAATAGTGTTAAAACGTGTTTGATTGTAAAGAAACTAAATCTCAAAAGATAGAACACTTAGCTTTAGAGAGAAAAAGAGCTGAAAAAATTTCGACAGAGTTTTGTTTTGATTTTGCATTTTTCGTTCTCGTTTTTCAGCTAGCCCAAGACCTTTATTTATAGAGGCGGATGAAAGATCCTTGGTGGAACCTTAATTCCCACACAAATAAGGGCGTATAGGTAAATAACCAAGAAGTTTAAAGGGCATGATCGATATCACACAAAAAAAAGTTCGGTGGGGTTAAAGGGTAAAACCCAAATAGTAATTGAGGGTATAGGCGTCATATTAACCTCAATAAATAGTCGCTCCACCTGACATCACTCAGGCTGACACCCGATCAAACCAAGTGGGCCAAACGTTAAAACCCCATTGGTCCAAAATGTTGACATGGATCGAAACCAAACGACACAATTAATAAAAAAAAAGCCTTCGTTTAACTATTGGCTAGAATAAATTTAAGAAACATTAAGGTTGTGTAAAATTGTTTCATTTGAATGATTTATTTGACCATTTTAAGTTTAAAAAATCATAAAAAATATGATATTTTTTAAAAATTATGGAAAATAAAAAACCATAAAATGTATAATATTAAAAATATTTAGGCATATAAAATTTATAATACAAAAATAATGAATATATTAAACAAAAATTCAAATTAGGTTTTTAAAATAAGAAATTGAATTTAAAATAAAATAATTTTAAAATCCTTTTTAGGAATTTGTTTAGTGATAGAGACGATCCGAGTATATTTGGGAAAGTTTTTATAAAATTGAGCCAAAGAAAGCCCGTGAGATTTAAAGAGGGTATTTTCAATTGCATGTTATTTATGGATTTTAATTCTCTTTCGTTGTTTTTATTTTGTATGATGATGTTGAGAAAGATATAGATTGTTTGATACTTACAATCTTTGGCATAATGGAATGTCCAAAAGGTATGTGATAAAATAAGGGGTGTTACAATTGGCCCCTTATGTTCTCGATTGTGATTACCGTCATTTATTTCCACCTGGACCACACAACTTTGCTTAAGCTTGACACTAACCTCACATCGCCAATCGCTCGCCACAATGGGTAACATGCAACTATGTCTCAAATTATGTATTTGACTAATACCTTTCCATAAGATCTTTTTATGAACCTAGGATCACTCTTGGCGTCAAACTATAGAACACACACCTAAGTATTGTACCAATCCCCTCATCGTGGAAAAACAAAACTACGTGCTAAGTTTGCTCAAGTTCAAACACTTTATGATATGCTGGAATTATAATTCTTATAGTTACAACTATATTCTCTAATTTCCAGATCGGCCAATCCATGAGATCTCAAATCCTAAGGAAAGTGAATACTGCGAGCAAATCATGTAACAGAATGCGCAACCACACATACACAGAACTTGTGCAAATAAGAAAGTATTTCAATTAAGGGTGCGCCTAGTTGTTAAGCTGCAATGACCGTACCCGGTCCATCCGTACTCATATTAACACAAGCTGCGCTATGACAAAATCGTCATATGGAACAATACTAGACCATCAAAATTGGAAGGACATAGTCATCTACCTTTTGAATCAGAGGAACACGGTCCCTGATTATCGAAACTTAAAGAACACAATGAATCAAAACAAATTAATAATAGTTCTGAGTAAATCGCATTCACATATAACCGCAATGGTTTACGAAGGTCAAACCTACTCCACAAATCCTCCAAAGAAATCTCACTGGATCCTAGAATAGCCATACACCCTGTCTTAAGTCACCAATCGAGACGAGCCAGAAAATGAACCACTCATTTCCTCGAGATGAAAGTAATTTACGAATCTATTTCTCCTAGGGAAATCGAATGTTGGACTTCCCTCCTTAAGAATAAGGTTCTCTTGATGAACGCAAGCCACTCTGATTACGAGTGCCAACACCTTTGTCGACACCTACCTTGTTAATCTCACTAGTCAATGTGATGATGTGACCAACCTAACACACCTTGGTTACTGTCTACTTTGTCGTACCATGATGGTATCCCAAACGTCTCCTTAGGCCATACCCATCTAAGAAAGATATCTGACTTATTATAATCTTCAATAACATAAGTTTGTCATTGCACCTCTCTCCAAGTCCTACCCTAACTTGACATTACGTGACGGCTACACCTGTTGCCATTAACATTATAAGGGTAGAAAGTACTACTTGGATATACACCTCCTAATCCATGCAAGTCTAGCAAAATGAGACAAGATCTAATCTCCACCCTACTAAGGCTATTCTAACTTATTCTGTTGACACATATCGATATACTGGTCATACTTTGATATCCAATCTAAATTGTTATTCGCGAGACCTCAATTATGACATTTTGACATAAATTCCTTTTGTATTTCTTAGTACTCATCAATGTTAAATACGACATTTTGTACACTGTTCCTCTTATCATATCGAGTATCGTGCCACATCATGACATAAATCTCTAAGTTCTCCTTAGAAGGTTGCACCACCTATTCACATCAAATTAGATGACCTCACCAAGGACTGCATGATTCGACTCTTTTGAAATTGGCCAATAACCAGAGGACATCACATAATTATCAATACACTATCACTCGAAGACATGATCCTCCATAAAATCGAACTTAATTGGTTCCCTTTGGACATTAAGGAAACCTAAACATAATTGTCACCAAGGACAAGACATGATTTCATCAACCATCATTTCCTCATAGTGGGCATGCTCTATTGATTTCCTAACATTTGTTTCAATCATTGCTAGGTACTCACCCAAATACTAACTTATAGATCTCCAAACACGGTAAGACGTAATTGTTGAACACCTCAAGGCATTACAACAAGTCAACCTATATTGCTAAGGACGCCACGTGCAATATATCCCAAGATATTCCAAGGAATCCTTTCAAATACTAATTATATGCATCATGTATTAAACCACAAGTTAACACTATTAAGACTTCTAGTAGAATACAGGACATTGAGTATAACCTATAAGTCTTTAGGTCCAGAATACTGATCCTATTCATCAAATGTTGCATCATACTTTCCAAAACTAAGTCATAAAAGGATGCCTAGGGTTCATTCCCTTGTCATTTCAACTCATAATTATTACACACGTGACACCTTGACCATAAATGACCCTTATTTCTAATCACAGCTCATGAGATACATCTATAGGCTGACAATTACTAAGGCACTCACTCACAAAGATAGCATATTATCAACTAAAAACTAAATGTACATACCCTCAAGTATTGACCAACGCGGTTCCACATGCCCATTGAACTATTAATTACCTAAAACATGGCACTACCCCAAGGATTAAGTTCTCTTACCCGTAAATATAGCACCTCGAAACTTAAGGCATCCTTATCACAAATGGTTACTGCCTACGCATGACATTCTAATCACCTAATCTCCATCGTTGACTTTTCACAATTTATGTCTCTAATTTAATGGACGTTATAACATCCTAATTCGCCACACATATCATCAAGGGTTGACACATAAGCACCTCACACTAAAAATCGTGGTGTCTCCACTATTGGTTCGCACAGACACTCGCAAGTCACCAACATGTCTAAATCAAAAGTGCAAAAGCAATTAATGATAATTAACTTGGTCATATACCACTCGGTAATTAATTAACCATCGTGTTAATAACCTTGACTCCACCATCGAGAACACAAGCTGAAACCGTCACCAATCTAGCGTGATCTTCCAAAAACCAACACTGATTTGAAAGATCTACTACCAACCTCACGACGTCACTCCCAAAAGGAACCTTGAACCTAGAGCTCTGATACCATTTATGGTTTACCCACGGTCAACCCGGTCCAACCCGAGCATTAAGTGTGAAATGCAATGTAACAACTTATATAATATTACTAGTTAAGTTTTATTTAATTAACATTTCACTTATGTAGCATGGAATTCCTATTTAAATCAAACTACATGAGGGACCCGTGGTAAGCACCCCCGAAATTCATGCCTACAGAGCTACTAACGTAAAATAAAAAAGCACGCTTACATGTACCACACCATCAAAATACGGAACCACACCTGCCACGATAAAGATGAGGGATTGAGTCGAACGCACAATGGGAAATATATACACACACACATTAATGCATGAAACCATTTTTATTCTAAAAATATTACTTATTCTGATTGATTCCCTTTAACCTTATAAAGAATCCCTTCTTACTTGACTTGACATTTATTTCTTGATTTAACACACCAGGTTAAATACTTTAAACAAATACCCTTTGTTTAAGGAAACAGATTTCTATCACTGAAATTACCACGTACTCATACCAAGTTTACCTTAGTAGTTTCATTGAAATCACCTTTCAACACATGCAAGCACCGTGTTAGGAAATATTTTTTTTCTGTGAAAGCCTTTCATAAACAAACTATTGTGTTAATTATGGGTTAAACCTCTTTAGGTTGCTTAATTACCCATTTTGTCAATTAACATTGTCATTCCTTGACTTTATGGATATTAATTAATTTTCATATTTACTTGTCAACTTTATCCTTTACCAGGATGTTTATTAATTCATTCAAGTTAGGTTGTCTTTTCAAACATTGACCACACAACCCATTTCTTGACATGTTCCATTTTCGTTATCTCTTGTTCAAAATCTTCCAATATTCACATACTTTAATGGCCCCCACACCGCCGGATATGCTACCATTTGCTCTATTCAGTGATTTTAGGTCTTTCAGCCCAGGGATCCGAGCCCTGCTTTATTATTTCCTGAACTCGTATCAGTCTTTTTTAATGTCTTTAACATTAATCAAATGTCCACATTACCACATTTTCCTTTACCGATCGAAGATGAAACTTGGGGTTTCTCCCCAACTTATGTTACACCTTAAAATAATAATTTCTTATCCTTTATACCCTTACATTGATTTTATCTCAAAAATCAATTTCAATTAGGACTATTTTATGTAACACCTTTTACAATATCTTTATTTCATAAAAATATAAATAAAGATATTCCTCTTTATGTAAAATTAACATTTCACCCATTTATTCCCAAACTTCCATTTTCATAAGTGTTCTTTTCCCAAAAACATTATTAAGTTATATACACCAACTTCTCAAATGTTTCTAACTCATAAACACTTATTCAAACTCTTTGCAGTAACATACTTCACAAATTGAAACTCTTCATTTCATTACTTTATTTTTCCAAGAAATCATTGAACAGTTAAAGACTACCTTTAAGAAAAATACAATTTCCTTTATTAATACATGTAGTCTTTAAACCATACACTTAACACATCTGCAATATTTTTTTCACACACTTTAAGGGATGAAATATTTGAATTCTTTATTTCATGTTTAAACCTTATAAAACTTCATCAAACTTGTTTATATGTCCATGATCAAAATACTACAAGTTAATATGCATGAAAAGAAGTATTTTAAGTCCAAAAATCCTATTAAAAGGGGGTAACATATAATTTATTCTATAAATTTCATCATATTTGCATAAACATACTTTTCAGGGAAAAAGACATGTTGGTTTGTTCAAAAGTTGAATAAATGTCCATTTATATAAAAAAAAAATATTTTTTCTTAAGAAAACCTTGAAGCATTCATTCATAAAATAGTTCCAACTCAATAAACATTCTTCCAACATTTTTATTATATAAAAAATTTTAAACACCAAGTTTTGTTGAAATATATCATTTCGGTCAAAACCTTTGAAACCCATTTTCACAGCTCGTAAGAAATATCGTTCTTTAATCAAGTATGTATCCTACTCTTAAACTCTACGTAAATGGCCTATATTATGAAAATAGAGCCTAAAACTTAAAAGTAGAGTGTTTTCACCTCAAATGAAGGTACAAAATGTTAGGATGTGGGTAGAAGAAGATGGAAACCTCCCACCTCATGAGGTGGACCTAAACAAATTTTCTAGCTCCATAAACCTTGACTCCATGAAAGATCCAAGAAAAAATCCCTTCAAACTCCATACTTCATTCTTCATCTTCTCTACCCCCCCCCCCCCCCCCCCCCCCCACACCCAAACATTACATCCCAAAAGTCATAGCTTTTCTCAACAATGGAGGAATGGGTGTGGGAGGCTTGAATATGGTGGAATACATCTAAAATATAGTGGCACAATGATGGAGTAATGATGGTGTAGGGTGGTTTGTGGTGGTTAAAGGGTTTAAGAGATCTCAAAGCTAGAGAGAGAGAAAGAAAATATAATTTTGAATTCCCAAAATAAGATAACCTAAACTTATATATTCCCCAAAACCCTAAGGGGCTAAATTCCCAAATTGCCCCAGAATTCAATCCAGAAGTTATTATGTTGACCTGAGAACTTGACACGTTTTTTCATCCAACGATCCACATTTTGACAGAACTTTTTGAGCTACAGAACTCAATTTCTGAACAGGTCGTTCGAACGATAATGGGACCTCGTTCGATCATCCATCAAATGACCTTCTAATGAGGTTAAAAATCCTAAGCAGCGACATCTCGTTAGATCCTTGTTAGAACCCAACTTCTAACGACTTTATATTTTCATTTGAACCAACATTAATCTCATTTGAATGAGAATGGCACCTCGTTCGGACCATCCTTAATATCATTTGAACCACTAAAATTCCTACAATCCAATTTCTTCCCACTATTTTCTATCAATTAACATCAATGACAAAAGAATAATCAAATATAGCAATAAATTCCACATATTAATTATCTGAATACCAACAATTTCATATGATTACAATTTACAGGAAAAATAATAAAATATTGGGCACGAGTATTACATTCTTCCCTCCTTAGGAAATTTCATCCCTAAAATTCTCTATCCAGTAATTCTCAAGTTCATGGGGTTTATCAAATTTTACTCAAAGTCATAGGAATCCTTCAAGACTAATTGGTACTCATAATAGCCAAGATGACATCATATGCTCTTTTACAAGTGTTGTCGCCAAAGAGTTCAATGTGTGAAACATGTTCTAACGCTCACCATCATGCTATCCATTAAAGTTACATAACAGTCTTTGAGCCTCCACCTACTCGATGACCACACTCAACCAAGTCCTAAGGCTCCTTGGTAATACCCAAAGTATACTGCCCCTGTCGAGACACACTCTCTAGTTATCAATACTGAACCAAGTGTAAACCGCAATACAACTAACATCGGATTGATTATCAAGAACCATTTCTAATCTTATAACTACACATCCTGCATCTCCATAAATTTTTGGGTCATATGGACGACAACTCTGCTTAAGCTTGAGACTAACCTCACATCGCCAATCACTTGCCTCGAGGGAAAACATGCCACTATGTCTCAAACCATGCATTTGACTAATACCTTTACACTTATTCCTTGTTTGAACCTAGGATCACTCTTGGTGTCTAACTATGTAACACACACATAATTATTGTACCAATCCCCTCATCGTGGCAAAATAACACTACTGCAAAGTTTCCTTGATTTCTAACACTTTATGATATTCTCAAATTATAATTCTTCTTTTTACAACTAGATTCTCAAATCCCTAGAGCGATAAATCCATGAGATCACTAATCCTATAGTAATAGGATACTACGAGAAAACCGTGCAACAGAATGCGCAACCACACGTACACAGAACTTGTACAAATAAGGGAGTATTTGAAATAATAGTGCGCCTAGATGTCAACCTACAATGACCATACCCGATCCATACGTACTCATATAGGGCTAATCCACGCTACGACAAAACCATTATATGATACAATACAAGACCTTAGAAATCAGAAGGACATAATCATCAACCTTTTGAATTAGAGAAGCACGGTCCTCGATTACCAAAAATGAAAAAATGCAACGAATCAGAATTTACAAATAATAGTTCTGGGGGAATACCATTCACATATAACCGCTATGGTTTACGAAAGTCGAACCTACTCCCTAAAATCGGACTCCACGACTTCTACTAATAAATCTCACCGGATCCTAGCTTAACCATACACCCTGTCTTGAGTCATCAACCATGACGAGCCAAACCACGGACCACCCATATCCTTGAGATGAAAGTAATTTATGAATCTATTGCTCCTTGGGAAATCGAATGCGGGACTTACCCTCCTTAAGAATAAGGTTTCCCCTTTTCATCCTTGATGAATGTGATCCACTCCGATCGATGAGTTCCAGCACCTTTGTCAACATCGGCCTTATTCATCTCACTAGTCAATGTGACGAAGTGGCTAACCAAACATGCCTAGGTTACTGTTTACTTTGTCGTACCATGATTGTATCCCAAATGTCTCCTTAGGCCATGCCTTCCTAATTGAGATATCCTCCTTATTATAATCTTTAATAACATAAGGTCATCATTACACCTATCTCTAGGTCCTACCCTAACTTAAAATTACGTGACGGCTACATCGATAACCATTAACACTATAAGCGTAACAAGTTCTACTCGTATCTACACCTCCTAATCAGTGGAAGTATGGCAAGACGAGCCAAAATATAATCTCCCCCTACCAGGGTTCTTCTACTTTAATATGTCGATACATATCGATATATTGATCATACTTTGATGTCCCATCTAAATTGGTATTCGCAAGACCTCAGTCATGACATCATTGACCTAAGTTTCTACTGTCTTTCTTGGTACTCCTCAATGTTAAATATGACACTTTCTACACTGGTCCTCTTATCATCCCGATTATGACACAAATCTCTAATTTCTCTTTAGAAGGTTGCACCACCGATTTACATCAACTTAGATGACCTCACCAAGGACTACATAATTCGACTCTTTTGAACTTGGCCAATAACCTGAGGTCATCACATAACTCTCAAGATACTATCATTGGAACACATCATGCTCCATAAAATCAAACTTGACTAGTTCCCTATGGAAACTAATCATACCCAACATAATTATCACCAAGGACTAGATAATATTTCATCAACCATCATTTCCTCATAGTGGGTATGCTTTACCGAATTCTAACTTTTGTTTCAAAGACTACTAGGTACTCACTCAAGTATTAACCTATAGGTCTCCAAACACGGCAAGTCATAATCGTATAACACCTCAAGGCATTACAATAAGCCAACCTGTATTCCTAAGGACGCCACGTGCAATATGTCCAAAAGATATTCCAAGTACCACCTTCCAAACACTAATGATATGCACCATGTATTAAACCACAAGTTGACACTAATAAGGATTATGGTAGGATACATGACAATGTATATAACCTATAAATCTCTAGGTCTAGACTACCGATGTCACTAAAGATCATATTCATCACATGTTGCATTATATTTTCCAAAACTACATCATAAAAAATGCCTAGGGCTCACTCCCTTTTCACTTCAATTCATAAAAATATCATATCCATGAATTTTCATAAAAAAATTCAATCAAAAAGTAGGTGAGATGATTGCCAACATTTCAACGGTAAAAATGCATATGTATACCATTTTTTTACATATCACCTCATCTCAACGGTTTTTTTATTGAATTTTTTGATGAAATAAATTGAATATTATCTTCTCACCATGGAGAACATATCCATGAAGTTTCATAAAAAAAATCATTTTTTTACTAATTTAAAAAAATGGTATGTACCGGAGTTTGCACCATAAGAAGTTCTTACAGGGGGGGCTCTCTCTCTCTCTCAATATATATATATATATATTACTTATTCCAAAAATATTATTTATTCCGATTAATTCACTTTAACCTTATAAAGAATCCCTTCTTACTTGACTGGACATTTATTTATTTATTTAGTACACCCGGTTAAATACTTTAAATAAATATCCTTTGTTTAAGTAAACGCATTTCTATCACCGAAACTACCCTTTACTAATACCAAATTTACCTTAGTTTCATTGAAATCACCTTTCAATACATGCAAGCCACATGTTTGAATATCTTTAATTTCTTTGAAAGCCTTTCAGAAACAAACTCTCATGTTAATTATGGGTTAAACCTCTTTAGGTTTCTTAATTACCCAGTTAATCACTTCACTTTGTCATTCCTTTACTTGATGGACATTAGTCAATTTTCACATTTACTTGTCCACTTTATCCTTTACCGGAGCATTTATTAATTCATTTAAGTGAGGTCATCTTTTCATATATTCAACACATAACCCATATCTTGACATGTTTTATTTTCACTATCTCTTTCTCAAAATCATCCAATATCTGCATACTTCAACGGGTTCCACTTCGCCTGATATGCTACCACTTGCTATGTTCAGTGATTTTGGGTGTTTCACCCCAAGGCTCTGGGGACCTCTTAATTATTTCTTTGTCTCAACCGAGTCTTTATTAAGGTGTTTTAACATTTTTCAAATGTACACATTACCACACTTTCCTTTACTTACCGAAGACAAAAGTCGGGGTTTCACCCCAACTTGTATTACACTTTATAATAATTATTTTTATCCCTTTATAATATTACATTGATTTTATCCCCAAAATAAAATTCATTGAGGACCATTTTATGTAAAACTTTTCCCAACATTTACCATTTTACCCATTTATTCCCAAACTTGCATTTTCCTCCATTTTCACACGCATTATTATCCCAAAAATATTATTAAGTTATATACACCAACTTCTCAAATGTTTCTAACTCATAAACACTTTTTCTAACACTTTGGACTAATATACTTTACAAATTGTAACTCTTAATTTTATTACTTTCTTTTTCTAAGAAACCATTGAAACATTTAAAGACTATCTTATAAGAAAAATACCATTTCCTTTATTAATAATGTAGTCTTGAAACCGTACACTTAACATATCTACAACATTTTTTCACACACTTTAAGCCATGAAATTTCTACTTTCTTTATTTCATGTTCAAACCTAATAAGCATTCATCAAACTTGTTTATATGTTAATCATTAAAATACTACAAAGTTAATATGCATGAAAAGAAGGATTTTAAGTCCACAAATCTAATTTAAATGGTCTAATATATAATTTATTCTTGAAATTTCATGATGTTTGCATAAACATACTTTTCAAGGAAAAAGTCATTTTTGTTTCTTCAAAACTTGAATAAATGTCTTTTTACATAAGAACCCTAATTTTTCATAAGAAAAGCTTGAAAGATTCATTCATAAAATATTTCCAACTGATAAACATTCTTCTAACATTTTTATTCCATAAAAATGTTTATACACCAAGTTTTCTTAAAATATATCATTTTTATCAAAACCATTTAAACCCATTTTCACAACTCATAAGAAATATCATTCTTAAGTCATATATGTATCCTACTTCTAAACTCTACATATAAGGCCAATACTAAGAAAATGGATTCATAAACTTAAGAGTATAGTGTTTCCTACCTCAAATGAACCTCAAAAATAGAATGTGGGTATAAAAATATGGAAACCTCCTACCTCCTAAGGTGGCCTTAAAGAGGTTTCTTGGCCCCATAAAACTTTCTTCCATGAAAGCTCCAGTCAAAACCCCCTTCAAATTGCATACTTAGTTCTTCTTCTTCTCCCAAAACCCCCCAATAATATAACCCAAAATTCGTATCTTTGCTCAACAATGGAGGAAATGGGTGTATAAGGTTTGAATATGGTGGAATACTTGTAAAATATGGTGGAACAATGGTTGAAGAATGATGGTGTAGGGTCGTTTATGGTGGTTGATGGGTGGGAGAGCTCTCAAATGACTTTTAAATGACGTTCTGACACAGTTGCTTTCATCTCAGACGTCGCCGATAATAATTCGATTAGGAAGGGTCAAGGTGATAGATGTAATACCCATAACAAATTTTGGGTATGCTTTGATTTGAGGTATTTCTTTTCGTAATTCAGGCAGAAATAAGAAGGAGAATTTCATGATTTAAAAGGTAAGTACTGGTGATGAGAAAATATGGAGATCTTGGGAGGTTTAGATTGAGAAATTCTTCAACATTGTTATGGAACCTGGTGTTGGTGACTTTTACTGAGGTGAGGTGTGTGGAGTGGTCCCAATATCGGGAGTATTGCCTTCTGGGAAGAGGAGTGAGCAAGTGTGGTCTTTGTACATATTTTGGGATATTAAACCGTCTTGTGAAGAGCTAGTAGAGAGTTGCTCTATTGATCTTCAGGAGTGTGAATTGTTAAGGTTATTATTTTCTACTTAGGCTAGGACGGGAAATTTTAGTGTTCTAATAAGGGAAGAACTCATCTTGTGGAAAGGTGTTGATGTGATGTAAGGGATTAGTATAACTAAGGAGATTTAAAGCTTAGTAGATTTATTTTGAGTGGAGAATTTAGCTCAGGGATTGTGCTAGTTTTGAGAACTAGGTATTCGTTAGAGTATTGCATTTGTTGGGGCCTTGTGTCTTGAGAATAAGGTGTTTGTTTGGCATGTCGAAAGACATGGAAATTATTTTATATGATATTGCTATATAGGCCTTCGGGAAATAGTTATAATTTGAAATATCTTTTATAAAAACTTAACTCTGGTTCAACTGATCTCAATCCCCGACATAGCTACACAGTAGTGTATTGGGAGGGTTCTTTATTTGGATTTTGCTTGCGAGACCTCCCGCGCATGAAGGTAACTAGTGTCAGGAATTGATAAGAGTTCAACCCTTGGGAATTTCAAACGTTTACATATTTAACATGTTGCTATAGATTATTTTGTTGAGAGTTATATTATGACTTGAGGCTTGTAGAGCCGCGTTATGATTTTACGAGTTGAGATCGGGTACTAGGTGTATGGGAGCCCTAGGTAGCTAGTATGATTTTAAACGTTTGTATGGTTCGCTATGAGAACTGAGAGAGAGATGAGTATAGTGATCTAGAGGGTAGATGTGAGGACTAGATAAGATTTAAGTCCTAGGCATAACCTAAATTTTGCGAACGAAATTTTTGTAAGGGGGAAGTATGTAACAACCCGTGACTTTGGAACTGAGAAATTAAATTTTGGGGAGAATTAAATTTTATTTAAATCGGAGGATTTTAAAATTTGGAAATTGAAGTCCAGAAATTGAGGACGTTTTAAAGTTTGTCGGACGAGGATTTGGAGTGTACCATTGTTTCCGGATGGGTCGAGATAGTCAAAATGACTGTCACTGGGTTTTATTTCGGTTCTGAAATATTTTTAAGTTAGTTTGACTCGAATTGGAGTAAACGAGCCATTTAAAGTGTGTATTAACATTTAAAGTTAGTTTGACTCGAAGATAGTTTATTTTTATAAACGGCTCTGGCAACGTTATTTCAATTGGTATCAGAGCTTTTGGTGAACTTTTTCAAAAAGATCCTGAGTTTCTGAAACTGTTTTCTCAAAATCAATAATGGACGAGAAAAATGAAAGATATGGTAACTTGACCAGACCCCCAGTCTTTGATGGAACCAATTTTTCTTACTGGAAAGTAAGAATGATTGCTTTCATTCAAGGAACCCTGGGAGATGATGTCTGGGATATTATTGAAATAACGTTGCCAAAGCCGTTTATAAAAATAAACTATTTAAGCAACTCCGAAAGTTTGTTGAAGAAACTCTTTACTTAAATCAAAAAGATTTTGAACACAAGATGTGTTAACAAAAATTATGTACGAGATATGGACAAGATTTGATAACAGGTTTTAGTAAACAGTTTAAAATGTTTTAAACTCAGCACACATCAGAATGAGATGAGAAGATGTAGAAATATTAATACTCAGGATTTTTAACGTGGTAAAACCTCAACCTTGAGGAAACATCCACGACTCCCTCTACGGAGTAAAACGAAAACAATCACTAAAACAAATATGTGAGTTACAACCTATTTAACTAACATGCACACAAAAACAAATCTATACAAGTTCAGGATTGTACCCTCTGGCGTCCTTAACTTTTCTGCAGATCTTGTTTGTTGATGTAGTCCTCTCAGTTTGTCAACTCTTCTTTTGTTTCAGCACTTTACGTCGACTTATGTTCACCAAATCTTATAGCCAACACTTTTAGTGTTTGTAGTGTGAAGATGTTTGTGAGAAGTGTTCTAAAGCACATGCATGCACTCACACACACTTATTAATTACAGACAATCCTAACAAATCACATATAAAGTCTATATGCAGTGAGTTTGTTATTTTTCTTTCTTACAAAACCAAAAACCTTTTTGACCTTTCAAAATAACCCAGATTCCACGGAGATCTTGCTTAAGAAATCGGTCAAGACCTTTCTCAATCTATTTTGAAAATATTTAGGAGATTGAGAACCCTCCAAGTGCGAATCCAACTAGGTCAGGCTAGGTTTTGTAAAAACAGAAACTAGAAAACATTTATTTGTTGATTCTGCAGTAAGAAAATGTTTTAATCAGAAAACAACAACGAAATTCTCAAGATGAGAAATAAATGCAACTAAGTCTATTGTGACATGCAAAACTTCAGATCTATGATTTCTATTGAACCAGAAACAAGATCTGAGTATGTGTCTAAGTTGGAAATAAGATTTTATGAACAAAGGTTTCAGCAACCCAGAAATCACTCAACTCGAACTCTCATAAACTCAAGAAACACTAAGGATGGTGTTTATATGGTTATGGTGTTTATGGAGAGGTAAGTGGTTTAGGTTGAAGAGGGATTTGACGAAGTTAAGGTTTCTAACTTGGCTCACTGGTTTCTCTCTCTCTCTCTTCTCTCTCTCTCTCTCTATTCTTTTTCTGAGAAAACTCAAAGTGGCAAAAGCTTTCGAAGGCTAAGATGAGAGGTCCTTAAATAGGATGGGAGGAAGATTCCAGACCATCGTTCAAAAACAATGGCTGAGATTGAGTCAAGCTCCTCTGACTACAATCTAAGGGCTCACAACAGGCGGTGGTTTAAACTGGCTGTGATTGGCTTAAGGGTTTACACGGGGATTCACTCAGAAGACATGCAGGCCATCGATAAGGGATGATCCAAGGGCTGAAAACAAGCGATGGTTTGTCTCAGTAAAGAAACACAATTCTGGCCAATCAGAGATCAGCAAGTGTTGGCCATAGGACGAAGGTAATCGCGCGTCCCAAACTAATTACAAAGCCAACCCTAGAGTCTCTAGCGCTTTCGGTTCCTACCCAAAGTAACTTTAGGCCAAAAATCACAACATAACATATTTAGATATTAACCTCAAAACTTTTTAAATCAAGTTTTAATTAAATAAAACCTTGTTTAAAATATGTTTAAAATTCCCAAAAAATTATTAAAAATCAAATTGAGGGATTAGAACACACTCACCACATTAATACACATATGGGAGCAATATGATATGCAAGAATTAAATTCTAAGTGTGTGAGTGATGGCTATAGTCTTAGGATCATTACAAGATGAATAGAAGAAGAAGCAACCCAATCTCTGAAGCTCTTTGGTTTCTAGGATGGACACTATTTTGTCACAATTTCCAAACTAGATGAGCTCTTATACAGTCTAGACTCAAATGAGTCAAAAGTATAAGGCTTCAATCGGGTCATTTTGGGGACTTATATACATATGTATTGGAGATTATTGTATTAGTGTAGTGTGGGAATTTCCTTACGAACGGTAGTTATATTTAGAGGCTATAAGTGAGCTTACATACGACGTACGGTTTAGAACTCTTTGAGAGAGAGTGGTGAGGGCATGGCTCGAAATCGTAGACCGAGGTTAGTGCTGAATCCTTATAGTAATAGGATTCTATTGAGATACAAATTGGGGACCGACGAGAGAGAGTGGTCGCGTATCCTTAGTAAGGTTTAACTTAAGGAATAGATTGCAAGAGAAATAAGGATTAAGGGTTCATAATATTATGGAACCGTATTTGGGATAGCAATTATATATCAGTGTGTTATTTCCCTAAGTGATGGGATTATGGGATGAATTTGAGATTGAGATTGAGGTTTGTAGACTATTAGTTATGTGCATACCAATAGTCGAAATTAGTACTAGAGATATTGATGTACTTTCGGATATAGATGAGATGTGTAGTGATGGGTTCCTACACTAAAATTTGGGTGATAACCGTAATGTTGGAGATATAATTATGTTGGAAGATTATTTATTTCATAGGTGATATATTTATGTTGGAAGATTATTTATATCCTAGGAGATGTGGATGAATACACTTCAAGTGAGGAAGCGCATTCGTATATCGAGGTAAATTAAATGTGTTTGGGATGACGGCTAGTATATTGAGGATCATGTATACTTATAGCCGAGTTGATAAATCATATACCTACGGACGAGAGAAAGTGTGTATATATATGTGGATATGTGGATATGTATATATAATTGTATAGATATGAATATATGTGTATACTGATGGTGTGAATATCTAAACCGTATATGAAGGTTTATATATATGATGTAATTATATGGATGTATATATATTGTGCATGTGAATGATATATATACTTATGTAGTGAAGCATACCCCGCACATGCTATCATTCGGAAGTTGCGCGTTGAGGGTGAGCACCCTGGCTCGAGGAGCAGAGTGTGGATATTCCCCAGGTCATAGTCGTCCATTGTGTTATTATGTGATTTACATTTCTTTTGGGGTGAGATGTGGTGGGTATGTTTCGTCTCATTGACCGGTTAGGAGCTATGATCGCTTCCCGGGACGTCATGTGTGTGTGTGTTGATCACGAGGTAGGTGTTGTTTAGTCCTACTGGTGGTCCCCAGTATGCTACGTGAGCCGGGCACTGGAAGATGATAGCATGGTGAAGTATATCGGCAGTATATAGCCGGGTATATTATGTGTATGGCCATTGTACATTATATGTGATATGTACACTTGGCTATGGGAATGAATGGTTGTATATATATATATATATATATATATATATATATATATATATATATATATATATATATATATATATATTTATTATATCCTATAGATGAAAGGATATGAAATTCCTAAGGTGTACATCTTGGGTGATTATGGTGTACTAAAATGTTGGGGGTTGATGTATCGCATTTAAGGAAGATTTCGGTTATATCAACCTAAGGATTTAGTGGAGATTTTGAGGTTACTCTTAGGTAGTAATCCAAATTTGGGAAGTTGAAGAAATAGAAATTGTTTGGTTGACATAATGGATCCCTACAATCAACATTGCCAAGAAGTAGTGTATCGGGAGGGTTCCTTATTTTGATTTCGTTTTGCAAGACGCCCCACGCACGAAACGTAGTGCATTGTTGAGTGTAGCGAGAAGTTTTGTCTTTAGTAGTACGTAGTTGTAGTATGATTGTGTGTTGACATAATGGATCCCTACAATCAACATGGTCAAGAGGTAGTGCATCGGGGGGTTCCTTATTTGGATTTCGCTTTGCGAGATGCCCCACGCACGAAACGCAGTACCATATTGAGTGTAGAGAGAAGTTTTGTCCTTAGTAGTTATATTTCAGTAGTATGATTGTGTGGTTGACATAATGGATCCTTACGATCGACATTGCAAAGAAGTAGTGTATCGGGGGGGTTCCTTGTTTGGATTTCGCTTTGCGATACGCCCCACGCATGAAACGTAGTGCAATGTCGAGAGTGGAGTGAAGTTTTGTCCTTAATAATTTATGCATGTTAATTCAAGAATAAATTCTTAATTTGAATATTTAATGTTAATCATGTGAAACAACAATAAGATTAATAACTAATTTAGTTAATAATTGGAATTAGTTAAGCGTGGTATGGCATAAATATGTGTATATATTTAAGTGTGATTAGAATGGGAAGGATACTTGGGTTATGTTAGAATGACAGGTCTTGGGGGTATAGGCCATGCCTATTGTAAGTTAGGTTATCCTTATGGGTGGGGTAACTTAATTAAGATTTCAGGACGCGAATAGGTGCGCGCCATTAGATGAGAGGTGAGATTGGGGTTTCACGAGAGTGCGACTCAACCTTAATTATGAAATAAGTGCATTGATATTTATTATGCACGGTTAACACACTTGCTAAACATTTTTTTTACACATCGGGCTCTGACCCGTTTACATTTTATCTCCTATATATATATATATATATATATATATATTATTACAGGTGTCCTACCGTAGGGATGCTGGATGCCCTTCTATCCAGAGTTGTGGTAACCGTAACTGGTGCGGACTGTTGCGGGAATTAGATTGTAGTCGCTCTCTATTTCTTTGTAAATCTAGATAGGATTCATTGTGTACATCGGGATTATACTTCAGAGTTATTTATAGACGTTTACATTTCTTCCCATGTATGTTGTATTGTCTGTGACCCGATAGCTTCTTCGAGTATATTTTTTTTATATGCATACTCTTTTCATCTATTATAGTACTTCATTCATCATAGTATTTGGACGCCTTCCACCTTTGTTTGTAGTTCTATAGTGTTGGTTTGTTGTTCGTGGTATGTTTTATTTAATTTTAACATCTCGCTTATATAGTTTCGGGTAGTTAGCCTTATATTTTTTTACTATTGTCAGTTGATGTTGAGACTGAGCCATCTGAGATACCTGATTTATGTAGTATAGGGCTGGCCACCCGTTATTATCTTAAGCGGGTTGTTACAATCCAATGGTCTAAATTTTGACAACACTTTTCAAGATGCATAAAATGATTTCTGAATAGGTCATTCAAATGATAATGGGACCTCGTTCAAATGAGATCAAGATATCATTGTTCATCCATTGAACGACCTTCTAACGAGGTTGGAAATCCTAGGCAATGATATCTCTTCAGATCCTCGTTAGAACCCAACTTTGAACGACTTTATATTTTTGTTTGATCCAACATCATCTTGTTTGGACTAGAATTGCTCCTCGTTAGAACCATACTTAATATTATTTAAACCAACGAACTTCCTACAATTCAATTTTTTCTCACTAACTTCTAATAATTACCATCTAGGCCAAAGGAATAATTAAATATAGAAATAAAATTCCACATATTAATAATTCGAATCCCAAGAGTTTCATATGTTTACAATTTACACGGGAAAATAATAAAATATTGGTCACGGGTATTACATACTCCATGTCTTTTATGGTTTTGGCCATCTAGGCATTTATAATCATTAAGTAATTTGGAGCCAAAAAGATTGTTGGTATTTTCTTTAGAGAAGAAATGTTTCTGCTGACAATGACAAACTGATGGGGCTGAATTTGGTTAGGTATTACCCTCATCAAATGAGCCTCCTAGAGATAGGAGAAGGTGGTATTTAATTAAAATGATAATGAAAATTAAAAGTATAATAGTTCAAAAAATATGTTGAGGGTCCTACTTCCACTGTTAAGGTGTTTCTCTCTTATATATTCAATGTAATGGTGAATATTACAAATATGACCACCCTTAAGCTTTGGCTAAGGTGATATAAAGTTGTCTATGTTATTTCTAATTGTAAGATATCTCTTAGTAAGAAAATGATTTATTTCCCTAAATACGTTTAACCCAATCACAAGGCTAAATATCTCCAAGGTAATCAAATGTGATGCCTAAAATGCAGTATGAGGGAAGGAAGTGGTAAAATACCTGTGTAACTATGAAACATAACAGTTTAATTCTTTAGTCTTCTTGAGAATCACCTTGAATCGATATTTGTTGCCTTCTCCAATTGTCCATTATACATCAAGATGCCTTTGACAAGTCATATTGGATTATTTCAGGATAAACAACGTTGCCCTGAGCTCTGCCACTACAATGATGGGGTGGTGGAAGGAGTTGAAGGTTAAACATGGTTTTTATTTGGATCAATAAATTCTCTTGGAAAAATTGCGCAATGTGATAGGATGTTGGTAGAATAGTGAGTTTACTTTCTCATCAACCTTCTAATTAAAACAAGAGAACCTTCCTAGATGTTCCTTAGCTTTCTCAATTCCAAGGCTTATGTAATGAGGGGATGGAGATATCTTAACTCGTCTTACACCCTATTGTTATCTAAGGATGGTGACTAAGGTAGGTTCTGCCTAGGTTGGCTTTTTTTGTAACACCCTTCCCACCGGGGGAGAGCTAACGGAGTGCTACTGCGATAACACTAACCTAAATTCACAAATAACAAGGTATAGAGTATCTAAATAAATCCCACAATATAAAAATAGAATCCACTAATCTCAATATCTTCAAATTAAATACAACCAAGTCTCTAGAAATAAATACAACTATCTATCTCGAAATAAAATAAATCCCAATGCTCTATACATAAAAAATAAATACAATTTTTCTCATCTATTCTTCTCGAATAATTCTTCCCAAAATAATCCTCGCCAAGATCTAATCTCCAAATCAAATCCAAAGCGCCCAAAAATCCGCGCTAACTTGTCACTAAAAGAAAATATGGGGAAGTACACAATACGACAGGAAAGATGTTCAATAAATATTAGCGGTGAATAAAATATAACAATATGAGTACGAATATTCAAATCAAATGCGAATCACAATAGCATTCTTATCAATATAATTTCTCAGCAACACATTAATCAGAGTCACTAGGACTCACCCTACCACGCCATACTTTATCAAGTAGCCGAAACAGGAATCTTGGCGGGTGCCCAGCATCAGTGCCATATTAAAATATCTTGAAAACATGCCCAACACAAATATAATACCACATGAATCAAAATTAGATTCCAATAAATATTTTCCAGAAATGCAATGAATTTAGCAATTCAAATATATAACTATTATCAAATGAAACCAAAGGGAATAACACTCATGAGATTAAGGATCATATTGTGTAAAACTCCATACCTTAAACCACCAAAAGATACCAACAAGAATCTGCCCAGAAAAGTCAGAATAAGCCATCAAAATCTGTCCACAAGATCCACAAAACTCCTCCTCAAAACAACCCCAAGAACACCCTAAAAACCTAAGGTTGAATGCATAAATCAAAGGGGCTACGTGTACATAAAAAGAGAGGAATTAAAATATGTTTGCTGCCAAAAAGTTGTACCTCAAAGGGTCGCCCACGTCCTTATTTTATAAGGTAAAAACCACAAGAGTTTAAAACAAAACAGACTCTTAACCAAACCTGTTGCGCATGAAACCTGAGGGGATCGATCGATCGACCCATGGCGTCGATCGATCGATCGCCTAGGTATTTTGGCAGTTCGGCCTAAAAATGTTTATGAGGATAAAAATATTTAAAAATCATTTTAAAAACCGTTTTCCGATTTCGAAACCGTTTAAAAATCTCGGCATTAAAAATAATTCTCAACATAATTGAGCCATAAACATAATTTTATAAAACTTTATTTTTCCTTTATATTTTGAAAATACCCCAAAAATTACGCGGGTTGTTACACTTCCCCACTAACAATGGAATTTCGCCTTCCAAATTCGCCGAATGCCTAACTCTCAAAAATCAGGCCACTACAACTATTTCCAAAAATAATTTCATCACCAAAAATTCCAGTATCTCACATCTAATCTAGATGCCTAACATGAAACGATTATCTAAAGTGTCTATCTCCAAATATGCGCTACAAAAATGCAACAGACCCAAAACCCAAGACCCAAAGGTGGTCGTATACCTAAGCTCTGATACCATTCTGTAACACCCCGCCCACTGGGGAGAGCGAACGGAGCGCTACTGCAATAAAACTAACATAAATCCATAAATAATAAGGTACAGAGCATCTAAATAAATCCCACAATAGAAAAAAGGAATCCACTAATCTCAATCTCTTCAAATTAAATACAACCAAGTCTCTCGAAATAAATACAACTATCTATCTCGAAATAAAATAAATCCCAATGCTCTATACATAAAATAAATACATGTTTTCTCATCTATTCTTCTCGAATAATTATTCCAAAAATAATCCTTGCTAAAATCCAATCTCCAAATCAAATCCAAAGCGCCTAAAAATCCGCACTAACTTGCCACTAAAAGAAAATATGGGGAAGTACACAGTACGACAGGAAAGATGCTCAACAAATATTAGCGGTGAATAAAACGTAACAATACGAGTACGAATATTCAAATCAAATGCGAATCACAATAGCTTTTTTATCAATATAATTTCTCAACAACACATTAATCAGAGTCACCAGGCCTCACCATATAGCGCCATACTTTATCAAGTAGACAAAACAGGAATCTTGGCGGGTGCCCAACATCAGTGCCATATTAAAATCTTATGACAGCATGCCCAACACAAATATAATACCACATGAATCAAAATTATATTCTAACAAATATTTTCCAGAATTCCAATGAATTTACCAATTCAAATATGAGTCAATAATCAAAGGAAACCAAAGGGAATAACACTCGCGAGATTAAGGAACATATTGTGTAAAACCCCATACCTTAAACCACCAAATGATACCAACAAGAATCTTCCCAGAAAAGTCAGAATAAGCCATCAAGATCTGTCCACACGATCCACAAAACTCCTCCTCAAAACAGCCCCAAGAACACCCCAAAAACCTAAGGTTGAATGCATAAATCAAAGGGTCTATGTATATAAAAAGAAAGGAATTAAAAATATATTTGTTGCCAAAAAGTTATACCTCAAAGGGTCACCCACGACCTTATTTTATAAGGTAAAAACCAAAAGAGTTTAAAACAAAACAGAATCTTAACCAAACCTGTTTCGCACAAAACCTGAGGGGATCGATCGATCGACCCCTGGCGTCGATCGATCGGTCGCCCAGGTATTTTGGCAGTTCGGCCTAAAAATGTTTATAAGGGTAAAAATATTTAAAAATCATTTTAAAATCCGTTTTAACTCCGATTTCAAAACCGTTTCAAAATCTCGCCATTAAAAATAATTCTCAGCATAATTGAGCCATAAAAATAATTTTATAAAACTTTATTTTTCCTCTATATTTTGAAAATACCCCAAAAATTACGCGGGTTGTTACACTTTATATTTGTCCTCTATTTTCCCTCTAAATTTTAAAAATGCCCCAATAGTTTTATAAAACGTTATTTTCGATAAGTGTTATGAAGAGAAGTTAGGGTCTTTATTTTGTAAAGTGGACTATGATATTAGGAGTGAATGTTTATTATATGCCCTGCGTCTTTGAAACGGTCTTGGGGAAGCCCCAAGGCTATCCCACATGGATTAGGGGTACTAATGTTTTGTTAGAGGATTGGGCAAGAGGGATCATACATGGTATCATCATTGGAGACTCCCCATACTCAGACTGGGAGCATTGATTTTCTTAGTGACCCTATCATTTTCCATAAAGACTCGACCTGTGGTACAAAAGCTTCTTTTAAATTGGTAATTCTTAAGTTTAATTCATTGAGCAACTTCATGTACTTGAACTATGACCTACTCAACTGATCAATCACAACATTCTCTACATCTTAGTTGGTTATTTGGAGTGTGATTACTTCTAAGCAACATTTAAAATATTACAGGGGAAAATATGTCAAATCACTGTCTTATTGTTGTTATACAAGACATGGTCTGACGTTACCTGTGAACATGTTTAGTTTTTTTTATCTTACCATCACATATTTTAAAGTGTGGGATAACAAACTTCTTTGGTAGGTTAATTCTTCAAGGATTTGAGCCAAAGGTGACCTTATTTGGTTGATTAAGGATCACCTAGAGGACTCCTTCGTCGTTCTTTTATCAATATACTATGTTCTCTTGGTGATCTCCTTCCAAATACATCTATGAAATTCCTCCCTCTCATGCCCGACTCGAAGAATTGTCATAATACCTAAGAGGTTCGATGACATAGGGTGATTTCCTCTCGTATCGCGTGCTTGCTATAATATTGGTTACTCCCTCATCCAACGTGATTCTTGAAGTCTAGGGGTTCTAATAACCTCCTAATATTTGCATTTTATCCTGCATAGTTCACTTTTGATGATCATTCTAATCCTAATGTTTCCAAACAATCCTCCCTTCTCGTGCAAACTCTTTTCATATGGATTAATCAAAAGGTACATTTATATGGCATAATATTGTACATATCCCTTAACAAAATGCTCCTCCCGTGGCCGATAATGAGAACGTGGGGTTACTTTTCCCAAGAAATAATGGATAATGGACTTAATTATACATGGTAGTGGTGATTCATATCGTTTATCATGAACATAACATGAACAAAGATTTCTCTCATAATTATTAGACATGGTTCAAAGTTTCTATTCCAAATATTGCTTAGTGGGATCAAAGAAATTATATTCTCATAGATTACTATAGGAGGAGATTAAAAATAATCCTCCTCACTTACAGATAAACTTCCTCATATTAATGAGACATCGAAATAAAGTGGAGCTTAATCGAAGACTAATAAAACCTTCCAGAAGAAGCTAGTCAATCCTCCATGTATTTTTCTGTGAGAGTATCCCTCTCAACAATACCTACCCAAATAAAAATTAATTCATCTAATACAAGAAAAATGTTTGTTAATTGATTACAAAAGGGTTAAAACATAAAAAATATATATATAACTAATATTTTACTAAATTTTAAAACCTTTTGAGGTTTTGTCTTCTTTATTAAGATAATGACTCTAAAAATCATAAAATAGTAAAATAAGCACAAGACCGGATGTACGAAGGAAAAATCCACTAACGAAAAAAACATCGGGATTATAGTAATTACAAATTCACTATGCTAGAGTATTAAAACTAGAAGAAATAAACTTACAATGCTCATGATGCTGACTAGACACTCTTTCCCACCATATCCTCCGTAGAGAGCACCAATAGCTAGAGAACGCTGCATAACCACGATCAGTTTTGATCCACGACCAATGCCTTCATATCCTCTCGCCAAATATTTCTTCTTCAAAGTAGAAGTCAATTTATTCATTTAAAGTTTGAAGAAAAACTTTATTCTGAACAGAACCTTTAAGAACCCAAAATTATACACATAGGATATTTTAGGAACCCTATAGATATGTATGTTGTTTCTTAAAGTATGGTGCTTTAAATCTTAAAAAAAAATCCAAGACAATGAAGAGAAAATATTTACTCACGAATGATAAAGATTTTTTAACAAAAGATGAATATACATCTACTAGAAATAGTGGCTTGAAAGAACTCAAAAAAGACGAGTGAAAAAAAAATCTCTCAAATATATGAAATTGTTTGATCAACAAAAATATTTTTTTAAATCTCTCAGTCTTGGTTTGAAACAGAAGAAAACACCTTAAATTATAGCCTATTTATTTCAAAAGTGTTTAAAGATATAAGTGCTAGATGTCATTCTCCTATGGTATTAAGTTGTTGTCTCAAGGTCTAAGTCACCCAAAAAGATATACTGACACACTAACGAAGATCTTAAAGAAAGATCTTGTGCAAAAGTTACTTTTGGCACCAGCCAGACCCGTGTTTCTACAAGTTAGGTGCAGCGAACTCTTAAATTGTTATGGACAACCTAAGGCAATTCATATTGTGAACTTCTATACTTTTTCACGAGGACACAAGCGACCAACGAGACTGTGTCGCTACAACAAAAGAACCATTATTATGGAGGAATTAGGACGAAACAAGTCGCACCTTTTTCCATAGATTTTAAAATGTGGACAGAAAATTCTAGTGACAAGTTTCGTTGTAGCGTGGAAAGCTACCACTGCGGAAAAGTTGAGGTGAGGCAGGTCGGTTATGTGTCCAGAGATTTTATCTAGTTTTCTTTAAAGTATTTTTCAAAATACATTTTGAGGCAAACTCTAAGTATGTCTGTTTCTTGCATGAACATACATACTTAAAATGCACAGAGAAATGCAATTCTTTGTAAAATAGATTTTTCTATATGCAAAGCATATTTTTTTTTTTTTGTGTATTTGACAAAATTACAAAACCAAGGTTAGTAAAAAAGATGTTTTCTTTTATAAACCAAATTAACCAAGGTTAATCCATGTCCGCTACATCTTATACCTTTTCCTAAGTGGTATGCTTGAGGTTCGATATCAATCGAATCTGATTTGTTGATGAAGCTTTTCGATACCCTCTTGGACAAAGACTCAAACATGTTTTGGCCAAGGAATTAAAAAAAAAATCTATTCTATGGAGCACATAGAGTGTAATATACTCTTACAATCTTCCTCTTTGTCTAATTTTGAGACAAAACATAACAAAAATTGCAAGAAAATAAAAGGAAATTCTCCCATTCTACGACTCGTCTAGCCAAGAACAAATATGGGAGACATATACCATTTTCCAGGAGATCATGTTCAAACTTTTTCTATCACGCACTATCAAACTCATCAAGGAAATGATGAGAAGAAATATGACAAAGAATTATTATCAGTATGAACATTTGAATAGAAGATTGTGAATATGAACATCATATCTATCTAAAATAACTCTACAACAATTATATAATTCCTCTGAGTAAATCATGATATAGCCACAAATAACCCTTATCAACCTAATATTCCAAGAGAACTATACTCCCACTATCTACAAACTTCTCCCTCTTTTGTCATGAAAAATGACAAAGGAAAGAACTAAGCACATAATGGGATCCAGTTTGCAAAGCATATTAAGAGAGTAAAATATGCTAAACATACAACAAATATATAAGAATCATATAGTGAGTGAATAATTAACACATTAATTTTGGCAGGATATAATCATGAAAGTAAAGCCCTAAGAACAACAAGTTAAACTATACATGTGAAGATAAAATATATCACCCAAATTTGTATGGAATTCTAAAACATTATAAGCATTCAATGGTATAAGACTTTATAAGGATTATAATAAATGGGATCAATTAAAATCAAAAGCCCAATAAATCTAAACTAAAACCAAAATAAACAAAATGCATTACATAACTTCTCTGTTTTTATCATCTCAAAGACACAAATAAATAAGCTTTCTATTTTCATTTTGCAAGGCGTTTGACATTTTGAGCATGCATATAAAATTATTGTTAAATATCATCGAAGAAGGAAAATTTCACCAAACCGAACGATGAAAGAGAACTAGAACCCAATTGAGTAGATATTTGAGAAATGGTGGAATCAATCTCTCTTTTAATTAGAGGCCGAGAACTAGATGCTTATGATGTAGAAGCGGGACATGGAGCTGTGGAGGAATAACATACGACGGAACAAGTTGAAAAATTGACTTGAAATATGAGTGAATATTTAATTAAGACTTTGGATTTTCCTCAACTTCACTTGCAAGTAAAGGAACTCCATTCTCCAAAAGCAAAAACACCATCAAATGATCGTAGGGAAAAGCTTGAGATTTAATATTATCCTTAGTGTGATTAAAGATCTAGTCCAAAATCATTTCACACAAACACATACCAACAACCGAACAAATGGTGTGCAATAGTCATGAACAATTAGAGGTTATGTTGTGAGGGTGGTGTGTGGGAAAAATATAATAACATACAAGAACATTTAGAATATAAAATCCTTAGAAAGAAGTTTGGGAATATATCCTTCCATTTCAAACTTGACGATGGTTGTCGCTCAAAAAGAGTGATTATATTTTGATTGGAAGGTTCATTCATTATCAACGTGTAAGGATATTAGGTATTTCTTCTTCCAGAACTCAAAAGTTGTTACTTATCCAATTTAAATAAATGTTCACTTGAATTACCCTTAATTTGTCACAAAGAAGTTTGACGTCTAAGTTATCCTCATCATCCATAAGAGTCGAATAAAATTCTCTCACCAAGATGGGTAACATGCTTCGGTTTAAGAGAAAATAAAAATCCAATATCTTTTATCCAAAAACTCGTACAAACAAGTGTTAGAAAAATATTCCAAGTTTATAGACCTCTCCTAATGCAGAGAACGTGTGGTGAGAGTTCATTAAATTTGGAGTGAATGGATAAATTGGATTCATGTGACTGTGATTTAGGAGAGAGAGCCTAAAATTTCAAACCAAAACATAACCACAGAAATCCTATGAGATATTGAAATGAAAACTGAAGTAACTATGAAACGTGAGTGGAACACTCCAAAAACGTAAAATAAAACTGTATGAATCAAACAACTACTCATGAGTGTAATCTAAACTCAAAATAAGTAGTAACTCATCAATCATAAAGAATATTTCAACATCTCACAAAAAATAATTACCAAAGGCATTAATAAAATTTTATGTGTCGATTTTCGCTCATTCTTAATAGGGGACGGGAAACTATTCCCATTCCTTTATAGGTAGTTGTCACTACCCAAAGTTGCAGCCCTTACCACATCATAACTCAAAAAAAGTTAACATAATGACAACAAAATAACAATCGACCCAATTTAATTTCAATAAAAATAAGTTAAATTTAAAAAAGTTTTTTCCTTTATTTACAGACTATCCTCCTATTTAAGGTATAAAAAAGTACTTCAATAACTAAATAAATAGTCATTCATGCACCATGTACAAACCAAATAATATTTGGCAGAGTTTTCTTTGTTTATAGAACTATCCACTTGTTTAAGGTATAAAAAATACTTCAACCACAAAAATAGTGACTCATAAGTCACTTATTTAACAACACTCTATAAAAATGCCATGCAAAACCAATCAATTCATAAAAAATGAGCATAATTTCCTTTGTTTATAGAACAATTCACCATGTTTAAGGAAAACAAATACCAATAAATATATTATTACTCTATATCAAACATAGTATAAATAATTAAAGAGAACTTAATCCATCACGGATTATGATTCGCACTACAACCAAATGACTACACAGATTTGTCTATTTTTTCCACCGTAATGTTTCATTCCTTAAAAGAAGACTACCTTGTAATTTCTACTTGTCGGCATTTTGCTGAAAAACTAAATTGAAAAGACAAAAGGTTAATGCGACAATATTTATAATATAAACTAATATTTGCAATACAAATATAAACCCAACCACATCAACTAATTACTACAGATATCTATACTCATAATTAGGTGGAAATTAAAACAGATCCAAGCGACACAGAGACAAATAATGTTTATGACAAAATGGGAATAAATCTAAGATAAAATTATTCATATTCAGTTTAATAGTCAAAACGAAAGCGAGATATGAAAAAATTCATTAATAAAATTATCACACCCAAGACCTCAATTCAAACTCATTAGATTATGATTTCAAAATCAATTTTCCCGTATATAGAACCAATGCCTAAACCACAAAACGCACTTGCACGCATCTCCAATCAAAATATTATAATATCTATCATATTTAGATATTAAAGTAAAAGACATACAAAATGTAGAAATTTTAGAATTAGTTCGTAAGTTCAAAAGGTCATTCGCTTTCTAATTCTGTCAAAAAAATTGGATGCTTGTTCCAGATGCTTGTCTCTTCTGTACATTCAAGATAAAGTACTCATTGTCTCTTTTGTATATAAGACGCTTTTATCTTATGTTCTTTTTGTTGTTTGTATCGTTTCCCAGTTCAGTATGTTTTAATGTTAAATCTGAACCTCCATTCAACTAAAATACTCTACCAAAGTTGATTATACGCTAAAAAAATACTCCCTGCAAGCGCTATTGTGAACACTCTCACCAACAAGACATTTATTCACAACCCTCTTGACTTATATGTTTTCATGCCAACATTTTATATCTTCATTCCATATTTTACTTTTAACTAAACACAAACCTATACAAAGATAAAAATATAAAATATATTAGAATGCTTGAATATATTTTATAATGAAGGAAAACTAATAAGAGATGCACAAATACAATCACCAACATATTACAAATATACAACAATATTTATTCGCACCTCGAATACACCAAATGGAAATTTTAAAGATTAAATTTAAAAAATTAAATCGTTAGTGAAGTTTCTAAATTCATCCCTCGGATTTTCATTATTAAGAATTACCCGAACCCGAAATAATTATCTTTTACTGACAAACAACTTTTAAAAAAAAAATTCCTAACACATTTCAATTAGTACATGTAAACCAATTAAAACAATCATTAAAACATATATCATTACCATTGATGCATGGAAAATCCAAGTCCATATAAAATATAAGTAAACATCATCTCCCAAGGATGAAACACAAAACAAATTCAGTCAAAGTCTACTTAATGATCCACATAAGTCCACTCATAAACTTCACTTAACTCAATCTTCCTTCAATCTCCTGCAAAAACATGTGAAAAGTAAACTTTTACAAAATAATCTCACAAAATCAAAACCCTATATTTGTAAATTTCAAAATCCACATAAATTGCAAATGAGAGGTTTGATACTATGAATGTTAATGAAAAATTGATAACTAAGAATCTTATATAGAAACTTCATGCAAAGATAAATCCAAAATTACCATAAATTCAAAAACCCCCAATAGATCCAATAAATGTTTATGCACAAAAAATAAATCGTTCAGCCAAAAGCTTCACAGATACACAATTACAAAAATAAAAAAGGTAAAGAGTGAGAGAGTACCTCACAGTAACTCACCTATAACACCCATGCCAAACACCAAAAATCTTATCATACTACCAAAGAAAATAAAACATAAGGTATTTTGTCGAAAGAAAGAAAAAAAACAACGTGTGTGAGCGAGAAAAATGTTTTTAAAGAAAAAACAAGGTACTTAACGCATCAACCTCAAATTAAATTTATGCAAACCCCACAAAATTAACAACTAATTTAAAATTAAATATAACCCACATCACAATCATAAATATTCTCAAGTGGTATAGGAATCAAAATGAATAATATTAAAAAAACATGCATAAAGAAATGCTGGTATATAGCGGCACTTGCATATTTAAGGTTAAGATATTCCTGAATAGTGCTGGAATATGGCTTTGGAGCATGCCTGAAGCAATGATGGAATATGCCTGAACGAATTTGAATCCCACAACACTCTGGTTCAACCAAAAAATACAGTGGCACTTGCATATTTAAGTTTACAATGCATCTGGTGTCCATTACACACCATCTATACAACTCAAAGCAGTGGTACTATTGCTCATACCAGATTGCAATAAATAGTTGTTAAAAGGATAAGATACAGGTGACTTATTAGACAAATATCTAGATTTTCAATATGTTAAAAACTCTATAAAGCTAATACATCATGTATTGAATTAACATTAAGGATGCAACACTACCTTTTCACAAAATGAATTATGTATCACCATGTTTAACCATTTTTTTCCTGGTATCAACTTTTAATATCTTTTGTAAGATGAGAACCTTCAAAATTAACCTTCATAAGATATAAGATATATATTGAAGAAATATTTTCATTAAACTTACACGAATACATACATAAACTAAAATTTCACAGTTTCATTAATTATTTTATCATAATACCTAAACTAAAATTTCATGGATAGACAAAAAGGCCAAATTTTTTTTAAAAAAATTACAAATTTATAATCAAAATTTAATAGCACCAAACCCCTCGTTATATGGTACCAATCAAAATTTAACAGAACCAACATAGGGTTTCATTCAAAAGGAAAAAAATTGGACTCTTGATATGGTGTCAAGAAATAACACTTACGAAACTCGAAAGGGTAAGAGAACAGAAAGCACCAAGAAATTTAATAGCACTAAACAATGAAGTTGTGGAACTTCAAACATATAAATGGAACTCATTAAATTGAACATATGGTAATAGGGCCAAGCATGAAATTTAACAAAGGCAAATGTATATATGGAACTCGTGAACATATGGTAAAGGCCCTAATTCCAAAACAGAGCAAAACACAAAATCAGGTAGAAATTGCTCAAAAAAATAAGGGAATAACAGGGGGTGGAAAGGAGTATAAATAATACCTTTAAGAGAAATAAAAACTAACATGAAAAATCCTAAATTGTATAAGAAAAGAGATATTGAGAGAAAGAAATAGTTGGAGAGAGAGATGTACTAGCTACCGAAAAGAGAGAGAGAGAGAGAGAGGAGGATGCATTTCAAACTTGAGATAGTGAGAGTATGGTTGCATTTTTTTAATCTAAATCTTAAGTCTGAATGTGAAATCTAAAGTCCAAATGTAAAGTCTGAAATCTGAATCTGAAAAATATATTTGTTTTTATATATGAATGAACCTCTGAATGAATGTATTTAGACTAATTAAGACTTCAGAGGTACATTTACAATGATTAAGGAAAAAAATAGTTGTTAGCCTCTTAATCATTTAAAAAACACTATTTAATGCCTTTTAAGTCTGAATGGTTCAGATTGAGACTTAAGAGGTAAAAATAACAAGACCTAACCAAAATGAGACAAAATTAGGAAAATACTATTGTAGCCTATTTTTTAATTTTGAATAAAATGGGGAAATAAATTAGAGTGTGTTAAAAGAGGGAGAATTGAAAATTTTAAGGGGCAAAAGAGGTTGTGCAGGAAAAAAGTTAACTTATGACATACTAGTGTATGCCCGTGCCTGAAGGCACGGCGAATTTTTTCAAAGTACGTAATCGCAAAACGGCAAAAATTTCCAAAATAAGTAATTGCAAAATGGAAAAAAAAAAATTCCCAACAAAACAAAGTATAATTAAAAAAAATGGTCATAATTTCCAAAGTTGTGCGCGTGTGGCACGACGACAATTCTCCCTAATATGGATTGTGAGGTTAAGTCATAAAAGTTTTGTATTATAGTATAATTTTCCAAAATATCAATCGTGGTCAATTTTTTTGAAGAACAAATATTTTTTTCAAAATTATTTAATCGAGTATAATTTTAATTCCAAAAATTTATTTTCACCAGAAAGAAAGGTAAAAATATAAGAAAACAATTATGCATAATTTCCTTTGTTTATATGAGTATCCACTTGTTTAAGATATAAAAAATTCTTTAACCACATAAATAATCCATCCAAGACGTAGTATAAACAACGTAGCCTATTAAACAATATTCATATATAAACCCCTACTACACCACAGACCCTTATTAACATCTTTAGCAATAAAATATCTAAAATGTTTCAATAAAATGTCAATAGTTTACAAAATTTCATCTCAAAACAAAACAAAAGTGTACAAAAATTAAAAATTTTGGGCAAAATCTCCTTTATTTATACGAATCCACTTGTTCAAAAATAATGTTAATTGTCCATCATAGACATCTTATAAACAAACGCATCAATTTTCCATTATTCAAAAACATAATACATATATGAGTACACATCGAGCCATTATTAGCAAAATTAAGCAACATAACAAAGATATCATATAAACATATATTTTCTATATAACTAAAAATGTTGATTCATCAAACCACTCATGGAACAATTTTCATCTTCTATAGCACACCAACACTTTCTCCATAGTCTACGCATGTTGTCCTCGACCACAATTGTTGTCATACGAAGAAATTACTTACTCCGAACTCACAAATTAAGTGTGCCCCAGTCATATCTTTCGTTGTAACTACACTTTCTGAAACCAAATAAAAGTATAAAAATTTAAGAGTTAAAGATAAAATACATTAGAGATCCAACAATTAATTTTAATTGTTATAGAGTAGTTGAGAATTTTAAACATGAAAGGAAAAATCAGCACATTGATTCGAAATTGATATTTCAAAAGACGTATTTATGTCGTGATTTACTTACATGAACGTGTCACGCTCATTTCAATTGTACATCGAAAGACTTTTGTGGTACACCAAACAAATTTAAGAAGAATTTAAAAGTCATGAAAAATGAAAAACTGAGTTAGTAATCTTTAAGTATACCTAATTCGAACCACAAAATAAAACAAATAAAAAATCAAATAGAGAAATCTAAAAGTGAGTGAACCTTATATTGACAGATCTGCAAAATCAAACATAAAACGCATATTAAATAGGTGTTTAAAACTCAGCTGCATCACCTGCTACTTTTTTATATTTTGCTAAAGTAGGATTCCCAGCTTCATCTCGTTCTACCGTCCTATGAGATGTTGCACTCTCATCATGGACAGATACAGTCCTGGATTCCCAGCTACATCTGTTTGAGAACCTACTGTTGACGTGAGTACATGAGATTACCAACTTATCTAAGATTTAAGAAATTAAAAATAGCTACTTTGGTAAACTAAGAAAAAAAAAGTCTCAAACATATCCCGTTAACAACTTATCAGAGCAACAAAAAAAATACCAACTTATCATTCTCTCACATAAGCTCTCTCTAAGCCAAATAAAATAGGTACCTTCATTTACACACCGTGGAAAAAAAACTCTTTTATTTACACCAACCAAATACCTCATTGCTACGACCTTATATGCCAAAACCAAAGTAACATCATTTTGTATAGTCAACACGGGAAGAAAAAAAAGGTGTCATGTTGACGGGATAAAAAAATGAAATATTCTAATTTAAACCAAAAAAAATGAAAAACTGGACAAAAAAAGGTTAATTAACGGGACAAATAAAATGGATGTTATTTTATTAACATAAAAATAGATACAAAAGAAAAAAAAAACCTCAAATCACCCCCTTCTACTTTATGAGCACTTAAGTGGCAGAAAATACAAAAAAACAATTATTATCAGTCTCTCGGACTACCAATTGCTTCTTGTTGTGAAACTTCTTCTTTTGTTCCTCCTCTTTTTAGAAGCTGACCTAGGAACAAAAAAATGAAATGGAGAGAAAATCAGTGTAAAAAGGGAGTAAAAAATATTCCACCAAACAAGTGTGGCTCATTTCTTCTTCTGACTAAAAAGTGGTAGCGATAATACCATGAGTTTGAAGATGGAGAAAAATTTAAAAGATGTCAAAACTGAGAAGTACCTTCTGTCATCTCTAAAGATCTGTCAACACTGAGAAGTGAGATGAACAAAAAAACATGTATCATTTTAGTAAGATCAAATAAATCAGTATCTAAGTAAATAGATCCGAACAAAAAAAAAAAGAATGAGAAGATCTAAACAAAACAACCCATTCCATTTAATAGATCTGACCCCAGTTTGTTGGTAACACTATTCCATGAGAAAATGATGGAAAAGGCACTCTTCCATCACTCATCGAAAAAACACCCAACATACTTTTCTTTATCAATAATAAAACATTAAAGGATCAAAATTTATTCAAATCGTTACACATGTTCAGCCTTACAATTGAGAGAATGAACTACAAACCTTCAGAGACGGAGGAGTTGGTTTGTATAGGGTTGTCCGTGTAGAGGGAGAAGTTGGGTTGTAGCTTGTATGGTTTAGAAAAGCTGATAGAGAGAGAGGAAAGAAGTGTTTGGATCAACATATCAAAGCTCTGTAACAAAGGATAGAGAGAGTTTGGTTCCATGAGAGAGAATGAATGAGATCGTGTGAGGGTGAGGGGAAGAGGATATCAAAGTACCCTTTTTAGTTGTGTTACAAGAATAACACTTATATGTTTGAATTAAAGTAAAATTTTAAGAGTAAAATGAAAGGGAAAATAAATTTTAGCGGGATAAAATTGTAATTATAAATAGAGTATAAAATTAGGTGTGGTGAGCTACATAGTATTATTGTATAAATATTGATCTCACCCTTCATTTCTTGCCTCGTTGGCTTCAATTTGCACCGTTAATTGTCTTATCATCTTATACACCATGCTACTTTATTATATAGATCAGTTGCATCTTATGATGTCGTATGACTAGTGTTTCATTTTTATCCCGTATATATATACACACACACACACACACACATAAGGGTATGCCCGTGCCTGAAGGTATAATGATAGTCGAAAAAGCTATCATAACAACAACAAAATAATGATCGACCCGATTTAATTTAAATAAAAATAAGTTAAATATTTTAAAACATTGGATAGAGTTTTTTCCTTTATTTATAGGACTATCCACCTCTTTAAAGTATAAAACAAATACTATAACAACCAAATAAATAGGCACTCATGGACCTTGTTTAAACTAAATAAAATTTGGCAGAGTTTCCTTTGTCTATAGAACTATCCACCTATTTAAGGTATTAAAAATACATCAACAATGAAAATAATGACTCATATGTCACATATTTAATAATATTCTATAAAAATGCCATGTAAAACATGACAATTAAAAAAAAATGGGCAGAATTTCCTTTATTTATTGTACAATTCACCTTGTTTAAGGAAAACAAATACCAATAAATATATTATTACTTTATAACAGACATCGTATACATAATTAAAATGTACTCAATCCATCACATATTATAATTCGCACTGCAACCAAATGACAACGTAGATTTAGCTATTTTTTTCCACTATAATCTATACAAGTATACTCCTATGTAATATCGAGTTGTCGACATTTTTTTAAAAAAATAAATTGAAAAGACAAAATGTTTGTGCGATAATATTTATAATATACACTGATATTTTCTATAGAAATATAAACCTAACCTCATAAACCGATTACTACAGATATATATACTCGTAATTAGCTGGAAATTATGATAGATCCAAGCGATACAAATATCAACAATGTTTTTGATAAAAGGTAATTGATCTAAGGTACACTTATTCATAATAAGTTTGATAGTCAAACTAAAAGCGAGATGTGAAAAAAAAATCATTAATAAAATTATCAAACCCAAGACCTCAATTGAAACTCATTAGATTATAATTTCAAAATTAATTTCCCACATATAGAACCAGTGCCTAAATCCCAAAACGCGCTTGTACGCATCTCCAATCATAATATTATTTATTGAAAGATTTTCAATATCTATCAAATTTAGATATTAAAGTAAAATACATACAAAATTTGTAATGTTTTGAATTAGAAAATAAGTTCAAAAAGTCATTCGCTTTCCCATTCTTTCAAAAAATCAGGATGCTTGTCTCTTATGTATATTCAAGATAAAGTACGCATTGTCTATTTTGTATCTAGGATGCTTATCTCTTTTGTTCTTTTTTTTTTTTGTATCTTTGCATAGTTCAGTATGTTTTTTAATGTTAAATCTAAAATTGCATTCAACTAATACTCTATCAAAGTTGATTATACACTAAAAAATATTCTATCAAAACCTTACAGGTATTCCATAACCTATATCTAATAACTTACTCAACCATATGCACCTCCAAACCTCCATGCAAATGCTATTGTGAACACTCTCACTAGCAAGACATTTATCCACAACCCTCTTGACTTCTATCTTTTCATTCCAACATTTCATACCTCCATTCCATAATTTACTTTTAACTAAACACAAACCTATGCTAACAAAACAATATATATTATATTTGAATTCTTGAATATATTTTATAATGAAGACAAACTAATAAAAGATGTACAAATACAATCACCAATATATTACAAATATACAAAAACATTTAGTTGTAGCTCGGATACACCAAAGGGAAACTTTGAAGCTTAAATTTAAAAAATTAAATCATTCATGAAGTTGCTAAATTCATCACTCTGATTTTCACCATTTAACAATTACTCGACCCCAAATAAATATCTTTTTATTGATAACCAACTTTTAAAAAAAAATCCTAATACATTTCAATCATTACTTGTAAACCAATTAAAACAATCATTAAAATAGATGAAATTACCATTCATGCATGAAAAATACATGTCCATATAAAATATAAGCAAACATCATCTCCCAAGGATGGAACATAAAACAAATTCAAGTCAATGCTTGCTTAATGATCCACATAACTCTACTCGTAACATTCATTTAACTCCATCTCCCATCAATATCCTGCAAAACATGTGGAAAGCAAACTTTTACAAAATAATCTCACAAACTCAAAACCCTTTATTTATTAATTTCAAAATCCACATAGATTGCAAATGAGAGGTTGAGACTATGAATGTTAATGACAAATTGATAGCTAAGAATATTATATAGAAACTTATTGCAAATATAAATACAAAATACCATAATTCCCAAAACCCCAAATAGTTCCAATAAATGTTTACGCGTAGAAAAGAAATCGTTATGCCCAAAGCTTCACATATTCACAATAACGAAAAAAAAATAGGTACAAAGTGAGAGAGTACCTGACAGTAACTCACCTATAACACCCATGCCAATCACCCAAAATCTTATCATATTACCAAAGAAAATAAAACGTAATAAATCATTTTGTTGAAAGAAAAAAAATACAATGTGTGTGAGCGAGAGAAATGCTTTTAAAGAAAAAACAAAGTACTTCTTAATGCATCAACCTTAAATGAATTTGATGCAAACTCCACAAAATAAACAAACTAATTTAAATTAAATATAACCCACATCACAATCATAAATATTCACAACTGGTATTGGAATCAAAATGAACAAATTTATAAAAACGTGCCTGAAATAGTTCTGGTATATAGCGACACTCGCATACTTAAGGTTAAGATATGCCTGAAAAAGTGTTGGTATTTGCCTCAGGAGCATACCTGAAGCCATAATGGAATATGTCTAAACTTATTTGAATCCCACAACACTCTGGTTCAACCAAACAATATAGAGGAACTTGCATATTTAAGTTTATTACGCATCGGGTGTCCATTACACCCCATTTATACAACCCGAAGCAGTGTTAGTATCTAGTCATTTGCTCATACTAGATTGCAATTAATAGTTGCTAAAAGTATAAGATACAAGTGACTTATTAGACAAATATTTGAATTGCCAATACTTTAAAAACTATATAAAGCTAATACATCATGTAATGAATAAAAATTAAGGATGCAACATTATCTTTTCACAAAATTAATTATGCATCTCCATGTTCAACCATTTTTTTCCCGGTATCAACTTTAAATATCTTTTGCAAGATGAGAACCAACCAAATTAATCGTGATGAATATAAGAAATGTATTGAAGAATTATTTTTATCAAAGTTTCACGAATACATACTTAAACTAAAATTTCACAATTTCGTGAATTATTTTATAATGACACCTAAGTAAAAAATCATGAATAGACAAAATGCCCAAAAGTTTCTTAAAAAAATAATAAATTTATAATAAAAATTTAACAGTACCAACCAATCGTAATGTACTACCAATAAAATTTAATAGCACCAATATAAGGGTTTATTCTAAAGGAAACAAAATTGAACTTGTGATATGGTACCAAGAAATAACACATGTGAAACTCGAAAGGGTAAGAGAATGGAAAGCACCAAGAAATTTAAGATCACTAAATAGTGAATATTTTATCAAACTTGAGACTTTTCATTTTTATGGTGTCATGTGAATATTTTTGCATTTTTATCCCTTATTATCTCTGTGTGTGTGTGTGTGTGTGTGTGTGTGTGTGTGTGTGTGTGTGTGTGTTGATGATGATGGAAATAGCACCACAAGGTAAGATATGAACAAACTCAAATAAGCCCAATAATGGCAGCAAAAGTATATGTATGTATAGTAGGAGAAGGAGGTGAGGAGAAGAGGATTAACTCTTGAATATAAGTGGTTCAGCCAATATGGACTACATCCACTGTGAGTGTGTGTGAATAATATCACTGAATGAAGGCACTAATGGCCATGGATACCATCTCTCGAGATTTCTCACTCTACTGTGTAAAATGACAGAGTTTCAGCTAGGGTTGCCATTATCGATCCATTACAAGGTTGAGGATGACCTATATATGTAGTGATTGGGGGGTGTAATGTACCCCCCCAAGCATGCAATGAGCATGTTCATGAAGATACAACCAATGCCAGGATGGCATCTGGCTGGTCTTAACTAAATAATGATGACCTCAATATTCACTCACGTGGAGGCAAGGATTCAGTTATAACGGATTTATCTACGTGTTCCAAGCCATACATGTACTTGTAAATGCTCGGCTGTCTTTGATTTGGGCCAACCTCGATCTGGATGAGTACGAGGTTGGTGATACTTGTAATGCCAGTTGAGGTTATATACTTGGAATGTCGGTCGGGTCGATGTTGTCGTGATACTTGATTATTGAGACTGTGAGGCTTTACTTAACTGGTAACATCGGCCTGGGCCGATGTTGTTGTTGATGGATGATCGAACCCGAGTTCTTGTTGACCTCACTTGATGCTCAGTCAGGGTTGATGTATGAGGTTGGAGCAATGTCGGCCAGGGCTGACCATACAAAAGACGATATTGCTAATGGTTTTTATGAGTTTCTGCCACCTCGGCTGTGAATTAGCCCAAGGTTAGTGTCTCTGAGTAGGAAGGTGTACTTTCAGCATATAAATCACCCCTATCCCTTAGTTACCTATGTAAGTAGGTAATTGAGGGGTATTGCAAGGCCGAGGCCAAGTTTTCTTGTGTGCCAGTAATCTCTTGACACATGTCACTTGCTGAAGTGAGTGGCGTGTGTACCAAGTCATGATGGTTTGATTCTCCCTTTGAGTTCCCAAGGAAATGATGGGAGTTGGGATACGCGCCAACATAATTTTGGGTTTAAACCCTTTCTTCTTCACTTTTCTCGCCTATGTTCTCTCTGCGACTTTCTCTCTCTTTAAGAGCTCAACTACTGCGTTTGAGGGTCCTTTCACTTCCAAACCTCTTCTTCTCTATTTCACAACCAACCAGGTATTTTTTTAATCCTCTCCCTTCCATTTTTAGCCTTTATTTTCATTTCTGCTTTTTTCGGTGAGAGTTTTATATTTTTCGCTCACCTTTTCTTAGGTGTTCTTGGTTTAAAAAAAATTTCAACTCTAAGTTTGATCTTCGATTTAGATTGAGTTGAATTGTTTATCTGAGGTTTAGAGTCCCAAGTGTTGTGTCATCTGCCTTATGCTCAGACCCCTGTATCAACTCATAAAAGAGTTACCTTCACTTAGAAAGAACACCTTTGAAAAAATTAGGCAGATAGAGCTAGCCCAAGCGGAAGCTCGTAGGGCTTAGGCCTTTATTATCAGACCCATATTTCCTTCACCTCTACGGGTTATCTACCCTGAGCCAACCGCGTCTGCTGAGCCAACAGAAGTTCCAGAGGGACCCATACCCATGTCTGAGTCAGAGTCATCTACCTCAGACCCCATGTCTGTAGACTCTTTCCAAGAGGCTATGGATTTCTCCATCAGGCAAGATCAGGTCCCTGATCAGGCCGAGGTTTCGAGTTGCGTCTTATCACATCAGGGGCTAATACATATTAGTCTTCTTATGATGTCAAAATTGTAGGGCCAAATGTGGTCATTCCCCCCATTTATGATGATATTCCCCTATTAGCTACCACTGGGGCTGAGTTCGCTCAGAGGTTTCCCGATGGTCCCCCAGTATCTGCTCAGGCCGATGTCACTAGGGATGATGATGATAGGCCTGAGAGCGATGTTGATACCTCTGAGGTAGCTGAGCTAGAGAGCTCGATTAGTGAGTACGATCTCTTAGTTTTTAGGCAACTCTACACCATAGGCCCTTCCATTAAGCTTAGGACACCTCAAAGGGGTGAGAGGGCCTTTGATGGCTGAGATGGGGAGATTTGTGTGTACGAGCAGATGTTAAAGTTAGGATTCCGTCTTCACATCCATCATTCAATTAGAGCCATATTGTCCCATATCAACCTATCCCCTTCATAATTATCCCCCAATGCCTGGAGGGTGATGATTATGGCCATCGTCCTTTGGAAGACTGTCCACTACTCAGATCTTCCTGTTAGAGTCTTCATGGGTTGCTACGTCCCATACTCTGCCAAAAACCACCCCAGTTACTACCACTTCCTAGCTAGGAAGTCAGACAAAAAGATGTTATTGGTTACCCGGACTTCAAATCACAACTAGAAACCATGATATTTCTTTGCCTCAAGGGTATGGGAATTCGGTCCATGTGCTTCCTCTTCAGCGTCTGATCCGAGGACACCTCTGAAGTGGGGGAAGGTGTCTCTTGCAGCCAAAGCCGACCCTGGCCTTAGCCAGGATAATTTCCAAAAGGTTAAGAACCTTTAAGATCAGGGAGAACAGGGTCATCTTATCAAATATGAACATATGATGATCCCCTGCTACCTTTCTTAGACAGGCCTGGGGGGTAGTCCTTTGACCGAGCTTCGTAAGTATTATTTCCTATTTTGTACCTTAATTTTCATACCTCTGATTTGCTAACTCAGATGTTTCTTTTTTTAGAGATCCCAGAAGGTATTTCTGACGACCTGTGGGATATTTTTTCCCCAAGCGTCTTAAAGCTGATGAAGAAGGTCGGTCATACTGCAGCCCCTCCTCATCCCAAATAGAACATCGGCATGTCCACGTTCGATATGATAAATAATAGGAAGCCAACAACGGACTTGGAGCATCAGAAGCTGAGTAAAAATCAAAAAGGGGATTGTGCCATTCTGATCTCCTCAGACGAATCCGTTTCAGCTCGTCTTTCTCAGCTGAAAATAAGTGATAGATTGATCGGCCATGGTCTGAAGGCTATCGATGCCATCAGCTCTTTAATGACCAATAAAGATAAGCGCTTCTTGTGTTCTCTGGTTATCACTTTATTGGCTAATTTCATAGATCAATTCAGGTAATGATTTCTTCTATTTTGCTCTTCCCAAGTGTAACCTCGGCCATCTTACATTAATGGACTTATACAAATGACCTTCTACTGCAGGGTATCTTGTCCATGCATCGTTTTGTGGACTGGACTCTGAAGAAAATGCCCTTAATCGAGAAGGGTCAAGAAGCCCTTAAAGTACAAGCCTCTTTGAGTACAGAGGTTGATCGTCTGAAGGAGGAGCTAAAGGAAGTCAACAAGCTAAAGGAGGAGGTCGAACATAGATACAAGTACATAAATAAGCTGAAGAAGGACCATGAAGCGGATATAAAATCCAAAGACTAAGCCCTGTAGGCTAAGGTGGTGGTTGTTGTTAAGGCTTCTTTGGAGGACGCCTCAGAGAAGATTATTACAGATTACCAGGTATCTAATGAGTTCATCAACTTTATCTTTGATTACCTTGAGAGAGGTATCAAATACACTGGTAAATGGACAACCTCCAAAGAATAAGAGTCAGGAAGTTTTAGTGCCTTGGACTTTGTTGGTCTAGGCTTTGGTGACCCCCGTTTTGCTCAGGCCTTGCAAGAGGTTCAGGAGGACGGTGCTGATCCCTCAGAGACTGCTCCCTTGGGAACCCCTAAGATTGAAGATGTTAATCCTGAGGATGATGGAGCCAAGGTGACTAATGTCGATCAAGAGGACACCACTCCAGCTGCCGATACCTAGGCCTTGTCCCGTGAAGCTTAAAGTTGTAGTTTTTACCTCTTTTCTTGTTTATAACATTTGTGAATTCTGGCAGTATATTTTGGCATATTTGATTTGTAACTCTGACTATTCTGTGATGAATATTAATACTCCTCGGATTATATAGATTCTTTGTGTGTCTTCTCTTGCATGTTATTTTGGTCTTAATGTCTGAAGCAATGTTTAAGGTCTGAGGTCATCAAAATATGATGTTTTATCTCAAATTTCACCAAATTAATGATGTTTAAGGTCTGAGGTCATCAAAATATAATGTTTCACCTCATAATTTATCACCAAATTAATGATGTTTAAGGTCTTAGGTCACCAAATTATGATGTTTCACCACATAATTTATCACCAAATTAATGATGTTTATGGTCTGAGGTCATCAAAATATGATGTTTACCCTCATAATTTTGATCAAACTAATGATGTTTAAGGTCTTAGGTCACCATATAATGATGCTTACCCTTATAATTTCACCAAATTAATGATGTTTAAGGTCAGAGGTCACCAAATTATGATGTTTCACCTCATAATTTATCATCAAATTATGATGTTTCACCTCATAATTTATCACCAAATTAATGATGTTTAAGGTCTGAGGTCATTAAAATATGATGTTTACCCTCATAATTTTCACCAAACTAATGATATTTAAGGTCTAAAGTCACCATATAATGATGTTCACCCTCATAATTTCACCAAATTAATGATGTTTAAGATCTGAGGTCGCCAAATTATGATGTTTCACCTCATAATTTATCACCAAATTATGATGTTTCACCTCATAATTTATCACTAAATTAATGATGTTTAAGGTGCGAGGTCACCAAATTATGATGTTTCACCTCATAATTAATCACCAAATTAATGATGTTTAAGGTCTGAGGTCACCATAATATGATGTTTCACCTCATAATTTATCACCAAATGAATGATGTTTAAGGTCTGAGGTCATCAAAATATTATGTTTACCCTCATAATTTTCACCAAACTAATGATGTTTAAGGTCTGAGGTCACCATATAATGATGTTCACCCTTATAATTTCACCAAATTAATGATGTTCAAGGTCTGAGGTCACCAAATTATGATGTTTCACCTCATAATTTATTACCAAATTTATGATATTTAAGGTCTGAGGTCACCATAATATGATGTTTCACCTCATAATTTATCACCAAATGAATGATGTTTAAGGTCTGTGGTCACCATATAATGACGTTAACCCTCATAATTTTACTAAATTAATGATGTTTAAGGTCTGAGGTCACCATATAACGATGTTTCACCTCATAATTTATCACCAAATTAATGATGTTTAAGGTTTAAGGTCACCATAATATGATGTTTCACCTCATAATTTCACCAAATTAATGATGTTTAAGGTCTGAGGTCACCAAAATATAATATTTAACCTCATAATTTCACCAAACTAATGATGTTTAAGGTCTGAGGTCACCATAATATGATATTTCACCACATAATTTATCACCAAATTAATGATGTTCAAGGTCTGAGGTCACCATAATATGATGTTTACCCTCATAATTTGCCACCAAATTAATGATGTTTGAGGTCTCAGGTCACCAGAATATGATGTTTACCCTCATAATTTGCAATCAAATTAATGATGTTTAAGGTCTGAGGTCACCATAATATGATGTTTACCCTCATACTTTCACTAAACTAATGATGTTTAATGTCTGAGGTCACCATAATATGATGTTTCACCTCATAATTTATTACCAAATTAATGACGTTTAAGGTTTGAGGTCACCATAATATGATGTTTACCCTCATAATTTGCCCCAAACTAATGTTTTTTGAACATAATGAAACAGTATTGACACAGGAACTGCTCTTTTCATTAATATGCTCTTTATAAAATGATATATGTATTACAAAGAAATAATTGCAACATCATATGTAATATTTCTTCAAGTGGTCAGCATTCTAAGGATTGGAAAAAGGTTCCCCTTAGAGATTTTCTAGCCGGTAAGTATCAGGCACAACCTCATCAACCACTCTATAAGGACCATGCCAGTTTGGGTGGAGCTTGTTTTCCTTCTGCAACGTCTTCTTCAGCACTAGGTCTCCCACAGCTATAGGTCTTGATTTCACCCTTTGATTGTAGAATTTTACTTTCTCTGCTGGTAGGCTACCTGTCTGATCTCAGCATCTTCCCTTCTCTCTTGAATTAGATCCAAGTCAAGTCTTCTTTCTTCCTCATTCCTCTGAGGGTCATAGGTCTGAACTCTGTGGGTGGGGAGTCCTACTTCGGTAGGGATGACAACTTTTGAACCATGTGCTAGCATGAAAGGAGTCTCTCCCGTTGGCATTCTTGTAGTCGTCCTGTAGGCCCGTAACACTGCGTATACCTCTGTTGTCCATCTCCCTTTTGCCTCCTTCAACCTCTTCTTTATTCCATCAAGGATTGTTCGATTCGTGACCTCAGTCTGCCCATTTTCTTGGGGTCGGCCAGGAGAGGAGAAGAACTGCTTGATCCTCATTCTTTCACAATATTTTTCTAAGGAAGAATTCTTGAACTGGGTTCCATTATATGAGATGAGGGTATTTGGAAGGCCATATCTGCATATGATGTTCTTCCAGATGAACTGGAAGGTCTTATGCTCTGTAATCGTGATAATCGGGTCATACTCTACCCACTTGGAAAAGAAATCAATTGCCACTATCAGGAATCGATAGTCGTTTGCAGCTCTTGGCAAAGGTCCTACTAAGTCAATACCCAAAACTGTAAATGGTCAAGGTGAGATAATTGATGTCATAGGATGATGAGGTTGGTGAGGGATGATAGAGAATCTCTGATACTTGTCGCATCTCTTCACATAAGAAGCTACATCTTTGGCCAAGGTCGACCACCAAAACCCTTGAGTAATTATCCTCTTAGATAGAGGTCTCCCTCCTATGTGACTAAAACAAGAGCACTCGTGTATATCTTTCAATACCTGAGGAACCTTTTAAGGTTGCATGCATCTAAGGATAGGGAGTAGGAACCCTTTCTTATACAAGACGTCTCTTATAATTGAGAACTTGGCGGCCCTGAACCTCAACTTTCTCCTTTCCAATTTTGATTCTGGAATCTCTCCTTGTCTGATGTATCTGATGAGTGGGTCCATCCAAGAGGCTCCCATTTTCAGATTGAGGTAAGTTCTGGAAAAATTTTCTTCTTCTTCAAGCATGGTTGGGGCAGGATTTCAACTAGTACCATTCTTCTTATATTCGTCCTCATTGTTGAGGCCAACCTAACGAGTGCATCGGCTCGACTGTTGTCTTGCCAAGGTATCCTCTTCATCTTTACCTCTTGGAAGCCTTTTAGCGTCGTTCTTACCCTCTTCAGGTATTTAGCCATACTTTCATCCTTGGCCTTATACACCCCAAGAACTTGGTTGACAATTAACCTCGAGTTGTTGTGGAGTAGGAGTCGGCCAACTCTAAGGGCTTTTTCCAAGGAGAGCCCCGCTATTAATGCCTCATACTCTGACTCATTGTTTGAAGATTTGAAGTTGAACCTCAGTGTATATTCAACGTCTGTACAATTCAGAGCTCATAGTATTAGCCCTGCTCCACTTCCAGTTTCACAAGAAGACCCATCAATGAAGATGTTCCAAACATCTTCATTTGAAGAGAAGTTCTCCTCTGACAGGATCCCTTGATTGAAGAGGTACCTATCTTCCTCGTTATCAGCTACACTTTTTCTGGACTTGCTTGATCCAACCTCATCCAAATCACAGAAGATGTTACTATCTGGTTATCCTTTAATCTGACTATTCTCAATCTCAACCTCTTCTCAGGTGAATTCTGCTACAAAGTCTACAAGAGACTTCCCTTTGATGGAAACCCTTGGTTGATAAATAATGTCATATTCCCCTAACTTGATGGCCCAAGTCATCAACCTGCCCGACTTCTAAGGCTTGTGGAGAACCTGTCTTAGTGGGGAATCGATGAGGACAACCATAGAGTGGGCTTGAAAGTATGGCTTCATCTTCCTAGAAGCGTGTATCAAGTCATAGGCCAACTTTTCCATTCGAGGATAATTTTGTTCAGACCCTTAAAGGGCCTTACTATTGAAGTACACCGGCCTCTGCACTCCATCTTCTTCTCTTACTATGGCCGCACTAATGGCTGATTTTGAAATGTCTAGATACACATATAACTTTTCCCCTAAGATGGGTCGAGATAGGAGAAGAGGGGATCCGATGTAGGACTTCATCTCTTTGAAAGCCTTGTCGCATTACTCATCCCATTCGAAAGCCTTTCTAAGAACTTTGAAAAAGGAAAACACTTGTCTGTAGCTCTGGAGATGAACCTGTTCATCACAGCAACTCTTTTGGTTAACCTTTGAACGTCTTTGATGGTCCTGGGTGTCTTCATTTCGAGCAGAGCCCTAATTTTTTCAAGATTGGCCTCTATTCCCCTTTGATTAATGATTAATCCAAGAAACTTTCTTTCTCTTACTCTGAAGACACACTTGGCATGATTGAGCTTCATCCGGTATAAATCCATGGTGTCAAAAGTCCTCTCTAGGTCGGCCACGTGAGTGTCGGCCTTTAAGCTCTTCGTCAAAATGTCATCAACATATACCTCCATGGTCTTGCCAATTTGACTCGCAAATATCTTATTTATAAGACGTTGATAAGTGGACCATGCATTCTTCAAGCCGAAAGGCATAACCTTATAGAAACAGGTCCCCTTATCGGTTATGAACACTGTCTTCTGGGTCCATAAAAATCTTGTTATACCCAGAAAAGCCATCCATGAGGCTCATGAGCTCATGCCCTGCTGTGGCTTTTACCATCTGATCAATTCGAGGCAAGGGGAAGTTATCTTTTGGGCAAGACTTATTCAAATTAGTGAAGTCTACGCACATCCTCCATTTCTCGTTAGCTTTTGGTACAATAACGGCGTTAGATAACCACTCAGGGTATATGACCTCTCTTATGAACTTGTCCTCCTCCAGCTTTCTAACCTCTTCCCTAATGACATCGTACTTTTCCCCGGAGTAAACTCTTCGTCTTTTTTTGATTGGCTTAGAGTCTTCTGCCACATTGTGTTTGTGACACATAATCTCAGGGTCAATGCATGGCATATCTGCATGGATCCAAGCAAACACACTTTGAATCTTCTTTAAAAGCTTTACCAGCTCTTCCTTAATTTCAGGTCTTAGGGTTTTGTCGATTTGGACAATTTTTTCCTGCTCATCCTCACTGAGGATGCTGGATTCTACCTCTTCCGCGACCTCTCCCTTCTTCAGTTTTATCTCATCCCTTGGATCAAGTGTATCAATGTTATATATTGTTGTTGCCCTCTTATGTGCCTCTCTCTCTTCGGCCGAGTTAAAGTATCATTCTCATGTCGAGGTCTGGTCACCTTGCACTTCCCTTACCCCATAGGGAGTCAGGAATTTTAGCATTTGGTGGACAGTTGAAGGCACGGCCTCAAATTCCTCGAGGGCTACTCACTCCATGATGAGGTTGTAGGCCGAGAAGACATTTTCATCCATCACGAAAAAATTAATCTTTTGGGTCAACCTCTTAGGCCACTCGTCTCCCATTCGTACATCCATCTCATACATTCCCAACGAATGGACCTTCTCTCCACTAAAGCCAATCAACGGATGATGATAGGGTATAAGCCTAGCTCTGCTGAGGCCTAGGTTCTTAAAGCAGGGCCAGAACATAACATTCGCGGAGCTTTCTCTGTCAACGAGGATTCTCTAAACTTTGCAACCATACACCCTTTTTGTAATTACCAAAGGGTCATCGTGTGGAGATAGTATGGATTTGAAGTCAAGTAGGGAGAATCCAACTATAAGAGTATCCATATCTACCTTCTTTCTCTTCTGTTTAGCTTCTAAAGATGCCAGATTCACAACTTCTACTTTGGTCACTGATTTAGCCTCTGCCACATGAGCTTTGTGGTCAGTTACCTCTGAGCCACCCCCTTCTAGTCCTCCACAGATGGTGTTAACACCAAAGGAGATCTTTTCAACCCTCTTCACAGGGACACCGTCAATTTTTTATGGGAGGTCAGGGTCATCCTCATCATCATCATCTGAGTCCTCAACTCTTCATGCTGGGACCTCTTCCCGACATCTATCTTTTCTCTTATTTTTAGGGTCATCTCTTCCCCCCTTAGAAGCTTTACCATCGACATACTTCCTGAGCTTTTCGGACTTCAACATCTTCTCAATCTCATCCTTCAAGGCAAAGAACTTATCAGTCAGATGACCGTGGTCTTGATGGAACTTGCACCACAGATTCCTGTTCCTTTTATGTGGAAGAGACTTCAACTTCTCTGACCATCTCAGGGACTGGTCATTTTTTATTTCATTGAGGATGTGTTCGTAGCTCATAGTTAGATGAGTATAGTATGCAAACTTGTCATCTGTAAGCCTCTTTTTTTTATCTTTCTTTCTTTGGAATTTCCCGCTGCTACTTATGTTCTCATCCTCATACTTTGCATCCATAGCCTCTTCAGCATTCATGACCCTTCCTGCAGTTGCTAACAGCTCCTCCATGGACTTGGGAGGGTCTTCAGCAAGCTTCCACATTAACTTCCCCTTCCGGAGTCTTCCAATGAGGGTTGTCATAGCTATACTCTCTTCGTAATCTTCAACCTCTAATTTTTCTTTGTTGAATCTAGCAATGTAGTCTCTTAGGCTCTCATTCTTACCCTGCTTGACGTACAGCAGATTTGTGGTCTTCTTCTGAGGTCTTAACCCAAAACAGAAATTATGAATAAATCGTTCAGCTAAGCCCTTAAAGTTCTCAACGGAGTTCTTCGGAAGAGAGGTAAACCAAATATGTGCAGCTCCCGTAAAAGTCCCAGAGAAGGCCCAGCACCTCATCTCATATAAGATTGAATAAATGTCTGTTGCAGACTTGTACATCTCAATATGATGCACAGTGTTGGTACTACCATCATACTTGGGAGACACTGTAGGTGGTTTGAACTTGGCAGGGGTAGATAAGTTCACTATCCTTTCCATAAATGGGGAGCCCTCTGAGAACCCTCTTTGTAGTGGGTCTCAGATTTTAATGAGGTTCCCTATCTTCTCTTCTAGGCATTGGATGGAGTCATTCCAGGGTTTAGCAATATCGGTCTGGCTGAGATTATCCCCAGCCACCTCTAAGGGGTGGACCGAGGGTTCCTCGGCTGCAGTACAACGTCAGTTGTTAACCTCTTAACCCTAATCTCGTCCATGTAGGGGTCGGCCATGGTGAGGTCGATGTTCACCATATCCCCTCTGAGAGCCAGCTGCACTTCTCGACCTGGATAACCTCTGCCTCAGGTCATTGACTGGGCTGAGCCTTTCAAATGGCGACCCTCTACTCAAGCGATCAAAAGTTGATCCTCTGGGCTGGGCATCCCCAACCTCGGCCCTTCTTTCTACGCAACCTCGTCTCTGCTATAAAGAACTTACTGTGTTCTCTAAAACCTCATATGGCTCCCAACAGTTTGCTGGAGCATCTTCTGCTTCGATATCATCGTACCTATCCCCAAGGCAAGGGTTTCCTTTCCTCCCCAGATGCAAACATCTAGGGTGATCAACGTCCCTCCTCTGTTGAGGCATAGGTTGGTCCTTTTACGGTGCCTGGGGTGGTCCCCTGGCCTCTAGACGTGGTTGAACAGACGCTGGAGTAATCATTTTCAGTGAGATCGTAGGTGGTCTCATCATATTTTGGCTTAGCTGGGCAAACTGTTCCTTCATTGCTTGTTGAGTTGCAGCTAATGACTTTAAGGCTGCTTCCACCTCAGCCATCTCGGACTGGGGTAGTGCCTGGCTTGAACTGGTTCCTCCAACACCAGATGATGGAGGAGGTGGTGGTAACTCTGGTGCCATGTGTTAGGGCTAAAGAGCTTGTGATGAAAATAGGAGAGCTTAAATACCTTAAAGGACCTCTTTCAATGGTGAAACTACTTCACACGAAGGGTGAGGCCTGGTTCACCACCAGATTCTCCGGTGAGGTAAAAGCTAGGAAAGGAAGAGATGTATCTTCTCGTACCCATAGATGGCGACAAAATGATGATGCTGGAAATAACACCACATAAGATATGAATAATCTCAAACAAGCACAACAATGGTAGAAAAAGTATATGTATGTATAGTAGGATAAGGAGGGGAGGAAACGAAGTTGAACTCTTGAATATAAGTGGTTCATCCAATCTGCCTACGTCAACTGTGAGTGTGTGTGAATAATACCACTGAATGAAGGCACTAATGGCCATTTATACAATCTCTCAAGCTTTCTCTCTCTACTGAGTAAAATGACAGAGTTTCCGCTAGGGTTGCCACTATTGATCCTTTACAAGGTTGAGGATGACCTCTGTATATAGTTCTTGGGGGGTGTAATGTATCCCCAAAGCATGAAACGATTATGTGCATGAAGATCCAACCAGTGCCAGGATGGAATTTGGCTGGTCTTAACTAAATAATGATGACTTCAATATCCCCTCACATGGAGGGAAAGATTCAGTTATAAAAGATTTTTCCATGTGTTCCAAACCATACATGTACTTGTAAATGCTCGGTTGTCTTTAATTTGGGCCAACCTCGGCCTGGATGAGTACGAGGTTGGTGATACTTGTAAATGCCAGCTGAGGTTAGATACTTGGAATGTCGGTCGGGGTCGATGTTATCGTTATACTTGATGATTGTGCCTGCGAGGCTTTACTTAACTGGTAACATCGGCCTGGGCCGATGTTGTTATTGATGGATGATCTAACCCAAGTTCTTACTGACTTCGGCTGATGCCCAACCGGGGTTCATGTATGAGGTTGGAGCAATATCGGCCAGGGGCGACCTTACAAAAGACGATATTGTCGACGATTATTATGAGCTTCTGCCACCTCGGCTATGAATCAGGTCGAGGTTAGTGTCTCTGAGTAGGAAGGTGTACTTTGGGCATTTTTATCCCTTATTCTCTCTCTCTCTCTCTCTGTGTGTGTGTGTGTGTGTGTGTGTGTGTGTGTGTGTGTGTGTGTGTGTATATATATATATATATATATATATATATATATAGAGAGAGAGAGAGAGAGAGGGAGAGGGTTACAAGTGAACCTAAAAAATGAACTTTTTAATTAACCTTAACAAAAAAAATCTAACAACCCATTAACTTTAATTCATATGTTGTAATTGGTCCATGCCTGCGAAAACAGACACGCATGTCGATCAAATATTTGTCTTACACCCCCCACCCCCACCATGGCAGCCTTTACCCTTGAGTAAACATTCTAGCAACTTAATTTTTTTAACTAGTGGTCTTCCATAATGGGGTAGGGGATGGAGGTGGGGCGGGGTAGAGGGTATTGGTAAGGGGGTCTCGGGTTACACGTGTGTTCGTTTCAGCTGGCGCGGACCAATTACACCATAGGAATTAAAATCAATGGGTTGTTAGGTGTTTTCTGTTAAGTTTCATTAAAAAGTTTTGTTTTTAGGTTCACTTGTGATCCTCTCTCTCTCTCTCTCTCTCCCCTCTCTCTCTCTATATATATATAGTCTAACCATGATGATAAAAATTCTCACACACAAAAGGATTAACATTGACACCCTTTCTTTAAAAACATCGCATAAAACTTTTAATTTTCTGTATAAGTAGAAGATAAATACCTTTATTAGATTTTTTGTGGAAATGATCAAGTTTATTTTGCGGTGTAAAAGTGAATGAGTTGTGACAAATTCTCTAAAATAGTAAGCTCAATTTACCAAGGTATTTTAAGCAATAAAGTTTAAGCATGGAGTATTAAAAGCCATAAATAGAACCGTTTGTACAATAACTAAGCATGGAGGTTTCCATTTAAGTTCATGGGATAAAATAATATCTAATAATCCTTGAAGGCCAATATTATACAGGGCCAAAGGTCTAAAGATATGAACAAAGCAAAGGTCATAATTTAAGAGTAAACAAAACACAAAAAGTGATATAGAAAAATCAAGATGCCTATCCGAAAAAGAGTAAATCAAAAACTTTAAGACACCTAAACACATGAATTCTATTTAATTTTATACAAGGACCAAGTCTTGGCATGTTTATCTAGGGATTCTAGTTCTCCTCTATCAATAAGTTATTTTAGGGTCAAATTCATATCAATTCTTAAAGAGTTGGATCTAGGTACCAAAATGGAAAGTGTGGGAGGAGCGAACATTTTTTTTCCAGTTTTCCTTTGGAAGAAACCTTTTTGAGGGGCTTCCACCTTCTTTTTATGTCATATCGACCTTTCTAGCCATATCAAAATCACCTCGAGTTGAAGCTAAACACAAAATTCCATACGTTGCCCTAACTTACGACAACGTGTGCACCTAAATGGTTGTGGATTGACGTGGAACTTGAGTTCCTAAGTCTAAAGAAAAACTACTTCAAGTGCCCTTTATTGTTGCAAAAGTAACACAAGAAAATTACCTTCCCTTGGCTTTCTTCGGGTATGGAATTTTTTTAAGATTATCCAATCATATATGTAAAAATGAATTGAGATGCTATGAAACCTTGGCTATACATAGAACCATTACTTTCAAAACCAATCTGAAAAGCCCCGGATTTTAATAATTTCAAATTAAAATATAATTTCCTTTTATATAAAAACACGAGATGATGCGGAAGCAACCTCAGTGGCGTTCAACATGCCCTGAACTGGAGCGGGCTGGGGTTCGGGCGTTGCATTCCTGGGAACTCGTCGTGCACGTCGTGGAGGCATCTGAAATAAGAACAAAGTTTATAAGTTCACGGTTTATAAACTTAAAATAGCTGAAGAACGAAGCATACACAATAAGAGTACAACAGTCCTAAAATATAGGGCTCTATATCAAAGAAACGTAGCGGAAACATAATAGCCGTACAGATCCTAAAGGACACTAGAACCTGATGCTCTGATACCACCTGTGACACCCCGACTAATTAAACACCGGGTAGCTACTCCTTTATAAAATTAATTCAAAATGCCAAGTTGGCTCAGTTAATAGCATCACTGTCGAAAACGTTTTATTATTACTAACCACCTAGTATTTAAAAAGTAAGTGCCAAATTTTATTAAATCTGATTAACATGCAACAAGAGTAATGAATAACTAAATAACACCATTCACCATGCTGGAATGAAATGAATAACCATCACAATATGTAAATAAAACCTGGAGGAAAAACTCCTCAATACAAATTCCACAACTGATAAGTAAGCTGAAATAAATAACTAAAACTGAATACTGAGCAATACATGCTAGAGTCTGAAAACTGAAATGTAAAAGATGCTCTAAATGGAAATGGGCAACATGCCCTACAACTGATAGATAGTGACTCTGGAATCCAAAGAATAGAAGCGTCTATGAACAAATCCCTGTAGCTTCCACAAACAGCTACAGCTCGTCACCTGAATGAGAATCCTATGCTTGGTGTCCTTGTGGCTGGGCACCTAAAATGGTTTTACAAAGAAAAAGAGATTTGAAAAGCAAACGGGTCAGAGCCCGAATGTGTTATATTTTTAAAAAAAAACCTGCAAGTGCTTTAAAAACATTTAAAACATTAAATGCAAAGTACATGTTAGGACATGCACTCACATTATATTCTCACCTCTCGTCTAACTGTGCACTCCTAACGCAAGTACCCATCTATATCGACCCATATGACTAGCTAACTGACAACATAACTAGCTAGACTGCCAAAGGTTCTACCCATATTACTCGGTTCCATTTAACGTAACAACGCTCGTAATTAAATAAAGGTTTAACGTAAACTCAGTTACTAAATATGCCATTGATATAACTATCAGCTAACTCCTTATATAACTCGAAACAATACCGTAATATTTTTACAACATTAACATGAGGATTTCCAGTAATTTAATGTATATTATTCATCTCATAAATATACAATACAAGCACCCCGCAATTTAAGCTGTAGTGCACACATACTCTGCTATCCATCCCGGTACATCACGTACATAAGGATCACATATTCCGAATCTCTCAGGAATAGTTCAGATAACACAAATCACAAATAGTGGAGGCGAACACAGTCACCATCACATGGGTCACGCACATACCTACGCTCCCATGGTCAGCGGACTTATTAATATCACAATAAGTCTTTCTATGACCTATGTTCATCAAGGTACCAGTCTATATCCCCCCCGTAGGCACACAAGGATTAGAGGGTCCTAAGCGAACGCAAACCTCCCGTGATAGCAAGTATGGTAGGTATGTCATACACATAATACATATACTAATACTAAGTAATCACACATCTTAGTAATACCGTATTATATTCGTAGTACATATTGCACTCTCGTACTAATTATAATTATCACAACTTATTTTATTCCGGTTCATAATTACACGCGCTATAATTCATCCTCACATCATAGTAGACACTCACGTCTCAATCCAAATGATTCATAGAATATAACTCTCGTATGTGATTTACTCATCCCAATAACCCAAAAGTCCCAAATAAATCACTATATCATCAAAGGAACACTAACTCTACCCTTGAACCAGTTCCCGGGACTCCAAAAGTCAAAACAGTCCAAAAAGGGTCAAACTGTCAACTCGTTAGAAGTCTCGTTCGAACGAGGCTTCGAACGAGTTTGGACTGTCAGGTCGTTAGAAGTCTCGTTCGAACGAGGCTGTTCGAACGAGATCCTAGTTCGTTCGAACGAGATGACCCTTCTAACGATATCTCGTTCGAACGAGATATCGAACGAAATCCCTTACTCGTTAATAACGACTGGTCAACTCGTTAGAAGCTCGTTCGAACGAGCTCGTTCGAACGACCTGGGGGCTGCTTCTAACGAGGTGCCAGTTTCGGCCCAGAATTTTCCAAAAGTCATTTTTCATCATTTTTATTCCTCAAACCTCTTCTAAAATTCGTTCCCACAATATATTGAGTTTTCTAATCATCCTCAAATATGTTAAGGGGCTATACTAACATCATTAAAGGGTTTAATATCTTCTAAACATCATTAAATCACAATTTCTACATTAATTCCCAATTTTCTTCAAGAACATAAACCCTAACCTTTTCTCATCATAAATTCCCAGATTTTAATTTGTTTATACATCACCTAGATATGAAATATCCGAAATTAAATCTCCCAACAATGTTTCTACATGCAAACCTATCCCAACATTCAATAATAACTTCAAATTTCATGGGTTTTCTTTTAATCTTTCAAGAACAATCAAGATTCTTCAATTTCTAACATGGAAAAGACATTCTTCGAATTTAAATGAAATAAAGTCACTTGCCTTGGTTTGATTTCTGAATTTGGTGTGGGTTTGGTGTAGAATTTCTGCAGAATTCCTCTCTCTCTCTCCTTCTCTAAGCTTTCTTCTCCAAAAGGCTATGGTGGCTAGGGTTTGCTTTGGGGAACCTATGAAAACCTAATTTAATAAACCTCCGTAGCTTGTTGGGTTAATAAAGGTTGGTTGGGGTCAATCCTTATCAGATTATAACTCTCAATTTGCGTCACTTTTAATTACCCAAAAATACCAAATTACTAAAATACCCTTTAAGTTACCGGTATGGTCTAAAATTACCCCGGGACCCAAACTATACCCCCGGCTAGTGTTTTCTGACTATCTCGACCCTTCCGGACGCGTTGGCGCACTCAAAACGACCATACGGATTATAGATTTTAAATTCACTTTTATTAACAAAATATTATACCGTGACGCGGCGGTCCCACGCGTCTCAACAAAATTTCTAAAATGCCGTATATAAATCTCACGACAAATTTTATAATACCAAATACATATATAATCATATATGCACATAATCAAATACCAATTCGCATCACATTAGTATTATTAACCCGGATTAATTTCCAATTAATACGCATTTAATTAATTAATCCCCAAAAATAAATATAGACAAAAGTACGGGGTATTACACGGCCCTAGCCTCAAATCAACTAAAAACGGTATTACAAAATACAAGACAAAAGACTTACTTCCTAAACTCGAACCCTCTCAAGCCGTGATGCTCCTTCTTGTACCAACCTCCAATTAGCGGATAACCAACGGAGCTCCACCGTGGTCTCGGAATACACCGATAGGACTTTAAACGGTCACCGTCACCCAAGCATGGAGCCTTTCTCCGTGTGGGTAGAATCTCAACAAAAGTCTTCTTTGTGATGGGGTGTAGAAGCAAACCCGAAACGTCTCTTGATTTCGATAGAGAAAACCGGTGCCAAAAACTCCAAGTAAAGATATGTATATATAGAACTTGGAATAAACAACAATGGGTGTAAACTAAGTGTTTAAAGATTTTTCTTTAGGTTGAAGAACACTCAAACATGAACATTTTCCTTTTTAAAATAATCTCTCAAAATCTCTCTAGGAGATGTATTAGGATGGAAAAGTTGTCTTGGAAAATGTGTTTCCCGCACATAATAATGTATGAAAAAAGTTGGTTGAAAACCAAGTGGAGGAGTGGGGAAAAACTGCAAAAAAACTGCCAAATAACTGTTCCCGCTGGAATCTCGTTCTAACGAACTTGATTCTCGTTCGACGAGACTTCTAACGAGTGACCAGCCTGGGCTCGTTAGAAGTTCGTTAGATACCTCGTTAGAACGAACATTCGTTCGAACGACATATCGAACGACTGACCAGTTAGGGTCGTTGGCAAAACTCGTTCGAACGAAACTGGTTCGAACGACAAAACTCGTTCGAACGAAACTGGTTCGAACGACAACACTCGTTCGAACGAAATCTGGTTCGAACGAAAAAACTCGTTCGAGCGACATTTCTAACGAACGACCAGAAAGTTTGTAAAATTCGATTTTGGCCCAGTAACTTTTATATACTTATATTAAAGTTCTATTTGATTCTTTCTGAAAATAAAATGCAGTTTTTATTACACCTAACACCCAATACAAATTGTTCCAAGCTCCTATATAAATATAATTACATTCATACCTTGGGAGCATGGAACCTTAATTGATGACGTAGAAACGAGGCACACAAACCGGCATTTTGATGAAGCTTTAAATTCTTTGCCGCTACGTCTTCAATACATAATTCATAGGCTTGAGAATATTACAAATAAATACTATCCTATGAATAAATGTTTTTGTCCGAAATTGAGCCAAAACTATATATGGACTCAATTGGAAATTTGTGTCCTTACAAATCTCCCTCTTTGGCTATTCCGGGACAAAAACCAAACAAAAATCCTAAAGGGCCGTCATGCTCTACTAGACTCAAAACATAACCCGCCCAATCTTGACTCAACCCAAGGATCAAACGCTTTGCCATAGAAAGATGCCGCTTTAGAATAATTCCTGCACACTTAAGCAAACTCATCAAATGCATAGAGAATATCAAAATATTAAATGTGCAATTCATTAATTACTCCCCCTAAATTAATTCTCCCTTTAAACACATGACCTACTTAGAAAGACGTCTCCCCCTAAGATAAATCTCCCCCTATCATCATTCTCCCCCTTTTTGTTTGGGAATAGGCAAAGGATAAAGAACTAATAAACAGCATGTGGAAGCTTAAATAAAAGACATGACAGCATATGGGCAATAAAAGCAAGGCAAAGACAAACAAATATCATATATATGTATATACTATAAATATACCAATAAGTACGTGCATATATAGATAGATATAAACACACACATGACACAAAATACAATAAGTTTGCACACTCGTATGGCAAAAATGTGTCATATGGAAACGGAAGTGTAGGGGTGTGAACTAGCAACAATTAAATTTAGACCCAAACACTTAAGAAACGTTCACGGAGTTCTCATTTGATTGCAAACTTCATCACAGTTAAATATAACCTCAGGTGACAATATAACGATTGAACTCAATGAACAAACATACACAATGCATACAAGCCTAGCATGATGATGATTCTACAAACCAAATAGAGTCATGACATTAAAGACAACTAGGATAAACGGACATTGTGCAAACCGTTGATATACCATCCAATTCTCCCTCAATGAGCATATATATTCTTTTGTTTTTGAATGAATATATCATACAAACATAGGCCTTGGCAATTGCTTTCTGGTTAATGCCAAATATTCTATTTTTAGGCCTTTGGATCACGTATTTCTTTTAGATCCAATCAACGGTGGCTTACTATTGCAAAGGATTTAATTCATCCTTTCGGATCCCTTCCCCGTGCATATATGAATTTATCATGTTTTCATTTTTTCACACAAATCTCACATGCAACGGATTTTGACATGCACTAGTCCTCCTAGGTCATAGATATGTAGATGACTAGATTGATAGGAGAACACCTCAAAAAGCTCAAATATAACATGTGACATTAAGATTTCAAAAGAGCTCATGCATGTGTGAATAGAGGCATATAGAAATAGAATCCATTTAAACAATACAAAATCCAAATACTCCATATAAAGCATGGTAAAGAACATTTTAAGGATTGAAAATCTAAACCAATAGTTCTAGCCACGTGGGAGCGTTAAAGAAGGGATTCAAACACAAGTATATGCCACGTAAAGTGTGTCAAACTAAAATACACACAAAAAAAATCTTTTTGAGTTTTTAACATTTTTAATCAAAAATAGATATTTACTCAAAAGGACAAACAAAAATCATTTGTATTTTTCATTAAGCTTAAATGAAATAAATAAAACACAAATGATAAACAAAAATCTTTTTATATTTTTCAATTAATTCAAACATAAAATATAATACAAAAAGATAAACAAGTCATAATGTCTAGCATGAGATTTGAACTAAGGCAATGACTAGAAAATGACTAAACAAGCATACATTTAGCATATGAATATGGCATGAAGTACAAACGCTAAAGTATGCAAACACTAACACATTTATCCTTTAGATTTAGCAAGGGAGGAGGCATGTGTAAGTAAATGAGAATCAAAATCCCTATCTTGTAAGGCAACCAAGTCAGATTTCCTAACCCAAATTAATGAAGAATTACTATCTTGGGGTGTAGGAACGTTAGCTATCATGGTTACTTTACTATGGGATTTTCTAGGAATTCGTTTAAGATCTAAACAAAATTTCCTAAGATGACCTTCTCGACCACAATGTGTACAAGTGAGAACATGTCGAAAAGATTTACTTAAGGAGTGATCTTTAAAGGTATTCCTAGTTGATTCTCCTAAAACATTGGTTTGGGCATTATGAGTAAATTCATTACAAGGATTGAAGCCTAAACCACAAGTGTCATTTTTAATTTGGACCGTTCCTAACATTTTATCTAGTTTTTCTGAACGACATTCCAAATCAAATTTGACATTACTCGAATCTTTTAATTTATTTTCCAATTCAGCAATGTTAGATTCTAGTAAACCATTACGCTCTTCAAAAGCAAGAAGCTCCTTTTTCAAGGATTCCATTAAACCCCTAAGGCTATCTCTCTCGCCTTCTACATATTCAAGCTTCTCTTGACGAGTCCTCACATGTGTCCTAAGGTCTTCTATTAAGGCACTTTCATCAATGACCTTGACACTCTCTCTTAAACTCGCTTCTAACTTCAAATTAGCTCTTTTCAATTTAATAGATTCTTTATATAATTCATGAAAAGCATTTTGAAGTTCACTCATATCAACCTCATTTTCATTTTCACTCTCTTCTTCTTTTTCACTCTCACTATCATCAAAAATAAGAGAATCATGTACAATGACCTTGGAAGTGGCATGTGCTATAATTTCATCATCCGATGAGTTCTCATTATCACTCACATGTCCCATAAAAGCAACAAAATTTTTCTTAGTGGGGGATTCGGGCTTCTCTTCCTTATCACTATCACTAAGGGTCACATTATATGAAATGGGTCGTTTACCCTCTTTCCTTAGTTTAGTGGGGAACTCAAAAGCCCTATGGCCATAACCTTCACAACCAAAACATTTATTAGACTCGTCCATATCAATATTGTCATTACTAGGTTTAGGGATCTTATCGGCTTTAGAAATCTTCTCGTTTTTATCATGTTTAGAAGATTCAAATTTCTTAAAATCATTTTTAACTTTATCTTTGTTAAATTTAAGAAATTTTCTAAATTTACGAGAAAACAAAGCCATACCTTCCGAGTCACTATCACTATCGCTCTCTACTACTTGTTTAACCTCTTTGCGGGCTTTTAAAGCAACGCCCTTTTCGATTTTCTTTTCAGTTTTAGAGGGAAACATATCTAGTTCATAGGTTTGTAAATCACCTACAAGCTCTTCTAATTTTGTAGAGGCTAAAGTGGGTAAAGAATTTAACACGGTCACCTTTGGAATAAATCTATCGGGTAGGGACCTTAAAATTTTCTTTACTACACGGTCGTTAGGTATTTTTTCTCCCAAGTTAAAGGATGAATTAACAATATCAGAAAGTCTAGCATAAAATTTATCAAAAGTTTCTTTTTCATCCATTTTGATAGTTTCAAATTGAGTGGTGAGGTTTTGGAGTTTTGAAGCTTTAACGACACTCGTTCCTTCATGAGTTAATTGTAAAATATCCCAAGCTTCTTTAGCGGTCTCACATGTCATAATGCGTCGGAATTCATCCGGTGTGACAGCACTAAATAAAGCATTTAAACCACGGGAATTGAAGTTTGCAAGCTTAAACTCATTTTCGGTCCATCTATCGACGGGTTTGGGAACACGTTCATTTTCAATTAAATGAGTTGGTGGAGTCCAACCGTTAACAACAGACATCCAAACACGTTCATCGATAGATTTAAGTGCCGATTTCATGCGCGCTTTCCAATACGCGTAGTTTGAACCATCAAAAATAGGAAATTTTGAAAATGGGGAAAATTCCATTTTAGCCAAAAATTAAAGGATCTTAACGAAATAATTTATCGTTTTTGGCTCTGATACCAATTTGAAAAGCCCCGGATTTTAATAATTTCAAATTAAAATATAATTTCCTTTTATATAAAAACACGAGATGATGCGGAAGCGTTGTAAAACAGGTGATGGTTCAACTTTCAAATATAATAACAAGTTTTAATTTCTCAAAACAAATTAAAACAGCATAATTCAAGTCCTAGAATTTGCCTAAGTCATGATTAACCATTATCCAAAGTTAGGCGAAACCAATTTTAGCAAATGACTTGAATAAACCAAATTTACCCAATATTTAATTTACGTCCCAAATTAAATGAGTGTGATAATTAAACCGAATTTTATCTTGATTTAAACCTAAAGCATGCGTTCTAAATGAAGTGCAAGATAAAATAAACAATGTCACACTACACCACGATATACGAGGAAAAACCCACTAACGGGAAAAAATCTCGGGACGGCCTGTGACACCCCGACTAATTAAACACCGGGTAGCTACTCCTTTATAAAATTAATTCAAAATGCCAAGTTGGCTCAGTTAATAGCATCACTGTCGAAAACGTTTTATTATTACTAACCACCTAGTATTTAAAAAGTAAGTGCCAAATTTTATTAAATCTGATTAACATGCAACAAGAGTAATGAATAACTAAATAACACCATTCACCATGCTGGAATGAAATGAATAACCATCACAATATGTAAATAAAACCTGGAGGAAAAACTCCTCAATACAAATCCCACAACTGATAAGTAAGCTGAAATAAATAACTAAAACTGAATACTGAGCAATACATGCTAGAGTCTGAAAACTGAAATGTAAAAGATGCTCTAAATGGAAATGGGCAACATGCCCTACAACTGATAGATAGTGACTCTGGAATCCAAAGAATAGAAGCGTCTATGAACAAATCCCTGTAGCTTCCACAAACAGCTACAGCTCGTCACCTGAATGAGAATCCTATGCTTGGTGTCCTTATGGCTGGGCACCTAAAATGGTTTTACAAAGAAAAAGAGATTTGAAAAGCAAACGGGTCAGAGCCCGAATGTGTTATATTTTAAAAAAAAACCTGCAAGTGCTTTAAAAACATTTAAAACATTAAATGCAAAGTACATGTTAGGACGTGCACTCACATTATATTCTCACCTCTCGTCTAACTGTGCACTCCTAACGCAAGTACCCATCTATATCGACCCATATGACTAGCTAACTGACAACATAACTAGCTAGACTGCCAAAGGTTCTACCCATATTACTCGGTTCCATTTAACGTAACAACGCTCGTAATTAAATAAAGGTTTAACGTAAACTCAGTTACTAAATATGCCATTGATATAACTATCAGCTAACTCCTTATATAACTCGAAACAATACCGTAATATTTTTACAACATTAACATGAGGATTTCCAGTAATTTAATGTATATTATTCATCTCATAAATATACAATACAAGCACCCCGCAATTTAAGCTGTAGTGCACACATACTCTGCTATCCATCCCGGTACATCACGTACATAAGGATCACATATTCCGAATCTCTCAGGAATAGTTCAGATAACACAAATCACAAATAGTGGAGGCGAACACAGTCACCATCACATGGGTCACGCACATACCTACGCTCCCATGGTCAGCGGACTTATTAATATCACAATAAGTCTTTCTATGACCTATGTTCATCAAGGTACCAGTCTATATCCCCCCCGTAGGCACACAAGGATTAGAGGGTCCTAAGCGAACGCAAACCTCCCGTGATAGCAAGTATGGTAGGTATGTCATACACATAATACATATACTAATACTAAGTAATCACACATCTTAGTAATACCGTATTATATTCGTAGTACATATTGCACTCTCGTACTAATTATAATTATCACAACTTATTTTATTCCGGTTCATAATTACACGCGCTATAATTCATCCTCACATCGTAGTAGACACTCACGTCTCAATCCAAATGATTCATAGAATATAACTCTCGTATGTGATTTACTCATCCCAATAACCCAAAAGTCCCAAATAAATCACTATATCATCAAAGGAACACTAACTCTACCCTTGAACCAGTTCCCGGGACTCCAAAAGTCAAAACAGTCCAAAAAGGGTCAAACTGTCAACTCGTTAGAAGTCTCGTTCGAACGAGGCTTCGAACGAGTTTGGACTGTCAGGTCGTTAGAAGTCTCGTTCGAACGAGGCTGTTCGAACGAGATCCTAGTTCGTTCGAACGAACTGACCCTTCTAACGATATCTCGTTCGAACGAGATATCGAACGAAATCCCTTACTCGTTAATAACGACTGGTCAACTCGTTAGAAGCTCGTTCGAACGAGCTCGTTCGAACGAGCTCGTTCGAACGACCTGGGGGCTGCTTCTAACGAGGTGCCAGTTTCGGCCCAGAATTTTCCAAAAGTCGTTTTTCACCATTTTTATTCCTCAAACCTCTTCTAAAATTCGTTCCCACAATATATTGAGTTTTCTAATCATCCTCAAATATGTTAAGGGGCTATACTAACATCATTAAAGGGTTTAATATCTTCTAAACATCATTAAATCACAATTTCTACATTAATTCCCAATTTTCTTCAAGAACATAAACCCTAACCTTTTCTCATCATAAATTCCCAGATTTTAATTTGTTTATACATCACCTAGATATGAAATATCCGAAATTAAATCTCCCAACAATGTTTCTACATGCAAACCTATCCCAACATTCAATAATAACTTCAAATTTCATGGGTTTTCTTTTAATCTTTCAAGAACAATCAAGATTCTTCAATTTCTAACATGGAAAAGACATTTTTCGAATTTAAATGAAATAAAGTCACTTGCCTTGGTTTGATTTCTGAATTTGGTGTGGGTTTGGTGTAGAATTTCTGCAGAATTCCTCTCTCTCTCTCCTTCTCTAAGCTTTCTTCTCCAAAAGGCTATGGTGGCTAGGGTTTGCTTTGGGGAACCTATGAAAACCTAATTTAATAAACCTCCGTAGCTTGTTGGGTTAATAAAGGTTGGTTGGGGTCAATCCTTATCAGATTATAACTCTCAATTTGCGTCACTTTTAATTACCCAAAAATACCAAATTACTAAAATACCCTTTAAGTTACCGGTATGGTCTAAAATTACCCCGGGACCCAAACTATACCCCCGGCTAGTGTTTTCTGACTATCTCGACCCTTCCGGACGCGTTGGCGCACTCAAAACGACCATACAGATTATTGATTTTAAATTCACTTTTATTAACAAAATATTATACCGTGACGCGGCGGTCCCACGCGTCTCAACAAAATTTCTAAAATGCAGTATATAAATCTCACGACAAATTTTATAATACCAAATACATATATAATCATATATGCACATAATCAAATACCAATTCGCATCACATTAGTATTATTAACCCGGATTAATTTCCAATTAATACGCATTTAATTAATTAATCCCCAAAAATAAATATAGACAAAAGTACGGGGTATTACACGGCCCTAGCCTCAAATCCACTAAAAACGGTATTACAAAATACAAGACAAAAGACTTACTTCCTAAACTCGAACCCTCTCAAGCCGTGATGCTCCTTCTTGTACCAACCTCCAATTAGCGGATAACCAACGGAGCTCCACCGTGGTCTCGGAATACACCGATAGGACTTTAAACGGTCACCGTCACCCAAGCATGGAGCCTTTCTCCGTGTGGGTAGAATCTCAACAAAAGTCTTCTTTGTGATGGGGTGTAGAAGCAAACCCGAAACGTCTCTTGATTTCGATAGAGAAAACCGGTGCCAAAAACTCCAAGTAAAGATATGTATATATAGAACTTGGAATAAACAACAATGGGTGTAAACTAAGTGTTTAAAGATTTTTCTTTAGGTTGAAGAACACTCAAACATGAACATTTTCCTTTTTAAAATAATCTCTCAAAATCTCTCTAGGAGATGTATTAGGATGGAAAAGTTGTCTTGGAAAATGTGTTTCCCGCACATAATAATGTATGAAAAAAGTTGGTTGAAAACCAAGTGGAGGAGTGGGGAAAAACTGCAAAAAAACTGCCAAATAACTGTTCCCGCTGGAATCTCGTTCTAACGAACTTGATTCTCGTTCGACGAGACTTCTAACGAGTGACCAGCCTGGGCTCGTTAGAAGTTCGTTAGATACCTCGTTAGAACGAACATTCGTTCGAACGACATATCGAACGACTGACCAGTTAGGGTCGTTGGCAAAACTGGTTCGAACGAAACTGGTTCGAACGACAAAACTCGTTCGAACGAAACTGGTTCGAACGACAACACTCGTTCGAACGAAATCTGGTTCGAACGAAAAAACTCGTTCGAGCGACATTTCTAACGAACGACCAGAAAGTTTGTAAAATTCGATTTTGGCCCAGTAACTTTTATATACTTATATTAAAGTTCTATTTGACTCTTTCTGAAAATAAAATGCAGTTTTTATTACACCTAACACCCAATACAAATTGTTCCATGCTCCTATATAAATATAATTACATTCATACCTTGGGAGCATGGAACCTTAGTTGATGACGTAGAAACGAGGCACACAAACCGGCATTTTGATGAAGCTTTAAATTCTTTGCCGCTACGTCTTCAATACATAATTCATAGGCTTGAGAATATTACAAATAAATACTATCCTATGAATAAATGTTTTTGTCCGAAATTGAGCCAAAACTATATATGGACTCAATTGGAAATTTGTGTCCTTACACAATCCATCATCTATCCGTAGTGGATACACTGGCACCGAAAGCATCTTATCCAACTTCTAAGACTTACCCACCATATAAATCTTAAAAGTGGTACCAGATAGTAGCCTGGTCTCAAGCAAAGAGATTTGGTCCTCTAAGGGAATTCTTGAGTTTTCACTCTCATATAGGGTTAACCTAAGAAATTCAATCTCCATATGAAGAAAGTCAATGGATTTTTCTTTAAAATATGGTGCAGTACTCACCACATGTGGAGCAATAGTCACTCACACTATTCTGACTCGCCATAACCATTTGGTTATCGACATGGGCTAAGTTGGTGGAAAGTTTCTATGTTATGTTTTTTGAGGCCTATCGACTCGTCATAAAAACTAACATATTCCTAGTTAAGATCATTTTCCTTTTCTTCATCAATAGTTCTCAAACTCCTCGAATTACTCTCTTGCAATAAAAGCGGCTCATTTGCATTATTGTGAGTCATCTTCTGAGTCCGAGTCATCATCACTAAAAGCGGCTTGATATGCATTTTTTCCACTATCTTGAATTACAAATGAGGTATATATCTTTAACTTTTTCCCTCGACCACTGCACGTAAGGCACATAAGAGTCTTTGGGAATCAACCTTCTTTTCTCCACTTATATGACTAATTTCTAGTCTAGGCTGATGATTTTTGGGTATGACACTACTAATATTGTGGTTGCTACTGCTTTTGCCAACTTTATAAAGCACATAATTTCCACAAGAATCCATATTTCACCCATATATGGAGGTTTAATTGTCCTCACAAGGTCAAATGCCTAAATATATAAAGGATAAGGTGTTTCTAATGAGTGAAAATTAAGTGATGGAAATGGATTAGATTGCCCTACAGTTGGCAAGCTTTGAATTTATGAACAAACTCACTTGAATATTTCTCCATTGTTGGCCAATAATAGTCAAGTGTTATAACTTAATCATATAAGTTGCCTCCTTCAATGTGAGATGGATCATAACCTTATTCATCATAAAGGCCTGTTGAAATATCATCACCGATAGAGCTTCTCCTCTAGCAAGTAGAACCGAAGAGCTCTTCTTGTAAGTGTTATGTCTTCTTCTTCTTTTTCTTCTACTAGAATAATTCCAACCATGATAAAATCAATACAAGGCTGCCTCCAGTTCATTTAGTCTTCTAAGAAATTACACTTAGATGTTTGAAAGAAGATTTATTTATCATAATCTCATTGCTCTGCTGCTGTATCTTGCTTTATTGTAGGATAAAAATACCCATCTATTTGGATTATTCATTAAAGAAAAATCGTAATGGTCTCACAATGTTTCTTATGAGTATCCAATAATCGTATTTAAGCTTCGTCGTGGCCAAGGCATCTGCCCAACTAACCACTAGGATTTTTATAATATTCTTCCTTGATGAAGGAACAATTGTGTTTGTTCGGTGAGATTTATCAAACCATCTCTTTTTTTAGCTTCTTCCTAATTTCTTCTTTCTAACTTAAGGCATCGTCTGTGGTAAAGAGATGGAGCACCAAGGATGGACCGGTCATACAAGGGATCACCATAGTTATTGAGTCACCTTACATAAATATCTTTTGCGTAATCATGGCATAAGCATTATTATGTCGGTTCATCATTCTTGGATGTCTATCTACATTTACTTTATAAAACATATTGATCAACCTCTGTATAATTGTTCAGTAAGGAACTAGGACTAGGTGCTTTAATGCATATTTGTTATTCACTTTTTTATTATCAAGTTAGAATCACCTTTCATGCAGAGTGAATGAATTCCTCTTTCAAGGGCCTCAAGTAATCCCCAAATCCAAGATTCATACTTTGCTTTATTATTTTAACAAATAAAATCTAACTTAAAGGACAAAGATATTTCCTTATTTCCTATGGAGAAAATTACTTTGGCTCCTCATTTTCCTTTAACCGATGAACCATCAAACTCCATAAACCATTCCTCAAAGTGTGCCTCACAGATGATGGTAGACTAATCATCACTAGGTATATATTTATAAGGTGGTTCAAGCAAACCTGAAGGAAAGATTGTCAATATATCTAAAAAGTCTTACACAAGTAACCACACACTTCAAATCATATTCTAAAAGAATAAGGAACGACCTTGTTGTTCTCCAAACTTTGAGAGTTCATACGAGAAAAAACTTAATTACATCACATCTTATTACTATGTTGATAACGAAAGATAGCATATTATGTCTAAGTTTTTTAGCCACAAAGTCTAATTCTGAACAATGTGTCTCTATGCTTATATATCTTTCCTCGAGACCATTGATAATCTTATTTAAGTGGTAGTCACATTTCTCATGCCCATCAATATCTTGGGCTAATAAAACATCGATGGACGTGCTCCTACCTTAGGTGGAATCATAGTTTTAGAAAAGGTGATAAATCTCTTAAGCTTGTTAAAATCTTCTTACTCTGCTTCCTCCCATTTTAACTTTACGCTCTTTTACAATAGCTCCATCAGTGGGTGGGTTATCTCAGACAAACCTGGCATTAATCTCCTCAAGTAAGAATTTTTTCCTCGAAAACTCTCTATATTTTTTTTGTCTTTGGAAAATTCATGTCATGAATGGCTTTTTATTTGTTATGTTCCATCTTTACTCCTTGTCGATCAACCACAAAACCTATGAATTTTCCATAGTTACACAAAAAGCACACTTGAGTGGGTTCATCTTCAACTTGTACATTTTGCATCTGTTGAGAAGATCTTCTCAAATTGGCTAAATGAGAATCCTCCTTATTTGATTTCATGACTAAATTATTCACATAAAATTCCACCATATCATGGAAAAGATCGTGAAAATAGCCATCATTGTCCTATGGTAAGTTTCCCTAGCATTTTTCGAACAAAAAGGAATTACATTATAAATGAAATTTCCTAAAGGAGTATTGAAAGTTGTCTTCCTCACATCATCTGGGTCCATCTTGTTCTAGTTTTAACCCACATATCCATTCATAAAGTTATGCATATCATGACTAGCAGTTGATTCGATCAAGCGATAAATTGAAGGTAGAGAGAACTCACCTTTTGACTATTAAGATCTTTAAAGTCAACACAAATGAGACTTTGTATTTTATCATTCTTCCCCACTAGCACTATGCTAGAAAGTCAAATCAGATGTTGAATTGGCTTGAAAAATCCAACTTCTAACAATCATTCCACCTCAGCCTTGATTTTAAGGCCTACTTCAGGCTTGTATGTTTTGGTTGATTTCTTGATCAGTAATGTAGGAGGGTAATTATACTGGAGTGTATGAATAACTGAAATGGGCGAGGCATGACCCACTATAATGGACTCTTCCTTCAAGGTCTTTAAGGTCTCAAGAGCATCTGGGTATGAAAAACTTTTATTTCTGGTAAAAATTGAGTCAATGCTACAACCTCCCCTAGAAGAAGATGTGACACCCTGCCTAATTAAATACTGGGTGATGAGTCATTTATTAAATAAAAATAGGATTTCCAAATTGGTTCATTCTTAGCATCACTATTGAATTACTAATCACCTATTAGTTAATTAAGCCAGTTTCAAAATTTATCTTGCATTAAACAGATAATAATAATATGTGAAAAACTTAATTAAAACATTCAATCAGTACTAGAGTCCAAAACACCTCAAGTAAATAAATAAATAAATAAAGTCTTGCAGAATAAACCATGGGCTAAAATAAAACTAAATAATAATCCAACTGTAATAAGTAACCAGATCAAAGTCTGAACTGAATGCATAAATCTAAATGGGGGCAACACGCCCAACGAAAAATACTACTAAGAGATCCTACACTAAGAATGAAGAAGTGATGCGTCTAATCCAACTCTTACATGCATCCACTTGTGTTGCAGCTGCATATCCCTTGAATAGAATATCAAGTTTGGCGTCCCTATGGTTGGACACCTAAATGGTTTTAAAAATATTTTTACAGCAAGGGTTAGAACCTAAAGCATTTTGAAAACATTTAGCAAGTGTTTATCATAGTTTACAAATCAGTTATTGATTACACATGTTATGTTCATGCACACTCCCTTGAGTTTCCCCACCTCTCATCTATTATGCATGCCTAACATTTCTACTTAGCCAACATAGCCATACTACCCAACCTAACTAGAAATAAGTATCTAATTAGACTATCGACGCCTATAAGTCCCTTGTACCGTCCATACAGTACGTTATCCGAATTAACACTTCTCGTATGTTGTTAATATCCTTGGTAACATTCTATATTTTACGATTTTAATCATTCAATTAAGTTTGACTACTTAATTCATTCCTTTAGAAATATACCCTTTAACCGTCTATTGTCACACGTAAGTAGAATATTCAAACAAGTATATATTTATCTCACTAATATATATAATCACAGCATCCCTCAAAATGACCACCATGAAACAGGCAGACTCTGCTATCAGTCCAAGTACCTCTCATACTAACTAGGGACTATTGGTTCGGTAAGTCTCCTTGAACCCAAAATCAAACAACAAGCAATGGATGCGAACATAGTTCTAAGCCTTTGGGCAACATGCATACCTAACATACCCAAATGACACGTCGGTCCCACTAATATTAATCATTATCTCTCTCTCGATTAATATTTAATAATCACATTATCATTCAATTCAATTCAATTACATCTCTCATGTATTTTAAAATAAAATGAATTAATAACCGAATTAATTAAATTTCTAATGCGCAGAAATACGGGGTATTAAATACTCCCCCCCCCCCCCCCCGTAAAGAAATTTCATCTATAAATTTAGGTCATACCTGCGGTAAACAACTCTGGATACTACTCTTGCATGTCACCCTCCTGCTCCCAAGTAGAATCATCAATACTGTGGTGTCCCCATTGAACTCTGACTAGTGGCACCAACTTAGACCACAACTTACTCTCACTACGATTCATAATAACCACTAGTCTCTCCTCATATGAGACGTATGGATGTACGTCAATCTCCTTAAGTGAAACGTGCCTGAAATCCCTCTCACTCCTCCTGCATTTCTTCAGCGATGCCATGTGGAACACATCGTGTATGTGCTGAAGATACTCCGGTAAACCCAGTCTATATGCTACTGGTCCCACTCTATCAGTGATAGGGAAAGGCCCCACGTACCTCATCACTAACTTCCCCTTCTTATCGAATATCATGTCCCCCTTCATTAGAGACACACGAACAAACACCTAGTCACCAACCTCTAATTCAGCATGCCTTCGGTCTGCATCAACATATCTCTTCTGCGTGTCCTGAGTGATTCGAATACATCCCTGAATCAGCTCAATCTTGGCAGTCGTCTCCTGTATCATCTCTGGCCCCAATAAATTATTGTCTCCAATCTCTAACCAGCAAGCGACCGAATGAAAAGGTCTCCCATATAGTGCCTCAAACGGTGCCATGTTAATAGTAAATTGGTAAGAGTTATTGTAAGAAAAGTATACCAATGGAAGGTATCGCTACCATCCTCCCCCAAAATCCATAATGCACATCCTCAATATGTCCTCCAGCATCTGAATAACCCTCTCAGTCTTGTTGTCTGTCTGTGGATGATAAGAAGTACTCAATCACAAGTATGCATCCATGTCTTCCTGAAAGATCTGCCAAACGTGAGACACAAAGATCTTGTCTCTATCAGACACAATATTAATCGGCATCCCATGCAGGTTCACTATCTCGACAATGAACAGCTGCGCATACTAACTCGTCTCATAGTCGATGTGAACTGGACATAAATGGGCCACCTTAATCAACTGATCCACTATCACCTTATTAGAATCATGACCCCTCTGCGATGTCGGAAACCCTATAATAAAATTTATCGAAATGCTATACCACTTCCACACGGGAATCTCCAAAGGTTGTAGCATCCCTGAAAGCCTTTGATGGTCAACTTTCACAAGCTGACAAGTAACACACTTCGAGACAAACTCTGTTGTGTCTCTCTTTATCCTAGTCCACCAATACTGTCTCCTCATGTCCTGGTACATCTTATCCCCACCGGGATGTACCACAAACCTTGATCCATGCAACTCAGTCATAATCGCATGCCTCAAGTCATTATTTTCTGGCATAACTAGCCTCACATTAAAACATAAGCCTCCCTTTAAGCTGATAGAGTAAGACTCTGCACCCTCAGCTAATAACTTCTGCACTCTGTCCTGACCGTATGGATCCTCCGCCTGTGCATTCACTTCCCACATGATAATCTCGGGAGTGATAGCTAAAATCGAAATGCACGCTCTGGCAAACTCATCATCATGTCGAAGGTCACTACACTTTGCCTTCTAGACCTCTGCCAACTCTCCAGTGAGTCTCCGACTTAACACGTTTACTACCATATTAGCCTTACCAGGATGATACTTTATATCAAACTGCCAATCCTTCATAAATTCTAGCCTCCACCTTTACCTCATATTTAGATCCTTCTCTGTGAAGAGATACTGAAGTGACTTATGATCCGTGAACAATGTAAACTTCCCTCCCAACAGATAATGACTCCATAACTTCATAGCAAATACCACTGATGTTAACTCAAGGTCGTGGGTGGGGTAATTCTTCTCATGGGGATTAACCTTTGGAATGACATAAGCTATAGCCATCTCTTCTTGCTGTAATACACCCCCAAGTCCCTGTAGGATTCATCCATGTAGAATCGATACTCCACCTCACTCCTAGGCAATGTAAGTACTAGGGATGACATCAACTTGTCCTTCAGCTCATCAAAGGCCAACTGACAGGTGTCACTCCACACAAACGGTACCCACTTGGGAGTTAGGTTCGTCAATAGCCCGTAATCTTCAAAAATCCCTTAGTGAAGAAACGATAATAGCTGACTAAACCCAAGAAGCTGCGAATCTCTATCGGTGATGTGAGCTATCCATACTCCCTCACCACTGATACCTTACTCAGATCCATTGTAATACCCCTATCAGGTACGATGTGGCTAGGAAACATCACCTGCCATAGCCAAAATCCACAGTTCTCGATTTTGGCATATAACTGATGGTACCAAAGGGTCTATAGGACCCTACATAGATGCTCCACATGCTCCTCCTCAGTAGGAGAGTAAACCAAAATGTCATTTATAAACATAATGGAGAACTGGTCCAAGAAGTCCCTGAATACTTTGTTCATGAGATCCATGAACACTACTAGTGCATTAGTGAGCCCAAACAGAATCACCCTGAACTCGTACGACCCGTACCTTCATAGAAAAGTGGTCTTGGGAATATCCTCCTCCCAAATATGTAGATGGTGATATCTCAATTTCAAATCAATATTTGAGAAGTATGCAGCCCCTCTCAACTGATCAAACGGGTCATCGATTTTGGCAACATATACTTATTTTGTATCGTGACATTGTTCAACTCCATGTAATTCCTAAGCAAGCGAAGCGACCCGTCCCTCTTATTCATAAACAACCGATGCGCCCCACGATGATGTACTTCTCTAAAAAAAAACCTTCACTAATAACTATTGAATCTTCTCCCTCAACTCTCGTATCTCTACAGGGGTTATGTGATAGGGTTCTCGGGAATTATGTCTCGTACCCGGTGCTAGGTCAATCATAAAATCGATCTCTTAGATGAGTGGTAAACCTAGTATCTCCTTAAATACATCCTCGAAATACCTCACTACAGGAATCGAGTCTATCAGAATCACTATCTCCTGTGAACTCACCTCCTCAATATAGTATAGGTTGGTGTGCGACCCTCCCTCGAGAAGAGGCATCGCCACCAAGAAAATCTCCTGACCCGGAATGGAGAACACTATAGTTCTCTTGTAACAGTCTACTGTCCCTGTATCCTGCTAACCAATCCATACCTAGGATAACATCGTATTCCTCCATGTCTAACAAAAGAAAGGCTATCGCTTAGCTCTATCTCCCTATAATGATATTGACTTATCTACAAATCAAGTGTATTAGTGATCCACTACCCATCGATGACTCTACACACATAAGGAGACTACCGACCGTCTCTAATAAATCGACAGCTCTAGAAAATTTGGTCTTAATAAGCGTATGCGATGCCCCTGTATAAAAAAAAATCCTACCCTCAAGACCATGAATATGAGATGTACCCTATATTGTTGGCGCGGCTTAAGGTAATGGTGGTATAGGTAATGTCCCGAATGTTATACGCACGCCTGTAATGCATCTGTCCCTGCTGCTACTGTGGGGCTGGTGGTACCAGAGCCTGCTACCCCTGTTGGGCACCTTGCTACTATGCCCTACCCTACTATGGGCAATCTCTTCTATTGTGACCCTACTAGCCACATATAAAGCACTGCCCCGAAAACTCCCTCTACCTCTGGCCCTGTTGTCCCTAACGTAGATGGCCCTGATGTTGTCCCTGGTTACCCCGACCTTGCTGGACACCTCTATAGTTCCCTTCGCCTTGTCATCCCTGACAAACCTACTGCTGCTAATTAGGGCCCTGTTGACCCTACCTATAACCCTGCTCCTCTGATCTGTACCTTCCAGACATGAATCTCTTAGCAGAGTTCCCCTGTCGGGAATCATGCCCCTACTGACCGCCTGTCTGCTACTACGGTGCTCCACTGGCACCACTTCCATTTACCATGCCCTATTGGCTAGGCTCCATACCTCTCGTCCTCCCCTTCTCATGGAAATAATGATCCTGACAGTGTACTAGAGCGACATTGACGACATCAGTATATGTCACCAACGTGGGGTTACCAATATGTGTTGCCTGATCTTTCAGGACAAACCGTCCATAAACTTTTCTTTCTTTCACTCCTTATTAATCACCTCATCTGGCATAAAGTTAGCCATATGGGTGAAATCTTACTCGTACTTAGCTATCGAAAGGTCACCCTATGTTACCTCCCCAAACTTCTTATGCATCTCTGACTTGATTGTCGGGAAAAATTATTTGCAGTCGAACTACACACAGAACTCGGTAATAGTCATCATATCTCTCTTCTCAGTAGTGGTCATCGACTCCCACCACTGTAAGGCCGCTTCAACTAGTCTGAAAGTAGTCAACATCTGTTTTTGTGCCTCAGTACACTCATACACAGATGGACCTTTATATTCTTCTTCCATTGACATGTTGAAACTACATCAGTGCGACCCAAAACTCAGGCGGGTTTCCCTTCTGTAAGGTCTCCCTGACTCTCTGTCAATTAGATGGCCCTACTTGGGCCTGGATCACTGGTGCCACCCGCGACTCTTCCTGGGGCCGAGGGAAATGAACTATCATAGCTGTCAAAGATGCATTGACCGTCTGGGCCACTATATCAGCCACCTGTGCAGTTGAAATCATCTCTGGCGGTGGTTGCGCCCGCGGCTCGTGTTGATCCTCCCTCAGTCCTTCCCTGGCCTCTGCCTCTTGGCTCTCTCTCTCCTCGGTGGCATATGTAAACAGATCGAATTTTATGAGTTCACAGTCAATACAAAATTTAATATCAAAAGAACGATATCTCAAAGACGTAAAGATAAAAGAAATAGTTCTAATAATAGGGCTCTATCTCAAAATAACGATGTGCTGAAATTGTAGTAAGTCGTATAGATCCTATGGACACTTGAACCGGATGCTCTGATATAATTAGTGACACCCCACCTAACTAAATATCGGGTGATCAATCCTTTATTAAATTAAAACAGGATTTCCAAATTGGTTCATTCTTAGCATCACTATCGAAAACCATATTAATTACTAATCACCTATTAGTTAATTAAGCCAGTGTCAAATTTTATCTTGCATTAAACAAATAATAATAATATGCAAAAAACTGAATTAAAAAATTCACACAATACCAAAGTCCAAAACACCTCAATTAAATAAATAAATAAAGTCTTGCCAAATAAACCATCGTCTAAAACCAAAATAAATAGTAATCCAACAGTAATAAGTAAACCAAATCAAAGTCTGAATTGAATACATAAATCTGAATGGGGCAACATGCCCAATTGAAAATACTGAAATACTGCTAAGAGATCCTACTCTAGGAATGAATTAGTGATTCGTCTAATCCAACTCCTTCATGCATCCACCTGTGCTGCAACTGCGTATCCCTAGATTTAAAATATCAAGTCTAGTGTACCTGTGGTTGGACACCTAAAAGGTTTTGAAAATATTTTTACAGCAAGGGTTAGAACCCAAAACATTTTGAAAATATTTAGCAAATATTTATCACAGTTTAGAAATCAATTATTGATTACACATGTTATGTTCACGTACATTCCCTTGAGTTTACTCACCTCTCATCTATTGTGCATGCCTAACATTTCTACTTAGCCTGCCTAGCCATACTACCCAAGATAACTAGACATAAGTATCTAATTGGACTATCGATGCCTATAAGTAGCCCGTACCGCCCATACAGTATGCTATTCAAATTAACACTTCTCATATGTTGTTAAAATCCTTGGTAACATTCTACATTTTACCATTTTAATCATTCAATTAAGTTTCACTATTAAATTCATTCCTTTAGAAATATACCCTTTAACCGTCTACTATCACATGTAAGTAGAGTATTCAAATAAGTATATATTTATCTCACTAATATATATATAAGCATGGAGTCCCTCAAAATGACCACCATGAAGCAGGCATACTCTGCTATCAGACTAAGTACCTCTCGTACTAACTAGGGACTATTGGTTCAATAAGTCTCCTCCAAGCCAAAATCAAACAACTAGGAATGGAGGTTAACAGAGTTCTATGCCTTTGGGCTACGCACATACTTAACGTACCCAAATGACACGCCAGTCCCACTAATACATAACACATAGTGAGCCTCCCTAAGTTCTGTGTTCTGGGGCACAAATCCAAACCTCCTTAGAATAGATAAGGTGGGATCACCCACTGCTTGGGAACCTCTGTGACAGCAGGTAGCGTAGGTATGTTGATGAAAAATGATCAATCATATAATAGGTATACCCACAACCAATATATATACATATTCAGTAGATATTCGCGCAACCTAATCATCATCATTCATACGTAGTATATATCACTCGAATACTCACCGTACCTTCATTTTACAATTATTCTCACTATCGCATTCAATTGAGTATTATTCTCTTATCCAAGGGCCCTAGTTACCCCTTATTATTTCAGTAGCTAAGTCTTCCTTACCCTGTCGGTCTATACAATAAGCTCACTCACACTTTCCATAATTTTATTTTTATTCTCTCGAATTAAATCATGTTATAATTAAAACTCGTTTAATTATCGCTTTAATCATCTCGATAAATATATGCTCAGTACCCAATCGTAGGCCTACTATAATATAACTAATCTCTCATTATATTCTAACATTGTCCCAAAAGTTTCCCCAATAACAAATTAGGAGTTCTAGGCTTAAAAGGAGAAATTTCACTTTTTTAGAAAACTAAACGATTCGCTAGGAGGCCGATTCGATTCACCTCTGATCCAAATCGATTCGAATTTCTGCAAAAATGTCTTCTTCCTTACTAACTTGCATTTTTCACCATTCTCATTCCCATAATTTACATGTTTCTCCACCAAACTTGAAACCAATTGTTCCAAACCTTTTCTATAATGTTAGGACAGTTTCTAACGTAATTTTAATCATTAAAACATTTCGATTATCATTAAAGAATGGATTGAATCATCTAATCCTCAAAAACCCAAGATTTATATGTTCTTTCTTCACATCCAACATAAAACCCAAATTTAATTTGTGGAGATTATCATATGTCATTTGATTTCTTATCTTCTACAGATGTTAAATCCAACTACATGCTATTCCTACCCAAACATGAGTTTTAATCATTATTTCCATCCAAAAAATATCAATTTAGTCAAACTTATAATGAAATCCTCACAACATGGGTATTATAACCTCAAAAGAATTTTCAATAAACACTTGCCTCGATCCGTAGGGTTTGATTTCATGGTTGGGAAGATGGATTGATGGTCTCCTCTTCCAATCCCCACTCCCAAGTTATTTGTCGTGCAAGAACAAGATAAAAACTCTAACAATTTCTTCTAAACCTTCAAGAACTCTCTCCTTTTATTCTCTAATGGTCTCCCTTTGTTTTCAACACTCTTAAACCTAGCCCCTTCTATCTAACATCAGATATAAGGTCAAGAAATCCGTAGCTCCCTCTACCCTAAGCTACTAAAAGACTAAATTACCCTCATACGGTCCTAGTTTAGTCTAAAAATGCCCCAGAATCCAAATAATACCCCCGGGTATACTATTTCAACTATTTCGACCCTTTCAAGATCGTTCGTGACCTCGAAGTCATCATCTGAGTCACTCTACAAAAATATACAATCTCGACCTCAATTAGTCTACACGCGACTCTCAGTTGAGATAAAATCCAATTACGTCAATTTCACTCGCTATGACGCGTAATAATTTTAATACTTTATTTACTATTCTCTTGCTAAATCCAATTCATAATAATAATCATTATCTCTCTCTCGATTAATATTTAATAAGCGCATTATGATTAAATTAAATTAAATTATGTCTCTCTTGTAATTTAAAATAAAACGAATTAATTACCGAATTAATTAAATTTTAAATAGCAAAAATAGGGGTATTATAGCAAATGAAATCACAAATGATAGTAGTAACCTGGAGAGAGACATCTCTTGAGAACGATGGCTGCAATGATGAGAGTGAAGATACAAGCATTCAACACTTAGAGAGATAGCATGGAGTGAATACTAGATCTGGTGCAATTATAGAAAAGTAATGGTGTAACTTGAGTTTTTCTAACCCTTTGACCTTGCCCAGGGGTCCTATTTATAGTTGGTCACTAAGGTTCAGTTGGCATATTTTGGGCACCAAAAATGAGAGGGTATCTTAGGGGAACAAGATATGTAATGCACCTTTTGTCCCTACTTGGTCTGCTGTCGCCTATCCCCTCTAACATATGACACCTGGTGTAAACCAAAGTCAAAAAGCAAATATGTCTCCTAATGGTTACAAAACAAATGATTTGGTAAATATAATTTCAAATAGGAACTTATTGTACAAACTTTGTAAACTTGAGAGTGACCTTGAGGTCCACCCTCTCTAAAATCATTTTGTAAAAAGTGCTTTTCTTATGGGTAGATTCTTGGCTACTCGATTCAGTTATAACTAAGTGTGGGCTGTGTAAAGGCTTGAGAGACTCCTAGAGTCCCTGTAATATTATTCTCTCTATCATAAAGTTATAAATAGTTAAGCTTGATCAACAAACCTTGTCCCTCAGCCACCAAGCTAAAACTCCCAGGAGATCCCAATTGGCCTACTCGAAACCTTCTTACTCAATAAGGCTACATGTACAAGAAAATATATATTAGTACTTTGTTATTTTCTAAGTAATAAGTCTTGGAGGTGAGGCCCCTCAAAATGGACCCCCTCATCCTATGTGAATTTCGTAGTATGTGATTTAGGGCAGAGGGGCCATTCTAGGATGTCCTCCTGGCCATACCTCTTTTTCCAGGGTGTCACTTGGGTAAAGGTGGTTACTCGTAGTGAGTCCCCTCACCCTAGTCCTTTTCTATGGCCTCAGTCTTGTATGGAGGGGTTTCTCGTCCTTGCCTCTTTTTATGTGGCTCCAGTCTTGGGATGAGGGGTTGCTCGTGGTGATCCCACTCGTCCTTGACCTTTCTCTGTTGTTGACTCTGATTTGGAGGGGTTGCTCGTGATGCGCCCCCTATCCTTGCCCCTTTTTCTGTGGCTCCAATCTAGAGTGGAGGGTTTGTTCATGGTAAGTCCCCTCACCCAGATATTACATTTGGTCATAGGGTCACACAAGGTGGACCCCCTCACTTTAAATTGCTTCTTGCTAATTAGGGAAGAGGTTGTCCCTCTAGGTGGTCTTTCTCACCCTATTCTTATTTTTGAATAACAAATGAACACCTATCTACATTAGTCCCCTTGTAGAAGAAAATCTTTGTGTTGGGTAGGCCAAAGGGTGTTGTACACAATGATTCAATTCATCTTAGAATGTGAATAGTTTCACTCAGTCACATCATTACACTATTGACATTAAATGATTTTATCACATCAGCCCACATTGAGAGTCTCGAGGTGATACGTGATGAGGCAAGAATAGGCATCACATCATTTGTGAAATGATTTGATCGACTCTTGATTGGCAAGAGCGTGTGGGTCTCTTTTAGTATAAAAGAACCATTTTAAACTTCATTATCTTTTTACCTTGGCATTTCATTTTTTAACATAGCTTTTTAAAGAGATCGAGAGAGTGAAAACCATTATTTTTACAGAGATTCCCAAAACCGTCGTCCCCGTCCCTTCAACCCTTGCCAAAACATTGGCTTTTTCTTTTTCTCAAAAACCCTCTACTTCCATCTCCACCACTACTAACGAGGTTTTGGTGGTTTCCTTCCCTATTTACATTATAGTTTCCTTTATATTGGTCACCAGATTAAGCACGATTACCACTAACATTTTGGATTCCACCACCTTTGTTGTGAGCTGTTTTTCTTCTGGGGTTGCTACGAGTGGGGGTCCCTCGACCCCCACCATCTATTCCAAATCTCAAAGGAAATCCTTGGCAACCCGTTCAGAAAAGGGATTTTTGTCTATACCGCCTTGGACCAAAGACACATTCATGCCTTCTCTTGCCAATTTTGAGGAGGAATTTTTGGCTAAGATCATCGAGTAGCCCCATGTGGGTTTGAGCGAGTCTACTGATTTCCCTATTATTTTACCTAGTAGTATTCATAGGGTTCAAGTGGATAAGGGTGATTTTCCCCATTCCAACATTGAACTCAAAGTTTACGGAGGTTCCCCTAACGAGTGGGCTCTCTGGGTAGATCATATCTTTGCCACCCACTTGCACAAAGTTATTATCAAGGGGATTATCCTTGTCATCATTATTAATAATTTGAAGACTTGTTCCATTGCCAAGCATGCAAGTGTTTAGACTCTGTTGACTTCTCCTTTGAGAAGGTATTTGCACACTTTTGTTATTAGATGGGGCAATAACCATAGAGGATATTTGCGAGCTTCTCACCTTACCTTATTTAGGAGAGCATATATAATTTTATCGCTATGAGGACGAGGTCAAGGAAGGGATGGTAGGAGAGATCCACTTAACTTTAAGTGAGTGCTCTAAATACACTGTGATCAATCAGACTAGCACCTCCAAGCATACCTTTGCCACATGGCAAAGGTATTAGTTTAAATATTTTGAGTTGTTTCCCAAAGGATAAAGTTCGAGCAGGGCCTTGAGAAGTCAGGAGGTCCTAAAAATCAATTCCACCTCTCATTTGGCAGCTTTCTTTGTTACTTTCCTTAATAGGTTTTTATTTCCAAGGAGACCAATTGATTCCCCTCGTGATCTTCTTTTTAAACTTGTTGTGAGACTTGCTCAAGGGAAGGAGATTTCCCTTGGACCTTTGACCTTGGGCTCTATCTATACTTTGATAGATCATGCTCATGTTGATGTTGAGCGATTCTGTACCGTCATGATTCCATAAATTTCATAAAGTCTTTCATCCTTATTTCCTTTTTGTTTGAGAGATTCCCCAACTTTACCCCATAGGCAAGAGCCTACCATAGCCAAGTTGCTCGACCTACAAGGTGGCATAAGAAAGTTCCTAAAGCTCCTTTAGGACCTCTAATAGAGAACATTGATAATTTTGCTTCCATCCTTATTACAAACGAGTTGTTGGGATTTTCATTTGGAGATCCTTCTCATCTTCTGGAGGTACTTTTTATTATCCCGCAGATGTTGAGTTTATTTCTACTTGTCCTCATATTGAGGCGACGTTTATGCTCTTACCTTGCATTCTTCCTTCATTGACTGACTTGGGCTAGGGTGTGGAGTTTTACCCCTCTAAGATGGTGAGGAAGCAATTAGTCTATGACCAAGGTGTTCATTCACCTTCTTATCTTTCGAGCACACATCCCTTTAAGTTTTGTCTTAAGGCTTATGATAATTTCACTTTTGAGGGGATGGATCATAGAGTTAGCCACCTGGGGGTATATATGTGCCTCCTTGAGACTACTTGCCATCTTTCACTCGCTCTAGTTTACTCTATAACAAAGGAATGTGGGATTCATTTAGAACTACAAGAAGGATGTCCCTCACGAGGCCATCTATACTAGGCTCCCCAATAATGAAAAATAGTTGGGCAAAAAGACCCAAAGAGAGTTGTGGCATCGCAACACCATCTTAAAGACCCCTCTTGAGCAAGTCACTAGGGGTGGTAAACGGACGGATACGGATCGGATACCATGTTTTCCATATCCGTATCCTCTATCTAAATGTACTATCTGTATTCGTATCCATATCCGCCCGGATAGTTAAAACAACTATCCATATCCGTATCCGCTCGGATACCTCGGATTCGGATAATATCCGTATCCGTTTACATTATTTAGCCATCGCAAAAAATAACAATTAAAATATCCAATCCAATGAAATCCAATCCAATCTAAACAAATATGTAACAAAATTACTGTCTCCTAACATCAACAATTATGGATTCCATAATAATAGTATCATTCCATAATGATAATATGGCTTAAAGTCATCCAAACTTTACAACCATATAAGCTTAAAGCCATCCAAAAAAAAAAATAGCAGTCGCATTCCATGACAATAGAAATAAATATGCACCTTTTAGATTAATCAAATTTATTGAGAATGATAACCTCATGGACCTTTTGTCTTCAAAACATACTGATATGTTTATTTTAATAAGTATACATTTTTATTTTGTATATAATATACATGTTGTTAACTTCAGTTCTCATTACAATCAAAACCATCTCTTTACTTTTATGTTTCTCTCTTACATTCTATTATGTTTCTCTCTTACATTCTTTTATGTTTCTCTCTTACATTTATTTATAATTAAGGAAACTAACGTACAACCACATGAGAGTTTCTTTTCTCTTGTTTTGTACGAAGGAGAAATGAAACGAAGTTAGTTTTTTTTAGTAGAGTAAATGTTCTTTTGTCAATGTACTTTGTGTGTTATAAGGTGTATTGTAACTTTAGTGTAACTCCATGATAATATATCCAATAAAATAATAATACATGATATTTTATAATATACCCAATAAAACAATAACTTTAGGGTGTTTTTGTTTTTAGTGGAGTATGTGTTTATTTTGTTTTGGGAATAAACGATTAAGACTTTTTTATTATTATTTTATTAGTAATACTAATGTTAATATTATTAGTAATATTTTAAACATATGTTTGACGAATACGAATATCCGGTAAAACAGATATCCGATAAAATGGATACTCCGCATCGGATACGGATTATCCATTTCGTATACTAGTACTATCCGTATTCGTATCCATTTTCTCGGATATTTTTAAAGAGTATCCATATTCGTATCCGCTTCCATATTTTCGGATAAATATCCACAAATTCGGATTCGGATATCGAACGGATGCAGAATTTCGAATATCCGTTTACAGCCCTACAAGTCACCCCAATCTTAGTGAAGCTCCTACTCGATGAATCTATTTATTCAAAACATCTTGAGACTCAACCTTCCAAGCCCAAGAGAAAGGGCAAGAAAAAAGACCCAACTTCTTCCAAAAGGAAGCACCCTAATATAGACATGTCAAATTTCATACCAGCTATTGATGCTTCACCTGCTGCTATTGCCCATGCTTCTCTTCCTTCACTAGTAAGGACTAGGAGTAGAAAGAAGAAGAAGAAAGTCAGTGCTAAAGATGTCGCTCCTTCTCCTACACCAGATTAGGGGTCTAACACTAATGATCTTAGAGTAAAGGAGACCTACAAGACTGTACGTGAGCAAGGTAATGAAGCCTTAGGTTTATCTTTTGAGAAGCCTCTTATTACTTTTATTCCTATTGCAGAAGTTATTATACTTTAATCCTCCTTACTTAGTGAAACTGGATTTCATGGGGTTTCACCTGCTAGTTCCCATTCTCACTCATTTGAAGAGGAACTAGTTGATCATAGAAGCACTATTTCCTATGATGATGATAGTTCTTGTTGAAATGACGTGAGTGACATTGACCCTTAAGGTGAACATCATCCTAACGCCTAACCCTCTAATGCAGACACTATGATATACTCTCCTTCTTTTAGTAGTCGCACCATCAGACATCTTCCATGTAGGCCGGGCACGTGCCCAACTACTATAAGTCTTTTCTCTTGGCTTCTCTTGCCTGACCTTTTGTCAATATAACTTACATGGCTTCGATCTAATTCATTTTTATCTTTGTGAAATTTTACAGGTTTCTTCTGTTGAGGCGAGTGATCTTTCGCCATAACCTATTGTCTGAACACCTTTTTCCAGGGAGAGGAATTCCATGTTAGTCTCTTATTTGGCTCTGTCTAGAGAGGTTCATTACTTTCTCCCTATTTAACTATTGCTTTCTTCTTTTCTTTTCTTGTAACATTTTTGTGGGTCCCTTTACTTTCTATGCGAAAACAAAAGGTCACACTTTGCTTTAAGGATAATGAAATAATTTCTCTTTTTATGAAAAACTCTTTTTCAATTTTTATATGCACCAAAATTGTGAAACAATTCTAACTTAACCAAATTTTTTCTTGATTAATCCTAAACATCCATCTAGTGATTAAATATAGTAAAATAAAGTAAACAAAAGAAAACTCACAATGTCGGATGTACGAGGAAACCGCAATGGGAAAAAACCTCCGACGGCCCAAGCTAAACAATCACTATGAATATGAAATTACAAAGGTACAGCTGATAGTCTCACTCAACAACTCGATCCCCAATGAGACTTGACGCTCCTCTTCTCTTCAACCACTCCTCTTATAGTGCCCACGTAGAAAAACCTTCTTCCACGCTGCTCATTTATAACACACCTGTCCATGTATGTCTCGGTGTCCACCGATATGGCTTGTAACGTTTATAGAATCGGAGCACAAACTCCTTTGCTTCTTCTCCGCAAAAACCAACAAATTTCTATGTAGAAAAATTCTTTTTAGTGCCAACAATATCACTATAGAATATAGTAATGAAAACTCGGATCTTGTAAACTCTAAGGATGTATTTACTTTAGAAAACCTTAAAAAACTTGTGTGTAAAAACGTACTGGTTCGTAAACAGTTTTCCATAGAAAAAACTTACGAAATCTGAAGGAAACAAGCCTATAAATGCTTTCCTTAAGGAGGCACGTCGTTCAAGTGACATTGACCTGTCGCTCAAAAAAGATAGCAATGTCATTCAAATGACGGAGCATCTCTCTTGAATGACTGGTCAAGTCGTTTAAGCGACCAACTAAAATAGAGTTTAATTTAAAACCAACTCTGAAGAAAGAGTTTAACTTAAATTCAACTCTAATCCATCCTTATCAGATTAAAATGAAGTGTAAACATTTTTAAATAGTTATAAAACATTTTAAAAACATTTATTTAATAAAATAACATCCTTATCCTTATAAAATTAAATTTTGAGTCCCATTAAAATTACACATTCATACCTAAGTGATCTCGGAATGTAATTAAACTTAAAGAAGAATAAACTTGCACCAATTAAACTTTTTGTATAAATAATTCCTTGAAGTTTTTCCACAACGTCTTCAATAATCTGCAACACGTCGTAGTCTCTGTGGGATCGTGACAATAAAATCTCCCTATGACTCAAACGTGTTTTGTTCCAGGAATAAGTCAAAACTATACAATGGATTCAAATTGGAAATTTTGTCCTTACAATTTTACTGACATTTTTTTTTGCCTTGGTAGCTATCTTTTATGTTTCCAACCACCACGATGACCCCTTTTGTGTCATCTTGTTCTTTCCAAGTAAGCATCAACTCCTTTTAGTTCTTCTAACATGTCGTCTTTTTAGCAATATCTTGATGTCTTTCTCTCTTTGTGCTTCCAGAGAACCATTCCTCATAGTCGTACTTTCCCATCCGACTCTTCTGTGGTGGGAAGTTCTTCTACCGGGCTTTCATAGGTATTTAGACTTATTATCTTTGCCATCATCTTTTGTCTAAGGTTCTCACTATATAGTTAATCTTTATGTTGTCTGTGTTATTTTTGTCTTCCTTTCTTGCAGGGTTTGTTTTCACTTAGCCCTCCCACCACCAGAGGAACATTTATCCGCATTAGAGTCACTGTTCTAGGCCTATCACCTTCTGGGAGGATTCATATCCCCCCAAGTTTTTATGCCTATGGATAATAGGGCCCATATCCATCCATTTCCATCTCAACCGATCTTCGTCATTGCTTCCAGTGAGCCTGTTTGACAGGCATCACTTTTTCTCAGGTACTATTCATCTTTATTAGGATCACTCCTTGGTTTGCGTTTATTTCTAACAATATTGTGATGGACAGGCCATTACTACTATACCAGCTACTCCAATAGTAATCTTTCGTCCTTCTTCCCTTAATGGGGGTTAGTTTTTTTTTTGAATTTTTTCTGTACTTGGCTCATTTTTATTTATCGTTGGAATTTCATTCTCATGGATTTTTACTATCTATTCCTATTTTAGCTGGCCAATGTTACCAAATCATTAGTTGCTTCTCCACTTACCTCTATAGTATACTTACAGTTGTTGAGGCCTCTTCTGCCACGGGCTCTAATAGAGGCATCATCATAGTACCTCTCTTGCTATCTATTTTAAGTAAACTTTCCAACACTTCTACGTATTATATTCACTATGTAAGAAATTCGTCGGCACTTATATCCTTCCTTTTTTCATGGGTCGGTTCTAGTGTGGCCTCTTTATTTGCGACGCCTGCAACGAGTGTTGCGGAGGCAACCCTCCAAGCATCACCTACAGATCCCACCTTGATTTTTGCGGAGATGACCACACAGGTACAATGTATTTCTTATATAAAGGTAGTTATTTCTATGCCACCCTTTTTTGCTTATACTTCTTCTAATCTTACTTGTCATCAGGCCAACATAGCTGAAGTCCCATTATTTGTTGGGCCTATTGTGAGTTTTGCAGGAGTGACTTTCCATGTGCTTATTTTCGTACACTTATTGGTCATACTTGTACTTCTTTCCCTTTTCTTATATAAAAAATAACCTTAAAGTCTTTCTAACATATTTGTATATGTTGTTCCTCTATTTGTGGGCCATATATCTTGGTTCTCAGGTTATCACTATGTCAGTTCCTACGCTTGTGAAACCTTTGGCTAGAATCCCAAAGGATACTGCCTCGGTATGTGTGGCACTCCATTTTTATTGACTTGCATTTTATGTGCAAGGATTTACTGACCCTTCCCTGTCTTATTATTTTCAGGTTAGTGTTATATCTGTTCCCACCACTACAGGATCTCTAGCCAGTGTCTCAGATGAGACTTCCCAGGTAAACACTTGGTATAATGTACCTTTCAAACTTGTTTTTAATGTGTAGGTGCTCGCTAACACCTACTTATTTCCTTATTTTCAGGTTAGTGTTGTGGCTGGTCCAATAGCTGTGGAACTTCTTGAGGAAGTCACTATGAGAGAGGTATTATACTGTCATACCCTCCTCTCCTTTCTCCTTCCCATTTTCTTCTTAATTTTACTATGCAAGTATTCTTTCCCTCATTCCCCTGTTTCCTAGTTTTCATGTTAGCGAGGCGGTTGTCCCTAGTTCTGCGGGACATGTTGTGAGTGTTATGTTGCGCACTCCCCATATATTAAACTATCATACATGATTTACTTTTAGTTATTTTCTTAGAAATTATCATTTATAATTTTAATAATATAAAGAAAAATATTTATGCCAACTTTGCTTATTCTCTGTTAGGATAGTATTCGAGCTCACGTGGTGCCTTCTCAATTTGGTAATAGCATACTCCCCCCTTGAGCTTCGAGGTAAACTCTGTATTCTTTAATTTGAGCAAGTACACTCAACTGTCTATTATTCTTTCTTCCTTATCATTTTTATGTTTTTAATTTTCAGGTTACGGTTAGTGAGCCTGTTGAGGCAACTGATGAGGCAGACCAGAGTTCTGAGGCCACTCGTTCAGATAGTGATGTTGGCTCCAACGGATATTCCTCTCTTCCTCTTTCAGAGCTCGAATCTCAAAATTCAGGCTATGACAATATCGAGGTAGAGGCTCCTGGGGCCTTTATGGGTTCTCCATGGCACATAGATCTGCCATTGAGGTTTCAAACCCAAGAGCAGTAGGTGCTAGGGATGATTATGGAGCACCATCTTAAGACTTTTATGTCGCAGAGTGTGCTCAACATTAATAGCCTCACGATCTTCAACTTGAATGCTCTTGTTAGTCATCTTCATGATGTCTTGTCTACTCCTCCTGCTGACCTGACCATCACTAAGACTACATTATTTCTCCATCCCTTCATAATCTCCAGAGATTCTATTATTTTTAGTTGGACTAGATTGACACTGTGGGTTATCATTGTCTGAGTGCTCCCTTCATGAAGATGATGAGATTCCACACGTCTAGGCCGTCTAGGATTCAATAGCATTAGGCTATGGCTACTAGGATCAGAGGCCAGATTAAGTCGATCAAAGCCAAGTTGGCCAAGCTTCAGGCTCTTAATACTGAGGACGAGGTCCGAATGTCTAACCTAGAGGGGAAATTTGTTAAGGAGATAAGTCCCTCTTATGCAGACATGCATTCATAGAGGGGTTAGCTTTTTGTTTTATCTAGAGGGTAACTTATTTTGATGTGTAGAATTTTGCTTGGTATTTTCTTCTTTACTTTGACATATGTAAAGATCTACTTGACATTAATGAAAACTATTAGTTTTCCATTGTGTCTTTTCATTCCTTGCACCTGTTATGCTTTTGGTCTCTATTTATTATGACATACTCTATTTACTATGATAATTTTATCAATTAGAGTTTCCCTGTGTTCTTTGGGATACTTCCCTATCATCTGGGCAAGATATCATTTTAGACTGCCCCTTTAACTGTGGAGTACTTGTATATGAGTTGAGAAAGTTATCCTTTTAAAGTTGCCCCTCTACCTATGGGGTACTTGGTATTTATACATTTCTTAGGGAATAACTTGGAGGAGGGTGACCCCCTTATCCTTCACAGATATAGAAAGAACAATCACAAAACTAGAATTAAGTAAAAAAGAATAACTATTTCTTTCTTCTATTTTATTAGTAAATTGCCCCTAGTCTGCATGGTCCTTGCTCCAAATTTTAACTTGAGAACTTTTAACTGTGAATCATTTAAAAATCTCTATCTTAGGAGGGGGTAGACCACATTATTCACATTTTCATATAAACTAGCAAGTAAAATTTACACTTTTGAGAATATAAGTTAGAACTTTTTCTTTGGATTCTAGATCTGTAGGAAATACTTTCTGTAAAAAAAATAATTTTTTTATACTTGGAAAATTATGTCATTTTAGTCTATAAAAATGTTCAAATTATTGTGTTTGTAAGGACTTTGCTCACTTATACTTTGCCTATGGGATGTATGTACCCCCAATTATAATGAGGAAAGTTCCTTTTGTGAGGGACCCTCTTCTAGTCTTAGTAGAGAGTGTTATAATTCTTACTTTAACGTTAATCTAGTGTACCCACCTCATAAAGTGGGTAAATATATAATACAAAAGTTATCAGGTAATGATGAAAATAGTTGTTGTTCATTTATTTTTTTATTGTACGCTATTTATAAAGCCTTTCTCTACTATCTTTAAAAAATCAACTTTTCTTGCATTAGAGCGGGACGTTCAAACTTTCAGAACAAATGAAGTTTAACAAAACTTGGCATAATACTTTTTTAGCCACTTAAAGTTAATAGATTGAAGGAAATCACTCTCAGGTTTCGATATCTGGAAATAAATCGACTTGCCCACCCCTCTCACCATGAAAGGACCATCCTAGTTGGGCTTGAACTTCGATACTGACATGCTGCGAAGATGGTGAGTAGATGCACGTAGGACCAAGTTCCTTACTTGGAATTCCATGGTCTTGAGCAAGTTCTCTTAAGCCTTGGACATATGTTGGGTGTAGACCTTTAAATTTTCCTTAGCCTTGTCTTCATTCTCGTTTGACACCTCTAACTGCACATGTCGGGGGTTGACCAAGCGTAAATTCTTCTGAATTTAGCCCCTTAAGTTAGTGATTTTAATATCTCGAACAAGGTAATTGAACCATTTTTATTCCATATCGTTCCATTGACTGTTTCTAACAATTTTACCAAGTTTTCATGTATTTCTGATAGATTTTTCAGGAATGGAATGCAAGAAAGGAGAGAAGGAAAGCAGAAGAAAGGAGAAGATGAAAGGAAGAAAAGTCAAAGGGAAAAAGCGTAAAGTTATACTTAGAATTTGAACTCGACACCAAAAGGGAAGTTGAAGAACATGAGTTCACAAGAGCATCAGAAGAAACGACACTCAAAACGGAGTTCGAGATCAAAAGTTATGGCCAGTCAAAGGTGAAAGGAAAAAGTCAACATTGAAGAAAATCGGATCGATCCAGTGGAAACCGGACCGATCCGAAATGTCCCAAGTCCAGTAGACCCCAGATGGATGACAAACCGATGGCAGCTGAACCGATCCGGTGGATACCGGACCGGTTCGGTAGAATAAAAAAAGAACCGATCCGGTGGCAGACAATCGGACCGATTCGAGGGTAAGACCGGTCCGGTCATGCGAAATCCTGGCATTTATTGTGAATATTTTGGCGTGCATAGCTGGTGAAACTTGCGCAACAAGAGATGATGGCTGACAATTTCTTGTTAATTTGTGCTATAAAAGCCAATGCCCTACATCATTCCAAAGAGGTCGAATTCTAGGGTTGGTTTTTGAGAGAGAAAAGTTAGAAAATTTCCAATTTCTTTAGGAGTTTTTCATGAACCCTAGTTTGTAAGAATTTCTGGATTCCAATTCATTTCTTACTGTTGAATTCAAGTAAAACCATTTCATTCTCTTGTTTGATTATTTGCACATTATTTCCAATGTCTTGTAGATCCATAATTATGTGTATGAATTTGTTCTTTAATCTGTCTAGCTAAATTCCCAAGGGCTGGGGTATATGAACTCAATCCGAGGTAAATTATTTATGTAGAAAGTAGAGGATAAATTAAAATACTGATCAAATCGTGAATGAAAATTATACAAACATTGTCAATCTTTTAATCTCTCTTGCCCTAGGTACTTGAGATGTTTAAGAACGCTTTGCGAGTATAATTTACCATTCACCGCTTTATATCTACCTTTGATTTCATATGATGAGGGCTAGATCCTTCATATATGTAATGCTTAGGATTTATAAAGACTGTATTTAGTCAAGAATTTTAATTTTCAATTCTAGCATTCTATATGGTAATTTGTTAAGGTTTGAGGGATTGTACCCTACCCTATTTTCTCTAATTTATCAAATCTAAGTTCTTCACAATTTTTAGTTTGTTTTCCTTAAGTAAAATTTTTAGACATTTCCCAATCATTAATCATCTTTTTATATTTCTTTTGAGAAATCACTTCAAGATTTAATAACTTTCCCTATTAATATTTGCCAATTTTTGATCCCTGTGTATACGATCCCGACTTACCGAGTTTATTACTTGAGAGACAGGCTTGCACTTGAGCCTAGAGAAAACGCACTTTTGAGACAAATTCTTAGTCGCGTCAAGTTTTTGGCGCCGTTGTCGGGGATCATTAATTGTTATAGTTTTAGGAAAGTTCTTTTAATCTACAATTGATTTCGAAAAAAAAATTTACATCTCATCTCTTATGTGCTTATATGCCGAATTCATCTTCCACCCAAGTTCACGAAAATCCTATTGCCGAAGCAAATTTTGAAAACTCTCATACCACCGGGTCTCCTCATTTTTGGGTTCCACCTCCTTCTCCTAATAATTCAATCACAAGTCGTTCATTGAGTCAAACACTGAGTGAGAATTATGAATCTTTCGGTAGCGATATGTAGGAGCACGGTAGTGTCGGTGTTGGTGCTGGAGAGGATGAGATACCTTACCTTCCCATGAAAAATTTGTTATTTCCAGAGCGAACTGTTACCCCTGGTTGCATTTTACTCCCGTATAATGCTGGTCAGTTCCACTTTCGAAATGGTATGATCCAAATTCTTCCTACATTTCATGGAATGGATTCTGAAAAACCATATCTCCATCTTAGAGAGTTCGAGGAAGCGTGTGAGACGTTCGGTGACCAAGCTTGTCAACAAGATGTAATCCGGTTAAAGCTTTTCCCTTTTTCCTTAAAGGATAAAGCTAAAACTTGGTTATGGTCCCTACCCCCAAATTCTGTGTTATCATGGAGAGATATGGAAACCAAGTTTCTCTCCAAATTCTTTCCACAACACAAAACTAATTCTGTTAAAGCCCAAATTCAATCTTTTCGACAAAATGAGAATGAGGCTTTTGACAAATGTTGGGAGAGATTTCAGGAGTTAGTTAGTGCTTGCCCACATCATGGATTTGAAAAGCATCATCTGATTTCATTTTTCCATCAAGGCCTTACTTTAGCATCCGAACAACTTGTTCAAACCATGTGTGAATGAGAAACGTGTGTGCTCGCGTTCAAATGATCAAACCATATATAAAACCCTTTTAACACAAACAAACCCTAAACATGCAGCAGTATGTGATTGAATAAATAGATAATCTACGCAAGAACATTCAAACACATGTAATTAAGGAAAAAATCCCCCTCAGGGGCAAAACCATTTATTTTCACTATAATTTGTAAGAAAACGGCTTACAATCGGATTACAATGAAAATACAAAATGACTAAGAATTACCCTCGGGTATCGGATTCTGTAGTCGCAGCTGGAATTATCCCTTTCCAGTAGGGCTGCAATGAAGAAGAAGAACGGTCTCCTCCACAAGGGTTGAACAAACCAAAGTTGTGTTCTTGGGTTGCAAAAGGATTCACAAAGGTTTGGCAATGATGTGTGAATCAAAACATGAGTCTTGGGACTGAAGAATATGAAGACTAGGTGTATTTGGACTCTCAAATTCGTCTCCTAAAGTCTTGCAAAACAACTCTCCCGAAGTTGGTATTTATAGGAAAAAATATGAGGAGTCCCACGTTCTTAAAACTCTAAAATTCTATCCAGTGTACAAAAAAAACAACATTCTTTAAGGAATTTTCTCTATCTTCAAAAGGTCATAACTCCTTCACCGTAGCTCGGATTGAGGTGCCGTTTTTTTTCCAGTATCTTCGTTGCGGAGATATCTTCAACTTAGTAGTTGACCAGACCTCCGAACTATGGATGTGAAATTACGAAAATGCCCTTGAACTCTCCTATTGTACCTTTTTTTCACTGTTTTGACTTCCCTTGTGTACCACTTGCATTAAGTCCCTAAAATCTTGGAACGTGAAGTCATTGAGGTAGATGTGGGACATATTAGTGGAGATAATGCATGCTTGATTCCCAGAATTCGGATAGAGGCCGTCATGTGAGATCGTGAGGAGACGTGCCAAATGTAGCGGCGTACGACATAAATAAATGAAACATTTCGGACATGTGAAAAATGTCCTTACAAATATCCCCCTATGTCTATGCCGGTACATACATAAAAAATCCGAATTATCAAATATGAAACTGCCTATACAAATCTACCCTCCCATGAACCCAAAACTGGAAAAGGTACAAATGAATAGTCTTCATCGTTTGTTCTTTAATTCTTCAGGAATCTCAAAACTTTTCTCATCAGGGTGTGCAACATATAGATCTGCTATCTTCATACCTACACACATGAGACAAAGCAAATAGCACGTGACATATCGAGTTTGAAATGAGATAACATGGATATAAATATATGATAAAAACCAAGGTTCTAAAAAATGCGGGGCGTGATTGAGGCGTGGAGGCCAAGCCTTAAGCCTTAGAAGCCTAGGCGGGCCTAGGCGTAAAAAGGCGTTTAGGCCTTCTTAATATATTTTAATATTTTTTAACCATAACAAGGCTATTAAAATAGAAAAATTGCACAGATCATAAAAATATGTCTGAATATATGCAAATTAAAATACTATTTGATTATTTTGGATGAGATAATGGTTCGGTTTGTAAACAAATTCTTTAAAAGGCGACATCGTTTCACTAAATCATTGTTGTTTTTAGAAAAAAGTGCGCCTTAAGGGTTTTACCAAGAATAAGGCGTGAAAAGCGTAAGGCGAGGCGTTTCTCCCAAGCCTTAAGCCTAGGCGTGCTTAGGCGGAGCCTAGACGGGTTTTTTAGAACAATGATAAAAACATAAGCAACATCTCAAAAACTTCCCCAGAATTCAAACTCCCCCATAATATGATAATTCTTTCTCTCCCTTTTTATGATGTCCCCAAATGGACAAATTAGAGAAATAAATCAAATAAGCAAGTGCGGGGTGTCACTAGGATAAAAACACACCATGAATAAATAGAAAACAACCAAGTCAATGATGGCGTAAATGAAGTGGTGTGATCAAATTCGATAGGAAAATCAATGCATACAAACATGACATATGTGCACGATGAATATTGGATATTCCTAGCGAATGAACTCAAATGTTTCCTTTAGTGTAAAAGAGTGACAGTATAAGATATTGACTCAATCAACTCAACAAATCAAAGCTCAAAATGATTTTCACACCAATAACGTCCAAAATGATTTTATGCTTTTTCAGGACTTTCAAGGAAGTGCAAACTCGTTTAGATTCTCCAACCAAACTCCCTCAGATATTGTATTGAATAGAGGCATTCTAAATTCTCAAACTTTGGAGAATTGATGGTGAAACCTAAGTGGCCCATATTTGGCATGAATTGCTTTTTATTGCCTTTAAATTTTTTCGGGCTCTTGTAACCTCTTTGGACCTCGGATATTAAAATTCCTCCATTTTTAGGTCCTTTTTAACGGTGGCTTTTGCGCAAAGGATAGATGATTACCTTTCGTAGCCCCTCCCCGTTATACAAAAACACACAGTCTCACCAAAACGGTTTTTACATGCATTCCAATCTTGTCAAGTTTTATCGCATATTGTACATTGTATAGACATGATTGAGATGAAAACACGCAAGCCAACATGAGATAGACAAGTGCAATAATCAAATATAGCCGTGCATGTGTGCAATAAAGGATATAGGAGTCAAACATGTAGGAAGATATCACTAATTACATCTCAAAGACTCCAATCAATGTAAAGCACATGGATGAAATGATGTAGCCTCTCAAATCTCTATCAAACAGTCACATGGATAAATGGAATGAAGTTGTGACTTGGCTATCTTACATGCTCATCCATAAAAGAAGCAAAATACAAAAATCTTTTTGGATTTTTTCAAAAATTTGGAAAAAAAAAAAAAATCTTTTTGTGCTTTTCTCAAAATTTTTCTTAAAGGAAAATCTTTTTGTATTTTTTTTTCAAAAGAAATATAAAAAGCAAAAGGAATAAAACAAAGCTGTACAACAAAGTAATGGTACATATAAAACAGACTAGCAATAGGAAGCATATGATATGAACATGAAGAAGCATCCTATTCTAGACATAGACCAACCCCTCAGTCAGCTGTGCAAATCCCTAAAGATTTCCTAAGACTCTCAAATCTAAGAGCATCTAAAGGTTTCGTGAAAATATCGGCTAACTGACGGTCGGTAGGAACAAAACTCAGGGATACGACTTTCTCTTCAACTAACTGACGAATAAAGTGCTCACGTATCCTGATGTGTTTTGTGCGCGAATGCTGAACTGGATTGCGGGATATGTGTATCGCGCTCGTGTTATCACAGGAAATGGTCATGGTGTCCTGTGATATCCCATAATCCTCCAGCATTTGCTTCATCCACAAGAGTTGTGTGCAACAACTCCCAGTGGCTATGTACTCAGCCTCCGCAGTGGACAAAGAGATGGAATTTTGCTTCTTGCTCAGCCAGGAGACAAGAGCAGAACCAAAATAGAAACACCCACCAGAAGTGCTCCTACATCTATCTACATCCCCAGCCCAATCGACATCCGAGTAGGCGGACAGACGGTCATCGGTATCAAAGGAATACCAAATCCCGTATGAGAGAGTCCCACTTACGTATTTAATAATACGTTTTAGAGCAAGTAAATGTGACTCTTTTGGGGATGCCTGATAACGCGCACAGACTCCAACACTAAAGGCGATGTCGGGACGACTGGCAGTCAAGTAGAGGAGACTACCTATCATACTCCGATATAAGGTTTGCTCTACGTCCTTGCCTGAAGTGTCCTTACTAAGCTTGGTAGTGGTACTCATAGGTGTACGTGCATGCTTAGCGGAGTCTAAACCAAATTTATTCACTAGGTCTCTAGCATACTTGGATTGGGAGATGAACATCCCATCCTCTAGCTGAAGAACCTGGAGACCAAGGAAGAATGTAAGCTCACCAACCATGGTCATCTCAAACTCAGTTTTCATCTCCTCCTCAAAGTGGTGAGCATGCTGGGAGCATGTGGATCCAAAGACTATGTCGTCCACATAGACCTGGGCAACCAAAATAGCACCGTCATCTCTCCTGACAAACAACATCATATCTACTCCCCCTCTCTTGAAGCCACGAGCTAAGAGATAGGAAGTAAGCCTCTCGTACCAAGCACGGGGTGCTTGCTTCAAACCATACAAGGCATTCCTCAGATAGTAGATGTGCTCAGGGTGCTGAGGGTCTTCAAACCCTTTTGGTTGTTCCACATAAACCTCCTCTTGTAGAATGCCATTCAAAAAGGCACTCTTGACATCCATCTGATACACCTTGAAGCGCAGATGACATGCGATGGTGAGTAGAAGACGGACGGACTCAAGCCTCGCAACAGGAGCAAATGTCTCCCCAAAGTTTACACCCTCTATCTGTGTGTAGCCTTAAGCGACCAACCTAGCCTTATTTCGGATTATGGTACCATTTTCATCCATTTTGTTCTTAAAAATCCACCGGGTACCTATCACATTAATCTCACTAGGTCGGGGGACAAGTTCCCAGACATCATTCTTTTTAAACTGAAGCAACTCATCCTGCATAGCACATATCCAATGTTCATCCTTGAGTGCTTCTTTATGGTTCTTGGGCTCGACTTTGGACATGTAGCAAAGATGGCTAACAACGTTCTCTAGCTGAGCACGAGTCTTGACCCCTAGAGTGGGATCACCAATAATGGCAGAAGGGTCATGACTCTTACGAACCCAAGCAGATGTGTCCCCTAACACAGGAGTAGGGTCCACAGAGTGTGAGAGAGGAACAGGTAAATCACTGTCAGAACAATCCTCATCCTCACACTGAAGGTTAGGATCAATAACCGTCGGAGGTTCATCATTTTGCACGGTGACGTTTATTGATTCCATAATCTTAGAGCTCTTCAGGTTAAAAACCCGGTACGCTCTGCTATTCGATGAATATCCTAGAAATATTCCCTCGTCGCTTCGGGAGTCAAACTTTCCTAATTGCTCTTTATCCTGTAGGATGTAGCATTTACTCCCAAAGACACGGAAATATGCCAGGTTGGGCTTCTTGCCAGTCCACAACTCATAAGGAGTGTGAAGTGTGTGTGGACGCAGATACACCCTATTCACCGTGTGGCATGCAGTAGACACTGCCTCTGCCCAAAATCTCCTAGAAACTTTACAACCTAGAAGCATAGATCTAGCCATCTATTGGATCGTTCTATTCTTTCTCTCAACAATCCCATTTTGCTGAGGAGTTCTCACAGCAGAAAACTCATGTTTGATCCCAAGGCTATCACAGTACAAATCAACCTTTGCTTCCTTGAATTCAGTGCCGTTGTCACTACGTATTCTGTTAATAGTGACACCGTGTTGATTTTGCAGGACACGACACTTGGTCGTTAAGAAATCTACAACATCAGATTTTTCTCTCAGAAAACCTACAATGGAGTATCTAGAGAAATCATCTACCATCACGAGGATGTACCTCTTACCACCTAGACTCTCAGTACGAGTGGGACCCATAAGATCCATGTGAATCAACTCCAGAACACGATAGGTGGTAATGGAATGTAACTTCCTATGAGGACTACGAAGTTGTTTTCCCAACTGACAGGGTCCACAAACGGTCGAAGTTGACTTTCCAAGAGATGGTAAGCCACGTACTAGGTCCTTTTTAGATAAACGATTGAGATCTCTAACGTTCACGTGACCTAGACGTTGGTGCCACAAATCCATAGGAGTGATCGTGGTGCTGTTGCAGACAAGTGAGGATGTGGGCTCAGTCCCATAGCAATTATCCTCGGTCCTCACCCCTTGCATCAAAAGTTTACCGGCTTGATTGTAGACTTTACACGCATCCCAGTCAAACTTTACTGCAAAGTTAGTGTCGCACAACTGGCTAATGCTGAGAAGGTTTGCTTTCAAACCTTTGACGTACAAAACATTTTCTAGCTTAGGAAAACCAGGTAACTCGATAGTACCTCGTCCTATAACGCTAGACTTACTCCCATCTCCAAAGGTGACTCTGCCATCTTGATAATCCTCAAGAGTAGTAAAAAATGAGGCATCACCTGTCATGTGTCTGGAGCACCCACTATCAAAATACCATTGAGAGGTATTATGTGCTTTGAGAGCAACATGAACAACAAAAGCCTTTTTATATTTCTTAGGTACCCAAGTCGAGGTGACATTTTGTTTGCCTTTGTTGTTGTTGATTTTAGCTAGAATGTGAGAAGCATTCACTAACAGCGAAGACATCTGTCGGAATTCTTTCATCAAACTCTGAGTCATGGCAGCTAAGAACTCAACTCGCTCTCTCAGACTAGAAAACTCATCAGTATGTCGTGGTGGAGCAGTAGTACGTCGTGTCCGACCCATGCTATAGCAAGTTTCCCTAAGGTGGCCTTTTCTTTTGCAATAAGTACAAAAGAGCTCAGTCAAAGGCGGACCTTGGTTTGCTTTTCTTGGTCGAACTCTCCTTCGAGGTTTTTTACGGTGACCATAAGGAGTTGTAGTAAACTCAGGAACTGGTCCAGGTGCAATTTGGGACGTGGAGGCACCATCATATCCAATTCCTTGACGATCACCAAAACCTAAAGCGGGGCCGAGGAACATCTTTCCTATCTTCCCAGATCTGTCCTCGATTTGTACCTTGACTTCCCGTGCTTTCTCAAGATCATGAGTCAGCTGGGCAACAAGGGCTTCAAGTTTCTTCCGAGTCTCCACGGAGGAATGGAGCTGACTCGTAAGACTAGCCACTTTCTTGATCAACTCCCCTCTCTCTTTCTCTAGAGTACTCTCTCTCTCTCTAAACAAATTCTCATTCTCGACACAGGTAGATTCTCTCTCTCTCAGGGCGGTGCAGGTGGAGAACTCTCTTTCTCTCGCTTTCCTTAAATCTTCCTTTAGGCAAGTGATCTTAAGAACTAACGCTTTGTTACGCTTTTTAGTTTTAAAAGACTCAGAATATAACTCAGCGTAGGCGCATTGTATATCACTCTCGCTCTCACTTGTGTCATCCTCCCCCTCACTCACATCGATCTCACTGTCGAGGTGTCCCTGTGAAGCATCATCCTCATCGTCGTGAGGAGAACTAGGAGTGCTCACTTGGCTGTCCATGAATGCGGTGAAGTTACACTCATGCGGTGACTCATCTCCAGAATCCACCGTCTCGACCTCACTGTCGTCACTAAGGGTAGCATTAAGGACAGCTTTCCCTTTCTCTCTATTCAGACGATTGGCACACTCAAAAGCTCTATGACCCCGACCATCACACTCAAAACATCTCTCACTTTCTTTCAGAGAAGGATTTTTGGAAACTTTTTCATTTTTCTTTTCAAACTTATTTTTCTCAAATTTCTTTTTATCTTTAAAATTGCCATTTTTCTTAAATTTGAGAATCCTCTTGAAATTTTTTGCGAAAAGAGCCAAATCATCTAAGTCAAAATCGCACTCAGAATCTGACGTGTCAGTCTCTCTCTTTCTAGATGACTCTACCCTCTTTCTAGCTGACCCCTCACTCCTTCTCTCTTGGGCTTTAAGAGCAATTCCCTTATCTTTAGATTTAGAATTTTTAGGGAACATATCAATTTCATAAGTTTGCAAATCTCCTACAAGTTCTTCCAATTTTAGCATATTTAAATTACCCATAGAATTTAGCACAGTGACTTTAGGGATAAAACGCTTAGGCAAAGAATGAAGAATCTTTTTAACAACTCTAGCATTCGGAATATGTTCACCAAGATTAAAACTAGTATTCACAATGTCAGAAAGTCTAGCATAAAATTCATCAAAGCATTCAGAATCATGCATGGTGATTGTTTCAAATTGAGTTATCAAGTTTTGCAACTTAGACTCTTTCACAGCATTAGTTCCTTCATGGGTGAGTTATAAAACATCCCATGCCTCTTTTGAGGTGGTACACGTCATTATGCGTTTGAACTCATCAGGTGTGATAGACCCAGAAATAGCACTTAGACCCTTAGAATTAAAAGATGACCATTTAATTTCTTCATCAGACCAAGAAATGTCAGGTTTCAAGTTGGTCACATTATCAAGAGTCACGGTGGGAGGAGTCCACCCTCGTTCAACCAAAATCCAGACACGTTCATCAATGGCTTTTAAAGCCGACCTCATACGGGCTTTCCAATAAGCATAATTTGTCCCGTCAAAAATAGGCATTTTATAATATGACTTCTCCATTTGAACACGCACTTTTTCAAAAATCAATTTTTTTAGAAAACTGATATCTTAGAAAAATTTTGGGGAAAAAAAAAAAAGAATACGCGATAGATTAGCGTAACCTGCTCTGATACCAATTTGAGAAACGTGTGTGCTCGCGTTCAAATGATCAAACCATATATAAAACCCTTTTAACACAAACAAACCCTAAACATGCAGCAGTATGTGATTGAATAAATAGATAATCTAAGCAAGAACATTCAAACACATGCAATTAAGGAAAAATCCCCCTCAGGGGCAAAACCATTTATTTTCACTATAATTTGTAAGAAAACGGCTTACAATCGGATTACAATGAAAATACAAGTTGACTAAGAATTACCCTCGGGTATCGGATTCTGTAGTCGAGGCTGGAATTATCCCTTTGCAGTAGGGCTGCAATGAAGAAGAAGAACGGTCTCCTCCACAAGGGTTGAACAAATCAAAGTTGTGTTCTTGGGTTGCAAAAGGATTCACAAAGGTTTGACAATGATGTGTGAATCAAAACATGAGTCTTGGGACTCAAGAATATGAAGACTAGGTGTATTTGGACTCTCAAATTTGTCTCCTAAAGTCTTGCAAAACAACTCCCCCGAAGTTGGTATTTATAAGAAAAAATATGAAGAGTCCCACGTTCTTAAAACTCTAAAATTCTATCCAGCGTACAAAAAAAACAGCATTCTTTAAGGAATTTTCTCTATCTTCAAAAAGTCATAACTCATTCACCGTAGCTCGGATTGAGGTGATGTTTTTTCCAGTATCTTCGTTGCGGCGAGATCTTCAACTTTCTAGTTGACCAGACCTCCAAACTATGGATGTGAAATTACGAAAATGCCCTTGAACTCTCCTATTGTGCCTTTTTTTCACTGTTTTGACTTCCCTTGCGTACCACTTGCATTAAGTCCCTAAAATCTTGGAACGTGAAGTCATTGAGGCAGATGTGGGATATATTAGTGGAGATAATTCATGCTTGATTCCCGGAATTAGGATAGAGGCCGTCATGTGAGATCGTGAGGAGACGTGCCAAATGTAGCGGCGTACGACATAAATAAATGAAACATTTCGGACATGTAAAAAATGTCCTTACAGTGAAAGACCTTTTTGGGAGTTAGATTCGAGCGATGCTGAGTCTCATCTGAAATATGTAGCAGAGACTACCCAAGCATGGGATATTTCTGATCCCAATAGTCAAAATCGAAATCGACAAGTGCCTAACTTGCCTGCTGCGTCCGGTATTTATCACTTGGACAAAGACACTTTGTTGGATAAAAAATTTAACCAATTGGAGAAGAATTTCAGAGATATCCTTAAAGTGCGTTTGAGAGAAGTAGCTGGACCCATACAAGCCGGGAAAGAAAAAGTGTGTGCCATTTGTAATGCGGGTCATTCTACCAAAGGATGTCCTACCATCCTTGCATACAAGGCAATGTACACTGAACAATTTGAGGCAATAGGGGGGTTTCATGGAAATTATAATGCACAGCAAGGGAATGCATATAATCAACTGTGGAGGAATAATCCTGGGTTCAATTATGGACAACCCCAAGGTGGGATGGTTCCTAACCCACATATGACTCTACCACCACCTCCTCAATTTCAGCAAGTGGCTCCCCCAATGCCAAATCCTATGCAGGTACCACCTCCTAGTCCTTATGTCGCTCCACCTAGGAGATCTCTTGAAGATAACCTCAATTAATTCATCCAATCTCAAAAAGAGAGCAATGCTAAATATGATCGAATGTTCACTGAAATTCATACTAGCATCTCTAGGTTGCAATCTGCAGTGAATACTCAAGAGAAGGGTAAAATCCCAGCACAAGGCCAAAGACCTCCTCCTCAAGGACAACCCACAGTTATCTCCACATCATCGGATTTGCAAGAACAGTGTCAAGCTGTTACTACTCTTCGTAGTGGTCGCGTAATTTATCTAGCACCAAAATTTCTGAAGGAGAAAGATGATGGAGTTGAACCTGAAATTCCCAAGGAATCTAAAACTTCTGAGTCTGAAGAAACTCCGTTAGAAACGGAATACAAAGATGAGGGAGTTGAAACTGAAATTGAAGTTAAGTTGCCCACTGCTGCTCCATTTCCTCAACGCTTAGTGCCACCCAAAAAAGGGGCTTCGCGTACGGAGGTGTTGGATGTGTTGAAGCAAGTAAAATTGAACTTGCCTTTTCCTTATGCTATTCAATAAATTCCAGCATATGCTAAGGTCATCAAAGATCTTTTGACTGTCAAACGACGGCTTAAGGTCAAGAAGAATGTTTTCTTGGCAAAAAATGTGAGTTCGGTCCTTCTCAATGATCTTCCACAAAAATTCAAGGATCCAGGTGCACCTACAATTTCGTGCGTCATAGGAGAAAAAAGAGTGGAAAAAGCATTGCTTGACTTAGGTGCGAGTGTGAACATCCTTCCATACTCCATCTATAAGAAGCTTGATTTAGGTGATTTAAAACCTACCCGAATCACTCTACAGTTAGCGGATCGAACAGTGAAAGTGCCTCATGGAGTTGTAGAAGATGCGATAGTTCAAGTGAACACGTTCTACTTTCCTGTTGATTTTTTCATATGGGACACTGAGCCTGCTCCCCATGCGAGAAATCATGTTCCAATAATATTGGGCCGTCCATTCTTAGCTACTTCTAATGCTTTGATCAATACACAGAATGGCCAAATGCAACTCACTTTTGGAAACATGACTCTCGAGACCAACATTTTCAATGTCGCTAACCAAATGGGTGATGAGGATGAAATTATTGAGGTTGATCTTATTGAAGAAGTGGTGGATGAGAACATCGAGAAAATTATAGGAGGAGATGCATTGGAAGTGTGTTTAGTGCAAAGTGGTGAGAAAAAGAGTTCTTATATTGAGTTTGAGCGTGAGGTGGAAGAGTTGGTAACTTGGTTACAAGAGGAAGAGAGTTTTGAGAGTTTAAGAGATGTTGACTGGATTTCTAGGTTTGAAGAATTTCCTCCGAGGGAGACAACCATGAGTCCCTCTGAAAATAGATTTCCTAGTCTTGAGTTGAAGAAACTACCCTCACATGTCAAATATGCTTTTCTGGGAGAGAATGATACATTTCCTGTTGTTGTTTCTTCCCGTTTAGAAAAAGGGCAAGAGGGTATGTTGTTGGATGTGTTACGGAAGCATAGGAGTGCTTTTGGTTGGACTATAGAAGATTTGAAAGGTATAAGTCCATTGATTTGTACCCATAAAATACATCTCGAGGAAGAGGTGAAGCCCTTTCGTGAGATGCAAAGGCGGTTAAACCCAACCATGAAAGATGTAGTAAGAGCGGAAATCATCAAATTGCTAGATGCTGGGATTATCTATCCCATTTTGAATAGTAAATAGGTGAGGCCAATTCAGGTCGTTCCAAAAAAGTCGGGGATGACCGTGGTTGAAAATGCTAAGGGAGAATTAATACCTCAACGTACCACCACCGGATGGCGTGTTTGCATTGACTACCGAAAACTCAATGCCAGAACTCGAAAAGATCATTTTCCCTTACCGTTCATCGATCAAGTGATTGAACGAGTGGAAGGACACCCTTACTACTGTTTCCTAGATGGGTATTCTGGTTATAATCAGATTGAAATGGATGTACTTGATCAAGAAAAGACGACTTTTACAGTTCTGTTTGGTATGTTTTCCTATAAACGTATGCCATTTGGGTTATGTAATGCGCCAGCTACTTTTCAAAGGTGCATGCTAAGTCTCTTTAGCGATATGATTGAAAAAGGTCTTGAGGTGTTCATGGACGATTTCAGCATTTTCGGTCCATCTTTTGACCAATTTTTAGCTAATCTTGAAAGAGTTCTATTCCGGTGTGTGGAAAAAGACTTAGTCCTCAATTGGGAAAAATGCCATTTTATGGTTACTGAGGGCGTAGTTTTAGGCCACATAGTCTCTTCTAGGGGAATTGAAGTTGATCGAGCAAAAATTGAAGTAATAGCTGAGTTACCCCCGCCAAAATCACTTAAAGATGTGAGGTCCTTTCTAGGCCATCCTAGTTTTTATAGGAGGTTTATCAAAGACTTTAGTGCCATCGCTAGACCTTTGAGTAATCTTCTCATGAAAGACACTCCATTTGAATGGAATAAAGCATGTCAAGAAGCTTTTGATAAACTTAAAAGCATGCTTATTTCCGCGCCTATCATGCAAGCTCCGGATTGGTCATTACCATTTGAGCTTATGTGTGATGCAAGTGATTACGCGATTGGGGCCGTTCTTGGACAGAGGAATGATAAGAAAGCTCATGTTATTTACTATGCTAGCAGAACACTATCTGGCCCTCAGCTTAACTACTCTACTACAGAGAAAGAGTTACTAGTAATCATTTTTTCCCTCGACAAATTTCGCTCTTACATTGTTGGGTCGCCTATCATTTGCTTCACTGATCATTCGGCCCTTAAATATCTCTTGAGCAAGAAAGATGCCAAGCCCCGTCTAATCAAGTGGATCCTACTCTTACAAGAGTTTAATATCTCGATTTAAGATAAGAAAGGAGTAGAAAACGTCTTTGCTGACCATTTGTCACGCCTCTCGTCCGACGTACCTATTGATCCCATTCCCATAGACGAGTATTTTCAGGATGAAAATCTATTTGCTACTTCTTCTCTCCCCTGGTTTGCGGATATAGTCAATTACCTTGTCACTGGAGTTGTTCCATCAAATTGGAATCCACAAGAGAGAAGGAAGTTCATTACATGGTCACGCATGTTCTTTTACGATGATCCATATTTGTTTAAGTATTGTGCTGATCAAATCATCCCGAGATGTGTACCCGATGAAGATATCCAAGCGGTAACCCGATTCTGTCATTCGGAAGCATGTGGAGGTCATTTTTCCAAAAATAAAACTGCTGCAAAAATCCTTCAAAGTGGTCTCTACTGGCCCACAATCTTTCGGGATGTGAATACTTTTTGTAAATCATGCGATAGATGCCAAAGAATGAGATCTATTACTCGCCGTGACATGATGCCATTAACCCCAATTCTAGTATTAGAGTTGTTTGATTGTTGGGGTATTGACTGCATGGGCCCCTTTCCACCTTCTTTTTGTTTTCTATACATCCTCGTCACTGTAGATTACGTCTCAAAATGGGTAGATGCGATAGCTACAAGGATGAATGACAGCAAGGTGGTGATAAAATTCATTCAAGAAAATATATTTTCTCGTTTTGGAATGCCGAAGGCCATAATCAGTGATAATGGAACTCATTTTTGCAATAGGCCTATGGAAAATCTAATGCGAAAGTATGGAATTATCCATAAAGTTGGAACAACTTATCACCCTCAATCGAATGGCCAAGCCGAGCTTGCCAATCGGGAAATAAAAAATATCTTGGAAAAGACAGTCGATCCTAATAGGAAAGACTGGTCTCTCAGATTGAATGATGCACTCTGGGCATATAGAACCGCATACAAGAATCCCCTTGGGATGTCCCCATTTCGATTTGTGTATGGCAAACCTTGTCATCTTCCGATTGAAAACGAACACAGCGTATTGGGCTATCAAAAGGGTGAACTTCAACATGGATAAAGCCGGTGAAACACGAAAACTTCAGTTGAATGAGTTGGAAGAAATACGCAATGATGCGTATGAAAGTGCTAAAATATCCAAGGACCGAATGAAACGAGCTCATAATGGAATCATTCGTAAGAAAGAGTTTCATTCGGGATAAATAGTACTTCTCTACAACTCGAGGTTGCACTTGTTTCCCGGAAAATTGCGGTCAAGATGGTCAGGTCCATTCATTGTGAAAGAGGTATTTCCCCATGGAGCTGTTGAACTCAAATATGAGAAAGGGGGAAACACATTTAAGGTTAATGGGCATCGTCTCAAGCCGTATTTGGAAGCAATTGTCAAGGAAGCCGACACAATTTGGTTGTCGGACCCCATTTATGGGGATTAACTGAAAAAAATGAGATGAGGTCGTCGCACCCCCTACATGTATGGGGTGATTATTGTACATAAGAGTCTTAGGATTTAGGAGTCGTAGGTTTGTGTCAGTCCCGGGGTTGGGAATCTGATGTGTGAGGGGTGTTAAGGTTTCGAAGAGCATTGCGGGTCTTTTGAAGTGTGAGATGTTGTAAAATCATCAAGGGAATGGATAGAAGAAATATAAATGGTGAAAAGAAGAGAGAAAAGAAAATTCTTAAAATTCAGCAGACCGGATCGGTCCAGTCCTGAATTAAAAGAACCGATCCGGTTAAGTCGGATCGGTCCGGTCCTAAAATCGGATCGGTCCGGTCATCTGCAGAATTTTCTTTCCCGAGGTTCACACCTCTTCAATCCCAACCAAATTCATTCCCCCAATATCCTCTTTTCTCCAAAAATTCGTCCACCTTCCCCCCCCCCCCCCCCCCCCATCCATTCCCTCCTATTTCATAACCCATCCTATAAATACCCCATTTTACACCCCATTTTCTTCACACCTCCATATCTTCTCTCTTATATCTCTCTTCTATCTCACTACTCCATATCCATGGCTGCTCCCCAGAAATATACCTCCATTGACGTCCTCCCCGACGACAATGGAGAATACCGTTCTCGTCGTGAAGCAAATTGGTGCCGGCGGTTTTTCAGTCCTACTCGCAAAATTCACATTGAACGTCAAGTGTTGTGGGATCAACTGCCCAATTCTGTCATAGCCATGTTCATGTCAAGGGGCTGGTGCAGATTTTTCAATGAGCCCTATGAAGCTGTTTGGGAGAACGAAGTGCGTCAATTCTACGGTTCGCTTGTCCGTACCGCTGAATTTGAATCCCAAGCCTTTGTGGATTCCACACTTATACCGTTCTCACTTAAAATTCTGGCCCAGAAGCTTGAGTCTTACGGTGTGACCACTCCGGCTCAATATGATTATCCTAGTCCCGATCCCGTTCTCACCAAAGCAGTTTGTATCTCAAGAATCGAGCCCGGTGCGGTTTGGACTACCGAGACCTTTCCCGTCGGTCGCTTATCCGACAAGGCACGGTTCACTTTTCACATTGTTTGTGCCAGCATTTTGCAAACCTCCAATGATTCAGCAATGCGCCCGCGTCACGCTACGATGATGTATCACTTGTTTGACCATGCAACTGTTATCAATTTGGCCCGCACATTTTACAATGATATCCTCTTTATGGCCTATGATAAAAGGGTCGGGCACCTCTTCCTCATGGCCGTCTCATAACATCCTTGCTTAAGGATGCCGGGATAGCACCACCACAAGATCTTGTCAACTTGCCTAAGCCTTTAGGACAAGAATCCCGCACTCGAAGTGAAAGACAAATTTAGCTAATCCGTGCAAGGCGCGGTGACGATTCGAGTGACGAGGAGACCGATGAGGAAGAGGACGTTGGTGATGAGGATGTTGAAATGGAAGAAGGTGAGGGGGAAGAATATGATGAAATAGCTGATCCGGATTATGTTCCGGTTGGTACGGGATTGACTGAGCGCGTTCTCTCTCTTGAAACGCGTTTCGACGGGTACGTGTCGTCTTACGAGAGGGACATGAGTTTGGTCCTGCGTATGCAGGTGGACTTGTACTGTCTTCAGTTGGGTCCCGAGGCCCCCCTTCCTCCTTACTACTACAATCCTTATGATCCTGCTGCTCCAGGAACTTCCCATCCCCCACCCGCCCCTTAGGATGCCCCGCTCACCCCTGTAGGTTTTTATAACTATGTTTGTAATATTTGCTAACACATTTGATTACACAGTCGTGTTGTACTCTATAGTTTCATTATGATATTTGCTTGTTTTATTTATCGCACTCTTCATGTTGTTTTCTTTATCTCTCTCATCCATTTGATTGAGGACAATGCAAATCTCTAAGTTAGGGGGGATGACAGGTGCGTATTCATAAAACTTCGCATATATATATATATATATATATATATATATATATATATATAAATGAAAAATTTTGAAAAGCAAAAAATATTTTTGTTCAAAATAAATAAAAATTGGAATTTAAAATTTTCAAAAATATCACCTTTATTCTATTTAAAGTCTCAAATTGTTAACAATCAAAATGCACTACGACAAAATTGACCAAAGATGGAAATTGAAAGAAAATTGATGACTTAACGAATAAGTGTGGAGATTGATCAAACCCGGTGAGATTTCGAGTCTATCGGTCTTTTTGAGTTTTTAAATCAATCTGAGTTTATGATTAACTCAAAGTTCTTTTCATCATTTTAATAAGTCGTTGAAGATCTCAATCCGTTGTTTTGATCGGTTATGGGAAATGTGTGAAATGTTGTCTCAAAATTCGTGCTAAATATATCTCTAAACTTAATTATTCTCGAGATGCATATGGTAATGTGATTAGCAATTCGGACCATGAAGTAGGCCCTCTTTTGTTTAACCCAAAAATATTAGCCATAATAATGTTGTGAAAAATTATCCCTTTGCAACCCAATTTGAGCCTAATAAATTTTTTCCTTTTCGTTTGATAACCCGAAAAAACTCAAATAGCCCGGAATTGTGAAAAAAATTGGAAATTTATCAAGCAAGTCCAAATTGTGCAATAAAAAGGGGCAAGAGAAAAACAAAAAAAAAACAGAAAAAAAAGAAAAAGAAAAAGAAAAAGAAAAAGAAAAAAAAATGAAAATTGAAAAAGAAAGAGAAAAATGAGTAAATGCCCGAAAAGCACTAATGGACGTCATAAGGACATTTTCCAATTCCGAACATTCAGTCCATTCCCAATTTTACCCTTTACACTTTTTAACCCGAAAAGTCCTAACCGAGTCCGAATGGCGAAATTGATTACCGTGTGGAGAGATAAGATATGAAAAGATAATAAAAGAGATTAAAAGGGTGTGATTAAGAGATGATGTTTCCCATTTCCAAATAACTGTATTCCGATGATGAGATCTTTTCACCATATATTTCCTTCTTTTCAATTTTGTATGCGTGAATTTGTGTCCATTATATTTACTCTATATATCATGCATACCGAGAGAAAATAGCCACAATCCAAGTGATTCGTTTGTGAGTGCATTCGTAAGAATTTGAATCAAAACGAATTTTCGAAAAGTAACGTAATCCTCAATCGGTGGAAATTTGAGGTTTAATTTTTGGCTTTGCACACACACAATATGGTTTGAGACATTTGAATATGAATTTATGGTGATTATTTTTTGAAAAGTTTAAATTGTACAATTTTTAAGTATTTTGATATTTATTTGAGTCAATAAAGAATTTTGTAGGTATATTCACTGCAAACCCTCATGAGACAAAACTCGTCCTATTAGGGTAACCTAGAGGTTTAAAGGCTTATTGCATACGCTAAATGCAATCGCTTGCCTGCGAAAAAGGTATTTTATCCTAATAAAAATGGAGCTTTAAACTAATTTCAGTTACAATGCCCGGGACGTGCAAAGTCCTAAGTTAAGGGGATTTGACCCAGCGTAAATTCTTCTGAATTTAGCCCCTTAAGTTAGTGATTTTAATATCTTGAACAAGGTAATTGAACCATTTTTATTCCATATCGTTCCATTGACTGTTTCTAACAATTTTCCCAAGTTTTCGTGTATTTCTGATAGATTTTTCAGGAATGGAATGCAAGAAAGGAGAGGAGGAAAGCAGAAGAAAGGAGAAGTTGAAAGGAAGAAAAGTCAAAGGGCAAAAGCGTAAAGTTATACTTAGAATTCGAACTCGACACCAAAAGGGAAGTTGAAGAACATGAGTTCACAAGAGCATCGGAAGAAAAGACACTCAAAACGGAGTTCGAGATCAAAAGTTATGACCAGTCAAAGGTGAAAGGAAAAAGTCAACATTGAAGAAAATCGGACCGATCCGGTGGAAACCGGACCGATCCGAAATGTCCCCAGTCCAGTAGACCCCGGATGGATGACAAACCGATGGCAGCTGAACCGATCCGGTGGATACCGAACCGGTACGGTAGAATAAAAAAAGAACCGATCCGGTGGCAGACAATCGGACCGATCCGAGGGTAATCCGGACCGGTCCGGTCATGCAAAATCATGGCATTTATTGTGAAGATTTTGGCGTGCATAGCTGGTGAAACTTGCGCAACAAGCGATGATGGCTGACAATTTCTAGTTAATTTGTGCTATAAAAGCCAATGCCCTACATCATTCCAAAGAGGTCGAACTCTAGGGTTGGTTTTTGAGAGAGAAAAGTTAGAAAATTTTCAATTTCTTTAGGAGTTTTTCATGAACCCTAGTTTGTAAGAATTTCTGGATTCCAATTCATTTCTTGCTGCTGAATTCAAGTAAAACCATTTCATTCTCTTATTTGATTATTTGCACACTATTTCCAATGTCTTGTAGATCCATAATTATGTGTATGAATTTGTTCATTAATCAAATCATGTCTAGATAAATTCCCAAGGGCTGGGGGTACATGAACTCAATCCGAGTAAATTATTTTTGTAGAAAGTAGAGGATAAATTAAAATACTGATCAAATCGTGAATGAAAATTATACAAACATTGTCAATCTTTTAATCTCTCTTGCCCTAAGTACTTGAGATGTTTAAGAACGCTTTGCGAGTATAATTTACCATTCACCGCTTTATATCTACCTTTGATTTCCTATGATGAGGGCTTGATCCTTCATATATGTAATGCTTAGGATTTATAAAGACTGGATTTAGTCAAGAATTTTAATTTTCAATTCTAGCATTCTATATGGTAATTTGTTAGGGTTTGAGGGATTGTACCCTACCCTATTTTCTCTCATTTATCAAATCTAAGTTCTTCACAATTTTTAGTTTGTTTTCCTTCAGTAAAATTTTTAGACATTTCCCAATCATTAATCATCTTTTTATATTTCTTTTGAGAAATCACTTCAAGGTTTAATAACTTTCCCTATTAATATTTGCCAATTTTTTATCCTTGTGGATACGACCCCGACTTACCGGGTTTATTACTTGAGCGACAGGCTTGCACTTGAGCCTAGAGAAAACGCACTTTTGAGACAAATTCTTAGTCGCGTCAGGGGTCTGGTATAAGACCATTGCTTAGAATAATCCTAACTGAGCGTACTTTCAGCTCTACTGGTAGGAAATCTTTGGTCTCGTAGACCAATGAGAATGGAGTAAACCCTATCGACTTCATTTTTAAAGTTCTGTAGGCCCAAAGCACCATCGGTAGCTATTCATCCTAATCCCCTGAAATGTCCTCTAGCATCTTCTTCAAAATACTGATGAGCATCTTATTTGTAGCTTCCACCTGGTCATTTCCCTTTGGGGATGAGATGGTGCAACTGTTGTGTACAATGTTGTACTTATCCTCCAGGAGCCCTATCTCTTTACACATAAACTGTTTCCCATTATCTGTTAGAATCACTTTGGGAATACCAAGCCTGCATATGATATCTTCCTTTATAAATTGGGTCACCACTCGGGCAGTCACTCTCCTTAGAAAGATTACCTCTTCCCATTTGGGTATAGTTTTGTTGCAAAAATGATGAAAGCCTTTCCATGAGGCAAATCTTTTGCCAGCAGATCGAATGCCCAAGTGTGGAGGGGTTAAGGATCTACTAGGATTTGTAGACTCACTGAGGGGGCATGCACCATGTTACCATACACTTGGCATGCCCTGCACTTCTTGACATAGTTGATAGAGTCAACCTCCATTGTAGTTCATTAGTACCCCAGCGTCATCAGTTGATCATTTAACTTATCACCTCCATATGAGAGGGATCATGTGCCTTTTTCAACATGATTTCTATGTCTCCCTTCACTACACACTTTAGTTCCTTATCATTGTATCCTTTCCTTTATAGTTCCCCTTTTACTAGATAGAAACGGACCACTCTTTTCTTGAGGTAGATATCATATTCTTTTTCCATTGGCAACTTGGCATCCCTCGAATATGCTATGTAGGGTGTTCTCCAATCTCCAAACATCTCTAAAAAATTGGCATCAGTTGCTGGGTCTAACATTTCAAACACCCTTATTACAGACGAGCAACCATTGTGCTCATAGTGGGCCAATATTAGCCCCCTGCTGCAGTCGATAGTAAAGGAGGATGCCTGTCTCCCCACAACGCTTTATACGCATTGCTGTCAGTCTCTCTTTGGCTTATTTCTCTCCCACACATCTGGAGAAAATCCCTTGGGACTCTTGAAATAAAGAGTCCCTAGAGTCGATGGTAGTTCACCAATTTGGACATTTTCATCGTTCCTTCTTTGGTTTCTAATTGCTTCATTACTTGGCACCTCTAATCACCTGGTTCTTCACTTGGATATAAAGATTTGGTTGTAGTAGGCACTATTCTTCATTATACAATTATGGTCGCTTTTGAATCATCGATCTCTAATTTCTAGGCTATGGCAGCTAGGGCATTTGGATGCCTGTTCATTGTGCAGGCATGCCTCTCAATGGTGATCTTGAAGAACTGACTCAACAAACTCTGCATGATGGATCTATATGGTGCTAAGTTGTCATGCGTGACGGCAAACTCCCCATTAACCTATTTCACTACCAGGTTAGAGTCCCTCATATGCACAACACTTTAATGCCTCTTATCAGTGCTTCCAGCAATCCTAGAATTAGAGCTTTATACTCAGCCTCATTCTTTGAACATTTAAAATTAATCTTAAATGAGAGGGTGATTTTCTCCTTCCCATTGAAGAGAATAATACCTACCCCACCCATCCCTTGGGCACAAGAACTATTAAATTTCATTTTCCATTCTTCCATTTCTTTCGTGAGGAAGTCTTGGAAGTTTTCCCCTGGCAACTCCTCACTAGGAGGCTCAAAATTCTGGCTTGGGAAGTGGGCTAGTAAATCTGCTACTACCTAGCTCTTGATAGCCTTTAGGATTAAGCACTTCGAATCATACTCTAACAAGATTAAAAACCACCTTTCTGCTCTTCCTACCAAGACCGTTCACATAAGAAGGTACTTGATAGGGTCACACTTAGTGACAATATGGACTATAAATGCCAGCAGGTAAAACCTCAGCTTTTGAGCAATAAACTTCAAGTCCAAATGAGGCCTCTCTATATTGGCGTATCTAGATTCATTACTTGATATCACTTGCGACAAGTAGTAAATGGGTATCTCTACCCATGCTCTTTCTTGGGAAATCAAGGCCCCTATGGACCTCTCTATCAATGTTAGGTAGAACAGTAGTGGTGCACCCACCTCTGGCGGTACCATAGTCGAGAGTGATGCTAATATCTCTTTAATCTTCTCTAATTCCTTCTTCTATAAATCTCCTCAAATCCATTTTTCTTTTTCCTTCATCAGCAGAACGAATGGGTGGGTCACCTCTGCTAGTGCTGGTATAAACCTTCTTAGGTAAGAAACCTTCCCAAAGACACTTTTAAGTTGCCTCTGGCTCTTTGGAGGTGGCATCCGTAGGATGGCCTTCTGAAAATCTCATTCTTCTTGTGTTGGCTCAATTTTGAGACAAACAATCTTTTTAGACGATCTTGCATTTTTGGTTGTTAGAATCTATTTTTTAGATATCTTAAATCATATTTTTTTCTTACATTTATTTAATATAAAATTATTTTTTTGATAAAATATTTTTAGTGTGTATTTTTAATTTAAATATTTTATATTCTGAGTAATGAGTTTAATAATTTTTTGTTTTTAAAATTTTAGTTTTTTTAAAAATATTTCTCGAAATGTTTTTTTTAGTTCAATACAATTTGAAGAGTCATTTATCTGTACTATTTTATTCTCAAGATTTTTTTGGGGGGTTAACAATACACTTAATTAACTTGAGTTATGTTTAATTAAGCATTGTTATAACCCCAAATTAAAATGGCAGAGTTTTAAAATGTGTGGTGTCGTTTTGGGCTTGTGTTTAGTCGTTTGAGACATTTGAGTGGTGCTCTGTTCGACTGATGGAGTTTCCATCCTTGTCTATTGGTATGTTACACTTTTCCCCTTTCTAGTCTCTTGAGATTACGCATGTACCCTTTAATTTTTTTGAGTGATTCTACACGTACAGAGAAATCTGTACAGAATCGTTTGTACAGACTCACGTGTCGTGTCTGTATTGGTCCGTGTCTGGACCCACTGAAAGTACGAACCAATACAGACACAACACGTCAGTCTATACAGAGAATTATGTACAAATTCCTCTGTACAAATAGAATTTTTGAATTTTTTTAGGCCCATTTCAGCCCCTTGATTCTTTTGGTCTTTATCATTTATACCCTTAAAATTTGTGGGTATTTCGATCAGACCTGGCAGATCCTTTCTTGGGCTTTATAATCTACTGATGTTTCTTTTAGGAGATGCTTTTTTTTTCTCATATTTTTCTCCCATTTTACTCTGCCCACATCTCTCTCTCTTTCTCTCTATAAACAATTGTTTTTCTTGAGATTATTTTTGTTTGGGTTCCATTCAAACACGGCAGATCCTAAGGTTGCGTTTGTTTTTTTATCTGAATCTAAAGTCTGAATTTGAAATCTGAAGACTGAATCTGAAGTCTATAATCTGAATCTGAAAAATGTGTTTGTTTTTACGTCTTAATATACTTCTGAATGAATGTATTTAGACTGATTCCGACTTCAGATTCAGACTTCAGACCTAACTCTACCTCTTAATCATTAAGAGGCAAATATGACTGTTAACCTCTTAATCATTTAAAAAAACAAACACTTTTTGATACCTCTTAAGTCTGAATGGTTCAGATTCAGACTTAAGAGGTAAAAACAAACGACCCCTAAGTATTTGGTTTATACATTTCTTCGAGTTTTGAGGGTTGATATTTTCTGAGTATTTTTGGGAAACTTGGTATTTCGATTGGTTAGTGGTTTCGACCGATTTGAAGCTTTGAACTTTTTTTGGCGATTTGTTGCTATAATGTTTGGAGCGTTTGAAGGCTTAAACAAAAAGACTTAAATCTTGCTACCCTTTCTGATTAATATTTTTTGGGCGAGATCTTTGGGCTATAGTTGTTTGAAGTTTGTTTTGTGGAGATCGTGTTTGTTTGAAGAGAAGTTTTTCGATGGTGCTGAATTTTTCGGTGGAACTGATTTTTCGGTGGTACCGATTTCTGAAGAAGCAGATTTCCAGTGGTGCGTCTTTCACCACGTTTTCATCTTGGTAGTTGGTACTCATCTCGTAGGTAACTTTTATGATAATAATAATAATAATAATAATAATAATAATAATAATAATAATAATAATGCTCCTGTGCGGACTAGTTCGCATTTTAAGAATGCGGACCGGACATGTGTCACCTAACGGTGTGCCTAGAAATTATCGCCTAAGTTATAGGCACACTCTCTCTCTTTTTTGGGCTCACCGCCAGGTGACACATATCCGGTCCGCACAAGAACAGAACTATATATATATATATATATATACAGATAGGCTCAGGTACGGACTTCCCGTGCGGACTTTGTCCTTATCCCGAAAGTGGTCCCCTCGTGATCCCAAAGACTTTTGTTATTTACTCTAGATGGTCCCCCTATTGTCTTATACTAAAAACTTAGTTTAAGACTATATAATTAAAAGATTTATAGTTTTAAGACGCAAAATTGGTATCTAGACCTTAAAGATTTTAGAACCTCACCAAATTTCGACCAAACTCCAAATCTGGTATCAGAGCTATAAGACGTTCCTTTTAGACTAAAAGTAAAAAGACTTTAATGCCCTTGGTATTTATTCCTCGCATTTACCAAGATATTTTTGGATCCAACCCAGACTACCAACCTATACCCATAACTGATTTAGACTCACAAGGTTGTTTAACCACACACATAGACGGCCCATCCCAAGCTGAAATAGACTCTCCTTTTATTCTAACTAGGTTAGATAAAATTGAAAAGACTGTAGAAGCCATAGAAGTTAGAACTATGCAACAACTAGAAAAGGATAATGAAGTAAAAGACTATATCACTAACGTTGGTAAACCATCGTTAATTCTCTAGCTAGACATAGTGAAGAAACTTCTGAAAAGACTAGAAAGGAGAATCAGAATTTTAAAGAAGAAATCCTTAATCAGATAAAAAGACAAAAAAATTATTCAGACTTCTTAGAAAGAATTGAAAAAAGACTTGAACAAAAACAGGTAACCACCTGTAAGTTCAAAGAATCCCCTCCTAGAGAAACTAGAGAAAGAAATACCATAGGTAGACGAGTCATAAATGATGGATTAGATAAGACTAGCAAGATAGTTAGCTCTATCCCAAATATTGGACAGAGTAATCGTATGCTCCAAAGACTTAAGGATTCATCCTCCAATGTTAGGACATGGTGGAAAGAAAGAAATTTCACCAATCCGCTCCAATGGAAAGAGTGGGGTGAAGTCGATTGGAAGATTGTTGAAGATTCCATTCATAATGGATAGCTTCTAGTCGTTAGATACATAGACTTGTTTAAAGAAGGTGTTACTCCTAAGACTCCCAATTATAACATGACCTACCATTGTAGAAATCATGTGTTAGACAAATCCTATACTGAGCTACAAGTATTTGACTCATAATGGCTTAGATCTAGAGGAACTGATAAGAAGTTCCAATTCTTAACCTTTGGACTCTTTCAAGCAAGAATCTAGGGATTACATAGACCTCAAAATAATATTAACATATTATGTTGTTTAGTAGACAAAAGATGGAAGGACTTTGAGAAAAGCCTTTTTGGGATAGCCCAATTAGAAATGTCAGACAACATAGGATACTTTAATGTCATTCCGGCATTTACAGTAACCATAGACACAACCAAACATTTTAAGTTAATCTTATATGCTAGTGGCTATGAAGATTATATTATCCCAGACGCTAATATAAATACAGAATTTCAAAGTTATGTGAAGTTCTCCCAATTTCCTTATGAAGGAATGCAATCGGGAATTCCTAGCGGTAGAATTAATGAAGAAATCTTAGTTAAAACCAATATGTTAGACTATAATCATACTTACAGTATTAGGAATACTGGACCTATGAAAGAAAAAGCTAAGACCCTCTGGAAATTGCCAGAATTTCAAGAAACTAAGACTATACAAAATAAACCTTTGTTTATTAATCAAGACGACGTCAGTGGAAATGTTACCATCCAGTTTGGTCCTCCTAAGATTGTCAATAAGAATATCCAGACCGAAGAAATTAGATTTAGGAATATGGGAGAAGCCATAATCAATGATCCTTCAGAAGTAGAATGTAGTAGTAAGACTAGTGCTAGTTTATAAAGACAAGCCCCAGTAATTAGACCTAGAAGATCATTTGAACAAAAAGACTTAGTTAAAGAAAAAGCTAGGATCCAAAACTTTGGACATGAACCCTCAGAATTGGATATGAAGACATTTAAAGATAACCTTAAGAAAAGTCATTCTGTTAGGTTTCAAGAAAGAGAAAGATTTTATATGATAGCCCAAGACCTCATATTAAAATTAAAAGAATCTAAGAATACTAAAGAACTTCTTAGAAACTTAAGACTAATAGAAGAAGGAGAACAAAGACTAATGCCAGCTACACAAGTAGAACCTAGCAAACAAGAGATAGGAAATAGTAGTAGGCTAGAAGATGCTCCTAGACTTTTTAGTAAACCAATAGAAATAAATATTCCTATATACTCAAGCACCGTAGTAAAGACTAAACCCGATTATATAAAAGACTTCCCAACTAGTGACAAGAGTTTCACTCCTGTTAAGACTATGGCAAGCCAAGCCATAAATCCAGTAGGTATATACCTTAACCTAGACAATGTGCAAGATAGGAAGAAGGCCTTCGACGAATGGCGTAATCAGATGAACATGTGTTTTGCATCTAATGACCAATGGGATGCAAGTTCATGTAAGCAGTACGCTGAGCAATCCATTAGAGGTATTGAAAAAGACTACCTAGATAGTTTAAGAAAGGCTACAGATGAAGACTCCTTAGCTAAGATTGAGAAGATGAAGGAAAACCTAGAAGAAAGATCAATTGAATAATATATTCAATTGTTCACTTCAGAATTCATTGGAGCTGGACATCTAGCTCAGATCAATGAACAAGACCTAGCAAAAACTAAGTTAGCCCTCCTTAGCATTTGCAAATTAGATAAGATAAATTAATATAGCAATAATTACGAATAGCTATATTACCAAATTAAAGAATTTGGAGAGACCTTAAAAGATGAATACTTTAGAAAGATACCATCCATAGGACAAATCCTAATTAATGAATATAGGAATTGGCCAGGTGTAGCTGGAGTTAAGAACAACTCCCTTGGTGAAAGAATTAATTTCGCCAAAGACTATATCATATCTAAGAGACGTGATATAACTCAAGGAAAGTTGATAGAAGAAACTTTCAAACAGATCCCTCCAATCAAAGACGAAAGACACACCGCTCCAATCCAATGGGGATGTGGAAGTGAATCTAAGAAATTCAAAAAGAAATTAGAATGGAAACATAGGAAGTTCAAGACTAGACTTTTAGGATTGCCAAAGAAGTATAAATTTAGACAATCTACTAACTTTAGGGAAAAGAATCCTAAGACTAAGAAAAATAGATTTAACCAAAGAAGATACTTTAAGAAGAATACTAGTAAGTATAAGAAGGTTCCTAATTATAGGAAAGAAAAAGACGTAGCTCAATCTAAGACTGCCACCAAAGAATGTTGGACTTGCGGCAAAGAAGGACACTTTGCTAAAGACTGCCCTAATAAGAAAGATAAAGAAAGTATTAAGATTATTAATACAATATTAGACTATGCAGATCAAGAAGAATTAGATATCCTATATTCTATAGAAATATCAAACATAGAAGATGATGATAATACTAGTATCTATAGTGTTTACACAGACAGTGATTCAGAAGACTATAGTGATACTGATGAGTATAAAGACTCTCAGGATACCCTAGACTTATATATGATGCAGACTGATCAAGGCGATCTAGATGATGAATATATAGACTTTGAAGATGCTTGGTATAAGTGTATACTAAGCCCCTTTTTAAAGAAAAGATGGACAGTTAGTAATCCTGAATTACTAACCTATATACCTAGATGCTACTTTGATGAAAGACATTATTGCACATTTGAGATGAAATGCTGCAAAAAAGACTTTACATGCGTAGAATATTTTGAGACTATACAGACAGAGTTATTTATGGTTTGTGTTATTTGTCAATTACACTACCATGAAGACTGTTGGAGAACTAGATTTAGAGCAATTTATACTAGTCAGTATGACTCTCAAATAGACTTAGATATAAAAACATATTATCAAGACATTGATAGGAATATAGCCAAAAGACTACAAGAAACTGAAGATGTCAAAGGAAAAGGAATTTCTTATGATTTAGAAGAATGCCATTCTGATAGTAGTTCAGAAGAACAAATACCCTTAGATTTTATAGATAAACCTCAGAAAGGAATATCTATTTTAGAAAAAAACAATTTAGGAATTTCTACTAAACCACATGCTTGTTTTGTAGAATTATTTGTTCAACATAAAGACTATCCTAAAAGACTTTCAACTTTTATAGATACTGGGTGCTCTCAGAGTATTTGCAAGGCTAATGCCTTCTCTGAAGACTATTTTTTAGAAAGTACTCAAGAAATTTATGGTAAAGTGGATAATGGAGATCCATTTACCTTATATTTCCAGACTATTCCTATTTATTTTAAATTAGGAAATCAGACCAACAAAACCGTTAATCATCGGTTTTGGATAATGGATCCTCGTCCTAGTTTCATAGGAAACATTATTTTAGGACAAGGCTTTATTAGTAAATACCATCCTTATACTCAGTATAATGATAAGATATTAATTAGTGATCAAGAGGAATTTAATATTAAAGCTCCTCTAATAGATCATAAGACTGCCTTTGACCTTATGCAGGTCAAGCCCAATTATAGACCCATAAAACATCGGAGTTCTTCAGCTGAGCATGGTGGACCTAGACCTACAACCCAACAAGAAGCCTTAGATATTACTAAACCCTTACAAAAAGAGTGTAAGTGTCCAGACCAAAAGTGTTATAAGCAAATAGCGCTTATACAACAAGACATTTTAGATCAAGCCCAGCAGACCTTATTACAGGTCCAAGCTATATCCAAACAGAAGAAAATGGATATAGAAGTAGAAAAGGAAAAGATTAGGCAACTGGCAGAGCCTACTTTAGGAGAAAATCCCATCGCTAAGTGGGATAAAGACCAAAGCTATTGTGAAATCATCCCTATTAACCCAGACGCCACTATTAATGGTGGAACCTGTAAGAAAGGATACTCACAAGAAGATAGAGAAGAATTCAAGAAAGACATAGATGAAATGCCTAAGTTAGGCATTATTAGAGAAAGTAAAAGTAGACATAATATCCTAGCCTTCTATGTTCAAAATGAATCTGAACGTAAAAGAGGAAAAAGACGAATGGTTATAGATTATAGACAATTAAATAAGAATTGTGAATTTGATTCTTATAAGATACCAGACAAGAATAATTTGATTAATTTAATCGAAGACAGAATTATATTCAGTAAGTTTTATTGCAAATCAGGCTTCTGGAAAATTAAGATGAATCCAGACAGTATTACTTGGACAGCCTTTAGTGTGCCCCAAGGAAAATACGAATGGCTAGTCATGCCATTTGGATACTTGAATGCTCCTCAAGTTTTCCAAAGTAGAATGGATAATATATTTAGACCTTATTCAGAATTTTGTCTTGTTTATATAGATGATATTCTTGTAGCCAGTAAGACTGAGATAGAGCATGTAGACCATCTTAAAAAGATTATTTTAGAATTAGATAAACATGGTATTATTATTTCCGAAAGGAAAATGCAATTATTTCAGACTGAAATAGACTTTGTGGGCATGCATATTAATAAAGGAAAATTATCCTTAGCAGAACACATAACTAAAAAGATTATTGAGTTCCCAAATCAACTCAAAGATAGAAAACAATTACAATCATTTTTAGGATTGCTTAATTGTGTTGCAGATTTTATTAAAGACCTTGCTTCAAAAAGACAAAGTTTAACATCCAAATTAAAAGGAACAGAAAAAACTAATCCATTTTATTGGAATAAAGATGATTTTGAAGTCATAAGACAAATTAAAGATGCAGTCAAGAATATTCCTTTACTTGAACTGCCTAATGCAGAAGACCAGTTTATAGTAGAAACATATGCCTCTGATAAATAATGGGGAGCAATAAACTTTTCCATTGATCATCAGACAAAAAAGAAGAAACTTTGTAGACATAGTTCTGGAACCTTTACAGACCCAGAAACAAGATACACTGCCCATGAAAAAGAAGTTTTGGCCATAGTAAGGGCAATAGAAAAATATATGTTGTTTCTAAGACCTAAACATTTTATTATTTATACTGACTCTTGTTATGCAGTAAAATTTAGAGATTTAGACTTTTCCAAATTAAGGACTAATAGACTAATTAGATGGCACTAATTGCTTAATGGTTATGACTTCTCTGTTATACATAATAAGGGAAGTAAAAATATCATTCCAAACATTAAATCAAGAGAGACAATGTTTGCTAACACTAATATAATTTCATGTTTTATGTTGCAAACAGAAGACCTAGAAGACATGAGTTCCTCTGGAATAAATAGACTGAACAGGGAAGACGTTGCAGACTATCTTAGACGCGTAACACCAAATGCTAGTGTAACGCAAAGACAGACTCATATTCAAGACTCTCAAGAAAGACCAATCCTAGAGAACTTTGATGATATCTTAGTTCCTCCTGGAAAATCTAGACGAGATTATTTCTCAAAATAGACTCATTGGGAAGAGGTATTTTCCCCAATATAGACCTGATCAAAGATACCTAGACTTGATCAAATTTAGACGAAAATTTTCAGAAGACGAAAATACTCTTATAGACGCCATATGGTGGAATGTAAAGAATAGACTATGGATCAAGTTCAAACAAAATTTAGTAGCTATTGCTAGATACATGAGAACTCAAAGACTCGCAGTTACCCAACTTAGTGGTACTGCTGTGCCTAGACCTCAGATTCAGACTTATGCTCAGACTCTTGGAGAATCCTTCAAAACTAGACCTACTGATTTCTGTTATCAGAAAAAGACGTTGAAGACTAAGATTGTTATACCATTTGGTCATAATAATCTTCCATTAACTGAAGACCTTAAAAAAGAATCTAATAACATTATTTATCATTTTAATATGTTATTATCCGAATTAAATGGAGATGACTTAATGATTAAAGGTTTCTTCAAAGACGTTCCAAAAATATATCTTTTTGGAAAATCAGAAATGGCTCATATAACACTTGCAGACCACGGGTTCATTGGACTCGTTCAGATAAAAGACATTGAAGACTCTGTTGTTCTTGGAAAAATAGTCCATGAATATATTAAGAAGGTTGAAGACTTCCTTCCTCTATTTGCTAGAATCTATCAGATTGCTTCATGTTCCTGTAGAGGAATGAGAGTTGAAGGATTTAGACTTGTTAGATTTTCCAGTTACATATTTGAAGACGTTGAAATTTTATCAGAAGACGAGACTAAAGAATTAATAGTTGATAAGTCCAACCTCCAGATTGCTCAAGCCATGGAGACCATAGCAGTTATGGAGTTATTGACAGGAGAAGACAGGTGGTACACTGCCTACCACAAAAAAGACTTGATAATCCAAGCTGATGAGCCATTCAATGGAAGGCTGAAGAAAGAATCCAAAGAAACGGTAGAGATAGCTTTGCCAGCTAGCTTAAGAACTGCAGGCCTCATTGATGAATTTTTCAACAATGCCCTACCAGATGAAGACAAGGAAGAAGAAGACACAGATAAGACAAAGATGGGACCCTCAGTGGTGGATGAATTATTAAAGACGGAAGAATCATTTTCCTAGACCATGCTTTCCATAAAGCAAAAGGATGCCTGCCCCACATGGGCCACCAGACTGATGAAAAAGATGAAGACTTTGTTTGATGCGCTTACATTATTACAAAACAACAAAGACTTGGCATGCCTTTTTTTTCATAAAAAAGGAGGTCCCCCCAAAATTTTCAAAAGACGATAAAAGCCTGTAGACCCAGCTGTGAAGATTCGGAAGACAATGTTGCTTTAATAATTAGATGCTTTCAACCGGATTGCTTTTGGTAGCCGGTTTCCAGTCATTTTGTAGTGCCCTTGATCTATAAAAGGGAGCGTCCATTTGTGTTTTAAAAATCAGGAGTTAGAGAGTGAGAGATTATGAGACTTTTAGAGAGAGTATGCTTTTAGAGAGTAATATGTATATGAGTGAGTAAACCTCCCATAGTTAGGGGAGAGGGGAGAGTTGTATTTACTTATGCAATTCAATAAAAGTATTTTCTTTTCCAGAAATCTCTTATGTTAAGTTGTTATTATTTTCCAAATTGTCTCCAACTTTCTGTTCATAGAGGACTATTGTGTGGAACCTCTGGTGTAGCACACAAGGTGTTATACTGGTGAACCGCCGTCAGGCGCCGATTAGCCATGAGCCGTTAGCCAGGTGGGCGTTAGGCGTGAAGGCGTACAGGCAGGAAACGGGTCAACCGCCAAAGTAGTGAATTGAGGTGCGACACATAAAGAGAGAGTTGTAGGAGGCCGAGACCGGAGAAGAATAGTGACAAAGTTGAAGAGACAAAGGGAAGAATATAAAGATATTGCAAACCAGAAGGAAGGTATAACTCGAACCAAACCCTTAACTATTTTTACATATTATTTCTTTAAAGATAATCTTATATGAGCTTACAAATCACTAAAGACTTTTTAGAATTTCTTAATCAAACAAGTTTAGACTTAACTAGAGAAATTCAAGACTGGACTCTTACAGACCCTAAAGATAAAGAACTTATAGAATCTTCTTTAGTATATGCAGGTGGTACTTTTAAATACATAGACCAGATCATTGAGTGGTTAGGAAGAGAAGTACCTAGAATAGAAATAATTAGAACAGGAATCCGAGATCTCTTTAGACAAAAACTAAGAACTGAAGATTTTGCAGAAGAACTATCAAGACCTGAAAAATATCAAGAATACACTAGGATACTTGAAGACAGTATATACGTATTAAAATTTATTAGACGTAAAAGGTTAGCTGAAACAAAGGCTACTTTAATTAGAGCCGGAGGAATCCGTCCTCTCCTTAAAAACGTAGAGACAGCTGCCCCCAGAACATGCCGTAGATTTTTGTCATCTTATGGTGATAATAATTTAGACGAATTTATAGATAACGATATAATTGATATTGTTAATCAAATATATAAAGAAACTAGACAGACAAATCCACGATACCGTATAAGGTATTTAAGACTAGAATATTTTCCATCAAAACCTCTTTCAGTTTCTAGACTCCCTGAAGAAATTATTTATACAGATAATCCTCGCTATTCAGAACTCCAGTACGATAGTGACGGAAGAAGTTTAAGAAGTAACAGTAGCCCTGAAACTTCCACACTTAGACTTCCAGATTAATTAAGCGTTAAAATAAACTTAAAAGACTTTAGAAATCATTGGGGTAAAAATTGATATTCCCTAAAACTTAGAAAAAGTTAAAAGACATCGTGGTCCCAAAAGGTGGTCCTAAAAAGACAAAACGGTCCCTAGATAATTCTTGGACGGTAGCGGTCCGTAAACTAGGTCCGTATACGATCCAACCTCTCTCTCTCTCTCTCTCTCTCTCTATATATATATATATATATATATATATATATATATATATATATATATATATATAAGGAAAATGCTATGTGTTCCAAACTACTCCCTCAAATCGTCCTTCAAAAGTGTTATACCTTGTGGTATGGGTTCCGTCAGGCCACAACTCATTAATGCTATTTTGGAAAGATTTGGAGGAGTTGTTTGGTACCCATAGCACCACTCATATAATAATGCTCTTGTGCGGACTAGTCCGCATTTTAAGAGTGTACCGGACATGTGTCACCTGACTGTGAACTCAGAAAAGTGTGCCGCATTTTAAGAGTAGGCGCACTCTCTCTCTTTTCTAGGTTCACCGCCAGGTGACACATGTCCGGTCCGCACTCTTAAAATGAGAATTGGTCTGCACAATATGAGTGTGGACCGGACATGTGTCACCTGACGGTGAACCCAGAAAAGTGTGCCGCATTTTAAGAGTAGGCGCGATAATTTCTAGGCGCACCGTTAGATGACTCATGTCCGATCCGCATTCTTAAAATGCAGACTAATCCGCAAAAGAGCATATATATATATATATATATATATATATTTGTATATTTATTGACACGTATTTTTATATATATGTATCTCTAAGTATATACATTAAGTTTTTTTAAAACTCGAGATTATTTTTAAACCAATTAAATCTAGTTTGGTCCTATTTGAGTAATTTCTTCTATTTTGAATCAGACAGAGTTGTTGAACTATGTTTTATATTATGTTTGTTTAACTGTTGTCTCTATTTATGCTTTAGTTTTTCTTTTAACAAAAGGTTAGTTTAAATTTTTTGTGTGACTTAAAACTAAATCTAAACTTCTGTCTAAACATTTTGGTTCTTTAATTTGTTTTGAACAAAAAATTGAACGACTGTTATTTTAGTCCTTGGATCTATTTTGGGTGATTGTTGTTGAGTGTTTGTTACACCTATCTTAGTGTGTGAGTGTGCACTTGTTAAACTAGTCTTTAACATTTTAAAACTTAAAAACTAAAACTTAAGTTTTTTTGTATCACAATTGTTTTATTAAAATATCTTTTAAATCTGATTTAATTTAATTATTTTGGTATTAAGGATAATCTGATTTTTGCCTCTAACTTTTTATATCCTCTAAGTTGAATACTTTTTCCGTGTTCATTTTATTTAGTGGGGTTTAATTAGTGTGTGGAATTTTAATCCGGTCCTCTTTTATTTAATCTTAAATTTTTTATTATTCTTGTTAACTAAAATTAGACATAACCTAGTGTGTGTTTAGTCCCATTTTATTTAACAAGATAATTTTTATTTTCTAATTAAAATAAATTTTTCATTAATTTTGTGTGTTGCACAATTTCACGGGATCTTGGGTTTGAGTTTGTGGTTGTGCGTGTGTTCTAGTTGTTATTATGTGGGTGTTATTGGGTTGACTGATTTTTTAGTCAAGTTGGGTTGTATTTAGACTAGGATGGTTGTTTGGCTTGTATTTGCATAGTTTAAATCATTGTAAACTGGTGGACTGTACTCTGTAACTAGTAATTGGTAATAGTGAACTTAGGTGTGTGACTTGTCCTCGGACATTACGGTGGTTTCCTAGAGAAAAATATTGTGTTTGTTCCACTTTCATAATCTCAACATCTTTTCCTAAAGTGTCTTTCTTAAGCTTAGTCAATGTACTCATAGGGGTACGAGAGTTCTTAGCGGAGTCTAGAACTAACTTCTTCACAAGGTCTCTCGCACATTTGGATTAAGATATGAATATCACATTCTCAAGTTAATGAACCTGGAGACCTATGAAGAAAGTAACCTCACATACCATGCTCATCTCAAAATCACTCTCCATCTCCTACTTAAAGGTGTGAGCATGATTGGAGCACATGGATCCAAATACTATGTCATTCACATAGACTTGGGCAATTAGAATAAAACCACTCTCTCTCCTTACAAATAACGTCTTATCCCCTCTCCCTCTCTTAAAGTCGTGAGCTAAGAGATAGAAAGTGAGCCTCTTGTACCAAGCATATAGTGCTTGCTTCAACCCCTACAAGGCTTTTTTAAAATAGTAGATGTTTCCTGGATGCTTAGGATCTTTAAACCCTTTTGGTTATTCCACATAAACCTCCTCCTGTAAAATGTCATTCAGAAAGGCACTCTTGGCATCCATCTGATATAACTTGAAGTGCAGATGTCATGCTATGGTGAATAGAAAGCGGATGGATTCAAACCTAGCAATGGGAGTGAATGTCTACTCAAAGTATACACCCTCGATCTGTGTGTAGCCTTGCGAGACTACCCTAGCCTTATAGTGAACTATTGTACCATTCTCATCCATCTTCTGCTTGTAAATCCATTTGGTACCTATCACATTAGTCTCTCTAGGTCAGGGGACTAACTCCCATACATTGTTCTTATAAAACTAAAGAGGCTCATCTTACATGGAAGAAATCCAATGCTCATCCTTGACTGCTTCTTTCATATTCTTGGGCTCGACTAAGGAGGTGTAGCATAGTTATCTAGCCACAATCTCTATTTGATCAAGATTCTTGACATTTAGTGTGGGATTACCAAATATAGTAGAAGGGTCATGACTTTCACAAGTTCAAGTGGGTGTTTCCCCTAAATTAGGAATAAGGTCCACCGTGGTAACATGAGGAAGGATGGGATCATTACCAAGGGTGCATCATCCTCACATTGGGGCTATGAGTAATAAATGCAAGTGGTTCGTCATCTCTATTAGTGACATTTATTGACTCCATAACCTTAGAGCCTGCAAGGTTAAAAATTCGATAAGCCCTACTAGTCAATGAATATCCTAAAAATATTCCCTCATCGCTTTGGGAGTCGAACTTTCCTAATTGATCTCTATCTCACACGATGTAGACAATATTCCCAAATACGTTGAAATACAATAGGTTGAGATTATTTCCTATCCATAATTCATAATGAGTGTGTAGTGTGTTTGGACAAAGATATACCGTGTTCACCGTATGGCGTGCGGTGCTCACCGCTTCTACCCAAAAATGTTTAGGCACGTTTTACCCAAGAAGCATGGATCTAGCCATCTCTTATATTATTCGGTTCTTCCTCTCAATAATTTCATTTTATTGAGGAGTATGAACGATCAAAAACTTGCGTTTAATGCCCTATCCATCAAAATAACTATCCACTCTAGCTTTTTTAAACTCAATGTCATTGTCACTAAGCATCCGATTAATAGTGACACCATGTTGATTTTGTAGGACGGACACTTGGTTGTAAGGAACTCAATTTCATTAGACTTTTCTATAAGGAATTCTATGATGGAATATTTAGAAAAGTCATCGACATCACGAGAATATATTTCTCACTACCCAAGCTATCTGAGCAAGTAGAATCCATAAGATCCATGAGAATTAACTCCAAAAAATAGGAGGTGGTAATGGTATTCAACTTCCGATGGGAACTTCGAATTTATTTTCCTTGTTGGCAAGGTCTGCAACCTGAGGAAGTTGGTTTCCGAATTGATGGTAAGCCACAAACTAGGTCCTTTTTCCTTAATCTCTTAAGATCTCTAAAATTAACATGACATAGTCATTGATGCCAAAAGTCCATATAGAAGACCGTGGAACTGTTGCACACAAATGAAGATTTGGACATGATCCCATCGCAATTATCTTCGATCCTCACACCTTGTAGTAAAGTTTACCAAATTTTTCATAAAGATTACATTCGGAATGATCAAACTTTACTGCAAAGTCTGCGTCGCACAGTTGGCTTATGCTTATTAGGTCTCTTTCAACCCTTTTACTTACAACCCATTGTCTAGCTTAGTAAAATCGGGCATCTAAATACTACCACGTACTAAAATTCTAGACCTACCCCTATTTCCAAAGGTGACTTTACCTTCTTTTTGATCATCAGGGTGGGTACAAAATGAAATGACACCGGTCATGTGCCTAAAGCACCCACTATCAAAATACCATTGGGAAGTATTTTAAACCTTGAGAGAAACATGAACGCCATGGGCTTTGACATCTTATTTAGGTGACCAAGTGAAGGTAACATTTTGTTTGCCCTTATCGTTGTTGACTCTAGTCGGAGCGTTGGAAGCGTTTTCAAATGGCAAAGATCCGTTGAAATTCTTCCATTAAGCTATGAGAAGTCGCGACTAGAAACTCAAATTCTCTCTAGGTCTAGCAAAGTCCCTAGAGTGGTGCATGGGAGTTTGTGTACGTCTAGTTCCACCAAATTTATAGAAAAAATCTCTAAGGTGACCTCTTCTTTTGCAAAAAGTGCAAATATAGACCAGTTTGGATCTACCTTGGTCTGCGTTTCTAGGTAGAACTCTTCTTTATGGTTTATGTTAAAGGACATAAGGATTAACCATATTTTTAGGAACTAATTTCAATGCGGCATGAGACGTGGATGCACTATCATAACCTATTCCTCTCCTCTCACCAATACTTAAAAAGAGACTGAGGAACAACCTACCTACCTTCTTCGATGTGTTCTCGATAGTAACCTTGACCTCCTAGACATGCTTGAGATCTTTCTCGAGTTGGGATACAAGGGCTTTAACTTTATCACGAGTCTCCACAAATGCAAGGACATCTTTCATAAGACAAGCCACCTTGTTAGTCAAGTCACTGTTCTCTTTCTCAACTATACAAATTCTTTCTCCCAAATATTCTCTCAAAAAGGACTCACTCTCTTTTGCCTCTCGCAAAGCTTTCTCTAGCACTGAAACTCTCATAGCTAACCCTTTAATTTATTTCTATGTTTTAAAGGTTTCAGCAAAATAATCGGCACAAGGGTGCTCAAGGTCACTCTCGCTCTCACTTAAAGCATCCTCTTCATAACTCTCACTTGAATGACTAAACACACTATCAAGATTTTCATGTTTAGTAACTTCCACATCATCATGAGGTGTACTTAGTGTCTTAACATGACTAGCCATAAATTCAGTGAAGTTACACCCATGCGGTGATTCATCCGCCGAACTCACCAACTTGACATCGCTATCACTAAGCGTGTCATTTAAGGCATCGTTGCCTTGCCGTTTTAACCTAGTTGGACACTCATGAGCTTTGTAACCCTCACACTCATAACATCTTTCCTCGTCTTTCTTTGGGAAATCTCTTTTCTCTTTTTCAAAGTCTCTCTTGCCCATTTTATAATTTTTATTTTTCTCAAAAAATTATTTATCTTTTGAATAACTTTGATTTTTACGTTCGAGAATTTTTTTAAAGTTTTTAGCAAACAGGGCCAAGTCATCTAAATCAGCGTCATACTCAGAATTAGACGACACTTCCTCTTTTTTTTTAGGATGGACTTTTAAAGCTATCTTCAAGGCATGATTGTTTTAGGGAACACCCACCCACCCACCCACACATACACACACACACACACACACACACACACACACACACACACACATATATATATATATATATATATATATATATATATATATATATTGTATGTTTGAAGATCTTCTAAAAGTTCTTCTAACCTAAGAGTATCTAAAAATTCCTAGTGAATTTAGAAAGATAACCATAGAAATGAATCGGGAAAGGATCGATCGCAAAATTTTCTTAACGACACGAGTTTCAGGAATTCTCTCACCTAAATTGAGACTCGAGTTGACAATATCGAAAAATCATGCATAAAAGTCATCAAATGATTCAAATTCAAGCATTTTAATTTTTTTAAATTGAGTGGTAAGATTTTGGAGCTTAGAAGCTTTGACAACATTGGTGAGTTAGAGGATATCCTAAGCTTCTTTAAACATGGTGCATGTCATAATGTAGCAGAACTCGTCGGGGGGACGACTCTCGAGATGGCACTTAAACCATGAGAGTTAAAACTTCTTCATTTAAAGTCATCCTATGTCGATGAAAATATAAGTTTAGGGCTGATTACATTATCAACTATTACAATGGGTGGAATTCACCCTCTTTCACAGACTAACCATACGCGTTCATCAATAGATTTTAAAGTCGACCTCATTCTACCTTTCCATCATGCATAATTGGAATCATCAAAGATGGGCATTTTGATTATACAAATTATCCATTAAATTCTGGCTTTTTAAAGATTAAATTTATATAAAAACAATTATGGCAAAAGATCACACAGTATATAGTGTAACCTGCTCTCATACCAATTTGAGAGTGTGCACGAACTAATGGATTAATTTATTTTATTAAATGTCATAATGCATAAATATAATTTTTATCAAGTTTTAATCTACACATGAAACTAACACAATCAATTAAGGAAAAATCCCTTTACAGGGCAAAACGTTTATCTAGCACTATCGTAAGTTTTGACAAACACGTGACTTACAAAAACTTAGCTAAACTAAGTGTGCCGAGCTGAGCCATGAAAGATTGTAACATAATACTATTCAGTCTACAGCAGTCCACTGGTAGCGATATACCCTCGGTATCCACCGATCATCCTTTTTCCTTCTTCAACAGTGAACCCTTAGTTCACAAGTCAGCAGTAGAGAATCCTTTCCATGAGTGTATGAAAACTATAGGGTTACACAAAGATTCACAAAACAAATTTAGGGTCAAAGGATTGTGAATAAAAAGGTATTTTGTGATATAAACTCTCAAAAAAATTACTAAAAATACGCTCTTTACTTTTTTCTAAAGTCCTATTTAAAATAGAGTTCAAAAGGGGTTTTTTATAAAGTAGGCACAGTTTTCAAGGCGGCTCCTTGTTGAACGAAAATAAGGCTCGTTTGAAAGAGAACAAGTGCTCGTTCTAACGAAAATCACAAGTCATTCAAAGCTGACTTACAACTAACTTCTAACAAAATAGTTATGTCAACCAGAGATAACTTTGTTCGAAGCTCGTTAGAAGAGACTTTTAACAAAACCCTAGTTTCATTCGAACGAGATAGAATCTTGTTTGAATGATAAAAAAAATAAAATTTTATTTTAAAAACCTTTTAGAATAAGCAGCCTCAGTTTCTATAAAACAAACATCCCAAACTTATTTTTAGAAAAATTATGAACACGCATAGTTCTATACCTTCACGAGTTATAGAGGGTCTTCGGTCTTAGAGATGTTGATGTTCAGTTTAACAAGTCGGTTTGTAACAAGATTCGCTAAAATACAAATTAAAGCCTAAGCTAAAATATATGTCCTTACAATTTTTTCCTAAGTAAAGTGAACACATAAAAACCTATCGGAATGATTTTTTTTCATGGGGGCATCAAGTTCCAATATTTTGGTGTTGAACAATGGAGTTCCCCAAAATGTTCAAATGTTCATTGATCAATGGAACAACTTCTTGGCGACCGAGGTCAGGGATTAAAAACTGACCAAAAGGGAAAAAAATAAATAGATTGGAGCAAAAAAAGTTAATTGTCACAAACTTGGGGAAAATCATATGATGATTTGAAGGTTGAATGGGGGGACAGAGCTAAGAGAACTCCATAAAAAGGTAAATCCCCTAATCATGTCAACTTACAATTGCATGCCCAATGGGATAAAGAGACTAATAAATTCCTAGACATTTTCTCCCCGACTATAGTGAGTTTGGATTTAGTTACCATATATTTACACACTATAATAAAATAATGTTTAAATTATAGCCCTAAATATAATATTATGCTACAAAAAAGATACAAGGGATGACGAACAGTCAGTCCGAGTGTAACCCATATGCCATTGAATCAAATGCCATATCCAAGGTAATTAGGAAGCATAAAAAGTGAGAACATTAGGTGTGGGATCACATATTCCAAGTATAAAATTACAACACACTGAGCCTCTATTGGACAAGATCTCTTTGGTGAAGAGTCACATGTCAAGCTAAGCGAAAGAATAGGCTAGGACAAAAAGAGAAGTGTCAGAGCTTAATAACAACATAGTTGGTGTTACCAATACCTTAGGACTACTGAGAAATGAAATCAAGGGGTTAACCTAATTTTTTTGTCAACAACGTTGTTTCCTCTCCCAAATAACTCCTAAAACATTCCCCTTTCTTATGCCTCAAGGTATTTCCTCCCAAGTGACTACTCCTGTAACATTCATCTCTTAAGTACCTCTTCCTAAAACATTCCATGGATCATCAACACCGATGCATGATGACTATGACAAGGCTTATTATTTAAGGAACTTAACCAATATCAGGGTTATTGGCACATGCACGCTTGTTTACGTAAATGTTAGAACACTTGTCTACGGTCATTCTTTGGAGGTTGGCGATGCTCAGATATTGGTTGATAAAATATATGAGGATTTAGAAGAAGATCGTGTGCATGTTGACTTCGGTGAAAGTCCTATGTTAAAATATTATCCAAGTTGTTATATTATCTCTCCAGTATATTTGTTGTACATGATTAGGCAATGAACAATGTTTTATTTTGGAACATTTTCGTAAGGTTTTAATTATGTGGGACATGTGTTAACATCATAAGTTATTTTAATTATAATTTTTTAGATTTAATAGCATCTTAATTTTCTTGGTAATACTTCATATTTATTGAATGCTCATATGTGTGAATGAATTTTCTTGAATTTTCTTGGGTTGCATGAATTTCTTGAACTATAAACTAAAAGTTCTTGTATCCAACATGACATTCATTTCAACCCATTTATATATGTGATTTGAATTTTGAAAACTATTAAATGGTTTTCCCACAATAAAAAGAGCATATGGGAGAGTGAAATAGAGTATATGATAATCATATAAAGGGCATTTGTGAATTTGTCAAATATGCAGACAAAAATTTTAATAGTGAAAAAATTTCATGTTAGTGCAATGACCAAGCGTAAATTCTTCTGAATTTAGCCCCTTAATTTAGTGATTTTAATATCTCGAACAAGGTAATTGAATCATTTTTAGTCCATATCACTCTATTGTCTGTTTTTAACAATATTCTCTAGTTTTTGTGTAATTGTGATGAAGTTTTCAGGAATGGAATGCAAGAAAGGAAAAGAAGAAAATCAGAAGAAAAGTCAAAAGGGCATAAGAGTAAAGTTCCACTAAAAAATTGAAGGCGACACCAAAAGTGAAGTTGAAGAACATGAGTTCACAAGAGCATAGGAAGAAACGGCGCCCAAATCGGAGTTCTAAATCAGAAGATATGGCTAGTCAAAGTTGCAAGGAAAAAGTCAAAGTTAAAGAAAATTGGACCGATCCGATGGAATCCGAACTGATCCGAATTGGCCAAGTCCAGTATACCCCGGATGGATAGCAAACCGATGGAAAAGAAAATAGGACCGATACGACTAGGACCGGACCGATCCGGTAGAAATAAAAGAACCGATCCGGTGGATAACGGACCGATCCGATGGTAATCCGGACCGGTCCAGTCATGTGAAATCTTGACATTAATTGTGCAGATTTTTGGCGTACTAGATGGTGAAAATTGTGGGTAGGGTTTTTGAGCTATCAATTTCGAAACTTTGTGCTATAAAAGCCCATGCCTTACATCATTTGGAAGAGTTGCTAGAGAGTGGATAGGGTTTGCTAGGTTGAGAGTTCTAGAGAGAATTAGAGGTTGAATTTTAGGGTTACATTTTGAGAGAAAATTTTCTATTCCTTTAAGAGTTTTCATAAACCCTAGTTTGTAAGAAATTCTGAATTCCAATTCCGTTTTTGTTGCTGAATTCAAGTAACATCTTTCCATTCTCTAGTTTTATTATTTGCAAATTATTTAAAATGTCTTGTAGATCCATAATTTCATATGTGAATTTATTCTTGAACCAAATCATGAGTAGCTAAATTCCCAAGGGTTGGGGTACATGAACTCAATCCAAGGCAAATTATTTATGTAGAAAATAGAGGTTAAATTAAAATATTGATTGAATCGTGAAAGAAACTCATACAAACATTGTCAATCTTTTAATCTCTCTTTCCTTAGGTACTTGAGATGTATAAGAACGCTTTGCGAGTATGATTTATCATTCATCGCTTTATATCTATCTTTGATTTCATATGACGCGGGCTAGATCCCTCATATATGTAATGCTTAGAATTTATAAAGACCGGATCTAGTCAATAATTTTAATTTACAAGTCTAGTATTCTATACGGTAATTTGTTAAGGATTGAGGGATTGTACCCTACCCTATTTCTCCCATTTGTCAGATTCAAATTTTTTTTACAAATTTCAGTTTGTTTTTCGTAAGAAATTTTCCCAATCATTAATCATCTTTTTGGTTTATTTTAAGAAATCATTTCAAGATTTAATAATTTTTCTTATTACTATTTGACAATCTCGATCCCTGTGGATACGATCCCGATTTACCGGGTTACTACTAGAGCGACAGGCTTGCACTTGAGCCTAGAGTAAAATGCACTTTTGAGACAAATTCTTAGTCGCGTCAAATTTTTGGCGCCGTTGCCGGGGATCCGAAATTGTTAAATTTTCAAGAAAGTTATTTTTATCTACAAGTGATTTCGAAAATATATATATATATATATATATATTTCGCATCTTTTGTGTGCTTATATACAGGATTCATCTCCCACCCAAGTTCACGAAAATCCTATTGCCGAAGCAAGTTCTGAAAATTCTGAGTCTCTTCCTTTTTGGGTTCCACCTCCTTCGCCTAATAAATCCATCACAAGTCATTCATTGAGTCAAACCCGGAGTGAGAATTCTGAACCTTTCGGTAGCGATATGTTGGATCATGGTAGTGTCGGTTTTGGTGCTGGAGAGGATCAGATACCATATCTTCCCATGAAAGATTTGTTATTTCCGGAGCGAACTGTTACCCCTAGTTGCATTTTACTCCCGTATAATGCCGGTCAGTTCCACTTTCGGAATGGTATGATACAAATTCTTCCTACATTTCATGGGATGGATTCTGAAAAACCATATCTCCATATTCGAGAATTCGAAGATACATGTGAGACCTTTGGTGACCAAGCTTGTCCACAAGATGTAATCCGGTTGAAGCTCTTCCCTTTTTCCTTAAAGGATAAAGCTAAAACTTGGTTATGGTCCCTACCCCCAAATTCCGTGTTATCCTGGAGAGATATGCAATCCAAGTATATATAAAAAAAAATTCCACAACACAAAATCAATTCTGTTAAAGCCCAAATTCAAGCTTTTCGTCAAAATGAGAATGAGGCTTTTGATAAATGTTGGGAGAGATTTCAGGAGTTAGTTAGTGCATGCCCACATCATGGTTTTGAAAAGCATCATCTGATTTCATTTTTCCATCAAGGCCTTACGTTAGCGTCTAAACAACTTGTTCAAACCATGTGTGAAAGACCTTTTTGGGAGTTAAATTCGAGCGATGCTGAGGCTCATTTGAAATATGTGGCAGAGACTACCCAAGCATGGGATATTTCTGATCCCAATAGTCAAAATCGAAATCGACAAGTGTCCAACTTGCCTGCTGCGTCCGATATTTATCATTTGGACAAGGACACTTTGTTGGATCGAAAATTTGACCAATTGGAGAAGAATTTCAGAGATATGCTTGAAGTGCGATTGAGAGATGTGTCTGGACCCGCACAAGCCGGAAAGGAGAAAGTGTGTGCCATTTGTAATGCGGGTCATTCTACTAAAGGATGTCCTACCATTCCTGCATACAAGGCAATGAGCACTAAACAGGTTGAGGCAATAGGGGGTTTTCGAGGAAATTATAATGCACAACAAGGGAATGCATATAATCAATCGTGGAGAAATCCTGGGTTTAATTATGGACAACCCCAAGGTGGGATGGTTCCTAATTCACATATGACTCTACCACCACCTCCTCAATTTCAGCAAGTGGCTCCTCCAATGCCAAATCTTATGCAGGTACCACCTCCTGGTCCATATGTAGCTCCACCTAGGAGATCTCTTGAAGATAATCTCAATCAATTCATCCAATCTCAAAAAGAGAGCAATGCTCAATATGATCGAATGTTCGCTGAAATGCATACTAGCATCTCTAGGTTGCAGTCTGTAGTGAATACTCAAGAGAAGGGTAAACTTCCAGCCCAAGGCCAAAGACCTCCTCTTCAAGGTCAACCCACGTTTGGCTCCACATCATCGGATTTGCAAGAACAATGTCAAGCTGTTACTACTCTTCGTAGTGGCCGCGTAATTGATCTATCTCCAAAACTATCAAAGGTGAACGATGATGGAGTTGAACCCGAAATTTTTAAGGAATCTGAAACTTCCGAGTCTGCAGAACCTCCCATAGAAAAGGAATTGAAAGATGAGGAAGTTAAACCTGAAATTAAAGTCAAGTTGCCTACTGCTGCTCCATTTCCTCAATGCTTAGAGCCACCCAACAAAGGAGCTTCGCGTACCGAGGTGTTGGATGTGTTGAAGAAAGTAAAATTGAACTTGTTGTTTCTTGATGCTATTTAACAAATTCCATCATATGCTAAGGTTATCAAAGATCTTTTGACTGTCAAACGATGGCTTAAGGTGAAGAAGAATGTTTTCTTGGCACAAAATGTGAGCTCGGTCCTTCTCAATGATCTTCCACCAAAATTCAAGGATCCAGGTGCACCTACAATTTCGTGTGTCATAGGAGAAAAAAGAGTGGAAAAAGCATTGCTTGATTTACGTGCGAGTGTAAACATCATTCCATACTCCATCTATAAGCAGCTTGATTTAGGTGATTTAAAACCTACCCGAATCACTCTACAGTTAGCTGATCGAACAGTGAAAGTGCCTCGTGGTGTTGTAAAAGACGTGATAGTTCAAGTGTACACGTTCTACTTTCCTGTTGATTTTGTCATTTGGGACACTGAGCCTGTTCCCCATACGAGAAATCATGTTCCAATAATCTTGGGCCGTCCATTCTTAGCTACTGCTAATGCTTTGATCAATACACGGAATGGCCAAATGCAACTCACTTTTGGAAACATGACTCTCGAGACCAATATTTTCAATGTCGCTAACCAAATGGGTGATGAGGATGAGATTCTTGAGGTTGATCTTATTGAAGAAGTGGTGGATGAGAACATTGAGAAAATTATAGGAGGAGATGCATTGGAAGTTTGTTTAGTGCAAAGTGGTGAGAAAAATAGTTCTTATACTGAGTTTGAGTGCGAGGTGGAGGAGTGGGAAACTTGGTTACAAGAGGAAGAGAGTTTTGAGAATTTAAGAGATGTTGACTGGATTTCTAGGTATGAAGAATTGCCTCTGAGGGAGACAACCATGATTCCATCTGAAAATAGATTTCCTAGTCTTGAGTTGAAGAAACTACCCTCCCATGTTAAATATGCCTTTCTAGGAGAGAATTATACATTTCCTATTGTTGTGTCTTCCCGTCTAGAAAAAGGGCAAGAGGGTATGTTGTTGGATGTGTTGCGAAAGCATAGAAGTGCTTTTGGTTGGACTATAGCAGATTTGAAAGGTATAAGTCCATTGATTTGTACCCATAAAATCCATCTTGAGGAAGAAGTGAAGCCCTCGCGTGAGATGCAAAGGCGATTATACCCAACCATGAAAGATGTAGTTAGAGAGAAAATCATCAAATTGCTAGATGCTGGGATTATCTATCCCATTTCAGATAGTAAATGGTGAGACCAATTCAAGTCATTCCAAAAAAATCAGGAATGACCGTGGTTGAAAATGCTAAGGGAGAATTAATACCTCAACGCACCACCACCGGGTGGCGTGTTTGCATTGACTACCGAAAGCTCAATGTCGGAACTCAAAAAGATCATTTTCCCTTACCGTTCATCGATCAAGTGATTGAACGAGTGGCGGGCCATCCTTACTATTGTTTCCTAGATGGGTATTCCGGATATAATCAGATTGAAGTGGATGTACTTGATCAAGAAAAGATGACTTTTACATGTCCGTTTGGTACGTTTGCCTATAGACGTATGACATTCGAGTTATGTAATGCGCCAGCAACTTTTCAAAGGTGCATGTTAAGTCTCTTTAGCGACATGATTGAAAAAGGTCTTGTGGTGTTCATGGACGATTTCAGCGTTTTCGATCCATCTTTTGACCAATGTTTAGCTAATCTTGAAAGTGTTCTATTCCGATGTGTGGAAAAAGACTTAGTCCTCAATTGGGAAAAATGCCATTTTATGGTTACCAAGGGCGTAGTTTTAGGTCACATAGTCTCATCTAGAGGAATTGAAGTTGATCGAGCAAAAATTGAAGTAATAGCTGAGTTACCCCCGCTAAAATCACTTAAAGATGTGAGGTCCTTTCTAGGCCATGCTGGATTTTATAGGAGGTTTATCAAAGACTTTAGCACCATCGCTAGACCTTTGAGTAATCTTCTTATGAAAGACACTCCATTTGAGTGGAATAAAGCATGTCAATAAGCTTTTGATAAACTTAAAAGCATGCTTATTTCCGCACCTATCATGCAAGCTCCGGATTGGTCGCTACCATTTGAGCTTATGTGTGATGCAAGTGATTATGCGATTGGGGCTGTTCTTTGACAGAGGAAAGACAAGAAAGCTCATGTTATTTACTATGCTAGCAGAACATTATCTGGCCCTCATCTTAACTACTCTACTACAAAGAAAGAGTTACTAGCAGTCGTTTTTGCTCTCAAAAAATTTGGCTCTTACATTGTTGGGTCGCTTATCATTTGCTTCACTGATCATTTGGCACTTAAATATCTCTTGAGAAAAAAAGATGCCAAACCCCGTCTAATCAGGTGGATCCTACTCTTACAAGAGTTTAATCTCTCGATTCAAGATAAGAAAGGAGTAGAAAACGTCGTCGCTGACCATTTTTCACTCCTCTCGTTCGACGTGCCTGTTGATCCCATTCCTATAGACGAGTATTTTCCGGATGAAAATTTATTTGCTACTTCTTCTCTCCCTTGGTTTGCGTATATAGTCAATTACCTTGTCACTGGGGTTATTCCATCTCATTGGAATCCGCAAGAGAGAAGAAAGTTCATTACATGGTCACACATGTTCTTTTATGATGATCCATATTTGTTTAAGTATTGTGCTGATCAAATCATCCGGAGATGTGTACCCGATGAAGAAATCCAAGGGGTAATTCGATTCTGTCATTCGGAAGCATGTGGAGGTCATTTTTCTAAAAATAAAACTGCTGTGAAAATCCTTCAAAGTGGTCTTTATTGGCCCACAATCTTCCGGGATGTGAATGCTTTTTGTAAATCATGCGATAGATGCTAAAGAATGGGAGCTATCACTCTTCGTGACATGATGCCATTAACCCCAATTCTAGTATTGGAGTTGTTTGATTGTTGGGGTATTGATTTCATGGGCCCAATTCCACCTTCTTTTGGTTTTCTATACATCCTCGTTGCTATAGAATACGTCTCTAAATGGGTCGATGCAATAGCTACAAGGACGAATAACAGCAAAGTGGTGATAAAATTCATTCAAGAAAATATACTTTCTCGTTTTGGTATGCCTAAGGCCATAATCAGTGATAATTGAACTCATTTTTGCAATAGGCCTATGGAGAAACTAATGCGGAAGTACGGCATTGTCCATAAAGTTGATACAACTTATCATCCTCAATCGAATGGCCAAGCCGAGCTCGCTAATCGGGAAATCAAAAACATCTTGGAAAAGACGGTCGATCCTAATAGGAAAGATTGGTCTCTCAGATTGAATGATGCGCTCTGGGCTTATAGAACCGCATATAAGAATCCCCTTGGGGATGTCCCCATTTCGATTTGTGTATGGTAAACCTTGTCATCTTTCGGTTGAGATCGAACACAAAGCGTATTGGGCTATCAAAAGGGTGAACTTCAATATGGTTAAAGTCGGTGAAACAAGGAAACTTCAGTTGAATGAGTTGGAAGAAATACGCAATGATGCGTATGAAAGTGCAAAAATATCCAAGGACCGAATGAAACGAGCTCATGACGGAATCATTCGTAAGAAAGAGTTTCATTCGGGATAAAAATTACTTCTCTACAACTCGAGCTTGCACTTGTTTCCCGGAAAATTGCGGTCAAGATGGTCAGGTCCATTCATTGTGAAAGAGGTATTTCCCCATGGAGCTGTTGAACTTATAGATGAGAAAGGGGGAAACACATTTAAAGTTAATGGGCATCGTCTCAAGCCCTATTTGGAAGCAATTGTCAAAGAAGCCGACACAATCTGGCTGTCGGACCCCATTTATGGGGATTGACTGAACAAAGAGAGGTGAGGTCGTTGCACCCCCGATATGTATGTGGTGATTATTGTACATATGAGTCGTAGGAATTAGGAGTCGTAGGATTGAGTCAGTCCCGGGGTTGAGAATCCGACGGGTGAGGGGTGTTTCGTTTTCGATGAGCATTGATGATAGTTTGAAGTATGAGCGTTTGAAAACCCATGTTTGGAATGGAGAATAGGAGCATTTATGGTGAAAAGAAGAGAGAGGAAGAATTCAGAAAAATCATCAGACCGGATCGGCCCGGTCTGATATTAAAAGAACCGATCCAGTCAGGCGGATCGTTCCGGATGAATTTAAAGAATCGATCCGGTAAGGCGGATCGGTCCGGTCCCAAAACCGGATTGGTCCGGTTTCTGCAGAAGTTCAATTCCCAAGGGTCACACCTCTTCAATCCACACCTTTTCACTTCCTCCAATCCATTCCTTTCTTCAAAAATTCATCCCCCCTTTCCCACCCTTTCATTCCCTCTAATTTCCCACTCCCCTACTATAAATACACCCATCCCCCTACCCATTTTCTTCACACCTACACCTCCTTCTCTATTCTATCTCCATTTTTGTTTCAATCCTCCATCTCCATGGCTGCTTCCCAGAAATATACCTCCATTGAAGTTCTTCCCGACGGAAATGGAGAGTACCGTTCACGCCGCGAAGCCAATTGGTGCCATAGGTTTTTCAGCCCTACCCGAAAAATTCATATCGAACGTCAAGTGTTGTGGGACCAAATGCCCAATTCTGTCACAACCCTTTTCCTGTCACGGGGCTGGTGCCGTTTCTTCAACGAACCCTATGAGGCAGTTTGGGAGAATGAAGTGCGTCAGTTCTACGGATCTCTTGTCCGTACCGCTGAATTTGAATCCCAAGCCTTTGTGGATTCCATCCCTATTCCATTCTCACTTGACCTTGGGGCACGGAAGCTCGAGTCTTATGGTGTGATCACTCCGGCCCAGTTTGACTATCCGGGTCCTGATCCCGTTATCACCAAAGAAGTTTGTATCTCGAGGATCAAGCCCGGTGCGGTTTGGAATACCGAGACATTTCCCGTCGGTCGCTTATCCGACAAGGCACGATTCACCTTTCATATCGTTTGTGCCAATATTTTGCAAACCTCCAATGATTCAGCGATGAGGCCGCGCCAAGCTACTGTGATGTATCATTTGTTCGACCCTGCGATAATGATCAACTTAGCCCAGACATTTTACACCGATATCCTTTTTGTGGCCTACGATAAAAAGGGTCGCGCCTCTCTTCCTTATGGTCGCCTCATTACCTTCATGCTTCGGGATGCCAGGATAGCACCACCTCAAGATCTTATCAACTTGCCTAATCCTTTAGGATAAGAATCCCGCACTCGTAGTGAAAGGCAAATTCAGTTAGTCCGTGCAAGGAGCAGTGAAGATTCGAGTGACACGGAGTCTGATGAGGAGGAGGACGTCGCTGATGAGGACGTTGCGATGGAGGAAGGTGAAAGGCAGAATATGATGAGACTGCTGATCCGGATTATGTTCCGGTTGGTATGGGCTTGACTGAGCGCGTTCTCTCTCTTGAAACACGTTTCGACGGGTTCGTGTCCTCCTACGAGAGGGACATGAGTTTGGTCCTGCGTATGCAGGCCGACTTGTACCGTCTTCAGTTGGGACCCGAGGCCCCTCTTCCTCCTTACTACTACAATCCCTATGATCCAAATGCTCCAGGTCCTTCCCATCCCCCACCCGCCCCTTAGGATGCCCCTCTCCCCTTTAGGATTTTTATAACTATGTTTGTTTTTTTTCTTTTTTCTTACACAGTTGTTTCTACAGTTTGTTTGTCCTATACAGTTTTACTATGATATTTGCTTGTTTTATTTATCGCACTATTCATGCTGTCTTCTTTATCTCTCTCGTCCATTTGATTGCGCACAATGCAAATCACTAAGTTAGGGGGGATGACAGGTGCGTATTCATAAAACTTCGCATATAAGTAAAAAAAAAAAATCCAAAAATATTTTTCTTCAAAATAAATAAAAATTGGAATTTAAAATTTTCAAAAATATCACCTTTATTCTATTTGAAGTTTCAAATTGTTAAATCTCAATTGCACTAAGCCGAAAATTGACCGAAGATGGAAATTGAAAGAAAATTAACGACTGAACGAATAAGTGTGGAGATTGATCAAACCCGGTGAGATTTTGAGCCTTTCAATTTTTTATGAGTTTTTAAATCAATCCGAGTTTATGATTAACTCAAAGTTCTTTTCAGCGTTTTAATAAGTCGTTGATGATCTCAATCCTTTGGTTTGATCGGTTATGGGAAAAGTGTGAAATGTTGTCTCAAAATTCATGCTAAATATATCTCCAAACTTAATTAATCTCGAGATGCATATGGTAATATGATTAGCAATTTGGACAATGAAGTAGGCCCTCGTTTGTTACCCAAAAATATTAGCCATAAAAAGTTGTGAAAAACAAAATTATCCCTTTGCAAACCAAGTTGAGACAAATAAAATTTATCTTTTCGCTTGATAACCCGAAAAACCCAAATAGCCCGGAATTGTGAAAATTGAGAAAATTCATCAAGTCCGAATTGTGCAATAAAAAGGGGCAAGAGACAAATAGAAAAAAAGAAGAAAAAAATGCTCAACAAAAATAGCAAAAAAAGAAAAAGAAAAGAAAAAATGAAAATTGAAAAATAAAGAGAAAAATGAGCAAATGCCCGAAAAAGCACTAATGGACGTCATAAGGACATTTTCCAATTCCGAACATTCCGTCCATTCCCATTTTTACCCTTTACACTTTTTTTACCCGAAAAAGTCCTAACTGAGTCCGAATGGCGAAATTAATTACTGCGTGGAGAGCTAAGATACAAAAAGATAATACAAGAGATTAAAATGGTGTGATTAAGAGATGATGTTTCCCGTTTCCAAATAACTGTATTCCGATGATGAGATCTTTTCAGCATATATTTCCTTCTTTTCAATTTTGTATGCGTGAATTTGTGTCCATTATATTTACTCTTTATATCATGCATACCGAGAGAAAATGACCAGAATTCGAGTGATTCGTTTGTGAGTGCATCCGTAAGAATTTGAATCTAAACGAATTTTCGGAAAGTAACGTAATGCTCAATCGGTGGAAATTTGAGGTTTAATTTTTGGCTTTGCACACACACACTATGGTTTGAGACAGTTGAATATGAGTTAATGGTGATTATTTTTTTCGAAATTAAATTGTACAATTTTTAAGTATTTTGATATTTATTTGAGTCAATAAAGAATTTTGTGGGTAAATTCACTGCAAACCCTCACGAGACAAAACTCGTCCTACTAGGGTAACCTAGGGGTTTAAAGGCTTGTTGCATACGCTAAATGCAATCGCTTGCCAGCGAAAAAGGTATTCTATCCCAATAAAGGAATTTTCAAGAGTAGAATTTTGGTTAGATTCAGTTACATTGCCCGGGACGTGCAAAGTCCTAAGTTAGGGGGATTTGACCAAGCGTAAATTCTTCTGAATTTAGCCCCTTAATTTAGTGATTTTAATATCTCGAACAAGGTAATTGAATCATTTTTAGTCCATATCACTCTATTGTCTGTTTTTAACAATATTCCCTAGTTTTTGTGTAATTGTGATGAAGTTTTCAGGAATGGAATACAAGAAAGGAAAAGAAGAAAATCAGAAGAAAAGTCAAAAGGGCATAAGAGTAAAGTTCCACTCAAAAATCGAATGCGACACCAAAAGTGAAGTTGAAGAGCATGAGTTCACAAGAGCATAGGAAGAAACGGTGTCCAAATCGGAGTTCTAAATCAGAAGATATGGTTAGTCAAAGTTGCAAGGAAAAAGTCAAAGTTGAAGAAAATCGGACCGATCCGATGGAATCCGGACCGCTCCGAATTGGCCAAGTCCAGTATACCTTAGATGGATAGCAAACCGATGGAGAAGAAAATAGGACCGATCCGACTAGGACCGGACTGATCCGGTAGAAATAAAAGAACCGATCCGGTGGATAACGGACCGATCCGATGGTAATCCGGACCGGTCCGGTCATGTGAAATATTGACATTAATTGTGCAGATTTTTGGCGTACTAGATGGTGAAACTTGTGTCACAAGCACATTGAGCTGTCAATTTCGAAACTTTGTGCTATAAAAGCCCATGCCTTACATCATTTGGAAGAGTTGCTAGAGAGTGTCTAGGGTTTTCTAGGTTGAGAGTTCTAGAGAGAATTAGAAGTTGAATTTTAGGGTTACATTTTGAGAGAAAATTTTCTATTCCTTTAAGAGTTTTCATGAACCCTAGTTTGTAAGAAATTCTGAATTCCAATTCCGTTTTTGTTGCTGAATTCAAGTAACATCTTTCCATTCTCTAGTTTTATTATTTGCAAATTATTTACAATGTCTTGTAGATCCATAATTTCATATGTGAATTTATTCTTGAACCAAATCATGAGTAGCTAAATTCCCAAGGGTTGGGGTACATGAACTCAATCCAAGGCAAATTATTTATGCAGAAAATAGAGGTTAAATTAAAATATTGATTGAATCATGAAAGAAACTAATACAAACATTGTCAATCTTTTAATCTCTCTTGACCTAGGTACTTGAGATGTTTAAGAACGCTTTGCGAGTATGATTTATCATTCACTGCTTTATATCTATCTTTGATTTCATATGATGCGGGTTAGATCCCTCATATATGTAATGCTTAGAATTTATAAAGACCGGATCTAGTCAATAATTTTAATTTACAAGTCTAGTATTCTATACGGTAATTTGTTAAGGATTGAGGGATTGTACCCTACCCTATTTTCTCCCATTTGTCATATCTAATTTTTTTTTTACAAATTTCAGTTTGTTTTTCGTAAGAAATTTTCCCAATCATTAATCATCTTTTTGGTTTCTTTTAAGAAATAATTTCAAGATTTAATAATTTTTCTTATTACTATTTGGCAATCTCGATCCCTGTGGATACGATCCCGATTTACCGGGTTACTACTTGAGCGACAGGCTTGTACTTGAGCCTAGAGTAAAACGCACTTTTGAGACAAATTCTTAGTCGCGTCATGCAACCATCGTATGAACGGTAAATTTAATTATTTAGAAGACATTGAGTTACATTTACTAAGGTGTGGTATGTCACAATACTATAAGATATGGAAATTCTATGGGAAAAAGAATGCACCATATGTTTTGGAAGAATTACCAATATCTGATGACATAACAGAATCCCATCGAGTTGAAGCGATGAATGATTTTTTGAGACATCGTCCTTTGACCGACCTAATTCATGATACTTACAGAGTCCATCGCCATCAAAAGCACCAACCTATGGATATGAATAATGTACATAATGAAAAAGTCAATGAACAAGTTGATGATGAGTTAAAGATTGAGAATACATATGGTTGGAAGCCGATGCGGCTAGACCTTTGTATAAATTTACAAATAAGATCACTCGCAATTGCATGAAATTATCGATTTGAAAATTTTGAATGGTCAATTTTGTTTTTTTAACATTCTCCTAAAAGAGAACATGCTACCAGATAGTTATTCGAATGTCAATAAGAGCTAGAGGGGTTTTATTCATGCATGAAATTATGATTACATATTTTACATCAATGAACATGAGTTAATGGATGTGTGTCATGTATGAAATTAGTCAATATATATCATTTGCGAGAGTGGAAAAGAAAAACATAAAAAATTTAGGAAGTGTTAGTAAGTTCCCCAAAAGGTATTAAAGTATTTTCCCCTCGGGCCACGGTTAAAATGTTTTTTCATTATACTGGAGATGGCATATGCCATGACATGGCACACTCAAGCCAAGGTGAGTGGTAATCTCATGCCTCATTCTGTTGATTCACTCATCTGGAAGCTTTCAAACACACGATACTCTGAATTTTCAAAAGAACTGCATATTATTCATCTTGCATTATCAATTGACGGGTTTAACGCTTTAAGTAATTTAATCACTAATACAAGTTATTGGTCAGTTCTCATGGAGCCTTTAAGTCTCCTTCAAACACTCTATGCGAAAATATTTCACATTGTTGTCATTCTTAATACCCCAGCCAAAGGCTCCCGGTGATGATATTGATATTTTTTAGCCCTTTCAATTGAAGAATATAAAGAGTTATGGTATGAAGGCGTTATAACATTTTTCACTCATAAGGGTGAAGAATTCCACAAAGCAATTGTGTTATGGGTAATCTATGAGTTTCATATTTATGGGACCTTGCCAGTTGCAATGTTCATAGTTATTATGGATGTCCCATCTATGGGGAGGAAACTGAATTCACTTGCCTATATCATAGTGGTAAGATGACTTATGACGACCATTGTAAATTTCTATGGATCAATCACCCTTTTAAGAATGATAAATTAAATTGTTTACATGTTGGTTACGACCATAGGGAGGAATCTTATTGGATTTTTGGTTGAAACTTTAGGGAATAAGTTTATAGGAAAACATCCTCAGTTTGTAGGCTAAAAGCATAATACTATGGAGGATCTAAAAGATCATAGTAAAATGCAGGCATGGTCTAGACAGTCAATCTTATTTGACATGTCTTATTGGAAAGAGAAGTTAGTAAGGCATGTAACTGATTTCATGCACACATAGAAGAATTTTATAGAACATTTGATAGGAACATGTCTGGCTAGATCTCATTTGAAAGATGGAATGAGGGCTCTCCGCTATCTAAAAGATGAAAATAAAATAAAAAATTTAGTGAAAAACTGATCCTACAGCATGAAGAAATTAGATTTTAGTGGGTGCTTTCACTTTGACTAAGAATGAGAAAAAGATCCTCCTAAACACATTATTCAAATTGAAGATTCTAACTGGTTATTCTAGTAATTTTCATGGGGTTGTAAGCTACTAAACAAATTACCTAAAACAATGCACGCCTCATCAATGGCATATAATCATTCAACTAAACCCTCTATTTTTTAGTCATTTCTTTTCTTAGCACAAAGATCTCTATTTAGCAATTATGTTGATTAGTTTGTGTTTCACCTTACTGTGTAAATAAGAAGCACAATAAGGATGCAAAAGAAACTTTAGCAGAGATGACTAATGTCTTAGAGAAATATTTTCATCTACCATTTTATGACATCAACATCCCCCTGCTTGTGTATCTATGTGATGAGGCTTTATTATGTGAACCAGTCAGGTATATATAGATGTATCCTTTTGAGCACTTGATGAAAGCCTTCAAAGATTATATTAAGAACACACTGTATATTGGAGAGTGGGAAGAATACAAAACAGAAGAATCATCGGTATATGCTCAAGAACATATATCGGAACAAGGCCTTATGATGTTCAATCCTTGTGGAGAATAAGTGATCAAGTATGCCTTTAGGGAACCCTAAATATCTAAGACTCACCAATATATAATATGAGCAAACAACTTATGTCTTCGAATCGCAAGATGAAGTTGAATATTGGAGAGAGTAAGTAGCTACATATATAACTTATATTAATTTGATTATCTATATTCTATATATTACCATCCAAACTCTACAATTTTCTAAAATTGGAAGAGAAATTGCATGGTGAATGATTTTAGGGCATGAGTATCAAAGGAGGTAATTATCACATCTTCTATTGCGATTATTTATGTATAAGTTGTAAAGCATTCCCTAATACAAATCCATTAATAAATGCAACTTTTAAAAAGAGGTGATGTCACTTCAAGGCTTGCATGCCTAGCCAAAGGTTCCATTTTTTGTGCAAAGGAGTTTAAAAAATTCCACACCAATAGTTTTGATTTCGTCTCATACACATGCGAGGAAAAAGTATTGACGTAAAATATCGAAATTTTAATTTTTGCCTTGACTTCTTGTTTGGATAGCAAAAGTGATAAAAATCCAAAGCATACATTGTTGACCTATTATGCGATTGTTCAACAAATCCTGGAATTATATTACTTCAATTTCAAGTAAACCATATTCTATAGTGATTGGTTGAAAGTGGAGGACACTACTAATGGTTGTAAAGGTCATCATGACTCAAAATATTTCATGGTAGATTTATCTAAGAAGAAGTGTAAAGATCACATGGATGATGAACCTTTTATTTTTTCCTTTCAAAATATGAAGAATGTATTCTAATCAAAGTTTACAAATGACAACAATTGATTTTTTAGTATGCATGCACCAAATGATTTGACTACTTAAGGAGACCCATTAAAATCCCCTATAGAGTTACAATCTGCTCTTGATGACAACCCTAATTTCAAGAAACTTTTAGTTGATTTAGACAAAGATTGAGTTTAGAAACATTATTTTAGTGTTCTTATTCCATTTTTAGCTTGCTTATAATACTTATATCATTAATCATACTCTTTTAATTATCATATGTACATTCAAATCTATTTTTATAAATCAAAAACCTAAAAAAAGGTGGCTTATACCAAAATTCCTAATTTATAATTTTCTACATTTCCAACACATTTGACATTATTTTCATAGTTCAAAAGTGACACCCTACATTCGGATTATGGGTTAGAACTAACTATGTTTGTCGTACGAACTATACGCACTTTGACGTCATTTTTGGATTCTAGTCCATTATTGCCATTTAAAATATTTTGAAATATTTGCATGCCTAGTTGGAGAAGAAACACTTCGAACATTTTGCATATGTTTCATGTAAGGGACACATTGATGATTTGTAAATGTATACATCTTGTGTTATATTAGTGTTTATGGAAATGTATACAGGTTATGTTGTATTATTATTTATGAAAATGTATACAGGTTATATTGTATTACTATTTATGTTGAACAATTTGATGGCTTAATAATTATTTAGTTCGTGATGTATTATTATTTTTTGATTCATGGATTAGTTAGTTCTATCATGAAAATGTATAGAGGTTTGAAAGCACGTACAGGTTTTTTGAGAGGGAACGAATCAAAATTATTTTTTGTAATTAAATTTATTTTTGGTCACGGCTTATAACCATGACCATGTAAATTGTATTAATATATGGTGACGGTCTTGAATCGTAACCATATAGGTTCTGAGCCGTGAACATTTTGGTCGCAAATGAGAGTCATGATTGGAGACTGTGGCCATTATTAAAATTCCACCAAAAAGGGTCACGGTTTGAGTCGTGATCATCAAAATAACAGAGTTTTGAGTTGTGGCGTGTTTAAGGTCCACAACCATGACTAAGACCTTAATATTGATGTCACCAAAAGATCTATGACCACCTATTATGGTCACGATTTGGACTGTAACCCCTAATATGGTCACTATTAAAATGGTCACAAACCAAAATTGTGACCCTAAGCCTTTACCAAGGACCAAAATCGTGATAATTATCGATATATGGTATAGTATTATACTATGTAAATGCGAGTTAATCTGAGGAGGTCATAGTGTTATTATATTTGATACCTATTGTCCAGGAGTTTATGGACGTGTTTGATGAGGTGTCGGGCTTACCTCCATCTCCAAAGATAGAATTCTTTTTTGATTTAGCAATTGGGCATTAGGATCATTATGAGGGCACCATACTGGATGGATTTGTTGGAGATATGGGAACTACGAAGTAGATTCCACAGCTATTAAGCTAGGGATTTATATAGAGGAGTACATCTCCTTGGGGAGCTCCAGTTTTCTTTGTGAAGAAAAATGACAATTCGATTTGGTTATATATGGATTATCGAGAGATGAATAAGGTCAAGATACAGAATAAGTATGCATTCCCTCGAATCGATCATATATTTGATTAGTTGAGGGGATCCTCACTCTTTTCCAAGGTTGACTTGCACTCAGAGTATCATTAGTTGTGCATTCGATAGTAGGATATTTTGAAGATCTCCTTTCTAACGCGTTATGGGTCTTATGAGTTTTGGATCATGTCATTTGGGTTGACCAACTCCCAATAATATTTATGGACATAATGAGTAGGGTGCTTCATATATTCTTGAATCATTTCATTATATTATTTGTTGATGACATTCTACTGTATTCTCGATCGAAGGAAGATCGTGTGCACTACTTGAGATTAGTATTATAGACACTACGTGAACACAAGTTGTAAGTTAAGTTTTCTAAGTGTGGTTTTTGGCTTCAAGATGTTCTTAGGCCAAGTTATATCTGAGGTTGAGATTTTGGTGGATCCTAGAAAAGTATCTTTGGTTATGGATTAGGGATAACCCTTGATGTCTACATAGGTTAGTTATTTATTGAGTTTGGTTGGTTACTACATAAGGTTCATTCATGGGTTATTTTAGATTGTCGAACCACTAACTCACCTCACCCAGAATGAGGTACTATTTATTTAAAGTACAGATTGCCAGAGATCCTTTAAGGATCTCAAGGAGAGATTCACTACCACGCTCATTCTTACTTATCCACGAAGTGGATTTGAGTATATGGTTTATACAGATGCACCACTTCAGGGACTAGGAGGAGTATTGATACAGGAGGAGAGTCCCACACCTTATACTTCTCGTAAGCTTAAACCTCACAAGGGCAACCACTACACCCATGATTTGGAGTTGGTAGATGTAGTATTTTCTCTTCGTATATGGAGACACTATTTGTTAGGTGAGAGGTTTACGCTGTTTTTAATCACATTAGTCTTCAGCACTTATTTGCTCAAATGGACTTAACCATGAGACAGAGGAGATGGTCGGAATTTATGAAGGACTACCACTTTTCAATTTCGCACAATTTGAGAAAGGCAAATGTGGTATCTGATGCTTTGAGCCCTAGACTGATTATCACTTTAGAACATTTATGGGAAAAGTATGAGGATGATTTACCTGATCTTTGGGGAGGAGGTTGAGTGGAATGCATGATACTGATTTTTTGAACACCTTCTTGGCTGTTGTTGTCGTTACACCTGCTACTATGTCACAGGTGATTCAGGCACATGCTTCAGATTTATTTTATCATAAGAAGGTACGGTATCTTATTTCAGGAGGGGTTACCTTTTACTTCATTAGTTCCGATGGATGATTGAAATCTCAAGGACGTTTGGTGGTGCCAGAGGGTCCGGAGTTGTGGAGCGTAGTTTTGTCCAAGGCACATGGTTTTCGATTCATGGTACATGTCATAGGGGGGTGATATGTACAAAGATATGATTAAAGGTATGACACATGTGTGCTAGGAAAGGTGGAGCACCAGAGATCGACTTTTGGAGATACCCAAGTGGAAGTGGGAGATCACCTCCATGGATTTAATTATGGGATTATTGATGTCCTAGAGAGGTTATGATTTCATTTGTCTTATCTTTGACATATTGATTAATGGGGATCATTTCCTTCCAGTGCGTAACGACTACATTGCAGAGATTATGTGTCTTCATGGGGTACCGCTTGATATTGTATTCGGTAGGGACAATACGTTCGTATCTTGGATATGGAGGGGTTTTCATGATGACATGGGTGTGCAGTTGAACTTGAGTACAATTTCACCCTCAATCTGACAGTTATACTGAGTGGGTGAACCAGATTCTAAAGGATATGCTTTAGGATTGCGTGTTAGATCTCAAGGGGAGACGGGATCAACATTTTCCACTTGTAGATTTTGCTCACAACAATATTCTTCAGCAGATTATTGGTATGGTACTCTACAAGGCATTGTATGCATGATGGTGTCATTCATCGAGTTATTGGTTGGTGTTAGGGGAGCACAGGATGTTTGGATTGAACATCATTTGGGACACCTCAGAGAAGGTGTCACTCATTAGAGCATGGATGAAGATGCTGAAGGATCGACAGAAGAGTTACGCTGATAAGAAGAAGAATAAGTAAGAGTTTTAGGTGAGGGTCAGGTGCTACTGAAGGTTTTCTCATTGAAGGGAGTGGTGAGATTTGGACCGAAAGTAAAGTTGGATCCTCGATATGTAAGCCCCTTTATTATACTGAATAGGCTGTATCCCCTGGCATATCATTTGGCCTTACCCGGTCATCTTCAGCGGGTACACAATGTCTTTTATATGTCAATGCTAAGGAAGTTTATGAGGAATGAGGATGCCTATCAGCACATCAACCTTAACAGGATTGAGATGCAACTAGATGTGAACTATGAGAAGAAATCGCAATGCATTCTTGACTGAAAAGAGCAGACTCTACGATCAAAGGTCATTCCATTAGTTATGGTTCAGTGAAGACACCACGACAAGAATGAGTCAACATGGGATATAGGAGGACATGTGTGCGAGGTATCCCGAGATCTTTGAGTCAGGTATATAATTCAAATTTTGAGGATGAAATTACTTGTTGAAGGGAGAGGAATGTAATATCCCATATTTTTTTTGCATTATTAAAATTGTGGAATTAGTATATTTTCCTATTGTGACATGTCATGTTACTATTTATATCTTGTATATGTCATATAATCCAAATCTGAAATTGAACTTAATACATGATAATATATTAATTAAATATTTAGAAGTGACACTATATTATGAGCGGCTATAGAATATGGTCAGGGATTAGATCTCGATCATTTCCTTGTTTGGATTATTCCTTCGATTTCGGGTTCCACCGATCATTAAGTATTTTTTTTATAATTTCTTGACACACGAAATTAATAAATTAATTAATAGTCAATGTATGTGACTCTTATCGAGTAATATATTAAGTTGGTGAGACAATTAAGTTAGTAGAATATGTCATATTTTGGGTGGGTATTTGTGACGTTAGAATGTTCGTTTTTGACTAAAAATAGAAGGCTAAAGCTAGTTGTTTTACGATGGAACTTGGGTCAAGTTTCAGTCACCATGGAATGTGTTTTGGGCCTTTTTAGTTAGGTCCAACTTTAGGGTTAAATCCAATTTCGTGGATATTGCTCTTAACAAATCATTAGTCTAAACCTCAAATTCATTAGATTCTTGTGAAGGAATCCTAAAGGCTAAGGAATCTAACGATAAGAATAGGCAACAAGAATTAGGGAAGCTAAGAGGAGTGGAAGCTTGATTTTAAACCAAATTCTCGAAAGCAAGTTTACATGGTGTAGTTATTTGATTGCCTTTGTGTTAGAATAATTGTTATTCATTTTAATCTAAATGAATTCATAAGATAATCTGAGCTTATAAGAAAATTCTTAATTTTCATAATTTAATTGGGGGCTAAATTAATGTTTAACTTAATGTTAATTAAATTAGTTGATTTTAGTGATAAATATCATAAATTTGAATTGGATTATAATCATATTAGAAATAAATTCATATCATATAATCAAGTAAAATCCCCATGTTTAATTAAAAAATTGATGAAAATCTGAGATTCAATGGTAAAATTATGAATTCTAGAGTTCTTAAACATTATTTGAAATCTATACTTAAATTTTGATTAAATCATCTAAGACATGTATAGATATTTTAAAAATTGATCTATTAATGTTCTTAGGCCATATTTGTATGTATTTGAGGTTCTAAAACCTTAGTTCAAGTTGTTAATGGATAGCGGTTTGGGCTCATAACAGGGGACATAGGGTTGAAGAAAGATGTGTTTATGGGATTTTGGATTTCAAGCGTCATACGAACGGTAGGGTTTTGGCCTGTGTAAATGGATTTCGTGCACAAGATTAGAACTAGCCCCATGCGCATGGATTGGGGAAAATTTTAGGATTGTTTAGTTTTTAAAGGAACCTTAGGGAAAGTTCATGATATGAGGTTTAGGCTTTCCTGTGATATTATTGACAAGCTTAAAGCCTCGTTTCTATGTATTGGATTTTCAACATTAATTAGAGTTAATTATATGGCAATGTGAATGATGTTTAGTAATCTGTGAGTAGATTGAGTTAATAATTTTATTTGTTAAGCATACCTTGTGTGAGTGCTCATGGGAGATGTACATGAGGGATTTCCATGAGGCGCGTATGACGTCGACCGTGTTAGTATCCTTGTGATTGAGATGGAATTTACATTGCCCCTTTTACATCCTATGACTAACGTTGCCTTTGGTGTGTGTTTGTGCCTTATGACGGGAATATATAGTTATAATCCTTTGTCGAGGTTTTGAGGTTACAGATTAGTGATGGCCTATAACTATACCTAGCATGCGCGACTGATCCCCGAAGGGGATAGGAATAGGCTTTCATATTTATGTGTGGCTCGTGCATATCACATTTACTTGTATATGTTGAGGATTGTATTTATGTAGATGATAGGCGTAGAGATTGTTTATCCTTGTTGATATTATACTAGAAATGTATAAAATCAATTTTATCGTGGGACCATTTAATTATATTCAAATGAGATGAATAATAAATCACTGGGTTCACTTGGGTTTGGGATTAGAATGCATGTTATATTTAGGGTTGTTTAGGTTGGGTTAACTTAATAACAAATAAAATATGAGAGGAGGATGTGTAATTATTATTGTAGTCACTATATCCAGTCGATCCCTTATCGGTCCTGCACACACTCTTGGCACCCTGAAAGTTCTACACAATACACCCATTCCCTTCACTACAGTCAATCAACCCAATTTCTGTCAACTCTGCAAATACTCGTGAGGACCCACGCATGACACGTTACTATAACAAGTCAGCCCATATTTTTTCAGCCCCGCACATACTCGTGATGCCACACACACCCGTGTCATTATATCTAGTCTGCCTATATTCTATCAACCCTGCACATACTCACACCACAAATTCATTTTTTATACCCGTTTATTATCTTACGCATTATTTTTCATTTTCTCAAGTTCGCATTATTTTATATTAGCCCCACCCTATTATAGAGAATAAATCCTCAATCCTACCCCTAGTCCCATAGATATAGGTATTCGAAACACAAGCATGTCCTACCCTATCACATAGGATGAATCTTTACACTTAATTTCCTCCTAGTCTCGTGCCAAGACTATCAAATCAACAGAACGATAAAAAAATCAGCCTCACCCCGTTCTCATCCGTAAAAATCTATAGTAACTAATCCCATACCTAGAAAGTGTTTACCATAACTAAGACATACTTACGAGTTCCATACCTATCAAGCATTCATAAAATTTAGGTGAGAGCATAACTACTGGAAACCCCCATCGTTCCCACGGTGTCAAATATAATTAAATCAGTAAGTCGCATAGGTCATATTATCAACAATTCTACCAATTTCTCATAAGATCACAAATAAACCTACTTCCATCGGTCCAATTAATTTTCGTACTTCACCAACTTATTTTTATGCAACTAATATAATTTCAACATCATGCATGTTTATGTCGCGCCGCACAACAAAATTTCCCCTTTCACACTTACATAATTTTAAGTGATTACACAAGTCCCTTTCAATTGAGAAATCTACTATGATCTTCTACATGAAATTCTAAATCCATATTACTGTAACACCTCGTGTTTTAATTAATTGAATTTAATTAATTTGGAGTAAAATAAAATTTTGGATTTAATGGCCTTTAAGAATTTAACTTGGTTTTATTAGTAAATTTTCGATCGGGAATTAATTCGGGTCTTTTATAAAATGTTATAAGGATTTTTATCATTTAACTAGCTATTGCATTTTAAGAATATTTATCTGTTTCAAAATTCGGATTTTAATAGATTTCATTTGTGGATGCGGGGGTCGTTCAAACGACAGGTGATGTCGTTCGAACGACAGAGGCGATGGATGATCAGACTCCTAATTGCGTTTTAACTCTTAAACCCTTTATATACTAAACTGATACGGGGCTGGAACTTTAAAAAATACTTTTTCTCTCAAACTTTCTCCAGTAAGGTTCTCAAAACATATTTCTCTCATCTTCAACCCCTAGCCCCAACTTTTAACAAGTTTTGAAGATTCAATTGGTGTTTTCTCAAGAGGAGTTCAACTATTCAGTTTTTGATTCAATTTAATAAGAGGCAGGAATACTCTATTCCTTTCTTTTGGTATTATGTGTTTTAAGTCTTGCCCAGACTTTTAATTACATCTTTTCTTAAAATCAATTAGCAACCCAATTAGAGAAAGTGAATAGTAAAGCTTGGGGCTGTTTTTATGAAAGCCTTTAATATGATTAATTTTCATAACCATTGGATACGTAGGATTTATGAGTGAATTTTGGATTTTATTGGTGTAGGTTGCATGTAGAAAAATCATAGTTTTGAAATAAATGAATATGGGGGCGTATAACTCATGTAATTTGTGTTGAGATCCTGAAATTGGAATTTTGATGTATTAATGACGAAATCCCAGTATACTTAATTTAAAAATAATTATATGAGCTTAATTGGGTGTTTATGACATAGTGATCATTAAATTAAGATTTAATTGAATTGGAATATCATGCGTAGTTTGGTACATTAATTAATTGTGCTTATTTAAATAACTTGTTGGATTTATTAAATTGCCATTGTGACGACGGGTTGTTGGGTATTATTGCTCTCCCTATATTTTAGGATGCCTTCTAGGTATGGGATTAGTGAGTAGGCCTTTTGATGATTTGCAGCTTCTAGGTATGGGACTAGTGAGGGTAGATTATTACGACTTTATTATGTCGGGGGTGGGCTGATTTTTGTTACTTTATCGTCGTTACGTTAGCCTATGCATGAGACTAGGTCGAGGTTTATGTTAGAAATTCATCCTATACATAGGGTAGGACGTATTGATAACATGGGGACCCTTAAGTATGGGACTAAGAGGAATTTTTAGGATCTCACGTCAATTAAAAGGGTGGGGTAATGTATAAAATGAGAAATTGAGAAAGTGAGAATTTATGCCTAAGATAAAAACGGGTATTAAAATTGGTGGCGACATAATGGGTCAGGCACCGATAGTTTAATCGGGTCAGATTGGACGATTTATGTCGTGTCGTGTGTGGAACCTTGTCAAATTGTGGGGGATCAACAGTTTAAATAGATTCAGCTCGCGTTTTGGCAAGGGGAAGTGTGACATTTTGGTGAATTTTCACCCGTGGCGGGAGGATCGCTATAATAAATTTTGGTGAATTATCACCCGAGGCGGGAGGACCGCCACATTGTAACAACCCTCACTTTTGAGAAACTTATTTTATATTAATTTACTGTGTGAAGTAATTATATAAAATGTTGGAAAATGGAGTAAATATTAATTGAATGAGTTGAAAGACAATATTTACTAGAATGTTGCGTATTTATTGTTATTGGAACATAAAATAGCATTGTGTTATATTTTATTATGTCATGTGATTAAAATGACAGTTGTAGTTTAAAATGAAATGGGATATGAAAATGACGTATATTATTTCGGATGCCAAGTTAGAGGGCGTAGTTAGTCCCGAAATGTGCGAGATAGTCAAAATAAGTGTCATATTGTATTTTAGGTTCCAGGCACTTTTGACTGACTTTGACTTAAATGTGTAGTTACGAGTCACTTTTATGGAGTATTAGCATTTTAAGTTGGAAACTAATGTTATATCCCTGATTTTTAGACTTCCAATTCCCTTATTTTCCCTAATACATGTTTTTAGACCTAGAGAGTTAGAGAGAGGAATAAAGTTGTGGAGAAAAAGAGAGAAAAGGAAGAAAATTGGAGATTTAAGATTGGAGTTGTTTCTACCAAAGGAAAATCTGAGATTTCAAGCTGAAGACAAGTTTTCTTACTTGCTAATATATGGTTTAGGATGAATAATTTGTATTGATTGTTGTGGATTGGTTATGGTTTAACAATTTTAGGGTTTTAATGGATTTGTAGATTTTGAACCCTTGGAAGTTGATTTAGATGTTTATTGGTGTAAATTATAGTTGTTAGATGCATTTATGATTGGTTGGTTGAAATAAATGATCTTGGTTTGGGTAGAAATGAGTTGGGGGGGAATTTGGAGTCTAAGACTCCATAGCCGAAATTTTCAAATCTGGGCTGGGCGAATCGATTCGCTAAAGGGGTAGGCTACAGGTCTGTTTGCACCGAATCGATTCAGCCTATCAGAATCGATTCGGTAGTTTGTAGAATGTCAAGTTTTCTTGACCGAATCGATTCGGCTTATCCAAATCGATTCTCTTTCAAGCCCGAATCGATTCGGCCAGGGCGAATCGATTCTGAAATCATGCTGTTTTGAGTTATTTTTCTTACTCAATTTTCACCCTTTTTCTTTAGGTCTAGGACTTAGGAACCTTCTTGTATGAAGTAAACTTAGAGTCCTAGATTCCTAAATGAGTTAGTTAACTACCCTACATTAGAAATGGATTAAATGGGGCTTATTCCGGGGGTGTCCAAATTGATGTTAAGGCATTCTTTTCCTTTAGTTAATTATTATGAGATTAGGAGTTGTAAGGTTATATTGGGAGACTTTGGAAGCACAATTGAGGTATGCTATACTTGGTGGTTTATAGCGACACCATAAATTCTTGGAGTATGAATGAGAGGTTCATTAATCATTGAAATTATAATGATGGCATGAAATATGTATGGCTCCGGATAAAATGTGATGTATCTATTAAAATGGAAATGAAAAGAGAAAATAATAATTTACTTAAACACATCTCTCTAAATGCTATCATAAGGGAAGTACGCGCATGAGGTGAAGTCCCCTGGCTAGTGAATGAAGGGTGAATATAGTCCTCGGCCATATGACCGGTTATTATTTATATTGTATTTGTTGTGTGATGTGGGATAATTTCAGGTGTGGTTATGACTCACTCACAGGTATATGGCCACTTCCCGACGTTGCGTTAGGATGCCCCGATTGTCTTGGTTGATAGGCCCTGGAAGATGATAGCCATTTAGGGGCGCGCACAGTGGGGAACCCGGACGGGCGATCTTAGAATCGTTATATATATATAGATGAATATAACTATTCTTATTCAAATTGGACTTGATTTATGATAAATGCCATAAAGAGCAAATGTCTGTGATTATGTTTCATAATGAGATATGGAACGATGAAATCAAACAGGGTAAAGTATGGAGATCTTAATCAATGATATTCATTCACAACCTCTTGCATAACTGAATTAAACTTATGATCATTTAAATTGCCTTAGTTTATGCATTGAGTTGAGTAGGTAGATTCTTACTACTATCAATCATAATAAACTGTTCATAACTGTCATACTCTTTATTCATCTGGTGATCATATAAAATCGGGCCCTGACCCGTTCATATTTCTTGTTTTGCATGAATTGTTCATTCGCTCAGGTGCTCCGCCGCAAGGACGCCCGTTCTAACTTTCCTATTCCGATGTTTTTGGGAGCCGTAATAATTTGCAGATATTATGGGATATGTTGTTATAGACGTCTTCATTTTTGTACTCTAGTTATGATCGGGTCATTTACTCGGGCATGTGGCCCAAGCTTTCGTATTTGCTTATTGTAATGTATTATGTAACTTAATGAACTTGTTGAAAATACGTTGTAAGTAACTGTTAACCGACAGACTATTCAGTTATTGTATTATTTTTGTGTTGTTCAATTTTATTCTTGTAGATTTCATCCACCTTATTTTTAAATTGGGTTGTTTAAATGCTTTCTTTAACTTATAAAACAATATTTTGGCAACCCGTTTTTCTGAAATAAAGGGTGGTTATCCCGTATACTTATAATATTATTGTGATGCTGAGAATGGTCCATCTATGATTCCTGTAATTATCATGGTATCGGGTTGGCCTCCTTTTATTTTGATAAGCGGGTTGTCACAGATGGTATCATAGCATCAGGTTCTAGAGTCTTTAGGATCTATGCGGACTGGTCACGTTCTACCGTAGCGTTCTTTGATATAGAGCTTAATGTTATGACTGTTTTGATGCCTGTGTATGCGATCTTATGCCAAATATATTGTTCTAAATTGTATTCTGATTCTATTGTTTCTTTGTCTCAAATGCCGCCTAAGAGAGGTCGCCCCGTTAGAATGAATAGAGTTGTAGAAGAGGAGGTAGGTCCTCCCCCGCCGCAGCCGGGAACTATAAATGCTGCTGAAGTGGCCAATATTGTGGCCCAAGCGGTCAATGCAGCGATGACTGCCGTGGTTAAGCAATTACCACAAACTCAACAGCAATGAGCTCAAGAGGTACAAGCTCCTGCGGGACCTTCTCCGTGGGAGAGAGTTAGGGAATCCTTTTTAAAGGGCCATCCCCCAAAATTCCAAGTAGGTTCTGACATCATAGTAGCTAATTAGTGGAAAAAGGATATGCAGCGCCATCTGCGCATGGTGGAGTGTAGTGAGGAAAGAAAACAAATCCTTGCTACTTTTAAATTAGTTGGAGCTGCACTACATTAGTGGAAGTCGATGACTACGCCATACCAGAGAGATGCTATGACCATCAACGATTTCTGGGTTCTGTTTGATCGGAAGTATTTTCCTCCCGCAGTTCAAAGGGAGATGAGAAGAAAACTTCAGGATGTGGTGCAAGGAAAGCGCTCAGTTGCGGAGTATGAAGAGGAATTCACTCGGTTAGTTAGTTTTGTACCTGATGAGGTGACTCCGGAGGAGAGGACGATATCCAAATTTATTGGAGGTTTGAACTGGAGGAAACGACAACATTTGCTGGGCAATCTAGCCTTGCAGACTTTTAGAGATGTGATGAATGCGGCATTACTCCATTGTCAGGAACATCGGTTGTATGTTCAAGGTAGTAAGAAGGCTTCAGTTTTGGGGCAAGCTGGGAAACCCGGAGGCAATAGGATAGGAGGAGGGGCATTTCCCTCGTCCCAATCTTCGAGAAATAAACAAAAAGAAAGGGACCCCCAACAAGGGGACTTGTCTAAACGACAGCGTTTTGGTGGATTCAATATTGGTGGCAGTAATATTAGGCACGGTCAAGGTTCCCCGCGACAGCAACAAGAAGGTCGGGGTGGTAATGGGGGTAGAGGCCATCCAGGCCAAGGAGTTGGGCAGTTTAGAAATAACCGGGGCCGAAATCAGGAGAATATGACGAATCGATGCTTTCAATGAGGAGAGTCGGGTCATTTCAGGAGGGCGTGTCCTCAGTTGATTGGGGGATAATTTCCTAGGGTTCCACAGCATCCACAGGTCCAGTTACCGCTGCAAGTGCCTAATCCAGTTGTCCCTCCACAACAGGGACAGCTACAGTATGGTCGTGTTTACCACATTCAAGATGCTATGCTTCCTCCGGCCCCGCCAGCACCGCCAACGATTGAGGGTAAGTTTCTCATTCAAGGGCACATGGGTCGTGTATTATTTGATACGGGTGCGACACACTTATTTTCTTTGTTTGTAAACAAGTAGGAATAAACCTCGGTAATTTGTGTTTTGAGGCCGATTTACTCATCCTGGATATGGTCGCGTATGATGTAATCCTGGGAATGGATTGTCTAGTAAAGTATCGCATGATAGTAAATTGCTATGGGAAGAGTATAGTTTTTGCTATTCCGGGGCAAGAAATGTTTTTAGTGGTCATGCCTTGTTCGGAAGGAGGTACTAGAACTTACTTGTACTGTATCGCAAAGGAGACTTCTCGGGATGTAGTCGTTTCCTTAGATTCAAATTCGGTTGTTCGAGATTTCCAAGATGTTTTTCGAGAAATACTGGGTTTGTCTCCTAGTAGGGAGATTGAGTTCGTAATTGATTTAGCGCCGGGAACGCGGCCGATTGCTAGATCTCCGTATCGTATGGCTCCTATTGAGATGAGGGAGTTACGAGACCAGATTCAGAACTTGTTAGAACAAGGGTTCATTAGGCGAAGCACGTCGCAGTGGGGCGCTCCAGTGTTGTTTGTGAAGAAAAGAGACGGTTCTCTCCGGTTGTGTGTTGACTATAGAGAGTTGAACAAAGTCACGATCCGGAATAAATACCCATTGCCTTGAATTGATGATTTGTTTGATCAACTTAGGGGAGCGTCGTACTTCTCTAAATAGATTTGCGGATGGGGTATCATCAGTTGAGGATACGAGAGCAAGATGTGTCCAAAACTGCTTTTCTAACTAGGTATGGGTCCTATAAATTTTTGGTTATGACCTTCGGACTAACCAATGCCCCCACCGTGTTTATGGACCTCATGAATATAGTGTTTTGATACTTCCTTGACCAATTTGTCATCGTGTTCATTGATGACATTCTAGTGTATTCTCAAACAGAAGTCGATCATGCTACTCATTTGCGGTTGGTCCCGCAGACGTTGGGGGATCATCAATTGTATGACAAGTTTGAGAAGTGTGGTTTTTGGTTGCAGGAAGTACAGTTTCTGGGTCACATTGTGACAACCCAGGGTATTTCGGTAGACCCAAGTAAACTTATTGCGGTTAGGGAGTGGGGTCAGCCCACGACACCTACCGAGATTCGTAGTTTTCTGGGTTTGGCTGGTTATTCTCGCTGATTTATCATGGGTTTCTCTAAAATTGCTATCCCTTTGATAAATTCAACCCGGAAAGGGGTGAGGTTTGTTTGGTCTGATTCTTGTCAGTCGGATTTTGACGAGCTCAAGGGTAGGTAGACTTCTGCTCCAGCCTTGCATTACCAAGGCCAGGATTGGAATATTTAGTCTTTACCGACGCATCTCTACAAGGATTGGGAGGTGTACTACAACAAGAGCAGCGGGCTATTGCTTACGCTTCTCGCAAGCTAAAGCCCCATGAAAATAATTATCCGGTGCATGATTTGGAACTTGCCGCAGTTTTTTTTGCCATGAAGATTTGGAGGCATTATCTCCTGGGAGAGAAATTTAGTCTTTTCACGGACCACAAATCGTTGCAATATTTGTTTTCCCAGAGAGATTTAAATATGTGACAACGTCGGTGGTTGAAGTTTGTGAAAGACTACCAATTTGACATCCACTATCACTCGGGCAAGGCAAATGTGGTGGCAGATGCTTTGAGTTGGAAGCCCGAGGAGGATTTAGTGGAGATATGGAAAGCTAAATGGAAGGAGCTTAGCCAGGAGGACGCGGATGCTAGGGTATTTATATCGGTGTTGACCGTTACGCCTACTATTGTGGCAAGGGTTGTAGAAGCTCAAGGAAGGGACAAAGTCTGTCAGGACCATATACGCCAATTGTTGACCGAGGGAGAAGAATCATACTCTATAAGCTCGGAGGGTGGGTTACGTTTCCACGGGAGGCTCATTGTCCCGGATGAAGGGGATTTAAGACGAGCCGTGATGACAGAATCTCATGGGTCTAAATTTTCAGTGCATCCTGGTGGGGACAAGATGTATCAAGACATGCGCCGTCAGTATTGGTGGCCAGGCATGAAATGGGACATTTCTGTGTTTGTTTCCCAATGTACCACTTGTCAATTGGTGAAAGTAGATCATCAAAGACGAACGGGCTTGTTAGAGATACCGGTGTGGAAGTGGGAGAGTATTTCGATGGACTTTATCACCGGATTACCGATGTCGCAGAGCGGTCATGATTCTATTTGGGTGATTGTCGATCGTTTAACTTAGTCGGCACATTTTCTACCCGTGCGCACAGATTATTATACTGCTCGTTATGCCCGGCTATTTATTGCGGAGGTTGTTAGACTCCATGGGGTGCCCATGAATATAGTCTCTGACAGAGATAAGATTTTCGTTTCCCATTTTTGGCGAAGTTTCTAAGAAGCTATGGGCACCGAATTGAAATTGAGTACTTCTTATCACCCTCAAACAGATGGGCAGACATAAAGAGTCAACCAAATGTTGGAGGACATGCTCCGAATGTGTGTTCTTGATTTCAAAGGTGGTTGGGAACAATATCTCCCTTTGGTTGAATTTGCTTATAATAATTCGTACCAATTTAGTATTGGGATGGCACCCTATGAAGCCTTGTATGGTCGGCCTTGTAGATCGCCCACTTGTTGGTTGGAGGTGGGGGATAATAAATTTCTTGGACCTGAAATGATCCATGATACTTCTTCCAAGATTGAACTCATCCGGAATCGCATTCGAATAGCTCAAGATCGCCAAAAGAGTTATGCCGATGCGAATAGAAGGAATGCAAAGTTGGAAGTTGGAGATCAAGTGTTGGTGCGAGTATTGCCGATGAAAGGTATAAAGCGCTTTGGGAAGAAAGGAAAGCTTGTGCCGCGCTATGTTGGGCCTTTTCCCATTATTGCCAAGGTAGGCCCAGTGGCGTATCAACTTGCCTTACCAGAACCCTTACAACAAATCCATGATGTGTTTCATGTTTCCTCTTTGAAAAAGTATAAGAGGTGTGAAGGAGCCCTTTGGCATATTCCGTTAGAGGATATGGATTTACAACCCGATATTTCGTATGAGGAACAAATAGTTGCAAACTTAGAGCACGGAGAGCATAAATTGAGATTGCGAGTGGTACCCTCGGTGCGAGTTCAATGGGGTCATCACTATGCCAAGTAATCGATGTGGGAGCGTGAGGACGATATGTGGGAAAAGTATCCGCATCTCTTCTTGCAAGGTACACCTGAATTTTGAGGGAAAAATTCCCTCATAAGGAGGGGAGTATGTAACAACCCTCACTTTTGAGAAACTTATTTTATATTAATTTACTGTGTGAAGTAATTATATAAAATGGAGTAAATATTAATTGAATGAGTTGAACGACAATATTTACTAGAATGTTGCATATTTATTGTTATTGGAACATAAAATAGCGTTGTGTTATATTTTATTATGTCATGTTCTTAAAATGACAGTTGCAGTTTAAAATGAAATGGGATATGAAAATGACGTATATTATTCTGGATACCAAGTTAGGGGCGTAGTTAGTCCCGAAATATGCGAGATAGTCAAAATAAGTGCCATATTGTATTTTAGGTTCCAGGCTCTTTTGACTGACTTTGACTTAAATATGTAGTTACGAGTCACTTTTATGGAGTATTAGTATTTTAAGTTGGAAACTAATGTTAAGTTCCCGATTTTTAGTCTTCCAATTCCCTTATTTTCCCTAATACATGTTTTTAGACTTAGAGAGTTAGAGAGAGGAGGAAATTTGTGGAGAAAAAGAGAGAAAAGGAAGAAAATTGGAGATTGAAGATTGGATTTGCTGCTACCAAAGGAGAATCAGAGATTTCAAGCTCAAGGCAAGTTTTCTTACTTGCTAATATATGGTTTAGGATGAATAATTTGTATTGATTGTTGTGGATTGGTTATGGTTTAACAATTTTAGGGTTTTAATGGATTTGTAGGTTTTGAAGCCTTGGAAGTTGATTTAGATGTTTATTGGTGTAAATTATAGTTGTTATATGCATTTATGATTGGTTGGTTGAAATAAATGTTCTTGGTTTGGGTAGAAATGAGTTGGGGTAAATTTGGAGTCTAAGACTCCATAGCCAAAATTTTCAAATCTGGGCGAATCGATTCGCTAAAGGGGTAGGCTACAGGTCTGTTTGGACCGAATCGATTCGGCAATTTGCAGAGTGTCAAGTTTTCTTGACTGAATCGATTCGGCTTATCCGAATCGATTCGCTTTCAAGCCCGGATCGATTCGGCCAGGACGAATCGATTCGGAAATCATGTTGTTTTGAGTTATTTTTCTAACTCAATTTTCACCATTTTTATTTAGGTTTAGGACTTATGAACCTTCTTGTATGAAGTAAACTTAGAGTCCTAGATGAGTTAGTTAACTACCCTACATTAGAAAATGATTAAATGGGGCTTATTCCGGGGGTGTCTAAATTGATGTTAAGGCATTCTTTTCCTTTAGTTAATTATTATGAGACTAGGAGTTGTAAGGTTATATTGGGAGACTTTGGAAGAACAATTGAGGTATGCTAGACTTGGTGGTTTATAGAGACACCATAAATTCTTGGAGTATGAATGAGAGGTTAATTAATCATTGAAATTATAATGATGGGATGAAATATGTATGGCTACGGATAAAATGTGATGTATCTATTAAAATGGAAATGAAAATGGTAAATAATAATTTACTTAAACACACCTCTCTAAATGCTATCATAAGGTAAGTACGCACATGAGGTGAAGTCCCCTGGCTAGTGAATGCAGGGTGAATATAGTCCTCGACCATATGACCGGTTATTATGTGTGTTGTATTTATTGTGTGATGTGGGGTAATTTCGGGTGTGGTTATGACTCACTCGCGGGTATATGGACACTTCTCGACTTTGCGTTAGGATGCCGAGGTTCTCTTGGTTGATAGGCCCTAAAAGATGATAGCCATTTAGGGGCGCGCACAGTGAGGAAACCCGTACGGGCTGTCTTAGAATCGTTATATATATAGATGAATATAACTATTTTTATTCAAGTTGGACTTGATTTATGATAAATGCCATAAAGTGAAAATATCTTTGATTATGTTTCATAAAGAGATATGGAACGATGAAATGAAACAGGTTAAAGTATGGAGATCTTAATTAATGATATTCATTCACAACCTCTTGCATAACTGAATTAAACTTATGATCATTTAAATTGCCTTAGTTTATGCATTGAGTTGAGTAGGTAGATTCTTATTACTATCAATCATGATAAACTGTTCATAACTGTCATACTCTTTATTCATCTGGTGATCATATAAAATCGGGCCCTGGCCCGTTCATATTTCTTGTTTTGCATGAATTGTTCATTCGCTCAGGTGCTCTGCCGCAAGGACGCCCGTTCTGACTTTCCTATTCCGATGTTTTTGGGAGCCGTAATACTTTGCGGATATTATGGGATATGTTGTTATAGGCATCTTCATTTTTGTACTCTAGTTATGATTGAGTCATTTACTCGGGCGTGTGGCTCAAGCTTTCGTATTTGCTTATTGTAATGTATTATGTAACTTAATGAACTTGTTGAAAATACGTTGTAAGTAACTGTTAACCGACAGACTATTCGGTTATTGTATTACTTTTGTGTTGTTCAGTTTTATTCTTGTAGATTTCATCCACCTTTTTAAAATGGGTTGTTTAAATGCTTTCTTTAACTTATAAAACAATATTTTGGCAACTCGTTTTTCTGAAATAAAGGATGGTTATCCCGTATACTTATAATATTATTGTGCTGCTGAGAATGGTCCATCTATGATTCCTGTAATTATCGAGGTATCGGGCTGCCCACCTCTCATTTTGATAAGCGGGTTTTCACACATATCTAATAATTATTAAAGTAAGAACATTATTATTTGAGAAATTTTGATAATTTGGATTAATTATTAGAAGATTAACTCTGCGGGATTTGGGAATTTAAAATCATATTGGTGTGCCTTTTTAAATGGGGATTTCTACGGGTAGTTAGGGATTTATATTTATCGCGTTTAATTATCCCGTTTAAATTAAAATATTCTATTATGATATTTATTGCGTATAATGCTACTGTCTAGATTAAAGGATCCTATTTGAGTGGAGTAGTGTGTATTCATGCTCGGGGCTCTGACCTCGTGTGTTGACAAAAATTTTAGGAAATAGTATTTGGAGAAGCTGCATAGAATTTTTTTGGAGAATTGATTGGAGGTGCAGTTGAAATTGCTCTACCTTAGGCAATTTATTTTAGTTTTCCATTCCTTCGTATTTACTTTGAGACACAGTTTATGTTTTTGACTGGGCCATTCGGTTCTAAAGCTGTATGGGTTTTGTTCAGATATTTCATTATGGATTCAGTTGGAGTTTATTCAGTTTTATACTATTGAAGATTAGTTTATTTTTTAGAGTTTAGCATGTGATGGATCTTTTATCATTCAGTTGTTGTAATCAATTGAGTTTGATTCAATTATTTATTTTGAGGATTGATTTTATACGTCTCATATATGTCTCATGCTAAGAATGGTATTTTATTTACTCATGCCCAGCTTAGTTATGGCGGCGGTCGACGCCAGAATTAGGCGGGGTGTGACACTTACCCAAAAATTCAATCTCTACCCTAAGCACACAAGGGTTATAAGTCTTAATTCCTATTGAGATTTTTCATAAAAATAGTCCTAATATAGATTTCAGTTTCAGTAATTAAGGTTTCTAATTAATTTTAAGAAAAGCATGTAATTTAATGTTTAGGCGATATCTAAAATGCGTAATACTAAAGAGAAAGAATAGAAGTATTCATGCCCAAGAAAATTCGGTTGAAAATTCTGATTGGATGGTTTCGTTCCTCTTGAAAATTAGTAAATACTCGTTCTAGAATGATCTTGAGAAAACATGGTTTGAGCCTTCAAAACATGGGCTAAATCTTGATTTTAAATGGGGCTAGGGTTTGTAAATGAGAGGTGGTAAATATGTAGCCGATTTCTAGTTTAAAAGTTAGTGAAAATTTGTTTAGAAAAGTCTAACCACAAGTTATTTTTATATGGAAAGGATTAAGAGTTTTATTATAACTAAAACTCTAAAAAAACAAATCATAGCTATTGATAGTGTCCAGGTCGAATCGATTCCCCCCTAAGGCCAAATCAATTCGGTTCCGGACATGGGTCTAGGTTGACAAAAAATATGTATATATAAATAAAAATTCGATTTCAATTCCAATTAAAATCCTTTCTTTCATAAATAAAAACTAAGATTTTGAATTGCTAAAAATAATTAAATCCAAAAGTTTCTATTTTTTCGAATTCCGAAACGGGTTTGAAATTACGGGGTGTTACATACTTCCCCACTAGCACAAGAATTTTTTCCTTGAAATTTGACTAAGCATAAACTCACAAAAATAAAATAAGGCTCACATAGGGCTACTCGTAAAATGTCACAATTAGCCTCCCATACACCCGATCCTACACGAACCTTCCCCACGATCAAAAGTATAATATATATCCTAATTATATATATACGTATAACTATGAAAAGAATGGCATACCACGCTCTCCCATGAATCACAACACGATTCTATCTCCCAAAAATCATCGTAACGCTTAAGTCCTCAAATCCATTAACACGAGAAAATTGATACTTATGATACCTAACATCTCCACTAAATATCTCCAATATAAATCTCATCTCCCCAAATCACTTCTACGTATCCTCATATCAATATTACTAGTTTTAACCCCAATGCCTAGAATGTCCTTAACACAAAACTCCATATCTCCGAGAAACACATCTAATACATATGCTAGATCCAAGACCTTAAGGAGTATAAATCAAAAAAGGGGATCAAAGATCGATGACGTGGAAGATAAATGGATTCATAACCTACAAGATCTAAGACCATGCTCTGATACCATCTGTAACACTCCGCGCAATCTAGAAAGTAAGGCGACCATCCACCGTCATCAAACTACGTCGGGAGTCACTAAATAAGTTATCATTCTTAGCGTGTGACAGATATATGAGACATATAAAAAAAATTCACAAGACAATAATCAAATTGATTCAATAAATATAACCATTCATGCAATATTAAATCCATCACTATGTTAATCTCCAAAATAAATCCAATTCCATATAAATATAAACTCAAATGAAATGATCCAACTGTAAATATCCGAGTGAAACTATAAACAAATATGGAACGAATTGGCCCACCAAAGCCATAAATAAAAGTCTCATCATAAAGTGACGGAATAGAAAGCAATCCTAAACTACTAAGTCATAAAAAATAAATCTCCAGCCGCATCAACAAAAATATCTCCAATCACTCCTATACCGCTACTCGAGTGATATACCAGAAATGTTAGTCAACGCAATGGGTTAGAGACCACCGCATGAATACTAGAGACTCTCCCCAATTAGGGTATGTGAATCCAGATAGTAGCATTATACATGATTAACACCACAATAGAGTATTTTAATTTAAACGAGATATAAATTAACATGCGAGAAAAATAAACTACAACTATCTAATCCCGTAATTTAATCCACCCCAAAAGTTTATGTCCAATTATTTTATTAGCACTTAATTTAAAAATTAGCTCTTATCCTTAATATACTTATTCAATTATTTTTATTCACGCGACACCGGCCAGTCGACCCCTTATCGGTCCTGTACTCACTCTTGACGTGCTTAAAGTTCTACACATCACATACATTCCCCTCACTATAGCCAATCAACCTGATTTATGTCAGCTCTGCACATACTCATGAGGTTCCATGAACGACACGTCGCTATAGCCAGTCGATCCATATTCTACCAGTCTCTCACATACTCGTGACGCCACACACACACACGTCATCATACCCAATAGACTCGTATTCTATCATCCCTGCACATACTCGCACCCAAATTCATTTTTTATACCCGTTTATTATCTTAGGCATTAATTCTCAATTTCTCAAGTTCTCATTATTTTATATTAGCTCCACCCTATTGTAGAGCATAAATCCTCAATCCTACCCCTAGCCCCATAACAAGAGGTCTCCAAAACACAAATATGTCATACCCTATCACATAGGATGAATCTCTATACTTAATTTCCTCCTAGTCTCACGCCTAGACTATCAAATCAATGGAACAACAGAAAATTTAGCCCCACCTCAGAATATCTCATCCGTAAAAATCTAAAATAACTAGTCTCATACCTACAAAGTGTTAACCACAACTAAGACATACTTACTAGTCCCATACCTAGCAAGCACTCCAAAAATTTAGGTGAGAATATACTACCCGAAAACCCCGTCGTTCCCGCGGTCTCAAATATAATTAAATCAAAAAGTTGCATAGCTCATATTATTAACAATTATTCCAATTTCTCATAAGATCACAAATAAATCTACTTTCATCCTTTCAATCAATTTTCATACTTAACTAATTTATTTTTATGTAGCTAATATAATTTCAACATCATGCAAGTTTATAGTGCACACAACAAAATTTCTCTTTTCACACTTAGATAATTTTAAGTGATTACACAAGTCCCTTTCAATTAACAAATCAACTATGATTTTCTACATCCATATTAACCAAAAATGTAATCTTTACCCTAAGCACACAAGGGTTATAAGTCTTGATTCATTTTAACATTTTTCATAAAAAAATAAGTCTCAATATAGATTTCACTTTCCCTAATTAAGGTCTCTAATTTGTTTTAAGAAAAACATGTAATTTAATGTTTAGGTGGTATTTAAAATGTATAATACTAAAGAGAAAGAATATAAGTATTCATGCCTTAGAAAAATCGATTGAAAATTCTGATTGGATGGTTGCGTTCCTCTCGAAAAATTAGTAAAACTCGTTCTTGAATGATCTTGTCAAAACTTGGGTTAAATCTTAATGTTAAATGGGGCCAGGGTTTGTAGATGAGAGGTGATAACGATGTGGGAGACTTCTAGTTTAAAATTTGATGAAAAAGTATTTAGAAAATTCTAATTCCTAGTTATTTTTATGCGGAAAAGATTCAGAGTTTTAATATAACTCAAACTCTAAAAAAACCAAATCATATCTGACGACACTGTCCGGGGGGAATCGATTCTCCCCAAAGGCGGAATCGATTCGGTTGTGGACAGGTGTTCAGGTCGCCCCAAAATGTGTATATATAAATAAAAACCAAATTTCTCCCCCAATTTCAATTCCGATTAAAATCCTATTTTTCATAAATAAAAATGAATATACTAAATTGCTAAAAATAATTAAATCCAATTTTTTTTTTTATTTTTTTGAATTTTAAAATAAATTAAATTATTACCGGTTTGAAATTACGAGGTGCTACATACTTCTCCACTAACACAAAAATTTCATCCTCGAAACTCAACGAAGCATAAACGCGCAAAAATAAAATAAGGCTCACATATGCCTACCTGTTAAATGTCACGATTAGTCGCTCATACACTCAATCCTAAATGAATTTTCCCCACGATCAAAAGTATAATATATAACCTAATTATCTATATATATACACACACATATAACTATCAAAATAACGGTGTACCACAATCTCCGCGAATCACCACTCGATTCTATCTCTCAAAAGTCAGCGCAACACTAAAGTCCTCAAATCAATTCACACCACCAAAATGATACTTACGATAACTAACATCTTCACTAACAATATCCACAATAAATCTAGTCTCCCAAAATCACTTCTACATATCCTCACATCAAAATTACTAGTTTTACCTCCCTATCTCCAAGAAACACAACTAACATATATGCTAGATCTAATACATTGAGGAGTACGAATCAGTAGAGGGGATCAAAGGTCGATAACTCGGAAGATAAACAGACTCACAACCTATGGGATCTACGACCATTCTCTAATACCCTATGTAACACTCCGCGTAATCTGGCAAGCGAGGTGGCCATTCGCCGTCGTCAAACTACGTTGGGCATCAATAAATCAGTTATCATTCTTAGCATATGACATATATATGAGACATATAAAAAAATTTCATAAGATCATAATCAAATTAATCCAATAAATATAACCATTCATGCAAAACTTAAATTCATTACCATGCTAATCTCTAAAATAAATTCAACTCTAAATAAAGATAAACTCAAATGAAATGATCCACCTGAAAATATCTTACTGAAATTATAAGAAACTGTAGAACCGATTGGGCCACCATATCCATAAATAAAAGTCTCATAATAAAAGAGATGGAATAGAAATCAATCCTAAACTACTAAGGCATCTAAAATAAATCTCCTATTTAACCTCCAAAAATATCTCCAATCACTCATATGCAGCTACTCCAACGCCATACCTGAAATATTAGTCAACGCAATGGGTCAAAGCCCATTACATGAGTACTAGCTACTCCCCCCAATTAGAGTTTGTGAACCCAGACAATATAATTATACAAGATAGACACCACAATAGACTATTTTAATTTCAACGAGATATAAACTAACATGCGAGTAAAATAAACTTCTACTATCTAATCACGTAATTTAAGCCACCCCAAAAGTTTAATTCCAAATATTTTGTTAGCACTGTAATTTAAAAATTATCTCTTATCCTTACTTAATTTACTTATTCAATTATTTTCATTCACGCGGCACCGTTATGACCATTCGACCCCTTATCGGTCCTTCACACACTTTTGGCATGATTAAAGTTCTACACATCACACCCATTCCCCTCACTACAGCCAGTCAACTCGATATTTTTCATCTTTCCACATACTCGTGAGGTTTCATGAACGACACGTCACTATAGTCAGTGGACCCATATTCTCTCAGCCCCGCACATACTCGTGACGCCACTCACACCCACGTCGTTATAGTCAGTCGATGCGTATTTTGTCAGCCCTGTTCATACTCGCATCGCAAATTCATTTTTTTATACCCGTTCATTATCTTAGGCATTAATTCTCAAGTTCTCATTTTTTAAACGCGTATTTTGTCAGCCCTATTCTTGAGCACATATTCTCAATCCTACGCCTAGTCCCGTACCTAAAGGTCTCCAAAACACAAATATGTCCTATCCTATAACATAGGATGAATCTCTACACTTAATTTCCTACTAATCTCGTGCCTAGACTATCAAATCAATGGAACGACACAAAAATCAACCCCATTCCGGAATATCTCATTCATAAAAATCTACAGTAACTAGTCCCATACCAGAAAGTGTTAACCACAACTACGACATACTTACTTGTCCCATACCTAACAAGCACTCCTAAAGTTCAGGTGAGAGTATAACTACCTGAAAATCTTGTCGATGTCAAATATAATTAAATCAATAAGTCGCATAGGTCATATTATCAACAATTCTACCAATTTCTCATAAGATCACAAATAAATCTACTTTCATCCGTTTAATCAATTTTCATACTTAACCAACTTATTTTTATGCATCTAATATAATTTCAACATCATGCAAGTTTATGGCGCACACACCAACATTTCCCTTTTCACACTTACATAACTTTAAGTGATTACACAAGTCCCCTTCAATAACAAATCTACTATGATTTTCAACATGCAATTCTACATCCATATTAACCAAAAATCCAATATCTACCCTAAGCACACAAGAGTTATAAATCTTAATTCATATTAAGATTTTTCATAAAAGTAGTACCAATATAGATTTCACTTTCCGTAATTAAGGTTTCTAATTTATTTAAAAAAAAACAAATAATTTACTGTTTAGGCAATATTTAAAACGCATAATACTAACACGAAAGAATATAAGTATTCATGCCTTAGAAAAGTCGGTTGAAAATTCTGATTGGATGCTTGCATTCCTCTCAAAAAATTAGTAAAACTCGTTCTTGAATGATCTTAAGAAAACACGATTTGAGCCTTCAAAACTTGGTATAAATCTTGATTTTAAATGGGGCTAGGGTTTGTAGATGAGAGGTGGTAAAGATGTGAGAGACTTCTGGTTTAAAAGTTGGTGAAAAGTGTTTAGAGAAGTCTAACCCCGAGTTATTTTTATATAGAAAAGATTAACAATTTTATTATAACTCAAACTCTAAAAAAACAAATCTTATATGTCGACACTGTCCAGGGCGAATCGATTTTCCCCTAAGGTCAAGTCGATTCGGTCCTGAACAGGTGCCCAAGTCACCCCAAAATGTGTATATATAAATAAAAACCCGATTTCTCCCTTGATTTTAATACCGATTAAAATCTTATTTACCATAAATAAAAACCATCATTTTAAATTTCTAAAATTAACTAAATCCAAAATATTTATTTTTTTGAATTTCGAAATAAATTAAATTATTACCGATTTACAATTATGGGGTGTTAGAAGCCTGTGTGCTCATTTTTTTGCTTCTATTTACATTCTTAATGTGTCAAATATTGTATTAGTTATTATTTCAATTGGAGTTTGTTTAATATTTGAGACTGTTGCATTTCCAGTGATAGGTTTTATTATTTTTTGTTATTATGGTATCAGAGTGTTATGTTAGCTCATTCACATTATTTTAATTCAGTTAGTTATTTTACCCATATTATTTTATTTATGTCCTGCATAGAATGGTATTCAATTGTTTAGACTCGGGTATTATTTAGTTTTAAAACTTATTAATCTAGTTGTTGGTTTTACATGGTGTCACATATTGCCTATAAAAGTGTATGTCATTTCAAAGTTTGATTTGATTCAATTCATGTTGACAAGGTTAATAGGATTAGTAAATGGGTGTTATCTCTATTTGAGTTTTTCTTATACTATATACCTCAAGGGGCTATAAAAGACCAAGGTCTAGTTGACTTTTTGGTAGGTGATCCATATGAGGATGAGCCAGAAGGAGAATGCGAAATAGGATACATGTCATTAGGTCCTTGGAAGTTACGGTTCGATAATTTGAAGACTAAAATAAGGTTAGAACTAGGGGTAATTATTGACTCTTCTGAACATATTAAAATAGAACATGGATATATACTAAAAGAAAACACATGTTCCAATAATCAAGTGTAACATGAAGTTGTTATAATGAGCTTAGAAATCCTTGGAAGTTATAATGATTTTGTAATATAATTCATTGTGAACTCTCAAATGGTCATAAGATAATTAACTCACGAATATAGATGTATAAATGATGGTTTAACCTTACGATGATCCCATTTATGACTTCTCATCATTGTTATGAAGATTTTACTCATCGGCCTAAATGGGTCTCAAAGGGTCAGACTCACAGGGTTGGCCTCAATAGGGTCGTCCTTAAAATGGTTGGCTCAAATTAGACTATGAACGTGTGGGAGTTGCTAGAAAGGTCATTTCTGTCACTTAAAACTATGCACAAGTGAGCACACGTGGTGATATCACAAGTGAGAGGAATAATCAAACTATTCATGCATCTTTTAGAAGGATATATGGCACTTATCTAGTGATGGATATTTAACAACATTCTCTATGTGTTTGGGGTGTACACTTTACCTGAAGTCTGTTATAAATATCAGGTCGTTGCACCTTATTAAAAATGTCATTTTTTATGTACTGAAACTCGACAGAGATATTTTTAGATACACAAGTACTATTATAATATGTATCACCTTCATGAACTAATGAGAAATGAGTTGTACCAAAGTAGATGTAGGCCAATTGGTTAAACCACTCTAAATCTTTATGTTTGATCTACTTGACTGCACTTAAATACTTTATCTATTATTCTACACCCTTTCCTAAAATGATCTTACATATGAATCACTAAGTTACCTTCATATTGTTTGAGCTAGAATTTTTATGTATCATCAATCTGGAATTAGTGATGGCAACGGGTCGAGTTTGGGGAGGGTTTGACATAACCCAAATCAACCTTATGAAAATTTTTAACCCCCCTACCCCGTGACCCGCGATGAGATTTTTTAACTCGCTCCGAACCCATTTAAGTGTACCCCCCTAAACCCACCCTCGCCCCCACCCCGCCCCGTTTAGACTAAGCGGCTCAAAACCCTGCTTGGGGCAGGTTAAAACCCGCTTGTTAAACCCACATACTGCATATATAACTTATATATATAAATTTTTAGTGTAAATAATCTATTAAATATGAGTGTTTTAGTAATTATAAGAAATAAATGGGGTGGGGCGGGGCGGGGCGGGACAGGTTATGCTTATATATAGTAAATCCGAACCCACACCGTTTAATAAAAAGTATAAAAAAAATAAACAAACCTGCCTCGTTTATTTTAAATAAGGTTTTAACCTGCCCCATTAAGGGCGGGGCGGGTTAAATTGCCATTCCTATCTGGCATCGTCTGTGGGAATGACTGATTATCTCAGTTGATTTACCTGGTGAACTCTCTCAGAACCTGGTCATAGGTACAAATTTGACTAAGATTGGATATTGATCTACAATTTAAAGGTTTGAGTTAAGGGTTTAACATTCTTCGTCTTTAACATAGTTTCTAGGCATTTTATGAGTTTCATCACAGTTTAATTGTAAATTTGAGTAAAATACACTATTCACCTTCATTTCTGTTTGTTCATAATTTCTAGAATTTTAACCTCAGCTGATCTTTTGCCTCTCGCCATTCGCCCATCTATCTTCGCCTGACGTACAACATTGTTCGACGCACGAACACACCCGATTGCAAATAAGATTCACTACCATATGTATTGAAGCAGGAGAACGAAATTTCACCAAAAATATCAACAATCCTAAACATAAGGCTCTACATCAAAGAAAGTTATGCTAGAAGCATAATAAGCCGCACAGATCCTAAAGGACACTAGAACCTGATGCTCTGATACCACCTGTGACACCCCGACTAATTAAATACCGGGTAGCTACTCCTTTATTCAAATTAATCCAAAATGTCAAGTTGGTTCAGTTCGTAGCATCACTATCGAAAACATTTTAACAATTACTAGCCACCTAATATTTAAAAAGTGAGTTCTCAAATTTTAATTAAAATCGATTAACATGCAATAAGTAAATTGTGAAATGCTAACATAAACTCCACAACATAATCATAATAGAAGAGCCATAAAATAATAATGAGTCTGGAGGAATACTCCTCACAACAATTCGAATACTGGAATAAATAAATACCAAGTCTGCATCACTAAATTAATTACAACCCCAAAATCTGAATTAACTGAATATGTAAGATGTCTCAAAAAGGAATGGGGCGACATGCCCAACAAATGAGATAATCTGATAATGGAGTCAAGATCGAAAATGGAGGCGTCTATTGTCTAGGACCTGCAACTTCCACAGCAGCTGCAGCACGTCACCTGAATGGAACTCCTATACTTGGTGTCCTTGTGGCTGGGCACCTAAAAGGTTTTACAAAAATAGATTTGAAAGCAAACGGGTCAGAGCCCGATTGTGAAAACAGTTTAAAAATTACAAGTGTTTAATATCATTAAACAGTGAATATAAAGTACATGATAGTGTGTGCACTCACATGAGTTCCTCACCTCTCAACTAATTGTGCACTCCTATCGTACCCGTACCCATTCTAGTTATTCCCATATTTAATTAATCCAATACAAAATCTAACGTTACTGTACGATTCCCAATTCAATTCCCGACATCTTATTTTAAACAGAGTGTTTCACTTTTCTACACAGTTTCCCATAATAGTACTACTAATTATTAGAGATCTTCCATTTTATCTGTTCAAAATGTTGCTATTATTTAAACTCACATTTATGCATTACAGTTCATTTCAATTAACAGTATATTATTCTCATCACAAATATAAGATACTAGCACCCCGAGACTAAGCTGCGGTGCACACATACTCTGCTATCCAATCCAGGTACATCACGTACATAAGGACCACGTATTCCGAATCTCTCAGGAATCGTTCTCACATAACAACAATCACAAGTAATGGAGGCGAACATAGTTCACATCACATGGGTCACGCACATACCTACGCTCCCATGATCAGCAGACTTATTAACTTCTCAATAAGTCCTTCTCTGACCTATGTCCTCGAGGTACCAATCTAAATCCCCCCGTAGGCACACAAAGATTAGATGGCCCTGATCGAACGCCGACCTCCCATGATAGCAAGTACGGTAGGTATGTTATACACAGATAACTACATATACTAAGCATTCACACATCTTAGATATTACAATATTTTAATAGAGGTATACCTCTCGTTCTTATACCATCATTTAATGTCATGAGTTTATAAGTCCTCGATTTATATACATTAATGTTATCAACTCTTCTCACGTCGTAATTAGGTGCTTGTTTCCTAGTTCATAAAGGTCATTCAATTTACTACAAGATTCTAAGGTTTACTCCTCCACGTACTCCAATCTCCCAAATATACCTACTAGTCAATAAGGGAAGGTATTACTCCATTAAATAAGTCTACGGGACATTTGAAATAAAATTAGGCCTAAAAGGCCATTCTGTCAACTTGTTAGAAGTCTCGTTCGAACGAGGTCATTCGAACGAGTGTCGTTCGAACGAAAGGCTTCGAACGGACTACCAACTCGTTAAAAGGGGGTACTGTCATCTCATTCGAACGAGGTCGTTCGAACGACCTGGGCAGGTCTTCTAACGAGATGGCAGTTTGCGCCCAGAAATCCCAAAATCCATTTTTCTCAATTTTTCTCTTCTCTAAATTCACCCTAAGATTATCCCAATCGCATTTTAATGTTCTTAAACTTCTCTAAATCCTCTTAGGTCATTTCTCAGCATATTTTTGGGGTCAAATCCTCCAAATCAACATGGAATTAACATAAATCTCCATATATTTCTCCAAACCCTATGAACATGAACCCGGAATTTGATTGTGCCCAATTACCCATCATAAATTCGTTTTTAAATCATCGTATTTAAGTCTTAGAATACTAAATTAGTCCATCTTCATTCTACATGCAAATCCTATCCCAAATTTAGAGTTTCTCCAACAATTTTATTAGTTTTCCTCAAAACTTTCAAGACAAAATAGTTTCTACACTAAACATGGAAGAAATATTCAATGCACTTAAAAATATTAAATCACTTGCCCCAGATCTGTTCTTCAGATGTGTTGTCGATGATTCGGGGTTGATCCTCTCCTTTATCCGGTCACAAATCCTTTCCAATTTGATGGTGGTGAGTGTTTTTGGTTTGGAACCCTAAAGTAACTCCTCTCTAACTCCCGTAGCCCACTTCTAAAGACTTTTGGCTGGTAATGGCCTTAGTGGCCCCTTTAAAATATCTTAATTAACACTTAAATTCGTGGGTCTAAATTCCCTAATTTTTAAAATTACCAAAATACCCTTCTAGGTTGCCGGTTTGGCCTAAAAGTGACCCGGGACCCAAATTAAACCCCCGGCTAGTGTTTTCTGACTATTTTGACCCTTCCGGACACGTTGGCGCACTCAAAATGACCATTCGGTTGATAAAAATATAATTCACTTTTTAATTTAAATAATTTCGTTCCTGACGCGACTGACATGCGCGTCCCAACTTAAGTTTCCAAATTGTCATAGTCCAGCCTCGTGACAATTTTAATAGTTTCAATACTCATGTATTATCATATATACTCAAAAATATTAAATTTTAACATCATAATCAAATACTAACTCACATCTTGCTAGTATTTATATCCGGATTAATTTCCAATTTATTCTCATTTAATTCAATTAATCCCTTAAATAAAATCAATAAAATTACGGGGTATTACATACTTCCCCCCTAATAACAGAATTTCGTCCCGAAATTTGTAAAAGTAAGCATACCTGTAAAAACTAGGTATCCTCCAGTACTCAAAATAAAATATAAAGAAAGACCCAATCATTAAAGCCCTTGCTTCACAACAAGCTTGTTTAACACTCTTGATACTTTATCAGATTACACTTCAATAAATGCACGTGACGTTGCTCTCTTACTAAACATCATTCTAATAAAAATAGACTATTATCTCAATATTATTGTGAGTCCGCACCTCACTACGCATTAACTCCCGCGTTTATTAAAACACCAAACACCCATCCTGAAGGAAATCAATAACACATCTAACTACTCTTGCCTATTCTTTAAATATCTATTTTTCGGCGTTGTGACTTTTACACAAGGGAAAACCACTTCAGTCTGTTGGTGTTACATAAAACATGTGTAAGCACCTTGTCTACTATACTAAGATACGGGTGCTTTCACCTCGACTGTACCATTAGGTAGTATCTTCTCTCCATTACCATAATACACCTCACTTACTAGTTATATCCGATTTGGAAATGAAAAGATCGCAATGAATCCAAAATTTCTTTCATACAATCCACCAGTCATCAATCACCTGGCGCCTACACCTCGGGCTATAGGTGATACAACCCTCAGAATGAAACGTTATTTCCACTACTTCTTGCTACTCCACATTGAAGGTGGATTTCGGGGATTCTCCTATTGGTTCTGGATAATACTGCGCAAGACCACGTACCGACGTGTTCACTCTCTAATAGTGTAAATCACCTAAGTATATAGTCATTTGTCTCCTTCTGGACAACCTGTCCCACGTATTCTAAGGGACTCTTTACTTATCTATAAGTTGGCAACCCCTCATGGAAATTTACCAACTTAACTCTTCCATCCCTGGAATTGTCGGCTTGATACAAAATTATCTAGTTGGTCATCTAACCCCAACCGTTCTACTACTTACTACACCCCTTAATACCGACTTTCACGTATAATTCTTCCCGTTAAGTGATACTTACTAACCCTCTTCTCCCTTCGACGTATACCAATATTTTCGACCCTCGCACTTTTCACCACTTGTGCACATCGGGGCCCTTTAAACCTTATTGACATCATCATTCTATTTTACTCTTGAATTACCCTCAACATCGTTGGAACTCTACTCCAATTTGTCCATAATAATTAAATATTTTCCTTTTCAAGAAAATTCCCCTTATTAAATGTCTTTCCACTGCCTTTTCACCAAATTCGGACGTGCTTACTGATTATACATGATATTCATTTACACCTTTTCTTACGACGTTTAATCCTATAAGTAATAATCTCACCCATCTATGTCCCCTCTTCCCTTGATTTACACCTTAGCAAATCAAGATGTCTACAAGCCTTATAACTCAATCCTACGTTTCTAAACATTATATATGCTTCATACGTATCTCAAACTCTATTGCCGCTGCATTTATATCGTTGTTATACCACTGGGTCATTCTCAATCGCTTCTGAATTTGAAATCCTAAATCCTCCTTAACCTCAATGCGTCCTTCAACTCGAACAAAAATAAAAATTATCAGTACTTCATTACTAACAACTGGATCTTCTGGCCTTATATCGTAAATTTACCCCTTGTTATCTTCTAGTTATAATTACTTACTTCCATAATGATCGAGGTACCCAAAAATCATAGACGAACGGTCATACGTCTCCCTACTACCAACCATATGCTAAGTTTCATGCGTGGGGTGACTCGCAAAGCAAAATCCAAACAAGGAACCCCCCCGATACACTAATTCCTAGCATTGTCAACCATCGGGATCCGTCAAGCCCTCAGTCCATAACATTTACCCCTATATCCCTGTTTCTTAACAAAGTTACATCACCTTCCGCAATGACACTTAAAGAAGTAACTCCAATGACACTTTCTCTTGACACTGATGGTAATCAAATTCCATATACACCATGCAACTAAAATCGGGGTTCTCAAAATCCCGTCCCCAGACACACAACTATGAGTATAAACTCCTAAGTCTCTAATGGGTGATAAAATAATGCACTCTTCTCATTACGGCCTCTCTTGCGTTAATTATAACAACCAACTAACTCTTTGCTGACTAGTAAACTAATTACATACGACTTATAACAATTGAATTCCCACGCATATTGGGATTAAATACCCGAGACCATTATACCTTTTTGAAATCACAACATATATTTATATACATATATACAAAAGTACAATTTGCGAGCCCGGCCCTCTCACAGATGGGGCCTCTTTAGAACAAAACATGCTACCCCAAGGTAGTAATATAGTAAACTTGCAATACCAGCACACTATCGGTATAATCATATATATAAAACCATAAATTAAATCATATCATACTCGTATAACACAGCACTAAAACGAGTAATTTCAATAAAGTATAAACCGCTATCAATATACCCATTCATCCTCCGCGGATGACAATAAAAATAACCCCTCACAATTAGGGAAACTATTCTTATAAATAATAAAATTACTGATGTACTCACCAAACTCGACTCTCAAGCGAGAATAACAATTATGAAAAATGTAGCAACTCATTCATGCCACAAATAACATGTATCATCATCTGAGGATATAACTCATACTTCTATCCTAACAATCGTCTCGGCTGCTCAAAGGGTTCCTGGACCTACCACACATGTCCGTACCAAACCAAATATTTCATTAACTGTTGCCCTCGCCAGGCATAATACCTTGATTCTTACTATTGCATCGGGAAAAATTTATAATGCACGGGTTTCACTCCCCACAAAATACCTCTACACATACTCCACTTATCTTCGTTCACACTGATCATATTAATGTGGTCCCTCTCTCGGACGTTGGTAGTCTCGACTCTGACGACTACCTTCATTGTCCCCTTAGCTTTGACAGCCCTAAGGAACACGCTACTAATTTCCACATCTCTTACTGAAATCACCATCGCTCGGTAATAATTCAGCTATCCGAATCATTTTAACTAGTTCTCCGTTGGGTCTTCCCATTGTGGTGCTTCACCAACACCATTTTTCCCAGTCTTACTTTATATAAAGTCCTTGATTCTTGTATCTCCCCACTCGATGGAATGTTTACCCCCAAATTAATACTACGCGGCAATACCCTCTGCCTTGACCGTCCAAGAAGAATTCTCCCAGAAGGACTAGCAATTCTTCTTGCATGTAAATTCTCCCTTTAATATCCCCTTCTCCATTTCACCTACTTCACCCGGTGTAGGGTTCGCTAAACAATTATATTTCTTCTCACAAAGTGACCTCTGTCCGGCCCTCTCGTGTGAGTTCAGAACAGCCCTCGCCTTTCATCATGAACATCTAACTAAGGAACTTATGGTCAAACCATACGTGCACGCCTTCTCTTGACGTCATGTTCCCCTTCTAAGTGTGGTGATTGTCTCTCACCATTAAAACTTCGCTCTTACGAGTCAAGAAAAATTTTCCCAAATTTTCACTCTCGATTGGCCAGACCCCGACATATGTCCACGCCTTTGGATATATTATGTTTGTTCGACTAGCACACGCCATCTCCGCACTTCGAGTATTGTCACTGCTGGTTCTCTTCAATGTTTCACCTAACTCTTTTTCTCCCATTTGAACCTTGTTGGACGAGTCTAATTTGATCCCACTTCCTACTATTGTTGTGCCTGGAAGTCACAAGTCGCGCCTTGGCCGTCGGTACCGTTCAAGACTTCCATGCCATGATGTGGGTGACTTCGACTACCGTCATCCTTCTTTAATATAATAAATAACCTCAGCTAATCTTTTGCCTCCTGCCATTCGCCCATCTGTCTTCGCCTGACGTACAACATTGTTCGACGCACGAACACACCCGATTGCAAATAAGATTCACTACCATATGTATTGAAGCAGGAGAACGAAATTTCACCAAAGATATCAACAATCCTAAACATAGGGCTCTACATCAAAGAAAGCTACGCTGAAAGCATAATAATCCGCACAAATCCTAAAGGACACTAGAACCTGATGCTCTGACACCACCTGTGACACCCCGACTAATTAAATACTGGGTAGCTACTCCTTTATTCAAATTAATTCAAAATGTCAAGTTGGTTCAGTTCGTAGCATCACTATCGAAAACATTTTAACAATTACTAGCCACCTAATATTTAAAAAGTGAGTTCTCAAATTTTAATTAAAATCGATTAACATGCAATAAGTAAATTGTGAAATGCTAACATAAACTCCACAACATAATCATAATAGAAGAGCCATAAAATAATAATGAGTCTGGAGGAATACTCCTCATAACAATTCGAATACTGGAATAAAAAAATACCAAGTCTGCATCACTAAATTAATTACAACCCCAAAATCTGAATTAACTGAATATGTAAGATGTCTCAAAAAGGAACGGGGAGACATGCCCAACAAATGAGATAATCTGATAATGGAGTCAAGATCGAAAATGGAGGCGTCTATTGTCAAGGTCCTACAACTTCCACAGCAGCTCCACCACGTCACCTGAATGGAACTCCTATACTTGGTGTCCTTGTGGCTGGGCACCTAAAAGGTTTTACAAAAATAGATTTGAAAGAAAACGGGTCAGAGCCCGATTGTGAAAATAGTTTAAAAATTGCAAGTGTTTAATATCATTAAACAGTGAATATAAAGTACATGATAGTGTGTGCACTCACATGAGTTCCTCACCTCTCAACTAATTGTGCACTCCTATCGTACTCGTACCCATTCTAGTTATTCCCATATTTAATTAATCCAATACAAAATCTAACGTTACTGTACGATTCCCAATTCAATTCCCGAAATCTTATTTTAAATAGAGTGTTTCACTTTTCTACACAGTTTCCCATAATAGTACTACTAATTACTAGAGATCTTCTATTTTATCTGTTCAAAACGTTGCTATTATTTAAACTCACATTTATGCATGACAGTTCATTTCAATTAACAGTATATTATTCTCATCACAAATATAAGATACTAGCACCCCGAGACTAAGCTACGGTGCACACATACTCTACTATCCAATCCAGGTACATCACGTACATAAGGACCACGTATTCCGAATCTCTCAGGAATCGTTCTCACATAACAACAATCACAAGTAATGGAGGCGAACATAGTTCACATCATATGGGTCACGCACATACCTACGCTCCCATGATCAGCAGACTTATTAACTTCTCAATAAGTCCTTCTCTGACCTATGTCCTCGAGGTACTAATCTAAATCCCCCCATAGGCATACAAAGATTAGATGGCCCTGATCGAACGCCGACCTCCCATGATAGCAAGTACGGTAGGTATGTTATACACAGATAACTGCATATACTAAGCATTCTCACATCTTAGATATTACAATATTTTAATAGAGGTATAGTTCTCATTCTTATACCACCATTTAATGTCATGCGTTTATAAGTCCCAGATTTATATACATTAATGTTATCAAATCTGCTCACGTCGTAATTAGGTGCTTGTTTCCTAGTTCATAAAGGTCATTCAATTTACTACAAGATTCTAAGTTTTACTCCTCCACGTACTCCAATCTCCCAAATATACCTACTAGTCAATAAGGGAAGGTTATTACTCCATTAACTAAGTCTACGGGACATTTGAAATAAAATCAGGCCTAAAAGGCCATTCTGTCAACTCGTTAGAAGTGTCATTCGAACGAAAGGCTTCGAACGAACTACCAAATCGTTAGAAGGGGGTACTATCATCTCGTTCGAACGACCTGGGTAGGTCTTCTAATGAGATGGAAGTTTGCGCCCAGAAATCCCAAAATCCATTTTTCTTAATTTTTCTCTTCTCTAAATTCACCCTAAGATTATCCCAATCGCATTTTAATGTTCTTAAACTTCTCTAAATCCTCTTAAGTCATTTCTCAGCATATTTTTGGGGTCAAATCCTCCAAATGAACATGGAATTAACATAAATCTCCAAATATTTCCCCAAACCCTATGAACATGAACCCAGAATTTGATTGTGCCCAATTACTCATCATAAATTCGTTTTTAAATCATCGTATTTAAGTCTTCAAATACTAAATTAGTCCATCGTCATTCTACATGCAAATCCTATCCCAAATTTAGAGTTTCTCCAACAATTTTATTAGTTTTCCTCAAAACTTTCAAGACAAAATAGTTTCTACACTAAAGATGAGCAATGCTCGTCCCACCCCCTTGGTTTACTCCATATTGCGTCACTTATTCATATACTCATGTGGAGGTTTTATATCCCTACATATATATTACACGTTCAGCTCTCTATTATGTTAACCATCCTAAGTCATTTCAACAGCCTACTATTTTTTACTAATGGACCCACGCTTTTGTCTCCTCTTGAAAACCAATTAACCACCCTCCATTTGTTTTTTAAGATATCTTGGCATTACTACTACGTACCTGATCATCCACCCACCATAGTTGACCCAGGGAACCACCTTAGTCTTATTTGTTCTTATATTGGAAACTAAGAACTAACATCATTTTCTTTTTGTTTTTAACATTTTTGGCACCATTTACCTTCGTGTAGAATTTGTCCTACACCTGCTATACTTAGGTCGGCACAAACTTTTTTTCTTTGATTGTTTGATTCTTAGTCTTGTTATATTTATTTATACAAACTAATACCACTTAACATTTAATTAAAAGATCCACAATCCATTTAAATCGATATCCACATATAACATTAATAATTTTTTCAATGTCGCACCCTAATTTCTTGTTAATTTAATAGACTTTTTACTATTCACATAATTACTTTATTTTGCCAACAATGTCGATTAATTCCCATGCGATGCCATGCATGCGACATGCAACTCTACGCATCACCTCTAAAATATATGTAAAGTCCAAGTGACCCCATGTTTGTGCATATTTTATGTAAACTTCCTATCGTTACTCCATGCACACCACGTAGTTATTGTTTCAACAATTTAATCAAAGGTCGGGTTATTACACTTGGTAGTGGTGAAAAAATTTTATAATAGAAAAGTGGTCATAAGTTCCCATAGTAAAAGTTAGAAATCATAACTCAAAAAGTGATGAGCCAAAGCTCAAGAAAAATTCCTTTTTTTCAAATTACCCTCATCCTAATGTAGAACTTGGATGAGATCTAGGATAAGCATAAGATAGAAAACATGAACTATTTCAGTCAATTTAACACAAATTAGTGAGAGGGAAGGTCTTGATTAAATGGTATCTACTTTATCGACTGCTTTAAGATAAATTTGTTTGAGAACTAAAATAATTAGCGCATTTAATATGAATATCACCCTCATACTACTATAAAATCTAGTCATGAGCTAGAATAAGCATAAGAAAGATTAGAAAAAGTCGAGTTTTATTCTAGAAAATTAATGATTGGTTTGGCGAGTCTTAATAAAAGTTATCTTAAGGAAAAATTATCATTGCATTAATTTTTTAGCTAATTTAAGAAGAGCAAGTTGGAAGACCAATGAATTCTGGTTTGGTCTCAACATTTTTATTCCCTCATCTCTAGGTTCATCCTTCATAGATTCATTTTTAACATTTTAAAGGCATAAGATCAAGGTTCGGCCTTAATATTTCAAGGCCTCAAATCAAGGTTCATCCTTCACGAGTTCAACCGCAATATTTTAAGGCCTCATCTTAAGGTTCAACCTTAACAGTTTCGACCTCAAATTCATAGTTGAACTTGAGTAATAAGGTCAAGCATATGGGGGTACCAATAAGGAAACAAGGACTAACCCTATTATCCAACAGGGGATCGGCTCCAACATTTATTAGACCCTCATGACCTTCGACCTCCATAGGTACCAATAGATAAATATGCACTAACATTATTGGCCAATAGGGGGTAATCACCAACATTTAATGCACCCTAGGGATGACCTACTCACATTTAGGAATCTCATCTCCCTCAGCCTTCATAAGGTCGGCTGCTCATTTTGGCACCCTCAGCTCCCTCAGCCTTCATAAGGGTCAGTTTGTATATTTTTGAGGACCCTCACCTTCCTCAACCTTCATAGGGTTGGCCTCCACATTCTTGGGCACCTTAGCTCCCCCTTACCTTCATAGGGTTAGTTTCATCATGTGATGGTCCCTCGTGATCTCCATCCTTCATAGAGTCCGCTTATATATTTTTAAAACCCTCATCTCCCTTATACCTTCAAAGGCTCAACTGCAATATTTCATGGACCGTCATGACCTTCATCCCTTATAGGGTTTGGACCCTCAATTTGTCACACCTTCATAGATTCAGCCTTCACAGTTTTTGCCTCAACAATTTAAGGGACTTATGAGATTATCAAGTGAATTAGACCAATCCAAATTCTCAACTGATCCTCGACTTCATAGGGGTCAACTAGAACTAATCTATACCCTCAAAAAAGCCTTGATTTTTAATAAAGCATTATTAACATGGGTCGACTAGGCCTATCCTTAACTGGCAATGGCACTTAGGCTAAGACACCTTAAAATTAAGCGACCCATAAATGGAGCAACCAGATGGTTAAGTTGCGCCAAAAGTGGACGAGTCTTCAAAATAAAACTTAAATTAGTGAAGTAAGATCATCGATAAGGAGCGAGTCAACCGCACACACCTCAGCTTGAAAGGGTTAGCTAGTATAATTCAGCTACTTTCATACACCTCAGCTCGAAATGGGTCAGTTGATATGCATGGGTAACCTTCATATATCTCAACTCAGAATAGATCGGATGATGCAAATAAGAAACCTTCACGCACCTCAGTTTAATATGGGTCGGAGTTGATGGTGTGCAAATGGACAACCCGTGAATAGAAGCTCCGAGATGCTTAAGTATATCCAAAAAAACTCAGACCCATGCAACATACCATGAGTTGGGTTTATTGGTTCACCCTTGATATTTAATTAGTTCAGCCTCAATATTTGAAAAAATAAGTCGACACCTAAACAAGTCTAAGTAAGTGGTCATGTGGACCCTTAATCGAAGAATAATCAATAGACAAGTCGACCCACAATATAGATCAACACATAGTGGCCTATTTCCATAATCTGTACAAGTTGATCAATCCAAGATTATGGGTCAAAATGATGGGAATTGTTCCTATATTGGTCATCGATGAGGAAAATGAGAGATTGATTTCCACAACAAATAAAAAAGGCAAAATAAAAATTTTAAATGTCATCTATCAATGCCCAATTCAAAAACATCGGGACCAGATGGATTTTTGGATTCCTTTCTCAATATCTTTTCGGCCACTATTGGAGCTAATTTAGTAGTGAGAACGCCCCTACGAGGTGTGTGCTTAGGCAGGCATGGTATTGCAAAAAAAAAGTCTATTTTTAGATTTTTCAAATTTAAAGATTAAAACGTTAAATAAATTAGACCCAATAAACTTATGCACTAATTTAAACCTTTGTTGTCAAAAACCTATTTTCAATTTTATCTTTTTAACCTAAAACATGTATCCAGGTGATAATAAAATAAAATAAATAAATCCAACACAATATGCCTATGTATGAGGAAAACCAAAAAGGAAAAAACCTCGGCCAGCCAGCCAAACAGTTCATTATGATACGAAATTACAAAAGTTGACAGATGAATTACTCAATGACTCGATCCTCGTAATCCTTGACACATTTTAATCTTCAATCTCTCCTCCACAGTGCGACACAGGAGTCCACCCATGCCAGCTACCACAATGTACGAGTTAAGGCACGCCTCGGTATCCATCGATAAGGCTCATCAACCGTCTACAGATTAAAACACGATATCCATCACTTCTTCACTGCAACACAGCAAACCAAGTACAAAGTCTATTGCTAAAAACATCTTCTCAATCCAAGATGATGAGAAACAAACTTTGGTGCCCAAATAGAAAGATCTCAAAGCATAAGAAATGTGAATCTTGGATCTTTAAACGTAATGGGTGAAACTTGAGTTTTGGAAATTTTATAAATTGATAGTAAAATGTTTTCAACCAAAAGTTATTAAAAAAATCTAATTGCAACACACCTATAATTTATAAATAGTAAAACAAGAATTTTCAAGCGGCGAGATGATATTTTCATTTTAACGAAACCAAGTTAGTTTAAACGAGAATCCATATTTGTCCTAAAGAACTTCCATCGAGCTTCTAACGATATGTGCACTTCTTGACAAAGACCTCCTCATTTGATGTTTGTTAGATGCATCTCCAACCAACTTTCCAGTGCCATTCGAACCAGTTCAAATTTCATTCTAACCAAACTGCCACTTCATTCTAACGATATTCAATTCTCATTCTAACGAGATAAAAAACAAATAAAAATTTAAAAATAGTTCCAAACGATTTTGTTCTTAAAAAAGCACGCATAAAAAATATCAAAGGACCATATTTCATAATGCATCCATACCTGTGAGATCCTCAATAAACATGAAGGTAAACTTTCCATGTTAAACATGGCATCAACTTTGAAGCTTGTCCGCTACATCTTCATCAAACATATCATAGGCTTGCGATATCGACAATACGAAGCCTAACCTTTGACTCAAACGTTTTGTCCAAAATTAAGTCAATTAGAAACAAATAGACTCTATTGGAAATTTGTACTTACAAATATCCTCCATTGGCTATTCCGAGACAAAACCAAACTAAAAATACTATGGGTTGTTAAGATTTCTAAAAAGTCTCAATCCCCAACCCCAAAATTAAAAAAAAATACAAACACTCAACATACACACAAACTTAAGTAGCTTTTCTCACTTAAAAACTTGTTTGTATGATGTAAACATGCACACTTAAATAGACCTTCAAATGTAAAGAGAATATAACAAGTATAAATCTGCATCAGAATAAAATTCTAACAATGTCTAAAACAATCTCAACCTAAGTAATATGTCTACCCCTATGATAAAGATATCCTAATCACGAAAGTGAAAGATACCATTTCTCCCTCATTTTGTTCATGAATAGACAAAGTAGGAAAGCATAAGATAATTACTCCCCTATAAACCAAATCTCCCCCTCAATATGTGAACATGTGATAAATATAATGAAATAGGGAGGCGGGAATAACATCATACAATGGTGTAAAGTGTAGTAAACACACAACATGGACACTCAAGAACATATGATCATAATGATCAAACAATATTAATATTAATGCAAAAAGATACCAATATTAATAAGCAATGAAGTATCATATCAATTTGAAATTATCAATTTTAAAAAAGGGAATTTCAATACACATAATGAGAGATATCAATATGATCATAAATCATATTAAATAAAATCCAAAGATAAAGCATACGGTAAACATGGACTAAATGTAAACCTCAAAGACTTAAACAAAAACGATACCATATATAACATATGAAATATACCAATAAAATACCGACACATATATAGGTATAAATAACCACAAAAATTCGACAAAAAGATATAAGTTGTACACACTAGCATATTATCGATCTATCTAAATATGTGAGATAGAATGAATGGTTGTGAACTGGATACAAATAAATTATGACCCAAACACTCAAATATATTTAAGCAACTCTAATCAACTGAAAAACTTTATTAAACTAAGATTTAGCCTCAAGTGACAAGATAAAGTGAACTCTATGAACAAACAAGCACAATGCACACAAGTCTATATTATTGATAATTCTACAAATCAGTAGCGTCATGAAAAAAATAAGAATAACTAGGAATCATTGTGCAAACTCGTTGATCTTCAGCTAAACACCCTCAAAAGATAAACATATATCATATTTTTTTCTCTCAAATATTTTGAAGCTTATTGCTTTTGAAAATCAAACAAACTAAACATGTTAGCCTTGGCAATTTTTCTATTTTTATTGGCTTTAATCTTCTTATTAGGCTATTGACAACGGTGACTTTCCCGCAAAAGAGATTTGTTCCTTTCGTAGACCTTTCCCATTTACCCTCATAATTTTTTTAATAAAATCAAGCAAGCTCACGAGAAACAGTTCTTACATGCATAAATTCCCCACAGTCACACAATATGTGGATGAAAAAATTATTGAGAGAACATATCACATACCTCAAATATACATGTGAAGTTAGGATATAAAGAGACCGTGCATGTGTGTGTGGATGCATATACAAAGTTAATCCATTAAGCGAATCAAGTTCGAAACAACTCCATGCAAGCCTGGTTAAGAATAATCTAAGTATTAACAGTCATAACCAAATGTCCTAGTCACACAGATTACACGAAATGAATTGGATTCAAACACACCAATATGCCACACTGAATGTGTAAAACTAAAATACACAAAAATGAAAATATTTTTGAGTTTTTCTAAAAAAAATCAAAAGAAAATACCATTTTTGAAAACAAACTAACTCAAAAGACAAACAAAATCCTTTAGTGTTTTTCAATATGACTGAATAAAAGAAAAATCAAAATACAAAATATATACATAACATACAACTAGTAAATGTATATCATAACGCATAACTAGTGTATGTAAACATGCCAACACAATCAACCATTAGATATAACATGTGAAGTATCATGTGTAATCAAATGAGAATTAATGAATTTAGTATGTAAAGCCTCCAAATCATATTTCCTAACCCAAGTAGGTGTAATATGATTGTTAAGGGCTTTGGGAACATTGTTCTTAAGATATCAATAAAACCTCTTAAGGTGAGCTTTCCTACTGCAATATGTGCAAGTGTAGGGGGTGTTACCTAAAGGTTAACCTTTAATAATTTTCCTAGTCGACTCTCTTAAATTCATGGTCTTTGCTTCAGTAGTAGAAGCATATTTGTCATCGAAATCAATTCCACTCTTGTCATCTTTGATTTAAATGGTGCCTACTATCTTATCAAACTCTTTAAACCTAGACTCCAAATCAAATTTTGCTCTAATCGAATCTCTCAATCTCTCTTTAGCTCAACTATCCTCAACTCGAGTAAATTCCTAGACTCCTTAAACTCAAGAAGTAATTTCTTCATAGCCACCATCAAATCACTAATATTATATCTCTCACCTTCAACATACTCTAGCTTCTCTCTAATACTTCTCTCACGTGACCTATGATCCTTAATCGAAACATTATCATTACTCTCTACGTCACACTCTCTCAACTTAGCTTCCAACTTCAAATTTTCCTCCTTCACTTTCATCGTTTATGCATATAACTCATGGAAGGAAACTTGGAGTTAACTCTCCTCCTCCTCCTCTTCTCCATCCTCACTCTCGTCTCCACTCTCTCGATGATCACTCACTTGGGATCCATAAACTACGGCCTCGAAAGTGTCATGAATATAAATACATTCATGGGGAGATTTCTCATCAAAACTCATATGACTAGCCATAAACGAGTTGAAGTTATGTTCAATGGGTGAATCAAGTTCCTCTTCTAAATCACAATCACTAAGGGTGGCACTATATGCTATCAGTTTCTTTCTTTCCTTCATTAATTTAGTGGGGCACTCAGTTATCCTATGGCCATAACCCTCATAACCATAACAATAGTCTGAATTATCCCTCTTAAAATTATCATTACAATTCTTAGGGAAGTTATAGACCATATAGTGCACATTTTTCTCAAACATTTTTGCATCTTTTGTTTGCAAATTTCTCGAATTTCTTTGCCAATATGGCCATATCCTCAGAGTCGATGTCAGACTCATCATCCAAAACAAGTGTATCATATTTTTGGGATTTCAAAGTAATGCCCTTGTTTTTATTCTTCTCGATCTTGAAGGTAAACATGTCAAGCTTATAAGTTTTTAAATCACCAACAAGCTCTTCAAGTTTTGTTGAATATAGAGTACCAAAAGAATTGAGAAAGGTCACTTTTGGATTAAATCTTTCAGAAAACAACCTTAAGATTTTTTAGATTACTCGGTTATTGAGGATCTTTCCTCGAAAATTAAAAGACTATTTAACTAAGTTCGATAGTTTAGCATATAACTCATCAAAGGACTCACTCTACAACATCCCAGTGGTTTCAAATCGAGTGGTGAGATTTTGGCATTTGGAAGCTTTAACAGCGTTAGTTCCTTCATGGACAAGTTGGAGTATGTCCAATGCCTTTTTTGACATTTCACAAGTCATAATGCAATGAAACTCCTCCGGGGTGACAAAGAATTTAAACCTCGAGAGTTATAATGTGCTAACCTATGCTCAGCCTCACTCCATGATTCTATGGATTTTAAATGAATCGTTTCACCTTCTCTAATGATAGGTAGAGACCACCCTTTAACTACTGCTAACCAAACCCGCTCATATATAGCCTTAAGTGCTAATTTCATACGCATTTTCCAGTATACTTAGTTCGAACCATCAATCATTGGGGTTCTAATACCATTAATTCCATTAAAATTCATGACTAAAAAGAAGGGAATTAAACACGATAAGTTAGTGTTACAATTCTAATACCAATTTTAAAATTTCCCTGAGAGGTGTGTGCCTGGTATTGCAAACAAAAAGTCTGTTTTTAGATTTTTAAATTTAAAGATTAAAACTTTAAACAAATTAAACCCAATAAAAAAATGCACCAATTTTAAACCTTTGTTGTGAAAAAACGATTTATTCAATTTTACCCTTTTAACCTAAAAGATCCAACTAGGTGATAAGAAGGTAAAATAAATAAATCCAACATAACACGGTGATGTACGAGGAAAATCACAAAGGGATAAACCTCATACAGACCAACCAAGTAGCTCAATATGATACGAAACTACAAAAATTACAAACGACTTACTTAATGACTCGATCCTTACAAGCCTTAACGCGTCTTCAATCTTTAACCACTTCTCCACAATGTAACGTAGAAGTCCACCCACACCAGCTGCCACAATACATGAGTCCATAAGTCTACAGATTTGTCTATGTCATGAAAGATACCGAGAACTATTTAGAAAAGATCAGTACTTCAATCGATAGACAGATCGTAATAATCAGCAAATCGATATCAAAAGCCAAAATGGCCCAGTACCTCAAAGAGGTAGGATAAGGAAAACTCAAGTCCACCTGGGAGTCTCGGATGGAACTCTAGTTTAGTAAGAGAAAGCTTTATAATTGTTTAATTTAGTTTTTATTTGGCCTGTCCCTTTACACACCACTCCATCTTCATGACTTCTTCCATGTATTCGAAGATAAGAAGTGGATGACATTTGCAATATTAAATATCTTTAGTCATAACTTTACCCGAGAAGAGTTATAAGTTAGTTTGGTAAAGACTTTAATTTTCCAGGGGTTTTCATTTTTAAAGAGTTTACATTTAAAATGTTTTTTTAAATAAAAATTTAAAATCTAGCTAACTCATTAGAACCATATTGACATGTCATTCGAATGAGTTACACAGTGTCATTAGAACGAGATTCCATCGTTCAAACAAAATTTAAAACGTCGTATTTTGGTCAGTTTTATAATGTCGTTTGAAGTCTCATTAGAATTCATTCAAACAAGAATGTGTACATCTTTAGAACCCAGTTTCCCATGATTAAACGAAATCTAAAGCGATAAGCACTGGAATGTCATTCGAAGATTCATTAGAAACATGTTCGAACGTAAAAGGGTACATCGTTCGAAGAGGTACAAGGTCATTCGAACGAGCACGATATTTTTTTATTTTTAATTATATCTAATCCAAATCTTTAATGCTTATCCTTTTGCAACAAACTACCTTATAAATAGTGATTCAAAACTAGAGTTTTAAACAACTCATATTTTACCTTTTCTAAACCCTTTTAGAGTTCTTTTTGTGATCAAACTCTACAATTTTCCATCCAAGCCCCTTTGAAATTTAGATATCACTTTACCAAATCAAGAAGAACACATAACTATTCAAAAACCCTTATAGAGTTAATTTTTACGACTGATTTATGGAGTCGAGGCCTATTACTGAAGAAGAAGGATGATTGGTGGATACCGAGAGAAGATTTATTCCTATGGGCGGTGTTGGACTATACCGTTGTTGTAGAAGACTTGAAGAACTGTGCATTATACTTAGTGAGACAGAGGGTTCTGTAAGTAGTTTAGTGTCTGTCAATTTTTATAAAGTGCTGAAAAATAAAGGTTTTTCCTTACTTATGCACATTCTTTCTTGTTTAGTTTGACTTAATTAATTTGGACTTCATCATTGCATGCACATAAAATTAATTCAAGATAAAATTTTCTAAAATTTAAATTTTTGTGTCTTTGTCCTAAGATACGAATCAATCCATAGAATTCGCTTTCTCAAATTGGTATTAGAGCTAGTTACACTAAGTTTTTGTGTGATCCTTTAAAATTTTGGATTTGATGGATAATTTATATAATAGGATGTCCGATTTCGATAGGTTAGATTATACATACTAGAAACCTAGGATGAGGTATGTTTTAAAATCTATTGATGAAAGAGTCTGGCTTATTTATGAAATAGGGTGGACACCACCCATAGTGGATAATGAAGTCATAGGTTCAAAACATGTCTCTGTGTGGATAGAAGATGATTTTAAATAGATTAATTTTAACTTGCGCGATTTAAGCGTCATTTTTGGAATAGTCACCCCTGACGAGTTTCACTGCCTCATGATGTGCACCATGTCTAAGGAAGTGCATGATATCCTCCAACTCACTCCCAAGGGTACCAACGATGTGAAATCTTCTATTCTTTAAAACCCACCACTCGATTTGAGACTATTACCATGCTAGAGTCTGAGTCTTTCGATGAATTTTATGCATGATTGCCAAATATCATTAATTGTAATTTTAATTTAGGTGAAAAATCCTGAGATGTGTGTAGTTAAAATGATTTTGAGATCACTTCCATCCACTTTTATTCCTAAGGTTATTGTGCTTAATTCTTCGGGTATATCAGATACGCTTACGTTAGAAGAACTCGTAAGAGACTTTTAAACTTATGAGATCGACATGTTTCCTAAAACTGTTAAAACTAAGGAAAAGGGAATTGCATTGAAAGATCGATCTAAAAAGAAAGAGTAAGTGTTGTTTAACTCCTAGTGTGATTTTGATCTCGATGATCTTGCCCTTTTTGCAAAAAGTTTCAAACAAATTCTCAAACTTAAAATAAAGTACTTCCAAAGAAAATAAAAGTTTGAGAAAGACAAAAAAATATAAATCGGTTTTGAATAAGAAAGAAAATATTACCCTAATAAAGAGGAAGAGAGATGTTATGAGTGCAATGGTAAGGGTCACAAAGCTCATGACTGTGCTATAAGATTAAAGAGACAAGGTAAATGCAAAATTTCCTTCAATGCCACGCTTAGTGAGAACGATGTCGAGTCAATAAATTTCGAGGATGAATCATCGCATGGACATAACTTCATCGAGTTTACGGCTAGTCATGTTAGAACATCGAGTGAACAGTAAGACGTTGAGGAATATACTAAACATGATGACCTTAACAGTGAATCTAGTCATTCTGGAGAGAGTGAGGGAGATGACACTTTAAGAAAGGGATTGAGTGACCTTCAATGTGCTTATGTCGAGCTTTATGTTGATGTGACACCCCGACTAATTAAATACCGGGTAGCTACTCCTTTATTAAATTAATTCAAAATGCCAAGTTGGTTCAGTTACTAGCATCACTGTCGAAAACATTTTAATAATTACTAACCACCTAGTATTTAAAAAGTAAGTGCCAAATTAGAAGTTAAGTCTGATTAACATGCAGTAAAAGAATAATGGAATAGTCAACATAATCCATTCACCATACGAAATAATGAAATAACCAACAACAATAATATGAAATCCGGAGGAAAACTCCTCACAACAAACCCAACAAATGGAAATAATGCAACAAGTCTGAATCCTGAATAATTACATGATAAAAGTCTGAAAAACTGAACTGAAATGTCTCTAATAGAATTTGGGCAACATGCCCTACAACTGAAGAATACTGAATATGGAATCCAAATGATAGAAGCGTCTAAAAGTAAATCCCTGTAACTTCCACAAACAGCTACAGCTCGTCACCTGAATGAGTATCCTATGCATGGTGTCCTTGTGGCTGGGCACCTAAAATGGTTTTACAAAAAAATAGATTTGAAAGCAAACGGGTCAGAGCCCGAATGTGGAGATATTTTAAAAACCTGCAAGTGCTTTAAAAACATTTAAAACATTAAATGTAAAGTACATGTTAGGACGTGCACTCACATGAAATTCTCACCTCTCGTCTAACTGTGCACTCCTAACGTAAGTACCCATCTAAAATGACACAAACCACTAGCTAAGTGACATCATATCTAGCTAGACTCTCATAGGTTCTACCCTTAATACTCAGTTCCCATTAACATTATAACGATCTCAATTAAATAGGGGGCTTAACGTAAATTCAGGTTCTCATACAAAAGTAATACAACTCGTTATAGATTATCCCTTTTATGTTATTCCATAGTTATGCACACAATACCATATGAAAGTTCCCATTTTACTAAGTGTATATTTTTCCACAACATAAATATATAATATAATACAATACAAGCACCCCGAGAACTAGCTGCGGTGCTCGCATACTCTGCTATCCATCCCGGTACATCACGTACATAAGGATCACATATTCCGAATCTCTTAGGAATAGTTCACAGATAACAACATCACAAATAATGGAGGCGAACACAGTCACATCACATGGGTCACGCACATACCTGCGCTCCCACGATCAGCAGACTTATTAACATCCCAATAAGTCCTTCTCTGACCTATGTTCATCGAGGTAACCAGTCTAAATCCGGGCAACGCAAGGATTAGAGGGCCCTAAGCGAACGCAAACCTCCCGTGATAGCAAGTATGGTAGGTATGTCATACACATAAATCAATACATATACTAAGTATGCACACGTCTTAGTAATCACCATAATATATTGGTACATATCTCTTCTCGTACTGACATATAATACTACATCATTTATATGTCCTCGGTTAATATAATTAATTAGGCCTTCAATAGCTCACATCGTAATAGACACTCACGTCCTACTTCATATTTTCCCTTAGGTTCAACCTACACTTCTAGGTTTGACTCCTCATTATATCCCAACCATCCCAAATATATCAATTACTCATCAAGGAAAGGCTATCTCTACCTATACACAACGTTACGGGGTACTCGGGATCAAAACAGGCTAAAAAGCCTAAAGTTTCAACTCGTTCGAAGTCTCGTTCGAACGAGGCTGTTAGAACGAGACTTCGTTCGAACGAACTGAGTCTTCTAATGAGATCTCGTTCGAACGAAGTGGGCTTTATAACGAGATCTCGTTCGAACGATCTCATCGAACGAACTTCACCCTCGTTAGAAGTCAATGGTCAACTCGTTAGAAGCTCGTTCGAACGAGGTCGTTCAAATGACATGGGCAGGTCTTCTAACGAGCTACCAGATTCGAGCCCAGATTTCTGATTTTCGTTTTTTTTCCAACTTCTCTACTCCCCAAATCTCCTCTAAAATTCGTCCCAACAATGGTTTAAGGCCTCTAATCAGTCCTAATCATGTTAAAGTCACATACTAACGTATTTTAAAGGATTCATTCTTCCTAAACATCATTGAATCACAAGTCTCTACTCTTTTCCCCAATTTTTAAAGAACATAAACCCTAGAATTTATCATCATCAATTCCCAGAATTTAATCCGTTTTTATAACACATAAATTAGTAATTCTCTTAATTCAATCTTCCAATAACGTTTCTACATGCAAACCTACATCCAAGATTAAACTAACAACTCCAATTTCATGGGTTTTCCTTTATCTCCCAAACAAGAATGATTATTAAGATTTCTAACATGGAAGAAACATTTACTGCATAAAATGTAAATTAAACAACTTGCCTTGATTCAATCTCAGATTTTGATGACGATTTGAAGGAGTTCCCTCTCTCTTTCTGCAGAATTCCCTTCTATCTCTCTCTCTCCAAGCTTTCTTCTCCAATGGCTATGGTGGCTAGGGTTTGTTTTTGGGAAAGGAATTAGAAACCTAATTCTAATAACCTACGTAGCCTATTGGGTTAACATGGGTTGGTTAGTGGTATAGTGGGTCAAATCCACATCAGATATAATTTACTAATTTTCGTCACTTTTAATTTCCAAAAATACAAAATTACCAAAATACCCTTTATGTTGTCGGTATGGCCTAAAAATACCCCGGGACCCAAACTAAACCCTCGGCTAGTGTTTTCTGACCATCTCGACCCTTCCGAATGCGTTGGCGCACTCAAAACGATCATACGGACAATAGAAATAAAATTCTCTTTTTAATTATCATAATTATATACCATGACGCGACTGTCACACGCGTCTCAACAAAATTTCCAAATTGCCGTATTCCAATCTTACGACAAATTTCATAATTCAGATCCATATATAATCATATATGCACATATAATCAAATACCAACTCGCATCTCGCTAGTATTTTAACCCGGATTAATTTCCAATTAATACGCATTTAATTTTATTAATCCCATAAAATAAATATCATAAAAATACGGGGTATTACATACTTCACCCATAATAACTGAATTTCGTGCCGAAATTCGAAACTAGAAAGTACCTGGTAAAAACAACTCTGGATAACGTTCGCGCATCTCATCCTCGCGCTCCCATGTGGACTCCTCGGCATTATGATGTCGCCACTGAACACGCACTAACGGAACAATCTTTGACCGCAGTTTCCGCTCACTTCGGTCCAAAATAGCAATCGGCCCCTCCTCGTAGGAGCTATCAGGTTGGAGATCGATGTCCTCCAAAGCAATATGAGAATGAGCCAAATTGTCTCTAAGATATTTCCTTAGAGAGGAAATATGAAATACATCGTGAATCCGATGTAAATGCTCCGGTAACCCAAGTTTGTATGCAACCGGTCCAATCCGTTCAATAATAGGAAATGGTCCCACATATCTCGGTGCCGACTTCCCTTTCTTCCCGAAACGCATAATTCCCTTCATAGGAGATACTCTGAGCAAAACCTGGTCCCCCACTTGGAACTCTCTGAAGAACCTCTTTGCATCAGCATAGCTCTTCTACCTGTCCTGAGATACCCGAATGCGAATTCGAATCAATTCTATCCTCGCCGAAGTATCCAGAATCACTTCCGGCCCAAGTAGTTTGTTGTCCCCCACCTCCAACCAACATGCTGGGGAACGACAAGGTCTACCGTACAACGCCTCAAATGGAGCCATGCCAATAGTGAACTGCTATGAGTTGTTGTAAGAAAACTCTACCAGTGGAAGATACTGCTCCCATCCACCCCCGAAATCAATGATACTCATACGTAGCATGTCCTCCAACATTTGGTTTGTACGCTCCGTTTTCCCATCAGTCTGCGGGTGGTACGCCGTACTCAAACGCAATTCCGTGCCCATGGCCTCCTGAAAACTCTCCCAAAACCGTGAAACAAATATCTTGTCTCGATCAGACACGATATTTAGGGGCACACCATGAAGTCTCACTATCTCTGCAATAAAGAGCTGGGCATACTGTCCCGCAGTGTAGTCTGTCCTTACGGGTAGAAAATGAGCGACTTTGGTCAACCTGTCCACAATTACCCAAATGGAGTCATGACCTCTCTGTGATGTAGGCAATCCCGTGATAAAGTCCATGGATATGCTCTCCCACATCCACATCGGGACCTCCAACGGCTGTAGCAGTCCTGCCGGTCTCTGATGATCCACTTTTACTAGCTGACAAGTGGCGCATTTAGAAACAAACTCGGCAATATCTCTCTTTATCCCGCTCCACCAATACTGACGTCTCATGTCTTGGTACATTTTGTCCCCACCGGGATGTACCGCGAACCGTGAGCCGTGCGACTCGGCCATCACCTCGTGCTGTAATTCCTTTCATTCCGGAACTACTAACCTCCCATTGAAGCGTAATCCCCCGTCTGAGCTAACCGTATAGGACTCGGCTCCCTCTGCTAGTAATCGAACTATCTTCTCCTGACAGAACGAGTCATCTGCTTGTGCTTTTACCACCCTCGTGACAATCTGCAGCGTAACAGTCATTACCGACATGAATGATCGGGCCACTGCATCCTGGTGTCCCAATTCCTTCCACTTGGCCTTCCACACCTCTGCCACTTCATCTGCTGGCTTATGGCTCAACGCGTTTGCTACCATGTTAGCCTTCCCCGGGTGATACTGGATATCGAACTGGTAATCCTTCACAAACTCAAGCCACCTTCGTTGCCGCATATTCAACTCCTTCTGAGTGAATAGGTACTGTAGGGACTTGTGGTCTGTGAACAACTGAAACTTCTCCCCCAAAAGATAATGTCTCCATATCCGAAGGGCAAATACAACTGCTGCCAACTCCAAGTCATGAGTGGGGTAATTCTTCTCGTGAGGCTTTAGCTTACGGGAAGCATAAGCTATGGCCTGACTCTCCTGCTGTAATACACCTCCAAGTCCTTGTAAGGACGCATCGGTGTAGACTAGATACTCAACTCCCGGTCTTGGCAATGCTAACACAGGTGCTGAGGTCAACTTATCCTTCAATTCATCGAATGCCAACTGACAGGCATCACTCCAGATGAATGGCACACCTTTACGAGTCAAATGTGTCAAAGGACCTGCAATCTTCGAGAATCCCCGAATGAACCTCCTGTAGTATCCTGCTAGACCCAAGAAACTACGAATCTCCGTTGGTGTCGTGGACTTCCCCCACTCCCTCACTGCGGATACCTTCCCCGGATCAACAGATATTCCCCGGTCGTAAATAATATGTCCCAAAAACTGGACCTCCTTCAGCCAAAACCCGCATTTCTCATACTTTGCATATAACTCGTTCTGACGTAGTGTCTGCAAAACTTGCCTCAAATGCTCGGCGTGCTCCTCCTCTGTCTGGGAGTAAACCAGAATATCATCGATGAAGAAAATGACAAACTGATCTAGGAAATTCCTGAACACTCTATTCTTCAAGTCCATAAAAACTGATGGGGCGTTCGTCAAACCAAACGGCATAACCCGAAACTCGTAAGAACCATATCTCGACAAGAACGCAGTCTTCGAGACATCTTCCTCCCTGATACGCAACTGATGGTATCCCGATCTCAAATCAATCTTCGAGAAGAAAGAAGCTCCTCTCAACTGGTCGAATAAGTCATCGATTCGAGGCAACGGATACTTATTCCGTATCGTGACCTTATTCAACTCTCGGTAGTCCACACACAATCTCAGTGAACCATCTCTCTTCTTCACGAACAACACAGGGGCACCCCACGGCGAAGTACTCCTTCGTATAAACCCCTGACCCAATAACTGCTCAATCTGATCCCGTAACTCCCTCATCTCAGCTGGATCCATACGGTACGGTGCGCGTGCTATAGGTATCGTACCAGGTAATAAGTCTATAATAAAGTCTATCTCTCGACTAGGGGTAGGCCTGGTATCTCCTGAAACACATCAGAATACTCCCTGATGACTGGGATCGAATCTAAAGGAATCACAACCTCTTTAGAGGTATCCTCCTCTAGGTAATACAAATGAGCGGTCGAGCCTCCCTCTGGGTGAGGCATCGCCACTACAAACATATCTTGCCCCGGAATGGCAAAAACAATGCTCCCACCGAAGCAATCAATCATGGCTCTATAATCAGCGAGCCAATCCATACCGATAATCACATCGTGAACATGCATATCTAATACCAACATATCTGCAGGTAATACCAGACTACCAATATATACCCCTACTCCCCGACATATAAAGAAAATAAGTGACCCAATCCCCAATGGTGAGTCTACACACGTCACTGTGCTCTCTGCCGTAGCTAACAACCCTAAGGCTTTCGCAAAATGTGTGGCTATAATGCAATGTGTTGCCCCCGTATCAAACAAAACCCGACCCATAGTACCATGGATAGGAAACGTACCCTCAATCGCGGGTGGTGCCTGGGGAGCTGCTGCCTGGTGGACGTTATAGACACGTTCATACTGTAACTGTCCCTGCTGCACAGGAACTGCTGGAATGGCTGGAAGAGCTGGCACCTGGGCTGGAGCTGGGAGGGCTAGTGGAAAAAATGGCCTCTGTGGCTCATGTCGAGCACCCTGCTACTGCTGCGGGGCCCTGCCCCTATCAGGACAGTCCTGGCATTTATGGCCAGTCTTGCCACAAACAAAACACTTCCCCGGGAAGTTTCCCCCTCTCGGTCCCTGCTGCCCCCGGCCCTGGTGGCCGTTACCATTCCTCCACTGGCCCTGCTGAAACTGATGCTAACCATTCTGACCCTGCTGGTGCTGATGGCCGTTCGGACCCTGATGGCCCTTCCGAAAACCTCCCTGTCCGTGCCTGAAGTTTCCTGACCTGAACCTCTTATGATCCCCCTACTGGGTACCCTGATCACGCTGCCTCTGCCCCTGAACAGATTGTGCCCCACTGGCACCATTTCCCCCAGTCCTGCCCTGATGGCTGGACTCTCCCGATCGTTTGCCCTCAGTCATGTGAAAGCGATGATCCTGGCAATGGAGCAATGCAGCGTTAACCACATCAGAATAAGTGGCCAACGAAAGGTTCCCTAACAGATGCTGACGGATCCTCCATGTCAACCCGTCGGTGAATTTCTCAATCTTCTTCTTTTCTGTCGGTATCTCATCCGGAACGATGTTCAACAGATTTGTGAACTCAGCTTCATACTCGTCCACGGTCTTACCCTCTTGCTTCAGATTCATCAGTTTCCTCCTTATTTCTGTGTGAACAGTTGATGGAAAGTACTTGCGGTCGAACCGCACCCAAAAGTCCTGAATAGTGAGAGTATCCCTCTCCTCCACGGTGGTAATAGACTCCCACCACTGCAGTGCAGATCCAACTAGCTTGAAAGTAGCTAGCACCTTCTTCTGAACATCCATGCACTCATACATCCTCAAGTGCCTCTGCATATCCTTCCTCCACTGGCTCGAGACTACCACATCTGAGCTCCCTGCAAACTCTGGCGGATGCGCTTTCTGAAAAGCGTCACGTACACGTTCCCAAGCAGACGGGAATGCATTTGCCTGTACTGGCGCGGCAACCGGCGCCTGATGTGGTATCTGCTGAACTACGGCAATTGCGGCATTCACCGCTTGGGCTATAATGGCTGCAACCTTAGCGGCGTTCATCGTGCCCTGAACTGGAGCGGGATGGGGTTCGGGCGTTGCATCCCTGGGAACTCGTCGTGCACGTCGTGGAGGCATCTGAAATAAGAATGAAGTTTATAAGTTCGCAGTTATAAACTTAAAATAGCTGAAGAACGAAGCATACACAAAAAGAGTACAACAGTCCTAAAATATAGGGCTCTATGTCAAAGAAAACTTAGCAGAAACATAATAGCCGTACAGATCCTAAAGGACACTAGAACCTGATGCTCTGATACCACCTGTGACACCCCGACTAATTAAATACCGGGTAGCTACTCCTTTATTAAATTAATTCAAAATGCCAAGTTGGTTCAGTTACTAGCATCACTGTCGAAAATATTTTAATAATTACAAACCACCTAGTATTTAAAAAGTAAGTGCCAATTTTTAAGTTAAGTTTGATTAACATGCAGTAAACGAATAATGGAATAGTCAACATAATCCATTCACCATACGAAGTAATGAAATAACCAACAACAATAATATGAAATCCGGAGTAAAACTCCTCACAACAAACCCAACAAATGGAAATAATGCTACAAGTCTGAATCCTGAATAATTACATGACAAAAGTCTGAAAAACTGAAATGGAAATGTCTCTAATAGAATTTGGGCAACATGCCCTACAACTGAAGAATACTGAATATGGAATCCAAATGATAGAAGAGTCTAAAAGTAAATCCCTGTAACTTCCACAAACAGCTACAGCTCGTCACCTGAATGAGTATCCTATGCATGGTGTCCTTGTGGCTGGGCACCTAAAATGGTTTTACAAAAAAATAAATTTGAAAGCAAACGGGTCAGAGCCCGAATGTGGAGATATTTTAAAAACCTGCAAGTGATTTAAAAACATTTAAAACATTAAATGTAAAGTACATGTTAGGACGTGCACTCACATGAAATTCTCACCTCTCGTCTAACTGTGCACTCCTAACGTAAGTACCCATCTAAAATGACACAAACCACTAGCTAAGTGACATCATATCTAGCTAGACTGTGTTCTACCCTTAATACTCGGTTCCCATTAACATTATAACGATCTCAATTAAATAGGGGGCTTAACGTAAATTCAGGTTCTCATACAAAAGTAATACAACTCGTTATAGATTATCCCTTTTATGTTATTCCATAGTTATACACACAATACCATATGAAAGTTCCCATTTTACTAAGTGTATATTTTTCCACAACATAAATATACAATATAATACAATACAAGCACCCCGAGAACTAGCTGCGGGGCACGCATACTCTACTTTCCATCCCGGTACATCACGTACATAAGGATCACATATTCCGAATCTCTCAGGAATAGTTCACAGATAACAACATCACAAATAATGGAGGTGAACACAGTCACATCACATGGGTCACGCACATACCTGTGCTCCCACGATCAGCAGACTTATTAACATCCCAATAAGTCCTTCTCTGACCTATGTTCATCGAGGTAACCAGTCTAAATCCGGGCATCGCAAGGATTAGAGGGCCCTAAGCGAACGCAAACCTCCCGTGATAGCAAGTATGGTAGGTATGTCATACACATAAATCAATACATATACTAAGTATGCACACGTCTTAGTAATCACCATAATATATTGGTACATATCTCTTCTCGTACTGACATATAATACTACATCATTTATATGTCCTCGGTTAATATAATTAATTAGGCCTTCAATAGCTCACATCGTAATAGACACTCACGTCCTACTTCATATTTTCCCTTAGGTTCAACCTACACTTCTAGGTTTGACTCCTCATTATATCCCAACCATCCCAAATATATCAATTACTCATCAAGGAAAGGCTATCTCTACCTATACACAACGTTACGGGGTACTCGGGATCAAAACAGGCTAAAAAGCCTAAAGTTTCAACTCGTTCGAAGTCTCGTTCGAACGAGGCTGTTAGAACGAGACTTCGTTCGAACGAACTGAGTCTTCTAACGAGATCTCGTTCGAACGAAGTGGGCTTTATAACGAGATCTCGTTCGAACGATCTCATCGAACGAACTTCACCCTCGTTAGAAGTCAATGGTCAACTCGTTAGAAGCTCGTTCGAACGAGGTCGTTCAAATGACATGGGCAGGTCTTCTAACGAGCTACCAGATTCGAGCCCAGATTTCTGATTTTCGTTTTTTTTCCAACTTCTCTACTCCCCAAATCTCCTCTAAAATTCGTCCCAACAATGGTTTAAGGCCTCTAATCAGTCCTAATCATGTTAAAGTCACATACTAACGTATTTTAAAGGATTCATTCTTCCTAAACATCATTGAATCACAAGTCTCTACTCTTTTCCCCAATTTTTAAAGAACATAAACCCTAGAATTTATCATCATCAATTCCCAGAATTTAATCCGTTTTTATAACACATAAATTAGTAATTCTCTTAATTCAATCTTCCAATAACGTTTCTACATGCAAACCTACATCCAAGATTAAACTAACAACTCCAATTTCATGGGTTTTCCTTTATCTCCCAAACAAGAATGATTATTAAGATTTCTAACATGGAAGAAACATTTACTGCATAAAATGTAAATTAAACCACTTGCCTTGATTCAATCTCAGATTTTGATGACGATTTGAAGGAGTTCCCTCTCTCTTTCTGCAGAATTCCCTTCTATCTCTCTCTCTCCAAGCTTTCTTCTCCAATGGCTATGGTGGCTAGGGTTTGTTTTTGGGAAAGGAATTAGAAACCTAATTCTAATAACCTACGTAGCCTATTGGGTTAACATGGGTTGGTTAGTGGTTTAGTGGGTCAAATCCACATCAGATATAATTTACTAATTTTCGTCACTTTAAATTTCCAAAAATACAAAATTACCAAAATACCCTTTATGTTGCCGGTATGGCCTAAAAATACCCCGGGACCCAAACTAAACCCCCGGCTAGTGTTTTCTGACTATCTCGACCCTTCCGAACGCGTTGGCGCACTCAAAATGACCATACGGACAATAGAAATAAAATTCACTTTTTAATTATCATAATTATATACCATGACGCGACTGTCACACGCGTCTCAACAAAATTTCCAAATTTCCGTATTTCAATCTTACAACAAATTTCATAATTCAGATCCATATATAATCATATATGCACATATAATCAAATACCAACTCGCATCTCGCTAGTATTTTAACCCGGATTAATTTCTAATTAATACGCATTTAATTTTATTAATCCCGTAAAATAAATATCACAAAATACGGGGTATTACAGTTGAGTCCTTTAAAACAAAGAAACAAAATAAAGGTTTAGAATTTAGATTCCTATCTTTAGAGAATGAGTTGAGAGAAGCGAGAGAGAAAGAGAGAGAGAGAGTCCTCTGTGAGAGATTCTTTATGAGAGTGAGTTATTTTGGCTAAGAGGGTAAATGGTGACTTGACCAACAAAGTGGCTTGTCTTACGAAATATCATCAAGCATTCATGGAGACTCGTGAGAAACATGAAACCCTTATATTTTAACTCTATAAAGATATTGAAAGTGATCGAGAGGTCAAGGTTACTGTAGAGGATACATTGAACAAGGTTGGAAATATGCTCCTCAATACCACTTTAGGTTTTGGGGAGTTAGACTAATAGGCTATTACGATACATCCACTTCCCATACCGCACCATAATTGGTTCCTAAATTTATGGTAGATCCTTATGGGCCTCGACCTAAACCACAAAAAGAGAGTTCAACCTAAGAAAGAGAACTAAGCTAGATCTAAACAAGTTTACGTTTGAACCTTTTGCAAAAGAATTGGTCACCTTGAAGAGTTTTGCCACAAGTTAATAAGAACTCAACGTGCACATACTCCCGCGCACAACTATGGTGAATTTTCTAGTCTTTGAGAGCAAGTTGAGTTCACAAAGATTAATACAAGAATTTCAAGGATGTTTATGCCATTTGAGAAAGATTATAATTCTTCGACTAGAGCCGATAATGATAAGAGAAAACAAAAGGTCCACTTAGGTACCTAAGCAACAAACCCCTTATTGTTCACATTGCTCCCAAGGTTCAAAATACTTCCCAATGGTAATTTTATAATGGGTGGTCTATGCACATGATTGGCGATATATCATTTTTTACCAACCTTGAGGATCGTAAGGAAGGAAAAACCACCTTTAGAGATGGGAATAGGTATAGTATTTTAGGATGTGAATGCGTTGATATATCCTAATTTCCTAAACTAGAAAATGTGTTGAACATAAAAGAACTCCATTAACATAAGATAACTGTGTGACATAAACTTTGCAGTAAAGTTTGACCGGTCCGTATGTAACGTATATGATCAATCTGGTGAACTTTTACTACAAGGAGTGAGGACCAAAGATAATTGTTATATGATTGTGCTCAAGTCCTCCTTTGTGTGCAACAGTACCACCGTCTCCTCTATGGACCTTTGGCATCAATGGTAAGGTTATGTGAACTTTAAAGATCTTGAGAGATTGAAGAAAAAGGACCTAGTTCGTGGCTTATCATCACTTGGGAACCAACTCCTCGATTTGTGGACCTTACCAACAAGGAAAAAAAATTCCAAGTCCCAATCAAAAGTTGAATACCATTACCACCACATTTGTTTTGGAGTTAATTCACATGGGTCTTATGGGTCCTACTCGCTCGAAGATTTTAGGTAGTAAGAGTACATTCTCGTAATGGTTAGTGCCCTTTCAAGATACTCTATTGTGGGGTTTCATAGAGAAAAATTCGATGCGATTGAGTTCCTAAAAACTAAGTGTCGTATACTACAAAACCAACATAGTGTCACTATTATTCGGATGTGTAGTAATAACGACACTAAATTTAAAGAAATCGAACTGGATAGTTATTTTGATGGAGTGAGCATCAAACACGAATTTTTGGCCATTCGTATTCCTAAAAAAATAGGTAGTTGAGAGGAAGAACCGGACGATACAAGAGATGGCTATATCCAGACTTCTTGGGGAAAATATGCCTAGACATTTTTGGGGCGAGGGGGTGAGTATTGTGTATCATACGGTGAATATGATATATCTTTGACCACACGCCATATAAGTTTTGGATGGGGAAGAAGCCTAACCTATCATAATTTTGTGTCTTTCGAAGTACTTGCTACATCTTAAGAGATAGAGGGCACTAAGTAAAGTTTGACTCTTGAGGCAATGAGGGGATATTTTTAGATTATTCGTCATCAATTAGGGCTTATAGGGTGTTGACCTTTCAATCTCTAAGGTTATAGAGTCAATAAACATCACAATTAGAGATAACGAGCCAATGACGTCTATTGACCCTAGACCTCGGTGTGAGGATTATGCACCCTAGTGACGATCCCATCCTTCATTATACTACCCCGGTGGACCCCACTCTTAATTTAGAGGATCTACCTGCTTCGGTTCGAAAGATTCATGACCCTTCCTCTATACTTAGTGATCCCAGACTAAGAGTCAAGACTTGCACTCAACTTGAGAATATGGTTAGCTACCTTTTCTACACCTCTTTAGTAGAGCCCAAGAATGTGAAAGAAGCACTAAATCATGAGCATTGGATATTGACTATGCAAGATGAGTTGCTTCAATTTCAGAAGAATGATGTCTGGAATTTAGTCCACCATCCTAGCAAGATAAATGCAATAGGTGCCAAGTGGATTTAAAATAATAAGATGGATAACAAATGGTACCATAGTTTGCAATAAGGCTAGGTTGGCTACTCAAGGCTACACACAAATTGAGGGTGTAGACTTTGATGATACATTCGCTCCTATTTCTAGGCTTGAGTCCATCCGATTACTACTCACCATAGCATGTCATATGAACTTCAAGTTATATCAAATGGATGTTAAGAGTTCATACCTAAATGACCTTCTATATGAGGAAGATTATGTGAAACAACCAAAGGGGTTTGAAGACCCAAAGTACTTGGGAAATATCTTTTATCTTAAGAAGTCCATGTATGGTTTGAAGCAAGCACCTTGTTCTTGGTATAAGATAATCACTTCCTATCACTTAGCTCATGTCTTCAAGAGAGGGAAAGTGCATAAGATATTGTTTGTGAGGAGAGAGAGTGGTGTTATCTTGGTTTCCCAAGTATATGTGGAAGACATAGTATTTGGATCCACGTGTCCCGACATGCTCACACTTTTGAGGAGGAGATGAAGAGCGAGTTTGAGATGGATCATGGTTGATGAGCTAACATTATTCTTAGGTCTCTAGGTGCGTCGGCTTGAGGATGGGATATTTATATCTCAAAAGGATTTTATATTTTTTTTAAGAAAATTTTTTAAAAATTAAAAAAGATTTTATTTTAATAATTTTTTTGAAAAAGACAAAAACAAAATTGTATTTTTGTTTTTCACCGTATTTGGATGACCATTTAAGATATTCGGATCACTCTTACATTCCATATATTCACGTGATTTTTTTTTGTAATGTTTTGAGACATGACTTTGATTCAGTAATGTGCTTTATAATGTGTGGATAATATTTCATTTATCATTGATGATTGTTTTCTAAATGTTAGAGTTTTTTTCACCTTTATTTCACACATGCACAGACTTTTCGAATATTTTACTTGCTTATCATGTGTCGAATATGATGTTCTCATCTCAATTCTTCTTAATAACAAACCAAATGTAAAAGAGATAAGTTGCTCTTGTAATAACCATTGCAAGGATTTCTTTCCCCCAAAAAAATTTAATAAATGTTAATTAATGGAAAGGGGCTATGAAAAAGAAAAATACTATTTGCGTTAAAAGCCATCGTTTGCAAAAATAACCTAAAAATATTAACGGCAAGCAAAAACAAAAGTCCGAAGGTCATTTATTTTATATTAATTATTGCTTCGCTACATATGAGAATTATGATTTATTCAAAATATTTGAGAGTAAATTCTTATATATGTGAGATTTTTAGGGAGTTTTAAAGTAAAAGATTAATGGGTTGTACAATAGACTTTCTTGAAAACATTAAATCATTCGGGGTTATTGTTTTGATAATCATTTAAATTCATGGCATATTGCATAAGTCGAGTCAATTTCATTTGAGATCAACATTTTACACCTAAGGTTGAAATTTAATCCATTGTTTAGAAATGTCTCATGACTTCATGCACCTATGTTATGAATATTTATATTGATTTGTCTCTGGAAAATGTTCACACAATTTCATTATGTTTTCACGATTCAGATAATTTAGTGTTATTCCGTGGTGATGATGTGCTTTTGTTCCTATATGTATTTTTTATACCATACAGTTGAAAAAAATGAAAACTTCAAAAATAGTTATTTGATAAGGGGAGAACACATTATGCCTTCTGGATTATCATTACTTGTGATTATTGTTTAGCTTTATGATTATATATACTCTTTTTCATTCGATGATTTATATTAATGTTTATATTCTACTCATTTGTTTATTAGGGACAAAAAGGGAGAGAAAAAATTGAGGGGGAGTTTTACTTTTTTTTTAAACTCGTACGCGTCACGGTATTTCTTTTGTCTTATGTGTGTGGGTCATTCTGCCTTGATGATGATTTCTTGGACTGCACAAGATGAAGACTTTTTAGTGAAGACTTGTAAATTTATGCATTTACATTTGAATCGATCTGCCCTACACTGAAAAGGGAAAATCGAACCGATAACCTTTAAAAATGAACCGGTCCGCTGCTAAAACGAACCGGTATGAGGTCTGCAACCAAACCGATCCGGCCTGTTAAAATTCTAATCCTACGAGATTTTTCCTACATCTCAAAACCCCTTTTCTACCAAATTTTAACATCATAGATCAATCTAAATATACTCCTAACCATTTTTACACCATCAAACCCATACATACTGATGAAATGCTACATTTTAACACAAAAATCTAGGGTTTATCATATCTAAACAATATCACCATAATTTATCCACAAATTATGAAATAATTCACACACATAAACATTTAGAAAGTTTAAACACTTTCCTCAAAGATGTAAAGTCTGAATCTTCCTCAAAGTTGCGAATTTAACTGGAAATTTTCAAGGCTCCAAAGCTTTTCTCTTCTCTTTCTCTTCTTTCTTTCTCAAATGATTTTTCACTCAAAATAAGACTGCCTAACCCATTTTCTATTTAACTCAACTTTAAATAATAATACACGTTTACAATGACTCATATGCCCCAATTCGAGTCAAACTAGCCAAAAAGACCCCAAAACCCAAATAAAACCCCCGGGCAGTCATTTTAACTATCTCGGCCCTTCCAAGATCAATCGAGCCCTCCAAGTTTTCATCCGAGACTTCGAATATAAAATCATCTCCCAACCTTATATTACTCACTCAAATATGCCCCGGTTGAGAAATAACTAACTCTCTCCGCTAATACAGACACGACGTAATAGCGTGTAACAAGATTATATTTACCATATCACACTAATAAATGTACAATTCGTATAAATAATATGTATTCTACTAAAATAAATATTTATGTTAAGTTCTCGTTTTAATTCTCAATTATATTAAACCACACACCCACCCAGTAATTTAATATATAAAAATAAATACACGAAAGTAAGGGTATTACATAATCCCCCCTTACAAAGGAATTTTATCCTCGAAATTCAGGCGTACCTTATGGAAAAAGGTAAATGTTGATACCAAAATTAATATGCTGATGTGGACGAATCATACGAAGACACTTGTCAATCTACGTGGCACAATAACAATGAGGAAGTTCATTTCCTCGACCAACTTATGTTCTCCCCGAGCAACGAGGATATACCGAGGAACTGTAACACTCCGAGGTACTCTAGCGCTCCGAGGAACTCCTGATCAACGAGTAACTAGGGCGGTCCGAGCTTCATCTCGGCCGTAGTATTAATTGCCAGAATGTCAACAGTTCAACTATTCATTGAATGTTCATCATCTTGACGCACACGCTGCATTAAATGTATTACCCTTTCATATGTATTCTCATTTAATGTATCGACCCATTCATGTACAGCCTAAGGGCTATAAATACCTTGTATCACCCTCATTCAAAGGGACCGGAATTTCTAGATTGAATTGATAATCGAGAATTCCCAAACACTCAGCAATAACATAACAGTGGATGTAGGCCATTCTTATAAGGTTGAACCACTTTAAAAATCTTTGTTCATTTTATTTATCTGTGATTGAATAATTAGGGTGATCTAATTTTTTACATCAACAGATTGCCGCCGTCTGTGCGAAATGACTGTTACTATCATTTTTCATCAAAAATTCATTTATCATCAATGGAAGATAATCCAGAATCCAGTAATCGAATTACCGGAAATGTCGGAAATCCTCCGAATCCGTCTGCACCTCCAGATCTGGCTGGAATTATGACAAATCTGGCTGAAGGACAAACTGTCATGCAAGAAACAATGAGGCAACTCATTCAAACTCTTCACGGTGGTGCACCTACCCATTCAAGGCAAAGGAGTGATCGTGGGCAATCGCGATCCAAGTGTACTGAGTCATATCGTAATGAAGAATCTGATGATTTTTCTTATCAACCTGGGCGAACTTCATCGATACGGGCTACGGATACAGATCAACATATCACCTTCTCTCCGGAGAGAACTAGCGTCCTGGAAAGATTAAGCAGAGCATCTCCTTTCAGTCGGTTAGAACCAAGGAGAAATATGAGTCCACCTAGAGCCCCATCGAGAAGCTTTCGACCACCATCAGGTTTGAGAGAAGGATCAGTGCAATCAAGACCAGTTACTCGTCGAGATAGATCTCAGGAAGCTACGTCAGAACAATCAATTGCTCGGACTAAGCAGCCCGAGGAAGGAAATGAAGCATGGAAGGGTTCCATTTAACGATTGGAGGATAGACTTAGAGAAATGGTTAAAGAAAGGAATCCCTTACAGAGAACTTTTGTTCAAGGGACACCTTTTGTGCAAGCCATTGTGAATTTTCCTACACCGTCTAAATTTAAAGCACCTGTAGTGACACCTAAATATGATGGAAAAACAGATCATGTTCTTCATATAGAGCAATACCAAGCTACTGCCGACATATATGCTGTCCCCGACGAGATGAGGTGTAGAGCGTTTTCGGGAACTCTTACCGGATCTGCACAGATATGGTACAATAATCTTTCTCGGGGTAAGATTTTGACTTTTATTCAGTTAGCCGAGTTATTTATTGGCAATTTCTGTTTTGGAGCAAAGCCAGTAAAACGAGTAGCACACTTGTTAAGTGTTAGACAAAAGTCTGGTGAAAGTACTAGAGATTACATAACTCGTTTCAATAACGAGAAGTTGGAAGTCATAGATTACGAAGAAAAGACAGCGATCACTGCTTTGATGAGTGGATTGTTGCCTAACAAGATATATTATACTTTGGCCAAAGATCCACCTAAAACTATGTCGGAGTTGATGGCAAAAGCGGCCAAAATCATGAATGCCGAGGAGGCTATGGCTGCGAAGAAGAATATGGATAAAGAAACCAAGGTGGAGGTTGACAAATCTAAGAAGAAAGAGAAAAAAGGTAATGGTGGTGACAAGCACTCCAAGAATAATAGGACGTCATGGGAAGTCCTGAACAAATATGATAATTATACTCCATTGAAGATGGGTATTAATCATGTTTTAGAAGAAATCAAGAATAATGAAGAAATCAAGTGGCGAGATAAACTAAGGACCAATCCTGATCTGAGGAATAGGGCCAAATATTGCGAGTTCCATAAAGATCATGGCCATACAACCAAAAATTGCATAGCCCTTCAGAATGAGATTGAAACGCTCATCCGAAGAGGAAAGTTGTCAAAGTATGTAGATCGCAGAGGTGAAAGGAAAAATGATGATAGAACCAGAGATCGTTCCAGATCTCCTCGTCGGACGGAGGAGAAAAAGAAAAGAAATCATGAAGATGATCTGGATGAAGACCCCGATCTTCCAAAGAATCCAAGACAGCCCGAACGAGAGGTATTTTCCATACGTTTTGGGTCAATTGATTTTAATGTTATAACAGGAGGAGATGCTGGAGGGGGAGACCTTACTGCAGAAAGAAAGGCCTATCTCGGAGAGGCCCAAGCCTGCTCATATATTCAACGAATAAATCTTGCCGAGGAAGATTGTCCGAGGAAGGTAAATAAAGAAAAGCTGGTTATTGGTTTTTCAAAAAATGATTTGGCAGGTGTTCTTTACCCTCACGACGATCCCTTGGTGATAAAAATGAGGATGAAAGATGTGGTGATTTCAAGGGTGTTGGTGGACAATGGTAGTTCGGCAGACATCATGTACTATTCATGTTTTGATAGCTTGAATTTGAAATTATCTCAATTGGAACCTTATCACAAACCCCTTCTGGGTTTTGCTGGCGAGAAAGTTTTTCCACTTGGGACGATCAAGTTGGACATATTCATTGGAACTTGGCCCGCTTGTCGAACAGAAAGAATACACTTCTTCGTGATGGATAAGAATGTGCAGTCAGCCTACAACATCATCATGGGAAGAGTTGGTTTGAAGAAGTTCGAAGCAGTTCCATCTATAGTACATCAATGCTTAAAATTCCCAACAAACTTCGGATTAGGAGTTGTAAAAGGTGATCAAAAAGTAGCTCGGGAATGCTATTATTCGTCTGCCGAGCAAGAGGAGTTTGAGGAATCAAGAAAAAAAACTATTACCTACCAGGTAGAGGAAGGTACAGAAATTGAAACTCTTGATCCAAGGGATGAATTCCAACTTGTAAAAGGACAGGTGGTAGAATCTACAGAAAATGTTATTCTGGACGAGGAGCACCCTGAACGAGTAACCCAGATAGGTTCGTCGTTGGATGCTTCAATAAAATAAGAGTTGATAATGTTCTTGAGAAACAGGAAGAAAACTTTCGCATGGAGTCATGAGGACATGCCAGGAATAGATCCAAACTTCTTATGTCACGAACTCAATATGAATAAGGAGATCAAGCCCGTAAAGCAGAGAAGAAGGGTATTTAGCCCCGAGAAGAATCAAGCTATTCAAGAGGAGGTCGACAAGCTCCAAAAAGCCCAATTCATTGAAGATGTGAAGTACCCGGACTGGTTGGCGAATGTGGTGATGGTAAAGAAGAAAAATAACAAATGGAGAATGTGTGTTGATTTCACTGATCTTAACAAGGCCTGCCCGAAGGATCATTTTCCATTACCCAGAATTGACCAACTAGTGGATGCTACCTCGGGACATGAGCTGCTCAGCTTCATGGATGCGTATTCTGGTTATAACCAGATCAAGATGAAACCTGAAGACAGGGAAAGTACTTCTTTTATTACCCCTAGGGGAACTTATTGCTATAATGTTATGCCTTTTTGGTTTGAAAAATGCAGGAGCAACATACCAGCGACTGATGAACAAGGTTTTCACCGAACAAATCAGTTACAACATGGAAGTCTATATCGATGATATGCTGACAAAAAGCAAGAAAGCTGCAGATCATCTAGTTGACTTAGCTCAGACATTTGATCAGCTGGATAAATACCAGATGAAGCTCAACCCGACGAAGTGCACATTTGGAGTACGAGAAGGAATGTTTCTCGGATACATTGTCAACCAGCGAGGCATTGAAGCAAATCCAGACAAGATCAAAGCTCTTTTAGGGTTGCGATCTCCAACAACAAAGAAAGAAGTGCAGAGTCTTACAGGACGAGTTGCAGCGCTCAACAGATTTGTGTCTCGGGCAACTGACAAATGCCTCCCATTCTTTAAAACACTTCGAAAAACTTTTGAGTGGACTGATGAATGTGAGAAGGCCTTTCAAGACTTGAAAAAGTATTTGGGAGCACCCCCATTGTTGTCCAGACCAATAACAGGAGAGAAGTGTTACTTGTATCTGGCAGTATCAGAAAATGCAGTCAGTTCAACATTGATCAGATTGGAGAATGGAGTCCAGAAACCAATTTATTACACAAGTAAGGCTTTCCGAGGTGCAGAAATCAGGTACCCAAAGCTGGAAAAATTGGCATTGGCATTAATTGAAGCAAGTAGAAGAATGAGGCCATACTTCCAGGCCCATACCGTCGTCGTTTATACCGATATGCCATTGAGACAAGCCCTTCATAAGCCAGAAAAGTCAGGAAGACTGATGTACTGGGCAGTAGAACTCGGTGAATATGATATTGTGTATGAACCTAGATCATCATTGAAAGGGCAAGCTGTAGCGGATTTTATAGCAGAATTTACATATCCTGATACCCCCGAGGAACAAAAGTTGCTCGCCGACCAACCTATGGATGTTACAAGATCAACAGACATAAGTCCAGACCAACTCCGGTTGGTAAAAGGGCTTGTGGATGTAGAAGGATCATCAACTTCAAATTCAAACCAGCCCCGGATGGTTGAAGAACGAAAAGAGATGGTCAACGAGGAGCGAAAAGTGTCAGGGGAGGATGAAAAGAAGCAACAAATATTTCACCGAGGAACCCTGTCAGATAAGGAATTTGAAGATGGGTTACCCATATGGAGGTTATATGTGGATGGCTCATCTTGCACAGCAGGTTGCGGCGCAGGAATTGTTTTAAGCACCCTAGATGAGATTGACATGGAATATGCTTTACGATTCCAATTCAAAGCCTCTAATAATGAAGCTGAGTATGAAGCCATGATAGCGGGGTTAAACTTAGCAAAAGTTATGGAAGCACAACAAATGATGGTATTCAGTGATTCTCAACTAATTGTGAATCAGATGACGGGAATATATGCGGTTAAAGGAGAGTTAATGATCAAATATCACGCAAAGGTGATGAAGTTGTTGACAGAATTTGATGCCATTCGGTTGGTGAAAATACCGAGGATGGAGAATGTACAAGCAGATGCACTGGCCCGACTAGCATCAGCTACTCGTACCAAGTTGCGAAGAACCATACCGATTGAAGTATTAGAAGGTCAGAGCATAGATGAAGACCTGACAATGAATGTAATAACCCTTGATTTAGGACCATCTTGGATGGATCCCATCAGGACATATATTGAAGAGGGAGGATTACCGGAGGACAAGCTCGCTGCCAAGAAACTGAAGTATAAAGCTGCTCGGTATGTGTTAACTAATGATATTTTGTATAGACGAGGAATTATGGCAGGTTTGTAGAGAGGTGTGCATCCCTCCGAGGTGAAAGAATTGATTGAAGAAATCCATGAAGGGTCTTGTGGAGCTCATGTAGCAGGTCGAACGCTTTTACAAAGGGTAATGACTCAAGGATACTATTGGCCAACGATGAGGGCTGATTGTATAGCCTATGCTAAGAAATGTGACAAGTGCCAACGTTTCTCCTCTATCCGACGAACTCCATAAGCATTGTTGACACCCATAACTTCCCCTTGGCCATTCGCCATGTGGGGAATTGATTTGGTGGGACCATTGCCGATCACCCGAGGAAGATTTAAGTACCTCGTCGTCACAGTAGACTATTTTACTAAGTGGGTAGAAGATGAACCCCTCATCGACATGACATACGAGAAGGTATACCAGTTCGTTTGGAAGAATATCATCTGTCGATATGGTCTCCCTCATGCCTTCATCACAGACCATGGAACCCAATTTGATAACGAGGAATTTGCTGCTTATTGTCATCAGTCGAACATTTTGAAGGTCCATTCAGCACCAGGCCATCCTCAAAGCAATGGACAGACTGAAGTGACGAATAGAACATGCTAAATGGTTTGAAGAAAAGGTTAAGTGAAGCTAAAGCTAACTGGATTAACGAGCTACAATCAGTATTGTGGGCTTACCGAACAACTCCCCGAGTAGCGACTGGAGAATCACCATATATGCTGGCATTTGGAAGTGAGGCTGTAATACCTGCCGAGTTAGGTCTCCCAACACACAGAGTGATGAATTTCAATTCCCCAGTTAGCGAATTGATGAGAAGACTGGATTTGAATATGCTCGAGGAGGTTAGAGAAGAGGCAGCCATTAGGAATGCTGCTTACCAACAACGTACAGCTCTGTTCTACAACAAAAGGGTGAAGAAATGTGATTTAAAGGAAGGGGATTATGTGCTAAAGAAAGTCATTCAGAAGCATAATAAGCTGGAAGCAAACTGGCATGGACCTTACCGAGTTACAGAAGTTGTTCGACCAGGAACTTACAGAATAGCAACTCTAGAGGGAGAGGAATTTAAGAATGCATGGAATGCTGAACACCTGCGCAAGTATTATCAGTAATGTAAAATGTAAAGCATTTCCTTCATTATGAATAAAATGAGGATGTTTCATCATTTTCCTTCTGTTGAAAGTTTTTCGGGGAATACTAGTGTAATACACTACGCTTATAGTTCGAAAGAACCAAAAAATACTCCTTTGGTTAGGAGGTGACACTAGCGTGATCAACTACGGTTGGTAAGATAACTAGTGGACAGTTCGAAAGAACCAAAAAAAATACTCCTTTGAGGTGACACTAGCGTGATCAACTACGGTTGGTAAGATAACTAGTGGACAGTTCGAAAGAACCAAAAAAAATACTCCTTTGGTTAGGAGGTGACACTAGCGTGATCAACTACGGTTGGTAAGATAACTAGTGGACAGTTCGAAAGAACAAAAAAAATACTCCTTTGGTTAGGAGGTGACACTAGCGTGATCAACTACGGTTGGTAAGATAACTAGTGGACAGTTCGAAAGAACCAAAAAAATACTCCTTTGGTTAGGAGGTGACACTAGCGTGATCAACTACGGTTGGTAAGATAACTAGTGGACAAAACTATCACAAACGCCAATTTTGGTTTATTGGATTTGAAAATATACTCTCACATTCCAACTTATGTTGGTCGGGAGGTAAGATTATTACAAAAAGTTCTTTGAAGAGCAAAATATTACAAAATACACCAAGTATGGTTGGTCAGAATAAAAAACTACCAACTATAGTTGGTCGACAAGATAAATTATCGACCATGGTTGGTCGGGCACATTTTATGAACCAAGTATGGCTGGTCGGGGAACAAAACCCATCAACTGTACCTGGTCGATAAGCACAATCTAACAACCCTGGTTGGTTGGAAACATTTTGAACATTTTATACTAATTACTTTATTATTAAGTGATTGAGTAAACTTGATACTTGTAACTTTTAGTCGAGGAACAGATGTTAGGTAACAACAATATTGGCGATGAACAACAATATTATTGTTATTTTTTAACTTATATGAACAGATGTAGAGCATTTTACAAGACAATAACAATACAGATTTGCAAAATGAAAGTCTTTCATTAAAATTCAAAATAAATTATAGGTTACATGAATGTACTAACTATTACATTGAGATTCCTATTCTATGGGTTTCTTGCCCTTTGCTTTTGAAACAGGCTCTTCGCCAGCAGGAGGATCTTCCAGGCAAAGGGGAGAATTAATAAAGTTCAAGTCCTTTAGCATTCTGACATTAATTATTGAGGGTGTATCCATTAGATGCTCTGGACGAGATACTTCGATCTGGGAGTGAAGACTGTAGTCACCAAGGTATTTTGAAATTAAGCTCCGAGGAATGGAATGAGCTGGGATCCATTCCATGTCCAATTTATAAGGGGGTACAGGCAAGTCTAATAACCCAGGAGCATGATAATCCCATAAATAATGCCCTTGCTCCAATTTTAATACACCCAAGGCGTTCAACCACCCCTGCTTATAACCTTCATTATTGGCGTGTTCAATACGAGCATCCAAATGACAAAGGGCCTCATTGTACCCTGCCATCCAAAATTCCCTGGGTTGTTTATGGAATTGGAAGGTTAATCTATCCAATTGTTCGTGAAGGCTCCTGTCAAAAACATCCTTATTATCCAGAGCAGACTTCATCACAGTAAGTTGATCCTCCAAGGATAGATTTTTCTTGGACATTTCAGACAGAGCTCGGTCTTTTGCATTCAATTGGAATGCTTGAGTTTCTAACGTCGACTGAGTATGAGCTTCTTCAACATTGCGGCTAAGAACTCTTGATCGACTCCGAGCAGCAACTGGAGAACTTTGGTCCTCGGTAATATTTTGAACAGCTCTTCCTCATCCGCGAGAACCTCTTCCTCGTCCCCGAGCAATCGCAAGAATAACATATTTTCTTAAGTTGTCCAGCTCTTGCCTTAATTTGGCATTCTCAACCTCTAAGAACGAGAAACCTTCATCGGTAACTTGCACTAAAGCAGTGGAAGATGACGCTGCAGATTCATACTGTGCCATCTTTTTCTGCAAATTATTGTTCTCCTGTTCCAGCAACTCAGCAATCTGCCTGCAAGCCTCAACCTCACCTTTTAGAGTCCTTTCCCTAGCATCATATCCAGCGAGGATCTTTTTATGGCCTGTTTCAGAAGAAAGATGTTGATATCTATTTTCATAATCCTTGTGCAGCAAAGAAGTTGATTCATTATGTTGATTTTGAAGATCTTCTAAGGAACAATGAAGTTCCTTGATCAATTCGTAGTATGCCACATTATTGGCCACAGATCTATCAAGTAGATCCTTCAAGTACCGGTAAGCCTCAACTGCTTGCTCTGAGGCATCTTGGCCAAGGATGTCGACAATCTCTGATACACTCAAGTCTGTATGACCAGCTTTATAATATCCATTGCATTGTTGCATCAACTCGGTATCAGGGGCAGATATCAATTCCATTCTGGCCAAAAACTAATAAAGAAGAAGGCAGGAGTTAATAAATAAAAGCAGACAGAGTATCAACAATGAAGAGGAACGAAGATGTATTTTATTAGATCATCAAAAGATTACATTGTTTGATTACAAATAATGAAAAATATAAATGATACCGAACAACTTCACACCTTTTTCTTGTCTCCCAAGACTTTCTCGGGAGGCTGGGATGAGGAGCTCGGTTGCTCGGTGGTAATGGCGACTTGGTCTGCAGGAGTTGAAATTTTTTCAGGAGGAGGAGGCATGGAAGAAATGTCCTCGGTGGCAGAGGATAGAGATGCAGGGACTTGATCATCTATGGCCATAGAAGATTCATCAGAGACAGGCTCATCTTCTTCTTCTTCCACAATTAGTGGAGGAGGACCAGGGAGGTGTAGTTGGAATAGCTCAGAGTCGTCCTTGATCTTCAGTTCCTGTAGAGCAGCTACCTAGCCATCGTGGAAGTATTTCAACTTCCCGTATTGAACTTGGGATGTCATTGCAGCAATCCCCTTATCCCATCCTTTTTCCCAGCCAGAGCTGAAGGATTTTTTAACTGCGAGCTTTCTTCTCAATTTCTCCGAGGAGAGGTTCGCATCCAATTCTTCCTTTTGGACCTTGATATCTCGCAAGGCGGACAACTCTTCATCTGCCTTCTTCAACTTATCTTCAAGCTCTCCAAAGTTCTTGAGCTTGACATCATACTTCTGATGTTTGACCTCTAAACCTTTTACTTTATCCTCCAAATTCTTGGAGATCTCAGCCATCTTCATCTTCTCAGCCTCAACTACAGACAACTTTTTCTCCCAAATAGCCTTGTCCTCACTATACTGTTGGCGAGATTCCTTCAAGGATTGGGTCAAACCCAGCAGAGCATCCTCTACACCAAACGAGGAGCTAGAGGCTTTAATTATCTCGTCCTTCTTCACGATGTTATTAAAACAGTTCACCAGCTGAAAGATGGGAAAAACAGTAAGTCAGTGCAAAAAAACAAGTATTCAAAGAAAGAAAGGAAATTCAGAGTATGAGAAATTTACCGAAGCAAGATGACTAGTGGCTAGGGATGTCAGCATATCCCTAAAAAAAATTTCATCAATTCCATGGACCTCGGGTATGATCCAAGTTTTAACCGAGCTCATTGCAGAACTCGGAGGAATGATGGTTGGAACACCAACACCACCAGCAGGTAAAGAGGAGGCAGTTTCAGCCAGATTGACTGAGGATGATTTCCTCAATCTCCTCAAAGGGACCTCAGCAGCTTCAACCAAGGAAGAACTCTTGGTCGGAGAGATAGTAATCACTTCCACGGGAGAAACTTTCTTGCTCGGGGCCACTGGGGGCTTCTCGGTAGCTTTTGAAGGCGCAACATCCACCTTCTTAGTCCCCTCTGGGACATCAGTTTTGCTTTTCTTAGCCCCAACAGCAGAAGTAATATCATCAAAAAGAGCAGGAGGAGCTCTTTTCTTGCCCATTCTTTGACTTAAAGGAAGATGAGAATCTGAAGAAGAATCCTCTGGAGTTGAAGCTGGCTTAACAGGGCGAGCAGTATAAGAGGTTGTATAACTCTTATACTGCAACAAATATGATGCAGACCTGATGTGCTCGTCTGCAACGTTCTTATGCAAGCCCCAGATAAGTTTCAGATGCTTAATATTAACCTCTGATTCTTTTGGAGTTTTTCTTTTGCTATCAACTGCAAATAAATACATAATGAAATATCAGTCATACATTTTGTCAAACATGATAAAAGCATAATTTCATAAGTAAAATAAAATGAAAAATAAACCTATCCCATTGCCATATGGGGGGCATCTGGGACCATTGTATACTCCATCTCCAACTAAAGGGGCATATTGCCAATTTTTAATAACCAACCCATGTTCAAAATAATCTCTATTTGAGTCAGGGAGGTTAACTACAAGAGCCCTATTCAGAAACCTAGTTTTTAAGAAATAAATATTATCTAGAGTGGCCCATTTATAGCAATACATAATTTCAGGGATCCCTATACGAGTCCCATGAGTTAGGTTTAATTTGTGCACCCCATTAATTATTCTCCATGAATTGGGTGCTATTTTTGCAGGAACAAGATCAAAATACTGACAAAACTCAAGACACAATGGGTTTGGTGGAAAAGAAAATCCACATTCAGCTATGAATAGACTGGGGAACCAATGCCCCTCAGCCAATCGAAAATAATCTAAAGGCTCAGAAAGAACCTCCAGAGTTACCCAAGAAGGAATGGAAAAATCAGAACGAAATTTCTCAATAGACTCCACAATATAAACCATACTGAACAAAAGAGATACATAAGAAAGGAAGAAGATCTTACAGGAAGAAAGGAGGTATGTTGACAACGAACGAAAACTAGGATGAATGCATAAGAGAGAAGGAGAGAATAGAAAGCTTGAATGCATGAAATTGGAAAAAGAAGAAGACGGTATGTTTACCTAAGAAGTTTAAATACTTTGCCTTGGGAAGCGGCGAAGGAAATGATTACAAAAAAGAAACTATTGAACTTCCGGCGGCTAAAAGGACAAAAAGGGCACTAAGATCGAAGCGCTCTTAAAAGTTCGAAAAAAGGCGGATTCTTTGAATTTGGAAATAAATAAAAATACAATGTTCCTAAAACCCAGGAAGATCATTCAATATTACCATAGACCAAGAAAGAATGTTCCATACTCCTCAAAGTTCGAAATATGAAACATTGGGGGCTTCTGTTGATACCAAAATTAATATGCTGATGTGGACGAATCATACGAAGACACTTGTCAATCGACGTGGCACAATAACAACGAGGAAGTTCATTTCCTCGACCAACTTATGTTCTCCCCGAGCAACGAGGATATACCGAGGAACTGTAACACTCCGAGGTACTCTAGCGCTCCGAGGAACTCCTGATCAACGAGTAACTAAGGAGGTCCGAGCTGCATCTCGGCCGTAGTATTAATTGCCAGAATGTCAACAGTTCAACTATTCATTGAATGTTCATCATCTTGACGCACACGCTGCATTAAATGTATTACCCTTTCATATGTATTCTCATTTAATGTATCGACCCATTCATGTACAACCTAAGGGCTATAAATACCTTGTATCACCCTCATTCAAAGGGACCGGAATTTCTAGATTGAATTGATAATCGAGAATTCCCAAACACTCAGCAATAACATAACAGTGGATGTAGGCCATTCTTATAAGGCTGAACCACTTTAAAAATCTTTGTTCATTTTATTTATCTGTGATTGAATAATTAGGGTGATCTAATTTTTTACATCAACAGTAAGGATACTTGGCTCGCACATCGTCCTTTCGTTCCCATGTTGACTTATCGGCGTTATGTTGCCCCCATTTAACTCGAACTAAAGGCACTAATTTCGATCGTAGTCTACGCTCACTACGATCTAAAATAGCACCCGATTGTTCTTCATACGAGATATCAAGTTGCAACTCAATTTCCTCCAACGGGATATGCCAATGAGTCCTCTCACTTATTCGATACTTCTTAAAGGATGAAACGTGGAACACATCATGGATTCTCTATAAATTCTCCGGCAAAGCAAGTCTGTAGGCAACAGGACTAATCCTCTTAATAAATGGAAAAGGCCCTACATACCTCAGTACAAGCTTGCCTTTCTTCCTAAACCTCATAATACCTATAATCGGGGATACCTTTGGCAACACTTGGTCTCTTACTTCTAACTTCATGTGTCTACGATCCGCATCAGAATAACTTTCTTTTGGTCTTGCACAATGCGTATGCGGTTCCGAACCAACTCAATTTTCTCTGAAGTGTTTTAGATCACCTCCGATCCAAAAGTTTATTATCACCAACTTCTAAACAACATGCGGGCGAACGACATGGGTGACCGTACAATGCCTCATAAGGCGCCATGCCTATAGTAAACTGGTAAGAATTATTATAAGAAAATTATAGAAGTGGTATATATTGTTCCCAACTTCCCCTAAAATCCAACATACACATACGGAGCATATCTTCCAACACCTGATTTACTCGCTCAGTTTGCCCATCAATTTGAGGATGGTAAGTAGTACCCAATCGCAATTCAGTTCCTATTTCGTCCTGGAAACTTTGCCAAAAATAGGAGACAAAGATTTTATCTTGGTCGGACACAATATTAATTGGCACTCCATGACATCTCACAATCACTGTAATAAAGAGCTGGGCATACTGCACCGTTGTGAAATCCGTTCTCACAGGTAAAAAGTGTGTCTACTTAGTCAAACGATCCACTATAACCCAAATGGAATCATGACTACAGTGAGACATAGGTAATCCAATGACAAAATTCATGGATATGCTTTCCCATTTTCATACTAGAATCTTCAATGGTTATAAAATTCCAGAAGGTTGCGGGTGGTCCACTTTCACTAATTGGAAAGTGGTGCATTGGGAGACAAACTCGGTTATATCCCTTTTCATACCTGCCCACCAGTATTATCGACGCATATCCTGATACATCTTGTCTCCACCTGGATGGACCGTAAATTTTGACCCATGAGACTCTAACATAACAACATGCGCCAAATCCTTATCATCCTAGACTACCAATCGCTCGTTGAAATGTAATCCACCCTCAAAACTGATAGAGTAGGATTCCGCTCCCTCCGTCAATAATTTGTGCACCCTATCTTGGCAATCCTTATCTTTATCTTGAACTTTCACCACCTGTATCACCATCTCGGGTGTGACTGTCAACACTTCCATACATGCTCTAGCAACTACATCATCTTGGCTAAGTTCCTTCCACTTGGCTTTCCATTCTTCCGCTAATTGCACAGTGGGTCAACGACATAATGCATCAGCTACTACATTAGCTTTCCTCGGATGGTATTAGATATCAAATTTATAATCCTTTACGAATTCCAACCACCTACGCTGCCTCATATTTAGATCTTTCCGAGTGAACAAATATTGCAGCTACTTGTGATCCATGAAAAGACTGAATTTCTCCCCTAGGAGATAATGCCTCTATATTCTCAATGTAAAGACTACTGAGGCCAACTCCAGATCATATGTAGGATAATTCTTTTCACGGGGCTTAAGCTTATGGGATGCAAAAGCAATAACCGTCTCCTCTTGCTATAGGAACCCCCCAATCCCTAGAGAGATGCATCCGTAAAAACTAAATACTCCACTCCCTCTTTAGGCAATGCGAGAATGAGTGCCGACGTCAATCTATCCTTTAGCTTATCAAATGCTAATTGACAGGAATTATCCCACACAAACTGTACCCCCTTCCGGGTCAAATTAGTCAAAGGGTCGGCAATCTTCAAAATCCCTTAATAAAATGGCGATAATAACCCGCTAAGCCTAAGAAACTACGAATCTCGATCGGTGTTGTGGGTTGACCCTACCCCTGCAACTTTACTTGGGTCCACAAAAATACCCTTCTCTGACACTATGTGACCCAAAAATTGCACTTCTCGCAACCAGAACCCATATTTCTCGAACTTGGCATATAATTGATGGTCCCGTAATGTCTGTAGAACCAACCGTGAATGATCTTCATGCTCACCCTCTATCTGAGAATAGATAAGGATATAATCAATGAACACAACCACAAAATGGTCCAAGAAATCCCGAAAGACCCTGTTTATTAGATCTATGAACACTGCAGGGGCATTGGTTAACCCAAACAGCATAACCAAAAACTCATAGGATCCGTATCGGGTTAAAAATGTAGTCTTAGAGACATCCTGCTCCCTAATATGAAGCTGGTGATACCCCGTACGCAAATCTACTTTTTAGAAGTAAGAGGTTCTCCTCAACTGATCAAATAAATCTTCGATTCTAGGTAACAAGTATTTATTTCAGATCGTTACCTTAATCAACTCTCGGTAATCTACACATAACCGAAGAGAACCATCCCTTTTCTTCATAAACAACATAGAGGCTCCCCATGGCGACGTACTTCGGAGAATAAATCCCTGCCCTAAAAGTTACTGGATTTGGTCCCGTAACTCCCTCATCTCCAAAGGAGCCATACGGTAAGGAGCTCATGCAATTAGCCTAGTCCCAAGCACTTGATCAATAACAAACTCGATCTTACAACTAGGAGGTAAGCCTAAAATTTCCTGATAAACATCAGCGAACTCCCTGACCACTGAAATTGAATCTAAGGAAACAACCACTTCCTGCGAAGTCTCCTCCTCGATATAATACAAATGAGTACTCGAACCTCCCTCCAAAAGAGGCATGTCAACTAAAAACATATCATGGACGGGAATGGCAAATACAATGGACCTCCCAAAGCAATCCACCATAGCTCAGTATTGTGCCATCCAATCCATACCCAGGATAACATCATACCCAACCATATCTAGCACAAGTAAATCAACACCTAAACACAATCTTCCTACATCTATTTCCACTCCTCTACAAATGGAGTGAATAAGCGCCCCGTTACCAAAAGAAAAATCTATGCACATCAAAAGACTATCAGTAGACTCTAACAACCCCGTCGCTCGTGCAAAATGAAAGGCTATAAATGAATGGGATGCTCCCGTATCAAATAACACCCGACCAATACACCCATTGATAGGGAACTTACCCTCAATTGTTGGTGGAGGCTGCTGCCCCTTGAAAATTCTGCCTAAAACTACCACCATCAAATCTAAAACCTCCCAAACACTTTCTCTTTGTTGAATCCCCTAAAGAGATATCCCTCTCCTTCTGCTTATTTCCATGATGTTGAGCCTTTTGTGCCCCACTGGCACCATCTACTCTCGACTTTCATAAGCCCGAGTCCATAAACATTTTACTACCCTTCAAATATAGACGGTGATACTAATAATGTAACAACGTAATATTCATTACATCTGCGAATGTTAACAAAGTCGGGCTCCCTAACAGATGTTGACGAATTATCCAATTCAAACTTCCCATAAACTTCAAAATCCTCCTCTCCTCTTTATTTACCTCATCCAGCACAAAATTACCAGACAAGTAAATTCTTCTTCCTACTCAGCCACTGTTCGATCTCCTTGAGTTACATCCAATAATCTCCCTGTCATCTCAATCTGAACTGCAGGAGGAAAATACTTACGATCAAAATGTACCCAAAATTCTTCTATGGGCATTGTATCTCTCTGCTCAGAGGTAGTAACCGACTCCCACCACTGGAGAGTCTCACCCACAAGTTTAAAAATGGCGTGTATTTGCTTCTGAACCTCACTGCATTCAACCATTCGAAGATGCCTTTGAATATCCTTCTTCCATTCACTTGCAACAATCATATCAGTTCCCCCTTGGAATTCTGGAGGATGTCCCTTCTAAAAAGATTCTCGTACTCTCTCCCACATGGATGGCCCCGCGTGGGTTTGAGCTATCGGAGCTACAGGCTGTTGCTGAGCCTGAGGAAACTGTTGTGCCATTGCCGTCATGGCAGCATTGATTGCTTGTGCCACAATATTGGAAACTTTGGCTACAGTAATAGTCATTTGAGGCATTTGCGTTCCACATTCTCAACCCCTCTGTTTGCCCTAGTCGGGCGACCTATTTTTTGGAGGCATCGAAAAAGTACAAACTATATTAGCCCATAGTGCAAGAAATTGATCAAAGAAGAAGATCGTCAAAGCATAACGAACACATCAGTCCTAATGATAGTGCTCCATCTAAAAAATTCTACGGTAGAACTTTGAAAATCCGCACAGATCCTAAGACTCTAGAACCTGATTCTCTGACACCACCTGTGACACCCCACTTATAATAATAATGGGTAGCCATCCATATACTATCTCAAGTGGATCATTCTCAGCATCAACTACCGAAAAGATTAAAAAGTAACTAACCATCGAATAACAGAATAATCGGATGCTAAAATTTTTAAAACAAATATAACATTCAGACCATAAACAACAACAAAAAGGGATCTTAAATATACATCATGTACAACAAAAGAATACATATACCCGTATAAGATATCGGGCAACAAACTATACAATAACAAGTATCTGGAATATAAGAGATATACATAAGTGCAACCCTTGGGTACACACCCGAGTAACAATTATGAATCCTTAACTAGATTTACAAAAAAGGATGTCACTATAACAAAAACTCTGCAATAGTCCGCACATGTTACAACTCCGTAAACATTGGAACGGATAATCAGCATTGGCGCCCTTGCGGTGGGACACCTACATAATAATAAATAAAGCAAGAGAGAGAATCTAAACGGGTCAGAGCCCGAGGTTTGAAAATAGTTCAGTAAGTGAATTAAAAGGCATAATAATTATGAATGAACAATTTCATGATATAAAGTGGTGCCGCACTCTCTTGGGACTCAACCTTACCCCTCAACTATAACGCGCACCTAAACGTATGCATTTTAATCTTAAACAAGCTACCCAACTCATCTAGGGATAACTCCACCTCAAATCTACTCATTTACCCCACTCACGTATCTAGTTTATCCAAAACATAATCATTTTAATCTCATCCTAAACGATTACATAACAATTCATCACTTAATAAATTTTACTAGTTATTTATACAACATATTACACATTATTTCCAAGACTTTATAATATTAGTCTCACTATTTTACAAAATAAAACATTGCTACCAAGTACACATACATAACACCCACAATTTATGTATACTAACCATCGCTCAGAGCTTTAACTCAATGGATGCAATATCTATAATGTTATAATCTTCTAGGGAATTACTCGCATACCATCCTGGGTTACCAGCGGTCGGACTCTCACGCCGTCTTGGTATAAACCAAATCACAAAAGCAGGGAAAACGATCATAGTTCCTCATCGGAAATAAGACGAAACATACGCAAGACGTCTTACCCCTGATAAATGCAACACAATAAATAAATGGACGTTATGACTTGGGGACTAGAGGGGTATGTCCGCATAATAGATATATATCCTTCACATAAGATATATATACACATCTTATATATACAAACGATCTCATATCCGATATATCATTAATCCCGGCTACATGGATATACACACCTTACACTAGCTAATAATCCACAGAATTATTCCCAATTCATTTTATGATTCAATCTCTTACCTGAACCTTTGTCATCCATCACACATATGACAATAATTGTTACCAATTCAACACTTCGCAGGACACACGACCTCTCTCTACTACCCTGTATCTATCCTTAGGAAAATTCCTATCACTAGGAGAATTTACTAATGAAATCAGCATGACAAACTCCCAAATATGCCTCAATAATTGACCCGATGTCTCTCCAACCATCATGTCATAACATTCTCTTACCTTTTAACTCATAAACATGATTATCGTATTATTTTAGAGGGTTTTAAATCACCAACCCAAATGGAAAGGAGTTACAGAAAAGTTAGAAATTTGATACGACCGAACCAAATCGCAGGTTCCCAAAAACGAACCAATCCGCCCTACACTAAAAAGGGCGAACCAAACCGATGACCTTTAAAAATGAACTGGTCCGTTGCTAAAACAAACTGATTCGAGGTCTGCAACCAAATTGATCTGGGCTATTTAGATTCTAATCCTAAGAGAATTTTCCTACATCTCACAACCCCTTTTCTACCAAATTTTAACATTATAGATCAATCTAAATATACTCCCAACCATTTTTTCACCATCAAACCCATACATACTCATGAAATTCTATATTTTAACACAAAATCTAAACAATATCACCATAATTTATCCAAAAATTATGAAATAATTCACACAAATAAATATTTAGCAAATTTAATCACTTGCCTCAAAGATATAGAGTCTGAATCTTCCTCAAAGTTGCGGATTTAACTGGAAATTTCCAAGGCTCCAAAGATTTTCTCTTCTCTTTCTCTTCCTTCTTTCTCACATGATTTTTACCTCAAAATAAGATTGCCTAATAACCCATTTTCTATTAACCCCAACTTTAAATAATAATACATACTTAAAATGACTCATATACCCCAATTCGAGTCAAACTAGCCAAAAAGACCCCCGGAATCCAAATAAAACCCCCGGGCAGTCATTTTGACTATCTCGACCCTCCCAAATTAACTGACCACTCCAATTTATCATTCGAAACTCCGAATAAAAAAATCATCTCCTAACCTCATACAACTTACTCAAATATGCCCCGGTTGAGAAATAACTAATCCCCGTCGTTAATATACACACACGACGTAATAGCATGCAATAAGATTCTATTTACCATATCACACTAGTAAATGTACAATTCGCATAAATATTTGGATCAATGTGTGGTTGCTTTCGTTGATGACATCCTTATTTATTCCAAGCGTATTGAAGAACACGAGAAGCATTTAGAGATAATATTACAAATCCTTAGGAAGGAGAAATTATATGCAAAATTAAAGAAGTGTGAGTTTTGGCTGCCTAGTGTTTCTTTTCTAGGACATGTCATTTCCAAGGAGGGAGTGTCGTTGACCCTCAAAAGATCGAGGCTATACTAGATTGGCCTAGGCCAACTAATGTAATAGAGATTCATAGTTTCCTTGGATTAACAGGTTATTATCGAATATTTATTGAGGGATTTTCTAGCATTGCCAAACCTCTATCTATGTTAACACAAAAGAAGGTAAAATATGAATGGTCTGAGGAAGTTGTGAATAGTTTTCAAGAACTTAAGAATCAATTAGTAACTGCTATAATTTTGAATATTCCTTCAGGTACAGGAGGATTGGTGATTTATAGTGATGCTTCAAAAAATGGTTTGGGATGTGTGATAATGCAAAATAGAAAAGTATTAGCTTATGCCTCGAGACAATTAAAACCACATGAACAGAATTATCCAACCCATGACTTAGAATTAGTTGCTGTAATTTTTGCTCTTAAGATTTGGAGACATTATTTATATGGTGAGACTTGTGATATTTATACCGATCATAAGAGTTTGAAATATATATTTACTCAGAAAGAATTGAACATGAGACAAAGGAGGTGGTTAGAATTGATGAAGGATTATGATTTAAACATTCATTATCACCCAGGGAAAGAAAATGTAGTAGCTGATGCTTTAAGTAGGAAGTCTACAACAAATTTTGCATGTCTCATTACAAATCAGGAACCTTTGTTAGCGGATTTGAGAAGTTTGGAAATAGATGTACGTATTTATAACAAAGGAGGAATAATCGTAACCTTACAAGTACAACCCACGTTGATGGAAATGATCAAAATTGCACAAGTAAATGACCCACAACTGAAGAAGATCAGAGAAGAGGTTATTGAAGGGAAGAAAATTGAATTTGAGATACGGGATGATATATTGAGGTTTGGAAGTAGAGTTGTAAGGACACAAATTTCCAATTGAGTCCTTTGTAGTTTTGGCTCAATTCCGGAGAAAAACATTTGAGTCATAAGATAGAGTTATTGACCATCTTTCAAGCCTATGACAAGCTAAAGTTGAAGACGTAGCGTCTAAGTTTAAAGCTTCATCAATATGCCGAGTTTGATGTGCCTCGTTTCTACGTCATCAACATGGTTCCATTGCTCCCAAGGTATAAATGCATTTTGAATATATATATAGGAGCTTGGAACATTTTATATTGGGTGTAGTTTATTTGAAACTATTGTTTATTTTCAGAAAGATTTTATTAAAACATTAAAATAAAGTATTTAAAGTTTCTGGGCTAAAAATAGATTTTTTAAACTTTCTGGAAGTTCGTTCGAAATGTCGTTCGAACGAGTTTGTCGTTCGAACACCAATGTCGTTCGAACGAGTTTGCCAACGAGTTCCCAGATAGGCCACTGGAATGTCGTTCGAAGTATCGTTCGAACGAGAATGATGGTTCGAACGAGATATCCAACGAGATTTATAACGAGTTCACACTGGAAATTTGTTAGAAGGCTCATTCAAACAAGTTTTGGCAGGAATAGTTAATTGGCAGTTTTGAGCAGTTTTTCCCATGTTTTCCACAATCTTTTGACATAACTTCTTAAGTAAGGGAACCAACATTCATGGTTTAACTTTTTCATAATATTCTAATTCCTAGAGAGTGTTTTGAGTGTTCATATTTCCTAAGAAAAATTTCAAGTTTAATTGTTCATTTTTCAAAGAAAAATCCTTTAAAACACTTTGTTTCACCCATATTGTTTATTCCAAGTCTTCTTTATATATATATACATTGCTTCGAGTTTTGGCACCGGTTTACTCTACCTATTGAAGAGTTCGTTTGGGTTTTCTTCTAAATCCCTCAAAGAAGAAGAAGTTCATTTTTGGCTGTGGCATTCTCACATGGTAAAAGGCACTATGTGTGGTTGACGGTTGCTTCCTAGTTCCTAATTGGTGGATTCCAAGGTTTCGGTGGAGTCCGGGATTGTCAACTAAGTAGAGGTATTTACAAGAAGACGCGTCGAGGATTGAAGAAGTCGAGTCAAGTGTTGTAAGTCATCTTGCTTGTAATTGTAATTTCGTACTTAGTGGACTTAAGGCTAGGGTTGTTCGAGGTTTTTTCCCGTTGTGAGTTTTTTCCTCGTACATCGTGGCGTAGTGATTCATTGTTTACTTTTATCTTGCTATATCACCTAGAACGCATGCTTAGGTAATTCAAGATAAAATTGGTTTAAAATCACTACTTGTTTAATTTGGTGCTAAATAAATATTGGGTAATGTGTAGTTAATTCAAGTCATTAATTTAATGTGTTAAAATTTGGTTTGGCCTGATTTGATTACATTGGAAAATATGACCTAGGCAAATTTCTAGGACTTGGGTTAATTATTTGTGTTTAAGTGAAATTAAAAATAAGTGTGTGTTCCATCATATTTCACTTGGTTTAATTTTAATTTAAAAAAGAAATTAAAATTTGTGTATCTGTTCAAATTGAACCACCATCTACGCTTTCGCATATCTAAAAAGGAAATTATTACTTTTCGTGAAGTAAAAAGAATTTTTGTTAAAAATTGAGGGTCCTATTGTTCCAACAAGTGGTATCAGAGAGGGATCGCTAAATTATTGTGTTTAAGATCCTTTAAATATTTTTTGCTAAAAATGGAATTTTCCCCGTTTTTAAGCTTTCCTATTTTCGATGGTTCTAACTACGCGTATTGGAAAGCGCGTATGAAATCGTCACTTAAATCTATTGATGAGAGGGTTTGGTTATCTGTAGTTAACGGGTGGTCTCCACCAACTCATTTAGTAGATAATGAGCGTGTTCCCAAATCGGTTGATAGATGGAGTGACAATGAATTTAAACTTTCAAATTTTAATTCCCGTGGTTTAAATGCCTTATTTAGCGCTGTCACACCGGATTAATTCCGACGCATTATGACGTGTGAGACCGCTAAAGAAGCTTGGGATATTTTATAACTCACCCATGAAGGTACAAGTGTTGTTAAAGCTTTGAAACTCCAAAACCTCACTCAATTTGAAACCATCAAAATTAATGATAAAGAAACTTTTGATGAATTTTATGCTAGACTTTCCGATATTGTTAATTCATCTTTTAACTTGGGAGAGAAAATACCCGACAACCGAGTAGTAAAACAAATTTTAAGGTCCCTACCCAATAGATTTATTCCAAAAGTGAGCGTTTTAAATTCTTTACCAACTTTAGCCTCTACGAAATTAGAAGAGCTTGTAGGTGATTTACAAACATATGAACTGGACATGTTTCCCTCTAAATCTGAAAAGAAAATTTAAAAGGGCATTGCTTTAAAATCCCGAAAAGAGAAAAAACAAGTAGTAGAGAGTGAAAGTGATAGTGACTCGGAAGATATGGCCTTGTTTGCTCGAAAATTTCTTAAATTTAACAAAGATAAATTTAAAAATAAGTTTAAGAAATTTAAAACTTCTAAGCATGACAAAGCCGAAAGGATCCCTAAAACTCCTAAAGAAAATTTAAACAGGGACGAGTCAGATAAGTGTTTTGGTTGTGAAGGGTATGGCCATAGGGCTTTTGAGTGCCCCACTAAACAAAGGAGAGAGGGTAAGAAACCAATTTCTTTTAATGCAACCCTTAGTGATAGTGATAACGAAGAGGGACCCGATTCCCCCACTAAGCCCAACTTTGTGGCTTTTATGGCTAGTCATGTGAGCGATATTGAGAACTCGTCTATCGATGAAACTTTAACACATGACACTTCCAAGGTCATTATTTATGATTCCCTTGCTTTTGATGGTAGTGAGAGTGAAGAAGAAAGAGAGAGTGAAAATGAAGAAGAGGTTGATGTGAGTGAACTTCAAAATGGTTTTCAAAAACTTTATGAAGAATCTATTAAATTAAAAAGAGCTAATTTGAAGTTAGAAGCAAGTTTAAAAGAGCGTGTCAAGGTCGTTGATGATAGTGCGTTAGTGGAAAACCTTAGGACATGAGAGAGAACTCTTCGAGTGAAGCTTGAATATGTAGAAGGCGAGAGAGATAGCCTTAGAGGTCTAATGGAATCATTGAAAAAGGAGCTTCTTGAGTTTGAAGAGAGAAATGTTTTATTAGAGTGTAATATGTTAGAATTAAAAAATAAATTAAAAGACTCTAGAAAAGTCAAATTTGATTTGGAATGTAGGTCCGAACAAATAGATAAAATCTTAGGCACGATCCAAATAAAAAATAACACTTGTGGTTTAGGCTTCGATACTTGTAATGAATCTACTCATAAAGACAAAACCAATGTTTTAAGAGAATCACCTAGGAAATACTTTAGAGATAAATCCTTAGGTACCAATTTTTGACATGTTTTTACTTGTGCACATTGTGGTCGAAAAAGTCATCTTACGAAATTTTGTTTTGATCTTAAACGAGGTCCTAGAAAATCCCACCATAAGGAAACCAAGGTAGTCAATATTACTACACCCCGAGATAGTAATTCTTCATTAGTTTGGGTTAGGAGATCCGACTAGGTAGCTTTACAAGATAGGGTTTTTTATTCTCATTTACTTTCTCATGCTTCCTCCCTTGAAAAATCCAAAGGTTGAATGTGTTAGTTTTATTTGCATACTTTAGATTTTGTGCTTCATGCTATATCATCCATGCTAATTGTATGCTCATTTAGTCTTCTTCTAGTCATTGCTTAATTTCATATCCTATGCTAAAAATCATGAATTGTTTATCTTTTGTATTATATTTCTTTCATTTTTGTTTACATTAAATGAAAAATACAAAAAGATGTTTGTTTATCATTTGTATTTTACCTTGTTAGTAATTTGAACTTAATGAAAAATACAAATGATTTTTGTTTGTCTTTTGAGTATATATTTTTATTTTTGGTTAAAAAATCTCAAAAACTCAAAAAGATTTTTATTTTGTGTGTATTTTAGTTTGACACACTTTATGTGGCATATACTTGTGTTACAATCCCATCTTTTACGCTCCCATGTGGATAGAACTTTTGGTTTAGATTGTCAATCCTTATTATGTTCTTTACGATGCTTACATGGAGTAGTTGGATTTTGTGTTGATATAATGGATTCTATTTTTATATGCCTCTTTTCACACATGCACGAGCTCATTTAAAATTTTAACTTCATATATTATATTTGAGCTTTGTGAGGTGTTCTCCTACCAATCTTGTCATCTACATATTTGTGACCTAGGAGGACTAGTGCATGTCAAAATCCATTGCACGTGAGATTTGTGAGATATAAAAATAATATGTATCTAAATGTGCATGGGGAAGGGCTCCGAAAGGATTTATTATCCTTTGCGAATAGTAAGCCACCATTTGTTTGGACCTAAAAGAAATACGTGGTCCAAAGGCCTAAAAATAGAATTATGGCATTAAAATGAAAAACAATTGCCAAGGCCTATGTTTGTTTGATATATTCATTCAAATATATATATGCTTATTGAGGAAGATTGGATGATATATCAACGGTTTGCATCATGTCTGTTTATCCTAGTTACGCTTTCAATGTCATGACTCTATTGGTTTGTAGAATTATCAACATGCTAGGCTTGTATGAATTGTGTATGTTTGTTCATTGAGTTCAATCTATATTGTCACATGAGGTTATATTCAAATGTGATGAAGTTTGCAATCAATTGAGAACTCCGTGAACATGTTTTAAGTGATTGGGTCTGAATTTAATTGTTACTAGTTCACACCTCAACACTTCCGTTTCCATATGACACATTTTTGCCATATGAGTGTGAAAAGCTTATCTTATTTTGTGTCATTTGTGTTTATATATATATATATATATATATATATATATATATATATACTCGTGTCTATTTGTTTTATATTATGTATACATATATTTGATATTTTATTTTGGTCGTTGCCTTGCTTTCTTGTCCATCTATGCTTTTATTCATAATTGGTATCTATCTTGTTGCATTCTTTGTTGATATCAAATGCTTAATACTTTATGTATCATACTGGTATCATTTTCTTGCATCATAGTTGATATTCATATCTTTATGTTGGATTAGTTGATTTTAGTTAAACATATGCTTTAATGTTCTCATCACTTTATTCATAATTGCATGTTTAGCTTGTTATCCCATACTATTTATCCCTTGTTTAGTTTAGAGGGTGTATATGCTTTAATTGGAGGAGATAAGTTAATATTTTAATTCTTTAGCCTTTGTCTATTCCGGAACAAAAAGGGGGAGAATGATAAGGGGAGAAATGGTATCTAATCCTATTGTAACCGTATCTTAGTTTGGGGGAGATTTAACTTAGGGGGAGTCGCTATCTTCTTAGTTTGATCATGTTTGATAAAGGTAAGAATTAATTAAGGGGAGTAATGATTTTAATTGCATTTAATATTTTGATATTCCCTATGCGTTTGATAGTTTGCTTAAGTGTGCAGGAATTCTTCTAAATGGCAACGTTCATCATCGGGCAAAGATTTTGATACTTGGGTTGTTTGAGTCAAGCTATGTATTTTTATTTTGAGTGGGACATTTTTGTCAGTCTAGTAGAGCTTGACGACCCTTTAGGATTTTTGTTTAGTTTTTGTCCCGGAATAGCCAAAGGGGGAGATTTTTAAGGACACAAATTTCCAATTGAGTCCTTTGTAGTTTTGGCTCAATTTCGGAGAAAAATATTTGAGTTATAGGATAGACTTATTGACCATCCTTCAAGCCTATGACAAGCTAAAGTTGAAGACGTAGCGGCCAAGTTTAAAACTTCATCAATATGCCGAGTTTGATGTGCCTCGTTTCTACGTCATCAACATGGTTCCATTGCTCCTAAGGTATGAATGCATTTTGAATATATATATAGGAGCTTTGAACATTTTATATTGGGTGTAGTTTATTTAAAACTGTTGTTTATTTTTAGAAAGATTTTATTAAAACTTTAAAATAAAGTATATAAAGTTTCTGGGCTAAAAACAGATTTTTCAAACTTTCTGGAACTTCGTTCGAAATTTCGTTCGAACGAGTTTGCCAACGAGTTCCCAGATAGGCCACTAGAATGTCGTTCGAAGTATCATTCGAACGAGAATGATGGTTCGAACGAGATATCCAACGAGATTTCTAATGAGTTCACACTGGAACTTTGTTAGACTTCGTTCGAACGAAAATCTCGTTCGAACGAGTTTTAGCGGGAACAGTTAATTGGCAGTTTTGAGTAGTTTTTCCCATGTTATCCATTTCTTTTTCCACTATCTTTTGACATAACTTCTTAAGTGCGGGAACCAACATTTTTGGTTTAACTTTTTCATAATATTCTAACTCCTAGAGAATGTTTTGAGTGTTCATATTTCCTAAGAAAAAGTTCAAGTTTAAGTGTTCATTTTTCAAAGAAAAATCCTTTAAAACACTTTGTTTCACCCATATTGTTTATTCCAAGTCTTCTTTATATATATATATATATACATTGCTTGGAGTTTTGGCACCGGTTTACTCTACCTATTGAAGAGTTCGTTTGTATTTTATTCTAAATCCCTCAAAGAAAAAGAAGTTCGTTTTTGGCTGCGGCATTCTCACATGGTGAAAGGCACTATGTGTGGTTGACGGTTGCTTTCTAGTTCCTAATTGGTGGATTCCAAGGTTTAGGTGGAGTCCAGGATTGTCAACTAAGCAGAGGTATTTGCAAGAAGACGTGTCTAGGCCTATCAATCGGGCTCTTTGAGCCGAGCCTATGGTTGATCAAGCTCGGCCCGATTTTAATTTACTTGGCTCAGGCTCAAGCTCAAGCTAGGCCCGAACGAGCTTGAGAGTGCTTGGCTCACAAAGTAAATCCGGCTTCGGGTCCGATTTGAGCCGGCCCAAATTGAATATTCTAATACATATTTATTTATTTTAATAATAAATATTGACATTTCAGCAATAAAAAAACACATTTTAGCAATAAAAAAATAGATTTCAGCACTAAAAAAAAAGAATTCAGCACTAATATTGACATTTAGGCATTAGTAAAACACATTTCATCACTAAAAAAATAGATTTCAATACTAAAAAAATACATTTCAGCACTAAAAAAATAAACTTCAGCACTAATATTGACATTTCAGCATTAAAAACCCACATTTTAGCACTAAAATAACATACTTCAGCACTAAAAATATATATTTCAGCACTAATATTGACAAGTCCCGTAAGATTAAGTAAATTAATAAATGACCCACCTTATTTTTGTTTCTTTAATATTAATTTCAATAGTTTCTTTCCAATAGTTTATTTGCATAAGGATAAACTTATAAAAATTATTTTGTTTTAAAATATTTTTTACATATCATAGAAAATAAAATATATATATATATATATATATATATATTATTTCAGGCCGAGCCTAGTTCGGCCTTGAAAGTGCTTCGCTTGCGCTCGGCTAAAATTGAATTCGGGCTTAATACCTCGGCTCAAACTCGGCTCAGCTCAAACTCAATAAAATCTCAGCCCAAATTTAGCGGGTCGAGCATGCGGACTTCGGGCCTGCTCGGCTCAATTGACAGGCCTAGACGCGTCGGGGGCTTGAAGGAGTCGAGTCGAGTGTTGTAAGTCATCTTGCTTGTAATTGTAATTCCGTACTTAGTGGACTTAAGGCTATGACCGTCCGAGGTTTTGTCCTGTTGTGGGTTTTTTCCTCGTACATCGCGGCGTAGTGATTCATTGTTTACTTTTATCTTGCTATATCACCTAGAACGCATGCTTAGGTAATTCAAGATAAAATTGGTTTAAAATCACTACTTGTTTAATTTGGTGCTAAATAAATATTGGGTAATGTGTAGTTAATTCAAGTCATTAATTTAATGTGTTAAAATTTGGTTTGGCCTAATTTGATTAAATTGGAAAATATGACTTAGGCAAATTTCTAGGACTTGGGCTAATTATTTTTGTTTAAGTGAAATTAAAAATAAGTGTGTGTTCCATCATATTTCACTTCGTTTAATTTTAATTTGAAAAATAAAATAAAATTTGTGTATCTGTTCAAATTGAACCATCATCTACGCTTCCGCATATCTAAAAAGGAGATTATTACTTTTCCTGAAGTAAAAAGAATTTTTGTTAAAAATTGAGGGGCCTATTGTTCCAACAAGAGTGTGTGTTCCACGTGATGCCCAACTAAAGAGGTAAATTTTGGAGGAAACTCATTGCTCAAGATTTACGTTTCATCCTAGAAATGCCAAGATGTATAGAGATCTTCGAGAAGTGTTTTGGTGGAACAATATGAAAAGGGAGATAGTATAATTTGTATCTCACTATTTGGTTTGTCAACAAGTAAAATTCGAACATCAGAAACCATCAGGATTATTACAACCTCTACCTATCCCTGAATGGAAATGGGAACATATTACCATGGATTTTGTGACAGGTTTACCAAGGAGTTCAAATGGTAATGATTCTATTTGGGTAATTATTGATAGGTTAACTAAATCTGCTCATTTTCTTGCCATTAAGATTACCCATTCATTAGAAAAGTTAGCCAAGTTATATGTGCGGGAAATTATTAGGCTTCATGGAACCCCAATTTCAATTATTTCTGATCGTGACCTTAGACTTGTTTCTCGCTTTTGGAAATGCCTACGAGCAGCCATGGGATCAAAATTGAATTTCAGCACCGCTTTTCATCCTCAAATAGATGGACAATCTAAGACAACCATTCAAACCTTAGAGGATATGCTTAGGGCCTGTGTACTTGATTTGAAGGGGAATTGGGATGATCATTTACCATTAGTGGAGTTTGCCTATAATAATAGTCATCAAGCAAGTATTCAAATGGCTCCATATGAAGCATTATATGGTAGAAGGTGTCGTTCTCCCACATGTTGGGTAGAAGTTCTAGAAAGAAAATTGTTGGGACCAGAGTTTATTCAGATCAGAATAGAGAAAGTGAAATTGATACAAGACCGACTTCGAATCCCTCAAAGTCGTCAAAAGACTTATTTTGACAATCGACACCGACAGTTAGAATTCCCAAAAGGAGATTATGTGCTTTTTCAAGTATCGCCTTCAAAGGGAGTAATACGATTCAGGAAGAAAGGGAAGTTGAGCCCAAGATACATATGGCCTTTTGAAATCCTCGAAAATATAGGAGCTGTTGCGTATAAAATAGCCTTACCATCTGAACTCTCTAGTGTACATAATGTGTTTCACGTATCAATGATAAAAAAATATGTCCCAGATCCAACACATATCTTAAGTCGTGAACCTCTTCAAGTTAAAGAATATTTATCATACATTGAGCATCCGATAGAAATTTTGGACCATAAAGATCAAATATTACAGACCAAGATAATTCCACTAGTCAAAGTATTATGGCGAAATCATTCAGTTGAAGAAGCAGCGTGGGAGCGAGAAGATGAAATAAAGGAGAGATATCTATACTTGTTTGTAAATTAATATGAGTCAACTTTGGGGACCAAACGTTTTATGAGGAGGGTAGGATGTAATGACCCCACTTTTATATGCCCATATGTATATAGTTTGTTTTTACATTCATGTGTTACTTACTATCTTATAAATGTTGTATTATTAGATATGTGATATTATTGGCTAGCAATATAACAAACCCCATTTTTAAATATAAAGAAACAATTGTAAATTGGATCAAATCGAAGTCTTATGACATATCTTAAGGTAAATAATAAGTTTTGGGTTAGAAAATATAATTTTATGAAACTTTAGGGACAAAAATAAAAATATAAAAATGGCCATTTTGTAAATAAAATATTTTCAAGAACCTCTAGGAAATATTGAAAATATATAGTGTGAAATTACCAAAATACCCGTCATGTGTAAAATGACCCTTATGCCCTTATCACCTTTCCACCACATACTGGTCACCTCCACCTTACACATGTCGTCTTTAGAGAGAAAGCTAAAACACTTGTCATCATTTGGTGATATTAAGACTGCAAGACCACCCCGAAGCGCGACACCCAAACGATGACTGGCCACCGTAAATGCTTGATCACCTAGACACATGTCAACACCGTAATACTTTTGGAAACCTATAAATAGGGCCTTAGGGTTCATTTGAAACTCACACCAATTCCTTGAGAATTATAGTAAGAAAGAGTGATAGAAATCTTGGGAAATATATTAAGAAGGAGTTCTATAATTTCAAAGAAAGAATTCATTTCGTAGGTAAGATTTTATTTAAATGTTATAATGCATTTTTGTAGTTTTAATTTCGTATTTTATAGCTTTACTTAGTAGTTTTGCTGGAAAAATTCACTAAAGACTTCACTAATCAATAAAATTTGGAAACAATCTAAATTTATTTTATTTTCAAAATATGTCAACTTGTTTGAAAAATATATATACGCTTTTTAAAATGATTTCTGTAAGCAATTGCTCGTTATTATGGAATCTTATTTAAGTAATTCCAAAGTCAGTCCCGGTGAAATTCTGTCTAGTTGAGATAGTATTTAAGTGGTGCCCCTGTGACCCTCCATCTCTACTGGGAATAAATCCAGAAATGTTCTGTCTAGATGAGATGGTATTTAAGTGGCGCCCTTGTGACCCTCCATCTCTACTGGGAACCGACTAATTAGGAAGAACTAGGAATTGAATTCTTTAAATACGATGAATGAATATTAAAAATTGAGAAAATGGTTTTAGTAACCTTTTTCAGCAAGTTATTTTAGGATTAAAACACAATATTTAGAATTGGGCTTTATTTAGAATATGTAATTAAACCTTTATTGTATTTATTAGGTTAACGTGTGATTCAAGATTCAATATCTGTATTTTCGAGCCTCTATTTGTTGTGAGTACTCTATGTCATTTCTTGCACATTTCAATTTTATGATATTATGCAAACTATGTATTTTGTGAACTACTTTTATTCTCAAAATGCATCTGATACCGGTGCTTGATTCATTATGATATGTTTATATTTGTCCATATAGACATACTCATTAAAATGAGTATTGAAAATGATATTGAATACTGGAAATAAGATTCGTCCTAAGGGACCTCTATACTGACTGACCTTCTCAGCTGGGTTATCGCTGGTGTGCCCTAAATAAGGCGTTGTGACGAACTAGTTCGATTGACCCTCAACTACCGGGGTATAATACAATAGAAGAACACGATATTAGAGTGTACTTGGCCATTAAAATGATACGATTGAAAGAAAAAGATATCACATTTGATTTGTTGCATTCTTCTTATTCTGAGATATCCAATTGTGATATATATACTATCATTTCAAAATATATATCTGTTTACTGTAAGTTCCTATCCATATATGTATATGCCTTATCTTTTGACTTGAATAGGTATCTATTTTCTGAAAACCTTGGAATGTCGGGAGATTAAATCTTATTCAGCTTTTAGCTGGCATTGTATAAATAACGATTTTTCTGGAAATAATTAGACTGCAGTACGGAATGTAGAAGGACTATGTTGAAGATCTAGATTTAGGAGCTCTTTTGTTATGCTTTTAAATATAACATTTGTTTTTAGGAGATAGAGCATGTTTGGCTCTTTAGTAATAAGTTTTTAATTTTGGCATAAGTTGTAATCCGTTCTTACTTTAATATATACGAAGTTCCCTTTTAGAAAGCTCTGATGACGTAATTCCATTTTTTTCAATAGTTTACGATTCATGACCATGCGAATGTATTTCCGTTGCATTTATTTTAAGAAATATTTTAAGGTCATAACATTGAATGCCTTGGTGGCATTTCAAGACACTCATTACCTACTACTATTGGGTTAGGGTCGTGACAGAGGTTGTATTAGAGCATAGGCTATGAACCCATAAACTACTAGAGATAGGTTTCGAACGTTATAAATTTATTGTTTCCATCCTTAGGCGATAGTATTAAATATCTGATTTATGTGATAACCCTCCCTATGTGTTATATTATTTATAACTGGTCTTTTAGTTTTCAATCTTGATATAGTATAGTAGATCTTACATTCTTCCATGACTGTAGAAAATGACCAAGAGAAGATCATCTATGGGAACTAGTGATTCGAGTATTGAAGGATTGGAAGGTGCATACAAGGCGATCAAAAGTCTAGCAAAGATTGTGGAGCATCAGATAAATAATGGAGTACCAAGGAATCCTGAACTAAGTAAATGTACTATTGAAAAGTTCAATAAGTTGATTCCTTCATCTTTTAAATGTACTCCTAAACCCACTGAAGCAGAAAGTTAGGTGATGCAAATAGAAAAGATACTCGATGTTCTTAAGTGTACTGATGAACAAAGAGTATCATTTGGAACATTTATGTTAGAAGGTGAAGCCGAACATTGGTGGAGAATGAATACGAGAATACACGAGGAAAGTAATAATCTCATATGTTGGAATGATTTCCTAGTGATATTCTACGAGAAATACTTTTCTGAAATAATACAAGACCAAAAAGCAACCGACTTCATGAGTTTAGTTCAAGGAAATATGACAGTTAGTCAATACGAGGCGAAGTTTACCGAGTTATCCCGTTTTGCACCTCATGTTGTGATAACCGATATTTTAAAGGCCAAGAAGTTTGAACGTAGGTTAAGGTTGAATATTCGTAGTCGAATTTCGATCCTGAAGTTGACATCATATACTTACGTGGTTACTAGAGCAACGATAGCTGAGAAGGGCAGTGGAGAATATAATCATATAAGAGAAGGGAAGAGTAAGTTTAGGGAACAAAGAGGAAGGAACCCCAATAATAAACCCTTTAGGACTATACCCAATACAGGGTAACCTTTTGTTAATGTTGATAGATGCCAACAATGTGGTAATATTCATAGAGGGCAACCATGTTACCTGCAAATAGGAAATTGCTTTGGGTGTGGCCAAAAGGGAAATAAAATGAGAGATTGCCCTAACAAAGGGAAGGTGCCAACAAAGACTTTTAATGACAATAAAGATCATGGCAGACAAGGTAGAATTTTTAATCTTTCTGATGCAAAGGCTTTTAATGCAGTAGTGTCAGGTATACTTTCTATATGTGCACAACCTTTTGAAGTTTTAATAGATCCTGGTTCTACCTATTTATGTCTTTACGTTTTGTTAATCGTTTTCCTAATATTCCTGAACCCTTGAATCATAACATACACGTTTATACTCCTTCTGGTGATTTATTGACGGGTACATTAGTATATAAATCTTACCCTATAGATGTCAGTAGTCATAAACTATTTATCGATTTGATATTTTTAGACATAAGAGATCTTTAAGTCATTTTGGGGAAGGAATGGTTAGCATCATATCATACTAATGTAGATTATTTTGAGAAGAGAGTTAGTTTCCAAGTTCCTAACCAGCCGAAATTTAGTTTTGAAGGAACTGGCGTCCTATCTCCCATATGTATTGTCTCTGCAATGCAAGCCTATAGTTTTCTTAAGAAAGGATGTCAAAGATTTCTTGCAAGTGTTATTGATTTGAAAATTAAAGATCCTAGTTTAGAAGAGATCCATATAGCTAAACATTTTCTAGATGTTTGTCCGGATGATTTACCCAGTCTACCTTCTAGTAGAGAAATAGAGTTTACGCTTGACCTTCTTCCTGGAGCTATACCAATCTCAAAATCACCTTATCGTATGGCACCTTTAGAATTAAGGGAATTAAAAGTTCAATTACAAGATCTGTTAGACAAGGGTTTTATTAGACCAAGTATATCCCCTTGAGGTGATCCAGTGTTATTTGTTAAAAAGAAGGATGGGATGATGAGGTTATGTATAGATTATTGTGAACTGAACAAGTTAACCGTTAAGAATAAATACCCCCTACCTCGTATAGATGATTTGTTTGACCAACTACAAGGTGCGCAAGTATTTTCTAAGATTGGCCTTAGGTCAGGATATCACCAATTTGAAGATTAAGGAAGATGATATTTCGAAATTAGCTTTTCTTACTAGATATGGTCACTATGAATTTCTTGTTATGCCATTTGGACTTACTAATGCACCAACCATTTTTATGGATATGATGAATAGAGTGTTTAGGAAATATTTGGATCAATGTGTGGTTGTTTTCATTGATGACATCCTTATTTATTCCAAGATTATTGAAGAACACGAGAAGCATTTAGAGATAGTATTACAAATCCTTAGGAAAGAGAAATTATATGCAAAATTAAAGAAGTGTGAGTTTTGGTTGCCTAGTGTTTCTTTTCTAAGACATGTCATTTCCAAGGAGGGAGTGTCGGTTGACCCTCAAAAGATCGATGCTATAATAGATTGGCCTAGACCAATTAATGTAACAAAGATTCGTAGTTTCCTTGGATTAGCAGGTTATTATCGAAGATTTGTTGAAGGATTTTCTAGCATTGACAAACCTCTATCTAGGTTAACACAAAAGAAGGTAAAATATGAATGGTCTGAGGAAGTTGAGAATAGTTTTCAAGAACTTAAGAATCGATTAGTAACTACCCCAATTTTCACTATTCCTTCAGGTACAGGAGGATTGATGATTTATAGTGATGCTTCAAAAAATGGTTTGGGATGTGTGCTAATGCAAAATGGAAAAGTAGTAGCTTATGCCTCGAGACAATTAAAACCACATGAATAGAATTATCCAACCCATGACTTATAATTAGTTGCTGTAATTTTTGCTCTTAAGATTTGGAGACACTATTTATATGGTGAGACTTGTGAGATTTATACCGATCATAAGAGTTTGAAATATATATTTACTCATAAAGAATTGAACATGAGACAAAGGAGGTGGTTAGAATTGATGAATAATTATGATTTAAATATTCATTATCACCCAGGGAAAGCAAATGTAGTAGCTGATGCTTTAAGTAGGAAGTCTACAACAAATTTAGTATGTCTCATTACAAATCAGGAACCTTTGTTAGCGAATTTGAGAAGTATGGAAATAGATGTACGTATTTATAGTAAAGGAGGAATAATCGCAACCTTATAAGTACAACCCACGTTGATGGAAAGGATCACAATTGCACAAGTAAATGACCCACAACTGAAGAAGATCATATAAGAGGATATTGAAGGGAAGCGAATTGAATTTATGATACGGGATGATATATTGAGGTTTGGAAGTAGAGTGTGTGTTCCATGTGATGCCCAAATAAAGAGGCAAATTTTGGAGGAAACTCATTGCTCGAGATTTACGTTTCATCCAGGAAATACCAAGATGTATAGAGATCTTCGAGAAGTATTTTGGTGGAACAATATGAAAAAGGAGATAGTAGAATTTGTATCTCACTATTTGGTTTGTCAACAAGTAAAAGTTGAACATCAGAAACCATCAGGATTATTACAAATTAGGATTATTACAACCTCTACCTATCCCTGAATGGAAATGGGAACATAGTACCATGGATTTTGTGACAGGTTTACCAAGGAGTTCAAATGGTAATGATTCTATTTGGGTAATTATTGATAGGTTAACTAAATCTGCTCATTTTCTTGCCATTAAGATTACCCATTCATTAGAAAAGTTAGCCAAGTTATATGTGCGGGAAATTATTAGGCTTCATGGAACCCCAATTTCAATTATTTCTGATCGTGACCTCAGATTTGTTTCTCGCTTTTAGAAATGCCTACGAGCAGCCATGGGATCAAAATTGAATTTCAACACCGCTTTTCATCCTCAAATAGATAGACAATCTAAGAGAACCGTTCAAACCTTAGAGGATATGCTTAGGTCCCGTGTACTTGATTTGAAGGGGAATTGGGATGATCATTTACCATTAGTGGAGTTTGCCTATAATAATAGTCATCAAGCAAGTATTCAAATGGCTCCATATGAAGCATTATATGGTAGAAGGTGTCGTTCTCCCACATGTTGGGTAGAAGTTCGAGAAAGAAAATTGTTGGGACCAGAGTTAATTCAGATCAGAATAGAGAAAGTGAAATTGATACAAGACCGACTTCGAATCGCTCAAAGTCGTCAAAAGAGTTATTTTGACAATCGACACTGACAGTTAGAATTCCCAAAAGGAGATTATGTGCTCTTTCAAGTATCGCCTTCAAAGGGAGTAATACGATTCAGGAAGAAAGGGAAGTTGAGCCCAAGATACATAGGGCCTTTTGAAATCCTTGAAAAGATAGGAGCTGTTGCGTATAAAATAGCCTTACCACCTGAACTCTCTAGTGTACATAATGTGTTTCATGTATCAATGATAAAGAAATATGTCCCAGATCCAACACATATCTTAAGTCACGAACCTCTTCAACTTCGAGAATATTTGTCATACATTGAGCATCCGATAGAAAATTTTCACCATAAAGATAAAATATTACGGACAAAGATAATTCCACTAGTCACAGTATAATTCCACTAGTCAAAGTATTATGGCAAAATCAGTCAGTTGAAGAAGCAATGTGGGAGAGAGAAGATGAAATAAAGGAGAGATATCCATACTTTTTTGTAAAGTAATATGAGTCAACTTTGGGGACCAAACTTTTTATAAGGAGGGTAGGATGTAATGACCCCACTTTTATATGCTCATATGTATATAGTTTGTTTTTACACTAATGTGTTACTTACTATCTTATAAATGTTGTATTATTAGATATGTGGTATTATTGGCTATCAATATAATAAATCCCATTTTTAAATATGAAGAATCAATCGTAAGTTGGATCAAATCGAAGTCTTATGACATATCTTAAGGTAAATAATAAGTTTTGGGGCAGAAAATATAATTTTATGAAACTTTAGGGACTAAAATAAAAATATAAAATGTGCCATTTTGAAAATAAAATATTTTCAAGGACCTCTAAGAAATATTGAAAATATATAGTGTGAAATTACCAAAATACCCTTCATGTGTAAAATGACCCTTATGCCCTTATCACCTTTCCACCACATGCTGATCACCTCCACCTTACACATGTCGTCTTTGGAGAGAAAGATAAAACACTTTTCATCATTTGGTGATGTTAAGACTGCAAGACCACCCCGGAACGCGACACCCAAACGATGACTTATCATCGTAAATGCTTGATCACCTAGACACATGTCAACACCGTAATACTTTTGGAAACCTATAAATAGGGCCTTAGGGTTCATTTGAAACTCACACCAATTCTTTGAGAATTATAGTAGGATAGAGTGATAGAAAGCTTGGGAAATATCTTAAGAAGGAGTTCTATAATTTCGAAGAAAGAATTCATTTCGTAGGTATGATTTTATTTAAATGTTATAATGCATTTTTGTAGTTTTAATTTCGTATTTTATAGTTTTACTTAGTCGTTATGCTGGTAAAATACACTAAAGACTTCACTAATAAAAACTTAATATTTGAAAACAATCAAAATTGATTTTATTTTCAAAATATGTCAACTTGTTTGAAAAATATATATACGCTTTTTAAAATGATTTCTGTTAGTAATTGCTCGTTATTATGGAATCTCATTTAAGTAATTCCAAAGTCAGTCCCGATGAAATTATATCTAATTGAGATGGTATTTAGGTGGTGCCCCTGTGACCCTTCATCTCTACTGGGAATAAATTCGAAAATGTTTTGTCTAGATGAGATGGTATTTAAGTGGTGCCCCTGTGACCCTCCATCTCTACTGGGAACCGACTGATTAGGAAGAACTATGAATTGAATTCTTTAAATACGATGAATGAATATTAAAATTGAGAAAATGATTTTAGTAACCTTTTTCAGCAAGTTATTTTAGGATTAAAACAAAATATTTAGAATACGTAATTAAACCTTTATTGCATTTATTAGATTAACGTGTGATCCAAGACTCAATATTTGTATTTTCGAGCCTCTATGTTTGGTGAGTACTCTATGTCATTTCTTGCACATTTCAATTATATGATATTATGCAAACTATGTATTTTGTGAACTGCTTTTATTCTCAAAATTCATATGATACCGATGATTGATTCATTGTGATATGTTTATATTTGTCCATATCGACATACCGATTAAAATGAGTATTGAAAATTATACAAAATACTGTAAATAAGATTCGGCCTAAGGGACCTCATTACTGACTGACCTTCCCAGCCGGGTTATCGCTGGTGTGCCCTAAATAAGGCGTTGTGACGAACCAGGTCGATTGACCCTCAACTATCGGGGTATAATACGGTAGAAGAACGCGGTATTAGAGTGTACTTGGCCATTAAAATGATATGATTGAAAGAAAAAGATATCACATTTGATTTGTTGCATTCTTCTTATTCTGAGCTATCCAATTGTGATATATATACTATAATTTCAAAATATATATCTATTTACCGCAAGTTCCTATCCATATATGTATATGCCTTCTCTTTTGACTTGAATATGTATCTATTTTCTGAAAACCTTGGAATGTCGGGAGATTAAATCTTATTCGTCTTTTAGCTGACGTTGTATAAATAACAATTTATCAGGAAACAATTAGACTGAAGGACGGAGTGTAGAAGGACTATGTTGAAGATCTAGCTTAAGGAGATCTTTTGTTATACTTTTAAATATAACATTTATTTTTAGGATATAGAGCATGTTTGGCTATTTAGTAATAAGTTTTTAACTTTGGCATAAGTTGTAATCCGTTCATACTTTAATATATACGAAGTTACCTTTTAGAAAGATCTGATGACATAATTCCATTTTTTTCAATAGTTTAAGATTCATGACCATGTGAATGTATGTCCGTTGTATTTATTTTAAGAAATATTTTAAGGCCATAACATTGAATGCCTTGGTGGCATTTCAAGACACTCATTCCCTACTACTATTGGATTGGGGTCGTGACAATAACTATTTTGCTCAAATCAATATTTATGTTAAGTTCTCATTTTAATTCTAAATTATATTAAATCACACACCCACCCGGTAATTTAATATATAAAAATAAATACACGAAAGTAAGGGTATTGCATTTGTAAGAGCTTGTTTTATAACTGCTCAATTTAATTTTTAGTTGGCCTATCCCGTTATACACCACTGCACCTTCATGACTGCTTCCATGTATTCAAAGACAAGAAGTTGATGAAATTTGTAAGATTGAAGATCGTTCATAGAAACTTTACCCGAGAAGAGTTATGAGGTAGTCTGGTAAAGTCTTTTATTTTTCAGGGGTTTTCATTTTTAAAGAGTTTGCATTTCAAAATTTTTTAAAATGTTTTTAAAGAAAATTTTGAAATATAACTAAATTTTTAGAACGAGATTGACATATCATTCAAACAAGTTACACAGTGTCATTACAAAGATTTTCCATTGTTTGAATGAAATCTGGAACGTCGACTTTTGGTCAATTTTAGAATGTCGTTTGAAGTCTAGTTAGAAATCGTTCAAATGAGATTAGGTACATCATTATAACGAAGTTTTCCAAGATTGAATGAGATCTAAAGCGATAAGCACTGAAATGTCATTCGCAATTTCGTTGGATACTCGTTCGAACAAAAAGGGTACATTGTTCGAACGAGGTACCAGGTCATTCGAATGAGCGAGAGAGTTTTTGCTTTTTAATTAAATCTGATCAAAATCTCTAATGCTTTTCTTTTTGTAAAAAAAACCCTTATAAATAGAGATATGGGATTAGAGTTTTAAACAAATCATATTTTACCTTTTCAAAGCCCTTTTAGAGTTCCTTTTATGGTCAAATGCTGTTGTGTTTCATCCTCACCCCTTGAAAATTTAGAGATCACTTTACCAAATCAAGAAGAACACATTCTTGTTTAAAATCTTGTAAAGTTAATATGTACGGCTGATTTGTGGAGTTGAGGCTCTACTGCTGAAGAAGAAGGTTGATCGGTGGATACCGAGGGAAGATTGTTTCCTATGGGTAGTGTTGAATTGTGTCGTTGTTGTAGAAGACTTGAAGAACTACGAATTATACTTAGTGAGATAAGTAGTCTATAAGTCGTCTAGTAACTGTCAAGTGTTAAAAAGTAAAGGTTTTTATCGAAAGGAATTTTTTCTTACTTCTTTGCATGCTTGCTTGTTTGGTTTAACTTATTTAATTTGGACTTCATCATAGCATGGACACAAAATTAATTCAAGATAAAATTTATTAAAATTTGAATTTGTGTATGTTTAGCCTAATATACAAACCAATCCATATAATTCACTAGTAAGAGTTGGCAAGCTCATTTTAAAAGAACTAGCCATACCGCTATAATATCTCAAAATAGATTACCCGCAAATAGGGGTATCTTGATGGTGAAGTCTAACCTATCGAACTCATATCTAGAGACTTATGCAAATATGTCGTATAATTAACTCTTACCTCGGAAGCAATAGAAGTAGGGGTGTTCACGGGTCGGTTCGGGTCGGTTTTTTATCGTAATTTAAACCGTATCGATCGGTTCGATTTTGGAAAAAGTCAAATCAAAATCGAACCGACGATGAAAAAAATTGTCGATTTCAGTTCACATTGGTTTCGGTTTGGTTCGGTTACGGGTCGATTTTCGATGGTTTTTTATTTTGGTCCATTTTTTTAAGGTCGATTTTTGATTTGGTCGTTTTTTTAGGGTGTTTAATGTTTTTTGGATATAAAAATATAAGTTATTTAGTTTTTTTTTTAATAGAAATATTGGTTTCGGGTCGGTTCGGTTCGGTTTGAATCGATTTTTCCCATATCTAAACCATCAACCGAACCGATATGGTCGGTTTTTTATATCCGTAAACCGTAGATCGAACCGGGCTAAAAAAACTGCCGATTTCGGTTCGGTTCGGTTCGGTTCTGGTTCGATCCGGTTCGGTTCGATTCCGCTCGGTTCTGGTTCGATCCGGTCGATTTTTTTGCACACCCCTAAATAGAAGGGATGACCTTTTACATTAGGTCGGAATGAGTAATTATGGAGACATGTTGGACACTCGGCATGAACAAAATTCTCACAAATGCCAAAAAATAGGTTCGATGGTCCGAATAAAGGGATAATTCAAAACTAGTTTCATTTATTGGCTCAAAGATGCACCAAATCCTATTGACTTTTTTTTAATGCACCAAGTTTTTTTTCATTATAGACTACATATATTTAGATAAATATACCTTCACATGATCCATTTTAAACCCACTTACTCTCTCTAAAAATAAACACATAATCTCACCCTCTTTCTCTCTCTAACAGACCCACCTCCACCCCCACCCCACCCCACCGGAGACTCATCGATAACAGCCCACCGAAAAATCTCGCCGGACGTTGCCGGAATTTTCGTCGGAGTGTTTATCTCTCCTTGTTTCTCTCTCTCTCTCTCTCTTCGTCTATTTCTTTTTTTTTGTCCGCCCCAGCGGCACCATCACTCAAGCCGGAGAAGAAGAGTTTTTGCCGGAAAAAATGGAAGTTTTGCAGAAACAGATAAATTTATCTATTTCGATTTTTTCGTTAAAAATATTGAATATGAGTATTGTTTGATAGATCTCGACCAGTAGATTCCAAATATATAAATTTTATGAATTTTGGATTTAGAGATTTGAAATTATGAATTTTTAAAGATTTGGTGGGTTTTTAAAAAAAAAAACGACGTTAGGAGCTATAAAGAGTTGTGAGGTGATTTTGAGGGTGTATTTATTATTTTAATGTGCTGAGTTGACAAAATATGACCTTTGACACCATAAACTCAGTAAAAGAATTTCTTACATCATTAACCAAGTGAATGGAAATTCAAAATAATTACTCCCAATAAATGCGATTACTCTCAATTGGTCATCCTGAAAATTGGGTTTGCTGAAGAAACTTGGTGTGGCCCTCTGAACCTCGTATGAGATAAAAAAAAAAAAGTTATCATGGTCCTATCATGATTGGCATAGGGTCTTCCTCAATGGGGATCCAATTCTGAGAGATGATTCAATCCCCAAAATAAGGATATAAATAATATATTTCTTAAAACACAGTTCATTTCCATCTTGTTTCGATCTACTTATGATTATGGGTTAGTGAATCTCTAAAATCAAGGGATGTCTTGGGCATTTCAGTGACCTATTCAAAACTGGTCTCTCTCTACATCATATGATCCGCATGTATGAATTAATCCTCAGATCTGAGACCAAAATATATAGCTTACCTCAGTTATTTCGAGTCTAGCATTCTCCAAAGCTTGGTTGGAGGTTTAAGATGGCAAACAGAAGGACTTGTTGGGGACTTGCTTGGATCGATCGAGTACTTGTCAAGATTTCTATACTATTCATGAAAGCCTCGACATGATTGAAAGTCGGCTAAAGATAATTTGCTACCCCATAACGGGTCTGCAAGATCTTTAAGGCGCCAAAAAAATTCGGTTGGCCCATCAATGAATTCACAGCCGATCGATGCCTCGGCCCATTTTTATTGATAGCAATAGTATAGGCCATTCGGCTTATTTTGATTGCAGAAACATAAACTTTTTTGGTCCACCCACAAAATTTAATAATCCCTCAGCTAGGCCTGTAAATCGGGTTGATAGAGTCATGGTTTGGATAGTTCAGGCTCGGCTTGAAATTTTTTAGTCATTTCTCAAGCCCGAGCTCAGCCCGAATTGAAATAAGAACCATAGGCTCAGGCTCGGCTCACCAAACTCACGAGCTTCGGACCCGATTTCGAACAAGCATGATTTGAAATAAAAAACGCTTTGATTGAAAAATATTTTAATTTAAAAAAATCACCATACTCTTAGTTTTTAAATATTTATAAAAATTAGGACAATTTTTTAGTTTAAAAAAACCAACACACTTTTAGTTTACTTTTAGTTTAGAAATTTTCAAAAAACCAGCACACTTTTTTAGTTTAAAAAAATCAGCACACTTTAGTTTAGAAATGTTCAAAAAATCAGTACACTTTTAGTTTAAAAATGTTCAAAAAAAATCAACACACTTGTTTCAAGTCCAATCAATGATACATACAAACTTTTACAACAAATTAGTTATGCATTATGCATACATACATGCCCACAATTTCAAGTCCAATCTTTAAAGCAACAAACTTTTAAATTAAATCAGTGATGCATACATACATAATATAAATCAACACACCTTTAGCTTGCATCAGTAATGCATGCACTAAATCAACATTGTGTCCAAAACAGTTGAAAAAACGTGAAAAAAAATAGACAAAACAGTCCTTACATCGCTAAAACAATACTGTGTCCAAAACAGCGGACAAAAAGTGGAAAAAGCAGCACTTTAAATCAGCAAACTAGTTTACTAAACCAGCTCCTCACACCACACGAATCATTCCTTAGAGATGGTCAAATCTGAAAATGGATAAAAAAAAATAGTTGTTAATAAATAAAGAATAAGTTAAAGCATAACAGTTAATAAAAAAATAGTAATCAGTAAAAAAGAAGTTAAAATATATATACCGATTCACAAACGTACCAGAAAATGCAGAATCAACTTCCTCCTTAAACTCAATTAGCACGATTGCATTTTGAATCCAATCTTGAGTGCAAATCAATGTTTCAATCGAAGAAGGAAGTAAAGAACTACGAAATGGTCTAAGAACACGACACCCGGTGCTAAAGGCACTCTCAGATGCAACAGAAGATACGGGAATTGCTAGAATATCACGTGCCATCCTCGATAAAATAGGAAACTTGGAAGAACTATGCTTCCACCATTGTAAAACATTAAATTCATCATTTGTATTTTTGCTAGGGTGAAGCTTTTCTTCCAAATAGACATCTAATTCCGACTTACTGTGTAACATATCTTCCTCTTCACTAAACTTGTAAAACTCTTCCATAAAATCCATTTTTTTAAAAGTGTAGATGAGGTACCACAAGACAAATTGTCCCTTTCTTTGTCATTTTCATTCATCTCTTCCAAATGAATGGAAGCTTCATATGAAGCCTTATACTCATAAAAAATATCTCTAAAAATAATATCGACATGAGCCATCAAACTATCAACCATCGAAGAGCCATAAATCCTACTATAGCAAAACTTCAAATACTTATCTTTAAATCTTGGGTCAAGGATAAGAGCAATGGAGAGTAAAATGTTTGGTTCTTCTTCTGCCCAATATTTCTCAAATTTTACAAGCATGTTCAAAGCCATTCGTCCAAGAAAAGAGTTCAAATCCAAAGAAGTTTCCCTTTTTCAAGCCTGAGAACACTTTGGGACGTATCTCCTTCGATGAGATTCAATTTGTTATAACTATGACATAATCTATTATCAGTATGGCGAAGCAAATGGGTTGTTCCACCCTCACTTGGATAAGAAAATAACTTATTACAATAATTGCGCTTACATTCATCACGTTCACCGAGCTTAGGTGGAACCTTTGTGAAATGCAACCACACTTTAGATCTTGTCTTCACTTCTCTTTTTCGCTTATCACCCACACTTGAATCAGGCATATCACTAGGATTGGTATTAGAATTATTTGTATCGACTTCATTGTTTGCATCCGACATCTTCAAAACTGAGTATATATAACAAGATAATTATAACTTATACCATAAAAATTATATAATTATAAATTAAGACAACTAGCATTCAATTATATTACAAGAGTAATTCATACCTCCTCTGAATTTCCCGTTTTGAGTTCTAAAAATACTGAGTTTTGTTAATAATGCAAGTAGCAAGTAGAATCTGCAAAACACAAAACCATAAATGTTAAAAACATAGTTATTACCAATACAAAACTATAACTATTACCATTCAAATCAGTAAATAATTTGATATCATACATAAATTTCAAACAACCTCGTTGGTATCATACAAAAATTTTAAACAGCCTCTTTAGTTTCATACAGAAATTTCAAACAGCCCCTTTGGTTTGATCATATAGGTTGGTAACTGAAATTTGTATAAACAGAAATGTAACCTTGGGATTTGATAAATAAAATGTAACCTTAGAAATATAACCTTATAAACAGAAATGTAACCTTAGAAATTTGTAGAAACAGAAATTTGTATATATAGAAATAAATAAAATATATCATACAGATTTAAATCTTAAAAAAAAATATAACCTTAGAATTTGATAATTGTTCTGTTACCAAAAATACAAACAAAAATGCAAACACCAAATATTACTAGGATCGTTACCAAAAATACAAACAAAAATGCAAACACAAATTTAATAAAAACGAAAATTTATGGTTCGTTTGGTTTATATACATAACTGTTACCAAAAACCTATAACTGTTACCAAAAATACAAACGAAACTAAGGTTCATTTTTACCAGATGAGATCAGCAGTGGCATGGAATCGTTTCTGGTTGAGAGCGGTTGAGATCAGCGCCGTGGTTGAGAGTGGTTGAGCAATGACGTGGTTTGCCTTTCTTCCCTCCAGACGAGAATGGGAGAGTTAGGGTAGGGGATCACTTGAATTAAATTGTTTAATGAGAGGTATGTTCGTTCCTTGGTTTTTGCTGTTGAAAATGACAAAATTATCCAAATCCTTAACTCTAAAAATGAATTTTTAATAAGGGACTATATGGTAAATATACCTAAAATTATATACATAATAATGTATCTTATATATATATATATATATATATAATAATTTAGTTCGGGTTGAGCCCAAATCGAGCTTCCCACTGCTATGCTCAAGCTCGTCCCGAATTACAATCGGGCTTCAAAATTTGGCTCAAGATCGGCTCGTCTCAAACTCACTTAAAGCTCGACTCGAATTTAGCGGACCGGACGGGCGGGCTTCGAGCTTGCTCGAATCAATTTACAGGCCTACATTCCGCTATTGCTCCCAAGTCAGAGAAAATCTAAAGTCAAGGGTTGAAAAAAGTCAATTCGTGGCCCAAAATTAAGCCTCATTTAGTTAGGCTCAAATAATACACTCAATTAAATTATGTTATCGCCCCAATAAAGGAATTTGTCAAAGTACTTTTTTAATGTCCAAAGGGTTGCAGGACGCATTTCTAAAAAAGGTAGCCAGGTAAAATATAAAAATGGATTGACCTAATTTTTTATAACACCTACTTATCGCTTAGCTAAAACGGTTCGGCCTCAAAAGTTGCGGCACCTGTTTATCCCTCGGCTATAAATGGTTCGGCCTCATATTTTAGGACACATATTTATCCCTCGATTATAAACGGTTCGGCCTTAGAAATTAGTACACCTATTTATCCCCCAGCCATAAATGGTTTAACCTAAGAAATTAAGACACTTATTATGGTCATCACCGAGATCTTCCCTCTCGTGTGGGGGTGGTGTTCTAGCACTCGCGCGTGCTTGCATGGAGAAGGAGATAAAGGTCTCACGCCCTTCCTCTTGTCACTTCGGCCATCGTCGATTTTGGAATGATGTAAAGAGATAGAGTCGCCAACCTATTTTGCACAAAATAGGCAAAAGAATATGTTTTTGCCATGGGAGAACGGCATCAAATACAAACCGATGCTTGCAAAACTAATTACTTCAGAGGTTCGTGGGCTAAGTTACGTAATGGGAAGGTGTTAGGCACCGACCCCACCCTTTGGTCTCTCATGGGCATGTGTTATTATTTTTCTTTAAAAACTTTGTGAAGTGTGTGCGTGTGTATATTTAAATAGAGAATGGAATTTTTCAACTCAAGTCGTTGAGAAGGACGTAGTGAGATCATCCATAGGATTGTTCCAAAAATAATAATTAAAAACATAATGTGTGCGCTTATCGGGATGTTGATCGTTATGGTGAAACGATGACATATGCGTTGGATAAGATGCGCATATGAATCACAAGTATAATATAGATAAATAATGTATGGATAAAATACGAAAAAGAAGGAAATAAGAAAATAGGACTTGAGTTTCGGGTTTCACCCCAAGACGCCTACGTAGCCTATAAACGAATCAAAGTCCATATAGTTCGCATGAGACACAAAGGTGGGGTTTATACCATAAATTCAAACAGGAATTTTATTATATATGTGTCTGTAAAGAAGGTGTTTATTTTTTAGAAAATGTTGTGAAGAATCCCGTTTGGAATTTATAGGTGTAAACCTTTTTTTCTTATTTTGTGTTTTTTATAAAAAAATATATTATGTGCAATACTACTAATAAAGTATTGAATAATAATATCTGTATGATTTGAAGAAAAATCTAAATTAAGAACTTATATAACTAGTGCGAAAATAAAGAAATTTAAAGAGATAGAAGAATGTTTTGACCCTCTTCAGAGACTTGGAGATTGCTCTTGATTGTTGATGAGATTCCTTGCAAGTGGGTGAGGAATGTAGGGGGATTTTTCTAAATTGGGTGTGAAAGTGATGGAGATGAAAGGTGGATGAGGTTTCAAACAAAGAAACATCGTTGACTTTAGAAGAATATTGTTGAGATAACTGAAATTGATGTTTCTGAGGTGCCTTTCAAAGTGAGCTCATGCTCTCCTTATATAGGGTCAGGGGACTACTGATTAGAATTGTCCTTATCCTGCCTATCGATAGGTAACCCTATACACTCTTTCGATATGAAGAAAAATGGATCTGCCAATTGGTAGTCTTGTGCAATTTTTCTAGAAGAATGGTCGTAAGACACAATATGTAAGTCCAAATCATGCACGGGGTACACCGTTGGAAAGGTTATTCAAACACCTTTAAGAATCCTTGGGCCGCTCCTAGGTCTGAGAGTTGACTTTGGGTCAAACGGGACTCAGAAGTGCCCACCGGTCCTTTGGACAGGAGATCGTTGGATGATGATGGATCGTTCGACCGAACAGTAAGTTCGAATCGCACATGGGACGGACCGTTGGAAAAGTTATTTGAGGACTTTGATTTTCCAAAGAGCTTTGCACAATTCGAATAGTTGACTTTGGTCAAATAGGGCCCGGAAGCACCCGATGACCTTTCAGAGTAAAATGGGTCATTCATCCGTACCGTAAGGATGATTCGAGAACAGGGTGGACCATCAGAAAGTGTATTCAGTGCCCTTCAAGGATTCATTCAGTCTCATTCGAGTTGAAGAGTAACAGGAGTGAAATAGAGTTAGAGAGCAACTGATGCCCTTCGAATTAATTTTTAGGGAAAACAGATCGTTCGTCCAAATGGTAAACCCGATTTGTGCATGGTGTGGACCATTGGAAAAGGGATTCAGGTCCCTTTGAAGATCTATTGAGCTTTCACTCTGATGATGAAGTTGATTGGGGTCAAATCAGGGTTCAAGGGCACCCGAGGGCCTTTAGATTAATTTTTGATAGTAAAATGGTCCATTTGTCCGAATCGTTATGTCGATTCGTACACGGGGAAGATCGTTAGAAAGGGGATTCAGATCACTTTGGAGATTCCTTGAGATTTTGCTCTAACGATGAAGTTGACCAAAGTCAAACGAGGCTTGGGAGCACCTGACGACCTCTAAATCGATACTTGGAGTATCGCCTAGGGTATATGGTAAATGGGGTGGTGCTAGGGACCTAAGGAGAGACTTTGGGAAGTCCTAGAATTTGGTGTCTACACCTATTTTGCCTCGTCCATCAAGGATTCAACCAGAATATTTTTAGAAGCTCATAGCCTCCAATATCCTATCATGTTCGAAACATCTCAGAAGATTGAAGACGAGGGTGATTGATGATCCGAGATATAACCCCTTATCATTATTAAGAAGATTTCCCCCCTCGACCTAATGGGTCAGCCTCAAAGGTTCGACATCATAGGGTCATCCTCACAGGGCCAGCCTCAACATGGTCAGCCTAAGAAGGGTTGGCTAAAATCAGACATAAAATTATGAACATGTGGGATTTTCCAGAAAAAAGTCATTTTTTTCATTCCAAGACTATGCAAATTAGTGCACGTGGTGAGCATACACATGGGAGGATTAAATAAACCATTCATTCTGCTTCTAGAAGGATAAATGATACTCATCTAGTGGTGGAGATTTACCAACATTCTCCATGTAACTTAGGGTGCACACTTCACCACAAGTCACCTATAAATACCATGTCATTGTAGCTTATTCAACAAATCATTTTTATATACTGAAATTCTGCAAAGATACTTCTAAAGAGATAAAGTACCATTATAGTCTGTATCACCTTCAAGAACTAATAAGAAATGAGTTGTAACAAAGTGGATGTAGGCCAACTGGCTAAAGCACTCTAAATTAATGTGTTTGATCTACTTGACTGCATTTAACTACTTTATTTATTGTTAGACACTCTTACTAAAAAAAATTACATTTGACTCAATGAGTTAGCTTCATATTCTTTGAGGTACCATTTTTTGTATCATATTTTTATATAACCAAGTGTCATTAAACTTAATGTCCAAATTTGATGAAGTCGATTTAAACTATATTCCCGAATTTTTAAATGAATAGGCTACTGAATTAGCCAAAAAGTCTTTAGGTTTTTGAAGAAAGGCTTTAATACTAAAAGCTTTGTTTACAAAGTTAATAACAGAATGTTATAGATTCTGTAAACTCCGAATAAACTTTTTGGGTAAAACTTTTTTCGAAAAACACAAGATGTGTTATTGATAGTACAAATATAGCACCCTGCTGCGGATGGTATGCTACTTCACATGATTACATGCCGTGACATTACCTCATATAGGGTGCGTTCCCCTCATATAGGGCGCGCCCCCCTCATCAAGGGGTGCGGTCACAATCAACGTACCACGAACCCTCCTAGGCCAGGGCGCATCACCTTTGCCTTTTGCCAGTTACAGGATGCATCGCTTAGGTTGTTTGCCTTACAAGCCGCATCCCTCTCCATCCTAAACTCCAGACTTCGTGCATCACGTGCTCATTTCACGTGAGCATATCTCTTATAAATAGAGTTCCACACCTCGAAATGAGAGGGGGATTCCACACAACCGGAGTAGTTTCTACGGTATCGATCCTCTCTACACCTCCCCTACATACAACTCGGGAATTGCTCACTCATATCGCAGCTATCTCTCCGGCACGCCGAGATCATCAGTCATCATGTACTCTCCTTTTATTCTCATACTTTTATGCCTCTTTAGGCATGATTATATTGTACAATGTAAAGCATATAATGAGAACGGAGCAACACAGTGGACGTAGGCCTATTTTAGGGGCTGAACCACTCTATATCTTGTGTTCGTGTCTCCTTACTTGCTTTGTATATTCGTTATGTATCTTACACTTGATTTGTTGATATGAGAAAGTCTTATGGATGATTCTCGTATCATCAATTTGGCGCCGTCTGTGGGAAATATGATATTTTAATCTTGTTTCTCTATAGTTCGAGCTCTTCAACACCTTATTCAATTGGCAGGGATCCTTTGGATCATTGTCTCACGAGTAGATTCAGGTTATTGAGTTCTATTTTATAATTGACACCTTTAAATGGGTAATTTGTATATTCAGATATGTTCTGGTCTCTCTTTTATGACCTTGGATCTATCTTATATGCCCCTGTGATATCATTGCATCTAGATAATGCTAAGAAGCATAATGGGTTTTACCCCCCAAAAGATGAATGGTTAGGGAAGAATTATGTTTACACCCTTTTTGTTGGTTCTTTGCCTATGATCTAGGGTTTTATCATTAGAATTGTGCCATTATGTGCACCGAGAGGTATTTCTCTCATGGATAGACCCTAGTAGGCATGCTCTCCCCATGTTTCGGGAGAAAAACTCAGTTTCTGGGTTTCAATTTTGGGATTGCTTTTCCCCCCTGCCTAGCAAGTGATGCGGCAGGTAGTTTAAATACCTTCAAGCCATGGCCTGTGCTAGTGTGGTTATGTTACTGAACCTTCAAAACATCAAGGAATGGACTCGGGAGGTCTCCAGCTGAACCTTGGTGAATGTCATACAAAGGCCACAACAGTGCACCTATGTGCTATACTGGCCACGACACCTTTCAATAGTACAGCAGTACAACGCTGCATCCCCATTTCCTACTTAGTTACTCCAGTGTTTCTGTGATTACTCACTTTTACTAGTCTTGTCCCAGATTATACATATACTTTGTAAAGACTAACAAAAGCAAAAAATGGAAGGAGAGTCCAGCCAGAGCACAGAAATCAAAGATGAAATTGTGCAGCTGTACAATCACCTCAACCACCTCTACGACAGTCACGATTCGCTCCAGACCCAGGTCAACTATTTGACTCAAAGGATACTAATGCTAGAGGCTGCGGCCCTACCCAATGTAGGCGCGGCACCCAATAAAATAGGTCCAACAGCCTTTGATGCCGCGGCTATCCAAGAGGATCCAACCGCGGAATCAGTCAGCAGTTGTCAAAAAAGGAGAGTGGAGAGGGTAGAGAAGAAATCTGGGGCCTACACCCCGTTGGCCTACCCGATTGAAGAAATCTTTGAGTTCATCAAAGAAGACAAGCTGTTGAGGTGGCCAGAAAAGCTGAGAGCTCCACCGCACAAGAGGAACAAAGCTACGTGGTGCAGATTCCATCAGGACCATGTCCATGACACTGAGTAATGCTATGCTCTGAAGGATGAGGTTGAAAGGCTAATTGGGCAAGGTATGATGCAGAGGTTCTTTAAAAATGTTTAGGGGATGCAGCCTTATCTCACATGCCACATGTTCATTTTTCATGCTTATCCCCTATATCTAATCTGTCTCTACTTTATAGTGACAACTCCTCTTATGCTGTCTTAAACTGAACCTTGTGTTATCCTTACAAAGTCATATATATGAATAGTTATAAAATCAAGTTCACTTTTATAGTGTCATATTTTGATTCTCATTTCCATGAAATATTATCTTATAAAGACCATTTTTCGTCTTAAACAGATCCCGATCCGAGGCAATATGTTATATCGGGAATGATAATGTCCGAATGGAAAATAATGCCCGATAAGACGCCTAACTGTCCGAAAGGTGATGATAGTTGGAAGTGGAGAGAGCAAACATTGGAAGAAATTATACAATTTGGACTACAACATCACTCATAAGGGCTTCCAATGCCCGCTCCTGGCTTTCGGGATGCATCATTAAGTCGAGAGACTTGTAAGATCTAGCCAGGAGTGTAGTCCGTGCAGCCTACAGCCTGGGGAGGCTTGAAAATATCCTATATGTTAGCTGTGGGTGGCTTAATAACACAACCCAGCCTGGGGAGGCTTGAAAATATTCTATATGTTAGCTGTGGGTAGCTTAATAACACAACCCATCCTGGGGAGGCTTGAAAATATCCTATATGTTAGCTGTGGGTGGATTAATAACATAACCCAGCCTGGGGAAGCTTGAAAATATCCTATATGTTAGCTGTGGGTGGCTTAATAACATAACCCAGCCTGGGGAGGCTTGAAAATATCCTATATGTTAGCTGTGGGTGGCTTAATAACACAACCCAGCCTGGGGAGGCTTGAAAACATCTTATATGTTAGCTGTGGGTGGCTTAATAACATAACCCAGCCTGGGGAGGCCTGATAATATGCCACTCACATACAGAAGGCCATACTTCATGAAAGACAATTGAAGCACTACGAGAAAAGCCTTAAGCCTTCTCTATATTTCCTATGATGGTTGTGTTACCCCCCCTGCGACAGCCATTATCAAACGACCGCAGCCCTATTCAAGAGACCACTTCAAACTATGGTGCAAGCAGGGTGATTTGAATGTGCCGCGGCCTATATGAAGAGCTACTAAGGGTTGATGAGGCCTATAAAGTTACTACTTATTGGACAAAAGCACATCCAGTCATCAGGAAAAAAAGGGTTACGGCCCATGAACATGAGCCATACGAATTATAGCCGCAGCCTGTAACCAGTACTTGTGAAGGTTCCTTTGCATTACTCAAGGGTGTCGCTGATTTAATTTGTTACTTCCATAAGTTCACTCCATTAATAAGGAGTTTTTCATTACGCAAGGCAGTTGTATTCAAGCAATCAGAGGTGTACAGAAAGCATCCAATAAATCTTTGAAGCAAGTGAAAAAGAAGATGGAAAAAGGACAAGAGAATGAGACCAAAATAATTAATGCATGTAAAAGTGGCCGCAACCTTGATATTATTAGTTAAGAGTACAAGCAAATGGGCCGCAGCCACTACAGTTTAAAATTTGGAAAAAGGGACGCAGCCCTATATCAATGATAAAAAAATAAACAAACTCAGGAAGCATCATCATCATGATCATCACTCTCCTCACCCTTCGCGGATGTTTAAGTCTCTTCCTCCACGGAAGCTTCTTTTGCTTCTGCTCTCAGCCTTGCTTTCTCTACATCCGTAGCTTTGAGCTCGTCTATGCATTATTAATGCTCCGCATCACTGAGCCCCCAGGCAAGGACCTTCTCCGAAGTCTCAGGAAAATTATTTATAATCCTAGGCCTTAGCTCCTGGTAGCTGTGGAGGTAGGCTCTATTATTGATGAGGAAGAAATCCCTAGAGACTTTGAATTACTCCACTGTGTGTTCAATGGCCAGCTGAAGAGATTCGCTATGATCTGCTTCCATCTTCTTTATTACCGCGACATGGTCTATGGTATCTTGGGCGGACTTGGCCTCTAGCTCTTCGTACTTCTTTTATAGAAGTACGAGCTTATTATTTGAAATATCCACGACCAGTGCAGCTTCCGCGGTCTGATCCTGGGAGGCCTTGAGGGATTCTGGGACCTATTTGAAGTTTTCCTCCACTTCTTCCCTTGCATTTTTTTGCAGAAGTTAAGTCCATTTGGGCTGCCTGAAGAGCCGTGGCAGCAGACTGCTTCCCGACCTCAAAAGATGTAGTCCGTACAACCTCTAAATCCGTGGCATGCACCCTCTTCTCATCCTCTTTCAATTTGTACAGGGCATCGTACTTCCTTTTTGGGCTACAATGACGTCCGCACCTGAAATTGAAAAGTTAGCAACATGTAGAATGCCAAAGAAAAATAAAGCAGCACTAAGCACTTATCCTCAGAAGACTATGGAGGCCACAGTCCTCCAGGTCGTCATGGTCTTCTCCCACCAGCATCAAGGGCCCTCTTTATCCTCCACACGGCCTTCGCGGTTGTGTCATATGAGGACTCTGGGTCTGGTTGCCTCAACTGAGGCCGCGAACGACCGTCGGGACCAACTCTGCCCCGGCACTGTGGCGATGCCAAGTTTGTATTTACTGCAATAATAGGAGGTAGCGGCGGTGAAGCAGTATTGAGGGGAGCATCGTTTGACATCAAACATGGCGCGGCCAGTTTAGCCCCAATGTCATGATCAAATTCAGATTGTGGTTGGGCTTCAATGTCAGTCTTCTCCACGGTAGGAGTTGAGTTTGCGGCAGGTGCCTTAGCTTTGGACCTCTTCCTCTTCCTGCTCCGTGCAGTATTATTGAGAATGCCTGCGTCCTCATCCATTTTCGCCAATTGCGAGGCCAATAATTCCCTGTCAATCTCCTCAACTGAAAAAGGAAAAGAAATAATAAATATTCAAAGTCAAAACAAAATTCCACAAGACAAATATGGAATCAGATTATTAATTCGCGCGGGTATGTCTTTTGGAATACGCTTGCTGGGAAAGAAACCTACCTCGAATACGATTGCAGAGGTCAGAAGGGCACTGAATCTCTTTTCTTCGGTAGGAATTGCCACGGCCTTTGCAACTCTCTTTTCCTGACGCTCGTTCAAATGCAAGTTGTCAAGAATTGCAGAAAAGACAATTCAAAGGTTAGTGGAGGTTAATATGCAACTAGGAAGAAGAGACGCGGCTATAATAAAAATACCTATCTTGGAGGGAGAACCCTATTTTCGCGGCATTAGATATGACCTCTCCCTCTCGTTATCTTCGGGGTGGATCTCCCAACCTTCCACAGAAATGTAGAAATACTTGCCCTTCCAGTTCTTTACACTGGTCGGACTCCCAGTATAAAGGGTCTCATCCCGTTCGCGGACCGAGAAGTAGTAATACCCGGCGAACTTCACCGAATTTTCCTTGGGGAGGTAGAAATGAAAGAACTCCGCAAGAGTAATATCCTTTTTGAATTGCTTCTCCCAAAGAATGATCGCGGCAAGTATGGCCCTCCAGCCATTGGGATCTATCTAGTCCGATGCCAGTTTCATTGTTTGAAAGATGCGATGGATGGGAACAGGAATAGACATCCCTAGCCCGTAAAAAAACGCATGAAGTGGGAAGCAAACTCCATCATCATCCATAGCTGTGAAAGGTCTTTGGTTCGCGACAGGTGCTGAGCACATCAAATTTTCTGGAAATTCGAAGGCCTTAGCCACCTGGTCAACCCAGTCTCGGGTCATGATTCTGCGGATGTCAAGCGTAGTTAGGGGTCTCTCAACCCTCCCGGATGGACCTGCCGCATTATCCCTAACTTCCGCAGCATCATCTCCTGTACCCAATGGATGATTACTTGAATTGGCTTCTTCTTCCATTAGCGCGGACTGAAAATCCTTCCTAGACGCAGAATCTGCGGAGTCTGAGTCTAATATTATGGAGTTGGGGAAATCCATCAGTTGGAAAGGCCCTATTGATCTCAGAGGGGGCACGGAAGAGAGTTCAGGAGGAGAGGTTCAAAAATTCTTTGCCCAAAAGCCTTTCAGAAACTCGTACGGGTTAAAGCTCGAATGGCTGCAGCAGTACCTGAAAATCAGAGTCCGTGATTAGGCATTGCAGCCAGTATGGTTTGGAAAAAGGCTTTAAAAAGCTGAGGGAAGATGATGCTTAGTAAGTATTTTCTTTTTAGGAATTATTTCCCTAATATAGTTATTAATGGGCTAAAACACTGCCAACTCTATTACTTGAACCTAAGGGATTACCCTCTGGCCCTACTGGCCACAGCCACCTCTTATATTAGCAATGGAACATACACTGCCGCGACAACAGGCTCAAATGGAATTAGAGATCTGGGGCCACAACCATTTCTAAAATTTCTAAAGGTTGATTCAAGAAATTCTAGTAGCAATTACAATTATTTATCATGGATGTGTATTTGGTTTGTGAAAGTTTAAAGACTTCAAAATACATGGGTTAGGATTCAGAGCCCTAAAAGACCCCATAGCCACGGCAGATGAAATGGATATGCATCTAAGTGTCGCGGGAGGGAAAATCTCAATGCTTGAGGTATGCCGTGGATAGGGTCACACCGAAATGTTCAAGGGACCCTAGATTACTATTAATCTACCATGCTGCGATCTCTATCTTAAACAGTTGAGTATCTGACGATTAATCGTTTTAAGATCAAATTCACAAAATACGAAGAGTTTGACTATGAACAACAAGAAAAGATATATGATTTTCATGGCGTTTGGAAGATCAGGGGTCAAGTACAGCATATAAAGATCAGGGGTCAAGAAAAGAAACAATTATTGATGTGCTCAGCGTTCATGTGTGTTCAATTCTAGGGTGATAGCAGAGTATCCAATTGAAACCCTAGTTTTTTATCAAGCAATGTAGAAGCTCATGTGGTCGTATATTCAAAGAGGAAGTACAAGCTACGAAAACAATTTACAAAGATTGGATGAAAAATTACCTGGAAATGAAGAAACCAGCAACGCCCAGCCTCACACCACCTTGGAATCACCATGCACAGCCTCGAAGGGTTGCCAAAAAATGAAAGAAGATGAACACATATAAATTTGCTATCGATTTTCTCTCAAATTATTGGAAACGTAATGAAGTCCACGGCCTGAAATAATTTATATAAGAGAGCGCGGAAGACGAATCGTCGCCTTGAAAACTACCGCGGCACATAAGGAAACTTAACTAAGCCGCAGCCCCAATCGAATTCTCTTGGCACTACAACTTGGGAGCTTATTGATAGTAAAAATATAGCACCTTGCCGCGGATGGTATGTTACTTCACATGATTACATGCCGCGGTACTACCTCATACAGGGCACGGCCCCCTCATCAAGGGGTGCGGTCACAATCAACGTGCCGCGGACCCTCCCAGGCCAGGGCGCGATGCCTTTCTCTTTTGCCAGTTATAGGATGCATCGTTTAGGTTGTTTGCCTTACAAGCCTCATCCCTCTCCATCCTAAACTCTAAAATTCGTGCATCACGTGCTCATTGCACGTGAGCATATCTCTTATAAATAGAGGTCCACACCTTGAAATGAGGGGGGGGGGGATTCCACACAACCGAAGTAGTTTCTACGGTATCGATCCTCTCTACACCTCCCCTACATACAACTCGGGAATTGCTCACTCATATCGCAGCTATCTCTCCGGCACGCCGGGATCATCAGTCATCATGTACTCTCCTTTTATTCTCATACTGTTACGCCTCTTTAGGAATGATTATATTGTACAATGTAACGCGTGTAATGAGAACGGAGCAACACAGTGGACGTAGGCCTATCTTAGGGGCTAAACCACTCTATATCTTGTGTTCGTGTCTCCTTACTTGCTTTGTTTATTCGTTATGTATCTTACACTTGACTTGTTGATATGAGAAAGTCTTATGGACGATTTCTCGTATCAATATGTTATAAAAGATTTTATGAATATATGGATTAAATTTGATAGTTGATTACCTTACTTTTTAATTTTTAATAAACATCTACTAAAGTTACCATGCAGTCCCAATCACAACAACAATTAAGAACATTCAAAGAAATAGGCACAAGAATTTTAACATGGTAAAACCCTTAATAAAGGGAAACATCCACAGTGCCCTCTACGGCACAAAACAAAAATCCACTAGAATAAAAATCAAGTTACAACACTGAAGAAAACCACAAAGATCCTAACCTAAGTTTAGAATACCTACACGAGATCCTCCACTCCAAAGGTATTCTGAATTGGAAGTTGATCTTTTCTTGCTGCTTCTTTGTCTTTTCCTTGATCTCCTTCTCTTTGAATTTTGATTCCATTAACTCTTTGAAATTCAAGATTCTCAGACAGAACCACAGTGTCTAAGTGTTCGTGTGAGAGAGTGTTTGTGATGTGATACTACATGAAAAAATGTTACTCACCCTCTCGAGATTTATACAAACTTTCCTAATAAATTACAACATTTCTAAAATGAAAGTTATTTCTGAATCTTGATTTTTCAAGCCAAGACTTCATGATCTTTTATTTAACCACAGATCTCAAGGATATCTTGCTCAGAAGACGGTTCAAGATCTTAAACAAGTTCAGGGTTTTAAAAATATTTTTGAAATTGTAAACCTCCAATGGAGATCTAACTAGACTAGAAGTCTACTTTATTAAAACAGATTCGGACTTAACATGCAGAAGATGATTCAACAATTTTTGTGATAAAACTTCTTTTTTCAGATATGTACACCTTAAAACTTTAGCAAGAGTTCTTTGTGTTCCTTTTATTTTTGTACACTCAGTATTTCATAAAATATGAAATAAAACTAGAAACACACAACTCAGAAGATCTGAAAAATATTTCAAAAATTAAAAGTTTTTATTTCAAAATTTGTTGAAACATAATAGATCTAAAAATGAAAGATCTAAAAAGAGAAACAGAAAAATCGTGCGATGTTCTCTTTTAGAAAAACTCAGTTTCGATAATGAAACTTAAGTCTCTCTTAGAGATGAGTTCTGAGAGAATCAATGATATGAAGAGGTATTCAAAATGAAAACACAACACCAAGAACAAAGAAACCCTAAATGGATCTAACTCAAGAAAATGAGTTTTCTGGTGTTTGGAACTGTTTAGGTTTTGGTGTCTGGTTTGGGAGAAACACTCAGGGGGTTGAACTACAAAGAAAACTTAGGGTTTCTTCTTCTAATATCTCTCTTATTCTTTCCCTCTCTTTCTCCCTTCTCTCTCTTCTCTCTACTCTCTTTTTCTCTTAGAAACAACAAAATGGAAAAAGTCTCAAAATGTTGAGGCTTAGGTCCTTTTTATACTACACGTAGAAGGATCCGAAACTTCGACCTCAATCCAATGGCAAGGATTGAGTCTTGAGAGATTGACTTTAATCCAACGGTACAATAAAAGCGGTGGGTTAAACATGTATTGATTGGCTTCAACTAGTTTATCAAGGATTGAGTAAAACTGCATGCAATGCGTTGATTAGGTTGATCCAAGGGTTGATAAAGTGTACGCGTTCTCTGTCTAATAGAAAACACAAATCCAATCGATATTCAACCAACACGTGTACGCACCAGATGTAAACAAAAATGCGTGTATGAAAGTTATTACAAAGCACACCTCCAATTCTCTAGAGCTTTTGGATTCTACGCAGGCAAACAATCAGCATAGAAAATAAGTTTCTCAAATTCAATTTATACCCACAACACTTTTAAAAACATATTTTTAATTAATTCAAAAATCATTTGAAAATTATTTAAAAAATATAAAATAATTTGAATTTAATTTAATTGATTTTAAAATGACTTTAAAGTGTTGGAGAACCAACAATGCAAATAGGTGATATGTATGATTCAGTGCAAGTGTCCTATTTATGGTTTTAAGGTATAGAATTAACTTTCCTTTATGTTGATCTTGAAGGTTCTTTTGGACTGGATTTCTTCAAAAATTTTTGAACATTTGAGGACATGGAGTTCTCAAAATAATCTAACCTATTTTGTCTAGATATCCAAACTAGTTGGAACTCCTATATATACAGACTCAAGTAAGTCAATATATAGTTTGTTCTCAATCTCCCCATTTGGATATTAGAGACAAAATCCCCTTGAGTATTTAAAACTCGTGGGTCAAAAAGAAAAGAAATCCTATTTGTCCTATACGAAAGGTCTAACTACCCTTTCCCATCCTAGAACCGAAAATAAGGTAAAAAAAAATACATCACTCAACTATATATAGGCCAATACCCTAAAAAGATAAACAACTGATCTGAAATGCCTGCAACAAGATACACACTAAATTGGTACATTAGTTGAGTTAAAATAGGAAATGGATAGAAAAATCGCTAAGCAATGCTCAATATCATCTCCCCCGATTTTTCTCAGATATACAAGGGGTATAAATAAAAAAATAGAGATTAATTGAGAGTGATCATGACTATAGGTGTTTGCAAATACTCAAATCGAATGTTATCTAAAGTTTTTATAAAGAGGTCTGCGAGCTATTTTTGAGTGTTCAGATATTCAATAATGAGATCTTTGGATTCGACAAGGTCACGGATAAAATGATGTCTAATATTAATATGCTTAGTTCATGAGTGCAGTACATGATTTTTGGTATTGTTAATTGCACTTTGATTATCACAAAACATGTTTAATTATTTTTCAGTTAGACCATAATCACTAAGCATTTTTCTAATCCATAGTAATTGAGCACAACAACTACCAGCTGCTATATATTCAGATTAGGCGCTAGATAATGAAATGAAATTCTATTTCTTACACGACCAACCTACGAGATTGTAGCTTACATAATAGCAAGCACTAGAAGTGCTCTTACTATCGTCAGAACAACCGGCCCAATCGGCATCGGTGTATCCTATAATAGAACTAGTCGTATCATTTGTGTACCAAATACCAAATTTTAGAGTACCCTTAATATATTTAATAATCCTTTTTACACTTAATAAGTGAGATTCTTTAGGGTTACTTTGATATCTAGCACAGATACACACGGCGAAGGATATGTCGGGTCGAGACGCGGTAAGATACAATAAACTCCCTATCATACTTCTATAAAGAGTGGGGTTTACACTTTTCCCAATACCATCCTTAGAAAGTTTAGTTGAAGTACTCATGGGGGTTCTAGAAATTTTAGCATTTTCTAAGTTGAATTTTTTAACTAAATCTGCAGCATATTTGGATTGAGAAATAAAAATACCATCACTGTATTGTTTTACTTGTAAACCCAAAAAAAATTATAGTTCACCCATTAACGACATCTGAAATTAAGTATGCATGATAACAAAAAAATTATCTACTTGTTTGGGATAGGTGGAACCAAAAATAATATCATCCACATATACTTGCGCGATTAAGACATATTGATTTTCCTTTCTAACAAACAATGTTTGATCATTTCCACCACGGATAAAATTGTGAGACACTAAGAAGGTAGACAATCTCTCATACCAAGATCTAGGATCTTATTTCAAACCTTATAAGGCTTTCTTAAGCTTAAAGACGTGGTCTGGGTGTATAGGATCAAAAAATCCTTTGGGTTGTTCTACGTAAACTTTTTCAGACAAAATTCCATTTAAAAAAGCGGATTTAACATCCATTTGGAATAATTTGAATTGCATATGACAAGAAATTACAAGGAGGAGATGAACTGATTCTAGACGAGTAACAGGTACAAAAGTTTCGTCGAAATAAATTCCCACCATTTGGGAGTATCCTTGTGCAACCAAACTAGCTTTATTTGTAATGACCTCCCCATTTTCATCAGTTTTGTTTTTAAAAATCCATCTTGTGTCTATAACCTTCGAATCTTTTGGTCTAGGAACCAAATTCAAAACATCATGACTCTTAAATTGGAGTAGCTCTTCTTGTATAGCGTTTATCCAAAATGAGTCAGTAAGGGCATTATTAACATTTTTAGGTTCCTCAAGAGAAACAAAACAAGAAAATTGTGTCACTTGTCGAAGTTGGGATCTAGTTCTAACTGGTTTTAAAGGATTACCGACAATGGTTTCAGTGGAAACCCAAGTGGGTACAGAGGGATTCTCAGGTGGCAGTGAATCAGTATCATCATGAGGATTAGGGGATAAAACAGATTCGTCCTCATCCAATGTTACTGGTTGAATGTCACTACTCCTAATACTTGTGTCATCTACAATTACATTAATTTGTTCCATAATAGTTTTGGTTCTAAAGTTAAACACACACAAAGCCCTAGTATTTTGGTAATAGCCAAGAAAATTTCCCTTTTCTCCTCAGGTATAAAATTTTGAAAGATGCTCTCTATCTTCGTAGATATAACAGATACTGCCGAAGGTTTTAATATATTTTAAGTTTGGCCTTTTGTGGAACCATAACTCGTAAGATGTTTCTTTGGAATTTTTTCTAAGGTAGATATGATTAATAATATGACATGCAGTTTGGACATCTTCTACCCAAAAGTATCTAGGGATATTCTTAGCATGTAACATAACCCTAGCCATTTCTTGTAAAGTCCTATTCTTACGTTCATCAATTCCATTATGCTGCGGGGTTTTGGGAGCGCTAAACTCATGTTCATAGCCATTAGCTGCACAATACTCAGAAATTTCAGAGTCCTTGAACTCACCACCTCTATCACTCCTAATTCGACACACGGGTATCCTTATCATTCTCAATTTTCAATAAGATTCTTAAGAATTCATTGAAGGTATCTGACTTTTGTTTCATAAAAGCTACCCATGTATATCTCGTATAGTCGTCCACTATAACTAGGATGTAAGAGTTTCCACATAAATTAACAATTCTTAAAGGACCCATGAGGTCCATGTGGATTAGTTCTAGAGCTTAGTGGTAAGAACATCTTTAACTTTCTTGTGTGGGGATTTACTTATTTTGCCTTCCTGACAAGGTCCACATACATGAGTAAAAGAATTTTTAATTTTTGACAAACCTCTAACTATATCTTGGGAACTCAATCTTGTAAGGTTATCATAATTTGTGTGTCCTAATCTATTGTGCCATAGATCAAAATCCTCTAATCTGGCAACATTACAAGATTCAAAATTTGGAATTACTGTGTAACAGTTTTTCGGGGTTCTGTTTCATATTAAGATGCAATTACCTTTTTCATCAATAATTTTGCAATCTTTTTTAGAAAAGGTAACTAAGTGATTGGAATGAAAAAATTGTGATATACTTAAGAGATTGGCTTTAAGGCCTTTAACTAAGAGAACATCATTTAGTTTAGGAAGCCCTTGCTCACTCAATGTTCCTTTACCTATAATCTGAGAAGAAACACAATCTCCAAACATGACACTACCTCCAAGGAAGTCTGTCTTGTTCTTCAATTTGGTTTCATCCCTGGTCATATGTTTAGAATATCTGGAGTCTAAATACCATCCGGTTGAAGTGCTTTGTGAGTTTAAAGCAGTAATGACAATGTTACACTTGAGCTGGGGTAGTAAATCATCTTTTCTAATCCAAATAGGCCTAGTTTTAAAATTTTTATGGCCTTTTGACTTAGAAAATGTTTGAAGGGTCTTTCTAAATGATTTTTTCTTAGTCTTGGACCCTCCCTTTTTCTTTTTAGAGTTAGAGTTATTTGTTTCCTATCTAGGAAGTATATAAGTATTTATGGATTTCCTTGAATAGTTAAAGTTTTGGTAGGTAGGAGTGTATGTCCTTTTTTGGAAACACTCATCAAGAGTATGGCCAAAAATATCACACTAAGAACAGTACTGATGGGTATACGACTTCACTTTTTTACTAAAGTCTTTAAAAATTGTCTTGGATCTATTGGGTACAATAGTCCAGTCATCATTAGATTTAGGTTTCTATCTTTGGTCTCTGGAAGAAGGACAAACATATTTGGTTTGACTATTGGGTTTCAACTGTTGATTGTACTGATTATGTGTTGATTGAGAGACATTGAGGCTAGGTTCACCTTTTTGAACATTTTGAGAAGTTTGGTCTTGTTTTATAAAAGAAACATTTTCAGGAGAAACTTTGGTCTAAGTTGTGTGCACTATTTCTCCAAAACCTAGGCTGGACTTATCTTTAGAGTCAAATTTTCTTCCAGTAATAATTTTTTCATAATTCTTGGTTTGTGTTTCAAAGTGTTGGCATTTTTTAAACACATTTGAAACCTTTTGCTTTGACTCTTCTAGTTCAATAAGTTTTGCCTTGTATTTTTGTTCAAATTCATGGTTCTTTTGAATCAAAGAATTTATTCTCAAGTTGTAATTCTCAGTCTCAGTCTCATGAGCAACACATTGGGAAGTATAAAATTTTCAATGTTTTTCCTAATGCTTCGGTTAAGTAAATCGATACGCTAACTTAAGATTTTTATCATCTTTTCGAGGCGAGCACTCTTCTTAACATTTTAGTGTACAATTCATGTAAATCAGGCAGATCATCATCAGACTCACTATGTGCATTATGTGAATTGTCCCCTATGTTTTTGATAGGTTATTTACTCATGCACAGTTTAATTCATCACCAACATTCTCACTTTGACTCACACACAATCTTTCAGCAGTAATAGGAACAGAATTATTAGCATGATTACTAACAGCATCAACAGGCATATCAAGTTCATGAGCAGGCAAGCATGCATCATCATTATATATTATCTTACCAAAAAAAGACATGAATTACTCATTCATTTGGGTTGACTCAGTTTCATCCTCATCAGAATCACTAGAGTCGTCCCATGTCTTACACATATTGGCCTTGTTATTTTTGTTAAAACTAGTTCGACATTTACTAGCATAGTGAACCAGTTTACCACAACGATGACACTTTACATATTTTATATCAGCTTTAGGTCTGTTGGGGTCATAGTTCCACCTATTATCATAAGTGTGTTTGGTATTGTCTCTGCCATGAGGTCTGTGAGATTTATTTCCTTGATAAATTTGATTTACCTTGTTTAGAGGCTACAACATTTCTGAACTTCAAAATATTTTTGAAATGCTTACTCATAAAAGCTATTTCATTGTCAAGGTTTTCCAAATCACAGTTTTCAAGACAATCAGTGTCAAAGTCTATAGAGTTCAATTTAGGCACTTTTAATTTAGATGAAAACACAACATTTGAACTAGAGGCTTTATTAGTCTATCTGGTCAATTACTTTTTAAAGTCTAGTTCCAATTCAACAGTCCTAAGTTTACCACTAAGTAATTCAGGAGTCATATTAGGGTCATTCATTTCCTCAATATCATATCTCTTGTTGTCAAATTTAGATGGCAATGACCTAAGAATCTTTGACACAATTTCTTTTCTACTATAGGTTATACCATTTGCATGAAGTTTTGTAAAAATATCAGTTAAACTTATGTAGAAATCGTCAAAAGATTCATTGTCAATCATAATCAGGGTGTTATATTACTGAATAAGCATTTGGGTTTTTCTAGCTTTGACATGTTCATCACCCTCATGAGCAATAACTAAAGTGTCCCATGCCTCTTTAAAAGTAGAACATATGGATATTCTTTTAAATGCATCTTCGTTAATGGACATAAAGGTGACATTCTTTCCTTTGTTATTATCAAGGGATAGTTTTTTCTTTTCCTTAGTAAATTCACTCAGAAGTTTCTTAATCCTTGTTGGATCAGTGGCAGAGGTAGGTTTAGTAGGATGTTCAAACCCTGTTTCAATCATTTCCCAGAATTTATCACCCGGGGTTCCTTGAATGAAATTAGTCATTCGCACTTTTCAGTACGAAAAAATGTTTCCAACAAAGAGTGGTTGTCTGGATAGGTTACCTAACTTCTCAAATTTTTCTTCCATACTCAGAAATTTTTCAGAAAGAAGTTTCGAAAAAAAATTCTCAAGTTTCAGGATCACAAAAGGTGTTATGCTCTGATACTAGTTGAAGAAAGGCATTAATACTAAAAGATTTGTTTACAAAGTTAATAATAAAATGTTATAGATTGTGTAAACTACGAATAAAGTTTTTGGGAAAAACTCTTTTCGAAAAACACAAGATGTGTTATAAAAGCTTTTCTGAATAAATGAATTAAATTTGATAATTGATTACCTTACTTTTTAATTTTTAATAAATATTTACTAAAGTTACCATGCAGTCCCAATCACAACAACAAGTAAGAAAATTCAAATAAATAGACATAGGAATTTTAACGTGGTAAAAGCCTTAATTAAGGGAAACATCCACGGTGCCCTCTATGGCACAAGACAAAAATCCACTAGAATAAAAATTAAGTTACGCAAACCATAAATATCCTAACCTAAGTTCAGAATATACCTACACGAGATCCTCCACTCCAAAGGTATTCTGAATTGTAACTTTATTTTATCTTTCTACTTCTTTGTCTTTTCCTTGATCTCCTTCTCTTTGAATTTTGATTCCAGTTACTCTTTCAAATTCAAGATTCTCAGACAGAACCACAGTGTCTAAGTGTTCGTGTGAGATAGTGTTTGTGGTGTGCTTCTACATGCAAACATTCTACTCACACTCTCAAGATTTATACAAACTTTTCTAATAAATTACAATAGTTCTAAAATGAAAGTTATTTTTGAATCTTAATTTTTCAAGCTAAGACTTATTGATCTTTTATTTAACCACAGATATCAAGGATATCTTGCTCAGATGACAGTTCAAGGTCTTAATAAATTTTAGGATTTTGAAAATATTTTTGAAATTGTAAACCTCCAATGGAGATCCAACTAGACTAGAAGTCAACTTTATTAAAACAGATTCAGACTTAACATGCAGAAACTAATTCAATAGTTTTTGTGATAAAACTTCTTTTTTCAGATCTGTACACCTTAAAACTTTATCAAGATTTCTTTGTATTACTTTTATTTTTGTACACTCAGTATTTCATAAAATATGAAATAAAACTAGAAACACACAACTCACAAGATCTGAAAAATATTTTAATAACTTAAAAGTTTTTATTTCAAAATTTGTTGAAACATAATAGATCTATAAATGCAAGATCTAAAAAGAGAAACAGAAAAATCGTGTGATGTTCTCTTTTCGAAAAACTCAGTTTCAATAATGAAACTTAAGTCTCTCTTAGAGATGAGTTCTGAGAGAATCAATGATATGAAGAGGTCTTCAAATTGAAAACACAACACCAAGAACACATAAACCCTAAATGGATCTAACTCTAGAAAATGGGTTTTCTGGTGTTTGGAACTGTTTAGGTTTTAGTGTTTGGTTTGGGAGAAACACTCAGGGGGTTAAACTATGAAGAAAACATAGGGTTTTTTCTTCTAATCTCTCTCTTATTATTTCCTTCTCTTTCTCCCTTCTCTATACTCTCTTTTTTCTCTCAGAAGCAACGATATGGAAAAGTCTCAAAATACTGAGGCTTAGGTCCTTTTTATACCACACGTAGAAGGATCCAAAACTTCGACCTAAATCTAATGGCAGGGATTGAGTCTTGAGAGATTGACTTTAATCCAACGGTACAACAAAAGTGGTGGGTTAAACATGTACTGATTGACTTCAACTAGGTTGTCAAGGATTGAGTAAAAACGCATTCAATACGTTGATTAGGTTGATCCAAGGGTTGAGAAAGAGTATGCGTTCTGTGTCTAACATAAAACACAAATCCAATCGATATTCAACCAACACGTGTACGTACTAGTTGTAAACAAAAGCGCGTGTATGAAAGTAATTAAAAAGCACACCTCCAATTCTTTAGCGCTTTTAGATTCTACCCAGGCAAACAATCAGCATAGAAAATAAGTTTCTCAAATTCAATTTATACCCACAACACTTTTAAAAACATATTTTAATTAATTTAAAAATCATTTGAAAATTATTTAAAAAATATAAAATAATTTGAATTGAATTGAATTGATTTTAAAATGACTTTGAAGTGTTGAAGAACCAATAATACAAATAGGTGATATGTATGATGCAGTGCAAGTGTCCTATTTGTGGTTTTAAGGTATAGAATTAACTTCCCTTTATGTTGATCTTAAAGGTTCTTTTGAACTGGATTTCTTTAATGATTTTGAACCTTTAAGGAGATGGAGTTCTCAAAATAATCTAACCTATTTTGTCTAGATATCCAAACTAGTTGGAACTCCTATATATACAGACCCAAGTAAGTCAATATGTAGTGTGTTCTTGATTTTAAGATTGATGATAGCTTCGAAGCAAAGTTAACACTAGGTTCCACCAGTGGGATTTTACCACTACTTCATAGTAGCCGACCTTTGGTTGAAATTGAAAATATATATATGTTCGTGAATATTGGAAAAAATCATTAATCGAATATCAAACCAGCGCAAATGTCAAAACTAATAGGGTTGTCAGTTTCAGAGTGACCAATTATATTATGTATGTTAGAAAGCGATTCAAAAGGTATGTTGGTGGAATTATTCTAAAGTGCCTAAATAAAGATGAATGGATAACAACCATTCTCCAAGTCTATGAAGGCCTATGTTGGGCTCATCAAGTTGGTCCTAAAATGAGGTGGCTACTAAGGAAGCATCGATTCTATTGAACATACATTCTAAAGAATTGCATAAATTTTAACAGGGATGTTAAAAATGCCAACAACATGGTCCTCTAAAACATGTGCTTATTGTTGACCTATAATATGTATTAAAACCTTGGACATTTAGAGATCGAGAAATTGATGTTATTGGTAAAATTTATCCCCCATCTTCCAAACAGCATAGTTTTGTGATTCTAGCAACAAATTATTTTACTTAATGGGTGGAAGCTAAGGCTTTAAAATCAGGTATCCATAATATAGTTTTGGGATTCTAGAATCCATAACCTCAAACAATTCAAGTATATTTGATTCAGATATAGTGTTAGACTTTAATTCAAGACTAGGGACAACTTTGACTAAAGCATCACCCAATTATGTTCATTCAGATGGTCAGACAGAGTCTACAAACAAGGTGCTTAAAAATAACATGGGCACAGTTACTGAAAAGAATCCAAGATATTAGCATGATTACTAGTAGAAGTGTTATAAGCTTATAAGATATCTCAAAGGTCAAGTGATACAGTAACTCCTTACACTATGACTTATGGGCATGTTGATGTGCTTTAACTAAAATCACTCTAAATTCACTTAGAGTAATATCCTAAAATGAATTAACTATATAAGGCTATGATCAAGCTATGCACATGGAATTAAAAAATCATGGATGAAGATAGAGTCATATCCTTAAATAGGTCCAAATGAAGAAGATTGTTGACATCTATAATAAAATAGTGGAAAATATGACCTTTAATGAATGAGATTTGGTTTGAAAAAACATTTTACCTTTACGATCAAAAGACCCAACTTATGGAAAATGGTCCCCAAAGTGGGAAGAACCTTTCCAAATGTATAGAGCATTCAAAGGTGAATCCTATCACTTCAAGGGCATGGATGGCCATGTACACATGAGGAAAACAAAGCCATATTATCCAACCAATTAAGAAGCAAGAAAATAAAGGAATAATAAAACATATTGGCACCTATGTGCTATTAAAGTGTCTATATACAAATGACCTAAAATTGGTCCAATTTTTTTTATACATAACTGTGACACCCCGACTAATTAAATACGGGGTAGCTACTCCTTTATTTAAATTAATGCAAAATGTCAAGTTGGTTCAGTTCATAGCATCACTATCAAAAAATATTTAATTAATTACTAACCACCTAATATTTAAAATAGTGAAGTGTCAAGTTTTAAAGTCGTATTTAACCAACAACAAAGTAGTCTAAATCATCATCCAACCATCACATGAACAATCTTATAAGGTAATCAATAGAATGAATAATTGATGTCTGGAGTAAACACTCCAATAATATTAACAATGTAAATAAACCCAATACAAATGTCTGAATGAAATAAATAAATCCCAAGACTGAAATAAACTGAAAGTCTAAAATTGTTGTCACTAAATAGAATGGGCAGCAGGCCCTAACTAGAATAAATGACTCCCAAAAGAAGCAAGGATAGATGTGGAGGCGTTTAGTAACGAGATCCTGTAACTTCCACAGCAGCTACAGCACGTCAATGGAATGGAACTCCTAAGCTTGGCGTCCCTGTGGCTGGGCACCCAAAAGGTTTTTACAAAAAAAAAAGATTTGAAAGCAAACGGGTCAGAGCCCGAGGTGAAAATATTTTAAAAGCATCAATTGTTTAAATTACAATATTAAACAATGCATATATTAAATATGCTAGTCACTTGCCCTCACTTGAGATCCTTACCCCTCAACTATTGTGCACGCCTAACGCATCCTTTAAATTCCACCTAGTTACACCACTACCTGACTAGTCTATTCTACCCCCAACTAGATTGTTCTTACTTTAGATGCCACCCATTTTATTTAAATAAAATATATTCATAACTCACACATTCATTAATCAAATTACTTAGCTCAAGTATTAGTTAAGTTTACAATATTCTTAACCCATTTAAATCTCTTAGTCATTCACATCTACTAAGTAACAGTGAATCAGTCACAAGTACATATATAAGTCACTCTCACTACATATATACATACATGGAACCCCTAGGCTATGCTGTGGTGCATGCATACTCTGCTATCGAATCCCGGTACATCACGTACATAAGTATCACGTGTTTTGAATCGCTCAGGAACCGTTTTAATAACAATCACACATATTGGAGGCGAACATAGTCCACATACCCATGGGTCACGCACATACCTACGCTCACATGGTCAGCTAACTTATCAACTCGCAAATAAGTCATTCATAGTCATATGTCCTTAAGGTACCTATCTAAATCCCCCCGAAGGAACACAGAGATAAGATGGTCCCTTTTCCAAAAATTAACCTCCTGTGATAGCAAGTATGGTAGATATATCATACACATAATCATCCATATACCATGTATTCACATAACTTAGGTAATCATAATATTAGTATAGGTACATTCCAGCCCTATGTCGTAGGTCTCACACATATAATACCATCATCCCATTTATTCTACACAATAGGTTTAGCGCGATAATTCTCAACGTATAGTTCCGAGTACGTACCTTATCCTAAAGAGGTTACTAAGTCTCCCGTTAGACACTAAGGTTATCTCAGTAATTAAAGTCCCTTTGCTAATGGTCCTAACCTTACATAATCATCCACCCAACCTCGCTCTCAATTTATGAAATTTCTAACCATACTTCACTCGGTAAGTACCCCTAAGAATCCCACTAAATTCCATAAGATATAACACATTACGGGCACTAACTACGATTCTACTAACCTCAATCAAGTTCCACAATCTTTTATAAGTCATACTAAAATTTCTTAAAAGCTTGGGATTCGGCGAACCTTAAAGGGAAAAATTCTGTAAAAATCAGAAGGGGTCGATCGATCGATATTCTTGAGTCGATCGATCGATCGAACTGGTATCAGCCCAGAATTTCCATTAATAGTTACGGGTTCTCTATCTTTTACACCCAAATCCTCCATTACAACGTCCCAAACTCCCAACCAAGTAATCTAATTATCAAACCAACGTATATGCATAAACTTTAACATATTAGAATCATTAAATCAACAAGGATTAACAGTGTTTGGGATCAAATCACATATTTCTTTTCATAAAAAACCTAATTATCCTATTTTCTTCAAGATCTTCATATAACACCATATAAATTCGTGATTCTTTACACATGGATCATGATTTCGTAACTACTATATGACCAGGAGTGTATCTACATGCAACCTACTCACAATAAATGGTTAATTCTCCAATTTCACAATAAAAATCACTATTTATGGTAAGACATCAAATCTACACTATCATGTAAAGTATATGCCTTAAATCTTTGCAAGATAAATCACTTGCCTTTGTTTAGAAGTTCTGATCCTTTGATGACGATAAAGGTTGGTTCTCCTTCTCTTTCCGGTCACAAATCCGGCAATAGTGGTGGTGTGTGGTGGTTATGGCTTTGGAAACCCTTGGAACTTCTCCTCTCTTTTCACGTTGCACACTATTTGGTTTTGACAGATCATGGCCCTAAGGTTGGCTGATAAATAAAACTTAATTTTTGTAGGTTACTATTCATGAAAATTTAAAATGACTAAAATACCCTCCCGAGTTATCGATTTGGCCCAAAACTACCCCGAAACCCAAACCAAACCCCTGGCAAGAGTTTTCTGACTATCTCGACCCTTCTGGACATGTTGGCGCACTCAAAATGACCATACAGATGATTTAAAATAATTTACTTTTAAATCCTTTTAAATTGATTCCTGACGTGACTGGCACACGCGTCCCAACTTAATTTTCGAATTGTCGTATTTATAACTCGCGATAATATAAATAAATTCATTAATCATATATTACCATATTCACTCAGTAATAGTCAACATAATTATCATAATCAAATACCAACTCTCGTCTCGCTAGTATTTAAATCCGGATTAATTTCCAAATAATTATCCCAATTAATTTAGTTAATCCCATTAAATTAAATCAATAAAATTACAGGGTATTACAATAAACCTTTTGGTTTTATTTTAGACCAATATTTCCTCAAATGATGTTTCACTGCTAGAATATACTTTCATGTCCCCTATAATATAATTCTTCCTTGATTAGACGTCATCTTCCTCCATAGCAGTGATTTCCAGCTCAACATTGATTTAAGACACACTCTTTTCTAATTTTGTTCTCAATAAAAAAGGGAAACCCTCATAGCTTGAACAGTCTTCAAAAATCTTGTAGGCCTCTAGCTCCCTCAAACTTTTATTGATTGTATTGGGCTTCATCATCAGATAAGTCACCTTCCTTTGCATCCACTTGGTCCATCATGCCTCGAAAAACTGGGAGACCTAAGACATTATTTGCTAATTCTTATAGAATATTTTACTCTAGACCATCAAGTAGGGGAATACAAGAGTATGTTTTCCTTACACACTAAGGATATAAAAGTACCTAATAACCTCAAATGGCTCCCTTAAAAATCATCTAAAAAGTTTCAAAGATTGAGAGGACTCCAATTACCAATAAGAAGGTATTGGTTGGGCCTCGAGAAGTATAATACCCCGCACTTTTATGGATAATTAAATCTCATAAGTAAGTATAATTTAGAAATTTGAGGAATTACCGTGAATAATAATTTTTGGAGTTTACGAGGGTTAGTTGATTTTTTATGTGTGCTATATTTACTTTTGAGATTAAGTAAATAAGTCAGAGTATTTTAATTATATATCGCAGTTGGGTAAAGCGACAAAGGATAATATTTTAATTGAAAAATTCGTATTAAGTAGTGTTGGGTTTAATTAGTGAATTGCGATTAAGTGACTCGGATGGAGATTTTGAGCGCGCGGATGGTTTCAGAATTGCCGAGATAATCATAATAGAGTATCCGGGGGTAGTATTTGGGTTTCGAGAATTTTTGGACCAGTAGGGACTCGTAATTGAGTAAACGAGTCATTTTTGGGTTTATAAGGGATAAACCCTTATTCTCTCCTATAAACGACACGATAGAGTGGGATAAGGAAAGAAAAGAAGGAAAAGAAAGACTAGAGGAAAGGAAGAGAGAAAACAAAGAAGAAAAGGATATTCCGACCAAACTCCGAGGGATTCGACTCGAGGTCGTCGGATTTTATCCACGAGGAAAGTGTTTACTTACATTATTTAAATTAGTGTATATATCTCATATTATAGTTGGTAAACTATATAATTTTGGGTTAGAACCCTTAAAATAAATTTGGGTAGTTTGAGTATGATTTTACAAATCGATGTATTGTAAACTCTTACTGATTTCTAGTGTTAAAACCATGTTAATGGAGTGTGGAAATGAATTGAAATGGGAGAAATGAGAAAACTAGGGTTTAAATGGTTTTTGGATTTAAATCTAAGAAAATTGGTTTAATCCTCCAAATAATTGATGTGTTAGTTAGAAATCAATGATTAGATGAGTGTAGTCTTGTTGGTTGAGATTTGAGACCCCAAAAATGGAGGTTGGGTTGTTATTTGGCATTTTGGAGAACTAAATTTCTCAAGAATTGGTGCGATCGGTCGACCGTGGCCCTAGGTCCGGTCGATCGAGTCAAGGAAAAAGGGGCTACTAGTTGGCTCGTTAGGCATAATTTCAACTCGTGGTCGACCGGGGGTCAGGAATCGATCGACAAGTACTCTGTTTCCTGCCCAAGAATTGGATTTTCCATTTCCTTTTCTTTTTGGGTTTAAAACTTAGGGGCCTTCTTGATTAGTGTATTATAGATGGCTATGACTAATAAGGGCTTGAGGAGTTTCCTACTAACCTTGGGTTAGTTAAGGGTACAATCCGGGGTGCGAACTTAATGAATATTTAGAACGAGAGATATTTGAGAAAATTATTCGGCAAGCGTATATGAGTATATTTATGTGGTTAGGATAAATATGGGACGATTGTAATTAAGGAAATCCTAGGACGCGATTAGGATGGAATTTAGGATATGAGCCAAAGAGAATTGGGTGTTCGTCCTACGTCTATTGACGACTACTAGTATAGGTGACGCGACACCTATGAAATTAAGATAAGTAATTAGTAGAATTACTTAGTTAATACGAATTAGCGTATTTGGGAATATATACGTAGCCTTAAAAGTGATTAAGGTACGAGTTATATATCAAGTGAGAGAATACTTTTGGGTTTAGTATCGTAAGTGCATGAATACTTAAATATTATTACGAATGGGAACATTCGGGGTTATTGGCTATCGCTATATGAGATTGGCTATTATATATATATATATATATATATATATATATGAGAAGTGATGTAGAATATATATAGGAAGTGATTATAGTATATAAAACATGATACGAATACATATATATGTGTGTGTGATTGGTGTATTTGTACCTTAGAGGCTGGTTCCATGGGCTTTCCTTTGGCGTAGGGTTGGAACAGCCAGATTATATATTTCTCTAGTGCGATCCGGGGAGGTTACACGATGTGAGTGAATCCCCTGGCTTAAGGAGCAGGGAGAGTATATCCCCTGGTCATCTCGTCCCGCGTTCGGGTGCGATGTGTGTACTCCATTTGCAGAGGGAATATGATCGCCTCCACCGTTGTGTATTTTTACCATGACCACGAGTGAGTCTAGCTTGGTACCGTGGTATAGTGAGTAAATCCGGATTCGGATAGGCACTACGAGACTGCATCCTCGAGTTATAGCTCGAAGGGATGGTTATTATGTTTGTGATAGTAATGAGTATAATTATATTCGTTGAGCATAGTATATTGCTTGTATACGAAGTTGAGATATTATATACATAAGATGAAAGGAATGATAAAGTATTATCCCCTTTCCAGTAGATATGTATATCCGAATTTATATGAATATAAATAAGAAGTTATAGAGAGAGCTATATATTTATATTTGAGTTTTATATATGCGTTGTGTGCCGAGGGCCTAATGGATCTCGACGATCAAAATTGCCCAGTAGTAGTGTATCCGGGGGGTTTCCTTGTTTGGATTTCGCTTCGCGAGACACCCCACGCACGAATGTAGCGCAGTGTTGGGAATGGGGAGAAGTTTAACCCTTAGAACTCGGGTTAATTTGGATTTTCATAGATTGGGTGAGATGGATTAGTTAGGCATGGTAGCTTAACTAGGTGATTTAAAAAGTTATGCGATAGGCGTGCACTATTAGAAAAGTGGTAAGGGGTATCTCATGGGAGTGCGATACCAATTTAAATATGGGATAAATCATACTGTAAAAATATAGCATTTATGCACTTGCAAAATATTTTCACAACTCGGGCTCTGACCCGTTTATCTATTTTCCCCTCTTTTGCTCTCTCTCTCTCTCTCTCTCTCTCTCTCTCTCTCTCTCTATATATATATATATATATATATATATATATATATATATATATATATATATATAGGTGTCCAGACACAGGGACGCCTGGATGATGATTCCTTCGAGTCAGACGTTTGCTGCAGCAGCTTGTGGATGCATGCAGATTTCTCATAGACGCTTCTATCCTTGAGATCTAAATAGGAGGTATTGTAGAAACATACGGTCCGATATCCCAAATGTATTTATTTATTTATTTATTCTTTTACCGCTTTTTTGTGCGGCATTCGATTTGGTTGTATGATGTTAAACTGAGCGTTCGGTTATTTTATTTCAATTCAGTTCTATTAATATAAACTGTTGTGATTATTTTATTTTAATGGTTTGATTTAAAAAGATTAGTTAAATAACATTTTGATGCCAGCCTAATAGGTTATTAGTAATTAATTTGGTTTTCGACAATGATGCTAAGAATGAAACATATTAGACTCTTGTTTTAATTTGGTACAAGATTGATCGCTAGGTATTTTATTAGGCGGGGTGTCAGAGATGGTATCAGAGCATCAGGTTCTAGTGTCCTTAGGAATCTGTGAGAACGTACTATGCTTTCAATGTTGCTCTCGATTTGATATAGAGCCTTATGATTAGTATTATTGATTCCTTTTGTGAGATTTCATTCTCCTACTATTATATAATATTATGATAAATTTTTTTACGTGCCCGTTCGAGATTTGTGTGCTGATCGATGAAGGACGACCACAGAAGGCCATTACAAGGACAACAGGAGATGGGGCTTAGTGGAACCGTTAGTTAAAGTTGGAGACTAGGACCGCAATATAGTTCACTCTCCTTGTGGCATTTGTCAAGGATGGTTGTAATGACTACTAAAGTATAGTAGTTATGAGTATCCAAGTAATGCTATAGTAGAGAGTGGTGCTAAAATTAAATTACCCCGTGAAGTTAAGTTGGGGGAAATTTTTTTAAAGGGTTTTTTGACAAGGACCATATGTTAAAGTTAAGTCTTGCGAAGTAAGTGTAGCATTACTCAGTGGAAGTAGAAGGCTCAGAAGCTTTGGATTAGAGCAGGGTATGGAAATACCCAGATGTGGAAATTTGAGGAAAATTTTTAACTCGTGGGAGCAATACTTAAATGGAGGGATCTTACGGATGGATACAACCATTAGTTCCTTTAGTTTATCAGGAGTGAAGAGAATACAGTTCCTAAATTATTCATATGAGGATCGGCCAGAGGCCGACAGTGAACAAGGAGTTACATAAATAAGTGAACTTTTTGCTGAATTGAGGAAGGCACATTGAAGAGAGAGTCCTTTGGAGGAATGATAGGTTCACTAGTAAGTGTTGCTAATACTTATGGAGAAGTTGTATTCGTGGAACCCCTTTGGTGGACACCCACCCGAGGAATCCATTAAAATAGGGCTATTGAGGCCAGTAGTGGAGTTTTCTTTTGACGAAGAAGTTAAGGGGACTATGAAGGTGATTTTAAGAATCATGGCTATAGAGTCTGTGATACTGAAACCTTAACATGGTCAGGGTGGCCAGAGATGGGGATTGTTGCAATGTAGAGCGTAGAACCACGCGGTTAGTCCTTGATCGGTAGGAGTAGAAGGACAAGAATGGAGCGTCAAGATGGGGCATTGATGAAAGTATTTTTTTTGGTTGGTTCCGTTAGGGCAAGTGTACTATATCTGAGAACCATTTGGATCAGTCAGGGAGACTGACGAAGTTATTATTATAAGTTTCACCTCGGACGAAGGAGGTTTATTCTACGTGACAAGATTTAGGTCACAGTATTTTGCTAGCCCTAGATTCGTGTGTCATTCGAGTTTACTAGCGGTATTGATAAAATTATATAGTGTATGCTAATATATTTTTATTGGGTTGTGGGGTTCTATTTTAAATTTGTATCTAGTTTGTACTACTCATTTTGTATGTGTTATATGAGTATAGTACTATTATAAGAGTAATATTATTGTATTATAGAGCGATAGCAGGCTAATGATGGCAAGACTATCGTATCCGTGATTCCATAGTGGAACAGGTTGTTGTTGCGATATCTCATCTGGATACAGGTTGAGTTCACCTTTATTATATGGGTAGATGGAGCTTCGGTGAGTTGGTGTTTCATTATCATGATTCGAGTGCGTGAGGACCTTATATATATATGATTTAAGGTATGCAAAATTTATTGTTAAACTGTGATTTTAAGCTCATTATTGTTTGCGTTAAGGACTTAGTGTTACAACAAGCGCTATGTGGTATGGCTCCTAGAAAGAAATAGAAGTTCAGACCACATTTTGTTGATGGAAGGGATGGGGTTATCCCAATGGCATATTTAAAGTTAACGGAACTCCACGACCGACAAAGTTAAGTAGTAGTGTATCGGAGGGGTTCCTTGTTTGGATTTTTCTTGCGAGACGCTCCATGCACGAACCTTAACGACGTCGGGAATGGAGAGATGTTATGGGATGCAAGGATGTTGGTTTTGATGATAAGTCACCTAGTGTGGAGAAAACACTATAAACTGAGAGCCGTGTGATAATTGTATGCTTATGGAGATAGAAGTGCTATGGAAAAGCACTGAAATGGTTCCTCACCGCAAGTATGTGGGTGAGGTATGGTAAAGGAAATCAATTTGAGGCTTATGGCCAGGCCTTGTACAGAAGGAAAATTCAGTGGAAATATGTCTTGAGTATGTATATTTTAACACCTTTGTAGAGAATAGGCGCCCCGATTAGTTAGACTTTCCATTTCATCAAGATGGAAGGATATAGTGGTAGAAGTACGTTAGTAGGTTAGCAAGGTAGGAATTAGAACGTCGCGTTGGTGTGCCTTAGGCCATTATATCTCGATGACCTGAAAGAGTTGGCGCTTGCGTTCAAATAAGGAAACAATTATAATAAATGCCTTTTAACCCAAATTAACCCTAAGCATGCAACTAGGTGTGATTGAAACAATATGAAATCATGCAAGAATTATTCAACACACAAAGTTTAAGGAAAAATCCCCCACAGGGGCAAAACCATTTGAATATCACTATAATTTGTAAAATACGGTTTACAATCGGATTACAATGAAATACAGGTTGACTAAGAATTACCCTCGGGTATCGGATTCTGTAGTCGCGGCTGGAAGAAAATCCCTTTCCAGTAGGGCTTGCGGCTGGAACTATCCCTGTCCAGTAGGGCAGCAATGAAGAGGAAGAAACGGTCCACTTCACAAAGGGTTGAACAACATCAATGGTGTTCTTTGGGTTACCAAATTTGATTCACAAAGATACGGAAGATGTGTGAATCTAAAAACCTAGAATCATAGGACTCAATAGGTGAAGACTTTAGGGTTGATATGCTCTGAAAATCATGTATAAGTCTTAAGAAAACCAACTGCTGATCGTGGTTTAAATAAGGGATCGAAACCCTTCAAAATCGGCTGCACGATCTGGCAGTGATTATCCTCGCCAGATCGGTCCGGTCGAGTAGGCGGATCGGTCCGGGTAAGTCGGATCGGTTCTTTTTCTGAAACCGGATCGGTCTGGTTGGCATCGAATCGGTCCGGGACTTTTTCCTTCATCGGTTCGCTATGGATCCGGTGGCTACTGGAGTCTGACAAAACGGATCGGTCCGGTAGATGGTCGGATCGGTCCGGTAAACCGGATCGGTTCTTTTTCTGGACCGGATCGGTCCGGCCAGGTCTGATTCCCAAATTCTTTCTTCTTTTGATCTTCGGATTTTGTTGATGACGATGTGATCTTTTCAACCAACAATCTTGTAACGGCGTATGACATAACATATACATAAAGATGGACAAATTGTCCTTACAAATCTCCCCCTATGTCTATGCCGGAACAAACATAAAAAATCCGAATTATCAAATATGAAATTTCCTATACAAATCTACCCTTCCATGAACCCAAAACTGGAAAGATACATATGAATAAGACTGCATCGTTTGTTCTTCAATTCTTCAGGAATCTTCACGCTTTTCTCATCAGGGTGTGTATCATGGGATTATCAATGATGTACCTACACACATGAGATAAAGCAAATACCAAGTGACGTATCGAGTTTTGAAATGAGATAAACATAAGCATATATATCAATGTAAGATGATATTCTCAGAATTTTCAAAAACTCAAAAACTCCCCCATAATCAGATAATTCATTCTCCCCCTTTTTATGATGTCCCCAAATAGACAAAAGAGAGAAAAAATCAAGCAATCAAGTACTGGGATGTCACAAGGCATAAAATCACACCATGAATGAACATAAAACAACCAAGTCGGTGATAGCGTACAAGAATGGGTGTGATCAAAATTCAATAGGAAAATCAAAGCATACAAACATGACATATGTGCACGATGAATATTGGATATTCCTAACGAATGAACTCAAATGCTTCCTTTGGTGTAAAAGATTGGAAATATATGACATTGACTATCAAATCTACAAATCAAAGCTCAAAGTGATTTCTACACCAATAACGTCCAAAATGATTTTCATGCGTTTTCAGGACTTTCAAGGAAGTGCAAACCCGTTTTTCAATCTCCAAACTCCCTCAGATTTATATTTTGAATAGAGGTATACTAAATTCTCAAACTTTGGAGAATTGGTGGTGAAAACCTAAATGGCCCATATTTGGCATGTATTGCTTTTTATTGCCTTAACAATTTTTTTTCGGGCTCTTTTAACCTCTTAGGACCTCGGATATTAAAATTCCTCCATTTTTTAGGTCCTTTTTAACGGTGGCTTTTGCGCAAAGGATAAGAATCAACTTTCGCAGCCCCTCCCCGTTATGAAAATATGCGCACAGTCTCACCAAACGGTTTTTACATGCAATCCAATCTTGTCAAGTTTTATCGCATTTTATACATTGTATAGACAGGATTGAGATGGAAACACTCAAGCCAACATGAGATTGACAAGTGCAACAATCAAATATAGCCGTGCATGTGTGCAATAAAGGATATAGGAGTCAAACATGTAGGAAATATCACTAATTACATCTCAAGGACTCCAATCAATGTTAAGCACATGGATGAAATGATGTAGCCTCTCAAATCTCTATCAAACAGTCACATGGATATATGAAATGAAGTTGTGACTTGGCTATCTTAAATGTTCATCCATAAAAGGCAAATCTCTTTTTGAATTTTTCAAAAAATTTTATCAAAATAAAATCTTTTTGTGCTTTTCTAAAAATTTTTCAAAAAAAATCTTTTTGTATTTTTCTAAGAATTTTTCAAAAAAAATCTTTTTGTATTTTTCTAAGAATAAGAAACAAATACATAAAAGCTGTACAACAAAGCTATGGTACATATAAACAGACTAGCAATAGGAAGCATATGATATGACCATGAAGAAGCATCCTATTCTAGACATAGACCAACCCCTCAGTCAACAGTGCAAATCCCCAAAGACTTCCTAAGACTCTCAAATCTAAGGGCATCTAAAGGTTTCGTGAAAATATCGGCTAACTGACGGTCGGTAGGAACAAAACTCAGGGTTACGACTTTCTCTTCAACTAACTGACGTATAAAGTGCTCGCGTAACCTGATGTGCTTTGTGCGCGAATGTTGGACAGGATTGTGGGATATGTGTATCGCGCTCGTGTTATCACAGGAAATGGTCATGGTGTCCTGTGAAATCCCATAATCCTCCAACATTTGCTTCATCCACATGAGTTGCGTGCAACAACTCCCGGCGGCGATGTACTCAGCCTCCGCAGTGGACAAAGAGATGGAGTTTTGCTTCTTGCTCAACCAAGAGACAAGAGCAGAACCAAAGTAGAAACACCCACCAGAAGTGCTCCTACAACCATCTACGTCCCCAGCCCAATCAGCATCCGAATAGGCGGAAAAACGGTCATCGGTATCAAAGGAATACCAAATACCGTATGAGAGAGTCCCATTCACGTATTTGATAATACGTTTTAGAGCGAGTAAGTGTGACTCTTTGGGAGACGCCTGATAACGCGCACAGACTCCAACACTAAAGGCAATGTCGGGACGACTAGCAGTCAAGTAGAGAAGACTGCCTATCATACTCCGATACAAGGTTTGCTCTACGTCCTTGCCTGAAGTGTCCTTACTAAGCTTGGTAGTGGTACTCATAGGTGTACGAGCATGCTTAGCGGAGTCTAAACCAAATTTCTTTACTAGGTCTCTAGCATACTTGGATTGGGAGATGAACATCCCATCCTCTAGCTGACGAACCTGGAGACCAAGGAAGAATGTAAGCTCACCTACCATGCTCATCTCAAACTCACTTTTCATCTCCTCCTCAAAGTGGTGAGCATGCTGGGAGCATGTGGATCCAAAGACTATATCGTCCACATAGACTTGGGCAACCAAGATAGCACCGTCATCTCTCCTGACGAATAACGTCATATCAACTCCCCCTCTCTTGAAGCCACGGGCTAAGAGATAGGAAGTAAGCCTCTCGTACCAAGCACGGGGTGCTTGCTTCAAACCATACAAGGCTTTCCTCAGATAGTAGACGTGTTCAGGGTGCTTAGGGTCTTCAAACCCTTTTGGTTGTTCCACATAAACCTCTTCCTGTAGAATGCCATTCAGAAAGGCACTCTTGACATCCATCTGATATACCTTGAAGTGCAGATGACATGCGATGGCGAGTAGTAAGCGGACGGACTCAAGCCTCGCAACAGGAGCAAATGTCTCTCCAAAGTCTACACCCTCTATCTGTGTGTAGCCTTGAGCGACCAACCTAGCCTTATTTCTGATTATGGTACCATTTTCATCCATTTTATTCTTGAAAATCCACCGGGTACCAATAACATTAGTATCACTAGGTCGGGGGACAAGTTCCCAGACATTGTTCTTCTTAAACTGAAGCAACTCATCCTGAATAGCAGATATCCAGTGTTCATCTTTGAGTGCTTCCTTGTGATTCTTGGGCTCGACTTTGGACGTGTAGCAAAGATGGCTAACAACGTTCTCTAGCTGAGCACGAGTCTTGACCCCTAGAGTGGGATCACCAACAATGGCAGAGGGGTCATGACTCTTGCGAACCCAAGCAGGTGTGTCCCCTAACACAGGAGTAGGGTCCACAGAGTGTAAGAGAGGAACAGGTAAATCACTGTCAGAAAAGTCCTCATCCTCACACTGAAGGTTGGGATCAATAATCGTCGGAGGTTCGTCATCTTGCACAGTGACGTTTATTGATTCCATAACCTTAGAGCTCTTCAGGTTAAAAACCCGGTACGCTCTACTGTCCGATGAATATCCTAGCAGTATTCCCTCGTCGCTCCGGGAGTCGAACTTTCCTAATTGCTCTCTATCCCGTAGGATGTAGCATTTACTCCCAAAAACACGGAAATATGCTAGGTTGGGTTTCTTGCCTGTCCACAATTCATAAGGCGTCTTAAGTGTGTGTGGACGCAGATAGACCCTATTCACCGTGTGGCATGCAGTAGACACTGCCTCTGCCCAAAATCTCCTATAAACTTTACGACCTAGAAGCATAGATCTAGCCATCTCTTGGATCGTTCTATTTTTCCTCTCAACAATCCCATTTTTCTACCATCTCCAAAGGTGACTCTCCCATCATTATAATCCTCAAGATGGGTAAAATATGAGGTATCACCTGTTATATGTCTGGAGCAACCACTGTCAAAATACCACTGTGAGGTATTATGGGCTTTGAGAGCGACATGGACAACAAGGGCCTTTTTCTCTTTCTTAGGAACCCAAGAGTAGGTACCTTTTAGTATTCCCTTGTTGTTGTTGGTTTTAGCCGGAATGCGGGGCGCATTCATTGATGGTAAGGTCATCCGTCGGAATTCCTCCATCAAGCTCTGTGATGTGGCGGCTAGAAACTCAACACGCTCTCTCAGACTGGCAAACTCATCAGTCTGAAGTGATGGAGCAACCGTACGTCGTGTCCGACCCAACTTATAGCAATCATCCCTAAGGTGTCCATTTCTTTTGCAATGGGAGCAAAAGGGCACAATATTAGGAGATCCTTGGTTTGCTTTTCTTGGTCGAACTCTCCTTCTTGGTTTTTTATGACGGCCATAAGGAGTCGTAGTAAACTCAGGAATTGGTCCGGGTGCAATTTGGGACGTGGAGGCACCATTAAAACCTATTCCTTGCCGGTCACCAAAACCTAAAGCGGGACCGAGGAGCATCTTTCCCATCTTCCCAGATCTGTCCTCGATTTGTACCTTGACTTTCCTAGCTCTCTCAACGTCATGAGTAAGCTGAGCAACAAGGGATTCAAGTTTCTTTCGAGTCTCCAGGGAGGAATGGATCTCACTCGTAAGACTAGCCACTTGTTTAGTCAAGTCCGCTTTCTCTTTCTCAAAACTGCTCTCTCTCTCTTTAAGCAAATTCTCTTTACTAACCTAGGCAGACTCTCTCTCTCTCATGGCGGTGCAGGTGGAGGACTCTCTCTCTCTCATCTTTCCTAACTCTTCTTCTAACACGGTGATCCTAAGAACTAACGCCTTGTTACGTTTTTTAGTTTTGAAAGACTCATCATATAACTCGGCGTAGGCGCGTTGAAGGCTACTCTCGTCCTCACTACCTTCCTCCTCTCCCTCACTCTCTTCGCTCTCACTGTCGAGGTGTCCCTGTGAAGTAGCATCCTCATCGTCGTGAGATGCACTAGGAGTACTCACATGACTAGCCATGAACGCGGTGAAGTTACGCTCATGCGGTGACTCATCGCCCGAGTCCACCGACTCGACCTCACTGTCGTCACTAAGGGTAGCGCTTAGGATAGCTTTACCCTTTTCCCTATTCAGACGAGTGGCACACTCAAACGCTCTGTGTCCCTTACCGTCGCACTCAAAACACCTCTCACTGTCTTTAGGGGGTTCTTTGAAATCTTTCTTTTCAAACTTATTTTTCTGAAAATTCTTTTTATCTTTGAAATTTCCACCTTTTTTAAATTTCAGAATTTTCTTGAAGTTTTTAGCAAATAATGCCAAATCATCTAAGTCAAACTCACATTCAGAATCAGAAGTTTCTATCTTTCTAGATGACTCGACTCTCTTTCTTGCCGACCCCTCACTTTTTCTCTCTTGGGCTTTAAGGGCAATTCCCTTATCTTTTGGCTTGGCAGATTTGGGAAACATGTCTATTTCATAAGTTTGTAAATCTCCTACCAGTTCTTCCAATTTTAGAGTATTTAAATTACCCAATGAATTTAGCACAGTGACTTTAGGTATAAAACGCTTAGGAAGGGAACGAAGAATCTTTTTAACAACCCTAGCATTTGGAATATGTTCACCAAGATTATAGCTAGTATTAACAATGTCAGAAAGCCTAGCATAAAATTCATCAAAACATTCATTTTCTTGCATGGTGATGGTTTCAAATTGAGTTGTTAAATTTTGCAATTTTGACTCTTTAACAGCATTTGTTCCTTCATGGGTAAGTTGCAAAATATCCCATGCTTCTTTTGACGTGGTGCACGTCATTATGCGTTTGAACTCATCAGGAGTGACAGACCCAGAAATAGCACTTAGACCCTTAGAGTTAAAAGACGACCATTTAAATTCATCATCAGTCCAAGTGATGTCAGGTTTCAAGTTGGTCACATTATCAACAGTCACGGTTGGAGGAGTCCATCCTCGTTCAACCAAAATCCAGACACGTTCATCAATGGCTTTTAAAGCCGACCTCATACGGGCTTTCCAATAGGCATAATTCGACCCGTCAAAAATAGGCATTTTATAATATGACTTCTCCATTTGAACACGCTCTTTTCAAAAATCAATTTATTTCAAAAATTGATATCTTTAGAAAAATTTTGCGGAAAAAGGAATACGCGATAGATTAGCGTAACCTGCTCTGATACCAATTTGAAAGAGTTGGCGCTTGCGTTCAAATAAGGAAACAATTATAATAAATGCCTTTTAACCCAAATTAACCCTAAGCATGCAACTAGGTGTGATTGAAACAATATGAAATCATGCAAGAATTATTCAACACACAAAGTTTAAGGAAAAATCCCCCACAGGGGCAAAACCATTTGAATATCACTATAATTTGTAAAATACGGTTTACAATCGGATTACAATGAAATACAGGTTGACTAAGAATTACCCTCGGGTATCGGATTCTGTAGTCGCGGCTGGAAGAAAATCCCTTTCCAGTAGGGCTTGCGGCTGGAACTATCCCTGTCCAGTAGGGCAGCAATGAAGAGGAAGAAACGGTCCACTTCACAAAGGGTTGAACAACATCAATGGTGTTCTTTGGGTTACCAAATTTGATTCACAAAGATACGGAAGATGTGTGAATCTAAAAACCTAGAATCATAGGAATCAATAGGTGAAGACTTTAGGGTTGATATGCTCTGAAAATCGTGTATAAGTCTTAAGAAAACCAACTGCTGATCGTGGTTTAAATAAGGGATCGAAACCCTTCAAAATCGGCTGCACGATCTGGCAGTGATTATCCTCGCCGGATCGGTCCGGTCGATTAGGCGGATCGGTCTGGGTAAGTCGGATCGGTTCTTTTTCTAAAACCGGATCGGTCTGGTTGGCATCGGATCGGTCCGGGACTTTTTCCTTCATCGGTTCGCTATGGATCCGGTGGCTACTGGAGTCTGACAAAACGGATCGGTCCGGTAGATGGTCGGATCGGTCCGGTAAACCGGATCGGTTCTTTTTCTGGACCGGATCGGTCCGGCCAGGTCTGATTCCCAAATTCTTTCTTCTTTTGATCTTCGGATTTTGTTGATGACGATGTGATCTTTTCAACCAACAATCTTGTAACGGCGTATGACATAATATATACATAAAGATGGACAAATTGTCCTTACATGACCGATGGTACAAGGAAGTAGTGTAATAAGAGGGTTCCTTGTCTGGATTTATCTTTGCGAGACGTCCCATGCATGAAACCGATCAAATGTCAGAAGTCGAGAGAGGTCTTGGGCACTAAAGACATAGTTATAATAGTACTTATTTTTTTCGCATATGGGAAACACGTTGATCGTAGGATATTTAGGAAGTAAGGCCAAAAGGACTAGTGGAGCTGATATAAGGAGATAATTGTGAGTTAACCACAAGAAGATTAGTGGGTTAACCTTGAAGAAGGATTGGATTTCCAGTTATAGGAAGCTTTGGATCTTGATAAGATTGTTGAGGATACCCAGGTGTCAACACCAGGCCAAAAAAATGATGCCCATTTTTAGAAAGAGTGTTAAGTCTGTGACGTTTACAGTAATGGTGCAGATAGGCACGGATTAAAAGGTGTATGGGCACCTTGGTAAGTTGATTTTATATACCGCCTGAAATAAAAGGGACATAGTATATAAAGCTGAAGATTATGCCGCGAGGCAGTTATAAATGGATTTAGAGTGTGATGGATGGAATGTCGTTAGAGGTACGCGATAATCCAAGTGTATGGGAGAAATAAGAGGTAACACACCTAAAACTAAGCGATGAGACTGACGGGAATAGTCAAGCGTTAGTGTAGTTTCCTTTTAAGAGAAATTTGAAATCCCGAGGTGAGCAAACAGACTCTTAGAGTAGAGCAGTAAGTACATGCCCGTTTCCTTTAGATGTTATTATAGAAGCACTAGGTGCGATGTGACGTTAGAGTCAACCTTACAACTGAGGTAGCATTGTAGAATATGGAGATCTAGATAAGCTTGAAGTACATTATAAACCTTGAGATCGATGAGTACTGAACGAGTGTATGGTTGAATGCCATTGGATTAGTACCATTCCACTTTTATGCATTAGGATGTGGAGTGATTCGTGATTCTAGGTTAGTATCGATCGTATCCGAATTTTGAGGGCGAAATTTCATTGTAAGGGGGGAGAATGTAATACCCCTCACTTTTATGGTTAATTAAATCTCATAAGTAAGTGTAATTTGGAAATTTGAAGAATTATCATGAATAATAATTTTTTGAGTTTACGAGGGTTAGATGATTTATTGTGTGTGCTATATTTACTTTTAGGAATAAGTAAATGAGTCGGAGTATTTTAATTATATATCGCAGTTGGGTAAAGCGACAAAGGATAAAATTTTAATTCGAAAACCCATATTAAGTTGTGTTGGGTTTAATTAGTGAATTATGGTTAGGTGACTCCGATGGAGATTTCGAGTGCACGGTTGGTTTCGAATTGGTCGAGATAGTAAGAATAGAGTGTTCGGGGATAATATTTGGCTTTCGAGAATTTTGGGACCAGTAGGGACTCGTAATTGAGTAAACGAGTCATTTTTGGGTTTATAAGGGATAAATCCTTATTCTCTCCTATAAAATACACGAGAGAGTGGGAGAAGGAAAGAAAAGAGGGAAAAAAATAGGAGAGGAAATGAAGAAAGAAAAGAGAGAAGAAAAGGATATTCGGGCCAAACTCCGAGGGATTCGACTCGAGGTCGTCGGATTTTATCCACGAGGTAAGTGTTTACTTGCTTTATTTAAATTAGTGTATATATCTCATATTATAGTTGGTAAACTATATAATTTTGGGTCAGAACCCTTAAAATAAATTTGGGTAGTTTGAGTATGAGTTTACAAATTGACGTATTGTAAACTCTTAGTGACTTCTAGTGTTAAAACCATGTTAATGGAGTGTGGAAATGAATTGAAATGGGTGAAATGAGAAAACTAGGGTTTAAATGTTTTTTGGATTTAAATCTAAGAAAATTGGTTTAATCCTCCAAATAATTGATATGTTAGTTAGAAATCAATGATTAGATGAGTGTATTGTTGTTGGTTGAGATTTGAGACCCCAAAAATGGAGGTTGGGTTACTATTTGGCATTTTGGAGAAATAAATTTCGCAAGAACTGGTGTGACCGATCGATCGCGGCCCTAGGGCCGATCGACCAGGTCAAGGAAAAAGGGGCTACTGGTTGGCTCGTTAGGCATAATTTCAACTCGCGATCGATCGGCGGTGAGGGATCGGTCAACTGGTACTCTGTTTCCTGCCCAAGAATTGGATTTTTCATTTCCTTTTCTTTTTGGGTTTAAAACTTAGGGGCCTTCTTGATTAGTGTATTATAGACGGTTATGACCAATAAGGGCTTGAGGATTTTCCTATTAACCTTGGGTTAGTTAAGGGTACAATCCGGGGTGCGGACTTAATGAATATTTAGAATGAGAGATATTTGAGAAAATTATTAAGCAAGCTTATATGAGTATATTTATGTGGTTAGGATAAATATGGGCCGATTGTAATTGAGAAAATCCTAGGATGCGATTAGGATGGAATTTAGGATATGGGCCAAAGAGAATTGAGCGGTCGTCCTACGTCTATTAACGACAATTAGTATAGGTGACGCGACACCTATGAAATTAAGATAAGTAATTAGTATACTTACGTTGTTAATACGAATTAGCGTATTCGGGATTATATATTTATCCTTAAAAATGATTAAGGTACGAGTTATATATCAAGTGAGAGATTACTTTTGGGTTTAGTATCATAAGTGTGTGAATACTTAAATATTATTACGAATGGGAACATTCGGGGTTATTGGCTATCGCTATATGAGATTGGCAATTATAGCCATATATATATATATATGAGAAGTGATGTAGAATATATATAGGAAGTGATTACAGTATATATAAAATGATACGAATACATATATATGTGTGTGTGATTGGTGTATTTGTATCTTAGAGGCTAGTTCCATGGGCTTTCCTTTGGCGTAGGGATGGAACAACCAAATTATATATTTCTCTAGTGCGATTCTGGGAGGTTGCGCGATGTGGATGAATCCCCTGTCTTGAGGATCAGGGAGAGTATATCATAAGGTCATCTCGTCCCTCGTTCGAGTGCGATGTGTGTACTCCACTTGCAGAGGTAATATGATCGCCTCCACCGTTGTGTATTTTTACCATGACCACGAGTGAGTCTGGCTTGGTATCGTGGTATAGTGAGTAAATCCGGATTTGAATAGGCACTACGAGACTGCATCCTCGAGTTATAGCTCGGAGGGATGGTTATTATGTTTTTTATAGTAATAAATAAGCATAATTATATTCGTTGAGCATAGTATATTTCTTGTATACGAAGTTGAGATATTATATATATAAGGTGAAAAGAATGATAAAGTATTATCCCCTTTTCGGTAGATATGTATATCCAGATTTATACGAATATGAATCAGAGGTTATAGAGAGAGCTATATATTTATATATGAGTTTTATGTACGCGTTGTGTGTTGAGGAACTAATGGATCTCGACGATGAACATTGCTAAGTAGTAGTGTATCGGGGGGGAGGGTTCCTTGTTTGGATTTCGCTTCGCGAGACACCCCACGCAAGAATGGGTTTATTACTTAGTACTCGGGTTAATTAGGATTTTTAGAGATTGGGTGAGATGGATTAGTTAGGCAGGGTAGCTTAACTAGGTGGTTTAAAAAGTTATGCGATAGGCGTGCACTATTAGAAGAGGGGTAAGGGGTATCTCATGGGAATGTGATACCAATTTAAATATGGGATAAATCATACTTTAAAAATAACATTTATGCACTTGCAAAATATTTTCACAACTCGGGCTCTGACCCGTTTATCTATTTTCCCCTCTTTTGCTATATATATCGGTATCCAGACATAGGGACGACTGGATGATGATTCCTTCGAATCAGATGTTTGCTGCCGGAGTTGTGGATGCATATAGGTTTCTTATAGACGCTTGTATACTTAAGATATAGATAGGAGGTATTATAGAAACATCTGGGCCGATAAGACAAATGTATTTATTTATTATTTTACCGCCTTTTTATACGGCATTCGATTTGGTTGTATGATGTTAAACCGAGTTTTCGGTTATTTTATTTCATTTCAGTTCTATTAATATAAACTATTGTGATTATTTTATTTTAATGGTTTGATTTAAAAAGATTAGTTAAATAAAATTTTGACGCCAGCCTAATAGGTTATTAGTAATTAATTTGGTTTTCGACAGTGATGCTAAGAATGAACCATATGAGACTCTTATTTTAATTTGGTACAGAATTAATCGCTCGGTATTTTATTAGGCGGGGTGTCACAAGAAGATGTTGCGATTCTTATTCCATGCTAGAAAAAAATACATCTGATGTTCGAATGGAGGCTTGAGAAACCATTTTCAATAGTTCTTCTCAAAAAGCATCGACTTCCTTAAGAGACATCAACTCAGGAAGATTAATAATTAGTGGGACAACCCCAATTGATGCGGGAGTCTCCTTCAAAAGATAATCATGTGTCTCAAGGATAAGTTTAGGAGGATTGGAAGTAGAAGTTGATTTAGTAGTAAGTTCAACAGGCTTTCCCTCTTTATTTAGTTTCTCTACCACCAAAGTTGGGATGTCAACATTCTTCTCCACTTTAGAAGGAGTGGTTTAAGGAGGATTAATGATTATAGGGGTTGAATCCATGATAGTGGATGGATTCAAAGAAAACTCTTTAATCGGAGTGTTATTTGTCCCATATTTGGCGGAGGCTGGTGGGCGAGACTAAAGGTCATAATTTGGTAAAGGCTCTCCCATCCTAAATGGAGCGTCAATGGACTTTAAGATAAAAAAAACATAATTAGAATTCAGAAACATTGGTATGTTAGAACCAAAATAGGGAGAATCTTATCAAATTTAAAAACATGGGTGTTACCTACCAAGTTGACTCTGCGAAGCAGTTTCATATTAATGGCCTTCATCATCTTCCTCCTTGGAACATTAAGCATCACCACTAGAGGTGGTTTAATCGTCTCAGGAGTAGCTGATGAAGTTCCAATTTAAACCCCAAAGGAAGATGTCTTCTTTAGTTGTCTAACTAGGGGAACAACATCTCCCTTGGCCTCTTTTTTTTCCTCTTATTGATCCTCTTCCTAAAAAAAAATTCCTCTTTCGAGAAGAAACATAAGCCATAGTAAGAGGGGCACCTAAATGGAAAATAACTAAGTAATGCTAAAGGCTAAAAACAAAGTGTGAATATTAAATGGGGCCATACCAGAGGAAGGGGGCATGGAAGAAAATTTAGTTAAATATTTTTTGCCTAAGTGGCGCTAAGCATGAGTAAGACCACCACTTATCAAAGGCCTCAACAGGTCCAGTATTAAACTCTACCCCGTCTATGCTGAAAGTTCTTCGAACCTAGACATAGTTAGAAATCCCTCCTAGTATAGTTTTCTTCGACATGTTATAAGATCTAGAAAATAAAAATGGATTAGCACCAGTCCTTCCTGGAATAGGGATGGCTTGATACAGACCAAAATGTCTTAAAAATTAGGCGATCAAATATAAAGATCACCACAAGATGTGGGACAAACCTTAAGAGATACAGTGCCATAATATAAATCCCTGGGAATTAAGAGCTTCCCCAGCAAACATTTTATCTCCTCAATATGAGAGGATTTAATCAAAATTAAAGAAAGTGAATGGGGGGTTAGGGATTGAGTAGCCTATAACAAAGGTTAAAGGATGAACCTTGGGCGATTAGTTTCAGACCCCTAAACATATTAATAAGATCTTTGAATCTCTTATTACCAAGCATAGTTTGGTCAAAGGCACTGAGATAGATGAATCCATAACTACCTTTAACATGCCAAATATCTAGGAAATAGGCATGCAACCACATTTGAATGACCTACAGTGGACCACCTTGAATGGCGTTGAAGGGACCATCTTGAAGTTGGGAGTAACTTATATTAAGAGATACTAAAAACTAAGGGGACATATCTACTTCTCTCATCTTTACAAGAGTAACAACCAAAAATAAGTATTCCAACATAACTCGAAGAGATTTGATAGAAAATACATACCTTGATAACCAAAGCATGAGAAAGCAACAATATTCTCTATCATCCACAACTACCTTAGTATATTGGTGATTATTCATATAATTAGAATATGAGATAAGGGAGTTTTCATTCTTCAAATTTGCATCACGTTTGGGATATGACATGTAAGGATGAACATCGTCCCCCGTGGCTTTTAGTCCAGTCAATTTATAGATGTCCAAAAAGGTGGTCCAACCATCCCAAAATAAAAATCAAAGTACTAAAAGGCCGGATTCTAAAACTGAATGGGGATAGAAATGACAAACGATTCATATTCAATATCTGTTAAGCTAAGTCTGGCGGTGTTAATAATTCAGGCCTTCACCATCTCCACTGCCCTCACTTTAAGCATTCCATTCACCCATTGCATCCATATATCTTTGTCCAATCATTTAGGCCAAGCCCTGAATATAAATAAGGATGGATCTTTGGTGAAGGTAGAGTTTTGAATAGTAAGGGTTTTCTCCCCAAACCGATGGTAAAAAAATAGAGAGATTCAATAAGAGTTCATCTTTAAAAAATGGGCCTATAGTGGAACGAGAAGCCCCACATGACAGTTGAATAGGGAAAATAATATCCCCAACAACAGAGACTTAGGCCATGAATTCATCAACAATATTTTCAAATAGGGTATAAATATTTGGGTATTCTAGAGCTAGTGTCCATTAGTAATGAAAAAATTGATAAGAGAGAGAAAACAAACCAGAGATCTAGAAATATGCTTCAAGAGAGAATGTAAACGATAAATAAAAAGAAAAATCAAAGACGAGTTAAATATCTCAGATGGACTATTCTAAATGATAAGAATAGTATCAAGTAAAATCCAACATATGTCTCAAAAAGTTTTCCCTCCAAAAGGAAAACTTATAGGGAAGTGGAGAGACAAAAAAGTTCAATTGCGGGTGCAATCTTTGCTTCTTGTTAAAGGCTCAAGAGATTGAAATCAAGTGTCAGGAGTTCCAAGACAACCAAATGTATTGGTTAAAAGGAATAAAAAATATTGTCATTTTATGAAAATTAACTATTCTAGTAAGGAATAAAAAGTTATTATTTTGACACATGCACACATGCAATTGGATTTGGTGGGACCAATAACAATAATAAAAGATGAATTCAGAATAAACCAAAATTGAAATATGCGTAAATGTAAAGGTACCAGTTACAAGTACATATGACATATCAAATTCAATTATAGTGTAAAATTCCCATCAAATGGCTAAAATAAACATTATACCAATATGGAATAATTGGTTTAATTAAATTGAACCACCAAAATAAAAATACAATATATCACGAGTAATGAGGCAGTACACAACACATTGGCATAGACATAAGCCTCCAACAGTAATCCCAAATAAAAGTATTTTTTTCATTGATACCAGAAATTGAAGATCACAAAAATAGGAAAAAACACAATATCACTTTATCGAGCGAGTGACAATAGGAAAACACATAAGTGAAAAATTTATCGAACGTATTCCACATCAATGTGACACCCCGACTAATTACATACCGGGTAGCTACTCCTTTATTCAAATTAATTCAAAATGTCAAGTTGGTTCAGTTCATAGCATCACTGTCGAAATGATTTAACAATTTCTAGCCACCTAATATTTAAAAAGTGAGTTGTCAATTTTAATTAAATCCGATTAACATACAATCCATTTTATGTAAGAAATACAAATTCCACAACCACAACACAGTCACAATAGGATAAGAATGGAATGAAAATAAATCTGGAGGAATACTCCTCTAATAATCCAAATACTGAATACAACCAAACCCAAAGTCTGAATTACAGATTAATTACAACCCCAAAACTGAAATAAAACTGAATAACTAAGATGTCTCTAAAAGAAAAGGGGCGACATGCCCAACAGATGAGTAAATCTGAAAATAGATTCAAGATAGGAAGTGGAGGCGTCTACTATCGATGTCCTGTAACTTCCACAGCAGCTACAGCACGTCACCAGAATGGAACTCCTACGCTTGGTGTCCTTGTGGCTGGGCACCTAAAAGGTTTTGACAAAAATAGATTTGAAAACAAACGGGTCAGAGCCCGATTGTGAAAACAGTTTAAAATATAGCAAGTGTTTAATATAATTAAACAGTGAATATAAAGTACATGATAGTGCGTGCACTCACATGAGTTCCTCACCTCTAAACTAATTGTGCACTCCTATCGTACTCGTACCCGTTCTAGTTAATCCCATATCTAACTAGTCCAATACACAATCTAACATTACTATACGATTCACAATATAATTCCCGACATCTTTGCTTAAACAAAGAGTTTTACTTTTCTTCTTAGTTCTCAAAATTTTTAATACTGAGCACTAGAGATTTTCCATTTTTCAATTCTACTACAATGTTGTCATTATTCACACTTACATTTATAAAGGACAATTCATTTCAATTAATAGTATATTTTTCTCATCATAAATATACAATACTGGCACCCCGAGGCTAAGTTGCGATACACACATACTCTGCTATCAAATCCCGGTACATCACCTACATAAGGACTACGTATTCTGAATCTCTCAGGACTCGTTTTCAATAAACAACAATCACACATAACGGAGGCGAACATAGTTCACATCACATGGGTCACGCACATACCTACGATCCCATGATCAGCAGACTTATTAACTTCTCAATAAGTCATTCTCTGTCCTATGTCCTCGAGGTACCAATTTAAATCCTCCCGTAGGCACACAAAGATTAGATGGCCCTGATCGAATGCCGACCTCCCGTGATAGCAAGTATGGTAGGTATGTTATACACAATTAACTACATATACCAAGCATTCACACATCTTTGGTATCCCATAATTTTAATAGAGGTATATTTCTCATTCTTATACCTTCATTTAATGTTACACATTTATAAGTCCCCGATTTATATGCATTAAAGTTATCAAATCTCCTCACGTCGAAGTTTTAGATACTTATATCCTAAACCATAAATATTGTCCGGTTTATGACCAAATTATAAGTTTTAATCCTCGACGTACTTCCAATCTCCCAATTATATCCACAAATCAAAAAGGGAAGGATTAAACTCAATTATATAAGTCTTCTCGAAGTTTTAAATAAAATCAGGTCTAAAAAGCATTATGTCAACTCGTTAGAAATATCGTTCGAACGAGTGTCGTTCGAATGAATGGCTTTGAACGAACTACCAACTCGTCAGAAGGGGTACTGTCATCTCATTAGAAGTCTCGTTCGAACGAGGTCGTTTGAATGACCTGGGCAGGTCTTCTAACGAGATGGCAGACTTCGCCCAGAAATCTCTAAATTCATTTTTCTTCATTCTTCTCTTCTCTAAATCCACCCTAAGACTATCCAAGTTACGTTTTAATGTTTGTAAACTATTTTTAGTTTCCCTAGATCATTCCTCTACATACTTTTGGGGTCAAATCTTACAAATTAACATGCCAAAGTCATAAATCCCCAATTCTTGTCCCAAACCCTATGAACTTGAACCCTGAATTTTAATTTCATAAAAAGACTCCTTATTAATCCGTTTTCAGATCATCAAAAAGTTATGTTTTTTATATTGAATTTGTCCATAATCATTCTACATGAAATCCCTAACCCAACTTTAGAGTTTCTACAACAATTTCATTAGTTTTCCTCAAAACTTTCAGGACAAAACAGTTTCTACACTAAACATGGAAGAAATATTCAATGCACTTAAAATATCAAATCACTTGCCTTAGATTTGTTCTTCTGAATTGATGTTGGTGAATGAAGGTTGATTTTCCCCTTTCTCTACAGAATTCTCCCAAGGATGGTGATGGTGGTTGGAGGTTTCTTTTGGAACCTCTTCAAACTCTCCCTTTAACTCCCATAGCCCACTAACTTACCTAATGCTGATAATGGACTTAATGGGTTCATTAGTGATATATTATTTAACCCTAAAATTCGTGGGTTTTAATTCCCATATTTTTAAAATTACCAATTTACCCTTCTAGGTTGTTGGTTTGGCCTAAAAATGTCCCGGGACCCAAACTAAACCCCCGGCTAGTGTTTTCTGACTATTTCGACCCCTCCAGACACGTTGGCGCACTCAAAATGACCATTCGGTTGATAAAAATATAATTCACTTTTTAATTTAAATAATTTCATTCTTGACGCGACTAACACGCGCGTCCCAACTAAATTTCCCAAATTGTCGTATTTCTGTCTCGTGACAATTTAAATTTTTCAATACTCATATATTACCATACATACTCAGAAATATTCAATTTTAACATCATAATTAAATACCAACTCACGTATCGCTAGTATTTATATCCGGATTAATTCTTAATTAATTCTCATTTAATTGATTTAATCCCTTAAATAAAAATCAATAAATATACGGGGTATTACATACTTCCCCCCTAATAACAGAATTTCATCCCAAAATTCAGAACTAATGAGTACCTGGTAAAAATAACTCTGGATAACGTTCGCGCATCTCATCCTCGCGCTCCCATGTGGACTCCTCGGCATTATGATGCCGCCACTGCACGCGTACTAACGGTACTATCTTCGAACTCAGTTTCCTCTCGCTGTGGTCCAGAATAGCAATCGGCCCCTCCTCGTAGAAACTATAGGGCTGAAGATCGACGTCCTCTAAAGAAATATGAGTATGGGCCAAATCGTCCCTAAGATATTTCCTTAGCGAGGAAACATGGAATACCTCATGAATCCTATGCAAGTGCTCCAGTAACCCAAGTCTGTATGCGACTGGACCAATTCTCTCGATGATAGAAAATGGCCCCACATACATTGGTGCCAATTTCCCCTTCTTCCTAAAACGCATAATCCCCTTCATAGGAGATACTCTGAGTAACACCTGATCCCCCACCTTGAATTCTCTGAAGAATCTCTTGGCATCAGCATAGCTCTTCTACCGGTCCTAAGCTACCGGCATGCGAGTCCGTATCATCTCTATCCTTGTCGAAGTATCCTGAATCACTTTCGGCCCAAGGGGTTTGTTATCCCCCACCTCTAACCAACATGCTGGGGAACGACAAGGTCTACCGTACAATGCCTCAAATGGAGCCATGCCAATGGTGACTTGATAGGAGTTATTATAAGCAAACTCCACCAGTGGAAGGTACTGCTACCAACCACCTCCAAAGTCTAGGATGCACATACGCAACATGTCCTCCAACATCTGATTTCTCCGCTCTGTTTGCCCATCAGTTTGCTGGTGATATGCCGTACTCAACCGCAACTCCGTACCCATGGCCTCCTGTAAAATCTCCCAAAATCGTGAAACAAATATCTTGTCTCGGTCAGACACGATATTTAGAGGCACCCCGTGAAGTCTCACTATCTCTGCAATGAAAATCTGGGCATACTGTCCCGTAGTGCAATCTGTCCTTACAGGTAGAAAATGAGCAACTTTGGTCAACCGGTCCACAATTACCCATATGGAGTCGTGACCCCTCTGTGACGTAGGTAACCCCGTGATAAAATCCATGGATATGCTTTCCCATATCCACATCGGAACCTCTAACGGCTGTAGAAGTCCTGCCGATTTCTGATGGTCCACCTTTACTAGCTGACAAGTGGCGCATTTAGAAACAAACACGGCAATATCTCTCTTTACACCGCTCCACCAATAATTTCGTCTAATATCTTGGTACATTTTATCCCCACCAGGGTGTACCGCGAACCGTGAGCCGTGCGACTCGATCATTACCTCGTGCCGCAAGTCTTCCCCTTCCAAAACGACTAGTCTCCCATTGAAGCGTAAACCCCGTCTGAACTAACGGTGTAGGACTCGGCTCCCTCTGCTAGTAATCGAACTACCTGCTCCTGACAGAACGAGTCATTTTCTTGGGCCTTTATCACTCTCATAACAATCTGCGGTGTAACAGTCATCACAGACATGAACGATCGGGCCACTGCATCCTGGTGTCCCAGCTCCTTCCACTTAGCTTTCCACATCTCGGCCACCTCATCAACTGGTCTATGGCTCAACGCGTCTGCTACCACGTTAGCCTTCCCTGGGTGATACTGGATATCGAACTGATAATCCTTCATAAACTCAAGCCACCAACGTTGACGCATATTCAGCTCCTTCTGCATGAAGAGGTATTGTAGAGACTTGTGGTCTGTGAACAACCAAAATTTATCCCCCAGGAGATAGTGTCTCCAAATCTAAAGAGCGAATATGACTACCGCTAACTCTAAGTCGTGGGTGGGGTAATTCCTCTCGTGAGGCTTAAGCTTACGGGAAGCATAAGCTATCGCCTGACTCTCCTGTTGCAGCACACCTCCAAGTCCTTGTAAGGACGCATCGGTGTAGACTAAATACTCAACTCCTGGTCTGGGCAATGTTAACACCGGCACTGAGGTCAATTTGTCCTTCTACTCATAAAATGCCAACTGACAGCCATCGCACCAGATGAAAGGCACACCTTTGCGAGTCAAATGTGTCAAAGGACCCGCTATCTTTGAGAAACCCCGAATAAACCTCCTATAGTATCCTGCTAAGCCCAAGAAACTACGGATCTCAGTCAGCGTCATGGGCTGTCCCCACTCCCTCACCGCGGATACCTTCCCCGGATCAACAGATATCCCCCGGTCTGAAATGATATGCCCCAAAAACTGAACCTCCTTCAGCCAAAATCCATATTTCTCATACTTTACATAAAGCTCGTTCTGACGTAGCATCTGCAAAACCTGTCTCAAATGCTCGGCGTGATCCTCTTCTGTCTGGGAGTAAACCAGAATGTCATCAATAAAGACAATGACGATCTGGTCTAGGAACTCTCTGAACACCCTATTCATCAAGTCCATAAACACGGTTGGAGCATTGGTCAAGCCAAAAGGCATAACCCGAAATTCATAGGAACCATACCTCATCAAGAAAGCAGTCTTCGAGACGTCCTGTTCCCTGATACGCAACTGATGGTATCCCGATAGCAAGTCAATCTTTGAGAAGAAGGAAGCTCCTCTCAGCTGGTCGAATAAGTCATCGATTCGGGACAACGGATACTTATTCCATATCGTGACCTTATTCAACTCCCGGTAATCTACACACAACCTTAATGATCCATCCCTCTTCTTTACGACCAATAAAGGGGCACCCCACGACGAAGTACTCCTCCGAATAAACCCCTGACCCAACAACTGCTCTATCTGATCCCTTAACTCTCTCATCTCTGCTGGAGCCATACGGTAAGGTGCGCGGGAAATTGGTCGAGTGCCCGGCATCAACTCGATCACAAAATATATTTCTCTACTCGGAGGTAGTCCAGGTTTATCCTAAAACACATCAGCAAACTCCCTAACAACTGGAATCGAATCGAGTGGTAATACCACTTCCTTAGAGGTATCCTCCTCTATATAGTACAAGTGAGTGGACGATCCACCCTCAGAACGAGGCATCGCCACTAAGAACATCTCTTGCCCAGGAATGGTAAAATTATACTCCTACTGAAATAATCAATCATGGCTCAGTACATAACTAGCCAATCCATACCAACAATCGCATTGTACTCAGTCATCTCTAACACTAGCATATCAGCGAGTAAAGTAAATCTCCCTATCTCTATACCCACACCTCTACAAATAAGGGAAATCACGGAACCCCTACTCAACGGTGAATCTATATAAGTAACCGTGCTCTCTGCAGTGTCTAACAACCCCAAAGTGCGTGCAAATATCGTGGCAATAAAGCAGTGTGTGGCCCCCATATCAAATAAAATAAGCCCTATAGTCCCCTGAATAGAGAACATACCCTCAATAGCAGGTGGATCCTGTGGGACGGCGGCATGCTGGAGTTGGTAAACTCTCCCATACTGAAGCTGTCCCTGCTGGACCGGGACTGCTGGGATGGGTGGTAAAGCTGACATCTGTGGTGCTGCTGGGAGGGCGATGGGAAACATAGGTCTCTGGGGCTCATGTCGAGCACCCTGCTGCTGCTGCTGTGGGGCCCTTCCCTTATCAGGACACTCCTGGCGCTTGTGTCCAATCTTACCACAAATGAAATATTTCCCCGAAAAGTTTCCCCCTCTCGGACCCTGCTGCCCACGGCCCTGGTGGCCGTTGCCATTCCTCCCCTGGCCGTGCTGGCCCTGCTGAAACTGCTGTTGTTGGCCCTGCTGACCCTGATGGCCATGCTGACCCTGCTAGCCCTGACGAAAACCTCCCTGACCATTTATGAAACCCCCAGATCTGAACCTCTTAAAATCCCCCTGCTGGGAACCCTGATCTCCCTGCCTATGCTGAACCTGAGTAGATTGTGCCCCACTGGCACCATTTCCCCCTGTCCTGCCCTGATGGATGGACTCTCCTGATCTCTTACTCTCAGACATGTGAAACCGGTGATCCTAGCAGTGAAGCAGTGTTGCGTTAACCACATCAGAATAAGTGGCCAACGAGAGATTTCCCAGCAAGTGCTGACGGATCCTCCAAGTCAACCCATCCATGAATTTCTGAATCTTCTTCTCCTCAGTCGGAATATCATCGGGAAAAATGTTCAAGAGATTAGTGAATTCGGCCTCATACTTGGCCACTGTCTTCCCCTCCTGCTTGAGGTTCATTAACTTCCTCCTTATTTCAGTGTGAACGGCTGATGGAAAATATTTGCGGTCGAACCGCACCCAGAACTCATGTATGGAAAGGGAATCTCTCTCCTCCGGGGTGGTAGTGGACTCCCACCATTGCAATGTTGATCCTACTAGCTTAAAAGTAGCCAGTATCTATTTCTGTACATCCGTGCACTCATACATCCTCAAATGTCTTTGAATGTCCTTCTTCCACTGGTTGGACACAACAACATCGGAGCTACCTGCAAACTCCGGAGGGTGTGCTTTTGGAAAAGCATCACAAACACGTTCCCAAGAAGACGAGAATGCATGAGCCTGAACTGGTGCTACTGCTGGCGCCTGGGGTGGTGCCTGCTGCACAACTGCGAGGGCAGCATTTACCGCTTGGGCTACAATAGCTGCAACCTCTACGGCATTCATGGTGCCCTGAACTGGTGCAGGCTGCGGATCGGGCAGAGCATCCCTAAGAACTCGCTGTGCACGTCATGGAGGCATATGAAATGAGAGTAAAGTCTTATAAGTTCGCAGTTATTATCTCAAAATAGCTGAAGAACGAATCATACACAAAAGAATACAACAATCCTAAAATATAGGTCTCTATATCCAAGAAAGCTCAGCGGAAACATAATAAGCCGTACAGATCCTAAGGACACTAGAACCAGATGCTCTGATACCACCTGTGACACCCCGACTAATTAAATACCGGGTAGCTACTCCTTTATTCAAATTAATTCAAAATGTCAAGTTGGTTAGCATCACTGTCGAAATGATTTAACAATTTCTAGCCACCTAATATTTAAAAAGTGAGTTGTCAATTTAAATTAAATCCGATTAACAAACAATCCATTTTATGTAAGAAATACAAATTCCACAACCACAACACAGCCACAATAGGATAATAATGAAATGACAATAAATCTGGAGGAATACTCCTCTAATAATCCAAATACTGAATACAACCAAACCCAAAGTCTGAATTACATATTAATTACAACCCCAAAACTGAAATAAAACTGAATAACTAAGATGTCTCTAAAAGAAAAGGGGCGACATGACCAACAGATGAGTAAATCTGAAAATAGATTCAAGATAGGAACTGGAGGCGTCTACTATTGAGGTCCTGTAACTTCCACAGCAGCTACATCACGTCACCTGAATGTAACTCCTACACTTGGTGTCCTTGTGGCTAGGCACCTAAAAGGTTTTTACAAAAATATATTTGAAAGCAAACGAGTCAGAGCCCGATTACGAAAACAGTTTAAAATATAGCAAGTGTTTAATATAATTAAATAGTGAATATAAAGTACATGATAGTGCGTGCACTCACATGAGTTCCAAACCTCTCAACTAATTGTGCACTCCTATTGTACCTGTACCCGTTCTAGTTAATCCCATATCTAACTAGTCCAATATATAATCTAACATTACTATACGATTCACAATATAATTCCCGACATCTTCTCTTAAACAGAGAGTTTTACTTTTCTTCTTAGTTCTCAAAATTTGTAATACTGAGCACTAGAGATTTTCCATTTTTCAATTCTACAACAATGTTGTCATTATTCACACTTACATTTATACAGGACAATTCATTTCAATTAATAGTATATTTTTCACATCATAAATATACAATACTGGCACCCCGAGGCTAAGCTGCGGTGCACACATACTCTGCTATCAAATTCCGATGCATCACGTACATAAGGACTACGTATTACGAATCTCTCAGGAATCATTTTCAATAAACAACAATCACACATAACGGAGGAAAACATAGTTCACATCACATGGGTCACGCACATACCTACGATCCCATGATCATCAGACTTATTAACTTCTCAATAAGTCATTCTCTGACCTATGTCCTCGAGATACCAATCTAAATCCCCCCGTAGGCACACAAAGATTAGATGGCCCTGATCGAACGCCGACCTCCCATGATAGCAAGCATGGTAGGTATGTTATACACAATTAACTACATATACCAAGCATTCACACATATTTGATATCCCATAATATTAATAGAGGTATATTTCTCATTCTTATACCGTCATTTAATGTTAAACATTTACAAGTCCCCAATTTATATTCATTAAAGTTATCAACTGTCCTCACGTCGAAGTTTTAGATACTTATATCCTAACCCATAAATATCGTCCGGTTTATGACCAAATTATAAGTTTTAATCCTCGACATACTTCCAATCTCCCAATTATATCCACAAATCAACAAGGGAAGGATTACACTCAATTATATAAGTCTTCTGGAAGTTTTAAATAAAATTGGGTCTAAAAAGCATTCTGTCTACTCGTTAGAAATCTCGTTCGAATGAGGTCGTTCGAATGAGTGTCGTTCGGACGAATGGCTTTGAACGAACTACCAACTCGTCAGAAGGGGTACTGTCATCTCGTTAGAAGTCTCATTCGAATGAGGTCATTCGAACGACCTGGGCAGGTCTTCTAACAAGATGGCAGACTTCGCCCAGAAATCTTTAAATTCGTTTTTCTTCATTCTTCTCTTCTCTAAATCCACCCTAAGACTATCCAAGTTACGTTTTAATGTTTGTAAACTATTTTTAGTTTCCCTGGATCATTCCTCTACATACTTTTGGGGTCAAATCTTACAAATTAACATGCCAAAGTCATAAATCCCCAATTCTTGTCCCAAACCCTATGAACTTGAACCCAAAATTTTAATTTCATAAAAAGACTCCTTATTAATCCATTTTCAGATCATCAAAATTTATGTTTTCTATATTGAATTCGTCCATAATCATTCTACATGCAATCCCTAACCCAACTTTGGAGTTTCTACAACAATTTCATTAGTTTTCCTCAAAACTTTCAAGACAAAACAGTTTCTACACTAAACATGGAAGAAATATTCAATGCATTTAAAATATCAAACCACTTGCCATAGATTTGTTCTTCTGAATTGATGTTGGTGAATGAAGGTTGATTTTACCCTTTCTCTACAGAATTCTCCCAAGGATGGTGGTGGTGGTTGGAGGTTTCTTTTGGAACCTCTTCAAACTCTCCCTTTAACTCCCGTATCCCACTAACTTACCTAATGCTGATAATGGATTTAATGGGTTCATTAGTGATATATTATTTAACCCAAAAATTCGTGGGTTTTAATTCCCATATTTTTAAAATTACCAATTTACCCTTCTAGGTTGCCGGTTTGGCCTAAAAATGCTCCGGCACCCAAACTAAACCCCCGGCTAGTATTTTCTGACTATTTCGACCCTTACGGACATGTTGGCGCACTCAAAATGACCATTCGGTTGATAAAAATATAATTCACTTTTTAATTTAAATAATCTCATTCCTGACGCGACTAACACGCGTGTCCCAACTAAATTTCCTAAATTGTCGTATTTCTGTCTCGTGACAATTTAAATATTTTCAATACTCATGTATTACCATACATACTCAGAAATATTCAATTTTAACATCATAATTAAATACCAACTCATGTCTCGCTTGTATTTATATCCGGATTAATTCCCAATTAATTCTCATTTAATTCATTTAATCCCTTAAATAAAAATCAATAAATATACGGGGTATTATAATCAACATAATGTGTTTCTTCTCTGAATTCAAATAGGCGTCATCTTGGGCGATCTTAAAAAGGAACTCTTCATGGCACTGAAAGATTCAGACCGCTTCTTAAGATTTCTCTTTTTTGCTCTATGGATCTAAGGGAAATACCCTCCTCTGAAAGAGCTCCAAGATAATGATCTTATGGGTCCCCTTGGCCATGCATAAACACATAAGCGAAGTCCCTTCAATCCTCCAAGACAATATTGTCCTTAGTATAAAGATCATCATGAAAGGCCATTTAAGCATCATTATCTTTAAATTCAGCAAGGTTTTATCTTAATCTCCTAATAAAAACAGTATAAGCCTTGAAGAAGAAGAAGAAGAAGAAGAAGAAGAAGAAGGCGATTTGAGACTTAGGATTTGGGCAAGAGTCTTCAAAGTTTCGAGTTGTTAGACAAGCCCAAAAAAATTATTTTGAATGTGACCTTTTAACAAGACCTAAGGTGGAAGTGTAAGTAGTTTGGGGTAGCCAATGTCTAGGACATCTTGGAGATACTTATCTAAGTCATGAACTAGATCCCCAGATAGTGTGGGAGAAGATAATCGTGTTAGAAAGAGTAGTGATAGAAAAGTTTAAGTTAGTCACCAAAGCTTCGAAGGCAGTCGAATCGAAGCTAGCCCTAACTGAGATATTATAGTTGTAGAGGACATTGGAGATGAAATCAATTATGTGGTGAATAAATGTATGGTAAAAAGAATTGGATTCAACTGTGACATATCTTCGAACTTTTAAAGTGGCACAATGTTAAGCATCCAAGAAGTTCACATATGTAATCTTGTGAGTATTAAAAAGGAAGAAGGGATGACTTGGTTTGGACTATGCGTGAACTCCCCTATGATGACAGGTCAAAGTGGGGTAGGTAACTGGAAAATGGGGAAGATTATGGTCATAAACAATGCCCATTTTATCACGGGTCTACAAAAAATAAGCTTCACGAGAAGGTTGAAAAAGGGGAGTGGGTAAGAGGCCAATGAGAACAAAAATAAGATGCTGGCCAAAGTCATTTGACTCAATATGCATGTTGAATTTTGGTATGTATTCATTGACTCCCGCTACATAGTCATTGTAAACCCCAACATTTATGGCATCATAAGAGTCTTATTCATCTCTAAAGTGAGGTGCATGGATTCTAACAGTGGGTCTACTAGTAGTACCAAAACATATTCCACCTAATGAACACGGAGTAGGGACGCCAAAACATAAATACAGATCATGATCGGTAACGTCGACTTTTCCTAGGATGTGCCAAGCATAAGTGAGATCCCATTTATCATCAGATAACTGATTAAAAGAGGCAACGACAATCGCCTAAGGATTTACATTATATCTCCTTTTTTTTTTTTAAAGAAAGCATCCTTTTATTCTCAAATGATAGAAGAACTAGCCTCTTGTAAATAGCTTACATCATTGAGAAAAGACAAGAAAGAAGGAAATAAGAAACATAAACGAGGTTCTTTATAAATAAGAACCCTTACAGAATCAAATAGAAAAGAACTGATTAAAGCCAACTTTAAAAAACCAGAGGAATAAACTAAACACCAATGACCCTTAGACATTTCGGAATGAAGGTAAACCCCATCTATCTACTCTGATAAAACCTTTCAGCTGCTTTGGGAAGTCATCTGTACTATGAGAAAAGCAATCTGTATGTTGAGAGCTGCCTAACTTTGCAAGGAAATCTGCTACTTGATTTGCCTCTCTATGAATATGAACAATTCTGACCTTTATCCTCGACATTAAACTTCTGATTTTGAACATATGCCACTGAATTTTCCAAGGGGAAGAACCTTTATTTTGAATTAAATCCACTAAAACTTTAGAGTCACTCTCTATAGTTAGATCATAGCCAATGAAGTCCATAGAAATTTCCAGACCTTTAAGTAAAGCCAATGCCTCTGCTTCCATATTAGACACTACTCCAAAATGAGCATGAAAAGCCCAAAGCATGTCCCCTGAGTGATTCCTAAGAATTCCGCCGCCCCCTCCATTACCTGGATTACCAATGGAACTGCCATCAACATTAATCTTTAAAGCACCTGTTCTAGGAAGATTCCACTTGATTATCATCTGCACTTTAGCCTTTTGAGCACTAAAAAATACTTTGTTAGAAATAAGTTCAGACTTGATATGATGTATAACAGCATTTACACTAGGAAGACTATCATCAAATCTGCATTTATTTCTGAAACACCAAATGCACCAACAAATTATAGCTGGAACAATCTTGCTTATACTTATGTTTAATTTTACCCCATATAACCACCATTAGAAAAGCTGATTTTTAACACCTCCTCCTTTGTGTCTTGTAATCCCAAAATCATTAGTCATTTGATCCCATATGCTGCTAGCTACATCTCCCTCCTCAAACATGTGGTCTAGAGTTTCTTCTTTAGGCTTTGAGCAACAACAACATTTGGAAGGGCCTCTAAAACCAATGGATTTTAACTTTTCATCTATAGGGAGAAGATTATTCATCATTTTCCACATAAAGACTGACATTTTGGACGGAATATTCTTATGCCAAATAAATTTTGAGCTCAGCCTTGAAGAAGATTGATTTTTGCTTATGTTCCAAGCTGAGGAGATGGAAAAATTACCTGTGCTAGTTGGCTTCCAGATGAGAGAATCAGGTTTATTAGGCATAATCTCTTCAAATTTCAGAACTTTTTGGACTACATTTTGATCATACAGATTTTCAAGCTTTTCTTTATCCCACTTTTTGTTTTGACTCCAAAAGTCTTTAATAGCACCTGCTACAGAATCTAGAAATAACTTACATTCAAAAATACTCCAATTATCCTTAGCAATATTGATAGAGCCATCTCCAATCATCCACATCATATGGTCTTCTATTTTATCTCTAACTGAACACATACGATTCCAAGTTTGAGCACATCCTCTTTTAGGAGAAGAAATAGGGTGGGAGTTTTTGCAATAAGCAGCCCTCATATATTGAGTCCATAAGGAATTTTGAGATCTAAAAGTCCACCATAATTTCATACTGAGAGAGGAATGAATATCATTTATGTGCCTTATACCTAAACCACCTTCGTTGATAGGTTTAGCTATAGTATCCCACTTGCACCATTGATGTCTAAGAGCCCCAAAACTTGAACTCCAGAAGAATTTGGACATAAGAGTAGATATTCTGTTAAGAATTGCTTTTGGAGGACTAAGAGAAGATAATAAATACAGAGACATAGATGACAGAACTGAATTGATTAGAATAATCTTCCCTCCAGTACTCAAGCATTTTGCCTTCCAACCTAGGATTCTTTGTTTGATTTTCTGCACCATATCTTCAAAATAAATGATTCTCTTCCTTCCACTATAAATAGGACAGCCTAGGTACTTAATAGAATCTGTCTTCAGCTGCATACCAGTACTCTCCTTCAGGTGATTAAGAGATCTTAGGCCTATAAGCTTTGAAGCCATGATGTTACTCTTTGATTTGTTTATTCTTTGACCTGACACTTATTCATATTGTCTTAAGACAGACATAAGGTTTTTGACATCCCTCCTTGCTCTAGAACTGAAGATAATAATATCATCTGCAAAAGATAAATGGTTAAATATGGGGCTGCCCAAAGGCATTTTATACCCCACAAAACTAGATTTAGACATAAGGTTATCTAAATTTTGGATAGAGCATCAGCCATAATGATGAATAGACTAGGGGATAGGGGATCCCCTTGTCTCAAACCTCTTGAAGATTTGAAAAATCCTGCTGTTTCTCCATTGATCATGACAGAAAACCAGCAGTTAGAAATGAGCCTCCATATTAAATCAATCCATTGTTCACAAAATCCCATTCTTCTCATGACTTTTAGAAGAAATAACCAGGAAACCCTATCATAAGATTTAGCCATATCCAACTTCATAATGATGTTCCCTCCAAAAATTTTATGGTTGATTCTGGATATACATTCTTGAGCCAAAAGAACATTCTCTGTGATGGACCTTCCTTTGATAAAGCCTGACTGAACTGGGGAGATGATTTGATTCAAAAGCTTTGCAACTTTATCATTCAAAATTCTGGAAAAAATTTTATTGATAAAATTTTGCATACTTATAGGTCTAAAATCATTAAAAGATTGAGGGTTTTCAGTTTTAGGAATCAAAGCAATTTTTGTGGCAGTGGTGATTTTAGGGAGAAAAGAACCTGCAAAAAAACTCAGCACTGCCTTAAATACATCAAGCTTAATATCTTCCCAGAAGTAAGTATAAAAGAAACCATTGAATCCATCAACACCTGGTCCACTTGAGACATTTAGACCCTTTACTGCTTGTTCCACTTCTTCCATATCTGGCCAAGCAATTAACTTCTGGTTCTGAGTTTCATCAATGGACCTTGGAATCTTGTCTAACACCTGATTCTCACCCATTGGGTTACAGAGTTCTTCAGATTGAAAAGCTTCTGCAAAATGGTCTATAGCTTCAGACTTTACATCCTCAATATTATCTGCCCAAGAGCCATCCTTCTTCTTTATCCTATGAATGGACATTCTTCTGTGTTTGATTTTAACATATTTATGAAAATATGCAGTGTTTCTATCTCCTTCTACAGCCCACTTATCATTGGCCTTTTGAGACCAGTAGTCAGCTTCTAATTTGAGATGGTAATTATGATCTGCTATAGCTTTATTCATGTTTTCTCTATGTAGTTCTTTTGGATCTTGGTCATAATCTAATTCATCTTTTAGCAATTGGTCTTCAGCTTCCCTAGCTTCTTGAAATATATCCCCAAAGCATGATTTACTCCAAGTACAAAGTTTATGCCTGATAGCTTTAAGCTTCAAAGAGATAGCTACTATTGGATTTTGGCACTCCACTTCCTTCCAAGTTTCTTTAACAATTTTAATACATTCTTCCTTCTCAGTCCAAAACTTAAGAAAGCAAAAGGATTTAGCAGAAATTTGATTAGGGGACTTACCTGTCAGCAACATTGGATTGTGATCAGACATGCATCTGTTAAGATGAGAGACTTCCCAGTGGATGCCTATATCGAAGCATTCTTGATTCATAAGAATCCTATCCAGTCTACACCAAATACTTTTCTCCTTACTTCTCTTATTATGCCATGTGAATTTAGAACCCTTGAACCCTATATCAATTAGGCCATTGGAATCTATACTTTCCAAAAATTCATACATAGCCCCACTATTAACAGCATTACCTCCTGCCTTTTCTGATTGATTAGCAATAATATTGAATTCACCACCTACTAACTAGGCAGATTCAATGGCCACTTCAGCTAAATAATCCCATAAAAGTCTTCTGTCATATCTGATAAAGCTTGCATAAATAAAACTGCATTGCAGATGTTGTGTATTGCCATACATTTTCACTTTCAAAGTAATGCACTGAGGCATATCTGAAATGAACTCCCAGGTTATACCTTCCTTAAAAAAACACCATATTTTACTATTACTATTAGATATGCAGGAAGCATAACCTAATTTTAGCATAAAACTACTTATCTTAGCCTTATCTTGCTTTGGCTCCAATACTACCAGAACCTGAATTTTGTGAATCCTAATTAATCTTTTCAACCTTCTCATAGCTCCTTTTTTCGAAATCCCCCTAACATTCCAAATTATGGACTCAATCATAAAGAACATTGAGAGTATTTAGAATTAGAGTTTGACCTTAGAATCCTTTTTGAGCTATTGCTAAGATCTGGTATTTTAGCACCCTTGACTGGAGTTTTCTTCCTTCTGGTGACTGTGACAAAACCATCATCCTTATCAACTGTTGAAAGAGGAGTGAATTCCCCTTCATTTTGAACTGGGGAGCCTGCTTGGGATTCATTGGTAATGGACTGGGGCATTCTTCTAGTCAAATTCCCTTCAATATTCGTATGCTGTGCACAGTTGGATTCTAGCTCTTCTTGCTCTACTTCTGAATTGATTCTCTGAATCACTATTGTTGTTGTTACCTCTTCTGTGGTGGGAACGCTATTTGAACCCTCCTTTTGAACTGGCAGCCCTACTGTATGGGGAATAATTATATTATTCTGAATTTGTTTCTTGAAGAAGTGTGAAATAAGAGGTTGACTGTCTCTTTTTTTCCTGTTTTGTATATTTCCAAGAATTTCCCCCTCTTCTATTTCTTGTATTTGATCAGGTTCTTGGATTATTTCAGCAACTGTTCTCCCAAAGTTTTTGCTAACCCACTCTTTAGTTGATTCTTGTTGTTGTTGCTTCATCGTCTGAACTCCACCTTGAATACCAGTATTCTTCTTAAATTCTGTCTCCCTTTTTACGTGGCAATTATCTTGGACATGACCTTTTTTTTCACAATAAAAACAGTAGGGAGGCAAGTCTTCATACACTATAGATTGCCAAAAACCTGTATCCTTGTCCTTGTTTCCAATCCATACTCTAGATGGCAAGGTTTTTTTAAGATCAACTTCCACACAAATTCTCGCAACACTAGGTCTGGCTATAGAATCAGTTGCACTATCAATCTTGAGAGGATTACCTACTACTTGACCAATGGAGAAGAGAGAACTTTTATTGAATAGATGGATAGGCAGTAGAGGTAACTGGATCCAAACAGGAACAACAGAAGATTCTTTATTGGGATGAAATTCTGGATCCCATTTGAAACTACGCATAGGAAAGTTCTTAATAAACCACGTGTCTTTTAACCATAAACGATGAAATTCCTCAACATGATCAAGGCAAATCAAGACATGTTTCTGATCAATTAGACCAATGTGAGAAGATGCTTTGAGATTGAGGGAAGAGAAAAATTTACGGATGTCATCAACAGGTGGTCTCCCATGTGAAAATTTACCAACTAGGGAGAGCTTAAAGGGGGATGCCATCTCTTGAATGATAGATTCATCAAACATGATTGCTGGCTAACCTTTGAAACGAGTTATAGGCAATAAAGATGTTGGAGATGATCTAGAGACACAAACCGCATCAGCAAAAGACTTTGGATTAGGGACTGGATGAACGTGGGGAATTGAAAGGGATGAAACATGGGTAAGTGAGGGTTGCATGCCTTCTCCTTGAATAGGAGAAGGTAGGGGATCCATGCAAACCCTAGGTGAGCAACAGGAGAGCAAAAGGAGAAGGATTAAAATTGCTCTTATGAGGGGTATTTTTGCGTTCTTCAGAAGCTAATATTAACATAAAGAAGATGGCAGGAGAAGAGACAAAAATCTTAGTTGAAGTACCAAAATACTAATAGATTAATAATAGAGATCTTTTCACCACTAAAAGGCATGTATTTAATAACCATATGTCATAAAGTAGGGATGACTGAACTTGGGAATAAATTGTGCAAAGATCAATAGTCCACTAATTAATTTTTTTTCAAAAACTCAATTAGTGCAGGGGTATGTTTACACCGCATATTTACCAACTAATAGAGTGTAATCACATGGAAATACAAGCCGATAATCACAACTGAGAACATAATAGGTCAATTTAATACAAATGGCTACACAAGTAATTGATACTTGTTAAGACCTTGAACATTGAGTGAGCACTGAAGTAACGATTATAGGGGCGTGAGTGCACCTAGGCGAGAGAACTTAAATCGATAACCACTCGATAGTTACGAATAGCAGTTGCATAGAAAGGGACTCTATAAATAAGCAACTAAGGGATGATGGAAAAAAAGACTCCCACAATAAATAAATAAAAACTGCATTTACTCGTTTAAACTCTGTTTTTTTTTCTTTATAAATTTTCTTCTTCTTCGAAGTATTTTGTAAGGTAAATTTATTGTAATTCTCTTATATTTTATGAAAAGTCCCTTAGCCTTTACATTTAAATTGTTTTTACTTTCTTTAGTATAGCTTGCTTTACATTCCTTATTGTTAACTGTTTTCCTTTTAGATTATTTATCTTACTTTAGTCTTTTATTTAATTCAAATCTTATTTTACCTTTATTTTTTGTACTTTACTTATTTTTCGTCAATTCTAGTTTGTTAGATTTATTTAGAACTCAGTATTAATCTCCTCAAAGTGGAGCACAAGTCTTCTTAATTGATGCATCGAATGGTACACAGTCATCTGATTATCGTAAGGCTAAAATAATTAAATAGTTGTGAGAAATATGAGAATGAAAGGGAAAAGGAAGGGATATAAGAAGGGGAGATAAAAGGACTAGAATAACATAAAATGTGGGGAGAAAATATAGAAGAATAAGGGACGATTAAGAGAGAGAGAGAGAGAGAGATAGTTGTGAAGTGATGAAAATGAAAAGATAAATAAAGGAGGGATTGCCATGTGGAAGGCTTAGATGTGTGCTAAAATTAATTAAAGACTTTTGATTTTTAATATTTACTAGCTTGTAACCCGCGCGATGCTCGGGCGTAAAAATAATAGTGAATATAATTATATGTTTTATCAATTTTTTGTAGTTATTGACTTCTGGAGACTAAACTAAAAGTAGCTTCACACAACATAGAAAGAAGACCTCGTAATTTAATATAAATGTATAAGATATATAACCACTACGAAATGTAAAAGACTTGTAAGACTATAAAGATTAAGTGAAAATATAGAGAGAGCAAAAGAAATTGTAATCAATTTCTAAAAATTGTAAAAATTTAGGGAAAATGAGGAGAGGCATAATTGATAGGAAAGCGCTAATAGAAGGATAACATTTATTAAGTTTTTCAAAGTAGTAAGAATGTATTTTTATGAAGACTATAACTAATACATTTTTTTAAAAATATAATGGCTCTAATAAAATTAAGAGACCTTTCTTCACCTTAAGCTTTTACTCCAAATTTCTATGCATGTTGTCCTGATATTATTAGTAAAAAAGTTCACGGTGAATAGCAGAAAAATTATCATTAGTAAAAAAAATACTTAACATGAATATTACTGTTGATGTAAAAAATTAGATTATCTCTAATTATTTAATCACGGATAAATAATAACTAAAACAAGAGATTTTTAAAGTGGTTCAGCCTTGAAGGAATGGCCTACGTCCACTGTTTGTGTTATTGATGATTGTTTACAGAATTCTCGATAGTAGTTTTACCAAGAAATTCTGAGTCCCCTGCTAATGAGGAGGTTACAATGTATTTATAGCCTTGAGGCTGTACAAATGAATGAATAACACACAGCTGTCCAATCGGCGTATGCGTCTGTGTGATAATAAAGAGCATTTAATGTGAAGTATCTTTTGTGATTATCCTGACATTAATGCTCTGTACGAAATGAAGCTCGGTCATTAATGCTTTGTACGAGATGCAGCTCGGACCGCCTGAGATGCTTGGACCGCCTTAGTAGCTCGGTCTTCATGAGTTGCTCGGTTCAGTGAAGTTCCTTGCAGAGCGCCTGTTGCTCGAAGCGTCATAGTTGGTCAGGGAGGTTGAGTTCCTCGAAGTCAAGGTGTTGCTCGAAAATGCTTGTAAGTGCCATGTATATTGACACGTGTATCTGTTTAATTCATCCACGTCAGCAGACTACTTTTGGTATCAACAGAAGCCCCCAATGTTTCACAGTTCGAGGTAGAGGAGTGTGGAACATTCTTCTTGAAATATGGAGGGATTAAATAGTCATCCTGATTTTTAGGAGTGATTCCCCTGTATTTAATTTTTCTTTCGTATTCATAGAATCAGACTTTTTGAACTTTTCCCACTGCTTCGTTCTCCGTGCCTTTTTTGTCCTTTCAGCCGCTGGTAGCGTAAACGTCTATTTTTGTAATCATTATTTTTGCCGCTTCCCAAGGTAAGGTATTTAAGCGTTGCAGAAAATCCTATCGTCTCTTACTTTTTCAAATCTGTATCTTTGATCTCTCCATTTTTTCTCCATCTTGTGCGTTCCTTCCTTCCATCGTTCGTTATCAACTGATCTACCTTTTTTCCTGTAAGCTCTTATTTCCTTCTCTTTTATTTCTTTCGTTCATCATGGTTTACGTCGTCTAATCTCTTGACAAATTTCGTTCTGAGTTTTCAATTCCTTCTTGGGTCATTTTGGAGGAACTTTCTGTGAAATAGCGTTGCTAAAGCCGTTTATTGAAAATAAACTATTTAAGCAACTCCGAAAAGTTTGTTGAAGAAACTCTTTACTTAAATCAAACTGATTTTGAACACAAGATGTGTTAACAAAATTATGTACGAGATTAGGACAAGATTTGATAACAAGTTTTAGTAAACAGTTTAAAATATTTTAAACTCAGCACACATCAGAATGGGATGAGAAGATGTAGAAATATCAATACTCAGGATTTTTAACGTGGTAAAACCTCACCCTTGAGGAAACATCCACGACTCCCTCTACGGAGTAACACAAAGAAATTCACTAAAACAAATATGTGAGTTACAATCTATTTAACTAACATGCACACAATAACAAATCTATACAAGTTCAGGATTGTACCCTCTGGCGTCCTTAAACTTTTTTGTAGATCTTGATTGTTGATGTAGTCTTCTCAGTTTGTCAACTCTTCCTTTGTTTCAGCACGTTACGTCGACTTATGTTCACCAAATCTTATAGCCAACAGTTTCAGTGTATGTAGTGTGTTAAGTGTTTGTGTAGTGAATCCTATTCACATGCATGAACTCACACACACTTAGATTTACAAACAGTCCTATACAAATTACATATAAAGTCTATATGCAGTGAGTTTGTTATTTTTCTTTCTTACAAAACCAAAAACCTTTTGACCTTTCAATATAACCCAGATTCCACGGAGATCTTGCTTAAGAAATCGGTCAAGACATTTCTCAATCTCTTTTGAAAATATTTAGGAGATTGAAAACCCTCCAAGTGCGAATCCAACTAGGTCAGGTTAAGTTTTGTAAAAACAGAAACTATAAAACATTTATTGTTGATTCTAAAGTAATAAAATGTTTTAACAGAAAACAATCAATAATGTACTTCTCAAGATGAGAAATAAAATGCAACTAAGTGTATTATGACATGAAAAACTTCAGATCTATGATTTCTATTGAATCAGAAACAAGATATGAGTAGGTGTCTAAGTTGGAAATAAGATTTTATGAACACAAGGTTACAGCAACCCAAGATCACTCAACTCGAACTCTCATAAACTCAAGAAACACTAAAGATGGTGTTTATTTGGTTATGGTGTTTTTTGGAGAGGTAAGTGGTTTAGGTTGGAGAAGTTTTAGACGAAGTTAGGGTTTCTAACTTGACTCTCTGGTTTCTCTCTCTCTCTCTTCTCTTTCTTCTCTCTCTCTCTCTCTCTATTCTTTCTCTGAGAAATTTCAAAATGACAAAAGCTTTTGAAGGCTGAGATGAGAGTCCTTTAAATAGCAAGAGGAGAAGGTTCCAGACGTTCAATCAAAACAGACGACTGTGATTGAGTCAAGCTTCTTTGACTTCAATCCAAGGGATCACAACAGGCGGTGGATTAAATAGGCTGTGATGGGCTTAGGGGATTACACAGGGATTCACCAAAACAACATGCGGGCCATCGATGACATTTGATCCAAGGGCTGATAACATTCTCAACTAATGTCTCTGTAAAGAAACACAAGCCAGGCCAATCAGGGAGCAGCAAGTGTTGGCCATAGAACGAATACAAACGCGCGTCCAAAACTAATTACAAAGCCAACCCTGGAGTCTCTGGCGCTTTTGGTTTCTACCCAGAGTAACTTAAGGCCAAAAACCACAACAAAACATATTTGGATATTAACCCCAAAACTTATTAAATCAAGTTTTAGTTTAATAAAACCTTAATTAAAAGATGTTTAAAATTCCCAAAAAATTAATAAAAATCAACTTGGGGGATTTAAACACACTCACCACATTAATACACATAAAGGTGCAATATGATATGCAAAAAATAAGTTCTAAGTGTGTGAGTTATGGCTATAGTCTCAGGATCATTACAAGATGAATAGGAGAAGAAGCAAAACAATCTCTGAGGCTCTTTGGTTTCTAGGATGGACACAATTTTGTCACAATTTCCAAACTAGATGAGCTCTTATACAGTTTAGACTCAAATGAGTCAAAAGTATAAGGGCTTCAATCTCCCCCTTTGGAAATATGAGACAAAATCTCCTTTGAGTCATCTAGAACTCGTAGGGCGACAACAAATAAGAAAAACCTATTCCTATAAAAGTTCTATCTATCCAAATCCTAGAAAGCAAAAATTACATAACTCAACTATATACAGTTTAACATCCTATTATTACAATAGAGAATGACTGTACAAGAAGAATACCTGCAAAGAATTACTAAGATCAAGCTGTTTAGTATATGCAGAGATAGACTCAAATTTCTCCCCCATTTTGTCTCAAATGGACAAAGGGAAGGAACTTGGAAAATATAACAGGTATTTACTCGACACAAACCATACCAATAGATTTACGTAAAGAAATGAATCTATTATAATCAAGAGGTTTGGTAAAAAAATCTGCAAGTTGTAGATCAGTAGGAAGATAATTGATTTCTAATTCCTTGGTTTCAACTAATTCATGAATAAAGTGATGTCTTATTTTAATGTGCTTAGTTCGCGAGTGTTGAACCGGGTTCTTAGAAATATTAATCGCGCTTTGATTATCACAATAGAGATGAAGTGTGGGTTCTAGAATACCATAATCACTTAGCATTTGTTTAAGCCACAATAATTGGGCACAACAGCTACCAGCGGCTATGTATTCAGATTCAGCAGTCGAGAGAGATGTGCAGTTCTATTTTTTACTACTCCATCCTACCAAGTTATTACCAATGTAACAACATGCGCCTGAAGTGCTTTTACTATCATCAGTACAACCAGCCCAATCAGCATCAGTGTACCCAATAATAGTGCTCGGTGTGTCATTCATGTACCAAATTCCTAAATTTAGAGTGCCTTTAACATATTTAATTATCCGTTTAACAGAGTTTAAATGGCTCTCTTTGGGGTTGTTTTGATAGCACGCACAAACACACACAGCATACATGATATCAGGACGCGAGGCAGTTAGATAGAGTAATGTGCCAATCATACTACGATATAAAGTGAGATCTACAGATTTTCCATTTTCATCTTTTGACAATTTTTCTGTAGTACTCATAGGCGTTTTAGCACTTTTAGCACTCTCGAGGCCAAATTTCTTAACTATCTCTAATGCGTACTTAGTCTGCGAAAGAAACAATCCATCTGGTTGTTGTTTGACTTGGAGACCTAGGAAGAACTGTAACTCCCCCATAAGGGACATCTGAAATTCCTTACTCATAATTTCAGTAAAAGATTTTACTTCTGAGGTAGAAGTGGATCCAAATATGATATCGTCTACATAGACTTGAGCGATAGTAATGTGTTTGCCAAAATGTTTGACAAATAAGGTTTGGTCATTTCCACCTCTTTTGAAACCTTTATCCAGTAAAAAACTGGACAGGTGCTCATACCAAGCTCTAGGATCTTGCTTAAGACCATATAAAGCCTTTTTCAACCGAAATACATGATTAGGATAATTAGGGTCAATGAACCCTTTAGGTTGTTCTACATAGTTTTCCTCGGCAAGTATTCCATTAAGGAACGCAGATTTAACATCCATTTGATATAATGTAAAATGCATGTGACAAGCTATAGCAAGAAGCAGACGAACTGATTCTAAATGAGTAACAGGAGAAAACGTCTCGTTAAAATCAATTCCTTCTATTTGGGAATAACCTTGAGAAACTAGTCTAGCTTTATTTCTAATTATCATCCCATTTTCATAAGTTTTATTTTTAAAAATCCAACGAGTACCAATAACCTTTTTGTGATCAGGACGTGGAACAAGATACCATACATCATGAATGACAAATTGTAAAAGTTCATCCTGCATTGCAGAAATCCAGTGAGAGTCATTCAATGCCTCATTTACATTCTTTGGTTCCACAAGGGAAACAAAGCATGCATAAAGTGCATAATTTCTAAGTTGGGATCTTGTACGTACTGGCTCACTAGGGTTACTAACTATGTTGTGTATGGGATGATCTTTAGAAACCCAGTTAGGTACTTCAGGTGACTCAATAGGTAATAAATTATCTATTTCAGAAGAGTCATTTTCTAAAATATTTGACGATTCTTCTTCTATAGTTAATTCACTAGTCTTGCTTTTTATAGTAGTGTCACTAACAATTACATTTATGGATTCCATTAAGGTTTTAGTGCGAAGATTATACACCCGACAAGCTCTACTGTTAGGTGAATATCCTAAGAATATGGCTTTATCTCCCCTGCTCTCAAATTTAGATAAGTGTTCCCTATCTTTGCACACATAGCAGGTACTACCAAAGGTTCTAAGGTACTTAAGATTAGGCTTTTTATTGTACCTAAGTTCATAAGGAGTTTGTTTGGAATTCTTTCTAAGATAGACCCTATTAATAAGATGGCATGCTGTACGAATAGATTCTACCCAAAAATACTTAGGTAAGTTCTTGGCATGGAGCATGACACGTGCCATCTCTTGAATGGTTCGATTCTTTCTCTCAGTTATACCATTTTGTTGAGGAGTCTTAGGAGCACTGAACTCATGTTTGTAACCATTATAGTCAAAGTATTCTATAATACCAGTGTCTTTGAATTCACCACCTCTATCACTTCGTATTCTATTTACTTGAGTGTCTTTCTCATTTTCAATTCGTAAAAGAATCTTTAAAAAAGTTTGAAAAGTATCAGATTTCTGTTTTAAGAAAGCTACCCAAGTGAATCTGGTGAAGTCATCAACCATAACTAGAATATAACTGTGTCCACAGAGACTAACAGTTTGAGAAGGACCCATTAGGTCCATATGGATGAGTTCTAAGGGATTAGAGGTAAGGATATCTTTAACCCTTTTATGAGGTGCTTTAACAATTTTTCCTTCTTGACAGGGACCACAGACAATGTTATGAATAGGTTTAATTTTTGGTATTCCTCTAACTATTTGTTGAGAGGACAATTTACTCAAATTTTCATAATTAATGTGACCCATTCTGTTATGCCATATCTCATTGTCATCCATTCTGGCAACATTACAGATTTCAGAACTAGTCATGACAGTATAACAATTGTCAGGAGTCCTGAATCCTGTAATTACGCATTCTCCCTTTTCATTTAAAATCTTGCAATTGTTCTTTGAAAAGGTAACAGTATGGTTTGAGTCACAAAATTGCGATATGCTAAGTAAATTAGCCTTAAGACCTTTAACTAAGAGAACATTTTCAAGAACAGGAAGTCCTTTTTCTTTAAGAGTTCCTTTGCCTATGATCTGGGATGATACTCCATCACCAAAAACAACTTTTCCACCATCAAAGTGGGTTTTATTTAAAAGTTTTGTATCATCACCTGTCATATGCTTGGAACATCCAGAATCCAAATACCAACCAGAAGATGTAAGTTCAGCTTTTAAGGCAGAAATAACAATATTACACTTCATCTGGGGTACTAGATCATCTTTTCTAACCCAAATTGCTCTGGTTTTCTGTTTGCGCTTGTTTTCTCTCATTTGATAAAATTTGCGAGCATTAGATTTTTGTTGAAAAACATTTTACGCATGCTTTTGAGTAAATTTAAACACCAGAGCATTTGATTTAGAAAAGTTTCTGGGATTCCTTCTAGTAAATGTCCTTTTAGGTTTAGTCTTTCTATTCCTATAGTTGGAGTTTTTGTCTGGTGGCCTGGGAAGGACATAATTGTTACGACTCCTCCTAGAATAGTTAGAGTTTTGATACATGAAAGTATTGTAGATAGGCTTAATCAGTCTCCTAGAATAGCAATCATCGAAAGAATGTCCGTATATATCACAATAGGAGCAATAAAGATTGCTCAGAATGGGGTTTACCTTAGGAAAGTCTCTAAACAAAGGTTTTGAGAAATTTTGAGGCTGAATTTTATTCCTAGGTAGCAAAGGTTTGAAATCAGGTTCACTTTTCCTAATTGGGGGGCAGACATATTTTTCTTTTGGTAAACTTTCATGCTTAGAGCAACTTGCATCTCCAGTGTTAGTGTTTTGATGATCAAACTCAGTTTTTAGTGAATGAAAGTCTGGACATGTTTCAATAGGTCTTTTGCTTCCTGACACAAATTTGATAGGTTCAACGTGTTTTGTTTGTGTCTTCAAATTGGGGCAAAACCCTATACTAGTTCGATCATCAGAATTGGTTTTAGATTCAGCAACGAATTCCTCAAAACATTTAGAATTGTTTTCAAATTTTGTAAATTTTTTGAACACAGTTGCTGTCTTTTCTCTGGTTTGTTCCAATTCTAATAATGTCCCTTTGTATTTTTTCTCCAGAATTTCATTAGCTTCAGTCAAAGTTTTCAGTTTTTCATCAAACACTTTGATTTCACTTTCATGAGACATGCATTGAGTAGTATACTCTTCAGCATTCAGTTTTACCATCAGGCTTAGATCCTCTAGCTTTTTGGTAAGATCTTTCACAATCTTTTCTAGTCTAGTGCTTTTCTTTAGAGTTTTAGAATATAGAGTGTGTATATCTGGGAGATCTTCATTGTCTGAGTCACTAAGTGAGGTGTGTGAAGTGACCCCTAAGGTTTCATTTCTTAAACTCACGCACCCATTGACATCAGCAGTATCGATTCCCCTTTGACTCACACACCCCGAGGAAGAAGTATTAATGTTCTCAGTAAGTAAAGCATCTAAACCAGTTAAAGTATGATTCAAGGCAACAGAGCTAATTACTAGACTCATCCTCACTATCAAGCACAGGCATATCATCATTATATATGATTTTGGCAAAGAAGGATAAACAAGGATCAAAACCATCAGATGTCTCAGGTTCCTCATTTTCAGAGTCACTTGAGTCATCCCATGTTTTGCAGATGTTGGCTCTAGAGTGTTTGTTTTGGATATTTAAATTAACTCTACAGTCTTGAGCAATGTGTCCTAGTTTACTACATCTATAGCATTCAGTCTTCTTGAGGTCTCTATGAGGTCTTGTGTTGTCCTTGTTCTGTTTGTCATGAGGTTTCTCATGGGACTTGTGATTTGAAGGAATTGAATAATTAGATTTGCCCTGTCTATTTGCAATACTGTTTCTAAATTTAACAATTTTCTTAAATTGTTTTGAAATTAGGGAAATCTAATTATCTAGACTTTATAAGTCACAGTCCTCATCAGAATCATTACTAGGAGTGTTTAACTCAGGCTTAATCATCTTAGAAGTAAAGCTAAGATTGGAATTGGTATGTTTCCTATGAGTGTGGGTCAATTGTTTCTTAAACTCTAATTCCATTTCCACAGTTCTTAATTTACTACTGAGTAATTCAGGAGTGAGATTTATATCACACATTTCCTCAATAGCATATCTTTTATTGTCAAATTTCTGTGGTGATGATCTCAGAATTTTAGACACAATTTCTTGTCTATCATAAGTTATACCATTAGCATGCAGTTTAGTGACAATATCAGTCAGGTTCATATAGAAGTCATCAAAAGACTCAGATTCAGACATGATTAAAGAATTATACTGTTGAATTAACATCTTAGTTTTAGCAGCCTTAACCCTAGAGTCTCCTTCATGGGCAGTAATCAAGGTATCCCATGCTTCCTTAGAAGTGGTACAAGATGAGATTCTCTTGAACTCATGTTCATTTATAGACATAAATATGGCATTCTTTCCTTTATTATTATTGCGAGAAACTTGTTTCTCTTCTTGAGTAAACTCACTTAATATTTTCTTAACCCTCTCATTACTTCCTTCAGTGGCTGGTTTAATAGGATAAGAGTATCCATTTTCAATAATGTCCCAGACATCATCTCCAAAAGTTCCTTGAATGAAAGCAATCATCCTTACTTTCCAGTAAGAAAAATTGGTTCCATCAAAGACTGGAGGCCTGGTCAAGTTACCATATCTTTCATTTTTCTCGTCCATGATTGATTTTGAGAAAACAGTTTCAGAAACTCAGGATCTTTTTGAAATAAGTTCACCAATAGCTCTGATACCAATTGAAATAGCATTGCTAAAGCCGTTTATTGAAAATAAACTATTTAAGCAACTCCGAAAAGTTTGTTTAAGAAACTCTTTACTTAAATCAAACTGATTTTGAACACAAGATGTGTTAACAAAATTATGTACGAGATTAGGTAAAGATTTGATAACAAGTTTTAGTAAACAGTTTAAAATATTTTAAACTCAGAACACATTAGAATGGGATGAGAAGATGTAGAAATATCAATACTCAGGATTTTTAACGTGGTAAAACCTCACCCTTGAGGAAACATCCATGACTCCCTCTACGGAGTAACACAAAAAAATTCACTAAAACAAATATGTGAGTTACAATCTATTTAACTAACATACACACAATAACAAATCTATACAAGTTCAGGATTGTACCCTCTGGCGTCCTTAAACTTTTTTGCAGATCTTGATTGTTGATGTAGTCTTCTCAGTTTGTCAACTCTTCCTTTGTTTCAGCACGTTACGTCGACTTATGTTCACCAAATCTTATATCCAACACTTTCAGTGTATGTAGTGTGTTAAGTGTTTGTGTACTGAATCCTATTCACATGCATGAACTCACACACACTTAGATTTACAAACAGTCCTATACAAATTACATATAAAGTCTATATGCAGTGAGTTTGTTATTTTTCTTTCTTACAAAACCAAAAACCTTTTGACCTTTCAATATAACCCAGATTCCACGGAGATCTTGCTTAAGAAATCGGTCAAGACCTTTCTCAATCTCTTTTGAAAATATTTAGGAGATTGAAACCCTCCAAGTACGAATCCAACTAGGTCAGGTTAAGTTTTGTAAAAATAGAAACTATAAAACATTTATTGTTGATTCTGAAGTAATAAAATGTTTTAACAGAAAACAATCAACAATGTACTTCTCAAGATGAGAAATAAAATGCAACTAAGTGTATTATGACATGAAAAACTTCAGATCTATGATTTCTATTGAATCAGAAACAAGATATGAGTAGGTGTCTAAGTTGGAAATAAGATTTTATGAACACAAGGTTACAGCAACCCAAGATCACTCAACTCGAACTCTCATAAACTCAATAAACACTAAAGATGGTGTTTATTTGGTTATGGTGTTTTTTGGAGAGGTAAGTGGTTTAGGTTGGAGAAGTTTTAGACGAAGTTAGGGTTTCTAACTTGACTCTCTGGTTTCTCTCTCTCTCTTCTCTTTCTTCTCTCTCTCTCTCTATTCTTTCTCTGAGAATTTTCAAAATGACAAAAGCTTTCGAAGGCTGAGATGAGAGTCCTTTAAATAGCAAGAGGAGAAGGTTCTAGTCATTCAATCAAAACAGACGACTGTGATTGAGTCAAGCTTCTTTGACTTTAATCCAAGGGCTCACAACAGGCGGTGGATTAAACAGGCTGTGATTGGCTTAGGGGATTACACGGGGATTCACCAAAACAACATGCGGGCCATCGATGACATTTGATCCAAGGGCTGATAACATTCTCAACTAATGTCTCTGTAAAGAAACACAAGCCAGGCCAATCAGGGAGCAGCAAGTGTTGGCCATAGAATGAATACAAACGCGCGTCCAAAACTAATTACAAAGCCAACCCTGGAGTCTCTGGAGCTTTTGGTTTCTACCCAGAGTAACTTAAGGCCAAAAACCACAACAAAACATATTTGGATATTAACCCCAAAACTTATTAAATCAAGTTTTAGTTTAATAAAACCTTAATTAAAAGATGTTTAAAATTCCCAAAAAATTAATAAAAATCAACTTGAGGGATTTAAGCACACTCACCACATTAATACACATAAAGGTGCAATATGATATGCAAAAAATAAGTTCTAAGTGTGTGAGTGATGGCTATAGTCTCAGGATCATTACAAGATGAATAGGAGAAGAAGCAAAACAATCTCTGAGGCTCTTTGGTTTCTAGGATGGACACAATTTTGTCACAATTTCCAAACTAGATGAGCTCTTATACAATCTAGACTCAAATGAGTCAAAAGTATAAGGGCTTCATTCTGGTCCTTCTGATTATTTTCATTTGGCTGAGGGACATTGGTTCCCCGGTCTCTTTGTAGCCGAATGTGGCTTTTCTTTTCCTCCAAACCCCTTGTGTTTGGAGTTTTGTCAGTATTTTGATGTGGTACCTGCAAAAATAGCCCCCAATACATGGAGAATAGTTAATGGAGTTCATAGATTGAATCATATTCATGGAACTCGTATAGGAATTCCAGAAATTATGTTTTGCTATAGATGGGCTGTCAGCGACAGTACATTTTACTTGAAAACTAGATTTTTAAATAGGTCCTTAGTTGTCAATCTCCCAGATGCCAATAGGGATTACTTCGAGCATGGTGTTGTTATAAAAAATTAGCAGCATGATCCCCTGACTGGAAACGATGTGTATCAGGGTCCCAGATGCCCTCCCTATGGCAATGGGATAGGTTGTTTTCATTTTACTTTATTTTTGAAATTATGCTTTCTTTGTGTTTGATAAAAATTGTCACTGATGTTTTAATTTTCATTTATTTGCAGTTGACAGCAAGAGAAAATCTCCAAAAGAGATAGAAGTTAACTTAAAACATCTTAAACTTATCTGGGGTTTGCATAAGACTGTTGCCGACGAGCATATCAGATCAGCTTCATATTTGCTGCAGTATAAGAGTTACACTACTTCTTTTACTACTCGTCCAGTGATTGGTGACATAGAACCAGTACCAGCTTCTGGAAGTTCTTCAGCTGAATCACATATTCCTCTGAGTGAAAGAATGAAGAGAAGAAGAGATCCTGCCTTATTCTAGAAGTCTGCCTTTGCTGCCGGAGAGGCAAAGAAAAACAAACAGGATGTCCCAGAAGGGATAAGACAGCTTGATGCCCCTCCTCCAGCTGTTACTGTGAAGGTTGCCGAGAAGCCCCCTGTGGCTCTGAGCAAGGTTGCAGCTATTTCCTCTCCAAGCGAGATTATAGTTATATCACCGACCAAGACAACATCCTTGGTCGAGAAAGTCCCCGTTCCTTCGAGGAAGCTGAAGAAAAGCTCCTCGGACAATTTGGCTAAAACCATCTCTCAGCCTATAACTACTGGAAGTGGTGTTCCCACTTTTGTTGCTCTGAGCTCTGCCATGAGCTCGGTGAAGTCTTGGATCATTCCCGAGATCCAAGTGATTGAAGAAAATATTTTTAGGGATAGGGCTACCTCTTTGGCATCTCAGCACATCGCCTCAGTAAGTATTATTGTCCTAAACTTTCATTTTTCCACTGTTATATTTTTGCACGACTTGCTATTATTTTATTTTCCCAGTTGGTAACCTGTTTTAATACAATTTTGAAGAAGGATGAAGCTATTAAAGCTTCAAGCTCCTTGTCAGGTGTAAAGGAAGCTTTGGTGGGTCTGACGCAGTCTCTGAAAGATTCTCGTCAGAAGTATGTTGATGATAAAGCTGCCTGGGAGAAGCAGCTCAATTTGATCGAGAAGGAGAAGAATCAAGCTGTTGAAGTCTCCAAGGGGTTGGAGAAGAAAATAAAAGAATTAGAAAGTAAGAATAAAGAGCTCGAAGGGAATCTCCAAAATGCTGGGGAGCTTGAAGGTAAGCTCAAGGCTGCTGAAGAAGAGCTAAACAAGCTTCGTGAAGTAGGTCGTCAGAAGGAAGAAGTGGAGAATAAATTGAAGGCTATCGAGGAACTTCTTTCCGAGAAGCTTTCCTTGGAGAAGGCGAAAAGGAAGTCGGCTATGAAAAAGTCCTTTAGTGTTGGCTGGGATAAGGGGTGGAATAAGGGTCTGGCTGTCATGATGTCGCAAGTGGAATATGGTAGTCTTAAGTACTTTAGGGATGGCTGGGTCGCTGCCCTGAAAGAGATGAATGTTGATGAAAATTTTGATTTGTTTCAACGACACATCCATGGCCCTCCTACAACTCCTGAAGAAGAAGAAGAAGAAGAAGAGGAGGACGAAGCTGCCTCTGAAGAATCCTCCATGGTGATGGGAGATTAAATTTATCACCCCCAGTTGTCCAGCCTTCTTGTGAAAAACTTCAAACATCCATTATTTCAACCGAGCAGCCTTCATCACCCACTGAGAAACCATCTGTACCATCCGAGAAACCTACCTCCTCGTCCCAGCCTCCCAAGAAAGTTTTGGGAGACAAGGAAAAGGTGTAGAGTTGTTCGGATTTTTCTCTCTGTTTATTTTTGTCGAATGTAACTCTGAAATATGTACTCCTCCTTTATGATGTAATAAAATTTGAAGTTTTGATTATTCATAGTGTTGATTCTTCTCTTATTGCTCTGCACTTTATTCTTTTTGTTATGTCTGCCTTCTTATTAATTCTTGCTATCTCTTCCTTTTACTAGTTTATGGCTAGAATGGAACTCTTGTCAGCCCATGATACAGAGCTGATGAAAAAGTGTAACGACTACTTCAAGGCTGGCCATAAAAACTTGGATAAAGCACAAATTCTTGGTATCCTGGGATCAGATGCCTCCGAACAAGCAGTGGATGCTTATCAATATTTGAAGTTTTTGCTCGATCGAGCTGTAGGCAATAATGTGGCTTACTACGAGATGATTGAAGACCTTCAAGGAATTATTGCAGATCTTCAACAGCAATATAAGGAGTCTTCAGCCCTTTTGCACCAGGGATATGAGAAGAAGTATCAGTAACTAAATGATGATAAGGGATATGATAAGTTGGTCGCTGCCTATGATATAAGAGAAAGACTTTAAGACTGAGGTTGAAGAGCATAGGCAGATTGCAAGCTTGCTAGAGCAGGAAAATAATAACCTGCGAGGAGAAATATCTCAATTGAAATCTGCAGCATCTTCCTCGAATGCTTTGGTCCCTGTTAATGACAAGGGTTTCTCTTTCTTAGAAGTCGAGAATGCCAATCTTAGGGACGAATTGGAAACCTTGAAAAGGATTGGGTCTTCTACTTCTGCTCGGGGACGAGCAAGAGGTTCTCGTGGACGAGCAAGGGCTGGTCGGGTTACTGTTGAAGAGCAAAGAACTCAATCAGCTTTGGAAAATCAAGCCTTCCAGCTAATGGCGAAGAACCAAGCATTAGCTGATTTCTCCAAGAAGAATTTGAATCTGGACGAGCAGCTTTCTACCTAAAAATCTGCCTTAGAGAGTAAAGAACTTTTAGTGAAGAACCTCCACGAGCAACTGGAGAGGTTAACCTACCAATTTCACAAGCAGCCCAGAGAGTTCTGGATGGCTGGTTATAATGAAGCCCTCTACCATCTAGATGACAGGATCCAGAATGCAAATAATGTGGGTTATAAGCAAGGATGGCTAATTGCTTTGGGCGTGCTGCAATTGGAGCAAGGTCATTACTTGTGGGATTACCACAATCCTGGGTTGCTCGACCTACCAGTGCCTCCTTTCAAGCTTGATATGAGCTGGATTCCTGCTCGGGCCATTCCATAATGCTTAATTTCAAAGTATCTCGGCGACTACAGTCTTCACTCCAACTTTGAGATATCTCGTCCAGAGCACCTTCTTGATCGGCCATCAGTTATGAACATCAGGATGCTTAAAGATGTAAATTTCATCAATTACCCCTATGCTTTAGACGATCCTCCAGCTAGTGAAGAACCTGTTTCAAAAGCAGAGGGGAAGAAGCCCATAGAATAGGATTCTTGATGTAATAATTTCTCATATGTATTTCTTTTCTCAATGTATTTTGTTTTGGATTTAATGAAAAACTTCTAATTTTATTTGTAATCTTGATTGTCATTGTCTTGAAAATATTTCGTAAGATATTTTCTAATGAATATGCATGTATATCTGTTAAAAAGATAACAACATTGGTGATATTTTTATTTCTCGACCAACTATGTATATCTGTTAAAAAGATAATAATATTGGTGATATTTTTATTTCTCGACCAACTATGGTGGTAGTCTAAAATACCATAAGTATCAGGAAATTTATCACTTTTTAATTTTAAGCCCTGAAATGACTTTCATTTATTTACACAACTGTTTTCGACCAACCGAAATTGGTGGTATTTTTTTCTGACCAACTTTAGTTGGTAGACTTTTATTCCCGACCAACATATAGTTGATGGATTTTCTTCCCAACCAACCTTAGTTGGTATTTCTGGGAAATTTTTCTTTCCGACCAACATATAGTTGGTGGATTTTCTTCCCAACCAACCTTAGTTGATAATTCTGAGAAATTTTTCTTCCTAACCAACCGTAGTTGGCATTTCTAGGAAATTTTTATTCCCGACCAACTTATAGTTGGTGGATTTTCTTCCCAACCAACCTTAGTTGGTATTTCTGGGAAATTTTTCTTCCTAACCAACCCTAGTTGGCATTTCTAGGAAATTTTTCTTCCTAACCAACCCTAGTTGGCATTTCTAGGATATTTTTCTTCCTAACCAACCGTAGTTGGAATTTCTAGGAAATTTTTATTCCCGACCAACTTATAGCTGGTGGATTTTCTTCCCAACTAACCTTAGTTGGTATTTCTGGGAAATTTTTCTTCCTAACCAACCGTAGTTATCATTTCTAGGAAATTTTTATTCCCGACCAACTTATAGTTGGTGGATTTTCTTCCCAACCAACCTTAGTTGGTATTTCTGAGCTGATGCGTAGTGTGTAGCACTAATACTCCGAAAAAATTTCAACAAAAAGGAAGAATTGTGCGAGATATCCACAACTTTATTCATATCGAAGAAATCTTCATTACATAGAGACTACATTACTCATAATATTTGCGCAGATGCTCTGCGTTCCATGCATTTTTAACCTCTTCTCCTTCTAAGGTTTCGATTCTATATGTCCCTGGTCGAACAACCTCTATTACTCTGTAGGGCCCATGCTAGTTAGCTTCCAGCTTGTTGTGCTTTTGAATTACTTTCTTCAGCACATAATCTCCTTCTTTTAGGTCGCACTTCTTCACCCTTTTATTGTAGAACAGAGTTGTTCGCTGCTGGTATGCATCACTTCTGATGGATGCTTCCTCTTTAACTTCCTCGAGCATATCCAAGTCTAATCTTCTCATCAAGTCACTGATGGGAGAATTGAAATTCAGCACTCTGTGTGTGGGGAGACCCAGCTCGGCAGGAATAACAGCTTCACTCCCAAATGCCAGCATATATGGAGATTCTCCTGTGGCTTCTCGGGGAGTTGTACGATAAGCCCATAGTACAGAATGCAGCTCGTTGATCCAATTTGCCTTTGCATCATTTAATCTTTTCTTCAAGCCATTTAGCAGTGTTCTGTTTGTCACTTCAGTTTGTCCATTTCTTTGAGGATGGCCTAGTACAGAGTGGGTTTTTAATATGTTCGACTGATGACAATAGGCAGTAAACTCCCCGTTGTCAAATTGTGTTCCATGGTCGGTGATGAATGCATGGGGAAGGCCATATCTACAGATGGTATTCTTCCAAATAAATTGTTACACCTTTTTGTATGTCATGTCGACGAGAGGCTCAACCTCCACCCACTTAGTAAAGTAATCCACTGCGACAACGAGATACTTAAACCTTCCTCTGGTCGTTGGAAGTGGCCCGACCAAGTCAATTCCCCACATAGCAAATGGCCAAGGGGAAGTAATCGGTGTCAACAATGCTTGGGGAGTTCTTCGGATAGAGGAGAAAAGTTGACATCTGTCATATTTTTTGGCATAGGCTATGCAATCACCCTCACCGTTGGCCAATAGTATCCCTGCGTCATTATCCTTTGCAGAAGTGTCTGACCTGCTACATGGGCTCCACAAGACCCTTTATGGACTTCTTCGATCAATTCTTTTACCTCGGTGGGATGCACACATCTCTACAAGCCAGCTATAATTCCTCGTCTATACATAACACCATTGGTCAATACATAACGAGCAACTTTAAACTTTAGTTTCTTGGCTACGAGTTTATCAGTTGGCAAATACCCTTCTTCAATATATGCCCTGATAGGATCCATCCAAGATGGTCCTAAATTAAGGGTAATAAAGTTCATCATCAAATCTCCATCTATGCTCCGACTAGCCAAGACTTCTACTGGGATTGTTCTTCGTAGCTCGGTGCGTGTGGCTAAAGCTAATCGAGCTAAGGCATCTGCTCTGGCATTCTCCAATCTTGGTATTCTGATTATTTGTACTACCATCAGACTTGATAAAATTTCCATCGCTTTTGCATGATACCTGATCATTAATTCTCCTTTGGCTGCATATATTCCCAGTATTTGGTTCACGATCAGTTGTGAATCACAGAATACGACGACTTGCTCTGCCCCCATAGTCTTTGCTAAACCAAGACCTGCAATCATAGCTTCATATTCAGCTTCGTTATTAGAAGCCTTGAATTGGAAGCGCAAAGAATACTCCACATCGAGCTCGTACGGGCTGCTCAAAATAATCCCTGCTCCACAACCTGCAGTACACGAAGATCCAGCTACATATAGATTCCATATAGGTATCTAGTCTTCAAAATTTTTGATCAGATAGAGTTCCTCGGTGGAATATTTGCTGCTTCCTTTTATCCTCCTCTAGCACTTCTTGCTGCTCGTCGACCATCTTCTCTTGCTCGCCGACCGCCTTAAATTGATCGGGGGCTAAATTTGATGATCCTGTATCATCCACAGGTTGGTCGGTGTGCAGCTTTTGCTCCTCGGAGGTATCAGGATAGGTGAATTCTGCTATAAAATCTGCTACTGCTTGCCCTTTTAGCGACGATCTCGGCTCATAAACTATGTCATATTCACCAAGTTCCACTGCCTAGTACATCAATCTCCCTGACTTTTCTGGTTTATGAAGAGCTTGTTTCAATGGTATATCAGTATACACAATTATGGTATGAGCTTGGAAGTATGGCCTCATTCTCCTACTTGCCTCGATCAATGCTAATGCCAATTTTTCCACTCTTGGATATCTGATCTCTGCTCCTCGGAAGGCCTTGATAGTGTAATAGATCGGTTTTTGCACTCCATCCTCCATTCTTATCAATGCCGAGCTAACTGGATTTTTCGACACTGCCAAATATAAGTACAATCTTTCCCCCATCACTGGCGTAGACAACAGTGGAGGTGCTCCCAAATATTTCTTCAATTCTTGAAAAGCCTTCTCGCATTCGTCATTCCATTCAAACATTTTTTGAAGTGTTTTGAAGAATGGGAGGCATCTATCTGTTGCTCATGATACAAATTATTAAGTGCGGCAACTCGCCCAGTAAGACTTTGGACTTCCTTCTTCGTCGTTGGAGATCGCAGCCCCAATAAAGCTTTGATCTTCTCTGGGTTTGCTTCTATTCCTCGTTGGTTGATAATATAACCGAGGAACATGCCTTCTCGTACTCTAAATATGCATTTGGTGGGATTCAGCTTCATTTGATATTTATCTAATTGATCAAAGGTCTGGCCTAAGTCAATTAGATGATCAACAGCTATCTTGCTCTTCGTCAGCATATCATTAACGTAAACTTCCATATTGCAACTGATTTGTTCTGCAAATACCTTGTTCATCAGCCGTTGATATGTTGCACCTGCATTTTTCAAACTAAAAGGCATAACATTATAACAATAAGTTCCCCTAGGGGTAATGAAAGAAGTACTCTCCCTATCTTCAGGTTTCATTTTAATCTGGTTGTAACCAGAATAAGCGTCCATGAAGCTCAATAACTCGTGTCCCGAGGTAGCATCCACTAGTTGATCAATTCGGGGCAAAGAAAAATGATCCTTTGGGCAAGCCTTGTTGAGGTCGGTGAAGTCTACACACATCCTCCACTTGTTGTTTTTCTTCTTCACCATGACCACATTAGCCAACCAGTCCGGATATTTGACATCTTCAATAAAAAAAGCTTTCTGGAGCTTCTCGACCTCCCCTTGTATAGCTTGGTTCTTATCGGGGTTGAACACTCTTCTTCTCTGCTTTACAGGCTTGATTTCCTTATTCACATTAAGCTCGTGACATAAGAAATTTGGGTCTATTCCCAGCATATCCTCATGACTCCAAGCAAAAGTTTGTTTTCTGCTTTTTAAGAAAACTATCAGTTCCTGTTTCAGTGAGGCATCTAACGATGAACCTATTTGAGTTTTTCGTTCCATGTGCTCGTCGTCCAAAATGATATTTTCAGTAGATTCCACCACCTGACCTTTCACAAGCTGCGACTCGTTTCTAGGATCCAATGTCTCAATCTCTGCACCTTCATCCACTTGATAAGTCGTAGTCTTTTTCCTATATTCCTCCAGTTCTTCTTGCTAGGCAGATGAGTAGTAACATTCCCGAGCTACTTTTTAGTCACCCTTTACAACTCCCACTCCAAAATTGGTTGGAAATTTCAGGCATTGATGTACGGTAGATGGTACGTCTTCAAACTTCTTCAATCCTGCCCTTCCCATGATGATATTGTAGGCTGACTGGACATTCTTATCCATCACAAAGAAACGTACTCTTTCTGTTCGACAAGAAGGCCACGTACCGATGAGCATATCCAACTTGATTGTCCCAAGTGGAAAAACTTTCTCGCCAGCAAACCTGAGGAGGGGCCTGTGATAAGGCTCCAACTGAGACAACTTTAGATTTAAGCTATCGAAGCACGAGTAGAACATTATATTCGTCGAGCTACCATTATCCACCAGTACTCTTGAGATTATTACTTCCTTCATCCTCATTTTGATCACAAGTGGATCATCATGAGGATGCAGTACTCCTGCGAGGTCATTCTTGGAGAAACCAATGACCAGTTTTTCTTTGTTCACCTTCCTCGGGCGATCATATTCTGCTAGATTTATTCCCTGAATGTATGAACAAGCTTGAGCCTCATTGAGGTAATCTTTCCTTTACGCAGTAAGGTCCCCACCTCCTGCATCTCCACCTGTAATAACATTACAGTCAAATGATCCAAAGCGAATTGAAAATACCTCACATTCTGGCTGTCTTGGTCTCTTGGGGAGATCGGGGTCATCTTCTGGATCATCTTCATGATCTCTTTTCTTGTTTTCTTCTGTCCGACGAAGAGACCTAGACCTCTATCTTGCTCGGTCGTTGTTTTTTCTTTCATTTCTTCGATCAACATACTTGGTCAGCTTTCCTCGTCTGATGAGTGCTTCGATTTCATTCTGGAGAGCTATGCAATTTTTGGTCGTGTGACCATGGTCTTTATGAAACTCGCAATATTTGGCCTTATTCCTCTTGTCATGATCTGACTTCAATTTCCCAGGCCAGTTTAGTTCCTCGTTGTTCTTGATCTCTTTCAGGACGTGGTTTATGTCTACTTTCAAAGGAGTATAATTTTCAAATTTCTTCAATACCTCCCATGATGGCTTCCCTTTTGACTGCTTGTCACCACCATTGTTCTTATGCTCTTTCTTTTTAGCCTTATCAACCTCTACCTTGGTCTCTTTGATGTCCATATTCTTCTTCGCAGCCATAGCCTCCTCGGCATTCATGATCTTGGCCGCTTTTGCCATTAGTTCCGACATGGTTCTGGGTGGATCTTTGGCCAAAGTATAATACAATTTATTGGGCAGCAGTCCGCTCATCAAAGCAGTAATTGCTGTCTTTTCTTCATAATCGATAACTTCAAGCTTCTCGTTATTGATACGAGTTATGTAATCCTTGGTGATCTCACCTATTTTTTGTCTAACACTCAATAAATGTTCCACTCGTTTAACTGGTTTTGCTCCAAAATAGAAATTCCCAATGAAGAGCTCGGCCAGTTGAACGAAAGTTGAAATCTTCCCCCAAGGAAGATTATTGTACCATATTTGTGCAGATCCGGTAAGAGTTCCCAAAAATGCCCTGCATCTCATCTCGTCTGGCACGGCATAGATGTCGGCAGCGGCTTGGTATTGTTCTATATGAAGGACAGGGTCAGTTTTTCCATCATATTTGGGGGTCACAACAGGTGATTTGAACTTCGATGGTGTGGGGAAACCCACAATTGCCTGTACAAAAGGCGTTCCTTGGACGAAAGTTCTTTGGAGAGGATTCTTGGCCTTAGCCATTTCCCCTAGTCTATCCTCCAACCTTTGAATAGAGCCTTTCCATGCATCATTTCCATCCTCGGGCCTATTTTTTCGAGCAACTGATCTTGTTGAATTTGCCGCCTGGGATCTCTCACGACGAGCAGCTGGTTGTGATTGGGCAGAACCTTCTCTTAGATCAGATGGTCATCGAAAGTTTCTTGACACAGCCTTAGGAGGACTTTTATTCCTCTTAGGGCCCAACCGATCAAAATGAGAGACCCTGCTCAATCTTTCAAGAGCACTGGTCATTTCTGGAGAGAGAGTGACATCCTGTTGCGTATTTGTAGCTCGTACCGAGGAAGTTCGACCCGGTTGATAAGAAAAATCCTCAGATCTATCAGTGCGATATGAATCTCCTTGCCTCATACGAGAAGAAACAAAACGAGTATTTCTTTGAACACTTCGCTGTCCTGAGTGGGTCGGCGCTCCACCCCGGATAGTTTGCATGAGCTGTCGCATAGTCTCCTGCATGACCGTCTGGCCTTGAGCCAAATTGGCCATAATTCCAGCCAGATCTTGGACATTTGGAGGAGCGTATGGATTAGGGAGGTTTCCGACATTCCGATTGCTGGATTCAGGATTATCAGCCATTAAAAATGAGTTATTTTGATGAAAAACGAAAATTTTAGTCGTTTCCCACAGACGGCGCCAATCTGTTGATGTAAAAAATTAGATTATCTCTAATTATTTAATCACAGATAAATAATAAATAAAACAAGAGATTTTTAAAGCGGTTCAGCCTTGAAGGAATGGCCTACATCCACTATTTGTATTATTGATGATTGTTTACAGAATTCTCGATAGTAGTTTTACCAAGAAATTCTGAGTCCCCTGCTAATGAGGAGGTTACAATGTATTTATAGCCTTGAGGCTGTACAAATGAATGAATAACACACAGCTGTCCAATCGGCGTATGCGTCTGTGTGATAATAAAGAGCATTTAATGTGCAGTATCTTTTGTGATTATCCAGACATTAATGCTCTGTACGAGATGCAGCTCGGTCATTAATGCTTTGTACGAGATGCAGCTCGGACCGCCTGAGATGCTTGGACCGCCTTAGTAGCTTGGTCTTCATGAGTTGCTCGGTTCAGTGAAGTTCCTCGCAGAGCACCTGTTGCTCGGAGCATCGTAGTTGGTCGGGGAGGTTGAGTTCCTCGAAGTCAAGGTGTTTCTCGAAAATGCTTGTAAGTGCCATGTAGATTGACACGTGTATCTGTTTAATTTATCCATCTCAGTAGACTACTTTTGGTATCAACAATTACCAAAAGTGTTTTTCTTCAATTACTAAATGTTGATTTTTGAGCCTTTTAAGCTTGTGTAGAAGAGCATACATATGAAAACAAAAATATTTTAGACTCCTTCATAAACTTTTATTCGAGTTTTACTCTTCTTAATTTTAAATTAAAATAAAATTAAAAATTTGAAAAAATAATCTATATTGATAAATTTGTCAACGTAACTTGTGTTGAGCATTCAGAAGTAAATAGGTTCAAACTAACGACATAAATCATCCATTTGGAGGTTCTTTCGGATAAAATACATCTCATTAGAAAAAAAAAATCATCTTATTGAGGAAAAAATATTATAACAAAATGAGAAAAAAATAATTTAATAGCCCAAACATCACTATCTAACAATATCAGTTCACATAAAAAAACTGAAACATAATGACAGTGAGAAACATAGAGTTATTTCGAAGTGCAATATAAGAACACCCGTCAACATATAATTGACACCATGAAGAGTTAAAATTTCTTTCATAAATTTAATAATCCATGTAGTTACACACTATCTCCTATTATGATTTTTACCGTCGAATCAATATATCAAAGACCACATTATATGTATATCTATGAACATTGAAGTCTTGAATTTGAAAATCTTACATTTTGGTTCTAAATAAATGTGAAGTGTAATTTTTAGATGTAATAACATTTGAAGAAAAAAATAATTTCCCATCGGATAACTTTCTCCCTATCTCTCAACAGAGAAAAATCAAGGGATAATTATATTTAGGTCCCATTTATCGGGTCAACATTCTTATAAGTCCTATTGACTTTTCAACAATCCTTAGGTCCTATTCCAAATTTTTAGGGAATTTTTTCACAATTTTACCCTTTTAAAACCAACCATCCGTAACTTCCTTGAGGAAGTTACATAAGTGGTTGAACTTTTTTTTTAATCTTTAAATGATCATAACTTTTGATTTACAAATCCATTTTTCGCAAAATTACTATTTTGAAATCTGCTCGACGAGATCTATCAAATAAGATCTATGAAGGTTATAAAATTCCAAAGAAAATAATTTACACAAACAGTAAACTTTAGTGTATGCACTAAAATATGAAATAGTTTTATATATGTGATATTTTCACAAACAGACAGTAACATTTACTGTGGTAATACTACACAGTATATATATATATATATCTGGTGGATCCAAACCCTCTTTTTTCAAAAATACCTTATATTTAAATGTTCGCGCTAACGGTATCCAATCCTTACCACCATTGTTGGAGCATCAACGACCTTCGTTAGAGCTCCGATTTGGGGTGGGTAAGGGTGGCATGTGGTGCCGCTGGCGCGGACATTCGAAAAAAAGAGACTTTTGAATAAATGGGTTTTGGATCCACCGGAGTGTAATAGGGTGCCGCTGGCGCGGACCTTTGAAAATAAGATTGGATAAATGGGATCGAGATCATCTGGAGCACCGATTTGGGGTGAGTAGGGGTGGCACAGAACTTTAAAAATAGGAGCATATTGGATATATATATATATAGTTTGTAAAAATGTCATAGATATTAAACTTTATTGTATACACCAGAAAGTGAAATAGTTTCATATTTGTGACATTTTCACAAACAATAACATTTACTACAATAACATTTACTGTGTTAATATATTTATGACATAGTTTTATATATATGAAATAGTTTTATATAATATATATATATATATATATATATATATATATATATATATATATATATATATATATATATATATATATATATATATATACACACGTTAGATCCAAACCTCTTTTTTTTTTTAAATTATCATATTTTTAAAGGTTTACGCTAGCGACATTCAATCCCCACCACTACCCACCCCCATTATCGAAGCTTCAACAACTTTCATCAGAGTTATGATTTAGGTGGGTAGTAGTGGCATAGGGTGCCACTGGCGCGGACCTCTGAAATTAAGAGAATATTAGATAAATGGAGTTTGAATCAACTGGAGCTCCAATTTGGGGTGAGTAGGGGTGACATTGGGTTAGGTTTATATCTATAACATTTTTACAAACATTAACATTTATTGTGTTATAACACAGTATATATATACGGTGGATCCAAATCTCTTTTTTCTGATATTGTCTTATTTTTAATGCCCCGCGCTAGCGGTATTTAATCCCGACAACCACCAACCCCAATTGTCGGAGCTCCAACAACCTTCATCAGAGTTCTGATTTGGGGTGACATGGAGTGCCGCTGGAGCGGACCTTAGGAAATAAGCGAATATTGGATAAATGGGGTTTGGATACACCGGAGCTCCAGTTTGAGGTGAGTAGGGGTAGCATTGGATTAGGTTTATATCTGTGATATTTTCACAAATAATAAATGTTACTGTTTGTGAAAGTGTTACATCGGCATCCCATGCCACCTCAAATCAGAGCTCTGATGAAGGTTGTTGTAGCTCCGATAAAGGGGGTGGGTGGTGGTGGGGATTGGATGCCGCTGGCGCGGACCGTTAAAAACAAGATAATATCAGAAAAAAGAGGTTTGGATATATATATATATATATATATATATATACTGTGTTATATGAACACATTAAATGTTAATGTTTGTGAAAATTTTATAGATATAAAGCTAACTCAATGCCACCCCTACTCACCCAAAATCGGAGCTCCGGTGGATCCAAACCCCATTTATCTAATATTCTTTTAATTTCAGAGGTCCGGGCCAGCGGTAACCTATGCCACTACTACCAACCCAAATCATAGCTCTGATGAAAGTCGTTGAAGCTCCGACAATGGCGGTGGGTAGTGGTGGGGATTGAATGTCGTTAGCGTAAACCTTTAAAAATATGATAATTTTGAAAAAAAAAGTTGTTTGGATCTACCGTGTGTGTGTGTGTGTGTGTGTGTGTGTGTGTGTGTGTGTGTGTGTATATATATATATATATGTATGTATGTATGTATGTATGTATGTATGTATGTATGTATGTATGTATGTATATATATTATGTAATATTAACTCAGTAAATGTTACTGTTTGTAAAAATGTTATATATATATTGTGTAATATTAACTCCATAAATGTTACTGTGTGTGAAAATGTTATATATATAAAACTATTTCATAAATATATTAACACAGTAATTGTTATTGTTTGTAAAAAGGTCAGAGAAATAAAACTATTTCATTTTCTGGTGTATACAAAAAGGTTTAATATCTATGACATTTTTACAAACAATAGCATTTACTGTGTTATCACATTATATATATTCAGTATGCTTTTATTTTTAAAGCTCTGCGCCACCGGCACCTAATGCCACCCCTACTCACCCCAAACTGGTGCTCAAGAGTATCCAAATCCCATGTATCCAATCTTATTTTCAACGGTCCCCGCCAGCGGCACCCCATGACACTCTGATCGATCCAAAACCCATTTATTCAAAAGTCTCTTATTTTCAAAGGTCCGCGCCAGCGGCACCACATGCCACCCTTACCCACCCCAAATCGGAGCTCTGACGAAGGTCGTTGAAGCTTCAACAATGGTGGTAAGGATTGGAAACCGTTAGCGCGAACCTTTAAATATAAAGTATTTTTGAAAAAAGATGGTTTGGATCCACCGGATATATATATATACTGTGTAGTATTACCACAGTAAATGTTACTGTCTGTTTGTAAAAATGCCACATATATAAAACCATTTCGTATTTTAGAGCATACAGTAAAATTTACTGTTTGTGTAAAAAAAAAATTCTTTGGAATTTTATAGTCTTCATGGATCTTGTTTGATAGATCTCGTCGAGCAGATTTAAAAAATAGTAATTTTGCGAAAAACGGATTTGTGAATCAAAAGTTATGATCATTTAAAGATTAAAAAAAATCCAACCACTTATGTAACTTCCTTAGTGATGATTAGTTATAAAAGGGTAAAATTGTGAAAAAATTCCCTAAAAAGTTGGAATAGGACCTATAGAATTGTTGAAAAGTCAATAGAACTTAGGCCTGTCAATGGGTCGGGTCGGGTCTGGACTCGGACCCGACCCGAACCCGATCCGTATAATAGGGTCTGAGCATATTTTTTTGGACCCGAAGACCCGAATACCCGAAGACCCGTTTATTAAACGGGTAGGGTCTGGATCTTATACAAGACCCGGACCCGAAGACCCGACCCGAATTGTACATTATTATTTTGTATATATATACATATATACTATAAATTTATATATATTTATAAATATATCTTATCATTATATAACATGTAAGTATTATATATAAAAATATACATTTATGTATATAATAAATATAAGTAATATATGTTTTATTTATACTAATAATATTCTGCAATACATTACAAAATATTGTAATTTAAGATTAAATAATAAGAAGGGGGATAAAATAAAATAAATATAAAATAAATGTACATATTTGATCAGACCCGGACCCGAACCCGAGACCCGAAGACCCGAACGGATCCGGGTCTGGATCCAATATTGTAGACCCGATGAAGATCCGGCCCGAACCCGATGAAGATCCGATTACACAGATCTGGATCTCCCTAAACCCGACCCGTCTCCGATCCGTTGACAGGCCTAATAGAACTTATAAGAATATTGACCCGACAAATGGAACCTAAGTATAATTATCCCAAAAATCAAAAGCCCAACTTTAACTCAATTCCCACTCTTTTATCTTTGTGTGTATGTATTATAGATAAAACACACACATATATAGGAATATAGAAAATGTCATCACCAATGTCAAGAGCATCACCGACACCAACAACCCCACCACCAACAAACACAACCTCACCACCACCACCACCACCAAACACAACCTCACCACCACCACCACCAACATCTTCCCTCCCAACCCAACACCACCCACTACATCCCCACTAGCAGCAGCTTCCTCTCTGCCAACATCACCAACATTCTCACCGTCGCCGAAAACTCCAACTCCGTCAACCTCTCTCCACATCCTTCATCCACCAATTCCTTCTACTTCATCTTCACCATCCCCCCTACTCCCTCCGGTACCACACATGTTGGATTAATTCCAATATTTATTGATTTTAATTTTTAGTTGTTAATATTTTATTATATTATTTGTGTTTTATTTTAAACATAGTTTGGGTTTTAATATAGAAAGTAGAAACATGAGCAAATGGGTGTGAAAGATATGGGGAATGCTCAAAATCCCATATTGTCCCACATTGGAAGAATACTACAAAAGGTAGTGGTATATCAACTAAAGGACAACTAAGATTCTTAGTTGACAAGTCAAATAAGAGGCTATGATCCTACGCATCGCGACACGCGTAAGCGCGACACTCGGCGCGCGAAAGGGCGATTAGGCGACTTAGGGCGCATTGCGCGCTTTGACGCGCACTTGGCACTTTGCACGTGCGCATCATCGCTTGGAGCGTGGGAGCCTAAAGTTTTGACGAGGTAAAACAGATCAACGGTTGTGATTAAACGATCCGATCAAAGGGTTTAAAATCCGAAACGGCTTGATCTAAACCGTTAGATGAACTCGTAGCGTTTCGTGTAGGGGATGTCCATTCGCTTACGATGGGACGTCTAATATGAACCGTTAGATCATAGCTGTTCCAAACAGGCACGATCCAACGGTTGCTGAGTCACTCCATGAAGAGCTGTGACTGTGGAAGAACAGTCACAGAAATGGCTATAAAAAGAGTTCCAGACCTCTGTTTTGGACACCGAAAATTGCTAGTTTCTCCTCTCTCCGTCCTCTATACTTTGGCATTATCAAGTTACAAATTCAGAGTGTTCTCGGGTTTGATCAAACAGTACATAGTTTGAATCAAACAACTGTTCATACTGCATTGTATCCTGAAGGCAGGTTCTACAAAACCCATTGTGTACTCGCGGTTCTGGTTCTGTCTCAACCGGATTGGGAGAAATTTTGCCTAAAAGAAAGCGTTCTAAGAACGTGCCTTGCAGAAATTAATTATTATATTTCGTTATTTCCATACAAAACTCCAACAGTTTTAGACAAAAAATTTATTTTATATTCTTATTACTCCACTCAAATGGAAGGAACTGTGGCACAATCTATCCAAGTCATGACTCAAGACTTAATTCGACTCGACCGTTTTGATGGCGGAAATTTCACCCGTTGGCAAGAGAAAGTTATGTTCTTCCTCACATCACTAAAACTTGCATACATTCTAGATGATAACCTTGAACAAATTCCGAGCCCACACCCGAAGACACCGAAGGAATAAAGCAAAAACGTGTGAAGAGGAAAGAAGACGAATTTATGTGTCGAGGACACATCCTCAATGCTTTGTCTCAAACTGTTTATAGCGCTCATAGAATGATTCCGACGACAAAGGAATTATGGAAGGCTTTGGAGATAAATTATCAAAACGAGGAAGCGAGCAATCGTAAGTTTCTAATTTCAAACTATATGAATTTTAGAATGAATAATGATAAATCTGTCGTTGCACAAGCCCATGAACTCCAACAAATTATTGGTGACCTTAAAGCCGCTGGTATTAATCTTCAAGATGAATTTCAAGTAGGGGTGATTGTTTCAAAACTTCCATCCTCTTGGAATGGCTTTAAGAAGAAAATTAATCATGATGAAAAGACTTATACTGTGGAATCCCTTCTTCGTCACCTTCGTATTGAAGATGATACTCGTATTCGAGAAAAGAAGGATGAAGAAAGTGAGGGTCATTCAAAAGCTAATATGGTTGAGGATCAAAAATCCAAGATTACCAAATACTCAAAATTTAAAGCAAAGAATGATTCCAAATTCAAGAACCAAGGTGCAAATAAGAAAAAGAAGGGAAAATGTTTCTTCTGTGACAAACCAGGCCATTATTCTCGAGAATGTCGTCTTAAAAAGAAGGCATTTAAGGAAAAACAAGGGTCGAAGGAAACCAACAATGTTGAAGATTTTATTGCTACTGTTTGCGAAGCAAATTCAATTGATAATGAAAGTGGATGGTGGCTGGATACCGGCGCAACGGTCCACATATGCAAAGACTGCTCTTCATTCAAAAAATATCAAGAAATTGATGGAAAATAAGTGAATATGGCAAATAATCTTCGCGCCAATGTAGTTGGAAAAGGCACAGTGGAATTGAAGCTAACTTCTGGAAAGACACTTACTCTAATTGATGTACTTCATGTACCTGATATGTGTAAAAATCTTGTGTCTGGGGACCTTCTCAATAAGAGAGATTTTAAACTAGTGTATGAGTCTGATAAGTTTATATTGTCTAAGAATGGCCAATTTATTGGCAAAGGGTACTCTTGTAATGGCATGATTAAAATTAATGTAATCAATGATATTAGTTCTGCTTATATGGTTGAGTCTATTTCTTTATGGCATAGTAGATTAGGTCATGTGAATTATAGAAGTATAAAAAATATGACTAATCTCGGCTTAATCTCGGATTGTAAATTTGATAACCTTTCTAAATGTATAATTTGTGCTCAATCGAAGATAACTAGAAAGTCGTTCAAATCTGTTGAGAGGAAATCCGAAATGCTTGATCTTATTCATAGTGATGTATGTGATATGAAGAGTAATATGACTCGTGGTGGAAATAAATATTTCTTAACTTTCATTAATGATTACTCTAAGTATGCATATACATATTTACTTAAAAGTAAAGATGAAGTTTTTGAGAAATTCCAAATTTTTAAAGCAGAAGTTGAAACTCAACAAAATCGAAAAATTAAAGTCCTACGATCCGATAGGGGTGGTGAATATTACCCGAGTGAGTTTATACAATTTTGTAATACTCATGGGATAATCCATCAAGTTACGGCGCCATATACGCCACAACAAAATGGAACGGCGGAAAGGAAAAATAGGACTTTAGTTGAAATGATAAATTCAATGTTAATCAGTTCTGGTTTACCTTTTTCGATGTGGGGAGAAGCGGTTTTATCCGCATGTTATATTTTAAATAGAGTTCCATTGAAAAACAAGGATATTACACCATATGAATTATGGTTTAATCGTAAGCCTAATATTAGACGTCTTAAAGTTTGGGGATGTCTTGCTTATGTAAGAAAACCCGAACCTAAAAGACCTAAACTAGGAAATAGGACTTACAAATGTGTTTTTATTGGATACTCTAGTAACAGTACGACTTATAGATTTTTAAACCTTGAAACTCAAGAAATCATTGAGTCGGTAGATGTGCAATTTTTTGAACATCTAACAAAGTTTAGTACTTTGAATCAAGGTTTAGAAAATAATAATTCGACTGTTGACTCCTCAAATTTAGAAGAAAATTCACAACCTATATCTTCTTCAGAAACAACGAATGACGTCGAACCACGAAGGAGTAAAAGACAAAGAACTGAACCTGACTTTGTTATTTATTTAGTTGAAGGGGATTTAAATGAGACTAAGAACAAAACTAAATTTGTTCTTAATGTAGAAGATGAACCAACCACATTTCATGAAGCGGTAACATCTAGGGATGTTGTTTTTTGGAAAGAAGCAATAAATGATGAAATGAACTCAATTTTGTCAAATCAAACTTGGGTTATTTCCGATCTTCCCCCCGGGTCTAAACCTATTGGGTGCAAAGGGATATTTAAAAGAAAATTAAATACGGATGGTTCTATAAATAAATTTAAGGCAAGACTAGTTGCTAAAGGCTATAAGCAAAAATATGGAATTGATTACTTTGATACATATGCTCCTGTTGCTCGAATCACTTCCATTAGGATATTAATATCTCTTGCTTCTATTCACAATTTAGTTATTCATCAAATGGATGTTAAAACTGCATTTTTAAATGGTGATTTAGAAGAAGAGATTTATATGGAACAACCCGAAGGGTTTGTATTGCCTGGCCAAGAAAAGAAAGTGTGTAAATTGGTTAAATCTCTTTATGGCCTTAAACAAGCTCCTATGCAATGGCATGAGAAGTTTAATAATATTGTTATATCCCATAGATATAAAGTTAATGATGCCGACAAATGTATATATAGTAAATTTGAAAATGGTGTTGGTGTTATTATATGCTTATATGTGGATGACATGTTAATATTTGGGTCTAATCTCAAATATGTTGAAGAAACCAAAAGATTTCTTTCATCAAAATTTGATATGAAAGATCTTGGAGAAGATGATGTGATTTTAGGAATCAAAATTGTGAGAAAGGATAATTCTTTAGCGTTATCTCAATCTCATTATATAGAAAAAATTCTTAAAAGATATAATCATTTTGAACTTAAGCCAGCTGCTACACCAGTGGATCCTAGCATCAAATTAATGAAAAATACTGGGCGTGCTATGGACCAACTTAAATATGCTAGTATTATTGGTAGTCTAATGTATGCTATGCATTGCACTAGACCAGACATTGCTTATGCAGTGAGTGTATTGTGCAGATTTACAAGTAATCCAGGACAAGAGCACTGGAATGCAATTTCTAGGGTGCTTAGATATCTGAAGAGGACTTTGGATTATGGCTTACATTATGTAGGATATCCATCTATTTTAGAAGGATATAGTGATTCAAGTTGGAATAATCTTGAATCAAAATCCAAGTCAAATACTGGTTGGATTTTTATGCTAGGAGGAGCATCTATCTCTTGGGGATCCAAGAAACAAACATGTGTATCAGATTCAACAATGCAATCTGAATTTATAGCCCTAGCAGATGCATGTAAAGAATCAGAATGGCTTAGAAATGTGTTGTATGATATTCCTTTATGGAAAAATCCATCACCTTCTATTATGATAAGTTGTGATAACCAAGCCACAATTTATAAAGTTTCGAACAAAACTTACAACGGAAAATCTAGAAACATTAGTCTAAGACATCAAATTATAAGAAAATTACTCAAGGAAGGAGTAATTACAGTCGACTATATTAAAACGAACAAGAATTTAGCAGATCCTCTGACTAAAGGTCTTGTAAGAGAGATGATATATATCACCTCAAAACGAATGGGACTAAGGTCTATTAAATAACACAACTATATTTAATGGGAACCCAACTCATATCTTGAAAATATAGATAGAGTTCAATGTGGTACAAACAAGCTAAATTATAGTTATGGAACACTAGGAATTTATACAAAAAGTTCCATTCCTATATGCCTAGTGTTGGTTTTCTGCATGTTAGAGGATGAAGGTTACTTCTTAATAAATCATATAAGTGTGACTCGCAGAATCACTAAAGTTGATTTACCTATTCGAGTGTCGAAAGTGTGGCCGCTTTCTATGAAATCAAGACCGATCCTAAAGCGCTCGTGAAATCAGGATTAGCACAAGGCCATAAAAGTGCATGCTAGAAGAACACTTATAAACTCAGAAATCGGTATGTGTGATAGTTCCGTCTAGTCTCAAAAGGTCCTTGGTTCAAGATACGTTCACCACAGCACCTTGATGAAGCTTTGAATTATTTTCACTATATGGAAGTTCAAGTCCGAAAGACACTTCTCATTTATGTACTAGATTTTAGCGATAATGCCAAAAGTTATTTATTGTCTTTTTGCTTTGCTCTCTTGTGTATATTGAAATTGGTGGGAAAATTTTGGATTAATTCCAATATTTATTGATTTTAACTTTTAGTTGTTAATATTTTATTATATTATTTGTGTTTTATTTTAAACATAGTTTGAGTTTTAATTCAGAAAGTAGAAACATGAGCAAATGGGTGTGAAAGATATGGGGAATGCTCAAAATCCCATATTCTCCCACATTGGAAGAATACTACAAAAGGTAGTGGTATATCAACTAAAGGACAACTAAGATTCTTAGTTGACAAGTCAAATAAGAGGCTATGATCCTACGCATCGCGGTGGTGCTTAAGCACCACCAATCGCGACACGCGTAAGCGCGTAAGCGCGACACGCGGCGCGCGAAAGGGCGATTGGGCGACTTAGGGCGCATTGCGCGCTTTGACGCGCACTTGGCACTTCGTACGTGCGCATGTCGCTTGGAGCATGGGAGCCTAAAGTTTTGACGAGGTAAAACAGATCAACGATTGTGATTAAACGATCCGATCAAAGGGTTTAAAATCCGAAATGGCTTGATCTAAACCGTTAGATGAACTCGTAGCGTTTCGTGTAGGGGATGTCCATTCGCTTACGATGGGACGCCTAATCTGAACCGTTAGATCGTAGCTGTTCCAAACAGGCACGATCCAACGATTGCTGAGTCACTCCATGAAGAGTTGTGACTGTTGAAGAACAGTCACAGAAATGGCTATAAAAAGAGTTCCAGACCTCTGTTTTGGACACCGAAAATTGCTAGTTTTTCCTCTCTCCGTCCTCTATACTTTGGTATTATCAAGTTACAAATTCAGAGTGTTCTCGGGTTTGATCAAACAGTACATAGTTTGAATCAAACAACTGTTCATACTGCATTGTATCCTGAAGGCAGGTTCTACAAAACCCATTGTGTACTCGCGGTTCTCTTTCTGTCTCAACCGGATTGGGAGAAATTTTGCCTAAAAGAAAGAGTTCCAAGAACGTGCCTTGCAGAAATTAATTATTATATTTCGTTCTTTCCATACAAAACTCCAACAACACACTCCCCTCCGGCGACTAGGACTCCATCTCCTCTGTCAACTGGCAGATCTTCTCCTCCGCCACCTTGGTTGTCTTCATCGCCAACACCCTCTTCATCCAGGTCGTCATATATATTATCTGAGATGTGGTTAGAATCTCTATTGATGGTATAGACGCCCTTGTGTTGAGTCTTCTTTTTATTTTTTGTAGGAAGAAAATGAGCAAGGACCAAAATTAGAAAGAGAAAGTTGGGATGTGATTTATTTCTCCAAAATTTCAATTTATAAGATATCTAGGAAATGGAAAGCCAAAATTTCAATTTATAATATATCTGGGAAATAGAAAAGCATGAAGTAGAATGGATGGAGAAAAAGGAACCAAACCAACGAAAAGGAAGGTATAGAGTCGTGTGTTCTTTTAATAAGAAAGAGAAAGTTGAAAAAATTAAAAAAGGTGAATTAAGCTACCAGTTCCATGTGAACACCTCATGAATCTAGGAGGCTTAAATGTAGGCTTTCGTTTTAGAGTAATAAAATAGATATAGACATGTGGTCACAACACATTCAAAAATCAGGATAAAACACCTTTTAGTTTGGTATGGTTGATGTTTTGAAGTCGTAACTTCCCTGTTGTATATTTCATAAACAACTTGTACATGTTGTAGTATAATGATAATAACCATCTCTAGAAAAATCGAAATGATGCAGCGTAAAATGCGTTGGAAATTATATTTGTATGGATTTACAAAAATCTATGGTAGACTACACAATTTATTACAAATTTTTACATCTTAATCTTTGAACATGAATGAAAACAAAATTAGTTGCTATAGAGAAATTTTACTTTCAGTCACATCTTAGTGCTGAATCATATGCTTGCGATAAGAATGATTCATTATCATTAAGATATGATATGTGGATAATGATGTGGGATATGAAAATAGTAAAAAATGAATGCAATATATGTTGGAATATTGCTATGAATTAATTATATATTGTTATGTTTATATTATTTCTTGCACATGTTAAATTGTATTGGATTGGTAGGTGGAAAGTCAATGCCATCAATATTGATTAAACCTAAATAAGATGATACGTAATTTACACAAGCAATGTGATTATAATATCTGGCAATGGGTATAACCTCTATAGTATTATTTTATTTGATGAAAAATAAAAAGGTGTATTCTTCATAATCTCGGGCTTTGTTGAAAATTAATGTGTGCATATGGTTGTAACCCTCATAATATTGGGCTTAAATAAGACTAAATTAAACTAATGTTTCCTTCATAATCTCGGTCATTGTAGGAGATTATATTATCATAGGTGTTATGATGTTGGATATTTTATTGGGGTTATGTTAGGTGCGTGAGTAGTTATTCACTAAGTTGTTTAACTTACACTCATATAGTTTTTCTTTCTAGTGCTAGTTCAAAGAACGTCCACTTCCAAGTTTGAATTTTATTGTTGGAAAATCCTAGGGTTGTTATATTTTTGGACTTAGAAAAATGCTTTAGCTTGTGTATAAAAACTTGACAAACCTATGTGGTTGTGTGTAGTTTTTTTAGCAGCACTTGTACATTATGTTCGTTATACTTTGACTTATATTTATGTTATGTATTATATTTTCATGAATTATCTTTTTAATTCAAATTTAATTTGTCATCAAAATTTTAAATCATAAATTGCTTGCATGGTTATAGCTTAACTCAAGGTAGGGAGTGACACTCTTGGTTAGAGAATGACTAGACACACAATGTGTTGTTCAGAATAGTCTCTCAACTTAGTATAAGCCTTTTAAGTAGGTTCAATATTATAAGAGTAATGATACACACACAGAAAATTTATCCCAAAATTATCGAAATTGTGCTTTAAGGGGTTGTGCCCTGACGGGACCCACTCCATAGTACAATACCCTTAAAGCACATTCGGTAATTTTTCGGTATACATCATTTTCCATATTATAAACCTTGACTACATAACTATCGGGAAGTGGGAGATTAAGGCAACACCTACTTATCATGTTTGTGGCAGAAGAGCTTGATCACCGAATAAATGAGCAGTTATGGACCAACATATCATTTGTTAAAGAAAATCAATTACCCACTTATGACGTATTCCATTTAACAATGCATGATTAAATGACTTGGAGATATTCAACTATTTTTTTTAAAAAAAATCAAACACTTCAACATGTGTTACCAAATTTGTTGGAAAAGTGAATTTATTATCTAAAATTGATGATAGATACCACTTCACTCACTTTAGCAAACAAGAACCAGTAACTGCGAGAGGGTGTGCGCTCACAACTATTATTGCCACTAGTTGAAAACCCACGCAATGAGCAGGCGAGACACAACGTGTGAAACATAAGTAATAAGAAAAAATACGGATAAAAAATTTAGATCAATATTTTTTACAACCATCTTTGAGACATTTATTCCACAATACACCATGTATTATACATGGATACTGAGGTTAAGAAATAGGACCTTGTTTAGTTATAACTTGTGCTAACAAAACACTTTACAAAACACCATAAATTACCATCAGAAAAAATTATGATACATAACAAAGCCCATGGTATATAAAAGGAAAAAAAATGTATATCAGTGTTATAAAAATAAATATATGAATAAATACTTTCAGTAAAAATTTACAATCTCATCTGAACATAAAATCACAAAAAGAAACTCATTAAACCAATTTCTTGAAACCTAATTTATTGCATTCGAGAAACTAATATGACAATCACCATTAACACAGATTACCACAGGTTACAATAGACTTGAGACTTCACACGACACAATATACCAAATTTTTAACGGGCTTGGGCATCGAAGAAGAGAATTTATTTTCTTCTATTTTCTTTTTGTTAACGTTAGGAGAAGAGAGAATTGAGAGGCATCCGAATAGGATCATACCAGTTCGTTGCTTGAGTTGTGGAAAACCTATTAAAAAATAATGGGGTGTATATCTTGATATTGTCGAAGCGGGTTACACCTAAGATGAGGCTCTTGATGCATTGGGATTTATAAAAGTGGAGGTGGGATTGGAAAATGAAGGGATGGGAAAGAGGGAATGGGCAAGAGAGAGAGGGGGAGAGAGAGAGACGCGTGGTTAATTGAGGATAGAGGGGGATGAAGTTTTACATTATAAATAAAAGAATCCTAGGTGTACACTCTAAACAAAGAACGTTTGTATATACATCAAAATCAATATGTTACTAAATGTTAATTATAAAACAAAGGTGTCAAATCATTCACCAATTTTTTCCCTTCCACCGATAGAATCGAATAAAATTAGTATATCTAATATTCAACTAGAAAACAAATCAATTGCACTCACGCCTCGATGAAAAACTATAACAATAAATATTTAAATTCACATCATCGTTGGGTGAAAAATAAGTTTAATATAGTAGGTAAACTAATATCTAGAGGAAAACATAAAATTGGGCACAAAATCTTTATTTATTGTCGATTAGATATAGAAATCCAACTTGAAAATTTTAAAGAGCGAGAATGTGATGTTGTCTCCCTGATTGCAGCTTGTCAAGATGTATTGGATAAATTGTTGATTGGTAAAATTAATGGAGGGTGATCGATGAGATCGAGAGGTTATTCGCTGATTGCTTCATTGTCGTATGCATTCATCATGCGTATTATTTCAAGAGGTAAAATATTAGATCAACTAATATCAATCTATATTTGTACATGTAAAATATACACACATTTGAGAAAGGATAAGCATACACCTCTCAAATAATATTAGTAATAAAATAAGATGCTTGCCAAAAAGTTTAAAAATTAATATTTTCATTACATATATATTTTGGAAGTAAATTATGTTTAATTTTACGTACGTTCAGGAGCATAGCCTTTTCAAGGTGGTTTCTCCAGTTAGTTAGTTCTGATCCAGCGCCTTCTTTTTTATCACTCAATGTCATTTTTTAGGGTCGATGAAATTTCGTGTAACAATTTTCATCTATCGTATTTTTATTCTTAGATTCCTTATTCTTCAACGTTAGTATATACAACTGCTAAAACCTTTATAAATTTGTGTCAAAATTCAAAATTGAATTCACAAATAATTATCCCCGCCATCAATACCAAGCAACCAATAGAAAATGCACAATTAAATAATCCTACCTTGGAGAACCAACCATCCTTCGAAATCCATAGTTTTAGAACTGAAACTTTACCGTAATACATTCCAAAAAAGCATAATAAGACGTAAAAAGAAAAAGTTTTAAGTTAGCACATTAAATTAACTTTGTAAGAAATAAATCAATTATTAAAATTTGATTTCTTTATAAACCAACGAAATTACATATATTAATAACCATATCAATCAAATAATTTCCCACCATATGAGATCATATTTTCACTCAATGATAAAAAATAACTAAAGAAAAAGTCCTAAATATTTCAAAATAATGGATATTAAACCCCATGAGCACAATTCTATAGAAACATAAATCATAAAGAAAATTACATGATTATCAATAAACCAAAAGATGATTTAATAGGGTGATTATTGTTGTTGATGTAAAAAATTAGATTTGACCTAATTCTTTTAATCACAGATAATAAGAATAAAGAAAAATAGACAATGGATTTTTAAAGTGGTTCAGCCTTGTAAGAATGGCCTACGTTCAGTGTATTTGTATTGATGACTGTTTACCCAGAATTCTCGATAATAGGTTTATCAAGAAATTCCGCGTCCCCTGCTAATGAGGAGGTTACAATGTATTTATAGCGTTGAGGATGTACAAATGAAAGGACAACGCACTGCTACCTAGTAGACATGTACATCTGTATGATATTACTGAGTATTTAATGCGCACGCCAATCTGTTGATTCTCTTGATTTTGGTGCGATGTACGCTAAGTAGCTCGGACCGCTTAAGTTGTTTGCACCGCTTAAGTTGCTCGGCACACTTAAGCTGCTCGGGGCTCCTCAGTTGTTCGGACCGCCTAAGTAGCTCGACATGCTTAGAGTTGCTCGGGGCCTCCTTTAGTTCCTTGTGGCTTCTTAGTTGCTCGGTGGTCTTGAGTTGCTCATCTAGAGTATTCGTATTTGCTATGTAAGCTGACACATGTCTTTAGGTGATTGATCCATGTCAGCAGACTAAATTTGGTATCAACAGAAGCCCCCAATGTTTCGTATTTTGATGTTGAAGAAAAGTATGGAACATTCTGCTGCTTAGATTTTCGATTTGTATGGATTTTCAGAAGGTATTCATTGTATACAACTCATTTTTAAATGCACAGTATCAGTCCTCATAAATATTTTGAATTTCCATAACCGCTTCGTTATTTGTGCCCTTTTCTTCTTTTTAGCCGCCAGATACGCAATCGTCCGTTCTGGTAATCATTATTTTTCTCCTTTCTCGAGGTAAAGTATTTAAGCGCTACAGAAAATCCTATCGTCTTTTACTTTTTCAAATCTGTATCTTTGAACTTCCATTTCTTCTCTATCTTGTGCGTTCGTTTCTTCCATCGTTCGTTGTCAACTGATTCACTCCATTCCTGTAAGATTTTCTTCCTTTTCTTTTATTTACTTTGTTCATCATGGTTTACGTTGTTGAATCGCTTAACAAGTTTCATTCTGAATTTGCTATTCCTTCACGGGTCACATTGGAAGAACTTTTTAAACCTTCTGACTATTTTTCTTTGGCCGAGGGACGTCAGTTCCCAAGTCTCTTTGTGGCTGAGTGTGGCTTTTCTTTTCCTCCCAATCCTTTATGTTTGGAGTTCTGTCAGTATTTTGATGTTGTTCCTACAAAGATAGCACCGAATACTTGGAGAATAGTTAATGGAGTCCATATGTTAAACCAACTCCATGGAACCCGCTTAGGAATCCCAGAGATTATGTTTTGTTATAGATGGGCTGTCAGCAATAGTACTTTTTATTTAAAAACTAGGTTTTTAAATAGGGCTTTAGTTGTCAATCTTCCAGATGCCAATAAGGATTACTTTGAGCATGGGGTTGTTATGAAAAATTGGTAACATGCTCCATTAAGTGGAGATGATTTATATCAGGGTCCCAGGTGTCCCCCCTATGGCAATGGAATAGGTAGTTTCATTTTTTGAAATATTGTTTCCTTGGTGTTTGACAAAATGTATCACTTACATTTAATTTTTTATGATTTGCAGTTGATAGAAAAAGAAAATCTCCAAAGGAGACAGAGGTTAATTTGTAACATTTGAAACTTATCTGGAGTTTGCACCAAACCGTGGCCGAGTAGCACATTAGATCGGCTTCTTATTTATTGCAGTATAAGAGTTACACTTCCTCTTTTACTGCTCGTCCAGTGATTGTTAGTCTTGATCAAATACCAGCTACTGATTCTAGTGTGGAGGGTTCTTCCTCTGAATCAAGTATTCCTATTGGTGACATAATGAAGAGAAGAAAAGTTCCTTCCTTATTCGACAAGACTGACTCTCCTGCTGTGGAGGCAAAGAGAAGCAAAAGAGATGTCCCAGGAGAGGGGATAAGGACTGTAGAGGTACCCCCTTCTGACGCTACCAAGAAGTTTAGCGAGAATCCCCCTGTGGCTCTAAGCAAGGTCGTCGAAAAGCCCCATGTGGCTCCGACCAAGGATGTTGTTGTTACCCCTCCAAGCGAGGTCATTGTTATATCACCAGCCAAGACAACATCTTTGGTTGAGAATGTTCCTGCTCCTACGAGGAGGTTAAGGAAAAGTTCTTCTGAGAGACCAGCAGAACCTGTCTCTTAGTATTTAAATATTGAAGGTGGTGTCCCCACTTTTGTTCCTCCGAGCTCTTCCATGGGCTCGGTGAAGTCTTGGATTATCCCCGATGTCCAAAGTATCGAAGACTCTCTTTCTCGTGACAGGGTCACTACCTTGGCTGCTCAACATATTGCCTCAGTAAGTATTACTAGTCTAAGTTTTCACTTTTTAATGCTCTGTTCTTGTACTGACTTAAAGTTATTTATCTTTTCAGTTGGTAACATGTTTCAATACTATTTTAAAGAAGGATGAGGCTCTCAAGGCTTCAAGCTCCTCGGGAGGTGTAGAGGAGGCTTTTGTGGCTATGACTCAGTCTTTAAAAGACTCTCGTCAAAAGTATGAAGAGGATAAAGTTTCTTGGGATAAATAGGTTAAGTCCGTTGAGAAGGAGAGGGATCAAGCTGTGGAAGCCTCCAAGGGTTTGGAGAATAAATTGAAAGAGTTTGAGAAGAATAATAAGGAGCTTGAGGAGAAGCTCAAGAATGCTGTAGAGCTTGAGAATAAGCTCAAAGTTTCTGAAGAGGAGATAAATAAACTTCATGATGTTGATCGTCAGAAGCAGGAGGTGGAGGAGAAGTTGAGGGTTGCCGAGGAGCTCCTTAGGAAAAGGACCTCCTCGGAGAAAGTTAAAAGGAAGAAGGATATTAAGAAATCATTCAGCATAGGTTGGGATAAGGGCTGGAATAAGTGTTTGGCCGCCATGTCCTCACAAATGGAATACGTCGGCCTTAAATATTTTAGGGATGGATAGGTGGCAGCCCTACAAGAGATGAAAGTTGCTAAAAATTCTAACTTATTTCAGCAACACACTCATGGCCCTCCTCCTTCTTTCGCAGAAAAAGAAGAGGACGAAGCTGCCTCAGAAGAATCCTCTATGGTAGTTGGAGATCAGGCCCAGACTGTTCCAGCTGTTCAATTATGCTCTGAGTAACCCCAACCGACCACTAATCCTACCGAGCAGCTACTCTTGCCTTCCGAGCAACCGTCCTCCTCGTCCAAGCCCCCCGAGGAAGTTTAGGAGACAAATAAAATGTGTAGAGTAGTTTGGGTGTTTGTTTTGTTATTTCAGAATGTAATCTCCGACTTTGTATTTTCCCTTATGATGAAATAAAAATTCAAATTTTTGGTTGTCCATCTTGACTTTTCCTTCTACTTGCTCTGTCTGCATTCTTATTAATTCTTTATATCTCTTCTTTTTACTAGTTTATGTCCAGGATGGAGCTTTTGTCAGCTCACGATACTGAATTTATGAAAAAATGCAATGACTACTTCAAGGCTGGTCATGCAGTCCTAAAAGAGGCTCAAATCATTGACATCATTAGTCCAGATTCTTCTAAACAAGTAGTCGAAGCTTACCGATATCTGAAGCACTTGCTCGATCGAGCTGTTGCTAATAACGTGGCTTATTATGAGATGATCAAGGATCTCCAAGGAATTATAGAGGAACTTCAGAAGCAGTACAAGGAATCCTCCACACTTTTGCACCAAGGGTACGAGAAGAAATATCAATAACTCAGTGCTGAAAAAGGATATGATAAGTTCATCTCTGCCCACAAGAAGAAGGAGAGCGTTTTGAAGCTTGAGGTCGAGGAGCATAGGCAGATCACCAAGTTGCTGGAGCAAGAGAACATTGCCTTGCAAGAGGAAGTAAAATAACTAAAGTCTGCTGCATCTTCCTCGGGAGCCTTGGTCCATGTCAACGATGAAGGCTTCTCTTTCCTGGAGGTCAAAAATGCCAACTTAAGAGATGAGTTGGAAACTTTAAAAAGGGTTGGACCTTCCACCTCTGCTCGCGGACGAGCAAGATCTTCTCGGGGACGAGCAAGGGTTGCTCGGGTTACTATTAAAGAGGCAAGAACTCAAGCAACTTTGGAAAATCAGGAAGTTCAACCGGTAGCGAAGAATAAAGCTTTAGCAGAGATGTCCAAGAAGATTCTGAACCTCAGCGAGCAACTTACTTCCCAAAGATCTTCCTAGGAGAATAAGAACTTCTAGTGAAGAATCTGCACGATCAGCTGGAGAGATTGACCTACCAGTTTCACAAACAGCCCAGAGAGTTTTGGATGGCTGGATACAACGAAGCTCTCTACCATCTTGATGATCGGATCTAACAATCAAACAATGAGGGTTATAAGCAAGGATGGCTGAATGCACTAGGGGTGTTAAAGTTGGAGCAGGGCCACTATCTATGGGATTATTATGACCCCGAACTGCTCGAGTTTCCCGTGCCACCATTTAAACTTGATATGGGCTGGATTCTTGCTCGGGAAATTCCTCAGTGCCTAATCTCCAAGTATCTCGGCGACTACAGTCTGCATTCTAATTTCGAGATATCTCGCTCGGAGCACTTGCTTGATCGGCCATCAGTGATGAATGTTCGAATGCTTTAGGATGTAAATTTCATAAACTCTCCTTATGCCTTAGACGATCCTCCTGTTGGAGTAGAACCCATTTCAAAGGCAGAGGGAAAGAAACCCGTAGAGTAGGATTTGTTTATGTAATGAACTTCATTTATGTAATCTGCAATTTATCATATGTAATTTGTTCTGGTTTTAATGAAGAAATATTTAGTTTTCTTTGCAATTGTTATGGGTTTGAAATATCTCTCTTATTTAATGATGAATGTATACGTATATCTGTAAAAAGACAAAAAATGTCCTGTGTTATTTTAAATTGTCGACCAACCGGAGTTGGTGAAAATAATTTGTTGACCAACCGGAGTTGGCGATATTTTGCTTCCCGACCAACTGAGGTTGGAGGAGATTTATTTCCCGACCAACCGTAGTTGGTGAATTTTATTTACCGACCAACCGTAGTTGGTGGATTTTTTGTTTACCGACCAACCGTAGTTGGTGGATTTTATTTACCGACCAATCGTAATTGGTAGATCGACCAATCGTAATTGGTGGATCGACCAACCGTAGTTGGTGGATTTTTATTTACCGACCAACCGTAGTTAGTGGACCGACCAACCGTAGTTGGTGGATTTTTATTTACCGACCAACCGTAGTTAGTGGACCGATCGACCAACTGTAGTTGGTGGATTTTTATTTACCGACCACCCGTAGTTAGTGGACCGACCAACCGTAGTTGGTGGATTTTTATTTATCGACCACCCGTAGTTAGTGGATCGACCAACCGTAGTTAGTGGAACGACCAACCGTAGTTAGTGGATCGACCAGCTGTAGTTGGTGGATTTTTATTCTGAACTTGATGCGTAGTGTGTAGCACTAATACTCCAAAAAATTTCACCAAAAAGATAAAACTGGGTAAAACTTTTAACACTTTATTCATACTGAAGAAAACTCCATTACATAGAAACTTATACTACTGATAATACTTACGTAGATGTTCTGCATTCCATGCATTCTTAAATTCTTCTCCTTCTAAGGTTTCAATCCTGTAGGTTCCTGGACGAACAACCTCTGTTACTAGGGCCCATGCCAGTTAGCTTCCAGTTTATTGTGCTTTTGAATTACTTTCTTGAGCACATAGTCTCCTTCCTTCAAATCACACTTTTTTACCCTCTTGTTGTAAAACAGAGCTGTTCGTTGTTGGTATGCAACATTCCTGATTGCTGCTGCTTCTCTAACTTCTTCGAGCATATCTAGATCCAATCGCCTCATCAAGTCACTAATAGGAGAATCGAAATTTAGCACCCTGTGTGTGGGGAGGCCTAACTCGGCAGGTATAACAACTTCACTTCCAAATGCCAGCATGTATGGAAATTCTCCTGTTGCTGCTCGCGGTGTAGTACGATAAGCCCACAGCACAGAATGTAGCTCGTTAATCCAATTTGCCTTTGCATCGTCCAGTCGTTTTTTCAAACCATTCAGCAGCGTTCTGTTTGTCACCTCAGTTTGTCCATTGCTCTGGGGATGGCCTGGTACAGAGTGGGTTTTCAATATGTTTGACTGATGACAGTATGCAGCAAACTCCTCGTTGTCAAATTGGGTTCCATGATCAGTAATGAATGCATGGGGAAGACCATATCTACAAATGATATTCTTTTAAATAAATTGATACACCTTGTCATATGTCATATCAATAAGAGGCTCAGCTTCCACCCATTTAGTAAAATAATCCACAGCGACTACAAGGTACTTGAACCTTCCTCTGGTTGTTGGGAGTGGCTCGACCAAGTCTATCCCCCACATGGCAAATGGCCAAGGGGATGTTATGGGTGTCAAAAATGCCTGGGGAGTTCTTCGAATAGAAGAGAAGCGTTGACATTTGTCACATTTCTTGGCATAGGATATACAATCATCCCTCATCGTCGGCCAATAATATCCATGCATTATTATTCTTTGCAAAAGCGACCGACCTGCTACATAGGCTCCATAGGACCCTTCATGGACCTCTTCAATCAAATCTTTCACCTCGGAGGGATACACATATCTTTGCAAACCTGCTATAATTCCTCGTCTATACAAAATTCCATTAGTCAATACATAACGAGCATATTTAAACTTCAGTCTCTTGGCTGCGAGTTTATCAGTTGGTAAAGCCCCCTCTTCAATATAGGCCCTAATAGGATCCATCCATGATGGTACTAAATCAAGGGCAATGAAGTTCATCGTCAGATCTTTGTCAATGCTCCGACTAGCCAAGATTTCTATTGGGATTGTTCTTCGTATCTCGGTGCGCGTGGCTGAGGCCAATCGAGCTAAGGCATCTGCTCTTGCATTCTCCGATCTAGGTATTCTAATCAACTGTACTGCGTTAAAGCTTGATACCATCTCCATTGCTTTCTCATGATATTGGATCATTAATTCTCCTTTTGCTGCATACACTCCCAATATTTGATTTACAATCAACTGTGAGTCACTGAATGCAACGACTTGCTCTACTTTCATAGTTTTAGCTAGACTAAGACCCACGATCATAGCTTCATATTCAGCCTCATTATTTGAAGCCTTAAATTGAAAGCGCAAGGCATACTCCATATCGATCTCATCGGGGCTGTTTAAAATAACTCATGCTCCACTGCCCGTAGTGCAGGAAGAGCCATCTACATATAAATTCCACACAGGTATCTCATTATCAAACTCTTGGTCAGACAGAGTTCCTTGATGGAATATTTGATGCTTTCCTCTATCCTCCTCCAACACTTCTTGTTGCTCGTCGACCAACTTCTCTTGCTCGTCAACTGATTTAAGTTGGCCAGAGTTTAAATTTGATGATCCTGTAACATCCACAGGTTGGTCGGTATTCGACTCCTGCTCTTTAGAGGTATTCAGATAGGTGAACTCTGCGATAAAATCTGCCACAGCCTGGCCTTTAAGCGAGGATCTTGGTTCATAAATTATGTCATACTCACCAAGTTCTACTGCCCAGTACATCAATCTTCCTGATTTCTTCGGTTTGTGCAGAGCTTGCCTTAACGGCATATCAGTGTACACCACTATAGTATGGGCTTGAAAGTATGGCCTCATCCTTCTACTGGCTTTAATCAGTGCTAGTGCCAACTTCTCTAGCCTTGGATATCTGATTTCGGCTCCTCGAAAGGCCTTGCTAGTGTAATAGATTGGTTTTTACACTTTATCCTCCACTCTTATCAATGCCGAGCTTACTGCATTTTTTGAAACTTCCAGGTACAAGTATAATTTCTCTCCCATCACTGGTCTGGACAACAATGGAGGTGCTCCCACGTATTTCTTCAATTATTGAAAGGCCTTCTAGCATTCATCATTCCACTCGAAAGTTTTTCGGAGTGTTTTGAAGAATGATAGGCATCTATCAGTTTCTCGTGATACAAATCTATTAAGTGCTGCAACTCGTCCTGTGAGACTTTGCACTTCCTTCTTCGTCGTAGGAGATAGCAGTTCCAATAGGGCTTTGATCTTGTCAGGATTCGCCTCAATTCCTCGTTGATTAACAATGTATTCGAGAAACATACCTTCTCGTACTCCGAATATGCATTTGGTGGGATTCAGATTCATTGGATATTTTTCTAGTTGATCAAAGGTCTGGCCTAAATCAACTAGATGATCAGCAGCTTTCTTTATTTTTGTCAGCATATCGTCAACATAAACCTCCATGTTATGACTGATTTACTCCGCAAACACCTTGTTCATTAGCCGCTGATATGTCGCACATGTATTTTTATGTCCAAAAGGTATAACATTATAACAATAAGTTCCCCTTGGGGTAATAAAAGAGGTACTCTCCCTGTCCTCAGGCTTCATCTTAATCTGATTGTAACCAGAATAAGCATCCATGAAACTCAACAATTCGTGCCCCGAGGTAGCATCCACCAGCTGATCGATTTGGGGCAAAGGAAAATGATCCTTTGGGAATGCCTTATTGAGATCGGTGAAGTCTACACACATCCTCCATTTGTTATTTTTCTTCTTTACCATCACCACATTAGCTAGCCAATCAAGATATTTGACATCCTCAATAAAATAGGATTTTTGGAGCTTCTCGACTTCTTCTTGTATAGCTTGGTTCTTTTCGGGGCTGAACACTCTTCTTCTTTGTTTTACTGGCTTGATCTCCTTATTCACATTAAGCTCGTGACATAGGAAAGCTGGGTCTATCCCTGGCATGTCCTCGTGGCTCCATGAAAAAGTTTGTTTTCTGCTTTTTAAAAATGCTATTAGCTCTTGTTTTATTGACACGTCTAGTGAAGCACCAATTTGAGTTGTTCGTTCTGGATGCTCATCGTCCAGAATGATATTTTCAGTAGCTTCCATAACCTGAGCCTTAACGAGCTGAGACTCATCTCTTGGGTCTAAAGTCTCAATCTCTGCGTCTTCTATCTCATCAACCTGATAAGTAGTAGTCTTCTTTCTGGATTCTTCACGCTTTTCTTGCTCGGTAGATGAATAGTAGCATTCCCGAGAGTCGCCCTTCACCACTCCTACTCCAAAGTTGGTTGGGAATTTTAAACATTGATGTACTGTAGATGGTACTGCTTTGAACTTTTTCAAACCTACCCTTCCCATGATGATATTGTAAGCTGATTGGACGTTTTTATCCATGACAAAAAAGCGTACTCTTTTTGTTCGACAAGCAGGCCATGTACAAATAAGCATATCCAACTTGATCGTCCCAAGTGGAAAAACCTTTTCGCCAGTGAAACCAAGGAGGGGCCTATGATATGGTTCCAACTGGGATAGCTTCAAACTCAAACTGTCAAAGCATGGATAAAACATGATATCTGTCGAGCTACCATTATCCACTAATACTCTTGAAATCACTACTTCCTTCATTCTCATCTTGATCACCAACGGGTCATCATGGGGATATAGTACACCTGCCAAGTCGTTCTTAGAGAAACCAATGACCAGCTTATCCTTATTTACCTTCCTCGGGCGATCTTCTTCAGCCAGATTTATTCGCTGAATGTACGAGCAAGCTTGAGCCTCATTGAGGTAAGATTTTCTCTCGTCAGTCATATCTCCACCTCCTGCATCTCCACCTGTAATGACATTACATTCAAATGATCCAAAACGGATAGAAAATACCTCACGTTCTGGTTGTTTTGGTCTTTTGGGGAGATCGAGGTCGTCTTGATCTTCTTCATGATTTCTCTTCTTATCTTCTTTTGGTCGACGAGGAGATCTAGACCTCTGCCTTGCTCGGTCATTGCTTTTTCCACCATTTCGGCGATCCACATATTTATTCAATTTTCCCCGCCTGATGAGCTCTTCAATTTCATTCTGGAGAGATATGCAATTTTTGGTCGTATGACCATGATCCTTATGGAACTCGCAATATTTAGACTTATCCCTCTTGTCAGGATCTGTCTTCATTTTTTCAGGCCAGTTTAACTCCTCGCTGTTCTTGATCTCTTCCAAAACGTGGTTTATATCTACTTTCAAAGGAGTATAGTTTCCAAATTTCTTCAATTGTTCCAATGCTGGCTTTGCTTTTGACTGCCTGTTACCACCATTGTTCTTCTATTCTTTCTTCTCAGCTTTGTCACCCTCAACCTTGGATTCTTTGGTGTCCATATTCTTCTTTGCAGCCATAGCTTCCTCGACGTTCATAACTTTGGCTGCCTTTGTCATAAACTCTGCCATGGTTGTAGGCGGATCTTTGGCTAGAGTGTAGTGCAATTTATTTGGCAACAGTCCACTCATCAGAGCAGTGATTACTATCTTCTCTTCGTAATCAATAACTTTAAGCTTCTCATTATTGAAACGAGTAATATAATCCCTGGTGCTCTCACCTACCTTCTGTCTAACACTTAACAAGTGTGCTACTCGTTTAACTGGTTTTGCTCCAAAACAAAAGTTCCCAATAAAGAGCTCGGCCAGTTGAAAGAAAGTTGCAATCTTCCCCCGAGGAAGATTGTTGTACCATATTTGAGCAGATTCAGTGAGAGTTCCTAAAAATGCCTTACATCTCATCTCATCTGGCATATCATAGATATCGGTAGCAGCTTGATATTGTCCTATATGAAGGACAGGGTCAATTTTTCCATCATATTTAGGAGTCACAATAGGATCTTTGAGCTTTGATGGAGTGGGAAAATCCATAATTGCCTGGATAAAAGGTGTCCCTTGGACAAAAGTTCTTTCCAAAGGATTCTTGGCCTTAGCCATTTCCCCTAGTCTATCCTCCAACCTTTGAATAGAGCCTTTCCATGCATCATTTGCCTCCTCGGGCCTATTGGTCCGAGCAACTGATCGTGTTGAATTTGCCTCTTTGGATTTTTCACGACGAGCAGCTGGTCGTGATTAGGCAGAGACTTCCTTTAAATCAGAATATCGTTGAGAGTTCCTCGACATAATCCTAGGGGGACTTCTGTTCCTCCTAGGACCTAAACAATCAAAGGGAGAGAGTCTACTTAATCTTTCAAGAGCACTGGTCCTCTTTGGGGATAAAGTGACATTTTATTGAGTGTCTGTAGCTCGTACCGAGGAAGTCCGTCCAGGATGACAAGAAGGATCATTGGATCTCTCAGTGCGATATGACTCAATACGCCTGGATCAGGATTCATTTGGGAATAATGTTCGCCTGGTTCATGAAGAGGGTAGTTGGGTATTTCTCTGAATGCTTCGTTGTCCTGACTGGGTTGGTGTTCCACCCTGGATAGTTTGCATGAGTTGTCACATGGTTTCTTGTATGGCGGTCTGGCCCTGGGCCAAATTAGCCATTATACCAGCCAGATCTTGGACATTTAGGGGAGTAGATGAATTTGGAGGGATTCTAGCATTTCGATTGATGGATTCAGGATGATCAGCCATTGGTAATGAATTGTTTAGGTGAAAAATGCTAATTACAGTCGTTCCCACAGACGGCGCCAATCTGTTGATGTAAAAAATTAGATTTGACCTAATTCTTTTAATCACAGATAATAAGAATAAAGAAAAATAGACAATGGATTTTTAAAGTGGTTTAGCCTTGTAAGAATGGCCTACGTCCACTGTATTTGTATTGATGACTGTTTGTCCAGAATTCTCGATAATAGGTTTACCAAGAAATTCCGAGTCCCCTTCTAATGAGGAGGTTACAATGTATTTATAGTCTTGAGGATGTACAAATGAAAGGACAACACACTGCTACCTAGTAGACATGTACATCTGTATGATATTAATGAGTATTTAATGCGCACGCCAATCTGTTGATTCTCTTGATTTTGGTGCGCTATACGCTAAGTAGCTCGGACCGCTTAAGTTGCTCGGCAAACTTAAGCTGCTCGGGGCTCCTCAGTTGTTCGGACCGCCTAAGTAGCTCGACATGCTTAGAGCTGCTCGGGCCCCCCTTGAGTTCCTTGTGGCTTCTTAGTTGCTCGGTGGTCTTGAGTTGTTCATCTGGAGTATTCATATTTTCCATGCAAGCTGACATGTGTCTTCAGGTGATTGATCCATGTCAGCAGACTAAATTTGGTATCAACAATTGTATTCATGATTACACTCACCATTCTTTCCAACCCTTAGAATAACAACAAATCGGATTTGGGTGTGTTCAAATTCATTAACAAAATGAAAAATGTTGGTTAAGAACTTACACTGGTAGAACTAAACTAAAATAAACCAAAAAGGGTTTGGAAAAAAAAAAGTATCGGTACATATGAATATCGAGTATCCAATCAGTGTGAAAAAAAGATTTTGAAAATGGAAATTACAAAAAAGAAGGCTATAGTGGATCATTTTTCATGCTATCCAAGATTTAAATAACTCATCCCAACCTTATAATATATAAGAATGTTCAATTGACCAATTCAGACATTTTCACAAATATTTAAGAAGCAAGATTACACAACCAAGCACAAAGTAAATGAAAATATGAGAAAATCATGAAGAAAACATTATGTGTGGGAGAATTAACAATTTTTTATTTTTTATTTTATTTTTATCTTTTTTGGAAAAAGAGAGGTAATGAGTGATATTCCATAAGAAAGAAGAAGCGTAGCGTACTACACCCATAATCATATACATGGAGCTGATACATAAGTGGAGGCATGGGCATATTATTACATAATGAACAGTAACACACCTTTATTCTTGAGGCTGAAAAGTAGGTGGATTTATTTATTTATTCCTTGAGGCTGTTGCGGATGCCGGGGCAGGGGGTAGAAGTGGATTAGATGGTTGTGGCAACGGGGATGGAAGTGAGGTTGCTGATCTTGGTATCATTGAAGGGGGTATTGGGGTGTTTGGAATCATGGTGGATCTTCATTGATTTGACATTAGGGGCGGTAATCTTGCAGTCAAGTCACTCGTTCTTGGTGTGACACTCTTCATCAGTCCTCTTCGTTCGGCTTGACATTCTTTTCCCCCTCATCTGTTCGTCAATGTCGCGTCTGCCTTTGAAGCAAGCTGCTTCTCCGTGTGCTATGTATAAAGGATTGCTGTCAAAATTGTCAATATCGGATGAAAGGACAAAAATAATTAGGTATGTAGATGCAGGGACTGAGGGATAGAGAGAGTCGATTGGGGAATAAAATCGATTGTTAATCACGATCGACTTTATTTTTTGCTTCAATAATGATTTTTTAATTTGATTAGATTCAAATTATAATATCTAATCAATATATTAACCAAACATGCATGGCTTATCCTAAAAAACCAAGTACCTCGCTTATGGAAAACCCAATAACTAATATTTACATCTCATAATAAAAAATACCAAAAGAAAAAAATAGTACTTGATCTCCAATAACAATATTTCTAAATCCATAAATTATGCTATCAGTACTGCACTCTCCTATTTTAGTCCCATCTTATTGCTTGCTTTGTCCCAAGTTTCAAGCATGCTCATGCCTTATAGAACCAAAATTTCCATTGTGGATCAAGATGGAAAATTAATAGATATTTCCCCAATTGAGTCTAATTTCAACATCTCAGATTCATCTAGACCTTTTGCTGCCACAAGACTGCATCGATCTGTTCCATACTTTGCCAATGCATCTTTCAATTTTTTTAGCTGCAACCCAAAAATTGAGAGTAAGAAGCTGAAAAAAACAAAAAAAAATATCCAACCGACGTCAAACGCTTCTTCAAATGACTCAAAATTAGAACGTAAGAAAACCAATTGGAGTTTCATTTTGGATCTGGATACATATGAAATTTGAACAACCAATAATCACAAATAAAAAAAACTATCTGTCATAATAAAAAATACACAAATTAGTAAACGGTTTTTCCTTCAAATCAGAAACAGAAAGTAGAAGAAACTTTAGCGTGATGTAAAGACAAAGCTTTAGTCATCGAAAACTGAAAATGTGGGCACCTCTTCTCTGTACCACATATCCAACCCCGGTAATTATGAGGAACAATTAATAAGCCATATTTGTAATTTCAGAAAATCTAAACAAATGTAGAAAATTCATTTTAAGGTTGTCATCCATTTTAAAGGCTTTTTACTATATCTGAGGCAAATAAAGATAATAGTTATCGTCTGCTAAGTACATGAGGAACTATTCTAACTTGAATTCTTTCGGTTGGGTGTTGGAACAAAAAAATAAAAGCTTAATTACTATGACGGAGACCATAGACTTCATATATCTACAAAAGGAAAAAGAGATAATAAAATACAGATCCATATACACGAATACAATCATAAATATATGATTAAAGATAAGGAATTGGGAGCTTCTTTATCGAATCAGAAGCGTAGACCTGAGAAGCAAAGCAACCTATTAACAGCAACGACATATATTACAAACACACCCTCCGTTTGGATTTATCCATTACAAAAGATATATTTATTATGGACAGGTGAAGAGATGGGGGGGGGGTATTTAAGAAAGAAAAATGAAGAGGCATTTTTGGAGGCGAAAAATGAAGAGGCATGAGGTAAGCGAAAGATAGTAGAAATAAATGCTGTAATGCGTTTGAAATATGAAATAAGAGGAGAGAGAAACAGCATTACACATTTCTACGTTGATGGCTAAATGAGAAGGAGATATAAATTACTTGTGTATCATTTTATAGTAGTACTAGTATCAAGGTTATGCGATACATGATCGTATTTCAGTTCTATGTTCTAATGCTATATGAATAAAATGAGATTAAATATATAAACATTGACCCGGCCTTAGTTCAATGGAAAAAGCTATTTGGTTGCAACATAAGGGCATCGGTAGTGGAAGGTGTAAATGTGTAGTTTTACACATTTACACCTTACAATGGGTAAGAAATTGTGCAGTTGGAGGAGAGAGAAAGTGTTAAGGAAATGCAAATGTAAACAGTCGATACACAATGTGTAAGTGGGCCCCAGACATTCTGGGTGTTAAACATATATCCGCCCAGATTGGGCGTTAAAAAGAATACCGCCCAGATTTCTGGGCGCCTATACATTGTCCGCCCAACCTCATTTTTGAAAAAAAAAAATTAATATCCAAATGGTAAGTTTTGTAACGGGGGAAAAAATCTGGGCGATAAAATGTTGTTCGCCCAAATCTGGGAAAATCTGGGCGGTAAAATGTTGTCCGCCCAGATCTGGACGGTAAAATGTTTAACGCCCAATCTCCTCCACGTCCTCATTTTGCATTGTCTCAGTGTAAAAATTGAACCAACAATCTAAGAAAAAAAATGTACATTTACATCTCCACGTCCTCATTTTACACTATACCACTACAGATGGCCTAAGAGAACCTAGGATATAAATAATTAAAAATGCCTAATATTATGTCAAAATTATACCAACTTATAATTACAGTCCCACCTACACATATTTTTACTAATTTGCTATAATAAAGCTCCCTGGAACCTTATAGAAGGAAAATTCCATTACATCTTGAAACGACACATTAAATAATTGATAAAAAAGAAAAATGAACCACCATGAATGAGAAACAAAAAGTAAATATATAGAGAAAATGGGTAAAAGTGTCTTCTTAGACATATACCTAAATAAAACGTCAAAACTAAAACCATAACTACAACAAAACTTGGATTTATAGAAACTAAAGAGACATGAGTTAAATCCCAAATTTTCAACTATATATTTTTTTTATCAAAACTCTTAACAAATATTTCAACATATTGTTGTGATATTAGTGCTTTTGTTGGTGGTTGCCTGTAAAATGAAACAAATCCATGGGTTTAAATAACTGACACATGGCAAAAAAAATTAAATAATAAAAAATACTACCACCTATTAAAAAATAACAAAATTAAAAATATGTAAAAACTATAAATAAAAACAAAGCAGACCTAAAAAAATATGCTTTGACTCCTAAAAAAATCTTTCAAATTATTTTTAAACAGAATTAAGTGTTGTACCTTATGATATGAGTTCCATCAGGACATAACACTTTAGTACAATTTTGGAGGATTTTTTTGGACTCATAACAATACCCAAATAAAAAACTAAGCAACAAATATCACAACATCATCACTGCCTACCACTCGCATCACGACAACCTACCAATTATTTCTACCTTCAATCATCACCGTCACCCACCCCACCACTTGATAACTCCATCACCAGAAACCTCCATCTCTCTTATTATCACAATCGAGAACCTCCATCAACTCTATCATCACAAACAGTAATCCCACCAATCACCACTGTCACCGTCAATCAACCTCATTAAAAACCTCTATCAAAACCATTGTCATTCATCAACACCACCACCAAACTCCTGCCACCCTTGTATCCATTTCTATTACCTCTAAAAAGCCAAAGGTTAAGCCCATAAATTTATTCATACCTAAACATCACACTACTCCAACAGAACCCAAAAAACAAAAAGGATATTCATAGTAGAAAAAAAAACATAAAACGTATATATAAGGGGAAAAATAAAATATTTTTTTTTATCTCTGATAAGACCACTAAAGCTAACCAATTGCTTTCAATAAACATCTCATCATTTTTGGTTCATCATAACATGATCCAAGGGACAATGCCTTCCCATGTTTCAATCATCTTTGCACATTCTGAAAAAAATTCTTCACTGATCTGTGAGACTTAAAAGTTTTCGGGAAGGGTTGTGATTAATTTGCCAACATTCTTCAAAATCTCTAGCTTAACCCTGTAGAAACATAAAATTTTGAGCAAAGAAAATCAAATGATGAACACATAAAGTGTAGATGTGTCAGAACACACAACATACCCAGTGTTACGTATACGTGAAGGCTATTTAATATACGTGGACGCTATATGATGACTCTTCTGTAACAACCCGCGTAATTTTGGGCTATTTTAATTAATTTCTGGAAAATGGAGGAAAATAAAGTTTTTGATAAAATTATTTTTATTGCTCAAATATGTTGGTTATTATTTTTTAAGGCGAGAATTTCAAACGGTTTCGAAATCGGAGTTAAAACGGATTTTAAAATTATTTTTAAATGTTTTTAACTCTTGGAATTCTAAGTTGGCGAACATTAAGTAATTTTCAAGAGTTGTTTTGACTTCCAACTCTTCATTTCTTTGCCTTAGTTAAAGGAGTCTTTTGGATTCCAACTCTTCATTTCTTTGCGTTATAAAAGGAAGTCGTGGGCAAGCCTTTTAACCTACTTCTGGCACAAATTTTGGCAGCAAATATATTTTATATTGCTCTTCTTTTTATATACACATTGGCTCTTGAGATTTGTGAGTTCCAACCTTATATTAGAGGTGTTCTTGGGGCTATTTTGTTGGAGGTTCTTGTAGGAGCTTTTGTAGATCTTTTGTGTTGATCTTGAAGATGTGATTATGATTTCTGGGCTGATTCATCGTTGGTTTCTCATCATGGTTTGAGGTATGGGGTTTTACACAATATGCTCCTTAAATCTCGCGAGTGTCACTCTTTGATTTCTTATTAATTGAACTCATATTTGAATTGTTAAATTCATTAAAATCTGGAAAATAATTTTTGAAATTATTTTGATCCATGTGGTATCATTATATTGTTGATGAGCACGTTGTCATGAGATTTTAATATGGCACGGATGTTGGGCACCCGCCAAAATTCCTGTTTCCCGGGCTATGGCTTGATAAAGCATATACGGATGTGGTGAGGCCTGGTGACCCGGTTAAAGTGTTGTTGAGAAATTATATTGATAAATTCTTTGAGATTTGCATTTTGATTTGAATATTTGTACTCGTGTTGTTACGTTTTATTCGTTGCTAATCCGTATTTGTTGAGCATAATTCCTGTCGTATTGTGTACTTCCCCATATTTTCTTTTAGTGGCAGGTTAGCGCGGATTTTGGGGCGCTATGGAGATTGATTTTAGCGAGGATTATTTGGGAAAGATTTGTATTATTTATTTTGATGTATAGAGCTTTGGAGATTTGTATTATATTTTCGAGTTAGTTATTGTATGTAATTCGAGAGATTTGGTATTTAATTTGAAGAGATTGAGATTTGTAGTTTCTCTTTTGTTGTTGTGGGACTTAGATGCTCTATACCTTGTTATTTGTGGATTTAGATTTATTTTATCGATAGTGGCGCTCTGTTCGCTCTCTCCGGGTGGGCGGGGTGTTACATCTTCATATTGTAAGAATGTGGAAAGGAATTGTAGAAGATGAAAGAATTTGAAGGCCTTAGGTAATGAATTGGAGGGAGTTAATGATTGGGTTTTTGGGAGACGAAAACAATCTCCTATTGTGGGAAGAAGGAGGGTTAAGAGAGTTTCACGGTAAAAGAGGAGATACAATAGCTCAGAATACAAAGAGGTGGAAGAGGGAGGGGTAAGAGATAGTAAAAGAGGATACCCGTTTTGACGTTAAAGGTGAACTTATATGCATTACCTTAAATGATGGTGGAAAGAGAGAGAGTAGAGAGAGAGAGATAGAGAGAAAGGAGAGGATGAAACGTTGAAAAGGATTTTGGGAAATGAAAGTTTCTTAATTGTACTCCCTCCCAAGGTTAGTCTCGGTTAAAGAAACTAACATTAATGTGTTTAGCTCCTTGAGAAATGGACAGACATAGATAATTGAAGGGGAAAGGGTGCGTGCTTAATTTAGTAGAGCGTTTATCTGCTTTTAAACTTTGAAGAGAGAGATTTATGAAAGTGACCATATTCACTTAACTTACCTTAAATATAGAATACTTAGGCTGCAAACGTTTTGGACGATTTAGTGTTAATGCAGGCAACAATTTCATTTATAATATGCCACTTGTCAAGCTTTAGAGGAGAGAGAATACTGATCATTTATTAAGTTGTTACGTGACAACCTTAGATGATTTGGGTTTATAGTTTTTATGTAGTTATATAGATATGGATATATGGATATGGATATAGATTACAATAAGAGTGTTATAAATACACGTGGTACATTTGTATTTAGTTTCACGAAAATGATTGTGTACTAAGCTGTCTTTTACTTAGTTGATGTAAGCAAGTATAAAAGCAAAAACACGCATTCCTCATGTTTGTGATTTGACAAATAATTTCCTTTTATAAAGTGTTCATATATTTTCTTTTTTAGATAATTTTTATTATAATTATTATATTTTATTCCTACTTTATTTCAAAACTTATCATATTAATGACTAAGATCTTCTTCATTTAAGCATACCATTTATTTAGGTGAATTTTTTTAGCTAAATAATTAAAATAATTTTGAATTTACATAATTTAAAATATATTTCATTAAGGCCATGTTTGATAACAACAAATTTCAAGGAAATTTTCAAAAACTTGAATTTTTTTGAACATTTCCAACTTTTAAGTTTTTGATAGCCTAAATTTGTTTTCAAATTTATTTTTTATGTACAACACCTTTTAAGCACACAATTTTTCATCTTTGGGTGGCAATCAGTTCTATTGGGGGAAGGGGACAGGTTTTTGTTTAACACCTTTGGGTGGCAAATCACTCAAAGTCAATTTATTTTTGAAAAATTCTATATATTTTGTAAATATATCTAGTTCTTAAATTTGTAAATATATATTTTTTACACTTCATATATATATACGATATTTACATATATATATATATATATATATATATATATATATATATACATATATATATATATATACATATACATATATATACATATATATATATATATATATACATATATATACATATATATATACATATATATACATATATATATATATATATATATATATATATATATATATATATATATATATTAGTATATATGTAAATATCGTATATTGCTTATATATCATATATGTATATATTTCGTTTATTTAATATATTTATAATTAATATATTCCGTATATTTATATATTTCATACATTTATAAATTTAATATATTTAGTAAATTTTCATATATTTAACATATCTAATATATTTTTTATAATATTTTATATATTCATATATTGTTTTAAATAGATTTTATATTTTTTAAATAGTTCATATATTTTTCTTATATTTCATATCTTTTGTATATATATTTTTAAATATTTTGTATATTTCTTGTATTTTTGAAATATTTCCTATATTTTTTAAATGTTTCTTATATTTTGTATATTTTTTAAATATTTCATATGTTTTGTATATTTCATATATTTTTTGTACATTTCTTATATGTATATATTTAATTTTATACTTGATATATGCATATAATTTGTAAATTTCGTATATTTCATATGCTCTTATATATTTCGTATATTTGTGTATATATATTCTTTAAATAATATATAAACAACATGTTTAAATATATTTCGTCAATAAATTTTTCACATTTATTTTTATTTTCAGCTTTTATGTTTGATAGAAAATATGAATAATTAATAATTTTTCAACTTATATCATACAAATACATGTTTAAAAATACTTGTTTATCCTAAAATCAATTGTTGCATTTTCCTTTGACTTTTTTTTTATCAAAGACGCCCCTAATTAACATGGAAGTACAATATACTCAAAATTAAATACTCAACCATTCCATGCAACCAAATCCATAGAATTCCAATCACACACGCATCCTATAAACAAATCATATTCTCCTTCATCATTCATTCTCCAATCAAAATCTCCTTTACTTCCGAATCTCCTCCATGAGAAGTGCCTTCAGCACCTTTCATACTCACGTGACTTCCCCTCCATTCATCTCTTTCACACATCACTCCCCTCTACAAACTTCGTGAAACTCTCGCCTTTTCAGATCCCCATCACTTATACATATACATACATACATACATACCCCATGCAACAGATCTGCTCGCAATTCATTTTATTGGGTTTCAATATAATTTCTTGAAAAATGGATGGAGACTTGGATCTTCAAAAATCTCAACACCAGTTTCACTCCAAAAGTGCATTGGAGATTTTGAGAGAAACAGTGAGAATTCTTCGTTTTAATGTAATGGGCTTCATGTTAATTGCAGCCATCCTGATATGCCCAGTATCCGCTGTCCTATTATCAAACGTGTTAGTTGATCAGTCAATTGTGAAAAGACTGACTATAAGGCTTTTATTAGTTGCCCAGTCTAGTGGGCTTCCTCTCAAACCAGTTATTAAACAGTCTTGCCAAAAATTCTCTGAGATGGCTATTTCAGCGTCAATGTGTTTCCCTTTGTACATCACATTATTGCTCATTTCGAAAGTTGCAGTTGTTTACTCTGTGGATTGTACTTATTCGAGGAAAACGTTTGACACGGCGAAATTTGCCATAATTGTTACCAAGATTTGGGGACGTGTCGTGTCGACCTACTTATGGGTGTGCATTGTGATTGTTGGTTGCCTTACTTTGTTTCTTACTCTTATTGTTGCAGTGAGCACTTTATTTTCCATAATTGGGTTCCCACCGGATTTTAATATATACGCGGCGATGATAGTTGGGCTAGCCTTTTCGATATTTTTAGCTAATGCTACTATTATTTGTGACATTGGGATTGTAATTTCTGTGCTAGAGGATGTTTCAGGACCACAGGCATTGTTGAGGTCTAGTGTGTTGATTAGGGGACAGACTCAAGTTGGTCTTTTGATATTTCTTGGTTCCACAATTGGGTTGGCATTTGTGGAAGGATTGTTTGAGCATAGAGTGAAGACACTAAGCTATGGAGATGGGTCTTCGAAGTTATGGGAAGGGCCACTTTTGGTGGTTATGTATTCATTTGTGTTGCTTATTGATTCCATGATGAGTGCAGTTTTTTACTTCAGTTGCAAATCTTATAGCTTGGAATCATCCAATGTAGAGTGCCAACCAGTTCTGGATGTCCTGACTGTCCCTACTGACTCCTATGACATTGAATAACATCAAGTCATAAATTGATTCATGCACTGAAGAATTTTGCAAGTTAATATTGCTAATATACCATATTGGGGCACGATCTAGGGTGTAAAAATAACCTTTCATGGCACTGAACTCTGTCTTATACATCTGCTACTTCAATGGTCTGCAAACAAGGCAGCTGACTTGGTATTGCAATAGTGATGAAATGTGTTCCTTTGGGGATTTTTCTTTTTTGGGTTTAACAGATTAATATCCTGTATAATTTTTTTTACAGCTAATACAAATTACTTAGAGTCACTCTTGTTTTTTCTTCTCTGTTCCATATTGTCTAATCTTAATAAGATTTGGGATTTGGAGAGTACTCAAAAATACGATTAGTTTAGCTCGAGAATAATTAAGCTAAAACAGGGCAATACTTTGGGGGAGTCAATTTAATCTATGGGAATACAGTAGTCTACAATAACATTTAGAGGGATTCCCCCCTTTGACCCCACAAATGACTTTTAGGAACAGAAAAAGTCTAGCAAACAATACTTGGTAAAACTTTTTTGTGACACTATTTACGTTGCTAAAAGTCATTTTGGGGCCAAACCCCAAGAAATGAAAAATATGGGGGATTAAACTCTATTATAAAGATTTGATGGGGGGGATACCCCAAATAACCCTAACATTTATGCTATGTAGCTTTCTTAATGGTAATCATGGTTTCCATCCATGGATTTTGTTACTATATCCAATAAAAAATAATTAATAAGTGAATCCACAAAGTAAATGCCTACAAATGCATGTCCCATTTTGGTGGTTTAACTTAATGATACATTTTAGGTGGATGTCCTTAAAAAATTTATGGATGAATCCAAGATCACCCCTTTCTTAATAATGTTTTGAGCTGTAGGTAGTGGGGCTCTTTATGTATGGGTTTTGGTTCATGTAATAGCTATTTCATTTTTGCAAATAAAATTGTTCAATTGTTTCTTTTTTTTGTCTTGTCAAAACGTTGTGTCAGATTTTCTCATGATTTAGTCAACTGTCCATTTGCAGTTTAGCTTGTTTATGGATTTCAAGACCAAATTATATGTTCCTAGAAGTTTAGGTAGTTGCATAAGCATACTAGGTTGTAGCAAGATCTCCAGAACCAGTTGTGCAGTAGTTGGTAGAAGCTGTACCATAATGGGGTTAAGCAGGAAGAAGACATGTAGCCAACCCCAATTGCCGTAAAAGAAATGGAGAATGATTTGTTTTGAAATACGATTCTTGATAATCTACTACTGTGTTGTAAGGTACATGTTAAGAATTCAAATATAGAAGAGCCAAGGGGCAGATAAGCTTCTAACAAGCACACAGGAAACATAACTGACGTTAAGTTTTTCATATTACAGATTGTTAATAAGGCCTTCTGCAATGTCTTTCTATCTTGCAGATTTTCTATCATAAAAATTTAGAATGGGAAAAAACTGCTCCAACGGTGGTAGAGAAGGTGATATGGCTACCGAGTCATATAGAACTTTTCAACCTTCTTTCTAAATGTGCAAATATGAGAACGGTTAGACAATATGACTTGGCACTAAATTAAGCACCACGTTCATAGGAATATCCAATTAGGTTTTTGAACTACAAAGACTTTTTTCAAAAAAAAGGATGCCATATCAGATTGATAGGCATTACCATTGGAGATGTAAAATATGCATGGTGTCCCACCATTTTAGGAAATGTTCCATTAGACCCAATAACTATCATTTAGAATTGGATTTGGAAAAAAGTCCTTTGGATATGGCCCAAGTGGCCTAAACCTTGAAATATTAAATCTCTCTTAGGCGCCAATACTCTGGCAAGCCACTAAAATTGATATCAAGTCTCTCTTAGGCCATTTGAGACAATACTCTGGCAAGCCACTAAAATTGTCTTACTTTCTACAACGACTCTAATTCATATCTGAAATGACATCTATGAGTTCTTTGCAGGGTCATGAATCCACCTTTAGAAAGAAGTTAGACATTCCTGGTATTTTAATATGTCAATGGCTCGAAATCCTGGTTTTGTAGATGGACCTATGCTCTTACTTTCTGAGAAACAATTGAGTACCCTCTAATCAGTGAGTTCATCTTTTGATTGTTATGTAGGTATCTGCTTCTGTGTGGTGCTTCCTTGAGTGGTCTTACTCAGTTATCGTCTTCTAAAGTGTGTAGCACTTCTTTCATCTAAAACTACAGAACAAGGTAAGTTCCATGAGATTCAGTGGATAGGTTGGCATATATAACGGTATTTCATGGAAAAGTTTCCTCTGTTTTATAGTTTTGCTGCTCATGAGAGGATCAATAGGTAGTTGTCATGTCAGTGGCTTGAATGACTAGTAGTATTGTGCTAATTTAAAACCATTCACTTCCTTAGCATGTATATTTGCTTACGAATTTCTTTTTTCAATTTTTTGCCTCAATCAATACCATTTATAATCGGACATGGTCTCTCGATGGCGAAAGGGACTGGTAGTATAGCAGAATCATATTCTCAGAAAGTTAAGTTAGGGAAGAGAACTTTCAATATATATCAATTTAATCAAGTGTCCAAAATAGTTATTAGATAAGTTGGGCTTCTGTGGTTGAAGTAGATAAAGTTCTAAGTAAAAGCAGTATGTTTTACACCCAATTGTCTTTTATTTGAATGGGAAGAGGAACCAAAAATTAGAGGTGTGGAAGATCCAAACCAAATCGATGAAAGTAACTGATCCAACCCAAACTAATCCAATTCAATTAAAAAACCAGACCTAAATTGGATTGGATTGGATTTGGTTAATAAAAAAACTACCTTAATTGGATCGGTTAGATTTTGCATATGCAAGAACCTATGAAAACGATCCAAACCGACTATAAATAAAATATGTTAAAAATGAAACACATGTCATACTTTTATTGGATTGGATTAAATTAAATCAAAAAGCAATCAATTTATGATAAAATAAATCATAGATTAGAGGAATTGAAACCGATTATAAAACCCGATCGAATCCAATCCTGGAACGAATTGTAACTGGGTCGGTGGGGGAACCGTAGGAAGGGGGGCCGACCCGTTGAATTCAACTTAACTCAACAAAGCCTTTTCCCAATTATTTGGGGTTAGCTACATGAATCCTTTTTTCCTATTCCATTTTATTCAGTGCAATATTTTCGATTAAACCACATGCGATCATGTCTTTTTTTACAATATCTCACCATGTCAATTTAGCCTACCTCTATCCCTTGCGTTATCATTAATACTAACTAAACTCTTTATCATTAATACTAACTAAATCACTCTTTCTTATGGGGGCATCCATTGATCTACACTTGACATGTCCAAACCATTTAAGTCAGTTTTCTCTCAATTCACATCAGAAATATTCCAACTTCATATTGGCTTGGGTTGGATTCTAAAATTAAAAAACTGACTTCAAAGATGAGTTTCCCTTCAAATATGTCGATTTTGAATCGATGCACACCCCTACCAAAAATGGATATGATGTACCTTTATAAGCTTTTCTCTTACCAAAATAATTCAATGAATAAACTAGAGGTTCGATGACCAGGAACGGGTCTTCCTATATCAACCAGCAAATCCTGCGGAGAGATACTGGTCACACTTGGCACCAAACTAATGTACATATCGTGAAGTTTGATTTTGAATTCATGGTGTTGATTCATGTTTTGTATCTATTATGCACCCAAATTTGTGATTTCATCAAATTAGAATTAAGGCTGGATATACAGTGATCCTAAAATTGATGTTAGAGTGTCACTTTTATCAACATATGAACTTCAGAACTGCTTGTGACAGCCCTTTAGAAAAGAAAATTAAACTAGAAGTACTAGATTTTGTTTAGATGTGAGCCTTCTTAGAAATATCCGAAAAAGTTCTTGTAGGTAAACCCCTTATTCAAGGAAATATAGAACAGCAAGAAAAATAAAAAAAAGAGGTGTTTAGGGCCGTTTAGTTGTGGAAAACTATTTTTCATTTTCCATTTCCACTTATTGATCTATATCTTTGACAATTGGCAATTAAGATGGGAAGGAGGAGTGAAAAACTGTTTTTCAACTTAAGCAATTCTAGAAAACATGTATTTTATAATTTCCATATTAGCTTAAGTTAGAAAACAATTTTTCCTGAATTTTCATTCTTATTCTCATTTAGAATGCGTACTTTGCCAAATTATAACACAAATATGGAAAATAAAAATGGAAATCTATTTTCCACAACTAAACGGCCCTTCAGTGTCTCTACTTAAAAAAGCTATGTCCATGTCCCAACTATTTGGGGCAGTCCATATGAATCCTGTGTCACCAGTCTGCTCTTTCTCTACTTAAAAAAGCTATGTCATATTGATCAAATTACTATTTCTTATTAATTCTTTTAGTCTATGTTGGATGTGTCCCAAATTATCTTAAACCAAATTTGCTCAATTTATCTCCGATGGTAACTACTATTATCTCAAGAAAGTTTTCATATAATCACAAAATTTCCAATTTTACCCCACACGCATTTTAATATTCGCCTTTTACTAGAATAATTTTGAACATAAAGCATTTGATTTATAGCCATTTAATAAAAAAATTGGGAAGGTATATCTTAAGATAGTGGAATATAGGCGATGTTAGTGTTAACAAAAATGCAGAAAAAATGTTACTAGCGAAAGCTTGTGAGCTATGGCCTATTTTGTAAGCTACTCATCCCACACTTCATTTTCAACATTCATTAAATGTTGATTGGAATTGTAGACAAGTGTGTTTGATATGGAAGAAATTTTCGACAACTAGGATTTGAGCTAAGTGAGGGCTATGGTAGAAATTTGTGAACCATTTTCTCCATTTTTATGCCTATAAAAGGCCAAGTAAATAAGTTAAAAATTTGAACCAAAACATTAACACAACAACAAACACAAAGTGTAGTAGCAACTAGAGTAGAGACAAAATTACGGAGTGACAGAGTTGTGAAAGTGCGAGCCAGAAAACACGGAGTGAGTATTTTTAGAATGCGAGTGATTCGTATGTATTTTGTAAAGCAACATTATTATAGTGAAAGTGAGTGTGAGTTGTGGACGTAGTCAAATCGGTAAATCCAATATATCTTTGCCTTGTGTATGAGTGTATTTTTCATACAAAATTATTTGTGTTATTTTTTGCCTGAAGTATATTCTTGTTATTTTTTATTGATCCACTTAATCCCAAGGTCATATTAATATTATTATCGGAGCAGCGCCTAATTTCCCTAATAATTGGTATCAGAGCTCTAGGTTTCACAATCGTGAGTATTCAAAAGTTGTCTGAAAAAAATTGATGTACGTAGTTTTTTTAATTTAGCAAATTTGGTTGAGTGGGAGCAATGGCGTCAGAAAGGGATAATTCTAAAGTAAAAAAAATTGACAGTACAAATTTTGAATTTTGAAAAATACAAATGGAGGATTATCTCTTCGAGAATAATCTATTCTTACCCCTAGAAAAAAAGCTAGAAGATACGGAGGAGGCTGAATGGAAGTTGCTTAATCAAAAAGCTCCGGGAACCATAAGGCTATCACTATCGAAATCAGTGTTGTTCACTATAAAAAATGAGAAGAAAACGACATCTCTCATGATCATTCTTTTTAGTATGTATGAGCAGCCCTCCACAACAAATAAAGTTCATTTGATTAAAAAATTATTTAATCTGAAGATGATCGAAGGTGGATAATTTTGAGAACATTTAAACACGTTCAACGACGTGATTGGTCAATTAGAATCGATAGAAATCGATTTTAATGACGAGATTCAAGCTACTTTAGTTCTGGGGCAGTTGCCCGAAAGTTAGAGCGAAGCAGTTACTGCGATTAGTAGTTCTGCAGGAAAATCCAAATTGAAGCTCGGTGATGTCGTCAGTATGATCATGAGAATTGAGATTCGGAAAAAGTTACATAGAGCTTCCACTTCAGCATCGACATTGAACTTGGAGAGCAGAGACATAGATTTAAGCGGGAAAAATGGGCATGGTAGGTCACGGTCTCAAAAACCTTAAAAATTCTTACAATCAAATCAGAACCAGAAGAAGATTGAATGTCAGAATTGCAACAAGATTGACCATTTCAAGAACCAGTATCAATCCCCAAAGAAGAACCAAAGAAAATGTTGTTTCAGAAGAAGAGGATGATGTGTTGATATGCTCTTTAGAGAGCAAGGTGAAGTTTTGGGTGTTAGAATCTGGAGCATCATTTCATGCTACATCAAACAAAGTATTATTTGACAGCTATATACCAAGTAACCTTGGTAAGGCTTATCTTGGTGATGCACAACCCTGTGATATGGTTGATAACGGTCAAGTCCAAATTAAATTAAATGGGTCTGTGTGAAAATTGAAGGATGTGAGACACATCCCGGACTTGAGGAAAAATTTGATCTCAGTGGGCTAGTTGGCGAATGAAGGTAATGTCACAACCTTTAATAATGATACCTGAAATATTTCCAGAGGTGCAACGACCATAGCACGTGGCAAGAAGAATGGCACACTCTACATGACCATAGACACTTGTGAGGCAATTGTAGTTGTAAATAACAAAGAGAACTCAAACTTGTGTCACTAGAGGCTTGGTCACATGAATGAAAAGGGGATCAAGGTTATGCACTCTAAAGGTAAACTACCAACACTACAGTCATTTCATATTGACTCGTGAGAGAGTTACATCTTCAGGAAGAAGAAGCGGGTTAGTTTTCAGGAGAATGGAAGAACCCCAAACTAGGAGAAGCTTGAGCTTGTTCACACTAACGTTTAGGGGCCATCCTCAGTCTCATCCATTAGAGAAAAGCATTATTTTGTGACTTTCATTGATGACCACTCTAGAAAAGTGTAGGTTTGTTTAAGAAGTGGAAGGCCATGGTGGAAAATGAGACATGGCTGAATATAAAGAAGCTAAGATCCGACAAAGATGGTGAGTATAAGGACACCAGATTCTAGAATTTTTTCTATAAGAATGGCATCAGACTTGATAGGACTGTGCTAGGGACACCACAACATAATGAAGTGGCAGAACAGTTGAACATGACATTAACCGAGAGATCCAGAAGCATGCATATATAAGCAGTTTTACCCAAGCAGTTATGGCAGAGGAGGTCATTACAACAACTTACCTGATCAAGCGAAGACCATCAGTATTGTTGGAGCACAGAATACCAGAAGAGGTATGGAGAGGAAAAGAGGTAAAACTTTTACACTTGAAAGTTTTCGATTGTGTCTCATATGTACATATTAGTGATCATGACAGGGGTAATCTTGACCCCAAGTCACAAAAATTCACATTCATATGATATGACGAAGATGAATTTGTCTATCGCTTTTGGGATAACCAAAAGAAGGGGGTCATAAGAAGCCTAGATGTCGTATTCAATGAACAACTGATGTATAAGGACATAGACACATATGTCAAAGAATCAACACATGCTAGTGGTTCATCATATAATGATCCCGTTTATGTCGATTTTGAAGATATTCCAGAGAGCAGTGGAGTAGAGATTTCTCAAATAGAGGAATCCACACTGCACAGCAGTATACAACAAAGTGCGCCAGAGAATCCAACTCCAACTCCAGCGCTAAGGATGTCCTCTAATACCCCATATTTTTATGGAATATAATTATTATATATTAAGTGATTAATAAATTAATAAATGGAATTAATTTTTACTTGTGTAGCTTAGTAATAATAATTTGGCACAATTTAGATGGTAATTAAAAATGTGATGTTTTATTGACATTGTGATGTATTACCATGCATTGTGGGTACTATCATTTAGACTGGACTTTAAGGTGACATGAATGTCCATCTATGTGTTTTTATCGCTTTAATTTGTCCCGAAGGGTAAGTATATCCTTAAGAGAAATTTTAGGCCATTATGGCCTCATTTAAGGGCCCGAAATTAGGCCCCATTAAGAGGTGCGGGATTAGAGTTTTTGAAATGGGTTACATCACATCGTTTAGGTAGTTTCCATCCACTAAACCTAACCCTAGCAGGCATGAACACTTTGGAGAAGTTAGGCAAACTTGGAGAGGAGAAAGCAAGGGAAATTCAAGAGGAGTTCTTTAATACCCCATAATAAGACAAGAATTTTCCTACAATATCTTTAATAATGTTTTTCTTAATTTATAAGCATGCTTTCTCATACGATTTCAGTTTTTTAATTATGTTGGAGATTGATTTATACGATGATTTATGATTTGGGGTAATTAGGAATGATATGAACATTTTATGCATTGAATAGTTGTACCTTAATGATTAAAACATGAAATTAATGGACTAAATGATGTAGCTATGAAATATAATTGATGTTTTAGAATAAAACTTCATTATCACGATTTATTCCCATGTTAATTTGTGGTTTAAGGTTGAAATTGATGATGAACAAACCTTAAGTTGATTTTAAGATTATGTTGCAAAGTTTGAATCTTTAAATTTTAATATTTGATTTGATTTGATGTTCTTGGATCTATAGGATCGTGTAAAAAGGTTTAGAAACATTTTTTTTATACTTACATTGGGTTAGGGTATCGATTGGGTACTATTTTGGAGCTTGGTTTGGGCATTAATAGAGATTTTGGAGGCTTCATCTTCGTCCTTAGGACGTTTTGGATTCTGCCCTGAATCAAATCCATTCGATCGAGAAGTGAATCAATTTGGGTTATGAAATTGTATATCTTTTTATTACGAACATGTGGGCACTAGTTTCACATTTTTCTAATTTTTTTAATTAGTTATGAATTTTCTACAAAAGGGTGCGCGAGATTGGAATTTTGAGTTGGTGATTTTGGGATGGACTTTATTGTAGGCATAATTATATTTAAAATGATTATAAACCCGTGTGGATTTATTCCCATAGTTATTATGAATTCGTAGTAGACAAAACTGAGTTCTACAAAGATTTGAACATGTTAATAGAGATTAGAGAATATGACCCTTTTTAATTAAAGGAATATCTGAGCATACTGTCTATCCTGAATCGATTCGGACCCAATAGAAAATCGATTCGTTCTAAGTCAAATCGATTTGTCTTCATGAGACGAATCGATTCAACCCTCGAATTAAGTCAGGTCAGGTCAGACCGGGATAAATGGTCATGGGTGTAGAAGGCGGTTTCAAGCTTGATCACTATATTTGTGGGTGAGGGTACCTCAAAGACCCCCCTTCATCTTAGAAAAAATATGAGGTTGAGGGAACCCCCAGGGTCCCTCCACCGTAGAAATTCCATATTAGAGAAGGAACCCCAGGGTCCCTCCATCGGCCATATTGGAGAAGGAACCCCCAGGGTCCCTCCACCACAGAAGTGTCATATTGGAGAAGGAACCCCCAGGGTCCCTCTGCCGCAGAAGTGCCATATTGGAGAAGGAACCCCCAATGTCCCTCCACCGCAGAATTGCCATATTAGAGAAGGACCCCCGCAAGGGTCCCTAAAATTACTCAAATTAAGAAGGGCCACCGCAAGGGTCACTGCAGAAACTCAAGTTGAGAAGTGACACCACAAGGGTCACTGCAGAAGCCCAAGTTGAGAGGGGCATATGCAAGGGCCCCTGCAGAAACTCAAGTTAAGAAGGGCCACTGCAAGGGTCCCTCCAGAAACTCAAGTTGAAAAGGGCCACTGAAAGACTCACTGCAGAAACTCAAGTTGAGAAGTGCCACCACAAGGGTCACTGCAGAAGCCCAAGTTGAGAGGGGCCACCACAAGGGCCCCTGCAGAAACTCAAGTTAAGAAGGGCCACTGCAAGGGTCCCTGCAGATACTCAAGTTGAGAAGGGCCACCGCAAGAATCACTGTAGAAACTCAAGTTGAGAAGTGCCACCATAAGGGTCACTGCAGAATTCCAAGTTGAGAGGGGCCACCGCAAGTGTCCCTGCAGAAACTCAAGTTAAGAAGGGCCACCGCAAGGGTTCCTCTAGAAACTCAAGTTAAGAAGTGTCACCACAAGGGTCACTGCAGAAGACCAAGTTGAGAGGGGCCACCGCAAGGGTCCCTGCAGAAACTCAAGTTCAAAAGGGCCACCACAAGGGCCCCTGCCAAAACTCAAGTTGAGAAGGGCCACCGCAAGGGTCCCTGTAGAAACTCAAGTTGAGAAGTGCCACCATAAGGGTCACTGCAGAAGCCCAAGTTGAGAGGGGCCACCATAAGGGTTCCTGCAGAAACTCAAGTTAAGAAGGTCCACCACAAGGGTCCCTGCAGAAACTCAAGTTGATAAGGGCCACCGCAATGGTCACTCCAAAACCCCAAGTTGAGAGGGGCCACTGCAAGGGTCCCTATAGAAACTCAAGTTAAGAAGGGCCACCGCAAGGGTCCCTGCAGAAACTCAAGTTAAGAAGGTCCACCACAAGGTTCCCTACAGAAGCCCAAGTTGAGAAGGGCCACCACAAGGGTCCCTTCAGAAACCCAAGTTAAGAAGGGCCACCGCAAGGGTTACTGCAGAAACTGAAGTTGAGAAGGGCCACCACAAGGGTCCCTACAGAAGCCCAATATGATAGGGCCCCCACAAGGGTCCCTGCAGAAACTCAAGTTGAGAAGGAACCATTGTTAAGAGGGACTTCCCCAAGGTCTCCACAGAAACATACATGAGAGGAGGGACCCGCAAGGTCCTCCCCCCTCAGCTCCCAGAAAACTAAGTTAGGATGATGGGGTGTCTACCATAAGAAAACCCTCATCATGAAAAAAGAACATAAGTACTAACACTTATTTTCTTATCTAGGTTGCCTAGTTGAGCAAGTAGGGCTCAAGTATGCCAGTTGGGATCTGTTAGGAGTTTTGGCTTGGCGGATGAGGGACAAGGTATGTTGAGCAAGCTCAACCACTTAACACTATAGGATTGAGAGAATACTAGTAGGAAGACCCTAGGGTCGCCCAATTCTCACACACCTTACACTTAGTCACAAGTGAAGTGAGCAGCCAAATGGCTGGCTGCTCACAAGAAAATAACTTTTTATAAAATGATTTTAAAGGAGAGGGTCCTATAGACCCCTCTCAAGAAAAATGATTTTAGAAGAGGGTCCTCAAGATCCCCCTCAAGCTTACAAAGATTTTAGAGGAGGTGGTCCTCGAGACCCCCCTCAAGTTTACAAAGTTTGTACCAAAAGTTACCGTTTCAAAAGATATTTAGCAAATCAGATATTTTGTCTCCATTAGAAGGCATATTTGCTTTTGAACTTTGGTTGGCACCAGGGGGCACCTTCCATAGGGGACAAGCTGTTAAACACAGGTTGGGACACATTATACGCTGCAGACCTTGTCCCTCACCAACCCTCTAAGTTTTGGTGCCAAAAGTTCCAACCTAGCCCTAGTGCCCAAGTATAAATTTGACCCCTGGGCAAAGTCAAGAGGAGAGATAGAAAAAATCTACTGCAAAGTTACTCTGTCAAAATCACAACAGAAACTCTCTAGTATTCTCTCCCTGTTCTCTCTCTAAGTGCTAAGTGCCTTGTTCTTTCACTCCCCACTGACAACCATCATTCTCAGGAGATCCTCTTGAGAAAATTACTATTATTGTTATGGAAGTTCATCTTCTTGTAGGGAGGGAGTTCCAACTTGAGCTCCATTTTCACCAAAAAGGAGAAAGTTTCATCAGAAGCTACTCCAGAAGTTCTTGAGAACCTTCCGGACAGCGTCCATTGGAGTGGGTCACGCGTCACCCTTTCCAGTTATTCATAGACCCTAGTCTCACTACCCTCGTACATTTGGCGACTCCGCTGGGGAGGTATCCTCACTTCCATAGATAAATAAGGTTTTAATGTTTCTAACCAGCTAGTGTTTGAAGACATTCCATCTGGGAATGGAGTTCAAAGAAATCAGTCCACTCAGGTGGATGTGGTGGTGACTGGAGCAAAGATACCTTCTCCTCCGGGAGGGCATACCAGCTCACCGGCAGCAGCTCCGGTGGCAGAGGCTTATGAGTATGTTTTTTGAGACTTGACAAGTTTGGGTCAAGATTGTTTAACAGCAGCAACAGCCCCCTCTGGAGGGACGGTTGTTCCGGCGGCGATTCCGGTAGAAGTAGCTCAGCCGTGGAAGACGGTGCTGGAGCAAGTTGTGACAACCATCATGTTCACTAGCAGGAACCCCAGGAACCCTAAGTGTTTGGCGAGGAATTCGGTATGGTCGAGGAACTCCTATCGCTCAATGATAGTGATGAGGAACCCTCAAGGAAAGAACCCATCGTGGTAGAAATTCCAAGTGAGGAACTCTCAGCTGCAGCATCCCCTCTAGAAACACCAACTCACGAGGAACCCATGGATGAGAAACCTTGGGTGTCCTTCATCGTAAAAAAAGGGAAGTAGCAGCAGCAACCCTTATAGAAACGTCAACTCGCGAGGAACCGTGGGTGTCCCTCATCGCTAACAAAGAAGTCGTGGAAGCAGTCTCGACAAAGCATGAGGTTCCCGGATGGGAAGTCGAGGCCCGAGAAACTCATGGGCGAGGAATCCTGGGTGTCCCTTATCGCCAAAAAAGAAGTCATGGCAGCAGTCTCGACAAAGCATGAGGTCGAGACACCCCCGGATGGGAAGTCGAGGCGCAAGGAACTCATGGGCGAGGAACCCTAGGTGTCCCTCGCCGCCAATAAAAAAAGTCGTGGCAGCAGTCTCGACAAAGCATGAGGTCGAGACACCCATGGATGGGAAGTCGACGAGCGAGGAACCCATGGGCAGAGAGCCAATGCACGAGGAACCCCTTTCACTGTAAAGGCTCAAAGTTTTTCTTGATGAGGAACCACTACCTATATTGGCAGCAAACCCGATCGAGGAACCCACTCCCGTAAATGGGTTGGAACCCACTATTGGAAGTGGCGAGGAACCCTCTCCAACAAAATAATCCAAATCTTCCAACGAGGAACCCAATGTATAGAACTCACGCGCGAGCCACCTTTGGGGAAAAAAAAACTACGAGGAACCCCTCATGACCTCGATAGCAGGTGAGGAACCCTCATTTGCAATAAGTCCCAAACACTAGTCACACAGGTTGCTAATGAAGAACTCGCCATAATAGAAGAATCAAACGAGGGATGAGGTTTTGGTAGAATTGTGGTTAAAGAACCCCTCAAAGTCGTGACAGCAGGCGAGTAACCTAAGGTAACATGCGAGGAACCCTCAATGGTCGAGGAATCTCTCAGGCTGACGACGGAGAAAAAGGAATTCCTCGCAATCACACTGGCAATCGAGGAACCCTTTGTCATCATAAAGGGATTAGATGAGGAAGTCGTCATAGATAAAAATGTGGCTGAGGAACTAAAGGTGGTCGATACCCCCAACGAGGAACCCCCCTCCCCTCATTAACAGTGACAAGAGAGGAACCACTGACGTCAAAAAATAAAGAAAAAGAGGAACCCTCTAGCGGCAGCAGCGATTATGAGGAACCATTTATTGACAGAAATATTTGCGAGGAGCCCTTAGACATGTGAACTCTAGATATAGATCTCATATACGAAGACCCTTATTAATATCACAAGGTTGGGAGGAACCCCCAATGGGTAGTATCCCTCACGAGGAACCCCTTCATTTCATGCAACGACGAGAGACCCATATAGGTGGTTGCCCCAAGAATCAACTCGTCACCAGCAGATATATTATTTCACTAGATTCAAAAATCAACCCCCAGTGGTGAGGAACTCGTGGAAAAATTTATCAACAAAAAGGATGAGGTAACAACTATACATTCTTAGCAAAGTTTAAGGCTTATAAAATGTCACGTTATTCTATGTAGGCCATGATGCCTCCTATTGCATTTTGACTCGTTATTATTTCTCCACCTAATAAAATAGGACAACAGGTGTGAGAATACAAAAAGTATAAATGAAAATATAAGGTGCGACAGTTGAGAACCTAAAGCTCCAAGGGTACCGGAGCGCTCACAGTCTCGAGCAAGTGCCAAGTATAAATATAAGGGTACGACAGTTTAGTACCTAAGGACAATGACTATAGTGCATAAATGAATACTAGTTATTTTTTGTTACCACTTGAAATTATTGTGCATGACTCATTTACCTACATTGTGCTGTGGGTACACCAGATTTCATTTTTTTTATTTTCTTAAAAGAATAGTAGAACCTCTACAGGACTAGAAGAGGACCCATGATATAAGGAACTTTCCTCATTATACTTGGGGGTATATCCAACCCAAAAGTAAAAGTATAGTGAGTAAATCCCCTGTTGACACTACAGGGGGTTATCCTCCTAGTAATAATAATAAAAAAAATTCACTACATTTTTTATTTATTTTATTATTCAATAGAAATTTATAGCCTAGAGAACACGTCCTAACCTCTATTCTCAAGAAAAAATTACTTGACCAGTTTTCAGAAAATAGGGAGAAGCTGGTCTACCCCCTTCTCTAAACTTGTCATTTTTATAAGACAAAAAAGTTCTTAAGAAAAGTTTGGAACAAGGACCCTGCAGACTAAGGGAAATTTTCAGTATAAAGAAATAATTATTTCTTTACTTATGATATATGTGAAATTTTATTCAAAGTTTATGGGAAGGAGAAGGGATAACCCCATCTCCTAGTTACGCCCTAAGAAATGAATGTGCATAACAAAATACCCCACAGTCACATGGGGTTGCTAAAAAAAAATATACCCCAAAGTCACACGGTGTTGCACTAAAAAGTACCGCACTGTCACACGGGGCTGCGCTAAAAAATATATAACTTGCTCAGTTATATACAAACGCCCCGCAGTTAGAGGGGAAACTTCAAAATTTAACTTGAGCAGCTATGTGCAAGTATCCCACAGGTATATGGGAAGTTTCAAAATATTAACTTGTTCAGTTATATGCAAGTACCACGCAATTAGAGGGGCAACTTCAAAATTTTAACTTGCTCAATTATATGCAAGTACCCCACAGCTATAGGGGCAACTTCCAAATTTTAACTTTCTCAGTTGTATGTAAGTACCCCGCAGTTAAAGGGGTAGCTCCAAAATTTTAACCCGCTCGCCTATATGAAAGTACCCCGCAGTTAGAGGGGCAGCTTCAGAATAGATAACTTGCTCATACCTCATGTCGGTACTTCGCAGTTAGAAGGGACACCTCTAAAATGATAACTTTCTTATCTCATATGCAAGTACTCCCAAAGTTAGAGGGGTAACTCTAGAATGATAACTTGATCAGATTATAGGCAAGTACCCCACAAACTACGGGGCAATTTAATCTCGAAATTCACACAGAAAATAGAGCAACTCACAGTACGTCAGGATCCAAAGGCATAGGAGCTCTCACAGTCGTGAGCAAGTGCCAAATATAAATATAAGGTGTGACAGTTTAGCACCTAAGGATCCAAGGGCACCGGAGTGCCCACAGTCGATCGCAAGTGCCATGTATAAATATGAGGTGCGATAGTTTAGCACCTAAGGCTCCAAGGGCACTGGAGCGCTCACAGTCTCGAGCAACTGCCAAGTATAAATATAAGGTGCGATAGTGTAGCACCTAAGGCTCCAAGGGAACCTAAGCGCTCACAGTCTTGAGCAACTGCCAAGTATAAATATAAGGTGCGACCATTTAGCACATAAGGCTCCAAGGACACCGGAGCGCTCACAGTCTTGAGAAACTGCCAAGTATAAATATAAGGTGTGACAGTTTAGCACCTAAGGCTCCAAGGGCACCGGAATGCTTATAGTCTTGAGCAAGTGCCAAGTATAAATATAAGGTGCGACAATTTAGCACCTAAGGCTCCAAGAGCACCGAAGAGCTCACAGTCTTGAGCAAGTGCCAAGTATAAATATAAGGTGCGACAATTTATCACCTAAGGCTCCAAGAGCACCGGAGCGCTCACGGTTTTGAGCAAGTACCAAGTATAAATATAAGGTGCGATAATTTAGAACCTAAGGCTCCAAGAGCACCGAAGTGCTTAAAGTCTTGAGCAAGTGACAAGTATAAATATAAGGTGCGATAGTTTAGCACCTAAGGCTCGGAGCACTCATAGTCTTGAGCAAGTGCCAAATATGAATATAAGGTATGACGGTTTAGTACCTAAGGCTCCAAGGGCACCAGAGCGCTCATAGTATTGAGCAAATGCCAAGTATAAATAAGGTACGACCATTTAGTACCTCAGGCTCCAAGGGCATAGGAGCGCTCATAGTATTGAGCAAATGCCAAGTGTAAACAAAAGGTACGATAACTTAGTACCGTAGTCTCTAAGGGAACCAGAGCGCTCATATTATTAACCTGTATTCTGTTCAAAGGGGATCTAATGGTTAAAAGTCCTCAAGACAGTGAACAAAGAGTGAAATCTTTATTATGAAATTTCATGCACAAGTCTCTTGAAACTAAAAGACACTTCTACACGAGGGGGCTAATATTGAGAAGTCCCCAAGCAAGTGAACAAAGAGTGAAATAGCCCAGAGCATGGGGATCCATTTAGAGCGCTCCACCTGTCCAAGATTACAAGATTAACAGAAAATAGTCTAGGGTGAGGAGATTGACCTTGAGTGTCCCCTATTCCAAAACTTGATGCTAGAGAAAATGACTCAGGGCGAGGGGTCCACTTCGAGTGGCCCCTCTGCCAAGACCAACGCAAGTAATAGTCTGAAGGAGAGTAAGCCCACCTAGAAGGGCTTTTATTTCCCAAGTTAACAAGAAAACATTTAGAGCAAGGGGGTCCACCTTGAGTGACCCTATGACGAGGTGTAATACCTGAACGAGGGGCTCACCGCGAGCAACCCCTCTACCCAAGATAAAAGGCCACAGAAGAAGGCCAAGGGTGAGGGGCTCACCACGAGCAATCCCTCTGCCCAAGAAAGAAGGCCACAAAAGAAGGCCAATGGTGAGGGGCTCACCGCGATCAATCCCTTTGCCCAAGAAAGAAGGCCACCGAAGAAGGCCAAGGGTGAGGGGCTAACCGCGATCAAATCGTCTACCCAAGAAAGAAGGCTATAGAAGAAGGCCAAGGGCGAGGGTCTCATCGTGAGCAATCCCTCTCCCCAAGATGAAAGGCCATAAAAGAAGGCCAATGGCGAGGGATTGCCGCGAGTAAACCCTCCATCAAAGATAGAAGGCCACAGAAGAAGGCTAAGGGCTAGGGGCTCACTGCGAGCAATCCCTTTGCCCAAGAAAGAAGGCCACGGAAGAAGGCTAAGGGTAAGGGGCTCACCACGATCAAACCCTCTACCCAAGAAAGAAGGCCAAGGGTGAGGGTATCACCATGAGCAATCCATCTACCCAAGATAAAAGGCCACAGAAGAAGGCCAATGGAAAGGGATTGCCGCGATTAACCCCTCCATCAAAGATAAAAGGCCACAGAAGAAGGTCAAGGGCGAGGGATTGTGGCGAGTAACCCCTCCGTCTAAGACAGAAGGCCACAGAAGAAGTCCAAGGGCGAGGGGCTCACTTTGAGTAACCCCTCTACCCAAGATAGAAGGACACATAAAAAAGGCCAAGGACGAGGGGCTCACCATGAGTAACCCCTCTAAACAAAGTGGAAGGCCATAGAAGAAGGCCAAGAACGAAGGGTTCACCGCGAGTAAGCCCTCCGCCCAAGTTGATACCCAGATAAGGAGGTCCACTATAAGTAGCCTCATCTATAAAACTTGGGATGATGTGACAGAACATTTAATGGCCCTAAGGGGAATGATGAAGAAACCCTAGGGTCCTTCAAAATAAAAAACTGAATTAATGGCGTACAAAGCCTTTTGATCTACCTAACACAAAAGACTTTGCACGAGGTGCTAATGTAGAAGGGTGTTTCAAGCTTGACCACTATAATTGTGGGTGAGGGTCCCTCAAAGACCTCCCCTTCAGCTTACAGAAAATATGAGGTTGAGGGAACCCCCAGGGTCCCTCTACCACATAAATTCCATATTAGAGGAGGAACCCCCAGGGTCCCTCCATCGTAGAAATGCCATCTTAGAGAAGGAACCCCCAGGATCCCTCCACCGCCATATTGGAGAAGGAATCCCAGGGTCCCTCCACCACAGAAGTGCTACATTGGAGAAGGAACCCACAGGGTCCCTCCACCGCAGAAGTGCCATATTGGAGAAGGAACCCCTAGTGTCCCTCCACCGCAGAAGTGCCATATTGGAGAAGCGCCCCTGCAAGGGTCCCTGCAGAAACTCAAATTGAGAAGGGCCACCATAAGGGTCCCTATAGAAACTCAAGTTGAGAAGGGTCACCGCAAGGGTCACTACAGAAACTCAAGTTGAGAAGTGTCACCACAAGGGTCACTGCAAAAGCCCAAGTTGAGAGGGGCCACCGCAAGGGCCCCTTCAAAAACTCAAGTTCAGAAGGGCCACTTCAAGGGTCACTGCAAAAACTTAAGTTGAGAAGGGCCACCACAAGGGTCACTGCAGAAGCCCAAGTTGATAGGGGCCACCATAAGGGCTCCTGCAGAAACTCAAGTTAAGAAGAGCCACCGCAAGGGTCCCTGTAGAAACTCAAGTTGAGAAGGACCGCCATAAGGGTCACTGCAGAAGCCCAAGTTGAGAGGGGCCACCGCAAGGGTCCCTACAAAAACTCAAGTTAAGAAGGGCCACTGCAGAAGCCCATGTTGAGAAGGGACACCGCAAGGGTTACTGCAGAAATTGAAGTTGAGAAGGGCCACCGCAAGGGTCACTACAGAAGCCCAAGCTGAGAGGGCCCCCGCAAGGGTCCCTGCAGAAACTCAAGTTGAGAAGGAACCATTGTTAAGAGGGACTTCCCCAAGGTCTCCGCAGAAACTTACATGAGAGGAGGGACCCACAAGGTCCTCCCCCCCAACTCCCAGAAAACTAAGTTAGGATGATGGGGTGTCTACCATAAGAAACCCCTCATCATGGTAAAAGAACATAAGTACTAGAACTTATTTTCTTGTACAGGTTGCCTAGTTGAGCAAGCAAGGCTCAAGTAGGCTAGTTGGGATCTCTTGGGAGTTTTGGCTTGGAGGATGAGGGACAAGGTATGTTAATCAAGCTCAACCACTTAGCACTATAGTATTGAGATAATACTAGTAGGAAGACCCTAGGGTCGCCCAGTTCTCACACACCTCACACTTAGTCACAAGTGAAGTGAGCAACCAAAGGGCTGGCTGCTCACAAGAAAATAACTGTTTATAAAATGATTTTAAAGGCGAGGGTCCTCTAGACTCCTCTCGAGAAAAATGATTTTAGAAGGGGGTCCTCAAGATCCCCCTCAAGCTTACAAAGATTTTAGAGGAGGTGGTCCTCGAGACCCCCCTCAAGTTTACAAAGTTTGTACCAAAAGTTACCGTTTAAAAAGATATTGAACAAATCAGATATTTTGTCTCCATTAGAAGACATATTTGCTTTTGAACTTTGGTTGGCACCAGGGGGCACCTTCCACAGGGGATAGGCTGCTGAATACAAGTTGGGACAAATGGCACACTACAGACCTTGTCCCTCACCAACCCTCTAAGTTTTGGCTCCAAAAGTGCCAACCCAGCCCTAGTGCCCAAGTATAAATATGACCCCTAGGCAAGGTTAAGAGGAGAGATAGAAAAATCAATGGCAAAGGTACTCTGTCAAAATCACACTAAAACCTCTCTAGTATTCTCTCCCTACTCTCTCTCTAAGTGCTAAGTGCCTTGTTCTTTCACTCCCCACTAACAACCATCATTCTCAGGATCTCCTCTTGAGAAAATTACTATTATTATTATGGAAGTTCATATTCTTACGGGGAAGGAGTTCCAGCTTGAGCTCCATTTTCACCAAAAGGAGAAAGTTTCATCATAAGCAGCTCCAGAAGTTCTTGAGAACCTTGCAGACAACCTCCATTGGAGTGGGTCATGCCTCACCCTTTCCAGTTATTCATAGACCCCAGTCTCACTACCCCCCTACAGTGGGATTTTTGCTAGTTCATCTAAATATGTGGGAGGTTATCCAAGTGAGTGATTGTAGGCAGAAACAAGAAGTTTAGTTTATTAGTTTGTAGGCAAATAGGAAAAAGTGGTAGCTTTCACTAAGGAAGAAGTGTGGTTAAGATTCTAACAAATTGTACTATTTGATGTTGGAGTTTGGGTTAGATTGGGCAGAACATGAGAGAATGGTATCTTATGGTCGTATATATATATATATATATATATATATATATATATATATATATATATATATATATATATATATATATATATATAGAGAGAGAGAGAGAGAGAGAGAGAGAGAGAGAGGGATAAACGTACTCATAATTTAGTGATGTGATGAATTGGGAGATGAATTTAATAAGGTTAAGATTTGATAAACCTAAGAAAGTAAAGAATATTCCGGTGTTTAGCGATTTAATTGATTTAGGGTATCCTATGGCTATATATATATATATATATATATATATATACACTAGGGTATGCCTGTGCTTGAAGGCATGACGAAAAATTTCAAAGTACGTAATCGAAAAACTACAAAAATTTTCAAAGTACGCAATTACAAAACAGAAAAAATTTCGTTCCCCGACAAAACAAAGTGTAATTTAAAAAAAATGGCCATGATTTCCTTTATTTATAGGACTATCCTGCAAAGCAGTTGAGTTCGTGATTGGTTAAAAAAATATTGTGTTCTGCCGCTTTTACTTGGATGGTGTTCGTGATTGGTAAAAAAAATACTATTTCATGTCGAAGAAAAATTTCCAAAGTACGTAATTGCAAAACAACAAAAAATTATAAAGTATCAATTGTGGTCAAATCATAAATGTTGAATTATAGTATCAATCGTGGTCAACTTTCCCGATGGCACGAACAATTTTCTAAAGTGTCATGTAGTGTATAATAAAAATTTTCTCATGTTTAATTCATAATACAAATATTTTATATAAATTGGGCAAAATTTTATTTGTTTATACGACTATCCACTCGGTTTAGACAATACAACATACCACAAAAATAATAATAATAGTCCATCTTGAACGTCTCATATATCATCAACTATTTAACTCAGAAAATAGCATGTATCACAATAGACAATTCAATTTACATCCAACATCATACAATGAACACAACTCAAAAGTGTTGGGCTCATCCGCATCAACCTCACTTGATTCCTCTAATGGTGACATGTCCACATCAACCTCACTTTAGTTCTCATCAATCCTAAGGCCAAGCTTTAGCATCCTATAGATCCCGTTCCCAAAAGTGCTAGGATCGTCGAGGCTAAAATCAAACGTGAGCCTTAGGGTTGAACCTGTGAATGAAGACACATATAAGAATGAAAATAACCAAAGATGAAAGTAACAATCTATATTTACTCTAACTGCACTTATGTAGCATACTAATTATATGGACTTACACTAAACATAATAAATCAAGGGTTGTCATCTAATTGCACTTATTTAGCACACTAATTATATGGACTTGAAATAAAAAGATATCATAGTTATGTCGATGAGGTTAACTATTATAGCCTACTTTAAACGCATACAAAACAGTTCTTGGACTGTTTATATCATTTTTATAAAGCCTTTCTTTTTAGGATGGTTAACTTTCTATATAGTGTTAAAATTCCCACCAAAAAGGAAATCAAAGAATTTCATATATACATTTTATCGAAAACTTACCAAGCTTCCAAGCAGATCTCGGACTGTACAACTCAAAAATCGATCGACTCTTTTAGTTCGCCATCTTCTTACCATCGATCGACTCTAGTGCTTTAAGAAATACTTGTTTAATGTAGTGTCTAATAAGTGGAATAAAACCAAATAAAAAATCACTGTCTAATATTGGAAATGCAGAACAAATGTCATTGAAATTTGCTCAGAATAATTCAAACTATGAAGTTCTTGACCGAAATAACATTAAGATATGTGAATCTTCTACCCGATTGTTGGAGTTAATCTCAAACTATCAATGTGAATATTAAACCAAATAAAGAAACACAACGCAGTGTCGAATAAGGAACACATTGACAATGCAAATTATTGGCAACTGTCTAATAAGGAACACTGTCTAATAAGGAACACAAATATGTTAGGTACTAAACTATCTTTAAAATGATGAAATGTGTGCAATGTAACTCAATTGTTATTCTAAAGCATTATAATGTCAACATATAAACATTAGATTTTTCTTCTTGTTTTCAAGTTCATAACCTTATTCACCATTTTTTCAAAACTGCGTTGAACCTAAATAAACTAAAACTAAAGGTGGTATGCTTGGTATATACCAGAAACTAAAACTAAATGTGAAATATTTTTAAAATTTTCCAAGGACGCAATCAGAATAGGTAAAAAAATGACGAAAAAACGTTGCCCGAACCAAATTCGACAATAAAAAATGAAATTTCCGACTTTAATGTCGATTTTGACCCTTTGCACAACGCCAAAAATAGGCCGAAACATAGTTAGCTAGGCATAGGCAGTATGAATCCAATGGCGCCAGAATCGCCTCATTATGATTTACGGTTAAAAAGTTATGGCATTTCTCCTAAAAGTTTCCTTAAAAAAGAGATTATCATTCGTGCAAAATTATTTCGAATGTTCGTTTTCCACGATGAAGAAATAAAAGAAAACGATATCTATCTAGTGAAAATCCACATTATACATTTCCTATAAGGAAGGGCTTACATATACAAATGAATTTCTTTTGAATAAAAATCACACTCATTCTACCAAACAAATGCTTAACATCAAAACACGGGTTAGTTTTCTGCCTCCATTACCTGTACAACTTCTAACTTGATAATAAGGATGCGACCACTGCTTAAATAGCCTCCACCATTCTCTATGGACCCCACATCATGCAAACAACCTTCAGAGGGCTCTCTATGTGTGGAATGAATTATTACCGAATTTTGTTGTGGAATTGTACCCTCTGTTTCTAGTTACTTTAGCGCCATAAGAATGGGCACTGCTCTGACTATTAGGTGATAAGATGTATGATTGTCTCCACAGTGGAGCACCTAAAATTAGCAAAAATAAAAGATCAACAATAAAATCAACGAATATAAAAAGTATTAACTCCTGCAAGAAACAACTATAACAACATTAACATGAACATGAGCACTAAACCAACAACATCAATAGAAACATTAAGATCAACATAAACATCAACAACAACTATAACAATGATTTACAGTGTTAAAAAATGATAGCAGCTATAACAATGATTCAACACCACATTTCAGGTCAAACTATTGTATATCAACTAATATAGAAGTTATAGAAGCTATAACATTGAACCATTGTATATAAGCTATAGTAGCTATTGCTGTAGAAGCTAACCCCTTCAAGGAGAACTCCTGAGAGGGTTTAGAAACCATTACGTTCATATCTCAGCTCGGTTTTTTAAAACAAAATTGCAAACTCAGATGAAAAAAAAAATAGAAATAAATTCCGATTAGATTTATTTCCAATAAAACAGATCGGTGATATTTTTTTAAAAAACCAGTTTGATTTCAAAACTAGCAGTAGCAATTCTATTTAAAAAAAAGATCCAATGCTTTTTAAAATATAAACTCGATCAATAACATATCTAACCTTCTCTTGTGTTTACACCGGGACTTTGATTTTCGTTCACCGACAAAGTTAACAACTATATGTGATAATATTTGATTTTTTCAGCACTTCACAGTCTGGCATCCTCCAACCAGATCGGATTCCCTGGATTCCACTCCATCCGAGCACGTGAGACCTTTTGCAGTCAGAATCTACTTTGACCGCAACTTGAATAGACTCCGACGACCATTCTTGGTGTGTTCCTCTCTCCTAGATGAAAGCATCAGGCCTATAATACTGCTACTAATCATCACTGAAAAGACTTGGTTTCTAAAGACTCATAGCAGTAGTGATGGGTCTAATGACCGAGGATTGGATTTACTAACCCAAAGCAAGGCTCATATATACATATACCACAACAGATTTGACTGAGATCAATCTGACCAAAAGCTAGTGACCAGGCGATCAAAACCCTAAATACGAAGGTCCGACGTCCATCCCAATAGGTCCAACGTCTATACCTATTTTAAAAATGAAAACCTCATGAAGCCACCAACTAATTCTACATACATTTTTAGATCCCATGTTTGAAATTTATAAAATGCAATAAAAATTATATGAAAAAACTGACCTATATTAAATATTTCTTAGCACTGCTACTGAACACATGTGATGATCAGATCACATGTTAGAAAATAAACACATGTCACTACAACACATGTAAACTAAAACTCAAAATCCAAACCCGAATTTCTGAAATTTGCGGTCAGCGTACATAACCTGAAATTTGCAGAATTAAGGGCGATTACATATTCAAGCATAAGAAAGGAGATAGCAACATAGAACCTCCATAAAACTATGCAAATATTGTGTAATAACATATACACTATGTGTTTTATTCTATTAAGCATTTAGTCAAACATATAGTATTTGTTTTATTATAATAAAATAGTATATGTAATTTCCTAACAAACTGCAGTATTGAAGTCCAAAAACTCACAATGCTACATAATTTTCAAAATATCATACACTAACAATACATTAGACTATTAAAATTTTCAAACTCTACATGGGAATTTGAAACTACTTATTTATTTGAAAAAGGTAGAAAGTTTGAACTACCTATTTGAACTACTTGTTTATTTGAAAAAAAGTTCCCTACATGGGAATTCCCCTTTTACACATTCAATGTTAAGCATTCCTTCACGCATCCGTCTCCTCAACTGCGTTCACTACTATAAAGTGTGATTGACAACAAAAAATAAAATGGAAAAGGTGGAAAAGTAAGGCCCAAAACCATACCCCACCGGAATTCTCCATCCATGTCCAGTGCACATATGAAACACAGTTAGATAATTTATACATTTAAAACATTACATTGAAATTCCTATTAGAAAAAGTAATTTACAATAGAATCCATCAGAGTACATTACATAAAACATGGAAAAAGGTAGAAAGTTTGAACTACCTATTTGTACTACTAGTTTATTTGAAAAACGTTCCCTATATGGGAATGCTCCTTTCACACATTCAATGTTAAGCATTCCTTCACGCATCTGTCTCCTCAACTGCGTTCACTACTATAAAGTGTGATTGACAGCAAAAAATAAAGTGGAAAAGGTGGAAAAGTAAGGCCCCAAACCATACCCCACCGGAATTCTCCATCCATGTCTAGTGCACATATGAAATAAAGTTAGATAATTTATACATTTAAAACATTACAATGAAATTCCTGTTAGAAAAATTAATTTACAATAGATACTATAAGAGTACATTACATGAAGCATTTGAGAAGTTAGAAATAGGAAGTCACCTGAATATACATAAATACATCTGATATGAAATGCACACTTACAAAAATACATATGATATGCACAGTTATAAATACATCTGAATATACATAAATACATCTGATATGAATATACAAAAATCCATATAATATGAATATACATCTGATATGAATATACAGATATTGGTGTTCCACTTTGATATTTTCACAAAAAAGATACCTACCTAGTACAAAAACCCCAAACATTTGGAAAACTCATCAATTTAAAAAACAAAAAGGGGTATACCTGATTTGAACTGTGATATGATGAATCGAGATATCTGCAAACAATAATAAAAGCACATGATTTGAACTATAAAAAACATAAATTAGAAAAATCCCATAAAAACATGATTTTCTAATTTGAAGAGGGTAAAAACCCATAAATATCTCCACACGCCATGAGCCATACCCCCCCCCTCCCCACACGATTTTTTTTTAAAAACTCGTCGATTTAAAAAAGAAAAGAACGGTTATACCTGATTTGAGACGTGATGTGGTGAATCAAAGGTGAGATTTCTGTAAACAATAATAAAAACACATTATTTGAACCATTAAAACCCAAATTCGAAAAATTAAACCCTAAATAAACCCTCAATAGAGTATACCTAATTTTTCTATTCGAATAGGGTGTAAACCCTAAATAGATTATGCGTGATGTGCTGATTTGAAGAGGGTGCCAACATGCGTAATGCAAAGAGAGAAAGATGTCGTTTCGTAATTCAAAGAGAAAAAAGATGTCGTGGTTGTGTGTGTGCAGATAGGTGTCTCGAAAGATGAGAGAGGTATGTAGAAAAAGTGTCTTTGGAAGAAAAGCGGGGAGATTACCAAAATACCCCAATTTTTGAATATAAGGGTAAGTTTGATAAGGAGAAAAAAGGGGAAACTAAATAATAGAGGGGTAGGCTTGTAAAAAAGAAAGGAATGTGATCTAAACCATTAAAATGTGTAAATATGTGTACGGAGGTGGCATCGATCCGCACCGTTAAAAACGTGTATATTTTCAAAAACCAAGCTATTATATATATATAATCGGACCGTGTATTATACATCGGCTGAGATGTAGTACCACAGTGGAGCTCATTGCTTTGTGGTGAGAGAAGTAGGATGACCGGATCCATATATATAGTCTGGGTATGGGCGGTATGTGGTGTTACTGGGTAGTGATTACCCTAATTATATGCGTTTTATTTAAGTGTGTTAAGCAAAGGACTCCTTTGGACTTGTCGATAGAGGCAGGAGATGGACACCGGGGTACATTCCTTTCAAATACATCAATACATCAACAAGAGTACATTCCTTTCATATGTGAGAGAGAGACAAAATTTCTGTAGTCTAATGATAGACTTTGATAATGAACTTTATGGCATGTTAAGTACTTTATGTGGTTTACGTGTATATCCCTTTTGAGTGACATTGCGGTGGTAGGTATTTGGGTCGTATTTTTACGCGTGTGGCTAGTTACATTCCTTTGCCCAAGCTATGTAGTTGCGACCTATCCCTTATGGTAGTTGGATAATAATTCGTTTAATTAAAAGATATTTTAAACAGGAAAACATTATGTTTGTGAGGCTAGGAATACTTTGATATAGATATATGTGTGGACCTTAGGGTGAAATCCTATTTTGGTCATTGGTACCATTCCATCATAGTTGTTCGTTACGTGATAGTGCTTAATCATCTAGAGATAGGCTTTTAGCATCGTTATGCCTTGGGTTGGTACATACATGTAGTGTTGCACTTAGGTGAAAGGTGGGATACTTATTACATGTTAGAGTCGGTGGGTTGCATGCATTGCGAATTAACTGCATCATTATTTATTAGTATTGGAAGTTAATTTTTGTAACTTTAGGGCGCTGAGACAAATTATAAAATATTTTTCCCTAGGTATTATTATTGTATTTGAGTGGTCAGACTTATGATTGTGGCAATCTAGCTTGGTATTCTTAGAGTTGGAGTCACTAGTTCATTATAGTTGTTAGCATATTCGGATCTACATGGAAGGGTTACCTTTGTACTCTATTTGTATTTCGGTTGGGATTTTTTTGTTAGAGGAAACTTCAATTGTACTCTTTTATTCGGTTGACCAATTGTAATCAGAGGTTTTTATGTAGTGGATTCAGTTTTCACAGCTTATTATTTATGTTCTTCATCTCTTATTGAATCCTTTATTGTGTTAGTTCTAGTTTACCGTGGTTTTAGTTTACATTGACGTTGAGAATGATGTAAATTTTTTAGACATCCCCATTATTTTATGTGTGGACTAATCAACCGGGCATGAAAAATTGGGGGGTGTCATAGTTTGTATGAAACCACCCAGGTTCTTGTGTCCTTAGGATCTGTGTTGCGTCCGTTTCATTTACTGCTGATCATTCTTTGATGTGTCTAGAGCCTACTATAGGAATTTGTAGTCTAATGTTGCGATAACTTGTGTCTCGACATCGTTCATATTCGTTGAACATTGGAAAGACTTGAGGACTATTTGAGCTTAGAATATCATGAGAAGGAAGACCGTTGCGAGTTACTGGTCAAGTATAGAATGAGTGGTTGAACAATGGTGTTCATCATAGCTGTGAGGATTATTATGGAAAACTATCGTGTTTGGAGGTAAAGTCAACAACTTAGAGACTTTTGTAGACATAAAATTAGTGAATGTGTTTCACACCGAGTCCATTTTGAAGAGATTAAGGAATTTGAGTTTTTGAGGAGCTTATTGGAGTTTTGGATTATGTTTCAATAAATGGGATCATGATGGAAAATTAGGATTGTAGAATGACCTTATGAAATTTTGTGCACCTAAGAAAGGGGGAAATGGAATGTTGCATTTTAGAAAATCTAATGAATTTTGATGACAAAATCTAGTTTAGTTAATTTCCATTAAATAGTGGAATTGGTGTTACAGTCAGATTGGAGCAAGGTTCATTTATGTGGTTAAACCGTTTGTGATTTGAGTGATGATAATATAAGAGTGTTTAGACATAGGAGTAGGTTCACAGTGTGGTTACGGAATATGAGTTGCAGACTAGTTAGAGATAATTATTAGTACACCTGAATGAGTGGAAATTGGAGAAGAGAGTATTGATTTTCCAATTGGTTTATGTTACGACGTCTCAATTAGAAATTAGTATAAGGATGGAGTTGCTTGCGCATTATAGACGGGTATTTCGTTGATGTATTAGTTGTGAATAAGATTTAGGGACAAGTAAGTTCCAAGAATGAAAACAGTAAAAGCTCAAGCTAAAAGCTCTGATACTAATTTGAGAATGCAAAATAATTGCAAGAGTGATTTCAAACAAAAATTGCAACACCAATTTTAAATGTTGAAGCCAATATGGTGATAAAATAGAGAAATCAAACAAATAAATATGACAAGGCCAAGTTTTAGTATAAAAACCCCAAAGGGAAAACTTTATTCACTTAGAAATTTACAGGATAGTCGACTTACAAAATACTTGATAACCTCCACAAGCATTATGCGCTAATCTTCGTGAATCTCTAATCAACAACTATGATCCTCGTAAGAATCACATGACCGCAATCCTCCATCAACTCAGTATTCGTCTATAGCAGTGAATCCCCGTAAGTATCACAAGTCAGCAATGGCGATCCTCTCCACAAAAGGTGTATGCAAGAGATACAAACTTTCTAGGGTTTACACAATTCATAAGAACAATATTCAAGGATATTTTGTTGTGAATTAAACATGTGTTTTTTAACACAAAACTTAAAGAACTTTCGCTAAAGTTATGCATAAACAAAGTTGGTAAAAGTCTTAAACGTTCTGAACACGAAACATGTATTTATTCAAAATTTAAGGTGGCGCGTCGTTCAAACGATAATGCAGAGTTGTTCAAATGAGATGATGATCTTATTCAAACAAGATCTGATCTCACTTCTAACGACTTAAAAAAATCAAAAAAGTATCCTTTGTTGAATCTCATTTGAAAACAGGGATCGAACAACCTTAGGATGTCATTTGAACGACTCAAACGAAAATTTAAAGTTTTAAAAACTCTTCCTATAGAAACTCAGAAAACATATTTTCAAAAACAAAAGTTCCTGTTCATTTTTTATAAAAAGTAAATATCCCAAAATATAATTTCATAAATTAATTCAAATTCTAAATCCTTTTATACTTTATTGGGATACCGGGAAGTCTTTAAACTTGGAGATGCTTGAGTTCGGTTCATCTTGACAGTGGGGATACACCAAACTAGCCTAAAGTTATGATATGAACTGTCCTAGAAAAATTGTTCTTACAAATCTCCCCCTTTGGCTATTCAGGTACAAAACAAAAAAAACATGACCGAACAAAAAATTAAAGTCAAAATATCCTATGACAAGAATACTAATGCCTTTCTTAACCCTAGAACAGAATGACATAAGTCTCTTTATCTTTAAACTTCTTCTTTTTCTTCTTAATTTTCTTGAGCCGTGACAAAGTTTGGGAAACCTACACACATGAAACAATAAATATACCTCGCGACGCATCGAGTTTGAAATAAAGTAAAACTCATAAATAAATAAATTCTCCCCCATAATTCAAACACCCATAAGTCAAAATCATTTTCATTTTCGCTCCCCTTTTGTTTTCATCGAAATAGACAAAGAAGTAGAAACATAAACTATAAAGCAAAGAGTTACGAATATGAAGATAATATATCATCACAAAAATATATAAATCAAGAACATGTAATGATCATCTCAAAGGAAAATGAAGACCAACAATTTTTGAAAGTTTTCACTTTTTCTAAAAAAATGCAAATCTCACAAATACAACACAATGCCATATATAATATATACAAAATATATCAATAAAAATCCAGCACACACATATATAGGTATAAACAACCACAAAACAAGACACAAAACACATAAGATTTACACACTAGCATAGTATCGATGTGTCCAAACATGTGGGATGGAATGAATAGGTGTGAACTAGTAATAAAAGAATTATAACTCGAACACCTAAATATGTTCAAGAAGTTCTAATTAATTGCAAAAATTTATCAAACTAATCTTTAGCCTCAAGTTACAAATAAAATTGAACTTAAAGAACAAAACAAGTACAATGCACACAAGTCTAGAATATTAATGATTCTACAAATCGATAGCATCATGACAAAATATGCATAACTAGGTATCATTGTGCAAACCCATTGATCTTTGACTAAACTCCCTCAAAAGATAAACATGATCATATTTCATTATTTTCTTTTTTTTGATGTGATTTCTTTTGAATGATCAATCAAACTAAGCTATTTGGACCCCTTTTGGCAAACTGCACTTTTTATTACTTTTATTTTTTCTTCGGCTATTTTCAAATGGTGGCTTTCACGATGAGCTCACTTGCCTCTTGCAGTCCTTTCCCTGTATACTCATCATTTTTTCAATATAAACAAACTCTCATGGGCAACGGTTCTTACATGCACAAATTCTCCATAGTCAAATAAATATGTAGATGACAAAATTGATGGTAGAATATCTCACCAAGCTCAAATGTACATAGTGAAGTCAAAATCCAACAAACTCATGCATGTCTTAACACTAGCAATCATATATCATTAAGCACAATTAGAGTATGACAAATAAAATCATGCAAGCTATCAACCATAAGAGATTGCATGTGAAGCATTATGTGGAAGCATGTGAGAATCAACCAATCTAACATTTGGCATCTCCAAAATATATTTCCTAATCCAAATAGGTGTGTACCTAACTCGAGGGGTTATGGTAACCGACGTGACACTTATCATTAAACTTCCTAGTAACTTTTCCAATATTAAAATACAATCGCCTAAGGTGACCTTTCCTACCACAATGGGAACATGTGTAAACGGGAGGAATGTTACCTATGGGTTGACCTTTTCTAACGTCCTTGGTTTTTGTTGAACCTCTAAAACAAACAATGATTTTGGCTTTAACACTCGAAGCATTAAAAGCACGTGAGCCATTACAATCATTACTCAAACTAATTGAGTCTTTAAAATCATCTTTTAACTTCAAAATTTTATACTGAAGCAAACAATTAGACTCTTCAAATTTTGGGGACTCCTTCTTCATATTTTCAATCATTCCTAGAAAATTATCTCGCCCCCTCAATGAAAGAAAACGTTTTCCTAATTGTCTTCTCATGTGCCTTAAAATCATTAATCAAAATATTTTTATCCTCATTGGCAAAAACCTAAACCCGAAAAATTTTCATGTCCTCTTCACTCTCCTTTATGGACACTTTTAGATTAAAAAAAATCATGGTGCAAGGCAAAAAACTTCTCACGAATGATATCTCTTTGATTTTTAACAGTTTGCAAAAGTTCCAAAATATTTTTCAAACGATTTTGAGGAATTTCAATTCTTTCGGCAAATCGAGAGAGAAAAAACAAGCACATGAGAGATGAACAAACAACCACCAAAAAAGTAGGTAAACAAGATCAAACACAATAACTAAGTGCAACCTGTAAGGTTTAAATTTCCAATTGAGTCCATGTATAGTTTTGACTTATTCCCACTACAAAACACATTTGAGTCATATGTAGATTTGTATGGTCCAATCCCACACATACTATGGCGTGTTGAAGATTAATTGAAGACGTTGTGGTAAAGCTTCAAGGAATTAATTATGCCGAAGTTTAGTTGGTGCAAATTTATCGTCTTCAAAGTTTAATTGCATTTCGAGATCACTCAAGTACGAATGCGTAATGTTAATGAAACTCGAAATTTAATTTTATAAAAATAAGGATGCTATTATTTTTGGAAAATGTTTTAAAAGTTTTTTACTTGTTTACACTTCGTTCAGAGCTGATAAGGATGGATTAGAGATTGGATTTGTTTGGACTCTAATCTGGGCAACGTCGTTCAAATGACATACAATGTGGTTCGAATGAGAGATACTGTCGTTAGAACGTCGTACCGTCTCGCTCGAGAGAGAAGCCACCGCCTTAAAATAATTATAAATACGTGTGTTTCAATTTTCTCCAAGTGCATGCAGTACAGAAAAGGGTTTACAATCCAGAGAGTTCTCTACACAAATTTTTCTAAGACTTTTCACTATAAAACATCCTTAGAGTTTACAAAGATTTAGATTATCATTACCATATGTTTATGTGATCTTTGTTGCACCAAGTTGGGTTTGTTCAACACTTGAACATTGTTAGTTTTATGGTGGAGAAGCAAAGAAGGTTACTTTCGTGTTCAACATCGTAGACGACACAAGGCCATATCGGTTTATACCGAGGCATTCATGGAGGCAGTTGTTGTGGAGGAGCATCGTAGAAGAAGGTTACTTTCTACGTGGGAACTGTGAAGATTGGTTGAAGATTAGAGGAGCGTCAAGTCTTATGGGTGGATCGAGTCTTTCTATAAGATTACCGTCGGAATTTGTAAAACCATTGTCATAGTGATTGTCTGGCCTGGGTCGTACATCGACGTTGTGAGTATTGCTTTATATTATTTTACTTTATTTAATCACTAGTTGCATGCTTAGGGTTAAAGAAGATAAAATTTGGTGAAGTTAATTTGTGTCACAGCTTGGTTTGGTTTAGAAAATTGAAAAGAGTTTTTCAAAAAGAAAAAGTTGGTTTGTATTCATCCTTAACTTTATTTCGCTCAAGCAAAAGTTTTTTTGTAAGTTAAATTATGGACCTACACAACCTTCTCTGACGCCAATTTGTGAACGACAAAAGGTATCAGAGGGAAAAAAAAATTCGAAAAGAAATATGATCACTTGAAAACTTAGAGCAACCTGCTCTGATACCGATTTGGAAATGGTAAAAACTCAAGCTAAAAGCTCTGATACTAATTTAAGAATGCAACATAATTGCAAGGGTGATTTCAATAAAAAATTGCAACATCAATTTCAAATGTGGAAGCCAATTTTAAATATTTTATCTTTTTATCCTAATCATGCATCTATGGTGATAAAACAGATAAATCAAACAAGAAAATATGACAAGGCCAAGTTTTAGGAAAAAAATCAAAGGGAAAAGACTTTATTCAATTAGAAATTTACAAGATTGTCGACTTACAAACTACTTGATAATCGCCACAAGAATAATGCGCTAATCTTTGCAAATCTCCTATGAATAACTATGACCATCACAAGAATCACATTATCGCAGTAATTCGTCGGCTTCAACCATCGTCTACAACAGTGAATCGCCGCAGGTATCACAAGTCAGCATTGGATATTCTCTCCACAAAAGGTGTATGCAAGACATACAAACTTTAGAGTGTTTAAACAATTCATAAGAACAATATTCAAGGATGTTTTGATGTGAAATAAACAAGTGTTTTTTAATACAAACTTGAAGAACTTTTGTAAAAGTTATGCAGAAATAGATTTGACAAACGTCATAACGTTCTGATCACGAAACATGTATTTATACGAAACTTAAGACGATACTTCGTTCGAATGATAATGCACAGTCGTTCAAATGAGATAATGATTTCGTTTGAATGATATATAATCTCGCTTTTAACGAATTAAAGAAAATCAAAACAATACGCTTTGTTCAAAGCTCGTTTGAAAATAGGGATCGAACGACCTTGGGATGTCAACTGAACGACTTGGGGATGTCGCTTGAATGACTTAAATGAAAAATTAAAGTTTTAAAAACTCCGCCTACAGAAACTTAGAAAACATATTTTCAAAAACAAAAGTTCTTATTCGTTTTTGATAAAAAATAAACATCCAAAAATATAATTCCATAAATTAATTCAAATTTTAAATCATTTTATACCTTATGGGGATGTCGAAAAGATATTCAAACTTGGAGATGCTTGAGTTCAGTTCATCTTAACGGTGCATGTTGATTTGTAATGGGATACGCCAAACTACTCTCAAGCTATGCAATGAACAATCTTAGAAAATTATTCTTACAAATCTCCCCCTTTGACTATTCTGATACAAAATAAAAAAAACATGACCGAACACAAAATTAAAATCAAAATATTCTATAACAAGAATATTAATGCCCTTCCTAACCCTAGAACAAAATGACACAAGTCTCTTTATCTTTAAACTTCTTCTTTTTCTTCTTAATCTTCTTGAGCCATGACAAAGTTTGGGAAACCTATACACATGAAACAAGAAATATACCTCGTGTGTCACATCGAGTATGAAATAAACTAAAACTCATAAATAAATAAACTCTCCCCCATAATTCAAACTCACATAAATCAAACTCATTTTAATTTTCTCTCCCCCCTCCTTTTTTTATTGAAATAAACAAAGAAGTAGAAACATAAACTATAAAACAAAGCATCATGAATATGAAGATAAGATATAATCATAAAAAATATATATATATCAAGCGCATATAATGATCATCTCAAAGGCAAGCAAACATCTTCTATTTTTTTTTATTTTTTTCACTTTAAAAAAAAAAAATACAAATATCACAAATACAACACAATACCATATATAATATATGCAAAATATATCAATAAAAATTCGGCACACATATATAGGTATAAATGACCACAAAACAAGACACAAAACACATAATCTTTACACACTAGCATAGTATTGTAACACCCTGTAATTTTGAGGACTTAGAACTTAGTAATTTTGGGAGAAATAAAATTTATTTAAATTGGAAAATTTTAAAATTTGGCAAATGAGGTCAAAATTAGAGGATGTTATAAAGTATTTCGAATGACGATTCTGAGTGTACGGTTGATTCGGGATGGGTCGAGATAGTTGAAATGACTGTCATTGGGTCTTATTTGGGTTTCGAAATATTTTAAGTTAGTTTGAATCAAATTGGAGTAAACGAGACATTTAAAGTGTGTATTATGATTTAAAGTTGGATATTTTGGAGATAAGGCTTATAAAGCCTACGTGAGATAACAATCTCATTCTTGATATTGAGAAAGCCCTAGAGAGAGAGAGAGAGAGAAGAGGAAAGGAAGAAGAGAAAGAGGATAAAAGCTTGGAGATTTCGGCCAATTCGTGATTTTGAGGGAGATTCAACCTCTACAACTTTGAGGTAAGTGATTAAACTTGCTAAATAATCTATGTGTATAATTTATTTCATGATTTATGAATAAAAAATATGGGTTTTGTGTTAAAATGTCAAAACCTAGATTTTGGTTAAATCTTGCATTTGAGGTGTGTGTATATGAATTTGAGGTTGTATAATTAGTTGGGTCAATATAATGAGTTTTGGATGTTAGAATCATGTTTGGGTTAAAGATTTATGGTTGTAAGATGATGTATTTGGGTTTTGGAGAAAATAAGCCATTTCGTAGCTGGCTGAACAGGCCGAATCGATTCGCCCCCTTTACAAATCGATTCAGAATCTTGTATACTTACAGGTCTGTGTGATCGAATCGATTCAAACTCAAAACCGAATTGATTCGGCCTAAGACATACTTATAGGTCCTTTGGACCAAATCGATTTGCATACTGGCAAATAAATTCTCTTTTAGGACCGAATCGATTCGGACTGGGTCGAATCGATTCGAAAATAGGGCTGTTTTGTAAAGTTTTTCTAGAGTGAGTTTTACTCTGTTTCGATGAGGTTTATCGATTAGGAACATTCTTATATGATGCGAGAAACATGTTTTGGAGGTTTATTGGGAGTTTCTTATATGATGTGATCTAAGGGACATATCGAGTTATTTGGGAAGGTATAAATTAGAGTTGTCACATCGACTTAGTGGGGAATCATGTAGCGACGGGAATCCTACTTGTAGATTAGACGTAAGCTATTATATGATGTGACGTTGGGGGCTCATCAAAGTAGTTGTGAAGGTATGACTTGGAGTTGTTATGCCGACTTTTGTGTTGAATCCTCCTAGCGACGGGATTTTTATTTAGATATGATTGGGGACCAATGAGAGAGAGGTAGTGTGCCCTTAGTGACGTTAAACTTAAGGAGTTAATCGTAAAAGCTGTAATGTTAAGGATTCATATGAGCAACTGAACCGTAATTTAATTGAGAAAGATTTAATATATTACCGATTAGAATAAGTTATGTTTATACTTATAGCTGTGATAATTATTGTATATCGATGTGCATATGGATATGGATGGTGTGTGAATGATGATTGTTATATACATTCGATTATGAGATAGTATCCGTAATGTTGATCAAATTGGGAGACTATTCATATCATAGGTGTGATGGATGAGTAAGTTTCAAGTGAGGGATCGTATTATGAAATGAATTGGGAAAGTATGTGTTATAGCGTCAGTTAGTAAAATGAGAGTTATATACATATAACTAAATTCATTACTTTTATACATACGGACGCGAGATAGTATATATATATGGTTTATATATATGATGTCATCGCATATATATCTAGTGTGAATGATATATATACTTATTGTGTGAGCATACCCCTCCAGTGCTATCATGTGAAGTTGCGAGATGTGGGTGGGTCCCCTGGCTTGAGGAGCAGGGAGCGTATAGTCCCCAGGTCATAATCGTCCATTATTTATTGCGTGATTTTATTCTGGGTGAGAAGTCTTGGGTATGATTCATTCTCACTTTCAGGTTCAGAACTATGATTGCTTCCCATACGTTGTGATTTGTTTGATTACCAGGGCGGTGTGATAATAGTCCGGTGTAATACCCCGTAATTTTATTTAAGGGATTAATTGAATTAAATGAGAATTAATTGGAAATTAATCCGGAGATAAATACTAGCGATATGTGAGTTGGTATTTGATTATGATGTTAAAATTGAATATTTCTGAGTATACATGGTAATATATGAGTATTGAAAATATTTAAATTGTCACGAGGCTGAAATACGATAATTTGGAAAATTAAGTTGGGACGCGCGTGTCAGTCGCGTCAGGAATGAAATTATTTAAATTAAAAAGTGAATTATATTTTTATCGACCAAATGGTTATTTTGAGTGCGCCAACGTGTTCGGACGGGTCAAAATAGTCAGAAAACACTAGCCGGGGGTTTAGTTTGGGTCCCGGGGCATTTTTAGGCCAAACCGGCAACGTAGAAGGGTATTTTGGTAATTTTAAAAATAAAGGAACTAAAACCCACGAATTTTTGAAGTAAATTAAAGATTATTAAAAGAGACACTAAGGTCATTAGCAACCAGAAAGTGAAAGAGTGGGCTACGGAGGTTTTGAGAGAAGTTACAAGAGAGGTTAAAGGGTCTTTACCAAACCATCTCCCCATCACCAAAAATTGGAAAAGATTTGTGACCGGAAAGAGGAGAGAATCAACCTTGAATCATGGACAACAATATGAAGAATGAATCTAAGGCAAGTGATTTGATATTTTTAAGTGCATTGAATATTTCTTCCATGTTTAGTGTAGGAACTTTTTTGTCTTGAAAGTTTTGAGGAAAACATAATGAAATTATTATAGAAACTCTGAAGTTGGGTTAGGAATTTCATGTAGAATGGTTATGGATGAATTTGGTACTCGAAGACTTAACTTTGATGATTTAAAAACGGATTTATGATGAGAAATTAGGCATAATAAAATTATGAGTTCATGTTCAAAGGGTTTGGGGTAAAATTTGGGGATTAATGATAACTACTTGTTGATTAGGAGGATTTGACCCCAAAAATATGTTAAGAAATGGACTAAGAGGATTTAGTGAAGTTTAAGAACATTAAAATATGATTGGTATGATCTTAGGATGAATTTGGAGAAGAGAAAAGTTGAGAAAAACGGATTGGGAATTTTCTGGGCGTATTCTGCCATCTCGTTAGAAGACCTGCCCAGGTCGTTCGAATGAGACTTCTAACGAGATGACAATACCACTTCTAATGAGTTGGTAGTTCATTCGAAGCCCTTCGTTCGAACGACACTCATTCGAAAGACCTCATTCGAACGAGATTTCTAACGAGTTGACAGAATGGCCTTTTAGGCCTGATTTTATTTCGAACCTCCAGAAGACTTATATGATTGAGTGTAATCCTTCCCTTGTTGATTTGTTGATATAGTTTGAGATTGGAAGTACGTCGAGGATTAAAACTTAGAGTTTTGTAGTAAACCGGATGATATTTATGGGTTAGGATATAAGTATCTAAAACTTCGACGTGAGGAGAGTTGATGACTTTAATATATATAAATCGGGGACTTGTAAACGTGTAACATTAAATGACGGTATAGGAATGAGAAATATACCTCTATTAATATTATGGGATACCGAAGATGTGTGAATGCTTGGTATATGTAGTTATTTGTGTATAACATACCTACCATACTTGCTATCACGAGAGGCCTGCGTTCGATTAGGGCCATATAATATTTGTGTGCCTACTGGGGGGGATTTAGATTGGTACCTCGAGGACATAGGTCAGAGAAGGAATTATTAAGAAGTTAATAAGTCTGATGATCATGGGAGCGTAGGTATGTGCGTGACCCATGTGATGTGAACTATGTTCGCCTCCATTTTATGTGATTGTTGTTTATTGAAAACGATTCCTAAGAGATTCGGAATATGTGGTCCTTATGTACGTGATGTACCGGGATTGGATAGCAGAGTATGTGTGAACCGCAACTTAGTCTCGAGGTGCCAGTATTGTATATTCAATATGAGAATAATATACTGCTAATTGAAATGAACTGTCATGAATAAATGTAAGTGTGAATAATAACAATGTTTTAGTAGAGTTAAAAATGGAAAATCTCTAGTGATTAGCATGACTAATATGGGAACTAGGAAGGAAAGTAAAACTCTCTATTTAAATTAAGATGTCGGGACTTAAATCGTGAATCGTATAGAAATGTTAGATTGTGTATTGGACTAGTTAGATATGGGAATAACTAGAACGGGTACGGGTACGATAGGAGTGCACAATTAGTTGAGAGGTGACGAGCTCATGTGAGTGCACGCACTATCATATACTTTATATTCACTGTTTAATTATATTAAACACTTGCTGTATTTTAAACTGTTTTTCACAACCGGGCTCTGACCCGTTTGCTTTCAAATCTGTTTTTGTAAAAACCTTTTTAGGTGCCCAGCCACAAGGACACCAAGCATAGGAGTTCTATTTCCACGATGTGCTGTAGCTGCTGTGGAATATACAGGACCTCGATAGTAGACGCCTCCACTTTATATCTTGACTCTACTCCAGATTCATTCATTTGTAGGGCATGTCTCCCCTTTCCTTTCAGAGACATCTTATTTACGCAGTTTTTATTTTATATTTTGGGTTGTAATTAAATTAATGATTCAGGCTTGTAATTGTTTATTTCAGTATTCGGATTGTTGTGAGGTTTATTCCTCCAGATTCAGTTTATTACATCGTTATTTATTGTGACTATGATGTGGTTGTGGTATCAGTAATTCAAAATTTTATTTGGTTGTATGTAAATCGAATTCAATTAAAATTGACAACTCAATTTTTAAATATTAGGTGGCCAGTAATTGCTAAAAAGTTTTCGACAGTGATGCTACGAACTGAACCAAGTTGACATTTTGAATTAATTTGAATAAAGGAGTAGCTACCCGGTATTTAATTAGTCGGGGTGTCACAGGTGGTATCAGAGAATCAGGTTCTAGTGTCCTTAGGATCTGTACGTCTTGTTATGTTTCTGCTGAGCTTTCTTTGATGTAGAGGCCTATATTTTAGGATTGTTGTATTCTTTTGTGTATGTTTCGCTCTTCAGCTATTTTGAGATAATAACTACGAACTTATAAGACTTTACTCTCATTTCAGATGCCTCCATGACGTGTACAGCGAGTTCCTAGGGTTGCTCAGCCCGAGCCATAGCCTGCACCAGTCCAGGGCACCATGAATGCCGCAGAGGTTGTCGCTATTGTAGCCCAAACGGTAAATGCCGCCCTCGCAGTTATGCAACATGCACCACCCCAGGCACCGACAATAGCGCCAGTTCAGGCTCATGCATTCCCATCTTCTTGGGAACGTTTTTATGATGCTTTTCAGAAAGCACACCCTTCGGAGTTTGCAGGTAACTCCGATGTTGTTGTGTCCAGCCAGTGGAAGAAGGACATTCAAAGACATTTGAGGATGTATGAGTGCACGGAGGTACAGAAACAAATACTGGCTACTTTTAAGCTAGTAGGATCAGCGTTGCAGTGGTGGGAGTCCATTACCACCCCGGAGGAGAGAGATGTCCTTTTTATACTGGAGTTTTGGGTGCGGTTCGATCGTAAGTATTTTCCATCATCCGTTCACACTGAAAGGAGGAGGAAGTTAATGAACCTCAAGCAGGAGGGGAGGACCATGGCCGAGTATGAGGCTGAGTTCACTAATCTCTTGAACATTGTTCCTAATGAGATTCCAATCGAGGAGAAGAAGATTCAGAAGTTCATGGATGGGTTGACTTGGAGGATCCTTCAACACCTGTTGGGAAATCTCTTGTTGGCTACTTATTCTGATGTGGTTAACGCAGCACTACTTCACTGCCAGGACCACCGCTTTCACATGTCAGAGAGTAAGCGATCAGGAGAGTCCATCCATCAGGGCAGGACAGGGGGAAATGGTGCCAACGGGGCACAATCTGCTCAGGGTCAGTATAGGTAGGGAGATTTAGGTTCCCAACAGGGAGATTTTAGGAGGTTCAGATCTGGGGGTTTCAAAAATGGTCAGGGAGGTTTTCGTCAGGGCCAGCAGGGTCAGCACGACTAGCAGGGTCAGCATAGCCAGCAGGGCCAACAACAGTAGTTTCATCAGGGCCAGCATGGCCAGGGGAGGAATGGCAACGACCACCAGGGCCGTGGACAGCAGGGTCAGAGAGGGGGGAACTTTCCGAGGAAATGTTTCATTTGTGGCAAGATTGGCCACAAGCACCAGGAGTGTCCTGATAGGGGCAGGGACCCACAGCAGTAGCAGCAGGGTGCTCGACATGAGCCCTAGATACCTATGTTTCCCGCCGTCCTCCCAGCAGCACCACAGATGCCAGCTTTTCCACCCATCCCAGAAGTCCCAGTCCAGCAGGGATAACTACAGTATGGGTGTGTTTATCAACTCCAACATGCCACAGTCCCACAGGATCCACCTGCTATTGAGGGTATGTTCTCTATTCAGGGGACTATGGGGCGTATTTTATTTGATATGGGGGCCACACACTGTTTTATTGCCATGATATTTTCACGCACTTTGGGGTTGTTAGACACTGCGGAGAGAACGATTACTTGCTTAGATTCACCGTTGAGTAGGGGTTCCGTGATTTCCCTTATGTGTAGAGGTGTGGGTATATAAAGATCGAGAGATTTACTTTACCCGCTGATACGTTAGTATTAGAGATGACTGAGTACGATGCGATTATTGGTATGGATTGGCTAGTTGCATATTGAGCCATGATTGATTGTTTCAGTAGGAGTATTATTTTTGCCATTCCCGGGCAGGAGATGTTTTTAATGACGATGCCTCGCCCTGTGGGAGGATCGTCCACCCACTTGTACTACATATAGGAGGAGACCTCTAAAGAAATGGTAATACCACTTGATTAGATTCCCATTGTTAGTGAGTTCGCTGATGTATTTCAGGATATACCTGGATTACCTCCTAGTAGAGAGATAGATTTTGTTATCGATTTGACATTGGGCACTCAGCCAATTGCCCGCGCACCTTATCGTATGGCTCCAACGGAGATGAGAGAGCTAAGGGATCAGATAGAGCAGTTGTTGGGTCAGGGGTTTATCCGAAGGAGTACTTCGTCGTGGGGTGCCCCTGTATTGTTCATAAATAAGAGGGATGGATCGTTGAGGTTGTGTGTAGATTACCGGGAATTTAATAAAGTCACGATACCGAATAAGTATCCGTTGCCCCGAATCGATGACTTATTCGACCAGTTGAGAGGAGATTCCTTCTTCTCAAAGATTGACTTGCGATCGGGATATCATCAGTTGCGTATCAGGGAACAGGACATCTTGAAGACTGCGTTCTTGACGAGGCATGGTTCCTAGGAATTTTGGGTTATGCCTTTTGGCTTGACCAACGCTCCAGCTGTGTTTATGGACTTGATGAATAGGGTATTCAGAGAGTTCCTAGACCAGTTCTTCATTGTCTTCATTGATGACATTCTAGTTTACTCCCAGGCAGAAGAGGAGCACGCCAAGCATTTGAGGCAGGTTTTGCAGACGCTACGTCAGAACGAGCTATATGTAAAGTACAAAAAATGTGGATTTTGGCTGAAGGAGGTTCAGTTTTTAGGGCGTATCATCTCAGATCGGGGAAAATCTGTTGATCCGGGGAAAGTATCCGCGGTGAGGGAGTGGGGATAACCCACGACACCGACTGAGATCCAAAGTTTCTTAGGCCTAACAGGATACTACATGAGGTTTATTCGGAGTTTCTCAAAGATAGAGGGTCCTTTGACACATCTGACTCGCAAAGGTGTGCCATTCATCTGGAGCGATGCCTGTCAGTTGGCATTCGATGAGTTGAAGGACAAGTTAACCTCAGCGCCTGTGTTGGCATTACCCAGACCGGGAGTTGAGTATCTAGTCTACACCGATGCGTCCTTATAAGGACTTGGAGGTGTGCTACAACAGGAGAGTCAAGCCATAGCTTATGCTTCCCGTAAGATTAAGCCTCACGAGAAGAATTACCCCACCCACGACTTGGAGTTAGCGGCGGTCATTTTCGCTCTTCGGATTTAGAGACACTATCTCCTGGGGGAGAAATTTCGATTGTTCATAGAGCACAAGTCTCTACAGTATCTCTTCACGCAGAAGGAACTGAATATGCGTCAACGTCGGTGGCTTGAGTTTGTGAAGGATTATCAGTTCGATATATATAATATCACCCAGGGAAGGCTAACGTGGTAGCAGACGCGTTGAGCCGTAGGCCAATAGATGAGGTGGCCGAGGTGTGGAAAACTAAGTGGAAGGAGTTGGGACACCAGGATGCAGTGGCCCAATCATTCATTTCTGTGAAGACTATTACCCCTTAGATTGTTATGAGAGTGGTAAAGTCCCAGGAAAATGACTCGTTCTGTCAGGAGCAGATAGTTTGATTACAAGCTGAGGGAGCCGAGTCCTATACCGTTAGTTCAGACGGGGGATTACGCTTCAATGGGAGACTGGTCGTTCCGGAAGGGGAAGACTTACGGCATGAGGTAATGACAGAGTTGCACGGCTCACAATTCTCAATACACCCTGGCAGGGATAAGATGTACCAAGACATGAGATGACAGTACTGGTGGAGAGGAATGAAAAGAGATATTTCCGTGTTCGTTTCTAAATGCGCCACTTGTCAGCTAGTAAAGGTGGACCATCAAAAACCGGTAGGACTTCTACAACCATTAGAGGTTCTGATGTGGATATGGGAGAGCATATCCATGAACTTTATCACGGGGTTACCCACATCACAGAGGGGTCACGAATCCATATGGGTAATTGTGGATAGGTTGACCAAGGTTGCTCTTTTTCTACCCGTGAGGACAGACTACACTACAGGACAGTATGCCCAAATTTTCATTGTGAAAATAGTGAGACTTCACGGTGTGCCTCTAAATATCGTATCTGACCGAGATAAGATATTTATTTCGCGATTTTGGGAGAGTTTTTAGGAGGCCATGGGTACAGAGTTGCGACTGAGCACGGCCTATCACCCGCAGAATAATGGGCAAACAAAAAGGACAAATTAGATGTTAGAGGACATGTTGCGTATGTGCATCCTAGATTTTGGAGGTGGTTGGGAGTAGTACCTTCCACTGGTGGAGTTTGCTTATAATAATTCCTACCAGTTCACCATTGGCATGGATCCATTTGAGGCGTTGCATGGTAGACCTTGTCGTTCCCCAGCACGTTGGTTAGAGGTGGGGGATAACAAACTCCTTGGGCCGGAAGTGATCCAAGACACTTCGGTAAGGATAAAGATGATACGGAGCCGTATTCGGGTAGCTCAGGACCGATAGAAGAGCTATGCTGATGCCAAGAGGTTCTTCAGAGAATTCAAGGTGGGGGACCAGGTGTTGCTCAGAGTATCTCCTATGAAGGGGATTATGCTTTTTGGGAAGAAGGGGAAATTGGCACCAAGATATGTGGGGCCATTTCCTATCATCAAGAGGATTGGGCCAGTTGCGTATAGACTCGGATTACCGGAGCACTTGCATTGGATTCAAGATGTGTTCCATATTTCCTCGCTAAGGAAATATCTTAGGAGCGATTTGGCCCATATTCACATTGCTTTAGAGGACATCGATCTTCAGCCTGATAGTTCCTACGAGGAGGGTCCGATCGCTATTCTGGACCACATCGAGAGGAAACTGAGGTCGAAGATAGTACCATTAGTACGTGTTCAGTGGTGGCATCATAATGCCGAGGAGTCCACATGGGAGCGTGAGGATGAGATGCGCGAGTATTATCCAGAGTTATTTTTACCAGGTACTCTTTAGTTCTGAATTTCGGGACAAAATTCTGTTATTGGGGGGGGGGGGGGGGGTATGTAATACCTCGTAATTTTATTGATTTTTATTTAAGGGATTAATTGAATTAAATGAGAATTAATTGGAAATTAATCCGGAGATAAATACTAGCGAGATGTTAGTTGGTATTTGATTATGATGTTAAAATTGAATATTTCTGAGTATATATGGTAATATATGAGTATTGAAAATATTTAAATTGTCACGAGGCTGAAATACGACAATTTGGAAAATTAAGTTGGGACGCGCGTGTCAGTCGCGTCAGGAACGAAATTATTTAAATGAAAAAGTGAATTATATTTTTATCAACCAAATGGTTATTTTGAGTGCGCCAACGTATCCGAAAGGGTCGAAATAGTCAGAAAACACTAGCCAGGGGTTTAGTTTGGGTCCCGGGGCACTTTTAGGCCAAACCGGCAACCTAGAAGGGTATTTTGGTAATTTTAAAAATAAGGGAACTAAAACCCACGAATTTTTGAAGTAAATTAAATATTATTGAAAGAGCCACTAAGGCCATTAGCAGCCAAAAAGTGAAAGATTGGGCTACGGAGGTTTTGCGAGAAGTTAGAAGAGAGGGTACAGGGTCTTTACCAAACCATCTCCCCATCACCAGAAATTGGAAAGGATTTGTGACCTGAAAGAGGAGAGAATCAACCTTGAATCATCGACAACAATATGAAGAATGAATCTAAGGCAAGTGATTTGATATTTTTAAGTGCATTGAATATTTCTTCCATGTTTAGTGTAGGAACTGTTTTATCTTGAAAGTTTTGAGGAAAACATAATGAAATTGTTGTAGAAACTCTGAAGTTGGGTTAGGAATTGCATGTAGAATGGTTATGGACGAATTTGGTACTCAAAGACTTAACTTTGATGATTTAAAAACGGATTTATGATGAGTAAATAGGCATAATAAAATTCCGGGTTCATGTTCATAGGGTTTGGGGTAAAATTTGGTGATTAATGATAACTACTTGTTGATTAGGAGGATTTGACCCCAAAAATATGTTAAGAAACGACCTAAGAGGATTTAGTGAAGTTTAAGAACATTAAAATACGATTGGGATGATCTTAGGATGAATTTAGAGAAGAGAAAAATTGAGAAAAACGGATTGGGAATTTTCGGGGCATATTCTGCCATCTCGTTAGAAGACCTGCCCAGGTCGTTTGAACGACCTCGTTCGAACGAGACTTCTAACGAGATGACAATACCCCTTCTAATGCGTTGGTATTTTGTTCGAAGCCATTCGTTCGAATGACACTTGTTCGAACAACCTCGTTCAAACGAGATTTCTAACGAGTTGACAGGATGGCCTTTTAGGCCTGATTTTATTTTGAACCTCCAGAAGACTTATATGATTGAGTGTAATCCTTCCCTTATTGATTTGTGGATATAGTTGTGAGATTGGAAGTACGTCGAGGATTAAAACTTAGAATTTTGTAGTAAACCGGATGATATTTATGGGTTAGGATATAAGTATCTAAAACTTCGACGTGAGGAGAGTTGATGACTTTAATATATATAAATCGGGGACTTGTAAACGTGTAACATTAAATGACGGTATAGGAATGAGAAATATACCTCTATTAATATTATGGGATACCGAAGATGTGTGAGTTCTTGGTATATGTAGTTATTTGTGTATAACATACCTACCATACTTATTATCACGGGAGGTCGGCGTTCGATCAGGGCCATCTAATCTTTGTGTGCCTACTGGGGGGGATTTAGATTGGTACCTCGAGGACATAGGTCAGAGAAGGACTTATTGAGAACTTAATAAGTTTGCTGATCATGGGAGCGTAGGTATGTGCGTGACCCATGTGATGTGAACTATGTTCGCCTCCATTTTGTGTGATTATTGTTTATTGAAAAAAATTCCTGAGAGATTCAGAATACGTGGTCCTTATGTACGTGATGTACCGGGATTGGATAGCAGAGTATGTGTGCACCACAACTTAGTCTGGGGGTGCCAGTATTGTATATTTAAGATGAGAATAATATACTGCTAATTGAAATGAACTGTCATGAATAAATGTAAGTGTGAATAATAGCAATATTTTAGTAGAGTTAAAAATGGAAAATCTCTAGTGATTAGCATGACTAATATGGGAACTAAGAAGGAAAGTAAAACTCTCTGTTTAAATTAAGATGTCGGGACTTAAATCGTGAATCATATAGAAATGTTAGATTTTGTATTGGACTTGTTAGATATGGGAATAACTAGAATGGGTACGGGTACGATAGGAGTGCACAATTATTTGAGAGGTGAGAAACTCATGTGAGTGCACGCACTATCATGTACTTTATATTCACTGTTTAATTATATTAAACACTTGCTGTATTTTAAACTGTTTTTCACAATCGGTCTCTGACCCGTTTGCTTTCAAATCTATTTTTGTAAAAACCTTTTTAGGTGCCCAGCCACAAGGACACCAAGCATAGGAATTCTATTTCCGCGATGTGCTGTAGCTGCTGTGGAAGTTACAGGACCTCGATAGTAGACGCCTACACTCTATATCTTGACTCTACTCCAGATTCATTCATCTGTAGGGCATGTCGCCCCTTTCCTTTCAGAGACATCTTATTTATGAAGTTTTTATTTTATATTTTGGGTTGTAATTAAATTAATGATTCAGGCTTGTAATTGTTTATTTCAGTATTCGGATTGTTATGAGGTGTATTCCTCCAGATTCAGTTTATTACATCGTTATTTATTGTGACTGTGATGTGGTTGTAGTATTAGTAATTCAAAATTTTATTTGGTTGTATGTAAATCGAATTCAATTAAAATTGACAACTCACTTTTTAAATATTAGGTGGCCAGTAATTGCTAAAACGTTTTCGACAGTGATGCTACGAACTGAACCAAGTTGACATTTTGAATTAATTTGAATAAAGGAGTAGCTACCCGACATTTAATTAGTCGGGGTGTTACATCCGGTGGCTGGTAACCCAGGATAAAGTGAGTAATTCTTGGAAGATGATAGCATTGTGAAGTATATATATATATATGTGTGTGTGTGTGTGTGTGTATATCCTGTAAGTGAATATTTTCTGGATATTTTAAATGCTCGTTACGTGTGTTATGTGTACGTGTTTGTTAAGGTTGATTGACCATGTTCTATAACTAGAATAATGTTATATGGACCCTAAAGGTTTTGTGCGATATCTTATTTATGTACTTAGAGTTATTATTCATAATAAGTAGCTGATGTTATATGTGTAGTGTACCGAGGGAATAATGGATCTTGACAATCAACATTGTCAAGGAGTAGTGTATCGGGAGGGGGGGTTCCTTGTTTGGATTTCGCTTTGCGAGATGTCCCACGCATGAAACGTAGTGCAATGTTAGGAATGGGGAGAAGTTTAGAACTTGGTACTCGGGTTTATGCATTATGGTGAAACATTACTTTATGAGTATATAAAGATGGTGCATGACTATTCTGATGTTAATAACTTATTTAAGTTAAGAATTATAAACCGATGAATTCTAGTAATATATATGTATGTATATATTTAGGTTAACACATAAGTTCGGGAATAAACTTAGGATATGATAGAATAAGCATATTTTGGGTTATACTTGAGATAGTGGGTTACGCGGGTGTAGATTATGGGTATATTGAGATTGAATTGTCCCTAGAATGTGTCGGGCATCTTAATTGAGGTTAATGTGCATACGTTTAGGAGCGTGCTTTAGTTGAGGGGTAAGTTGAGTTTCAAGAGAGTGCAACTCCACTTTAATCATGGAATTGTGCATTTATTATTATTATGCATTTTAATGCACTTGCTAAAATGTTTTCACACCTTGGGTTCTCACCCGTTTATATTTCTCTCGTGCTATATATATATATATTGTAATATATTATAGGTATCCCACTGCAAGGACGTCAATGATGCTTTTCTATCCAGTGTCCTCGGAGCTATAGCAGATGCAGACTGTTGCGAGATTTTTGTTATAGCCGATTCCTATCTTTTGTATATCTAGTTAAGGATTCATTTTGTATATCGGGTTTATGCCCAAGGGTTATACGTAGCACTTTATATTTCTCATCTCAGAAGTTGTATTGTCTGTGACCCTACAACATATTTGGGTATATTTCTTTTTGTGTACTTATTTGGTTTTAGTTTGAGTACTTCCTTTTTATTGTGGTACGTGTGTACATTTTATCATGTTCAGTAGTTATTATGTTATTGTCATGATGTGAATTATATGTTTTTAAATTTTTTTGGCAGCCGCTTATTATAGTATTGGGTAGTTAGCTATATTTATTTAGTATTGACAGTAGATGCTGAGAATGATACACTTGAGATTCCTGATTTATTTTAGAATAGGGATGACCACCCGTTATTATTTTAACCGGGGTGTCACAAGTATCGATGTGTCCAAACATGTTGGATGGAATGAATGGGTGTGAACTAGTAACAAAAGAATTATAACCCAAACACTCAAATATTTTCAAGAAGTTCTAATTGACCGCAAAACTTTTTCAAACTAAGCTTTATCCTTAAGTGACAATTAAAGTTGAACTTAATGAACAAAACAAGCACAATGCACACAAGCCTAGAATATTAATGATTCTACAAATCAATAGCGTCATGAAAAAATACGCATAACTAGGCATCATTGTGCAAAGCCATTGATCTTCAACTAAACTCCCTCAAAAGATTAACATGATCATATTTCGTTCTTTTCATTTCTTTTCTTTTGATGTGATTTCTTTCGAATAATCAATCAAACTAAGCTATGTGGCCCCTTTTTGGAAAATTTCCCATTTTATTGCCTTTATTTTTTCTTGGGCTCTTTTCAAACGATGGCTTTCACAATGAGTTCAATTTCCTCTCGCAATACTTTTCAGTGTATGCTCATCATTTGTCAATATATACAAACTCTCACGGGCAACGATTCTTTCATGCAAAAATGCTCCATAGTCAAGTAAACATATAGATGATAAAATTGATGGGGGAACATATCATCAATCTCAAATCTACATAATGAAGTCAAAATCCAATAAACTCGCGCATGTGTATGTGGAAGCATAAATAAAGTCGAATCCATAAAGCAAGTCAAGTTCTAAATAAATCCATAAAATTGGTTAAGATAAATCTAAGCATCTGAAGTCATAACCAAATGTCCTAGCCACTTGGGTATTGCTAATTAATTAGATTCAACTGTAAGGACACAAATTTCCAATTGATTCCATATATAGTTTTGGCTCAATTCCGGACAAAAACATTTATTCATAGGATAGTATTTATTGTAATATTCTCAAGCCTATGAAGTGTATGTTGAAGACGTAGCGGCAAAGAACTTAAAGCTTCATCAAAATGCCGGTTTGTGTGCCTCGTTTCTACGTCATCAATTAAGGTTCCATGCTCCCAAGGTATAAATGTAATTATATGTATATAGGAGCTTGGAACAATATGTATTGGGTGTTAGGTGAAATCAAAACTGCATTTTATTTTCAGAAAGAATCAATTAAGAACTTTAAAAGTAAGTATATAAAAGTTTCTGGGCCAAAATTGAATTTTTCAATCTTTCTGTTTGTTCGTTTGAAATGTCGTTCGAACGAGTTTTTTCGTTCGAACCAGATTTCGTTCGAACGAGTTTTGTCGTTCGAACCAGGTTCGTTCGAACGAGTTTTGCCAACGACCCTAACTGGACAGTCGTTCGATATGTCGTTCGATATGTCGTTCGAACGAAGGTTCGTTCTAACGAGGTATCTAATGAACCTCTAACGAGCCCAGGCTGGTCACTCGTTAGAAGTCTCGTTCGAACGAGAATCACGTTCGTTCAAACGAACTTCCAGCGGGAACAGTTATTTTGCAGTTTTTCCCCACTCCTCCACTTGGTTTTCAACCAACATTTTTCATACTTTATTATGTGCGGGAAACACATTTTCCAAGACAACTTTTCCATTCCATATCCATCTCTTAGAGAGAGTTTGAGAGCAAATTTATTTAGGGAAAATGTTCAAGTTTTTGAGTGTTAATTTTTAATGGAAAATTCATACACACTCTAGTTTACACCCATTGTTGTTTATTCCAAGTTCTATATATACATATCCTTACTTGGAGTTTTTGGCACCGGTTTTCTCTACCGAATTCAAGAGACGTTTCGGGTTTGCTTCTACACCCCATCACAAAGAAGACCTTTGTTGAGATTCTACCCACAAGGAGAAAGGCTCCATGCTTGGGTGACGGTGACCATATAAAGTCCCATCGGTGAATTTCGAGACCACGGTGGAGGTCCGTTGGTTATCCGCTAATTGGAGGTTGATACAAGAAGGAGCACCACGACTTGAGAGGGTTCGAGTTTATGAAGTAAGTCTTTTGTCTTGTATTTTGTAATACCGTTTTTAGTGGATTTGAGGCTAGGGCCGTCCCGAGGTTTTTTCCCGTTAGTGGGTTTTTCCTCGTACATCGCGGTGTTGTGTGACTGTTGTTTTTATCTTGCTCTATATCACTTAGAATGCATGCTAGATTAATTTCAAGATAAAATTTGGTTTTACAATCACACCAATTTAAATTGGGACTTTAATTTAATATTGGGTAAAATTGGTTTATTCAAGTCACTTGCTAAAATTGGTTTCGCCTAACTTTGTTTATATGAATAATCATGACTTAGGCAAATACTAGGTCTTGAATTATGTTTTAATTCGTTTCTTATGATATTAAAACCCGGCCTTGTTGTTTTGTTGAACCATCTCTTATTATACGCTTCCGCATTCGGGGATCCAACTTTGGTCTTTCAAATTGGTATCAGAGCCAAAAACGATAAATTATTTCGTTAAAGATCCTTTACTTTTTGGCTAAATATGGATTTTTCCCCATTTTCAAAATTTCCTATTTTTGATGGTTCTAACTACGCGTATTGGAAAGCGCGAATGAAATCGGCACTTAAATCTATCGATGAACGTGTTTGGATGTCTGTTGTTAACGGTTGGACACCACCAACACATTTAATTTAAAATGTACATGTTCCCAAACCCGTTGATAGATGGACTGAAAATGAGTTTAAGCTAGCAAACTTTAATTCCCGAGGTTTAAATGCCTTGTTTAGCGCTGTCGCACCGGATGAATTCCGACGTATTATGACGTGTGAAACCGCTAAAGAAGCTTGGGATATTTTACAATTAACTCATGAAGGAACGAGTGTCGTTAAAGCTTCTAAACTCCAAAACCTCACTACTCAATTTGAAACTATCAAAATGGATGAAAAAGAAACTTTTGATAAATTTTATGCTAGACTGTCTGATATTGTTAATTCATCCTTTAACTTGGGAGAGAAAATACCTGACGATCGTGTTGTAAAGAAAATTTTGAGGTCACTACCCGATAGATTTATTCCAAAGGTGACCGTTTTAAATTCTTTACCCACTTTAGCCTCTACGAAATTAGAAGAGCTTGTAGGTGATTTACAAACCTATGAACTAGATATGTTTCCCTCTAAAACTGAAAAGAAAATTGAAAAGGGCGTTGCTTTAAAATCCCGCAAAGAGGTTAAACAAGTAGTAGAGAGCGATAGTGATAGTGACTCGGAAGATATGGCTTTGTTTGCTTGTAAATTTAGAAAATTTCTTAAATTTAACAAAGATAAAGTTGAAAATGATTTTAAGAAATTTGAATCTTCTAAACATGATAAAAACGAGAAGATTTCTAAAGCCGATAAGATCCCTAAACCTAGTAATGAAAATATTGATAGGGACGAGTCTAATAAATGTTTTGGTTGTGAAGGTTATGGCCATAGGGCTTTTGAGTGCCCCACTAAACTAAGGAAAGAGGGTAAACGACCCGTTTCATATAATGCGACCCTTAGTGATAGTGATAAGGAAGAGAAGCCCGATTCCCCCACTAAGAAAAATTTTGTGGCTTTTATGGCTAGACATGTGAGTGATAATGAGAACTCATCGGATGATGAAATTATAGCACATGCCACTTCCAAGGTCATTGTACATGATTCTCTTATTTTTGATGATAGTGAGAGTGAAGAAGAAAGAGAGAGTGAAAATGAAGATGAGATCATTATGAGTGAACTTCAAAATGATTTTCATGAATTATATAAAGAATCTATTAAATTGAAAAGAGCTAATTTGAAGTTAGAAGCGAGTTTAAGAGAGAGTGTCAAGGTCATTGATGAAAGTGCCTTAATAGAAGACCTTAGGACACATGTGAGGACTCTTCAAGATAAGCTTGAATATGTAGAAGGCGAGAGAGATAGCCTTAGGGGTTTAATGGAATCCTTGAAAAAGGAGCTTCTTGCTTTTGAAGAGCGTAATTCTTTACTAGAATCTAACATTGTTGAATTGGAAAATAAATTAAAAGATTCTAGTAATGTCAAATTTGATTTGGAATGTCGTTCGGAAAAACTTGATAAAATGTTAGGAATGATCCAAATTAAAAATGACACTTGTGGTTTAGGCTTCAATCCTTGTAATGAATTTACTCATAATGCCCAAACCAATGTTTTAGGAGAATCAACTAGGAATACCTTTAAAGATCACTCCTTAAGTAAATATTTTCGACATGTTCTCACTTGTACACTTTGTGGTCGACAAGGTCATCTTAGGAAATTTTGTTTAGATCTTAAACGAATTCCTAGAAAATCCCATAGTAAAGTAACCACGATAGCTAACGTTCCTACACCCCAAGATAGTAATTCTTCATTAATTTGGGTTAGGAAATCCGACTTGGTTGCCTTACAAAATAGGGATTTTGATTCTCATTTACTTTCACATCCTTCCTCCCTTGCTAAATCTAAAGGATAAATGTGTTAGTGTTTGCATACTTTAGCTTTTGTACTTCATGCTATATTCATATGCTAAATGTATGCTTGTTTAGTCATTTTCTAGTCATTGCCTATTTTCATATCTCATGCTAGAAATCATGACTTGTTTATCTTTTTGTATTATATTTTGTGTTTGATTTAACTGAAAAATATAAAAAGATTTTTGTTTATCATTTGTGTTTTATTTATTTCATTTAAGCTTAATGAAAAATACAAATGATTTTTGTTTAGTCTTTTGAGTATATATCTTTATTTTTGATTAAAATGTTAAAAACTCAAAAAGATTTTGTTTTTTGTGTATTTTTGTTTGACACACTTTATGTGGCATATACTTGTGTTTGAATCCCATCATTTACGCTCCCACGTGGCTAGAACTTTTGGTTTAGATTTTCAATCCTTATTATGTTCTTTACCATATTTTATGGAGTAGTTGGATTTTGTATTGTTTAAATGGATTCTATTTCTATATGCCTCTATTCACACATGCACGAGCTCTTTTGAAATCTTAATATCACATGTTATATTTGAGCTTTTTGAGGTGTTCTCCTATCAATCTAGTCATCTACATATCTATGATCTAGGAGGACTAGTGCATGTCAAAATCCGTTGCATGTGAGATTTGTGCGAAAAATGAGAACATGATAAATAAATATATGCACGGGGAAGGGCTCCGAAAGGATGAATTAAATCCTTTGCGATTGTAAGCCACCGTTGATTGGATCTAAAAGAAATACGTGATCCAAAGGCCTAAAAACAGAATATTTGGCATTCAAAGAAAGAAATTACCAAGGCCTATGTTTGTTTGATATATTCATTCAAAAACAAAAGAATATATATGCTTATTGAGGGAGAATTGGATGGTATATCAACGGTTTGCACAATGTCCGTTTATCCTAGTTGTCTTTAATGTCATGACTCTATTTGGTTTGTAGAATCATCATCATGCTAGGCTTGTATGCATTGTGTATGTTTGTTCATTGAGTTCAATCTTTATATTGTCACATGAGGTTATATTTAACTGTGATGAAGTTTGCAATCAAATGAGAACTCCGTGAACGTTTCTTAAGTGTTTGGGTCTAAATTTAATTGTTGCTAGTTCACACCCCTACACTTCCGTTTCCATATGACACATTTTTTCCATACGAGTGTGCAAACTTATTGTATTTTGTGTCATGTGTGTGTTTATATCTATCTATATATGCACGTACTTATTGGTATATTTATAGTATATATATATATGATATTTGTTTGTCTTTGCCTTGCTTTAATTGCCCATATGCCTTCATGTCGTTTCACTTTAAGCTTTCACATGTTGTTTATTAGTTCTTTATCCTTTGCCTATTCCCGAACAAAAAGGGGGAGACATGGTATCTAATCCTATTATTATCGTATCTTCGTTTGGGGGAGATTTATCTTAGGGGGAGACGTCTTTCTAAGTAGGTCATGTGTTTAAAGGGAGAATTAATTTAAGGGGAGTAATTAATTAATTGCATTTAATACTTTGATATTCCCTATGCATTTGATGAGTTTGCTTAAGTGTGCAGGAATTATTCTATAGCGGGCATCTTTCTATGGCAAAGCGTTTGATCCTTGGGTTGAGTCAAGATTGGGCGGGTTATGTTTTGAGTCTAGTAGAGCTTGACGGCACTTTAGGATTTTTTGTTTGGTTTTTGTCCCGGAATAGCCAAAGGGGGAGATTTGTAAGGACATAAATTTCCAATTGAGTCCATATATAGTTTTGGCTCAATTCCGGACAAAAACATTTATTCATAGGATAGTATTTATTGTAATATCCTCAAGCCTATGAAGTGTATGTTGAAGACGTAGCGGCAAAGAAATTAAAGCTTCATCAAAATGCCGGTTTGTGTGCCTCGTTTCTACGTCATCAATTAAGGTTCCATGCTCCCAAGGTATGAATGTAATTATATGTATATAGGAGCTTGGAACAATATGTATTGGGTGTTAGGTGAAATAAAAACTGCATTTTATTTTCAGAAAGAATCAATTAAGAACTTTAAAAATAAGTATATAAAAGTTTCTGGGCCAAAATCGAATTTTTCAATCTTTCTGTTTGTTCGTTTGAAATGTCGTTCGAACGAGTTTTTTCGTTCGAACCAGATTTCGTTCGAACGACTTTTGTCGTTCGAACCAGGTTCGTTCGAACGAGTTTTGCCAACGACCCTAACTGGACAGTCGTTCGATATGTCGTTCGAACGAAGGTTCGTTCTAACGAGGTATCTAACGAACCTCTAACGAGCCCAGGCTGGTCACTCGTTAGAAGTCTCGTTCGAACGAGAATCACATTCGTTCGAACGAACTTCCAGCGGGAACAGTTATTTTGCAGTTTTTCCCCACTCCTCCACTTGGTTTTCAACCAACATTTTTCATACTTTATTATGTGCGGGAAACACATTTTCCAAGACAACTTTTCCATTCCATATCCATCTCTTAGAGAGAGTTTGAGAGCAAATTTATTTAGGGAAAATGTTCAAGTTTTTGAGTGTTAATTTTTAATGGAAAATTCATACATACTCTAGATTACACCCATTGTTGTTTATTCCAAGTTCTATATATACATATCCTTACTTGGAGTTTTTGGCACTGGTTTTCTCTACCGAATTCAAGAGACGTTTCGGGTTTGCTTCTACACCCCATCACAAAGAAGACCTTTGTTGAGATTCTACCCACAAGGAGAAAGGCTCCATGCTTGGGTGACGGTGACCATATAAAGTCCCATCGGTGAATTTCGAGACCACGGTGGAGGTCCGTTGGTTATCCGCTAATTGGAGGTTGATACAAGAAGGAGCATCACGGCTTGAGAGGGTTCGAGTTTAGGAAGTAAGTCTTTTGTCTTGTATTTTGTAATACCGTTTTTAGTGGATTTGAGGCTAGGGCCGTCCCGAGGTTTTTTCCCGTTAGTGGGTTTTTCCTCGTACATCGCGGTGTTGTGTGACTGTTGTTTTTATCTTGCTCTATATCACTTAGAACGCATGCTAGATTAATTTCAAGATAAAATTTGGTTTTACAATCACACCAATTTAAATTGGGACTTTAATTTAATATTGGGTAAAATTGGTTTAATTTAATTCGATACGTCGTTCGAACGAAGGTTTGTTGTAACGAGGTATCTAACGAACCTCTAACGAGCCCAGGCTGGTCACTCGTTATAAGTCTCGTTCGAACGAGAATCACGTTCGTTCGAACGAACTTCCTGCGGGAACAGTTATTTTGCAGTTTTTCCCCACTCCTCCACTTGGTTTTCAACCAACATTTTTCATACTTTATTATGTGCGGGAAACACATTTTCCAAGACAACTTTTCCATTCCATATCCATCTCTTAGAGAGAGTTTGAGAGCAAATTTATTTAGGGAAAATGTTCAAGTTTTTGAGTGTTAATTTTTAATGGAAAATTCATACACACTCTAGTTTACACCCATTGTTGTTTATTCCAAGTTCTATATATACATATCCTTACTTGGAGTTTTTGGCACCGGTTTTCTCTACCGAATTCAAGAGACGTTTCGGGTTTGCTTCTACACCCCATCACAAAGAAGACCTTTGTTGAGATTCTACCCACAAGGAGAAAGGCTCCATGCTTGGGTGACGGTGACCATATAAAGTCCCATCGGTGAATTCCGAGACCACGGTGGAGGTCCGTTGGTTATCCGCTAATTGGAGGTTGATACAAGAAGGAGCATCACGGCTTAAGAGGGTTCGAGTTTAGGAAGTAAGTCTTTTGTCTTGTATTTTGTAATACCGTTTTTAGTGGATTTGAGGCTAGGGCCGTCCCGAGGTTTTTTCCCGTTAGTGGGTTTTTCCTCGTACATCGCGGTGTTGTGTGACTGTTGTTTTTATCTTGCTCTATATCACTTAGAACGCATGCTAGATTAATTTCAAGATAAAATTTGGTTTTACAATCACACCAATTTAAATTGGGACTTTAATTTAATATTGGGTAAAATTGGTTTATTCAAGTCACTTGCTAAAATTGGTTTCGCCTAACTTTGTTTATATGAATAATCATGACTTAGGAAAATACTAGGTCTTGAATTATGTTTTAATTCGTTTCTTATGATATTAAAACCCGGCCTTGTTGTTTTGTTGAACCATCTCTTATTATACGCTTCCGCATTCGGGGATCCAACTTTGGTCTTTCATCAACACATCAATATGCCGCACCAAATGTGTGAAACTAAAATACACAAAAAACTGAAAATATTTTTGAATTTTTTTCAAAATATATTTCAAAAAACAAAATCTTTTTCTATTTTACAAAAATATATAAGATAAATATTTTTGTATTTTTCCAATATGATTCGATAAAAGAAAAATATAATATAAAAAGTACACATGTCATAACACTAGCAAACATATATCATGAAGAAAAATTAGAGTATGACAAACAAAATCATGCAAGCAATCAACCATAAGAGATATCTTGTGAAGCATCTTATGGAAGCATGTAAGAATCAACAGATCTAACTTTTAGCATCTCCAAAATGAATTTCCTAACCCAAATAGGTGTGTACCAAACTCAAGGGGTTATGGGAATCGACATGACACTATCCTTAAACTTCCTAGGAACTCTTCCAAGATCAAACTTTTTTTTCCTAAGGTGACCCTTTCTACCACAATGTGAATATGTATAAATGGGAGGAATGTTACATATGGGTTGAAAAAAATAATTGTTTTTCAACACAAAAATTGAAGAACTTTCTCAAACGTTATGCAAAAATGGTATTGGCAAAAGTCTTAAACATTATGAACACAAAACATGTATTTACACAAAACTTAAGGCAACACGTCTTTCGAACAATAATGTAGAGTCGTTTAAACGAGATGATGATCTCATTCGAACGAGATATGATCTCTCTTCTAATGACATAAAAAAATCAAAACATTTGAAGCTCATTTGAAAACATGGATCACATGACCTTGGGATGTCATTTGAACGACATGAGAATTTCCGTTGAATGGCATGGGAATGTCGTTTGAATGCTGAAACGAAAAATTAAAGTTTTAAAATCTTCGCCTACAGAAACTCAGAAAATATATTTTCAAAAACAAAAGGAAATGCTTGTTTTTATAAAAAGTAAACATCCCAAAATATAATTCCATAAATTAATTCAAATTCTAAATCATTTTATACCTTATCGGGATGTTGGGAAATCCTCAAAGTTAGAGATGCTTGAGTTCGGTTCATCTTGACTGTGCGTGACGATTTATAACGGGATACGCCACACGAGCCTATAGTTATGTTGTGAACAATCCTAGAAGAGTCTTTTTGACGCAAAACATGTATTTATACAAGACTTAAGGCGGCACATCATTCGAACGATAATGCAGAGTTGTTCAAATGAGATAATGATCTCGTTCGAAAGAGATGACGATATCATTCGAACGAGATGTGATGTCTATTCTAATGACTTAAAGGAAATCAAAACATTACTTTTCATTTGAAACTCGTTTGAAAACAGGGATTGAATGAGCTTGGGATGTCGTTTGAATGACTGAAATGAAAAATTTAAGTTAAAAACTCCGCCTATAGAAACTCAGAAAACATATTTTTGAAAACAAAGGTTCCTATTCATTTTTGATAAAGAGTAAACATCCCAAAATATAATTATATAGATTATTTAAAATTTGAAATCATTTTATACCTTATCGGGATGTCGAGATGTCTTCGAACTTAGAGATATTTGAGTTATGTTCGTCTTGACGGTGCGTGATGATTTGTAACAGGATATGCTAAACTAGACTAAATCTATGCTATGAACAAACCTAGAAAATGTTCTTATAAAGAAGATCAAAGAAAGAGCATGTTTCGATTGACAGTTGTAATTACAAGTGTGAGATTGAGAGTACCTTTACTAGAGATAATTGAGGGAAAATAAAAGAGGATGTTACAAAATAGCGAGTTTAGACGAGAGAGAGAGGGATCCTAAGATGAATATTGATTCCGATTTTTATGATATGTAGTGTGTGACCATGTGGTTGGCAGGTGCCCGAATGTGGATCTGGGATGGTAGTGTAGAACAAGGATGATTCCTTTGAAGTTTACATATTTCTATGTAGTGGACGTTACTATCGACACTGGGGTTAAAGTTGTGGGTTTCGCATGATTTGGAAAGTATCACCTTATCGAGAGTAGGTGCAACAATATATGGATTTTAGGTTAGATATTGACGTAGTTCTTGGTTTATGGATATAATGATTTTTGAGTTCGGAGTACTTACATGTACTATATGCTAGTAGTGGCATACTTTATAGGATGTCTAAGTGGGATGTTTAGGCGATGATGGATTTATCTTAGTATGTAAGGATATGCGTGATGAGAAACATTTACATTTTAAAACTTTTAGGTTATTTTGAGAACTTTATGGTCAGTGATAGCCCCAGTTACATGAAGTTGTGTACGGTCACGTATCGTGTTAGCATACGGATGTTATCAGGGCGATGGGTGATGGTAGACCCTTATTGGAATGCTTATATGTTCATAGGTTTAAAAGTAATTAAGAACTCTATTAGATTTAAGGATGCGCAGAGGGTGTCCTACAATATGTTTAAGAAAATCATGATGTTTTTAGCGTTATTGGATCGATTAACTTAAAGGGGTTTGGTATCACTCTTGGAAGCCGTGAGCCTTTTGTTGAAATCGTCACAAGTTAAGGTTTTTGTGGTTAGTGCATTGTTTTTTATTTATTCTTGGGTCAATAAATCTTGATAAACGACTAAGCTAAGCGATAGTGTATCGGAAGGGTTTCTTATTTAGATTTTTCTTGCAAGACGTCCCACGCATGAAGCTTAGTAAGTGTCGGGAGTTGAGAGACATTTGAGATTTAGGAGATTTCGTTTAACACGTTATATATTTATGGAGATATAACGCATAGAGTGGAGGGATATTATATGTGTTAATGCCAACAGGGTCAAGGAGTGCATCACCGAGAGGACTAAGGATGTTCGCACAACGAGTTGAATGAGTGGGGAAATCTCAAGAGGACATCAATTGCAATTAGTAAGGTATTTGAGTGTACCTTTACTTTATAGTCATAAATTACATATGAGGTTGAGTTGGTATGTATATGGTGTGTATGGGATCTCTAGTGACACGTGGCTTGTGGTTGTGCCTACGGGAGAATACTATTTTTCCATTTGCATTTTTAGTTTACGGTTTAATTATAATTTTTCTTTATTTTGAGTGTCTAATTAGTTTCTAGGTATGCTTAGGACTAATATGTCATTTTTGGTTATTAGTTGCCTTTTTTAGTCATTTTGGATAATTGATTGATTAGCAAGCTAACTCTTCCTATAAATAGGCCCCTTAGCCCTCATTTTTACTCTACCTTTAATATTGAGAATTGAGAATAGAGAAAGAAAGAAACCCATTTCATTCTTTTAGTTTAGTTGTTGTTGTTGTTGTTATTGTTGTTGTTGTGTAGTGTAGTGTTGTGTAGTTAATAGTTGTGTAGTGTATTAATAACGATTTCGCATTTAAAGATTTACATCAAATTGGTATCAGAGCTCGGTTTGTTCTTGGTGTTTGTCGGGGTGCATGAAGTAGGTCACGAGTGGAGATTCCAACTCCAACAACCCTTAAATCAAAAGATTGATAAATGTCAAAAAGAGAATTGGGTGAATGGAAACCCTAAATTCCATCACCATTAAAAGAGGTGATACCACCTCTTTTAGATCCTCCACCTCCTACTGCCTCACAACCACTTCCCCGTCTACATGAATTTCCATGTCCATTTTTTAACCCAAACCCTAACCCATGAAACCCACTAAACCAAAATTTGAAACCCTAACCCTCAAGAAATCAAGACTCTACAAACCCTATCAAAGAACCCAACAAACAATGACCCTAGAAAACCCCTTCCCCATTCCTACCCTCCCTAAACCCATTCCGGACACCCAAAGCAACCCCACTCCCACCCAAATCCAATAAAAAAACTAACACACCAGGTTTCCCCTGGCCGACATGACCCAGAACACCCCTAGCCCTCCCGTCGACAACCCCTAGTCCCTCGGCAACCCCTTCCCAGGCTCTGACAGCCCTCAATCACCCTCCCCTACTCCAAACAGCCTTCGACCATACCTCCAACCCTTTTTTGACATCGGTTTATCCAACCCAAACCCCCAAAACATCCCCCCCCCCCCCACTACCCAACTAGCCCCACCCCTCCTAACCCTCATTTTTTCCTTTTCCTACTCATTAATTCCTAACCCCAAGTCAATCCAACCCAAACGGGCCTGCCCTACTTCAACCTGATCTCACCCACCCTATTGACCTCTATTTCGATCAATTTTTGACACAATATATGAATTTCATGAGAAATTTACCCACCGGGAATACATTTTCCGACTATTTGCCATTTTTGGCTTGGCTTTCTGGTATGTCGCCATCTTTATTTCTCTTGTGTCTCCATCATACTCGCAAATGTGCGATCACCAGAGTTACCGTATGGTCAGATTCAAGGGTCCACCAAGCCAAGTTACAACCATGTGCTTATGGTGTTGATAAGTCAGAGTGGTGGTCAGTTTTTGGTTGCTCGGATTCTGTAGGGAGGCATCGTTGAGATTTGGGTATATTAGCCAATTTGTTTAAGGTCCAGATGGGTCTAATCAAAGTTTGGCCGATCCATTTGCGTGTTGGATTTGATTTGGGATTTTTCTTTACTTTGGAAGATAACACTTGTACCGACACGTGTTCATGTGGCATTGATGACTCACCCTCCAAGCTCGAGGATGAGATTTTTCGAAGACGGGGATAATGATGTGTATGGGATCTCTAGCGACACTTGGCGCATGGTTGTGCCTATGGGAGAATACTATCTTTTATTTTGCATTTTTAGTTTATGGTTTAATTATAATTTTCCTTTATTTTTAGTGTGTAATTAGTTTCCAAGTATGTTTGGGATTAATATGTCATTTTGGTTATTAGTTTTCTTTTTAGTCATTTTGGATAATTGCTTGAGTAGCAGGATAACTCTTCTTATAAATAGGCCCCTTGGCTGTCATTTGTAGTCAACCTTTAATATTGAGAATTGAGAATAGAGAAAGAAAGAAACCCATTTCATTTCTTTTGTTTAGCTGTTGTTGTTGTGTAGTGTTGTGTTGTGTAGCGTAATAATAATGCTTCTACATTTGAAGATTTACATCAGTATATATGCATTACATATGTGATAATTGTGCGTGTGTGCACGTGGGATTGGGTGTATAGGCGCCCTAACAGTGGCACACTATGGTAAGCGTATGTGAGCCTTTTCTTTTATCTCATGGGATATAGGTATGGACTAATTCTGTATAAGCATATGATATTTGTGCGAGTTATGTTTTGGTGTTATCCTTTAGCGAATTTCAAGGACATAATTCCTTTATAGGGGAAGAATGTAATACCCGGTATTTTCACGGACTATAATTATTATTTATTAAGTGATTAATAAATTAATAAATGGAATTGATTATTACCTGTATAGCTTAGTAATAATAATTTGGAACAATTTAGATGTTAATTGAAAATGTGTACGCATAGAATAATTAAGTGTGTCGTTTATTGACACTATGACATATTACCGTACATTGTGGGTAGTATCGTTTAGACCGGACTCTAGGGTGACACAATATATATATATGTGTGTGTGTGTGTGTGTGTTTTATCAATTTAACTTGGTCCCGGAGGGTAGGTATACCCTTAGGAAAGATTTTGGGCCATTCTTGGTAGCATTGTAGGCTCTTTTAAAGGCTTAAAATTAGACTCCATTAAAAAACTGCAGGATTAGAGTTTTTAAAGGGGGTTAAACCACATCATTTAGTTAGTTTCCATCCACTAAACCAAACCCTGTCATCTATAAATACTTGGGACAAGTTAGGTAAACTTAGAGAGGAGAAAGCAAGGGAAATTCAACAAGAGTTATTCAATGATGATACGAGAAATCATCCACTTGCCGTTCTCGTACCAGCAAGTCAAATGTAAAATACATAATAAGCAGATAGGGCTAGTAAAGAGAGATAAAAGACAAGATATAGAGTGGTTCGTCTATTAAAATGATCCTACATTCACTTTGGTTCCACTCTCATTATATGCATTGTAGTACAAGTTTACAATGCTGTTATATGCATACAATATAGATGAGAGAAGAGAATACATGTCTGTGATGTTTCAGGGCGTTCCAGAGAGATGGTTCTGATGCCGGTGAATAGCCACCAAGCTGTGCCGAAGGAGGTAGAGTGATTAGCAACGCATCCACCAATCTAGTGTCTTTGGACTGTGAATCAGTATAAGAAAGCTTGGGATCTCGTATGGGCCAGGTCAGGTGAGATTATATTAGATTAGGTGAGGTCCACCCCCCAATCTCATGGTGTGGCCTTCTATTTATAGGAGATGTAGGAGTTGTATTGTTGTTGTGAATGGAGAGAGGATGCGGCCAGCTATGCTGAAAGGTAGAGGCCGTACCCTGTAACATGTTAATGATAGGGGTTGCACCCTGTATCATGTAGGTTCGCACCCTATAGTATGTAGGACCGCGGTATGTAAGTTCGCACCCTGTAGTATGCAAATATAAGGTTTCGACAACCTATACTTGTAAGGTCGTGGTGGCAAGGCTTAGTGCAGTACTTTCCATGGCAGGGTGGTATATTTGTCATATCAATAAGCCCCCAAGTCATAGTTCCAAGAGAAAATGATTGGGTCTGCAGTTGAGTGGTCAAGTTTTCTCTTCTCAAGCTGCCACTACAATTCAAATGCGATGCTTTATCTTCCTGTGGCCTCTTATATAAATGGCATATGGACGTGGCCTTTATTACATTTCCTATTCTCTGAGATCATATCGAGAGAAAACCTCTATTATTCCCTCTCTTGAGTTTTTCGACGAGCCTTAGGTGGTGTCTTATGGTGTCAGGAGGCTAAGCAACTGGTTTTTATCAATATCCAGGTAAATTTCTAGCCAAATGCTCTCAGAATGCTATTTTTTGTTGTTTGTTCTTGATTTCTACTAGAAAATTATCCATACTAACTCATATTTTGTGAAATAACCACGTGAACCAGCTGATTACCTATTGAATCCACTCTTTTTTGCTGAATCATGCTAAACAACTAACTCTGAATTAAATCGATACTGCTAAACTTGTTGCTGAAACAAACTCATCTGGGCTCATTGATATGACTGGATCATAATAGATAACTGGTATGGATTTGAATCAATCTTTAATTGATCAAATCAACTATTAACATCCGTGTTGAATCGATAAGTGACACTTGCTGACTTAGGCTTAGATTCTTAGGGCTTTTGAATTACCTGTATATAGGATCAAAATATAAAACAAACCAATGAAATATACTTGCGAAGGATCAAATTTTCTGATTTTAGAGTTTCAGGATTTGAAAACAAATCACTCTATTCTTGACGTTCTTGAGAGAAACTTTTAAACTATAGGGCCTTTATCTTTAGATTAGGTTACCTTTGTTATCAACCTATTTAGGAGTCTAGTTGCGACAGGTAGCATTCTTTTGCTATTTTCCAACACTTCAAAATTCACCCCCACCTCAAATAATAATGGTTGTTAATGCCAACCTATCACCTCCTCAAAGTCGTGCTAGCGTTGGACCAAATGGTCATTCGCGACCACAATTACGGAGGCCAGACCCTTAGTTCTCCTGGGACACAACTGCTAGGGTGGTCCATAAGATGTAGAGGGTTCCTAATAACATATACCTGGACCGTCTAGTGGGTGATCACCTTGTAGAATATGCTCTACACAGCTTGATGAGGGTAAGTGCAAATTTGCATTTTTAATACTTTCTTTTTGGAACTCATTTTTTGCTTCTAACATTTAATTTCTTTTTAGGCCGTGGACGTTGTGGTGTCCCAAAAGCTAAAGTATTAGGGCCTTTATAAATTAAAAGAGTTCGCGGAGAGGGTGCATACCATTGACCTAGAGAATGCTTAGAATTCGTCATTTGAAGCAGGAAAAAAGTCTGCTGCCACGGCACTCCAGGAAGTTCAGTTAGACCTTGATGCTGCTGTCAAGGCTAGGGATAATGCAGAGGAAAAATTGATAACTACTGCAGCTTCTTTGGAAATTGAATAATCAAAGGCTGCGGAGGCTACTAAACTTGCCTTTAGCCTTGAGTCCCAATTGAAGGAGCTCCAAGAAAAATTTGCTCAATAGGGGACTGATCACGTCGCGGCTCTGAAGCAAATGGAGGATTCTTACTCCGCATCCCTTAAGCAGGATTCAGAGGTTGTTGTAGTGGACTACAAAAATCCATAGACTTCTTCTTCACCAACCACAAGGCGTACATCCACAGATACCAAGAGCTAAGGTATAGGGTGGCCAAAACTTCCCTGATGCCAAGGCCCAGATTATGTCTTGGAGTGTTGGAGTTACAGAACACAGTGCCTGTGTAGTTGAGATGAGGGATGCGGTAGAGGAGAGAGCCAAAAAATTAAAGGATGAGGCTACGACTGAAGATGAAACTGAGAGGACAGCGGACGGTGAAGATGGGGACGTAGAGTATAATGCTGCCTCATAGGCATCCTTCAATTTGTAGTCTCAAATTTTTAACTCTTCCTCAGGGTTGCATCCCATTTGTTTTTCTGTATTTATAAAACTGCTAATTTATACAGGGCTATGTCCCTTTCAACATTTAAGTTTAATTTAGGCTACGACCACTTGTTTTGACATTTCACCAATTTTAGCCAAGGCTGCGGCCTTTATCTTGACTACTCTTAATTGCTCCTTTACTATCTCCTTTATTGTCTGCTATGATATTTGCATGAATGCTACTTCTATATTTGAATTATTGATTGCTTGAATGGGCTTAAAAAATACTTCAATAACAACAAATGTGGATATAAGGTCGTGGCATCACTTTATCCATGGGCTTGTTGTACTTTTCCTTGAAATTTTCAAAACATGTTGTATTTTGCCTTCACTAAGTAAATTTTTCACTCCATATGTATAGCTATCAACCCCCAAGATGTGGTGTCAAAGAGAAATGGTTTTTGGGGCTGCGGCTTATTTTCCTATGCCTCATTTAACTTGTCACTTTGCAGCCATTTGAAAAGGGTTCCTCAGAATAGGCTACGGCATGTTACATTTTGCCTTGAATTCTTTAATTTTTCCATCACTTTTCTAAGTCTTAATGTTGCAATATTGAGGCTGCGACTGGTTCGCAACCCATCCGCGATATTTTAGCAATAGTAATAATGTCCACCCTTTTTCTCTGCTTCATCTTATAAATGAATGAATGGTCCCCTTGATGGCTGCGGCCACATTAATAGGGTTGCGATTCCTTTCAGGCCCTTGTCAAGAAATTCTTGACAGCATGTTGGGCTAAAGCCAACTTCTTTCTGCAGCTTCATGATGTCAGTGCCACAACATCCTTTAGTCTCTTCAATTCCCTTTTGTGATCGGCCTTTCTTTAATTGTTTTATCACGAAACCACTTTCTTAGTTTCTTTTAGTCTCTTTGATTGGGTTATTATCATCCCCCCCGGGCTAGGTATTATAAAGATTCCCCAAGCTAAGTTTGGATAAATATAATTCCTTCCCGGGCTATAATAGGATTATCCACATATAATTAAGTCCTCGGCCCCTTCAAATATAAGATTATCCATAGACAATTAAGTCTTCTGAAAAGCTGTAACTTAAGCCGTTTAATTCAAGATTAAACTGTCAAAGTAACTCCAATCTATTTTTTTTGGAGAAACTCTTTTCATTAAATCAAAATAGATTAACCACAAGATGTGTTTAATAAAAAATGTACGAGAAATGATCAAGATTATGTAATTAGTTTTGAAAAACAAAACTAAAACAGTTTATATCACCACACCAACAAGAATGATATGAGGAGATGTAGGAAGATTAAGTACACAGTTTTTAACATGGTAAAACCTCACCCAACTGAGGAAACATCCACGGTGACTTCTAAGTCACAAACTAAAAATCCACTAAAACAAAATATACAAGTTACAACTATTTAACACACATGCAAACAAAACATACCTATACAAGTTTAGAATATGTACCCACTGGTTGATTCTAACTTTTCTGCAGTTCTGATGTTGATGTTGCTTTCTCATCTTGTTAACTTCTCAATACTTTGTTTCAGCTTTACGTCGACTCTTTGATGTTTCAAGATCTTATACCCAACACTTCATGTGTTGTTGTGTGACAAGTGTTTGTGAAAGTGATCTAACACATGCATGCACACACGCACACTTATTTATACAAACAAGTCCTATCAAATTACAAAAAGATCAAAATGAATTAAGTTTTTCAGTTTCTCTCTTCTTTAGAAACAAATGACATTCTTGATCTTTAAACCAACCCAGAATCCAAGATTACCTTGCTCGAAAGATGGTTCAAGATCTTAATCAATTTAAGAGGGTTTTTGAAAATATTTTTGAAATTGAAAACCACCGATTGCAATTCCAACTAGATCATAAGTCTTGTTTCATAAACACTAGAAACAGAAAAGAATTTATTGATTCTAGAGTTATGAAAAGCATTTACAGAAAAATAATCAACAAATCTGATTTCCCAAGATGAGAAACGTAAAAATGCAGATTTAAGTGTAATATAATAAAATAGCAAGATCTACAGTTTTTATAAGAAAGAAATAAAGATCAAACTGAAATGCTTAAGTTTGTTACAAGATATCAAACTCAGAGGATTCAAACCACGGACTGCCTTCAAACCACTACCAAAATAACTCTCAAACACTCAGGTTTGGTTTTGATGTAAACTAATTTTGGAAAAAATGAATTTAGGGTTTGAAAATGAAATTAGGGTTTGAACGATTTAGGGTTTTCTCTCTATTCTCTTTTTCTCTCAGTTTGGACGAATTAGCAAAAGTCTTTGAATGCTGAGACCCAACCACCTTTTGTACTAAGCCAGGAAGGATCGAGAACATTAGCCCAAATCTAGTGGCTAAGATTTGGTCATGGTCTGTTGACTCTCATCCAACGATTTAACAAAAGCGACGGTTTAAACGTTTTCTGATTGGTCTAAGGGGGTTCACAAGGATTGGGATAGAACGCATGCAGTACGTTGATAAAATAAATCAAAGGGCTGAGATTGAGTGAAGGTTCTGAGTCTAAGAGAGAGAACAAATCCATCCGCCATAATGCTGATAGGTGTAAGGCCAAGATTAAACCTAAACGCGTGTTCTAAAATAATTACACACGCACCCTCAAGTCTCGAGCGCTTTCAGATTCTACCCACCCAAACATTCAACAAGTTCAGATAAAACCAGAAATTACAAAATGACCCCAAAAGTTTATAAAACCAACTTTTATTATGATAAAAATAATTTTAAAAATTGTTTAAAAAACTCCTAAAAAATATTAAAACCTTATTGTAAAAGGGAATTAACTCACACAAGCAATTAATGCATTATATATGAGTGTATGCAATCCTAGTGTGTGTGGAGTTGAGAATTTTACCTTTAAATGAATCAATTGTAGTATCTGAGGTTCTTTGGTATCTAGGGGACGGGACTCAATATTTTGTCACAATTTCCAAACTAGATGAGCACTTATACAATATAGACTCAAGTAAGTAAAGAGTATAAGGTGCTTCAATCTCCCCATTTAGAAATATGAGACAAAATCTCCTTTAAGTCACCTAGGACTCATAGGGATACGAAAAGAATAAGAAAATCCATTCCTATACATAATTCTATCTACCCATATCCTAGAAAAAGAAAATTACATAACTCAACTAATTATAAACTAATACCCTAATAACATCTGTTGTAGACAACGGTATAGAGTCCTATAAATAAGACTAAGATCAAGATTTTTAGAAATATTTAAGAAAAAATGAACTCATAAGACTCAAATTTCTCCCCCATTTTGTCTCAAATGGACAAAGGGAAAAATACTTAAGCCATACGAGTTTATTCAGCGCAAACCATTCCTATCGATTTTCGTAAAGAATGAAATCTATTGTAATCCAAAGGTTTTGTAAACATATCTACGAGATGCAAATTAGTAGGAAGATAATTAATTTCTAATTCCTTAGTCTCAACTTTGGATAAGTGTTCTCTGTCTTTGCAGACATAACAAATACTACCAAAAGTTCTAAGGTATTTAAGATTGGGCTTCTTCCCATACCATAGTTCCTAAGGAGTTTGTTTAGAATTCTTCCTAAGATAGACGCTATTACAAATTGATTCCACCCAAAAATATTTAGGTAAACACTTGGCGTGAATCATAACACGTTCCATCTCTTAAGGGGTACGATTCTTTCGCTCAGCAATTCCATTTTGTTGAGGAGTTTTAGGAGCACTAAACTCATGTTTGTAACCATTATAGTCACAATACTCTATAATACTTGTATATATGAATTCTCCTCCTTTATCACTACGAATTCTATTTACTTGAGTGTCCTTCTCATTTTCAATACGAAGTAAGATTTTCAAAAAAGTTCTAAAAGTGTCTGATTTTAGTTTTAAGAAGGCTACCCAAGTAAACCTGGTGAAGTCATCTACCATAACTAAAATGTAATCGTGTCCACATAGACTAACAGTACGAGAAGGACCCATTAGGTCCATATGTATGAGCTCCAAGGGTTTAGAGGTAAGGGAATCTTTAACTTTCTTATGAGGTACCTTAATAATTTTTCCTTCCTGACATGATTCACAGACAATATTAGGGATAGGTTTGATTTTTGGAATTCCTCTAACTATTTCTTGTGAAGACAATCTACTAAGACTATCGTAATTTATGTGACCCATCCTATTATGTCATATTTCATTGTCATCTATTTTGGCAGCGTTACAAGTTTCAATACTGTTCACGACAGTATAACAATTTTCAGGAGTCCTGAATCCTGTAATTATGCACTCACCTTTTTCATTTAAAATCTTGCAATTATTCTTTGAAAAGGTGACAGTATGATATGAGTCACAAAATTGTGAGATACTAAGTAGATTAGCCTTAAGACCTTTTACTAGAAGAACATTTTCAAGCACGTGCATTCCTTCTTCTTTGAGAGTTCCTTTGCTAATGGTTTGAGATGATACGCCATCACCGAAAATTACTTTTCCTCCGACAAAGCTGGTTTTGTTTAAAAGTTTTGTATCATCCCCAGTCATATGTTTGGAGCACCCATAGTCTAAAAACTAACCAGAAGAGGGGTGTTCAACTTTTAAAGTAGTAATCACAATATTACACTTCATCTGGGGAAATAACTCATTTTTTCTAACCCAAATAGATCTTGTTTTTGTTTTGCGCATATTTTCTCTCATTTGATAAAACTTGCGAGCATTAAATTTTTGTTGAAAAATATTTTGCGCATGCATTTGAGTTTTATGGAGAATATGAGAATTTGGTTTAGAAATGTGCCTAGGAATCCTTCTTTTAAATGATCTTTTAGGTTTGGTCTTTCTCTTTCTATAGTTAGAGTTTTTGTCTGGTTGTCTAGGGAGAACATAATTGTTATGGCTTCTCCTAGAGTAGTTAAAGTTTTGGTATAGAGGAGTATTACAGACATGATTTACTAAACGTCTAGAGTAGCAACCTTCGAAAGAATGTCCGTATATATCACAGTAAGAGCAATACAGATTGCTTGAAGAGGGTATCTCCTTAGGAAAGTCTCTAAACATAGGTTTCATGGGATTGTAATGCTGAACCATATTCCTAGGGAGTACAGTTTGAAACGTAGAATCACTCTTCCTAATAGGAGGGCAGACGTATTTAGCCTTAGGTGGACTTTCACACTTAGAGTTAATTGATTCCCTAATATCCAACTTTTGATGTTTTTTTTTATCAAACTCATCTTTTAGAGATTGAAAATTTGGACATGTTTCCATAGGTATTTTGCCACCTTGACACAAACTTGATTGATTCAAAGTCCTTAATTTATGTCTTTAAATTTGGGCAAAATCCTATTCCAGTTCGATCATCAGAATTGTTTTTTGAATCAGCAAAAAAATCATCAAAATAATTGGAATTATTTTCAAACTTAGCAAATTTTTTGAAAACAGTTGTTGTCTTTTCTTTGGCTTGTTCCAATTCTAATAATGTCCCTTTATATTTTTCTGTAGAGTTTTAATTCTTTCAATCAAATCTTTCAATTTTTGTTAAAAAATTTTGACTTTATTTTGATGAGTTAGACATTGGGTAGGGTACTCTTCATCGTTAAGTTTAACCATTAGACTTAGGTCTTCTAGTTTCTTAGTGAGATATTTCACTATCTTCTCTAGTTTAGAGATTTTCTTGAGAGTTTTGGCATAAAGTGTGAGAACATCAGGGAGGTCTTCAGTGTCTAAATCACTAAGTGTAGTGTGTGAAGTGTCCCCTAAGGATTCAATTATTTAACTCACACACACATTGACATCGTCATTATCTCTTTCCCTTTGACTCACACACCCCACTGTAGAAATAGTAATGTTCTAAGAAATTAAAGCATCTAAACCAGTAGCAGCATGATTCATAACAACAGAGGTAGAGCTACTAGCATCATTCTCATACTTAGGCACAAGCATATCATCATTATAGATTATATTAGGAAAGAAAGACATGCAAGGATAAGAAACATCAGATAACTCAGGTTCCTCATACTCAGAGTCACTTGAATCATCCCATGTCTTGCAAATGTTGGCCCTAGTATGTTTATTGGTCGTGTTCAAGTTAACTCTACAGTCTTGTGCTAAATGACCCAATTTTCCACATAAAAAACATTCAATATTCTTAAAGTCTTTGTTAGGTCTCGTATGAATGTCCTTATGATGCTTGTCTTGACCTTTCTCATGAGGTTTGTGATTAGATTGAGTTGGATAATTTGGCTTGCCTTGTCTGGTTGCCATTTTGTTTTTAAATTTCACAATTTTCTTAAAATGTTTTGACATCAAAGAAATTTGATTATCCAAACTATCCATATCACATTCCTCATCAGAATAAGAATCATTATTGGGAATGCTAAGCCCAGGTCTTATCAGTTTAGAGGAAAAACTCAAATTGGAACTAGTCTGTTTCCTATGGGACTGGGTTAATTATTTCTTGAATTCTAGTTCCATTTCCACAGTTCTCAGTTTACTATTGAGTAATTCAGGAGTGATATTTTGATCACTCATTTCCTCAATAGCATATCTTTTGTTATCAAATTTATGAGGAAATTACCTTAGAATTTTTGAATAATTTCATTTCTATCATAGGTTATCCCATTAGAATGTAATTTGGTCACAATGTCAGTTAATTTCACGTAATAGTCATCAAATGATTCAGAGTCTGACATGATTAAAGAGTTATACTGCTAGATAAGCATCTATGTTTTAGTAGCCTTAACTCTAGTGTCACATTCATGAGCAGTAACCAGAGTATCCCAAGCTTCCTTAAAAGTGGTACAATATGAGATCCTTTTGAACTCATGTTCATTTATAGACATAAAGATGGCATTCTTGCCTTTGTTATTTTTCGTTAGGCTTGCTTCTCTTCTTGAGTGAATTCACTTAATACTTTCTTAATCCTCTCATTGCTTCCTTTAGTGGCTGGTTTTGTAGGATAAGTATATCCATTTTCAACGATATCCTAGACATCATCTCCCAAGGTTCTTTGTATGAAAGAAACTATCCTTACTTTCAAGTAAGAAAAGTTGTTTCCATCAAAGAGAGGAGGTCTGGTTAAGTTACCAAATATTTCATTTTTCTCGTCCATTGTTTGATTTTAAGAAAACAATTTTAGAAACACAAGATCTTTAAAAGAAATTTCCAATATCTGATACCAATTGAAAAGCTGTTACTTAAGCCGTTTAATTCAAGATTAAACTGTCTAAGTAACTCCGAACTATTTTTTTGGAGAAACTCTTTTCTTTAAATCAAAACAGATTAACCACAAGATGTGTTTAATAAAAAATGTACAAGATATGATCAAGATTATGTAACTAGTTTTGAAAAACAAAACTAAAATAGTTTATATCAGAACACCAACAAGAATGAGATGAGGAGATGTAGGAAGATTAAGTACACAGTTTTTAACGTGGTAAAACCTCACCAAACGGAGGAAATATCCACAGTGACTTCTAAGTCACAAACTAAAAATCCACTAAAACAAAATATACAAGTTACAAGCTATTTAACACACATGCAAAAAAATAGACCTATACAAGTTTAGAATATGTACCCACTGGTTGATTCTAACTTTTCTGCAGTTCTGATGTTGATGTTGCTTTCTCAGCTTGTTAACTTCTCAATACTTTGTTTCAGCTTTACGTCGACTCTTTGACGTTTTAATATCTTATACCCAACACTTCTTGTGTTGTAGTGTGGCAAGTGTTTGCGAAAGTGATCTAACACATGCATGCACACACACACACACTTATTTATACAAACAAGTCCTATCAAATTACAGAAAGATCTAAACGAATTAAGTTTTTCAGTTTCTCTCTTCTTTAGAAACAAATGACTTTCTTGATCTTTAAACTAACCCAGAATCCAAGGCTACCTTGCTCGAAAGACGGTTCAAGGTCTTAATCAATTTCAGAGGGTTTCGAAAATATTTTTGAAATTAAAAACCACCGATTATGATTCCAACTAGATTAGAAGTCTTGTTTCATAAGAACTTGAAACTGAAAAAAATTTGTTGATTCTAGAGTTGTGAAAAACATTTACAGAAAAATAATCAACAAATCTGATTTCTCAAGATGAGAAATGTAAAAATGCAGATCTAAGTGTAATATAACATAAAATAGCAAGATCTATAGTTTCTATAAGAAAGAAATCGAGATCAAACTGAAATGCTTAAGTTTGTTACAAGATCTCAAACTCAGAGGATTCAAACCACGAACTGCCTTCAAACCACTACCAAAATAACTCTCAAACACTCAGGTTTAGTTTTGATGTAAACTAATTTTGGAAAAAAGGAATTTAGGGTTTGAAAATGAGATTAGGGTTTGAATGATTTAAGGTTTTCTCTCTCTAGTTTCTTTCTCTTCTCTTTTTCTCTCAATTTCGACGAACTGACAAAAGTATTTGAATGCTGAGACCCAACCTCCTTTTATACTAAGCCAGGAAGGATTGAGAACATCAACCCAAATCTAATGGATGAGATTTGGTCATAGGCTGTTGACTCTCATCCAACGGTTTAACAAAAGCCGTGGTTTAAATGTCTTATGATTGGTCAAAGGGGTTAATAAGGATTGGGATAGAACGCATGCAGTACGTTGATAAAAGAAATCCAAGGGTTTAGATTGAATGAAGGTTCTGAGTCTAAGAGAAATCAAAAATCAAGCCGCCATAATGTTGCCAGGTGTAAGGCCAAGATTAAACCAAAACGCGTGTTCTAAAATAGTTACACACGCACCCTCAAGTCTCAAGCGCTTTCGAATTCTACCCAACGAAACATTCAACAAGTTTAGATAAAACCAAAAATTGAAAAATAACCCCAAAAGTTTTTAAAACCAACTTTTATTATGATAAAAATAATTTTAAAAATTGTTTAAAAAATTCCCAAAAAATATTAAAACCTTACTGTAAAAGGTAATTAACTCATACAAGCAATTAATGCATTATATATGAGTGTATGAAATCCTAGTGTGTGTGGAGTTGAGAATTTTACCTTTGAATGAATCAATTGTAGTATCTGAGGTTCTTTGGTATCTAGGGGATGGGACTCAATATTTTGTCATAATTTCCAAACTATATGAGAACTTATACAATGTAGACTCAAGTAAGTCAAGAGTATAAGGTGCTTTATCTTCGTCCCCTTCAAATATAGGATTATTCATAGACAATTAAGTCTTCGGCCTCTGTGGGTTATTATTTGGCCTCCCTGGGCTAGGTATTGTGAAGCTTCCCCAAGCTAATGTATGGGACATTTTTAAACCTTCCCGGGCTATGTTTGTATATATATATCAAGCCATCCCTGGCCAATTGAAGCATCCTAAAAGATGAGAGGGGGTAATTTGAGCCCTTGAAGCTGATAGTAGTATATACTGAAGGATGGTTAGCCTTATGAATATAAGAACATGACCTTGCACCATGAATGGCGTTGAAAGCCGAATAAGGTTGTCGATTTGGCATTTTTGATAACTGGCCCTCTTTCACGAAATAAATAGTCTTTCGAGATAACTGGCCATTTTCCCCTTGAAATCTGTTTAATACATTCATAAGATTTCTATAAATGTGAAATCAAGAAATAAAACATGGCTAAATTTGTTCTTCATATATAGATACGATTTTGTTAGGACAATGCGAAGTGTGTGTGTGTATATATATATATATATATATATATATAGTGTGTGTGTGTGTGTGTGTGTGTGTGTGTGTTTAGTTTGTAAGGAAATACAACGCTTGTTTGTAGAATCAACACTTCAAATTTAATTAAAAATATAAACTAAAGAGGAGTTAAGCATGTGGCCTGTTTGGTAAAGGTTGCAGCCTCTAAGCATTTTTCAGGAATTTCTGCAGCATCCCCTGCCACATAAGCCTTTCAATCTCATCTTTCTGCGCGAAACATTTGCCAGTGCTAGGCCCATGATCCCTGTGGAAGCTGCAATATCTTATTTAGTCCATTTTATGAGGAAGGGATTTCAATTTCTTAGGCCAGTAATGGAATTTTTCTTCTTTGATGAGTTCTAACACCTCTTCAATTGTAATACCCCGTACTTTTGGCTATATTTATTTTTGGGATTAATTAATTAAATGCGTATTAATTGGAAATTAATCCGGGTTATAAATACTGATGTGATGCGAATTGGTATTTGATTATGTGCATATATGATTATATATGTATTTGGTATTATAAAATTTGTCGTGGGATTTATATACGGCATTTTAGAAATTTTGTTGAGACGCGTGGGACCGCCGCGCCACGGTATAATATTTTATTAATAAAAAGTGAATTTAAAATCGATAATCTGTATGGTCGTTTTGAGTGCGCCAACACGTCCGGAAGGGTCGAGATAGTCAGAAAACACTAGCCGGGGGTATAGTTTGGATCCCGGGGTAATTTTAGACCGTACCGGTAACTTAAAGGGTATTTTAGTAATTTGGTATTTTTGGGTAATTAAAAGTGACGAAAATTGAGAGTTGTAATCTGATAAGGATTGACCCCAACCAACCCTTATTAACCCAACAAGCTACGGAGGTTTATTGAAATTAGGTTTCATAAGTTTCCCCAAAGCAAAACCCTAGCCACCATAGCCTTTTGGAGAAGAAAGCTTGGAGAAGGAGAGAGAGAGAGAGATTCTGCAGAAATTCTACACCGAATCCACACCAAATTCAGAAATCAAACCAAGGCAAGTGACTTTATTTCCATTTAATTACTGAGAATGTCTTTTCCATGTTAGAAATTGAAGAATCTTAATTGTTCTTGAAAGATTAAAAGAAAACCCATGAAATTTGAAGTTATTATTGAATGTTGGGATAGGTTTGCATGTAGAAACATTGTTGGAAGATTAAATTTCGGAGATTTCATATCTAGGTGATGCATTAACGAATTAAAATCTGGGAATTTATGATGAGAAAAAGTTAGGGTTTATGTTCTTGAAGAAAATTGGGAATTAGTGTAGAAATTGTGATTTAATGATGTTTAGATGATATCAAACCCTTTAATGATGTTAGTATAACCCCTTAACATGTTTGAGGATGTTTAGAGAACTCAATATATTGTGGGAACGAATTTTAGAAGAGGTTTGAGGAGTAAAAATGGTGAAAAACGATTTTTGGGAAATTCTGGGCCAAAACTGGCACCTCGTTAGAAGCAGCCCCCAGGTCGTTCGAACGAGCTCGTTCGAACGAGCTTCTAACGAGTTGACCAGTCGTTATTAACGAGTAGGATTTTCGTTCGATATCTCGTTCGAACGAGATATCGTTAGAAGGGTCAGTTCGTTCGAACGAACTGGGACCTCGTTCGAACAGTCTCGTTCGAACGAGACTTCTAACGATTTGACAGTCCAAACTCGTTCGAAGCCTCGTTCGAACGAGACTTCTAACGAGTTGGCAGTTTGACCCTTTTTGGACTGTTTTGACTTTTGGAGTTCCGGGAGATGGTACAAGGGTAGAGTTAGCATCCCTTTGATGATATAGTGATTGATTAGGGACTTTTGGGTTATTGAGATGAGTAAATCATATACGAGAGTTATATTCAATGAATCATTTGGGTTGAGACGTGAGTGACTACTACGATGTGAGGATGAATTATAGCGCGTATAATTATGAACCGGAATAAAATAAGTTGTGATAATTAGTTAGTACGAGAATGCAACATGTACTACGAATATAATACGGTATTACTAAGATGTGTGTTTACTTAGTATTGATATATGGATTGTATGTATGACATACCTACCATACATGCTATCACGGGAGGTTTCGTTCGCTTAGGACCCTCTATTCCTTGTGTGCCTACGGGGGGGATATAGACTGGTACCTTGATGAACATAGGTCATTGAAAGACTTATTGTGATATTAATAAGTCCGCTGACCATGGGAGCGTAGGTATGTGCGTGACCCATGTGATGGTGACTGTGTTCGCCTCCATTATTTGTGATGTTGTTATCGGTAAACTATTCCTGAGAGATTCGGAATATGTAATCCTTATGTACGTGATGTACCGGGATGGATAGCAGAGTATGTGTGCACTACAGCTTAGATTGCGGGGTGCTTGTATCGTATATTTATGTGATGAATAATATACAATTATTTAATGGAAATCCTCATGTTAATGTTGTAAAATATTCCGGTATTGTTTCGAGATATATAATGAGTTAGCTGTTAGTTATATCAATGGCATACTTAATAACGGAGATTACGAGAGACCTCTATTAAATTACGAGCGTTGTTATGTTAAATTAACCGAGTACAATGAGTAGAACCTTTGGTTGTCTAGCTAGTTTATGTTGTCACTTAGCTAGTGGAGAAGGTAGTTATAGATGGGTACTTACGTTAGGAGTGCACAGTTAGTCGAGAGGTGAGAATTTAATGTGAGTGCACGTCCTAACATGTACTTTGCATTTAATGTTTTAAATGTTTTTAAAGCACTTGCAGGTTTTTAAAATGATTTCCACTTTCGGGCTCTGACCCATTTGCTTTCAAATATATTTTCTTGTAAAACCATTTTAGGTGCCCAGCCACAAGGACACCAAGCATAGGTACTCATTCAGGCGACGTGCTGTAGCTGGTTGTGGAAGCTACAGGGATTTACTCATAGACGCTTCTATCTTTTGGATTCCAGAGTCACTATCTATCAGTTGTAGGGCATGTTGCCCATTCCTATTTAGAGCATTTTTACATTTCAGTTTTCAGACTCTAGCATGTATTGCTCAGTATTCAGTTTTAGTTATTTATTTCAGTTTACATATCAGTTGTGGGATTTGTATTGAGGAGTTTTTCCTCCAGGTTTTATTTACATATTGTGATGGTTATTCTTGTTACTTCAGTATGGTGAATGGTGTTATTTAGTTATTCATTACTCTTGTTGCATGTTAATCAGATTTAATAAAATTTGGCACTTACTTTTTAAATACTAGGTGGTTAGTAATAATAAAACGTTTTCGACAGTGATGCTATTAACTGAGCCAACTTGGCATTTTGAATTAATTTTATAAAGGAGTAGCTACCCGGTGTTTAATTAGTCGGGGTGTCACAGGTGGTATCAGAGCATCAGGTTCTAGTGTCCTTTAGGATCTGTACGGCTATTATGTTTCCGCTACGTTTCTTTGATATAGATCCCTATATTTTAGGACTGTTGTACTCTTTTTGTGTGAACGTTTCGTTCTTCAGCTATTTTAAAGTTTATCTGTAGACTTATAAACTTTGTTCTCATTTCAGATGCCTCCACGACGTGCACGACGAGTTCCCAGGAATGCTACGCCCGAACCACAGCCCGCTCCAGTTCAGGGCATGATGAACGCCGCTGAGGTTGCTGCTATAGTAGCCCAAGCGGTAAATGCCGCGATTGCCGTGATTCAGCAGGCACCACCTCAGGCGCCGGCTGCCGCGCCAGTACAGGTTAATGCATTCCCGTCTGCTTGGGAGCGTGTACGTGACGCTTTTCAGAAAGCGCATCCACCAGAGTTTGCTGGAAGCTCAGATGTGGTTATCTCGAGCCAATGGAGGAAGGACATGCAGAGGCATTTGAGGATGCATGAGTGCACTGATGTTCAGAAACAGGTGCTAGCTACTTTCAAGCTAGTTGGATCTGCGCTACAGTGGTGGGAGTCTATTACCACCGCGGAGGAGAGTGATACCCTCACGATTCAGGAGTTCTGGGTGCGGTTCGACCGCAAGTATTTTCCGTCCGCAGTTCATACAGAGATGAGGAGGAAGCTGATGAGTTTGAAGCAAGAGGGCAAGACAGTGGCCGAGTATGAGGCCGAGTTCACTAACTTGTTGAATATCGTTCCAGACGAGATTCCAACAGAGAAGAAGAAGATAGAGAAGTTCACTGATGGGTTGAATTGGAGGATCCGCCAGCATCTGCTAGGGAACCTATCGTTGGCCACATATTCTGATGTGGTTAACGCTGCATTACTACACTGCCAGGACCACCGTTTTCATATGGACGAGGGCAAGCGGTCAGGGGAGTCTAGCCATCAGGGCAGGACTGGGGGACATGGTGCCAGCGGGGCACAAACCGGTCAGGGGCAGAGACAGACTGAGCAGGGTACCCAACAGGGGGATAACAAGAGGTTCCGGTCAGGGAACTACAGGCAGGGACAGGGAGGTTTCTGCCAGGGCCATCAGGGTCCAAACGGCCAACAGGGACAGAATGGGCAGCAGTTCCATCAGGGCCAGCAGGGCCAAGGGAGGAATGGTAACGGCCACCAGGGCCGGGGACAGCTGGGGCAGAGGGGAGGAAACTTCCCAGGGAAGTGCTTTACTTGTGGCAAGACTGGCCATAAGAAGCAGGATTGTCCTGATAGGGGCAGGGCCCCACAGCAGCAGCAGCAGGGTGCTCGCCAGGAGCCACAGAGACCTATGTTTCCCGCCGCTCTTCCTGCACCGCCACAGATGGCAGCATTGCCACCCATTCCAGCGGTCCCAGCTCAACAGGGGCAGCTACAGTATGGACGTGTCTACAACGTTCACCAGGCTGCAGTTCCACAGGCACCGCCCGCGATCGAGGGTACGTTTCCTATCCATGGCACTATGGGTCGGGTGTTATTTGATACGGGTGCTACACACTGTTTTATTGCTACTCACTTCGCGAAAGCTTTAGGATTGTTAGCTACGGCAGAGAGCACAGTGACGTGTGTCGACTCACCATTAGGGAGTGGGTCACTTATTTTCTTTATATGCCGGGGAGTCGGGGTAGAGGTTGGTGGTTTGGTATTGCCTGCGGACATGTTAGTGTTAGACATGCATGTTCACGATGTGATCATCGGGATGGATTGGCTCGTAGCATATAGGGCCATGATTGATTGCTTCAGCGGGAGCATTGTTTTTGCCATTCCGGGGCAGGAGATGTTTATAGTGGCGATGCCTCGCCCAGAGGGAGGATCGACCGCTCATCTGTATTACATAGAGGAGGATACCTCTAAGGAGGTTGTGATTCCTTTAGATTCGATCCCGGTTGTCAGGGAGTATTCGGATGTGTTTCAGGAGATACCAGGCTTACCACCCAGTCGAGAGATAGACTTCGTTATTGATTTGCTACCGGGTACGAGACCTATAGCACGTGCACCGTACCGTATGGCTCCAGCTGAGATGCGAGAGTTACGGGATCAGATAGAGCAGCTGTTAGGGCAGGGCTTTATTCGCAGGAGTACCTCACCTTGGGGCGCTCCAGTTTTGTTTGTGAAGAAGAGGGATGGTTCACTGAGATTGTGCGTGGACTACCGAGAGTTGAATAAGGTCACGATACGGAATAAGTATCCGTTGCCTCGAATCGATGACTTATTCGACCAGTTGAGAGGAGCTTCTTTCTTCTCGAAGATTGACTTGAGGTCGGGATACCATCAGTTGCGTATCAGGGAGGAGGATGTCTCAAAGACTGCGTTCTTGTCGAGATATGGTTCTTATGAGTTTCGGGTTATGCCTTTCGGCTTGACCAATGCTCCAGCAGTGTTTATGGACTTGATGAATAGGGTGTTCAGAGATTTCCTAGATCAATTTGTCATTGTCTTCATTGATGACATTCTGGTTTACTCTCAGACAGAGGAGGAGCACGCCGAGCATTTGAGGATGGTTTTGCAGACACTTCGTCAGAACGAGCTGTATGCAAAATATGAGAAGTGCGGGTTTTGGCTGAAGGAAGTCCAGTTCTTGGGTCACATTATTTCCGACCAGGGAATATCTGTCGATTCGGGGAAGGTGTCAGCGGTGAGGGAGTGGGGACAGCCCACGACACCAACGGAGATTCGTAGTTTCTTGGGTTTAGCAGGATACTACAGGAGGTTTATTCGGGGTTTCTCAGAGATAGCAGGTCCTTTGACACATCTTACTCGTAAGGGTGTGCCATATATCTGGAGTGATGCCTGTCAGTTGGCATTCGATGAGTTGAAGGACAAATTGACCTCAGCACCTGTGTTAGCATTGCCGAGACCGGGAGTTGAGTATTTGGTTTACACCGATGCGTCTTTGCAAGGACTTGGAGGTGTTTTGCAGCAGGAGAGACAGGCCATAGCTTATGCTTCCCGTAAGCTTAAGCCTCATGAGAAGAATTACCCCACGCATGATTTGGAATTGGCAGCAGTAGTATTTGCCTTACGGATTTGGAGGCACTATCTTTTGGGGGAGAAGTTTCAGCTGTTCACGGACCACAAGTCACTACAGTATCTGTTCACGCAGAAGGAATTAAATATGCGGCAGCGTAGGTGGCTTGAATTTGTGAAAGACTACCAGTTCGACATTCAGTACCACCCGGGTAAGGCTAACGTGGTAGCAGACGCGTTGAGCCGCAGGCCAGCAGATGAGGTGGCAGAGGTGTGGAAAGCGAAGTGGAAGGAATTGGGACACCAGGATGCAGTGGCCCGATCTTTCATGGCTGTGATGACCGTTACACCGCAGATTGTCACGAAGGTTGTACGGGCACAGGCAAATGATTCGTTCTGTCAGGAGCAGATAGTTCGATTACTCGCTGAGGGAGCTGAATCCTATACCGTTAGCTCAGACGGGGGATTACGCTTCAATGGGAGATTGGTAGTTCCGGAAGGAGAGGAACTGCGACACGATGTGATGGCAGAGTCGCACGGCTCACGGTTCGCGGTACATCCCGGAGGGGACAAAATGTACCAAGATATGAGACGGCAGTATTGGTGGAGCGGTATGAAGAGAGATATCGCAGAGTTTGTCTCGAAATGCGCCACTTGTCAGCTTGTAAAAGTGGATCATCAGAGACCAACAGGATTGCTACAGCCATTGGAGGTTCCGGTGTGGATGTGGGAGAGCATATCCATGGACTTTATCACGGGGTTGCCTACGTCGCAGAGGGGTCACGACTCTGTTTGGGTAATTGTGGACAGATTGTCCAAGGTCGCTCACTTTTTACCCGTTAGGACTGATTACACTGCGGGTCAGTATGCCCAACTCTTCATTTCAGAGATTGTGAGACTTCACGGTGTGCCCCTAAATATCGTGTCTGACAGAGACAAGATATTTGTTTCGAGGTTTTGGGAGAGTTTCCAGGAGGCCATGGGCACGGAATTGCGGTTGAGTACGGCTTATCATCCGCAGACTGATGGGCAGACCGAGCGCACCAATCAGATGTTGGAAGACATGCTACGCATGTGTATTATTGACTTCGGGGGTGGATGGGAGCAGTACCTTCCACTGGTGGAGTTTGCTTACAACAACTCCTATCAATTCACGATTGGCATGGCTCCGTTTGAGGCATTGTACGGTAGGCCTTGTCGTTCCCCAGCATGTTGGTTGGAAGTGGGGGACAACAAACTACTTGGGCCGGAAGTAATTCAGAATACTTCGGCAAGGATTGAGTTGATTCGGAGTCGCATTCGGGTAGCTCAAGACAGGCAGAAGAGTTATGCTGATGCGAAGAGATTTTTCAGGGAGTTCCAAGTGGGGGACCAAGTTTTGCTCAGGGTTTCTCCGATGAAGGGGATTATGCGATTCGGGAAGAAGGGGAAGTTGGCACCGAGGTATGTGGGGCCGTTTCCTATTATTGAGCGGATCGGACCGGTTGCGTATAGACTCGGGTTACCGGAGCATTTGCATCGGATTCACGACGTGTTCCATATTTCCTCGCTGAGGAAATACCTTAGGGATGATTTGGCTCATTCTCACATTGCTGTGGAGGACATCGATCTCCAGCCGGATAGCTCTTATGAGGAGGGGCCAATTGCTATTTTGGACCGAAGCGAGAGGAAACTGCGGTCAAAGATAGTCCCGTTAGTACGTGTTCAGTGGCGACATCACAATGTCGAGGAGTCCACATGGGAGCGCGAGGATGAGATGCGCAAACGTTATCCAGAGCTGTTTTTAGCAGGTACTTTCTAATTTCGAATTTCGGGACGAAATTCAGTTATTAGGGGGGAAGTATGTAATACCCCGTACTTTTGGCTATATTTATTTTTGGGATTAATTAATTAAATGCGTATTAATTGGAAATTAATCCGGGTTATAAATACTGATGTGATGCGAATTGGTATTTGATTATGTGCATATATGATTATATATGTATTTGGTATTATAAAATTTGTCGTGGGATTTATATACGGCATTTTAGAAATTTTGTTGAGACGCGTGGGACCGCCGCGTCACGGTATAATATTTTATTAATAAAAAGTGAATTTAAAATCGATAATCCGTATGGTCGTTTTGAGCGCGCCAACACGTCCGGAAGGGTCGAGATAGTCAGAAAACACTAGCCGGGGGTATAGTTTGGATCCCGGGGTAATTTTAGACCGTACCGGTAACTTAAAGGGTATTTTAGTAATTTGGTATTTTTGGGTAATTAAAAGTGACGAAAATTGAGAGTTGTAATCTGATAAGGATTGACCCCAACCAACCCTTATTAACCCAACAAGCTACGGAGGTTTATTGAAATTAGGTTTCATAAGTTTCCCCAAAGCAAAACCCTAGCCACCATAGCCTTTTGGAGAAGAAAGCTTGGAGAAGGAGAGAGAGAGAGAGATTCTGCAGAAATTCTACACCGAATCCACACCAAATTCAGAAATCAAACCAAGGCAAGTGACTTTATTTCCATTTAATTACTGAGAATGTCTTTTCCATGTTAGAAATTGAAGAATCTTAATTGTTCTTGAAAGATTAAAAGAAAACCCATGAAATTTGAAGTTATTATTGAATGTTGGGATAGGTTTGCATGTAGAAACATTGTTGGAAGATTAAATTTCGGAGATTTCATATCTAGGTGATGCATTAACGAATTAAAATCTGGGAATTTATGATGAGAAAAAGTTAGGGTTTATGTTCTTGAAGAAAATTGGGAATTAGTGTAGAAATTGTGATTTAATGATGTTTAGATGATATCAAACCCTTTAATGATGTTAGTATAACCCCTTAACATGTTTGAGGATGTTTAGAGAACTCAATATATTGTGGGAACGAATTTTAGAAGAGGTTTGAGGAGTAAAAATGGTGAAAAACGATTTTTGGGAAATTCTGGGCCAAAACTGGCACCTCGTTAGAAGCAGCCCCCAGGTCGTTCGAACGAGCTCGTTCGAACGAGCTTCTAACGAGTTGACCAGTCGTTATTAACGAGTAGGATTTTCGTTCGATATCTCGTTCGAACGAGATATCGTTAGAAGGGTCAGTTCGTTCGAACGAACTGGGACCTCGTTCGAACAGTCTCGTTCGAACGAGACTTCTAACGACCTGACAGTCCAAACTCGTTCGAAGCCTCGTTCGAACGAGACTTCTAACGAGTTGGCAGTTTGACCCTTTTTGGACTGTTTTGACTTTTGGAGTTCCGGGAGATGGTACAAGGGTAGAGTTAGCATCCCTTTGATGATATAGTGATTGATTAGGGACTTTTGGGTTATTGAGATGAGTAAATCATATACGAGAGTTATATTCAATGAATCATTTGGGTTGAGACGTGAGTGACTACTACGATGTGAGGATGAATTATAGCGCGTATAATTATGAACCGGAATAAAATAAGTTGTGATAATTAGTTAGTACGAGAATGCAACATGTACTACGAATATAATACGGTATTACTAAGATGTGTGTTTACTTAGTATTGATATATGGATTGTATGTATGACATACCTACCATACTTGCTATCACGGGAGGTTTCGTTCGCTTAGGACCCTCTATTCCTTGTGTGCCTACGGGGGGGATATAGACTGGTACCTTGATGAACATAGGTCATTGAAAGACTTATTGTGATATTAATAAGTCCGCTGACCATGGGAGCGTAGGTATGTGCGTGACCCATGTGATGGTGACTGTGTTCGCCTCCATTATTTGTGATGTTGTTATCGGTAAACTATTCCTGAGAGATTCGGAATATGTAATCCTTATGTACGTGATGTACCGGGATGGATAGCAGAGTATGTGTGCACTACAGCTTAGATTGCGGGGTGCTTGTATCGTATATTTATGTGATGAATAATATACAATTATTTAATGGAAATCCTCATGTTAATGTTGTAAAATATTCCGGTATTGTTTCGAGATATATAATGAGTTAGCTGTTAGTTATATCAATGGCATACTTAATAACGGAGATTACGAGAGACCTCTATTAAATTACGAGCGTTGTTATGTTAAATTAACCGAGTACAATGAGTAGAACCTTTGGTTGTCTAGCTAGTTTACGTTGTCACTTAGCTAGTGGAGAAGGTAGTTATAGATGGGTACTTACGTTAGGAGTGCACAGTTAGTCGAGAGGTGAGAATTTAATGTGAGTGCACGTCCTAACATGTACTTTGCATTTAATGTTTTAAATGTTTTTAAAGCACTTGCAGGTTTTTAAAATGATTTCCACTTTCGGGCTCTGACCCATTTGCTTTCAAATATATTTTCTTGTAAAACCATTTTAGGTGCCCAGCCACAAGGACACCAAGCATAGGTACTCATTCAGGCGACGTGCTGTAGCTGGTTGTGGAAGCTACAGGGATTTACTCATAGACGCTTCTATCTTTTGGATTCCAGAGTCACTATCTATCAGTTGTAGGGCATGTTGCCCATTCCTATTTAGAGCATTTTTACATTTCAGTTTTCAGACTCTAGCATGTATTGCTCAGTATTCAGTTTTAGTTATTTATTTCAGTTTACATATCAGTTGTGGGATTTGTATTGAGGAGTTTTTCCTCCAGGTTTTATTTACATATTGTGATGGTTATTCTTGTTACTTCAGTATGGTGAATGGTGTTATTTAGTTATTCATTACTCTTGTTGCATGTTAATCAGATTTAATAAGATTTGGCACTTACTTTTTAAATACTAGGTGGTTAGTAATAATAAAACGTTTTCGACAGTGATGCTATTAACTGAGCCAACTTGGCATTTTGAATTAATTTTATAAAGGAGTAGCTACCCGGTGTTTAATTAGTCGGGGTGTCACATCAATCTCTTAAATTAGTGGAGTGTAGGCTTCAAAACCCTTTTTTGTATTTTTAACTTTCATCTTCTGACTCTTTTGGTCCTGGGCTGCAGCCCCTGGGACAATAACTTCAGTGACTGTGGCAGATACGGTTTGGCTAGCAACTTTGGGTGCCGCGACCTCTAGCATAAGAACTCTCTGGGTCAAGAAGATGACCTGAGTCTAAAGTGAGGCGTGACTGTCATACATATGATTGAGGTGGTTGTACATCTGAGCAATCTCGTTCTTCATTTTTGTGCTTTGGTTGGATTCTCCCTCTATTTTCTTCTTTATTAGTCTTTAAAAAATATGTAATCTGAGACAAAACTAGCAAAACTGAGTAATCACAGAATATAGGATGGACCAAATATAAAGTAGGGATGTAGCGTTTGCATCGTTTCATGATTTTACTGCTGAGGCCACGACCAGTAAGGCATGTATGTGCACTGTCGCTGCCTTTTTAGTGGAATTCACCAAGGTTTAACTTGTGATCGCTTCCCGATGATTTGAAGTTGTTGTAAGCCAACTGTACTAATAGGGGTTGAGATAAAAGGGCAGTTAAACTACCAGGTCGCATCTCTTCTTGGACAGGAAGGAGTAATCCTAGAATTGGAACCTATAAACTGAGTTTTTCATACGAAATACGTGGAGAATTTCCCTATTAGGGTCTATCCAAGGCAGAACAACCTCTTAGTGTACAATAATGGCACAATTATTGTTGGAAACCCTAGATCATAGGTTGAGAAAGTAGTAAACGAGAAAACATATCTCATCACTAGTTACCCACCTTTGCAAGCCTATTACCCTTTGCACTTTTCAGCGTTATCTTGGTGGGGTAACATCATCGGGGTATGTAAAAATAAATCTAAGGTCTTTAAAAGAGATACCCATAAACATATCTGAATATATGTGATACCCATTTGAGGGTCTGTATATAAAATATGAGTTCAATAACCAAAAATCCACTTATGAGATAATGATTAAAAGGATCCCCATCAATAAATAAGGTGTTCAAGAACCCAAAATACAGATAAACAAGATTAGAATACCTCGTTTCCCACAGACGATGCCAGGTTGATAATACGAGAAATCGTCCACTTGTCGTTCTCATACTAGCAAATCAAATGTAAAATACATAATAAGAAGATAGGGCTAGTAAAAAGAGATAAAAGACAAGATATAGAGTGGTTCAGATATTGAAATGAGCCGATGTCCACTTTGGTACCACACTCTCATTATATACGTTATAGTACAAGTTTACAATGCTGTAATAGGCGTACAATATAGATGAGAGAAGAGAATACATGTTTGTGACATTTTCGGGCATGCTGGAGAGATGAACTTGATGCAGGTGAATAGCCCCCAAGTTGTGCCGAAGGAGGTAGAGTTATTAAAAATGCCTCCACTAATCTAGTGTCTTTGGACTGTGAATCAGTATAAGAAATCTTGGGATCCCGTATGGGCTAGGTCAGGTGAAATTATATCAGATGAGGTGAGGTCCATCCCCCAATCTCGAGGTGTGGACTTCTATTTATAGGAGATGTAGGAGTTGTATTGTTGCTGTGAATGGAGAGGGGATGAATCTAGCTATGCTGAAAGGTAGCGGCCGCACCCTGTAACATGTGAATGAGAGGGGTTGCACCCTGTAGCATGTAGGGCCGCACCCTGTACCATGTGAATGAAACGGGTTTCACCTTGTAGCATGTAGGGTCTCACCCTCAAGTATGTAGGTCCGCCGCATGTAAGTCCTCACCCTGTAGCACACAAATATAAAGTTGCGAAAGCTTGTACTTGTAAGGCTGCGGCGGCAAGGCTTAGCGTAGTACTTTCTGCGGTAGGGTGGTATATTTGTCATACCATTCAATTCCCTACCATAAGGCAATAATTTTCTTGATAATATTTAATATTGTGTTTCTATATTTATAAGCATGATTTCTGATATGATTTTGGTTATGTTGGAGACTAATTCATAAAATAATTTATGATTTTGGTTAATTAGGAATGATATGAATCTTTCATGCATTGAGTAATTGTCCCTTGATGGTTAATACATAAAATTGATGGATTAAATGATGTAAATATGAAATGTAATTGATGTTTTATAATGAAATTCAACATTACGAATTATTACCAAGTTGATTTGAGGTTTAAGGCTGGAATTGATGATGGGCAAACCTTAAGTTGATTCAAAGATGAGTTATATTACAAAGTTTGAATCTTTAAGTTTTAATCTTGGATTTGATGTTATTGGACCCATAGGATGGTGTAAAAAGGTTTGGAAACATTTATGTATACTTACATTGGGTTAGGATATCAATTGGTTACTTTTATGGAGCTTGGTTTAGGCATTAATGGAGCTTTTGGTGGTTTCATCTTCATCCTTAGGACGTTTTGGATTTTGCCCCGAACCGAATCGATTTGGCATATTATATTCTGGTATTTGGATTTGATTATGTAATTGTGTAATTAATTATTTATCTAGAATGGTTTACGGTAAATGGTTTTACTTACCGTAATTTATTTAAAGTTTAAAATTGACACGCGGATTATTAGATAATAGGTGTTTAGTAATTAATTAGTTTTTTGATAGGGATTCTAAGAATGAGCCATTTGATATTCCTTATTTATTTTAGTATAGGGCTATGTACTACCCCGTAATTTCACGGCTTTTAATTATTATTATGGGATTTTTATTAAATTAAATTGGGATAGAATTTAATTAATATTAATCCAGAATTTAAAATAAATATTTACTAGTGTGACGAGAGTTAGTAATTATTTGGTGTAAATTACTTAATGATTAAAGTAATTTATACAATTAAATTTATTAAAAATGGTCTCGAGTGAATAATACGACAATTACAGAATTTAAGTCCGGACGCACTTGTGTCGTGTCGGGACTAAATTAATGAAATAAAGAGTAAACAAATTATAAGTCGATCATATAGTCATTTCAAGTGAGCCAACATGTCCGAAAGGGTCAAGATAGTCAGAAAAGTGTACCCAGGGTTTAGTTTGGGTCCCGGGGTGTTTTTAGGCCTAACCGACAGCCCGAGGGGGCGTTTTAGTAATTAGCCATTTTTAGGCTTAATTATAGACGAAAATTGTAAGGTTAAATCTGATGGAAATTATAGTCCTCGAGGGTTAGGAGTGATAGAATTGCAAAGAGGCTACGTTAGAGAGAAGAGAGAAACCTTCCAAGGTGGAGAACCACCAACTCACACCACCTTTACCGAATTTCACCACCATCTCGTAGATCGAGAAACGAGGGACGCAACCATACCCATCAACACCTGAGAATCAGACTTTCATCTCTGAGGCAAGTATCTTTCTTTCTAAAAATTTGGTTGATATCACATTCATGATAGTGTAGGAAATAGTATTTATGTTTCATGAAGGAATTTTGATATTTGGGATGAATTGTTGAATCTTGTAGAACATATGATATGTTAGGATGATCTCGTGCTGAAATTGAATTGCTGAAAATGGAGTTATACCTAGTAGAGATAAACATATGTTATTAAATGAAAATCTTGAAGAAGTTAAAGAAAACTAGGGTTAAGGACTATATTTTGAGTTTTGATTTAGTTGAGAATGATTACTGATGAATTTAGAGGAAATTTACGATAAGAATTGTCCATTAAGGTTTATGTAACATTCTTTATTATTGTTTGGGATTCGTTAATGGTATTTTGGGTGAAGTTTGTAGAGGAAACCTGTAAGGACATAAATTTCCAATTGAGTCCCTGTATTGTTTTGACTTAATTCCGTGAACAAAACTCTGTTTGTAATATGTTGTAGGGAGATTTTATTTTTGTCACGATCCCACTTGGTCTATGACGTATTGAAGAAATTGAAGACGTTGCAGAAAATCTTCAAAGAATTACTCATTCAAAAGTTTAATTTGTGCAAGTTTATTCGTCTTCAAGTTAATTGCATTCCGAGATCACACAGGTATGAATGCATATTGTTAATGAGATTCAGAATTATTTTTGTAAAAGATAAGGATGTAATTTTATAAGGAAAAATATTTTAAATGTTTTAAAAGTGTTTTAAATGTTTTACACTTCATTTTATTTTGATATGATCAAAAGCGAGTTTGACTTAATTGGATCTCTTTTAAAAAAATGTTTTAAAGAAAAAGTCAAACTGGCATGCACGTCGTTCAAACGACAGCTGAGCTCGTTCGAGCGAGATGGCTATGTCGCGCGAACGACTGGTCAATCTCGTTTGAGCGACACATTTTTCGAGGTGGTGAATTTTTCCTATTTAAAGCGTGGTTTTGTCAGAATTAAAATGTGTGTGCACTCTGGAAAATAATTTTCGATCCAGTACGAGTTTTGTACATGTTTTTCTAAGGTTTCAAAGCTTAAACACATCCTTAGAGTTTGCAAAGATTCGAGTTATCATTATTATATATTTATGTGATCTTGATGCACCAAGAAGGTTTGTTCTATACTTGAACATCTGGGTTTTGCGGTGAAGAAAAGATAAGGACTTCTTATTCGACATCGTAGACGTATTAAAGCCATTCATAAGACACCGAGACATACATGGACGCGTGTGTTGTGGACAGGTATCGTGGAAGAAGGACTTTCTGCGTGGGCACTGTGAGAGGAGTGGTTAAAGATCAGAAGAGTGTCAAGACCCATGGGGATCGAGTCGTTAAGTGAGTCTTTTGTCTATTCGTTGTAATTCCACATTCATAGTGATTGTCTGGCTTGGGCCGTCTGAGGTTTTTTCCCGTCTTGGGTTTTTCCTCATACATCTTGCGTTGTGAGTTTTCTTTACTTTACTTTACTTGATTTAATCACTAGATGCATGTTTAGGATTAATCAAGATAAAATTTATTTAAAGTAAAAATTGTTTCTTTCACAACTTGGTTTGGTGCTAATTAAAAGTTGGATAATTTTCGATGAAAATTGGTTTGATTTGAAACACATGCGTAAGGGCTACTCTTCAAATTGGTATCAGAGCTAAAAATACTATTTTATTGTGTTTGATCCGTGTGTTTGTGTTTCCTTGCAATTATTGTGTTTTTACTCCTAATTTATTTCTTTCTCTATTTATTCTCTAAGCTTTAACGAGTTACATCTCTTGAATTTAAAGTTTGCAAAACGTATTGAAGTTTTGGAGGATGAAAATTCCCGTTTTAAAAATATGATTGGATATTTGCAAATGTTTCAAATTCAAAGAGATATTTATCGTGAGAAGTTTGGAACTCTATTTAATAACTGTGAATCTTTTAAAGTTTCCAAAAAGGAGAGTGATAGTAGAGTCCTCATTTTAGAGAAAGAGTTGGAGGATTTGAAAAATTCTAGGGTATGTGCCGTTGAGGAAAATAAACCGATTAATGATTGTGTGGCACGTGAAAAGGCTCTTAGGGATAAGTTTTCTCACATCGAGGAGGAGCGAGATAACCTTCTAGGGGTAATCGAGAATTTAAAGGAGGAGTCCCAAAAGTTTGAGGAGCTTAAATTTTTGCTTGAGTCCAAAGTTTTGAAGTTTAAAGGTGATTTAACTGACTCAAGTAGTTTGTGTAGTAATGGTAATGGATCGTCTTGTTCTAATGCTTTCGTTACTAAAGCTAATACCATAAGGTGTTTTAGAGCATAAATCACATCCGAGGGTGTTGGAAAAGGTCAACCTAAAGGTTCCGTTCCTTGTCGAGTTTACACATGTTCGCAATGTGGTAGGAAAAGTCACCTTAGGAGTTTTTTCTACGATCTTAGAAAAGACCCTAGGAAGTTTAAACGTTGTGTCCCATCGGTTCCCAAAACCCGTTTTGTTAGGTATATGCCTGTTTGGGTTAGGAAATCTGTTTTGGAGATGCTAAATGCTAGGTTGGTTGATTCTCACATGCTTTCACAGAATGCATCACATACTATTTCTTATGAATAGTTGCTTGCATGATATTGTTTGTCATAGGCTAGTTTGCTTCATGATATATTCGTTGCTAGTATAGTGACATGTTTATCTCTTTGTATTATAGTTTTTCATTTGATTTGAGTCTTATTTGAAATATAAAAAAATATTTTGTTTTTGAGAAACCTTTTGAAAAACCAAAAAGATTTTGCTTTCATTTGAGTCAAAATATGTTTGAAAAGACAAAAAGATTTTCGGTTTTTGTTTTTGTGTTTACATGATTAATGTGGCATATTGGTGTTCTTGAACCCCCATCATTTCATTATACATGTGGCTAGGACATTTGGTCATTATTAATGATGCTTAGAGTGATCTTAACCATTGTTCAAATGGGGTTGTTTCGAAGTTGATATGCATTTTGATTCGACTTTGTATATATGACAACATTGCACACATGCACGAGTTTCTATGGATGTTTGACTTCTCTTGCATATTTGAATTTAGTGAGGCGTTCTTATCTCAATCTTGCCACACTACAAGAAAAAATATCATTTATGTCAATTTAAAAATTGACGTTATGTCAGAAAAATATAAATTGACATAAATAATTTTTTGTAGGATATATTTATGTCAATTTAGCATTTTATCTCAATTTTGAGTAAAATTGATATAAAAAAAGAATTATTTATACACAAATAACATGTATATTTACCCTTTTTGAGTCTTTGGTTATACTAGCTTTACTTGGAACTGAGATAATTGAAGCAAAAAAAAGAGGGCTCATTTTTTCATTCCCGCCTCTTCGTCGAAATGGCTTTGTACTCCAAACCCCATAACTCAACTCTACACACACACGCACGGCCACTCACTTTCCTCTCTCTGTATCCTCTTTTTCTCTCTTCATCTTCCTCCTCTCTCACTTACACTCTCACCCTCTCAATGCCAACACTTAAGTTCAACTCGATAACAATGGCTGTAGCCGGGATCTGAGATTCTGCGCTCCTCAACTCCAGTTACTCTTCCGGTGCCGGCGATGACATATCATCATCCAATGGTATTTTTCTTCAACTATATTTTATGACTTAATGTTTTTTGAGTTGTAATTTGTTGGTTCTAGTCTGGTATAAAATCCTTAATGGGTATGTGATTATTCTGGTATAAAACCCACAATGTGGTTGTGTTTATTCTGGTATAAAATAAAATTAACTATTGTTGTGATCTTTCTGATTTGGATTCCTATTTTTCTGGGTTCCTATTTTTCTGATTTATTTTCCTGGTAGGTTTCGATTTTTCTAATTTACTTTGCTGACATAAAATACATGTTTAGATTTAATATTTAGATTTTAGAGGTATCTCAGTAGATCAGTTATGGACTTTAATGAAAGGTATAAGATTTAGAGGTATCCAAATATTTTTCTGTTTGGTTTTTAATAATTTCATATTTTTAGTAAAAAATAGCAAAAAATTTACAATTTTTCATTAAAAATAAATAAATAAATGTAAAAGTGGACCGATCGATTATTAACCGAACCGAACCAAAAATATCCTAGACCGAATAAATGGGCTAACAAATTCGATCTTCTAAAATACAAGATCGAATAATTAGGCTCAACACTTAAAATAGTCAAAACCCGGACCAGACTGAACCGCGCCCACACCAAATTGTACTCTACCTTATTCTCCAAAAAACAACACTCACGACGTCTCTCTCATATCACAACAACTATCAAGTCTCTTTCGTGTTCTCCAAAGAACAACCCTCAAAATATCAGACGATAACCGCACCTATCATTTGAATTGATTTCTCCTTTAGATTAATTTCTAGGGTTCGATTTGTACCCTATATTTATCTAGGGTTTCCAAAGAAATCACACCTGAATGAAATTTTCTTTCTATAATGTTTTTGTAAAGAAATTTGACCCCAATTTATACTATCTTACTCACAAAGTTTCATCTCTGATTGCAGATAGAGCTCAATCATCTCAACTCCCAATTGTGTTCGATTTCTGGTTAGCAGTGATGTATTATTTAAATTTGTTATTGACATGTGTATTTTTGTTATTTTAAAATTGGGTTATGTAGCATTTTGTATTTTCTCTACTTTGTTTCAATTTTTCAATGTTGTAGAATGTGGTTTCATCGTAATACAAAGTCTAGATTTGTACTATTTATGTATATCGGTAAATGTATGGGTGAAGGGCTGGTAAGATTTGTTAAGTTGGCATAAACTATTAATTGAGGTAATATTTGAAGAAATGTTATTGTCAAATAGTTTTGGAATTTGTTTCGAACAGATTTAATCAGTTGACTTAGGGTTCTTTTAATTATATAAATTTCTCAATTTGTTAATGAATTCATTTGAGTTGGTTTAAATCCAATTTGTGTAGTGTTTGGAAAAGTAAAACTAAATTATTCACCACTAGTGCGTGTGTGTGTGTATTATTCACCACTGTTGTGTTTGTGACCAACTTTTTTGTTTCTACTTACCCTTTCCTACATTGCAAAACTTTTTTCCCTTTAGCTCTATTTTGTTAATTGTTTGATTGTGCCTTGTGATATTGTTTCTTGTTTTTTCATTTATAATTTGGTCACATTTATTGCAGTAAGTGGCAATAACTCTCAAATTATTCTGGGAGAGATTAAGCAATGATGGAATCTCTTAAATGCTAAGTAACAATTTGTTTATCTTCTCCTTTCTTTTTTGCTTAGGATTATATTAATAAGAATGGTGTGTGTTAAGTTTTACATTATCGGATTTAATCATTCCACCTATTTTATGCATATCTATTAATGCTAAATATGTTTATAATATGTTGAATCAAACATTACTCTTGATAGTTTTTGTAATTGTAATGTACTAAAACTTTATGTGGTTCTTTCAGGTAATTTGAAGGAATTTAATATTTGATACTTCTTTCTTGAAATTCGGTTATTTGACAAAATGTGCATGTGAGTATTTTCAAAAACATATGTTGTCTCGAGTTATTGTGGTGTTGTTGATTTAATCCCCATGTTCTTGATGATGGTTGTTCACATTGCAAAGTCGCAACTCTCATTTGCACTCGATGGATAATTTAGAAGTCCGGACCCAACTCGTGTTTGTAGAGGCTTAATTTCTGCATTTTGTAGAGGTTTAATTTCTATCACTTTATTGTTCCAAATCGGGTTTGTAGAGGTTTAATTTCTGCATTTTGTTCTAATTTTTTACAAATTTTCTATTTTGGGGTTCTGCTTGCTGTTTCTATATTTTTTGTATCTTATGTTAGCTGATGAAAATGTTTTTATTTGTTCATTTTGTTTATGAATTCATGTATATGTTTTTAATTTCACAATAGTTCTTTTAAATAGAGATGGGGGTTTGATTTAGTGCTTTTATTTTTAAATAGGTTGTTCTTAACTGCACTTAGTGTTAAACTATAGTCTCTGATTTTGTTGCTATTTGTCATTTGAAATATTTGCTGAATTTTGTTTGGTTACTATTATGTTCTTTTTTTATCTGTTTAGCTTCCCTAGATTTTTAAGAGTTAATAGTAGAGTGAAACAGACTACGGATTTTTAGTTAGGTTTAGCCAAGTTTGTCCATTTAACTATAAATTCACATTGTTTTGGGGGATTTGTTTATTTAGTAAATTTAGTACAAGAATATGTGTTTGTTAGTGACTTTAAACACACGATTACTAATGAAACAAACTTTGAGGTTTAGGACATGAAAGCTTTTATTTTTGTTAATTGAATATCTATATCTCTAAAGCCCCTCCCATGTGAGTGTATCTTATTTTACTTTGTTGCTTAGCATAAACATCAGTTGTTTTAAGAATGGAAGAGAGGTATTCGAATGATCATTCCATGTCCTCATTGCACACTCATATGTTTAATTTATGCTTGGGATATGAGGGGATCTCGGATCTCCCATGTGGTTTTCAATTTTTTTCTTAGTTTATGTCTAATTTTCTATTAAGAAATAAATCTCACATGGTAGATGATTCATTAGAACCATTCGTATTCGGGACTATCCTGCACACTTTGCCAGAAATGCAAGAAACTAAAGACTGAAATCAAAACTATGAAATACAGGAAAATAAGAGCCCATATTTGACCTCGGGGTGTTTGTATTATTATGTGCATCTCGGTTGTTCACTATTTTTGGGTCTGAAACATGGTATTTCTGGTGTTAAATTTGGTAATTTTCATCTAATTTGTTCTATGTTACAGGTACACTCTATTCTCTATTGATTTTCTTTCTCTCGTTTCTCTCTGGATTCTCTCTATCATCGCCATCTCACCGCCACTAAAGGTATCCTCTCAACTCTATTTACAAAAAAATTCAGATCATAATTGTTTTTTAGGTTCCAAATATGTTTATATTTTTTCCTATTTTGTGTGCGCGCGTGCTTTAATTGGACACATGGGTTTTTAGAGGTTTATTTGAGTAGGATTTTGTTTTTATTATGAAATTTGTCTATGATTCTATCATGATCTTTGGCTTCAAACCCATTTTGACCCATGGGAAGGTATTTTCGGGTTCTATCTTCGTTTTGGTTTTGGTTCTAATTTGGTTTCACTGTCATCTTTAAATACTTTGTTTTTAATCAAAGTAAGTTTTTTTACTATTGTTTCATTTCACCCTTTTCTTCTTTTTACATGTTTTTGGTTGAACGTAGATTCTTTAAAAAGGTGCAAATCCAACAAGATAAATTGATATGGTTTGGGATAACTACTTTGATAATTAGTGTATACATTTGCATTTAGCAATTTATTTGGATACCAATTACGAGGATCTCTCTTAAATCAATGAAAATTTTTTGGTATTCAAAGTTTGGCAGTTCCAAGTATGGGATATTAAAATTACTTTTATGGAGTTGTGTTAGTTAATTGATTGGGTGTGGGCCAAACTATTTGAATTTTATTCAAGACGAGTGTCTATGTTTGGATTTACTGTGTGAATTTTGGTAAGCACTATTATTCTTGATGGAAATATGATGGAGTCTAAATTCAAACATGCTCGGTGTAGACATCTCCATCATTTGGAGATGTCAACACTCGGGTACTTTAATTGTGGGGCATAACTCTGATGTGCGTGTAGACGCACCTACATTAGCATATGTTTTATTCATTTGAAATGCACCCATCCTCATTATGTACACATTAGACACACCTACATTAGCATATGTTTTATTTATTTGAAATTCACCCATCCTCATTGCATTGTATAATTAGTGGACTTTATCAAGTTTTGAATCAAGTTCAGATTCTTCTCCAAGAACTTGATAAAGTCCATTAATTTCAGCGGCAATGCTGTTAGTGTTGCTTCTTCAATGTTTGTATGGTATAATATCTTAGGAAACTAAATAAAAGGCGCAACAAATGTTCAACTCCATATATAGTTGAAGGAGATACATTATCAAAAATTGCTTCTTGATACTGTTGGTGCTCACTGTTGTACAGTAGCATCACAAGCAATGCTTTATTGAAGTAACAATGCAATCCTCTTAGAATGTTTTCAACTTAACCAGTGATCTTCCCATCCTTTTTCAACTGGTAGTCACGGTACTTCTTTAATATATCATCAATACTAGGAGTACGCGTAAGTTTAACAAGCTTTCCCAAATGAGTTATAAATTCACAATCATCAACCAGTTGTTTCTTTGATGTCGGTCGAAGTTGGATATTCACATGTATATATATTGGTGAGGTCCCTTTCTGCTTATTAACATAATTATTCTTTATCTTCTTCCCTTTTGCCACATAATGAATTTTTTGATAAATCGATAAAACATGCTCAATCTTGGTAGTCTTTTCCATGCCCTACTTGTTGTCGGGGACCAGATATTTTTCAACATTCTCTTTGGTATGTTTCATCAATCGATCAGTGCCAACCCGCTCATCCTAATTTTTGTTCCACCCAAGATAATGAATGTGAAATTTCCATTAGTTCATGCACAGATCAACTTTTTACACCCTGGCTTCGTAAACGCAAAGGTTATGATAAGCAAGAACCTTTTCTCCTTCGAGATAAGGACTGGAAATGGACAGCTGGGGAGAATCAGCCACTTCATCCTTGCCGTCCATTTTGGTCTCGATTGTGGCCTGGTCTTCCTCTGTAATATTAGTGTTTGAGGTACCCCTTTTCTTTTGTTAAGTATTTTTTTTAACAAATTCAACAAGAATGAGAAAGAATTTTGAATTTGTATAGAGTATCCGGGACACAAATGTTTATAAATATGAGAGAGTGTAAAATGGTTACTCATTGATGTTGCAAAGTTGATGATATGGATTATCAAACATTTTGTATCTAAACCAATACGGCTTATATTTTGCGATAGCAAGATCCAACCATGGCTTATAGTTCCCATTGTAGTAGATGACAGCTGAATTATCTATTCCTATTTGGTTAAGGGATGGATCATAGCCAGGAATGCCAGCTCCGATCAAGTGAATATGTAAGGTTATAGAAAGTTACGAGTCTCGGAGGCAATGCACCAATTTTCCAGAAAGTTCTATCCTCGTTTATATCTTGACAACCATGATCTATTCCAGTAATGTCGTGTTTTGTCCACTCCTTGAGATGAAAAATTGTTCATGCCAAATGCCCAGCCACAAGCATTTAGATCAAAATTTTGGGATATTTTAGATTAGAGAAGTTGAGATACTTATCAAACCTATAAAGCTCTCCTTGCAGGTCTCCACTGCCCCATTCACCATCCCTTGCAGATTATCAGACCAGACAGGTGTCAGGTCCTTCTGAACCAAAATATTATCATCCAAAAATAGAATTTTATCCAGCTTTGTGTAAACTTTCGGGTGGTAGAATCTAATATGATTCAGCATAGATAAATATTTTGGGTTCCTACATTTTAAATTATCAGACCCAAAAGTGAGGGAAGATGCTTGATGTGCCTTGGAATAATATTCTTTCATTCGAGAAGACTCAACCTGACGTAGAACAGGACAATAAGAGGCATTAAGCCATGTAAAATCATTAACAATCTCCAGTTGGAATTAGAATTCAGATTTTCTTATTCTTTTCTCCATATATTGTATTTGCCCTTGATGGTCATGTCAAAACTCTTTAGATCGCTCAATGGCAGTTGCTTCCAACTGGTTGTTAATTTCTTTGTCTTGTCGGATTAGCTCTACAATCTGACGTTTCCTCCTTTCTTGGCATAACATCTTGCGTTTGAGTTTTGTTGGGTGCATTAGAGACATCTGTTGATGTGGAATTTTAATTCCAGCGGAATGTTCACTATTAGAGTGGTGATCATTATCCCCAAACCTCATTACAGGTTGAAATGGATCTTCCAGTGGCTCAATTGTCTGATCATGGTTTTCATCAAGAGGGATTTTCTAGAGCCATGATGCAGATAAGTCCTTAGACTTTACACTACTAATTCGAACATCACCAGAAGGGTCATTATTCATTTTTGAGGATGGGTTTTCATTTGCGATTCTTCAAAGATCTGATAATTTAATGTTGTATAATATGCTCATCACAAAATCCCACACCCAATCACACGAACTTTAAACTAAAAACTTCTTTTGTTTAGTAGTTACTTATGTACATACAAAATACAGTTGCTTCTTAATTACCACCTTTTCTTTTGTAAACCTCATGATGCTATTTTTGTATGTAACACTTGAAATCCCGTCAAGTTACTTGCCATTAGTCCGTTGTCATCTAGAGGTGATCCTACTTACTCATCAATTGACTTAATTTCTCAATTTTACTTTTGTTTCTTATGTTTAGTAATTAAACATTTCTTTTGCATTGGGAGTAGCCTATATCCAGTCCCTTGGTGTTGTGATTCTTCATGTTCAATTACGGGTATGTTTCAACATAAAAGGATTCATTATATTATAAGCTATGTTAGAAGTAATGAACACCCAAGTGGAATATTGATTTTAATTTGTGTTTTCTTTATATGTTTAAGACTTTAATTTCATCACTGATTTGGCCACTGTAGATGACAGTGTGGTACCATGAAAAGGGGGAATTAGTGTTCTCCTAACACTTTAATTATTGTCTATTTACTTCTTTATATAATCCAAAAAATGTATACTCAGTCAACACCATGTTTTTTCAATGTTTAGATCGTGTTAGACAATAATTAAAGTGTTCCATGGTGTTGTCTAAATGTTATCAATTTTCAGATCATGATATCAATGATAAAATATAAATATATCTGCTAAAGTTATATGTTCATATCATTTTAATGTTCAGATCATGATAACAGTTGGACAATACCATGTTCTCCTAACAGTTAGACATTGTTCAGATCATGATAACAGTTAGACAATACCATGTTCTCCTAACAATTATATGACCAGATCATTTCAATGTTCAGATCATGTTAGACAATAAGTAAAGTGTTCCATTGTTCAAATATCATTGTTCTCCTAGCAGTGTGGTACTATGGTGTTGAATTATTGTTCTCCTAACACTTTATATGACCTTAGCAGATATCATGACCTTTGTATGGGTGATTTAACAAACATAAATACTAACATGATTAATATGCAATCTTTCTTTGATGAGTAGAGAGCTGCTATAAATTTGGAGTAAGAAAACTCTATCTAATCATAGAGTTTAGATCGAAGACACCAACGCTAGAAATGGAGGGCTGAGATGAATTCCTACTAAAGACATGCCCCAAACCCTAATGCACGACGATCTCAGATTGTAGTTCCCTCTTCTCACGTCTACATTGGATCTGGTATTTTAGATCTAATAATTTCTTTTTGTCTTTTTTATGACCCAGATGTGTTAAATATCCACCGAATCTCCACTTCCTAGTAAAAATCGACCACTCCCCTTGTAGATTCATCAGGAGGTCAAACAAAGGTGAAAGTACTTTGTTTGATATAACTTTATGACATTGTTCGATAATTCTTCGGGTATTTTTTCTTTTTTAGGTATTGGCATATTGCATTTATAGGTATTTTTGCAATCTATGCATTTGTCATGTATTGACATATTGTTGTTTGACGTGTATATATATATAATATCAAATCGGGATTAAGATGGAAAGTCGAGGGTAGTGCACCCCATTATATCAGCCTAATAGACACTTTGCTGCAGTATTGTTATCTAAATACCTGCTGTCATGGCCTTCATACCTTCCGTCGTGGCTTTAGTCACGAGCATTTAAATCCTTCCCATGTGTGAGCAGACCTTTCAACCCCTCGACCAAGTAGAATAAAATTAAGTTTTAATGCAGCGGATATTTTATATTTGATATTTTCTGTAGTTTCTTTCATTTCATTTTACAGAAAAACATTCACTCAAATGCGCATATGCACATTTCATTTTACAGAAAAACATTCACTGAGATATTTTCTGTAGTAATAACCTAATAAATGGAATGACATTAAGGTTATTACTCATATGCACATTACAATTTTTCACATGAAAATTCTTCTTTCGATCCAAACATATTTAGACTGTTTTGATGCCATAATTCACTCAAATGTGCATATGCACATCTCAGCTGCCATAATTTAGACTGTTTTGATGTAAATAGAAATAGACTGCTTTAGACAACATTTGCTTTAGCCCTGTCACGATAACTTCAAGATTCTTTATTTGAATAGTTAAATATCTTCAAGTTATCAGGCTCTCAGGGGTCTAATGTTTTGTTAGCAAGCTTAGTGTTCATCTAGAATGCTCAATTTATTTGCATCTTTGCAACTGAACTCACTATTTTGTCTCTATTTTGTCGCTAATATAAATTTAGCTAAATTGTGACTTATGTTTTGGAGTTGAGGCTTAACTGAAATAAGAAACAATAGGCATTTGAGATATGTGCTTCATTGAATGTGGATGATGATTTTTAACTCTGATTTATCCCGAAATAGTTTCAACATTCAAGTATATAGGACATTTTTGTAGATTTCTTTGAAATGATTCATTAGGCCATTTTTAACTCTGATATATCACTTTAGCCGAGTTCTTTGAAATGATTCATTATCACCATTTTTGTAGGCACTTGGAATCCTAAAGAAACTTATATTAGTTTTCTTATAAAATATTTATTTCGGTTCCCTTCATACATTAAAAACATATCATTTTGTTGTTTGCAATTTGTACAGGAGGCCTCCAAGAAAATTCAATTTTAAAGAGCATTTGATAATGAGGTTGGACATGCACAGTAAAATGGTAATTCACGACCGAGATAGAGGTCACTTCCTATTCATTCCTCATCAAACTATTAATTTTGAGTGTAAATTATCAGGAAATTATATTAATGGTTTGATGCTTGCACTTCTACTATATGCTGCTGTTTTATCTCATGGTTTGATGAAAACCAATGTAAATTTATAGAAATTTCATCTCATGGTTTAATATACTATATAAATACGATTGGTTCATTCATCTTATTGAGAGTGTAGTATAATCTCATAGTGATGGCGAGCAGGTCTGTGATCTTTACATCGATGGCGAGCAGGTCAATTTATATTTCAATTTGGTTATAGATTAATGTTTTATTGGGAAAACACATTTGTGGCTCTGAAAAAGGACCTGAAGCTCATTCACATTGATTTCCCTATTATCAAACGACATTCTGAGATTACTATCTTACCCCTATTGTAAAGACAGTGGGGATCCAAAATGTCGAGACAGAGGTTGTGGGAATCCAGAATGCCGGGACAGCGGGGATCCTGAATGTTGGGACAGAGCTGACGGTGGGGATCCACTTACAATCGCGCATAAGTGGGGTGCCTTGGGAGGGCATAAGCGAGGCGAGTTGAATCAGGCGTGTGCCAGAGGGTCATAGGAGCTAGACACAGTCAGGCGCTAGGGGTGCTTCAGGTATTTTTTCTCCTTTCTCTGTATATTCTCGAGAAAATGATGACTCTTCTTCATTTTTTTCATTCTATTCTAACAAAAAAACTCTAACTTTCTTTGTTTCTTCTCAGACTTGTCTTTTTTTTCTTTTCTGTCTTTCCCCCCCTTTTCGCCCTATTTTCTTCTCTAGATGCGCTTTTTCTTCTCGGGCTCTGCCTTTTTAAAGCCTTTTTTTCCCGTCTTTCTCCATCTCCGACTCTGCCATTCTTCTTTTTTTCTGCCTTTTTTCCTATCTTCTCTGTTCTTTTTTTTCCCTTTATTTGTTCTTTATTGTTTGACATGAGAATTTTTTAATCAGCTGAGATCTCATATCATAATGACCAAAAAATGAAAATCAGTTTAATATATTTTCTTATGATATTCCAAAAGTTACGTCACATATCCAAAAGTAATAATAAAAAAGGAAAAAAATGATGTTTTAGAGAGAAATAAGTTGTGTTTACCTCAGGGGCTTAGCTATTGATCTAGGTAAAGAGTCGATGCATATTTTATTTTTTGAATATCAAAATTTGGAATCTTTTTTCTTCCCTTTATTGTTCACCTTTGTTTGAGATGATCATGATTTTTTTCTCAGATACTTGATTGCAGTCAGCGTAATAGTTGCAATTTACCCAAAATAAAGAAAAAAAGAAAGCAAGTTGCTGTTGAGGAAAATGTTTTTGCCGTCGATACTCTTCAGTGGTGGTTCAGTACAATTTTCAGGTTATTGGAGTTCAAATACTCATGGAATTTTAGGTAATTTCTACATTTTGCTTTTCCATCAATTCAAAATTTCATATACTTGGATAAAATACAAGAATAGGAGATAAAATCCGAAAAGAAATAAGTTCTCGAACTTAGAAATAAGTGCTTATACTAGGATAAAATCCCACAATAGGTGTCGAGTTTTGCCAACCCAATCTTCTTTTTAAGTTTGTATTTATAGGTTGTCTTACCGTTCACAAACAAGTCCTTATCTTCCCCACTAAAAACTCTTCATTTAGGTTCCAATTCTCTTATTGCATTACTTAAATTGCATTACTTAAGGGTTGAAATAACTGATATTTTGGACAACTCCTTTTATTTGGAAGTATAACTTGCAAGTTAAAATTTCTTATATTGCATTACTTAAGGGTTTGAACTTCTAAATATATTGAGTTATATTTAGTATTTTGTTATTTTTGAGTTCGGTTATCTTTGCTTTTAATGTTATACTTAGGGTATTGTTTATGTTAATTGTTTAAGGTAATTTTGAGTTAATCCTTTATACTTAGGGTATTGTTTATACTTAAATGTTTAGATTCTGTATTGAGTAGCATAGAGCCAAATTATTTCAACTGAAATGTTTATATTTAAATGTTTAGTATCCTTTTATTTTTAAAAACTACCTATTTCTTACATTTATTTTGCATGATTAAAGGAGCTTCAAGATCATACTTGGTATTAGCTAAAAATCTTTTGGTGAGATCCACTAGGTTTGATCAGAAGGTATTTGAAGTATTGTTTATGTAAAAATTATAGCTTTTGCCAATAGATTTGTACTAGGGATAAATATGGATGTTAATATCAATACTTAAAGCTGCTATATATATGTGTGGCTATTTAGAGTTGGGGGATGTGTAGACCGTGTTATTGACTTTTATAATGTCAAACAGGTACGCAACAATGTGAACTCTATTAGGAACTGGACAATTGTGTGGAATGAATTGGTTTTATTTCACTTTGAATGCAGTTGGGGGGATGTGTAGACTGTGTTATTGACTTTATTAGGAACTCTATTAGGAATTGGACAGTTGGACAGTTGTGTGGAACTCTATTAGTTTGTGTTATCATGGATTTTGGTTGTAATTAATTATAGTGATATAATGTCCGGGAAGGACTATATGTATAGCTAAGTAGTTTTGGTTTCTTAAACAGGTGGATAGTCCTGTAAATAAAGGAAATGTCTGAATTTTCTTAAATCGTGTACACATTGTGCGCTTTATAATAAATTCTATGATTACAAGTCTTAGTTGACACAGTTTTTTGGATTTGTAGTCAATAAAAAAACTACTTTGGCACGTGGTGTGCTTATATAATACATGTTGCACGAATGAGTTATTTTTTTTTTTGCGAAGTTTGAACTGTAACAATTATGCACTTATATATATTGGGGAACGATATATAGATGTTTTGCTGGGGAACAATACTTTTGCCATTTTGAGATTACGTACTTTCAAAATTTTTATCGTTTCGCGATTACGTACTTTGAAAATTTTCACCGTGCCTTCAGCCATGGGTATCCGCTAGTGTGTGTGTGTATATATATATATATATATATAGTGTGCTTATATAATACATGTTGTACGAATGAGTTATTTTTTTTTTGCGAAGTTTGAACTGTAACAATTATGCACTTATATATATTGGGGAACGATATATAGATGTTTTGCTGGGGAACAATACTTTTGCCATTTTGAGATTACGTACTTTCAAAATTTTTATCGTTTCGCGATTACGTACTTTGAAAATTTTCACCGTGCCTTCAGCCATGGGTATCCGCTAGTGTGTGTGTGTATATATATATATATATATATATATATATATATATATATATATATATATATAGCAGGTTATATGTATATATAGAGGAAGAATATATATATTTACATACACAGTCAATATATAGCAGAATATATATATAGTCAATATACTGTATATACTGAGTCAATATACAACAGACTATTATATATATAGCAGCAGAATATATATATTTATATACAGAGTCAATATATAGCAGAATATATATATATATATATATATATATATATATATACTATAGCTGTTGTCTTTCTCTCTCACAAAGAGGAGCCGTTTGCTGGCTAAAATCCCCCCTCCCTCCCTAGCCAGAACCTCAACAAGAGATCACCGGCTCAAATCTCATCCCTCGCCAGAACCTTAGGAGGAGATCACCGACTTATCCTTATGTCTCTAAAAGGCCTATATGATTTGGTCATGATATCTGCTAAGGTCGATTTCCGACCTTGTGTTTAAGGAGTAAGACCGTCTTTTACTTGTGTCTACATATTATTGGCCCTTATCAATTACTCCCTTTAATTTTTTTTTTTTGTTGAGATTCCCTTCAATTTCAATACGACATTAATTGCAAGTGATGGTTTTAAGTGGTGTTTGAGTGACTATAGTTTATTTTGGTTAGACTAATACTTGATTCTACCTGTTTGAAAATGGGTTCATGTTTTGGATAAAGTGGCATTATCATTTGATTGCTGGATATACTGTTGGAAGAAAATTGAACTGATGTTCGAATGTTGGATTTGCTGCTTTACAAATCTCCTTTTTAAGTATCACTCTAATTAAATGGTACTATTTTATCTGATTTCTATGTTATTTCTTTTTAGTTTGAATATTTGATTGAATAAATACTCAAGTCTTACTTATTGATTTGGCCGAAATTTAGAGTGATAGAAATCAGTTGAACAATATTGATTCTACGTTGCATTAGTGTGGTGAGACATGTTCTTTCGTTGAAAATTGGATTGTACTAACTCATGGATCATTTTAGTATTTTAATTTTAATTTTGGTCATATTGTTATTTATGGTTAAGTTACTACACGATTTACAGACTACTTTGAATTTTTATTGCATGTAATTAGGTGATAATATGATGAGGACTTATAGAGCATGCATACTTCGATTGCAAATATTCGGACATATTTTTAAGGTATTTACAATTTTATTATTTTTAATAGCCTTGTTATAATTAAAAAATATAAAAAAAAGCCTAAACGCCTTTTTATGCCTAAGGCCTTCCTAGGTTTTTAAGGCTTAAGGTTTGATCTCCACGCCCCGGTCACTCCCCACGATTTATAAAACTTTGATATATATATTTTTCGATTTCTAAGGCTTAAGGCTTGGCCTCCACCCCTCGGTTCTGCCTATGTTTCTAAGGCTATGCTGTTGTGCTCACTGATATACATTTTTTTCGGTTATACATTATCTATTTTTATGGGTAATTGGTATTGTTATGAACTATTAGTTTTGTTGTTGGAGTATTTTATATTTTTTAAACAGGGTGGATTGTCTTATAAGGAGAGAAAATTTTGCCCAAATTTTTTAAAATTTTTACAATTGTTTGTGTTGTATAAAAAATCTTTCAACTTGTATTCTTTTATTATTTGTTCGGTAATAATGTTTTATGTTAACTAGTTCCCAATGTAAGGAAATTGTACTCTTCATTGCGGATATTTTATGTCACCACAATTTTTTCTTTTTATCTTATTATATAAAACATTGTTTAGTCATTAACTATTATATACCGTAATACTAAATTCAATTCTATCTTCAATTTTTTAGATGAGAAGATTGCCCCATAACGCAATGTACACGTTGAATGGGATAAATGAAGTTCAAATGGAGTTCATTACGGATTATATATATTAGATACTTCAGAATAACTATATTTTGTTATGTCGTAATGGTAATTTGTTGAGATGATTGTGTTATGAAGAAAACTATGTTTGATTATATTTGATTGCAGGTTACTCATTCTAGGTTGGATAGTGTTGTGAACAAACTTGATCGAGTATTATGTTCGACAACGTCCTAGCTTGTGTATTATTTTGGATTGTGAATCTTATGATGCAGTTCACAATGCTAGTTTTTGGATATTGTGTTGTATCATCACTATTTTTAGGATATTATCACGTAGATAACTAGACGTTAGCTAGATTTTGGATATCATCCCGTAGCTCACACACTTTCTAGTTTTTGGATATTGTGTAGCTCACATTAATATTTTTTTATTATAAGTATCTTGATGTATATCGAGTTCATGGTATTTATGACCTTGATTACTATTTATTTACAAGGGTTGATTTGACCTCAAATAATAGTTGTCTATTGATGGAGTAATGATTTTTTTAAATTTTTATATCAACATTTATGTCAGTTTTGAAAAAACACTCATAAAATTACTAAAACTGAGATAAATGTGATGTTATTTATGTCAGTTTTTCATGCCAATGTGATTAAAAACATGGTGAATATCGTAGTTTTTATGTGTGTTCTTAAAAATTGAGATATATGTGATTTTATTTATGTCAGTTTTACGAACATTTATGTCAGGGCTTTATATGCCAGTTTTGAAAAATTCTAAAACTGACATAAATGGTCATTTATTTCAATTTTTGAATGACATAAATGACCATTTTTCTTGTAGTGTCATCTATGCGTAAGTAGACTTAAGGAGAAGTGTGAAAATAAGAACCGTTTACCGTGATCATTTGAATTGGTATCTAATTGAAAAAATTGATGAGTGATTCACGGGAAAGGATTGCAAGAGTTCAAAATTAACTCGTCGTGAAAGCCACCATTTAAAAGAGCCCAAAAGAAAAAGGCAAAATGCTAGGAAAAGGGCCAATAAGATTTTCTCTAAGTTGAGAATGCTAGAAACCTCAAAAGAACTTAAAAAAAAGTATATATTTATGAGGGAGTTTGGTTGGAGAAAATTTAAACAGGTTTGTACAACTAATCCTAATGTTGAAACATTGCAGTTTGACCTAATTGTTTGTAGAATCGTCAAAATTCTGGATTTGTGTGCATGTAGTATGCTTAGATTATTAAGCTCACACTTTAATTGTCATATGGCTATAATAAAGTTTGATGATTTCTCGCTATCAATTAGAGCTTCGTGATCATTTTGATTTGTTGGAGTTGTGAGTCATCTATTGTAGTTTCATGCTCATACATTCTATGTCCATGTTTGAGCACATCAGAACTATGTTTGCATGTAACTCACATTGTTAGTTTTAAGGCGTTTTTGCATTTTGGGTAAAAAGCTTACTGTTTTAGCACTATTTTGCTGTTGTCAAATCCTTCCTGGCATTTTTTTAAGGAAATTTTTTCACTGGGCAAAAATATATGATATTTCTAGGAAACTGGGAAAGTTTAGCTGTCGCGAGAAGTCGTTCGAGCGATATTACCATGTCACGAGAAGTCTCGTTCGAGCGACGTCCTCATCTCGTTTGAGAGACGTCCCTGGCTCATTCGAATGACAGTCTGGAATTTTTGTTTCTTTTTGTTTGTAGCACCCTGGTTATTGTGGTATATTTATTTGGTTCTGCTGGAAGCTTTCTGGACTGACTGGTTTATCTGTAGGTTATATTGTTTCACAATTGATATTTTGCATATGATTCCGTTTATAACACCTGATTAGATTGCTATATTCTTTGTGTGGTTCCTTATTTACTAGCTACTGATTTGTCCTTACTTGATCATATTTAGCTGGTTGTTTCATGATTATCTAGCGATTTTTAATTGGTATATTTTCATGCTAGATACTTGTTGATTGGTTCATCTTTTCACCGAGTTGTCTATTCGAGACAAAAAGGGGGAGAGATGTATGTGATTTAGGGGAGATTTGTTAAGCATGTTTATTGATATATGGATTTAAATGCTGTTTGATTACATATTTTACAAATTGGTATCATATTATTGCTCAATTGTTTAACAAATGACTTTTCAGAGTTTATTCATATTGGTATCTATTGTAAAATTGGTATCATTTGGATATATATATTGGTTTCATTTGTTCCTCCATACTTCACTGGGTATTTGTTTGTCTGTTTCATGTGTGTAGGTATGCTTCAGCAATTTGAGATTTCAAGTCTACATCACATTCAGACAGTTCATGCTTGCCGGTGCTACATATACTAGTCCGTGTCCTGTATCTTTTGACTTTGGGTTTATGGGATGGGTTTTAGGTGTCATACGGCTTGACGACCCAGCTTAGGAATTTCATTGGTTTAGTTTTGTCCTTAAATAGTCAAGGGGGAGATTTGTAAGGACATAAATTTCCAATTGAGTCCCTGTATTATTTTGACTTAATTTCGTGAACAAAATTGTGTTTGTAATATGTCATAGGTAGATTTTATTTTTGTCACGATCCCACTTAGTCTATGACGTATTGAAGAAATTGAAGACGTTGCGGCAAAGATTCAAAGAATTACTCATGCCGAAGTTTAATTGGTTCAAGTTTATTTGTCTTCAAGTTAATTTCATTCGGAGATCACACAGGTATGAATGCATATTGTTAATGTGATTCAGAATTGTTTTTATAAAAGATAAGGATGTAATTTTATAAGGAAAAACATTTTAAAAGTTTTAAAAGTGTTTTTAATGTTTTAAACTTCGTTTTATTCTGATAATCTTGAAAAAGAGTTTGACTTAATTAGATCTCTTTTGAAGAAACATTTTAAAGAAAAAGTCAAACTGACACGCACGTCGTTCAAATGACAGTTGAGCTCATTCGAGCGAGATGGCTATGTCGTGCGAATGACTGGTGAATCTCGTTCGAGTGACACATTTTTCAAGGCGATGAATTTTTCCTATTTAAAGCGTGATTTTTTCAGAATTAAAATGTGTGTGGAATCTGGAAAACAGTTTTCTATCCAGTACGAGTTTTGCACATGTTTTTCTAAGGTTTCAAAGCTTAAACACATCCTTAGAGTTTGCAAAGATCCGAGTTATCATTATTATATGTTTATGTGATCTTTGATGCACCAATAAGGTTTGTTCTATGCTTGAACATCTGGGTTTTGCGGTGAAGATAAGAGAAGGACTTCTTGTTCGACATCGTAGATGTATCAAAGCCATTCGGTGGACACTGAGACATACGTGGATGCGTGTGTTGTGGACATGTATCGTGGAAGAAGGAATTTTTTCATGGGCACTGTGATAGGAGTGGTTGAAGATCAGAAGAGCATAAATACCCACGGGGATCGAGTCATTGAGTGAGTCTTTTATCTGTTCGTTGTAATTCCACATTCATAGTGATTGTCTGGCTTTCCCGTCCGAGGTTTTTTCCCGTCTTGGGTTTTTCCTCGTACATCATATGTTGGGAGTATTCTTGACTTTACTTTACTTTCTTTAATCACTAGACGCGTGTTTAGTATTAATCAAGATAAAATTGGTTTAAAGTAAAAATTATTTCTTTCACAACTTGATTTGGTGCTAATTAAAAGTTGGATAATTTTCAGTGAAAATTGGTTTTATTTGAAACCCATGCATAAGGGCCACTCTTCAAAACTCGTAGGTTATAGTTGCATAATCTGGGCAATAACTGTTCGACCGATCGATCGACTCAAGAATGTCGATGGATGGATCGATCGACCCCTCTTCATCGATCGATCGACCCTTCCTGGAAATTGTATAATTTTTCTCTTTTGAATTAATTCGAGGAAAAAGGCGTAGGAACCTTGGATATTATTTATAGATCATAATGGATCATGGGGAGGACCAGTAGGGTCTAAGTGAGTTTCGGTAAATGTAATTTATACGTGAGATATCCGTGGGATAACGGGGGCATAAAATTTAATTGAAATCATGCAGACGTTAAGTGTGGTATCAGGAGACTCGAGTGACTTAAACCAGTATGATGGTGAGAGTACACTACTGAATTTACATCCAATAAAAGGAAACACTTCTAGGGATGAGAAAAAGTCATAAAAGGGTGACAATTAAGAATAAAATGAAATGGAAAATTGTTGTCGACTGTGATGCTAAGAATGAACCACACCGTTCACCTTAATTTTAATTTAATAAAGGACTGATCACCCGATATTTAATTAGGCGGGGTGTTACAAGTGGTATCAGAGCATCAGGTTCTAGGGTCCCTTAGGATCTGTGCGGTTCATTACGTTTCTTCTTAGCTTGTTTATGTGAATGTTGAACTCATCCAGATATTTCAACTTTCAGATGGCACAGGCAGTTACCACTGCAGTCTTATAGTACCAAGATAGCAGCGTGTAGCTTATATGAGGAAAAAGATCAAGAGGGAATAGTCAATCTGACATGACTAGAGTTAAAAATTGTGTGAAGACACCAAAATCGTAACAATAAGCTCCTCAAGATCGTAAAATCCATAAAGGTAACAAAATATGCATGGATATCCAAAAGCTCCAGGTCCAATAAAGTCGGGGTTAGAATGAAGTCACAAAAAGGTGTTTCAAATGTGGAAGGGACGACCATGAACGTCGAACTTGTTCGGATCAAACTGGAGAGAAACTCTGACCCGACCAGCAAGAAATTTTAGGACTTTGGTATATGTGTGTACAACCGGGTCACAAGTGGAAGGACTATCCTCAGCCTAATACCATTTTTCATCAAGATGCTCAGTAAGGCCAACAAGGCTAAGGAAAATGTGAAACTAGGCAACAGGGTCGAAATCAACAGAGTCATAAAATGAGACAGTTTACTGGTAGATGCTTAAATTATGGCAGGATGGGTCATTGGAGGTAAGATTGCCCAGATAAGGGTAAGATACCCCAGAAGTAGGGGAAAATACAGTACGACTGTGTGTATAATGTCCAGTATACAGCAATTTAGCAACCACCATCGGCTATTGGGGGTACATTTCTTATTCCTAGTACTATGGAATTAATACGGAGGCATTGCGCTCCTTCATAGCCACTAGTTTGCATGAGCCACAGAGTTGTTAGGCACATCAGAGAGTACTATAACAGGTGTAGACTCACTGCAGGATAATGGGTCACTGACTTTCGTTATATACTGGGGAATACATATAAAGAATGGTAGTCGAATTATTGCCCGCACAGATACTAGTTTTTGTTATGCACGAGCATGACACCATTACTGGCATAGATTGACTTCCTGCATATAGAGCCATAATAGACTATTTCAGTAAGAGTATTATCTCGTTATTCCGAGTTAGGATATGTTTCTGGTAGTGATGCCTCGTCCTGAGGGAGGATCGTCCACCTATTTATTTTACATAGAGGAGGAAACCTCTAAGGAAGTAGCAATTTCTATTAATTCGATTCTCGTGGTCCGTAAGTTCCTGGTGCGATCCATAATATATCGGGATTTCCCTTAGCTGAGGAATAGATTTCATTGTAAATTTGATGTCGGGAACTCGACCAATGGAAGAGCATTGTACTATATAGCTCCAGTTGACCTGAGGGAGTTAGGGATCAGATTGGGCAACTGTTAGGTCAGGAATCCATTCGTAGGAGCACCACGCCTTGTGGCGCTCCGATGTTGTTTGTGAAAAAGTGAGATGATTCATTGAGGTTGTGTGTGGACTATGGAGGGTTGAATAAAGTTATGACACAGAATAAGTATCCGTTGCCCCGAATCGATAACTCATTCGACCACTTGAGAGGAACTGCCTTCTTCTCAAAGATGGACTTCAGATCGGAATGCCATAAGTTATGGATTCGAGAGCAGGACGTACCAAAGACTCCTTTGTTGACGGGATATGAGCCTGTGCAGGATGTTTTGGTTTTGGCAAAAAAACCTCACATATAAGCGGGTCGGGCTCACATTCATGTACATATTATAGAGACTTCGAAGGTTATAATGTTCTTGTGATATTCGATTCCGGTGTGTGTAGGGACTTTATTTTGATGATCCGGAGTATATTGGGTTTACTTTTGAGCGAGAAGATTTAGCTCCTTATTATGTTTAACGCTTATGACTTAGCAAAAGGAAGAGTACATTGTTATATCGCTCCTTTAGAGACATGGGAGTTAAGACTCATGGTTATGTGTTTGAGGACATGATTTTGAGGGTTTTGATTGTAAGTGTATGATGTTTATGGAATGTGGTTTACACCAATGTTGAGTGATAGTGCCTTTAGAGGAGGAAAGATCCTATTTTTAATGTAATTGTGGAAAGAGATGTAACTTTTAAGTCAAGATAGGGGAATGTAGGGGAACATGTTACGGTTGAGGGCCTAATGGATTTCGATAACCAACAATGCTAAGTAGTAGTGTATCGGGGGGGGTTTCTTATTTGGATTTCGCTTTGTAAGACATCCCACCCATGAAACTTAGAGTAAGATTGGAAGTAGGGAGATGTTTTGTCCATTTGTCCATAAGTCTGGTACCCCGATCATTATAAAAGTATGTAGTTATAACTTTACGTTGGAAGTTAGATTATGATATAAGGCCAGTGGAGCCAGTAGCGTGGTGAGGAAGTTGAAAATTTTGTTGTATCATCGTAGGTTGAAGGGTGAAACGATGTTAACGAGGATTTAAAATTTCAAATTCTGGGGTGATTGAGAATGCCCAAGGGGTATATCCATGTTACAAAGACAGGGGAAATAAAGAATTAGGGATTACGTGTGAAGCGTATGTGACATTTACACCAGTAGGCACGGTTTAAAGGGTGTGGGCACCCTAATTAGTTGATGTCAAATCTCCCGGGGAAAAGAGACGTGGGAATAGATATACGAAATATATGCTTGTGGGACTATGATAACAAAATAAAAGTGGTGGAGAGGAACGGAAATCCATATATATGTGTACGATCAGACTAACTTGCCAGACTTAGTTAAAAGGCAGTGGGAAGCCATTTAAAAAGGGGTATCCTTGAGGACTAAAATTTTACTATTATGGAGAATGTGGAGAGGTGTTCTACTCGGTGGAATGTTGAGAGTGACCTATGCGTAAATAGAAAGGTGATGTCAAGAAGGTATAAGGAGTCCATAAGTGCACATCGTGGCGAAAGTGCACATGTCGAAACTTTTGGGATACGCCGAGGGAAGAAGAGGAGTACCAAGTATTACTTATTGTGAGGCATTATAAGTGGAAGTTGGTGTTGATAAGTACATAATGAGTAGTCTCCATGTGCACCACCCATCGATAGAAATCGTTTGAAGTAAGATGATTAGCCAGAATGTCTATTTCTAGCCGACGATTCCAGTAATGGAAGAGGGTAGTCAAGTCGGTAAATTTCTTTGACGGTTGCAAACCTCAAGGTAAGGTCAAGAGTTTCTTCGAATATATGGAACAAGAAGGAAATGATTGATATTCCTTGGGATGATTTCCAATATTCTATTGTGTGAGTAGATTTCCTTTGAAAAGAAGGATTGCACCGGTACTTGGTCCTGCACGGTATTGTTCTGAACTAATCACCTATAACTTGAGGAGTAGTGGACCTGTATGAAAGTAATTTTAGACTCATTGCGATCATTTCATTTCCACAACGGATATAGCTAGTAAGTGAAGTATAATGAGGTAATGGGGAGAGGATATTACCAAATGGTAGAGTTGTGCGGAAGCACTCATACCTGTAAATTGTGGACAAGATACTTATTGAGGTTTTGGTGTGGGAAAAACCTTAACTACTCTTCCTCTAGATGTATAGATGTGGGCGAATATTCAGAGTTTTGGATTGGTCAAGAGTTGGAGTTCGATGGCTATAGTGGAATAACCACAAATGGTTTTATGTGACTTTTGAGTGTCGTAGGAGTCACATCACTAAGAATTGAGATTCGAAGAATGGGCAAGAGGGGTCAGGTGTTCATAATGTTTCTCCCAATATGGGAGTTTTTTGTTTAGATAAACACGAGAGTTGATACGAAGTGAGGTGTGACCTCCCAATAAAATTGAGATAATGTGGCGCCAATGATGTATAGACTATTCTTATTCGAACGCTGTTTGCTAGGAACATGAGGTGAGGTACTAGTATAGAGGTGTGACTCTAAAACTAATAAGGTGTCAAGAGTGCTAATCAAGCTTGCTGTAAAGAAGGGGCTATAGTGATAGACCCTCACTTTGGAGAAGGTTTTGAGTACTGGAAGATACCGTTTTTACTAGGTATGCCTTATTTTCTAAATTTCGGGATGAAATTCCATTATTAGGATAAAAGTATGTAATACCCCAAAATTTCACAACTTTTAATTATTATTATGGGATTTTTATTAAATTAAATTGGGATAGAATTTAATTAATATTAATCAAGAATTTAAAATAAATATTTACTAGCGTGACGAGAGTTAGTAATTATTTGGTGGAAATTACTTAATGAGTAAAGTAATATATATAATTAAATTTATTAAAAATGGTCGCGAGTGAATAACACGACAATTATAGAATTTAAGTCGGGACGCGCTTATGTCGTGTCGGGACTAAATTAATGAAATAAAGAGTAAACAAATTACAAGTCGATCGTATAGTCATTTCAAGTGACCCAACGTGTCCGGAAGGGTCAAGATGGTCAGCAAAGTGTACCCAGGGTTTTAGTTTGGGTCCCGGGGTGTTTTTAGGCCTAACCGATAACCCGAGGGGGAGTTTTAGTAATTAGGCTTTTTTAGGCTTAATTATGGAAAAAAATTGTAGGGTTAAATCTAATGGGAATTAGGGTTCTTGAGGAGGAGTGATAGAATTACAGAGAGGCTAAGTTAGAGAGAAGAGATAAACCTTCCAAGGAGGAGAACCACTAACTCACACCACCTTTTGCCGAATTTCACCACCATCGTGTAGATCGGGAAACGAGGGACACAACCATACCCATCAACACCTAAGAATCAGAATTTCATCTCTGAGGCAAGTATCTTTCTTGCGACAAATTTCGTTGATATCACATCCATGATAGTGTAGGAAATAATATTTAAGTTTCATGAAGGAATTTTGATATTTGGGATGAATTGTTGAATCTTGTAGAACATATGATATGTGAGGATGATCCCTTGCTGAAAATGGAGTTATACCTAGTAGAGATAAAAATCTTTTTTAAATGAAATTCTTGAAGAAGTTAAAGAAAACTAGGGTTAAGGACTATATTTTGAGTTTTGATTTAGTTGAGAATGATTACTAATGAATTTAGAGGAAATTTACGTTAAGAATTGTCCATTAAGGTTTATTTAACATTCCTTATTATTGTTTGGGAGTTTGGTATTCGTTAATGGTGTTTTGGGTGAAGTTTGTAGAGGAAACCCGTAGGTTATAGTTGCGTAATCTGGGCAATAATTGTTTGATCGATCGATCGCCTCAATAATGTCAATAGATCGATGGATCGATCGATCGACCCCTCTTAATCGATCGATCGACCCCTCCTGGAAATTGTATAATTTTTCTCTTTTGAATTAATTCGAGGAAAAAAACGTAGGAACCTTGGATATTATTTATAGATAATAATGGATCATAGGGAGGACTAGTAGGATCTAAGTGAGTTTCGGTAACTGTAATTTCTACGTGAGATGATAACGGGGGCATTAAATTTAATTGAAATCATGGAGACGTTAAGTGTGGTATCGGGAGACTCGAGAGACTTAGACCAGTATGATGGTGAGGGTACGACTACTGAATTTACATCCAATAAAAGGAAACATTTCTAGGGACGAGAAGAAGTCATAAAAGGGAGACAATTGAGAATAAAATGAAATGGTTAATTATTCGTAGGAATTGAATGGTATGTGCCATGTGTGGTTACAATATTTATTATAGGTCATGGGCAAACTTAATTAAAATATGTGAAAGTATATATATATAACCGAGTGCATGTATATATATATATATATATATTATGTATCTATATATAATCATACCCGAGCTATTTGCTATCACAGAGGTTTTCGCGCCGGGACAATCTTATCTCGATTGGACCTTTATGGGAGATATTGACTCATACCCTAGAAGATAGTATCCTTGATACAAGCTATCTGAGAATGATAGTTAGATGGTCCTAAGAGACGTGAGGGTACGTGATGACCTCTTAGGACTGGGAACTACGCTTCGCCTCTAATATGTGTGTTTATGTTGATACGGTTCGATAGTGGACCCGAACTAGTATTTCCCTTACTGTACGAGAGGTACAGGGACTGGATACCAGAGTATGCCAGCACCATAGATTTTATGTGGGGTGCTCTATTGTTTATGTATATATATGGTGTGAGATACATATACATATACCTGAAATTCTTCCACGGTGCGTGTAGGTAGATAAATATTGAATAGGTGTTCCAAATTGTAGTATGTGCATGAGATTTCACATCAGTACTGAGATACACATAATTGACTTAATTATTTCTTAAGAAGATGTTACCTTAAATAAATTGTAATCATACGGTCTTGCGTACTAGAACTTACGGGAGGAGAATTTGGGTTAGACTTATGATATTTTAGTAGAACGATAGGCGTGTACACTAGATGAGTGGTGGTAATTCTCAAGAGAGTGTTGCGGACTATCATTCATGTCATATCAACTAGTAAGTATTTTAAATACTTGCTAAACCATTTTAAAAGATATTTTTACACTCGGGCTCTGACCCGTTTCCTGCCATTTTCGTTCTTCTCTTATATATATATATATATATATATATATATATATATATATATATATATATATATATATTACAGGTACCCAGGCACAGGGATGTCAGGCATAGACTCTTTGGATTGGACGTACTGCAGATTATGTGGGAGTTACAGGTCTTTGTAGTAGACGATTTCTCCCTAGATTCAGCTTTTGATTTAGTCTCTTCTTAGATAGGGCATGTGTCGCCCATTTCCTGTTTCAATCTAGATCTATAGGAGATTTTATGTTTCCAGTATTCAGTGCCCATTTGGGACTTATTCTTCTGTCATGCGGATTACATTTGTGGATATTTATTTGGGGTTTGATTTCTAGTTGACATTTCATTTAAATGGATTGTTTTATTTATCTCTCGCATTAGTCATAAATTGTTATGATTTAAAAGGTTTTTATTATGGAATCTAATAAATGAAATATTATTTTAAATGTTTTGACACTTAGCTTAATTATTTATAGGGTGATTAAAATGGAAAATTATTTTCGACAGTGATGCTAAGAATGAACCACACCGTTCACCTTGATTTTAATTTAATAAAGGACTGACCACCCGATATTTAATTAGGTGGGGTGTTACCGACTAGCCACCCGTTATTTTAATAAGAGGGTTGTCACAAGATAACACAAAGGATGATCTAATTAAGAACATTTGGCACAACTGTGAATGGGGTACGGAGATGTTGAAGCAAGTGGTGAAAATGAACATAGAAGAAATAATCAAGGCCGCCAGATTACGCTTCAGAGTAAGGATGTTTTAATCTAGATAGGGACCAACAATGGGAAATTAATCACTTCAAAAGCATGGGATTAGATCAGACATCATAGAGATACATTTATTAATAACTCAATTTATTACGTGGTGATTTATAAAGAGTTTTCCTCCTTAGGATGACTGTTTATAAAAATAGGAGTTAGGTTAGCATAAAAATGCTAACGTTGCATATGTTATTATGAGTCTTAACATGTTTTATCAACAGGACCTTTAGTAATTGAGATATGTGACCAGTTCCACAATATTTGTGGTGTGCTAAGGAAATATAAGCTACTGCATTTGAGGTTAGATGAATGGTTGTTGAATTCATCTACAGTTAAATTCACAAAAGTTCTTTACACTTTAATTTATATATTAATATTGTAACACCTCGCATTTTTATGTATTAAATATGTAATTAATTCATGCATTTCAAATTTCTTGTGAGTCGTAAAATTTAATTGAATTAATTAGGGAAATTTAATTTAAATATTAATCGAGAAGTGAATGGTTATTATTTACAGGAATTTATTTACTAGGTTAATAGTAATAATTTATTTAAGTCATTTCGAGTATTAATGACAGGATATTTACTTATCTCAACCGGGAGTCGGTATAGACTAAAGGGGTGGGGGATAAGTATTTTTATAAATTAATTCGAATGCCAATTCTGAGTGTACGGTTGAGTCCGGATGGGCCGAGATAGTCAGAAAAGTGTACCCGGGGGTAGTAAACGGGTCACGGGGCATTTTTAGACATAGCCGGGCCCACACGGGGGCATTTGGGTCACTTGGGCTTGGCCCATTAGGCAAAAAACGGGATTTAGGTAAATTAAGGAATTAGAAGGAATAATAAAATGACTGATAGAGTTTTAGAAAAAGGCTAAGTGTATTAAGGAACCCTAATAGCAGTTAAAGGCAGTTTTGGGATCACTAGAGAGCCAACAAGGATCATCTTCAACCTTGGAATTCATCTCCGAATCAGACACTACGAAACCTAAGGCAAGTGGATAACTAGCAATAGTATTAAATCTGTATTTTAATTCATATTCATGTGATGTATTTGGTTAAAATTCGTTTTGGATGTTCATGGCATAAACATGGGGTTTTGAAAATAATAATCTGATTTACGAATTTGAATGAGAATTCTTGTAGAAATCAGATATTATAAATATATACGAATCTGGTAGGATGATATCTGGATATTTAGAAACGAATTTGGTGAAGGAATTTGGGATGTAAATGGGTAAGGAATTAAAGATGAGTAATTTCCCAAATTCATAAATTGTAGTTAATGGACGAATTGATAACGTTGGAGGACATTCTGGAGGTCCCTAATAAGGTTTCTAACTTGTATTATTGTTAAAAAGGCTTGAGATTGTTGATAAAAGGAGTTAGGGTTTTATGAAACTCGTCCATGGCAGAATCTGTCTTCGCGAAGAAGACGAAGACCTGTTCAATCGATCGATCGAAGGTCTGGGGTCGATCGATCGAAGGTCGGCAGATTTTGACAGTTCGCCCAGTTTTCTTTTATATGAGGAAAATTTAATTTAATATTTTTCCATGAATTAATTTGGTGAGAAATTTATACATGGGTTTTAAATCTAATTAATGGTGAATAAAATTAATTAGAATTTGGAGACGACTTAGTGTGACATCATAATTTAAATTTGTTGGGTTTTGGAGAAATTAGGTGTGATACACTAAGGTTGAATTTTTTGGAAGGGTTCGAAAGGATTAAATATAGTTAGAGAACAAGTCCAGGGATAATGGTTGAGGAATACCGAGAGATAAATCTTATTTATGTAAAGTCTAAATAATTTGGGAGTCGGGAATAGACTCAGGTGAGGTTGATAAGGATTACGAGAGTAAGTCCAATTTTATGGTTGGGGCGACACTAAAGGTGACTTAATTAATTAATGTGCGAATTAATTAATGACTAGAGTTGGACCATAAACTCTTAATAAATTAAATAGGCTTATGTTACGGATTGTGTACATGGTGTAGCCGGGATATTTTATATTTATATATATGTACGGAGTGTGACAGTATATATATATATAGTGTGTGTGCATTAATATCAGTGATTGAATATTATTAGTATATACTCTAGTGCTATAGGGGGGAGGTTGCGCGTAGTGGATGAATCTCCTAGCTTGAGGAGTAGGGCGAGTATAATCCCAGGTCATAGCGTCCATTATATGGGTGAGGGGCATCTCACTTTCAGGGAAGGAATATGACAGCCTCCAAATTCGCATGTTAAACTAAGTTAGTGAGCGAATCTAACTTGGATAACTAGGTTATGTGAATACACCTAGTGGGATAGCACTTGGGAAAAACTTATATTTTGTGAGTATTGTTACTCGGTCGAAAATTTGTATTAAATGTTATTTTAGTATGTTCGTGAATGCGGTAATATGATTAAATATATAATTAGGTAAATAATTATATATGAGATGATTAATACATAGTGTAAAATGTATTACGTGCATAATAGGTGTGAATGCTATATGAAATTAAAAAGGGTAATGATTTAATTAAGTTCTCGTTTATAATAACTTAAAAATCATGAATCAAAGTATACTCGGTTAGGGTAGGTAAATTTCAAGGGTTAAAATAAGTATTGGGTTAGGAGCGTAGAACCTAGTAAATTAAATAAAAGCGTTAATAGTGCACCTTAGAGGAGGGGTAAGGAAATCCTCAAGAGAGTACGACACTAACTAAAATATGAAGAGCATGCATGTTTATTTATTACTGCAAGTTAATCATTTGTTAAATATTTTCAAATGTTTTTGGGTACTAACCCTTGCTATAATTTTTTTAAAAACCTTTTAGGTGTCCAACCACAAGGGCGCCAGGCTTAACTCTATTCCACATATCCGTTGCTGCAGCACCTGTGGATGTTGTGGGTCTTTGATAGACGCATCCTTCTTTCATTCGTGTAGAGACTCTCTAGTAGTTATCTGAGCTTATCGCTCACAGTTCATTTATCAGTATTAGACTTGTTGAGATTTTCTTATTATCTTTAATTGTATTGGTTAATTGGACCGATGGTTTATTCGGTTAGGTATCTTAATTGTGGATGGTTATTTTAGTTAACAGTGAATGTGTTCTATTTTTGTTCCGCATGAGTTTTTATTTAATTAATTGAAAGATAAAAATTGGCAGCAGTCTACTTTTCTCACTTAGGTGGTTAGTAATTAAAAAGACGACAGTGATGCTAAGAATGGACCAACTGATAAACCTTTTCTAACTTGATTTAGGACTGATCACCCGGGATTAATTAGGCGGGGTGTCACAGATGGTATCAGAGCATCAGGTTCTAGTGTCCTTAGGATCTGTGCGGATTTCTACGTTTCAGCGTAGCACTCGGTTGTTATAGAGCCCTATTATTAGGACTGTTGATTCATTTTTTGCTTGTGAGATAATCGTATATCTGCTCCGTATATTATTGTGTAAATTATGTACTTATACAATTCAATCTATTTCAGATGCCACCAAAGAGGCAAAGAGCTGAGTGGCCTGAGGCTAGGGATGAGGTGAGAGAGGCTCATCAGGAGTCACAGATGCCGCCACCACCACCACCACCAGAGTTGATTTCCACTACTCAGGTGGCAGTGATAGTGGCCCAGGCGGTTGAGACAACAGTGCGAGTTATGGCAGCTCATTTTCCACAGCCCCAGACACCGCCTCTAGTGGAACCGACAGTCCAGGCTCCAGTGGGGCCACCGTTTTTGCAGCAAGTTAGGGAGACCTTTCAGAAGGGTCACCCAACTGAGTATCGAGGTAGCACCGATGTGGGGGTGGCTTGTGACTGGAAGAAGAATGTTCAGTGCCATATGCGCATGTTGGAGTGTACAGATGTCTGGAGACAGATGCTTGCTTCCTTTTGTCTGACGGAGGCAGCCTTACAATGGTGGGAGTCAGTTACCACCACTGAGGAGCGAAATTTGATGACAAAATACGAATCCGGGGTGCGGTTCGATCGCAAATACTATCCACTAGCGGTAGAAGCTGAGATGAGAAAGAAATTCAGTGATTTAGTTCAGGGTGACCGATCAGTGGCAGACTACGAGGAAGAGTTCATTCGTTTGGCAAACTTTGTGCCAAATGAGGTGAGCGATGAGGAGCTGAAGAAATCGAAGTTTATTGACGGTTTAGCCTGGTGGATCGGGCAACACTTGATTGGGAATCTGGCGTTAGTGATGTATACAGACGTCGTTAATGCCGCACTTGTACACTGCTAGAATCATCGCTTCCATGCGAAGGGGAGGAAGCGAACAAGGGAGCAGAGCCATCAGGGCAAGGCGGTTACTAGTGGTGGCACGAGTGGTACTCAGCAACAGATAATTATCCAGCAGGGGATTCAGACCAAGAGATTTAGACCTGGTGGGTTCTGACCTGGAGGTCAGGGATTCAGGCAAGGGCAGCCGGGCCCAAATTAGCAACACCAGATTCCTCAGGGCCGTCATGGCCAAGGGAACAACGGGGAAGGCCAGCAGGGCCAGCCACGTCAGGGCCAATGACTGGGAAATAGTCAGAGATGCTATTTTATCTGTGGCCAGCCAGGACATTTCAAGAGGGAGTGCCCACAGAGGGGCAGAGGTCAACAGTAGGAGGCCCAACAGGGGTAATGGGGGCAATAACCACCAGCAGAAGCAGCAACAGCAACCCCACCCGCCCCACCTCAGCAGGGGAGGATGCACTAAGGACGTGTGTATACCGTCCGGGATGTTCCTAATCCCCCGGCGCAAAAAGCACCTCCAGAAGTTGAGGGTATGTTTCTCATTCATGGTTATGAGGGTAGTATTCTTTTTTATACGGGAGCATCACATTCATTCATTAAATTAAATTTTGCTAAATGGGCCGGACTACTAGAGACCGCGGGTAGTCTTCGGATGTGTGTAGAGTCGCCAGTTGGAAGCGGGGCTACGATTCACTCGATTTGTCGGGGTGTGGACATTTTGATTAGGAGACTTAGTTTAGCAGCGGACCTCTTAGTGTTAGATATGGAGGGGTACAATGTCATCTTGGGTATGGATTGGTTGGCAGGTTATCGGGAAATAGTGGATTGCTAAGAAAGGACCATCGTGTTCTCCATTCCAGGGCAGGAGATGTTCTTGATAGCAATGCCACTACCCGAGGGAGGGTCACGCACACACTTGTATTACATTGAGGTGGAAACCTCACAGGAGGTGGCTATTCCGTTGGATTCAATCCCAGTGGTGAGAGACTTTGAGGATGTATTTCAGGAGATACCAGGGTTGCCACCTAGCAGGGAAATCAAATTTGTGATCGATTTAGCACCGAGAAAGAGGCCAATTACTCGGTCCCCATACCGTATGGCCCCTTCAGAGATACGGGAGCTGAGGGAGTAGATTCAGCAGCTTCTAGGTCAGGGTTTCATATGATGGAGTACATCGACGTGGGGGGCACCGGTGTTATTTGTGAAAAAGCGAGATGGCTCACTACGGTTATGCGTGGACTATAGAGAGCTAAATAAGGCCACGATACGGAATAAGTATCCGTTGCCTAGGATTGACGACCTATTTGACCAGTTGAGAGGGGCGTCTTATTTCTCTAAGGTCGACTTGAGGTCAGGATATCATCAACTATGTATCTGAGAGGAAGATGTTCCGAAGACCGCTTTCCTGTCGCGGTATGGATCTTACGAGTTCAGGGTGATGCCATTCGGTCTCACAAATGCACCAGAAGTGTTCATGGACCTCATGAGCAGAGTCTTCAGGGAGTTTCTCGATCAGTTTGTTATCATGTTCATTGATGACATCCTGATCTACTCGCATACCGAGGAGGAGCACGCAGAGCACCTGTGTATAGTGTTACAGACATTACAGGATCACCAACTCTATGCCAAATTCGGTAAGTGTGGATTTTGGCTACGGGAGGTTCAGTTCCTTGGCCACGTGGTGTCAGAACGGAGTATTGCGGTGGATCCAAGTAAAGTATCGGCGGTGAGGGAGTGGGGACAACCAACGACACCGATAAAAGTGCATAGTTTTTTGGGGTTGGCCGGTTATTACAGACGGTTCATCAAAGGATTCTCAAAGATTGCGGGACCTTTGAAGAATCTTACCCGAAAAGGGGTACCTTTCACTTGGAATGATCATTGTCAATTAGCTTTCGATGAGTTAAAGTACAAGTTGACATCTTCACCCATGCTTGCATTGCCGAAAGGAGGATTAGAGTATCGGGTTTACACTGACGCATCCTTACAGGGACTTGGGGGTGTGCTTCAGCAGGAGGAAAGGGCTATAGCTTATGCGTTCAGGAAGCTAAAGCCCCACGAGAGGAATTACCCCACTCACGACCTGGAGTTAGCAGCAGTCGTTTTTGCTTTAAGGATATGGAGACATTATCTTCTGAGGGAACAGTTCACGCTATCCACGGATCACAAATCACTTCAGTATCTCTTCACTCAGAAGGATCTGAATATGAGACAAAGGCGATGGCTAGAATTCATGAAAGACTATCAGTTTGATATTCAGTATCATCCAGGTAAGGCTAATGTGGTAGCAGATGCATTGAGTCGGAGACTGACTGGGTAAATATCAGAAGTCTGGATAGCGAAGTGGAGAGAACTTCAATACGAGGATGATGTATCCAGGGCTTGTATGTCAGCATTATCCATTACACCTGAGATCATTATACGGGTTGTGAGGGCTCAAGCAGAGGATTAGACTTGTCGGGATAGGGTGAGCCAATTGCTAGCTGAGGGAGCAGAGGGTTACTCGATCAGCTCGGAGGGAGGCTTACGCTATAATGGGAGATTGATCGTGCTAGAGGATGCGGAGTTGAGGCACGCTGTTATGACAGAGTCTTATGGGTCGAGATTCCCGGTCCATCCCAATGGGAATAAAATGTATCAGGATATGAGGAGACAGTGTTGGTGGGCAGGAATGAAACGGGACATAGCAGAGTTTGTTTCGAAATGTGCCACGTGTCAGCTTGTGAAAGTTGACCATCAGAGACCATCAGGGATGCTACAGCCACTTGAAATTCCAGTGTTGAAGTGGGAGAGCATCTCTATGGACTTCATTAAAGGGTTACCGACATCGCAGAAGGGTCATGATTCCATATGGGTTATTGTGGATCGGTTGACCAAAGTGGCCCACTTCCTACCGGTTCGCACAGACTTTGAGATGATGCGTTATGCATAGATATTCATAGCGGAGATTGTTAAACTGCACGGGGTACTGATTAATATTGTGTCGGATAGGGACAAGATCTTTGTGGCCCACTTTTGGCAGAGTTTTCAGGAGGCCATGGGCATGGAGTTACGTTTGAGTACAACCTATCACCCACAGACTAACGGACAGACCGAGAAAGTCAGTTAGATGTTGGAAGATATGCTCAAAATGTGTATACTAGACTTTGGGGGAGGTTGGGAGAAATATCTTCCTCTGGTAGAGTTTGCATATAACAACTCTTACCAATTCACGAACGGTATGGCACCATTTGAGGCACTATACGATAGACCTTGTCGTTCACCCGCTTGTTGGTTAGAGGTGGGGGATAACAAACTATTGGGATCAGAAATTGTGCAGGAGACATCTGCCAAGATACAGCTGATCCGAGGGAGGATTCGAATATCTAAGGATAGGCAGAAAAGTTACGCTGACGCTTCATGGAGGCATGTGAAGTTAGAGGTTTGGGATCAGGTATTGGTCCGGGTGTCCCCTATGAAAGGGGTGATGAGGTTCGGCAAAAAGGGTAAGTTAGCAGCGAGGTATGTGGGGCCTTTCCCTATTATCGAGAGGGTGGGGCCTGTATCCTACAGGCTGGGATTACCAGATCACCTTCAACGAATACACGACGTGTTCCATGTGGCTTCGCTGAAGAAATATCGCAGGAGCGAGAGGGCCTTCTGGCACATTCCACTCGAAGATATTGATTTACATCTAGACATCTCATATGAGGAGAGTCCAGTGGCTATTCTAGATCGTAGCGAGCATAAATTACGATCCAAGGTTGTTCCACTAGTTAGAATACAGTGGGGTCATCACAACATTGACGAGTCTACCTGGGAGCGGGAGGAGGATATGCGAGAGCAATATCCAGAGCTTTTCATCACAGGTATGACCTAATTTCGGGGACGAAATTTCATTGTGTGTGTGTGGGGGGGGGGGGGGGGGGAGTATGTAACACCCCGCATTTTTATGCATTAAATATGTAATTAATTCGGGAATTTAAAATTTCTTGTGAGTCGTAATTTTAATTGAATTAATTAGGGAAATTATATTTAAATATTAATCGGGAAGTGAATGGTTAATATTTACGGAAATTTATTTACTAGGTGAATAGTAATCATTTATTTAAGTCATTTCAAGTATTAATGACAGGATATGCACTTATCTCAACCGGGAGTCGGTATAGACTAAAGGGATGGGGGGATAAGTATTTTTATAAATTAATTCGAATGCCAATTCTGAGTGTACGGTTGAGTCCGGATGGGCCGAGATAGTCAGAAAAGTGTACCCGGGGGTAGTAAACGGGTCACGGGGCATTTTTAGACATAGTCGGGCCCACACGGGGGCATTTGGGTCACTTGGGCTTGGCCCATTAGGCAAAAAACGGGATTTAGGTAAATTAAGGGATTTAGGTAAATTAAGGAATTAGAAGGAATAATAAATTAAGGAATTAGAAGGAATTAGAAGGAATAATAAATTAAGGGATTTAGGTAAATTTAATTTAATATTTTTCCATGAATTAATTTAGTGAGAAATTTATACATGGGTTTTAAATCTAATTAATGGTGAATAAAATTAATTAGAATTTGGAGACGACTTAGTGTGACATCATAATTTAAATTTGTTGGGTTTTGGAGAAATTAGGTGTGATACACTAAGGTTGAATTTTTTGGAAGGGTTCGAAAGGATTAAATATAGTTAGAGAACAAGTCCGGGGATAATGGTTGAGGAATACCGAGAGATAAATCTTATTTAGGTAAAGTTTAAATAATTTGGGAGTCGGGAATAGACTCAGGTGAGGTTGATAAGGATTACGAGAGTAAGTCCAATTTTATGGTGGGGGCGACACCAAAGGTGACTTAATTAATTAATGTGCGAATTAATTAATGACTAGAGTTGGACCATAAACTCTTAATAAATTAAATAGGCTTATGTTACGGATTGTGTACATGGTGTAGCCGGGATATTTTATATTTATATATATGTACGGAGTGTGACAGTATATATATATATAGTGTGTGTGCATTAATATCAGTGATTGAATATTATTAGTATATACTCTAGTGCTATAGGGGGGAGGTTGCGCGTAGTGGATGAATCTCCTAGCTTGAGGAGTAGGGCGAGTATAATCCCAGGTCATAGCGTCCATTATATGGGTGAGGGGCATCTCACTTTCAGGTAAGGAATATGACCGCCTCCAAATTCGTATGTTAAACTAAGTTAGTGAGCGAATCTAACTTGGATAACTAGGTTATGTGAATACACCTAGTGGGATAGCACTTGGGAAAAATTTATATTTTGTGAGTATTGTTACTCGGTCGGAAATTTGTATTAAATGTTATTTCGGTATGTTCGTGAATGCGGTAATATGATTAAATATATAATTAGGTAAATAATTATATATGAGATGATTAATACATAGTGTAAAATGTATTACGTGCATAACAGGTGTGAATGCTATATGAAATTAAAAAGGGTAATGATTTAATTAAGTTGTCGTTTATAATAACTTAAAAATCATGAATCAAAGTATACTCGGTTAGGGTAGGTAAATTTCAAGGGTTAAAATAAGTATTGGGTTAGGAGCGTAGAACCTAGTAAATTAAATAAAAGCGTTAATAGTGCACCTTAGAGGAGGGGTAGGGAAATCCTCAAGAGAGTGCTGCACTAACTAAAATATGAAGAGCATGCATGTTTATTTATTACTGCAAGTTAATCATTTTTTAAATATTTTCAAATGTTTTTGGGTACTAACCCTTGCTATAAAATGTTTTAAAAACCTTTTAGGTATCCAACCACAAGGGCACCAGGCATGACTCTGTTCCACATATCCGTTGCTGCAGAACCTGTGGATGTTGCGGGTCTTTGATAGACGCATCCTTCTTTCATTAGTGTAGAGACTCTCTAGTAGTTATCTGAGCTTGTCGCTCACAGTTCATTTATCAGTATTAGACTTGTTGAGATTTTCTTATTATCTTTAATTGTATTGGATAATTGGACCGATGGTTTATTCGGTTAGGTATCTTAATTTGGATGGTTATTTTAGTTAACTGTGAATTTTTTCTATTTTTGTTCTGCATGAGTTTTTATTTAATTAATTGAAAGATAAAAATTGGCAGCAGTCTACTTTTCTCACTTAGGTGGTTAGTAATTAAAAAGACGATAGTGATGCTAAGAATGGACCAACTGAGAAACCTTTTCTAACTTGATTTAGGACTGATTACCTGGGTTTAATTAGGCGGGGTGTCACATATATGTTGTCAACTGCGGGTGAATAAAAATGGGGGGAAGTTTAAAGCATTCATATAATTAATTCTTAGGTTTTACCTTAGACACACTCTCTGATTTTAATTCATTTTACTATTGGACTAAGTCTTAGAATTTTCAAGGTGCTTACATGATGGTTAAAGTTGAACTTTCCTTTAAGGGACCCTATAGGGTGATTAAGACTAATTGGTGAAAGCCTTCAGTAGAGTGGGGTGTCACAAATTTAATTTTGATGGGGAATTTAAAAGGAACCTAAGTCCCAATGGTGGGATGATTGGAGATCATTTGGGTAAATTTTTGGTAGCCTATGGCTAATTTTTTGGGAAAGGAACTAATACGATAGTTGAGGCCTAAGCATTTCTTAGCGGGGTTAAAATTGCAAAACAAATGCGGAATACTAGTGTGGTTATTGAATCAAGTTCCCAGTTGCTTGTTGAAAGTTTGAAAAGATCATATTCATTACCTTGGAAACTATTGGATACGGTAGAGAGGAGCTGAAAAATTTGAATTACCAGACGAAGCAACGTAGTTGATGTTTTAGCTAATTGGAATATAAATATAAAGTCAATTTGTTTTCTAAATTTGTTGACATTCCAAAAAGTGTTGGGGGGTGGGGGTGGGGGATTAATGTTGATTATATGGGCTTAACCTTGTTTTGATTTTGCAACAAGTAAAGGTAGTTGGTATGTTGAGGTGTTGGGTATACCCATACCTTTGTAAGCCATTAAATGTGGGATTTTCCTCCCCATTTATAATCAAATAAATTATCAAAAGTGTTGTCCTTTCATTGAAAAATAGGTGATGTTTATGGTTATTGCTATGACAGTCGTGCAATTTTGGTGGACATGATCGGTTAATGCCTACGTCACTCGCAGACTCTTTGGGTATGTTTGTGAGTTCAATTTTGGAGATAAAGGAAGAGAAAGTGTTTATTTTCTTCATTAGGAGTTTAAATAGGGGAGAATACTTTCTCTTGTTTAGGAGTTTAAAAGGAGATGAAATAAAGGAATTTTTTTATAAAACATTCTCTTTCTTTCTCTGCAAAACTTTCATTACAAATCAGAAAGAAATGGAAGGAAAGGAAAATGGTTTAATAAATTTTGACTTCTTCCTCTTAAAAAAATTATTTTCCTTCTAACACTCAAACATAAAGAAGAAATTTTGTTTTCTATTTTCCCCTAAATTCCTTAATAAAAAAGGGAATATTAATTTGTCTTCTCTCGTATTAACTTTCTTTTCTTTTCTTTTCTCTCCTAAACTCCCAAACATAGCAGCACAAAAGAGGTTACTTGCATGGTTTTCATAACCTTTTTATTGATCTTCTGTATATGGAACACACTATTCCATACAATGAAAACTGTATTTATTGCTCATGAACTTCAATATGATTAAATCTTTGCGAGATTGAGGCAATCACAAATTTGTAACCACTTAGGAAGTCACAAGTTGGGCATAAAATTTATTTTATAACCTCTCAAGGCAGTAAAAAATTTGTAGCCTCTTAGGGTGGACACCTACCACAGGGACGCCAATCTTGAGAACTCATGCCAGGGTTACATAGCTGCATCATTTTTGGAGCTTGTAGGACTTTGTGTAGACGCTTCATTTATTCATTCCTAGATTAGGATGTTGATTTAGTAGTTCATTTGGGCATGTTACACTTTCAGTTGATATACTTTAAGCTTTATTCGCCAGATGATGTACTTGTATTTAGTTTTATTTTTGTATACTTATGGATTGGATTCTATTTTGAGAACCGATAGTTTATTCGGTATTAATTATTTATCAATTTAGCATATGATGATTCAGACTCTTATAATTATTATGGATGAGTTATTATATTTTTATTTTTTTTGCATGTGATTATGTTAAAATTGGCACCGACTTAATTAAAAATAAGTGGTTAGTAATTTAAAAATGATTTTCGATAGTGATGCTAAGAATGAACCAAATGATATTCCTGTTTATTTTGATAAAGGACTAATCACCCGTGATCAAAGTAGGTGGGGTGTCACAGATGGTATCATAGAATCTGGTTCTAAAGTCCAAAGGATGAGTGTGATATACTACGTATTCAGCGTTGTTTTTCTTTGATATAGATCCATATGCTTAGGACTGTCGATTCATAATGCAAATTACGTTCTCCTTCTATTGAGTATAATTTATGGTACCATATACGAGTTCGGTTGGACTTCGTATATCATGACTAGAAAGGGCTATTAGGAGGACTGTATGAGGAGAGGCTCAGTTGGAGACGCAAAAATATTATGGGGGCGGTGATTGCAATAGAAGTCACCATTATTATTATTTGGGCAGTGGACACCGCGATAACCACTAGGGCGCAATAGTTTTCTTAAGTACCACCATAGATAACGATGGCACAAATTTTGGCCCACCCAGTGCAGTAGATAAGGGAGAGAGTCAAAGAGGTTATTCAGAAGGGACATCCGCAAGAGTTTGGGAAAAGTGCAGAAAGGTGATTTACCAATGTAAGGAGAACGTCAAAATATGATTGCATGTAGGGGAGTGTAGTGACACTCAAGACTAACTTTTGGGAAATTTTTTTAGCTCACAGGGGCAGTGTAGAGTGATGGGAGTGAATCACCACATCTATGTAGAGATACCACGAATAGGGAGGAATTTGGGAGTGCGATTTGACCAAAGATTCCCATATCAGCTGTTTAAATAGAGAGGCAAAGGAAATTTTAGTGTTTATTTTAGAAGTGCTGGATAGTGGTTGGATATGAAGGAAAGTTGTCTTGTTTAGTGAACTTAGTACCCGACGAGGTGGATATGGAGAATAAAAAGGGCCTTACGTTGACAATGGCTCGTGGGTAGAATACACAAGTGAGGATGGAAAATTTGGCTAGGATGACTGGTGTTGTTGTCGTCAATGCCATACATTTACAATGTTAATATCAACGCTTCTATACACTACAAGAAAAATGAGTATTAGGGACGGGAGTATTTGGGACGGTTGTGTCATTTTGTCCCTTTTGATATACCAAAAGGGACGGTTTTTAATTACCATCCCTTATCACAAATCACAAAAGGAACGGTAATTAAAAACCATCCCCTTTGGTATATCAAAAGGGACAGTTATAAAAGACCTCCCCTTAAAGTGTATGAGAATTTTTAGTGCTTTTTTTTCCCGGACTAATATAAGGGACGGATTTTCGAAACCGTCCCTTTTGGTATATTAAGGGGGATAAATTTTAAAAATCGTCCCATTTGGTATACCAAAAAGGATGGTTTTAAAAATTCATCCCATTTGGTATATGTTGAATGTTTAACCTTTCCTAAACAAGTATATGGGACGTATTTTAAAATCGTCCCTTTTGGTATACCATAAGGGACGGATTTAAAAAACCGTCCGTTTTGATATACCATAAGGGACGAATATTAAAACTGTACCTTTATTTTCCTTCATTTTTTTCACACGTTTTCCCTCTCTCATTTTCATTATCACCCGATCTCCCTCTATCTCATTGTGCCTTCCTCTCTCTCTCTCTCTCTCTCTCTCTCTCTCTCTCTCTCATCTTGCTGTCCCTCCTGCTCTCCATCCCACCCCGCCCTAACCTAGCACTAGACTCCCTAGCCCCTCCACTCATCACAGACTCTCACCGGTGGGTGGCGTGTCAAGTTGGGTTAGTTTTCAAGTTTGGTTTAAGATGCTGGGTCGATAGCTGACCGGGTTTGGAGAATGGAGTAGGTTGGAGGTTGGTTCATCGTCCACTCAAGTTGGGTTTGGACTTTAGGTCACCGACCGTACTATGCATTAGAGGGTGTATTGGTATTTCGAGTTCGATCAGGTTCGTGGGTTGAGGTCTGAGGGTTGTGTAGGCTGGTGTTGTTGTCTCGTTTTTATGGCCAGATATGGAGGTTTTAAGGTTGCAGTTTCAATCAGGTAAGGAGCTCTAGTCTAGGGTACTCGAATTTGATGCCATCTATGGGGAAAATGGATGGTACATGATGGAGCCATGTGTGGGTCCTGATAGGTTGGAGAATGGTTATGGATTGCGACTGGGGCAAGTCGGGTTAGGGTTGGGTCTACAAACAAGTTAGAGTTTTGAGTTCGCCGCATTTCTATGGTTACTGGCTGGAGTTTTATTGGTGGTCACTCTAGTTTGTTTGTTTGTATATATGTTTTTACATTTTATTGTTCTGTTTGTTATATTGGGTAAATCATTATTGTTATGATTGTTGATAGGGGAAGTTCAGTATTTCCATATATGTGTTTTTTAGTTTGTTAACAATGTAAACAATTAACTTTTTTTTAATTTGATTTTTTCAAACTGAGAATTTGTGTTTATTTTTTTTGAATTGAAATTTTTCAGGGGCCCTCTAAGTTCAGAAAGTTTTATGAATTGAACTGTTCGAACTGAGATTTTGTGTTTATTGTTTTATTCTTCTTAAATCCTAATGACAATGGGGAATGCAGGTCCCCTAACTCCTTCTAAGTTCAAAAAGGTTTTGAAATTAATTTTTGACGAGTCCTCCAAACTAATGCACTAATATGTGAATGATTTAGCAGATGCTCATAATGACAATCCTTCTGTTTAGACTGACACAATTTCATGTCTTTCTTATGTTCATAACGACATCGTGTGGTATATGCAATTAGCAATAGTATATAGATTTCAGTATTTTGCTTTATTATCCAAGTTATTTTATTTTTTATTTGCATAGCCTATGAGTTCATATCAGTGATACAATTGGCTCAAATCATTGATGGGATTCATTTACTCAATCGTGTAAGTGATTGTTGGGTCTATTCACAATATATCATTAAGAGGTTTAATTTATCATTTACAATCGGGTAGATCACAAATCTCCTTATTATATCTTTTTGGATCATTCCAGTGTAGTTTCCATGTGACGCATGCAAAACCCGTTGGGAAGGTGATGCCCCCCCATGAGAGTGATTTATCTTATTTTTGTGAGTTTATGATTATCCATTAGTTTACCAATTTAGGTGATAATTTTTATTTTAAGTACTTAGAGTTATTATTTATCTAGGATTATCTATTAGTCGTGTGTTACTAATCTAAGGGCACAATTTACACAAGGTGTTGATGGGGGCATTCAATATATGTGTGAGATCAAACATTCTCTAATTATTTACGGTATTGTGTGTACTTATTTTCTAAATTTTCTTGGGTGCAGTAATCAGAATTTCCAATAGAATTGAAGAAAAAAGAAAAAGATCTGAAATAAGATTCTCTAGTGGGTTCCAAATGCTGCTCTAAGCCCAAGGACATTGAATAATAGTGAATGATGAAATGAAACATTTTTTTATTATTTCTATAACATCTCTAAATGTTATCTAACTTGCCATATAGACTTAATAAACAAAAATGATTTTTTTATTGTTAGGAAGCTATTGCTTTCATCTTCAATGGATAAAATAGTTAGGCAAGGGGATATGGAAACACATAGTTGTTTAAAATTGTTTGTGCACAATGATTATGGTAAGTAGACATGCACATGTTTTTGTTTTTCTCAATGCAAGACTATTAAACCTTCATCTACTTATAACGTGCATATGGGTTTGGTATTAACCTATATACAATTCAATCCGGTAGATTATGTTTACTTCATCAGTGTCTCACTAGATGTAAAGGTTCAAATTTGGAACATACGTGATCGAAAAGTTATTGATTGGATTGATCTTCATGATTTGGTTACTGTTGCTTGATATACTCTTGATGGCCGAGTAGATATTAGAAATCCAAGTAATTGGGAAGAAGTTAGTAATTTAGCAATTAGATTCAATTTTGAGTATTTCAACATGTTTTAATGTTTAAAAGTCTTATTCAATTACCATTTTGATTAGGCAGAATAATAAGAGAAATGTGTTAAACCAAATGAAAAGTTATTGTGGTCTCCCTATATATCGGCTTAGCTCACAGTTAGAGACGAAACCACTACCTGGCTCTCCCGAGGCTCTCATTTTGGCATGATGGATTTACAGGAGCTATAGGTACCAATTTAAATATGATGTTTAAAAAATTATCTTACTTGAGTACCCCATTTACTAAGGTGAACATGGGAGAAACAATCTATTAAAAGAAATGAATGTATAGACAGGAAAAACTAAAATTTTAACAACAATTTTACTTTCAATCTAGTAACTAGAAATGGTTATATAGACATATACCAGGGCCTGCTTTAGTCAATCTGTGAAATAAAGTTAGGTAAACTGCAAAATAGAAAAACTCCACTATGTTCTTTTGTTGATTGTTGCTATTTTCTATTAGTTTTCTGAACATGATACAACATGGTAATATGAGGTTTTGATGATAAACGGGACCTATTGGAGTAAATAGTTAGACTTAGGTTTAACACCATTCCGGAAAAGCGTGAAAAATGTAGAACAGTCACAAAATGGTCCCATAAAAGGCACGAGCATCTCGTACGAAACCAATATAACTCGTACCCTGTTTGAGTATACAATGAGAATTTTCAAATGGTTAGACTTAGGCTTTAGATCATGTTGTTAAATGGTGAAAGCATAAAATAGCCCCAAAACGATCCTATCAAAGACATGAGCACCTCGCATGGAACCAATGTAACTCATAGGAACCAATCACGTAGTCACAGGACTCCCGATTTGAGTATACGACGAGTATTTGTATAGACTTAGACTTGGGATTAAAAACATGCCTTCAAAGGGAGAAAATGTAAAACAACCATAAAATTGCCCCGTAAGAGGCACGAGCACCTCGCACGAGAACAATGTAATTCGTACGAATCGACTTCACAGCCACCGTACTATCGATTTGAGTATATAACGAGAATTTGTAAAAAGTTAGACTTAGGAATAAAAACAAGTTGTCAAATGGTGAAAATGTAAAACAACCACAAAATGGTCCCATAAGCGGTATGAGAATCTCACACGGGACCAATGTAACTTAAAGGAACTGAATGCGTAGTCACAGGACTCCCAGTTTGAGTATACGATGAGAATTTGTAAACAGTTAGACTTTGGCTTAAAAACATGCTGACAAAGGGTGAAAAAGTAAAATAGGCACTAAATGATCCCGTAAGAGGCACAAGATCCTCACACGGGATGTATGTACCTCATACGAACCGACTGTGTAGTCACCGCGGACTATTCGTTTGAGTATACGATGAGAATTTCCAAACGGTAAGACTTAGGGTTAAAAACATGCCGTCAAAGGGTGAAAACGTAAAACGACCATAAAAAGGTCTCGTAAGAGGCATGAGCACCTCACACGGAACCATTGTAACTCGTTTGAACCGACCATATAGTCACGTGACTCCCGATTTTTGTATTTGACAAGAATTTGTAGACAATTAGATTTAGGCATAAAAACATACCGTCAAAGGGTGAAAACGTAAAATAGCCACAAAACGGTCCCGTAAGAGGAACGAGCACCTCACACGGGACCAATGTAACTCCTACGAACTGACAACGTAGTAACCAGACTCCCCATTTGAGTATACGACGAGAATTTTCAATCGGTTAGACTTATGCTTAAAAATATACCGTCAAAGGGTGAAAGAATAAAATAGCAATAAAACGGTCCCATAAGGGGCACGAGCACCTTGCACGGGACCAATGTAATTCGTCGGAACCTACCGTGTACTCATCGAACTTCTGATTTGATTATACGGAGAGAATTTTCCGATGGTTATAAACATTAGACTTATGCTAAAAACATGCCGGCAAAGGATGAAAATGTAAAATAGCCCCAAACGGTCTCGTAAGTGGCACGAGCACCTCGCACGGGATCAATGTAACTTGTACGAACCGACCACAGTCACGACACTCGTGATTTAAGTATACAAGGGGAATTTCCAAAAAATTAGACTTACGCTTAAAAACATGTTGTTAAAGGGTGAAAACATAAAAGAGCCACCGAACGATCCCATAAGAGGCATGCGCATCTTGAATGGGACTAATGTAACTCGTATGAACTGACCATGTAGTCATCGGACTCTCGGTTCGAGTATACAATGAGATTCTTCATGCAAAAGGCTAGATTTAGGTTAAAAACATGTCATCAAAGGGTGAAGACATAAAATAACCACAAAACAGTCACATAAGAGGCACAAGCACCTCACATGGGTCTAATGTAACTCGTAGAAATTGATTGCATAGTCACCGAACTCCCAATTTGAGTATACGATATGAATTTATAAATAGTTAGAATTAGGCTGAATAACATGTTGTCATGGGTTAAAAACATAAAATAATCACAAAATGGTCCCGTAAGAGGAACTAGCAGCTTTGTACAGGACCAATGTAACTCGTAGGAATAGACCGCGTAATTATTGCACTCCTGGTCTGAGTAAACGACAAAAATTTGTAAACTATTAGACTTAGGTTTAAACATTATTTGATTACTGATATCTTTTTTGTTTTGTGTCTTATAGTTTTTTGCAGGATAACATTTTGGGGTTGTATTTTATTCACGTGGAACATATGAACAAATCAATGGTTTGCGCTAGGTAGATTGCTTATTTATTATTTTTATTGATATTCGAGATTGTTGTTTTAAAAAAAAAATTGGTCATGTCGTATTTTGTGTTGATTAAACAGGTTGGTTTTCTTGTATAAACAAAGGAGACTGTCGAATTTTTTTAAAAATTGTAAAGAGTTAATGATATACGAGATTCTTATTTTTAATTTATTTTATGGTTGTGCGGGCTTTTGTGTTGATTAAACAGGTTGGTTTTCATGTATAAACAAAGGAGACTCTATCTATTTTTTTTTAAATTGTAAGGAGTTGTTCATATGCGAGATTCTTATTTTTAATTTTTTTTATTGTTGTGCAGGCATTTGTGTTGATTAAACTGGTTGGTTTTCATGTATAAACAAAGGGGACTCTATCGAATTTTTTTAAAATTGTAAAAAGTTGTTGATAGGATTAACTAATATATTTGGATATTTTATTTTACTATACTATTATTTTGATAAAATGATAATTTATTGATTGCAAGTTGTGCACAAGAAGTTGAAGAGACATGTTTTTGAGTGTGTCTACTATATCTGACACTAAGAGAAGTTTTTGAAGCATCACAACTATATTTATCATCTTAATTTAGGGAAGATAATTTTTTTGACAATTGTATATCTTATTAATTAGTATGATTTTGTACTAATTTAAATATTTCGACTTGAATGTAGTTTAATGGAAGAAATTATTATTGGATATGTGTTTCAATGAATGCAGTTGATATACTGCATTTATGATTAGATGATTTGATTTATAATGCAAATTAGACGTCATTTATTATTGCAGCATAAAGCATATAAGAATATAATTATTTATTATAATTTTTTATTTATCAATTGGGACGATTATAACTGTCCCTAATACCTATTTTGTGTTAATTGAGAATACCTTTTGGGACAGTTTTTACCGTCCCTAATACCCATTTTTTTGCATTAATTGAAACTACCTTTTGGGACGGTTTTTACTGTCATAATTAGGTTGCCAAAATCTAAGTAGTATTAGGGACGGTTTATCCGTCCCTAATACTACTCGCGGGAGTGGGAATATTTTTGCAGGATCACCTTTTGGGACGAAAAAATCCGTCCCTAGTGTTAAATCCAGAGTGCCCATGAATTAACATTTAGGACGCTAAAATCCATCCCTAAAATATTTATGACGCCTAGTATAAGGGACGGATTTTTGCCGTTGCAAAATCCATCCTAAATACTCTTTTGGGACGAATTTTGTACTTTTAGGGATGGATTTTTAACATTCCTAATACTCATTTTTCTTGTAGTGATGTGAAGTGAGACAAAAGAGTGGGAGAGTCTAGACAGAAGGGCAAGACTGGATTTAAGGGTGCTAGTGAGGCACCATAGGGGTATATCCGGCATGGGATCCATTTAAATGATTCAGATCAAAGGAATTCCTACCATGTTATTTAGTCAGGGCCGTTAGGGCTAGCAGTGTCTTCCACATGGCCAACAAATCCAAAGGAACAACGGTGGAAGCAATCAAGGTCGAGACTACCAGGTCCAAGATAAGGATAACCCTGACATAGCCAGTAAGGCCAGAGATAGGGGATGACACAGAGAGTTGTCCTAGGTGTGGAGAGTAGGGCCATATGTATTGAACTTTCCAGCAGTGAGTTAGAGGATAAAAGCGGGATGCCCAACAGGAGCAACAGTTATAGAAGTTGTAATTCGATTTGGGCAAGAGTATTATGCCCGGGAACCATTTAAACACCGGTGCAATTGGAATTTAAAAGTATGCATTTTATCCTAAGGTGACTGGGGTATGATTTGTCTGACATGAGCGAGTTATAATAGTTAGTTAACGCTAGATTCATGAGTTTAGTAGAAGTATCGTTAATAGTACTATAGTTTGTATATAGTTACCATTGAGTAGTGGGGATCCCTTTAATTCCATCTGCATGGGAGCGGGTGAGGACACTGAGAGGATATATTTTTGTGGGTTAGCTCGTTTAAAGAGATGATATTCGAGTGTGATGTTATCCTCAGTATGGACTGGCTAGAGATAGTTGAGAGATGGTGGGCTGTTACAACAAGGATATCGTGTTCGCTATTCCAAGGCAGGATCTATTATTTTTGTGATGTCTCACCTGAAAGAGGGTCGAGCTCACATTTGTCTTATTTTATGAAGTAGACTTTGGTGGGTACAATTGTCTCATTATATTGGATCCCAGTGCATAGGTACTTTACTGATGTGATTCAGGGTATATCAGGTTTGCCGTCGAGCAAAGAGATTGAGCTCGTTATTATTTTAGCACTAAGAACTTAGTGATAGTGCAAGCGCAATATTATGGAACTCCTTTAGATATGTGGGAGTTGATGTTTAGACATATACATTTGGGGGATGGGATTTTGAGTGTCCTAGGTATATGCTTTGGGCCTACAAAACTCGATGACTGACAATGCTAGGGGATAGTGCATTGAGGAAGTTCCTTATTTGAGTTTTGTTTGTGAGACATTCTGAAGAAATGCTTTAGGGTAAAAAGATTGTTTACAAGATTAATAAGAAACTGTTATAAGTTGTGTAAGCTCCGAATAAACTTTTTGGGCAAAACTCTTTTCGAAAAAAACACAAGTTGTGTTATAAAAGACTTTCTGAATATATGGATTAAATTTGATAGTTGGTTACCTTATTTTTAATTTTTAATAAACATCTACTAAAGTTACCATGCAGTCCCAATCACAACAATAGTTAAGAACATTCAAAGAAATAGACACATGAATTTTTAACGTGGTATAACCTTTAAACAAGGGAAACATCCACGGTGCCCTTTACGGACCAAAACAAAAATCCACTAGAATAAAGAATCAAGTTACAATACTTAAGCAAACCATAAAGATCCTAACCTAAGTTCAGAATGTACCTACATGAGATTCTCCACTCCAAAGGTAATCTGAATTGGACTGATCTTTTCTTACTGCTTCTTTGCTTTTTCCTTGATCTCCTTCTCTTTGAATTCTGATTCTAGCAACTCGTTCAAAATTCAAGATTCTCAGACAGAACCAAAGTGTCTAAGTGTTCGTGTGGGATAGTGTTTGTGATGTTATACTACATGCAAGCATGCTACTCACCCTCTCAAGATTATACAAACATTCCTAATGAATTACAACAGTTCTAAAATGATAGGTTATTTCTGAATCTTAATTTTTAAAGCCAAGACTTCTTTATTTTTTATTTATCCACAAATCTCAAGGATACCTTGCTCAGAATACGGTTCAAGGTCTTAAACAATTTAAGAATTTTATAATTTTTTTTTAAATTGTAAACCTCCAATTGAGATCCAAACTAGACTAGAAGTCTACTTTATTAAAACATATTCAGACTTAACATGCAGAGACTGATTCAACAATTTTTGGTAAAAACTTCTTTTCAAATCTATGGTTACGGCTTAAAACTTTAGCAAGAGTTCTTTGGGTTATTTTTATTTTTGTACACGCGTATTTCATAAATCATGAAATAGAAAACTAGAAACACACACAACTCAGTAGATCTAAAAATATTTTGAAACTAAAAGTTTTTATTTAAATTTTTTTTGAAACAGAATGGATCTATAGAACCAGATCTAAAAAGAGAAACACAAAAAAAACGTGTGATGTTCTCTTTCAGAAAAACTCAGTTTCAACAATGAAACATAAGTTTCTCCTAGAGATGAGTTCTGAGAGAATCAAAGGTTTGAAGAGGTATTCAAATGAAGAACAAACTCAACACCAAGAACACAAAAAACCTAAAATGTCTAACTCACAAAGATGGGTATCTGGTATACAGAAATTTTAGGTTTGGTGTTTGGTTTGGGAGAAATCACTTAGAGGTTTTTAAACTACGAAGACAACTAGGGTTTCCTCTTTCTGTTTTCTCTCTTTACTTTCCCTCTCTTCTCCCTTCTCTCTCTACTCTCTCTTTTCTCTCAGAATTAACGAAATGGCAAAAGTCTCAAAATACTGAGGCTTGGGTCCTTTTTATACTAATTGAAGAAGGATCTAAAACTTTGAACCCAATGTAATGGTTGGGATTGAATCTTAACTGATTGACTTTAAACCTATGGTTCATCACAAGCGGTGGGTTAAATGTTCGATGATTGGTTACAACCGGGTTTACGAGGATTGAGTCACAACACATGTAGTACGTTGATAAGGTTGATCCAAGGGCTGAAAAGGTATACGCATTCTGTGTCTAATAGAAAACACAAATCCAATCGATAGGCTACCAACACATGTACGAATCAGATGAAGGCAAAAATGCGTGTTTGAAAATAATTACAAAGCACACCTTGAATTCTCTAGTGCTTTTGGATTGTACCTTGAAAATAATTACAAGGTTTTTGTTTGGAATTTTTTATGAGATAGATATGATTAATAACGTGACACGCGGTTTGGACAATTTCTACCCAAAAATATCTAGGGAGATTCTTAGCATGTAACATAACCCTAGCCATTTTTTGCAAAGTCCTATCCTTACGTTCAGCTATACCATTCTACTGCAGGTATTTGGGAGCGCTAAACTAATTTTTATAGACATTAGCTACGCAATACTCAGAAATTCCAGAGTCCTTGAGCTCTCCACCTCTATCACTCCTAATTTGACATATCTAGGTATCCTTCTCATTCTCAATTTTCAAGATGATTCTTAAGAATTCATTGAAGTTATCTAATTTTTGTTTCATAAAGTCTACCCATGTATATCTCGTAAATTCGTCCACTATAACTAGGATGTAAGAGTTTCCACAGAAACTGATAGTTTTTGAAGGACCCATGAGGTCCATATGGATAAATTCTAAAGGCTTAATGATAAGGACATCTTTAACTTTCTTATGAGGGGATTTACTTATTTTCCATACAGGAGTAAAAGAGTTTTTAATTTTTTGTGATGATATGAGAAATCGCCCATAAGTCTTTCTCATATCAACAAGTCAAGTAAAGACTAGAAATAAAACAAGTAAAGAGACATGAACACAAAATATAGAGTGGTTCGGCTATAAAAGAGCCTACGTCCACTTTGGTGCCTCCTTCTGATTATATTAATATCATTGTTGTATAAGTTTACAATGCCACAATGGGAGTATACGATAGATGAGAGATAAGAATACATGACTGTAGCGGTTTCGGGAGTGCCGGAGATATGAATATGATGTAGGTGAGTAGCCGCCAAGATGTATGTTGTAATTATGTAGAGAGAATTTGGTAAGGCTTTGCCAGGTATTGTAGAAACTAAACCGAGTGAGAGGAATCAATCTCCAGGTGTGGAACTTTATTTATAGGAGGTATGTGAGTTGTGACATGTGCCCTGAGCACGTGACATATATCAAGTCTGTAGCATCTGTGAATGAGGGGGATGCGGACTGTAAGGCAGGCATATTGGGTGCCGCATCCTACATAGTATAAGGTTACATTCAGCGTAGAAAAAGGCTTCATCCTGCATGAGGTTAAAGCTGTGGGTGCCTCACCCTGTAGTATAAGGATGCGGCCTGTATGTAAGGCCAAGTGGTATGTGCCACACCCTGTACTGGAGCTGTGAACGAGAAGGTCGCACCCTGTGTAGTATAAGGCTGTATCCTGTATATGAGGCTGAAGTCGTGGATGCCGCACCCTGCATAGCATAAGGTTTCATCCTGTATGAGGATGAAGCCGTGGGTGTCGCACCATGTGTAATATAAGATTGCGGCATGTATGAGTGACCAAAACTATAGGACCGAACCTTGTACCGAGTAGGGTCATGGCCTATAAGCTTTTTTGCATGCCTGAGTAACGTTCGCTGCAGGGTACTATATTTTCCATATCAATAAGTCCCCAAGTCGTAGTGCCAAGAGGTAGAGATTTTGGGGTTGCGAATGAATTATGTGACTGCCACGGATACTAAGGAGAAGTCTCATCTTCCCGTACCCTCTTACATAAATGGGATCTAACCGTGTCGTGGCCTATTTGATACAATGCGACGACCAAGGATTGAAGAAGGTGCCGCAGCCTGTTTGAGCCCAGGAGGTGACCTAGTACTTAAGAAGGTGGGATGACCTGTTTGATACCAGGCGGAGGCCAAGTACTTAAGCAGGATCCGTGACCTGTTTGATCCCAAGCGGCGGTCAAGTACTTAAGAATGTGCTACGACCTATTTGAGTCCAGACGACGGCTAAGTACTAAAGAAGGAACCATGACCTGTTTGAGCCCAGATGGTGGCTAAGTACTTAAGAAAGTGCCACGGCCTATTTGACCCCAGGCGGCGACCTAGTACTTAAGAAAGTGCCACGACCTATTTGATACCAGGTGGCGACCAAGTACCTAAGAAGGTGTCCCGGCCTATTTGAGCCGAGGCGGTGGGCAAGTACTTAAGAATATGCCACAGCCTATTTGAGTTCTGACGGAAGCCAAATACTAAAGAAGGTGCCACGGCCTGTTTCAACCCAGGCGGTGACTAAATACTTAAGAAAGTGTCATGGCCTATTTGATCCCAGGTGGCGACCTAGTACTTAAGAAGGTGCCGCAACCTGTTTGAGTCCAGGTGGCGGCCAAGTACTAAAGAAGGTGCGACGACCTGTTTGATACCAAGTGATGACCAAGTACTAATAGGGTGTCATGGCCTGTTTGAGCCCAGGCGATGACCAAGTCTTACAGATGGTGCCACGGCTTATTCGAGCCCAAACGATGGTCATGTACATAAGAATGTGTCACGACCTATTTGAGCTCATGCAGTGACCTAGTACTTAAGAAGGTGTTGCGATGTGTTTGAGCCCAGGCGGTGACCTAGTACTTAAAAACATGTTACGACCTGTTTGATACCAGGAAGAAGTCAAGTACTAAAGAAGGTGTCACAACCTGTTTGAGCCTAGGCGGTGGCTAAGTACTTAAGAATGTGCCGCAACCTATTTGATTCCAGGCAACGGCCAAGTACTAATAGGGTGTCGCGACCTATTTGAGCCCAGGAGGAGACCAAGTATGATAAATGGTTCCATGACCTATTTGAGCCCAGGCGGTGACCTAGTACTTAAGAAGGTGCAAGACCTGTTTGAGCCCAGGCGGCGGTCAGGTATTGGAGAAGGTGCTGCGGCCTGTTTGAGCCCAAGTGGTGGCCAAGTACTTAAGAATGTGTTGCAGACTATTTGAGTCCAGGAGAAGGAAAATTACCAATAGGGTGTTACATCCTGTTTGATACCAGGTGGCGTCCAAGTACTGAAGAATGTGTCGCGACCTGTTTGATACCAGGCGGCGGCCAAGTAGTGAAGAAGGTGTCGTGGCCTATTTGAGCCTAGGCATAACCTAGTACTTAAGAAGGTGCCATGACCTGTTTGAGCCCAGGCGGCGGCCAAGTATTAAAGATGGTGTCATGGCCTATTTGATCCCAGGCTAATGTTAAGGATGATGTAGCCTTATGGGCTTGTAATTTTTGCAACAATGCTTCTTTATCTAGGTGTGAATTGCTTGCTTGGATGTACTAGGGTTTCCACTTCATTGACGTACTTGCTCAAATTATCCTTTGAGATTGAAAGCGGTTCCCTTCTCTTTCCATGGGCCACTAAGTCTTTGCTTTGGTGCTCGATGATTCATTGCTTTATTGAATGAGATTGTAAATCTTCAACAGGAACTGAATTAGACATAAGGCCGCGGCATAACTATATAAATTTCTTATCCAAATGGGCTGCGGCCTATTGTTCTTTGCCTTAGACTTCTTGCTTGTATTTTCCCTCAAGCCTTGGTGCCAAGTAAAGATGGCTTTGGGGATGCATATTGACAACCCCGAATTTTTCCACCATTTTCCAAGTAGATATTATAGTTGATTGGTTGTGACTGGCTTGCAACATAGTTGCGGACTTTTAGAAATTTAATAGTGTACCTTTAATGCATCCACTCAATGAATTCTCTCTTTGAATACCACGACCATATTAATGGGGATGCGGCTTTTTTCAAGCCCTTTCTAAGAAATTGATAACATCATGCTGGGCTGAGGCCATCCTTCTATAGCTTTGGCATGCTTCATTCGATAGAAACACAGTATCCTTTAGTCACTTCAATAGCCTTTCATGGCATTCCTTTAGTCGCTTCAATTTCTTTTCATGGCCTTTCTTTTATCTATTGGGTTATTTTTAGGCCGCCTTAGGCTAGGTATTATAAAGCTTCCCCAAGCTATATTTGTATATATATATAAAACCTTCCCAGGATATAATAGGATTATTTGTAGATAATTAAGTATTCGGACCCTTCAAATATAGGATTATCCATAGACAATTAAGTCTTTGGCCCCTATGGGTTATTTTCAGGCCTTCCCGGGCTAGGTATTATGAAGCTTCCCCAAGCTAATATAAAATCACCAAGTTAATGATGTTTCGTCTCTATCCACTAAGTTAATGATGTTTGTCGGGGGAGTAACCTCCCTGGGCTAATAACGCATCCTAAAAGCTAAGAACGGGCGTTGTAAGCCCTCGTGGCTAATGGGGCATCCCGAAAGCAGAGAACGGGAACTGTAGGCCTTTGTGGCTAAAGACGCGTCCTGAAAGATGAGAACAACCACTGTAGGCCTTTGTGAGTGATGTTGCAGACCAATTTAGACAGCTGCGCTTGATAGTTTCTTTCGCCATTTTCAATTGTCGCTTGCTTTCGGACAATCAAGCGTCTTGACTGGCATTGTGGGCCCATTTAGGTATTAATTTTATCGATATAATACATTGTCTCCGTTTAGGATCTATTTAAGACAAAAAGCACTAATAGTTGCAGCAGTGATAGGAGCTATAACAATGATCCTGGCTGCCGAATCCTCATTGGATGAGGCTGCGGCCTCTATCATAAGGACCCTTTGGATAAAATAGTTGACTTGGGTTTGGAGTGAGGCATGACTATAGTAGAGATGGTTGAGGTGATTGTACAGCTTCACAGTCTCATATTTGACTTCTGTGCTCTGGCTGGATTCTCCTTCCATTTTCTTCTCTATTAGTCTTTAAAAAATATATAATCTGTGATAAAATTAGAAGAAGTGAGTAATCATAGAAATATTGGATTAACCAAGTAGGAAGTTGGGATGCAGCGTTTGCACTGCTGCATGATACTACTGCTGAAGCACATAAGTGTACTGTCAGGCCCTTTGAATGATATTATTGATGATGCTGTGACCAGTAAGGCACATAAGTGCACTGCCGTGAACTTTGAATGATATTAATGATGAGGTCACATCCAGTAAGTCACATAAGTGCATTGTCGTGGCCATTGAATGATATTACTAATGAGGCCACGTCTAGTAAGGCACATACGTGCACTTCCATGGCCTTTGAATGATATTACTGATGAGGTCGCAGCTAGTAAGGCACATAAGTTCACTGTCGTGGCCTTTGAATGATATTCACCAAGGTTGAGCATGAGACCACCTGAGTTCGTTCCTTAATGTTTTGAAGCTTATGTAATGTAACTGCACTAGTAGAGGCTATGATATATAAGGCAGTTGAACTACCACGCTGCATCCCGTACTGGGCAGTGAAGGGAACAATCCAAAAATTAAAATCCAAAAACTGAGTTTTTCTCCCAAAACACTTGAAGAGCATACCTACTTGGGTATATTAATGAGAGAATACCCCCATGGTGCCCAAAACGTCGCAGTTCCAATAAAAAACCCTAGATCATAGGTCATGAACAGTAAAAAAGGGGTAAATATAATTCTTCCCTAATCACTCATCTTTACGGGGGTAAAGCCCATCATGCTTTTCAGCATTATCTAGATGAAATGATATCACAGGGGTATGTAAAATAGATCTAAGGTCATAAAAGAGAGACCATAACAACTCTGAATATACGAAATACCCATTTAAGGGTGTAAATATAAAATAGAGCTCAATAACCAGAATTTACTTGTGAGACGGTGATCCAAAGGATCCTCACGAATAGAATAAGGTGTTTAAGAACTCAAAACATAGAGAAACAAGATTGAAATATCTCGTTCCCACAGATGACGCCAAATTGATGATACAAGAAATCGCCTATAAGTCGTTCTCATATCAACAAGTCAAGTTAAAAATAGAAATAAAACAAGTAAAGAGACATGAACCCAAAATATAGAGTGGTTCGGCTATAAAAGAGCCTACGTTCACTATGGTGCCTCCTTCTCATTATATTCATATAATTGATGTACACGTTTATAATGCCACACTGGGAGTTCAAGATAGATGAGAGAGAATAATACATGACTATAGCGATTCCGGGAGTGCTGAAGATATGACTACAATGAAGGTGAGCGGCCCTCAAGTTGTATGTTGAAATTATGTAAAGAGAATTTGACAAGGCTTTGCCAGGTTTTGTAGAATCTCAACCGAGTGAGAGGAATCAATCTCCAGGTGTGGACATTTATTTATAGGAGGTATGTGAGCTATGTCACGTGCCCTGAGCACATGACATATATCAAGTCTGGAGCAACTGTGAATGAGGAGGATGCGGACTATAAGGTAGGCATATTGAGTGCCGCATCTTGCATAGTATAAGACTGCATTCAGCGTTGTAAAAGGTTGCATCCTGCATGAGGCTAAAGCTGTGGGTGCCGCACCCTGTAGTATAAGGCTGCAACCTGTATGTAAGGCCAAGTGGTATGTGCCTCACCTTGTACTGGAGCTGTGAATGAGAAGGCCACACCCTGTTAGTGGTGATAGAACTGTGGGTGCCACACCCTGTGTAGTATAAGGCTGCATCCTGTATATGAGGCTGAAGTCGTGGGTGCCACACCCTACATATCATAAGGCTACATCCTGTATGAGGCTGAAGTAGTGGGTGCTGCACCCTGTGTAATATAAGGTTACGACATGTATGAATGACCAAAACTGTAGGGCTCACCCTATGTTGAGTAGGGTCGCGACCTATAAGCTTCTGTGCATGCCTGAGTAACGTCCACCGCAGGGTGCTATATTTACCATATCATTTGGTAAACCTCTAACTATGTCTTGGGAACTCAATCTTCTATGGTTATCATAATTTGTGTGTCCCAATATATTGTGCCATAGATCAGAATCCTTTAATCTGGCAACATTACAAGATTCAGAATTGGGGATTATCGTGTAACAGCTTTCCAGGATTCTATTTCCTGTTAAAATACAATTACTTGTTTCATCAATAATTTTGCAATCATTTTTTGAAACGGTAACTGAGTGATTGGAGTCACAAAATTGTGATATATTTAAGAGATTAGCTTTCAGGCCTCTAACTAAGAGAACATCATTCAGTTCAGGAAACCCTTGCTCACTCAATGTTCCCTTACCTATGATTTGAGATGAAACACCATCTCCAAACATGACACTGCCTCCAAGGAAGTCTGTCTTATTTTCTAATTTGGTTTCGTCCCCAGTCATATATTTAGAACATCCGGAGTCCAAATACCATCTAGTTGAAGTGCTTTGTGCCTTTAAACCAGAAATGAAAATGTTACACTTTAACTGGGGTAGTATATCATCTTTTCTAATCCAAATAGGCCTAGTTTTATAAATTTTGTGACCTTTTGACTTAGAAAAGGTTTAAGGGGTCTTTCTAAACGATTTTTTTCTTAGTCTTGGACCCTCCCTTTTTCTTCTTAGAGTTAGAGTTGTTTGTGCCCTGTCTAGGAAGTACATAAGTATTTCTTGATTTCCTAGAGAGGTTAAAGTTTTGGTAGGTTGGGGTGTATAACCTTTTCTGGAAACATTCATTAAGAGTATGGTAAAAAATATCGCTGTAGGAACTGTACTGATGAGTATAATACTTGACTTTCTTGCTAAAGTCTTTGAAAATTAGCTTGGATCAATTGGGTATAGTAGTCCAGTCATCATTAGTTTTAGGTTTCTGTCTTTGGTCTCTAGCATAAGGACAAACGTATTTGGTCTGATTGTTTAGTTTCAACTGTTGATTGTACTGACTATGTGTTGTTTGAGAGACATTGAGACTAGGTTCACCTTTTTGAACATTTTGAAAAGTTTGACCTTATTTTATAAAAGCAACATTTGTATGAGAAACGTTGGTCTTACTTGTATGCACTATTTCTCCAAAGCCTAAGACAGACTTATCTTCAGAGTCAAATTTGCTTCCAACAATTTTTTTTTCATAAGACTTAGTTTGGGTTTCAAAGTGTTGGCATTTTTTAAACACATTTAAAACCTTTTTCTTTGACTCTTCTAGTTCAATAAGGGTTTCCTTGTATTTTTGTTCAAATTCATGGTTCTTTTGAATCAAAGTATTTATTCTTAAGGTATAATTCTCAATCTCAGTCTCATGAGCAACACATTGGGCAATATAATCTTCAGTGTTCTTCCTAATGGTCTTGTTAAGCAGATCGATATGCTCACTTAAGGTTTTTATCATTTTTTCTAGGCGATCACTCTTCTTAACCGTTTTAGTGTATAACTCATGTAAACTAGGTAGATCATCATCAGACTCACTATGTGCATCGTGTGAAGTGTCCCATATGTTTTTAATAGGTTCTTTACTCACGCACACATTTAATTCTCCATCAACATTATCACTTTGACTCACACACAATCTTTCAGCAGTAATAGGAACATAATTATTAGCAATCTCATTAATAACATCAACATGCATAGCAGGTTCATGAGCAGGCAGGCATGCATCATCATTATATATTATCTTAGCAAAGAAATACATACAGTACTCATTTATCTGGGTTGACTCAGTTTTATCCTTATCAGAATCACTATAGTCATCCCATGTCTTACACATATTGGCCTTGTTATTTTTATTAAAACTACATGGACATTTACTAGCATAGTGACCAAGTTTAGCACAACGGTGAGATTTAACATCTTTTATGTTAAGTTTAGGTCTGTCCGGATCATAATTCCTCCTATTGTCATAAGTGTTCTTGGTACTGTCTCTGTCATGAGGTATGTGAGATTGATTACCTTAATAACTTGATTTGCCTTGTATAGAGGCTGCAACATTTCTAAATTTCAAAATCTTTTTGAAATGATTACTCATAAGAGCTATTTCATTGTCTAGGTTTTCCAAATCATAGTTTTCAAGACAGTCAGTGTCAAAATCAGTAGTGTTCAATTTAGGCACTGGCAATTTAGAAGAAAACACCACATTAGAACTCAAGCCTTTATTAGTTTGTCTGGTCAATTTCTTTTTGAAGTCTAGTTCCAATTCTACAATCCTTAGTTTAGTGCTCAGTAATTCAGGAGTCATAATAGAGTCATTCATTTCCTCAATAGCTTATCTCTTATGTCAAATTTACATGGCAATGACCTAAGAATATTTGAAACATTTTCCTTTCTACTATAGGTTATACCATTTCCATGAAGTTTTATAAAAATATCAGTTAACCTTATGTAGAAATCGACAAAAGATTCATTGTCATTCATAATCAAGGTGTTATATTGCTGAATGAGAATTTGAGTTTTTCCACTTTTGACACGTTCATCACCCTCTTGAGAAATGACTAAAGTGTCATATGCCTCTTTAGAAGTAAAACATATGGATATTCTTTTGAATTCATGTTAGTTTATGGACATAAAGATGGAATTCTTTCCTTTGTTATTATCTAGAGACAATTTTTTCTCTTACTTAGTAAATTCACTGAGAAGTTTCTTAATCCTTATTAGATCAGTTGCTGAAGTAGGTTTAGTAGAATGTTCAAACCCTGTTTCAATCATTTACCAGACTTCATAACCAGGGTTCCTTGAATGAAAGTATTCATTCGCACTTTCTAGTACAAAAAATTATTTCCATCAAAGAATGGTGGTCTAGATAGGTTACCTAACTTCTCAAATTTCTCTTCCATATTCAAAAAATTTTCAGAAAGAAGTTTCGAAAAAAATTTCTCAAGTTTCAGGATCACAAAGGGTGTTCCTGCTCTGATATTAGTTGAATAAATTCTTTAGGGTTAAAATCTTATTTGCAATATTAATAACAAACTATTATAAGTTGTGTAAACTCCGAATAAACTTTTTAGGCAAAACTATTTTCGAAAAAAACACAAGATGTGTTATAAAAGACTTTCTGAATATATGGATTAAATTTGATAGTTGGTTACCTTCTTTTAAATTTTTAATAAACATCTACTAAAGTTACCATGCAGTCCCAATCACAACAACAGTTAAGAACATTCAAAGAAATAGACACATGAATTTTTAACATGGTAAACCCCTTAAATAGGGGAAACATCCACGGATCCCTCTACGGTAAAAAACAAAAATCCACTAGAATAAAGAATCAAGTTACAACACTTAAGCAAACCATAAAGATCTTAACCTAAGTTAAGAACAAACCTACATGAGATTCTCCACTCCAAAGGTAATCTGAATTGGATTGATCTTTAATTACTGCTTCTTTTTTTTTCCTTGATCTCCTTCTCTTTGAATTCTGATTCCAACAACTCGTTCAAAATCCAAGATTCTCAGACAAAACCACAATGTCTAAGTGTTCGTGTGAGATAGTGTTTGTGATGTGCTACTACATGCAAACATGCTACTCACCCTCTCAAGATTTTACAAACATCCCTAATGAATTACAATAGTTGTAAAATGATAGGTTATTTATGAATCTTGATTTTTCAAGATAAGACTTCTTGATCTTTTATTTATCCACAGATCTCAAGGATACCTTGCTCAGAAGACGGTTCAAGGTGTTAAACAATTTCAGTATTTAGAAAATATTTTTGAAATTGTTAACCTCCAATTAAGATCCAAACTAGACTATAAGTCTACTTTATTAAAACAAATTCAGACTTAATATGCAGAGACTGATTCAACAATTTTGGGTGAAAACTTCTTTTCATATTTATGGTTATGCCTTAAAACTTTAGGAAGATTTCTCTATGTTCTTTTTTTTTACACACATATTTCATAAAACATGAAATAGAAAACTAGAAACACACACAACTCGGTAGATCTGAAGATATTTTCAAACTAAAAGTTTTTATTTTAAAATTTTTTGAAACATAATGGATCTATAAAACAAGATCTAAAAAGATAAATTAAAAAAAAAACGTGTGATGTTCTCTTTTAGATCTAGTTTTATAGATCCATTTGAAAAAAAAACGTGTGATGTTCACTTTTAGAAAAACTCGATTTCAATAATGAAACTTAAGTTTCTCTTAGAGATGAGTTCTGAGAGAATCAAAGGTTTAAAGAGGTCTTCAAACGAAGAACAAACTCAACACCAAGAACACAGAAACCCTAAAATGGCTAATTCTCAAATATGGGTTTTTGGTATATAGAATTTTTAGATTTGGTGTTTGGTTTGGGAGAAATAACTCAGAGGTTTTTAAACTATGAAGAAAACTAAGGTTTCCTCTTTCTATTTTTTATCTTTTCGTTCCCCCTCTTCTCCCTTCTCTCTCTTGTCTCTCTACTCTCTCTGTATTAACGAAATGGTAAAAGTCTCAAAATTCTGAGGCTTGGGTCCTTTTTGTACTAATTCAAGAAGGATCCAGAACTTTGAACCCAATCCAAGGGCTGGGATTAAATCTTGACTGGTTAACTTTAATCCTACGGTTCATCACAAGCAATGGGTTAAATGTTCGATGTTTGGTTAAAATGGGGTTCACGAGAATTGAGTCACAACACATGCAGTAGGTTGATAAAGTTGATTCAAGGGCTGAAAAGGCATACGTGTTCTCTGTCTAACAGAAAACACAAATCCAATCAATAGGTTACCAACACGTGTACGAACCAGATGAAGGCAAAAATGTGTGTTTGAAAGTAATTACGAAGCACACCTTGAATTCTCTAGCGCTTTTGGATTCTACCCAGGCAAACAATCAGAAAAGAAAATATGTTTCTGAAATCCAATTTTTACCCACAACACTTTTAAAAGAATTTTTTAATTAATTCAAAAATCATTTGAAAATATATAAAATGATTTGAATTGAATTGAATTAAATTGATTTTAAAATGACTTGAAGTGTTGAAGAACCATTAGAGCAAAAAGGTGATATAAATAATGCATAATGTGTGTCCTATTTGTGGTTTTAAGTATATAAATAACTTCCCTTTATTGATTTTCTTGGACATAATTTCTTCTTTGTGTTTGAACCTTTGAGGATATGGAGTTCTCATAAAATCTAACTATTTTGTCTAGATATCCAAACTAGTTGGAACTCTTATATATGTAGACTCAAGTAAATCAGTATATAGTGTGTTCTCACATTCTACGCATGAACCATGATAACCGTCGAGAGTGGGGAGATGTTGTTAGATGCTAAGGCATCGGTGTTTAATTTTAATCATTGAATGTGTAGAGAAAACACTATGAGCTTGGAGTTTTTATACTAATATATGGCCAGTGGATCCGATAAGTGTTGTATAGAAAGAACTAGGGAAATTTTGTACCACTAGATCATAAGTGGGGCAGTCTCGAGCAAAAAATAATCACGATTAGTAGGGAAATTGAGTACAACCTTACTGTATGGACACGTCGAGGGTGACGAACTAATCTTGAGATAGTTATGTTTCGTATGAGATGATAGTGATGATTATGTTATAGTGAACATGATATAGGGTATATGGGTGCCCTGGTTAGGTCAATTTTTCAAAATTGTCCAGGATAAAGGAATGTGGAAAATAAATGTTTTAAATGTATGCCCATGGGGTAGTTGGAAACATAAGTAGAATGGTATGATGGATTGAACTTTGTTTGAGAAAAGGAGATAGTCCGACTATGTGTATATCAAGGAGAACTATCACAACTGTGGTGAGTTGAAAGATGGTCAAGAAACATCAAACATTGAGCATGGGGATTGGATTTGAGTGAGACGGTGAAGTTGTCTCCAGGTGCACCATTCATGGATGGGAAAGGTTGGTCCGAGGTTATCAACCAAATTTTTTTAATAGATAAATGGTTCTAGTGATGGGATGGATACACATATTGATAACATCCATATGTGGGTTATCAAAATCATGGAGAGGTCAGGATTTACTTCGATTTTGTGGAATGATATGACTGAAACAAAATTGTTATTCATTTGGGGTGAGTTATACTATCAAGCAATATGCTTAACATTTTCATTGGAGAGAAGAACTGCACTTCCATAAGGCACCACTTAATATTATTGTGAATCAAGAGTAGACCCTTGAATCCTACCTCTAATAGTAAGTGTCAAGAGGTGATGTGGATGGGGATGGAGTTATATTTTGATCAAGACATGTCACTCGTGGGCCGATGGGGAGGCGGTAGGTGACTGGGATATTGGAGAATGCGAGAAGTACTTGTTCAAGGTTTTGGGTAATTAGGAGTATTAAGTTTAATTGGTAGATCTACATGTGATGACTCGTGGAAGAATATTATTTGTAAAGATACTTTTGAGGCTTCACACGAAGATCTTGTCAGCCACCCTTTGGTTGGTTAAGAGTGGTGAATAACAAGAGTGGAAGACCTTGTTATTAGTTCATTTGCTGGTTTGAGGTGGGGGACAATGAGTTCATAGGGCCAGAGATGATTTAGGATACTAATGCCAACATTGAGATGATTTGGGGATGCATTCTTATATCTCTGGACAGGTAGAAGAGTTACACTGATGTAGATAGGAGGCATATAGAGATGGAGATTGGTGACCAGGTTTTGCTACAAGTGTCTCCTATGAAGGGATTTATGAGGTTAGGCAGGAAAGGGAAGCTAGCACTAAGGTATGTGGGACCTTTTTCAATTATCGATAGGGTGGGACCAATTGTGTATAGGCTGGGATTACCAGAGAAATTATAATGGATTCACGATGTATTCCACGTTTCATCTCTAAAGAGGCACCAGAGGAGCAAGAGGGATTCTTTTGGAATGTTCCATTAGAGGAGATAGACTTTCATCCAAATATCTCATGCGAGGAGATACCAGTGGCGATACTTAATCTTAGTGAGATTAAGTTGCGGTCTAAGGTGGTACCCTTGGTTCAAGTTCAGTGGGGGCATCACAATACTGACGAGTCAATGTGGGAGCAGGAGGATGACATGAATAAGCAGTATCCAGAGTTATTCACTGCAGGTATGTCCCAATTTCGAGGGCAAAATTCCTTTATAAGGGGGAAGTATGTAACACCCCGTATTTATGAGTATTTAAAATTTAATTAAGTCTCTTATTTTAATTACACGTGTGACGTATTTTAAATGAATGAATTATTATGTGTTTATTTAAATATTAATCGGGAGAGATAATGATTAATATTTATGTAATATAATTACTAAGTGAGTAGTAAAGAATTATTTTACGTTATAATGAGTGATAGTGATGTGACTGTGTTATATCTCTACCGGGAGTCGAGTGTAGACTATATGAGGTTGAGATAAGATATTTATGCAGAGTGACTCAGATGGCCATTTTGAGGTCACAATTAGTTCCAAGAGGGTAAAGATATTCAAAATAGTGTACCCGGGGGTAGTAATTGGATCCTGAGGCCTTTTTAGACATAACCAAGCCCACACGGGGGTATTCGGATCATTTGGGCTTGGCTCATTAGCTAATTTTGGGATTAAAGATATTAAACCTAAATCTAAGAGTTAGAGGCAAACACAACTCAGATTCTAAACCCTAAATATGGAGAGAAAAGAGAAGGAAGATAAGAAGTGAGCTTTAGGAGCCAAATTCAAGGAGGAATTAGGTGTGCTATTGCCAAATTTGTCTTTTACAATGCATAATCAGACCCTATGAACCTAGAAAGGGAAATGATTAACTTTCTTCTATTTTAAATTACAAAAACTCGTGTTCATATCATAGTAGGCGTAGAACAAAACCATTTTTGGGAAGGGTTACACATGAAAAAAAGGGGGTTTTGAGAAATTAGGCCATAACTTGTAGAGTAAATTCATATTTACGATGTTTTTGAATGAGTCACAATTGCTGGAATTTGAACTTTGTTAGAGATTCATAGATTGATCATGATTAATTAGGACTTTGAATCAATTATAGGGTTATTTGAGGTGTTTAACATGTAAACCCAATTTAATGGATTAATTAGGTGATTTTAGTTAATATCTGGTGTTAGGATGATTATTTGATGTTAGAATCATCTAAGAATATTTCTCTTATGTTCTATACGATTGGGTGAATGCATAATATTATGTAGAAGGTGTTTGGGTTGGATTTGAAGAAGAAAAATCTAGGTTTCTGTACTATTTTTGTTAATCTCGTTAGAACATAGTTATAACCTCATTTGAACGACATGGATTTCTCATTCAAACGAAGTTAGTTTGTCATTCTAACGACCATAGGTTTTGGTCACAGAGATAGATCTTTTCGTTACGACGCGTGGCCGCCAGTTTCATATTTTTTGATTTTTTTTATTAGTTATGAATTTTCTACAAAACGGTGTTTGAGATCGAAATCTTTAGTCAGAAATCAAATCCGAGTATGGATGCACGAGATTATTTTACCTAGGGATTATGTGTGGATGTTTATGTGCCTAGAAAGGTGAGAAAAGGGAGGAACCGAAATAATGAATTGAGTGAAAAAAAATCATAACTTTTTAAATGCAGGACGATTGGATGAGTCCGGACATTTTAGCAAGTGAAGCTACATTAGATATTTAATGGATGTTGAAAAGCGGGAGCCCCCAATTTTTAGATAAATAAAGTCTTTTTAAACTTTGAAATCAATTTCCTTGTGAAATATATGCGCAAGCGTTAGGTGACGGTTCAATAAAACAAATTACAAATTTTAATTTACATTTTGAAATTAAAATAAAACCAAATGAAATTACATTAATTTGTTAAAACATTTTCACTTAAACATAATTAATTAATCCAAGTCATAGAATTTGCCTAAGTCATATTTATCAATATTTCCAAATTTAGCCAAACCAATTTTAACAAATGACTTGAATTAAATTAGCATTACCCAAATTTAATTTAGCACCAAATTAAATTAAGTGTGACAATTAAAACCAATTTTATCTTGAATTATCCTAAGCATGCAATCTAAGTTATTATGCAAGATAAGAGTAAATCAGTCACACTACGCCGCGATGTATGAGGAAAAACCCACAACGGGAAACAACCTCGGACGGCCCTAGCCTCAAATCCACTAAGTACGGAATTTACACTTACAAGACAGATGACTTACTTCCTCAACTCGAACCCTCTCAAGCCTTAACACGTCTTCTTGTAACCACCTCTGCCTAGAAGATAATCACGGAGCTCCACCGCAATCTCGAAACTACCGATCGGACAATAGGTACACCGTCAACCACACATGGTGTCTTTAACCATGTGAGAAAGTCGCAGCTAAACAATTCTTCTTCTTTTATGGAATGTAAAAGAAAACCCAAAATTCTCTTCAAACGATAGAGATAAACCAGTGCCAAAATGCTCCAAGCAAAGTATATGTATATATGAAATTGGAAGAAACAAATATGGGTGTAACTAAGTGTTTAAAGAATTTTTCTTGATAAAATTAACAGTCAAACTCATGAACTTTTTCATGGAAGAATCAACTCTCAAAACTCTCTCTAGGAGTTAGAAAATTGTGAAAAAGTTAGTTTAGAAAAAGTTGTTCCCACACATTATAAATTCTAAGAAAAGTTAATGGAGAAACGAGTGGGAAAAGTGGGAAAAACTGCTAAAAAACTGTTCCCGCCAAATCTCGTTCGAACAAGTTTTTCATTCGAACGACATCTTGTTCGAACGAGGCTTCTAATGAAGTTCTAGTGTGAACTAGTTAGAAATCTCATAGGAATCTCGTTCGAATAGCCATCTCGTTCGAACGACATTTCGAACGAAGTTCCAGTGGCCAAAATGGGAACTCGTTGGCAAACTCGTTCGAATGACATCTGGTTCGAAAGAAAAACTCGTTCGAACGACATATCGAACGAACTTCCAGAAAGTTTGTAAAATTCTATTTTTGGCCAGAAACTTTATATACTTTATTTTAAAGTTTTAATAGAAATCTTTTTGAAAACAAAACACAATGTTAAAACCTAACACCCAATAAACTTGTTCCAAGCTCCTATATATATATAAAATACATTCATACCTTCGGAGCATGGAACCACTGTGATGACGAAGAAACGAGGCACATAAACTCGGCATTTGATGAATCTTTATACTATTTGCCTCTACGTCTTCAACTAAACACATCATAGGCTTGAAAGGTACACTTGAACACTATCCTATGACATAAACGTTTTTGTCCGGAATTGAGCCAAAACTACATTAAGACTCAATTGGAGAACTGTGTCCTTACAAATCTCCCCCTTTGGCTATTCCAGGACAAAAACCAAACAAAAATCCTAAAGGGTCGTCAAGGTCTACTAGACTAATAAAAAGTCCCACCAAAAATAAAACTACAGTGCTTGACTCAAATAATCCAAAGGATCACAATCTTTGCCGGTGAAAGTTGCCACTTATAATATAATTTACCGGTGAAAGTTTCCACTTATAATATAATTCGTTCACAATTAAGCAAACATATTACACGCATTGGGAATATCAAAATATTTAATGCAAATAAAGTAAGTACTCCCCCTAAATTATTTCTCTCCCTTTATCAACAGTGATCAACATAGAAAGACGTCCCCCCTAAGATAAATCTCCCCCAAACTAAGATACGATGATAATAGGTTTAGATACCATTTCTCCCCCTATCATTCTCCCCCTTTTGTTCAGTAATAGAAAAAGGTTAAAGAATAAAACATGTAATTGTGCATAAAGTGATGAGAACATTAAAGCATATATGTACTAGAAAGCACGGCAAAGGCTAAACAAAAATATTAAATATATGTATACATAAGGTATAACTAATAAACGTAAGTACACATATATAGATATAAAACCCCAAATGACACACACAAAATATAATAGGAGTCTTTCACACTCGTATGGCAAAAAAGTGTCATATGGAAACGGAAGTGTTGGGGTCTGAACTAGTAACAATTAAAATTTGACCCAGTCACTTAAAACATGTTCACGGAGTTATCAATTTATTGCAAACTTCATCACATTTGGATATAACCTCATGTAACAATATAGATTGAACTCAATGAACAAACATACACAATGCATACAAGCCTAGAGTTTTGATGATTCTACAAACCAAATAGAGTCATGACAATAAAGACCACTAGGATAAATGGACATTGTGCAAACCGTTGATATACCATCCAATCTCCCTCAAGAAGCATATATATTCTTTTTTATATTGAATGAATATATCAATTAAACATAGGCCTTGGAAATTATTTTTCTTTTTGTGCCATATTTCTGTTTTTAGGCCTTTGGGCCACGTATTTCTTTTAGGTCCATTTCAAACGGTGGCTTACTATTCGCAAAGGAAACTAGGTCCTTCCGGAGCCCTTACCCGTGCACATTTATATTTATCATGTTTTTATTTTTTCACATAAATCTCACGTGCAACAGATTTTGACATGCACTAGTCCTCCTAGGTCATAAATATGTAGATGACTAGATTGGTAGGAGAACACCTAACAAAGCTCAAATATAACATGTGACATTAAAATTTCAAATGATCTCGTGCATGTGTGAAAAGAGGCATATAAAAAGAGAATCCATTTAAGCAACACAAAAATCCAACTACTCCATCTAAGCATGGTAAAGAACATAATAAGGATTGACAATTTAAACCAAAAGTTCTATCAACATGGGACCGTAAAAAATGGGATTCTAACACAAGTGTATGCGACATAAAGTGTGTCAAACTAAAATACACACAAAATAAAAATCTTTTTGAGTTTTTGAAATTTTTTTAACCAAAAAAAATATATACTCAAAAAACAAACAAAAATCATTTGAATTTTTCATTAAGCTTAAATTATCAAGAAATAATAACTCAAATGAGAAACAAAAATCTTTTTGTATTTTTCATTTAATGCAAACAAAAATGAAAGAAATAAAATACAAAAGATAAATAAAAATCATTATTCTAGCCTGTGATTAAGCATGGAGCATATGCTAGAAAATGATTAAACAAGCATACATTTAGCATGATAATATAGCACGGAGCACAAAGGATAAAGTATGTAAACACTAACACATTCATCCTTTAGATTTAACACGGGAGGAAGCATGTGAAAGTAAATGAGAATCAAACGTCCTATTTTTCAAGTCAACCAAGTCGGATTTCCTAACTCGAGTTAATGAAGAATGACAATCTTGGGGTGTAGGAATTTTAACTATCTTGGTTGCTTTACGTTGGGATTTTCTAGGAATTCGTTTAAGATCAAAACAAAATTTCCTAAGATGACCTTTTCGACCACAATGTGTACAAGGAAAATTACGTCGAAATTTGGTACCTAAGGAATGATCTCTAAAGGCTTTCATAGTAGATTCTCCTAAAACATTGGTTTTGACTTTATAAATAGATTCATTACAAGTATTGAAGCCTAAACCACAAGTGTCATTTTTAATTTGGACCATTCCTAATATTTTATTTAATTTTTCCGAACGACACTCCAAATCAAATTTGACATTACTAGAGTCTTTTAATTTATTTTCTAATTCTAGGATGTTAGACTCTAATAAAACATTTATCTCTTCGAACTCGAGAAGCTCCTTTTTCAAGGATTCCATTAAATCTCTAAGGCTATATCTCTCGCCTTCTACATATTCAAGCTTCTCTCGAAGAGTCCTCTCACGTGTCCTAAGGTCTTCTACGAAGATACTATCATCAATGACCTTCACATGCTCTTTTAAACTAGCTTCTATCTTCAAATTAGCTCTTTTTAATTTAATTGATTCTTCATATAATTCTTGAAAAGCATTTTGAAGTTCACTCACATTAACCTCTTCTTCATTTTCAATCTCTCTTTCTTCTCCACTCTCACTATCATCAGAAATAAGGGAATCATAAACAATGACCTTGGAAGTGTCATGTGTTAAAGTTTCATCAATCGATGAGTTCTCACTATCACTCACATGACTAGCCATAAAAGCCACAAAGTTGGGCTTAGTGGGGGAATCGGGTCCCTCTTCCTTATCACTATCACTAAGGGTCGCATTATAAGAAATGGGTCGCTTACCCTCTCTCCTTAGTTTAGTGGGGAACTCAGAAGCCCTATGGCCATACCCCTCACAACCAAAACACCTATTTGACTCGTCCCCATTTAAATTTTCATTAATAGTTTTAGGGATCCTTTCGACTTTGTCATGCCTAGATTTATCAAATTTCTTAAAATCATTTTTAAATTTATCTTTGTTCAATTTAAGAAAATTTTGAAATTTTCTAGCAAACATAGCCATGTCTTCCGAGTCACTATCACTATCGCTCTCTACTACTTGTTTATCCTCTTTTTTGGGCTTTTAAAGCAATGCCCTTTTCAATTTTCTTTTCAGTTTTAGAGGGAAACATGTCTAGTTCATAGGTTTGTAAATCACCTACGAGCTCTTCTAATTTCATAGAGGCTAAAGTGGGTAAAGAATTTAAAACGGTCACTTTTGGAATAAATCAATCGGGAAGGGACCTTAAAATTTTCTTTACAACTCGGTTATCGGGTATTTTCTCTCCTATGTTAAAAGATAAATTGACAACATCGAAAAGTCTAGCATAAAATTCATCAAATGTTTCTTTTTCATTCATTTTGATAGTTTCAAATTGAGTGGCGAGGTTTTGGAGTGTCGAAGCTTTAACGACACATGTACCTTCATGAGTGGATTGTAAAATATCCCACGCTTCTTTAGCGGTCTCAAACGTCATAATACGTCGGAATTCATCCGGTGTGACAGCGTTAAACAAGGCATTTAAACCTCGAGAGTTAAAATTCATCCTCACTCCATCTATCGGCCGGTTTGGGAACACGTTCATTATCTACTAAATGAGTTGGTGGAGACAACCCGTTAACTACCGATAACCAAACCCTCTCGTCGATAGATTTTAGTGCCAATTTCATACGTGCTTTCCAATATACGTAATTAGAACCATGAAAAATAGGAAATTTTGAAAATGGGAAAAATTCCATTTTAGCCAAAAATTAGTTAAAGGATCTTTGACGAAGTAAATTATCGTTTTGGCTCTGATACCAATCTGAAAAGCGGGAGCCCCCAATTTTTAGATAAACAAAGTCTTTTTAAACTTTCAAATCAATTTCCTTGTGAAATATATGCGGAAGCGTTAGGTGAAGGTTCAATAAAACAAATTACAAATTTTAATTTACTTTTTCAAATTAAAATAAAACCAAATGAAATGAAATTAATCCATTTAAGCATTTTCACTTAAACATAATTAATTAATCCAAGTCCTAGAATTTGCCTAAGTCATATTTATCAATATTTCAAAATTAGGCCAAACCAATTTTAACAAATGACTTGAATTAACTTAGCGTTACCCAAATTTAATTTACGACGAAATGAAATTAAGTGTGACAATTAAAACCAATTTTATCTTGAATTTTACTAAGCATGCGTTCTAAGTTATTAGGCAAGATAAGAGTAAATCAGTCACAGTACGCCGCGATGTACGAGGAAAAACCCACAACGGGAAACAACCTCGGACGACCCTTGCCTCAAATCCACTAAGTACGGAATTTACACTTACGAGACAAATGACTTACTTCCTCAACTCGAACCCTCTCAAGCCTTGACGCATCTTCTTGTAACCACCTCTTCCTAGCGGATAATCACGGAGCTCCACCGTAATCTCGGAACTACCGATCGGACAATAGGTACACCGTCAACCACACATGGTGTCTTTCACCATGTGAGAAAGCCGCAACTATACAATTCTTCTTATTTTATGGAATGTAGAAGAAAACCCAAAATTCTCTTCAAACGGTAGAGATAAACCGGTGCCAAAATGCTCCAAGCAAAGTATATGTATATATGAACTTGGAAGAAACAAATATGGGTGTAACTAAGTGTTTAAAGAATTTTTCTTGATAAAATGAACACTCAAACTCATGAACTTTTTCATGGAAGAATCAACTCTCAAAACTCTCCCTAGGAGTTAGAATATTGTGAAAAAGTTAGTTTAGAAAAATTTGTTCCCGCACATTATATATTCTAAGAAAAGTTAGGAGAGAAACAAGTGGGAAAAGTGGGAAAACTGCTTAAAACTGCCAGAAAAACTGTTCCCGCCAAATATCATTTGAATGAGTTTTTCATTCGAACGAGATCTCGTTCGAATGAGGCTTCTAACGAAGTTCCAGTGTGAACTCGTTAGAAATCTCATTGGAAATCTCATTCGAACAACCATCTCGTTCGAACGACATTTCGAACGAAGTTCCAGTGGCCAAAATGGGAACTCGTTGGCAAACTTGTTAGAACAATATCTAGTTCGAACGAAAAACTCGTTCGAATGACATATCGAACGAACTTCCATAAAGTTTTTAAAATTCTATTTTTTCCCAGAAACTTTATATACTTCATTTTAAAGTTTTAACAGAAATCATTCTGAGAACAAAACATAGTTTTAAAATCTAACACCCAATAAACTTGTTCCAAGATCCTATATATATATATATATATAATGGATTCATACCTTGGGAGCATGGAACCACTGTGATGACGTATAAATGATGCACATAAACTCAGCATTTGATGAAGCTTTATACTCTTTTCCGCTACGTCTTCAACTAAACACATCATAGGATTGAAAGGTACACTTGAACACTATCATATGACATAAACATTTTTGTTCGTAATTAAGACAAAACTACATTAAGACTCAATTGGAGAATTGTGTCCTTACAGATGTGAAATTAAATAAATTACGAGTTGGGAAAATAGACTCGAGGATTATTTGCTAGTGCTATGGGTTAGCCGAATTTATTGTAATTGTGTATATATACAAAATTATAGTTAGTATGTATATATATATATGTATGTAATTTATAAATATTGGTGTGCATAATATTTATGTGAAAACATACCCCTCTAGTGCGATCATCGGAGGTTGCACGATGTGGGTGAATCCCCTGGCTAGTCAAGAAGGGAGAGCATAATCCTCAAGTCATATCGTTTGGGTATTTGATTGTGTGTTTTATTTTTCGAGGTGAGACGTTTTGGGTATGATTCGGTGTCTCTCTCGAGGAAATATGACCTCCTCCACTACGTTTGTAATTTTTACCTTATGATAGCATTTTATAGACAATCATCCAATGAGTTATTATTAGGGAGGATGGTTATTATATGCGACATGTGTGTGATCGTTGTAGTATATTTATACATATATAATAGAGTAGATGATTATAAACGGGTTAAAAATATAAAGTGTGGATGCATTATTTATATAACTAGTGTGAATGTTATATAACCAATTAAAGTGGGAATGATCAGCTAAGTTATAGGGTAAAATAACTTAGGAACCAAAGGGAGGATGTACTCAGGATAGATTATGGTGATAGAAAGATTTCAACATTACTAGTTTGGTAGGGTAATATAACTAGTTGGGTTAGAAGGTAAGCATTATGTGTGCACAAAAGTAGGGGTGAGTAATATCTCAAGAGAGTGTGACACTCACTTAAATATGAAAAGTCTTAATGCATATTTAAATGTTGTATATTAATTACTTACTAAATATTTTTCAAATATGTTTGGGCTCTGAGCCGTTTCAAAACTATTTTTCAAAACATTTCAGGTGCTCAGTCATAGGGATGCTAAGCTTGAGGGCTCATTCCAGGGATGCGCAACTGCATCATATGTGGAGGCTTGCAGTACTTTATGTAGATACTTCAGTTATTCATTACTTAATTAGGATTTTGATTCAGTAGTTCATTTGGGCATGTTACCCCTTTTAGTTGATATATTTCTAGTTTTATTTTCCAGACGATAGACTTGGATTTAGTTTTATTTCTGTAGACTTATAGATTGGATTCTATTTTGGGAACCGATGGTTCATTCGGTATTCATTATTTATCTATTTATCGTATGATGATTTAGACTTTTATAATTACTGTGGATGAGTTATTATATTTCTATTTTTACATGTGTGGTTATGTGAATGAAAAATAAAATTGACACCGGCTTAATTTAACATAGGTGATTAGTAATTTAAAAATGGTTTTCGACAATGATGCTAAGAATGAACCAAATGAGATTCCTATTTATTTTGATAAAGAACTGATCACCCGTGATTAAATTAGGCGGGGTGTCACAATAAGCATCCTGATATCGAATTAGAACTATTTTCGTAGCACTCTAGTTTGAAAAACTAATCAAATGATTGTCATTCCTTTTGAAAGGCGCATTATAATTCACATAGTGTAGCATAAAATATATATGTTACATAATAGGTAATTATATGAAGACAAACTCTTATTTTACTCTCTAATATTATAAGGCCGAGTGTGTCAATCAATCGTTTGCATAAACTTTATGATTAATCCATTTAAGAATTATCCAAACTCTTTAAGGAGTGTCTCACGCTGATTTTATCATCAATAGTGAGTTCATCAAGTTAAAGTGACTTGTAAAAATTTAGTATTTTTAAGTGAAACTTAATTTCTTCACTTCATTCTAAGAAATCAGTCTCGAGAAATTAAAACGAATTAAACATGCAATTTTATAGAAATAAAATGATATGAAGTTAATGAGATAAATAGCTCACTATATTAATGCTATGAGTTGACAGCACACACATTAATGGCAACATATAACCGTGGGCTTTCTTTCGTAATCGAATTAATTATTATGGTTATATTACTTTATTAGCACAACATTTCACCACCTAATTACATAATTCCTTAATGTTTATTTCATTAACTCAAAATCAATTTCCTTTGGAAAATTATCTTTCTTGAAAAAATAAACTCAAAATACCCCATTAATATATTTACAATAATAATCATCACGAGTTATTACTACCACTTTTATCTTTAAATTTAATATTCACAGTCATTCTAATTGGGTCAATTTGGTGACTACCAAACAATTTATTATATGAATATTACATTAATTAAAGATGTTTCATAAGTAACAAATTATTTTCATTAATCAAAAGAAATAGTTTATCCAACTATGGGTGCTCATTTAATATCTTATGGAAAATAAACTAAAAATTTCATGCTTGATATGTTAATAATCACCCTTAGTGCATGAATAATTTACATTAATGTCTATTACTTAATTTGATATTTGCGAAACTTTTTAGTTTGTTGTAATATTAATATCAAATAGACTAGGAAATTTCAAAAGGCTTAAGGTTATTTAATGGGATTGGACCTTTGGGTTACCTAATCACAATGAGTGAATAAACAACACCATTCATTATCATAGATAGACATTTGGATAACCAAAACATACATGATATGCATGTGTGTGCGATAATATAATATTTACATCTTTAAATTGTAGAAATATTCTAAGCACCTAATCAAACTTAATGTAAATATTAGTTCTAAGAATAAAAATATTTAAAATTCTTCAAGTTCAATCACCTTATTAAAAAATTTATATATCAATTCTGATAGTATGCGTGTGGAATATGAAAACTCAACTTTGGAAAGAAATTTCAAATCTCAAGCATGAAAAAAAGAGTTTGAAGAAAGATACAAAATATTTTGGAAAAGAATAAGTAATATTTCATAATACTCTTTGAAGGAAAATGCAATGTCAATAAGTAAATTTAATAGTCTCAGAAAAACAATTGAAAATATCAAAATATGGACCAAAGGTTTGAGTTTACTATTAATAAGTAAAAAATGCTCATTTAATAAGGGTGTACGCGGCTATATTGTCAAAATAAATGAGACAAAATTTAAATAATATTTAAACTTTCAAAAAGATCTTACTGTAAGTAAACTCAACCATGTGTGTATTCATTGTGGAAGGACTAATTATTTAATTGATTGATGTAAATATTGCTTTAAAAATGTAAACAAGCTTGGGTTCCTAAAGGAAAACTAATGAAAGTTAACTTATATGGACCCAACATCTTATGGGTGTAAAATATATTTTAATTAAACCACACAAACTGTTAAACATGATTTAATTAATCTAAATATTAATCCATTAATTAGTTAAGCATGGCATTGTTCTTTATATAATATGATCTTGAATCATCATGAAAATCACATTTTTAGCATATTTAAGAGATAAAAAAAAACACTTACCTTGATTCATGTTAATAACATCCTTGAATTGGGTGAGAGAATGAATAATCCTTGAATCACAACGCCCTTGTTATTTTCTTCAACACAATTTAATCACTCTATGAGAATTCTGGATTTCCCTCCCTTATCCTATAATTTCATTATGTTGTCTTTTAGTGTCTAAATGATGGAAACTAATCATTTATTGATAGGCAGGGAAAGGACTCAAATATTCAAAAGTCACTTAATCTGAATCGTCCATCATGGTAAATACCAAAGAATCTAAATTCTTAATTAATAAAAGATGTCATTTGATTAATCGTCATAAATAACATTAACTCTTAGGATTTTGAGTATCCTTTCTTTAATAAATATGTATCTTAGCATTATTTAATAATTGAACACATTATACGATAATTATTATTAAAAATAATTCTAGCACCGGGCACTGAAGAAAAATTCATATAAAAATGCAATTTATGTGTGAAACAAAGGGAACTCACGTGAAAGAAAATGGTTCTTGTTTGATGTATGCTCATGTCACATGACTGACGACTAAGAAAACTTCTCTACCTCGTTCACTAAAAATAGTGGGTGTGTTACTTTTTGCGACAACTCCAAGGGGTGAATCATTAGAATAAGTAAAACTGGTAAGATTTTTTTGTCTATATTGAATATTTCTTTCTTGTGGATGAGCTAAAACATAGACTAATTAGTATTACTCAACAATGTGGTAAAGGTTGACATGGAGATTTTGAGTGCTTTGTCTATAAATTAACTTGTGAGACGCTTGACTAAAACAAAAATTGTAAAAGATAAGCTTTGTGATGCGTGTCAAATTTTGCATAAAACATCATCATATGTTAAAGAGAAAAAATAGGTTTTTACGGTCTAGTCCCTTGACCAGACGTTTTGGACGTTTTAACCGGGTCAATTTTTTTTAAACGATTAGGTCCATATAAATACCTTTTTCGACATGTCATTCATTTTGTTATCATTGACCTAATCAGCGATTGGCAGCATTTTCAATAAGCACGTCCGTCTCTTTCTTCATTCCTCTTTTGTCAAACAGGTTCGTTCTCTCCATTAACTTTGCATCTTATGATTTCTTTTCACTTCTGTTCAACGAACTTTGTTCTGTCAAAGAAAAAGTTATCTATTTGTTTGAAGAAATCAATCCTTTGCGCTTTGTTTAACCTATATTTTCCTTTGCATTTGTTCGATCATTTGTAAGTTTATACTTGTTATGAAGAAATGTTTGCATCTTGATCAATTATAATGGCTTGATGTATTTGGTTCATTTAATCAAATCATTGTAATTTTGTAAATCATGTGATGAATTAACTCGAACATTGAATGAATGATTTGGTTCTGTGTTTTTTATAATTGTATTTTAATTTTATATGTATATATATTGACTTGTGTTTTGATTTCGTAACATATTGTGATTTTATATGTTTTTATGTGTGTTCATGTGTATGTGTACTTTATGTATATAAAAGTTGTTCATGCATATACCTCAAATGATCATTACAATAAAGTACACGTAATTTGATGTAAAGTACACGTGAATTTTGGACATGATTATTTCTGATTTTTTCTTTTGACATTAATTTGGAATAATGTTAATGTCTATTAACTTTGTTACTTTCGAATCATTACATAATAGAGTTGTCATGTGTTTATTGGTACGCGCCAACGACATTAACCAATTTTGATGTTTTACAATAGTAAAATACTTTGTATATACCTGAGCAGAAATTAATAATAAAGTACACGCAATTTGATCTAATGTACACGTGATTCTCTATTGATTAGTTTTCATTTTGTTTTTTGATAGTAATTCTTCATAATGTTGATGTGCAGTTACTTTGTTAGTGTTGAGTCATCTTTAATAGAGTAGTCATGTCTTTGTTGGCCATGTATTTGTTGGTTCGCGCCATCGACAATAATTAAAATTGATCTTTAACAAAATAATTTTTCTGTTTTAATATAATGTAGGATATAATGGAAAGTTGTCGGATTGCTAGGTGTTGTTATTAGGATAATATGGCTTGCATTGAAAATTTTGAAGACATCTCACTAGATTTCATATGCAATGAGTTACGTAGTAGGTTTATGGATTTGAAAGATGGATCTTTTTCATTGAAATACAGCTTTGGTGATGAAAGTCGATTCATGTTGCTTTATGATAAAGATGTTCGTTGTATGTTACGGTCTCAAGTGATTCCAAATGCTGATTTTCTTTGGATATATGTCTTTGATTAAGTGGCTTTTGACACTAGTACAATTCATGAATGGGTCGAATGCACCTATAGAATATGTGATCGGTTTGACCATAGTTATACAAGTTGTGAGAGGGTTGAATCCATTGGTTCAAGTAGAGAAAGGGTAGACTATATATCATCATCCATTGCGATTGATATTATTAGTGGTGTTGAAAATGATGTTTATATTGGAGCTGTTGAGCCGAGTACATCACAAGTTTATCTCTCCAATGATTGGAATACATATATTAGTCATGAAGAGCAGTGTTTTAAAGGAGGTGTAGTTCAGTTTCGTGATAAGTTGATAAAATATGCTGTTGAGGTTGGTTTCAAGTATACATATTTGAAGAATGATAAAACTCGGGTGACAGCTGAGTGTTATAAAAGGAATATTGAGAATTGCATAGGGAGAGTTCATGATTCATTATCAATATTAAATGGTTACTTTTATATAAGAAGTCTAAACAATACGCATACTTGTAAGCGTGTATATCATAGTCCATTAAGCAAAATGATGGACTCCAAATTGGTTTCTACATTGCTTGCTGATGAGTTAAGGGATAAACCATTGTTGAGACCAATTGATGTATTTATAGATATGAAGAAAAACCGTGGTCTTGATATAGGTTATCATCATGCATGGCGTGGCAAAGATATGGATGCTACTGAGTTGCATGGTGATGAAAAAGTTTCGTATGCATTAATCAATGATTATAGGGAACTTCTATTGCAATATAATCCAGGATCATATTGCATTCTTGACGTCGAACCAGAGAGAAAATTATTCAAAAGAATTTTTTTAATGTTTGCAAGATCCATTAATGGATTTCAGTACTGCAGACCTCTTTTATTTGATGATGGTGCCTTTTTGAAGAGCAGGTATCGTGGAACGATTTTGTCGGCAACTAAGGAATGGGAATAATGGTAAATGTGAAGCATTGAAGTTTACTTTACAATATTATGCCTTTATTTTGTAATCCTTTGTGTGTTCTTTCAACAGAAAATATAGTACACGCATGACATCATAGAGTACACGTGAATATATGTGTGTACTTTGGGAATTACGCATGTATTTTGAGGTCAGTTTCCTTATTTGCACTAGAATCACAAAGTACACGCAATAGATAAAATAATACACGTGAATTTATATTCTAAGTCACATGTACTCTGTGATGTCATGCATGTAGTTTTGGATTTCTTTTAAAGTACACGCATTTCATTACTATGTACACGTGACATTCTGTTTAAACTTAATGTTTACATTGTAATGTTTTGCGTGTACTTTGTGATTTTTTCTTTGTTATTGTCAAATGAAACAATCATAATATGTTTATAATTTACATTTGTGTAACCTATAACTACAAATATATTTATTCTCTTGTATATCCATTGTGTTTATTGGTCAGCGCCAACGAAACTCTTTTCAGAGTTCATCATAGAATCTGTGTGTTGATATATGTTATTATAAATTCACGTGTATTGTTTTATCTATTGATTGTACTTTGGAATTATAATGAAAATAAAGAAGTAGACGTCAAAGAACACGCGTAATTCCCAAAGTACACGCATATATTCATGTGTACTCTATGATATCATGCGTGTACTTTTGGATTTGTTGTAAAGTACACACATTCATTACTATGTGCACGTGACATCCTGTTTACAATTAATGTTTACATTGTCATGTTTTACGTTTACTTTGTGATTCTTTCTTTGTTATTGTCAAATGAAAAAATCATAATAGGTTTATAATTTAAATTTGTGTAACCTATCACTACAAATATAATTATTCTCTTGTATAGCCTGCGTGTTTATTGGTCCGCGCCAGAGGCACCATTTTCAGAGTTCATCATAGAATCTGTGTGTACTGATATATGTCGTTATAATTTCAGGCCATTGTCCTCTTTCATATGCATTTGTTGATTTAGAGATAAAGGATAATTGGACGTGGTTTCTTATTAATTTGCGTGATGCAATAGCACATCAAGATCGAAACATCACATTCATATCTGATCGGAACAATGGTCTTATTGAAGGTGTCTAAGGTTTTTCCAATCTCTGCACATTGCTACTGTATACATCATTTACAAGGAAACATAAAGAAGAAAATATGGGGTACTACGAACTTCTGAAAGAATATCGTTCAAGATTTCATGCGTTGTGCATATTCTGTAACAGTTGATGAATTTTAGAAGAACATTGATACCCTAAAGAAGGAAGGTGGAGTTGTTGTCGCTGATTTTCTTGACAATTTACCTCTGAAGAATTGGTCTTGTGCGCATTTCACCGATAAGCGTTATGGTGACATGGCATCAAGTGTTGCAGAATCATTAAACTCTTGGATCCTAGAGGAAAGGCATTTACCGATAATTAATATGATGGATAAAATGAGGATCAAAATTATGAATTTCAATGCAATCAAACTTGTTGAATATGAAACATAGTCAAAGGAGTTGTATCCTCACTTTGATAAATTACTGACTGAAAATTGGAGTAAAGGGAGACACTGGAATATTAGCTACTTGAGTACACATGTATTCGAGGTTCATGCAAATGTGCAGGCCACAATCGACATAGAAAAAGGAATTCTCTCTTGTAAGAGTTGGTAACTACGATGTTTTCCATGTTCTCATGTTATTTCTGCCGTAAGGAAGATAGGCGAAAGTATTTATGATCATATTTAGGATTACAAGAAATCATACTCATCACCTATAATTACTCATCCTGATTTGATGTTCCTAAAGATTCCATTACCTAAAAATCTAGCAATCCTTCCTCCATTAACAAAGAGACCGATAGGGACGTAAAGAAATAAGAGAATAAAATCAATTCATTCATTATAACATTAGTTTTAAATAAAATCAATGAACATTCACATTTCAATAAATTATTGTAATTTTATTGTTGAGTGTTCATTTCTGTATTATTTTTTTTTGGAATGGAATCTACATAGAGTACACGCATGTTTTTATAAAGTACATGCATATTGGTATGACCAAAATCTAATTCAATATACATGTACTTTATGTATTATACATGTAATTTTATAAAGTAGACGTATATAAATGCATGTACTATTTGGAAAATGGTTTTGGACATTACAATGTGCTTGCACTTTATAAAAGACACTTAGGCCACTCATATTATTAAATTCCTATGTGTATTATGGTCCGTGCTAGTGCATTATTATACGAGTATTTCAATATGCATGTACTTTATATATTATGTGTGTACTTTATAAAGTACACGAGTAATATATAAAGTACAAGTATAATATATAAAGTACATTCATTTATATAATGGTTTGGGAGAATGCCTTATGCGTGTGCTTTATAAAAAATTGCATGTATTATAATTTAGAATAGATAGAATCGTATTTTGACATATATTGACAATACAATCATATTTTTACATACCAATTTTTTTACAATAAATGATATTAATGTTTATATTTTTGACAATACAATGTAGTTTGTCCTTTTTTTTAGTAAAATACACGTGATCATTTTTCCCAATGTTCACGTGTACTTTACTATATTTGGTGTATGATATAAGTGAAAATACATGCATGAAAGAAATAATTTTTTTATTAAAACAGAAAAATAAAGTACAATTTTTTCACATAACAAAAGCTGAAAAAAATAAAGAAGGCTTCTATTAGGGAAAGCTGTTAAAGGCATCTAAGGTGTCAGGAAGAGAGTCAATTAAATTCGAAAATACTCTAATTTCTTCTTCTATGACAGCTACAAGGCCTTCATGGTGTGCCTTCTTCTCCTTCAGCTTGGCGATTTTCAGGGGAACTTCTTGTCTATAGAAAGACATAAGGTCTTCATGTGTTTGAGGAGGGTGCTCATCCACATCAAATAAATCTATGGGATTGGGTGGAAGTCCAGAGTAGCCTTCCCTCACATATTTTTAAAACTTCTCAAAAGCAGTTTCATATGAGGAAAGATTTTCCTCAATTTCCCTTATTTTTTTTATTTCTTTCATCTTTCTCAAGAGTATCTCACAACTTTTCTGCTCGAATACTCATTATGTAATATTTACCTAGATGCAATGGTTAAGAAAGGAACACATATTACTCTTTTACAGGAAAAATTAAAGCTATTTATTTCTTTGACCAGAAGTAGTTGGGATAGTGAGTAGTTGATCTTAATAAATTTTTTTTGGTTATTGTGTCCTACTTAATAAGTATATACAGTGGTTTTAAAGTACACGCATAATATTTGGCCTTATTGTGTGTACTTTGTGATTATTTCTTTGTTATTGTCAAATGAAACAATCATAATATCTTTATAATTTAGATTTGTGTAACCTATCACTACAAATATATTTATTCTTTTGTATAGCCTACGTGTTTATTGGTCCGCGTCAGCGAAACTATTTTCAGAGTTCATCATAGAATCTGTGTGTACTGATATATGTCATTATAAATTCACGTGTACTGTTTATCTATTGAGTGTACTTTGGGATTCTAATGCAAATGAAGGAACGGACCTCAAAGTACACGCGTAATTCCTAAAGTACATGCATATATTTACGTGTACTCAATGATGTCATGCCTGTACTTTTGGATTTGTTGTAAAGTACACACATTCATTACTATGTACACGTGACATCCTGATTACACTTAATATACTAGAAATTATATGTAACTACATTGAATAAAACATATATATATACTTAAATAAACTTCACAATTTCCACCTATTAACAATTATGGAATAAAAATCCATTAGCTATATATGCTCTTTGTTGGAGAATTTTGTCATCTTCAAATGATGTTTTGAGAGCATTTCCTCTGGCAATTTGTTCCATCTAGTATATACAATACACCCTACAGTTAACACTGAATTTAAATAAAATGAAGAAATTAGTTAGCATAATGAGAATGAAATTTATTGAAATGTAATTTATTCAAGATTGTTTGATCTTATCCATTATTTTGTCTGGCGCATTCATTATCTTGGAGTAGTTCAAAATTTACATCATGACTCAAGAGAGAGTCTATTGTTGTTTTTTCTTTATTGGAAAGTGCATCTTCGAATTCCGTTCCTTCAAAGGATCTTATTATTGTACTTCTTTGACTTATTATTGTTGCTTTGGCCTTCAATTTGTACAACATTTCTTTGAAAATAAAAAAACTGTTAAGAGGAAAAACCATGAGTATATAAAATACAAAAGTGCATGTAATGTAAATAAGTTTAGGCCATAACCATTTTATTGGCCTCATTGTAGCATAACGAGGATGTATTTATTTCCAACGAGTGGAGAGAGCCCATATGGACAAACTTATTTGTTTATTTTTAGATAACTAATAATGTTAAATGACCTGCATCATCTTCTCCAATTGAATGTCTCATGGGAATGAAAAGAATATCAGAAATTTCAAAAAATTGTATAATATGTTTTTCTATCTGTTCTTTCTGCATTTCATGATCATTTTTTTGAACTGAGTCCTATTAAAAGTAATAGATTTGTTAGTAAGATAATTATGATAATATATATTTTAAAATGATAGGCAATACTTTAGGTTTTATTTTCCTTACCCAAGCATATAAGTTAAAAGAGTGCATAGGTCGAAGCCCATTTTTCTTCATTTTTATCTCCAATAAATGGGAAAAGCATTGAATTATCTGGTTCGATATTTCTTCGCCATTCAGCAATACCTTAATATCGTCCCCGTAAATGAATGCATCCTCCATCATAAAGAGACAATTGTTGAATTTCAATACAGAAAATAACGTTAGAAGAATAATTGAAACATGTATATAATCCATGATAATATTTTAATATGCGTGTATTTTATCTTTATGCGTGTACTTTATAAAGTACACGCATAAAGTTCAATAAAAAATGCTTGTACTTCATAAAAATAAGTGTGTAATTAATGAAATGGTTGTACTTAATAAAGTACACGCATAAAGTAAGATACAAAAATACATGTACTTTATGAATATGCGCGTATTTTATAAAGTACACGCATAAAGTTAGATGCGAAATTGTGTGTACTTCAAAAAGACATGCATGTACTTTATAAAGTACATGCATAAAGTTCAATACAGAAATAAACAATGAGAAGATTTGCCATGTTTCCTTCTCCTCCATAAAATATTGTTTCAATTTATTCTGGGCATCTTCTTTAAGGTATTTTGAACACTTATAGATTTTCAGGTCCACTTTATGTGTTGCATTTGTTTTTCCCTTTTTATTCTAGCCTTTATTGCTTTGCCCTTTTTTTTCTTTTGTTTGTGACAGTAGAAGCCTTATTGTGTTCATCTCCTTTTGACAAAGCATAAATAGGGTGTGAATATATATATTGTTCACTAATCTTGGGCTTCCTGTCAACTCTTTCTTCTATTCTCAAAACCATTGAGTTTTGAATTGAATTTATTTTTTCATTTTTTTTATATAATGAAGACGAAAAATCTTCTATCTTTTTCTTGAGATTATTATTTTCTGCTTCCTGGTGAAAAGAAAACATCATGTTTAAATATTGAACATGCCATAAACCTCAATGATAATAAACAAAACTATGCGTGTACATTCATTATTTGAAAAGAAGACCAAAGTACATGCAAAAATTTTCAATATACAAGTAAATGTACAAATAATTCCATGTGTACTTTTGGGTATTTTATAAACAAAGTACACGCATATCAATCAAAAGTACACGTGTAGTTTGTTCATAAAGTAGACGTGATATGCATGTACCTTGTTTATAAAGTTAGTGCTTGTACTCTATCGAAAAATGATACAACTGTATTTTAATCAAAAGTACCTGTTCAACTCTTTTAACTTCTGACTGATTAAGATCCAGCAAAAATGCCCCCTTTTCTACATCTCCATATCTCAATTTTTGTACTACATCTTCATACTTTTTTTTTGAGATTTTCATTAGTGTCAGACAAAAATGCATTTTTTTATTCCAAAATTATGAATGTTTCAGCCCGTTTTCTCAATAACTCACCGAGTTGTTTAATTCTAGACGAGTCATTCATCGTGGCTTGATCAAAATTTTCTTTCAAAGAATTGTTTAATAAAACAAGTTGGGCATTTTCTAGCTCCAACTTTTCTATTAAATCTTTTTCTTTCAAAAGGCTGGAATTCACCACCTTCAACTTCTTTATTTCTTCTTGAGCTTCTAAAAGTGAATTACTATCTAACTGTAACTATACATTCACAATGGTAAGGTTGACACTCTCCACCTCCAAAGAGGCCACCTTCTTTTATGCACAATCAAGGTCTTAAACTGCTTTAGATAGGTGATTATTTTTTCCAACAATTTCATTTTCAAACTAGCAATTTGTTCCTCCAAATTAACCTTCTCAGGCATTTCAGCATCTGTTGGTTTAACAATTCCCTTTGGTTGATCATTTACCTTTTTTTTCTTTGGAATCCCCATATTTTTAAGGGTCATATTCCAAACTGATGATAACTCATTGCCATTAAAATCTTCAGCAACTTTTTCTGATGATGAATCAACATGTATAGGACTAGCTGTAGAAATGTTCATAGAGTAACTGGGCCCTTCAAACTGAGATCCCCTTTGAACATAACTATCCTTACAAGCTGGTTTATTTGTTTCCTCCTTCAAATTTGCAGTTGCGATATCATTCGTCGCAAACCAATCTCTCAAAGAAGACAATTTCCACCTCAGGAATTTTGGATTCTTAGCTTTAAATTTTTCAATAGGAGGATCAATATCCAATTTCTCACATGCCCAATACTGTGATGATGCAAAAAACAAAATGTATTAATAATTGTATTACCTAGTTATTCATAATTGAAAGTACACATGATTTTTACAAAATACACACAAAGTTAAACCTGTACTTTGTAAATATAACAAGTGTTTTTTGAAAGTACACGTGATTTTTACAAAGTAAACGTGTACTTTGTCAATATGAGTTCACGTGTACTTTATAAAGTACACTTGTTATACTTACAAAACATATAACACGTGTATTTTAAAAGTACACGTGATTTTTATAAAGTACATGTGTACTTTATAAAGTTCACGTGTACTTTATAAGGTATACTTGTTATATTTACAAAACATAGTACACGTGTACTTTCAAAATACACTTGTTATATCACGTGTATTTTCAAAATACACCTGATATTAATAAAGTACATGCATGAATTTGTTTAACTATCACGTGTACTTTGTAAAAATCACGTGTACTTTAATAGTACACGTGATTTTTACGAAGTACACGTGATTATTGGTTTGTACATTTATAAATATCAGGATGTTGTTTTTCTCACCAATAGAGAAATGACATATCCACTTGTTGTTCTAGGTTTTGAACTTGTTGTTTTGTCAAGTGAATTGATGAGAAACTCGTGCACAGAAGATGCCCAATCATAACCATTCATTTAATCAATAATGTTGATCTATTTTATAAAAAAATCTTCCAGTGTGAAGTTTGAGTTGGAGAAAAACAACATGGTCAAGAAGTGGAGACAAACAAGTTTTACAAAATTGGCAATGCCTTCGTTTGTGTCCAACTCGATCGATTTCTTCAAACCCGCTAATATATCTGACTTTCTTATTTTTTTTTAAGTATCGTGCAAGAAATGTAAGCCTTTGAGATATAGTCGGTCTTTTTTTCAGTTCTATTGATTTTCCCCCCTCAACCAATGGTATGGCAAATATTTAACTTATATCTATTATCATTATTTCAATCCTACTCGTCATATCGAAACTTTTGGTTTCCTTATTGTACAACTCGATAATTGATAAAATATCTTTTATCGGTCTTCTTTTGGTCCACTTCTACTACTTCCCCTCTGTAGTAGGCATTGAAAAGCTCCCAGAATGGAGTTTTTTAAGAAATTCAATATGCCTATTGTTTATTTTATCTTTAATCTGACCAAAATCTTGAAGAAAGCTAACCAAATTTGATCGATAGTGGTCATTCTTCTTTGCAGCACATGTAAGTTTCAATGCCACACTAGCACTAGTACTAGAACCGGATGAAGAACTATCTTCAGAACTGCTCTTTTTTTATTCTTTCCTTTTCTTGCCTTCATCTTCATCCCCATTCTATTGATCTATAAATCAAATTTAAATTACTAATCTATAATGATATGTACAAAAACTAAAATACATGCAAATTAGAATAAAACATAGACTAACACAATAAAATACAAGCATATTTAACAAAAGTACATGCAATATTCTCACAAAAAATTGATACAAGTATCAATAAAATACATGCTAAAGGCGGTAATATATATCGTCCATTTCATGGTAATACCTAACAGAAGTTGTTCGATAAGTCAAAAACCAATATTATCTCTTCCTAACATATTCAGAAAATACGTGATACAATGGCTCCATGCTAAAAGCGCCAACATTATCAAAACCCCTTAAGCAATACTGCTCAATTTGTTTAGCTAAATCCTTCTCTTTCGATTCAGTTACTTGAAGTTGTTGCACATCAAAAGTGCACTTAATGTCTTCATAGTAACTCTAGAAACCAGGTAACCTTTTAGCTCTATCATTCATGCAAAGGAGAGTTGAATTTCGTCATCACTAGTACTAATTTAATGTCGATGTGAAAGGTTTTGTATTGTTAAGATCTTCAAAGGTACAAGAAGCAGTTTTACAGTTGAACATGCTTGATGGTATGATTCCTAAACAATAAAACAACAATATAAAAAAGTAAATTCATAATATATAATAGTACAAGCATATTGGATTGAACAAATTCAATTTCAATCTGCATGTACTTTGTGAATTTTGTGTGTTCTTTAAAAAGCTCAACAAAAAACCCAAAGTACACGCAAAAATCCCAAAGTACACGCAAAAATCCAAAAGTACATGCAAAAAAGCCAAAGTACATGCAACAATACAACACTTTAAAATACATACAATGATAAATAAATGCCACTGGCGCAGACCCCAATTAATATAGGATATAGACAAATACACCATGGCATATTTTATTCAAAATATATACAATTTTTGATATAAAATACATATACATTGCCATGTATAAAAATAAAGAAAAAACAAAGTAACCATCACATTCTCTAATATCTCTGGCTCCATACAACACTTTAAAATACATACAACGATAAATAAATGCCGCTGGCATGGACCACAATTAATATAGGAGATAGACAAATACACCATGGCATATTTTATTCAAAATATGTGAAACTTTTGATATAAATTACATATACGTTACTGTGTACAAAAATCTAAAAAACCCAAAGTAACCATCACATTCTCTAATATCTTTGGCCCCACATGTAAGACACTGAGAAGTTGTATTAGGAAATCCCAAAGTTAGATCTATCATTCACTCCATGCTTTAATTACTTTTATAGATATAGGGGTAAATATCTTTCATACTTGCATCGCAAGACTTGCAGTTCCCTTCTTGATGACGTTTGGATGTTGAATCAACGCTCTTTATAAAGAGCGTTGATTCAACATCCAAACGCTGTCAGGCAGGGAACTACAAGTATTGTGATGCAAGTATGAAATATATTTATGCTTCACATTCTCTCATGTATGAAAATCAGATTAACTCAAAGTAACCCACACATTTTCTTAATCTTTGGCCCCATATGTAAGACACTGAGATGTTTTATGAGGAAATCCCATTGTTGGATCTATCACTTCACTGCACGCTCCAATTAAATTTATAGATAGTTTCTTTGCCCCACATGTAATTCATTTTTCTAAATCCTTGTCTTTTGATTCAGTTCCTTGAAGCTTTTCCACATTAAAAAAGCAATTAATGTCTTCATAGTAGTAGAAAAAATCAAATAATCTATTCGCTCTATCATTTATGCAAAGGAGAAAAAAAATTTCATCATCATTAAAATAAAAAAGTACATGCATATTAGACTGCACAAATTCAGTTTCAATGTGCGTGTACTCTCTGGATTTTGCGTGTACTTTTTGAAAGTACACACAAAATCGATAGAGTACACGTAATAAAACCGGGATGTACATGTACATTATTCAAATCATGCAAATAGTGTGTTTTGCATTTAAAATCAGGACAACAAATGTATTTTTTCATATTATGAGGAATAAGAATGTTATTTGATTAAATCCATGTGTAATGTCTACAAATTTATACATTAAAAAATTAAAGAACATATACATATATGAGAAGGTATCCATACTTGTTATTGGTGTTTGGAAGAATTTGATTGAGAATTTTAATTGCTTGGTAGAATTTCAATGATTAGGGTTTGATCCCTTTAACTTCTGTGAAGTGTGTTCGTATTGGAATTCAAGGGTATTTATATGTGGTTGTTGACTAAATTTTGATTGAGGATGAGAATCGTTTTGGTGTTTTGATTGAACAATCATTACGGTTAGGGTTTTTATCAAAGAGGTTTTTTGGCGCTTCATTTTTTGAAAAGTGCGATTCGATTTCTGAAAAGTGCATTTTTGTTTTAATTTCGGAGTATTTATATGTTGGACCTAATCGTTTAAAATTTGTTGGGCCCGATTTGTTAGTCCAAATTATTAGTCCAAGGAGCAGACTGTAAAAAGCCCAAAAAAAATCTTTTTCATCACACTTACATATTTCATAAAACACAAGTTATGCATCCAAAACCTACTTCAGAAAATTCCTTAAAATATATAATTTGCAAAACTATCATAAACTAAACAAAACCTTGTGGTAAGTTTTGCAAATAAAGAAACATATCCAGTTAGCATATCTTATTAATCGACTAGAAAGGTCTTTGAAAGGAGAAAATAGTACTCCTAAACCATATAGGTGGCTATGTGAGGCTTACATAGACACCTATTTTAAGACATAGGTTGGTTTTATATTCTCCCGGAAGCTTAGGCGACTATGAAATACTTTACATAGGTTCCTATCTAAGTAGTAGGTTTGCTCTCAAAAGTTCTAATTGATATAGTCAACTACAAAATTCACACACGTGCTTATTAACATGACAGTCTACTATGTAAAGCTGCATAGTCAAATATTCAATCTGGTAAAGTTAGAATTTTGTTATCAATGGTTATATTTTGAAAAAGATATATAATATTCTCAAACCCTCATATTTAACCACCTAAAATTATCAAAATAGATTCACAAAGGAAACATTATTATTCATCATCCTCAACATTTTTGACATTGAGAGCATTCAAAGATCCAAACATAATTCCTTCATTTAAATTAATATATCTCCCACTTCATTTGTTTCAAATAATTCATGGAAAATTGACTTCATTTATTTCAAATATTTTCATTTACAACATTAACAAATTCTCTCTAAAAGAAAAGGGCGACATGCCCTACAACTGATGAAATATGAATATAGAGTCAAGGCAAATGAAGCGTCTACTAGCAAGGCCCTGTAACTTCCACAACAGCTACAGCTCGTCACCTGACTGGGAATACTATGCATGGTGTCCTTGTGGTTGGGCACCTAAAAAATGGTTTTTACAAAAAGATAGATTTGAAAGCAAACGGGTCAGAGCCCGAATGTGGAGAGTATTTTAAAAACAGCAAGTGCTTTAATAACAATTAAAACAATGAATGCAAGATACATGTTAGGACGTGCTCTCACATGAGATACTCACCTCTCGTCTAACAGTGCACTTCTAACGTTCCTGTACCCATACATGTGTTATTTATCTAACTAAACCATCATAGGTTCTAACCCAACTACTCGATTCACAATATGAATTCCCAATGTTATTATTTAAAATAGATAGCTTTACTTGAACTCAGATTCTCAATTGTAAGACAATTCACTCTCGGTTAACCCATTATGTTTTCTCAAAACATTACCATAATTATATTCATAATAACAACATGAAAGTTCCCATTATCTACGTGTATATTATTCATGTCATAAATATACAATACAAGCACCCCGAGACTAAGCTGCGGTGCACACATACTCTGCTATCCATCCCGGTACATCACGTACATAAGGATCACGTATTCCGAATCTATCAGGAATCGTTCTCAGATAACAACATCATAGATAATGGAGGCGAACACGGTCACATCACATGGGTCACGCACATACCTGCGCTCCCACGATCAGCAGACTTATTAACATCCCAATAAGCCCTTCCCTGACCTATGTTCATCGAGGTACCAGTCTAAATCCGGGCAACACAAGGATTAGAGGGCCCTAAGCGAACGTAAACCTCCCGTGATAGCAAGTACGGTAGGTATGTCATACACATAAAATTATATGCTAAGCATTCACACATCTTAGATATCTCAATATTAATAAAGGTATACTCTACATCCTTATACAATTATTATAATTTTATATATATTTTAAGTCTCTCGATAATATAGAGTTTAAACTGCCGACACGTCACACGTCATAGTTCTTATACTTAAAACCTATCTTAAATAAATTATTAAGTTCCTATTATTCCCACATATATCATCGTCATTCCTAAGGTCCTTACTTCTGCCCCGAACCTCATTTCATCAACTATTCCAATTTACACTTTTAACCCAAATATTATCTCACTTATCAAATTTCATTAGATTTAGAATAATTCCTCAAATTGAATTCTATTAAGGTCCAAATTTCATAGCCATGCCTAATGGTCTTTCTTAAGTTTAAGGGTATTCATAAGGTCTCAAATCATATTTCCCAAGGGTTAACATCATAAAAATTAAATAGGGAAAACTTTACTCATTCTGGGAAGGTCGATCGATCGACCTTTTCCTTCGATCGATCGATGGTGGTCGATCGATCGACTGATGAACATCGATCGATCGAACGCACCAAGTATGGCTACGGATTGCTTCGTTTTGCAGTTTTCAAATCATCCCAAAACACCATTAACAAGCATGAAACTCTAAGATAACGTTATAATATCATCATACAATCATCCTACAACAGTATTAATGTTCTAAAACCAATAATTCATCATTCAAGGGCTTTGTTTAGATCAAATCTTCATCAAGAATTCCAGATTTCTATTTCTTTCAAGAACATTAATAAAATTCTCCTAAAATCCGTTTTTAGATCATCAATGGTTCTGTTTTGAATACATAATTCGTCCAGAAAGTTTCTACATGCAATTCCTAATATAGTTCATAGTTATAAATCCTCAAATTCATGGGTCTAATCAATCTTCCAAGATAAATTTGATGATAATCCTAAACATGGAAAAGCATAGCATTTAATCAATTATAATTAAACCACTTGCCTTAATCTTTCTCTGAAATTGGAGGTTGAATCTTGAAGGTTGAATCTTTCCTCCCTCTCTCTCTGCAGAATTCTCCTCTTTCTCTCTCTCTCTACAAGTTCTTCTCAAGGATGATGACAATGGAGGTGTGGTTGGTTTTTGGCAAGTTGGAACTATTTCTTAACTTCTCCCATAGCCCATTAAGTCCCTTAGTGTAGTTAGTGGGTTTAGTGGATAAAGAATAAGTCAGATTTTTATTTCTAATTTTCGTGGGTTTTAATTACCCAATTTCTGAAATTACCAAAATGCCCTTATAAGTTACCGGTATGGCCCAATAATGCCCCGGGACCCAAACTTAACCCCCGGCTAGTGTTTTCGGACTATTTCGACCCTTCCGGACACGTTGGCGCACTCAAAATGACCATACGCTTAATAGAAATAAATTCACTTTTTAATTCAAATAAATATATTCTTGACGCGACTGTCACGTGCGTCCCAACAAAATTTCCCAAATTGCCGTATTTCAATCTCGCGACAATTTCAATAGTTCCAATATTCATATATTGCCATATATACACATTATAATCAAATGCTAACTCACATCTCGTTAATATTTTATCCGGATTAATTCTCAATTAATTCACATTTAATTTAATTAATCCCATAATTAAATAACATAAAAATACGGGGTATTACACCCAGCCACAGGGGCGTCTTGCTTAGGATACCTTGGAAGGAACGTGCTGCAGCTTAGGTGGGAGTTGCAGGCCTCTTGATTAGATGACTTCATTCATTTTAATCCACTCTTAGAAAATTTATTTAGTTGGGCATGTGTATCCCTTTCCATTATTCAGTTGTTACTTGGACATTTGTATTTGAGTTATTTCTAGTACTGTTTCCTTGGGATTTATTTAGTATGGATGTTTTACTTTAAGTTTTAAATGTTGGGATTCAATTGTTGAATGTTTAAATTAATTGGATTACGTTCCAGGATTATTGTGGTCTGATTCTTACTTATTGAAATGTTGATTATTAAATAAATAATTTTTCTTTAAATAAAATTTGGAAAATAATGTTATAAAAATGGTTTTGATACTTAGCTTAATTAATTAGGGTGTTTAAATTGGGAAAAGTTATTTTTCGACAGTGATGCTGAGAATGAACCAACTGTTCACCTTGAATTAATTTAATAAAGGAGTGATCTCCCAGTATTTAATTAGGCGGGGTGTCACAGGTGGTATCAGAGCATCAGGTTCTAGTGTCCATAGGATCTGTACGGCTTATTTCGCTTTCAGCTTAACATTTTTGCTATAGAGCCCTATTTTTAGGATTGTTGTATTCCTGCTTTTACGTTTACATCTTTAGCTATTTGAGATTCGATAATAACTGTAGACTAATAAACTTCTTCACGTTTCATATGCATCCGAGACGTGCACCGAAGGATAGGCGTGCCCAGGTCGAGCAGCTAGCAGCTCCGGCACAAGGCACTATGAAGGCTAATGAGGTAGCCGCCATTGTTGCTCAGGCGGTGAATGCCGCGATAGCGGTGGTTCAGCAGGCTCACCCCAAATTCAGGCAGTGGCGCCAGTACCAACACAGCTTCCATCTGCATGGGAGAGAGTTAGGGATTCCTTTCAGAAGGCGCATCCCCCTGAGTTCTCTGGTAGCTCAGATATCATCACAGTCAGCCAATGGAAGAAAGACATCCAGCGGCATCTTCGAATGTATGAGTGCATCGATGTACAAAAACAGTTGTTGGCTTCCTTTAAGCTGGTGGGAGCCACTTTACAGTGGTGGGAGTCCACTACCACCTTGGAGGAGAGGGACACGATCCCTATTCAGTCGTTTTGGGAGCGGTTTGACCGCAAGTATTTTCCACCCGCTGTGTAGACTGAGATGAGGCGGAAGTTACTAAATTTGAAGCAGGAGAATTCTACCGTAGATGAGTATGAGGAGGAGTTCATGAGACTTCTCACCATCGTGCCAGATGAGGCACCCACTGAGAGCAAGAAGATTATGTTGTTTGTGGACGGGTTAGCTTGGAGGATCCGTCAGCACCTTATAGGGAATTTGTCACTGAGTACTTTCACTGATGTACTCAATGCTGCGTTACTACATTGCCAGGATCACCGCTTCCATCTGTAGGGAAGCAAGAGAGCAGGAGAGTCCAGCCACCAGGGCAGGACCGGGGGTAGTAGTGCTAGTGGGGCACCATCTCATAGACAGACTCGTCAGCACGAGCAGAGTTCCCATCATGGGGACCCTGCTAAGCGATTCTGTTTAGGTGATTCTAGGCAGGGATTTGGGGGTTTTAGGCAGGGCCAGCAAGGCCAACACCGACAGCAGGGTCAGCAACAGGGCCAACAACGTAATCATCAGGGCCAACAGGGCCAGTGGCGGGGAGGTAACGGCCAGTAGGGATGTGGTCAGCAGGGACAGAGGGGAGGTAACTTCAGAGGTTGATGTTTTGGGTGCGGTAAACATGGCCATAGGCGCCAGGATTGTCCAGAGGGAAAGAGGGCCCCACAGCAGCAGGGTGCCCGTAATGAGCCGCAAAGGCCACTTTTTCTACCTGCCCTCCCAGCTCCAGCCCAGGTGCCATCCCTACCAGCCATTCCAGCAGCTCCAGTGCAGCAGGGGAAGTTACAGTATGGACGTGTCTATAACGTCCACCAGGCAGCAGCCCCACAGGCACCACCCGCGATTGAGGGTATGTTTCCTATCCATGGTACTATGTGTCGGGTTTTGTTTGATACTAGGGAGACACATTGTTTTATAGCTACGCATTTTGCGAAGGCCTTAGGTTTGTGAGCCATAGCAGAGAGGACAGTGACGTGTGTAGAGTCACCACTGGGGAGTGGGTCGCTTATTTTCTTTATATGCCGGGGAGTGGGGGTAGAGATTGGTAGTTTGGTATTACCTGCTGACATGTTAGTCTTAGATATGCATGAGCACGATGTTATTATCGGTATGGATTGGCTCGCAGCTTATAGAACCATGATTCATTACTTCGGTGGGAGCATTATTTTTCCCATTCCGGGGCAAGAGATGTTTGTAGTGGCGATGCCTCGCCCAGAGGGAGGCTCAACTGCTCATTTGTATTATATAGAGGAGGATACCTCTAAGGAGGTTGTGATTCCGTTAGACTTGATTCAAGTTGTTTGTGAGTATTCCGATGTGTTTCAGGAGATACCAGGGCTACCCCCTAGTCGAGAGATAGACTTTGTCATAGATTTATTGCCAGATACGGGACCTGTAGCACGCGCACCCTACCGTATGGCTCCGTTAGAGATGCGAGAGTTACGAGATCAGATAGCACAGCTGTTAGGCCAGGGCTTCATTCGCAGGAGTACCTCACCTTGGGGCGCTCCAGTATTGTTTGTGAAGAAGAGAGATGGTTCACTGAGGTTGTGTGTGTACTACCGGGAGTTGAACAAGGTCACGATACGGAATAAGTATCCGTTGCCTTGAATCGATGATCTGTTCGATCAACTGAGGGGAGAAACATTCTTTTCGAAGATAGATCTGAGGTCGGGGTACCATCAGCTACGTATTAGGGAGCATGATGTTTCAAAGACTACCTTCTTGACAAGATATGGGTCTTACGAGTTCAGAGTGATGCCATTCGACCTCACAAATGCTCTAGTCGTGTTCATGGACTTAATGAACCGAGTGTTCAGAGAGTTCTTGGATCAGTTTGTCATTGTCTTCATAGATGAAATTTTGATATATTCACTTTTCGAGGAGGATCATGCTGAGCACTTGAGGCAGGTTCTTCAGACTCTATGAGAACATCAGTTGTATGCTAAGTACGAGAAGTGCGGGTTCTGGTGGCGAGAAGTACAGTTCTTGGGCCATGTTGTTTCTGAGCAGGGGATAGCAGTTGACCCAAGAAAAGTGTCAGCGGTGAGGGAGTGGGGACAACCCATGACACCGATGGAAGTGCGTAGTTTCTTGGGATTAGCCGGATACTACAAGAGATTCATTCGGGGATTCTCCAAAATAGCGGGTCCATTGACAAATCTGACTCATAAGGGGGTACCATATGTTTGGGATGATGCTTGTCCGTTGGATTTCGACAAGCTGAAAGACAAGCTTACTTCAGCACCAGTCCTTGCTTTACCGAAGCCGGGTGTAGAGTATCTGGTTTACACCGATGCATCCTTACAGGGACTTGGGGGAGTACTTCAGTAGGAGGAGAAGGCTATAGATTTTGCCTCCCGCAAGCTTAATCCCTATGAAAAGAATTACCCCACCCACGACCTAGAGTTAGCAGCGGTCATTTTTACATTAAGGATATGGAGGAACTATTTATTGGGGAGAAGTTCCGTGTGTTCATTGACCACAAGTCACTGCAGTACCTGTTCACTCAGCGAGAGCTGAATATGCGTTAGCGTAGATGGTTAGAGTTTGTGAAAGACTATCAGTTCGACATACAATATCATCCTGGGAAGGTCAACGTAGTTGCAGCTGCGTTGAGCCGTAGGCCGATAGACGAGGTAGCGGACGCTTGGAAAGCTAAGTGGAAGGAGCTAGGCCACTAGGACGCAGTATCCCGTTCTTTCACATCCGTTATGTCAGTCACACCCGAGATAGTTACGAGGGTGATACAGGAACATACCACAGACCCGTTTTTCCAGGAGAAGATTGTACGACTCTTGGCCAAGGGTGCTGAGTCCTATTCTGTTAGTTCTGATGGGGGTTTGAGGTTTAATGGGAGATTGGTGGTTCCAGAAGGAGCAGAATTACGTCATGCAGTGATGGCCCAGTCTCACGGGTCCCGATTTGCAGTACATCCTGGAGGAGATAAGATGTACCAGGATATGAGGCGACAATACTGGTGGAATGGGATAAAGAAGGACATCGCTGAGTTCGTGTCCAAGTGTTCTACCTGTCATCTGGTAAAGGTGGACCATCAGAAACCGTTAGGGTTGCTTCAACCATTGGAAGTACCCGCGTGGAAATGGGAGAGTATCTCCATGGATTTTATTACGGGGTTGCCTACATCACAGCAGGGCCACGACTCTATCTGGGTTATTGTAGACCGTTTGACCAAGTTGGCTCATTTTCTGTCGGTGCGGACAGATTATACCACGGGTCAGTATGCTCAGTTGTTCATTTCTGAGATTGTCAGATTACATGGAGTGCCCCTGAATATTGTGTCAGATAGAGACAAGATTTTTGTGTCGCGCTTTTGGGAAAGCTTTCAGGAGGCTATGGGTACTGAGTTGAGATTGAGTTCCGCTTATCACCCACAGACAGATGGATAGACAGAGCGTACTAATCAGATGTTGGAGGATATGCTACGCATGTGTGTTCTCGACTTTGGAGGCGGTTGGGAGCCACATCTTCCACTGGTAGAGTTTGCTTATAATAACTCTTATTAGTTCACGATCGGTATGGCTCCATTTGAGGCTTTGTATGGCAGGCCTTGTCGTTCCCCGGCTTGTTGGCTCGAGGTGGGGGATAACAAGTTTCTAGGACCATAGGTGATTCAGGAAACCTTCGCGAGGATTGAGATGACCAGGAGTCATATTCGAGTAGCCCAGGACAGGCAGAAGAGCTACGCCGATGCGAAACGGTTCTTCCGGGAGTTTAATGTGGGGGACCAAGTGTTACTGCGTGTATCTCCTATGAAAGGAGTGATGAGGTTCAGGAAGAAAGGGAAATTGGCCCCGAGGTACATGGGACCATTTCCCATTATCGAGAGAATTGGGCTGGTAGCATACAGATTGGGACTGCCAGAACATTTACATCGCATCCACGATGTATTCCACATCTCGACGTTGAGACAATACCTTCGAGATGATATGGCCTATACTCACATTGTGATAGATGAGATAGACTTACAGCCTGACAGCTCTTACGAGGAGAGGCCGGTGGCTATCCTAGACTATAGTGAGAGGAGATTTAGGTTGAAGATAGTTCCACTTGTACGGGTCCAGTGGGAGCACCATAATGTGGAGGAATCCACATGGGAGCCCGAGGCCGATATGCGCGAGAGATATCCAGATTTGTTCTTACCAGGTATGCCTTATTTTTCGAATTTTGGGACGAAATTCCGTTATTAGGGGGGAAGTATGTAATACCCCGTATTTTTATGCTATATTAATTTGGGGATTTATTAAATTTAATGTGAATTAATTATTTAATAAAAATCCGAAAATTAATTATGTTATAATTATTAATATGACGAGAGTTAGTAATTATGGGAAATTTGTTGAATATTACTAATGAGCAAAGTAATATAATATTTGTTATATTGAATGTCACGAGTGAATAAAATGACAATTTTGGAAATTTAGTCGGGACGCGCCCGTGTCGCGTCGGGACTATATAGTGATGAATAAAAGTGAATATTTTATAAGTTGTTCGTATGGTCATTTTGAGTGTGCCAACGCATCCATAAGGGTCGAGATAGTCCGAAAAGTGTACCCGGGGGTTTAGTTTGGGTCTCGGGGCGTTTTTAGGCCTAATTAGTAACCTGGGAGGGCATTTTAGTCATTTTGTATTTTTGGGTAATTAAACCAACGAAAATTAAAGGGGTTATATCAGATGTTTAGGTTATCTCTTAGGGTTAGAAAACTCAAAACCTTTGAACGGCCATTGGAGAAGAGAGGAGAGAGCTCTCAAGGCATTCCAAGGCTCAAAACTCACCTGTTTGCACCGCCGCCACCGCCAACGCGTAGATCGCGAGACGAGAAACGCAACCACACCAAATTCGGCACAAACCTGACTTCTAAAAATCCTAGGCAAGTGTTTATCTTGCTTATTTCGTTTATGCATCTTTCATTTTAGTTTAGGAATGATTGAGAATGAATTATAGGGAAGAAAAACCCATTTTGAGATAGGAAAATTCATGTAGTTATGGTTTAAATGAAAATTCTGGAAACCCTTGTCATGTAGAGGATTTAACCACGAAATTATGATGTTTATAAGAAGAAAATTCTGGGAAAAATCATATTAGAACCATGTTTAAGATATTTCTAGGGTTCTTGATAATTATATAAAATTTTGGGCTGTTAATCCATGTTTAATGATAGAAATCCACATGCTTTACGTTGGAAATGCCTAGTATGATGATATAATGTTAGTAGTATGAATCTTTAGAAGTTTGGGAACATAAAACTTGAATTTGGATGAAGATAGGTGTTAGAACCCGTAAATGCCAAACTGCAGAAATCGAAATACCTGTTTGATCGATCGATCGAGCCTAGAGCTTCGATCGATCGAAGGTTCGATCGATCGAGCCCCAGACCTCGATCGATTGACCCCTCCTGGCAGACTTAAGTTTCCCCTTTTTAAATTGTTAAATTGATACGAAATGAAGAAAACTTCTTAGACATCCTTGTTAAAATAATTTGGTAGATAATGATGACCAGTAGGATTCATTAATGAATAAGAGACCTTTGAAGTAGGGCGAAATCTATGTTTTGGGATACTTTACATAGCGACAATGTAAGTATATATTAAAGGGGAGTGACATGTAAGAGAGTTACTTTGGGACAAATACGTATACCTATTGAATTTTTTACTTGGGAGGATAGTATCCATGAGCGTTATGTAGTAAGTGGAAAAGTTCCTCAAAATTAAAGTAAGATGTGAACGGTTATACATAATAATTAAATAATGGGAAATAAATACAAATGTCGTAATAATGGGACTTGAGATGTACCTAAATTGTTACGGTGACAATAGTATAGTTATATGACTCTGTGTATACATATACTATCTATGTGTGAAAATCATGCCCGTGCTACTTGCTATCCCTGAGGTTTTCCTGCTAGGACGATCTTATCTCAACGTGCTTTATGGGGGATATTGACTCGTACCCTAGAAGATAGATATCCTTGGTACAATCTATTGAATCGATAGTTCAGATGGTCCTAAGAGACGTGAGGGTATGTACTGACCTCTTGGAGACTTGGAATCTATGCTTCTCCTCAATCTTGTTTGTGTATATGTTGATATAGTTTGAGAGTGATTCCGAACTTGTATTTCCCTTAGTGTGAGCGATACGCGGATTGGATAGCAGAGTATGCCTGCACCATAGTTTTTATGTGGGGTGCTGTTAGAATATATATATATATATATATATATATATATATATATATATATATATATATATATATATATATATATATATATATGAAATTTGGGGAATTGAAACTGTTACTGTGTTATGGAAAGTGAGAAATGAATCTTGACTATAAATCGGAAATACTTGTTTGAAAAGTAAAATATGACACTAGAAAACTTTATAAATCAATGAAGTTAAAACGAGAGTTATGTTACTAATTGGAAGTATCCTTTTAAACAATTATATTTTTCGGTTTTAAAATATTACGAGTAATCTAAGATAAGTTAAATCATTGGAAAGATTAGTGCGATAAATGATAAGATAAACCATTGGGAAGGTTAGTGCGATAGGTGTGCACATTAGAAGAGAGGTGAGAATTTCTCAAGAGAGTGTCGCACTAATATGTTGTTGCATTGGCCTGTAATCAATTTAAATACTTGCTAAACGAATTTTAAATCATACACACTATCGGGCTCTGATCCGTTTCTATTTCTCTTTTCTCTTGTATGAATATGTATATATTACAGGTGCCCAGCCACAGGGGTGTCTTGCTTAGGATCCCTTGGAAGGAACGTGTTGCAGCTTAGGTGGGAGTTGCAAGCCTCTTGATTAGACGACTTCATTCATTTTAATCCACTCCTAGCACATTTATTTAGTTGGGCATGTGTAGCCCTTTCCATTATTCAGTTGTTACTTGGACATTTTTATTTGAGTTATTTCTAGTACTGTTTCCTTGGGATTTATTTAGTATGGATGTTTTACTTTAAGTTTTATATGTTGGGATTCGATTGTTGAATGTTTAAATTAATTGGATCACGTTCCAGGATTATTGTGGTGTGATTCTTACTTATTGAAATGTTGATTGTTAAATAAATAATTTTCTTTAAATAAAATTTGGAAAGTAATGTTATAAAAATGGTTTTGACACTTAGCTTAATTAATTAGGGTGTTTAAATTGGGAAAAGTTATTTTTCGACAGTGATGCTGAGAATGAACCAACTGTTCACCGTGAATTAATTTAATAAAGGAGTGATCGCCTGGTATTTAATTAGGCGGGGTGTCACAGGTACTCCAAAAAATTCATAAATAGATTAATGAGTTTTAGTACAAAAATCACGGGAAGTAAAACGTTTTGGTAACATTATCAACATAACAAAATAAATAAGACGAGATAAGTACAACGCAAAGCAAATTAATAAGCCGTTGAATTAAAAACTACGTCTCTGATACCAATAACTGACATAAGAATCAAATCCAACTCTGTAATATAAATCTCAAGTATACAATATCCATCACCAAATATAAGTATATGATTTAAAATTTCTTACTCGGGATAAACTGAAATAATATAACTACATGTACTTAAATAAAAATATATGTGAATGATCTACAATGCTCAACTTCTACACCATAGGAATAATGAATATGATGTCTCTATAGATACTCCTCCAATAATCCAACCAAGTGTACGACAACCACAATGGCCTAAGACCTGTATAAAACAGTTCAACAATAAATGTTATAGAAAGTCTATAAAGAGTAAGAATTTAACTGAAGTTGGGCTATAAGAATAATAATAATACATCTTCCTCTTGTATTAAGTGAATTTTGAGTTATTTAAGTTACCCAACCTAAACAATCTCAAAAAAAACATTTGATGCTACTCCCAAACCCCAGTGAGTCCCATATGATATAAGTTCCTCTCTTAATTAAGTATAATTTATTAAATGGGTAATCTCTTACATTAAAAATAACTCATTTACGAAATGTAGTGTCAATAACTGTCTCTAGTTATAATTTTTAAAAATGTCTTAAGTCTCCTAATATCGAATAGTCACAGTCAAAATAATAAGTATACACATTTCTCTTATATTCATAACATTATTCCCAAGTCATATGTTTATAGGATACCATCTCAAGTAAGACAATACATAATCATAGTGTAAGTCATTATAACACCCCGACCCAAATTTTTGGGCTACCCGTGATCAATCCGCCCCGACCCGAGCGCTAGGTGTGAAGTATAATGAAATAACCTACATAATATTTCTAGTCCAGTTTTATTTAATTAACATTTCACTTGTTTAGCATGTGGTTTCCATTTATAATATGATTCACAAATCAAGCTATGTGAGGGACCCGTGGGAAGCATCCACGGAATCCAAGCATACAAAACTACTAATGTAAATAAAAGAGAATAATTACCTGTATAACACCTTCAAAATACGAAACCGCATCCCACCTACCATAACAAAGACACGAGAATGAGTCGAATGCCCCATGGGAAATATACAATAATGCAATATAGAATCGAACAAATATATATATATACACACACACATGCATGAAACCATTTTTGTTCCAAAAATGTTATTTACCCCAATTAATTCACCTCAATCTTATGAAAGAACTCCCATTGCCTTTTCCTGACATTTATTCCTTGATTTAACACACCGGGCTAAATAATCAAAACAAATACGCCTTGTTTAAGGAAAATAATATCTTTTCCCAAAATTTCCCCTTTATGTATACCAATTCACGTGTATTTTTGTTTGAAATTTACCCTTTCAACACAAGCAACACCGTGTAGAAAATAGTTGTTTTTCTTTTTAAAAACCTTTCATAAACACACCCTTGTGTTAGTTATGGGTTAAACCTTCTTAGGTAGCTTAATTACCCATCTAACTAATACAAATTACCCTTCATTTACTTTATGGACATTGGTCGATTTTCACATTAGTTGTCCACCTAATCTTTTACCATAACATTTGTTAACTCTTTCAAGTTAGGTTGTCTTTACACATTTTACCCACACAACCCAATTCTTGACATATTCTATATTCCTTTATCTTTTTCTCGGAGTCATTTAATAAACGCATACTTTAACGGGCTTTATACCATTGGTTATGCGCACCAAATGCTCTGTCCAGTAATTTTTGGTCTTTCAGCCTGGGCTTCGGGCCCTCCTTAATTATCCCAATGCCATACGAGTCCTCATTAATGTATTTTAACAATTTTCAAATGTCCACTTTATTCGACTTTCCCTTTTAATGTCCGAAGTAAAAACTCGGAGTTTCAACCCAATTCATTTTACGTTTTTAAAAAAATTATCATTTTACTCATTTGTTTCCAAACTTGTCATTTTCTTCCAATTTCATAAGTGCTAATCTTATAATATTATTAAGTTATACCTACCAACTTCTCAATGTTTTAACCCATTAACACTTATTTAACATCTTTTCTAACCATTTTACAGGTTAGACATTTCTTCATTTTCTTTATTAGAGTGCGCCAGTAATCAATGTCAAACTTATTTAATTAAATTCCAATTTTAGTCCCAACAAGTCTTAACACTTGCAAACAAACGTGATTAAATACATAAATAATCTAAGCTTGCAAGACAATCACCGTTGAGGAAAAATTCCCCACAGGGGCAAAACCATCTTATTTTCACTATAATTTTGTAAAGAGCGGTTTACACGGAGTTTAATGAAAATACGAGTAGTGACATACGAAATACCCTCAGTCATCGATTTCGATGTCGCCGACTAGAGTTCTCGCAAGAGCTCCAGAAGGTAAGCAATGGAAATCTTCGTCTTCTCCACAAGTGTACTCCAGATGAGTAGTATAATCTTCCTTGGGGTTTAGAGGATTCACATATAGGATTGGGAATTATTTGTGAATAAAAAAGGTATTGAAACCTTAAAATATGAAGTCTGGAAACAAGGCCTGTTTTATAGAAATGGAGATATGCGGACTTAGAGAAACGTGTAACACAAACACCATTTAAATAGGAAGTTGAGGCGGTGCGTCGTTCAAGAAAAACACAGTGTCGTTCGAGCGAGATGGCATCTCGTTCGACCAAGATATGATGTCGTTCGAACGACATCAGTGATGTGTCTCAGAAAACCTCATTTAAAAAGATTCTGCGTGTTTATCCTCTTCCAGACTTCGAAAATTAATTTAAAAATTATTCCTAACTATTTATGCAAATAATTAAACACTCCAATTAAAATTATTTTTACCATAAGTACGTGGAGTAGTGGGAACCATTGAAGTCTACATTGCTTGACACATGATGGACGTATGAAGATGATGGATGCATGAATTTGGATCAAGGCCATCGTGGATGATCATGGAGATGTGCCGAATGTATCGGTACCAGGCATACTAAATTGTGATCTAGGACACTTGGAAATTCCTAGATACTACCCCGTATATTTACAAAACATGTCCTTACAAATCTCCCCCTATGTCTATTCCCGTACATATATAAAAATATCGGAATTATGCTACCAACGAAAACTAACTGGCATACAATAAAATATCCCCATTAAACCCGAAAACTGGAAATACCAAATGTGTGTCTTCACAAAATCGATCATCTTCAAATCTTCAACTCTCCAAACTTTCTTTGTCATCATCAGGGTGTGAAAAAATGATTCTCCATTTTGATACCTACACACATGAGACAAGAAACAAATACCCGTGACGCGCAACAGTTTTCAATATAATGATAAGTAGAAATAAAAATAATAGTGTGTAACCAAATCATTATAACAACAAACAAGAAATTCTCCCCCATAATTCGTTCTCCCACGTCTTATGATGTCCCCAAATAGACAAATATGAAGAACATATGCAATGCAAATGGAGAATGTCACAAGGAAATAAACTTTCTCTTTTTTAATTTTTCAAATTTTTTTAAACAAAATCACACCATGAAAGAACACCAAAACACCCAAGTCCATGATAGCGGAAATGAAGGGATGTGGACAAATTTAACAGAAAAATCAATACATAAAACCATAACATATATGCATGATGAATGTTGGATAATTCTAATGCATAAACTCAACATCTTCCTTAGGTGTAAAAATTATGGAATTAAAATAAATTGACTCAATCAGATTAGCAAATCAAAGCTCAAAGTGATTTCCACACCAATAACATCCAAAACATGTGAAATGCTTTTTCATGACTTTCAGGGACGTGCAAACCTGTTTGTCATTTCTTTCCATCTAAACTCCCTCATAAATAATTATTCATTATATTTTTTTTTTGAGGTTATGAAATTATTGGGCCATGTGATCTGGCATATATTTCTTTTTATTGCCATTTAAAATTTTCGGGCTCGTTTTCAAACAGTGACTTTCTCGACGAGTTACTTTTTTAAACTCTCGTATCTGTAATACCCCGTATTTTTATGCTATATTAATTTGGGGATTTATTAAATTTAATGTGAATCAATTATTTAATAAAAATCCGGAAATTAATTATGTTATAATTATTAACGTGACGAGAGTTAGTAATTATGGGAAATTTGTTAAATATTACTGATGAGCAAAGTAATATATAATATTGGTTATATTGAATGTCACGGAGTCAATAAAATGACAATTTTGGAAATTTGAGTCGGGACGCGCCAGTGTCGCGTCGGGACTAAATATTGATAAATAAAAGTAAATATTTTATAAGATATTCCTATGGCCGTTTTGAGTGCATCAACGCGTCCGAAAGGGTCAAGATAGTCAGAAAAGTGTACCCAGGGGTTTAGTTTGGGTCTCGGGGCGTTTTTAGGCCTAATTAGTACCCCGGGAGGGCATTTTGGACATTTCACATTTTTTGGGTAATTAAACCCACGAAAATTAAAGGGGTTATATCAGATGTCCAAGTCATATTATAGGGTTAAATCAATTCTAAACCTTAGAACGGCCATAGGAGAGGAGAGGAGAGAGCTCTCAAGTCATTCCAAGGCTCAAAAGGCACCCGTTTGCACCGCCACCACCGCCAACGCGTAGATCGCGAGACGGGGAACGCAACCACGCCGAATTCGGCACCAAACCAAAACATCGAAAATCCCAGGCAAGTGTTTATCTTGGTTATTTCGTTGATACATCTTTCATATTAGTTTAGGAAAGATTAAGGATGAATTATATGGAAGAAAACCCAAATTGAGATAGGAAATTGCATGTAGTAATGACTTAAACGTTATTCTGGAAATTATTTATGATATAGAAGATTAAGCCACGAAATTTTGATGCTGTATAAGAAGGAAATTTCTAGGGAAAACAGATTAGAACCATAATTAAAAGATTTCTAGGGTTCTTGAATTTTAACTAAATTTTGGCTTGTTAATCCATGTTTAGTGACGTAAATTGACATGCTTTACGTAGGAAATACCTAATTTGATGATATAATGTTAGTAGTATAAATTTTGGGACGTTTGGGATTGAAAAACATGGAATTGGTTGAGGTTAGAAGATGAAACCCATAACTGTAGAACTGCAGATTTCGCATACCTTCTTGATCGATCGATCGAGCCTAGAGCTTCGATCGATCAAAGGTTCGATCGATCGAGTCCCAGACCTCGATCGATCGACCTCTCCTGGCAGACTCATGTTTTCCCTTCTTAGTTAGTTTAAATTCACTTTAATGAGGAATAATTCATGGACGCCCTTATAAATATGTTTTAGGAGATAAAGAGGACCAGTAGGGTATATGAATGAATTTTGGGACCTTTAAGGTAAGACGAAAGTTGTATTGTCGGGAGATTTCATATAAGAGATGATGAGACTACGTATTTGAAGTGAGAGATTACGTAAAACAGTTACGATAGAGAATAGATGAATACCTACTGAATTTTTATAAATGGGAGGATAAAGCCATAAGAGTTATGTGGTAAGTTAGAATAATACAGAATCAAGGTTAGAAACGAACCGTTATATGTGTTTACTAAAAATGTAAAAATAAGGATAAAAGTCGTAACTATGGGACTTGAAGTATACCTAATATCGATATGGTAATATTAGTATAGTTATATGACTGTGTTTGCATGTACTATCTATATGTGAAAAACATACCCACGCTACTTGCTATCCCTGAGGTTGCTGCGCTGGGATGATCTTATCCTGTGTTGCCTTATGGGGGATATTGACTCGTACCGTAGGAGATAGATATCCTTGGTACAGGCTATCGATTTGATAGTTCAGACGGTCCTAAGAGATGCGGGTATGTGATTTCCTCTTAGAGACTTGGAATCTATGCTTCGCCTCAATATTGTTTGTGTATGTGTTAATACAATTCGAGAGTGATTCCGAATTTGTATTCCCCTTAATATGTGTGATACGGGATTTGGATAGTAGAGTATGCCCGCACCATAGTTTTTATTTTGGGTGCTGTTATAATATATATATTATACGAGTAGTTAATATATATATGAAATTCTGAAATTTGGAACTGCCTACTGTGATTTGATATGTAGGACATGGTTGATGACTCAAATTGTAAATACTTGTTTTGAGAAAGTATAATATGACACTGGAAAATTTTATTAATTAATAAAGTTAAAATGAGAATTTTGGATACTAATTGAAATCTTCCTTTTCAAACAATTGTATTGTTCAGTTTTAAATCTTGCGAATAACCTAAGAAAAGTTAAGTCATTGGGGGAAGTTAGTGTGGTATATGACGAGATAAACCATTGGGAAGGTTAGTACGATAGGTGTGCACATTAGAAGATAGGTGAGAATTTCTCAAGAGAGTGTCGCACTAATATGTTGTTGCATTGGCCTGTAATCAATTTAAATACTTGCTAAACGAATTTTTTAAATCATATACACTATCGGGCTCTGACCCGTTTCCATTTCTCTTTCTCTCTTATATATATATATGTATATATTACAGGTGCCCAGCCATAGGGGTGTCTTGCATAGGGTCATTTGGAAGAAACGCGCTACAGCTTAGGTGGGAGTTGCAGGCCTCTTGTTTAGACGACTTCATCCATTTGATTCTACTCCTAGCATGTTCATTATTGGGGCATGTGTCACCCTTTCCATTATTCAGTTGTTATTTGAATATTACACTTCATTTATTTCTAGTATTGTCACTTTGGGATTTATTATTATCTTGATGGTTTACTTTAAGTTTTATTGTTAGTAGCCAGTTGTTGAATGTTGAGTTATTGGATTGATGGGTTCCGATATACTTGTGGTTTGATTCGTTATATATTAAATTGTTGTAAATAATTAAATCTTGTTTTCAAAAAAAATAAAATTTGGAAAGTAATGTTAAAAATGGTTTTGACACTTAGCTTAATTAATTAGGGTGTTTAAATGAGAAATGTTATTTTTCGACAGTGATGCTGAGAATGAACCAACTGTTCACCTTGATTTAATTTAATAAAGGAGTGATCTCCCGGTATTTAATTAGGCGGGGTGTCAGAGGTGGTCCCTTTCCCGTAAGTCACTCATCATATTTTTTTGCAATTAATTCCTCATGATAAACGGTTTTTACATGCACTACTATCTTGTCAAGGTGTATTGCATTTTTGGTCATTGTATAGACATAATTGAGATGGAAACACTCAAGTAAATATGTGATAGACAAGTACAATACTCAAATAATACTGTGCATGTGTGCAATAAAGGAGATAAGGATCCAAACATGTAGAAGATATCACTAATCACATCTTAAAGACTCCAATCAATGTAAAGCACGCGGATGAAATGATGTAGCATCTCAAATCACTATCAAACAATCACGTGAAAAATGGAATGAAGTTATGACTATGGGTATCTTAAATGTTCATCCATAAACTATGTAAACAAAATACAAAACTCTTTTTGAGTTTTTCAAAAAAAATTATCAAAAGATAATCGTTTTGGCTTTTTCTAAAATAAAAAATAAAATCTTTTTGGATTTGTTTTTTAATAAAAAAATAAAAAAATATACAAATGATACAATCTAGAGATAAGAATCCAATGATATGATCAAGGAAAAAAAATATCCTACTCTAGATCTGGTGACCACCCCTCAGTCAACTGTGAAAATTCCTAAAGACTTCCAAAGATTCTCTAATCTAAGGGCATCTAAAGGCTTCATGAAGATATCGGCTAGCAGGAGGTCGGTAGAAACAAAACTCAAGGATACGACCTTTTCCTCTACAAGCTCATGGATAAAGTTCTTGCGTATCCTAATGTGTTTTATGCGCGAATGCTGGACTGGATTATGGGATATGTGTATTGCGCTCGTGTTATCACAGGAAATAGTCATGGTGTCCTTTGATATCCCATAATCCTCCAACAACTGCTTCATCCACAAAAGTTGTGTGCAACAACTCCCGGCGGCTATGTACTCCGCCTTCGCAGTGGACAAAGAGATGGAGTTTTTAGTTTTATTCAACCAAGATATAAGAGAATAACCAAAGAAGAAACACCCAACAGAAGTTCTCCTATATCCATCTGCATCCCCGGCCCAATCGATATCCGAATAGGTGGATAAATGGTCACTAGTATCGAAGGAATACCAAATGACGAGTGAGAGAGTCCCACTCACGTATTTGATAATACGTTTAAGACAGAGTAAGTGTGACTCTTTTCGGGACGCCTGATATCATGCACAAACTCCAACACTAAAGGCTTTGTCGGGATGACTGACATTTAAGTAGATAAGACTACCTATCATACTTTGATACAAGGTTTGCTCTACGTCCTTGCCTGAGTGTCCTTGATAAGCTTAGTTGAGGTAATCATCGGTGTATGTGCATGCTTAGCAGAGTCTAGACCAAACTTCTTCCCAAGGTCTCTAACATACTTGGATTAGGAGATGAACATCCCATCCTCTAGCTAACGAACCTGGAGACCAAGGGAGAAAGTAAGCTCACTAACCATGCTCATCTCAAACTCACTATTTATCTCCTCCTCAAAGTGCTGAGCATGATGGGAGCACGTGGATCCAAATATTATGTCGTCCACATAGACCTAGGTAACCAAAATAACACCACCATCTCTCCTAACGAACAACATCATATAAACTCCCCCTCTCTTGAAGCTACGGGCTAAGAGATAGGAAGTAAGCCTTTCGTACCAAGCACGGGTGCTTGCTTCAAATCATACAAGTCTTTCCTCAGATAGTAGACATGACCAAGGTGCTTAAGGTCCTCAAACCCTTTTGGATGTTCCACATAAACCTAATCATGTAGAATGCCATTCAGAAAGGAACTCTTGACATCCATCTGAGATAACTTGAAGCGCAGATGACATACGATGGCGAGTAGCAAGCAGACGTACTCAAGCCTCACAACAGGAGCGAATGTCTCGTCAAAGTCTACACCCTCAATATGTATGTAGCCTTGAGTGACCAACCTATCCTTATTCTGAATAATGGTACCAGTCTCATCCTCTTTATTCTTGAAGATACACTATGCACCTATCACATTTATCTCACTAAGTCGGGGCACCATTTCCCAGACATCATTCTTTCTAAACTGAAGCAACTCATCCTGCATAGTACATATCCAATGTTCATCTTTGAGTAATTCCTTATAGTTCTTGGGCTCGGCTTTGCACATGTAGCAGACATGGCTAATAATGTTCTCTAGCTGAGCATGAGTCTTAGCCCCAAGGGTGGGATCTTCTAATATAGTAGAAGGATCATGAGTCTTGCGAACCCAAGCAGGAGTGTCCCCTAAGTCAGGAATGGGATCCACTCTGGGTGTGGGAGGCACAAAAGGATCATCAATAAGTGCATGACCCTCACCCCAAAGGTTAGAATCAATAAACGCGGAGGGTTCATCATCTTGCATAGTGACATTTATTGACTCCATTACTTTAGAGCTATTCAGGTTATACACCCGATAAGCTCTATTAGACAATGAATAACCTAAAAATATCCCCTCATCACTTTAGGAGTCAAACTTTATTAATTTCTCTCTATCCCGTAGGATGTAGCATTTTCTCCCAAAGACACATAAATATGAAAGGTTGGGCTTGTTTCCAGTCCACAATTCGTAGGGCGTCGTAAGAGTGTGTGGACGAAGATATACCCTATTTACCTTGTGGTTTTTGTGGTAGACACCATCTCTGCCCAAAATCTTCTTTCAACATTACGACTCAAAAGCATAGATCTAGCCATCTCCTGAATTGTATGATTCTTCCTCTCAATAATCCCATTTTGTCGAGGAGTCCTAACGGTTGAAAATTCATGCTTGATTTTGAGGCTATCAAAGAAAAGATATACTTTTGCTTCTTTAAACTCAGTTCCATTGTCACTACGTATTATGTTAATGGTGACACCATGATGATTTTTCATAACACGACACTTGGTCGTAAGAAAGTCCATAGCATCGGATTTCTCTAGCAAAAAACCTACAATAGAGTAGCATGGGAAATCATCTACCATTACAAGAATATATCTCTTACCAGGTTAAACTCTCAATACGAGTAGGACCCATAAGATCCATATGCATCAACCCAAGGATGAGAGAGGTGGTAATGGAATTTAACTTCCGATGGGGGCTACGAATTTGCTTTCCTAACCGGTAGGGTCCACAAAATGTAGATGTTGGCTTTCTAAGTGTTGGTAAGCCATGTACTAGGTCCTTTTTGGCCAACGTTTCCAAATCTTGAAAGTTAACATGACTTTGATGTTGGTGCCACAGATCCATAGAAGAGATCGTGGTGCTGTTGCAGAAAAATGAGGACTTAGGCATGATACCATAACAATTGTCTTTTGTCCTCACCCCATATAATATAAGTTTATCGGTTGGATCATAGACGTGGAATTTATTCCGGTCAAACTTTATTGCAAGGTCAGCATCGCACAACTGTCTAATGTTGAGTAAATTTTCCTTCAATCCTTTGACGTACAACAGATTATCTAGCTTAGGAATTCCTGTTAACTCTAATGTACCTCGTACTACTATGCTAGACTTTCTCCCATATCCAAAAGTGACTTTACCTTCCTTATGATCCCCGACGGAGGTAAACAAAGAGACGTCACCAGTCATGTGCCTGGAGCACCCACTATCGAAGTACCACTATAGGGAATCCTGTGCTTTAAGAGAAATATGAACAATAAGGGATTTACTTTGTGTTTAGGCACCCAAGTAGTGGTAACCTTATGTTTGCCCTTGGAATTGTTGACTCTAGTCAAGATTTTATAAGTGTCCACTGAAGGCATAGAAATCCGTTGGAACTCTTCTAATATACTCTAAGATGTGGCGACTAGAAACTCAACTCGATCTATAAGACTCTCAAAATCAGTAGTGGCATGTGGCAGAGAAAAAGTACGTCGTGTATGACCCAAGATATATCAAAACTCATGAAGGTGGCCCTTTCTTTTGCAGTAAGTACATAAATATGTATACTTAGGTCGACTTCGGTTTTCTTTTCTTGGCCGAACTCTCTTTTTGTTTCTAGGTGGGTGGCCATAAGGATTTATAATAAACTCAGGAACTGGTTCTAGTGTTTTATGGGACATGGAAGCATCATCAAGACCTATTCCTGACCTCTCACCTAAACCTAAAGCAAGGGTGAGTATCATCTTTCCCATCTTACCAGATCGGTCCTCAATTCTTACCTTCACTTCCCTGACTCTATAAAAGTCCTGAGTGAGTTGGGCTACAAGGGCTTCCAGTTTCTTTTGAGTGTCCAAGTAGGAATGGATCTCACTCATCACATCAGCCACTTTTTCAGTCAAAGTCCCCTTTTTCTTTCACAAAAACACTTTCTCTCTCTTAACACTGACGGTCTTTCTCTCTTTCAACACAGTGAACATGGAGGTCTCTCTCTCTCTTTCATTTGTCCTAATTCCTTCTCTAGAGCTGCAATCCTAAGACCTAACACTTTGTTACACTTTTTGGTTTTAAAAGTATCATCTTATAAATCAGCGTACGCGCGTCGAAGATCTCACTCTCTCACTTGAATCTTACTCCCCCTCACTCACACTGCTATCACTGTCGAGGCGTCCTAGTGAGCTTGCGTCCTCATCATCATGAGGAGCACAGTCAGTACTCAAATGACTAGCCATGAATGCGGTGAAGTTACATTCGTGTGATGACTTATCTCCAGAGTCCAGTGACTCGACCTCACTATCATCACAAAGGGTGGTGTTTAATGCAAATTTGGATTGTTCTCGACGTTTCAACCTAGTTGCACACTCAAACCCCCTATGACCTCTATCTCCACACTCAAATCATCTCTCACTATCTTTATCAGATGTGTCCTTTTTATCTTTCTCAAATTTCTTTTCAGATTTATTTTTCTCAAAATTCTTTTTATCTTTAAAATTTCCATTTTTCTTTAATTTGAAAAATTTCTTGAAATTTTTAGCAAAAAGGACCAAATTATCTAAGCCATAATCAAAATCAGAATTAGACATTTCTTCCTCTCTTTTCTTAGACGACTCACCTCTCTTTGACCCCTCACTCTTTCTGGCATGGGCTTTAAGATCTACCCCTTTATCTTTTGATTTTATCGTGTTATGGAATATGTCAATTTCATAGGTCTGTAGGTCTCCAACTAACTCCTCTAATTTCAGTGTATTCAAATTTCCTAATGAATTTAACACAGTGACTTTGGGGATAAATTTCTTAGGCAGTGATCTCAAAATTTTCTTAACTACCCTAGCATCAGGAATGTGTTCTCCTAAATTAAAACTAGTGTTCACAATATCAGATAGGCGTGCATAAAATTCATCGAAGCACTCATTTTCATGCATGGAGATAGTTTCAAACTGAGTAGTTAAGTTTTGCAATTTAGATTCTTTCACTCCATTTTTTCCTTCATGGGTAAGTTGCAGAACATCCCATGCTTCTTTAGACGTGGAACATGTCATGATGCGTCGGAACTCATCAAGTGTGAAGGCTCCATAAATGGCACTAAGCCCACATGAGTTAAATGTTCTCCATTTAAATTCATCCTCGGTCCATGTAGTCAAATTTTAAAGTAGTTACATTTTCTACAGTGATAGTGGGAGGAATTCACCCTCTTTCACACACAACGCATACACGTTCATCAATAGACTTTAGGTGAGATTTGATGCGAGCTTTCCAATAGGTATAATTTGACCCCTCAAAAGTTGGAACTTTATTATATAAGTTATCAATTGAAATTGCACCCTTTCAAAAAATCAATTTTCAGAACAAAATTGATATCAAGAAAAAAAATTGTGAAAAAATTACACGGTAAGTTTGTATAAGTGGTTGTGATACCAATTTGAGAGTGCTCCAACAATCAATGTCAAACTTATTTAATTAAATTCCAATTTTAGTCCCAATAATTCTTCACACTTGTAAACAAACGTGATTGAATACATAAATAATCTAAGCACACAAGACAATCACGGTTGAGGAAAAATCCCCCAATGGGGTAAAACCATCTTATTTTCACTATAATTTTGTAAAGAGCTGTTTACATGGATTATAATAGAAATACAAGTAGTGACATACGAAATACCCTCATGCATCGATTTCGATGTCGCCGACTAGAGTTCCCGCAAGAGCTCCATAAGGTCAGCAATGAAAAAGCTTCGTCTTCTCCTTAAGTGTACTCCAGATGAGTAGTATAATCTTCCTTGGGGTTTAGAGGATTCACATAAAGGATATGGAATTATTTATGAATCAAAAAGGTATTGAAACCTTAAAATATGAAGTCTGGAAACAGGGTCTGTTTTGCAGAAACGGAGATATGCAGACTTAGAAAAACGTGTAGCACGAACACTATTTAAATAGGAAGTTGAGGCGATGCATTGTTCGAGCGAGATGGCATCTCGTTTGAATGAGATACGATTTTGTTCGAACGACATCAGTGATGTGTCTCAGAAAACCTCCTTTAAAAAGATTTTGTGTGTTTATCCTCTTCCATTTTTCAGAAATTTATTTAAAAATTATTCCCAACTATTTATGCAAATAATTAAACGCTCCAATTAAAATTATTTTTACCATAAGTACGTGGAGTAGTGGGAATTGTTGAAGTTTACATTTCTTGACACATGATGCACGTACGAAGATGACGGATGCATGAATTTGGATCAAGGTCGTCATGGATGATCGTGGAGACGTGCCGAATGTAGCGGTATCAGACATACTAAATTGTGATCTAGTACACTTAGAAAATTCCTAGATACTACCCCGAACATTTATAAAACATGCCCTTACACTTTACTAGAGAAACCCAATTACATTTGAAGACTACTTTAATAAAAAAATGCCATTTTTCCTTTATTGATGCATGTAGTCTTACAACCTCACACTTATCACACTTCCAACATCTTTATCACCCATTCTTAGGGATGAAATTTCTAATTTCGTTATTTCATGTTTAAACCCCATAAAACCTTCATTACACTTGATTATATGTTCATCATCAAAATACTACAAGTGTATATGCATCAGAGGATGGATTTTAAGTCAAAAAATCCTATCAAATGGGTCTAACGTGTGATTTGCTTTCGAAATTTCATAATACTTGCAGAAATACATTTTTCAAGACTAAAGGAAATATCTATTCTTCAAAACATCAACAATGTCCAATTTTTATAAAATCTTCATTTTTGCAAGAAACTTTATGACATTTTTCACCCCAAATATCTTTAGCAAGATAATTGTCATTTTCAAACATTTTATTCCATAAAATGCTTAACATTAAAATTCTTCTACCATATCCTTTTCAACATTCTTAAAATTCCCTTTTAAATCATTTATTATATCACCACAAGAATTATCCTTTCTAACAAAACATGTAACCTGCTCTTATAAACTTAACCATCACACTAATACATGGAAAATATGAGTTCTAAGCTAAGATTAGAGGGTTTTCCACCTCAATGGAGATCCAAAAATGGTTGGATGAGGAAGAAGATGGTGTCAACCCCCCACCTACTAAGGTGGCCTCAAGGAGGTTGCTTAGCTCCACAAAGCATGCTCCAATCAAAACCCCCTTCAAAACTACATAAATGTCTACTATTGTTCTTCTCTAAAAACCCCTAACAACACTTCCAAATTTCGTAGCTTTGTTCATCCATGAGAAAATGGGTATATTAGGGTTAAATATGCTTAAATACTATAATAATAGGGTGGTATTAGGTGGATATATGGTGGTGGCATGGCAGTTTGTGGTGGTAGGAGGTAAGAGAATGCTAGAAAATTGTGGAAGACACCCCCTCTCCTTTTCCCATTCACAAACAACCCACAAACAACCCAAACAATCCTTATAAAAACACCTCCAAACCTCAAAATCCCTATTTTTCCCAATCTAGGCTCACTAGAGTTCGACACCTCATCATTCCAACTAGCCTTAGAATGACCTTCTAATGAGTCTGTTCAGGTATGCACTTGGGTCTCGTTCAAGCTCAACTTTGAATGACCTTGGGTCGTTGTTCAAATGGCATGCCTTCGTTCAAATAAAATAATACTTTCATTCGAATGACCTTTAACTCATTCGAACCACAATTTTCTAATTTTCTCAAATTTTACCCAAAAACTTTCGATAATTGTCATCAAGACTCCAAAAATAATTAAATGTAGATATGAACCCAATTATAATGATCCAATCCCAAGGGTTTACATATTACTACAATTTGTGCGGGGAAAAATAATAAAATACTAGTCATGGGTATTACAATCATAGTCCGATACTACCATCTCAAAGTACCATAATACATAATCATATAATTTCAAATATCCATCATGAGTGTACACAACCCACATCAAATCTCATGGTCTACGCTCGAGCCCAAAAATAAAAGTACGAAGGCGTATCCCTAGTGCCTTCGAGAATCACTCATGCGTACTAGGTAAAGTCATAGGTCATGACAAACACGTAACCTCAAAGCCTCAATAAGGGATAACCACTATGCATTCTCGTCATAACGCAAGGACTCCATACCCAAGTCTATAAGCTTGAACTCCCTTATTTATTCCCCTTGGGAAACACGGGTACGTCAGTCGTATGATCGTGGTAAATAGAAACTTGGTAGAACCTATCTCATCACCATAAATTCCACAGGAGGTCAATGTAGTATGTGCCTTATCAAAATCTCGCTTAGTACGTTCCCTACGAGTACACACACCACCCTGTTATGATTACACATAAATAAAGTATACAAATAAAACTCTACGCAAATAGTCCAAATAAATAAGTACAAACTCTAATCATATGGGTTACACATAAGATCTCTTATTATTATAAGTTAATATGCATGTTAACTATAATTAGTTATCTATAACATTAGCCCAAATTCCCAAGGAACCAAAATCTAGGTATGGTCTCACACATAATATTTATAAAGACTATCTTACAGTAATCGTTACCCTACTCAATGGGTTGTAAAGCACTCTAAACTAACGTGTGATCTACACAATCACCATGCATCTATAGTTGTCAAAAACCTCTTAATACTCAATCTTGCACTCAAAATCCAAAAGCTACGTGGATCTAATCTACTCGCAGATTACTAAAAGTCCCTTAAGTTCTAGATAAATTAAATCCAATTAATTAAGAACTAATATCCAAACATTACATATGTCGATTGAAGTTAAACTCTACATATTAGTTTGAAATAATCTTATAATGTCCCTCTAGGATTTCCCTTAAACCTCAAAAGCCATCGCCAAACAAACACCCAAAAACATTGCTTCATGCCACATTCTTTCACATGGAGCTCATCTTAACCGTGTGCATGGATTCCATTCGCACAAGAAACTAAGTCGTGCACACGACCGCTGCAAACCAGAATTCCAAAAGTTATAGGTTTCTTAAACACCAAACTACAAACTTAAAAAACCTAATCCAACATTAATAAATCATCCAAGGTTTCTAACACGTCAAAGATAACTAATTATGATATCTAAACAAAAATATGAGTTCGAATTAAAAAAAAACTCTCAACCTAAAACAACTAATATTTAATCGGACCATCCAAGATCTCGGCGCCGGTCGACAATTTAATCTTAGATTTTAACGGTTGGATTTAATCGAAGCTAAAATATTTGGGGGTGGTAAAACGACTACTGTCTTGGGTTTTATTTATGTTCGACGTAATTGGTTCCTCAGATCAGAACTTCATGCCGAACCACTCATATCCGCTAGATCTACAACATCAGATCTCATCTCTGGTCAGTGCGTAAACCAAAGTACATAAACAAAGAATTGCTCCAGTAGTTCAAATATTGTAAAAGTACATAAATAAAGAATAAAAGGAAAGAGGAGATCATAACAACTACTGGTAAAGATCTTTCATATCCGTCTTCACACTAGAACATCCAAATATCATATCCAACAGATTTGCAACGACTGAATCCAATCCCACATCCGATGTACGTATACCGGACCAATATTCTTTGCTATGGCCACTGTTCTAAAAACCTACCTAGGCTCGGCCTAGACACGCCTAGGCTTGAGTCTTGGGAGAAACGCCTCGCCTTAATCTTTTTATGCCTTATTCTTGGAAAAACCCTTCAGGCTCACTTTTTTTCTAAAAATAACAATGTGTTAGTGAAACGATATCGCCTTTTAAAGAACGTTTTTACAAACCGAACCATTATCTCATCTAAAATAATCAAAATAGTATTTTAATTTATAAATATTCAGACATGTTTTTATGATATGTACAATTTTAGTATTTTAATAGCCTTGTTATGGTTAAAAACTATTAAAATATATTAAGAAGGCCCAAACGCCTTTTCACGCCTTTTTACGCCCAAGGCTCGCCTAGGCTTTTAAGGCTTAAGGCTTGGCCTCCACGCCTCGATCACGTCCCGCATTTTTTGAACCTTGGCTACGGCTGAATCGAACTTCTCTGTGAAATAATCGAAGGTGGGGATTTTGACTTTGTTCAGTGAATTGAATTATCGATTTCTAACTCTGGCAGAGATTGGGCTTGGTCATGACAGTAATAATCCCAGGGAAGAATCCAAATGAGTCATAGATACAACGTGAAACCGACTGGAGGCGATCCTTTCCTAATGTCATCAAATCAAACCTACCAAAGGAAAATACGGGACAAACTCCACTAAAGCTACCGACCAAGAAAGTAGAGTTACCTGCTGTAATTTTTTCTCAAACTGAGATTAATAATCTAACACAACCACTCAAATAATCAATTGTAGGTAAGTTTACCCATGGGTGCCCAAACCTGGAGAAAATTAGAAAAGCCATATCTCATATTAAACTATTATGCATATTATGTTGGCTTAATTTATCATAAACATATATGGATTGTGATGAATCATGAGGATGATTTTAATCGGTTATGGCTCAGAGATACGTGGATGAGGGGGGTCACCAATGCAAACATTCAAATGACGATATAACTTCAGCTCTATCCGTGAGAGTTGTTTTTCCCCTTTTTGGATCAATTGCCCTCATCTTCCACTTTATATCTTTGCAAGAAACCCCATCTTTTCTATTGCCTAAGTGGTGGGTAATCCCATCAAGACGGATCAGGCTACAACAGAGCTAACAAGACCCAGTGTCACCCGGGTCTGTGTTGAGATGGATCTGATGTATAAACCTCGTTCCAGAGTGTTGATAGCCAATAGGGATTAAGGATTTTGTCAACCTATTCTGTAAGGACACAAATTTCCAATTGAGTCCATGTATAGTGTTGGCTCAATTCCGGACAAAAACATTTATTCATAGGATAGTATGTAATGGTAATACTCGTAAGCCTATGAAGTGTTTGTTGAAGACGTAGTGGCAAAGAGTATAAAGCTTCATTAAATATGCCGGTTTGCGTGCCTCGTTTCTATGTCATCAACTATGGTTCCATGCTCCCAAGGTATGAATTCAATATTATATATATGAGCTTGGAACAAATTTTATTGGGTGTTAGGTTTTATAAAAAATGTGTTTTATTTTCAGAAAAATTTAATTAGAACTTTAAAAATAAATTATACAAAGTTTCTGGGCCAAAATCGAATTTTATAAAATTTCTGGAAGTCATTCGATATGTCCTTCGAACGAGTTTTTTCGTTCGAACCAAATGTCATTCCAACGAGTTTGCTAACGAGTTCCCACCAAGCTATACAGGTCCGTCGTTCAAAATGTCGTTCGAACGAGATTGTTAGTTCTAACGAGATTTCCAATGAGTTTCTAATGAGTCCATACGGAGCGTCGTTAGAAATCTCGTTCGAACGAGATGCCAGGTGGGAACAGTTTTTGGCAGTTTTTTGGCAGTTTTTACCCATTTTCCCACTAGTTTACCCCACTATTTTTTTGCTGAATATGTATGTACGGGAAACCATTTTTCCAATGAATCGTTTTCACAACCTTCTAACTCCTAGAGAGTGTTTTGAGAGGAAATTCAATGAGGGAAAAAGATCAAGTTTTGAGTGCTATTTTTCAAGAGAAAATATTTTATCACTCTAGTTTTACACCCATATTGTTTATCCAAGTTCACATATATACATATCAATTTCTTGGAGTTTGGCACCGGTTTATCTCTTCCGTTTCAAAGAGAAGTTTTGGTTTGCTTCTACATCCATCAAATAAGAAGACGTTTTGTTGCGATTCTACCCACTTGGAGAAAGGCTCCTTGCTCGGGTGACGGTGACCATAGAAAGCCCTATCGGTGGATTCTGAGACCGCGGTGGTGTTCCAAGGTTATCCGCTAGGAAGCGGTGTCTACAAGAAGAAGCGTCGAGGCTTGAGAGGGATCGAGTCGGTCGTTGTAAGTTTATCTGTCTTGTACTTGTAATTCCGTATCTAGTGGATTTGTGGCTAAGGCCGTCCGAGGTTTTTTCTCGTCTTGGGTTTTTCCTCGTATATCGCGGCGTAGTGTGATTGCTTTATTTTATCTTGCATCATAATTTAGAACGCATGCTTAGGATAATTCAAGATAAAATTTGGTTTAAATTATCACACTCATTTAATTTTGTGCTAAATTAAATATTGGGTAAAGTTTGTTTAATTCAAGTCATTTGCTAAAATTTGGTTTCACCTAACTTTGAAAATTGTTAATTATGACTTAGGCAAATTCTAGGGCTTGGATTAATTAATTGGTTTAATTGAATATATTTATTGATTAATTTTACTTCACTTAGTGTAATTTTAATTTGTTTAAAGAAAATTAAAATTTGTTGTTTTAAAGTTGAACCATCTTACGTTTCCGCATATCGTGTTTGTTTTTACATAAAAGGAAATTATTAATAGTTTGATTTTAATTGAGATAATCAAACTCCGGGGTGCTTTCAAATTGGTATCATAGCCAGAAACGATATATTATTTCGTTAAAGATCCTTAAATAATTTTTTTTGGCTAAAATGGATTTTTCCCCATTTTCAAAATTTCCTATCTTTGATGGTTCAAACTACGCGTATTGGAAAGCGCGTATGAGATCGGCACTAAAGTCTATCGACGAAAGAGTTTGGATGTCTGTTGTTAACGAGTGGTCCCCACCAACTTATTTAGTTGAAAATGAACGTGTTCCCAAACCCGCCGATAGATGGACCGAAAATGAGTTTAAACTTGCTAATTTCAATTCCCGTGGTTTAAATGCCTTATTTAGCGCTGTCACACCGAATGAATTCCGACGTATAATGACGTGTGAAACCGCTAAAGAAGCTTGGGATATTCTACAATTAACTCATGAAGGAACTAGTGTCGTTAAATCTTCAAAACTTCAAAACCTCACCACTCAATTTGAAACTATCAAAATGAATGAAAAAGAAACTTTTGATCAGTTTTATGCTAGACTTTCTGATATTGTTAATTCATCTTTTAATTTGGGAGAGAAAATACCTAACGACCGTGTAGTAAAGAAAATTTTAAGGTCACTACCCGATAGATTTATTCCAAAGGTGACCGTTTAAAATTCTTTACCCACTTTAGCCTCTATGAAATTAGAAGATCTTGTAGTTGATTTACAAACCTATGAACTAGATATGTTTCCCTCTAAAACTGAAAAGAAAATCGAAAATGGCATTGCTTTAAAATCCCGAAAAGAGGTCAAACAAATAGTAGAGAGCGAGAGCGATTGTGACTCAGAAGACATGGCTTTATTTGCTCACAAATTTAGAAAATTTCTTAAAATCAACAAAGATAAATTTAAAAATGATTTTAAGAAATTTGAATCTTCTAAGCATGACAAGAACGAGAAGTTTTCTAAAGCGGAGAAGATTCCTAAAGCCGAAAAGATCCCTAAACCTAGTAATGAAGATTTAGATAGGGACGAGTCTAACAAGTGTTTTGGTTGTGAAGGTTATGGCCATAGGGCTTTTGAGTGCCCCACTAAACTAAGGAAAGAGGGTAAGCGACCCATTTCATGTAATGCGACTCTTAGTGATAGTGATAACGAAGAGAGGCCCGATTTCCCCACTAAGAAAAATTTTGTGGCTTTTATGGCTAGTCATGTGAGTGATAGTGAGAGCTCATCAATTGATGAAACTTTAACACATGACACTTCCAAGGTCATTATTTATGATTCTCTTATTTTTTATGATAGTGAGAGTGGAGAAGAAAGAGAGAGTGAAAATGAAGAAGAGGTTAATGTGAGTGAATTTCAAAATGATTTTCAAGAACTTTATAAAGAATCTATTAAATTGAAAAGAGCTAATTTGAAGTTAGAAGCTAGTTTAAAAGAGAGTGTCAAGGTTGTTGATGAAAATACTTTAATAAAAGACCTTAGGACACGTGAGAGGACTCTTAGAGAGAAGCTTGAATATGTAGAAGGCGAGAGAGATTGCCTTAGGGGTTTAATTGAATCCTTGAAAAAAGAGCTTCTTGCTTTTGAAGAGCGAAATGTTTTACTAGAATCTAACATTTTAGAATTGGAAAATAAATTAAAAGATTCTAGTAATGTCAAATTTGATTTGGAGTGTCGTTCGGAAAAACTAGATAAAATGTTAGGAACGATCCAAATTAAAATGATACTTGTGGTTTAGGCTTCAATACTTGTAATGAATCAACTCATAAAGCCAAGACCAATGTTTTAGGAGAATCTACTAGGAATGCATTTAAAGATCACTCCTTAGGTAAATCTTTTCGACATGTTTTTTCTTGTACACATTGTGGTCGAAAAGGTCATCTTAGGAAAAAAAAATTTGATCTTAAACGAATTCCTAGAAAATCCCATAGTAAAGTAACCACGGTAGTTAACGTTCCAACACCCCAAGATAGTCATTCTTCATTAATTTGGGTTAGGAAATCCGACTTGGTTGCCTTGCAAAATAGGGTTTTTGATTCTCATTTACTTTCACATGATTCCTCCCTTGCTAAATCTACAGGATAAATGTGTTAGTGTTTGCATACTTTAGCGTTTGTACTTCATGCTATATTCACATGCTAAATGTATGCTTGTTTAAATCATTTTCTAGTCTATGCTCCATGCTTATCACATGCTAGAATAATGATTTGTGTTTATCTTTTGTATTATATTTCCTTTATTTTGTTTGCATTAAATGAAAAATACAAAAAGATTTTTGTTTATCATTTGGATTTTATCTCGTGGTAATTTAAGCTTATTGAAAAATTCAAATGATTTTTGTTTGTCTTTTGAGTGTATATTTTTTATTTTTGGCTAAAAATTTCAAAAACTCAAAAAGATTTTATTTTGTGTGTATTTTAGTTTGACACACTTTAAGTGGCATATATTTGTGTTTGAATCCCATATTTTATGCTCCCACGTGGCTAGAACTTTTGGTTTAGATTGTCAATCCTTATTATGTTCTTTACCATATTTTATGGAGTAGTTGGATTTTGTGTTGTTTAAATGGACTCTATTTTTATATGCCTCTATTCACACATGCACGAGCTCTTTCGAAATTTTAACTTCATATGTATATTTGAGCTATGTGAGGTGTTCTCCTACCAATCTTGTCATCTACATATTTGTGACTTAGGAGGACTAGTGCATGTCAAAATCCATTGCATGTGAGATTTGTGTGAAAAATGAAAACATGATAAATATAATTATGCACGGGGAAGGGCTCCGAAAGGACTAAGTGATCCTTTGCGATAGTAAGCCACCGTTTGAATGGACCTAAAAGAAATACGTGGTCCAAAGGCCTGAAAACAGAAAATATGGCATTCAAAAGAAAAATAATTGCCAAGGCCTATGTTTGATTGATATATTCATTCAAAATTAATATAAATGCATATTGAGGGAGATTGGATGGTATATCAAAGGTTTGCACAATGTCCGTTTATCCTAGTTGCGTATTTCATGTCATGACTCTATTGGTTTGTAGAATCATCAATATGCTAGGCTTGTATGCATTGTGTATGTTTGTTCATTGAGTTCAATATATATTGTCACATGAGGTTATATTCAAATGTGATGAAGTTTACAATCAAATGAGAACTCCGTGAACGTTTATTAAGTGTTTGGGTCTAAATTTAATTGTTGCTAGTTCACACCCCTACACTTCCGTTTCCATATGAAACATTTTTGCCATACGAGTGTGAAAGACTCCTATTATATTTTGTGTGTGTCATTTGTGTGTTTATATCTATATATCTGTGCTTGTGCATTATTGATATATTTTTAGTACATATATATATGATATTTTGTTTTGCCTTTGGCTTGATTTTGTTGCCCATATGCTTTCATGACTTATCACTTTAAGCTTCAACATGCTTTTATGGTTTGATTCTTTAGCCTTTGTCTATTCCTGAACCAAAAGGGGGAGAATGATTATAGGGGGAGAAATGGTATCTAGTCCTATTATTATCGTATCTTAGTTTGGGGAGATTTATCTTAGGGGGAGACGTCTTTCTAAGTATATCAGTTGTTTGATAAAGGGGAGAATTAACTTAGGGGGAGTAATTAATTAATTGCGTTTAATATTTTGATATTCCCTATGCATTTGATGAGTTTGCTTAAGTGTGCAGGTATTCTTCTAAAGCAGCATCTTTAAAATGGCAAAGCGTTTGATACTTGGGTTGAGTCAAGTTATGGGTGGGTTATGTTTTTGAGTCTAGTAGAGCTTGACGGCCCTTTAGGATTTTTGTTTTGGTTTTTATCTCGGAATATCCAAAGGGGGAGATTTGTAAGGGCACAAATTTCCAATTGAGTCCATGTATAGTGTTGGCTCAATTCCGGACAAAAATATTTATTCATAGGATATTATGTAATGGTAATACTCTCAAGCCTATGAAGTGTTTGTTGAAGACGTAGCAGCAAAGAGTATAAAGCTTCATCAAATATGTCGGTTTGCGTGCCTCGTTTCTACGTCATCAACTATAGTTCCATGCTCCCAAGGTATGAATGAATTATTATATATAAGAGCTTGGAACAAAGTTTATTGGGTGTTAGGTTTTATAAAAACTGTGTTTTATTTTCAGAAAAATTTAATTAGAACTTTAAAAATAAATTATATAAAGTTTCTGGGCCAAAATCAAATTTTATAAAATTTCTGGAAGTCGTTCGATATGTCGTTCGAACGAGTTTTTTCGTTCGAACCAGATGTCGTTCGAACGAGTTTGCCAACGAGTTCCCACCAAGCTATACTGGTCCGTCGTTCGAAATGTCGTTCGAACGAGATTGTTCGTTCTAACGAGATTTCCAACGAGTTTCTAACGAGTCCATACTGGAGCGTCATTAGAAATCTCGTTCGAACGAGATGCCAGGCGGGAACGGTTTTTGGCAGTTTTTTGGCAGTTTTTACCCATTTTCCCACTAGTTTACCCCACTATTTTTTTGCTGAATATGTATGTGCGGGAAACCATTTTTCCAATGAATCTTTTTCACAACCTTCTAACTCCTAGAGAGTGTTTTGAGAGGAAATTCAAAGAGGGAAAAAGATCAAGTTTTGAGTGCTATTTTTCAAGAGAAAATATTTTATCACTCTAGTTTTACACCCATATTGTTTATCCAAGTTCACATATATACATATCAATTGCTTGGAGTTTGGCACCGGTTTATCTCTTCCGTTTCAAAGAGAAGTTTTGGTTTGCTTCTACATCCATCAAAGAAGAAGATGTTTTGTTGCGATTCTACCCACTTGGAGAAAGGCTCCTTGCTCGGGTGACGGTGACCATAGAAAGCCCTATCGGTGGATTCCGAGACCGCGGTGGTGTTCCAAGGTTATCCGCTAGGAAGATGTGTCTACAAGAAGAAGCGTCGAGGCTTGAGAGGGATCGAGTCGGTCGTTGTAAGTCTATATGTCTTGTACTTGTATGTAACAACCCGTCTAATAAGATACCGGGCGATCACTCCAATATTAAATTAAAACAGGAGTCACAAATGGATCATCCTTAACATCACTGTCGAAAATCCATTTAATTACTAATATCCTATTAGGTGGCCGTTAAAAAACTTTTATCTAACTACTCTTTTTAGCGCACAAATTAAAACATTCACAATTAAATGCGTAATGAACTGAAATGGAAATGAAAGGAACTAAAATAACCGAACACTCGGTCCAAATATACAACCATATCGAATGCTGAACTGAAAGAATAAATAAATGCAATTGAGCCATTGGCTCGAGTGTTTATACAATATCTCCTATCTAGAGTACAATGAAAGAAATGTCTACCGATAACCTGCAAGCATCCACAGCTGCTGCAGCAGACGTCTGACCCGAAAGAGTTTCCATCCAGGCGTTCCTGTGTCTGGACACCTATACATATATAGTATAGAGAAAGAAAGGAGAGTAGACAAACGGGTCAGAGCCCGAATGTTTAGAAAATATTTTGCAAGTGCATAAATGCTTTATTTTTAGAAAAATAGTTTTTATCTCATATTTAAATTGGTATCGCACTCTAATGAGATACCCCTCACCTCTCCTCTAACAGTGCACGCCTAGCGCATCCCTATAAACATCCTAGTCAAGCTACCCTGCTAAACTAGTCTAATACCCAACCACTATCTAACCTAGATAGTCAAACAGATGTACTAAGGGCTAAACTTCACTCTAATCTCGACGCTATGCCATGTTCGTGCGTGTGGTGTCTTGCGAAGCGAAATCCAAACAAGGAACCCCCCCGATACACTACTATGCAGCAAGGTCGATCTTTGAGATCCGCCAGTCCCTCAGTATAGAAAGATATATAATATATATATATACCATAAACATTTAATGATATAAGAGCACTAAGGATTAAACTCCTCCCCAGTCTCAACACAGTGCCATATTCGTGCGTGGGGTGTCTCGCGAAGCAAAAACCAAACAAGGAACCCCCCCGATACACTACTATGCGGCACGGTCGATCGTCGGGATTCATTAGACCCTCGGCACCCAATTTATACATATACATACATCTACAATATACTTCCGGATAATATAAATATCTCCCGGACTGAGGATTACTTGATATATAAAGTATTTATAAATACTTATCCTTTTCATTTCAAAAACTTCCATTTCCCTTCTCATATCCAGGAAATGTATTTATAAAATCCAATTCATTATCATGAATTGCTTTAACAAACCATATACTTTTTGAAAGCCAATTTTATTAACATAAAAATCTTTTCCTTTATCAATTATCCCATTTCCCTTTTTATACTCAGGAAATGTATTCAAAGACATTTTCATTATCATAAAAATTCTTTGATCAAAACATATGCTTCCACATCCCTTCTTCCATCCGGGATGTGTTACCGAAGCCAAATTATATATAACCCATTTCCCTTCCGATATCCAGGAAATGTAATTAAAGCAAATCCATTATTATGAACTGCTTTAATATAAACGCGTTCTAAGACCGCCCGTCCGGATTTCTCCACTGTGCGCGCCCCTAAATGGCTATCATCTTCTAGGGCCTCCAAGACAACCTGGGATCCTATAACGAAAGACGTCGGGAAGCGATCATGTGCCTGCGGGATAGTCAAGACCACACCCGGAATCTCCTAACCAGCGCAGAAAATATAACAACAAACGCTCACATGGCCTATAAGACTATATCCACCCTGCATCATTAGCCAGGGGGCTTCACCATACGAACACAACTTCCCTTATGATAGCGATTTAGAGAGGTGTGTAATCCATATTTTATTAATTATGAAAAACATTTATTTTTCCATTTTGAAAATATTCATTTATATATTTTCAAAATCATTTCCATCATCATATATATATACCTAAAACACACAGTATATACATATCCTATATTTTCTTCCTAGAATATATGTAACCGGCCTTAGTGGCCTATAGCATCTAGCGATGACTAAATATCCCAAAGATTCCCTCCAGGAATCGTAATCATGCTTTCATGGTTGCATGATTCTAAATCCAAAGTATTTCTTACTTTAATAATCACTATATACTTCAATCCTATTCTAAGGATTTTATTGGATATCTCCAATGATACTATTCTCCTCTAAGTGAAGCATATATATATATATATATATATATATATATATACCCCCAAATTATCCTAATTGGTAATTCAACTCCCCATACTCTTAAAGGGAGAAAACTAGAAATTCTGACCTAAGCGAATCGATTCGCCCCTTTAGCGAATCGATTTGGGTGGGCGAATCGATTCGGTTCCCAATCCGAATCGATTCGGAAAGTATTCTGCAAACAGGTCTATAAATGGCGAATCGATTCGGTCTGTACCCGAATCGATTCGGCCCATTGCAGAGACCCAATTCCCCTTAGGCGAATCGATTCGGCCTGTACCCGAATCGATTCGGCGTGTTCGAGGGTCACAGTTTGGGCGATTTCTCAAACTCCAAAATACTCAAAAATCAATCCAAATTCATTTTCATGGTTTCTACTCTACACCAAAAATCATCCCAAACACCTACACAATAATTTCTAGCCTTTACTTTTCCAATTCCCGATTTGATTTTCGAGTTGGTACTTTCAACCCAGAGCTGTCATCTTGTAAAAATCATATCAAATTGTAGAAAATTCAGAAAAATACGTGGTTGGCTCCCACGCGACCGTATCGAAAATATCTACAACTTTCGTGTTTTGGCCGAAAGCTAAATCAATTATCTGCTTGGCCGAAAATGACCCCAAAGGCTACGGGTTCACTATTCATTATCTTCCCCAAACTCCCAAACTCCATTTTTGTTGTTTCTAACCTTATCCAACAACTCAACAAACATCTAATCTATGTTTTACAACTAACACATCAATTATTTTGGGGTATTAAATCATTTCTCTTAGTTTTAAACCCTAAAACCATAAAAACCCCAACTTAACATTTCAACCCATTTTTATACTCCATTAACATGGTTTTAACACTGAATATCATTAAGAGTTTACACTACATCAATATGTAAACTCATAATCAACTTTTACCCAATTTATTTTAAGGGTTCTAACCCTAAAATCATATTTATACCAAATGTGATATGAGATTAATGCACAAAAGTAAATAAAGCAAGTAAACACTTGCCTCGTGGATAAAATCCGACGAACTCGAGTCGAATCCGGCGGAGTTTGCCCGAGATCTCCCATTTCTTCTCCTCTTTCTCCTTCCTCTCTCTCTTCTCTCTCTTTTCTTTCTTTCTTTCTTTCTTCTTTCCTTTTCCTTTCTCCCTCTTGAAATAAGAAGAAAGGGGTTATACCCCTTAAAACCCAAAAACGACTCGTTTACCCAATTACGAGTTACTTTTACCTCTAAAATTATTCGAAACTCATTTTCGACAATCGGACACTCTTTTCCGACTATCTCGGACATTCCGAGACTCGTGGCGTAGTCGAAATTTCCATCCGAGGTACTTGACCGCAAATCACTATTCTAATCCAAAATAATTAAATGCGGTGTTCTACTCAAAATCTTACTTCTTTTGTCGCTATACTCCGTGGCGACATATAAATAAAATATCTCGACCTATATGGTCCCAAAATAATTTATAACACCCTTCGAAAATCATCAAATCCTCGAAAATCCCAGAAATCACTATTTCGAGAAATTCTCCAAATTCCAAATTATACTTAATTATAGAATTTAATCATCTCCAAAAGGGCGGGTTATTACATACTCCCCCCCTTACAACAGAATTTCGTCCTCGAAATTCAGATGTAACTTACACCCTCTAACTAGGATTACTACAAATCCTAAAAACCTCAAGGAAAAAAAATACTAACCTAATGGTTCCTGATCGTACACTATGCGGCTACCGCAATCATAAAGTAACTCTAATACGTCACTCAATACCCATCCTCTAAAATGCCTCTTGGCATGGATTTCAATCTTGTATACTACTCCCATCTTAGCTAGGCGGTACATCAAACTACCTTACCAAGGTGCCCATACACCTTTCTAACTTGTGCATATCAGCACAAACGTTACGAACGTCTGACACGCATCACTCTCTCCCAATAAGGATCTCCTTTCCTCGGTGTAATACTCACCTATGGGTCCTCCGAACCCGCGCATTTCAATACTCCTAACCTCGGCGCTGCTAATATTAGCGAACCTATATCCTAAAAATGCTACGATCTAAGCGTTACCCTACCTACACGAAACTAATATAATCCTAAGTATGTTCTTAGTGCCCAAGGCCTCTCTCAACTCCCGACAATTGCTTGGTTTCATGCCTGGGACGTCTCGCCAAGGCGAAATCCAAACAAGGAACCCTCCCGTTACACTACTCCCTCGCGTAGTCGGTCATCGAGATATAACGACCCAAGGCACAGAAGCGGGACGTCCTAAATCCTACCAGGCTGGCCTACGAACGCATTCCTACTATCTTATCCTTCCGCCCATACAGAAGGAAACCTAACTTATCAAGTGCCCACTTTATGTAGAAAGTGTCACGAACATAATACCCAAAATTGTATCTCCTCAAAATTTGCCTTTTCATTAAGGCTGGTTATATTCCTCAACCCAATTTCTCCAAATTTGCCTTCTTATTAGGGCAGGGATATCATCCTCACATCAAATTCTCTAAGTCCCACTCGACCCAACTACTTGTGGTGAGAGGACCAATTTAGTGCTTTTCCATAGCACAATATCTCCATAAGTATATCAACATCATGTGGCTCATAGCCTATAGTGGTTCATCCACACTATAAGACCTTTCCACAAAATCAACCTCCTTGCATCCCATAACAACTCCCCACTCCCGACGCCGTTAAGAGTCATGTGTGGAGTGTCTCACAAAGCGAAATCCAAACAAGGAACCCCTCCACACATTAACCCTTGACTTCGTTGGTTGTGGAGTTCCGTTATTTCAACATGCAACTGGGATAACCCTATCCCCTAATCCAACAAAAAGGTGATCTGAACTCCTATCTCTAACTAAGAGTCATACTACCCTGCGCTCGCACTCATTTAGTCCTTGCGCAAGCAATAATGAGCTAAATCTTACCGCTCAATAACGATTATAGGGATGCGCATTAGGGGGGAAGTATGTAATACCCCGTACTTTTGGCTATATTTATTTTTGGGATTAATTAATTAAATGCATATTAATTGGAAATTAATCCGGGTTATAAATACTAACGAGATGCGAGTTGGTGTTTGATTATGTGCATATATGATTATATATGAATTTGGAATTATGAAATTTTTCGTGAGATTTATATACGGCAATTTGGAAATTTTGTTGAGACACGTGTGACCGCCGCGTCATGGTATAATATTTTGATTATAAAAGTGAATTTAAAATCTATAATCCGTATGGTCGTTTTGAGTACGCCAACGCGTCCGGAAGGGTCGAGATAGTCAGAAAACACTAGCCGGGGGTGTAGTTTGGGTTTCGGGGTATTTTTAGGCCATACCGGCAACTTAAAGGGTATTTTGCTAATTTTACATTTTGAGGAATTAAAAGTGACGAAAATTGGGAGTTTTAATCTGATTAATTATTGGCCCACTAAACCCACTATCCAACCCACTTTAAACCATTAAGCTACGGAGGTTATCAATTAGGTTTCCAAGTTCCCCAAAACAAACCCTAGCCACCTTAAGCCACCATTGGAGAAGAGAGCTTGGAGAGAGAAGAAATTCTGCAGAAATCTTCATCAAACCATCATCCAAAATCAGAAATCGAACCAAGGAAAGTGACTTTATTCCATTTAATTTCAGAGAATGTATTTTCCATGTTAGAAATTGAAGAATTTTATATATATCTTGAAAGATGAATGAGAACCCATGTTAATTGGATTTATATCTTGAATATTGAGGATAAATCGCATGTAGAATTACTTAGAGATAATTATTCTGGTATTAATGTATGTTGGTTGTAACAAAAATGGATTTAATTCTGGGATTTGATGATGATAAAAATCTAGGGTTCATGTTCTTATAAAAATTGGGGAAAAATATAGAATCTTGTGATTTGATGATGTATAGGGTGCATTAAAGTCTTAAAAGATGTTAGTTTATGACCTTAGCATGTTTTAGGATGATTAGAGATCTTAAAACGTTTATTGGACAAACTTTATAGGAGATTTGAGGTGTTAGAATGGTTGAAAAACGAATTGGGGAAAAATCTGGGCCGAAACTGGTCAGTCGTTAGAAGCAGTCCCTAGGTCGTTCGAACGAGCTCGTTCGAACGAGCTTCTAACGAGTTGACTAGTCTCTTCTAACGAGGGGTAGTTTCGTTCGATATCTCGTTCGAACGAGATATCGTTAGAAGGTACAGTTCGTTCGAACGAACTAGATCTCGTTCGAACAGTCTCGTTCGAACGAGACTTCTAATGAGCTGACAGTTCAAACTCGTTCGAACAGTCTCGTTCGAACGAGACTTCTAACGAGCTGGAAGTTTGGGCCATTTTGAACTGTTTTGATTTTTGGAGTCCCGTAAACTTGTTCGAGGATATAGTTAACATTCCAATCATGATGTAGTGATAGGTTTGGGACATTTGGGTATTTATGAGAAGGAAAATTATATACAAGTGAGTTATACTAGATGGATAGTTTGGGTTGAGACGTGAGCATCTACTATGAATGTGAGGATAATTTAAGGCGCGTATAATTATAAAGTGGGTTAATGCGATTTGTATATTCTAAATTGGTACTGAATTGAGAAGTGTACCACCTATGACTACTACGATTACTAAGATGTGTGCTTACTTAGTATTGGTATATGATATTATGTGTATGACATACCTACCATACTTGCTATCACGGGAGGTTTACGTTCGCTTAGGACCTTCTAATCCTTGTGTGCCCGGATTTAGATTGGAACTTAGAGGACATAATTCAAGAGAATGACTTGATTGTGAGTTATTGAGTCAGCTGACTGTGGAGCGTAGGTATGTGCGTGACCATGGATATGTTGAATTATGTTCGCCTCCATTTTTGTGTGTGGTGTAAATTTTATAATTCCTGAGAGATTCGGAATTTGTAATCCTTTATGTACGTGATGTACCGGGATGGATAGCAGAGTATGTGTGTACCACAGCTTAGGCTCGGGGTACTTGTATTGTATATAATGACGTGATTAATATACACTCAGTAAAATGGGAATTTGCATATGGTATTGTGTGTAACGAGGGAATTAAATAAACAGGGATATTCTATAATGAGCTGTATTACTTTTATATGAGAACCTAAATTTACGTTAAGCCCCTATTTAATTGTTAACGTTATACTGATAATGGGAACTGAGTAAAGAAAGGGTATAATTTACAACGGTCTAGCTAGGTAGTATGTCACTTAGCTAGTTAGTAATGTTTTTAGATGGGTACTTGCGTTAGGAGTGCACAGTTAGACGAGAGGTGAGAATATCATGTGAGTGCACGTCCTAACATGTACTTTGCATTTAATGTTTTAAATATTTTTAAAGCACTTGCAGGTTTTTAAATATAACTCCACATTCGGGCTCTGACCCGTTTGCTTTTCAAATCTCTTTTTCTTGTAAAACCATTTTAGGTGCCCAGCCACAGGGACACCAAGCATAGGATTCTCATTCAGGTGACGAGCTGTAGCTGTTTGTGGAAGCTACAGGGATTTGCTTGTAGACGCTTCTATCTTTTGGATTCCAGAGTTACTATCTATCAGTTGTAGGTCATGTTGCCCATTTCTATTAGAGACATCTTTTACATTACAGTTTTCAGACTTTGATTTGTATTGTTTTAGCATTCGGTTATTTATTTCAGTATGGGATTGTAGTGAGGAGTTTTCCTCCAGACTTTATTTATACTATGTGATGGTTATTCGTTTTACTTCATTTTGGTGAATGGTGTTATTTATTTCTTCATTACACTTGTTGCATGTTAATCAAACTTAAATTAAAATTTGGCAACTTACTTTTTTAATACTAGGTGGTTAGTAATAATAAAATGTTTTCGACAGTGATGCTATTAACTGAGCCAACTTGGCATTTTGAATTAATTTAATAAAGGAGTAGCTACCCGGTATTTAATTAGTCGGGGTGTCACAGGTGGTATCAGAGCATCAGGTTCTAGTGTCCTTTAGGATCTGTACGGCTAGTATGTTTTCCGCTGAGCTTTCTTTGATATAGAGCCCTAAATATTAGGAATGTTGTATTCATCTCTGTACTTTGGGAATTCGTACTTCCGCGGTTTGTTTATTTGAATGATGAACTCATCCAAATTTACTTAAATTTTCAGATGGATCGTCAAGAAGAACTAGCTGGAACGGTTGAGGGAATCAACGGGCAAGATCGACTCACGCCTCGGGTATCCCTGGAGAGAATACCAACCGCCGAGTTAGCGGGTATCGTGGCACAAGCAGTTACCACTGCAGTTTTACAATACCAAGAATGCAACATACTACTAGAAGGAGGCAAAAGACCTAGAGAGGTTAGCCAAGTGCATGTGAGTAAGGCTGACAAATGTGCGAGGACCCCAAAAATTCAACTACAGATTGCCCAAGACCGAGTCGGTTCTAATCAACAACGTGGTACAATGAAGCATTTCTGAAAGGGGAATAAAGTTCCAAGTCTGCAAGGACGACATCGTCAACAGCAGAGTCAGAGGGGGAGTAACTTCAGAGGCCGATGTTTTGTGTGTGGCACGCACGGCCATAGACGCCAGGATTGCCCAGAGGGTGTTAGAGCTCCCCAGCAGCAGGGGGCCCGTAATGATCCACCGGGGCCACTGTTTACAATCGCTCTCCCAGCACCAGCTCAGGTACTAGCCCTACCAACCTTTCCAGTAGCTCTAGTGCAACAGGGGCAGAATGGTCAACAACAGTTTCAACAGGGCCAGCAATGCCAGGGAAGAAATGATAACGCTCACCGGGGCCGTGGTCAGCATGGACGGCGAGGAGGAAGCTTCCAAGGGAAGTGTTTCAAATGTGATAAGATTGGCCACAAACGTCAGGATTGTCCTGATAAGAGCGGAATACCACCGCAGCAGCAGCAGGGTGCCCGACATGAGCCACAGAGGCCACCTTTCCCACCTGCTCTTTCAACTCCAGCCCAGGTGATAGAATTACCAGCTATTCCAGCAGTTCCTGTGCAGCAGGGACAATTACAGTATGGACGTGTCTATAACGTCCACCTGGCAGCAGTTCCACAGGCACCGCCCGCGACTGAGGGTACGTTTCCTATCCATGGCACTATGGGTCGGGTATTGTTTGATACGGGTGCTACACACTGTTGTATAGCTACAAACTTCGCGAAAGCTTTAGGATTGTTAGCTACGGCAGAGAGCACAGTGACGTGTGTCGACTCACCATTTGGGGAGTGAGTCACTTATATTCTTTATATGCCGGGGAGTGGGAGTAGGGATTGGTAGTCTGGTATTACCTACCGATATGTTGGTATTAGATATGCATGTTCACGAGGTGATCATCGGTATGGATTGGCTCGTAGCATATAGGGACATGATTGATTGCTTCAGCGGAAGCATTGTTTTTGCCATTCCGGGGCAAGAGATGTTCGTAGTGGCGATGCATCGCCCAGAGGGAGAATCGACCGCTCATCTGTATTACATAGAGGAGGATACCTCTAAGGAGGTTGTGATCCCTTTAGATTCGATCCCGGATTGTCAGGGAGTATTCAGATGTGTTTCAGGAGATACGAGGCTTACCCCCAGTCGAGAGATAGACTTTGTTATAAATTTGCTACCGGGTACGAGACCTATAGCATGCACACTGTACCGTATGGCTCCAGCTAAGATGAGGGAGTTACGAGATCAGATAGAGCAGCTGTTAGGTCAGGGCTTTATCCGCAGTAGTACCTCACCTTGGGGCGCTCCAGTTTTGTTTGTGAAGAAGAGGGACGGTTAACTGAGATTGTGTGTGGACTACCGAGAGTTGAATAAGGTCACGATACGGAATAAGTATCCGTTGCCTCGAATCGATGACTTATTCGACTAGTTGAGAGGAGCTTCTTTCTTCTCGAAGATTGAATTGAGATCGGGATACCATCAGTTGCGTATCAGGGAGGAGGATGTCTCGAAGACTGCGTTCGTATCGAGACATGGTTCTTACGAGTTTCGGGTTATGCCTTTCGGTTTGACCAATGCTCCAGCAGTGTTTATGGACTTGATGAACAGAGTGTTCAGGGATTTCATAGATCAGTTTGTCATTGTCTTTATTAATGACATTTTGGTTTACTCCTAGACAGAGGAGGAGCACGCCGAGCATTTGAGGCAGGTTTTGCAGACACTTCTTCAGAACGAGTTGTATGCAAAATATGAGAAGTGCGGGTTTTGGCTGAAAGAAGTCCAGTTTTTGGGGCATATCATTTCCGACCGGGGAATATCTGTTGATCCGGGGAAGGTGTCAGCGGTGAGGGAGTGGGGACAGCCCACGACATCAACTGAGATTCATAGTTCTTGGGTCTAGCAGGATACTACAGGAGGTTTATTCGGGGTTTCTCGGAGATAGCAGGCCCTTTGACACATCTTACTCGTAAGGGTGTGCCCTACATCTGGAGTGATGCCTGTCAGTTGGCATTCGATGAATTGAAGGACAAATTGACCTAAGCACCTGTGTTAGTGTTGCCGAGACCGGGAGTTGAGTATTTGGTTTACACCGACGCGTCCTTGCAAGGACTTGGAGGTGTATTGCAGCAGGAGAGACAGGCCATATCTTATGCTTCCCGTAAGCTTAAGCCTCATGAGAAGAATTACCCCACGCATGATTTGGAGTTGGCAGCAGTGGTATTTGCCCTACGAATTTAGAGGCATTATCTTTTGGGGGAGAAGTTTCGAATTCACGGACCACAAGTCCCTATAGTACCTGTTTACGCAGAAGGAGCTGAATATGCGGCAGCGTAGGTGGCTTGAGTTTGTGAAGGACTACCAGTGCGACATCCAGTATCACCCAGGTAAGGCTAACGTGGTAGCAGACGCGTTGAGCCGCAGGCCAGCAGATGAGGTGTCAAAAGTGTGGAAGGCTAAGTGGAAGGAATTGGGACACCAGGATGCAGTGGCCCGATCTTTCATGTCTGTGATGACCGTTACACCACAGATTATCATGAAGGTAGTGCTGTCACAGGGTAATGACTCGTTCTGTCAGGGGCAGATAGTTCGATTACTAGCAGAGGGAGCCGAGTCCTATACCGTTAGCTCAGACGGGGGATTGCGCTTCAATGGGAGATTGGTAGTTCCAGAAGGGGAGAAATTGCGACACGATGTGATGGTAGAGTCGAACGGCTCACGGTTCGCGGTACATCCCGAAGGGGACAAAATGTACCAAGACATGAGACGACAGTATTGGTGGAGTGGTATGAAGAGAGATATCGCTGAGTTTGTTTCGAATGCGCCACTTGTCAGCTTGTAAAAGTGGATCATCAGAGATCGGCAAGATTGTTACAGCCATTGGAGGTCCCGGTGTGGATGTGGGAGAGCATATCCATGGACTTTATCATGGGGTTGCCTACGTCACAGAGGGGTCACGAATCCGTTTGGGTAATTGTGGATAGGTTGTCCAAAGTCGCTCACTTTTTACCCGTAAGGACTGACTACACTACGGGACAGTATGCCCAGCCCTTCATTTCAGAGATTGTGAGACTTCACGGTGTGCCCCTGAATATCGTGTCTGACAGAGACAAGATATTTGTTTCGAGGTTTTGGGAGAGTTTCCAGGAAGCCTTGGGAACAAAATTGCGGTTGAGTACGGCGTATCATCCGCAGAATGATGGGCAGACTGAGCGCACAAATCAGATGTTGGAGGACATGCTACGCATGTGCATTATTGACTTTGGTGGTGGATGGGAGCAGTACCTTCCACTGGTGGAGTTTGCTTACAACAACTCCTATCAGTTCACTATTGGCATGGCTCCGTTTGAGGCATTATACGGTAGGCCTTGTCGTTCCCCAACATGTTGGTTAAAGGTGGGGGACAACAAACTACTTGGGCCGGAAGTGATTCAGGACACTTCGGCAAGGATTGAGTTGATTCGGAGTCGCATTCGGGTAACTCAAGACAGGCAGAAGAGTTATGCTGATGCAAAAAGATTTTTCAGAGAGTTCCAAGTGGGGGACCAGGTTTTTCTCAGAGTGTCTCCTATGAAGGGGATTATGCGTTTCGGGAAGAAGGGGAAGTTGGCACCAAGGTATGTGGGGCCGTTTCCTATTATTGAGCGGATCGGACCGGTTGCGTATAGACTTGAGTTACCGGAGCATTTGCATCGGATTCACGATGTGTTCCATATTTCCTCGCTAAGGAAATACCTTAGAGATAATTTGGCTCATTCTCACATTGCTGTGGAGGACATCGATCTCCAGCCGGATAGCTCCTACGAGGAGGGGCCGATTGCTATTTTGGACCGAATCAAGAGGAAACTGCGGTCAAAGATAGTACCGTTAGTGCGTGTTCAGTGGCGACATCACAATGTCGAGGAGTCCACATGGGAGCGCGAGGATGAGGTGCGCGAACGTTATCCAGAGTTATTTTTAGCAGGTACTTTCTAGTTTCGAATTTCGAGACGAAATTAAGTTATTAGGGGGGATGTATGTAATACCCCGTACTTTTGGCTATATTTATTTTTGGGATTAATTAATTAAATGCGTATTAATTGGAAATTAATCCGGGTTATAAATACTAACGAGATGCGAGTTGGTGTTTGATTATGTGCATATATGATTATATATGAATTTGGAATTATGAAATTTGTCGTGAGATTTATATACGACAATTTGGAAATTTTGTTGAGACGCGTGTGACCGCCGCGTCATGGTATAATATTTTGATTATAAAAGTGAATTTAAAATCTATAATCTGTATGGTCGTTTTGAGTACGCCAACGCGTCCGGAAGGGTCGAGATAGTCAGAAAACACTAGCCGGGGGTGTAGTTTGGGTTTCGGGGTATTTTTAGGCCATACCGGCAACTTAAAGGGTATTTTGGTAATTTTACATTTTGAGGAATTAAAAGTGACGAAAATTGGGAGTTTTAATCTGATTAATTATTGGCCCACTAAACCCACTATCCAACCCACTTTAAACCATTAAGCTACGGAGGTTATCAATTAGGTTTCCAAGTTCCCCAAAACAAATCCTAGCCACCTTAAGCCACCATTGGAGAAGAGAGCTTGGAGAGAGAAGAAATTCTGCAGAAATCTTCATCAAACCATCATCCAAAATCAGAAATCGAACCAAGGCAAGTGACTTTATTCCATTTAATTTCAGAGAATGTCTTTTCCATGTTAGAAATTGAAGAATTTTAATTGTTCTTGAAAGATGAATGAGAACCCATGTTAATTGGATTTAGATCTTGAATATTGAGGATAAATCGCATGTAGAATTACTTAGAGATAATTATTCTGGTATTAATGTATGTTGGTTGTAACAAAAACGGATTTAATTCTGGGATTTGATGATGATAAAAATCTAGGGTTCATGTTCTTATAAAAATTGGGGAAAAATATAGAATATTGTGATTTGATGATGTATAGGGTGCATTAAAGTCTTAAAAGATGTTAGTTTATGACCTTAGCATGTTTTAGGATGATTAGAGATCTTAAAACGTTGATTGGACAAACTTTAGAGGAGATTTGAGGTGTTAGAATGGTTGAAAAATGAATTGGGGAAAAATCTGGGCCAAAACTGGTCAGTCGTTAGAAGCAGTCCCCAGGACGTTCGAACGAGCTCGTTCGAACGAGCTTCTAACGAGTTGACCAGTCTCTTCTAACGAGGGGTAGTTTCGTTCGATATCTCGTTCGAATGAGATATCGTTAGAAGGTACAGTTCGTTCGAACGAACTGGAACATGTTACAGAAAAGGCTACAACGTGTTTTCTTGCTTATTGAATGATGTGGTGATGTGGTGGGAGCCGGGATAACAAAAAAATAAGTAATGGGTGATGCTTTAACTGGAACATGATTCTCTGACTTAAGGGATATGCTTGAGGCTTCATGGGGGAAAGAAAAAAATGTAGCTTCTGAAATTATCGAAGCTGACCTGCCAACTGAAAAATAACCAAAAGGATATCCCAATACAGGGGACTGTGTCAATACTAAAAATACCCCACAATCCACTAGGGTGGGGCCGATGAATAAAGGTATAGTAATATCAGAAGTTGTCTCTATACAAGAAAAGAATCGCAAAGGTAAAATCACGGGAAATGCAAATAAAACAAAAAGTATTTTAGGGGAGGCTGTATCTTAAATAGAGAGTGACGACGATGGCCTTATTTTAGACAAAATACTGTCCCACATGTATATGATGGACCAATCCTTCTCAATTAGGGAACCCACTGGCATTGCTCAAGAGGTATCCATCTAGTCGGGGGTGGGGATTTACTACTAGACTGGCCTAAAATGGTTATGGGGCCTGACCCACTCATGAAGGTAGGTTTATTAGAGGACGGGGATATTTCTGAGGGGTGCTACCATACACACGTCATCGTCCCACAAAAGCCCTTGGTCAAACCATTGTCCCCTCAATTCTCACCTGAAAGCTCGTGCTCTCCCATCAGAATCCCAAAATCTCATGCTTCAGACGGGGAGGAGCCTAGATGTGATGAGGTATCACTACAATAATTCAGAGACTATGTTTTCACACTAAAGAAAAAGTACAAAAAAGTAAGGGATCATTGGACATCATTGGATCGAAGAAAGGTAGAAAGGTGAAGAACAAATCCTCCAGTCTCAAGATTGTAGATCCAAGGTACATAAGAATTACTAGATCATCTTCTAGGTACAAATTTTCTTCCTAAATTCCTACACGTACATTTAAATAATAATTAATTTAATTATTTGGAATGCTAGGGGGTGGGCAACAAATCCACATCCAACAGAATTAAAAAACTTAAAAACATACACAAACTACCAATATTAGTCATTTTAGAACTAATGATATCTGAAAATAAATTTAAGAAATGTAGGTTCAAATGGGGATTTGACTACGGGATATGCAACTCCAATGAGGTTTGGTGTTAATATAGATATCAGAAAAAACATGGATCAATGCCTAACATTACATATATCCCACAACAGTTTTCAAACTCCAATAATATTTTCACGAGTTTATGAAAAATGCAACTGACTAGAAAGGGAGGAACTTTGGAATGAAATGTTTCTCATTAATAACGGACTCAAGGACTTGCCTATAATCTTTGCGTGCGACTGCAATGTCGTTTCAAGTAAGGAGGAGAAAATAGGTGGAAATCCTGTCATTGATTCATCCATTCAGGACTTCAATCAAGCTATTGATTCATGTGGTCTCATTGACCTAGGGTACAAAGGTTCTAAATTTGCGTGCTGTAATAATAGAAAAGAAGAGTATATCTACATGGCTATACTCGATAGATGGTTGTGCAATGACCAATGGAGTTCTTGTTCTCCATGGTCCTCTGTAAAACATCTTAGTACAACATGCTTAAACCACGATCCACTTTTGTTAACTAGAAAAAAACTTTTATCTAGTTCCTAAACCCTTTAAGTTCCAACAATACTGGGCCAATCACCTGATTTCATCAAAATAGTTACTCAATCCTAGCAATCAGAAAGCAACGGGTATCCCATGGTCAGGGTCTTTGTTAAACTCCAAAAGCTTAAATTTTTTTTAAAACAATGGAGCAAGGCTACCTTCCCTAATATATTTCAAACAGTGATTGATAAAGAAGATCAAGCTAAATAAAAGGAAATTGAGTTTGAAAGGGATCCAAACCCAACTAATTGGGGGATTTAAAAAAAAGCCCAAGCAACTCTCATTCTTGCCTTAAGGGTCGATAAGGAATATTGGCAACAAAAATCTTTCATTAGATGGATCAAATTAGGGGATTTTTTTTTTATAAATTCTTCCATAACTCGGTTAAAACAAAGCACGAAAATCTACACATTAGAATAATGAAAACGGAGGAAAGGTGGTTAGAGAATAATGAGGATATACAACAACACATAGTAAACCATTTCAATGATTTTTTAACTTCAGACATACACAACCCTAATGATACAATGCCACAACTTATCACAGAGCTTATATCTGAAGACCAAAATAATAAACTCCAAGCTATACAAAAAGAAGAGGAAATTAGGGAAGCCATAAAATCTTTAAGCCATTTATCTGCCTCGGGCCCTGATGGATTTAGGGGATTTTTCTACAAGAAGTGATGGAATATTATAAAGAATGACATATGGATGGCTTTTAAAAGTTTTTTTAGGGGAGGTAATGCCTAGAGGTTGGTCAAGAATTTGTATAGCCTTGATCCCTAAAATAAAATGGCCAATATCATGCGAAAACTTCAGACCTATCAGCTCATGTAAGTTCTCTTATAAAATTGTGGCTAAAATCCTATCCATGAGGTTATCTAACATACTAGCCAAAATAATTTCTAACAATCAAAGTTGTTTTGTAAAAACTCGAAGTATACAACATAACATCTTAATTGCTTAAGAAATGGTTCACAACCTCCTCAAAAAAAAATGTGGGGGGGGGGGGGGGGAGTAACATTATACTAAAGTTGGACATGTATAAAGCATATGATAGGTTAAACTGGATGTTCCTCATCAACATCTTAATGAAATTTGGCTTCCGGGAAACCTGGATTGACCTCATATGGAGATCTATCTTAAATGTTTGGTTCTCTATTATAATTAACGGATAATTAAAAGGATACTTTAAATCCAGTAGAGGACTCAGACATGGTGATCCTCTATCCCCCAACTTATTTGTATTGGCATCAGAAGTATTAAGTAGAGGATTAAACTCCCTGATAGCTAAGGGACTTTTCCGACCATACTACCACTCACTGAGATGCACACTCATCACCCACCTTGCATTTGCTGATGAAATGATTATATTTTCAAGCGCTGATAAAAAAAAAGTCTAAGACAAATTATGAAGTTTCTTCATGATTATGAAATAACTTTTGATCAGCATATAAACATCTCTAAAAGAAGTTTCACTATTGACAAGTCAACTTCACACAAAAAGGCAATGTCTATAGCACAACTCACAGGGCTGAATCTAAAGTATCTCCCCATAACCTATCTAGGGTGTCCCCTCTTTAATGGTAGAAGGAAAATAAGCTTTTTCTACCCCCTAGTGGAAAAAATTAGACATAAACTTCAAGGATGGCAATCTAAGTACCTATTATATGGGGCAAAATGGACTCTTATTAAACATTTACTCTACTCAATACCACACTACATGCTCTCAGTGCTAAAACCACCCAAGGGCATAATAAATAAGAATCACTCTATTCTCAATAAATTGTTTTGGGGAGAAAAAGAACAGATCGGTTGGAAACACTGATGGAATAGTTGGGAGACCTTGTGTTCCCTAAAAGAATGTGGTGGAATAGGTTTTTATAGTTTAGAAATCCTATCAAATGCCTCAAGCCTGAAATCCTTATGGTGACTCAAAGCCTCAAATTCCTTATGGAGCAAGTTCATGAACTCTAGGTATAGTTTATAAAACAACAACTTTGGCCAATAGGGCTCCATATCAATGAAAAGAATGAGATCAGTAGATCACATTGCCAATTAGAATATGATCCTAAAGGATGACAGATGGTCTTGGTCGTTATCCAAAAATGGGGAATTCTGCTAAGCTTCTGCAGTAGTGATTTTAAGCATCACCCCCATCATGTGCAGTCTTTACTCAATTTTGGGACAAAAATAACCCCCCAAAATGGTCCATTATAGTTTGGTGAGTGTTAAAAAGCAATATACTGATAGATGAAATATCCAAAAGTACAACTTAAGACTGGCCTCGAGATGTGCCCTATGTCATAAGGATATTGAAACTACTAATCATCTATTCCTCCATTGCCCCATATCTTCAAGCTTATGGAAATATTTTTGTGATTTAATGGGTCTAAAGATTAACTCTCACTCTTGTGCTTCTATCTTAATGGCTTGGTGGTTACACGGTAGGGGTAAAGACTACATGATCTTTTGTTGTAAAATGGTGCCTATAGTGGTCATTTGGAGCATCTAGACATTGTGAAATAAGGTGATCTATGATGGAGTAAGGCCTCAACTACAACCCTTATTGAAAATTATTGCCACCAGATTGGTCTCATTAACTCATCCTTATCCTTTCCCTCAAAGATACATGATTTTGATTCTCACTGGTGCAAAATTTTCAATATTAATATATCCCCGTTACAAATTCACCCTAGTTTGAGAAGACTGACTAATGAGAAAACTATAGCTATATCAGTCTTTTTGTTTTGGGGCCTTTGTCTCCAAATTAGTATATACATATGTTGTTAGGATATCTTTTTGTAATGGGGCTATTTATAAAGGACCAAATTTACTGATTTCTCCTTAAGATTGTAAGTGCCACTAGAAAGGCTTTTTCTCTATGATTTCTATTAATACTTGTGGGGGTACTGTCCCTCTTCTTGTAAATAAATAATAATTATGATATCTAAATCCTTATATATCTAAACTTAACCTCTTAAGTTCATAAATTAACAATTTATCTCAAATTTGATTCAAGTGTGAAATTAACATGAGAGTTAATAGGAACTAACAAATGCGATTCAAATCTACTCTACTCTAATCAAATTATGCAATAGTATGCCCTGAATCAAGGGATTCAATATCAAACTACTCTGTTTATTAATAGGATTAAGGATTAACATCCAAATTTAGCCAAATTACCAAAAATTATGGATTAGATTATTAAGGTCAAATTTTTCCAAGTTTATCATAATACAAGTCCGCTTCAATTCTTAATCGATATAAACTTGCAGTTGGCTTAATGTGTGAATTCAATCCTCAATTCCCCAAAATTTTCTTTTCTCTTGAGTGTGTATTCTCTCCTTAGCCTTAGGATTTCTTTCCAATGTCTAACATGTGTAATTAGGTTTGTCCAACTAGCCTAATAAACAACCTTCCACGAAATTAGGTTTAGGCCTAACATAAGCCTCAACCCAATGAGCCCAAATAATATTTTGAATGGTCTAAAACTCTATCCAAGCCATATCCCATTGCAATAGACATAAAATCCACTATTATATGTCAATAATGGATTTTTTTGTACTTCCCAATAAGTAACATGAAATACAGTTAATTATAATAAATTAATTATCTCCATAAATCAATATATTTGTCGGTACGAGTCAATTAAATTACAACTTACTTATTAATATGTTACGTGTGACTCGACATTATAAGAAACTACTTCATAATAGTTGAAATCCAATACCGATGGAATAATCTAAATAAGAAGATTCCTGATACCTAGTCCCTGGCCATTTCTTAGTCGCCCATAATACTAGTCACTTAAAATATTTAATAAATTGACTACCTTGTATTATGCCAATATCCAAAGAGTATATATTCACTTAACACATATAGAGCTACATATACAAATCATCTAACAAGAGACAACAAATATGATAAGTGACGTACTACGTGTCACATAAGAATAATAACTCGACATAAAATAATTAATCAATTTCACCATTAATTTTTTATTACAAAAATACCGGGTATTAAAAATTTTCATTATATGTTGATAATTGTTGTTATATATTTGTCTATATTAATTGAAATAAATATTATAAAATACAATTCGTAGTGTATATATTGCTTAAGGGTATTTTTTTTCATTTTTGTCTATTTTTTGTATCGAAACTAAATATGTTGTTATTTATCTAACCGAAAATTGCTATAAGGATTAAATTGAAAATAGTTTAATTAGATCGTGAGAACAACTCCATACACTTTAGCTACATCCTCTAGGAAAGATATAGTTAAAATGATATATTTTCTAAAGTGTGAAAGCTTGAAATTTTAGACGTTTGTGCTATGGGTGATTGCATTATATTTTTTTATTCAATTGTATTATTTTGGTTTTTAAAAACAATGAATTTGGTTTACACTCTTTATTTATTGGGAACCAAAACTTTATGGTTTGTTTTGGTTTAAACATATAAAAACTAAATTTCCAATAAATACAAAAATTACTCTACCAATAGTACTGACCTAATATACCACAAACACAAAAATTATACTTATGGGTTTTTAAGCTTAAATGCCTCCATAATTGATCTATTTGACTTTATTACCTTTTCCCGATTGTGTTCGGGTTTGATAAGATTTCCTTAATTGTCCTTTAAATTTAACGGTCATGTGCAAGAAAATATTACATAGATCAAAACATATAAATAATAAAAAATAAAAAAGTGTAAATAAACCCTAAAATTGTAAAAAAAAAAGTAATAAAACACAAAACAAACATTGTCCCTAATTTCGCCCCACTCCCCACATATGCCCCTAACCCCACCCTTACCTGACCCTCTCTCTTTGTTATATTTCTCTCTCTCTCTCTCTCTCTCTCTCTCTCTCTCTCTGTCTCTCTGTCTATATAATATATATATATATATAAGCTTGTGTGCAGACCTATAGTGATTATAATTGAAAGGGGAGTTCGCTTAGCCTTTCACCCACTATTTATGGAGGCTTTCCATCATTATGGAATAGTCCTTCTCCAAGCGAGTTGGATCTTCTTACACTACCTTAAAGGGGAAATCTCCATTAACCTGATTTGTGGAACAAATTTGGGGCTTGATGAGATGCGGTATTACTACGTCCTTCAATATAGTGCTAGGTCTAACGCCTATCATTTTAAGGACAAATATTGGTCTCATAGAATGGTATAATGGAAGACCAAGTCCGACAAAACCATTAAAAAAGATTAGTTACTCTCCTTCAGGTACCTCTATGCTGAGGGGTGGTAATGGGTCGTGTAGAGTTAGGTGATAAATGAATCGTGTCAAAACTCCATCGACCTAAACATGATTCATTTATGAAATAGGTGGAAAAGGCTCAATCCTCTTAAACTTGTTAAATATATGAATGGTTTCAAACATTTTAACTCGACTCAATAATTTAACCTGTTTAATCCCGTTCATCTAGTACGTCAATTATCTTAAAAAACTAGATATGGAAAAAATTCCTTATATTTAGTTAAAAATGTAGAGTTTAAAAAAAATCAATTTGCGATGTTCAAATGGTGTGTTGTGAATGGGGAAATAGATTATAAACGTGTTAATATGTTGTAAAGAAGTGACGGTTAAACATGGGTGCCAGGCTGTAAATGTGTGACGGGTTGCAAATGGGTAGCATGTCACATGATTCATAAATACAATGGGTCGCTAACAAATTTTGCTAATATACAAAAAATCATATTTTTTCATTAACAAGTCTAGAGGTTCCACACATTTATGACATGAACTCATTAATGTCAGCCCCAAACCCAATTAAAATGTGTCGACTTCATGTTGTGTTAATCAGTCATGGCGCAAATTTCCACCCCTAGTTGTAACGTTTTTGTATTGGTTCTCACCCTTGGTAAAGTGTTGTCAAATCTAATTTTAACTTTATTTTTGGTGAACAAACTTCTAATCGGTCTTTTTGTGTGCAGTTTCACATAGTAGAAGAAAATTGAAAGACTTCCAAGTGAAATTAGCCAAATTAATTAGGGTTGATAAGAGATCTCTTCTAGGCATTTGATACTTTTGGATGGTAGTGCATATTCGTCTTGGTTACGAACAAACAATTACGTTAGCGAAGACACAACTAGAAAAATAATAATTAAGGACACATGCATTAGGGATAGCTTGTAAGATGTCCTTTTAAAAATATATAAAGGACAACAAAATTTGGATGTCCTTTATAATAACCATTCCTAATATTACATAAAAAGGACAACAATTTGAGGGTGTCCTTTTAAATATGGTCGAATAAAGAAATAACCCTAAAACTAACCCACAAACACTCTCTCTTCCTCTTCCCCAAAAAACCCTCCTCCTCTCCGTTCTCTTCATTCTCTCTCAACAGTGCCACCACGCCCTCCTAACTCAGGCCGGCACCACTCCTCCTATATCAGTCCATCGCCGCTCAGTTCAAGGTTTATCCTTCTTTTTTCATTTTTTTTATGTCACCTTAATCTTTATTTGGAAATACCTGTTGGAAATCTTTTTTTTCAGTTTCAATTCGAGAATTCAATGTTCCTATTTCAATTTCAACCTAAAATGAATTTTAAGTTATGTTTGCAATTTTGATTTGAAATTATTTATGACTTCAGTCGATGTTCAATGCTTCACAATGTGAAAGAAAACGTATGCAAAGACTGAAGTAACCGAAATCATTTTTTCGTAATAGCTGTTAGAAATTTTTACTCTTTATTTTATTTTTATTTTTTCATTTATTTGATGTCACCAAAATCTTTTTTTGGTAATACCTCTTAGAAATTTGGTAATACCTGTTAGATGGTATGTTGGTAATTCATGATTCCTGTTGGTAATACCTGTTAGAAATTTGGCAATACCTGTTAAAAACCATGTTGGTAATACCTCTGAGAAATTTGGTTTAAAAAATACTTTCTAAAAAATACTTGTTAGAAATTTGTATCTTGCCCGTTAGAAATTAAAAAAATGCATCAGTTTTGTCTCTGTTAGTGGTTTCGATGGTTTGATGAATTCATTTATTAATATATTAGGTGGATAATTTTTTGAATTGGATTAACAACGATAATTTTTTGAAATATTAGTGAAAATTTAATTATATTATTTGTTTAAATTGGATTGGATCATATTTTTGGTGAGATTTACTTGGATTGGATTCATTCTAATTCAATCCAAACAATTAATTATGAATAGTCTAGCTAGTTGAAACTGACTGAAAGTGACTTCCCTTGGGTTGTGTAATTTGGGCAAATTCTTTAAGGAGTGTGGTTGAGAAGAACAAGAAGGTGACCTCGGGTTAGAAAAAAACAAAAAATGTGAATGAGTGCGATGATGAGAATATATCTTTCGATGACGGGGAATAGAGTAGTGTGTATGCCGGAGATGATGCCCAAAATGGATGTATTGATCGTCAAATAGAAAAGTGATGCGAAAAAAAATGTGTATCTAGTGTGCATGCTCATATAGGCTCAAGTGCAAACCTGTCGCGTTAGTACTAAACGTAGTAAGTAAGGATCGTCTCCACAGGGAACTAGGACGAAGAATCGTAACGGCACGGATTATCTCAATAACCCTAAAATTGACTCTCTAAAGGAATGGAAAATGTGATTTAGATGAATAGGAACTATACTAACTAAATGTGAATGAAAATTTAACTACTGATTAAACAAAGTGCAAAGGATCAAATCTACTGAATGAATTAACTATGAATAACGAAAGATAGCTCGGGTTACAATCCTCCAAACCCTAGTACATTTACCATATAGAATACTATATTTTTGAATTAGAAATTTAATTGAACCCGGTCTTTAGTAATCCCAAGCATTACATATATGAGGATACAAGTCCACACCATACATAATCAAAGGTAAAAATAAAAATGTGCTGATAGCTAACACGCGCATCACATCCTTAAACACCTAGGTTACCTAGGGCAAATGAGGTTAAAAGGTCAACGACAGTTGTGTCTACTACATAACATGATTCACTTAAAATTCAATTTGAACCATATTTTCTAAATGGGTAAATTATATCGGATTGGGTTCATGCACCCCAACCCATAAAACTCAGCCGGACGTGATTAAATTAAATGAAAACACATTTCAGAAATGTAGGAATTCATGACTATTTTGGAAGATTGAGAATTGAAAACTAAGAACTACGAATTAAGCTAACTAACTAATAAAGAAATTGAAAGCAGAAAGTAAATATTACTTTCAATGAAGAAATCTGGAAATAACTTTGAATCTTGAATTGATTGCAACACTTCAAAACTAGGGTTGTTCTCTACAAATGCCCTCTAAATCTAATAATATTCGAACCTCCTAATGTCTGAAAATAATATAAAATAAATACACTTAAAAATTACAAGATTTTGAACCAAGTAAAACTCTCAATGGTAAACCAAAAATTTGGGAAATCTCAACCGAACCGGTCCGGTGGTTCTTCTTTGGATCGTTTCAGTATCAAATTTTGGGCAAGGATCTTTAAGGAATCAGACTGGTTCATTTTCTTCTATAATCGGATCAGTTAGAAACTCATTTTTATTCAGCAAATTTCAAGACATCTGACCGGTTTGGCTTCTTCTTCACCTGAATCAGTCTAGTAGCCAATTTCATTCAGAGTCTTTATTCTTTTCGGATTGGTACATTTTTGTCTATAACCGGTCCAATCTGATAGTGAAATTTATTCAGAGACTTGCTTTCTTTCGGACCAGTTATCTGCTTGTCTTGACCAGTCCGGTCCGCATTTGAAATTCTTTTTTTCTTCTTTTCTTTTGATTTTCTCTCATCTTTGAATCATTGTAATTTCTGATCGAGGGCTCGGTTTGGGATGTCGTTTCTTTTGACGCGCTTGTAGACGACAAGTCTTCATTTTTCATTTTGGTCCGTTGTCTAAAATTTAGATGTTAAATGACTATTTTTCTCTCTGCCTTTCCTTCCTTTGTTGATTTCTCGGCCTTGGATTCCTCTTCTATTCACTTGCAGTAAATACCATTAAAAATCATGAAAAATACACAAAACTCGAGGCACTATGTGGGAATTGTCAGTAGCATATAAACAAGATAAGACAATACGAATTACATTACTTGAGGTTCTAAAAGCTACTAAATTAAGGGGATAAATTCGAAAGAACTTATGCCTAATCAAACCCCCTAACTTAAAACTTTGCACGTCCCGATCAATGTAAAAGAACTTCACCAAGGCTCAACTCTTTAAACTCATTTTATTAAGATAGAATAGCACTTTTACGGGCCAACGATTGCATTTAGCATTGCAACAAGCCTTTAAACCCCGAGGTCACCCTAGTAGGACGAATTGTGTCTCGTGAGGGTTTGCAATGGATATACCCACAAAATTCATTTTTGACTCAAACAAAATTCAAAATACCGTAAAATTGTATAATTCAAACTTTTCAAAAAATAATCACCATAGATTGATATGCTCAAATCTCAATTTGTCGTGTGTGTGTGAGAAGCGAGAAATTTAACCGCAAATTTCCACCGATTGATCATAACGTTATGTTTCCAAAAATTGGTTTTGATTCAAATGCTCACGGGATACTCTCTCAAATGAATCACTAGGAATGTGGCTATTTCGCTCGGTATGCATGATATAAATAGTAAATGCATTGGAACACGAATTCACGCACACAAAATTGATAGACAGAAATTTATGGGGTGAAAGGATCTCATCATCGGGTTACGGTTATTGGGAAATGGGGACATTGCCTCTTATGCACACCGGTTACTCTCTTCTATTACAGTTTTCGGGTTTATAATGTGTATCGGGTACAAAGGGAAACTTCAAAATTGGAAAATATTCTATGATGTCCATTAGTGCATTTTTAGGCCTTTGCTCATCTTCTCTTTTTTTTTGCATTTTTCTTTCATTGCTATTTTTCTTGATGATTTTTCTTTTATTGCTCCCTTTTTGTTTACACACAAATTGGACTTTATTGCTAATTTTTTCGATTTTCTCAATTCCGGGCTATATGGGTTTTTCTGGTTATCAAACGAAAGGATAAATTTCATTTGACGCAACTTGGTTTGCAAAAAAGAATTTTTTTCACAACGTTTTGTGGCTTATCTTTTTGGGTAGAAAATGATGGCCTAACTTCTTTTATCCTAATTACTAATCATATTACCATACGCATCTCGAGATGAATTTTAATTTAGAGATATTTCAGTGCCCTTTTCGAGGCAACATCACACACTATTCCTGACCAATCAAACCAATAAATTATAGATCATGAACGACTCATTTTAATGCTGAATTGAAGTTTGAGTTAATCATTACTCGAATTGATTTTAAAAACTTGGATGGAGTTAAAGGCTCAAAATCTCATCGGTTTGATTAATCTCCACACTTATTCGTTAAGTAATCAATGTTTCACTCAATTTCCATCTCTGATCAATTTTGGCTTTGTGCTATTTGAAATTTACAAATTTGAGACTTTGAACAAAATTTCGGCGATATTTTTGAAAATTTTAAATTCCAATTTTTATTTACTTTGACGAAAAATATTTTTGGATTTTTGGAAAATTTTCTCATTTTTTTGGTTTTTGGGCATTTTGAACTTTGTGAAATGTGAAAGCTCATGCGTAACCCTCCCTAACTTAGATTTTTGCATAGTCCCAATGCAAAAAGGACCAAAATCAAAATTAAGGAGAGAAACAATAAAAAATGGAACAAAGTACAAAATGCAATATACAAAAGTAAGCATAAAACAGACATGATAGGTAACCCAATTTCCATTAGATATATAAAAAGCATACAAAGCTGTGGAAAAAGGAAATGTAAAAACAGTACATGAGCAGCCTAGAAAGAACAACTACTGAGGGGGAGGGTGTGAAGTTTCGAGGGCATTTGGGTCGTACGGGTCATAAAAATAGGTCGGGGTTGCTTATAATTCTCTGATATGTGCGTCGGTCCTCCTCCCGGTGAGCATTCTATTGATTGATAAACCCATGGAATCAGGCTTCCAGCATAGTGATTCACATATCGAAGTTGGCTCCTATGGGCTCAAAATAAGAATCGTCATCCTCATTATACTCCTCCTCATCGCCCTCATCCATACTCATGACGTCTCCCCTAACGGATTCGTCCTCAGACTCATCATCCTCTAGCTCATCCATTTATGTATGATCATCATCGTCCTCTGCCACCTTCACTTGTCGGGTGAAGATATTCTCCCGTTAGAACTCAATCTTGATACGGGTGCCTTTCCCAAGAGGATTGGGAAGGCGAAGGAACCCTGGGGGAGGAACAATGAGTATTTCGATGAAAATATATGTTATGAGGCGACCATACGGGAGAGGGGTAACACCACTTTTATCCAAGGCCACGTAAAATATATCTTTGTAGACAATATGGTCCAGGCTGATTACGGTGTTGGCGTTGAAGAGATGATAAACAAGGGTTTCTTGTCGAAGTCGAATTGTGGAATCATTGGATCTTTTTAGGAGATTGGCGCAGATAATTTGAAACATGATACGCGTCTTATCGCTCATCCCCCTACCAAATATGTTTTGGTAGTCCAAACCTCCTCGGGTGATATCGGGCAATGCTAACATCTTTGTCGACGGGGGTAAAGGCATTGGGGTATGTGAAGTTGGTGGGGTTCGGGACATCCATTTTGGCTAATTTCTGGGTAAGAATCTCAAGGGAGAAAGGGATGAACTATCCGTCCACAAGCGCCTCAAAGATTAAATCACCGGCGCGGACAAGGGTGTCGTAGAAGGCTCACACTTCGACTGCCCAAACTGAATCGTGGGGCTAGTTAAGCTACTGACACCAAGACCGTGGAAGGAAAAGGCTGGTGATGGAATTTGGTACCTCATTCTAGTGCACTTGGCACTCCAATGGCAGTTTGCGAGTCTGGCTAAAAAAATGTTCACACCACCGTTGTTCTTAATCGGAGCGTTGGGCATGGTTGTCGTCAATGAACGTGACATAATTGTTATTTTGAGAGCGAGGTTGGTTGACCACGTGTAGAAGAAGTGTTTGGATGCTAAAAATTTGAAAGACAGAGAGTATGAGAGTAAGGAGGAGTGGTGGTGGAAAGGAGGAGGGGATGCAGGTGTATTTATAGGTGGCTGTGGGGGAGGAAAATGGTGGGGGGAAATGTGTTGGGAGGGAAAAAATGGATTGGGGGAGGGGGCACCTTGGGATTGGCTGAAGAAAACTCGAAGCCAAAAAGATCCGGGTTGCCAGGACTGGACTGGTCTAGTCCCTTTTTTGTATTAATAATTACCAAAAATGAATCGGTTCGGTGTCCAGGGGAGGACCAGCCCGGTTCCCAAATTTCAACAGAGTCCCCTATGGTTGAATTCACTCATCTCTCAACATCTCTGGATTCTCTCACCACTATACCTACAAACAATTAACCTATTGTTGCTTAAAACTTGCTCCGAAACCCTAGGATCGCTCTCAACGTGTGTTCTTCCCATCCATCCTAGGTGACCTATACCTACAGACTCTACTAAGCAAACCTATGCACATCTGATATACACATGAATCACCCCATATGCGTCGGGGATGCGAGGACCTTCTCATACTTCTCAATCAATCCACTAACGGCAGGTTTTTAAGCCTTAATCTATAAATATGCAAATTTTCATTGTATTCTCAAATTAGGAGTCCCGTGATCGTGCAGCCAGTTTGTACGAGTTACATTGGTCCCGTGCGAGGTGTGGGTGCCACTCACGGGGCCGCTCGGGGGGATGTTTTGGGGCTTTCCTCACTAACGCAATGTTTTGCCTAAATCCTGATATTTTGAAATTATCGTTGTATTATCAAATCGAGAGTCCCATGATTGCGCAGTCAGTTCGTACGAGTTACATTGGTCCCATGCGAGGTGTTGGTGAAACTCACGGGGCCGTTCGAGGACCGTTTCGGGTCTTCTCCCACTAACGACAAGTTTTTAAGGCTTAATCTAGAAATATGTAAATTATTGTTGTATTCTCAAATCGGGAGTCCCGTGATCACGCGATCAGTTTGTACGAGTTACATTGGTCCCGTGCGAGGTGTTGGTGCCACTCACGTGGTCGTTCGGGGGCTCTTACTGGTTTTTGCCCACTAATGGAAACATTTTAAGCCTAAGTCTAGAAATATGCAAATTATCATCGTATTCTCAAACCAGGAGTCCCGTGATCACGCGGTCAGTTCATACGAGTTACATTAATCCCATGCGAGGTGTTGGTGCCACTTACGAGGTCGTTCGGGTTTTCCCCCACTAACGCCATGTTTTGCCTAAGTCCTGATATTTTTAAATTATCATCATATTCTCAAACCGCGAGTCCCGTGATTGCGTGGTCAGTTCGTATGAGGTACATTAGTCTCGTGCGAGGTGTTGGTTCCACTCACAGGGCCGTTCGGGGGATGGTTAGAGTTTTCGCACACTAATGACGAGTTTTTAAGCCTAAGTCTAGAAATATGCAAACTATCATGGTATTATCAAATCGAGTGTCGCGTGATCGCGCGGTAAGTTTGTAAGAATTACATCGGTCCGGTGCGAAGTGTTGGTGCCACTCACGGGGCCGTTCAGGGGATGTTTCGAGTTTTACCTCACTAACGCCATGTTTTGCCTAAGTCTTGCTATTTTTAAATTATCGTCGTATTCTCAAACTGGGACTCCCGTTATCGTGCGGTCATTTCATACGAGTTACATTGGTCCCGTGCGAGGTGTTGGTTCCACTTACGGGGTCGTTTGGGGGCTGTTTCGGGTTTTCCCCCACTAACGCCCTGTTTTTATGCCCAAGCCTAGAAATATGCAAATTATCATTGTATTCTCAAATCGGTAGTCCCGTGATCGCTCGGTCCGTTCGTTTGAGTTACATTGGTCACACGCGAGGTTTTGGTCCCACTCACGGGGCCATTCGAGGGCTAATTCGGTTTTTCGCCAATTAATGTCAAGTTCTTAAGTCTAAGTCTAAATATATGCAAATTATCATCGTATTCTCAAATCGGCAGTCCCGTGATCGCGAGGTCAGTTCGTATGAGTTACATTGGTCGCGTGCGAGGGGTTGGTGCCACTCACGGGGTCGTTCGGGGGGTGTTTAGGGTTTCCCCCCACTAATGCCATGTTTTGCCTAAGTCCTGATATTTTAAATTATCGCCGTATTCTCAAATCGCGAGTCCCATTATCGTGCAGTTAGTTCCTACGAGTTACATTGGTCCCGTGCGAGGTGTCAGTACCACTCACGGGGCTATTCGGGCGCTATTTTGGTTTCCCCCCACTAACGCCCTATTTTTATGCCTAAGTCTAGAAATATGCCAATTAATATCTTATTTTGAAATCGAGAGTCCTGTGATCGTGCGACAGTTCATACGAGTTATATTGGTCCCGTGCGAGGTGTTGGTGCCACTCACGGGGCCGTTCGGGGGCTATTTTGGGTTTTTTCCCAGTAACGGCAAGTTTTTTCTCCTAGATCTAGAAATATGCAAATCATCATCGTATTCTCAAGTCGGTAGTCCCATGATGGCGCGGTCAGTTCATATGAGTTACATTGGTTCGGTGCGAGGTGTTGGGGCCACTAAAGGGGCCGTTCAGGGGCTATTTCGGGTTTTCGTCCACTAACGGGAAGTTTTTAAGCCAATGTCTAGAAATATTCAAATTATCATCGTATTCTCAAACTGGTCATTATATGATCGCGCGGTCAGTTCGTACGATTTACATGGGTCCCGTGCGAGGTGTCGGTGCCACTCACGGGGTCCTTCGAGTGCTGTTACGGGTTTTCCCCCACTAACGGCAAGTTTTTGAGTCTAAGTTTAGAAGTATGCAAATTACAATCATATTCTCAAACTGAGAGTCCCGTGATTGTGCGACCAGTTCGTATGAGTTACATTGGTCCCGTGCGAGGTATTGGTGCCACTTACGGGGCCGTTCGAGGGTTGTTTCAGGTTTTCCCCCACTAACGCCATGTTTTGGCTCAGTCCTAATATTTTTAAATTATTGTTCTATTCTTAAACCGGGACTCTTGTGATTGCGTGGTCATTTCCTACGAGTTACATTGGTCCCGTGCGAGGTGTTGCTGCCACTCACGGGGTTGTTCGGGTGCTGTTTCGGGTTTTCCCCCACTAACGCCATGTTTTTATGCCTAAGTCTAGAAATATGCAAATTATCATCGCATTCTCAAATCGGGAGTCCCGTGATCGTGCGGTCAGTTCGTATGACTTACATTGGTCCTGTGCGAGGTGTTGGTGGCACTCACGGAGCCGTTCGGGGGCTGTTTCGGGTTTTCGCCCATTAAGGGCAATTTTTTAAGCCAAAGTTTAGAAATATGCAAATTATCATCGTATTCTCAAACCCACAGTCCCGTGATCGCGCGATAAGTTTTTACGAGTTACATTGGTCCCGTGCGAGGTGTTGGTGCCACTCACGGGGCCGTTCGGGGGCTGTTTCGGGTTTTTGCCCACAAACAATATGTTTTTGAGCCTTAATCTAGAAATATGTAAATTATCATCGTATTCTCTAACCAGGAGTCTCGTTATCGCATGGTCTGTTCGTATGAGTTACATTGGTCCCGTGCGAGGTGTTAGTGCCACTCACGTGGCCGTTCGGGAGCTGTTTCGAGTTTTCGCCCAATAACGGCAAGTTTTTAAGACTAAATCAAGAAGTAGGCAAATTATCATCGTATTCTCAAGCCGAGAGTCCTGTAATCGCGCGGTTAGTTCGTACGAGTTACATTAGTCCCGTACGAGTTACATTAGTCCCGTACGAGGTGTTGATGCCACTTACGGGGTCGTTCGGGGGCTGTTTCAGGTTTTCCCCACTAATGCCGTGTTTTACCTAACTCCCGATATTTTTAAATTATCATCGTATAGTCAAATCGGGAGTCCCATGATCGTGCGGTTAGTTCATACGAGTTACATTGGTCCCATCCAAAGTGTTGGTGCCACTCACGGGGCCGTTCGGGGGTTATTTCCGGTTTTCGCCCACTAACGAAAACTTTTTAAGCCTAAGTCTAGAAATATGCAAATTATCATTGTATTCTCAAATCGAGAGTCCCGTGATTGCGCGACCAGCTCGTACGAGTTACACTGGTCCCGTGCGAGGTATTGGTGCCACTTACGGGGCCGTTCGAGGGCTGTTTCAGGTTTCCCCCACTAACGCCATGTTTTGCCTAAGTCCTGATATTTTTAAATTATCTTCGTATTCTTAAATTGGGGCTCTTGTGATTGCGCGGTGATTTCCTATGAGTTACATTGGTCCCGTGAGAGGTGTTGCTGCCACTCACGGGGTCGTTCGGGTGCTATTTCGGGTTTTCCCCCACTAACGCCCTGTTTTTATGCCTAAGTCTAGAAATATGCAAATTATCATCGCATTCACAAACCGGGAGTCCCGTGATCGCGCGGTCAGTTCGTACGACTTACATTGGTCCCGTGCGAGGTGTTGGTGGCACTCACGGAGCCGTTCGGGGGCTGTTTAGGGTTTTCGCCCACTAACGGTAATTTTTTAAGCCTAATTTTAGAATTATGCAAATTATCATCTTATTCTCAAACCCAAAATCCCGTGATCGCGCGATAAGTTCATACGAGTTACATTGGTCCCGTGCGAGGTGATGGTGCCACTCACGGGGACGTTCGGGGTCTGTTTCGGGTTTTTTCCCACAAACGATATGTTTTTGAGCCGTAATCTAGAAATATGTAAATTATCGTCGTATTCTCTAACCAGGAGTCTCGTGATCACGTGGTCTGTTCGTATGAGTTACATTGGTCCCGTGCGAGGTGTTAGTGCCACTCACGTGGCCCTTCGGGGACTGTTTCGAGTTTTCGCCCAATAACGGCAAGTTTTTAAGCCTAAATTAAGAAGTAGGCAAATTATCATCGTATTCTCAAACTGAGAGTCCTGTAATCGCGTGGTTAGTTCGTACGAGTTACATTAGTCACGTACGAGGTGTTGATGCCACTTACGAGGTCGTTCGGGAGCTGTTTCAGGTTTTCCCCACTAACGTCGTGTTTTTCCTAACTCCCGATATTTTTAAATTATCATCGTATACTCAAATCGGGAGTCCCATGATCGTGCGGTTAGTTCATATGAGTTACATTGGTCCCATCCAAAGTGTTGGTGCCACTCAAGGGGCCGTTTGGGGGTTATTTTGGGTTTTCGCCCACTAACGACAACTTTTTAAGCCTATGTCTAGAAATATGCAAATTATCGTCGTATTATCAAACCGAGAGTCCCGTGATTGCGCGACCAGCTCGTACGAGTTACACTGGTCCCGTGCGAGGTACTGGTGCCACTTACGGGGCCGTTCGAGGGCTGTTTCAGGTTTCCCCCCACTAACGCCATGTTTTGCCTAAGTCCTGATATTTTTAAATTATCGTCGTATTCTTAAACCGGGACTCTTGTGATTACGCGGTGATTTCCTACGAGTTACATTGGTCCCGTGTGAGGTGTTGCTGCCACTCACGGGGTTGTTCGGGTGCTGTTTGGGGTTTTCCCCCACTAACGCCCTGTTTTTATGCATAAGTCTAGAAATATGCCAATTATCGTCGCATTCTCAAACCGGTATTCCCGTGATCGTACGATCAGTTCGTACGATTTACATTGGTCCTGTGCGAGGTGTTGGTGGCACTCACGGAGCCGTTCGGGGGCTGTTTTGGGTTTTCGCCCACTAACGACAATTTTTTAAGCCTAATTTTAGAAATATGCAAATTATCATCATATTCTCAAGCCCACAATCCCGTGATCGCGTGATAAGTTCGTACGAGTTACATTGGTCCCGTGCGAGGTGATGGTGCCACTCATGGGGCCGTTCGACGGTTGTTTCGGGTTTTTGCCTACTAACGCCACATTTTGCCTAAGTCCCAATATTTTTAAATTATCATCGTATTCTCAAATCGAGAGTCCCAGGATAATGCGATCAATTCGTATGAGTTACATTGGTCCCGTGCGAGGTGTTGGTGCCCCTCACGGGGCCGTTCGGGAGATGTTTCGGGTATTCGCCCACAAACGATAAGTTTTTAAGCTTGAAATTAAAAATATGCAAATTATCATTGTATTCTCAAATTGAGAGTCCCGTGATCGCGCAGTCCGTACATACAAGTTACATTAGTCCCGTGCGAGGTATTGGTGCCATTCACGGTACCGTTCGGGGGCTATTTTGGGTTTTCTCCCACTAACGCCATGTTTTCACTAAGTCCTGATATTTTTAAATTATCATCGTATTCTTAAACCGGGACTCCCATGATTGCGCATTTATTTCCTACGAGTTACATTGGTCCCGTGCGAGGTGTTGGTGCGACTCACGGGGCCGTTCGGGGGAAGTTTCAGTTTTTTGCCCACTAACGCCCTATTTTTATGCCTATGTCTAGAATATGCCAATTAGCATCATTTTATCAAACTGGGAGTCCCATGATCGCGCGGTCAGTTCATATGAGTTACATTGGTACTGTGCGAGGAGTTGGTGCCACTCACGGGACTGTTCGGGGGCTGTTTTGGGTTTTCGCACACTAACGGCAAGTTTTTAAGCCTAAATCTAAAAATATGAAAATTATCATAATATTCTCAAACCGGGAGTCCCGTGATCACGCGGTCAGTTCGTACAAGTTACATTAGTCCCGTACGAGGTGTTGGTGCCACTCACGGGGTCGTTTGGGGGGTGTTTTGGGTTTTCCCACACAAATGCCCTGTTTTTATGCCTAAGTTTAGAAATATACAAATTATTGTCGTATTCTCAAACCGAGAGTCCTGTGATCGCGCAGTCAGTTTGTACTATTTACATGGGTCCCATGTGAGGTGTTGGTGACACTCACGGGGTCGTTCGAGAGCTGTTACGGGTTTTCCCCCACTAACGGCAAGTTTTTGAGCCTAAGTTTAGAATTATGCAAATTATCATCATATTCTCAAACCGAGAGTCCCGTGATTGCGCGACCAGTTCGTACGAGTTACGCTGGTCCCGTGCGAGGTATTGGTGCCACTTACGGGGCCGTTCGAGGGCTATTTCAGGTTTTCCCCCACTAATGCCATGTTTTGCCTAAGTCCTAATATTTTTAAATTATCATCGTATTCTTAAACCGGGACTCTTGTGATTGCGCGGTCATTTCCTACGAGTTACATTGGTCCCGTGCGAGGTGTTGCTGCCACTCACGGGGTCGTTCGGGTGCTGTTTCGGGTTTTCCCCCACTAACGCCCTGTTTTTATGCCTAAGTCTAGAAATGGAAAATTATCGTCGTATTCTCAAACCGGGAGTCCCGTGATCGCGCGATCAGTTCGTACGACTTACATTGGTCCTGTGCGAGGTGTTGGTGGAACTCACGGAGCCGTTCGGGGGCTGTTTCGTGTTTTCGCCCACTAACGGCAATTTTTTAAGCCCAAGTTTAGAAATATGCAAATTATCATCGTATTCTCAAACCCACAGTCCCTTGATCACGCGATAAGTTTTTACAAGTTACATTGGTCCCGTGCGAGGTGTTGGTGCCACTCACGGGGCCGTTCGGGGGATGTTTCGGGTTTTTGCCCACAAACGATATGCTTTTGAGCCTTAATATAGAAATATGTAAATTATCGTCGTATTCTGTAACCAGGAGTTTCGTGATCGCATGGTCAGTTCGTATGAGTTACATTGGTCCCGTGCGAGGTGTTAGTGCCACTCACGTGGCCGTTCGGGGGCTGTTTCGAGTTTTCGCCCAATAACGGCAAGTTTTTAAGCCTAAATAAAGAAATATGCAAATTATCATCGTATTCACAAACCGAGAGTCCCGTGGTCACGCGGTTAGTTCATACGAGTTACATTAGTCCCGTACGAGGTGTTGATGCCACTCACGGGGTCGTTCGGGGGCTGTTTCGGGTTTTCCCCACTAACATCGTGGTTTGCCTAACTCCTGATATTTTTAAATTATCATTGTATACACAAATCGGGAGTCCCATGATCCTGCGGTTAGTTCATATGAGTTACATTGGTCCCATCCAAAGTGTTGGTGCCACTCACGGGGCCGTTCGGGGGTTATTTTGGGTTTTCGCCCACTAACGACAACTTTTTAAGCCTAAGTCTAGAAATATGCAAATTATCGTCATATTCTCAAACTGAGAGTCCCGTGATTACGCGACCAGCTCAAACAAGTTACACTGGTCCCGTGCGAGGTATTGGTGCCACTTACGGGGCCGTTCGAAGGCTGTTTCAGGTTTTCCCCCACTAACGCCATGTTTTGCCTAAGTCCTGATATTTTTAAATTATCGTCGTATTCTTAAACCGGGACTCTTGTGATTGTGCGGTGATTTCCAACGAGTTACATTGGTCCCGTGTGAGGTGTTGCTGCCACTCACGGGGTCGTTCGGGTGTTGTTCCGGGTTTTCCCCCACTAACACCCTATTTTTATGCATAAGTCTAGAAATATGAAATTATCGTCGTATTCTCAAACCAGGATTCCCGTGATCGCGCGGTCAGTTCGTACGACTTACATTGGTCCCGTGCGAGGTGTTGGTGCCACTCACGGCGCCGTTCGGGGGCTGTTTCGGGTTTTCACCCACTAATGGCAATTTTTTAAGCCTAAGTTTAGAAATATGCAAATTATCATCATATTCTCAAACCTATAATCCCGTGATCACGCGATAAGTTCGTACGAGTTACATTGGTCCCGTGCGAGGTGATGGTGCCACTCATGGGGCCGTTCGGCGGTTGTTTCGAGTTTTTGCCCACTAACGCCACATTTTGACTAAGTCTTGATATTTTTAAATTATCGTCGTATTCTCAAATCGTGATTCCCAGGATAATGCGATCAATTCGTATGAGTTACATTGGTCCCGTGCGAGGTGTTGGTGCCCCTCACGGGGCCATTCGGGGGCTGTTTCGGGTATTCTCCCACAAACGACAAGTTTTTAAGCCTGAAACTAAAAATATGCAAATTATCATTGTATTCTTAAATCGAGAGTCCCATGATCGCGCAGTCCGTACGTACAAGTTACATTGGTCCCGTGCGAGGTATTGGTGCCACTCACGGTGCCGTTCGGGGGCTATTTTGGGTTTTCCCCCACTAACGCCATGTTTTCACTAAGTCCTGATATTTTTAAATTATCATCGTATTCTTAAACAGGGAGTCCCATGATTGCGCAGTTATTTCCTACGAGTTACATTGGTCCCGTGCGAGGTGTTGGTGCGACTCACGGGGTCGTTCGGGGGTAGTTTCAGGTTTTTGCCCACTATCGCCCCATTTTTATGCCTAAGTCTAGAATATGCCAATTAGCATCATTTTATCAAACTGGGAGTCCCACGATCACGCGGTCAGTTCATACGAGTTACATTGGTCCTGTGCGAGGAGTTGGTACCACTCACGGGACTGTTCGGGGACTGTTTTGGGTTTTCGCCCACTAACGACAAATTTTTAAGCCTAAATCTAAAAATATGAAAATTATCATCATATTCTCAAACCGAGAATCCCGTGATCACGCGCTCAGTTCGTACAAGTTACATTAGTCCCGTATGAGGTGTTGGTGCCACTCACGGGGCCGTTTGGGGGTTGTTTTGGGTTTTCCCACACTAATGCCCTATTTTTATGCCTAAGTTTAGAAATATACAAATTATTGTCGTATTCTCAAACCGAGAGTCCTGTGATCACGCGGTCAGTTTGAACGATTTACATGGGTCCCATGCGAGGTGTTGGTGTCACTCACGGGGACGTTCGAGAGCTGTTACGGGTTTTCGCCCACTAACGACAAGTTTTTAAGCCTAAGTTTAGAAGTATGCAAATTATCGTCGTATTCTCAAACCCACAGTCCCGTGATCATGTGGTCAGTTCGTACGAGTTACATTAGTCCCGTACGAGGTGTTGGTGCCACTCACAGGGCCGTTCGGGGGGCAAGTTTGAGTTTTTCCCCACTAACACCACGTTTTTATGCCCAAGTCTTGAAATATGCAAATTAACATCGTATTCTTAAATCGGGAGTTCCGTGATCATGCGGTCTCTTTGTACGACTTACATTGGTCCTGTGCGAGGTGTTGGTGCCACTCACAATGCCGTTTGGGGGCTATTTCAGGTTTTTTCCTAGTAACAACAAGTTTTAAAACTCGAATTTAGAAATATGCAAATTATCGTCGTATTCTCAAATCGATAGTCCCGTGATCGCGCGGTAAGTTCGTACGATTTACATTGGTCCCGTGCCTGAGTCTAGAAATATACAAATTATGCCAAAGTCTAGAAATATGCAAATTAACTTCGTATTCTGAAACCAGGAGTCCCATGATCGTGCAGTCTATTCATACGAGTTACATTGGTCTCGCGCAATGTGTTGGTGCCACTCACGGGGCCGTTCGGGGGCTGTTTTGGGTTTTGGCCCACTAACGACAAGTTTTTAATCCAAACTCTAGAAATATGCAAATTATCATTGTATTCTCAAACTGGTAGTCCCGTGATTGCGCAGCCAGTTCGTACGAGTTAAATTTGTCCCGTGCGAGGGGTTGGTTCCACTCACGGGGTCGTTCGGGGGCTATTTTGGGTTTTCTCCCACTAGTGCCATGTTTTGCCTAAGTCCTGGTATTTTAAATTATTGTCGTATTCTAAAACTGGGAGTCCCATGATCGCACGATGAATTCGTACGAGTTACATTGGTCCCGTGTGAGGTGTTGGGGCCACTCAAGGGGCCATTCAGGGGATATTTTGGGTTTTCGCCCACTAATGATAAGTTTTTAAGCCTAAGTCTAGAAATATGCAAATTATCATCGTATTTTCAAACTGGTTGTCTCATGATTATGCAGTCAGTTCGTAAGAGTTACATTGGTCCAGTGCGAGGTGTTGTTTCCACTCACAGGCCGTTCGGGGGGAGTTTCGAGTTTTCCCTTACTAACGCCATGTTTTGCCTAAGTCCTGATATTTTTAAATTATCATTGTATTCTCACACTGGGCATCCCGTGATCGTTCGAATAGGTCCTACGAGTTCCATTGGTCCCGTGCGAGGTGTTGGTACCACTCACGGGGCCATTCAGGGGCTATTTCTAATTTTTGCCCACTAACGACAAGTATTAAAGCCTAAATCTAGAAATATACAAATTATCGTCGTATTCTATAACTGACAGTCATGTGATCACACGGTCATTTTGTATGAGTTACATTGTTCCTGTGCGAGGTGTTAGTGCCACTCACGGGGCTGTGCGGGGGATATTTCGAGTTTTGGCCCACGAACGACAAGTTTTTAAGCCTAACACTAGAAATATGTAAATTATCATCGTATTCTCATATCGTGAGTCCCGTGATCACGCGGTCAGTTCGTATGAGTTATATTGGTCCCGTGCGAGATGTTGGTGCCACTCACGGGGCAGTTCAGGGGCTGTTTTGGGTTTTCGCCCACTAACGATAAGTTTTTAAGCCTAAGTCTTAAAATATGCAAATTATCATCGTATTCTCAAACCGGCAGTCCCGTGATCGTGCGATCCATACATACGAGTTACATTGTTCCCGTGCGAGGTGTTGGTGCCACTCATGGGGCCATTCGGGGGGTTGTTTTGGGTTTTCCCCACTAACACCATGTTTTGCCTAAGTCCGGATATTTTTAAATTATCATCGTATTCTCAAACTAGGAGTCCCGTGATCATGAAGTCATTTCCTATGGGTTACATTGGTCCCGTGGGAGGTGTTTTGTGCCACTCACGGGGGCGTTCGGTGGCTATTTTGGGTTTCCCCCCACTAACGCCCTGTTTTTATGCCTACGTCTAGAAATATGCAAATTATCATCATATTCTCAAACTGGGAGTCCCGTGATCGCGCGGTCAGTTCGGACGAGTTACATTGGTCTCGTGCGAGGTGTTGGTGCCATTCACGTGTCCGTTCGGGGACTATTTTGGGTTTTTGCCCACTAACAACAAGTTTTTAAGCCTAATCCTAGAAATATGCCAATTATCATCGTATTCTCAAACTGGGAGTCCCGTGATCGCCCGATGAGTTCATACAAGGTACATTAGTCCCGTGCGAGGGGTTAGTGCCACTCACGGGGCCGTTCGAGGGTTGTTTCGGGTTTTCCACCACTAACACCATGTTTTGCCTAAGTCCTGATATTTTTAAATTATCATCGTATATTCAAACTGGGAGTCCCTTGATCATGCGGTCAATTCGTATGAGTTACATTGGTCCTGCGCGAGATGTTGATGCCACTCACGGGGCCGCTCAGGGGCTGTTCGGGTTTTCACACACTAACGACAAGTTTTTATGCCTAATTCTAGAAATATATAAATTATCATCATATTTTGAAACCGAGAGTCCCGTGGTCACGCAGTCAGTTTTTACGAGTTACATTGGTCCCGTGCGAGGTGTTGGTGCCACTCACGAGGACGTTCGGGGGATGTTTCGAGTTTTCCCCCACTAACGCCATGTTTTCCCTAAGCCTGATATTTTTAAATTATCATCGTATTATCAAACCAGGACTCCGGTGATCGCGTGGTCATTTCGTATGAGTTATATTGGTCCCGTGTGAGGTGTTGGTGCCAGTCACGGGGCCGTTCGACGGTTGTTTCGGGTTTTCGCGCATTAACAGCATGTTTTTAAGACTAAGTCTAAAAACATGCAAATTATCGTCATATTATCAAATTGGGAGTCCCATGATAGCGCGGTAAGTTCATACGAGTTACATTCATCCCGTGCGAGGTGTTGGTGCCACTCACGGGGCCGTTCGGGGGCTGTTTCGAGTTTTCCCCCACTAACAGCAAGTTTTTAAGCTTATGTTTAGAAATATGAAAATTATCTTCATATTCTAAAATCCATTGTCCCGTGATCACGCGATCAGTTCGTACGAGTTACATTGGTACCATGCAAGGTGATGGTGCTACTCACGGGGCCGTTCCAGGGCTATTTTAAGTTTTCCCCCACTAACGCCACATTTTGCCTAAGTCCTGATATTTTTAACTTATCGTCGTATTCTCAAATTGAGAGTCATGTGATCATGCGGTCAGTTCGTAAGAGTTCAATTGGTCCCGTGCGAGGTGTTGGTGCCACTCACGGGGCTGTTTCGGGTTTTTGCCCACAAACGATAAGTTTTTGAGCCTTAATCTAGAAATATGCAAATTATCATCGTATTCTCTAACCAGGAGTATCGTGATCGCGTGGTCAGTTCGTATGAGTTACATTGGTCCCGTGTGAGGTGTTAGTGCCACTCACGTGGCCGTTTGGGGGCTGTTTCGAGTTTTCGCCTAATAACGACAAGTTTTTAAGCCTAAATCTAGAAATATGCAAATTATCATCGTATTCACAAACCGAGTGTCCCGTGATCGCGCGGTCAGTTCGTACGAGTTACATTAGTCCCGTACGAGGTGTTAATGCCACTCACGGGGTCGTTCGGGGGCTGTTTCAGGTTTTCCCCACTAACTCCGTGTTTTTCCTAACTCCTGATATTTTAAAATTATCATCGTATACTCAAATCAGGAGTCCCATGATCATGCGATCAGTTCATATGAGTTACATTGGTCCCATCCAAAGTGTTAGTGCCATTCACGGGGCCGTTCGGGGGTTGTTTCGGGTTTTCGCCCACTAACGACAACTTTTTAAACCTAAGTCTAGAAATATGCAAATTATCATCGTATTCTCAAACCGAGAGTCCCGTGATTGCGCGACCAGTTCGTATGAGTTACACTGGTCCCGTACGAGGTATTGGTTCCTTTTACGGGGCCGTTTTTGGGCTGTTTCAGGTTTTCCCCCACTAACGCGATGTTTTGCCTAAGTCCTGATATTTTAAATTATCGTCGTATTCTTAAACTGGGACTCTTATGATTGCGCGGTCATTTCCTACGAGTTACATTGGTCCCGTGCGAGGTGTTGCAGCCACTCACGGGGTCGTTCGGGTGCTGTTTCGGGTTTTCCCCCACTAACGCCCTTTTTTATGCATAAGTCTAGAAATATGCAAATTATCGTCGTATTCTCAAATCGGGAGTCTCGTGATCACGCGGTCAGTTCGTACGACTTACATTGGTCTTGTGCGAGGTGTTGGTGCCACTCACGGAGCCGTTCGGGGGCTGTTTCGGGTTTTCACCCACTAACGACAATTTTTTAAGCCTATGTTTAGAAATATGAAAATTATCGTCGTATTCTCAAACCCACAATCCCGTGATCGCGCGATAAGTTTTTACAAGTTACATTTGTCCCGTGCGAGGTGTTGGTGCCACTCACGGGGCCGTTCGGGGGCTGTTTCGGGTTTTTTCCCACTAAAGCCACATTTTGCGTAAGTCCTGATATTTTCAAATTATCGTCGTATTCTCAAATCGAGGTTGCCAGGATAATGCGATCAATTCGTATGAGTACATTGGTCCCGTGCGAGGTGTTGGTGCCCCTCACGGGGCCGTTCGGGTGCTGTTTCGGGTATTCGCCCACAAACGACAAGTTTTTATGCCTGAAACTAAAAATATGCAAATTATCATTGTATTCCCAAATTGAGAGTCCCGTGATCGCGCGGTTCGTACGTACGAGTTACATTGGTCCCGTGCGAGGTATTGGTGCCACTCACGGTGCCGTTCGGGGGCTATTTTGGGTTTTCCCTCACTAACGCCATGTTTTCACTAAGTCCTGATATTTTTAAATTATCATCGTATTCTTGAACCGAGAGTCCCATGATTGCACAGTTATTTCCTACGAGTAACATTGGTCCCGTGCGAGGTGTTGGTGCAACCCACGGGGCAGTTCGGGGGCAGTTTCAGGTTTTTGCCCACTAACGCCCTATTTTTATGCCTAAGTCTAGAATATGCCAATTAGCATCATTTTATCAAACCGGGAGTCCTACGATCGCGCGGTTAGTTCATACTAGTTACATTGGTCCTATGCGAGGAGTTGGTGCCACTCACGGGACTGTTCGGGGACTGTTTTGGGTTTTCGCCCACTAACGGCAAGTTTTTAAGCCTAAATCTAAAAATATGAAAATTATCATCATATTCTCGAACCGGGAGTCCCGTGATCACGCGGTCAGTTCGTACAAGTTACATTAGTCCCGTACGAGGTATTGGTGCCACTCACGGGGCCGTTTCGGGGTAGTTTTGGGTTTACTCACACTAATGCCCAATGTTTATGCCTAAGTTTAGAAATATAAAAATTATTGTCATATTCTCAAACTGAGAATCCTGTAATCGCGTGGTCAGTTCGTACGATTTACACGGGTCCCGTTCGAGGTGTTGGTGCCACTCATGGGGCCGTTCGAGAGCTGTAACGAGTTTTCCCCCACTAACGGTAAGTTTTTAAGCCTAAGTTTAGAAGTATGCATATTATCGTCGTATTCTCAAACTCACTGTCCCGTGATCATGTGGTCAGTTCGAACGAGTTACATTAGTCCCGTGCGAGGTGTTAGTGCCACTCACGAAGCCGTTCGGGGGGCTATTTTGAGTTTTTCCCCACTAACGCCACATTTTTATTCCTAAGTCTTGAAATATGCAAATTAACATCGTATTCTGAAATCGGGAGTTCCGTGATCATGCGGTCTCTTTGTATGAGTTACATTGGTCCCGTGCAAGGTGTTGGTGCCACTCACAATGCCATTTGGGGGCTATTTCAGGTTTTTTCCCAGTAACAACAAGTTTTAAAGCCTGAATCTAGAAATATGAAAATTATCGTCGTATTCTCAAATCGGTAGTCCCGTGATCGCGCGGTAAGTTCGTACGATTTACATTGGTCCCGTGCCTAAGTCTTGAAATATACAAATTATGCCAAAGTCTAGAAATATGCAAATTAACTTCGTAATTTGAAACCGGGAGTCCCGTGATCGTGCGGTCTATTCATACGAGTTACATTTGTCCCGCGCAAGGTGTTGGTGCCACTCACGGGGCGGTTCGAAGGCTTTTTGGGTTTTGGCCCACTAACGACAAGTTTTTAATCCAAACTTTAGAAACAAGCAAATTATCATTGTATTCTCAAACTGGTAGTCCCGTGATTGCACAACCAGTTCGTACGAGTTACATTGGTCCCGTGCGAGGTGTTGGTTCCACTCACGGGACCGTTCGGGGGATATTTCGGGTTTTCTCCCACTAGTGCCATGTTTTGCCTAAGTCTTGATATTTTTCAATTATTGTCGTATTCTCAAACTGGGAGTCTCTTGATCGCTCGATGAATTCGTACAAGTTACATTGGTCCCGTGTGAGGTGTTGGGGCCACTCAAGGGGCCATTCAGGGGATATTTTGGGTTTTCACCCACTAACGGAAAGTTTTTAAGCCTAAGTCTAGAAGTATGCAAATTATCATCGTATTTTCAAACCGGTTGTCTCGTGATCATGCAGTCAGTTCATACGAGTTACATTGGTCCAGTGCGAGGTGTTGGTTCCACTCACAGGCCGTTCGGGGGGAGTTTCGAGTTTTCCCTCACTAACGCCATGTTTTGCCTAAGTCCTGATATTTTTAAATTATCATTGTATTATCACACTGGGCATCCCGTGATCGCTCGAATAGGTCCTACGAGTTCCATTAGTTCCGTGCGAGGTGTTGGTACCACTCACGGGGCCGTTTAAGGGCTATTTCAGATTTTTGGACACTAACGGCAAGTATTAAAGCCTAAATCTAGAAATATACAAATTATCATCGTATTCTACAACCGACAGTCATGTGATCGTACGGTCATTTTGTATGAGTTACATTGTTCCCGTGCGAGGTGTTAGTGCCACTCACGGGGCTGTGCGGGGGATATTTCGAGTTTTGGCCCACGAACGACAAGTTTTTAAGCCTAACACTAGAAATATGTAAATTATTATCGTATTCTCATATCGTGAGTTCCGTGATCGCGCGATCAGTTCGTACGAGTTATATTGGTCCCGTGCGAGGTGTTGGTGCCACTCACGGGGCCGTTCCGGGGCTGTTTTGGGTTTTCGCTCACTAACGATAAGTTTTTAAGCCTAAGTCTAGAAATATGGAAATTATCATCGTATTCTCAAACCGGTAGTCCCGTGATCGTGCGATCCATACATATGAGTTACATTTGTCCCGTGCGAGGTTTTGGTGCCACTCATGGGGCCATTCGGTGGATTGTTTTGTGTTTTCCCCACTAACGTCATGTTTTGCCTAAGTCCTGATATTTTTAGATTATCATCGTATTCTCAAACCGGGAGTCCCTTGATCATGAAGTCATTTCCTGCGGGTTACATTGGTCCCATGCGAGGTGTTTTGTGCCACTCACGGGGGCGTTCGGGGGCTATTTCGGGTTCCCCCCCACTAATGCCCTATTTTTATGCCTACATCTAGAAATATGCAAATTATCATTGTATTCTCAAACTAGGAGTCCCGTGATCGCGCGGTCAGTTCGAACGAGTTACATTAGTCCCGTGCGAGGTGTTGGTGCCACTCACGTGGCCGTTCGTGGACTATTTTGGGTTTACACCCACTAATAACAAGTTTTTAAGCCTAAGCCTAGAAATATGCAAATTATCGTCGTATTCTAAAACTGGGAGTCCCGTGATCGCGCGATGAGTTCGTACACGTTACATTAGTCCCGTGCGAGGGGTTGGTGCCACTCATGGGGCCGTTCGAGGGTTGTTTCGGGTTTTCCCCAGTAACACCATGTTTTGCCTAAGTCCTGATATTTTTAAATTATCATCTTATATTCAAACTGGGAGTCCCTTGATCATGCGGTCAGTTCGTATGAGTTACATTGGTCCTGCGCGAGGTGTTGATGCCACTCACGGGGCCGCTCAGGGGCTGTTCGGGTTTTCTCACACTAACGACAAGTTTTTATGCGTAAGTTTAGAAATATGCAAATTATCATCGTATTTTGAAATCGAGAGTCTCGTGATCGCGCAGTTAGTTCTTACGAGTTACATTGGTCCCGTGCGAGGTGTTGGTGCCACTCACGAGGCCGTTCGGGGGGTATTTCGAGTTTTCCCCCACTAACGCCATGTTTTGCCCAAGTCCTGATATTTTTAAATTATCATCGTATTATCAAACCGGGACTCCGGTGATTGCGTTGTCATTTTGTATGAGTTACATTGGTCCCGTGTGAGGTGTTTGTGCCAGTCACGGTGCCGTTCGGGGGTTGTTTTGGGTTTTCGCGCACTAACGGCATGTTTTCAAGCCTAAGTCTAAAAATATGCAAATTATCATCATATTCTCAAATTGGGAGTCCCATGATCACGCGGTAAGTTCGTACGAGTTACATTCATCCCGTGCGAGGTGTTGGTGCCACTCATGGGGCTGTTCGGGGGCTGTTTCTAGTTTTCCCCCACTAACAGCAAGTTTTTAAGCCTATGTTTAGAAATATGCAAATTATCTTCGTATTTTCAAATCCATAGTCCCGCGATTGCGCGATCAGTTCGTACGAGTTACACTGGTCCCGTGCGAGGTGATGGTGCCACTCACGGGGCCGTTCGGGGGCTATTTTAGGTTTTCCCCCACTAACGCCACATTTTGCCTAAGTCCTGATATTTTTAACTTATCGTCGTATTCTCAAATCAAGAGTCATGTGATCGTGCGGTCAGATCGTACGAGTTCAATTGGTCCCGTGCGAGGTGTTGGTGCCACTCACGGGGCCGTTCGGGGGCTATTTCGGTTTTTTTCCCACAAACGATAAGTTTTTGAACCTTAATCTAGAAATATACAAATTATCACCGTATTCTCTAACCATGAGTCATGTGATCGCGTGGTCAGTTCGTATGAGTTACATTGGTCCCGTGTGAGGTGTTAGTGCCACTCACGTGGCCGTTCGGGGGCTGTTTCGAGTTTTCGCCCAATAACGGCAAGTTTTTAAGCCTACATCTAGAAATATGAAAATTATCATCGTACTCTCAAACCGAGAGTCCCATGATCGCGTGGTCACTTCGTACGAGTTACGTTAGTCCCGTACGAGGTGTTGATGCCACTCACGGGGTCGTTCGGGGGCTGTTTCGGGTTTTCCCCACTAACGTCGTCTTTTGCCTAACTAGTGATATTTTTAAATTATCATCATATACTCAAATCAGGAATCCCATGATCGCGCGGTCTGTTCGTATGAGTTACATTGGTCCCATCCAAAGTGTTAGTGCCACTCACGGGGCCGTTCGGGGGTTGTTTTGGGTTTTTGCCCACTAACGACAACTTTTTAAGCCTAAGTCTAGAAATATGCTAATTATCGTCGTATTCTCAAACCGGGAGTCCCGTGATTGAGTGACCAGTTCGTACGAGTTACACTGGTCCCGTGCGAGGTATTGGTGCCACTTACGGGGCCGTTCGATGGCTGTTTCAGGTTTTTTCACCACTAACGCCATGTTTTTCCCAAGTCCTGATATTTTTAAATTATCATCGTATTCTTAAATCGGAACTCTTGTGATTGCGCGATCATTTCCTACGAGTTACATTGGTCCCATGCGAGGTGTTGCTCCCACTCACGGGGTCGTTCGGGGGTTGTTTCGGGTTTTCCTCCACTTACGCCCTGTTTATATGCCTAAGTATAGAAATATGCAAATTATCATCCCATTGTCAAACCGGGAGTCCCGTGATCGCGCGGTCACTTCCTACGACTTACATTGGTCCTGTGCGAGGTGTTGGTGCCACTCACGGAGCCCCTCGGGGGTTGTTTCAGGTTTTCGCCCACTAACGGCAATTCTTTAAGCCTAAGTCTAGAAATATGCAAATAATCGTCATATTCTCAAACCCACAGTCCCGTGATCGCGCGATAAGTTCGTACGAGTTACATTGGTCCCGTCAGAGGTGATGGTGCCACTCATGGGGCCGTTCGGTAGTTGTTTCGGGTTTTTGTTCACTAACGCCACATTTTGCCTAAGTCCTGATATTTTTAAATTATCGTCGTATTCTCAAATTGAGAGTCCCAGGATAATGCGATCAATTCATATGAGTTACATTGGTCCCGTGCGAGGTGTTGGTGCCCCTCACGGGGCCGTTCGGGGGCTGTTTCGGGTATTCGCCCACAAACGACAAGTTTTTAAGCCTGAAACTAAAAATATGCAAATTATAATCTATTCTCTGACCAAGAGTACCGTGATCGCGTGGTCAGTTCGTATGAGTTACATTGGTCCCGTGCGAGGTGTTGGTACCACTCACGTGGCCATTCGGGGGCTATTTCGAGCTTTTGCGCAATAACGTCAAGTTTTTAAGCCTAAGTCTAGAAATATGCAAATTATCATCGTATTATCAAACCGAGAGCTTCGTGATTGCGCGGTCAGTTTGTATAAGTTACTTTAGTCCCGTACGAGGTGTTGATGCCACTTACGGGGTCGTTTGGGGGCTATTTCGGGATTTCCCCATTAACTCTATGTTTTGCCTAACTCTTGATATTTTTAAATTATTATCGTATACTCAAATTGGGAGTCCCATCATCGTGTGGTCAGTTTGTACGAGTTACATTGGTCCCGTCCAAAGTCTTAGTTCCACTCATGGGTGCGTTCGGGGGCTATTTTGGGTTTTTGCCCACTAACGACAAGTTTTTAAGCCTAAGTATAGAAATATAAATTATCGTTGTATCTCAAATCGAGAGTCCCGTGATAGTGCGGTCAATTCGTATGAGTTACACTGGTTCAGTGCGAGGTGTTGGTTTCACTCACGGGGCCGTTCGAGGGCTGTTTCGAGTTTTCCCCCACTAACGCCATGTTTTGCCTGAGTCCTGGAATTTATAAATTATCATCATATTCTCAAATTGTGACTCTTGTGAACGCGCGGTCATTTCTTATGGTTACATTGGTCCCGTGCGAGGTGTTGGTGCCACTCATGGGGTCTTTCAGGGCTGTTTCGGGTTTTCCCCCTCAAACGCCCTGTTTTTATGCCTAAGTCTATAAATATACAAATTATCATCGTATTCTCAAACCGGGAGTCCCGTGATCGCACGATCAGTTCGTACGAGTTACATTTGTCCCGAGCGAGGTGTTGGTGCCACTCACGAGGACGTTGGGGGCTATTTCGGGTTCCCCCCCACTAATGCCATGTTTTGCCTAATCCTGATATTTATAAATTATCATCGTATTCTCAAGCCGGGAGTATCGTTATCACATGGTTAGTTCCTCCTACGAGTTACATTGGTCCCATGCGAGGTGTCGATGACACTCACGGGGCCGTTCGGGGGGTATTTGGGGTTTTCCCTACTAACGCCCTGTTTTTATGCCTAAGTCCTGAAATAGGCAAATTAAAATTTTATTTTGCAAAGTTGGAGTCCCGTGATCGTGCGGTCAGTTCGTACGAGTTACAATGGTCCTGTACGAGGTGTTAGTGCCACTCACGGGGCCGTTCCGTGGATGTTTCGAGTTTTCTCCCACTAATGCCATGTTTTTCCTAAGTCCAACTATTTTTAAATTATTATTGTATTCTCAAACCGGGAGTCCCAAGATCGCGCGATCAGTTCGTACGAGTTAGATTGGTCCTGTGCGAGGTGTTGGGGCCACTAAAGGGGCCGTTCGGGGGATATTTCAAGTTTTTTCCCACTAATGAAAAGTGTTTAAGCCTAAGTCTAGAACTATGCAAATTGTCACCGTATACTCAAACTGGTAGTTCTGTGACCACGGGGTTAGTTCGTACGAGTTACAATGGTCCCGTATGAGGTGTTGGTTCCACTCACTTGGCCATTCGCGGGCTGTTTCGGGTTTTCGCAAACTAACGAAAAGTTTTTAAGCCTTCATTTAGAAATATGCAAATTATTGTCGTATTCTCAAACCGGTAGTCCCGTGATCACGCGATCAGTTTGTACGAGTTATATTGGTCCCGTACGAGGTGTTGGTGCCACTCACGGGGCCGTTCGGGGGCTATTTCAGGTTTTCCCCACTAACATCCTATTTTTATGCCTAAGTTTATAAATAAGCGAAATAACATCATATTCTGAAACTCGGAGTCCCGTGATCATGCGGTCTGTTTGTACGAGTTACATTGGTCCCGTGCAAGGTATTAGTTCCACTCACGGGGCCATTCGGGGGCTGTTTCGGGTTTTCACCCACTAATGACAAGTTTTTAAGCCTAAATCTAGAAACATAAAAATTATCGTCGTATTCTCAAATTGGTAGTCCCGTGATCGCGCGGTCAGTTTGTACGAGTTACATTGTTCCCATGCGAGCTATTAATGCCACTCACGGGCCGTTCGGGGGCTATTTCGGGTTTTCTCCCACTAACGCCATGTTTTGCCTTAGTCCTGATTTTTTTTAAGTTATCGTCGCATTCTCAAATCAGCAGTCCCATGATTGCGCGGTAAGTTCGTACTAGTTACATTGGTCCCGTATGAGGTGTTGATGCTACTAACGGGACCGTTCGGGGGATATTTCGGGTTTTCCCCACTAACACCATGTTTAGCCTAAGTCCTAATATTTTTAAATTACCATCGTATTCTCAAATTGGGAGTCCCGCAATCGCGAGTTCAGTTCCTACGAGTTACATTGGTCCCGTGCGACGTGTCGTTACCACTCAAGGGGCCATTCGGGGGCTATTTCGAGTTTTCCCCCACTAATGCCATGTTTTTATGCCCAATTATAGAAATATGCAAAATTAACATCGTATTCTCAAATCGAGAGTCCCGTGATCACGCGATTCATTCTGATGAGTTACACTGGTCCTGTGCGAGGTGTTGGTGCAACTCACGGGGTCGTTCGGGGGCTGTTTTGGGTTTTCACCCACTAACGGCAAGTTTTCATGTCTAAGTCTAGAAATATGCCAATTAATGTCGTATTCTCAAACCGTGAGTCCCGTGAGCGCGCGACCAGTTCGTACGAGTTACATTGTACCGTGCGAGGTGTTGTTGCCACTCACGATGCCGTTCAGGGGCTGTTTCAGGTTTTTGCACACAAATGGCAAGTTTTAAATCCCAAATCTAGAAATATGAAAATTATCATCATATTCTAGAATCGAAAGTCCCATAATCACGCAATCAGTTCGTACGAGTTTCATTGGTCCCGTTCGAGGTGTTGGGGTTGTTTCAGATTTTTGCCCACTAATGACAAATTTTTAAGCTTAAGACTAGAAATATACAAATTATCATCGTATTCTCAAATTGGGAGTCCCGTGATCACGCGAGCAGTTCCTAAGACTAACATTGGTCTAGTGCGAGGTGTTGCTGCCACTCACGGGGCCGTTTCGGGGCTGTTTTGGGTTTTCCCCACTAATGCCCTATTTTTATGCCTAAGTCTATAAATATGCGAATTAACATTGTATTCTGAAAACCGGAGTCCCATGATGAAGCAATCTGTTCATACGAGTTACATTAGTCCCGTACGAGGTGTTAGTGCCACTCACGGGGCCGTTCGGGGGTTGTTTCAGGTTTTCGTCCACTAACACCAAGTTTTTATGGCTAAATATAGAAATATGAAAATTATTGTCGTATTCTAAAATCGGTAGCCCCATGATCGCGCGGTCAGTTTGTACGAGTTACATTGGTCCCGTACGAGGTGTTAATGCCACTCACAGGGCCATTTGGGGTTTTCTCCCACTAACACCATGGTTTGCCTAAGTCCTGATATTTTTAAAATATCATCGAATTCTCAAACTAGGAGTCCCATGATCACACGGGCAATTCGTACGAGTTACATTGGTCCCGTGCTAGGTGTTGGGGCCACTTAAGGGGCCGTTCGGGGGCTATTTAGAGTTTTAGCCCTCTAACGACAAGTTTTTAAGCCCAAGTATAGAACTATGCAAATTATCGTTGTATTCTCAAACTGGGAGTCCCGTGATCGCACGGTCAGTTCCTACGAGTTAGATTGGTCCTGTGCGAGGTGTTGGTGCCACTCACAGAGCCGGTCGGGGGCTATTTCGGGTTTTCCCCCACTAACGCACTATTTTTATTCCTAAGTCTAAAAATATGCAAATTAACATTGTATTCTGAAACCTAGAGCCCCGTGATCGTGCGGTCATTTCGTACGGGTTACATTGGTCCTGTACGAGGTGATGGTGCCACTCACGGGGCCGTTCAGGGGCTATTTCGGGTTTTCCCCGACTAACACCCTATTTTTATGCCTAAGTCTATAAATACGTGAATTAACATTGTATTCTGGAACCCGGAGTCCCATGATCATTCGGACTATTAGTACGAGTTACATTGGTACCGTGCGAGGTGTTAGTGCCACTCACGGGGCCATTCGGGGGCTATTTCGGGTTTTCGCCCACTAACGCCAAGTTTTTAGTGTTAATTCAAAAAATATGCAAATTATCGTCATATTCTGAATTCGGTAGTTCCATGATCACGCGATTAGTTCTTACGAGTTACATTGGTTCCGTATGAGGTGATAATGCCACTCACGGGGCCGTTCGGGGGCCGTTTGGGGTTTTCTTACACTAACGCCATGTTTTTCTTAAGTCCAGATATTTTTAAATTATCATCGTATTCTCAAACCGGGAGTCCCATGATCGCACAGTCAGTTCGTACGAGTTACATTGGTCCAGTGCTAGGTGTTAGGGCCACTCAAGTGGCCGTTTGGGGCTATTTCAGGTTTTCGTCCACTAATGACAAGTTTTTAAGCCTAAGTCTAGAACTATGCAAATTATCATTATATTCTCAAACCGAGAGTCCCGTGATAGCACGGTCAGTTCCTACGAGTTAGATTTGTCCCGTGCGAGATGTTGGTGCCACTCATGGGGCTGTTCGGGGGCTGTTTCGAGTTTTCCCCCACTAACTCCCTGTTTTTATGCCTAAGTCTAAAAATATGCAAATTAACTTCGTATTCTGAAACCTAGAGTCCCATGATTGTGCGGTCTTTTCGTACGAGTTACATTGGTCCCGCGCGAGGTGTCGGCACCACTCACGGGGCCGTTCGGGGACTGTTTTGAGTTTTCGCCCACTAACGAAAAGTTTTTAAGCCTAAATCTAGAAATATACAAATTATTGTCGTATTCTCAAATTGGTAGTCCCGTGATCACGCAGTTAGTTCGTACGAGTTACATTAGTCCCGTGAGAGGAGTTATTGCCACTCACGGGGCCGTTCGGGGGCCGTTTCGAGTTTCTTCCCACTAACGCCATGTTTTGCCAAAGTCCTGATATTTTTAAATTATTTTTGTATTCTCAAACTGGGAGTCTCATGATCGGGCGGTTAGTTCGTAAGAGTTACATTGGTCCCGTGCGAGGTGTTAGGGCCACTCAAGGGGCCATTTGGGGACTATTTTGGGTTTTCACCCACTAACGGCAAGTTTTTAAGCCTAAGTCTAGAACTATGAAAATTATCGTCGTATTCTCAAATTGGTAGTCCCGTGATCACGCGATCTGTTGGTACGAGTTACACTGGTACCATGCGAGTTATTGGGGCCACTCAAGGGGTCGTTCGGGAGTTGTTTCCGGTTTTCGCCCACTAACGACAAGTTTTTAAGCCTAAGTGTATAAATATTGAAATTAACATCATATTCTCAAATCGACAGTCCCGTGAACTTGCGATCAGTTCGTACGAGTTATATTTGTCCTGTGCGAGGTGTTGGTGCCACTCATGGGGCCGTTCGGGGGCTATTCCGGGTTTTCCCTCACTAACACCATGTTTTGCCTAAGTTTTGATATTTTTAAATTATTATCGTATTCTCAAATCGAGAGTACCGTGATCACGCGGTCAGTTCCAACGAGTTACATTGGTCCTGTGCAAGGTGTTGGTTCCACTCACGGGACCGTTTGGGGGCTATTTTGGGTTTTTGCCATTAACGACATGTTTTTAAGCGTCAGTCTAGAAATATGCAAAGTAATGTCATATTCTATAACTGTGAGTCCCGTAAGCGCGCGGCCAGTTCGTACAAGTTACATTGTCCCGTGCGAGGTGTTGTTGCAACTCATGGTGCCGTTCAGGGGCTGTTTCAAGTTTTCACCCACTAACGATAAGTTTTAAAGCCTAAATCTTAAAATATGCAAATTATTGTCATATTTTAGAACCGGCAGTCCCATGATTGCGCGGTCAGTTTGTACGAGTTTTATTGGTTCCATGCGAGGTGTTGGTGCTACTCATGGGGCCGTGCGGGGGCTGTTACGAGTTTTGCCCCACTACCGACAAGTTTTTAAGCCTAAGACTAGAAATATACAAATTATTGTCTTAATCTTAAATTAGGAGTCCCGGAGATCGCGCGGTCAGTTTCTATGACTTACATTGGTCCCGTGCGAGGTGTTGGTGCCAATCACGGGGCAGTTTGGGGGCTGTTTTGGGTTTTCCCCCACTAACGCCCTATTTTTATGCCTAAGTCTATAAATATGCGAATTAACATCGTATTCTGAAACCCAGAGTCCCGTGATCATGCAATCTGTTCGTACGAGTTACATTGGTCCCGTGTGAGGTGTTACTGCCACTCACGGGGCTATTTCGAGTTTATGCCCACTAACTCCAACTTTTTAAAGCTACATCTAGAAATTTGAAAATTATCATCGTATTCTAAAACCGGTAGTCCCATGATCACGCGGTTAGTTTGTACGATTTACATTGGTCCCGTACTAGGTGTTAGTGCCACTCATGGGGCCATTCAGGAGCTGTTTGCGGTTTTCACCCACTAACGCCATGTTTTGTCTAAGTCCTGATATTTTTAAATTATCATCGTATTCTTAAACTGGGTCTCCGATGATCGCGCGGTCATTTCCTATTAGTTACATGGGTCCCGTGCTAGGTGTTGGTGCCATTCACGGGGCCATACGGGGGTTATTTCGGGTTTTCACACACTAACGAAATTTTTTAAGCCTAAATCTAGAAATAATGAAATTTTTGTGGTATTCTCAAACCAATAGTCCCGTGATCAAGCGGTCAGTTAGTACAAGTTACATTGGTCCCATGCGCGGTGTTGGTGCCATTCACAGGGCCATTCGGCGGCCTTTTCGTGTTTCCTCCCACTAACGCCATATTTTACGTAAGTCCTGATATTTTAAAATTATCATTGAATTCTTAAACCAAGAGTCTTGTGATCGTGCGAGGTGTTGGGGCCACTCAAGTGGCCGTTCAAGGGCTATTTATGGGTTTTGCCCACTAACGACAAGTTTTTAAGCCTAAGTCTAGAACTATGCAAATTATCATCTTATTGTCAAATCACTACTCCTGTGATCACGCAATCAGTTCGTATGAGTTACTTTGGTCCCGTACGAGGTGTTGGAGCCACTCAAGGGGTCGTTCGGGGGCTGTTTCAGGTTTTCTCCCACTAACGACAAGTTTTTAAGCCTAAGTCTAAAAATATGCAAATTCACATCGTATTCTCAAACTGACAGTCCCGTGAACTCGCGGTCAGTTCATACGAGATATATTGGTCCTATGCAAGGTGTTGGTGCCACTCACTGCACTATTCGGGGGCTATTTCGAGTTTTTCCCCACTAACGCCCTATTTTGCCAAAGTTTTGATATTTTTAAATTATTGTCATATTCTCAAATTGAGAGTCTCGTGATCGCACGGTCAGTTCCTACGAGTTACATTGGTCCCGTGCGAGGTGTTTTTGCCACGCATGGGGCCATTTGAGGGCTATTTCGAGTTTTCGTCCACTAACGACAAGTTTTTAAGCCTCAGTCTAGAAATATGCAAAATAATGTCGTATTCTCAAACTGTGAGTCCCGTGAGTGCGCGACCAATTCTTACGAGTTACATTGTCCCGTGCAAGGTGTTGTTGCCACTCACGGGGACGTTCGTGGGCAGTTTCGGGGTTTTGCCCACTAAAGTCAAGTTTTAAAGCCTTAATCTAGAAATATGCAAATTATCATTATATTCTAGAACTGACAGTCCCATGATCGCGCGGTCAGTTAGTACGAGTTTCATTGGTCCCGTGCGAGGTGTTAGTGCTACTCATGGGGCCATGCGGGAGCTGTTTTGGGTTTTGGCCCACTAACGACAAGTTTTTAAGCCTAAGACTAGAAATATACCAATTATCGTCTTAATCTTAAATTGGGAGTCCAAGAGATCGCGCGGTCAGTTCCTATGACTTACATTGGTCCCGTGCGAGGTGTTGGTGCCACTCACGGGGCCGTTCGGGGGCTGTTTCTGGTTTTCCCCCACTAACGTCCTATTTTTATGCCTAAGTCAATAAATATGCGAATTAACATCGTATTATGAAACCCAAAGTCCCGTGATCATGTAGTCTGTTCCTACGAGTTACATTGGTCTCGTCCGAGGTGTTAGTGCCACTCATAGGGACGTTCGGGGGCTGTTTTGGGTTTTCGCCCACTAACGATAAGTTTATAAGGCTAAATCTAGAAGTATGCAAATTATCGTCATATTCCGAAATAGGTAGTACCATAATCACGCGGTCAGTTTGTTAGAGTTCCATTGGTCCCGTACGAGGTGTTAGTGCACTCACGGAGCCGTTCGGTGGCTGTTTGGGGTTTTCTCCCACTAACGCCATGTTTTGTCTATGTCGTGATATTTTTAAATTATCATCGTATTCTCAAACCGGGAGTGCCATGATCACGCGGTCAGTTCATATGAGTTACATTGGTCCCATGCGAGGTGTTGGGGCCACTCAAGGGGCCGTTCGGGAGCTATTTTCGGTTTTCTCCCACTAACGACAAGTTTTTAACCTTAAGTCTAAAACTATGCAAATTATCATTGTATTCTCAAATCGGGAGTCCCGTGATTGATCGATCAGTTCCTACGAGTTACATTGGTCCCGTGCGAGGTGTTGGTGCCACTCATGGGGCCATTCGGGAGCTATTTCGGGTTTTTCCCACTAACGACAAGTTTTTAATCCTAAGTCTAGAACTATGTAAATTATCATTGTATTCTCAAACCTAGAGTCCCATGATTGCACGGTCAGTTCCTACGAGTTAGATTTGTGCCGTGCGAGATGTTGGTGCCACTCATGGGGCCGTTCGGGGGCTATTTCGAGTTTTCGCCCACTAACGAAAAGTTTTTAAGCCTAAATCAAGAAATATACAAATTATTGTCATATTCTCAAATTGGTAGTCCCGTGATCACGCGGTTAGTTCGTATGAGTTACATTGGTCCCGTGAGAGGTGTTGTTGCCACTCACGGGGCCGTTCGGGGGCCGTTTCGAGTCTCTTCCCACTAACGCCATGTTTTGTCAAAGTCCTGATATTTTTAAATTATCGTCGTTTTCTCAAATTGGTAGTCCCGTGATCACGCGATCAGTTCGTACGAGTTACACTGGTACCGTGCGAGGTGTTGGGGCCACTCAAGGGGTCGTTCGGTGGCGGTTTTCGGTTTTCACCCACTTACGACATGTTTTTAAGCCTAAGTGTAGAAATATGGATATTAACATGATATTTTCAAATCGACAGTCCCGTGAACTTTCGATTGGTTCTTACGAGTTATATTTGTCCTCTGCGAGGTGTTGGTGCCACTCACGTGGCCGTTCGGTGGCTATTTCAGGTTTTCCACCACTAACACCATGTTTTGCCTAAGTTTTGATATTTTTAAATTATTGTTGTATTCTCAAATCGAGAGTCCCGTGATCACGCGGTCAGTTCCAACGAGTTACATTGGTCCTGTGCGAGGTGTTGGTTCCACTCACGGGACCGTTTGGGGGCTGTTTTGGGTTTTCGCCATTAACGACAAGTTTTTAAGACTCAGTCTAGAAATATGCAAAGTAATGTCATATTCTATAATCATGATTCCCGTAAGTGCACGGCCAGTTCGTACCAGTTACATTGTCCCGTGCGAGGTGTTATTGCCACTCACGGTGCCGTTCAGGGGCTATTTCAGGTTTTCATCCACTAATGATATGTTTTAAAGCCTAAATCTAAAAATATGCAAATTATTATCGTATTCTAGAACCGGCAGTCCCATGATTGCGCGGTCAGTTTGTACGAGTTTTATTGGTCCCATGCGAGGTGTTGGTGCTACTCATGGGGCCATACGGGGGTTGTTTCGGGTTTTGGCCCACTAACGACAAGTTTTTAAGCCTAAGACTAGAAATATACAAATTATTGTCTTAATCTTAAATTTGGAGTAACGAAGATCGCGCGATCAGTTCCTATGACTTACATTGGTCCCGTGCGAGGTGTTGGGGCCACTCATGGGGCCGTTTGGGGGCTGTTTCGGGTTTTCCCCCACTAATGCCCTATTTTTATGCCTAAGTCTATAAATATGCGAATTAACATCGTATTCTGAAACCCAGAGTCCATTGATCATGCAATCTGTTCGTACGAGTTACATTGGTCCCGTGCGAGGTGTTACTGCCACTCACAGGGCTGTTTCGAGTTTTTTCCCACAAACGCCAACTTTTTAAGGCTAAATCTAGAAATTTGCAAATTATCGTTGTATTCTAAAACCGGTAGTCCCATGATCGCGCGGTTAGTTTGTACGAGTTACATTGGTCCCGTACGAGGTGTTAGTGGCACTCACGGGGCCATTCGGGGACTGTTTGGGGTTTTCACCCACTAACGCCATGTTTTGTCTAAGTCCTGATATTTTTAAATTATCATCGTATTCTCAAATCGGGTCTCCGATGATCGCGCGGTCATTTCGTATGAGTTACATGGGTCCCGTGTGAGGTGTTGGTGCCACTCACGGGGCCATATGGGGGCTATTTTGGGTTTTCCCCCACTAACGCCCTGTTCTTTGCCTAAGTCTAGAAATATGCAAATTAATGTCATATTCTAAAACAAAAGTATCGTGATCGTGCTGTCTGTTCATATAAGTTACATTAGTCCCGTGAGAGGTGTTGGTGCCACTCACGGGGCCGTTCGGGGGTGTTTTGGGTTTTCGCCCACTAACAAAATGTTTTTAAGCCTAAATCTAGAAATAATGAAATTTTTGTGGTATTCTCAAACCAATAGTCCCGTGATCAAGCGGTCATTAGTACAAGTTACATTGGTCCCGTGCGCGGTGTTGATGCCACTCACGGGGCCGTTCGGCGGCCGTTTCATGTGTCCTCCCACTAACGCCATGTTTTCCATAAGTCTTGATATTTTAAAATTATCATTATATTCTTAAACCTAGAGTCCCGTGATCGTGCGAGGTGTTGGAGCCACTCAAGTGACCGTTCGGGGGTTATTTATGGTTTTTGCCCATTAACGGCAAGTTTTCAAGCCTAAGTCTAGAGCAATGTAAATTATCATCTTATTCTCAAATCACTAGTCCCATGATAAGGCAATCTGTTCGTATGAGTTACATTGGTCCCGTGCGAGGTGTTGGCGCCACTCAAGGGGTCGTTCGGGGGCTGTTTCGAGTTTTCTCCCACTAACTACAAGTTTTTAAGCCTAAGTCTAAACATATGCAAATTCACATCGTATTCTCAAACTGACAGTATCGTGAACTCGCAGTCAGTTCGTACGAGATATATTGGTCCTGTGCGAGGTGTTAGTGCCACTCACTGGGCTATTCGGGGGCTATTTTGGGGTTTTTCCCCACTAACGCCATGTTTTGCCTAAGTTTTGATATTTTTAAATTATTGTCATATTCTCAAATTGGGAGTCCCGTGATCGCACGATCAGTTCCTACGAGTTACATTGGTCCCGTGCGAGGTGTTGGTGCCACGCACGGGGCCATTTGGGGGCTATTTCGAGTTTTCGCCCACTAACGACAAGTTTTTAAGCCTCAGTTTAGAAATATGCAAATAAATTTCGTATTCTCGAACTATGAGTCTCATGAGCACGCGACCAGTTCTTACGAGTTACATTATCCCGTGCAAGGTGTTGTTGCCACTCACGGGCACGTTCATGGGCAGTTTCAGGGTTTTGCCCACTAAAGTCAAGTTTTAAAGCCTTAATCTAGAAATATGAAAATTATCATCATATTCTAGAACTGAAAGTCCCATGATCGCGCGGTCAATTGGTACGAGTTTCATTGGTCCCGTGCGAGGTGTTAGTGCTACTCATGGGACCGTGCGGGAGCTGTTTCGGGTTTTGGCCCACTAACGACAAGTTTTTAAGCCTAAGACTACAAATATACAAATTATCATCTTAATATTAAATTGGGAGTCCCGGTGATCGCGCGGTCAGTTCCTACGACTTACATTGGTCCCGTGCGAGGTGTTGGTGCTACTCACGGGGCCGTTCGGGGGCTGTTTCGGGTTTTCCACACTAACGCCCTATTTTTATGCCTAAGTCAATAAATATGCGAATTAACATCATATTGTGAAACCCAAAGTCCCGTGATCATGTAGTCTGTTCGTACGAGTTACATTGGTCCCGTCCGAGGTGTTAGTGCCACTCACGGGGCCGTTCGGGGGCTGTTTTGGGTTTTCGCCCACTAACGCTAAGTTTATAAGGCTAAATCTAGAAATATGAAAATTATCATCGTATTTCGAAATAGGTAATACCATGATCACGCGGTCAATTTGTTAGAGTTCCATTGGTCCCGTACGAGGTGTTAGTACACTCACGGAGTCGTTCCATGGCTGTTTGGGGTTTTCTCCCACTAACGCCATGTTTTGTCTATGTCCTGATATTTATAAATTATCATTGTATTCTCAAACCGGGAGTGCCATGATCGCGCGGTCAGTTCATATGAGTTACATTGGTCCCATGCGAGGTGTTGGGGCCACTCAAGGGGCCGTTCGGGAGCTATTTTGGGTTTTCTCCCACTAACGACAAGTTTTTAACCTTAAGTCTAAAACTATGCAAATTATCGCTGTATTCTCAAATCGAGAGTCCCGTGATTGTTCGATCAGTTCCTACGTGTTACATTGGTCCCATGCGAGGTGTTGGTGCCACTCATGGGGCCATTCAGGAGCTATTTCGGGTTTTTGCCCACTAACGACAAGTTTTTAAGCCTAAGTCTAGAACTATGCAAATTATCATTGTATTCTCAAATCGAGAGTCCCGTGATCGCACGGTCACTTCCTCTGAGTTAATTTTGTCCCGTATGAGATGTTGGTGCCACTCATGGGCCCGTTCGGGGGTTGTTTTGAGTTTTCTCCCACTAACTCCACGTTTTACCTAAGTCTTGATATTTTAAAATTATCATCATATTCTCAAACCGGGACTCCCATGATCGCACGATCATTTTATACGAGTTACATGGGTCCCGTGCGAGATGTTAGTTCCACTCACGGGGCCGTTCGGGGGCTGTTTCGGGTTTTCCCCCACTAACGCCCTGTTTTTATGCCTAAGTATAGAAATATACAAATTAACATCGTATTCTAAAACCCAAAGTACCATGATCGTGCGGTCTCTTCGTATGAGTTACATTGGTCCCATGCGAGGTGTTGGTGCCCCTCACGGGGCCGATCGGGGACTGTTTCGGGTTTTCGCCCACTAATGAAAAGTTTTTAAGCCTAAATCTAGAAATATGAAAATTATTGTCGTATTCAAAAACCGATAGTCCCTTCATCTCGCGGTCAGTTCGTAATAGTTACATTGGACCCCTGCGCGGTGTTGGTGCCACTCACGGGGCCGTTCGGGGGCCATTTCAGTTTCCCTCCCACTAACGCCATCTTTTGCGTAAGTTCGAATATTTTTAAATTATCATCATATTCTCAAACCGAGAGTCCTGTGATCACGTGGTAAGTTCGTACGAGTTACATTGCTCGCATGCGAGGTGTTGTTGCCACTCAAGGGTCCATTCGGGGGCTATTTCGTGTTTTCCCCACTAACGACAAGTTTTTAAGCCGAAGTCTAGAACTATGAAAATTATCGTCGTATTCTCAAATCGATAGTCCCATGATCACGCAATCAATTCGTACGAGTTACATTGGTCCGGTGCAAGGTGTTGGGGTCACTCAAAGGGTCGTTCATGGGCTATTTCGGGTTTTCGCCCACTAACGACAAGTTTTTAAGCCTAAGTCTAGAGATATGCAAATTAACATTGTATTCTCAAACTGACAGTCCCGTAAGCTCGCGGTCAGTTTGTACGAGTTATATTGGTCCTGTGCGAGGTGTTGGTGCCACTCACGGGGTTGTTCGGGGGCTATTTCGGGTTTTCCCCCACTAATGCCATGTTTTGCCTAAGTTCTGATATTTTTAATTTATCGTAGTATTCTCAAACTCGGAATCCCGTGATTGCACGGTCAGTTCCTACGAGTTACATTGGTCCCGTGCGAGGTGTTGGTGCCACTCACTGGGCTGAACGGGGCAGTTTCGGGTTTTCACCCACTTACGATAATTTTTTAAGCCTCAGTCTAAAAACATGAAAATTATTGTCGTATCCTCAAATCGGGAGTCCCATGAGTGCGCAGTCAGTTCGTACGAGTTACATTGTCCCACGCATGGTGTTGTTGCCACTCATGAGGCCGTTCGTGGGCAGTTTTGGGTTTTTGCACACTAACGGCAAGTTTTAAGGCCTAAATATTGAAATATGCAAATTATCGTCGTATTCTACAATTGGAAGTTCCATGATCACAAGGTCAGTTCGTACGAGTTTCATTTGTCCCGTGTGAGGTGTTGGGGTCACGCACGGGGTCGTGCGGGGGCTGTTTCGAGTTTTGGCCCACTAACAACATGTTTTTAAGCCTAAGACTAGAAATATACAAATTATCATCGTATTCTCAATTTGGTAGTCCCGTGATCATGCGGTTAGTTCGTACGAGTTACATTGGTCCCGTACGAGGTGTTGGGGCCACTCAAGGGGCCGTTCGGGGACTGTTTCGAGTTTCCCCCACTAACGCCATGTTTTGCCTAAGTCCTGATATTTTTAAATTATCATCGTATTCAAAAACCGGGAGTCCCGTGATCGCACGGTCAATTCGTACGAGTTACATTGGTCCCTTGCGCGGTGTTGGTGCCACTCAAAGGGCCGTACGGGGGCCGTTTCGAGTTTCCTCCCACTAACGCCATGTTTTGCCTAATTCCTGATATTTTTAAATTATCATCGTATTCTCAAACCAAGAGTCCCGTGATCATGCGGTCAATTCGTACGAGTTATATTGGTCCCGTGCGAGGTGTTGGGGCCACTCAAGGGGCCGTTCGATGGCTATTTAGGGTTTTCACCCACTAACGGGAAGTTTTTAAGCCCAAGTCTAGAACTAAGCAAATTATCATCTTATTCTCTAATCGGTAGTCCCGCGATCTTGCAATCAGTTCGTACGAGTTACATTGGTCCCATGCGCGGGGTTGGTTCCACTCAAGTGGTCGTTTGGCGGCTGTTTCGGGTTTTCGCCCACTAACGACAAGTTTTAAGCCTAAGTCTAGAAATATGCAAATTAACATTGTATTCTCAAACTGACAGTCCTGTTAACTTGCGATCAGTTCGTACGAGTTATATTGGTCCAGTGCGAGGTGTCGGTGCCACTCACGGGGCCGTTCGGGGGCTATTTTGGGTTTTCCCCCCACTAATGCCATGTTTTGCCTCAGTCCTGATATTTGTAAATTATCATCGTATTCTCAAACCTGGAGTCCCGTGATCGCGCGATCAGTTCCTAAGGGTTACATTGGTCCCGTGCGAGGTGTTGGTGCCACTCACGGGGCCATTTTGAGGTTGTTTTGGGTTAACCCTTAGTCTAGAAATATGCAAATTATGGTCATATTCTCAAATTGGGAGTCTCGTGAGAGCGCGATTAGTTTGTATGAGTTACATTGTCCCGAGCGAGGTGTTGTTGCTACTCACGGGGCCGTTTGGGGGCAGTTTCGGGTTTTCCCCCATTAACCCCCTATTTTTTTGCCTAAGTCTATAAATATGGGAATTAATATCGTATTCTAAAACTCGGAGTCCCATGATCATGCAGTCAGTTTGTACGAGTCACATTAGTCCCGTACGGGGTGTTGGGGCCACTCAAGGGGTCGTTCAGGGACTGTTTGGGATTTTTGCCCACTAACGGCAAGTTTTTAACCCTGAGTGTAGAAATATGCAAATTCACATTTTATTCTCAAATCGATAGTCTCGTGAACGCGTGGTCAGTTTGTACGAGTTATTTTGGTCCCGTGTGAGGTGTTGGTGCCATTCACGGGGCAATTCAGCATCTGCTTCGAGTTTTCCTCCACTTGCGCCATGTTTTACCTAAGTCCAAATATTTTTAAATTATCGTCGTATTCTCAAACTAGGAGTCCCATGATCGCACGTTCAGTTCCTACGAGGTACATTGGTCCTGTGTGAGGTATTGGTGCTTCTCACGGGGTCGTTCGTGGGCTGTTTCGGGTTTTCGTCCACTAACGGTATGTTTTTAAGCCTCAATTTAGAAATATGCAAATTATCATCGTATTCGCAAATTGCGAGTCCCGTGATTGCGCGGTCAGTTTGTACGTGTTACATTGGTCCGGTGCAAGGTGTTGGTCCCGCTCAAGTTGCCGTTCGGCGGCTGTTTTGGGTTTTCGGCCACCAACGACATGTTTTAAAGGCTAAGTCTAGAAATATGCATATTATCATCATGTTCTCAAACCGAGAGTCCCGTGATCGCGCGGTCAGTTCGTACGAGCTACATTAGTCCTGTACGAGGTGTTGATGCCACTCACGGGGCCGTTTAAGGGTTGTTTCGGGTTTTACCCCACTAACGCCATGTTTTGCCTAAGTCCTGATGTTTTTAAATTATCGTTGTATACTTAAACCGAGAGTCCCGTGATTATGCGGTCGATTCGTACGAGTTACATTGGTCCCATGCGAGGTGTTGGGGCCACTCCCGAGGCTGTTCGGGGACTGTTTCGGGTTTTCGCCCACTAACGGCATGTTTTTAAGCCTAAGTCTAAAAATATGCAAATTATTATCATATTCTCAAATTGGGAGTCCCGTGGTCGTACGGTCAGTTCATACGAGTTACATTGGTCTCGTACGATGTGTTGGTGCCACTCACGGGACCATTCGGGGGCTATTTTTTGTTTTCCCCAACTAACGCCATGTTTTACCAAAGTCCTTATATTTTTAACTTATCATCATACTCTCAAATTGGGAGTCCCGTGATCATGCGATCAGTTCATACGAGTTACATTGGTCCCGTGCGAGGTGTTGGGGCCACTCAAGGGGACCTTCGAGGGCTATTTTGGGTTTTTGCCCACTAATGACAAGTTTTTAAGACTAAGTCTAGAACTATGCAAATTATCGTCGTATTCTCAAATTGATAGTCCCGTGATCGCGCGATCAGTTCATATGAGTTGCATTGGTCCCTGTGCGAGGTGTTGGGGCCACTCAAGGGGCCGTTCGGGTTTTCACCCACTAACGGCAATTTTTTAAGCCTAAGTCTAGAAATATGCAAATTAATGTTGTATTCTCAAACCGACAGTCCCGTGAATGTGCAATCAATTCGTACAAGTTTTATCTGTCCCGTGCGAGGTGTTGGTGCCACTCACGGGGCCGTTCGGGGGCAGTTTTAGGTTTCCCCCACTACCTCCATGTTTTGCCTAAGTCCTGATATTTTTAAATGATCATCATATTCATAAAGTGAGCGTCCCGTGATCGTGCAGTCAGTTCCTACGAGTTACATTGGACCCGTGCGAGGTGTTGTTGCCACTCACGGGGCCGTTCGGGGGCAGTTTCAGGTTTTCCACCATTAACCCCCTATTTTTATGCCTATGTCTATAAATATGGGAATTAATATCGTATTCTAAAACTCGGTGTCCCGTGATCATGGGGTTAGTTCGTACGAGTTACATTGGTCCCGTACAGGGTGTTAGGGCCACTCAAGGGGTCGTTCAGGTACTGTTTCGGATTTTTGCCCACTAATGGCAAGTTTTTAACCCTAAGTGTTGAAATATGCAAATTCACATTGTATTCTCAAACCGATAGTCCCGTGAACGCGCGGTCAGTTTGTACGAGTTATTTTGGTCCCGTATGAGGTGTTATTGCCATTCACGGGGCAATTCAGCGGCTGTTTCGAGTTTTCCCCCACTAGCGCCATGTTTTTCCTAAGTCCAGATATTTTTAACTTATCGTCGTATTCTCAAACCGGGAGTCCCATGATCTCACGGTCAGTTCCTACAAGTTACATTGGTCTCGTGTGAGGTGTTGGTGCATCTCACGGGGCCGTCCGGGGGCTGTTTCGGGTTTTCATCCACTAACGATAAGTTTTTAAGCCTCAATTTAGAAATATGCAAATTATCATCGTATTCTCAAATTGCGAGTGCCGTGATTGTGCGGTCAGTTTGTACGTGTTACATTGGTCCCTTGCAAGGTGTTGGTCCCGCTCAAGTTGCCGTTCGGGGGCTGTTTTGGGTTTTCGGCCACTAACGACATGTTTTAAAGCCTAAGTCTAGAAATATGCATATTATCATCATGTTATCAAATCGAGAGTCCCATGATCACGCGGTCAGTTCGTAGGAGCTACATTAGTCCCGTGCGAGGTGTTGAGGCCACTCACGAGGCCGTTTAAGGGTTGTTTCGGATTTTGCCCCACTAATGCCCTATTTTGCCTAAGTCCTGATGTTTCTAAATTATCGTTGTATACTCAAACCGAGAGTCCCATGATTATGCGGTCGATTCGTACGAGTTACATTGGTCCCGTGTGAGGTGTTGGGGCCACTCACGAGGCTGTTCGGGGACTGTTTCAGGTTTTTGCCCACTAACGGCATGTTTTTAAGGCTAAGTCTAAAAATATGCAAATTATTATCATATTCTAAAGCTGGGAGTCCCGTGATCGTACGGTCAGTTCATACGAGTTACATTGGTCTCGTGCGATGTGTTGGTGCCACTCACGGAACCATTCGGGGGCTATTTTGGGTTTTCCCCAACTAACGCCATGTTTTACCAAAGTCCTTATATTTTTAAATTATCCTAATACTCTCAAACCGGGAGTCCCGTGATCATGCGATCAGTTCATACGAGTTACTTTGGTCCCGCGCGAGGTGTTGGGGCCACTCAAGGGGACCTTTGGGGGTTATTTTGTGTTTTCGCCCACTAATGACAAGTTTCTAAGACTAATTCTAGAACTATGAAAATTATCGTCATATTCTCAAATTGATAGTCCCGTGATCGCGCGATCAGTTAATATGAGTTGCATTGGTCCCTGTATGAGGTGTTGGGGCCACTCAACGGGCCGTTCAGGTTTTCGCCCACGAACGGCAAGTTTTTAAGCCTAAGTCTAGAAATATGCAAATTAATGTTGTATTCTCAAACCGATAGTCCCGTGAATGCGCGATCAATTCGTACGAGTTATATCTGTCCCGTGCAAGGTGTTGGTGCCATTCACGGGGCCGTTCGGGGGCTGTTAAAGGTTTCCCCCACTACCTCCATGTTTTGCCTAAGTCCTAATATTTTTAAATGAACATCATATTCATAAAGAGAGCATCTCGTGATCGTGGAGTCAGTTCCTACGAGTTACATTGGTCCCGTGCGAGGTGTTGTTGCCACTCACGGGGCCGTTCGGGGACAATTTCAGGTTTTCCCCCATTAACACCCTTTTCTTCTGCCTAAGTCTATAAATATGGGAATTAATATTGTATTCTAAAACTCAGAGTCCCGTGATCATGCGGTCAGTTTGTACGAGTTACATTGGTCCCGTACGAGGTGTTGGTGCCACTCAAAGGGTCGTTTAGGGAATGTTTCAGATTTTTACCCACTAACGGCAAGTTTTTAACCCTAAGTGTAGAAATATGCAAATTCACATTGTATTCTCAAACCGATAGTCCCGTGAACCCGCGGTCAGTTTGTACGAGTTATTTTGGTCCCGTGTGAGGTGTTGGTGCGATTCACGGGGCAATTCAGCGGCTGTTTCGAGTTTTCCCCTACTAGCGCCATGTTTTACCTAAGTCCAGATATTTTTAAATTATCATCGTATTCTCAAACTGGGAGTCCCATAATCGTACGATCAGTTCCTACGAGTTACAATGGTCTCGTGTGAGGTGTTGGTGCATCTCACGGGGCCGTTCGGAGGCTGTTTCGGGTTTTTGTCCACTAACGGTAAGTTTTTATGCCTCAATTTAGAAATATGCAAATTATCATCGTATTCTTAAATTGCGAGTCCCGTGATTGCGCGGTCAGTTTGTACGTGTTACATTGGTCCCGTGCAAGGTGTTGGTCCCGCTCAAGTTGCCGTTCGGGGGCTGTTTTGGGTTTTCGGCCACTAACGGTAAGTTTTAAAGCCTAAGTCTAGAAATATGCATATTATCATCATGTTCTCAAACCGAGAGTCTTGTGATCGTGCGATCAGTTCGTACGAGCTACATTAGTCCCGTGCGAGGTGTTGATGGCACTCACGGGGCCGTTTAAGGGTTGTTTCGAGTTTTGCCCCACTAGCGCCATGTTTTGCCTATGCCTGATGTTTTTAAATTATCGTTGTATACTCAAACCAAGAGTCCCATGATTATGCGGTCGATTCGTACGAGTTACATTGGTCCCATGCGAGGTGTTGGGGCCACTCATGAGGCTGTTCGGGGACTGTTTTGGGTTTTCGCCCACTAACGGCATGTTTATAAGCCTAAGTCTAAAAATATTCAAATTATTATCGTATTCTAAAACTGGGAGTCATGTGATCGTACGGTCAGTTCATACGAGTTACATTGGTCTCTTGCGATGTGTTGGTGTCACTCACGAGACCATTCGGTGGCTATTTTGTTTTTTTCCCAACTAACGCCATGTTTTACCAAAGTCCTTTTATTTTTAAGTTATCATCATAATCTCAAATCGGAAGTCCCGTGATCATGCGATCAGTTCATACGGGTTACATTGGTCCCGTGCGAGGTGTTGGGGCCACTCAAGGGGACCTTTGGGGGCTATTTTGGGTTTTCGCCCTCTAATGACAAGTTTTTAAGACTAAGTCTAAAACTATGCAAATTATCATCGTATTCTCAAATTGATAGTCCCGTGATCGCGCGATCAGTTCATATGAGTTGCATTGGTCCCTATGCGAGGTGTTGGGGCCACTCAATGGGCCGTTCGGGTTTTCGCCCACTAACGGCAAGTTTTTAAGCCTAAGTCTAGAAATATGCAAATTAATTTTGTATTCTCAAACCGACAGTCCCGTGAATGCGCGATCAATTCGTATGAGTTATATCTGTCCCGTGCGAGGTGTTGGTGCCACTCACGAGGCCGTTCGGGGGCTGTTAAAGGTTTTCCCCACTACCTCCATGTTTTGCCTAAGTCCTGATATTTTTAAATGATCATCATATTCATAAAGCGAGCATCCCGTGATCGCGCAGTCAGTTCCTACGAGTTACATTGGTCCCGTGCGAGGTGTTGTTGCCACTCACGGGGCCGTTCGGGGACAGTTTCGGGTTTTCTCCCATTAACCCCCTATTTTTATGCCTATGTCTATAAATATGGGAATTAAAATCGTATTCTAAAACTCGGAGTCCCGTGATCATGCGGTCAGTTTGTACGAGTTACATTGGTCCCGTACGGGGTGTTGGGGCCACTCAAGGGGTCGTTTAGGGACTGTTTCGGATTTTTGCCCACTAACGGCAAGTTTTTAACCCTAAGTGTAGAAATATGCAAATTCACATTGTATTCTCAAATCGATTGTCCCATGAATGCGCGATCAGTTTGTACGAGTTATTTTGGTCCCGTGTGAGGTGTTGGTGCCATTCACGGGGCAATTCAGCGGCTGTTTCGAGTTTTCCCCCACTAGCGCCATGTTTTACCGAAGTCGAGATATTTTTAAATTATCGTCGTATTCTCAAACTGGGAGTCCCATGATCGAACGGTCAGTTCCTACGAGTTACATTGGTCTCGTGAGAGGTGTTGGTGCATCTCACGGGGGCGTTCGGGGGCTGTTTAGGGTTTTCGTCCACTAACGGTAAGTTTTTAAGCCTCAATTTAGAAATATGCAAATTATAATCGTATTCTCAAATTGCGAGTACCGTGATTGCGCGGTCAGTTTGTACGTATTACATTGGTCCCGTGCAAGGTGTTGGTCCCGCTCAAGTTGCCGTTCGGGGACTGTTTTTTGTTTTCGGCCACTAACGACAAGTTTTAAACCCTAAGTCTAGAAATATGCATATTATCATCATGTTCTCAAACCGAGAGTCCCGTGATCGTGCGATCAATTCGTACGAGCTACATTAGTCCCGTGCGAGGTGTTGATGCCACTCACGGGGTCATTTAAGGGTTGTTCCGGGTTTTGCCCTACTAATGCCATGTTTGGCCTAAGTCCTGATGTTTTTAAATTATCGTTGTATACTCAAACTGAGAGTCCCATGATTATGCGGTCGATTCGTACGAGTTACATTGGTCCCGTGCGAGGTGTTGGGGCCACTCATGAGGCTGTTCGGGGACTGTTTCGGGTTTTCGCCCACTAACGGCATGTTTTTACGCCTAAGTCTAAAAATATGCAAATTATTATCATATTCAAAAACTGGGAGTCCTGTGATCGTACGGTCAGTTCATACGAGTTACATTGGTCTCGTGGGATGTGTTGGTTCTAGTCACGAGACCATTTGGGGGCTATTTTGGGTTTTCCCCAACTAACGCCATGTTTTACCAAAGTCCTTATATTTTTAAATTATCCTAATACTCTCAAACCGGGAGTCCCGTGATCATGCGATCAGTTCATACGAGTTACATTGGTCCCGTGCGAGGTGTTGGGGCCACTCAAGGGGACCTTCGGGGCTATTTTGGGTTTTCGCCAACTAATGACAAGTTTTTAAGACTAAGTCTAGAACTATGAAAATTATCATCGTATTCTCAAATTGATAGTCCCGTGATCGCACGATCAGTTCATATGAGTTGCATTGGTCCCTGTGCGAGGTGTTGGGGCCACTCAACTGGCCGTTCAGGTTTTCGCCCACTAACGGCAAGTTTTTAAGCCTAAGTCTAGAAATATGCAAATTAGTGTTGTATTCTCAAATCGACAGTCCCGTGAATGCGCGATCAATTCGTACGAGTTATATCTGTCCCATGCGAGGTGTTGGTGCCACCCACGAGACCGTTCGGGGGCTGTTAAAGGTTTTCCCCACTACCTCCATGTTTTGCCTAAGTCCTGATATTTTTAAATGATCATCATATTCATAAAGCGAGCATCTCGTGATCGCGCAGTCAGTTCCTACGAGTTACATTGGTTCCGTGCGAGGTGTTGTTGCCACTCATGGGGTCGTTCGGGGACAGTTTCGGGTTTTCCCCCATTAACCCCCTATTTTTATGCCTAAGTCTATAAATATGGGAATTAATATTGTATTCTAGAACTCGGAGTCCCGTGATCATGCGGTCAGTTTGTACGAGTTACATTGGTCCCGTACGGGGTGTTGGGGCCACTCAAAGGGTCGTTTAGGGAATGTTTCAGATTTTTGCCCACTAACGGTAAGTTTTTAACCCTAAGTGTAGAAATATGCAAATTAACATTGTATTCTCAAACCGATAGTCCCGTGAACGCGCGGTCAGTTTGTACGAGTTATTTTGGTCCCGTGTGAGGTGTTGGTGCCATTCACGGGGCAATTCAGCGGCTGTTTCGAGTTTTCCCCCACTAGCGCCATGTTTTACCTAAGTCCAGATATTTTTAAATTATCATCGTATTCTCAAACTGGGAGTCCCAAAATCGCACGGTTAGTTCCTACGAGTTACATTCGTATCGTGTGAGGTGTTGGTGCATCTCACGGGGCCGTTCGGGGGCTGTTTAGGGTTTTCGTCCACTAACGGTAAGTTTTTAAGCCTCAATTTAGAAATATGCAAATTCTCATCGTATTCTCAAATTGCGAGTCCCGTGATTGCGCGGTCAGTTTGTACGTGTTACATTGGTCCCGTGCAAGGTGTTGGTCCCGCTCAAGTTGCCGTTCGGGGGCTATTTTGGGTTTTCGGCCACTAACGGCAAGTTTTAAAGCCTAAGTCTAGAAATATGCATATTATCATCATGTTCTCAAACCGAGAGTCCCGTGATCGCGCGATCAGTTCGTACGAGCTACATTAGTCCCGTGCGAGGTGTTGATGCCACTCACGGGGCCGTTTAAGGGTTGTTTCGAGTTTTACCCCACTAACGCCATGTTTTTCCTAAGTCCTGATGTTTTTAAATTATCGTTGTATACTAAAATCGAGAGTCCCATGATTATGCGGTCGATTCGTACGAGTTACATTGGTCCCGTGCGAGGTGTTGGGGCCACTCATGAGGCTGTTTAGGGACTGTTTCGAGTTTTCGCCCACTAACGGCATGTTTTTAAGCCTAAGTCTAAAAATATCCAAATTATTATAGTACTCTAAAATTGGGAGTGCCGTGATCGTACGGTCAGTTCATACGAGTTACATTGGTCTCTTGCGATGTGTTGGTGTCACTCACGAGACCATTCGGTGGCTATTTTGTTTTTTCCCCAACTAACGCCATGTTTTACCAAAGTCCTTTTATTTTTAAATTATCATCATACTCTCAAATAAGGAGTCCCGTGATCATGCGATCAGTTCATACGAGTTACATTGGTCCCGTGCGAGGTGTTGGGGCCACTCAAGGGGACCTTCGGGGGCTATTTTGGGTTTTCGCCCTCTAATGACAAGTTTTTAAGACTAAGTCTAGAACTATGCAAATTATCGTCGTATTCTCAAATTGATAGTCCCGTGATCGCGCGATCAGTTCATATGAGTTGCATTGGTCCCTGTGCGAGGTGTTGGGGCCACTCAACGGGCCGTTCGGGTTTTCGCCCACTAACGGCAAGTTTTTAAGCCTAAGTCTAGAAATATGAAAATTATTGTTGTATTCTCAAACCGACAGTCCCGTGAATGCGCGATTAATTCGTATGAGTTATATCTGTCCCGTCCGAGGTGTTGGTGCCACTCATGGGGACGTTCGGGGGCTGTTAAAGGTTTCCCCCACTACCTCCATGTTTTGCCTAAGTCCTGATATTTTTAAATGATCATCATATTCATAAAGCGAGCATCCCGTGATCGCGCAGTCAGTTCCTATGAGTTACATTGGTCCCGTGCGAGGTGTTGTTGCCACTCACGAGCTGTTCAGGGACAGTTTCGGGTTTTCCCCCATTAACCCCCTATTTTTATGCCCATGTCTATAAATATGGGAATTAATATCGTAATCTAAAACTCGGAGTCCCGTGATCATGTCGTCAGTTTGTACGAGTTACATTGGTCCCGTACGGGGTGTTGGGGCCACTCAAGGGGTCGTTTAGGGACTATTTCGAATTTTTGCCCACTAACGGCAAGTTTTTAACCCTAACTGTAGAAATATGCAAATTCACATTGTATTCTCAAATCGATAGTCCCGTGAACGCGCGGTGAGTTTGTACGAGTTATTTTGGTCCCGTGTGAGGTGTTGGTGCCATTCACGGGGCAATTCAGCCGATGTTTCGAGTTTTCTCCCACTAGCGCCATGTTTTGCCTAAGTCGAGATATTTTTAAATTATCGTCGTATTCTCAAACTGGGAGTCCCGTAATCATGCGATCAGTTCATAGGAGTTACATTGGTCCGTGCGAGGTGTTGGGGCCACTTAAGGGGACCTTGGGGGCTATTTTGGGTTTTCGCCCACTAACGACAAGTTTTTGAGACTAAGTCTAGAACTATGCAAATTATTATCGTATTCTCAAATTGATAGTCCCGTGATCGCGCGATCAGTTCATATGAGTTGCATTGGTCCCTGTGCGAGGTGTTGGGGCCACTCAAGGGGCCATTCGGGTTTTCGCCCACTAACGACAAGTTTTAAAGCCTAAGTCTAGAAATATTAAAATTAATGTTGTATTCACAAACCGACAGTCCCGTGAATGCACGATCAATTCATACAAGTTATATCTGTCCCGTGCGAGGTGTTGGTGCCACTCCCGGGGCCGTTCGAGGGCTGTTCTAGTTTTCCCCCCCACCTCCATGTTTTGCCTAAGTCCTGATATTTTTAAATGATCATCATATTCATAAAGAGAGCGTCCCGTGATCGCGCAGTCAGTTCCTACGTGTTACATTGGTCCCGTGCGAGGTGTTGTTGCCAGTCACGGGGCCGTTCGGGGACCGTTTCGGGTTTTCCCCCATTAACCCCCTATTTTTATGCCTAAGTATATAAATATGGGAATTAATATTGTATTCTAAAACTTGGAATCCCGTGATCGCGCAGTCAGTTCCAACGAGTTACATTGGTCCTGTGTGAGGTGTTGGTGCCACTTACGGGGCCGTTCGGGGGCTGTTTCTAGTTTTTGCCAACTAACGGCATGTTTTTAAGCCACAATCTAAAAATATGCAAATTATCATCGTATTATCTACTCGGGAGTCCTGTGAGGGTGCGGTCAGTTCGTACGAGTTATGTTGGTCCCATGCGAAGTGTTGTTGCCAGTCACGGGGCCGTTCGGGGGCTGTTTCGGGTTTTAAAGCATAAATCAAAAAATATGCAAATTATCATTGTATTCTACAACTGATAATCCCATGATCGCGCGATCAGTTTGTACGAGTAACATCAGTCCCGTACGAGGTGTTGCTGCCACTCACGGGGCCGTGCGGGGGCTGTTTCGAGTTCAGGCCCACTAACGACAAGTTTTTAAGCCTAAGACTAGAAATATGAAAATTAACATCATATTCTCAAACTGGGAGTCACGTGATCGGGCGGTCAATTCGTAAGAGTTACATTAGTCTCATGCGAGGTGTTGGTGCCACTCACGGGGTCGTTCAGGGGTTGTTTTGAGTTTCCCCCACTAACGCCACGTTTTGCCTAAGTCCTGATATTTTTAAATTATCGTTGTATTCTCAAACCAAGAGTCCAGTGCGTGCGCGATCTGTTCATACGAGTTACATTGGCCCCGTGTGAGGTGTTCTTGCCATTCAAGGGGCCGTTCGAGGGTTGTTTCGGGTTTTCGCCCACTAACGACAAGTTTTAAAGCCTAAATCTAGAAATATGAAAATTATCGTCGTATTCAACAACTGGTAGTCCCGTGATCGCACGGTCAGTTCGTACGAGTTACATTGGTCTCATGCGAGGTGTTGGTGCCACTCACGGGGTCGTTCGAGGGCTTTTTCAGATTTTTGCTCACTAACGGCATGTTTTTAAGCCTAAGTCTAGAACTATGCAAATTATCATCGTATTATCAAATCGGTAGTCCCGTGATTACGCGATCAGTTCCTAGGAGTTACATTGGTCCCGTGCGAGGTGTTGGGGCCACTCAAGGGGACGTTCGGGGGCTATTTCGAGTTATCACTCACTAAGGGCAAGTTTTTAATCCTAAGTCTAGATCTATGCAAATTATCATTGTATTCTCAAATCGATAGTCCCGTGATCACGCGATCTGTTCGTACGAGTTGCATTGGTCCAGTGCGAGGTGTTGATGCAAATCACTGGGCTGTTTCGGGTTTTCGCCCACAAACGCCATATTTTACCTAAGTCTTGATATTTTTAAATTATCGTCGTATCCTCAAACCAGGAATCCACTGATCGTGCGGTCATTTTCAATGAGTTACATGGGTCCTGTGCGAGGTATTGGTGCCACTCACGGGGCCGTTCGAGGGCTGTTTCGGGTTTTCCCCCACTAACGCCCTATTTTTATGCCTATGTCTAGAAATATGCAAATTATCATTTTATTCTCAAATCGGTAGTGCCCTGATCATTCGGTCAGTTCGTACAAGTTACATTCGTCCCGTGCGAGGCGTTGGTCCCACTCACGGGGTCGTTCGGGGGCTGTTTCGCTTTTTCTCCCACTAACGGCAAGTTTTTAAGCCTACGTCTAAAAATATGCAAATGGTCGTCATATTCTCGAACCGCTAGTCCAATGATCATGAGGTCAGTTCGTATGAGTTACATTGGTCCCGTGCGAGGTGTTGGTGACTCTCACGGGATCGTTCACGTGCTGTTTCGGGTTTTCCCCCACTAATGCCATGTTTTGCCTAAGTCATGATATTTTTAAATTATCACCGTATTCTCAAACCAGGAGTCCTATTATCACGCGTTTAGTTCTTACGAGTTACATTGGTACCGTGCGAGGTGTTGGGGCCACTCAAGGGGACCTTCGTGGGCTATTTTGGGTTTTCGCCCACTAACGAAGTTTTTGAGACTAAGTCTAGAACTATGCAAATTATCATCGTATTCTCAAATTGATAGTACCGTGATCGCGCGATCAGTTCATATGAGTTGCATTGGTCCCTGTGCGAGGTGTTGGGGCCACTCAAGGGGCCGTTCGGGTTTTTTCCCACTAATGACAAGTTTTTAAGCCTAAGTATAGAAATATTAAAATTAATGTTGTATTCACAAACCGACAGTCCCGTGAATGCACGATCAATTCATACAAGTTATATTTGTCTCGTGCGAGGTGTTGCTGCCACTCACGGGGCCGTTCGGGGGCTGTTTTAGGTTTCCCCCACTACCTCCATGTTTTGTCTAAGTCCTGATATTTTTAAATGATCATCATATTCATAAACTGAGCGTCCCGTTATCGCACAGCCAGTTGCTACGAGTTACATTGGTCCTGTGTGAGGTGTTAGTGCCACTTACGGGGCCGTTCGCGAGCTGTTTCTAGTTTTTACCAACTAACAACATGTTTTTAAGCCACAGTCTAGAAATATGCAAATTATTATCGTATTATCTACTCGGGAGTCCTGTGAGGGTGAGGTCAGTTCGTACGAGTTATGTTTGTCCCATGCGAAGTGTTGTTCCCAGTCACGGGGCCGTTCGGGGGCTGTTTCGGGTTTTAAAGCATAAATCAAAAAATACGCAAATTATCATTGTATTCTACAACTGATAATCCCATGATCGCGCGATCAGTTCGTACGAGTAACATCAGTCCCGTACGAGGTGTTGTTGCCACTCACGGGGCCGTGCGGCGGCTGTTTCGAGTTTGGGCCCACTAACGACAAGTTTTTAAGCCGAAGACTAGAAATATGAAAATTAACATCATATTCTCAAACCGGGAGTCACGTGATCGGGCGGTCAGTTCGTAAGAGTTACATTATTCTCGTGCGAGGTGTTGGTGCCACTCACGGGGCCGTTCAGGGGCTGTTTCGAGTTTCCCCCACTAACGCCACGTTTTGCCTAAGTCCTGATCTTTTTAAATTATCGTCGTATTCTTAAACCAAGAGTCCATTGCATGCGCGATCTGTTCATACGAGTTACATTGGCCCCGTGTGAGGTGTTCTTGCCATTCACGGGGCCGTTCGAGGGTTGTTTCGGGTTTTCGCCCACTAACGACAAGTTTAAAGCCTAAATCTAGAAATATGTAAATTATCGTTGTATTCAACAACTGGTAGTCCCGTGATCGTACGGTCAGTTCGTACGAGTTACATTGGTCTCATGCGAGGTGTTGGTGCCACTCACGGGGCCGTTCGAGGGCTTTTTCAGATTTTTTCCCACTAACGGCAAGTTTTTAAGCCTAAGTCTAGAACTATGAAAATTATCATCGTATTATCAAATCGGTAGTCCCGTGATAACGCGATCAGTTCCTAGGAGTTACATTGGTCCCGTGCGAGGTGTTGGGGACACTCAAGGGGCCGTTCGGGGGCTATTTCGGGTTATCACTCACTAAGGGCAAGTTTTTAATCCTAAGTCTAGATCTTTGCAAATTATCATTGTATTCTCAAATCGATAGTCCCGTGATCACGCGATCTGTTCGTACGAGTTACATTGGTCCCGTGCGAGGTGTTGATGCAACTCGCTGGGCTGTTTCGGGTTTTTGCCCACAAACGCCATATTTTACCTAAGTCTTGATATTTTTAAATTATCGTCGTATCCTCAAACCGGGACTCCCCTGATCGCGCGGTCATTTTCAATGAGTTACATTGGTCCTGTGCGAGGTATTGGTGCCACTCACGGCGCCGTTCGAGGGCTGTTTCGGGTTTTCCCCAACTAACGCCCTATTTTTATGCCTATGTCTAGAAATATGCAAATTATCATTTTATTCTCAAATCGGTAGTGCCCTGATCATTCGGTCAGTTCGTACAAGTTACATTCGTCCCGTGCGAGGTGTTGGTCCCACTCACGGGGTCGTTCGGGGGCTGTTTCGCTTTTTCTCCCACTAACGGCAAGTTTTTAAGCCTAAGTCTAAAAATATGCAAATGATCGTCATATTCTCAAACCGCCAGTCCAATGATCATGAGGTCAGTTCGTATGAGTTACATTGATCTCGTGCGAGGTGTTGGTGACACTCACGGGGTCGTTCACGTGCTGTTTCGGGTTTTCCCCCACTAATGCCATGTTTTGCCTAAGTCGTGATATTTTTAAATTATCACCGTATTCTCAAACCAGGAGTCCTATTATGACGCGTTTAGTTCCTACGAGTTACATTGGTACCATGCGAGGTGTTGGGGCCACTAAAGGGGACCTCGGGGGCTATTTTGGGTTTTCGCCCACTAACGCCCTGATTTTATGTCCAAGTCTAGAAAAATACAAATTAACATCGTATTCTGAAAACCAGAGTCCCGTGATTGTGAGGTCTGTTCGTACGATTTTAATTGGTCTCGTGCGAGGTGTTGGTGCCACTAACGGGGCCGTTCAGGGGCTATTTCGAGTTTTCCCCCACTAACGCCGTGTTTTGCCTAAGTCCTGATATTTTTAAATTATCATTGTATTCTCAAATCAAGAGTTCCATGATCATGTGATCTATTCATACGAGTTACATTGGCCCCGTATGAGGGGTTGTAGCCATTCACGGGGCCGTTCGGGGGTTGTTTCGGGTTTTTTGCCCACTAAGGACAAGTTTAAAAGCCTAAATCTAGAAATATGCAAATTATCCTCGTATTAAACAACTGGCAGTCCCGTGATCATACGGTCAATTCGTGCGAGTTACATTGGTCCCGTGCAAGGTGTTGGTGCCGCTCACGGTGCCGTTCGAGGGCTATTTTGAGTTTTCTCCCACTAACGACAAGTTTTTAATCCTAAGCCTAGAACTATGAAAATTATCATCATATTCTCAAACCGATAGTCCCATGATCACGTGATCAGTTCCAAAGAGTTACATTAGTCCCGTGCGAGGTGTTGGGGCCACTCAAGGGGCCGTTCGGGGGCTATTTCGAGTTTTCACCCACTAACCGCAAGTTTTTTAGCATAAGTCTATAACTATGCAAATTATCATTGTATTCTCAAATCGGTAGTCCCGTTATCACGCGATCTATTCGTATGAGTTGCATTGGTCCCGTGCGAGGTGTTGATGCCACTCACGAGGCCGTTCGAGGGCTGTTTCGAGTTTTCACCCACAAATGCCCTGCTTTTATGCCTAAGTCTAGAAATACGCAAATTATTGTCGTATTCTCAAATCGGTAGTCCCGTGATCGCGCTGTGAGTTTGTACGAGTTACATTCGTACTGTGCGAGGTGTTGGTCCCGCTCACGGGGCCGTTCGAGGGATCTTTTGTTTTTTCACCTACTAACGATAAGTTTTTAAGCCTAAGTCTAAAAATATGCAAATTATCATCGTATTCTCAAGCCGACAGTCCCGTGATCGCGAGGTCAGTTCGTACGAGTTACATAGGTCCCGTGCGAGGTGTTGGTGCCACTCACGGGGACGTTCGGGTGCTGTTTCGTGTTTCCCCCACTAATGCCATGTTTTGCCTAAGTCCTGATATTTTTAAATTATCACCGTATTCTCAATCCAGGAGGCCTAATATCACGCGGTTAGTTCCTATGAGTTACATTGGTATCGTACGAGGTGTCGGTGCCAATCCCGGGGCCGTTCGTGGGTTGTTTCGGGTTTCCCCCACTAACGCCCTATTTTTTTGCCTAAGTCTAGAAATATGCTAATTAACATCGTATTCTTTAACCCAGAGTCCCGTGATTATGAGGACTATTCATACGAGTTACATTGGTCCCGTGCGAGGTGTTGGTGCCACTCACGGGGCCGTTCGGGAGATGTTTTGAGATTTTTCCCACTAACGTTAAGTTTTTAAGCCTAAATCTAAAACTATGCAAATTTTCATCGTATTCTCAAATCGAGAGTCCCGTGACCACGTGGTCACTTCATACGAGTTACCTTGGTATCGTGCGAGGTATTGGTGCCACTTACGTGGCCGTTCGGGGTTTAGCCCACTAACGACAAGTTTTTAAGCCTAAGTCAAGAAATATGCAAATTATCATCATGTTCTCAAACCCGGAGTGCCGTGATCGTGAGGTCAGTTTGTATAAGTAACATTTGTCCCGTGCGAGGTGTTGATGCCACTCACAGGGCTGTTCGGGGGCTGGTTCGGGTTTTTCCCCCCTAACGCAATGTTTTCCTTTGTCCTAATATTTTTTAATTATCATCGTATTCTCAAATTGGGGACCCCTGATCACGCGAACAATTCGTACGAGTTACATTGGTCCCCTGCGAGGTGTCGGTACCACTCACGAAGCTATTCGGGGGCTATTTCGGTTATTCCCCCGCTAACGCCAAGTTTTTCCTAAGTCTTGCTATTTTTAAATTATTGTCGTATTATCAAATCGGGACTCCCCTGATCGCGTGGTCATTTCCTATTAGTTAAATTGGTCCCGTACAAGGTGTTGGTGCCACTCACGGGGCCCTCCGAGGGCTGTTTCGGGTTTTCCCCACTAACGCCCGATTTTTATGCCTAAGTCTAGAAATATGCAAATTATCATCGTATTCTCAAAGCGGTAGTCCCATGATCGTACGGTCAGTTTATACGAGGTACGGTGGTCCCGTGCGAGGTGTTGGTCCCACTCACGGGGCAGTTTGGGGGCTGTTTCGATTTTTCGCCCTCTAACGGCAAGTTTTTAAGCCTAAGTCTAAAAATATAAAATTATAATCATATTATAAAACTAGCAGTCCCGTGATCGTGAGGTCAGTTTGTACGAGTTACGTTGGTCTCGTGCGAGGTGTTGGTGCCACTCACGGGGCCGTTCGGGTGCTGTTTCGAGTTTTCCCTCACTAATGCCATGTTTGGCCTAAGTCCTAATCTTTTTAAATTATCGTCGTACTCTAAAACTGGGAGTCTCATGATCACGCGTTTAGCTCCTAGAGTTACATTGGTCCCATGCGAGGTGTCGGTGCCACTCACGGGGACGTTTGTGGGTTGTTTCGGGGTTTCCCCCACTAACGCCCTGTTTTTATGCCTAAGTCTAAAAATATGAAAATTAATATCATATTATGAAACCCGGATTCCTGTGATCATGCGGTTTGTTCGTATGAGTCACATTGGTCACGTGCGAGGTGTTGGTGCCACTAACGGGGCTGTTCGGGGGCTGTTTCTAGTTTTCGCCCACTAACGGTAACTTTTTTAGCCTAAATCTAGAAATATGCAAATTATCATGGTATTCTCAAACCGGTAGTCCCGTGATCGCGCGGTCAGTTCGTACGAGTTACATTGGTTCCGTGCGACGTGTTGGTGCCACTGTTACGGCCGTTCGAGGGCCATTTCGGGTTTTCTCCCTCTAACGCCATGTTTTGCCTAAAACTTGATAGTTTTAAATTATGATCATACTCTCAAATCGTTAGTCCCGTGATCACGCGGTCACTTCGTACGAGTTACATTTTTCCATTACGTGGTGTTGGGGACACACAAGGGGGCCGTTCGGGGCCTATTTCGGGTTTGCGCAAACTAAGGGTAAGTTTTTAAGCCTACCTTTAGAACTATGCAAATTAATATAATATTGTCAAACCGATAGTCCCGTGATCGCGCGATCAGTTCGTACGAGTTACAGTGGTCCCTGTGCGAGGTGTTGGGCCACTCAAGGGGCTGTTCGGGGGCTGTTTAGTGTTTTTGCCCACTAACGGCAAGTTTTTAAGCCTAAGTCTAGAAATATGAAAATTATGATCATATTTTTAAATTGAGAGTCTCGTGATCGCGCGATCAGTTCATACGAGTAACATTACTCCCCTGCGAGGTGTTGGTGCCACTTAGGGGGCTGTTTCAGGTTTTTTCCCACTAATGCCTAGTTTTGACTGAGTCTTGATATTTTTAAATCATCTTCGTATTCTCAAATCGAGAGTCTTGTGATCGGACAGTCAGTTCGTACGAGTTATATTGGTCCTGTGCGAGGTGTTGGTGCCGCTCGTGGGGCCGTGCGAGGGCTATATCGAAGTTTGGCCCACTAACGACATATTTTTATGCCTAAGACTAGAAATATGCAAATTATCATTGTATTCTCAAACTGAGAGTCCCATGATCGTGCGATCAGTTCCTACGACTTACATTGGTCCCGTGCGAGGTGTTGGTGCCACACACGAGGCCGTTCGAGGGCTGTTTTGGGTTTTCCTCCACTAATGCCCTATTTTTATCTCTAAGTCTAGAAATATGCAAATTAGCATCGTGTTCTCAAACCGACATTCCCGTGATCGCGCGGTCAGTTCGTACGAGTAACATTAGTCCCGTCTGAGGTGTTGGTGCCACTCATCGGGCCGTCTGGGGGAAATTTTGGGTTTTTCCCCACTAACGCCAAGTTTTGCCTAAGTCCTAATATTTTCAAATTATCATTGTATTCTCAAATCGGGAGTCCCATAATCACGCGGTGAGTTTGCACAAGTTACACTGGTCCCCTGCGAGGTGTTGGGCCCACTCACGGGGCCGTTCGTGGGCTATTATAGTTTGTCACCAACTAACGAAAAGTTTTTAGACCTAAGTCTAAAAATATGAAAATTATCATCGTATTCTCAAATGGGCAATCCCGTGATCACAAGGTCAGTTCGTACGAGTTACATTGGTCCCGTGCGAGGTGTAGGTGCTCCTCACGGTGCCGTTTGGGGGATGTTTCGAGTTTTTCCCCACTAATGCCATGTTTTGCCTATGTCCTGATATTTTTAAATTATCACCGTATTCTCAACTCGTGAGTACCGTAATCATGCGGTTAGTTCATACGAGTTACATTGGACCCATGCGAAGTGTGGGTGCCACTCACGGGGCCGTTCGGGGGCTGTTTCGAGTTTTCTCCCACTAATGACCTATTTTTATGCCAAAGTCTAGAAATATGAAAATTAACATCATATTCTGAAATCGTGAGTCCCGTGATCGTGCGGTCTGTTCCTATGAGTTATATTGGTCCCTGTGCGAGGTGTTAGGGCCACTCAAGGGGCCGTTCGGGGGCTACTTCGGGTTTTCACCCACTAACGACAAGTTTTTAAGCGTAATTCTAGAAATATACAAATTAATGTAGTATTCTCAAACCAAAAGTCCCGTGAATGCGCGATCAGTTCGTACGAGTTATATTTGTCCCATGCGACATTTTGGTGCCACTCACGGGGCCATTCGGGGGCTATGTCGATGTTTTCCCCCCTAATGCCATGTTTTGCTTAAGTCCTGATATTTTTAAATTATCGGCATATTCTCAAACCGGGAGTCCCATGATCGGACTGTCAGTTCCTACAAGTTACAATGGTCCCGTGCGAGGTGTTGGTGTCACTCATAGGGCCGTTCGGGGGCTATTTTGAGTTTTTGCCCACTAATGACAAGTTTTGAAGCCACAGTCTAGAAATATGAAAATTATCATCGTATTCTCAAACAGGGAGTCCCGTGAGCACGCGATCAGTTTGTACGAGTTACATTGGTTCTGTGCGATGTGTTGTTACCACTTACGACGTCGTTCGGGGGCTATTTCGAGTTTTCGCCCACTAATGGCTAGTTTTAAAGCCTAATTCTAGAAATATGAAAATTATCGTTGTATTCTACAACCGACAATCCCATGATCACGCGGTCAGTTCGTACGAGTTACATTGGTCCCGTGCAAGGTGTTGGTGCCACTCACTAGGCCGTACAGGGGTTGTTTCAGGTTTTGACCCACGAACGACATGTTTTTAAGCTAAGACTAGAAATATGCAAATAATCACCGTATTCTCAAACCAGGAGTCCCGTCATCATGCGGTCAGTTCCTAAGACTTACATTGGTCTTGTGCGAGGTGTTGGTGCCACTCACGAGGCTGTTTGGGAGCTATTTTGGATTTCCCCACTCTAACGCCCTACTTTTATGCCTAAGTCTAGAAGTATGCAAATTATCATTGTATTCTCAAACAGGGAGTCCCGTGATCATGCGATCAGTTCGTACGAGTTACATTGGTCCCGTGCGAGTTATTGGTGGCACTGATGCGACCGTTCGGGGGCTGTTTCGGGTTTTCGCCCACTAATGGCAAGTTTTTAAACCTACTTTTAGAAATATGCAAATTATCATTATATTCTTAAACCGACTGTCCCTTGATCACGCGGCCAGTTCGTACGAGTTTTATTGGTCCTGTCTGAGGTGTTGGTGTGACTCACGGGGCCGTTCGGGGGCTGTTTCGAGTTTTTCCCCACTAACTTCATCTTTTGCCTAAGTCTTGATATTTTTAAATTGTCATCGTATTCTCAAATTGAGAGTCCTGTGATCGCACAGTCAGTTCGTACGAGTTACATTAGTCCCGGACGAGGTGTTGGTGCCACTCACGGGGCCATTCGGGGACTGTTTTGGGTTTTCACCCACTAACGACAAGTTTTTAAGTCTTAATCTAGAAATATGGAAACTAACGCCGTATTCTCAAACCGATAGTCCCGTGAATGCACGGTGAGTTAATACGAGGTATATTGGTCCCATGTGAGGTGTTGGTGCCACTCACGGAGCCGTTCGGGCGCTGTTTCGGGTTTCCCCCCACTAAAGTCATCTTTTGCCTAAGTCCTGATATTTTTAAATTATCATCGTATTCTCAAATCGGGAGTCATGTGATCGCGCGATTAGTTTCTACGAGTTACAATGGTCTCGTGCGAGGTGTTGGTGCCACTCACGGTGCCGTTCGGGTTTTCGGCCTCTAACGATATGTTTTTAAGCTTCAGTCTAGAAATATGAAAATTATCGTTGTATAGTCAAATTGGGAGTCCCGTGAGTGCGCGGTCAGTTCGTACGAGTTACATTGGTCCCACGCGTGGTGTTGTTGACACTCACGGGGCCGTTCGGGGGCTGTTTCGAGGTTTTGCCCACTAACGGCAAGTTTTAAAGCCTAAATCTATAAATATGCAAATTATCGTCGTATTCTACAACTGACAGTCCCGTGATTGCACGGTCAGTTCTTACAAGTTACATTGGTCCCGTGCGAGGTGTTGGTGCCACTCACGGGGCCGTGCGGGGGATGTTTCGAGTTTTGGCCCACTAACGGCATGTTTTTAAGCCTAAGACAAGAAATATGCAAATTATCATCATTTTCTCAAACTAAGAGTCCCGTGATCACGCGATCAGTTCCTATGACTTAGATTGGTCCCGTGCGAGGTGTTGGTGCCACTTATGGGGCCGTTCGGAGGCTATTTTTGATTTTCACCCACAAACGCCATGTTTTTATGCCTAAGTCTAGAAATATACAAATTATCATCGTATTGTATAATCGGGAGTCTCGTGATCATGCAGTCAGTTCATACGAGTTACATTGGTCCCGTGCGAGGTGTTGGTGGCACTCACGAGGCTATTCGGGGGCTGTTTCGAGTTTTTTCCCACCAACGGCAAGTTTTTAAGCCTATGTCTAGAAATATGCAAATTATAATCGTATTCTCTAATTAATAGTCCCATGGTCATGCGGTCAGTTCGTACGAGTTACATTGGTCCCATCCGAGGTGTTGGTGCCACTCAGGGGGGCGTTCAGGGTTGTTTTGGGTTTTTCCCACAAGCGCCACGTTTTGCCTAAGTCTTGATATTTTTAAATTATCATCGTATTCTCAAATGGAGAGTGCCGTGATCGCACGATCAGTTCATACGAGTTACATTATCCCGTGCAAGGTGTTGGTGACACTCACAGGTCCATTTGGGGGTTGTTTCGGGTTTTTACCCACTGACGACAAGTTTTTAAGCCTTAATATAGAAATATGCAAATTATCGTCGTATTCTCAAATTGGGAGTCCCGTGATTGCACAGTCAGTTCGTAGGAGTTAGATTGGTCCCGTGCGAGGTGTTGGTCCCAGTCCCGTGGCCGTTCGGGGGCTGTTTCAAGTTTTTACCAACTAATGGCAAGTTTTTAAGACTAAGTCTAGAAATATGCAAATTATCATCGTATTCTCAAACTGGAAGTTCCAAGATCACGTGGTCTTTTCGTTCGTGTTACATTGGTCCCGTACGAGGGGTCGGTGCCACTCACGGGGTCGTTTGGGGGTTGTTTTCGGTTTTCCCCCACTAACGCCCTATTTTTATGCCTAAGTCCAGAAATATGCAAATTATTGTCGTATTCATAAACCGGGAGTCCCGTGATCACGCGATGAGTTCGTACGAGTTACAGTGGTAACGTGCAAGGTGTTGGTCTCACTCACGGGGCCGTTCGGGGGTTCTTTCGGTTTGTCACCCACTAAAGACAAGTTTTTAGGCCTATGTCTAAAAATATACAAATTATCGTCGTATTATCAAACCGACAGTCCCGTGATCGCAAGGGCAGTTCGTACGAGTTACATTAGTCCCCTGCGAGGTGTTGGTGCCACTCATTGGGCTGTTCGGGGGCTGTTTCAGGATTTTCCCCATTAATGCCTTGTTTTTCTAGAGTCTTGATATTTTTAAATTAACGTCGTATTCTCAAATCGAGAGTTTCGTGATCGCACGGTCAGTTCGTACGAGTTACATTGGTCCCGTGCAAGGTGTTGGTGCCACACACGAGGCAATGCGAGGGCTATTTCGGGTTTTGGCCCACTAACGACAAGTTTTAAGCCTAAGACTGGAAATATGCAAATGATCATTGTATTCTCAAATTGGGAGTTCCGTGATCGCGCGATCAGTTCCTATGACTTACATTGGTCCCGTGTGAGGTGTTGTTTGCACGACGGGGCCGTTCGGGGGCAATTTCGGTGGTAAATTTTTAAGCCTAAGTTTTGAAATATGCAAATTATCGTCGTATTCTCAAACTGACAGTCCTGTGATCACGCGGTTAGTTCGTATGAGTAACATTGGTCCCGTCTGAGGTGTTGGTGCCACTCACCGGGCCATCCGGGGGGTTGTTTCGGGTTTTTCCCCACTAACGCCAAGTTTTGTCTAAGTCCTTATAATTTTAAATTATCATCGTATTCTCAAATCGGAAGTCTCGTGATCACGCGATGAATTTGTACAAGTTACATTGGTCCCGTACGAGGTGTTGGTCCCACTCACGGGGCCGTTCGGGGGCTATTTTGGTTTGTCACCAACTAACGACAAGTTTTTAGACCTATGTCTAAAAATATACAAATTACAATGGTCAATTCGTACCTTCGTATTCTTAAATCGAGAGTCCCATGATCGCGCAGGTAGTTCATACGAGTTACATTGGTCCCGTACGAGGTGTTAGTGCCACTCACGGGGTAGTTTGGGGGCTATTTCGGATTTTCACCCACTAACGGTAAGTTATAAGCCTTAATCTAAAAATATTAAAATTATCATCGTATTCTCAAATCGGGAGTCTCGGGATCGCGCGGGCAGTTCGTACGAGTTACATTGGTCCCGTGCGAGGTGTAGGTCCCACTCACGTTGTTGTTCGGGGGTTGTTTCGGGTTTTCGACCACTAACAACAAGTTTTTAAGCCTAAGTCTTGAAATATGCAAATTATCATTGTATTCTCAAATCGAGAGTCCCGTGATCGCGCGGTCAGTTCGTACGAGTTACATTAGTCCCGTGCGAGGTGTTGGTGCCACTCACGGGGCCGTTCGGGGGCTTTTTCAGGTTTTCCCCCACTAATGCCAAGTTTTTAAGCCTTAATGTAGAAATATGCAAATTATCATCGCATTCTCAAACTGGAATTCCTGTGATCACGCGGTCAGTTAGTATGAGTTACATTGGTCCAGTGCGAGGTTTTGGTCCCACTCAAGTGGCCGTTCGGGGGATATTTCAAGTTTTCACCCACTAAAGTCAAAATTTTAAACCTAAGTCTATAAATATGAAAATTATCATCGTATTCTCAAACCGGGAGTCCCGTGATCGCGCGGTTAGTTCATACGAGTTATATTGGTCCCGTGCGAGGTGTTGGTGCCACTCACGATGCCGTTCGGGGGCTATTTCGAGTTTTCACCCACTAACGACAAGTTTTTAAGTCTAAGAATAAAAATACAAAAATTATCATCATATTCTCAAATTGGGACTCCTGTGATCGCGCGGTTAGTTCGTACGAGTTACATTTGTCCTGTGCGAGGTGTTGGTGCCACTCATGGGGCCGTTCGGGGGCAATTTTAGTCTTTCCCCCACTAATGTCATGTTTTGACTAAGTCCTAATATTTTCAAATTATCACCATATTCTCAAACCGATAGACCTGTTATCACCTGGTTAGTTCATACGAGTTACATTGGTCCCATGCGAGGTGTCGGTGGCACTCACGGGGCCATTCGGGGGATGTTTCGGGTTTTCTCCCACTGACGTCCTATTTTTATGCTTAAGTCTAGAAATATGCAAATTAACATCATATTCTGAAACTGAGAGTCTCGTGATCGTGCGGTCTATTCGTACGAGTTACATTGGTCCCTGTACGAGGTGTTGGGGCCACTCAAGGGGCCGTTCGGGAGATGTTTCGGGTTTTCGCCCACTAACGGCAAGTTTTTAAGCCTAAATAAAGAAATATGGAAACTAACGTCATATTCTCAAACCGATAGTCCCGTGAATGCGCGGTCCGTTCGTACGAGGTATATTGGTCCCATGGGAGGTGTTTGTGCCACTCAGGGAGCCGTTCGGGCGTTGTTTCGGGTCTTCCCCACTAACGTCTTGTATTGCCTAAGTCATGATACTTTTAAATTATCTCCGTATTCTCAAACTGGGAGTCCCGTGATCGCGTGCTTAGTTTCTATGAGTTACATTCGTCTCGTGCGAGGTGTTGGTGCCACTCACGGAGTCGTTCGGCACTGTTTCGGGTTTTCCCCACTAACGTCATGTTTTGCCTAAGTCCTGATATTTTTAAATTATCATCATATTCTCAAACTGGGAGTCCCGTGATCACGCGGTTAGTTTCTATGAGTTACATTGGTCTTGTGCGGGGTGTTGGTGCCATGTACAGGGCCGTTCGGGTTTTTTTTAGGTTTTTCGCCCACTAAAGAAAAGTTTTTAAGCCTCAGCCTAGGAATTTGAAAATTATCGTTGTATTCTCAAATCGAGAGTCCCGTGAGCGTGCGGTCTGTTCATACAAGTTGCATTGGTCCCGTGCGTGGTGTTGTTGCCACTCACGTGGCCGTTCGAGGGCTATTTCGGGTTTTGGCCCACTAACGGCAAGTTTTAAAGCCTAAATCTAGAAATGTGCAAATTATCGTCCTATTCTAGAATCGACAGTCCCGTGATCGCACGATCAGTTCTTGCGAGTTACATTGCTCCCGTCCGAGGTGTTGGTGCCACTCACGGGTCCGTTCGGTGGATGTTTTGGGTTTTTCCCCACTAATGCCACGTTTTGCCTAAGTCTTGATATTTTTAAATTATCATCATATTCACAAATCGAGAGTGCCCTGATCGCACGGTCAGTTCGTACAAGTTACATTGGTCCCGTGCGAGACTCACGGGGCCGTTCGGGGGTTATTTCGGGTTTTTGCTCACTAATGGCAAGTTTTTTAGCCTATGTTTAGAAATATGCAAATTATCATTGTATTCTCAAACTAGGAGTCCCTTGATCACACAGTCTTTTCTTTCGAGTTACATTGGTCCCGTGGGAGGTGTCGGTGCCATTCATGGGGCCATTCGGGGCCTGTTTCGGGTTTTCCCCCACTAACGCCCTATTTTTATGCCTAAGTCCAGAAATATGCTAATTATTGTTGTATTCACAAATTGGGTGTCCCGTGATCACGCGATGAGTTTGTACGAGTTACATTTGTACCGTGCGAGGTGTTGGTTCCACTCACGGGGCCATTCGGGGGATGTTTCGGTTTGTCACCCACTAACGACAAGTGTTTAGGCCTAAGTATAAAAATATATAAATTATCATCATATTCTCAAACCGACAGTCCCGTGATCACGAGGTCAGTTCGTACGAGTTATATTGGTTCTGTGCGAGGTGTTGGTGCCACTCACGGGGCCGTTCGGGCGCTGCTTTAATTTTTCCACCACTAATGTCGTGTTTTGCCTAAGTCCTGATATTTTTAAATTATCATCATATTCCAAAACCGAGAGTCCCTTGGTCACGCGATCATTTCGTATGAGTTACATTAGTGCCGTGCGAGGTGTCAGTGTCACTCACGGGGCCGTTCGGGGGCTGTTTAGGGTTTTCCCCCACTAACACACTATTTTTATGCCTAAGTCTAGAAATATGCAAATTATCATAATATTACCAAACCTGGAGTCCCGAGATCACGCGGTGAGTTCGTACGAGTTACATTGGTCCAGTGCGAGGTGACGGTCCCACTCACGGAGCCGTTCGGGGGATGTTTCGGTTTATCACCCACTAACGACAAGTTTTTAGGCCTAAGTCTAAAAATATGCAAACTATCGTCGTATTCTCAAATAAAGAGTCCCGTGATCATGACGTCAGTTCGTACGAGTTACATTGGTACCGTGTGAGGTGTAGGTGCCGCTCACGGGGCCGTTTAGGGGTTGTTTTGGGTTTTCGGCCACTAACGACAAGTTTTTAGTCCTAAGTCTATAAATATGCAAATTATCATCGTATTCTCAAACCATGAGTCCCGTGATCGCGCGGTCAGTTCGTACGAGTTACATTAGTGCCGTGCGAGGTGTTGGTGCCACTCACGGGGCCGTTCGGGGGATATTTCAAGTTTTCCCCCACTAAAACTGAGGTTTTAAGCCTTAATTTGGAAATATGCAAATTATCATCGTATTATCAAACCCGGAGTCTCGTGATCGTGATATCAGTTAGTACGAGTTACACTGGTCCCGTGCGAGGTGTTGGTCCCACTCACGTGGCCGTTCGAGGGTTGTTTCGGGATTTCACTCACTAACGGCATGTTTTTAGGCCTAAGTCTAGAAATATGTGAATTATTGTCGTATTCTCAAACTCGGAGTCCTGTGATCGCGCTGTTAGTTCGTACGAGTTACATTGGTCCCGTGAGAGGTGTTGGTGCCACTCACGATGCCGTTCGGGGGTTGTTTCGAGTTTTCGCCCACTAACAACAAGTTTTTAAGTCTAAGTATAGAAATATTGAAATTATCATCATATTCTCAAACTGAGAGTCCCGTGATCACGCCGTCAGTTCGTACGAGTTACATTGGTCCCGTGTGACGTGTTGGTGCCACTCACGGAGCCGTTCGGGGGCTCGTTCGGGTTTTCCCCCACTAATGCCATGTTTTGCCTAAGTCGTGATATTTTTAAATGATCTCCGTATTCTAAAATCAAGAGTCCTGTTATCACTTGGTTAGTTCGTACGAGTTACATTGGTCCCATGCGAGGTGTCGGTGCCATTTACAAAGCCGTTAGGGGGCTATTTCGGGTTTTCTCCCATTAACGCCCTATTTTTATGCTTGAGTCTAGAATTATGGAAATTAACATCATATTCTAAAATCGGGGGTCCCGTGATCGTGCGGTCTATTCGTACGAGTTACATTGGTCCCTGTGCGAGGTGTTGGGGCCACTTAAGGGGCCATTCGGGGGATGTTTCGGATTTCACCCACTAACGGCAAGTTTTTAAGCCTAAGTCTATAAATATGCAAATTAATGTCGTATTCTCAAACTGACAGTCTCGTGAATGAGCGGTCAGTTCGTACGAGGTATATTGGTCCCATACGAGGTGTTGGTGCCACTCACGGGGCCGTTCGGGCGTTGTTTCGAGTTTTCCCCCACTAACGCCATGTTTTTCCTAAGATCTGATATTTTAAAATTATCATCGTATTCTCAAACGGGGAGTCTCATGATTGCACGGTCATTTCCTTCGAGTTACATTGGTCCCGTGCGAGGTGTTGGTGCCACTAACGGGGCCGTTCGAGGGCTATTTTAGGTTTTCCCCCACTAACGCCGAGTTTTAAATCCTTAATCTTGAAATATGCAAATTATCATCGTATTATCAAACCGGAAGTATCATGAACACGCGGTCAGTTAGTATGAGTTTCATTGGTCCCGTGCGAGGTGTTGGCCCCACTCTTGTGGCCGTTCGGGGGCTGTTTCGGGCTTTCGCCCACTAACGACAAGTTTTTAAGCTTAAGTCTAGAAATATGCAAATTATCATTTTATTCTCAAATCGAGAGTCCCGTGATCGCGTGGTTAGTTTGTACGAGCTACATTGGTCCCGTACGATGTGTTGGTGCCACTCACGATGCCGTTCGGGGGATGTTTAGGGTTTTCACCCACTAACGGTAAGTTTTTAAGTCTAAGAATAGAATTATGAAAATTATCATCATATTCTCAAATCGGGAGTCGAGTGATCGCGCGGTTAGTTCGTACGAGTTACATTGGTCCTGTGCGAGGTGTTGGTGCCACTCACGGGGCCGTTCGGGGGCTATTTCGGTCATTCCCCCACTAATGCCATGTTTTGCCTAAGTCCTGATATTATAAAATTATCACCATATTCTCAAACCGAGAGTCCCATTATCACACGGTTAGTTCGTGCGAGTTACATTGGTCCCATGCGAGGTGTCGGTGCCACTCTCATGGCCTTTCGAGGGCTATTTCGGGTTTTCTCCCACTAACGCCCTATTTCTATGATTAAGTCTAGAAATATGCAAATTAACGTAATATTAAAAATCCAGGAGTCCCGTGATCATGCGGTCTGTTCGTATGAGTTACATTGGTCCCTGTGCGAGGTGTTGGGGCCATTCAAGGGGTCGTTCGGGGGATGTTTCGGGTTTTCGCCCACTAACGGCAAGTTTTAAAGCCTATATCTAGAAATATGGAACCTAATGTCGTATTCTCAAATTGATATTCCAGTGAATGCACGCTCAGTTCCTACGAGGTATATTGGTCCCATGCGAGGTGTTGGTGCCACTCACGGAGCCGTTCAGGCGCTGTTTCGGGTTTTCCCCACTAACGTCATGTTTTGCCTAAGTCCTCATATTTTTAAATTATCATTGTATTCTCAAACCGAGAGTCCCGTGATCGCGCGATTAGTTTCTACGAGTTACATTAGTCTCATGCGAGGTGTTGGTGCCACTCACGGGGCCGTTCGGGTTTTTTTATTCAGGTTTTCGCCCACTAACGGCATGTTTTTAAGCCTCAGTCTAGAAATTTGCAAATTATCATTGTATTCTCAAATCGGGAGTCGCGTGAGCATGCAGTTAGTTCGTACGAGTTGCATTGGTCTCGTGCGAGGTGTTGTTGCCACTCACGGGGCCGTTCGGGGTCTATTTCAGTTTTTGCCCAAAAACGCAAAGTTTTAAAGCCGAAATAAAGATATATGCAAATTATCATCATATTCTCAAACGGGGAGTCCCATGATCGTGCGGTCAGTTCATACGAGTTATATTGGTCCCGTACGAGGTGTTGGTAGCACTCACGGGGATGTTCGGGGGCTGTTTCGGGATTTTGGCCACTAACGGCAAGTTTCTAAGCCTAAGTTTAGAAATATATAAATTATCATCGTATTCTCAAATCGATAGTCCCGTGATCGTACGGTCACTTCGTACGAGTTACATTTGTTCCGTCTGAGGTGTTGGTGCCACTCAGAGGGCCGTTCAAGGGCTGTTTCGGGTTTTTCCCCACTAACGCCACATTTTATGCCTAAGTCTAGAAATATGCAAATTATCATTTATTCTCAAATCGGGAGTCCCATGATCGTGCGGTCAATTCATACGAGTTATATTGGTCCCGTACGAGGTGTTGGTAGCACTCACGGGGATGTTCGGGGGCTGTTTCGGAATTTTGGCCACTAACGGCAAGTTTCTAAGCCTAAGTTTAGAAATATATAAATTATCATCGTATTCTCAAATCGATAGTCCCGTGATCGTGCGGTTACTTCGTACGAGTTACATTTGTTCCGTCTGAGGTGTTGGTGCCACTCACAGGGCCGTTCAAGGGCTGTTTCGGGTTTTTCCCCCCTAACACCACATTTTATGCCTATGTCTAGAAATATGCAAATTATCATCGTATTCTCAAACCGGGAGTCCCGTGATCGTACGGTCAGTTCATACGAGTTACATTAGTCCCGTACGATGTGTTGGTAGCACTCACGGGGATATTCGGGGGCTATTTCGGGATTTTGGCCACTAACGGCAAGTTTTTAAGCCTAAGTTTAGAAATATACAAATTATCATCGTATTCTCAAATCGTTAGTCCCGTGATCGTGCGGTCACTTCGTACGAGTTACATTGGTCCCGTCTGAGGTGTTGGTGCCACTCACGGGGCCGTTCGGGGGCGGTTTCAGGTTTTTCCCCACTAACGCCACATTTTTCCTAAGCCTTGATATTTTTAAATTATCATCGTATTCACAAATCGAGAGTGTCGTGATCGCACGGTCAGTTCGTACGAGTTACATTGGTCCTGTCCGAGGTGTTGGTGCCACTCATGGGGCCGTTCGGGAGCTGTTTTGCGTTTTTACCCACTTACGACAATTTTTTAAGCCTTAATATAGAAATATGAAAATTATCGTTGTATTCTCAAACTGGGAGTCCCGTGATCGCATGGTCAGTTCGTACGAGTTACATTTATCCCGTACGAGGTGTTGTTGCCACTCACGGGGCCGTTCGGGGTCTGTTTCGGTTTTTCCCCCAAAACGGAAAGTTTTAAAGCCTAAATCAAGATATATGCAAATTATCATCGTATTTACAACCTATAGTCCCGTGATCGCATGGTCAGTTCTTTCGAGTTACATTGGTCCCGTGAGAGGTGTTAGTGCCACTCATAGGGCCGTGCGGGGGCTGTTTCGAGTTTTGGCCCACTAACGGCAAGTTTTTAAGGCTAAGACTACAAATAGGCAAATTAACACAATATTCAAAAATCAGGAGTCCCGTGATCGTGCAGTCAGTTCGTACGAGTTACATTGGTCCCATAAGATGTGTTGGTGCCACTCAGAGGCCCGTTCAAGGGCTGTTTCGGGTTTTTCTTTACTAACGCCACATTTTATGCCTAAGTCTAGAAATATGCAAATTATCATCGTATTCTCAAATCGGGAGTCCCGTGATCGTGCGGTCAGTTCATATGAGTTACATTGGTCCCGTACGAGGTGTTGGTAGCACTCACGGGGATGTTCGGGGGTTGTTTTGGGATTTTGCCCACTAACGGCAAGTTTTTAAGCCTAGTTTTAGAAATATGCAAATTATCATCGTATTCTCAAATCGACAGTCTCGTGATCGTGCGGTCAGTTCGTACGAGTTACATTGATCCCGTCCGAGGTGTTGGTACCACTCACGGGGCCGTTCGGGGGCTGTTTCGGGTTTTTCCCCACTAACGTCACATTTTTCCTAAGCCTTGATATTTTTAAATTATGATCGTATTCACAAATCAAGAGTTCCGTGATCACGTGGTCAGTTAGTACGAGTTACATTGGTCCTGTGCGAGGTGTTGGTGCCACTCACGGGGCCGTTCGAGGGCTGTTTCGGGTTTTTTCCCAATGACGGCATGTTTTTAAGCCTTAATATAGAAATATGAAAATTATCGTCGTATTCTCAAACTGGGAGTCCCGTGATCGCACGGTCAGTTCGTACGAGTTACATTTGTCTCGTGCGAGGTGTTGGTCCACTCACGTGGCCGTTCGGGGGCTGTTTAGGGGTTTTGCCCACTAATGGCAAGTTTTTAAGCCTAAGTCTAGAAATATGCAAATTATCGTCGCATTCTCAAACTCGGAGTCCCGTGATCACCCGATCTTTTCTTTCAAGTTACATTGGTTCCGTGCGAGGTGTCGGTGCTACTCAGGGGGCCGTTTCGGGGGCTGTTTTCGGTTTTCTCCCACTAACGCCCGATTTTTATTCCTAAGTCCAAAAATATGCAAATTATTGTCATATTCTGAAATCGGGAGTCCTGTGATCATGTGGTTTGTTCCTACTAGTAACATTGGTCCTTGTATGAAGTGTTGGGGCCACTCAAGGTGCCGTTCAGGGGATGTTTCGAGTTTTCGCCCTCTAACGGCAAGTTTTTAAGCCTAAGTTTAGAAATATGAAAATTAACCGTATTCTCAAACTGATAGCCCCATTAATGTGTGGTCAGTTCGTATGAGTTATATTGGTCCCGTGCGAGGTGTTGGTGCCACTCATGGGGCCGTTCGGGCGCTGTTTCGGATTTTCCCCCACTAACGCCCTATTTTTATTCCTAAGTCTAGAAATATGCAAATTATCTTCGTATTCTCAAACCGAGAGTCCCTTGAACGTGGGGTTAGTTCCTACAATTTACATTGGTCCCGTGCGAGGTGTTGGTGGCACTCACGGGGCTGTTCGGGTGCTGTTTCAGGTTTTCGCCCACTAACGGCAAGTTTATAAGCCTAAATTAAGAAATATGCAAATTATCTTTATACTCTCAAATTGACATTCCCGTGATCGCGCGGTCAGTTCGTACGAGTTACATTGGTCCCGTCCGAGGTGTTGGTGCCACTCACAGGGCCGTTCGGGGGCTGTTTCGAGTTTTCCCCCACTCACGCCTTATTTTGATGCTCAAGTCTAAAAATATGCAAATTATCATCGTATTCTCAAACTAGGATTCCCGTGAGTGCGCGGTCAGTTCGTACGAGTTACATTGGTCCCGTGCGAGGTGCTGGTGCAACTCATGGGGCCTTTCGGGGGCTATTTCGGGTTTTTACCCACCAATGGCAAGTTTTGAAGCCTAAATCTAACAATATGTAAATTATCATCGTCTAAAACCTACAGTCCTATGATTGGGCGATCAGTTCGTATGAGTTATATTGGTCCTGTGGAAGGTGTTAGTGCCACTCACGGGGCCGTTCGGGGGCTATTTCGGGATTTTTCCCACGAATGGCAAGTTTTTAAGCCTCAGTATAGAAATTTGAAAATTACCATTGTATTCTCAAATCGGGAGTCACGTGAGCACACGGTCAATTCGTACGAGTTGAATTGATCCCGTGCGACGTGTTGTTGCCACTCATGGGGCCGTTCGGGGTCTGTTTCGGTTTTTCCCCAAAAACGGCAAGTTTTAAATCCTAAATCAAGATATATGCAAATTATCAACATATTTACAACCTATAGTCCCGTGATCGCATGGTCAGTTCTTGCGAGTTACATTGGTCCCGTGCGAGGTGTTAGTGCCACTCACAGGGCCGTGCGGGGGCTGTTTCGGGTTTTCCCCCACTAACGGCAAGTTTTTAAGGCTAAGACTAGAAATATGCAAATTAACATCATATTTTAAAATCGGGAGTCCCGTGATCGTGCAATCAGATCATACGAGTTATATTGGTCTCGTTCGAGGTGTTGGTGCCAATCATAGGGCCGTTCAAAGGTTGTTTTGTGTTTTTCCTGGCTAACGCCACATTTTATGCCTAAGTCTAGAAATATGCAAATTATCATCGTATTCTCAAACCGAGTGTCCCTGTGATCGTGCGGTCAGTTCATACGAGTTACATTGGTCCCGTACGAGGTGTTGGTAGCACTCACGGGGATGTTCAGGGGAAGTTTCGGGTTTTTGCCCACTAACGACAAGTTTTTAAGCATATGTTTAGAATTTGCAAATTATCATCGTATTCTGAAATCGACAGTCCCGTGATCGTGCGGTCAGTTTGTACGAGTTACAATGGTCCCGTCCGAGGTGTTGGTGCCACTCACGGGGCCGTTCGGGGGCTGTTTCGGGTTTTTCCCCACTAACGCCACATTTTTCCTAAGTCTTGATATTTTTAAATTATCATCGTATTCACAAATCAAGAGTGCCGTGATCGCGTGGTCAGTTCGTACGAGTTACATTGGTCCTGTGCGAGGTGTTGGTGCCACTCACGGGGCCGTTTGGGGCCTGTTTCGGGTTTTTTCCCACTAACAACAAGTTTTTAGGCCTTAATATAAAAATATGAAAATTATCTTCGTATTCTCAAACTGGGAGTCCCGTGATCGCACGATCAGTTCGTACAAGTTACATTGGTCCCGTGCGAGCTGTTGTTCAACTCACGTGGCCGTTCGGGAGTTATTTCGGGTTTTTGCCCACTAATGGCAAGTTTCTAAGCCTAAGTCTAAAAATATGCAAATTATCGTCGCATTCTCAAACTCGGAGTCCCGTGATCACGCGATCTTTTCTTTCGAGTTATATTGACTCCGTGCGAGGTGTCGGTGCCACTCAGGGGGGCCGTTCGGGGGCTGTTTTGGGTTTTCACCCACTAACGCCCTGTTTTTATTCCTAAATCCACAAATATGCAAATTATTGTCGTATTCACAAATCTGGAGTCCCGTGATCGCGCGATGAGTTCCTACGAGTTACATTGGTACCGTGCGAGGTGTTGGTCCCACTCACAGGACCGTTCGGGTGCTATTTCGGTTTGTCACCCACTAACGACAAGTTTTTAGGACTAATTATAAAAATTTACAAATTATTGTCGTATTCTCAAACCGATAGTCCCCTGATCACGAGGTCAGTTCGTACGAGTTATCTTGGTTCTGTGCGAGGTGTTGGTGCCACTCACGGGGCCGTTCGGGGGCTGTTTCGGGTTTTCCCCCACTAATGCCATGTTTTGCCTAAGTCCTAATATTTTTAAATTATCATCGTTTTCTCAAAACGGAAGTCCCGTGATGATGCGATCATTTCGTACCAGTTACATTAGTCCCGTGCAAGGTGTCATTGCCACTCACGGGGCCGTTCGGGGGCTATTTCAGGTTTTCCCCCTCTAACACCCTATTTTTATGCCTAATTCTAGCAATATGCAAATTATCATCCTATTCACAAACCCGGAGTCCCAAGATCGCTCGGTGAGTTTGTATGAGTTAATTATCTCCCGTGCAAGTTGTTGGTCCCCGAACGGCATTTCGGTCTTTCCCTCACTAATGCCATGTTTTGCCTAAGTCCTAATATTTTTAAATTATCACTGTATTCTCAATCCAAAAGTCCCGTTATCACACGGTTAATTCGTACGAGTTACATTGGTCCCATGCGAGGTGTCGGTGCCATTTATTGGGCCGTTCGGGGGCTGTTTCAGGTTTTCTCCCACTAACTGTCGATTTTTATGCTTAAGTCTAGAAATATGAAAATTTATATTGTATTCTAAAATCGGGAGTCCTGTGATCATGTGGTTTGTTCCTACTTGTAACATTGGTCCCTGTACGAGGTGTTGGGACCACTCAAGGTGCCGTTCAGGGGATGTTTCGAGTTTTTTTCCCTCTAACGGCAAGTTTTTAAGCCTAAGTCTAGAAATATGCAAATTAACATCATATTCTCAAACCGACAGACCCGTGAATGTGTGGTCAGTTCGTATGAGTTATATTGGTCCCCTGCGAGGTGTTGGTGCCACTCATGGGGCTATTCCGGCGCTGTTTCGGATTTTCCCCCACTAACGCCCTATTTTTATTCCTAAGTCTAGAAATATGCAAATTATCTTCGTATTCTGAAATCGAGAGTCCCTTGAACGTGGGGTTAGTTCGTACAATTTACATTGGTCCCGTGCAAGGTGTTGGTGGCACTCACGGGGCTGTTCGGGTGCTGTTTCGGGTTTTCGCCCCCTAACGGCAAGTTTTTAAGCCTAAATTTAGAAATATGCAAATTATCTTTATACTCTCAAATCTACATTCCCGTGATCGCGCGGTCAGTTCGTACGAGTTACATTGGTCCCGTCCGAGGTGTTGGTGCCACTCACAGGGCCGTTCAGGGGCTGTTTCGGGTTTTCCCCCACTCACGCCTTATTTTGATGCTCAAGTCTAAAAATATGCAAATTATCATCGTATTCTCAAACTAGGATTCCCGTGAGTGCGCAGTCAGTTCGTACGAGTTACATTGGTCCCGTGCGAGGTGTTGGTGCAACTCATGGGGCCTTTCGGGGGCGATTTCGGGTTTTTGCCCACCAACGGCAAGTTTTAAAGCCTAAATCTAACAATATTCAATTATCATCGTCTACAACCTACAGTCCGGTGATCGGGCGATCAGTTCGTACGAGTTACATTGGTCCTGTGGAAGGTGTTAATGCCACTCACGGGGCCGTTCGGGGGCTGTTTCGGGTTTTTTCCCACGAATGGAAAGTTTTTAAGCCTCAGTATAGAAATTTGCAAATTATCATTGTATTCTCAAATCGGGAGTCGCGTGAGCACACAGTCAATTCGTACGAGTTGCATTGGTCCCGTGCGACGTGTTGTTGCCACTCACGGGGCCGTTCGGGGTCTATTTCGGTTTTTTCCCAAAAATGACAAGTTTTAAAGCCTAAATCAAGATATATGCAAATTATCAACGTATTTACAACCTATAGTCCCGTGATCTCATGGTTAGTTATTGCGAGTTACATTGGTCCCGTGCGAGGTGTTAGTGCCACTCACAGGGCCGTGCGGGGGCTGTTTCGGGTTTCGGCCCACTAACGGCAAGTTTTTATGGCTAACACTAGAAATATTCAAATTAACATCATATTTTAAAATCGGGAGTTCCGTGATCGTGCGATCAGATCATACGAGTTACATTGGTCCCGTTCGAGGTGTTGGTGCCACTCATAGGGCCGTTCAAGGGTTGTTTCGGGTTTTTCCCGGCTAACGCCACATTTTATGTCTAAGTCTAAAAATATGCAAATTATCATCGTATTCTCAAACCGGGTGTTCCGTGATCGTGCGGTCAGTTCATACGATTTACATTGGTCCCGTACGAGGTGTTGGTAGCACTCACGAGGATGTTCGGGGGCTGTTTCGGGTTTTTGCCCACTAACGACAAGTTTTTAAGCCTATGTTTAGAATTTGCAAATTATCATCGTATTCTCAAATCGACAGTCCCGTGATCGTGCGGTCAGTTTGTACGAGTTACATTGGTCCCATCCGAGGTGTTGGTGCCACTCACGGGGCCGTTCGGGGGCTGTTTCGGGTTTTTCCCCACTAACGCCACATTTTTCCTAAGTCTTGATATTTTTAAATTATCATCGTATTCACAAATCAAGAGTGCCGTGATCGCGTGGTCAGTTCGTACGAGTTACATTGGTCATGTGCGAGGTGTTGGTGTCACTCACGGGGACGTTTGGGGGCTGTGTCGGGTTTTTTCCCACTGACAGCAAGTTTTTAAGCCTTAATATAAAAATATGAAAATTATCGTCGTATTCTCAAACTGGGAGTCCCGTGATCGCACGATCAGTTCATACGAGTTACATTGGTCCTGTGCGAGCTGTTGGTCAACTCACGTGGCCGTTCGGGAGTTGTTTCGGGTTTTTACCCACTAATGGCAAGTTTTTAAGCCTAAGTCTAGAAATATGCAAATTATCGTCGCATTCTCAAACTTGGAGTCCCGTGATCACGCGAACTTTTCTTTCGAGTTACATTGGTTCCGTGCGAGGTGTCGGTGCCACTCAGGGGGGCCGTTCGGGGGCTGTTTTAGGTTTTCCCCCACTAACGCCCTGTTTTTATTCCTAAATCCACAAATATGCAAATTATTTTCGTATTCACAAATCTGGAGTCCCGTGATCGCGCGATGAGTTCTTACGAGTTACATAGGTACCGTGCGAGGTGTTGGTCCCACTCACTGGGCCGTTCGGGGGCTATTTCGGTTTGTCACCCACTAACGATAAGTTTTTAGGCCTAATTCTTAAAATATACAAATTATTGTCGTATTCTCAAACCGATAGTCCCCTGATCACGAGGTCAGTTCGTACGAGTTATCTTGGTTCCGTGCAAGGTGTTGGTGCCACTCACGGGGCCGTTCAGGCGCTGTTTCGGGTTTTCCCCCACTAATGCCATGTTTTGCCGAAGTCCTAATATTTTTAAATTATCATCGTTTTCTCAAACCAGAAGTCCCGTGATGACGCGATCATTTCGTACGAGCTACATTAGTCCCGTACGAGGTGTCATTGCCACTCACGGGGCCGTTCGGGAGCTATTTCAGGTTTTCCCCCTCTAACACCCTATTTTTATGCCTAATTCTAGCAATATGCAAATTATCATCGTATTCACAAATCGGGAGTCCCAAGATCGCACGGTGAGTTTGTATGAGTTAATTTTCTCCCGTGCGAGGTGTTGGTCCCCGAACGGCGTTTCGATCTTTCCCCCACTAATGCCATGTTTTGCCTAAGTCCTAATATTTTTAAATTATCACTGTATTCTCAATCCAAAAGTCCCGTTATCACACGGTTAATTCGTACGAGTTACATTGGACCCATGCGAGGTGCCGGTGCCATTTACGGGGCCGTTCGGGGGCTGTTTCAGGTTTTCTCCCACTAACGGCCGATTTTTATGCTTAAGTCTAGAAATATGAAAATTTATATTGTATTCTAAAATCTGGAGTCCTGTGATCATGTGGTCTGTTCCTACTAGTAACATTGGTCCGTGTACGAGGTGTTGGGACCACTCAAGGTGCCGTTCAGGGGATGTTTCGAGTTTTTGCCCTCTAACGGCAAGTTTTTAATCCTAAATCTAGAAATATGCAAATTAACATCGTATTCTCAAACCGACAACCCCGTGAATGTGTGGTCAGTTCGTATGAGTTATATTGGTCCCGTGCGAGGTGTTCGTGCCACTCATGGGGCTGTTCGGGCGCTGTTTCGGATTTTCCCCCACTAACGCCCTATTTTTATTCCTAAGTCTAGAAATATGCAAATTATCATCGTATTCTCAAACCGAGAGTCCCTTGATCGTGCGGTCAGTTCGTACGATTTACATTGGTCCCGTGCGAGCTGTTGGTGGCACTCACGGGGCTGTTCGGGTGCTGTTTTGGGTTTTTTCCCACTAACAACAAGTTTTTAAGCCTAAATTTAGAAATATGCAAATTATCGTCGTACTCTCAAATCGACATTCCCGTGATCACGCGATCAGTTCGTACGAGTTACATTGGTCCCATCCGAGGTGTTGGTGCCACTCACAGGGCCGTTCGGGGGTTGTTTCGGGTTTTCCCCCACTCACGCCTTGTTTTTATGCTCAAGTCCAAAAATATGCAAATTGTCATCGTATTCTCAAACTAGGAGTCCCGTGAGTGCACGGTCAGTTCGTACGAGTTACATTGGTCCCGTGCGAGGTGCTGTTGCAACTCATGGGGCCGTTCGGGGGCTATTTCGAGTTTTTACCCCACTAACGACAAGTTTTAAAGCCTAAATCTAAAAATACACAAATTATCATTGTCTACAACCTACAGTCCCGTGTTAGTGCCACTCACGGGACCGTACGGGGGCTGTTTTGGGTTTTGTCCCACTAACGACAAGTTTTTAAGCCTACGACTAGACATTTTCAAATTATCACTGTACTCTCAAACTGGGAGCCCCATGTTCACGCGGTCAGTTCCGACGACTGACATTGGTCCCATGCGAGTTGTTGGTGCCACTCACGGGGCCGTTCGGGGGATATTTTAGGGGTTTCCCCCACTAACACCCTATTTTTATGCCTAAATATAGAATTATGAAAATTATCATCATTTTGTCAAACTAGGCATCCCATGATCGTGCAGTCAGTTCGTACGAGTTGCATTGATCCCGTGCGAGGTGTTGGTGGCACTCACGGGGCTGTTCGGGGGCTGTTTCGGGTTTTTGCCCACTAACGACAAGTTTTTTAGCCTAAGTCTAGAAATATGAAATTATCATCGTACTCTCAAATCGACAGTCCCATGATCGCGCTGTAAGTTCGTATGATTTACATTAGCCCGGTGCGAGGTGTTGGTGCCAATCACGAGGCTGTTCGGGGGCAGTTGCGGGTTTTTTCCCACTAACGGCAAGTTTTAAATCGTAAATATAGAAATATGCAAATATTCATCATATACTCAAACCGACAATCCTATGACCACGCGGTCAGTTCGTACGAGTTTCATTGCTCCCTTGCGAGGTGTTGGTGCCCCTCACGGGGCCGTTCGTGGGTTATTTCGAGTTTTCGCCCACTAATGGCGAGTTTTTATGCCTAAGTCTAGAAACATGAAAATTATCGTCGTATTATCAAACTAGGAGTCGCGTGATTGCGCGGTTAGTTCCTACAAATTACATTGGTCTGGTGCGAGGTGTTGGTGCCACTCACAGGGCCGTTCAGGGGATGTTTTGTGTTTTCCCCACTAACGCCCTATTTTTATTCCTAAGTCTAAAAATATGCAAATTATCATCGCACTCTCAAATCGGTAGTCCTGTGATCACGCGGTCAGTTCGTACGAATTACATTAGTCCCGTGCGATGTATTGGGGCCACTCAAGGGGCCGTTTGGGGGTTGTTTTGGATTTTCACCAACTAATGACAAGTTTTTAAGCCTAAGTCTAGAATTATTCAAATTAACTTTATATTCTCAAACTGATAGTTTCATGAATGCACGGTCAGTTCGTGCAAGTTACATTGGTCCCGTGCGAGGTGTTTGTGCCACTCATGGGGCCGTTCGGGACATGTTTCGAGTTTTGCCCCACTAATGGAAAGTTTTTATGCCTGAGTTTAGAAATATGAAAATTATCATCATATTTTCAAACCGACAGTCCCGTCATCGCGCAGTCAGTTTGTACGAGTTACACTGGTCCCGTCTGAGGTGATGCTGCCACTGATGGGGTCGTTCGGGCGATGTTTCAGGTTTTTCGCCACTAACGCAACATTTTGCCTAAGTCCTGATATTTTTAAATTATCGTCGTATTCCTAAATCTAGAGTCCCATGATTGTGCGAACAGTTCGTACGAGTTACATTGGTCCCGTGCGATATGTTGGTGCTAGTCACGAGTCCGTTCGGGGTCGATTTCGGGTTTTTTCCCACTAACGCCCTATTTTTATGCCTAAGTCTAGAATTATGAAAATTAACATCGTATTCTAAAACTAGGAGTCCCCTGATCGTGCGGTCTTTTAGTACGAGTTACATTGGTCCGTGTGAGGTGTTGGTGCCGCTCACGGGGCCGTTCGGGGGCTGTTTCGAGTTTTCGCCCAGTAATGACAAGTTTTTAACCCTAAATATGGAAATATGAAATTTATCATCATATTTTCAAATCGGTAGTCCCGTGATCGGGGGGTTAGTTCGTACGAGTTACATTCTTCCCGTGCAAGGAGTTGGGGCCACTCAAGGGGCCGTTCGGGGGCTATTTCAGTTTTTTGCCCACTAACGGCAAGTTTTTATGCCTAAGTCTAAAAATATGCAAATTATCATCGCACTCTCAAACCGGTAGTCCTGTGATCACGCGGTCAGTTCGTACGAATTACATTAGTCCCGTGCGATGTGTTGGGGCCACTCAAGGGGCCGTTCGGGGGTTGTTTCGAATTTTCACCAACTAACGACACGTGTTTAAGCCTAAGTCTAGAATTATTCAAATTAAATTTATATTCTCAAACCGATAGTTTCATGAACGTACGGTCAGTTCGTGCAAGTTACATTTGTCCCGTGCGAGGTGTTTGTGCCACTCACGGGGCCGTTCGGGGCATGTTTCGAGTTTTTCCCCACTAATGGCAAGTTTTTATGCCTAAGTTTAGAATATGCAAATTATCATCGTATTTTCAAACCGACCGTCCCGTCATCGCGCGGTCAGTTTGTACGAGTTACATTGGTCCCGTCCGAGGTGATGGTGCCACTGATGGGGCCGTTCGGGTGATGTTTCAGGTTTTTCGCCACTAACGCAACATTTTGCCTAAGTATTAATATTTTTAAATTATCATCGTATTCTTAAATCGAGAGTCCCGTGATTGCGCGATCAGTTCATACGAGTTACATTGGTCCCGTACGACGTGTTGGTGCCACTCATGGGGCCGTTCGGGGGCTGTTTCGAGTTTTCGCCTACTAACGGCAAGTTTTTAAGCCTTACTCTAGAAATATGAAAATTATCATCGTATTCTCAAATCGGGAGTCCCATGATCGCGCAGTTAGTTCATCCGAGTTATATTGGTCCCATGCGAGGTGTTGGTCCCACTCGCGTGGCCGTTCGGGGGCTGTTTTGGGTTTTCGTCCACTCACGACAAGTTTTTAAACCCAAGTCCAAAAATATGCAAATTATCAGCGTATTCTCAAATCGGCAGTCCCGTGATCGCACTATCAGTTTGTACGAGTTACATTAGTCCCGTGGGAGGCGTTGGTGCCACTCACGAGGCCGTTCGGGGGCTGTTTTGGGTTTTCCCCCACTAATGCCATGTTTTGCCTAAGTCCTGCTATTTTTAAATTATTGTCGTATTCTCAAACTGTGAGTCCCGTGACCGCGTGGTTAGTTCGTATGAGTTACATTGGTCCCATGCGAGGTGTTGGTGCCACTCATGGGGCCTCTCTGGGGTTGTTTCGGGTTTTCGCCCACTAACGACAAGTTTTTAAGCCTAAGTATAGAAATACGTAAATTATCATCATATTCACAAACTAGGAGTCCCGTGATCTCGTGGTCTGTTCGTACGAGTTACATTGGTCCCGTGCGAGGTGTTGGTACCACTCATAAGGCAGTTCGAGGGTTCTTTCGGGTTTCCCCCCACTAATGCCTTATTTTTATGCCTAAGTCTAGAAATATGCAAATTATCATTGTATTCAGAAACTGGGAGTCCCGTGATCTCGTTGTCAGTTTGTACGAGTTACATTGGTCCCATGCGAGGTGTTGGTCCCACTCATGAGGCCATTCGGGGGCTGTTTCGGGTTGTCACCCACTAACGACAAGTTTTTAGGCCTAAGTCTAAAAATATGTAAATTATCATCATATTCTCAAAATGGAAGTCCCGTGATCACAAGTTCAGTTTGTACGAGTTATATTGGTCCCGTGCGAGGTGTTGGTGCCACTCACGGGGCCGTTCGGGGGGTTATTTCGGGTTTTACCCCACTAATGCCATATTTTGTCTAAGTCCTGATATTTTCAAATTATCATCGTATTCTCAAACCGAGAATCCCATTATCACGTGGTTAGTTTGTACGAGTTACATTGGTCCCGCGCGAGGTGCGGTATCACTCATGGGGCCGTTCGGGGGCTGTTTCGGGTTTTCTCCCACTAACACCATATTTTTATGCCTAAGTATAGAAATATGCAAATTAACATCGTATTCTGAAATTGGAAGTCTCGTGATAGTGCGGTTTGTTCCTACAAGTTACATTGGCCCCGTGTGAGCTGTTGGTGCAACTCACGTGGCCGTTCGGTGGTTGTTTCGGGTTTTCGCCCACTAACGACAAGTTTTTAAGCCTAAGTCTAGAAATATGCAAATTAACATCATAGTCTCAAACCGTCAGTCTTGTGAACGCGCGATCAGTTCGTGCGAGTTACATTAGTCCCGTCAGAGGTGCTTGTGCCACTCACGGGGCTGTTCGGGGGATGTTTCGAGTTTTCCCCCACTAACGCCATGTTTTGCCTAAGTCCTGATATTTTTAAATTATCGTTGTATTTTCAAACCGACAGTCTCGTGATCGCAAGGTTAGTTCCTATGAGTTACATTGGTCCCGTGCGAGCGGTTGGTGCCAATCACGGGGTCGATCGGGGGCTGTTTCGGGTTTTCCCTCACTAACGCCTTGTTTTTATGCCCAAGTCTAGAATTATGCAATTTATCATCGTATACTCAAATCGGGAGTCCCGAGATCGCGCGGTCAGTTCTTACGAGTTACCTTGATCTCGTGCGAGGTGTTGGTTCCACTCACGGGGCCGTTCAGGTTTTCCCCCACTAACGGCTAGTTTTAAAGCCTAAATCTAGATATTTGCAAATTATCATCGTATTCTACAACCGGTAGTCCCGTGATCGCGATGTCAGTTCATACGAGTTACATTGGTCCCGTTCGGGGGCTATTTCGGGTTTAAGCCCACTAACGATGAGTTTTTATGCCTAAGACTATAAATATTCAAATTATCTCTGTTTTCTCAAATCGGGAGTCCCGTGATCGCGGACTCAGTTTCTATGACTTACATTGGACCCGCGGGAGATGTTGGTGTCACTCACGGCGCCATTCGGCGGATGTTTTGGGTTTTCCCCCGCTAACTCCCTCTTTTTATGCCTAAGACCTACTATTTTTAAATTATCATCGTACTCTCAAACTGGGAGTCCCGTGATCGCGCGGTTAGTTCGTACAAGTTACACTGGTCCCGTGTGAGGTGTTGGGGCCACTCACGGGGTCGTTCGGGGGCTATTTCGAGTTTTTTCCCACTAACGGTAAGTTTTAAAGCCTATGTCTAGAAAATTTCAAATTATCATCCTATTCTCAAATCGGGAGTCCCGGGATCACGCGGTCAGTTCGTACGAGTTACATTGGTCCCGTGCGAGGTGTTAGTGCCACTCACGGGGTCGTTCGGGGCTTGTTTCGAGATTTCTCCACTAACACCATGTTTTTCCTAAGTCATGATATTTTTAAATTATCGTCGTATTCTTAAACCGGGAGTCCCATGACCACACAGTCATTGCCCATGAGTTACATTGGTCCCGTGCGAGGTGTTGGTGCCACTCAAGGGGCCGTTCGCGGGCTGATTCGTGTTTTCCCCCACAACCGCCCTATTTTTATACCTAAGTCTAGAAATATACAAATTATCATTGTATTCTCAAATAGGGAGTCCCGTGATCGTGCGGTCAGTCTGTACGAGTTACATTTGTCCTGTGCGAGGTGTTAGTGCCACTCACCGGGCCGTTCGAGGGTTGTTCTGAGTTTTCTTCCACTAATGCCATGTTTTGCCTAAGTCCTGATATTTTAGAATTATCATTGTATTCTCAAATCGGGAGTCTCGTGATCACACGGTCAGTTTGTACGAGTTACATTGGTCTCGTGCGAGGTGTTCGTGCCATTCACGGGGCCGTTAGGGGGCTGTTTCGGGTTTTCCCCCATTAATGGCAAGTTTTTAAGCCAAATTATAGAAATATGCAAATTATCATCGTATTCTCAAACCGACAGTCCCGTCATCACGTGATCAGTTTGTACGAGTTCCATTAGTCCCGTGCGAGGTGTGGTGCCACTCATGGGGCCATTCGGGGGCTATTTTGGGTTTTCCCCACTAACGCCCTGTTTTTATGACCAATTCTAGAAATATGAAAATTAACGTCATATTCTCAAACCAGGAGTCCCTTGATCGCGAGATTAGTTCGTACGATTTACGTTGGTCTGGTGTGAGGTGTTGGTGCCACTCATAGGGCCGTTCGGGGGCTGTTTCGAGTTTTCCCCCACTAACGTCATATTTTTCCTAAATCCTGATAATTTAGAATTATCATTGTATTCTCTAACCGAGAGTTCCGTGATCATGCTATTAGTTCGTACGAGTTACATTGGTCCCGTGTGAGGTGTTGGGGCCACTCACGTGGCCATTCAGGGGTTATTTCTAGTTTTCCTCCACTAACGCCCTATTTTTATGCCCAAGTGTAGCAATATGAAAATTAACATCATATTCCCAAATCGGGAGTCAGGTGATTTCACGATCGGTTCGTACGAGTTATGTTGATCCCTTGGGAGGTTTTGGTGCCACTCACTAGCCGTTCGGGGGAAGTTTCGGGTTTTCGCCCACTAACGGCTTATTTTTAAGCCTAAATCTTGAAATATGGAAATTATCATCTTATTCTCAAACTGACAGTGCCATGATCGTGCAGTCAGGTCGTACGAGTTACATTGGTCTCGTGCTTGGTGTTAGTGCCCCTCACGGGGCCTTTTGGGGGCTGTTTCGGGTTTTCGCCCACTAACAGCAAGTTTTTAACCAAAAGCCTATAAATATGTAAATTATCATCGTATTCTCAAACCGGGAGACTCGTGATCGCACGGTCAGTTCCTACGAGTTACATTGCTCCCCTACGAGGTGTTGGTGCCTTTCACAGGGCCATTGGGGACTATTTTAGATTTTCCCCCAGTAACGCCCTATTTTTATGCCTAAGTCTAGAAATATGCAAATTATCATCATATTCTCAAACTGAGAGTCCCGAGATCATGCGGTCAGTTCGTACGATTTACATTGCTCCCGTACGCGGTGTTGGTACCACTCATAGGGCTGTTCGGGTGATATTTCAGGTTTTCCCCCACTAATGCCATGTTTTGCCTAAGTCCTCTTATTTTTAAATATCGTTGTATTCTCAAATCGGGAGTTTCGTGATCGCGCGGTCAGTTCGTACGAGTTACATTGGTCCCATGCGAGGTATTGGTACCACTCACGAGGTTGTTCGGGGGTTATTTTAGGTTTTCGCCCACTAACGACATGTTTTTAAGCCCAAGTCTAGAAATATGCAAATTATTATCATATTCTCAAACTGGCAGTCCCGTGATTGCGCGGTCAGTTCGTACGAGTTACACTGGTCCCCTGCAAGGTGTTAGTTCTACCCACGGGGCTATTCGGGGGCTATTTCAGGTTTTCCCCACTAACGCCATGTTTTTTGGCCTAATCCTAAAAATATGCAAATTATCATCGTATTTTCAAATCGGAAGTCCCGTGATCGTGCGATTAGTTCATACGAGTTATATTAGTCCCGTGCGAGGTGTTGGTGCCACTCACAAGGCCCTTAGGGGGCTATTTCGGGTTTTCCCCCACTAACGCTATATTTTTCCCAACTCCTGATATTTTTAAATTATCGTGTTATTCTCAAATCGAGAGTCCCGTGATCATGCGATCATTTCCTACGAGTTATAATGGTACCGTATGAGTTGTTAGTGCCACTCACGGGGCCATTAGAGGGCTATTTCGGGTTTTCCCCCACTAACGCCCTGTTTTTATGCCTATGTCTAGGAATAAGCAAATTATCATCGTATTCTCAAACTGGGAGTACCGTGATCGTGCGGTCAATTCGTATGAGTTACATTGGTCATGTGCGAGGTGTTGGTGCCACTCACGGGCCGTTCGGGGTCAGTTTCAGGTTTGTGCCCACTAACGGCATGTTTTTAAGAGTAAATATTAAAATATGCAAATTATCATTGTACTCTCAAACCAACAGTTCCATGATCGTGAGGTCATTTCGTACGAGTTACATTGGTCCCGTCGAGGTGTTAGTGTCCCTCATGGGGCTGTTCGGGGGATATTTCGGGTTTTCACCCACTAATGGAAAGTTTTTAACCCAAAGTCTAGAGATTTACAAATTATCATTGTATTCTCAAATCGTGAGTCTCATGATCACACGGTCAGTTCCTACGAGTTACATTGGTCCCGTGTGAGGTGTTGGTGCCTTTCACGGGGCCGTTGGGGGCTATTTTGGGTTTTCCCCCACTTACGGCATGTTTTTCAGCCTAAGTCTAGAAATATGCAAATTACCGTCATATTCTCAAATTGAGAGTCCCAAGATCGTGCGGTCAGTTCGTATGAGTTACATTGGTCCCGTGCGAGGTGTTGGCACCACTCACGGGGCCGTTCGGGGGCTGTTTTGGGTTTTCCCCCACTAACGGCATGTTTTTAAGCCAAAGTCTAGAAATATGAAAATTATCATCATATTCTCAAATCGACAGTCCCGTGGTCACGTGATCAATTCGTACGAGTTACATTTGTCCCGTGCGAGGTGTGGTTCCACTCACGGGGCCATTCGGGGGTTGTTTCGAGTTTTACCCACTAACACCCTGTTTTTATGCCCAAGTCTAAAAATATGAAAACTAACGTTGTATTCTCAAAATGGGAGTCCCGTGATCACGTGATCAGTTCGTACGAGTTACATTTGTCACGTGCGAGTTATTGGAGCCAATCACGGGGCCGTTTGGGGGCTGTTTCGGGTTTTCGCCAACTAACGGCCAACATTTAAGATGAAGTCTATAAATATGCACATTATCATCGTATTTTCAAGCCGGGATTCCCGTGATCGCGCGGTCATTTCCTACGCGTTACATTGGTCGCATGGGAGGTGTTGGTGCCCCTCACGGGGCCGTTCGGTGGATGTTTCGGGTTTTCACCCACTAACGACAAGTTTTTAAGCCTAAGTCTAGAAATATGCAAATTATCATCATATTCTTAAACATGGAGTCCCATAATCGTGCAATGAGTTCATACGAATTACATTCATTCCGTGAGACGTGCTGATGCCACTCACAGGGCTATTCGGGGGTTGTTTCGAGTTTTCCCCCACTAACGCCATGTTTTGCCTAAGTCCGTATAATTTAGAATTATCGTTGCATTCTCAAACCAGGAGTCCCGTGATCGTGCCATTAGTTCGTACGAGTTACATTGGTCCCGTGTGAGGTGTTGGTGCCACTCATGGGGCCGTTCGGGGGCTATTTCGGGTTTTCCCCACTTGCGGCATGTTTTTAAGCCTAAGTCTAGAAATATGCAAATTATCATCATATTCGGAAATCGGGAGTCCCATTATAGCGCGGTTAGTTTATTATATGAGTTATATTGGTCCCGTTCGAGGTGTTGGTACCACTCACAGGGCCGTTCGGGGGCTATTTCGGCTTTTGTCCCACTAACGCCATGTTTTGCCTAAGTCCAGATATTTTTAAATTATTATCGTATTCTCAAACTATGGCACCCCGCATAATTAAACACCGGGGGATCAGTCCTTTATTAAATTATAATCAAGGTGAACGGTTGGTTCATTCTTAGCATCACTGTCCTAAAAATAACTTTTCCAATTTAACACCCTAAATAATTAAGCTAAGTGTCAAAAACATTTTCGACATTAGTTTCCAAATTTATTTTAAAAACCAACATTTAAAACTATACATAATTCATAGTTAAAGAATCACACAACAACTATTCTGGAGAATATAAACCAAACAATTAAACATTCAACTGATTAATTTCAACATTTAAAACTTAAAGGAAAAATGTCCTGACAATAATAAATCCCAAAGTGTAGATACTGGAAATAAACGAATCACAATGTCCAATGAAGCAACTAAACAATGGAAAAGGGCACATGCCCAACTGGATAAAATCATGCTAGGAGTGGAATAAAAAAAATGAGATCGTCTAAGCAAGAGGCCTGCAACTACCACCTAAGCTGCAATGCGTTCCTTCCAAAGGATCCTATGCAAGACGCCCCTGTGGCTAGGCACCTGTAATATATACGTATATATACAAGAGGGGAGAGATAACAGTAAACGGGTCAGAGCCCGATGGTAAAACAGTTTAAAAATTTAGTTTAGCAAGTATTTAAAATGTTTACTGGCTAATGCAACAACATATTAGTAACGACACTCTCTTGACAACAACTCACCTCTCTTCTAGTGTGTACAACTATCGCACTAATCTCCCCAACAGCTTAACTTCTTTTATCTTAAGTTACTCGTAAGATTTCAAGTTGACAATTTCCAATGTTAAGGAGGCTAATCTTATTTAACAGTACAATTCTTACATAAGCCTGATATGATAATAAAGTTCCTCAGAAATATAACATACTTTTCAAATACGTATTCCCAAGTTGAAACAATTATTCTTTTCTTACATATCATAATCACAGCAGGTAGTTACCAAATTTCAGATTTAAATATATATATATATATATATATATATATATATATATATATATATATATATATATATTATAACAACACCCAACATAAATCTATGGTGCGGGAATACTCTACTATCCAGTCTCCGTATCACTCGTACTAAGGGAAATACTATTTCGAAATCACTGTCGAACTGTATTAACACAAAACACATATAAAATGAGGCGAAGCATAGTTCCAAGTCCTAAGAGGATAACACATACCCTCACGTCTCTTAGGACTGTCTGACTATCGATCCGATAGCCTGTACCAAGGATTCCTATCTTCTAGGGTACGAGTCAATATCCCCCATAAAGGTCCCATTGAGATAAGATTGTCCCAGCGCGGTAACCTCAGGGATAGCAAGTAGCGCGGGCATGATTTTTACACACATATAAAATATATGATCAATCATCGAGTCATATAGTTATATAACTATTCACATTCATAAGTTATATATGCCCACTGTCCAATATTATATTATTTCATTCTTAGTACATGTTTTTATTATTATTTCTTATAACGAACTTATTCATTTGTATTTTTGAAATTTAATTTATTTCAACTCACTTCTCATCTATCGAAGTATTCTCCTTAGCTAAGTACAAATTCAGTAGTCCCTCTTTTACCTTCTAATCCAACTCCTCGACATTTTGATTATTACTTCTAGACACATTAAATTTCTTAGGTATGAATATTTCCCGTTTACCCTTCATTTTCCCAATTGCATTAAAGTTCCACTAAACGGGGTTTACCTTGACCCTACTGGTCCTTTTTATGTTTCATTATGTTCTAATAACATTAGTCAAGAGTTATTACGCATTTAATCGGATTAGGTCAACGTAAGGAAAAATCTAATTTTTCCCAGGAGGGGTCGATCGATCGAAGCTCTAGGCTCGATCGATCGATCAAGCTGGTATGGCGAAAACTGCAGAATACTAGTTACGGGGATTATCATCCAAAATCATCCAAATACAAATTTCTAACTCCCAAACTCCCAGAAGTTTATACCACAATCATTATAAACCCAAATGAACAATATTCTACGTAAGGCATGCGAATTTTCATCAAGTTTCATGGATTAAAAGGGCCAAAATTCATACAATTCTCATGAACCCTAAAAACTTCTTTAACTTAATTCTTCTCATTCTTTTTCCATAATTTCTACTTCTAATCCAATGTAAATTCGTTGTTCAACCTCTACATGTGAAGGGAATTTCCAGAATGATGTTTATATCTCTACAACATGCGATTTCTAACCTCAAACATGGGTTTTCTTTCATAATAACTCATCCTAATCAACCCTAAACTAATATGAATGAAGCATTAACTAAATTAAGCAAGATAAATACTTGCCTGGGAATTTTTGTTTCTGATTTGTGGATGAAATCAGTGTGGTGGAAATCCTTGTTGCGCGATCTAACTTTTGGCGGTGACGGCGGTGCAAATAGAGGGGTTCTTGGCCTAGAACTCCTTGGTAAGCTCTTCCCTTCCTTCTCTAATGGCCGTATTTTGTTTTTGGTTGTGTTAACCCTATAAGACAACCATGAGCATCTGATATAACTTAGAAAATTCGTAGGTTTCCAAGGCCAAAAATACAAAATGCCTAAAATGCCCTCCCAGGGTGTTAATTAAGCCTAAAAACGCCCCGAGACCCAAACTAAACCCCCGGGTACGTTATTTTGACTATCTCGACCCTTCTGGACACTTTGGCGCACTCGAAATGACCATATAAGTGACTTACAATTTATTCACTTTTATTAATCAAAATTTAGTCCCGACACGACACGGGCGCGTCCCGACTTAAATTTCCACAATTGTCATTTTATTCACTCGTGACATTTAATAGAACAAATTTTTATATATGAATTTGCTCATTAGTAATATTCAACAAGTTTCCAATAATTACTAACTCTCATCACTTTAGTAATTAAAAATAATTAATTTCCAGATTTATATTAAATTAATAATTCACATCAAATTTAATAAATCCCCAAATTTATAAAGCATAAAAATACGGGGTATTACATACTTCCCCCCTAATAATGGAATTTCGTCCCAAAATTCGAAAAAATAAGGCATACATGGTAAGAATAAATTTGGGTATTTCTCGCGCATATCTGCCTCGCACTCCAAGGTGGATTCCTCCACATTATGATGCTCCCACTGGGCCCGTACAAGTGGAACTACCTTTGACCTCAATATCCTTTTGCTATAGTCTAGGATAGCCACTGGTCTTTCCTCATAAGAAGTGTTGGGTTGTAAGTCAATCTCTTTAATCCCGATATGGGTATGGTCCATGTCATCCCGAAGTTATCGTCTCAACGACGAGATGTGGAATACATCGTGAATACGATGTAAATGCTCTGGCAGCCCTAATCTGTATGCTACCGGCCCAATCCTCTCGATGATGGGAAATGGTCCCACATACATCGGGGCCAATTTCCCTTTCTTCCCAAATTTTATAACTCCTTTCATAGGAGATACACGTAGTAATACTTGGTCCCCCATGTTAAACTCTCTGAAGAACCATTTTCCATCGGTGTAGCTTTTCTGCCTGTCCTGGGCTACCCGAATGCAACTCCTGATAATCTCAATCCTCGCGGAGGTTTCCTGAATCACCTCTAGTCCGAGAAACTTGTTATCCCCCACCTCTAGCCAACACATTGGGGAATGACAAGGCCTGCCATACAAAGCCTCGAATGGAGCCATGCCAATTGTGAACTGATAAGAGTTATTATAAGCAAACTCTAACAGTGGAAGATGTGTCTCCCAACCTCCTCCAAAATTAAGGACACTCATGCGTAGCATATCCTCCAACATCTCATTAGTACGCTCTGTTTGTCCATCTGTCTGTGGGTGATAAGCTGAGCTTATCCTCAACTCTGTACCCATGGCCTCCTGAAAGCTCTCCCATAAACGTGACAACAAGATCTCATCTTTATCCGACACAATATTCAGGGGCACCCCATGTAATCTGATAATCTCAGCAATGAACAACTGAGCATACTAACCCGTGGTATAGTCTATCCGTATCGGCAGAAAATGAGCCACCTTGGTCAAACGGTCCACAATCACCCAGATGGAGTCATGGCCCCGTTGTGATGTAGGCAACCCAGTAATAAAATCAATAGAAATACTCTCCCACTTCCATGCAGGTATTTCCAATGGCTAAAGCAACCTCGACGGTTTCTAGTGGTCTACCTTTACGAGCTGACAGGTAAACACTTGGACACGAACTCAACAATGTCCTTTTTCATCCCACTCCACCAGTATTGCCTCCTCATATTCTGGTACATCTTATCTCCCCCAGGATGCACCGTAAATCAGGACTCGTGAGACTGGGTCATCACTGCATGACGTAAGTCTACCCCTTATGGAACCACCAATCTCCCATTAAACCTCAACCCTCCATCAGAACTAACAGAATAGGACTCAGCACCCTCAGCTAAAAGTGGTACAATCTGCTCTTGGAAAAATGGGTATGTGGTCTGTGCCTCTATTACCCTCGTAACAATCTCGGGTGTCCCTGTCATGACAGATATGAAGGAACGGGCTACTGCATCCTGATGACCCAACTCTTTCCACTTCTCTTTTTAGATGTCCTCTACATCGTCTACCGGCCTACGGCTCAACGCATCGGCAACCACGTTGGCCTTCCCCGGATGGTACTGTATGTCGAACTGATAGTCCTTCACAAACTCTAACCACCTACGTTGACGCATATTCAACTCTCGCTAAGTGAACAGGTACTGTAGTGACTTGTGGTCTGTGAACAAGCAAAATTTATTCCCCAATAAATAGTGTCTCCATATCCTCAATGCAAAAATGATCGCTGCTAACTCTAGGTCGTGTGTGGGGTAATTATTCTCATGCGGCTTAAGATTGCGGGAGGAAAAATCTATAGCCTTCTCCTCCTGTTGAAGTACTCCCCCGAGTCCTCGTAAAGAGGCATCGGTGTAAACTAGGTACTCTACGCCTGGCTTAGGTAGTGCAAGGACCGGCGCTGAAGTAAGCTTGTCTTTCAGCTCGTCAAAAGCTAATTGATAAGCATCATCCCAAACATATGGTACCCCCTTCCGAGTCAGGTTCGTCATTGGGCCCGCTATTTTGGAGAACCCCCGAATGAATCTCCTGTAGTAAACGGGTAATCCCAAGAAACTACGCACTTTTGTCGGTGTCGTGGGCTGTCCCCACTCCCTCACCGCTGACACTTTACTCGGGTCAACTGCTATCCCTTATTCAGAAACAACATGCCCCAAGAACTGCACTTCTCGCAACTAGAACCCTCACTTCTCGTACTTAGCATACAGCTGATGCTCTCATAGAGTCTGGAGAACTTATCTCAAGTGCTCGACATGATCTTCCTCGATGTGTGAATATATCAAGATGTCATCTATGAAGACGATGACAAATTAATCCAAGAACTCTCTGAACACTCAATTCATCAAGTCCATGAATACGACTGGAGCATTTGTGAGTCCAAATGGCATCACTCTGAACTCATAGGACCCATATCTCATCAAGAAAGCAGTTTTTGAAACATCCTTCTCCCTAATACGTAGCTGATGGTACCCTGACCTCAGATCTATCTTCGAAAATAAAGTCGCTCCCCTCAGTTGGTCGAACAGATCATCGATTCTAGTCAACGAATACTTGTTCCGTATCGTGACCTTGTTTAGTTCCCGGTAGTCCACACATAGCCTCAGTGAACCATCTCTCTTCTTCACAAATAACACTAGAGTGCCCCAAGGTGAGGTAATCCTATGAATGAAACCCTGGCCTAACAGCTGTTCTATCTAATCCCGTAACTCACGCATTTCTACCGGAGCCATACGGTATGGAGCACATGCTATTGATCGAGTATCCGGTAATAAATCTATGACAAAATCTATCTCTCGACTTGGGGGTAGGCCTCGTATCTCCTGAAATACATCAGAATACTCACGAACAACTGGGATTGAGTCTAAGGAAATCACGACCTCCTTAGAGGTATCATCCTCTATGTAATATAAATGAGCAGTCGAGCCTCCCTCTGGGAGAGGCATCGCCACTACAAACATCTCTTACCCCAGAATGGCAAAGACAATACTGCCACCAAAATAATCTATCATGGCGCTGTAAGCCGCGAGCCAATCCATAACAATAATAACATCGTCCTCGTGCATATCTAAGACTGACATGTCTGTTGGTAATACCAAACTACCAATCTTTACTCCTACACCCCGGCATATAAAGAAAATTAACGATCCATTTCCCAGTGGTGAGTCTACACACGTAACAGGGCTCTTTGCTGTGGCTAATAACCCTAAAGCCTTGGCAAAATGGGTAGCTATAAAATAGTGTGTCGCTCCAGTATCAAATAAAACCCGACCCATAGTACCATGGATAGGAAACATACCCTCAATCGCGGGTGGTGCCTGTGGAGCTGCTGCCTGGTGGACGTTATAGACACATCCGTACTGTAACTGCCTCTGCTGCACTGGAATGGCTGGAATGGCTGGTACCTGAGCTGGTGTTGGGATGGCGGCTGGAAAGAGTGGCCTCTATGGTTCATTACGGGAACCCTACTGCTGTAGGACCCTATCACCCTCTGGACAATCCTGTCACTTGTGGCCATTTTAACCACACCCGAAGCATCGGCCCTTAAAATTTCCTCCCCTCTGTCCCTACTGATTACGGACCTGCTGGCCATTACCACCCCGCCATTGGCCCTGCTAGCCCTACTGAAATCGCTGTTGGCCCTGCTGCTGCCCCTACAGCTGACGATGTTGGCCCTGCTGATTAGGCTGGTCTTGTTGACCCGGCCTAAGTCCCCCGAATCCCTGGAATCACCTGATCAGAACCGCTTGGCATGGTCCCCCTGATGGGAACTCTGCTCATGCTGACGAGTCTTCCCCTGAGATGTCGGTGCCCCATTAACACCACTACCCCCTGTCCTGCCCTGCTGACCGGACTCTCCTGCTCGCTTGCTTCCCTGTAGATGGAAGCGGTGCTCCTGGCAGTATAGCAAAGCAACATTGAGTACGTATGTGTAGGTACTCAAAGACGTATTTCCTATAAGGTGCTGACGGATCCTCTAAGCTAACTCATCCATAAAAAATAGTATCTTCTTACCCTCAGTGGGTGCCTCATCTGGCACTATAGTGAGAAGTCTTGTGAACTCCTCTTCATACTCAGTAACAGTAGAATTTTCCTTCTTCAAGTTTAGTAACTTCTGCCTCATCTCGGTTTGCACGACGGATGGAAAATATTTGTGTTCAAACCACTCCCAGAATGACTGAATCGGGATAGCATACCTCTCCTCCAAGGTGGTGGTGGACTCCCATCACTGCAAAGCGGCCCCCACTAGTTTAAAGGAAGCCAACGACTATTTCTGCACGTCTGTGCACTCATACATACGCAGATGCCTCTGTATGTCTTTCTACCACTGGCTGATAATGATGATATCTCAACTACCCGAGAACTCAGGGGGATACGCCTTCTGAAAGGCATCCCTAACTCGGTCCCATGAAGATGGGAGTTGTGCCTGTACTAGCGCCACTACCTGAACTTGGGGTGGAGCCTGGTGTACTACCTCTAGCGCGGCATTCACTACCTGAGAAACGATGGCGGCTACATCTTTTGCATTCATCATTCCCTGAGCCGGGGCTACTGGCTGCTCGGCTTGGGCATGCCTATCCTTTGGGGCACGTCTCGGAGGAATATGATCTACAGTTATTTTCAAATCTTAAATAGCTGAAGACGTAATCATAAAATCAAGAATACAACAATCCTAAAATAGGGCTCTATAACAAGAACGCTAAGCTGAAAGTGAAATAAGTCGTACAGATCCTAAGGACACTATAACCTGATGCTCTGATACCACCTGTGGCACCCCGCCTAATTAAACACCGGGTGAGCAGTCCTTTATTAAATTATAATCAAGGTGAACGGTTGGTTCATTCTCAGCATCACTGTCGTAAAAATAACTTTTCCAATTTAACACCCTAAATAATTAAGCTAAGTGTCAAAACCATTTTAGACATTACTTTCCAAATTTTATTTTAAAAACCAACATTTAAATCTATACATAGTTCATAGTTAAAGAATCACACAACAACTATTCTGGAGCATATAAACCAAACAATTAAACATTCAACTAATTAATTTCAACATTTAAAACTTAAAGGAAAAACGTCCTGACAATAATAAATCCCAAAGTGTAAATACTGGAAATAAACGAATCATAATGTCCAATAAAGCAACTAAACAATGGAAAAGGGCGATACATGCCCAACTGGATAAAATAATGCTAGGAGTGGAAGAAAAAAAATGATATCGTCTAAGCAGGAGGCCTACAACTCCCACCTAAGCTGCAATGCGTTCCTTCAAAGGATCCTATGCAAGACTCCCCTGTGTCTGGGCACCTGTAATATATACATATAGATACACGAGAGGAGAGATAACAGTAAACGGGTCAGAGCCCGATGGTAAAACAGTTTAAAATTTTAGTTTAGCAAGTATTTAAAATGTTTAGTGGCTAATGCAACAACATATTAGTAACGACACTCTCTTGAGAACGTCTCAACTCTCTTCTAGTGTGTACAACTATTGCACTAATATCCCCAACAATTTAAATTCTTTTATGTTAAGTTACTCGTAATATTTCAAGTTGACGATTTCCAATGTTAAGGAGGCTAATCTTATTTAACAGTACAATTCTTACATAAGCCTGATATGATAATAAAGTTCCTCAGAAATATAACATACTTTTGAAATACTTATTCCCAAGTTGAAACAATTATTCTTTTCTTACATATCATAATCACAGCAGGTAGTTCCCAAATTTCTTATTTATATATATATATATATATATATATATACTCATATAATATATATATTCTAACAGCACCCCACATAAATCTATGGTGGAGGCATACTCTGCTATCCAGTCCCCGTATCACTCGTACTAAGGGAAATACTACTTCGGAATCACTCTCGAACTGTATTAATACAAAACACATATAAAATGAGGCGAAGCATAGTTCCAAGTCCTAAGAGGATAGCACATACCCTCACGTCTCTTAGGACCGTCTGACTATCGATCCGATAGCCTGTACTAAGGATTCCTATCTTCTAGGGTACGAGTCAATATCACCCATAAAGGTCCCATCGAGATAAGACTGTCCCAGCGCGGTAACCTCAGGGATATCAAGTAGCGCGGGAATGATTTTTACACACATATAAAATATATGATCAATCATAGAGTAATATAGTTATATAACTATTCACATTCATAAGTTAGATACGCCCACTGTCTAACATTATATTATTTCATTCTTAGTACATTTTTTTTTATTATTTCATATAACAAACTTATTCATTTGTATTTTTGAAATTTAATTTATTTCAACTCACTTCTCATCTCTCGAAGTATTCTCCTTAGCTAAGTACAAATTCAGTAGGCTCTCTTTTACCTTCTAATCCAACTCCTCGACATTTCGATTATTACTTCTACACACATTAAATTTCTTATGTATAAATCTTTACCGTTTACCCTTCATTTTCCCATTTGCATTAAAGTTCCACTAAACGGGGTTTACCTTGACCCTACTGGTCCTTTTTATGTTTCATTTTGTTCTAATAACATTAGTCAAGAGTTATTACGCATTGAATCGGATTAGGTCAATGTAAGGAAAAATCTAGTTTTTCCCAGGAGGGGTCGATCGATCGAATCGTCGCTCGATCGAAGCTCTAGGCTCGATCGATCGATCAAGCAGGTATGGCGAAAACTGCATAATACCAGTTACCGTGATTATCATCCAAATACAAATTTCTAACTCCCAAACTCCCAGAAATTTATACCACAATCATTATAAACCCAAATGAACAATATTATACGTAAGGCATGCGAATTTTCATCAAGTTTCATGGATTAAAAGGGACAAAATTCATATAATTCTCATGAACCCGAAAAACTTCTTTAACTTAATTCTTCTCATTCTTTTTCCAGAATTTCTACTTCTAATCCAATGTAAATTCATGGTTCAACCTCTACATGTGAAGGGAATTTCTTGAATGATGTTTATATCTCTACAACATGCGATTTCTAACCTCAAACATGGGTTTTCTTTCATAATAACTCATCCTAATCAACCCTAAACTAATATGAATGAAGCATTAACTAAATTAAGAAAGATAAATACTTGCATAGGAATTTTTGTTTTTGATTTGTGGATGAAATCAGTGTGGTGGTGATCCTTGTTGCGCGATCTAACTTTTGGCGGTGACGGCGGTACAAACGGAGGGGTTCTTGGCCTAGAACTCCTTGGTTAGCTCTTCCCTTCCTTCTCCAATGGCTATCTTTTGCTTTTGGTTGTGTTAACCCTAGAAGACAACACTAAGCATCTGATATAACCTAGAAAATTCGTAGGTTTCCAAGGCCAAAAATACAAAATGACTAAAACGCCATCCCAGGGTGTTAATTAAGCCTAAAAATGCCCCGAGACCCAAACTAATCCCCCAGGTACATTATTTTGACTATATCGACCCTTCCGGACACTTTGGTACGCTTGAAATGACCATACGGGTGAATTATAATTTATTCACTTTTATTAATCAAAATTTAGTCCCGATACGACACGGGCACGTCCCGACTTAAATTTCCATAATTGTCATTTTATTTACTCGTGACATTTAATAGAACCAATTTTTATATATTACTTTGCTGATTTGTAATATTCAACAAGTTTCCAATAATTACTAACTCTTGTCACGTTAGTAATTAAAAATAATTAATTTCCGGATTTATATTAAATTAATGATTCACATCAAATTTAATAAATCCCCAAATTTATAAAGCATAAAAATACGGGGTATTACACAAACTAGGTGTTCCGTGATCGCGCGGTCAGTTCCTACGACTTACATTGGTCCCGTGCGATGTATCGGTACCACTCACGTGGCCATTCGGGGGTTGTTTCTAGTTTTTCTCCACTAACGCCATGTTTTTATGCCCAAGTGTAGAAATCCGAAAATTAACGTCGTATTCTCAAATCAGGATTCCTGTGTTCGCGTGATCAGTTCGTACGAGTTACATTGGTCTCGTGTGAGGTGTGGGTGACACTCACAGGCCGTTCGGGGGCAGTTTCGGGTTTTCGCCCACTAACGGCATGTTTTTAAGCCTTAATCTTGAAATATGCAAATTATCATCGTATTCTGAAACCGACATTGCCATGATCATGCGGTCAGTTTGTACGAGTTACATTGGTCCCGTGCGACGTGTTAGTGCCCATAACGGGGCCGTTCGGGGGCAGTTTCAAGTTTTCACCCACTAACGACAAGTTTTTAAGCCTAAGACTAGTAATGTGCAAATTATCATCGTATTATCAAATCGGGATTCCCATGATCGCGTGGTCAGTTCCTACGAGTTACATTGGTCTCGTGCGAGGTGTTGGTTCCACTCAGGGGGCCGCTCGGGGCTGTTTTGGGTTTTACCCCACTAACGCCCTATTTTTATACCGAAGTCTAGAAATATGAAAATTATCGTCGTATTTTGAAACAGGGAGTCCTGTGATCGCGCGGGTCAGTTCTTACGAGTAGCATTGGTCCCGTAAGAGGTGTTAGTGCCGCTCAAAGGGCCGTTCGAGGGCTATTTCGGGTTTGCCCCCACTAATGCGATATTTTGCCTAAGTCCTGATATTTTAGAATTATCGTTGTATTGTCAAAGTGGGAGTCCCTTGATCGCGTAGTCAGTTCGTATGAGTTACATTGGATCCGTAAGAGGTGTTGGTGCCACTCACGAGGCCGTTGAGGGGCTATTTTGGGTTTTCGCCCACTAACGGCATGTTTTTAAGACTAAGTCTAGAAATATGAAAATTATCGTCATATTCTCAAACTAGGAGTCCCATGATAATGCGGTTAGTTCGTATGAGTTACATTGGTCCCGTGAGAGGTGTTGGTTCCATTCACGAGGCCGTTCGGGGGCTGTTTGGGGTATTCCCCGACTAACGCCATGTTTTGCCTACGTCCTGATATTTTTAAATGATTGTTGTATTCTTAAATTGGGAGCCCTGTGATCACCCGATCAGTTCCTATGAGTTACATTGGTCCCGTGCGAGGTATCGGTGCCACTAACGAGGCCGTTCGGGGGTTATTTCAGGTTTTCCCCCACTAAAGCCTTGTATAAATATATCGTATTGTATAAATATGCAAATTTATGTCGTATTCTCTAACCGGGAGTCCCGTGATCACGCGATCAGTTCCTACAAGTTACATTGGTCCGACGCAAGGTGTTGGTGCCACTCACGAGGCCATTCGAGGGGCAGTTTCGGGTTTTCGCCCACAAACGACAAGTTTTTAAGCCTAAATATTGAAATATGCAAATTATCATCGTATTCTCAAATCGGCAGTCCCGTGATTGCACAGTCAGTTCGTACGAGTTGCATTGGTCTCGTGCGAGGTGTTGGTGCCACTCATGGGGCTGTGCAAGAGCTATTTTTAGTTTTCGTCCACGAACGACAAGTTTTTAAGCCTAAGTTTAGAAATATGTAAATTATCATCGTATTTTCAAATCGACAATCCCATGATCGCGTTGTAAGTTCGTTTGATTTACATTATCCATGTGCGAGGTGTTGGTGCCACTCACGAGGCCATTCGGGGGCAGTTTCGGGTTTTTGCCCACTAACGGCAAGTTTTAAGCCTAAATCTCAAAATATGAAAATTATCATCGTATTCTCAAATTGACAGTCCCGTGATTTCGCGATCAGTTCGTACAAGTTGCATTGGTCCCGTGCGAGGTGTTCGTGCCACTCATGGGGCTGTGCAGGGGCTATTTCGGGTTTTCGCCCACTAAAGATAATTTTTTAAGCCGAGGACTAGAAGTATGCAAATTATAATCGTATTATCAAATAGGGAGTCCCGTGATCACGCGGTCAGTTCCAACGAGTTACATTTGTCCTGTGCGAGGTGTTTGTGCCTTTCACAGGGCCGTTGGGGGATGTTTCGGGTTTTCCCCCACTAACGCCCTATTTTTATGCCTAAGTTGAAAATTATGCAAATTATCATCTTATTCTCAAACCGAGACTCCCGTGGTTGTGCAGTCAGTTCGTACAAGTTACATTGGTCCCGTACGAGGTGTTGGTGCGACTCATAGTGCCATTCGGGGGCTGTTTCGGGTTTTCAACCACTAACGCTATGTTTTGCCTAAGTCCCGATATTTTTAAATTATTCTTGTATTCTCAAACTGGGAGTCCCGTAATCACGCGGTTAGTTCGTATGAGTTACATTCATCCCGTGCGAGGTATTGGTGCCACTCACGGGGCCATTCGGGGGTTGTTTCGGGTTTTCGCATACTAACGAAATATTTTTAACCCAAAGCCTAGAAATATGCAAATTATCATCGTATTCTCAAATCGGGAGTCCCATGATAGGGCAATCAGTTCGTACGAATTACATTCGTCCCATGCGAGGTGTTGGTGCCACTCACAGGGCCGTTCGGGGGCTAATTCGAGTTTTCCCCCACTAACGCCATGTTTTGCCTAAGTCATGATAATTTAGAATTATCATTGTATTCTCAAATCGGTAGTCCCGTGATCATGCTATTAGTTTGTACGAGTTACATTGGTTGCTTGCGACGTGTTGGGGCCACTCACGGGGCCGTTCGGGGGCTGTTTCGGGTTTTTCCCCACTAACGGCATATTTTTAAGCCTAAGTCTAGAAATATGCAAATTATTGTCATATTCTCAAATTGGGATTCCCATGATTGTGTGGTCAGTTCGTATGAGTTACATTGCTCATGTGAGAGGTGTTGGTGCCACTCACAGGGTCGTTTAGGGGTTCTTTCGAGTTTTCCCCCACTAACGCCATGTTTTGCCTAAGTCTTGATATTTTTAAATTATCATCGTATTCTCAAATTGGGAGTACTGTGATCACACGAACAGTTCCTACGACTTAGATTGGTCCCGTGCGAGGTATCGGTGCCACTCACATGGCCATTCGGAGGCTATTTCTAGTTTTCCTCCACTAACACACAGTTTTTATGCCCAAGTGTAGAAATATAAAAATTAACTTCGTATTCTCAAATCGGGAGTCTAGTGATCGCGCGGTCAGTTCGTAAGAGATATATTGGTCTCGTGTGAGGTGTTGGAGCCACTTACAGGGCCCTTCGGGGGCTGTTTCGGGTTTTCCCCGACTAATGCCATGTTTTGCCCATCTCCTGATATTTTTAAATTATCATCGTATTCTCAAACCGGGAGTCCTTTGATCATGTCGTCATTTCCTACGAGTTATAATGGTACCATACGAGTTGTTGGTGCCACTCACGGGGTCGTTCGAGGGTTGTTTTGGGTTTTCCACCACTAACGCCCTGTTTTTATGCCTAAGTCTAGAAATAAGCAAATTATCATCATATTCTAAAACCGGGAGTACCGTGATCATGCGGTCAGTTCAGACGAGTTACATTGGTCCCATGTGAGTTGTTGGTACCCCTCACGGGGCCGTTCGGGGGCTATTTCGGGTTTTTATCCACTAACGACAAGTTTTTAAGCCTATGTCTAGACATATAAAATTATCATTGTATTCTCAAATAGGAAGTCTCGTGATTGCGTGATCAGTTCGTACGAATTACATTCGTCCCGTGCGAGGTGTTGGTGTCACTCACAGGGCCGTTCAGGGGCTGTTTCGAATTTTCCCCCACTAACGCCATGTTTTGCCTAAGTCCTGATAATTTAGAATTATCATTGTTTTCTCAAATCGGGAGTCTTATGATCGTGCTACTAGTTCGTACGAGTTACATTTGTCCCGTGCGAGGTGTTGGTGCCATTCACGGGACCGTTCGGTGGCTACTTCGGGTTTTCCCCCACTTACGGCATGTTTTTAAGCTTAAGTCTAGAAATATGCAAATGATCATCGTATTCTCAAACCGGGAGTCCCATGATAGTGCGGTCAATTCATACGAGTTACATTGGTCCCGTGCGAGGTGTTGTTGCCACTCACAGGGCCGTTCAGGAGTTGTTTCGAGTTTTCCCCCACTAACGCCATGTTTTGGCTAAGTCCTGATATTTTTAAACTATCATCGTATTCTCAAACTAGGAGTCCTGTGATCGCGCGGTCAGTTCCTATGACTTACATTGGTCCCGTGCGAGGTATCGGTGCCACTCAGGTGGCCATTCGGGGGCGGTTTCTAGTTTTCATCCACTAACGCCCTATTTTTATGCCCAAGTGTGAAAATATGAAAATTAACATCGTATTCTCAAACCGGGAGTCCCGTGATTGCGCGATCTGTTCGTACGAGTTACATTGGTCCTGTGCTAGGTGTTGGTGCCACTCAAGGGCCGTTCGGGGGGAGTTTTGGGTTTTTGCCCATTAACGGAATGTTTATAAGCCTAAATCTTGAAATATGCAAAATATCATCGTATTCTCAAACCGACATTGCCATGATCGTGCAGTCAGTTCGTATGAGTTACATTGGTCCCGTGTGAGGTGTTAGTGCCCCTTATGGGGCGATTTAGGTGCAGTTTTGGGTTTTCGCCCACCAACGGCAAGTTTTTAAGCCTAAGACTAGAAATATGCAAATTATCATCGTATTATCAAATCGAGAGTCCCCTGATCATGAGGTCAGTTCCTAAGGGTTACATTGGTCTCGTGCGAGGTGTTGGTTCCACTCACGGGGCCGTTCGGGGGTTCTTTTGGGTTTTACCCCACTAACGCCCTATTTTTATGTCGAAGTCTAGAAAAATGCAAATTATCATCGTATTTTCAAACAGGGAGTCTTGTGATCGTGCGGTCAGTTCGTAGGAGTTGCATTTGTCTTGTGCGAGGTGTTGGTGCCACTCAAAGGGCCGTTCAGGGGCTGTTTCAGGATTTCCACCACTAACGCAATATTTTGCCTAAGTCCTCATGTTTTATAATTTTCATTGTATTCTCAAACCAGGAGTCCCGTGATCGCGCAGTCATTTCGTACGAGTTACATTGGTTCCGTGAGAGGTGTTTGTGCCAGTCATGGGGCCGTTCGAGGGCAATTTTGGGTTTTCGCCCACTAACGGCATGTTTTTAAGCCTAAGCCTAGAAATATGAGAATTATTGTCATATTCTCAAACTGGGAGTCCCATGATAGGGCGGTCAGTTCATATGAGTTACATTGGTCCCGTGCGAGGCGTTGGTGCCATTTACGGGGCCGTTCGGGGGCTGTTTCGAGTTTTCCCCAACTAACGCCATGTTTTTCATAAGTCCTGATATTTTTTAATTATTGTCGTATTCTTAAATCGGGAGCCCCCTAATCGTATGATCATTTCTTATGAGTTACATTGGTCCCGTGCGAGGTATCGGTGCCACTCACAAGGCCGTTCGAGGGCTGTTTCAGGTTTGCCCCCACTAACACCCTATTTTTATTCCCACGTGTAGAAATATGCAAATTTTTGTCATATTCTCTAACCGGGAGTCCCGGGATCACGCGATCAGTTCCTACGAGTTACATTGGTCCGGCGCAAGGTGTTGGTGCTACTCAGGAGGCCATTCGGGGGCAATTTCGGGTTTTCGCCCACTAACGACAAGTTTTGAAGCCTAAATCTAGAAATATTCAAATTGTGATCATATTCTCAAACAAGTAGTCCGATCATCTTGCAGTCTGTTTGTACGAGTTGCATTGGTCCCGTACGAGGTGTTGGTGCCACTCACGGGGCTGTTCGGGGGCTGTTTTGAGTTTTCGCCCACTAACGGTAAGTTTTTAAGCCTAAGACTAGAAGTATGCAAATTATCGTCATATTATCAAATAGGGAGTCCCGTGATCGAGCGATCAGTTCCTAAGAGTTACATTTGTCCTCTGCGAGGTGTTGGTGCCTTTCACAGAGCCGTTGGGGGTTATTTCGGGTTTTCCCCCACTAACGCCCTATTTTTATGCCTAAGTCTAGAAAGATACAAATTATCGTCAAATTCTCAAACCGAGAGTCCCGTGATCATGCAATCAGTTCGTACAAGTTACATTGGTCTCGTACGAGGTGTTGGTGCCACTCACAGGGCCATTCGGGGGCTATTTTGGGTTTTCCCCCACTAACAGCATGTTTTGCCAAAATCTTGATATTTTTAAATTATCGTTATATTCACAAACCGAGAGTCCCTTGATCGCGCGGTTAGTTCGTACGGGTTACATTCATCCTGTGAGAGGTATTGGTGCCACTCACGGGGCCGTTCGGGGGTTGTTTCGGGTTTTCACCCACTACCGGCATGTTTTGAACCCAATGCCTAGAAATATGCAAATTATCATCGTATTCTCAAATCGGGAGACCCCTGATAGGGCGGTAAGTTCATATGAATTACATTAATCCCGTGCGAGGTGTTGGTGCCACTCATAGGGCCATTCGGGGGCTGTTTCGGGTTTTCCCCCACTAACGCCATGTTATGCCTAAGTCCTGGTATTTTTAAATTATCGTTGTATTCTCAAACTAGAAGTCCCATGATCGCACAGTCAGTTTGTAAGAGTTACATTATTCCCCTGCGAGGTATTGGTACCACTCACGAAGCCGTTCAGGGGTTGTTTCAGGTTTTTGCCCACTAACGGCATGTTTTTAAGCCTGTCTAGAAATATGCAAATTATCATCGTATTCTCAAACTGGGAGTCCCGTGATAGCGCGGTCAGTTCGTAAGACTTACATTGGTCCTGTGCGAGGTGTTGGTGCCACTCACGGGGCCGTTCGGGGGTTGTTTCGGGGCTTTCCCCCTAACCTCCTATTTTTATGCCTAAGTCTCGTAATCTGCAAATTAATGTCGTATTATTAAACTAGGATTCGCTTGATTGCATGCTCAGTTCGTACGAGTTATATTTGTCCCGTGCGAGGTGTCGGTGCCACTCATGGGGTTGTTCGGGGGATGTTTTGGGTTTTCCCCACGAACGCCCTATTTTTATGCCCAAGTCTAGTGATATGCGAATTAACGTCATATTCTTAAATCGGAAGCCCCATGATTGCACGATCAGTTGGTACTAGTTACATTGGTCCGATGCGAGGTGTTGGTGCCACTCACGGGGCTGTGCAGGGGCAGTTTCGAGTTTTCACCGACTAACGACAAGTTTTTAAGCCTAAATCATGAAATATGCAAATTATCATCGTATTCCCAAACCGCCAGTGCCGTGATCACATGACCAATTCGTACAAGTTACAATGGTCCCGTGCGAGGTGTTGGTGCCACTCACGGGGCCGTTCGGGAGATGCTTCGGGTTTTCTCCCACTAATGCCATGTTTTTCCTAAGTCCTAAAATTTATAAATTATCCTCGTATTCTCAAACTGGGAGTCTCGTGATTGCACGGTCAGTTCCTACGAGTTACATTGGTGTCGTCCGAGGTTGGGTGCCACTCACGGAGCCGTTCCCACTAACAATAAGTTTTTATGCCTCAATCCCGAAATATGCAACTTACCAATGTATTCTCAAAGTAGGAGTCTCGTGATCATGTGGACAGTTCGTACGAGTTACTTTGGTCCCATGCGAGAAGTTGGTGCCACTCACGGGGCTGTCCAGGGGTTGTTTCGGTTTTTTGTCGACTAATGGCAAATTTTTAATCCTGAGTCTTGAAATATGCAAATTATCATTGTATTCTCAAACAGGGAGTCCCGTGATCCCACGATCAGTTCATACGAGATATATTGGTCCCGTGTGAGGTGTTGGTGCCACTCAGGGGGGTTCAGCCGCTGTTTCGGTTTTTCCCCCACTAACGACATGTTTTGCCTAGGTACTAATATTTTAGAATTATCATTGTACTCTCAAATCTGGAGTCCCATGATCGCGCGGTCAGTACGTACGACTTACATTGGTCCCGTACGAGGTGTTGGTGCCACTTACGGGGTCGTTTGGGGGCTGTTTCGGGTTTTCGGGCACTAATGGCATGTTTTTAGGCTTAAGTCTAAAAATATGTAAATTATCGTTTTATTCTCAAATCAGGAGTCCCATGATAGCGTGGTCAATTCGTACGAGTTACATTGGTCCCGTACGAGGTGTTGGTGCCACTCACGAGGCCGTTCGAGGGTTGTTTCGAGTTTTTCCCACTAATGACATGTTTTGCCTAAGTCCTGATATTTTAAAATTATTGTCGTATTCTCAAATCGGGGGTCCCATGATCGCGCGATCAGTTCCTATGAGTTATATTGGTTTTGGGTTTTTCCCCACTAACGCCCTATTTTTATGCCCAAATGTACAAATATGCAAACTATCGTCGTATTTTCAAACTGAGAGTCCCGTGATCGCGCGGTTAGTTCATACGAGTTACAATGGTCCCTTGTGAGGTGTTGGTGCCACTCACGAGGCCGTTCAGGTGATGTTTCGAGTGTTCGCCCTCTAACGGCAAGTTTTTAAGCCTAAGTCTAGAAATACACAAATTATCATCATATTCTGGCAGTCCTGTGATCGCGCGATCAGTTCGTATGAGTTACATTGGTCCCGTGCGAGGTGTCGGTGCCAGTCACTTGGCCATTCGGGGGCTATTTCTAGTTTTCCTCCACTAACACCCAGTTTTATGCCCAAGTGTAGAAATATGAAAATTAACATTGTATTCTCAAATCGGGAGTCCAGTGATCGCGCGGTCAGTTCGTAAGAGATATTTTGGTCCCGTACGAGGTGTTGGTGCCACTCACAGGGCCCTTCGATTTTTCCCCCACTAATGCCATGTTTTGCCCATCTCTTGATATTTTTAAGTTATCATCGTATTCTCAAACTTGGAGTCCCGTGATCATGCAGTCATTTCGTATGAGTAACATTGGTCCCGTACGATGTGTTAGTTCCACTCACGAGGCCGTTCGGGGGTTATTTTGGGTTTTCCCCCATTAACGCCCTAGTTTTATGCCTAAGTCTAGAAATAAGCGAATTATCATCGCATTCTCAAATAAGGAGTCCTGTAATCGCGTGGTCAGTTTGTACGAGTTGCATTGGTCCCGTGTGAGGTGTTGGTGCCACTCACAGGGCCGTTAGGGGGCTATTTCGGGTTTTCCCCTGACTAACGCCATATTTTGCTTAAGTCTTGATATTTTATAAATATCGTTGTAATATCAAACTGGGAGGCTCGTGATCGTTCATTCAGTTCGTACGAGTTACACTGGTCCTATGCGAGGTGTTGGTGCTACTCACGGGGCCGTTCGGGGGTTGTTTCGGGTTTTTGCCCACTAACGGCATATTTTTAAGCTCAAGTCTAAAAATATGTAAATTATCATCGTATTCTCCAACTGGGAGTCCCGTGATCGCGCGATCAGTTAGTACGAGTTACATTGGTCCCGTGCGAGGTGCTAGTTCCACTCACGGGGCCGTTCGGGGGCTATTCGTTGGTTCTGCCAGCTAACGGCATTTTTTTAAGCCTAAGTCTAGAAATATGCAAATTATCATCATATTCTCAAACCGGGAGTCCCATGATAGCGCGGTCAGTTCCTACGAGTTACATTGGTCTTGTTGAAGGTGTTAGTGCCACTCACGGGACCGTTCGAGGGATGTTTTGGGGTTTCGCCCACTAACGGCATGTTTTTAAGCCTAAGTCTAGAAATATGCAAATTATCATCCCATTTTCAAATCGAGAGTCCCATGATAGTGTGGTCAGTTCGTACGAGTTACATTGGTCCCGTGCGAGGTGTTGGTGCCACTCATGGGGCCGTTCAGGGGCTTTTCGAGTTTTCGCCCACTAACGACAAGTTTTTAAGCCTAAGTCGGGAAATATGAATATTATCGTCGTATTCTCAAACTGAAAGTCCCTTGATCATGTGCTCAGTTCCTACGAGTTACATTGGTCCCGTGCGAGGTGTCGGTGCCACTCACGGGGCCGGCCGGGGGTTGCTTCGGGTTTTACCCACTGACGCTCTATTTTTATGCCCAAGTCTAGAGATATGCAAATTAACGTCGTATTATTAAACCGGGAGCCACATGATAGCACACTCAGTTCGTACGAGTTACATTGGTCCTGTACGAGGTGTTGGTACCACTCACGGCGTTGTTCGGGGGCTATTTCGGGTTTTCCCCCACTAATGCCCTGTTTTGCCTAAGTCCTAATATTTTTAAATTATCATTGTATTCTCAAACTGGGAGTCTCGTGATCATGCGATCAGTTCCTACGAGTTACATTGGTCCCGTCCGAGTTGTTGGTGCCACTTACAGGGCCGTTGGGGGGTGTTTTGGATTTTCGCCCACTAACGTAAAGTTTCTAAACCTCAATCTAGAAATATGCAAATTATCGTCGTTTTCTCAGACCGGGAGTCCCATGATCGCGCGGTCAATTCGTACGAGTTACATTGGTCTCGTGCGAGGTGTTGGTGCCACTCACAGCGTCGTTCGGGGGCTGTTTCGAGGTTTCCCCCACTAACAATCTGTTTTTAAGCCTAAGTCCAGAAATATGCAAATTATCATTGTATTCTCAAACCGGGAGTCCCGTGATCGCGCGATCAATTCGTACGAGTTACATTGGTCCCGCGCAAGGTGTTGGTGCCACTCACGGGGCTGTTCGGGGGCTGTTTCGGGTTTTCCCCCACTAACCCCCTATTTTTATGCCTAAGTCTCAAAATATGCAAATTAATATCATATTCTGAAATAAGGAGTCCCGTGATTGCGGGGTCAGTTCCTACGAGTTACATAGGTCCGGTGCGAGGTGTTGGTGCCACTCACGGGGCCGTACGAGGGCAGTTTCGAGTTTTTGCCAACTAACGGCAAGTTTTTAAGCCTAAATCTAGAAATATGCAAATTATTATTGTATTCTCAAATCGGTAGTCCCAAGATCACACGGTCTATTTGTATGAGTTACATTGGTCTCGTGCGGGGTGTTGGTGCCACTCACGGGGCCGTTCGCGGGCTATTTCGGGTTTTTGCCCACTAACGGCATTTTTTTAAGCCTAAGTCTAGAAATATGAAAATTATTGTTGTATTCTCAAATCGGGAGTCCCGTGATGGCGCGATCAGTTCGTACGAGTTACATTGGTCCTATGCGAGGTGTTGGTGCCACTCATGGGGCCATTCGGGGGTTGTTTTGGCTTTCCTCCACTAACGCCATGTTTTGCCTAAGTCCTAATATTTTGAAATTATTGTTGTATTCTCAAACTGGGGGTCTTATGATCGCGCGGTCAATTCCTACGAGTGACATTGGTCCTGTACGAGGTGTCAGTGCCACTCATGCGGCTGTTCGGGGACTGTTTCGAGTTTTCTCACCACTAACGACAAGTTTTTAAGCCGAATTCTAGAAATATGAAAATTATCGTTATATTCTCAAACTGGGAGTCCCGTGATTGAGCGGTCGATTCGTAAGAATTACATTGGCCCCGTGCGAGGTGTTGGTGCCACTCACGGGGCCATTCGAGGGTTGTTTCGGGTTTTCCCCACTAACGCCATTTTTTGCCTAAGTCCTGATATTTTTAAATTATCGTTGTATTCTCAAACAGGGAGTCCCGTGATCACGCGGTCGGTTCGTACGAGTTACATTGGTTCCGTTCGAGATGTTGGTGCAACTCACGGGGCCCTTCGGGGGGCAGTTTTGGGTTTTTGACCTCTAACGGCTTGTTTTTAAGCATCACTCTAGAAATATGCAAATTATCGTCGTATTCTCAAACCGGGAGTCCCGTGATCGCACAGTCAGTTCGTATGAGTTACATTGGTCCTGTGCGTGCTGTTGGTGCCACTCACGGGGCCGTTCGGGGGCTATTTCAGGTTTTCGCCCACTAATAACAATTTTTTAAGTCTAAGTCTTGAAATATGCAAATTGTCCTCGTATTCTCAAACCAAAAGTCTCGTGATCCTGCGGTCAGTTCGTAAGAGATTCATTTGTCCCGTGCCAGGTGCTGGTTCCACTCAGGGGCATTCGTCGACTGTTTCATATTTTCCCCCACTAACGCCATGTTTTGCCTAAATCCTGATATTTTTAAATTATCATCATATTCTCAAACTGGGAGTCCCATGATCACGCGATCAGTTTCTACGAGTTACATTGCTCCCGTGGGAGATGTTGGTGCCACTCACGGAGCTGTTTCTCATTTTCGCCCAATAACGGCAAGTTTTTAAGCCTCAATGCAGAAATATGCAAATTACCGTCGTATTCTAAAACAAGTATTCCCGTGATGGCGCGGTCAATTCGTACAAGTGACATTAGTCCTGTGCGAGGTTCTGGTGCCTCTCACGGGGCCGTTCGGGGAAAGTTTTGGGTTTTCCTCCACTAACGCCATGTTTTGCCTAAGTCCTGATATTTTTAAATTATTGTCATATTCTTAAATCGGGAGTCCCATGATTAAGCATTCAGTTCGTACGAGTTACATTGTTCTAGTGCGAGGTGTTGGTGCCACTCACGGGGCCGTTCGGGGGCCATTTTGGGTTTTTGCCAACTAAGAGATAGTTTTTAAGCCTAAATCTAGAAATATTAAAGTTATCATCTTATTCTGAAATTGCTGGTCCCGTGATCACGCGGCCAATTCATACGAGTTACATTGGTCCCGTACGAGGTGTTGGTGCCACTCACGGGGCCATTCAGGGGTTGTTTTGGATTTTCGCCCACTAACGATAAGTTTCTAAGCCTAAGTCTAGAAATATACAAATTATCATCGTATTCTGGCGGTCCCGTGATCACACGATCTGTTCGTATGAGTTGCATTTGTCCCGTACGAGGTGTTGGTGCCACTCACGGGGCCGTTCGGGGGATGTTTTGGGTTTTCCCCCACTTACACTATATTTTTACGCCTAAGTCTCGACATATGCAAATTAATGTCATATTCTAAAACTAAGAGTCCCGTGATCGCGCGGTCAGTTCGTACGTGTTACATTTCTCCTGTGCGAGGTACTGGTGCTACTTATGGGGTCGTTCGGGGGCTGTTTACGGTTTTTGCCCACTAACGACATGTTTTTAAGCCAAAGTCTTAAAATATACAAATTATCATCGTATTCTCAAACTGGGAGTCCCGTAATGGCTCGGTCAGTTAGTACGAGTTACAATGGACCCGTGCGAGGTGTCGGTGCAACTCACTGGGCCATTCGGGGGCTGTTTCGAGTTTTCCACCACTAATGTCATGTTGTTATGCCCAAGTCTAGAAATATTAAAATTAACATCGTATTATTAATCCCGGAGTCTCATGATTGCGCGATCAGTTCGTACGAGTTACATTGGTCCAGTGGGAGGTGTTAGTGCCACTCACGGGGCCGTTCGAGGGTAGTTTTGGGTTTTCATCCACTAACGACATGTTCTTTAGCCTAAATCTAGAAATATGTAAACTATAATGGTATTCTCAAACAGGTGGTCCCATGATCACACGCTCTGTTCGTACGAGTTACATTGGTCCCGTGCGAGGTGTTAGTGCCACTCACGGGGCCGTTCAGGGGCTGTTTCGGGTTTTCGGCCACTAATGCCCTATTTTTATGCCCAAGTCTAGAAATATGCAAATTAATATCAGATTATTAAGCCTGGAGTCTCGTGATTGCGCGATCAGTTCGTTTGAGTTACGTTGGTCCCGTGCGAGGTGTTGGTGCCACTCACGGGGCCGTTCGGGGGTTGTTTTGGGTTTTTCCTACTAACGCCATGTTTTGCCTAAGTCCTAATATTTTTAAATTGTCATTGTATTCTCAAAATGGGAGTCCCGTGATCTCGTGATCCATTCCTACGAGTTACATTGGTCCCGTCCGAGGTGTTGGTGCAACTTACAAGGTCGTTCGGGGGCTGTTTTGGGTTTTCGTCAAGTAATGACCAGTTTTTAAGACTCAATAGAGAAATGTGCAAATTATCATCATTTTCTCAAACCGGGAGTCGCTTGATTGCGCGGTCAGTTCGTATGAGTTACATTGGTCCTGTGTGAGGTGTTGGTGCCACTCATAGGGTCGTTTGGGGGTTGTTTCGAGGTTTCTCCCACTAACACCCTATTTTTATGCTTAAGTCCATAATTATGCAAATTATCATTTTATTCTCAAATCGGGAGTCCCGTGATTGTGCGATCAGTTCATACGAGTTACATTGGTCCCGCACGAGGTGTGGTTGCCACTATCGGGGACGTTCGGGGGCTGTTTCCTGTTTTCCCCCACTAACGCCCTATTGTTATGCCGAAGTCTCAAACTATCAAAATTAATATCATATTCTGGAACAGGGAGTCCCGTGATCATGGGGTCAGTTCGTACGAGTTACATTGGTTCGGTGCGAGGTGTTGGTGCCACTCACGGGGCCGTACGGGGGTAGTTTCGGGTTTTCGCCCACTAACGCAAAGTTTTTAAGCCTAAATCTAGAAATATGCAAATTATTATGGTATTCTCAAATCGATAGTCCCAAGATGACGCGGTCAGTTTGTACGAGTTACATTGGTCCCGTGCGAGGTGTTGGTGCCACTCACGGGGCCATTCGGGGCCTACTTCGGGTTTTCACCCACTAACGACATGTTTTTAAGCCAATGTATAGAAATATGAAAATTATTATTATATTCTCAAATCGGGAGTCCCGTGATAGCGCGGTCAAATCGTACGAGTTACATTGGTCCCGCGCGAGGTGTTGTTTCCACTAACAAGGTCGTTCGGGGGCTATTTCGTGTTTTCCCCCACTAACGCCCTATTTTTATGCCTACGTCTCAAAATATCTAAATTAATATCATATTTTGAAACAAGGAGTCCCGTGATTGTGGGGTCAGTTCGTACGAGTTACATTGGTCCGGTGCGAGGTGTTGGTGCCACTCACGGGGCCGTACGGGGGCAGTTTCGGGTTTTCGCACACTAACGACAAGTTTTTATGCCTAAATCTAGAAATATGCAAATTATTATGGTATTATCAAATCGGTAGTCATAAGATCACACGGCCAGTTAGTACGAGTTACATTGGTCCCATGCGAGGTGCTGGTGCCACTCACGGGGCCATTCGGGAGCTACTTCGGGTTTTTGCCCACTAACGACATGTTTTAAGCCTATGTCTGGAAATATGAAAATTATTGTCATATTCTCAAATCGGGAGTCCCGTGATAGCGCGGTCAGTTCGTACGAGTTACATTGGTCCTGTGCGAGGTGTTGGTGCCACTCACGGGCCATTCGGGGGCTGTTTTGAGTTTTCCTCCACTACCGCTATATTTTGCCTAAGTCCTAATATTTTTAAATTATTGTCGTATTCTCAAACCAGGAGTCTTGTGATTGCGCGATCAGTTGCTACGAGTTACATTGGTCCTGTGCGAGGTGTCAGTGCCACTCACGGGGCCATTCGGGGACGGTTTCGGGTTTTCCACCACTAACAATAAGTTTTTAAGACTAATTCTAGAAATATGCAAATAATCATTGTATTCTCAAACTGTGAGTCCCGTGATCACGGGGTTGATTCGTAAGAGTTACATTGGTCCCGTGTGAGGTGTTGGTGCCACTCACGGGGCCATTCGGGGGTTGTTTCGGGTTTTACCCCACTAATGCCATGTTTTGCCCACGTCCTGGTATATTTAAATCATCATTGTATTCTCATACTGGGAGTCCCGTGATCACGCTGCCAGTTACTATGAGTTACATTGGTCCCGTCCGAAGTGCTGGTGCCACTCACGGGGTCGTTCGGGGGCAGTTTTGGGTTTTTGCCCACTAACGGCAAGTTTTTAATCCTCAGTCTTGAAATATGCAAATTATCATCGTATTCTCAAACCGAGAGTCCCGTGATCGCGCGGTCATTTCGTACGAGTTACATTGGTCCTGTGCGAGGTGTTGGTGCCACTCACGGGGCCATTCGGGGGCTGTTTCGGATTTTCGCACACTAACAACAAATTTTTAAGCCTAAGTCTTGAAATATGCAAATTATCTTCATATTCTCAAACCAAAAGTCTCGTGATCTTGCGATCAGTTCGCACGGGTTACATTGGTTCCGTGCTAGGTTTTTATGCCACTCAGGGGCATTCGACGACTGTTTCAGGTTTTCCCCCACTAACGCCATGTTTTGTCTAAATCCTGATATTTTTAAATTATCATCGTATTCTCAAACTAGAAGTCCCATGATCACACGGTCAGTTCCTACGAGTTACATTGCTTCCATGGGAGCTGTTGGTACCACTCACGGGGCTATTTTTGGTTTTTGTCCACTAACGGCAAGTTTTTAAGCCTCAATATAGAAATATACAAATTATCATCATTTTCTCAAATTGGGAGTCCCTTGATCGTGCGGTTAGTTCGTACGATTTACATTGGTCCCGTACGAGGGGTTGGTTCCACTCATAGGGTCGTTCGGGGGCTGTTTCGAGGTTTCCCTCACTAACGCCCTAGTTTTATGCCTAAGTCCAGAAATATGCAAATTATTACTGTATTATCAAACCGGGAGTCCCTGGATCGTGCGATCAGTTCGTACGAGTTACATTGGTCCTTCGCGAGGTGTTGGTGCCACTAACGGGGCTGTTTCGAGTTTTCCCCCGCTAATGCTCTATTTTTAGGCCTAAGTTTCAAAATATGCAAATTGATGTCGTATTCTGAAACAAGGAGACCCGTTATCGCGAGGACAGTTCGTACGAGTTACGTTGGTCTGGTGCGAGGTGTTGGTGCCACTCACGGGGCCGTACGGGGGCAGTTTCGGGTTTTCGCCCACTAACGGCAAGTTTTTAAGCCTAAATCTAGAAATATGCAAAATATTATGGTATTCTCAAACCGGTAGTACCAAGATCACGCGATCAGTTCGTACGAGTTACATTGTTCCCGTGCGAGGTGTTGGTGCCACTCACGGGGCGGTTCGGGAGCAATTTTGGGTTTTTGCCCACTAATGGTATGTTTTTAATCCTAAATCTACAAATATGCAAATTATTATCATATTCTCATATTGGGAGTCCCGTGATAGCGTGGTCAGTTCGTACGGGTTACATTGGTCCTGTGCGAGGTGTTGGTGCCACTCACGGTGCCATTCGGGGGCTATTTTGGGTCTTCCTACACTACCGCCATATTTTGCCACAGTACTAATATTTTTAAATTATTATCGTATACTTAAACCAGGAGTCTTGTGATTGCAAGGTCAGTTCCTACGAGTTTCATTGGTCCTGTGCGAGGTGTCAGTGCCACTCACGGGGCCGTTCGGGGACTCATCCGAGTTTTCCCCCACTAACGACAAGTTTTTAAACCTAATTCCAGAAATATGCAAATTATCGACGTATTCTCAAATTGGGAGTCCCGTGATCGTGCGGTAGATTCGTAAGAGTTTCATTGGTCCCGCGCGAGGTGTTGGTGCCACTAACAGGGCCGTTCGCGGGCTGTTTCGGGTTTTCCCCCGCTAACGATCTATTTTTATGCCTAAGTCTCAAAATATGCAAATTAATGTTGTATTCTGAAATAAGGAGACCCGTGATCGGGAGGTCAGTTCGTACGAGTTACATTGGTCTGGTGTGAGGTGTTGGTGCCACTCACGGGGCCGTACGGGGGCAGTTACGGGTTTTCACCCACTAATGGCAACTTTTTAAGCCTAAATCTAGAAATATGCAAATAATTTTGGTATTATCAAAACGGTAGTCCCAAGATCGCGCTGTCAGTTAATACGAGTTACATTGGTCCCGCGCGAGGTGTTGGTGCCACTCACGGGACCGTTTTAGGTTTTTGACCATTAACGACATGTTTTTAAGCCTAAGTCTAGAAATATGAAAATTATTATCCGATTCTTAAATCGGGAGTCCCGTGATAGCGTGGTCAGTTCCTGTGAGATGTGTTGGTGCCTCTCACGGGGCCGTTCGGGGGCTGTTTCGGGTTTTCCCTTTCTAATGCCCTATTTTTATGCCTAAGTCTCAATATATGCAAATTAATGTCGTATTCTGAAACAAGGAGTCCCGTGATCACGAGGTCAGTTCGTACGAGTTACATTGGTCTGGTGCGAGGTGTTGGTGCCACTCACGGGGCCGTACGGGGGCAGTTTTGGGTTTTCGCCCACTAATGGCAAGTTTTTAAGCCTAAATCTAGAAATTTGAAAATTATTATGGTATTCTCAAACCGGTAGTCCCAAGATCATGCGGTTAGTTCGTACGAGTTACATTGGTCCCGTGCGAGGTGTTGGTGCCACTCACGGGGCCGTTTTGGGGTTTTGCCCATTAACGGCATGTTTTTAAGCCTAAGTCTAGAAATATGCAAATTCTTATCGTATTCTCAAATCGGGAGTCCCGTGATAGCGTGGTCAGTTCGTACGAGTTACATCGGTCCTGTGCAAGGTGTTGGTGCCTCTCACGGGCCGTTCGGGGGTTGTTTCAGGTTTTCCCCCCGCTAACACCCTATTTTTATGCCTAAGTCTCAAAATATGCAAATTAATGTCGTATTCTTAAACAAGGAGTCCCGTGATCGCGAGGTCAGCTCGTACGAGTTACATTGGTCTGGTGCGAGGTGTTGGTACCACTCACGGGGCTGTACGGGGGTAGTTTCAGGTTTTCGCCCACTAATGGCAAGTTTTTAAGCCTAAATCTAGAAATATGCAATTTATTATGGTATTCTCAAACCGGTAGTCCCAAGATGAAGCGGTTAGTTCATACGAGTTACATTGGTCCCGTCCGAGGTGTTAGTGCCACTCACGGGGCGGTTCGGGGGCAGTTTTGGGTTTTTGCCCACTAACGGCATGTTTTTAAGCCTAAATCTACAAATATGCAAATTATTATCATATTCTGAAATTGGGAGTCCCATTATCGCGAGGTCAGTTCGTACGAGTTACATTGGTCTGGTGCGAGGTCTTGGTGCCACTCACTGGACCGTACGGGGGCAGTTTCGGGTTTTCGGCCACTAACGGCAAGTTTTTGAGCCTAAATCTAGAAATATGCAAATTATTATGGTATTCTCAAACCGATAGTCCCAAGATCACGCGGCCAGTTCGTACGAGTTACATTGGTCCCGTGCGACGTGTTGGGCCCACTCACGGGGCAGTTCGGTGGTAGTTTTGGGATTTTTCCCACTAACGGCATGTTTTTAAGCCTAAATATACAAATATGAAAATTATTATCATATTCTCAAATTGGGAGTCCCGTGATAGCATGGTCAGTTCGTACGGGTTACATTGGTCCTGTGCGAGGTGTTGGTTTCACTCACGGTGCCATTCGGGGGCTATTTTAGGTGTTTCTACACTACCGCCATATTTTGCCTCAGTACTAATATTTTTAAACTATTATCGTATTCTCAAACCAAGAGTCCTGTGATTGCACGGTCAGTTCCTACGAGTTAAATTGGTCCTGTGCGAGGTGTCAGTGCCACTCACGGGGCCGTTCGGGGACTCATCCGAGTTTTCCCCCACTAACGACAAGTTTTTAAGCCTAATTCCAGAAATATGCAAATTATTAATGAATTCTCAAATTTGGAGTCCCATGATCGCGCGGTCGATTCGTAAGAGTTTCATTGGTCCCGCGCGAGGTGTTGGTGCCACTAACAGGGCCGTTCGGGGGCTGTTTCAAGTTTTCCCCCGCTAACGCCCTATTTTTATTCCTAAGTCTCAAAATATGCAAATTAATGTCGTATTCTGAAACAAGGAGACCCGTGATCACGAGGTCAGTTCATACGAGTTACATTGGTCTGGTGCGAGGTGTTAGTGCCACTCACAGGGCCGTACGGGGGCAGTTTCGGGTTTTCGCCCACTAATGGCAACTTTTTAAGCCTAAATCTATAAATATGCAAATTATTATGGTATTCTCAAACCGGTAGTCCCAAGATCACGCGATCAGTTCGTACGTGCTACATTGGTCCCGTCCGAGGTGTCGGTGCCACTAACGAGGCGGTTCGGGGGCAATTTTGGGTTTTTGCACACTAACGGCATGTTTTTAAGCCTAAATCTACAAATATGCAAATTATTATCATATTCTCAAATTGGGAGTCTCGTGATAGCGTGGTCAGTTCGTACGGGTTACATTGGTCCAGTGCGAGGTGTTGGGGCCACTCACGGTGCCATTCGGGGGCGATTTTGGGTTTTCCTACACTACCGCCATATTTTGCCTCAGTACTAATATTTTTAAATTATTATCGTATTCTCAAACCAGGAGTCTTGTGATTGAACGGTTAGTTCCTACGAGTTACATTGGTCCTGTTCGTGGTGTCAGTGCCACTCAAGGGGCCGTTCGGGGACTCATCCGAGTTTTCCCCCACTAACGGCAAGTTTTTAAGCCTAAGTCTAGAAATATGCAAATTGTTATCGTATTCTCAAATCGGGAGTCCCGTGATAGCGTGGTCAGTTCGTACGCGTTACATTGGTCCTGTGCGAGGTGTTGGTGCCTCTCGCGGAGCCGTTCGGGGGCTGTTTCGGGTTTTCGCCCACTAATGGCAACTTTTTAAGCCTAAAATTATAAATATGCAAATTATTATGGTATTCTCAAACCGGTAGTCCCAAGATCAAGCGGTCAGTTCGTACGTGTTACATTGGTCCCGTCCGAGGTGTCGGTGCCACTCACGGGGCGGTTCGGGTGCAATTTTGGGTTTTTGCCCACTAACGACATGTTTTTAAGCCTAAATCTACAAATATGCAAATTATTATCATCTTCTCAAATTGGGAGTCCCGTGATAGAGTGGTCAGTTCGTATGGGTTACATTGGTCCTGTGCGAGGTGTTGGTGCCACTCACGGTGCCATTCGGGGGCGATTTTGGGTTTTCCTACACTAACGCCATATTTTGCCTCAGTACTAATATTTTTAAATTATTATCGTATTCTCAAACCAGGAGTCTTGTGATTGCACGGTCAGTTCCTACGAGTTACATTGGTCCGATGCGAGGTGTCAGTGCCACTCAAGGGGCCGTTCGGGGACTCATCCGAGTTTTCCCCCACTAACGGCAAGTTTTTAAGCCTAATTCCAGAAATATGCAAATTATCATCGTATTCTCAAATTAGGAGTCCCGTGATCACGCGGTCGATTTGTAAGAGTTTCATTGGTCCCGCGCGAGGTTTTGGTGCCACTAACAGGGCTGTTCGGGGGCTGTTTCGAGTTTTCCCCCGCTAACGCTCTATTTTTATGCCTAAGTCTCAAAATATGCAAATTAATGTCGTATTATGAAACAAGGAGACCCGTGATCGCGAGGTCATTTCGTACGAGTTACATTGGTCTGGTGCGAGGTGTTGGTGCCACTCACGGGGCCGTACGGGGGCAGTTTTGGGTTTTCGCCCACTAATGGCAACTTTTTAAGCCTAAATCTAGAAATACGCAAAGTATTATGGTATTCTCAAACCGGTAGTCCCAAGATCACGCGGTCAGTTCGTACGAGTTACATTGGTCTCATGCGAGGTGTTGGTGCCACTCACGGGGCCGTTTAAGGTTTTTGCCCATTAACGTCATGTTTTTAAGCCTAAGTCTAGGAATATGAAAATTGTTATCGTATTCTTAAATCGGGAGTCCCGTTATAGCGTGGTGAGTTCGTACGAGTTACATTGGTCCTGTGCGAGGTGTTGGTTCCTCTTACGGGGCCGTTCGGGGGCTGTTTCGGGTTTTGCCCCGCTACCGTCCTATTTTTATGCCTAAGTCTCAAAATATGAAAATTAATGTCGTATTCTGAAACAAGGAGTCCCGTGATCAAGAGGTCAGTTCGTACGAGTTACATTGGTCTGGTGCGAAGTGTTGGTGCCACTCACGGGACCGTACGGGGGCAGTTTTGGGTTTTCGCCCAATAATGACAAGTTTTTAAGCCTAAATCTAGAAATATGAAAATTATTATGGTATTCTCAAACCGGTAGTCCCAAGATCACGCGGTCAGTTCGTACGAGTTACATTGGTCCCGTACGAGGTGTTGGTACCACTCACGGGGCCGGTTTGGATTTTTGCCCATTAACGGCATGTTTTTACGCTTAAGACTAGAAATATGCAAATTGTTATCGTATTCTCAAATCGGGAGTCCCGTGATAGCGTGGTCAGTTCGTACGAGTTACATTGGTCCTGTGCGAGGTGTTGGTGCCTCTCACGGGGCCGTTCGAGGCCTGTTTCGGGTTTTCTCCCGCTAACGCCCTATTTTTATGCCTAAGTCTCAAAATATGCAAATTAATGTTGTATTCTGAAACAAGGAGTCCCGTGATCGCGAGGTCAGTTCATATGAGTTACATTGATCTGGTGCAAGGTGTTAGTGCCACTCACGGGGCCGTACGGGGGCAGTTTCGGGTTTTTGCCGAGTAATGTCAGGTTTTTAAGCCTAAATCTATAAATATGCAAATTATTATGGTATTCTCAAATCGGTAGTCCTAAGATGACGCGGTCAGTTCGTACGTGTTACATTAGTCCTGTCCGAGGTGTCGGTGCCACTCACAGGGCAGTTCGGGGGCCGTTTTGGGTTTTTTCCCACTAACGACATGTTTTTAAGCCTAAATCTACAAATATGCAAATTATTATCATATTCTCAAATTGGGAGTCCCGTGATAGCATGGTCAGTTTGTACGGGTTACATTGGTCCTGTGCGAGGTGTTGGTGCCACTCACAGTGCCATTCGGGGGCTATTTTGGGTTTTCCTACACTACCGCCATATTTTTCCATAGTACTAATATTTTTAAATTATTATCGTATTCTCAAACCAGGAGTCTTGTTATTGCACGGTCAGTTCCTACGAGTTACATTGGTCCTGTGCGAGGTGTCAGTGCCACTCACGGGGCCGTTCGGGGACTCATCCAAGTTTTCCCCCACTAACGACAAGTTTTTAAACCTAATTCCAGAAATATGCAAATTATCGACGTATTCTCAAATTGGGAGTCCCGTGATCGCGCGGTCGATTCGTAAGAGTTTCATTGGTCCCGCGCGAGGTGTTGGTGCCACTAACAGGGCCGTTCGCGGGCTGTTTCGGGTTTTCCCCCGCTAACGCTCTATTTTTATGCCTAAGTCTCAAAATATGCAAATTAATGTTGTATTCTGAAACAAGGAGACCCGTGATCGCGAGGTCAGTTCGTACGAGTTACATTGGTCTGGTGCAAGGTGTTGGTGCCACTCACGGGGCCGTACGGGGGCAGTTATGGGTTTTGACCCACTAATGGCAACTTTTTAAGCCTAAATCTAGAAATATACAAATTATTATGGTATTATCAAACCGGTAGTCCCAAGATCACGCTGTCAGTTCGTACGAGTTACATTGGTCCCGCGCGAGGTGTTGGTGCCACTCACGGGACCGTTTTAGGTTTTCTCCCATTAACGACATGTTTTTAAGCCTAAGTCTAGAAATATGAAAATTATTATCCTATTCTTAAATCGGGAGTCCCGTGATAGCGTGGTCAGTTCGTACGAGTTACATTGGTCCTGTGAGAGGTGTTGGTGCCTTTCACGGGGCCGTTCGGGGGCTGTTTCGGGTTTTCCCTTGCTAATGCCCTATTTTTATGCCTAAGTCTCAATATATGCAAATTAATGTCGTATTCTGAAATAAGGAGTCCCGTGATCACGAGGTCAGTTCGTACGAGTTACATTGGTCTGGTGCGAGGTGTTGGTGCCACTCACGGGGCCGTACGGGGGCAGTTTTGGGTTTTCGCCCACTAATGGCAAGTTTTTAAGCCTAAATCTAGAAATATGAAAATTATTATGGTATTCTCAAACCGGTAGTCCCAAGATCACGCGGTTAGTTTGTACGAGTTACATTGGTCCCGTGCGAGGTGTTGGTGCCACTCACGGGGCCGTTTTGGGGTTTTGCCCATTAACGGCATGTTTTTAAGCCTAAGTCTAGAAATATGCAAATTCTTATCGTATTCTCAAATCGGGAGTCCCGTGATAGCGTGGTCAGTTCGTACGAGTTACATCGGTCCTGTGCAAGGTGTTGGTGCCTCTCACGGGGCCGTTCGGGGGTTGTTTCAGGTTTTCCCCCCGCTAACGCCCTATTTTTATGCCAAAGTCTCAAAATATGCAAATTAATGTCGTATTCTTAAACAAGGAGTCCTGTGATCGCGAGGTCAGTTCGTACGAGTTACAATGGTCTGGTGCGAGGTGTTGGTGCCACTCACGGGGCTGTACGGGGGTAGTTTCAGGTTTTCGCCCACTAATGGCAAGTTTTTAAGCCTAAATCTAGAAATATGCAATTTATTATTGTATTCTCAAACCGGTAGTCCCAAGATGAAGCGGTTAGTTCATACGAGTTACATTGGTCCCGTCCAAGGTGTTGGTGCCACTCACGGGGCGGTTCGGGGGCAGTTTTGGGTTTTTGCCCACTAACGGCATGTTTTTAAGCCTAAATCTACAAATATGGAAATTATTATCATATTCTGAAATTGGGAGTCCCATTATCGCGAGGTCAGTTCGTACGAGTTACATTGGTCTGGTGCGAGGTGTTGGTGCCACTCACTGGACCGTACGGGGGCAGTTTCGGGTTTTCGGCCACTAACGACAAGTTTTTGAGCTTAAATCTAGAAATATGCAAATTATTATGGTATTCTCAAACCGATAGTCCCAAGATCACGCGGCCAGTTCGTACGAGTTACATTGGTCCCGTGCGACGTGTTGGGCCCACTCACGGGGCAGTTCGGTGGTAGTTTTGGGATTTTTCCCACTAACGGCATGTTTTTAAGCCTAAATATACAAATATGAAAATTATTATCATATTCTCAAATTGGGAGTCCCGTGATAGCGTGGTCAGTTCGTACGGGTTACATTGGTCCTGTGCGAGGTGTTGGTTTCACTCACGGTGCCATTCGGGGGCTATTTTAGGTGTTTCTACACTACCGCCATATTTTGCCTCAGTACTAATATTTTTAAACTATTATCGTATTCTCAAACCAAGAGTCCTGTGATTGCACGGTCAGTTCCTACGAGTTACATTGGTCCTATGCGAGGTGTTAGTGCCACTCACAGGGCCGTTCGGGGACTCATCCGAGTTTTCCCCCACTAACGACAAGTTTTTAAGCCTAATTCCAGAAATATGTAAATTATTAATGAATTCTCAAATTGGGAGTCCCGTGATCGCGCGGTCGATTCGTAAGAGTTTCATTGGTCCCGCGCGAGGTGTTGGTGCCACTAACAGGGCCGTTCGGGGGCTGTTTCGAGTTTTCCCCCGCTAACGCCCTATTTTTATTCCTAAGTCTCAAAATATGAAAATTAATGTCGTATTCTGAAATAAGGAGACCCGTGATCGCGAGGTCAGTTCATACGAGTTACATTGGTCTGGTGCGAGGTGTTGGTGCCACTCACAGGGCCGTACGGGGGCAGTTTCGGGTTTTCGCCCACTAATGGAAACTTTTTAAGCCTAAATCTATAAATATGCAAATTATTATGGTATTCTCAAACCGGTAGTCCCAAGATCACGCGATCAGTTCGTACGTGTTACATTGGTCCCGTCCGAGGTGTCGGTGCCACTCACGAGGCGGTTCGGGGGCAATTTTGGGTTTTTGCCCATTAAGGGCATGTTTTTAAGCCTAAATCTACAAATATGCAAATTATTATCATATTCTCAAATTGGGAGTCCCGTGATAGCGTGGTCAGTTCGTACGGGTTACATTGGTCCTGTGCGAGGTGTTGGTGGAACTCACGGTGCCATTCGGGGGCGATTTTGGGTTTTCCTACACTACCGCCATATTTTGCCTCAGTACTAATATTTTTAAATTATTATCGTATTCTCAAACCAGGAGTCTTGTGATTGCACGGTCAGTTCCTACGAGTTACATTGGTCCTGTTCGTGGTGTCAGTGCCACTCAAGGGGCCGTTCGGGGACTCATCCGAGTTTTCCCCCACTAACGGCAAGTTTTTAAGCCTAAGTCTAGAAATATGCAATTTGTTATCGTATTCTCAAATCGGGAGTCCCGTGATAGCGTGGTCAGTTCGTACGCGTTACATTGGTCCTGTGCGAGGTGTTGGTGCCTCTCGCGGGGCCGTTCGGGGGCTGTTTCGGGTTTTCGCCCACTAATGGCAACTTTTTAAGCCTAAAATTATAAATATGCAAATTATTATGGTATTCTCAAACTGGTAGTCCCAAGATCACGCGGTCAGTTCGTACGTGTTACATTGGTCCCGTCCGAGGTGTCGGTGCCACTCACAGGGCGGTTCGGGGGCAATTTTGGGTTTTTGCCCACTAACGACATGTTTTTAAGCCTAAATCTACAAATATGCAAATTATTATCATATTATCAAATTGGGAGTCCTGTGATAGCGTGGTCAGTTCGTACGGGTTACATTGGTCCTGTGCGAGGTGTTGGTGCCACTCACGGTGCCATTCGGGGGCGATTTTGGGTTTTCCTACACTAACGCCATATTTTGCCTCAGTACTAATATTTTTAAATTATTATTGTATTCTCAAACCAGGAGTCTTGTGATTGCACGGTCAGTTCCTACGAGTTACATTGGTCCGATGCGAGGTGTCAGTGCCACTCAAGGGGCCGTTCGGGGACTCATCCGAGTTTTCCCCCACTAACGGCAAGTTTTTAAGTCTAAATCTAGAAATATGCAAATTATCATCGTATTCTCAAATTAGGAGTCCCGTGATCACGCGGTCGATTTGTAAGAGTTTCATTGGTCCCGCGCGAGGTCTTGGTGCCACTAATAGGGCTGTTCGGGGGCTGTTTCGAGTTTTCCCCCGCTAACGCTCTATTTTTATGCCTAAGTCTCAAAATATGCAAATTAATGTCGTATTATGAAACAAGGAGACCCGTGATCGCGAGGTCATTTCGTACGAGTTACATTGGTCTGGTGCGAGGTGTTGGTGCCACTCACGGTGCCGTACGGGGGCAGTTTTGGGTTTTCGCCCACTAATGGTAACTTTTTAAGCCTAAATCTAGAAATACGCAAATTATTATGGTATTCTCAAACCGGAAGTCCCAAGATCACGCGGTCAGTTCGTACGAGTTACATTGGTCTCGTGCGAGGTGTTTGTGCCACTCACGGGGCCGTTTAAGGTTTTTGCCCATTAACGACATGTTTTTAAGCCTAAGTCTAGGAATATGAAAATTGTTATCGTATTCTTAAATCGGGAGTCCCATTATAGCGTGGTCAGTTCGTACGAGTTACATTGGTCCTTTGCGAGGTGTTGGTACCTCTCACGGGGCCGTTCAGGGGCTGTTTCGGGTTTTGCCCCGCTAACGTCCTATTTTTATGCCTAAGTCTCAAAATATGCAAATTAATGTCGTATTCTGAAACAAGGAGTCCCGTGATCACGAGGTCAGTTCGTACGAGTTACATTGGTCTGGTGCGAGGTGTTGGTGCCACTCACGGGACCGTACGGGGGCAGTTTTGGGTTTTCGCCCAATAATGACAAGTTTTTAAGCCTAAATCTAGAAATATGAAAATTATTATGGTATTCTCAAACCGGTAGTCCCAAGATCATGCGGTCAGTTCGTACGAGTTACATTGGTCCCGTACGAGGTGTTGGTACCACTCACGGGGCCGGTTTGGATTTTGGCCCATTAACGGCATGTTTTTAAGCCTAAGTCTAGAAATATGCAAATTGTTATCGTATTCTCAAATCGGGAATCCCGTGATAGCGTGGTCAGTTCGTACGAGTTACATTGGTCCTGTGCGAGGTGTTGGTGCCTCTCACGGGGCCGTTCGGGGGCTGTTTCGAGTTTTCCCCCGCTAACGCCCTATTTTTATGCCTAAGTCTCAAAATATGTAAATTAATGTTGTATTCTGAAACAAGGAGTCCCGTGATCGCGAGGTCAATTCATACGAGTTACATTGGTCTGGTGCAAGGTGTTGGTGCCACTCACGGGGCCGTACGGGGGCAGTTTCGGGTTTTCACCGAGTAATGTCAGGTTTTTAAGCCTAAATCTATAAATATGCAAATTATTATGGTATTCTCAAATCGGTAGTCCTAAGATGATGCGGTCAGTTCGTACGTGTTACATTAGTCCCGTCCGAGGTGTCGGTTCCACTCACGGGGCGGTTCGGGGGCCATTTTGGGTTTTTGCCCACTAACGGCATGTTTTTAAGCCTAAATCTACAAATATGCGAATTATTATCATATTCTCAAATTGGGAGTCCCGTGATAGCGTGGTCAGTTCGTACGGGTTACATTGGTCCTGTGCGAGGTGTTGGTGCCACTCACGGTGCCATTCGGGGGCGATTTTGGGTTTTCCTACACTACCGCCATATTTTGCTTCAGTACTAATATTTTTAAATTATTATTGTATTCTCAAACCAGGAGTCTTGTGATTGCACGGTCAGTTCGTACGAGTTACATTGGTCCTGTGCGAGGTGTAAGTGCCACTCACGGGGCCGTTCGGGGACTCATCCGAGTTTTACCCCACTAACGGCAAGTTTTTAAGCCTAATTCCATAAATATGCAAATTATCATCGTATTCTCAAATTAGGATTCCCGTGATCACGCGGTCGATTTGTAAGAGTTTCATTGGTCCCGCGCGAGGTATTGGTGCCACTAACAGGGCTGTTCGGGGGCTGTTTCGAGTTTTCCCCCGCTAACGCTCTATTTTTATGCCTAAGTCTCAAAATATGAAAATTAATGTCGTATTATGAAACAAGGAGACCCGTGATCATGAGGTCAGTTCGTACGAGTTATATTGGTCTGGTGCGAGGTGTTGGTGCCACTCACGGGGCCGTACGGGGGCAGTTTTGGGTTTTCGCCCACTAATGGCAACTTTTTAAGCCTAAATCTAGAAATATGAAAATTATTATGGTATTCTCAAACCGGTAGTCCCAAGATCACGCGGTCAGTTCGTATGAGTTACATTGGTCTCGTGCGAGGTGTTGGTGCCACTCACGGGGTCGTTTAAGGTTTTTGCCCATTAACGGCATGTGTTTAAGCCTAAGTCTAGGAATATGAAAATTATTATCGTATTCTTAAATCGGTAGTTCCGTGATAGCGTGGTCAGTTCGTACGAGTTACATTGGTCCTGTGAGAGGTGTTGGTGCCTCTCACGGGGCCGTTCGGGGGCTGTTTCGGGTTTCCCCCCGCTAACGTCCTATTTTTATGCCTAAGTCTCAAAATATGAAAATTAATGTCGTATTCTGAAAAATGGAGTCCCGTGATCGCGAGGTCAGTTCGTACGAGTTACATCTGTCTGGTGCGAGGTGTTGGTGCCACTAACGGGACCGTACGGGGGCAGTTTTGGGTTTTCGCCCGATAATGGAAAGTTTTTAAGCCTAATTCTAGAAATATGGAAATTATTATGGTATTCTCAAACCGATAGTCCCAAGATCACGCGGTCAGTTCGTACGAGTTACATTGGTCCCGTACGAGGTGTTGGTACCACTCACGGGGCCGGTTTGGATTTTTCCCATTAACAGCATGTTTTTAAGCCTAAGTCTAGAAATATGCAAATTGTTATCGTATTCTCAAATCAGGAGTCCCGTGATAGCGTGGTCCGTTCGTACGAGTTACATTGGTCCTGTGCGAGGTTTTGGTGCCTCTCACGGGGCCGTTCGGGGGCTGTTTCGGGTTTTCCCCCGCTAACGCCCTATTTTTATGTCTAAGTCTCAAAATATGCAAATTAATGTCATATTCTGAAACAAGGAGTCCCGTGATTGCGAGGTCAGTTCATACGAGTTACATTGGTCTGGTACGAGGTGTTAGTGCCACTCACGGGGCCGTACGGGGGCAGTTTCGGATTTTCACCCACTAATGTCAAGTTTTTAGGACTAAATCTAGAAATATGCAAATTATTATGGTATTCTCAAACCGGTAGTCCTAAGATGACGCGGTCAGTTCGTACGTGTTACATTGGTCCCGTCCGAGGTGTCGGTGCCACTCACGGGGCGGTTCGGGGGTAGTTTTGGGTTTTTGCCCACTAACGGCATGTTTTTAAGCCTAAATCTACAAATATGCAAATTATTATCATATTCTCAAATTGGGAGTCCCGTGATTGCGAGGTCAGTTCGTATGAGTTACATTGGTCTGGTGCGAGGTGTTGGTGCCACTCACGGGACCATACGGGGGCAGTTTCGAGTTTTCGCCCACTAATGTCAGGTTTTTAAGCCTAAATCTAGAAATATGAAAATTATTATGGTATTCTCAAACTGGTAGTCCCAGGATCACGCGACCAGTTTTTATGAGTTACATTGGTCCCGTGCGACGTGTTGGTGCCACTCACGGGGCGGTTCGGGGGCAGTTTTGGGTTTTTGCACACTAACGACATGTTTTTAAGCCTAAATCTACAAATATGCAAATTATTATCATATTCTCGAATTGGGAGTCCCGTCATTGCGTGGTCAGTTCGTACGGGTTACATTGGTCTTGTGCGAGGTGTTAGTGCCACTCACTAGACCGTACAGGGGTAGTTTCGGTTTTTCGCCCACTAACGGCAAGTTTTTGAGCCAAAATCTAGAAATATGCAAATTATTATGGTATTCTCAAACTGGTAGTCCCAGGATCACGCGGCCAGTTCGTACGAGTTACATTGGTCCCGTGCGACGTGTTGGCGCCGCTCACGGGGCGGTTCGGGGGCAGTTTTGGGTTTTTGCCCACTAACGGCATGTTTTTAAGCCTAAATCAACAAATATGCAAATTATTATCATATTCTCATATTGGGAGTCCTATGATAGCGTGGTCAGTTCGTACGGGTTACATTGATCCTGTTCGAGGTGTTGGTTCCACTCACGGTGCCATTCGGGAGCTATTTTGGGTTTTCCTACACTACCGCCATATTTTGCCTCAGTACTAATATTTTTAAATTATTATCGTAATCTCAAACCAGGAGTCTTGTGATTGCACGGTCAGTTCCTACGAGTTACATTGGTCCTGTGCGAGGTGTCAGTGCCACTCACGGGGCCGTTCGGGGACTCATCCGAGTTTTCCCCCACTAACGGCAATTTTTTAAGCCTAATTACAGAAATATGCAAGTTATCGTCGTATTCTCAAATTGGGAGTCCCGTGATCGTGCGGTCGATTCGTAAGAGTTTCATTGGTCCCGCGCGAGGTGTTGGTGCCACTAACGGGGCTGTTTCGGGTTTTCCCCCGCTAACACTCTATTTTTATGCCTAAGTCTCAAAATATGCAAATTAATGTCGTATTCTGAAATAAGAAGTCCCGTGATCGCGAGGTCAGGTCGTACGAGTTACATTGGTCTGGTGCGAGGTGTTGGTGCCACTCACGGGGCCGTACGGGGGCAGTTTTGGGTTTTCGCCCACTAATGGCAAGTTTTTAAGCCTAAATCTAGAAATATGCAAATGATTGTGGCATTCTCAAATCGGTAGTCCCAAGATTATGCGGTCAGTTCGTACGAGTTACATTGGTCCCGTGTGAGGTGTTGGTGCCACTCACGGGGCCATTTTGGGTCTTTGCCCATTAACAACATGTTTTTAAGCCTAAGTCTAGAACTATGCAAATTGTTATCGTATTCTCAAATCGGGAGTCCCGTGATAGCGTTGTTAATTCGTACGAGTAACATTGGTCCTGTGCGAGGTGTTGGTGCCTCTCACGGGGCCGTTCGGGGGCTATTTCGGGTTTTCCCCCGCTAATGCTCTATTTTTATGCCTAAGTCTCAAAATATGCAAATTAATGTCGAATTCTGAAACAAGGAGTCCCGTGATCGCGAGGTCAGTTCGTACGAGTTACATTGGTCTGATACGAGGTGTTGGTGCCACTCACGGGGCCGTACGAAGGCAGTTTCAGGTTTTCGCCCACTAATGGCAAGTTTTTAAGCCTGAATCTAGAAATATGCAAATTATTATGGTATTATCAAGCCGGTAGTGCCAAGATCACGCGGTCAGTTCGTACGAGTTACAATGGTCCCGTGCGAGGTGTTGGTGCCACTCACGGGGCCGTTTTGGGTTTTTGCCCATTAACGGCATGTTTTTAAGCCTAAGTCTAGAAATATGAAAATTGTTATCGTATTCTCAAATCGGGAGTCCCGTGATAGCGTGGTCAGTTCGTACGAGTTACATTGGTCCTATGCAAGGTGTTGGTGCCTCTCACGGGGCCGTTCGTGGGCTGTTTTGGGTTTTCACCCACTAAAAACAAATTTTTAAGCCTATGTCTTGAAATATGCAAATTATCCTCGTATTCTCAAACCAAAAGTCTCGTGATCCTGTGATAAGTTCGTACAAGATACATTGGTCCCATGACAAGTTTTTGTGCCACTCAGGGGCATTCGACGGCTGTTTCAGGTTTTCACCCACTGACGCCATGTTTTGCCTAAATCTTGATGGTTTTAAATTATCGTCGTATTTTGAAACTGGGAGTTCCATGACCGCGTGGTCAGTTTTTACGAGTCTCATTGCTCCCGTGGGAGGTATTGGTGACACTCACGGAGCTGTTTCGCATTTTCGCCCACTAACGGCGAGTTTTTAAGCCTCAATCTAGAAATATTCAAATTATCGTCGTATTCTCAAATCGGGAGTCCCGTGATCATGTTGTCAGTTCATACGAGTTACATTGGTACCGTGCAAGGTGTTGGTGCCACTCACGGGGCCGTTCGGGGACAGTTTTGGGTTTTCCTCCACTAACGCCATGTTTTGCCTAAGTCCTGATATTTTAAAATTATCGTCATATTCTTAAATCGGGAGTCCCGTGATTGAGCATTTAGTTCGTACGAGTTACATTGTTTCAGTGCGAGGTGTTGGTGCCACTCAAGGGGCCGTTCGGGGGCAATTTCGAGTTTTCGCTGATTAACATCAAGTTTTTAAGACTAAATCTAGAAATATGAAAGTTATCATCTTATTCTGAAATCGCTGGTCCCGTGTTCATGCGGCCAATTCGTAGGAGTTACATTGTTCCCGTGTGAGGTGTTGGTGGCACTCATGGGGCCATTCGAGGGTGTTTCGGGTTTTCTCCCACTAATGGCAAGTTTTAAAGCCTAATTCTAGAAATATGCAAATTATCGTTGTATTCTTAAACTGGGAGCCCTATGATCGCGCGATCGGTTCGTACGAGTTACATTAGTCCCGTGCGAGGTGTTGGTGCCACTCACGGGGCCGTGAGGGGGCTATTTCGTATTTTGGCACACTAACCGCAAGTTTTTAAGCCTAAGACTAGAAATATGTTAATTATCATCGTATTCACAAATAGGGAGTCACGTGATCACGCGATCAGTTTGTACGAAATACATTCATCCCGTTCGAGGTGGTGGTGCCACTCACAGGGCCATTCGGGGGCTGTTCATGTTTTCCCCCACTAACGCCATGTTTTGCCTAAGTCCTAATATTTTATAATTGTCGTATTATTCTCAAACTGAGAGTCCCGTGATCACACTATTAGTTCGTACGAGTAACATGGGTCATGTGCAAGGTGTTGGTTCCACTCAAGGGGTCATTCGGGGGTTGTTTCGAGTTTTACCCCTAATGGCATGTTTTTAAGCCTAAGTCTAGAAATATACAAATTATCGTCATATTCTCAAACAGGGAGTCCCATGATCGCGTGGTCAATTTGTTCGAATTACATTCGTCCCAAGCGAGGTGTTGATGCCACTCACAAGGCCGTTTAAGGGCCGTTTTGAGTTTTCCTCCACTAATGCCATGTTGTAACTAAGTCCCGATATTTTTGAATTATCGTTGTATTGTCAAACCGGGAGTTCTGTGATTGTGCTGTTAGTTCTTACGAGTTACATTGGTCCCGTACGAGGTGTTGGTGCCACTCATGGGTCCGTTCGGGTGCTGTTTTAGGTTTTCCCCCACTAACGCGCTGTTTTTATTCCCAAGTTTAGAAATATGAAAATTAATGTCATATTCTCAAATTGGGAGTCCCGTGATCACGCGATCTGTTCGTACAATTTACATTGGTCCGGTGCGAGGTGTTGGTGCCACTCACTAGGCTGTTCGGGGGCACTTTCGGGTTTTCGCCCACTAACGACAAGTTTTAAATCCTAAATCTAGAAATATGCAAATTATCATCGTATTCTCAAACTGGCAGTCCCGTGACTGCGCGATCAGGTCGTACGAGTTACATTGGTCCCACGCGAGGGGGTGGTGCCCCTCACGGGGCCGTTCAGGGGCTATTTCGGGTTTTCTCCCACTAACGGCGAGTTTTTCAGCCTTAGTCTAGAAATATGAAAATTATCATCGTATTATCAAACTAGGAGTCCCGTGATTGCGTTGTTAGTTCCTACAAATTACATTGGTCTAGTGCCACTCACGGGGCCGTTCGTGGGCAATTTTGGGTTTTCGCCCACTAATGGAAATTTTTTAGGCCTAAGTCGTGAAGTATGCTATTAATCCTCATATTCTCAAACTGAAAGTCCTGTGATTCCACGGTCAGTTCATACGAGATACATTGGTCCCGTGCCAGGTATTGGCCACTCAGGGGGCATTTAGCGGTTGTTTCGAGGTTTCCCCCACTAATGCCATGTTTTGCCTAAGTCTGAATATTTTTAAATTATCATCATATTCTCAAACTGAGAGTCTCATGATTGTCCAGTCAGTTCGTACGAGTTACATTGGTCCCTGCGAGGTGTTGGTGCCACTCACGGGGCCCTTCGGGGGATCTTTCGGGTTTTCGCCCACTAAGGACAAGTTTTTAAGCCCACGTCTAGAAATATGCAAATTTTCCTCGTATTCTCAAATCGAGTGTCCCGTGATCGTGCGATCAGTTCGTACGAGTTATATTGGTCCTGTGCGAGCTGTTGGAGCCACTCACGGGGCCGTTCGGGGGCTATTTTGGGTTTTTTCCCACTAACGAAATTTTTTTAAGCTTAAGTCTTGAAATATGCAAATTATCCTCGTATTATCAAATCGAGTGTCCCATGATGCCACGGTCAGTTCGTACGAGATACATTGGTCCCATGCCAGGTGTTGGTGCCACTCCAGGGGCATTCGGCAGGTGTTTTGGGTTCCCCCCTAACGCCATGTTTTGGCTAAGTCCTGGTATTTTTAAATTATCGCCGTATTGTCAAATTGGGAGTCCCATGATCGTGCAATTAGTTCGTATGAGTTACATTGGTCCCGTGTGAGGTGTTGGTGCCACTCAGAGCGGCCGTTCTGCGACTATTTTGAGTCCTGCCCCGAACGCCCTATTTTTATGCCTAAGTCTCAAAATATGCAAATTAACATCGTATTGTGAAATCAGGAGTCCCGTGATTACGCGGTCAGTTCGTACGAGTTACATTGGTCCCGTGCGAGGTGTCGGTGCCACTTACGGGGCCGTTCGAGGGTTGTTTCGAGTTTTCGCCCACTAACGGCATATTTTCAAGCCTAAGTCTAAAAATACCCAAATTATTGTTGTACTCTCAAATCGAGAGTCGTGTGATAGCGCGGTCAGTTTGTACGAGTTACATTGGTCCCGTGTGAGGTGTTAGTGCCACTCACGGGGCGGTTCGGGGGTTATTTCGGGTTTTCCCCCGCTAACGCCATGACTTGCCAAAGTCATGACATTTTTCAATTATGTTCGTATTCTCTAACCGAGAATCCCGTGATCGCGCGATCAGTTCGTACTAGTTGCATTGGTCCCATGCGAGGTGTTAGTGCCACTTAGAGGGCCGTTTGGGGGATGTTTCCTGTTTTTACCGACTAACGACAAGTTTTTAAGCTTAAGTCTAGGAATATGCAAATTATCATCATGTTCACAAACGGGGAGTCACATGATCGCACGGTCAGTTTGTACGAGTTACGTTGGTCCCATGTGAGGTGTTGGTGCCCCTCACGGGTCCATTCCGGTGCTGTTTCAGGTTTTCCTCCACTAATAGCAAGTTATTAAGCCTAAATCTAGAAATATGCCAATTATCGTCGTATTCTCAAACAGGAAGTCTCGATCGCACGGTCCGTTCGTACGAGTTACATTGGTCCCGTGCGAGGTGTTGGTGCCACTTACGAGGCCGTTCGGGGGATGTTTCGGGTTTTCTCCTACTAACGGCGAGTTTTTAAGCCTCGGTCTAGAAATATGCAAATTATCATCATTTTGTCAAACCAGGAGTCCCGTGATTGTGCGGTTAATTCCTACAAATTACATTGGTCTAGTGCAAGGTGTTGGTTCCACTCACGGTGCCGTTCGTGGGACATTTTGGGTTTTCGCCCACTAATGGAAATTTTTTAGGCATAAGTCTTGAAATATGCAAATTATCCTCGTATTCTTAAAATTAAAGTCCCGCAATTTCGCGGTCAGTTCATACGAGATACATTGGTCCTGTGCTAGGTATTGGCCACTCAGGGGACCTTCGGCGGTTGTTTCGAGTTTTCGCCCAATAATGCCATGTTTTGCCTAAGTCCGAATATTTTACAATTAACATCGTATTCTCAAACCGAGAGTCCCATGATTGCCCAGTCAGTTCGTACGAGTTACATTGGTCCCTGCGAGGTGTTGGTGCCACTCACGGGGCCGTTCGGGAGCTCTTTCGAGTTTTTGCCCACTAACGACAAGTTTTTAAGCCCACGTCTAGAAATATGCAAATTATCGTTGTATTCTAAAATCGAGAGTCCTGTGATCATGCGCTCAATTCGTATGAGTTACATTGGTCCTGTGCGAGGTGTTGGTGCCACTCACAGGGTCGTTCGGGGGCTGTTTTGGGTTTTCGGACACTAACGACAAGTTTTTAAGCTTTAGTCTTGAAATATGAAAATTATCCTCGTATTATCAAATCGAAAGTCCTGTGATGCCGCGGTCAGTTCATACGAGATACATTGGTCCCATGCCAGGTGTTGGTGCCACTCAGGGGGCGTTCGGCAGGTGTTTTGGGTTCCCCCCTAATGCCATGTTTAGGCCAAGTCCTGATATTTTTAAATTATCGCCGTATTCTAGAATTGGGAGTCCCATGATTGTGCGGTTAGTTTGTATGAGTTACATTGGTCCCGTACGAGGTGTTGGTGCCACTCAGAGAGGCCGTTCGGGGGCTATTTCGAGTTTGCCCCACTAACGCCCTATTTTTATGCCTAAGTCTCAAAATATGCAATTTAACATCGTATTCTGAAATCGGGAATACCGTTATTACGCGATCAGTTCGTACGAGTTACATTGGTTCCGTGCGAGGTGTTGGTGCCACTCACAGGGTCGTTCGAGGGCTGTTTCGAGTTTTCACCCACTAATGTCTTGTTTTTAAGACTAAGTCTAAAAATATCCAAATTATCATTGTACTCTCAAATCGAGAGTCCTCTGATAGCGCGGTCAATTCATACGAGTTACATTGGTCCCGTGTGAGGTGTTGGTGCCACTCACGGGGAGGTTCAGGGGTTATTTCGGGGTTTTCCCCCCTAAACGCCATGTCTTACCTAAGTCGTGATATTTTTCAATCATGTTCATATTCTCAAACCGAGAGTCCCGTGATCGAGTGGTCAGTTCCTACCAGTTACATTGGTCCCGTGTGAGGTGTCGGTACCACTTAGAGGGCCGTTTGGGGGATGTTTAGGGTTTTCCTCAACTAATGGTAAGTTTTTAAGCCTCAATCTAGAAATATGCAAATTATCATCGTATTCTCAAATCGGGAGTCCCGTGATCACGCGGTCAGTTTATACGAGTTACATTGGTCCTGTACGAGGTGTTGGTGCCACTCAAGGGGCTGTTCGGGGGCTATTTTTTGTTTTCATGCAGTAACGCCATGTTTTGCCTAAGTCCTGATATTTTTAAATTTTCATCGTATTCTCAAACCGGGAGCCCTATGATCGCACGGTCAGTTCCTGTGAGTTACATTGGTCTCGTGCGACGTGTTGGTGCCACTCACGGGGCCGTTTGGGAGCTATTTCGGGTTTTCGCCCAGTAACGACAAGTTTTAAGCCTCAGTCTAGATATATGCAAATTATCATCGTATTCTCAAATCGGGATTTTTGTGATCGCGGAATCAGTTCGTACGAGTTACATTAGTTCCGTGCGTCGTGTTAGTGCCACTCACAGGGTCGTTCGGGGGCTATTTTGTGTTTTGCCCCAGTAACAGTAAGTTTTTAAGCCTAATTCTGTAAATATGCAATGTGTCATCGTATTTTCAAGCTAGGAGTCCCGTGATCCTGTGATCAATTCATTTCAGTTATTTTGATCCCGTGCGAGGTGTTGGAGCCACTCACGGGGCCATTTCGGGGGAAGTTTCGAGTTTTCGCCCACTAACGTCAAGTTTTTAAGCCTAAGTACAAAAATATGCATATTATCATTGTATTCTCAAATCGGGAGTCTCGTGATCGCGCAGTCAGTTCGTACGAGTTAAATTTGTCTCATGCGAGGTGTAGTGCCACTCATGAGGCCGTTCGGGGGCTATTTTGGGTGTTCCCCCACTAACGCCATGTTTTTCCTAAGTCCTGATATTTTTAAATTACCATCGTATTCTCAAATTGGGTGTCTCGTGATCACGCGGTCAGTTCCTACGAGTTACATTAGTCTCGTACGAGGTGTTGGAGCCTCTCACGGGGCATTTTGGGTTTTCTCCCACTAACAGCCAGTTTTTAATCCCCAGTCTAGAAATATGAAAATTATCGTTGTATTCTCAAACCAGGCATCACGTGATCTCATGGTTAGTTCAATGAGTTACATTGGTCCCGTGCGAGGTGTTGGTGCCACTCAGGGGGGCGTTTGAGGGCTGTTTCGAGTTTTCCCCCACAAATGCCATGTTTGGCCGAGGTCTTAATATTTTTAAATTATCATCGTATTCTCAAACTGAGAGTCCCCTGACCTCGTACTTTGTTTGTACGAGTTGCGTTAGTCCCGTGCGAGGTGTTGGTGCCACATACGGGGTAGTTCGGGGGTTGTTTCGGGTTTTTTCCCACTAACGACATGTTTTGCCTAAGTCCTGATATTTTTAAATTATCCTTGTATTCTCAAATTAAGAGTCCCGTGATCACGCGGTCAGTTTCTATGAGTTACATTGGTCCCATATGAGGTGTTGGTGCCACTTACGAGGTCGTTCAGGGGTTGTTTTGGGTTTTCACCCACTAACGTCAAGTTTTTAAGCCTCAGTCTAGATATATGCAAATTATCATCGTATTCTCAAATAGGGAGTCTCGTGATCACGTGGTTAGTTCATAAGAGTTACACTGGTCCCGTGTAAGGTGTTGGTGCCACTCACGAAGCCGTTCAGGGGCAGTTTTGTGGTTTCCCCCACTAACGCCATGTTTTTAAGTCTAAGTCTAGAAACATGCAAATTATCATCGTCTTCTCAAATCGGGAGTCCCTTGATCGTGCGGTCAGTTCGTACGAGTTACGTTGGTCCGGTTCGAGGTGTTGGTAGCACTCAGGTGGCCGTTCAGGGGATGTTTCGAGTTTTCCCCCACTAATGCCATTTTTGGCCTAAGTCCTGATATTTTTAAATTATCATCGTATTCTCAAACCAGGAGTCCTGTGATCGCACGCTCAGTTCGTACGAGTTGCATTGATTCTGTGCGAGGTGTGGGTGCCATTCAGGGGCTATTTCTGGTTTTTGACCACTAACAACATGTTTTTATGCCTGAGTCTAAAAATATGCAAATTATCATCGTATCCCTAAACCAGGAGTCCCGTGATCGCGCGATCAGTTCCTACGAGTTACATTGGTCCCGTGTGAGGTATCGGTGCCACTCATGGGGCCGTTCGGGGGTTGTTTCAAGTTTTCCCCCACTAACGCCCTATTTTATGCGCAAGTGTAAAAACATGCAACTTTTTGTCATATTCTCTAACTGGGAGTCCCATAATCACGTGATCAGTTCGTACGAGTTACATTTATCTCGTGCGAGGTGTTGGTTCCACTCAAGAGGCTGTTCAGATGTTGTTTTGGTTTTTCCCCTCTAACGCCATGTTTTTCCTAAGTCCTGATATTTTTAAATTTTCATCGTATTCCAAAACCAGGAGACCCGTGATCGCGCGATCAGTTCCTATGAGTTACAGTGGTCCCGTGCGAGGTGTTGGTGCCACTCACGGGGCCGTTCAGGGGCTGTTTTTTGTTTTTTCCCACTAACAGAAAGTTTTTAAGCCTCGGTCTAGGAATATTTTAAATATCGTCATATTATCAAATAGGTTGTTTCATGATCGTGATGTCAGTTCATACTAGTAACATTAGTCCCGTACGAGGGGTTTGTACCACTCACCAGGCCGTTCGGGGGCTATTTTTGGTTTTCTCCCCCTAATGGAAAGTTTTTAAGCCAAAGCCTAGAAATATGCAAATTATCATCGTATTCTCAAACTGATAGTCCCGTGATGGCGCGGTCCGTGCCTAGGAGTTAAATTAGTCACGTGCGAGGTGTTGGCGCCACTCACGGGGCCATTCAGTATCTGTTTCGTGTTTTCCCCAACTAACGGTAAATTTTTAAGCCTAAATCTAGAAATATGAAATTATAGTCGTATTCTAAAACTAGGAGTCCCGTGATAGCACGGTCAGTTCGTACGAGTTACGTCGGTCCCCTGCGAGGTGTTTGTGCCACTCATGGGGCCGTTCGGGGGCTTTTTCGGGTTTTCCCGCACTAATGCCAAGTTTTGCCTAAGTCTTGATATTTTTAAATTATCATCGTATTCTGAAACCAAGAGTCCAATGATCGCGCGATCAGTTCCTACGAGTTACATTGGTCCCGTACGAGGTGTTAGTGCCACTCACGGGGCCGTTCGGGGGCTGTTTTGGGTTGTCGCACACTAACAGCAAGTTTTTAATCCTCGATCTAGAAATATGAAAATTATCATCGTATTCTCAAACCGGGAGACCCGTGATCTCGTGGTTAGTTCGTACGAGTTATATTGGTCCCGTGCGAGGTGTTGGTGGAACTCAAGGGGTCGTTCGGTGGCTATTTCGGGTTTTCACCTACTAACGGCAAGTTTTTAAGCCTAAGTGTAGAAATATGCTAATTATCATCATATTCTGAAAATGGGAGTACCGTGATCGCACGGTCAGTTCGTACGAGTTACACTGGTCCGGTGCGAGGTGTTGGTGCCACTCGCGGGGCCGTTCAGGGGCTGTTTTGGGTTCTCCCCCACTAACGCCATGTTTTGCTTAAGTCCTGATATTTTTAAATTTTCATCGTATTCTCAAACCGAGAGTCCAATTATCACGCAGTCAGTTCCTTCGAGTAACATTGGTCCCATACGAGGTGTTAGTGCCACTCACGGGGCCATTTCGGGGGCTATTTTGGGTTGTCGTGCACTAACGACAAGTTTTTAAGCCTCGATCTAGAAATATGAAAATTATCATCATATTCTCAAACCAGGAGACCCGTGATTGTGTGGTTAGTTCGTACGAGTTACATTGGTCCCATGTGAGGTGTTGGTGCCACTCAAGGGGTCGTTGGGTGGCTATTTCGGGTTTTCACCCACTAACGGCAAGTTTTTAAGCCTAAGTGTAGAAATATGCTAAGTATCATCATATTCTCAAAATGGGAGTACCGTGATCGCATGGTCAGTTCGTACGAGTTAGATTATTCCCATGCGAGGTGTTGATGCCACTCGCGGGGCCGTTCGGGGGCTGTTTCGGGTTCTCCCCCACTAACGCCATGTTTTGGCCTAAGTCCTAATATTTTTAAATTATCGTCGTATTCCATGCGAGGTGTGGGTGCCGTTCGGGACTGTTTTGGGTTTTTGCCCACTAACGACATGTTTTTATGCCTAACTCTAAAAATATGCAAATTATCATTGTATCCCTAAACCGGGAGTCCCGTGATCGCGCGATCAGTTCCTACGAGTTACATTGGTCCCGTGTGAGGTATCGGTGCCACTCAAGGGGCCGTTCGGGGGTTGTTTCAAGTTGTCCCCCACTAACGCCCTATTTTATGTGCTAGTGTAAAAATATGCAAATTCTATCAAGTTCTCTAACTGGGAGTCTCGTTATCGCACGATCAGTTCGTACGAGTTACATTCGTCTCGTGCGAGGTGTTGGTGCCACTCACGAGGACGTTCAGACGTTGTTTTGGTTTTTCCCCTCTAACGCAATGTTTTTCCTAAGTCGTGATATTTTTAAGTTATCGTCGTATTCCCAAACCGGGAGTCCCGTGATCGCGCGGTCAATTTCTATGAGTTACTGTGGTCCCGTACGAGGTTTTGGTGCCACTCACGGGGCCGTTCGGGGGTTGTTTTTTGTTTTTGCCCACTAACAACAAGTTTTTAAGCCTCGGTCTAGGAATTTTCAAATTATCATCGTATTCTCAAACAGGTTGTTTCTTGATCGTGCTGTTAGTTCATACGAGTTACATTGGTCCCGTGCGAGGGGTTTATGCCACTCACCGGACCGTTCGGGGGCTATTTCGGGTTTTCTCCCACTAACGACAAGTTTTTAAGGCTATTTCGGATTATCATCGTATTCTCAAACCGAGAGTCCCGTGACGGTGCGGTCAGTTCCTACGAGTTACATTAGTCCCGTGCAAGGTGTTGGTGCCACTCATGGGGCCGTTCGGAGGTTGTTTCGGGTTTTCTCCCACTAACGCCATGTTTTGCCTAAGTCCTAATATTTTTAAATTATCATCGTATTCTCAAATCGAGAGTCCACTGATCGCGCGGTCAGTTCCTACGAGTTACATTGGTCCCGTACGAGGTGTTAGTGCCACTCACGGGGCCGTTCGGGGGCTGTTGTGTGTTGTCGCGCACTAACGACAAGTTTTTAAGCCTCAATCTAGAAATCTGAAAATTATCATCGTATTCTCACACCAGGAGTCCCGTGATCACGTGGTTAGTTCGTACGAGTTACATTGGTCCCGTGCGAGGTGTTGGTGCCACTCAAGGGGCCGTTCGGTGGCTATTTTGGGTTTTTGCCCACTAACACCATGTTTTTAAGCCTAAGTCTAGAAACATGCTAATTATCATCATATTCTCAAAATGGGAGTCTCGTGATCGCACGGTTAGTTCGTACGAGTTACATTGGTCCCGTACGAGGTGTTAGTGACACTCGCGGGGCCGTTTGGGGGCTATTTCGGGTTATCCCCCACTAACGCCATGTTTTGCCTAAGTCCTAATATTTTTAAATTTCATCGTATTCTCAAACTGGGAGTCCCATGATCGCGTGGTCAGTTCCTACGAGTTACATTGGTCCCTTGCGAGGTGTTGGTACCACTTACTGGGTCATTCTTTAGTTGTTTCGACTTTTCGCCCAGTAACGACAAGTTTAATGCCTCTGTCTAGAAATATGCAAATTATCATTGTATTCCCAAACTGAGAGTCCCTTGATCACGTGGTCAGTTCGTATGAGTTACATTGGTCTCGTGCGACGTGTTGGTGCCACTCATGGGGTCGTTCGTGACTGCTTCGAGTTTTCACCCACTAACGACAAGTTTTTAATCATGTTTAGAATTATTCATATTATCATTGTATTCTCAAACTGGGACTCCCGTGATCGCGCCATCAGTTTATACGAGTTATATTTGTCCCGTGCGAGGTGTGGTGCCACACATGGGGCCGTTCCGGGGTTGTTTCAGGTTTTCCCCCACTAACGCGATGTTTTGCCTAAGTCCTGATATTTTTAAATTATCATCGTATTCTCAAATCGAGAGTCCTGTGATCGCGCGGTCAGTTCCTACGAGTTACATTGGTCCCGTAAGAGGTGTTAGTTCCACTCACAGGGTCGTTCAGGGTTTGTTTTGGGTTTTCGCCCACTAACAGCAAGTTTTTAAGCCTTTGTCTAGAAATATGCTAATTAGCATTGTATTCTCAAACCGGGAGTCTCGTGATCACGTGGTTAGTTCGTACGAGTTGCATTGGTCCTGTGCGAGGTGTTGGTGCCACTCAAGGGGCCGTTGGGTGGCTATTTCGGTTTTTCGCCCACTAACGGCAAGTTTTTAACCCTAAGTCTAGAAATATGCTAATTATCATAATATTCTCAAAATAGGAGTCCCTTGATCGCACGGTCAGTTCATACGAGTTACACTGGTCACGTGCGAGCCATTGGTGCCAATCACTGGGCCGTTCGGGGGATGTTTCGAGTTTTCGCCCACTAACTGCCAGCTTTTAAGCCTAATTCTGTAAATGTGCAAAATATTGTTGTTTTCTTAAATTGGGAGTCCCGTGATCACGTGGTCAATTCGTTTAAGTTATATTGGTCCCATGCGAGGTGTTGGTGCCACTCACGGGGTCGTTCATGGCCTGTTTCGAGTTTTCTCCCACTAACGGCTAGTTTTTAAGCCTAAGTATAGAAATATGCATATTATCATCGTATTCTCAAATCGGGAGTCTCGTGATGGCGCGGTCAGTTCGTACGAGTTAAATCTGTCTCATGCGAGGTGTGGTGCCACTCACGAGGCCGTTCGGGGGCTGTTTTGGGTTTTCCCCCACTAACGCCATATTTTTCCTAAGTCCTGATATTTTTAAATTGTCATTGTATTCTCAAGTCGGGAGTCCCGTGATCGCGCGGTCAGTTCCTATGAGTTACGTTGGTCCAGTTCAAGGTGTTGGTACCACTCAGGTGGCCGTTCGGGGGATGTTTCGGGTTTTCCCCCACTAACGCCATGTTTTGCCTAAGTCCTAATATTTTTAAATTATCATTGTATTCCCAAACCGGGAGTCCCGTGATCGTATGGTCAATTCCTATGAGTTACAGTGGTCCCGTGCGAGGAGTTGGTGCCACTCACGGGGCCGTTCAGGGGATGTTTTTGGTTTCTTCCCACTAACAACAAGTTTTTAAGCCTTTGTCTGGAAGTATGCCAATTATCATCGTATTCTCAAATCAGGAGTCCCGTGATCGCGTGGTTAGTTCGTATGAGTTACATTAGTCCCGTGAGAGGTGTTAGTGCCACTCAAGGGGCCGTTCGGTGGCTATTTTGGGTTTTCACCCACCAACGGCTAGTTTTTAAGCCCAAGTCTAGAAATATGATAATTATCATCATATTCTCAAAATGGTAGTCCCGTGATCGCACGGTCAGTTCCTACGAGTTACATTGGTCACGTGCGAGCCGTTGGTGCCAATCACGGGCCGTTCGGGGGCTATTTCGGGTTTTCGCCCACTAACTGCTAGCTTTTAAGCCTAATTATGTAAATATGCAAAATATCGTCGTATTCTCAAAGTGGGAGTCCCGTGATTGCGCGGTCAATTCGTTTCAGTTATATTGGTTCTGTGCAAGGTGTTGGTGCCACTCACGGGGCAGTTTCGAGTTTTTGCCCAATAGCAGCAAGTTTTTAAGCCTAAGTATAAAAATATTCATATTATCATCGTATTCGCTAATCGGGAGTCCCATGATCATGCGATCAGTTCGTACGAGTTAAATTTGTCTTATGCGAGGTGTGGTGCCACTCACGAGGCCGTTCAGGGGTTGTTTTGGGTTTTCGCCCACTAACGCCATGTTTTGCCTAAGTCCTAATATTTTTTAATTATCATCGTATTCTCAAACCGGGAGTCCCGTGATCGCGTGGTCAGTTCCTACGAGTTACGTTGGTCCGGTTCGAGGTGTTAGTACCACTCAGGTGGCCGTTCGGGGGATGTTTTGGGTTTTCCCCCACTAACGCCATGTTTGGCCTAAGTCCTGATATTTTTAAATTATCATCGTATTCTCAAACCAGGAGTCCCGTGATCTCACGCCCAGTTCATATGAGTTGCATTGATCCCGTGCGAGGTGTGGGTGCCGTTCGGGACTGTTTCGGGTTTTTGCCCACTAACGACATATTTTTATGCGTAAGTCTAAAAATATGCAAATTATAATCGTATCCCTAAACTGGGAGTCCGGTGATCGCGCGATCTGTTCCTACGAGTTACATTGGTCCCGTGTGAGGTATCGGTGCCACTCATGGGGCCGTTCGGGGGTTGTTCGAGTTTTCCCCCACTAATGCCCTATTTTATGCCCAAGTGTAAAAATATGCAAATTTTTGTCATATTCTCTAACAGGGAGTCCCGTTATCACGCGATCAGTTTGTACGAGTTACATTGGTCTCGTGCGAGGTGTGGGTTCCACTCACGAGGCCGTTCAGGCGTTGTTTCGATTTTTCCCATCTAACTTCATGTTTTGCCAAAATCCTGATATTTTTAAATTACCATCATATTCCCAAATCGGGAGTCCCGTGATCGCGCGGTCAGTTCCTATGAGTTATATTGGTTCCGTGCGAGGTGTTGGTACCACTCACGGGGCCGTTCGGGGTCTATTTTTGGTTTTTGCCACTAACAACAAGTTTTTAAGCCTCAGTCTTGGAACATTCAAATTATCATCGTATTCTCAAATAGGTTGTCTCGTGATCATGTTGTGAGTTCATACGAGTTACATAGGTCCCGTGCGATGTATTTGTGCCACTCACCGGGCCGTTCGGGTGCTATTTCTGGTTTTCTCCCACTAACGAAAAGTTTTCAAGCCTAAGTCTAGAAATATGCAAATTATCATCGTATTGTTAAACCGAGAGTCTCGTTATGGCGCGGTCAGTTCCTATGAGTTACATTAGTCCCGTGCGAGGTGTTGGCGCCACTCACGGGGCCGTTCAGGATCTGTGTCATGTTTTCCCAACTAACGGAAAGTTTTTAAGCCTAAATCTAAAAATATGCAAATTATCGTTGTATTCTCAAACCGGGAGTCCCATGATAGCACGGTCAGTTCGTACGAGTTACATTGGTCCCCTGCGAGGTGTTGGTGCCACGTACGGGGCCGTTCGGGGGCTGTTTCGTGTTTTCCCCCACTAACGCAATGTTTTGCCTAAGTCCTGATATTTTTATATTATCGTCTTATTCTCAAACCGGGAGTCCAGTGATCATGCAGTCAGTTCCTACGAGTTACATAGGCCTCGTACGAGGTGTTGGTGATACTCACAGGGCCGTTCGGGGGCTGTTTTGGGTTGTCTCCCACTAACGACAAGTTTTTAAGCCTCAATCTAGAAATATGAAAATTATCATTGTATTCTCAAATGAGGAGTCCCGTGATCGCGCGGTCAGGTCGTATGAGTTACATTGGTCCCTTGCGAGGTTTTTGTGCCACTCACGGTGTCGTTCGGGAGTTGTTTCAGGTTTTTGCCCAGTAATGACAAGTTTTATGCCTCAGTCTAGAAATGTGCAAATTATCATCGTATTATCAAATCGGGAGTCCCTTGATCGGGCGGTCAGTTCGTACGAGTTATGTTGGTCTCGTGCTACGTGTTGGTTCCACTCACGGGGCCGTTCGCGGTTGTTTCGGGTTTTCACCCACTAACTAAAATTTTGTAAGCATTTCTAGAAATATGCATATTATCATCGTATTCTCAAACTAGGACTCTCGTGATCACTCGATGAGTTCATATGAGTTAAATTTGTCTTGTGCGAAGTGTGGTGCCACTCATGGGGCTGTTCAGGGGCTGTTTCGGGTTTTCCCCCACTAACGCAATGTTTTTCCTAAGTCCTGATATTTTTAAATCATCATCGTATTCTCAAATCTAGAGTCGCATGATCGCGCTGTCAGTTCTTATGAGTTACATTGGTCCCATACGAGGTACTGGTGCCACTCACAGGGCCGTTCAGTCATTGTTTTAGGTTTTCGCCCTCTAACAGTAAATTTTTAAGCCTTTGTCTAGAAATATACCAATTATCATCATATTCTCAGATCGGGAGTCCCGTGATCGCGTGATTAGTTCGTACGAGTTACATTGGTCACGTGCGAGGTGTTAGTGCCACTCAAGGTGCCGTTCGGTGGGAATTTCGAGTTTTCGCCCACTAACGACTACTTTTTAAGACTAAGTGTAAAAATATGCTAATTATCATCGTATCCTCAAAATTGGAGTCCCGTGATTGCACGGTCAGTTTGTACAAGTTACATTGGTCCCGTACGAGCCGTTGGTGCCACTCACGGGGCCGTTCGGGGGCTATTTCATGTTTTTGCCCACTAACTGTGAGCTTTTAGGCCTAAGTCTATAAATATGAAAATTATTGTCATATTCTCAAACTGAGAGTCTCGTGATAGCGCGATCAGTTCGTACGATTTACATTGGTCCCCTGCGAGGTGTTGGTTCTACTCACGGGGCCGTTCGGGGCTGTTTCAGGTTTTTCCCCACCAACGCCATGTTTTGCCTAAGTCCTGATATTTTTAAATTATCATCATATTCTCAAACTGAGAGTCCCATGTTCATACATTCAGTTCCTACGAGTTACATTGGTCCTGTACGAGGTGTTCCTGCCACTCACGGGGCCGTTCGGGGGTTGTTTTTGGTTTTCACCCACTAACGGCAAGTTTTTAAGCCTCAATCTAAAAATATGAAAATTATCATCGTATTATCAAATTGGGAGTCCAATGATCACGTGGTTAGTTCATTCGAGTTACATTGGTCCCGTGCGAGGTGTTGGTGCCACTCGCGGGGCCGTTCGGGGGCTTTTTTGGGTTTTTGCTCACTAACGACAAGTTTTTAATCCTAAGTTTAGAAAAATATGCAAATTATCATCGTATTCTCAAATCGGAAGTTCTGTGATCGCACGGTTAGTTCGTACGAGTTACATTAGTTCCGTGCGAGGTGTTGGTGCTACTCACGGTGCCGTTTGGGGGCTGTTTCGGGTTCTCCCCCACTAACGCCATGTTTTTCCTAACTCTTAATATTTTTAAATTTTCATTATATTCTCAAACAGGGAGTCCCGTGATCGCGTGGTCAGTTCTACGAGTTACATTGATCCGTTGCGAGGTGTTGGTGCCACTCACAGGGTCGTTCGGGAGTTGTTTTGGGTTTTTGCCCAGTAACGACAAGTTTTATGTCTCAGTCTAGAACTATGTAAATTATCATCGTATTCTCAAACCGGGAGTCCCGTGATCGCGTGGTCAGTTCGTACGAGTTACATTTGTCTCGTGCAACGTGTTGGTTCCACTCACGGGGCTGTTCGCGGCTGTTTTGGGTTTTCGCCCACTAACGACAAGTTTTTAAGCCTGTCTATGAATATGCATATTATCATCGTATTCTCAAACCGAGACTCCAGTGATCGCGCAATCAGTTCGTAAGAGTTACATTGGTCTCTTGCGACGTGTTGGTGCCACTCATGGGGCTGTTCGCGGCTGTTTTGGGTTTTCACCCACTAACAATAAGTTTTTAACCCTTAGTCTAGAAATATGCAAATTATCATCGTATTATCAAACCGGGAGTCCCGTGATTACGTGGCTAGTTCGTACGAGTTACATTGGTCCTGTGCGAAGTATTGGTGCCACTCACGGGGACGTTCGGGCGTTGTTTCGGGTTTTCCCCACCAACGCCATATTTTGCCTAAGTCTTGATATTTTAAATTATTGTCGTATTCTCAAACCGGGAGTCATGTGATCGCGCGGTCAGTTTGTACGTGTTGCATTGGTCCCGTACGAGGTGTTAGTGCCACTCACGGGGACGTTTGGGGGTTGTTTTGGGTTTTTGCCCACTAACGCCATGTTTTGCCTAAGTCCTGATATTTTTAAATTATCGTCTTATTTTCAAACCGGGAGTCCCATGATTGTGCAATCAGTTCGTACGAGTTACATTGGTCCCGTGCGAGGTGTCGGTGCCACACACGGGGCCGTTCGGGAGCTGTTTTGGGTTTTCACCCACTAACGACAAGTTTTTAAGCCTTCGTTTAGAAATATGCAAATTATCGTCCTCTTCTCAAACAGGGATTCCCGTGATCACGCGGCCAGTTCGTACGGGTTGCATTGGTTCGGTGCGAGGTGTTGGTGCCAGTCATGGGGCCTTCGGGGGCGGTTTTGGGTTTTCATCCACTAACGGCAGGCTTTTAAGCCTAAGTCTAGAAATATACAAATTATCGTCATATTCTCAAATCGAGAGTCCCGTGATAGCGCGACCAGTTCGTACGGGTTGTATGGGTTCGGTGCGAGGTGTTGGTGCCACACACGGGGCCGTTCGGGGGCGGTTTTGGGTTTTCACCCACTAACAGCAGGCTTTTACGCCTAAGTCTAGAAATATATAAATTATCGTCATGTTCTCAAATCGAGAGTCCCGTGATAGCATGGTCAGCTCATACCAGTTAAGTTTGTCCCGTGCGAGGTGTTGGTACCAGTCCTGATATTTTTGAATTATCGTCTTATTCTCAAACCAGGAGTCCCGTGATCATGCTGTCACTTCGTACGGGTTACATTGGTCTCGTGCGAGGTGTTGGTGCCACTCACGGGGAGGCCATTCGGGGACTGTTTCGGGTTTTCACCCACTATCGGCAAGTTTTTAAGCCTAAATCTAGAAATATGCAAATTATCGTAATAATCTCAAATCGGCAGTCCCTTGATCGCGTGGTCGGTTCTTTCTAGTTACATTGGTCCGTGCGAGGTGTTGGTGCCACTCAAGGGGCTGTTTCAGGTTTTTGCCCACTAACGACAAGTTTTTAAGCCTAAGTCTAGAAATATGCAAATTATCGTTGTATTCTCAAAGCGAGAGTCCCGTGATCGCACGGTCAGTTCCTACAAGTTACATTGGTCGCGTACGATGTGTTGGTGCCACTCATGGGCCGTAATAGGATTGTTTCCTATTTTCCCCACTAACACCCTATTTTTATGCCTAACTCTAGAAATATTCAAATTATCATCGTATTATGAAACCGGGAGTCCCGTGATAGCACGGACAATTTGTACTAATTCCATTGGTCCCGTGTGAGGGGTTGATGCCACTCACGGGGCCGTTCGGGGTCTATTTCAAGTTTTCCTCCACTAATTCCATGTTTTACCTATGTCCTGATATTTTAAATTATCATCTTATTCTCAAACTGAAATTCTCGTGATCACGGGGTCAATTCGTACAAGTTACATTGGTCCTGTGCGAGGTGTTAGTGCCACTCACGGGGCCGTACGGGAGATGTTTCAGGTTTTGGCCCACTAACAATAACTTTTTAAGACTTAGACTAGAAATATGGAAATTATCATCATATTCTCGAACCGGGAGTCTCGTGATCGTGCGATCAGTTCGTACGAGTTACATTGGTCCCATGTGAGGTGTTGGTGCCACTCACGGGGTCGTTCGGGGGCTGTTTCGGGTTTTTCCCCACTAACGCCATGTTTTGCCTAAGCCCTGATATTTTTAAATTACCGTCTTATTCTCAAATCGAGGGTCCCGTGATCGTGCGATCAGTTCGTAGGAGTTACATTGGTCCCGTGCGAGGTGTTGGTGCCACACACAGGGCCGTTCGGGAGCTATTTCGTTTTTTCCCCAACTAACAGCTAGTTTTTAAGCCTAAATCTAGAAATATGAAAATTATCATCGTATTCTCAAATCGGGAGTCCCATTATCGCATGGTCAGTTCGTACGAGTTTCATTGGTCCCGTGCGAGGTGTTGGTGCCACTCAAGGGGCCGTTCGGGGGCTGTTTTGGGTTTTCGCACACTAACGACAAGTTCTAAGCATAAGTCTATAAATATTCAAATTATCGTCATATTCTCAAATCGGGAGTCCCGTGATAGCGTAATGAGTTCGTATGAGTAACATTAGTCTCGTGCGAGGTATTGGTGCCACTCACGGGGCTGTTTCGGGTTCTCCCCCACTAACGCCATGTTTTGTCTAAGTCCTGATATTTATAAATTTTCATCGTTTTCTCAAACCGGGAGCCCCATGATCGCGCGATAAGATTCTATGAGTTACATTTGTCCCGTGCAAGGTGTTGGTGCCAGTCATAGGGCCGTTCGGGAGGAATTTCAAGTTTTTGCCCAGTAACGGCAAGTTTTAAGCCTCAGTCTAGAAATATGAAAATTATCATGGTTTTCTAAAACTAGGAGTCCCATGATCACGCGGTGAGTTCGTACGAGTTTCATTGGTCTCGTGCAACGTGTTGGTGCCACTCACGGGGTCGTTCGGGGGTTGTTTTGGGTTTTTGCCAACTAACGGTAAGTTTTTAAACCTAATTCTATAAATATGTAAATTATCATTGTACTCTCAAACTGGGAGTCCCATGATCGGACAGTCAATTCCTATGAGTTATATTGGTCCCATGCGAGGTGTTAATGCCACTCACAGGGCCGTTCGGGGGCTGTTTCTAGTTTTCGCCCACTAACGGCAAATTTTTAAGCTTAAGTCCAGAAATATTCGTATTATCGTCATTTTCTCAAATCAGGAGTTTCGTGATCGCTTGGTCAGTTCGTACGAGTTAAATTTGTCTCGTGCGAGGTGTGGTACCACTCACGGGGCCGTTCGGGGGCTATTTCGAGTTTTCCCCCATTAACGCCATGTTTTGCCTAAGTCCTTATATTTTTAAATTATCATCGTATTCTCAAACCAAGAGTCCCGTGATCGTGCGGTCAGGTCCTACAAGTTACATTAGTCCCGTACGAGGTCTTGGTGGCACTCACGGGGTCGTTCGGGGGCTGTTTTGGGTTTTCGCCCACTAATAACAAGTTTTTAAGCCTAAGTCTAGAAATATGTAAATTATCATCGTATCTCAAACCGGGCGTTCCATGATTGTGCGGTCAGTTCGTACGAGTTACATTGGTCCCGTGCAAGGTGGTGGTGCCACTCACGGGGCCGTTCGGGAGCTATTTGGGTTTTCCCCCACTAACACCCTGTTTTTATGCCTAAGTCTAGAAATATGCATATTAATGTCATATTCTGAAATCGGGAGTCCCGTGATTGCGCGGTCACTTCGTACGGGTTACATTGCTTTCGTGCGAGGTGTTAGTGCCACTCACGGGGGGGCCGTCCGGAGGCTGTTTCGGGTTTTCACCCTCTATCGGCAAGTTTTTAAGCCTAAATTTAGAAATATGATTATTATCATTCTAAAACAAGCAGTCATGTTATCGCGCGGTCAGTTCTTTCTAGTTACATTTGTCTCGTGCGAGGTGTTGTTACCACTTAAGGGGCCATTTCGGGTTTTTGCCCACTAACGATAAGTTTTTAATCCTAAGTCTAGAACTATGCAAATTATCGTCGTATTCTTAAAGCGAGAGTCTCGTGATCACGCGGTCAGTTCGTACGAGTTACATTGGTCTCGTACGAAATGTATGTGCCACTCGCGGGGCCATTCGGGGGTTGTTTCGGGTTTTCCCCCACTAATGCCTTATTTTTAACCCTTAAGTCTAGAAATATGAAATTATCATCGCATTATTAAACCCGAATCCCGTGATAGCATGGTCAGTTCGTACGATTTACATTAGTGTCGTGCGAGGGGCTGGTGCCACTCACGGGGCCGTTTGGGGGATATTTCGAGTTTTCCCCCACTAATGCTATGATTTACCTAAGTCCTGATATTTTTAAATTATTGTCTTATTCTCACACCGAGATTCTTGTGATCGCGCGATATGTTCGTACTAGTTACATTGGTCCCGTGCGAGGTGTTGGTGCCACTCACGGGGCCGTTCGGGAGTTGTTTTGGGTTTTGGCCCACTAACGGCAAGTTTTTAAGCCTTAGTCTAAAAATATGAAAATTATCGTCGTATTTTTAAATCGGGAGTCTCGTGAACACGTGGTCGGTTCTTTCTAGTTAAATTTGTCCCGTGCGAGGTGTTAGTGCTTTTCGAGGGGCCGTTTCGGGGCTGTTTCGGGTTTTTGTCCACTAACGACAAGTTTCTAAGCCTAAGTCTAGAAATATGCAAATTATCATCGTATTCTAAAAGCGAGAGTCTCGTGATTGCGCGGTCAGTTCCTACGAGTTACATTGGTCCCTTACGATGTGTTGGCGCCACTCATTGGGCCGTTATAGGGTTGTTTCCGATTTTGCACCACTAACACCCTATTTTTATGCCTAAGTCCAGAAATATGCAAATTATCATCCTATTCTCAAATCGGGAGTCCTGTGATAGCGCTGTCAGCTCGTACGTGTTACATTTGTCACATGCGAGGTGTTAGTGCCACTCACGGGGTCGTTGGGGGGCTTTTTCGAGTTTCCCCCATGATTAGGCATAAATTCTTCATATTTATCCCCTTAATTTCGGTATTTTTATGATCCCGTGCGGTGTAAATGGATTGGATTTGTCTCATATTTATGCTACTAACCCTTTTTGGCAAGTATTTCGTATTTTGTGTATCTCCTATGTGTTTTACAGATATTTCATGCAAAGAGAACTCCAATAGTGAAAGAAACCAAGAATCGGGGAGTTGAGTGGCATTTTCGTAATTTTGTAGCCTTACTCCGGAGGTGGGGACAACTGGAAAATTGAAGATATTTCAATTACAAGAACACTGGAAAAAATGGCACCTCAATCCGAGTTACGGTGAAGAAGTTCTGCCCATTTGAAGTTGAGAAGAAATTCAAGAAAAAAGTTGTCAGACCCAAACCCAACCGAAGCTGAGAAATAAACCGGTCCTCCCATTTGTCACGCACTAGATCCGTTACTAAATTAGTCACGCTCCAGATCCGTTACCTAATTAGTCACGCTTCCTAAGTGTGACAAATTGGCAGATACGGGATTTTTATTTTGTGCTTATCTTTTAGCCAAAAGAGTTTTATGTTTTGGGGACTCTTCTAAACGACCTCTAGCCTATATATTTAGTCATTAGGACTCTTTTTATTAAGATTTCATTGATGTAAAAGCTCCATAACAAGTAGGAACATCTAGGAGAAGAATTTACGTACTTTGCACAATTAATTCAAGAGTTTTTCCGGTTTTTCTTCAATCTCTGATTTCTTCTTGCATGTTCTTGTTCTTCAATCGTGGTAATTTTTATTTCCAGCACTTTTATTATTATTTACCATGTTAGGCTAGGTTTTTAAAGGTTGGGATACATGAACCCAACCTGATGTGTTAATTGCATGTGTATAATATTAGTCATCTGAATTTAATGATTGATTATGACCGTATTGCGTAGTTACACAACAATTGTAAATCTTTATATCTCGTTTGCCTCTGGGTACTCGTGATGATTTAGAATGCAATTCGAGTGCTACTATCGCGATACTGATTTACTCATCCTCAGATTAAGTATGACGCGGTCTTGAACCTCGTATACATAATGCTTGGGAGTACTAAATTCTGGGTCAAATTAATCAGTTAAATTTACGATTAGTTTTATACCATCAATACACTAGGGTTGGGAGATTGTGTCTCTACCTTAATTTTTCCAATTAGTTTTAGTTAACTTCTTTATTTTTCCCTTTTTCCTTTCTTACTCAATCATCATCTTTTACACTTTATTTTTTGAAGTAATAAATCAATTAAAATCTATCAAACATTCCCTGTGGATTCGATACCCAGACTCGCCACTATACTCCGCAAGAGTGTAGTTAAAGTTTAGGTTTTTTTGTATTGTGGTTGGAAGCCGACAACAACGACTAGCGTATTTACACGGACGCTCGATTTCCGACTCGATCACCCCACTAACGCCATGTTTTGCCTAAGTCCTGATATTTTTAAATTATCATTTTATTCCCAAACTGGGAGTCCCATGATTGCGCGGTCAGTTCGTACGAGTTACATTGGTCTCCTGCGAGGTGTTGGTGCCACTCACGGGGCCGTTTGGGCATTGTTTCGAGTTTCCCCCACTAACGCAATGTTTTGCCTAAGTCCAGATATTTTTAAATTATCTTTGTATTCTCAAAATGAAAGTTCTGTGATTGTACGGTCACTTCATACGAGTTACATTGGTCGCGTGCGAGGTGTTGGTGCCACTCACGGGGCCTTCCGGGGGGCTACTTTGGGTTTTTGTCCACTAACGACAAGTTTTTAAGCCTTAGTCTAGAAATATTCAAATTATCGTTGTATTCTCAAAGCAGGAGTCCCTGATCATGCTGTCAGTTCGTACGAGTTACATTAGTCCCATGTGAGGTTTTGGTGCCACTCACGGGGCCGTTCGGGTTTTTACCCACTAACGCCATGTTTTGCCTAAGTCCTGATATTTTTAAATCATCATCTTATTCTTAAATCGGGAGTCCCGTGATCTTACGATCAGTTTGTACGAGTTACCTTGGTCCCGTGCGAGGTGTTGGTACCACTCACAGGGCCGTTCGAGAGCTGTTTCGTGTTTTCCCCTACTAACAGCAAGTTTTTAAGCCGAAATATAGAAATATGCAAATTATCATCGTATTCTCAAATTGGCAGTCCCATGATCGCGCGATCAATTTGTACGAGTTACATTGGTCCCGTGTGAGGTGTTGGTGCCACTCAAGGGGCCGTTCGAGGGCTGTTTCGGATTTTTGCACACTAACGGCAGGTTTTTAAGCCTAAGTCTATAAATATTCAAATTATAGTCATATTGTCAAATCGGGAGTCCTGTGATAGCGCGGTCAGTTCGTACGAGTAACATTAGTCTCGTGCGAGGTAATGGTTCCACTCACGGGGCCGTTCGGGGGCTGTTTCGGGTTCTGCCCCTCTAACGCCATGTTTTTCCTAACTCTTAATATTTTTAAATTTTCATCATATTCTCAAACTGGGAGTCCCGTGATCGCGTGGTCAGTTCTACGAGTTACATTGATCCCTTGCGAGGTGTTGGTGCCACTCACAGGGACGCTCGGGAGCTGTTTTGAGTTTTCACCCAGTAATGACAAGTTTTAAGCCTCAGTCTAGAAATATAAATATTATCATGATTTTATTAAACTGGGAGTCTCGTGATAACGCGATCAGTTCGTTCGAGTATCATTGGTCCCGTGCGACGTGTTGGTGCCACTCACGAGGTCGTTCGGGGGCTGTTTTGGGTTTTTGCTAACTAACGGTAAGTTTTTAAGAATAATTTAATAAATATGTAAATTATCACAGTATTGGTTGTCCCATGATCGGACAGTCAGTTCGTATGAGTTATATTGGTCCCGTTCGAGGTATTGTGCCACTCATGGGGCCGTTCGGGGGTTGTTTCAGGTTTTTATCCACTAACCACATGTTTTTAAGCCTAAGTCTAGAAATATGCATATTATAATCATATTCTCAAACTGGGAGTCCCGTGATTGCGTGATCAGTTCTTACGAGTTAAATTTTTCCCGGACGAGGTGTGGTGCCACTCATGGGTCCATTTGGGGGCTATTACGAGGTTTCCACCACTAACGCCATGTTTTGCCTAAGTCCTCATATTTTTAAATTATCATCATATTCTCAAAGCGGGAGTCCCATGATCGTGCGGTCAGTTCCTAGGAGTTATATTGATCCCGTGTGAGGTGTTGGTGGCACTCACGGGGTCGTTCGGGGTCTATTTTGGATTTTTTCCCACTAACAACATGTTTTTAAGACTAAGTCTAGAAATATGCAAATTATCATCGTATTCTTAAACCGGGAGTCCCATGATCGCATGGTCAGTTCGTACGAGTTACATTGGTCCCGTTCAAGGTGTTGGTGCCACTCACGGGGGCGTTCGGGAGCTATTCGGGTTTCCCCCCACTAATGCCCTATTTTTATGCCTAAGTCTAGAAATATGCATATTAACGTCATATTCTGAAATCGGGAGTCCCGTGATCGCGCAGCACTTCGTACGGGTTACATTGGTCCCGTGTGAGGTGTTGGTTCCACTCAGGGGGGGCCGTTCGGGGGCTATTTTGGGTTTTCACTCACTACCGGCAAGTTTTTAAGGCTAAATCCAGAAATATACAAATTATCATTATATTCTCAAACCTACAGTCCCTTGATCGCGCGGTCGGTTCTTTCTAGTTACGTTGGTCCTGTGCGAGATGTTGGTGTCACTCAAGGGGATGTTTCGGGTTTTTTCCCACTAACGACAGGTTTTTAAGCCTAAATCTAGAAATATGCAAATTAATGTCGTATTCTCAAAGCGAGAGTCCCGTGATCGCACGGTCAGTTCCTACGAGTTACATTGGTCGTGTACGATGTGTTGGTGCCACTCATGGGTCCGTTATAGGGTTCTTTTCGATTTTCCCCCTCTAACACCCTATTTTTATGCCTAAGTCTATAAATATGGAAATTATCATCGTATTCTAAAACCGGGAGTCTAGTGATCGCGCGATCAGTTCGTACGAGTCACATTGATCCCGTACGAAGTGTATGTCCCACACGTGGGGCCATTCGGGGCTTGTTTCGGGCTTTCCCCCACTAATGTCATGTTTTTTAGCCTAAGTCTAGAAATATGAAACTTATCACCGTATTCTTAAATCAGAAATCCCTTGATAGCACGGTCGGTTCGTACGAGTTACATTGGTCCCGTGTGAGGGGTTGGTGCCACTCACGGGGCCGTTCGGGGGCTATTTCATGTTTTCCCCCACTAATGCCATGTTTTACCTATGTCTTGACATTTTTAAATAATCGTCTTATTCTCAAACCTAGATTCTCGTGATCGATTAGTCAGTTCGTACGAGTTACGTTGGACTCATTCGAGGTGTTGGTGCCACTCACGGGGCTGTTCGGGGGCTGTTTCGAGTTTTTCCCCACTAGCACCATGTTTTGCCTAAGTCCTCACATTTTTAAATTATCGTCTTATTCTTAAACTGGGAGTTCCGTGATCGTGCGATCAGTTCGTACGAGTTACATTGGTCCGGTGCTAGGTGTTGGCGCCACTCACGAGGTCGTTCGGGGGCGGTTTTGGGTTTTCACCCACTACGACAGGGTTTTATGCCAAAGTCTAGAAATACGCAAATTATCATTGTATTCTCAAACCGAGAGTCCCGTGATAGCGCGGTCTACTCGTACGAGTTACATTTGTCCCATGTGAGGTGTTGGTACCACTCACGGGGCCGTTCGGGGGCTATTTCGAGTTTTCCCCCACTAATGCCATGTTTTGCCTAAGTCATGATATTTTTAAATTATCATCTTATTCTCAAACTGGGAGTCTCTTGATCGCGCGGTCAGCTCGTACGAGTTACATTGGTCTCCTGTGAGGTGTTGGTGCCGTTCACGGGGCCGTTTGGGCATTGTTTCGGGTTTTCCCTACTAACGTCATGTTTTGCCTAAGTAATGATATTTTTAAATTAGCATCGTATTCCCAAATTAGGAGTCCTATGATTGCGCGGTCATTTCCTACGAGTTACATTGGTCCCGTGCGAGGTGTTGGTGCCACTCACGGGGCCTTTCTGGGGCTACTTTTGGTTTTCGCCGACTAACGACATGTTTTTAAGCCTGAGTCTAGAAATATTCAAATTATCATCGTATTCTCAAACCGGGAGTCCCGTGATCATGCTGTCAGTTCGTACGAGTTAGATTGGTACCGAGCGAGGTGTTGGTGCCACTCACAGGGCCGTTCGGGGGTTGTTTCGGTTTTTTCCCCACTAATGCCATGTTTTGCCTAAGTCCCGATATTTTTAAATTATCATCTTATTATTAAATCGGGAGTCACGTGATCGTGCGATCAGTTCGTGCGAGTTACATTGGTCCCGTGCGAGGTGTTGGAGCCACTCATAGGGCCGTTTGGGATATGTTTCGTGTTTTTCCCAACTAATGGATAGTTTTTAAGCCTAAATCTAGAAATATGGAAATTATCATCGTATTCTCAAATCGTGAGTCCTATGATCGCACGGTTAGTTCGTACGAGTTACATTTGTCCCGTGCGAGGTGTTGGTGCCACTCAAGGGGCCGTTCGAGGGTTGTTTTGGGTTTTCGCACACTAACGGTAACTTTTTAAGCTCGAGTCTATAAATATTCAATGTATCGTTCTATTCTCAAACTAGGAGTCCCGTGATAGCACTGTCAGTTCGTACGAGTAAAAATAGTCTCGTGCGAGGTATTGGTACCACTCACGGGGCCGTTCGGGGGTTGTTTTCGGGTCCTCCTCCACTAACGCCAAGTTTTTCCTAAGTCCTGATATTTTTAAATTTTCATCGTATTCTCAAACCGGGATCCCCATGATCGCGCGGTCAGTTCCTGAGTTACATTGGTCCCGTGTAAGGTGTTGGTGCCACTAACGGGGGCGTTCGGGAGTTGTTCGGGTTTTCCCCCACTAGCGCCTTATTTTTATGCCTAAGTCTAGAAATATGCATAATAACGTCATATTCTGAAATCGGGAGTCCCGTGATCGCGCGATCACTTCGTACGGGTTACATTGGTCCCGTGTGAGGTATTGGTGCCACTCACGAGGGGGGGGCGTTCGGTGGCTGTTTCGGGTTTTCACCCACTACCAGCAAGTTTTTAAGCCTAAACCTAGAAATATGCAAATTATCGTCATATTCTTAAACCGGCAGTCCCTTGATCGCGCGGTCGGTTCTTTCTAATTACATTGGTCGCGTGCGAGGTGTTGGTGCCACTCAAGGGGATGTTTCATGGTTTTTTCCCACTAATGACAAGTTTTAAGCCTAAGTCTAGAAATATGCAAATTATCATCATATTATCAAAGCGAGAGTCCCGTGATCGCACGGTCAGTTCCTACGAGTTACATTGGTTGCGTACGATGTGTTGGTGCCACTCATGGGGCCGTTATAGGGTTGGTTCCAATTTCCCCCCACTAACACCCTATTTTTATGCCTAAGTCTAGAAATATGCAAATGATCATCGTATTATGAAACCAGGAGTCCCGTGATCGCGCGGTCAGTTCGTACGAGTTACATTGATCCCGTACGAAGTGTATGTGGCACTCGCGGGGCCATTCGGTGGTAGTTTCAGGCTTTCCCCCACTAATGCGATGTATTTAAGCCTAAGTCTAGAAATATGAAAATTATCATCGTATTCTTGAATCATAAATCCAAGGATAGCACGATTAGTTTGTACAAGTTACATTGGTCCCATGTGAGGGGTTGGTGCCACTCACGGGGCCGTTCAGGGGCTATTTCAAGTTTTACCCCAAGTAATGCCATGTTTTACCTATGTCTTGATATTTTTAAATTATCATCTTATTCTCAAACTGAGATTCTCATGATCGCTCGGTCAGTTCGTACGAGTTACATTGGTCCCATGCGAGGTGTTGGTTCCACTCACGGAGCCGTTCGGGAGCTGTTTCGGATTTTGGCCCACAACGGCAAGTTTTTAAGCCTTAGTCTAAAAATATGAAAATTATCGTCGTATTCTCAAACCGAGAGTCCCTTGATCGTGCGATCAGTTCGTATGAGTTACATTGGTCCCATGCGAGGTATTGGTGCCACTCACGGGGCCGTTCGGGGGCTATTTCAGGTTTTTCCCCACTAACGCCATGTTTTGCCTAAGTCCTCATATTTTTACATTATCGTCTTATTCTTAAACCGGGAGTCCCGTGATCGTTCAATGAGTTCGTACGAGTTACATTGGTCCAGTGCGAGGTGTTGGTGCCGCTATCGGGGCCGTTCGGGGGCGATTTTGGGTTTTCACCCACGAACGGCAGGGTTTTATGCCTAAGTCTAGAAATATGCAAAATAGCATCATATTCTCAAACCGAGAGTCCCGTGATAGCGCGGTCTGCTCGTACGAGTTACATTTGTCCCATGCGAGGTGTTGGTGCCACTCACGGGGCCGTTCGGGGGCTGTTTTGAGTTTTCCCCCACTAACGCCATGTTTTGCCTAAGTCATGATATTTTTAAATTATCATCTTATTCTCAAACTGGGAGTCCCGTGATCGTGCGGTCAGTTCGTAAGAGTTACATTGGTCTCCTATGAGGTGTTGGTGCCACTGATGGGGCCGTTTGGGCGTTATTTCGGGTTTTCCCCACTAACGCTATGTTTTCCCTAAGTCCTGATATTTTTAAATTATCACCGTATTCCCAAATTGGGAGTCCTGTGATTGCGCGGTTAGTTCCTACGAGTTACATTTGTCCCGTGTGAGGTGTTGGTGCCACTCACCAGGCCTTTCGGGGACTACTTTGAGTTTTCGCCGACTAACGACAAGTTTTTATGCCTCAGTCTAGAAATATTCAAATTATCATCGTATTCTCAAACCGGGAGTCTCGTGATCGTGCTGTCAGTTCATACGAGTTACATTGGTACCGTGCGAGGTGTTGGTGCCACTCACGGGGCTGTTCGGGGGCTGTTTCGGGTTTTTCCCCACTAACGCCATGTTTTGCCTAAGTCCTGATATTTTTAAATTATCATCTTATTCTTAAACCGGGAGTCTCATGATCGTGCGATCAGTTCGTGCGAGTTACATTGGTCCCATGCGAGGTTTAGAGCCACTCACAGGGCCGTTCGGGATCTGTTTCATGTTTTTTTCCAACTAACGGCTAGTTTTTAAGGCCTAAATCTAGAAATATGAAAATTATCATCGTATTCTCAAATCGGGAGTCCCATGATCGCGTGGTTAGTTCGTACGAGTTACGTTTGTCCCGTGCGAGGTGTTGGTGCCACTCAAGGGGCCGTTCGGGGGATGTTTTGGGTTTTCGCACACTAACGGCATGTTTTTAAGCTAGAGTCTATAAATATTCAAATTATAGTACTATTCTCATACCAGGAGTACCATGATAGCGCTGTCAGTTCGTATGAGTAACATTAGTATCGTGCAAGGTATTGGTACCACTCACGGGGCCATTCGGGGACTGTTTCGGGTTCTCCCCCACTAACGCCAAGTTTTTCCTAAGTTCTGATATTTTAAAATTTTCGTCGTATTCTCAAACTGGGATCCCCATGATCGCGCGGTCAGTTCCTGGGTTACATTTGTCCCGTGTAAGGTGTTGGTGCCACTCACGGGGGCGTTCGGGAGCTGTTCGGGTTTTCCCCCACCAACACCTTATTTTTATGCGTAAGTCTAGAAATATGCATAATAACGTCATATTCTAAAATTGGGAGTCCTGTGATCGCGCGGTCACTTCGTACGGGTTACATTGGTCCCGTGCGAGGTATTGGTGCCACTCACGGGGGGGCGTTCGGGGGCTGTTTCGGGTTTTGACCCACTACCGGCAAGTTTTTAAGCCTAAATCTAGAAATATGCAAATTATCATCATATTCTCAAATCGGCAGTCCCTTGATCGCACGGTCGGTTCTTTCTAGTTACATTGGTCCCGTGCGAGGTGTTGGTGCCACTCAAGGGGCTGTTTCATGGTTTTTTCCCACTAACGACAAGTTTTTAAGCCTAAGTCTAGAAATATGCAAATTATCATCGTATTATCAAAGTGAGAGTCCCTTGATCGCACGATCAGTTCCTACGAGTAACATTGGTCGCGTATGATGTGTTGGTACCACTCATGGGGCCGTTATAGGGTTGTTTCCAATTTCCCCCCACTAACACCCTATTTTTATGCCTATGTCTAGAAATATTCAAATTATCATCATATTCTGAAACTAGGAGTCCCGTGATCGCGCGATTAGTTCGTACGAGTTACATTGATCCCGTACGAAGTGTATGTGCCACTCGCGGCGCCATTCGGGGGTAGTTTCGGGCTTTCCCCCACTAATGCCATGTATTTAAGCATAAGTCTAGAAATGTGAAAATTATTATCGTATTCTTAAATCAGAAATCCCGTGATCCCGCGATTAGTTTGTACAAGTTACATTGGTCCCATCCGAGGTGTTGGTCCCACTCACGGAGCCGTTCGGGAGCTATTTCGGGTTTTGGCCCACTAACGGCAAGTTTTTAAGCCTTAGTCTAGAAATATGCAAATTATCATCATATTCTCATACCGAGAGTCCCGTGATCGTGTGATCAGTTCGTATGAGTTACATTGGTGCCACACGATGTATTGGTGCCTCTTACGGGGCCGTTCGAGGGCTATTTCGGGTTTTTCCCCACTAACGCCATGTTTTTCCTAAGTCCTCATATTTTTAAATTATCATCTTATTCTTAAACCGGGAGTCCCGTGATCGTGCAATCAGTTCGTACGAGTTACATTGGTCCGGTGCGAGGTGTTGGTGCCACTCACGGGGCCGTTCGAGGGCGGTTTTGGGTTTTCACACACAAACGGCAGGGTTTTATGCCTAAGTCTAGAAATATGCAAACTATCATCATATTCTCAAACCGAGAGTCCCGTGATAGCGCGGTCTGCTCGTACGAGTTACATTTGTCCCATGCGAGGTGTTGGTGCCACTCACGGGGCCGTTCGGGTGTTGTTTCATGTTTTCCCCCACTAACGCCATGTTTTGCCTAAGTCATGAAATTTTTAAATTATAATCTTATTCTCAAACTGGGAGTCCCGTGATTGCGCGGTCAGTTTGTACGAGTTACATTGGTCTCCTACGAGATGTTGGTGCAACTCACGGGGCCGTTTGGGCATTGTTTTGGGTTTTCCCCACTAACACCATGTTTTGCCTGAGTCCTGATATTTTTAAATTATCATCGTATTCGCAAATCAAGAGTATTGTGATTGGGCGGTTAGTTCCTACAAGTTACATTGGTCCCGTGCGAGGTGTTGGTGCCACTCACGAGGCCTTTAGGTGGCTACTCTGTGTTTTCGCCGACTAACGACAAGTTTTTATGCCTCAGTCTAGAAATATTCAAATTATCATCGTATTCTCAAATCGGGAGTCCCGTGATCATGCTGTCAGTTCGTACGAGTTACATTACTACTGTGCGAGGGGTTGGAGCCACTCACGGGGCCTTTGGTGGGCTGTTTCGGGTTTTTTCCCACTAACGCCATGTTTTGCCTAAGTCTTGATATTTTTAAATTATCATTTTATTCTTAAATCGGAAGTCCCGTGATCGTGCGATCAGTTCGTACGAGTTACATTGGTCCCGTGCGAGGTGTTGGAGCCACTCACAGGGCCATTCGGGATCTGTTTCGTGTTTTCCCCAACTAACGCCATGTTTTGCCTAAGTCCTGATATTTTAAAATTATCATCGTATTCTCAAATTGGGAATCCCGTGATCATGTGGTCAGTTCGTATGAGTTACAATTGTCCCGTTCCAGGTGCTGGTGCCACTCACGGGGCCATTCGGAGGCTGTTTTGGGTTTTTGCCTACTAACAATAAGTTTTTAAGCCTAAGTCTAAAAATATACAAATCAGCATCGTATTCTTAAATCGGGAGTCCCATGATCACGCGGTCAGTTCGTACGAGTAACATTGGTCACGAGAAAGTGTTGGTGGCCCTCGCGGGGCCGTTCGGAAGCAGTTTGGGTTTTCCACCACTAACGCCCAATTTTTATGCCGAAGTCTAGAAATATGCATATTAACGTCAATTTCTGAAATCGAGATTCTTGTGGTCACGCGATCAGTTCGCACGGGTTACATTGGTCCCGTTCGAGGTGTTGGTGCCACTCACGGGGCCTTTGGGGGGCTATTTCGGGTTTTCACCCACTAATGCCATGTTTTACCTAAGTCTTGATATTTTTAAATTAACGTCTTATTCACAAACCGAGAGTCCCGTGATCCTGCGGTCAGTTCATACGAGTTACATTGGTCCCGTGCGTGGTGTTGGTACCACTCACGGGGACGTTCGGGGGCTATTTTGGGGTTTCGCCCTCTAATGATAAGTTTTTATGCTTCAGTCTAAAAATATGCAAATTATTGTCGTATTCTCAAACCGAGAGTCATGTGATCGCGCTGTCAGTTCGTGTGAGTTACATTGGTCCCGTGCGAGGTGTTGGTGGAACACACGGGGCTGTTCGGGGGCTATTTTGGGTTTTTACCCACTAACCATAGGTTTTTAACCCTAAGTCTAGAAATATGCAAATTTCCATCATATTCTCAAACTGGGAGTCCCGTGATCGTGCGGTCAGTATGAACGAGTTACATTGGTCCCGTGCAAGATGTTGGTGCCACTCACGGGGCCGTTCGGGCGCTATTTCGGGTTTACCCCCACTAACGCCATGTTTTGAAGTCTTAACATTTTTAATTATCATCTTATTCTTAATCTGGGAGTCCCGTGATCACGCGGTCTGATCGTACGAGTTACATTGGTCTCGTGCGAGGTGTTGGTGCCACTCACGGTGCCGTTCAGGAGCTATTCGGGGTTTTCGCCACTAAAGCCCAATTTTTATGCATATGTTTAGAAATATGCATATTAACGTCAAATTCTAAAATCGGGATTCCTATGATCACACGATCAGTTTGCACGGGTTACAATGGTCCCGTGCGAGGTGTTGGTGCCACTCAAGGGGCCGTTGGGGGGCTGTTTTGGGTTTTCACCCACTAATGCCATGTTTTACCCAGGTCCTGATATTTCTAAATTATCATCGTATTCCCCAACCGGGAGTCTCATGATCATGTGGTCAGTTCCTACGAGTTACATTGGTCCCATGCGAGGTCTTTGTGCCACTCACGGGGCCGTTCAGGGGCTATTTTGTGTTTTTACCAACTAACAACAAGTTTTTAACCCATAGTCTAGAAATATTAAAATTATAGTCATATTCTCTAACCAGGAGTCCATTGATCGCGCTGTCAGTTCGTACGAGTTACATTGGTCCCGTGCGAGGTGTTGGTGCCACTCACGGGGGCATTCGGGGGCTATTTTGAGTTTTCGCCTGCTAATGGCAGGTTTTCAAGATTATGTCTAGAAATATGCAAATTATCATTATATTCTCAAAAAGGGAGTCCCGTGATCGCGCGGTTAGTTCGTAGGAGTTACATTGGTCCCATGCGAGGGGTTGGTGCCACTCACGGTGTCGTTCGGGGGCTGATTCGAGTTTTGCCCAACTAACACCATGCTTTGCCTAAGTCCTTATATTTTTAAATTATCATCATATTCTCAAATCGGGAGTTCCGTGATCACACAGTCAGTTCGTACGAGTTACATTGGTCCCGTGCAAGGTGTCGGTGCCACTCACGGGGTCGTTCAGGGGATATTTCGAGTTTTTGCCCACTAACGGCATGTTTTTAATCCTAAGTTTAAAAATATGTGAAATATCATCATATTCTCAAACCGGGAGTCCCGTGATCGCGTGGTCAGTTCCTACGAGTGACATTGGACCTATGCGATGGGTTGGTTCCACTCACGGGGCCATTCGGGGGACTATTTCGTGTTTTCACCCACTAACGACAAGTTTTTAAGCCTAAATCTAGAAATATGCATATTATCGTCGTATTCTGAAACCGAGAGTTTCGTGATCGCGCGGTCAGTTTGTATGAGTTACATTGGTCCCATGCGAGGTGGTGGTGCTAGTCAAGGGGCCATTCGGGGGCTATTTTAGGTTTTCGCGCTCTAACGGCAAGTTTATAAGCCTAAGTCTATAAATATGCAAATTATCAGCATATTTCAAAACCGAGAGTCCCGTGATCGCCCGATTAGTTCGTACGAGTTACATTGGTCCTTAGCGGGGTGTTGGTTCCACTCACGAGACCGTTCGAAGGTTGTTTTGGGTTCTACCCCACTAATGCCATGTTTTGCCTAAGTCCTGATATTTTTAAATTTTTGTCGTATTCTCAAACCGTTATTCCCGTGATCGCGCGGTCAGTTCTTATGCGTTACATTGGTCTCGTGCGAGGTGTTGATGCCACTCACAGGGCCGTTTGGGGGTTGTTTCGGGTTTTCACCAACTAACGGCAAGTTTTAAAGCCTAAGTCTAAAAATATGAAAATTATCATCATATTCTCAAACCGAGACACCTGTGATCACGCGGTCAGTTCGTATAAGTTACATTGGTCCTGTACGAGGTGTTGGTGCCACTTACGGGGTTGTTCGGAGTCTGTTTTGGGTTTTCCCCCCACTAACGCTATGTTTTGCCTAAGTCTTGATATTTTTAAATTATCATTGTATTCTCAAACAGGGAGTCCCATGATCGCACTATCATTTATGACGAGTTACATTAGTCCCGTACGAGGTGTTGGTGCCACTAACGGGGCTGTTCGGGGAGTGGTTTGGGTTTTTGCCCACTAACGGAAAATTTTTAATCCCTAGTATAGAAATGCACATATTATCGTTATATTCTCAAACCGAGAGCAGCGTGATCACGAGGTCAGTTCGTACAAGTTACAATTGTCCCGCTCGAGGTGTTGGTGCCACTCACGGGGGCCGTTCAGGGGCTATTTCTGTTTCACCCACTAACGGCAAGTTTTTAAGCCTAAGTATAGGAAAATGCAAATTATCGTCGCATTCTCAAACCGGGAGGCCCGTGATCACGCGATCGGTTCTTTCTAGTTTCATTGGTCCCGTGTGAGGTGTTGGTGCCACTCAAGGGGCCGTTCGGGAGTTGTTTCGAGTTTTCACCCACTAACGAAAAGTGTTTAAGCCTAAGTCTAGAAATATACTAATTATCGTTGTATTCTCAAAGTGAGAGTTCCGTGATCAAGCACGCAGTTCCTACGAGTTACACTGGTCCCGTACGAGGTGTTGGTGCCACTCACGGGGCCGTTCGGGATCTGTTTCGTGTTCTCCCCAACTAACGGCAAGTTTTTAAGCCTAAATCTAGAAATATACAAGTTATCATCGTATTCTCAAATTATGAGTCCCATGATCACGCGGTCAGTTCCTACGAGTTATGTTTATCCCTTGCGAGCTGTTAGTGCCACTCAAGGGACCATTCGGGGTTTGTTTTGGGTTTTTGCACACTAACGACAAGTTTTTAAGCCCGATTCTATAAATATTCAAATTATCATCGTATTCTTAAACTAGGAGTCCCGTGATAGCGCTATCAGTTCGTACGAGTAACATTAGTCTCGTGCGAGTTATTGGTACCACTCACGGGGCCGTTCGGGGTATGTTTCGGGATCTCCCCCACTAACGCCAAGTTTTTCCTAAGTCTTGATATTTTTAAATTTTCATCGTATTATCAAACCGGGAGCCCCATGATCGCACGGTCAGTTCCTATGAGTTACATTGGTCCCGTGTAAGGTGTTGGTGCCACTCACAGGTGCGTTCGGGAGCTATTCGAGTTTTCCCCCACTAACGCCTTATTTTTATGCCTAAGTCTAGAAATATGCATAATAACGTCATATTCTGAAATCGAGAGTCTCGTGATCCCTCGTTCACTTCGTACGGGTTACATTGGTCCCGTGCGAGGTATTGGGGCCACTCACGGGGGGGGGGGGGGGGGGGGGCGTTCGGGGGCTGTTTTGAGTTTTGACCCACTACCGACAAGTTTTTAAGCCTAAATCTAGAAATATGCAAATTATCGTCATATTCTCAAACCGGTCGTCCCTTGATCGCGCGATCGGTTCTTTATAGTTACATTGGTCCCGTGCGAGGTGTTGGTGCCACTCAAGGGTCTGTTTCGTGGTTTTTGCCCACTAACAACAAGTTTTTAAGCCTAAGTCTACAAATATGCAAATTATCATCGTATTATCAAATCGAGAGACCCGTGATCTCACGGCCAGTTCCTACGAGTTACATTAGTCGCGTACGATGTGTTGGTGCCACTCGTGGGGCCGTTATAGGGTTGTTTCCGACTTCCCCCCACTAACACCCTATTTTTATGCCTAAGTCTAGAAATATGCAAATTATCATCGTATTCTGAAACCAGGAGTCCCGTGATCACGCGGTTAGTTCGTACGAGTTACATTGATCCCGTACGAAGTGCATGTGTCACTCGCGGGGCCTTTCGGGGGTAGTTTCGGGTTTTCCCCCATTGATGCCATGTATTTAAGCCTAAGTCTAGAAATATAAAATTTTCATCGTATTCTTAAATCAGAAATCCCGTGATAGCACGGTCAGTTTGTACGAGTTACATTGGTCCCGTGTGAAGGGTTAGTGCCACTCACGGGGCCGTTCTGGGGCTATTTCATGTTTTCCCCCACTAATGCCATGTTTTACCTATGTCCTAATATATTTAAATTATCATCTTATTATCAAACCGAGATTCTCATGATCGCGCGATCAGTTCGTACGACTTACATTGGTCCCATGCGAGGTGTTGGTCTCACTCACGGAGCCGTTCGGGAGCTGTTTTGGGTTTTGTCCCACTAACGGCAAGTTTTTAAACCTTAGTCTAAAAATATGCAAATTATCATCGTATTCTCAAATCGGGAGTCCCATGATCGTGCGATCAGTTCGTACGAGTTACATTGGTGCCATGCGAGGTATTGCTGCCACTCACGGGGCCGTTCGGGGGCTATTTCGTGTTTTTCCCCACTAACGCCATGTTTTCCCTAAGTCCTTAAAATTTTAAATTATCGTCTTATTCTTAAATCGGGAGTCCCGTACGAGTTACATTGGTCCGGTGCGAGGTGTTGGTGCCGCTCACGGGGCCATTCGGGGGCGATTTTGGGTTTTCACACACTAACGGCAGGGTTTTATGCCTAAGTCTAGAAATATGCAAATTATCATCGTATTCTCAAATCGGGAGTCCCGTGATAGCGCGGTCTGCTCGTACGAGTTACATTTGTCCCATGCGAGGTGTCGGTGCCACTCACGGGGCCGTTCGGGGGTTGTTTTGAGTTTTCCCCCACTAGAGCCATGTTTTAACCAAGTCATGATATTTTTAAATTATCGTCTTATTCTCAAACTGGGAGTCTCGTGATCGCGTGGTTAGTTCGTACGAGTTACATTGTTCTCCTGCGAGGTGTTGGTGCCACTCACGGGGCTGTTTGGGCATTGTTTCGAGTTTTCCCCACTAACGCCATGTTTTTCCTAAGTCCTGATATTTTTAAATTATCATCATATTCCAAAATGGGGAGTCCTGTGATTGCACGATCAGTCCCTTCGAGTTACATTGGCCCCGTACGAGGTGTTGGTGCCACTCACGGTGCCTTTCGGGGGATACTTTGGCTTTTCGCCCACTAACGACAAGTTTTTAAGCCTCAGTCTAGAAATATTCAAATTATCATCGTATTCTCAAACCGAGAGTCCCATGATCATGCTGTCAGTTTTTACGAGTTAAATTGGTACCGCGCGAGGTGTTGGTGCCATTCACGACGCCGTTCGGGGGTTGTTTCGAGTTTTTCCCCACTAACGCCATGTTTTGCCTAAGTCCTGATATTTTTAAATTATCGTCTTATTTTTAAACCGGGAGTCCCGTGATCACGCAATCTGTTCGTACGAGTTACATTGGTCCCGTGCAAGGTGTTGGAGCCACTCACAGGGCCATTCAAGATCTTCTTCATCTTTTCCACAACTAGAGGAAAGTTTTTAAGCCTAAATCTAGAAAATTTACAAATTATAATCGTATTCTCAAATCGGGAGTCCCATGATCGCGCGGTCAGTTCGTACGAGTTACATTTGTCCCGTGCGAGGTGTTGGTGCCACTTAAGGGGCCGTTCGAGGGCTGTTTTGGGTTTTCGCACACTAACGGCAAGTTTTTAAGCCTAAGTCTATAAATATTCAAATTATCATCATATTCTCAAACTGAGAGTCCCGTGATAGCTCTGTCAGTTCGTACGACTAACATTAGTCTTGTGCGAGGTATTGGTGCCACTCACGGGGCCGTTTGGGGCCTATTTTGGGGTCTCATCCACTAACGCCAAGTTTTTCCTAAGTCCTGATATTTTTAAATTTTCATCGAATTCTCAAACCGGGAGCCCCATGATCGCGCGGTCAGTTCCTATGAGTTACATTGGTCCCGTGCGAGGTGTTGGTGCCACTCACAGGGCCGTTCAGGAGCCGTTTCGAGTTTCCACCCAGTAACGACAAGTTTTTAGCCTCAGTCTAGAAATAGGCAAATTATCATGGTTTTATTAAACTATGAGTCCCGTGATCACGCGGTCAGTTCGTACGAGTTTCATTGGTCCCGCGTGACGTGTTAGTGCCACTTACGGGGTCGTTTGGGGGCTATTGTGGGTTTTCACCAGCTAACGGTATGTTTTTAAGCCTAATTCTATAAATATGTAAATTATCATCGTATTCTCAAACTGGGAGTCCCATGATCGGACAGTCAGTTCGTATGAGTTATATTGGTCCCGTGCGAGGGGTTGGTACCACTCATGGGGGCATTCGGGGGCAGTTTTAGGTTTTCCCCCACTAACAGCAAGTTTTTAAGCCTAAGTCTAGAAAAGGCATATTATCGTCGTATTATCAAACCGCGAGTCCCGTGATCACGTGGTCAGTTCGTACGAGTTAAATTTGTCCCGTGCAAGGTGTGGTGCCAATCACGGGGCCGTTCGGGGGCAGTTTTGAGTTTTCCCCCACTAACGCCATGCTTTGCCTAAGCCCTGATATTTTTAAATTATCATTGTATTCTCAAATTGGGAGTCCCATGATCATGTGGTCAGTTCGTATGAGTTATAATTGTCCCGTTCGAGGTGTTGGTGCCACTCACGGGGACATTCGGGTGCTGTTTTGGGTTTTTTCCCACGAACAAGAAGTTTTTAAGCCTAAGTCTAAAAATATGAAAATTAGCATCGTATTCTTAAACTGGGATTCCCGTGATCGTGTGGTCAGTTCGTACGAGTAACATTGGTCCTGAGCAAGTGTTGGTGCCCCTCACGGGGACGTTCGGGGGCAGTTCAGGTTTTTCACCACTAACGCCCAATTTTTATGCCTAAGTCTAGAAATATGCATATTAATGTCAAATTTTAAGATCGGGATTCCTCTGATCACGAAGTCAGTTCGCACGGGTTACATTGGTCTCGTGCGAGGTGTTGGTGACACTCACGGGGCCATTGGGGGGCTATTTCGGGTTTTCACCCACTAATGCCATATTTTACCTTAGCCTGATATTTTTAAATTATCATCTTATTCTCAAACCGAGAGTCCCGTGATCCTACGGTCAGTTCGTACGAGTTATATTAGTCCCGTGCGAGGTGTTGGTGCCACTCACGGGGCTGATCGGGGGCTGTTTTGGGTTTTCGCCTGCTAATGACAAGTTCTTATGCCTGAGTCTAGAAATATACAAATTATTTTCGTATTCTCAAACTAATAGTCATGTGATCACGATGTCAGATCGTACGAGTTACATTGGTCCCATGCGAGGTGTTGGTTGAACTCACGGGGCGGTTTGGGGGCTATTTTTGGTTTTCACCCACTAACCGCAGGTTTTTAAACCTAAGTCTAGAAATATGAAAATTACCATCTTATTCTCAAACTGGGAGTCTTGTGATCGCGCTGTCAGTATGTATGAGTAACATTCGTCCCGTGCAAGATGTTGGTTCCACTCACGGTGCCGTTCGGGCGCTATTTTGGGTTTACCCCCACTAACTCCATGTTTTGAAGTCCTGACATTTTTAATTATCATCTTATTCTAAATTTGGGTGTCCCTTGATTGCGCGGTCTGAACGTATGAGTGACATTGGTCCCGTGCGAGGTGTTGGTGCCACTCACGGTGCCGTTCGGGAGCTGTTCGGGTTTTTCGCCACTACAGCCCAATTTTTATACCTAAGTCTAGAAATATTCATATTAACGTCAAATTATGAAATCGGGATTCCTGTGATCACGTAATCAGTTCGCACGGGTTACATTGGTCCCGTGCAAGGTGTTGGTGCCACTCACGGGGCCATTGGGGGCCTATTTTGGGTTTTCACCCACTAATGCCATGTTTTACCTAAGTCCTGATATTTCTAAATTATCATCGTATTCCCCAATCGGGAGTCTCGTGATCATGTGGTCAGCTCCTATGAGTTACATTGGTCCCATGCGAGGTGTTGGTGCCACTCACGGGGCCGTTCAGGGGCTATTTTTAAGCCTTAGTCCCGAAATATTAAAATTATAGTCATATTCTCAAACTAGGAGTCCAGTGATCACGCTGTCAGTTCGTACGAGTTACATTGGTCCCGTGCGAGGTGTTGGTGCCACTCATGGGGGGCATTCGGGGGCTATTTCGAGTTTTCGCCCACTAACAGTAGGTTTTTAAGCCTAAGTCTAGAAATATGCAAATTATCATTATATTCTCAAAAAGGGAGTCCCGTGATCGCGCGGTCCGTTCGTAGGAGTTACATTGGTCCCGTGCGAGGGGTTGGTGCCACTCACGGTGTCGTTCGGGGCTGTTTCGAGTTTTGCCCAACTAACACCATGGTTTGCCTAAGTCCTCATATTTTTAAATTATAATCGTATTCTCAAATCGGGAGTTCCGTGATCACGCGGTCAGTTCCTACGAGTAACATTGGTCCTGTGCGAGGTGTCGGTGCCACTCACGGGGTCGTTCGGGGGTTATTTCAGGTTTTTGCCCACTAACGGAATGTTTTTAATCCTGAGTTTAAAAATATACAAATTATAATCATTTTCTCAAACCGGGAGTCCCGTGATCGCGTGGTCAGTTCCTACGAGTAACATTGGACCCGTTAGAGGTGTTAGTACCACTCACGGGGCCACTCGGGGGCTATTTCGTGTTTTCACCAACTAACTACAAATTTTTATTCCTAAATCTAGAAATATGCAAATTATTGTCATATTCTCAAACCGAGAGTTTCGTGATCACGCAGTCAGTTTGTACGAGTTACATTGGTCCCATGCGAGGTGTTAGTGCTAGGCAAGGGGCCGTTCAGGGCTGTTTTAGGTTTTCATGGTCTAACGGCAAGTATTTAATCCTAAGTCTATAAATATGCAAATTATCAGCGTATTCCAAAATTAGGAGTCCCGTGATCTCCCGATCAGTTCGTACGAGTTACATTGGTCCCAAGCGGGGTGTTGGATCCACTCACGAGATCGTTCGAGGGTTGTTTTGGGTTCTCCCCCACTAACGCCATGTTTTGCCGAAGTCCTGATATTTGTAAATTTTTGTCATATTCTCAAACGGTTATTCCCATGATCGCACGGTGAGTTCTTCCAAGATACATTGGTCTCGTGCGAGGTGTCGGTGCCACTCACAGGGCCGTATGGGGGTTGTTTCGAGTTTTCGCCAACTAACTGTAAGTTTTTAAGCCTAAGTATAGAAATATGAAAATTATCGTCGTACTCTCAAGCCGGGACACCTGTGATCACGCGGTCAGTTCGTATAAGTTACATTGGTCCCGTGCGAGGTGTTGGTGCCACTCACGGGGTTGTTCGGAGGTTGTTTTGCGTTTTCCCCTACTAAAGCCATGTTTTGCCTAAGTCCAGATATTTTTAAATTATAATTGTATTCTCAAACCGGGAGTCCCATGATCGCACGGTCATTTACTACGAGTTACATTGGTCTCGTGCAAGGTGTTGGTGCCACTCACGGGCCGTGCGGGAGCTATTTAAGATTTTCGCCCAGTAACGCAAGTTTTTAGCCCTCAACCTCGTAATATGCAAATTATCATCGTACTCTCAAACTGGGAGTCCCGTGATCGCGCTATCAGTTCATATGAGTTATATTTGTCCCGTTCGAGGGTTGTTTCGGGTTTTTCCCCACTAACACCATGTTTGGCCTAAGTCCTGATATTTTTAATTTATCGTCGTATTCTCAAAACGGTAGTGACGTGAATGCGTGGTCAGTTCGTACGAGTTGCATTGGTCCCGTGCAAGGTGTTGGTGCCACTCACCAGGCCGTTTGGGGGTTGTTTTGGGTTTTCGCACACTAACGGCATGTTTTTAAGCCTAAGTCTAGAAAGAGGCGAATTGTCATCATATTCTCAAATCGGGAGTCCCGTGATAGTGCGGTCATTTCGTACGAGTTACATTTGTCCCGTACGAGGTGTTGGTGCCACTCACGGTGCTGTTCAGGGGCTATTTTGGGTTTCCCCCACTAACGCCATGTTTGGCCTAAGTCCTGATATTTTTAAATTATCGTCTTATTCTCAAACCAAGAGTCTCGTGATCGCGCAGTCAGTTCGTACGAGTTGCATTGGTCCTGTGCGAGGTGTTGGTGCCACTCACAGGGCCGTTGGGGGGCTATTTCGGGTTTTCACCCACTAATGCCATGTTTTACCTTAGCCTAATATTTTTAAATTATCATCTTATTCTCAAACCGGGAGTCCCGTGATCCTGCGGTCAGTTCGTATGAGTTACATTGGTCCCGTGCGAGGTGTTGGTGCCACTCACGGGGTCGTTCGGGGGCTGTTTTGGGTTTTCGGCCGCTAATGATAAGTTTTTATGCCTGAGTCTAGAAATATACAAATTATTGTCGCATTCTCAAAACCATAGTCATGTGATCACGCTGTCAGATCGTACGAGTTACATTGATCCCATGCGAGGTGTTGGTGGAACTCACGGGGCGGTTCGGGGGCTATTTTTTGTTTTCACCCACTAACCGTAGGTTTTTAAGCCTAAGTCTAGAAATATGCAAATTGCCATCATATTCTCAAACTGGGACACTCGTGATCGCGTGGTCAGTATGTAGGAGTTACATTGGTCCCGTGCAAGATGTTGGTGCCACTCACGGGGCCGTTCGGGCACTATTTCAGGTTTACCCCCACTAACGTCATGTTTTGAAGTCCTAACATTTTTAATTATCATCTTATTCTAAATTTGGGTGTCCCGTGATCGCGGTGTCTGATCGTACGAGTTACATTGGTCTCGTACGAGGTGTTGATGCCACTCACCGTGCTGTTCCGGAGCTGTTCGGGTTTTCCTCCACTAAAGCCCAATTTTTATGCCTAAGTCTAGAAATATGCATATTAACGTCAAATTCTGAAATTGGGATTTCTGTGATCACGTGATCAGTTCGCACGGGTTACATTGGTCCCGTGCGAGGTGTTGGTTCCACTCACGGGGCCGTTGGGGGGCTGTTTTGGGTTTTCACCCACTAATGCCATGTTTTACCTAAGTCCTGATATTTCTAAATTATCATCGTATTCCCCAACCGGGAGTCTCGTGATCACGTGGTCAGCTCCTATGAGTTACATTGGTCCCATGCGAGGTGTTGGTGCCACTCATGGGGCCGTTCAGGGGATATTTTGTGTTTTCGCCAACTAACAACAAGTTTTTAAGCCTCAGTCCAGAAATATTAAAATTATAGTCATATTCTCAAACCAGGAGTCCGGTGATCACGCTGTCAGTTCGTACGAGTTACAATGGTCCATTGTGAGGTGTTGGTGCCACTCACAGGGGCATTCGGGGGATATTTTGAGTTTTTGCCCGCTAACGGTAGTTTTTCAAGCCTAAGTCTAGAAATATGCAAATTATCATTATATTCTCAAATAGGGAGTCCCGTGATCGCGCGGTTAGTTCGTAGGAGTTACATTGGTCCCGTGCGAGGGGTTGGTGCCCCTCAGGGTGTCGTTTGGGGACTATTTCGAGTTTTGCCCAACTAACGCCATGCTTTGCCTACGTCCTCATATTTTTAAATTATCATCGTATTCCCAAATCGGGAGTTCCGTGATCACGCGGTCAGTTCATACGAGTTACATTGGTCCTGTGCGAGGTGTCGGTGCCACTCACGGGGCCGTTCGGGGGTTATTTTGTATTTTTGCCCACCAATGGAATATTTTTTATCCTGAGTTTGAAAACATGCAAATTATAATCATATTCTCAAACCGGGAGTCCCGTGATCGCGTGGTCAGTTCCTCTGAGTAACATTGGACCCGTGCGAGGTGTTGGTGCCACTCACGGGGCCACTTGTTGGCTATTTCGTGTTTTCACCCACAAACGACAAGTTTTTATTCCTAAATCTAGAAATATGCAAATTATCATCATATTCTCAAACCAAGAGTTTCATGATCATGCAGTCAGTTTGTACGAGTTACATTGGTCCCGTACAAGGTGTTAGATCTAGTCAAGGGGCCGTTCGGCATCTGTTTTAGGTTTTTGCGCTCTAACGACAAGTATTTAATCCTAAGTCTATAAATATGAAAATTATCAGCGTATTCCAAAATTAGAAGTCCCGTGATCGCTCGATCATTCGTACGAGTTACATTGGTCCCGAGCGGGGTATTGGTTCCACTCACGATACTGTTCGAGGGTAGTTTTGGGTTCTCCCCCACTAACGTCATGTTTTGCCTAAGTCCAGATATTTTGAAATTTTTGTCATATTCTCAAACCGTTATTCCCATGATCGCACGGTCAGTTATTACAAGTTACATTGGTCTGGTGCGAGGTGTTGGTGTCACTCACAGGGCCGTTTGGGGGTTGTTTCGAGTTTTCGCCAACTAACGATAAGTTTTTAAGCCCAAGTCTAGAAATATGAAAATTATCGTCGTATTCTCAATCCGGGACACCTGTGATCACGCGGTCAGTTCGTATAAGTTACATTGGTCTCGTGCAAGGTGTTGGTGCCACTAACGGGGTTGTTCGGAGGTTGTTTTGCGTTTTCCCCTACTAAAGCCATGTTTTGCCAAAGTCCTGATATTCTTAAATTATCATTGTATTCTCAAACCGGGAGTCCCATGATCGCACGGTCATTTACTACGAGTTACATTGGTCTCGTGCAAGGTGTTGGTGCCACTCACGGGGACGTTCGGGAGCTGTTTAAGGTTTTCACCCAGTAACGCCAGTTTTTAACCCTCAGCCTCGTAATATGCAAATTGTCATAGTATTCTCAAACCGGGGGTCTCGTGATCGTGCTGTCAGTTCGTATGAGTTATATTTGTCCCGTTCGAGGGTTGTTTAGGGTTTTCCCCACTAACACCATGTTTGGCCTAAGTCCTAATATTTTTAAATTATCGTCGTATTCTCAAACCTAGAGTGCCGTGAATGCGCGGTCAGTTCGTACGAGTTACAATGGTCCCGTGCGAGGTGTTGGTGCCACTCACGAGGCCGTTTGGGGGTTGTTTCGGGTTTTCGCACACTAACGGCATGTTTTTAAGCCTAAGTCTAGAAAGAGGCAAATTGTCATCGTATTCTCAAATCGGGAGTCCCATGATAGTGCGATCAGTTTGTACGGGTTACATTTGTCCCGTACGAGGTGTTGGTGCCACTCACGGTGCTATTCAGGGGTTATTTTGGGTTTCCCCCACTAACGCCATGTTTGGCATAAGTCTTGATATTTTTAAATTATCGTCTTACTCTCAAACCAAGAGTCTCGTTATCGCGTGATCAGTTCGTACGAGTTGCATTGGTCCTGTGCGAGGTGTTGGTGCCACTCACGGGGCCATTGGGGGGCTATTTCGGGTCTTCACCCAGTAATGCCATGTATACCTTAGCTTGATATTTTAAATTATCGTCTTATTCTCAAACCGATAGTCTCGTGATCCTGCGATCAGTTCGTACGAGTTACATTGGTCCCATGCGAGGTGTTGGTGCCACTCATGTGGTCCTTCGGGGGCTGTTTTGGATTTTCGCTCGCTAATGATAAGTTTTTATGCATGAGTCTAGAAATATACAAATTATTGTCGTATTCTCAAACCGATAGTCATGTGATCGCGCTGTCAGAACGTACGAGTTACATTCATCCCATGCGAGGTGTTGGTGGAACTCACGGGGTGGTTCGGGGGCTATTTTTGGTTTTCACCCACTAACCGCAGGTTTTTAAGCCTAAGTCTAGAAATATGCAAATTGCCATCATATTCTCAAAAAGGGAGTCTCATGATCGCGCGGTCAGTATGTACGAGTTACATTGGTCCCGTGCAAGATGTTGGTGCCACTCATGGGGCCGTTCGGGCGCTATTTCGAGTTTACCCCCATTAATACCATGTTTTGAAGTCCTGACATTTTTAATTATCATCTTATTCTAAATTTCGGTGTCCCGTCATCGCGCGGTCTGATCGTACGAGTTACATTGGTCTCTTGCGACGTGTTGGTGCCACGCACGGTGCCGTTCGGGTTTTCCGCCACTAAAGCCTAATTTTTATGCCTAAGTCTAGAAATATGCATATTAACATCAAATTAGGAAATCGGGATTCCTGTGATCTCGTGATCAGTTCGCACGGGTTACATTGGTCCCGTGCGAGGTGTTGGTGCCACTCACGGGGCCGTTGGGGGTCTATTTTGGGTTTTCACCCACTAATGCCATGTTTTACCTCAGTCCTGATATTTCTAAATTATCATCGTATTCCCCAACCGGGAGTCTCGTGATCATGTGGTCAGCTCCTATGAGTTACATTGGTCCCATGCGAGGTGTTGGTGCCACTCATGGGGCCGTTCAGGGGCTATTTTGTCTTTTCGCCAACTAACAACAAGTTTTTAAGCCTCAGTCCAGAAATATTAAAATTATAGTCATATTCTCAAACCAGGAGTCCAGTGATCACACTGTCAGTTCGTACGAGTTACATTCGTCCATTACGAGGTGTTGGTGCCACTCACGGGGGCATTCAGGGGCTATTTCGGGTTTTCGCCCGCTAACGGTAGGTTTTTAAGCCTAAGTCTAGAAAGATGCATATTATCATTATATTCTCAAACAGGGAGTCCCGTGATCGCACGGTTAGTTGGTAGGAGTTACATTGGCCCCGTGCGAGGGGTTGGTGCCACTCACGGTCTCGTTCGGGGGCTATTTCTAGTTTTGCCCAACTAATGCCATGCTTTGCCTAAGTCCTCAAATTTTTAAATTATCATCGTATTCCCAAATCGGGAGTTCCGTGATCACATGGTCAGTTCGTACCTGTGCGAGGTGTCGGTTCCACTCACGGGGCCGTTCGGGGGATATTTTGCGTTTTTGCCCACTAACGAAATGTTTTTTATTCAGAGTTTAAAAATATGCAAATTATAATCATATTCTCAAACCGGGAGTTCCGTGATCGCGTGGTCAGTTCCTACGTGTAAAATTGGACCCGTGCGAGGAGTTGGTGCCACTCACGGGGCCACTCGGGGGCTATTTCGTGTTTTCACCCACTAACGACAAGTTTTTATTCCTAAATCTAGAAATATGCAAATTATCATCGTATTCACAAATCGAGTGTTTCGTGATCACGCAGTCAGTTTGTACGAGTTACATTGGTCCCGTGCGAGGTGTTAGTGCGAGTCAAGGGGTCGTTTGGGGGCTGTTTTAGGTTTTCGCGCTCTAACGGAAAGTATTTTATCCTAAGTCTATAAATATGCAAATTATCAACGTATTCCAAAATTAGGAGTCCCGTGATCGCCCGATCAGTTCGTACGAGTTACATTGGTCCCGAGCGGGGTATTGGTTCCACTCACGAGACCGTTCGAGGGTTGTTTTGGGTTCTCCCCCACTAACGCCACGTTTTGCCTACGTCCTGATATTTTTAAATTTTTGTCATATTCTCAAACCGTTATTCCCATGATCGCACGGTCAGTTCTTACAAGTTACATTGGTCTCGTGCGAGGTGTTGGTGCTACTCACAGGGCTGTTTTGCGGTTGTTTCGAGTTTTCGCCAACTAACGGTAAGTTTTTAAGCCTAAGTCTAGAAATATGAAAATTATCATCGTATTCTCAAGCCGGGAAACCTGTGATCACGCGGTCTGTTCGTATAAGTTACATTGGTCCCGTGCGAGGTGTTGGTGCCACTCACGGGGTTGTTCGGAGGTTGTTTTGCATTTTCCCCTACTAAAGCCATGTTTTGCCTAAGTCCTGATATTTTTAAATTATCATTGAATAATCAAACCAGGAGTCCCATGATCGCACGATCATTTACTACGAGTTACATTGGCCTCGTGCGAGGCGTTGGTTCCACTCACGGGGCCGTTCGGGAGTTGTTTAAGGTTTTCACCCAGTAACGACAGTTTTTAACCCTCAGCCTCGAAATATGCAAATTATATTTGTCCCGTTCGAGGGTTGTTTCGGGTTTTTCCCCATAAACACCATGTTTGGCCTAAGTCTTGATATTTTTAATTTATCGTCGTATTCTCAAAACGGTAGTGACGTGAATGCGCGGTCAGTTCGTACGAGTTGCATTGGTCCCGTGCGAGGTGTAGGTGCCACTCACGAGGCCGTTTGGGGGCTGTTTCGGGTTTTCGCACACTAACGGCATGTTTTTAAGCCTAAGTCTAGAAAGAAGCAAATTTTCATCGTCTTCTCAAATCGGGAGTCCCGTGATAGTGCGGTCAGTTCGTATGAGTTACATTTGTCCCGTACGAGGTGTTGGTGCCACTCACGGTGCTGTTCGGGGGCTATTTTGTGTTTCCCCCACTAACGCCATGTTTGGCCTAAGTCCTGATATTTTTAAATTATCGTCTTATTCTCAAACCAAGATTCTCGTGATCGCGCGGTCAGTTCGTACGAGTTGCATTGGTCCTGTGCGAGGTGTTGGTGCCACTCACCAGGCCGTTGTGGGTCTATTTCGGGTTTTCACCCACTATTGCCATGTTTTACCTTAGCCTAATATTTTTAAATTATCGTCTTATTCTCAAAACGGGAGTCCCGTGATCCTGCGATCCGTTTGTACGAGTTACATTGGTCTTGTGCGAGGTGTTGGTGCCACTCATGGGGCCGTTCGGGGGCTGTTTTGGGTTTTCGCACGCTAATGACAAGTTTTTATGCCTCAGTCTAGAAATATGCAAATTATTATCGTATTCTCAAACCGATTGTCATGTGATCGCGCTATCAGATCGTACGAGTTACATTGGTCCTATGCAAGGTGTTGGTGGAACTCACGGGGCGGTTCGGGGGCTATTTTTGGTTTTCACCCACTAACCGCAGGTTTTTAAGCCTAAGTCTAGAAATATGCAAATTGCCATCATATTCTCAAACTGGGAGTCTCGTGATCGCGCAGTCAGTATGTACGAGTTACATTAGTCCCGTGTAAGATGTTGGTGCCACTCACGGGGCCGTTCGGGCGCTATTTCGGGTTTACCCCCACTAACGCCATGTTTTGAAGTCCTAAAATTTTTAATTATCATCTTATTCTAAATTTGGGTGTCCCGTGATCGCGCGGTCTAAATGTACGACTTACATTGGTCTCGTGCGAAGTGTTGGTGCCACTCACGGTGCCGTTCGGGTGCTGTTCGGGTTTTCCGCCACTAAAGCCCAATTTTTATGCCTAAGTCTAGAAATATGTATATTAACGTCAAATTTTTAAATCGGGATTCCTGTGATCACGTAATCAGTTTGCACGGGTAACATTGGTCCCGTGCGAGGTGTTGGTGCCACTCACGGGGCCGTTGGGGGGGCTGTTTTGGGCTTTCACCCACTAATGCCATGTTTTACCTAAGTCCTGATATTTCTAAATTATCATCGTATTCCCCAACCGGGAGTCTCGTGATCATGTGGTCAGCTCCTATGAGTTACATTGGTCCCATGCGAGGTGTTGGTGCCACTCACGGGGCCGTTCAGGGGCTATTTTGTGTTTTCGCCAACTAACAACAAGTTTTTAAGCCTCAGTCCAGAAATATTAAAATTATAGTCATATTCTCAAACCAGGAGTTCAGTGATCACGTTGTCAGTTCGTACGAGTTACATTCCTCCATTGCGAGGTGTTGGTGCCACTCACGGGGGCATTCAGGGGCTATTTCGGGTTTTTGCCCGCTAACCGTAGGTTTTTAAGGCTAACTCTATAAATATGCATATTATGATTATATTCTCAAATAGGGAGTCCCGTGATCGTGCGGTCAGTTCGTAGGAGTTACATTGGTCCCGTGTGAGGGGTTGGTACCACTCACGGTGTCGTTCGAGCGCTGTTTCGAGTTTTGCCCAACTAACGCCATGCTTTGGCTAAGTCCTCATATTTTTAAATTAGCATCGTATTCTCAAATCGGGAGTTTCGTGATCACGCGGTCAGTTCGTACGAGTTACATTGGTCCTGTGCGAGGTGTCGGTGCCACTCACGGGGCTGTTCGGTGGTTATTTCGTGTTTTTTCCCACTAACGGAATCTTTTAATCATGAGTTTAAAAATATGCAAATTATAATCATATTCTCAAACCTGGAGTCCCATGATCGCGTGGCCAGTTCCTACGAGTAACATTGGACCTGTACGAGGTGTTGGTGCCACTCACGGGGCCACTCGGGGGCTATTTCGTATTTTCACCCACTAATGACAAGTTTTTATTCCTAAATCTAGAAATATGAAAATTATCGTCATATTCTCAAACTGAGAGTTTCGTGATCACACAGTCAGTTTGTAAGAGTTACATTGGTCCCAAGCGAGGTGTGAGTGCTAGTCAAGGGGCCATTCGGGGGCTGTTTTAGGTTTTCGCGCTCTAACGACAAGTTTTTAATCCTAAGTCTATAAATATGCAAATTATCAGCATATTCCAATATTAGGAGTCCCGTGATCGCCCGATCAGTTCGTACGAGTTACATTGGTCCCGAGCGGGGTGTTGGTTCCACTCACGAGACCGTTCGTACCCCCACTAACGCAATGTTTTGCCTAAGTCCTGATATTTTTAAATTTTTGTCATATTCTCAAACCGTTATTCCCATGATCGCACAGTCAGTTCTTACGAGTTACACTAGTCTCGTACGAGGTGTTGGTGCCACTCACAGGGCCATTTTGGGGTTGTTTCGATTTTTCGCCAACTAACAGTAAGTTTTTAAGCCTAAGTCTAGAAATATGAAAATTATCGTCATATTCTCAAGTCGGGACACCGATGATCACGCGATCAATTCGTATAAGTTACATTGGTCCCGTGCGAGGTGTTGGTGCCACTCACGGGGTTGTTCAGAGGTTGTTTTGCATTTTCCCCTACCAAAGCCATGTTTTGCCTATGTCCTGATATTTTTAAATTATCATTGTATTCTCAAACCGGGAGTCCCATGATCGCACGGTCATTTACTACGAGTTATATTGGTCTCGTGCGAGGTGTTGGTGCCACTCACGGGGCCGTTCGGGAGCTATTTAAGGTTTTCACACAGTAACGCCAGTTTTTAACCCTCAGCCTCGAAATATGCAAATTATCATCGTATTCTCAAAACGGGAGTCCCATGATCGCGCTGTCAGTTCGTATGAGTTATATTTGTCCCGTTCGAGGGTTGTTTCGGGTTTTTCACCACTAACACCATGTTTGGCCTAAGTCCAGATATTTTTAAATTATCATTGTATTCTCAAACCGGGAGTGCCGTGAATGCGCAGTCAGTTCGTACGAGTTGCATTGGTCCCGTGCGAGGTGTTGGTGCCACTCACAAGGCCATTTGGGGGTTGTTTCGGGTTTTCGCACACTAACGACATGTTTTTAAGCCTATGTCTAGAAAGAGGCAAATTGTCATCATATTATCAAATCGGGAGTCCCGTGATAGTGCGGTCAGTTCGTACGAGTTACATTGGTCTCGTTCGAGGTGTTGGTGCCACTCACGGTGCTGTTCGGGGGCTATTTTGTGTTTCCCCCACTAACGCCATGTTTGGCCTAAGTCCTGATATTTTTAAATTATGGTCTTATTCTCAAACCAAGAGTCTCGTGATCGCGCGGTCTGTTCGTACGAGTTGCATTGGTCCAGTGTGAGGTGTTGGTGCCACTCACGGGGCCATTGGGGGGTTGCTTCGGGTTTTCACCCACTAATGCCATGTTTTACCTTAGCCAGATATTTTTAAATTATCGTCTTATTCTCAAACCGGGAGTCCCGTGATCCTGCGGTCAGTTCGTACAATTTACATTGGTCTTGTGCGAGGTGTTGGTGCCACTCATGGGGTCGTTCGGTGGCTATTTTGGCTTTTCGCCCGCTAATGACAAGTTTTTATGCCTGAGTCTAGAAATATACAAATTATTGTCGTATTCTCAAACCGATAGTCATGTGATCGCGCTGTCAGATCGTACGAGTTACATTGGTCCCTTGCGAGGTGTTGGTGGAACTCACGGGGCGGTTCGGGGGCTATTTTTGGTTTTAACCCACTAACTGTAGGTTTTTAAGCCTAAGTCTAGAAATATGCAAATTTCCATCATATTCTCAAACAGGGAGTTTCGTGATCGCGTGGTCAGTATGTACGAGTTACATTGGTCCCGTGCAAGATGTTGGTGCCACTCACGGGGCCGTTCGGGCCCTATTTCGGGTTTACCCCCACTAACACCATGTTTTGAAGTCCTGAATTTTTTAATTATCATCTTATTCTAAATTTCGATTTCCCGTGATCGCGCGGTCTGATCGTACGAGTTACCTTGGTCTCGTGTGAGGTGTTGGTGCCACTCACGGTGCCGTTCGGGAGCTGTTCGGGTTTTCCGCCACTAAAGCCCAATTTTTATGCCTAAGTCTACAAATATGCATATTAACGTCAAATTCTGAAATCGGGATTCCTGTGATCACGTGATAAGTTCGCACGGGTTGCATTGGTCCCGTGCGAGGGGTTGGTGCCACTCACGGTGTCGTTCGGGGGCTATTTCGAGTTTTGCCCAACTAACGCCATGCTTTGCCTAAGTCATCATATTTTTAAATTATCATCGTATTCATAAATCACGAATTCCGTAATCACGCGGTCAATTCGTACGAGTTACATTGGTCCTGTGCGAGGTGTCGGTGCCACTCACGGGGCCGTTCGGGGGAATTTCGGGTTTTTGCCCACTAACGGAATGTTTTTAATCCTGAGTTTAAAAATAAGCAAATTATAATCATATTCTCAAACCGGGAGTCCCGTGATCGCGTGGTCAGTTCCTACAAGTAACATTGGACCCGTACGAGGTGTTGGTGCCACTCACGAGGCCACTCAGGGGCTATTTCGTGTTTTCACCCACTAACCACAAGTTTTTATTCCTAAATCTAGAAATATGCAAATTATCATCATATTCTCAAACCGAGAGTTTCCTGATCACGCAGTCAGTTTGTACGAGTTACATTGGTCCCCTGCGAGGTGTTAGTGCTTGTCATGGGGTCGTTCGGGGGTTGTTTTAGGTTTTTGAGCTCTAACAGCAAGTCTTTAATCCTAAGTCTATAAATATGCAAATTATCAGCATATTCCAAAATTAGGAGTCCCGTGATCGCCCGATCAGTTCGTACGAGTTACATTGGTCCCGAGCGGGGTGTTGGTTCCACTCACGAGACCGTTTGAGGGTTGTTTTGGGTTCTCCCCCACTAACGCCATGTTTTGCCTAAGTCCTGATATTTTTAAATTTTTGTCATATTCTCAAACCGTTATTCCCATGATAGCAGGATCAGTTCTGACGAGTTACATTGGCCTCGTGCGAGGTGTTGGTGCCACTCACAGGGCCGTTTGCGGGTTGTTTCGAGTTTTTTGCCAACTAACGGTAAGTTTTTAAGCCTAAGTCTAGAAGTATGAAAATTATCGTCGTATTCTCAATCCGGGACACCTGTGATCACGCGGTCAGTTCGTATAAGTTACATTGGTCTCGTGCGAGGTGTTGGTGCCACTAACGGGGTTGTTCGGAGGTTGTTTTGCGTTTTCCCCTACTAAAGCCATGTTTTGCCTAAGTCCTGATATTTTTAAATTATGATTGTATTCTCAAAACCGGAGTCCCATGATCGCACGATCGTTTACTACGAGTTACATTGGTCTCGTGCGAGGTGTTGGTGCCACTCACGGGGCCGTTCGGGAGCTGTTTAAGGTTTTCGCCCAGTAACGCCAGTTTTTAACCCTCAGCCTCGAAATATGAAATTATCATCGTATTCTCAAACCTGGAGTCTCGTGATCGCGCTGTCAGTTCGTATGAGTTATATTTGTCACGTTCGAGGGTTGTTTCGGGTTTTCGCCCACTAACACCATGTTTGGCCTAAGTCTTGATATTTTTAAATTATCGTCGTATTCTCAAACCGGGAGTGCCGTAAATGCGCGGTCAGTTCATAAGAGTTGTATTTGACCCGTCCGAGGTGTTGGTGCCACTCACGAGGCCGTTTGGGGGTTGTTTCGGGTTTTTGCACACTAACGGCATGTTTTTAAGCCTAAGTCTAGAAAGAGGCAAATTGTCATCGTATTCTCAAATCGGGAGTCCCGTGATAGTGCGGTCAGTTCATACGAGTTACATTTGTCCCGTATGAGGTGTTGGTGCCACTCACGGTGCTGTTCGGTTGGCTTAAGTCCTGATATTTTTAAATTATCATCTTATTCTCAAACCAAGAGTCTCGTGATCGAGCGTTCAGTTCATATGAGTTGCGTTGGTCCTGTGCGAGGTGTTGGTGCCACTCACGGGGCCGTTGGGAGGCTATTTCGGGTTTTCACCCACTAATGCCATGGTTTACCTTAGCCTTATATTTTAACATTATCATCTTATCGTCGAACCGGTAGTCCCGTGATCTTGCGGTCAGTTCATACGAGTGACATTGGTCCCGCGTGAGGTGTTGGTGCCACTCACGGGGCCGTTCGGGGGCTGTTTTGGGTTTTCTCCCGCTAATGACAAGTTTTTATGCCTGAGTCTAGAAATATGCAAATTATTGTCGTATTCTCAAACACCGATAGTCATGTGATCGCGCTGTCAGATCGTACGAGTTACATTGTTCCCATGCGAGGTGTTGGTGGAACTCACGGGGCGGTTCGGCGGCTATTTTTGGTTTTCACCCACTAACCGCAGGTTTTTAAGCCCAAGTTTAGAAATATGCAAATTGCCATCATATTCTCAAACAGGTAGTCTCGTGATCGCACGGTCAGTATGTACGAGTTACATTGGTCCCGTGCAAGATGTTGGTGCCACTCACGGGGCCGTTCGGGCGCTATTTAGGGTTTACCCCCACTAATGCCATGTTTTGAAGTCCTGACATTTTTAATTATCATCTTATTCTAAATTTGGGTGTCCCGTGATCATGCGGTCTGATCGTACGAGTTACACTGGTCTCGTGCGAGGTGTTGGTGCCACTCACGGTGCCATTCGGGAGCTGTTCGGGTTTTCCACCACTAAAGCCTAATTTTTATGCCTAAGTCTAGAAATATGCATAGTAACGTCAAATTCTGAAATCGGGATTCTTGTGATCACGTGATCAGTTCGCACGGGTTACATTGGTCCCGTGCGAGGTGTTGGTGCCACTCACGCGGCGTTGGGGGGCTATTTTTTGTTTTCACCCACTAATGCCATGTTTTACTTAAGTCCTGATATTTCTAAATTATCATCATATTACCCAACCGGGAATCTCGTGATCATGTGGTCAGCTCCTATGAGTTACATTGGTCCCATGCGAGGTGTTGGTTCCACTCACGGGGCCGTTCAGGGGCTATTTTGTGTTTTCGCCAACTAACAACAAGTTTTTAAGCCTCAGTCCAGAAATATTAAAATTATAGTCATATTCTCAAACTAGGAGTCCAGTGATCACGCTGTCAGTTCGTACGAGTTACATTGGTTCCGTGCGAGGTGTTGGTGCCACTCACGGGGGCATTCGGGGGCTATTTCGGGTTTTTGCCCCCTAACGGTAGGTTTTTATGCCTAAGTCTACAAATATACAAATTATCATTATATTCTCAAATAGGGAGTCCCATGATCACGCGGTCAGTTCGTAGGAGTTACATTGGTCCCATGCGAGGGGTTGGTGCCACTCCCGGTGTCATTCGGGGGCTAATTCGAGTTTTGCCCAACTAACGCCATGCTTTGCCTAAGTCATCATATTTTTAAATTATCATCGTATTCCCAAATCGGAAGTTCCGTGATCACGCGGTCAGTTCGTACGAGTTACATTTGTCCTGTGCGAGGTGTCTGTGCCACTCACGGGGCCGTTCGGGGGTATTTCTGGTTTTTGCCCACTAACGAAATGTTTTTAATCCTGAGTTTAAAAATATGCAAATTATAATCATATTCTCAAACCGGGAGTCCCGTGATCGCGTGGTCAGTTCCTACGAGTAACATTGGACCCGTGCGAGGTGTTGGTGCCACTCACGAGGCCACTTAGGGGCTATGTCGTGTTTTCACCCACTAACGACAAGTTTTTATTCCTAAATATAGAAATATCCAAATTATGGTCATATTCTCAAACCGAGAGTTTCCTGATCACGCAGTCAGTTTGTACGAGTTACATTGGTCCCGTGCGAGGTATTGGTGCTAGTCATGGGGCCGTTCGGGGGCTGTTTTAGGTTTTTATGCTCTAACAGCAAGTTTTTAATCCTAAGTCTTTAAATATTCAAATTATCAGCGTATTCCAAAATTAGGAGTCCCATGATCGCCCGATCAGTTCGTACGAGTTACATTGGTCCCGAGCGGGGTGTTGGTTCCATTCACGAGACCGTTTGAGTGTTGTTTTGGGTTCTCCCCCACTAATGCCATGTTTTGCCTAAGTCCTGATATTTTTAAATTTTTGTCATATTCTCAAACCGTTATTCCCATGATAGCAGGATCAGTTATGACGAGTTACATTGGCCTCGTGCGAGGTGTTGGTGCCACTCACAGGGCCGTTTGCGGGTTGTTTCGAGTTTTTGCCGACTAACGGTAAGTTTTTAAGCCTAAGTCTAGAAGTATGAAAATTATCGTCGTATTCTCAATCCGGGACACCTGTGATCACGCGGTCAGTTCGTATAAGTTACATTGGTCTCGTGCGAGGTGTTGGTGCCACTAACGGGGTTGTTCGGAGGTTGTTTTGCGTTTTCCCCTACTAAAGCCATGTTTTGCCTAAGTCCTTATATTTTTAAATTATGATTGTATTCTCAAAACCGGAGTCCCATGATCGCACGATCGTTTACTACGAGTTACATTGGTCTCGTGCGAGGTGTTGGTGCCACTCACGGGGCCGTTCGGGAGCTGTTTAAGGTTTTCACCCAGTAACGCCAGTTTTTAACCCTCAGCCTCGAAATATGCAATTATCATCGTATTCTCAAACCTGGAGTCTCGTGATCGCGCTGTCAGTTCGTATGAGTTATATTTGTCACGTTCGAGGGTTGTTTCGGGTTTTCGCCCACTAACACCATGTTTGGCCTAAGTCGTGATATTTTTAAATTATCGTCGTATTCTCAAACCGGGAGTGCCGTAAATGCGCGGTCAGTTCATAAGAGATGCATTGGTCCCGTCCGAGGTGTTGGTGCCACTCACGAGGCCGTTTGGGGGCTGTTTCGGGTTTTCGCACACTAACGACATGTTTTTAAGCCTAAGTCTAGAAAGAGGCAAATTGTCATCGTATTCTCAAATCGGGAGTCCCGTGATAGTGCGGTCAGTTCATACGAGTTACATTTGTCCCGTATGCGGTGTTGGTGCCACTCACGGTGCTGTTCGGGGGCTATTTTGGGTTTCCCCCACTAACGCCATGTTTGGCCTAAGTCCTGATATTTTTAAATTATCATCTTATTCTCAAACCAAGAGTCTCGTGATCGAGCGTTCAGTTCATATGAGTTGCGTTGGTCCTGTGCGAGGTGTTGGTGCCACTCACGGGGCCGTTGGGAGGCTATTTCGGGTTTTCACCCACTAATGCCATGGTTTACCTTAGCCTTATATTTTAACATTATCATCTTATCATCAAACCGGGAGTCCCGTGATCCTGCGGTCAGTTCATACGAGTGACATTGGTCCCGCGTGAGGTGTTGGTGCCACTCACGGGGCCGTTTGGGGGCTGTTTTGGGTTTTCTCCCGCTAATGACAAGTTTTTATGCCTGAGTCTAGAAATATGCAAATTATTGTCGTATTCTCAAACACCGATAGTCATGTGATCGCGCTGTCAGATCGTACGAGTTACATTGTTCCCATGCGAGGTGTTGGTGGAACTCACGGGGCGGTTCGGCGGCTATTTTTGGTTTTCACCCACTAACCGCAGGTTTTTAAGCCCAAGTTTAGAAATATGCAAATTGCCATCATATTCTCAAACAGGGAGTCTCGTGATCGTACGGTCAGTATGTACGAGTTACATTGGTCCCGTGCAAGATGTTGGTGCCACTCACGGGGCCGTTCGGGCGCTATTTAGGGTTTACCCCCACTAATGACATGTTTTGAAGTCCTGACATTTTTAATTATCATCTTATTCTAAATTTGGGTGTCCCGTGATCATGCGGTCTGATCGTACGAGTTACACTGGTCTCGTGCGAGGTGTTGGTGCCACTCACGGTGCCATTCGGGAGCTGTTCGGGTTTTCCACCACTAAAGCCTAATTTTTATGCCTAAGTCTAGAAATATGCATAGTAACGTCAAATTCTGAAATCGGGATTCTTGTGATCACGTGATCAGTTCGCACGGGTTACATTGGTCCCGTGCGAGGTGTTGGTGCCACTCACGCGGCGTTGGGGGGCTGTTTTTTGTTTTCACCCACTAATGCCATGTTTTACTTAAGTCCTGATATTTCTAAATTATCATCATATTACCCAACCGGGAATCTCGTGATCATGTGGTCAGCTCCTATGAGTTACATTGGTCCCATGCGAGGTGTTGGTTCCACTCACGGGGCCGTTCAGGGGCTATTTTGTGTTTTCGCCAACTAACAACAAGTTTTTAAGCCTCAGTCCAGAAATATAAAAATTATAGTCATATTCTCAAACCAGGAGTCCAGTGATCACGCTGTCAGTTCGTACGAGTTACATTGGTTCCGTGCGAGGTGTTGGTGCCACTCACGGGGGCATTCGGGGGCTATTTCGGGTTTTCGCCCCCTAACGGTAGATTTTTATGCCTAAGTCTACAAATATACAAATTATCATTATATTCTCAAATAGGGAGTCCCATGATCGCGCGGTCAGTTCGTAGGAGTTACATTGGTCCCATGCGAGGGGTTGGTGCCACTCCCGGTGTCATTCGGGGGCTAATTCGAGTTTTGCCCAACTAACGCCATGCTTTGCCTAAGTCATCATATTTTTAAATTATCATCGTATTCCCAAATCGGGAGTTCCGTGATCACGCGGTCAGTTCGTACGAGTTACATTTGTCCTGTGCGAGGTGTCGGTGCCACTCACGGGGCCGTTCGGGGGTATTTCGGGTTTTTGCCCACTAACGGAATGTTTTTAATCCTGAGTTTAAAAATATGCAAATTATAATCATATTCTCAAACCGGGAGTCCCGTGATCGCGTGGTCAGTTCCTACGAGTAACATTGGACCCGTGCGAGGTGTTGGTGCCACTCACGAGGCCACTTAGGGGCTATGTCGTGTTTTCACCCACTAACGACAAGTTTTTATTCCTAAATATAGAAATATCCAAATTATCGTCATATTCTCAAACCGAGATTTTCCTGATCACGCAGTCAGTTTGTACGAGTTACATTGGTCCCGTGCGAGGTATTAGTGCTAGTCATGGGGCCGTTCAGGGGTTGTTTTAGGTTTTTAAGCTCTAACAGCAAGTTTTTAATCATAAGTCTTTAAATATGCAAATTATCAGCGTATTCCAAAATTAGGAGTCCCATGATCGCCCGATCAGTTCGTACGAGTTACATTGGTCCCGAGCGGGGTGTTGGTTCCACTCACGAGACCGTTTGAGGGTTGTTTTGGGTTCTCCCCCACTAACGCCATGTTTTGCCTAAGTCCTGATATTTTTAAATTTTTGTCATATTCTCAAACCGTTATTCCCATGATAGCAGGATCAGTTCTGACGAGTTACATTGGCCTCGTGCGAGGTGTTGGTGCCACTCACAGGGCCGTTTGTGGGTTGTTTCGAGTTTTTGCCAACTAACGGTAAGTTTCTAAGCCTAAGTCTAGAAGTATGAAAATTATCGTCGTATTCTCAATCCGAGACACATGTGATCACGCGATCAGTTCATATAAGTTACATTGGTCTCGTACGAGGTGTTGGTGCCACTCACGGGGTTGTTCGGAGGTTGTTTTGCGTTTTCCCCTACTAAAGCCATGTTTTGCCTAAGTCCTGATATTTTTAAATTATCATTGTATTCTCAAACCCGGAGTTCCATGATCGCACGGTCATTTACTACGAGTTACATTGGTCTCGTGCGAGGTGTTGGTGCCACTCACGGGGCCGTTCGGGAGCTGTTTAAGGTTTTCGCCCAGTAACGCCAGTTTTTAACCCTCAGCCTCGAAATATGCAATTATCATCGTATTCTCAAACCTAGAGTGCCGTGATCGCGCTATCAGTTCGTATGAGTTATATTTGTCCCGTTCGAGGGTTGTTTCGGGTTTTCCCCCACTAACGCCATGTTTGGCCTAAGTCCTGATATTTTTAAATTATCGTCGTATTCTCAAATCAGGAGTGCCGTAAATGCGCTGTCAGTTCGTACGAGTTGCATTGGTCCCGTGCGAGGTGTTGGTGCCACTCACTAGGCCGTTTGGGGGCTGTTTCGGGTTTTTTCACGCTAACGGCATGTTTTTAAGCCTAAGTCTAGAAAGAGGCAAATTTTCATCGTATTCTCAAATCCAGAGTAACGTGATAGTGCGGTCAGTTCCTATGAGTTACATTTGTCACGTACGAGGTGTTGGTGCCACTCACGGTGCTGTTCGGGGGCTATTTTGGGTTTCCCCCACTAACGCCATGTTTGGCCTAAGTCCTGATATTTTTAAATTATCGTCTTATTCTCAAACCAAGAGTCTCGTGATTGCGCGTTCCGTTCATAGGAGTTGCATTGGTCCTGTGCGAGGTGTTGGTGCCACTCACGGGGCCGTTGGGGGGCTATTTCGGGTTTTCACCCACTAATGCCATGTTTTACCTTAGCCTCATATTTTTAAATTATCATCTTATTCTCAAACCGGGAGTCCCGTGATCCTGCGGTCAGTTCGTACGAGTTACATTGGTCCCGTGCGAGGTGTTGGTGCCACTCACGGGGCCGTTCGGGGGCTGTTTTGGGTTTTTGCCCGCTAATGACAAGTTTTTATGCCTGAGTCTAGAAATATGCAAATTATTCTCGTATTCTCAAACCGATAGTCATGTGATCACGTTGTCAGATCGTAGGAGTTACATTGGTCCCATGCGAGGTGTTGGTGGAACTCATGGGGCGGTTCGAGGGATATTTTTTGTTTTCACCCACTAACCGCAGGTTTTTAAGCCCAAGTCTAGAAATATGTAAATTGCCATCATATTCTCAAACTGGGAGTCTCTTGATCGCACGGTCAGTATGTACGAGTTACATTGGTCCCGTGCAAGATGTTGGTGCCACTTATGGGGCTGTTCAGGCGCTATTTCGGGTTTATCCCCACTAATGCCATGTTTTGAAGTCCTGACATTTTTAATTATCATCTTATTCTAAATTTGGGTGTCCCGTGATCGTGCGGTCTGATCGTACGAGTTACACTGGTCTCGTGCGAGGTGTTGGTGCCACTCACGGTGCCAATCGGGAGCTGTTCGGGTTTTCCACCACTAAAGCCCAATTTTTATGCCTAAGTCTAGAAATATGCATAGTAACGTCAAATTATGAAATCGGGATTCTTGTGATCACGTGATCAGATCGTACGGGTTACATTGGTCCCGTGCGAGGTGTTGGTGCCACTCACGGGGCGTTGGGGGGTTATTTTGGGTTTTCACCCACTAATGCCATGTTTTACCTAAGTCCTGATATTTCTAAATTATCATCGTATTACCCAACCGGGAGTCTCGTGATCTTGTGGTCTGCTCCTATGAGTTACATTGGTCCCATGCGAGGTGTTGGCGCCACTCACGGGGCCGTTCAAGGGCTATTTTGTGTTTTCGCCAACTAACAACAAGTTTTTAAGCCTCAGTCCAGAAATATTAAAATTATAGTCATATTCTCAAACCAGGAGTCCAGTGATCACGCTGTCAGTTCGTACAAGTTACATTGGTTCCGTGCGAGGTGTTGGTGCCACTCACGGGGGCATTCGGGGGCTATTTCGGGTTTTCGCCCGCTAACGGTAGGTTTTTAGGCCTAAGTCTAGAAATATGCAAATTATCATTATATTCTCAAACAGGGAGTCCCGTGATCGCGCGGTCAGTTCGTAGGAGTTACATTGGTCCCGTGCGAGGGGTTGGTTCCACTCACGGTGTCGTTCGTGGGATATTTCGAGTTTTGCCCAACTAACGCCATGCTTTGCCTAAGTCATCATATTTTTGAATTATCATCGTATTCCCAAATTGGGAGTTCCGTTATCAGGCGATCAGTTCGTACGAGTTATATTGGTCCTGCGCGAGGTGTCGGTGCCACTCACGGGGCCGTTCGGGGGTATTTCGAGTTTTTTCCCACTAACGGAATGTTATTAATCCAGAGTTTAAAAATATGCAAATTATATTCATATTCTCAAACCGGGAGTCCCGTGATCGCGTGGTCAGTTCCTACGAGTAACATTGGACCCGTGCGAGGTGTTGGTGCCACTCAGGTGCTATTTCGTGTTTTCACCCACTAACGACAAGTTTTTATTCCTAAATCTAGAAATATTCAAATTATCATCATATTCTCAAACCGAGAGTTTCCTGATCACGCAGTCAGTTTGTATGAGTTACATTGGTCCCGTGCGAGGTATTAGTGCTAGTCATGGGGCCGTTCGGGGGCTGTTTTAGGTTTTTAAGCTCTAACAGCAAGTTTTTAATCCTAAGTCTATAAATATGCAAATTATCAGCGTATTCCAAAATCAGGAGTCCCGTGATCGCCCGATCAGTTCGTACGACTTACATTGGTCCCGAGCGGGGTGTTGGTTCCACTCACGAGATCGTTTAAGGGTTGTTTTGGGTTCTCCCCCCCTAACGCCATGTTTTTCCTAATTCCTGATATTTTTAATTTTTTGTCATATTCTCAAACCGTTATTCCCTTGATAGCACGATCAGTTCTTACGGTTTACATTGGTCTCGTGCGAGGTGTTGGTGCCACTCACAGGGCCGTTTGGGGGTTGTTTCAAGTTTTTGCCAACTAACGGTAAGTTTTTAAGCCTAAGTCTAGAAATATGAAAATTATCATCGTATTCTCAATCTGGGACACCTGTGATCACGCGGTCAGTTCGTATAAGTTACATTGGTCTCGTGCGAGGTGTTGGTGCCACTCACAGGGTTGTTCAGAGGTTGTTTTGCGTTTTCCCCTACTAAAGCCATGTTTTGCCTAAGTCCTGATATTTTTAAATTATCATTGTATTCTCAAACCGGGAGTCCCATGATCGCACGGTCTTTTACTACGAGTTATATTGGTTTCGTGCGAGGTGTTAGTGCCACTCACGGGGCCGTTCGGGAGCTGTTTAAGGTTTTCTCCCAGTAACGCCAGTTTTTAACCCTCATCCTCGAAATATGCAAATTATCATCGTATTCTCAAACCGGGAGTGCCGTGAATGCGCGGTCAGTTCGTACGAGTTGCATTGGTCCCGTGTGAGGTGTTGGTGCCACTCAAGAGGCCGTTTGGGGGCTATTTCGGGTTTTTGCACACGAACGGCATGTTTGTAATCCTAAGTCTAGAAAGAGGCAAATTGTCATCGTATTCTCAAATCGGGAGTCCTGTGATAGTGCGATCAGTTCGTACGAGTTACATTTGTCCCGTACGAGGTGTTAGTGCCACTCACGCTGCTGTTTGGGGGCTATTTTGGGCTTCCCCCACTAACGCCATGTTTGGCCTAAGTCCTGATATTTTTAAATTATCATCTTATTCTCAAACTAAGAGTCTCATGATGGCACGGTCAGTTCGTACGAGCTGCGTTGGTCCTGTGTGAGGTGTTGGTGCCACACACGGGGCCATTGGTGTGCTGCTTCGGGTTTTCACCCACTAATTCCATGTTTTACCTTAGCCTGATATTTTTAAATTATCGTCTTATTCTCAAACTGGGAGTCCCGTGATCCTGCGATCAGTTCGTACGAATTACATTGGTCTCGTGTGAGATGTTGGTGCCACTCACGGGGCCGTTCGGGGGCTGTTTTGGGTTTTCGCCCGCTAATGACAAGTTTTTATGCCTGAGTCTAGAAATATGCAAATTATTGTCTTATTCTCAAACCGATAGTCATGTGATCGTGCTTTCAGATTGTACGAGTTACATTGGTCCCATGCGAGGTGTTGGTGGAACTCACGGGGCGGTTCGGGGGCTATTTTTTGTTTTCACCCACTAACCGCAGGTTTTTAAGCATAAGTCTAGAAATATGAAAATTTCCATCATATTCTCAAACTGGGAGTCTCGTGATCGTGTGGTTAGTATGTACGAGTTACATTGGTCTCGTGCAAGATGTTGGTGCCACTCACGGCGCCGTTCGGGGGCTATTTCGGGTTTACCTCCACTAACGCCATGTTTTGAAGTCCTAACATTTTTAATTATGATCTTACTCTAAATTTGGGAATCCCGTGATCGCGCGGTCTGATCGTAAGAGTTACATTGGTCTCGTGCGAGGTGTTGGTGCCACTCAAGGTGCCGTTTGGGAGCTGTTCGGGTTTTCTGCCACTAAAGCCCAATTTTTATGCCTAAGTCTAGAAATATAAATAGTAACATGAAATTCTGAAATCGGGATTCCTGTGATCACGTGTTCAGTTCTCACGAGTTACATTGGTCCCGTGCGAGGTGTTGGTGCCACTCACGGGGTCGTTAGGGGGCTGTTTTGGGTTTTCACCCACTAATGCCATGTTTTACCTAAGTCCTGATATTTCAAAATTATCATCTTATTCCCCAACTGGGAGTCTTGTGATCATGTGGTAAGCTCTTATGAGTTAGATTGGTCCCATGCGAGGTGTTGGTGCCACTCACGGGGCCGTTGAGGGGCTATTTTGTGTTTTCGCCAACTAACGACAAGTTTTTAAGCCTCAGTCCATAAATATTAAAATTATAGTCATAGTCTCAAACTAGGAGTCCAGTGATCACGCTGTCAGTTCGTACGAGTTACATTGGTCCCGTGCGAGGTGTTGGTGCCACTCACGGGGGCATTCGGGGGCTATTTCGGGTTTTCGCCCGCTAACGGAAGGTTTTTAATCCTAAGTCTAAAAATATGCAAATTATCATTATATTCTCAAACAGGGAGTCCCGTGATCGCGCGATCAGTTCATAGGAGTTACATTGGTCCCGTGCGAGGGGTTGGTGCCACTCACGGTGTCGTTCGGGGGTTATTTCGAGTTTTTCCCAACTAACGCCATGCTTTGCCTAAGTCGTTATATTTTTAAATTATCATCGTATTCCCAAATCGAGAGTTCCGTGATCACGCGGTCAGTTCGTACGGGTTACATTGGTCGAGTTCGAGGTGTCGGTGCCACTCACGGGGCCGTTCGGGGGTTATTTCGGGTTTTTGCCCACTAACGGAATGTTTTTAATCCTGAGTTTAAAAATATGCAAATTATAATCATATTCTCAAACCGGGAGTCTCGTGATCGCGTGTTTAGTTCCTAGGAGTTGCATTTGACCCGTGCGAGGTGTTGGTGCCACTCACGGGGCCACTCGGGGACTATTTCGTGTTTTCACCCACTAACCACAAGTTTTTATTCCTAAATCTAGAAATATGCAAATTATCATCATATTCTCAAACCGAGAGTTTCCTGATCACGCAGTCAGTTTGTACGAGTTACATTGGTCCCCTGCGAGGTGTTAGTGCTTGTCATGGGGCCGTTCGGGGGTTGTTTTAGGTTTTTGAGCTCTAACAGCAAGTCTTTAATCCTAAGTCTATAAATATGCAAATTATCAGCATATTCCAAAATTAGGAGTCCCGTGATCGCCCGATCAGTTCGTACGAGTTACATTGGTCTCGAGCGGGGTGTTGGTTCCACTCACGAGACCGTTCGAGGGTTGTTTTGGGTTCTCCCCCACTAACGCCATGTTTTGCCTAAGTCCTGATATTTTTAAATTTTTGTCATATTCTCAAACCGTTATTTCCATGATCGCACGATCAGTTCTTACGAGTTACATTGGTCTTGTGCGAGGTGTTGGTGCCACTCACAGGGCCGTTTGCGGGTTGTTTCGAGTTTTCGCGAACTAACGGTAAGTTTTTAAGCCTAAGTCTAGAAATATGAAAATTATCGTCGTATTCTCAAGCCGTGACACCTGTGATCACGCGGTCAGTTCGTATAAGTTACATTGGTCTCGTGCGAGGTGTTGGTGTTCGGAGGTTGTTTTGCGTTTTCCCCTACTAAAGCCATGTTTTGCCTAAGTCCTGATATTTTTAAATTATCATTGTATTCTCAAAACCAGAATCCTATGATCGCATGGTCATTTACTACGAGTTACATTGGTCTCGTGCGAGGTGTTGGTGCCACTCACGGGGTCGTTCGGGAGCTGTTCAAGATCTTCGCCCAGGAACGCCAGTTTTTAACCCTCAGCCTCAAAATATGCAAATTATCATCGTATTCTCAAACCGGGAGTCCCGTGATCGCGCTGTCAGTTCGTATGAGTTATATTTGTCCCATTCGAAGGTTGTTTTGGGTTTTCCCCACTATCACCATGTTTGGCCTATGTCCTGATATTTTTAAATTATCATTGTATTCTAAAACTAGGAGTGCCGTGAATGCGCGGTCAGTTCGTACGAGTTGCATTGGTCCCGTGCGAGGTGTTGGTGCCACTCACGAGGCCGTTTGGGGGCTGTTTCGAGTTTTCGCACACTAGCGACATGTTTTTAAGCATAAGTCTAGAAAGAGGCAAATTGTCATCATATTCTCAAATCGGGAGTCCCCTGATAGTGCGATCAGTTCATACGAGTTACATTTGTCCCGTACGAGGTGTTGGTGCCACTCACGATGCTGTTCGGGGTCTATTTTGGGTTTCCCCCACTAACGCCATGTTTGGCCTAAGTCCTGATATTTTTAAATTATCGTCTTATTCTCAAACCAAGAGTCTCGTGATCGCGCATTCAATTCATAGGAGTTGCATTGGTCCTGTGCGAGGTGTTGGTGCCACTCACGGGGCCGTTGGGGGCTATTTCGGGTTTTCACCCACTAATGCCATGTTTTACCTTTGCCTGATATTTTTAAATTAATGTCTTATTCTCAAACTGGAAGTCCCGTGATCCTGCGATCAGTTCGTACGAGTTACATTGGTCCCGTTCGAGGTGTTGGTGCCACTCACGGGGCCGTTCGGGGGCTATTTTGTGTTTTTGCCCGCTAATGACAAGTTTTTATGCGTGAGTCTCGAAATATGCAAATTATTGTCGTATTCTCAAACACCGATATTCATGTGATCACGCTGTCAGATCGTACGAGTTACATTGGTCCCATGCGAGGTGTTAGTGGAACTCACGGGGCGGTTCGGGGGCTATTTTTGGTTTTCACCCACTAACCGCAGGTTTTTAAGCCCAAGTCTAAAAATATGCAAATTGCCATCATATTATCAAACTGGGAGTCTCGTGATCGTGCGGTCAATATGTACGAGTTACATTGGTCCCGTGCAAGATGTTGGTGCCACTCACGGGGCCGTTCGGGTGCTATTTCGGGTTTACCCCCACTAATGCCATGTTTTGAAGTCTTGACATTTTTAATTATGATCTTATTCTAAATTTGGGTGTCCCGTGATCGCGCGGTCTGATCGTACGAGTTACATCGGTGTCGTGCGAGGTGTTGGTGCCACTCAGGATGCCGTTCAGGAGCTGTTCGGGTTTACCGCCACTAAAGCCCAATTTTTATGCCTAAGTCTAGAAATATGCATAGTAACATCAAATTCTAAAATCGAGATTCATGTGATCACGTGATCAGTTCGCACGGGTTACATTGGTCCCGTGCGAGGTGTTGGTGCCACTCACAGGGCCGTTGGGGGGCTGTTTTGGGTTTTCATCCACTAATGCCATGTTTTACGTAAGTCCTGATATTTCTAGATTATCATCGTATTCCCCAAACGGGAGTCTCGTGATCATGTGGTCAGCTCCTATGAGTTACATTGGTCCCATGCTAGGAGTTGGTGCCACTCATGGGGCCGTTCAGGGGCTATTTTGTGTTTTCGCCAACTAACAACAAGTTTTTAAGCCTCAGTCAAGAAATATTAAAATTATAGTCATATTCTCAAACTAGGAGTCCAGTGATCACGATGTCACTTCGTACGAGTTACATTGGTCCCGTTCGAGGTGTTGGTGCCACTAACGGGGGCATTCGGGGGTTATTTTGGGTTTTCGCCTGCTAACGGTAGGTTTTTAAGCCTATGTCTAGAAATATGCAAATTATCATTATATTCTCAAACAGGGAGTCCCATGATCGCGCAGTCAGTTCGTAGGAGTTACATTGGTCCCGTGCGAGGGGTTGGTACCACTCACGGTATCGTTCTGGTGCTGTTTCGAGTTTTGCCCAACTAACGCCTTGCTTTGGCTAAGTCCTCATATTTTAAAATTATCATCGTATTCTCAAATTGGGAGCTCCGTGATCACGCGGTCAGTTCGTACGAGTTACATTGGTCCTGTGCGAGGTGTCGGTGCCACTCACGGGGCCGTTCGGGGGTTATTTCGGGTTTTTGCCCACTAACGGAATGTTTTTAATCCTGAGTTTAAAAATATGCAAATTATAATCATATTCTCAAACCGGGAGTCTCGTGATCGCGTGTTCAGTTCCTAGGAGTTGCATTTGACCCGTGCGAGGTGTTGGTGCCACTCGGGGACTATTTCGTGTTTTCACCCACTAACGACAAGTTTTTATTCCTAAATCTAGAAATAAGCAAATTATCGTCATATTCTAAAACCGAGAGTTTCGTGATCATGCAGTCAGTTTGTACGAGTTACATTGGTCCCGTGCGAGGTGTTAGTGCTACTCAAGGGGCCGTTCGGGGGCTGTTTTAGGTTTTTCCGCTCTAACGGTAATTTGTTAATCCTAAGTCTATAAATATGCAAATTATCAACGTATTCCAAAATTAGGAGTCCCGTGATCGCCCGATCAGTTCGTACGAGTTACATTGGTCTCGAGCGGGGTGTTGGTTCCACTCACGAGACCGTTCGAGGGTTGTTTTGGGTTCTCCCCCACTAACGCCATGTTTTGCCTAAGTCCTGATATTTTTAAATTTTTGTCATATTCTCAAACCGTTATTTCCATGATCGCACGATCAGTTCTTACGAGTTACATTGGTCTTGTGCGAGGTGTTGGTGCCACTCACAGGGCCGTTTGCGGGTTGTTTCGAGTTTTCGCGAACTAACGGTAAGTTTTTAAGCCTAAGTCTAGAAATATGAAAATTATCGTCGTATTCTCAAGCCGGGACACCTGTGATCACGCGGTTAGTTCGTATAAGTTACATTGGTCTCGTGCGAGGTGTTGGTGTTCGGAGGTTGTTTTGCGTTTTCCCCAACTAAAGCCATGTTTTGCCTAAGTCCTGATATTTTTAAATTATCATTGTATTCTCAAACCCAGAGTCCTATGATCGCATGGTCATTTACTACGAGTTACATTGGTCTCGTGCGAGGTGTTGGTGCCACTCACGGGGTCGTTCGGGAGCTGTTCAAGATCTTCGCCCAGGAACGCCAGTTTTTAACCCTCAGCCTCAAAATATGCAAATTATCATCGTATTCTCAAACCGGGAGTCCCGTGATCGCGCTGTCAGTTCGTATGAGTTATATTTGTCCCATTCGAGGGTTGTTTTGGGTTTTTCCCCACTATCACCATGTTTGGCCTATGTCCTGATATTTTTAAATTATCATTGTATTCTCAAACTGGGAGTGCCGTGAATGCGCGGTCAGTTCGTATGAGTTGCATTGGTCCCGTGCGAGGTGTTGGTGCCACTCACGAGGCCATTTGGGGGCTGTTTCGAGTTTTCGCACACTAACGGCATGTTTTTAAGCCTAAGTCTAGAAAGAGGCAAATTGTCATCATATTCTCAAATCGGGAGTCCCCTGATAGTGCGATCAGTTCATACGAGTTACATTTGTCCCGTACGAGGTGTTGGTGCCACTCACGATGCTGTTCGGGGTCTATTTTGGGTTTCCCCCACTAACGCCATGTTTGGCCTAAGTCCTGATATTTTTAAATTATCGTCTTATTCTCAAACCAAGAGTCTCGTGATCGCGCATTCAATTCATAGGAGTTGCATTGGTCCTGTGCGAGGTGTTGGTGCCACTCACGGGGCCGTTGGGGGCTATTTCGGGTTTTCACCCACTAATGCCATGTTTTACCTTTGCCTGATATTTTTAAATTAATGTCTTATTCTCAAACTGGAAGTCCCGTGATCCTGCGATCAGTTCGTACGAGTTACATTGGTCCCGTGCGAGGTGTTGGTGCCACTCACGGGGCCGTTCGGGGGCTATTTTGTGTTTTTGCCCGCTAATGACAAGTTTTTATGCGTGAGTCTAGAAATATGCAAATTATTGTCGTATTCTCAAACACCGATATTCATGTGATCACGCTGTCAGATCGTACGAGTTACATTGGTCCCATGCGAGGTGTTGGTGGAACTCACGGGGCGGTTCGGGGGCTATTTTTGGTTTTCACCCACTAACCGCAGGTTTTTAAGCCCAAGTCTAAAAATATGCAAATTGCCATCATATTATCAAACTGGGAGTCTCGTGATTGCGCGGTCAATATGTACGAGTTACATTGGTCCCGTGCAAGATGTTGGTGCCACTCACGGGCCGTTCGGGTGCTATTTCGGGTTTACCCCCACTAATGCCATGTTTTGAAGTCCTGACATTTTTAATTATGATCTTATTCTAAATTTGGGTGTCCCGTGATCGCGCGGTCTGATCGTACGAGTTACATCGGTGTCGTGCGAGGTGTTGGTGCCACTCAGGATGCCGTTCAGGAGCTGTTCGGGTTTACCGCAACTAAAGCCCAATTTTTATGCCTAAGTCTAGAAATATGCATAGTAACGTCAAATTCTAAAATCGAGATTCATGTGATAACGTGATCAGTTCGCACGGGTTACATTGGTCCCGTGCGAGGTGTTGGTGCCACTCACAGGGCCGTTGGGGGGCTATTTTGGGTTTTCATCCACTAATGCCATGTTTTACATAAGTCCTGATATTTCTAGATTATCATCGTATTCCCCAACCGGGAGTCTCGTGATCATGTGGTAAGCTCCTATGAGTTACATTGGTCCCATGCTAGGAGTTGGTGCCACTCACGGGGCCGTTCAGGGGCTATTTTGTGTTTTCGCCAACTAACAACAAGTTTTTAAGCCTCAGTCAATAAATATTAAAATTATAGTCATATTCTCAAACTAGGAGTCCAGTGATCACGATGTCACTTCGTACGAGTTACATTGGTCCCGTTCGAGGTGTTGGTGCCACTCACGAGGGCATTCGGGGGTTATTTTGGGTTTTCGCCTGCTAACGGTAGGTTTTTAAGCCTATGTCTAGAAATATGCAAATTATCATTATATTCTCAAACAGGGAGTCCCATGATCGCGCAGTCAGTTCATAGGAGTTACATTGGTCCCGTGCGAGGGGTTGGTGCCACTCACGGTATCGTTCTGGTGCTGTTTCGAGTTTTGCCCAACTAACGCCTTGCTTTGGCTAAGTCCTCATATTTTAAAATTATCATCGTATTCTCAAATTGGGAGCTCCGTGATCACGCGGTCAGTTTGTACGAGTTACATTGGTCCTGTGCGAGGTGTCGGTGCCACTCACGGGGCCGTTCGGGGGTTATTTCGGGTTTTTGCCCACTAACGGAATGTTTTTAATCCTGAGTTTAAAAATATGCAAATTATAATCATATTCTCAAACCGGGAGTCCCGTGATCGCGTGGTCAGTTCCTATGAGTTACATTGGACCCGTGCGAGGTGTTGGTGCTACTCACGGGGCCACTCGGGGGCTATTTCGTGGTTTCACCCACTAACGACAAGTTTTTATTCCTAAATCTAGAAAGATGCAAATTATCGTCATGTTCTCAAACCGAGAGTTTCGTGATCACGCAGTCAGTTTGTACGAGTTACATTGGTGCCGTGCAAGGTGTTAGTGCTAGTCAAGGGGCCGTTCAGGGGCTATTTTAGGTTTTCACGCTTTAACGGTATGTTTTTAATCCTAAGTCTATAAATATGCAAATTATCAACGTATTCCAAAATTAGGAGTCCAAAATTAGGTGTTGGTGCCACTCACGGGGCCGTTCGAGAGCTGTTTAAGGTTTTCGCCCAGTAACACCAGTTTTTAACCCTCAGCCTCGTAATATGCAAATTATCATCGTATTCTCAAACTGGGAGTCCCGTGATCGCGCTGTCAGTTCGTATGAGTTATATTTGTCCCGTTCGAGGGTTGTTTCAGGTTTTTCCCCACAAACACCATGTTTGGCCTAAGTCCTGATATTTTTAAATTATCGTCGTATTCTAAAACCAGGACTGTTGTGAATGCGCGGTCAGTTCGTACGAGTTACATTGGTCCCGTACGAGGTGTTGCTGGCACTCACGAGGCCGTTTAGGGGCTGTTTCGGGTTTTCGCACACTAACGGCATGTTTTTAAGACTAAGTCTAGAAAGAGGCAAATTTTCATCGTATTCTCAAATCGGGAGTCCCATGATAGTGTGGTCAGTTCGTACGAGTTACATTTGTCCCGTACGAGGTGTTGGTGCCACTCACGGTGCTGTTCGGGAGCTATTTTGGGTTTCCCCCACTAACGCCATGTTTGGCCTAAGTCCTGATATTTTTAAATTATCGTCTTATTCTCAAACCAAGAGTCTCGTGATCGTGCGGTCAGTTCGTACGAGTTGCATTGGCCTGTGCGAGGTGTTGGTGCCACTCACGGGGCCGTTGGGGGGCTATTTCGGGTTTTCACCCACTAATGCCATGTTTTACCTTAGCCTGATATTTTTAAATTATCGTCTTATTCTCAATCCGGGAGTCCCGCGATCCTGCGGTCAGTTCGTACAAGTTACATTGGTCCCGTGCGAGGTGTTAGTGCCACTCACGGGGCCCGTTCGGGGGCTGTTTTGAGTTTTCGCCCACTAACGGTAAGTTTTTAAGCCTAAGTCTAGGAAAATACAAATTATCGTCATATTCTCAAACTGGGAGGGCCGTGATCACGCGGTCAGTTCTTTCTAGTTACACTGGTCCCGTGTGAGGTGTTGGTACCACTCAAGGGGCCGTTCGGGAGTTGTTTCGAGTTTTCACCCTAACGAAAAGTGTTTAAGCCTAAGTCTAAAAATATACAAATTATCATTGTATTCTCAAAGTGAGAGTCCCGTGATCGCGCAGGCAGTTCCTACGAGTTACATTGGTCCCATACGAGCTGCTGTCGCCACTCACATGGCCATTCTTGGGATGTTTCGGGTTCTCCCCCACTAACTCCCAATTTTTATGCCTAAGTATAGAAATATGTACATTATCATCATATTCTCTAACCGTGAGTCCCGTGATCGCACAGTCAGTTCGTATGAGTTACATTGGTCCCGTGCGAAGTGTTGGTGCCACTCACGAGGCCGTTCGGTGGTTATTTTGGGTTTTCCCTCGCTAACGCCATGTTTGGACTAAGTCCTGATATTTTTAAATTGTTGTCATATTCTCAAACTGGGAGTCCCGTGATCACGCGGTAATTTCGTACGAGTTGCATTGGTCCCGTGCGAGGTGTGGTGCCACTAACGGGGCCGTTCGGGTTTTTTTTTTGGGTTTTCACCCACTAACTACATGTTTTTAAGCCTAAGTCTAGAAATATGCAAATTATCATCGTATTCTCAAACTGAGAGTCCCGTGATAGCGTGATCAGTTCGTATGAGTTACATTGGTCCCGTGCGAGGTGTTGGTGCCACTCACGGGGTCATTCGGGGGCTATTTCGGGTTTTCCCCCACTAACGCCATGTTTGGTCTAAGTCCTGATATTTTCAAATTATCATCTTATTCTCAAACCAAGAGTCTCGTGATCGCGCGGTCAGTTCATTCGAGTTGCATTGGTCCTGTGCGAGGCGTTGGTGCCACTCACGGAAAGTTTTCTGCCACTAATGGAAAGTTTTTAAACCGGGATTCCCTTGATCGTGTTGTCAGTTCGTACGAGTAGCATTAATCCTGTGCGAGCTGTTGGGTCCACTCATGGGGCCATTCAGGGGTTGTTTCGGGTTTTAGCCCACTAACGGCATGGTTTTAAGCCTAAGTCTAGAAATATCCAAATTATCATCGTTTTCTCAAACTGGGAGACCGGTGATAGCACGGTCAGTTCGTACGAGTTACATTGGTCTCATGCGAGGTGCTAGTGTCACTCACAGGGCCGTTCGGGGGAGGTTTCAAATTTTCCCCCCACTAATGGCATGTTTTGCCTTAGTCCTGATATTTTTAAATTATTGTCATATTCTCAAACCAGGAGTCCCGTGATCGTACGGTCAGTTCGTATGCCTTACATTGGTCCGGTGCGAGGTTTTGGAGCCACTCACGGGGCCGTCCGAGCGTTGTTTTGGGTTTTCGCCCACTAAAGGCATGTTTTTAAGCCTCAGTCTAGACATATTCAAAAAATCATCGTATTCTCAAACTAGGAGTCCCGTGATCGCACTGTCAGTTCCTATGAGTTACATTGGACCCGTGCGAGGTGTTGGTGCCACTCACAGGGCCGTTCGAGGGATGTTTCATGTTTTTGCCCACTAACGAAAAGTTTTTAAGCCTAAATCTAAAAATCAACAAATTATCATCGTATTCCCAAATCGGGAGTCCCGTGATCGCGCGGTCAGTTTGTATGAGGTACATTGGTCTCGTGCGAACTGTTGGTGCCATTCACGAGGCCGTTCGACGGTTGTTTTGGGTTCTCCCCCACTAACGCCATATTTTCCCTAAGGCTAGATATTTTAAATTTTTTTCGTATTCCTAAACCGGGAGTCTCGTGAACACATGGTCAGATCCTACAAGTTACATTCGCCCCGTGCGAGGTGTTGGTGCCACTCGCGGGGCCATTCGGGAGTTGTTTCAAATTTTTACCCAGTAACGGCAAGTATTTAAGCCTCAGTCTAGAAATAAGAAAATTATTATCGTATTCTCAAACCGGGAGTCCTGTGATCGCGCGATCAGTTCGTATGACTTATATTGGTCCCCTATGAGGTGTTGGTGCCACTCACTGGGCCGTTCGGGTGCTATTTCGAGTTTCGACCACTAACGGCAAGTTTTTTAGCCTAAGTCTAGAAATATGCATATTATCGCCGTATTCTCAAATCGAGAGTCCCGTGATCACGCGAACAGTTTGTACGAGTTAAATTTGTCGCATGCGAGGTGTGGTGCCACTCACTGGGCCGTTCTAGGGCTGTTTCGGGTTTTCTCCCAATAACGCCCTATTTTTACGCCTAAGTCTAGAGATATGTAAATTATCATCGTATTCTCAAACTAGGAGTCTCGTGATCGGGAGGTCAGTTGGTACGAGTTACATTGGTCCCGTGCGAAGTGTTGGTGTCACTCACATGGCCGTTCGAGGGTTGTTTCGAGTTTTTCCCCACTAACACCATTTTTGGCCTAAGTCCCGATATTTTTAAATTATTGTCATATTCCCAAACCGGGAGTGCCGTGATCGCGCGGTCAGTTCATACAAGTTACATTGGTCCTGTGCGAGGTGTTGGTGCCACTCATGAGGCCGTTTGGGGGCTGTTTCGGGTTTTTGCACAGTAACGACGTGTTTTTAAGCAGAAGTCTAGAAAGAGGCAAAGTGTAATCGTATTCTCAAATCGGGACTCCCGTGATAGTGCGGTCAGTTCATACGAGTTACATTTGTCCCGTACGAGGTGTTGGTGCCACTCACGATGCTGTTCAGGGGCTATTTTGGGTTTCCCCCACTAACGCCATGTTTGGCCTAAGTCCTAATATTTTTAAATTATCGTCTTATTCATAAACCAAGAGTCCCGTGATTGCATGGTCAGTTCATACGCGTTACAATGGTCCCGTGCAAGCTGTTAGAGCCACTCACGGGGTTGTTCGGGAGCTGTTTAAGGTTTTCGCCCAGTAATGTCAAGTTTTTAACCCTCAGACAGGAAATATGCAAATTGTCATCATTTTCTCAAACCGGGAGTCCCATGATCGCGCTGTCTGTTCGTATGAGTTATATTGGTCTCGTGCGAGGTGTTGGTCCGACTCACGGGGCCGTTTGGGGACTGTGTTTGGTTTTCGACCACTAACAGCAAGTTTTAAGCCTAAGTCTAGAAATATGAATATTATCGCTTTATTCTCAAACCGGGAGTCCCATGATCGAGCGATCAGTTCATACGAGTTAAATTTGTCCCGTGCGAGGTGTGGTGCTAGTCACGGGCCGTTCGGTGGCTGTTTAGGGTTTCACCCACTAACGCCTTGTTTTTCCTAAGTCCTAATATTTTTAAATTATCATCGTATTCTCAAACCGAGAGTCCCATGATTGCGCAGTCAGTTCCTACGAGTTAAATTGGTCCCGTACAAGGTGTTGGTGCCACTAATAGAGCCGTTCGGGGAGTGTTTTGGGTTTTTTCCCACTAACGGCAAGTTTTTAAGCCCTAGTATAGAAATACACATATTATCGTTATATTTTCAAACCGAGAGTAGCATGATCGCGCGGTCAATTCATACGAGTTACAATTGTCCCGTTCGAGGTGTTGGTGCCACTCACGGAGCCCGTTCGGGGGCTATTTCGGGTTTTCGTCCACTAACGGAAATTTTTTAAGCCCAAGTCTAGGAAAATGCAAATTATTGTCGTATTCTCAAATCGGGAGGCCCATGATCACGCGGTCAGTTCTTTCTAGTTACACTGGTCCCGTGTGAGGTGTTGGTGCCACTCAAGGGGCCGTTCGGGAGTTGTTTCAAGTTTTCGCCCACTAACGAAAAGTGTTTAAGCCTAAGTCTAGAAATATACAATTTATCATTGTATTCTCAAAGTGAGAGTCCCGTGATTGCGCAGGCAGTTCCTATGAGTTACATTGGTCCCATACGAGGTGTTGGTGCCACTCACAGGGCCGTTCTTGGGATGTTTCGGGTTCTCCCCCATTAACGCCCTATTTTTATGCCTAAGTTTAGAAATATGTATATTATCATCATATTCTCTAACCGGGAGTCCCATAATCGTGCAGTCAGTTCATACGAGTTACATTGGTCCCGTGCGAAGTGTTGGTGCCACTCACGGGGCCGTTCGGGGGTTATTTCGGGTTTTCCCCCACTAACGCCATGTTTGGCCTAAGTCCTGATATTTTTAAATTATTGTCATATTCTCAAATCGGGAGTCCCGTGATAACACGATAAGTTCATACGAGTTGCATTGGTCTCGTGCGACGTGTGGTGCCACTCACGAGGCCGTTCGGGGCTTGTTTTGGGTTTTCGCCCACTAACTACATGTTTTTAAGCCTAAGTCTAGAAATATGCAAATTATCATCATATTCTCAAACCGAGAGTCCCGTGACAGCGCGGTCAGTTCGTACGAGTTACATTGGTCCCATGCGAGGTGCTGGTGCCACTCACGAGGTCATTCGGGCTCAAACCGGGAGTCCCGTGATAACACAATAAGTTCGTACGAATTGCATTGGTCCCGTGCGAGGTGTGGTGCCACTCACAGGGCCGTTCGGGGCTTGTTTTGGGTTTTCGCCCACTAACTACATGTTTTTAAGCCTAAGTCTAAAAATATGCAAATTATCATCATATTCTCAAACCGAGAGTCCCGTGACAGCGCGGTCAGTTCGTACGAGTTACATTGGTCCCGTGCAAGGTGTTGGTGCCACTCACGGGGTCATTTGGGGGCTATTTCGGGTTTTCCCTCACTAACTCCATGTTTGACCTAAGTCCTGATATTTTCAAATTATCGTCTTATTCTCAAACCAAGAGTCTCGTGAGTGCGCGGTCAGTTTGTACTAGTTCCATTGGTCCTGTGCGAGGTGCTGGTACCACTCACGGGGTCGTTCGCGAGTGGTTTCGAGTTCTCACCCACTAACGACAAGTTTTTAAGCCTCAGTCTAGAAATATGCAAATTATCATCGTATTCTCAAACCAGGTTTCCCTTGATCGTGCGGTCAGTTCGTACGAGTATCATTAATCCCGTGCAATGAGTTGGGGCCACTCACGGGGCCATTCAGGAGTTGTTTCGGGTTTTGGCCCACTAACGGCATGATTTTAAGCCTAAGTCTAGAAATATCCAAATTATCATTGTTTTCTCAAACTGGGAGTCCTGTGAAAGCGCGGTCAGCTCGTACGAGTTACATTGGTCTCGTGCGAGGTGTTAGTGTCACTCACAGGGCCGTTCGGGGAAGGTTTCGAGTGTTCCCCCATAAATGGCATGTTTTGCCTTAGTCCTGATATTTTTAAATTACTTTCTTATTTTCAAACCAGGAGTCCCGTGATCGTGCGATCAGTTCGTACGACTTACATTGGTCCCGTGCGAGGTGTTGGAGCCACTCACGGGGCCGTTCGGGCACTATTTTGGGTTTTCGCCCACTAACGGCAAGTTTTTAAGCCTCTGTCTAGAAATATTAAAAAAAATCATATTCTCAAACTAGGAGTCCCGTGATCGCACTATCAGTTCCTACGAATTACATTTGTTCCTTGCGAGGTGTTGGTGGCACTCACGGGGCCGGTCGAGGGCTATTTCGTGTTTTTGCCCACTAACGACAGGTTTTTAGGACTAAGTCTAGAAATATGCAAATTTTCATCCTATTCTCAAACTAGGACTCCCGTGATGGGGCGGTCAGTTCGTACGAGTGACAATGATCCTGTGCGAGGTGTTGGTGCCTCTCACGGGGCTATTTTGGGTTTTCGTACACTAACGGCAAATTTTTAAGCCTCGGTCTAGAAATATACAAATTATCATCATATTTTGAAACCGAGAGTCCCGTGATCGCGCGGTCAGTTCCTACGAGTAACATTGGACCTGTGCGAGGTTTTGGTGCCACTCACAGGGCCATTCGAGGAATGTTTTATGTTTTCGCCCACAAACGGAACTCTTTTAAGCCTAAATCTAGAAATCGGCAAATTATCATCGTATTCCCAAATCGGGAGTCCCATGATCATGCAGTCAGTTAGTATGAGGTACATTGGTCTCGTGCAAGGTGTTGGTGCCATTCACGAGGCCGTTCGACGGTTGTTTTGGGTTCTCCCCCACTGACGCTATGTTTTGCCTAAGTCCTGATATTTTTAAATTTTTGTCGTATTCCTAAACCGGGAGTCCCGTTAACACAGGTCAGATCATACAAGTTACATTGGCCCCGTGCGAGGTGTCGGTGCCACTCACGGGGCCATTCGGGAGCTGTTTCAGATTTTTGCCCAATAACGGCAAGTTTTTAAGCCTCAGTCTAGAAATAAGTAAATTATCATCGTATTCTGAAATCGGGAGTCCTATGATCGCGCGGTCAGTTTGTATGAGTTATATTGGTCCCCTCTGAGGTGTTGGTGCCACTCACTCGGCCGTTCGGGGGCTATTTTGAGTTTTCGACCACTAACGGCAAGTTTTTTAGCCTAAGTCTATAAATATGCATATTATCGTCATATTCTCAAACCGAGAGTCCCGTGATCATGCGGTCAGGTCGTACGAGTTAAATTTGTTGCGTGCGAGGTGTGGTGCCACTCACTGGGCCGTTCTAGGGCTGTTTTGGGTTTTCTCCCACTATCGCCCTATTTTTATGCCTAAGTCTAGAAATATGTAAACTATCATCATATTCTCAAACCAGGAGTCCCGTGATCGTGCGGTCAGTTTGTACGAATTACATTGGTCCCGTGCGAAGGGTTGGTGCCACTCACGTGGCCGTTCGAGGGTTGTTTCGAGTTTTCCCCACTAACACCATGTTTGACCTACGTCCTGATATTTTTAAATTATCATCGTATTCTCAAACTGGGAGTCCCGTGATCTCATGGTGAGTTTGTACTAGTTGCATTGGTCCCGTGCGAGGTGTTGGTGCCACTCACGAAGTCGTTTGGGGGTTGTTTCGTGTTTTCACACACTAACGGCTTGTTTTTAATCCTAAGTCTAGAAAGAGGAAAATTATCATCATATTCTCAAATCGAGGGTCCCATGATAGCGCGATCAGTTCGTACGAGTTACATTTGTCCCGTACGAGGTGTTGGTGCCACTCACGGGGTCGTTTGGGGGAGGTTTCGAGTTTTCCCCCACTAATGGCATGTTTGGGCAAAGTCTGATATTTTTAAATTATCGTCTTATTCTCAAACAAAGAGTCCCACGATTGTATGGTCAGTTCATATGTGTTACATTTGTCCCGTACGAGGTGTTGGTGCCTCTCACGGAGTCGTTCGGGAGCTGTTTCGGGTTTTCACCCACTAACGACAAGTTTTTAAGCCTCAGTCTAGAAATATGCAAATTATCATCGTATTCTCAAACCGGGTATTCCTTGATCGTGCGGTCATTTCGTACGAGTAACATTAATCCCGTGCGAGGTGTTGGGGCGACTGACGGGGCCATTCAGGGGTTGTTTCGGGTTTTAGCCCAATAACGGCATGGTTTTAAGCCTAAGTCTATAAATATCCAAATTATCATCGTTTTCTCAAACTGGGAGTCCCTTGATAGCGCGGTCAGTTCGTACGAGTTACATTGGTCTCGTGCGAGGTGTTAGTGTCACTCATAGGGCCGTTTGAGGGAGGTTTCGAGTTTTCCCCCACTAATGGCATGTTTGGTCAAAGTCCTGATATTTTTAAAGTATCGTCTTATTCTCAAACAAAGAGTCCCGTGATTGTATGCTCAGTTCATACGCATTACATTGGTCCTGTGCGAGGTGTTGGTGCCACTCACGGAGTCGTTCGAGAGCTGTTTTGGGTTTTCACCCGCTAACGGCAAGTTTTTAAGCCTTAGTCTAGAAATATACAAATTATCATCATATTCTCAAATCGGGTATTCCTTGATATTGCGATAAGCCTCACGAGTAACATTAATCCCGTGAGAGGTGTTGGGGCCACTCACGGGGCCATTCAGGGGTTGTTTCGGGTTTTAGCCCACTAACAGCATGGTTTTAATCCTAAGTTTAGAAATATCCAAATTATCATCGTTTTCTCAAACTGGGACCCGTGATAGCGCGGTCAGTTCGTACGGGTTACATTTGTCTCGTGCGAGGTGTTAGTGTCACTCACAGGGCCATTCGGTGGAGGTTTCGAGTTTTCCCCAACTAATGGCATGTTTTGCCTAAGTCCTAATATTTTTAAATTATTGTTTTATTCTCAAACTAGGAGTCTCGTGATTGTGCGATCACTTCGTATGAGTTACATTGGTCCTGTTCGATGTGTTGGAGCCACTCACGGGGCCGTTCGGGCACTGTTTTGGGTTTTCGCCCACTAACGGCAAGTTTTTAAGCCTCAGTCTAGAAATATTCAAAAAATCATCATATTCTCAAACTGGGAGTCCAGTGATCGCACTGTCAGTTCCTACGAATTACATTGGTCCTGTGCGAGGTGTTGGTGCCACTCACGGGGCCCTTCTAGAAATATGAAAATTTTCATCCTATTCTCAAACTAGGACTCTAGTGATGGTGCGGTCAGTTTGTACGAGTGACAATGATCCTGTACGAGGTGTTGGTGCCACTTACGGGGCTATTTTTGGTTTTCACCCACTAACGGCAAATTTTTAAGCCTTGGTCTAGAAATATACAAATTATCATCATATTCTCAAATCGGGAGTCCCATGATCGTGCGTTCAGTTCCTACGAGTTATATTGGACCCGTGCGATGTGTTGGTACCACTCACAGGGTCGTTTGAGGGATGTCTCATGTTTTCGCCCACTAACGAAAATTTTTTAAGCCTAAATCTAAAAATCATCAAATTATCATCGTATTCCCAAATCGGGAGTCCCGTGATCACGCGGTTAGTTCGTATGAGGTACATTGGTCTCGTGCAAGGTGTTGGTGCCACTCACGAGGACGTTCGACGGTTATTTTGGGTTCTCCCCACTAACGCCATGTTTTGCCTAAGTCAAGATATTTTTAAATTTTTATCGTATTCCTAAACAGGGAGTCCCGTGAACACACGGTCAGATCCTACAAGTTACATTGGCCCCGTGCGAGGTGTTGGTGCCACTCACGGGGCCGTTTCGGAGCTGTTTCAGATTTTTGCCCAGTAACGGCAAGTTTTTAAATCTCGGTCTAGAAATAAGAAAATTATCATCGTATTCTCAAACCGAGAGTCCCGTGATCGCGCGGTCAGTTCGTATGAATTAAATTTGTCGGGTGCGAGGTGTGGTGCCACTCACTGGGTCGTTCTAGGGCTGTTTTGGGTTTTATCCCACTAACGCCCTATTTTTATGCATAAGTCTAGAAATGTGTAAACTATCATCGTATTCTCAAAACAGGAGTCCCGTGATCATGCGATCAGTTTGTACGAGTTATATTGGTCCCGTGTGAAGTTTTGGTGCCACTCACGTGGCCGTTCAAGAGTTATTTCGGGTTTTCCCCACAAACGTCATGTTTGGCCTAAGTTCTGATATTTTTAAATTATCGTCATATTCTCAAACTGGGAGTCCTGTGATCGCGCGATCAGTTCGTACGTGTTGCAGTGGTCCCGTGCAAGGTGTTGGTGCCACTCACGAAGCCGTTTGGGGGTTATTTTGGGTTTTCAGACACTAACGGCACATTTTTAAGCCTAAGTCTAGAAAGAGGAAAATTATCATCGTATTCTCAAACCGGGAGTCCCGTGATAGCGCGGTAAGTTCATACGAGTTACATTTGTCCTATATGAGGTGTTGCTACCACTCACGGTACCGTTCGGGGGCTATTTTGGGTTCTCCCCCACTAACGCCATGTTTGTCCTAAGTACTGATATTTTTAAATTATCATCGTATTCTCAAACTGGGAGTCCCGTGATCGCGCAATCAGTTCGTACGAGTTGCAGTGGTCACGTGCGAGGTTTTGGTGCCACTCACGAGGCCGTTTGGGGGTTGTTTCGGGTTTTCACACACTAACGACATGTTTTTAAGCCTAAGCTAGAAAGAGGCAAATTGTCATCGTATTCTCAAATCGGGAGTCCCGTGATAGCGCAGTCAGTTCGTACGAGTTACATTTGTCCTGTACGAGGTGTTGGTACCACTCACGGTGCTGTTCGGGGGCTATTTCGGGTTTTCCCCCACTAACGCCGTGTTTGGCCTAAGTCCTGATATTTTTAAATTATTGTGTTATTCTCAAACTAAGAGTCCCATGATTGCATAGTCAGTTCGTACGCATTACATTGGTCCCGTGCGAGGTGTTGGTGCCACTCACCGGGTCGTTCGGGAGATGTTTTGGGTTATCACCCACTAACGAAAAGTTTTTAAGCCTCAGGCGAGAAATATGCAAATTATCATCATATTCTCAAACCGGGACTCCCGTGCTCATGCAATCAAATTGTACGAGTTGCATTAATCCCGTGCGAGGTGTTAGTGCCACTCCCGGGGCCATTCGGGGGCCGTTTTGGGTTTTCACCCACTAACGACATGGTTTTAAGCCTAAGTCTAGTAATATGCAAATTATCATCATATTCTCAAATCGGGAGTCCCTTGATAGCGCGGTCAGTTCGTACGAGTTATATTGGTCCCGTGTGAGTTGCTGGTGCAACTCACGGGGCCGTTCGGGGGCTATTTCAGGTTTTCCTCCCACTAACGCCATGTTTTGCCTAAGTCCTGATATTTTTAAATTTTCATCGTATTCTTAAACTGGAAGTCCCATGATCGCCCGGTCAGGTCTTACGAGCCACATTGGTCCCGCTTAAGGTGTTGGTGCCACTCACAGGGCCGTTCGGGGACTGTTTCGGGTTTTCATGCAATAATGGAAAGTTTTTAAGCCTAAGTCTATAAATATGCCAATTATTGTCATATTCTCAAATTGACAGTCTCGTGATCGCGCGATAAGTTCGTACGAGTTACATTGGTCCCATGCGAGGTGTTGGTGCCACTCACGAGGCCGTTCGGCGGTTGTTTTGGGTTGTCCCCCACTAATGCCATGTTTTGCCTAAGTCCTGATATTTTTAAATTTTCATCATATTCTTAAACTGGGAGTCCCGTGATCACGCAGTCAGTTCTTACGAGTTACATTCGTCCCGTGCGAGGTATTAGTGCCACTCATAAGGCTGTTTTGGGGTTTTGCTTAGTAACGACAAGTTTTTAAGCTTCAGTCTAAAAATATGCAAATTATCATCGTATTCTCAAATTGGAACTCCCGTGATCGCGCAGTTAGTTTGTACGAGTTACATTTGTCCCATGCGAGGTGTTGGTGCCACTCACGGGGCCGTTCGGGGGCTGTTTTGGGTTTTCACCCACTAACGACAAGTTTTTAATCCCGTTTAGAATTATTCATATTTTCATTGTATTCTCAAACCGGGACTCCTGTGATCGCACCATCAGTTCGTACGAGTTAAATTTGTCCCGTGCGAGGTGTGGTGCCACTCAGGGGGTCGTTCGGGGGTTTCTTCGGGTTTTTCCCCACTAACGCCATGTTTTGCCTAAGTCCTGATATTTTTAAATTATCTTCATATTCTCAAATTGGGAGTCCCATCATCGCCTGGTCAGTTGCAACGAGTTACATTGGTCCTGTGCGAGATGTTGGTGCCACTCACGGGGCCGTTCGCGGGCTATTTTGGTTTTTTGCCCACTAACGGTAAGTTTTTAAGCCTTCGTCTAGAATTATGCAAATTATCTTCGTATTCTCAAACCGGGAGTCCCGTGATCATGCGGTTAGTTCGTCCGAGTTTCATGAGTCCCGTGCGAGGTGTTGGTGCCACTTAGGGGGTCGTTCGGGGGCTATTTCGGGTTTTCGCCCACTAACGACAAGTTTTTATGCCTAGGTCTAAAAAAATGCAAATTATCATTGTATTCTCAAACCGGGAGTCCCGTGATCATGCGATCAGTTCATACGAGTTAATTGGTCCCGTGCAAGGTGTTGGTGCCATTCACGGGGCCGTTGGGGGGTGTTTCGAGTTTTCGCCCACTAAAAAAATGGTTTTAAGCCTGAGTATAGAAATATGCAAATTATCATCATATTATCAAAGTGAGAGTCCCATGATCGTGCGGACAGTTCCTACGACTTACATTGGTCCCGTACGAGGTGTTGGTGCCCCTCATGGGGCTGTTTCAGGTTCTCCCCCTCTAACGCCCTATTTTTATGCCTAAATCTAGATATATGTAAATTATCATTGTATTCTCAAAGCGGGAGTCCTGTGATCGCGTGGTCAGTTCGTACGAGTTACATAGGTTCCGTCTGAAGAGTTGGTGCCACTCACGGGGCAACTCGGGGGATGTTTTGGGTTTTCCCCCACTAACGCCATGTTTGGCCTAAGTCCTGTTATTTTTAAATTATCGTTTTATTCTCAAACCGGGAGTCCCATGATCGCGCGGTCAGTTCGTACGAGTTGCATTCGTCTTGTGCGTGGGGTTTGTTCCACTCACGAGGCCGTTTGGGGGCTGTTTCGGGTTTTCGCCCACTCACGGCATGTTTTTAAGCCTAAGTATAGAAATAGGCAAATTATCATCATATTCTTAAATCGGGAGTCCTGTGATAGTGCTGTCAGTTTATGCGAGTTACATTTGTCCTGTGCGACGTGTTGGTGCCACAAACGGTGCCGTTCGGGGGCTGTTTCGAGTTTTCCCCCACTAACGCCATCTTTGGACAAAGTATTGATTTTTTAAAATTATTCTCAAACCAAGAGTCTCGTGATCACGGGGTCAGTTCATACGCGTTACATTGGTTGCGTGCGAGGTGTTGGTGGCACTCACGGGGTCGTTTGGGAGATGTTTCGGGTTTTTACCCACTAAGGACATGGTTTTAAGCCTAAGTCTAGAAATATGCAAATTATCATCGTATTCTCAAACCGAGAGTCCCGTGATAGCGCGATCAGTTCGTACGAGTTACATTGGTCTCGTGCGAGGTGTTGGTGCCACTCACGGGGCCGTTCGAGGGTTGTTTTGGGTTTTCCCCCACTAACGCCATATTTTGCCTAAGTCCTGATATTTTTAAATTTTCATCATATTCTTAAACCGGGAGTCCAGTGATCGTGCGGTTAGTTCTTATGAGTTACATTGGTCCCGTGCGAGGTGTTGGTGCCACTCACAGGTCCGTTTTTGGTGTTGTTTCAGCTTTTTGCCAACTAAGGGCAAGTTTTAAAGCCTAAGTCTAAAAATATGCAAATAATCGTCATTTTCTCTAATCGGGATTCCCGTGATCACACGGTCAGTTTTAATGAGTTACATTGGTCCTGTGCGAGGTGTTAGTGCCACTCACGGAGTCGTTCGGGGGATATTTCGGGTTTTCTCACACTAACGCCATGTTTTGCCTAAGTCCTAATGTTTTTAAATTATCATCGTATTCTCAAATTGGGAGTCCCATGAATGCACGGTCAGATCCTACAAGTTACATTGGTCCCGTGCGAGGTGTTGGTGCCACTCACTGGGCCGTTCGGGAGCTGTTTTGGGTTTTTGCCCTGTAACGGAAAGTTTTTAAGCCTCAGTCTAGAAATATGCAAATTATTATCATATTCTCAAATCAGGGGTCCCGTGATCATGCGATGAGTTCTTATTGTTATATTGGTCCCGTGCTAGGTGTTGGTGCCATTCACGGGGCCGTTCGGGGGCTGTTTCGAGTTTTCGGCCACAAACGGTAAGTTTTTAAGCCTAAGTCTAGAAATATGTATATTATCATCGTATTCTAAAACCGGGAGTCCCATGATCACGATGTCAGTTCGTACGAGTTAAATTTGTCCCGTGCGAGGTGTGGTGCCACTCACGGGGCCATTCGTGGGCGGTTTAGGGTTTCCCCTTACTAACGCCATGTTTTTCCTAAGTCTTAATATTTTTAAATTATCATAGTATTCTCAAATCGGGAGTCCCCTAATTGCACGGTCAGTTCCTACGTGTTACATTGGTCCCATACAAGGTGTTGGTGCCACTAACGGGAAGTTTTTCAACCTCAGTCTAGAAATATGCAAATTATAATCATATTCTCAAACCAAGTGTCCCGTGATCACGCGATCAGTTCGTACGAGTTACATTGGTCCCGTGCGAGGTGTTGGTGCAACTCACGGGGCCGTTCGGGAATTATTTTAGGTTTTCCCAACAACGCCATGTTTTACCTAAGTCCTAACCTTTTTAAATTATCATCGTATTCTCAAATCGGGATTCCCATGATCGCACAGTCAGTTCGTACGAGTTACATTGGTCCCGTGCGAGGCGTCGGTGCCACTTACGGGGCCGTTCGGGGGGCTATTTTGGGTTTTTACCTCCTAATGATAAGTTTTTTAGCCTCAGTCTAGAAATATGCAAATTATCGTCGTATTCTCAAACTCAGAGTCCCATGATTGCGATGTCTGTACGTACAAGTTACATTGGTCCCGTGCAAGGTGTTGGTACCACTTACGGGGCCGTTTGGGGACTATTTCGAGTTTTCACCCACTAACGGCAGGTTTTTAAGCCTAAGTCTAAAAATATGCAAATTATTGTCGTATTCTAAAACTGGGAGTCCCGTGATCGCGCGGTCAGTTGGTACGACTTACATTGGTCCCGTGCGAGGGATGGTGCCACTCACGGGGTCGTTCGGGGGTTGTTTCGGGTTTTCCCCCACTAACGCCATCTTTTGCCTAAGTCCTGATATTTTTAAATTATCTTCATATTCTAAAACCGGGAGTCCCATGATTGCGCTGTCAGTTCGTACAAGTGACATTGGTCCAGTGCGAGGTGTTAGTACCACTCATGGGGCCGTTCGGGGGATTTTCGGATTTTCGCCCACTCACAGCCTGTTTATAATCCTTAGTCTAGAAATATGTAAAGTATCGTCATATTATCAAATAGGGAGTCCCATGATTGCGCGGTCAGCTCCTACGAGTTACATTGGACCCGTTCGAGGTGCTGTTACCACTCACGGGGCCATTCGGGGGCTGTTTCGGGTTTTCGCCAACTAATGGAAAGTTTTTAAGACTAAGTCTAGAAATAGGAAAATTATCGTCGTATTCTCAAATCTGGTGTCCCGTGATCATGCGATCAGTTCGTATGAGTTACATTGGTCCCGTGCGAGGTGTTTGTGCCACTCATGGGGTCATTTGGGGGATATTTCGGGTTTTCCCTCACTAACGCCATGCTTTGCCTAAGTCCTAATATTTTAAAATTTTCATTTTTATTCATAAATTGGGAGTCTCATGATCATGCGGTCAGTTCTTACGAGTTACATTGATCACGTGCGAGGTGTTGGTGCCAGTCACAGGGCCGTTCGTGGGCTATTTCGGGTTTTTGCCAAGTAATGGAAAGTTTATAAGCCTAAGTCTAAAAATATGCAAATTATCATCATATTCTCAAATCGAAAGTCCCGTGATCACGTGGTCAGATCCTACAAGTTACATTGGTCCCGTGCGAGGTGTTGGTGCCACTCATGGGGCCGTTAGGGAGCTGTTTCGACTTTTTGCCCTGTGACAACAAGTTTTTAAGCCTCAGTCTTGAAATATGAAAATTATCATCGTATTCTCAAATCGGGAGTCCCGTGGTCACGCGGTCAGTTCGTATGAGTTATATTTGTCCCGTGCAAGGTGTTGGTGCCACTCACGAGGCCATTCGGGGGGCTATTTCAGGTATTCGCCAACTAACGGTATTAAGCCTAATTCTATAAATATGTAAATTATCATCATATTCTCAAATTGGGAGTCCCATGATCGGACAGTCAGTTCGTATGAGTTATATTGGTCTCGTACGAGGTGTTGGTGACACTCTCCGGGCCGTTCGGGGGCTGTTTCAGGTTTCGCCCACTAACAGCAAGTTTTTAAGCCTAAGTCTAGAAATATGCATATTATCATCGTATTCTCAAACCGGGAGTCCCGTGATCACGTGGTTAGTTCGTACGAGTTAAAATTTTCCCGGGGCTATTTCAGGTTTTCTTCCCACTAATGCCAAGTTTTGCCTAAGTCTTAATATTTTTAAATTATCGACGTATTCTCAAACCGGGAGCCCCATGATCACGCGATCAGTTCCTATGAGTTACATTGGTCCTCTGCGAGGTGTAAGTGACACTCACAGGGCCGTTCGGGAGCTGTTTCGAGTTTTCGCCCAGTAACGGCAAGTTTTAAGCCTCAGTCTACAAATATGCAAATTAATATGGTTCTCTTAAACTAGGAGTCCCGTGATCACACGGTCAGTTCGTACGAGTTTCATTTGTCCCGCGCGACGTGTTAGTGCCACTCACGGGGTCGTTCGGGGGCTATTGTGGGTTTTCACCCGCTAACGATAAGTTTTTAAGCCTCGTTCTATAATATGTAAATTATCATCGTATTCTCAAACTGGGAGTCCCATGATTAGACAGTCAGTTCGTATGAGTTATATTGGTCCCATATGAGGTATTGGTGCCACTCACGGGGACATTCGGGGTCTATTTTGGGTTTTTACCCACTTACGGTAAGTTTTTCAGCCTCACTCTAGATATAAGCAAATTATCATCATATTCTCAATCTGGGAGTCGAGTGATCACACAGTTAGTTCTTACGAGTTACATTGGTCCCGTGCGAGGTGTTGGTGCCATTCACGGGGCCATTCAGGGGCTGTTTAGGGTTTTTGCCCCCTAATGGCAAGTTTTTAAGCCTAAGTTTAGAAATATGCAAATTATCATCATATTCTCAATTGGGAGTCTCGTGATCGCGCGGTCAGTTCGTACAAGTTACATTGGTCCCGTGTGAGGTGTTGGTGCCACTTATGGGGCCGTTCGGGCGCTGTTTTGGGTTTTCCCCACTAACACCATGTTTTACCAAAGTCCTGCCCTTTTTAAATTTTCATCGTATTCTCAAACCGGGAATCTCGTGATCGCATGGTCAGCTCGTACTAGTTATATTGGTCACGTGCGAGGTGTTGGTGCCACTCACGGGGCTGATCGGGGGATGTTTTGGGTTTTCACCAGCTAACGACAAGTTTTTAAGCCTCTGTCTAGATATATGCAAATTATCATCATATTCTCATACCGTGAGTCCTGTGATCGCGCCATCAGTTCGTATGAGTTACATTGGTCCGGTGCGACGTTTTGGTGCCACTCACGAGGCCATTTGGGGACTATTTCGAGTTTTTACCCAGTAACGGCAAGTTTTTAAGCCTAAGACTAGAAATATGAAAATTATTGCCGTATTCTCAAATTGGGAATCGTGTGATCTCGCAGTCAGTTCGTACGAGTTACATTGGTCTAGTGCAAGGTGCTAGTGCCACTCAAGGGGCCGTTCGGGGGTTATTTCAGATTTTCACCCACTAACGACAAATTTTTAAGCCTCGGTCCAGAAATATGCAAAGTATCATCATATTCTCAAATCGGGAGCCCCAGGATTGCGTGGTCAGTTCCTACGAGTTACATTGGACCCGTGTGAGGTGTTGGTGCCACTCACGGGGCCATTCGGGGCATGTTTCATGTTTTCGGCCACTAAAGGCATGTTTTTAAGCTTAAAATTAGAAATATTCAAACTATCAACGTATTCTCAAATCGGGAGTCTCGTGATCATGCGGTCAGTTCGTACGAGTTCTATTGGCCTCGTGCGATGTGTTGGTGCCACTCAAGAGGCCTTTCGGGGGTTGTTTAGGGTTTTCATGCACTAATGGCATGTTTTTAATTATAAGTGGATAAATATGCAAATTGTTGCCATATTCTCAAACCGGGAGTCCCGTGATCGCGCGATCAGTTCGTACGACTTACGTTGGTCCCGTGCGAGGTGTTGGTGCCACTCACGGGGGGGCCATTCGGAGGTTGTTTCGGGTTTTCCTCCACTATCGGCAAGTTTTTAAGCCTAAATCTAGAAATATGCAAATTATCGTAATATTCTCAAATCGGCAGTCCCTTGATCACGTGGTCGGTTCTTTCTAGTTACATTGGTCTTGTGCGAGGTGTTGGAGCCACTCAAGGGGCTGTTTCGTGTTTTTGCCCACTAACGACAAGTTTTTAAGCCTAAGTCTAGAAATATGAAAAATATCATCGTATTCTCAAAGCGAGATTCCCGTGATCGCACGATCAGTTCCTACGAGTTACATTGGACGCGTACGATGTGTTGGTGCTACTCATGGGGCCGTTATAGGGTTGTTTCCGATTTTCCCCCACTAACAACCTATTTTTATTCCTAAGTCTAGAAATATGCAAATTATCATCGTATTTTGAAACTGGGAGTCCCGTGATCGCGCGATCAGTTCGTACGAGTTACATTGACCCGTATGAAGTGTATGTGCCACTCGCGGGGCCATTCGGGGGTTGTTTTGGCCTTTCCACCACTAATGCCATGTTTTTAATCCTAAGTCTAGATATATGAAAATTATCATTGTATTCTTAAACCGGAAATGCCGTGATAGCACGGTCAGTTCGTACGAGTGACATTGGTCCCGTGCGAGGGGTTGGTGCCACTCACGGGGCCGTTCGGGGGCTATTTCAAGTCTTCCCCACTAATACCATGTTTTACCTATGTCCTGATATTTTAAATTATCGACTTATTCTCAAACTAAAATTCTCGTGATCGCGCGATCAGTTCGTATGAGTTACATTGGTCCCGTGCGAGGTGTTGGTGCCACTCATGGGGCCGTTCGGGAGTTATTTCGGGTTTTGGCCCACTAACAGAAAGTTTTTAAGACTTAGTCTAGAAATATGCAAATTATCATCATATTCTCAAATCGGGAGTCCCGTGATCGCGTGATCAGCTCCTACGAGTTAATTTTGTCCCGTGCGAGGTGTGGTGCCACTCACGGGTCCGTTCGGGGGCTGATTTGAGTTTTCCGCCACTAACGCCATGTTTTGCCTAAGTCCTGATATTTTAAAATTATAATCATATTCTCAAACCAAGAGTCCCGTGATCGTGCGGTCAGTTCCTAGGTGTTACATTGGTCTCGTACGAGGTGTTGGTGGCACTCATGGGGTCGTTCGGGGGCTATTTTGGATTTTCGCCCACTAACGGCAGGGTTTTATGCCTAAGCCTAGAAATATGCAAATTATCAATGTATTCTCAAATCGGGATTCCCGTGATAGCGCGGTCAGCTTGTACGAGTTACATTTGTCCCATGCGAGGCGTTGGTGCCACTCACGGGGCCATTCGGGGGCTTTTTGGGGTTTTCCCCACTAACGCCATGTTTTACCTAAGTCATGATATTTTTAAAATATCATCTTATTATCAAATTGGCAGTCTCGTGATCGTGCGGTCAGTTTGTACAAGTTACATTTGTCTCCTACGAGGTGTTGGTGCCACTCACGTGGCCGTTTGGGCATTGTTTTCGGTTTCCCCCACTTACGGCATGTTTTGCCTAAGTCCTGATATTTTTAAATTATAATCGTATTCCTAAATCGGGAGTCCTGTGATTGCGCGATCTGTTCTTACGAGATACGTTGGTCCCGTGCGAGGTGTTGGTGCCACTCACGGGGCCTTTCGGGGGCTACTTTGGGTTTTCGCCCACTAACGATAAGTTTTTAATCCCCAGTCTAGAAATATACAAATTATCTTCGTATTCTCAAATCGCGATTCCTATGATCATGCTTTCAGTTCGTATGAGTTACATTGGTACCGTTCGAGGTGTTGGTGCCACTCACGGGGACATTCGGGGGCTGTTTCGGGTTTTTCCCCACTAACGCGATGTTTTGCCTAAGTCCTGATATTTTTAAATTATCGTCTTATTCTTAAACTGGGAGTCTCGTGATCGTGCGATCAGTTCATATGAGTTACATTGGTCCTGTGTGAGGTGTTGGAGCCACTCATAGGGCCGTTCGGGATCTGTTTCAGGTTTTCCCCAACTAACGGCAAGTTTTTAAGCCTAAATCTAAAAATATGCAAATTATCGTCATATTTTAAAATCGATAGTCCCGTGATCGTGCGGTCGGTTCTTTCTAGTTACATTGATCCTGTGCGAGGTGTTGGTGCCACTCAAGGGGCCATTTTGGGGCTATTTCGGGTTTTTTCCCACTAACGACAAGTTTTTAAGCCTAAGTCTAGAAATATGCAAATTATCGTCGTATTCTTAAAGCGAGAGTCCCATGATCGCGCGATCAGTTCCTACGAGTTACATTGGTCCCGTACGATGTGTTAGTACCACTCATGGGGTCGTTATAGGGTTGTTTCCAATTTTCCCCCACTATCACCCTATTTGTATGCCTAAGTCTAGAAATATGCAAATTATCGTCATATTCTGAAACCGGGATTCCCGTGATCGCGGGGTTAGTTCGTACGAGTTACATTAGTTTTGTACGAAGTGTTGCTGCCACTCATGGGGCCGTTCGGGGGTTGTTTCGGGGTTTTCCCCATTAATGCCATATTTTCCCTAAGTCTTGATATTTTTAAATTCTCGTCTTATTCTAAAACCAAGAGGCCCGTGATCGCGCGGTTAGTTCGTACGAGTTATATTTGTCCCGTGCGAGGTGTTGGTGCGCGGTCAGGTCATTCGGGAGTTGTTACAAGTTTTCACCCACTACCGACAAGTTTTTAAGCCTCAGTCTAAAAATATACAAATTATCATCATATCCTCAAATCAGGACTCCCGTGATCACGCCATTAGTTCATACGAGTTGGATTAATCCCGTATGAGGTGTTGGTGCCACTCCCGGGGCCGTTCAAGGGCTATTTCAGGTTTTCTCCCACTAACGGAATGGTTTTAAACCTAAGTCTAGAAATATGCAAATTATGATTGTATTCTCAAATCGGGAGACCCGTGATCGCGCGGTCAGTTTGTACGAGTTAAATTGGTCTCGTGCGACGTGTTGGTGCCACTCACGAGGTCGTTCATGACTGTTTTGGGTTTTCGCCAACTAACGGCAAGTTTTTAAGCTTAAGTGTAAAAATATGCATATTATTATCGTATTCTCAAATCTGGAGTCCCGTGATCGCACGATCAGTTCGTACGAGTTAAATTTGTCTCATACGAGGTGTGGTTCCACTCACGAGGCCGTTCGGGGGCTATTTTTGGTTTTCCCCCACTAACGCCATGTTTTTCCTAAGTCTTGATATTTTTAAATTATCATCGTATTCTCAAACTGGGAGTCCCGTGATCGCGCGATCAGTTCCTACGAGTTACATTGGTCCCGTACGAGGTGTTGGTGCCACTCAGGGGGCGGTTTCAAGTTTTCCCCCACCAACGCCATGTTAGGCCTAAGTCCTGATATTTTTAAATTATCCTCGTATTCTCAAACTGAGAGTCCCGTGACCTGACGCTTCGTTCGTATGAGTTGCATAGTCCCGTGCAAGGTGTTGGTGCCACATACGGGTCCGTTCGGGGGCTGTTCTGGGTTTTTTCCCACTAATGGCATGTTTCGCTTAAGTCCTGATATTTTTAAATTATCATCGTATTCTCAAATCGGGATTCCCGTGATCACGCGTTCAGTTCCTACGAGTTACATTGGCCCCATATGAGGTGTTGGTGCCACTTACGGGGCCATTCGGGGGCTGTTTTGGGTTTTCACCCACTAAAGACATGTTTTTAAGCCTCAGTCTAGAAATATGCAAATTATCATCGTATTCTCAAATCGGGAGTCCCGTAATCACGTGGTTAGTTCATATGAGTTACATTGGTCCCGTGCGAGGTGTTGGTGCCACTCACGGGGTCGTTCAGGGGATTTTTTGTGTTTTCACCCACTAACGGCATGTTTTTAAGCTTAAGTCTAGAAATATGCAAATTATCATCGTATTTTTAAATTGGGAGTCCCGTGATCGCGCGATCAGTTCGTACGAGTTACGTTGGTTCGGTTCAAGGTGTTGGTACCACTCAGGTGACCATTCGGGGGATGTTTCAAGTTTTCCCCCACTAACGCCATGTTTGGACTAAGTCCTGATATTTTTAAATTATCATCGTATTCTGAAACCAAGAGTCCCGTGATCTCACGCTCAGTTCGTACGAGTTTCATTGATCCCGGGCGAGGTGTGGGTGCTGTTGGGGGGCTGTTTTGGGTTTTTGCGCACTAACGACATGTTTTTAAGCCTAAGTCCAAAAATAGGCAAATTATCATTGTATCCCTAAATCGAGAGTCCCGTGATCGCGCGATCAGTTCTGGCAAGGTACATTGGTCCCGTGAGAGGTATCAGTGCCACTCATGGGGCCGTTCTGGGCTGTTTCAAGTTTTCCCCCACTAACGCCCTATTTTATGCCTAAGTGTAAAAATATGCAAATTTTTATCATATTCTCTAACTGGGTGTCAAGTTATCGCGCGATCAGTTCGTACAAGTTACATTGGTCTCGTGCGAGGTGTTAGTGCCACTCTCGAAGCCGTTCAGGCGTTGTTACGATTTTTTCCCTCTAACGCCATGTTTTGACTAAGTCGTGATATTTTTAAATTATCATCATATTCCTAAATCGGGAGTCCCGTGATCTCGCGCGATCAGTTCCTATGAGTTACATTGGTCCCGTGCGAGGTGTTGATGCCACTCACAGGGCCGTTCGGGGGCTGTTTTGGGTTGTCGGCCACTAACAACAAGTTTTTAAGCCTCAATCTAGGAACATTCAAATTATCATCGTATTCTCAAACAGGTGTCCCGTGATCATGCTGTCAGTTCATACGAGTTACATTGGTCCCGTGCGAGGTGTTGGTGCCACTCACGGGGCCGTTCGGGGGCTATTTCGGATTTTCTCCCACCAACGGTAAGTTTTCAATCTTAAGTCCAAAAATATGCAAATTATCATTGTATTCTCAAACCGAGAGTCTCGTGATGGTGCGGTCAGTTTCTACGTGTTACATTAGTCACGTGCAAGGTGTTGGTGCCACCCATGGGGACGTTCAAGATCTATTTCATGTTTTCCCCAACTAACGGCAAGTTTTTAAGACTAAATCTAGAAACATGAAAATTATCATTGTATTCTCAAACCGAGAGTCCCGTGGTAGCACAGTCAGTTCGTACGAGTTACATTGGTCCCCTGCGAGGTGTTGGTGCCATTCACGGGGCCGTTTGGGGGCTATTTCGGGTTTTCCCCCACTAACGCCATGTTTTGCCTAAGTCCTGATATTTTTAAATTATCATCATATTCTCAAACCGGGAGTCCAGTGATCGTACGATCAGTTCCTACGAGTTACATTGGTCCCGTACGAGGTGTTGGTGCCCCTCACGGGGCCTTTCCGGGGCTGTTTTGGGTTGTCGCCCACTAACAACAAGTTTTTAAGCCTCAATCTAGAAGTATGCAAATTATCATCGTATTCTCTAACTGAGAGTCCCGTGATCGCGCAGTCATTTCGTACGAGTTACATTGGTCCCGTTCGAGGTGTTGGTGCCACTCACGGGGACGTTCGGGGGTTGTTTTAAGTTTTTGCCAACTAACGGCAAGTTTTTAAGCCTAAGTCTAGAAATATGCAAATTATCATCGTATACTCAAACGGGGAGTCCCATGATCGCACGGTTAGTTCGTACGAGTTACATTAGTCCCGTACGAGGTGTTGGTGCCACTCACGGGGTTGTTCGAGGGCTGTTTCGAGTTCTCCCTCACTAACACCATGTTTTGCCTAAGTTCTGATATTTTTAAATTTTCATCTTAGTCTCAAACTGGTAGTCTCATGATTATGCGATCAGTTTCTACGAGTTACGTTGGTCCCTTACGAGGTGTTGGTGCCACTCACGGGGTCGTTCGGGAGCTGTTTTGGGTTTTTACCCAGTAACAACAAGTTTTATGCCTTAATCTAAAAGTATGCAAATTATCATCGTATTCTCTAACCGAGAGTCCCGTGATTGTGCAGTCAGTTTGTACGAGTTACATTGGTCCCGTGCGAGGTGTTGGTGCCACTCACGGTGCCGTTCGGGGGATGTTTTAAGTTTTTGACCACTAACGGCAAGTTTTTAAGCCGATGTCTAGAAATATGCAAATTATCACCGTATTATCAAAGTGGGAGTCCCGTGATCGCACGATCAGTTCGTATGAGTTACATTAGTCCCGTACGAGCTGTTGGCGCCACTAATGGGGCCGTTTGAGGGGTGTTTCGGGTTCTCCCTCACTAACACCATGTTTTGCCTAAGTTTTGATATTCTTAAATTTTCATCTTATTCTCAAACTGGTAGTCCCGTGATTCCGCGATCAGTTTCTACGAGTTACAATGGTCCGTTACGAGGTGTTGGTGCCACTCACGGGGTCGTTCGGGAGGTGTTTTGGGTTTTTGCCCAGTAATAATAAGTTTTATGCCTCAGTCTAGAAATATGCAAATTATCATCGTATTCTCAAACCGGGAGTCCCGTGATCGGGCGGTCGGTTCGTACAAGTTACATTGGTCTTGTGCAATGTGTTGGTGACACTCACGGGGTCATTCGCGGCTCTTTCAAGTTTTCACCCACTAACGACTATTGTTTAAGCCTATCTAAAAATATGCATATTATCATCGTATTCTCAAACCGAGACTCTCGTGATCGCACGATCAGTTCGTACGAGTTTAATTTGTCCCGTGCGAAGTGTGGTGCCACTCATGGGGCCGTTCAGGGACTCTTTTGGGTTTTTGCCCACTAACAACAAGTTTTTATGCCTTTATCTAGAAATATGCCAATTATCATTGTATTCTCAAATTGGGAGTCCAGTGATCGCGTGGTTAGTTCGTACGAGTTACATTGGTCCCATACGAGGTGTTGGTGCCACTCAAGGGACCGTTCGGTGGCTATTTTGGGTTTTCCCCCACTAATGACAAGTTTTTAAGGCTAAGTCGAGAAATATGCTAATTATCGTCATATTCTCAAAATAGGAGTCTCGTGATCGTACGGTCAGTTCGTACGAGTTACATTGGTCGCGTGCGAGCCGTTCGGGGGATGTTTCGGGTTTTTGCCCACTAACTGCCAGCCTTTAGGCCTAAGTCTATAAATATGCAAATTATTGTCGTGTTCTCAAACTAAGAGTCTCGTGATAGCGCAGTCAGTTCGTACGAGATACATTGGTGCCTTGCGAGGTGTTGGTGCCACTCACGGGGTCGTTCGGGGGCTATTTTGGGTTTTCCACAACTAACGCCATGTTTTGCCAAACTCCTGATATTTTTAAATTATCATCGTATTCTCAAACCGGGAGTCCCGTGATCGTGCGGTCAGTTCCTATGAGTTACATTGGTCCCATACGAGGTGTTGGTGTCACTCAAGGGGCCGTTCGAGGGCTGTTTTGGGTTTTCTCCCACTAACGTTAAGTTTTAAACCTCAATCTAGAAATATGCAAATTATCATCGTATTCTCAAACCGGGAGTCCCGTGATCGCATTGTTAGTTCGTACGAGTTACATTGTTCCCGTGCAAGGCGTTGGTGCCATACACGAGGCCGTTCGGGGGTTGTTTTGTTTTTTCGCCCACTAACGGCATGTTTTTAAGCCCAAGTCTACAAATATGCAAATTATCATCGTATTATGAAACCGGGAGTTCTTTGATCGCACGGTCAGTTAGTAGGAGTTACATTAGACCCGTGCGAGGTGTTAGTGCTACTCACGGGGCCTTTCGGAGGCTGTTTTGGGTTCTCCCCCACTAACGCCATGTTTTGCATAACTCCTGATATTTTTAAATTTTCATCGTATTCTCAAACTGGGAGTCCCTTGATTGCACGGTCAGTTCTACGAGTTACATTGGACCCTTGCGAGGTGTTGGTCCCACTCATGGGGTCGTTCGGGAGATGTTTCGGGTTTTTGCCCAGTAACGACAAGCTTTATGCCTCATTCTAAAAATATGCAAATTATCATCGTATTCTCAAATTGGGAGTCCCGTGATCGCGTGGTCAATACGTACGAGTTACATTGGTTTCATGTGACGTGTTGGTACCACTCACGGGGCTGTTCGCGGCTGTTTCGGGTTTTCTCCCACTAACGGCAAGTTTTTAAGCCTGTCTAGGAATATGCATATTATCATCGTATTCTCAAACCAGGACTCCCATGATCGCGCGATCAGTTCGTACGAGTTAAATTTGTTCCGTGCGATGTGTAGTCCCACTCATGGGGCTGTTTTGGGTTTTCCCCCACTAACGCTATGTTTAGCATAAGTCCTGATAATTTTAAATTATCATCCTATTCTCAATTTGGGAGTCTCGTGATCACGCGGTCAGTTCCTACGAGTTACACTGGTCACGTACGAGGTGTTGGTGCCACTCACGGGGCCGTTCAAGGGATGTTTTGGGTTTTCGCCCACTAATAGCAAGTTTTTAAGCCTTAGTCTTGAAATATGCAAATTATCATCATATTCTCAAACCGAGAGTCCTGTGTTTGCGTGGTTAGTTCGTACGAGTTACATTGGTCCCATGCGAAGTGTTGGTTCCACTCACGGGGCCGTTCGGGGGTTGTTTCGGGTTTTCCCCACTAATGCCATATTTTTCCTAAGTCTTGATATTTTAAATTATTGTCGTATTCTCAAACCGGGAGTCAATTGTTCACGCGGTCAGTTTGTACGAGTTGCATTGGTCCCGTGCGAGGTGTTGGTGCCACTCACGAAGCCGTTCGGGGGTTGTTTCAGGTTTTTGACCACTAATGGCATGTTTTTAGCTTAAGTCTAGAAATATACAAATTATCGTCGTATTTTCAAATGGGGATTCCCATGATAGAGTGGCCAGTTCGTACGAGTTACATTGATCATGTACGAGGTGTTGGTGCCACTCACGGGGCTATTCGGGGGCTGTTTTGGGTTTTCCCCACTAACGCCATGTTTTCCTTAAGTCCTGACATTTTTAAATTATTGTCTTATTCTCAAACCGAGAGTCCCGTGATCGTGAAATCAGTTTGTACGAGTTACATTAGTCCCATGCGAGGTGTCGGTGCCACTCACGGGGCCGTTCGGGAGCTGTTTCAGGTTTTCTCCCCCTAACGGCAAGTTTTTAAGCCTCCGTTTAGAAATATGCAAATTATCATCCGATTCTCAAACTGGGAGTCCCGTGATCGCGCGATCAGTTCGTAGGAGTTGCATTGGTCCGGTGCGTGGCATTGGTGCCAGTCACGGGGATCTTCGGGGTGGTTTTGGGTTTTCACCCACTAACAACAGGGTTTTATGCCTAAGTCTAGAAATATGCAAATTATTGTGGTATTCTCAAATCGAGAGTCTCGTGACAGCTTGTTCAGCTCGTACGAGTTACATTTGTCCCGTGCGAGGTGTAGGTACCACTCACGGGGCCGTTCGGGGGATGTTTCGGGTTTCCCCCACTAACGCCATGTTTTGCTTAAGTCCTGATATTTTTAAATTTTCATCATATTCTTAAACCAAGAGGTCCGTGAATGCGCGGTTAGTTCATACGAGTTATACTGGTCCTGTACGAGCTGTTGGTGCCGCTCACGGGGTCGTTCGGGAGCTTTTTGAGGTTTTCACCCACTAATGACAAGTTTTTAAGCCTCAGTCTAAAAATATGCAAATTATCATCCTATTCTCAAACCGAGACTCCCGTGATCGTGCGATCAGTTCGTACAAGTTACATTGGTCTCGTGCGAGGTGTTGGTGCCACTCACGGTGCTGTTTGGGCATTGTTTCGGGTTTTCCCCACTAACGCCATGTTTTGCCTAAGTCCTGATAATTTTTAAATTACAATCGTATTCCCAAATCAGGAGTCCTATGATTTTGCGGTCAGTTCCTATGAGATACATTGGTCCCGTGCGTGGTGTTGGTGCCACTCACGGGGCCTTTCGGGGGCTACATTGGGTTTTTGCCCCCTAACGACAAGTTTTTATTCCTTAGCCTAGAAATATTCAAATTATCGTCATATTATCAAACCGGGAGTCCCGTGATCATGTTGTCAGTTCATACAAGTTACATTGGTCTCGTGCGAGGTGTTGGTGCCACTCACGGGGCCGTTCGGGGGCGGTTTTGGGTTTTCACACACTAGCGGCAGGGTTTTTTGCCTAAGTCTACAAATATGCAAATTATCATCGTATTCTCAAATCGAAAGTCCCGTGATAGCGTGTTCAGCTCGTACGAGTTACATTTGTCCCGAGCGAGGTGTTGGTACCACTCACAGAGCCATTCGGGGGCTGTTTAGGGTTCTTCCCCACTAACGCCATGTTTTGCCTAAGTCTTGATATTTTTAAATTATCGTCTTATTCTCAAACCGAGAGTCCCCTGATCGTGTGATCTATTCGTACGAGTTACATTGGTCCCGTGCAAGGTGTTGGTGCCACTCAAGGGGCCGTTCGGGGGCTGTTTCGGGTTTTCGCACACTAACGACAAGTTTTAAGCCTAAGTCTATAAATATTCAAATTATCGTCATATTCTCAACCCAAGAGTCCCGTGATAGCGCGGTTAGTTCGTACGAGTAGCATTAGTCTCGTGCGAGGTATTGGTGCCACTCACGGGGCCATTCGAGGGCTTTTTTGGGTTCTCCCCCACTAGCGCCATGTTTTGCCTAAGTCCTTATATTTTTAAAATTTCGTCGTATTCTCAAATCGGGATCCCCATTATCGCGCGGTTAGTTCCTATGAGTTATATTGGTCCCGTACGAGCTGTTCGTGCCACTAACAGGGCCGTTCGGAAGCTATTTTTAGTTTTTCCCCACTAACGACAAGTTTTAAGCCTCAGTCTAAACATATGAAAATTATAATGGTTTTCTTAAACTAGGAGTCCCATGATCACGCAGTCAGTTCGTATGAGTTTCATTGGTCCCGTGAAACGTGTTGGTGCCACTCACGGGGTCGTTCGGGGGTTGTTTCGGGTTTTTGCCAACTAACAGTAAGTTTTTAAACCTAATTCTATAAATATGTAAATTATCATCATTTTTCAAACTGGGAGTCCCATGATCGGACAGTCAGTTCCTATGAGTTATATTGGTCCCGTGCGAGGTGTTGGTGCCAATCACGGGGCCATTCGGGGGCTGTTTCGGGTTTTCTCCCACTAACGGCAAATTTTGAAGCCTAAGTCTAAAAATATGTATATTATCATCATATTCTGAAATCGGGAGTCCCGTGATCACGTGATCAGTTTGTACGAGTTAAATTTGTCCCGTGAGAGGTGTGGTACCACTCATAGGGCCGTTCGGGGGCTGTTTCGAGTTTTCCCCCCACTAACGCCATGTTTTGCCTCAGTCCTGATATTTTTAAATTATCATCATATTCTCAAACCAAGATTCCCATGATCATGCGGTCAGTTCCTACGAGTTACATTGGTCCCGTACGAGGTGTTGGTGGCACTCACGGGGTCGTTCGGGGACTATTTTGGGTTTTCGCCCACTAACAACAAGTTTGTAAGCCTAAGTCTAGAAATATGCAAATTATCATCGTATTCTCAAACCTAGAGTCCCATGATCATGCGAGCAGTTCGTACGAGTTAAAATGGTCCCGTGCAAGGTGTTGGTGCTACTCACTGGGCCGTTCGGGAGCTGTTCCGATTTCTCCTCACTAATGCCCTATTTTTAAACCTAAGTCAAGAAATATGCATATTATCATCGTATTCTCAAATCGGGAGTCCCATGATCGCACAGTCAGTTCGTACGAGTTAAATTTTCACGTGAGAGGTGTGGTACCACTCACGGGGCCGTTCGAGGGCTGTTTCGAGTTTTCCCCCACTAACACCATGTTTTGCCTAAGTCCTGATATTTTCAAAATTATCATATTATTCTCAAATCGAGAGTCCCGTGATCGTGTGATCAGTTCGTACAATATACATTAGTCCCGTGAGAGGTGTTGGTGCCACCCACAGGGCCGTTCGGGAGCTATTTCGAATGTTCCCCAACTAACGGCAAGTTTTTAAGCCTAAATCTAGAAATATGTAAATTATCATCGTATTCTCAAATCGGGAGTCCCATGATCACGCGGTCAGTTCGTACGAGTTAAATTGGTCTCGTGCAAGGTGTTGGTGCCACTCAAGGGGCCGTTTGGGAGCTGTTTCGGGTTTTCACACACTAACGGCAAGTTTTAAGTCTAAGTCTATAAATATTCAAATTATCATCATATTCCCAAATCGGGAGTCCCGTGATAGCGCGGTCAGTTCGTACGAGTAACATTAGTCTCGTGCAAGGTATTAGTGCCACTCACGGGGCCGTTCGGGGGCTATTTCGGGTTCTCCCCCACTAACGCCATGTTTTTCCTAAGTCCTAATATTTTTAAATTTTCATCGTATTCTCAAACCGGGAGACACATGATCGCGCGGTCAGTTCCTATGAGTTACATTGGTCCCATGCGAGGTGGTTGTGCCACTCACAGGGCCGTTTGGGAGCTATTTCGAGTTTTTTCCCAATAACGACAAGTTTAAAGACTCAGTCCAGAAATATGCAAATTGTCATGGATTTCTCAAATTAGGAGTCCCATGATCACGTGGTCAGTTCGTACGAGTTTCATTGGTCCCGTGAAACGTGTTGGTGCCACTCCCGGGGTCGTTCGGGGGCTGTTTCGGGTTTTTGCCAACTAACGGTAAGTTTCTAATCCTAATTCTATAAATATGTAAATTATCATTATTTTTTCAAACTAAGAGTATCGGACAGTCAGTTCCTATGAGTTATATTGGTCCCGTGCGAGGTGTTGGTGCCAATCACGGGGCGGTTCGGGGGCTGTTTTGGGTTTTCGCCATCTAGCGGCAAATTTTTAAGCCTAAGTCTAGTAATATGCATATTATCATCATAATCTCAAATCGGGAGATCCGTGATCGCGTGGTCAGTTCGTACGTGTTAAATTTGTCCCGTAAGAGGTGTTGTACCACTCACGGGGCCGTTCGGGGGCTGTTTTCAGTTTCCCCCCACTAACGCCATGTTTTGCCTAAGTCTTGATATTTTTAAATTATCATCATATTCTGAAACTACGAGTCTCGTGATCGTGCGGTCAGTTCCTATGAGTTACATTGGTCCCGTACGAGGTGTTGGTGGCACTCACGGGGTCGTTCGGGGACTATTTTAGGTTTTCGTCCACTAACAACAAGTTTTTAAGCGTATGTCTAGAAATATGCAAATTGTCATCGTAGTCTAAAACCAGGAGTCCCATGATCATGCGGTCAGTTCGTACGAGTTACAATGGTCCCGTGCAAGGTGTTGGTGTCACTCACGGGGCCGTTTAGGAGCTGTTCGGGTTTTCCCCCACTAATGCCCTATTTTTATGACTAAGTCTAGAAATATGCATATTAACGTCATATTCTGAAATAGGAATCCCGTGATAGCGCGGTCACTTCGTACGGGTTACATTAGTCCCGTGCGAGGTGTTGGTGGCACTCACGGGGGGCGTTCGGCGTCTGTTTTTGGTTTTTACTCACTATCGACAAGTTTTTAAGCCTAAATTTAGAAATATAAAAATTATCATCATATTCTAAAAATGGCAGTCCCGTGATTGTGCGGTCGGTTCTTTCTAGTTACATTGGTCCTGTGCGAGGTATTGGTGCCACTCAAGAGGCCGTTTTGGGTTTTTTTCCACTAACGACAAGTTTTTAAGGCTAAGTCTAGAAATATGCAAATTATCGTGGTATTCTTAAAGAGAGAGTCCCGTGATCACGCGATCAGTTCCTACGAGTTACATTGGTCCCGTACGATGTGTTGGTGCCACTCATGGGGCCGTTATAGGGTTGTTTTCGATTTCCACCTACTATCACCCTATTTTTCTGCCTAAGTCTAGAAATATGCAAATTATCGTAATATTCTAAATCTGGGATTCCCGTGATCGGGCGGTCAGTTTGTACGAGTTGCATTGGTCCCGTATGAAGTGTATGTGCCACTCGTGGGGCCATTCGGGGGTTGTTTCGAGTTTTCCCCCACTAATGCCATGTTTTTAAGTGTAAGTCTAGAAATATGAAAATTATCATCGTATTCTTAAATCGGAAATCCCATGATAGCATTTTCAGTTTGTACGAGTTACATCGATCCCGTGCGAGGGGTTGGTGCCACTCACGGGGCCGTTCGGGGGATATTTGGAGTTTTCCCCCACTAATGCCATGTTTTATGTATGTCCAGATATTTTTATATTATCGTCTTATTCTTAAACCAAGATTCTCGTGATCGCGTGGTCAGTTCGTACGAGTTACATTGGTCCCGTCCGAGGTGTTGGTGCAACTCACAGGGCCGTTCGAGATCTGTTTCGGGTTTTGGCCCACTAACGGCAAGTTTTTAAGCCTTAGTCTATAATATTCAAATTATGATCGTATTCTCAAATTGGGAGTCTCATGATCGGGCGGTCGGTTCTTTCTATTTACATTGGTCTTGTGTGCGGTGTTGGTGCCACTCACGGGGCTGTTTCAGGTTTTCGCTCACTAACAGCGAGTTTTTAAGCCTATGTCTAGAAATATGCAAATTATCATCGTATTCTCAAATAGAGAGTCCCGTCATAGCGCGATCACCTCGTACGAGTTACATTTGTCCCCTGCGAGGTGTTGGTGCCACTCATGAGGCCGTTTGGGGGATGTTTCGAGTTTTCCCCCACTAACGCCATGTTTTGCCTAAGTCTTGATATTTTTAAATTATCATCCTATTCCCAAATCGGGAGTCCCGTGATAGCGCGGTCAGTTTGTATGGGTAACATTAGTCTCGTGCGAGTTATTGGTGCCTCTCATGGGGCCGTTCGGGGTGTGTTTCGAGTTCTCCCCCACTAATGCCATGTTTTGCCTAAGTCCTGATATTTAAATTTTTTTTCTTATTCTCAAACCGGGATCCCCATGATTGCGCGATCAGTTCCTATGAATTACATTGGTCCCGTGCGACATGTTGGTACCACTCACAGGGCCGTTCGGGAGCTATTTCAAGTTTTTTCCCAGTAACGGCAAGTTTTAAGCCTCAGTCTAGAAATATGAAAATTATATTTGTTTTCTCAAACTGGGAGTCTTGTGATCATGCGATCGGTTCATATGAGTTTCATTGGTCCCGTGCGACGTGTTGGTGCCACTCATGGGGTCCTTCAGGCGCAGTTTTGGGTTTTCGCCAACTAACGGTAAGTTTATATGCCTAATTCTATAATTATCTAAATTATCATCGTATTCTCAAACTGGGAGTCCCATGATCGGTTAGTCAGTTCGTATGAGTTATATTGGTCCTGTGCGAGGTGTTGGTGCCACTCACTGGTCCGTTTGGTGGATGTTTCGGGGTTTCACCCAGTAACGGCAAGTTTTTATGCCTTTGTCTAGAAATATGAATATTATCATTGTATTCTCAAATCGGGAGTCCCATGATCGCGTGGTCAATTCGTACGAGTTAAAATTGTCCCGTGCGAGGTGTGGTACCACTCACGGGTCCGTTTGGGGTCTGTTTCGAGTTTTCCCCCACTAAAACAATGTTTTGCCCAAGTCCTCATATTTTCAAAATATCGTCGTATTCTTAAACCGAGAGTCCCGTGATCGTGCGGTCAGTTCATAGGTGTTACATTGGTCCTGTACAAAGGTGTTGGTGGCACTCACGGGGTCGTTTGGGGGCTGTTTTGGGTTTTCGCCCACAAACAACAAGTTTTTAAGCCTATGTCTGGAAATATGCAAATTATCATTGTATTCTCAAACCGGGAGTCCCACGATCGTGCGGTCAGTTCGTACGAGGTACATTGGTCCCGTGCATGGTGTTGGTGCTAGTCACGGGGACGTTCGGAAGCTATTCGGGTTTTCCCCCACTAACGCCTTATTTATATTCCTAAGTCTAGAAATATGCATATTAACGTCATATTCTGAAATCGGGAGTCCCGTGATCGAGCGATCACTTCGAATGGGTTAAATTAGTCTCGTGCGAGGTGTTGGTGCCACTCACCGGGGGGCTGTTTCGGGTTTTCAACCACTACTGGTTAGTTTTTAAGCCTAAATCTAGTAATATGCAAATTATTTTCATATTCTCAAACCGGTAGTCTCGTGATCGTGCGGTTGGTTCTTTCTAGTTATATTGGTCCTGTGCGAGGTGTTGTGCCACTCAAGGGGCCATTTCGGGGCTATTTCGGGTTTTTGCCCACTAACGGCAAGTTTTTAACCCTAAGTCTAGAAATATGTAAATTATCCTCGTATTATCAAAGCGAGAGTCCCGTGATCGCGCGGTCAGTTCCTAAGAGTTACATTGGTCCCGTACGAGGTGTTGGTGCCACTCATGGGGCCGTTATAGGGTTGTTTCCGATTTTCCCCCACTGACACCCTATTTTTATGTCCGAGTCTAGAAATATGAAAATTATTATCGTATTCTCAAATAGGGACCCCATGATCACACGATCAGTTCCTATGAGTTACATTGGTCCCGTGCGAGGTATTGGTGCCACTCAGAGGACCGTTCGGGAGCTGTTTCGAGTTTTTGCCCACTAACGGCAAGTTTTAAGCCTCAGTCTAGATATATACAAATTATCATGGTTTTCTTAAATTTGGAGTCATGTGATAACGCGATCAGTTCGTACAAGTTTCATTGGTCCCGTGCGACGTGTTGGTGCCACGCACGGGTTCGTTCGGTGGCTGCTTTGGGTTTTTGCCCACTAATCACAAGTTTTTAAGTCCAAGTCTAGAAATATGCATATTATCATCGTATTCTCTAACCAGGAGTTCCATGATCGCGTGATCAGATCCTACGAGTTAAATTTGTCCCGTGCGAGGTGTGGTGCCACTCACGGGGCCGTTCAGGGGTTTTTTCGAGTTTTCCCCCACTGACGCCATGTTTTGCATAAGTCCTGACATTCTTAAATTGTCATCATATTCTCAAACCTAGAGACCCGTGATCATGTGGTCAGTTCCTAGGTGTTACATTGGTCCCGTAAGAGGTGTTGGTGGCACTCACGGGGTCGTTCGGGGGCTATTTTAGATTTTCGCCCACTAACAACAAGTTTTTAAGCCTAAGTCTAGAAATATGCAAATTATCATCTTATTCTCAAACCGGGAGTGCCATGATCTTACGATCAGTTCATACGAGTTACATTGGTCCCGTGCAAGATGTTGGTGCCACTCACGGGGGCGTTCGGGAGTTGTTCGGGTTTTCCTCCACTAACGCCCTATTTTTATGCCTAAGTATATAAATATGCATATTAACGTCATATTCTGAAATCGGGAGTCCCGTGATCGTGCCGTTACTTTTTATGGGTTACATTGGTCCCGTGCGAGGTGTTGGTGCCACTCACAGGGGGGCCATTCGGGGGCTGTTTCGGGTTTTCACCCACTATCGGCAAGTTTTTAAGCCTAAATCTAGAAATATGCAAATTATCGTAATATTCTCAAATCGGCAGCCCCTTGATCGCGCGGTCAGTTCTTTCTAGTTACATTGGTCATGTGCGAGGTGTTGGTGCCACTCAAGGGGCTGTTTCGGGTTTTTGCCCACTAACGACATGTTTTTAAGCCTAAGTCTAGAAATATGCAAATTATCGCCATATTCTCAAAGCGAGATTCCCGTGATCGAACGGGCAGTTCCTACGAGTTACATTGGTCGTGTACGATGTGTTGGTGCCACTCATGGGGCCGTTATAGGGTGGTTTCCGATTTTCCCCCACTAACAACCTATTTTTATGCCTAAGTCTAGAAATATGGAAATTGTCATCGTATTTTGAAATCGGGAGTCCCGTGATTGCGCGGTCAGTTCGTACTAGTTACAATGACCCGTACGAAGTGTACGTGCCACTCGCGGGGCCATTCGGGGGTTGTTTCGGGCTTTCCCCCGCTAATGCCATGTTTTTAAGCCTAAGTCTAGAAATATGAAATTATCATCGTATTCTTAAACCGGAAATCCCGTGATTTCACGGTCAGTTCGTACGAGTTACACGGGTCCCATGCGAGGGGTTGGTACCACTCACGGGGCCGTTCGGGGGCAATTTCATGTTTTCCCCTCTAATACCACGTTTTACCTATGTCCTGATATTTTAAATTATCGACTTATTCTCAAACCGAGATTCTCGTGATCGCGCGGTCAGTTCGTACGAGTTACATTGGTCCCGTGCGAGGTGTTGGTGCCGCTCACGGGGCCGTACGGGACTTATTTCGAGTTTTGGCCCACTAACGACAAGTTTTTAAGCCTTAGTCTAGAAATATGCAAATTATTGTCATATTCTCAAATCGAGAGTCCTGTGATCGCGTGATCAGCTCCTATGAGTTAAATTTGTCCCGTGCGAGGTGTGGTGCCACTCACGGGTCCGTTCGGGGGCTATTTCGAGTTTTCCCCCACTAACGCCATGTTTTGCCTAAGTCATGATATTTTAAAATTATAATCTTATTCTCAAACCGAGAGTCCCGTGATCATGCGGTCAGTTCCTAGGTGATTCATTGGTCTCGTACGAGGTGTTGGTGGCACTCACGGGGTCGTTCGGGGGCTATTTTGGATTTTCACCCACTAACGGCAGGGTTTTATGCCTAAGTCTAGAAATATGCAAATTATCGATGTATTCTCAAATCGGGAGTCCCGTGATAGCGCGGTCAGCTTGTACGAGTTACATTTGTCCCAAGCAAGGTGTTGGTGCCACTCACGGGGCCGTTCGAGGGCTTTTTCGAGTTTTCCCCACTAACGCTATGTTTTGCCTAAGTCATGATATTTTTAAATTATCGTCTTATTATCAAATTGGGAGTCCCGTGATCGTTCGGGCAGTTCGTACGAGTTACATTGGTCTCCTGCGAGGTGTTGCTGCCACTCACGGGGCCGTTTGGGCATTATTTCTGGTTTTCCCCACTAACGGCATGTTTTGCCTAAGTCCTGATATTTTTAAATTATCATCGTATTCCTAAATGGGGAGTCTTGTGATTGCACGATCAGTTCCTACGAGATACATTGGTCCTGTGCGAGGTGTTGGTGCCACTCACGGGGCCTTTCGGGGGATACTTTGGGTTTTCGCCCACTAACGACAAGTTTTTAAGCCTCACTCTAGAAATATTCAAATTATCTTCGTATTCTCAAATCGGGAGTCCTGTGATCATGTTGTCAGTTCGTACGAGTTACATTGGTACCGTGCGAGGTGTTGGTGCTACAAACGGGGCCATTCGGGGGCTGTTTCGGGTTTTTCCCCACTAATGCCGTGTTTTACCTAAGTCCTGATATTTTTAAATTATCGTCTTATTCTTAAACCAGGAGTCCCGTGATCGTGCGATCAGTTCGTACGAGTTACATTGGTCCCGTGCGAGGTGTTGGTGCCACTTACGGGGCCGTTCGGGAGCTCTTTCTAGTTTTCGCCCACTAACGGAAAGTTTTTAAGCCTCCGTTTAGAAATACATAAATTATCATCCTATTCTCAAATCAGGATTCCCGTGATCGAGCAGTCAGTTTGTACGAGTTGCATTGGTCCAGTTCGAGGAGTTGGTGCCACTCACGGGGCCGTTCGGGGGAGGTTTTGGGTTTTCACCCACTAACGACAGGGTTTTATGCCTAAGTCTAGAAATATGAAAATTATTGTCGTATTCTCAAACCGCGAGTCCCTTGATAGCGCGGTCAGCTCATACGAGTTACATTTGTCCCATGCGAGGTGTTGGTGCCACTCACGGGGGCGTTCAGGGGCTGTTTCGGGTTTTCCCCACTAAAGCCATGTTTTGCCTAAGTCCTGATATTATTAAATTATCATTTTATTCTCAAACTGGGAGTCCCGAGATCGCGCGGTCAGTTCGTACGAGTTCCATTGGTCTCCTGCGAGGTGTTGGTGCCACTCGTGGGGCCGCTTGGGCATTGTTTTGGGTTTTTCCCACTAATGCCATGTTTTGAATAAGTCGTGTTATTTTTAAATTATCATTATATTCTCAAACCGGGAGTCCTGTGAATGTGCGATCAGTTTCTACGAGTTACATTGGTCCTGTACGAGGTGTTGGTGCCACTCACGCGGCCTTTCGGGGGCTACTTTGGGTTTTTTCCCACTAACGGCAAGCTTTTAAGCCTCAGTTTAGAAATATTCAAATTATCGTCGTCTTCTCAAATCGGGAGTCAAGTGATTATGCTGTCAATTCGTACGAGTTACATTGGTCCTAAGTGAGGTGTTGGTGCCACTCACGGGGCCATTCGGGGGTTATTTCGAGTTTTTCCCCACTAATGACATATTTTACCGAAGTCCTGATATTTTAAAATTATCATCTTATTCTTAAATAGGGAGTCCCATGATCATGCGATCAGTTCGTACGAGTTATATTTGTCCCATGCGAGGTGTTCGTGCCACTCATAGGGCCATTCGGGATCTATTTCGTGTTTTCCCCAACTAACGGCAAGTTTTTACGCATAAATCTAAAAATATGCAAATTATCATCGTATTCTCAAATCGGCAGTCCCATGATCGCGCGCTCAGTTCGTATGAGTTACATTAGTCCCGTGCGAGGTGTTGGTGCCACTCAAGGGGCCGTTCGGAGGCTGTTTTTGGTTTTCGCACACTACCGACAAGTTTTTAAGCCTTAGTCTTGATATACGCTAATTATCATCGTATTCTCAAATCAGGAGTCCCATGAACGTGCGGTCAATTCGTACGAGTAACATTGGTCCCGTGCGAGGTGTTGGTGCCACTCACGGGGCCGTTCGAGAGCTGTTTTGGGTTTTCGCCCACTAACGTCAAGTTTTTAAGCCTCTGTTTAAAAATATGTAAATTATCGTCCTATTCTCAAACCGAGAGTCCCGTGATCACGCGGTGAGTTCGTACGAGTTACATTGCTCTGGTGCGAGGTGTTGGTGCCACTCACGGGGCCATTCGGGGGCGGTTTTGGGTTTTCACCCTCTAACGGCAGGGTTTTATGCCTAAGTGTAGAAATATGCAAATTATCGTCGTATTCTGAAACCGGGAGTCCCGTGATAGCGCGGTCAGATCGTACGAGTTACATTTGTCCCATGCGAGGTGTTGGTGCCACACAAGCGGCCGTTTGGGGGTTGTTTCGGGTTCTTCTCCACTAAGGCCATGTTTTTCCTAAGTCCTGATATTATTAAATTTTCATCATATTCTCAAATCGGGAACCCGATGATCGTGCGATCAATTCCTATGAGTTACATTGGTCGCGTGCGAGGTGTTGGTGCCACTCACACGGCCGTTCGGGAGCTGTTCGTGTTTTTGCCCAGTAACGGCAAGTTTTAAGCCTCAGTCTAGAAATATAAAAATTGTCATGGATTTCTTAAACTGTGAGTCCCGTGATAACGCGGTCAGTTCGTATGAGTTCGTGGTCCCGTGCGATGTGTTGGTGCCACTCGCGGAGTCGTTCGGGGGCTGCTTTGGATTTTTGCCAACTAACGGTAAGTTTTTAAGCCTAATTCTATAAATATGTAAATTTAAATCATATTCTCAAATTGGCTATCCCATGATCGGATAGTCAGTTCGTATGAGTTATATTGGTCCCATTCGAGGTTTGGTGCCACTCACAGGGCTATTCGGGGGATGTTTTGGGTTTTTTCCCACTAACGGCAAGTTTTTAAGCCTAAGTCTAGAAATATGAAAATTAGCAATGTATTCTCAAATCGGGAGTGCCACGATCGCACGGTCAGTTCGTACGAGTTACATTAGTCCCGTGCGAGGTGTTGGTGCCACTCACGGGGGCGTTTGGGAGCTGTTCCGGTTTTCCCCCACTAACGCCCTATTTTTATGCCTAAGTATAAAAATATGCATATTAACGTCATATTCTGAAATCGGGATTCCCGTGATCACGCGGTCAGTTCCTACGAGTTACATTGATCCCGTACGAAGTGTATGTGCCACTCGCGGGGCCATTTGGGGGTTGTTTCGGGCTTTCCCCCCACTAATGCCATGTTTTTAATTCTAAGTCTAGAAATATGAAAATTATCATCGTATTCTTAAACCGAGAATCCCGTGATAGCACGTTCAGTTCATACGAGTTACATTGGTCTCGTGCGAGGGGTTGGTGCCACTCACAGGGTCGTTCGGGGGCTATTTCAAGTTTTCCCCAACTAATGCCACGTTTTACCAATGTCATGATATTTTAAATTATCGTCTTATTCTCAAACCGAGATTCTAGTGATCGTGCGGCCAATTCGTATGAGTTACATTGGTCCCGTGCGAGGTTTTAGTGCCACTTACAGGGCCGTTTGGGGGATATTTTGAGTTTTCCCCCACTAATGCCTTGTTTTACCTAAGTCCAGGTATTTTAAAATTATCATCTTATTCTCAAACCTAGAATCTCATTATCGCGAGGTCAGTTCGTATGAGTTACATTAGTCCCATGCGAGGTGCTGGTGTCACTCACGGGGCCGTCCGATAGCTGTTTCGGGTTTTGGCCCACTAACGGTAAGTTTTTAAGCCGTAGTCTAGATATATGCAAATTATCATTTATTCTCAAACCAAGAGTCCCGTGAACGTGCGATCAGTTCGTACGAGTTACATTGGTCCCGTGCGGGTGTTGGTGCCACTCACGGGGCCGTTCGGGAGCTGTTTTGGGTTTTCGCCCACTAACGGCAAGTTTTTAAGCCTTCGTTCAAAAATATGTAAATTATCGTCCTCTTTTCAAATCGGGAGTCCCGTGATCGCGCGGTCAGTTCGTACGAGTTACATTGCTCCGATGCGAGGTGTTGCTGCCACTCACGGGGCCGTTCGGTGGCGATTTTGGGTTTTCACCCACTAACGGTAGGGTTTTATGCCTAAGTTTAGAAATATGCAAATTATCGTTGTATTCTCAAACTGAGAGTCCCATGATAGCGCGGTCATCTCGTAAAAGTTACATTTGTCCCATGCAAGGTGTTGGTGCCACTCACGGGGCCATTCAGGTGCTGTTTCGGGTTTTCCCCACTAGCGCCATGTTTTGCCTAAGTCCTGATGTTATTAAATTATCATCTTATTATCAAACTAGGAGTCCCGAGATCGGGCGGTCACTTCGTACGAGTTACACGGGTCTCCTGCGAGGTGTTGGTGCCCCTCGCGGGGTCGTATGGGCATTGTTTTGTGTTTTCGTCACTAACGCCATGTTTTGCCTAAGTCTTGTTATTTTTAAATTATCATCACATTCCCAAACCGGGAGTCCTTTATCTGCACGGTCAGTTCCAATTAGTTACATTGGTCCCGTGCGAGGTGTTGGTGCCACTCATGAGGCTTTTCGGAGGCTACATTGGGTTTTCACCCATTAACGGCAAGTTTTTTAGCCTTAGTCTAGAAATATTCAAATTCTCATCATATTCTCAAACCGGGAGTCCCGTGATCATGCTGTCAATTCGTACGAGTAACATAGGTCCCGTGCGAGGTGTTGGTGCCACTCACGGGGCCATTTGGGGGCTATTTTGGGTTTTTGCCCACTACCGGCATGTTTTTAAGCCCAAGTCTAGAAATATTCAGATTATCATCATAATCTCAAACTAGGAGTGCCATGATTGCACATTCAGTTCATACAAGTTACATTGGTCCCGTGCGAGGTGTCGGTGCCAGTCATGGGGCCATTATAGGGTTGTTTCCGATTTTCCCCACTAACAGCCTATTTTTATGCCTAAGTCTAGAAATATGCAAATTATCATCGTATTCTGAAACAGGGAGTCCCGTGATCGCGCTGTCTCTTCGTACGAGTTACATTGATCTCGTACGAAGTGTATGTCCCACTCGCGGGGCCATTCCGGGGTTGTTTCGGGCTTTCCCACACTAAAGCCATGTTTTTAAGCCTAAGTCTAGAAATATGAAAATTATCATAGTATTCTTAAATCGGAAATCCCATGATAGCACGGTCAATTCGTACGAGTTACATTGGTCTCGTGCGAGGTGTTGGTGCCACTCACGGGGCCGTACGGGGGATATTTCGAGTTTTCCCCCACTAACGATAAGTTTTTAAGCCTTAGTCCTGATATACGCTAATTATCATCGTATTCTCAAACTGGGAGTCTTGTGAACGTGTGATCAATTCGTACGAGTTCCATTGGTCCCGTGCGAGGTGTTGGTGCCACTCACGGGACCGTTCGGGAGCTGTTTTGGGTTTTCGCCCACTAACAGCAAGTTTTTAAGCCTCCGTTTAAAAATATGTAAATTATCGTCCTATTCTCAAATCGGGAGTACCGTGATCGCGCGGCCAGTTTGTATGAGTTACATTACTCTGGTGCGTGGTGTTGGTGCCACTCACGGGGCCGTTCGGTGGCAGTTTTGGGTTTTCGCCCTCTAACGGCAGGGTTTTATGCCTAAGTCTAGAAATATGCAAATTATCGCCGTATTCTCAAACTGAGAGTCCCGTGATAGCGCGATCAGCTCGTACGAGTTACATTTGTCCAATGCGAGGTGTTGGTCCCACTCACGGGGGCGTTCAGGGGCTGTTTCGGGTTTTCCCCACTTAAGCCATGTTTTTCCTAAGTCCTGATATTATTAAATTATCATTTTATTCTCAAACTGGGAGTCCCGAGATCACGCGGTCAGTTCGTACGAGTTCTATTGGTCTCCTGCGAGGTGTTGGTGCCACTCATGGGACCGTTTGGGCATTGTTTTGGGTTTTCCCACTAACGCCAAGTTTTGCCTAAGTCCAGTTATTTTTAAATTATCATTGTATTGCCAAACTGGGAGTCCTGTGAATGTGCGATCAATTTCTACGAGTTACATTGGTCCAGTACGAGGTGTTGGTGCCACTCACGCGGCCTTTCGGGGGCTACATTAGGTTTTTGCCCACTGACGGCAAGCTTTTAAGCCTCAGTTTAGAAATATTCAAATTATCATCGTCTTCTCAAATCGGGAGTCCAGTGATCGCACTGTCAATTCGTACGAGTTACATTGGTCCCGTGCGAGGTGTTGGTGCCACTCACGGGGCCGTTCGGGGGTTGTTTCGAGTTTTCCCCCACTAATGCCATGTTTTGCCTAAGTCCTGATTTTTTAAAATTATCATCTTATTCTTAAACAGGGAGTCCCATGATCGTGCGATCAGTTCGTACGAGTTACATTTGTCCCATGCGAGGTGTTTGTGCCACTCACAGGGCCGTTCGGGATCTATTTCGTCTTTTCCCCAACTAACGGCAAGTTTTTACGCCTAAATCTAGAAATATGCAAATTATCATCACATTATCAAATCGGCAGTCCCATGATCGCGCGCTCAGTTCGTACGAGTTACATTGGTCCCGTGCGAGGTGTTGGTGCCACTCAAGGGGCCGTTCGGAGGCTGTTTTGGGTTTTCGTACACTAACGACAAGTTTTTAAGCCTTAGTCTTGTTATACGCTAATTATCATCGTATTCTCAAATCGGGAGTCCCATGAACGTATGATCAATTCGTACGAGTTACATTGGTCCCGTGAGAGGTGTTGGTGCCACTCACGGGGACGTTCGGGAGCTGTTTGGGGTTTTCGCCCACTAACGGCAAGTTTTTAAGCCTCCGTTTAAAAATATGTAAATTATCGTCCTATTCTCAAACCGGGAGTCCCGTGATCACGCGGTCAGTTCGTATGAGTTACATTGCTCTGGTGCGAGGTGTTGGTGCCACTCACGAGGCCGTTCGGGGGCGGTTATGGGTTTTCACCCTCTAACGGCAGGGTTTTATGCCTAAGTGTAGAAATATGCAAATTATCGTCGTATTCTCAAACTGGGAGTCCCGTGATAGCGCGGTCAGATCGTATGAGTTACATTTGTCCCATGCGAGGTGTTGGTGCCACACAAGGGGCCGTTCGGGGTTGTTTCGGGTTCTTCCCCACTAAGGCCATGTTTTTCCTAAGTCTTGATATTTTTAAATTTTCATCGTATTCTCAAATCGGGAGCTCGATGATCGCGCGGTCAGTTCCTATGAGTTTCATTGGTCCCGTGCGAGGTGTTGGTGCCACTCATAGGGCCGTTCGGGAGTTATTTCGTGTTTTTGCCCAGTAACGACAAGTTTTAAGCCTCAGTCTAGAAATATACAAATTATCATGGTTTTCTTAAACTGGGAGTCCTGTAATAACGCGGTCAGTTCGTACGAGTTCGTGGTCCCGTGCGATGTGTTGGTGCCACTCACGGAGTCGTTCGGGGGATGCTTTGGGTTTTTGCCAACTAACGGTAAGTTTTTAAGCCTAATTCTATAAATATGTAAATTTTCATCATATTCTCAAACTAGTTGTCCCATGATCGGATAGTCAGTTCGTATGAGTTATATTGGTCCCGTTCGAGGTTTGGTGCCACTCACAGGGCCATTCGGGGGTTGTTTTGGGTTTTTGCCCACTAACGGCAAGTTTTTAAGCCTAAGTCTAGAAATATGAAAATTAGCATTGTATTCTCAAATCGGGAGTGCCACAATCGCATGGTCAGTTCGTACGAGTTACATTAGTCCCGTGCGAGGTGTTGGTGCCACTCACGGGGGTGTTCGGGAGCTATTCGGGTTTTCCCCCACTAACGCCCTATTTTTATGCCTAAGTACAAAAATATTCATATTAACGTCATATTCTAAAATCGGGATTCCCGTGATCACGCGGTCAGTTCATACGAGTTACATTGATCCCGTACGAAGTGTATGTGCCACTCGCGGGGCCATTCGGGGGTTGTTTCGGGCTTTCCCCCACTATTGCCATGTTTCTAAGTCTAAGTATAGAAATATGAAAATTATCATCGTATTCTTAAACCGGGAATCCCGTGATAGCACGGTCAGTTCGTACGAGTTACATTGGTCCCGTGCGAGGGGTTGGTGCCACTCACAGGGTCGTTCGGGGGCTATTTCAAGTTTTCCCCAACTAATGCCATGTTTTACCTATGTCCTGATATTTTAAATTATTGTCTTATTCTTAAATCGAGAGTCTCGTGATCGCGCGGTCAGTTCGTACGAGTTGCATTGCTCCGGTGCGAGGTGTTGGTGCCACTCACGGGGCCGTTCGGTGGCGATTTTGGGTTTTCACCCACTAACGACAGGGTTTTATGCCTAAGTTTAGAAATATGCAAATTATCGTTGTATTCTCAAACTGGGAGTCCCATGATAGCGCGGTCATCTCGTACGAGTTACATTTGTCCCATGAGAGGTGTTGGTGCCACTCATGGGGCCATTCAGGGGTTGTTTCGGGTTTACCCCACTAGCGCCATGTTTTGTCTAAGTCCTGATATTATTAAATTATCATCTTATTCTCAAACAGGGAGTCCCGTGATCGCGCGATCTATTCGTACGAGTTATATTGATCCCGTACGAAGTGTATGTGCCACTCGCGGGGCAGTATGGGCATTGTTTTCGGTTTTCCCCACTAACGCCATGTTTTGCCTAAGTCTTGTTATTTTTAAATTATCATCATATTCCCAAACCGGGAGTCCTTTGTTTGCACGGTCAGTTCCAACGAGTTAAATTGGTCCCGTGCGAGGTGTTGGTGCCACTCATGGGGCTTTTCGGAGGCTACATTGGGTTTTCACCCACTAACGGCCAGTTTTTTAGCCTCAGTCTAGAAATATTCAAATTATCATCATATTCTCAAGCCGGGAGTCCCGTGATCATGCTGTCAATTCGTACGAGTAACATAGGTCCCGTGCGAGGTGTTGGTGCCACTCACGGGGCCATTCGGGGGCTATTTTGGGTTTTTGCCCACTACCGGCATGTTTTTAAGCCTACGTCTAGAAATATGCAGATTATCATCGTATTCTCAAACTAGGAGTGCCATGATCGCACGTTCAGTTCGTACGAGTTACATTGGTCCCGTGCGGGGTGTCGGTGCCACTCATGGGGCCATTATAGGGTTGTTTTCGATTTTCCCCACTAACACCCTATTTTTATGCCTAAGTCTAGATATATGCATATTAACAACATATTCTGAAATCGGGAGTCCCATGATCATGATGTCACTTCGTACGGGTTACATTGGTCCCATGCGAGGTGTTGGTGCCACTCACGGGGGGCCGTTCGGGGGCTATTTTGTTTTTTCATCCACTATCGACAAGTTTTTAAGCCTAAATATAATAATATGCAAATTATCTTCATATTCTGAAATCGGCAGTCCCGTGATCGCACGGTCGGTTATTTCTAGTTACATTGGTCCCGTGCGAGGTGTTGGTGCCACTCAAGGGGCCATTTCAGGGATTTTTTGGGTTTTTGACCCCTAACGACAAGTTTTTAAGCTTGAGTCTAGAAATATGCAAATTATCATCATATTCTCAAAGCGAGAGTCTCGTGATCGCGCGATCAGTTCCTACGATTTACATTGGTCCCGTACGAGGCGTTGGTGCCACTCATGGGGTCGGTGTAGGGTTGTTTCAAATTTTCCCCCACAGACACCCTATTTTTATGGCCGAGTCTAGAAATATGCAAATTATCATCGTATTCTGAAATTGGGATTCCCATGATCGCGTTGTCACTTCGTACGAGTTACATTGGTCCCGTACGAAGTGTATGTGCCACTCGCTGGGCCATTCGGGGGTTGTTTCGGGCTTTCCCCCACTAATGCCATGTTTTTAAGCCTAAGTATAGAAATATGAAAATTATCGTCATATTCTTAAACCGAAAATCCCATGATAGCACGGTGAGTTCGTACGAGTTAAACATGTCCCGTGCGAGGGGTTGGTGACACTCACGGGGCCGTTCAGGGGCAATTTCAAGTTTTCCTCCACTAATGCCATATGTCCTGATAATTTAAATTATCATCTTACTCTCAAACTAAAATTATCGTGATCGCACGGTCAATTTGTACGAGTTACATTGGACCCGTGCGAGGTGTTGGTGCCACTCACGAGGCCGTACGGGAGCTGTTTTGGGTTTTGGCCCACTAACGGCAAGTTTTTAAGCCTTAGTCTAGAAATATGCAAATTATCATCATATTCTCAAACCGGGAGTCCCATTATCATGCGATCAGTTCGTACGAGATACATTGGTCCCATGCGAGGTGTTGGTGCCACTCACGGTGCCGTTCGGGGGTTGTTTCGGATTTTTCACCACTAACGCCATGTTTTGCCTAAGTCATCATATTTTTATATTATTGTCTTATTCTTAAACCGGGAGCCTCATGATCGTGCGATCAGTTCGTACGAGTTACATTGGTTCGGTGCGAGGTTTTGGTGCCACTCACAGGGCCGTTCGGGGGTGGTTTTGGGATTTTACCTACTAATGGCAGGGTTTTATGCCTAAGTCAAGAAATATGCAAATAATCGTCGTATTCTCAAACCGAGAGTCCCGTGATAGCGCGGTCAGCTCGTACGAGTTACATTTGTCCCATGCGAGGTGTTGGTGCCACTCACGGGGCCGTTCGGGGGCTATTTCGAGTTTTCCCCCATAACGCCATGTTTTGCCTAAGTCATGATATTTTTAAATTATCATCTTATTCTTAAACTGGGATTCTCGTGATCGTGCGATCAGTTCGTACTTGTTACATTGGTCTCCTGCGAGGTGTTGGTGCCATTCACGGGGCCGTTTGGGCATTATTTCGGGTTTTCCCCACTAACGCCATGTTTTGCCTAAGTCCTGATATTTTTAAATTATCATCATATTCTGAAATCGAGAATCTTGTGATTGCGCAGTTAGTTCCTACGAGTTACATCGGTCCCGTGAGAGGTGTTGGTGCCTCTCACGGGGCCTTTCGGGGGCTACTTTGTGTTTTCGCCCACTAACGACAAGTTTTTAAGCCTCAGTCTAGAAATATTCAAATTATCATCTATTCTCAAATCGGGAGTCCCGTGATCATGCTGTCAGTTCGTACGAGTTTTATTGGTACCATGCGATGTGTTGGTGCCACTCACGGGTCCGTTCGGGGGCTGTTACGGGTTTTTCCCCACTAATGCCATATTTTTCCTCAGTCTTGATATTTTTAAATTATCTTCTTATTCTTAAACCGGGAGTCCCGTGATCGTGCGATGAGTTCGTAGGAGTTAGATTGGTCCCGCGAGAGGTGTTGGAGCCACTCACAGGGCTGTTCAGGATCTGTTTCGTGTTTTCCCCAACTAACGACATGTTTTTAAGACTAAATATAAGAATATGCAAATTATCATCGTGTTCTCAAATTGAGAGTCCCATGATCGCGCGATCAGTTCGTACAAGTAACATTTGTCCCGTGCGAGGTGTTGGTGCCACTCAAGGGGCTGTTTCGAGTTTTTGCCCAATAACGACAAGTTTTTAAGCCTAAGTCTAGAAATATGCAAATTATCATCGTATTCTCAAAGCGAGAGTTCCATGATCGCGTGGTCAGTTCCTACGAGTTACATTGGTCCCGTACGAGGTCTTGGTGCCATTGATTGGGCCATTATAGGGTTGTTTCCGATTTTCCCCCACTAACACCCTATTTTTATGACCGAGTCTAGAAATATTCAAATTATCATCGTATTTTGAAACCGGGATTCCCTTGATCGCGTGGTTAGTTCGTTCGAGTTACATTGGTCCCGTACGAAGTGTATGTGTCACTCGCGGGGCCATTTGGGGGTTGTTTATGGTTTTCCCCCACTAATGCCACGTTTTTAAGCCTAAGTCTAGAAATATGAAAATTATCGTTGTATTCTTAAACCGAAAATCCTGTGATAGCACAGTCAGTTGATACGAGTTACATCGGTCCCGTGCGAGGGGTTGGTGCCACTCACGGGGCCGTTCGGGGGCTATTTCGAGTTTTCCCCCACTAATGCCATGTTTTACCTATGTCCTGATATTTTTAAATTATCATCTTATTCTCAAACCCAGAATCTCATGATCGTGCGGTCAGTTCGTACGAGTTACATTGGTCCCATGGGAGGTGCTGGTGTCACTCATGGGGCCGTTCGGGAGCTGTTTCGTGTTTTGGCCCACTTACGGCAAGTTTTTAAGCCTTAATGTAGATATATGAAAATTAACATCGTATTCTCAAATCGGGAGTCCCATGAATGTGTGATCAGTTCGTACGAGTTACATTGGTCCCGTGCGAGGTGTTGCAGCCACTAATGGGGCCGTTCGGGAGCTATTTTGGGTTTTCGCCCACTAACGGCAAGTTTTTAAGCCTCCGTTTAAAAATACGTAAATTATCATCCTATTCTCAAACCGAGAGTCCCGTGATCGCGCGGTTAGTTCATACGAGTTGTATTGCTCCGGTGCAAGGTGTTGGTGCCACTCACGGGGCCATTCGGGGGCAGTTTTTGGTTTTCTCCCACTAATGGCAGGGTTTTATGCCTAAGTCTAGAAATATGCAAATTATCATCGTATTCTCAAATCGGGAGTCCCGTGATAGCAAGGTCAGCTCGTACGAGTTACATTTTTTCCATGCGAGGTATTGGTGACACTCACGGGGCCATTCAGGGGCTGTTTCGGGTTTTTCACCACTAGCGCCATGTTTTGCCTAAGTCCTGATATTATTAAATTATCGTCTTATTCTCAAACAGGGAGTCCCAAGATCGGGCGTTCACTTCGTACGAGTTACATTGGTCTCCTGCGAGGTGTTGGTGCCCCTCACGGGGCCGTATGGGCATTATTTTGGGTTTTCCCCACTAACGCCAAGTTTTGCCTAAGTTTTGTTATTTTTTAATTATCATCGTATTTCCAAACCGAGAGTCCTGCTTTTGCCCGGTCAGTTCCAACGAGTTATATTGGTCCCGTACGAGGTGTTGGTGCCACTCACGGGGCCTTTTGGGGGCTACTTTGGGTTTTTGCCCACTAACGAAAAGTTTTTAAGCCTCAGTCTAGAAATATTCAAATTATCGTCATATTCTCAAACCGGGAGGGCCGTGATCATGCTGTCAATTCATACGAGTTACATTGGTCCCGTGCGAGGTGTTGGTGCCACTCACGGGGCCGTTCGGGGGATGTTTTGGGTTTTTCCTCACTAATGCCATGTTTTGCCTAAGTCCTGATATTTTTAAATTATAATCTTATTCTTAAACTAGGAGTCCCATGATCATGCGATCAGTTCGTACAAGTTGCATTGATCCCGTGCAAGGTGTCGGTGCCTCTCAAAGGGCCGTTCGGGACCTATTTCGTGTTTTCCCCAACTAATGGTATGTTTTTACGCCTAAATCTAGAAATACGTTAATTATCATCATATTCTCAAATCGGGAGTCCCATGATCGCGCGCTCAGTTCGTACGAGTTACATTGGTCCCGTGCGAGGTGTTGGTGCCACTCATGGGGCCGTTCGGGGGCTGTTTCGGGTTTTCGCACACTAACGACTAGTTTTTAAGCCAAAGTGTATAAATATTCAAATTATCATCATATTCTCAAATCGAAAGTCCCGTGATAGCGCGGTCAGTTCGTACGAGTAACATTAGTCTCGTGTGAGGTATTAGAGCCACTCACGGGGTCGTTCGGAGGCTATTTCGGGTTCTCCCCCACTAAAACCATGTTTTGCCTAAGTCCTGATATTTTCAAATTTTCATCGTATTCTCAAATCGGGAGCCCCGTGATCCCGCGACCAGTTCCTATGAGTTACATTTGTCCCGTGCGAGGTGTTCGTGCCACTCATAAGGACGTTCGAGAGCTGTTTTGAATTTTCACACAGTAACAGTAAGTTTTAAGCCTCAGTGTAAAAATATGCAAATTATCATGGTTTTCTTAAACTAGGAGTCCCGTGATAACGCGATCAATTCGTACGAGTTTTATTGGTCCCGTGCGACGTGTTGGTGCCACTCACGGGGTCGTTCGGGGGTTGTTTTGGGTTTTTGCCAACTAACGATAAGTTTTTAAGCGTATTTCTGTAAATATGTAAATTATCATCGTATTCCCAAACTGGTTGTCCCATTATCGTAAAATCAGTTCGTATGAGTTATATTGATCCCGTTCGAGGTGTTAGTGCCACTCAAGGGGCCGTTTGGGGGCTGTTTCAGGTTTTCGCCCACTAACGACAAGTTTTTAGGCCTAAGTCTAGAAATATGCATATTATCATCGTATTCTCAAATAGAGAGTCCCGTGATCGCATGATCTGTTCCCACGAGTTAAATTTGTCCCGTGCAAGGTGTGGTGCCACTCACAGGGCCGTTCGGGGGCTGTTTCGAGTTTTCCCCCACTAACGCCATGTTTTGCCTAAGTCTTGATATTTTTAAATTATCATTGTATTCTCAAACAAAGAGTCCCATGAACGTGCGGTCAGTTCCTAGGAGTTACATTGGTCTCGTACGAGGTTCTGGTGGCACTCACAGGGTCGTTCGGGGGCTATTTTGGATTTTCGCCCACTAACAATAAGTTTTTAGACATAAGACTAGAAATATGAAAATTATCATCGTATTCTCAAACCGGGAGTGCCATGATCGCACGGTCAGTTCGTACGAGTTACATTGGTCCCGTGCAAGGTGTCGGTCCCACTCACGGGGGCGTTCGGGAGCTGTTCGGGTTTTGCCCCACTAACAACCTATTTTTATCCCTAAGTATAGAAATATGCATATTAACGTCATATTTTGAAATTGGGGGTCCCGTGATCACGCGGTCACTTCGTACGTGTTACACTGGTCCCGTGCGAGGTGTTGATGCCACTCACGGGGGGCCGTTCGGGGACTGTTTCGGGTTTTCACCCACTATCGGCAAGTTTTTAAGCCTAAATCTAGAAATATGCAAATTATTGTAATATTCTCAAACCGACAGTCCCATGATCGCGTGGTCGGTTCTTTCAAATTACATTGGTCCCGTGCGAGGTGTTGGTGCCACTCAAGGGGTTGTTTCAGGTTTTTGCCCACTAACGACAAGTCGTTAAGCCTAAGTCTAGAAATATGCAAATTATCATTGTATTCTCAAAGCGAGAGTCCCGTGATCGCACGGTCAGTTCCTACGAGTTACATTGGTCGCGTACAATGTGTTGGTGCCACTCATGGGGCCGTTATAGGGTTGTTTTCGATTTTCCCCACTAACACCCTATTTTTAGGACTAAGTATAGAAATACGAAAATTATCATAGTATTCTGAAACTGGGAGTCCCGTGATCGCGCGGTCAGTTCGTACGAGTTACATTGATCCCATACGAAGTGTATGTGCCACTCGTGGGGCCATTCGGGGGTTGTTTCGGGCTTTATCCCACTAATTCCATATTTTTAAGCCTAAGTCTAGAAATATGAAAATTATCATCATATTCTTAAACTGAAAATTCCATGATAGCATGGTCAGTTCGTACGAGTTACATTGGTCCCGTGTGAGGGGTTGGTGCCACTCATGGGGCTGTTTAGGGGCTATTTCAAGTTTTCCCCCACTAATGCCATGTTTTACCTATGTCCTGATATTTTTAGATTATCGTCTTATTCTCAAACCGAGATTCTCGTGATCGCGTGGTCAGTTTGTAAGAGTTACATTGGTCCCGTGCGAGGTGTTTGTGCCACACACGGGGCTGTTCGGGAGCTGTTTCGAGTTTTTAGCCCACTAACGGCAAATTTTTAAGCCTTAGTATAGAAATATGCAAATTATCGTCATATTCTCAAACTGGGAGTCCCGTGATCGTGCGATCTGTTCATACGAGTTACATTGGTCCCATGCGAGGTGTTGGTGCCACTCACGGGGACGTTCGGGGACTATTTTGAGTTTTTCCCCACTAATGACATGTTTTGCCTAATTCCTCAACTTTTTAAATTATCGTCTTATTCTTAAACCGGGAGTCTCGTGATCGTGCGATCAGTTCGTATGAGTTACATTGGTCCAGTGCGAGGTGTTGGTGCCACTCAGAGGGCCTTTCGGGGGCAGTTTTTGGTTTTCACCCACTAACGGCAGGGTTTTATGCCGTAAGTCTAGAAATATGCAAATTATCACCATATTCTCAAATTGGGAGTCCCGCAATAGTGCGATCAGCTCGTACGAGTTACATTTGTCCCATTCGAGGTGTTGGTGCCACTTACGAGTCCATTCGGGGGATGGTTCGTGTTTTTACCCACTAACGCCATGTTTTCCCTAAGCCATGATATTTTTAAATTATCGTCTTATTCTCAAACTAGGAGTCCCATGATCACACGATCAGTTCGTACGAGTTAGATTGGTCTCCTGCGAGGTGTTAGTACCACTCAAGGGGCTATTTGGTCATTGTTTTGGGTTATCCCCACTAACGCCATGTTTTGCCTAAGTCCTGATATTTTTAATTTATCAACGTATTCCAAAATCGGGAGTCCTGTGATTGCGCGGTCAGTTCCTATGAGTTACATTGGTCCCGTGCGAGGTGTTGGAGCCACTCACGGGGCCTTTCAGGGGCTACTTTGGGTTTTCGCCCACTAACGACAAGTTTTTAAGCCTCAGTCTAGAAATATTCAAATTATCATCGTATTCTCAAACCAGAAGTCCCGTGATCATGCTGTCAGTTCGTACGAGTTACATTGGTACCATGCAATGTGTTGGTGCCACTCACGGGGCCGTTCGGGGGCTGTTACGGGTTTTTCCCCACTAACGCCATATTTTTCCTAAGTTTTGATATATTTAAATTATCTTCTTATTCTTAAACCGGGGGTCCCGTGATCGTGAGATTAGTTCGTACGAGTTACATTGGTCCCGTGAGAGGCGTTGGAGCCACTCATAGGGCTGTTCGAGATCTGTTTCGTGTTTTCCCCAACTAACGGCAATTTTTAAAACTAAATATAGGAATATGCAAATTATCATCGTGTTCTCAAATCGGGAGTCCCGTGATCACGCGATCAGTTCGTACAAGTTACATTTGTCCCGTTCGAGGTGTTGGTGCCACTCAAGGGGCCGTTCGGGGGCTGTTTTTGAGTTTTCTCACACTAACGACAGGTTTTTAAGCCTAAGTCTATAAATATTCAAATTATCATCATATTCTCAAATCGGGAGTCCCGTGATAGCGGTGTCAGTTTGTACGAGTAACATAAGTCTCGTGCAAGGTAATTGTGCCACTCACGGGTCGTTTGGGGGCTGTTTCGGGTTCTCCCCCACTAACGCCAAGTTTTTCCTAAGTCCTCATATTTTAAATTTTCGTAGTATTCTCAAACCGGAAGCCCCATGATCGCGCAATCAGTTCTTATAAGTTACATTGGTCCCGTGCGAGGTGTTGGTGCCACTCACAGGGCCGTTCGGGAGCTATTTCGAGTTTTCACCCCGTAACGAAAAGTTTTAAGCCTCAGTCTAGAAATATGCAAATTATTGTAGTTTTCTTAAACTGGGAGTCCCATGATCACGCGAACAGTTTGTACGAGTTTTATTGGTCCCGCGCGACGTGTTGGTACCATTCACGGGGTTGTTCGGGGGGCTATTTTGGGTTTTCACCAACTAAAAGTAAGTTTTTAAGTCTAATTCTATAAACATGTAAATTGTCATCATATTATCAAACTGGAAGTCCCATGATCGGACAGTCAGTTCGTATGGGTTATATTGGTCCCGTGCGAGGGGTTGGTGCCACTCACAGGGGTGTTTTCGAGGGCTATTTCAAGTTTTCGCCCACTAACGGCATGTTTTTAAGCCTAAGTCTAGACATATGCATATTATTATCATATTCTCAAACCGGGAGTCCTGTGATCGCGTGGTCAGTTCGTACGAGCTAAATTTGTCCCGTGCGAGGCATGGTGCCACTCACGGGGCCGTTCGGGGGCTGTTTTGAGTTTTCCCCCACTAATGCCAAGTTTTGCCTAAGTCCTGATATTTTTAAATTATCAGTGTATTCTCAAATTGGGAGTCCCGTGATCGCACGGTCAGTTCGTACGAGTTAAAATTTTCTCATTCGAGGTATTGGTGCCAATCCCGGGGCCATTTGGGGGCTGTTTTGGGTTTTTGCCCACTAACAACAAGTTTTTAAGCATAAATCTAGAAATATGCAAATTACCATTGTGTTCTCAAACCGGGATTCCCATGATTGCGCGGTCAGTTCACACGAGTTACATTGGTCCCGAGCAAGTGTTGGTGCCACTCACGGGGCCGTTCGGGAGCCGTTTGGGTTTTCCCCCACTAACATCCTATTTTTATGCCTAAGTCTAGAAATATGCATATTAACGTCAAATTGTGAAATCGGGATTCCCGTGATCGCATAGTCAGTTCGTACGGGTTACATTGGTCCCGTGCGAGGCGTTGGTGCCACTCACGGGATCGTTGGGCGGCTGTTTTTAGTTTTCACCCACTACCGGCAAGTTTTTAAGCCTAAATCTAGAAATATACAAATTATCATCATATTCTCATACTGGAAGTCCCGTGATCATGCTGTCATTTCTTTCCAGTTACATTTGTCCCGTAGAAGGTGTTGGTGCCACTCAAGGGTATGTTTAGAGTTTTTACCCACTAATGATAAGTTTTTAAGCCTAATTATAGAAATATGCCAATTGTTGTTGTATTCTCAAAGCGAGAGTTCTGTGATCGCGTGGTCAGTTCCTATAAGTTACATTGGTCCCGTACGAGGTGTTGTGCCACTCACGGGGCCGTTATTGGGTTGTTTACGATTTTCCCCCACTAACGCCCTATTTTTATGCCTAAGTCTAGAAATATGCAAATTATTATCGAATTCTGAAACCGAGAGTCTCGTGATCGCGCGGTCAGTTCGTACGAGTTACATTGGTCCCGTACGAAGTGTATGTGCCACTCGCGGGGCCATTCGGGGGTTGTTTCGGGTTTTCCCCCACTAAAGCAATGTTTTCAAGCCAAAGTCTAGAAATATGAAAATTATCTTCATATTCTTCAAGAGAAAATCCTATGATAGCACGGTCAGTTAGTATGAGTTACATTGGTCCCGTACGAGGGGTGGTGCCACTCACGGGGCCGTTCGGGGGTTGTTTTGTGTTTTCCCCCACTAATGCCATGTTTTACCTAAGTCCTGATATTTTTAAATTATCATCTTATTCTCAAACCGAGATTCTCGTGATCGCGCGGTCAGTTCGTACGAGTTACATTGGTCCCATGCGAGGTGTTGGTGCCACTCACGGGGCCGTTCGCGAGCTGTGTAAGGACACAAATTTCCAATTGAGTTCATATATAGTTTTGGCTCAATTCCGGACAAAAACATTTATACATAGGATTGTATTTAATTGTAATATTCTCAAGCCTATGAAAAGTTTGTTTGAAGACGTAGCAGCAAAGAGTATAAAGCTTCATAATCATGCCGATTTCCTGCCTCGTTTATACGTCATCAACCATAGTTCCATCCTCCCATGGTATGAATGCAATCATATATATATCCGATCTTGGAGCTTGTTTATTGGGTGTTAGGTTTAATTAAAACTGTGATTTATTTTCAGTATGAATTAATTAAAACTTTAAAATAAGTTTATAAAGTTTTTTGGGCTAAAATCGAATTTTCCAAACTCTCTATAAGTTCATTCGATATGTCGTTCGAACGAGATTGTCGTTCAAACCAGATGTCCTTCGAATGAGATTGCCAACGACTTCCCATTATGGCATACTGGAACTTCGTTCGAAATTTCGTTCAAACGAGATTGTCGTTCTAACGAGATATCTAACGAGCTTCTAACGAGTTCATACTGGAGCTTCATTAGAAGACTCGTTCTAACGAGAGTTCATTCGAACGAAATGTCGTTCAAACGAGATGATAGGCGGGAAAAGTTTTTGGCAGTTTTAATCAGTTTTTCTCCCACTTCCCCACTAGTTTCTAAACCAACTTTTCTCAGACTTTGTTATGTGCGGGAATAACATTTTCTAAGAAATCTTTTTGATATCTTACTAACTCCTAGAGAGTGTTTTGAGAGTAAAATCAAAGAGGGAAAAAGATCATGTTTTGAGTGTGTTTCTATCAAAGAGAAAAATATACACCACTCTAGTTTACACCCAAATTAGTGTCTTCCAAGTTCCCATATTCATATATCTTGCTTGGAGTTTGGCACCGGGTTCATCTCTTCCGTTTAAAGAGAAGTTTTGAGTTTTCTTCTACATCCCATAAACAAAGAAGAAGAGGTTGTTGCGGCATTACACACTTGGAGAAAGGCTCCTTGATCGGGTGACAATGACCATATAAAGTCCGATCGGTGGATTCCGAGACCGCGGTGGACCTCCAAGGTGATCCTCTAGGAAGAGGTATCTATAAGAAGAAGCATCGGGGCTTGAGAGGGATCGAGTCGTGTGCTGTAAGCCTTTCTATCATGTATTTGTAAATTCCGTACTTAGTGGATTTGTGGCTAGGGGCGTCCGAGGTTGTTTCCCATTGTGGGTTTTTCCTCGTACATCTCGGCGTAGTGTGGTTAATTTATTTTTATCTTGCATAATGAATTAGGACTCATACTTAGGGTAATTCAAGATAAAATGGTTTTAATTGTCACACTTAATTTAATTGGGTGCTAATTAAATTTGGATAATTGTTTATTTAATTCAAGTCATTTGCTAAAATTGGTTTGGCCTAACTTTGGAATATTGATAATTATGACTTAGTCATATTCTAGGACTTGAATGAATTAATTGGCTTAAGTGAAAATTAATATTTACATGTTTAATTTATTTTCACTTGTGTTTAATTTGAAATAGAAATTAAAATTTGCTTAAAGTTGAACCATCAAACAACGCTTCTGCATATCTATTTCAACGAGGAAATTGATTTTATGCATAAGGGTTTTAAATTCTGGAATAGCCCTTGGGGTATTTTAAAATTGGTATCATAGCCAAAGCGATAAATTATTTCGTTAAGATCCTTTAAATAATTTTTGGCTAAAATGGAATTTTCCCAATTTTCTAAATTTCCTATTTTCGATGGTTCTAACTACGCGTATTGGAAAGCGCGAATGAAATCAGCACTAAAATCTATCGGCGAGAGAGTTTGGATGTCTGTAGTTAACGGGTGGTCCCCACCAAATCACTTAGTTGAAAATTAACGTGTTCCCAAATCGGCCGATAGATGGACTGAAAATGAATTTCAACTTTCTAATTTTAATTTTCGTGGTTTGAATGCCTTGTTTAGCGCTGTCACACCGGATGAATTCCGATGTATTATGACGTGTGAAACCGCTAAAGAAGCTTCGGATATTTTACAACCAACTCATGAAGGAACTAGTGTCTTTAAAGCTTCGAAACTCCAAAACCTCACCACTCAATTTGAAACTATCAAAATGAACGATAATGAAACTTTTGATGAATTTTATGCTAGACTTTCCGATATTTTCAATTCATCTTTTAATTTGGGAGAGAAAATACCCGACAACCGAGTTGTAAAGAAAATTTTAAGGTCCTTACCCAATAGATTTATTCCAAAAGTGACCGTTTTAAATTCTTTACCATCTTTAGCCTCTATGAAATTAGAAGAGCTTGTAGGTGATTTACAAACCTATGAACTAGATATGTTTCCCTTTAAAATCTAAAAGAAAATTGAAAAGGGCATTGCTTTAAAAGCCCGAAAAGAGGTCAAACAAGTAGTAGAGAGCGAGAGTGATAGTGACTCGGAAGACATGGCTTTGTTTTCTCGTAAATTTAGAAAATTTCTTAAATTTAACCAAGATAAATTTAAAAATGACTTTAAGAAATTTGAAACTCCTAAGTATGAAAAAACCGAGAAGATCCCTAAACCTATTAATGAAAATTTAAATAGGGACGAGTCTAATAGGTGTTTTGGTTGTGAGGGTTATGGCCATAGGGCTTCTGAATGCCCCACTAAACTAAGGAAAGAGGGTAAACAACCCATTGCATATAATGAGACCCTTAGTGATAGTGATAAGGAAGAGGGACCAGATTCCCCCACTAAGCCTAATTTTGTGGCTTTCATGGCTAGACATGTGAGTGAGAGTGAAAACTCATCGATTGATGAAACGTTAAGACATGACACTTCCAAGGTCATAGTTTATGATTCTCTTGTTTTTGATGATAGTGAGAGTGGAGAAGAAAGAGAGAGTGAAAATAAAGAAGAGGTTAATGTGAGTGAACTTCAAAATGCTTTTCAAGAATTATATAAAGAATCTATTAAATTGAAAAGAGATAATTTGAAGTTAGAAGCTAGTTTGAAAGAACGTGTCAAGGTCGTTGATAGTAGCATATTGGTTGAAGACCTTAGGACACGAGAGAAATCTCTTCTAGAGAAGCTTGAATATATAGAAGGCGAGAGAGATAGCCTTAGGAGTTTAATGGAATCCTTGAAAAAGGAGCTTCTTGCTTTTGAAGAGAGAAATGTTTTATTAGAGTCTAACATTTTAGAATTGCAAAATAAATTAAAAGACACTAGTAGTGTCAAATTTGATTTGGAGTGTCGTTCGGAAAAATTAGATAAATTATTAGGAATGGTCCAAATTAAAAATGACACTTGTGGTTTAGGCTTCAATACTTGTAATGAATCTACTCATAAAGCCAAGACCAACGTTTTAGGAGAATCTACTAGGAAAGCATTTAGAGATCACTCCTTAGGTAAATCTTTTCGACGTAATTTTACTTGTACACATTGTGGTCGAAAAGGTCATCTTAAGAAATTTTGTTTTGATCTTAAACGAATGCCTAGAATATCCCAACGTAATGCAACCAATGTATTTAAAATTCCTACACCACAAGATAGTCACTCTTCATTAATTTGGGTTAGGAAATATGACTTAGTTGCCTTGCAAAATAGGGTTTTTGATTCTCATTTACTATCACTTGCTTCCTCCCTTGCTAAATCTAAACGATAAATGTGTTAGTTGTTTGCATATTTTAGCTTTTGTACTTCATGCTATATTCACATGCTAAATGTATGCTTGTTTAATAATTTTCTAATCTATGCACCATGCTTATCACATGCTAGAATTATGATTTTTGTTTATCTTTTGTATTATATTTCCTTCATTTTGTTTGCATTAAATGAAAAATACAAAAAGATTTTTGTTTATCATTTGGATTTTATCTCTTGGTAATTTAAGCTTAATGAAAAATTCAAATGATTTTTGTTTGTCTTTTGAGTATATATTATTTATTTTTGGTTAAAAATTTCAAAAACTCAAAAACATTTTATTTTGTGTGTAGTTTAATTTGACACACTTTATGTGGCATACACTTGTGTTTGAATTCCATCTTTTACGCTCTCATGTGGCTAGAGCTTTTGGTTTAGATTTTCAATCCTTATTATGTTCTTTACCATGCTTACATGGAGTAGTTGGATTTTGTGTTGGTTAAATGGATTCTATTTTTATATGCCTTTATTCACACATGCACGAGCTCTTTTGAAATTTTAACTTCATATGTATATTTGAGTTATGTGAGATGTTCTCCTTCCAATCTTGTCATCTACATATTTGTGACTTAGGAGGACTAGTGCACGTCAAAATCCATTGCACATGAGACTTGTGGGAAAAATGAAAACATGATAAATATAAATGTGCAAGGGGAAGGGCTCCGAAAGGACTAAGTGATCCTTTGCGATTGTAAGCCACCGTTTTGAATGGACCTAAAAGAAATACGTGGTCCAAAAGCCTAATAATAGAAAATATGGCATTAAAAGAAAAATATTTGCCAAGGCCTATGTTTGATTGATATAGTCATTCAAATTGAATATAAATGCTTATTGAGGGAGATTGGGTGGTATATCAATGGTTTGCACAATGTCCGTTTATCCTAGTTGCATATCTCATGTCGTGACTCTATTGGTTTGTAGAATCATAAATATGCTAGGCTTGTATGCATTGTGTATGTTTGTTCATTGAGTTCAATCTATATTGTCACATGAGGTTATATTTAAATGTGATGAAGTTTGCACTCAAATGAGAACTCCGTGAACATGTTTTTAAGTGATTGGGTCTAAATTTAATCGTTACTAGGTCACACCCCAACACTTCCGTTTCCATATGACACATTTCTGCCATACGAGTGTGCAAACTTATTGTATTTTGTGTCATGTGTGTGTTTATATATATATATATATATATATATATGCGTGTGCATTATTGATATATTTCTAGTACATATATATATGGTATTTTGTTTTGTCTTTGCCTTGCTTTCTAGTCCTTCTATGCTTATACTTTAGTTTTGGTATCTATCTTGGATTAGTTATGCCTTTGTTACCCATATGCTTCCATGTCTTATCACTTTAAGCTTCAACATGCTTTTATATTTGTTCTTTATCCTTTGCCTATTCCTGAACAAAAAGGGGGAGAATGATAGGGGGGAAATGGTATCTTATCCTATTATAATCTTATCTAAGTTTAGGAGTTTTAACTTAGGGGGGGTAGCTAACTTCTTGGATTAATCATTTTTATATAGGGGAGAATTAATTTTGGGGGAGTATTTATTTTAATTGCTTTAAATACTTTGATATTACCTATGCATTTGATGAGTTTGCTTAAGTGGGCAGGAATTCTTCTAAATCGGCATCTTTCAATGGCAAAGCGTTTGATCCTTGGGTTGAGTCAAGTTTGGGTGGGTTATGTTTTGAGTCTAGTGAGCTTGACGACCCTTTAAGATTTTTTTTTGGTTTTTGTCCCGGAATTCCCAAAGGGGGATATTTGTAAGGACACAAATTTCCAATTGAGTCCATATACAGTTTTGGCTCAATTCCGGACAAAAACATTTATACATAGGATTGTATTTAATTGTAATATTCTCAAGCCTATGAAAAGTTTGTTTGAAGACGTAGAAGCAAAGAGTATAAAGCTTCATTATCGTACGAGTTACATTGGTCTCGTGCGAGGTGTTGGTGTCCTCACGGGGCCGTTCGGGCGCAATTTCGAGTTTTCCCCACTAACGCCACGTCTTTGTGATCACGTGGTTAGTTCCTGCGAGTTACATTGGTCCCATACGAGGTGTTGGTTCCACTCACGAGTCCGTTCAGGGGCTATTTTGGGTTTTCGCCCACTAATAACAAGTTTTTAAGTCTCAGTCTAGAAATATTAGAATTATAGTCGTATTCTCAAACCGTGAGTCCCGTGATAGCGCTGTTAGTTCGTACGAGTTACATTGGTCCCGTGCGAGGTGTTGGTGCCACTCACGGGGGCATTTGGGGGCTATTTTGAGTTTTCGCCTGCTAACGACAGGTTTTTAAGCCTAAGTCTAGAAATATGCAAATTATCATTATATTCTCAAATAGGGTGTCCCGTGATCGCGCGGTCAGCTTGTAGGAGTTACATTGGTCCCGTGTGAGGGGCTGGTGCCACTCACGGTGTCGTTCGGGGGCTGTTTCTGGCTTTACCCCACTAACGCCATGTTTTGCCTAAGTCCTGATATTTTTAAATTATCATCGTATTCTCAAATCGGGAGTTCCATGATCACGTGGTCAGTTTGTACGAGTTACATTGGTCCTGTGCGCGGTGTTGGGGCCACTCACAGGGCCGTTCGGGAGCTATTTCGGGTTTTTGCCGACTAACGGCATGTTTTTAATCCCAAGTTCAAAAATATGCGAATTATCGTCATATTCTCAAATTAGGAGTCCAGTGATCATGTCGTCAGTTCCTACGAGTAACATTGGACCCGTGCGAGGTGTTCATTCCACTCGCGGGGCCATTCGGGGGCTATTTCATGTTTTCACCCACTAACGACAAGTTTTTAAGACTAAATCTATAAATATGCTAATTATCATCGTATTTTCAAACTGAGAGTTCCGTGATCGCGCAGTCAGTTCGTACGAGTTACATTGGTCCCGTGCGAGGTGTTGGTTCTAGGCAAGGGGCCGTTCGGGGGCTGTTTCAGGTTTTCACGCTCTAACGGCAAGTTTTTAAGCCTAAGTATATAAATATGCAAATTATCGTCGAATTCCAAATCCGGCAGTGCCGTGATCGCACGATCAGTTCGTATGAGTTACATTGGTTCCGAGCGAGGTGTTGGTGCCATTGACGAGACCATTCGATGGTTGTTTTGGGTTCTCCGCCACTAACGCCATGTTTTGCCTAAGTCCTGATATTTTTAATTTTTTGTCATATTCTCAAATTATTAGTCCCGTGATCGCACGGTCAGTTCTTACGAGTTACATTGGTCTCGTGCGAGGTGTTGGTGCCACTCACAGGGCCGTTAGGGGGCTGTTTCGGGTTTTCACCAACTGACGGTAAGTTTTTAAGCCTAAGTCTAGAAATATGAAAATTATCGTTGTATTCTCAAACCGGGATACCTGTGATCACGCGGTCAGTTCGTATAATTTACATTCGTCCCGTGCCAGGTGTTGGTGCCACTCATGGGGTTGTTCAGAGGCTGTTTTGGGTTTTCCCCCACTAACGCCATGTTTTGTCTAAGTCCTGATATTTTTAAATTATCATCGTATACTCAAACCGGGAGTCCCATGATCTCACGGTCAGTTCCTACGAGTTACATTGGTCCCGTGCGAGGTGTTAGTGCCACTCATGGGGCCGTTCGGGAGATGTTTAAGGTTTTCGACCAGTAACGTCAAGTTTTTAAGCCTCAGCCTGGAAATATGCAAATTATCCTCGTATTCTCAAACCATGAGTCCCGTGATCGCGTAGTGAGTTCGTATGCGTTATATTGGTCCCGTGCGGGGTGTTGGTCCCTCTCACGAGCCCGTTTGGGGACTGTTTCGAGTTTTCGGCCACTAATAGCAAGTTTTTAAGCCTGTATAGAAATATGAATATTACCATCATATTCTCAAACTTGGAGTCCCGTGATCACATGGTCAGTTCATACGAGTTAAATTTGTCCCGTGCGAGGTGTGGTGCCACTCACGACCGTTTGGGGGCTGTTTAGGATTTTCCCCCACTAACGCCATGTTTTGCCCAAGTCCTGATATTTTTAAATTATCATCGTATTCTCAAACTGGGAGTCCCATTATCACGTGGTCAGTTCCTATGACTTACATTGGTCCCGTACGAGGTGTTGGTGCCACTAACGAGGCTGTTAGGGGAGTGTTTTGGGTTTTTGCGCACTAACGTCCAGTTTTTAAGCCCTAGTATAGAAATACACATATTATCGTTGTATTCTCAAACCGAGAATAGCGCGATCGTTCGGTCAGTTCGTACAAGTTACAATTGTCCCATTCGAGGTGTTGATGCCACTCACGGGGGCCGTTCGGGGGCAATTTTAGGTTTTCGCCCACTAATGGTAAGTTTTTAAGTCTAAGTCTAGGAAAATATAAATTATCATCGTATTCTCAAACCAAGAGGCCCGTGATCACGCGGTCAGTTCTTTCTAGTTACATTGGTCCCGTGGGAGGTGTTGGTGCCACTCAAGGGGCCGTTCGGGAGTTGTTTCGAGTTTTTGCCCACTAACGAAAAGTTTTTATGCCTAAGTCTAGAAATATACCAATTACCGTCGTATTCTCAAAGTGAGAGTCCCGTGATCGCGCAGGCAGATCCTACGAGTTACATTGGTCCCGTGTGAGGTGTTGGTGCCACTCACAGGGCCGTTCCTAGGATGTTTCGGGTTTTCCCCCACTAATGCCTTATTTTTATTCCTAAGTATAGAAATATGTAAATTATTATCGTATTCGCTAATCGGGAGTCCCGTGATCACGCAGTTAGTTCGTACGAGTTACATTGGTCCCATGCGAAGTGTTAGTGCCACTCAAGGGACCGTTCATGTTTGGCCTAAGTCCTAATATTTTTAAATTATCATCGTATTCACAAACCGGGAGTCCCGTGATCGCGCGGTAAGTTTGTACGAGTTGCATTGGTCCCGTGCGAGGTGTGGTGCCACTCACGGTGTCGTTCGGGGGCTGATTTGGGTTTTCGCCCACTAACTACATGTTTGTAAGCCTAAGTCTAGAAATATGAAAATTATCATCGTATTCTAAAATTGAGAGTCCCGTGATAGCACGGTCAGTTCGTACAAGTTACATTGGTCCCGTGCGAGGTGTTGGTGCCACGCACGGGGCCGTTCGGGAGCTATTTCGGGTTTTTGCCCAGTAATGGCAATTTTTTAAGCCTTAGTCTAGAAATAAGCAAATTATCGTTGAATTATCAAACTAGGAGTTCCGTGATCACGCGGTCAGTTAATATGAGTTATATTGGTCCCGTGTGAGGTGCTGGTCCCACTCACGGGGCCGTTCGGGAGCTGTTTTCGGTTTTCGACAACTAACGGCAAGTTTTGAAGCCTAAGTCTAGAAATATGCATATTATCATCGTATTCTCAAGCCGAGAGTCCCGTGATCGTGCGATCAGTTCATACGAGTTAAATTTGTCCCGTGCGAGGTGTGGTGCCACTCATAAAGCCGTTCGGGCCTGTTTCAGGTTTTCCCCCACTAACGCCATGTGTTGCCTAAGTCATAATATTTTTAAATTATCATCGTATTCTCAAACCGAGAGTCCCCAGATCGCGCGGTTATTTCCTACGAGTTACATTGGTCCCATACGAGGTGTTGGTGCCACTCACGGGGATGTTCGGAGGCTGTTTTGGATTTTCGCCCACTAACGGCAAGTTTTTAAGCCTCAGTTTAGAAATATGGAAATTATCATCTTATTCTCAAACTGGGAGTCCCGTGATCGCACAGTTAGTTCGTACGAGTTACATTGGTCCCGTGTGAGGTGTTAGTACCACTCACGGGGGCATTCGGGGGCTGTTTCGGGTTTTCGCCCACTAATGGCAACTTTTTAAGCCTAAGTCTTGAAATATGCAAATTATCATCGTAATCTAAAACTGGGATTCTCGTGATCGCGCGGTCAGTTCGTACGAGTTATATTGGTCCTGTGCGAGGTGTTAGTGCCACTCACGGGGCCGTTCGGGCACTATTTTGGGTTTTCCCCACTAACGCCATTTTTTACGTATGTCCCGCCCTTTTTAAATTATCATCGTATTCTCAAATTAGGAGTCCCGTGATCGCGTGGTCACTTCGTACGAGTTATATTGGTCTCGTGAGAGATGTGAGTGCCACTCACGGGGCCGTTTGGGGGCTATTTTGGGTATTTGCCCGCTAAAGATAAGTTTTTAAGCCTCAGTCTAGAAATATGTAATTATCCTCATATTCTCAAACCAAGAGTCCCGTGATTGCGCTGTCAGTTCGTATGAGTTAGAGTGGTCCCGTTCGAGGTGTTGGTGCCACTCACGGTGTTGTTCGTGGACTAATTCGGGTTTTTACCCACTAACGGAAGGTTTTTAAGCTTAAGTCTAGAAATATGCAAATTATTATCGTATTCTCAAACTGGGAGTCCCGTGATTGCACGGTCAGTTCGTACGAGTTACATTGGTCCCGTACGAGGGGTTGGTGCCACTCACAAAGTCGGTCGGGGGCTATTTCTTCCGCCACTAATTACATGTTTTGCCTAAGTCCTAATATTTTTAAATTATCATCGTATTCTCAAACTGGGAGTTCCGTGATCGCGCGGTTAGTTCGTACGAGTTTCATTGGTCCCGTTCGAGGTGTTAGTACCACTCACGGGGCCGTTCGGTGGAAATTTCGGATTTTTGGCCACTAACGGCAAGTTTTTAAGCGTCAGTCTAGAAATATGCTAAGTATCATCATATTCTCAAATTGTGAGTCCTGTGATCACGATGTCAGTTCGCATGGGTTACATTGGTCCCGTGCGAGGTGTTGGTGCCACACATGGGGTCGTTCAGGGGCTGTTTTGGGTTTTCCCCCACTAACGCCATGTTTTTCCGGTCTTGATATTTTTAAATTATCATCGTATTCTTAAAACAAGAGTCCTGTGAATGCACGATCAGATCCTATAAGTTACATAGGTCTCGTGCGAGGTGTTGGTGCCACTCACGGGGCCGTTCGGGAGCTATTTTGGGTTTTTGCCCAGTAATGGCAATTTTTTAAGCCTCAGTCTTGAAATAAAAAAATTATCATCGTATTCTTAAACCGGGAGTCCCGTGATCGCGCAGTCAGTTCGTATGACTTATATTTGTCCCGTGTGAGGTGTTTGTGCCACTCACGGGGCCGTTCGGGGGCTGTTTCGGGTTTTCGACCACTAATGGCAAGTTTTTAAGCCTAAGTCTACAAATAATCATATAATCTTCGTATTCTCAAACCGAGAGTCCCATGATCACACGGTCAGTTCGTACGATTTAAATTTGTCCCGTGCGAGGTGTGGTGCCACTCACCGGGCCGTTCGGGGCCTGTTTCGGGTTTTTCCCCCACTAACGCCTTGTTTTGCCTAAGTCTTAATATTTTTAAATTATCGTTGTATTCTCAAACTGGGAGTCCCTTGATCATGCAGTTAGTTCCTACGAGTTACATTGGTCCCGTACGAGGTGTTGGTGCCACTCACGGGGCCGTTCGGGGGCTATTTTGGGTTTTCGCCCACTAACGGCAAGTTTTTAAGCCTCAGTTTAGAAATATGCAAATTATCATCGTATTCTCAAATCGGGAGTCCCAAGATCGTACAGTTAGTTCGTACGAGTTACATTAAACCCGTGCGAGGTGTTAGAAGCACTAACGGGGGCATTCAGGGGCGTTCGGGGGTTGTTTCAGGTTTTCGCCCACTAACGGAAACTTTTTAAGCCTATGTCTAGAAATATCCAAATTATCATCATATTCTCAAACAGGGAGTCCCGTGATCGCGTGGTCAGTTCGTACGTGTTACATTGGTCCGTGCGAGGTGTTGGTGCTACTCGCGGGTCCGTTCGGGCACTGTTTTGGGTTTTCCCCACTAACGCCATGTTTTACCTAAGTCCTGACCTTTTTAAATTATCATCGTATTCTTAAAATGGGAGTCCCGTGATCGCTCCGTCAATTCGTACGAGTTACATTTGTCCCGTGCGAGGTGTGGGTGCCACTCATCGGGCCGTTTGGGGGCTATTTTGGGTATTCGCTCGCTAACGATAAATTTTTAAGCCTCAGTCTAGAAATATGTAATTATCCTCATATTCTCAAATCGAGAGTCCTGTGATCGCACTGTCAGTTCGTAAGAGTTACAGTGGTCTCGTCCCAGGTGTTGGTGCCACTCACGGGGCTGTTCGGGGACTATTTCGGGTTTTCGCCAACTAACAGCAGGTTTTTAAGCCTAAGTCTAAAAATATGCAAATTATCGTTGTATTCTCAAACTGGGAGTCCCGTGATTGCACGGTCAGTTCGTACGAGTTACAGTGGTCCTGTGCGAGGGGTTGGTGCCACTCACGAAGTCGTTCGGGGGTTTTTTCAAGTTTTTCCCCACTAACACCATGTTTGGCCTAAGTCCTGATATTTTTAAATTATCATCGTATTCTCAAACCGAGAGTCCGGTGATCACGCGGTCAGTTTGTACGAGTTGCATTGGTCCCGTGCGAGGTGTTGGTGCCACTCACGAGGTCATTTGGGGGCTATTTCGTGTTTTCGTACACTAACGGCATGTTTTTAAGCCTAAGTCTAAAAATAGGCAAATTATCATCGTATTCTGAAACTGGGGGTGTCGTGATAGCGCGGTCAGTTCGTACGAGTTACATTTGTTCCGCACGAGGTGTTGGCGCCACTCACGGTGCCGTTCTGGGGCTATTTTAGGTTTTCCCCCACTGATGCCATGTTTGGTCTAAGTCCTGATATTTTTAAATTATCTTCTTATTCTCAAACCAAGAGTCTCATGATTGCGCGGTCAGTTTGTACGTGTTACATTGGTCCCGTGCGAGGTGTTGGTGCCACTCACGGAATTGTTTTGGTTTTTCACCCACCAACGACAAGTTTTTAAGCCTCAGTCTATAAATATGCAAATTATCGTCATATTCTCAAACCGGGACTCCCTTGATCATGCGGCCAGTTCATACGAGTTGCATTTATCCCGTGCGAGGTGTTAGTGGCACTCCCGGGGCTGTTTCGGGTTTTCACCCACTAAAGACATGGTTTAAAACCTAAGTCTAGTAATATGCAAATTATCACCATATTCTCAAATCGTGAGTCCCGTGATAGCGCGGTCAGTTCGTACGAGTTACATTGGTCCCGTGTGAAGTGTAGGTGCAACTCACGGGGCCATTCGGCGGTTGTTTTGGGTTCTTCCCCTAACGCCATGTTTTTCCTAAGTCCTAATATTTTTAAATTTTCATCATATTCTTAAACTGGGAGTTCCGTTATCACGCGGCCAGTTTTTACGAGTTACATTCGTCCTGTGCGAGGTATTGATGCCACTCACAGGGCCCTTCGGGAGCTGTTTTGGGTTTTTGCCAAGTAACGAAAAGTTTTTAAGACTAAGTATAGAAATATGCCAATTATCGTCATACTCTCAAATTGGGAGTCCCATGATCACGATGTCAGTTCGTATGAGTTACATTGGTCCCGTGCGAGGTGTTGGTGCCACTCACGGTGTCGTTCGGGGTAGTTTTGGGTTTTCCCTCACTAACGCCATGTTTTTCCTATGTCTTGATATTTTTAGAATTATCATCGTATTCTCAAACCGAGAGTCCCGTGAATGCACGATCAAATCCTACAAGTTACATTGGTCCTGTGTGAGGTGTTGGTGCCACTCACGGGGTCGTTCGGGAGCTATTTTGGGTTTCTGCCCAGTAATGGAAATTTTTTAAGCCTCAGTCTAGAAATAAGAAAATTATAATCGTATTCTCAAATCGGGAGTCTAGTGATCACGCGGTCAGTTTGTATGAGTTATGTTGGTCCCTATGAGGTGTTGGTGCCACTCAAGGGGCCGTTCGGGGGTTGTTTCGGGTTTTCATGTACTAATGCCATGTTTTTAATCCTAAGTCTTCAAATATGCATATTATCATCGTATTCTCAAATCGAAAGTCCCATGATCGCATGGTCAGTTCGTACGAGTTAAATTTGTCCCGTGCGAGGTGTGGTGCTACTCACGGGGCCGTTCGGGGACTGTTTTGGGTTTTCGCCCACTAACGGCAAGTTTTTAAGCCTTAGTTTAGAAATATGCAAATTATAATCGTTTTGTCAAACCAGGAGTCCCGTGATCGCAGAGTTAGTTTGTACGAGTTACATTAGTCCCGTACGAGGTGTTACTACCACTCACGGGGGTGTTCGGGGGCTATTTTTTGTTTTCGCCCACTAACGGCAAGTTTTTAAGCCTCAGTCTAGAAATATGAAAATTATCTTGGTTTTCTCAAACTGGGAGACCCGTGATCACGCGGTCAGTTCGTATCAGTTTCATTGGTCCCGTGCGACGTTTTGGTGCCACCCATGGGGTCGTTCAGGGGCTGTTTCGGGTTTTCGCCAACTAATGGTAAGTTTTTATGCCCAATTCTATAAATATGTAAATTATCATCATATTCTCAAATTGGGAGTCCCTTGATCGCGCGGTCACTTCGTACGAGTTACGTTGGTCCCGTGCGAGAAGTGGGTGCCACTCACAGGGCCGTTTGGGGGCTTTTTTTGGTATTCGCCCGCTAACGATAAGTTTTGAAGCCTCAGTCTAGAAATATGTAATTACCCTCATATTCTCAAATCGAGAGCCCCGTGATCGCGCTGTCAGTTCGTACGAGTTACAGTGGTCCTCTCCAAGGTGTTGGTGCCACTCACGGGACTGTTCGGGGACTATTTCGAGTTTTTGCCCACTTACGGCAGGTTTTTAAGCCTAAGTCAAGAAATATGCTAATTATCGTCATATTCTCAAACTGGGAGTCCCGTGATTATGCAGTCAGTTCGTACGAGTTACATTGGTCCATGCGAGGGGTTGGTGCAACTCACGAAGTCGTTCGGGGGTTGTTTCGGGTTTTCCCCCACCAACGCCATGTTTGGCCTATGACCTAATATTTTTAAATTATCATCGTATTTTCAAATTAGGAGTCTCGTGATCACGCGGTCAGTTCGTATGAGTTACATTGGTCCCGCGCGAGGTGTTGGTGCCACTCAAGGGGCCGTTCGAGGGCTGTTTCGGGTTTTCATATACTAATGCCAAGTTTTTAAGCTTAAGTCTATAAATATGCAAATCATCGTCGTATTCTCAAACCAGGAGTCCCGTGATCACACGGTCAATTCTCAGTAGTTACATTGGTTCAGTGCGAGGTGTTGGTGCCACTCACAGGGCCATTTAGGGGATATTTCGGGTTTTCGTCAACTAATGACAAGTTTTTAAGCCTAAGTCTAGAAATATGCAAATTATCGTCGTATTCTCACACCGGGAGTTCCTTGATCATGCGATCAGTTTGTATGAGTTACATTGGTCCAGTGCGAGGTGTGGTGCCACTCAGGGGGCCGTTCGAAGGCTATTTTGGGTGTTCCCCCACTAAAGCGTTGTCTTTCCTCAGTCATGATATTTTGAAATTATCATCGTATTCTCAAACCGGGAGTCCCATGATCGCGCAGTAAGTTACTACGAGTTACATTGGTCCCGTACGAGGTGTTGGTGCCACTCACGGGGTCGTTCGGGTCTGTTTTGGGTTTTCGCCCACTAACGACAAGTTTTTAAGCCTCAGTCTAAAAATATGCAAATTATCATCGTATTCTCAAACCAGGAGTCCCATGATCTCGTTGTCAGTTCATATGAGTTACATTGGTCCGGTGCGAGGTGTTGGTTCCACTCACGGAACCGTTCGGGGGTTGTTTCGGATTTTTTCCCACTAACGGTAAGTTTTTCAGCCTAAGCCTAGAAATATGCAAATTATCATCGTATTCTCAAACTGGGAGTCCCGTGATCGCCCAGTCAGTTCGTACGAGTTACAATGGTCCCATGAGAGGTGTTGGTGCCACTCACGGGGCCGTTCGGGGGTTGTTTCGGGTGTTCCCCCATTAACGCCATGTTTTTCCTAAGTCCTGATATTTTTACATTATCTTCATATTCTCAAATTGGGAGTCCCATGATCGCGTGGTCAGTTCTAATGAGTTACATTGGTCTCGTGCGTGGTGTTGGTCCCACTCACGGGGCCGTTCGAGGGTTGTTTCGGGTTTTCTCCCACTAACGACAGGTTTTTAAGCCTAAGTCTAGGAAAATGCAAATTATCATCGTATTCTCAAACTGGGAGTCCCGTGATCACGCGGTTAGTTCGTACGAGTTACATTGGTCCCATGAGAGGTGTTGGTGCCACTCACGGAACCGTTCGGGGGCTGTTTCGAGTTTTTGCCCACTAACGCCAATTTTTGAAGCCTAAGCCTAGAAATATGCAAATTATCATCGTATTCTCAAACCGGGAGTCTCGTGATCGCCCAGTCAGTTCGTACGAGTTACAATGGTCCCGTGTGAGGTGTTGGTGCCACTCACGGGGCCGTTCGGGGGTTGTTTCAGGTTTTCCCCCACTAACGCCTTGTTTTGCCTAAGTCCTGATATTTTTTTATTATCTTCATATTCTCAAATTGGAAGTCCCATGATCACGTGGTCAGTTCCAATGTGTTATATTGGTCCCGTGCGTGGTGTTGGTGCCACTCATGGGGCCGTTCGGGGGCTATTTTGGGTTTTTGCCCACTAATGACAAGTTTTTAAGCCTCAGTCTAGAATTATGCAAATTATCGGCGTATTCTCAAACCAGGAGTTCGGTGATCGTGCGATTAGTTCGTCTGAATTACATTAGTCCCGTGCGAGGTGTTGGTGCCACTCATGGGGCCGTTCGGGGGTTGTTTCAGGTTTTCGCCCACTAACGACAAGTTTTTAAGGCAAAGTCTAGAAAAATGCAAATTATCATTGTATTCTCAAACCGGGAGTCCCGTGATCATGTGGTCAGTTTGTACGAGTTACATTGGTCCCGTACAAGGTGTTGGTGCCACTGACGTGGCCGTTCGGGGGTTGTTTTAAGTTTTCGCCCACTAAAAAAAAGGTTTTATGCCTAAGTCTATAAATATGTAAATTATCATCATATTATCAAAGTGAGAGTCCCGTGATCGTGCGGGCACTTCCTATGACTTACATTACTCCCGTACGAGGTGTTGGTGCCACTCACGGGGCCGTTCTGGGGATGTTTCGGGTTTCCCCCACTAACGCCATGTTTGGGATAAGTCCTATTATTTTTAAATTATCGTCGTGTTCTCTAATCGGGGGTCCTGTGATTGCGCGGTCAGTTCGTACGAGTTGCATTTTCCTCGTGTGTGGGGTTAGTGCCACTCACGAAGCCGTTTGGGGGCTATTTCAGGTTTTTTCCCACTAACGGCATGTTTTTAAGACTAAGTCTAGAAATAGGCAAATTATCATTATATTCATAAACCGGGAGTCAAGTGATAGCACGGTCAGTTCGTACGAGTTACATTTGTCCCGTGCGAGGTGTTGGTGCCACTCACGGTACCGTTCGGGGGTTGTTTCGGGTTTTCCCCCTAACACCATGTTTGGCCTAAGTCCTGATATTTTTAAATTAACGGCTTATGCTTAAACCAAGAGTCTCCTGATCGCGTGGTCAGTTCGTACGCGTAACATTGGTCCCATGCGACGTGTTGGTGGCACTCACGGGGTCGTTCGGGAGCTGTTTTGGGTTTTCACCCACAAACTACATGGTTTTAAGCCTAAGTCTATAAATATGCAAATTATCATCGTATTATCAAACTGAGAATCCTGTGATAGCACGGTCAGTTCGTACAAGTTACATTGGTCCCGTGTGAGGTGTTGGGGCCACTCACGGGGCCGTTCGGGGGCTATTTCGGGTTTTCCCCCACTAACGCCATGTTTTGCCTAAGTCTTGATATTTGTAAATTTTTATCGTATTCTTAAACCGGGAGTCCTGTGATCCTGCGGTCAGTTCTTACGAGTTACATTTGTCCCGTGCGAGGTGTTGGTGCCACTCACAGGGCAGTTTGGGGCTGTTTCGGGTTTTTACCAACAAAGGGCAAGTTTTTAAGACTAAGTCTAGAAATATGCAAATAATCGTCACATTCTGAAATCTGGAGTCTCGTGATCACACGGTTAGTTCGTATGAGTTACATTGGTCATGTGCGAGGTGTTAGTGCCACTCACGGGGTCTTTCGGGGGCTGTTTCGGGTTTTCCCCCACTAATGCCATGTTTTGCCTAAGTCCTGATATTTTTAAATTATCATCATATTCTCAAATCGAGAGTCCCATGAATGCACTGTCAGATCCTACAAGTTATGTTGGTCCCGTGCGAGGTGTTGGTGCCACTCAGGGGGCCGTTCAGCAGTTGTTTTGGGTTTTTGCCGAGTAACGACAAGTTTTTAAGCCTCAGTCTAGAAATATGAAAAAATTATCATATTCTCAAACCGAGAGTCCCATGATCGTGCGGTCAATTTGTATGAGTTATATTGGTCCTGTGCATGGTGTTCGTGCCACTCGCGGGGCCGTTCGGGGGCTATTTCGGGTTTTCGGCCACTAATGGCAAGTTTTTAATCCTATGTCTAGAAATATGCATATTATCATCATATTCTCAAACCGGGAGTCCCATGATCTTGATGTCAGATCGTATGAGTTAAATTTGTTCCGTGCGAGGTGTGTTGCCACTCACGGGGCCATTCGGGGGCTGCTTCGAGTTCCCCCTACTAACGTTATGTTTTGACTAAGACTTAATATTTTTAAATTATCATTTTATTCTCAAATTGGGAGTCCACTAATTGCACGGTCAGTTCTTACGAGTTACATTGGTCCCGTACGAGGTGTTGGTGCCACTCACGGGGCCATTCGTGGGCTATTTTGGGTTTTCACCCACTAATGGGAAGTTTTTCAGCCTCAGTCTAGAAATATGCAAATTATCATCATATTCTAAAACTAGGAGTCCCGTGATCACGCGGTTAGTTCGTACGAGATACATTGGTCCCGTGCGAGATGTTGGTGCCACTCACGGGGTCGTTCGGGGGCTGTTTCGGGTTTTCGCCCACTAACGATAAGTTTTTAAGCCTAAGTCTAGAAATATGAAAATTATCGTCGTATTCTCAAACGGGGAGTCTCGTGATCAAGCGGTCAGTTCGACGAGTTACATTGGTCCCATGCGAGGTGTTGGTGCCACTCACGGGGCCGTTCGGGTGCTATTTTGGGTTTTTCCAACTATGCCATGTTTTACCTAAGTCCTACCCTTTTTAAATTATCATCATATTCTCAAACTGGGAGTCCCATGATCGCACATTCAGTTCGTACGAGTTACATTTGTCCCGTGCGAGGTGTCGGTGCCACTTACGGGGCTATTTTTTGTTTTCGCTCACTAACGATAAGTTGTTAAGCCTCGGTCTAGAAATATGAAAATTATCGTCGTAATCTCAAACTGGAAGTCCCATGATTGTGCTGTCAGTACGTACGAGTTACATTGGTCCCGTGCGAGGTGTTGGTGCCACTAACGGAGCCATTTGGGGACTAATTCGGGTTTTCACCCACTAACGGCAGGTTTTTAAGCCTAAGTTTAGAAATATGGAAATTATCGTCGTATTCTTAAATTGGGAGTCCCGTGATCACGCGGTCAGTTCGTACGAGTTACATTGGTCCCGTGCGAGGGATGTTGCCACTCACGGGGTCATTCGGGGGTGGTTTCGAGTTTTCCCCCACTAATGCCATGTTTTGCCTAGGTCCTCATACTTTTAAATTATCGTCGTATTCTAAAACCGAGAGTCCCATGATTGCAATGTCAGTTCGTACCAGTTACATTGGTCCCGTGTGAGGTGTTAGTGCCACTCATGGGGCCGTTCGGGGGCTATTTCGGATTTTCGCCCACTCACGGCAAGTTTTTAAGTCTCAGTCTAAAAATATTCAAAGTATCTTCATATTCTCAAATCGGGAGTCCCATGATTGCGCGGTCAGTTCCTACGAGTTACATTGTACCCGTGCGAGGTGCTGGTGCCACTCACAGGGCCGTTCGGGGATGCTTTGTGTTTTCCCCCACTAACGGCAAGTTTTTAAGCCAAAATCTAAAAATATGAAAATTATCATCGTATTCTCAAACCGGGAGTCCCGTGACCTCGCTGTCAGGTCGTATGAGTTATATTGGTCCCGTGCGAGGTGTTGGTGCCACTCTAGGGGCCGTTCGGGGGCTATTTCGGGTTTTCATGCATTAATGGCAAGTTTTGATGCCTAAGTATATAAATATGTAAATTATTATCATATTATTGAATCGGGAGTCCCGTGATCCAGTGATCTGTTCGTACGAGTTACAATGGTCCAGTGCGAGGTGTTGGTGCCACTTACGGGGTCGTTCGGGGCTGTTTCGGGTTTTCGCCAACTAATGGCAACCTTTTAAGCCTAAGTCTAGCAATATGAAAATTATTGTCGTATTCTCAAATTGGGTGTCCCGTGATCACACGATCAGTTTGTATGATTTACAGTGGTCCCGTGTGAGGTGTTTGTGCCACTCACGGGGTCGTTCGGGGGCTATTTCGGGTTTTCCCTCACTAACGCCATGTTCTGCCTAAATCCTGATATTTTTAAATTTTCATCGTAATCTTAAACCGGGAGTCCTGTGATCATGCGATCACTTCTTATGAGTTACATTGGTCCCGTGCGAGGTGTTAGTGCCACTTACAGGGTCGTTCGGGGGCTGTTTCGGGTTTTTGCCAACAAAGGCAAGTTTTTAAGCCTAAGTCTAGAAATATGCAAATAATCGTTATATTCTCAAATCGGGAGTCTCGTGATCACACGGTCAGTTCTTATGAGTTACATTGGTCCCGTGTGAGGTGTTGGTTCCACTCACGGGGTCGTTCGAGGGCTTTTTCGGGTTTTCCCCCACTAACGCCATGTTTTGCCTAAGTCCTGATATTTTTAAATTATCATCGTATTATCAAATCGGGAGTCCCGTGAATGCACTGTCAGGTCCTACAAGTTATATTGATCCCGTGCGAGGTGTTAATACCACTCAGGGGGCCGTTCGGGAGCTTGTTTTGGGTTTTTGCCCAGTAACGACAAGTTTTTAAGCCTCAGTCTAAAAATATGAAAAATATTGTCATGTTCTCAAACCGGGAGTACCGTGATTGTGCGATCAGTTCGTATAAGTTATATTGGTCCCGTGCAAGGTGTTGGTGCCACTCACGGGGACGTTCGGAGGCTATTTCGAGTTTTCGGCCACTAACAGCAAGTTTTTAAGCCTAAGTCTATAAATATGCATGTTATCATCGTATTCTCAAACCAGGAGTCCTGTGATCTCGATGTCAGCTCATACGAGTTAAATTTGTCCCGTTCGAGGTGTGGTGCCACTCACGGGGCCATTCGGGGGTTATTTCGGGTTCCCCCTACTAACGGCATGGTTTACCTAAGACTTAATATTTTTTAATTATAATCGTATTCTCAAATTAGGAGTCCCCTAATTGCACGGTCAGTTCGTACGAGTTACATTGGTCCCATACGAGGTGTTCGTGCCACTCACGGGGCCATTCGGGGGTTATTTTGGGTTTTCGCCCACTAACGGGATGTTTTTCAGCCTCAGTCTAGAAATATGCAATTTATCATCATATTCTCAAACTGGGAGTCCCGTGATCACGCGATTAGTTCGTACGAGTTACATTTGTCCCGTGCGAGGTGTTGGTGCCACTCACGGGGCCGTTCGGGGGCTGTTTCGAGTTTTCGCCCATTAATGACAAGTTTTTAAGCCTAGGTCTAGAAATATGCAAATTATCCTCGTATTCTCAAACGACGAGTCCCGTTATCACGCGGTTAGTTCGTACGAGTTGCATTGGTCCCATGCGATGTGTTGGTGCCACTCACAGGGCCGTTCGGGCATTGTTTTGGGTTTTTCCAACTACGCCATGTTTTACCTAAGTCCTGCCCTTATAAAATTATCATCGTATTCTCAAACCGGGAGTCCCATGAACGTACATTCAGTTCGTACGAGTTACATTGGTCCCGTACGAGGTGTCGGTGCCACTTGCGGGGCTGTTTTGGGTTTTCGCTCGCTAACAATAAGTTTTTAAGGCTTGGTATAGAAATATGCAAATTATCGTCGTATTCTCAAACAGGGAGTTCCATGATTGCGCTGTCAGTACGTACGAATTACATTGGTCCCTTGCGAGGTGTTGGTGCCACTCACGGGGCCGTTTGGGGACTATTTTGGGTTTTCAACCACTAACGGCAGGTTTTTAAGCATAAGTCTATAAATATGCAAATTATCATCGTATTCTCAAATTGGGAGTCCCGTGATTACACAGTCAGTTCGTACGAGTTACATTGGTCCCGTGCGAGGGATGTTACCACTCACGGGGTCATTTGGGGGCTGTTTCGGGCTTTCCCCCTGTAACGCCATGTTTTGCCTAGGTCCTGATACTTTTAAATTATCATCGTATTCTAAAACCGGGAGTCCCATGATTCCAATGTCAGTTCGTACGAGTTACATTGGTCCTGTGCGAGGTGTTAGTGCCATTCACGGGGCGGTTCGGGGGCTATTTTGGATTTTCGCCCACTCACGGCAAGTTTTTAAGCCTCAGTATAGAAATATGCAAAGTATCATCATATACTCAAATTAGGAGTCCCATGATTGCGCGGTCAGTTCCTACGGGTTACATTGGACCCGTGCGAGGTGCTGGCGCCTCTCACGGGGTTGTTTGGGGGCTATTTTGAGTTTTCTCCAACTAACGGCAAGTCTATAAGACTAAGTCTTGAAATATGCAAATTATCATCATATTCTAATATCGAGAGTCCCATGATCACGCGGTCAGTTTGTATGAGTTACATTGGTCCCGTGCGAGGTGTTGGTGCCACTCACGGGCTCGTTCGGGGGTTGTTTTAGGTTTTCCCCCACTGTTGCCATGTTTTTCCTAAGTCCAGATATTTTTAAATTATCATCGTATTCTTTAACCAGGAGCCCCGTGAATGCACGGTCAGATCCTACAAGTTACATTGGTCCTGTGCGAGGTGTTGGTGCCACTCACGGGTCCGTTCGGGGGCTATTTTGGGTTTTCACCCTCTAACGACAGGTTTTTAAGCCTCAGTCTAGAAATATGCAAATTATCATCGTATTCTCAAACCAGGAGTCCCGTGATCTCGTTGTCAGTTCATATGAGTTACATTGGTCCGGTGCGAGGTGTTGGTTCCACTCACGGGGCTGTTGGGGACTATTTTGGGTTTTCACCCACTAACGGCAGGTTTGTAAGCCTAAGTCTAGAAATATGAAAATTATTGTCGTATTCTCAAACCAGGAGACACGTGATTGCATGGTTAGCTTGTACAATTTGCATTGGTCACGTGTGAGTTATTTGTGCCACTCACAAGGCCGTTCGGGGGCTATTTTTGGTTTTCGCCCACTAATAGCATGTTTTTAAGCCTATGTCTAGAAATATGCAAATTATTGTCCTATTCTCAAACCAAGAGTCACGTGATCGCGCGGTCAGTTCATACGAGTTACATTGGTCTCGTGCGAGGTGTTGGTGCTACTCACGGGGTCATTCGAGAGCTGTTTTGGATTTCCACCCACTAACCGCAGGTTTTTAAACCTCTGTCTAGAAATATGAAAATTATCATCGTATTCTCAAACCAGGACTCCTGTGATCATGCGGTCAGTTCTTACTAGTTTCATTAATCCCGTGCGAGGTGTTGGTGCCACTCAGGGGGCCGTTTGGGGGATCTTTCGGGTTTTCAACCACTAACGGCATGGTTTTATGCCTAAGTCTAGAAATATGCAAATTATCGTCGTATTCTCAAACCGAGAGTCCCGTGATAGCGTGTTCAGTTCGTACGAGTTACATTGGTCCCGTGCGAGGTGTTGGTGCCACTCACGGAGTCGTTCGGGGGATGTTTTGAGTTTTTGCCCATTAACGACAAGTTTTTAAGCCTAAGTCTAGAAATATGCAAATTATCCTCGTATTCTCAAACGACGAGTCCCGTTATCACTTGGTTAGTTCGTACGAGTTGCATTGGTCCCATGCGAGGTGTTGGTGCCATTCACGGGACCGTTCGACCGCTATTTTGCATTTTTCCAACTACGCCATGTTTTACCTATGTCCTGCCCTTTTTAAATTATCATCGTATTCTCAAACCGGGAGTCCCATGATCGCACATTCAGTTCGTACGAGTTACATTGGTCCCGTGCGAGGTTTCGGTGCCACTTACGGTGCTGTTTTGGGTTTTTGATCGCTAACGATAAGTTTTTAAGCCTTGGTATAGAAATATGCAAATTATCGTCGTATTCTCAAACTGGGAGTCCCATGATTGCGCTGTCAGTACGTACGAGTTACATTGGTCCCGTGCGAGGTGTTGGTGCCACTCACGGGGCCGTTTGGGGACTATTTTGGGTTTTCAACCACTAACGGCAGGTTTGTAAGCCTAAGTCTAGAAATATGCAAATTATCGTCGTATTCTCAAACTGGGAGTCCCTTGATCGCGCAGTCAGTTCGTACCAGTTACATTGGTCCCGTGCGAGAGATGGTACCACTCATGGGGTCATTCGTGGGCTGTTTCGGTCTTTCCCCCAGTAACGCCATGTTTTTCCTAGGTTCTAATACTTTTAAATTATCATCGTATTCTAAAAATAGGAGTTCCATGATTCCAATGTCTGTTCGTACGAGTTACATTGGTCCTGTGCGAGGTGTTAGTGCCATTCCCGGGGCCGTTCGAGGGCTATTTTGGATTTTCACCCACTCACGGTAAGTTTTTAAGCCTCAGTATAGAAATATGCAAAGTATCATCATATACTCAAATCAGGAGTCCCATGATTGCGCGGTCAGTTCCTATGAGTTACATTGGACCCGTGCGAGGTGTTGGCGCCTCTCACGGGGCTGTTTGGGGTCTATTTTGAGTCTTCTCCAACTAACGGCAAGTCTATAAGACTAAGTCTTGAAATATGCAAATTATCATCATATTCTCAAATCGGGAGTTCCGTGATCACGCGGTCAGTTCGTATGAGTTACATTTGTCCCGTGCGAGGTGTTGGTGCCACTCACGGGCTCATAAGGGGGTTGTTTTAGGTTTTCCCCCACTATCGCCATGTTTTGCCTAAGTCCAGATATTTTTAAATTATCATCGTATTCTTAAACCAGTAGTCCCGTGAATGCACGGTCAGATCCTACAAGTTACATTGGTCCTGTGCGAGGTGTTGGTGCCACTCACGGGGCCGTTCGGGAGCTGTTTCGAGTTTTTTCCCAGTAACGACAAGTTTTTAAGCCTAAGTCTTGAAATATGCAAACTATCATCGTATTCTCAAATCAGGAGTCTCGTGATCACGCGGTCAGTTCGTACGAGTTACATTGGTCCCGTGCGAGGCTTTGGTGCCATTCATAGGGCCGTTCGGGCGCAATTTTGGGTTTTCCCCACTAACGTCATGTTTTACCTAAGTCCTACCCTTTTTAAATTATCATCGTATTCTCAAACCGGGAATCTCGTGATCGCACGGTCAGTGCGTGCTAGTTACATTGGTCACGTGCGAGGTGTTGGTACCACTCACGGGGCCGTTCGGGGGCTATTTTTGGTTTTCACCCGCTAACGACAAGTTTTTAAGCCTCAGTCTAGAAATACGCAAATTATCATCGTATTCTCAAACCAGGAGTCCCGTGATCTCGTTGTCAGTTCATATGAGTTACATTGGTCCGGTGAGAGGTGTTGGTTCCACTCACGGGTTGTTGTGGACTATTTTGGGTTTTCACCCACTAACGGCAGGTTTTTAAGCCTAAGTCTAGAAATATGAAAATTATTTTCGTATTCTCAAACTGGGAGTCACGTGATTGCGTTGTTAGCTTGTACGAGTTGCATTGGTCACGTGTGAGTTGTTTGTGCCACTCACAAGGACGTTCGGGGGCTATTTTGGGTTTTCTCCCACTAACGGCATGTTTTTAAGCCTATGTCTAGAAATATGCAAATTATTGTCCTATTCTCAAACCAAGAGTCCCGTGATCGCGCAGTCAGTTCGTACGAGTTACATTGGTCCCGTGCGAGGTGTTGGTGCTACTCACGGGGTCATTCGGGAGCTGTTTTGGATTTTCACCCACTAGCCGCTGGTTTTTAAACCTCTATCTAGAAATATAGAAATTATCATCATATTCTCAAACCAGGACTCCCGTGATCGTGCGGTCAGTTCTTACGAGTTGCATTAATCCCGTGCGAGGTGTTGGTGCCACTCACGGGGCCGTTCGGGGGATCTTTCGGGTTTTCACCCACTAACAGCATGGTTTTATGCCTAAGTCTAGAAATATGCAAATTAGCGTCGTATTCTCAAATGGGGAGTCCCGTGATAGCATGGTCAGTTCGTACGAGTTACATTGGTCCCGTGCGAGGTGTTGGTGCCACTCACGGGGCCGTTTGGGGGATGTTTCGAGTTTTCGCCCATTAACGATAAGTTTTTAAGCCTAATTCTAGAAATATGCAAATTACCTTCGTATTCTCAAACGACGAGTCCCGTTATCACGCGGTTAGTTCGTACGAGTTGCATTAGTCCCATGCGAAGTGTTGGTGCCACTCACGGGGCCGTTTGGGGGTTGTTTCGAGTTTTCGCCCATTAACGACAAGTTTTTAATCCTAAGTCTAGAAATATGCAAATTATCCTCGTATTCTCAAATGACGAGTCCCGTTATCACGCGGTTAGTTCGTACGAGTTGCATTGGTCCCATGCGAGGTGTTGGTGCCACTCACGGGGCCGTTCGGGCACTGTTTTGGGTTTTTCCAACTATGCCATGTTTTACCTAATTCCTGCCCTTTTTAAATTATCATTTTATTCTCAAATCGGGAGTCCCATGAACGTACATTCAGTTCGTATGAGTTACATTGGTCCCGTGCGAGGTGTCGGTGCCACTTACGGGGCAATTTTGGGTTTTCGCTCGCTAACGATAAGTTTTTAAGCCTTGGTATAGAAATATGCAAATTATCATCGTATTCTCAAACTGGGAGTCCCATGATTGCGTTGTCAGTACGTACGAGTTACATTGGTCCCGTGCGAGGTGTTGGTGCCACTCACGAGGCCGTTTGGGGACTATTTTGGGTTTTCAACCACTAACGGCGGGTTTTTAAGCCTATGTCTAGAAATATGCAAATTATCATCGTATTCTCAAACTAGGAGTCCCATGATCGCGCAGTTAGTTCGTACGAGTTACATTGGTCCCGTGCGAGGGATGTTACCACTCACGGGGTCATTAGGGGGATGTTTCGGGCTTTCCCCCAGTAACGCCATGTTTTGCCTAGGTCCTGATACTTTTAAATTATCATCATATTCTAAAACCGGAAGTCCCATGATTCCAATGTCAGTTCGTACGAGTTACATTGGTCCTGTGCGAGGTGTTAGTGCCATTCACGGGGCCGTTCTGGGGCTATTTCGGATTTTCGCCCACTCACGGAAAGTTTTTAAGCCTCAGTATAGAAATATGCAAAGTATCATCATATACTCAAACGAGGAGTCCCATGATTGCGCGGTCAGTTCCTACTGGTTACATTGGACCCGTGCGAGGTGCTGGCGCCTCTCACGGAGCTGTTTGGGGGCTATTTCGAGTTTTCTCCAACTAACGGCAAGTATATAAGACTAAGTCTTGAAATATGCAAATTATCATCATATTCTCAAATCGGGAGTCCCATGATCACGCGGTCAGTCCGTATGAGTTACATTGGTCCCGTGCGAGGTGTCGGTGCCACTTACGGGGCAATTTTGGGTTTTCGCTCGCTAACGATAAGTTTTTAAGCCTTGGTATAGAAATATGCAAATTATCATCGTATTCTCAAACTGGGAGTCCCATGATTGCGCTGTCAGTACGTACGAGTTACATTGGTCCCGTGCGAGGTGTTGGTGCCACTCACGGGGCCGTTTGGGGACTATTTTGGGTTTTCAACCACTAACGGCGGGTTTTTAAGCCTAAGTCTAGAAATATGCAAATTATCGTCGTATTCTCAAACTAGGAGTCCCATGATCGCGCAGTTAGTTCGTACGAGTTACATTGGTCCCGTGCGAGGGATGTTACCACTCACGGGGTCATTAGGGGGCTGTTTCGGGCTTTCCCCCAGTAACGCCATGTTTTGCCTAGGTCCTGATACTTTTAAATTATCATCATATTCTAAAACCGGGAGTCCCATGATTCCAATGTCAGTTCGTACGAGTTACATTGGTCCTGTGCGAGGTGTTAGTGCCATTCACGGGGCCGTTCGGGGGCTATTTTGGATTTTCGCCCACTCACGGAAAGTTTTTAAGCCTCAGTATAGAAATATGCAAAGTATCATCATATACTCAAATCAGGAGTCCCATGATTGCGCGGTCAGTTCCTACTGGTTACATTGGACCCATGCGAGGTGTTGGCGCCTCTCACGGAGCTGTTTGGGGGCTATTTCGAGTTTTCTCCAACTAACGGCAAGTCTATAAGACTAAGTCTTGAAATATGCAAATTATCATCATATTCTCAAATCGGGAGTCCCATGATCACGCGGTCAGTTCGTATGAGTTACATTGGTCCCGTGCGAGGTGTTAGTGCCACTCACGGGCTCTTTCGGGGGTTGTTTTAGGTTTTCCCCCACTATCGCCATGTTTTTCCTAAGTCCATATATTTTTAAATTATCATCGTATTCTTAAACCAGGAGTCCCGTGAATGCACTGTCGGAGCCTACAAGTTACATTGGTCCCGTGCGAGGTGTTGGCGCCACTCACGGGGCCGTTCGGGAGTTGTTTCGAGTTTTTCCCCAGTAACGACAAGTTTTTAAGCCTCAGTCTAGAAATATGCAAATTATCATCGCATTATCAAACCGATAGTCTCGTGATCGTGCGGTCTGTTCATATGAGTTATATTTGTCCCGTGCGAGGTGTTGGTGCCACTTACGAGGCCGTTCGGGGGCTATTTCGAGTTTTTGCCAACTAATAGTATATTTTTAAGACTAATTCTATAAATATGTAAATTATCGTCATTTTCTCAAACTGGAGTCCCATGATAGGACTGTCAGTTCGTATGAGTTATATTGGTCCCATGCGAGGTGTTGGTGCCACCCACGGGGCCGCTCGGGGCCTGTTTCAGGTTTTCGCCCACTAACGACAAGTTATTAAGCCTAAGTACAGAAATTTGCATATTATCGTCGTATTCTCAAACTAGGAGTTCCATGATCACGTGGTCAGTTCGTACGAGTTAAATTTTTCCCGTGCGAGGTGTGGTGTCACTCAAGGGGGCCGTTCGGGGGATATTTCAGGTTTTCTACCCACAAACACCATGTTTTGCCTAAGTGTTAATATTTTTAAATTATTTTTGTATTCTCAAACCGTGTATCCCCTGATTGCGAGGTCAGTTCCTACGAGTTACATTGGTCCCGTACGAGGTATTGGTTCCACTCACAGGGCCATTCGTGATCTATTTTGGGTTTTTTCCCACTAACGACAAGTTTTTCATCCTCAGTCTAGATATATGCAAATTATCATTGTATTCTCAAACTGGGAGTCCCGTTATCACGCGCTTAGTTCGTATGAGTTACATTAGTCCCGTGCGAGGTGTTGGTGCCACTCACGAGGCCATTTGGGGGCTGTTTTGGGTTGACGCTCACTAACGGCAAGTTTTTAAGCCTAAGTCTAGAAATATGCAAATTATCTTCATATTCTCAAATCGGGAGTCTCGTGATCGCGCGATCAGTTCGTATGAGTTATATTGGTCCCGTGTGAGGTGTTGGTGCCACTCACGAGGCCGTTCGAGGGCTATTCCGGGTTTTTGCCAACTAACGGTAAGTTTTTAAGAATAATTCTATAAATATGTAAATTATCATCATAATCTCAAACTGGGAGTCCCATGATCGGACTGTCAATTCGTATGAGTTATATTGGTCCTGTGCGAGGTGTTGGTGCCACTCACAAGGCCGTTCGGGGGTTGTTTCAGGTTTTCACCCACAAACGACAAGTTTTTAAGACTAAGTCTAGAAATATGCATATTATCGTCGTATTCTCAAACCAAGAGTCCCATGATCGCGTGGTCAGTTCGTACGAGTTAAATTTTTCCCGTACGAGGTGTGGTGCCACTCACGGGGCCGTTCGGGGGATGTTTCGAGTTTTCTTCCTACTAACGCCATGTTTTGCCTAAGTCTTAATATTTTTAAATTATAATCATATTCTCAAATCGAGAGTCCCCTGATTGCGAGGTCAGTTCCTACGAGTTACATTGGTCCCGTACGAGGTATTGGTGCCACTCACGGAGCCATTCGGGGGCTATTTTGGGTTTTCGCCCACTAACGGTAAGTTTTTAAGCCTAAGTCTTGAAATATGCAAATTATCATCGTATTCTCAAATCGGGAGTCTCGTGATCACGCGGTCAGTTCATACGAGTTACATTGGTCCCCTGCGAGGCGTTGGTGCCATTCATAGGGCCGTTCGGGCGCAATTTTGAGTTTTCCCCACTAACGTCATGTTTTACCTAAGTCCTGCCCTTTTTAAATTATCATCGTATTCTCAAACCGGGAATCTCGTGATTGCACGGTCAGCGCGTACTAGTTACATTGATTACGTGCAAGGTGTTGGTGCCACTCACGGGGCCGTTCGGGGGCTATTTTGGGTTTTCACCCGCTAACGACAAGTTTTTAAGCCTCAGTCTAGAAATATGCAAATTATCATCGTATTCTCAAACCAGGAGTCCTGTGATATCGTTGTTAGTTCATATGAGTTATATTGGTCCGGTGGGAGGTGTTGGTTCCACTCACGGGGTTGTTGTGGACTATTTTGGGTTTTCACCCACTAACGGCAGGTTTTTAAGCCTAAGTTTAGAAATATGAAAATTATTGTCGTATTCTCAAACTGGGAGTAACGTGATTGCGTGGTTAGCTTGTACGAGTTGCATTGGTCACGTGTGAGTTGTTTGTGCCACTCACAAGGCCGTTCGGGGGCTATTTTGGGTTTTCGCCCACTAACAGCATGTTTTTAAGCCTATGTCTAGAAATATGCAAATTATTGTCCTATTCTCAAACCAAGAGTCCCGTGATCGCGCAGTCAGTTCGTACGAGTTACATTGGTCCCGTGCGAGGTGTTGGTGCTACTCACGGGGTCATTCGGGAGCTGTTTTGGATGTTCACCCACTAACCGCTGGTTTTTAAACCTCTATCTAGAAATATGCAAATTATCATCGTATTCTCAAACCAGGACTCCCGTGATGGTGAGGTCAGTTCTTACGAGTTGCATTAATCCCGTGCGAGGTGTTGGTGCCACTCACGGGGCCATGGGGGATATTTTGGGTTTTCACCCACTAACAGCATGGTTTTATGCCTAAGTCTAGAAATATGCAAATTATCATTGTATTCTCAAACCGAGAGTCCCGTGATAGCGTGGTCAGTTCGTATGAGTTACATTGGTCCCGTACGAGGTGTGGGTGCCACTCACGGGGTCGTTTGGGGCTGTTCCGGGTTTTCCCCCACTAACTCCATGTTTTAACTAAGTCCTGATATTTTTAAATATCCTCTTATTCTCAAACCAGGAGTACCATGATCACGTGGTCAGTTCGTACGAGTTACATTGGTCCGGTGCGAGGTGTTGTTGCCACTCAGGGGGCGGTTCGGGCGTTGTTTCGAATTTTCCCCACAAACGCCATGTTTTTCCTAAGTTGTGATATTTTTAAATTACCATCGTATTCCCAAACTGGGAGCCCCGTGATTGTGCAGTTGTAAGGTCATTTTTTTCCATTGTCAATATGTATGTCGTACGCCGTTACACCGTTGAAGAAATTCATGATCGCATCTACATCAACGGATCTGAATATTAAAGCGTCTTCAACATCATAATCTCTGCGAGAATGAACTTGGTAAAGAATTTGTTTTTAAGTCCCTTAAAGTTGCTTAATCAGTATTGGGAAATTTTTATAAAAATAAGAAGTAAGTTTTTTCAAACAAAATGAGGCTTTTAAAAGATTTTTTTTTCTAGTAAACCGGACCGGTCCGCCCCTTCTAAAAATGAACCGATCCGCCTCCGGACCGGTCCACCTCTATACCGAGAGTCCCATGATCGCACAGCAAAATGAAACATGTGAATTTAATTCAATTTAAATCAATTAGCACACAGTCGCACTTTTCAGCGGTCAATTCCTACGAGTTACATTGGTCCCATGCGAGGTGTTGGTGCCACTCACGGGGCCATTCGGGGGATGTTTTGGGTTTTTGCCCACTAACGGCAAGTTTTTAAGCCTCAGTCTAGAAATATGCAAATTATCATCATATTCTCAAATCGAGAGTCCCATGATCTAGCTGTCAGTTCGTATGAGTTACATTGGCCCCGTGCGAGGTGTCGGTGCCACTCACGGGGCCGTTTAGGGGCTTTTTCGAGTTTTCGCCCATTGATAGCAGGTTTTTAAGCCTAAGTCTAGAAATATGCAAATTATCATCGTGTTCTCAAACCGGGAGTCTCATGATAGCGCGGTCAATTCATACGAGTTACATTGGTCCCGTTCGAGGTGTTAGTGCCACCCATAGGGCCGTTCGGGGCTGTTTCGGGTTTTTCCCCACTAATGCCCTATTTTTTTGCCTAAGTCTAGAAATATGGAAATTATCATCATGTTCTCTAATCGGGAGTCCCGTGATCGCGCAGTCAGTTCGTATGAGTTACATTGGTCCCGTACGAGGTCTTGGTGCCACTCAGAGGGCCGTTCGGGGGCTTGTTTGGGTTTTCCCCCACAAACGCCATCTTTTGCATAAGTACTGATATTTTTAAATTATCGTCGTGTTCTCAAACTAGGAGTCATGTGATCATGCGGTCATTTCCTACGAGTTACATTGGTTTCGTGCGAGGTGTTGGTGCCACCCATAGGGCCGTTCGGGCTTGTTTCGGGTTTTTCCCCACTAATGCCCTATTTTTTTGCCTAAGTCTAGAAATATGGAAATTATCATCATGTTCTCAAATCGGGAGTCCCGTGATCGCGCAGTCAGTTCGTACGAGTTACATTGGTCCCGTACGAGGTCTTGGTGCCACTCACGGGGCCGTTCGGGGGATTTTTCGGGTTTTCGCCCACTAACGACAAGTTTTTAAGACTAAGCCCAGAAATATAAAAATCATCGTCGTATTCTCAAACTGGGAGTCCCGTGATCGCGCTGTCAATTCGTACGAGTTACATTGGTCCCGTGCGACCTGTTTGTGCCACTCACGGGGCGGTTCGGGGACTGTTTCAGGTTTTCCCCACTAACACCATGTGTTACCTAAGTCCTGATATTTTTAATTTATCGTTGTATTCTAAAACTAGGAGTCCCCTGATCGTGCGGTCAGTTCCTACGACTTAGACTGGTCTCGTGCGACATGTCGGTGCCACTCATGGGGTCGTTCGGGGGTTATATTGGGTATTCCCCCACTAACGCCCTATTTTTATGCCCAAGTATACAAATATGCAAATTAACAGCGTATTCTCCAATTAGGAGTCCCGTGACCGCGTGATCAGTTCGTACGAGTTACATTGGTCCTGTGCGAGGTGTTGGTGCCATGCACAGGGCCGTTAGGGGGCTGTTTCTGGTTTTCGCCCACTAAAGGCAAGTTTTTAAGCCTAAATCTAAAAATATAGATTTTATCATCCTATTCTCAAACTGGTAGTCCCGTGATCGCGCGATCAGCTCGTACGAGTTACATTGGTCCCGTGTAAGGTGTTGGTGCCACTCACGGGGCCGTTCGGGGGATGTTTCGAGTTTTCGCCCACTAACAGAAACATTTTAAGCCTAATTATAGAACTATGCCAACTATCAATGTATTCTCAAATCGGGAGTCCTGTGATCATGCGAACATTTCCTACGAGCCGTGCGAGGTGTTGGTGCTACCCACGATGTCGTTCGGGGGCTATTTTTGGTTTTCCCCCACTAACACTCTGTTTTTTTGCCTTAGTCTAGAAAAATACAAATTATCATCATATTCTCAAATTGAGAGTCCCGTGATCTGTTTGTACGAGTTAGATTGGTCTCGTTCGAGGTTTTGTTGCCACTCACGGGGCCGTTCGGGGGTTGTTTCGGGTTTTCCCCACTAATGCCATGTGTTGCCTAAGTCCATATATTTTTAAATTATGATCGTGTGCTCAAACCAAGAGTCCCTTGATCACGCAATCAGTTCCTACGAGTTACATTGGTCCCGTGCGACGTGTCGATGCCATTCACGGGGCCGTTTGGTGGCTATTTCAGGTTTTCCCCCACTAACGCCCTATTTTTATGCCCACGTCTACAAATATGCAAATTAACTTCATATGCTCAAATCGGGAGTCCCGTGATGGCGCCATCAGTTCGTACGAGTTACATTGGTCATGTGCGAGATTTTGGTGCCACTCACGGGGTCGTTCGGGGGATGTTTCGGGTTTTCGCCCACTAACGACAAGTTTTTAAGCCTAAATCTAGAAATATGGAAATTATCATCGTATTATCAAACTGGCAGTCCCATGATCACGCGATCAGTTCATACGAGTTACATTGGTCCCGTGCGAGGTGTTTGTGCCACTCACAGGGCCATTCGGTGGATGTTTTGAGTTTACTCCCACTAACAGCATGTTTTTAAGCCTCAATATAGAAATATGCAAATTATAGTCGTATTCTCAAACTGAGAGTTTCGTGTTCGCGCGATCAGTTCGTACGAGTTATGTTGGTCCCGTCCGAGGTGGTGGTTCCCCTTACGGGGCCGTTCGGTGGCTATTTTGGGTTTTTTCCCACTAATGGCAGGTTTCTAAGCCTAATTCTAGAAATATGCAAATTATCATTGTATTCTCAAACTGGGAGTGTCGTGAATGCGTGGCCAGTTCGTATGAGTTACATTGGTCCCGTGCGAGGTGTTGGTGCCACTCACGTGGACGTTCGGGGAGTGTTTTGGGTTTTCCCTCACTAACGCCATGTTTTTCCTTACTCCTGATATTTTTAAATTACCATCGTATTCTCAAACCGGGGCATTGGTCTAGTACGAGGTGTTGTGCTACTCACGCGGCCGTTCGGGGGCTGTTTTCGGTTTTCGCCCACTAACGGCAGGTTTTTATGCCTATGTCTCGAAATATGCAAATTATCGTCTTATTCACAAATCGAGAATCCCGTGATCACGCGATCAGTTCATATGAGTTACATTATCCCATGCGAGGTGTTGGTTCCACTCACGAGGCTGTTTGGGGATTGTCTTCGGCTTTCCTCACAAACGCCATGTTTTACATAAGTCTTGATATTTTTAAATCATCATCGTATTCTGAAACCAGGAGTCCCATGATCATGCGGTATTTTCCTATGAGTTACATTGGTTCCGTGCGAGGTGTTGGTGCCACCCACAGGGCCGTTCGGGGGCTATTTCGGGTTTTCCCCCATGAATGACCTGTTTTTTTGCTTAAGTCTAGAAATATGGAAATAATCATCGTATTCTCAAACCGAGAGTCCCGTGATCGCGTAGTCAATTCGTACGAATTGCATTGGTCCCGTACGACGTGTTGGTGCCACTCATGGGGCCGTTCGGGGGATTTTTCGGGTTTTTGCCCAGTAACGACAAGTTTTTAAGCCTAAGCTTAGAAATATAAAAATCATCACCATATTCTCAAACTGGGAGTCCCATGATCGCGCGGTCAATTGGTACGAGTTACATTTATCCCGTGCGAGCTATTCGTGCCATTCATGGCGCCGTTTGGGGGCTGTTTTGGATTTTTCCCCATAAACGCCCAGTTTTTATGCCCAAGTCTAGAAATATGCAAATTAACATTGTATTCTCAAATCGGTAGTCCCGTGATCGCGTGATCAGTTCGTACGAGTTACATTGGTCCAGTGCGAGGTGTTGGTGCCACTCACAAGGCCGTTTGGGGGATGTTTCGGGTTATCACCCACTAATGGCATGTTTTTAAGACCAAATCTAGAAATATGGATATTATCATCATATTCTCAAACTGGTAGTCCCGTAATCGCGCGATCAGTTCGTACGAGTTTCATTGGTCCCGTGTAAGGTGTTGGTGCCACTCACGGGGCCGTTCGGGGGATGTTTCGAGTTTTCGCCCACTAACGACAACTTTTTAAACCTAATTCTAGAAATATGCAAATTATCATCGTATTCAAAAAACGGGAGTCCCGTGATCTTGCGGTCATTTCCTACGAGCCGTGCGAGGTGTTTGTGCCACCCATGAGGCCGTTCGGGGGCTGTTTTGGGTTTTCCCCCACTAATGCCCCGTTTTTTGCCTAAGTCTATAAATATTCAAATTATCATCGTATTCTCAAACCGAGAGTCCCGTGATTGCGCGATCTGTTCGTATGAGTTACATTGGTCCCATTCGAGGCTTTGGTGCCATGCACGGGGCCGTTCGGGGGCTGTTTCGGTTTTTTCCCACTAACGCCATGTGTTGCCTAAGTCCAAATATTTTTAAATTATCATCATATTCTCAAATGGAGAGTCCTTTGATCGCGCAGTCAGTTCCTACGAGTTACATTGGTCCCGTGTGACGTGTCGGTGCCACCCATGGGGACGTTCGGGGGCTATTTCGGGTTTTCCCCCACTAACGGCCTATTTTTATGCCCAAGTCTAGAAAAATGAAAATTAACTTCGTATTCTCAAACCGAGAGTCCCGTTACGGCGCCATCTGTTCGTACGAGTTACATTAGTCCTCTACGAGGTTTTGATGCCACTCACGGAGTCGTTCGGGTGATGTTTCGGGTTTACGCCCATTAAAGGCATGTTTTAAAGCCTAAATCTACAAATATGGAAATTATCATCGTATTATCAAACTGGCAGTCCAATGATTACGCAATCAGTTCGTACGAGTTACATTGGTCCCGTGCAAGGTGTTGGTGCCACTCACGGGGCCATTCGGGGGATGTTTCGAGTTTTCTCCCACTAACGACAAGTTTTGAAGCCTCAGTCTAGAAATATGCAAATTATCATCATATTCTCAAACTGAGAGTTTTGTGGTTGCGCAATCAGTTCGTACGAGTTACATTGGTCCCGTCCGAGGTGGTGGTTCCCCTCACGGGGTCATTCGGGGGTTGTTTCGGGTTTTTGCCCACTTACGGCAGGTTTTTAAGCCTAATTCTAGAAATATCCAAATTATCATCATATTCTCAAGTCGGGAGTCTCGTGATCGCGCGGTCAGTTCGTATGAGTTACCTTGGTCCCGTGCGAGTTGGTGCCACTCACGTGGCCGTTCGGGGGTTGTTTCGATTTTTCTCCCACTAACGCCATGTTTTTCGTACGAGTTATACATTGGTCCCGTACGAGTTATACATTGGTCCCGTACGAGGTGTTGGTGCCACTCACAGGGTTGTTCGAGGTATTTTTCGGGTTTTCGCCCACTAACGACAAGTTTTTAATCGTAAGTATAGAAATATAAAAATCATCATCGTATTCTCAAATCTAGAGTCCCATGATCGCGCGGTCAATTCGTACGAGTTACATTGCTCCTGTGAGAGCTGTTTGTGCCACTCACGGGGTCGTTCGGGGGCTATTTTAGGTTTTCCCCACTAACCCCATGTGTTACCTAAGTCCTGATATTTTTAAAATATCATTGTATTCTAAAACCAGGAGTCCTTGATCATGCGGTCAGTTCCTACGAGTTACAATGGTCTCGGACGACATGTCGGTGCCCCTCACGGGGCCGTTCGGGGTTTGTTTCGAGTTTTTCGCCACTAACGCCCAGTTTTAATGCCCAAGTTTAAAAATATACAAATTAACATCGTATTCTCAAACCGATAGTCCCATGATCGAGTGAACAGTTCGTACAAGTTACATTGGTCCTTTGCGAGGTGTTGGTGCCACTCACAGGGCCGTTCGGGTTTTCCCCCACTAATGACAAGTTTTTAAGCCTAAATTTTGAAATATGGAAATTATCATCGTATTCTCAAACTGGCAGTCCCATGGTCACATGATCAGTTCGTATGAGTTACATTGGTCCCGTGTAAGGTGTTGGTGCCACTCACAGGGCCGTTCGGGGGATGTTTCAGGTTTTCGTCCACTAACGGCAAGTTTTTAAGCCTAAATCTAGAAATGTTGAAATTATCGTCTTATTATTAAACTGGTCGTCCCGTGATCGCGCGGTCAGTTTGTACGAGTTACATTGGTCCCCTATGAGGAATTAGTACCACTCACGGGGCCGTTCGGCGGATGTTTCGGGTTTTCTCCCACTAACGGCATGTTTTTAAGCCTCAGTCTAAAAATATGCAAATTATCATCGTATTCTTAAATTGAGAGTTCCATGATCGCACGATCAGTTCATATGAGTTACATTGGTCCCGTGCAAGGTGATGGTGCCCCTCACGGGGCCGTTCAGGGGCTGTTTCGAATTTTTGCCACTAATGGCATGTTTTTAAGCCTAATTCTAGAAATATGAAAATTATCAATATATTCTCAAACTGGGAGTCTCGTGATTGCGCAGTTAGTTCGTATGAGTTGCATTGGTCCCGTGCGAGGTGTTGGTGCCACTCATGTGGCCGTTCGGGGGCTATTTCGGGTTTTCCCCCACTAACGCCACATTTTTCCTAAGTCCTGATATTTTTAAATTATCATCGTATCTCAAACCGGAAGTCATTTGATCATGCGGTCAGTTCGTAAAAGTTACATTGGTCCCGTACGAGGTGTTGTGCCACTCACGAGGCCGTTCGGGGGTTGTTTCTGATTTTTTCCCACTAACGGCATCTTTTTATGCCTATGTTTAGAAATATGCAAATTATCGTCATATTCTCAAATCGAGAATCCCGTGATCGCATGGTTAGTTCGTATGAGTTACATTGGTCTCATGCGAGGTGTTGGTGCTACTCACGAGGCCGTTCGGGGGTTGTTTCGGGTTTTCCCCACTAACGCTATGTTTTGCCTAAGTCCTTATATTTTTAAATTACCATCGTATTCTCAAACTGGGAGTGTCGTGATTGTGCGGTCAGTTCGTACGAGTTCCATTGGTCATGTCCGAGGTGTTGGTGCCACTCACGGGGCCGTTCGGGGGCTGCTTCAGATTTTTGCCGACTAACGAAAAGTTTTTAAGCCTATCTCTAGAAAAATGCAAATTATTGTCATATTCTCAAACTGAAAGTCCCTTTACAACGCGGTCAGTTCTTACGAGTTTCATTGGTCCCGTGCGAGGTGTTGGTGCCACTCACAGGGCCGTTTGAGGGATGTTTCGAGTTTTCACCCTGTAACGGCAAGTTATTAAGCCTCAGCCTAGAAGTATGAAAATTATCATCATATTCTGAAATCGGGAGTCCCGTGATCGCGCGATCAGTTCGTACGAGTTACATTAGTCCTGTGCTTGGTATCAGTGCCAATCACGGGGCCGTTCGGGGGCAATTTCGAGTTTTCGCCCACTAACGGCAAGTTTTTAAGCCTAATTCTAGAAATATGCAAATTATAATTTTATTCTCAAACCAGGACTACTTTGATCACGCGATCAGTTCATACGAGTTACATTGGTCCTGTGCGAGGTGTAGGTGCCACTCACGTGGCCGTTCGGGGCTGTTTTCGGTTTTTCCCCACTCACGCCATGTTTTGCCAAAGTCCTGATATTTTTAAATTATCATCGTATTCTCAAAGCAGGAGTTATATGATTGTGCAGTCTGTTCGTACGAGTTACATTGGTCTCGTACGAGGTGTTGTGGCACTCACGCAGTCGTTCGGGGGTTATTTTGAGTTTTCGCCCACTAACGGTGAGTATTTAAGCCTATGTCTACAAATATGCAAATTATGATCGTATTATGAAATTGGGAGTCCCATGATCGCGCGGTAAATTTGCACGAGTTACATTGGTCCCGTGCGAGGTGTTGGTGCCACTCACGGGTCCGTTCGGGGGCTGTTTTGAGTTTTCGCCCACTAACGGCAAGTTTTTAAGCCTAATTCTAGAAATAAGAAAATTATCATCGTATTCTCAAATCGGGAGTCCCTTGATCATGTGGTCAGTTCGTACGAGTTACATTGGTCCCGTGTGAGGTGTTGGTGCCACTCACGGGGCCGTTCGGGGGCTATTTTAGGTTTTCCCCACTAACGCCATGTTTTTCCAAGGTCCTAATACTTTTAAATTATCATCGTATACTCAAACCATGAGTCTTGTGATCACGTAGTCAGTTCGTATGAGTTACATTGGTCCCGTGTGACATGTTGGTGCAGCTCAGGGGGGTCGTTTGGGGGCTGTTTTGGATTTTTGCCGACTAACGACAAGTTTTTTAGCCTATGTCTAGAAATATGCATTGTATTCTCAAACCGAGAGACCCATGATCGCGTGGTAAGTTCGTACGAGTTGCATTGGTCCCGTATGAGGTTTTGGTGGCACTCACGGGGCCGTTTGGGGGTTGTTTCATGTTTTCTCCACTAACGCCATGTTTTACCTTAGTCTTGATATTTTTAAATTATCATCTTATTCTCAAACTGAGAGTCCCGTTATTGCATGGGTCACTTCATACGAGTTACATTGGTCCCGTGCGAGGTGCTGGTGCCAGTCACAAGGGCGTTCGGTTTGTTTCGAGTTTTTGCCCACTAATGGTTAGTTTTTAAGTCTATGTCTAGAAATATGAAAATTATGATCGTATTCTCAAATCGGGAGTCCCGTGATCGCGCGGTCAGTTCGTACGAGTTACATTGGTCCCGTGCGAGGTATTAGTGGCACTCAGGGGGGGTGTTCGGGGGTTGTTTTTGGTGTTCAACCACTAACGCCAAGTTTTGTCAAAGTCCAAATATTTTTAAATTATCGTTGTATTCTCAAACGGGGAATCCCGTGATCACGCGGTCAGTTTGTACGAGTTACATTGGTCCCGTGCGAGGTGTTGGTGCCACTCGCAGGGCCATTCGGGGGCTATTTTGGGTTTTCTCCCACTAACGACAAGTTTTTAAGCCTAAGTCCAGAAATATGCAAATTATCATTTTATTCTCAAACTGGTAGTCCCGTGATCGCGCGGTCGGTTCACACGAGTTGCATTGGCCCCGTGTAAAGTGTTGGGCCCATTCACGGGGTCGATCGGGGGGTGTTTTGGGTTTTACCCCAGTAATGCCATATTTTCCCTAAGTCCCAATATTTTTAAATTATCATCGTATTCTCAAACTGGGAGTCCCGTGATCACGTGGTCATTTCCTATGAGTTACATTGTCCCGTTTGAGGTGTTGGTGCTACTCACGGAGCCGTTCGATGGTTGTTTCGGGATTTCCCCCACTAACGCCCTATTTTTATGCCTAAGTATAGAAATATGAATATTAATTTTGTGTTCCCAAATCGGGAGTCTCGTGATCGTGCAATCAGTTCGTACGAGTTACATTGGTCCTGTGCGAGGTGTTGGTGCCACTCACGGGGCCGTTCGGGGGTTGTTTTAGGTTTTTGCCTACTAACGGAAAGTTTTTTATCCTAAATCTAGAAATATGGAAATTATCATCGTATTCTCAAATCAAAACTCCCGTGATCGCGCGATCAGTCTATATGAGTTCCATTGGTCTCATGCGTGCTGTTGGTGCCACTCACTGGGCTGTTCGAGGGATGTTTCGAGTTTTCACCCACTAACGGCAGGTTTTTAAGCGTCAGTCTAGAAGTATGCAAATTATCATCGTATTCTCCAACCTGGAGTCCCGTGATCGCTCGATCAGTTCGTACGAGTTAAATTACTCCTGTGAGAGGTATTGGTGCCACTCACGGGGCCGTCCTGGGGGCTGTTTTGAGTTTTCGCCCACTAACGGTAAGTTTTTAATCCTAATTCTAGAAATATGAAAATTATCATCGTATTTTCAAACCAGGAGTCCCGTGATCACGCGATCAGTTTGTACGAGTTACATTGGTCCCGTGCGAGGTGTTGGTGCCACTCACGTGGCCGTTCGGGGGCTATTTTGGGTTTTCCCCCACTAATGCCATATTTGGCATTAGTCCTGATATTTTTAAATTATCATCATATTCTTAAAGTGGGAGTCATGTGATTGCGCTGGCAGTTCGTAAGAGTTACATGGGTCTCGTACGAGGTGCTGTGCCACTCACGCAACCGTTAGGGGGTGTTTCGGGTTTTCGCCCACTAACGGCGAGTTTTTAAGCCTATGTCTCAAAATATGCAAATTATCATCATATTGTCAAATCGAGAGTCCCATGAACGTGCAGTTAGTTCCTGCGAGTTACATTGGTCCCGTGCAAGGTGTTGGTGCCACTCACGGGGCCGTTCGGGAGTTGTTCTGGGTATTCGCCCACTAACAACAGGTTTTTAAGCCTAATTCTAGAAACATGCAAATTATCATTGTATTCTCAAATTGAGAGCCCCCTGGTCGTTCGGTGAGTTTGTACGAGTTACATTGGTCCCGTGTGAGGTGTTGGTGCCATTGACGGGGCTGTTCGGTGGCTGTTTCGGGTTTTCCCCACTAACGCCATGTTTTTTTTAGGTGCTGATACTTTTAAATTATCATTGTATTCTCAAACCGGGAGTCTCGTGATCATGTAATCAGTTCGTACGAGTGACACTAGTCACGTACGACGTGTTGGTGCCACTCACGAGGCCGTTCGAGGTCAGTTTTGGATTTTCACTGATTATCGACATGGTTTTTAGCCTATGACTAGAAATATGGAAATTATCATTGTATTCTCAAACTGGGAGACCCATGATTGCGCGGTCAGTTCGTATGAGTTACATTGGTCCCGTATGAGGTGTTGGTGGCACTCGCGGGGCCGTTTGGGGGCTGTTTCGAGTTTTCCACCACTAACGCCATGTTTTGCCTAAGTCTTGATATTTTTAAATTATCGTCATATTCTTAAACTGGGAGTCCTAAGATTGCAGGATCAGTTCGTACGTGTTACATTGGTCTTATGCGAGGTGTTGGTGCCACTCACAGGGCCGTTCGGTTTGTTTCGAGTTTTCACCCACTAACGGTAAGTTTTTAATTCTAAGTCTAGAGATATGAAAATTCTTGTCGTATTCTCAAACTAGGAGTCTCATGATTACGCGGTCAGTTCGTACGAGTTACATTGGTCCCATGCATGGTGTTGGTGCCACTCATGGGGCCGTTGGAGGGCTGTTTCGGGTGTTCCCATACTAAAGCCATGTTTTGCCAATGTCCGAATATTTTTAAATTATCGTTGTATTCTCAAACTGGGAGTCCCTCGATCACGCGATAAGTTCGTATGAATTACATTGGTCCCGTACGAGGTTTAGTGCCACTCGCAGGGCCGTTCGGGGGCTGTTTCGGGTTTTCGCCCACTAACGACATGTTTTACCTAAGTCCTTATATTTTTTTAATTATAATCGAATTCTCAAATCGGGAGTCCCGTGATCACATGGTCATTTCCTACGAGTTACGTTGATCTCATGCAAGGTGTTGGTGCTACTCACGGGGCCGTTCGGGGGTTGATTCGTGTTTTCCCCGACTAACGCCCTATTTTTATGCCTAAGTATTGAAAGATGCCAATTATCATCGTATTCTCAAACCGGGGATCCCGTGATCACGCGGTTAGTTCGTACGAGTTACATTGGTTCCGTTCGAGGTGTTAGTGTCACTCACGGGGCCGTTCGGGGGCTGTTTCGAGTTTTTGCCCACTAACGGTAAGTTTTTAAGCCTAAATCTATATGGAAATTTTCATCGTATTCTCAAACGGGAAGTCTCGTGATCGCGAGATTGGTTCATACGAGTTACATTGGTCCCGTGCGAGGTGTTGGTGCCACTCATGGGGCCGTTCGAGGGATGTTTCGGGTTTTGGCCCACTAACGACAAGTTTGTATGACTCAGTCTAGAAATATATAAATTATCATCATATTCTCAAACCGGGAGTCCCGTGATCGCGTGATCAGTTCTTACGAGTTACATTCTTCCTGTGCGAGGTATTGGTTCAACTCACGTGGGCGTTTAAGGTCTATTTCGGGTTTTTTCCCTCTAACGGAAAGTTTTTATGCCTAATTCTAGAAATATACAAATTATCATCGTATTCTCAAACCGGGAGTCCCGTGATCGCACGATCACTTCGTACGAGTTACATTGGTACCGTGTGGGGTATTGGTGCCACTCACGAGGTTGTTCGGGGGCTGTTTCGGATTTTCCCCCACTAACGCCATGTTTTGCCTAAGTCCTGATATTTTTTAATTATCATCATATTCTCATACCGGGAGTCATGTGGTCATGCAGTCAGTTCGTACGAGTTACATTGGTCATGTACGAGGTGTTGTGCCACTCATGCAACTGTTCGGGAGCTATTTCGAGTTTTCCCCACTAATGCCTTTTTTTGCCTAAGTCATTATATTTTTAAATTATCATCGTATTCTCAAACCAGGAGTCTCTAGATTGTGCTGTCAGTTCATACTAGTTTCATTGGTCCCGTGCGAGGTGTTGGGGCCACTCATGGGGCCGTTCGAGGGTTGTTTTGGGTTTTCGCCCACTAACGGTAAGATTTTAAGCCTATGTCTACAAATATGAAAATTATCATCGTATTCTCAAACTGGGAGGCCCGTGATCGCGTGGTGAGTTCATAGGAGTTACATTGGTCCCGTGTGAGGTGTTAGTGCAACTCACGGGGTCGTTCGATGGTTGTTTCGAGTTTTCCCCACTAACACCCTATTTTTATGCCCAAGTCTAGAAATATCCAAATTAACGTCGTATTCTCAAATCGGGAGTCCCGTGATCACGCGATCACTTCGTATGAGTTACATTGGTCCTGTGCGAGCTGTTGGTGCCACTCATGGGGCCGTTCGGGGGCTGTTTTGGGTTTTCGACCACTAACGGTATGTTTTAAAACTTAAATCTAAAAATATGGAAATTGTCATCGTATTCTCAAGCCGGCAATCCCGTGATCACGCGATCAATTGGTACGAGTTGCATTGGTCCCGCTCGAGGTGTTGATGCCACTCACGGGGCCATTCGAGGGATGTTTCGGGTTTTCGCCCATTAAAGGAAAGTTCTTAAGGGTAATTCTAAAAATATGCAAATTATCATCGTATTCTCAAATTGGGAGTCCTGTGATCGCGCGGTCATTTCGTACGAGTTACATTGGTCCCGTATGAGGTGTTGGCGCCACTCACAGGGACGTTCGGGGGCTATTTCGAGTTTCCCCCCACTAACGCCATATTTTGCTTAACTCATGATATTTTTAAATTATCATCGTATTCTCAAATCGGGAGTCATGTGATCGCGCGGTCAATTTTTACGAGTTTCATTGGTCCCGTACGAGGTATTGTGGCACTCACACGACCGTTCGGTGGCTATTTCTGGTTTTTTCCCACTAACTTCATGTTTTTAAGCCTATGTTTAGAAATATGCAAATTATCATTGTATTCTCAAATTAGGAGTCCCTTGATCGCGCGGTCAGCTCGTAAGAGTTATATTGGTCCCATGCAAGGTGTTGCTGCTACTCACGGGGCCGTTCAGGGGATGTTTTGGATTTTCACCGACTAATGATAAGTTTTTAAGCCTATCTCCAGAAATATGGAAATTATCATCGTATTCTCAAACCAGGAGATCTGTGATTGCGCAGTCACTTCGTACGAGTTACATTGGTCACGTACGAGGTGCTGGTGGCACTCACGGGGCCGTTTGGGGGCTGTTTCAGGTTTACGCCCACAAACGCCAAGTATTTCCTAAGTCTTGATATTTCTAAATTATCGTTGTATTCTCAAATCGGGAGTCCTATGATCGCACAGTCAGTTCGTACGATTTACATTGGTCCCGTGTGAGGTGTTGGTGCCACTCACGGGGCCGTTCAGGGGCTATTTTGGGGTTTTCCCCCACTAACGCCATGTTTTACCTAAGTCCTGATATTTTTAAATTATCTTCGTATTCTCAAACCGTGAGTCTCGTGATCACGCGGTTAGTTTGCACGAGTTACATTGGACCCGTGCGAGGTGTTGGTGCCACTCTCAAGGCTTTTCAAGGGATATTTTTGGTTTTCACCCTCTAACGGCAAGTTTTTAAGCCTCAGTCTAGAAATATGCAAATTATCATCATATTCTTAAATCGTAAGTCCCGTGATCGAGCGATCAGTTCGTACGAGTTACATTCATCCCATGCGAGGTGTTGGTGCCACTCATGGGGCCGTTCGGGGGCTGTTTCGGGGCTATTGAGCATTTTCGCCCACTAACGACAAGTTTTTATGCCTATGTATTGAAATATGCAATTTTCCATCGTATTCTCAAATCAGGAGTCTTGTGATCACGTGTTCAGTTCATACGAGTTACAATGGTCTCGTGCGAGGTATTAGTGCCACTTACGGGGTCGTTCGTGTGATGTTTCGGGTTTTCCCCCACTAACACCATATTTGGCCTACATCCTGATATTTTGAAATTATCATCGTATTCTCAATTTGGGAGTTCTGTAATCACGCGGTCAGTTCTTACGAGTTACATTCGTCCCGTGCGAGGTGTTGTTGCCTCTCACGTGGCCGTTCGGGGGCTGTTTCGGATTTTCGCAGACTAACGACAAGTTTTTAAGCCTATGTCAAGAAATATGCATATTATCATCGTATTCTCAAATCAGGAGACCCATGATCGCGCGATCAGTTCGTATGAGTTACATTGGTCCCGTACGAGGTGTTGGTGCCACTCATGGGGCCGTTTGGGGGTTGTTTCTGGATTTCCCCCACTAACGCCTTATTTTGCCAAAGTCTTGATATTTTTAAATTACCATCGTATTCTCAAACCGGGAGTCCCATGATTACACGATCAGTTCATACGAGTTACATTGGTATCGTACGAGGTGTTGGTTCCACTCACGGGGACATTAGTGTCGTTTCGGATTTTCTCCCACTAATGGCAAGTTTTTAAGTTTATGTCTTGAAATATGAAAATTATCATTGTATTCTCAAACCAGGAGTCCCGTGATCGTACAGTCAATTCGTACGAGTTACATTGGTCCCGTACGAGGTGTTGGTGCCACTCACAGGGTCATTTGGAGGCTGTTTCGGGTTTTCCCCCACTAATGCCATGTTTTGCCTAAGTCCTGATATTTTTAAATTATCGTCGTATTGTTAAATTGGGAGTCTCGTGATCACGCGAATAGTTCGTACGAGTTACATTGGTCCTGTGTGAGGTGTTAGTCCCACTCACGGGGCCGTTAAGGGGCTCTTTCGGGTTTACGCCCACTAACGACAAGTTTTTAAGCCTAAGTTTAGAAATATGTTAATTATCGTCGTATTCTCAAACTGGGAGTCTCGTGATCGCGCGGTCAGTTCATACGTGTTACAATTGTTTCGTACGAGGTGTTGGAGCCACTCACGGGGATGTCTGCGAGCTAATTCGGATTTTCCCCCACTAATGCCATGTTTTGCCTAAGTCCTGATATTTTTCAATTATCGTCATATTCTCAAACCGAGAGCCCCTTGATCACGCGGTCATTTCCTACGAGTTACATTGGTCCTGTGCAAGGTGTTGGTGCTACTCACGGGGACGTTCGGGGGCTGTTTTGAGTTTTCCCCCACTAACACAGTATTTTTATGCCAAGTTATTTAAATATGCAAATTATGATTGTATTCTCAAATAGGGAGTCCTATGATCGCGCGATCAGTTCTTATGAGTTACACTGGTCACGTACGAGGTGTTAGTGCCACACACGGGGCCGTTCGGGGGCTATTTTGGGTTTTCGCTCACTAACAGCAAATTTTTAAGCCTAAGTCTAGAAATATGCAAATTATCGTCGGATTTTCAAACCGTCCATCCCGTGATTACGCGGTCCGTTTGTATGATTTACCTTGGTCCCATGCGAGGTGTTGGTGCCACTCACGGGGTCGTTCGTGTTTTCTCCCAATAACGCCATTTTTAGCCTAAGTCTAGATATTTTTAAATTATCATCGTATTCTAAAATTAGGAGTCCCGTGATCGCGAGATCAGTTCCTACGAGTTACACTGGTCCCGTGCGACATGTCGCTGCCACTCATGGGGCCATTCGGGAGTTGTTTCGGGTTTTCCCCCACTAACGCCCTGTATTTATGCCCAAGTCTAGAAATATGAAAATTAACATCATATTCTCAAATCGGGAGTCCTGTGATCACGCGATCAATTATTATGAGTTACACTGGTCCCGTGCAAGGTGTTGGTGCCCCACTAACGGCAAGTTTTTAAGTCTATGTCTAGAAATATGAAAATTATCGTCGTATTTTCAAACTCGAAGTCTCGTGATCGCGTGGTCAGTTCTTACGAGTTACATTGGTCCCGTGCGAGGTGTTGGTGCCACTCATGGGGCCGTTCGGGGGATGTTTCAAGGTTTTCCCCTACTAACACCATGTTTTCCTAAAGTCCTGTATTCTTAAATTATCGTCGTATTCTTAAATCGGGAGTCCCGTGATGATGCGATATGTTCGTAGGAGTTACATTGGTCCCGTGTAAGGTGTTGGTGCCACTCATGGGGCCATTCGGGTTGTTTCGGGTTTTCGCCCACTAACTGCAAGTTTTTAAGTTTATTTCTAGAAATATGAAAATTATCATCGTATTCTCAAACCGAGAGTCTCATGATCGTGTGGTCAGTTCTTACGCATTACATTGGTCACGTGCGAGGTGTTGGTGCCACTCATGGGTCCGTTCGGGGGATGTTTCGTGGTTTTCCCCTACTAACACCATGTTTTGTCTAAGTCCTGATATTTTTAAATTATCGTCGTATTCTCAAACCAGGAGTCCCGTGATCGCACGATCAGTTCGTACGAGTTACATTGGTCCTGTGCGAGGTGTTTGTGCCATTCACGGGGCCGTTCGGGGGCTATTTCGGGTTTTCACCCACTAACGACAAGTTTTTAAGCCTAAGTCTAGCAATATTCAAATGATCGTCGTATTCTCAAACTGGGAGTCCTGTGATCGCGCGATCATTTCGTATGAGTTACATTCAGCCCGTGCGAGGTATTGGTGTCACTCACGGGGACATTCGAGAGCTATTTCGAGTTTTCCCCCACTAACGCCATGTTTTGCCTAAGTCTTGATATTTTTAAATTATCGTCGTATTCTCAAACCGGGAGTCCCTTGATCACGCGGTCATTTCCTACGAATTACATTGGTCCCGTTGAAGGTGTTGGCGCTACTCACGGGGCCATTCGGGGGCTATTTTGGGTTTTCCACCACTAACGCCCCATTTTTCGGCCTAGGTCTTAAAATATGCAAATTATCATCGTATTCTCAAACCGGGAGTCCCATCATCGCGCGATCAGTTCTTATGAGTTACATTGGTCCCGTCCGAGGTGTTGGTCCCACTCACGGGGCCGTTCGGGGGCTGTTTTGGGATTTTGCTCACTAACTTTAAGTTTTTAAGCCTAAGACTAGAAATATGAAAATTATAGTCCTATTCTCAAACCGAGATTCCCTTGATCACGCAGTCATTTCCCACAAGTTACATTGGTCCCGTTCAAGGTGTTAGTGCCACTCACGAGGCCATTCGGGGGTTATTTCGTGTTTTCGCCCACTAATGCCATGTTTAACGTAAGTCCTGTTATTTTTAATTATCATCGTATTCTCAAATTGGGAGTCCCGTGATCGTTCGGTTAGTTCCTACTAGCTACATTGGTCCCGTGTGACGTGTTGCTACCACTCACGGGGCCATTCGGGGGCTGTTTCTGGTTTTCCCCACTAACGCCCTATTTTTATGCCCATGTCTAGAAATATGCAAAATTAACTTTATATTCTCAAACCGGGAGTCCCATGATAACGCGATCAGTACTCACTGGTCCTGTGCGAGGTGTTGGTGCCATTCACGGGGCCATTCAGGGGAAGTTTTGGGTTTTCACCCTTTAACGACAAGTTTTCAAGCCTAAGTCTAGAAATATTCAAATTATCGTCGTATTCTCAAATCGAGAGTCCCGTCATCGCGCGGTCAATTCGTATGAGTTACATTGGTCCCGTGCTTGATGTTGGAGCCACTCACGAAGTCGTTCGGATTTTCCCCCACTAACTCCATGTGTTACCTAAGTCCTGATATTTTTAAATTATTTTTGTATTCTCAAACTAGGACTCCCATGATCGCGTGGTCAGTTCCTACGATTTACATTGGTCCCGTGCGACATGTCGGTGCCACACACGATCGTTCGGGGGCCGTTTCGAGTTTTGCCCCGCTAACGCCCTGATTTTATGCCCAAGTCTAGAAATATACAAATTAACGTTGTATTTTCAAATCAGGAGTCTCGTGATCGCACGATCAGTTCGTACGAGTTACATTCTCACGGGGCCATTCGGGTTTTCGCCAACTAACGGCAAGTTTTAATTTATATCAAGAAATATGAAAATTATCATCATATTCTCAAACCGAGAGTCTCGTGATCGCGTGGTTATTTCTTAAGAGTTACATTGGTCCCGTGCAAGGTGTTGGTGCCACTCACGGGGCCGTTCGGGGGATGTTTCGAGGTTTTCCCCTACTAACACCATGTTTTGCCAAAGTCCTGATATTTTTGAATTATCGTCGTATTCTTAAACCGAGAGTCCCGTGATTGCACGGTCAGTTCATACGACTTACATTGGTCATGTGCGAGGTGTTGGTGTAATTCACGGCGCCGTTCGGGGGCTATTTCGGGTTTTTACCCACTAATGGCAAGTTTTTAAGTCTATGTCTAGAAATATGAAAATTATCGTCGTATTCTCAGACTAAGAGTCCCGTGATCGCGCGATCAGTTCGTATGACTTACATTGGTCCCTTGCGAGGTGTTGGTGCCACTCACGGGGCCATTCGGGGGCTATTTCGGGTTTTCCCCCATTAACGCCATGTTTTTTCCTAAGTCCTGTTATTTTTAAATTATCGTCGTATTCTCAACCTAGGAGTCCCGTGATCGCACGGTTAATTCCTACGAGTTACACTGGTCCCGTGCAAGGTGTTGGTGCCACTCACAGGGCCATTCGAGTTGTTTCGGGTTTTCACCCACTAACGACAAGTTTTTAATTCTCTGTCTAGAAATATGAAAATTATCATCGTATTCTCAAACTGAGAGTCCCGTGATCGCGCGGTCAGTTCGTATGACTTACATTGGTCCCTTGCGAGGTGTTGGTGCCACTCACAGGTCCATTCGAGGGCTATTTCGGGTTTTCCCCCATTAACGCCATGTTTTTCCTAAGTCCTGTTATTTTTAAATTATCGTCGTATTCTCAACCCGGGAGTCCCTTAATCGCACGATCAGTTCGTACGAGTTACATTGGTCCCGTGCGAGGTGTTCGTGCCACTCACAGGGACGTTCAAGTTGTTTTGTGTTTTCACCCACAAACTGCAAGTTTTCAAATCTATGTCTAGAAATATGAAAATTATCATCGTATTCTCAAACCGAGAGTCCCGTGATCCCGCAGTCAGTTTGCATGAATTACATTAGTCCCGTACGAGGTGTTGATACCACTCACGAGGCCGTTCGGGGTCTATTTCGGGATTTCCCCCACTAACGCCAAGTTTTCCCTAAGTCCTGATATTTTAAAATTATCATCATATTCTAAAACCGAGAGGGATGTAATCATGCAGTCACTACGTACGAGTTACATTGGTCCCGTACGAGGTGTTGTGCCCCTCACGCAGTCGTTCAGGGGTTGTTTCGTGTTTTCACCCATTAACGAAAAGTTTTTAAGCCTATGTCTAGAAATATGTAAATTATCATCGTATTCTCAAATCGGGAGTCTTGTGATCGCGTGGTCAGTTCTTACGAGTTACATTGGTCCCGTGCGAGGTGTTGGTGCCACTCACGGGGCCGTTCATGGGATGTTTCGAGGTTTTCCCCTACTAACACCATGTTTTACCAAAATCCTGGTATTTTTAAATTATTTTCGTATTCTTAATCCGAGAGTTCCGTGATCACGCGGTCAGTTCATATGAGTTACATTGGTCCCGTGCGAGCTGTTGGGGCCGTTCACGGGGCCGTTCGGGGTCTATTTCGGGTTTTTGGCCACTAATGGCAAGTTTTTAAGTCTATGTCTAGAAATATGAAAATTATCGTTGTATTCTCAAACCGAGAGTCCCGTGATCACGCGGTCAGTTCGTATCACTTACATTGGGGGCTATTTCGAGTTTTGCCTCACTAACGCCATGTTTTGCCTAAGTCTTGTTATTTTTAAATTATCGTCAGATTCTCAAACTGGGAGTCCCGTGATCGCGCGGTCAGTTCATACGAGTTACATTGGTCCCATGCAAGGTGTTGGTGCCACTCACAGGGCCGTTCAAGTAGTTTCGGGTTTTCACCCACTAACAGTAAGTTTTTAAGTCTATGCCTAGAAATATGAAAATTATAGTCGTATTCTCAAACCGAGTGTCCCGTGATCACGCAGTCAGTTCGTATGAGTTACATTAGTCCCGTACGAGGTGTTGGTACCACTCACGGGGCCGTTCGGAGGCTATTTCGGGTTTTTCTCCCACAAACGCCATGTTTTCCCTAAGTCCTAAAATTTTGAAATTACTGTAATATTCTAAAACTGAGAGGCATCTGATCACGTAGTCAGTTCGTACAAGTTACATTGGTCCCGTACGAGGTGTTGTGCCCCTCACGCAGTCGTTCGGGGGTTGTTTCGTGTTTTCGCCCACTAACGGCAAGTTTTTAAGCTTATGTCTAGAAATATGTAAAATATCGTCGTATTCTGAAACCGTGTGTCCCGTCATCGCACGGTCAGTTCTTATGAGTTACATTGGTCCCGTACGAGGTGCTGGTGTCACTCATGGGGACATTCGAGTTGTTTCGAGTTTTTGCCCACTAACGGCAAGTTTTTTCTATGTCTAGAAATATGAAAATTATCATCGTATTCTTAAACTGGTAGTCCTGCGATCACGCAGTCAGTTCGTACGAGTTATATTGGTCCCGTGCGAGGTGTTGGTGCCACTCACGGGGCCGTTTGAGGGTCGTTTAGAGTTTTTGCCCACTAACGCCATGTTTTGCCTAAGTCCTGATATTTTTAAATTATCATCGTATTCTCAAACCGGGAGTCTCGTGATCCCGCGGTCAAGTTGTACGAGTTAGATTGGTCCCGTGCTAGGTGTTAGTGCCACTCACAGGGCCGTTTGGGGACTATTTCGGGGTTTCGCCCACTAACGACAAGTTTTTAATCCTAAGTCTAAAAATATGCAAATGATCATCGTATTTTGAAATTGGGAGTCCCGTGATCACATGATTAGTTTGTACGAGTGACATTCGTCCCGAGCGAGGTGTTTGTGCCACTCACGGGGACATTCGAGAGTTGTTTCGGGTTGTCCCCCACTAACGCCATGTTTTGCCTTAGTCTTGATATTTTTAAATTATCATCGTATTCTCAAATCGGGAGTCCCTTGATCACGCGGTCATTTCCTACGAGTTACATTGGTCCCGTTCAAGGTGTTGGCGGTACTCACGGGGCCGTTCGACGGCTATTTCGGGTTTTCCCCCACTAACGCCCTATTTTTCTGCCTAGGTCTTGAAATATGTAAATTATCATCATATTCTCAAATTGGGAGTCCCATGATCACGCGATCAGTTCTTATGAGTTACATTGGTCCGGTGCGAGGTGTTGGTGCCACTCACGAGGCCATTCGGGGGCTGTTTTGGGATTTCGCTCACTAACAGCAAGTTTTTAAGCGTAAGTCTAGAAATATGCAAATTATTGTCGTATTTTCAAATCGGGACTCCCTTGATTATGCGATCATTTCCTAGGAGTTACATTGGTCCCGTGCGAGGTGTTGGTGCCACTTACGGGGTCATTCGGGGGTTGTTTCAAGTTTTCCCCCACTAACGACATGTTTAGCCGAAGTCCTGATATTTTTAAATTATCGTCGTATTCTCAAATCGGGAGTCCCGTGATTGCTCGGTTAGTTCCTACGAGTTACATTGGTCCCATGCAAGGTGTTGGTGCTGCTCACGGGGACGTTCGCGGGGGTTTTTGAGTTTTCGCCCACTAACAGCAAGTTTTCAAGCCTAAGTCTAGAAATATACAAATTATTGTCGTATTCTCAAATTGAGAGTCCCATGATCGTGCGGTCAGTTCCTACGAGTTACATTGGTCCCGTGCGATATGTTGGTGCCACTCACGGGATCGTTCGGGTTTTCCCCGACTAACGCCATGCGTTACCTAAGTCCTGATATTTTTAAATTATCTTTGTATTCTCAAACTAGGAGTCCCATGATCGTGTGGTCAGTTCCTACGATTTACATTGGTCCCGTGCGACGTGTCGATGCCACTAACGAGGTCGTTCGGGGGCTATTTCATGTTTTCCCCCACTAACGCCCTGATTTTATGCCCAAGTCTAGAAATATGCAAATTAACGTCCTATTTTCAAATCGGTAGTCTCGTGATCACGTGATCAGTTCGTACGAGTTACATTGGTCCCGTGCAAGGTGTTGGTGCCACTCACGGGGCCATTCGGGTTGTTTCGAGTTTTCACCCACTAATGGTAAGTTTTTAAGTCTATGTCTAGAAATATGAAAATTATCATCGTATTCTCAAACAGGGAGTCTCGTGATCACGTGGTGAGTTCTTACGAGTTACATTGGTCCCGTGCGAGGTGTTGGTGCCACTCACGGGGCCGTTTCGAGGATTTCCCCTACTAACACAATGTTTTGCCAAAGTCCTGATATTTTTAAATTATCGTTCTATTCTCAAACCAGGAGTCCCGTCATCGCCCGGTCAATTCGTATGAGTTACATTGGTCCCGTGCGACGTGTCGATGCCATTCACGGGGCCGTTCGGGGGCTATTTTGGGTTTTTGCCCACTAACGGCAAGTTTCTAAGTTTATGTCTAGAAATATCAAAATTATCACCGTAATCTCAAACTAGGAGTCCCATGATCGTGCGGTCCATTCGTATGAGTTGCATTGGTCCCGTACGAGGTGTTGGTGCCACTCACGGGGCCGTTCGGGGGTTGTTTTGAGTTTTCCCCCACTAATGCCATGTTTTTCCTAAGTCCTGATATTTTTAAATTATCATCGTATTCTCAAGCCGGGAGTCCCGTGATTGCGCTGTAAATTTGTACGAGTTACATTGGTCCTGTGCGATGTGTTGGTGCCACTCACGGGGCCGTTCGGAGGCTGTTTCGAGTTTTTGCCAACTAACGGCAAGTTTTTAAGCCTAAGTCTATAAATATGCAAATGATCGTTGTATTCTCAAACTGGGAGTCCCGTGATCGTGCGATCTATTCGTACGAGTTACATTCGTCCCGTGCGAGGTGTTGGTCCCACTCACGGGGACATTCGGGAGCTATTTCGGGTTTTCCCCCACTAACGCCATGTTTAGCCTAAGTCCTGATATTTTTAAATTATCATCGTACTCTCAAATCGAGAGTCCCGTGATCGCGCAGTCAGATCCTAGGAGTAACATTGGTCCCGTGTGACGTGTCTCTCCCACTCACGGGGCCATTCAGGGTCTGTTTCGGGTTTTCACCCACTAACACCCTATTTTTATGCCCAAATCTAGAAATATGCAAAATTAACGTTGTATTCTCAAACCGGGAGTCCCATGATCATGCGATCAGTTCTTATGAGTTACACTAGTCCTGTGCGAGGTGTTGGTGCCACTCACGGGGCCGTTCGGGGGTTGTTTTGTGTTTTTGCCCACTATCGGCAAGTTTTCAAGCCTAAGTCTAGAAATATGCAAATTATCGTCGTATTCTCAAATCGAGAGTCCCGTGATTGTCCCGTTTGAGGTGTTAAATTGTCCCGTTTGAGGTGTTGGTGCTACTCACGGAGCCGTTCGATGGTTGTTTCGGGTTTTCCCCCACTAGCGCCCTGTTTTTATGCCTAAGTCTAGAAATATGAATATTAATGTCGTGTTCCCAAATCGGGAGTCTCGTGATCGCGCAATCAGTTCGTACGAGTTACATTGGTCCCGTACGAGATGTTTGTGCCACCCACGAGGTCGTTCGGGTTTTCCCCCACTAACACCATGTGTTACCTAAGTCCTGGTATTTTTAAATTATCTTCATATTTTCAAACTAGGAGTCTCGTGATCACGTGGTCAGTTCCTACGATTTACACTGGTCCCGTGCGACGTGTCGGTGCCACTCACGGGGTCGTGCAGGGGCCATTTCGGGTTTTCCCCCACTAACGCCCAGATTTTATGCCCAAGTCTAGAAATATGCAGATTAACATCCTATTTTCAAACCAGGAGTTTCGTGATCGCACGATCAGTTCATACGAGTTACATTGGTCATGTGCAAGGTGTTGCTACCACTCACGGGGCGTTTGGGTTGTTTCGAGTTTTCGCCCACCAACGGCATGTTTTTAAGTCTATATCTAGAAATATGAAAATTATCATCGTATTCTCAAATCGAGAGTCTCGTGATCGTATGGCCAGTTCTTACGAGTTACATTGGTCCCGTGCGAGGTGTTGGTGCCACTCACGGGGTCGTTCGACGGCTGTTTTGGGTTCTCCCCACTAACACCACTTTTGCTTAAGTCCTGATATTTTTAAATTATCATCGTATTCTCAAATCTGAGAGTCCCGTGATCACGAAGTCAGTTCGTACGAGTTATATTGGTCTCGTGCGAGGTGTTGGTGCAACTCACGGGGCCGTTCGGGGGCTATTTCGGGTTCTGCCCCACTAATGCCATATTTTGCCTAAGTCCTAATATTTTTAAATTATCATCGTATTCTCAAATCGAGAGTCCCATGATCGCACGATCAGTTCGTAAGAGTTACATTGGTCCCGTGTGAGTTATTGGTGCCAATCACGGGGCCGTTCGAGGGCTATTTCCAGTTTTTGCTACTAACGGCAAGTTTTTAAGCCTAAGTGTAGAAATATGCTAATTATCGTCATATTATAAAATCGGGAGTCCCATGATCGTGAGGTCAGTGCCTACGAGTTACATTAGTCCCGTACGAGGTGTTAGTGCCACTCACTGGGCCATTCGGGGTCTATTTTGAGTTTTCCCCCACTAATGCCATGTTCTGCCTAAGTCGTGATATTTTTAAATTATCGTCGAATTCTCAAACCGAGAGTCCATTGATCGCATGGTCAGTTTGTACGAGTTACATTGGTCACGTGCGAGTTGTTGGTGCCACTCACGGGGCCGTTCGGGGTTTATTTTGGGTTTACGCACACTAACGACAATTTTTTATGCCTATGTCTAGATATATGCAAATTATCATCGTATTCTCAAACCGGGAGTCCAGTTTTTGCACTCTCAGTTCTTAAGAGTTACACTGGTCCCGTGAGAGGTGTTGGTGCCACCCACGGGGCCGTTCGGGGGTTATTTCGGGTTTTCCCCCACTAATGCCATGTTTTGCCTAAGTCCTGATATTTTTAAATTATCATCATACTCTCAAACCAAGAGTCCCGTGATCGCGCGGTCAGTTCGTATGAGTTGCATTGGTCCCGTTCGAGGTGTTGGTGCCACTCAGGGGGCCGTTCTGGGGCTCTTTCGGGTTTTCGCCCACTAACGGCATGTTTTTAAGTCCATGTCTAGAAATAAGAAAATTATCATCGTATTCTCAAACTCGGAGTCCCGTGATCGCGAGGTCAGGTCGTACGAGTTACATTGTTCCCGTGCGAGGTGTTGGTGCCACTCATGGGGCCGTTCGGGGGTTGTTTTGGGTTTTCCCCACTAATTCCATGTTTTGCTTAAGTCCAAATATTTTTAAATTATCATCTTATTCTCAAACTGGGAGCCATGTTCATGTGAGGTCAGTTCGTATGAGTTACATTGGTCCCGTGCGAGGTATTGGTGCCACTCACAGGGCCGTTAGGGGGCTATTTCGGGTTTTCGCCCACTAAGGGCAATTTTTTAAGCCCATGTCTATAAATATGCAAATTATCGTCGTATTCTTATACTCGGAGTCCCGTGATTGCGCGATCAGTTCATACGAGTTACCTTGGTCCCGTGCGAGGTGTTGGTGCCACTCACGGGGCCGTTCGGGGGATGTTTTGGGTTTTCGCCCACTAACGGCAAATTTTTAAGCCTAATTCTTAAAATATGCAAATGATCATTGTATTCTAAAACTGGGAGACCCGTGATCGCGCGATCAGTTCGTACGAGTTACATTGGTCCCGTGCGAGGTCTTGGTGCCACTCACGAGCCGTTTGGGGGCTCTTTCGGGTTTTCGCCCACTAACAAAAAGTTTTTAAGCCAAAGTCTAAAAATATGCATATTATCGTCGTATTCTTAAATCGGGAGTCCCGTGATCACACGGTCAGTTCATACGAGTTACATTGGTCTCGTGTGAGGTGTTGGTGCCACTCACGGGGCCATTCGGATGTTGTTTCGGGTTTTCTCTCTCTAACACCATCTTTTACCTAAGTCCTGATATTTTTAAATTATCATCGTATTCTCAACCCGGGCGTTCCGTGATCGCGCGGTCAATTCCTACGAGTTACATTGGTCCCGTGCGAGGTGTTGATGCCACTCACGGGGCAATTCGGGTGCTGTTTCTCGTTCTCTCCCAGTAACGACAAGTTTTTAAGCCTCGGTCTATAAATATGCAAATTATCGTGTATTCTCAAATAGGGAGTCATGTGTTTGCACGATCAGTTCGTACAAGTTACATTGGTCTTGTGCGAGTTGTTGGTACCACTCACGAGGTCGTTCAGGGGCTATTTCGGGTTTTTGCCCACTAATGGTAAGTTTTTAAGCCTAATTCTAGAAATATACAAATCATCATCGTATTCTCAAACCGAGAGTCCCGTGATCGCGAAGTCAGTTAGTAAGAGTTACATTGGTCCCATGTGAGGTTTTGGTGCCACTCACGGGGCCGTTTGGGGGTTGTTTTGGGTTTTCTCCCACGAACCGCATGTTTTTAAGTCTAATTCTAGAAATATGCAAATTATCATCGTATTCTCAAACGGGGAGTCCAGTGATCTGGCGGTCAGTTCGTAGGAGATACATTGGTCCCGTGCAAGGTATTGGTGCACTCACGGGGCCAGTCGAGGGCTATTTCGAGTTTCCCCCCACTAATTCCATGTTTTGCCTAAGTCCTGAAATTGTCATCGAATTCTTTAACCAGGAGTTCCGTGATTGTTCGGTCAGTTCCTACGAGTTACATTGGTCCCGTGCGAGGTGTAGGTGCCACTCACGAGGCTGTTCGGGGGCTATTTTGGGTTATCCCAGACTAATGCCCTATTTTTATCCCTGAGTCTAGAAATATGCAAATTAATGTCGTATTATCTAAGTGGGAGTCTAGTGATCCCGCGCTCAGTTCTTACGAGTTACATTTGTCCCGTGCGAGCTGTTGGTGCCACTCACGGGGCCGTTCGGGGGCTATTTCGGGTTTTTACCCACTAATGGTAAGTTTTTAAGCCTAAGTCTATAAATATGAAAATTATCATTATATTCTCAAACCGAGAGTCCCGTGATCGCGAGGTCAGTTCGTACGAGTTACATTGGTCCCGTGCGAGGTGTTGGTGCCACTCACGGGGATGTTCGGGGGTTGTTTCGTGTTTTCCCCCACTAACCCCATGTTTTGCCTAAGTCCCCATAATTTTAAATCATTGTCGTGTAATCATGCGGTCAGTTCGTACGAGTTACATTGGTCCCGTACGAGGTATTGGTTCCACTCACGGGGCCGTTCCGGCGCTATTTCAGGTTTTCACCCACTAACGACAAGTTTTTAAGCCAATGTCTAGAAATATGCAAATTATCATCCTATTCACAAACTGGGACTCCCGTGATCACGTGGTTAGTTCGTACGAGTTAGATTGTTCCCGTACGAGGTGTTGGTGTCACTCACTGGGCCGTTCGGGCGCTGTTTCGAGTTTTCCCCCACCAACGCCATGTTTTTCCTAAGTCTTGATAGTTTTAAATTATCATCGTATTCTCAAATTGGGAGTCCTGTGATTGCGCAGTCAGTTCGTACGAGTTACATTGGTCCCGTGCGACATGTTGGTGCCACTCACGGAGCCGTTCGGGGGCCATTTCGGGTTTTTGCCCACTAACGGCAAGTTTTTAAGCCTAAGTCTCGAAATAAGAAAATTATCATTATATAATCAAATCCGGAGTCCTGTGATTGCGCGGTCAGTTCGTACGAGTTACATTGGTCCCGTGTGAGGTGTTGGTGCCACTCACGGAGCCATTCGGGGGTTGTTTCGGGTTTTCCCCCACTAACGCCATGTTTTACCAAAGTCCTGATATTTTAAATTATCATCGTATTCTAAAACTGGGAGTTTCTTGATCGCGCGATCAGTTCTTATGGGTTATATTGGTCCCTTGTGAGTGTTGGTGCCACTCACGGGGCCGTTCGGCAGCTATTTCGGGCTTTCACCCACTGACGGCATGTTTTTAAGCCTAATTCTAGAAATATGCAAATTATCATCATATTCTTAAATCGGGAGTCCCGTGGTCACGCGGTCAGGTCCTACGAGTTACATTGGTCCCGTGCGAGGTGTTTGTGCCACTCACAAGGCCGTTCGGGGGTTGTTTTGGGTTTTTGCACGCTAACGGCAAGTTTTTAAGCCTAATTCTAGAAATATGCAAATTATCATTGTATTCTCAAACCGAGAGTCCCGTGATCACGCGGTCAGTTCGTACGAGATACGATTGTCCCGTGCGAGGTGTTGGTGCCACTCATGGGGCCCGTCAGGGGCTATTTCGAGTTTCCCCCACTAACTCCATGTCTTCCCTAAGTCGTAATATTTTTAAATTATCGTGAAATTCTCAAATCGGGAGTCCCGTGATCGTGCGGTCAGTTCCTATGAGTTACATTGGTCCCGTGCGAGGTTTAGGTGCCACTCACGGGGCCGTTCGAGGGCTATTTTGGGTTTTCCCCCACTAACGCCCTATTTTTATACCTGTCTAGAAATATGCAAATTAACATCGTTTTCTCAAAGCGGAAGTTCAGTGATCGCGCGCTCAGTTCTTACGAGTTACATTGGTCCCGTGCGAGGTGTTGGTGCCACTCACGGGGCCATCCGGGGGTTGTTTCGGGTTTTCCCCCACTAATGCCATGTTTTGCCTATGTCCTGATATTTTTAAATTATCGTCGTATTCTCAAATTGAGAGTACAATGAATCTGCAATCAATCGTACGAGTTACATTGGTCCCGTGCGAGGTGTTGGTGCCAATCACAGGGTCGTTCGGGGGCTATTTCGGGTTTTCACCCACTAAGGGCAAGTTTTTAAGCCTAAGTCTAGAAATATGAAAACTATCCTCGTATTCTCAAACGAGGAGTCCCGTGATCGCGAGGTCTGTTCGTACAATTTACATTGGTCCCGTGCGATGTATTGGTGCCACTCAAGGGGCCGTTCGAGGGTTGTTTCGTGTTTTCCCCCACTAACGCCATGTTTTGCCTAAGTCCTGCTATTTTAAATTATCATTGTATTCTCAAACTGGGAGTCATGTGATCATGCGGTTAGTTCGTACGAGTTATGTTGGTCCCGTGCGAGGTATTGGTGCCACTCACGGGGCCATTCGGGGGCTATTTTGGGTTTTCGCCCACTAACGGTAAGTTTTTAAGCCTATGTCTAGAAATATAAAAATTATCACCGTATTCTTAAACTGGGAGTCCCGTGATCACACGGTGAGTTCGTACGAGTTACATTGGTCTGGTGCGAGGTGTTGGTACCACTCACGGGGCCATTCGGGGGTTGTTTCGGGTTTCCCCCCACTAACGCCATGTTTTGCCTAAGTCTTGATAGTTTGAAATTAACTTCGTATTCTCAAATTGGGAGTCCGGTGATTGCGCGGTCAGTTCATACGAGTTACATTGGTCTCGTGTGAGGTGTTGGTGCCAGTCACGGGGTCGTTTGGGGACTATTTCGGGTTTTCGCCCACTAACGACAAATTTTTAATCGAAAGTCTAGAAATATGCAAATTATCATCGTATTCTCAAATCTAAAGTCCCATGATCGCGTGGTCTGTTCGTACGAGTTACATTGGTCTCGTGTGAGGTGTTGGTGCCACTCGCGGGGACATTCAAGGGTTGTTTAGGCTTTTCCCCCACTAACGCCATGTTTTACCTAAGTCCTGATATTTTAAAATTATCTTCGTATTCTAAAATCGGGACTCTTGTGATCGAACAGTCGGTTCTTACAAGTTACATTGGTCCCTTGAGAGGTGTTGGTGCCACTCACAGGGCCGTTCAGGAGCTATTTCGGATTGTCACTCACTGAAGTCAAGTTTTTAAGCCTCAGTCCGGAAATATATAAATTATTGTCATATTCTTAAACTGAGAGTCCCGTGATCACGCGGTCAGTTCGTACGAGTTACATTGGTCCCATGCGAGGTGTTGGTGCCACTCACGGGGCCGTTCTGGGACTGTTTCGGGTTTTCGCCCACTAACAGCAAGTTTTTAAGCCTAATTCTAGAAATATGCAAATTATCATCGTATTCTCAAACTGGGAGTCCCGTGATTGCCCAGTCAGTTCGTACGAGTTACATTGGTCCCGTGCGAGGTGTTGGTGCCACTCACGGGGCCAGTCGGGGGCTATTTCAAGTTTCCCCACTAACTCCAAGTTTTTCCTAAGTCCTAATATTTTTAAATTATCATCTAATTCTCAAACCGGGAGTCTCGTGATCGTGCGGTCAATTCCTACGAGTTACATTGGTCTCGTGGGAGGTGTTGGTGCCACTCATGGGGACATTCAGGGGTTGTTTAGGATTTCCCCCACTAACGCCATGTTTTGCCTAGGTACTGATATTTTAAAATTATCATCGTATTCTAAAACCGGGACTCTCGTGATCGTACAGTCAGTTCTTACGAGTTACATTGGTCCCTTGTGAGGTGTTGGTGCCACTCACGGGGCCGTTCGGGAGCTATTTTGGGTTTTCACCCACTAACGGCAAGTTTTTAAGCCTCAGTCTAGAAATATGTAAATTATCATCATATTCTCAAACCGAGAGTCCCGTGATCACGCGGTCAGTTCGTACGAGTTACATTGATCCCTTGCGACGTGTTGGTGCCAATCACGGGGCCGTTCGGGGGCTATTTCAAGTTTTCACCCACTAAGGGAAAATTTTTAAACCTAAGTCTAGAAATATGAAAACTATCCTCGTATTATCAAATCGGGAGTCCCGAGATCGCGAGGTCAGTTTGTACGAGTTACATTGGCCCCGTGCTATGTGTTGGTGCCACTCATGGGGCCATTCGGGGGCTGTTTCGAGTTTTCCCCCACTAACGCCATGATTTGCCTAAGTCCTACTATTTTTAAATTATCATTGTATTCTCAAAACGGGAGTCATGTAATCATGCGGTTAGTTCGTACGAGTTACATTGGTCCCGTGCGAGGTATTGGTTCTACTCACAGGGTCGTTCGGGATCTATATCGGGTTTTCGCCCAGTAACGGCAAGTTTTTAAGTCTATGTCTAGAAATATGAAAATTATCACCATATTCTCAAATTGGGAGTCCCGTGATCGCGCAGTGAGTTCTTACGAGTTACAATGGTCCTGTGTGAGGAGCTGGAGCCACTCACGGGGCCGTTCGGGGGCTGTTTCGGGTTTCCCCCACTAACGCCATGTTTTGCCTAAGTCTTGATAGTTTGAAATTATCATCGTATTCTCAAATTTGGAGTCTTGTGATTGCGCAGTCAGTTCGGACGAGTTACATTGGTCCCCTGCGAGGTGTGGGTGCCACTCATGGGGCCGTTCGGGACTATTTTGGGTTTTTGCCCACTAATGGCAAGTTTTTAAGCCAAAGTTTAGAAATATGCAAATTATCATCGTATTCTCAAATCGAAAGTCCCGTGATCGCGTGGTCAGTTCGTATGAGTTACATTGGTCTCGTGTGAGGTGTTGTTGCCACTCACGGGGACATTCAGGGGTTTTTTACGGTTTTCCCCCGCTAACGCCATGTTTTGCCTAAGTCTTGATATTTTAAAATTATCATCATATTCTAAAATAGGGACTCTCATGATCGCATAGTCAGTTTTTACGAGTTACATTGGTCCCTTGTGAGGTGTTGGTGCCACTCACGGGGCCATTCGGGAGCTATTTTGGGTTTTCACCCACTAACGGCAAGTTTTTAAGCCTCAGTATAGAAATATGTAAATTATCATCATATTCTCAAACCGAAAGTCCCTTGATCACGCGGTCAGTTCGTACGAGTTACATTAGTCCCGAGCGAGGTGTTGGTGCCACTCACGGGGCCATTCAGTGGGTATTTTGGGTTTTCCCCCACTAACACCCTGTTTTTATGCCCAAGTCTAGAAATATTCAAATTAACGTCATATTCTTAAAGGGGGAGTCCAATGATCGCGCGCTCATTTATTACGAGTTACATTGATCCCGTGCGAGGTGTTGGTGCGACTCACGGGGCCGTTCGTGGGTCGTTTCGTTTTTTCTCCCACTATTGCCATGTTTTGCCTATGTCCTGATATTTATAAATTATCTTTGTATTCTCTAATTGAGAGTCCAATGATTGCGCGATCAGTCGTACGAGTTACATTGGTCCCGTGCGAGGTGTTGGTGCCACTCTCAGGGCCGTTCAGGGGCTATTTTAGGTTTTCACCCACTAAGGGCAAGTTTTTAAGCCTAGGTCTATAAATATGAAAACTATCCTCCTATTATCAAAGCGGGAGTCCCGAGATCGCGAGGTTAGTTCGTACGAGTTACATTGGTCCTGTGCGATGTGTTGGTGCCACTCACGTGGCCGTTCAGGGGATGTTTCGGCTTTTCCCCCACTATCGCCATGTTTTGCCTAAGTCCTACTATTTTTAAATTATCATTGTATTCTCAAACCGGGATTCATGTGATCATGCGGTTAGTTCGTACGAGCTACATTGGTCCCGTACGAGGTATTGGTTCCACTCACGGGGCCGTTCGGGATCTATATCGGGTTTTCGCCCACTAAGGGCTAGTTTTTTAGCCTATGTTTAGAAAATATGAAAATTATCACCGTATTCTCAAACTGGGAGTCCCGTGATCACGTGGTGAGTTCGTACGAGTTACAATGGTCCCGTGTGAGGTGTTGGTGCCACTCACGGGGACATTCGGGGGCTGTTGCGGGACTCCTGATTTGAGTCTATGACGATATTTTGGAAAAACCTAGACCTAAGCTTAAAAATATGCCGTTAGAGAGGGAAAATTCAAAACAGCCCCCAAATGGCCCCGTGAGAGGCACGAACACCTTGCATGGTACCAATGTAACTCGTACGAACTAACCGCGTGGTCACAGGACTCCCGATTTGAGAATATGATGGTAATTTGAAATTATCTTGACTTAGGCTTAAAACAAGCTGTTAGAGGGAGAAAACTCAAAATAGCCTCCAAGCGGCCTTGTGAGAGGCATGAACACCTTGCATGGAACCAATGTAACTCCTAGGAACTGACAGTGTGGTCACGGGACTCCCGATTGTAATACCCCGTATTTTTGAATATTCCAAATATTCTATTTAATTAAATTGGAGAATTAAATGAGAAAATACGGCTTAATTTAAATTACGTAAGAGTAGTAATTTATAGAGTTTTATTTAAAATTGTAATTTTGGAATATTAATCGAGAGATAGATACCGGTTTATATTGCCTCATTATATTTACTTAGTGCGAGTGGTAAATAGTTACTTAACGCGTGTAGACCGTGTTGGGGTGAGAATGAGTAATATTTTTCAAGTGACTCAAATGATAATTTAGAGGTCACGAATGAGTCCGGAAGGGTGAAATTAGTCGAAATAGTATAATCGGGGGTACTAGCCGAGTCCCGGGGTAATTTTGGACTAAATCGTGACCGTTCGGGGGCGTTTTGGTATTTTAACATGAGAGGGTATGGAGACCTACGAAATTGAGAGTTTTATATCAGCCGTATAATAGAGGGGTTAGGGTTAGAAAACCCATGAAAACACACCATATCCATTAGAGATAAGAGAGAAACCATTCTCAAGGCAGAAAGAAGAATCGGGAAGGATTCAAAGGAGATTTTCACTATCAACTTGTGGGGGAAGAAGGATTGAAGGATGAAGATCATCAATCATCAACAACAACCACGAAATCAGACCCTACTGATCATAAGGCAAGTTGTTTATTGCAAAAAAATTATAAAGTTATAATACCCATGTGTAGGGTTTTTGAATAGTCTTGTTTAAATCAATATCTTGATAGGAGAATTATGATATTTATACATGTTGGGATAGGACATGGATTACCCATGTGTAGGTATATTGTTGAGGTCCGATAAGGCCATTGGGTGTAGGGCTTGGAGTACGGACCGATGAGAATAAATCTGATTTAGTAGAGTATCGGGGAATTCGAAATTGAGTTACGAGTCGAAGTAAATTCAATTTAAGTAATAAACAAGTAGGGTAAGTAATAACTAATGAAATTATATGTGAGGGGTAATTAGGACCCTTAGAGTTGCGTGAATACTCGAATAAATGCAATAGTGAAATAAATTGTAAATTAATGAGTATGGTGGATATAAGTAAAAATATATTTCATACGTGCATGATTTGATGGGTCGGTGTGTACCTACTAAATTATATAAAAGTTTGGGTTAAGAGAATTTTACCTAAATTAATTATGTTAGGGTCGATGAGACATTATGAACTAACCGCGGTCTCAGAATCCACCGATAGGGCTTTATATGGTCACCGTCACCCGTACATGAAGCCTTTCTCCAAGCGGGTAAATTAATGCAAACTTCTCTTCAACTCGGTATAGAGAGAAACCGGTGACAAACTCCAAGCAATTGATATGTATATATGTGAACTTGGATAAACACTAACACTAATTTAGGTGTAAACTAGAGTGGTGAATGAATTTCTCTTTGATAAAAATACACTCAAAACATGAACATTTTCCTAAAACCAATTTTTCTCTCAAACACTCTCTAAGAGATGAGATGGAATGGAAACGTTTTGGAAAAGTTAAGTTGGAAAATGTTCTTCCCGCACATGATAAAGTCTGAAAAAGTTGGTTAAAAACTAAGTGGGGAAGTGGGTGAAAAAACTGCCAAAAACAGTTCGCGCTTGGCATCTCGTTCGAACTACATTTCGTTCGAACGAGTCTTCTAACGAAGCTGCAGTATGGACTCGTTAGAAATCTCGTTAGAAAGACAATCTCGTTCGAACGACATTTCGAACGAAGTTCCCGTATGCCTTAGTGTCAGGTCGTTGGCAAACTCGTTCGAATGACTTCTGGTTCGAACGAAAATCTCGTTCAAACGACATATCGAACGAACTTCCAGAAAGGTTGGAAAATTCGATTTTATCCCAGAAAACTTTATAAACTTATTTTAAAGTTCTAATTAATTCTTTATGAAAATAAAACACAGTTTTTATTAAACCTAACACCCAATAAACTTGTTCCAAGCTCCTATATATATAATATTGCATTCATACCTTGGGAGCATGGAACCATAGTTGATGACGTAGAAACGAGGCACGCAAACCGGCATATTTGATGAAGCTTTATACTCTTTGCCACTACGACTTCAACAAACACTTCATAGGCTTGATAATATTACAATTGAATACTATCCTATGAATAAATGTTTTTGTCCGGAATTGAGCCAAAACTATATATGGACTCAATTGGAAATTTGTGTCCTTACAAATCTCCCCCTTTGGCTATTCCGGGACAAAAACAAAACAAAAAATCCTAAAGGGCCGTTAAGCTCTACTAGACTCAAAACATAACCCACCCAAACTTGACTCAACCCAAGGATCAAACGCTTTGCCATTGAATGATGTCGCTTTAGAAGAATTCCGACACACTTAAGCAAACTATCAAACTCATAGGGAATATCAAAATATTACACGCAATTAAGTAATTACTCCCCCTAAATTAATTCTCCCCTTTATCAAACAAATGACATACTTATAAAGACGTCTCCCCCTAAGATAAATCTCCCCCAAACTAAGATACGATAATAATAGGATTAGATACTATTTCTCCCCCTATCATTCTCCCCCTTTTTGTTCAGGAATAGACAAAGGCTAAAGAATCAAAACAGTAACTTATCTCCCCCAAATAAAGCATATAAAACCTCTAAACTAAGTAAGGGATAAAAGAATGGGATAACAAGCTAAAACACGTAAGTGTGCATATAGTGATGAGAACGTTAAAGCACATGGGCAACAAAAGTTCAACTAATCCAAACAATAACATCGGATACCAACTAGGATGCAAGAAAATGATACCAATATGATATATATATTATTAAGGATGTGATATCAACAAAGAATGCAATAAGATAGATACCAAGTATGAATTAAAGCATATATGGATTAGAAAGCAAAGCAAAGACTAAACAAAATTATCAAATATATGTATACATAATATATATCAAAGAAACTCAAATACACATATATAGATATAAACACACAAATGACACACACAATATATAATAGGAGTCGTTCACACTCGTATGGAAAAAATGTGTCATATGGAAACGGAAGTGTTGGGGTGTGAACTAGTAACGATTAAATTTAGACCCAATCACTTAATAAACGTTCACGGAGTTCTCATTTGATTGCAAACTTCATCACATTTAAATATAACCTCATGTGAGAATATAGATTGAACTCAATGAACAAACATACACAAAGCATACAAGCCTAGCATATTGATGATTCTACAAACCAATAGAGTCATGACATGAAATACGCAACTAGGATAAACGGACATTGTGCAAATCGTTGATATACCATCCAATCTCCCTCAATATGCATTTATATTAAATTTGAATGAATATATCAATCAAACATAGGCCTTGGCAAATTATTTTCTTTTTAATGCCATATTTTCTGTTTTTAGGCCTTTGGACCACGTATTTCTTTTAAATCCATTCAAAACCGTGGCTTACAGTCGCAAAGGGTCACTTAGTCCTTTCGGAGACCTTCCCCGTGCACATTTAAATTTATCATGTTTTCATTTTTCACACAAATCTCACATGCAACGGATTTTGACATGCACTAGTCCTCCTAAGTCACAAATATGTAGATGACAAGATTTGAAGGAGAACACCTCACAAAGCTCAAATATACATATGAAGTTAAAATTACAAAAGAGCTCGTGCATGTGTGAATAGAGGCATATAAAAATAGAATCCATTTAATCAACACAAAATTCAACTTCTCCATAAAAGATATGGTAAAGAACATTATAAGGATTGACAATCTAAACCAAAAGTTCTAGCCACGTGGGAGCGTAAAAGATGGAATTCAAACACAAGTATATGCCACATAAAGTGTGTCAAACAAAAATACACACAAAATAAAATCTTTTTGAGTTTTTGAAATTTTTAACCAAAAATAAATAATATATACTCAAAAGTCAAACAAAAATCATTTGAATTTTTCATTAAACTTCAATTACCATGGGATAAAATCCAAATGATAAACAAAAATCTTTTTGTATTTTTCATTTAATGCAAACAAAATGAAGGAAATATAGAACAAAAGATAAACAAAAATCATAATTCTAGCATGTGATAAGCATGGAGTATAGACTAGAAAATGATTAAACAAGCATACATTTAGCATGTGAATATAGCATGGAGTACAAATGCTAAAGTATGAAAACACTAACACATTCATCCTTTAGATTTAGCAAGGGCGAAAGCATGTGAAAGTAAATGAGAATCAAAAAACCTATTTTGCAAGGCAACCAAGTCGGATTTCCTAACCTAAATTAATGAAGAGTGATTATCTTGGGGTGTTGGAACTTTAACTACCGTGGTTACATTACTATGGAATTTTCTAGGAATTCGTTTAAGATCAAAACAAAATTTCCTAAGATGACCTTTTCGACCACAATGAGTACAAGTAAAAATATGTCGAAAAGATTTTCTTAAGGAGTGATCTCTAAAATCTTTCCTAGATGATTCTCCTAAAACATTGGTTTTGTCATTATGAGAAAATTCATTACAAGTATTGAAGCCTAAACCACAAGTGTCATTTTTAATTTGGACCGTTCCTAATATTTTATCTAGTTTTTCCGAACGACACTCCAAATCAAATTTGACATTACTAGAGTCTTTTAATTTATTTTGCAATTCTAAAATGTTTGACTCTAATAAAACATTTCGCTCTTCAAAAGCAAGAAGTTCCTTTTTCAAGGATTCCATTAAACCCCTAAGGCTATCTCTCTCGCCTTCTACATATTCAAGCTTCTCTTGAAGAGTCCTCTCACGTGTCCTAAGGTCTTCTATTAAAGTATTTTCATCAACGACCTTGACACTCTCTCTTAAACTAGCTTCTAACTTCAAATTAGCCTTTTTTAATTTAATAGATTCTTTATAATGTTCTTGAAAAGCATTTTGAAGTTCACTCACATTAACCTCTTCTTCATTTTCACTCTCCCTTTCTTATCCACTCTCACTATCATCAAAAACAAGAGAATCATAAACAATGACCTTGGAAGTGTCATGTGTTAAAGTTTCATCAATCGAGGAGTTCTCACTATCACTCACATGACTAGCCATAAAAGCCACAAAATTTTGCTTAGTGGGGGAATCGGGTCCCTCTTCCTTATCACTATCACTAAGGGACGCATTATATGCAATGGGTCGTTTACCCTCTTTCCTTAGTTTAGTGGGGAACTCATAAGCCCTATGGCCATAACCTTCACAACCAAAACACTTATTAGACTCGTCCCTATCTAAATTTTCATTACTAGGTTTAGGGATCTTTTCGGCTTTAGGGATCTTCTCACCTTTGTCATGCTTAGAAGTATAAAATTTCTTAAAATCATTTTTAAGTTTATCTTTGTTAATTTTAAGAAATTTTCTAAATTTACGTGCAAACAAAGACATGTCTTCCGAGTCACTATCACTCTCGCTCTCTACTACTTGTTTAACCACTTTTCGGGATTTTAAAGCAACACCCTTTTCGATTTTCTTTTTAGTGTTAGAGGGAAACATATCTAGTTCATAGGTTTGTAAATCACCTACAAGCTCTTCTAATTTCGTAGAAGCTAAAGTTGGTAAAGAATTTAAAACGGTCACTTTCTGAATAAATCGATCAGGTAGGGACCTTAAAATTTTCTTTACAACACGGTTGTCGAGTATTTTCTCTCCCAAGTTAAAAGATGAATTAACAATATCAGAAAGTCTAGCAAAAAATCATCAAAAGTTTCTTTTTCATTCATTTTGATAGTTTCAAATTGAGTGGTGAGGTTTTGGAGTTTTGAAGCTTTAACGACACTAGTTCCTTCATGAGTTAATTGTAAAATATCCCAAGCTTCTTTAGTGGTTTCACACGTCATAATACGTCGAAATTCATCCAGTGTGACAGCGCTAAACAAGGCATTCAAACCACGGGAATTGAAATTAGCAAGTTTAAACTCATTTTCAGTCCATCTATCGGCGGGTTTGGGAACACGTTCATTTTCAACTAAATAAGTTGGTGGGGACCACCCGTTAAAAACAGACATCCAAACTCTCTCGTCGATAGATTTTAGTGCCGATTTCATTCGCGCTTTCCAATACGCATAGTTTGAACCATCGAAAATAGGAAATTTTGAAAATGGGGAAAATTCCATTTTAGCCAAAAATTATTTAAAGGATCGTTAACGAAATAATTTATCGCTTTGGCTCTGATACCAATTTGTAAACGATGTGATGATATCGATCCCCCTGATTTCTTAATTTTCTCGATCAAAATTAAATTATAATTTCCTTTTATAAAACATGAGATACGGAAGCGTAAAATGTGATGGTTCAACTAAAAACAAACAAACACTAAATTTTAGATAATTTCAAATTAAAGTTAAACACAAGTGAAATTAACTTACACAAATATTAAAATCACTTAAACCAATTAATTCATTAATCCAAGCCCTAGAATTTGCCTAAGTCATAATTATCAATATTTCGAAGTTAGGACAAACCAATTTTAGCAAAAGACTTGAATTAACTAAATTTACCTAATATTTAATTTAGCACCAAATTAAATTAAGTGTGATAATTTAAACCAAATTTTATCTTGAATTATCCTAAGAATGCATTCTAAATTATTATGCAAGATAAAATAAATCAATCACACTACACCGCGATGTACGAGGAAAACCCCAAGACGGGAAACAACCTCGGAGGGCCCTAGCCACAAATCCAATAGATACGGAATTACAAGTACAAGACAAAAAGGCTTACAACACACGACTCGATCCCTCTCAAACCTCGACGCTTCTTCTTGTAGACACCTCTTCCTAGTGGATAACCTTGGATCTCCACCGCGGTCTCAGAATCCACCGATAGGGCTATATATGGTCACCGTCACCCGTACATGAAGCCTTTCTCCAAGCGGGTAAATTAATGCAAACTTCTCTTCAACTCGGTATAGAGAGAAACCGGTACCAAACTCCAAGAAATTGATATGTATATATGTGAACTTGGATAAACACTAACACTAATTTGGGTGTAAACTAGAGTGGTGAATGAATTTCTCTTTGATAAAAATACACTCAAAACATGAACATTTTCCTAAAACCAATTTTGCTCTCAAACACTCTCTAAGAGATGAGATGGAATGGAAAAGTTTTGGAAAAGTTAAGTTGGAAAATGTTCTTCCTGCACATGATAAAGTCTGAAAAAGTTGGTTAAAAACTAAGTGGGGAAGTGGGTGAAAAAACTGCCAAAAACAGTTCGCGCCTGGCATCTCGTTCGAACGTCATTTCGTTCGAACGAGTCTTCTAACGAAGCTCCAGTATGGACTCGTTAGAAATCTCGTTAGAAAGACAATCTCGTTCGAACGACATTTCGAACGAAGTTCCAGTATGCCTTAGTGTCAGGTCGTTGGCAAACTTGTTCGAATGACTTCTGGTTCGAACGAAAATCTCGTTCGAACGAACTTCCAGAAAGGTTAGAAAATTTGATTTTAGCCCAGAAAACTTTATAAACTTATTTTAAAGTTCTAATTAATTCTTTCTGAAAATAAAACACAGTTTTTATTAAACCTAACACCCAATAAACTTGTTCCAAGCTCCTATATATATAATATTGCATTCATACCTTGGGAGCATGGAACCATAGTTGATGACGTAGAAACGAGGCACGCAAACCGGCATATTTGATGAAGCTTTATACTCTTTGCCGCTACGACTTCAACAAACACTTCATAGGCTTGATAATATTACAATTGAATACTATCCTATGAATAAATGTTTTTGTCCGGAATTGAGCCAAAACTATATATGGACTCAATTGGAAATTTGTGTCCTTACAATGTATATTATGTATTTAAAGATACATACTGAACTGGTAAGTTCAGTAGTGAAACTTAATTACGACATGCACCTTTGGATAGAGCAAATCTATTTAGTAATTTAAGTAGTGAAACTTAATTACACAAGTGGGAAGACAACAATTATGAGAATTGTAGTAATTTTAGCAGTGAAACTAAATGAGAAGTCTTGAAGAATAACATAGATGAAATGTTACTTGAGAATTAATTAACATACGCGGGATGTTAGTGAAACGGTTGTACTGTATGGGCGATACTAGAACTTAGGTATAGATAAGTTCAGTTGACTACTTTGGTTTTAGTTAGCTTGGGAGGTATGGCTAGATAAATTAAGTGTAGAACGTTAGGTGTGCAAAAAAGATGAGGGGCGAGTAAACTCAAGAGAGTGTACGAGAACATAACATGTGTAATCAATAACCACATTTTATATTGTGATAAATGCTTGTTAAATATTTTCAAAATGTTTTGAGTACTAACTCTTGCTATAAAATATTTTCAAAACCTTTTAGGTGTCCAGCCACAGGGACGCCATGTATGATGATTCCATTCTAGGGAATCGAAGCTGTAGTATGGTAGATGCTTAAAAGATTTTGATTAGACGATATCTCTCATTCAGATCTAGTGAAGGATCTCACTATTCTTAGTATGGACTTGTGGTTCGGTATTAGTCTCAGATGTTTACTTTCAGATTAGTGGATTGTTCTTGTTCTATTGTTGTTTGGGAATTTTTAGCCGATGGTTTATTCGGTATTACTCTTATTCTTTTGTACTTACACTTTGTTGATTGGGTTATAGTACTTGATTATTTTGTTTCCGCATGGTTGGTTTATCTGTTTTAAGAAAGATAAAATTTGGCACCGATCTAATTTTACTTTGGGGATTAGTAATTAAAAAGTTTTTGACAGTAATGCTAAGAATGAACCATTTGAGAAACCTGTTTTAATTTAATAAAGGCCTGATCACCCGATGTTTAATTAGGCGGGGTGTCACAGATGGTATCAGAGCATTAAGTTCCAGTGTCCATAGGATCTATACGGCTTACTACGTTTTCAGCGTATCGTTTGATTGATATAGAGCCCTATCTTAGGATTATTGTACTCCTCTACGTACGTAGTTTACGTCCTCCTGCTATTTAGTAGATGTAGTGTTATATATACGAGTTCGATTGGGCACGGTACGTCGAATATGGCGGTAGGACCAGCATTGGCGTTAGAAGGACTGCAGGAAGGAGGAGTTTGGCATAAAGCATGGAGTGTTCAAAGATGGTAACAATGGGAGAGATGATCGTTGCCGAGGTCACTCCTAGTGTGTAATGGAAGTAGATGCTACAAGGGTTGTTGAGGCATAGCATGCATTTTTTTCTAAATGCCGTGACGGCAAAGGGGGATGCTAATCTAGACCCGGCCAATGCAATGATAGTGGGAGTAGGTCTGAAGAAATTTTGATGAGAACGAGCCGTAAAAATGTGATAAAACGGCGACTGCGCATGTTAACCAATGGAAGTAGTGTGGCCAGACGTTTCGGCATTTAGGGATAGAGTAGAAATACCCAGAAGTGAAAATTTGAGTAAATTTATGAGGCAACGTGGCGGGGATACCAATCACCGCATCCGGACCGAGGGTCCATATACAAATAGAGAGACCTTACGTATAGTTTAACCGCAAAGTTCTCCAATGATGATTCAGAAGCGAAGTGAATGGAAATACCTAAACCCATCACGTGAAATCCTGGTAGAGGCCACTCGTGAGAAAGAAATTTTTCTGTTGAAGTGAACTTGTACCAATGAGATAGGTATAAGAAAAAAAAAGAGCCCTTGAGAGAATGGACTCTTGAGTTGTCGTTCGCAATTTTGGTAAAACTCTTCTTGGACGACTTATGTATATGAAGGCAGTATGGTATTTCTTACAAGGTTGAGGTAAATGATCCTAGGTGGGCGGAGCTAAGAGAATTTAAAGATTTAGTCAAAGAGTAAGATTGAATGTAATGGGGCTGGTACAAGCCATAAGTGGAAACACACTACGGGATTTAATTATTAGATTCTAAGTCGGGACTGTTATGTCCCAGAGTGCGTTCCTCTTCGTCAGCAGAACTAAGGGAACCAGGATGATAGTGTTCAGAATCGAGGCTACCAAGTCCGAGAGGAGGGATACCCAAACCGATCGGTGTGGCCTAGAGTAAGGGAATTTTTTAAAAGATGTCTAGTGTGGTTGTAGGGCCACGCATTTTATTTTAGCTTGAAGTTATTTGAGGAAATAATAACTCCGTTAAGTTTTGCATTCCGAAGAGGACAATCGTGTTAGGTTTGAAAACCATCTGAACCACCAAAGCGATGGACAAGGAAGTATATGGATTTTAGCCTCGAGTGAATGGGGTATATGACGATGCCTCACCTGAAAGAGGGTCGAGTTGTCATTATTCATCAATATGTGGGAGACCTCGGAGATTATGAACATCTCATAGTAATTGATTCTAGTGTGTGGGAACCTAAATGATGTGAGTCAAGGTATGTAATATGACCGCTGAGCGGAGAGATCTAGCTCACTGTTGTAATTAGTGCTAAGGACTTAGTGATAGTATAAGCGCGGTGCCACTTGAATCCTTTAGAAATATTGGAGTATGGTTGCACATATTGTGGAGGAATGGAATTTGGGCATCTCGACTATGTGTTGTTCTGATAATACTCAGTAAGAATGCATGGAGGAGAGGTCCCTTGTTTAAGTTCGGTTGCGAAAGGGGATACAACTGAATTTTTATGCACGTCGGGAGAAGAGACGTTGTTAGATGCTAGGACATCAGTGGAGCCGGTAGTGTTGTGGAGGAACAATAAAAGGCTTACTTCACCACGAAGGGATAAGTGGGACTTTATGGGAAAGGATTTGATTTTTTTCTATAGGGGATGGAGAATACCCGCAAGATTGTAGTCACGTCATGTAGACAAGGCTAGAGTTGAGGAAAATCACGTTACGGGTGCGACGCTTACAATATTTTTGCAAATGTGCACGGAAAAAAGGGTGTATGGGCACCCTAATCAATTGGCCTTCTTAGACATCCGAGATAGAGGGATGCGGAAAATTATTTTGCACGCCGGTGGGGAAATTATAAAGTAACCAACCCCAAAAGTGCGCCAATTATGAAGAGTGCACGAATTGTAAAGTATAATATACCCGGGGAGAGAGGGGAATAGATTACCACTTGAGGAAAGATGACGTGAGTGGGAAGCGGTGTTGAGGAAGGGACGTAGTGAGATTGTCTCCAGACGCACCGCTAGTTGATAGAGAAAGATAGACTCGAAATGAACAACCGAAATGTGATAGTGAAACTATGTCTCCAATGATGGAAGAAGAAGACAGACTTATAAATTATTGATGGGATGTGAACATCATAATTAAGCTAACATTTCGTTGGGGTAGCGGAATGGGGTGACCGGGATGGATTAACATGTAGTTAAAAAGGGAGAGTGCACAGTGCCGCTCTACATGATTATGAATCATAATGAAATACTAAAATTCAACCCTGTGAGAGATGGTCAAGGAGGAATAGAGATAAAGTGTTATTTTGAGTAGGTTGTGTTTGCCTACGACTCAACGTTAATGAGAAAGGAAGATAATACGCCCTTACGATAGTGGAATTTTGGAGAATCCCACTGATCAATTCATAGGTTGAATGTATACCTATATGAACTGTACATAAGGTTTAGGTTCTTGGATGCCTATTAATAACTTATGTGTACTTTGAGGTGTGGTTCGAGGAGACATTTCGAACATTTAGCCCTTAATGCGTGATATGAGGACATTCTATTGGGGTATGACATTTTAGAATATAAGAAGTGTGAAATATATGGCTCACAAATTGTCTAATCATGTGCGATGAGATATATCTACTTATATTGTGCTCGAAGTGTGATTCTGAGGCAATATAACCAATCACTATTGGTGATTGAGGTGGGATTCCGAGACAATAACCCCAAAAGTGTTATAAAAGGGGGGTGATTATAAAATAGATGTTGATAGTATATGTTATGTGTAAGATATATATACTTATTGATTTTCCTACTTATAAGCGATCATAAGTGTGTTTAATCTCTGTATTGGGGTCGATGATGTTCTGGACCAATACATGAGGGATCGATTTGGGGTTGATGATGATTCTGAACCAAATCGATGATAAATATTGGTATCGAGGAAAGGTCTGAACCAACATATGTATTACATTTACCTTGGGGTCGAGGGATTTCCGAACCAATGTAAATGACAGGATGATTGGGGCCGATGATTTTGCCGGACCAATTATCCTTATAGTATATATCGTGTGTGAAATATATATACATTATAATTTTCTACTTATGAGTGATAGTAGACACATAGATGTTATATATAGAGTTATACATCAAAAGGGTAAATTAAGTGAGACTTAATTATGATATAGCGGCATGGGTAACATGTAATAAGAGTTTATAATGAAGCAAGACATGTACTTGGGGAGACCGTTAGGATGATATGATTTGATTTTGGGTATTAGAGGATGCAATGACGTTTAAGGTCCTTAGTCTTAATACGAGCCTTATCCTAATTTCGAGGACGAAATTCCTTTGTAAGGGGGGAAGTATGTAATACCCCGTATTTCTGAATATTCCAAATATTCTATTTAATTAAATTGGAGAATTAAATGAGAAAATACAACTTAACTTAAATTACGTAAGAGTTGTAATTTATAGAGTTTTATTTAAAATTGTAATTTTGGACTATTAATCGAGAGATAGATACCGGTTTATATGGCCTCATTATATTTACTTAGTACGAGTGGTAAATAGTTACTTAACGCGTGTAGACCATGTTGGGGTGAGAATGAGTAATATTTTTAAGTGACTCAAATAATAATTTAGAGGTCACGAATGAGTTTGTAAGGGTCAAATTAGTCAAAATAGTATACCGGGGGTACTAGTTGAGTCCCGGGGTAATTTGGACTAAACCGAGACCGTTCGGGGGCGTTTTGGTCTTTTAACATGAGAGGGTATGGAGACCTACGAAATTGAGAGTTTTATATTATCCCTATGATAGAGGGGTTAGGGTTAGAAAACCCATAAAAACACACCATATCCATTAGAGATAAGAGAGAAACCATTCTCAAGGCAAAAGGAAGAATCGGGAAGGATTCAAAGGAGATTTTCACAATCAACTTATTGGGGAAGAAGGATTGAAGGATGAAGATCATCAATCATCAACAACAACCACGAAATCAGACCCTACTGATCATAAGGCAAGTTGTTTATTGTAAAAAAATTATAAAGTTATAATACCCATGTGTAGGGTTTTTGAATAGTCTTGTTTAAATAAATATCTTGATAGGAGAATGATGATATTTATGCATGTTGGGATAGGAATCGCATGTAGAATATTTAACTTATGTAGAGTATTAATATTCAAATTAGACTTGATGATTTTTCGGAATAAAATATGGATTTTGAATGAAAATATGGGAAGAACACCATAACTAGGGTTTCAAGAAATTCTGGGTTTAATTCACTTTTTCTTTAAAGGAATTGGAGTTTTGATGCATTTGACACGTTAGAAATTGTCCTAGTATATGTGAAAACATGTTAGGATCATTGGGTCGAAGTTTGGTGGACTATAATGGAGGTTGAAGATTTGTTAATGGAGGAAAAGCTTAACGAAGAAGACGAACTGCGTCTATCCCTATTCGATCGATCGATCGATCTCGAACTATCAATCGATCGACTATGTTGATCGATCGAACCCAGCGGTCGATCGATCGACGCAAGCTGTTTTTCTCAAATTTTTCGTGTTTAAGTCTTCATTGATTTTCGGGAATGAATGAGTATCCTAGGATTTACATTATACTTATATGGGAGTGAGAATAAGACCAGTAGGTATATTGTTGAGGTCCGATAAGGCCATTGGGTGTAGTGCTTGGATTATATATCAATGAGAATAAATCCGATTTAGTAGAGTATCGGGGAATTCGGAATTGAGTTACGAGTCGAAGTAAATTAAATTTAAGTAATAAACCAGTAGGGTAAGTAATAACTACTGAAATTATATGTGAGGGGTAACTAGGACCCTTAGAGTTGCGTGAATACTCGAATAAATGCAATAGTGAAATAAATTGTAAATTAATGAGTACGGTGGATATAAGTAAAAATATATTTCATACGTGCATGATTTGATGGGTCGGGTGTGTACCTACTAAATTATATAAAAGTTTGGGTTAAGAGAATTTTACCTAAATTAATTATGTTAACCGGCATATTTGATGAGGCTTTATACTCTTTGCCGCTACGTCTTCAATAAACACTTCATAGGCTTGAGAGTATTACAATTACATACTATCCTATGAATAAATGTTTTTGTCCGGAATTGAGCCAACACTATACATGGACTCAATTGGAAATTTGTGTCCTTACAAATCTCCCCCTTTGGCTATTCCGGGACAAAAAACAAACAAAAATCCTACAGGGCCGTCAAGATCTACTAGACTCAAAACATAACCCACCCAAACTTAACTCAACCCAAGGATCAAACGCTTTGCCATTAAACAATGCGGCTTTAGAAGAAATCCTGCACACTTAAGCAAACTCATCAAATGCATAGGGAATATCAAAGTATTTAATGCAATTAATTAACTACTCCCCCTAAATTAATTCTCCCATTTATCAAACACATGACCTACTTAGAAATACGTCTCCCCCTAAGATAAATCTCCCCCAAACTAAGATACGATAACAATAGGATTAGATACCATTTCTCCCCTATCATTTCTCCCCCTTTTTGTTCAGGAATAGGCAAAGGATATAGAACTAATAAACACGTTGAAGCTTAAAGTGTTAAGACATTAAAGCACATGAGCAACAAAAGTACAACTAATCCAAGATAGATACCAATTATGAAGTATAAGCATGGATGGACTAGAAATCAAGGCAAAGACAAAAAAATATCATATATATATATATATACTAGAAATATACCAATAGATTACTTCCATATATATATAGATATAAACAAACACACACATGACACAAAATACAATAAGTTTGCACACTCGTATGGCAAAAAATGTGTCATATGGAAACGGAAGTGTAGGGATGTGAACTAGCAACAAGTAAATTTAGACCCAAACCCTTAAGAAACGTTTACGGAGTTCTCATTTGATTGCAAACTTCATCACATTTAAATATAACCTCATGTGACAATATAGACTGAACTCAATGAACAAACATACACAATGCATACAATCCTAGCATGATGATGATTCTACAAACCAAATAGAGTCATGACATGAAAGACAACTAGGATAAACGGACATTGTGCAAACCGTTGATATACCATCCAATTCTCTCTCAATAAGCATATATATTCTTTTGTTTTTGAATGAATATATCAAACAAACATAGGCCTTGGCAATTGTTTTCTTTTTAACGTCATATATTCTGTTTTTAGGCCTTTGGATCACGTATTTCTTTTAGATCCAATAAACGGTGGCTTACTATCGCAAAGGATTTAATTTATCCTTTTGGAGCCCTTCCCCATGCACAGTTAGATATATAATTTTTTTATCTCACAAAGCTCACGTGCAACGGATTTTGACATGCACTAGTCCTCCTAGGTCATAGATATGTAGATGACTAGATTGGTAGGAGAACACCTAAAAAGAAGCTCAAATATAACATGTGACATTAAGATTTCAAAAGAGCTCGTGCATATGTGAAAAGAGGCATATAAAAATAGAATCCATTTAAACAATACAAAATCCAACTGCTCCATATAAAACATGGTAAAGAACATTTTAAGGATTGAAAATCTAAACCAAAAGTTCTAGCCACGTGGGAGCGTAAAAGATGGGATTCAAACACAAGTATATGCCACTTAAAGTGTGTCAACCAAAATACACAAAAAAAAAAAAAAAATCTTTTTGAGTTTTTGACATTTTTAACCAAAAATAAAGATATATACTCAAAAGAATAAACAAAAATCATTTGTATTTTTCATTAAGCTTAAATGAAATAAATAAAACACAAATGATAAACAAAAATCTTTTTATATTTTTTCAATTAATTAAAACACAAAATATAATACAAAAAGATAAACAAGTCATAATTTCTAGCATGTGATATGAAATAAGGCAATGACTAGAAAATGACTAAACATGCATACATCTAGCAATGATATATAATATGAAGCACAAAAAGCTAGAGTATGCATAAAACACTAACACATTCAACCTTTAAATTTAGCAAGGGAGGTTTCATGTGATAGTAAATGAGAATCAACAAATCTTGTATCTAGCGCATTTAATAATGATTTCCTAACCCATATAGATTTATATTTAACATGATGGGGATTAGGAAATAATGAAATGCTAGATAAAGATTTCCTTGGACTTCTTTTAAGATCAAAACAAAATGACCTAAGGTGACCTTTCCTACCACAATGCAAGCATGTGTAAACACGAGGAATGTTACCTAAGGTGTGACCCTTTTTAAAGACCTTGGACAAAGTTGACCCTCTAAAACAAACAATGGTTTTAGCTTTAGCAATGGAAGAATTTGAGCATAATGTGATAGAACCATTAGAACTACTACTAGAGTCTTGAGAATCATTTTTCAATTTTAAAATTTCGGACTCAAGTAATAAATTAGACTCCTCAAAATTATGGGACTCCTTCTTTAAATTTTCAATATTTCCTAGAAGGTTAAAATGCTCTCTCTCAATATGAGCAAACTGGTCCCTAAGAGTCTTTTCACGATTTTCACTCTCTTTCTTGGACTTTTCTAAAATATCAAAATTTGAATGTAAGTCCATGAGCTTTTCACGAAAAATATCTTTTTGAGATAAGGAGATTTGCAAAGACTCAATGTGAGCTTTAAAACAAGAATTTTCATTTTCAAGAAATTTAATTCTTTTTACAAATCTCAAATTTAATTCCTTTAAATTTTCATTACATTTGTTAAGCCCATTTAATTCCTCTCGAAAATCAAAAATTTTATTTTCATTAAAATTGGACAAATTTTCATTAAGACGTCCCATTGAGAGAAAAAAAATATGAGAGTGATAAAAAATTTGAACCACCTAAAAGGTAAGGAAACACAAAAGCCGAAAAACGGATCTTTAACGCGATAACTTAGCGCTCCGGCTCTGATACCAATTGTAAGTGCGGAGCTTTTCTGAATCAAAGCTCTGATACCAATTTGAAAATGTGAGCTTTTCTTAAATCAAAGCTCTGATACCAATTTGAATAACCCCGGATTTTGATTATATAATTTTAAAATCAGGCTAATTAATAATTTCCTTTTATATATAGAACAAACACGATGCGGAAGCGATGTGATGGTTCAACTTTAACACAACAAATTTTAATTTCTTAAACAAATTAAAATTAAACCAAGTGAAGTACAATTAAACAATTAATATATTCACTTAAACCAATTAATTAATCCAAGTCCTAGAATTTGCCTAAGTCATGATTATCAATATTCCAACAAAGTTAGGCCAAACCAATTTTAGCAAATGACTTGAATTAAACGACTTTACCCAATATTTAATTTAGCACCAAATTAAATGAGTGTGATAATTTAAACCAAATTTTATCTTGAATTATCCTAAACATGCATTCTAAATTATGATGCAAGATAAAATCAACCAATCACACTACGTCGCGATGTACGAGGAAAAACCCAAGACGTGAAAAAACCTCGGACGGCCCTAGCCACAAATCCATTAGATACGGAATTACAAGTACAAGACAAAAGACTTACAACACACGACTCGATCCCTCTCAAGCCCCGATGCTTCTTCTTGTAGACACCTCTTCCTAGCGGATAACCTTGGAACACCACCGCGGTCTCGGAATCCACCGATAGGGCTTTCTATGGTCATCGTCACCCGAGCAAGGAGCCTTTCTCCAAGTGGGTAGAATCGCAACAAAACGTCTTCTTCTTTGATGGATGTAGAAGAAAACGAAAACTTCCCTTCAATTCGATGTAGAGAAAACCGGTGCCAAACTCCAAGCAATTGATATGTATATAAGAACTTGGATAAACAATATGGGTGTAAAACTAGAGTGATGACATATTTTCTCTTGAAAAATAGCACTCATACTTGATCTTTTTCTCTCTTTGTTTTTGCTCTCAAAACAGTCTCTAAGAGTTTGTATGATATGAAAAAGATGGATTATCAAAAGTGATTCCCGCACATATTAAAATTTGAAAAAGTTGGTTATAAACATAGTGGGAAAGTGGGTGCAAAACTGCCAAAAAATTGCCAAAAATTGTTCCCTCCTGGCATCTCGTTCGAACGACAATTCGTTCGAACGAAATCTCGTTCGAACGAGACTTCTAACGACGTCCCAGATTGGACTCGTTGGAAATCTCGTTAGAACGAACAATCTCATTCGAACGACATTTCGAACGACGGACCAGTATACCTTGGTGGGAACTCCTTGGCAAACTCGTTCGAACGACATCTGGTTCGAACGAAAAAACTCGTTCGAACGACATATCGAACGACTTCCAGAAATTTTATAAAATTCGATTTTGGCCCAGAAACTTTATATACTTTATTTTTAAAGTTCTAATTAAATTTTTCTGAAAATAAAACACCGTTTTTATTAAACCTAACACCCAATAAACTTGTTCCAAACTCCTATATATATAATATTTCATTCATACCTTGGGAGAATGGAACCATAGTTGATGACGTAGAAACGAGGCACGTAAATCGGCATATTTGATGAGGCTTTATACTCTTTGCCGCTACGTCTTCAATAAACACTTCATAGGCTTGAGAGTATTACAATTACATACTATCCTATGAATAAATGTTTTTTTCCGGAATTGAGCCAACACTATACATGGACTCAATTGGAAATTTGTGTCCTTACAACCCACCAAACGGTCCATCGAGAGGCACAAACACCTCGCGCGAGATCAATGCAACTTGCAGAAACTGACCGTGTGATCACGGGACTCCCAGTTTGATAATATGACGATAATTTGTTTGTATGACGATAAGTATATGAAACTTTTCATCTTGAGTATGATTTTTTTTTTAAATTATTTTAGTACTGAGATCATCTCTTTTTGTATCCTATTTTTTTCAGGATAGTATTTTATTGTGAGCCTTTACCCGCGTTGAATATAAGAAGAAGTAATGGTTTACAATAGGGAGATTTTTTTCTAAATGTTCTTGACATTTAGAATTATATTTTTTTTATGTTATGATTGTGCGGACTTTTGTAGTTTTTTGTATTAATTTTATGGCCATGTAGGCTTTTACAATTTTATTATTTAAATTAACTCCCATACGGGCTTCACATTACACAGGTTTTGTATTAATAGGCTTTAGAATGTCCAGAAAACAGAGGATACTTTATCCATTTTTTTGGTCTGTGAACTATTAAGACATGTAATATTTTGAAATTTGTATGTACATTAATTTAACTTCTCAGATTCACAATTTGTGAATTTTCTTATTTGTTTTGCAAATAATAAATATTTTTTCTTTTAGATTTGGGATTTGTTGATTTTCTTGATTTGTTTTCAAATAATAAATATTATTTTTTTAAAAAAACATATATTAATCTTTTAGGACAGCTACAAATCTCTTTTAAAATATTTTTTGGCACCACAATTTATGAACCAAAATATATTTAGGAGAGCTACTTTCATCCCTAATACATTGTTTTAAAGGATAATAACATCTGTCCTTACAAACATATAACAGTATTTGGTTTTAAAAGGACGGAGCTAAAAGGACGGCTTCATGTTGTCCTAAAAACTCAAAAAGGACAGAAGTTGTTGTCCTTTAAGCCTCTTATGACGCCCACCTAATAGGACAGCTCTTCCTATCCTTAAGGGTGTCCTAAATACTAGTAGGGATAGAAAATGGACTTTTGGGATAGCAAATTAGTTGTCCTTAATTGTCATTTTCTAGTAGTATTGTTAATAATAACCAACTATATAGTATTTGGTGACTCTAATACCCCAACTACCATCCCATTACCAACGTAGATGCTAGGATAGCATACGTGGGAGTGAGTGACTATCCCACTCACGTCATCACTTGACACTCGATCTAGGGGCTCCCAGGGCCAATTTATCCAAAGAAAAAATATCCACCTCCTTGAAACGGCTAGGGTCCACAAGATGGGAGGCTCATTTTTTAGAGAGGGGGATATATATATATATATATCAATAGAGAGAGAGAGAGAGAGAGAGAGAGAGATAAGCTAGAGAACAAGGCCGATAAGGGTAAAAAAACAAAATAAATACAAGAATTCGTCTCATCTGCCAACCAAATATATGGTCTAATGTGACTTTCCATTGATTTTTGCCTCAAGTAAGACTACGTACCTTTGTCTCCCATCTTTGTCCATGGGTTAGCCTTAGTTATGGCCTTTATGAAGGGAGACGAGCCTATAACCCATAACCATTTTTAATACCAAGATGTTAAGGTTAGTTATGCTATTATTAGGGTTGCCACGATGCCTAAGGACATGTTGGACCTTAATATCTTCAAAGTACTCAAATAATTCATGCACCATATAGTGTTGGTAAGCCTTATTTTGTCCTTACTCTAACTCAAAGTTTAAGTTTTCTTATTTACTGTGACTAATTACATTTGACTTGTCATTTTGCAGACCATGTAAGACTTCTAGTAGGATTCTAACCTATCCAAATGATTAGAGTAGTAAGATAATATCCTTCACAATCAGGACAAACAAATGAAGAAAGAATTAACAGTGAAGGATGAAAAGGTAGTTGGGATGGTCGGCTAATTAAAATGTATATCAAATTGCAGGTAAGATATATTGGAGTAATTAATGTCCCTCTAGCTATCTCACATCAAGGATAACTCTAAGGTTATTGAGTTAGAGAGGTCCTCGGCATAAATGGTCGAAGAGAAAATCCTCCTTCAAGAGGAGACGGATTCTCTTCCTTCCCAGATGGATCAAGAAAAGAAGAAGAAGAAGAAGAAGAAGAAGAAGAAGAAGAAGAAGAAGAAGAAGAAGAAGAAGAAGAAGAAGAAGAAGAAGAAGATCATTAACAAAGAATAGGTCAATAAGAACTTTTATAAAGGTTATAATGCTAACGTGAAGGATATTGCCTCCCGGTTTCATTACTTTGAGTATACTACTTAAAATAGGAACTGGGTGGATAGACTAAAATGGGGAAACATGTTCGATACTGATGGTGCCTATCAAGATAATCCCATACTCCACAAGCCGTGATTAGAGAAGGAGAAACATTTATAGCTTTTCTTCAGAAGGCTAATGAGTTGGCCACCACAAATCACCTAGTTGAGGATAAATTCATCCCACCAATTGAAGTTAGGGACGTTGAGGTGGAGGTCACCCCTGCAGCATAGAGCTGAGAGCTTCCTTTTTCTTTGTATTTTTATTGATGTTGTGGGGCCTTAAACCTCTTGTAATGTTTCCTTTTTTTTACTCAATAAAGGCTCTTGGTAATTTCTTCAATGAAAAAGTATTTTTATATCTTTACTTGTCTTTTATATATGAATTTTCAACACCCTCACACTCCTCTATAGGGTCCAAACAAACTCCCTTAATTTTGTGGACCCCTGGTCCTCCTTCAAACCCTAACCAGAGAACAACCGCACTCTCTCTGAGCCCATTTGACTTTGGTCAACTATTGAACCCGGGAGTATCTCAACACACTTTCATATATCTCATAATAATTTTTCTAATGATCCCAGTCATGCGTGAATCGGCCCTACGGTTTGTATTTTATGGCTGAAAAAATAATTATGCCTGCCTATCGACTAGACGCCTCACCTGCCTGCTTGAAAGTGGGAGTTTCCTTGGCCACTAACTTTAGCCACCCTGTAAATAGGAAAATTTAGATGACATCACTGTCATTACATTCCTTTCACTCCCCATTACCTCACTCTTACCTCACCATTATCCACCACTCCACCACCATTACCTACACTCAAAAATCAACTTATAAAAGTTCCAAAAAGTAGATTTCAAAAAGCTTGAAGGTCTAAACCTCTTACCTTTCCACTTTACCTAATAGTTTCTATTTTATATGTTTTGGTGTTTTTAGAATATTCTTTGTTGGTTTTTGGTTTATATGATCACTAAACACACTTTTTAATATATATATATTCAAACTTATTTTTATAAATTAAAAAAGGGTACATACCTTAGTTCCCAATTTAAGATTATCTCACTTTCACCACACCTTGCACATTTTTTTAATAAAAATAAGGGACATATTCTAGATTTGGAATATGGGTTATATCCCAACTTATTTTTCCTATGAACAACATGGACTTTGATGTCATTTTTCGCTAAGTAAGCATCCTGAAATCACTTTTACGATTCGAATCCTGCTTTATTCACTCTCTTTTATGTTTGTATTCACACATAAACTCTCTTTTATGTTCATATTCACATATGAACTAGTGGTCCTGTGACACACGTACTAAATTTTCTATAATGACACTACAGTTATGGGATACCACTCACACTTTATTATTTTCACACACGTATTAGTTATTTTATCTCTTAGAATAACTCATTCCCATCTTCTCTATTATGTGGATTTGATCATTTCACTCCTCACACTCTCACACATATCCACATTTTCATTTTGTACACTTGGCACACATGACATGTTTTACAGATTATACACATGTTCACTCCCTTTAGGATAATGAAAAAAAAATTCCATGAGAGACCAAAATGGCGGAATGGGTACCTAACAACTTCTCATTTTGTAACATAATCTCTAATCCCACATATTCTTTGTTTTGCATGCACTAGTACTATTTTATGTCATCTCTTAAAAGATGGTTATTTTCTTCTATCTGTTTTGATCAATATAGGTTGGTGCCTATAATCTCTAAACATTTTCCACACACCAACAATGAAGTCTCTTATAGTCCCCCTTATTTCTAGGGAAGCCCTCACAAGCGTTGGAGAGGCAAGGAATCAAGGTGGCCACAATGGCGACTCCGCTTGGGAATCTTTTTTAGGACTAGACACTATATACATTGGCTTTGTTTTCTTTCTCCTACATCATCTTTATACATATGTATATGTTTTCTCACTTGTATGTTCATTTTTCTCTCATGATCATATAGTCCATATGTCATTCTCATAATACACTATCCATGTGAAGTTTTCTCGATGTCATGTACATACATCTTTTTTCATTACATGTATCTCTCACTTTTTTATCACGTCCTCCATATCTCTTATATATATCCATCACCCATGTCACTTGTATGTATACATGATTTATTCCACTTGTATATATCTATGATTTATTCCACTTATATATATCCATGCTTTATTCCCCCTTGTTCATATATCCTTACTTCATATCACTTACTCATTTTCCATGCGTCACTCCAATTTTCATTGTTCCCATCTAACCTATATATATTCACATGGTTTATGTCACTTTTACATATTCCACGTGCTTTACTTCACTTGTGTAGTTAGCTTTTTATCGCAAGCCACTTGTATATATTTCCCCTTTTTACTTCATGCTTAGTAGTTTTACATATCTCTATTAGCATATGTAATACTTTTCATAAAGATACTACTTAAAACTCATGCATTTGCACACTACATTGCATGAGCATGGAGTATTGACCCTATATTTGTCCCGTAATGGGGAGTCACTTTATGACGGGTTACTAGTTCTACGGGATGCGATTAACCTAAGCAATAGGCTCCCACATTCCATTGACTAAATAACCTCGACATATCGTACCTCTTGACCAAACTCACGATGGTAGGTATATCTAGCAGGATCTCATTCAGATACATCGAGTATATCAAATTTGCTATAACCACCAAGTATATAGTGAGGTAATTCACGTACACAAGGGTATAATAAATGTCTTCTCCACATATACCGATTAAGGATTGCTCTAATAGAAAGGAGGTATACCTTGGAAGTCATGCCAAAGAGAGGAACTCTTACACTAACCTCCCATGCATATCCCTAACATAGATTTTCTTCCATAGGACGCTCATACCTAGATTGTTAGTTTCAACGCGCAACTCTTCCAAAATTTTGGGTCATCTTACTGCCCAATTTTGCGCTATTTTGTCCATTTTTAAAACAAGCACCCAAGGAGGAACATAACATAATTAATACCTAAAAATAACAACTACACTAGGGGGATTTTCCTATCTTTTTTCCATTTTATCAAAATAATACCAAGATAACATTATTTTTCCTTAAGAAAATGAAAAATACTTTTTCCTCTCAAGTGCCGTCACATTACCCCGAGCTTGTCCTAGATCCCAATGGTTATGATCCTCTATCAGCCCTCCAGTGAATTCTACTTCATCTTCACCCACTTCAGTAGGGATAGAGAAGTCTTACCATAGTTACCACATGAAGAACCCTAATCAAGAAATTAATGTTCATCTCGATTTGATGATTGTGTTAGCTCAGCTCAGTGTTAAGATCAACAACCTACATTGAGATGTTTTTGAGTTGCAAAGAAACAAGGATCATATTCTTGACATGGTCGAACTAAAAGTCATACTAAATTAAAATGATTTATTTTCTCCTATTATGGATCAGGGGATGCTCGAGCCTTTGCGGCCCCTGAATAATATCAGTATGTTCAACACAGCATAATGCCTCCATGAAACCCACCTGCTAATGGACGGTGTCCTACTAATCTCCCTATGCCAAATATCCCTTAACCAGGGTATAACTTGTTCGTGCTCATTCAGATAGACCCTAAAAAAACAAGAACTCAATAGGGTGAAAGAAGACCTCAAGATGCCATCTCAAAAGTTTGATTACATGAAACTCTAAGAAAATTACGTGGACTACACCGAGATGTCTCCTTATCTAAAGGATAGAAATTTTGAGGGAGAGAGACTCCCATTATGCATCTTCAAAAATACCACCAAACCATTAGTATGATAGGGGTTATAGAAGAAATTATTTCTTAAATGTTTTAGTAAACCGTAAAAAGAGTGCCCCCTATGATGGTTTATCTCGCTAGAAGAGGTTCTGTAAGGACACAAATTTCCAATTGAGTCATTTACAATTTTGGCTCAATTCCGAACAAAAACATTTAAGTCATAGGATAGTGTTCATGTTGTATTCTTTCAATCCTACGACAAGTTTCAGTTGAAGATATTGCGGCCTTTCTTTTCAATAGAACATCATTGCCGAGTTTCAGTGCCTCGTTTCACATCATCAAATTCATATTTCAAGTCTCAAAATGTATGAATGTTTTTATATATTTGTAGGAGACTTGGAATAATTTTATAATGGGTGTAATTTTATTTTCAGAAGGTTACTTTAGAACTTTGAATACAAAGTTTTTGGGCTTTAAATGAAATTTAACTCTTCTGACATTTCGTTCGAAATTATCATTCGAACGAGTTTGTCGTTCGAACAAGAATTTCATTCGAACGAGTTTGCCAACGACTTTTCCCATTTTTCCACTGAAACATCGTTAGATGGTCATTCGAACAAGATTTTCGACGGGAAAAGTTTTTGGCAGTTTTTCTCCATGATCCCACTCTTTTGTTCCCACTAACTCATCCAGATTTATTTAGTGCGGGAACCTCTTTTGAAAATCTAACTTTTGATAACTTCTAAACACTATTTGATAAAAAATTTGGAGAAAAAAATTCCCAACATGAAAAGTTCATTGTTTTGTGTTTTTGTGAATCCATGAAATAAATCCTACCAAAAACACATACACCCAATTATTTAATTTATCCAAGTTTCTACCTCTATATATTTTCTTAGAGAATTTTGGCACCAGGTTCACTTTTCTACCCAAGAAGAAAATAATTTTGGGTTTGCTTCTAATCCCTCAAAGAAGAAGAAGCTTTTGTTTTGCTACGGCATTCTCACATGATGAAAGGCACCATGGTTAGTTGATGGTTGCATGGTCTTGATTGGTGGACTACAAGGTTTCGGTGGACTCCAGGATTATTCACTAGGCATAGGTTGAAGATCGAAGGAGCGCGTCAAGGCTTGAAGGGAGTCGAGTCAGTTGTGTAAGTCCTCTTGTCGAGACTTTATAAAATTCATACCATACTCAGTGAATTTTTTAGGACAGGGCCGTCTGAGGTTTTTTTCCAATTTGGGTTTTTCCTCATACATCGTTGTGTTGTGTGATTGTGAATTTATTTTATCTTTTGCAAAAATCACCTAGAACGCATGCTTAGGGTAAAAAGATAAAATTGGGTTTAATTCACATTCTTGATTAAAATGGTGCATGTTTAATAATTTGGGTAATGTTTAACTTAACTTAATTCAAGTACAAATAATTTAATTTAAGAAAATTTGGTTTGGCCTATATAGAAAAATGGATTAATCAAGTTAGGCAAATTTTAGGACTTGGAATTAAATTAATTTTTTTTAAGTGAAAAGTTGTGTTGGATTATCTTAATCTCACTTTTAGTTTAGTTTATTTTTAATTTTAAAGAAATTAAAATTTGTTGTAAGTTGCTTATGTGTTTGAACCATGTTTATTCCGCATTAAAGGAAATTGATTTTAAAAGAATGTTTAAAATTGGGGGTCACCGCGCGTTTTCAAATTGGTGTCAGAGCCGAAGTGCTAATTTATTGCGTTAAGGTCTTTTTAAATATTTTTGTTTAAAAAAATGGATTTTTCCCCATTTTCTAAATCTCATATTTTCGATGTTTCTAATTATACATATTGGAAAGCACGTATGAGTTTGGCACTTAGGTTTATCGATGAGAGTGTTTGATTGTCAGTTGTTAACAGGTGGTCCCCACCCACATATATGGTAGAAAATGAGCGTGTTCCAAAACCCGCAGATAGATGGAGTGAGAATGAATTTAAACTTGCAAATTTTAATTCCTGAGGTTTAAATTCCTTGTTTAGTGCGGTCACACCGGATGAATTCTGACGTATCATGACGTGTGAAACTGCTACGGAAGCTTGGGATATACTACAACTCACTCACAAGGAAACAAGTGTCGTAAAAGCTTCTAAACTCCAAAATCTCACCACTCAATTTCAAATAATCAAAATGGACGAAAAAGAAACATTCGATGAATTTTATGCTAGAATCTCCGATATAGTAAATTCTACATTCAATTTAGGAGAGAAAATACCCGACGACCGAGTTGTAAAGAAAATACTTTGGTCCCTACCCGATAGATTTATCCCTAAGGTGACCATTTTAAATTTTTTACCCACCTTACACTCTACCAAACATGAGGAACTAATAGGTGATTTGCAAACCTACGAACTAGATATGTTCCCCTCCCAAACCGAAAAGAAAATTAATAAGGGTGATAACTATGCTTTTGTGTATGGTCGTTGTTGTTGAAAGCCAAGTTAGTCAAAACCTCACATACCTACAAATATAATAAACTCAAGTGTAGCGGTAAGTAAGGGTATCAATCCACTTTCTAGGGAGTAAAGCACATGGAACAAATTCAATTGTAATTCACCTTTTATTTTCTTTTTTGTGCTTTTTCACTTTTCTATTTTTTTTTTTAGCTTTTTCAATATTAAAACAAAAGGGTGAGGTGAGATTTAAACTAAACTAAACTAAATGAAAATAACTAACTAGAAATTTATTAAAATGAAAAATTAAGTCTAACACTAAAAATAAGAGATAAAGTGAGGAAAATAATTGTGAGAACAATCAAGGAGTGAGATTACACCACAAATTTTAGTTATTCTAATTAATTAATTTAATTATTTGAATTCTCCCAAATTAATATCAAAATTACAAATCAACTCTCGTTGCAAGTGTAATTAGAATAGTAATCTTTTAGAAAATTAAAATTAACACCTCACAACTCTAGAAAATTAGATCAACACTCCTTTTAATTAATCACCCGCTAGGATCGATCAATTAGAATTTATGTCAATCTTAGAAATTAAATTTAGAGTTGAAATTCAAATGATAATACCCCACTTAAGAAACCTCTATCTCTAGTTCGAATCTAAAATGGGTATTATCACTAGAATTTTGATTTTCTCTCGAAAATCATTTACCCTCTCTCGAGGCGTAAATCTAAGGGTGACGGATCAAAATTAACATTCAAAGGGATAATTCAAGTAAACAAACTAATTAAACTAAAATAATATCAAATAAGGGTTTCACCCCACCCCTTGAAAGGGGTTTTAGCTTAACATGATATGAAATATGACAAATTAATAATCAAGGCTATTAAAATAAAAGAGAAGAGAATAGAACAAGCAAACCAAATCTCTTTGAGAAAGTTGAACTCTAGTCTTCCAATTTGAAGCATACACCTCTCAATTTGAATGATCAACAAATACACATGAAGCACTAACACACAAATTGATTCTCACTAGAATTACTTTCACTCAATTTAAATTGAAAAGAAGAAAATAAAAAAAAAACTAATTCTAATCTACTATTTATTTCTAACCCTAAAATTTCTCTCTACAATTTCCTCTCTCTAATCTAGAATTCCATGTAAACTAACAAAATTAAAAGGATAGTGGATGAATTCATAATGGACAATTCAATAATAAAAGAGATTTGCTAAAAATGCAAATCCTAAAATTATAAAATTATACATTAGAATTCACCCAAAGAAATAAATTCTAGATCATTAATTTATATTGAGATAATTGCTAAAAATGTAAAATCTCAACATAAATGAATGGGTTAGAATTTATCTCCCATAAGGGATAAATTTCACTACATCAATCTATTATGAAATAATTGCTAAAAATGCAAAAATCCATAATAGATGGGTGGGGTGAAATTCATCTAAGAGATAATTTTCAACACACACCTCTATATTGAGGTATTTGCTAAAAATGAAAATACTCAACATAGAGGGGTGGGGAGAATTTTATCACACCTAGCTTAAAACTAATTTGAGATCCCTTTCAAATGGGTCTTCATCCTCAATATATAGGAGGCATGGAGCATGAGGGGTAAAAATGGAAATTGGCTAGAGGTGCATGTGTTTTGGGTGATGTCACATGTGCATGGGGGTGTGAGGTGAGGACATTTGGAAAAAATCTGTTTTGGGTTGAGGGGTAATTTTGGGATTTGGTTTTGGGTGGTTAGTTAGGGGGTATAATGGGTAAAGTGGGTTAAAAGGTTAAGTAGGCACATGTGTGGGAATTAGTTTGGTATTTGTTTTGGAACTTTGCAGGAGATAAGTCGTGGGTTAAATGGGTTGGTTGACTTGGTCATTTGTTGGGTTTGTGTTTGCATTTGGTTTGTGTTTTGGCAGGTGAAGAATGGGTAAGAGAAAATGGGTCTTGGAAGTTTGGTTTTGGTTTGAATTGGAAAATGGGTATGGGTTAATGGGTCTGGAACCGGGTTAGAGAATGGGACGGGGTGAGGCGGATTGGGTCTGTGAGGCTGCCGGAGGGTTGGGCTTGGATCGCCGGAGATGGGTATTGGGTAAATGGGTTTTGGCATGGAGGGTTCTCGGCTGGTCGGAGAGAGAGAGGCGCCGGAAATGGGCAGGTCCGCCGGCTGGAGTAGGTGCGTGGCTGGCCTTACGATCGCCGGCGGCAGTGCTGGCGGTCGTGGTGGTAGTCGGGGTAAGAGTTGGGTGATGAGAATTTGTTAATGGTGATTTGTTGAGGAAGAGAGAGGAGTGGTATTGATGGTGGTGGTGTTAGAGAGGTGAGAGATTGGAAGTGGTGTTAGGTTAGCTATGGAGGATAGAGAGAGAAAAGTGGGTTTAGATGAGAGAGAAAGAGATGGTTGTTGGGAGGTTGAAGAAAGGTAGGGATAGGTTAAGGTGTAGGTGAGGTGTATGGTAACGGGTGAGGGTGAGGGCTTAGTTAGGTATTAGGATAAGTTATGTGGGTGATGTGTGTATTTAATTTAAACCCTAATAAAATAAAACTAAAAAATAAAACTAAAATCTAAGTAATAAAATAAAACTTATAAAAACTAAAAATCTAAAAATTAATTTCCTATACTAAAAATTAAAATCAAGACTCAATAAAAATAAAACTAAAAAGAAATAACAATGTAAATCTATTAAACTTAAAAACTAAAGTCCTAAAAATATAAAATCTAATAAACTAAAAAAAATAAATGAAATCCTAAAAATTAAAATCTTAATAAAATAAAATAAAACTAGAAACTAATAAAAATCAAACTAAAATAAAATTATATTAATAAAAATAAAATAGAATAATAGAAAATAAAATCTAAAAATTCTAAAATAAATCCTAAAAATAGAAAAGACTCAAACTAAAAATCTAAAAAATTAATAAAAGGGCAAATTAGACACACACGGGGTTCGGGGGTATGTTTAGGCTAGGTTACGGGAATTTGGTATTTAGCTCCGTAAAATGCACAACTGCCTTGAAATACGCGTTTGAACACCGCAACGTACATTAAACCTGCATATTAAACATTTAAGCGCATAAGACCCATATTGTCGAGAAATAGCAACTAAAATACAACTATTCGGGGTATAAAATGTACAGTTTTGGGTGCTTATCACACCACCCCCAAACAGAGCGTTGCTAGTCCTCGAGCAATAAGATAGAGAGAAAGAGAAAGATAATTAACCAAAAGTGTACCACTTTCGCGGGCACTTGCGATTGCACTTAGCATGTGCAACAAGCCTTTAAACCTATAGGTTGCCCTACAGGACGAGTTGTGTCTCGTGAGGGTTTGCAGGGAATATACCCACAAAATTCTTTATTTGCAAAAATTTATTGAAAGGCAGTCAATCCCTTATTAGACATAGAATAATCGCACAATCCATCACATGAGAAATATTTTCAGAAATACAAGCTAGAATGTGCATAAAAATTTAGCTAAGTAAATACTCAAGGCACATCCTTCCTAGAACTCAACGTGTGTAGTGTGAATCAGTCAAAACGGGTCGAGTATCATAAGAGTAATTCCCAGATTGCCTTATCGGAATCAACGCTTCAACTTCAAATCTCACTGGATGTATCTCTCTCAAACGAACTCTCGAGATATGGGTAAGTGTATCGCTCTTGTGTGTGAGGAGGTGAGTAAATGGAAGCAAGTTCAAACATCTCACACACACATAAGAAAGAATGAACAATTCAAAGAAAAATTGATCTCATGAAAGAATGCTAATCACTATAGTGAGAACGTCGAGTTATTCACCACGTCGACTTTCATTCGCCCGAACACTAAGGGGAATATGTATGTATATAGGTGAGGGGAAATGAAATGGGAAGGATGGTATGAGGTGTGATGGATGGATGGTGGATATTGATATGAAGGATGAGTGATGGATGTGTGAAGCATAAAAGATGGATGGATGTGTGAGAAGAGTGTATACACTTTAGGCACAAATGTCTTTATTTATAACTACAAACTCTCTTTTTCTTTTCTTTTCTCTCTTTCTTTTCTTTTCTTCTTTTTTTTTTCTTTTTTTTTTTCTTTTTTCTTTTTTTTTTTTTTTTTTGTTTTTCTCTCACTTTTCAAACTAACACTTAAGACATTTACATTTGAAATCACACTCTTTTATTTGAAAATGATGGAAGATGATATAAATGGAATGATAAATGGATGGTGTGGGGAATGTATGGATAGTGAGGGAAAATATGTAGGAAGGGTAGGATATGGTATTGTAATGGGTGAAATGAATGGAAATGTGATATGGGGGAAAAGTGGTAGGTGTATGGATGGAAACCAAGTGATCGGGACAAATTTCAAGACACGCGTTTCTTATAACTCGAAAAAGATGTCATTCTCAGTGATCAAGCCAAAATTTTATGAAAGAATAATGAGATCATACAACAATTTAAGTACGGACCCAAAGAAAGTTGAATCAACTTGTGACTCGGAGATTGCGTAAGACACTCTGAAAGGGTGAAAGGCATAAATCTCACAAGCTAAAGTCTCTACTAGTGATCCTTAAGGTTCTCTTTAGAATTGTAGTACTCCTCAACTCTAAACGTAATGACGTGATAAGCGCACAAATTTTGTTGAGTCTAGAAATTCATGGTGCAAAATGCCTTGTTAGGTATTACATAAGCTATTTATAAAATATTCTCTAGCTTGATTCCTAGACTTGAAAAGATGGATGATTGAAAATTCACATCAATGATTGAGATGAAAGAAACTGCGCAAAATTTTAAAAATCAGGTTCAAAAATCAAAATTTTTCAAAAGAGGCACGATTTTGATAAAATTCCCCACCCCCAAACAAAAAGGAACATCGTCCTCGATGTTAGGTAAAATGATTTTTTAAAATTGAGAGCATGAGGTAGGAAAGAGATTACCAGAATGAACTGCTAATGAAGTGGACAGATGTAGCCAATAATAAACCTGAGCATAAGATGTACAAGTCTATAAGCATGATAAAGCATAGGGTGATGTGAAACACCACCCCCAAACAGGATGAGACTAGTACAAGAAAATCGGGCTGCCTCCCGGTAGCGCTAAGTTTAATGTCTTCAGCCAGACCGAACCATTCTCACCCTAAAGATAAGATCTATGATAGTGCGGGGTGGCAGAAAAATGGGTGATGAAAATCACCCCCAAACAAGACTGAAGCGTCAGTCTTGCTGGATAGAGGCTAAAATGGTCAATGCACCTGTATGGCAAAATGAATCACGCGATGCAAAGCATCGGTGGACCAAGGGCGGGTGGAAAAAAGGGTAAAGGTGAGGGTGAATAGGTATCGATCACGGGCCTTGTTGAGCGTAAAGGTGAGGGCGACGAGGGCCCTATAAGCATGGTGCTCAAGTTGGTGAGGGAGGAAATATGGTTTGGACATAGGAATGGGGTGAGGCTCATAAAAATCACACGACCATTCTATGAATGGGCGATGGTAATGGTCGCGCCGTGACACACCAGGGAGCTGTTGAGAAAAATCAACATCACAAATGAGTGGTGTGCATGGAGGAACAAGCTCGATGTCACGGTGGAGAGTAGAACCAAAAATACTCTCGTGGATGGTGGATGGCTTCAGGTGAGGATCTAAATATGTAGATGGAAACTGGAAATGTGCAAAATCGAGATCCAAACCAGTTGGTGGGGTGGAAGGAACAATGGGTGGGTCAGGTGGGACAAATGGTGTATCGGGTGGGATAAATGGTGGAGGAAGATGATCCAACTCAAGCGTGGGAGACACACACTCATTGGGAGGAGTAAAGGAATACTCACCAGGGAGTGTGGTTTCTAAAGATGGAGTTGTCAACTTCTCCATAAAAGCAGCATCGGGGTATGGGGTGGGTGGGTAAGACGAGGCACCAAGATCGGAGATAGAGGACTCACTAGAAATATCAGGCTCAATGGGAGCCATGCATGGAGGAATAGGATCCAAATCCGGATAGTTAGAAACTATCACAGATTCTATCTTGGGAAAATGGTGAACACTCGTGGCCGGAGCTAACCTAAGATAAATTGGTTCCTTGGGAACACAAGGGTGAAGCTCAATAGGTATAGACTCGGGCATTGTTTTGGATGTTACGGGAGTGGGAACCTCAAGGTGGGGTTCATTGGGATATGGTGGAATTGAATCAGGCTCACTAATGAAAGGTATATCAACACAATTGTCGACTTGGGACCCGGACCATGGAATGGTCTCAACTTCGAGATTCTCGGGGTGGTAGGGTTGGTCACACTCAAATTCTGTGTCACAAGGGGACACATCATCGTCACACTCGGTGGCAACGATGGGTGGGGTCATGGGAATATCCGACTCTCGCGCACACACCAATTCATTTAACCTTTGTTCAAGCCTTTGAAGAGCTTGAGTTTGAATTGCTTGCTCTTGCTCAAGTATGAACTTTTGCAAGAGGGTTTCGAGAGTGGAGGTGGATGAAGGTGTTGGTGGAATGATGGGTGGTGGTGGTGGGTGAGGTGGACACAATGCGCTATAATCAGTACTATATGGAGAATACTCAAATGAAGTGTGTGGGGTGGGGCCAAGTGCATCATACACGAAAGGATTGCTCTCGTGATGGACAGATGGTTGATACTCATGGGGTGTGTAGTGAGGAAACTGATCGTGACTAGGTGCACAAGTTTGCCATGACGACTGTTGGAACGTGTGAGGATCCACAACATCGGGTTGGGATACGTATTGCGTGGAACGGTGATCAGGCCTCCACGAATAACTGGGGTACTCACACAACTCGGGATTAGGTATAGCAGGGTAGTAGGCCGAGGTGGGTTCCGAAACAGTGTCATATGGATACACATGTTCCATGGTGGGTGCGTAGGGATATGAAGAGTATGGGCACTCATGGGACATGTGATCGGCATAAGAACAGTGGGTGCACAACAAGGGAGGAGGCACGGTGACACTTGACACCGAGGGTGATGGAATAGGTGGTGCATGCATGGATGGGTCAAGAGTACCAACGGTACTCGTGAGAGAGGTGAAATCGTGAAGAATATCATAAAGAGATCGCTCGGGACCACTCTCACACGTGTCACGTGTCAATGGAAAATGACCAAAGTAGTCCGTTAAAGGACGTTCTTCGGCCATGAGGGGGAAAATATTTTTTTGATTTTTTTTTTCTAAAAAGGAAAGAAATAAAATATTTTTGGATATTTTTCTAAAAAGGAAAGAAAGAAAATATTTTTGAATTTTTCTAAAATGAAAGAAAGAAAATATTTTTGGATTTTTTTGTGAAAAATAAAGGAAGAAAAATATTTTTGGATTTTTTTTGAAAAATAAAGGAAGAAAAATATTTTTGGATTTTTGGATTTTTTTTTTTTTTTTTTGTTTTTTTTTTGAAAGAAAAGGTGGGGAAAAAAATATGGACTCTTTGAATTGGACGGACTAACTAAAACCGACTATCGAAAAATGGAATTGGACACACACACAAGTCAAGAAAAATTCTTAACTAGCACATAGCCAATTTTTATCTTTAGATTTAGCGAAAGGGTAGTCCAATTTTAATTAAGTCCGCGGGCGATAAAAATCACGGAAATATGAGTGATCGCCGTTGCAAAATTTTCTCCTAGTGGGCTGCCTAGTTGATTGATTTTAAATTTAGTGATGGCTAGGGTAGCAGACAATGGTAAGCGAGTGAGTCGGGTGATGAAATCCCTTCTCGTGAGTGACCGGGTGTAGGTCTTAATTAATTAATTGAACACACCATTCAAAAATAAATGCGAGAATAAAATCAAATAAGAGCACACAAGAGCACAAAAAAGAATTGACTCGCTAACAGGAGAGGCGCGAGGGTGTAAGAAATATACCTCCCACGGTTTTTAGGCCGTGGGGTGCCGAAAATGTTGAGTCGACCGGGGGGAGAATACGCCAATCTCAGTCATCCCCGGGAGTCCTACCAACCCAAGGTAGAGAGGCTTCTAAATCTGCACCAATGGACGCCCTCTCTCTACCTTGTCCGGTTTCCCTATCACGCTTGTCTTTAATTATTACAAATTTAAATGAAAATAAATGGTGTCTCTAAGCACCGTAATACAAGCCAAATAATAAAGTCCTAATACAATCCTTCTAAAATAAAAAAAATGGTACTACCTACAAAACCTACAAATACCATTTGATAACGTGACTTTTTGTGTGTATGTCGTTGTTGTTGAAAGCCAAGTTAGTCAAAACCTCACATACCTATAAATATAATAAACTCAAGTGTAGTGGTAAGTAAGGGTATCAATCCACTTTCTAGGGAGTAAAGCACATGGAACAAATTCAATTGTAATTCACCTTTTATTTTCTTTTTTGTGCTTTTTCACTTTTCTATTTTTTTTTTAGCTTTTTCAATATTAAAACAAAAGGGTGAGGTGAGATCTAAACTAAACTAAACTAAATGAAAATAACTAACTAGAAATTTACTAAAATGAAAAATTAAGTCTAACACTAAAAATAAGAGATAAAGTGAGGAAAATAATTGTGAGAACAATCAAGGAGTGAGATTACACCACAAATTTTAGTTATTCTAATTAATTAATTTAATTATTTGAATTCTCCCAAATTAATATCAAAATTACAAATCAACTCTCGTTGCAAGTGTAATTAGAATAGTAATCTTTTAGAAAATTAAAATTAACACCTCACAACTCTAGAAAATTAGATCAACACTCCTTTTAATTAATCACCCGCTAGGATCGATCAATTAGAATTTATGTCAATCTTAGAAATTAAATTTAGAGTTGAAATTCAAATGATAATACCCCACTTAAGAAACCTCTATCTCTAGTTCGAATCTAAAATGGGTATTATCACTAGAATTTCGATTTTCTCTCGAAAATCATTTACCCTCTCTCGAGGCGTAAATCTAAGGGTGAGGGATCAAAATTAATATTCAAAGGGATAATTCAAGTAAACAAACTAATTAAACTAAAATAATATCAAATAAGGGTTTCACCCCACCCCTTGAAAGGGGTTTTAGCCTAACATGATATGAAATATGACAAATTAATAATCAAGGCTATTAAAATAAAAGAGAAGAGAATAGAACAAGCAAACCAAATCTCTTTGAGAAAGTTGAACTCTAGTCTTCCAATTTGAAGCATACACCTCTCAATTTGAATGATCAACAAATACACATGAAGCACTAACACACAAATTGATTCTCACTAGAATTACTTTCACTCAATTTAAATTGAAAAGAAGAAAATAAAAAAAAAAACTAATTCTAATCTACTATTTATTTCTAACCCTAAAATTTCTCTCTACAATTTCCTCTCTCTAATCTAGAATTCCATGTAAACTAACAAAATTAAAAGGATAGTGGATGAATTCATAATGGGCAATTCAATAATAAAAGAGATTTGCTAAAAATGCAAATCCTAAAATTATAAAATTATACATTAGAATTCACCCAAAGAAATAAATTCTAGATCATTAATTTATATTGAGATAATTGCTAAAAATGCAAAATCTCAACATAAATGAATGGGTTAGAATGTATATCCCATAAGGGATAAATTTCACTACATCAATCTATTATGAAATAATTGCTAAAAATGCAAAAATCCATAATAGATGGGTGGGGTGAAATTCATCCAAGAGATAATTTTCAACACACACCTCTATATTGAGGTATTTGCTAAAAATGAAAATACTCAACATAGAGGGGTGGGGAGAATTTTATCACACCTAGCTTAAAACTAATTTGAGATCCCTTTCAAATGGGTCTTCATCCTCAATATATAGGAGGCATGGAGCATGAGGGGTAAAAATAGAAATTGGCTAGAGGTGCATGTGTTTTGGGTGATGTCACATGTGCATGGGGGTGTGAGGTGAGGACATTTGGAAAAAATCTGTTTTGGGTTGAGGGGTAATTTTGGGATTTGGTTTTGGGTGGTTAGTTAGGGGGTATAATGGGTAAAGTGGGTTAAAAGGTTAAGTAGGCACATTTGTGGGAATTAGTTTGGTATTTGTTTTGGAACTTTGCAGGAGATAAGTCGTGGGTTAAATGGGTTGGTTGACTTGGTCATTTGTTGGGTTTGTGTTTGCATTTGGTTTGTGTTTTGGCAGGTGAAGAATGGGTAAGAGAAAATGGGTCTTGGAAGTTTGGTTTTGGTTTGAATTGGAAAATGGGTATGGGTTAATGGGTCTGGAACCGGGTTAGAGAATGGGACGGGGTGAGGCGGATTGGGTCTGTGAGGCTGCCGGAGGGTTGGGCTTGGATCGCCGGAGATGGGTATTGGGTAAATGGGTTTTGGCATGGAGGGTTCTCGGCTGGTCGGAGAGAGAGAGGCGCCGGAAATGGGCAGGTCCGCCGGCTGGAGTAGGTGTGTGGCTGGCCTTACGATCGCCGGCGGCAGTGCTGGCGGTCGTGGTGGTAGTCGGGGTAAGAGTTGGGTGATGAGAATTTGTTAATGGTGATTTGTTGAGGAAGAGAGAGGAGTGGTATTGATGGTGGTGGTGTTAGAGAGGTGAGAGATTGGAAGTGGTGTTAGGTTAGCTATGGAGGATAGAGAGAGAAAAGTGGGTTTAGATGAGAGAGAAAGAGATGGTTGTTGGGAGGTTGAAGAAAGGTAGGGATAGGTTAAGGTGTAGGTGAGGTGTATGGTAACGGGTGAGGGTGAGGGCTTAGTTAGGTATTAGGATAAGTTATGTGGGTGATGTGTGTATTTAATTTAAACCCTAATAAAATAAAACTAAAAAATAAAACTAAAATCTAAGTAATAAAATAAAACTTATAAAAACTAAAAATCTAAAAATTAATTTCCTATACTAAAAATTAAAATCAAGACTCAATAAAAATAAAACTAAAAAGAAATAACAATGTAAATCTATTAAACTTAAAAACTAAAGTCCTAAAAATATAAAATCTAATAAACTAAAAAAAATAAATGAAATCCTAAAAATTAAAATCTTAATAAAATAAAATAAAACTAGAAACTAATAAAAATCAAAATAAAATAAAATTATATCAATAAAAATAAAATAGAAAAATAGAAAATAAAATCTAAAAATTCTAAAATAAATCCTAAAAATAGAAAAGACTCAAACTAAAAATCTAAAAAATTAATAAAAGGGCAAATTAGACACACACGGGGTTCGGGGGTATGTTTAGGCAAGGTTACGGGAATTTGGTATTTAGCTCCGTAAAATGCACAACTGCCTTGAAATACGCGTTTGAACACCGCAACGTACATTAAACCTGCATATTAAACATTTAAGCGCATAAGACCCATATTGTCGAGAAATAACAACTAAAATACAACTATTCGGGGTATAAAATGTACAGTTTTGGGTGCTTATCAAAGGGCATTGCTTTAAAAGCTCGTAAGGAGGAAAAACAAGTTTTGGATGATGAGATTGATAGTGACTCGAAAGGTATGGCTATATTTGCTAGCAAGTTTCATAAATTTCTTAAATTTAACAAAGATAAATTTAAAAATGATTTTAAGAAATTATAAAAATCTAAGCATCACAAAGACGAAAAGATCCCTAAAACTTTTAATGAAAATTTAAATAGGGACGAGTCAAATAGGTGTTATGGTTGTGAGGGTTATGTCCATAGGGTTTTTGAGTGCCCCACTAAACTAAGGATAGAGGGTAAGCTACCAATTTCCTACAATACAACCCTTAGTGATAGTGATAAGGAAGAGGGATCCAATTCCCCCATTGAGCGCAATTTTACCGCGTTCATTACTAGTTATTTAAGTGATAGTGAGAAATCATCCAATGATGACATCTTAGTACATAACACTTCTGAGGCCTTTGTTAGTGAAGAAGAAAGAGAGAGTGAAAATGAAGAAGTGGTTAATGTGAGTGAACTTCAATTTGCATTTCAAGAACTATATGAAGATACTATTAAATTAAAAAGAGAAAATGTGAAGTTAGAAGCTACTTTTAGAGAGCGTGCCAAGGTCGTTGATGAGAGTGCATTAGTTGAAGATCTTAGGACATGAGAGAGAGAGATTTTTGAGAAGAAGCATGAGTATGTAGAAGGTGAGAGGGATATCCTTAAGGGTCTAATGGAATCCTTAAAAAAGGAGCTTCTTGTGTTTAAAGAGCGCAATATTTTATTAGAGTCTCATATTTCAGATTTAGAAAATAAATTAAAAGTCTCTAGTAAAGTCAAATTTGATTTGGAGTGTCGTTCGGAGAAATTATAGAAAATATTATAAACGATCCAAATTAAAAATAACGCATGTGGTTTAGGCTTCGATACTTTTAATGAATCTACTCATAAAGCCAAAACCAATATTTTAGGATAATCCTCTAGGAACAATGTTATAGATCATTTCGTAGGTAAGTCTTTTCGCCGAGTCTTTAGGTGCTCACATTGTGGTCGAAAAGGTCATCTTAGGAAGTTTTCTTTTGATCTTCAACGAGGTCCTAGAAAATCCCACCGTAAGACAGCCATGGTAGCGAAGATTTCTATATCCCAAGATCGTCATTCATCATTAGTTTGGGTTAGGATATCCGACTTGGTAGCTTTACGAGATAGGATTTTTTATTCTTATTTAATTTCACATGCTTATTCACTTGCTACATCTAAAGGTTAAATGTGTTAGTTTTGTTTGCATGCTTTAGCTTTTGTGCTTCTTGCAATATTATCATGTTAATTGTATGCTTGTTTATCATTTTCTAGTCATTGTTATATCACATATCTCATGCTAGAATTATGATGTTTGTTTTTCTTTTGTATTATATTTATTTTAGTTTGCATTAAATGAAAAATAAAAAAATATTTTTGTTTTCATTTGTGTTTATTTTGTAAGTTATTAAGGCTTAATGAAAAATACAAATTATTTTGGTTTGTCTATTAATAAATATTTATTTATTTGGTCAAAAATTTTTTAAATACTCATAAAGATTTTATTTTTGTGTGTATTTTGCTTTTACACATCTTTTATGGCATATGTTTGTGTTTGAATTCTTCATACCGCTCCTATGTTTCTAGAACTTTAGGTTAGAATTTTAATCCTTAAAATGTTCTTTATCATGCTTACATGGAGTAGTTTAAGTTTGACTTGCTTAATGGATTCACTTTTATATGCCTTTTCACACACATGCACGAGCTTTTTTAAACTTTTAACTTCACATGTATATTTGAGCTTTGTGAGGTTTTCTCCTTCCAATCTAGTCATCTACGTATTATGTGATCTAGGAGGACTAGTGCATGTTAAAATTCGTTGCATGTGAGATTTGTGTGAGATATAAAAATGATATATATAAATGTGCACGGGGAAGGTATCCGAAAGGAAATATTATCCTTTGCGAGTAAACCACCGTTTGGAATGGACCTAAAAGAAATACGTGGTCCAAAGGCCAAAATAGAATATGGAATTAATAGAAAATATTTTCCAAGGAATGTTTAGTTTAGTTTGATATATTCATTCAAAGGAATTAATGTGCTTATTTTGAGGGAGTTTGGATGATAAATCAACGGTTTGCATAATCTCCGTTTATCCTAGTTGCACTTTCATTGTTATGACACTATTGGTTTGTAGAATCATCAATATGCTAGGCTTGTATGCATTATGTTTGTTTGTTCATAGAGTTCAATTTATCTTCTCACATAAGGCTAAATCTTAAGTTGATAAAGTTTTACAATCAAATGAGAACTCCGTGAACATGTTTAAGTGATTAGGTTTTAATTCATTGGTATCTTGTTCACACCCCTTCACTTCCATTTCCATATGACACATTTATGCCATAAGAGTGTGGAAAACTCATACTATAATATTTTGTGTCATTTGTGTGTTTATATCTATATATGTGTGATTGTGCATCTTTTTATATCTATTGTGTATACATATATGATATTTTTGTTTCTTTAAGCCTTTGCCAAATTAGCTAGTTATTTTATGCTTTTTACTTCATAATTGGTATCTATTGTGTTGCATACTTAGTTTGATATCACATTCTTAGTCTCTTATATTACCCAAATTGATATCATTTTTGTCGCATCATAGTTGGTATCCATTAATATCTGTTTTGGATTAGTTACTTTTATTGTTGCCCATATGCTTTCATGTTATTATCTCCTTATGCACATTCATGATTTACTTGCTTTTACCTTATTTATCACTTAATTCTATTAGGAGAGAAATGAGTATTTTATTAATTCTATCACCTTTGTTTATTCTTGAACAAAAAGGGGGAGAATGATAGGGGGAGAAATGGTATATAATCCTATTATAATCGTATCTTAGTTTAGGAGATTTAACTTAGGGGGAGTCGCGAACTTCTTAGGTTGATCATAGTTGATAAAGGAAGAATTAATTTAGGAGGAATATTTATTTTACATGCATTTAATATTCTTGATATTCCCTATGCGTTTGATAGTTTGTTTAAGTGTGCATGAATTTTTCTAAGTGGCAACCTTCATCGGCAAAGCTATTTATCCTAAGTGGTCCGTGACTCAAGCTTCTTTATTTTATTTTGGGTGGGAAGTTTTTGAGTCTAGTAGATCTTGACGGCCCTTTAGGATTTTGTTTTAGTTTTTGTCCCAGAATAGCCAAAGGGGGATATTTGTAAGGACACAAATTTTCAATTGAGTCCTTTATAGTTTTGGCTCAATTCCGGATAAAAACACTTGAGTCATAGGATAGTGTTCATGTTGTATTCTTTCAAGCCTATGACAAGTTTCAGTTGAAGACATTGCGGCCTTTCTTTTCAAGAGAAAATCATTACCGAGTTTCAGTGCCTCGTTTCACGTCCTCAACTTCATATTTCAAGTCTCCAAAGGTATAAATGCTTTTATATATTTGTAAGAGACTTGGAATAATTTTATAATGGGTGTAATTTTATTTTAAAATGAATTTTATTTTCAGAAGGTTACTTTAGAACTTTGAATACAAAGTTTTTGGGCTTTACATGAAATTTGACACTTCTGACATTTTGTTTGAAATTATCGTCCAAACGAGTTTGTCGTTCGAACGAGAATTTCGTTCGAATGAGTTTGCCAATGACTTTTCCCATTTGGCCACTCAAACATCTTTAGATGGTCGTTCGAACGACACTTCGCTCGAACAAAAATCTCATTCGAACGAGATTTCCGGCAGGAAAAGTTTTTGGCAGTTTTTCTCCATAATCCCACTCTTTTGTTCCCACTAACTCTTCCAGATTTATTTAGTGAGGGAACCTCTTTTGAAAATCTAACTTCTGATAACTTCTAAACACTCTTTGGGAGAAAATTTAGAGAGAAAATTTCCCAAAAGTAAAAGTTCATTGTTTTGTGTTTTTGTGAATCCATGAAATAAATCCTACCAAAAACACATACACCCAACTTTTTAATTTATCCAAGTTTCTACCTCTATTATTTGCTTGGAGCACTTTGGCACTGAGTTCACTTTTCTACCCAAGAAGAAAAGAGTTTTGGGTTTGCTTCTACATCCTTCAAAGAAGAAGAAGCTTTTGTTTCGCAGCGGCATTCTCACATGGTGAAAGACACCATATGTGGTTGATGGTTGATGGTTGATGGTTGCTTGGTCTCGATTGGTGGACTCCAAGGTTCCGGGGGACTCCGGGATTATTCTCTAGGATGAGGTTGAATATCGAAGGAGCGCGTCAAGGCTTGAAGGGAGTCGAGTCAGTTGTGTAAGTACTCTTGTCGAGTCTTTGTAAAATTCATACCATACTTAGTGAATTGGTTAGGCTAGGGCCGTTTGAGGTTTTTTCCTGATTTCGGTTTTTCCTCGTACATCGCCGTGTTGTGGGATTGTGAATTTATTTTATCTTTTGCAAAAATCACCTAGAACGCATGCTTAGGGTAAAAAGATAAAATTGGGTTTAATTCACATTCTTGATTAAAATGGTGCATGTTTAATAATTTGGGTAATGTTTAACTTAATTTAATTCAAGTCTAAATAATTTAATTTGAGAAAATTTGGTTTGGCCTATATAGAAAAATGAATTAATCAAGTTAGGAAAATTTTAGGACTTGGGATTAAATTGTTTTTTTTAAATGAAAAGCTGTGTTGAATTATCTTAATCCCACTTTTAGTTTAGTTTATTTTTAATTTCAAAGAAATTAAAATTTGTTGTGAGTTTCTTATGTGTTTGAACCATCTTTATTCCGCATTAAAGGAAATTTATTTTAAAAGAATGTTTAAAATTGGGGGTCATCACGCGTTTTCAGTCTCGAATTCGAAGTTGAGAAGATGTCACTAGAGAATTCATGGCTCAATACAAGTACAATGAAGATCTAGAAGTATCCCGCTAAGACTTTTAATTTCTCATACAAGGGCCTAGGGACTCCGTCAACAACTTCATAACCAAGTGGAGGGATAAAGCTTCCACTATGACCAACCGCCCATAAGAGTAAGAGCAAGTAAGTATAGTGAAAAACTTTATGCCGTATATATGAAGCACTATAGGTATCTAATATTACCCCCATTGTAGATCCCTTCGGGAGGCCGAGGTTGAGATTGAAGAGAATGTAGTTAGTTATAGAACATAAATAGAAGAAAAGAAGTCAGTTGATCAATTTACTCCTTGGAAGTGTGAGAAACCAGCTATTTCTTCCATCATCAACATTTCCTCTCAACCAGTCACTTCATGGGCACCATAATCCCGTTATGCTACTATCAGAAAAGAGTACAGGGAACTCCATACTCATCTATCTTAAGTATATCAGGTGCATTTGTCTCGCAACCTTATCAAACCTTTAGATCATTATTCACTATCAGGCCCCTTCCCAGATATTTACAAAATAATGCTTGATGTAATTTCCACCAAATAGAGGAGCATACCTCCAATCAATGTTATAATCTTAAAAAAAATAGTACAAAGTCTCGTTGATAAAGGTATCATTGCTCCTCTTACAAGCCCAAAACTGAACAATACCCAAAATCCTCTTCTAATGCATCAAGTTGGTATAAATTCCTTACTCAACGATGAAGATTCTGATTTTGACCCCTCAACCAAAATTACGTCCATAAACTTATATAATCCCTAGTTCCTCTCTAACTATGTCCATATTACATGTTGCACCTTGAAACTTATCATGACAGATCCCTCTCCCTAATGAAAAAAGCTTGTATAACTGCCCATACCAAATTAGAACTACAGATCATGAACTTGCCCACTGTCCTTGAACAATTGAAAGAATTTTAGGATGGAATTTAAGCCAAAGTGGACCGTCAAAGAGGAAGAATGTGCAAGAATGAGTGATCTTTACGTGGAAGCCTAGAAGTGGGCCCACCAATGGTATAACTAGTTTGTACCTCCCAAAAGGTTTAGTCTGGAGAGCATTGTCCAAATCCTAATAGAGGAAAGCCTCAAGAAGATAAGAATATGTGAAGCTCTTGGTCTACTAATTTCCATGAAACTAAAGGGATACTTAGTCCCTTTTCAAAATGACATGGGAAGATTTATACTTTGAAGCACTTGAACTAGTTAAATGCACAGACTTAACAAGGAATAATCGAATAATCACAACAGGATAAGGTGATTATTCTAAACACTCAGATGATTCAGATGATAAACCTCACAATGATGCTCCTAGTATGCTTGCCTCTTTTTTTGGAGTGATTTCCTTTAAAAAACTTATATTAAATATCAATGAAGTTTATTCCATCCATGAGATAAATGAAGAAACTTTCTTTCTCTTATACCATGTTCACTAAACCACATGACCAGGTTAGGCCTCACTGAACTGGGAATGGGAATATGCATACTCCAAGTTGAATCTGAGGCATCTAACCCTACCAAGAAGATATCGCCTATGTATAAGAATCTCCTCAATCAGTGGAGCATCCCTGTCAATATGACCCTACTAATCAAAACCGTATTTTCTATCACCTTGAGACTAAACTTGTTACTATTTTTTATGTTTCTGGTGTCAATGTAAATGAGGCCTCATTTGAGGAGATCCTTGTCTTTGTTTTTCCTAAAAATAATGTCAGATCAAGATTTTATAATAATTCACACCTTAGTTATTTTAGCATATCTCGTTACAAACCATTGCTACAAATATAAAACTACATTCTCTTTTGCCTTCACGATCATTTAAAGACATGTTAGTGATCGAGCACAATGTCCGAGATTCAAGACGTTGAAATCATCATAAACATTTTGTGGAGGTATACGAACTTGTGATTTTAATTTCTCAGGAAAATATATTCTCGGATGTTTGTTTTTTACTCGACGTATTTGTTACGAAATGATTTTTAAAAATAAAAAAATGTATGTTTTTAAACTCGTTAGAACGAGATGAAGATCTCATGAAAATGAAATGCCATTTTTGTTAGAACGTCCTTATAACGAGCATCAAACGAAATGTGTTATGTTTAACAGAACCACTCTCATTGGAAGGTCGTTAGAAGGATGATCGATCTAAGAAGGCTTGTCATTTAAACGATATTGACCATGTTAAAATGAACCTAGTGTTTTCGTTCAAATGAGAATCAATTTTCATTCGAACAAGACCACCGCCTCAAAAAACTTGTTTTCTATAAATACCTATTTTGATTATTTTTCTTAAGACTTTTGGCAAAAAATGAATTCCCAATATATGTTATAATAGTGTTAATCTTTTAGTTTTACAAATAATGTCATCCTCTAGAATGAATTATTAAGTTTTAAACCCTAGTTCCCAAATAATACATCAAACCTTTGTAGAGTTTAATCTACTACTAATTTGGGGAACTATGGCTCGATATCACATCCTCAGGCTAGTCGGTGGATACCGGGGGAAGAGCTTATTCCTGCGGATGGTGATGGACTGTGGCATATCCATAGAATAATTGAAGACTTGTTCATTATACTTAGCGGAGCTCTAAGTAGAATATAAGTCATCAAGTCTGTCAATTTTTGATATAGTGCTAAAATATAGGTTTTTCCCAAAAGGGATTTTTTCCTCATATTCCTCTTCACATGTTTGGTTTGATTAATTCGTTTGGAGATATTTTATTTGGACTTTGTCTTTCATGAAGAATTTAATCTAATCAATTTGATTAAAATTGAATCGTATGTGTGCGTAAGTTAATATACGGACTATCCATATGAACTCGCTTCCTAATATTGGTATCAGAATTGGATGCACTAAGTTTTTGTGTGAACTTTAAATTTGGGTTCAAATGGATAATTTGTATAGTATGCTACCTATTTTCTATGGGTCTAATTAAACTTATTGGAAATCTCAAATGTGTTAGGCTTTGAAAGTGATTGACGACCGTGTCTGGCTTATTTGGTAAAGGTAGTGGACACTACCCACTATGACCAATGGTGATGTCATAGGTCCTAAACTCATCACCACTTGGATGGAAGATGAACTAATAAGGTATAATTTTAACTCACACCGTTTAATGGCCATTTTTTGAGTCGTCGACGTCATCATGACGTGCACCACGTCTAAGGAAGCTTAGGATACCCTTTAGCTCACTCACGAGGGTACCAATGTTATGAAAGCTTCTAAGATACAATATCTCACCACATAATTTAAGACTATTACCATGCTAAAGACTGAGCCTTTTGATGAATTTTATGAACGAGTGCCTTATATCATTAACTATAGTTATAATTTGGGTGGGAGAATTCCTGAGACATGTGTAGTGAAAAAAATTTTGTGATCCCTTCCATCCTATTTTATTAATAAGGTTACTGTGGCCATCCCTGATCCTCGCCGCGCGGGCGGGCGCACGAAGGGAGAGGATCCTTCGGATCCCACGCATCCCTCTCGAGAGTGCTTCAGCCGAAGTCATTTGAGATGAGGTGTAAAAATGTAGAGAGATTCAGAGTCACTAGTCTATTTTACTCAAAACAGACAAAAAGAAAAAAGGGGAAGCCATCCCGAAGGATGGCATCTAAAGACATACTGGTGCATGCGAAACCAAAATGATTCGAGAAGGGTTCGGGGGCTTAGTTACGAAATGGGAAGGTGTTAGAAACCCATTCGGCCCTTTCGGTCTCTCACGGATATTTGTTATTTTCCTTTATATTTCCCTCGTGATATGTGTGCATGTGTATATATATGGTGGAGATAGGATTCCTCAACTTGTATCATGGAAGAGATAAAGCGAGTCATCAGTAGGAAGGTATAAAAATAATATTTGAAAAATAAGATTTACGCGATTACCGCAACGTTGATTGCTATAATGGAACGATAACGCATATGGAGTAATACGTCACTAAGGGCAAGTATATATAATATAAGAAGATTAGATTTAGAGGAAATAGAAAATAACAGAAAAATTAAGAAAAGGACTCGAGTCTTGGGTTTTACCCTAAGACGCCTACGTAGCCTATTAAGGCATCAAAGTCCACGTAGTTCGCATACAAAATGAGGGGTGGGGTTTATCCCATATATCCAAATGGGGGATCTCTTATTTGTGGGGGTGTGTGTGTGTAAAAAAAGTGTTTTAGTTGTGAGAAAAGTGTGAGAAAAGTGTGAGAATCCCTATTTAGAATTTATGAGCAAACCCTCTTTTTCTTACTTTTTGGGGTTTTATTTGTATGAAAAGAAGAGATGTGCAATAATACTAAATAAAAAGTATATTAGGATGTGTGAGATGAGATAGTAAGAGTGCTAAGTAATAAAACAAGTTATTGAGAATTTAAGAGAAAGTTTGAGAAAGTTGGACCTTCTTGAAGATCTTGAGCTTGATATTGAATGTTGGATAGCATCCCTTGCACTTGGATGATGATGGAGAGTGGATAATTCACCAAGTTTGATGAAAAGGATGATGAAAAGTGGAAGAAAAAAAGGGATTTGGAAGTTGAAATCACGCTGCCTTCGAGAGAGGTTTCTGGCATTCGTTGAGAGTGAATTTTATCAGATCTGGGCTCCCATTGAAAATGAGGTGAAGGCCTCCTTTTATAGGCTCAGGTCACTGCCGATCGGCATGGACCTGATCCTGCCTATCGGCACCTGCCGATAGGCAGGGTCTGGAACCTGCCATTTGGCAGTGTTTTTCAGGCCTTTTCGGGAAATCGGCTGTCAGGGGCAAATCGTTGGTCAGAATTGCACACGGGGTAGATCGTTGGAAAGATAATTTATAGACCTTAGAAAGTCCTTTGGACCACTCCCAGGTTCAGTAGTTGACTTTGGGTTAAATATGGCTCGGAAGCGTTTGTCGAATATATTGGGTGGGGAATTGTTCGGACGGAAACGGATCGTTCGTCTGCATGGTAAGTCCAAATCGTGCACGGGGTGGACCGTTGCAATGGTTAGGATATTTACTTTGACATTCCAAAGAGTTTGACCTAGTTTAGGGAGTTGACTTTGGTCAACCGGGCCATGGAAACGTTCGGTGACCTCTTGGAGTCAAACGGATCGTTCGTCTGCATGGTAAGTCAAAATTGCACACAGGATGGACCGTTGGAAAAGTTATTCAGTGCCCTTCGAAGATTCATTCAGCCTCGGTTGAGCTGAAGAGTTGAATTAGGTCAAACAGAGCCCGAGAGCGCCCGGTGGCTTCTAGGTCAGGTTTCGGACGCAAACGGATTGTTCGTCCGCATGGTAAGTTGGAATCGCGCACGGGACGAACCGTTGGAAAGGGTATTCAGTGCCCTTCAAGGATTCATTCTGTCTCGATCGAGATGAAGAGTTTGAATTTTTTTTCAAACTAAGTCGGGGAGTGTCCTATGGATTTTAGGTTAGTACTCGGGACATTACCTGGGTTTGTGGTGATGAAGGGAGGTACTAGGGACCTAAGGAGAGTTAGGGGTAACAGAATAGGTTGTCTAGTGAGACCCTCGACGGGTGAGTTTGAAACAAATGATAACCGTCGAATAGACACCATATGATTCTTTTGAGGGAGTATGACCGATTCAGATGGTCGAGGCTGATTCAGAGGACCTAAGGAGTGTGCTGGGGGTGGAATGACGATCAAAGGTTTAGGTCAATTCTGAGGACCTGAAGTGGTGTTGGGGGATGACCAGTTTTGTGGGTCAAAGCCGAATATGTGGGCTTAGGGTGAAGATTTAATGACCGACGTCAATTCTAACCTAAGAGTGGTGGCGACCGAGGACCAGGGTTAATTCTGACCCAACTCAGGTGACAATCAAAGATCGAGGTCAATTCTGACCTAAGAGTGGTGACGACCGAGGACTGGGGTCAATTCTGATTCAACTAAGGTGACGATCCAAGACCAAGGTCAATTATGACCTAAGAGTGGTGACGACCGAGGACCGGGGTCAATTCTGACCCAACTCAGGTGAGGATCCAAGAACGAGGTCAATTCTAACCTAAGAGTGGTGACGATCGAGGATCGGGGTCAATTCTAACCAAACTCAAGTGATGATCCAAGATCGAGGTCAATTATATCCTAAGAGTGGTGACGACCGAGGATCGGGGTCAATTTTGACCCAACTCAGGTGACGATCCAAGATCGATGTCAATTCTGACCTAAGAGTGGTGACGACCGAGGACCGGGATCAATTCTAACCCAACTCAGGTGACGATCCAAGACCGAGGTCAATTCTGACCTAAGAGTGGATGAAGATTGGATTTTGATTTCACTGGAGAAAATGCCTTTTGATTTGAGCTGGGGAGCTGATAGCTGGGGAAGCTTTTGTTTCTTTAGGAGACCTCGCGGGGCGGGGGAACAACCTATTTTTGTGCTGTAAGAAACTCCACCGGGGAAGTGATCAGGCAATCCTTAGGGATCCTCCGGTGCTCTGCTGGGAGGAGAGTCACTTGGTTTTTGAGTATTCCGCTGGGAAAGAGGGATTCCGCTAGAGGGAATGCGAAGTTTTCTTAGTGAAAAGGCTCTAAATCCTTCCTGGGATTTTTAGGAATTTTCTAAGGATTTTTTTGGGCTTTCTGGCATTTTCTGGGAATTTTTGTACGAAATTTAAGGGAGGGTTCCGGTCGGCATAGTATGAAGGGTGCCACTTGGCAGTGGCACGGACTTTTGGGCTACCTCGGGAAGGTAAGGAGTCAGTGCCGATTGGTATGGTGGGGGGAAGTGCCAATCGGCATGACACTTGGTATCCTATATAAAGGGGGAGAATCCCTTCATTTTTTCATAGCTTCTTTGCTTTCTCTCTTTCTACGATTTCTCTTTATATCGTTCTAGCATTTCGATCTTCAAGAAATGGCCGCTTTTGTGAGCACTGTAGTCCACCGGGAGTGGTTAACCGTTGATGACTGGGCGAACGTGGAGTGGAGGGCTAGGGCACCTCTTGCTTTGGGGAGTGAGAAATCCTTTGATGTGTTTGAGCCTGTTGCGGATGAGCGGACCTTACTGCGGGATCCATCGCATCATCGCTCTTCGAGAGTGAGTCCCGGCGGTTATGTAAGTAACCTGACCTTTGGCATTCTTCTCTTTTTGGTGATTTTTCTTTCTTTCTTGACTTTTGATGAGACTTTTCCTTTTTTCCAGTCGGATATTTCTTTGAATAACATGTGCGCCCGCGGGACGATGGGGCTCAGGGATGTCTTGGAGCATCTCCCACCAGTGGTGTATTGGGTGGTATCATCAGTGGGTTTTAGGTGGTACAACCAAAATAACTCAACTCAAACTCTCAAACACTCAAGAAACACTCAGGATGGTGTTTTGGGTTATAGTGTTTGGGTTAGGTTTTAAGAGGATTTGGACGAAGTTAGGATTTCTAACTTTCTCTTTTTCTCTCTCTGGTTTCTCTTCTCTCTTCTCTCTCTTCTCTCTCCTCTCCCTTCTCTCTCAGAAGAATGCAAAATGGCAAAAGTCTTCGAAGTTTGAGGGAACGGTCCTTTTTATAGTGGGTGGAGAAGGTTCGAGATATCTGATCGAAACTAAGGGCTGAGATCGAGTCAATATAATTTGACTTGAATCCAATGGCACACACAAGGCGGTGGTTAAATGAGCGCTGATTGGCTTAAAAAGTTACACTGGGATTCTCCAAGGCAACATGCAGACCATTGATAAGAAATGATCCAAGGGTTGATAACACACGAGTCTAATGTCTCAGTAAAGAAGCACACTTCTCACCAATCAGGGGGCAACAGGTGTTGGCCAGTTAAGGGATATAAAACGCACGTCCAAAGTAATTACAAAGTAAACCCTGAAGTCTCTGCCACTTTTGGATTCTACCCAAGGTAACATTAGGCCATAATACAAAATAAATAATATTTAGAGACTGACCCCAAAAACTTTTAAATCAAGTTTTAATTAATAAAACCTTATTTAAAAAATGTTTAAAAAATCCCAAAAAATTATTAAAAATCATAATTAGGGATTTAAACACACTAAACATAAGTACACACATTATAATACAATATGACATGCATGAAATGAATTCTAAGTGTGTGAGTGTTGGCAATAGTCTCTTGATCACTACAAGATAGAGAGATGAATAGGCATAGCAATTCTGAGGTTCTTTGGTTTCTAAGTTGACAAAATTTTGTCACAATTTCCAAACTAGATGAGCACTTATACAATATAGACTCAAGTGAGTCAAAGGTATAAGGGCTTCAATCTCACCCTTTGGAAATATGAGACAAAATCTCCTTTGAGTCAACTAGGACTCGTAGGGCAACAAAAATAAAGAAAAACTTAGTCCTATCAAAATTCTATCTACCCAAATCCTAGAAATCAAAAAATACATAACTCAACTATTTACAATTGAACATCCTATTACAACAGTTGAGAATGACTGTACAAAATGAATACCTGCAATGAATCACTATGATCAAGCATTTTAGTATATGCAAGAGATAAATAGACTCAAATTTCTCCCCCATTTTGTCTCAAATGGACAAAGGGAAAAAACTTGGACAAACAGCAAAGGTATTACTCAGCACAAACCAAACCAATAGATTTACGTAATGAAATGAATCTATTATAATATAGAGGTTTGGTAAACATATATGCAAGTTGTAGATTAGTAGGAAGATAGTTGATTTCTAATTCCTTTGATTCAACCAATTCGCGTATAAAATGATGTCTTATTTTTATATGCTTTGTTAGCAAGTGTTGAACAGGGTTTTTAGAAATATTAATCGCACTTTGGTTATCACAATAGAGATGCAATTGGTTTTCTTGAATACCATAATCACTTAGCATTTGTTTAAGCCACAATAATTGAGCACAACAGCTGCCAGCGGCTATATATTCAGATTCAGCGGTTGAGAGTGATGTGCAATTTTGTTTTTTACTACTCCATCCTACCAAGTTATTACCAATATAATAAGATGCTCCTGAAGTGCTTTTACTATCATCAGTAGACCCAACCCAATCAGCATCAGTGTACCCAATAATAGTGCTTGGTGTGTCATTAGTGTACCAAAGTCCTAGATTCAGAGTGCCTTTAACATATTTAATTATACGTTTGACAGAATTCAAATGGCTCTCTTTGGGGTTGTTTTGATAACGAGCACAAACACACACAGTATACATGATAGTCGGACGTGAGGCAGTAAGATATAGTAAAGTTCCAATCATACTACGATATAGAGTAGGATCTACAGATTTTCCATTTTCATCTTTTGACAATTTTACCGTAGTACTCATAGGCGTTTTAGCATCTTTAGAAATTTCGAGGCAAAATTTCTTAACTATCTCTAAAGCGTACTTAGATTGTGAAACAAATAATCCTTCTGGATTTTGTTTGACTTGGAGACCTAGGAAGAACTGTAACTCCCCCATAAGGGACATCTAAAATTCCTTACTCATGATTTCAGAAAAGGATTTTATTTCTGAGGTAGAAGTTGATCCAAATATAATATCGTCTACATAGACTTGAGCGATAGTAATGTGTTTGTCAAAATGTTTGACAAATAAAGTTTGGTCATTTCCACCTCTTTTGAAACCTTTGTCCAAAAGAAAACTGGAAAGACGCTCATACCAAGCTCTAGGAGCTTGTTTAAGGCCATATAAAGCCTTTTTCAGACGAAATACGTGATTTGGATATTTAGGGTCAATAAACCCTTTAGGTTGTTCTACATAGGTTTCCTCACCCAGTATTCCATTAAGGAACTCAGATTTGACATACATTTGGTATAATGTAAAATGCATGTGACAAGCTATAGCAAAAAGCATACGAACTGATTCTAAACGAGTAACAGACGCAAAGGTCTCGTTAAAATCGATTCCTTCTATTTGGGAGTATCCTTGAGCAACTAATCTAGCTTTATTTCAAATTATTATCCCATTTTCATCAGTTTTATTTTTGAAAATCCAACGAGTACCAACAACGTTTTTGTGATCAGGACGTGGAATAAGATACCAGACATCATGAATGACAAATTGTAAAAGTTCATCCTGCATAGCAGAAATCCAGTGAGAGTCATTCAATGCCTCATTTACATTCTTTGGTTCCACAAGGGAAACAAAACATGCAAAATGTGCATAATTTCTAAGTTGGGATCTTGTACGCACTAGCTCACTAGAGTTGCTAACTACGTTAACTATGGGATGATCTTTAGAAACCCAGTTAGGTACTTCAGGTGTCTCAATAGGTAATGAATGATCTACTTCAGAAGAGTCATTTTCTAGAATATTTGAAGACTCTTCTTCGATAGTTAATTCACCAGTCTTGCTTTCTACAGTTGTGTCACTAACTATTACATTTATGGATTCCATTAAGTTTTTAGTGCGAAGATTATACACTCGATAAGCTCTACTGTTAGGCGAGTATCCTAGAAATATGGTTTTATCTCCCCGGCTTTCAAATTTGGATAGGTGTTCCCTATCTTTGCAAACATAACAAGTACTGCCAAAGGTTCTAAGGTACTTGAGATTAGGCTTTTTATTGTACCAAAGTTCGTAAGGGGTTTGTTTTGAATTCTTGCTAAGATAGACCCTATTAATAATATGACAAGCAGTACGAATAGATTCTACCCAAAAATATTTAGGTAAATTCTTGGCATGTAACATGACACGTGCCATCTCTTGCAAGGTACGATTCTTTCTCTCGGCGATTCCATTTTGTTGAGGAGTCTTAGTAGCACTGAACTCGTGTTTGTAACCATTATAATCACAGTATTCTATAATACCAGTATCTTTGAATTCACCACCTCTATCACTACGGATTCTATTTACTTGAGTGTCCTTTTCATTTTCAATCCTAAGAAGAATTTTTAGTAAGGTTTGAAAAGTGTCAGACTTTTGTTTTAAAAAAGCTACCCAAGTAAATCTGGTGAAGTCATCAACCATAACTAAGATATAACTGTGTCCACAAAGGCTAACAGTTTGGGAGGGACCCATTAGGTCCATATGGATGAGTTCTAAGGGATTAGAGTTGAGGATATCTTTGACTTTCTTATGAGGTGCCTTAACAATTTTACCTTCTTGACAGAAACCAGAGATAATATTATGAATTGGTTTAATTTTTGGAATTCCTCTAACTATGTCATGAGTAGACAATTTACTAAGATTATCGTAATTTATGTGACCCATTCTGTTATGCCATATCTCGTTGTCATCCATTTTGGCAACATTACAAATTTCAGAATTTCTCTTGACAGTGTATGAATTGTCAGGAGTTCTGAATCCAGTAATTATGCATTCACCTTTTTCATTTAAAATTTTGCAATTGTTCTTTGAAAAGGTAATAGTATGGTCTGAGTCACAAAATTGTGAAATACTGAGTAAATTAGCCTTTAGACCTTTAACTAACAGGACATTTTCAAGAACAGGAAGTCCTTCTTCTTTGAGAGTTCCTTTGCCTATGATTTGAGATGAAACTCCATCACCAAAAATGACTTTTCCACCAGCAAAATTGGTTTTGTTTAAAAGTTTAGATTCATCTCCAGCCATGTGCTTAGAACATCCAGAGTCTAAATACCAACCAGATGAAGTGTGTTTAGCTTTTAATGCAGTAATAACAATATTACACTTCATCTGAGGTAATAGATCATCTTTTCTAACCCAAATTGCTCTAGTTTTCATCTTGCACTTATTAGCTCTCAATTGATAAAATTTGCGAGCATTAAATTTTTGTTGAAAAATGTTTTGCGCATGATTTTGAATTTTTTGAAAGACTTGAGCATTTGGTTTTGGAAAGGGCTTAGGATTCGTTTTAGGAAATGTTCTTTTAGGCTTGGTCTTTCTCTTTCTATAGTTAGAGTTTTTATCTGGGTGTCTAGGAAGTATATAATTGTTTCGACTCCTCCTAGAATAGTTAAAGTTCTGGTAGGTATGAGGATTATAGATAGGCTTAACAAGTCTCCTAGCATAACAACCGTCGAAAGAGTGACCATATATGTCACAGTAGGAGCAATAAAGATTGCTCAGAATTGGGGTCTCCTTAGGAAAGTTTTTAAACAAAGGTTTTGAAAAGTTTTGAGGCTGAACTTTATTCCTAGGGAGTACAGGTTTGAATGTAGGTTCACTCTTTCTGATAAAGGGGCAGACATATTTAGCCTTAGGTGAACTTTCATGCTTAGAGCAACTCGATTCCCCAATGTTAAAGTTTTGATGTTTTAAATCAAACTCAGTTTTGAATGAATTAAAGTCTGGGCATGTTTCAATAGGTCTTTTGCCTCCTGAAACAAATTTGATAGGTTCAAAAGTTTTTGTTTGTGTCTTCAAATTGGGGCAAAACCCTATACCAGTTCGATCATCAGAATTGGTTTTAGATTCAGCAACAAATTCATCAAAACAGTTAGAATTATTTTCAAATTTTGTAAATTTTTTGAAAACTATTGCTGTCTTTTCTTTGGTTTGTTCCAATTCTAACAATGTCCCTTTGTACTTTTTTTTCCATAATTTCATTAGTTTCAGTCAAATTTTTCAGTTTTTCATCAAAAACTTTAATTTCACTTTCATGAGTTAAACATTGGGTAGTATACTCTTCAGCATTCAGTTTCACCATCAGGCTTAGATCTTCCAACTTTTTGGTAAGATCTTTCACAGTCTTTTCTAGTCTAGCGCTTTTCTTGAGAGTCTTAGTGTAAAGTGTGTGAATGTCTGGAAGGTCTTCATTGTCCGAGTCACTAAGTGTGGTGTGTGATGTGACCCCTAAGGCTTCATTCTTAGAACTCACACACCCATTGACATCGTCATTATCGCTTTCCTTTTGACTCACACACCCCGAGGTAGAACATGCAACATTCTCAGTAATCAAAGCATCTAAACCAGTAATAACCATATTCGAAGTAGAAGTCATAGAACTATTTGGTTCATCCTCATTAACAAACATAGGCATGTCATCATTATAAATAATCTTTGCAAAGAAAGACATACAAGGATCAAAAACATCTGATGACTGAGGTTCCTCATTATCAGAGTCACTTGAATCATCCCAAATTTTGCAAATATTAGCCTTATTATGTTTGTTTTGAGTGTTCAAGTTAACTCTACACTCTTGAGAAATGTGTCCCAGTTTACCACATCTATAGCATTCAGTCTTCTTAAGGTCTCTATTAGGTCTGATATGAGAGTCCTTATGATTTTTGTCATGGTTTTTCTCATGAGGTCTGTAACTAGAGGGAGTTGGATAATTTGGCTTGCCTTGTTTATTTGCCACTTTGTTTCTAAACTTAATGATTTTCTTAAACTGTTTTGACATTAAGGCAATCCGATTGTCCAAACTCTCTATGTCGCAGTCTTCATCAGATTCATCATTGTAAGTATTAAACTCAGGCTTAATCAATTTAGAAGAGAATCTTAGATTGGAACTAGTCTGTTTCCTATGGGATTGGGTTAATTGTTTCTTAAATTCCAGTTCCATTTCCACAGTTCTTAACTTTCTACTGAGTAGTTCCGGAGTGAGATTAATATCACACATTTCCTCAATAGCATATATTTTATTATCAAACTTCTGTGGTAATGATCTCAGAATTTTAGATACAATTTCTTGTCTATCATAGGTTATCCAATTAGCATGCAGTTTGGTCACAATATCAGTCAGGTTCATATAGAAGTCATCAAATGATTCAGTCTCAGACATAATTAAGGAGTTATACTGCTGGATAAGCATTTGGGTTTTAGCAGCCTTAACTCTAGTGTCTCCTTCATGAGCAGTAACCAAGGTGTCCCAAGCTTCTTTAGAAGTGGTACAGGATGAGATTCTTTTAAACTCATGTTCATTTATGGACATAAATATGGCATTCTTTCCTTTGTTATTATTTCGAGAAACTTGTTTCTCTTCTTGAGTGAACTCACTTAAAGCTTTCTTAACCCTCTCATTACTTCCTTCGTTGGCTGGTTTAGTAGGAAAAATATAACCATTTTCAACAATGTCCCAGACATCATCTCCTAGAGTTCCTTGAATGAAAGCAATCATTCTTACTTTCCAGTAAGCAAAATTGGTTCCATCAAAGATTGGAGGTCTGGTCAAGTTACCAAATCTTTCATTTTTCTCGTCCATATTTGATTTTCAGAAAACAATTTCAGAAACACAAGATCTTTTAAAAGCAGTTTCACCAAGCTCTGATACCAATTGAAAATGCGTTACTAAAGCCGTTTATTGAAAATAAACTATTTAAGTAACTCCGAGTTGTTTTTTGAAGAAACTCTTTTCTTAAATCAAAAAGTTTGAACACAAGATGTGTTTAACGAAAATTATGTACGAGATCTATTCAAGATTTGAGCAACAAGTTTAAAAGATAATTTAAACAAGTTCTAAACACAGCACAACCAAGACTGAGATGAGGAGATGTAGAAAGATTTTGTTCACAATTTTTTACGTGGTAAAACCTCACCAATTGAGGAAACATCCACGACTCCCTCTACCGAGTAAAAAGAAAAATCCACTAAAAAAAATTTATGAGTTACAAGCTATTTAACTAACATGCAAACAACTCAGACCTATATAAGTTTAGGAATGTACCCTCTGGTGTCCTTATAACTTCTCTGCAGTTCTGATTGTAGATGTAGTTCTCTCAGTTTGCCAACTCCTGATTTGTTCCAGCACTTTACGTCGACTTATGTTCACAAGATCTTATTACCAACACTTTTCGTGTTTTAGGGTGAAAGTGTTTGTGGAGGTGCTCTCTAACACATGCATGCACACACACACACTTATTAAGTACAAGCAGTCCTAACAAATTGCAGTTACACTATATGCTGTGATCTGTTCTTTTCTTTCTTTCTTACAAAACTTTGAACCCTTTTTTGACCTTTTAATCTATCCCAGAATCCACGGATATCTTGCTTCGAAATAAGTCAAGATCTTAATCAATATCAGTTTTGAAAAGATTTTCGAGATTGAAAACCTCCAAGTGAGATTCCAAACTAGGTCAAAGGTTTAGTTTTACAAGAACAAGAAACAGAAAGAATTTATTGTTGATATCAAAGTAAGAAAACGTTTTAGGTAAAATAATCAACAATATATTTCTCAAGATGAGAAATAAAATGAAACTAAGTGTAATGTAACATGAATATCTTCAGATCTGAGATTTCTATGGAATAAGAAACTAGATCTGAGTAGAAGTCTAAGTTGGAAACAAGATTTCACGAACACAAGGTTACAGCAACCAAAATAACTCAACTCAAACTCTCAAACACTCAAGAAACACTCAGGATGGTGTTTTGGGTTATAGTGTTTGGGTTAGGTTTTAAGAGGATTTGGACGAAGCTAGGATTTATAACTTTCTCTTTTTCTCTCTCTGGTTTCTCTTCTCTCTTCTCTCTCTTCTCTCTCCTCTCCCTTCTCTCTCAGAAGAATACAAAATGGCAAAAGTCTTCGAAGTTTGAGGGAAGGGTCCTTTTTATAGTGGGTGGAGAAGGTTCGAGATATCTGATCAAAACTAAGGACTGAGATCGAGTCAATATAATTTGACTTGAATCCAATGGCACACACAAGGCGGTGGTTAAATGAGCGCTGATTGGCTTAAAAAGTTACACTGGGATTCTCCAAGGCAACATGCAGACCATTGATAAGAAATGATCCAAGGGTTGATAACACACGCGTCTAATGTCTCAGTAAAGAAGCACACTTCTCACCAATCAGGGGGCAACAGGTGTTGGCCAGTTAAGGGATATAAAACGCACGTCCAAAGTAATTACAAAGTAAACCCTGAAGTCTCTGCCACTTTTGGATTCTACCCAAGGTAACATTAGGCCATAATACACAACAAATAATATTTAGAGATTGACCCCAAAAACTTTTAAATCAAGTTTTAATTAATAAAACCTTATTTAAAAAATGTTTAAAAAATCCCAAAAAATTATTAAAAATCATAATTAGGGATTTAAACACACTCAACATAAGTACACACATTATAATACAATATGACATGCATGAAATGAATTCTAAGTGTGTGAGTGTTGGCAATAGTCTCTTGATCACTACAAGATAGAGAGATGAATAGTCATAGCAATTCTGAGGTTCTTTGGTTTCTAGGTTGACATAATTTTGTCACAATTTCCAAACTAGACGAGCACTTATACAATATAGACTCAAGAGAGTCAAAGGTATAAGGGCTTCACGCATATAACTGCAGAGAAATTATAAGGACACCAGAGGGTACATTCCTAAACTTATATAGGTCTGAGTTGTTTGCATGTTAGTTAAATAGCTTGTAACTCATAAATTTGTTTTAGTGGATTTTTCTTTTTACTCCGTAGAGGGAGTCGTGGATGTTTCCTCAATTGGTGAGGTTTTACCACGTAAAAAATTATGAACAAAATCTTTCTACATCTCATCTCAGTCTTGGTTGTGTTGTGTTTAAAAATTGTTTAAATTATCTTTTAAACTTGTTGCTCAAATCTTGAATAGATCTCGTATATACTTTTCGTTAAACACATCTTGTGTTCAAACTTTTTGATTTAAGAAAAGGGTTTCTTCAAAAAACAACTCGGAGTTACTTAAATAGTTTATTTTCAATAAACGGCTTTAGTAATGCCTTTTCATTTGGCACCAGCCTTCTTCACTAACTTTTCTTTCGAGCATGATGCGTAGCGAGGGTACTTCCAGCTCCACAGGTAGGACTGCTTCCATACCGTAGACTAGGGAGTAAGGGGTAGCCCCAGTAGAGGTTCGGATTAAGGTTTGATAGCCCCAAAGGGCGTACAGGATTCGGTCGGCCCAATCCCTGCAACTTTCAGTCATCTTACTGATGATATCTTTGAGGTTCTTATTGGGGGCTTCAACTACACCATTGGTCTGAGGTCGGTAGGGAGAGGATTTGTGTCTCTGAATCCCATACTCGTTGACTACTTCTGTGACTTCTACTTCAAAATGCGACCCTTTATCTGACACTAGCTCGTGCGGGACCCCATATTGGTAGATGATATTCTTCTTAAGGAATTTGGCCACTTTTTTAGCGTTCAATACTGCGTATGACTTAGCTTCGACCCATTTGGTGAAGTAATCAATGGCGACTAGGATGAACTCATGTCCGTTTGAAACCTTTGGTGTAACCTTCCCTATGATGTCAACACCCCAGGTGGAGAACGGCCAGGGAGAGGTCATGTTGTATAATTCTCGCGGAGGTAGGTGCTGAAGATTGGAGAATTGTTGGCATTTGAAGCATCTCCGAACATAGGCGGTGCAGTCCTGGGTCATGGTGGACCAGTAATAGCCCTATCGAATGATTTTCTTAGCAAACATTTGACCATTCATGTGGGGTCCGCATTCCCAGGTGTGGATTTTCTGCATTATCTGATCAATCTCACCCCTACGATACAGTGTAAATGAGTTCCATCGAATTTCCTCTTGAGTAAAGCTTTATGACAGATGATGTACTGGGAGGCCAGTCTTCGGAGGGTTGTTCGATCTTTCTTGTTGGAACCCTCGGGATACCTACCATATTTGAGGAGGCACCAGATATCATAGTACAATAATCGGCTAGTTCGGGATCTTCGATGGAGACAAGCTCAATATGGTAGCAATGGGTCTCTTTGTCTTGTTTTTGAACTAGGAAGGGGGTCATTGTTATTCCCTTGGGTATGTCGACCATGGAGGCCAAGGTAGCGAGAGAATCGTCTAGGTTATTCTTTACTCGGGTTGGTAATGGAAGGTGATATCTCGGAATCGAGAGGTTAACTCTTCTAATTGGGCATAAAAGGGTTGGAGTTTTTCGTCCTTGCCTTTCCACTTTCTGAGCACTTGACCGATGATAAGGGCAGAATCCCCGTAGACGTCAAGGTATTGAATACCTTTCTTGAGAGAAACTTTGAGGCCTCATGTGCATGCCTCGTATTCCGTCATGTTGTTGGTGCAAGTTAAATCCACTTTAATGGCTATGGGAGTGTGGGAGTCATCTGGGGTGATCAAAAGTATCCCAATGCCATATCCCTTTTTATTGGCAGCGCCGTCAAAGAACATTTTCCATCGAACGCGGTCTTGAGCATTGCAGAGGATATTTTCATCTGAGAATTCAGAGATCCGGACATCTGCTTCTTCTATAGGGTAATCGGCGAGGTAGTCAGAGATGGCTCTTCCTTTCATGGCTTTCTGCGTGACGTACACGATATCTAATTCGGTTAGGATCATCAACCATCGGGCCATTCGACTGGATAAGAAGGGTTTCTTAAGCAGGTATTTGATGGGGTCCATTCGAGATACAAGTTTTATGGGGAAGGCGATCATGTAGTGTTGCAACTTTTGGGTGACCCAGATAAGTGCGACACACGCCTTCTCCAAAGCAGTGTAGTTGACCTCGTACCCGACCAATTTGCGATTGGCGTAATAGATGGCTCTTTCTTTACAGGAGTCCTCAAGATATTGGGATAGCAATGCCTCAACTGCAGTGTCGGTTATGGTTAGATATAGGAGCAAAGGGAGGCCAGGCTGTAGTAGCATGAGCACTGTAGGTTGGTTCAGATATTGTTTGATTCGATCAAAAGCTTCTTGGCAGGCCTCGTTCTAAACCTTGGTTGAATCCTTTCGAAGGAGCTTGAAGATCGGTTCACAGATGGAGGTTAGCTGGCTGATGAATCGGCTGATATATTATAATTTCCCAAGAAAACCTCGAACTTCTTTCTCTATTCGGGGTGGTGGCATCTCAAGTATGTCTTTCAGCTTTGTAGGATCTGCTTCTATCCCCTTTTCTCTGACCTTGAATCCCAAGAGTTTGCCCTTTATAATGCCGAGAGACACACTTCTGTGGATTAAGTCGCATTCGATACCGTCGCAGTCCTTCGAAGAACTTTCGGAGAGCGGGAACATGACCTTATCTAGTTTTGGACTTGATAATCATATCATCCATATAAACCTTGACTTCTTTATGAATCAGATCGTGTAGGATGATTGTGGAAGCCCTTTGGTAGGTCGCCCCAGCATTTTTTAGACCAAATGGCATAACGATGTAGCAAAAGGTTCCCCATGGAGTGATGAATGCATTTTTTTCTTGGTGGTCGGGGTGCGTCTTGATTTGGTTGTATCCGGCAAAACCCGTCAACGAATGACTTGAGAGCATGACTGGCTGTGTTATCCACGATCATGTCGATATTGGGTAGCGGGTAATCATCCTTTGGAGAAGCTTTGTTTAAATATCGGTAGTCTACACACATTCGAACCTTCCCCCTGATTTCGGCACAGGTCTATGTTGGATAGCCATATGGGATATTCTATCACACAAATGAAGCCCACATTTAACTGCTTGACCACTTCTTCTTTGACCTTGAGCGACCATTCGGTGCGGAGCTTTCTTCATTTTTGTTTGATTGGCTTGTAATCTGGGAGAGTGGGGATCTCGTGCTGAGCTATTTCAAGATCAATGCCGGGCATATCATCATAGGACCATGTGAAGATATCCACGCACTCCTTCAAAAATTCTTCGAGTTGTGCATGCTCATGCTCGTCAAGGGTGGCCCCTATCATAATCTCGCGCAGTTGGCTACTAGAACCAAGATTAATAACAACAGTCTCTTCTTCATTAACTTGAACACGGTTATGTTTTTTATTATTAACCTTATTTAGATCAGTTAAGAATTATTCATTTGTAAAAAAATCATCATCAAAAGTTTGATTAGAATCCAAGTATTTAATGTAAGGCACAGCAAGATATTCAAAATCTTCGTTTATTTCATTGATAGGAAAAACAACATTGAGAACGTTATCAAAAGAGGTCTCGATTACATTTGAACAAGGATAGACAACAGAAGAAGAAATAGGGTAAGCATTGGGGTTAGGAAAGATTTCAAGAGGTAGAACTGGCGCAGCATGCTAGTTGAGGAGAGGTGTATCAGTAGCTTTAATCAGATGGGATGGATCCATTGATGTAGTGCCTGAATGAACCATGCAGAGTGTCAGCCCCAGTGTATGTAAGTTGAAAGAATCTTGGGAATCACTTTCCTTAGTCTCTTTGTTATCTTTGATGAGAGGTTGTACGCGGTGTTAGAAATTTTTAGCCCATGAGTAGCTATCTTGGAAAAAGATCTCCATTCCCGGCTTTATCCTCTTGTCCGTGTGGTCGTACTATGGTTCAGGAAAACTACAAAAGGGGAAATCTTCGCCTTCTTTGATGAATCGTCCATTCAAAGAGTCTTCTGAGATAGTTGGGATGTAGTCTAATCTTCCATTTAGTTGAGACTGGTGGATCATTCTGAGCTCTTGTTCTGATTGTTGATACCCCAAGCCACAAGGAGGGAAAGCTTTCTTTTGTTCAATGGGCTCAAGTATCCCTTGCTGCCTTTGCCCTAGCCCCAATCCGGGCATAAAGTGCATGTTCTGAACATCTGAATCACATTGACATTGCCATGAGGGTCATATTCTGGACAAACCCTTTCTTTGAAATCATCCCCATGTCGGGAGTAGGAGTGACTCAACTCGGAATCCTGACAAGAGCATTTCATTTTACCCGGGCTGTATCTCAAGGATTGGACTACTGGTTCTTGCACCCTCGACATTTTTGTTGTCCCCAAAAATGGTGATGACTCTCCCGTCGGCGAAGAACTTCAATTTCTGATGGAGTGAGGAAGACACACCCTTGATATTGTAGAGCCAAGGTCGTCCGAGCAACATGTTGAAACAAGCTGGGATGTCTATGACTTGGAATTCAATGACAGGGTTATAGGGCCAACCCCTATTACATGTTTTATGGATCCCATCACCTCACGATGGGTATTATCGTAGGCACGTACAGCGGCAGAGGTTAGAGCGAGGTCGCTTTCTTTTAGGCCTAAACACTTGAAGGTTCTCAGAGGGCAAACATTCAAGGCGGATCCGCTATCGACAAGGGAGAGTGGCACGGACTTCCCCCTAACTTCGACGGAGATGTTGAGTGCATGATTGTGATTTGGCCCAATTCTGGGGATTTCTTCTTCAGAAAATGATAGCATTCGGGTATAGGTCAAGGATCCAACCAGATTTACCACTTCTTCTGGTGAGGTAGAGGGAGGGACTTTGGGTCCAGTGAGCAATTTGATTAAAGCATTTCTGTGTAGCTGGGAAGACATGAAAATCCCCATAGAGTGATATTAGCTTGAGTTTTCTTCAGTTGATCGAGGATCTTGCTCTCCTCAATGGTTATCTCTGACATAGGAAGGTTTTCAATGCCCTTCCCTTTGTCATTTGCTGATAGTGAGCTTGGAACCTCGTAATGTCTCCTTGATCTGGTCATGTGATTTACTGAAGAAGGAAAGAACATGAATCCCATTTCCTTGCCAATCTCAGGTTGTTCTGCCACCCTGTTTATTTCTCCGAGGAGTTCTTCAAATGATATCATCCAACATATATCGGCTACTGGGCCAGCTCTTCCTGAAGGTTGTTCCTCGCTCAAATCTTCGAATTCTCCCCCCCCCCCATCCGGTGGTAACAATTTTATCTTTCCATGTAAAGTCAATGCATTCCATAACTTCAATAGCTTCTTCATACAGGTCCTCCCATTCTGTGGGGATATGTGTGATCGAAGGGACCAAGTGTCCTTGTAGCTTCAAAGTGTCAAGTAACCTGGTGATACTACAAATGATGTTGGTTGGCTCGAATAATTCGACCATAATCTGGACAACATCATCTAGGCTGACTTCGTCAGTTGGTACCACCCAAATTTACCCACTAGCCACTGGCCTAATGAGTTGTACTTAGAATATTTTTCAAATTTCAGTCCTGAGGGTATGATCCATAGGACTGATCATTTTGGTAACTTCACCATCCCTTCTTGTGATTATCTACCATCAGTCAGTCGCTTATAGTTTGTCTTATGGTAGAATCAAGTTTGACTTATTAATAATTGTATTCAATATGTCCCTCATGAGTCATTCATTGAGGGAATGCCCTCATCTGAGAAATATATGACTAATCATACTTGCAAGTAGGCATGGCATTACAACAAAGTTTTGAGGGATCCCCTAGATCAAATTACCTCCTTTTGGTAAATCCTATCTATGAGGATACCATCTAATCAAAGAATCCAGGAGCATTGACCAAGAAGTCAAGGGGAAAGAGCAAAGATTAAACTTCTTCAATATGAAATCATCCAGGAACTGATGTTGCTAATTTTTCTCCTATTAATATTGGTCGGACTTCCTCACCCCTATCCCAATCAAAACTCAAGGATCCATGTATAAGAGGCAAACAACTAAGGTCGTTGGCTCTGCTACCTTTATAGACAAAAACTTTGACATTGATACCATTGGTATTGAGAGGACTTTTAAGAATATTTATGATCATTGTAATGAGGCCATTAAAGAAACTATATCTCATCCATTTATTCTACTTCCTTCTTCACCAATAGAAGGCATTATTTGTATTCCTCTCTTAGAGAAGCGAGTGCTCGCTCAATATCATGTTCATATGAAGAGAAACTTATTGATTATGGAAGTACTCATTCCTATGATCACCATATTTCGTCTTCAAATAACATTGAGTCACTTACCCTCAATGAAGTTCACTCTATGGATGATTCATTTTTCTTATCAGCCATAAGGGATGTGACATTGGAGCAGGAGCATTTTGTTAGTGACCGTTATGAGACCATGCTCTATTCCCCAACCTCAACTAACTCAACCACTAGGCCATTACCTTACGGTCAAACTCCTCGCTCGGAACCTCTAAGGGTTTACTACAATTCCTGTTCAAATTTATCTTATTAGTCTTCATTCTACAACTAATGTCATCAGTTTTTCTTTTTGATCAAGTTTATTCTGTGAGGACAAGTGGGGTTCTAAGGGTAAGCACAATTCATTTGTCTACCTCTTCACCTCTTTGTCCTTTGCGTGGTCCCTTTAGAGGGAGAGAAATTCTATATTGGTATCTTCTTTGAGCTTAGCAGGAGAGGTATGTATCTTCTGGCATCCTTTGTAACAACCCGGATTTTTAAATGGGTATTTTTTAAAATTAATTTTAGAAAATTCGAGAAAACTAAAATTTTGGATTTATTTATTTTTAATAATTAAATATGTTGAGTTTTATAATAAAAAGTGGGATTTTAATCGAAATTAAAATCGGAGTCTAAACCGGATTTTTAAAAAAACATACATTTGTCACGGATTTAGGTCGTGACTAATGAAAAATTTGATTTTTAGTTAAATGGTATTAAACGAAGGAAAATGGCAGTGGATTTTTGAAGAGTTTTAGTTAGATTTGAGGCGATTCAGCTAGATTTTTGAAGAGTTTTAATTATAACAAATTCCATATCTTTTCCCTTATAAATATAGGTCATGGGTGGACCTTTTAAACCAACTTTTTATCACCTCAAAAATGCAGTAGCCTTTTATATTTCCTCTCCCTCTATATACAAACCTTAGCCCCTATTTTATTCAATGTTCAACCTTATATTTGGAGGCCTATTTGGGATTATCTCGTGTTAGGGATAGAACGAGCCTTGAATATTTTGGAGAGAGGAACGTGATGGTGCGGTCAGATTTTGAGGCTGAAATTATGTGTCGATTCATGTGATGATTTTAAGGTACAGGACTTACACAATATGCTCCTAAATTCTCTCGAGAGTATTCCGTTTGTTTTTCTATGTCGATCGCATTCATGTTGAATTGAGATATTCATTTGGAAATTCTGAAATAATTGTTGGAATCTATTATGTTGATTCATTTTGATATATTATATTTGTGATTTGAGCATCGTGTCATGAGATTTTAATATGGCGCGGAGAATGGGCACCTGCCAATAGTCCAAAATTCATATATGCTTGAGAAAGCATAGGTGCAGTGAGGTGAGGCCTGGTGACTCATTGATGTGTTGTTGAGAAATTAATATTAATATAATGCTTGAGTGTTGCATTTGATTTGTATATGCGATTCGTATTGTTGCGATTTATTCACCGTGATAATTATTTTTTAGCATATATTCCTGTCCTATTGTGTACTTCCCCATATTTTCTTTTAGTGGCAGCATAGCGTGGATTGGAACGCTATGGGCTATTTTGGAGGATTATTTTAGAGCTTGGATTAGAAGATTTGTTTTTTTGATCTATAAATTAGTGGTGTAATTTTTGTTGAAGAATTGTGTATTTGGGGAGAAACGTTATCGTAAATCATTATTGTGGAAATAGAAGATTTGTGATTTTGTTATATTTAAATTGTGGAAATTCGATTCTCTATACTAATTGTTGAGGATTTAGTTTAGTTTTTATCGTAGTAGCATGCCGCGTGTATCTTTTTGGACGCGCGGGGTATTACATATTTATTTGTAAGTGTTATAATGTAAGTGTTTGTGGATTTACTTGACATTTTCTTCCTTGAAGCTTTCAACTATGTTCCCCATAACTATCGAGAGTTCTTCTATAACCATTCGTACAACTGATCATGTAACGAGGATTGCTCAGGTATTTGAAAATATCATTTTTTTTCTCGCATAAAAATTTTCAAACTTAAATTTACCTTTGCTTAAATTGGTAGATATTTGTTGCACCTTCAATGTCTACTTGTGGCCCAATTGTTCCTTCTAGGGCGAACAATTCGCCTGGCCAGCCCTTATCCAATGCTCCAACTAGCTTAATAGGGGTATTTTCAATCACTTTCCTTAGACATTTTCTTTAATTAATAATAATGGATCACGACTTTCTAACTTTTTAGAGGCCTTTTACGAGCGATTTCCGTTCATCATGTGGTATTATTTTTTCCCACTGCGGTAACTGTCCCAGACTTGCTTATTTCTAGTATATTTAATGTGCCTCGAATATATCTTCCTATGGTTAACATACCTTAGGTCCAAGCATTCTACTCAATCGATATTTAGCTTGGCTTTAAGTGGACCAACATTATCTATTACTCTTTTGGAGAAGGTAACTAGTGTTTACAGTTAATCATGATTGATATACGCCTTCAAACTAATCTTTATAGCAAGCATCCACTTGAATATTTTTTGACACATTTTATTTCTTTCACATTTTGCTGACAGGTTGGTACAAATTATCCTTTCCTTCCTGCCACTCAATCCACTGGGACTCAAACGAGTGTTGTGATTGACTTAATCATTTTTCCTTCTTTGAAGGTTTAGGTACACATGATCATCCACTTACTCATTTTCTTGATCTCATCATATTGCTCAACTTTTGATAGTTTTGTTGTTATGAGATTGAGCTTCTAATTAACTCGAGCATTTCTATTTCTGAAGAGGTCCAGGTACCTAGATAAGTTTTCTTCACCCTTCCATGTACTTGGTAAATTCACCTTATGTGACTAAATTATTATTTTTATATTTAGGTTACTCACATATTGGATTAAAGTTCTCCTATGATGGTGGAGACATAGGTACTCATACTTCCATGCCCTCATATTTATTTATTTCTTTTATGCAAAGGAGCGAGTATTCGCTTGTCTTATTTGCTTATTTTGAAGTGAGTACTCCTTTGCCTGCAGATCCTTGGGCATTAATCTGGCATACCCTAGTATCTACTTTTTTTATTGTGTAAATGTTCGAGTAGTCAGCCATCATGTTTCCTTATTTTCAGGTGAGTACTATGAGTGCTCCCTTATCTGTGGAGCCTTGGGTATTAATCATGCATACCTTATAATTATTGTGAAATGTTCCAGTAGTCCTTCATCTCGTTTCCTTATTTTCAGGTGAATACTACGACCTTTCCTTTGACTGTTGAACCTTAGGTATTAATCTGGCTTACCTTAGTACTTATTTTCTTTTACTATACAAATGCTCGAAGAGTCATGCCCCATTTCCTTATTTTCAGGTGAGTGTTATGACAGCTCCTTTGCTTGTGGAGCCTCGGGTATTAAATTGTCATGTCCCTTTATTTATTTTCTTTTACTATGCAAATACTTACTCTACTACTCAATATGTTTATTTGTCTTCAGATTGATATTGCTAGTGCATCTATGTCTGTGGATCTCGTGGTACAATTTTACCTCTTTTGTTTTCATCTTATGATTATTTTCACAAATGAATAATGTACTCTTGTGTTACTTTGTTTGTAATTTTTTCAAGCCTAGTAGAAGTGAGCTTCCATCCATCCCTACTATAGATCTTTCTTCCCAACAACAAGTATGTTTATTCATTTATGGTCTTATTTATTCTTTGTATTACATTCGAATATTATTCCAATATATGGAATAATTTCTTGCAGGGGACGGACCAACCCAGGCTCTCCGGTAGCATGATAAGTCCAATAGTCATGCGAGTGAGTCCTTTTCATCCCAATTCTCTTGGGCATTCCATATCTTTATTTCACATCTCAGGAGGAGTCCGAGAGGGAAGAAATTGAGGAATACGATGTGAAGGAATCTAAGGCTACACACTTTTACGTTGGAAGCGATGAACAGGGTCATGAAGAGTCTATTATTGTCTATGATACCATATCTATAAATACTAGTTATAACTAAGAGTTCTAGGTACTTAATGAATTGATTTGTATAATTATTTTCAACACACAAAAATCCAATTTTTAATCAAATTTTTATCTTTAATTAATTATGGTGTGCGTGCGAATTATGTCCAAATAAATAATTGGAATTTTTAATCCAAACATGCAATAACAATCAAGATGACGAAAAATACCTTTTACAAGGAAAAACCTTTTATTTAGCGCTATTGGAAGTTTTTTGAAATACAGACGACTTACAAGACACTTAATTATATTTAGTTAGACAGGTAGATATCCAATGTTCATCCTTGATGCTTCTTTGACATTCTTGGGCTCGACTAAGGAGGTGTAGCACGGATAGCTAACAAAATTTTTGAGTTGAGCACGAATCTTGACACCTAGTGTAGGATTACCAAGTATAGAGGAAGGGTTATGATTATTACGAAATCGATATGGTGTCTCCCCTAAAATAAGAATGAGGTCCACCGTGGTGGCATGAGGAAGGATGTTGTCATCACCAAGGGGTCATCATCCTTAAACTGGGGGCTAGGAGCAAGAAATGTCAGTGGCTCATCATCTGTAATCATGATGTTTATTGACTCCATAACCTTAGAGCTTGCAAAGTTAAAAACCCGATAAGCCCTACTAGTTTATGAATATCCTAAAAATATCCTATCGTCTCTTTAGGAGTTAAAATTTCCTAAGTGCTCTCTATCTCGTGAGATGTAGAAAGTACTCCCAAAGACACATAAATATGATAGGTTGGGATTCTTTACTATCCACAACTCATAAAGCATGTGAAGTGTTTGCAGACAAAGATATACCCTATTCATCGTATGGCATGCGGTGCTTATCACCTCTGCCTACAAACATCTAGGCACGTTTCTCCCATGAAGCATGGATCAAGACATTTCTTGTATCGTAAAGTTCTTTCTCTCAACAATACCATTTTGTTGAGGAGTACTAATGGGAGAAAAACTTATAGTTTATGCCCACTCCATCATAATAATTATCCACTTTGGCTTCAATAAATTCAATGACGTTGCCACTACGCATGCGATTAATAGTGACACCATGTTGGTTTTCTTGGACACGGAACTTGGTTGTATGGAACTCAAATACATTGGAGTTTTTCCTAAGGAATCCTATGATAGAATATATAAAAAAGTCATCGACCATCATGAAATAATATCTCTTACCACATAAACACTCCGAGTGAGTAAGAACCATGAGATCCATGTGAATCAACTCCAAAACATAGGAGGTGATATTGGTATTCAACTTTTAATGGGGAAGTCTAATTTGTTTTCCTTGTTGGAAAGGTCCACAAAACGAGGAAGTTAGTTTCCTAAGTGATGGTAAACCATGATCTAGGTCCCTTTTCACTAATCTCTCAAGATCTCTAAAGTTCACGTGACCTAATCGTTGATGTCGAAGATCCATAGTGGAGACCATCGCACTGTTGCACATCAAGAAGGACTTTAGCACAATACCTTAATAATTATCTCTAGTCCCACACCTCGTAGTAAAATTTTACCGGATTTGTCATAAACATTGCATTCAGACGGGTCAAACTTTATCGTAAAATTTGTGTCGCACAATTGGCTTATGCTAAGTAAGTTCGCTTTCAACCCTTTCACGTACAACACATTGTCTAGTTTAGGGAATTCGGGTATCTCAACACATCCGTGCCATAAAATACTATACTTACTCATAGCTCCAAAAACTACTGCACCTTCCTTGCGATCCTCAAGATGGGTAAAAAATAAAATGTCACCGGTCATGTGCCTAGAGCACCCACTATCAAAATACCAATGGCAAATATTTTAAACCTTTAGAGAAACGTGCAAAACAAGGGCTTTGACGTCTTACTTAGGTACTAAGTGGAGGAAACTATTTGTTTTCCCTTGTCGTTTTTAGCTCTAGTCGGAGCATTGGAAGCATTCTCAAACGATAAAAACATATGTTGAAATTCTTGCATTAAGCTCTGCGAAGTCAGGACTAGGAACTTAACTTGTTCTCTAAGACTAGAAAAGTATCTAGAGCGGTGCGTGAAAGTATGTATATGCCTAGTTCTACCTAATTTATAGCAAAACTCTCGAAAGTGACATCTTCTCTTACCAAAGGTGCAAACACAGATAGGTTTGGATCTACCTTAGTTCGCTTTTCTAGGTTGAACTCTCTTTTATGGTTTAGGTTGCGGGCTTATGATGCTGGAAACAGCACCACCCTTCAAGGTATTTATGATCTCAATTCCATGTTAACAATGGAAGAATATGAGTAAAGGTATTCACACCGTAGAGGGAGATGAGGAGAAGGAGATGAACATAATTATGTAAGTGGTTCAGCCAATCAGGCCTACATCCACTGTGGAGGTGTGTGGTTGATATCACCATATGAGGGCTCTAATGGCCATAGGTACAAACTATCAAGCTTTCTCTCTCTTATGTATAATTTGACAGAGTTTCAGCTAGGGTTCCTAATCCTGGATCCCCTTTAAGAAGGAGAAGACAAGTATATATAGTAGCTGGGGGGTGTAGTGTACCCCCCATGCATGCAGTGAGCATGTGTGTGTTGATCTAGCCAATGCGATGAAGACAGTTGTCCCTGTCACATGTAGAGAATGATGATGAAATATTCCCCCCACGTGGGGGGAATGATTTGTTATAATTGATTTGTGTCCATGTGTCCTTAACCACACATATGCCAATAAGAGCTCGGCCATCTGAGCTTGGTAATAACCTTGGCCTGGAAGAGTCCGAGGTTAGTAAGGTCTAGCTGTTTATTCAATCCGAGATGGGACATAATGGTCTCGGCTTATGTGAAGCCGAGCTGAGGTAAGAAGGCATAAGGTCGGCCTGGGTCGAGTTTAAGCTGGAATATGCTAGGAACATCGGTTGATTCCCTGCCGAAGTTGGCCTTGATGGAGGTTAAGCTTATGTAATCCCGGCCTACTCCTAGACGAGGTAGTCATCCCCTGAATGACCTGATGAATAACTATTCCCATGTATCGTGAGGAACTCTCTTGATGAGGTTGGTAGTAACCTCGGCTATGGACGATCTTACCATGTCCGAAGTTGTTGGTCTTTGATCCAAGGCTCTTCCAACGTCGATCGTGTCCTTGGCCGAGGTTGATGTCTCAAAGCCTCGGTGGCGCATTTGGGGCGCATCAATCACCCCCAGCCCTTAGTTACATGTGAGAGCAGGTGACTGTGGGGTCTACAACTCTGAGGTCTTTCTTCCTCGTGCCAATGTTCATTTGACACTTGTCAATTACTGAAGTGGCTTGCGTGTCTGTCAAGGGTAATTATGTTGGTTGTCTTTTGGGCTCCCGGGGTAATGATAGGCCTTGGGAGGTGTGCACTCATGCTTAAAGGTTTTAATCCCTAATTTTCTCTTTCTTCCTCATTTCTCTCTTTCACCGAACTTGGGCGTTCTCTGCAACTCTCACCCTCTAGAAAAGCTTGGCTGCTTCATTGTTTGGGATTTATGCATTTCTTCAACTTCTCTTCACTCCATAAGACTTCAAGTATCGTCTTTACCTTGCTCTGCCCTTTTTTAGCCCCCTTTTATTCTTGTCTCTCCAATTTCTGGCAAGATTTCATAGTTTTCCGGCAGCTGATTGTGTTTGTCGGTAATTGTTGTTCTTGGTTACTTTTGTTTGAAGTTCGATAGTTTGATCCTTAATTCCATTTGTCAATCTTGTTTTCTTAGGATAGTCATAAGTCTAACGTCTGCCTCATATGCTCAGACCCCTCTACCAACTTTTAGAGGAATTCCCCTCTCTTAGGGAAAAGGCCTTAGAAAAAATTAGACAAGTAGAAAGATCCCAAAAGGAAGCTCGCAGGGCAGAGGCATTCCACCTCAGGCCTATTTTCCCACAACCTCTGAAGGTTATATATCTTGAACCATCCGAACCAATTAACCCAACTGAGGCCTCAAATGAACCTACACCAATGTCTAAGTCTGAGTCCTCTACCTCAGACCCTATGTCTGAAGACTCTTTCCATGAGACTATGGATTTCCCAACTCGACAAGCTCAGGCCCCTGATCAAGCGGAGGTTTCCAGTCAAGCATCGTCCCACAAAAGTTTAAGTACATAAACCTCTTACTCAGAGGTTGAAATTATTGGGCCGAGTGTGGCGGTTCCGTCAATCCTTGAAGCCATTCCCCTATCAGTTGTCACATGGGCTGATTTCGCTCAGAGGTTTCCAAGTGGTCCCCCATCGTCTACTTAGGCCGACGCTGAGATAGACGATGATGATGATGCTGAGAGTGATGTTGATGTCTCTGAGGCGGCTGAGATTGAGAGTTCAGTCAATGAGATCGACCTCCTATCCTTCAGATACCTATATTCAATAAGCCCCTCCATAAAGCTCAGGAGACCTCTGAGGGAAGAAAGGGCTTATCACGGCCGAGATGGTGATATCTTCTTGTACGAGTAGATGTTCAACTTGGGGTTTTGTCTTCCCATCCATCCCATCATCAGGTTTATATTGGCCTATATCAACTTGGCCCCTTCTCAGTTATCTCCCAATTCTTGGAGGGTGATAATTGGAGCCATTGTCTTATGAAGGGTTGTTCATCACTCAGACCTTCCTGTCCAAGTCTTTATAAGATGTTATGTCCCTTCATCTTCCAGAAATCATCCGAGCTATTATCATTTTTTTAGCTCGGAAGCCAGAAATAAAGATGCTTCAGATAACCCAAACCTCAAATCATAACTGGAAGCCACGATATTTCTTTGCCTCAGGGCCATGGGAATTTGGTCCATGTGCCCCCTCTTCCTCATTAGAGTCGAGGATGCCTATAAGATAGGGAAAAGTTACAATGGATGCTAGGGCCGACCCTGGTCTAAGTCAGCAAAATCTTCAGAAGGTCAAAGACCTTCAAGATCAGGGGGAGCATGGCCTGCTTGTCAAATTTTAGCACCTGATGACCCCCCATTACCTCTCTAAGACTGGTCTGGGGGGAAGTCCTCTTACAGAGCTTGGTAAGTGATTTTTATTTCAAGTTATACCTATGAATTTATGTATGTCTGACTCTCTAACTCAGACTTTTCTATGTTGCAGAGCGTGTCAAGGGATTATGTGATGAGTTGTGGGAGATGGCAGCACCAAGTTTAATGAAGCTCGTCAGAAAGGCATGTATGAATGCTCCTCCTCCCCCTCCCTCGGCCTCAAGGGCTGAGGCCAGCAAGAAGAGAAAGGTTATCAATGCTGCCCCTGAGGATCAGAGGCAGAAGAAGAAAGGTGGGGATCGTGCCATCCCCATTTCTTCAGAGAATGCATTGGCTGCTCGTATAGAGCAACTGAAAATTAATAATAGCATCATAGTCCACAGTTTGCAGGCGTTGGATGCCATCGACTCTGCTATGACCGATGCTGAAAAAAAAAATTATCGATCTATGGACACTCCTCTACTGGTTGAGTTTAGCCTTCACAGGTCTATTCAGGTATGGCTTCGAATTTCAGTTTAGCTCAAGTGTAACCTCTATTTTGAGTTTCAACTTACATATACGACCACATGATTTGCAGGGCCTCGTTGCTATGCATCACCTTGCCAATTGGACTCTAAAGAAGTTGCCCCTCATCCAGAAAGGCCAAGAGTATGAGAAAGTGCAAAGCTCTCTGAATGCAGAGGTAGACGGTCTGAAGTCTGCCTTTGAGGGGTCTGATAATAAGGTTAAGGAGTTGGAGAAAGAGATCTACAAGCTTAAAAAGGAACACACCCTTGCTCTGAAGGCCAAGGACGACGTTCTTCAGCAGAAAGTTGATGCTACAGTGAAAGCATCCCCTGAGGATGCTTCTGAGGAGATTCTGGCAGATTACAAAGTCTCCGATAAATTCATCAGCTTCGGTTTTGAGTACCTCAAAAGTGGTATTAAGGCTACTGGCAAATGGGCGGCTGCTAAGGAGCAGGAGTCAGGGATCTTAAAATCCTCTGACTTCATAGGTCTGGGCTTTGCTAACCCTTAATTTGCTCAAGCCCTGCAAGAGGTTAAAGAGGACGACGCTACCCCTGCAGAGACTGCGCCAGTAGACATTACAGAGACTGAGGGAGCCAACCCCAGATATGATGGGCCCGAGGTGACTAACGTCGGCTAAGTGAATCAAGCTGAGGATGCCAGCACTGTCCCTGTAAATCCTTAGGCCATTTTTGTGAAACTTTTGTACTTTTTCACTATACATTTCAACTGTAACCTCTGATGAACAATGTTACTTTATATTTTTTCCATTTGTAACTCTGCCAACCTCTGAGGAGGGCTCTTATTTCTTCTCTTGCTGAATTGTTTGTTGCATGATTTTCTTTGACATGCAATAATTTTACCAAATTAATGATGTTAAGGGTCTGAGGTAATCCGAGTATGATGTCTGGCCTTAGACCTTGTCACCAAATCCTGATGTTATAAGATTTGAGGTCATCAACTAAGATCTTATCCTCATAAATAATTTCACCAAATTAATGATGTTAAAGGTCTGAGGTCATCCGAGTATGATGTCTGACCTCAGACCTTGTCATCAAATCCTGATGTTATAAGGTCAGAGGTCATCAACTAAGATGTTATCCTCACAAATAATTTCACCAAATTAATGGTGTTAAGGGTCTGAGGTCATCCGAGTATGATGTCTGACCTCAGACCTTGTCACCAAATCGTGATGTTATAAGGTCTGAGGTCATCAACTAAGATGTTATCCTCATAAATAATTTCACCAAATTAATGATGTTAAGGGTCTGAGGTGATCCGAGTATGATGTCTGACCTCAGACCTAATCACCAAATCCTGATGTTATAAGGTCTGAGATAATCAACTAAGATGTTATCCTGATAAATAATTTCACCAAATTAATGATGTTAAGGGTCTGAGGTCATCCGAGTATGATGTCTGACCTTAGACCTTATCACCAAATCCTGATGTTATAAGGTCTGAGGTCATCAACTAAGATGTTATCCACACAAATAATTTCACCAAATTAATGATGTTAAGGGTCTGAGGTCATTCGAGTATGATGTCTGACCTCAGACCTTGTCATGAAATCCTGATGTTATAAGGTCTGAGGTCATCAACTAAGTTGTTACCCTCATAAATAATTTCACCAAATTAATGATGTTAAGGGTCTGAGGTCATCCGAGCATGATGTCTGACCTCAGACCTTGTCACCAAATCCTAATGTTATAAGGTCTGAGGTCATCAACTAAGATGTTATCCTCATAAATAATTTCACCAAATTAATGATGTTAAGGGTCTGAGGTCATCCGAGTATGATGTCTGACCTCAGACCTCATCACCAAATCCTGATGTTATAAGGTCTGAGGTCATCAACTAAGATGTTATCCTCATAAATAATTTCACCAAATTAATGATGTTAAGGGTCTGAGGTCATCCGAGTATGATGTCTGACCTTAGACCTCATCACCAAATCCTGATGTTATAAGGTCTGAGGTCATCAACTAAGATGTTATCCTCATAAATAATTTCACCAAATTAATGATGTTAAGGGTCTGAGGTCATCCGAGTATGATGTCTAACCTCAGACCTTGTCACCAAATCCTGATGTTATAAGGTCTGAGGTCATCAACTAAGATGTTATCCTCATAAATAATTTCACCAAATTAATGATGTTAAGGGTCTGAGGTCAGCCGAGTATGATGTCTGACCTCAGACCTAATCACCAAATCCTGATGTTATAAGGTCTGAGGTAATCAACTAAGATATTATCCTCACAAATAATTTCACCAAATTAATGATGTTAAGGGTCTGAGGTGATTCGAGTATGATGTCTGACCTCAGACCTTGTCACCAAATCCTGATGTTATAAGGTCTGACGTCATCAACTAAGATGTTATCATCATAAATAATTTCACCAAATTAATGATGTTAAGGGTTTGAGGTCATCCGAGTATGATGTCTGCCCTCAAACCTTGTCACCAAATCCTGATGTTATAAGGTCTGAGGTCATCACTAAGATGTTATCCCCATAAACAAATCTCCAATCGAGCCTAATGAACCAAGAACTGACACAGGAATTTTTTGATCCTCTCATTAATAATCTCTTCATAAGATGATACATTTACATGAAAGCTTTTGCAACATCATATGTAATACTTTTTTAGATGATCTGCATTCCAAGGATTGGAAAAAGGTTCCTCTTGGAGGTACTCTTGCCTGTAGGTTCCAGGAACAACCTCCTCAACTACTTTGTAAGGGCCATGCCAATTTGGGTGAAGATTGTTTGCTTTCTATAACGTCTTCTTCAGCACCAGGTCTCCCATGGCTATGGGTCTCGATTTTACCCTTTGATTGTAGAATTTTGCTGCTCTTTGTTGGTAAGATGCTTACCTAATTTTTGCGTCTTCTCTTCTCTCCTCGATCAAGTCTAGGTCGAGCCTTCTCTCTTCATCATTCTTCTCATGGTCATAAGTATTCACCCTATGAGTAGGGAGTCCAACCTCTATTGGTATGATGGCCTCTGACTCATGCGATAACATAAATGGGGTCTCCCCCGTAGGTGTTCTAGCTATCGTCCTATAGGCCCAAAGAACAGCATAAACCTCTTCAGTCCATCTTCCCTTAGCCCCCTCCAACTTCTTCTTGATCCCTTCAAGGATAGTTATATTTGTGACTTCGGTCTGACCGTTTGCTTGAGGTCGGACAGGAGAAGAGAAAAATTGTTTTATCCCAACTCTTTCGCAGTATTTTTCCAGGGAAGAGTTCTTGAACTGTGTTCCATTGTCCAAAATGAAGGTGTTTGGGAGGCCATGTCTGCAGATGATGTTCTTCCAAATAAATTGGAAGGTCTTCCTCTCCGTAATCATGATCATCGGCTCTGCCTCTACCCACTTGGAGAAGTAATCAATGGCAACTACCAGAAATCTGTACTTATTTATAGCCCTCGGTAGGGGACCTACTAAGTCAATCCCCCACACTGCGAATGGCCAAGGAGAACTGATAGACGTCATAAGTTGATGAGGTTAATAGGGGATTGTGGAGAATCTCTGGCATTTGTCGCACCTCTTTACATAAGCTGCATCATCTTTGGCCAGGGTCGGCCACCAATACCCTTGCGTGACAATCCTCTTCGCCAAAGGTCTTCCTCCTATGTGACTGGAGCAATAACCCTCGTATACCTCTCGTAGGACGTGGGGGACCTCGGTTGGATGGACCCATCTGAGCAGAGGTAATAGGAATCCCTTCCTATATAGGACATCCCCTACTATTGAGAACTTTGCTTCCCTGTACCTTAATTTCCTCCTTTTTGAACTTTGACTCCGGTAATACCCCTTCTCTGATGTATCTGAAAAGGGGATCCATCCATAAGTTCCCTAGGTCCAAATTCAGACAAAGGTTACTAACATTTTCTTCTTCAATGGTTGCTCTGCGCAAGATCTCGATGGGGACTGTCCTACGGATATCTATCTTCGTGGCTGAATCTAACCTAGTTAAGGCATCTGCGTGGTTGTTATTTTATCGAGGTACCCTCTTCATCTTTACCTCTTCAAGGCCTTTGAGTATCGTCCTCACCCTCATCAAGTACTTGGCCATCCTTTCGTCCTTGGCCTCGTAAACCCCCAATACTTGATTAATAACCAACCTCGAGTCACTATGAAGGAAGATTCATCTTACACTTACGGTCCTTGCCATGGAGAGGCCTTCTATCATGGCCTCGGATTCTGACTCGTTGTTCGATGCCTTGAAGTTGAACCTTAGGGCATATTCGATGTTGGTACCATCCGGTCCTGAAAGTATTAGGCCCGCAGCGCTCCCACTTTTACAAGAGGACCCATCAACGAAGAGGTTCCATATGTCTTTATCTGATGAGAAACCCTCTTCTAACATAATTCCCTGTCTAAAGAGGTACTGATCCTCCTCGTTATCCGCTATTCTGCTCCTGATCTTCCTAGATACAACCTCTTCTCAGAACTGGAAGACATTTGGTGCAACCTCTTCCGGTTCTCGAAAGACATTATTATTTGACCCTTCAGCATCCACTAGGTCATTCTCTACCTTGGCCTCTTCCCATGTGAACTCAGCAACGAAGTCTGCGAGGGCCTACCTTTTGATGGCTACCCTAGGCTGACAAGTAAGGTCATACTCTCCCAACTCAATGGCCCAGGTCATCAATCTTCCAAACTTCTCAGGTTTATGGAAGACCTGTCTTAACGGGGAGTAGGTAAGAATGACCATGGAATGGGCCTGAAAGTAGGGCTTCATTTTCCTAGAAGCATGTATCAGGGTGTAGGCTAACTTTTCCATGCGAGGGTAATTCTTCTTAGATCCCTGAAGGTCCTTACTGTTGAAGTATACTGGTCTCTGAATCCCAGTGTCTTCCCGTACAATGGCCGAACTCATAGCCGATTCAGAGACTGCTAGATAGACGTATAATTTCTCTCTTGCTATGGGCCGAGATAAGAGTAAGGGAGATCCAAGGTATGACTTGAGTTGATCAAAGGCCTCATCACACTCTTTGTCCCACTCGAAGGCCTTTCTGAGCACCTTAAAGAACGAAAGACACTTGTCGGTTGCCCAGGAAACGAATCTGTTGAGCGCAGCCACTCTTCCAGTGAGCCTTTAAATGTCCTTGATACCCCAAGGTGTCTTCATGTCGAGCAAATCCTTGATTTTCTCAGGGTTCGCCTCTATTCCTATTTGATTGACAATGAATCCAAGGAACTTCCTCGTACCTACCCCGAAGACACTTTGTCGGGTTGAGTTTCATCTTGTACAGGTCCATGGTATTGAAGGTCTTTTCTAGGTCTGCCACATGGGTGTAGGAATTTAAGCTCTTCGTCGACATATTGTCTACATATACCTCCATAGTCTTGCCTATTTGATCTTCGAACATCTTATTCAGAAGATGTTGGTATGTTACCTCTGCATTTTTCAATCTGAAGGGCATCACCTTGTAGCAATACGTCCCTTTGTCAGTAATGAAGGTTGTCTTCTCTTAGTCTGCGGCATCCATGAAGATTTGGTTGTAGCATGAATATGCATCCATGAAGCTCATGAGCTCATGTCTTGCAGTTGCATTTACCATATGATCGATCTGGGGTAAGGGGTAACTGTCTTTCGGGCAAGACTTATTCAGGTTAGTAAAATCCACACACATTCTCCACTTTCCATTGGCTTTGGGCACAATGACTGCGTTTGATAGCCACTCCGGATATACCACTTCTCTGATGAATTCATCCTCTTCTAACTTTCTAACCTCTTCCCGGATGATGTCATACTTCTACCTAGAGTAGACTCTTCGTCTTTTCTTGACTGGCTTTGCATCCTTAGACATGTTGAGTTTATGGCACATGACCTCAGGGTTGATGCCAGGCATGTCTGCGTGACTCCAAGCGAAGACACTCTGCCTCTTCCTTAAGAAGTTTATCAGATCCTCTTTGATTTCTTCCTTCAAGGCTTTGCCGACCTGGATGGTTTTTTTCGGTTCGTCCTCATTGAGGATGATGGATTCTACCTCTTTCGCGGCCTCTCCTTTCTTCAACTTCGTTTCATCTCTAGGGTCAAGTGTATCGATGTTATAAGTAGTAGTATCTCTCTTATTGGCCTCTCTCTCTTCGGTCGAGTTGAAGCAGCATTCCCGTGCTATGGTCTGGTCACCTTGCACTTCCCCTACCCCATTGGGGGTCGGGAATTTTAGCATCTGGTGAACCATCGATGGCACGGCCTCAAACTCCTTAAGGGCCACTCTTCCTATGATGAGGTTATAGGTTGAGAAGATATTTTCGTCCATAATAAAAAAACAGATCTTTCGGGTTAACCTTTTAGGCCACTCATCACCCATCCATACCTCCATCTCATACAGGCCCAATGGGTGGACCTTTTCGCCGCTGAAGCCCATTAAAGGATGGTGATAGGGCGCCAGCCTAGCTCTATTAAGACCTAGGCTCTTGAAGCAGGTCCAAAACATCATGTCTGCTGAACTTCCCACTCCAAGAGGATCCTCTACACCTCGCATCCATGCACTCTTGTTGTTATTACCAAAGGGTCATCGTGCGGGGCTAAGATACCTTTGAAGTCGAGTCGGGAGAACCCAATAATAAGGGTGTCCATGTCCACCTTCTTTCTCTTCTGCGCTGCATCGGAAGACATTAGATTTAAAACTTCAAGCCTGGCCACTGACTTGGACTCTGCCACATGAGCTTTTCTGTCAGCCACTTCAGAGCCACCCCCTGAAGTCCTCTGCATATTGTGCTAACACCAAAGGAGATCATACCAACCCTCTTTACTGGGGTGTTGTCATCTTTTGGCGGGAGGTATGGATCGTCTTTGTCATCTCCGTCCGAGTCACCATCTCTTATTACCGGGGTATTGTCATGACATCTCTCGTTCCTCTTCTTTTTAGGGTCATCTCTCCCCTTTTTGGGGGCTTTGCCATCCACCTATTTCCTTAATTTTCCTGACTTCAACATTTTCTCGATCTCATCCTTCAAGGCGAAGCACTTGTCTGTTATATGGCCATGGTCTTGGTGGAACTCACACCATAAGTTTTGGTTCCTCTTATGCGGAGGAGCCTTCAACTTCTCTGGCCATCTTAGGGATCGATCATTTTTTATCTCATTGAGGATGTGCTCGCAGCTTACCGTAAGAGGGGTGTAACGTGCAAACTTGTCATCAGATGACCTCTTCTTTCCATCCTTCTTTCTTTGTAACTTTTCGCTACTACCGCCGTTTTTGTTCTCATATTTGGCGGCCATGGCCTCTTCAGCGTTCATTACCTTCCCCGCAGTTGCCAATAGCTCCGCCATGTATTTTGGAGGGTCTTTCGCAAGTTTCCACAATAACTTTCCCTTCTGAAGACCTCCTATGAGGGCGGTCATGGAAATATTCTCTTCATAATCGTCAACCTCAAGTTTTTCTTTGTTGAACCTGACGATGTAGTCTCTTAGGCTCTCGTGCTTGCCCTTCTTAACATACAACATATGTGTGGTCTTCTTTTGAGGTCTTACCCCAAAGCAAAAGTTGTGAATGAACCATTCATCCAAGCCCTTAAAGTTCTCAATCAAATTCTTCAAAATAGATGTAAACTATATGTGTGCTGCTCCTTTCAAGGTTCCGGAGAAGTCTCGGCACTTCATCTCATCTGGTATTGAGTAAATGTCCATCGTTGACTGGTACATCTCAATATGATGTACAGGATTGGTGCTACCATCATACTTGGGAGTGACTGTGGGTGGCTTAAACTAGGCTGGGGTAGGGAAGCTTACTATCTTAGACACTAATGGAGAGCCTTCTGAGAATCCTCTTTGCAGTGGATCCCGACTTTTGATGAGGTCTCCTATCTTGTTCTCAAGGCGTTGGATGGAGTCATTCCATGGTCTTGCAACGTCGGACTGGCCGAGATTATCCCCAGCCACCTCCAAGGGGTGTACCAAGGGTTCCCCATCCACGGCACAACGTCTGTTTTTGACCTCTTCTTGGTCTCTTCCTCGTCCTTAATGGGGCCGACGTTGCCTCTCTTCCCTTTGTGAGCCAGCCGCACTTCTCGACCTTGATAACCTCTGTTTTAGGTCATTTACGGGGCCGAGCCTTTCAAAGGCTGACCCTCTACTCAGTCGATCAAAAGATGATCCTCGTTGCTAGGCCTCTCCACCTCTTTTGCCTTTACAACCCTGGCTTCGTTGGATAGGGAGAACTATTTTATTCGAAACCTCATATCGCTCCCAATAATCTTCTGGGACATCTTCCGCCTCTAGATCATCATACATGTCCTCAGGGCAAGGGTTTCCCTGCCTCCCCAGGTGCAAGCGCCTAGGGTCAGCAACATCCCTCCTCCGCTGGGGTGCAGGTTGGTCTTTTCGCGGTGCCTGGGGTGGTCCCCTGGCGTCAGGATAAGGCTGACCCACCGCCGGAGTTAACATTTACGGTGAGACTTCAGGTGGCCTCATCATATTCTGGCTGAGTTTTGCAAATTGCTCCTGGATTGCTTGTTGCGTTGCAGCCAAAGATCTCAAGGTTGCGGCCACCTCCGCCACTTCTGATTGGGGTGGTGCCTGGCTAGAGCTAGGTCCCCTCGCTACAGGCGGAGGAAGAGGTGGTGGTAGTTTCGGTGCCATGTGTTAGTACAAAAAAGCTAGTATAGTAAATGAGTTTAATACCTTATAGGACCTCTTTTAATGGTGAAACAGCTCCACGCTAGGGGGAGGCCTGGTTCACTACCAGAGTCTCCAGTGAGGCCAAGCAACAGATGAGGAACAGATAGCTTCTCGATTCCCACATACGATGCCAAAATAATGATGCTAGAAACAGCACCACCCTTCAAGGTATTTATGAGCTCAATTCAATGTTAACAATAGCAGAATATGGGTAAAGGTATTCACACAGTAGAGGGAGATGAGGAGAAGAAGATGAACATAATCATGTAAGTGGTTCAGCCAATCAGGCCTATATCCACTGTGGAGGTGTGTGGTTGATATCACTATATGAGGGCTCTAATAGCCATGGGTACAAACTCTCTAGATTTCTCTCTCTTTTGTATAATTTGACAGAGTTTCAGCTAGGGTTCCTAATCCTGGATCCCCTTTAAGAAGGAGAAGACAAGTATATATAGTAGCTGGGGGGGTGTAGTGTACCCCCCATGCATGCAATGAGCATATGTGTGTTGATCTAGCCAATGCGATGAAGACATTTGTCCCTGTCACATGTAGAGAATGATGATGAAATACTCCCCCCACGTGGGGGGAATGATTTGTTATAACTGATTTGTGTCCATGTGTCCTTATCCACACATATGTCAATAAGAGCTCGGTCATCTGAGCTTGGTCATAACCTCGGCCTGGAAGAGTCCGAGGTTAGTAAGGTCTAGGTGTTTATTCAATCCGAGATGGGACATAATGGTCTCGGCTTATGTGAAGCCGACTTGAGGTTAGAAGTCATAAGGTCGGCCTGGGCCAAGGTTAAGCTGGAACATGATAGGAACATCGGTTGATTCCCTGTCGAAGTTGGCCTTGATGGAGGTTAAGCTTCTGTAATCCCGACCTACTCCTAGCCGAGGTTGTCAGCCCCTGAATGACCTGATGAATAACTATTCCCATGTGTCGTGAGGACCTCTCTTGATGAGGTTGGTAGTAACCTCGGCCATGGCCAATCTTACCATATCTGAGGCTATTGGTCTTTGATCCAAGGCTCTTCCAACATCGGTCGTGTCCTTGGCCGAGGTTGATGTCTCAGAGCTGAGGTGGCGCATTTGGGGCACATCAGGGGGCATAAGGATTAACCACAAATTTAGGAACTGGTTCCCGTGCAATATAGGAAGTGAATGCATCATCATAACCTATTACATGCCTCTTACTAAAATTTTAAGCGGGGCCTAGGAACTTCTTTCCTATCTTCTTTGATGTATCCTCGATAGTTACCTTGACCTACTAGGCACATTTCAGATCTATCTTGAGTTGGGATATAAGGTCTTCAAGTTTCTCACGAGTCTCCACGAATGCTTGGAGATCTCTCATAAGACTAGCCACCTTATTAGTCAAATCCACATTCTCTCTCTCAAATAAATAAACTCTTTATCCCAAAGCTTCTCTCAGTGAGGACTCACTCTCTCTCGCCTCTCGTAACTCCTTTTATAAGGCTAAAACTCCCATAGCCAAACCTTTATTTTGTTTCTTAGTTTTAAAGGACTTAGCATGAAGATCGGCATAGGCACGTTGTAGCTCACTCTCGCTCTCACTTATAACATTTCACCCCTCACTCTCGTCGAAATGACTAAAACTCACTGTCGAGGTGTCCATGTTTAGTAGCTTCCTCATCAGTGTGAGGTGCACTCAGAATACTAGCATGGCTAGCCATGAATGCGATAAAATTACATCCATGCAGTGATTCTTCCTCCGGAGCTCACCAACTCAACCTCGTTATCGCTAAGTATGACATTTAAGGTAACTTGGCCTTTCCCTTATCTCTTTAACCTAGTCAGACACTCATGAGCTTTGCGGCCTTTTCCCTCACACTCATAACATCTTTCCTCGTATTTCTTTAGGAAATATTTCTTTTCTTTTTCAAAATTTTTCTTGCCTAATTTATATTTTTTATCTTTCTCAAAACTTTATTTCATTTTGGAATTATCTTTCTTTTTAAATTTGAGAAACTTTTTGAAATTTTTAGCAAAAAGGGCTAAGTCGTCTAAATCAAAATCATACTCAGAATCTAACGACGCTTCCTCTTTCTTTTTAGATTGGGATTTTAGTGCAATTCCTTTTTCCTTAGGCTTAACAATTTTAGGAAATATATATATCTCATACGTTTGAAGATCTCCTACAAGTTACCTTACTTGATTTTTCCTTATATCAATAACTCAATCAAAATGCAATTATCTACCGGGTGGGATAAAAAATGAAAGAAAGTGAATCGGAAAGAGAAATAGTGGAGATTCCCCGGTCGGAGAATCACAAATAAGTGGCAAGTGAATTGGATAACAAAAAGAGTAGATATTCCCGGGTTGTTATTAATAAAAGTAGAAAGGGGAATTTTCTACCAACTTACTTGAGTTGAATACCTAGGCACCCAGAGACGAGGAAGGGCGTAGTAAGCGACGAAATGCTTCGGGGAGTTGAAAATAAGCATAGATCCGGGTTCTCCACCTTAACGACAGAAAAAAGGATTGATCAAATTCTATTGAGTCTGACTCATAGTGATCATTTATCAAAGAATGACTCTGGTTATCAAATGATTGAACAACCGGGAGCAATTTACTTACAATTCAACATGAGTGCAAATAACACATAAAATAAACAGAATACTCTCGAGAGAATTTAGAAGCATATTATGTAAGTACTGCACCTTAAAATCATCACATGAAAGCCATAAAGATTCTGCCTCAAAATTTTGATCACACCACTATGTTCCTCTTCCAAAAACAATCGAAACTCGTTCATGAACAATCTTGAGAAAACTCAATTAATCTTTACAAATCTTGAGATGAAAGTTATGTAGAATGGGGCTAGGGTTTAGAGATTGAAAGGGAATAATTTTGGAGAAGCCTTCTAGAGGAAGAGTTGTGAAAAAATGATTTGAAGAACCCATCCATGGATTAGTTTTAATTTATAATGATTAGAAGTTCTAATGCTAATAGAATTCTATTTAAAATGAAAAGGTTTGTCGGTTAGTTACAGCCCAGAACCGTGACAAACATATTTTTTTTAATAAATTCCCATTTTTACTTCGATTTTAATTTCGATTAAAATCCAACTTTTCAATATTAAAACTCAACCTTTTGAATTAATAAAACTTTATAAATTCTAAAATTTTATTTTAAACAAAAAAGATCTGAATTAATTTAAAAATACAAAATTAAAAATTGCGGGTTGTTACATACTTCCCCACTAGCACAGGAATTTCGTCATCGAAATTCGACTAAGCCTAACGCTCAAAACGATTCACAAACAGCTACCCCAGGTCTACGATTAGGCTCCCATACACCCAATCCTATATGCACATACCCCTCGCGCTCTCTCGCGAATTTACTACTCAATTATATCTCCCAAAATTCATCACAACACTAAAGTCCTCAAATCAATTCCAAACATCCTCACATCAAGATTACTAACCCTAACATCGATGCCTACTATTTGCAGAATAAACATTTCTATCTCCAACAAAACACATATAACCCGCATGCTAGACCTAAACCTAAAGAACCGAGGGTTGTCATATACCTAAGCATTGATATCATCTATAACACCCCACACAAAACACGTGGCGCTACTACGATTACAACTACACTAAATCCTCAAAAATTAGTATAGATCATCTATATTCCATAAAATAAATATAAGAAATCCAAATTCTTACACTTCCAAAATAATTACAATTAAATTCCTTGCAAAAATAAACTAAACTCTCCAAAAATTATAGTGCCAAGCTACACCAAAAATAATAAAAATCATCCATGATCTAAAATCCTCCAAATAATCTGTAGCATCCAAATCCATGATAACCTTCCACTAAAAGAAAAAATATGGGGAAGTACACAATATGACAAGAATATATGCTTAAAAATAATAACGGTGAATAAATCACAATAATACGAATCCGTATATACGAATCAAATGCAATACTCAAGCATTGTACCAATTTAATTTCTCAATAACACATCAATAGGTCACCAGGCCTCACCTCACCTCACCCAAGCATCGTAAAGCCTCATCATGGCTATTGGACTTTTTGACCATTTGCGGATCCCCATTCTCTGTGCCATATAAAAATCTCATGACACCATTCCCATCAACAAATACAATATCTCAACCAATCAATATTTTAGATTCAAAATATCTCATACGATTCCAATGAATACCACAATTAAACATGAGTGTAAATAACACATAAAAAAACTAAATACTCTCGAAAGAATTTAGGAGCATATTGTGTAAGTCTCGTACCTTAAAATCATCACATGAAAGCCATAAAGATTCTGCCTCAAAATTCGGATCACACCACAACGCTCCTCTCTCTAAAACAATCAAAACTCGTGCTTGAACAATCTTGAGAAAACTCAATTAATCTTGACAAATCTTCAGTTGAATGTTATGTAGAATGGGTTAGGGTTTAGAGGTTGAAAGGGAATCATTTTGGAGTTGCCTTCTGGAGGAAGAGTTGTGAAAAAAATAATTTAAGAACCCAGCCACGGGTTAGTCTTAATTTATAATGATTAGGAGTTATAATGCAAATATAATTGTATTTAAACTAAAAAAGGTTTGCTCATTAGTCTCGGCCGAGAACCGTGACAAACGTATTTTTTTAATTAAATTCCCATTTTGACTCCGATTTTAATTTCGATCAAAATGCAACTTTTCAATATTAAAACTCAACCTTTTGAATTATTAAAACTTAATGAATTCCAAAATTTTGTTTTACCCAAAAAATTCCGAATTGATTTTAAAATACAAAATTAAAAATTACGGGTTGTAACGGGAGACACAAAATTTGTCTTGGAAAATCATTTTCGCAAAAGACCTCTAAGAAAATTGATGCTAGACCTGAGTACTTTTAGAAAACGTGAATTTTAAGGTGGCAAATTTTTTAGGCAACTCGTTCGAATAAAAACATATGGTTCGTTTGAACGACAACCTTATCTCATTAGAAGCAACCAAAACCTCTTTCGAACGAACATGCTACTCTCGTATAAGTCTACTTTGAACGAGCTTCAAATTATATTCTTTTGTATAAGAAGAATACCTCATTTCATGTTCGTTTGAATCTCATTCTAATCAAATTCATATCTCATTCGAACAAACTTCATAATTTCGCTTGAACGAATAAAAATAAAAAAATATTTTTCTTTTTATAAACATTTTACAAAAAAGACATAAAAAAACTTTTGTAAAATAACACCCAAACGTATCCAGGGATCAAATACTAATATGCATTCATACCTTAATAGACATCTCTCAGATGAAGCACCCTATATATTTGACTCACTTGAATCTATATTATATAGGTGCTAATCTAGTTTGGAAACAGTGACAAAATTGAGTCATACCCTTTTTCAAACCAACAAGTCTTCAAACTCTTAATTTTGATTTCCTCTAATAGTCCAAAAGTATAAACACCAACACCACATCTAGGATCATTTATGTATTTCATATAAGATTGCATTCTTCATAATATTGGGTTGTTTGAGTTAAATCCCTTTAAAATAATCTTTCCATAATTTTTGGGATATTTCAAGTAATTTCCATGATTTTTTAAATAATTTTTAGAAATTTAAAATTGGATTTTAAAAGGTTGTGGGTTGTTTTGTAATTTCCCTAAGTTGTTAAAGACATATTAGGGTAGAAACCGAAAGAACTTGATAATTTTGTGGGTACAATTTATATTTCTAAGAGTTAAAAAACACGCATTTTTCAAACCATCACAGCCTACACATGTTTATCACACAATGGTTGGATTTGTGTGTCCTACCCCTCACATTCATGTGTTTGATTGTGAACTGTTGGATTGTTTTGATTTATGGCATGCATGAGATTTCACCTGATCCATATGTTTTCGTTTAAATCAATCAAAGGCATTATAATTGCGGTGCGTTGTAAGCCATCATATTCACCTTGATCAATTGAGGGTTAATCGTGACCATCCATTTGCTTCGATGTTGCAGAGGCTTCCATGGCTTAGTATAATCCATACCTTATGTGTTGCGATTACAATCTTTTACCAGCCTCACTTTTGAGAGAAAGAGAGAGAGAGAGAGAGAGAGAGAGAGAGAGAGAGAGAAGAGAGAAATAGGAAACCCTAAACTAAACTCCGGCCAAATCTCACTAGAAAAACATTTCTGAGAGTGTGTTAGTTCGAGAGTTGTGTAGATCATTCCTCATCTGTCTTTTATCTCTTTTCCAACTTAATCACAACAGTTTGATCTCATTTTATCTTGTAGAAAATTGAGATTAATGTTCTGTGATACATTCCATATTTATCTCTTTTTGTTTTGATTTCTTATTTCGAGAAATCATAGTTTTGTTGGCTGTTTTCAACTGTTGTGTTTTCAAATCCTAAACCCAACAAAACAGTTTCTGATTTAAGTTTCTTTGAACATTCAGACTTATAATTAGTTTTAGATCTTGATTGGGGATTTACACTTTAAAATATTTCACATTTTGTGAAATAGTTTGTACATTTTCAAAATAAGAAAGTGTTTAGGATCTTAACTCGTGTTTATAGAAAGATTCCCTCTTGATGTGGGATATATTGAAAGATCCAAAGTCTGATAGTTTTGATTAAACTGATTTTGGAAATATTTACATATTTGTGATCTGTTTTGCATCATGTCTGTGATTATGTGTGTGTGTGTGTGTGTGTGTGTGTGAGAGTCACATGCATGTGATTTAGAGCACATCACCACTTACACCTTCACACTACTACACTGAAAAGTGTTGGTATTGAGATCTTGGACTTTTGAGTCGACGTAAAGCTAAAAGATGTAAAGTTACAAAGCAAAGAGAACATCAACAACATCAGAGCCTTGGGAGAAGTCAGAAAATCTAAAGGAGTTGGTACATTTTTGAACTTAGAATTAGGTCTGATTGTGTGTCTTGATTTTTTATATAGTTTGTAAACTGTAACTCTATTTTAGTGGATTTTTACTTTTGAGGTGTAGAGACCTCCGTGGATGTTTACCCAATTGGGTGGGGTTTTACCACGTTAGAATTTTAATTGTATACTTCCTCTTACTCTCATCCTTTTCTTAAGGCTGTGTTAATTTAAGTTCCTTAAGTTTTGTTTTTCAAAACTGGTAAACCTATACCTTAAATAACTTGTTCATACTGTTTTACACATCTTGTGTTAAAAAAAATTAAGAAAAGAGTTTCTTTAACAAATTGTTCGGAGCCATTTAGATAGTTTAATTTTAAATTAAAAAACTTAAGTGGAATTTTTTCAATTGGTATCGGAGCATTGGTTTTTCAAAATTCTTTAGATCTTGAGTTTCTGAAATTATTTTCTCAAAACAAATTATGGATGAAGAATTTGAGAGACTAGGTAACCTGTCCAAGCTTCCTCTCTTTGATGGAACCAACTTTTCTTACCTTAGTAAGGATGATTGCCTTTATCCATGGGAGATGATGTCTGGGAAGCTATTGAAAATGGTTACACTTTTCCTACTAAACCATCCGCTGCAGGAATTACTGTGAGGATTATAAAGTTACTAAGTGAATTCACTGAAGAAGAGAAATAGACTTCCCTTAACAACAACAGAGGTAAAAATGACATATTCATGTCTATTAATGAACACGAATTTAAGAGGATATCATTATGTTCTACCTCTAAGGAAGCATGGGATACCCTAGTGACTGCACATGAGGGTGATACCAGAGTTAAATCTGCTAAAACACAAATGTTAATTCAACAGTATAACTCTTTGATCATGCTGAGACTGAGTCATTTGATGACTTCTATATTGGACTGACAGACATTGTGACCAAATTTCATGCTAATGGGATTGTTTATGATAGAAAGGAAATTGTCTCTAAAAAACTAAGATCACTTACATAAAAATTAGATAATAAGAGATGTGCAATTAAGGAGATGGATGATCAAAATCTCACACCTGAACTCCTCAGTAGCAAATTGAGAACTGTGGAAATGGAATTAGAATTTAAGAAACAATTAACCCAATCCTAAAAGAAACAGCCTGCCCCCAATCTTATTTTTTCATCTAAGTTGACCACACCTGAATTTAGCATACCTAACATTGACTTAAACTCCGATGAGGACCGTAATTTAGATACTTTGGATAATTATATTGCCTTAATGTCTAAACAGTTTAAGAAAATTGTGAACTTTCAAAATAAAATAGCAAAAAGACAAGGCAACCCTATTTATCCAAATCAATCTAACAATAGGCCTGATGAGATAAGACAAGACAAACACCGGACTGAAAATCACAAGAGACCTAAGAAAGACCTTAAAAATGTTGAATGATATAGATGTGGGAAGTTAGGACACATGGCTAGTGACTATAGAGTTAACTTAGACAAAATTCACAAACATAATAGGGCTCACCTAAGCAAGACTTAGGATGACTCAAGTGACTCTGAAAATGATGAACATGAGCCATCTAACACATTTGACCCTTGTATGTCATTCTTTGCTAAGATAATCTACACCGATGATGAGGACTCTAATCATGCTATGGTAACTGATACTATGTCTACTGGTTTATCTGCCTTATTGCTTGATAATGTTGATAATGTTTCAAATGTTATGTGTGTGATTCAAAGGGAACGCTCTATTATTGATGTCAATGTGTGTGTGAGTTCTAAAAATGAAACGCTAGGGACACTGCACACTTGGCGACTCCGAAAATGATGACATTCCTCACATTCACACAAAGATATTACCCAGAAGATAAAAACACTAAGTCAGATGATCAAACAGAATGTTAAAGGGTACACTACTCAATGTCTAACTCATGAGAATGAAACCAAAAATTTTGGACAAAAACTGAAAGAGTTGTCTAACTCAAATGAAATTTTGGAAAAGAAATATAAAGGAATGTTGTTGGAATTGGAACAAATAAAAGAAAAGACATCCACAGTCTTCAAAAGTTTGCAAAATTCAAAAATAATTCTAAATGTTTTGAAGATTTTGTTGCTAAAAGTAAAACCAATTCTAATGACAGAACTGGAACAGGATTTTGTCCCAATTCTAATACCCAAACTAAAAACGTTGAAACTATAAAGTTTGTGTCTGGTGGCAAAAGGCCTATTAAAACTTGTCCAGATTTTCAAAGTTTGAAAAATGAGTTTGATAGAAAACAACTGAAGTTAAACATTGGTGAATCAAGCAACTCTAAGCATAATGTTGAACAAAAGGCTTTATACGTCTCCCCCTAATTCAACAACAAGATTCGATATTTCATCCTGTGCCACCTAAGAACAAGACTAGAGCTCAAAACTTAGACAAACCTTTGAATAATAATTTTCCTAAGGTTGTGAGTTCAACGTGCCATTTTTACTGCTCCTATTGTGATGTCTATGGACATTCCCTTGATGGTTACTATTCCAAACATCTATGTAATTCAGTCTATAAATCTCATGTTTACCATAACTTCAACTCTTCTAGGATATGTCATTCCTAGACATCCAGACCAGAATTTTAACCATCGTAACAAAAGGAAAAGGACTAATACTAAAAGACCATCAATAAGAAGGAATCCTATATTCTTTTCTAGACTAATTGCTCAAACTGTTTATAATAATAATAAATATGAGCCAAAATCTTTTAAGGAAAAGATGGAAACTCGCAAGTGTTATCAAATACGAGCTAATAAGCACAAATTGAAAACTAGAGGAATTTGGGTTAGAAAAGATGATCTATTACCCCAGTTAAAATGAAACATTGTTATCAGTGCTTTTAAAGTTGAACATACAACAATTAGATGGTATTTAGACTCAAGTTGTTCCAAACATTTGATCGGGGATGATTCCAAACTTTCAAATAAAACCAACTTCTCCAGAGGAAAAGTCTTGTTTGGAAATGATGAATCAACCCAGATCATTGGTAAAGGAACACTCCATGAAGAAGGATTACCCATTCTTGAAGATGTTCTCTTGGTAAAAGGACTTAAAGACAATTTACTAATTATATCACAGTTTTGTGACCCCGGCCATACTGTCACTTTTTTAAAGAACAATTGCAAAATTTTAAATGAAAAAGGTGATTGTATTATTACAGGACTCCGTACTCCAAATAACTCTTACACAGTCAATCCAAGTACAGAGGTTTGTAACATTGCCAGAATGGATGACAATGAGTTATGTCATAATAGGTGGGGTCACATTAATTATGATAGTCTTGGTAAATTTTGCTCCTAAGAGATAGTTAGAGGTCTTCCTAAGATCAAACCAATTTCAAACATTTTTTGTGGTCCATGTCAAGAAGGGAAAATTATTAAGTCTCCCCATAAGAAAGTTAAAGAAGTTATATCCATTAAACCTCTAGAACTCATCCATATGGACCTGATGGGTCCTTCTCGTATAGTTAATCTTTGCAGAAATAGTTACATCCTTGTTATTGTTGATGACTTCACTCGATTTACCTGGGTTGCCTTTTTAAAACAAAAATCAGAAACCTTCCGTAAGTTTTTGAAAATCTTAGTTCGTATAGAAAATGAAAAGGACTCCCAAGTAGATATAATTCATAGTGATAGAGGAGGAGAATTCATAGATTCGGGTGTCATTGAATATTGTGACTATAATGGTTACAAACATGAATTTAGTGCTCCTAATACACCTCAACAGAATGGAATTACTGAGCATAAAAATCTCACTCTTCAAGAAATGGCCCGTGTGATGATTCATGTGAAGAACTTACCTAAATATTTTTGGGTAGAATCCATTCGTACCGCCTGTCATATAATCAATCGAGTATACTTAAGGAAAAATACCAAACAAACAACCAACGAGCTTTGGTATGGGAAGAAACCTAGCCTAAAATACTTTAGAACTTTTGGTAGCACCTGTTATGTCTGTAAAGACAGAGAACAACTGTCTAAATTCAAAACCAGAGGAGATGAAGCCATTTTCTTAGGATATTCTCCAAATAGTAGTGCCTATACTATCTACAATCTTCGTACCAAAACCATGATGGAATCCATTAATGTGGTTGTAAGTGACAATAATGTAGAAAGTAAGACCAAAGAACCAATTATTATGGATGAGTCCGAAAACACCTTAAATTATAACTCTCCAGAAATAATTGAATCCATACCAACTAAGACCCATGAAGTACCTAACTGGGTTTCCAAAGATCATCCTTTACATAGTGTAGTTGGTAATGCTACTGAGATCGTTCGTACAAGATCGCAACTTCGTAACATTACTCATTTTGCATGTTTTGTGTCTCTTATTAAGCCAAAAACTGTAAATAAGGCCTTAAATGACACTTTGTGGATAAGTGCTATGCAGGAGGAACTTCTTCAATTTGTCATTCATGATGTATGGTATCTTGTACCCAGGCCTGAAAATAAAAGGGTTATTCGAACACATTGGATTTTTAAAAATAAGACTGATGAATGTGGGATGATTATTCGGAATAAATCTAGATTAGTTACCCAGGGTTACTCTCAGATTGAAGGAATAGATTTCGAGGTAACTTTTGCTCCTGTCACTTGCCTCAAATTTGTTTACTTACTTTTTGAAATAGCTTGTCATTTGCACTTCACACTATATCAAATGGATGTTAAGTCAACCTTCCTTAAAAGAATTTTAAATGAGGAGACCTATGTGGAACAACCCAAAGGGTTCATTGACCCTCATCACCCAACTTATGCCTATCGTCTTAAAAAGCTCTTTATGGGTTAAAATAAGCTCCTAGAGCTTGGTATGAGCGTCTATCCACCTTTCTTTTAAACAACGGATTTAGGAGAGGAGGGAATGACCAAACCTTATTTTTCAAACATTTTGACAACAATATTACTATAGCTCAAGTTTATGCTGACAATATCATTTTTGGATCCACCTCCCCTTTAGAAGTTAAGACCTTCTCGGACATTATGCACAAAGAATTTCAAATGTCACTTACTGGGGAGTTATAATTCTTCTTAGGGCTACAAGTTAAACAAAATTCAGATGGATTATTTCTATCACAATCCAAATACGCTTTAGCGATTATCAAGAAGTTTGTCCTAGAAAAAGCTAAAGAATCTAGGATTCTAATGAGTACTTCTATCAAACTTTCTAAAGATGAGAATGGAAAATCAATTGATTCTACCTTGTACCGTAGTATGATAGGAAGCTTACTTTACCTTACTACCTCCCGTCCTGATATCATGTACTCTATATACGAGTGTGCCCGATATCAAAAAGATCCTAAAGAGAGTCATCTATTGTGCGTTAAATGAATTCTCAAATACATTAAAGTCACTCTAAACTTAGGACTTTGGTACACTAAAGACACTTTTAGTTTTATAGTAGGTTACACCAACACTGATTGGGCCAGTTCTACCAATGATAGTAAGAGTACTTCCGGAGCGTGTTACTACATTGGTAACAATTTGGTAGGATGGAGTAGTAAGAAACAAAACTGTACTTCCTTGTCTACTGCCGAATCCGAATATATTACAACAGGAAGTTGTTGTGCACAATTACTTTGGCTGAAACAAAAGCCGAAAGATCACATTATAAATAAAGATAAGTTGCATCTCTATTGTGACAATCAAAGCACAATTAATATTTCTAAAAATCCAGTTCCACACTCTCGTACCAAACATAATAAAATCAGATGTCATTTCATATGCGAGTTAGTTGAATCTAAGGAGTTATAAATTAATTACCTACCTACTAAATTGCAATTAGCTGACATGTTTACTAAACCATTAGACTTTCTTTGATTTGAATCTTTATGTAAATCTATTGGGATGGTTATGGCAGAATAATGATTTATTGTTTCATACTTGTTTACTTTTCCCTTTGTCCATTTAAGACAAAATGGGAGAGAAATTTGAGTCCTCTTGGACATTTTGGTGTATTCTCAACTAAAAAGCTTGATCTTACTTATCTTATTTTTAGGAATCAGTACCTTCATTTGCAACAGATTTTTGATAGGGTATTGGTTTGTATCTAGTTGAGTTCTGTAATTTTCTCTTTCTAGGATATTGGCTAGACGGAGTTTTTATATAGGACTAAGTTTTTCTCATTCTTTTGTATCCCTACGAGTCCTAAATGACTCAAAGGAGATATTGTCTCATATTTCCAAAGGGGGAGATTGAAGCACCATATATCTTTGACTCATTTGAGTTTATATTATATAGGTGCTCATCTAGTTTGGAAATAGTGACAAAATTGAGTCATACCCTTTTTCAGACAATAAGCCTTCAAACTCTTTATTTTAATTTCCTCTAATAGTCCAAAGGTATAAACACCAACACCACACCTGGGATCATTTTTGTATTTCATATGAGATTGCATTCTTCATAATATTAGGGGGTGAGTTAAATCCCTTTAAAATAATATTTCCATAATTTTTGGGATATTTTAAATAATTTCCATGATTTTTTAAACAATTTTTAGAAATTTAAAATTGGATTTTAAAAGGTTGTGGGTTATTTCCTTAAGCTATTAAAAACCTGCTTGGGTATAAATCGAAAGTGCTCGATAATTGTGTCGGTATAATTTGTATTTCTAAGTATTCAAAAACACGCATTTTTCAACCCATCACAGCCTTACACGTGTTTATCTCACAACGGTTGGATTTGTGTTTCCTTACGCTCACATTCCTGCGTTTGATTGTGAACCATTGGATTGTTTTAATCTATGGCTTGCATGCGTTTTCACCCCTGTGTTTTCGTTTAAACCAATCAGAGGCATTATAATTACGGTGCGTTGTTAGCCATCAGATTTACCTTGATCAATTGAGGCTTAATCGTGACCATCCATTTTCTTCGATGTTCCAGAGGCTTCCATGGCTTAGTATAAATACATGACTTATGTGTTGCAATTACAATCTTTTACCAGCCTCACTTTTGAGAGAGAGAGAGAGAGAGAGAGAGAGAGAGAAATTGGAAACCCTAAACTAAACTCTGGCCAAATATCACTAGAAAAACATTTCTAAGCGTGTGTTAGTTCGAGAGTTGTGTAGATCATTCCTCTTCTATCCTTTATCTCTTTTCCAACTTAATCACAACTTTTTGATCTCATTTTCCCTTGTAGAAAATTGAGATTGACGTTTTATGATACATTCCACGTTTATCTCTTTTTGTTTTGATTTCTTATTTCGAGAGATCATAGTTTTGTTGGTTGTTTTCAACTGTTCAAACCCTAAAACCAACAAAACATTTTCTAATTTTTGTTTCTTTGAACGTTCAGACTAAAATCTAGTTTAAGATCTTGATTGGGGATTTACACTTTAAAATATTTCACATTTTGTGAAATAGTTTGTACATTTTCAAGATAAGAAAGTGTTTAAGATCTTGTCTCGTGTTTATAGCAAGATTCCATCTTGATCTGTGGATATATTGAAAGATCCAAAGTCTTATAGTTTTTATTAAACTAATTTTAGAAATATTTATATATTTGTAATCTGTTTTGTATCCTTTATGTAATTAAGTGTGTGTGAGTTTCATGCATGTGGTTTAGATCATATCACCACTTATACCTTCACACTACTATACTGAAAAGTGTTGGTATTGAGATCTTGGACTTTTGAGTCAACGTAAAGCTAAAAGGAGTAGAGTTACAAAGCTAAACATCAACAACATCAGAGCCTTAGGAGAAGTCATAAAATCTAGAGGAGTTGGTATATTTCTGAACTTATAATTAAGTATGATTGTGCGTCTTGATTGTTATATAGTTTGTAAACTGTTACTCTATTTTAGTGGATTTTTACTTTTGAGGTGTAGAGACCTCCGTGGATGTTTACCCAATTGGGTGGGGTTTTACAATGTTAAGATTGTACTTGTATACTTCCTCTTCCTCTCATCCCATTCTTAAGGTTGTGTTGATTTAAGTTCCTTAAGTTTTTTTTTTTTTCAAAACTGGTAAGCATATTCCTTCAATAACTCATTCATACTATTTTTCACATCTTGTGTTAAAAATTTGTTTTAAGAAAAGAGTTTCTTGAACAAACTGTTTGGAGCCATTTAGATAGTTTAATTTTGAATTAAATGACTTAAGTGGTATTTTTTCATCGGATGTTGAAGACAAAACTCGGCATGCGATCCAATATATCCTTGATGTCTTTGTGGCATAGTCTTCAACCACTCATCATTGTCTTGAAGGACACAACTCAAGTCATAATGTATGACTCAAAAAAGTTTTATCCAAACACGTAATAAAGCCAATACATACAAATTGACTCAGTTTAGAAATTGTTTCTTCCAAATCTCCCCCTTTGTCTATTTCGGGGCAAAACTTAATGCGAAAAAACTATTGGGTCATTAAGTTCACTAAGACTCAATTCCCAACCCCAAAAGGAGAAAAGTTACAGACGCTTGATAGACACAAACTTGAGTAGGTTGACTCTAGTGTAAACCTTTGTCAAATCCCTGCTAACTCACACACTTAAACACCCCTATAAATGCAATAAAGAATATAATAATATATAAACTGCATATGAAAGACCCTCCTCCTTTGTCTAATCATCCCTACCTAAGAAAGTACATATCTTCCTAAGTTAAAGAACTCCCATACTAAAAGAGTTAGATATCATTTCTCCCTTTTTTTTCAGCAATGAACAAAGAATAAGCTTCACAATAACAAAGCATTTCTTCCTAATAAAACCAAATCTCCCCTAAATGAAGCATGGGTAAAAATATGGAAAAGATAAACATACCATTCAATGATTTGAAGCAAATCATCTAACGATAAACAGTCCGACAATACAAACACAAATAATCCAAAATATGAACAAATGATATCAATTATGATGCAATCATTTAAGTATACGATTTCAAGATGACCATAATACATGTCAATATAAATCAAAGATTAAGCATAAGGCACACATGGATTAAATAAAAATGCAAAGACTCAAAATACATAAAATACCATATATATAACCACACATACATCAATGAATCATAACTATATATAGGTATAAACGACAACAAAAGACACAAACACGTAAGCTTTACACACATGCATAGTATCCACGTGTCTAAATATGGTGGTATGAAGTGAAGGGGCGTGAACTAGAAATAAGATAATATGACCTAATCAATCAAACATGTGCAAGTAGATCTATTTGACTGCAAAAATTTATCAACATTTGAATTAGCCTCACATGTCAAATAAAGAAATTAAAGGAAAAAAAATTCACACTAGCCTAGAAATATTTATGATTCTCGAATTAATAGCGTAAAATTAATTAAATTCAACTACGACTCATTGCGCTATGTGTCCTAGGGTTTATACAAAAACACCATCAAATTTTTATTTTCAATTTTAAAATAAACATTGCAACTTTTAATACCACAAGTGTTGTGTGAAACATTTTTACCGATTTTAGTCTTGACCTATGCATGATTTAGGTAAGTATAAATAGGAATAAAATAAGCAAATCATAACATGCCGATGTACGAGGAAAACTCGCAATGGAAAAACATCGTACAAACCATCCACACAAGTCTACTATGATATAGGTTTATTTAAAAGAACAACTTAGACTACTCACGTACTTGACACCTTAAATCCTTTATGTGGTTCCTCATTCCTTGTAACCATCTCGTAACCACTATTGGATGCCTTGCAATGGCAACACAATTCAAGCGCATTCCCGCGTCTCTGTATCCCACTAGTCTTACTTGTCTCTTGACCAGTTCATCCATTGCTCAACACAAACATGGTCACTACTGCTTGAAATGCTCATAGTATTAGGACCAAACAAGTATAGATAAACACATAAGAGATCTTAAATAGACATATAAATGTAGGATTCTTGGATCTCATCAAATTTTGTGTAAATTAGGGTTTGGGAGGCACAAGATTTATCTTGAAAAATTATTTTCAAAAAAGTCCTCTAAGAAAATTGATGCCAATGTAACAACCCGTGAATTTTAAATTTTAAATAACGCGTTTTAAACTAAAAAGTCAAAAAAATATTTTTTTTTTGGTGAAATTAAATTTTCAACAATTAATAGGTGGACTATTTAAATTAAAAGATTATTTTTTTTGTCAAAATTTGAAAAAAAAAGGAAATATGTTGATGGGGATTTAGAACTTTTTTATAATTAAATAATCATTAATAAAATTCTAAATTTTATAGATTTGGTAAATCCAAACATTTGATTTTTTTTTGGCATGATAAATAGATGACCTCTTTGCAAATATTTCAGTATTATATTATTATTAATCTTTCTCTTTCTTTAACTATACTTGAGGTGTGTGAGAGAGAGAGGCTTTCTAGTTTTTTTTCTTACTAAAAGCGCATGCTCCCAATTGGGGGCTGAGTTCTTTCTTATTTTTTGTTATTATTTAATTTAGTTGATTCCTTAACCCTTTTGTTGCTTGGACATGATGATTACGCAATGGCGGCAAAGGTATTTGGGGTTTTACACGAAATTTTTGGGAGCTAGCTGCTTCCATTTTTGGGTTGGGACGCACATGGGTTTATGGGCCGGTTAGCATCTTTATCTTTTAAGAGTTAAAAATTATTAGGACTCTTATATCTCACCTTATAAAAAGAAACTTTGACCCACTTTTTCAAAAAAAGTCACGTACTTTTTGTCTCCAAACCCTCTTTTCCGTATACAAAGCAGAATACTCATACCCCTATATATTACTCCAAACGTCCACTAAACAAAACTTCAATCATATTTTGGGAGGTCTAAACTACATATTTTTAAGAAGACCAAAGAACGAAACTTTCTTGTTTTCGCGAGATGAACGCAATTGAGTGTTCATAATTTTCGACCGAAGATTTTTTCAGGTATGAATACTCTATTCTTTTCCTTTAGTATTATGAATTTTAACTGTTATCCAAACCATTAATTACGTGTTTTCTAAAAATAAATTAGTGACTTAATTAGGAAAAGTGAAACTAATTATGGGACTATTTTTATGAAAACTTTCAATATTAAATAATACTCATAACCCTTGCGTACATAGGATAGGGAGTGATTTTGGGGTTTATTTTGGTATCGGATGCATGTAAAAAATTGTTGTTCCTAATTAAATGATTTCAAGTGCGTATAAACTCATAAAATTATGAAGAAAATGATGAAATCAAAATTTGTTGATTAATTCATAAAATGATGTTGGAATTCATTTAAAATGATTAAATGAAATTTATTATGCCAAATATGACGATGTTGTGAATAAATGAAAAATTAAATAAAATTGTGATACTATTGCCTATATTTGTGTTGTGTGCTTAATTTGTGCTATTAATTTCCGTCGCGGGGACGACGAGATATTTGGGTATTTGTGCTCAACTGTATTTTTAGGATGCTTACTAGATATGGGACTAGTGGGTAGGCCTCAGTGAGATTTACGCTTTCTTTGTATGGGACTAGTTAGTGTATATTTGTATGAAGTTGCATATTTCGGGATGGGCTGATTTTCGAGGTCTTACCGTCGTTGCGCTAGTCTAGGCATAAGACTAGGGGTATTTAATATTAAAATTTCATCTTATACATAGGGTAGGAAGTATTTATGCTTGGGGACCCTTAGGTATGGTACTAAGGGTGTTTTTGAGGATCTCACATCGTTAATAAAGGTGGGGTTAATTTACAAGATAAATATGAGAAGGATGATAAATTGAGACTAAATACCTAAGATAATAAAATGACTATTTAAAATTTATTGGCGACATAAATGAGCGGGGGGCGACTTTTTAAATGGTTCAGCTGGTGTTTTATGTTGTGTTGTGTGTGGAACCTTGTCAAATTGCGGGATCGACAGTCTAAACGGATCAGCGAGCGTTTTGACAAGGGGAATGTGTATTTTGGTGGAAGAATCACCTGAGGCAGGAGGACCGCTATGATAATGTATTTTGGTGGGAGAACCGCCCGAGGCGAGATGACTAATATTCTAAATAACAAATTGAGAAGAATGATAAATTGGGTTAATTTAATTAAATTAACAATTTAGGACTCAGCGTTATTTAAATTAATATTGGTGGGGATTTTTAAATAAGAAATGGTGGGATAGGCAGTGTTTTATTATTATTGCGATTAATTATCTCGTTTAATTAAAATACTCTATTATGATATTTATTGTGTATAATGCTACTATCTGGGTTCATGGACCCTAATTGAGGAGAGTAGTGTGTATTCATGCTCGGGGATCCGACCTCATGCGTTGACTAACCTTTTTCAGGTGTTAGCATTGGATTAGTTTCATAGGATTTATTGGAGTTATATCTTGGAGATGCAATCGGAGCTATTTATTTTATGCTTAGTGGTTAGCTAGTTTCCATTACTTCGTATGTATATTGAGACAGAGTTTGTGAATTTGGTGGGCATTCGGTTCCACAGTTGTACGATTTTCATTCAATTATTCACAGTTGATTATTGTATTCAGTTTTACATATATTGGAGATTGGATTTATTTGGAGATTAGCATGGTGATGGATTTATTTTGTATGTATGGTTATGGTTTATTGGTATTGATTTCACTATTTACTTTGTGGATTAAATTTAATATGTCTCATATATGTCACATGATAAGGATGGTATTTAATTTAGTTCAATCCCGGCATAGTTTTGGTGACGGTCGATGCCGAAATTAGGCGGGGTATGACAGGTGGTATCAGAGCATGGTCTTAGGTCTCAAAGGTTATGAGTCCGTTTAGCTTCTGCGTTACATATCTTTGATTTTCCGTGTTGATTCGTTCTCCTTTAGGTAGTGGGTCTAGCATACGTCTTAGATGTCATTTTTAGAGATAGGAAGTTTTGAGTTAAGTACATAGTAGGCATTAAGCTTAGAAGTAGTAATCTTGATGTGGGGATCCTTAGAGTTAATTTTGAAGACGATATTTATATGGCATATCGTTAGTATTAATTCTGGACATATCTAGTATTGATGTAGTAAGTTGATTTGATTTGAGGAGTTATCGTTGCGGTGACTTTTGGAGATAGAATCGAGTGGCGATTCGTGGGAGAGCGTGGTACGTCATTATTTTCATAGTTATGTGCATATATATAGTTAGGATATTTATGTTGTATTTTTATTGTGGAATTAGGATTGGGTGTATGAGCGCCCAATTGTGGCACATTATGGGTAGGCATATCTGAGCCTTATTGTATTTTGCGCATTTATGCCTTGCCTAATTTCGAGGACGAAACTCATGTGCTAGTGGGGAAGTATGTAAAACCCCGTAATTTTTAAATTTTAAATAACGCATTTTAAACTAAAAAGTCGAAAAGGTATTTTTTTGGTGAAATTAAATATTTCAATTAATAGGTGAACAATTTAAATTAAAAGAATATTTTTTTGGGTCGAAATTTGAAAAAAGAAAATGGAAATATGTTTATGGGGAGTTAGAAAAAAATATATAATTAAATAATCATTAATAAAATTCTAAATTTTATAGATTTGGTAAATCAAAACATTTGAATTTTTTGCATGATAAAGAGATGACCTCTTATAAATATTTTAGTATTATATTATTATTATTTTTTCTCTTTCTTTAACTATACTTGAGGTGTGTGTGTGAGAAATAGAGAGGCTTTGTAGTTTTTTCTTGCCATATGCGCATGCTCCCAATTAGGAGTTGAGTTCTTTCTTCTTCTTTATTCAATTATTTTATTTAGTTAATTCCATAACCCTTTTGTTGCTTGTACATTATGATGATGCAATAGATATAAAGGTATTTGAGGTTTTACACGATATCTTTGGGATCTAGTGGCTTTCATTTTTGGGTTGGGACGCACATCGGTTTAGGGGACGGTTAGCATCTTTATCTTTTAGGAGTTAAAAATTATAGGGACTCTTATATCTCACCTTAAAAAACAACATTGACCCACTTTTTCAAAAAATTCATGTACTTTTTATCTCCAAACCCTCTTTTCCCTATGCAAAGCAGATTACTCATGGCCTTATATTTTAACTCCAAACTTCCATTAAAAATAACTTCAATCATATTTTGGGAGGTCTAAACTACAAATTTTTAAGAATGCCCAAGAACGAAACTTGCTTATTTTCGTAAGACGAACGCAACCTATTATTTAGAATTTTCGACCGGTTATTTTTTCAGGCATGAATACTCTATTCTTTTCGTTTAGTATTATGCATTTTAAGTGTTACCCAAACCATTAATCACACGTTTTCTTAAAATAAATTAATGACTTAATTAGGAAAAATGAAACTAATTATGGGACTACTTTTATGAAAACTTTTAATATGAAATAATACCCATAACCCTTGGGTACGTAGGATAACGAGTGATTTTGGGGTTTATTTGGCTATAAGATGCATGTAGAAAATTGTGGTTCCTAATTAAATGATTTCGGATGCATATAAATTCATAAAATTATGAAGAGAATGACGAAATTGGAATTTTTTGAATAACTCATAAAATGATGTTGGAATTTATTTAAAATCATTAAATGTAATTAATTACGCCAAATATAACGATGTTGTGATTAAAGGATAAATTAAATTCAATTGTGATACTATTGTGTAATAACCCTTACTTTTGAGTAATTATTTTATATTAAATTACCTGATGGGTTAAATTTTATAAAATGGAGAAAGTTAGAGTAAATATTATTCTAAGTGAATTAAGAGATAATATTTACCAAGTTTTGCATATTTACTGTGAAGAGAAGGTAAATAGCATTATGTTGTGTTTTATTGCGTCGTTGTGCTTTAAGCGACGGTTATGACTTACATTCAAATTTGAGCATTATTAATGAAATAAAATGACGTTACAATATAAAATATTATACGATACTCCAGATGCCCATTTAGAGGGTACGGTTAGTTTTGGAATAGTCGAGATAGTCAAAATAAGTGCCATAATGATTTTTGAGTTCTGGGGACTTTTGGCAGGTTATGACTCAATTATGTAGTTACGAGTCATTTTAATGGTATATCAACATTTAAAGAGGGAATTAATGTTTAGTACCCGGTCAAGTCTCCCAAACCCCTTTTATTTCTCATTTCATGTTATAAGCTTAGAGAGAAAGAGATAAGAGAGAGTTGGGAGAAAATGGGAGAAAAGTGAGAGAAATTGAAGATTAGAGCTGGAAATCGTTGCTACGGGAAGAAAATCCGAGAATACAAACTTCAGGCAAGTTTCTAACTTGCTAGTGTATGATTTAATGTGATAAATTCCATGTATAGTTAGATTTTTTAGATTTAAACCATTTATGGATTTTGGGGATTTTTGGGTGTTTAATCCTTTAATCTTTGATTTAAATTTGGTTTGAGAGGAATATATTTGTTAGTAGTTGTGTAGAAATGATTTGGTAGAATTACTTGTTGTTGATGTTGGAGAAAATTGAAAGATTTGGGTTTTGGGGATTTTAGGGTTCATATAACCCGTAGCACAAACTGGGCATTTCTGCCAGGCGAATCGATTCGCCTACCAAGCGAATCGATTCACCTATAAGGGAAGCTACAGGTTTTGGGAGCCGAATCGATTCGGGTTAAGGCTGATCGATTCGGGCTGAGACGGGAAGTTAGTTTTCTCATCCGAATCGATTCGCATTCGTTACCAGGGGCGAATCGATTCGAAACCCTGCTATTTTTATGGGATTTTTCTAGCTTAGTTTCTAGTCCTTTTCCTTTAAGTTTAAGTCTTAGGAACCTTCTTTTGGGAAGTAATGAAGAGTATTAGAGGTTTATTTTAGGGTAACAAATATCCTAGGTTAGCATGGGGTTGATTGAGCTTATCTCAAGGGTTAGTTCATAGGGGTTAATGTTTCGTTTGATATAGGAAGTTATCCTTGAACTAACGGAAAGTATAATGATAATGTGCGGGACTTTTGGGAGACTAGTATTGTGAGAAATTAACCTTGATGACTTATGGTTTTACTTTAGGCTCTTGGATACTAGTGTGAGGATAATTGCACTTCAAGTCCTATGTCATTAATAAAATATGACTTTGAGAATAAGAAACGCATATTTTAATGTTGGTACTTAATTATTGAGTATAAATCGTTTTGAGAATGTAAAAAGACAATGTTTTCAAATGAGAAAATAATTTGTAAATGATAATTTACATATACACACCTCTCTAAATCGCTATCATAGGGGAAGTTACGCGCATGAGGTGAAGGGGCTAGTGAATGCAGGGCAAATATAGTCCTCGGACATAGGACCAGTTATTATATTGTGTGATTATTGTTCACAGTTGGGTAAATTCAGGTGTGGTTATGACTCACTTCTTAATGTTGGGTAAATATGGCCGCTTCCCGACGTCATGCGATGTAGGATGCCCAAGTTGTCTTGTGTGATAGGCCCTGGAAGATGATAGCCATTTAGGGGCGCGTCTAGTGGGGAAACTAGAAAGGACGGTCTTAGAATCGTTATATATCTGTGATTATAACTATTCTTAATAAAGAGGAAATGGATATGATGTTAAAGCATTTTGTGAGATAAACTGCTTTTGATATGTTTCCCAGAGAGAAAAGGGAACTGTAAAGTTAAAAAGCATATAAAACTGTATTGGTGAAGCATTTTTGAGAAATAAACTGCTTTAAATATATTTCCTAAAGTGGAAAGGAACTATGCATTTAAATTGTGAAAAACTGAAATGAAATCTCATTGAGTGAAAGTAAATGATTTCTCCCATGCATATATGAACATTGAGAATTGTCATTGCACTACACCAAAATGACAAAATTGTCACCTTTCAGTCGGCCACCCTTGTCAAGGTCATTGACCGTGACAAAAAACACGTGTTTTGTGTCACGGTCATTGACCGTGACAATTATTTTAATAATTTTCACGGTCAAGGACCTTGACATGACCGTGACAACTTCTGTAGCAAAAACCCTTACCCCTTCTTTTTTCCCCCGTCGTTCCCTCCTTTTTCCAACTCTCTCTCTCTCTCTCTCTCTCTCTCTCTCTCTCTCTCTCTCTCTCTCTCTCTTCCATTTATATATATGTTTGTATGTATATATATGTGTGTGTGTATATATATGTGCGTGTGGGGGGTGGGGCAGGGTGGGGGTAGGGGGTGGGGCAGGGGCTGTTGTGTGTGTGTGTGTGTGTGTATATATATGTATGGTGGGTGGGGGTGGGGCAGGGTGGGGGGTTGTTGTCTGTGTGTGTGTATGTAGTGGGTAGGGGTGGGGGTGGGTAGGGGGCAGGGGGTGGGTAGGGGGTGGGGCAGGGGGGCTGTTGTGTGTGTGTGTATATGTGTGGTTCGTGGGGGGTGGGGAGGTGATGGGGCAGGGTGGGGGGTTGTTGTGTGGGTGGGTGGGGATGGGGGTGGGGAGGGGGGTAAGGCAAGGTACCATTGTAATTCTCTTAATATCGTGTTTTGATGATTCTATGAGATAATATATATTGTTTCAAGGTTAACTCATTGTAGATAAAAACATTCACATAGTAAGATTAAATTGAATCCATCCATAGATTCTATAATTACATCCACTAAAATATAATTAATAAATGAAACAGTTTTAGATGAAAGTAAATTAATAATTAGTGCCCATTTCATATGAAAGTAGGATTGCCCCTCAGTGTAAATTAGTAAATTAATAAGTTTATACGTTAATTGTTAATTTAATTGATAAAATGAATTAATTGAGTAGATGAATTAGAAGGAGTACGGGATACACATTTTTTGTAGACATTGCTGTTGGATTATTTTGTTTAGTAAATGTTGGGTTGGTTAGATTTAAAAGTGGCATGACCACTGGATTATTGTCCATATGGGGGTGGGATTTTTTAACTTTTGAATAATTTAATTTTAATATAAATAAGACATAATTAAATGAAACATACTATATATAATTATTAATAATTGAATTTGAATATAAATAAGACATAATTAAATGAAACATAGTATATATAATTATTAATCATTATTAGATTATTGTGTGTGTGGTGGGGGCAGGGGGTGTGTGTGTACGTGTACATGTGTGTGTGTGTGTGGTGGGGGTGGGGGGAGGGGGTGCGGGTGGTGGCATGGAGGGGGTGGGGTAGGAGTGGGGGGTGCGTGTGTGTCTATGTGTGTGTGCGCGTAGTGTCCCTTGTAAAAAATTGATTGATTATTAATTTTTTTAGTAAATTAATATATGATTGCCCCTTATTGTAAATTAGTATATTAATATATACTATATATAATTATTAATAATTGAATTTGAATATAAATAAGACATGATTAAATAAGACATACTACATATAATTATTAATAACTGAATTTGAATATACACATTTGTTGTAGACACTGCTGTTGGATTATTTTGTTTAGTAAATGTTGGGTTGGTTAGTTTTAAAAGTGGCATGACCAATGGATTATTGTCCATATGGGGGTGGGATTTTTCAACTTTTGAATAATTGAATTTGAATATAAATAAGACATAATTAAATGAAACATACTATATATAATTATTAATAATTGAATTTGAATATAAATAAGATATAATTAAATAAAACATGGTATATATAATTATTAATCATTATTGGATTATTATGTGTGTGGTGGGGGGCAGGGGGTGGTGTGTGTACGTGTACGTGTGCGTGTGTGGTGGGGGTGGGGGGAGGGGGGGAGGGGGTGGGGTGGGGTGGGGGCAGGGATGGGGTGTGGGGGTGGCGGTTGCGTTTGTGTCTATGTGTACTAATAACATTTTTTTATCTGTACTAATAATATTTTTTTACAGCAAATGTTTCCTTCAGGTATTAAGGCGAGCATGATGATGCTGATTATGATGATGTCGTCTGGGCTCGATGGTAGCGGAGGCGACGAGGGCTCCTCGGCCCCTATGCTCCCCAAATATGGCAAATTTGGGATTACCATCGAGAACAAGTCGGATCTACTAGCGAGATCCCTCGAGCTGCTAAAAACGGTCATCGGCTCGGGATTTATGAGTTGGAAGGAGGTGCCATATGAGCTCAAGTTAGCTGTTTGGGCGGCACTACAGGTAATATATTTATATTTATATGAATATTTCAATTTCAATTTCAATTTCATTTTATATTTATATTTATTCGCAACTAACATTGTATTTGTTGGACAGGAACAATTCAACTTGGATCCAAAGCTACGCGATTCCGTCTTGGAGCAGTTGAGGGAGCAACACAAGACGTGGAAGAAAAATATGCGGACACGGTACTTTGGGAAAACACGAGAGTCCATTATCCAATGGCGTGGATCCATCCCGCCCAAGGAGCCGATCTCATTGGCACAATGGCAAAAGTTCATTGACAATGAGATCAAGGATCGACAATTGGCATCTCGTCAATCGGGGAGGGAAAATTAGACAAAAACGACGGACATGCACTACTCCGGCCGAACGTCTTACGCCGAGGTGGAGCATAGGATGAAGGTAAGATTTAATTTTTCTATAACTACAGAAATATATTATTATTCATTATTTTACTTTGCGGGGCCGACACTAATTTTACTTTATTTAATTTCATGTGGTAGAGAGTGGCCCAGGGGGTAATCCACATAGACTGGATACTTATGTGGCTCTTCGGACGAAGAAGGGGAAGGACAAGGAGGTGTCCCCGAGTGTCACGGCCACGATTGTAAGTAATCCGACAGTTTAATTTTTGTTAATTACGTTATAATTTTTTAGTTTACGTATTTTACTAATCATGTGAAAGCTTAAGGAAGTGCATGAGTTGCAGTCTGATGTCGATAAGGCGTCTTTATCCACAGACGCACTCAGCCAAGTGCTTGGATCTGATCGCAAGGGGAGGATAAGGGGGGTGAGCTCGCGGGTGGCCAAATCTAGGATCATCGGATTGGAGATGAGCGACATCGGGTTGGCTCGAACGGTGGATTCACAGGACGCGAAGCTATCCCGTTTGGAGGCGACGGTCCAAGATATGTACTCATTCATGAAGCGTACATTGGACGGAGACCGTAAGGGGAAAGGGAAGGAGAAGGTGGTGGTGGAGGAGGAGGAGGAGGAGGAGGAGGAGAAGGAGGAGGAGGAGGTGCGGGAGAACGAGGCGCAGGATGACGAGGATGTGGTCCTCGCTACTTCATCACCGACACGTGCGTACTTCGATGATCCACTTCCTTATTTGGATCCCTTCCCCAGTCCGATGTCGAAAATTGGTTGGCTGAGCGTGTTCATATTGGACGTATTTGATGGCCAGCGGATAGGGAGGGGGTTGAGGGACCCGAATATCGTCCAGGGTGGAATAGTTCATGGACGAGCGCTTCAAGAGATCGAGTCCAAAGTGCTCGTCATGCATGTGATACCCGGGAAGGAGAACTCCCTATTGTGGTTGCACGACAATGAGGCACGATGTATATTAGTGGGTGTGTCAATTTTTATATCGTGTGGCCTACTCACCTCCTCACATTTACCCCAGACATGTAGTGACATTATTTTTAAGTTGGTACATTTGAATTATATTTCGATTTTATCGTCATGTATATTGTTTCTATTTTGAATATATATTTGCATTATCTTTAGTTTGTTTGGATATATGATGTTTGAACAGGTACAACGTTGCTATAACAGGTACAAATATACTGCTGGACAGTGGCAGTGGCCATACTGCCTAGCAGATTTTTTTTAAATTATGCCCAGAATTGTCACGGTCATTGACCGTGACAAGTCCTTGACAAATAAAGTTGTCACGGACTTGTCACAGTCATTGACCCATGATAATGTTTTTAAAAAGGGTCAACGCTTTGTCACGGTTATTAACCGTGACTAAACTTGTCACGGTCATGGCCTGTGACACGACCGTGACAATTCTAACGAACTTCTCGCGGTCAATGATCGTGACGCGTCCGTGACAAAAAAAGTTATCTCGCCCCGAATTGTCACGGTCATTGACCTTGACAAGTCCAACTTGTCAAGTTCAATGACTGTGACAATTAGGCAGATTTGGGAGAACTTATCAAGGTCAATGACCGTGTAGATTTGTATGAAATTGCATATTTTGGGGTGGGCTGATTTTTGAGGTCTTACCATCGTTGCGCTAGTCTAGGCATAAGACTAGGGGTATTTAATATTAAAAATCCATCCTATACATAGGGTAGGAAGTATTTATGCTTGGGGACCCTTAGGTATGGTACTAAGGGTGTTTTTGAGGATCTCACATCGTTAATAAAGGTGGGGTTAATTTACAAGATAAATATGAGAAGGATGATAAATTGAGACTAAATACCTAAGATAATAAAATGAGTATTTAAAATTTATTGGAGACATAAATGAGCGGGGGGCGACTGTTTAAATGGTTCAAGTGGTGTTTTATGTTGTGTTGTGTGTGGAACCTTGTCAAATTGCGGGATCGACAATCTAAACGGATCAGCAAGCATTTTGACAAGGGGAATGTGTATTTTGGTGGAAGAATCACCTGAGGCAGGAGGACCGCTATAATAATGTATTTTGGTGGGAGAACCACCCGAGGCGAGAGGACTAATATGCTAAATAACAAATTGAGAAGAATGATAAATTGGGTTAATTTAATTAAATTAACAATTTAGGACTGAGCGTTATTTAAAATAATATTGGTGGGGATTTTTAAATAAGAAATGGTGGGATAGGCAGTGTTTTATTATTATTGCGATTAATTATCTCGTTTAATTAAAATACTCTATTATGATATTTATTGTGTATAATGCTACTATCTGGGTTCATGGACCCTAATTGAGGAGAGTAGTGTGTATTCATGCTCGGGGCTCTGAACTCGTGCGTTGACTAACCTTTTTCAAGTGTTAGCATTGGATTAGTTGCATAGGATTTATTGGAGTTATATCTTGGAGATGCAATCGGAGTTATTTATTTTATGCTTAGTAGTTACTTAGTTTCCATTCCTTCGTATGTATATTGAGACAGAGTTTGTGAATTTGGTGGGCATTCGGTTCCACAGTTGTACGATTTTCATTCAGTTATTCACAGTTGATTATTGTATTCAGTTTTACATATATTGGAGATTGGATTTATTTGGAGATTATCATGATGATGGATTTATTTTGTGTGTATGGTTATCATTTATTGGGATTGATTTCACTATTTACTTTGTGGATTAAATTTAATATGTCTCATATATGTCACATGCTAAGGATGGTATTTAATTTAGTTCATGCCCGACATAGTTTTGGTGGCGGTCAACACCGAAATTAGGCAGGGTATGACAGGTGGTTTCAGAGCATGGTCTTAGGTCTCGTAGGTTGTGAGTCCGTTTAGCTTCTGCGTTCACGATATTTGATCCCCCCATGTTGATTCGTGCTCCTTCAGGTAGTGGGTCTAGCATACGTCTTAGATGTGTTTCTTAGAGATAGGAAGTTTTGAGTTAAGTACATAGTAGGCATTAAGCTTAGAAGTAGTAATCTTGATGTGAGGATCCTTAGTTAATTTTGAAGACGATATTTATTTGGCATATCATTAGTATTAATTCTGGGCATATCTAGTATCGATGTAGTAAGTTGATTTGATTTGAGGAGTTAACCGTTGTAATGACTTTTGGAGATAGAATCGAGTGGTGATTCGTGGGAGAGCGTGGTACGTCATTATTTTCATAGTTATGTGCATATATATAGTTAGGATATTTATGTTGTATTTTTATTGTGGGATTACGCATGGTTAGGATTGGGTGTATGAGCGCCCAATTGTGTCACATTATGGGTAGGCATATCTGAGCCTTATTGTATTTTGCGCATTTATGCCTCGTCGAATTTCGAGGACGAAACTCATGTGCTAGTGGGGAAGTATGTAACACCCCATAATTTTTAAATTTTAAATAACGCATTTTAAACTAAAAAGTCGAAAAGGTATTTTTGGATGAAATTAAATTTCTTATAATTAATAGCTGAACTATTTAAATTAAAAGAATATTTTTTTTGGGGTCGAAATTTGAAAAAAGAAAATGGAAATATGTTTATGGGGATTTAGAAAAAAATATATAATTAAATAATCATTAATAAAATTCTAAATTTTATAGATTTGGTAAATCTAAACATTTGATTTTTTTGCATGATAAAGAGATGAACTCTTTATAAATATTTTAGTATTATATTATTATTATTTTTTCTCTTTCTTTAACTATACTTGAGGTGTGTGTGTGAGAAATAGAGAAGCTTTGTAATTTTTTCTTGCCGTAGGCGCATGCTCCCAATTGGGAGTTGAGTTCTTTCTTCCTCTTTTTTTAATTATTTTATTTAGTTAATTCCATAGCCCTTTTGTTGCTTGTACACTATGATGATGCAATGGCTATAAAGGTATTTGAGGTTTTACACGATATTTTTGGGATCTAGTTGCTTTCATTTTTGGGTTGGGATGCACATGGGTTTATGGGGCGGTTACCATCTTTATCTTTTAGGAGTTAAAAATTATAGGGGTTCTTATATCCCACCTTAAAAAACAACATTGACCCACTTTTTCAAAAAATTAATGTACTTTTTGTCTCCAAACCCTCTTTTCCCTATACAAAGCAGATTACTCATGCCCCTATATTTTAACTCCAAACATCCATTAAATAAAATTTCAATCATATTTTGGGAGGTCTAAAATACATATTTTTAAGAATACCAAAGAACGAAACTTGCATATTTTCGTGAGACGAACGCAACCGAGTATTCAGAATTTTCGACCAATTATTTTTTCAGGCATGAATACTCTATTCTTTTCCTTTAGTGTTATGCATTTTAAGTGTTACCCAAACCATTAATCACACATTTTCTTAAAATAAATTAATGACTTAATTAGGAAAGGTGAAACTAATTATGGGACTGCTTTTATGAAAGCTTTTAATATGAAATAATACTCATAACCCTTGGGTACGTAGGATAACGAGTGATTTTGGGGTTTATTTGGCTATAGGATGCATGTAGAAAATTGTGGTTCCTAATTAAATGATTTCGGGTGCGTATAAACTCATAAAATTATGAAGAGAATGACGAAATTGGAATTTTTTGAATAACTCATAAAATGATGTTGGAATTTATTTAAAATCGTTAAATGCAATTTATTACGCCAAATATAAGGACGTTGTGATTAAATGATAAATTAAATTAAATTGTGATACTATTGTGTAATAACCCTTACTTTTGATTATCTGATGGGTTAAATTTTATAAAATGGAGAAAGTTAGAGTAAATATTATTCTAAGTGAGTTAAGAGATAATATTTACCAAGTTTTGCATATTTACTGTGAAGAGAAGGTAAATAGCATTATGTTGTGTTTTATTGCGTCGTTGTGCTTTAAGCGACGGTTATGACTTATATTCCAATTTGAGCATTATTAATGAAATAAAATGATGTTAGAATATAAAATATTATACGATACTCCGGATGCCCATTTAGAGGGTGCGGTTAGTTTTGGAATAGTCGAGATAGTCAAAATAAGTGCCATATTGTATTTTTGAGTTCTGGGGACTTTTGATGGGTTATGACTCAATTATGTAGTTACGAGTCATTTTAATGGTGTATCAACATTTAAAGAGGGGAATTAATGTTTAGTACCCGGTCAAGTCTACCAAAACCCTTTTATTTCTCATTTCATGTTATAAGCTTAGAGAGAAAGAGGGAAGAGAGAGTTGGGAGAAAATGGGAGAAAAGAGAGAGAAATTAAAGATTGGAGCTAGAAATCGTTGCTACGGGATGAAAATCCGAGACTACAAACTTGAGGCAAGTTTCTAGCTTTCTAGTGTATGATTTAATGTGATAAATTGCATGTATAGTTAGATTTTTTAGATTTAAACCATTTATGGGTTTCGAAGATTTTTGGGTGTTTAATCCTTTAATCTTTGATTTAAATTTGGTTTGAGGAGAATATATTAGTTGGTAGTTGTGTAGAAATGATTTGGTAGAATTATTTGTTATTGATGTTGGAGAAAATTGAAAGATTTCAGTTTTGGGGATTTTAGGGTTCATATAACCCGTAACGCAAACTGGGCATTTCTGCCAGGCGAATCGATTCGCCTATAAGGGAGGCTACAGGTTTTGGGAGTCGAATCGATTCGGGTTAAGGCCGAATCAATTCGGGCTGAGACGGGAAGTTAGTTTTCTCAGCCGAATCTATTCGCATTTGGGCGAATCGATTCGAAACCCTGCTGTTTTATGGGATTTTTCTATCTTAGTTTCTAGTCCTTTTCCTTTAAGTTTAAGTCTAGGGAACCTTCTCTTGGGAATTAATAACGAGTATTAGAGGTATATTTTAAGGAAACAAATATCCTAGGTTAGCATGGGGTTGATTGAGCTTACCTCAAGGGTTAGTTCATAGGGGTTAATGTTTCGTTTAATATAGGAAGTTATCCTTGAACTAACGGAAAGTAGAATGATAATGTGTGGGACTTTTGGGAGACTAGTATTTTGGGAAATTACCCTTGATGACTTATGGTATTACTTTGGGTTCTTGGAGACTAGTGTGAGGATAATTGCACTTCAAGTCCTATGTCATTAATAAAATATGACTTTGAGAATAAGAAATGCATATTTTAATGTTGGTACTTAATTATTGAGTATCAATGGTTTTGAGTATGTAAAAAGCGAATGTTTTCAAATGAGAAAATAATTTGTAAATGATAATTTACGTATACACACCTCTCTAAATCGCTATCATAGGGGAAGTTACGCGCATGAGGTGAAGACCCCTGGCTAGTGAATGCAGGGCAAATATAGTCCTCATCCGTAGGACCAGTTATTATATTGTGTGATTATTGTTCGCAGTGGGGTAATTTCAGGTGTGGTTATGACTCACTGTCGAAGGTATATGGTCGCTTCCCGACGTCATGCAATGTAGGATGCCCAGGTTGTCTTGTGCGATAGGCCCTTGAAGATGATAGCCATTTATGGGTGCGTCTAGTGGGGAAACTCGGAAGGACGGTCTTAGAATCGTTGTATATATGTGATTATAACTATTCTTAATAAAGAGGAAATGGATATGATGTTAAAGCATTTTGTGAGATAAACTGCTTTTGATATGTTTCCCAGAGAGAAAAGGGAACTGTAAAGTTAAAAAAAGGTATAAAACTGTATTGGTGAAGAATTTTTGAGAAATAAATTGCGTTAAATATATTTCCTAAAGAGGAAAGGAACTATGCATTTAAATTGTGAAAAACTGAAATGAAATCTCATTGAGTGAAAGTAGATGATTTCTCCCATGCATATATGAACATTGAGAATTGTCATTGATATTGCGCTAGGTTGTGCTTTTAGTATGTGAAATGAGAAATTTTATGATTAATTGTGAGAGAAAGTTAAGTTCATGATGATGATTAGATATTCATAATTGTCATGCATTTTATTCACATGGTGATCATATCAAACTGGGCCCTGACCCATCTATATCTCTTTCTTTTGCATGAATTCATTGTTTGCCCAGGTGCTCCGCCGCAAGGACACCCGTATTTACCTTTCCATTCCAGTTGTCCTGGAGGTATAACATTTTGCGGATGTTATAGGATATTCGTTATAGACGCTTCTATATTTTGTACTCTAGCTATGATCAGTTTACGTATTCGGGCGAGTTGCCCATGTTTTGTAACTGTTTAATATAATGTGATATTTAATTGTAATACCTAGTGTAACCTTCTTGTATTGGTCTGTTAACCGACAGCTTATTCGGTTATTATTTTATTCATTATTTTTATGCTATTACTCTTTGATTTTTATATCCACCTTCTTTTCAAATTGGATTGTCTAAATGCTTTTCTTTTAACTTACAAAATTAAATTTGACATCCGTTTTCTTAAAATATTTGGTGGTTATCTCATATTTTTATTTTCACGACAGTGATGCTAAGAATGGGCTATCTATGATTCCAATGTTTATTGGGATATTGGGTTGGCCACCTCTTATTTTAATTAGTGGGTTGTCATATATTGCTTTATTGCCTATATTTACATTGTGTGTTTAATTTGTGCTATTAATTGCCATCGCGGGAATGACGGGATATTTGGGTATTTGTGCTCACCTATATTTTTAGGATTCTTACTAAGTATGGGGATAGTGGGTAGGCCTTAGTGAGATTTGCACTTTCTAGGTATGGGACTAGTTAGTGTAGATTTGTACAAAATTGCATATTTCGGGGTGGGCTGATTTTTGAGGTCTTGTCGTCGTTGCGCTAGTCTAGGCATAAGACTAAGGGGTATTTAATATTGAAAATTCATCCTATACATAGGGTAGCACGTATTTATGCGTGGGGACCCTTAGGTATGGGACTAAGGGTGTTTTTAAGGATCTCACATCATTAATAAGAGTGGGGTTAATTTACAAGATAAATATGAGAAAGATGATAAATTGAGAATAAATACCTAAGATAATAAAACGGGTATTTAAAATTTATTGTCCACATAATGAGCGGGGGACGACTGTTTAAACGGGTCTGCTGGCATTTTATATCGTGTCATGTGTGGAACCTTGTCAAATTGTTGGATCGATAGTTTAAACGGATCAGCGAACGTTTTGACAAGGGGAATGTGTATTTTTGTGGAAGAATCACCCGAGAAGGGAGGGATGCTATAATAATGTATTTATGTGGGTGAAGCATTCGAGGCGGTAGGACCGCTATGCTAAATAACAAATTGAGAAGAATTATAAATTGGGTTAATTTAATTAAATTAACAATTTGGGACTGAGAGTTATTTAAAATAATATTGGTGTTGATTTTTGAAAAAGAAATGAGGGGATAGTCAGTGCTTTATGATTATTACGATTTACTAGCTCATTGAATTAAATTACTCTGTTGTGATATTTATTGTATATAATGCTACTGTCTGGGTTCATGGACCCTAATTGAGGAGAGTAGTATGTATTCATGCTTGGGGCTCTGACATCGTGCATTGACTAACCTTTTTCAGGTGTTAGCATTGGATCAGCTGCATAGGATTTATTGGAGTTATATCTTGGAGATGCAGTTGTAGTTATTTATTTTATGCTTAGTGGTTAGCTAGTTTCCATTCCTTCGTGTGTATATTGAGACAGATTTTATGGATTTGGTGGGACATTCAGTTCCACAGTTGTACGATTTTTATTCAGTTTTACATATATTGGAGATTTGATTTATTTGGAGATTAGCATGGTGATAGATTTATTTTGTATGGCTGGTTATCGTTTATTGGGATTGATTTCATTATTTACTTTATGGATTAAATTTAATATGTCTCATATCTGTCACATGCTGAGGATGGTATTTTATTTAGTTCATGCCCGGCATAGTTTTGGTGGTGGTCGACGCCAAAATAAGGCGGGGTGTGACAGCCAAACCTAATTATTTATTAAAACAAAAATTTTATGGCGACACATTTTTTACGCAACTCGTTCAAACGAAAACATATGGTTCATTTGAACGAAAAACCTTATCTCATTGGCCCAACAAAAATCTCTTTCTAAGGAACATGATAATCTCGTTCAATCGAGATTCGAATGATATAGTTATGTCCTACAGATATACCTTATTTGATATTTGTCTTAAGATTATTCTAACGACATCCACATCTCATTTGAATGAACTCTATAATGTCGTTTAAACGAACCAAAATAAAAAATATTGGAAAAATATTTTACAAAAAAGCCTCAAATAACTTTTATAAAATAACACCCAAGCGTACCTATGGATCAAATACTAATATGCATTAATACTTTCATTGAGATCCCTCAGATGTTGAAGATGAAAATTCAACATGAAATCTAATGTATCCTTGATATCTTTTCCGCATTATCTTCAATCACATATCATAGTCTTAAAGAAAACAACTCAAGTCCTAACATACGGCTCAAATAAGTTTTTTTCCAAACACGTAATAAAGTCAATGTATATAAATTGACTCGATTTAGAAATTTATCCTTACACGTGCTATTAACTAAAATAGTATGACCATAACTTTTTAAAATGTAGTAGGGTACTAGTATTGGGATCTATAAATAACAATAAATTGGTGAGGCGGGATCCCCTTCGATGGAAACTATCTTCAACGTAATAATATTTAAGAAAAAAAAAGCACATACCAAAAACCAACTTTTCAATATGATAACGATGTTTCTGATTACAACAGTGAGAAACTAATGATTGGACACAACTTTTCAATAGTAAATAAAGGCATGAACCACTTGAGATCAGTGATTCTATGAAAGTGAAAAGATAATCACCACGATATCAAGGAGAGAGAAATGAGAGAATATTTGTGTAGTAATTTGTGTAAAGTAACAATGTTGATTCTATTTTTCTTTCTATTTTCTTTATGTTGGTAATTGTGGCCCTAGTTCTCTATATATACCAAAATATTAAGGTTGAGGTGGAACTTATGTGCTAAAACGATATTCCCTTGTGATAAATATATTAAAATACTTTTGTCCTTATTATTATTTGTAAGGGTGTTCACGGGTCGGTTCGGGTCGATTTTGGACCCTAAATCAAACCGAACCGATCGGTTTGGTTTCTGAAAAGGTCAGACCTAAACCGAACCGACTATGAAAAAAAACGTCGGTTTTGATTCACAGCGGTTTTGGTTCGGTTCGGTTCGATTCTGGGTCGATTTTTGGCAGTTTCATGTTTGGGCCGGTTTTTTAAGGTCGGTTTTCGGTTTGGGTCGGTTTTTGAAGATGTTTAATGGTTTTTGGATATAAAAATATAAGTTATTTAGGTTTTTTTTAATATATATATTGGTTTCGGGTCGGTTCGGTTTGAATCAGTTTTTCCCACGTATAAATCGTCAACCGAACCGATATGGTCGGTTTTTTATATCCGTAAATCGTAGGCCGAACCGGGCTAAAAAAAACGCCGATTTCGGTTCGATTTTCGGGTCGGTCGGCTTTTTTGCACACCCCTAATTATTTGTCACTGTTTACCATGATCTCTCTGTTCTAGAGTGACACTTAGTATAATAGTAGATAAAAAGTAATGTTGTCGGCCATAATGCTAAAAAGTATTACTTTGTCTGTTTGTAAACGGTTACTTAGTGAACAAATTTAAAAATTATGAGTGGCCTTGAGGGTAACTAGTTAACTAATATGTTAAAATTCCTTGCAAGCAGTCACTGACTGCTTTCTATTTAAGTAACTGTGAATTATGTATTGTGAGTGAGTTCGAGTGACCTCATGGGTCTCTCCTCAGTATTCTCTCTTTGCTAAGATATTGAAAATGTTGAGCCTTATCTTGCTTAACAAGATTTACCTCCTAGCCTCCAAACCAATACTCTCAAGAGGTCCCAACTGGCCATCTTCCCAAAGCATGTTTGCTCAGCTAAGGCTTATTTCTAAGTAAACCTCTATAGAAAAAACAAGACTAAGTGGCAGTTAATGAAGTGCTCGTTCACATATTTTTTTGTTTCTTAAGTAACTGCTCAAAATTACTTAACTAGGGAGACAAATGTTGCTCGTGTACTTTCTCTTATTCTGAGAGATGAGTTGCTCGTGCAGCCTCCTTATTGGTATGGCTATCATGACTTTTGGAGTTGACTTAGATTGCTTGTGCAACCCCTTACTAATACTTCTGGCATGACTTTTAGAGATGACTTTGCCCCTTGCTAGTACTGCTTGCATGACTTTTGGAGTTGACTTGGGTTTCTCAAACACTTATATTTTTTTCTTATGTTCTATTTGTGGCTTGGGGGGTTGCTCGTACACCCCTTTTGCTGGGGTCACTCGTGTACCCATCTACAACATTAATGAACCTAATGAACTAGAACCTTTATTTCTAATATACATTCATGAAATTATTATTTTGATATAAACTAAAGTAAGATAAAATAAGATAATAATTCTAATGATGTAATCTTCTTAAGTTCTTGACATTCCATGACCTTGGGACAAACGATTCATCGAACTGATCTAAGCGATATTGTTTACACCATATTTGCCTTTTTTTTGCCTGGTCATTTTTCGACACATGGCTGGAAATTTGAAGAGGTCAGATGCGGATATATGATGTTTATTATAGTTATTTAAACGGAAGTTGAAGTAGGTTCAAGGTAATTATTATTTGAAATTGGATTAGAGGTTATTAGGAGGAAAAAATAACTAGTTATTGCAGAATATTTATTCAAATTCAAATTGAAAGTTACTTGGAACCAAATAAGAGTTAGTTATTATAGAGAACTAGAAATAAACAATTTCAGGAAAAAATTATAAGAGAATTCTCCACAAAACAAATTGTTTTACTTCACTTTTATTTTACTATTTATTTCTCTATTTACCATTCTATTTATTCTTCGAATTAGTTTGTAATCTTATATCGAATTCTTATTTTAGTTGCCTTGTAAATTTCTATTTAATCTACAGTTTAGCTTATAATTTAACTTCAAGTTCCTTGTATTTCAATTTGTTTAGTTTTCTTTAGAACTATTTTATTTTCCTTTACTTTTCAAATGCACTTTTATCGTTTCTTTTAATTTTATTTATTGTTCTTTCACTATAATTTCATGTTTTAAATTTTAAGTTCACTTTGATTTTCAAATAAAAATAATTTAAAAATTCACAAAAAAGTCTTCTTCATTGAACCATTAAAAATGTTGTACAATTGTGTGATTATTTATTGGCTAAATATAATCAACTTTGGCTGTCAAGATGCATAATCCTTGCGTGACATGCTCGTAAAATTCTCATAAATAAAGCCACTAAAGCATTTTTTTGGCATGTCAGGCAATGTAATATGTTGAATTGTTAGTCATACTTATGAGCCTACAATTCTTTTTCGTGGAATATCCCGTGTCCTTTTAATAAGAAAACAAATCCAGTAAATATATTTTAGCACTATTGGAGGGGAAACTCAAACTATCCAGGTGATAAAATGAGCCATTACCATTATAGATCAAGCATTATCGAAACACTTTATTGCAATACAAAGAAATGCCAAAAAAATTAGCACAACGTCTCAATGACTTTGCCTTCTATCTTCTTAATTTTATTGTAACACCTCCAGTAAAACCAAAATCCTATAAAGAATTTGTTGCCCCATAAGTCAATGGCAAAAACAATCTTATAGTCATGGAAAAAGTTTAATGATGATACTCCCATTTTTCATCACAATTTTGCAGTCGAATCAAAACTCGAGGGTTAGGATATCATCAAAGATTTTGAGAATTCAGGTTGACAATTTTGTATTTGAACCAAAATTTGGGATACAAGAATATGTTCAGAATTATCTAAAGTCGAGGTCAATAATTATCCAGAATTTATGCTTTAAACCAAAGTACAGGTGGTCTCTCAAAGTTTTCAAGTCGACCATTACTGATGGTGAATCACAATGGTGGTCAATAGGAATTGGGTAGATTATTGTTTCCACAAAAGTTATAAACCAATTGGATTGAAAAATATAAATCCATTTTCATATGGAAGAAGTTGAAAAGGGTTGATATAATTCACCACCGTTGGTGACCTCGAAGTTAAAAAAAAGTGCGAGATTTTTCACTATCATTGGTGACCTTTGACGTTGAAAAATGTTGAGATTATTCACTATCTTAGGTGACCTTTGAATTGATATAGGTTGTTATTATTCACCATCTTTGGTGACCTTCAAAGTTGAAATATTTTGAAATTATTCGCCATTTTTGTTATCTTCGAAATTAAAAAAGGGCTGAAATTATGGTGAATTTTATTCACATGTCCAAATATCAAGTTCCCCTACCTAAATCTTTGCTAAAAAATCAGGTTATACAAGGGGTATGTTTACACCATATTTTTCCATTTTCATCACCTACTCATTTCCTGATACGTGGCTAGAAATTGGGAGAAGTTAGAGGTGGTCATTGCAGTAATTTTTAAAAAAAAAATAATAGTCGATGAAATAAATTAATCTCAAATTAATTATTTTTAATTATAATCCCAATTAATTATTTTCTAAGGTCAATACATTAAGTCAATTTTGAAATAATTGAAACAAAGTAAATATGGTGTAAATTAAATAACCGGTTTAAATTTGTTCCTATAAATTTATAATTTACCAATTAATTAATTAGATCAAAATTTCATGGGTGGTGGTAGAAATTAACAGTGGTGAAAAATAAAAGCAGTTACACAGATAGGGACATGATCATTTAACATGGAAATCCTCTTCGAAAAAACCACACGCACCCACCCTACACACAAGTCCACTAGTACAAAAGTTTCAGGTATTACAAAAAGGATAAATATGACTTACAACTCTTGATTTGACCCCAGCCATAAATCATCATTTTTACAAGCTTTGAATATATGCAGTATTAATTTTTTCAATCTCCATTGTAGCTTTGACTTGACAACCATAATTCTAGGTCCTTAGTATCCACCGATCATTATACTCGAATCTCAACTGTAACTTTGATTTCTAACTCGCCAGTCTCACAATCCTCCCTTGGATCGCAACCTAATTCAATCGGATTATTAATCTCGAGAATCTCCTTGAGATTTTATCACATCCAAAGTCAAAACCTCCAGAAAGTTTTATATGAAATTATTAGAATTTTTATTTTAAAAAACACCATTCATATATATTATTCTAGCACCAAAAAGGTTTTTCTAAAACATTAAAGGTAACCAAAAGTATCAATCAATGTGCTTGAGAGTTATTGTGGTTAAAGCTTAAAAAGGATTATCTGAAAATTAAAGAGAAGTGTTGTTTCAAAAGACTCACACGAAACTCTACTTGTAAAAATGAGTTAAAAAAAATATTCCAAATCGAGTATCACATTTCAACTAATAAAAAACTTTGAAAAACTTATTGATTATGTAAACCAATCAAAAAAGAATCAAAAGAAAAATAAGATATATAAAAAAGCACGTGCAAAACCTATACCTCCAACCCGCAAACCTACTCTACGAGACCCCACTATTATGGTGAGGAAAACAGCTATAGCATCATATCACAGTTACAGTCACATGAACACCGTGCGCGGTCATGAGCTTAGCTTTTTCACTTCAAACACGCAGTCAATTCGCGGGAAGCACTAGCATCAAAAAAAATTCATTATTTTATAAGACCCCTGTGCGTTGAATTATTTTGGGGACATTTTTATGTGCCACAAAATGTGTGCCACTAAAAAATTTGTAGCACAAAAGCATAGAAAAGAAATCCCTTGATATCTAAAAAGAATTTCAAAAATCTTTAAAAAATTCACCAAAGTGGATAATGAGTTTTTTATATATCAAAAAATAAATTTTCACGCATGTAATACCTATTTGTTCGTGTGGCTTAGAACTTTGTTATGATGGATGATTCGTAGTGTGTCGATGTCATTCTATCGATGACGTAAAAATCGGTTATGCATATGATCTTCAGTAAAATTTTCACAAACCTAAACTACGTTTTATATTCGAAATCTAGACAACAAGATGAACTATATTCTTACAAGTCTCCCCCTTGTCAATTACGGGACAAAATAAAACACTGACATGACACATAAATAAAGATATCAACCTATTACATCATATAAGAGTATGCAGTATACTCATGTGCCTTAATAGAACTATATTTTCTTATTACATTGATCGAAATATAGTTTGAGTCTTATCCTTAACATCGTTCCGGCAAATCTTCATGAAAATCATTCAACGGACATCCTCACCTTTATGCATATCCTTTGTATACCACTATTAGAAAGGTAAACGAACATATAGACTCATGCACATTTTTCTCACACATTTTTATTAAAAAAAATACTTTTAATATGTGTTTATGTGTTGATATGGACCTTTGTAATTGTATATGAAATCCAAATAAAACTATTTTGAAAATATTAGCCTTTATATTTTATAAATGCTTGTTGAGGTTTGTCGCAGGACCTTGGTCGTAGTGAGACTTTTCCTCATTGCAGAGAAAATGTATGACTGGTCGTTCTATTATCTAAATATTTCTCCTTTGTCTTTTCTTTTATCATCATGTGGGTTGTCCACATCGAGGACTATGCTCTCTACAATGATTCTTCAGCGATATGTGTTAGCCTTGTGCAAAAGTTACGTTTTTCACTAGATTGAGCCCATCTCTCTTGATATTTATGTAAAGTAATGATCTTACCATATCATTTCTACTTTTTACACTGTGTCACCTCATGCAAGTCTAATCTTTACCTATTTATCCCCCCAAACTTCTCTCGCAAGCTTGTGTGTATAAGTAAGTAATTTGGACTTCATTTTGAAAGAATAGTGTAAGTGTGCTTTTGTGATTTCTTTGTGGAAAAAATATTTTTGCTAAATCTTTCTTACCGCAAGAATCATTTCAGTAGAGAAAAAACTTTGATAGATAAAAAAAATTATTGTTTTATCTTGTATTCTTCTAAGCTTTAAATCTTGTTTTTTTCTTCGATATATTCTTGAGATATTCTAAGTTTAAATTCTTGTGAAATCTAAAAATATTTTGAAGTAAACTTGTTTGTTTTAAAATCTTTTTACACCTTAAACAAATCATTTTTCTAATTTTTTCTTGTGTTATTTTTAAATTTCATTTCTCTCAAAACTACATTTTGAGAGTTAAGCCATTATTTTTTCAAACATACTTTCACCTTAGGTTCATCACACAGCTAGAAAGTGGTACCACACACATTGAAGGATTGTCATCTTTGTTCCAAGACTTAAAACATAAAAAAATTCCTTTAGAATCTAAATGAAGATTTTATTGTCAAAGGACTTGATGACATTGGTAGTGGATCAAAATTGGTCGCGTTTGTATATCATACTCCATCTGTTGGATCTCTGTAAAAAGGATATGGTGGGAAAGAGTGTCTAGTTGGTAATAGCGTAAGGACATAAATTTCCAATTGAGTCCCTGTATTGTTTTGACTTAATCCCGTGAACAAAACTGTGTTTGTAATATGTCATAGGGAGATGTTTATTTTGTCACGATACCACTTGGTCTATGACGTATTGAAGAAATTGAAGACGTAGCGGCAAAGCTTCAAAGAAATAATCATGACGATGTTTATTTGGTGCAAGTTTACTCGTCTTCAAAGTTAATTTCATTCCGAGATCACTCAGGTATGAATGCGTATAATTAATGGTGATCGGAATTATTTTATTAAAAATAAGGATGTAATTTTTATAAAGAAAAATGATTTTAAATGTTTTAAAAGTGTTTTAATGGTTTAAACTTCGTTTTATGATGATAAGCTCGAAATAGAGTTTGACTAATTTGAATCTCTTTGTTAAGAGGCGTTTTTATCAGAAAGTCAAAGAAAGTCAAACTTCGTGAGGTCGCTCGAACGACATTGGATATCGTTCGAACGAGATACAATGTCACTCGAACGACATCTTAAGTCGCTCGAACGACATCTTAATTCGCTCGAACGAGTTACTATGTCGCTCGAATGACACATTTTTTGAGGTGGTGTTTAAATCCTATTTAAACAGTGTTTGCATCATAATTTCGTAAGGTGTGCTTTCAAGAAAAAAGTTTTACGAACCAGAACCTTTTTGCACATGTTTTCTAAGGTTTACAAAGCATAAACACGTCCTTAGAGTTTACAAAGATCTGAGATATCATTCTTATATGTTTACGTGATCTTGCTGCACCAAAGTTATTTGTTCTACACATTGAACACAAAGGGTTTTACGGTGGAGAAGCGACGGACATCGTGTTCGACATCGTAGACGTATCAAAGCCATATCAGTGGACACCGAGACATACGTGGAGGCGTGTGTTGTGGACAGAGATCGTGGAAGATGGAATTTCTTCATGGGAACTATTAAAGAACGGTTGAAGATCAGAAGGAGAGTCAAGACCCGTGGGGATCGAGTCTTAGTGTAAGGCTAATCTGTCTTTGTAAAACCATTATTCATAGTGATTGTCTGGCTTGGGCCGTCCGAGGTTGTTTTCCCGTTTTGGGTTTTTTCCTCGTACATCCGGCGTTGTGAGTATTCTTTACTTTACTTTACTTGCTTTAATCACTAGATGCATGTTTAGGATTAATCAAGATAAAATTGGTTTAAAGTGAGAATTGGGATTTCACAACTTGGTTTGGTGCATAATTAAAAGTTGGATCTTTTTTCAAAGAGAAAAATTGATTTTGTTTAAAACACACATATTGGGACCCTCTTCAAATTGGTATCAGAGCTAGAAAACATATTTATTTGTTTTGTGATCCCATGTTTTTGTTTACCTCTCATGTGTTTGTTTTCTCTCGATGGATTCTCTAAGTGTTGACGATCTATATCGTTTGAATTTAAAGTTTGCAAAACGTATAGATGTTTTGGAAAAAGAAAATTTTGGTTTTAAAAATAAGATTGAATATTTTCAAACTTTTCAAATTCAAAGAGATGTTTGTCGTGAGCACTTTAGTTCCTTGTTTAAAGATTTTAATATATTAAAATTGGGCAAAAAGGAAAGTGATGATAGAGTCCTCGTTTTAGAAAAAGAGTTAGAGAATTTAAAAAATTCTAGAGTTTGTGCCGTTGAGGAGAATAATTCGATTAATGAATTCGTGGCTCGAGAAAAGGCTCTTAGAGATAAGTTTTCTCAAATTGAGGGGGAGCGAGATAACCTTCTAGGGGTAATTAAAAATTTAAAGAAGGAGTCCCGAAAGTTTGAGGAGTCTAATCGTTTGCTTGAGTCGAAAGTTTTGAAGTTAAAAAATGATTTAAATGACTCGAGTAGTGATGGTAGCGGCTTATCTTGTTCTAATGGTTCGATTTTAAAAGCCAAAACCATAGCCTGTTTTAGAGCATCAACCACATCCGAGGGTATTAGAAAAGGTCAACCTAAAGGTCCCGTTCCTCGTCGTGTTTTCACTTGTTCGCATTGTGGTAGGAAAGGTCACCTTAGGAGTTTTTATTTTGATCTTAGAAAAGACCCTAGGAAGATTAAATGTAGGGTCCCATTGGGTCCCAAAACCCATTTTGTTTGGAATACATATGTTTGGGTTAGGAAATCCGTTTTGGAGATGCTAAATGCTTCGTTGGTTGATTCTCACATGCATGCACATGATTCATCTCTTGCTATTTCTTATGGATAGTAGCTTGTATGTTTTGTCATATGCTAGCCCTTGCATCATGATTTATTATTTGCTAGGATTATGACATGTGTATCATTTTGTATTATAGTTTTCATTTGTTTGAGTCTTATTTGAAAAATACAAAAAGATTTTGTTTTTGAGAAAACTTTTGAAAATCCAAAAAGATTTTTCTTTTCTTTGAGTCAAAATATGTTTGAAAAGCCAAAAAGATTTTCGTTTTTTGTTTTTGAGTTTACATGTTTGATGTGGCATATTGGTGTGCTTGGACCCCCCCCCCCCCCCCATCGTTTCATTATCCATGTGGCTAGGACATTTGGTCATTATTATTGATGCTTAGAATGATCTTAACCATTGTTTATATGGGGTTGTTTCGAAGTTGATATGCATCTTGATTCGACTTTGTATATATGCCAACATTGCACACATGCACGAGTTTATATGAACGTTTGACTTCTCTTGCATATTTGAATTTGGTGAGGCATTCTTATCTCAATCTTGTCATCTATGCGTAAGTAGACTTAAGTAGAAGTGTGCATGTAATAACCGTTTACCGTGAGGATTTAAAATTGGTAAAAATGATGAGTGATTCATGGGAAAGGGCTGCGAGAGTTCAAAATTAACTCGTCGTGAAAGCCATCGTTTAAAAGAGCCCAAAAGAAAATGCAATATGTTAAGAAAAGGGCCAATAAGATTTTCTCTAAGTTGGGAATGCTAGAAACCTCAAAAGAACTTGAAAAAGTATGTTTATATGAGGGTTTTTGGTTGGAGAAAATTTAAACGGGTTTGCACATCTAATCTTAATGTTGAAATATTGCAATTTGACGCTATTGTTTGTAGAATCGTCAAAATTTTGGATTTGTGTGCATGTAGCATGTGTAGTTCATTAAGCTCACACTTTAATTGTCATTTGGCTGTGATAAAGTTTGATGATTTATCGCTATCAATTAGAGCTTCTTGATCATTTCGATGTGTTGGAATTGTGACTGATTTGTTGTAGTTTCACGCCCATTCATTCCATGTTCATGTTTGAGCACATCGGTACTATGTTTGCATGTAACTCGCATTTTTTTTGTTTTAATGGGTTTTTACGGTTTGTGTTAAAAGCTTACTGTTTTAGCACTATTTTGCTTCTGTCAGCCCCTTCCTGGAATTTTTTTGTGGAAATTTTTTCACTGGGCAATACTTTATAATATTTCTGGGAAATTGGGAAATTTTGGCAGGTCGCACGAAGTCGTTCAAACGACATTGCATCTCCCGCGAACGACTTTGTACTTCGTTCGAGTGACTTCCTCATCTCGTTTTAGTGAAGTCCCTGGCTCGTTCGAACGGCATGGTGATAAATTGCTTCTGATTGGTTTACAGTCCTTTGGCTTAATTTGATATATTTTTTGGGTACTACGGGAAGCATTTTTGGATTGGTTTATATGCAGGTTCTTTTATAATCCAAATTGATATTTTGCATATATGTCCGTTTATCACACTTGTTTTGATTGGTATACTCTATGTGTGATTCCTTGGTTTACTAGCTACTGATTTATCATTGCTTGATCATATTTAGCTGGTGGTTTCATGATTACCTAGCGGTTTTTAATTTTTTAAAATTAGTATCAACTTGAGTCTATTTGGTATCATATTCTCATGCTAGATATTTCATATCGTTTTATCTTTTCACCGGATTGTCTATTCGAGACAAAAAGGGGGAGAGATTTGGTATGTGATGTAGGGGGAGATTTGTTGAGCGTATCTTTATGATTTGTTTCAAATTGGTAACAAATTGGTATCAAATAACTACTCACTTGTTTAAAATGATTTGTTTTTATTAGAAATATAAATTGGTATCATTTGTTCCTCCATACTTCATTGGGTATCTGTTTGTCTGTTTCATGTGTGTAGGTATGCTTCAGCGATTTGAGATTTCAAGTCTACATCACATTCAGACAGTTCATGCTTGTCGGTGCTACATATATTAGTCCGTGTCTTGTATTTTTGATTTTGGGTTTATGGGATGGGATTTAGGCGTCATACGGCTTTACGGCCAGGTTAGGCATTTCACTAGTTTAGTTTTGTCCCGGAATAGTCAAAGGGGGAGATTTGTAAGGACATAAATTTCCAATTGAGTCCCTGTATTGTTTTGACTTAATCCCGTGAACAAACCTGTGTTTGTAATATGTCATAGGGAGATGTTTATTTTGTCACGATCCCACTTGGTCTATGACGTATTGAAGAAATTGAAGACGTAGCGGCAAAGCTTCAAAGAAATAATCATGCCGATGTTTATTTGGTGCAAGTTTACTCGTCTTCAAAGTTAATTTCATTCCGAGATCACTCAGGTATGAATGCGTATAATTAATGGTGCTCGGAATAATTTTATAAAAAATAAGGTTGTAATTTTTATAAAGAAAAATGATTTTAAATGTTTTAAAAGTGTTTTAATGGTTTAAACTTCGTTTTATGATGATAAGGTCGAAATAGAGTTTGACTAATTTGAATCTCTTTGTTAAGAGACGTTTTTATCAGAAAGTCAAAGAAAGTCAAACTTCGCGAGGTCACTCGAATGACATTGGATATCGTTCGAATGAGATACAATGTCACTCGAACGACATCTTAAGTCGCTCGAACAACATCTTAAGTCGCTCGAACGAGTTACTATGTCGCTCGAATGACACATTTTTCGAGACGGTGTTTAAATCCTATTTAAACAGTGTTTGCATCATAATTTCGTAAGGTGTGCTTTCTGGAAAAAGTTTTACGAACCAGAACCTTGTTTGCACATGTTTTCTAAGGTTTACAAAGCATAAACATATCCTTAGAGTTTGCAAAGATCCGAGATATCTATCATTCTTATATGTTTACGTGATCTTGCTTCACCAAAGTTGTTTGTTCTACACATTGAACACAAAGGGTTTTGCGGTGAAGAAGCGACAGACATCGTGTTCAACATCGTAGACGTATCAAACCCATATCGGTGGACACCGAGACATACGTGGAGGCATGTGTTATGGACAGAGATCGTGGAAGACGGAATTTCTGCATGGGCACTATTGAAGAACGGTTGAAGATAAGAAGGAGAGTCAAGACCCGTGGGGATCGAGTCTTAGTGTAAGGCTAATCTGTCTTTGTAAAACCATTATTCATAGTGATTGTCTGGCTTGGGTCGTCCGAGGTTGTTTTCCCGTTTTGGGTTTTTTCCTCGTACATCTGGCGTTGTGAGTATTCTTTACTTTACTTTACTTGCTTTAATCACTAGATTCATGTTTAGGATTAATCAAGATAAAATTGGTTTAAAGTGAGAATTGGGATTTCACAACTTGGTTTGGTGCATAATTAAAAGTTGGATCTTTTTTCAAAGAGAAAAATTGATTTTGTTTAAAACACACATATCGGGACCCTCTTCAAATTGGTATCAGATCTAGAAAACATATTTATTTGTTTTGTGATCCCGTGTGTTTGTTTACCTCTCATGTGTTTGTTTTCGCTCGATGGATTCTCTAAGTATTGACGATCTATATCGTTTGAATTTAAATTTTACAAAACGTATAGATGTTTTGGAAAAAGAAAATTTTGGTTTTAAAAATAAGATTGAATATTTGCAAACTTTTCAAATTCAAAGAGATGTTTGTCGTGAGCACTTTAGTTCCTTGTTTAAAGATTTTAATATATTAAAATTGGGCAAAAAGGAGAGTGATAATAGAGTCCTCGTTTTAGAAAAAAAGTTAGAGAATTTAAAAAATTCTAGAGTTTGTGTCGTTGAGGAGAATAATTCATTTAATGATTTTGTGGCACGAGAAAAGGCTCTTAGACATAAGTTTTCTCAAATTGAGGGGGAGCGAGATAACCTTCTAGGGGTAATTAAAAATTTAAAGAAGGATTCCCAAAAGTTTGAGGAGTCTAATCGTTTGCTTGAGTCAAAAGTTTTGAAGTTAAAAAATGATTTAAATGACTCGAGTAGTGATGGTAGCGGCTTATCTTGTTCTAATGGTTCGATTGTAAAAGCCAAAACCATAGCCTGTTTTAGAGCATCAACCACACCCGAGGGTATTAGAAAAGGTCAACCTAAAAGTCTCGTTCCTCTTCGTGTTTTCACTTGTTCGCATTGTGGTAGGAAAGGTCACCTTAGGAGTTTTTATTTTGATCTTAGAAAAGACCCTAGGAAGATTAAACGTAGTGTCCCATTGGGTCCCAAAACCCATTTTTTTTGGAATACACCTGTTTGGGATAGGAAATCCGTTTTGGAGATACTAAATGCTTCGTTGGTTGATTCTCACTTGCATGCACATGATTCATATCTTGCTATTTCTTATGGATAGTAGCTTGTATGTTTTGCATACCCTAGCCCTTGCATCATGATTTATTATTTTCTAGTATTATGACATGTGTATCATTTTGTATTATAGTTTTCATTTATTTGAGTCTTATTTGAAAAATACAAAAAGATTTTGTTTTTGAGAAAACTTTTGAAAATCCAAAAAGATTTTCTTTTCTTTGAGTCAAAATATGATTGAAAAGCCAAAAAGATTTTCGTTTTTTGTTTTTGAGTTTACATGTTTGATGTGGCATATTGGTGTACTTGGACCCCCCCCCCCCCCCCCACATCGTTTCATTATCCATGTGGCTAGGACATTTGGTCATTCTTATTGATGCTTAGAATGATCTTAACCATTGTTTATATGGGGTTGTTTCGAAGTTGATATGCATCTTGATTTGACTTTGTATATATGCCAACATTACACACATGCACGAGTTTATATGGATGTTTGACTTCTCTTGCATATTTGAATTTGGTGAGGCGTTCTTATCTCAATCTTGTCATCTATGCGTAAGTAGACTTAAGGAGAAGTGTTCATGTAATAACCATTTACCGTGAGGATTTAAAATTGGTAAAAATGATGAGTGATTCACGGGAAAGGGCTGAGAGAGTTCAAAATTAACTCGTCGTGAAATCCACCGTTTAAAAGAGCCCAAAAGAAAATGCAATATGCTAAGAAAAGGGCCAATAAGATTTTCTCTAAGTTGAGAATGCTAGAAACCTCAAAAGAACTTGAAAAAGTATGTTTATATGAGGGTGTTTGGTTGGAGAAAATTTAAACGGGTTTGCACATCTAATCTTAATGTTGAAATATTGCAATTTGACGCTATTGTTTAAAGAATCGTCAAAATTCAGGATTTGTGTGCATGTAGTATGTTTAGTTCATTAAGCTCACACTTTAATTGTCATTTGGCTATGATAAATTTTGATGGTTTATCGCTATCAATTAGAGCTTCTTGATCGTTTTGATGTGTTGGAATTGTGACTGATTTGTTGTAGTTTCACGCCCATTCATTCCATGTCCATGTTTGAGCACATCGGTACTATGTTTGCATGTAACTCGCATTTTTTTTGTTTTAATGAGTTTTTGCATTTTGTGTTAAAAGCTTACTGTTTTAGCACTATTTTGTTTCTGTCAGCCCCTTCCTGGAAATTTTTTGTGGAAATTTTTTCACTGGGCAATACTTTATAATATTTCTGGGAAACTGGGAAATTTTGGCAGGTCGCGCGAAGTCATTCAAACGACCTTGCATCTCGCGCGAACGACTTTGTACTTCGTTCGAGCGACTTCCTCATCTCGTTTTAGCGAAGTCTCTGGCTCGTTCGAACGACATGGTGATAAATTGCTTCTGATTGGTTTACAGTCCTTTGGCTTAATTTGATATATTTTTTTGGTACTGCGGGAAGCATTTTTGGATTGGTTTATATGCAGGTTCTTTTATGTTCCAAATTGATATTTTGCATATATGTCCGTTTATCACACTTGTTTTGATTGGTATACTCTATGTGTGATTCCTTGGTTTACTAGCTACTGATTTATCATTGCTTGATCATATTTAGCTGGTGGTTTCATGATTACCTAGCGCTTTTTAATTTTTCAAAATTAGTATCAACTTGAGTCTATTTGGTATCATATTCTCATGCTAGATATTTCATATCATTTTATCTTTTCTCCAGATTGTCTATTCGAGACAAAAAGGGGGAGATATTTGGTATGTGATGTAGGGGGAGATTTGTTGAGCGTATCTTTATGATTTGTTTCAAATTGGTATCAAATAACTGCTCACTTGTTTAAAATGATTTTTTTTATTAGAAATATAAATTGGTATCATTTGTTCCTCCATATTTCACTGGGTATCTGTTTGTCTGTTTCATGTGTGTAGGTATGCTTCAGCGATTTGAGATTTCAAGTCTACATCACATTCAGACAGTTCATGCCTGTCGGTGCTACATATATTAGTCCGTGTCCTGTATTTTTGATTTTGGGTTTATGGGATGGGATTTAGGCATCATACGGCTTTACGGCCCGGTTAGGCATTTCACTGGTTTAGTTTTGTCCCGGAATAGTTAAAGGGGGAGATTTGTAAGGACATAAATTTCCAATTGAGTCCCTATATTGTTTTGACTTAATCCCGTGAACAAAACTGTGTTTGTAATATGTCATAGGGAGATGTTTATTTTGTCACGATCCCACTTGGTCTATGACGTATTGAAGAAATTGAAGACGTAGCGGAAAAGCTTCAAAGAAATAATCATGCCGATGTTTATTTGGTGCAATTTTACTCGTCTTCAAAGTAAACTTCATTCCGAGATCACTCATGTATGAATGCATATAATTAATGGTGCTCGGAATTATTTTATAAAAAATAAGGATGTAATTTTTCTAAAGAAAAATGATTTTAAATGTTTTAAAAGTGTTTTAATGGTTTAAACTTCGTTTTATGATGATAAGCTCGAAATAGAATTTGACTAATTTGAATCTCTTTGTTAAGAGACGTTTTTATCAGAAAGTCAAAGAAATTAAAACTTCGCGAGGTCGCTCGAATGACATTGGATATCGTTCGAACGAGATACAATGTCACTCGAACGACATCTTAAGTGGCTCGAACGACATCTTAAGTCGCTCGAACGAGTTACTATGTCGCTCGAATGACACATTTTTCGAGGCGGTGTTTAAATCATATTTAAACAGTGTTTGCATCATAATTTCGTAAGGTGTGCTTTCTGGAAAAAAGTTTTACGAACCAGAACCTTGTTTGCACATGTTTTCTAAGGTTTACAAAGCATAAACACATCCTTAGAGTTTGCAAAGATCCGACATATCATTCTTATATATTTACGTGATCTTACTGCACCAAAGTTGTTTGTTCTACACATTGAACACAAAGGGTTTTATGGTGAAGAAGCGACGGAGATCCTGTTCGACATCGTAGACGTATCAAAGCCATATCGGTGGACACCGAGACATACGTGGAGGCGTGTGTTGTGGACAGATATCGTGGACGACGGAATTTCTGCGTGGGCACTATTGAAGAACGGTTGAAGATCATAAGGAGAGTCAAGACCCATGGGGATCGAGTCTTAGTGTAAGGCTAATCTGTCTTTGTAAAACCATTATTCATAGTGATTGTCTGGCTTGGGCCGTCCGAGGTTGTTTTCCCGTTTTGGGTTTTTTCCTCGTACATCCGGCGTTGTGAGTATTCTTTACTTTACTTGCTTTAATCACTAGATGCATGTTTAGTATTAATCAAGATAAAATTGGTTTAAAGTCAGAATTGGGATTTCACAACTTGGTTTGGTGCATAATTAAAAGTTGGATCTTTTTTCAAAGAAAAATTGATTTTGTTTAAAACACACATATCGGGACCCTCTTCAAATAGCATCAATAGGATGTAATTCGATGTCTTCTAGTTGTATAACCCTACCATGGTACATTTATTGTTTTGTTGGACTGAGGTTTTTACCCGTTGTGGGTTTTTCATCATACGCCTTGATATTGTGTTATATTGTTTATCTTTTCGCACTTTGATTAAATCACCTAAATATTGAAGATAAAATTTCCTGTAATATACTTGGTAAACAATTTGTCACATAGACCTTAAGCCTTGCATTTGTTACCCTAACTTAAACTTGAAAGGAAAACCTTGTTGCAACTTGACGAGAAATTTTAATTGGGTATCTTTAATCCATCTCAATTTTGAGCACACGCACTCTCAACTGACTTCAGATTTAGATATCTCATTTCTAGGTTTATCACCTAAAAGTAAATCTAGTGTGTGTGAAAGACTTTTAAGCGAATGACTAAATGCATGAAATAATGACAATTAAGAAAGTTCATGTTTTCTCGTACTTGTCATATCATTTGATTTTTTGAATCACTCTAGCAAAACCATTTCTTGTACTCGTGTTAGCGATAATAAAGAAGTTGATATCCAAGCTTCTTATAATAAGCTTTTTATAGAATTCAAAATATTATTTAAATACAATGTGATTCTATCTACTAAGCTAAAGATATTTAAAGAAGAAAATGATATTAAGAAGAGTGAAGATCATTCTTTCTCTTGATTGCTCATTGAAAGGGATATTTTATTAGAAAAAATGTCAAAAACCTTGAAAATGAAAAAAATAAAATTTTCAATGAGTTTATTTTTCTAAAATAAGAAAATAAATTTTTCCAAGCCCTGGAATTCATGATCATTTCATTTTTTATAAACTTAAAGTTATTAATATTGATTTTAGTGACCTCCTATATTTTATTGATGAGTTAAAAGACCTAAAGAAGGTACCTAAAGAAGTGGATGAATGTTTTTCCACATTAATAAAAGAATGAGATGATTTGACCATCTCATTGGACAATCTGAAGCAGGAATATCAAAATTTTCAAGAATCCAATGTCAATATTTTACAAAATATTGAACACCTTAAAAAATAATTGGACTCTAGCAAATTAGAGACTCTTATAATAGAGGCAACCTTATAAAATCTTCGTTATACAATGAGACAACACCTATTGTAAAGGTTTCAAAAATTCTCAGAATTAAGGGAAACATGTTGTCAATCATTTGAAGAGGAAAAATATCATTCATCCCATGTGTGCTAAAAGAATCACATGCTTAGGCATAAGAGACCCAAAAAGGACTTTATGTGTTCCTCTTGTCATAGAAAAGGTGATCACAAGGATTTTTATTTTATATTGGAAAAGGTTCAACAATTTTATAAGGTTTCTCCCAATACTTATTCTCATATGTCTCATCCTAAGGTATATAAATATGACTATTGAACTAGGGAAGGACATTTGAGATAACTTTATTATTTTCCTAAATCAACCTTACACTTTCGTAATGTTAAGAGGAATTATATCTTTAGTAGGAATAACACCGTGGGATATCCACATGAATATCTTCAACGTACTAATAAAAAAAGCGAACAGAAAAGTGTTAATTCGCCCAAGATTCAACCTACTCCCGATTCGCCTCATGTTAGACAAATATGGATTAGGAAGTATCATTTACACTTGGTATATTTGGAAATAAGACTGGATCCTCGACTTATACTTATTAAAAGCTTTAGCTATGAGTTGAGGACTCCTTACAACGTTTATTTTATTCCTTAGCTCATTCTATTTTTTTATGCTTTATTTTCATAATTTTTTTCTAGATACTTTTTATGGTTGTGTTCTTATAATTCACCTTGCCAAAATGCTAAGACTAATCTATTTGACTTGTTTGCACATGATATTTGTATCTTGGTTGTACTAATGACTATGAATTCTACATTTAGAATTCAAAATCTTTGAAAATTTATCATTTTTTTAGCTTAATTTATCTTGAGTAAATGTCATAACTCGTCTCACTTAAACCACATTAAATTTTGAGCATTATCATATGAACTAAAGAACATAAAACTTTCAAGTAATGCTTTATAAAATTTTCAAAATGTATATGAATTGAAAAAAGGTGTCATTTTATCCTTTGTATTGGTGAGTTTTATTTCTTTATGGTTAGAGTTGAAAATGATATATGTCAAAATCATGAAAGATGATGTGGTTAGGGATACAAATTTTATTGGATAATTCAACCTTTGAAATTCAAAAATAATATCCCATAATTGTAATGAATGAGTGAAAGCCACCACATGAAAATTTTGTTTTAAAGTGATGTTTTAAAGATAATCATCCATCCAAAAAATTGAGTAACATCAAGGATGTGAAATAAGTTTTTAACTAATGAATCTCTTATTGAGGAAGAGAAAGGCATTACTCGAAGATTTTAACTTTTTCAATAAAAATCATTGAAGGTTTGAAATTTCCAAATAAAACTCCTCTTTTGATATATGTTTTGATTTCATTGGACAAATAATCATGTTTGTAAACTTATTTCTCCCAAACGTGTTCTCTCTTATGCTTTGTTTTAGATTAACTTGAAACATGTTATGAATATTTCACTAGCTAGTTCATTCTCCATATACATTACTTGGAATAACCATTTAAACCTTGACTATGAGAATTGAGATTGAAAATATATCAAACTTAATTTGTCTAAGTTATTTTTGGAAGTGGTTCATGTGAGATTGATCTTTTGTTATCATTTGTGAGTTCTTCCTTATTTCGAACACTCATTTCTGGGTATGTGGAACTCTCTATCCATTTGCATCGCCAAAAAACCTTCTTCGCCCTAGGGATAATTATCATCGCTCTAGCGAAGGTCATGACCAGCGAAAAATTTTGCTATAGTGACATTACCTTTTTAGGCACGTACAAATTACTTTTTAGTCACTTTAGCATTATCTATTTCTCTCCCTAGTTTCAAAGTTCAAACAGGTCCAACTCCATTTTTTGATCCTTTTGAATCTTTTTAGACATTTCCTGCCTCACTTCCTCTTCTATAAACCTTTTAGTAAGTTTATTCTTCCCTTTTTCTTCTAGATCTATAATTTATAATTCTTTTTTGACATTTTTTGTGGGTTTAAGGATACTTTGTTCTTGTTGTCTTATTATAGTTATATTTTATCTCTTTTAATTTTACTTTTTGGATCCCATGTTATGTTAAGTAGGATTCCACGTATTTGACTCATTTTACATGTTTGGGGTCTTTTGAATTTTTTGGGGGGGGACTCTTTCTTTGAGACAATGCAAGTATTATCCGGATTTCCCAAGAAATTCATAATGGGTGCAAGTTCTTCAAATCTTAAACCTCCATGCCCTCCATGATTTATTGACCCTGAGAATTTTAATAGGTTTGAGAACTTTTGCTACTGTACTGTCCATTTAGAGCGAAGCGTTGAATGGGATTCTCTTCACAATAATCACGCTACTATATTTAGGGTTTTTAATGATTGACATTGGTTGGGTATTTGGAATCAAGGTGAAGATGAAGAGAAAGTCTACCTCAGACTTGTCTGTGAGTTCTATACTATTGCCATGACATATGACCACACCATCCTCACACTTCACTAGAGCTCACATTTATGATAACCAGATTACATAGATATTTTTCAAGGTTTCTAGATTATTATTCCCATATATCGATGACCAGATCACCTTGTTTCAAGAAAGTCAAACTCCATTTTAGACCTAGGTAATTACTCATTTGGATACCATGTAATGGGATATTGTTGATCTTTGGATAGAGGTATGTGTACTTAGACGATATCAACAAGACTCTTATGAAGATAATGATGATGATGATGAGGAGGAGGAGGAGGAGGAGGAGGAGGAGGAGGAGGAGGAGGAGGAGGAGGAGGAGGAGGAGGCATAAGTTGTGGTGATAATACATTTTTGCGATTATTGTTTTGTTTAGACATCTTTTATTTTGATTGTTTTAGACATTGTTGAGTAGTTTTATTGGTTTGATATTTAGCTATTGGTGACTATGTTTGTAATACCCCGCCCCATTAGATTAATTAAGTTATATATATGGCTTATATATGATGAGGAATAAAACTATAGTCGAAGAAAATTAGTGGATCGTGTATGAATTATAGAATTTTGGATTATAAACAATATAGGCCTTCTTAAGGTTAGATATTTTATTGGGGTAAATGCGCAGTAAATCAAGAAAGAAGATTTAAGGACTAAACTCCCATTCTCAATTCTACCTTCCAAATTAATAAATAGGAACGTACAAATATATATATCAGGTGGAAGACGAAGCTGAGACCTATCCTTTAATTAAGCTATTTACCCACATATGAATCCAAAGGAGATATGTGCATATTGGAGGAACAACTGGCAAGGAAATAAAATTTGGAAACCATTTCGGTCATTTGAACGACGCTTAAAGTTGTTCTAACGATAACTTGTTGTCATTCGAACAATGCAGCCTGTCGTTAGAACGACGAAGCTCCTGTCAGCGAGGTCAGTACATTGTCACCTTCTCAATCATTGATCCACTGTATGTCAGCTCTTGGGCCTGACTTTTCTGTCGAAGGTATATGCTTCCTGGGTATAAAACTTGGTGGTCTTTTGTTTTGTGTATAAATGGAAGAAACCTATGATTTAAGAAGGAACCAAAGCTGACATGCAAGAGATGATGTTACCTTTGATACCATCAATTTGGCTTGCGTGTCAATCCCTTGAAGCTTAATGATTTTAGGTGTAGCAGATGGCACATTTTATATACGGCTTGTGGACTTGTTGTGGAGGTACATAAAGGGGTTTGGGGGTAATAAACCTACACAAAATTATTATCTTTTCCAATTCCCTCAAGAGCCCTCAAACTTCTCTGTCTCCCTCTGAGAACTAACCTCCACCATTTTATTGGGTTATAGCAAGTACACCCACACCAAAGAAATATATATCCTCCCCCACTATTAATGAATAAGCCACGAATATATATATATATATAAGTTGTTAGTAAGGGTTTTATGGGGATATTCCAGAGCAAGAGAATGAAGTATTTTTGGAGTGCCTTGGAGCTTCCATGGAGGACTGCTTGGTGGAACTATTGTGACTCCCTTTAGGTCCACCTTTAAAGGTGGGATAGTCACCCATCTTCATCACCACCACCACTTTGGAGCTATTGAGGTGGGATAACCTACTCTTGATATTTGGGACTCTATGCCTGTATTGTAGTCTTGTAATTGTTAAACATTAAGAGTAGGATTATCATGTAATAATATTGGATTTCCTAATAAGTCTAAAATGGACAGTTTTATGGAATAAAAATGTAAGATAATATTTTTCTAATCTGTTTGCTAATAAATCTGAAATAGACATTTTTATGGAAATAAAAATGTAAGAAAATATTGTTTGTGTATATTTTCTAGTAAATCTGAAAATCTATATTTTTATGGAAATAAAAATGTAAGAAATATTGTTCATGTATATTTCTAGTAAATTTGAAAATAGACATTTTTATGGAATAAAAATGTAAGAAATGTTATTTTGGCGTATTTCTGCGAACAAAGAAATAATAAACATTTGTATGAAATAAAAATGTAAGAAATGACATTTTGGTGTGATTCTAGTGAAACAAAGTGAAGAACATTTTATGGAATAAATATGTGGAATGATGTTAATGTTCTCAAAATATTTATGAAATAAATATTATTAAGTTCCTCACAATAAATGGAAATTTCGGAGCTTAAAATGTAACGGGTGTTATTTTATATGTTAAAAGAGTCAAAGTGACAAGTGTGAAAGTAGGGCAAAAGTGTAATATTAAACAAGTATTAAAATGGCTAAAGTGTTAAGTTGGGAAGTTAAATAACCATTTTTAAAAAATAACATTTGTTAAGAAAATAAATTGCCAGTTTGGTAAACAAAGGGTAAATTGGTAATTTACTTAAAGTGAAACATTTTTATGAAATAAAAATGTTAAAGTACGTCTTTACACTAATGTGTGCGAAAATGAATTAAGTCCTAAAGCGTGAAGGGTTGTAATATAAGTCATGTGTTTGTGGACAAGGGACTTAAAGAAGAAAAAAAATTCCAAGTGTTAATGGAAAAACGGACGGTTAAGTCCAGGTTTTGGCTTCGACCAGGTTAAAAGTAAAGAACCGAAATAATGTGGAAAATTATAAAATACTAAAACACGTGATAGGAACTCGAATGACACCAGAATAAAGTAAGAAGGGCCAGGAGCCCTTGGGTGAAAAGCCCTAAATCACTGGCCAGAGCATATGGTGCGCATAGTCATCTGTATAGAGCCCGTGTAAGTATGCGGTTAATTGAAAGATTTCGAGAAAATATAAAGAAAATATGAAACATATCAAGAAATGGGTTATGTGGTAATGTGTTAATGCAACCTAACTTGAGTGTATGGATAAATGTTCTGGTAAAAGGTAAATGGACAAGTAAATGCGTAAATCTATTAATGTCCATAAGATAAGGTAAAATGGGATAAAGTAAGTGGATAAATGGGTGATTAAGCAACCGAGCTATTAAACCCATAATTTCATAAGTAAGTATAAAAAGGGTTTTCAAGTAACAAATAAGTATTTTCTAACACGGTGAATGCATGAGTTAAGATGAAAATTTTCAATGAAAGTACTAATTCCGATAAAGTAAGTGTATATAAATGAGTTAAAAGGAGTAATTCCGGTAAAGGAATGTATTTGGGTAAGTCAAGTATAAGGGTTTTTAGTGCTGAATTGGGTGTGTCAAATAGCGTGTAAAATGCTAAGTATAATGCAAGAAAGTATTTTACAAGATTAAGGTAAATTAATCTGAGCAAGTATGGTTTTCGAAATGTAAAATGATTAATGCATTGAATATGTATTTTCAAAGGTATGTATATGTAGATACATATATATATATATTCACATGCATGTGTTGTAGCGTGTGACTATTCCTTTATGTCGTTCGTTGTTATAGTGCTTTGTATGTTCCCACTGGGCATAGGCTCACACCCTTGCTTTGTTACGGCAGGTTGGGTGCGGGTTCATATTTTGAGGGTGTTATACAGATAAGTGTACTTTATTTATTTTACGTTAGCAAGATCTGTTTACTTGGACTTCGGGGTTCTCCCCTTGGGTTCCACACGTAACTTATCTTGAAATTGGAATCGCATGCTAACAAGTGGAACGTTAACTAAACTAAAACTAGATTAGCAACATTTTTAGGTTATTTCATTGCACTTCACACATAATGCTCGATTCGGACCGGGTAGACTCACGGGTAACCCATAAATTTGGGACGGGGTGTTAAAAATGGTATCAGAGCTATAGATTTAAGGTTCCTTTTGGGTATGACGTAGTGAGGTCAGTATCAGATCTTTCGACATCGGTGTGGTTTTGGTCGATCATGCTAGTTTTATGACAGTGAAATTCGTGTCCTTGACGGTAAGGGCAAAGCGGTTAGCATGACTAGTGAGTTAGTGCCAAGTGGAATACGATCAAGTAGTTATATAAATATCTTCTTCATTTCTGATTATGTATGTTGATAATTTACGGGTGTCCAAGTAAGCCAGTAAGTGGTGACACGGTGGTTCATAGTGCGAGGTGTTTTGTGTTCCAGACTTTGTAGACATAGAGCCTTTGGAGATGTTGATTGAATACAATATCGCTCGTTGGGTAAGTGGCACCAAATTGGAAATAATCAACGGTAGGATTGGTTGTTAAAGTGTCATAATTATGTAAAATGAAATTATGATTTAAATTGTATGTAACATTGGGTGTGACACATATGAGGGGTCAATACCGATGTGATAATTAGGCAATTTCGACCTTCGGGATAATACCATGATTGATGATACATTTGATGAGCATATGTATGTATCAACACTTATAAATATGTACATTCAACCTTAGTTAAATAGGAGGTTATCCTTGTGGATGAGTTCCTTAGTGGCCATTGGCCGATGAGTGCACATTATGAAGCGTGATTAGAATTGCTAGCCATTTATGACAAATGAGTCATGTGAGTGCTAATGATAAGTTTCAGTGACAAGAGAGTGAACCTTAAACAGCTCCTCATGTGAGTACTAATGATAATTTGTAGTGTCCCGAGGTTTTTTTTTCTGTTATGGCCTTTTCCCCGTACACCTTGGTGTTGTACTATATTATTTATCTTTTCGCTTTAAATCACCTAAATATTGAAGATAAAATTTCCTGTAATATACTTGGTAAACAATTTATCACATAGACCTTAAGCCTTGAATTTGTTACCCTAAATTTAACTTGAAAGGGCAACCTTGACACAACTTGACAAAAATCTCTAATTGGGTATCTTTCGTCCATCTCGATTTTGAGCAAACGCACTCACACATCAATTGACTCCTAGTTTCCACCCTTCCAGACTCAATATACATGATAGCTTGATCCATCATCAAAATGTGCTCATGGAACCAATCCATAAGGACACGTGTAACATATACCACATGAAGAACAAAATATGCAATAGAGACATAAAATAATAAAGACGGGTAGTTAAAAATGTACATGAGTTTTAAAACGAAAAATGATCCCATAAAATGTTACAATAAATTGTACCCTGCTTTTTCTTTTCTCTATGTGCTTTTCATATATTTTTCGAGGTACAAACTTAATCTTTAGATGAAAATCGGAGCTTGTTTGAGCAATTCTAATTGTTGTTTTTCGATCTGTTTGATTTTTCTTAGCAATATTACCTTGACAGCCTTAGCATAAGGGGTGCCTGGAACATACAAAGGGAGCGACACAAACCCTTTCATGAAGGTAAGGAAGTCTTCCAGTATTCTTAAAGCTAGTGGCTCTTCTGGCTCAATATTTAGCAGAGTCTTTAACATGAGATAGAAGGTAAACTGCATTAAATAACAAAAAAGGAAAACAGAAAGACCGTATTAGATATCAGTAATTCCATATACACAAAATGATAAATGCAAAAATAAAATTGAGGATGCTTTTTAGGAAACAAATAATGCGCGGTTTTACTTTGGTATGTGTTAAAGAAAATTGGTATAAAAATTTTGGACCACATTTTGTATGCCTACTTAACTTTGAGCCGCTCTCGGCGGATGCTCTAGGCATGACCTTACTAACTTTAGTTTAGGGCGCTCTCGAAATATTATATTTCATAGGTTTATGATGTTTCCATTACGAGAGACAACACATGCAATTTAAGACTTTTCAGATAAAAATTAAGGATACACCCTAGTTCAACTCGTGTATGTTCATACGATATGGCAATGCCTATGATACATGCAATATGAGTTGTTCTTGATGAACTCCTAAAAAGGCCAAGCAAAAACACAAGAAAAATCTCTCTACCCTCCTAAGTTTATAAACAATGATAGTGTATAAAATATCATGAGGTGTTTCCCAATATTTTCAGTCACCTTAAAACATTATCTATCCGAAAAATATAAAAACAAGAAAATATTTTTTTATTTTTTATTAAAAAATTCAAAAAAAAATCTTTTTGATCTTTCTTTAAATGACTCGAAAGAAATAAAAATATTTTTATATTTTTCATATACAAAATCCAAAAAAAATAATAATAACATAAGAAAGTTATACACATCTAATCAAGTATATATAAAACATCGTGTAATAGAAAATAATCCAAGACTAGAATTTAGCACACCATGGCAAGAAAGAATAACTTAAAAGCACGCTTAGTTTATGCAGAGAAATAAAACTAATCACCCATGAAAGGAAACCACTCTACCTATAGGAGGTTTAATACTATGTGTATGCTAGGAAACATTGTGAGATAAACCATATCTACCAACCGATTGAGCAACCAAGCCCAATTTGCTAACCCAAATAAATTTAATTATGGGACATAGGTTTTTGGAATTTAGTTGGTTCTAGACTTATAAGGTACATTAATTTTAGGATTTGTACCTATTACATTTATTGGTAGGTTCATAATCCTTTGACTCAAAATTTTTGGCTTAAACCCTCAGTTAGTAACTCGGTTGGTCGTGGGAATCCTAAACACTTCTCTAATATCAAAAAAAAGCTCCTTAAGGTGGCTTTTCAACCACAAAACGAACATGTATAAAAGCAAGAATGGTCAACTTTGTATTGATATCTAAGGATATCCTTGGGTGGTTGTTTTGTCTTAGTCATGGTGCTTGACATTCTTATAAAATTTTCCTTAGCCTTGGGTGAAGGTGGACTATTCTTTCTTAAATATAGACTTTGTTTATTATTTTTAATATGGAAGTATCCTAACATATTTCCTAACTTTTTGGATCTTATCTCCAAGTCAACCTTTACTTTCTTAGAGTTTCCTAACTCTCTTTCCAAAACATAGACCCTATCCTCAACCTCTTACTCGAACTCTTTAAATTTTAGAAATCCATTCTTCATGTCTTTGATATTTTCATAAATAATATATCTTTGACTTTGAATATTTCAAAAAAATCAATCTCGCCTTTTAAAAACTAATTTTTCTTTTCAAGGAATTTTATTCTTTTTTCAAATTTCAAATTCAAATTGTTTAGCCTTTCAACATGACTATGAAGCTCATTAAATTACTCTTATAATTAAAAATAATTCTAATCACTAAAAACATCTTTAGAATTATATTTTTGAGTATCCATTGAAAGAAACAAACAAAAGACCAAAAGATGGGAAAACCAAAAAGGAGCTCAATAACTTAGAGTAACCAGCTTTGATACCACTTGAAAATTCATGTTGGTTGATAAAATAAATTAATTATTTTCCACTGTTCTAAAAAACCCGCCTAGGCTTGAGGCTTGGGAGAAACTCCCCGCCTTAAGATTTTTACGCCTTATTCTTGGTAAAACCCTTAAGGCGAACTTTTTTCCAAAACAACAATGCTTTAGTGAAACGATATCGCCTTTTAAATAATTTTTTAACAAACCGAACCATTTTCTCATCCAAAATAATCAAATAGTATTTTAATTTGCAAATATTCAAACATATTTTTATGATATGTACAATTTTAGTATTTTAATAGCCTTGTTATGGTTACAAAATATTAAAATATATTAAGAAGGCTTAAACGCCTTTTTACGCCTAAGGCTTATAAGGCTTAAGGCTTGACATCCACGCCTCGATCACGCCCCGCGTTTTTTAGTACCTTGTTATTTTCAATGTTAATCTCAATTAATTATTTATCTAAGGTCAATATATTAATTCAAATTGGGATTAATTAAAACAAAGTAAATCCGGTGGAAATTAAATAACCGATTTAAATTTATTCGTAACTAATTAATTAAGTCGATTTTATAACTTTCCAAATAATTAATTAGGTCCAAATTTCATATGAGATGATAGCAATTACCAATGGCAGAAAATAAAAGAAATGACAAAAATTTGGACATGGTCATTATTATACCATATCTATTGAGCATCTCATGACCCAAAGAGAATCGTATAAAATCATTCAATATCAAGTTAAAGAACTTGGCCTGGCCGAACATGTACCAAGGATGGACCTCGTCTCAATAAAGAGGTTAGCCTCCTTTTCAGCGGGACAGACTAGGTCGATGCCAACAAGGCTAACTAAAGACTGTAACTTTTGTAATGCCGTCAAAGGTTGGCCAACACCATGTACGTGACACCACAGACAACCAACATGTGCATAAAATTCCCTAATGGGTCAAACATTAAACTATTATATGTCTTATGGATGCTCCATTCACAAGATGCTCCAACCTATCCTATACTAGTCCAGCAGGCATTCCATCGTAATCATTCACAATAAAAGGTGAGATCCCCCATTGGGATCAGGGCAAGCAACCAATCAACTAATCAATTAATAGACAAAGAGATATTCTTACATTCTAAATTTCTAGGCAAAGAGACTGAGAAATTGTACTATTCTGCTACTAGTTCTAAGTGTAATTCCTCTTATTCTCACCTATATATTTATACATATACATTTTGTCTTTTATTTGTTTGTTATTTCGGATTGGATCTTCACTAGATAAAACAAAACCTTGAAACTAATTTTAGACGATAACAGAATGGCCTCGTCTGTGGAAAAGACTAAAGCCTAGATGTTTCTCATCTGATTCCTAACTTTTAATTGTGGAAATTCTGCTATTTTTGTAAAAACACTCCCAATTTATTGACGATTTTCTAGATGATCAAATCAGTATATTAACTTGATGTCTCACTTTAAATCCATGATTTATTATTCCATTGTCTAATTCTATGTAAACCATATCCTAGATACCCTAATTTCTAACCTAAAACAATTTCCCCAATTTTAATTTTGCAAACATCCATTCATACTCTGTTTTCCTGGTATCATATTCTGTTTTTTTCTGGAGAATTTTATAGAAATGATTAAACATCCGAAAAGTAGTAGGGGAGAAAGAAGTTACTCCACCCTCCATCCCTATTAGAATATAGGATTTAGCAGGATTTTTACACGGCTTCTTTAAATCCAAGAAATACAAAAAAAATGAGACAGCTCGCCCAAACTGTTGTGACCTCACATGGGCTACTAGTTCATCTAGAACTGGTTCCAATAATCCCAGCCGTGGAGAAGAACCCAGATAAAAGCAGAGAATCACATCCTCTAGTCCCCTACAGAGATAGGAGGCAAAAGAACCGAGGTAAAGCAGTGGAAAATCCCAGGAGGCTAAATCTGGGTTTGATACGATCATATTTTCTTGGATAAGTGGGTCTGAACTTGAATAATCCTCTTAGCAACTAGGTAAAACCTCGATCGTGAGGTCAAATGAGTATGATGATGACAAAACATATTCAGTCGAACACACAAGTGCCTTTAGAAGGCTCAACAGATCACTAGTCTTTGATAGTTGGGAAGAAGAAGGGCGCGAGAACATACATACCCTGAAGGAATTAAAAGATGAGAAAATTATAGGAGTCAAAGTGATGATGGATGAAGATATAATGCAAGAGCATCAACCAGGTCCGAATACGGTAGCCGAAGAGAACAGATCTGAGATAAAAGTCATGGATGGGATGATAAAGGTACATGGATAGTTTAATCCTAACCATGGAGAGGATCAATCCAAAGGATATAATATCGCTTAGTTGAAATGATCAAAACTAGAAACCCGTCCAAAGAGGGTTTGTTCAAGGAACTCCATTCACAACTTCCTTGATTATGTGATCACTTCCAGGTATGAAGGAAAGTCAGATCCAATTTTTCATATCAAGTAATACAAGGAAATATGCGATATATTCATAGTAGTTGATGAGATGCGGTGTAGAGATTTTTCAAGCACTCTCACAGGACTGGCTTAGGTATGTTATAGTGGGTTACCGAGAGGGAAGATCTCTGGTTTTAAATAATTAGTCGATCTATTTGTTAATAATTTCTATATCATAGCAAAACTTGGTAAGAGGATAGCTCACTTATTAAGCATCCGTCAATGCAAGGATGAAATTACAAGGGAGTATATTACCAGGTTCAATAATGAAAAATTATAAGAGGCAGACTACAATGAGAAATTTTCCATTATAGCAATTATGAGTGGGTTATTACCTGTGAAATTATGTTGGGCATTCGAAAAGGAACCTCCAAACCACATAGTCCAGCTCTTGGCCAAAGCAGAAATGATAATAAATGAAGAAGAATCAATGGCTACAAAAAAGTTCATCCACAAACAACATGAACAAGATAATAGTTCAGGAAAGAGTGACAGGAAACCATACTAGAAGTTTGGTGAGTATACTCCCTTAATAATGGAACTACACCACATCCTTGATGAGATCTGAAAAAATAGTGAGTTGAAGTTGTCAGAGAAGTTAAAACTCTCGTTGGAAGAAGTTATAAGAATAATTTTTCATGTTCCACAAAGACCACGGACATGAGACCAAATATTGACTAGATTTGAAGGATGAAATTAAATCCCTTGTCAAAAGAGGGAAGTTAAATAAATACGTGGAGAAAAATGGCAGACCAACACCAGCTCATGATGATTAGAAGCCAAGGATAAGATCAAGATCACCTCATATAGGAAATTAGGTCCAAAAAAGATCTCAAGAGAAAAATGAGAAGCAGGATCCAGACCTCCCTGCAAGGGCTAAACAACTTATTAAATAACTAAATATAATTTCTTTGTTGCGTAGTTTCATAGCAGTAGGGGGTGGTGGTGGAGGTGATAGAGCAACTGAAAGAAAAATATATCTCAACGAAGCAAAAGCTAGTACCAACGATAAAGACGTCAATATGGTAACAATAGAAGATGCCCGATCTCATAGGGTCGCCAAAGATCAACTTATAATAGTCTATTATATAGATGATCTCTTTGAATTTTCATATCCTCGTGATGACCCACTGATAACAACCTTAATGATCCCTAATAAGAACAGAAAATAATTCTTGTAGGCAATGGGAGTTAGGAGCATATATTATTCTATGATTGTTTCAAGAGGCTAAAGTTGTCCAACAGAAAATTAATAGCATACCAACGTCCTTTGTCATATTCTCTGGTGAAAAAAGTATACCCACGTAGTACAATTGATCTAGAAGTTGTTATTGAAACTTAACCGAGCTGTAGAACTGAGACGATGAGATTTTTCATCCTTGATAAGACTATCCCATCGGCCTATAATATTATTTTTGGAAGAGTGGGTCTAAAGAAATTTAAGGTTGTAGCCTAAACTGTTCATCAATGTCTAAAGTTCCCGACCAATTTTGGTATGGGAGTGGTGAAAGGAATTCGAGTATAAGCAAGTGAATGCTACTACACTTCGATTGATGAGAAAGAAAGGAACCTTAAACTTGTCATATCTATACATTGGATCCTCGAGACGAAAATAAGTTGATAACTAGAGAAGAAATTGAGCAACTAGAACTAGTAATCCTGGATGATGAGCATCTTGAAAGGATCGACCAGCTCGGATCATCCCTGGATCCCCATCCTCACGAAGAAACTTTCTGACTTCCTACGAGCCAAAAAAAGAATTTTTCCTTGGACCCATGAAGACATATCTGTAATTGATACAACTATTGTCAGTCATGAGCTTAACACGGTCAAGGAAGTTAAACCGCTAAAGAAAAAGCAACAGCTATTATCCGAAGAGAAGAACGTGGCAATTCAAGAAGGAGTGTCCAAGCTAAATAGAGATGACTTTATTGAAGATATGATATATCTCGAATAGCTAGCAAACGTGGTAATGGTATTAAAGAAAATCAATAAATGGGAGATGTGTGCAGACTTCACAGATTTGAATAAGGCATGACCTAGGGATTATTATCATTTACCTCGAATTGATCAACTGGTGGATAGAACAACTGGGCATAAACTACTGAGCTTAATAAATGAATATTCTAGTTATAGCCATATTAAGATGAAGCCAGAAAATAAAAATAATACCTCCTTCATTATTAGCCCGGGTACATTTTGTTATAATGTCATGCCCTTAATATTAAAAAAATCCAGGTGACATCTATCAAAGGCTAGTGAACAAATTATTTGAGACGAAAATAGATACTAATGTGGAAGTTTATATGAATGACATGCTAACCAAGGAAGTAAAAGCATATGACCATAATAAATTCCTTGACGAGACCTTCGACAAGATGGAGAAATATCATAAGAAACTAAATTCGTCCAAGTTTGTTTTCGAAGTTAAGACTAAAAAAAATTTGGGTTTTATTTTTAATTAAAAGGGCATAGAGGACAATCCTGACAAAATCCATGCATTAATCAACATGCAGCATCCCAGGAGTAAAAAGAAAATCCAAAGCCTAACAGGTCAGATGGAATCTTTGAATAGATTCATATCTAGAGCCACATATAAGTTCCTCCCATTCTTCAAAAAGATTAAAAAATCTTTTGAATAGATGGAGGAATGTCAAACTGATTTTCTAAGAGATGAAAAGATACCTAGGATCGGCCCAAATTCTGTCAAAGCCAATCCTAAAGGAAAAAATATACTTGTATTTGGCGATGTTAGAATCACAGTTAGCTCGATCTAATCATAAGTGATGAAGGATTCCGAAAGCTAGTATACTACAAGAGCAAATATTTTGCTCGTGCATTAATAAGGCATTCCAGAATGGAGAAATTGGATTTAGCTTTAATAGTGGAATTCAGGAAGATACATTGATCTCCCACTTCGATAAACCGTCCATAAACTTGAGAATTCTGGTAGGTTGATGGCATGGATGATAGAGCTGGGTGAATGTGAAATAACATATGAGCCAAGGACTGCAATCAAAGGCCAAGATGTAGATTTCATTGTAGAATTCACCTATGAGGAAAAAAACATCTGAGCGTGATAATGTAGTTTAGTCCAAACAGAACCAAATACCAGTTGAGCAACCAGTTGTAGTTCCAGTCGAGTAAATTTGTAGATCGGTTGAGTCCTCATCCAAACAAAACAAGATTGGATGCAAGAAAGAATTTCATACAAAACTTTTTAAAGACAGTTCATTAGTACATGGAGACCTTGAGCATGAGCTACCAGTGTGGAAGATATTCATGGATGGATCATCATGTGCAAGTGGTGCGGAGTTGGTTTGATAGTCAACATATCTGATGGAGTTGACATAGAATATGTTCTCCGTTTCTAATTTGAAGCATCCAATAATAAAGTAGAATACGAACCTATAATTGCTAGACTAGAGTTGGATGCATCACTTAGAGCCGAGCAGATAATGGTTCATAGTGATTCACAGTTAGTGGTAAGTCATATGTTGGGAGAGTATGAAGTAAAATAATTGAACATGCTAAAATATCTTGCAAAGGTGAAATTTCTTGTACCAAAGCTAAAGTCACCCCAAACAATAAGAAACCCCAAAATTAAATCAGATGCATTAACCCATCTTACATCAACCACAGGGCTGATCTGAGGAGAATTGTTCCTATAGAAATGCGATTATAAATAAGCATTGAAGTAAAAGTAGTCAATTTTCTAGAGCTGACCATGGGCCCATACTAGATGGACCCAATTATAAGATACTTAGAATAAGGCATTCAGTCAGCTGATCAGAAGGAGGCAAGAGGATTTCATTCTAAAGTGGTCAAGTTTATCATGGATAAGGGAGTGATATACAAAAAGAAGTTTTACAGTATCAATTATGAGATGTATTCACCCCATGGAAGCATTAAACTTGGTCAAAGAAATAAATGAAGGATCATGTGGTGCCTATATAGTAGGTAGGACACTGGTAAAGATAATAGCCATATAAGGATATTATTGCCTAGCATTGAGGAAAAACTGTGAGAAATAGACGCAAAAGTACGACAAATGTTAGAGATTTGGAGTAATACACATGAGACTAGGAGCCAAGCTCATGTCAATCACATCGGCTTAGACTTTGGGATATGGATATGGTTAGCCCACTGTCAAAGACCAAAGGAAGGTTCAGGTATTTTGTGGTAGAAATGGATTACTTTGCAAAATAAATGGAGGCCGAACCACTCATAGAGATGACCTATGCTAATGTTTTCCATTTTATATGGAAAATATGATATATAGATATGGGATCCCACATACTTTCATTTATCAACCACGGTACTTAGTTTGACAATGATGAGTGTTGATACCAAAATTAATATGCTGATGTGGACGAATAATTCAAAGACACGTGTCGATCTACATGGCACAATAGTAGCGAGGAAGTTAATTCCTTCAACCATTTCATATTCTCTCCGAGCAACAAGGAAGATACCCCGAGGAACTCCATTATCCCGAGATACTACATGCGCTCCGAGGAACTCTTGATCAACGAGCAACTAAGGCGGTCCGAGCTGCATCTCGGCCGTATCATTAATTACCAGACGGACAACTGTTCAACTATTCATTGAATGTTTATATTCTTGATGCCCACGCTACATTAAATGTATTACCCTTTCATATGTATGTCATTTAATGGATCGAACCTTTCATGTACAGCCTATAGGCTATAAATACCTTGTATCATCCTCATTCAGGGTGGACCGAGAATTTCTTGAGAGAACTTGTAATCAAGAATTCTGCAAACATTCAACAATAACATAACAGTGGACGTAGGCTTTATTCCTAGTCGAACCACTTTAAAAATCTTTATCTTATTTATTTATCTGTGATTGAATAATTAGAGCAATCTAGTTTTTTACATCAACAGATTGGCGCCGTCTGTGGAAAACGACTGTTATTATCGTTTTTCATAAAAAATTATTTACCATCAATGGCAGATAACCCATAATCCAGTAATCGAAATGCTGGAAATACTGGAAATCTTCCAAATCCATCTGCATCTCCAGATCTGGCCGGAATTATGACAAATCTGGCTCAAGGACAAACCGCCATGCAAGAATTTATGAGGCAACTCATTCAAACTCTTCAAGGCGGTGCACCTACATATTCAGGGCAAAGGAGTGATCGTGGGCAATCGCGATCCAGACGTACTGGGTCATATCGCAATGAAGAATCTAATGATTCTTCTTATCAACCTGGGCGAACTTCATCAATACGGGCCACGGATACAGATCAACGTATCACTCTCTCTCCGGAGAGAACTAGCGCTTTAGAAAGATTAAGCAGGGTGTCTCCTTTCAGTCGATTAGGACCAAGGAGGAATATGATTCCACTTAGAGCTCCATCGAGAAGTTTACGGCCACCATCAGGTTTGAGAGAAGGATCAGCACAATCACGACCAGCTACTCGTCGAGATAAATCTCAGGAAGCTATGTTAGAACAATCAATTGCTCGGACTAGGCGGCCTGAGGAAGGGAATGAAGCATGGAAAGGTTCCATTCAACGGTTAGAGGAGAGACTGGGAGACCAAGGAGGAATATGAGTCCACCTAGAGCTCTATCGAGAAGTTTATGGCCACCATCAGGTTTGAGAGAAGGATCAGCACAATCACGACCAGCTACTCGTCGAGATAAATCTCAGGAAGCTATGTCAGAACAATCAATTGCTCGGACTAGGCGGCCTGAGGAAGGGAATGAAGCATGGAAAGGTTCCATTCAACGGTTGGAGGAGAGACTGGGAGAAATGGCTAAAGCGAGGAACCCTTTACAGAGAACTTTTGTTCAAGGGACACCTTTTGTGCAAGCCATTATGGATTTTCCAACACCATCGAAATTCAAAGCACCTGTAGTGACCCCTAAGTACGATGGAAAGACAGATCATGTACTTCATATAGAACAATACCAAGCTGCTGCCGACATCTATGCCGTCCCCGACGAGATGAGGTGTAGAGCATTCTCGGGAACTCTTACCGGATCTGCACAAATATGGTACAATAATCTTCCTCGGGGTAAGATTTCAACTTTTATTCAGTTAGCCGAGCTGTTCATTGGCAATTTCTGTTTTGGAGCAAAGCCAGTAAAGCGAGTAGCACATTTGCTAAGTGTTAGGCAAAAATCAGGTGAAAGTACTAGAGATTACATAACTCGTTTTAATAACGAGAAGTTGGAAGTCATAGATTACGAAGAAAAAACAGCGATCACTCCTTTGATGAGTGGTTTACTACCTAACAAGCTGTACTACACCTTGGCCAAAGATCCACCTAAAACTATGTCCGAATTGATGGCAAAAGCAGCCAAAATCATGAATGCCGAGGAGGCTATGTCTGCGAAGAAGAATATGGATAAAGAAACTAAGGTGGAGGTCGACAAGTCAAAGAAGAAAGAGCAGAAAGGTAATGGTGGTGACAAGCACTCTAAGAATAATAGGACGTCATGGGAGGTCCTAAAGAAGTACGATAATTATACTCCATTGAAAATGGGTATTAATCACGTTTTAGAAGAAATCAAAAATAGCGAGGAAATCAAGTGGCCAGAAAAACTGAGGACAAATCCTGATCTGAGGAATAAGGCCAAATACTGCGAGTTTCACAAAGATCATGGCCATATGACTAAAAATTTCATAGCCCTTCAGAACGAGATTGAAACGCTCATCCGAAGAGGAAAATTATCAAAATATGTAGATCGCAGGGGTGAGAGGAAGAATGATGATAGAACTAGAGAAAGATCTAGATCTCCTCGTCGTGCAGAGGAGAAAAAGAAGAGGGACCACGAAGATGATCCAGATGATGACCCTGATCTTCCCAAGAAGCCAAGGCAGCCTGAACGAGAGGTATTTTCCATACGTTTTGGGTCATTTGATTGTAATGTTATTACAGGAGGAGATGCAGGAGGAGGAGACCTTACTGCAGAAAGAAAGGCTTACCTCAGGAAGGCTCAAGCTTGTTCGTATATTCAGCGGATAAATCTGGCCGAGGATGATCATCCGAGGAAAGTAAACAAAGAGAAGCTAGTCATTGGGTTTTCAAAAAACGACCTGGAAGGTGTTCTTTACCCTCATGACGATCCTTTGGTGATCAAAATGAGGATGAAAGAGGTAATGATTTCAAGAGTGTTAGTAGACAACGGTAGTTCAGCAGACATCATGTATTATTCATGCTTTGATAGCTTGAATTTGAAATTATCTCAATTGGAGCCTTATCATAGACCCCTTTTGGGACGATCAAGTTGGATAATTAGAAAGTATTTCCACTTGGGACGATCAAGTTGGATATATTCATTGGAACCTGGCCTGCTTGTCGAACAGAAAGAATACGCTTCTTCGTGATGGATAAGAATGTGCAGTGAGCCTACAACATCATCATGGGAAGAGTTGGATTGAAGAAGTTCGAAGCAGTTCCATCTACGGTACATCAGTTCTTGAAATTCCCAACAAACTTTGGGGTAGGAGTTGTGAAAGGTGATCAAAAAGTAGCTCGGGAATGCTATTATTCGTCTACCGAGCAAGAGGAACTTGAAGAATCAAGGAAAAAGACTACTACTTACCAAGTGGAGGAAGATACAGAAATTGAAACCCTTGATCCTAGGGATGAATCTCAACTTGTAAAAGGACAGGTGGTGGAATCTACAGAAAATGTTATTCTGGACGACGAGCATCCTGAACGAATAACCCAGTTAGGATCGTCGTTGGATATTTCAATAAAATAGGAGTTGATAGTTTTCTTGAGAAAGAGGAAGAATACTTTTGCTTGGAGTCATGAAGACATGCCAGGAATAGATCCAAACTTCTTATGTCATGATCTCAATGTGAATAAGGAGATCAAACCTGTGAAGCAGAGAAGAAGAGTGTTTAGTCCCGAGAAGAACCAGGCCATATAAGAGAAGGTCGAGAAGCTCCAGAAAGCCCAATTCATTGAAGATGTGAAATATCCAGCTTGGTTGGCAAATGTGGTGATGGTAAAGAAGAAAAACAATAAGTGGAGAATGTGTGTTGATTTCACTGATCTGAACAAAGTATGCCCAAAAGATCATTTTCCATTGCCCAGAATCGACCAGCTAGTGGATGCTACCTCGGGACATGAACTGCTCAGCTTCATGGATGCATATTCTGGTTATAATCAGATCAAAATGAAACCTGAAGACAGGGAGAGTACTTCTTTTATTACCCCAAGGGGAACTTATTGTTATAATGTTATGCCTTTTGGTTTAAAAAATGCAGGTGCAACATATCAGCGGCTGATGAACAAGGTTTTTGCCGAACAAATCAGCTGCAACATGGAGGTCTATGTCGACGACATGCTCACCAAAAGCAAGAGAGCTACTGATCATCTAGTTGACTTAGGCCATACCTTTGATCAACTGGATAAATACCAAATGAAGCTCAACCCGACGAAGTGTACCTTTGGAGTACGAGAAGGAATGTTCCTCGGATACATCGTCAACCAAAGAGGCATCGAGGCGAATCCAGAAAAGATCAAAGCTCTTTTAGGGCTACGATCCCCAACGACGAGGAAAAAAGTACAGAGTCTTACAGGATGAGTTGCAGCACTCAACAGATTTGTATCCCGAGCAACTGATAAATGCCTCCCATTCTTCAAAACACTGCGAAAAAGTTTTGAGTGGACTGATGAATGTGAGAAGGCCTTTCAAGATTTGAAGAAGTATTTGGGAGCCCCACCATTGCTGTCTAGGCCAATAATAGGAGAAAAGTTGTACTTGTATCTGGCAGTATCAGAGAATGCAGTCAGCTCGGCGTTGATCAGATTGGAGAATGGAGTCCAGAAGCCAATTTATTATACAAGTAAGGCTTTCCGAGGTGCAGAAATCAGGTACCCAAAGCTAGAAAAACTGGCATTAGCATTAATTGAGGCAAGTAGAAGAATGAGGTCATACTTCCAAGCCCATACCATCATCGTGTATACCGACATGCCGTTAAGACAAGCCCTTCACAAGCCAGAAAAATCAGGAAGGTTGATGTATTGGGCAATAGAACTCGGTGAATATGATATTGTGTATGAACCCAGATCATCATTAAAGGGGCAAGCTGTAGCAGATTTTATAGCAGAATTCACATACCCTGATACCCCCGAGGAACAAAAGGTACTTGCTGACTTACCTGTGGACGATACAGGATCAACAAACACAGGTCCAGACCAACTAAGGTTGGTAAAAGGACTTGTGGATGTAGAAAAATCATCATATTCAAACCCAGACCAACTCCGGTTGGTAAAAGGGTACGAACAGATGACCAACGAGGAACGAAAGATACCAGGGGATGACAAAAGAAAACAGCAGATATTTTACCGAGGATCTCTGACAGATAAGAAATTTGAAGACGAGTTACCTACATGGAGATTATATGTAGATGGATCATCTTGCACAGCTGGTTGTGGAGCAGGGATTGTTTTAAACACCCCAGATGATATTGACATGGAATATGCCTTGCGAATCCAATTCAAGGCTTCCAATAATGAAGCTGAGTATGAGGCCATGATAGCAGGTTTTCATTTGGCGAAAGTTATGGAGGCACGGCAAATAATTGTTTTCAGTGATTCTTAATTAATTGTGAATCAAATGATGGGAATATATGCAGTTAAGGGCGAATTAATGGTGAAGTACCATGCAAAGGTAATGGAGTTATTGACAGAATTTAATGCTATTCAGTTGGTGAGAATACCGAGGATGGAGAATGCTAGAGCAGATGCATTGGCCCGATTAGCGTCAGCTACGCGGACCGAGCTGCGAAGAACGATACCAGTTGAAGTATTAGAAAGTCGGAGCATAGAAGAAGATCTAACGGTGAAAATCATTACCCTTGATTTAGGACCATCTTGGATGGATCCTATCAGGGCATACATTGAAGAAGGAGAATTACCGGAGGACAAGTTAGCTGCCAAGAAATTGAAGTATAAAGTTGCTCGGTATGTGTTAACTAATGGTGTTTTGTATAGACGAGGAATTATGGCAGGTTTGCAGAGAGGTGTGCATCCATCAGAAGTCAAGGAATTGGTCGAAGAAATCCATGAAGGATCTTGTGGAGCTCATGTAGCAGGTCGGACACTTTTGCAAAGGGTAATGACACAGGGATATTACTGGCCGACGATGAGGGCTGATTGTATAGCCTATGCCAAGAAGTGTGACAAGTGCCAACGTTTTTCCTCCATCCGAAGAACTCCACAAGCATTGTTGACACCCATAACTTCACCTTGGCCATTTGCCATGTGGGGGGTTGATCTGGTTGGACCATTGCCGACGACCCGAGGAAGGTTCAAGTACCTCGTCGTAGCAGTGGATTACTTTACTAAGTGGGTGGAAGCTGAACCACTAATTGATATGACGTACGAGAAGGTATATCTGTTCATTTGGAAGAGCATCATTTGTCGATATGGTCTCCCCCATGCTTTCATCACAGACCATGGAACACAATTCGATAATGAAGAATTTGTTGCCTATTGTCGTCAGTCGAACATTTTGAAGCTTCATTCAGCACCAGGCCATCCCCAAAGCAATGGACAGACTGAGGTGACGAATAGAAAAATACTGAATGGTTTGAAGAAGAGGTTAAGTGAAGCTAAAGCAAATTGGATTAACGAGCTCCAATCAGTACTATGGGCTTACCGAACAACTCCCCGAGCAGCAACTGGAGAATCACCATATATGCTAGCATTTGGAAGTGAGGCTGTGATTCCTGCCGAGTTGGGTCTCCCAACTCATAGAGTGCTGAATTTCAGTTCCCCAGTCAGCGATTTGATGAGAAGACTGGATTTGGATATGCTCGAGGAGGTTAGAGAAGAGGCAGCCATTAGGAATGCTGCTTACCAACAACGTACAGCTCTGTTCTACAACAAAAGGGTGAAGAAATATGACTTAAAAGAAGGGGATTATGTGCTAAAGAAATTCATTCAGAAGCAAAATAAGTTGGAAGCAAACTGGCATGGACCTTACCGAGTTACAGAGGTTGTTCGACCAGGAACTTACAGAATAGCAACTCTAGAGGGAGAAGAATTTAAGAACGCATGGAATGCTGAACACCTGCGCAAGTATTATCAGTAATGTAAAATGTAAAGCATTTCCTTCATTATGAATAAAACGAGGATGTTTCACCATTTTCTTTCTGTTGAAACTTTTTCGGGGAATACTAGTGTGTAATACACTACGCACCAAAAAATACTCCTTTGGTTAGGAGGCGACACTAGTGTGACCAACTACGGTTGGTAAGATATCTAGTGGACAGTTCGAAAGAACCAAAAAATACTCCTTTGGTTAGGAGGCGACACTAGTGTGACCAACTACGGTTGGTAAGATATCTAGTGGACAGTTCGAAAGAACCAAAAAATACTCCTTTGGTTAGGAGGCGACACTAGTGTGACCAACTACGGTTGGTAAGATATCTAGTGGACAGTTCGAAAGAACCAAAAAATACTCCTTTGGTTAGGAGGCGACACTAGTGTGACCAACTACGGTTGGTAAGATATCTAGTGGACAGTTCGAAAGAACCAAAAAATACTCCTTTGGTTAGGAGGCGACACTAGTGTGACCAACTACGGTTGGTAAGATATCTAGTGGACAGTTTGAAAGAACCACTACTACTCCTTTGGTTAAGAGGTGTACACCATCATGATCAATTACGGTTGGTAAGATAAAAATATACTCTCATATTACAACTTATGTTGGTCGGGAGGTAAGATTATTACAAAAAATTCTTTGAAGAACAAAATGTACCAAAATACACCAAGTATAGTTGGTCGGGGAAGTATAGTTGGTCGGGGATAAAAACCCACTAACTGTAGTTGGTCGACGAGCACAATTTAACAACCTTGGTTGGTTGGAAAAATTTTAAACATTTTTATACTCATTACTTTATTATTAAGTGATCGAGCAACATTACTAATACTTGTAACTTTTTATTACTAAGTTGGTTGATGAACAACACAATATTATTGTTATCTTTTTAACAGATACATATGCATAAATGTAAAGTGTTTGATAAACACAAGATAATACCAATACAGATTTACAAACAAAAATGAAGTCTTTCATTAAAAATTCAAAATAAGTTACATATTACATGTATGTGCTGACTATTACATTAAGATTCCTATTCTATTGGTTTCTTGCCCTTTGCTTTTGAGACAGGATCTTCGCCAGCAGGAGGATCTTCCAGGCAAAGGGGAGAATTAATAAAGTTCAAGTCCTTCAGCATTCTGACATTCATTATTGAAGGTGTATCCATTAGATGCTCTGGACGAGATACTTCGATTTGGGAATGAAGGCTATAATCACCGAGGTATTTTGAAATTAAACTACGAGGAATGGAACGAGCTGGGATCCAGGCCATGTCCAATTTGAAAGGTGGCACAGGCAAGTCTAGTAACCCTGGAGCATGATAATCCCATAAAAAATGCCCTTGCTCCAATTTTAATACACCCAAGGCGTTCAACCATCCCTGCTTATAACCTTCATTATTGGCGTGTTCAATACGAGCATCCAAATGAACAAGAGCTTCATTATATCCTTCCATCTAGAATTCCCTGGGCTGCTTATGAAATTGAAAGGTTAATCTATCCAATTGTTCGAGAAGATTTTTGGCAAAAAGATCCTTGGTATGAAGAGCAGACTTCGTTGCAGTAAGTTGATCTTCCAACGATAGATTTTTCTTGGACATTTCTGACAGAGCACGATCCTTAGCATTCAATTGAAACGCTTGAGTTTCCAAAGTAGACTGAGTGCGAGCCTCTTCAACATTGCGACTAAGAACTCTTGATCGGCTCCGAGAAGCAACTGGAGAACTTTGCTCCTCGATAATTCTTCCTCGTCCCCGAGAACCTCTTCCTCGTCCCCGAGCAGTCACAGGAATAACAGATTTTCTCAAGTTATCCAGTTCTTGCCTTAGTTTGGCATTTTCAACTTCTAAGAACGAGAAACCTTCATCAGTAACGGGCACTAGAGCAGTGGAAGATGACGCTGCAGATTCATATTGAGCCAACTTTTTCTATAAATTATTATTTTCTTGTTCCAGGATCTCGGCAATCTGCCTGCAAGCTTCAACTTCACCTTTTAGGGTCCTTTCCCTAATATCATATCCAGCGATAATCTTTTTATGGCCTGTTTCAGAAGAAAGTTGTTGATATCTATTTTCATAATCCTTGTGCAACGAAGCCATTGATGCATTGTGTTGATTTTGAAGATCCTCTATGGAACCATGAAGTTCCTCAATCAAGTCGTAGTAGGCTACATTGTTGGCCACAGCTCGGTCGAGTAAATCTTTCAAATACCGATAAGCCTCAATTGCCTGTTCTGAGGCATCATGGCCAAGGATGTCAGAAATTTCTGATGTACTAAGGTCTGTATGACCAGCCTTATAATATTGGCGACATTGCTGCATCAGCTCGGTATCATGTGAAGATATTAGTTCCATTCTAGCAACAAACTAAAGACGAGAAAGAGACAACAATCAACAAAAAAACAAATCATCAACAACAGAGATGAGCAAAGATGTATTTTATTAGATCACAAAAGGATTACATTGTTCGATTACAAGTAATGAAATATGGAAATAATGTCGAACAACTTCACACCTTTTCCTTGTCTCCCAAGACTTTCTCGGGAGGCTGGGACGAGGAGCTCGGTTGCTCGGTGGTAACAACGGTTTGATCAGCAGGAATCTTCTCGGCAGGAGGAGGCATAGAAGAAATATCCTCAATGATAGAGGGTTGAGAAGCAGAGACTGGGTCACCCATAGCCATAGAAGATTCATCTGAGAGAGGTTCATCTTCTTCTTCTTCCACAATTGCTGGAGGAGGACCAGGGAGGTGTCGTTGGAATAGCTCAGAATCGTCTTTGACCTTCAACTCTTGCAGAGCAGCTACCCAGCCATCGTGGAAGTATTTCAACTTCCCATATTGGACTTGGGATGTCATAGCAGCAATCCCCTTATCCCATCCTTTCTCCCAGCCAGCGCTGAAGGATTTTTTGACTGCGATTTTTCTTCTTAATTTCTCCGAGGAAAGTTTTACATCCAATTCCTCTTTTTTGACCTTGATATCCCGCAGGGTAGATAACTCTTCCTCTGCCTTTTTCAGCTTGCCATCATATTCCTGATGTTCAACCTCTAAACCTTTTACTTTATCCTCCAAATTCTTGGAGGTTTCAGCCATCTTCACCTTCTCAGCTTCAGCCACAGCCAATTTTTTCTCCCAAATAGCTTTTTCCTCAACATACTGTTGGCGAGATTCCTTCAAGGATCGGGTCAAACCCATCAAAGCATCCTCTACACCTGATGAGGAGCTTGAAGCTTTAATAGCTTCATCCTTCTTCACAATATTATTGAAACAGTTCACCAGCTGAAAAATGAGAAAAATAGTAAAGTCAATACAAAATGCAAGCATTCAGAGAAAGAAAGAAAAACCAAAAGTATGAGAAATTTACTGAAGCAAGGTGACGAGCAACTAGGGATGTCAGCATATCCCTAGGAATTTTTTCATCAATTCCATGGACCTCGGGTATGACCGAGCTCATTGCAGAACTTGGAAGAATGATGTTTGGAACATCAGTACCACCAGCAGGTAGAGAGGAGGCAGTTTCAGGCAGATTAACGGAGGATGATTTCCTCAATCTCCTCAACGGGAGTTCAGCACTTTCAACCAAAGAAGACTTGGTCGGAGATATAGTAATTACTTCTACAGGAGCAACTTTCTTGCTCGGAGCCACTGGGGGCTTCTCGGTAGCTTTAGAGGGTGCAGCATCCACTTTCTTAGTCCCCTCAGGGACATCAGTTTTGCTCTTCTTGGCCCCAGCAGCAGACGTAACATCATCAAAGAGAGCAGGAGGAGCTCTTTTCTTACCCATCCTTTGACTTAAAGGAAGATGAGAATCTGAAGAAGAGTCTTCTGGAGTGGAAGCTGGTTCAACAGGGCGAGCAGTATAAGAGGTTGTATAACTCTTATACTGCAGCAAATATGATGCAGACCTAATGTGCTCGTCTGCAACGTTCTTATGCAAACCCCAGATAAGTTTCAGATGCTTGATATTAACTTCTGATTCCTTTGGAGTTTTTCTTTTGCTATCAGCTGCAAATAAATACATAATGAGATATCAGTCATACATTTTGTCAAACATGATAAAAGCATAATTTCATAAGTAAAATAAAATGAAAAATAAACCTATCCCATTGCCATATGGGGGGCATCTGGGACCGTTGTATACTCCATCTCCAACTAAAGGGGCATATTGCCAATTTCTTATAACCAACGCATGTTCAAAATAATCTCTGTTTGAATCAGGGAGGTTAACTACAAGGGCTCTATTCAGAAACCTAGTTTTTAAGTAATAAATATTATCTAGAGTGGCCCACTTATAGCAGTACATAATTTCAGGGATCCCTATACGAGTCCCATGGGTTAAATTTAATTTGTACACCCCATTAATTATTCTCCATGAATTGGGGGCTATTTTTGCAGGGACAAGATCGAAATACTGACAAAACTCAAGACACAATGGGTTTGGTGGAAAAGAAAATCCACATTCAGCAACAAAAAGACTGGGGAACCAATGTCCCTCAGCTAATCGAAAGTAATCTAAAGGCTCAGAAAGAACCTCTAGAGTTACCCACGAAGGAATGGAAAAATCAGAACGAAATTTCTCAACAGACTCCACAATATAAACCATACTGAATAAAAGAGAAGAAAGGAAAAAGATCTTACAGGAAGAAAGGAGGTATGTTGACAACGAACGAAAACAAGGATGAACGCACAAGAGAGAAGGAGAGAATAGAAAGCTTGAATGCAAGAAATTGAGAAAAGAAGAGGACGGTATGGTTACCTAAGAAGTTTAAATACTTTGCCTTGGGAATCGGCGAAGGAAATGATTACACGAAAGAAACTGTTGAACTTCCGACGGCTAAAAGGACAAAAAGGGCACGAAGATCGAAGCGCTATTAAAAATTCGAAAAAAAAGGCGGATTCTATGAATTGGGAAACAAATTCAAATACGATGCTCCTAAAACCCAGGAAGATCATTCAATATTGCTACATACCGAGAAAGAATATTCCATACTCCTCAAAATTCGAAATATGAAACATTGGGGGCTTCTGTTGATACCAAAATTAATATGCTGATGTGGACGAATAATTCAAAGACACGTGTCGATCTACATGGCACAATAGTAGCGAGGAAGTTAATTCCTTCAACCATTTCATATTCTCTCTGAGCAACAAGGAAGATACCCCTAGGAACTCCATTATCCCGAGATACTACATGCGCTCCGAGGAACTCTTGATCAACGAGCAACTAAGGCGGTCCGAGCTGCATCTCGGCCGTATCATTAATTACCAGATGGACAACTGTTCAACTATTCATTGAATGTTTATATTCTTGACGCCCACGCTACATTAAATGTATTACCCTTTCATATGTATGTCATTTAATGGATCGAACCTTTCATGTACAGCCTAAAGGCTATAAATACCTTGTATCATCCTCATTCAGGGGGGACCGGGAATTTCTTGAAAGAACTTGTAATCAAGAATTTTGCAAACATTCAGCAATAACATAACAATGGACGTAGGCTTTATTCCTAGCCGAACCACTTTAAAAATCTTTATCTTATTTATTTATCTGTGATTGAATAATTAGAGCAATCTAGTTTTTTACATCAACAATGAGTTTTAAAACTTTTACGATAAGGTTAAGATCAGAAAGTTGAATTCATCATCAGATCATCCATAATGAAATGGTAGATAGAGGTCATGAACAAAACATTACTGGAATGAATATAGAAAAATTGGATTCAGCCAAAGGGAATTTATCAAATGAACTACAAAGTGATTTTTTTTACTATAGGACCACATTGATAATAGCGATAGGAGAAACCCCCTATATGTTAGCATTTGGCAGTGAAACCTTGGTTCCAGTCGAGGTCAGCCTACCAAGTCACAGGATCCTCAACTTCGATTCTCCCAAGAGTGATTTTATAAGAAGATTGGATCTAGATCTGAAAGATGAAGTCAGGGAAGCAGCAACACTCATGGTAACAACATATCAATAATGCAAAACAAAATTCTATAACTAAAGAGTCCAGCCAAGTACATTCGTGGAAGGTGACTATGTCTTAAAAAATGTTACACAAAAGTCCCGCAAGTTGGAAGCAAATTGGCATATCCCTACCACATGGCCGAAGTTATATGACCTGTTACTTATTGGATTGAAAATCTAGAAGGGGATCTATTTAAAAACCCATGTAACTCTAAGCACCTCAAGAGGTATTATCATTAAAGAAGATTTTTAGTTATTAAAAAAGATGAAGGAAATGAGAAGCACAATACTTGTACGATTAGAAGTCATTAAAAGAGAATACATAGTACTCCAATTATAATTTTACAATTGTCAAATTCTTTTTGGAATTCATTTTAAGTTCATTTGAATGGGAAAGAGGCTTCAGCCAAAGACATCTTAAGGTACAAATAAATGCACGTCTTTAACTGCACTAAAAATCTTAGGTCAGGTCAGCTAAAGCTAACCCAATTAACCAAACCATGCCTTTGACTTCTCAAACATCTTAGGCCAGGTCGGCTCAGGCTAACCCAATTAACCAAAGCACGTCTTTGACTGCTCAAACATCTTAGGCTAAATAAGCTAAGCTAACCCAATTGACCAAAGCACATCCAGGACTGCTCAAAAATCTTAGGATAGGTTATCTAAAGCCAACCTAATTAACCAGATCACGTCTTTGACTGCTAAAAAATGTTAGGTCAGGTCGGCTAAAGCAAACACGATTGACCAAATGTACATCTTTGTTGCACAAAACCTTTTGAAGAGGGTGTGATGATAAGATCCGACCATATACCTCTCCTAACTGGATAATTAAAATTATTCGTCCCTAGGGAACTAGTAAACCTACTCTGTGACAAAAATATTTGACAATACAATCAAAAAGGCTAAGAAATACTGGCAAGACTCAAAATAAAACTTGGATTAAACTAAATATTTGACTAGATCCAATTATCTAAATCCATTAACAAAAATACTTGGAAAAGAAAATATAATACATGGTGAACAATATAAACTACTTTCATTAATAGTAATCAATAAATTTTCATAGATTATTACCATTCACAGGTTCATATACGAATAATATTTGTAAAAAATTACATAAAGATAAATAGCAATAGGTTAATCAGTAGCATCTTTAGGATCTAACTCTGAGTTCCCAACAGCAGGAAGCTTCTCTTCAATGAGTTTTTCCTCCTGAATGACCGAGAGCTCATCATTTGAAGATAACCCTGCTTCAGCTCTTCGAGAAGCCTCTTCTTTATCCAAGGATTTGGCTTCATCATCATCCCCCTCCTAAGACATGATGACTTTAGCAATATCAGGGTTGTGTTTAGCTATAGTCTTATTAGTTCATCATAGCCCTTGAAGAAGGCTATGGTTATATCAATGATGTATTCCATATAATTGTTTAAGGCATTAACATCCTTTTCTCCATCCATGGAAGCAGTAACCAAAGCCTCATAGAGATAAACTTTTAAGACATCAATTTGGTCTTTGGAAGCTTTAAGATCTTGTTACAGGAGCCTGGTCTTGAGCTCTTCCATTTTAGTCACCATTCGATCATCAACTTCCTGAAGCTTTGTATGTGCCTTAGATAAATCAGCCTCAAGAGTTTTAATTTTCACCTTAAGTCTCTCTTTTGTGCTCCACTATTCATTATAATAATTCAAGGTAGATTGATATTTCCCCTTTAAAATTGTGATGGCCATGTTACCATGCATAAGAAGAAATAGAACAAATTAGCTTAAGGAAAATACATTGGATTGGAGAAGAATAATAAAAGATGATCTAATTCAACTTACTATAAACTCTTTGTGGGAAGCAAAGTTCTAGAGATTATCATTATCCAAATTATGCCTGAACTAAAAGTTAGGAGTATAGCACATATATCCCAAGACTTCAAGAGTACTAGTATAATTCGAGAAAATGGAATTCTTATCTGGAAGGAGTTTCTCTTTGGTCAATAAAGGGTTAAGGTCGTAGGGCTCAATATGACCATAGGGAGATGAAGAGTTATCACTCTAAAAAAATCTCTTAGCAGGTCATCCATTAATCAAAATCCTCTCTTTGGCATTATCTTGGATAATTTTAGATCATTGATGGGAGAATCATGTAAAGGTATTTTCTTATTATTTTGCATCCCTCAGATAGATTATTCTTTCCTTTATCAGCAACTTTCTTATTCTTGGCTTCTTTAGTGGCTAATTTAGCTTGTTGAATATTTGAAAGTTGAGATTTATCATTATTTCTTTATTTGGTACGATCCTCTTCCTTTTCTTTTTTAACAGCCGCTCGCCGAGCCAGTTCTTTGAGTTGTTTATCTCAAATTTTATTCACTTTGTCACTGGAAACATTGGTTGGAGCCTCTTCATAATCACCTTCAACCTGGCCGACCTCCACCTTATTTTCCTCTTCATCATCAGTTGTCCTTAGTGGCCTATAAGTGTCAAAATCAATAGTACTAATGCTCATATAGTTCATTATGTCCCTAAACTTCTTGGGGGAATATACATCCTTAAAATACTTGGGGTCCAAAGTACAGACTCGCCTAATCAGCTTCACTAGCCTCTTATCTAATGAGGTGGTCTTGTTGGAAATCCAATCTGGGGAGCATAGTCCCAAGGAATGTTGATCCCTCTCTTTGGGACATTAGGAAAGAACTCTCATGAACCACAGTTATATACAAATTTGGTTTTCCAATTGTGTTTACTAGTTTGGGTGACTTAGATAATTTTAGTATTGGACTTCCGAGGAGAAAAATAGTAAAATCAAAGGGTTTTGCGATTATCCTTTAAACCATATACAAACCTAAATATTTCTCCATTAATGTCAAAACCCCCATATTTCTTCTAGTAGATCATGGATCCTACTATAGACCTATAGGGGTTGGGAGGAAGTTGGGTAAGGGTCACTCCATATCTTCTTAATATATCTCTTATAAAGGACTAGAGAGGAAGATAAACTCCCACTTGAAGTGCCCAAATAGGAAAACAAACCTACTTGGAATTTATCCCATCATAAGATCACTCCTTTCAAGAGTTCTAATGGTCATGTCGTCTGGAATGGAGTGCAAAACTCAAAGATTGGAAAAATCCTCAGACAGTACTTCACTTATGTACCATCTGGCATTAGAGGTTATGTGATCATAAGATGTAGTAGGGACTCTCATCCTCGGCATTTAATGGGACGTCAACACGGAAGGTGGAAGGAAAATGTTTAGCCATTAGATCCCTCTCCTCAGAATTCAGATTATCAGATGAAGTGGTATTACTAGTATCAAGATAATTTTCCACCCAACCCTATTATTTACGATGTCAAATCTCTTTAAATTATGACAATCCGAACTATTACACTTAACACTTGGGGGCGAACGCCATAAAAGAAACAAATTAAGGGATGAAATTAGGGTCCGCTAGATTGTCCTCAGGTTTAAGGACCTGGAGTGGAGAGGGAAATACCTCAATTAAATCACCGAGGTAAAGTTTTCTCCAATCAATAATGTGCTTACAAATTCTTGTGGAGTCACTCATGCAGGTCACACTTACACCCAAACCAACCCTTACTAAACCCTAAAAATGGGAAACCCTAGGAGGAAATCCCTCAACTCAATAAAAACCCAAAATTAAAGAGCATTAAATGATTGGAGAAATATAGCAAAAAGAATACCTGATGATTAAAAATGAATCGAAAGCCAAGTTGCAAAAATCCTCAAAAGTTCACGATCGTCCTCTATCTCGAACAATCTTGAACACATAATTTGAAAGACAAAATGACGTTTTGTCACGTTTTTAAAGGGCTAAAATTTGTGCATCAAATGAGCCTATCGAAGACCCATTAGATTACTGATACATGGAAAATTTAAGTCAACTAGAAATTTGTAAACTAAGAAACTTACAAGTTATCATTCTCGGTTATCCAAATATAACAACGAAGGACCTCTAAAAACCAGGAGATGATAACCCAAAACAATTTGTAAAACACTTCACCCACTTCTTGGCAGATGTGAGCAAACTCTTAGGAGCTTTTGTTATAAAATATTTATTTAGCATCTCATGACCCAAAGAGAACTGTATAAAACCATACAATAGCAAGTGAAAGAGCTCATCCATGACCAAACAGGTACTAAGGAAGGACCTCGTCTCAGTAAAGAGGTTGTCCTCCTTTCCACCTTGACGGACTGGGTCGATGCCAGCAAGGGTAACTGATAGACTCTAACTTGAGTAATGTTGTAAAAGGCTGGCTAAGACCATATTATTGTCACCACAAATAGCCAATATGTACAAAACATTCCCTAATGGGTAAAACATTAAACTATTACATGTCTTGTGGGTGTTCCATTCACAAGTTGCTCCAACTAAGACAATATTAATCCAGTATACATTCCTTTATAATCATTCATTATAAAAGGAGAGATCCCCCATTGGCATCAGAGCAGGCAACTGACAAACTAAACAACTGATAGACAGAGAGATGCTTTTATAATCTAACTATCTAGGTAGAGATACTGAGTGATTTTACGACTCTGATGTTAGTGCTAAAAGATAACCTATGGGTGTAATCGCATTCTTAGGGGTTGAACCGTAATACCCCGTATTTTTACGAAAATTTATCTTATTATGAAATTATGGAAATTTGGATTAATTAATTTAATAAGAGAGAAAATTTAATTTATAATAAATGCGACTTTAATGGTAATAACTACTAGCGTGATGAGAGTTAGTAGTTATCGAAAATATTTATGTTGAAATCATGTTGAGTAATAAATATGTTGAACATTACGTAGTGAGTAACGTAATAGATGGTTTCGAAAATAATACTATGGCGAGATACACGGCAGTTAAGATATAATAATTTAGGACGCGCTTATGAGTCGCGTCACTGTTATACATTTGGGGGTTAAAAAGGTAAATTATTTTTTATATAACTCGAATGACTATTTTGAGTGAGCCAGTGTGTCCGGAAGGGTCGATATAGTCAGAAAACACTACTCGGGTGTTATATTTGGAGTCCGAGGTATTTTAGCCCAAAATGACACCCCGGAGGGGTATTTTAGTCTTTTGGGATTTTTGAGTAATTAAATAGACGAAAATTGGGTTTTAATTAAAAGCTATGTGAGTTAGAGGTTACTGTTAGTTTCAACCTACGAGAGAGAGAGAGAGAGAGAGAGAGAGAGAGAGAGAGAGAGAACCAAGGAAGACCCCATAGGAGAACTAAGCCAAGAACTCAAGATTTTCCACCAAGAATCACACCAAAGCGTAGATCGCGACCAGTAGATCAACCACATACCAAATTAAACCCAAGAATAAGAAGTCCATTCCAAGGCAAGCATTTATCTTTCTCCACTTTTAGCATTATACTATTCCTGTTGATTTAGATTAGATCATATAAGCTTGTTGCTAAGAAGTCTAGGTTTAATTAGACTAATTTATGGAGAATATTAGAAATTGGAGATGGGCATGGGCATGTATGTAGAGGAATTTCCCTTGGTATTTTCATAAATTTGAAGGTTTTATGTTCAAAAACGAGTTAAATTAAGGGTTAGAAAAATAAAAATTTGCTTGGTTCTTTTTATGAGAATTTTAGAGATTTAAGAAATTGATGAATTCCCTTTTGAATACATATAAGGATTTGTACTCTAATCCGCGTTCATAAGGTCCTATGGTGATCAGTAATAGTTTAAAAGCATGTAATTAGAGTGGGGTAGCGTTTTGGATTAGTATTGGAGATTGAAATTTGGAAAAAATCGAATTTGGGAAGAACTGGGTTTGTCTGAATTTTTCGTTCGAAGACCAGCCCAGGTCGTTCGAACGAGACTTCTAACGAGAAATACAATGACTCTTCTAACGAGATGTTGAGATCGTTCAAAGTGAGAACTTCGTTTGAACGAGAATCTCTTGACTTATAACGAGATTTCATAATACCCTTTTTGAGTCTGATTAGGTTAAAAACCATCATGGGGTTATCCAAGTGAGAGAAATAACGTACGTTAATGATGAGTGACCTGAATTCCGAGTTAGTATTGAATTGGGAGCATGATTATTCCCGGGATGTAGAAAGTTTATAGAACCTAGGAAGGAAGGTAGGTTCAAGAGAGGTAATACATGAATGAACAATCGGTGAGAGTAGAAATGTTAATATTACCTACGTACAATGGGAATTGGGTTGTGTGAATACCTATTAAGTTATATAAGTTGTGTGCATACTTATTACTTGGAATATTATGTGTATGCCATACCTATCTACTTGCTATCGAACGAAGGTTAGCGTGTTGTGAAGGACCATATCTTGTGTGCCTTCGGGGGATTTTGAGTCGTACCACTAAAGCATGGAACCTAGGTACGGGCTATCTGTGAGATAGATAGTGATGACGGTCGTATGGGTGCATGGGTATGCGCGTAGCCCATTGGCTTGGAACTATGTTCGCCTCCAATATGTGTATATATTTCATTAGTTCTTGAGAGATTGAACATGTGGTCCTTTATGTGCGAGAGTTGTAATGGGACTAGATAGCCGAGTATGCCTAGCACCGGGGGTTTCTTAACCATGGGTGCAGTATTGATATATATGTATTTGTATGTATACATAGTGAGATTTTATATATGTATATCGAGTTCCTATTATGTGTTTCATATTGGCTACTTTATTACAGTATATACTTATTGGGTCACCAGTTGAGAATTAAGCATGTTATGAGAATGAGTTAAAGCATTTTTAATTTATTCTTAAATAATAGAAATATATTGTCTTCGGGTTATTTAGATATTTTATTCGGCATAGTGGTTATACTATATATATTCAGGCAGAGTATCGTGACTAGTATGGGTAGTCAGACTCGCTAAGTGTGCACATTAGATGAGGGTGAGCATCTTAAGTGAGTACGCTAAGTTAACATGAATAATATTTGTGCTAATTAACCAATTTAAGAACTTGCTATATTTAAACTGTTTTCTACTCAGGCTCTGACCTATTTTTCTGCAATTGTCTTTTCTTGTTCTATTATTTTAGGTGCTCAGCCACAAGGACACTAGGCTTAGGAGGTTTCATTCATTTGTCGAGCTGTAGCTGTCGTGGAAGCTATAGGATATTGCTTGTAGATGCTTCTGAATCTATTTCTCCTTATCTATCAGTTATTTACTTCAGTTGGACATGTCATCCCTCCTATTTTACATTCAGAGATTTAGAGTTGTTTTATTCTATCATTAGACTTTGATTTCATGTTATTGGATTATTGTATGGGATTTTGACTGGATGTGTTTACTCTAGTTCATTATTTAAATTCATTTAGTTCTTTCCTTATGCTATTGTGTGGTATGGTGGTGATTAAATATTTTTCCTTTAATGATGATGGTTAATAACAAGATAAAATTTTGACACCAACCATTTTAAATATTAGGTGGTTAGTTTTTATTAAATTAAAATTTGAGTTTTCGACAGTGATGCATTATCTGAACCAGCTTGATATTCTGAAATTAATTAATTAAGGTCTGATCACTCGGTAATTAATTAGGCAGGGTGTCACAGGTTGTATCAGAGCATCAGGTTCTAGTGTCCTTAGGATCTGTATGGCTTGTTATGTTTCCGCGTAGCGTCCTTTGATATAGATCCGTATATTTTAGGATTTTTGTACTCTTTATGCATTTTATGTTCTTCAGCTACTTTGAGATAATAACTGTAGACTTATAAAACTTTTATCTCCTTTCAGATGCCTCCTCGACGTGAATAGAGATTTCCTAGGGATGGTCAGCTCGAGCCTTAGCCTGCACCAGCTCAGGGTATGATAAATGCCATAGAATTTATCGCCAGAGGTTGTTCCTTCTTCACAACCGCCATTGTAGCTCAGGCGATAATTTTTGCATTGGCAGTTGTGCAACAGGCACCACCTCAGGCACTGGCGGTGGCTCCAGTTCTGGCCCAGGCCTTCCAGTTTGCTTGGTAACGTGTTGGGGATGCCTTCCAGAAGGCACATCCTCTGGAGTTTACAGGGAGCTCCGATGTGATAGTAGAGAGACAATGGAAGGCTGGCATCCAGAGGCATTTGAGGTTGCATAAGTGCACAGAGATTCAGAGTCAGATACTGGCCACGTTCAAGTTAGTGGGAGTAGCACTACAGTGGTGGGAGTCTATTACCACCACTGAGGAGAGACACACACTCACGATTCAAGAATTTTAGGTACAGTTTGACTGCAAATACTTCCCCTCGGTCGTCCAGACAGAGATGAGACGAAAGTTGGTGAACTTGAAGCAGGAGGGAAAGACCGTGGCAGAATATGAGGTAGAGTTTATCAACCTTCTGAACATTGTACCATATGAAATCCCGATTGAGTAGAAAAAGATTTAGCATTTTATGGATGGGTCCGCCAGCATTTTATAGGCAATCTTTCTTTGGCCACCTATTCGGACGTAGTTAATGCAGCACTACTCCACTGCCAGGACCACCGTTTTCATCTGACAGAGGTTAAGTGAGAAGGAGAGTCCAGCTAGTAGGGCAGGATAGGAGGAAATGGTTCCATTGGCGCACAGGCAGTTCAGGGTTAGCATAGACACGGTGATCAGGGTTCCCAGTAGGGGAATCCTAAGAGGTTCCGTTCAAGAGGTTTTAGATATGGGTAGGGAGGCTTTAGACATGGTCAGCAGGGTCAGCACCATCAGGATCATCAGGGCCAGCAGCAGGTTCAGTAGGGCCAGCATGGCCAAGGGAGGGGTGGTAATGGCCATCAAGTTCGGGGACAGCAGGGACAGAGGGGAAGACTGCCCTCAGAAGGGTAGAGGCTAGCAGCAGCAACAGCAGCAGGGTGCTCTCCAGGAGCCCCAGAGACTGTTATTTACTATAGCTCTCCCAGCACCCCCAAAGATGCCAGCACTGCCACCCATTCCAGCCGTCCCACTTCAGCAGGGGCAGCTTCAGTATAGACGAGTCTGTAATCTTCACCAGGCTGCAGTCCTGCAGGACCCACCCACTATTGAGGATATGTTTTCTATCCAGGGGACTTTGGGTTGCATTTTATTTAACACGATGGCCACACTGTTTTATTTCTACGGGGTTTGTATGTACTACGGGATTATTTGATACATCAGAGAGTACGTTACTTATGTGGATTCGCCGTTGAGTAGAGGTTTCGTAATTTCTTTTATTTATCGAGGAGTGGGTATAGAGATTGGGAGGTTTATCTTAATCGCTGACATGCTCATATTGGATATGTCCGAGTATGATGCGATTGTAGGTATGGATAGGCTTGTCAGGTTTAGGGCCATGATTGATTGTTTTAGTAAGAGTATAGTTTTTTCCATACCCGGTCATGAGATGTTCCTAGTAGCGATGCCTCACTCTTAGGGAGGGTCGTCCACACATTTATACTACATAGAGGAGGAAAACTCTAGGGAGGTCGTGGTACCACTTGACTCAATTTTTATTGTTTGAGAGTTCGCGGATATGTTTGAGGAGATTTCGGGGTTACCACCGAGTAGAGAGATAGACTTTGTCATTGATTTAGCATCGAGCACTCGGCCGATAGCCCGCGCACCTTACTGTATGGCTCCAACAGAGATGAGGGAGTTACATGACCAGATTGAGCAGTTATTGGGTCAGGGGTTTATCCATAGGAGTAGTTCGCTGGGGGGTGCTCCCGTATTGTTCGTTAAGAAGAGGTATGGATCGTTGAGGTTATGTGTCGATTATCGAGAGTTGAATAAAGTCACGATATGGAAAAAATATCCATTACCTCGAATTGATGACTTATTCGACCAGTTTAGAGGAGTTGCCTTCTTCTTGAAGATTGACTTGAGATCGGGATACCATCAGTTACGTATCAGGGAGAAGTATATGTCAAAGATGACCTTCCTGACAAAATATGGTTCCTATGAGTTAAGGTTATGTCTTTCGGACTGATCAACGCCCCAGTCGTGTTTATGGACTTGATGAACAGGGTGTTCAGAGAGTTCCTGGACCAGTTCATTATCTCCTTTATAGATGACATTATGATTTACTCACAGACCGAGGAGGAGCATGCCGAGCACATAACGCAAGTTTTGTAGGCATTGTGTCAGCATGAGTTGTACGCGAAATACGAGAAATGTGGGGTTTGGCTGAAGGAGGTCCAATTTTTGGGACATATCATCTCTGACAGAGGAATATCCTTGGATCTGAGGAAGGTGTCAGCGGTGAGGGGGTGGGGACATCCCATGACACCAACCGAGATACGCAGTTTCTTGGGCCTAGTCGAATACTACACGAGGTTCATTCGAGGGTTTTCAAAGATAGTGGGTCCGTTGACACACCTGACTCGCAAAGGGGTGTTATTTATCTGGAGTGACGCCTGTCAGTTGGCCTTTGATGAGTTAAAAGATAAGTTAACCTCAGGACCAGTGTTAGTATTGCCCGAGCCGAGAATGGAGTATCTAGTCTACACTGATGCATCCTTATTAGGACTTAGGGGTGTACTTCAGCAGAAGAATCAGGCTATAGCTTATGCCTTCCTTAAGCTTAAGAGTCACGAGAGTAATTACCCCACCCACGACTTAGAGTTGGCGGTGGTTGTGTTTGCACTTTAGATTTGGAGACTCCTGGGGGAGAAATTTTGCTTGTTCACGGATCACTAGTCACTACAGTACCTCTTCACGTAGAAGGAGTTTAATATGCCTCAGTGTCGGTGGCTTAAGTTTGTGAAGGATTATCAATTTCATATCCAATACCACCTAGGGAAGGCTAACATGGTACCATATGCGTGGAGCCATTGGCCAGTAGGTGAGGTGACCGAGGTGTGGAAAGCAAAATGGAAGGAGTTAGGACAGCAAGATGCGGTGGCTCGATCGTTCATGTCTGTGATGATAATTACGCCCCAGATTATTACGACAGTAGTATAGGCTCAGGCAACTGATCCTTTCTGCCCGAGTCAGATCGTACAGCTTCTAGCTGAGGGGGGTGAGTCGTATACCGTGGGTTCAGATAGGGGTATACATTTTAATGGAAGGTTGGTTGTTCTTGAGGGAGAAGATTTGCGATATGAGGAGATGACGGAGTCGCACAGTTCACGATTTACGATATATCCTAGTGGGGATAAGATGTACCAGGATATGTAGAGACAGTACTAGTGGAGCAGGATAAATAAGGATATTATCGAGTTCGTCTCGAAATGCACCATTTGTCAGTTGGTAAAGGTGGACCATCAAAGACTGGCGGGACTTCTACATCCATTATAGGTTCCTATGTGCAAATGGGAGAGAATTTCCATGGACTTCATCATGGGATTACCCACATCACAGAGGGGTCATGATTTGATATGGGTGATAGTAAATTGACTGAACAAGGTAGCCCACCTTTTTCCAACCTGAACGAATTAGACCACGGGACAGTATGCCTAGATATTTATAGCAAAAATTATGAGACTTCACGGGGTGCCTCTCAATATCGTGTCTGACAGAGATAAGGTGTTTATGTCTCAATTTTAGGAGAGTTTCTATGATGATATGGGTACGGAGTTACGACTACGTACAGCCTATCACCTGCGGATGGACTGACAGACCGAGCGAATAAATCAGATGTTAGAGGACATGTTGTGTATGTGCATCATTGATTTTAGCGGAGGCTGGGAGCAGTACCTTTCGTTGGTGGAGTTATCCTATAATAAATCCTACCAGTTTACTATCGGCATGGCTCCATTCGATGTACTATATGGTAGACCTTTTCGTTCCCCGGCATGTTGGTTAGAGGTGGGGGGACAATAAATTACTTGGCCTGGAGGTGATTCAGGATACTTCGGCGAGGATATAGTTGATATGGAGTCGTATTCGGATTGCTGAGGATTTGCAAAAGAGCTACATAGACGCAAAGCGATATTTTTTAGAGTTCAATATTTGGGACCAAGTGTTACTTCGAGTGTCTCCTACGAAGGGAGTCATGTGTTTTTGGAAGAAATGGAAGTTGGTACTGTAGGGCCATTCCCTATTATCGAGAGATTTGAGCCAGTTGCTTATAGACTTGGGTTATCGGAGCACTTTTATAGAGTCCATGAAGTGTTCCATATCTCTTCGCTGAGGAGATTTCTTCGAGATGATTTAGCCCATACTCACATTGCGTTGGAGGAAATCGACTTACAGCATGATAGCTCCTACGAGGAGGGATCGGTTGTTACCCTAGACTGTAGCGAGAGGAAGTTGAGGTCGAAGATAGTACCACTAGTCCATGTTCAGTGGCGGCACCATAATGTTCAGGAATCTACCTGGGAGCGCGAGGATGATATGCGAGAACGTTATCCAGAGTTATTCTTGCCAGATATATTTTCATTTCTAAATTTTGGGATAAAATTATGTTATTAGGGGGGAAGTATGTAATACCCCGTATTTTTACGCATATTTATCTTATTAGGAAAATTTGGATTAATTAATTTAATAAGGGAGAAAAATTAATTTATAATTAATCCGACTTTAATGGTAATAATTACTAGCATGACGAGAGTTAGTAGTTATCGAAAATAATTATGTTGAAATCATGTTAAGTAATAATTATGTTGAACATTACGTAGTGAGTAACATAATAGATGGTTTCGAAAATAATAATATCGACGGGGACGAGATGCACGGCAGTTAAGATATAATTATTTGAGACGCGCTTATGAGTCGCGTCGCTATTATACATTTAGGGGTTAAAAAGGTAAATTATTTTTTATATAACTCGAATGACTATTTTGAGTGCGCCCGTGTGTTCGGAAGGATCGATATAGTCAGAAAAAACACTATTCGGGTGTTATATTTGGAGTCCGGGGCATTTTAGCCCAAAATGACACCCCGGAGGGGAATTTTAGTCTTTTGGGATTTTTGAGTAATAAAATGGACGAAAATTAGGTTTTAATTAAAAGCTATGTGAGTTAGATGTTACTTTCAGTTTCAACCTATGAGAGAGAGAGAGAGAGAGAGAGAGAACCAAGGAGGAAGAAGACCCCATAGGAGAACTAAGCCAAGAACTCACGATTTCCCATCAAGAATCACACCAAAGCGTAGATTGCGACGAGAGGATTAACCACATACCAAATTTAACCCAAGAATCAGAAGTCCATTCCAAGGCAATTGTTTATCTTGCTCCTCTTTTAGCATTATATTGTTCCTATTGATTTAGATTAGATGATATAAACTTATTGCTAAGAAGACTATGTTTAATTAGACTAATTTGTGGAGAATCTTAGAAATTGGAGATGGGTATGCATGTAAAGGAATTACCCTTGGTATTTTGATAAATCTGAAGGTTTTATGTTCAAAAACGAGTTAAATTAAGGGTTAGAAAAATAAAAAATCTACTAGGTTCTTTTTATGAGAATTTTAGATATTTAAGAAATTGATGAATTCCCTTTTGAATACATATAAGTATTTGTACTCTAATTCGCGTTCAAAAGGTCCTATGGTGATTAGATATAGTTTAAAAGCATGTAATTAGAGTGGGGTTGAGTTTTGGATTGGTATTGGAGAATAAAATTTGGAAAAAATCGAATTTGGGAAGAACTGGGTCTGTCTGGAACAGTCCAAGTCGTTCGAACGTCCTCGTTCGAACGATCCTTCTAACGAGAAATCCAACGACTCTTCTAATGAGATGTTGAGTTCATTCGAAGTGAGAACTTCGTTCGAACGAGAATCCCTTAACTTCTAACGAGATTTTAGAATACCTTTTTTGAGTCCAATTAGGTTAAAAACATCCTAGGGTTATCCAAGTGAGAGAAATAACCTACGTGAATGACGAGTGACCTGAATTCCGAGTTAGTATTGAATTGGGAGCATGATTATTCTCGGGATGTAGAAATTTTATTGAACCTAGGAAGGAAGGTAGGTTCAAGAGAGGTAATATATGAAAGAACAATCGGTGAGAGTAGAAATGTTAATATTACCTACGTACAATGGGAATTGGGTTGCGTGAATGCCTATTAAGTTATATAAGTTGTGTGCATGCTTATTACTTGGAATATTATGTGTATGACATACCTAGCTACTAGCTATCGAACGGAGGTTAGCGTGTTGTGGACGACCATATCTTGTGTGCCTACGGGGGATTTTGAGTCGTACCACTAGAGCATGGAACCTAGGTACAGGCTATCTGTGAGAACGATAGTGATGACGGTTGTATCGGTGCGTAGGTATGTGCATAGCCCATCGGCTTGGAACTATGTTCGCCTCCAATATGTGTTTATATTTTATTGGTTCTTGAGAGATTGAACATGTTGTCCTTTATGTGTGAGCGTTGCAATGGAACTAGATAGCCAAATATGCCTAGCACCAGGGGTTTCCTAACCATTGGTGCAGTATTGATATATATATTTGTATGTATACATAATGAGATTTTATATATGTATATGGAGTTCATATTCTGTGTTTCATGTTGCCTACTTTATTGCAGTATATACTTATTGGGTCACCAGTTGAGAATTAAGAATGTTATGAGAATAATTTAAAGCATATTTAATCTATTCCTAAATAATAGTGATATATTGTCTTCGGGTTATTTAGATATTTTATTTGGCATAGTGGTCATACTACGTATATTTAGGCAGAGTATCGTGACTAGTATGGGTAGTCAGACTCACTAGGTGTGCTCATTAGATGAGAGGTGTGCATCTCAAGTGAGTACGCTAAGTTAACATGAATAATATTTGTGACAATTAACCAATTTAGGCACTTGCTATACTTAAACTATTTTCTACTCAGTTTCTGACCCATTTTTCTGTAATTGTCTTTTCTTGTTACATTATTTTAGGTGCTCAGCCATAGGGACACCAGGCTTAGGAGGTTTCATTGATTTGTCGAGTTGTAGCTTCTATGAAAGCTACATAATATTGCGTGTAGACGCTTCTGAATCTATTTCTCCTTATCTATAAGTTATTTACTTCAGTTGGACATGTCGCCCCGCCTATTTTACATTCAGAGATTTAGAGTTGTTTTATTCTATCATTAGATTTTGATTTCATGTTATTGGATTATTGTATGGGATTTTGACCGGATGTGTTTACTCCGGTTCCTTATTTAAATTCAGATAGTTCTTTCCTTATCTATTGTGTGCTGTTGTGGTGATTAAATATTTTTCCTTTAATGATGATGGTTAATAACAAGGTAAAATTTTGACACCAACCTTTATAAATATTAGGTGGTTAGTTTTTATTAAATTAAAATTTGAGTTTTCGACGGTGGTGCATTTTCTAAACCAACTTGATATTCTGAAATTAATTAATTAATTAAGTACTGATAAACCGTTAATTAATTAGGCGTGGTGTCACATGAACCATGTAACTTGATGTGTAAATTCCTCTTATTATGACCTTTGTCTCCATACATCTACATTTTTTTTGTTTATTTATTTGTTATCTCGGATTGGATCTCAACTACCTAAGACAAAATCTTGAAACCAATCTTAGATAGTAACAGTCATTTAACATGGAAGCCCTCTGGGGAAAAATTACATGCACCCACCCCACACATAAGTCCACTAGTATAAAAATTGTTGGGATTACAAAAAAGGATAGACATGACTTACAACTCTTGATTTGATCACAACCACAAATCATCGGCGTCCCGAACTTTAAACCACCACATTAATAGCTATATTAATCTCCACCGTAGCTTTGAATTGATAACCATAACCCTTGGGCCTCGATATCCACCTATTTATGAAATGGATGCATCTACTCAAATATCTGCGGTAGCTCAAATTCTTGGCTCACTAGTCTCGCAAACATGCCTTGGATCTCAACCCAAGTCAATCGGCTCACTAATCTGTAAAATCTCCTCAAGATTTAATCATAAATAAATCCAAAACAGCCACATATTTTTAAATGAAACCGTGGGAATTTTTATTTCAAACAAAATGACATTAGATATATTTTTTATGTGAAAAAGGGTTTTTACAAAACATTAAAAAGTAACCCAAAGTATCAATCGGTGTGCTTCAGAGTTCGTCGGGTTAAAACTCAAAAAGGGTTCTTTGAAAATAAAAGATAAGTGTTCTTTCAAAGCCTCACATGAAACACTTTTTATAAATAAAAAACAATAGAAAAAAAGATTACTAATTGAGCAAAACATTTTAATTAATAAAAAGAAATTGAAAAACTTGTTGATTACACAAACCAATCAAAAAAATAACATATATAGGGCATCATGGGTTTGTCTTTTTCGTTGCAATCTTGCGATCAACACGTGGGAAGTACTAAAACGAAAATAAATTTATTATTTTACAAGACCCTTGTAGGTTGAATTATTTGTTGGGGTTTTATTCTTAAAACCATGTTATAGCATTTTATTTTAGTTAATAAAACGATTGCCTTCTTTATTTTTAAAAGATATCAGATTTATGAGAATGCTTTATATTTATGTTCTTTAAATATATTGATTGATATGTCGGTCAACCGTACTTAGTAGTAATTTTTGTGAGTTGGGTTCGGCTTGATTGTAGGACATCGAAATTTCGATTCTAGCACTATTGAACAGTTTATAACCAAATCAGAGGATTGACATCCGCTAGTGGTTTATCTCAAAATACAGGAACATGTATGGTGGTTAGATAACTTGTATGATAATTTAAAAAAGGATTGTGATCAACACATCCTTGAATGTATTGAATAGGTCCACCCATGGGATTGAAGCCTAAGAGTTATCTTGATTAGACTTAGGTAATCTAACGCCATTTGTAAGAGATTCATAGATTCTTAATCCCGATAATTATGAGGATTGGAATACTTGCACAAATGTTACCTTGATTGCTCTCAGTGCGATCAGATTTTATATCGGGTCAATAAAACATGACATATTAGGTTAACAGTTGTGTGAGTAGATATGAGATTATAATTTGAAGGAATTCACATCCCGGGGATACGCTTGATTGTGATTCCCCCATAATAGACTTATAAGATTTTTTTCACCAGTTAAACCTGATAAGAGGATTTCTATAATTCGATGGAGTAGGAAAATATGTTTAGCCTAAAAATCGATGAATTTATTAGATAGTAGTTAAAGTCAATTAGAGAAAGATTGATTTAACCAAGGAGGTATCGAAAGCTTAATGTGAGGAAACAAATTATGTACCATGAGCAACTTTAAAAATAATACTTGATTATATCCGAGTAATTTTTTAGATAATTAAATAAGAGTATAGTAATAATTATTTAGTGAAATTAATTATGATTAAATAAAGAAAGGAAATAAAATACGGGATTTTTAACTTGGGATTTTTGAATATTTATTTGGAATCCATTGTAATTATTTATCTTGGGTCCTTATTATGGTCCACATACCCAAGTAGTTAGGCTCATATTCTAAAGAAACCCAGTTTAGCCCAAGCCCACCACTTAAACTGGTGTGTGTATTGAATTAAGTCTGGATTTTAATTTGTATAATTCGTTAATAGGTCTGATAGAGGGGAGATAAACACTATTCACATTTTTGTGAAGAGGTCAAGAGAACGGTACATAGCTCACTCAAACTGAGAGTTTTCCTCTTCAAAGGTGCCCACACACCAATCTAGATTTGGCAAGATCATACACTAGAAGATCCAAGCATTTCAGAGCATTCAAAAAAGATTTTGAAGATCCAAAAAAAGTAAGACCCTCATCCTCATCAAATACCTTTCTCTATGTAGGACTGCAACTGGAATTGCAAAGGTATTGTATTTGAAACCCTAGGTTTGTTATTCAAACCTAGTTTTTGCAATCACTCTTTCTATTATATGATTAATCTAAGATGCAAAGGATGAAAATTTTTCTTTTTCATATATCGATCCCCAACAATTGGTATCAGAGCCTTTGGCTTAGATTAGTCCTACTTTGGAGAGGTCCATGTTGTCCAACCATGAAAACCCTAGTTCAGCATGTTATGAGATTGTACATTTTTGTATATATTTTCATATTAACATGGTTTGCATAGATTCCTTATTTGAATAACTTCTATCATGGTCACATATGTTTTTTCCTATGTGAATGGATCTTATGGTGGTTTATCTGTAGTTATTTTTCTCTCCTAGATTCAACATGGTTGTAATAATTAAGTTTTTATAATTATTCATTATCGGATATTTTGAGGCAATTGTGTGGGGATGTAATATTTATTTACACATAGAATAATAAATTTATAAGGGTTTGGGTACTGAATAAAGTTTCATGAAGTTACATGAAGATCCAGATGAGTTATGATCATTTTTTTCATGCAATTCTCGCAACGAGGACGAAGTTATCAGGCTACAGGATCGGATCGATCTGGAACCTTTATTTTTTTTGTAAGGACACAAATTTCCAATTGAGTCCGTATATAGTTTTGGCTCAATTCCGGACAAAAAAATTTATTCATAGGATTGTATTTAATTGTAATATTCTCAAACCTATGAAGTGTTTGTTGAAGACGTAGCGGCAAAGAATGTAAAGCTTCATCAATATGCCGGTTTGCGTGCCTCGTTTCTACGTCATCAACTATGGTTCCATGCTCCCAAGGTATGAATGAAATATTACATATATAGGAGCTTGGAAAAAGTTTTATTGGGTGTTAGGTTTTATAAAAAACTATGTTTTATTTTCAGAAAGAATTAATTAAAACATTAAAATAAATTTATAAAGTTTTCTGGGCTAAAATCGAATTTTCCAAAGTTTCTGGAAGTTCGTTCGATAGGTCGTTCGAACGAGTGTTTTCATTCGAACCAGATGTCGTTCGAACGAGTTTGCCAACGAGTTCCCAGTATAGGCCTTTGAAATGTCATTCGATATGTCGTTCGAACGAACCTTATGTTCGAACGAGATATCCAACGAGATTTCTAACGAGTTCAATCTGGAACTTCGTTAGAAGTCTCGTTCGAACGAGATTTTCTTCGAACGAAATGTCGTTCGAACGAGATGTCAGGCGGGAACAGTTTTTGGCAGTTTTAAGAAGTTTTTCACCCACTTTTCCACTTGTTTCTTAACTGTTTTTTTCCAGACTTTATGATGTGCGGGAAATTTTTTTCCAAAGACATCTTTTTCATATCCTACTAACTCTTAGAGAGTGTTTTGAGAGCAAAAACTTAAAGAGAAAAAGATCATGTTTTGAGTGTTAATTTTCAAAGAGAAAATCATTTACCACTCTAGTTTTCACCCATAGTTTTATGTATCCAAGTTCACATATATATACATCTTGCTTGGAGTTTGGCACCGGTTTTTCTCTACCGATTTGAAGAAGAGAAGTTTCGGGTTTTACTTCTACATCCCATAAAGAAAGGAGAAGTGTTTTTATGTTGATTTACCCACTTGGAGAAAAGCTCCTAGCTCGGGTGACGGTGACCATACAAAGTCCGATCGGTGGACTCCGAGACCGCGGTGGAGCTCCATGGTTATCCGCTAGGAAGAGGTATCTACAAGAAGAAGCATCGAGGCTTGAGAGGGCTCGTGTGATGTAAGCCTTTCTGTCTTGTATTTGTAAATTCCGTATCTAGTGGATTTGTGGCTAGGGTCGTCCGAGGTTGTTTCCCGTCTTGGGTTTTTCCTCGTACATCGCGGCGTAGTGTGGTTGATTTATTTTATCTTGCATAATAATTTAGAATGCATGCGTAGGATAATTCAAAATAAAATTTGGTTTAAATTATCACACTTAATTTAATTTGGTGCTAAATTAAATATAGGGTAAAGTTTATTTAATACAAGTCATTTAAGTCTTTTACTAAAATTGGTTTGACCTAACGTTGGAATATTGATAATTATGACTTAGGCAAATTCTAAGGCTTGGATGAATTAACTTGGTTTAAGTGAAAATGAATTTAATGCGTTAATTTAAGTTGAACCATCACACTTCTTTACGCTTCCGCATCATCTTGAGTATACATAAATATGGAAATATAATTTCACTCAATTTAATTTTAATTTGTTTAAGAAAATTGAAATTTGGAATTTAGTATTTAAGTTGAATCATCACTTTTTACGCTTCCGCATCTCGTTTTATATAAGAGGAAATTATAATATTTTAATTGAGTAAATTAAAATCCGGGGATCCACACATCACTTTCAAATTGGTATCAGATCCAAAGCGATAAATTATTTCGTTAACGATCCTTTAAATAATTTTTGGCTAAAATGGATTTTTCCCCATTTTCAAAATTTTCTATTTTCGATGGTTCTAACTACGCGTATTGGAAAGCGCGCAAAAAATCGGCACTAAAATCTATTGACGAGAGAGTTCGGATGTCTGTTGTTAACGGGTGGTCCCCACCAACTTATTTAGTTGAAAATGAACGTGTTACCAAACCCACCGATAGATGGACTGAAAATGAGTTTAAACTTTCTAATTTTAATTCCCGTGGTTTGAATGCCTTGTTTAGCGCTGTCACACCGGATGAATTTCGACGTATTATGACATGTGAAATCGCTAAAGAAGCTTGGGATATTTTACAATTAACTCATGAAGGAACTAGTGTCGTTAAAGCTTCAAAACTCCAAAACCTCACCACTCAATTTGAAATTATTAAAATGAATGATAATGAAACCTTTGATGAATTTTATGCTAGACTTTCTAATATTGTAAATTCATCATTTAATTTGGGAGAGAAAATACCTGACAACCGTGTTGTAAAGAAAATTTTAAGGTCCCTACCCGATAGATTTATTCCAAAAGTGACCGTTTTAAATTCTTTACCATCTTTAGCCTCTACGAAATTAGAAGAGCTTGTAGGTGATTTACAATCCTATGAACTAGATATGTTTCCCTCTAAAACTGAAAATAAAATCAAAAAGGGTGTTGCTTTAAAAGCCCGAAAAGAGTTCAAACAAGTAGTAGAGAGCGAGAGTGATAGTGACTCGGAAGACATGGCTTTGTTTGCTCGTAAATTTAGAAAATTTCTTAAATTTAACAAAGATAAATTTAAAAATGATTTTAAGAAATTTGAAACTTCTAAGCATGATAAAGCCGAGAAGATACCTAAACCTAGTAATGAAAATTTAGATAGGGATGAGTCTAATAAGTGTTTTGGTTGTGAAGGTTATGGCCATAGGGCTTATGAGTGCCCCACTAAACTAAGGAAAGAGGATAAACGACCCATTGCATATAATACGACCCTTAGTGACAGTGATAAGGAAGAGGGTCCCGATTCCCCCACCAAGCCAAATTTTGTGGCTTTTATGGCTAGTCATGTGAGTGATAGTGAGAACTCATCGATTGATGAAACGTTAACACATGACGCTTCCAAGGTCATTGTTTATGATTCTCTTATTTTTTATGATAGTGAGATTGGAGAAGAAAGAGATAGTGAAAATGAAGAAGAGGTCAATGTGAGTGAACTTCAAAATGCTTTTCAAGAACTTTATAAAGAATCTATTAAATTGAAAAAAGCTAATTTGAAGTTAGAAGCTAGTTTAAGAGAGAGTGTCAAGGTCGTTGAAGAAAATGCTTTAATAGAAGACCTTAGGACACGTGAGAGGACTCTTCAGGAGAAGCTTGAATATGTAGAAGGCGAAAGAGATAGCCATAGGGGTTTAATGGAGTCCTTGAAAAAGGAGCTTCTTGCTTTTGAAGAGCGAAATGTTTTATTAGAGTCTAACATTTTAGAATTGCAAAATAAATCAAAAGACTCTAGTAATGTCAAATTTGATTTGGAGTGTCGTTCGGAAAAATTAGATAAAATCTTAGGAACGGTCCAAATTAAAAATGACATGTGTGGTTTAGGCTTCAATACTTGTAATGAATCTTCTCATAAAGCCAAAACCAACGTTTTAGGAGAATCTACTAGGAAAGCTTTTAGAGATCACTCCGTAGGTAAATCTTTTCGACATATTTTTACTTGTACTCATTGTGGTCGAACAGGTCATCTTAGGAAATTTTGTTTTGATCTTAAACGATTTCCTAGAAAATCCAATAGTAAAGTAACCACGGTAGTTAAAGTTTCAACACCCCAAGATAGTCATTCTTCATTAATTTGGGTTAGGAAATCCGACTTGGTTGCCATGAAAAATAGGGGTTTTGATTCTCATTTACTTTCACATGCTTCCTCCCTTGCTAAATCCAAAGGATGAATGTGTTAGTGTTTACTTTAGTTTTTGTACTTCATGTTATATTCACATGCTAAATCTATGCTTGTTTAATCATTTTCTAGTCTATGCTCCATGCTTATCACATACTAGAATTATGATTTTCGTTTATCTTTTGTATTATATTTCCTTCATTTTGTTTGCATTAAATGAAAAATACAAAAAGATTTTTGTTTATCATTTGGATTTTATCCCTTCGTAATTTAAGTTTAACAAAAAATTCAAATGATTTTTGTTTGCCTTTTGAGTATTTATTCTTTATTTTTGGCTAAAAATTTCAAAAAACTCAAAAAGAGTTTATTTTGTGTGGTCTTTAGTTTGACACACTTTATGTGGCATATACTTGTGTTTGAATTCCATCTTTTACGCTCCCACGTGGCTAGAACTTTTGGTTTAGATTATCAATCCTTATTATGTTCTTTACCATAGTTTTATGGAGTATTTGAATTTTGTGTTGTTTAAATGAATTCCATTTTTATATGCCTCTACTCACACATGCACGAGCTCCTCTGAATTTTTATCTTCAAATGTATATTTGAGCTATGTGAGGTGTTCCCCTTCCAATCTTGTCATCTACATATTTGTGACTTAGGAGGACTTGTGCATGTCAAAATCCGTTGCACGTGAGATTTGTGTGAAAAATGAAAACATTATAAATATAAATGTGCACGGGGAAGGGCTCCGAAAGGACTAAGTGATCCTTTGCGATTATAAGCCACCGTTTTGAATGGACCTAAAAGAAATACGTGGTCCAAAGGCCTAAAAACAGAAAATATGGCATTAAAAAGAAAAACAAATAGCCAAGGCCTATGTTTGATTGATATAGTCATTCAAATTTATCATAACTGCCTATTGAGGGAGATTGGATGGTATATCAACGGTTTGCACAATGTCCCTTTATCCTAGTTGCGTATTTCATGTCATGACTCTATTGGTTTGTAGAGTCATCAATATGCTAGGCTTGTATGCATTGTGTATGTTTGTTCATTGAGTTCAATCTATATTGTTACAAGAAGTTATATTTAAATGTGATGAAGTTTGCAATCAAATGAGAACTCCGTGAACGTTTATTAAGTGTTTGGGTCTAAATTTAATTGTTGCTAGTTCACACCCAACACTTCCGTTTCCATATGACACATATTTGTCATACAAGTGTGCTAAACTTATTGTATTTTGTGTCATGTGTGTGTTTATATCTATATATACATGCAACTGCTTTATTGGTATATCGCTAGTATATATATATATATATATATATATATGATAATTTTATTTTGCCTTTGCCTTGCATTCTAGTCCTTCTATGCTTATACTTTAGTTGTGGTATCTATCTTGGATTAGTTATATGTTATCCTATTATATCTTATCTGAGTTTAGGAGATTTAACTTAGGGGGAGTAACTAACTTCTTGGGTTAATCATTTTGATAAAGGGGACAATTAATTTTGGGGGAGTATTTATTTTAATTGCTTTAAATACTTTGATATTCCCTATGCATTTGATGAGTTTGCTTAAGTGTGCAGGAATTCTTCTAAAGCGGCATCTTTCAATGGCAAAGCGTTTGATCCTTGGGTTGAGTCAAGTTTGGGTGGGTTATATTTTGAGTCTAGTGAGCTTCACGGCCCTTTAGGATTTTTATTTGGTTTTTGTCCCGGAATAGCCAAAGGGGGAGATTTGTAAGGACACAAATTTCCAATTGAGTCCGTATATAGTTTTGGCTCAATTCCGGACAAAAACATTTATTCATAGGATTGTATTTAATTGTAATATTCTCAAACCTATGAAGTGTTTGTTGAAGACGTAGCGGCAAAGAATGTAAAGCTTCATCAATATGCTGGTTTGCATGCCTCGTTTCTACGTCATCAACTATTGTTCCATGCTCCCAAGGTATGATTGAAATATTACATATATAGGAGCTTGGAAAAAGTTTTATTGGGTGTTAGGTTTTATAAAAAACTGTGTTTTATTTTCAGAAAGAATTAATTAAAACATTAAAATAAATTTATAAAGTTTTTTGGGCTAAAATCAACTTTTCCAAAGTTTCTGAAAGTTCGTTCGATAGGTCGTTCGAACGAGTGTTTTCGTTCGAACCAGATGTCGTTCGAATGAGTTTGCCAACGAGTTCCCAGTATAGGCCTTTGAAATGTCGTTCGATATGTCGTTCGAACGAACCTTATGTTCGAACGAGATATCCAACGATATTTCTAACGAGTTCAATCTGGAACTTCGTTAGAAGTCTCGTTCGAACGAGATTTTCTTCGAACGAAATGTCATTCGAACGAGATGTCAGGCGGGAACAGTTTTTGGCAGTTTTAAGCAGTTTTTCACCCACTTTTCCACTTGTTTCTTAACAGTTTTTTTCCAGACTTTATGATGTGCGGGAATTTTTTTTCCAAAGACATCTTTTTCATATCCTACTAACTCTTAGAGAGTGTTTTGAGAGCAAAAACTTAAAGAGAAAAAGATCATGTTTTGAGTGTTAATTTTCAAAGAGAAAATCATTTACCACTCTAGTTTTCACCCATAGTTTTATGTATCCAAGTTCACATATATATACATCTTGCTTGGAGTTTGGCACCGGTTTTTCTCTACCGATTTGAAGAAGAGAAGTTTCGGGTTTTACTTCTACATCCCATAAAGAAAGGAGAAGTGTTTTTATGTTGATTTACCCACTTGGAGAAAAGCTCCTAGCTCGGGTGACGGTGACCATACAAAATCCGATCGGTGGACTCCGAGACCGCGGTGGAGCTCCATAATTATCCGCTAGGAAGAGGTATCTACAAGAAGAAGCATCGAGGCTTGAGAGGGATCGAGTCGTGTGATGTAAGCCTTTCTGTCTTGTATTTGTAAATTCCGTATCTAGTGGATTTGTGGCTAAGGCCGTCCGAGGTTGTTTCCCGTCTTGGGTTTTTCCTCGTACATCGCGGCGTAGTGTGGTTGATTTATTTTATCTTGCATAATAATTTAGAATGCATGCGTAGGATAATTCAAGATAAAATTTGGTTTAAATTATCACACTTAATTTAATTTGGTGCTAAATTAAATATAGGGTAAAGTTTATTTAATACAAGTCATTTAAGTCTTTTACTAAAATCGGTTTGACCTAACGTTGGAATATTGATAATTATGACTTAGGAAATTCTAGGGCTTGGATGAATTAACTTGGTTTAAGTGAAAATGAATTTAATGCGTTAATTTAAGTTGAACCATCACACTTCTTTACGCTTCCGCATCATCTTGAGTATACATAAATAAGGAAATATAATTTCACTCGATTTAATTTTAATTTGTTTAAGAAAATTGAAATTTGGAATTTAGTATTTAAGTTGAATCATCACTTTTTACGCTTCCGCATCTCGTTTTATATAAGAGGAAATTATAATATTTTAATTGAGTAAATTAAAATCCGGGGATCCACACATCACTTTCAAATTGGTATCAGAGCCAAAGCGATAAATTATTTCGTTAACGATCCTTTAAATAATTTTTGGCTAAAATGGATTTTTCCCCATTTTCAAAATTTCCTATTTTCGATGGTTCTAACTACGCGTATTGGAAAGCGCGCAAAAAATCGGCACTAAAATCTATTGACGAGAGAGTTCGGATGTCTGTTGTTAACGGGTGGTCCCCACCAACTTATTTAGTTGAAAATGAACGTGTTACCAAATCCGCCGATAGATGGACTGAAAATGAGTTTAAACTTTCTAATTTTAATTCCCGTGGTTTGAATGCCTTGTTTAGCGCTGTCACACTGGATGAATTCCGACGTATTATGACCTGTGAAACCGCTAAAGAAGCTTGGGATATTTTACAATTAACTCATGAAGGAACTAGTGTCGTTAAAGCTTCAAAACTCCAAAACCTCACCACTCAATTTGAAATTATCAAAATGAATGATAATGAAACCTTTGATGAATTTTATGCTAGACTTTCTAATATTGTAAATTCATCATTTAATTTGGGAGAGAAAATACCTGACAACCGTGTTGTAAAGAAAATTTTAAGGTCCCTACCCGATAGATTTATTCCAAAAGTGACCGTTTTAAATTCTTTACCATCTTTAGCCTCTACGAAATTAGATCTTGTAGGTGATTTACAAACCTATGAACTAGATATGTTTCCCTCTAAAACTGAAAAGAAAATCGAAAAGGGTGTTGCTTTAAAAGCCCGAAAAGAGTTCAAACAAGTAGTAAAGAGCGAGAGTGATAGTGACTCAGAAGACATGGCTTTGTTTGCTCGTAAATTTAGAAAATTTCTTAAATTTAACAAAGATAAATTTAAAAATGATTTTAAGAAATTTGAAACTTCTAAGCATGATAAAGCCGAGAAGATCCCTAAACCTAGTAATGAAAATTTAGATAGGGATGAGTCTAATAAGTGTTTTGGTTGTGAAGGTTATGGCCATGGGGCTTAATGAGTGCCCCACTAAACTAAGGAAAGAGGGTAAACGACCCATTGCATATAATGCGACCCTTAGTGACAGTGATAAGGAAGAGGGACCCGATTCCCCCACCAAGCCAAATTTTGTGGCTTTTATGGCTAGTCATGTGAGTGATAGTGAGAACTCATCGATTGATGAAACGTTAAAACATGACGCTTCCAAGGTCATTGTTTATGATTCTCTTGTTTTTTATGATAGTGAGAGTGGAGAAGAAAGAGAGAGTGAAAATGAAGAAGAGGTCAATGTGAGTGAACTTCAAAATGCTTTTCAAGAACTTTATAAAGAATCTATTAAATTAAAAAAAAGCTAATTTGAAGTTAGAAGCTAGTTTAAGAGAGAGTGTCAAGGTCGTTGAAGAAAATGCTTTAATAGAAGACCTTAGGACACGTGAGAGGACTCTTCAAGAGAAGCTTGAATATGTAGAAGGCGAAAGAGATAGCCTTAGGGGTTTAATGGAATCCTTGAAAAAGGAGCTTCTTGCTTTTGAAGAGCGAAATGTTTTATTAGAGTCTAACATTTTAGAATTGCAAAATAAATTAAAAGACTCTAGTAATGTCAAATTTGATTTGGAGTGTCGCTCGGAAAAATTAGATAAAATCTTAGGAGCGGTCCAAATTAAAAATGACACGTGTGGTTTAGGCTTCAATACTTCTAATGAATCTTCTCATAAAGCCAAAACCAACGTTTCAGGAGAATCTACTAGGAAAGATTTTAGAGATCACTCCGTAGGTAAATCTTTTCGACATATTTTTACTTGTACTCATTGTGGTCGAACAGGTCATCTTAGGAAATTTTGTTTTGATCTTAAACGAATTCCTAGAAAATCCAATAGTAAAGTAACCACGGTAGTTAAAGTTCCAACACCTCAAGATAGTCATTCTTCATTAATTTGGGTTAGGAAATCCGACTTGGTTGCCTTGCAAAATAGGGTTTTTGATTCTCATTTACTTTCGCATGCTTCCTCCCTTGCTAAATCCAAAGGATGAATGTGTTAGTGTTTGCATACTTTAGTTTTTGTACTTCATGTTATATTCACATGCTAAATGTATGCTTGTTTAATCATTTTCTAGTCTATGCTCCATGATTATCACATACTAGAATTATGATTTTCGTTTATCTTTTGTATTATATTTCCTTCATTTTGTGTGCATTAAATGAAAAATACAAAAAGATTTTTGTTTATCATTTGGATTTTATCCCTTCGTAATTTAAGTTTAACAAAAAATTCAAATGATTTTTGTTTGCCTTTGAGTATATATTCTTTATTTTTGGCTAAAAATTTCAAAAAACTCAAAAAGAGTTTATTTTGTGTGGTCTTTAGTTTGACACACTTTATGTGGCATCTACTTGTGTTTGAATTCCATCTTTTACGCTCCCACGTGGCTAGAACTTTTGGTTTAGATTATCAATCCTTATTATGTTCTTTACCATAGTTTTATGGAGTATTTGGATTTTGTGTTGTTTAAATGAATTCCATTTTTATATGCCTCTACTCACACATGCACGAGCTCCTTTGAATTTTTATCTTCAAATGTGTATTTGAGCTATGTGAGGTGTTCTCCTTCCAATCTTGTCATCTACATATTTATGACTTAGGAGGACTAGTGCATGTCAAAATCCGTTGCACGTGAGATTTGTGTGAAAAATGAAAACATTATAAATATAAATGTGCATGGGGAAGGGCTCCGAAAGGACTAAGTGATCCTTTGCGATTATAAGCCACCGTTTTGAATGGACCTAAAAGAAATATGTTGTCCAAAGGCCTAAAAACAGAAAATATGGCATTAAAAAGAAAAACAAATAGCCAAGGCCTATGTTTGATTAATATAGTCATTCAAATTTATCATAACTGCCTATTGAGGGAGATTGGATGGTATATCAACGGTTTGCACAATGTCCGTTTATCCTAGTTGCGTATTTCATGTCATGACTCTATTGGTTTGTAGAATCATCAATATGCTAGGCTTGTATGCATTGTGTATGTTTGTTCATTGAGTTCAATCTATATTGTCACAAGAGGTTATATTTAAATGTGATGAAGTTTGCAATCAAATGAGAACTCTGTGAACGTTTATTAAGTGTTTGGGTCTAAATTTAATTGTTGCTAGTTCACACCCAACACTTTCGTTTCCATATGACACATATTTTCCATACAAGTGTGCTAAACTTATTGTATTTTGTGTCATGTGTGTGTTTATATCTATATATACATGCAACTGCTTTATTGGTATATCTCTAGTATATATATATATATATATATATATATATATATATATATATATATATATATATATATATATATATATATATATATATATATATATATATGATATTTTTGTTTTGCCTTTGCCTTGCATTCTAGTCCTTCTATGCTTATACTTTAGTTGTGGTATCTATCTTGGATTAGTTATATCTTATCCTATTATATCTTATCTGAGTTTAGGAGATTTAACTTAGGGGGAGTAACTAACTTCTTGGGTTAATCATTTTGATAAAAGGGAGAATTAATTTTGGGGCAGTATTTATTTTAATTACTTTAAATACTTAAATATTCCCTATGCATTTGATGAGTTTGCTTAAGTGTGCAGGAATTCTTCTAAAGCGGCATCTTTCAATGGCAAAGCGTTTGATCCTTGGGTTGAGTCAAGTTTGGGTGGGTTATATTTTGAGTCTAGTGAGCTTCACGGCCCTTTAGGATTTTTATTTGGTTTTTGTCCCGGAATAGCCAAAGGGGGATATTTGTAAGGACACAAATTTCCAATTGAGTCCATATATAGTTTTGGCTCAATTCCGGACAAAAACATTTATTCATAGGATTGTATTTAATTGTAATATTCTCAAACCTATGAAGTGTTTGTTGAAGACGTAGCGGCAAAGAATGTAAAGCTTCATCAATATGTCGGTTTGCGTGCCTCGTTTCTACGTCATCAACTATGGTTCCATGCTCCCAAGGTATGAATGAAATATTATATATATAGGAGCTCGTAACAAGTTTTATTGGGTGTTAGGTTTTATAAAAAACTGTGTTTTATTTTCAGAAAGAATTAATTAAAACATTAAAATAAATTTATAAAGTTTTCTGGGCTAAAATCAAATTTTCCAAAGTTTCTGAAAGTTCGTTCGATAGGTCGTTCGAACGAGTGTTTTCGTTCGAACCAGATGTCGTTCGAACGAGTTTGCCAACGAGTTCCCAGTGTAGGCCTTTGAAATGTCGTTCGATATGTTTTTCGAACGAACCTTGTGTTCGAACGAGATATCCAACGAGATTTCTAACGAGTTCAATCTGTAACTTCATTAGAAGTCTCGTTCGGACGAGATTTCGTTCGAATGAAATGTCGTTCGAACGAGATGTCAGGCGGGAACAGTTTTTGGCAGTTTTAAGCAGTTTTTCACCCACTTTCCCACTTGTTTCTTAACTGATTTTTTCCAAACTTTATGTTGTGCGGGAATTTTTTTTCCAAAGACATATTTTTCATATCCTACTAACTCTTAGAGAGTGTTTTGAGAGCAAAAACTTAAAGAGAAAAAGATCAAGTTTTGAGTGTTAATTTTCAAAGAGAAAATCATTTACCACTCTAGTTTTTACCCATAGTTTTATGTATCCAAGTTCACATATATATACATCTTGCTTGGAGTTTGGCACCGATTTTTCTCTACCGATTTGAAGAAGAGAAGTTTCGGGTTTTACTTCTACATCCCATAAAGAAAGGAGAAGTGTTTTTATGTTGATTTACCCACTTGGAGAAAGGCTCCTAGCTCGGGTGACGGTGACCATACAAAGTCCGATCGGTGGACTCCGTGACCGCGGTGGAGCTCCGTGGTTATCCGCTAGGAAGAGGTATCTACAAGAAGAAGCGTCGAGGCTTGAGAGGGATCGAGTCATGTGATGTAAGCCTTTTTGTCTTGTATTTGTAAATTCTGTATCTAGTGGATTTGTGGCTAGGGTCGTCCGAGGTTGTTTCCCGTCTTGGGTTTTTCCTCGTACATCGCGGCGTAGTGTGGTTGATTTATTTTATCTTGCATAATAATTTAGAATGCCTTCGTAGGATAATTCAAGATAAAATTTGGTTTAAATTATCACACTTAATTTAATTTGGTGCTAAATTAAATATAGGGTAAAGTTTATTTAATACATGTCATTTAAGTCTTTTACTAAAATTGGTTTGACCTAACTTTGGAATATTGATAATTATGACTTAGGCAAATTCTAGGGCTTCGATGAATTAACTTGGTTTAGGTGAAAATGACTTTAATGCGTTAATTTAAGTTGAACCATCACACTTCTTTACGCTTCCGCATCATCTTGAGTATACATAAATAAGGATATATAATTTCACTCGGTTTAATTTTAATTTGTTTAAGAAAATTGAAATTTGGAATTTAGTATTTAAGTTGAATCATCACTTTTTACGCTTCCGCATCTCGTTTTATATAAGAGGAAATTATAATATTTTAATTGAGTAAATTAAAATCCGGGGATCCACACATCACTTTCATTTTTTCTTGGTGTTTTTTGACTGATTTGTATGGTGGTTGTTCTTCATCATTCCTACCATATCAAAATGGATTATTTCTGGCAGAAAATATCATCAAGAACTCCTATTTTTTTTCAGTCAAATTCGAGTTGGACTTTACATCATAAAGAATTCTTTTCCAACAAGGACTCTTGGGCTTGAAGAATTTTACTTCAATTAGAGTTCCAGGATATGACAGAAAGAGATACTGTTTCCTTATTGATTTATTATTTCTTGATCTATTTTTTTTTAATTCTACCATCTTTCATGTTGATATTTTCATGTGCTAATTAATTTGTTAATTAGGAACACCCGATTTTATGGACAATTTTTTCAAGTTAATTTGTTAATTCTACCATCTTTCATGTTAATTTGTTAATTATATCACCAATTTTTTCCAAAAATTTTATTTTATTTATTCTTTTCTAAATTGAATTTAATCGAGGTAATTAATTTAAATGTATAAATTAAATTGAGATCTTCGGGGTTATATTCTAATTTAAAATATTTTTATTTGTTAAAAATTAAATTGTGAGATCAAAATTTAATTTGTACAAGTAAACGGAAAAATTACAAAGGATTTTATTTCGTATTTTTGAATTGAATAATTGTTTTTCTATAGCCCTCATGTTTTAAAACACAAAGTGGGAGAGGGTGGGGTTTCAACATAAACTCCACAATCTCTATTGTTATTATAAAATTGTGATGCAGTTAATTCCTCGTGTCAGCATGATTTTCCCCCCATCAGATGGTTTTAATCATGAAAATTTAAAATTCGTAAGTAATAGTTTATTGAAATTAAATGTTAGTTTTAGGGTCCTATCAAAGAAGTTTTTCCCTATTGGGCTTAATTGCATTACACGAACCAATGGAATACACTTACACACAACTAATGATATCCTCTCCATAGGATCACTGTTATTAGGTGTGGGACAAAAAGACGTCGACTCTATAATTATGGTGGACAAATATTCCTGAACTATCCGTAGTACATACTTAAAAGATGCGTATCTGCCTAGTTCATGGAGAAGTGATTTAACCTCTGTAAGGACAGATTTTACATAGTTCGTTTTACATTTGAATATGGTGTATATCGCAACACCCGTCGAAGGATTTGAATAACAAAGTTCTTCAATAACAAGCGTCCACAAGATTGATTTCGGTAAGGTTGATGCTAAATTTCCTTAATGTTTCGTTTAAGTTTGGGGATATTTTTTAAAATGTTTTCATCAACCTGAGGAGTTTTAATGAGTAAACATAAGTTTTTCTAATACCTGTAGGCGTACTTTTAAAGAAAAGTGTTTTTCGTTTTAGTCGTTCAAATAACAGGAAGAAGTCGCTCAAAATACCCCTTCAAACGACATTACATGTCGCTCGATAGGTCATAAGAATCTCGCTTGAAGCATTTCATCAAACGACTGCATACTGTTTTGGGTTTTTAACTGTCGTTTATAAGTTCGTTCGAAGTCACTTCTAACGACATTAGATGTCGTTCAAACTACTTTAAGATCTCGTTCGAACGACCCCTCCAACTCAAGTTTTTTATAAATACCTGATTTATGAGTCCATTTTTCTTAAGAAGACCTAAGAGTTTTGATACAAAAAAAATGCACTTCTGCAGAATTTTAGTCTTCTCTTTTAGGGTTTAAAAACTTTGTTTTTGATTCACATATCATCCCAAATACTTTAGGGAATCATTTGGGAACTGAATGAACAACTTAGTTGAAGTTTCTCTTCTAGAGATGAAATCTCTATTACTGGATTAGTGGTTCTTATAGGAGCGGCATACTAACTACGATAGCGGTCATTAGAAATACTTGAGGGTGTTTCTTGCGGAAGACAGAGTTGCGGTTATTGTGGGTTTCTTGCGGTGAATTCATTATGGCTTCTAGGTTGCGTCCTATGTGAGTGTTCTGTGAAATATTCATTGTAGATTTCATTGTGTATATTTAGGTTGTGATTTACTCTTCATAGTGAAATAAATGGTTTTACCCGAATGGGGTTTTTACCTGAAATCTGTGTTTCCTTCAATTTTGTGATTATTTGTGATGGCATAGATGCATGTTTGAGGGTTCTAATTTAATTGGTTTAATTTGGGTAAAAAATTGACATCTAATTAAATAAGTATTTAATTGGAAATTTGTGAATCCCAAAATTAAGAGATATCACACCGCATTCTCAAATTGGTATCAGAGCTTTTTAAGCGATCTTACCTTCTCAAATTGGTATCAGAGCTTTTTAAGCGATCTTACCTTCACAAATTGGTATCAAAGGAGGTTTCTCTAATTTATCAAGTGATCCTTTTTCCGCAAAATTTTGTGAGATCGATTTTTTGAAAAATCTGATTTTGAAATTGCGCAATGTTTTCAAATGAAAACTTATATAATTGGATGCTTATTTTTTATAGAACAAACTATGCCTCTTAGAAAGCCCGCATGAAATCTCATTCAAAGGCTATTGATGAGCATGTTTGGGTTGTTTGTGCAAGATCGTGGACTCTTCCCACTGTCATCGCTAATAATGTCACAAATTTCAAACCTATGTCAGACTGGACTGAGGACGAATTTAAATGGAGAACATATAATTCTCATCGGCTAAATGAAATTTCTAGAGCCGTCACCCCTAACGAGTTATGTCGCATCATGATATGCACCACGTCAAAAGAAGCATGGGATGTTTTACAACTCACCCATGAAGGCACAAATCTACTGAAAGAGTCTAAATTTCAAATTTTAACTACTCAATTTGAAATGATTACCATGCTTGAATTTAAGTGTTTTGATGAGTTTTATGCACGTTTGTCTGATATTATCAACACTAGTTTCAATCTTGGTGAACATATTCCTGATGCATGAGTAGTTAAAAAGATTTTGAGATCATTGCCTAAACATTTTATCTCGAAAGTGACTGTGTTAAATTACTAAGGAAATTTGAGCAATCTTAAGTTAGAAGAACTAATAGTAGACCTCCAAACATATGAGATTCACATGTTTCCTAACACTGTCAAGCCTAAGGATATAGGGATAGCACTTAAAGACTAGTCTAAAAAAGGTGAGGAAATGTCCAAGAGAGAGAAGAAAACAAAAGTGAAATTTTATGAGTCCAAGTTTGAGGGCGAGTTTGATTTTGATGATGTGGCCATGCTTGCTAAAAAATTTAAAAAGTTTCTCAAATTTTCAAAAGAAAATTCTTCCAATAAAGTAGTTTTTGAGAAAATTAAAAAGAAAGAAGTGGCCAAAGAGAGTGGTGAGAAAGAGGAAGAGGAGAGATGTTTTGAGTGCGAGGGAAAAGGGCACAAGGCATTTGAGTGTCCCACTAAGCTAAAGGGAAAGGACAAGAAAGTTTCCATGCCATCCACTCTTAGCGATAGTGATGAAGAGGAGAATGATTTCAGGGATGAGTCATAACATGGTTTGTGTATCGCCTTTATGGCAAGTCACTTGAGCACACCTAGTTTTTCCCACGATGATGAGGAGACTTGTGTACGTGAGAGCCACGATGATGAGTTGAGTGTTTCTAGTTAGTGTGAGAGTGATTTTGAGAGGAAGGTTAAAGTGAAATCCAAATAGCATTTAGAGATTTATACACCGCGACCTTAAATACGAAGAAGTTGAATAAAGAGTTAGGTCTTAAGGTGATAAAATTGGAGAGAGAAATATGAGTTTTTAGAGAGTTTGAGGCATCGACGAGTCAACTCGAGAAGGTGAAGGTTACTTTCAGTGAGCAGTTGATCATTCTAGGTCGGGAAAAGAGTGAACTTGAAATCCGTGTGCCATAACTAGATAAACATCTCGAGCATATACGGGAGGTTAATGTCACTATAGAGGACACATCTAAGAAGGTTCAAAAGGTGCTCCTCGATCCCGCTTTGAGTAATATTGAGAGACTAGGAATAAATTATGACAGTATGTCTACTTCCCATGTTTCACCCGAACCAGTTCCCAAGTTGAAATTAGGACTCTCTAGATTGTCCTCGGGTTGAAGGACCTGGAGTTAAGGGGAAATATCTTAATGAAAGCATCGGGGTAAAGTTTTATTAAATCAATAATGTGATTACAAATTCTTGTGGAGTCACTCATGCAGGTCACACTTACACCCAAACCAACCATAACAAAACCCTAAAAATGGAAAATCCTTGGAGGAAAGCCCTCAACTCAATGCAAGACCCAAAATGAAAGAGCATTAAATGACTAGAGAAATGCTGCACAAAGAATACCTGATGACTAAAAATAAACTGGAAGCCAAGTTGTAGAAATCCTCAAAATTTCACGATCGTTCTCTATCTCAAAGAAGCTTGAACACATAATTTGAAAGACAAAATGACTTTTTGACACATTTTTTAAGGGCAAAAATGTGCGTATGAAATGCGCCTATCGAAGACCCATTAGATTACTGATACATGGAAAATTTAAGTCAACTAGAAATTTTTAAAGTTAGAAACTTAAAAATTATCCTTCTCGGTTATACAAATATAACAACGAATGGCCTCTAAAAACCAGGAGATGACAACCCAAAACCATTTGTAAAAACCTTCACCCACTTCTTGGCAGATGTGAGCAAAGTCTTAGGGGATTTTGTTATAACATATTTCGTTAGCATCTCATGACCCATAGAGAACTATATAAAACCATACAATAGAAAGTGAAAGATCTCAGCCTCGGACAAACAGGTACTAAGGAAGGACCTCGACTCAGTAAAGAGGTTGTCCTCCTTTCCACCTGGGCGGATTGGGTCGATGCCAGCAAGGGTAACCGATAGACTATAACTTTAGTAATGTTGTCAAAGGTTGTCCAAGACCATATTCATAGCACCAAAAATAGCCAACATGTGAAAATATTCCCTAATGGGTAAAACATTAAACTATTACATATTTTGTAGGTGTTCCATTCACAAATTGCCCCAACTTAGCCAATATTGGCCAAGTAACCATTCCTTCATAATCATTCACTATAAATGGTGAGATCCCCTATTAGCATCAGGGGAGGAAACGGACCAACTAACCAACTGATAGACAGAGAGATATTCTCATAATCTAACTATCTAGGTAGAGATACTGAGCGATTTTACTACTCTGATGTTAGTGCTAAAAGATAACCTATGGGCGTAAGCTCATTCTTGGGGGCTGAACCCTTTAACTTCGTGTGTAATTCCTCTTATTCTCACCTCTATCTCCATACATATATATTTTTTGTTTATATATTTGTTATCTCGGTTGGATATCAACTACCTAAGACAAAATCTTGAAACCAATTTTAGATAGTAACAGTCATTTAGCATGGAATCCCACTCGGGAAAAATTACAGGCACCCACCCCACACACAAGTACACTAGTATAAAAATTGCAGGGGTTATAAAAAAGGATATACTTAACTTACAACTCTTGATTTGATCACAACCACAAATTATCATCGTCCCAAACTTTAAACCTCGGCATTAATAGTTATATTAAACTCCACCGTAGCTTTGAATTGATAACCATAACCCTTGGGCCTCAATATCCGCCTATTTATAAAACGGATGCGTCTACTCAAATATCTACGGTAGCTTAGATTCTTGGCTCACCAGTCTCGCAAACATGCGTTGGATCTCAACCCAAGTCCATCGGCTCACTAATCTCTAAAATCTCCTCAAGATTTAATCACAAACAAAGCCAAAACCTCCACAGATTTTTAAATGAAACCGTGGGAATTTTTATTTCAAAAAAATGACATTATATATATTATTTTATGTGGAAAAGGGTATTTACAAAACACTAAAAAGTAACCAAAAGTATCAATCGGTGTTCATGAGAGTTCATCGGGTTAAAACTCAAAAAGGGTTCTTTGAAAAAAAAAGATAAGTGTTCTTTCGAAAGCCTCACACGAAACTCTTTTTATAAATAAAAAAACAATTGAAAAAAAGAGTCCTAATTGAGCAAAACATTTTAATTAATAAAAAAAACTTTGAAAAACTTGTTGATTACATAAACCTATCAAAAAAATAATTTATATATATATATATATATAGGGAGAGGATCACAAGTGGACCTAAAAAATGGATTTTTTAATGGACCTTAATAAAAAAAACACCTAATAACTCATTAATTTTAATTCATATGTTATATTTGGTCCGCGCCAGCGGCTTCCATGGTGGGGGTAAGTGGTAGGGGTGGGTGGGGTAGAGGGGGGTAAGTGGGTCTCGGGTCACACGTGTGTCCGTTGCCGATGGCGCGGACCAATGACACTATAGAAATTGAAATTAATGGGTTGTTAAGTGTTTTTTGTTAAGGTCCATTAAAAAGTCCGCTTTTTAGGTCCACTTATGATCCTCTCCCAATATATATATACGCGCAAAACCCAGACCTTCAACCTGCTAACCTACCATGAAAGCCTCCATTATAGCGGTGAGGAAAGTCATTATAACGACGTATTATAATTGCGGTCACTGAAAAATTGGGCGCCATCATGGGTTTGGCTTTTTCGCAGAAATCTTGCGATCAACACGTGGGAAGTACTAAGAGCAAACAAATTTATTATTTTACATGACCCTTGTAGATTGAATTATTTGTTGGAGTTTTATTCTTAAAACCATGTCAGAACGTTTTATTTTAGTTAATAAAAGGATTGCCTTATTCATTTTTAAATGAGATCGGATTTATGAGAATGCTTTATATTTATGTTTTTTAAATATATTGATTGATAAGTTAGTCAATCGTACTGAGTAGGAATTTTGGTGAGTTGGGTTCGGCTTGATTATAGGACATCGAAATTTCTATTCTAGAACTATTGAACAGTTTATACCTTAATCAGAGGATTGACATCCAGTCAGAATGATTGTGATACAATCCTAGTGGTTTATCTCAAACAACGGTAACATGTTTGGTGGTTCGATAACTTGTATGATAATTCAAAAAAAGATTTTGATCAGCACATCCATGAATGTATTGAACAGGTCCACCCATGGGATTGAAGCCTAAGAGTTATCTTGATTAGACTTAGGAAATCTCATGCCATTTGTAAAAGGTTCATAGATTCTTAATCCCGATAATTATGAGGATTGGTATACTTGCACAAATGTTACCTTGATTACTCTAGGTGAGATCAGATTTTATATCAGGTCAATAAATCTCAACATATTGGGTTAACAGTTGTGTGAGTAGATCTAAGATTATAATTCGAAGGAATTCACATCCCGAGGATACCCTAGATTGTGATTCCCCCATAATAGAATTATAAGATTTTTTTCTCGAGTTAAACCTGATCAAAGGATTTTTATAATTCGGGGAAGTAGAAGAATATGTTAAGCCTGAAAATCGATGAATTGATTAGATACTGGTTAAAATCAATTAGTTGGAGATTGATTTAACCAAGGAGGTATTGAAATCTTAATGTGAGGAATCACATTATGTACCATGAGTAACTTTGAAAATAATACCTCATTATATTCGAGTAATTTTTTAGATAATTAAATAAGAGTATAGTCATAAATATTTAGTGAAATTAATTATGATTAAATAAAGAAAGGAAATAAATTGCAGGATTTTTAATTTGGGATTTTTGAATATTTATTTGGAATCCATTTTAATTATTTGTCTTAGGTCTTTAGTATGGTACACATACCCAAGTAGTTAGGCCCATATTCTTAAGAAACCCAGTTTAGCCTAATCCCACCACTTAAATTGGTGTGTGTATTGAATTAAGTCTGGATTTTATTTTGCATAATTCATTAATAGGTTTGAGAGAGTGAAGATAAAACACTATTCACATTTTTGTGAAGAGGTCAATAGAGGGTTTCATAGCTCACTCAAACTGAGAGTTTTCCTCTTTAAAGGTACCCACACACCAATCTAGATTTGGCAAGATCATACACTAGAAGATCCAAGCATTTCAGAGCATTTAAAAAAGATTTTGAAGATCCAAAAAAAGTAAGACCCCCATCTTCATCAAATACCTTTATCTATGTAGGAGTGAAACTGGATTTGCAAATGTATTGTATTCAAAACCTTAGGTTTGTTTTTCAAACCTAGTTTTTGCGATCACTCTTTCTATTGTATGATTAATCTAAGATGCAAAGGCTGAAAATTTTTCTTTTTCATATATCGATCCCCAATAATTGGTATCAGAGCCTTTGGCTTAGATTAGTCCTACTTTGGAGAGGTCCATGTTGTCCAACCATGAAAACCCTAGTTCAGCATGTTATGGGATTGTACATTTTTGTATATATTTTCGTAATAACATGGTTTGCATAGATTCTTTATTTGAATAACTTCTATCATGGTCACATATGTTTTTTCCTATGTGAATGGATCTTATGGTGGTTTATCTGTAGTTATTTTTCTCTCCTAGATTCAACATGGTTGTAATAATTAAGTTTTTATAATTATTCATTATCGGATATTTTGAGGCGATTTTGTGGGAATGTAATATTTATTTACACATAGAATAATGAATTTATAAGGGTTTGGGTACTGAATAAAGTTTCATGAAGTTACATGAAGATCCAGATGAGTTATGATCATTTTTGCATGCAATTCTCGTAAGGAGGACGAAGTTATCAGGCTACAGGATCGAATCGATATGGATCCTTTATTTTTTTTTCTTGGTGTTTTTCGACTGATTTGTATGGTGGTTGTTCTTCATCATTCCTACCATATCAAAATAAATTATCTCTGGCAGAAAAGATCATCAAGAACTCCTATTTTTTTCAGTCAAATTCGAGTTGGTCTTTACATCATAAAGAATTGTTTTCCATCCTTGGGCTTGAAGAATTTTACTTCAATTAGAGTTCTAGGAGATGACGGAAAGAGATGTTATTTGCTTATTGATTTATTATTGCTTGATCTCATTTATTGTAATTCTACCATCTTTCATGTTGACATTTTCATGTTCTAATTAATTTGTGAATTAGGAACACTCGATTTTATGGACAGCATGGATATATTTATGGCCGACCTAGAACACCATTTTTTACAGAAATTTTATTTTATTTATTCTTTTCTAAATTGAATTTAATCGAGGTAATTAATTTAAATTTATAAATTAAATTAAGATCTCCGGGGTTATATTTTCATTTAAAAATTTTTTATTTATTAAAAATTAAATTGTGAGATCAAAATTTAATTTGTACAAGTAAATTGAAAAATTACAAAGGATTTGATTTGGTATTTTAGAATTGAATAATTGTTTTTCTATAGCCCTCAAGTTTTAAAACAAAAAGTGGGAGAGGGGTTCAACATAAACTCCACAATCTCCATTGTTATTATAAAATTATGATTCAATTAACTTCTGGTGTCAGTTTGATTTGACCCCCAACAAATGGTTTTAATCAAAAAATTTTAAAATTCGTAAGTAATAGTGTATTGAAATCAAATGTGAGCTTTATGGTCCTCCTATAAAAGAAGTTTTTCCCTATCAGGTTTAATTTTATTAGACGAACCAATGGTATACACTTAGACACAACTAATGATATCCTCCGTATTAGGGTCGTTGTTATTAGGTGTGGGGCAAAAAGACGTCGACTATTCAATTATGGTGGAGAAAAATTTCAGAACTATCCGGAGTACATAATTAAAAGTTTATTATCTACTTAGTTCAATCCGAAGTGATTTAAGCTCTGTAAGGACATATTTTACATAGTCCGTTTTACATTTAAATATGTCGTATATCGCTACACCCGTCGAAGGATGTTCAAGTTCATATATGCAAGTCGACGGATCCAAATATCAAAGTTCTTCAACAACAAGCCTCCACAAGATTGATTTTGGTAAGGTTGATGCTAAAGTTCCTTAATGTTTCATTTAAGTGTTGGGATATTTTTTTAAAATGTTTTTATAAACCTGAGGCATTTTATTAAGTCAAAATATTTTTTTCTAATGACATTTATATGTCGTTCAAGCGACAGGAGGAATTCGATCAAACAACCCCTTCAACCGACATTACATGTCGCTTGATTGGTCGTCAAAACCTCGCTTGAAGCATTTCATCAAAAGATTGCATACTGTTTAGGATTTTTAACTGTCGTTTGTATGGTCGTTCGAAGTCACTTCTAACAACATCAAATGTCGCTCAAACGACATTAAGATCTCGTTCGAACGACCCCGCCGACTAAACTTTTTTATAAATACCTGATTTATGAGTCCATTTTTCTTAAGAAGATTTGAGAGTGTTGATACACGAAAACTGCACTTCAGCCGAATTTTAGTCTTCTCTTTTAGGGTTTAAAAACTTTATTTTTGATTCACAAATCATCCCAAATACTTTAGTGAATCATTTTGGAACCCAATGCACAACTTTGTTCAAATTTCTCTTATAGAGATGAAATCTCTACTGCTGGATTAGTGGTTCTTACGGGAGCTACTTACTGACTACGACTGCGATTATTGGGAATACTTGAGGGTTTTTCTTACTGAAGATAGAGTTGCGGTTCTTATAGGTCTACTGCGGTGAATTCATTATTAGTTCTAGGTTGCGGCCTATATGAGTGTTCTGCGGAATATTCATTGCAGACTTCGCTGTGTATATGTAAGTTGAGATTTACTCCTAAAAATGCAATAAAAGGTTTTAATCGAATAGAGTTTTTTTCTGAAATTTGTGTTTCTAGTAATTTTGTGATTATTTGTGATGGCATATATGCATGTTTTAGGGTTCTAATTTTTTTTTTAATTTGGATCAAAAATTGACATCTAAATAAATAAATATTTAATCAGAAATTTGTGAATCCCAAAAGTAAGCGATATCGCACCACATTCTCAAACTAGTATCAGAGATTTTTAAGCGATATTACCTTCTCAAATTGGTATCAGAGATTTTTAAGAGATCTTACCTTCTCAAATTGGTATCAGAGCAAGTTTCTCTAATTTATCAAGTTTTCTGCAAAAATTTTGTGATACCAATTTTTTGAAAAATATGATTTTTAAATTTCGCAATATTTTCGAATGAAAACTTATATAATCAGATGCTCATTTTGTATAAAACAACTTATGCCTCCTAGAAACCCGCGTGAAATCTTCTTTAAAGGCGATTGATGAGAGTGTTTGGGTTGTTTGTGAAAGAGCATGAACTCCTCCCACTATCATCGCTAATCATGTCACAAATCTTAAACCTGCGTCAGACTAGACTGAGGACGAATTTAAATGGAGAACATATAATTCTAATGGGTTAAGTTTAATTTTTAGAGTCATCACTCCTGACGAGTTCCGTCGCATCATGGCATGCACCACGTCAAAAGAAGCATGGGATGTTTTACAACTCACCCATGAAGGCACAAATGCAGTGAAAGAGTCTAAATTAAAAAATTTAACTACTCAATTTGAAATGATTACCGTTGTTGAATGTGAGTGTTTCGATGAATTTTATGCACGTTTGTCTGATATTGTCAACCATAGTTTCAATCTTGGTGGACATATTCAGGATGCATGAGTAGTTAAAAATATTTTGAGATCGTTGCCTAAACATTTTATCTCGAAAGTGACTGTGTTAAATTCCTTAGGAAATTTGAGCAATCTTAAGTTATAAGAACTGGTAGTAGACCTCCAAACATATGAAATTGACATGTTTCCTAATACTTTCAAAGCCTAAGTATAGAGGGATAGCACTTAAAGACCAGTCTAGAAAAGGTGAGGAAGATTCCAAGAGAGAGAAGAAAACAAAGTGAAAGTTTTTGAGTCCGAGTCTGAGGGAGAGTTTGATTTTGATGATGTGGACATGTTTGCAAAAAAATTTCAAAAGTTTCTCAAATTTTCAAACGAAAATTCTTCCAATAAAAGAGTTTTTGAGAAAAAGAAAAAGAAAGAAGAGACCATAGAGAGTGGTGAGAAAGAGAAAGAGGAAAAGGATATATGTTTTGAGTGCAAGGGCAGAGAGAACAAGGCATTTGAGTGTCCCACTAAGCTAAAGAGAAAAGGAAATAATGTGTCCATGCCTGCCACTCTTAGCGATAATGAGGAAGAGGTGAATGATTCCGGGGATAAATCATCACATGGTATGTGTGTCGCCTTTATGTCAAGTCACGCTAGCACACCTAGTTTGTCCCACAATGATGAGGACACTTGTGTACATGAGAGCCACGATGATGAGATGAGTTTTTCTAGTGAGTGTGAGATGCCTACCACTCTTAGCGATAGTGAGTAAGAGGTAAAATATTTTGGGAATTAGTCATCACATGGTATGTGTGTCGCCTTTATGGCAAGTCACGTGAGCATACCTAGTTTGTCCCATGATGATGAAGACACTTGTGTACATGAGAGCCACGATGATGAGTGGAGTGTTTCTAGTGAGTGTGAGAGTGAGTTTGAGAGTGAAGGTGAAAGTGAAAGTGAAATCCAAATAGCATTTAAAGATTTATATGCTGAGAACTTAAAGACGAAGCAGTTGTATAAGGAGTTAGGTCTTAAGGTTATAAATTATGAGAGAGAGAGATAGGAATTTTGAGAGAGTTTGAGGCATTGGCGAATCAAATCGAGAAGGTGAAGGTTACTTTGAATGAGAAGTTGATCGTTGTCATTCGGGAAAAGACTGAATTTGAAGCCCATGTGTCACAACTAAATAGAGATCTCGAGTGTATTCGGGAGGTCAAGGTCACTATATAGGACACATCTAAAAATTTTGTTTTATGTTTTTAAATTGGTTTTAAATGGATATTTGGCATATTTTGATGATGTTTTTTATTCAAAAGGGAAAATCTCTTATATCTTGTAGTGGTTTGGAAAATGATCTTTATATTATAAGACATGTCGCACCACCATTGCATAATACTAAATTGAATAATTTAAATAGGAATAAGGAGAAATTTATTTCTCCTTTAACCAATCCATTACTTCTTTAAATTAGTTTACAAGATGATATTTATTTGTTATTTCAGTTTCTAACTTTCCATTTAATTTGCAATTTAGTTTGGAACATAATTTCAAGTTCCAAACATTTCAATTTGGTTATTTTACTTTCGAACTGTTTTATTGTCCTTTACTTTTCAAATGCACTTTTATCCTATTTTTTAATCGTAGTTATTTTTATTTTACTTCAATTCCTATTTATATATGTAGTTTACTTTAATATTAAAACAAAAAACCATTTATCACTTCATAAAAAGTCTTCTTAAATGAAGCATTCGAACATAGCACAATCGGTTGATTATTTGTTGGCTAAATATATTCAACTTTGGTTAGCAAGACCCATAATCCTATCTTGGCACACTCACAAAATTCTCACAAATCAAGCCACTAAAACATATATGGATCGGTTCATCTTGCTGATGCAAGTCGGTATGATCCCTCCCAGTTAGGAGATAACTTTCCATCGGAGGATTTCCTGCCCCTAGTAGAAACTTCTTGAGCACTAACTACCCCACTAAAAATTATAGGGTAACTTTCTTATTGTGGTGTTTCTCGATGGATGAGGGCTTGTTCCCTATGTTCTATTGCCATGTCCAACATGTGAGCAAGATAATCATTGCTATCATACTCATAGATATCAAACCAAAGTTTAAGTAGGTTGATTGCTAAAATAATGATGTTCTCCATGCCATAAGTTATAGCATAAGGATTTTCTTATGCGAATTTTCTTGGATTAGTTCGGTAGGCCTAAATAATGAATGGGAGTTAGTTTATCCACTATACTTTGGTATTCTCTAATCGGAGCTTTATATTTTCAAGGAGCGTATTATTGGATCTGTGGTAAGGCCACTGAATCATAATGGTTAAAAATTCCATATCATGCACAAAAGTCTTTGAACTTTTTTATATAGAATTAGGTAATATCGTCTGATACAAAGGCCCTAGGAATCCTAAATCTGGTGATGATATTACTCAAAATAAATCATTTCCCCGTGGTTAGACGCTGAATCATAATGGTTGCCAATCCCATATCATGCACAAAAGTCTCTAAACTTTTTTTCCTGAACTGGGTCATATTTTCGGATACAAAGGCCTTTGGAATCCTAAATCTAGGGATAATATATGATAGTGCGCACGAACTAATGGATCAATTTATTTAATTAAATTCCCCAACTCACAAATCCAAATTTTAATCTTTAATTAATTAAGGTGTGCATGAGAATAATATCCAAATATAGATTTGCAATTTTCAGACCAAATATGCAAAAATACACGAGATAAGGAAAAATTCTTTTACATGGAAAAAACTTTTATTCAGCACTATTGGAAGTTTATGAATACAGACGACTTACAAAACATCTTGATAAAGTAAGTCAAACGCGTAGAAATCCAAAAACTCCAACAAATATGACCCAGCACTAGAGTCGCCCACAGGTAGCAGTCTACCATCAATATCCACCTATTCAACCTTCTTCCTTCTTTAGCGGTGAATCCTTGTTTCTCAGAGTCAGCCATAGAAAAAATTCTATACAAGCGTGTATCACAAATAGCCTTCTTTATGTAGATATTCATTAAAAAATAAAATCTCGTCCGATCGTCCGGACGAAGGCGCAAGTCTTCGAATGACACTGCATCTCGTTCTAATAGCACTTTGAACGATGAGTTCTCACGAGATTACAGTGTGAACCAAAAAAGATTTCATTTGAAACTTCATTAAATTAGTTCAAACACAGACTTATGACGAGACATCAGTGTAGACACCACATTCTAGGACCCCCTAAGTCTCTCCTTAGACCCCCAGAACTCCCCCTTTCCACCGCAAACCTAGGTCGCACTCTGAGTACCAATCTAGAGGCCATCGGGCGCCATCAGGCCCTATTTGACTCAGGTAAACTCTTTCATTAGAGTGAAATATCTTTGAATCTTAAAAAGTCCCCAAATACCCTTTCCAACGGTCGACCCCATGCGGGAATCGGCATAACAGTTCGAATGAACGGACCATTTTACTACCGAAAACTGATTCTGAGGCCATCGGGTGCCATGGGCCCCTAGTTAACCCCAATCAACTCCACCGTGAGAGAGAAATATCTTTGAATATTCATAGGGAACTAAAACCCCTTTCCAATGGTACATCCCGTGCATGAAACAGCATAATCGTTCGGACGAACAATCAATTTTCCCTCGAAAATTGATCTGGAGGCCATCGGGCACTTTCGGATTCCATTTGACCAAAGTAAACTCTTCAGATCAAATGGGACTGAATGAGTCTCCAAAGGTCACTGAATACCCTTTCTAATGATCGGCCTCGTGCGCGATTCTGACCTACGGTACGGACGAACGATCCGTTTTACTCTGAGAGGTCACCGGGCACTTTCGAGCCTCGGTTAACCAAGGTGAACTTTCAGAACCAAGAGAAACTATTTTGAATGTCAAATTACATCTCCTTATATTTCAAACGGCCCACCCCGTGCTCTATTCTATCTTATCATGCGGGCGAATGACCCGTTTACGTCCAATGATCTCCCGCCCAAAGGACCGACGTGCGTTTTCGAGACAAATTTGACCCAAAGCCAACTCCTGGACCCTGGAGTGGTGAAAAGGACTCTCGAAGGCCTCTGAAATACCTTTATAATGATATGCCTCGTGCGCAATTCAGATCAACGGTTTGTGCGCTCCGAATGTTTTTCCAGAAAAGTCCGCACAGGACTACCAATTGGTAGGTCCTGAACCCTGCCTATCGGCACAGTGTCAAGGGTGACCGACCGATAGGCACCCCCTAGGCTAGGCCAATCGGCACCCCCTTTTTCCCTATAAATAAAGGCCATGACTTCATTCCTAATACACACAGCAAACCCATCAGCATCAATGATCTCAGCAACATTCTCTCAAAGTCAGCGAAGTTCCATATGAGAAGTTCCATTCACGCCTAAATACCTATCCTTTTCACACCCAATTTGGAAAATATCCTTATCTCTTGGCAACATCCATTAACATTCGAAGAAGTTCATCCAAGATACTCCAAATAAGGTCCAATTACTTATCCTCCTCTTTTAAATGTCTTGTTTTCACATAAGTTACATTAGATTCATAATCTAGTTTCACTTTAGTTCATACACATTAACATCTACGCTTTTAATAGTATATTGCACATACTTTATTTTTCATAAAAAAAAACTAAAAACAAATAAAAGAGGGTTACACCCATAAATTCCGAACGGAATTATCGACCACACTTTTCAAAACCAAAAATACATTTCCTACCCGCACACACCTAATAAAATTTCGTTCGAATCTATAGGATAAACCCCACCCCTATTCTACATTCGAACTACGTGGAATTTGATGCCTCTATAAGCTATGTAGGCATCCCAGATTAAAATTCGAGACTCGGGTCTAATTTTCTAATTTTCCAATTTCTCTTATTTCTCAAAATCCCTCATTTTGACAATTGTCATACATATACATATAGTATGTTTGTCCGTGTCTCATCCCACATATATTATCGTTTCCCAATAATGATCAATATCGAGATGAACGATCATACTTTATCTTCTACATTTATTATCACTTTGATAATATTCATGTGGTTGACTTTACCCTATCTTTTCCATGGTATGGGTCGAGCAATTCCATTCTCCATTATAAAAGCACATACACACACTTCACGGGGATAAAGGAAAATATTAACATTTTCCCATAAGAGACCGGAAGGGCGGGGTGAGTGCCTAACACCTTTCCATTCCATAACTTAGCCCCCGGACCTCCGATCTATTGGTTTTGTATGCATCAATTTTTCCTTGATGCCACTTTCTCGAAGTGGCAACATATTATTTTTATCTGTTTTGAGAAAAATAGGCTGGAGACTCTATCTATTTACATTCACCCCACACCGACGACGGTCGATTCCCCTTTTCGAAGAGAAGGGTGCGAGACCGTGACGCAGTTCTTCCTCGGGGGATCCTCCTTCCTTTCCCCCGGAATGAACACCACGCCGACCGGGATGGCCACAGTGGCGACTGTACTGGTAACTATTTTTAAGAGCGGGACTTTATTTACATGGGTGTTTATTTTTGTCTATTCCCTATTTGCATGTTCCTCTTTATTATTCATGCGTACCTCATGCTTATGTTACTATTCACACACTTGTATAATACCCACCATGTACACTTCACACCATGTGCACCAAGTATCACGTATATCCACATGTTGCACACGTCACTCACACATCGCTTATCCAGGCTCGGTATGGCTTTACTATTGGTACTTGTACTTTTCTTCCTGTTTGGCATGATAAAAAAAAAGATACTCTCTCCATAAGATATTAATAAGAGAATCATGCATGATTCACACGACATCACCAAAGATAAATTTTATTGACCAAATTGTGTCCCGTAACTGGAAAGTTACTTCGTGATGGGCGCTGGTCTGGCAGGGCGCAGTTAGCCTAATCGATATGACTCTCACCTTCCATTGGCCAAGTACCTTCGACGAATATTGAACGGTTCCCCCGCATCGTATCGCTTGACCGAAGTCATTACGAGAGGTATATCACAGGGAACTCATTCACGTACATCGAGTATATCAAATTTCTCTCAAGAGTACCGTACCCATGAGTTATATTGTGAGGCAATTCACATACACTTAGGTATATCAAATGGCTTGTCCACATGTACTGATTTCCCTCAAAAGTAAGATGTATATCGTGGAAGTCACACTAAAGGGGGTAACCCTTTCCAATTCACCCAACTAAACTGCATACCCCCATATAGGTGTCAAGCCTAGGACACACATGTTAGATTGCGGTGTCAACTCGAAACTCTACCGAAATTCCGGGTCGGCCTGCCGCCCAAATTTTTGCATAATTTTTAAAATGGAACCCTATCCATGAGCCTGGTTAAAAGTCCAACCATAGCTTTACATATGTTGCAAATCCAATTTTTCCAGGCTCGGATCCCGTTCGGCCGATCATTTTGCATTTAGGTGAACTTAATACAAGTGAGAACCTAATAAACATAATAATCATGCTGAGACCCGTCTCTCGTCTTTTCCTCACTCTTTTTCCAAAAAGTGTCCCAAAACATTTTTCTTCTCCTATTAAAAAAAATACCAAAAACATTTTCATTGTCATCTTCTCCAAAAAAGTCAAAAAATATTTTCCTCCTTTTCCAAAAATAATAAAATTCCCTTTTTCTCTTCCAAAAATAAATTCCAATTTTTCTTCTTCTCAGGTCGATCACATAACCTTGCCTTGGCTCCGTATTGGCTTCGGTCTTTAGTCGAACCACCCCGAAGTTCTGGAAGTCCCCTTACTTACTCCGAGTTCGAGACTCACCTGCCTTTTGTGGAGAACACTAATCAAGTGCCGAATGTATAGCCAAATTGATTGACCGTTCTAGCTCATCTCACTATCAAAATTAACAACCTTCAAATCGAGGTTCACGAGATGTAAAGAAACTGGGTCCCTATCCCCGAAGATCCTGAGGTCATTTTCCCTCGCGTTATGGGTCCGCCTACACCCGAGCCTATCTGGGTTCCAGAAGAATACCATTATTCCCCTCGTGCTCCTTCTGCTAATGGGCCGACACCAACCCAACTTCCAATGCAAAACCTTGCTCAAACCGAGGCTAGTTTACCCATAACAATTTATTCGAAAGAGGAAAAACTTAACAAGGTCAAGGAAGACCTCAAGATGTTGACTAAGAAATTCTACCAAGTCAAAATCTCTAGGAACTACATGGACTACACCCACATGTCTCCCTATCCTAAGTCCCGGTTATAAGAAAAATTTAAGATGCCCAATATCGACAAGTTTGGCCAAAGTGGACCCCCAATCATTAATCTCCAGAGCTATCACCGAGCCATGACTCTCCTAGGGGATTCTGAAGAAATAATGGCTCAGATGTTTTAGGAGACCTTGAAAGATAGCACCCATTGTTGGTTCCTATCCTTTGAAGAATCCAGAATCCATAGTAAGGAAGATATTTCTCGTGAGTTCATGTCATGGTACAAGTACAATGAGGAGCTAGAGGTTACCCTCCGTGATATAGAGATACCTAAACAAAACCCTGGAAAATCAGTCACCAACTTCATAGCAAGATGGAGAGAAAAATCAGCTACCATAACCAATCGGCCTTCCAAAGAAGAACAAGTCAGTATGTGAAGAAGAACTTTCTACCACATGTCTGAGCAACCATGGGAAGACAGTATTACCCTCACTTTCGATCCCTCCGAGAAGCAGGAGTAGAAATCAAAGAAGTTCTTGCTAAGACCGAAGTTGAACGGAAGAAAACCTCTGGACAATTTGCTTCTAATAAGTTTGAAAAATCTGCTAGTACCGCAGTTTCTACTATCAACAACATCTCTCATCCTGCAGCTTCATGGGCACTAGAAAGTTTCCCAAACCCAATCTAGAAGGAATATGCTGAGCTTCATGCTCCTCTCTCCAAAGTCTACCAGAGACTCTTAAACTGAAACCTAATCAAACCCTTGGACCCTCGTCTGTTACCAAATCCACTTCCAAAAACCTTCAAACCTAATGCCCATTATGATTTCACCACACTGCTGGCCATACCACTGACCAATGCTTCCATCTTCGAAACACAATCCAAAGCCTGATTGACCGGGGTATCATCGCCCCACCATCTAATCCTAAACCAAACACTACCCATAACCCACTCCTGAATCATGCAAACGCCATCTTCCTAGAAGAAGACTCAGAACTCGACCCATCTACCTAGATCATGCCAAGTAAATCACCATTCATACCCATATACTCTCTTAAACCTCTGTGAACATACCCATATTTCCTCTTACACCCTACCAGCCTTGCCGATCAAACCTTATCACTCCACACCAGAGCCTGCATTGTGGTCCGTACCCGTTCTGGAGGTAAAAATATGGAATTATCAGAGTGCTGAACCAACTCCTAGAGTTTGGGCTGAAATTTACCTCCCAGATGACCATCGACTGTCAGAGATTCATTGGGTTGTTCTTAGAAGCTCGAAAGTGGGCCCGAGAGTCAGATAACTGGGTAGTACAAACAGACAAGGTCAATCTAGATGACCTAGTCCAGATTATGGCAGATTTGTTTCTACAAACTGGTGATATTTGTAACATATCCAAGATGCTCGACGCTTTGAAATTATAAGGACACCTGGTCCCTTCAGTCATGCATTTCCCTACCGAATGGGAATAATTATATGAAGAAGCCGTAGAAGTTGTAGAGTGTATTGACTTTGCATAGAAAGATAATATCGTTGCCACTGGATGAGGAGACGATTCTGAAGATTTAGATGAAGAGGTAGATTCAGGAAAGAATAGTCTAATATACAACCTATATGGAGTGATATCATTCGAAGAGATGCTAGGAGAGATCAACCAGGTAGCTGAGAAACCCGATATCGATGAAGAAATATGGTTTCTATTTTTTCCCTCTTTCGTGAACCACATAACTAGGTCAGGGAGACCTTACCAGAATCCAAACTTACAACCATCAGCAAGCGATAAAGGGAAAGATGTTGAGAATCTCCCTATGCTAGAAATGACTCTTGAAGAAAGTAAGGTCCTTAAATCAACTTAAGAAAACTCAAGCTAACATAACTCTATAGGGACCTTTTATATCTTCCTAACTACACTGAAATGCTCAAATCAAGCTACTCACAGGACCCAAAGTTTCTCCCTCGACCACACCAGAAGAAGTAGTGAACCCAGTTAAATCCCTGACCTCTACTCGAATGCTCTCCTTCTCCGAGGAGAAAATCCCTATGACTGGTCCCAACCACAACCATGATCTCAATATCTCTATTGAATTTATGGGGAAAATTGTCCCCCTATGGTTCGTCGATAATGGATCAGCTCTGAATGTGTTCCCACTAAGAACCCTCAACTATCTGGGATTGAAAGTGAGCGACCTTGCTCTAACCTCTACTGTCGTACGTGCCTATGATAACACCCGTCGAGAAATAATGGGATCAATCAAGATTGTAATAGGGGATGACCCTATAAATTCTGCTGTTGAATTCCAAGTCATCGACATCCCAGCCTATTTTAATCTACTGCTCGGACAACCGTGGCTCCACAGCATCAAAAGGGTGTCTTCTTCCCTTCATCATAAATTGAAGTTATTTGCCAAAGGATAAGTTATCACCATCTTGGGAGATAGTGACAACATCGAGAATGCTAGCACCAGTAATTTGGTACTCGAGATACAACACGGGGTGAACGATATGCTGCTATCGGGCTTCCAGGTCGAACCACTCCTACTCCAAGCAAGGGACGGCTTCAAGGATAGGGTTTGTACAAAATATGATCCTCATGGAAACATTAATGCAATCCAAATGTTCAATAACATGCACTTAAAGCCCAAACTGAGGCTAGGGCAAAGACAACAAGGGATAACTGAACCTATTATGTTGAAGGAGGCCTTTACTCCCTGTGGCTTGGGATATTAACCATCACAAGAAGAACTCAAATTGATCCGTCAGCCTCGACTGAAGAGAAAGTTAGAATGCTCCAGAACTATCTCGGGAGATTCCCTAAATGGAAGATTCATCAGAGAGGGAGAAGATTTCCCCTTATGTGACTTCCCTAAACCTTGGTATGACCCTGTAGACAAGAATATGAAACTATGAATGGAGATCTTTTTTTAAGACAGCTACCCGGGGGTCGAAAGTTCCCAACACTATGTGCAACCACTCACTAAGGAGACCATAGCTGATATCAGGATTTTGAGGACAACGACTCCGAGGATTCTTTCAACTTATAAATACTGGGGATGGCACTCTGTATGATCCACTTGGGGACTACATTATCCAATCCATCCTACCTCATCAAAGATGTTAATACACATCTTCTCAACTGGCATGCTGCACCTGTGCCACCTGCTAATAGTCAACCTAACCCTGATGTTTATAACCTTTCCCCTTTAGTTATTTCCTATCACTCTGATGTAAATGCTATTATTCATATCAATGAAATAAATGAAGATTTTGAGTATCTTGTTGTGCCTTACATTAATTGTCTTGATTCCAATCAAACTTTTGATGATGATGACTTTGCAAATAAGGTTAATAACAAAGAACTTAATTGCATTCAACTTAATAAAGAAGAAACTGTTGTTATTAATCTTGGTTCTAGTAGCCAAATGCGCGAGATTGGGAAAGGGTATACCCTTGATGAGCAAGAGCACACATAACTCGAAGACCTACTGAAGAAATTTGTAGATGTCTTCGCATGGTCCTATGATGATATATCGGGCATTGACCCTGAGATAGAACAGCATGAGATTCTAACTCTCCCGGAATATAAATAATTCAAAGAGATGCTGCGAAATCTCCACACCGAATAGTCACTCAAAGTAAACGAAGAAGTAGTTAAATAATTGAATATGGGTTTCATTCATGTGATCGAATATCCCACATGGCTAGCCAATATCATACACATATCGAAATTAGGAAGAAAGATCCGCATGTGTGTCGACTATCGGGATTTGAACAAGGCCTCTCCGAAGGATGATTACCCGCTACCCAACATCAATATGATTGTGGACAAAACTTCCAGTCATGCTCTTAAGTCATTTGTTGATAGTTTTATCGGATATAACCAGATCAAGATGCACCCTGATCATCAAGATAAAACCGCATTCATCACTCCTTGGGGAACCTTTTCCTATATTATCATGCCATTTGGTCTCAAATATATAAGGGCAACTTATCAAAGGGATGCCATAACCATTCTGCATGATCTGATATACAAGGAAGTCGAGGTTTATGTAGACGACATGACTATCAAGTCCAAGACTAGATAAGGTCATGTTCTTGATCTCCAAAAATTCTTTGAACGATTGGGACAGTACCAAATGCGGCTTAACCCACAGAAATGTGTCTTTGACGTTACCAAAGGAAAACTCTTTGGATTCATGGTCAGTGAGAAAGGGATAGAGTCAGATCCTGCTAAGCTGGAAGCCATCTACTATGCTAGTCAGAAATTGGTCGGTTACGAGGTCAACTACACCACCCTAGAAAAAGCATGTGTCGCTCTTGTCTAAGTTACCCAAAAGTTTTGGCACTACATTCTCACCTTCACTATCAAACTCGTATCCCGAATGGATCCCATCAAGTATCTACTCGAGAAACCCGCCCTATCCAGTCGAATGGCCCATTGGTGGATGCTTCTAGTCGAGTTTGATATCACCTGTGTCACACAGAAAGCCATAAAAGGAAGAGCCATCTCTGACTACCTTGTTGACTACCCTATATAAGAAGTCAATGTCTGGATATCTGAGTTCCCAGATGAGAATATCCTTTATGCCTCCCAAGATGATATTTGATATCAAACATTCTTTGACGGCGCTGCCAATAAAAGGGGAATGGAATTGGGATCCTCCTAATTACCCCTGATGACTCTCACACTCCCATTGCCACCAAATTGGATTTCCCTTGCACTAACAACATGACTGAATACGAGGCATGCATGGTAGGCCTCAAAGTTTCCCTCAAGAAAGGAATTTGATACCTTGATATCTACGGGTATTTAGCCCTCATTATCGATCAAGTACTCAGGAAGTGGAAAGTCAAGGATGATAAACTCTTACCCTTCCATGACCACCTTGAAGAACTAGCTTCCCAATTCCAAGAAATCACATTCCACTATCTACCCTGAGCAAAAAATAACCTGGCCGGAGCCCTTGCCACCTTAGCCTCCGTGATTAACATGCCTGAAGGAATAACCATGGCCCCTTTTCTTGTCCAGAAATAAGACAAACCAACCCACTACTATCACATCGAGCTATGCATGGAGGAAGAACTCGAAATAGTCGACTGCTAGTACTATGATATTTGTCACCTCCTCGAACACACTAGGTACTCCCAGGGAGCTGACAAGGAAGACCGAGAAACTCTCTACAGACTGATCTCCCATTACATTGTCTGTGATAAAGCATTGTTTAAGAGAAACTTCGATAGAACCCATTTACACAGCATCGCAGGGACTGACATTAAAGAAATGATGAAGAAAATCCATAAAAGGGAATGCGAACCCCGCATAAACGGCCATATGCTCGCAAAAAGATCATTCAAAAGGGATACTACTCGACTACCATGGTTCAAGACTGCACAGCCTATGTTCAAAGATGTCTCAAATGCCAACAGTTCTCCAACCTACAGCATCGGCCTTCGTGAGAATTATACAATATGACCTCTCCCTGGTCGTTCTCCATATAGGGCATCGACATCATAGGGAAAATTACACCGAAGGCATCCAATGGGCATGAGTTTATCCTAGTCGCTATTAACTACTTCGCCAAATGGTTCGAAGCCAAGTCATACACAGTTCTGAATGCCAATAAAGTTGTCAAATTCATCAAGAAAAACATCATCTTTCGATATGGGGTCCTACATAAGCTGGTATCGGACAATGGGTCACATTTTGAGGTGGAGGTTACAGAAGTGGTCGAAGAGTACGGTATTCAAATATATAAATCCTCTCCATACCGACCTCAAACCAATGGAGCAGTCGAAGCAGCCAATAAGAATTTCAAAGCCATCATCAGTAAGATGACCAAGAGTTATCGTAATTGGGCTGACAGGATCCCTTACGCCCACTGGGGCTATCGCACTTTAGTTTCAACCTATACTGGGGCTACCCCCTACTCTCTAGTCTATAGCATGGAGGAAGTTCTACCCATGGATATAATAATACCCTCGCTGCACATCACGCTTGAAAGCAAGGTCAGTGAAGAAGACTGGTACCAAAGACGTCTTGACAAGTTGTCCCTCTTAGATGAAAGGATATTAAAAGATCTCTATCGCATAAAAGGGTACCATCATCGTATAGCGCGATCATTCAATAAGAGAGTCAAGGACCGCGATGTTCGAGAAGGGGAATTATCCCTAAAAGAAATAGTAGAGCCTATCTCGGACCCTAGAGGGAAATTTAAGCCCAATTGGAGCGGCCCCTACATTGTGAAGAAGATCCTGTCCGGCGGCACCGCTGTGCTCACTGACCTCGACTGAGAATAAATGGGACGTTCAGTCAACCTAGACCGTCACAAAAAATTCTACCCCTAGTCTGAAATCTCAGCGCGCTATGACTGTTCTCATCTTCATTCTATTTTTAAAAAAATCTCTTCTTTTCTCCCTACCCAGAACTATGTGGGCCTGATCCTCTAAGAACATTTTCAAAAAATGGATTTCAAAATTTTTTAAAAAACCTCAGAGGTACGTAGGCAGCTCATTCGCTTCACATAAGCGCCCCTCACCTTCTTTTCCCAAAATGCTATTATTTTCTAATCCCAGAGAACGACAGTTCATTTTAACATATACATGAACAAGAGTATTATGTATGCCTTAGCGATTAGTATAGATAATTCAAAATGCAAAAAAGTCATCAAGAGGCACAACTACATAATCAAAAACTTATTTATTTCATTATCTGAAATTTTCGTACGATTACATTGGCATATGGAGTTAAACGACTTCCCTGACCAACACCACACCTACTAAAAAAATAGATAATAACAAACCCCACTACTCCTGAAAATCAACCCCCAGTTATACCCACAAAGCACAAAACCACACCTATTACAAAAAGCTTCACAAAGTCCTACCCGCAGCTTCCAGAGGAACCAGAACCATCATCACCAACATCCTGGACTCCCCAAACCTCCCCTGCCTTAATGGAGTATCGCAGATGCTGCATAAAACGATAAGCCCGGACTAGCTTGGGGAGGACCACAACGCCTCCCTCTATGGTGTCAGATATGGCAAACCACCTCTGAATAGTCTCCACAACTAGCATCCTTGTGACTACCTTCTTTCACAACCACTTCATGTAGTCCTCAAAAACATGCGAGACTCACCCAGTAGACTGAGAAGGACGGGTCGACGAACGACGATTCTCCCATAGAGAACCAAGACACATGAGCATACGCTCTGTCATGTCCTCCACGGGAAAGAAGTTTGGTGTTCGCGGTGGCACAATTTTCTCCCAACCATATTGGCGCAACATCCGCCAGGGAAAGTAGAAAGAGGTCTGCCTGAGGCCTACCAACGGGACATATTGGTACTCCTCGAGTTACAAAATGGGCAGCAGCTCCCCTCACCAAGGCACAGATCAGCTTAAGCCTCGAGCCCCGTACTCTACAAACCAGTTCCCCCAAGTCTCAATGTCCAGGCCTACGCTAATGAAATAGCGCGAGAAGAAATTTGTCACCTCCGACAAAGGATACTCAAGGGGGACCACCATACGAAACCTCTTTTACAGCCACATAAACAACATCACGGGGCTCCCCCTCAGAAAGTCAGAACAACCCCCCTACCAGGCATCTAGGTCATTCAAGGTCTCCATCAGTATCACCACCGTAGGATTATGACGGTATGACATCCAAGAATCAATAGCAGCCAGTTGGGGGTCCACCAGCATCTCCCCGGTCACTAACAGAACTTTTGAAGCAAGGCATAGGATGACGGCCCTGACATATTCAGCATCACCCACGTCCTGCAAATGCCCAAACTGCAACACCGCCGAAAGGCAAATCATTCCCCCCGTAACCAATGGCCTGGCCGCCGAAGGCAAAATATGAAGAAGTCCAACCAGTAATTTTCGGGGAGAACGAGAAAACTCAGACATTGTCGCAGCAACGCTGGAATTTTTCCCCAATATGGCAGAAAATTCCTCTTAGGTAGGACAAATCTCATCCAACCCGAAGAGGAAGATATGATCCTTAGGATATAAAAACTTGACAACCGCCATCATTATGTTCCACTCAATGGGCCGGTTGCGCCACAAAAAGACTCACTACATGTGAAAGGCATCACAATCAACATTTTAAGAAAACATTGCTTCCAAGGCTTTGAGGTAGTTGGCAAGCTCAATGCTACCAGGGAGAGCCATCTTGCAAAACCAAGAGATAATAAGAAAGTAAGAATGTGAAAAAGGGATAAAGTGAAAGTGTGAGGAGGAAAGCCCCATCCACACCCCCTTTTTATACTTGGAAGCTCTCAAGCAAAAACAAGAAACCCTTTAGAAATCAGAGTAAAACTTGCCCCACCAAGAATCTAGCAATTGAAGAAAGTGCAATCAAAGCCTTAGATTGATTGGAGGGGACTGACATGCCGATAGGCAGGACAGGGGTCATGTCGTTCGGCAACCCCCTTTTTCCTCTTTTACCAGAATCAAAAAAAATAAAAATAATTTTTATCTTAAGGAAATTCGGAATTCCCTTTATAGTTATGATTTTACTAATCTCATTTTAATAAAATCATCCTCAAATCAATCTTCAAAATTCTTTTTATGATCTCAGCAGCAAAGTAAAAAGAGCATGTGCATTAATCACTAAACAAGAAAAATCAACAAAAATTTTCTTCTTCATTTTCATATATTTTTACTCCATTACATTGATAATTTTACAGGAAAAGCAAAAGCAAAAGGCAAAAAAAAAAATAGGACTCAACCCGATCCCCCATCCCTACGACACGCCCTTTTCCCCCTGTGGCAAGGCGACGTGCCCCCACTACCAAAGCCATACCCTTTCCCGGATGAGGCAGACGGCACCAAGAAAGAAGGGACCGGAACCGCCTCACAAATATGAGTAGTTGTTGAAGATATCCAATCCCTGATGTCTTTCAGCCAAGTGGTCGAAACACTGATGTGCTGTGAGGAAGAAAGGAAATGATCAAATCAGTCAAGCATGAGGGAAGATAAAGAAATCAAAGAAGAACATACCGCATGACTAAGGACCTCCTCTATCAGACCCAACTCATCCGGGTCCATTACATGAGGATGATGCTGTAAGCGCATAGATCCCCCATCATCTTGCCGAAGGTTGTAACTAGGGGAATGCAGTCACACAAAAAAATCCATGATGTCGTCGTTGCCGCCATTGACGTAGCCGCATCGCCTGCTCTATGAGAGGACCTTATCTACTGACTTGAGCCCACCCTAAGGAGAAGCATCACATCATATATACTAGGGGCATCAGCCAACTCGAAACTAAGTCCAGATAATCGTACATCATCGCTATGTCAATGTATAGGGAATATGGCTCTCCCATCAACGCAGCCACCCGTGCATCATCTGGCATCTCCCGCACGCGCCTCATGATCATAGGAGGCCTCATCGACAGAATCGCAACTTTGTCCTCCATAATCTTCCGGACTACCCTCTCCCCGAGATGCCAGAAGTAGCCGAATATTTACGCATGTCCACCCATTAGCCCGGTGTTCTGTATAGCCATCCCCTAAGGATAAAAGGTCACCTGCAAATCCTCGACAAAAGCGAAGTATCAGTATCAATAAAATATCATCAAAGAAAAAGAAAAGTCTCAAAGACAAAAGAATGCATACCCGCTCGCTCGTCAGGCCATTCAAGACCTGACGCACTACCTCTAGATAAAGGTTCTTCTTCGACAGCCAGTTGGACCTCCGCCATCAGAACACCCAATATAAGTCCCCCACAGAGTCATCCTTCAAAGAAATTAGTTTGGTGTTCAACCCAATCACCTCATAGAACTACGTCTACAAAGGACAACGATTAGCATTCAAGAAATCAAAAAGAAGTGCATGAATGGAAAATACGAATGCATAAAGGAAAATGCGCAAAATAAAGAATACTCCAGAAAATACGTGGCCCCGGTAAAAGTAGGTTGGAAGCACCGGCTGAATGCATCTAAGGAATAGTAACGTTTCATTAAAGTCAGGCTCCCCCAATCATAGAAGCGGATGTTGGAAAACACCCTCAGAAAAGGCAAAAACCACAAGTGGACAACGTCGCTACCAGAAAAGCCCCTAACACCAGCAAGATAAACAGACGAACTATATAACGCACCTATTTCCCGTCGTTATTATCAACCCTCCCCCTCAGCAAAAGCTCCCTTAAAGACGACAAGCGGAGGGAATCTCCAGAAACCACCCTCTCCACATCACCCAGAGCCACCGTTACCGCCTCCGGCATCACCCTCAACTTCCTATCCACCTCAATCCGGGCACCCTTGCAATCCAGCCCCATCAACTCTTGAACATCAATGAGAGTCACCTTCATCTCCCCGATGCCAAAATGGAAGGTGTGGGTAGTGTCCCACCACCTATCTCCCAAAGCACATAGAACCTCAGTGGAGCGGGGTGTCTCATCCAAAGCTGACGCTAGCCTCCTAAAAACCGCAGATGACACCATCCAGAGCACCATAACATGAAGGTGCTCCCAAACATCCTCAAGCCCTGTCATGCCGCGGGCATGAATAGTCAACATAGAGACGTCAGATTGTCAAGAAATGAAGGAAATCCTTGTCCGATTCAATAAATAAATAAATCTCATCAAGAAAAGAAGAAAGGAATATCAAGAGTCATGAAATACTTACATAGCCACTAGGGTTCACCACCCTTGAAGAGAAATGGCGCGAAGGCTCGCACAGAAGAGTCTGATGATCCGCCAACGGCTCAAACGAGTCAAAAGAATTCTCACTACCCAATGCGAGGGGTACCCTAGCCCTCCACTCCAACCTTGCCTAGTCATCGGCATTAATCCATTCCATATGGGTCACACTGCTTAAGAAATCAGCCATTTTGGACGCTAGGACGATTTGCAGAGGTTTATATCAGAAGAAAAGAAGTAAAAAAGTTGTGCAAAATGAAGAGAACCTGCCCCCTTTTTATAGGAGGTTAAGGGTCATGCCGATCGATGGTCCCCTCCACCCATCAATTGGCACTGAGCCTTTCATTTGCTCGAGGCACCCCAAAAGTCTGTGCCAATGCCGATTGGCACACCTCCATCCATGCCGATCGGCACACCCTTTAAAATTTCGTACAAAAAGTCCAAAAAAATACCAGAAAATTCTGAACAATAATGTCCAAATCTATTCTAGAACTTTTCTCATCAAGGAAAACATTTTTTACACCCCCAGCGGAATTCCAGAGAATCATTCTCCTCAACAACGTCTCCAAAAGACACTCCAAATTTTTGCCAGCTACCAAAATCCTCGGATCATTCACCATTCCCTAGTGGAACCTAAAATCTAATCTTTATACCTAGTGGAATCCCCAGATTTCTCTAAGAAAACGTACACCTCTTTTAGGTCAGAATTGGCCTCGATCTTGGATCGTCACCTCAGTTAGGTCAGAATTGACCTTGGTCCTCGTTCGTCACCTATCTTATGTTAGAATTGACCTTGGTCCTGGATCGTCACCTTAGTTAGGTCAGAATTGATTTCAGTCCTTGGGTGACACCTCTTTTAGGTCAGAATTGACCTCAGTCTTTGATCGTCACCTCAGTTAGGTCAGAATTGACCTCGGTTGTCACCTCTCTTAGGTCATAATTGACCTCAGTCTTGAATTGTCACCTTAGTTAGGTCAGAATTGACCTTGGTCCTCGATCGTCACCTCTTTTAGGTCATAATTGACCTCAGTCTTAGATAGTCACCTTAGTTAGGTTAGAATTGACCTCGGTCCTCGATCGTCACCTCTTCTAGGTCAAAATTTACCTCGATCCTGGATTGTCACCTTAGTTAGTTCAGAAATGACCTCGGTCCTCGGTCGTCACCTCTTCTAGGTCAGAATAGACCTCAATTTTGGATCGTCACCTTATTTAGGTCAGAATTGACCTCGGTCCTCGGTCGTCACCTCTTTTAGGTCAAAATCGACCTCGATCTTGGAACGTCACCTCAGTTAGGTCAGAATTGACCTTGATCCTCGGTCGTCACCTCTTTTAGGTCATAATTGACCTCGGTATTGGATTATCACCTCAGTTAGGTCAAAATTAACCTCGGTCCTTAGTCGTTACCTCTTTTAGGTCAGAATTGACCTCGGTCTTGGATCGTCACCTTAGTTAGGTCAGAATTGACCTCGAGCCTCGGTCGTCACCTTATTAAGGTCATAATTGACCTCTATCTTGGATCATCACCTTAGTTAGGTCATAATTGACCTCAGTTCTCGATCATCACCTCTCTTAGGTCAGAATTGACCTCGATCTTAGATCGTCACCTTAGTTAGGTCAGAATTGACCTCAATCCTCGATCGTCACCTCTCTTAGGTCAGAATTGACCTTGGTCTTGTATCATCACCTTCGTTAGGTTAGAATTGATGTCATTCCTAGGTCATCACCTCTCTTAGGTCAGAATTGACCCCGACCCTTTAAATCGGTCATCCACATCCCATAGGTCCGTAGAACTGACATCCTTCCATCATGTGGTGTCTATTCTACGGCCATCACTTGTTCTAAGATCACTCATCAAGGGGATCTATAGACACCACATTCTAGGACCCCCTAAGTCTCTCCTTAGACCCCTATCACTCCCCTTTTCCACTGCAAACCTAGGTCGCACTCCGAGTACCGATCTAAAAGCCATCGGGCACCCCCGGGCCCCATTTGACTCTAATCAACTCTTTCGTCAGATCAAAAGCTCTTTTAATCTTCAAAGGGACCCAAATACCCTTTCTAATGGTTCGACCCATGCACTAATCAGCATAAGGATTCGAATGAACGGACCATTTCACTGCCGAAAACTGATTCAGAGGTCATAGGGCACTCTCGGGCCCCGAGTTGACCCCAATCAACTCCACCGTCAAAGCAAAAGATCTTTGAATCTTTGAAGGGAACTGAAACCCCTTTCCAACGATCCACCCTCTTCACGAAATAGCATAATTATTCAGACGAACGATCTATTTTACCCTAAAAATCGATTCGGATGCCACCGGGCACTACCGTACTCCATTTGAACAAAGTAAACTCTTCAGATCGAATAGGACTGAATTAATCTCCAAAGGGCACTAAATACCCTTTCTAACGATCCACCCCGTGGGTGATTCTGACATACGGTATGGATGAACAATTCATTTTACTCTGAGAGTTCATGGGGTGCTTTCGGGCCCCAATTAACCAAGGTCGACTTTTAGAACCAAGTGAAACTCTTCGGAATATCGAAATACATCTCCTAGACTTTCCAACAGTCGACCCCATGAGCAATTTTGACTTACCATGCGGACGAATGACCCATTTGCGTCCGGCAATCTCCCGTCCAAAGGACCGGCGTGCGCTTTCGAGCCACATTTGAACCAAAGTCAACTCCTGGACCCTGAAGTGGTGAAAAGGACTCTCGAAGGCCTCTGAAATACCTTTATAACGATATGCCCCGTGCGCAATTTAGATCAACGGTTTGTGCGCTATGAATGTTTTTCCAAAAAAGTTCGCATAGGACTGCCAATTAGCAGGTCCTGAACCCTTCCCATCGGCACAATATCAAGGGTGACCTGCCGATAGGCACCCCCTAAGCTAGGCCGATCGTCACCCCCCTTTTTTACCTATAAATAATGTCCATGACCTCATTCCCAAGACACACAGCAAACCCATCAGCATCAATGATCTCAGCAACATTCTCTCAAAGTCAGCGAAGTTCTATATGAGAAGTTCCATTCACGCCTAAATACCTATCCTTTGCACACCCAATTTGGCAAATATACTTCTCTCTCGGCAACATCCATCAACATTCAAAGAAGTTCATCCAAAATCCAAGCTTAAGCTCCAAATAAGGTCCAATTCCTTATCCTCCTCTTTTAAATCTCTTGTTTTCGCATAAGTTACATTAAATTCATAATCTAGTTTCACTTTAGTTCATACACATTAACATCTACGCTTTTATTAGTATATTGCACATACTTTATTTTTCATAAAAAAACAAAAAATAAAATAAAAGAGGGTTATAACCATAAATTCCGAACGGAATTATCCACCATACTTTTTCAAAACCAAAAATACATTTTCTACCCTCGCACACCTAATAAAATTCTGTTAGAATCTATGGGATAAACCCCAACCCTATTCTACATTTGAACTATGTGGACTTTGATGCCTTTATAGGCTACGCAGGCATCCCGGATTAAAATCTGAGACTCGAGTCTAATTTTCTAATTTTCCCATTTCTCTTATTTTCAAAATTTCTCAAAATCCCTCATTTTCATAATTATCATACATATAAATATAGCATGCTTGTTCGCATCTCATCCCACATATATTATCGTTTCCCAATAACGATCAGTATCGCGATGAACACTCATATTTTATCTTCTATATTTATTATCATTTTGGGAATATTCCTGTGGATGACCTCACCCTATCATTTCCACGGTATGGGTCGAACGATTCCAATCACCATTATATAAGCACATACACACACTTCCTGGGGATAAAGGAAAATATTAACATTTACCCATGAGAGACCAAAAGGGAGGGATCGGTGCCTAACACCTTCCCATTCCGTAACTTATCCCCCGGACCTTCGATCTATTGGTTTCATATGCATCAGTTTGTCCTTGATGCCGCTTTCTCGAAGTGGAAACATACTCTTTTACTTGTTTTGAACAAAATAGGCTGGTGACTCTATCTTTGTACATTCACCCCACACCGACGACGGCCAAAGCCCCTTTTCGAAGAGAAGGGTGTGAGACCGCGACGCAATTCTTCCTCGGGGGGATCCTCCTTCCTTCCCCCCGGAACGAACGCCACGCCGATCAGGATGGCCATAGTCAGTATGACCCAATGGAAAATCTCTTTCGAACGAGGGATAGCTTCGTTCGCACGATGCGTCGAAATTTCGAAAAAAAAATTATGTTAAAATTTTTTAGTGCCTTGAAGAAAAATTATTGCCTCATAAAAATAAGTAAACCCGAGAAAATACTCAATACCTTTTTACCACACCAAACAAATACCTCTTCCAAGATTGTTAAGATGACCAAATCTTGCATTATTTGATGGTCTTCAACATAGTCTTCAAGTACCAAGAAGTAGTGACGTAGATGTGTTTAGGTGTCGTGTTTGTGTAACGGGATACGCCAAACCAAAATAAAAAAAATATGAGCAATCATAAATTTTGATCTTACAAATCTCCCCCTTTGGCTATTCTGGTACAAAACACCATCCTAAGTCAAACTGAATCCTATGACTTAATACAATCATCTACCCTCCCAAAATATAAATAAAAATGGAGTAGAATTCGTGCAAGTCTTCAATCATGAAACATTATCTTTCCTTTGACAAGCATATTCTTCATATTGTGAGGGTCCAAATGATCATCATCCAAGCAGAATGTCCTACACACATGAGACAAACAAAGATACCGTGATACGTAGAGCTTTAAACAAAAAATAAAAACTCCTTATTAATTTCTTCTGCCCTTTTTTGTCCGTAGTAGACAAAGGAGCCGAAACTAAGCATGAAATAGCGGTATCACATGAAGAAGTAAGACATCAACACAAATATAATCAAGTAAGCATAGGTGATGATAATATCAAAGGCAACTGATGCGAGGGAAACCGGGCATCTGTGTAGATACGCTAATCATTGTTATCGGCTTTCAACCACGATGCCAAAAACCTAAACTATGAATACACTCAACACTGGAATATAGCGGCATGTCTGGGTATCGAGAATCCATAAGGAGTGTTCGATAGATTTTAATAGATTTATTACTTCGAGAATAAAAGTGTAAAAGGTGATATGGTGAGAAAAGAGAAAAAGGTAAATAAGATAAGTTAATTTCTAATTAAGACTAAACAAGAATGAAAAATGGGAATAGGTTCACATCCCTGCCATGGGCTAAACAACGCATAATTAGGATTTCGGTTCGTAAACATTTAATCAAGCATAATCAATTAATTACAAACATCACGCATGAAGGAATTTAATCCAAAAATGCGAGATAAAGCATTTAATCAAAAATGTTCACACGTGGATTAAATTTGGAATATTGCAATAAACACTAATGTTGGTGACAAAGAAAGTTAAACGCATAACATTCAACTTTAATACACGCGGTTTAAATTAAACCCAATTTTACCCTAAACCAAAATTTCGGAGCTCAACTCCCATCAATGGCGTAAATATGACCCAACCCCTTAAACTAACTACAATACATGGATTAAACTAATTAAACAACAAATTAAGTAAATAAAAATAAGAATTAACAAACTATAACTAACTATCTAAGCATGGAAATAAGAAATAAAGCAAGAAAACAACAAAGGAGATCATATATTAAGTGTAGAACACAATGAATAGTAAATGGTACTTTGAAGTTGCAAGGTTATATGTTCTTAGTTTAATTCGTGGAATACACGCACACAATCCAATTTTAATATTAGCTATGAAGTGAGATTCTCTAATTTCAATTTAAGTAGCAGATTCACAAGTTCGCAAGAACAAATTTTAATTAATGCAATGGGATTGATAACTTGGCTAATTAAAATAAAGTTATTCCAATTTTATCCATTTTATCCTAAGCATTCATCTAGGTGATTTAATAAAGTAAAATGCGAAAATCTCAACCAAAATGCGCCAATGTACTAGGAAAACCCAATGGGAAAAACCCCGGACGGCGGGGCCTAGACAAAATACACTACAAAATAGGTTTTACAAGAGACTCAAAAGACTTACAGACATTTACTCACTCAAGGCATGCTTATGCCGTCCTCAACCTCCGAATTTGTAGTACGCGAAGCTCCAACGCGTTGCTCGACACTCCTCGTGTCGCGGTATCCACCGAAGCCCAAAAACACCGTCGTCACTAAGCTTAAATGCAGAGATCCACCGTAAACTTGCTTGTTGAATGTCAAGAGGATTCAAGGGGTTTTGTTTCAAAAATTGTTAAAAGTGTTGGAGATTGATTTTTGCCAAAAAGGGGGAAGTTATGAAAAATGCTCTCTAGAGAATATGGAACTTCCTTAACATTTGAAACACATTTTCGTCCATATAATATAACTGAAAAAGTAGTGGACCAAAACAGTTGTGGAAAAATAACTGCTTAAAAATAAATTAAAAAATTCAGATCTGGCAGAACTCGTTCGAACGAGTTATCTAACGGAGTTCCAGTATCGAATTAGATAGGTCGTTAGAAATCTCGTTCGAACGAGATCGTTCGAACGACCTTTCTAATGAACTTCTAACGAAGTTCCAGTATAGCCTGGGGAATGTCGTTAGATCCAGGTCGTTCGAACGACCTGGATAAACTTCGAACGAGATTTCTTATTTTGCAAAAACTTGTTCAAATCTATTTCAAAGAAAGTTCTTTATGATAATTACTTATTTATTAACATTTATCTATATGAAAATTTCTTGATTAAACAAAATACTCCAACACATAAAATATATTTTGGTCATATACCTTTTTAGGATAGCGAGCATGGCGTGCATATTGATGACGCGTGAACTTTGGATGCGATGCTTGAATCTTTACGTTGAATGATGCTTGATGCAGAATGACCCAAAATTGTTTTGTCCAACGGAATATAGCCAATATAACAAATGACTCAATTGGAAATTTGTCCTTACAAATCTCCCCCTTTGGCTATTCCGGGACAAAATAGAATAATAAAAAATAAATAAAAAGATAGAATTTGCTAAGCCAGCCATCTAGCCGATTCTAAGGCCCGTCCCAAAAACCCAAAAAAAACAGACAGACTCAAAGACAAGGCTGACAAACTGCAAAGGAGTAGGTGATGTATCCTACACACATGAAACAAAAAATTCATAAACGCATGGGGGAGTAGAGAATGTAACTTATATAAAACAATGTATTAGCATAGGTTGTGAATAGCAGATGAACTATGCATATTTTGAACATTAAGAAATTAATCCCATTAATTTATCCAACTCCCCCTAAATATGAATTCTCCCCTTAAATGTGAATTCCAATTAATTAATGTTTCTCCCCCTTTTTGTCCGGAAAAGACAAAGGGATAAGTGGCCTACATGTTAAAGGATAATAGAGAGAATAAGAGGCAACAACCCAATAAATATGAAGAAATAAGAATGACAAGGGAAATAATCATGAGGATTCATTAAGCAATGGGAAAGGGAAATAGTTAAGGTTCATACATGAAAGTAGGAAAATATCCAAACCAAATGAAACAATACAGGAAATAAAACATCCACTCATCCTCACAAGTACATGAAATAGGAAATGAAAAACAAATCACATCAAGAGCCAGGAGCATCAGGTGGAGTATCATCGGGAAGAGATCCGGATTCGAAAGAGCCAGCCCCATGGCGCATCTCCAAATGGCGAATGGCATCAATATTCTCTAATAGGAGAGAGTCTCGACGAGCCTGGGCTTCATCTCGAAGCGCTTGTGCCCCCCCCCCCTCCCGACGATCTTGGGCCTCGCGATCCTGCTGCATAGAAACTAAAAGCTCCTGCAAAAGTGCTCGATCTTGACGTTTGTCCTCCTTAATCTGTTCAACCTGTGAACGAACAAATAAAATATTCTTCGACTCGACGGGTGCGGGAGCATAGGAAGAGGTGGGTCGATGGGTAGAGCGAGCGGGTGCGGGACAACTGGGGACAGGGTGAGTGGAAGTGGTGGAGTGAGAGGAGGTGGAGGGAGTGAGGTGAAGGGTGTCGGGGGGTAAATGACCATGAGACCGACTGACTGAGGACATGTCTATGGTTTGATATTTTGTGACAGGGATATCGGTGGAGAGGCGGGGGCAGCCGGCAGTAAGACAAAATCGGGTAATGATAGCCGCAAATGGGAGGGCTTGGCGAGCGGGACTGGGGGGAGGATCCTAACCGTCCGAAGGACACTAAAAATGAAGGCGGGGAGGTCGATGTGAGCCCGAATGCTTATGGCTAACATAGGGTCCACGTGTTGTTTGGTTATTTGGGTAGTGTTCCCACGGGGAAGAAGACAGGCACACACAATCCAATTAAGGACCATAAAATCAGTATGTAAATGTTTATGGAAGATTGTGGCAGTGCCGGGAGGAAGGAACTTAAAAACAGTGCTGATAATAAGGGAAGCATCGGGACGAGTATCGGACGTCCAAGGGAAGGAGGGATTAGTGACCCTAGGTAAGGGGATGAGTTGGGTAATGGATTCGAGAGAGACAATAATCTCCCTTCCACGCACTCGAGAATAAACGTGATTGTCCTTATCATGCATCCCAAAATAAAATTCTCGAACAAGGTCGGGAAAAACAGTATCTGTGAGAGAGAAGAGAGGGTCCCACCCTAAATCAGAAATCCACGAATGCACAGTGGTGCCGTGGAGAGAGTGGAGATTAATAATTTTCTCTCGAACGATAGAGCGTGTAGCGAAACCTTATGTGTGATAAAGAGTGTGTACGGAGAGGGACCTCCAATGCAGTCTAAGGTCAGGTATAGTTGCATTGGCATTGGTCTCCTCATCAGAGGAAGAGGAGCGTTCCTCGAGGGAATTACTTATACAGCGTTGGCGACGGTTACGGGCCATGGTAAACACGAAGGAAACTAGAACCTACCCGAATAAAATACCAACCAAACCACCAAGAACCAACAATCCAACAACCAATCAGAATAAGCCCATCCTCCGTTAGGAATAAGTGAAAATAAAAGACAATTAAAAAATGATTAAAATAAATTCCATGAAAGTAACTGAAATTAAATTTGAGAAAAAATAATATTATCATGGAATATATCTTAATCAGGGGCAACACAAGCAAAAACAGAAAATAATATAGCCCCAAAAAAATTGTAAAGATATATACACAGTTATATATGAATGTTGGGAAAAAGATGAAAACGATTTGAATTTTATTATAAGACCCAACAGCATATATAGATATATATGTGTGTATATATATATATATAAAGATAGATAGATAGATAGATAGATAGATAGATAGATAGATAGATAGATAGATAGATAGATAGATAGATAGATAGATAGATAGATAGATAGATAGATAGATAGATAGATAAGTGTATATATATATATATATATATATATATATATATAGAGAGAGAGAGAGAGAGAGAGAGAGAGAGCAATGTAAAAAATATACCTTGAAGAGAAGAGGGAAACAGCAGACTCTGATCGGCAGAGCAAATGGGTGGAGGAAATGAGGTTTATGGAGAAAGGAAGGAGGGTGAAATCGTGGGAAGAATGAGAGAGTGGGAGAGAGGAATAATGGATAGAGAAGAGAGAGGGGGGAAATGGAAGAGAGAGTGGGAGAAAAATCTGGAAAAAAGTGCACATGGGAAATCGTGGCAGGTGGAGAGAGAGAGAGAATGAGAGACGGCAGATTTTTGGGAAAGAGTGATCGCAGAGTTTAAACCAAGGTCGTTCGAACGAGTGATGTCGTTCGAACGAAGTCCCAGTATCGGAGTGGGAGTTTCGTTAGATATATCGTTAGAAGTTCGTTCGAACGAATTATGTCGTTCGAACGACATGTCGAACGCAGTGCCAGAATGAGGGTTAAAAATGTCGTTAGAAATATCGTTCGAACGATAATTTCTGACAAAAATCAAAATTTTGAAATAAAAATAAAGTAAAATAGGGTTTAAAAATAGTATACTCGCAGGAATTGGGAAGGCCAGAACAATGCCAAAATGTGAATTTTAAAAGTCCTAGCTTGTGGCAACATATCCAAATAGTGGGGGCGAGAATGTAGGGGTGTGAACAATACGAGTGAAAGTTTTTAGCCACAACAATGTACAAGTGCGGAATGCCGAATAATACATAAGCGTAAGATTCACTCACATTAGCCTTGTGTTAAAAGGAAATATTATTGAACACTTAAACACGAATACGACAAGCATACAAAATAGATGATTCTCTCGCCAATAATGTCACAATGAGAAAGCAATTAATCGACTAAATGTGCATGCCCATTGATTTTCAACTTATATCTCCCATGAGCAACAATAGATTGAGACTGTTCCTTTTTGAAGAATCAATCAAGCGAATTATTTTGGCCTTGGCATTATATATCATTTTCAATGCTTCTATTTTAGGCACACAATCGAGAATGCAAATAGAGGCTTTTCACGCAAAAACTTTATGTTTTTCACAGCCCGAGTCCATTGCTAGAAATGGAAACCAACCGAAAGAATATAATCATTTTGTTTCAATCCGGGCAACGGATGATCATGCACAATTTTGATTGCTTATAACAGATGTGACAGGATTGAGAAGACAACACCAAATCTCACTTTGCAAGTACAATGTGAACAAGATATCCACAATATTTCGTGAACGGTGTGTGCAAAAAGCAAAGATGTGAGGAAATCACAAAATTATATATCATAAAAGAGCATTATTGTGCACAAGATAAACAAGGTCTGGATTAACTATTCATCGAAAGCCACGTGGACATGGAAAAAGACAGTGATCCCAATACATCTACCACAAAACCATATGGACAAAAATTTGAAATCTTTTCTAACCATTCCCGTTTTCCTTGAAAATAAAAGAAAAATATTTTTGAGATTTTGAATAAAATATATACAAAAGAAATCTAGTTCATAGGTATAAAAATATACAAGAGAAGCAACCTAAACTAGATAAACGGCTTCGATCTCAATCAATGGAGCAAACCCCAATTGATTTCCTAAGGTTTTCAAACCTAAGGGCATCTAGAGGTTTAGTAAAGATATCGTCCAATTGTTGATCGGTAGGAACGAAGCTTAGAGAAATAATTTTCTCTTCAACCAAGTCACGAATGAAATGTTCACGGATCTTAATATGCTTGGTTCTAGAATGTTGAACGGGATTACGAGAAATATGAATTGCACTAGTATTATCGCAATAGATAGTCATAGTGCCTTGGGAAATACCATAATCTTCCAACAATTTTTTCATCCAAATGAGTTGAGTGCAACAACTACCGGCGGCAAAGTATTCGACCTCCGTCGTGGACAAAGAAATAGAATTTTGGTTCTTTCTCATCCATGAGACAAGTGCACTTCCAAAATAGAAACAACCTCCAGATGTACTTTTACATCCATCAACATCTCCTGCCCAATCGGCGTCCGAATAGGCCGATAGACAATCAGTTGCGTCAAAAGAATACCAAATTCCAAAAGATAGGGTCCCACTAACATATTTGATGATACGTTTAATAGCAAGTATATGAGACTCTTTTGGGGCGGATTGATAACGGACACAAACTCCTACACTAAAGGAAATATCCGGACGCCTAGCGGTTAGATAAAGTAAACTACCTATCATACTTCTAAAAAGTGTGTGCTCTACATCCTTTCCTTCGATATCCTTACTAAGTTTAATCGATGAACTCATAGGAGTGCGAGCATATTTAGCGGATTCGAGTTTAAATTTCTTTACGAGGTCTTTAGCATACTTAGTTTGGGACAAAAATATCCCACTTTCGAGTTGACGAACTTGAAGACCTAGAAAGAAAGTAAGTTCACCTACCATACTCATCTCAAATTCATTGTGCATTTCTTTCAAAAAAATTGAGTACGTTTATCACACGTAGACCCAAACACTATGTCGTCGACATATACTTGAGAAACTAGGATACCATTTTCATCACGGTGAACGAAAAGTGTCATATCTACCCCCCCCCCCTCTCAAAAAGCCACGAGAAAGGAGATAAGAAGTGAGTGTTTCACACCAAGCACAGGGTGCTTGTTTCAAGCCATATAGCGCTTTCTTTAGGAAGAAGACATGATTAGGATGTTTAGGGTCTTCAAACCCTTTCGGTTGTTCAACATAGACTTCTTCTTGAATAATACCATTTAAAAAGGCACTTTTTACATCCATTTGATACAATTTAAATTGGAGGCAACATGCTATGGCGAGTAAAAGGCGAACTGATTCTAATCTAGCAACAGGAGCAAAAGTTTCTTCAAAGTCAACACCTACTATTTGGGTGTATCCATGTGCAACCAATCTAGCTTTTACGAACAATGACACCATTTTCATCCATTTTATTTTTGAAAATCCATTTGGTGCTAATGACATTTGTATTAGATGGCCTAGGGACTAATTCCCAAACATCATTTTTCTTAAACTGAAACAGTTCTTCTTGCATAGAATTAATCCAATGTTCATCTTTTAATGCTTCTTTAAAGTTTTTAGGTTCAATTTTAGAGGTATAGCATAGATAGGTAACTTCGTTTTCTAATTGAGCCCTAGTCTTGAGACCTACCTCGGGATCTCCTCTAATTTTTGAAGTGTCATGACTTTTATGCACCCAAGGAGTAGGATCCTTTTTCTCAGTAGTGGGAATAACCAAATCATTTTGAGATTCAATACTTTCAACATTAGACACAACATCACACTCACATAACAAATCTTCCTCATTATCAATTAATGTGGCCGGAGCATCATCTTTTATGACAACATTAATTGATTCCATGACTTTAGAACTACTTAGGTTGAGTACTCTAAAGGCTCTACTGTTTTGAGAATACCCAAGGAATATACCTTCATCACTCCTTGAGTCAAATTTGCCTAGAAGTTCTCTATCTCGAAGAATATAGCACGGATTACCAAACACTCTAAAATATGACAAATTATGTTTCTTACCCATCCACAATTCATAAGGAGTTTTGTTAGTGTTAGGACGCAAATAAACTCTATTTACTGTGTGACATGCGGTGTTAACCGTTTCGTCCCAAAACCTACAGGGCACATTTCTGCCTAGGAACAAAGATCTTGCCATTTCTTAAATCTTTCGATTTTTTCTTTCAACTATACCATTTTATTGTGGTGTTCGAATGGTCGAGAATTCATGTTTAATTCCTATTTCATCACAAAAGGCATTCACACCGGATTCCTTGAATTCGGTTCCATTATCACTCCAAAACCGGTTTATAGTAACACCATGTTGATTTTGAAGAGTTCTACATTTAATAGTAAGAAAATCAACTGTCTCGGATTTTTCTCTTAGAAAGCCTACAATAGAGTCCCTAGAGAAATCATCCACCATTACTAAGATGTATCTTTTTCCTCCTATGCTCTCGGTACGAGTGGGACCCATAAGGTCCATGTGTATCAATTCTAAGACACGAGAGGTTGTTATAGAGTTTAACTTCTTATGAGGACTTTTAATTTGTTTTCCTAATTGACACGGCCCGCAAATGGTGGAGGTTGGCTTTCCTAGAGGTGGTAAGCCTCGAACTATCCCTTTTATTACTAATCTATCAAGATCTCTAAAGTTTGCATGACCTAATCTTTGATGACAAAGATCTGCAGATGAGGCTTTTGCATTATTGCAAACTAAAGATGATTTAGGAATAATTCCATAGCAATTGTCACTAGTTCTAACACCTTGTAAAATAGATTCACCCGACTGATCATAAACGGTGCACTCCGATTGACTAAATTTCACATCAAGATTTTCATCACATAGTTAGCTAATACTTATCAAACTAGCCTTGAGACCATCAACATAAAGAACATTTTCAAGTTTAGGAAACTCGGAGATTTCAATAGATCCTCTACCCATGATTTGAGATTTTCTACCATCCCCAAAAGTGACTTTACCATCTTTATAGTTTTCGAGAGTGGTAAATAGAGATTTATCACCAGTCATATGTCTTGAACAACCACTATCAAAGTACCATTGAGAGGTATTTTGAGCCTTTAGTGCAACATGAGCAACAAAAGCTTTATCGGTATGATTTTTCTTAACCCAAGCTTGAGTTGTTTTCTTTCCTTTGTTGGCTCTAATGTTATAATTAGAATTATTTCCTTGGACTTTAGAAAACCTAAGAAACTCTTCCATTAGACTTTTAGAAGTATTGACTAGATACTCAACTTGACTCTTAAAACAAGCTAAGGAGCTATAGGGTTGTTTAGAATTTGTGAATTGAGAGTTCTTTCCAAGCTTGTAGAAAAAAAATTTAAGATGACGCCGTTTGTGACAATAAGTGCACACAGAGGGTTGTTTTGGACCAGCTTTTAAAAGTTGTTTAGAAGGACTTATTTTAGGAACTTTAGATTTTGTAACAAACTTAGCAACGGGTTTGGGTTTGACATTTGATTAATTTCCTTCTTCATATACTATACCCTTTATCTCTTGATAACCTTTCTCCTTATATCCTAAAACAGGACCTAAAAATAATTTACCCATTCTTCCGAAATTATCCTCGAGTGTGACTTTAACTTCACGAGAGGACTCTAGATCTTTTTCAAGCTGGGCAATTTTCTCTTCGAGAGATTTTCTAATCTCTAAAGACTCATTGAGATCTTTGTAGACACCTTCCAAAGAGATAATTAAGTCAAATTTTTCTTTACCTATTAAGATAAGCTTCTCAGAAAAAGATATATTAATTGCCTCGAGTTGAGTAACTAAAGCCTCCTTCCCCTTCAGGCCATTCAACTCTTTCTATAAAGTTAAAACTTTAAAGGTTAATCTTTTGTTAACCTTTTGAATGCGAATAGATTCAGTGTAGAGTTCAGAATAAGCGGATTGTAGTTCACTCTCATCTATTTCACTATCACTCTCTTGTTCATCACAACTAGTAGAATTAGTGGAAACAACTTCAATATTTTGTTCGAAATTGTAAACATTAATGTATGACACACTTGAATTACTAGCATGGCTTGCCATAAAGGCAGTGAAGTTATTTCTAGATGGGTTAGAGTCATCAGAGTCTTCAGACTCATTATCACTGTCACTTAGAGTGGCATTGTATACTGATTTTTCTTTGCCTTGTCTTTTAAGTTTTGTAGGTCACTCGAATGCTCTATGACCACGTCCCTCACGCTCAAAGCATCTCTCCAAATCATCATTTTTAAAGTTATCTTTGTTGAACTTCTTTGGATCCTGATTATTGAATTTTTTATTTCCTCCTTTGTTGTTGTTCTCAAATTTAGGTTTTTCAAATTTAGAGTTTTGCTTTTTAAACTTGAGAAATTTTTTAGCCAATAAGGCTATATCATCAGGATCAAAATCAGACTCATCAGAATCAGACACATCGACTTTATTAACTTTTAAAGCAACACCTTTATCATTGCTTTTGTTATCTTTAGGAAACATATCTAGTTCATAAGTTTTAAGATCACCAACAAGTTCTTCAAGTTTTAAAGTATTTAGATTTCCTAAAGAATTAAGAACAGTGACTTTAGGAATGAATCGATTAGGAAGACATCTAAGTATTTTCTTAACAACATGATTTTCAGGTATTTTTTCACCTAAGTTAAAGCAAGAGTTAACTATGTCTGATAAACGAGCATAAAACTCATCAAATGTTTCAGTTTCTTTCATGGTGATCGTTTCAAATTGTGTTGTTAAGTTTTGAAGTTTTGACGCTTTAACAACACTAGTTCCCTCATGAGTAACTTGGAGAATGTTCCAAGCTTCCTTTGACATTTCGCACGTCATTATACGATGAAATTCATCGGGGGACACGGCACCAAATAAGGCATTTAACCCTTTAGAGTTAAAGTTACACCATTTTAGTTCTTCCTCACACCACTGTTCAACAGGAGTCAAGATAATTTCATCATTAACAACCATAGTAGGAGGGGACCATCCTCTTTCAACAGTAACCCATACACGTTCATCAATTGATTTAAGAACAGATTTTATACGTGTTTTCCAATAGGTGTAATTAGTTCCATCAAACAAAGGTAGTCGTTCCGACAAAAAACTATCCATATAACCTCCAGGATTCATCTAAATAACTTTTAGAGACTTGCTCTAATACCAATTTGAAGTTTCAAGGTTATATGTTCTTAGTTTAATTCGTGGAATACACGCACAAAATCCAATTTTAATATTAGCTATGAAGTGATATTCTCCAATTTCAATTTAAGTAGAAAATTCACAAGTTCGCAAGAACAAATTTTAATTAATGCAATGGGATTGATAACTTGGCTAATTAAAATAAAGTTATTCCAATTTTATCCATTTTATCCTAATCATGCATCTAGGTGATTTAATAAAGTAAAATGCGAAAATCGCAACCACAACGCACCAATGTACGAGGAAAACCCAAGTGGGAAAAGCCTCGGACGGCTGGGCCTAGACAAAATCCACTACAAAATAGGTTTTACAAGAGACTCAAAAGACTTACATACATTTACTCACTCAAGGCATGCTTATGCCGTCCTCGACCTCCGAATTTGTAGTACGCAAAGCTCCAACGCATTGCTCGACACTCCTCGTGTCGCGGTATCCACCGAAGCCCAAAACCACTGTCGTCACTAAGCTTGAATGCAGAGATCCACCGCAAACTTGATTGTTGAATGTCAAGAATATTCAAGGGGTTTTATTTCAAAAATTGTTGAAAGTGTTGGAGATTGATTTTTGCCAAAAAGGGGGAAGTTATGAAAAATGCTCTCTAGAGAATATGTAACTTCCTTAACATTTAAAACACATTTTCGTCCAAATGATATAACTGAAAAAGTAGTGGACCAAAACAGTTGTGGAAAAATAACTTCTTAAAAATAAATTAAAAAATTCAGATCTGGCAGAACTCGTTCGAATGACTTGTCGTTCGAACGTGTTATCTAATGAAGTTCCATTATCGAATTAGATAGGTCGTTAGAAATCTCGTTCGAACGAGATCGTTCGAACGACCTTTCTAACGAACTTCTAACGAAGTTTCAGTATAGCCTAGGGAATGTCGTTAGATCCAGGTCGTTCGAACGACCTGGATAAACTTCGAACGGTATTTCTTATTTTGCGAAAGCTTGTTCAAATTTATTTCAAAGAAAGTTCTTTATGATAATTACTTATTTATGAACATTTCTCTATATGAAAATTTCTTGATTAAACAAAATACTCCAACACATAAAATATATTTTGGTCATATACCTTTTTAGGATAGCGAGCATGGCGTGCATATTGATGATGCGTGAACTTTGGATGCGATGCTTGAATCTTTACGTTGAATGATGCTTGATGCAGAATGACCCAAAATTGTTTTGTCCAACGGAATATAGACAATATAACAAATGAATCGATTGGAAATTTGTCCTTACATACTTACATAAATAGGTATAAAACTAAAGAGAGCGGAGAGTGATAGATCCCTAAAAAAGCCCTAAAATCTTATCTAAGAAGTGTGAAAATGGCGTCCCAACTTAAGGGAAAGTTTTTCCCTAAAATCTTATCTAAGAAGTGTGAAAAATACCATAACTTCTTCGTTATAAATCAAAATTAGGCGCGGTCAGAAGCTACGCGGATATAACTCAGAGGGATACAACTTCCAAGAAGACTTTGGGCCAAAACTCAAATGATTAAATTACTAAAATGCCATTGAATTCGCCCTTGCGTGTGCACTTGTCGACAAAACTTCTTCGGAACGCTATCGAACTTCACACTAAGCACCATAATACCTACAAAAGCTCAATTATAGATCACAAAGAATGTAAACATATAAAATAGAGGTTGTACAGTTAACGAGCATAAATATAGGAATTAAAATACCCTAGGGGGATAAAATTCATAAGTAAAGAGGGTGAATATATGCAATATTCGAGCCGAATAACACCCCCTAACTTATACATTGCAAGTATTTAGCAATGAAATAGAAAGTAAGAACAACAAGTAAACCACAAGAGAGGAGATATGTACAAATGGGATAAAAGCCACTTTCGCGAGCGAACGATTGAATTTATCATATGCAATAAGCCGTTAAACCCCAAGGTTACCCTAGTGGACGAGTGTTGTCTTGTGAGGGTTTTCAGGGATGTAACCCACAAGCATCAAAGTTTCCTCAAAATATATTCTCAATCAATATGCAACAAGCCCAACAATAACGAAAAAGATTTCAAACGCATTATTATCATAGTGAACGAATTCACAAAAAAGTCTGTTGTTGTTAACATTATAGAATGAACTACATAGAATTAAAACCTTAAAAGTTGGAGGGGATCAAGCACATGCAAAGTATGATTCGGCAAAAACTTATATAACTGGATAATAAACATTAAAGCATGCATAAGTAGTCAATCCTCACTGGATATTACACTCAACAAATGAAATCACTCAGAACAGGAGGTAATACACGGGACATGCATCATAAAGAGTAAATGGAAATGGAAATTAGGCCATACATATGTCACTGATGAAGAACTCTATATAAAAAATAAAAAACATTTAATCTCAATGAAAGATACCGTCATTCAAGGAGGCAAAAAGTATTTTCATAAATTATCAAAACTATTATGACTTTCGAATAAAATTCACCCTAGGATCATATTGGACTTTCTAGGGTTGTAATGTAGGCTTGGGGATGAGGTTATGAAATAAAAGGAATATGTATGGATTAAAAGGTGTTCGGGGATGAAAACTCGAGATTATGAAAATTTGTGGGTTATTTCTATAATGGAAAATGATTTCCATAACAAGCATTAGACATGAAATTGGAGAGCGGCAAGGATTATTGAATACTAAATACATCATATAAGAACTTTCTCTTTCTTTTCTTTTCTTCTCTTTCTCATATTTTTGTTTTGTTTTCTTTTGCTTTTTCATTTTTTTCTTTTCTTCACTTTTCTCACTCTCACGTGCTTAATCGCAACTACGTAACATGAACATCATTTAATCGCAAGTATCATTCCAAACAAAGGTAAGCAAGGTAATAATTATGGTATATAACTCCAATATGGAGTTGGTTATGGGATTTTAGGTAATGAAATGAAAGGCGATAATAAGGCTCAAAGGGGTTGACTAGGGAAATATTTAAGGTAAGGTCAAGGCCAATATGGGTGATATAACAAAGAGGTCCTATGATCATTTCCTAAAATTTATGCAATTTTCGAGTTAAAACAACTTAGAAAATCATGGCAAGTAACACATTTAAAAAATGAACTTAATTAATGAACGACCAAATGAAAGAATAGTAAGATTACCTATGAATGTAACATTTTCAAAGAGAAAAGCGTAGTGTATAACACTCACAAGAGAAGAAAAGCTCGAAGCTCACTCGGTGCAAGTATATACAATGCAACAAAAGATTGTCGGGTTATAAAAATTTTAAACCAAATCAATAAAACAAGAAAAGTGCATGTTGTAATGGTCTTGAAGTTTAATTCATGAATTTATTCATAATATAAATGATTTGAGGACTAAATTCTAATAACTTCTAAAAATCGAAAACAAGCATCCTTGAATTGTCTATTCGATCAAGCATTTATTGAAATTTATCATCGAAAACAAAGGCAAAATGCCCAACAAAGGAGAAAAAATAAAGAAAATATTTTTGAACCATCACCAACTAAAAATTTGAGAAGGGTGATGGGGGATTTAAATACTAAGGGGGACAAGACCAAATGGATCTCGAGATTTGGATACTATGGGGGATTTGGATACTACGGGATTTGGATACTATGGGGGATTTGGATACCAAGGCTTTTCAATTGGAAGGGGAGGTGGGGCAAGTGCAAGCGAAAAGCCCATAAGATGAAGCATCTTAAAATAACACTCCCGTTCAAAAATCGGATCAAAGTCCTCAAGACTTTCATCTGATTCTTGCGATAATGTTAATGGTTCGCCAATAGCGGGGAACAAAGGAAAGGATGGACCATAAACATCAATACAATTGGAAGAATTAATAAGATGTTGAAATTAAAAATTGCTTGGATCACTCTCAATGATTTCTTCCTCAAAAAGGGGTGGAGGTGAAAACGCAAGTTTCAACCTCAACCGAGCTTTGTGAAGAAGAAATGATATCATCGAGTTGGGAATTTATTTCTAAAAACCAAACTTTAGAACTCTCGAATTGATCATTTGATTCCTTGAAAGTTAACTCATGATCAAACCAACAAGAAGACATAACATCTTCTTATGAGGTTTGCTCATAGCTAACAGATTCCCCTAAACGCAAAGTTTCCTTGAAAGGCGATGAATAATTACTTACAAATTCTTGACTTTCACATTTAAGATGTTGATACTGAAGAATTTGTAGGCATTCACACATAATATTAGGAGTTTAACCTTGTGAACTATTAGCATAACCATTAAAATTACCAAAAGAGTTAGGGTGAGACGATACAAAATAGGTAATTCAAGAAAAGAGTTACAATCACCCAAATTTCAATTTATCGAAAAAATTTACCATAAGTAAAAAAGAAAGGCTAAAATAAAGAATACAAATACAAAGGGAAAAAATATTACGAAATCATAAATCAACTATAATCTATAAAAAAAACACTCCATAGCAATGGCGCCATTTTGATACGAGGGAAATCAAGCGTCTGTGTAGATACGCTAATTATTGTTAACGGCTTTCGACGGCAATGAAAAAATCTAAACTATGGCTACACTCAACAATGGAGTATAGCGGCCAGTCCGGGTATTGAGAATCCACAGGTAGTGTTCGATAGATTTTAATCGATTTATTACTTCAAGAATAAAAGAGTAAAAGGTGATATGGTGAGAAAAGAGAAAAAGAGAAATAAGAGAAGTTAATTTCTAATTAAGATTAAATAAGAATGAAAAACGGGAATAGGATCACATCCCCGCCATGGGCTAAACAACGCATAATTAAGATTTCAGTTCGAAAACATTTAATCGAGCATAATCAATGGATTATAAATATCACACATGAAGGAATTTAATCCAAAAATTAGAGATAAAATATTTAATCAAAAATGGTCACACGTGGATTAAATTCAGAATATCGCAACAAACACTAATGTTGTGTGAAAAAGAAAGTTAAATGCATAACATTCAACTTTAATACACACGGTTTTAATATCATGCAATTTTACCCAAAACCTAACTTTTGGAGCTCAACGCCCATCAATGGCGGAAACATGACCCAACCCCTAAACTAGCTACAATACATGGCTTAAACTAATTAAACAACAAATTATTAAATGAAAATAAGAATTAACAAACTATAACTAACTATCTAAGCATGGAAATAAGAAATAAAGAAATAAAACAACAAAGGAGAGCATATACTAAGTGGGGAAGACAATGAATTGTAAATGGTACTTACATAAATGGGTATAAACCCAAAGAGAGAGGAGAGGGAAATCTCCCCAAAAAAGCTCTAAAATCTTATCTAAGAAGTGTGAAAATGATGTTCAAACTTAAGGGAAAGTTTTTCCCTAAATACCCCACCAAAAAACCCCAAAAAAAATGAAATTTGCGAACATTTAGACATTCTGAATCGATTCACCAAAATGGTCGAATCGATTCGCCCCTGGCAGGTCTTATTCTTCATTTCGGATTCACATACGAAAAATGCCATAACTTCTTCGTTATAAATCGAAATTAGGCGCAGTCAGAATCTACGTGGATATAACTCAGAGGGATACAAATTCCAAGAAGACATTGGGACAAAAAATCAAATGATTAAATTATTAAAATGCCATTGAATGTGCCCTTGCATGTGCGCTTGTCGACGAAACATCTCCGGAACGCGACCGAACTTCACGCTATGCACCATAATACCTACAAAAGCTCAATTATACCGCACAAAGAATGTAAAAATATAAAATAGAGGTTGTTTGGTTAATGAGCATAAATATACGAACTAAAGTACCCGAGGGGGCTAAAATGCATAAGTAAAGAGGGTAAATATATATAATATTCGAACTGAATCAGCAACCAACTATCTTTGAAAATTTTTATTTTTTTAAATAAAAAGAATAAAAGGAACAAATATAACACACCATGAAGTAACACTAAAATATCCGAATCGTGAAAACGGAATGTAAGGGTGTGAACATTTTCCATAGGTAAATCAACATATATAGTCATAAAATGTGTGCACAATGTTTTAAAACACTTCTAACGAAAGATCTCAAACTCTACCTTAGGTATAAAAATTGTGAACTCAAGTGAAATTGATTTAAATTAATCAACAAGTCATTAAAATAAATGATTCTCACACCAATGACGTCAAACTATGTAATGTTTTTCCAAGACATTTAAATTGTGCAAACCCATTGATCTTCGACTTCAACTCCCTCAAAATCTCACATATATGATGATAAACTCTCAATTATTTTTAAAGAAATTAAGGCTCATATATAGTGAAGCATCAATGTATCAAGAACTGGCTTAGCACTTTTGTTTTTATGTGCCTCTAATCTTTTTAGGCTCTTTTATGCAAATGGTGGCTTGTCATGCAAAGAACATTTTTATCTTTCGTAGCCCCTTTCCATTGCTTACCATTTAACAATATTTTTTTGAAAAATGATTTAAATACGAGTAATGGTTCTTACATGCACAATTTTATCTCTTTTTCACATTTGGTTTATTATAAAAGCAAAATTGAGATGAGAACATCGTATTTGATAAATGACAAGTAAGTGAATGTTCAAACAAGTTTATAGAAAGGTGGTGTGCATTAAAGGTGACTAGGAGTAAAACATATAGAAAGTAATCATAAAATATCAAAGTAATGAATCCACACATTATTAAGCATACTATATAAACGACGTCATGTGTCAAAACACTACGAAAAAGTCATGTGGACAAATGGAACGAATTGGTGATCCGGACAACTTAAATGTTCATCCATATATGGTGACCCAAAAAAATACAAAACTCTTTTTGTCTTTTTTAAAAATTTTATCAAAAATAAAATCTTTTTGCCTTTTTCACCTTTTTCATAAAAAACGAAAATCTTTTTGTATTTTTCAAAAAAATTCAAAAAACAAAACTCTTTTTGGTTTTTTCTAAAAATATCAAAAGGAAAAATATAAATACAACGATAACACCATGATAACACAATCTAGCAATAGGAATAGAAGATATAAGCATGTTAATCATCCTATACTAGATAAAATATCCGAACTCAGTCAATAGTGTAAATACCTAAAGATTTTCTAAGTTCCTCAAATTGAAGTGCATCTAAAGTTTTCATGAATATGTCGGCTAACTGACGATCGGTGCTCACAAAGATCTAGGACATGACATTCTCCTCAACTAGGTCATGTGTGATCACGTATCCTAATGTGCTTTATGCGGGAATATTGTATCATATTACGGGCAATATGGATTGCACTCGTATTATCACAAGAAATGGTCATTGTGCCTTATGAAACAGTATAATCCTCCAATATTTTCTTTATCCAAAAGAGTTATGTGAAATAATTCCCAGTGACAGTATACTCAGCCTCCACCATGGACAAGGATATGGAGTTTTGCTTCTTGCTCATCCAAGAGATGAGAACACTCCTAAAATATAAACACCCACAAGTGCTTCTACAGCCATCGACATCTCCGGCCTAATTGGCATCCTAATAGGTGGATAACTATTCATCGGTATCAAAGGAATACCGAATACCATACGAAAGAGTTCTACTCACGTATTTGATGATACGTTTAAGTGTGTGTAAGTTTGACTCTTTTAGGGATGTCTGGTATCGTTCACAGGCTCCAACATTAAAGGCCATATCGGGATAACTAGTGGTCAAGTAGAGGAGACTATCTATCATACTATGATAAAGGGTTTTCCCTGCATCCTAGCCTACAGAGTCTTTACTAAGCTTTGTCTAGACCAAACTTCTTTACGAGGTCGCTTGTATATTTAGATTGAGATATGAATATCCCACCCTCAAGCTGATGAACCTGGAGACCTAGGAAGAAAGTATGCTTACCTACCATGCTCATCTTAAACTCACTCTCCATATCCTCCTCAAAGGTGTGATCATGGTGGGAGCACGTGGATCCATAGACTATGTCTTCCATATAAACTTGGGCAATCAAAATAAAACCACTCTCTCTCCTCAAAAATAATGTCTTATCCACTCCCCTTCTCTTGAAGACATGAAATAAAAGATAGGAAGTGAGACTCCCGTACCAAGCACAGGGTGCTTGCTTCAAACCATACAAGGCCTTCTTGAAATAATAGACGTGTCTTGGGTTCTTAGGGCCTTTAAACCTTCCACATAAACCTCCTCCTGTAGAATGTCATTAAAATAGGCACTATTGACATCCATCTAATATAACTTGAAGCGCTAATGACATGCTATGGCAACTAGTAAGCAAACGGACTCAAGCCTAGTAACAGGAGCAAATTTCTAATCAATATTTACACCTTCGATCTGTATACTGCCTTGAGCGACCAACTTAGCCTTATTACGAACTATGGTACCATTACTATCCATGTTATTCTTGTAAACCAACCTGGTACCTATTATATTAGACTCGCTAAGTCAGGGGACTAATTCCCATATATCGTTCTTACGAAACTGAATCAACTCATCTTGTATGGCAAATACCCAATGCTCATCCTTGAGTTCTTCTTTCACATTCTTGGGCTCTACTATGGATATCTATCACAGATAGCTAACCACATTTACGAGTTGAGCACGGTTTTTGGCACCTAATATAGGATCACCAAGTATAACGAAAGGGTAGTGACTCTTTCGAACCTAAAATGGTGTCTCCACAAGAATAGGAATGGGGTCTACCATGGTAGAATAAGGAAGGATGGAATCTTTACTAGTGGGTTCACACTGAGGGCTAGGAGTAATAAATATCGGTGGTTTGTCATCTTTAATTGTGATGTTTATTGACTTCAAAACTTAAGAGCTTGCAAGGTTAAAAACCTGATAAGCCCTACTCATCGATGAATATCCTAAAAATATACCATCGTCACTTCGATAGTCAAACTTTCCTAAGTGCTCAGTATCTCGTAAGATGTAGTAATTACTCCCAAAGACACAGAAATATGATAAGTTGGGCTTCTTCCCTATCCACAACTCATAAGGCGTGTGAATTGTGTGTGGATGAAGATATACCCTATTCACTATATAGTCTACGGTGCTCACCGCCTCTGCCCAAAAATGTCTAGGCACATTTCTCCCAAGAAGCATGGATCTAGTCCTTTCTTGTATCGTTCGGTTATTTCACTCAACAATCCTATTTTGTTGAGAAGAATGAACAATCGAGAACCTATGTTTAATGCCCACTCTATCATAATAGCTATCCACTTTAGCTTGTTTAAATTAACCGTTATTGTCAATACGCATCCTATTAATAGGATACGCCACTTGGTTGTAAGGAACTCAACCGCATCAGACTTTTCTCCAAGGAATCCCATGATAAAATATCTAAAAAATCATCTACTATTATGAGAATATATTTCTTACCACATAAGCTCTCCGAGAGAGTAGGGCCCATAAGATCCATATGAATTAACTCCAAAACATAAGAGGTGGTAATGGTATTCGAATTTCGATGGCGACTTCAAATTTGTTAGCCTTGTTAGCAAGGTCCACAAATCGAGGAAGTTGGTTTCCAAAGTGATAGTAAGCCACGAACAAGGTCCTTTTTCACTAATCTCTCAGGATCACTAAAGTTCACCTGACCCAGTCGTTGATGCCAAAGGTCCATAGTGGAGACCGTGGCACTATTTCACACAAATGAGGACTTGGTCTCAATCCCATAAAAATTATCTTCGATCCTCATACCTCGTTGTAAAATTTTACCAGATTGGTCATAACAATTACATTGGGATTGGTCAAACTTTACCTGCAACACATTGTCTAGTTTAGGGAATCTGGGTATCTCAACACATCCATGCCCTAAATAACTATACATGTTCCCATCTCCAAAAATGAATTTACATTCCTTGCGATCCTTAAGGTGGGTAAAATAATAAATGTCACGAGTCAGGTGCCTAGATCACTTACTATCAAAATACCATTGGGAAGTATTTTGAACCTTGAGAACAACATACACAACAAGGGCTTTGACGCCTTTCCTAGGTACCCAAGTGGAGGTAACCTTTTGTTTGACCTCGTCGTTGTTGGCAATAGTGAGAGCATTGGAAGCATTCACAAACGGAAAAGAGATCCGTTGAAATTCTTCCATCAAGCTATTCGAAGTCACGACTAGAAACCCAACTTGCTCTCTAAGACTAGTAAGATCGCTAGAGAAGTGCATGAAGTATGTGTATGCCTAGTTCCACCTAATTTATAGCAGAACTCTCTAAGGTGACCTATCCTCTCACAAAAACTGAAAATATAGATAGGTTTAGGTTTATCTTCGCTCGATTTTCTAGGTTGAATTCTCTTTTGTGGTTTAGTTTGAGGGCCATAAGGATTAACCACAAATTTAGGAACCAGTTATAGTGAAATATGGGAAGTGGATTCACCGTCATAACCTATTACATGCCTCTCACTAAAATATAAAGTGGGGCCGAGGATCTTCTTTACTATCTTCTTTGATGTATCTCGATAGTTACCTTGACCTCCCGGGCACTTTCGAGATCTTTCTCCAGTTGGAATAAAAGGGCTTCAAGTTTATCACGAGTTTCCATAAATTTTTGGAGATCTCTCGTAAGACTAGCCACCTTATTGGTCAAGTCCCCATTCTCTCTCTCAATAAATGAACTCTCTCTCTCTCTCTCTCTTTCTCTCTCTCTCTCTCTCTCTCAAAGCTTTTGTCTCTCTTGCCAATCACAACTCCTTCTCTAAGGCTAAAACTCTCATAGAAAAACCTTTATTTTATTTCTTAGTTGTAAAAGACTCGGTATAAAGATCGGCGTAGGCACGCGGTAGGTCACTCTTACTCTCACTTAAAATATTTTCCCCCTTACTCTCGTCGGAATGACTAGACTCACTGTCGAGGTGTCCATGTTTAGTAGCTTCCTTATTGGCGTGAGGTGAACTCGGTGTACCAACATGACTAGTCATGGATGCAGTAAAGTAACATCCATGCAGTGATTCATCACCTGAATGCACCGACTCGACCTTGCTAGCGCTAAGCGTGACGTTTAAGGTGGCTTTTCCTTTCCCTTGTATACTTATCCTAGTCGGATACTCATGGGCTTTGTGACCCTTTCCCTCGCACTCATAACATCTTTCTTTGGGAAATCTTTCTTTTCTTTTTCAAAATTTTCCTTGCCCAATTTATATTTTTTATCTTTCTTAAAACTTTTCTTCATTTTGGAAGTATTTTTCTTTTTAAGTTTGAGAAACTTTTTTAATTTTTTAGCAAAAAGGGATAAGTCGTCTAAATCAAAATCATGCTTAAAATATGACGACACTTCCTCTTTCTTTTTAGATTGGGATTTTAGTGCAATTACCTTTTCCTTTGGCTTAACATTTTTAGAAAACATATATATATCATACTTTTGAGGACCTCCTACAAGTTCTTCCAACCTAAGATTATCTAGTATTTCTAACTAATTTATCACGGTAACCTTATAAATGAAACAAGCAGGGAACGATCTCAAAATTTTCTTAACAACACACGTCTCAGGTATTCTCTCACCTAAATTGAAACTTGAGTTTACTATATCGGACAGTCATTCGTAAAACTCATGAAATGATTCAGATTCAAGCATAATGATAGTTTTAAATTGTGTGGTGAGATTTTGTAACTTATAAGCTTTAATAGTTTTGGTTCCCTCGTGAGTGAGCTGGAGGGTATCCTAAGCTTCTTTAGATGTGGTGCCTATCATAATGAGGCAGAACTCGCCAGGGGTGACGGCTCCTGAGATGTCACTAAAATCACGCGAGTTAAAGTAATCCTTTGTCCATTAAGAAGCAGGTTTAGGGCCAACAACATTATCAACAGTTATAGTGGGTGGTGTTCACCCTCTTTCATAAAGCAACCAGACACGTTCATCAATTGATTTTCATGTAAACTTCATCCTAGCTTTCTTGTAAGCATAATTGAACTAACAAAAATGGACATTCAATTATAAAAATTATCCATTAAATTCTGGCTTTTTAAATATAAAAAAAAATTCAAAAAATTGATGTCAAAAATTTGTGGAAAGGATTACATAATAAATTAATGCAACCTACTCTGATACCAATTTGAGAGTGCGCATGAACAAATGGATCAATTCATTTAATTAAATTCCCTAACTCACAAATCCAAATTTTAATCTTTGATTAATTAAGGTGTGACCAAACAGGCAAAAATACACGGGATGAGGAAAAACCCCTTTGCAAGGCTAAACCTTTTATTTAGCACTATTTAAAGTTTATGAATACAGGCGACTTCCAAAATACTTCGCTAAACTCAATTAGATTGGTAGAACTCCAAAAACTCTAACAGATACGATCGAGCTCCAGAGTCGTCCACAAGTAACAGTCTACCCTCGGTATCCACTGATTCAGCATTCTTCCTCTTTAGCAGTGAATCCTCATTTCACAAAGTCAGCCATAGAGAAAAATATCTATAAGAGTATATCACAAATAAACCTTCTTCATGTAGGTAAAAATGATTTTGAATATATTCGGGGGTGAGGAATATGATATGAGGTGTTTGAACATAAAAAGAGAACTCAAAGGTATTTTTCTTTTTCAGAAAGAGTTTTTGGAATATTTGATCCCGTTCAGCCTTTTTATAAGAAGGGAAGATAAAAATGATAAACACAAAAGATATTGAGAAGATATTCTTAAAAAATAAAATCTCGACCGGTCGTTTGAACGAAGATGCAGGTTGTTCGAACAACACTGCATCTCATTCGAACGACACTTCGAACGATGACTTCTAACGAGATTTCAAGGTGAACCAAAAATGATTTCGTTTGAAACTTCATTAAACTCGTTCAAACACAAACTTCTAATGAGATGTCAGTATGACGCAAAAGGAAATCTTGTTTGAACGAGGGACAACTTCGTTCGAACGAAGAGTCGAAATTTTAAAAAAAAATCTTATAAGAATTTTGAGTTCTTTTAAGAAAAATTATTGCTCATAAAAATAAGTAAACCCCGAAAAATACTCAGATCCTTTTTACCACTCCAAAGGCATACTTCATTCGGGATTGTTGAGATGACCAAATCTTGCATTCTTTGACAGTCGGTAACATAGTATTCAAGTATCGAGAAGTAGTGATGTAGATATGTTTAGATGTCATGTTTATGTAACGGGATGCGTCAAACCAAAATAAATAAAAATATGAGCAATCATAATTTTTTCTCTTACAATATTCCTCAAAATAAACCTCATGGTATCATGTTAATAGATATGGGTCCACAACTCTGCCTCTATCCATTTGGTGAAGTAATCAGTCACGGTAATAAAAAAAATTACGGCCATTTGGGGCCCTTGATAATGGACCAACTATTGGGAAAAATAACTTGGGATTGATATTTTAAATGCGAAAAAAATCAGCCCTATGGATATTTGATTAATGTATTGAAAAGAAAACAAAAATGAGGTTTGAAGAACAATAACTTTGCAGATCCGGTTGTGATCCGATGTGGAGAAAATTATTTGTTAACGATGGGGATGCCATGTTTTGGATCTCGAAAACCCTTCTTAACCTTCTGTAAATCTTGGATCTTCTGGTGTATGATCCTTCACAAAGCTAGGTAAGTATATGGGCACGTTTTGAGAAGAAAACCTTATTTATAAGTGAGATATGGTCCTCTCCCTCTAGACAACATAAATGGTGTTTTCTATCACCCCTCTCAAATTGTAATGAACCATTATTAATATAAAAACCCTTTCCCACACCATTATATACAATTAAAAAATGGTGGGCTTGGGCCAAAATGGGTTTCTTGAGAGTCTGGGCCTAACTATTTGGGTATATGGACTACATTTGGGATCATATCGAAATGAATACCCACAACACTAACCATTCAGGATAACTCCTGATGCTCCCACTATGACATGGCACCACTTGCAATCCAGTATAAGTGAAACGTGATCATTGATAATTCTCCCACTACGATAAGGTAGTGTATTATCTATATTAGGTCGTATTTCATTCTTTATGGGTAAACTGCCAGTATTGGAAATATGATGTTCCATTATACCTTATAAGTCCAAGGGACCATAGTTTGTTGCATAATCCTCTTATAAGAACCTGATATTGATACAATCAATGACCTCTTATACTTAGTATTATGATATAGACTACATTTGTAACCTTTGGGATGACCAACTAAGAGACATATCTCTTTCCTTAATTTCAACTTCCCTACATCCTTCCATAGAACATCTGCTAGGCACCCCCAAATCAAAATATGCCCCAGAATGAGCTTGCACCCACTCTAATGCTCAATATGGGTCGAAGAAACCGAATAAGAAGAAATTAAATTAGAATGTATATGCCCGTCTCTTTCATAAAATCCCAATACAAATCTTATAGTCTTGAATAACCTGCTATGGACTTTCTCATATCCAAAAGAGTCTAAAGCCTGGTTTCTTTCTCCTTAATGATTATCCATCAATTTTATTCATTTCAGTATTTAGCAGTGGTGAGACAAATTGTATAAATTATTTTCTAATGTACCAGAATAGATAAAAGAAGTCCAATTTTCATAAAATCAATTGAATATTTGTTCAAAACCAATTTAGAAAATCAAAATCAATTTGTAAAAACCACGTATATTAAATAATTCTCCTTCGTTAATTTTATGTCCTCACCGTTATCTAAAAGATATTCTTACTTTTATATTATTGCCTTATTCTTAATACCCATAATTAAGAGCATCTCTCTTTAAAGTAATTGCCCAGTTACCTAGAACCTTTGCAACGAGTTGCAATCTTGATTTGTGGTTTTCAAGTCTACATACTAAATTACTGTAAATCGGTCCATAAATCATGCATTTACTTTTAAGAGGAAAACCATTACCATGTCCAATTAATTTTCATACCTCAATTAAACCTTTAAGACTAAAACATTGAAAAAAAATTGAATTCATTTTTGAAATCTTAGAAATTGAAAAAAAAGAATTTCCAATTAAACACGAGAAAAAAAATTGATTATATCTTAAGTGGCATCTTTCAACTGCCAATTAAAATCAATCCATCACGCATCCTTGTTTTCTTATGAGATGAGATTTCTCGTTGGGAGCTCAAATCACCACACCTCGCAGTAGACAAACTTTTATTTTTCATTATGCTATCTGGACAGTTCAGGATCATCTGTTCAACATAGTGAATAGCGGTCGACTTTTGATCCCACTCCTAATGACAGTAACTCATTTGGGAGGATATCCAAAGTCGTGTTTGAGTGTATGCTACGAATTGATTTTATATCATCCTATATCACATAGAATCCTCCTTTGGTGGGTTGCCCACGTGAATAATGAATCCAAAATTACCTGTTCGGAAACTTGGACTGACCACCCCAATAATTAGTATTCCTCTTTGAAGGACCTATATAATATTAAAAGTCTGCAAATCGTCGAAGGATACCTTGAGGTTTATGTTGAAACCCCTCTCCCACTTAGTATTTAAAAACTCAAGGATTTTGAAAAACTAAATATTCAATTCTAAGAGCCCAAATTTAAATCCTTGGTAATTTCAAATTTACTTCTATAAATTAAATCACCTGATCTCACTATTTTAATTTTTCAAAGAAAACATTTCAAAATTAAAATAAAAACCTAGAGATCAAAATTTAATTTATACCTTAAAAATAATTACCTTGATGAAATTCAATTTAGAAAAAAATAAAACGTAATAAAAATTTTTGAAGAAAATTGGTGATTTAGCTAAGTCTCAAAATAAATAATCCATATAGTCCATAAAATGAGTATTACTAATTATCCAATTAATTAGAACAAAAATTATGCAACATTATTTAAATAAAGAGACATGCAAGAAATAAAATAATTAAATGCAACAAAATTTTAAAGAAATATATTTAAGGCCCTTTCCATCATGGCCTAGACACCAATATGAAGTAAAACTCGTCATACATAAGAGTCTTTGTTGAAAAAGAATTATTTTTGGGCAAGAGTCCAACTTGAAGTAAAACTCTCCATGCAAAAGAATCCTTGTTGAAGGAGATTTACTTTTAGGTAAGAGTCCAACTTGAAGTAAAATTCTTCATGCATAAGAATCCTTGTTGAAGAAGACTTACTTTTAGTCACGAATCCAAATTGAAGTAAACTTCGTTAAAAGTTTATGCAGGCAACCTTAATGATGTCCGGTCGAGCTGATTCTCTGTACAAGATTTCGTCTCATCTTCAACAAGAACATATCCAAAATCAAGTAAATATGATGGTCCAATACCTAAAACGTGATGAAGATGACATTAAATTTCTCTAATCGAGCTGATTTTTGGATAGTAGCTTCGTCTCGCCTTCATCTAGAATATATCAAAATTTTAGCAAATTCCAACGATTCGATCAAATAAAATAAAACGAACAAGATCTCGAACTTGAAATCAAAGAATCTCCATATCCCAAACAAGAATTCTTCTTTATTCTTCAACTCACTATCTAAATTTTGGACGTTTTAATGGTACTAGAATCGAAATTTTAATATCCTTGTGATCAACCCGAGGTCGCATCTGAAAACACTGACGATGTGCAAAAAGAATATGTGCGAAAGTAAACGATTGTCGATTACATGCAACTAGGCTCAAAGCAAGATAAATCAGAACAAGGTATTACCTATCTCGACCAATCTTCTCTCTGCTCTGGTTGCACTTCTGCAATTATCCTCACTATGCAGCTCTTGTTCACTTTGCTTTCATCACATCTCAACCTTCCCTCAAGCTTCTTTAGTGTTGGTTGGCTCAGTGCCTACTGTCTCCTAGTTCTTAATGAAGTAGTTGTGTGTTGTGTGCTATCCTAGATGGCACACACACACTTATGGTACAATCGAATGCAATGCAATAATTTATCTTTCTCCTAGATATCATCAATAACTCTTATGTTCTGTTCTCTTGTTTAAATCAACATTTCTTGATTTAACACAATGTTCGCAAACTTTACTTTTATCTTTTCTCAAAAATTAGAACAATCAGAGTTGATCTAATATATATACATCAATAAGTGTCTAAGTGAATAAGTGTTGTGTAGTGAGTGATTTATAAGTGATATGCACATGAAAAATCGTGAAATCACTTCAAAGACATGGCAATCATATACACAGAAATAATATGACTTCAAATATATTCAATAAAATCACAAAGTCAAATATACACAACTTATTTTTCAGAAAACAAATATTAGATTAATTCGGGTTTTAATATAATAACCTATCAAGACTATTTTTACAAATATTTCAGATCAGTCAAAAATAGTCTTAAACAGTCAAGAAAATAATATTCAGTCCAGATGTTAAATCTTCTCAAATTAGTCCTCAATAAATCTTAGGTTTATCTCTCCAAACCACAAACAAGATATATCTGAATATTAACAAAAAATTTCTGAAAACTATGTTTTAAAATAAAATGTTTAAAAACATACAAGATCTTACTATCAAGATTCAAATAAAATATTCACACACAAAATTAATATCGTGAATCAAGTGTGTGTTGTGTACAAATATTAGATATAAAGTCTGATCTAAATAAAACACTTAAAGATGAGAGAAATCACTTACAAATAATATGTACCCTTGAAAAATAGTAAGTGCAGATTTAGAATGAGAGATGTTCAATCTTCATTTAGGTTTTGAACAGAAATCAACACTTGAAAATGAAAAAAATTATTCTGGTTTATACTCTCTCTCTCTCTCTCTCTCACTAAAATTTTGACAAAGTTTGGCCACAAAATTAATTTTCTCAGACTCCTAAAAATGAGACCCAAAGGGTTCTATTTATAGCGTGCACAAGTGTGTGATGTTTGGTGTAAACTAGAGTCACATGGATTGTGAAAAATACACAGACATTCGTTGATAAAACCTCATCCAAGGGTAGAGAAAGAAACACAAAATAAGTCCTCAAAAAAGTGACACGTAAAGGCCAGTTGTAATCCACTTCGTAAGAATAACGCTAACCGAAATGATTTTAAAATATTACCATTGTGATAAAAAGATGCAACGTCGTATGAGGGAAATTAAAGAAACCTAGAGTAGATTTTAGGATAAACCGTGGACCACTTTTGTAAAACAAGGGCTAGTGTTTGAAACGACTCCGTATGGAATGATAACACTGTCGTTTCAATAGAAACCAATATTACTGTTGAAAGTTTTAAGAAATGAATAAGGCTGCCTTGGAAATATGATACGACCAGTGATAGGTCGCATCATTCAAAATGGTACAATAACTCAGGCCCATATCTTGTAAGATAACGAGCTAAGGTCCAATTGGAAAAAAATATGGGGAACACGCACGCCAACTGTTTGCCAACAGCTAGAAGCCTAGGGAATCGTCCAAATAGCCTATGGCCAATAGCTTAGTAGCTAGGTCCAAGTTTAGATAATATATAACAAAACTACATGACCTGCTAATGGTCTAAACGCCAACATTTATGAGCAGTACTTATGGTCAAATCGGATCAAGTCTATGTCCATGAGGTAACAGCTTTCGGCTATGCTAAAGTATGTATGTATATATATATATATATATTGGATCGTACAAATATAAGGCAGACTATGACACCTGCTAAAGTCCAATCATGGCTATGTCTACTAAGGTCCACGCATGCATACACTATTTAACATATAAAAGAATATATATAATATAATACTATAGCATACATACATACAATAGGACACGCCCAGACTATAGATTTTTAAAAAACTGCTATGGTCAAATCATTATTAGAAAAGTGGAACAAGTCAACTGCTAAGGGGACATATGGCCACGCTTAATCGAAACTAACATATATCTATATGTAATAGACATGCACGCATACATAAACTATATAACATATATTAATATACTATTAGAACTTTTAAAATATAATTCTTAAAATTTATTTTATAACAAAAATGTTAAATGATAAATTTCAAAATAAATTTTCAACCAGTTTCAATAAAATATTTTTAACTTCGAAATTTTATTCTGAAAAATTATTTTTACGAAAATATTTAATCAATGAATTTCAAATTAAATTTTAGACTCTTAAAAAATGTATTCTTAACTAACGCCAACACTATCATAAGATATGATAAACTAAATGCAAATGTAATGTCGTGTAGTGTACTACGTGGCAAGAATAAATCCTATGAGCCAATAGAGAGTATGGAAATTAGCTTTTTCTGAGATGAAGGACTGAATCGAGAGCTCATTTGATATAGACGACCATAGAGAGATTCGCGTAGATAGGCAAGACACAATCCTAATTACAAAAATATTTTGTCAAAATTCAAGTCCAACTAGATGAAGGTATATATAGCTAAAGCACGGAAAGCAAACCCTAGGAGTGCTCTATATAGGTGCCTTCAAACTCCCCTATTTGACGAATACATCAAATGATATACTAAGGTAAAATAATTCCTAAAATTTCCTATACAAAAGTGTATCTAACTACCCACCCTTCCTAGAAATGAAAAGACTCGACTCATGGCACCGACGAGAAAACCTACAAAACATAAATACACTTTCTGCCGAGAAATCAAGTTAGTAGCATTTGTTCTACCAAAATATTAAAAGACGGAATTAAATGTGAAGGAAATAATAAAACTAGATACTATGCATGAAATAATATCAATAATAATCAGAAATATGTACTCAACTCTCCCCCATTTTGACTTGAGAACGCAAGTAATTTCCTTTGTATTTAAAACTCAATGGATGATGCGGAAGCATTGAAAGAAGATGGTTCAATTTTAAACAACAAATTAAAAATAGCAACCAAGTGAAGTAAACTTAAACAATTAATATATTCACTTAAACCGGTTAAGTCCAATTTAAATTCAAGTCCAAGTCCTAGAATTTGCCTAAGTCATGATTGTTCATATTTCCAAGTTAGGCCAAACCAAATTATTGCAAGTGACTTGAATTAAACAATTTTACCCAAAATTTAATTTAGTCCCAAATTAAATGAGTGTGATGATTAAACCAAATTTTATCTTGAATTAAACCTAAAGCATGGATTCTAAATTATTGTGCAAGATAAAATAAATAATGTCACACTACGCCGCGATGTACGAGGAAAAACCCAAGATGGGAAAAAACCTCGGACGGCCCTAGCCACAAGTCCACTAGATACGGAATTATACAATTACAAGACAAAAGACTTACATCCTCGACTCGAACCCTCTCAAGCCTTGTTGCTCCTTCTTGTAGAAACCTCTTCCTAGCGGACAATCACGGAGCTCCACCGCGATCTCGGAATCCACCGATAGGACTTTGTATGGTCACCGTCACCCAAGCTTGGAGCCTTTCTCCAAGTGAGTAATACCGCAACAAACTTCTTCTTTGTGATGGGATGTAAAAGCAAACCCGAAACGTCTCTTTTTCAATTTGGTAGAGAAAACCGGTGCCAAAACTCCAAGCAATTGATATAAATATAGAAACTTGGATAAACAACTATTGGGTGTAAACACTAGAGTGTGTAGGAATTTTCATTAAAGAATAACACTCAAAACTTGATATTTTTCCTTAAACACATTTTCTATCAAAACACTCTCTAGGAGTTTGTATGGTATGAAAAAGATACACCTTCAAAAATGATTCCCGTCCTTAATAAAGCCTTAAAAAATCAGTTAAGAAATAAGTGGGGAAATGGGGTGAAAACTGCCAAAAACTGCTCAAAACTGTTCCCGCCTGGCATCTCGTTCGAACGAACTTGACTCTCGTTCGAACGAGACTTCTAACGAGCGACCAGACTGGGCTCGTTAGATATCACATTAGAACGACCAAACTCGTTCGAACGACATATCGAACGACTGACCAGTTTAGGTTCGTTGGCAAACTCGTTCGAACGACATATCGAACGACTGACCAGTTTAGGTTCGTTGGCAAACTCGTTCGAACGAAACCTGGTTCGAACGAAAAACTCGTTCGAACGAGACTTCGAACGACTTCCAGAAATTTTTGATAAATTCAATTTTTGGCCCAGAAACTTTATGTACTTTATTTTAAAGTTTCAATTAAATTATTCTGAAAGTAAAACATGGTTTTTTATTAAACCTAACACCCAATAAATATTGTTCCAAGCTCCTATATAAATATAATTACATTCATACCTTGGGAGCATGGAACCTTAGATGATGACGTAGAAACGAGGCACGCAAACCGGCATTTTGATGAAGCTTTATATTCTTTGCCGCTACGTCTTCAACACACACTTCATAGGCTTGAGAGTATTACAATAAATCACTAACCAATGAATAAATGTTTTTGTCCGGAATTGAGCCAAAACTATATATGGACTCAATTGGAAATTTGTGTCCTTACATGACTAAATGAGGCAATGGAAAAAAATAATAAGTGTTTATAAACTGAAAAATAAACTTCTCTTACATGAAACTTGGCTTTAAGAGCTATCGGTTATTAGTAGATATCTTTATCCTAAAACCTCAGAGATATAGTAATCAAGATGAAGAATAAACACGAGCTAATATTCAAGTACAATCTCTCCAATCAAATATTGAAGTCATTTCTAAACAAGAGTTATCATAAGGCATAGACAGCATATCAACAAGTTGAAAATCACACGCAATTGAAGGAACTACCCTAATTTGTTTAGGAGTTTTTGGAGAATTAAATCGATAAGAATATCCATTAGCCTTACAATACTTGATAACTCCATTTTGATTAAACTCACCTCCCCCATTATTGAATAAGTCTAAGGGTTTGACGGTATTTAAGTCCTTAACCTTCTTGTGATGGGACTTAATGATTTTCTCACTCTCGAAAGCCTCACATACATTAGTAGGGCATTTCTTCGACTTTAAAAAATCCATTTGAGGTCTCAAGTCACAAGTCCTAATCCAAATAGGCAAAGTTTTCAAAGGTTTTTGTGCCATTCGGAATTTAGGATCAAAATTATCTCTCGAAAATATTTTCTTGTTAACGTGAGGACTAGAGTTATGGAATAAATGATTCCATTATTATTAGTACGCTGCCTATAAAAATTTGTAAATCTCTTCACATTTCAGTTATGACTTTTAAAATGAGTACCTTTCTTGTGATTACTAAGGCATTCCCAGTTTTGGTGATCAAAAACATCACACCTAGTACATAATTTACTAGAGGTATGTATGTCTGAATGGTAGTGTTTTCCCTCTACATGCTTACCATATTCAATACAAATAATTGGCTTAGGAGGTCTATAGAGTCTGTTAGTAGGGGGGAAATATTTTGACATAGATGGTCCTGCAAAGTTCTCGATGAAGTTACCAATGTCACCTTCATAATCACTTTCAATTAAAACTTATTTTCCTTTAGACTTTTCAGACAACTTACTATCCAACGCAAGATCCATTTCTTCTTGGGCTTTTACAAAGAAGATTGGTCTGTTTGGATCAACTTTTTTAAAAGGACCCTCGTATCCAAACCCTCTAGTATCACCATTATATAGTTGTACAGCAAGTAATTTTTCAAGGTCAAAACATTTTATATCACGACTACGACACATTTTGAAACTTGTTTCACAAAATTTTTTGGATTTTTCAACTTGCAAAAGCGCTTTATTATATTTTTCTTTTAATGGAGATAAATTTTTATTTAAAGCCCTAATCCGAAATTTAAAATCAAGTGACTGTTTTTCAAAATCAGTTTTGACATTGCTCATTTCAATGGAATTTTGTTGTACGATCTTATATTGATTCTATAAAGTCTCAGTAAGCATTTTAACCAAATTCGATAATTCTTGTCTATTTTGCAAAGTCCTGACATACAATTTCGAGTAATCATCATAGCCAACAAAATTTTCATGATTTCATTAGTGTTCGTGTGAGTAGTGTTACTATCATCAGATATAGTATTGTATAAGGCACGTTTAGCATCAAACGGAGCAGTTATTTCAAGCATAAAAGATTGTCTAGCTAATAAAGATTTAACAGCATCAATCAAATCAAGTACTTCATCATAATCAGAATCATCTCTGGAATCATTCATTCCTGCTAAGTATACGTCTCCGCAACAGTCATAAACTTCTCCTAAAAATGCAAGGCAATTTTATTCAGAATTTCCTTGGTTATCTTCTAATTTAGAATTAGAAGAGTCATCCCAAGTTTTAGTTATGTGCGCATTGTGTTGTTTAGAATGCTTGGACGGTGGCTTAGACCTACACTTAGTAATAAAGTGATAGAGTTTTCCAAAATTATGACAAGTTAATTCAGATTTATCAACCTTAAACTGTCATAATCAGAAGTTCGCTTTGAATTTCTATTATAGTGCCGGGTGAACTAACTACATTGATTACTCACTTACGCACGTCTCTTAGAAATCGCATTTATGTGCTCCAAAAGTTTTTTAAATTATGAGGACATAACAACAAGTTGATTGTCAATCTTATCAATTCCATTTGATTCCACATCAAAGTCATCATCCGACTCAGCTTGTTGTTTAACTACCTTATGCTTAATTTTATTATGATAGGTAGTTTTAAAAAAAACTTTAGAAGTATTGGTCAACTCATTCTTAGCATAAGATGTAAGAGTATTCTCAAAGGTTGATTCAAGTTCCATAGTTCTCAATTTAGAGTTTAGCAATTCAGGTGTGAGAGATGGATCATTAATCTCTTCTATGATATAAGGTTTATGTTCAAATCTAGGGGCTAGGGACCTTAGATATTTAGAACACACATCTTTATCAGAATATTCAATACCATTCGCATGAAATTAAGTAATGATATCATTCAAACACATATAAAAATCATTAAATGGTTCATTATCGTTCATAACTAGCATATTGTATTGTTTAACCATCATTTGTGTTTTACATTGCTTTACTCTATCGTCACCCTCATGTGCAATTACTAAAGTATCCCAAGCATCTTACTAATAGTGCAGTGACATATACGTTTCAATTCATTTTCACTCACACTCATGAAAATCGCATTTTTACCCTTATTATTGAAATTGTTTATCTTTTTCTGATCAACACTTAATTTTGATGTTCTAAGTTTTCTAAATATAGTGCTACCTTCTGCTATAGGATTAGAGGGGTGCCTATAACCATTTTCAATTAAATCTCAAACACCATCTCCTAATGTGCCTGGAATAAATGCTATCATTCTAATTTTCCAATAGGGAAAATTTGTGCCATCGAAAATAGGAGATCTACTGATATTTCCTAACCTAAGAAACTGACTAGAATCTTTCATTAAAACAAGGTATAAAGAGTTAGAGAAAAGTTTTGAAAATAGATCTTTTTTAAGTCTAGCTCTGATACTGTGGCCATCACCGATCCTCGCTACGCGGGAGGGCGCGCGAAGGGAAAGGATCCTCGAGCCCCGCACATCCCTCTCGGGAGTGCTTTGGCCGGCGTCATTTGAGATGAGGTGTAAAAATGTAAAGAGATTCAAAGTCGCCAGTCTATTTTACTCAAAACAGACAAAAGAAGAAGGGGAAGCCATCCCGAAGGATGGCATCTAAAGACATTTTGGTGCATGAGAAACAAAAATGATTCAAAAAGGGTTCGGAGGCTAAGTTACGAAATGGGAAGGTGTTAGGCACCCATTCCGCCCTTTCAGTCTCTCATAGATATTTTCTATTTTCCTTAATATTTCCCCCCGTGATATGTGTGCATCTATATATATATAATGGAGGTAGGAATCCTCGACTTGTATCATGGAAAAGATAAAGCGAGTCATCCGTAGGAAGATATAAGAATAATATTAAAAAAATAAGATTTACGCGATTACCCCTACGTTGATCGTTATAATAGAACGATAACGCATGTGGAGTAATACATCACTAAGGGAAATTATATAGAATATAAGAATATTAGATTTAGAGAAAATAGGAAAATAAGAGAAAAAGTGAGAAAAGGACTCGAGTCTCGAATTTTACCCCGAGATGCCTACGTAGCCTATAAAGGCATCAAAGTCCACGTAGTTCGCATACAAAATGAGGGGTGGGGTTTATCCCATAAATCCAAATGGGGGATCTCTTATTTTTGAGTGTGTGTGTGCGTGTAGAAAAAGTGTTTTAGTGGCGAGAAAAGTGTAAGAATCCCTATTTGGAATTTGTGAGCAAACCCTCTTTTTCTTATTTTTTTTGGGTTTTTATTTATATGAAAATAAGAGATGTGCAATAATACTAAATAAAATATATATTAGGATGTGCGAGATGAGATAATAAAAGTGTTAAGTAAGAAAACAAGTTACTGAGAATTTAAGAGGATTTAAGAGAGAGTTTGAGAAAGTTAGACCTTCTTGAAGATCTTGAGCTTGATCTTGAATGTTGGAGAGCAGCCCTTGCACTTGGATGACGATGGAGAGTGGCTAATTCACCAAGTTTGATGAAAAGGATGATGAAAAGTGGAAGTAAAAAAGGGATTTGGAGGTTGAAATCACGCTGCCTTCGAGAGAGGATTCTGGGATTCATTGAGAGTGAATTTTATCAGATTTGGGATCCCCTTGCAAATGAGGTGAAGGCCTCCTTTTATAGGCTCAGGTCACTGCCGATCGGCATAAACTTGATCCTGCCGATAGGCATGGTCTGGAACCTACCATTTGGCAGTGTGTTTCAGGCCTTTTCGAGAAATCGACTGCCGAGGGCAAACCGTTAGTTAGAATCGTGCATAGGGCAAACCATTAGAAAGGAAATTCAGAGACCTTCGAAAGTCCTTGGGATTGCTCCCGGGTTCGGGAGATGACTTTGGGTCAAATATGGCTCGGAAGCGTTTGTCGGTCCATTGGACGGGGAATCATTCGGACACAAATGGATCGTTCGGATGCAAACGGATCGTTCGTCCTCATGGTAAGTTCAAATCACGCACGAGGCAGACTGTTGGAAAGGTTAGGAGATTCACTTAGACATTCCAAAGAGTTTGATCCGATTTGGGGAGTTGACTTTGGTCAATCGGGCCCTGGAAGCATTTGGTGACCTCTTGGAGTTAAACAGATCGTTCGTCCGCATGGTAAGTCAGAATCGCACACGGAATGGACTGTTGGAAAGGGTATTCAGTTCTCTTCGAAGATTCATTAAGACTCGGTTGAGCTGAAGAGTTGACTTAGGTCAAACAGAGCCCGGAAGCGCCCGGTGGCCTCTAGGTCAAGTTTCGAACGCAAACGGATCCTTCATCCTCATGGTAAGTCAAAATCGCACACGGGATGGACCATTGGAAAGGGTATTTAGTGCTCTTTAAAGATTCATTCAGCCTCGGTTGAGCTGAAGAGTTGACTTAGGTCAAATAGAGCCCAGGAGCGCTCGATGGCCTTTAGGTCAAGTTTCGATTGCAAATGGATCGTTAGTCTGCATGGTAAGTCGGAATCGCGCACGGGATGGACCGTTGGAAAGGTTATTCAGTGCCCTTCGAAGATTCATTTAGTCTTAGTCGAGATAAAGAGTTTGACTTTTTGGTCAAACTGAGTCGGGGAGTGCCCGATGGCGTCTAGGTCAGTACTCAGGACAGGACCTGGGTTTGTAGTGATGAAGGGAGGTACTAGGGACCTAAGGAGAGTTGGGGGTAACAGAATGGGGTGTCTATCATTACCACTTGAAAACACCGATGATGCGTAAAAATACTATGTGCAAAAGTAAACAATTATCGATTACACGTAATTTACTTACGAGTTTTACCGGTTATTCTAATTGGGACCAATTCAAACTTTTCTTGAATTGTTAATTTTACAAAAACATATTTAATTTCCAAAGTCAATTAAATGTCCAAATTATTATCTTTGTTAAATTTAGGTGATTTACAAAATAATAAACAATTTAGTTTTTAGGCAGGTTTCTATTTATTTAAACCTACTTTTTTATGTGAGGTGATATGCAAAAAATGTAAAGCCTGTGGTATTTATTTAACGTCGCAAAAATCCTTCCCCGGGAAAAATGACGGACTCTCCTAAGATCCAACATAATCTACTTCCACTAAAACCAAACGAAATAGGAACGATTATACAAACGTGCAACAAGACTCAAAGGAAGATAAATCAAAACAAGCTATTAGCTATCTCGACCGAGCTTCTCTCTGCTCTGGTTGCTCTTTTGTAATTATCCTCACTATGCAGCTCTGGTTCACTTTTCTTTCTTCACGTCTCAGTCCCCTCTAGCTTCCTTAGCGTAGGTTGGCTCAGTGCCTATTGTATTCTAGTTCTTAGAGAAGTATTTGTGTGCTATCCTAGATGACTTACACACACACACACACACACACACACACTTAATGGGACAACCGAATGCAATACAATAATTTATCTTTCTCCTATATATCAGTAACAACTCTTATGTTATGTTCTCTTATTTAAATCAACCTTTCTTGATTTAACGCATTGTTCGCAAACTTTACTTTTCTCTTTTCTCAAAAATTAGAACAATCAGAGTTGATCTAATATGTATACATCAATACGTGTATAAGTGAATAAGTGTTGTGTAGTGAGTGATTTTTAAGTGACATGCACATGAAAAATCATGAAATCACTTCAAAGACCAAGTAACCATATACACATAAATAATATGACTTCTAATATATTCAATAAAACCACAAAGTCAAATATATGTCGTCGCTACGAGAGAGCGGTATCAAAGACAAACTGATGTTTATGAAACCAATAGTTCAAAGGTGCGGGGGCTAAGTTAAAAAATGGGAAAGTGTTAGGCACCCATCCCGCCCTTTTGGTCTCTCTTGGGCTTGTGTTATTATTTTCCTTAATTTTTTCGTGAAGTGTGTGTGCGTGTATGTAATGGAGATCGGAATTTCCTAACTCATATCATGGAAAAGATAGAGTGAGGTCATCCATAGGAATGTTCCCAAAATAATATTTAGAAAAAATACAATTTATGCATTTATCGAAATATTGATCGTTATGGCGAAACGATAATATATGTTGGATAAAATGCTAACAGTGATTACAAACATGATATGTATTAAGATAATGTATAGATGCAGAAATGAGAAATTTGGGAAAATTGGAAAAATTAGAAAATTTGAAAAATTGGACTCGAGTCGCGAGTTTTAATCTGAAACGCCTACGCAGCCAATAAAGGCTTCAAAGTACACGTTGTTCTCATGAGGCATAAGGGAGGGGTTTATCCCATAGATTCAAACGGGAATTTATTATATGTGTGTATATGTAGAAAATGTGTTTTATTTTCGAGAAATTATGATGGATAATCCCGTTGGAATTTATAGGTATAACCCTATTTTTGTTTGTTTTGGGTTTTTTACAGAAAAATAAAGTATGTGAAATACAACTAATAAAAAGGCGAGATGTTAATGTCTATGAACAAAAGTAAAAAATCGATCATGAATGTAAGGTAATTAATGTAATAACAAGTTATTTAAAGAGAGAGAAAGATCTTGGACCTTCTTTGAAGAATTGAAGCTTGATCTTGATCTTGATTGCACTCCCTTGAATGCTGTATTGAATGTTGGATGATGGAGAATGAGATTTTTCCAAAATGGTTATGATTAGTATGGGAATGTAAGATGGGTTGGAATTTCACATGAGGAAACTTCGTTGATTGAGAGAATGTTGTTGAGATCACTAATGATGATGGATCTGAGGTGTGTTTTGGGAGTGAGGTCATGCCCTTTATTTATAGGGTAATGGGGTGCCGATTGACATAGTCCCAGCCCTATTAATTGGAAGGTAACCCTAGGAACACTATCGATAGGCAGGAAAATGGACCTGCAAATCGACAGTCTCATGCAGATTTTTTTTAAAAAAATGGTCGTAGAACGTAATCCGTTGATCCAAATTGCATGCGGGGCATACCATTATAAAGGTAATTCTAAGACCTTCGAGAGTCCTTCGGTCTTCTCCTGGGTCCAAGAATTAACTTTGGATCAAACATGACTCGAAAGCACTCGTCGATCATTTGGATGGGAGATCGTCGGAGGGAAATGGATCGTCATCCGAACGGTAAGTCAGAAAGAATCGTGAACGGGGCAGACCGTTGGAAAGGTTATGCGATGTACTTTGATATTCCAAATATATTATCTCATTTCAGAAAGTTAACCTTGGTCAATCGAGTCTCATAAGCTCCCAGTGATCTTTCGGAGTAAAACGGGTCTTTCGTTCCTATCATAAGTTTGATTCACGCAAGGGGTAGATCGTCAGAAAGGGTATTTAGTGCCCTTTAAAAATTCATTCAGTCTCATTTGAGCTGAATAATTGACCTTGGTGAAATGGAGCTCGAGAGTGCCCAGTGGCCTCCGAATCAATTTTGAAGAGAAAATGGATTGTTTGCCCGAACGGTTATGTCGTTTCATGCATGGGGTGGACTGTTAAAAGGGGATTCAGCGCCCTTTGAAGATTTAAAGAGCTTTTTCTTTTATGATGAAGTTTATTGGGGTCAAATCGAGGCCTGGAATTGTTTGGTGGCCTCTGAATGGATTTTTTATGGTAAAATGGTTTGTTCGTCTGAACTGTTCTAACCATTGGAAAAAGGATTCAAAGCCTTTCGTATGGAGTCAAATGGGGTTCGAGAATGCTCGATGGCCTCTAGATCAGTACTCGGAGTATGACCTAGGGTTCATAGTGAAATGAGGTGGTTCTAGGTACCTAAGGAGAGACTTAGGGGGTCCTAGAATGTGGTGTCTATAGATCCCCTCGATAGTTGATCTTAAAACAAGTGAAATCCATCGATTAGACACCATGTGATATTTTGGGAAGAGGTCGATTCTGCAGACCTAAACAGACAAGGATGACCATTTTAGAGGGTCGAGGTCGATTCGAAGGATCTAAAGAAATTCTAGGGAAGATCGATTCTATGGGCCGAGGTCAATTCTAAGAAGCTAGGGTAGGGAGCGCCTAATTTTGCAGGCCAAGGTCAAGTCTGAGGACCTAAGGTAGGGAGCGATCGATTCTTCGGGCCGAGGTTAATTCTTAGGACCTAAGGTAGGGAATGATCGATTCTACTAGCTAAGGTTAACTCTGAGGGCCTTAAGTTAAAATGACTAATTTTATGGGTCGAAGTCAATTCTAAGGACCTTAAGGTTAAACGATCAATTTTGCGGGTCAAGGTTAATTCTGAGGACCTTAAGTAGGAGTGACCAATTCTGATCATCGAAGCCAATTCTGAGGACTTAAGTTAAAACGCGCAATTTTATGGGCCGAGGTCAATTATGAGGACCTTAAGTTAAAATGACCAATTCTGTGGACCAAGGTCAATTCTGAGGACCTTAAGTACAAGCGATCAATTCTTAGGGTAGATGTCAATTTTGAGGACTTTAAGTATAATCAACCAATTTTGAGGGTCAAAGTCAATTTTGAGGGCTTAAGTAGAGGTGACCAATTCTGCGGGTCAAGGTCAATTCCCAGGACCTTAAGTTGTAGTTTTGTCTTGGAGACTCCACTAGGAAACATGTATTAATCCGAGGGTTAGATGTTTCCTTGTTGGGGAAATTTTTCTTCAATTTCTACGGTGTCCTTTGGAGACTTTGTTAGAGATATCCAATTGATTTTGGGAATTCCGCCTCTGGGGAAGTAAATGTGGTATTAAATGTTTCTCTTTGTGAAAAAGGTTTTAAAATTCATTTAGAAACTTTAGGAATTTTCATACAAAATTTTAGGGAGGGTGACGACCAACATGGTGTAAGAGGTGCCAAACGGCAGTGGCATGGTCTTCTGTTCTTTCTTTCTGCAACCTATTTCAGCGTTACAAAATCAATAAATGGTTGATTTCTTTAGTAGTGAGGTCCACATGGCGTAGTTAAATGTCAAAGATTGGGCGAACTTGGAATGGCGGGCCAGGGTTCCCCTTGCGCTGGGTAGTGAGAATGCTTTCGACTCATTCGAGCCGGTGGAGAATGAGCAGACTCTTTTGCGCGAGCCGAAATGCCATCGATCCTCTAGGGTGGTGAACCCTGACGGCTATGTAAGTGTTGATAACCTTTGGTATTCTTTTCTTTTTTTCTTGGTGATGTTTCCTTATTTCTTGAATTTTGACAAGGGTTTTTCATTTTTGGCTTTGATATGTTGATATCTCTACATCTAACTTGTGTTCTCGAGGAACGACATGTCCTAAGGAAGTCTGGGAGTGCCTTCCACCGGTGGTGCAATGGGTGGTGCCATCAGCCGATTTTGGTAGATTGGCGTCTTCACTGGACTAAACACCTCGTTCGTCAGTTGTTCTTTGCGCTTTGGAGGAGAGTTTGTGGGACACCACCCACACCCTGCATTTTGGCTTTGGAGAGATGATAGTTACTCTCATCGATGTGTAGCTGCTGCTGGGGCTGGACTGTGAGGGGGTCTCAATATAGGTGGACCAAACTTTGTTGGTAACACCGGCGTCGGTGGAGGCCGCATTAGGTGATGTGGAGAGAATAGTTTCTAGGGACTCTATCTATTTGTCCCTTTTGAGGGAGTTTTTGTTGAGTCGACAGATCAATCAGATTGATGGGTGGCAGATGGCCCGTTTGTTTATTCTACTGTTATTGGGAGGGTTTTTAGTGGCGATGAGTGGCGACATCGTCCACTTGTGATTTTTGCAATTTTTAGGGTATTTTCGAATATCCCTCTTCTTTATTGGGGGAGCCTAACTTTAGGGACCTTTTATTTTTCTTTGGACGCATTCAGCCGGTGTTGCAAACAAACCTTTACTGGTGCCACGTATTTTTTGGAGGTATTCTTTACTTTATGCATTTTCCTTTATGCATTCATATTTTCCTTTATGCATTTTCTTCTTTTGATTGATGATTCTTTGTCCTTTAGAGGCGTGGTTCTATGAGGAGATTGGGATAAATTACCAACTGATAGCTTTGAAGGACGAGTCTGTTGGGGAATACTGCCGGATGTAGCGATGGCAGAAGTCCAACCAGCAATCGAGGTGGTCCCTCTCTTTAGAGGTAGTGCGTCAGGTCTTGAATGGCCTGACGAGCGACCGGATAAATCCTTCTTTCTCTTGGATACCATTTTTCCTTGATGATCTTTTTAGATATAGATTTTCCATAGGTAATTTTGCAGGTGACCTTCTATCCTTGTGGGACGGCCATCTAGAACATGGGGGTGACCGGGGGGAATGCGCAGCTGCGACATCTACTGGAGCATAAGTTTGGCTACTCCTAGTATCTAGGCGAGAGAGTAGTCTGACAGGTGGTGGAGGAAGAGGTTATGGTGCCACCTGTGAGACCCCTAGTGTATATGAGTAGAGAGTGGGAGATGTCAGAGGATGTGACACTGGCGGTGATGATCAGCGAGCCTTATTAGTCATAAATTGACATGGTGGCAACTTATGACTACTTGGATTCATTTCGAGCTGGCTGATGCCACCCAGCATATATGACCTTATGCCTCTCCCCTATGCGGGCTCAAGTCGGCCAGTGGGGTCTTCTCATAGTGCAGGTGGTGCGTTGGCATAGGCAGCGACGATAACCTCAGAGGCTCCATTTGTGCGGTTGGCTCCTCCTTCTTATAACATCCAATAATCAGATGGAGGGTCGGTGCATATGTTGTATTGTCCCAATGAGATTGACCCGAAGGAGCTGGGGGTGACAGAGGACGTTCTTCAGCCAGCAGTATACCTTTTATTTATTTATCTTTTGATTTCTAATTTATTTCTTTGCCTCAAACTGACTGATTTGCTCTTTTCTATTTTTCTTGCAGCACATTCGGGTGTGGACCAAATGGCTGAGGGATATTCGGGATTAGTTAGCTTCTTCTACTGCTCACATTCAGGATTTGAACCCGGTTTCATCTTACCTTGTATCGTCTACCTCGTCTGGGGAGGGGTCTTGTTCGAGGAGCGAAGATACGTCATATCATCACCAGGGAAAGCATGCGCACAGCAGGGACGAAGGTTCTTAGAGAGAGAGAGAGGGAGAGAGAGAATGTAGGTAAAGGTAAGAGAGAGAGATAGAGAGTTTGGAAAGTCCAGGCTGAGTCTCGTTGTTTTGTTATTTTCCTGAAAGACAAGTGTAATAAAGCAATATATATGCAATGAAATGGAATTTTGTTATTTTTTTTGCTTGAGTAACTTAATACATATGCACTTTTTACTTTGCAACTGAGACCGTAAAAAGAATTTAAAATGATTTAGGACAAATTTTATTTTAAAATGGGATAAGTAAAAACATAGGGAGAAGGAAATTCTGAATTCCTTAAGATAAAAATTATTTTTGTTGAATATTTTGATTTTGACAAAAAAGGAAAAGGGGAATTTTCCAAAAATAGGGGGTTACCAATTGGCATGCCCCTTGTCCTGTCTATTAGCAGGTCAGTCCAGTCTAATCAACCCAAGGCTTTATCTTTGGTTGAGTTTTCCAAGTATAAATAGGGGGTAAGGGTGGAGTATTCTCTTCACCCCTCTACATTTCCTCTCTCTTGCATTATTCTTGTTTCTTATCTCATTATTTTTCAATATGGATCTCCTCGAAAGTGTTGAAAACTTACCTCGAAAACTTAGAGGTGATGTGCTCATACAATGTCGACTACGATGCTTTCAACTTGTGTCGGGTTTCACTATGGCGCAATTGTCCTATTGAGTGGAACATGTTAATGTTGGGAGTAGAATTCTGGTACCCTGAAGACCATGTCTTTCTCTTTGATTTGGACGAAGTCTATCCGACTTACGAAGAGTTCTCTACCACGATGGGGCTAAATCCCAGTGTTATAGCAGCCATGCCTGAATTTTTCCGATCTCCTCGGGTGATGTTTACAGGACTTCTCCGTATCTCTCCCCCAGCGTCTTGATCACTGGTTACGGGAGTAATGATCTCTCTCCTTGTTGTGTTTCATTTTATACATTTACAGGATGTTGGTGATGTGGTCTATACCAGAGCCATCATTCTGGGCTTGATTTTAAAATTACTGTTAATGATCGGGGAACTGTTGGTGGACCCATAACTCCCATCCATTTCTTTATAGATGGCGTACTCTCGCAATCATGTGACGGTGATACTGGTGGAGACTCTAAATGGTCTGGATGCTCGGTAGGAAGGCCGTTACGACTTTCTGAGGGGAAGCCCCGCTATATTGTTCATGTGGTTGTCGAAGAGATTCCATATAGTGGTCCTTCCTGAATATCCCTTGGTAGTTGTGCCAAACTTCTTTTCTCGCTAGTTTATTAGCGTGGGCTTGGACATCAAGAGCAAGAAGAACTGGTTTGTGGAGCACGGGGCTCGAGGTTTGCGTTAGTCAGTGCCTTGGGGGGTAATTATTGCCCATTCTAGAACTGGGGAAATACCAGTATATTCGATTAGTTGGCCTCCGACAGTCTTCGTTCTACTTTCCCTGGAGGCTCTTACGCCAATTTGGCTGGGAGCAGATCGTGCCACCACAGACACTAGACTTTTTTTCCGATGAAGAATTTGACAAAGCGTATGCACACGTGATTGGGCTCGCTATGGGAGAATCATCGACTATCGACCCGTTCTTCCCAGTTTGTTGGCAGAGTTTGGCATATCTCTGGGGACTACATGAAGTGGTGGTAGAGGAGGGTAGTTGCTAAGATGTTGGTTGTGGATATTGGGCAAAGGTGCTTCTCCTTATCTGGCATCATGGAGGGAGGTGCTCGTATTTTCCCTAGTCTGGTTCAGGCTTACCATTCCATGGAGCGCCTGCTGTATTCTATTAAAGTAGGGGAGGTTTGGGGACTCCAGTATATGGGTGATGATGGGGTCGGTTCCTCTGACAGCTGCGAGTAGGATCCCTGGGGAATTTATTTATGAAGCTCTTGTGATGTGTTAGGTAATAAATTTGGGAAGGTTATTTTAGGAGTAGTTTGTCTTCTGTTTGTTCTTGTTTGGTTTTATAACAGTAGGGTTAGGTTAGCAAGGGAAGTTGTTTGACTCACTATGCCGACATAATTGTAATGGGAAATTTTTCATCAATAAAATAAAGAAAGTTTTAATTATATTATTATCCGTGTTGATGAGTTTTTGTATTTGAATTATTTATACCAATCGCTAAGTCATACATAATCCTTTTGTTTATGTACATGATAAAATGAACTATCGTTCACAGAGATAAGAAAAGAATAGCATTTTGTAAAATAGAAGGGGGTCGTGCTAATGTAAAGCGTATGAGTTGCCTACGTACCTCTGGGGGTTTAAAAAAAATTCTGAGTAAAAGATTTTTTATAGGATCATGCTCCACATAGTTCTAAGTAGAGTAAAATGAAGAATTTTTTTTAAGAATAGAAGGTTAATAAGAAGAGTTGTACCCTCATCGAGATTTTAGATTAGGGGTACAATTTCTTGAGACTGTCTAAGTTGACTGGACGGGCCTTCTCTTCCCCCATCGAGGTCAGTGAGCATGGCAGTGCCATCGAATGGGATCTTTTTCACAATGTAGAGACCGCTCCAATTGGGCTTGAATTTCCCTCTACGGTCCTAGATGGGTTCTACTATTTCTTTAAGGTCTAAATCCCCTTCTTGAACACCACAGTCCTTGACTCTCTTATTGAATGATTTAGGCGATGGTACCCTTGTATATGATATAGAGATTTTAGTCTCCTTTCGTCCAAGAGTGACAACTCGTCGCTAACTTTGCTTTCAAGCATGACGTGTAGTGAAGGAATTTCTAGCTCCACGAATAGGACTACTTCCATGTCGTATACCAAAGAGTAAAGGGTAGCCCCAATAGATTTTTGAACTAAAGTGCGATAGGGAGAAGATTTGTGTCTTTGATTCCTATACTCGTCGATCACCTCTATTACTTCTTCTTCGAAATATAATTTGTTGTCTGACACTAGTTCGTGCGGGACCCCGTATCGGCAGATGATATTTTTTTGGATCAACTTGTCCGCCTTCTTAGTATTCAGAACTGCGTATGACTGAGCTTTGACCCATTTGGTGAAGTAATCAATGGCAATCAGGATGAATTCACGCCCATTAGAGGCTTTGTGTGTAACTTTCTCGATGATGTTGATGCCCCATGTGGAGAACGACCAAGGAGAATTCATGTTATACAATTCCCATGGAGGCAAGTGTTGGAGGTTAGAAAACTGGTGGCATTTAAGGCATCTTCGAATATAGGCAGTGCAATCCTAAACTATAGTAATCCAGTAGTAACCCTATCAAATGATTTTCTTGGCGAGCATATAGCCATTCATGTGGGGTCCACACTCCCCATTATGGATTTTCTACATCATCTCTTCAATGTCAGCCCTTGCGATGTAGTGTAAATAGGTTCCATCAAATTTTCTCTTGAACAGTGCTTTATCACAAACATGTATTGGGCAGCTAGTTTGCGGAGGGTTGCTCGATATTTCTTATTAGAACCTTAGGGATAGCTACCAAGCTTGAGGAGGCGCCAAATATCATAGTACTAGAAATCGTCTATATCAAGATCTTCTTCTATGATGAGATCAATATGGTAGCAATGGGTTGATTTATCTTACTTTTAGACTAGGAAGGGGGGCATTGTTATTCCTTTGGCATATCAACCATGGAGGCTAAGGTAACAAAGGCATCAGCTAGGTTGTTCTTTGCTTAGGGAAGGTAGTGGAAGATGATATCTTGGAATTAGGAGGATAATTCTTCTAGGTGGGCATGAAAGGATAAGAGTTTCTCGTCCTTGACTTTCCATCTTCTGAGTACTTGATCGATGATGAGGGTTGAATCCCCATAGACATCTAGGTATCGAATCCATTTCTTGAGAGCTACTTTGAGGCCTACCATGCACGTGTCGCATTCAGTCATATTGGTGGTGCAAGAATAATCCAGCCTAATGGCAATGGGAGTGTGAGAGTCATCAGGGGCAATTAGGAGTATCCCAATTTCATACCCTTTATTATTAGCGACGGCATCAAAAATCATTTTCCATCGAAGGTCTTCTTAGGAGGTACAAAGGATATCCTCATTTGGGAACTCAAAAATCCAAACGTCGATTTCTTCCATATGATAGTGAGTGAGGTAGTCAGAGATGGATGTTCCTTTCATAGCTTTCTACGTGACATACACAATATCAAATTCGATTAGATATCAACCATCGGGCCATTCGGATAGATAGAGCAGGTTTCTAGAGTAGTTATTTAATGTCATCAATTCGGGATACGAGTTTAATGGGAAAGGTAAGCATGTAGTGTCGTAATTTTTGGTAACTCGGACAAGGGTGACACGTGCTTTTTCCGAGGCAGTATAGTTAACTTTGTATTCGGTTAACTTGTGACTGGTGTAGTAGATGGTTCTTTCTTTACGAGATTCTTCAAGGTATTAGGATATCGAATCCCCAGCTGGAGTGTCTGCTACGGTCAGGTATAGGAATAGGGGAAGACCAGGCTGCAGTGGCACGAGTATCAGAGGTCGGGTTAGGTATAGATTGATTTGGTCAAAGGCTTCTTGGCAAGATTTGTTCCAAAACTTAGTGGAATCCTTTCGGAGGAGTTTGAAGATGGGTTCACAGATAGAAGTCAACTGGGTAATGAACCGGCTAATATACTATAATTTTCTAAGGAATCCCCGGACTTCCTTCTCCGTTCAGAGTGGTGGCATTTTGAGTATGGCTTTCAACTTGGCAGGATCAGCTTCAATCCCATTTTCACTAACCATGAATCCCAAGAGATTTCCTTTGGTAAAGCCGAAGACACATTTATGTGGGTTAAGCCGCATCTATTACTACCGTAGTCGCTCGAAGAACTTCCAGAGAGCGGGAACATAACCTTCCCTAGTCTTAGACTTAATAATCATATCATCCACGTAGACATCGACTTCTTTGTGTATATAATCATGGAAGATGGTTGTGGTAGCCCTCTGGTAGGTAGCCCATGTGTTTTTTAGATCAAATGGCATGACGGTGTAAAAAAAGGTTCCCCAATGGTGACGAATGAGATTTTCTCTTGATGACCTAGGTGCATTTTGATCTGGTTATATCTGGAAAAACCCATCAATGAATGACTTAAGAGCGTGATTGGCTGCGTTGTTCACAATCATGTCGATATTAGGTAGCGGGTAATCATCATTCAGAGATGCCTTGTTCAAATCTCGACAGTCAATACATATGCGACCCTTTCCTCTTAATTTCGGTACGGGTACGATGTTAGCTAACCATGCAGGATATTCGATCACACGAATGAAACCCACGTTCAGCTGTTTGACCACTTCTTCCTTAACCTTGAGCGATCATTCGGTGTTCAGATTTCTTAGTTTATTTGATCGGTTTGCATTCTGGGAGAGTTAGAATCTCATGCTAAGCTATCTCGGGATCAATGTCGGGCATTTTGTCGTAGGACCATGCGAAGACATCCATAAATTCCTTCAGTAATTCTTCGAGTTGCGCGTGCAAAGACATATTTATAAATTCGATTTTACATTAGTATATGTCGTATACCACTACAAACCATCGAAGAAGAAATTCAAGTTTGAATATACATAAAGACATATCCGAATATCAAAGTTCTTCAACATTCAATCCTCCACGAGAAGAATTTTGGTAAGACTGTGTTTTGCTTACTTAACGGTTCATCTAAAGGTATTGGGATATTTTTCTAAAATATTTTCCAAGTTTTAAGGGGTCATTTTTTGTCAAATCAAATTTTTCTAAGTGTTCAGGTGGACATTTTTTGACGAAATTTAAAAATTATTTTTTATTTATTTTCGTTCAGCGACATACATGTCTCGTTCGAGCGACAGGGAGATCTCGTTTGAACGATGCGCAGACTCGAGTTATTTATATAAAGCTCATTGAACGAGTCATTTTTCCTTAAGAAGACATGACGTTTTATACAACACGAAATTGCAATCTGCAAAATTCTTTAATCTTCTACTTTTAAGGGTTTTTCACTTTGTTTTCATTTCACACAATCCCAATCTTTTATGTGAATTTTTTGGAACCCGAAATATGTTTTGCTGGAGTTTTCTCTTGTAGGGAGGGTAACCTACTATTGATTAGGTGCCACTTGAGGGAGGTACTGGGCTAACTGACTGCGTGTCAATAGGGAGTGCCCGCGGGTGTTCCTGGGTTGAATCGGACTGCGTGTTCATGTGGACTGTTGCGGTTGTTCCCTTACTGACTCTAGACTGCGTGTCTATGTGATTGTTATGAGGAGTGATCATTAAAGATTTCATTGTAATCATTGTGATTATTATAGTAAAATAAAAGGTTTTACCCAAAAGGGATTTTTCCAAAAATATGTCTGTTAGCAATTATCTATGTTGGTCTGATTTATCCATATGTAGTTGCAAGTTTAGGCGATGATTTAATTTGGTTTAAAATTGACTCCAATTAAATAAGTTTAAATTAGAAATTTGCTAGTTTAATCAAACCAATATCACACCGTCGCATTACAAGTTTACAAATTGGTATCAGAGCAGATTTCGCTAATTTAGTGTGATATTGATTTTTTTCTAAATCTGTTTTACAAATATTGTTGCAATGTTTCCAAACAAAAACTTATATAATCGGTTGCCAATTTTTTATGGGTCTAATTATGACTATTGGATAGCCCGCATGAAATCACATTTAAAATCCATCGACGAGAGAGTTTGGGTAGTTTGTTAAAGAGGTTGGACTCCTCCCACCGCCACCGTAGAAAATACCACTAATTTAAAACCTGTATCAGACTGGATTGAGGTTGAGTGCGATTTCTGGTGCCTTCGCTCTGAAGGAGTTCCAATGTATTATGACGTGCACCACGTCAAAAGAAGTGTGGGATGTTTTACAACTCACCCACGAAGGCACTAACGCGATCAATGAGTCTAAACTTTAAAATTTAACAACTCAATTTGAAACAATTACCATGCCTCAGACCGAGTGCTTTGATGAGTTTTATACACGTTTGTCTTATATTGTCAACACTAATTTCAACCTTGGTGAGCATACTCCTGATGCACGAGTAGTTAAAAAGATTTTGAGATTGTTGCCTAAACGTTTTATCCCTAAAGTGATTATTTTAAATTCCTTAGGTAATTTGAGTCGTCTGAAATTAGAAGAGCTGGTAGGGGACCTGCAGACATATGAGATTGACATGTTTCCCAACACTGTCAAACCTAATAATAGAGGGATAGCACTTAAATCCCAGTCTAGGAAGGGAAAGGAAGTGTCCAAGAGTGAGAAGAAAAAGAAAGTGATTTTTTGTGAGTCTGAGTCTGAGGACGAGTCTGATTTTCATATGGCCATGCTTGCAAAGAATTTCAAAAAAATTCTCAAGTTTTCAAAACAAAATTCTTCTAATAAAAAGTTTTTTGAGAAAAACAAAAAAAAAGGATGAGGCCAAAGAGAGCGATGAAAAAGAGTGAGAGAATGAGGAAGAAGAAGAAGAAGAAGAAGAAGAAGAAGAAGAAGAAGGAGAAGAAGAAGAAGAAGAAGAAGAAGAAGAAGAAGAAGAAGAAGAAGAAGAAGAAGAAGAAAAGTGTTTTGAGTTTGAGGGGAAAGGACATAGAGAGTTTGAGTGTCCCACCAGGCTTAAGAGAAAGGGCAAGAAGATTGCTATGCCAGCCACTCTTAGCGAAAGTGAGGAAATGGTGAAAGATTTTGGGAATGAGTCTTCACATGGGAAGTTTGTTGAATTTTCTGCTAGTCACGTGAGCACACCCAGTTCATCCCACGATGATGAGGACACTTGTTCACGTGAGACCCCCGAGGAGGATGATAGTTTGAGTGTCTCTAGCGAGGGTGAGAGTTAGTGCGCTAATGATAGTGATAGTGAGATCTAGATCGCGTTTAGAGATTTGTATGCCGAGACCTTAAAAACGAAGAATTGAATAAGGAGTCGGGTCTTAGGGTGATATATTTTGATTGAGAGTTTGAGAGGTTTTGAGGCGTCGATGAGTCAACTAGAGAAGGTGAAAGTTTAATTAAGTGAGCAGTTGATCGTCATGAATCGGGAGAAGAGTGAACTTATAGCCCGTGTGTCACAATTAGAGAAAGATATTGAACATGCCCGAGAGGTAAAGGTAACTATAAAGGATACATCTAAGAAGGTAGGAAAAATGTTCCTCAGTCTCGCTTTGGGTATTATTGAGAGACTAGGAATAGGTCATGATGGTGCATCCACGTCACATGCGGCACCCGAGCCAATTCTCGAGTTTTTAATTGATCTATATGGCTCTCAACCTAACCCACCTAGGCATCCCGTACCTGATAGGAGAGTGCGTAGGAGAAGTTTTGAGAGAGGTGTACCTAGGCTTGTTTATGTTTGCACACGCTACAAGAAGAAATGACACCTTAGGGAGTTTTTTTTTAAGTTGGGTTATGTGTCACATTTTTCTACTACACGAGTTCACACACACGCACCCACACATGATGCTCCGGATGATTACACAAGAGAGTTTGCACATAATAGGGAGCATGTAAAGTTTTTTGTCAAGAGTTTTCATGACTTCATGGAGATTTTTCATAGGATGTCACCACCTTTGGAAAACTCCACCGCACCTACTCGTTGAGGTCTAGACGTGTTTTCTATCATAGGATGATTTTCATGATGATATTTTATGCCTATTGCTAGTGTGTATCATTATTGTAATTATGTTTTTTTCATTTTTGATATATTTTTCAAAAAACTAAAAAGATTTTATTCTGATAAAAATTTTGGAAAAAGACAAAAAGATTTTTGTATTTCTTTTTACACCATATATGAGTGGACATTTAGGATGACCGAGTCACAACTTAATTCCATATCCATGTGACGATTTGATAGTATTTTGATATGCGTCATCATTTCGTTTTTTTTGCTTTATAATGTGTGGAGTCATTAAGATGTAATTGGTCATTACTACCTATATGTTTGACTCATAATTGCCCTTAATGCACACTTGCACGGATTTGTTTGATTATTTTACTTGTCTATCACATATTGATCGGAGTGTTGTCATCTTAATTTTGTCTTTAAAACGAACCATATACGATAAAACTTGACAATGAAAGTAGTGCATGTAAGAATTATTGCCCGTGAGGAATTAAATTGCAAAAAATGACGAGTGCACGGGAAAGGGCTGCGAGAGTGTGAAATTGACTCGTCGTGAAAGCCACCATTTGAAAAGAGTCTGGAAAATTGAAAAGCAATAAAATGATTAAAAAAATGCCAAATAAGGGGCCACCTCAAAAGAAAAATAAAATTAACCATTATTTATGAGCGAGTTTAGATAGAAATAAATCAACGGGTTCGCACGTCCAAATAGCGTCATGAAAAATCATTACATAGTTTTAGACGTTATTGGCGTGAGAATCATTCTTGACTTTGATATGTTGAGGGATTGAGTCGATGTCATTTAAATTCAATCCTTTTGACACCTAAGGAAAATTTTGAGTTCATCCGTTAGGAGTATCCGTATTCATCATGCACATATGTTATGCGTGATTGCATTGATTTTCCTATTGAATTAGTTCACACCCATTCATTCCGTTTCCATGATTTGATTGTCTTAGCGTAAATTCATGGTGTGTGATTTTTGTAAAATTATTTTTGCCTTTTTGTTTGAAAATTTTGAAAAAACAAAAATAGTTTGTTGGAATGCGTTTGAGTATATCCTATGATCGTAGTTTGTTTGCCTTGCTTACCGTGACAACTCCATGTTTGTTTTGTTTATTTGTTTCCATGTTTATTTCGGTCAAATAAAAAGGGGGAGAACGAATTATGGGGGAGTTTTGCATTATGGGGGAGATTTGAGATTCGATATTTGTTTTGCTTTATGTTTATCTCATTTCAAACTCGATACGTCACGAAGGTATTTTCTTTGTCTCATGTATGTAGGTACAAAGATTGAAGATCATATGTTGCACACCCGGATTAGAAAAGCTTGAAGATTTGATGTTGAAGATTTTGAACAAAAGTTTTAGACTTGCATATTTAGTACCTTTTCAGTTTTTGGGTTCATAGAAGGGTATTAGATTTGTTTAGGGATTTTGATTTGATAATTCAGATGTTTTTATTTTCTACCGGCATAGACATAGGGGGAGATTTGTAAGGACATATTTTATAAGTCCGGTTTTACATTAGTATGTGTTGTATACAGCTACAAATCATCGAAGAAGACGCTCAAGTTTGAAGCTACATGAAGACGGATCCGAATATCAAAGTTCTTCAATATTCAAGCCTCCAGGAGATGAATTTTGGTAAGACTGTGTTTTGGTTACTTGACGGTTCATTTAAAGGCATTGGGATATTTTTCTAAAATATTTCCAAAATGTTGAGGCGTCATTTTTCGTCAAATGAAATTTTTCTAAGTGTTGAGGCGGACATTGTTTGACGAAATAAAAAATTATTTTTTATTTATTTTCGTTCGAGCGACATCCTTATGTCGCGCGAAGATCGTTCGAGCGATAGGGAGATCTCATTTGAACGACGCGCCGACTCAAGTTTTTTATATAAAGCTCATTAAACGAATCATTTTTCCTTAAGAAGACCTGACATTTTACAGAACACATAAACTGCAATCTGCATAATTCTTTAGTCTTCTTCTTTTAAGTGTTTTTCACTTTGTTTTCATTTCATACAATCCCAATATTTTATTTTGAAACCCGAAATACGTTTTGCTAGAGTTTTTTCTTGTATGGAGGATAACCTACTGCTGATTAGGTGCCACTTGAGGGAGGTACTGGGCTGACTAACAGCATGTCAATAGGGAGTGCTCACAGTTGTTCCTATGCCGAATCGGACTACGTGTTCGCATTGACGTCGCAGTTGTTCCATTGTTGACTCTAGACTGCATGTCTATGTGATTGTTTTAAGGAGTGATCATTGCAGATTTCATTGTAATTAGTGTGAGTGTTATAGTGAAATAAAAGGTTTTACCGGAAAGGTTTTTTTCCTGAAACCTGTGTCTCAGCAATTATTAATGTTGGTTTGATTTATCCACACATAGTTGCATGTTTAGGGGTTGATTTAATTCAGTTTAAAATTGATTCCAATTAAATAAGTTTAAATTAAGAATTTGTGAGTTTAATCAAATCAGTATCACACCAACGCATTTACATTTTACAGCGCGCACTCGTGTTCGTCAAGGGTGGACCCTATCCTAATCTCGCGCATTTGGCTGCTAGAACCGAGATTAATAACAATAATTTCATCTTCATTAACTTGAACGCGATTATGTTGTTTGTTATTAACCTTATTAAGATAAGTGAAGAATTGTTCATTTGCAAAATCATCATCATCAAAGTTTAATTAGAATCAAGACAATTAATATAAGGCAAAGCAAGATACTCAAAATCTTCATTTATTTCGTTATTGCGACAAAAAGCGTTGAGAACCTCATCAAAGGACGTATCAATTACATCATATTAAGGAGGAACAACAAAAGAAAAAGAAATGGGATAAACATATGTGTTGGGTTATGTTGTATTTCAGCATGTGGAACTGGTATAGCATGCCAGTTGAGGAAAGACGTATTAACAGCTTTGATCAGGCGGGATGGATCCGATGATGTAGCGTTTGAGTGGATCATGAAGTGTGTCAGTCCCAGTGTCTACAAGTTGAATGAATCCTCAGAGTCACTTCCTTCAGAATCTTCGATATTAGCTACAGTCTTCTCAATGACTGGTGGCACATGATGTTAGGAACTTTTGGCTCATGAATAGCTGTCTTGGAAAAAGATTTCCATTCCTAGTTTCATCTTCTTGTTCACGTGATCATACCATGGTTTAGAAAAGCCGTAAAAGGGGAAATCTTCACCTTTTTTAATAAATCTTCCTTTCAAGCAATCCCTTGAGACAGTCTTAGCCTTTTTTAGACTTCTTTTTAACCAAGGTTAGCAGAGATTTCTAAGTTCTTCTGTTGATGGTTGATAACCCAAACCATAAGGAGGAAAGGTTGTCTTCAATACAATGGGTTTAAGTATTCCTTGTTGTTATCGTCCCAATTAGAACATAAAATGCATGTTTTTTAACATCTGGATCACATTGACGTTTCCATGAGGGTTATACTCCAAACAAACCCTATCTTTAAAATCATCCCCTGTTGGGAGTAGAAGTGGTTCGACTCGAAAACCTGATAGTAGCATATCATTCCCCCATGTTGTATCTCAAGTACTAGATTATTGGTGCTTGCGTTCTCGATGTTGTCATCGTCGCCTAAGATGGTGATGACCTGCCCATTGGCGAAGAACTTCAGTTTCTGATGAAGGGAAGAAGACACACTCTTAGTACTATGGAGCCATGGTTTTCCAAGCAACAGATCGAAACAAGTCAGGATGTTGATGACTTAGAATTCAACAACAGGATTTATATGGTCGACCCCTATTGTAAGCTTTATGGATCCCATCACTTCTCGATGAGTATCATCATATGCGCGCACCGTGACATAGGTTAGAACAAGATCGCTCGCTTTCATTCCCAAGATTTTGAGGGTTCTCAAAGGGCAAACATTAAGAGCTGATTTATCATCAACAAGCGAAAGTGGGACGGTCTTTCCCATGACTTCGATAAAGATATTGAGAACATAGTTATGGTTTGGTCCAATTTTAGGGATTTTTTCTTCGGAGGAGAGAATTTTAGTAGAATTAGATATTTGACCAGATTCATTGCTTATTTTGGTGTGGTGGAAGGAGGGACTGTGGGGACGGTGAGTAGTTTGATCAAGTAATTTTGGGGCTGCTGAAAAGACATAAAAATTTCGTGTAGAGTGATGTTAGCTTAGGTCTTTTTCAATGATCGAGGATTTTGCTATCCTCAAGGGTCATTTCTGGCATAGGAAATTTTTCAACACCTTTTCCCTTGTCGATCGCTGATGATTTCATGTTTGGAACTTGGTGATGACTCCCTGATTTGGTAATATGGTTCACAAAAGAGGGGAAAAATATAAATTTCGTTTCTCCATCTATCTTGGGTTATTCAACCACCTTGTTGATTTCTCTTAGCAGTTCCTCAAATGATATCATTCCACATATGTTGAATATTGAGCTATTCTGTTTTGGGCTTTGCACTTCATCTGAACTATCAAATTTATCCCCCCTCCTTCTATCCGGTGGCAACGACATCATCTTTCCACGAGAAGTTAATACACTCCACAACCTCAATGGCCTCTTCGTATAGTTCCTCCCACTCAATAGGGAGATGTTGAAGTGAAGGGACCAGGCGCCCCTATAGTTTTAAAGCATCAAGTAGCTCGGATATACTATAAATTTCACATGTCTATCAAAATAAGTCTGTCATGATCTAGACAATAACATCTCAACTGACTTCATCAGTAGGTACCACCCAATTATCTGACTCTCGAGACCATTTTTAAGCTTCCTAGAATAATGTACTAAATCTCTGGCAGTCAATGGTCATCTTGGAGGGCAATTTCAGCCCGAACTCTAGAAGCTAGTTCAATACTGCTGATAATTCCATATCTTTCCCTCTGAAATGGGTGCGAACAGTAATGCATGCTCTCGTAAGAAGTGACAGGGCCTGATCGGCAAAGCATGTAGGGTGGGAGAAAATATAGACAAACTAGGAGGGGTTTAGGAGAATATGTGGGTATGATGGGAGATTTACTGGGTACGATCTGGGTAGATGGATCAAATCTTAGGTCTTCTTCAAAGAAGATGGCATTTGCATGATTTGGGAGTGGATTGTGGGTAGTGTTTGGCTTAGTATTGGCTGGTTGGGCAATGATACCCCGATCAATCAGACATTGTATTACATTTCAGAGGTGGAAACACTGATCAATGGTATGGACGACACTTTGGTGAAAGTCGCAATGAGCATCTGGTTTGAAATTTTTGGGAAGTGGGTTTAGTAATGGATGAGTGTCCAATAGCTTGATAAGATTTTGGCTTAAAAGGGATTGGTAAACTTTGGAAAAGGGAGCGTGGAGCTCGATGTATTTCTTTTTTACTGAATTAGGGCGGCTTTTTGGTGCCCATGAAGTGACAGGCTGAGAAATGTTATTGATGATTGAAACTGCCGTACTGGCCGACTTCTCATACTTTCTGGGAGTGAAATGTCTGGATACTTTCTTCGGCTCAACTTCTATCTTGGTAAGACTTTCTTCTATCTCTACTCCTGTTTCTCGAAGGGCTCGAAAATGAGGGTAGTACTATCCTCCCATCGTCGCTCGGACATGGGGTAAGAAATTCTTCTTCACAATGCCGATGTGCTCCTCTTTAGAAGGCCGGTTGGTCATGGTGGTTGCTTTTTCAATTCTTCTTCCTTCGAATCAACAGTTATGAGTAGATTAGCCCCTGGCTGGGTAAGATTCAGCATGAGGAGTTGGACTGGTGGTGATCCATTAGCAGAAGCAGCACGTGGAGAGTGTTGATATTCCTCAAGGACCCAAATAGGCTCGAGTGAGGGCAAACCCATAACGCGAGGGAAAAGGACCTCAGGCTCTTCGGGAACAGGGACCCGATTTCATTGCATCTCATGAACCTCGATTTGAAGGTTGTCAATCTTGACAGTGAGTTGGGCTAAGACTGTCATCAAATTCGGCTACATATTCGGTACATGGTCTGTGATCTCCATGGAAAGTGGATGAAGATGAATTTCGGACTCAGAGGAAGTAGCGAGGGAGCTGACGGAGCCTTGGGGCAATTCGATAGAAGAGTGAAGCCAATAGGGAGCCAGGCCACAGGACGGGTATGCGATCGACCTGAGAAGGAGAAAAAAAAATTATTTTTGAAAGAGAAAGGGGAAAACTGTTATTTTTAAAAGGAAGGATAAAGTTTTTGACATTTTGGAAAAGGGGAGGAAAAACTGTTTTAGGATAAAAGGGAGGAAAAATGTTTTTGGTATTTTTGATAAAAGAGGAAAAAATATTGTTGACACTTTTGGTAAAGGATGAGGAAAAACGAGAAAAAAAAAGGTCTCAGCATGATTATTATTATTATTTATTATTATGTTTATTATGTTCTCACTTGTATTAGGTTTATCCAAATGCAAAAGAAATTTCGTACGGGACCCGAGCTTGAGAAAATTAGGTTTGAAAAATATGTAGAACATGGTTGGACTTGTTCCTAGGCTCATGGACAGGGTCCCGTTTTTAAAAAAGACAAAATCGCATAAAAAATTGGGCGGCATGCCGACCCGTCATTTCAGCAGACTTTCGGGTACAAACCGACAAACTAAATATGAGTATCCTAGGTTTGACACCTGTATGAGAGTATGCAGTTGTTGGGTTAATTGTAAGGGTTCCCCTCTTTGGCATGACTTCCATAATATACGTCTTTCTTTTGAGGGCAATCGGTACGTGTGGACAAGCCATTTTATATACCTGAGTGTAGGAGAATTGTCTCACTATATACGTCGTGGGGACAGTACGAGTGGGAGAAAATTCGATATACTTGACGTCCATAAATGAATTTCCTGCGATATACCTCCCTTCATGACTTCAGTCAAGAGGCACGATGCGTGGGGAAGCGTTTGATATACGTCGAAGGTACTTGGCCAATGGAAGGTGAGAGTCATATCGCTTAGGCTAACTGTGACCTGCCGGACCAGCGCCCATCATGAAGTGACACCCCGGGTACGGGATAAAATCTGGTCAATATCCGTGCTCTTTGGTGATGTAGTGTGCAAAATGCATGATTCTTTATTATCATATTATGGAGAGGGTGTCTTTAGTTGGCATGATCAACAATATACTAGATAGGGGAGAATGTATAAGTATAAAAAGTAAATCTAACATGGAGCATGAAGATTATACTACGCATGGATATGTGAGAATGGGTGATGTGTGTATATCTATAAGTGAGTGTGCGGTACCAAACCTAAGCATGGATAAACTACAAGTTATGTGTGAAAAATGTGAGTGATCATGGATATATACAAATGTGATAAGTGGAGGAGTGTGCAAGTGACACCTAAGCATGGATATTCTACGTGGTGGGTGAAATATGTGGATATAAGTGATCCTAGGTGCACATAGTGTGAAGTGTACATGGAGAGTATCTATAAGTGCGTGATTGAGTAGTGATATAAGCATGAGGTATATATGTGCAAGAAATAATAGAGGAAAAAAAAGGGAACATACAGGCAACTGAACTAGGAACACTTCGGTCGTCATCGGTCTGTGGTGAATGTAAAGAGATGGAGTTGTCAGCCTATTTTGCACAAAACAGGCAAAAGAACATGTCGCCGCATCAAGAGAGCGGCATCAAAGACAAACTGATGCTTACGAAACCAATAGTTTAAAGGTCCGGGTGTTAAGTTACGAAATGGGAAGGTGTTAGGCACCCAATCCGCCCTTTCGGTCTCTCATGGGCTTATATTACTATTTTCCTCAATTTCTCCATAAAATGTGTGTGCGTGCATGTATATAATGGAGATCAGAATTTCCCAACTCATATCATGGCAAATATAAAGTGAGGTTATCCATAGGAATATTCCCAAAATAATATTTAGAAAAAATACGATTTATCGAAATATTGGTCCTTATGGTGAAACGATATATATGTTGGATAAAATGCTAACAAGGATTACAAACATGATATGTATTAAGATAATATATAGATGAAGAAAAGAGTAATCTGGGAAAACTGAAAATTGGACTCGAGTCTCAGGTTTTAATTCGAAATGCCTACGTAGCCTATAAAGGCATCAAAGTCCACGCAGTTTGCATGCGACATAAGGGTGGGGTTCATCCCATAGATTCGAACGGGAATCTATTATATGTGTGTGTGTAGAAAAAGTGTTTTAGTTTCGAGAAATTGTGATGGATAATCCCATTGAAATTTATAGGTGTAACCCTCTTTTTATTTGTTTTGGTTTTTTATAGAAAAATAAAGTATGTGCAATATAACTACTAAAAAGGTGAGGTGTTAACGTGTATAAACTAAAGTAAAAACTAGATTATGAATTTAATGTAATTAATGTAAAAACAAGAAATTTAAAGAGAAAGAGAAAGATTTTGGACCTTCTTTGGAGAATTGAATCTTGATCTTGATCTTGATCCTAGATGAACTCCCTTGAATATTGAGATGAATGTTGGATGAGAGAGAATGATATTTTGCCAACTTGGGCATGAAAAGGATGGGACTGTAAGATGGGATGGAATTTCACATAAGGAAACTTCGCTAATTGAGATAATATTGTTGAGATCAATGATGATAATGGATCTGAGGTGTGTTTTGAGAGTGAGGTCATGACCTTTATTTATAGGGTAAGGGGGTGTCGATCGGCATGGTCCCAGCCCTGCCAATTGGCAGGTAACCCTAGGCACACTGTCGATAAGCAAGGAAATGGACCTCCCAATCGGTAGTCTCGCGCATATTTTTTCAAAAAAACGATCGTAGAACACAATATGTTGATCCAAATCGTATTACCGTTAGAAAGATAATTCAAATAACTTTTAAGAGTCCTTTGGGCAACTAACTATTCAGGGAGATGACTTTGGGTCAAACGTGGCTCAGAATCACTCATCGATCCTTTGGACGGGAGATCATCGGACGAAAACGGATCCTTGTCCGAACGATAAGCTAGAATCATGCACGGGGTAGATCGCTGGAAAGTTTATGTGAAGTAATTCAACATTCCAAAGATATTTTCGTGGTTCGAAAAGTTGACCTTGGTCAACCAGGGCCCGAAAGTGACCAGTGACATTTATGAGTAAAATGGGTCATTTGTTCTTATCGTAAGGATGATTCACACACGGGTGGATCATTGGAAAGGTTATACAGTACCCTTTAGAGATTCATTCAGTCTCACTCGAGCTGAAGAGTTGAACTTGGTCAAACGGATCCCGGGAGCGCCTGGTGGCCTCCGGATCATTTTTCGGGGGATAACGAATTGTTTGTCCAAACGGTTATGTCATTTTGTGCATGGGGCGAACCATTGTAAAGAGGATTAAATGAACTTATAATATTCAAAGATCTTTCTCTTTGAAGATAGAGTTTACTGTGGTCAAATCGTGGCACGGGAGAGCCCGGTGTCCTCTAAATCGATTTTTGGTCGTAAAATGGTTTGTTCGTCCTAATCGTTATGCCGATCTATGCACGAGACAGACCGATGGAAAGGGTATTTAGATCCTTTTGCAGATTCATTGATCTTTAGATCTGATGATGGAGTTGACCAAAGTCAAATAGGGCCCGGGAGTGCCCGATGGCCTCTAGATTGGTACTCGGAGTATGACCTAGGGTTTGTAGTAAAATGAGGAGGTTCTAGGGACCTAAGGAGAAACTTAGGGGTCTTAGAATGTCGTATCTACAGGAACCTTTAAATCAAGATTGGGATCCACTGAGGTAGTATGAGGAATAATGGGATCGTTACCAGGGGTGCATCATCCTCACACTGGAGGCTAAGGTCAATATATGCCGACATCTTATCATTTATAATCGTGATGTTTATTAACTCCATAATCTTAGATCTTGCAAGTCTAAACACCCTATATGCCCTACTAGACGATGAATAACCTAAAAATATCCCCTCGTCTGTCCGAGAGTCTAATCCTACCTTATGATAAATTATGTTTTAATCATGATTAGCTTATGTGATATGGATAATATGTTATTAGTATATATAATGTTAAGTCATTATATTTAGTCTAATCCTACCTTTATAAAGCATGAAATATTGAATTAGATACAAACACCAAATTTTGAAGTTTTCGGTAAAAATGTTCATGTTGGAGGCTAGTTTTGACCATTATAATATAATAATTGACTTGAGTTATTAACTAAATAGTTGTATATATATGAGTTAGGTTTGTAACACAACAAACAGTGCATTAAATGGACATCCGAGTGAGAAGATATCGTCTTTTTATGAACAAGGGGTAAAGTAGTCTTTTAGCCTTAAATTATATTGTGTCTTATAGACGCCACATGTTATGTTTTGATTGGACCAAGGGGGGTGACCTTATGCCAACTTATAACCCTTGAATTAATATCTTCCTTGAGCATATTTCATCCATGGAAGAGTTTTAACCTAAGGAAAGAGAATTTTGAAGTTTAGGAAGAAGGTGTGAGGAGAAATTGAAGAAAAATTTATAGAAAATTAAGTAAAAGCCCCTAAGGTAATTCCATCCATAAACCTTGTTTATTTTTTGTATTACTGATTTAAATGATAGAAATAATCATTTGTTTACTCAAATTCCATGTCTTCATGTGTACTTATGGATAGATGCAAGTTTAAGCAAACTTGAATGTGTAAACCCTTGAAATTGCTTCGTTTAGAAACCTTGTGTATTCAAACTTCCATATCTTTTTGGTATACTTACTGGAATTGATTGATTCCAATTTTAGATTAAAATATACTCATATATGTATATCATATCCGAAAATCAAGTAAAAATACCAAGAAATGAATCTTGGGTGATGGTTTGAAGTTCGGGTATGAAATCTGCACCAAAAGAGTAAATATGCATACCATATGTTTGATATTTTTCTTGGCATAGCAAGTGGACTCTAAAAATTATGAAATTTTAATCTTGTATTATTAAATATTTTTTCTGAAATTGGGTGAAATATCATATAAATTTATGATGTATACAAATTAAGAAAATTCTTGGAAGATGACTGAACGATAGAGGAGCCTATATGGTGGATTTGCTATGTAGTAAAGAAATGGGCATATCTTGCTATAGAAAACTTGGAATGATGTGTCGTCTTTCATGTTAGAAGCCTAATATGATAAGGATTGGATTAACAAGAAGAATCATAGTATGTTTGGGCTATAATTTGAATATGTTAGATATCATAACCTGAATCTAGATGGGACTTCATTTATGATGAATGTTTTGATTAGAATCATATGATGCTTATGAATTGAGTTATGTTGAAGTTATTCTTTGAATTGTTAATATTCTTATGATGATACTAATATTATAATAACGATAGGAAGATAAAAAAACCGACTGAACAAGAGCCAAATAAAGGAAAAGGGAAAGCCTGTTAAATTCCCAAGGTGAGTGTACTTCTGATTGTTTCTCATATAGATATGAAAACGATATGATGGTTATGAATATATCTATAGATCATGATTTGTTTGGATATTAAATTATCCGGGATTGGTTTGAATACTTCAGTATTCAGGATTTGTTTGGATATTCAAATATCCAATATTTGTTTAGGTCTTACGATCCAGGATTGGAATTGGACAAAGATCCAATGATTTGTTAGAACTTATGTTCCAGGATTTGTTATTGCCAATGGGCATGATTGTTTGGATTTCATATCCAAAGATTTGATATAGAACTTTAATTCATTGCGGGGAAGGATTACCTCACTAAGCTTAATGCTTATGGTTTATATTTTAACATTTTTAGATTTGTACACTGCCAGTTAGAATACCATATAATGGGAGGTTTTGAGAATTGCACCGGTAGAGAGAGTTGGGGTTTACATAAGGGATTTTGTCATTGTCACACAGAAGATTTTGATACACTCACATATGGTATATATGGCGATAACATGGGTTGATTTGATGTTTGTAATGGTTAATCATAGTATTGTATAACCGTAAATTATGACTCTAAAGTTGATTAAGTCATTGTAAAAGATCAATATTATATTCATTATAAATATAAATATTGATAAGTGGATTATATTTCAAATAGATTGAAGATCATTATTTAATTTTTATGAAAATAAATTATTAGAATGGATTTGGGTTCAGAGTGTGACAATTAGTGGTATCAGAGCGTCTAGGTTATTAATTTTTGACGTGTGTGACAGTTAGATGGCAGTTATTGAATTGATTTTTATAATTATGAACTGTTTAGGTACTAACCAATAGTTTAGTATTATAAAATGTTTATATTGGTTGTTATAATTTTGTTCTATTACAGATAATTACAAATGGAACTTGGTAATGGACAACATAGAGAAGAGGGAGTAGCTTCTTGTACAGACAACACTGAAGTAGAGCAGAGTGTTGCTGGAAGGGCTAAAAAGCATGAGCAGCCTACAGAGATGCAAATAATGGCACGGGAAATACTGAGGATGGAAAAACAATAAGAAAGAAATATAGCATTAATGGCAGAGCAATAGATTAAATATCTTGAATCAAAGACTGTATCTAGAATTGAGAAATAGGTAAGGAAGGAAATGAAAGATTCCATGCATGAGAAGTTCCTGAAGTTGAATCCTCTAGAATATTCAGGGTTAATGGAACCTACAGAAGCTGACATGTGGGTCAGAGATCTAGAGACCATCTTTGTAGTGATGAAATTTCCAGATAACCAGAAAGTAAATTTGGTTGTGTTTAGACCGAAAGGGGAGGCCAAATATTAGTGGGAAGCCAACAATTATTTAGTGCCCGGGATGGAAGGTACTTATGTTACTACATGGGCTTAATTTATTAAAGCTTTGTATGTTAAGTATTTCCCTAAAGTTTATAGGAGGGAGAAGGTGAGGGAATTTCTAAATTTGACCCGAGGGAAAATATCTATGAGGGAGTATGAGGCTAAATTTACAGCTTTGTCAAGATTTGCTTTTAAGTATGTGGAGGTTAAAGAAGACAAATGTAGTAAGTTTCAAGAGGGGCTGATTTGGCCCATTCAAAATAGAGTGGCTACTTATGAGTTAGAAGATTGTGATTCTCTGGTGAATAAAGCCATGATAGCGGAAAGGCAAATGAACCAAGGAGTGGCGAGTAGAGAGATTTGTAAGAAAAGTAGATTCAACGCATCTCAGTCTAAAGGAGGCGAGGGTGGAAGTGTTAAGATGTAACCTCATAAATTTCAGAGAGGTGGTGCAGATAATGGTAGAGGTCAGGGGAGATTTGGCAGAGATACTAGGGGTGGAGAATCTTCTAGTCTGGTTAGGAGGTCGGGAAGAGGTGAGGCACCGAAGAGAGTTGTTACATGTTTCTTTTGTAAAGAAGAGGGGAATTATAAATCTGAGCGTCCTAAGCTTAAACGAGTGGAATGCTACCATTATCATCAAGTGGGGCATGTTAAGAAGAATTGTCTGCAGTTGGCAGAGACTCCAGCACAACCTAGTGAAGAAGCAAGCAGAGTGTTACCTCCAGGAAGTGGAGAAAAAAGTGTGGGTAGAGGACAAGCTAGTGGTTCTAGGCCAGGTGGACGAGTATTTACGATGAAAAAGACTCATATTACCCCAGATGTGGTGATAGGTACACTTTTTGTTACTGATAGAAGTGTGTATGTTTTGATTGATCATGGTTCCACACATTCTTTTATATCCTATGCTTGTGCTGTATACCTGAATAGACCATGTACTCGTTTAGATGTGGGGTTGGGTATTTATATGCCTATGGGGGGTATGGTTGTAGCTGAATATGTTTTTCGTGATTGTGTTTTGACTGTGGGGGTTAGAGATACAGTTATAGATATACTTATATTGGATATTTCTGATTTTGATATAATTCTGAGAATGGATTGGTTATCTAAATATCATGCATCTATGGATTGTTTATGTAAGGAAGTCGTTTTTAATATGCCTGGTGAGCCTGAATTTAAATTTGTGGGGGACAGGAAAATTGTTCCCAGTTGCATCATTTATGCTATTAAGACGAGGAAATTATTAATTAAGGGTTTTGAGGGTTTTATTGCATATGTTCTTGACACTAAGAAGGGGGATTTACAATTAGTCGATGTTCCTATTGTACGGGATTTTCCAGAAGTATTTCCTAGTGAGTTGTCGGGGTTAGCCCCAGAGAGGGATGTTGAATTTAGAATTGAATTGGCACCGAGGACGACCCCTATTTCTATGGCACTGTATAGAATGGCACCTGCTGAGTTGAAAGAACTCAAGATTCAGTTGCAGGATTTACTTGATAGGGGGTTCATACAGCCCAGTGTATCTCCATGGGGTGCACCAGTTTTATTTGTGAAGAAGAAAGATGTGGTACCATGTGTTTGTGTATTGATTATATGCAGCTGAATAAAGATGTAATTAGGAACAAGTACCCTTTACCTCGTATAGATGATTTGTTTTATCAGTTACAAGGTGCTAAAGTGTTTTCAAAAATAGACTTGCGATCGGGTTATAATCAGTTGAGGGTTAAGAAGAGTGATATTTCTAAAACTGCTTTTCATTCTCGGTATGGTCATTTTGAATTTCTGGTGATTCCTTTTAGAGTGACTAATGCTCCAGCTGTACTTATGGATCTTATGAATCGGGTACTACATCCTTTTGTTGATTCATTTGTGATAGGTTTTATTGATGATATTAAGATTTACTCATATGATATGGTTGAATGATGCAACCATAAATGTGTTTAGTGTGCGTGCTATTTAGGCTCAAGTGCAAGCCTCTCACTTAAGTAATAATCCCATAAGTCGGGTATCGATCCTCGGGGAAAAAGGACGAATGGAATCGTGACGATGATGGAAAGATTAAGAAATCCTAGCTTTGACTCTAAAAAGAATGAAAATGTGATTTGGGTTACGAAATAACTATAACTAAATGCAAAGGTGAAAATGATTACTAATGAAATTACGACAAAATGAAATGCAATTATTCTAATTAAACGAAAAGCTAATGACAATTTTGACAAAAAAATTGACTATGAAATGAGAACTATAGGGCAGGTTACAATCCCCCACACCCTAGTAATTCACTTCGTAGGATACTAGACTCAGAATTAAAACTTTAAATCAACCCGGTCTTTAATACTCCTAAGTATTACATATATGAGGGATTGTAGCCCGCACAGTATGTAAGCAAAGGACGAATTAAAACCCGGTCTTTAACACTCCTAAGTATTACATATATGAGGGATCGTAGCCCGTACAGTATGTAAGCAAAGGAAAAATTAAAGCAGTATCGCAATAATAAATACTTGCGTCTCATTCTTAAGCATCCCGGTTACCTAGGGCAAATAAGATCAAAAGTCTTACAACGGTTATACCAGTTATACGACAAGATTCAACTAAGATTTTAATTCTAATTTTATTTCCACTATCGTGAATTACATCGGGTGGGGTTCATGCACCCCAACCCTTAGAAAATTAGCTAGACATAATGAACTTAGAGAAAGACATGATTTTTAAGGAAGAAAACATTAAATCTAAAGCAACTAATTGGAAACAAATTTTTAGATTCAAATCAATAATTAAACTACTGAACAATTGAAAATTAAAAGGAAGATGTTACTTGAATTGCGCAAATTGAAAGCTTGAATCCTTACAGCAATACTTTTTATTGAAAACTAGGGTTTTTTACTACGAAAACCCTCTACTCCTACTTATTTACCCTAAAAATCGAACTCCTCTGTCAAACAACGATTAGATTAAATACATCACAAAAAATCCAGAGTTATAGCTAAATCAAACTCTAAAATTGGAACAGAAAAATCAAGGTTATCCTCGGCGGATCGATCCGGGTCTTCAGTGGCGGATCAGTCCTCCTCCCAATCCGGATCGATCCTTTTAATTTGGAAAAGGGATCGATCCGCTATGGAAATTTTTCCAATACGTACGAGGAAGACGGACCGGTTCTTTTATTTTGGAAAAGGATCGGTCCGCTTTGTAATTTTTACCATAAGGGTTAGAGGGGTCGGACCGCTCCTTTTAATTTGGAAAAGGGATCGGTCCGCTTTTGATCTTTAACTTCTCTTCAATATCTCCTTAATTTATCTTCAATTTCTCTCATCTTTTAAATCCCGTAACTTCTTCCTTGGAACTCGAATTTTGGACGTCGTTTCTTCCTATGCAATCGTTGAATCGAGATCTTCAACTTTCATGTTGGGTCTCATTCCGTATTTCGAATGGAAATTACGATTTTTCCCTTCTGACCTTTCTTCTTCGACTTCATCTTTTGCTTTGACTTTCTCCTTTCTTTCCTTAGCAATAAATACCTGTAAAATACCTAGAAAAAGCACAAAGCTCGCAATACTATATAGAAGGGTCAGTAGCATGGAAACAAGATAATTCGAGAGCAATTGCATTATTCTGGATGTTAAAAGATAATAAATTAGGGAGTAATATTGAAAGAATTACTACTTAATCAAACCCCCCTAACTTAGAACTTTGCGCGTCCGGAGCAATGTAAAAGGATTCAACTACAACTCTACTCGTAAAAATCATCTTATTAGGACAGAATACCACTTTCGCGGGTAAGCGATTGAATTTAGCGTATGCAACAAGCCTTTAAACCCCTAGGTCACCTTAGTAGGATGAGTTGTGTCTCGTGTGGGTTTGCAGTGAATATACCAACAAAATTTGACTCAAAGAAAATTCAAAATACTCAAAATTGTATAATTCAAACTTCTCCAGAAAATAGTCATCATCAATTCATGTTCAAGAGTCTCAAATCATAGTGCGTGTGTGTGAAGCCAGAAATTAAACCGCGAATTTCCATCGATTGACCATTACGTTACTTATTCGAAAATGCGTTTTGATTCAAATTCTCACGGAATTCCCTCACAAACGAATCTGTCGAAAATGTGGCTATTTCTCTCGGTGTGCGTGATATAAAGAGCAAACGCATTGGAACCAATTTTATGCACACAAATAGAAAGACGGAATTCTATGGTAAATGGATCTCATCATCGAATTACGATCATAGGGAAACGGGAACATCGCCTCTAATTCACACCTTTAATCTCTTTTATTATCTTTTTGTGTTTTAGCTCTCCACGCGGTAACCAATTTCGCAATTTGGACTCGGTTAGGAATTTTTCGGGTTTTAAGGTATAATGGGTACAAGGAAATGGGTTTGGGAAATTTGGAATTGGAAACTATTCTTAAGATGTCCGTTAGTGCTTTTCCGGGATTTTGCTCATTTTTCTGATTTTTTTTCTATTTTTTCCTGTTTTTCACGCATTTCTTTTCTTGCTATTTTTGTTAAGCATATATATTCTTTTCTTGCTCCTTTTTATGCACTTTTCGGACTTAATTTCTGTGATTATCAACTTTCACAATTTCGGGCCAATTGGGGTTTTTCGGGTTGTCAAACGAAAGGGAAAAACTTAAGTGGCTCAAATTGGGTTGCAAAAGGATTACTTTTTCACGGCTTTTTCTAGCTCATATTTTTGGGTAAACAAACAAGGGCCTATTTCATTGTCCAAATGCGAGTTGTTTTACCATATGCGTCTCGAGATTAATTTAGTTTAGAGATATTTTAGCGCACTTTTCGAGGCAACGTTACACACTATTCCCATAACCGATCAAAACAAGGGTATTGAGATCACGACGACTTTTTTATGCCGAATTAGAACTTTGAGTTAGCCATTTAACTCGAACTGATTTATAAACTCCCAAAAATAAAAGGCTCGAATCTCACCAGGTTGGTTAATCTCCACATTTATTCGCTAAGTCGTCTATGCTCGCTCAATTTCCACCTTTGGTCAATTTTGGCTTTGTGTAGTATGTTTTTACAATTTGAGACTTTACACCGAATTTTGATGATATTTTTGAAAATTTTAAATCCCAATTTTTATTTATTTTGAAGAAAAATATTTTTGGTTTTTCTAAGTTTTTCAATTTTTTTTTTGGCATTTTGAAAATTTGTGAAGTTTTAGAAATACACACTCGTCTCCCCCCCAACTTAGACTTTTGCATTGTCCTCAATCAAAAGGACAAAAAGCTAAATAAGGCAAAATAAGAGTGCGAAAAATAAAGCAAGCAAATAAAGAAAATGAAGATTTTCATTTATAATGACGGAGTTACAGCATAAGGGAAAAGAAAGACAAAAATACAAGCATATAGGCAAAACAGGACACAAACACAAGCACCAAGTAAACATATCACTGGGGTGGAGGGTTGGAGCCATTAGGGAGATGTTGGTGGAACTAGAGGGTGGAATAGAGAGGGAGAGAGTGTGGGTAAATGAGAGATGTGGGGAAATAAGGTGGAAGAGGGTGGTATTTATAGGTGAGGGAGGGTGAAAGGTGAGGATTTTTGGAGGGAAGGGTTTGGGAGGGAAAAAGGGTTGGTTTTAGGGAAGGAAATCGGGTTGGGAAGAGGGGAGGGACGAAATGGAGGGAGATAAATGGATTGGGGGAGTGAATCTAGGGATTTGAAGAGTTACAGGAATCGGACCGGTCCGCGTGCCCAGGGGCGGATCGGTCCGTGCCCTCTTTTTTATTTTTTAAATTAATCCCATGCAGACCGGTCCGCGTGCCCAGGGGCGGATCGGCCCGTTCCCTATTTTTTTCCAGAATCCTTCCACAGCAAGAATGCTCTTCGAAATTGATGCTTAGTGCTTACTCTTAACCACGCAAACCATAAAATTAAGACTCTAACGACCTTAACTTAATCACATCTATATGGGTAACCTTCTTACCTAATCCTAAACTACCACTGACTATTATACACAAGAATCACCCCATACGCGTTGGGGGTGCGACGACCTCTTAATTGCAGCTCACTCGGCCTCGTAGACAGGGTCCGATAACCAAATGGTGTCGACATTCTCTACGCGGGCCTCTAGATAGGGCTTTAGGCATTGGCCATTGACCTTGAATGTGTTCCCCCTTTTGTATCATCCAGTTTCATAGCTCCGTGGGGAAATACGGTCTTTACAATGAATGGGTCTGTCCAATGGGATTGTAATTTACCCGGAAATAGATGAAGTCGGGAGTTATAGAGGAGAACTTTTTGTTTGGGATGAAACTCTTTTTGTCGAATAATCTTATCATGCGCGAGTCTCATCCGTTCTTTTGCAATCTTGGCATTCTCATACGCATCATTGCGTATCTCCTCTAACTCATTCAGTTGAAGCTTACGAGCTTCACCGGCTTTATCCATATCATAATTTAGCCTCTTGATGGCGCAATACGCTTTGTGCTCCAACTCAACCGGAAGATGGCAAGGTTTTCCATACATAAAGAGGAACGGGGACATTCCGAGTGGGCTCTTGTATGTAGTGCGGTAGGCCCATAGGGAATCATTCAATCTGGGGGACCAATATTTTCGATTAGGATTGATGATTTTCTCGAGAATGTTTTTGATTTCACGATTCGCCAACTCGGCTTTCCCATTTGTTTGTGGGTGATATGTAGTTCCAACCTTGTGAATGACACCATACTTTTTCATGATTTTTTCAAACGCCTTGTTACAAAAGTGCGTGCCGTTATCACTGATTATCGCTTTCGGTGCACCGAAGCAAGAAAGTATGTGTTCCTGAAGGAACTTTATCACCACTTTATTGTCATTAATCTTGGTAGCTATATCTTCCACCCACTTAGACACATAGTCTTCCGCGACTAGGATGTATAGGTATACAAAGGATGGGGGACAAGGTCCCATGAAGTCAATACCCTAGCAGTCGAAAACCTCAATAATGAGAATTGGGGTTAATGGCATCATATCTCGTCGGGTAATCGCCCCCATCCGTTGACACCTATCGCAAGATTTGCAATAATTGTTCACATCCCGGAACATTGCGGGCTAGTACAAACCGCTTTGGAGAATTTTAGCGGCTGTCTTTTTCACGAAGAAGTGGCCTCCACATGCTTTCGAATGACAGAATTGGATGACTTTCAAAATTTCATCATCTGGTACGCATATTCGGATGATTTGGTCAGCGCAATATTTAAAAAGGAATGGATCAACATAGAAAAACATGCGCAACCAAGTGATGAACCTCTTCTTATCTTGCGGTGTTCAATCGGGAGGGACGGCTCCCGTGGCAAGATAGTTCACTATATCCGCAAACCAGGGCAAAAAAGAGGTGGCAAAGAGTTTCTCATCCAAAAAATACTCGTCTCTGAGTGTAGGATCACTAGGTACGTCGAACGAAAGTCGTGACAAGTGATCGGCGACGATGTTTTCTACTCCTTTCTTATCTTTAATGGAGAGATTAAACTTTGGTAGGAGTAGGATACACCTTATGAGGTGCGGCTTTGCGTTTTTCTTCGCAAGTAGATATTTTAAAGTCGTGTGGTTGGTGAAATAAGTGATGGGCGAACCGATAAGATAGGATCGAAATTTATCGAGAGCGAATACTACCGCTAGAAATTCCTTCTCCGTGGTGGAGTAATTGAGTTCTGGTTCGGTAAGAGTCCAGCTAGCGTAGTAGATGACATGAGCCTATTTATCTTTTCTTTGGCCCAAAATAAACCCTATCGCATAATCGCTAGCATCGCACATAAGCTCGAATGGTAAGGACCAATCTGGAACTTGCATGATGGGAGCGGACACAAACATGTTTTTCAATTTTTTAAAAGCACTTTGACATGATTCCATCCACTCGAATGGGGTGTCCTTCATAAGAAGGTTGCTTAAGGGTCTAGCGATGGGGCTAAAGTCCTTAATGAACCTTCTATAAAACCCCGCGTGGCCCAAGAAAGAGTGCACGTCTTTCAACGATTTAGGTGGGGGTGGGTTAGCTATGACATCTATTTTTGCTCGATCAACCTCGATCCCTTTGGATGACACTATGTGGCCAAGAAATATACCTTCAGTTACCATGAAATGGCATTTCTCCCAATTCAGCACTAAGTTCTTTTCCACACATCGGGCTAGTTCTTTTTCAAGATTGGTTGAACATAGGTCGAAAGAGGTGCCAAAAACACTAAAGTCGTCCATAATCACCTCTAGCCCTCTCCCAACCATGTCACTGAATAAGATCAACATGCACCTTTGAAAGGTCGTCGGTGCAGCCAAATGGCATAAGTTTGTGAGAAAACGTTCCAAAAGGGCAAGTGAAGGTTGTTTTCTCTTGATCAAGTACATCTACCTCAATTTAATTATATCCGGAATAACCATCTAGGAAGCAATAATAAGGGTGGCCCGCTACTCTTTCAAGCATTTGATCGATAAATGGCAAAAGGAAATTGGTCTTTCCTAATTCCCGCATTGAGTTTTCGGTAATCAATGCAAATGCGCCACCCAGTAGTGGTACGTTGGGGAACTAGATCTCCCTGGGCATTTCCAATCACTGTCATACCTGACTTCTTCAGGACCATTTGAATGGGGCTCACCCACTTGCTATCCGAGACTGAGTAGATAATCCCGACATCCAATAATTTTATGATTTCAGTCCTCATCACATCTTTCCTTGTGAGGTTTAGCCGTTTTTGCATTTCTTGAAAGGGCTTAACATCCACCTCGAGGTGAATCTTATGGGTGCAAATTAGAGGGCTTATCCCCTTTAGATCAGCTATACACCAACCAAAAGAACTTTGGTGCTTCCTCAAAATCTTTAATAGCTTACCCTCATGCTCTTCATCTAAGCTAGAGCAGACAATAACAGGAAATGTCTCACTTTCACCTAGGAAAGCATATTGAACATTGGAGGTAGGGATGCAACCGGTACTGATTTTAACCGTACCGTACCGTTTTGGTTCGACAAAAAATGGTTTTAGTTTCATATTATGAAATACAAAAAACTGATTTTATCGAAACCAAAAATACCATAAAAAATTTGGTTGGTTTTGGTTTTTAGATATAAAAAAACTATTTACCAAATTTACCGTACCGACTTATCGTACCGAATTTACCGTACCAAAATTACCAAATTATCGTACCAGAATACTGAATTACCGTACAATATTACATAAAAGAAATGCGCCTCATACAAAAGGAATACGCACATACACGGGGCTTTTTAAACCTAAACCTAATTCAGCGCCTCACTCTCTCACTCCCTCTTCTTCTCCTCAATCTTTTGCCCCTGACGCCTCTCACTAGCTCAATCCCTCCTCTCCTCCTATCTCACCCGGCGATGCAACCCAAACAGGTATGTAATTCCTTATTTTTCTGTACAAAGATGAATCACAGATTGGTTATACAAACTTCATCTTTATTAAATTACAGATTTGTTATACATCTTTGTTAAATTACAGATTGGTTTTTTTACATATTGGATATACTGTAAATGTTATACTGATTGGTCATTTACTATTTTGTTTAGTACGTATGTAAGAAACTAAGTTAGTTTGTTGTGGTTGCAAAAAATTAGTAATGTTAGTTTTTCAGTTCAATATTATTTAGTAATCTTAGTTTTTTCGATTGATGTTCTAAAATAAATGTTAGTTTTACAGTTCTTAGTTTTTCAGATTCAGTCTCAAATAAATACACCTTCCTTGCTTTACAGAAAATACCGATTTAGTGAATGGATAAATCGATTCGAAATTCTTGTATTTACCGGAAAAAACTGAATTGAAACCGAAATTACTGAAACAAAAAAACGAAAAAATGACCAGTTTGGTTTTGGTTTTTGTTTTGATGTACCGGCTGGTAAATTGGTACGGTGAGGATTTACCATTTATATTGAGTTTTGGTATTGGTAAGGGGTCATTACCGACCATACTGTACCGGTTTCACCTCTAATTGGAGGGTAATTTCTTCAACTCAAGAGTTCGTAATGTGTCGCTAAAGGGCACCATGAGTGCCTCCCACGGCCGTAACTCTTCGAATCGAGAAACCCAATTAATATATATCGCGTCCTCATCCGACGATCTCTCATCCTCTCAACTCCTCTACCGCCCTTTAAAACTCGGTGTATGCTCCCTCACTCTCATGACTAGAAGCTAGGCAAGCTTCTAAGGCATCTCCAAAATAATTTTCCTCAAAGTGTTCTTCTACGATCTCCTTAATTAAGCTCACCGCGTGAAGATCATCTTTTTCCCCTGCTCGTTGGGCTATGTTGAAGATGTTCGTTTCTAAAGTCATATTCCCAAAAGTGAGTTGCATTTGCCCATTTTTAGTATTGATCACTGCGTTAGCCATAGCTAAGAATGGGCATCCAAGGATGATGGGAACATGATTTTTCGAGGCGAAGGAGGGATCCGTGTCCTAAATGACAAAATCTACCGGGAAGTAAAAAGTGTCCTCTTGGACTATCACGTCCTCAACTATACCCCTTGGTATCTTCACGGTTCGATCCTCTATCCGAAGAGTGATCCTTGTGGGCTTAAGATCACCCAGATCAAGTTTCTTATAAATCGAATAGGGGAGGATATTGACACTCGCCCCAAAATCGAGTAAGGCCTTTTCGAATTTGTTCTCTCCAATGGTGCAGAAAATGGTGGGTGCACCGGGATCTTTATATTTAGGTAGGAGATCATTAAGAAGGACGAAACTCACATTCTGTGCTAGAAACACGTTTTTCTTTACCTTCATTCTCCTCTTTACTGTCAATAAGTCTTTTATGACTTTTGCATACGATGAAATTTGCCTTATTGCATCGAGGAAAGGTAAATTCAATTTCACGTTCTTAAGGACTTCTAGAACTTCATCACTTATGGTCCTTTATGGGAAGGAACCAATCTTTGAGGAAATGGCGCAGCGGAGGGTGGTTTTACAACTCCCTTGGGCTCATTAGTGTTTTCATTTTCACTCTCGTTCAAGGAGATATCTTCGGCCTCTTTCGTGCAGGGAAAATTCTCCTTGTCTTTTGAAATGTTGTGTGGGGGAAGTGATAAATTAATAACTCTCCCACTACGAAGAGTGGCTACATCTTAGCAGGGCTCCTATTGTTCTGTAGAGGTGGATCAAACACTAGGTTGACCTTGGGGAGATCTTTGGCCTTGGGCAGGAAACTTGCCCTTCTCTTGGATGCTCAATGCGGATTTCATCTTAGAGATGTTCGCATTTATTTCGGCAAACATGCGTTCATATCTAGCATTGTTTTCACCTTGAGAATTTATGAATTGGTTCATTGTATCCTCAAGATTCCTCCGCAGTGGAGCTACATATGGAGTTGGAGGTGGTGGTGTTTGTTAGTATTGAGGAGGTGGTGGAGGTGGAACAACCTGTGAATGTGGGTTCATCTCAGCTTGTGGTTGTTCATAGTTGAAACCAGGATGGTTTCTCTACGATGGGTTGTAAGAGTTACCATGCGGGGCATTAAAATTCCCCTTGAATCCCCCTATAGCATCCTCCTGCTCAGTGTGCATCGCTTTGTAGGCGAAAATCGTCAGGCATGCCTTTGTGGAGTGGCCCACCTCACAGATAGCACACACTTTTTCTTATCCCTCTGAAACTGATAGAAATCGATGGTCTATTATGGTATTACTATGTAAATGGTATAGACCGGACGCAGTTGGAGGGATAGATGTCTGTCTTGGCCGGGGTTGGGTAATAGGATCGGAGGTGTCCCATGCTTGAGTAGTCTCTGCGACTTACTTAAGATGGGCCTTAGCATCGCATGAGTTTAAATCCTAAAAAGGTCTTTCACACATTATTTGCACAAGTTGTTTGGAAGCTATTCTCAACCATTATGGAAGAAAGAGATCACAAGGTGTTTGTCAAAACCATGATGGGGGCATGCGCTTACTAATTCTTGGAAATGTTCCCAACACCTATCAAAAGACTCATTATCATGTTGTAGAAATGCTTGGATTTGAGTTTTTACAGAGTTGGTCTTGTGTTGTGGATAGAATTTTGAGATAAACTTGGATTGCATATCTCTCCAGGAAGTGACGGAGTTCGGGGGTAGAGACCATAACCAGGTCTTGGCTTTATCTTTTAAGGAAAACGGAAAAAACTTTAGGCAAATAGTATCCTGCGTGCAAGCTTGATCACTAAATGTGTCACACACCTCTTCGAACTCACGGATATGCAGGTATGGTTTCTCTCAATCCATGCCATGGAACGTAGGGAGAATCTGTATCATCCCATTGTGAAAGTGGAACTGACTGGAATTATATGGAAGTAAAATGCAACCAGGGGTGACAGTACGCTCAGGAAAGAGTAAGTCTTTCATGGGACGATAGGGGAGATCTCCCTCTCCAGTACCGAAACTTGTTGCGTCAGACATCGCACTCGCACTCGCACTCTCTTAAAATGACTCTGTGTACTCACTCGGGGCCCTAGATGTGTGACTCGAGGATTGACTTAGGGTGTAACTACCTATGTAATGCTCAGGAGTAGGAAGTGGAACCCATAATTGTTGAACGTGAGGTGTGTGGGGGCTTTCAGAGTTATACTCAACAATCGGTTTTTCGTTGATTCTGGTTGGCATATTATGAGTAGTCTGAGTATGTTCAGGATTTTGCATTAAAGGCTTTTGAGAGATGATGATTTTTTTTTTGTATATGTTTTTGGATTTTTAGTCAAAGTTCTAGATTGACTTGATCTAACCTAAGTCTACCTAGATCCCTGACAACGGCGCCCAAAACTTGACGTGACCACAAATGTGTCTAGTGTACGTGCTATTTAGGCTCAAGTGCAAGCCTGTCGCTCAAGTAATAATCCAATAAGTCGGGTATCGATCCTCAGGGAAAAAGGACAAACGGAGTCATGACGGCGATGGAAAGATTAAGAAATCCTAGATTTGACTCTAAAAAGATGGAAAAGGTGATTTGGGTTACGAAATAACTATAACAAAATACAAAGGTGAAAATCATTACTAATGAATACGACTAAATGAAATGCAATTATTCTAATTAAATGAAAAGTCGATGACAATTTTAACTAAAAATTTGACTATAAAATGAGAACGATAGGTCGGGTTACAATCCCCCACACCCTAGTAATTCACTTCGTAGGATACTAGACTCGGAATTAAAACTTTAAAAGAACCCAGTCTTTAATACTCCTAAGTATTACATATATGAGGGATCGTAGCCCACACAGTATGTAAGCAAAGGACGAATTAAAATCCGATATTTGACACTCCTAAGTATTACATATATGAGGGATTGTAGCCCGCACAGAATGTAAGCAAATGATGAATTAAAGCAGTATCGCATTAAAAAAATAATCGCGTTTCATTCTTAAGCATCCCGGTTACCTAGGGCAAACGAGATCAAAAGTCTTACAATGGTCATACCAGTTATACGACACGATTCACCTAAGATTTTAATTCAAAATTATATTTCCACTATCGTGAATTACATCGGGTGGGGTTCCTGCACCCCAACCCTTAGAAAATTAGCTAGACATGATGAACTTAGAGAAAGACATGATTTTTAAGGAAGAAACATTAAAGCAACTAGTTGGAAAGAAATTTTCAGATTCAAATCAACAATTAAACTACTGAACATTTGAAAATTAATGGGAAGATGTTACTTGAATTGCAGAAATTGAAAGCTTGAATCCTTACAGCAATGCTTCTTATTGAAAACTAGGGTTTTTTACTACAAAAACCCTCTACTCCAACTTAGTTAACCTAAAAATCGAACTCCTTTATCAAACAATGACTAGAAATTAAATACATCACGAAAAATCCAGAGTTGTAGCTGAATCAAACTCTAAAATCGAAACAGAAAAATCAAGGTTATCCTCGGCGGACCGGTCCGGGTCTTCGGTGGCGGATCGAACCTTTTAATTTGGAAAAGGGATCGATCCGCTACGGAAATTTTCCAGTGCGTACGAGGAAGACGGGTCAGCTCTTTTATTTTGGAAAAGGGATCGGTCCTCCTTGAAATTTTTACCAGATGGTTTATAGGGGTCGAAACGGTCCTTATAATTTGGAAAAGGGATCGGTCCGCTTTCGATCTTTAACTTCTCTCCAATATCTCTTCAATTTCTCTCATCTTTTAAATCCCTTAACTTCCTCCTTGGAACTCGAAATTGGACGTCGTTTCTTCCTATGCATTCGTTGAATTGAGATCTTCAACTTTCATATTGGGTCTTCTTCCGAATTTCAAATGGAAATCACATGTTTGCCCTTCTGACCTTTCTTCTTCGACTTTTTCTTTTGCTTTGACTTTCTCCTTTCTTTCCTTAGATATAAATACTTATAAAATACCTGGAAAAAACACAAAGCTCGCAATACTATATAGAAGGGTCAGTAGCATGGAAACGAGACAATTCTAGAGCAATTGCATTATTCGGGATGTTAAAAGATATTAAATTAGGGAGTAATATTGAAAGATGTACTGCCTAATCATTGAACATGAAAAGCATCTTCGAACTATTTTAAAAGTGATGAAAGATAAGCAATTGTATGCCAAGTTTAGCAAATGTGCATTTTGGCTATCACAAGTTGTATTTTTAGCCCATGTTATTTCTGGAGATGGTATATGTGTTGATCCCAAGAAAGTAGAAGCTATTGTAAAATGGGAGAGGCCGAATAATGTGACTGAGGTAAGGAGTTTTCTGGGTTTAACTGGGTATTAAAGGAGGTTTATCAAGGGATTTTCTTCGATTGCCTTGCCAATGACTAAATTAACCCGAAAAGATGTTAAGTTTGAATGGAATTATGATTGCAAAAACAGTTTTAATGAATTAAAAAAGAGGTTGGTAACTGCACCTGTTCTTACTATTCCGCATGGTGGTGATGGTTTTGTTATTTATACCGATGCTTCACATCAGGGGTTGGATTGTGTTTTTATGAAGCATGGTAAGGTTATTGCTTATGCTTCTATACAATTGCGTACACATGAACGTAATTATCCTATACATGATTTAGAACTTGCTGCTATTGTGCTTGCTCTTAAATTATAGCATCATTATTTATATGGTGAAGTGTGTGAAATTTTTACTGACCATTAGAGTCTTAAGTATTTATTTACTCAGAAAGAGTTGAATTTGAGGCAGAGGCGGTGGATGGAATTAATTAAAGACAATGATTGTACAATTTACTACCACCCAGGGAAAGCAAATGTAGTTGTAGATGCTCTGAGTAGAAAGGCTTCAGGCAGTTTATCTTGTATTCAGTGTGCTAGAGTTGCTCACATTATGGAGTTGAGATTTATGGGAGTAGAATTACAGCTAGCTGATGGGGACCAGTTCTTTTCTCATGTAAGCGTGAGGCCTTTGTTAGCTACCCGTATTCGTATTGAACAAAAATTCATAGAAAATTACGTAAAAGCCCTTAAGGTAATTCCATCCATAAACCTTATTTATTTTTTTGTATTACTGATTTAAATGATAGAAATCATCATTTGTTTACGGAAATTCCATGTCTTGATGTGTACTTATGGATAGATGCAAGTTTAAGCAAACTTGAATGTGTAAACCCTTGGAATTTCTTCGTTAAGAAACCTTGTGTATTCAAACTTTCATATCTTTTTGGTATACTTACTAGAATTGATTGATTCCAATTGGAGATTAAAATATACTCATATATGTATATCACGTCCGAAAAATAACTTAAAATACAAATAAATGAATCTTGGATGATGGTTTGAAGTTCGGGTATGAAATTTGCCCCAAAAGAGTAAATATGCATACCATATGTTTCATGTTTTGCTTGACACAGCAAATGAACTCTGAAAATTATGAAATTTTAATCTTGTATTATTTAATATTTTTTCTGAAATTGGGTGAAATATCATAGAAATTTATGATGTATAAAAATTATGAAAATTCTTAGAAGATGATTGAACGATAGAGGAGTCTATAGAGCGGATTTGATGTGTAGTAAACAAATGGGCATATCTTGCTCTAGGAAACTTGGAATGATGTGTCATCTTTTTTGTTGGAAACCAAATATGATAAGGATTAGATTACCAAGAAGAATTATAGTAGGTTTGGGCTATAATTTGAATACGTTAGATATCATAACCTGAATCTAGATGACACTTCATTTATGATGAATGATTTGATTAGAATCATATGATGCTTATGAATTTATTTATGTCCAAGTTACTCTTTGAATTATTAATATTCTTATGATGATACTATTATTATAAGAATGATAGGAAAAGAAGAAGAACCGACTGAACAAGAACCAAATAATGGAAAAGGGAAAGCTTGTTAAATTCCCATGGTGAGTGTACTTCTGATTGTTTCTCATATAGATATGAAAATGATATGATGGTTATGAATATAGCTCTAAGAGCAGGATTTGTTTGGATATTAAATTATTCGGTATTGGTTTGAATACTTCGGTATTCAGGATTTGTCTGGATATTCAAATATCCAGTATTTGTTTTGGTCTTATGATCCAGGATTAGAATTGGACAGAGATCCAATGATTTGTTGGAACTTATGTTCCCGGATTTGTTATTGCCAATGGGCAGGACTGTTTGGATTTTATATCCAAAGATTTGATATAGAACTGTTAATTCCTTGCAGGGAAGGAGTACCTCACTAAGCTTAATGCTTATGGTTTATATTTTAACATTTTTAGGTTTGTACGCTGCCATTTAGGATACTATATAATGGGAGGTTTTGAGAATTGCACCGGTAGAGAGAGTTGGGGTTTATATAGGGGATTTTGTCATTGTCACACTAAAGATTTTGATACACTCACACATTGTATATATTGCATTAGCATGGGTTGATTTGATGTTTGTAATAGTTAATCATAGTATTGTATAACTGCAAATTATGACTCTGATGTTAATTAAGTCATGGTACAAGATCAATATTATATTTATTATGCATATAAATATTGATAAGTGGATTATATTTCAAATAGACTAAAGATCATGATTTAATTGTTATGAAAATAAATTATTAGAATGGATTTGGGTTCGGAGTGTGGCAATTAGTGGTATCAGAGAATTTTGGACGTGTGTGATAGTTAGATGGCAGTTTTGAATTGATTTTTATAATTATGAACTGTTTAGGTACTGACCAATAGTTTAGTATTGTAAACTATTTATATTGGTTGTTAGAATTTTTTTCTATTATAGATAATTACAGATGGAACCTAGGAATGGACAACATAGAGAAGAGGGAGTAACTTCTCGTACAGATAATACTGAAGTAGTGCAGAGTGTTGCTGAAAGGGCTAGAGAGCATGAGCAGCTTACAGAGATGCAAATAATGGAACAGGCAATACTGAGGATGGCAGAACAATAAGAAAGAAATATGGCATTAATGGAAGAGAAACATACTAAATATCTTGAATCAAAGATTGTAGCTATAATTAAGAAATAGGCAAGGAAATAAATGAAAGATTTCGTGCTTGAGAAGTTCCTAAAATTGAATCCTCTGGAATATTCAGGGTCAGAGGAACCTATAGAAGCTGAAATGTGGTTCAGAGATCTAGAGACCATCTTTATAGTGATGAAATTTCCAGATAACCAGAAAGTAAATTTGTCTGTGTTTAGGCTGAAAGGGGAGGCCAAATACTGGTGGGAAGCCAGCAACCATCTGTTGCCCAGGATGGAAGGTACTAATGTTATTACTTGGGATGAATTTATTAAAGCTTTGTATCTTAAGTATTTCCCTGAAGTTAATAGGAGGGAGAAGGTAAGGGACTTTATAAATTTTACCCAATGGAAAATATCTGTAAGGGAGTATGAGGCTAAATTTACAGCTTTGTTTAGATTTGCAATTAAGTATGTGGAGGATTGGAGAAGTGAAATGTACTAAGTTTCAAAATGGAGTGATTTGGCTCATTCAAAATAGAGTGGATACTTATGAGTTAGAAGATTATGCTTCTCCGGTGAATAAAGCCATGATAACGGAAAGGAAAATGAACCAAGGGGTAGCGAGTAGAGAGAATTTTAAGAAAAGTAGATTCGATGCATCTCATTCTAAGGGAGGCGAGGGTGGAAGTGTTAAGATAGAACCTCATAAATTTCAGAGAGGTGATGGAGATAGTGATAGAGGTCAGGGGAGATTTGGCAGAGATACTAGGGGTGGGGAATCTTCTAGTCTGGTTAGGAGGTCAGGAACAGGTGAGGCACCGGAGAGAGTTGTTACATTTTTCTTTTGTAAAGAGGAGGGTATTATAAATCCGAGTGTCCTAAGCTTAAAGGAGTGGAATTCTACCATTGTCATCAAGTGGGGCATGTTAAGAATAATTATCCGCAGTTGGCAGAGACTCGAGCAACACCTAGTGAAGCAGCAACCAGAGTGTTACCTCTAGGAATTGGAGCAAAAAGTGTGGGTAGAGGACAAGCTAGTGGTTCTAGGCCAGGTGGACGAGTATTTACAATTAAAGAGGCTCATATTACCCCAGATATGGTGATAGTTACACTTTATGTTACTGATAGAAGTGCTTATGTTTTGATTGATCCTGGTTCCACACATTATTTTTTGTCCTATGCTTTTGCTGTATACCTGAATAGACCATGTACTCGTTTAGATGTGGGGTTGGGTATTTATATGCCTATGGGGGATATGGTTGTAGTTGAATATGTTTTTCGTAATTGTGTTTTGAATGTGGGGGTTAGAGATACAGTTATAGATCTACTTCTATTGGATATTTATGATTTTGATATAATTCTGAGAATGGATTGGTTATCTAAATATCATGCATCTATGGATTGTTTATGTAAGGAAGTTGTTTTTAATATGCCTGGTGAGCCTGAATTTAAATTTGTGGGGGATAGGAAAATTGTTCCCAGTTGCATCATTTCTACTATTCAGACGAGGAAATTATTAAGTAAGGGTTGTGAGGGTTTTATTGCATGTGTTCTTGACACTAGGAAGGGGGATTTACAATTAGTCGATATTCATATTGTATGGGATTTTCCAGAAGTATTTCCTAGTGAGTTATCGGGGTTACCCCGAGAGAGAGATGTTGAATTTAGTATTTAATTGGCACCGAGAACAACCCCTATTTCTATGGCACCGTATAGAATGACACCTGCTGAGTTGAAAGAACTCAAGATTCAGTTGCAAGATTTACTTGAAAGGGGGTTCATACAACCTAGTGTATCTCCATGGGGAGCACCAGTTTTGTTTGTGAAGAAGAAAGATGGTACCATGCGTTTTTGTATTGATTATAGGCAACTAAATAAAGCTACAATTAAGAAAAAATACCCTTTACCTCTTATAGATGATTTGTTTGATCATTTATAGGGTGCTAAAGTGTTTTAAAAAATAGATTTGCGATTGGGTTATCATCAGTTGAGGGTCAAGGAGAGTGATATTTCTAAAACTGCTTTTTGTACTCGGTATGGTCATTTTGAATTTCTAGTGATGCCAAAGGTCCATAGAGGAGATTTTGGCATTGTTGCACACAAAGGGGGACGTGGGCATGATCCCATAGAAATTATCTTTGGTCCTCACTCCTTTTAGTAAAAGTTCTTCAGCTTAATCATATATGTTATATTCGGACTGGTCAAACTTATTTTCAATTTTGCATCGCACAATTGGCTTATGCTAAAAATGTTCTCTTTAAGCCCTTTTATGTACAACACATTGTCTACTTTAGGAAATTCAGGTATCTCAACACATCCACATCTTAAAATACTAGACCTACTCCCATATCCAAAGGTGATTGTGCCTTCCTTACGATCCGCAAGGTCGGTAAAAAATGATATGTCACCAGTCGTGTGCCTAGAGCGCCCACTATCAAAATACCATTGGGAAGTATTTTAAACCTTGAGAGAAATGTGAACAACAAGGTATTTTTCGTCTTGTTTAGGTACCCAAGTGGATGTAACCTTTTGTTGTCCCTTATCATTGTTGGCTTTAATCGTAGCATTAGAAACATTCTCATATGGTATAGACATCAGTTGAAATAATTCCATTAAGATTTGTAAAGTCGTGACTAGGAACTCAACTTGCTCATTGAGGCTATCAAAATCACCATAGCGGTGCACAAGAGTATATGTACATTGAGTTCTTCCTAACTTGTAGCAGAATTCCCTAAGGTGACCTCTCTTTTTGCAATGGGTGAAAATATATATTTGTTTGGCTCTACCTTATTTTTCTTTCTTAGGTTGAACCCTATTTTGTGGTTTAGTTCGAGGTCCATAAGGATCTACCACAAATTATGGAACTATTTTCAGTGTTGCATGAGAAGTGGATGCATTATTGTAACTTATTCCACGCCTCTCACCAGAGCCTAAAGCGAGATAAAGGAGCATATTTCCAACCTTCTTCGATGTATCCTTTATAGTTACCTTGACCTACAAGGCACGTCAGAGATCTTTCCCGAGTTGGGATACAAGGGCTTTAAGTTTATCACGATTCTTCATAGATGTTGAAAGATCTCTTATAAGACTAGCTACTTTGTTGTTCAAGTCATCATTTTTCCTCTCCTCTAAAATGATTCTCCTACCTAAATAAACTCTCATCGATGGCTCTCTCTCTCTCTCTCTTGAATCTCCCAACTCCTTCTCTAAAGATAAAACTCTAACCATTAAACTTTTTTTGTCTTTTTAAAGTACTCGGTGTAAATTTCGATATAGGCGTGTTGAAATTCACTCTCTCCCTCCCTAAAAATATCATCTCACTCTTTTCGGAATGAGTAGACTCACTGATGATATCAGAATTGATATCACCAAATTAATATGATAAGTAAGCTCAAACTAGCACATCAATTAAGTATAAATGGGTATAAAAATATAGAAAGAGATGAGGAAAAGTGTAAGAAGACACCAGATATAAGTGGTTTAGCCTTTGAAGGGCCTATGTCCACTGTGTGAGTGTGTGATATCCACTAAATATGGGCTCTAATGGCATTGGGATACAAGCACTCAAGCTGTCTCTTTCTGATAATTGTTTTGATAGAGTTTTAGTAAGGTTTCTAATAAGCTATCCTTTTCAATGATGTATAAGACAAGTATTTATATGCCTAGGGTGGTGTCATACGCACCCTAGTCATGCACGAGGCATGCACATCACCAATTATTCAATGATATAGTGCCATCTATCTCTGGTGCATGTAAGTAATGATTAAAAGATATTCTCCACATGTGAGGATGATGCTGTTACAATGATTTTACTCACGTGGGCTCGCATCTCAGGCGTGCTCTCCCATGCGTGCTCCATTCCATGCGCCTTGTCAAATATCGAACGCGTCCTGCTAAAGTAAGGTGTATAATTGATTGAGTATGAGACCCTGATGCTTATCTGGATTGTATACTGATAATTACCAAGTGTAATCTCGACAGATTAGTGTCAGGCCGAGATGAGAGTATAGGTTATCCTAAGAGGTATCGACCTTATAATGTAGACGAGGCAAGACGTTAGCCTAGTGAAGGTCACCTGTTGTCTCGGCATGAGACCGAGATGAGATGTACTAGACGAGACGTGTCAAGCTAATTGTACAATATGGATCATATTGAGGATGCTTTGTAGAGTTGGCTTAAGCCGAGCTTAGCTTGGGCCGAGATGAGGTATCATAATGGCATATCAATCAGCCCTAGCCCTAGCCCTTAGTCTTCTGTGAAGTTAGAAGAATGAGCGGTAAAAATGTCAAGCTGTACAGATGAAGGTACGTCTCTGAGTTATAAGATGTTAACGTACTGATGTGTGCGAGTGGGGGACACATGTCATCTATTCCTTGGCATGGAGTGTTCCCCAATTAGTGGCAGCAGCATGTGTGCACCTCGAAAGTTGTGCCTTAATGATGGGCGCATTGAGAGTTTAACCCCATCATTATAGGGGGTTTAAAAATGTTTATATCAAAAACTTTTTCTCTCTCTTCACTTACACGCACCATTTTCTCTTTCTAAGTTTCCCGTTCCAGAGCTCTTTCTCTCTCTCTTTCACTTTCAAAGTACTTTCTGGATATTTTCCCAAGTTCCTAGTGGCTTTCAGACTGACCAATCCTTCCAGGTATTCTTCTTCTTCCTTATTTGCAATCTTTTCATCGCCTTTAGTCGTTTCTATTCTTGTTTAGTTTTTTTGGAAAAATTATACTTTATCTGGCGACTGTGTTGGTGGTTGGTGGGTGGTTTTTAGGGACGAAAAAAATTAGTTTTTGGTTTGAGAGAGTTTATTTGAGGATTTGTTGGTAATTTTAGGGGTTTTCCCCTCTGTTTTACCCTCATTTGGTAACTTCAGTGGATCACCGATCACCTTTTTCGGTGAAGTACTCATCATGTTATTGAGTGTTCTTGGTTTTAAATTTTCATATTCCTTGATTTAGATCCCTTAATCAAATCTGTCAAACCTTTAGCTATTTTCCCTTTTCTTATTATATCAACCAAGTTGAGCGTCGTCCATTAGATGTTGAGGAAATTATATGAGCTAGCTGAACATATCCCTACTCTCAGAGATAGGTGCTTTAGGGAGATCAGAGAGCACGAGGTCGAGGAAATAGCCAAGCACAGGGCCAAAGCCTGTCCTCTTCATCCTATCTATCCCATCCCTCTTACAATAATCCATCCTCCAGTTATAGATCTTAGTGACACCATGTCTGAGTTGGCTGCTGAGAGTGTCGACTCTTTCCAAGTGGCAATGGAAGTCCCTCATGATGGGTCTGAGGAGGCTCAGGGCTCCTTAAGATCCTCATCTTCTTGTCAAGCTGAGTCATCCAATTGGGTCGAGTCATCATCAAACCAATCTGAGTCTTTTCAAGGGTTAGATTCTTCCATACAGATCCTTTCATCCCATAATGGGCCGAGATTGGACGTTTCTATGCCACCCCCAGTAGATGTCATTACTCTTACTTTTGTTCCAGGGTAGCACTTCACTAGAACTTCCCATGCCCCAGGTGTCATCCCGGTTTCAGATCAAGACGATGATGAAGATACAGTCGAGGACACACTTGACACATCCTGCGTTGAATCTTACGTTAGTATAATTACCAAAGTGAACCTCTTGCTGTGGAGACATGTCTATGGCATTGGACCTTCCATCCATATAAGAGCACCCTCGGTCGACGAGAGAGCATTTCAAGGCTGAGAGGGTGAAATTTATGTATATGAACAGATGTTTAAGGTTGATTTTAGGCTACCAGTGCATCCGGTTGTATGAGCCATTCTAGACAGTCTCGGTCTTGCCCCTTCCCAACTTTCATCAAATCTTAGGAGAGTTATTCTCGGCTTCATTGCCCTATGGAAGGTAGTTTACCATACATACCTCCCAGTTGATGTCTTCAAAGGATGCTACACTGTCTCATCCCCCAAGACTCAGCCTGGCTACTATCACCTCGTAGCCAAAAAGTCTAAAAAGAAGGCTCTGATGGTAACCCAAACTTCCAATCATAATTAGAAACCAAATTATTATTTCATCTCGGGAGCCTGGGAATTCGGCCATGATTTCCCTTGCACTGCCTTTGAGCCCTGAGTCCCCCAACAATGGACTAAGGCCATAATTTTAGTTAAAGTCGATCCGGGCTTAAGTGTTGAATCCACCAAGAACCATGAGAATGTTAGGAAATAAGGAGACAAAAAGGGTCTCGTCCAATTTGAACAGTTGATGACCCCATACTTCTTATAGCAGATGGGTATGGGGGTGGACCCCCTATCTGAGCTATGTAAGTTTGTTAACACACTTTTTTCTAACTATTGTATCGTATTTCTCCTGTCTGAGCTGATGATCTTACTCTCTTTCTTGCAGACTAACCACCAAATACCTCAGAAGCTGCATGGAATATGGAAGCTCCAGGCATTGCCTATTTTCTCAAACAAGTTGGGAAGAAATCGGCCCCTGTGCCTCAGACCAAAAAATCTATGACTGTAAATCCTAGCTATGCCGAAGGATCTAAGAAGAGAAAAGAGGGTCAGGAGAATTCTTTCCACAACCCATCGTAATAAGAAGATTAAGAACGTCCCATCCAAGACCGGGATGAGTCAGGCCATCCCTATTTCCTCAAAAGATGCACTTGCCATGAGGCTAGAGAACCTGAAGATTAGCCCTGAAACTGCCTTAAGGAGTAAGGATAAACCCTAGAGTTCCTCACCTCTAACACCTCTGAGTCTGACAGTAGGTTTCTAGAGGCCACCGACATCTCCCGATGAATGAATTCATCCTTTATAGGGTTGTCCAAGTAAATCATCGTTCTTTTCACATTTTATCACAATTGTAAGGTCGTCCCATAAGGTTATCTCGTACTGATTTATTTTGTTTAATGCAGACTACTATCTGCCTTCAGAAGCTCCACCAATGGATCAACAAGAAAGTCCTTGAGATCCACCTGTCTCCTCAAGATATTAGGGAAGATAAGACTCAGAAGAGCTGCATCCAAGAGCTGGAGACTCGGATTAAGAACCTAAAGAAATAGCACTCCGAAGCAATCACCAATCTGAACAAAAGTCACGACGAGGCTATTAAGTCTCTGAACAACCAACACTCAATAGAGATTGCTGAGAAGATAAAAGAGGCTATTGATAGTAAGATATCCGAGCCTCAGAAGCAAGCTATGGAGGTCTTCAAATTGTTTGAGGAGTTTTTGGGCTATAGTGTGCAAAACCTTAAAAGAGGTGCTCACATGCGTTGCCTATAGACAACTATAAAGTTCCCTAAGATCGCCCACATATCTGATCAGTTGAAGACTTTCAGCTTGGATGACTCTTTTGCAATGATAGCTTTGACTCAGGTTGACGCATCGGTTGATCAGGAGCCCACAGTCCAAACTACGAACCAGGTGGATGAGACTGAGCATGTCAGAGATGCCCAAGTCAACATTACTGTAGCTGGGAATGTGTCATCTCTTAATGAAACCAAGAATCCAAATATTTAAGAGACGAACCTCCAATCTTAGTTTTTCTCAGTCTTTCTAATTTGGCTGGCCTCCTGTGGCCTAATGCCCCTTTTGGTTGTAAAAAATTCCTAAACACTTGAATATGCTTTGAACACTTCTAATCTCACATTTTTAATGACAAATACTCTGATCCTCTATTGTCATGCTTTGAATGGATCAATAGTATTCTTTTCCATATTTATGATTTTCCCATCTTTACTTATATATATGCCTCATTCTGATGTTTTATAAAGTAACCGTAATTAAAATAGTTCAAACCTTGATATCAGAAATTAACTGAATTTTGCACACATCATCCCACCTTTCGAAGAGATGGGTATAAGTGACAAACTTCTCAATATGTGCATCGTCTCATTATAAGACGAGATATAATGATGTTTAATTGTGAATGAATTTACCACCAAATTATACCAGTCCCGTCTCGTCATTTTGAGAGTGTTGGATGCGATTAGTCTCGTCCATTCAATGTCGTCTCGGCCAAGAGAGTTTTTCACCAAATTAATGATGTTTAATATGACCCACAACTAAGTGATTTTTAAATTTAGATTAACCAAATTATGGTGTTTGCATCACAAGTCCCCTCTCGTCATTTTGAGAGTGTATAGACGAGATCAGTCTCGTTCATTCATTGTCGTCTCGTCCGAGAGAGTTTTTCATAAAATTAATGTGTTTAATATGAACCACAACTAAATGATTTTTAAATTTGAATTCACCAAATTATGATGTTTGCATCAGAAGTCCCCTCTCACCGTTTTTAGAGTGTATGGACAAGATCACTCCCGTCCATACATTGTCGTCTCGACTGAGAGAGTTTTTCCACCAAGTTAATGATGTTTAACATGTTCCCCCTCTTAGTGTTATCGAGAGTCCATGAATGAGGTTGACCCTATCTGGACGGTCATATCACCGAGAGTAAGTAGGATATACTTCACCATGAATGATGTTATGTGGCTTAAGATGAACTAATACATACAATCTAAAATAATTCAAACAACATAATAGGAGAGAACACTTGGAGATTTTTCATTCATAATCTTCTTCTCGTATACATAGACAAATGAGACAAAAAAATTCTTACTAGTAGTATTTTTTGAGATGGTCAGCGTTCCATGGATTGGAGAATGGCTCTTTATCTGAATTTTCCAACTGATACGTTCCTGGAACCACTTCTTCAACCACCCAATAAAGTCCATGCCAGTTAGGATGAAGCTTGTTAGGCTTCTGTCAAGTCTTCTTTAGAACTAGGTCTCCTACTGCCAGTGGTCGGGACTTCACCCTCTTACTATAAAACTTTGTTATCCTTTGCGGATAGGAAGTTTTTCTAACCTCAGCATCTTCTCTTTGTACTTCTATAAGATCTAAATCCAGTCTTCTTTCTACCATATTCCCTTATGGGTTATACGTTTGGATCCTGTGAGTTGGGAGACCAATCTCCGTCGACACCACAACCTCTAAATCATAGGCTAATATGAATGGAGTTTCCCTCGTTGGAGTCCTCTCTGTCGTCTTATTTGCCCATAGGAAGGCATTCACCTCATCAGTACATATCCCTTTGGCATCTTCTAACTTTTTCTTGATTCCATCAGGAATCATTCTGTTCGTGACCTTTGTCTGCCCATTAGACTGGGGTCGGTCAGGAGTTGAAAATAACTATTTGATGTCGATCCGCTCATAGTACTTCTCAAGGGAAATGTTCTTAAACTGATTCTCGTTGTCATAATTCAAAGTGTTAGGCAGGCTGTATCTATAAATAATGTTTTTCCAAATAAATTGGAAGGCTTTCTTCTTCATTATCGTGATCATCGCCTCAGCCTCTACCCACTTCAAAAAATAATCAATAGCTATAATCAAATAGCGATAGTTATTCAAAGCCCTTGACAAGGGTCCTACCAAGTCGATCCCCCACATTGCAAATGGCCAAGGGGAAGTGATAGAGGTCAGGTGCTAATGAGGTTGATGGGGAATGGTGGTAAACCATCGGCACTTGTCACACTTCTTCACATATGCAGCTGGATCCTTGGCCAACGTCGGCCACCAATATCCCTGAGTGATGATTCTCTTTACTAATAACCTTCCTCTGATATGCTTGTAGCAATATCCCTCGCGCACATCTTTTAAAATGTACTCTACCTCAGATGGATGAACACATCAGAGTAGAGGGAGTAGGATCCCTTTCTTATACAAAATATCTCCTATGATGGAGAATTTTATCACTTTGTACCTCAGTTTCTTCTTCTCGGCTTGTGAATAGGGAAATTCTACATCCCTGATATACCGGATGATTGAATCTATCCAAAAAGATACCATATTCAAGTTCAAGCAAAAATCCAGACTTCCTCTTCAATGGACGACCGATGTAAACTCTCTACCGCACCGACCTTCGAATTTATGTTCTTATGACAGAAGCTAGTCTTGCCAAGGCGTTGACTAAGCTATTATATAGACTAGGTATCCTCTTCAGCTTCACTTCTTTAAAGTGCTTCAGTGTTATTTTTACCCTTCAAAGGTATTTCACCATTCTATCCACCTTGGCCTCATATACTCCCAAAATTTGATTCACAACTAACCTGGAGTCACTATGAACTAGGAGTTTGCCAACATTCAGTGCTCTAGAAAGGGAGAGTCCTACCAGAAGGACCTCATATTTTGAATCGTCATTAGAGTCTTTGAAATTAAACCTGAGAGCATATTTAATGACAGTCCCATCTAGGGCCAACACAATTAAACTAGCTCCAATTCCGTCCTTACACAAAAATCCAATAACAAACAAGTTCCACACAGTTTTATCTTTGGAAAAATTTCCCTCTTCCAGGGTCCCATTCTTAAAGAGGTATCTCTCTTCCTCATTCTCAGACACCTTACCTCTTGTTACACCTAACTCGGCCTCATTAGGGGGAAAATATATTCTACTTTCTAGATCACAAGCTGGAGTCTAAATATCTTCTACGTTGGCCTCATCCCATGTGAACTCGGCTACGAAATTATCTAGGGCCTGCCCCTTAATGGTCTTTTTTGGCTGGTAAATGATATCGAATTCCCCCAACTCAATTGCCCAGGCCATCAACCTACCCAATTTCTCAGGTTTATGGATGACCTATCTGAGAGGATAATCTGTGAGGACGACCATAGTATGCGCTTAAAAAAATGACTTCATCTTCCTTCAGGCATGGATTAAAGCATAAGTTAACTTCTCCATTTTAGAATATCTCTATTTTTCCCCTTGGAGGGCCTTACTGTTGAATTACATTGGCTTATGTACACCATCCTCTTCTCTGATAATAACAACACTAATGGTTGTTGATTTCGACACTGTTAGATACAAATACAACTTCTCTCCCTGAATTGGTCTTAACAGCATGAGTAGGGAGCTGAAGTAGGTCTTCAACTCTTAAAAGGCCTTATTACACTCCTTGTTCCACTCAAAATCTTTTTTTAGCACCATAAAAGGGAAGGCACTTATCAGTAGCTCTAGACATAAGCTTGTTCAATGTTGCCACCCGTCCGGTTAACCTCTGGGCAACTTTTATTGTTGTTTGAGTCTTTATCTCCATTAAATCTTTAATCTTCTCGAGGTTTGCCTCAATCCCCCTTTGGTTCACGATAAAGCCCAAGAACTTGCTTACCCCCATGCCGAAGACACGCTTGGCGGGGTTGATTTTCATCTTAAACTCGTCCATAGTATTAAAAGTTCTCTCAAGGTTGGCCACATGAGTGTCGGCCTTGAGACTCTTTATCAACATGTCATCGACATAAACCTCCATCGTCTTCCTGATCTTCTCTTCAAACATCTTGTTTACCAATATTTGATATGTTGCCCCAGCATTCTTCAAGTTGAAGGGCATGACCTTGTAATAATAGGTTCCCTTATCAGTTATAAAAGGTGTTTAACCTTAGTAGGCATCCATAAAACTCATTAATTTATGGCCGATAGTAGCATCAACCATCTGGTTTATCCTTGGCAGAGGGAAGCTATCTTTGGGACATGCTTTGTTCATATCTATAAAATCGACACATAACCTCCACTTGTCGTTGGCCTTGGGGATGATGATTGCATTTGCTAACCACTTAGGGTAAATGACCTCCCTGGTGAAGTTGGCCTTTTCTAACTTCTTCACTTCTTCTCAAATGACATCATACTTTTTTCGGGAGTAAACTTTCATTCTTTGTCTTATAGGCTTCGCATCCTTGGACACATTAATCTTGTGAAGATCTTCGAATCTGTGACAGGCATATCCTGATGGCTCCAGCGCTCTACCTCTTCTTCAATAGCTTGATTAACTCTTCTTTGATCTCCTTATACAGGGTTTTTCCAATTTGGATGATTTTTTCGGCTCGTCCTCATTGAGGATGATGGATTCTACCTCCTTAGTGGCTTTGCCCTTTTTAAGCTTCGTTTCATCCCTGGGGTCCAGAGTATCAATGTTGTACGTCATAGTGGCCCTTTTGTACACCTCCCTCTTCTCAACCGAGTTAAAGTAGCATTCATATGCCTCAACATGGTCACCCTGTACTTCCCCTACTCCACACGAAGTCAAGAATTTGATCATCTGGTGAACTATTGAGGGCACGGCCTCAAAATCCTTGAGGGCTAACCTTCCCAGGATTATGTCGTAGGGCGAGTAAACGTTTCGTATGTAACAAAGAAATTAATCCTCTTCATGAGGAATTTTAGCCAACAGTTCCCCATTCTAACTTCCATCTCATAGATCCTAAGAGGATGCACCTTCTCTCCACTAAAATCGATGAGAGGTTGGTGATACGGGACCAACCACTTATTACTCATCCCTAGACCTTTGTTGCATTACCAAAACATAACATCGATCGAGCTGCCACCATCAATCAATATTCGGGGAACCTCATACCCATGCAATAAAGTGGTGATTACCAATGGGTCATCATGTGGGGCTAAAATACCCTAAAAAACCATTCTAGAGAAATCGATAATTAAAGTAATCATATCAACTTTTGTTCTCTTACCTTTCATCGGCTCAATAGTAGTTGAGTTCATAACCTTCAGCTTTGAAGGGAGAGCTTTGGCCTCTGCCATAAAAGCTTTTCTGTCTTTAATTTATTTTTATCCACCTATAAGCCCCCCGCAAATCATCTTTACTTCTCGTGAGATCATATGGAGTTGACCTTTAGGATCAGTGAACAGAAGAGGAAGGTCAGGGTCGTCTCCATCATCATCGTATGAGGCATCATCATCTCGGTCAGGTTGAGCATCAGGCTTGCACTTATCATTCCTTTTTTTCGAGTGTTATCCTGGCCACCCTTTGAGTCACCCTTAACAACATACTTTCTTAACTAACAAGCTTTCAGCGTTTTCTCAATCTCGTCCTCGAGGGCGAAACACCTGTCGGTCGTATGGCCGTGATCTTGGTGAAACTCACACCATAGATTCTTGTTAATCTTATATGGAGGAGCTCTTAACTCCTTAGGCCACCTTAAAGACTGGTCATTCTTTATCTCATTCAGGATGTGCTCACAGCTAACTATCAGAGGGGTATAGTCAGTGAACTTATCGTTCGTTGACCTCTTCTTGTCATCCTTATTCTTTTTCTGGAACTTTCCTTCGCTACTTATTCCCTTCTCATCTTCGCCCTTGGTAGCCATTGTCTCCTCTGCATTTAAGGCCTTCTCGACCATGGACAGGAGTTTGGACATAGACTTTGAAGGATCTTCGGCAAGCTTCAAAAGTAGCTTTCCTTTTTGCAAACCTCTAATTAGAGTTATAATTATAATACTCTATTCGTAATCTTCAACCTCAAATTTCTCTTTGTTAAACCTTGCTATACACTCCCTCAGACTTTCATTCTTTCCCTGCTTCACATACAACAGGTGTGTCATCGTCTTTTAGGGTCTCACCCCGAAGCAAAAATTGTGTATAAACCTTTCTATAAGCTGTTTGAAATTCTCAATTGAGTTTTTAGGGAGAGAGGTTAACCATATATGAATTGCTCAAATCAGTGTGCTTGAGAAGGCCCAATACCTCATCTCGTCCGAGATAGAGTAGATATTTACAGCTGATCGGTACATCTCCATAAGGTGGACTGGATTGGTGCTCCCATCATACTTGGGCGCAACTACTTGTGGCTTGAATTTAGGTGGGGTTGGATAACTCACGATCTTACCCACAAAGGGGGAGCTTTCACTGTATCCCCTATGCAAGGGGCCTCGGCTCTTCAGAAAATCCCCGATCTTATCTTCCAGCCGCTGAATGGAATCATTCCAGGGTCTCTCGACCGTAGATACAGCCTCTGCCTGAGCAATATTATCTCCAGGCCCTTCCCTGTCGGCGGGACGAACAGAGGGCTCTCTGGCAACTGTCATATGTCGACTATTCACTTCTCGTTATTCCTCGTCTCGGCCTCTAGGAGGCCGACGGTCATCACACAGGTCATTTCCTCTAGAACCAGTGATGCTTTGAGATCAGGAGAGGCAGTTCCTCAAGTCATCTGTTGCGGGACTTAGTATGTCGAAAGTTAATGCCCTTGGCCTGCACTCTCGACTCAGCCTACCGCTACGTCCTCGATTGGGTTGAATGGGTCTCACAGTGTCCCTGTAAATTTGATAGGGCTCCCAGCATTCCCTGTCGTCCTCGTCATCCTACTATTTATCTTCATTATATGGGCATTTTTGACCTAGCCTCCCCGGGGGTAAACGCTTAGGGTCGGCCACGTCTCTATGCTTATACTGAGGAGGAAAATCTTTGAGTGGGGCCTGGGGTGGTCCCCTGGCCACTGGATCTTGAACGCCTTCCCTGGAGCCGGAGTAATAATTTCGTCTCCAACACCAGAAGGTCTAACCATCATGTTTTGATTAAATGCAGCAAGAGTCGCCTGCATCTGCCGTTGGCTATCCACTAAAGAGAGTCGCGCTGCCGCCACCTCAGCCATTTTTTACTAAGGTAGGGCTTAGCCAGTACTAGGTCCACCTTGAGTAGGAGGATTTAATGTCATTAAAGAGTTTCAATGATCGAAAAAACCAAGTGATGTACTAGAAAGGAGCTGGAAAAGCAAAAAATGAGTTGAAACTCGAACTAGAGCTCTTTCAATGGTGGTTCAAGCTCAACCAAGGGTGAGATTGGACCATCACCAAAGAATCTAGTGGAGTATATACAAATGAAGGTAATAAGATGGCTATATCATTCCCATAGACGGCGTCAGATTGATGATACCAGAATTGATATCACCATATCAATATGATAGTTTAGCTTAAATAAGAATAATAATGAAGTATAATTAGGTATAAAAATATAGAAAGAGATGAGGCAAAGAGGAAGAAGGCACCAGATATAAGTGGTTTTGCCTTTGAAGGGCCTACGTCCACTGTGTGAGTGTGTGAAATCTACTAAATATGGGCTCTAATGGCCTTGGGATACAAGCACTCAAGCTCTCTCTTTCTAACAATAGTTTTGACGGAGTTTTAGTAGGGTTTCTAATAAGCGATCCTTTATAATGATGTAGAAGATAAGTATTTATATGGCTGGGGTGGTGTCATACGCACCCCAGTCATGCATGAGGCATGCAAAACAACAATTGTTCAATGATATAGTGCCCACTCTCTCACTCCTATCAAACCACGCATCCATCTTCATATTAGATATTCTAATGAGTCTCAGTTCACATTTATCGGCTCGAATCGAGATGCCATTTTAGGAAAGTTGACATTTAAGGAGTAGTATTTCGAGGAATGTTTGCTTCCTTATATTATGTTATCATATATATCATTCGATGCTTACTAGCACCAACTCGTTGTGATGTTCTATTAGCTGCTCTTTCCATTACTCCTACTGCTCAAATTAGTTTTTCTATACGGATATGGTGATGATGATGATGATGATGATGATGTTTACATCTTTGACTCTAATGTTGATATAGAGGATACACCTTCTTTATCTCCCTATAATTTTAATGATTTGTAATAATTGATTTCCTTAATTTTGGAGGAGGTTAGTGGTGTATATATCTATATTGTTGTATAATTTTATTACTTTTGGACTTTATTTCATATACACTAGTTGCTTTAAAGTTTGATGGTTCAGTGATGTATATGTTTCTTGCTTTTGTTTTACAATCCCTTACATGATTATGTAAAATATATTTCATTGCTATATTATGTTGATATATATCATGTTATTAGTTATATCCCATGTTTCTCATGTATAGCAATGGTTATCACACATTTTTATGTTTATCTAGCTTTTCTTGACTTATGTGTATGCTAGCATGTCTCTTTATCTATTTCATATTGAGAACTTTTGTGATTTTATCTTTACTTTTTATAAATATTTTGGGTTATATATTCTTGTGTATGTTATCTATTTTCCTTCTACATTACTTTGACTATTTTATGTAATAAAAGGGGAAAGACATCTAATATAGGGTGAGATATTTTTTTATGGAAGAGAATTTTTAATGATGTGGCGAAAAAGGGAGAAAGTATCAAGAAAGGGCGAGAACATCATTATTTATAATGATATGACTTGAGGGAAGCTCTATTATTATTATTATTTCTCATATTTATTCAAATTTATATTTTTTTATGGATAATTCCCAAGCAAGGGGAGCGTATACTCGTTTTTTTGTACTTGTACGATATTTTGTTGTTGTTCACATTTTTGTAGGCACTGACTCGATGATTTTAGACTCAACCTATACTAAGACTCAACTTTGTTATTTGTGTCACTCATTAGACTTATTTAGTGTTCGGGTTGTCATGCACTCATTATCGGTTTGGGTGGAGTTTGTCTGATAGTTATGGCTAAGATATTTTTGGTTTCTATAGATTAGTTAAAGGGGGATATTAAAAATGTTTTGCATCCATTTATATATACAAGTTGGCTACTTATTAAGACAAAATATTGAGCTTTAAATAATCACACCCAAAGAAGATTCATTCTCATATAGATATCATAGGCGAGAGACCAGATTCATTTGTTTCCTTTGCACATTATTCGACATCAATGACTCAATGCATCTTTGAAAGCTTATGATCTGACGTGACTTCATTATCTTTTTATGGTTTTGATTTTGACGTTTAAGCTTTGCACACGTGCACATTTTAGAAATATTTTCAGATTTAAAACTAATTCTAATATGATTTTTAAATGTGCAAAGTTTTCAGACAGTGATTTATTGATTAATCGTGCACACGATTTTGATGAACACTAGCAGATTCCACATGGATTATTCCTAGCCATTGGGTTCTTCATCGTGAGCACGGAGGGAGTTCAAAACCATTCGAACAACTGCCCAGATGTTTGGAAGTACTTATAAATACAATATTTGGTTCCAAAAATAATAGGTTGTTAATATGAGTTTTTGTCTAGATTATTTTTCAAAAGTTTTTACGAGACTCTCTAGCAATTAATTTTTATCCTTCTAAATTGAGAGAATTATCACGATAAAAACTTGATAAATTATTTATGATGACTTATTTTGAGTGAATTTCTTTATAAACCACAAAATCTTAAAATCATTACCATTCCATATCAAATTTAACTTTAATTTCATCTCTAAAACTATATCTGATCAATTTGAGTAGTTTATTAGAGGAATTATTTAAGGTGTCGATGTTTTAGAGTAGAATGAACTTCCTCTCGTGCTTGATGGAGTTTCGATGTTGACTGTTGTTCATTGGAGGAATGTTGAGATGTGCATATGTAAGTACTTGTAAGGAATTCAGGCGAGATGTACTTTCCTGCATTTCGAACAATTACCATTTCAAGTTGGATGAGAGAGAAATAATATGTAGGAGAGATTCCACATAAATTTGGCTTTATTTGTTGATCGTGGTTTGAATTGATAATCTAGATCATATCACACACATTAACACATTAGATATAGAGTTTATTTACAATATACTAGGGAATTTAACTTTTAAAGTCTCTAAACTAGTTAATTGATATGAATTGGGTAAATTTTGCCTTATGTATGTGTTGAAAATTTAATTATTTAATTCCTTTTTTATGAATTAAAATCCCCTACACACATGTTCAATTTCATTTTAGAGGTTTAAAATCTAATTTCGATAAGTTTACTCAATCTAATAGGTTGTTAGTTTTCATAATTAAGTCAAATTTTGGCTTATTTTGATGGAATTGAATTGTGTCCTAGTTACCTCCCTCTAGAACATTTAAAGGTGTGCACATACTATTTTAAGTAGCGATCTCACTAGAGGAGGAAATCGACCTTGGGGTTAGCTTTTCAAACCACTTGTTGCTGATCTTACCGAGTGTTTATGGGAAAACTCCACGCATGGTAGTGTAGTTGTGACATTATAAATACATGGATTGTTTGTAAATGATGAATATGATAAGAAGAGTGAGCCTTACCGTCACAAGTGGTGATTTTTGGCACTGAAAATTTCCTCGACATATTTTACGTCTCAATTTCTAAATGAATGGGGATGTTGTGCCATGGCTAAGAGCTTACCTATTTAGATTTTTTACATATACCGAACGACAATTAAATTCCTTTTAATGAAATCATGTTGTTCATCATGACCTGGAATCCCAGTCGACGGGGGAGGCAAATCCTTTGGGATGGTTTGACGACTAGTTTAGGATTGTGCAACCAATTGATTCCCTTTTAAAATATCAATGAACGAAAGGTTGCCTCTCCTGACATTAGCTAAAACAATCTCTATGCGGGTCATAGATTTGGAAGCCCTTCCACGGGCATGAGAATAAAGAGTCTTTGAATAATGTACTCTCAACCTATTTCGATGATAAAACCCATGGGAACTAGATCCATGCTCCTCAGTTCGTTCAGTGAGTTATCTCATGAGATAGAAAAATTCAACATCGTGATCACTGATAATCTCCTCATACTGATAAATGAGCAGTGATGTGGAACCCTGGGTAAGTTTCCCAATAGGAGAGTCTCCATGATGATGGATAAATTGAGCATTGGGTTAATCAACCACATGATCAAGCATCGCTAAGGAATAAAGGAGATCATGGTCGAAAGCGATGCCACCCCTCAATAGGAATTTCAGATTGGTGGTGGTTTTGTTCATAGGAACAGTGAGATTTCTCTGCACTCATGTTTATAAAGTTGGTTAATCAGGCAATTAGGATCAGTGTTTTTCCATAGACGATGCCAAATTATAGGGAAATCGAATATAAAATAATGAAAATTACCAAACTATGCCTAAAGTGATATGAAAATATATAAATTCACATAATATGTACATGGTTTATTAAGTCTTCCTTGCCTACGTCCATGAGCAAGGAGAATATATTTATTCCACTACAAGATAAATGACTTGGAATGCTGTAAGAGCCTAAGTCGTGTGTAAAAGTTGATGCCATTCATGATAGGGGGTATTATTTATACAAAATCACGAGTCATATAGTTATAGCCCTAAAGATATTGAGTTTAACTATAGTCAATTTTATAGGTAGTCGATAGTCTTTTGTGTAATTGATTTGGGGTAGGATCGTCTTAATGAGGGGCATGATTTAGAGTTAACTAAATATTATGAGAGAGTCCAAATGTGATTAGTCACGCCTGATCTGGCGATTGACTTAGTCCAGGGGTATTTTGGGAACCCTACCACTTCAATATATATATATATATATATATATATATATATATATAGAGAGAGAGAGAGAGAGGGAGAGAGATAAAATTAGACAACATAAATAAAGGAGGTGGGTTAACAAGTAGGGTAGGTAGGCTGGAAAATGAGGTTTGTCTAATACGCCATACTTTTATGTTCTTTAAAATTGGTAAAGTTATTATAATTACTTGCTTGGATATTATTGTACATGACTGTGTGACTAATTATATAGCTTGAATAAGTAATTTGCATGTTACACGAATTTATATTGCATGATTAGTAAAATAAAAATGTGAGATTTATTGTACACCCAGTTTAGAAGGTTCCAGAGTGATTTAGAAGCTCATTTAGGTGTTTAAACATCCTAGGTTGGGCTCGGGGGATAGATACACCCTTAATGGAGATTTTGGACCATTTCGGGTGACATTTTGGGCTTATTTGGGGGCTTGAAATTGGGCCTTATAGGGAGATACAAGATTAGGGAGTTTGTTTATAATATAAGTCACCCTAACAAGGTTTCCCAGCCATTTCTATTTAAAGCTAGCAAATACAAACCTTTTGGAGGAAGTTAATAAGTTGGGAGATGAGCAAAGAATGATTTTCAAGGGAGGAGCTTCCATTCATCTTCAAAGGAAAGAACAGTCTTGCAAAATCTCTAATAATATGTTTTTTAGTTTACAAACATGCCTCTCACACAAATTTAGGGTTATAGTTATATCAGGAGTTAATCAATATATAATTTTAAGATTACGATTGTGTAGAAATTGTGGGGATAATACTATTTTGGAAGCCAATAACTTTGAATACATAACCCTAAATTGATATCGTATGACTAAAGATAGTGATATTAGAATCCATGTGATAGGATCAATTTATAATTTTGAGTTAATGCATAATTTAACTATAAAAATCTGAGAATTATGAATGAGGATTATGACAAGGCTAGTTAGATAAAGTTATGGTTTATTATTAAATCCCTCAAATTCTAGTAACAATCATGGTTAGATTGATTAGGAGTTAGTATGCATGTGTTCTTTCAAATGTTTGAGATTCATAGATATTATAATTAATTTATACAAAGATTGTAATTAATTAATGGAAATTAGGAAAGAAGACCCGTTTTTTAAAATAACGCAATATGGGCTTACTGTGTGACCCGAATCGATTCGGCCTTAGAAGCAAGTCGATTCGGTCAGGGCGAATCGATTTGGCTCCTTCACTATAATCGATTTGGCTCCTGGACTTGGTTTGGGTCATACTGGGGGAAGTGTTCATGAGATTTTTATGAGTTTATCAGAGTATGTGGGAGGTTATCCAAGTGACTAGTTTAATTGAGGAATAGTTTTGTTAAACACTAGATAACAATTCAATAATTATTTAAGGGGTTAAATTTGAGATTAGGAATTATATTTTAAGAAATATGAGATCAAGTTGAATTGCATTGACGCGTGGAAGGTACAATGTCTTATGGGGTAATTACATACGGATTGTGTTATATATATGTGTGTATTTTATGCTTCTATGGAGATACCCATATTTATGGTGAATCTATTGATCAGTCGTTGCGTTCGACATCGGAACCGAGTAACACGTGCCAACTGAGATGTGCTAGGATGCAGTGGAGGTCGTTATTTTAGATCATACGTTTAGGATCACCGCATTGTGATGAGACAAGTAGGATGAACTGATCCATCGACATAGCGGGGGGTATGGGCATCAGATATTGCTATTTTGTAATGATCTCCCCATTTATGTGCGTCTTATTTTAAGTCCGTTGTGTGAGGGACTCCTCCAGACTTTCTGATAAAAGGACGAGGTGGACACCGAAGGTATATGCCTTCGATTGTTTTATATATATATATATATATATTATGTGTGTGTGTGTGTGTGTGTGTGTCCTATAGATAACTTATGTAGTCTAATGTATTAGAAAATCGTTAATGAGCCCAAAACTACTTAAAATACATTATGAGACGTGACTGTATTTCTTTGTAGGTAGTATCATGGGGATTAGTCATTGTGACTGAGATCGAATACGTAGGTAGTGACTTTTCGATTATACGATGGTTAGTTTCTTAGTTAGTATGGTATTGTAGAGACCATTTATCATGTTATGGCCTAGGTTAGGGATGTATATAGTATTGCACATAGAATAAGGGTGATATACTTATTTCATATGAGAGCCGGTGTGAAACATGTATCTCAAATTAAATGCATTATTACCTATTGGTTATGAAAGTCAATTCTTTAAACATTATGAATTTGAACCAAATTATTAAAATTATTTTTCAAGTTTTCCTAGACAGGGTAAATAGGGCTGATAGCGGATTAGACTTGCAGTTTCAGTTGTTTAGCGAATTCTGCTATTTGATTCTTGCTTAGGTCGTTATTCCTTTTCCATTTAAGTTACTTACATATCAGAGATTGTATGTGCATAAGCTCGGGCTTTATTTTATTCATTTGGTTTATATCCAGTCGTATTATCTAGGTGTTTAATATTAGTGAGAGTTGTGACTTATATATTTATTCTGTTTATTATTTTTCCCTCCTTATTGAATGCGTGGATGTTTTAATTTAAAATCTCCATATTACGATTTGATGCTAAGAATGGTATAAATTGTTAAATAAAACCCATCATCAGCGTATTGTGTCTGGATAACCTTTACATGAAAAATAGAGGTTATCATAGTTGGTATTAAAGCATCTAAGTTCTAGTGTACTTATAATATGTGTTGTGCTCGCTACGTTCTGCATTGTGTTCTTTAATATATAGAGCCCTATGTATATGAATCATTGTAATCTTCACGATTTGTTACCAAAATGAAGTATATTTTCTTTTAGATGGAAAATGCTCGACGAGGTAAATCACGATGAGCTACTAATGAGGCTGCACAGGACTGGGCTCAACAGGATCTGCAACCATACCCACAGCCACCACCAGTATCACCCATAGCTACAGCAGAAGACATGATTACTATAGTTACTCAGGTAGTCTCTACAGCGATGGCTGCCATGCTTGAGCACTTCCAGTTATAGCAATAACCACCATCACTATCCCCGTAATAAGTTGTGCTACTTATTCAGCCGTAGGGCTCCATTTGGGAGAGATCGAGGGAGGCCTTTACTAAGAGCCACCCACCAAAGTTAGTTGGAAGTACGTATATTTCAGTGGTAAGACAATGGAAGAAATATATCCAGAGGAACTCGAGGATGGTAAAGTGCATAGATGTGCACAAGCATATGTTAGATTCATTCAAACTTATAGGACCAGCCCAACAGTGGTGTAAGTCAGTCACAACACTAGAAGAATGGGATAGGATGATTATCGATGAGTTTTGGGTTAAGTATGATGGGAAGTATTTTCCACCCACCGTGAAGTCAGAGATGAGGAGACGGTTCATGGACCTCAAGCAAGAGAATTGCACTATAACAAGATATGAGGAGTTCACTGCAGTGTCACTGTTTACTATAGATGAGGTGAATAGCGAGAAGAATAAAATTGAGAGATTTATGATAGGGCCGACTTGGCACATCAGGAAGTTCCTCTTGGGGAACCCGACTTTTGCCACCTATACTCAAATGGTGAATGTCGCTCTATTGTATTGTCAGCATCACCAATTATTCCAAAAGATTAAGGACGAGAAGAGGCCCAATTCATATTTATCAATCCAGTAGGGCAAGACAGTTGGGAACAATAATCAGTGTGTCTAAGAGTTTAAGGGGCCTTAGATAGGAGATCAGTTCAAGAAGCACATGGATTTTGATGATCGGAATAATAGAACCATCAGAGTCGGGAACAATAGTCAAGAGGCCATCAGGGCCATGGTCAGTAAGGCCAACAGGGACAATAACAGGTCAGGCATCAGTTACATGGAAATTGTCATGTATACGGAGAGAGGGGACACCCAGTGAAAAAGTGCCCTCGGGGCAATTAAGGGGCAAAGGAGTAGGAAGGTCAGCGTGGGTATTAGGCACCTCAGGGGTAGCATAAGCATTTTCCATCCCCCTAGTTATCACAGTGCTAGCACTACCCGCACCACCTGCCACACCTCATGAGAAATTACAGTAGATGTTGTATGGGCGTATATATAAAGTCTCATCGATAGAGGGACCAACACTAGCACTAGCAGTGGAGGGTATGTTGCTTATCCTTGGATATGTAGGGAGCATTTTATTCGTATCTAGTGCATCACACTCATTTATTAGTATTAGCTTTGGTCGGTCATCAGGGACGGTAGACTTAGCATCAAACATAGTACTTTACGTAGACTCACCTATGGGTAGATAGGAACCTATGCGTTCCGTGTGCACAGGTATAAATATAGACATTGGGTTATTTAGGTTTGTGGCATACCTATTTATGTTAGACATGTCAGAGTATGATGTTATTCTGGGGATGGATTGGTTAGTTACTTATAAGGCTTGTGTGGATTGCTATTGGAGGTCCATTATTTTTTCCATTCTATGGTAGGAGATGTAGATTACAATGTCGTGCCTGAAGGGAGGGTCAAATACGCATTTATACTACATTGAGAATGAGACTTATGAGGAGGTATTTATTTATTTAGATTATATTTTGATCGTTAGGGAGTTCTTAGATGTGTTTTGAGAGATTTAGAAGTTACCACTGAGTAGGGATGTCGAGTTTGTAATCAATTTGATTATAGGTATGAGACCCACTGCACGCGCACCATGTCACATGGATCCTTTAGAGATAAGAGATCTTAGAAATTAGATTCATCAACTGTTGGGTCAGGGATTCATTCAGAGGAGTACTTCGCCTTTAGATGCTCCAGTCCTATTTATGAAGAAGAAGGACGTATCATTGAGATTATGTATCGATTATAGAGAGTTGAATAAAGTCACTATACGGAACAAGTACCAAGTACCCCTTATTGATGATCTGTTTGACTAGTTGAAAGGTACTTCATAATTTTTTAAGATTGATTTGAGGTTGGGTTACCACCAGTTGATGATTCAAGATCAGTATGTTATGAAGACAACGTTTTTTACATAATATAGGTCTTACGAGTTCATGGTTATGCCTTTTGGTGTAACCAACGCACTGACAATATTTATGAACTTAATAAACAGGGTGGTCGGGAACCTCTTAGATCAGTTTTTCATCGTGTTCATAGATTATATATTGATTTATTCTCGGACCATAAATGAGCAAACAAAACACTTATAGACATTCTTACAAACTACGGGACCATATCTATATTGTAAGGACATTTTTCACATGTCCGAAATATTTCATTTATTTATGTCGTACGCCACTACATTTGGCACGTCTCCTCACGATCTCACATGACGGCCTCTATCCGAATTCCGGGAATCAAGCATGCATTATCTCCACTAATATGTCCCACATCTGCCTCAATGACTTCACGTTCCAAGATTTTAGGGACTTAATGCAAGTGGTACGCAAGGGAAGTCAAAACAGTGAAAAAAAAGGCACAATAGGAGAGTTCAAGGGCATTTTCGTAATTTCACATCCATAGTTCGGAGGTCTGGTCAACTAGATAGTTGAAGAGCTCGCCGCAACGAAGATACTGGAAAAAACGGCACCTCAATCCGAGCTACGGTGAAGGAGTTATGACCTTTTGAAGATAGAGAAAATTCCTTAAAGAATGCTGTTTTTTTTTTTGTACGCTGGATAGAATTTTAGAGTTTTAAGAACGTGGGACTCTTCATATTTTTTCCTATAAATACCAACTTCGGGGGAGTTGTTTTGCAAGACTTTAGGAGACAAATTTGAGAGTCCAAATACATTTAGTCTTCATATTTTTGAGTCCCAAGACTCATGTTTTGATTCACACATCATTGCCAAACCTTTGTGAATCCTTTTGCAACCCAAGAACACAACTTTGGTTTGTTCAAGCCTTGTGGAGGAGACCGTTCTTCTTCTTCATTACAGCCCTACTGGAAAGGGATAATTCCAGCCGCGACTACAGAATCCGATACCCGAGGGTAATTCTTAGTCAACTTGTATTTTCATTGTAATCCGATTGTAAGCCGTTTTCTTACAAATTATAGTGAAAATAAATGGTTTTGCCCCTGAGGGGGATTTTTCCTTAATTGCATGTGTTTGAATGTTCTTGCGTAGATTATCTATTTATTCAATCACATACTGCTGCATGTTTAGGGTTTGTTTGTGTTAAAAGGGTTTTATATATGGTTTGATCATTTGAATGCGAGCACACACGTTTCTCAAATTGGTATCAGCGCAGTTTACGTTAATCTATCGCGTATTCCTTTTTTTTTCGCAAAATTTTTCTAAGATATCAATTTTCTGAAAAAATTGATTTTTGAAAAAGTGCGTGTTCAAATGGAGAAGTCATATTATAAAATGCCTGTTTTTGACGGGACAAATTATGCTTATTGGAAAGCCCGTATGAGGTCGGCTTTAAAAGCCATTGATGAACGTGTCTGAATTTTGGTTTAACGAGGGTGGACTCCTCCCACCGTGACTGTTGATAATGTGACCAACTTGAAACCTGACATTTCTTGGTCTGATGAAGAAATTAAATGGTCATCTTTTAATTCTAAGGGTCTAAGTGCTATTTCTGGGTCTGTCACACCTGATGAGTTCAAACGCATAATGACGTGTACCACGTCAAAAGAGGCATGGGATGTTTTACAACTCACCCATGAAGGAACTAATGCTGTGAAAGAGTCTAAGTTGCAAAACTTGACAACTCAATTTGAAACAATCACCATGCATGATTCTGAATGCTTTGATGAATTTTATGCTAGACTTTCTGACATTGTGAATACTAGTTTTACTCTTGGTGAACAAATTTTGAATGCTAGAGTTGTTAAAAAAATTCTTCGTTCTTTGCCTAAGCGTTTTATCCCTAAAGTCACTGTGCTAAATTCTATGGGTAATTTAAATACGCTAAAATTGGAAGAACTTATAGGAGATTTGCAAACTTATGAAATTGATATGTTCCCTAAAAATGCTAAATCTAAAGATAAGGGAATTGCTCTTAAAGCCCAAGAGAGAAGGAGTGAGGGGTCAGCTAGAAAGAGGGTAGAGTCATCTAGAAAGAGAGAGACTGACACGTCAGATTCTGAGTGCGATTTTGACTTAGATGATTTGGCTCTTTTCGCAAAAAATTTCAAGAGGATTCTCAAATTTAAGAAAAATGGCAATTTTAAAGATAAAAAGAAATTTGAGAAAAATAAGTTTGAAAAGAAAAATGAAAAAGTTTCCAAAAATCCTTCTCTGAAAGAAAGTGAGAGATGTTTTGAGTGTGATGGTAGGGGTCATAGAGCTTTTGAGTGTGCCAATCGTCTGAATAGAGAGAAAGGGAAAGTTGTCCTTAATGCTACCCTTAGTGACGACAGTGAGATCGAGACGGTGGATTCTGGAGATGAGTCACCGCATGAGTGTAACTTCACCGCATTCATGGCCAGCCAAGTGAGCACTCCTAGTTCTCCTCACGACGATGAGGATGATGCTTCACAGGGACACCTCGACAGTGAGATCGATGTGAGTGAGGGGGAGGATGACACAAGTGAGAGCGAGAGTGATATACAACGCGCCTACGCTGAGTTATATTCTGAGTCTTTTAAAACTAAAAAGCGTAACAAAGCGTTAGTTCTTAAGATCACTTGCCTAGAGGAAGATTTAAGGAAAGCGAGAGAAAGAGAGTTCTCCACCTGCACCACCCTGAGAGAGAGAGAATCTACCTGTGTCGAGAATGAGAATTTGTTTAGAGAGAGAGCGAGTACTCTAGAGAAAGAGAGAGGGGACTTGATCAAGCAAGTGGCTAGTCTTACGAGTCAGCTCCATTCCTCCGTGGAGACTCGGAAGAAACTTGAAGCCCTTGTTGCCCAGCTGACTCATGATCTTGAGAAAGCACGGGAAGTCAAGGTACAAATCGAGGACAGATCTGGGAAGATGGGAAAGATGCTCCTCGGACCCGCTTTAGGTTTTGGTGATCGTCAAGGAATTGGATATGATGGTGCCTCCACATCCCAAATTGCACCTGGACCAGTTCCTGAGTTTAATACAACTCCTTATGGTCACCGTAAAAAACCTCGAAGGAGAGTTCGACCAAAAAAAGCAAACCAAGGTCCGCCTTTGACTGAGCTCTTTTGTACTTATTGCAAAAGAAAAGGCCACCTTAGGGAAACTTGCTATAGCATGGGTCGGACACGACGTACTACTTCTCCACCACGACATACTGATGAGTTTTCTAGTCTGAGAGAGCGAGTTGAGTTCTTAGCTACCACGACTCAGAGTTTGATGAAAGAATTCCGATGGATGTCTTCGCCGTTAGTGAATGCTTCTTACATTCCAGCTAAAACCAACAAAGGCAAACAAAAGGTCATCTCTGCTTGGGTGCCTAAGAAAGATAAAAAGGCCTTTGTTGTTCATGTTGCTCTCAAAGCACATAATACCTCACAGTGGTATTTTGATAGTGGGTGCTCCAGACACATGACAGGTGATGCCTCATTTTTTACTACTCTTGAGGATTATCAAGATGGCAGAGTCACCTTTGGAGATGGGAGTAAGTCTAGCATTATAGGACGAGGTACTATCGAGTTACCTGGTTTTCCTAAGCTAGAAAATGTTTTGTACGTCAAAGGTTTGAAAGCAAACCTTCTCAGCATTAGCCAGCTGTGCGACACTAACTTTGCAGTAAAGTTTGACCGGGACACGTGTAAAGTCTACAATCAAGCCGGTAAACTTTTGATGCAAGGGGTGAGGACCGAGGATAATTGCTATGGGACTGAGCCCACATCCTCACTTGTCTGCAGCAGCACCACGATCACTCCTATGGATCAGTGGCACCAACGTCTAGGTCACGTGAACGTTAGAGATCTCAACCGTTTATCTAAAAAGGACCTAGTACGTGGCTTACCATCTCTTGGAAAGTCAACTTCGACCGTTTGTGGACCCCGTCAGTTGGGAAAACAAATTCGTAGTCCTCATAGGAAGTTACATTCCATTACCACCTCTCGTGTTCTGGAGTTGATTCACATGGATCTTATGGGTCCCACTCGTACTGAGAGTCTAGGTGGTAAGAGGTACATCCTCGTGCTGGTAGATGATTTCTCCAGATACTCCATTGTAGGTTTTCTGAGAGAGAAATCCGATGCTGTAGAATTTTTAACGACCAAGTGTCGTGTCCTGCAAAATCAACACGGAGTCACTATTAATAGGATACGTAGTGACAACGGCACTGAATTTAAGGAAGCAAAAGTAGATCTCTATTGTGATAGCCTTGGGATCAAACATGAGTTTTCTGCTGTGAGAACTCCTCAGCAAAATGGAATTGTTGAGAGAAGGAATAGAACGATCCAAGAGATGGCTAGATCTATGCTTCTAGGTCGTAAAGTTTCTAGGAGATTTTGGGCAGAGGCAGTGTCTACTGCATGCCACACGGTGAATAGGGTTTATTTGCGTCCACACACACTACAGACACCTTATGAGTTGTGGACCGGCAAGAAGCCCAACCTGGCGTATTTCCGTGTTTTTGGGAGTAAATGCTACATCCTACGGGATAGAGAGCAATTAGGAAAGTTCGACTCCCGGAGCGACGAGGGAATATTTCTAGGATATTCATCGAATAGTAGAGCATACCGGGTTTTTAACCTGAAGAGCTCTAGGGTTATGGAATCAATAAACGTTACCGTACAAGATGACGAACCTTTGACGGTTATTGATCCTAACCTTCAGTGTGAGGATGAGGATTGTTCTGACAGTGATTTACCTGTTCCTCTCTCACACTCTGTGGACCCTACTCCTGAGTTAGGGGACACACCTGCTTGGGTTCGCAAGAGTCATGACCCTTCTGCCATTGTTGGTGATCCCACTCTAGGGGTCAAGACTCGTGCTCAGCTAGAGAACGTTGTTAACCATCTTTTCTATACGTCCAAAGTCGAGCCCGAGAACCATAAAGAAGCACTCAAGGATGAACACTGGATATCTGCTATGCAGGATGAGTTGCTTCAGTTTAAAAAGAATGATGTCTGGGAACTTGTCCCCCGACCTAGTGAGATTAATGTGATAGGTACCCGGTGGATTTTTAAGAACAAAATGGATGAAAATGGTACTATAATCCGAAATAAGGCTAGGTTGGTCGCTCAAGGCTACACACAGATAGATGGTGTAGACTTTGGGGAGACATTTGCTCCTGTTGCGAGGCTTGAGTCCGTCCGTCTTCTGCTCGCCATCGCATGTCATCTGCGCTTCAAGGTGTATCAGATGGATGTCAAGAGTGCCTTTTTGAATGGCATTCTACTGGAGGAGGTTTATGTGGAACAACCAAAAGGGTTTGAAGACCCTCAGCACCCTGAGCACGTCTACTATCTGAGGAAAGCCTTGTATGGTTTGAAGCAAGCACCCCGTGCTTGGTACGAGAGGCTTACTTCTTATCTCTTAGCTCGTGGCTTCAAGAGAGGGGGAGTAGATATGACGTTGTTTGTCAGGAGAGATGACGGTGCTATTTTGGTTGCCCAGGTCTATATGGACGACATAGTCTTTGGATCCACATGCTCCCAACATGCTCACCACTTTAAGGAGGAGATGAAAAGTGAGTTTGAGATGAGCATGGTTGGTGAGCTTACATTTTTCCTTGGTCTCCAGGTTCGTCAGCTAGAGGATGGGATGTTCATCTCCCAATCCAAGTATGCTAGAGACCTAGTGAAGAAATTTGGTTTAGACTCCGCTAAGCATGCACGTACACCTATGAGTACCACTACCAAGCTTAGTAAGGACACTTCAGGCAAGGACGTAGAGCAAACCTTATATCGGAGTATGATAGGTAGTCTCATCTACTTGACTGCCAGTCGTCCCGACATCGCCTTTAGTGTTGGAGTCTGTGCGCGTTATCAGGCATCCCCAAAAGAGTCACATTTGCTTGCTCTAAAACGTATTATTAAATACGTAAGTGGGACTCTCTCATACGGGATTTGGTATTCCTTTGATACAGATGACCGTCTGTCCGTCTACTCGGATGCCGATTGGGCTGGGGATGTAGATGGATGTAGGAGCACTTCTGGTGGGTGTTTCTATTTTGGTTTTGCTCTTGTCTCCTGGCTGAGCAAGAAGCAAAATTCCATCTCTTTGTCCACTGCGGAGGCTGAGTACATAGCCGCCGGGAGTTGTTGCACACAACTCTTGTGGATGAAGCAAATGCTGGAGGATTATGGGATATCGCAAGACACCATGACCATTTCCTGTGATAACACGAGCGCGATACACATATCCCGCAATCCAGTTCAGCATTCGCGCACAAAGCACAAAAAGATTTTATTTCCTTTTTTCCAAATTTTTGAAAAAATCTAAAAAGATTTTTGTATTTTGCTTCTTTTATGGATGAGCATGTAAGATAGCCAAGTCACAACTTCATTCCATTTATCCATGTGACTGTTTGATAGAGATTTGAGAGGCTACATCATTTCATCCATGTGCTTTACATTGATTGGAGTCTTTGAGATGTAATTAGTGATATCTTCCTACATGTTTGACTCCTATATCCTTTATTGCACACATGCACGGCTATATTTGATTATTGCACTTGTCTATCTCATGTTAGCTTGCGTGTTTTCATCTCAATCATGTCTATACAATGTACAATATGCGATAAAACTTGACAAGATTGGAATGCATGTAAAAACCGTTTTGGTGAGACTGTGTGTTTTTGTATAACGGGGAGGGGCTGCGAAAGGTAATCATCTATCCTTTGCGCAAAAGCCACCGTTAAAAAGGACCTAAAAAATGGAGGAATTTTAATATCCGAGGTCCAAAGAGGTTAAAAGAGCCCGAAAAAATTTAAAGGCAATAAAAAGCAATTCATGCCAAATATGGGCCACTTAGGTTTCACCATCAATTCTCCAGAGTTTGAGAATTTAGAATGCCTCTATTCAATACAATATCTGAGGGAGTTTGGTTGGAGAATCTAAACGGGTTTGCACTTCCTTGAAAGTCCTGAAAAAGCATAAAATCATTTTGGACGTTATTGGTGTGAAAATCATTTTGAGCTTTAATTTGTTGATTTGATTGAGTCAATATCTTATATTGTCACTCTTTTACACCAAAGGAATCATTTGAGTTCATTCGCTAGGAATATCCAATATTCGTCGTGCACATATGTCATGTTTGTATGCATTGATTTTCCTATCGAATTTTATCACACCACTTCATTTACGCTATCATTGACTTGGTTGCTTTCTGTTTATTCATGGTGTATTTTTATCCTAGTGACACCCCGCACTTGCTTATTTGATTTATTTCTCTAATTTGTCCATTTGGGGACATCATAAAAAGGGGGAGAAAGAATTATCATATTATGGGGGAGTTTGAATTCTGGGGGAGTTTTTTTGAGATGTTGCTTATATTTTTATCATATATTGATATCCATGTTATTTCATTTCAAACTCGATATGTCACGTGGTATTTGCTTTGTCTCATGTGTGTAGGTATGAAGATTGTAGATCTATATGTTGCACGCCCTGATGAGAAAAGTTTTGAGATTCCTGAAGAATTAAAGAGCAAACGATGAAGACTATTCATTTGTACCTTTTCCAGTTTTGGGTTCATGGGAGGGTAGATTTGTATAGGCAATTTCATATTTGATAATTCGGATTTTTTATGTATGTACCGGCATAGACATAGGGGGAGATTTGTAAGGACATTTTTCACATGTCCGAAATGTTTCATTTATTTATGTCGTACGCCGCTACATTTGGCACGTCTCCTCACGATCTCACATGACGGCCTCTATCCGAATTCCGGAAATCAAGCATGCATTATCTCCACTAATATGTCCCACATCTGCCTCAATGACTTCACGTTCCAAGATTTTAGGGACTTAATGCAAGTGGTACGCAAGGGAAGTCAAAACAGTGGAAAAAGGCACAATAGGAGAGTTCAAGGGCATTTTCGTAATTTCACATCCATAGTTCGGAGGTCTGGTCAACTAGAAAGTTGAAGAGCTCGCCGCAACGAAGATACTGGAAAAAACGGCACCTCAATCCGAGCTACGGTGAAGGAGTTATGACCTTTTGAAGATAGAGAAAATTCCTTAAAGAATGTTTTTTTTTTTTTTTGTACGCTGGATAGAATTTTAGAGTTTTAAGAACGTGGGACTCTTCATATTTTTTCCTATAAATACCAACTTCGGGGGAGTTGTTTTGCAAGACTTTAGGAGATGAATTTGAGAGTCCAAATACATCTAGTCTTCATATTTTTGAGTCCCAAGACTCATGTTTTGATTCACACATCATTGCCAAACCTTTGTGAATCCTTTTGCAACCCAAGAACACAACTTTGGTTTGTTCAACCCTTGTGGAGGAGACCGTTCTTCTTCTTTATTGCATCCCTACTGGAAAGGGATAATTCCAGCCGCGACTACAGAATCCGATACCCGAGGGTAATTCTTAGTCAACTTGTATTTTCATTGTAATCCGATTGTAAGCCGTTTTCTTACAAATTATAGTGAAAATAAATGGTTTTGCCCCTGAGGGGGATTTTTCCTTAATTGCATGTGTTTGAATGTTCTTGCGTAGATTATCTATTTATTCAATCACATACTGCTGCATGTTTAGGGTTTGTTTGTGTTAAAAGGGTTTTATATATGGTTTGATCATTTGAACGCGAGCACACACGTTTCTCATATATGCTAAGTTCGAGAAATACGAATTTTAGTTAAATAAGGTTCAGGTCTCGAGCCACGTGGTATCTGAGTTGGTGATATTAGTGAATCCAGGGAATGTTTCAGCGGTGGGGACAACCCACTACACCTACGGAGGTGCACAATTTTTTAGGTTTGGCAGGGTACTACCATCAATTCATTCAAGGGTTTTGGAAAATAGCCGAGACTCTAACAAATTTGATGTGGAATGATATAATATTTATTTGGGACAATGCATGTCAGAAGGCTTTTGACGAGTTGAAGGTCAAGTTGACTTCAACTCCAGTGCTCGCCTTACCTCGTGGGGGTATAGACTATAAAGTCTTTACCGATGCATCCTTGCGGGGACTTGAAGGCATATTGATGCAGGAGGAGAGACCAATAGATTGTGCTAACCGAAAGCTTAAGCCTCACAAAGAGAATTACCCCACCCATGATTAGGAGTTGGTAGTCGTAGTGTTTGCACTACAAATTTGGAGACATTATCTTTTAGGGATAAATTATAATTGGTTACGGAACCATAAGATTTTGCAGTACTTGTTCAAATAGAGGAAGTTGAACATGAGGCAGCTTCGATGGCTTGAGTTCTTGAAGGGCTACCAATTTGATATTCAGTATCACCCGGGCAAGGCGAATGTAGTGGTAAATGCCTTGAGTCGTAAACCCACAGTCGAGCAAATAATCGTGTGGAAGGCGAAGTGGGGTCTACTTCACACGAACGATGAGCTATCATGTGCCTTTATGGAAATTCTTACCGATCATACCTAAAATCGTCATGAAGGCACAAGAAGGAGATCCTTTTTGACAAAAAAAGGTCAGATAGTTATTAACAAAGGGAACAAAGCATTATTTAATTAGTTCTGATGGATGACTATAGGAATTATGATGGGCAGTTATGATGGAGGCACACGGGTCACATTTTTCGGTACGCCCCGATGGGGATAAGATGTATCGAGACATGAGGCTCCAGTATTGGTGGTCAGGAATGAAGAAGGATATTGTCATTTTCTAGTCTAAGTGTGCCACATGCCAAATACTAAAGGTAGACCATCAGCGACTATCCAGTGTTCTACAAACTTTCGAGATCCGGATATGGAAATGGGAGAGAATTTCCATGGATTTTATTATGGGGTTACCTACTTTACAACGGGGGCACGATGTCATCTGGGTGATCGTTGACCGTTTGACAAAAGTGGCTCACTTCTTTCTCGTTCGAACAAATTATACTTTAAAGCAGTACGTTAAACTCTTCGTAGAGATTGAAAAGTTGCATGGTGTACCACTCAAAATCATGTCAAACAGGGACAAAACGTTTGTATCTTATTTTCGGAGGAGTTTCCATCAGGTATTATGAGCAGAGTTAAGATTAAGTACCTCGTACCACCCACAGATAGATGGTCAGGCAAAAAGGGTAAATCAAATGCTAGGGGATATGTTACGTCTGTGCATTTTGGACGTAGTGCCATTCGAGGCATAGTACGAGATGCCTTGTCATTCGCCCTCTTATTGGTTAGAAGTGTGGGATAATAAGATTCTTGGATCAAAGTTCGTTCATGACACATCGGAGAAGTTGAAGATGATCAGGGTTAGAATTCGAATTGCTTAGGATCAACAGAAGAATTACGCTGATGCGGAGAAGAGGTACTTGGATTTTGAGGTTGAACTCAGGGTATCTCTAATGAAGGAATTTATGTGAATTAGAAAGAAAGGGAAGTTGTATCCCCAAGTATATAAAATCATTCCCTATTATTAAGAGGATTGTATCAGTTGCTTATTGGTTAGAATTACTAGATCACTTACAGAGGATCTATGGATATTTTCATGTCTCAACATTACGAAGGTTACTTAGGTATGGGGTAGCTTACCATCATATAGATTTTGATGAGATAGAGTTTGAGCCAGACGTGAGTTACGAGGAGAAACCTGTTGCCATTTTGGACCATAGGGAGCATAAGTTTCATTTGAGATTAGTTCCTCTAGTACGCTTGCAATAGGGGAACCACAATGAGGATAGATCGACATGAGAGAGGGAGGACGCCATATAAGAAAAATATCCAGAACTCCCGTAGTCAGGTATGCACCGAATTTCGAGGATGGAATTTTGTTACTAAGGGGAGAATGTAATACCCCGCACTTTTACGTCATTTAAATTGGTAGAGTTATTATAATGAATTGCTTGGATATTATTGTACATGATTATGTGACTAATTATATTGCATTGTAACACCCCACCTAATTAAATACCGGGTGGCCAGTCCCATACCAAATTAAAACAGAATATACAGTTGGCTCATTCTTAGCATCACTGTCGAAAACATTTACAACTCACCCAATACCCAATTAAGCTGGTGTTAAAAAACTTTCGAAATTTTAATTCAACAAAATCCATTTCCAGTTTAAGAATAACACAATACATTTTATTCTACAACACTTAACTGAATAGATAACACAAAATAATTTGAATGCAATTGGAATAAACATTCCCAAATAATATTAATCCATTACAGTAATCCCAACAATATCAAATGTATTAAAATGACACGAATACCATAGTATTTGACCCCGATAGAAGAAGATGACTGAATCCTTTGGGCGACATGCCCTACTAAGAGAATATTGTGAATCAAATGATGATAGGCGTCTAAGAAAAACTCCATAAATCCATAGCCTGTCTTAATCCGCTAAGGTTGGCGTCCCTGTTGCTAGACACCTGATATAGAAGATACAATAGAAAAGAAAATATGCAAGGAAACGGGTCAGAGCCCGATTGTGAAAATGATTTTTTTAAAACAGCAAGTATTTAACAAGTGCAATAAATCTTTTATTATGTACATGTTAGACCCAACTCTCACTTGCCATTCTCACCTCTCAACTAGAGTGCACACTTAACGTTTCCTATTAACCTCCTAGTTAATGATTCCTCTTTAACAATTCCATAATATAATTCCATTCCCATATCATAACCCCGTATGTCCCATACCATACGTTATATAATCATTCTTATACATTTTTCATTTATATGAATCGTTGCTCATTAACATGAATCATTTCTCATTAATATGAATTAAGCTTTTCAATTCCATAAGAATAAACATTCATTAACTTAATTCCATTCTTTTCTCAATTCGCCTTTATCTACAATTATCACACAGTAGATGACTTAACCACAATATAACCATTCAATCATTTAATCCATTATTTATATATTCATATGTAATATGGCACCCCGAGTCACAGCTGCGGTGCAATGCATTACTCTGCTATCATGTTCCAATATCGCTTGTCACCGAATAAGGGACTAAAGGTTCGTTAAGATTCCTCGAACCACAAACAACAACACAATCATTGGAGGTGAACATAGTTCTCATACCTATGGGTCACGCACATACCTACGTACCCACAGTCAGCGGACTTATCAACTCCCCGATAAGTCTTTCATAGACCTATGTTCTCGAGCGACAAATCAAAGATCCCATGGATTCATCAGGATATGACTGCCCTCACGTGCAAACCTCCCACCGATAGCAAGTAAGCTAGGTATGTCATACACATAAATCATCAATCAATCAAATAGGTATTATCATACCTATAGTATACTAACAACAAGGTACTCACATTAACCTTATATTATTCCCTTACGTAGCATTATATCTCTTTAAATCCCACGTATTAAAATGTCATATCTTTACTTCATAATTTAATTATCCTCGCATCCTATAACATCTCTCCACTCCCGACGTCGTTAAGGTTCATGCGCGGAGCGTCTCGCAAAGCGAAATACAAACAATGAACCCCTCCAATACACTACTACTTAACTTTGTCGATCGAGGAAGTTCGTCAACTTCAAATATGCGATCGGAATAACCTCATCCCCTCTTTCAACCAAATGTGTTCTAAACTCCCATCTCTATCCAGAAGCCATACCACTACGCTCTTGTAGTACACTCAGCCCTTGCGAAATCAATAATGAGCTTAAACTCAGTCCTTGATGTTCATATTGTAATCCTAAGGCTACCCAGGTGTTACATTCAATCACCACTACTGGACATATCCTTAATCCTCAAGCAAACCAATTATAATCCAACAAATGAATCTAGCAACCGATTTTTTTTAAATTTAATTATCATCATTCTAATCAATTCAAATCCCAATCAAATTAATTCAAATCTTATCAAGGGTCTACTGATATTTTCTAAGTCCCATAATATTCAATTAATAATCACCAAAGATCCACAAAAGTTTTGGGATAAGAACCAACATTAAAAAGAAACAACATCATGAATTCTCATATTTTAAATACTCAAGAAAAATCAGATCCAAAAATTATTCAAATCATCAATCCGACTTCAGATTTGGATTCTACACGAAAAATTGAGTCAGGTATGTGTTTTGAGTTTTTCTTAAATCTCATCCAAATGCACTCAAAAAGGAGATCTAAACATTCCAAATTGGCTCTTCTCATTCCACTCGTTTTTGCCTCTTTTTCTAGAAAATTATCAACATATTATCTTCAAGAACACAAAATGATTTTCAGAATTTCTTCCACAGATTGATGAATATTTATTGGATTATTATCATCCTACAACATGAGTTTACTTCCTATATCATTTCAGTTTCTAGAAATCCATAAAACAACTCCATTATGTCTTCCAAACATGAAAAATCATCTCTTTTCATAATTATTCTAACATGGACAATATACGAACTTAAATTTCAAATATCAAACACTTGTCTTTAATGAAGATCTGATCCTTTGAAGTTGAATAACACAGGTGGTGATGGTGGTGGTGACCTTTGACCTTTGGTTCTCCTCCTTCCCAAGCAAACTTCTTTTTCTTTCCAAGCAACCTTCCACTCTCTCTAAGAAGATGACTTTTAAATTTTGTGTAGAAGAGATGAAATGAACCCACATTCAACTAATCTCCAAATACTTATAATAAGACAAAACCCGAAATCACTATTCATCCCCCTTGTAAAAATAACAAAAATGCCCTTTTGGGTTGTCTTTTCATTTCCAAATGACCCGAGACTCAAAATTAACATCCAAATAGACTTTTCTGACTATTTCGAACCTTTCGGACGCAACGACGCAGTCGAAATGACTATAAGATCGATAGAAAATAAATTTCCTTTTTAATTTAATAAATTAGTCCCGACACGTCCCATACCGCGTCTGACTAAAAATTCAAATTACCGAATTCATATCATACCGTCATATCAATGACATCACATTCATATATGACCTAAATATCTTTAAGTAATATTCAGAATCATCCATTTTAATATCCACAGTTCGGATAAAACCCAAATGAATTAATTTATAATAAGATTCAATTAATCCATTAATTTAAAATATAACCCATTTTAAAAGTCATTAAAATCACGGGGTATTACATGCATGTGTTGCATTGGTAGAATAATTAATTTTCATGTTACATGAATTATATATATTCCATGATTATTATAATAAAATTGTGTGATTTAATGTACACCTAGTTGAGTAGGTTCCCAAGTGATTTAGAAGCTTATTTAGGTGTTTTAAACATCGTAAGTTAGGCTCAAGGGATATGTATACCCTCGGGGGAGATTTTGGACCATTTCGGATAACATTTTGGGCTTATTTGGGGGCCCAAAATTGGGCCTTGTGGGGAGATACGGGATTAGGGAGTTTGTTTATAATAAAAGTCACCCTAATTACGTTTTCCATCCATTTATAGTTAAATCTAGCAGCTACAAACCTTCTGGGGAAGTTATCAAGTTGGGAAAGGAGCAAAAAAGGATTTTCAAGGGAGGATATTTCATTCATCTTCAAAGGCAAGGATTATCTTGAAAAATCTCTAATAATATGTTTCTTTGTTTACAACCATGCCTTTTATACCAATTTTGGGTTATAATTATATCATGAATTAATCTATATACGATTTTGGGATTAGGATTGTTTAGAAATTTTGGGGATAATCCTGTTTTGGAAGTCAATAATTTTGATGACATAACCCAAAATTAAAATTGCATAACTAAAGAGAATGATATTAGAATCCATGTGATAGAATTAATTTACAATTCTGAGTTAAATTCATAATTTGATTGTAGAAAATTAAGAATTATGAATGAGGATTATGAATATAGTTAATTAGATAAAGTTATGGTTTATGAGTAAATACCTTGAATTCTACTAGCAATAATGGTTAGCTTGATTATGAATCATTATGGACGTGTTTTTCCAAATGATTAAGATTCATAGATATTGTAATTGAGTTATATAAAGCTTGAAATTCATTAATGGAAATTAAGGAAGAAGATCCATTTTTTAAAATAAGGTAATCTGGGCTTACTATCTGTCCCGAATCTATTTGGCCTTAGAAGCGAATCGATTCGGCTCCTGGACTTGGGTCGGGTTAGACTAAGGGAAATGTTCATGGAATTTTTACAAGTTCATCTGAGTATGTGGGAGGTTATCCAAGTGAGGGGTGACTGGTTTAATTGAGAATTAGTGTTGTTAACCATTAGGTAACAATTCAATAATCAACAAAGGGGTTAATATTCGAGATAGGGAATTGTATTTTAAGAAATATAAAATCAAGTTGAGTTGGATTGATGCATGGACGGTGCGATAGCTTATGGGGCAATTACAAATGTATTATGTGGTATACATGTGTGTATTTTATGCTTGTGTTGACATACCCATGTTCGTGGTGAATCTATCGGTTAGGGGTTGCGTTCGACATCGATATCGAGTAACACAAGCCAACTAAAATGTGCTAGGATACAGTGGATGTCATTATTTTAGATCATACGTTCAGGGTCACTGCTTTGTGATGAGAGATGTAGTTAGACCGAGTTCATCTACATACTCGGGGTATGGGCATTATAAGTTTTTAGTGCTTAATGATTGCCCCACTTATATGTGTTTTGTTCAAGTTCGTTAGGTGAGGGACTCCTCTAGACTTGCCGATGGAAGCACGAGGTGGACACCTAGGGTAGATGCCTTCGAGTGTTAAATATATATGTGTGTGTGTGTATGTGTGTGTGTGTGTGTGTGTGTGTGTGTATATCACGTAGAGAACTCATGTAGTCTAATGAAGTAGACAATTGTCAATGTACCCAATACTACTTAAAATACATTATGATATATGACTGTATTTCTGTGGGGGTGGTATCGTGCCGGTTAGTCCTTATGACTGAGATCGTATACACGTAGATAGTGACTTTTTGATTATATAATGGTTAGTTTCTTAGTTAGTACAGTAATATAGAGACCATTTATCACGTTATAGTCTAGGCTAAGAATGCATATAGTATTGCATTTAGAATAGGGGTGGGATACTTATTGCACATGAGAGCCATTGGGAGGCATGTATTGCAAATTGAGTGCATTATTGTCTATTGGTTTTTAAGTTAATTCATGCAACTTTAGGACTTTGGCCCAAATTATCAAAATTATATCCCAGGTTTTCCTCAACATGATCAAGAGGGTTGATAGTGATCAGACTTGTAGTTTCAGTTGCTTATCAGATTCAGCTATTTAATTATAGCTTAGGTTGCTCCTCCTTTTCCATTTTAATCATTTACATTTAAGAGATTGTATGGGCATAATGTCGGGATTCATTTAATTCAGTGGGTTTATACCCAGTTGTATTATGCAGATGTTTTATGTCAGTGAAAGTTGTGACTTATGTATTTATTCTGTTTATTATTTTTTGTTCCTTATTGTATGCATGTATGTTTTAATTTAAAATCTTTATATTACGGTTTGATGCTAAGAATAGTGTAAATTGTTAGATAAGTAAGCTCCGTCCTCAACATATTTTTTCTGACTAACCTTTACATGGAAAACGGATTATATTGCGATTTGATGCTAAGAATGGTATAAATTGTTAGATAAGTTACATCCTCGACGTATTGTGTCTGGGTAACCTTTACGTGAAAAATAGTGGTTGTCACATGCTGTGGGGATGATGCTTTTCTTCCTTTTTTTTCTTTTTTTCCCTAAATTTCTAACATTTTGTTTTTCACGAGTCATATGCCTTGCACATGACCTTTAAATCTATTGGACCCTTAATAAAAAAACGTACCAAACCCAAAATCAATTAATAAAAGACACTATAATCAAAATGGGTCAATATTATTAGTTGAAACCATTTTTATAACCCTTAATCTTAAATGAGATCTGGACCATTAATGTTCTCTCTCAAAGGGTATATGTGAATTTTCTCTCCCAGCTCAATTCATGGTAGGTGTTTAAAGTTTTTTTTAAAACAAAATATAGGTAGTAGCTTTTAAAATTAAGAACGCATCATTATTCACTTATTTTTACTCTAGTATGATTGCGTTTTAGTGCTCACTTATATGAGTATTTATTTTGCTTCTCCAGAAGACCTGACAAAATGCTACACGATACAATTATGTGAAGTATTGGCAAATATGTAGGTTTATTTGATTGTTACGTGTTAATTTAGTTTTTCGTTTGAAGATTAAAACAATCAAAAATCCTAATTTATAAATAATAAAAAATAAGGAAATAAAAATATGGGAAAGAACAAAAAATACCGAAAGAAAAAGTTACCAAAATCTCAAAAATTGAAATATCGAGTAGTTGGTAAGTGTTATTAAAAAACTAACACAAAAACTGAAAATATTGACACGAAAAACATAAAAGAAAAATTTGGTATTAATACATGATGGTTAGTATTAACCTAACTAACTGATTCCTATCACTATACGTGCATATTTTAAACTCAAGTGGGAATGGTTTTTCTGTCCAACTATAACTTTTGTTATTAAAAAGAAAAAAGCGGTGACAGACAAATGTCGTTCAAATTAAAAATACAAATAAAAAAGGAGATATTGTTGGGATGATACGTTAAAGAGTAAGGGCATGTTTGGTTCTTTATTCTGAAAACTCGATTTAAACGTTTTTTTTAAATACAATTTTAAAATTCAGTTTTTGTATTTATAATTATTGGTATGCGTTTGGTAAACTTATTTTTAAATACAGTTTTTTGAAAATTTGACAAAATTGGCAAACATGTATATTTATATTATACATATATGTGTATATATACAAACACATACATAAAACTTTCATACATATATGATACATAAATGTATACATACATACATACATACATACATACATACATCATAAATTAAATATATGTACATTTAATATCATGTATTTTTATGTATATTTAATGAGGTATGTTGGGGAGTTTAACTATACACACACACACACCCCACACACACATATATATATATATAACACATATATGTGTGTGTGTGTGTGTGTGTGTATAATGATATTGCATGTATACTTCACAATCAAATTATATACACACATGAATTGATAATATTTTTTAATACATATGTAGTATATGTATATTTTATATTATTCAATACATTAATAATGCACGTATAAAACTATATATAAGTATCATGTATATATTCATATTATTATTTAACATATGGATCTTAGTATATTGCATAATTTAATAATATAAATATACGTAATTTTGTGTACATGTACATATATATTTTTTATTTATAAGAATTGCACATATATTAATGTATTATGTATGTATATTATATATTAAGGTATAAATGCATTAAAATATAAAGAATGAATAATTCTAAGTTGAAAAATAAAAAAAGAAGTTATAAAACACCATTTTGTTGTTTTCTGAAAAACTTGATTATAACACAAAAATATTATAATTAAGTGTTTAAAAACAGGTTGCCAAGCACAAATTTTTACCACAATTGTATTTAAATACAAAAAACAGAATCATAGTTGCAAACCAAACAAGCCCTAATTCTTTATGTATAGAAAACTTTTTTTCAATCTCCCGCTCCTTATCACTCTCATCTCCCCGCCTCTCTCAAAACATTTCCTTCTCCACACTGCACACACACGAATAACCTCTATGCTCCCTCCCTCTCCCTTTCAACTCAACTAAATCATTACCTCTTCCTGCCTCTTGTCTCAACATTAGTAAGCTTATTTCATTGTATCTCTCTACCATGACAATGATTCATTTATTCTCTTCTTTCTCACCTATTTCACATGTCTTTAATTTGAGGGTTAATATTAAGAAAAATACTAGGGTAAATTTAGGTTAATTTTCGATTGAACTGTTATAGTTTGATGTAATGGAAATTCAAAAATTGAAATGTTACTATGTTTGCTTTGTAAGAGATTGATCAGTGTATAAGTTATGCCCATTTTTTTTGTGTGTTAGAAAATTTGTCAATATTTTGGGGTTAATTTTAGGGTTAAATATTTATAAGGATTCATTTTAGGGTTGATGTTATGATTAATTTAAGAAGTTCTTGGTCCAAATTACAAATTTTATTTTACCTTTTATATTTTAGGGTTTAAAATCTTTAATCAATCGATATAGATTTCTCTTTCCATTAGATTAAATAAATATTTAAGTTATTATTAGGTAAATACTAAAAAATAACCTCGAAAATATTCGGTTCCAGGCCTCTTGCCTCTGAACCTTTGAGAATTATCATTAAATTAGCTTCCACTCTTCAAAAATCCTGGCTTCGTCCTTGTCTCAAATTATACCCACAACTGTATCCTGCTTAGTTATAAAAAAAGTCATTGGTTGATTTGCAGGCCCCGTTTGATACATGGTAAAATTGAGTGGAATCTGATTCATTCCGAACATTCTTGGGAAAGTGTATGATTGTTGCGTTTGGTGCGGTGTTAAGTTACATGGGAATGTGAGCCTCGATGAAATCAGATTAACTCCTTTTCTAGAAAGTGAGTGGAATCAAAATTCATCCAATATAAGTGGGATTCTTACTTTCTCATGGGAATCCTTACAAATAATTTTCGAGAAGATAAAAATACCCTTAAAATATTAAATTATAAAAATCACCCATAAATTTAAATACTTATTTTGTGAAGGCAATTTTGTTATGTCAGTGTGTATTAAATTTAAAGTCGAACAAATTTTATTTAGGCATTTTTTTCTACTCATGTAATAATTAATTTGATTAACTTGCAATATAATACACACATATCTACAATAAATTATTATATTTGTTAAATATTGAACAAATATTTAAAAAAAACATATTTGATTCATACATTTATAAATAGTGAACCATGATATTGTGTATATGTATTTGTATGCGTGTGTGTGTGTGTGTGTGTGTGTGTGTGGTGGAGCTGCCTTGATGGGTGTGGGGGGTGCAAGTGCCTACACTAACATTTAAAAGAAAATATTTATAAAATATAAAGGTGTATATGTTTGGACAAAAAACTTGAGGATAAAATAATGTAATTTTTATATTAAGAAATGAAAACATTCGGTTACTATTTTGCCCACCTATCCCATTTGCCCCGCTTGCTTTATTCTCCTTTTCAATTTTCATCACATTTTCTTCCTCCCCAAAACATCAATCTGCCAAAGAAACTCCCCACATTTTTCATTTCTTCCCAACCCCAAGCTTAACATATCTCGGCTGTTATTTTGAGGGTGAAGGAGTCTCCCTCAATTCATTTATTTACAAGGTAATATTTTTATACATTTAGCCTTTTAGCTTTAGGGATTGTTTATGCTATATATTTTTTTTGTTATTTTTGACTTAATGTAACATGTTGGATCTGGATTAATTTCAAGTACTTACTTAGATTAAATATTATTATTATTTAGATTAGGGTTTGAATTAATTTTGTTGTTACGTAGGTTAGTGTTTGAATTAATCTTATTGCTATTTATTTTAGGGCTTTAATATTATATATAAAGTTTGAGTTAATTTTGTTGCTATTTATTTTAGGGCTTCATGTGGTGAATTGCTAATTTGGACTAATTCGTGGATTGAGATTTGTTTGTGTGGTCTCTATTGATGTATTTATCCTAAATTTTAGTATAATAATTTTTTAAATTTGGGAATCATGATAAATGTGAAATAATAAATATTTTTCTTGTTTCATCTATGGGAAAATATCATAAAAGAACTAGTGATAATATTTCTAATGATGTGGTGCCACAAACCGAAAATATTGATGTCCAAACGGAACCTGTATAAAAAAAAGATAAGTCGAAGTTGAATTGAAGTTGAATTATCAAATCTCCTTCCAATCCTAGTTTAAAGCAATGTTCGACGATCATATTTCCAAATGGGTCCTTGTCAACCCTCAACGCGTGTGTTTCCTCAAACACTTATGGGTAGCAAACTCGTCGTTTTAATTCAATGTGGTTCATCGAATTTGGGAGTTGGTTGGAGTATAGTGTAAAGACAGATGCTGCATTTTGCTTGTATTATTATTTGTTTCGTTCAGAAATCGTTGATAGAAATAAAAGTGATGTTTTTGTAAGGAGTGGATATAACAATTGGAAAAATAAACGAAGACTTCAAGAACATGTTGTTTCTACCACGCATAATTTCGTATATATTAAGGGTCAAAATTTACTGAAGCAAAATTAGCACATTGAGACACTATTTGACAACCAATCGAAGGAGTGTCGGGTTGAGTATTATCTACGGTTACATGCGACCATTGATGTTATTCGATTTCTATTATAACAAGGGCCATCTTTTCGTGGTCATAATGAATCAGATTACTCGACGAATAAGGGAAACCTTCTTGAAATTTTGCAATGGCTAGCGGATAGGTGAAGTAAATAAAGATGTTCTTAAAAATGCTCCAGGAAATCATCAATTAACATCACCGGATATTAAAAAAGATGTTGTAAATGCCATTGTTAGTGAGATAACCAACGAAGTCTTAAAAAATCTAAATGGTAAACCATTTTTAGTATTAATTAATGAAGCTTGTGATGTATCAGTCAAAAAGCAAATGACCATTGTGTTAGGGTATGTGAACAAGAGGGTTTTTGTGATCGAATTTTTTTAGGCATGGTACATGTTCCTGAGACCACGACAATTTTACAAAAATCTTCAATTGATAAATTTTTCAAGAAACATAATTTTAGTGTGAATAACTTACGTGGTCAAGATTTTGATGGAGCAAGTAACATGCAGTGCGAGTATAATGGGCTGAAATCACTAATTTTGATGGAGAACAAGTCGACATTCTATGTGCATTATTTTGCGCACCAACTTCAATTGGCGCTGGCTCATGTTGCAAAAGATTTAAAGTATCTTGATGAATTATTCTTCTTAATTAATAATTTGGTCAGTATTTTTGGGGAATCATGCAAGCGCCGAGACATTCTTTAAGAGAAAGAGGCTGAGCGGGTTTTTGAAAAAATTAGAAAGTGGTGAGATATCAAGCGATCGGGGGTTAAATCAAGAAACTAGCCTTAAGCGACTAGGTGATACACGGCGGGGCTCATATTATGTCACAATAGTAAATTTGATTATTATGCTTGGATGCGTGCTTTATGACCTTGTAGATTTGGTGGAATACACGACGGATAAAAAATGTGAAGCATTAAATATGATAAAATCGATGCAATCTTTTGATTACATATTCACCTTGCATTTAATGAGAAATGTACTTGCAATCAGTAATGAACTTTCGAAAGCATTACAATGAAAAGATTAAGACATTGTGAACGCTATCACTTTAGTTAAATTTTTCAAGACCCGTATGTAAAAGATGAGAGATTGCGGATGGGATGATTTGTTGATTGAAGTATCTTCTTTTTTATCAAACATGGTATTGCCACTCCTAATATGGAAGATACTTTTAGTCTTTTGGGAAGATCAAGACGAGGATCGGAGATAACAAATTTACATCACTATCAAGTTGATATGTTATATCTATGTGTGGATAAACAACTTGTTGAGCTGAATAGTCATTTTGATAAGGTGAATTTAGAATTGCTTTTATGTATGTCATCCTTAAACTCGAGTAATTTATTCATTGCTTTTGATATTGTACAATTAGTTCGTCTCTCTGAATTGTATCCCGATGATTTCACGAAATAACAACGTATAGTTCTTCGAGATGAGCTAGAATTATTTGAATTTGATATGAAATTAAATGAGGACTTTCTTGAAGTTTAGGGGATTTATGGGTTGGATAAGAAGATGGTGGAGAAAGGAAAACACATTGTTTATATTTTAGTTTATAAGCTTATTAAATTGTCATTAATCCTTCTCGTTTCCGCTGCTATAGTCGCGGGGGCATTTTTAGTTACGAATACTGTGAGGACTGATCTTCGAAATCACATGGGGGATGATTGGCTAAGTGATAGTTATGTGACATACATTGAAAAAGATGTCTTTGATGACATTACCAATGCTACAAATGTGAATCGCTTCCAGCAAACGAAGCATCGAAGAAGAAGATTGTGGAATGTTTTTAGTTTAGTAGGGTGTATTTGACAACCTTCTACTTTTGTATGAAAAATGTGTATTTCATCTTTTTTTGATAATGAAGTATGATTTCTAGGTTTGTCACAATACTACAATATTTTGTTTACTAATATAATGTTGATTTTTTATGCAACTTGTTTGGGAAAAAACAAATAGCCTACAAGTACCCCACCCTAACCAAAATCCTAGCGCCGCCATCCATTGATTAACCAAACAAAACGAAATGATTTAAAATACTGATAAAATATTTCATGGTAATCACAATCCATCCAAAATATTATCGCGAATCAAATAGGACCTCAAATGAATCCCATGTGAACACTTTCATTTATCAAGAAGTATCTCACAATTAAGCATGATATAATTTAAAGCGTACATGTGGAATTTGGTTATAACAAATGCCATCTTAAGGCTTGCCTCAAGCGCCAGTGAGTAATATGAACATGCGGTAGGAGATGTTGTGAAGGGTGGAGGGGCTTTTGGTAGCAAATTAGTAGTTTACGGGATTATTTGATAAATCGGTAATAGTTTGGGGGGTGGATTGCAATGTACGTTTCCCTTAAAACGTATTAACTAACGCTACGATTAATTTCGTGTAATTTTATGTTGTCTTCCATTGCACGAAGTAATTTTCATAATTCAAAATTGGGCGTTGCAGATCGTTCAGGTCATCTCTCAATTACTCACTGGAACTAACCCTATCTTTTTTTTTACACCAGCTATATTCTGTTTTATCTTCTTTTATTTTTTTAATTTTTTTTATGAGTTTTACTTTTCAATGTTTGATTAAAGTCACTGAAACTAACTCTATCAGTTGTTTGATAAAATGCATCAATGAACCCAAATTTCATAAGATATTTCATAATTGGTCCTCCATAGATCCTATTTATACCTGTTTACAAATAGTAACTATAGGATCAATTTTTCTTTTCATTTGATCCATTGGAGAAAAAAAAGATCCTAAACCTATTTGACTAATTACTTAATAAATGAAATTAATTGGTGCAGAACCCAAAATTATTGTATACAAATCAATTTGAAATGGGTTTTGAAATTTTTTAAAGTTTGATCAATTTGAAACTCTTGATGAATTTAAGCTTAATCTTTTACTGACGCCTTTTGGCCTAGTCCTTCACCCTATAGCTTGGAATGAGTTTACGTAACGTGGGTGGGACTAATTAGATACGACGACATGTCAGGGTAGCTGTGTCATATTCGGCACATATTAAAGTTTGCTTGACCCATTACTGATTCGTTACCAGTCATGTGTAATTTGTGAAGTGAGTTCTCGTGACATATCATGTTCGTTCGTGTGGTGTTTAAAAGGTGTATTTTGTTATAAATATATATATATATATATATATATATATATATAAATATATATATATATATATACAGTCCTGCTCTTGTGCGGACTAGTCCGCATTTTAAGAATGCGGACTGGACATGTGTCACCTGGCGGTGAGCCCAGAAAAGAGAGAGAGTATGCCTATAATTTAGGCGATAATTTTTAGGTGGATCGTTAGGTGACACATATTCGGTCCGCATTCTTAAAATGCGGATTAATTCGCACAAGAGCGGGACTGTAGAGAGAGAGAGAGAGAGAGAGAGAGAGACAGTATGCGATCCGTTCTTGCGGTTCACTTAAATGAGGGACACGCTTGAAATAGAACGCCCATATCAGCCTTTTTCTCTTTCCTCACTCATTTTAATCACCAAACCCAAAAAATAGCTTCAGCTCACAAACCCACTCCCAAGCCTCTCTCTCACTACACCGGAAGCACCTCATCAATTCCGGTTACCGGAAAACCCATCTCAGCGGAAGATCGTTGTCCAGGTAATGAAAATCGCAAAAGACTGGAACAGGCAAAAATCGCCAAAGTCGGAAAACCCACCTCATCAATTCTTTTTTGTTTTTAAGCTTATTTCGTTCATTTTTGCGTTCGGTAGAATAAATCCCCGGATGGGTATCAGCAAATCCCATATTTCCTCTGTGTTTTATTTTAAAATAATGCCTCAAAACTTAAAAATGGGTTACTTGATTTTGCTTATACTGTACATAAACGAGACACTGGCTTCTTCTTTTTTATTTTGTCACGCTGGCTATTTTTTTTTTTTTTGTGGTCAATATTTATGCTATGCAATTGTGGCTCTAAATTGATTTATTATTTCAGGAGATGGGAAAAAAATAGTCCTTTTACACCGACACAAATTTGCAACGTGTCGTACAGGTATTGGCGAGTGCCGCTAGCGCGGACTCACATCCATAAGGCAATAGTCAATACCGGTGCGACACGTCGCTGTGTCGCACCACTCTGCGTCACAAATCCGTGTAGAAAAATTGCTGTCTTTTAGGACATCAAAATTTTATGCCTTAAAGCCTGCTAGTGTTAGGATAGGCCCTCCGTACTTTATAGGTAGTGCCTACTAGTCATTTCTGCTTCTACATAAACCACTGGCCACTGACCGAGAAATGAGCATTGTATTTCAAGCGTGTCTTTGGCTCATTTAAGTGAACGGCAAGAACGGGCCGCAAATTTGGACCGCATTTGAGCCAAACGCTATATATATAAGGTTTGTGTCACCTATTTGTGTTAGCGGGTTTAATAGGTCAACTTGTTTATGTTTATGACTCGAAAACCGTTAGGGGTAAACCAATGAACTGATAATTTCGTGTCGATTTGCGTGGTGTTTTGTGTTGTGTCCCATACCTAATGAGCCCTTTTACGCCTATATTAATCAAACCTCCCCACAATGGAGGTGCGACCAAAATTTTTTGCCCCCCCCCCCCCCCAACACACCAAAAAAAAAAAAAAAAATAATGTGAAAACCTACTAGTATATATATATTGTTCAATTTATTGAAGTATTTTAGTTCTAATTTATTTATTCTTTTCAAAATTAAAGGGGGGTAAATTTGAGTAATGCTTTCAAATTCCAAAGTTTTGACTTAATTTTAGAATAATTTTTTTTTTCAAATTTCAGCATCAATATTAGTAGTAATATAATACTCCTCCAATCCAAATTAATAGTCTTGCTTACCTTTTTGGGACGTGCCAAATTAATAGTACACTTTTTATTTTTAGACTTAATCTAGGAAGCACGGACACTTCTAAGAAGGCAATGAGCCTGTGTTCGACACGTGTCGAACACTGGCACTCTCTGACACAATCCCGACTCTTCTTTTCACGTGTCTATAATTTAAATATAAAATTAACATGTTGGACTCTTATTTTCACGTGTTCGAAACATATTTGTACGTGTTTATATGTAATGTATAAGTATATCAGTGGCATCGTTTTGAGCCTCATGCATTAAGGAATTTGCCTCAATGGCACTCGAATGGTCTCCCCGTTGCACTAGAACGGTTCCTTCATTTCCGTGTTCCACTTTGAGATATTAATTCATTTTTTTTATGAAGTATTCATACGTGTTCCTTTCGTTCTTTATTTTTTCATGCTCTTGTTTTCTCGATATAAATTAATAAAATTAAATTTATATATCGATGCCTCCCGGCATCCTAATTTTTATAGATTTTCCGTGTCTCGAATATGACATCCCTGTCCGCGCTTCTTAGGACGTAATCAACGGGTTAAAGTCCACGTTAGTAAACAAATCTTGTTCCTAGCCACTGATTGAGTGTATACTTGAGCCCGTCGTTTTCATATATCGACTATTAATTTGGGACGGAGATTTTTTTTTTCCGAAAATAAGGCAGGAAAATCCCACCCCCCTAACTACACATGGTTGTGGCCATGCTTCATTGAATACTTGGCCTGGCTTTTCTAATTTGATTTCATTATGTGTTAGGTCCGAAATGGATAGAGTACAACTAGAAAAAGTACGAAGATTTGAGGAATTTGTTGATTGTCGCTTAAAGCCAGATCTTGTTCGCGCCATTGCTGAACGGTATAATTGTCTTTTTCACACACCATTGTTTATTTCTTTCTGTGGCAATACTACAGCAACCTCCATACTTCACCTCAACACAGAAGAATACAACTCTTTCTGGTTTATTTGTTCATTTTATTCATTCATTTGAAATAAATAGCATGACTAATTATTGAGAAATATTTTTCCTTGCGAGGTGAGAGTGACGCAGACAGCATTTGAATGATTTCGCGCATTACAATTTTTTATATTACTAATTCTTCACATTACATTACACAGGGCACACTAACTCTTATGTTCTGCCTAACCAGCACCCATGCTATGAGTGCCTTCTTTTGTAAATTTTCAGCCCTTGGTTGAAAATTGAAATATTTAGGTTGCACTATGGCATTTATTTTTCTTTTCTTTTCCTTTTGTGTGGAGGTCCATAGATTCAACTATTTGAATTTCCATTTTCATGGACATGTATTTATAAAATGGTTCAATATTTACAAACTTCTTTGATTGAACTAGAAGCCTAGCCACTCGGGATGTGCTTTCACTTTGATGTATATCGTTCTGATTGTAACTCTAATCTAGTGGCCAAAGTTTGGGCCTTCAAAATTAAAATCTTTGGGACTGGCCAACATTCTTTGACATTTTCACACTGCATATATTTAAATTTCAATGTTACATCTCATTTTCATTATTTCATATCTCATTTTTTGTTAATTATTTTGCAGTGATAAAGTCTTTGAACAACAGAAAACTTTGTATCCTTTTCCCATTTCCATTTTTTTTTTATGTTTGGGAGATATGTAGCTTGCTTCCCTTTCCATTTTAGCGGAGTTGTTCTAAGAGCTTGATACTACAAATTTTTCTACCCCATTGTTGTGAATTATTATTTGTATCTGTGCTTTTCTTGACTCTGTGAACTTGCAGCTCGGATTTGAGAAGAAATATAGAGAATTTGGAGAAGAATAGTGTAACCAGTATCAGGACATTGGTCAATATTGGTTCTGAAGTTTACATGCAAGCTGATGTGTATGTCTTTCACATCTTATTCTTCCTTGCAATGACCTTTTTTTGGGTGGTGGTGAAGTGTGGCCCTTTAAGAGCTTCAAATATTGTTACTAAATGTTACAAGTTTTGGAAAATTATTTTACTTTTATTGGTTTGTTCCTTAGGTGATTTGGCATTTGGCCCCATTAATTTTTCCATATCCTACATTGGGTGTTAAAGTTTACGATAATGTACCCTTGACCCTCAAAAGTAGTTGTGCTCCAATGGCACCACATCCAACTAATAGAATTATGAAAGAATCACACCAACATAATAAGAAAACATGAAGTGAGGAAGAAAAGAGAGCATAGAAGAGAGAGGGAAGAAAACGAATGAATGAATGAATTATCCTCATTTTCCCATCACATTCCATTTATATTAAGAAGTTCAAGAAATTACATAAGTACCCTATAAAACATAACTATAATATAACACAACATAACTACAACAATAAGTCCCTAACAACACTCCTCCTCAAGATGGTGCGAAGATATCTATCATACCCAACTTGACCAATAAATTTTGTTCACACCTTTTGTCAAGACAAGAATACAAACCCATCATGAAGCTTCTCTTTCATAAAATGCCAATGAACTTCAATGTGCTTAGTCCAAATACTAATGGCATCTTTGTTGTCACAACACAAATTCATAGGCTCACGAAGAGGGTAACCCCACTCATTTAACATAGTACATAACCACATCATCTTGCAGAGTACTATAAATATGAACTAAACTTCCGCACTGGATTGAACAACTTCGCCATGAAACAAGATTTACCTCTAAAAATGTGTAATATCCATAAGTGGATTGCCGATTAGTCATCGACCTTGCCCAATCAGCAACATTAGAACAAGCTTCAATACGTATAGACTATGCTGCTCAAAGAATATTCCTTTGCCATGGGAACTATTGAGGTAGCAGAGAACATGATATGTTGCTTCCGAATATGTGGTTTTTGGAGCATGCATACTTTCGCTAATCACGCTTACAACATAAGCTATATTCGTGTGCGTAAGAGAGAGGTAAATAAATCTCCCATCCAAACGCTGAAATCTTTCCACGTCATCTAATGGCTCTCTATCCATATCATTGAGCCTATGGGTATGCTTTGATGGGAGTATCAACGTGCTTAGCTCTATGTTTACCCGTTTCAGCCAACATATCTAACACATACTTCTGTTGAGAAATGAATGCTCCTTTCTTGGACTGCACACTTCGATGCAAAGAAAGTATCTTTATAATTCGATGTCTTTAACCTCAAGCTCTGCCCTATTTCTTTGTTTTTTGCATCTCTTTCAAATCATCTCTAGTGATAACAATATCATGAACATATACAATAAGGGTGGTGGTGCGAACTTGGTGCCTCTTGACGAGTGTGTCATTAGCCTGACTCCCTTTACAGTAGTGCTGGACCTCTCAAACCAAGCACGTGGAGATTATTTCTGCGTATACAAGGCCGTATTCAGTTTGCACACTAAATTATGTCCATCAACAAGCTTAAAACCACGAGGCATCACCATATACACCTCTTCCTCCAAATCGCCATGAAGGCATTCTTTATATCCAACTGATGCAAAAGCTAAGACAAATTAGCTGCCAAGTAGAGAATAACTCGTACGAAGTTCATATTGGAAAATGAAGCAAACATCTCATGAAAAACCAATCCCAAAGTGAAGCCCTTTGCAACTAATTAGGCTTTCTATCTCTCAATTTTTTCATCAGCCTAATACTTAAATGGCTTAATACTTAACTGTATAAACCCCACCCATTTGCAACCTCGTGGTTTCTTTCCTTTAGGCAATGGAATAATATCTAAGGTATTCTTCTTCTTAAGGTCCTTCATTTCTTCAAACAGACAATATAGAAGTAGTGAAAACATGATATTTAGAAGATAAGACGTTATATGATACAAACTGAGATATAAGATGTTTTGTACAATCACGAACACCCTTACGAAGAGCAATAGGGACATCAAGATTGAGAGGGGGATTATCTGGTTGAGAGGAGATTATTTGGATCGAGGGAGACTTCTTGGTTCTGAGGTAAGACAATGGCTTGCTTTGCTTTCCTAGTATATACAAATAGTTCATTTATCTGTTGCAAATCATTGGGGCTGGTTATGTGTTTAAGAGAAATCAGACGCCATACCAGTTATGTGATCAGTGGCCTTGAATCAATGTTTAAGGTAGCGCATAAGATGATGCGTAAACATGATTTGTTGAATGATAAGTACCTGATCAAAATTAGATGTGGATGTAGAGGCAGAAGTGTGATGGGTATCAAGTTGAGGTAACGTATTTCGAAGGCATCTTTCTCGGGGAAGTTATGTGGTTCGGAGAGGACACATCCAGTAGGTGCAAGCAGCTCATTAGCTGTCGTATGTGCTGTAGATGGACCCCTAAATGGAGGAAGATCGAGGCTTAGAATTTGATTGGGCTGTATGAAGTCGACCGTGTAAATTCCAACATATTTCTCGAGTATGACGAGTACACCCTTAATGGTCATACTTGAGCTTGCTTTTATCATCTTGCTTCCGTGGTTTAGGTCTGTTCCATTATTGTGTGGTGAAAGCAAATCACTCAGGCAAAAGGCACCCACTTTTGGCCCAAGCTTAGGGCTTAAAACCTTCTTTATACTTTTCACGGTTTGAATATACGAAAACACCTCTCTAACAGAACTAGGAGCAAGATATATGCCCAACACTTGCACCCTAACATGCTCATAATGTGGGTGCAGATCACCTAAGAACTTATACATACAATTTCGTTCTACCATAGCTCGAAATGTGCAAAACTGGTATGTAGTCTTGGTAGTGGTTAACCTCTTCCCACTTGCCACGTAGAGTATGTGAATTGGTAGCAAGAGAGAGATCTTCTTTCTTGAATTTTATAATCTTTTGTTGAAGCCCATACAACTTAGTAAATTTATCAACAGATGATTAGTTTTCATTAACAGCTTCCCTTAACTGTTTTTACGAAGAAGAAACCCTTGCTAATTTGTGGTTGCATTGAATTTAACAACCAAGTCATAACTAACATATTTTCAGCACTGCATTCTTTGTACTCACGATCATTTTGGATTGGATGGATAAGTGACGATTTCATCAACATTGTCGATCATTCTTTGTTATGTAATGTGCATAAGCACTGACAGAGCCCACTACATATAGTTTGTCTTATCCAATCTAACAACGGTAATACACAAGCGTGGATGATGGTCGTTGTGACTTCTTACTATTGGAGTTGGACTTGATGAAGACCCAACTCCTTCAGAGCTCATCTATGAACTAAACTTGTTCTTAAAATAGTTTTCGGGATACACTCAAAATAAATAACAAGATGTGTAGAGAACCACCCCTCTATCACACTAAAACAACTAATACGAAAGAGTTTGAAATCACATATAAATCCTAAAAAATAGCGGAGCAATTCAGACCTTAGCCGCGAACGACAAAGAAAGAGTTGGATCCGCTAAAGTTGTGGACTTAATTAACCTTTACATCCTTGTAAACAAATCTCATCTTGGAATCTCTTCAAACCCTTCACACTAACTAGGGTTTATACTACCTGCCTACCCTAGAGTATTATACACCATGTTAGAATTATGAGAGAATCACACCAACATGAATAGAAAAGATGAAGAAAGGAAGAAAGAGAGAGATGGAAAAAAATGCCTGTATGAATTACCCGTATTCTCCCATCTCATTCAATTTATATTAAGAAGTTTAAAAAATTGCACAAATACCCTACACAATGTATCTATTGCATAACACAACATAACTATTATAAATAAGCCCTTGACAACATAAACAAGCCACAAAAATTACAAAGATGAAGAGAAGATATTTAACATAGTTCGGCAAAATTACATTGCCTATATCCATCGGAGGGAGAATGATTATACAAATTGAGAAAATATGTTACAATGGTAGGATCTTAGATATGATCACTCTCAACTCAACCCCATGATACACTCAAATCTCACATGAAATCAAGTTGAGAAGCCCGTAGCTTTCCTTTATTCCTCGCCTCTCTCTCTAGATGAATAGCTCTTTGAATGACAAAAACAACTTAGGAAACTCTCGACAGAAGAATCCGTTATATACTTAAAGAAAACCACAAGGAAAACGACTAAAAATACCATTTATTAATGTATTGTCTGCCTACTCCATTGCAAGTGACCCAAACAGTCAACTGTGTTATACAATCTATGATTTTCTAACAACAAATAAAATAAAACTACAAACAATAAACTGTTTCAAAGACAATGTAGTCTTGTTTGAGTCAATTTTTTTCTTCACAAATCTCCACATTGGCGTAAAGCACCGCAATTCCAGCGCATCGAGACTCCTCATTTGCTAATCCTCAAACGGTTCACCAGTGGCCTTCATTGTATTAGTTATACACGCTCTGAATCAATTACGATCCTAATACCCCTTGATTCAAAATAGACAATGCAAGTGTGCAACTGCCTTGAGTCAAAATGTTAAAATCATTTCTAGACTCTGGAGGGGGACCTTGAGTTATCTCCTCCTCTAGTATGCTTTTTCCTCTCCCTATTATCTGTAGCCTAGAAATTTGCAACCAATGTCGCTGCCCTATTGCCCTCAATGTTTTTTTAAAGAAAACAAATATACTCTCATCTCCTTTTGCTAGAAACGAACAACCTCGTATGACTCACAAGATTCCACCCGTTACTGAACACCCGATTATCCCTTGGAATCCAATTGGTTAATGGATATCAAGTTTGTTTGCAACTTCGACACACACCATAAAATGTTGTGAGTTTCACCTTTCTTACACCCTCAACGATACAATTTTCCCTGTTACGCAAAGAAACAAAACTTTTTTTCTTATCTTAGAACATCTCAGAATATTCTCTCTTAGAGAAAATGTGATATTAAAGATCCCAAATCTAATTGTTGAGTTATGAAGTAATCAAAACCCTAAATTATGTTTATGAGTGATTAAGGTATAAAAGAGGAAGAGGAAGAAGAGAGAAGAGAGAAGAGAAGAGAGAAATCTGATATGGGAAGAGGAGAAAGAATGAAATGAATTAGTTCGTCTATTCTCCCATCTCATTTCATTTATAACATAAGATTTCACTAATTACACATAGGAACCCCACATAATAAAAGTAACATAAATAAGCTTCCAAATAAGCCCCTGACAATACTCCCCCTTAAGCCGGTGCAAATATATCTATCATGCCCAGCTTGACTAACATATACTGCAAAACACACTCTTAGTTAACACATCAGCTAGTTGCTCATCCGTGCTGACATAGGGAGTACAAATCACTCCAAGACGAAGCTTTTCCTTAGTGAAATGTCAGATCAACTTCCACGTGCTTTGTTCTATCATGTTGAACTGGATTGTGAGCAATACTAGTGACAACTTTGTTGTCACAATACAAATTTATTGGCCCACGAATGGGGTGACCCAATTCGGATAACATAGCGCGTAGCCATAATAACTCACAAATTCTTTATGCCATGGATCTGAATTCTGTCTCTGCACTAGATCTCGCTATTATAGGTTGTTTCTTACTGCACCAAGAACCTAGATTACCCCCAACGAATGTACAATAGCTCGAAGTGGATCTTCGGTCGGTCACGGACCCTGCCCAATCTGCATTTGTACATGCTTCAACTCGCAAGTGGCCATGCCGATCAAACAATATCCCTTTACTAGGAGAACCCTTAAGGTAACGGAGAATGTGATCCGCCGCCTCAAAGGAGTCGTACGTGGAGCATGCATAAACTGATTAATCATTCTTACAGCATAAGCAATATCTGGACGCGTAAGAGATAAGTATTTAGTCTCCTAACCATACATTGGAATCTCCCCACATCATTTAACAACTCACCATCCATATCATTGAGCCTATAATTTTGCCCAATAGGAGTATCAGGTCTAGCTCCATGTTTTCCCATTTCAGTCAAATATCTAACACATACTTCCGTTGTGAAATGAACACTGCTTCCTTGGATCTACACACTTCGACGCCAAGAAAATATCTCAATAATCCAAGGTCTTTAACCTCGAACTCCGCCCCCCCCCCCCCCCCCCCCCCAAAAAAAAAAAAAAATTCATCCATTGTATCTCTTCTGGATCATCTCCCGTAATAGTAATGTCATCAACATACACAATGAGGGCATTGGTGCGATCTTGGTAGTATCTCTTCGGATCTCCCGCGGGAATGATTTGGAAGATTCAAAACAAAAAATAGTGGTATTTGCTAGCAACAACATAATGGAGGCAGTCAATCAATATAGATTGATCAGAAATCTGATTCAAATCCAAAATATTCCCCCAATCTCGATGAAGGAATTATTCCATTATTGCTCACTAATAATAGTGGAATCAATGGCACAGAGTCAAAAAGGGATTTTGACCGAACACTATTGATGAACCAATCCGATAAATCCACTTTTAAAAAATTCCTAGATGATTTCTAATCGGGAAGGACTAAACACAAGTAAAATATGTAATGAGAGTATGGTCTGCCCGACTCTGTGTGTACCCCACCCTTTACAACAGTGCTAAATCTCTCAAATCACGCACGTGGCGATTGTTTTAACCCATACAAGATTGCACACCAAATCCAAATTATCACCAAGCTTGAATCCCGGAGGCATCATGTACACTTCTTCCTTCAAATCACCATGAAGGAAGGCATTCTTTACATCCAACTGGTGTAAAGGCTAAGACAAATTTACTGTCAATGATATAAGAATTCGTATGGAATTCATATTGGTAACGGGAGCAAAGGTCTCATGAATTCATATTGGTAGGAAGTTGTACTCTCTATCACATGGAACTTGATGTGGGAACTCAGATTTCCCATTACAATCCCAACATTCACATAACCAATGGATTTGGAAGACTGGTTGTCATAATCTGAAATCGCCAAAGGCATGGGGACCCATCTTTCTTCTGGAATGTTGCTGTGTGGAAGGAACTGATTGGCATGATGTTGATGGATGCTCCTCCCCATAAGGGCTCTCGCGAAGCTAACTCCATTGATGCTGACAATCACATATTACAGTCGATTGTGAGGAAATCTCATGGCCCTATCTGCATCGCTGAACGTTATTTCTGACAGAAATTTCTTCACCAGCCTGGCCATGGGATGGGTCCCTTCCATCTCAGCGAAGGGACTGCGTTATTCCTCGCGATATCTAGGATCGCTTGGGTTATCTCTAACCTGCTTTCTTTTGGCATTCCCACCTGATCGAAGAACCAGGCGAACTTTGGAGATCGTGAAACCGAACAGTACTCCAAGCTTCGGTCTACTTCCTCACCTTCAATGTTGTATATGTCCACGTCTCTGGCGTTGGCTTCGTTATAGGCTAACGCCACATTAGCCATTCCTCTGGTACACTCCTCCAAAGCCTCTTCGAACTCCCCCTGCTCTGTCGTTAGCTCCCTCGCTTCTCCTTCTGCCTCATCGTCATAGGCCACCAACAGATTGGCCCCATATGCTGGGAGCGGGTTGTCATTGACATCTTGCAGAGGGATTTGCAGTGTCCCTGCCTTTACATGTTTATCGATGATTCTCCTTAGCGTAAAACAGCTTTTCGTTGGATGTTGGATCTTCTGATGATGGATCCGACAGTACTTGGGATCCGTTCTGGTTGTCGCATCTGGTTCCACGGCGGGGATGCCCTTAGGTTCATACACCATTCGTCCTTGAACCATGGCGTTGTAACAGCTAACAGGCTCCTCTACTGTACAAGGTAACGGTGGTGGGTCCTCTTTATCTCTTTCAAACTTTCTCTTGTTATCCTTCTTCGATTGTTTGCTTCCTTCACTTCCATCGACGTATCCCACCTGTGGGGACTGGCCGCGAGCTGCAACGGGTGGCCCAGGCTGTCTGAACATTAAGGGTACTGCAACAGGGTTTGGTCGAACCACCAATGATATATTCCTTGTTGCTTTTAGAAATGCCGCAAAAGTCCCTTCACGAGTTTCATTGATCAGGTGACAGATATACTCTGGGAGCAAACCCTCAGCACATAGTTGTAACAGTTTAGACTCTTTGGCTTCTTCCCTTATGTTGAGGGACCTCTCCCTGAATCTTCGAACGTAAGCCACCACATCCTCTCTTGGCCGTTGCCTCTCCCTGCCCAACTGTGTTAATGTAAATTCATCTTCTGCCAGAAAGAACTTCTGGAGAAAAAACACATGCTTCTCCTCCCACGCTGAAACACTCTTGGGCGCCAAATGAGAGTACCACGTATAAGCTTTATCGGTTAATGATTTTGAGAACTCCCTCAGCCGGAGCTTCTTGTTGTTGCAGTGAGCCCCTAGATGTTTGACGAAACATTTGATGTGCTCCTTCGGATTTCCCCCCTTTCCTGTGTACTTTTCGAAGATAGGAGGAATATAATCTTTTGGGTAAGGCTCATCGTTATATTCCTGAGGGTAAGGCGCCCGAAAGTCGTCATACACCGAAGCTACCTCGCTAGCAGATTGCGAGGAAGCTTGCATGAACTTCAGCATCTCCTTTTGCATCTCTCTTTTCATCTCCTCCATAGCCGATACCGTTGAAAGAACGGCCAGAGGGACCATAGGTGTGACACCCGTTGCGCCTGGACTAACCACCATAGTTGGAACGCTTGTTACTCCTGGGGTTCTCATCGTTGGAATCACAACAGGGGGTATGCTTGCTGGGGCAGTTTTTGTTGGAATTGCGCTTGGTGGGGCCGTAGGGGCTACCCCTGGCGTTACGAAGGAGTTGGCCTCAAATCCCCCCAGCACCGTTGAAGCTATAAGAGTATGTAAAAACTCGTAAAATTTATTCATGAGTGCCACTTGCGCTGGTCCCAACCCGGCGCTCGTGGAAGCTTGCGTCACCCCTGGAACGCCTGTCAGTGTTTGAGCTGGAGGTACCTCCACTCGAGGAGCTCCATCTCTAGGAGCCTCCAGCTCTCGTCGCTTGTTCTTCATTGCGTTGAATATCATCAAAGTTGAGTCTTTGATTAACATTATCCCGCGCCTTACTCTTGCTTAGAAGAATACCTCCCCAGAAGAGTCGCCAAATGTAAGAGGGTAGTTTAGATTAGATGGATGCATAACCCCTTTTGAGTACAGTGATGATAAGTTAACTAGCAACACTATTGATTAATTACAAGACACGCAATCACGACTTAGTGAAGATAAACTCAGTTTGAACTCATAGATCACTCGTGTGTAACGCAGAAGATAATAACGAACTCAGAAGTAACTCGTTTAAAGGGAGAGAGAAGTAAGCATCCTAGATACACCTTGGCAGGCAGTCAAACACCCTGACCACCCTCAAAGATCTCTGTTAAGTATTAAAAGCTTCGTAATAAATGGCAATGGTGGGTGAGTGAACTCTAGTTTGTAATAAATCCCTCTTTCTGATGCATATCTTTCTCTCTAGCAATTAGGTGGTTGGGGCCTTTAAATAGCCCCTACACCACTGCCGAGATAACTTAGTCATTAATGGCTGTGAAAGACATCTCTCATACTTTGTCACAAACATTAAATGCCTGATGGACTAGTCAGCTCCACGTCATAAACATTAAATGCCAAAACATACCTTTTGCCTAACCACTGTGTGTCAGGTGGCTGTCGTCACAGAGGTGGCTCACCAACTGTCTGACAGCCTCAAATACAACGGTGGTTTACTCAAGTGCAGATTTGACATTGCCTAGTTGGCTAGTGACATCACCTAAAGTAGATGTGACATTAAGTAGAGGGTTGTTTGGTTCACAACTCAACACCCAATGGAACTTAAGGCTGTCCTGCCCAAGGTTCCACGGTCAAGGTCTTTTGGCGTTTTACCAGGTGTATCTAAGATGATTAGGACAAACCCCAACGGTGCCTCACTTCTCAATCCTCCAAACCATGGTTCAAAGTCAAGGCCGATACCGCGACGATACGGTCAAGCTGACTAGGTATCGGTGCCCACCGATCCGATTCCGAGTTACGAGTTGAGTTTTCAATTATTGATGTGAATCAACCCTATATCGGTAATTTATCGGTTTTATCGGTGATATAGCGGTATAATCGGCCCATATCGACGATATCGCAGTAGAATTGGCCCATATCGGCGATATCACGATGGAATCGGCCCATATCGGCGATATCGCGATGGAATAGGCCCATATCGGCGATATATCGGCCGATATGGTATAAGTTACTAAGAATCAATCTCTCTCGCCCTCTCTCTCCAATGTTGTGTTGGTAAGCGTGGTTTTTTTGGGGGGGGGGGGTCGAAATGCTAATTGTTTTTTTAATTTAGTGTGCTGTGTGTTTGGGTTATTTGGTCATCGTGTGTGTGGGTTTAATTTAGTGCGCTGTATATGCGCTTGTTTTTTTTTTAAAAGAATGCAAATGATCAAAATGTTATTTGTTATTTTTTTTAATAATAATGTTCCCAATGTTATATTTTAATATGTTATTATTTATAAAAAAAACGTAAATGTTATTCTTTTACAAACAAATATACAACTATAATTATTGTAAAAACAATATTTGTATCCTCTAAACATTTGTAAAAATAATATAATAAATAATATTTGTAACGTCTAAACTCAACTCAACTCAACTCAACAAAGCCTTTTCCCAATTATTTGGGGTCGGCTACATGAATCCTATTTTTCCATTCCATTCTGTCCAGTGCAATATCTTCGGTTACACCACATGATATCATGTCCTTTTTTATAATATCCCACCAAGTTAATTTAGGCCTACCTCTACCCCTTGGGTTACCATCAATACTAACTAAATCACTCTTCCTTACAGGAGCATCCATTGGTCTACGCTTGACGTGTCCAAACCATCGAAGTCGATTTTCTCTCAATTTATCTTCTATAGGAGCTACTTTCACCGTTTTACGAATTTGTTCATTTTTAATTTTATCCTTTCGAGTTTTACCACAAATCCATCTTAGCATTCGCATCTCCGCCACACTCATTTTCTGCACATTTTGTTTCTTGGTTGCCCAACACTCTGTCCCATATAACATGGCGGGTCTAATGGCCGTCCTATAAAATTTTCCTTTTAACTTCAAAGGTATACGCCTATCACACAGAACGCCGGTCGCACTTCTCCACTTAACCCAGCCTGCTCTAATCCTATGCGTAACATCATCACTAATATCTCCATCTTTTTGTATAATCGATCCTAAATAACGAAAATGATCATTTCTAGGTATTTCTTGACCCTCCAATTTCACCACATCTCCATTTGTCCTCCTATTACTACTAAAATTACACTCCACATATTCTGTTTTAGTTCTGCTTATTTTAAATCCTCTTGTTTCTAAAGTTTCTCTCCACAATTCCAACCTAGCGTTTATCCCCATCTTAGTCTCATCGACTAAAACAATATCATCTGCAAATAGCATACACCATGGCACCTCATCTTGTATTTGTCCAGTCAACTCATCCATAACAAGAGCAAAGAGATAAGGACTTAATGCTGAACCTTGGTGTAGCCCTACCGTAATTGAAAATTCACTACTTTCTCCAGCTGATGTTCTTACTGTAGTCATCGCACCATCATACATATCCTTGATCACGTCAATATATCTGCGAGTCACTCCTCTTTTATGTAGAACCCACCATATTATATCTCTGGGTATCCTATCATACGCCTTCTCCAAATCTATAAAAATCATATGAAGATCCTTCTTTTTCTCTCTATACCTCTCCATTAATCTCCTCAATAAATAGATTGCTTCCATTGTTGACCTCCCAGGCATAAACCCAAATTGATTCTCAGATACTGTTGTCTTCAATCTCAATCTATATTCAATCACTCTCTCCCAAAGTTTCATTGTACGACTCATTAACTTAATACCACGATAATTTGAACAACTTTGTATGTCCCCTTTATTTTTATAAATAGGTACTAAAATACTTTTTCTCCATTCATCGGGCATCCTATTAGTCATTAAAATTCTATTAAATAATTTGGTAAGCCATGATACTCCATCCTCCCCTAAGCACTTCCAAACCTCAATAGGGATACCATCTAGTCCTAAAGCCTTCCCTGTTTTCATCTTTTTTAGAGCAATCCTGACCTCTGTTGTCCTAATTCTACGAAAAAATATATCTTCTCGAGTCTCCCTAAGTTCCTCTATATCTAATCTACTCCCATTATCTCCATTTAATAACCTCTCAAAGTAGTTTTTCCATCTTTCCATAATTTCATCATCTTTGACTAGGACTCTCGAATCATCACTTTTGATGCACTTAACGTTATTGAAATCTTTTGTTTTCCTATCCCTAAGTTTAGCAAGCTTATAAATACTTTTTTCCCCTTCTTGTGTTCCTAATTTTGTATAAAGATCATCATACGCTTTTAACTTAGCATCTCTTACCACTTTCTTAACTTCCTTTTTAGCCCATTTATATTTCTCAAAATTCTCTTCATTTCTATTTGTTTGCCATTTTTTAAAGCACTCCCTTTTAATTTTTACTATATTCTGTACTTCTTCATTCCACCACCAAGTTTCTTTAGACTGTGGCCCTTTGCCTTTTGATTCTCCAAGAATTTCTTTTGATATTTTCCTAATGCATGTGGCCATCTTATTCCACATTATGTTAGTTTCTTCTTCACAATTCCATGTTGCTTCATTTAATACTTTATCTTTAAATAGTTCTAATTTCTCTCCTTTTAAATTCCACCACCTAGTTCGTGGGTTAATCTTCACTTTTCGCATTCGTGATTGATTTTTAATATTTATATCCAACACCATTATCCTATGTTGTGAGGTTAAGCTCTCTCCCGGGATAACCTTACAATCTTTACACGTTAATCGGTCTCCTTTCCTAGTAATGAAAAAATCTATTTGGCTCTTATGTGTTCCACTTTTATAAGTTATCAAGTGTTCAAGCCTCTTTTTAAAACATGTATTTACTAGTACAAAATCATAAGCTCTAAACATTTGTAAAAATAATATTTGCATCCTTTATGTAAAAATAACGTTTACAACACAAGTAAAAAAAAATATTTGCATCCTCTTTGTAAAAAAATAACATTTCCAGCAATTTAAAAAAAAAACATTTGCAACCCAACAACGAAAAAAAATAACATTTACATTCCCTTTATAAAAAAAAAACATTTGCATCATTTTTTGCAAGAAAATAAAATTTGCATCCTTATTGTAAAAAACAATTGTAAAAAAAAATGTAGTGTTTTGTCAAAATCACTATTTGTAAAAAAATAACAATACTAAATTTCTATCCTTTTTAGAAAAATATAACATACTTAAAAAACACATTTGGACCCTCTTACTAAAAATAATACTAAGAATATAATAGTTGTATTCTCTTTGTAAGAAAAAAATTGTCCTCTTACTAAAAAAGTAACATTTGTTTTTCTTTGTAAAAACATAATATTTGTATCCTCCGTGAAAAAAAAAAAACATTGATTTATTATGGAACATTGAATCTAGCAAGTTTGCAGCACGTCAATATAATCAATTGTACAATGTTATGCATATTAAATGATAGTTTTAAACCTATCTGATTGGTCCACATTGGTAATCGTATTTTTTTTCAAATTTTTAAGATTTTTTTCGGAATTTTTTGCACTCTCTAAATAGTGTATCTTTGTGTATCGCCCGATACCGTGACCGATACCGCGACCGAGCTGAAAATCGAGTGGCCGATACCGAGACCGATACCGAGACTTTGAACCATGCTCCAAACCAAGTCTCTCTGAAGTTCCCACGGTGAGGTCGTTCGATAGAGCATGAAAGCTCTCCCAGGCCCTGCCAAGCCTGGTCCCTCGTGATTACCGTTTGACCTCACACTAAAAATCATTATAATCGTTACAACTCATCGTCAATATAAATAAAAAGTTTCAACAAGACTTGAGTAGAACAATAGGAGTAAAGGATCAGCTTACTCGGACAGCTTCTTCGCTGGGAAATCCCTCTGGGCTGCCACGCTGACCTACTTCGCTTGAGCTGCATCACTGCCTTAATTCTTTGATTCGGTTATGTTAGCTGGGGGGGGGGGATTAACTCTAATCTCGAGATTATCTTCAAGCCTCCCCTACAACTGGAGACAAGACATTTCATGGCGAAGGGCATCGACATCTTGCACGGATAGATTGCTAGGAGGCTCATTGGCAGTAGTGTGAGCTATATGTGGCCCCCTAAATGGAGGTGGTGCAGAAGGTACTCCCTTAAATGAAGGAGGTCGCTATCTAGCATTAGCTCCTGGTTTTCCATGAAGATTCCAGCAAGTTTTTCGATTGTGACGGGTTCGACCACAATGATCACATTTCAAGTGACTTTTATCATCTTGCTTACTCCCTTTTATAAGGGGTGTTCTTGTTCCACTGCCGACTAACAAGAGCAGCCCTTTCAGACACTAGCACTTCCGGCTCGGACTTTAAACACATAGGGGAGGATGGAGTGAATTTTAATGACTAATAGGATGCCCGATGAATGGAGAAAAAGTGTTTTAGTACCTATTTATAAAAATAAAGGGGATATACAAAGTTGTTCAAATTATCGTGGTATTAAGTTAATGAGTCATACAATGAAACTTTAGGAGAGTGATTGAATATAGATTGAGATTAAAGACAATGGTATCTGAGAATCAATTTGAGTTTATGCCTGGGAGGTCAATAATGGAAGTAATCTATTTATTGAGGAGATTAATGGAGAGGTATAGGGAAAAAAGAAGGATCTTAATATGATTTTTATAGATTTGAAGAAGGCGTATGATAGGATACCCAGAGATATAATATGGTGGGTTCTACATAAAAGAGGAGTGACTCGTAGATATATAATGACGTGATCAAGGATATGTATGATGGTGCGATGACTACAGTAAGAACATCAGCCGGAGAAAGTAGTGAATTTTCAATTACGGTAGGTCTACACCAAGGTTCAACATTAAGTCCTTATCTCTTTGTGCTTGTTATGGATGAGTTGACTGGACAAATACAAGATGAGGTGCCATGGTGTATGCTATTTGCAAATGATATTGTTTTAGTGGATGAGACTAAGACAGGGATTAATGCTAGGTTGGAATTGTGGAGAGAAACTTTAGAAACAAGAGTATTTAAAATAAGCGGAACTAAAACAGAATATGTGGAGTGCAATTTTAGTAGTAATAGGAGGACAAATGGAGTTGTGGTGAAATTGGAGGGTCAAGAGATACATAGAAACGATCATTTTCGTTATTTAGGATCGATTATCCAAAAAGATGGAGATATTAGTGATGGTGTTACTCATAGGATTAGAAGCAAGCTGGGTTAAGTGGAGAAGTGCTACCGACGTTTTGTGTGATAGGCGTATACATTTGAAGTTAAAAGGTAAATATTATAAGACGGCCATTAGACTCGCCATGTTATATGGGACAGAGTGTTGGGCAACCAAGAAACAAAATGTGCAGAAAATGAGTGTGGCGGAGATGCGAATGCTAAGATGGATTTGTGGTAAAACTCGAAAGGATAAAATAAAAAATGAACAAATTCGTGAAACGGTAAAAGTAGCTCCTATAGAAGATAAATTGAGAGAAAATCGACTTAGATGATTTGGACACGTCAAGCGTAGACCAATGGATGCTCCTGTAAGGAAGAGTGATTTAGTTAGTATTGATGGTAACACAAGGGGTAGAGGTAGGCCTAAATTGACTTGGTGGGATATTATAAAAAAGGACATGATGTCATGTGGTTTAACCGAAGATATTGCACTGGACATAATGGAATGGAAAAATAGGATTCATGTAGCCGACCCCAAATAATTGGGAAAATGCTTTGTTGAGTTGAGTTGAGTTGTATATAAAAAGACCTCTCTGCAAAGGAGGGAGCTGGAAATCTATCCAACACTTCAGGGATGGTCAAACTGTGGGTGCAGACCACCCAAAAACTAATAAATACGATATCTTTCCATCATAGATTGAAAGGATTTAACGCTGCACAAATAGGGACATAGTCTTGATAATGATCATACTCTTCCCACTTTTCACGGAGATTATGATAGTATGTAGCGAGGGAAAGGTCGCCCTGCTTGGAATTTTTAATCTCTTGTTGAAGCTCATACAACTTTGCAAAATTACCCACGGAAGAGTAAGTCTCTTTGACAGCATTCCACAACTCCTTGACCGTTTTAATAAATAAATAACCCTTACTAATCTGTGGTTGCATGGGCTGTAATAATCATGTCATAACTAGTGCATTTTCATCTCCCCAATTATTGTATTTATGATCGTCCAGGGTGGGATACTGAACAGTCCCATAAACATCGAAAATCATTCGACGGCCAGTAATATACATACTAGCAGATTGAACCCATTGCATACGGTTGGTTTCGTCCAGTCTAATCGTGGTGATACGCATGCCGGGATGATGGTCATTACTACTTCCCATCGTTGGATTCACACCAATAGAAGAGGTACCAACAAAATTTAATTCCGACATTTTTTCAGGCAGTTTCTAGGCAGATCCAACAACTCAAGAACACAAGCATAAAAAACTGTGATGAATAGTAGCAAATACTTAGATTATAACGAATAGTACAAAACGATGCAGACGAGGTCGAAAAAACGCAATTCCAAGCAGAAAACAGGTCACTAACCCTGGCAGGGTCGCGCTGCCCCCTACAACCCCCAGCCAACTCTTCGCAGAGTTGGATTTGCGAAAGCTGGATGGAATTAAGACTTCTCATCTTCAACTAACCCTCTATACACTAGCTGTTCTTCAAATAAGTTCTAAGATTCCACCTCCATAAACTTGGGGCTTTATACATTATGTTATAAATACCATGTTAAGTTATGAAGTAATCAAACCCTAGATTATGTTTATGAGAGATTTTTTCCCGTCTCATTCTATTTATAACATAAGGTTTCACTAATTACACGTAGGAACATAAATAAGTTTCCAAATAAGCCCCTGACAACACTAATACCCATTCATTTTGATTTATTTTGAGATAGAGTGTTTTTGGAAAATGTGAGCTTTTTCAAAACCTTCTTTATCTGCATATGCCACAATGCACAATCACAATCAGAGCCACCTCTATCCTTCAAAGGACAATCTCGCTTTATGCGACCCAACTTCTTGCCCTTGTTACATTGGCGACCTCCTCCACCACCCCCATGATCTAGATCCAGATTTACTACCTTCACTAGATATGCTGTTGCTATTGCTTCCTGATATCCATGATGAGCATACATAACCAAACTCAAACTCTCCTCCCTCTAAGGTTTCCTCTTCTCATTTTGAGTTGAGTTTGCCTCACCCATCTTCATCGTTTCTTTTTCCAGACAAGATGGTGGTGACCATGTTTTCATATGAATTTTGAAGAAAGGCAAGAGTCAACAATGCCCTATCTTCAACCTCTATCATCACATCAATCTTTCGTGAGTTGATCCACAACATGAATTACACTCATGTGATTCATGATGTTTGTGCCCTTCTCCATTTTCAAAGGGTAAAGCTTCTACTTGAGATTGAGTTTTGTAGTGAGATTTTTCTCTAGATAGAGCTTCTCTAGTTTCGCAAACAAATTTTGGTACCGAGTCCAGATCATTGAGGTTCTTGACAATATTATGACCGATACAGAGTCGGATTGTGCTCAATCACCTTGACTCTATAGTCTATATCCTCTCAATCATCATTCATCATCTTTTCTCACTTTCCATTCTTATATTTCAACACTCTTGCTAACCCTTGTTCAACGAGTAGATCCTTCACTCTACCTTGCCATAAGCGATAAAGTGAGGCTACCAATTCCATCAAACCGATCCACCTTCCATTGTGAAACTATATTTCCAAAACATGGTTGAATACAAAACACCTAGGACTTCCAAACACTTGTGGTTTGACACGAAAGTCACACTTGCGATTTCTGTCAAACACCATGCAAATGCTTCAATGACACCACACACACCCAAAACAATATATATATATATACACACACACGCACGCGCACACACACACACACACACACACACACACACACAGAAGGGATCACAAGCGGGTTCATTTAAGGAACCTACCAACGGGTTTTCTAAAAAAAAGTGTTACATGTGTTTTGAGGGCAAAACTCACATCAGACCTAACCCTCCTCTCCCATTTCTCTCTCAAAACAGAGATGTGCCAGATCGTCTCTTTCACAATTATCTTTTACAAGCCCTAGGTCTCTCTAAAGACATTTTATCTCCTTATCCCTTTTTTTTCCTTTTTCAAATCTAAGTTTTTTCCTTTTCATTTTTCAGATCTAACTTTTTTTCCAGATCTAACTTTAATAATATGTAAAGAACTTAAATTTTTTAGATCTATCTTTTTTTTTTGAGACTTGAAATTTTCTTCTTTGCATAATAATAAGGTTTTTGTAATTTATTTTCTTTAAAAGAAATCCAATGTAATTGGTTTTCTTAGAAAAAATTATTTCCATTTAATCTTAGTTGAGCTTTTATTCAGATCTAAGTTTTTTTTTCTTGTGAAAAATACAGTACATCTGAATAAAAGCTTATTATTATGCATATTTTGGGGGTTATTTAGATTGAAAATACATCTGAATAAATTTGTTGATTTAAGGGTTTATATAGATTGATTTATTGTAATTTGTTGGAACTTCTACTGTTTACTAAAATAATCTGTAATTATTTAAAAAATGCAATATTTCGTTATTTTTCATAATTTGTGAATATTTTTTAAGAATCAGATTATTATTTCTGAAAAATAATAAGTTTTTTTTTTCATTGTTAATAAGTTTGTTCTTATTTGTTCTTATTTTTTGTTCTTATTTTTTGTTCTGGTATGTATGATATGAAATGAAGAAAAAATATTCAATGTTAATAAGTTTTTTTTTTCATTGAACTCTTCTTTTTCCAGTTAGGTTGTTTTTTAAAGAGAAAATAGTCTAAATTTTTACCCAAAATGAAGAGAGAGAGAGAGGGGGATGTTCTTTTTATCAACAAAGAGGCTATAAATGTAAGGGTCCGTTTGGTTATCCTTATTTGCCATGACAAATGGCAAATAAGTTGGCAAATGAGGTATTTGCCTACAATTTGGTGTATTAGATTGCATAATTTTTCGTGGCATTGTTTGTCAGTGTACAACACGCATTATGCATAAGGTGTTGGCAAACTTTGGTTACCTATTTTAGTGAGAAATATTTACCAACAAATTTACTAACTTCTTAAACGGTTTTAATGTTTTAAAAAATAATTTAAAAACTGTTATGAATATTTAAAAATAATTTGAAATCTGTTTCTTTTTCTACCAAAAAAACCTGTTTTCTTATTTTACAACAAAAAAACCTGTTTTACAACAAAAAAAACCTGTTTTTCTACCCAAAAAAAAAACTGTTTTCTAATTTTACAAAAAAAAAAAAAATAGTTTTCTTATTTTACAAAAAAAAAATGTTTTCTTATTAAACTGTTTTGCCTAAAAAACTTGTTTGAACTCATTTGGTGTTTGATAGCCTAATGTGAGAAAAACAATATTTGCCCAAGCAAAATTTATCGGGGCAAAATTTGCCATGCCAACTCTTTTGCTTATATATATATATATATATGAGGGAGGGTCATCTACATCATGATGTATATATCACACCATACATCACACCTAGGCCTAGGTCCTAAGAATTTTTTTGCCAAATTTTTTATTTTTCTCTTGAAATTAACCTTTCAATAAATCCATGTTCAAAAAATTAGGTCAAAATACATTTTGTTGTTATTTTTAAAAAATCCACAAAAAACTGCTGGCGCAGACCCTTATAAATAAGGTATTTTGAGCAATTTTTGTGGATTTTTTAAAAATAGCTCCAAATTGTATTTTGACCTAATTTTTTGAACATGGGTTTATTGGAAGGTTAATTTCAAAAGAAAAATAAAAAATTTGAAAAAAAAAGTTTTTTAGGGCGCACAACTAGGTATGATGTATGAATGATGTATAGAGTTTGATGTAGGTGAGAATTCTCATATATATATATGCAAGATGATAGAAATATAAACAAACCACAAAATTACAAAGATGAACATGAAATTTAATTTGGTTTGGCAAAATTAGCTTTCCTACATCCAACAAAGAGAGCAGGAAGAAAATAGATTATGCTCACTATCAATCCAAACCCATAACTCAAATCTTACATCGAAATCAAGTTTAAAAACCTGAAATTTCTTCTGATCTTTGCCTGTCTCTAGATGAATAGCGTGAATCGGTGGTAAATGACTCAAAATTCCTTTCATCTGCCCAGAAACAGCCACCGTATCATCCATGCAGCCTACCAGAAGATACATAAACAGTGTGTTTTTGACAGCAACCAAAATAAAACCACAATGAACTAATTAAAACAAAGTCAATTGTTGTCCTGTTTTGAGCCCTTTTTTGCTGCCGAAGTGTCGTAAATTTTTTTATGATGCTTTTCCAAGGATGCCTTTTCAATATATGTGACACTTTTGGGGGTGAAATGTATATTGTTGAAAACTTTGGCACTCAAAGAGAAATACGAACTAGCAAATGGGGGTCAAATCAGCCAAAATTCTATATATACTTTTGCACTCCATTGTTCAATTTCTGTATCCCCCCGCTATCTTCCTGCTTGTGCTGCAATTTCACTTTGTTACAAAATACCAGCTTTCAAGATGAAGCATCAGATCTCTCATTGTGTGTTCCCCCCCCCCCCCCCCCCCCCCCCCCTCCTTTTTTTTTCCCCATTCTCTTTTATCTTTTCTTCTCCCTCCTTTTACTTGTTTCCTGCACAATGATTTTGTACTCCCTTTGAACTGCTCTTTAGATTCTTCAAGTGGACCACAAGAACACTTCATGGAAAGCTTTTACATGTTGTGGTTACAGGCCAGATACACGTCATATATTTGTAGATGTTGGACTAGGCTTTCATGTAGAGTTCACTTGGTCTGAAGCTTTGAATTATATATCAGCAAGGGAAGAGAAGTTAGCTGGGTAATATCTTTTTTTCTTTCCCTTTTTTCCTTTTTTGTTTTTCTCCTTCTCGGATTGATCAATATTGCTTGTGTGAACTTAAAAAAAAGTGTAAGCAAGAAGCAGATTGGAAGGAAATTAGTATGAATAAAAATATGAAGCTGATTACGCATTTCATGGTTATTATCTTGTGATTTATAGTAGTTACATTTTTGGGAAGTATCTCAATCACATATTAGGCCCAGTAACCACCACCAAGTCAATATGATTCACTCTATAAAAATTGGTGGTGTGCTTTATTTGACTGTGAAACCTTGTGTAGGTTTAATTTGAATCTATCTCGTAATTTGTCCCTGTTTATTTATTTTCTGTCTGTTCAATACCATCACTAGGGGATATGAATTCTGCCCCTCGGGGTGTATGATAAAAATCTTGGGTACAGTTGGAGGAAGAGGCAAGTGAGGCTTGCAATATTCTTTTCCCTTCTATGGGATAAAGTCTAACAACTAGCTTATTGTGATAACCTAGGTGATCAATTCAACATGAAAAATCCTTGGAAGTTTTTGGAGTTATTTGTAAGACATTCAGTTAGAATAGAGCTTCAGGATATTGATTTTCAATATCATATATATACATATACATATATGTATGTATTTATACTCTTTTTTTGGTGAAACCTAATCATGTAAATACCTTTGGAGTAGAGAGCAAACTAGGATCTGATGATTACGCCCCTGCTGTAGTGCCTGTTTTTTTATATTTTTATAATGGAAAAAAGAGTTTATTGATGATAAGTAGATATAGGGGTGTAATTACTTGTGGTTGTGTTTTTATATATTAATTTAGCAATTTGTTTTCGCATGAGCCTCAACAAAAGAATAATTAGTTTACTAGAAAAGATATATTCGCCAAATTGTACCATTTTTTTAAAAGTTTTTTCTTTTACATTCGTGTTCATATTTTTTTTTTATCTTTTTCATATTCACATCTTGATAAAATACACTTTAATTTGATTTTGCTGCAAACAACTCTTACAGGAACATAGAGGAATATACTAAACTAATTGCATCAATCAAAGCTCAGATCAAGATGGTATGTATATTTCTTGTAATTCTTCCCTCTTCTCTTTGTTGTCCTTGAACACTTCCTTTAAAGTTTGAATTTCTGTCACTTCCTCAGTCTCACACTCTTCAAGCCAACACATCTTTCTTCCATTAGGACGGTTCAGGGTATTTTTTTTTTTAACTAGGTGAAAAGTAAAATGGTGAAATCTATCTTCACTTATTTATTAGAGTTAAATATTTGTTTGTAAAAAATATTAATAGAGTGTACACACTATAATTATATAATTTTGAACGTATGCTGAACGAGATATTACTCCAAAAAATAGATCAAATACTTCTTACCATTTTGCTTTTTATCTATGTAAAGAATATTTCCTCCCGACCTGAACGAGGCCTTAAGATAAAACCTGATCACTACACCAAATCTGCCGAATTGTCAAGGTCATTGACCTTGACAAATCCAACTTGTCAAGGTCAATGACCGTGACATTTCGAGGCGAGACAACTTTTTTTGTCACGGTCGTGTCACGGTCATTGACCTTGACACAAAACTCGCGTTTTGTGTCACGGTCGTGTCGCGGTCAATGACCGTGACAAAGCCGTGACCCTTTTCAAAAAAATTGTCACGGTCATTGACCGTGACAATTCTGGTCAGAATTTAAAAAAAATCTGCTGGGCAGTATGGCCACTGCCACTGCCCAGCAGTATATTTGTACCTGTTCCAAACATCATATATCCAAACAAACTAAAAATAATGCAAATATATATTCAAATAGAGACAATATGCATCACGATATAATTCAAATGTAACAACTTAAAACAATTCAATTCAAACTTAAAACAAATCAATTCAAACTTAAAATAATGTCACTACATGTCTGGTGTATTGTTAAAACTGAGGAGGTGAGTAGGCCACACGACATACGAATTGACGCACCCACTAATATACGTCGTGCCCGAATTCAAAAAGACAATTACTACAAATTTATTATAAGACAATTATTATAAGACAATTACTACAAATTTATGCGCATCGCCCGAATTCAAAAAGTAATTTAATGACTAAAGTAATACTTTTTTTAACTTTAGTTATTCACCACAAATCTTAAAAAATATTTTATTTTTCATGCTTTTAGCAACTTCGGATGCCATTTTAACCCTTATTGTAGTTTTTTAGTTTTCATGCTTTTATTTGATAGATATAAAGTCATGTGATTATTTCACCATATAAAGTCAACAAAAAATGCCATATATGGTTTTTTTCTCCATTAGTATAAGTATATAGCGATTATTTCACACTTAAATCACATATTAAGCCGGCCTTCATTTTTTTATGAAATTTGTAGAAAATTACTTATTTATTTTGAATGAAAATAAATTGTTATCCAATATTTTTGGATATTATTTATAATTATGAAACTCAATACACAAATTAATGTTGTATCAAAATAATATTACATTTTTAACCCCCTACGCCCTACCCCCACCCTGCCCCACCCCCTACCCCCCACCCTGCCCCCACCCTGCCCCACCCCCCCCACACGCACATATATACACACATACACACATATATATACACACAAACATATATATAAATGGAAGAGAGAGAGAGAGAGAGGGAGGGAACGGCGGGAGGGAAAAAAGAAGGGGGAAAGGGTTTTTGCTGGAAACACTGTCACGGTCGTGTCAAGGTCATTGACCGTGACAATTCTTTGTCACGGTCGTGTCAAGGTCAATGACCGTGACATAAAACGCGTGTTTTTTGTCACGGTCAATGACCTTGACAAGGGTGGCCCGCTGAAAGGTGACAATTTTGTCATTTTGGTGTAGTGGATGCTTGATCTCAACATCATATGCTCCTCCAAAATCAAGTTGGAAAATGTTTAAGAGGGATGCACTCCACTCAACTAAGCATTTTTCCCGCTATCTCATGTCTGCTACATGAATCATATTTTTCCATTCCGCTTTGTTCACCGCATATGAGCGTTAGAAGGATAGGAACAGTAAATCATAGTGATGTATTCCTGTGAACCCAAACACGTATGAACCTTGATTAACCTGGGCCTGTAATAACAATTATTTCATTGCCTTCATGAAGGTGTGTGAAGGAATACGAGAATTGCTCCAACTTCCAGCTGTGGGATCTTAATGAATTGTACAATCGGTTTGTTAGCACTCATGCGAAGAATAAAGAGAAGATATAAAAGAGGAGAACAAGAATGTATCATCAATTCGCCCTTTTCTCAGGTATCACTAGAGAGAGAAGCTGAATGAACCAAATACTATCAACTCATCTCTTGAACCCCTGATCTCTATCAACTATGGGTTTTTGAAGGTTTACTCATAGCCATGCAAGTTAATGTTATTGGTTGGTTAGGTTGCTTTTAAAGTTGGAATATATTTCCTTAAAACGTTGTGATTATGCCTGAACTACATTGACAGTGGGAATTTCCTTCTCATTCAAAATGATAAATATATGCTCCATTCAGTTACATAGACTCTCTTCTTTTTGGAATATCTAAACAATCTAGTCCTTTTAAAAAATTAATGAATATGTTTCATATGATGGAATCTCTAGTAATTTATATCTTGGTTGTACAGAAGTGGTTAATTGATAAACTTGCGAACTATTAAAAGATAAAATTGATAAAAAAATATTTGTGAATAACATGCCAACAATTAAATGTTGGACTTCTTTAATAATTTAAAATTATGCCTAATCTGGTGCAACCCATCTTTAGAATTGGAATCATTGTAGCGCTCCGCCAGGACCATATGGAGAGGTCACTTAATACAAAATTTGAAGACAAATAAGCACTACAAGTACATAGGGCAATGCGATAACTACAATTACTCCTCTGTTGTTTATTGTATATCACATCTCCTGCTTATGTTGCTAAAGACGAATCCGTTAAGAAATAAACGCAGTGCAAATCAAATTTAGATACTTTATCCACTCAACAACGTAGCAGCAGCAATAGCAACAGCAAGGAGTTCAAGAGAGTTCCAAAAAGAAATCACTTCCTTCCTTGCTTGAAGAAGAGGAAAAAGAAGATGAAGATGGTCCTGTATCTGTCAAACTTGTCTCTCTAAATTACCTACTTCATTTTCTTCTTCCTTGTTTCCCTCTTGAGCCTTAAAACAGTTAGTACTTAACTGGGTCATGTCCTCAAACTTCCTTTCCCCCTTGTCATCATCATTTCCTGATCCAAGTTTTAGCCTTATACACTCTGATATTCCATTGACCGCATAAAGAGAAGCCGAAATTTTACGTTCATACTTCATCCTCTTCACAACCTCTACAACCATCGAGGGCTGATCGTTGTGGTCCTTTTCTTCCATTGGCTCTGCTAGCTCACCCGCAATCTCAAATGGACAAAAATAACAAAACAATTCAACAGCATCCAAAAATCCAAAGTTCATCACCCCCAAAATCGTTATCTTCTTTTCTCTCCTCTTTTTGCTCTCTATCCTCTCCGATCCCAATACGATCATCTTCCTTCAATAACTGATCAATTACCCCAATTATTATCCAATTCAATTTCTGTTAACCCACTGAAACTTGTTTCAATATTTTCACTTATGTACTCACTAGTACAAGTAGGGGTAGTGATATTAGTAGCAGCATCACTCTTTTCACTAGTGGAGTTGTCAAATTCTTTATTTTGTTCTTGTTATGTTGTACCATAAGTAATATTTCTTGCTCTAAGCCTATCAAGGAGAAGATTGGTGATCTTAGAACAAAGAGCTGACGATGAATTAGGAGGCCAAAAATTTGTACGCGTATTTCTTCCTCGTAGTAAACAAGCCGCCTCATCATAAGCTCCAGCAGCCTCTTCAGCAGTATCAAATGTTTTTAACCACACTCTTACCTTCTGTATTGTGTCTTTAATCTCGGCCACCCATCGCCCTGATGGCCGTTGGCGGACCCCAAGGTAGCGTTTTTGAGTTTGAAGGGGTCCACCGAGTGTCGGCTGCAGCTTCACTTATCTGATTCCACCCCATTTTCCAATTGATACTGTTTTCCCTCTCTGCTTCACTTGCCTTTCTCTTCGCCATCTACACTTATTTTTTTTTAATGGTGTTTTGAAATCCTAAGGATGCTTAAAACGGTTCTCTTTTGGTAGCTTCTTTAGGTGTCAGATATACTAGAAGATGCTGGCAAGTGAGGGAATATAATACTGTTGAAAGGGGTCTTTGATACTTGTCGCAATCACTTTGTTCTAGTTATAATTCGGCTGTGGTTTTGTTCTTTGATGGAAGCAGGAAAATCTTAAGTTAGTGCCTACTGAAGTTTGATTTGATTAAGTCAGGTTTATGCCCTGCTACTCTGCAATTGGACTTCCTACAATTGCGAGAATACCCGAGTATAGCCAACCAGAAAGTAACAAAGACAGTTGTAATATTCTGTAATCACAGGATAATGACAGGTTGTTTTTACCTAGGCCTGATTATAGTAAGAACATGCACTTTGGGACTTCTTTAAAAAAAATTACGAGAAGTTTTGAAATTCAAAAGAATTACAAAAATCATTCCATATCTATATAACTATATAAAAATTATAGACCCAAATACTCTGAGGATGACACGTGGCATTAACATAAATGTACCGTTCTAATAACATCATTAAGTCTCAATTTTGTTTCTCTCTCCTCTCAATTCCTACGCCCATTAATCTTCCGTCTTACCCTCAACCATTTCTCGCCCCTCAATGCCAATTCATTTCAACTTCCCAAGGTTGAATTACGGTCGTATTATAAAATTCACGCGCTGATAAAATTGCAATGAATGAAGAGATGGAGAAAGGAACTTCTCCCAAGAATTGCCTGTTCAGAGCAGTTTATGACCTCTCATTTTTCTAATTAAACAAGTGGGAATCTAAATGAAACAAAGAAACTCATTTTTCTAATTAAACAATTGGGAATCTAAATGAAACAAAGAAACAAACAAAAACCACTTCTTCCCTTTTTCCTTACAAGCACAGGAAGAAGAGGAAGAAAGAAAAACACAAAAAAAACCAACCCCAAGTTATCATCTTCTTTCCCAAACGTATACCCAAAACTAGAGAACCTAAACCCCCCACCTTCCTCCTCCTCTCCCACAAACTGGAACCTCTCTCTCTCTCTCTCTCTCTCTCTATATATATATATATATATAACCCGAAAACCCCATGGACGAACGCTTGAACAACTGTGTTTTTTGGAGCTTTTGATTTGGGCGGCCATGGATGAAGTTTGGAGGTATGTGTTTCTTTTCCCTCCCCTCATGAAATTTCTTCATCATACCATATGTATATGTCCTATAATGTACACCGATGTTTTTAAAAAAAAATGTATTTTCTTATAGAAGTATATTTTTTTAAACTGAATTTTTAATAAAAATGCCTATTTAAAAACTTTATTTTTTTTATAAAAACAGTTTCTAAAAAATGCTGTTTATAAAGAAATACAGTTTTTTTTTTAAAATACAGTTTTTGTTGTTTTTCTATTTTTTTGTAGATTTTTTTCTTAATTTCTTTTTAAAAATACAGTTTTTATAAAAAAATACGGTTTATAAACAGTTTTTTAAAATGTAGTTTTTTATATAAAAAAAGTGTTTTTCAATTTTTTTTTTGTTTTTGAAAACAGTTTTTTATAAATAATGTCATTTTTTAAAAATATATGTTTTTGAGAGGTAATTCTATTTTTATCACAAACTATTAGATTTGGTTTTAAGAAGCTTTTTTTTAATCAACTTAGGTACGTACATAATAGGTTCAATTGGATTTCGATGTATTTTTTTTTTAGAAAAAACTGAATTTTTTAAAAATTGTATTTTTTTTAAAGAAGTATATTTTCGAAAAATTGAATTTTTCATAAAAATGCCTATTTCAAAACATTATTCTTATAAAAACTGTATTTTTTTTTATAAAAACAGTTTCTAAAAAATACGGTTTATAAGGAAACAAACTTTTAAAAAAAATTATTTTTTATTGTTTTTCTGTTTTTTGTATATTTTTTCCTTTATTTCTTTCAAAAATGCAGTTTTTATGATAAAATAAATTTTTAAACAAAAATCCGGTATATAAGCAGTTTTTAAAAATATAGTTTTTATACCTTCCAAAATTCGGTCAACGACCTACCAACGAACCCTACTCTGAAATATTCTTTTCGTGGCATTTGAAATTTTTGGCATTATTGTGTAGATTTTTCATATCATAAAGGGGTTATTCATACAAAGATGACGAGATGCTCTTGACTCTTGATATCATGTATACATAATTTACGCTTCCTTTATTTTAGAATATATTGTTACACACTTTTATTATTGTAGAGGTTAAATGATACAGTTTGTCACTAAGTTCTTATTAGAAATTTTGATAGGTCATTTGCTTAATGCTTTTTATTTTGGTTTCATATACTTGCACAACAACAAAAAGATAAAGTGTTTATAAATTCGGCCACGCATCGAGTGATCTTCATGCTAGTTTGAAATATATTTGGTATCTTTAGAAAATATTGGATATAAATTAAATAGCTGGTCGTTCCAAAAACACAAAATACAAGGAAAAAAAATAGATGATGGGAACATACACAACTTTATATAACTATATAAAAGCACAATTATATATATTCAAACACCTTGAAGATAGTATATTTAGTCGTGTTCATGTCTAATCGTACGTGTCATGTCTAATCGTACGTGTCATGTCTAATCGTACGTGTCATGTCATGTTGGGTTCATATTATAAATTCTTCAATCAATACACGATTCGTGAAGATCTGTCCATCAATCGCTCCGTGTTTAAATTGTATGTTCACTGTATATAATGTGTTCTTGACCTTGTCATGATCACGTTTGTGTCGTCGATTTGTGTTTGAGTGTCTAATGGGTCAACTCGTTATGACCCTGTAGACACCCCATTCTGTTACCCCTCAACTCTCCTTAGGTCCCTAGCACCTCCCTTCATCATTATAAACTCAGGTCACGTCCCGAGTACTGACCTAGAAGCCATCGGGCACCCCCCGGCTCAATTTGACCCCAAAGTCAAACTCCTCGTCTCGATCGAGACTCAATGAATCCTCGAAGGGCACTGAATACCTTTTCCAACGGTCCGCCCCGTGCGCGTTTCCGACTTACCATGAGGACGAATGCGTCGTTTGCGTCCGAAACCTGACCCAGAGGCTACCGGGTGCTCCCTGGCTCTGTTTGATCTAAGTCAACTCATCAGCTCGACCGAGGCTCAATGAATCCTCGAAGGGCACTGAATACCCTTTCCAACGGTCCACCCCGTGCGCGTTTTCGACTTACCATGAGGACGAACGCGCCGTTTGCGTCCGAAACCTGACCCAGAGGCCACCGGGCGCTCCCGGGCTCTGTTTGACCTAAGTCAACTCTTCAGCTCGACCGAGGCTGAATGAATCTTCGAAGGGCACTGAATACCCTTTCCAACGGTCCGTCCTGTGCGCCATTCCGACTTTTCATGAGGACGAACGATCCGTTTGACTCCGAGAAGCCACCGAGCGCTTCCCGGGCCCGGTTGACCAAAGTCAACTCTCCAAACCAGGTCAAACTCTTTGGAATGTCGAAGTACATCTCCTAACCTTTCCAACGGTATGCTCCGTGTGCGATTCGGACTTACCATGCGGACGAACGCGCCATTTGCGTCCGCGCGATTCCCGTCCAATGGACCGGCAAACGCTTCCGAGCCACAATTGACCCAAAGTCAACTCCCGAACTCGGGAGCGGTCCAAAGGACTTTCGAAGGTCTCTGAATTACCTTTACAACAGTATGCCCCGTGCGCGATTCTGACCAACGGTTTGCCCTCGGCGACCAATTTTTTGAAAAAGCCTAAGGCACACTGCCAAATGACAGGTCCCAGATCCTGCCTATCGGCACCTGCCGATAGGCAGTGCCATGACAGGGCCGATCGGCAGTCTCCTGGGGTTATAAAAGGAGGCTTTTGCCTCATTTGCAAGGGGAGCCCAGATCAGATAGAAATCTCTCTGAAAGAATCCCAGAAACCTCTCTCGAAGGCAGCGTGATTTCAACTTCCAAATTCCCTTTTTATTTCCACTTTCCTTTATCCCTTTCATCAAACTTGGGGAATTAATCATTCTCCATCATCATCCAAGTGCAAGAGCTGCTCTCCCACATCCAAGATCAAGCTCAAGACCTTCAAGAAGGTCCAACTTTCTCAACTTTCTCTTGAATTCTCTTAAATTCTCAATAATTTGTTTTCCTATTTAGCACTTTTATCATCTCATCTTACATATCCTAATATACTTTTCTATTTAGTATTATTGGGCATCTCTTATTTTCATATAAATAAAAACCCAAAAAACAAGAAAAAGAGGGTTTACTCATAAATTCCAAATGAGGGATTCTCACACTTATTCACACTCTTCTCACAACTAAAACACTTTTTCTACACACACACACACACACACCCTTACAAAATAAGAGATCCCACATTTGGATTTATGGGATAAACCCCACCCCTTTGCTTTGTATGCGAACTACGTGGACTTTGATGCCTTTATAGGCTACGTAGGCGTTTCGGGGTAAAACCCGAGACTCGAGTCCTTTCTCTCACTTTTTCTCTCATTGCCTATTTTTCTAAATCCATTTTTCTTATATTATATGTATCCTTGTTCTTAGTGATGCATTACCTCAAATGCGTTATCGTTCCCTCATAACGATCAACGTAGGGGTAACCGCGTAAATCTTATTTTTCTAATATTATTTTTCTAATCTTCCTATGAATGACTCGCTTTATCTTTTCCATGATACAAGCCGAGGATTCCTACCTCCATTCTATATATACACATGCACACATCTCACGGGGGGAAACATAAAGGAAAATAACAAATATCCATGAGAGACCGAAAGGCGGAATGGGTGCCTAACACCTTCCCATTTCGTAACTAAGCCTTCGAACCCTTTCTGAATCATTTGGTTTGGCACGCACCAGTATGTCTTTGGAAGCCATCCTTCGGGGTGGCTTCCCCTTTTTCTTTTGTCTGTTTTGAGTAAAATAGACTGACGACTCTGAATCTCTCTATATCTCTACAACTCACAAAATCGACGCCGGTCGAAGCGCTCTCCCGAGAGGGCACGCGCGGGACCCGAAGGATTCCTCCTCCCTCCGTGGCGGGGATCGGCGGGGATGGCCACAGTGGAGACTCCGCTGGGGATTTTATTTTGAGGGCTTGACTCTATTTACATGGATGCTATATTTGTTTATGCTTCCCCCCCCCAATATCTGCATGTTCCCTTTCTCACATGTGTATCCCATGCTTATGCTTATGTTCACACACTTGTAGAAAATTCTCCATGAACACTTCACACCACGTACACCTAGGGTCACATATATTCCCATGTTGCACGCATCACCTATCCATACTTGGCGTACCTTTTGGGGTACTTGTGCTTTGTTCCCGGTTTGGCATAATCAAAGAAAGACATTCTCATCATAAGCTACTAATAAGATAATCATGCATGATTCACACGACATCACCAAAGAGCATTGATATTGACCAAATATTACCCAGTAACTGGAGGGTCACTTCGTGATGGGCGCCGGTCCGGCAGGTCGCAGTTAGCCTAAGCGATATGACTCTCACCTTCCATTGGCCAAGTACCTTCGACGTATATTGAACGGTTCTCCCGCATCGTACCGCTTGACCGAAGTCATGACGGGAGGTATATCGCAGGGAATTCGTTCACGTACACCGAGTATATCGAATTCGCTCTCACACGTACCGTCCTCACGAGGTATATGGTGAGGTAGTTCACGTAAACTCAGGTATATCAAATGGCTTGTCCACACGTACCGATTGCCCGCAAGAGCAAGACGTATATCGTGGAAGTCACGCCAAATGGGGGAACACATGCCGATTCACCCAACCAACTGCATACCCGCATATAGGTGTCAAGCCTAGGACATGCACTTTAGATTGCCGGTTTCGATTCGAAACTCTGCCGAAATTCCGGGTCGATCTTTCGCCCAATTTTCGCGCATTTTTAAAACGGGACTCTGTCCGTGAGCCTGTTACAAGTCCAAACCGTAGCTTTGTATATACTAAGAACCCCACTTTTTCAGGCTCGGATCCCGTCCGGCATTGCATTTAGGAGAATTAAATACAAGTGAGAACATAATAATCATAATAATCATGTTGAGTTCCGTCTCCCAAAAACATTTCTCCCTTCTTTATTAAAAATCCAAAAACATTTCCCCCTTGTTATCAAAAATTCAAAAACAGTTTCTCTCCTTTTTTCTCAAAAATAAATCTCATCCTACACCTTCTCTTGTTGATCGCACGCCCTTGGCCTGGCTCCCTATTGGCTTAGGTCTTCAGTCAAATCACCCCGGAGTTTCGTCCGCTCCTCCACTACTTCTTCCGAATCCGGAATCCATCCATCTTCCATGGAGAATGCAGATCAAGCACCAGTCATACAACCAGATCTGCCGACAGTCCTAGCTCAGCTCGTGGCCAAGATTGACAACCTCCAAGCCGAGGTCCGAGAAATGCAACGAAACCAAGGTCCTATTCCTCAAGAGCCCGAGGCCCTGTTCCCTCATGCTATGGGTCCAATCGAGCCCATCTGGGTCCCGGAAGAATATCAGCACGCTCCACGTGCCCCTCCTGCCAATGGGCCGCCGCTTGCCCAGCTTCCAATGCCAAACATTCCACAACCTGTTGCTAACCTGCCTCTGGTTGCTGATCCAAATGAGGAGTTGAACAAAGTCAAAGAGGATCTCAAGATGCTCACCAAGAAGTTTGACCAAGTCAGGATCTCTGGAAATTACATGGACTACACCCATATGTCTCCTTATCCAAAAGCCAAGTTACCCGAGAAGTTCAAGATGCCAAATATCGAGAAGTTCGGGGGGAGTGGTCCCCCAATTGTTCATCTTCGCAGTTATCATCGTTCCATGACTCTGCTAGGGGCTTCCGAAGAAGTAATGGCCCAACTGCTTCAACAAACTTTGAAGGACAGTGCCCTCCGATGGTTTTTATCTCAATGAGGAATCCAGAATCCAGAATCCGTAGCTGGGAGGATGTAGCTCGAGAATTCATGTCGCAGTACAAATACAACGAAGAGCTTGAGGTCACCCGTCGTGATTTAGAGCTGCTCAAACAGAACTCCGGAGAATCAGTCAGTAACTTTATAGCCCGATGGAGGGAAAAAACAGCTACCATGACTAATTGACCATCTGAAGAAGAACAAGTCAGCATAGTGAAGAAGAATTTCTTACCCCATGTCCGAGCAACCATGGGAGGACAGTACTACCCCCATTTTCGGGCTCTCAGAGAAGCAGGAGTAGAAATCGAAGGTCTTGCCAAAACAGAAGTTGAACCGAAGAAGGTGTCCGGACAGTTCACCCCTAGAAAATATGACAAGCCTGCTAATGCTACAGTCTCAACCATCAACAACATCTCTCAACCAACCACATCATGGGCACCAGAAAGTCGACCTACTCCCATCCGAAGGGAATACACCGAGCTTCATGCTCCCCTCTCCAAAGTCTACCAAGCCCTGTTAAGCCGAAATCTTATAAAACCCTTGGATCCACGTCCATTACCCAATCCACTTCCCAGAAACTTCAAGACCGATGCTCATTGCGCCTTTCACCAAACAGCTGGCCATACCACCGACCAATGCTTCCACCTTCGGAACATAATCCAAGATCTCATTGACCGGGGTACCATCGCCCCACCGGCCAATCCTAAGCCAAAGACTACTCATAACCCCCTCCCAAATCACACCAATGCCATCTTCTTAGAAGAAAACCCGAATTTCGATCCATCAACTCAAATCACACCCCTATACCCCTCAAAACCTCTTCCAATTTGCCCATATTTCCTCCTACACCCTACTAGCTTCGCTGATCAAGCACTATCACTCCTTACCAGGGCCTGCATCATTGTCCGTACCCATTATGAAAGTAGAAGTATGGAATTATCAGATGTGTTGAACCAACTCCTAGAGTTCGGGCTGAAATTTCCCTCACAAATGATTATCGACTGCCAGAGGTTCAGTACGTTATTTTTGGAAGCACGAAAATGGGCCCGAGAATCAGATAGATGGGTGGTACCAACCGACGAAGTCAGCTTGGATGATGTTGTCCGGATCCTGACTGAAGCATTCATGCAAACCAACAGCATTTGCAGCTTGGGTCAGACCCGAGTTTTGAAAATATTTAGCAAGTGCATAAATGCCTTATTATTTTGAAAAAGGTTTTATCTCATATTTAAGTTTGGTATCGCACTCCCATGAGATACCCCTCACCTCTCCGCTAATAGTGCACTCATAGCGCATCCCTCTAAACATCCTAGTCAACCTACTCTGCTAGACTAGTTTATCACCCAACCACTATCAACCCCAGATAGTCCAAGTAATGTACGAGGGCTAAACTTCACCCCAGTCTCAACGCTATGCCATGTTCGTGCGTGGGGTGTCTCGCAAAGCGAAATCCAGACAAGGAACCCCCCCCGATACACTACTACGCGACACGGTCGATAGTTGAGATCCGCCAGTCCCTCAGTATATATATATATATCATAAGCATTTATAATATTAGAGAACTAAGGATTAAACTTTTCCCCAGTATCAACACATTGCCATATTCGTGCGTGGGGTGTCTCGCAAAGCGAAATCCAAACAAGGAACCCCCCGATACACTACTATGCGGCAAGGTCGATCGTCGGGATCCATTAGACCCTCGGTACTCGATTCATCCATATATATATAATCATATTTTACCATAACCATCCGGATCTATCTCCCGGACTGAGGATTCATATATCAAGTATTTATCAATACCTTTATTTTTCTCAAAATTTCCCATTTCCCTTTTTATACTCAGGAAATATAAATATAAAAGCTAATTCATTATCATGAACTGCTTTAACAAATCATATACCTTTTAAAAGCCAATTTTATTATCATAAAAATGCTTTTCCTTTATATGTCATCCCATTTTCCTTTTTATACTCAGGAAATGTACCCAAAGCCATTTCCATTATCATGAAAATGCTTTGATCAAATCATGCTTCCACATCCCTTCTTCCATCCGGGAGTGTTACCGAAGCCAAACCTTTATCCCATTTCCCTTTTTATACTCAGGAAATGTAAATTAAAGCCAATTTATTGTCATAAATTGCTTTAATAAAACTAAGACCGCCCCTTCGGGTTTCCCCACTGGACGCCCCCCTAAATGACTATCATCTTCCAGGGCCTATCTATACAAGACAACCTGGGAACCTACCAACATCGGGAAGCGACCATATTGCCTGCGGGAAAGTCAGGACCACACCCAGAATCCCCTAACCAGCGCAGTAAACAAATAAACGCCCATATGGCCTAGGGACTATATCCAACCTGCTCAATAGCCAGGAAGGCTTCACCACAACGCGCGCAACTTCCCTTATGATAGTGATTTAGGGAGATGTGTATAATCCATAATTTATCAATTATGAAAATCATTTATCTTTCCATTTTGAAAACATTTCATTTTTATATTTTCAAAATCATTTCCATCATATCATATATATATATACTTTATTCACATAGTATATATACATACCATATAGTCCTCCTAGAATATATAAACGGCCATAATGGCCCATAGCATCTAGCGATGACCAATAATCCCAAAGATTCCCTCCAGGAATCATAATCATGCATTCATATATGCATGATACTAAATCCAAAGTATTTCTTACTTTAATAAGTAATACACACTTAAGTCCCATCTATGGATTCATTTGGATATCTCCAAATATACTAATTCACTCTAAGTGAATATATATATATATATATATATATATATATATATATATATATATTCCCAAATTCACAAGTCCCTTAGGACATAACCCTCTATAATACTTTAATTTAGAAGGCCCTTAAACTTTCATCTCAAAGAGGAGAAGTAATACTAATCTCCAAAATCTTGGGATGAAAACAGGGCACCGGTCGACCAATACTAGACCCCCGGTCGACCGCGGGTTGTAAATAAGCCTACGAAACAAAGCAGTAGGCCCTTTCTCCTTGACGCGATCGACCGACCTTAGGGGCTCGGTCGACCGGTCACACCAGGTCTCCCAAATTATTTTTCCTCAATTCCTTTTATCCAACAACCCAAATTCATTTTCGGGGTTTCTAAACTACCCCAAAAATTATCCCGAACATCTACGCAATTAATCCTAGCCGTAATTTTTTCAATTCCCGATTTGATTTTCGAGTTGATGATTTCAACCCGGAGCTGCCATCTTGTAAAAATCATATCAAATCGTAGAAAAATCAGAAAAATACGCGATCGGCGCCCACGCGACCGTACCGAAAAGATCTACAACTTTCGTGTTTTGGCCGAAAGCTAAATCAATTCTTTTCCTGGCCAAAAAGGCCCCCTAAAGTGACGGGTTACTATTCATCGTCTTCTCCGAGACGATTTCGGCCATTAAAGCTTCTCCCAAGCTTTTGTCACCTCACCCAACGTCCTACAACCTCAACCAACTACAAATACACATATATTAAGGGTTCTAAACATCCTAGAACCCAAAACCACCAACTAATTTAGGTTAAAACCTAAGTTCCACAAAATTGAAATATTATTGGGGTTTAATTGTTTTAACTCCCAAAAACCCGTTTTATCCACGATAACCCACCCCAAAACCATTAGGGTTTGTTTATACCAAACTACGGTATGAGATATTTATGCAAAAAGATAAATAAAGCAAGTAAACACTTGCCTCGTGGATATAATCCGACGTTCTCGAGTCGAATCCGGCGGAGTTGGCCCGAGATCTCCATTTTCTCCTCCTCTTTCTCCTTCCTCTCTCTCTTCTCTCTCTTTTTTTTCTTGCTTTCTCTTTTTCTCCCTCTCCTCCTCCTTTTATAAAGAGAAAAGGGTTTTAAAACTCCTAAAACCCAAAAACGACTCGTTTATCCAATTACGAGTTACTTTTACCTCTAAAATTATCCGAAACTCATTTTCGACAATCGGACACTCTTTTCCGACTATCTCAGACATTTCGAGAATCATGGCGCAGTCGAAATTTCCATCCGAGGTATTTGACCGCAAATCACTATTCCAACCCAAAATAAATAAATGCGGTTTTCCAATTAAAAATCTTACCTCGTGTCGCTTTTCTCCATGGCGATATATAATTAAAATATTTCGACCTATACAGTCCCAAAAATAATCGCAACATCCTTTGAAACTCATTTAATCCTCGAAAATCTCAAAAAATTACTATTTAGGAAAAGTCCCCAAATTCCAATTTATATTTAATTATGGAATTTAATTGTCTCCAAAAGGGCGGGTTGTTACAAAATTCGAGGTCCGAGGGGGCACGACCTGGGCCCAACCAAATTGACGCAAAAGCCGCCAAGGGAAATAAAAAGAGGTCTGCCTAAGACCAACCAACCGCACATATGAATATTCTCCTAGCTCCAGTTTAGGCTGCAATTGCCCCCACCAAGGCACTAACCAATACAATCCACGAGCCCCATGCTCCACAAACCAATTCTCCCAGTTCTCGACATACAGGCCTATGCGGATGAAGTAGCGTGAAAAGAAGTTGGGTACAACCGTCAAAGGATATTCTGGAGGAGTTGACAAGCGAAATCTTTCAGACAACCACATGAATAGCATCACAGGGTTACCCTTCAAAAAGTCAGAACGACCTTCTCTCCAAACATCCAGGCCATTCAGAGTCTCCGCTAATATCACCGCCGCAGGATTGCGACGGTATGACATCCATGAGGTAATTGCTGCAAGTTGTGGGTCCACGCGTACTTCCCCGGTCACCAACAACAATTTTGAAACCAAGCCCAGAACAACGGCTCCTACATAGCCAGCATCACTTCCCGCAAATGCACGGACTGCAACACCGCCGGGAGGGAGATCAATCCTCCAGAAACCAATGACCTGGCCGCCGAAGGCGAGATATGAAGAAGCCCGGCCAACAAATCCCTAGGAGTACGGGAAAATTCGGGCAAAGCCGCAGCAACTCTAAGATTCACACCTAGCATGGCAGAAAATTCCTCGTAGGTAGGACAAACTTCTTCCAACCCAAAGCGGAATACATGGTCTTCGGGGTACCAGAATTGTACCGCCGCTGTCAGCATATTCCACTCAAAGGGCCGATTGCGCCACAAGGAAACTCGGCGCATGTTAAAGGCATCATAGTCGACATTATAAGAGCATATAGCTTCCAAGGCTTCGAGTTAGTTTACAAACTCAATGCTACCAGGGAGAGCCATCTCGCAAGACCAAACGATGGGGGGTATGAAGAATGCAAAAGGTGTGAGGAAAACGCTCCACCCTCCTCCCTTTTTATACTTAAAAATCCTCACAAGGGACATAATCCCTGCAGAAATCGGAGGGTATCCTACCCCACAAGGTACAAAAAGCTGAAGAGGGTTACCAATCAAAGCCTTTAAATGACGGGACTGGACTGAACTGCCGATAGGCAGGCCAGGGTGCTTGCCGATCGGCAACCCTCCATTTTTGGAAAATTTCCTCCTTTCCTCTTTTGTCAAATAAGAAAACTCCATAAAAATAAATTGATATTCTCAAAAGAATTTCAAGAATCCTGTTCCCTCCTTATGGGATTTTCCCCGTTTTGAATAAAGTAACTTCCCTTCAAAAAATTCCAAAAATATTCATTTTTTATGGTCTCAGCAACAAAGTTAAAAAGAACATGTGCATGCATTCATTCATCAGGATAATAAAGAGATAATAAAAAATTCCATTGCATTGCATATTTATTGTTTTCTGTGTTATATCATTTTGCAGGAAATAAAAAGCCAAAAACAACGGGACTTAGCCCGAACCCACACTCTCTCTCTCTCCCCCTCTCTCAAGAACTTCCACCCCTGCGACGCTCTCTTTTCCCCCTACGGCGAGATGACGCGCCCCCGCTACCCGAGCCAGAGTCTCCCCCAGATGAGGCTGACGGCACCAAACAGGAAGGAACAGGGACATCATCTCGAATGTGGGCAGTCGCCGATGATATCCAATCTCTGATGTCCCTCAGCCAAGTGGTCGACACCCGGATTTGCTGCAAGGAAAATGACAAATCAGTATCAAGCAAAAAGAAATCAAAAAGAGGAAAAGGGACCGAAAGGCTTACCACAGGACGAAGAACCTCCTCTGTCAAACCCAGCTCCTCCGGATCCATCGCAAGGGGACGGTGCAGCATCGGCACTATCCATCCATCAACCCGTTGGATGTTGTACGAAGGAGTATGCAGCCGAACAAAAGGGACCTCCGAAGTCGCCGCCGCCGCAGGTGCCGACGGACCACCACCACTGTGGGAAGACCCCACCGCCCGACTCGAACTAGCAGGAGGGAGAGGCAAGGCATCATGAATGCTGGGCGCCATTAATCAGCTCATCACAAAGTCCATATAGTCATACGACGCGGTCGTATCAGCATACAACGCATAAGACTCGCCGATCATCGCCGCGATCCTCTCATCCTCCAGCAACTGTCGCTCCCGCCTCATAGAAGTAGGAGGCTGCGCGGGAGGTACCACCACCTCCTCAGCAATCTGACGGATCACCCTCTCCCCGAGGTACCAGGAATGGCCGAACTCGTGCGCCAACAAACGCCTCATCTGCGCGTTCACCCCAGTCACCCCCGTATCCTGAATGGCGGTCCGCCAAGGATAAAAGGTCACTTGAAAATCCCCAAGCAGGCATAAGTCAATACAAAATCAGAAGGTGCAAAAAAACTAAGGCTGAAATGGAAAGAGCCTTACCCTACCACTGGTCAGGTCATTCAAGACCTGACGCACTGCCTCTAAGGAGAGAGATCCCTTCGACTGCCGGTTGGCCTTACGCCACCGGTACAGGCGACAAAAGTCCCCAACAGTGTCGTCCTTCAGAGCAATCAGTGGGGTGTTGCACCCAATCACCTCATAAAACCACGTCTGAATTCACAAGCGAAGAGAGACGCATAAGGAAAATGCGAATGCATGAAATGAAAATGCGAATGCATGAAATAAAAATGCCCAAAGTAAAGAATACCTCAAGGAGATACGTGGCTCCAGTAAAAGTCTACCGGCAGCACCGGCTGAACGCATCCAGAGAAGAGTAAAGGGTCGCCAAGGTTAGACTCCCCCAATCATAGAAAGGGATGTTCGAAAACATCCTCAAGTATGGCAAAAACCACAAATGGACGACGTCGTCGCTCGACGCCACCATAAAACCTCCCAGCACCAACAAAATGAATAACCGGACCATCTGCCTCACTTGCAGCCCGTCCTCCACATCAATCACCCTGCTCAGCAGAACATCCTTCAGCAAGGACAGCCGGATGGAATCTCCAGAAACTATCCTCCTCACATCACCGAGTGCCGCATACACCGCCTCCGGCCTCACCCGCAAAGAGCGGTCCACCTCTATCTGCTCCCCGTCACAATCCAGCCCCAGAAGTTGCTGCACATCTATGGGAGTTACTGTCATCTCCCCGAAGCCAAAATGAAAAGTGTGGGTAGTGTCCCACCACCTCTCCCCCAAAGCACACAAGACTGCTGTCGAGTGAGGCGTCTCATCTAGCGCAGCCGCCAACCTCCCAAAACCCGCTGATGATACCATCCAACACACCACGGGTGGAAGATCCTCCCAAACATCCTTAAGCCCTGTCGTCCCGCGGGCACACATATTCTTCAAAGAGATATCAGACTGGTAAAAGGAAAAATTCAGTCAAAAGTCAAGAAAGAAAGAAAAATCTCCCAAAAAGAAAGGAATGCCAAAGGTCAAGTTACTTACATAACCACCAGGAATCACTCTCGAAGAGCGATGTCGCGACGGCTCCCGCAGTAAGGTCCGCTCGTCCGCAACCGGCTCGAATGCATCAAAGGCATTCTCATTCCCCAAAGCAAGAGGCACCCTGTCCCTCCAATTTACATTCGCCCAGTCATCAACGGTCAACCACTCCTGGTGGACTGCGGTGCTCACAAAGGCGGCCATTTCTTAATGATCGGAATGATAGAACGATCCGCAGAGAGAAATCACAGAAAGAGAGAAGTCAAGAGGCTGTGAAAAATGAAGGGGATTCGCCCCCTTTATATAGGAGGCCAAACGCCATGCCGATCGGCAACCCACCTCACCATACCGATCGGCACTGTCTCTTCACTTTCCCGAGGTGGCCCAAAAGTCCGTGCCACTGCCGAATGGCACCTCTCATCCTATGCCGACCGACACCCACCTTTAAATTTCGTACAGAAATTCCCAGAAAATACCAGGAAGCCTCGAAAAATCCCCGAAAAATTCCTAAAAATCCCAGGAAGGATTTAGGACGATTTCATCAAAGAAATTTTGCACTCCTTCGGGCGACACCCCGTTTTCCCCAACGGAACCCTCAAAATCCAAGCGATTGATCTCTCGGGCAAGGCGCCTGGACCACCTGATCACCTCCTCGTCAGACTTTACAACCATCGGTACACTATCACATGGTATTCTTCCCAGCAGAAATCAGAAGAACCACTCGCCCTGAGCGATCTCTCCCAAAGGACAATCCAAATTTTTCCCGGCTTGTTCATCGTTCCCCAGCGGAATTTCAAATCCAATTCTTATCCCTCGAGCGGAACCCCTTTTTCCCCAGCGGAATCCCCAAAAGCTAAGAGTTCTCCTGGCCAAGCTCCGAAAAATCCCTAAGGATCATCTGATCACTTCCCCAGCGAAATTTTCTCACGACACTCAAAATCGGTTGCTCCCCCTCGCGAGGCCTCCTATAAAGCTTCTCCCAGCTATCAGCTCCCCAGCTCAAATCGGAATCACAAAGTTCTTTCTCCAGCAGAATCAAAATACAAACTCTTGGGTCAGAATTGGCCCCGGTCTTGGATCGTCACCATAGTTAGGTCAGAATTGACCTCGGTCCTCGGTCGTCACCACTCTTGGGTCAGAATTGGCCCCGGTCTTGGATCGTCACCATAGTTAGGTCAGAATTGACCTCGGTCCTCGGTCGTCGCCACTCTTGGGTCAGAATTGGCCCCGGTCTTGGATCGTCACCCTAGTTAGGTCAGAATTGACCTCGGTCTTCGGTCGTCACCACTCTTGGGTCAGAATTGGCCCCGATCTTGGATCATCACGATAGTTAGGTCAGAATTGACCTCGGTCCTCGGTCGTCACCACTCTTGGGTCAGAATTGGCCCCGGTCTTGGATCGTCACCATAGTTAGGTCAGAATTGACCTCGGTCCTCGGTCGTCACCACTCTTGGGCGGTCTTGGATCGTCAGCATAGTTAGGTCAGAATTGACCTCGGTCCTCGGTCGTCACCACTCTTGGGTCAGAATTGGCCCCGATCTTGGATCGTCACCCTAGTTAGGTCAGAATTGACCTCGGTCGTCACCACTCTTGGGTCAGAATTGGCCCCGATCTTGGTCGTCACCCTAGTTAGGTCAGAATTGACCTCGGTCCTCAATCGTCACCACTCTTGGGTCAGAATTGGCCCCGGTCTTGGATCGTCACCCTAGTTAGGTCAGAATTGACCTCGGTCCTCGGTCGTCACCACTCTTGGGTCAGAATTGGCCCCGACCCGTTGAATTGGTCATCTTCATCTCCTTAGGTCCTCAGAACTGACCTTGATCCTCCGAATTAATCATCTCCAGCATACTTCTTAGGTCCTCAGAATCGACCTCGACCCTCTGAATCGGTCATACTCCCTTAAAAGCATCATGCGGTGTCTAATCGACGGCTATCATTTGTTCCAAACTCACCCGTCGAGGGGCTCTGTAGACGCCCCATTCTATTACCCCTCAACTCTCCTTAGGTCCCTAGCACCTCCCTTCATCATTATAAACCCAGATCACGTCCCGAGTACTGACCTAGAAGCCATCGGGCACCCCCCGACTCAGTTTGACCCAAAAGTCAAACTCTTCGTCTCGACCGTGACTCAATGAATCCTCGAAGGGCACTGAATACCCTTTCCAACGGTCCGCCCCGTGCGCGTTTCCGACTTACCATGAGGACGAACGCGCCGTTTGTGTTCGAAACCTGACCTAGAGGCCACCGGGCGCTCCCGGGCTCTGTTTGACCTAAGTCAACTCTTCAGCTCGATCGAGGCTCAATGAATCCTCGAAGGGCACTGAATACCCTTTCCAACGGTCCGCCCCGTGCGCGTTTCCGACTTACCATGTGGACGAACGCGCCGTTTGCGTCCTAAACCTGACCTAGAGGCCACCGGGCGCTCCCGGGCTCTGTTTGACCTAAGTCAACTCTTCAGCTCGACCGAGGCTGAATGAATCTTCGAAGGGCACTGAATACCCTTTCCAACGGTCCGTCCTGTGCGCAATTCTGACTTTCCATGCGGACGAACGATCCGTTTGACTCCGAGAAGCCACCGAGCGCTTCCCGGGCTCAGTTGACCAAAGTCAATTCTCCAAACCGGGTCAAACTCTTTGGAATGTCGAAGTACATCTCCTAACCTTTCCAACGGTATGCTCCGTGCACGATTCGAACTTACCATGCGGACGAACGCGCCATTTGCGTCCGCGCGATTCCCCGTCCAATGAACCGACAAACGCTTTCGAGCCACATTTGACCCAAAGTCAACTCCCGAACTCGGGAGCGGTCCAAAGGACTTTCGAAGGTCTCTGAATTATCTTTCCAACGGTATGCCCCGTGCGCGATTCTGACCAACGGTTTGCCCTCGGCGGCCAATTTTTCGAAAAAGCCTAAGGCACACTGCCAAATGGCAGGTCCCAGATCCTGCCTATCGGCACCTGTCGATAGGCAGTGCCATGACAGGGCCGATCGGCAGTCCCCTGGGGTTATAAAAGGAGGCTTTTGCCTCATTTGCAAGGGGATCCCAGATCAGATAGAAATCTCTCTGAAAAAGAATCCCAGAAACCTCTCTCGAAGGAAGCGTGATTTCAACTTCCAAATCCCCTTTTTACTTCCACTTTCCATTATCCCTTTCATCAAACTTGGGGAATTAATCATTCTCCATCATCATCCAAGTGCAAGAGCTGCTCTCCCACATCCAAGATCAAGCTCAAGACCTTCAAGAAGGTCCAATTTTCTCAACTTTCTCTGGAATTCTCTTAAATTCTCAATAATTTGTTTTCCTATTTAGCACTTTTATCATCTCATCTTACATATCCTAATATACTTTTCTATTTAGTATTATTGCGCATCTCTTATTTTCATATAAATAAAAACCCCAAAAACAAGAAAAAGAGGGTTTACTCATAAATTCCAAATGAGGGATTCTCACACTTCTTCACACTCTTCTCATAACTAAAACACTTTTTCTACACACACACACACACCCTTACAAAATAAGAGATCCCACATTTGGATTTATGGGATAAACCCCACCCCTTTGCTTTGTATGCGAACTACGTGGACTTTGATGCCTTTATAGGCTACGTAGGCGTTTCGGGGTAAAACCCGAGACTCGAGTCCTTTCTCTCACTTTTTCTCTCATTGCCTATTTTCTCTAAATCCATTTCTCTTATATTATATATATCCTTGTTCTTAGTGATGCATTACCTCATATGCATTATCGTTCCCTCATAACGATCAACATAGGGGTAACCGCGTAAATCTTATTTTTCTAATATTACTTTTATAATCTTCCTATGAATGACTCGCTTTATCTTTTCCATGATACAAGCCGAGGATTCCTACCTCCATTCTATATATACACATGCACACATCTCACGGGGGGAAACATAAAGGAAAATAACAAATATCCATGAGAGACCGAAAGGGCGGAATGGGTGCCTAACACCTTCCCATTTCGTAACTAAGCCTCCGACCCCTTTCTGAATCATTTGGTTTGGCACGCACCAGTATGTCTTTGGAAGCCATCCTTCGGGGTGGCTTCCCCTTTTTCTTTTGTCTGTTTTGAGTAAAATAGACTGGCGACTCTGAATCTCTCTACATCTTTACACCTCACAAAATCGACGCCGGCCGAAGCGCTCTCCTGAGAGGGGACGCGCGGGACCCGAAGGATTCCTCCTCCCTCCGCGGCGGGGATCGGCGGGGATGGCCACAGACCCGAAGCCCATTAAGAGTTAATTCATTAACTAAAACTTTTGTGTTAGTTATCATTGTGTTATCGTGTTGTCTCATTTTGTCACAATTGAATTTCTAATTTGTATTTGTCGCAGTTGAATGAACTTGGGCTAGAGATGATATACGTATTTACTCAATTTTTATTATTTATCGGGACCGTATGTAAATAATATATTTTATTGTTCATTTATTGATTTAAATGGACATCCAAGTTAGACGTTTTGAATATTTTGAATCATTATTATATTATAATGAATTAAATAAATAAATAAATAAATATAAACATGTACATCTTATATTATTTTTAAAGACTCAACCTTTTTGGAATGTTTTTTCAAAAAAACATAGTCATAAAGTCCGGGAAATCAGAATTTTCGAAATCTCAAAATAGTTTTCGTTCCATTTTTGTGTAATAAGTTGTTTAATGAAATGGGGGAGTTTTTTTGGGATCCATTGTAGTCTTTTGGCACTCCAAAGTGTATATGAAATGTCTAGATTGTCCTCAATTACTATAATAAGGCAAAATCCAAGAAAAAAGATGGACAAGGGTATTTTGGATAATTCATAACATTTTGCAGTGCTAGAAGATTATAATGGAGTGCATTTAGCCGTACCCTATATCTTATTACCATGTTAAATTCTCAAGAGAAACAAATAAAATTCTCAAGAGAAACAAATAGATTCCTCGTTGAACTTTACTGCCTTAGAATAACTTCCTAGAGTGGATAATTCTTTTTCTAGAAGACAATATCAAACACATTAAAGACAATACCGGACTCTAATCAATTAAGAGAAAATCTTTCACACACACAAAAAAAACATCAACAGTGTAAAAGACTACATTCGATGGCTAACCCTCTTAGAGCATGTACAATGGTGGAACTAAAATACAACAGAATTTGTAAGTTAACAAATTCGGATTTTTACATTGGTGGGAAGAAGTTAGCAAATTCTGTTCCTTGATTTGCAGTCGTTTTCCAAATATACAAATTACTTACTGAATTTGCAAAGGGTTCCTACGAACTTCTGAAGTTTGTAGGAATTCCCACGAATAAATAAAGGCCGTAGGAAGGATATATAATCATTTTTATCATATATTTGGGTTCCAACGAACAAGAGAATTCCGTATAACTTCCTACGAACTAATGTTCTTCATAATAAATAGAAAATATACTTCCTACGAACAACATTAGTTCGTAGGAAGTCATTATGCAAATCCTTCCATTTCCACCACTTTAGAGACTAGGCAGAGAAAAGGTAAAAAAAACCTTTTCACTTGGTAAAGTTACCTTTCGTACCACTCCTCCACTCCGGATGCTCTTAGAAGTCTTTAATCATTTTGCTTTTATCACTATTGATGAATAATATCTAGCGATATTGCGAAAGGCCATAAAAGCTGGCACTGGTCACATAACAATTTTTTTTTCTCATCCGTCCATTATATTACTCTTTACATCTACTATTATTAGCAACTTGTAAAAACACGGCTATGAAAGCTCGCCTATGAGCAAGCTTACTCTGGGTTAGGGGACGAATTTTGATATCATACAATATTATTTATAGTTCTTCCACTGAATATGAAAACACAAACACTGTTTAAACCTTAATATAATACTGTAATAAATTAAGGGTCAAATATCAAGAAGTTCCTCAAACATTTTTAATACACATTTAGTTACAAGTATTTTATTTTGTACCATAAAGTCCCTTATTCTCTTACTTGTAAAGGTCTGCGCCAGCGACATGGTGAATGACTTTTTGGAGCAAAATAAAAAGGCTTGGATTAAATGTGTATTAAAAAATGTTCGAGGGATTATTTGGTATATGCCCCATAAATCAATGGGAAAATGCAAAATAAATCCTGAAGTTTAAGGTCATTTTCAATTTTAGATTCGATATTTCAAAAGTTTCAATGTTAATCTAGAATTTTTTAAATTGATGCAATTAAACCCACTGTCACGTCTTCATAAAAAAACTTAACGAAAAAGCTAAGTTGCATCATACGTGACTTGTGCTTATATATTGTTCATCAATGCATTGACACGTAACTCCTAAAAGTGTATTTCACAAAAATTCCACCGTTTAAAACAATTAAATTCGAAATCTGCAAAAATGGAATAAAAGAATAATGAATCGCTTAATTCAATTAGTCCAAATTCTCAATTAATAGATTCAACACCTCCGCCGCCGCTCACCTCCAAATACCATCGCTGCCATCATTACCTCCAAACACCGCCACTGCCAAAACCACCTACAAAGACCACCGCCTCTATCACCACTCAACCATTGAAAAAATGTCCAGTTAGCCATTGCCCACCACCTCCTCCACCTCGACTTCCACCCATCATCATTCACAAGCAAATCAAAACCAACCGTTTGACTCGGTTTGAACACCAACACCTTATTCTAAAAAAAAGAGGGCCATAGCAATACTGTCAAATTGATTTAACACCAAAGTTTGAATCGATTTATGAAAAAATTCAAAACATTATAAAATTCTCATATGAATCTCTCCATATAATTCCCAAAAAAGATATGACCCAATAAAATTTTTGTTTGTGTGTGAGAATGTTGGTCACAAATTATTTGAATCTCTCAACATTTTTTTTGTTTAAGTGTGTAAAAACATTATCAAAACGCATATGAATCTCCCAATATTTGAAATAAAAAATTGGAATTAAACCCCAATATGGAAGAAGAAATCTCATAGATCCATACATATAATTTGAATCCCCCCCCAACAAATATATATATATATATATATATATATATATATATATATATATATATATATATATATAGACAGAGTCATGTGCACACTAAGTTTATATATATATATATATATATATAAATATATATAGACAGATATATATATAGACAGACTCATGTACACACTAAGTTTGCACATTATTTTTTTAAAATAGCAAAAAAAATATTTTTGAGTTGATTTTTTTGTGTGATGTTTAAACATTTCAAGGGACCCATATAAAAAAATTATCTAAAAAAACTTTTTTTGCTATTTTAAAAAATCGGTCAAACTTTACTGCTTTTAACACTTAAAAGGATGCAAAAGTTTGACTGATTTTTTAAAAATAGCCAAAAAAGTTTTTTTAGCTGATTTTTTATATGGGTTCCTTGAAATGTTTAAATATCACACAAAAAAATCAGCTCAAAAATATATTTTTTAATATTTTTAAAAAATAGGTGTGCGCCAGCACGTGTGCAAACTTAGCGTGCACAAGAATCTGCCTCTCTCTCTCTCTCGCTCTCTCTCTCTCTCTCTCTCTCTATATATATATATATATATATATATATATATAATTCAAATAACAAGCAAATAGATTTTAAAACTCATTTTCTAAAACAAACCATCAAAACTAAATCTAGAGATGACGAGAGATACGAGGATGATGATGGGGGCGGAGAAGAGTCGGAGACAATGGCGGTGGTGGTGCTAGGGTGACAAATTAGAGATGATTGAGGTGGTGGTTACAGAAGATTTTGGAGAAAACGGTGGGTTTGGTAAGCATCGAACAAAATGGGTTTGATTAACCCACATTTTTTCCTTTTCTTCTTTCCTTTTCTTTTATTTTAAATATGTGCGTGTTTAGTTCATTTTTTTTAAAATGAGACACGTGGCATTATCTTACATGAGAACTTAACAAACATGCCACATAGGATACCACCTAAGTATAAGTTTTTTAACGGAGGTGTGACCCTGGGTTTAATTGCGTTGATTTTAAAAATTCAGGGTTAACTTGTAATTTTTGAAACATTGGGTCTAAAATTAAAATTGACCTTTAACTTCAGGGTTAATTTTTCATTTTTCGCATAGTAATAAACCATGGTAATGAAGTAGGCGAAATTCCACTGATCACAATGTTTCCCACCTAAGTAAATTATGTGCACCTATCTAAGGTTAATTATAATGATGGATACTCCCCCATACAGTTTAAAAATAACACAAACCTCCATTTTTGTTTGAAACTATGTAGGGGCGTAATCATTTTTTGTGTATTTCTTTTAACGAGGGGTATTATTGTACTTGTATGCATTTTCCCCAGTATATATATAGTGGCCCTTAGCATTGTCGCTCATTATTTTGGAGATTATGAAATAGGGCTTGCGAGATAGTTCCCTCATTAATTGTGTTGTTGTATTCAATTAATCGCTTTTGCTCCCATCAAATTTGGTATCAAAGCATGGTTTGTTCTTGAACCATCTATTCTCGTCATTTAGGATTTTATCCTCCATTCCTCCCCACAACTAAACCAACCGACTAAAAACATCCTAGGGTTTACTGTCGAAACCCCTCTTTCTCACGCCATACACCCACTCAATTACAATGGCATCAGGTCATCGCTTCCAATGTATAAACAAAAAGAAACCTCCACTCCTAAAATCAAACTTTAAAGGTTTGAAACTTTTACTGTGTTTCTGGGTGTTTTTCTTTCATTTCAGATACCCACAAAATTGTATCAATGACCAACACATAATTATTGAGATACGCACATGCCTTAAATTCCCCTAATTCACATGCATAAACCTTTCTGTGAGTACATATATAGTAGAAATGTAATTGACCCCTTAAATATTTTCACCTAGAATTAATTATTTATCCAATTTGCCATGCTATTTCATGGAATCAGTAAAAGGGTATATTGTATATCCAACATGATTGCCCAATTCCACCAAATATCTCTCTCCCTCTCCTCGCCTATTTCTCAAAAACCTTTACATTTCATAACCTCTCTTTTTTATCAATGAGAATAAGATGCTTTCGATGTTCCGACCAACCCTTAATCCCAATGTAACTATCGTTGAGTCGGCTCACTCTCCCATTTCTCTAACGTCTAATCGAATTTCCCGTTTTGCGAGAACCGAAGCACGAGCTTCCCTCTTTGATTACTTGCATTGCACTAGAGGATTCCACTTCACAGATGCGGAGCACATTAGCAAGAACTCATCGTAATTTCTTCAAGGCTTGCTCTCCAAGCTCGAGAATGAGCAAGATGTTTCGCGGGATTTATCCAAGTTCTTTCGGTACAATCCCATTAATGAGTTTGAACCTTTCTGGGAGAGCTTGGGTTTGAACCCATGTGAATATGCTTCACTTCTTCCCCCGAACTTGATGTAATTAGGGGATGATAATGTCTTGCTTGATAACTTTCATGTTCTTTGTGACTATGGGGAGTAAGATTGGCAAGATGTATAAGGAAGTCAATGAGATATTTAGATATGACTATGGGATATTGGCAATGAAACTGAGGGCTTACGAAGAGTTAGGTTTGGGTAGTCAACGGTTATTAAACTGGTGAATTGTTGCCCTTCACTTGTAGTTGGTAGCGTAAACAACGACTTTGTTGCTGTTCTCGAGAATTTGAAAGGATTGGGATTTGGAAAAGACTGGATTGGACGGTATTTATTGGACAAAAGCACTTATAATTGGAATAAAATGCTTGACACAATGAGGTTTTTTACCGAATAGGGTTAGAGTGAGATATAGTTGGAGATTTTGTTTAAGATGAATCCTGCATTACTGTTTGAAGGTTCTGGGAAAAGGATCTACATATTAGTTGGCCGATTACTCAAATTGGGTCTTAAGATGAATGAAGTTTATGATTTGTTCTTAAGAAATCCTCAATTTTTATCAGCAAAGTGCACAAAAAATCTTTGGGAGGCAGTGTGTTTTATGTTTGAGATAGGAATGGCAACTGAAGTAATTGCGAGTATTGTAACTACCCCCTTACCTCTTCTTGGTTCACATTCGCTGAAAGCCCCCACTACTGTCTTGAAAAATTTAAAAGTTAACGAGCATGATTTATGTTAAATTATAAAGGAAGATCCTTTGAAGTTGATCAATTTGGGGTCTAAAATGAATACCATTGGCATTGAACAAGCAACTTCGCAGATTCCAAGCAAATTTTTGGACAAAATAATTTTTTTTGTTGAGATTAGGTTATGTTGAAAACTCAAACGAGATGGCGAAAGCCTTGAAGAAGTTCCAGGGAAGAGGAGATCAGTTACGAGAGATGTTTAATTGCCTTATGCAAGCTGTGTTGGATTACAATGTCGTATCAACTCTGATAAAACAAGCTCCACCGATGATAAACCAGACCAAAGATGTGCTTAAGAAAAAGATTGATTGTTTGAGGAATTATTTGGGTTATCCATTGGAATCTATTATAACATTTCCATCATACTTGTGTTACGATATGGAAAGAATCAATCTTAGATTTGCAATGTATGTATGGCTGAGGGAGATAGGTGCAACGAAGCCCATGTTATACTTGAGCACGATCCTTGCATGTTCAGAACCACGATTTGTTAGATATTTTGTTTGAGTACACCTAGAAGGTCCTGCCAAATGGGAAAGTTTAAAAAATTCATCATGTTCAAGCTAAGATCAAGTTTTATCCTTTGTTTATTATATCGTTTTTATTTCTTACAAAAAACATTTAGGATTTTATCATGGAGGATATTTGGAGAGGTTGGGACATGGACTAGGTAAACACTAGAAACCCAACTTGAGTTTTGTCCTTGCCACCATCTTCATGCAAATTGATCTAGTGACAGCAGGCTAGCCACCTATAGCCGGGACCTCCACCAATAGGCCGAGGGGATGAATTCCATCCTAGTTGATTAACCACCCCTCGACAATCCTTCTCTTTATTGAACCCACCCCGAGACCACCTCCGATCGGGCAACATTGGCCCCGACTAAACCCTACCCACTTTTCGAACACGACATGAACCCCTTAGCACCAATTATCCTAAAAACTAGAATTTTTTCCCCTTCTATAAACCCAATCAACCCCATACCTTACGTGACCGAAAATACTAAACCCCATCCCTTTATTGAGTCCTTTTTTCACCCACTAACTGGGGTTAAAATCAATCTCAATTGATATGCCCCTTTTCCTATATACTTCCATTATCCATCATCGAATGACCTACTCCCATGTTCAAATTCTTTATCTCACGAGTCTATCTTGACAACTCCAAATCGAAACCCTAGATTTGCAACGAGTGAATTCACCTCACTTAGGGAGGCAACCACACTGATATACCACCGCACCCTGTTAGCCCTCTCCCCACCCAAGGAGGAAACATATTGGTCTCGAAAAAATATTTTTTTACACGAAATGTACGTCAAGGGGATAGTTATGTACGATTATCATTGATGGAGGATCCAACGAGAACCTTGTCTTGACGAAGATGGTGTCCAAAATTTTATTGGCTGGTGGGTCCTATAGATTTTGTGTTACATTGGATGGTTTAGTGACGCCAACACTATGGTTCCAACCCAGCTTTATGTGCCATTTTCGATTGGGTCATATTCGGATGTGGTCCTTTACACCATGGTGGACATGACCATTTTTCACATATTACTAGGTCGTCCCTTGAAGTTTGACCGAGGTATGCCCGATGATTGTCTAAACATATACTCCTTTAAGCGAGATGTTATTCGAGTGGAGCTTCTAATCTGTTCTCCCCTTATTTTTCCACCGAATGTCATATTGGTTATGACGTCTACCTTAATGTTTGAGGCCCGAAGATAAAGGATATTGTTACGCGCTAGTGATCACGCTGGGTACCCCTGATATAGACATCTCCCCAGATATGCGCGTTGTTTTAGAGACGTTTGAGGATGTGTGTATCCCATTGGAGGGCGAATTATCATTGAGGGACATTCAACACGCAATATATTTAGTGTCGATGGCTCATTTTCCTCATTACTATATGTCACCAGCCGATCATGAGGATTTGCAGTGACATGATTTCGATTTGTGCAGCCATGGATTATTGAGGGAGAGCATGTCTTTGTCCCATTCCTTCCCTCCTTATTACGAATAAGGATGACATCTAAAGGACGTGTGTTGATAGTCGTGAGATTAATAAGATCATGATCAAGAATACATTTTCTATTCCTCGATTGGAGAATATGTTAGACTAGGTTCATGTAACTTATGTGTTCTCAAAGCTAGGTTTATAGAGTGAGTAACATCAAATATGTATGTGCCCCGAAGATGAATTGAAGACTGCCTTCAAGACAAAAGATGTCCATTTTTGGGTGGATAGTTATGCTGTTTGGTTTGTCCAATGTCCTGTCGATGTTCATAAGGGTGATGGATCAGGCACTGCTCCCATTCTTGGGTAAATTTGTGGTCTTTTACTTCAACGACATTCTCATTTATAGTCGTTCAGAGGGGGGTGTAATAAGATCATGTACACCAGGCACTTGAGGTGATTTTTTCCCCACGAGTACCATCTATATTTGCGCAAGTGAGATTTTATGGATTCGTAGATTAATTTATTAGGGTACATTGTGTCGGCCGAAGGGATGAGGGCTGATGAGTCCAAATCTCAAGATATTATTGATTGGCCTGTTCCCACCTCAATCGTTCAGGTGCGTAGTTTTCATAGGTTGGCTAGTTTTTAGCGACAATTCATCTTCGTTTCTAGTTCCATTATGTTGTCGATCACGAAACTCATAGGGGTCTTGGATACTAATTTCCTCTGGACATGAGAGGTCGATAAGGGATATCGCTTCATTAAGCGTCACATGACTACCGCCTCAGTCCTAGCCTTCTCGAATGTCACCCTGAATTTTGGGTTATCATGGGTTGCATGCAGGATTGGCATTGTGCTCCAACAAAATATTCGTCGAATGGATTTTTTTAGCCAAAAGTTCTTTAGTTGTTATTAATTATTCAGCCTATGATGTCGAGTTTTGTGCCACACTTTAGTTGTTACGACATTGGCATGAGTATCTCATCTATTGGGAGTTCGTTAGCAAGTCGGATCATAGGGCATTGTGATTTGTTAACAATGAGAAGATTATTGACATATATGCAAAGTTGTGTAACTTGCTTCAAAAATACACATTTCACTGCGTTGAGTCATCGTTATTATGTTTTGATTGTTTTATGAGGCTCTGTATTTGCTTTGAGATCGATTGTTGTGGAGTGTGCCAATCATTAGCAGGCTTTAGGTGACTTCGTGTTACATGATGGACCTTTGTTCCGTGAATTTTCCTTTATATTTCCACATCCTCCCTTCAGAAGAAGATTATTCGATAGGTTCATTTGGTAGGTATAGCCGGAAACATATGAGCCTCACGCACATGAGCGACAACTCGAGATAAATTATTTTATCCAACCATGCGGCATAACACTAATGCCTTTATCCGGATCTGTTATATATGCTAGATGAAAAAGGTGTGGAAAATAATTGCCGTATTGTTCACTCCTTTTCTTATCCTAAGAAGTTGTCGCAGGATGTGTTGATGAACTTCATAGTGGGACTACCTCGTACGACCAAAAACTATGATTTCATTTTCTTGGAGAGTGATTGTTTCTCAAATATGGATTATTTCATTCCTTGTAGTAAGATCATAGATGCCTCTCATGTAGAAGACTTGTACTTCTGTGAGACTCTTCGATTCCATAACGTCCCAGAGCACTACGCCAAATAGGGAAAATTGTCACGATTTTGGATCATGACAAACTACATTGTTCAAGGTCCTATACCGTGATAATTTTAAGGGTGACCATTTTGGGGGTCACAGTCCAAAATCGTGACCAAATATAAGAGTCACAGTCGCATTTCATAACCTATAATTGGGGACATTGTTATGGTCAATAACCGTGACCAGTGGTCGCGGTCACGAACCGTGACTACTACTTAACTAGTCACAATTACGAACCTGACCCTTGCTATGAAAATAGATCTTAAGGTCACAGTTCATGATCCTAACCTCCTACTATGAACTTTGATTGATTGGTCACAATTATGAACCGTGTCTCCCTGTCGTGAACATTAATTAAATGGTCATGATTGTTGACCATGACCCCCTTTTACCCATTATAAAATTAGCACGGTTATGGCCATGATTCTGGACTCTGACTAATAATAAATATGTTTTAAAAAAATTGTTTGATTTTTTTCTTCTAGAAAACTTATGTACATATTTTCAAACCTCTCATACAATTCCATTATAGAACTAATTAATACATCAATCTGAAATCAATAATATTAAAATTACCAAGCTATCAAATTAATTACACGAATACAAAACTAATAATATTAAAATCCTCAAAACGTTCTTTGGTATTCTCGAAGTATATGTAGTCTCATTGTAATCGACATCCGTGCCCACCAAAATAGATCCACAAATAGCACAAAATGTTCCAGATATTAATATAATATGATCCAAACAACGAAATGTTCCTAACCCAAATAGTTATTGTCTTAGCATGTTATCGTGTCGGTTGTATCATAACTACTAATTCCGAACCGTTATATTAACAAGTTTATCATGTTAACCCGACATTGAACCAAACCCAACATGACTAAATCCTTTAACTTATAATTTCGTGTTGTGTTATCGTATCGATTGTATCATAATTACCAAACCCAAACTGCCATCTCAACTAGTTTATCGGGCGTAGTGCATGGATGTGCAAGTGCGTGCACGTGTGTGAGGAGTAGAATCATGCTATCCACATCATGTAAATGATGGGAATGAATCCTACTAAGGAGAGAAAATATGAGCGAATATCCCAAACAAGTAACTTGATTATGAAAGAGTGAGTATGCATGAACGAGGCTGCTAAGAAGACAATAAAGAAATAAGTGAAAATGCCTAAAATGTGAACAAACTCCAAAATCGTAATCTCATTTTAGAAAGTTGAGTACACATGTGTGAGACCACTAAAGGAGTAGTAAATGATAGAGAACTAACTATATGAGTACAAGATGCTAACTAGATGAATGGGATGATAATATATGAAGATAAATTGAAGGAAATTGATAAAAAAAGGACTTGAATCCCAAAATGACTTTGGGATGCCTACGTAGCCAAAAAGGGCATCAAAGTCCATGTAGTTCATAATATGAACAAGTTTGGGGGTCTAACCCATAGTTCGAATCTAGGGTGTCTCTTTTGATTTATGAAAAGAGTGTGAAATGTGGTGAAGGTGTAGAAAAATGTGAGAATACTCTAAATTGATAATTATGATATATGCTCCCTTTTTAGGGTTTTTGATATATATATATATATATATATATATATATATATATGTGTGTGTGTGTGTGTGTGTGTGTGTGTGTGTGATAATAAAAAGGGTAGGATTAATGATAGAATTAAAATAAGCAAGTTACAAATGGAATAAGAACAATAAAATATGCAAAATAGATTTTATGGGACTAGTAAAACATAAACGATATTACAAAATGTATTAAACATAATTTATAAGCAAAGAGTTCTGGTTTTAACGTGTTATCGTGTCGGTTGTATCATAATTACCAAACCCGAACCGTTATTTTAAAACGTTTATTGTGTTAAGCCAACATTGACTCAAACACAATAGGATTAAACTCGTTAACTTATAATTTCATATCATGTTATTGTATTGGTTGCATGTAAGGACATGATTTTATAAATGTCCAAAGATAATCTAGGCTTTTCTGAGTTTTCTAGATTACCGATAGTATGTCGTATACCATTACTTTTGGCGCGTCCTGACTCGATCACCCATGACGGACACAATCCGAATCCGAATCCGAAGAATCAAGCCTCATCATCATTATCCCATCATCTTCCAAATGTGCGTCGTGCATCAACATCATGAAATGTATGTCTTCATTCGTTCCCACTATCTCCACTCGCTAAAAGGTATAATGTTTGATTTGGAGTTTTTAATGTTTACGTATTTATTTGGGAATTTTTATAAAATGTTTTTATCAAAGTAAGTCGGATTTTCGAAGTTAGAATTAATTTTTAAAGACCTGTTGGCGAACTTAAAAAAATATTTTTGACGCTTTAGTCGTTCAAGCAACAAAGTCATGTCATTCAAATGACAGGATGCTTTTGATCACACGACCCATTAAGCAACATCACATGTCGCGCGATAGGTCGCGAGAAGCTCACTTGAAGCATTTCATCTAAGGTCCTCGTACTGTTTGTGTTTTTATTTGGTCGTTAAGAGGTCGCGAGATAAAGTATCAAGCGACATCTGTTGTCGTTCGAGTGACATGCACTTGTTGTTTGAGCGGTCGCACCGACTTTAATTTTTTTTATAAATACCAGCTCTCAAGCTAATTTTTTCTAAGTCTTTTCCAACTTCGTTTTCTGCAGAACTGTTGCGTTTTAAGACTCCATCTTTTAGGTTTTTTAACCTACTTTGATTCACCAAAACATCCCAAATATTTATTTGAATAATTCTAAACCCTTATTACTCATTCCACACATTCTTGGAGTACTATTGTGGAGAAGGAAGCCTATCTCCATTGCTGACCGTTGGAGCTCTTGAGGGATCTCTTACTGACGATGACGAACCAACGCCTGCGGACATTCGTGCGTCACAACAAGCTGTATTTCTTCTATGTAATTGTAAGTCGTCGTTTATAGTTTATAGAGAAATAAAAAAGGTTTTGCCCGTGCTGGGGATTTTTCCTCAAATTTGTATTGTTAATGCTTTTGGTTTGCATGCCAAATTATTCATATTGATTTCAATCACAATTAGATGCATGTGTTAGGATTTTAATTAAAACTGGTGCTAATATTGGAATTTAATTAAACAAGTTTAATCATTGAGCGCAAGTGCACTCTCAAATTGGTATCAGAGCAATTTACACAATTATACCGTGTAATTTTTTTGCAATTTTTTTCTAGATATTAATTTTTATCCAAAAATTGATTTTTGAAAAAGCACAAACTCAATGGAGAACTTGTATAATCGAATGCCAATGTTTCATGGTACTAATTATGCTCATTGGAAAGTCTGTATGAAATCACTACACCCAAAAGGTCAAATTGTCACCTTTTAGCCGACCAGCCTTATCACGGTCATTGATTGTGATAAAAAAACGAGCATTTTTTGTCACAGTCAATGACCGTGACAACTTTAAATAGTTGTCACGGTAAAAAATCTTGACAGGTCCGTGATAACTATTATAATGAAAACCACCGATTTCTTTCCGTCCATTTTCTCTCTTTACTGCTCGAGCACCGGTTCTCTCTCTCTCTCTCTCTCTCTCTCCCCCCCCTCTCTCTTGTGTATGTGTGTGTGTGTGTGTGTTGTGTATATGTATATATATGTGTGTGTAAAATTGTGTGTGTGTGTTTGTGTGTAGGTGTATGGGGGTGGGGGGTGCCAATGGTGGGGCAGGTGTGTGTGTGTGTGTGGGGGGGGGGGGGGGGGGGGGGGCGCAGTGGTTGTTGGGGTTGGGGTTGGCGTAGGGGTGTGTGTGTAGGTGTGTGGGGGTGGGGGGTGGCGGTGGGGCAGTGGGGTGGGGGCGGGGACAGTGAGGGTGGTGGTGGGTGGGTGGGTTGGGGGGGGGGGGTGGCAGTGGGTGTGGGTGGGTGTATAGGTGTTTCTTGATATTGAATTGTATTGGAATTGGTATTGATATTGAATTGAATTGCATTGGTATTGAAATTTTTATATTGAATTGAATTGAGTTGGACAAGTTGGATTAATTGCACATGTAGATATTTAAATTCTTGCCTTACTCTCTCATATTAAATCCCAATTAAATTGTGTTAACAACTACCTTATCAAAATGAAAGGGTATCGCGTGCGCGCGCGCGGGGTAGGTGGGGTGGGGTGTCATTATTTGGATTTCACTTCGGTTAGCCATTCCACGCACGAAATTTAGTGATGGGCAGGTGTGACAATTCAAAACTTAAATATAATTAACATGTTTTTAATGTAGTATCGTATTTCATGAGAAGTCACATAGTGTTACCATTCCTTTAGCTCCTTACGAAATGGACTAAAACAGATGAAATGTTCTGAACATTAATAACCTTTTTAATTTGTATACATTGTAATTCTATAGGTCCCGTTTCTCTAAATTGGAATTGAATTCTAATTGGTATAAATTGAAATTGAATTTGAATTGGTATTGATATTGGTATAAGTTTTAGTTCTTGTGCATAATTTAAAATTAAATGAAGCATACTTTAAATTACATAATTAAATGAAATCTCTCGAATTGTGATAAGACATAATTAAATGAAACATACTTTAAATTACATATAGTGCACATAGATACTAGCCTTATAGTTATTATGCGTATGCATTCAATAGCCCTTAGACCCGTTCAAGAGTCATTACCCTTGTAATGAGATCTCTCGAATTGTCCCATTTGAAAAGTTTGGGACTGCAATGTATAATTATATTCTTAGTGGCTTAAACTTGTTACTTTTGGGAGAAGTTCTCCAGTCGTATCTTAATGCTCTATAGGTACATACTAAATGATGCGATGTTAAGTGTTATTTCAATTGATAAATTGAAATAACACTCACACTTGCGAATGTATATCGTGTACTTGGATAACTATGGGGATATGCTGCCGAATTTTCCTCAAATTGGAACAATGTGCATGAGCTGTTAAGTATATTACAGAAATATGAGGTCTTGAATGGGATAAGACCACTCACCGTTTAGAGGAGATGGAGGAAATATGAATTAATATTATAAATTGAATTTTAATTTCAATTTGAAATTAAAATTAAAATTAAATTTGAATTTGAATTTGAATACACGAATAAATTTACGCATAGAAACTAGCCTTCAAGTTCTTATGCATACGCATTAGCTAGGTGATTGTTTACACTAATGGGAGCTAAATGATCAAGTCGAAAAACTGAGCGTCCGTGTAAATACGCTAGTCGTTGTTATCGGCTTCCAACCGCAATACAAAAACCTAAACTTTAACTACACTCTTGCAGAGTATAGTGGTGAGTCTGGGTATCGAATCCACAGGGAGTTAGGACGTCTGAACGTGACGACAAAGGTAAGGTAGTTTAATCCTAAAGTTGATGCTAAAATAAAAAAGAAAAGAAAAAGATGATTGATTTTTGGATTTTATCTATGAATTAACTAAATTCAATTAAATTAACCTACGCATGCAAAATTAACTAACTAAGAAGGAATTAATATGAATGAAGACATGGGTAAAGAATACACTCCCCCAAACCCTAGTGTGTATGCCAGTACAAAATTAGTCATAAATTAGATAATTGATTAGACCCAGTCTTTAGTATTCCAAAGCATTACATATATGAGGTTCAAGCCCGCATCATACATAATCAAAGAATGAGTAAAGCAGTGTTTCAATAGTTCACGCGCGTTGCATCCTTAAGCACCCTGGTTACCTATGGGAAACGAGGTCAAAAGGTCTACAATGGTTATGAAACTATACAACACGATCTAATCACTTATTTAATTTAGAGGACAAATTTTATATCTATGCATACCACATCGCGTTGGCTTCATGCATCCCCACCCTTAAAAACTTATCTTAACATGATTAAAATAAAATAAAACTTAAAACTGAAAGTGCAGGAATCCATAACTAAATCTAGAAAATTGAGAACATGACTTGAATTGGGATTGGAAAACTAGAAAGCAACAATTGATTAAACTAACTATGAAAGCTATAAAAACAATAAATTAAAATTACTTGCAATGGATGAATGATGAATCTTGAATAGATCTTTGAATCTTGAATTGTAGCCAAACTTCAAAGCTAGGGTTCTTGGATACAAGAATCCTTTAAAAATTAACTACTAGCCTCCTACAATTTGAAGTAACAAACCTCCCCTTCTTCCTACCAGGGTCTGCCCTTTTACATATCTAAAAAATGACTCTTTCCATGCCTCTCCACATTTTACAACTAATAAAAAGAAATTATACAAGAAATTTCAAGAGTTGAAACTCTTCAGCTTCCAGAATTAATTTCAACTTTTGACTTTCTGTCTCCAACTTTAAATGGGCATAACTTCTTCACCGTAGCTCGTATTGGGGTGCCATTTTTTTCAATGTTCTTGTAATTTAGAGATATTCAACTTTTTAGTTTTCCCTACCACGGAATATATATGTAAAATTACAAAAAGGACCTTGAACTCCCCATTTCTTGCTTTCTTTCACTGTTTTGCATTCTCTTTCGCACTAATTTGCATGAATACCTGTAAAACACATAAGAGATATACAAAATAAATAATACTTGCCAAAAAGGGTAGTAGCATAAGTGTAAGACAAATCCAAGCTATTTACAATGCATGGGATCATAAAAATACCGAAACTAAGGGGATAAATGTGAAGAATTTATGCCTAATCACTAAATATTCACACTTTTGTTTATGATAATCCACAAATATAAGCTTCTTACCCATAATAGGTGATTAGGCATAAATTCTTCACATTTATCCCCTTAATTTCGGTATTTTTATGATCCCATGCCCCACAAATATAAGCTTCTTACCCGTAATAGGTGATTGTTTGTAGTAGCTGTGATGGGATATCCTAAATACAAAGAGTGGATGGGTGAGACAAATAGATTAGGGGATTTATTTCGTAGAGGTGATAATGAATTTGTAAAATACGCAAAGAGATGTCATAATGATGAAGAGTTTTCGTGTCCGTTTGCTAGGTGTAAGAATGGTAAGTTGTTTGAGTGGAAAATAGTTGAACTGCATTTGTTAAGATGGGGTATGCAAGATAGTTATCGAATTTGGGTTTTTCATGGGGAGCCGAAGGTTCTTTTGTCCTCGAGCAACCTTTACACAAGTAGGATAGATGTATAAGGGGAGGATGACAATGCAAATCATAATATGCTAGAGGATTTAGTTAATGACGCGTATAGAGTTCATGAAGTGGAAGAGAATGAGGTCACTGACGAGGTACAAGGTTCAGGTGCTCATGAAGATAACGCAATAAACCTTGACGATGACTACCAAAGTTTCAAATTTAAGGCGAGCCATCCGTTATACTCTGACTGTGAGAAAGATTAAACAACTTTACATGCCTTTGCTGGTTTGCATAGTTTGAAGACCTAATATGATTTGTCTGGCAGTAGCGTGACATGAATTTTGAATTGGGCGAAGGGCTTGCTACCCAAGCAGAATATTCTTCCAAACAACTATCCTGCTATGAAAAACTGTTTGAAAGGTTTGAGAATGAAGTATAAATAAATTCAAGCCTGTGTGTATGACTGTATACTATACCGAAAGGAGTATGAAAATATCGATCAGTGTTCGGTATGCGATGAACCTAGATATGTCCAATCTATTGGCAAAGAAGGCATAAACTCAAAAGCGCCCCAAAAAGTGTTGAAATATTTTCCCGTTGGCCTAGATTAAAATGGGTTTTCATAGTACCATGGATAGTGGAAGCTATGACTTGGCATGATAAGTTAGAAGCAGGGAAAAATCTCATGCGCCATTCTATTGATTCTACAGCTTGGAAGAGGACGAGTTTTGAGTATCCCGATTTTGCTCGAGAACAACGTAACATTCGTTTGGAAATATCAACAGATGGTTTCAATCCATTTGGAAATCTAAGCGCCAATCAGAGTGTATGGCTAGTGATCCTAGTCCCACTCAACCTCCCTCATTCACAGTGTATGAGACCTGAATTTTTGATGTTGTCTTTATTGATTCCTGGGCCAAAGGCACTAAGTGAGGACATCGATGTCTACCTGTCTCCTTTGGTAGAAGAATTAAATGAGTTGCGAGAAGAGGGTGTGCAAGCATTTGACTCTTTTAGAAAAGAAGAGTTTACGCTGAAAGCTATGTTGATGTGGGTAATTCATGATTTTCCAGCTTATGAGACATTATCCTGTTATGTAGTACATGGTTATTTGGGGTGTCCTATTTGTGGAGAGGAGACTGAATCTTTTCGTCTTCCCACTAGCTCAAAAAATGTATACCATTTTCATATGAGGTTTTTACCCTCCCCCCCCCCCCCCCGCTCATAGTTTTATATTTGAGAAAGGTTCCAATTTTTTATTGGGCGGGGTTGAACATAGGCTATGGCTGAGAAAACCGTTTGAAAGTAAATCTTCTGATTGTGGCCCTAATATGCTAGGTAAGAATCCTAAATTTAAGAATGTTAAGCATAAAAATTGAGATAAGAAAGGTATGGTCTAGGAGGTCAATTTTATTTGACTTGCCTTATTCGGAAGAATAACCCGATGCGCAATGTATTGGATGTGATGCATCCAGAGAAGAACATTGCTGAACATATTGTGAGCACATGCCTTGGGGGCAGTCATTCGAAGGATGGAGAAAATGCACGAAAAGGCCTTAAAGCATTAAAACTTAAGCCACAACTATGGTTGAAAAAAGATAGTACGGGAAGGACAATAATTTTCCCTAGTGCATTTACTTTGATGAATGAGGAAAGGAAGGTTCTTTTTGACATAATATATAATTTGAAAGTTCCATCTAATTTTTCATCCAACTTCCAAAGGATTGTGAATTATGCTACCCATGATTTATATAAGTGTAAGTTCCACGATTGGCATGTGATCATGCAATTGGTTCCTCTATTGTTTAATCATTGTTTCTCCAAGCACAAGGATTTGGGAGGGATATTATGCAAATTAGTATATGCTTCTCACTTTTATGTGAGAAGGTAGCCAATCGAGATCACATAGTGGCCGTAAAATTAGCGGCGAACGAGAGATTTGTGTCTTGGAGAAGTACTTTCCCCCATCTTTCTTTGACGTAAGTGTTCACTTGTTGGTACACCTATGTGACGAGGCACTTCTTTGCGGCCCAGATTGATGAGAGTTTTCAAAGATTATGTCAAGACTACACGATACATTGAAGGATCAAATGCAGAGGAATACATAACCATGGAGTCATCAATCTACACTCAGGAATATATGCCTGACTCGACCAGCATGAATGATAATGATGAGTTCGTCGATGAGGGTGGTCATGTGATGGGAAAACGAGTGAAATTTACGAGTTTACAACATGAACAAGTAGCTCGTTATCTATTTGACACCCATGAAGATGTCAACGAATGGAAAAAGCAATTTTAAATTATTTTAGCTTTTACATTATTTCAATTTTTACATGATTTATTTTGTAATATGTTTGTCACGATCTATGCAGAAAATATGGAGCCTGTGAAGACAATAAAAGACGAAAAACAATGGCACAATCTGATAGAGAATTTAGGCTGTGGTTGTCAGACGATGTAATTATAATGAAAATGGCTATTATTAAATGTCATAATACAAAAAAGCTTTACAACTAACCTAATTAATTTATCAATATTCTCAGCTCTTAAAGACGAGTGATGCGACATCAAGGCTTGCTCGTCTAGATACTAGACCCTTGTTCATAGCACAAGAGTACAAAAAATATCGATTGAACGGTTACGTATTCGGTGCAAGGGTGTAGGAGGAAAATACAAATGTACAGAACTCGGGCCTTTCATACAAGGCTCTTACTTTCTTTCGAGCGAGCGGTAAGATAAAAACCTCATTGAGGCTAAAATGACTTACTATGGTGTAATTCGAAATATATTTGAATTGGATTATGTAAACTTCAAAGAGGTTGTATTTTACTGTGATTGGGTAAGAGTTGAGGATAAAAATGCTTGTAAAGTTAATCCTGGCACCAATTTGATCATGGTTGACTTGTCCAAATTGAAGAGTAACGAACATGTGAGCGATGAGCCATTTGTTTGTACTTTTGAATTCAAAGTCCATGACCCGGGAGTGTGTGTGCATGGTTGTTGGGGGGGGGGGAGGGGAGGGGCAGTGTGTGCGTGTGTAAATTGAATTTGGTATTGGTATAAATTGAAATTGATATAAATTGATATTGGTATTAGTATTTATTGTTATAATTGGATCATATACATGTTTGTACTAATACTAACAATTTTTTTTTTTTTTGCAGAAAATGACTTCATCCGAGTGCGGTAGCGGAGGCGATGAGGGATCCTCGGCCAGTAGGCCCCCCAAATGGGGCAAGATGGGGTCCGTCGTCGAGAATAAAATGACATTATTGGCTAGATCACTAGAGTTGCTGAAGGCAATCGTGGGCCTGAGGTACACTGATTGGAGGGCCGTGCCTATTGACCTCAAGTTGAACATCTGAGGGGTACTACAGGTAGTGTATTTATATTTATAAGAAACTAACACTTACTTTCTTTTTGGTTTGTATTTGTTTGATAGGAACAATTCATCTTGACCCCATATCTCCTTGACTCCACATTGGAACAATTGAGGGATCAATATAAGACGTGGAAGAAGAATTTGTAGGCACAGTACTTTGGGAAGACCCGGGAGTCCATTCTAAGACTATGTGACACCGTCCCTCTGAAGGAGCCGATCTCATTGGCACAATGGAAAAGTTTATCGACAATGAGACCAATGAGCGGAAATTGGCATCTCGCCAATCGGGGAGGGACAATCGGACGAAAAAGTAGGACGTGCACTACTCGGTGCGGACGTCTTACGCCGAGGTGGAGCACATGATGGTAAGTTTTTATTTTTCTATAATTTTAGTTATTCTAATTTAGCATTACTTTGTGTTACTTACTAATTCTGTATTATTTTATTTCAGGACACAGGGAGTGGCCCTAGGAGTAGGCCAAATAGGCTCGATGCCTATGTGGCAATTTGGATGAAAAAGGGCAAGGACAAGGAGGTGGCCCCGAGCGTCGCAGCCACTATTGTAAGTTATAAATGTTTAATTTTTTTAATTACACTATAATTTTTTTAATTTACTTAATTAACTAATCGTGTACTTTTTGTCTTTTCAAGCAAAGCCTAAGGAAATGCTTGAGTCGCAGTCTGATGCCGACAAAGCATCTTTAGCTACGGATGCACTCAGCCAAGTGCTCGGGGCGTATCGAAAGGGGAAGACTAGGTGGTGAGATCACGGGTGGGGAAGTATAGGATCATCGGAATGGACACTACACCAAATCTGCCAATTTGTCAAGGTCATTGACCTTGACAAATTCACCTTGTCAAGGTCAATGACCGCGACATTTCGAGGCGAGACAACTTTTTTTGTCACGGTCGTGTCACGGTCATTGACCTTGACAAAAAACTCGCGTTTTGTGTCACGGTCGTGTCAAGGTCAATGACCGTGACACGTTTGTCACGGTTTATAACCGTGACAAAGCCGTGACCCTTTTTAAAAAAAATTGTCACGGTCATTGCCCGTGACAAGCCCGTGACAAATGTTGTCAAGGACTTGTCACGGTCAATGACTGTGACAATTCTGGGCAGAATTTAAAAAAAATATGTTGGGCAGTATGGCCACCGCCACTGCCCAGCAGTATATTTGTACCTGTTATAGCAACGTTGTACCTGTTCCAAACATCATATATCCAACACAAACTAAAGATAATGCAAATATATATTCATGACAGTATAATCCAAATCTTCAAAGTAAAAATAATATACATGACGATATAATCCAAATATAATTAAAATGGACAAACTTAAAAATAATGTTACTACATGTTTTAGATAAAACTGAGGAGGTGAGTAGGCCACACGACATACGAATTGACGCACCCACTAATATACGTCGTGCCGCATTGTTCGCGCAACCACAATAGGGAGTTCTCCTTCCCGGGTATGACATGCGTGACGAGCACCCTGGACTCCATCTCTTGAAGCACACGTCCATGGACTAGTCCACCCTCGACGATGTTCGGGTCCCTCAATCCCCGCCCTATCCGCTGGCCATCAAATATGTCCAATATGAACACGCTCGGCCAACCAATTGTCGATAATGGTCTGTTGGAGGGCGTCAAATAGGGAAGTGGATCGTCGAAGTACGAACGTTTCGGTGATGAAGCAGCGAGGTCCACATCCTCGTCATCCTGCGCCTCGTCCTCCCGCACCTCCTCGTCCTCCCGCACCTCCTCCTCCACCGCCTTCTCCTTCCCTTTCCCTTTCCCTTTCTCTTTACGGTCTCCACCCAACGTACGCTTCATGAATGTGTACATATCTTGGACCGTCGCCTCCAAACGGGACAGCTTCGCGTCGTGTGAATCCACCGTTCGAGCCAACCCGGTGTCGCTCGTCTCCAATCCGATGATCCTAGATTTGGCCACCCGCGAGCTCACTCCCCTTGTCCTCCCCTTGCGATCAGAGCCAAGCACTTGGCTGAGTGCGTCTGTGGACAAAGATGCCTTGTCGGCATCAAACTGCGACTCATGCACTTCCTTAAGCTTTGCCTGAAACGACAAAAAGCACATGATTAGTAAAATAAGTAAACTAAAAAATTATAACGTAATTAACAATAATTAAACTGTCGGATTACTTACAATCGTGGCCGCGATGCTCGGGGACACCTCCTTGTCCTTCCCCTTCTTCGTCCGAAGAGCCACATAAGTATCGAGCCTATGTGGCTTACCCCCTGGCCCACTCCCTACCCTCTGAAATAAAATAAAGTAAAGTAAAATTAGTATCGGCCCCGCAAAGTAAAATAATATCCAATAATATATTTCTGTAGTTATAGATAAATTAAATATTACCTTCATCCTATGCTCCACCTCAGCGTAAGAGGTCCGGTCGGAGTAGTGCACGTCCGTCTTTTTAGCCCGATTTTCCCTCCCCGATTGGCGAGATGCCAATTGTCGATCCTCGATCTCATTGTCAATGAACTTTTGCCATTGTGCCAATGAGATCGGCTCCTTGGGCGGGACGGATCCGCGCCATTGTAAAATGGTCTCTCGTGTTTTTCCAAAGTACCGTGTCCGCATATTTTTTTTCCACGTCTTGTGTTGCTCCCTCAACTGCTCGAAGACGGAATCGCGTAGCTTTGGATCCAAGTTGAATTGTTCCTGTCCAACAAATACAATGTTAGTTGCGAATAAATATAAATATAAATATAAATATAAATATAAATATAAATATAAATATAAATTGAAATTGAAATTGAAATTGAAATATTCATATAAATATTACCTGTAGTGCCGCCCAAACAGCTAACTTGAGCTCATACGGCACCTCCTTCCAACTCATAAACCCCGGGCCGATGACCGTCTTTAGCAGCTCGAGGGATCTCGCTAAAAGCTCCGACTTGTTTTCGACGGTAATCCCAAATTTTCCATATTTGGGGAGCCTAGGGGCGGAGGAGCCCTCGTCGCCTCCGCTACCACCGAACCCAGACGACGACATCATCATAAACAGCATCATCATCTTCGCCCTAACATCTGAAGGAGACATTTTTGCTGTAAAAAAAATGTTATTAGTACAGATAGAAAAAATGTTATTAGTACAGATAAAAAAATGTTTCGTCTATATTATAACGTATGTGTAAGTTCCGTCAATACCACCCCCGCCACACGCACACACACACACACACACACACACACACCACCCCTACCCACCCCACCCCACCCCACCCCCGCCACACGCACACACACACACGCACACACACACACACACACACACATATTTTGAATGAAAATATCAATTATTTATAAAATTGATGTCTACTTTTAGTGTTGTGTATATATGTTAGTCTACTTTTGCTTTTTTTTTTAAATAATCAATTAACCAAATTTCATAATAGTGAATAAGGGTTAATCCTAGCCATTGATTAAGTGTATTATTAGTAAGTACAAAAAATAAATATGGACTCTTAATCTAGGATATAAGGAGTATTTGTTAGTGAAATAATAATTTAGTGATAAAAACACACTCGAACACTACCAAGTTTTGACGTTTTTCGACTTTTTCAATATTATACTTTTGTATTTGACATATTGCTATTAATATCATTATATGATAGGTATATTAGTGTGTGCATGTTATTATACTTCCATACTACATATTTTGTTGACCATCATCAGTGTTTGAATTTATCACTAATATTTTAACTTAACTAAAAGATAAATTTTAACATTTCTCATCTAATAACTGGTATCATGTTACGTATTGATTTAGTTACCCTTGAATTTTTGTGATATTTTTACTACAATCATCAGTATTAACTAGGGAGTAGACTAATGTGTTATCCCATGTAACTAATCGTGTCAGATGAGCAAACACTAACCCGACCTATTTATTATCGTGTCGTGTTCGGGTTGACCCGCATAACCCATTAAGTAAAATATAAAATAATTTTTTTCTTCTCTCTTAACCAATCATAGCACTCATACGCCTACAATAACTTAATTTAATTAATTTCAAATTCTTGCAACACATAAATAATTTATCATCCGAGTTCGTGTCGAGTTCGTGTCGGGTATCGTGTCGTGTCAAAAATTACCACCCCACCCCACCCCTGCCCCCCTCCACCACCACACACCACCACACACACACACACACACACCCCACCCCACCCCACCCCACCCCTGCCCCCCTCCACCACCACACACCACCACACACACACACACACACACCCCACCCCACCCCCTCCCCCACCACACACCACCACACACACACACACACACCCACCCCTAACCACCCCCTGCCCCACCCCTCCACCACCCCCTCCCCCACCACACACCCCACCCCTAACCACCCCCTGCCCCACCCCTCCACCACCCCCTCCCCCACCACACACCACCACACACACACACACACCCCACCCCATCCCCTCCCCCACCACACACCACACACACACACACACACACACACACACACCCCACCCCACCCTCCACCACCCCCTCCCCCACCCTGCCCCACCCCCTGCCCCCCTCCACCGTCCCCACCCCTTCCCCCACCTTGCCCCACCCCGCCCCACCCTCCACCCCCTGCCCCCCTCCACGCACACACATACACACATATATATATACACATACACACAAATATACACACAAATATATATATAAATGAAAGAGAGAGAGAGAGAGAGAGAGAGAAAATGGACCTGAAAGTAGAGAGAGAGAGAGAGAACAGCGTCGAGAGAGAGAGAGAGAGAAATGGAGGGAACGGCGCGGGAGGGAAAAAAGAAGGGGGGTAGGGTTTTTGCTGAGAATATTGTCACGGTCGTGTCAAGGTCTTTGACCGTGACAAGAATTTAAATAATTGTCACGGTCAATGACCGTGACAAGTAAATTTGTCACGGGCTTGTCACGGTCATTGACCGTGACAATTCGTTGTCACGGTCGTGTCAAGGTCAATGACCGTGACATAAAACGCGTGTTTTTTTGTCACGGTCAATGACCTTGACAAGGCTGGCCGGCTGAAAGGTGACAATTTGCCCATTTTGGTGTAGTGGGAGACGAGCAACAACGGGTCGTCACATATGGCGGACACCCATGACGATAAGCTATCAAAGTTGGAGGCGACGGTCCTAGATATGTACGCCTTCATAAAGCGTCAGTTGGGCAAGGGAAAGGGAAAGGGAAAGGGGAAGGAGAAGGAGAAGGAGGTATAGGTAGACGACGACACCACTGCTTCATCACTGAAATGCACGGACTCGAAGCCATATGATGATCCATTTCCCATCATGACCCCCGCCGAGGGGCCTATGTCAACAATCGGTTGGTCGAGCGTGTTTTTACTCGACATATATTGTGGGGAACCTATAGCGAGGGGGTTGAGGGATCCGATCTTCCTCCCGGTGTCCCCTCCAAGACATTGAGGCAAGAGTACGTGTCACGCATGTGGTGGGGGGAAATGAGAACTCACCATTGTGGTTGCGTGAACAATGCGACGTTCACTATATTGAGGTGTATCTTAATTCATATGTCGTGTTGCTTTGCTTCCTCCTACGACCTGCTCCTTTTTCATGAAATTATTTCTATCTTTTTATTTGGATATTTGGATATTGGATTGTATTTGTATTTTTTTGATTTTGGTACATGTTGGTTTGGATGTGGATATTTGCATTTGTATTTTATTTGGATATGGATTATATATGCCATGATTTGGTATATTATTTTTATTTTATTTGGATATATGTTGTTTTGATAGGTACAATTTTGCGATAGCATGTACAAATATACTGCTGGACAGTGGCATTGACCATATTGCCCAACAGTTTTTTTTTTAAATTCTACCCAGAATTGTCATGGTAAAAAATTGTGACAAAGAAACTTGTCATGGACTTGTCACGGTCTTTGACGGTGATAATTTTTTATTTTGTCACGGGCTTGTCACGGTCTGACCTTGACAAAAACTTGTTAAGGTCAAAGACCGTAATGGGACCGTGACAAGTCCCTGTCAAAGAAGTTGTCACCCCCATACTTGACCTTGACAAGTTAGACTTTTCACAGTCAAAGACCCTGAAAAGCCAGCTGTTTTGGTGTAGTGAATCTCAATTAAAGGCCATTGATGAACGTGTCTGGGTTGTATGTGAACGATGGTGGAATTCTTCCTCCGTCACCATAGATAATGTGACAAACCATAAATCGATGACAGGAAGGACTGAGGATGAATTTAAATGGAGTACATATAACTCTCGTAGGCTTAGTGCAATTTTTGGAGTTATCACACCCGACGAGTTTCGGCGCATCATGATGTGTACCACGTCAAAAGAAGCATGGTATGTTCTTCAACTTACCCATGAAGGCACTAATGCAGTTAAAGAGTCTAAATTGCAAATTTTAACTATTCAATTTGAAACAACTACCATGCTTGAATCTGAGTATTTTGATGAATTATATACTCGTTTATCTGATATTATAAATACTAGTTTCAAACTTGGTGAACATATTCCTGATGCTAGAGTAGTTACAAATATTTTGAGACCATTGCCTAAGAGTTTTATTCCAAAAGTCACTGTGTTAAATTCATTAGGAAAATTGAACTCTCTTAAATTAGTAGAATTAGTAGGAGACCTCCAGACATATGAAATTGACATGTTTCCTATTACGGTTAAATCTAAAGATAAAGGGATAACACTTGAAGCCCATGATAAGAAAAATGAGGGGTTAGCTAGAAAGAGGGTCGAGTCTTATAAAATAAGAGAGGAAGGAACGTCAAATTCGGAGTTTGATTTTAATTTAGACGATTTGGCATTGTTTACAAAAAATTTCAAGAAATTTCTCAAATTAAAAAATAATGGCAATTTCAAAGATAAAAAGAATTTTGAGAAAAACAAATTTGGAAAGAAGTTTGATAAAGATAGAAAGGACATGACGAAGTGAGATGTTATGAGTGTGACAGTAAAGGTCATAAGGCTTTTGAGTGTGCAACGAGGTTGAAACATCAAGGCAAAGCTGCTTTAAATGCCTCCTTTAGTAACGACAGTGAGGTCGAGTCGGTGGATTCTAGAAACGAATCACCGCATGAGCTCAACTTCACCGCATTCATGGCTAGCCATATGAGTAATTATGATGCACTTCACGACGATGAGGATGTTACTTCACAAGGAGACCTCGACAGTGAAAATGATGAAAGTGAGGGGGATGCTGCAAGTGAGAGCGAGAATGACCTACGCTGCGCTTATGCTGATTTATATGCCGATCCTTTTAAAACCAAAAGGCGTAACAAAGGTTTAGCTCTTAAAATCATTGCCTTAGAAAAATATTTAGGAGAGACGAGAGAGAGAGAGAGTCCTCCATTAGAATTGCCTTAAGGAAGAGAGAGAGAGAGAAAGTTTGTGTTGAGAGAGAGAGATTTTGTGTAGAGAGAGGGAGTTAGTTTAGAGAGAGAGGGATTGTATGGAGAGCGAGAGAGAAAGGATTTTTATTAGAGAGAAATGGAACTTGATTAAGCAAGTGGCTAGTCTTACAAGTGAGCTCCTTGCATCCGTGGAGGCTTAAAAGAAACTTGAAGCCCTTATAGCCCAACTCACTCATGATCTTGAGAGAGCCTGGGAGTTCAAGGTAAAGATATGTGAAGATCTGGAAAGATGGGAAAGTTTCTCCTAGCCCTCGCTTTAGGGTTTGGTAAAAGGCAGGGAATAGGTTTTGATGGTGCTTCCACATCTCATATCGTACCGGAACCGATTTCTGACTTTACAACGAATCCATATGGCCACCAACTAAAACCCCAAAGAAGAGTTCGGCTAAGAAAAACAAACCAAGGTCGACCTAAGACTGTGTACTTCTGTACTTACTGCAAAAGAAAAGGCCACCTTAAGGAGTTTTTCCATAGTTTGGGTCGGACACGACGTACACATGCTCCATCACCCCACATTAGTGATCTTGCTAGTCTTAGAGAGCATGTTGAGTTTCTAGTTACCACATCTCACAGTTTGATGGAAGAGTTCCAACGGAAGTCTTTGTCGTTAGTGGATACTTCCAACATCCCGGCTATAACCAACAACAACAAGGGTAAATATAAGGTAACCACATATTGGGTACCTAAGCATGACAAAAAATCCCTTGTTGTTTATGTTGCTCCTAAAGCGCATAATACGTCACAGTGGTAGTTTGACAATGGGTACTCCAGGCACATGATAGGTGACGTCTCATTTTTTACCTACTTAGAGGATCTCCAGGAAGGTAGAGTCACTTTTGGAGATGAGAGCAAGTCTAGCATAGTAAGACGTGGTACAGTAGAGATACCCAAGTTTCCTAAGATAGATAATGTTTTTTACGTCAAAGGTTTTAAGTCAAACCTTCTCAGCATCAGCCAATTGTGCGACGTTGACTTTGCAGTAAAGTTTGACCGGAACGAGTGTAACGTTTATGATCAAGGTGGTAAACTTCTATTGCAAGGGGTGAGGACTGTAAATAATTATTATAGGATTTTTCCCAAGTCCTCATTTGTCTGTAACACCACCACGATCACTCTTATGGATCAGTGGCATCAACGTCTAAGTCATGTGAACTTTAGAGATTTGGAGCGCTTAGCTAAGAAGGACCTAGTACGAGGCTTATCATCACTTGGGAAGCTAAATTTCGCGGTTTGTGGACCCTATCAGTTGGGAAAATAAGTCCGTAGTCCCCATAGGAAGTTGAATTCCATTACCACTTCACGTGTACTTGGGTTGATTAACATGGATATTATGGGTCCTACTCGCACTGAGAGCCTAAGTGGTAAGAGGTGTGTCCTCGTGATGGTAGATGATTTATCTCGTTATTCCATAGTAGGTTTTCTGAGAGAAAAATCCAATATTATTGAGTTTCTTACGACCAAGTGTCGTGTCTTTGCAAAACCAACATGGTGTCACTATCAATAGAATGCAGAGTGACAACGGCATTGATTTTAAGAAAGCAAAGGTGGATCTTTATTGTGATAGCCTCAGAATCAAACATGAATTTTCGACCGTGAAGACTTCGATTGTTGTGAGGAAGAACCAGGCGACTCAAGAGATGGCTAAATCTATGCATCTTGGTCGTAAAGTTAGTAAATTTTGGGCATAGGCGGTGTCTATCGCATGCCACGATGAATAGGGTTTATTTTTGTTCACACACACACTTAAGACGCCTTATGAATTGTGAACTGAAAAGAAGCCCAACCTTTTATATTTTCATATTTTTTGGAACAAATGCTACATCCTACAAGGTAGAGAGGAATTAGGAAAGTTTGACTCCCGGAGTGACGAGGGAATATTGTTAGGTTATTCATCGACGAGTAGAGCATACCGAGTTTTTAACCTGAGTAGCTCTAAGGTTATGGAGTCAATAAATGTCACCATGCAAGATGACAAACTGTCGACGTTTGTTGATCCTAGCCTAGTGTGTGAGGATGACGCACCTCCTTGTGATGATCTTTTAGTCCCTCACACACACAGGGTGGACCCTACTCCTGACTTAGGGGACACACCTGCTTAGGTTCGTAAGAGTCACAACCCTTCCACCATTATAGGAGATCCCACCTTAGGGGTCAATACTCGCGCTCAGCTAGAGAATGTGGTTAGCTATCTATGCTACACATCTAAAGTCGAGACCAAGAACCACAACGAAGCACTCAAAGATGAATAATGGTATCCGTTATACAAGAAGAGTTGCTTCAGTTTAAAAAGAATAATATCTGGGAAATTATCCCCCGGCCTAGTGAGACGAATGTGATTGGTACCATGTGGATGTTCAAGAATAAGATTGATGAAAATGGAAAAATTATCATAAATAAGGTTAGGTTGGTCGCCCAGGGATACATACAGATTGGGGGTGTAGACCTTGAGGAGAAATTTGCTCCTATTACGAGGCTTGAGTCCGTCCGTTTACTACTCACCATTGCATGTCATCTGCGCTTTAAGTTATATCACATGGATGTCAACAATGCCTTTCTTAATGGCATTATACAGAAGGAGGTTTACATGGAACAACTAAAAGGGTTTGAAGACCCTAAGCACCCTGAACATGTTTATTATATGAGAAAATTCCTGTATGTGCTTGGTACAAGAGGCTTACTTCCTATCTTTTAGCCCGTGGCTTCAAGAGAGGGGGAGTTGATATGATGTTGTTTATTAGGAGAGAAGATGATGCTATTTTGGTTGCTCAGGTCTATGTGGATGACATTATCTTTGGTTCCACGTTCTCCTGCCATGCTCACCACTTTGAGGAGGAGATAAAGAGTGAGTTTGATATGAGCATGGTAGGGAGATTACTTTCTTCCTTGGTCTCCCTATTTGTCAGCTAGAGGATGGGATGTTCATTTCCCAATCTAGGTATGCAAGAGACCTTATGAAGAAATTTGGTTTAGACTTTGCTAAGCACGTACGTACCCCGATGAGTACCTCAATTAAGCTTAGCAAGGACACTTCAAGCAAGGACATAGAGCAAACCTTGTATCGGAGTATGATAGGTAGTCTTCTCTACTTGACTATCAGTCATCTCGACATCGCCCTTAGTGTTGGAGTCTGTGCGCAATATCAGGCGTCACCAAAAGAGTCACACTTACTCGCTCTTAAACGTATTATCAAATACGTGAGTGGGACTCTCTCATATGGAATTTGGTATTCCTTTGATACCTATGACCGATTATCCACCTATTCGGATGTCGATTGGGTCGGGGATGCAGATGGATGTAGGAACACTTCTAGTGGGTCTTTCTATTTTGGTTATGCTCTTGTCTCTTGGTTGAGAAAGAAGAAAAACTCTATTTCTTTGTCCACTGCGGAGGCCAAGTACATAGCCTCCGGGAGTTATTGCATGCAACTTCTGTGGATTAAGCAGATGCTGGAGCATTATGGGATATCACAGGACAATATGACTATTTACTGTGATAACACGAGCGCGATACACATATCCTCCAATCCAGTCTAGCATTCGCGCACAAAACACATTAGGATATGTGAGTGCTTTATCCGTGAGTTAGTAGTAGAGAAAGTCATGTCCTTGAGTTTTGTGTCTATCGACCTCCAGTTAGCTGATATCTTCACGAAGCCTTTAAATGCCCTTAGATTCGAGAGTCTTAGGAAGTTTGTAGGAATTTGCACAGTTGACTAAGGGTTTGTTCCATGTCTAGGATAGTATGCATTTTTCATGTTCATATCATATGATTCATTTGTATCATTTTTGTAGTATATTTGTCAGTTTTTATATTTTTAGAAAAATACAAAATGATTTTCTATTTTTTTGAAAAATTGAAAAATCCAAAAAGATTTTGTTTTTGATACTTTTTTGAAAAAACAAAAAAAGAGTTTTGTAATTTGTTTACACCTTTTATGGATGAACATTTAAGATAGCCAAAGTCACAACTTCATTTCCATATTCCATGTGACTTTTTTATAGTGATTTGAGATGCTACATCATTTCATCCTTACATTATTTGGAGTCATTGAGAGGTGACTAGTGATATCTTACTTCATGTTTGGCTCTCTATATCCTTTAATGCTCACATGCATGATTTTATTTGAATTTTGTGCTTGTCTGTCACATGTTGGTTTGAGTGTTTCTGTCTCAATTCTGCCTATATAACGAACCAAATGCGATAAAACGAGAATAATAATAGTGGTGCATGTAATAACCGTTGCCCGTGAGAATTTTTTTTCAATGTATATATGTTGAGTGATAAACGGGGAAGGCCTACAAAAGGTGCTCATAATATCCTTTGCGATTAAGCCACCATTTAAATCGGGTAAAAAAGTGTGGTATTAAAAAAGTAGCCATGACCCAAAGAGTTAAAAAGATCCAAAAAGGCATGGCATTGAAAATAGTAGCCAAGGCCAAACTAGTTTAGGCTGATATGATCATTCTCAAGAAAAGAAATATCCTTATATCATCATTATTTCATTTGAGGGAGTTTGGTTGGATATGTATATCAACGGGTTTGCATGTCCTTAAAAATCTCGAAAAAGCATTAAATAGTTTTGAGCATTATTGGTGTGAAAATTACTTTGAACTTTGATTTGTTGATTAGATTGAGTAAATTTCTTGTAATTCCACCATTTATTTTTACACCAAAGGAAGATTTTGAGTTAATTCGTTAAGAGTATCCAAAATTCATTGTTCATATATGTTATGTTTATTTGCGTTGATTTTCCTATCGAATTTGTTCACATCCCTTCATTTATGCTATCACCGACATGATTATTTTCGTGTTCTTTCATGGTGCGATTCTTTGTTATATATTTTTTGTTTTGTTAGAAAATTTTTGAAAAATTGAAAAAAGAACTTTATCATCTTGTGACACTCTCCATATGCATTGATTTGTGTTCTTCTTATCTGTCTATTTGGGGACATCATAAAAAGGGGGAGAACGAATTATGGGGGAGTAGAATTGTTTGAAAAATGATTTGCTTATGCTTAATTGCTTTTGTCTTTATGCTTATCATTATATTCCAAACTTTTGCGCGTTGCGGGTTTTTGTTTCTTGTCTCATGTGTGTAGGTACAAATTGAGGATCTTTTGCACACCCTGATGATGACAAAGAAAAGTTGGAGAATTGACGCTTTGAAGGTGTTGAAGATTTTTGAAGACATGTTCTTTATTATTTCCATTTATGGGTTTTGGGGGATATCAAATTGTACGTCTTTAGTTTTAATTTTGGGTATCTTAATTCTAATTTTTTTTATGTATGCACCGACATAGACATAGTTTTTTTTTATAAGGATATGATTTTATAAATGTCCAAATAAAATGTAGGCTTTTCTGAGTTTCTTAGATTACCGATTGAATGTCGTATACCTTTACTTTTGGTGCATCTTGACTCGATCACCTATGACGGTCACAATTCGAATCCGAAGCATCAAGCCTCATCATCACGCTCCCATCATCTTCAAAACGTGCATCGTGCATCAACATCATGCAACGTGCAACAAGCGTCTTCATTCATTCCCACTAACTCCATTCACTAATAGGTATAATGCTTAATTTGGAGTTTTTAATGTTTACGTATTTAATTTGGAATTTTTATAAAATGATTTTATCAAAATTAGTCGAATTTTCTAAGTCAAAATTAATTTTTAAAGACCTGTGGGCGAACTTAGAATTTTTTTTGACACTTCAGTCATTCAAGCGACAAAACCATTTCGTTCAAACGACCCATTAAGCGACATCACGTGTCGCGCGATAGGTCGCAAGAAGCTCGCCTGAAGCATTTCATCTAACGACCCCATATTGTTCGTGTTTTTATTTGGTCGTTAAAAGGTCGCGGGATAAAGTATCAAGCGAGATCTTTTATTGTTCGAGCGACATGCACTTGTCGTTCATGCGACCGCATCGACTTTCATTTTTTTATAAAAACCAGCTCTCAATCTAGGTTTTTCCAATTCTTTTCCAACTCCTTTTTCTGCAGAACTGCTATGTTTTAAGACTTCGTCTCTTAGGTGTTTAACCTACTTTGATTCACCAAAACATCCCAAATATCTATGTGAATCATTCAAAACCCTTATTACTCATTCTACACATTCTTGGAGTACTATTGTGGAGAAGGAAGCCTGTCTCCATTACTGACCGTTGGAGATCTTGAGGGATCTCTTGCTGACGACAACAAACCGACGCCTACGGGTATTCATGAGTCACAATAAGCTGTATTTCTTCTATATAATTTTAAGTCGTGGTTTACAGTTTATAAAGAAATAAAAGGTTTTGCCCCTGCTGGGGATTATTGTGATCTGTATTGTGATTGCTTTTGGTTTGCATGCTAAATTATTCATATTGCTTTCAATAACAATTAGATGCTTGTGTTAGGATTTTAATTAAAACTGGTGCTAATATTGGAATTTAATTAAACAAGTTTAATCATTTAGCACAAGCGCACTCTCATTGTATCATAATTACAAAACCTAGACCGTTATCTTAACAAGTTTATTGTTTTAACCCGTTATTGACTCAAACCCAATAGGACTAAACCTGTTAACTTATGATTTTGTTTCATGTTATCGTGTTCGTTGTATTATAATTACATAATCCGAATCGTTATTTTAACAAGTTTATTTTGTTAACTCGATATTTCCTCAAACCCAAAGAATTCAAATTGGAGAATGTGATTTTTTTGTTGAGAAAATAAGTATTGATCAAACTCAAGGAATTGATCGCAATTATTCAAGCTATTGCTGAATGTTGATTAATGTTCATTTTTTTTGTAATTAAAAGAAAGAAGAATAACTAAGTTGATATATAAAGCTAGCTTACAGAGAATATACACAACACTAAAACTAGATTTGTGTGAGTACCCTTGAGGTTTTTCTTCAAAATATAACCAATCCAACTCATTTTGGTTTCCTATCTTCATCATAAGGCTATGGCATAACCTTGTTAAGCTTGAAACCCCGAATGACTTGATTTGTTATATTTTTAAAAAAAACTTCAAGGATACTCTTAAAAAGTTTCATACACATTCTCTATAAGCTATCTTTATATGTCTACTTAGCTTTTCTTGTTTTTTTGTTGCAAAAAAATTTAAACATCAGTCAAAATTAACCAATAAATTCAATAATTTCCGTTCAGGTGAATTCCTTGAGTTTTATTGATACTTATTTTCTCAACAAAATTTTCACATTCCCCAGTTTGTGTATTTATACTGTTAAAGTAGCAAACACTTAAGCAAAAAAAATATCAACTTCACGAAACTTGAGAATAAAATCATACATGAATATAAATTGATTTATCAAATCTCATTCGTCGTCTAAATTTACAATAAGAAGTAGCAATAAAATAATGTATCAAAACTCAATCATCTTCTAAATTAAGTAAATGATCCTTCAAATTGGGATTGTCATCAATAGTAAACTGAAACTCTGTAAGGTCCCGTAATGCATCTGCTTGAGTAGTCAAGCCCTTTGGCGCTTGAGTAGAATACTTTCTTCAAGTTTTGAAAGGCACAAACAAAAGTCCCATCGACTGTGAAATCTTTACTCTTCATCTTAGATAAATCTACAATAACAAGTTTTGTTTCATAATCAACTTTACAACCATTAGTTGTGTCCTCCACCTTCACCAGTCACAATAGAACATAGTTTCTTTGAAATCTATATAATCTAGTTCTAAGATTTTTTTGACAATCCCATAATCTATCATCACCGTATCCTTTGAATTTTATCACCCTTTCTAGCCACATTATAAATTAAGGTGAAAATTGAAATTCTACTATTTTGCGTTAATAGTTTTTCTTCGCATAGGTATGGGACGAAATTAAAACCGTTGATGAGTAGTTTTTTAAACTCTTTTGTACAAAAATTAGGACCTTTAGGTAGGCGTGTAAGCCTTTAAGAGACATCATATCTTTTAAAAAGATTCATTTATTAATGGATTGGCATTAGGCTATGTTTTACAACATATGCATAAGTAACCAAAACAAATGATGTGAAAATTAAATTTTTTATTACCCATGCCCTAAAATCATCCATAACGTCCATTGAACCTTTTCTCTTATGATTTAGAGCAAGTTTTCTCCCATACTTCAGATACGTGTTCATGAAATTGTAGAATCTAGATGGTAATATAAAGAATACACATACTTAAACAAAAATACTTTATATATATGGGTACTTACTATCTCCAATCTTTCACCTCATCTTGTATTTCAAAGACATAACGATATACTTGATCAAATTGTAGATTGGCGAGTCTCACCTTTTTAGGGGCCCCGGCAGGCAATTCATCCTCAAACTCATCCAATTTATTGAACACTCATTCACCACAAGGATTGTGTAATACCCGTGATTTTTGGACTAATAATTTAATTATTTTTGGGAGGAATAATATTCTTTTAAATTGGAGAATTATTAAATTGGCAATTAAGGTAAAAATTTGAGGATGTTAGGAAGTATTTCGAATGACGATTCTGAGTGTGCGGTTGGTTCCGGATGGGTCGAGATAGTCGAAATGATTGTACTTGGGTCTTATTTGTGCTCCAGAATATTTTTAAGTTTGTTTGAATCGAATTGGAGTAACCAAGTCATTTAAAGTGTGTATTATCATTTAAAGTTAGGCATCTTGGAAATAGGGATTATTAATCCTACGGTAGATAACAATCTCATTTGAAATTAAGAGAAAGCCCTAGAGATAGAGAGAGAGAAGAGGAAAGGAAGAAGAGAAATAGAAGAAAAGCTTGGGAATTCCGGCTATTACACAATTTCGAGGGCGATTCAGACTTTACAACTTTGAGGCAAGTGATTAAACTTGCTAAATAATTCTTGTGCATCTTTTATCTCATGATTTGTAGATAAAATTTATAGATTTTTGGTTAGATATGTTAAAACCTAGATTTTGGGTACATCTTGTATTTGAGGTATGGGTATATGGATTTTGGGTTTTAAAATTCGTTGGGTAGAAATATAATGCATTTTGATGTTAGAAATATGTTTGGGTTGAAGAGAAATGGAGAGATGGTGATAAATATGATTTTTGTAAATTTTGGCTTTTGAAGAAAATAGCCATTTTCGTAGCTTCTGAACATGTCGAATCGATTCAGCCCCTTTTCGAATCGATTTGGAATGTTGCAGCTTTCCAGGTCTGGGTGACCGAATCGATTTGGACCCAAAGACGAATCGATTCGGCCTAAGACAAGTTCCCAGGTCCTTTGGACCGAATCGATTCGCATTTGAGGGCAAATCGATTCGTTGGGCCGAATCGATTCGGATTGGGCCTAAATCGATTCGGAAATATGACTGTTATTATGAGGTTTTTCTAGAGTGAGTTTCGCTCCGTTTTGTGTGGGTTTATTGACTGGGAACCTTCACATAAGTTATGAGAAGTATGTTTTGGAGACTTTTAGGGAGTTTCCTTTAAAATGATATGATGAGGCCGTCTTGAATTATTTCGAGAAGAAATAAATTGAAGATTATCGTATAGCCTAGTGGGAAATCGCACTATCATCGAGTTTTCTATTTGGAGATAGTTATGGGTCTATAAGAGAGAGGTAGGATATGCTTAGCGGTATTAGACTTTTGGTTTGAATAACAAATGTGATAACGAAAATGGTTTGTATGATTGATTGAACCATAATATGGATTGGGGATAATGATTGTTAATCGGTGTGTATTCGGATATAGATGGTATCCTTAAGGTTGATTAAATTGGGAGAATTTTCATACTCATAGGTGTAATGGATGAGCTTCAAGAGAGGGATCGTATTGTGAAAGAATGGGAAGGCATGCGAGTTAGCAACGGTTAGTATAATGAGAGTTATATACCATAAATGAATTCACTTCCTTTACATACGGGCGTAATATAGTATGTATACCTACATGGCAAAATTTGTATATACCATGTGTGATCGTTTACATTTATATGATGTGATTAAATATATATCTAGTGTGAATGATATATATATACACTTATTATGTGGGCATACCCTCCATTGCTATCATGGGAAGTTGCGTGATGTGGGTGAGGCCCCTGGCTTGAGGAGCAGGGTGCGTATAGTCCCGAGGTCATAGTCGTCCATTATTTATTTTGTGATATCATTCTGGGTGAGAAGTCTTGGTTATGATTCGTTCTCACTTTCAGTTTCGGAACTATGACCGCTTCCTATACGTTGTGATTTATTTTATTACCATGGTGGTGTGATAATATTCCGATATATGGTAACCCGGGATAAAGCTAGTAATTTCTGCAAGATGATAGCATTGTGAAGTATTTTTTATATCCATAAGTGGTTGGATTTTGGATATTTATATGCACGCTAAGTGTGTTATGTGTACTTACTTGTTAGGGTTGAATGTTTGTGCTTTGTATCTAGAGAAATATTATAAACCCTAAAGGTTAGGAGCAATATCTTATTTATGTGATTATAGATGATTGCTCCTTATAAGTATTCGTAGTTATGTGTGGGGTATCGAGGGCATAATGGATCCCGATGATCAACATTGTCAAGGAGTAGTGTATCGAGAGGGTTCCTTGTTTGGATTTCGCTTTGCGAGACGTCCCACGCATGAACCGCAGTGCAATGTTGAGAGTTAGGTGAAGTTTAGTCCTTAGTAATCAGATTTATATATTAGTGAAACAAGGTTTTATGAGAATAAACTTGAGTAATATATATTAAATAAGTAATTGGGGTTATATGCGTCGTGCATTAAGGGCATAATGAATCTCGATAATCAACACTGTCAAGGAGTAGTGTATCGGGGAGTTCCTTGTTTGGATTTCGCTTTGCGAGACGTCCCACACACGAAACACAGTGCAGTGTTGAGAGTTGGGAGAAGTTTATTCCTTAGCATTAACATGCTAATAACTCGTGTATGTCAATATCTAGAATCCGATAAATTTTAGTAAGAGAATATGTACATGTATATTTATAAGTTTAAATATAAGTTTAGACGCATATTTGGGAATATAGTAAAAATTGGAAGCTTATGATTATGTTTTAGGTGATGCGTTACGCGTGTGTGAATTTGGGCGTAGGTTAGATTGACTTGCCCCTAGTTAGTGTTGGGCAGTTATTTGAGGACCACGTGCATACGTTTAGGTGCGCGCTCTAGTTGAGAGGTGAGTTGGATTTTCTGGAGAGTGCGACTCCACTTTTATCATGTTATAATGCATTTATAATTATTATGCATTTTAATGCACTTGCTAAAATGTTTTACACCTCGCGCTCTGACCCGTTTATAATTTTCTCTTGATATATATTGTATTATTTTAGGTGTTCCTCCGCAAGGACGCCATTGATGCTTTCTATCCTGGGTATTCATGGAGTCGTAGCAGATGCGGACTGATGCAAAATTTTGATATAGCCATTTCCTATCTTTTGTATATCTAGATTAGGATTCAGTTTGTATATCGGGTTTACACCCAAGAGTTGTAGTTATAGTGTTTCATTTATATTTTTTTCGCAGTTTTTGTTCTGTCTGTGACCCGACATCATATTTGGGTATTTCCTTTTGTGTATTTCTGGTATATTATAAAATTGTTCTCTTTTATCTTAGCATGTGTGTGTTCTTTGTCTTGTTCAGTAGTCAATATATTGTTGGTTGGTTGTTGCATAGTATGTTTTAATTTTTTTTGGCACCCTTTTTTGTAGTATTGGGTAGTTAGCTACGTTTATTTTTATATCGTTAGTAGATGCTGAGAATGATCCACTTAAGATTCCTGATTTATTTTAGTATAGGGCTGGCCACCCGTTATTATTTTAAGCGGGGTGTCTCAGATTGAACCTTATTCAGACATATATTCCCGAGTTTATAATGATGATTCTTAAGATATGTATTCTTTCGTAATTTACCCTCCAATATATCGTGTAGTTTAACTTAATATTTAAAGGTTTATATCAAGCGCTCGAAAGGATACGTCCAACGATACGTGAGAGGTCCACGCAATAATGCCTCATCGCATAAATGAAGAAATATGTGGATGTTGATGTAAAATATGACGGAGAAAAATATGTCTCTAAGGCACAAGTCACCTCAGCCAAAGTTGTGATTAGTCATGAATATTGTATATTACCACCCTTTAAATTTATGTATTCTCGCATAATTGTTTACTTTAATTCCTACATTTATGCTCATATATTGGTTAACCATTATTTTCGATATATATTCATTTACAAGGCTTATTGGAGCTTTTAAAAGTGTTGGAATGGTTAGCAGAGAAATTGGTCGAGTTTCGGGAAAGTTTCATTGCAAGATGCAACTTCAGGGGAAATTTTGTAATTTCAGACTTCATATCCTGATTGGAAAATCTTCATGGAAGCGTAGTTAATCGATTTAGCTTCGCGTGGACATAAACGACACATCATTTCGTTGTTCTATGATCGAGTTACGCTTGTTCTCCTGAAGTTCCTTTGTGTTTGAAATGAGGAGGAAATGTTGTTGAAAACAGGGGATCGACTGATCCCCCCTCCCCATCGATCAATCCATCGAGTTGATTTTGTAAATACCTGATAGCAGTGGGCAATTTTCTCATCCATCTATCGATCGATTCCAGCCATCGATCGATCAATCGTCCCATATTTTTCAAATATCTAAAAGCAGTGTTGAGATTTAAGCTTCATCGATCGATCGATCCTTTTCATCGATTGATCGATCGCACCAGACTTCAGATATTTCGATAGTTTTGTTTTGTTTTCTTTTTTTAATTCACTTATTATAAACAGTAAGTGGATTTTATTCAGATTTTAATATATATTTTCATGTATTTAAATTGAGTTGGATATTTTGGTGGTGGGAGCTTGGCTCATTTCTCTCTCATAGGGTTTGGTATGTAATATTACTATTCATCATCCCTTCCTTTATTTATTGCTTTGTGGCTCAATTTCTTGATTTTTACCTTTGGTTTGATTCAATATAACTTGTTTGTTTTGTTTTATGTATTATTTTCCATTGTTAATTAATTATATTAACTGTTTTATCATGTGTATTAGCTAGTTTTAGGGATGGGATCATATTTCCACCCTTGATGAGTTTTTCGGCTTATAATATAGGTTTTAGTTTGAGTGACTTTTAATTAAATCATTATGTATTTAAGTCAAAAAATTATGCGTTTAACTTCTTGTGTCATGTAACTGTAGTGTTTGTAGCGATATTAAGACCTGAATCCATTTGTGACCAGTTTTGATTGAAAGTTCATTTTCTCATTTTTGAGTTAGGTCTCATCATGAATGATGTTTATAACTAATTGAATATGCTAAGTTAATTGTGTTTTTGAACCAAATTCCTTAATAGGTGTTTTTAATCCATGGTGGGGAAATGATCGTAATCTTCTTTTCACTAATTTTGGTTAATTAGAGTAATTAACTTCTTTTCATTTATCTCATCAAAATCTTCTTTTATTTTCTCTTTTTGAGTAATAAATGAATTTAATCCTAAATCATGTTCCATGTGGATTTTCGATACCCTAACTTTCCGTTATACTTATAAAACAAGTGTAGTTAAAATTAAGTTTTTTTGCATTGAGCCGGTAAACCAAACAGTGATAGTGTCTTTACACGAACACACTGCTTGCGCTCGATCAAAAATGGCACCGTCGCTAGGGAGTGCTTTGTTCTAGATTGTGATTGATTAGGTATTTCGTAATTTTTTTTCTTAGTATTTTTATTCTTTGTTTTAATTTGTTTTGTAGACTTAATACATTTGAGTACAAATAAATGTTTGAATTATCGGCCGCGCACCACAATGTGGAATTTACCATTTGAGTTATTCGGGATAAGCATGTCTTACTCTAATGATTTTAGTGATTGTAATGGTTCACGTTTATATCGCAACGATAATTCTCAAAGTTCCCTAAATCGATGATTTTTAGCGATTACTTGCAAAGGAGTCTATTAAAAAGCCTATGACTTTGGGTGAGTATTATCAAAGTCAAGTAATGAATGTGGGGAATTTTGAGAATGATTCTTCCAATAGGATGGCACAAAATTCTTATAATAAAGAAGTTGAAATTTATCATAATAATAGTTCTCCGAACTATTATTGCAATAACATTCAAAATTCTTATAATAATAATTTGGAAAGTAGTTACAAGAATAGTTCTCAAACTTTTCATTTTGAAGAATCCGTGCCTTCATCTATGATGCTGCGTGGGGGGCATTCATATTATTGAGAATGAAAAGCTTAAAAATCGTTACGAGGAAGAAAATCATTATTGGTATCAAGAGTTGGATGCATTATTCGAATCCAACGATGATTTTTCTTCCAAAACTACGAAAGATGTAAAATTTGTTGGTCCAAATGAGGAATTTGAGGATCTTGAGCTAATGATGCCTACTTTGGAACAAAACATTCTTGTTTTCGCCCAAGGCATAAAGGAGATGAAAAATGGAGAGGATATGGAAATTGAATCACTTTGCAATGAAATAATTTGTTCTTTGGAAATCAAATAGGAGGTTGAGACTAGTTCTTCACCTCAAATATTTTTAGAAGATGATTTCATTGAAAGTGAATCTTTCTCCCTTGAAATTCAATCTTTGACAGATGATGAATCTCTCGAGATTGAATTTATTTCCTCCCCATTCCATTTGAAAAATCTTTGGGAAGAAATTTAGTTTTTATTGGATCCCACTTGTACACGTCTCCCATTCAATCCAAACCCCCGATCTTCCATTATTTTTTTTAATTGCTGATGGATCGTTTTCTCCATCCAAACTATTTCTTCCTTTGTTCAAATGAAATTCCAATTTTTTTAGATAAATGAACTCAAATTAGGGACCACCAATTATACCTCAAAGTGGAATAATTTTTTGGGAGGACCCTAAAAAATTTCAACTTCTGGTGTATAGTTGGAAGTTAAAATTATTAGTTGTAAATAGTAGTTTGATTTTTTTCTTTTTAACTATTGTCTAGTGTAATTAGTTAAAGTTTTTGTACTTCTTTTTGTTATGATTGGTTCTAACATGTTTTGTAGAATCAATGGACTTGTGTTATCCAGAGATTGCTCCATTTTGGGTACTGTCGTTCTCGTCCTTTCTTTAACTTGTGCTCTCGATTCACATTAAGGATAATGCAACATTTAAGTTAAGGGATATGAGATATACTTCCCACTCCTTTTTTATTTTCTTTTAATTGTTTACAGGTTCTTCCCAACCCTGCCTTTGTTGTAAAAAAATTAAAAATTCAAGAAAATATTTTCTTTATTTTTTCTCCTTTGTTGGGCTTTTGCTTGTGTTTCCGATGATTTTTCAAATAATTTCCCAATCCTATAGATAATTCAATCATTTATGTTATCATTTTTTGTAAGTTAATAGACTTTAGTCCTCGAATAATTGATATTATGAAAAACTTCATGAATTAAACTTTGAACCCATGAGCACATGCACTTTTCTTGTTTAAGTGATTTGATTTAAAAAATTTTAAACTCAGTGATATTTTTTTTCATTGTGTATACTTACATCAAGTGAGCGTTTTACTTTTCTTTATTTGTGAGTGTTTATACGTTACTCTTTCATCCTCGAAAACGAGAAAGTTGTCGGTAATCTCATTATTCTTTCATTGATAATTTATTAATTGAGTTCAATTTGAAATATGCGTAAACCTCTGGAAAAGATCATAGGTCCTCTTTGTTAATTACACCCATATTGACCTCGACCTCACCCTATTTATTTTCCTAGTCAACCCCTTTGAGACTAAATATAACTTTTCGTTTCAAAACCCATAATCCCATAACCAACTCAACATTGAAGTTTTAAACCATATATGCACCTACCCTAACTTTGTTTGGAAAAGTACTTTGGATTTAATGATGTTTTTGTTTCGCGGCTGCAATTAAGCATATGAGTTGACTTTTATTCTCACGAAAAAGAAAAGAAAAAAAAAAGAAAAAGGAAATGAAAACCAAAAGAAAAAGTGAGTGAGAAAAAGAAAGGGATTAAAAAAGTAAGAATACCACAGTTATTAGAGAATAAAGTTAGGCGAACTCCAATGTATATCCATTGTTTTGTGTGGAAATCATATTCTAATTTTGAAATTTTTCGCTAATTTTCTATTATCCTGAGTATTCTCCCCCGAACACTTTGAATTCATAGATATACTTTCATTTCATAATATTAAACCCAAACCTATATCACAACTCTATAAAGTCCTATGTGATACCAGCGTAAGTTTGGTTCAGAAGTCATAATGATCGCGATAATCTGTTAAAGTCCATTTCACCTCATTTGATGAAATGTATATTTTTATTATTATAATTTTTCATTATTTTATATAGAGTTCTTCATTGATGACATGTGTGCAACCTTGCTTCCATTTACATTTACTCAGTATACACGCGTGTCCCGTGTGTGTTAATCTCATTCTGAGTGCTTTCATTTTCTTAGTGTAATCACCAAAGAGGATTTGAATTAATTTTACGCTTTAATGTTTATCCGAGTTATAAAAGTTTTGTCAAATCATAATTTTCACCAGTGCTCGCTCTTCCTCCCACAATTAAGGCTTTGATTGTGATGAAATTGTTCTCATAATGTTAATGATTACATACTTTTGGGTTAATTCATTTGCTATGCTAATAACTTGTTGAAATCCTTTTTTATTTTTGTTGAGCTTGTATTGTTAGTTATTTAGGCATTCTTTTAAGGAAACTTAATGTTTATGGATTTTATTCCTGAAAACCCTCACGAGACAACACACATCGACTAGGGTAACCTAGGGTTTTCGCAGCTTATTGCTTATGCTAAATGCAATCGTGCGTTCACGAAAGTGAAATTTATCTTTTATGCTTATCTATTTTTATTATCTCTCTTTGTTGGGTTATTCTAGTTTTGTTTCATCGCTGGGGACTAGCAATGTCTAATTTAGGGATGTGATTAGTCACGAATATTGTATATTAGGGCCCTTTATATTTATGCATTCTAGCATAATTATCTCAATTAATTAATTCCTATATTTATGCTCATATATTGGTTAACCTTTGGCTTTTGATATATATATATGCTTTGCAATATTTATCGAAGCTTTTGTAGGTGTTAGAACGGTTAACAGAGCATTTGGTTGCATTTTGGGAAAGTTTAATCGCAAGATGAAAATTTGGGGGCAATTACATAATTTCAAACTTCATGTTCGAGTTGGCAAAGTTTTATGAAAGCGTATTTTGTCGAGTTAGCTTCATGTGCCCATAAATAACACGTCATTTCATTTCTATATGACCAAGTTATGTCCGTTATCCGAAAGTTTCTTTGTGTTTGAAATAAGGAGGAAATGTTGATGAAAACCCTCGATCGATCGATTGATTGACCTCCTCCCCTCGATCGATCGATCGATTGACGTGATTTTGTGAAGACCTGATAATAGTGGGCATTTTTCTCAGCCATTGATCGATCGATACCAGCCATCGATCGATCGATCATCCCAGATATTGCAAATATCTGAAGGGAGTGTCGATAATTAGGCTTTATCGATCGATCGATCCTTTTCATCAATCGATCGCACAAGATTTTAGATATTTCGAGTGCTTTGTTTTCTTTTCTTTGTTTAATCCACTTACTTGAGTTTAGTCAGTTTTTAATCTTGATTTTCTTGTATCTTAGTTTAGTTGGATATTTTGGTGGTGGGAGCTTGCCTCCTCTCTCTCCCCTAAGGTTTAATATGTAATGTTACTATTCATTTTCTCTTCCTTTATGTATTTCTTTGTAGCTTAGTTTCTTGTTTTGTAACCTTGATTTCTTTCAATATAACTTGTTTGTGTTGTTTCAATTCTTGTTTCCCATTGTTACTTAATTGTATTAACTGTTTTACCATGTGTATTAGCTAGTTTTAAGGTTGGGATAATATTTTCACCATTGATGGATTTTTTAGCTTAAAATATAGGTTTTGGTTTTAGTGACTTTTAATTGTGGATGGAAGTCGAAAATTTATGCATTTAATTTCTTTTCTCATGCAACGGTAGTGTGTATAGCGATATTACGACCTCAATCCATTTGTGACTATTTTTTTATTGAAAGTTTTATCTCTCAAATTTGAGTTAGGTATCTTCATGAGTTATGTTTATAATTAATTAAAAATCCTGGGGTTAATTGTCTTTTCGAACCAAATTCCTGTTGTAAATCCATGATGGAAAAATGATCCTAGTCTTGTTTTAATTAATTTTGGGTAATTAGTTTTAATTAGACTAATGAACTTATTTCCATTTTATCTCACCCAAATTATATTTTATTTTCCCTTTTTGAATAACAAAATCAATTTAATCCTATATCGCGTTCCCTGTGGAATTTCGATGCCTGAACTTGTCGCTATACTTATGAAACAATGGTAGTTCAAGTTTAGTTTTTTTACATTGCGGCGGTAAACCAAACAACGATGATGTCCTTACACGAACACACCGTTTGCGCTCGATCAAGTTACTTTCACATCTGTAATATGCTTTATGTCTATAACTTTTGCCCACAGTAAGGTGAAGTAAAAATTATTTTGCATAATTTCCCTGCGGAGATCTTTGCGCTAAAAAACGGAATGCCTAAACAACAAAGGGATCAATTGAATAATGATGTGCCTGTCACAAGACTTTCACTGTTTTAGATAATTTTTTTGTTAGGTTACAACCCTGCACAAACTACCCTCTTAAATTGGTCGGAATTTTCAAGTATAACGTATCTAGAGATGCCTTTTTCTCACAAGTAGTCAAAGTGAAAGCACCCGCGAGAATCAAATTTCTTTTTATTGCAGGATACATTTTTAACCACAGTTTTTTTCATCTCCTTTAAATTACGGTGGACCTTCTATCCATCTTTCAATATAAGATTCACCCAGACATGTTCCTATGATATGTTCTGCTAAATTCTTCTCTGTGTGCATCACATCAATTACATGCCTTAAACAATGCTCTTTTCGATACGACAAGTCAAATAACATTGAGGATCTAGATTATTCCTTCATTTGCTGTTGTTGTTGTATTCAGTTAACTTCTTACGCTTACATGATAATAATTTATCTAATTCACTCCTTGTTTTGTTTTTGTCTCGAAGGGTTTCCGGTTCAAGTGTGAATTTGACATAATATGGAACATGTGAAACATTTAAACCATTAGGAGAGGGTTGTTTAATAAATAAAAAGGTAAAACATAAAATTAACCATAAAGAATGGGGTCATTTTAAATTAAATAGGGTAAAATGCCTTATCACTAACACCATATAAGTGAGTTTGTTTGCTTATCTATACCATCAACGAGACCATAACATGGTCAAAGATATAAAACCCCTAATTTTTATTTTAGCTTGTTTTTTACCTCCATATCTTTCTTTCACCTTAATAGATGTAAACATTGAAAACCACACAACCCCTCCGCTCCTCATGGCCACAATTGTCACTTCTACCCCCTCTCTCCCTCTCTCATACACACACACATATACACACTCGTGCATATACGGGTCTGTGTATATATGTGGGAACTTTTAAAACAAAACTGGTCATATGTTTGATTTTCTATTAGAAAGAAAAGTGGAAGTTTTTACTTTCCTTTTCAGGCCTTGAAGTGTTTTTAATGGCAATTGGTAGACAACCAAACATTGATATTTTAAGTATTCGCTATCAAGGAGGAAATTATACAATCTCTCAATCTATAAGAGTTATCTCCAATGAAAGCTTATAAAATTGCTCAATAGACATTTCTCGCACGGTTTTGGAATTAATCTCCAAATAAATGAAAAATGTTATAATAATGATGATGACGACAATTATAGTAAAATAAAACACCTGTTGTATATTTTTGACTACATAATATAATTTATGGATTTAAAGTTAATTTGTGAGAATTTAAAGTTAAAATTGATTAAAGCGGAATTATAGATTTTATTTGGTAATTTGATTAAATTTTGTGGGCCTAAGTTTAATTATTATAAAGATTGAGGTTCAAACTCTAATTTGAGAAAGTTCTAAAATGATTGGGACGAATGTCGAATTATGGGAAAAGCCCAAGGGTAAGTTGGTCCTTGTGCAAGACTTGGGAGTTAAGCTAGGGCGAAGTTAAACATTAAGGTTTTCTATATAGTTAGTCGCCAAATAATTGAGTGCTCTCACCCCTGGATTGCGACTGTGGTTGTTAGGGCTGCTATCATAGGGTGTAAGGCCAATTCGTGGCCAGGTCACATCTAGGGTAGTGACTTCATTTTATACATTGTGACTTGGCCAATTTTGGCTCATTTACAACCCAACAATCCTCTTTTTCTTTTGTCTTCTTCACAAAGAAACCCTAAATACTCTCTAATCCCTTCCTCAAGCAACCGTTTTCATAAACCAAATCAAAGAAACTTTCTAGGGTATTTCAAGAGGAGATTCAAGGGAGGATTCAAAACTTTTCAATAAGATTTTCAAGGAATTTCAAGAGGGTTTAAAGGTTGACTGGATTCTTCTCCTCCGATTAAATCAAGTTTTTTTGTCCATTTTAGAGCCACTAGACTGCTTCTCTCATTTTATATATACATTTTCTACCCTCACCTAAACCCTAATTTTAGGCTTAAAATTGGTCAGTAGACTTTAGGGTTTTGAGATTCGTTATGTTGTGACCCTGTTTCGATGAAATTGGACAATAACACATGTTGTAGATTAGAATATAGCCTAAATTGATTTATGAATTGTGAAATTGAACCATGCACTAGTAGACTTGAATACTAGGGTTTGAGATTAAATATTTAACTCATATTAATTTGAATGAATAATGGGTTATTAAGAATTAATTAGGGTTTAATTATTGTTGAGAATGCATGCATTAAATTGGATCATACTCTTAGCTTTATGGGTGGTGTCTTTAAGTATAAATGCCTAATTAATGTTATTCAAAGCATGATATGTAATAACTAGAGTCTAATTCTTATGTAAATGCATGAATATTGAATAGTCCCATGTTAGTAATCTTAAATTATTTAAAACACTTTTAGTTGATTTATGCTCTTGGAAATTGGTAATTGGACCTAATTATATTTGAATTTGAATTAAGCCCTTAAATACTTTGCTTATGTTGTCGATATAGGAATGCTTAAGTAGTTAGATTAGAAGGAGTAGGGGATAAATGATGTTGGCTTATGTTGGTTTGTGGTTGTTTTTGGTTTACGATGAGCGGTTGTGGTTGGAGATGGAAATAGGTTATTTAATTTATTTAATCCTTAAATAAATTCACACTAATAATTCTTTAACTAATCTTATTGTGTTAACAACGAAGGGGTTTCCTTATTTGGATTTCATTCATGAGACAACCCACCCATGGAATCTCAAGACGCATTCCCTGTACGGGTATAAGTGAGGACTTTAGTAACCCTATAATTAACATATTTATTTTATTATAATGTTTAGATTGACGAGTAGTCCCTTACTAGATACATCCTCATGAGTGGTTCGAGACCCCCTTAGAATTTAATAAATTAACATAACGATTGGGTTGAGGACTAGTTTAGAATGACTTGAAAGGTGGGGTAAATAAAATATATTGATGTTATGATGAGTGGTAAGTTAAATTGTGGAATATGGAATGGTGATAAGATGATAATGGTATTAAGTAAATGAGATGAATAGATGGATGTGGTTATTATTGTGTGTCGAGATAAAACACTCTTACTTGTGCGCGTTGAGGGTGCATAGTTCTATTTGGGTGTCATGCCAGATGTTGTTTGTCTCGGCCACACTATCACGAGGTGGGGCCCGATCGGTGTGAAGGTATATGGATTTTATGCATCACACGAATTATCTTTTTGTATACTTCTAGACAAGTAAGAGATAAGTGATGTCTGGTTGTGTGATGGAATTTATTTATACCTCACATGATTTTAATGATATTACAGGACATGTGAATGACTTTAGCATCTGGATGTGTGACGGTCTTTATGTGTGTGTACCTCATGTTCTTGAGATGGTCGGGGATAATGGGAGCATGTTAGTTACGATTTTATTGTTTAAGAGATTAAAGGTAAATTAATCGGGATAAATAACGTTTTCGAAAGTAAAACGGTTTCATGCATTAAGTATATATATATATATATATATATATATATAGTCTTCTTCCTGCACTTCGTTTCTATACTGCATTTGTATATTCCCACTGAGCATTGACTCACACCTTCGTCTTTATTACGGCATATTGGATGTGGATTCGTATTTTGAGAGCGTTATATAGGTAAGTGTTCTATTTAATTTTACGTTAGTATCTCTGTATGCGTGGACTTTGGGGATGCTTCCCACGGGTCCTTCACGCAGTTTAAACTTGAATTTGAAATCACATGTTAAACAAGCGAAACGTTAATTAAAATAAAACTGGACTAGCAATATTATATAGGTTGTTTCATTGCAGTTCATACCTAACACCCGGGTCGGACCGTGTTAACTACGGGTAACCCACAAATCCAGAACGAGCGTTATAAAATTATAAATTAGTAAAAATTCAGGGACAAACTATAATTTAAAAAGTGTTAGATACTTTATTTCTTCTTAAAATTTAGGCATAAAAATGTAATTTTTAAAAAAAATTAGCGTTTTAATTGTAATTTACTAAAAAGTCAAGGGCCTAATGTAATTTTCAAAGATAAAAGATGTTTCGAAAATTGGTTAAAAACATGTAAATGCATAGAAAAACCATTTCCCAGATTCCTATTTGGAAAATTTAAATTATGAACATGTTTTCCAGTTTTTCATTTATGTATAAATTGCAAATCTTTATTAGCTATCCATTCTTGCTTCTTATAACTAAACAGTCTCTTAGGACCTGTTTAGTTGTGAAAAATATTTTTTATTTTTCTAATTTAATTTTTCATCTCCATTTCTAGTTTTCATTTTCCATAGAGAATTGTAGAAAATTAGAATACTCGTTCAAATATTGAAACTAAAGTCCATTTTGTCTCCTTTTTCCACAAAAAACACCTCCATTGCAACCTCACAATGGCTGTCACGTCGACGGTGGGGTAGTGTGGGGTGTGTCGGCAATAGTATAGTAATGGTGACTTCTGTGATGGTTAGTTAAAATAAATTTTCAATTCAAAGAAATTTTTTTGGAAAACATTCTAATTGTGTTTTTCCAATTTTCTGGAAAATTGTAAAACTAGAAAAATGGGAAATAGTTTTTGAATTGGAAAAATAGACTTTCGAAGGCATTTTCTATTTGTTCTATTTTTCTCATTAATGGTTTTTAGAGAAAATAGGTCAATTTCCCACAACTAAATATGACCTTCTCATTTGAAACTCTTGCAAAATAGCCCGACACTTGCATCCTATCTGAGCAGCAACTGAAAGGAGGATAACACTGGATCAGGGGTGAGGCAGAACTGAGGGCCTATATCTTGAAAAGATAATTTAACAACAACATTAACAACAAGTTTACGAAAAGTAAGATTATAATTGATTTTTGGCTGCAATATAACTTCGCACCTTTTCTACGTATTTTAGCTACTTTTAAGTTATCCCAGTCCAAATAACCTTTAATATCTCATGCATTTACTCCCAAACCCAAGTGAACCCCATGATTACATATTATTCATCTCAACTAATTATAGGTAAAAGTTCCATTATCACAATGTATATACATATCAAGTATATGAATATATAAGGGGAAAACAGATAATCTCTAAGTTTAGATCCACACAAGTACGGTCCATAACACGTACATGATAAATGGGCTACTCGCAAGTCCTCACATAACGAAGACCTATTCCTACTGAATTTGGGGATTGCTCGCGCGTACTAGACATAGTTATAGGTTGCCCCATACTTATAGCCATCAAAGCCTCTGCTAGTCATATAGACACATACCCTAAAGCTATATGAAAGGATCACCCTGCGTACATCTCCTCAAGATACAACGAGTACTTTCAACACGTAGTGTCCGGGATAAATCATGACCAAGGTTTACCGTGGTGCTAATGTTGTCTCTGTCGTACGCGCCCCATCAAGATATCCCCTCTAGTATGTATACCACGAGAACTCACACTCGACATGTTGCACATAATACACAAGACAAGTAATCATAATCACATAAAGATTTCAAGTCATAAATTCAAATTCATTAACTTAATTAATCTCTAATAACGAATAAAATAAAATCTCCAAATCGATGTCAAGTTCAGAACCCAACCAAACAAATCCTAATCATTTCTTGACCAATCCAGAGGGGTCTTTCGACCGACCATGATCGATCGATTTGTCCTCCCAGAAATCATGTCATCTTCTTCCTTACAAGAATCAACCTAAAAACTCCTCCATGAACGAACTTGAAAGCTCCTAAATCATCACAATAACCAACTATAATCACATATAAGTGTCCCAACATCACTTCTAACCCATGACAAAGGTTTTTACAAGATTCCAACAAGATTTAATGTTATAATTTTCAATTTCACTCAAGAACCCTAGAATTCCATCTTAGATCAATTTGACTCAAATTAGATATCAATTCGTTACATTATCAAGGGGCGTTCAAATGTTTATCAATTCTTAACCTTCTTACAATTACATATCAATTCTATCTCCAATCCATAAGGAATTCAATTAAATTCAATCTATGTCAAGAACATGAATAGTAATATAAATTATCATATTAATTTAATTACCAAACTAGTTAATTAGTTTTCAAATCAGATTTTAATCAAATTATATTTTGATTCCAATGAATAATTACATTATAACAAAAAAATAGTTAAAATCCTACACTAAGTAAACTTGTTCCGATTAAAAGGGATAAAATTTAAAGACCAATTGCCCAAATTCTCCTATTTTTTTCAAATTACCTCCTCTCTCTAGCTCTAGGATTTCTCTCCAAAAGGGTTTAGAATGAACTATTATTAACCGATCATTTTATCATGTTAATTTCAAAATTAAGGTTAGGCCCCATATGAACCTCAACCTCAAGAGTCCAAATACCTCTATAAATAATCCAAAAGAAAGCACAAGTCCACTACCAACCCACACCAATTTAAATCTAATATTTTAAGCCCTATCCTAAAATCTGCCTATTTTGCAAGCTTACTTGGTATTTCTAGTTATGGGAGAAAACATATGTAATGTACTATTAACCAAAAGATAAGTTAAGTTTTGTTTGTTTTTACCTCTCAAGTCTGAATCTGAACTATTCAGACTTAAGAAGTACCAAAATAGTTTTTGTTTTTATAAATGATTAAGAGGCTAAAGGTTATTTTTGCCTTTGAATGATTAAGAGGTAAATGGACATCTGAAATCGGAAATCTGAATCAGAGGTCCATTCAGACATAAAAACAAATGTATTTTTTAGATTCAGATTTCAAGCTTTAGATTTAGATAAAAACAAACAAACACAACCTTAATATATATTGACATAGCACACGTTTGTTGTTACAATTATCTTCTTGATTCACAATTAGCTCAACTTCCAACTAAAGAGAATCAATGGCTCGTGATAACTACCGATTATATGTACCATTGCAGGGTTAGTAAATTTAGGATATTTTTCAAAAACATATAGGAAGAAAGCCGGAAGGCATAGCTTGTTTGATAGCGTTTTTCTTAATCAAATGAAAAAGAATGCATGGCACAATAATTATACATAGAATTTCGGATGTGACTAATGACCGACCTACACTGTCTTCTGTTGAAACTCACTCCAGAAGTACCAACATTCAGCGATTTCCTATCTCCATTTAGGTAAAAAAATCAAAAGTGAGCTAAAATATAGCTAATCAAGACCATAATTGCAAAGAAACAACTAATATTATTTCACAATACAAAGGAAATAGTTTATCTCAGTGTGATATAGAGCATGGTTAAATATCAAACTTGCGAAGGAGAGATAACACTGTTTGGATGCCCCGAGTCACGGAATGGGAATAGAGCTGGGTCCTGATATGCATTCTCCAGCTTCCCAAAAAATTCAGCCATTCTAGGATCATTACAGTCTTCTCTGTCTTTCTTTATCAAACTCTAGAGTCCACAAAAAAATACCAGAACATCAGATTGAAGAATTTAAATGTAGTTAACTGTATATATATATATATATATATATATATATATATATATATATATATATATATATAGAGAGAGAGAGAGAGAGAGAGAGAGAGAGAGAGGCTCTTGTGCGGGAGCCCAAATGCGGGACTCTCGTGCCGGATAATTTTAAAATTAAAAAAGAAGGTTTATTTTTTTATTTTCTAGGCTTAGAGGATTGAGGAGAGTGGAAGATTTGGTATTCTTCTCTTTCATTTTTCTCTGTCTATCATAAGACTTACAAAGCATAAAACTTTTGAAGCGCAAATAAGACGAAAATGCCCTTCTTCAACTATTCCATTTTTACCCTCTCTTATTTAAACCCGTTTATAATTGGGTAAGTTTATTTTAACCCACTTATTTTTTCTAACCACACCAGTTTTATTATACCCCTATTATTGGGGTGACTTCCTAATTAATTACCCACCCCATCCCATGGGGTGGTTTAAATGAAAATAGAAAAGTTCTTTGAACACACATGCAAAACAATTTTCTTTCCTTCCTCTTTTATTTTTATGTGTTCCTTCACTTGAATTTTTTTTCAATGAATTAAACTATAATACTTTGTCTATAAAAAAAAAATGAACTGAATGAAGCAAAAAGCGACCGAATAATTCAAAACTGATAAATAAATAAACTTACAAGACACAAGGAAGGAGTAAAATCCAAAAGCTATTGTAATCTTTACAGCAGAATTCAACGTTAAAAGGAAAGATGAGACCCCTCTTCACTCTCTCTAAAAAGGATGGTTTCATATTGATTACCTTAATGATTAGTTATGTGTTTCACTTATCCTTTTTTCAATCTAGGTGTCAATCATGGAAGTCTTTACAAAAGGCTTAATGCATAGTATCCGATGTTTAAGAGCAGATGTAGATTCCCACACGAAATGTACTTTGATTTATAGAAGTGGAATCTGACTTTGGAAAAAGCCTTTTGTGAATGATAATGAGCTTAGAAAGCTGTTAAAAAACCACTTATATATGAGTTGGGTTTTTGGCTAACGATATTCAATGGGGTGGTCTTTTTAAAACACAAGATTCCTTTAGGGTCCGTTTGATTCGTGATGAAATATTTTTTACCGTGTTAAAAAATAATTCATCTAGGTAAAATTTGTATTTGGTTGAACATTTAACATGGTGAAATAAAATGAATATGGTGAAAAGTGGAGCGAAATTTTCACCTTTTTAAACCATGGATAAAGTGAATAATTCAACAGGTGAAAACAATGAAATTTTTCTTATTATCAAACTAACCTTTCTTATTTTCACTCTATCAGATCATACGATCATTACACATTACCTACATAAAAACTATTGTAAACACATTTTTTTATTAAAAGTAACATTTTCATAACTCTTTAAAAAATAATTATTTTATAACTGTTTAATAGTTTTTTATTGAAAATAACTGTTAAATTTATTTTTTTTTAAAAGTTATAAAAATGTTATTTGTTTAAAAATTATTTTTTAAACAGCTCTTAAAACATTATTTTAAAAAAAAAGTTATAAAAACATTTTTGCATTATTTTTAAACCAGTTATTAAAATGTTATTTGAAAAAAACATTAAAAAAGTTATAAAAATGCTTGTGTATTAAAAATGACGTTTTTATAACATATTTTTTTTAAAACATTTTTTCATTGAAAAACCGACGTTGAAAAATTATTTCTAGAAAAATATTATTTTTTAAAAAACAGTTATAAAATGTTATTCTTTTAAAAATTATTCTTAAAACATTTATTAAAACGTTATTTTTTTTAAAAAAAATTAAAAAGTTATAAAACCATTTTTGCATTAAAAATAGCGTTTTTATAACTGTTTGAAAAATAATTTTTAATGACTGTTTTTTAATTAAAAATAACAGTTCAAAAATATTTTTAAAAAAACTATATTTTAACAAAAATAGTGATAAAAATGTTATTTGTTTAAAAATTATTTTTGAAACGGTTATTAAAATGTTTTTTTTTAAAATTAAGAAGGGTTTAAAAACGTTTTTGTATTTAAAATAACGTTTCTACAAATGTTTTGGTATTATTTTTTATAACCATTTTAAAAATATTTTTTATTTAAAAACTGCTGAAAATTTATTTCTAAAAAACCGTTATTTTTTGAAAAACAGTTATAAAAATTATTTTTAAGACAGTTATTGAAATTCATTTTTTTTAAAAGTTATAAAAACGTTTTTGTATTAAAAATAACGTCATTTTTTTTAAAACGGTTATAAAAAATTTATTTATAAAATTGTTATTTTTAATACGAAAACGTTTTTATAACTGTTTTTGAAATAATTTTTAAAACTGTTTTGGAAAAACGTTATTTTATTTTTAAAACAGTTATAAAACATAATTTTTAATACAGAAACGTTTTTATAATTGTTTTAAAAATAATTTTTAAGACAATTAAACGTTATAAAAAATATTTTTAAAATAGTTATAAAAACGTAGAGGAAATAATAATTAAAAACCATGTGAAAAAGTAAAATTATCTTTACTCATTTTTCATTATATTTGGACAATATTATGTTTGATTATGTTTGATTAGTGACTAATAAATGTGTTCAATGTGATTTTATCATGTTATAAATTTATAGAAATGTATTGTTCAAACATGATAAATGTGTGCGAGTTTGGGTAGGGGTGGGGTGTGTCAAATTTGAGTTTATGAGGTAAAAAGATATTAATTTATTTTTTATGGTCGTGACGCTTGTGTAATGACAATCAAATAATTAAATACAACTCTTTTTGTATGCATTTGAAGTATGGGGGTAATATAATCATTTTATTTTTTCACCATATTACTCTTGACCATCCAAACAACACATGGTGAAAAAGTTAAAATTTTTACCTAGTGAAAACTCGACAATCCAAACGGAGATGGTAAAAACAAAATCACCAAGTTAATAATTCACATTTTACTTTTAACACGGTGAAAGATATTTCACCACGAATCAAACGAACCCTTAGCATTTAAACTAATCGGGGTGGTTAGAAATAAATATGGGGTGGAAATACAACCACCCTTATAATTAATTACTCTCCCTCGTCATCAACCCACATCCTTTTTATCATAAAGACGCAACTAAGCCCTCTACTTTATCTGTCTCTCTCGATCGATATTCTAAATAGCCCCTACCCTCCTCTCTCTTACTGGTTGACGTTTATACCCTTGACTCCAAATATGCATTAGTACTAAAACTACGAACTATCTCCCTCTCTCCTTCTCTCACCCTTCATTTTCCGCCCCCTCAATCTACCGCCCCATTCATCCTCATAATCGAAAATATTTTGAATTGTATACATATTATAGCTCATTTTTTAACACAATTAGATCCATTAATTCATTGACATTACTAACTCTTTTTTAGTAAAATTCGTTATGATTAAATTAACATTAAGTTACATAAACTCTATATAAGTCCCAACAATATATCTTATTTACTTAAATTAATGGGTCTTATCGGGATCAATACTAACTCGACCCGTAAACTATCGTGTCTTATCGGGTAGTCACCGATATGACCCAAAAACATTAAAGGTACACCCATTGACTTATAATTTCGTGTCGGTTCGTGTCGTGTTAGCATGTCATGCCTCATTTTGCTAGGTTTAGAATCACGAGTAATTTTTGTTTGGATTTCTCCCTCTCTATCCCTCCCTCTCTCTTTGCTTTTCCTATTTTATAACAGTTTTATGGGGTTTATGGGTTTCACATGTGGGTGACTTGATCAAATTGGTCATTGAGGTTTGGAAATTACCTTTTATATATAAAAAAAAAAGCTCACGCGGAGTAATGGAATGCTTATGACTTAATCTTAGTCACTTTTATATGTTTGTAATTATGAACTCATATGTATATACGATAACGATATACCTTTTCTTACTAATTAAGCATTATTTAAACTTTGCTACTTAATTAAAGTGGCCATGTTGAAGGATGTTGTTAATTAAAAGGAGTTCATAGGTGATATTCATTTGCTAAGCAATTAAAAAGTGATAATTGGTTGTTTTATAAAATGTATAAAGGTATTTCTTTTTGTTTGGATGTGAAAATACAAAATATATTTGTTCCAACGGGGGTTTCTATATGTTTGGCAACATAAATGAAACAAAAGATTTACCATTATGTGTTTTTCCCTTATTTTATCAGCATTTGGTGTAATTTCTTTATCTCATTGGCTGCTTTGGGTTTCACCCCATACTTTTAAGCCTAAGAGAAATGGCAAACTAATTTCTCGTATCATCTTGAAACAAACTTCTCACATCTTCATAATCAAAACTTCCCCTCTCATCTCAAAACAAACTCCCTATTTTTCATAATCAAAAGTTACATACGTGGCGCACGTTTTCACTAACAAGTTAGGATAGCAAAACTTGATAGGAATTGTATCTTTTATGTTAGGTTAGGAACCCCTACTTATGAAATATTCATGCCAAAATAAAAATTATATGTGAATTTATTGACAACCTTATTTCAGGATTCACGATTTTCATATATGGAGGACCGTTATTGTATATGTAAGATGTGATTTTTCATGTCGTATTTTGTACAATTCATATACCCGGGCTATTGTTTGTTTGGTAATTATGTTTCTCAGGTGTGGTTCTACTAATGAAAGATGTTAGCATCCAGAGGTCTGTGCTTCTTCATTTATTATTCTCTTTGTAGGCTTGTAGCCTTTTACTATGGCTACTAATTTCTGTAGATGTTAGTCTTTACTTATAGTTGTCACTTTCTACTAATGTAACAAGATTGTGATAATCCGCCTAGTTCACATGGACAATGTACTTATGCCTCATTACTTGTTTAATAGCATAAAGGTATTATAGATTCGTCATGGTATAGGAAAATTTCCGCATGTTTATTTACCATGAAATAATCCATAAAGAGTTTGTAAGGCTCATTTTTTATATTTTGACATATAGATCTGAATGAATAGAACTTATCAAGTGCAAATATGTGAGCATGTGAAATGTGCACAGGTGTATGCGATTGAATGTGATTAGTGTAGGTGGTACGGCTCGAGTGTGGGCTAATGGGATGAGGTAAGGTATGAATTTGTGAATGTGAAACTAATGAATTTTTTAGGTGCAAAAATTGCATAAAATATTGAATGGGTCATTTTGTCAAATGCTTTGAGTGCACACTTAAAAAATGGATTTGGTGGTTGTGCTTGTTTGGAGGGTGTCCATTTTCCAAAAATCATCACACAACCAACCAACCAAGTAACAATTAAAATTTAGCAGCAGAAGACAGAGACCACAGGCAACCATCATATATAAAAGTTTAATTAGAGTGCGTTGTAAATTTAGTGTGGACTGGAAATCTTAATTTTTTGTAAAACATAGTTCGTGATGTTAAGTGAATTTGAATTGTGAAATGTCGCGAGATAAATGTGGAGTGGTGAATCTGATGTAGGTGATCAGTTGGTCAATTGTGAATTGTGGGTATAACAATGTTGTAATGGATTGGATGGCTGGGACCAGTTATGTTTGTGTAGAGTAGTTTGTTTTGTGTGCACTGTAAATGTGGTGAGATTGATTTGGCTCGGAATGCGTGATGTGTTTGATAGAATGCTCGATTGAGATGTAGATTGTCATAGAAATCATTAATGGATGGTAGTGAAATATGGGGAGATGGAGCTTGCAATGGAGTTATTTGGTCAAAGACCTGAGAGGGGATGCTTTTGCAGGGAATGTTTAGGTTGACAGGGGTTTCCAATATACCCCCAAATATATGAAAATCTCATAATCAAAACCTTCATGAAGAGCTTTTGAGCTGTGAATATTTGCTTAAAATTGTTGGCGTAGGTTGAATTTCATTGGTAATTTGGAGAACATGTAAAAAATATATTTTCAAATTTCTCCACCAAACTTTTATTTATTTAAGTCATAAACCTATAAAGTAACAACAATTTCCCAACCATCTACCTTAAGAATCTTAAATTTAGTGATTGGATTATCAACCACAAAGGGGTAATCCTATTTGTAAGTAAAAATGAATGATGGTTTTATTAATCAACCGAATACGACTCATTGGACATGACTGACACAATTAATATATTTTATAGTCTTCGCATGGGAACCTAACCATTGGTTTTGAAAAATCTTTATGTTCCTTTCACTCAGGTTTTCACCGTTATATATACCTTAGGCTTAAACTATTTCCTCATTTGTTCAATTATTTCAATTAATTTTATGAGTTTCGAGTCTTCGTATTCTCAAAATTTGTAATTCTTTTTCTGAGCGGTTTCACATTTGTTTATTTTTTTCCTATTGTTATCTTTCAGTGGCCATTTAGCGTTCTATATTTTTGGTGTTAGACTATAATTGGTCGACCTATTTGAATATTTGCTATAATTTTTTTAAAATTCATAAATATTAGTTACTATTATGATCAGATACACACAAAAAATTTCTAATTATATATGATATACATGGTGAGCATAATTATTGAAAATGTTACAACATTTCATAAAATTTGAAGTTATTCCTCATCCTTAAGTGTGGTTGTGACTTAGTTTTAGTAATAAATTGATATTTAATAGCATTTTCATATAGTTCTTTCGTTTGGTGTTCGGGACATGGGAGAAGCCTATCCATATATGGGGGTAAGGGTAGCCGACATTTGCTTCTCCCAGACCCTGTAGTTAAGCGGGACCATTGTGCACAGGGTACGACCTTTTTTATTACGCCCTGACTTAGCTGTTTTTGGGAAGCCATTTAAAAAAATCCCCTTCACTTTCACATACATTTATGTGAAACATTTGACAGCCAAAGGTACACTCTCATATATAATCCAACTTATTCACTGACAGTATCACAATATAAAGTCAAGTTTTTTTGTTCTCAACCAAAAAGTAATAGATATTTACTATAACTGTTCGTATTTGATGCGAACTAAGAAGCAACTAAATAAAGGATATACACTTGCATTGAAAAAAAATGGACTTCTAAATTAAATGCAACACCTTAAAAGGCTCGGACTCTTGGGATGCACGGTTCGTAGCTCACAAAATCGAAGAAGATATTGATGAGGGGTCGAGTTGTAAACGACTTAAGAAAAAAATGTAGCCCGCCAACTTTTAAATTGCTTTGGCTTTATATTCAAACTTTCATTTTATGATTTAATTTTTATATAACTTCCACTTATGGGTAACAGTTGATGCTTCTCCGTATAGGTTGCTCATTTTACCCCAAACTTTCAGCAATGGGATAATTTGGATTATCCATCTTTTTAATTGCACCTGAACTGTGTATTGTTTAATTCTAACCTTCTTTCTTCATAAAAACAATATTTAAATTTGTTTTCTTACTTTAGACACTCATTCGATTGGAAATTTCAAAGAAACTTCTGTAATGGAATATATTAAAAACAATATTTGTCTTCCTTTATTTCCTTCTAATTATTATATTTAGAAAATTATTCATATCTCAACTTCATTGACACATCTCACACAATGGTCACACGTGCAACGCACATATGCACAGCAAGTTTTATTAAAAGTGGATAAGATTTATCTTATAGTAGTTTCCTTTCCTATTTGGGTTTCTTTCTTAATAAGAACCTCTAAGCCTATAAATAAAAGGCCTTCTTTATTGTGAAATACACTCCTTTCAATAATACTTCTGATTTTGATAATTTGTGTTGTTTACTTTTGTTCATGCTTCCATTGTTCAACATAAAAAAAACTATCCCATAATGGTTTGAAAACTTTAGGGAGACACCCTTTGTTGTTTGTCTCAAATTAAAAGTCCACGTTTAAAAGTCAATCCTTATAAGAAAATTGAATTTTGAAATAATCAATGGCCACAAAATAAATTTACTTGAATATCATGGCATTGGTTTTCAAAATTAACTCTTAAATTGAGACATAAATAAGAAAAGTAGGGCTCTTACTTCATGGCATTGGTTCATTCGTTTCAAAATTAACTCTTAATGTATGGTCGTGGAACTTTTTTACTAGAAATACTTGAATTTCTCAAAAAATGAGAAAATAAAATAAGCTGGAGAACTCTGAAACTCTGAAACTCTGAAAAGCTTTCTAATTGTTGGATATTAGATTAGTGTTACGTATTTTATTATTAGGCCCACCTGTATTGGTCTTTATTTATTAGACTCATTAGTTGAACATTTTTTTACTTTACTATTTACCATGTACTTTTAGACCCTTACATTGGATAATATAAATATAATAACGTGGCACCATTATTTGTAAGCCAATACAATACAAAATCGTCTTGGTACGAGAGCTAAATCAAACTCTAAACTTCTAAACTCCTCCTTACCAATCAAACCCTAGGTCTGGCCGACCACCCTCCAAGCCGCCGACCTTCCTAAAGTTTGGTTGGTGCTCCTTTATGTTGGTGAATAATGTGGCACCATTTTTTTGCCCTATTTATGTGGGTTTATACTCCTTTATGTTGCTGAATTTGATTGGGTATTACCATGCCCTTTTTTTGGGTCCTATTTGAGTACTTGTTAGACTATCTTTGAGTATATTGGAGATATGGCTGAATTGAATGGTCTAAAGATGTTGTTCCTACCCAACATACACTTACTCATCGGGTTACTAGTGCATTATTGCATGGAACGAATTTTAATTCATCATCCCAATCTCTTCGCCTCTTTATTGGGTCGAAAGGGAAGAATAGTTTGTTGTTGGGCACTGAAACCCAACCAGATACTAAGGATGTGGCTATTTTTAATCAATGGGAGATGAACTGTTGCACTATTCTAGGGTGGATATTCAACTCCATGGAGGAGCGCATTTATACCATGTTTATGTTCTATGAGTTTATTTCCGATTTATGGAAGACTCTTAATCAGATGTACGCTTATGCTCATAATGATGCCCGAGTATTTCAGTTTTATCAAGATTGCTCATGCCTCACAGAGTCACTCAACCACTCTGTCTCTCACTACTTTGGATATCTTCTGTGCTGTTAGGAGGAGGAGCTAGCCCAGTTTGAGACGCTTATAGACTTCCCTCCTGAGGCCGATTCTATTCTGATGTAACGTCTGAATCGTCAACACACTTATCAGTTTCTTATGGGTTTACAATCCAAGTATGATGTTCTCTGTACTTGGATCATAAACACATCTCCTATTCCTCCCCTTCGAAAGGCCTTTGCTATTGTCGATGGAGAGGAGCAACGTCTCAAGCTATCTCAGACTTCTCAGGTTGCTGCTATGGTTCAGTGATGGCGTTTGCGGCTCATACCGGTCCCCATACTCGTGATGGACGACCGACCTGCCATCATTACGAAGTTATTGGCCACTCTAGATATCGATGCTTCAAATTTCATCCAGAGTTGAAGCAGAAGTTTGCTAAGGCTAAATACTCTGGCCTTCCCAGGAATGCTGCCATTGCCGATACTTTCGCTTCTACTCCTACTAGTGCTCCCAGGGATGATAGCCATCTTCAGTCCCAGATTGATCTCCCTCAGGTATAGCTGAGCTCTCTTGGGCACTCTACTTCCGCTGCCACTATTAGCTGCTTCAGGTACATCATCCGCTTTTTATGTTAAGGTTGTTAATCCTACTTGGGTTTTGGATTCTGAAGCCTCTGATCATATAAGTGGCGAGTCATCATTTTTTACTTACCCTATTACCCTCGTGTGTCGTAGTTTGCAAATGGTTCTCTTGCTCATATTCATAGCAAGGGAAACATCTGTCTCTCTCCCACTCTCACTTTATCTTTTGTGTTGCATGTTTCCGACCTTTCTTTTAATCTCATCTCTGTTCGTCAACTTTGCAAAGATCTCATTGTGTTGTCATATTATTGTCCTCGCATTGCTATTTGCAAGACTGAGTTCTAAGAGGATTTTTGTCAGGGAATATGAGCGCGATGTCCTATACCACTTTGGGGGTCCTCCCCCTACTACTTCCGTTAATACTTTTGTTTCTGATCTCAATGCCTCTACTTTCACTGAGCCCGTTTTTGTAAAATGTCCTTACAAACTTTGCATAGGTGGCATGCCCGTTTAGGCAATGTCAATTTTTAGTATTTATTTTTATTTTTCTTCATCTCTGTCTAAGACTTGTGAAGATAAGAGATTTACTTGTGAGACTTATGAGTTATCTAAACATATTCGTCTAGTTATATTTCTCATATGAATTGTGCACCTCGTATGTTTGATATTATGCATTTTGATGTTTAGGGACCCTCATCTGTCAGTGCATTATCGGGTCATAAGTACTATATCACTTTTATTGATAATTTCTCAAGATGTACGTGGGCATATTTACTTATACATAAATCTGAGATGTTACCTTTGTTTGTCCAACTCCAAATGATTAAAACACAATATAACACCACTGTTCATAATATTAGGTCTGATAAGGAGAGGGGGGCCGGGGGGGGGGGGGGGGGGGGGGGAGTATGCTTCCAATTCTTTTCGTTCACAAATGGCACTTTACACCAACTTACTTTCCCTTACACTCCGGAGCAAAACGGGGTGGCGGAACGTAAGAACTGTCACTTAATGGGAATGGTTCGGTGTCTTTTACGGGGTATGAATGTTCCTAAATTCTATTGGCACCTTGCTCTTCTCACTACCACATTTATTATCAACCGCACTCCAAGCATAGTTTTAAATGGCAAAACACCTCTTCACTCTATATTTCTCACTGCCCCCCTTTTCCCTCTGTTACCCCGAGTTTTTGGGTGTGTGTGTTGTGTTCAGGATAGGCGTCCCTCATATCACAAACTTTATGATAAGGCCATTGAATGTATTTTTGTAGGTTATCCTACCATGTCTAAAGCTTATGAATATTTTGATTCCCTCTCTCGACATATGTATCTGATGCAGGAGCATAGGGATATAGTCGTCATTTTAGCAATTTTTATTATTTTTCCCCTTTTGTGCCTTTAGTATAAATAGCCTGAAGGCTCTCATTTGTATCACTTTTGCTTATTTGATATTGAGAGACTAGAGAGAGAAATAAGAAACCTTTATTCATTTTTCTTTGTTGTTGTTGTTGTTTTGTAGATAATAATTCTTTTACACTTCCGCACCATTATTTACATCAAATTGGTATCAGAGCTAGGTATTTTCTTGGATTAATCATGTTTATAGAAGATTGGGACTCAAACTGGGTTCATCCGGATGAGGCCCGGGTCATCCCCCAAAACATCTCCCAAACCCTAGCTCCAAACAAAAACCCTAAGTCCTCCATTTCGCACATGGATAATCACCAGCTGGACCGAGAAACCAACAGCACTGCTGGTCAAGTCATCAGATTTCAAGACAGGGCAGAATTCCATCGGGATCTGCCGGAATTTCTAAACAGAATAGCAGACGATCCGACCCATACGGGTCAGCCTTCCAATGTTTCACTAGTAGCTCCCCTCGAAGGCTGTTTATCCATGATTATCAAGAACTTACTAGAATTACAAGATGGCACCCCTAGCGTTGCTGGATTTGCCCGGATTTCACTGGTAACTCTGGCCGAACATGCTGATAGTCCAAATATGCTGGACTGGATCACTACAGCTGCGCCAAGGTCTCCCCACGCGTGTCGCGTCACAGGGGCAATTAGTAACCACCCGGGTTTTTAAGATGGTATTGCCCATGACCAAGAACTAATGTTTTTTACCCCTAATCCATCTAAGATCCAACCGGAACAATCCAAGAATCATTCCCCCATTAACCCAACCCAATTTCAACAAAAAAAAATTAAACCCCAATCCTTTCCTTCCCCATCCTCGAGAAATCCTAAAACCCACTCCATCTAAAAACCCTAACCCATTATTCAAAGGATGCGCCTCATTAGGTATAATTCCCATCCCTATCGATGATCACGACTCCGGTGAACCCCCAGGCACCTCCTCCTTGTGATGACTTGTGGATCCGCACGAGTATCTTCTTTACTCGTTGTACCACGAGAGGGAGGCTTTGTACGGAGATCATTGACGGTGGAGCTAGCGACAACTTGGTGGCACAAGAAATGGTAGACAAATTAAAGTTTCCTACGAAGTCACTAGCCTCCCCATGCCGAATTGGGTGATTGAGCAATGGTACAACTATTACTCCGAGTCGACAATGTCGAGTAGCCTTCTCTATAGGAGGCTACCATGACGTGGTAATGTGTACCGTGGTGGATATGAGGGTGCCACTTACTTTTGGGGAAGCCTTGGCAGTATGATCATCGTAGTGTGCATGATGGACGAGCTAATACCTATTCGTTCAAACACGAGGAGAGGGATTTCCTCCCCTGCCCTATGAGACCCATTCCTATGGCACGCCCTTCTGCATTGTTGGTTTCACATGAGGAGTTAGTCATGGAGGCCGTGGAGACCCGTCTATGTTACGCTCTTATCAACCCTATGTCGACACCGGAGGCATCTATTCCCCCACTTGTCCAGGCTCTGTTAGACTCGTACGTGGATGTATGCATGCCTCCTAATGATTTTTCACCCCTTCGTGACATACAACATGCGATAGATCTTGTACCCGGGGTGCAACTCCCAAACTTACCCCATTATCGCATGTCACCTACGGAGCACACTGAGCTACAAAGAGGCAGGTCGGGTTGTGTGACAGGGGTTATATTAGAGAGAGCATGTCTCCATGTGCGGTGCTAGTAGCTACAGAGAGGCAAGTCATCGAGTTGTGTGACAAGGGTTATATTAGAGAGAACATGTCTCCTTGTGCGGTGCCAGCATTACTAGCACCCAAGAAGGATGGGAGTTGGCGTATATGTGTGGATAGTCGTGCCATCAACAAAAATCACGGTGAAGCATAGGCTCCCTATCCCCAGGCTCGAGGATATGTTGGACCAACTCCATAGAGCCACGATCTTCTCCAAGCTTGATTTGAAGAGTGACAATCACCAGATACACATGAGGTCAGGGGATGAGTGGAAGACGGTGTTTAAGACCAAAGACGGACTTTACGAGTGGACGGTGATGCCTTTCGGTCTCTCCAACACTCCTTCCACATTAATGAGGGTGATGGCTCAGATTTTGCGCCATTTCTTGGGCAAGTTCGTCGTGGTCTACATTGACGACATTTTAATTTATAGCCGATCCGAGGCGCTTCTTGGGCATGTGACCCAAGTTTTGGAGACTTTGCAAGCCGCGCGTTTTTTCCTCACATTGAAGAAGTGCGCCTTCATGGTTCCATAGGTGACTTTCCTAGGGTACGTGGAATCGGGAGACGGCATCAGGGTGGATGACGCCAAGATTCAGGTGATAGTGGATTGGCCTACACCCACTTCCGTATCACAAGTCCACAGCTTTCACGGGCTCGCCGAGTTTTATCGACGATTAATAGCGGGGTTCAACACCGTTATGGCCCATATCACGACTTTGATGATCACTTCTTCGAGCGCTAACTTCAGGTGGATTGTAGATGCCGAGCGAGCCTTCACGCGTATCAAGGAGTTGATGACGACTGCTCCTATTCTCTCCCTACCCGACTTTGACCAGCTGTTTGAGTTGTCTTGCGATGCTTACAAGACAAGGGTAGGGGCCGTGTTGAGTCAGAACGGGTAGCCCATTGCATTTTTCAGTCAGAAGCTGACAGGAGAGGCATTGCACTATTCTACGTATGACTTAAGTTCTATGCGGTTGTGACGGCAGTGAAGTTTTGGTCATCTTACCTCCTCCATAAGGAGTTTGTGATCAAGTCTGACCATGAGGTCTTGCGATTTCTCCATAGTCAGCGGCATGTTAGTTACAAACACGGACCGCCTATCTTCAACGTTACACTTTTCACCTCCAGTACAAGCCCTGTAAGGAGAATCTGGTAGCGGATGCACTTAGCCGGCGAGCTCATGCTTTGGTGACTTTGCGGAGTCAGGTTTTTGGGTTTGATGAGATTCGAGACCTTTACCCGATTGACGCGGAGTTGGTCCCATTTTCCCCGCATGCCAGTAGGGCAATGGCGCGTCAGGTGAGTACCTATTACAGGATGGGTTTTATATCGGAGACTTTGCTCTGTATATTCCTTCTTCCTCTTTAGGGGAGAAGATCATATCCGAGGTTCACGGTGGCGGTCTAACAAGGCACCTGAGACAGGCACGTACTCACGCGATGTTGCGGGACTATTTTTATTTGCCAACTATGAGGCGGGACACTAACGCCTTCATTAGGCGTAGCTACACTTGTCAGACAGCCAAAGGGCAACATACGAATGCTGGCTTATACACTCCACTACCAGTACACGAGTGCCCGTGACAGGATATCTTGATGGATTTTATTATTAGCCTCCCACGTACTTCCAGCGGGCACGACTTCATCTTCGTCGTTGTGGATCGTTTCCTATGAAGCACGTACACTCTCTCAGAGGGAACGAATCAGGTTTGACTCGTGTCGGACACGGGACACGCTCCGGGCACGCGTGTCCCAGAGTATCCTCTTTTTTTTTAAGTCGGACACTCAAGGACACGTAAATGGGACATGCTGAGGTACTTTTTTTTTGTATTTCAAAACCTTAAAATGGGGTCAAACTCAAAAACTTACTTCACGATGTACCAAAAAAAACTCCATCACGGGATGCCACGGAGAAACCCTGGCTTTTTTTCTCCCACAAACAAAACATATCATGCCTTCCTTCTCAATCGTAACTTCCAGCGTGAGGAAGAAAAGGAAGGAATATAAGAGAAATAGAAGAAGAAAAGTAACTGCGTGAAGAAGTGAATAGAAAAATAAGAGAAGAAGTAAAAAGAAAAAGAAAAAAGGAGTACCACTAGCTGTCAAGCGGTAGCAGTGTAGCTACACTGTGGTGTCTGTTTTATGAGATTAGCTGTCAAACTCTAGCATAGCTTACTGTATTGTCTTGTCTGTTTTATGGCCAGAACATCAGATGTCAGTCAGAACATTATGACTAGTATTTAGAAGATAATGTGAACAACAGCTTATTGTGTTCTGTTTTACCTACACGTGTGATAAAATTTTAAAAATTAAAGATTAATTGGGAAGTAATATTTTTATAAACTAAAAACTATAAAGATATTTGTAACTAAAAATTATGAAAATATTTTGCAATAAATACTAAAAAATTAGAGTATATTAAAACATATTTTTTACATCTAATAAAAATATAAATATAAATTATGAAAAATCTGCTTTATTTCATTAATATATATTTTTAAATATGTATTATATATTATACGTATCCTAGCGTGTCGTACCCTAGTTTTTGGAAAAATCACGTATCGTGTGTCGTGTCGAAACACGTATTACGTGTCGAGTCCGTGCTTCATAGATCGTTTCACTAAGATGTCTCCCTTCATCCCGTTTACTCGTACGACAGATGCTTCTCATGTCGCGTCCTTGTACTTCTGTGGGGTTGTCCGTTTGCATGGAGTGCCCCGTAACATTACATATGATAGATGTAAGCGATTTACGGGTCATTTTTGGCGGACATTATGGCGTCTATTACGGACCGAACATCATTTTTCGACTGCCTTTCATTCCCAGACAGACGGACAAACCAAGGTGGTCAATAGGTGTGTGGGTAACCTTTTACGGTGTCCGACATCGGAGCATCCCTGCAAGTGGGATATAGTGATTGCACATGCCGAGCTTGCCTTCAACAATGCCAACAGCCGTTACTTGGTTCGTTGGGTTGGACGCCAGAGACGGAAGATTCTTGGATTACCGAGGCCACATTGCAGCATGTTGATCCCGATTTCTTCCGAAAATATTCGGCATATATGGATTCCTCTCGGGGAGGATGGGGGGATGATGCAGGAGCATAGGGATATAGTCGTCATTTTAGCAATTTTTATTATTTTTTCCCTTTCGTACCTTAAGTATAAATAGCCGGAAGGCTCTCATTTGTATCACTTTTGCTTAATTGATAGTGAGAGACTAAAGAGAGAAATAAGAAACCCTTATTCATTTTTCTTTGTTGTTGTTGTCGTTGTGTAGATAATAATTATTTTACGCTTCCGCACCATTACTTACATAGTATCATTCTCGTGATGTTACCTTCAATGAGGATACTCCATTTTATGGTAGGTCTGCTACTCCCCCCCCCCCCCCCCCCAACCCACCCCACCCCCACCTCCTCCTCCGCTTGAGGAGGTTTCTCCAGGGGCTCGTCCTAACCCTTTATTTGATGCGTCTTCTTCTCTTCCTGGGGAACCCCATTTGCATGTTTATGCTCGTAGCCCTCGGCTGTCCTGCCCCCTCCTCCTATGGACTCAGGTACTATTGATGCTCCTTCTCTCCCCCCCCCCCCCCCCAACACCTATTTCTTAATGGGGATCTTACTGAGACTATCTATATGGATCCTCCTCTCGGTTTTCGCACTTAGGGGAAGTATGTGGGCAAGGTTTGTCGCCTTCACAAATCTTTATATGGGTTGAAGCAGTCCTCCCGAGTTTGATTTAGCCGATTCAGTGGGGTGATTACCTTTATGGGATTCTCCAAATGCTAGTCCGATTATACTTGCTTTATTCGACGTCAGCCCGACCACCGGTGCATTATCATCTTGGTCTATGTTAATGATATCATAAATATCGGTTATGTTAATGATATCATTATTACCGGTGATAATCTAGAGGGGATTGCCCAGGTGAAGGACATTGAAGCAGTTTTTTATTCTAAGTACTTGGGTCCTCTTCGATATTTTCTGGGGATTGAGACTTTTTCATGATATGAGATAAGAACCATCGAAAAGTACAGAAACTAAAGTAAAACGCCTATCAGTCATGCATCCCGCATAATCAACATCGTGAAGCAAGAGAGACCCCTTTGGTGGATATTCACTTTTTCCGAGAGAAAGTATCTATAGGCATCATTCTTTCCTCATTCGTCCCTTCATCAGGCAGATTGTCTCACTAAGGCTATTGGACCTTCTTTGTTTCACTTATCTATTGGCAAGCTGGGCTTGGTGGATATCTTCGCTCCAACTTGAGGGGAAGTGTTGGATAATAGATTAGTGTTACGTATTTTGTTATTAGGCCACCTGTATTGGGCTTTAGTTATTAGACTCATTAGTTGAACATTTTTTACCTTTACTATTTACCATGTACCTCTGGACCTTCCATTGGATAATATAAATACAATAATATGGCACCATTACTGGTAAGCCAATACATCACAAAATCTTCTCTAATGATTATTCTCATATTTGTATAGTCAATTTCATTGAAGTTAGATAGAAAACTCAAAAAATTTATATGCATTTTAGTATGAAAAAGGTTACGAGTCCTAAAAACATCCCCAAAGTACATTAAGTGCTTGTACCTTGTGTGGGCCCTACCCCAATGTACAAACACTAAATGAACTTTTGGGGATATGTTTGGGGTACATATCATTTTCCTTTTAATATTGTTCTCACTTCTGAACTAATAAAATTATCATTATGACACCATGAGGTAAACTGATGTATATGGGTGGCTCGGGGAATTAATTGATTTTTTCTTATTTTTATGTCTAGTTTAGGATTTTTCCTCTTTTAGTTAGTGTAGGTAGTTGAGGGTTATATCCCATTGGAATGTTTTAGCGTGCCCTCTTAAATCATTTTCCCTTTTTATAGTTATCTTGACTAGCAAGATAACTTAGCCTATATAAATAAGGACATGGGCCACCTTTTGTAATACTACTATTACTTTTGTGTAGATTAGAGGGAGAAATGGGGCCCTTGGACTCTAAACATATTGTGTAGATTAGATCAAATTGCTTCCGTTTCCCAACTACACATCATAAACAACACTCCAAAATCATGTATATTATAAGGTAGGAGTGAGAGTACCAATAAAGACAAGGGCAAACATACCTCGGCAGAATAGGCAATAAAGTTGGGCAGAAAACGTTTCCTGCAATACTCGTTAAAGAGAAGGGTCAGAAATGGAAGAGGAAATATGAACGTAGATGCTTCTGGGAGCTCTTTCAGTGTAAATATCCCCACTGCAATAGCATGCATCAGTACTAGAGCGAAAATCATTGAATTGTGTACAATTGGCCAAAACTTCCCGCAAGTTTCGTACTTGGGTGCATATACTCTTATGAACTGCATTTTATGAGTTTGCAGTTTATCAGTACAAGAACAATCTCCAAAAAAAATCTCTAACCAAAAGTTGCATTATTATCTCAATAATTATCAGAAGAGGAATACATGCATATATATAGCAAAAGATTGGAGATTCCTTGCTCTTCAAAGAAAAAAAAAGTAACGGAAAAGAAATAAAAGATAATTACTAATTTACTTCTACCTAATCTAATTACCCTACAATTAAGGCATGATTAAAATTAATAATTCCCTCTCTCTGATATCCGCCCCTTGGCTTGCAATATGCATAAACTTGTTTATTCAAAAGACAGTAGTTCAAGACTGCAAGTTCATTCAAAACAACCACCACCAGTACTCAGAAACAAATATTTATGACTCTTCTTACTCGAAAATTCTGCAACGACTTTGAGGGAATTTCGTGTTAGAACCCCTGAAAGTTTCTGGTAATCACACAAGACTCTCTTTGGAATTCGGAATTTCAAGTGAAACCTCCTTAGGTTCATCGGCATTATTATATATCTCGTCCACCAATTGATCACCAACTAGCAATATGAAGAAGTGATACCAAAAAAACAAGACACGTTTAACCTCATTTAACTTGTCAATTTTATGGGAAAATCCAAGTTATTTTTATTTTGAATAAATAAGAATACCATTCCCATTCTCAGCGGGAAAAAAAAAGAGTAAGAAAAGGATACAATCAAAAAGTTCATATAGGGGCTTAAATAATCATTTCACAAGTTTAACAACTCAAATGAGACATTAGAAAGAATGAAAGAAAAAACACACAAAAAAGGATAAACATGATCAACTAGAAATAACGTTTTCGTGGTGTTAACCTTTACTTTTTCTAGAGGAATATATATTTGATTTTAAGTAGAACCTTATGAGCTTCCACATCCAAACATTTCAAGGAGGACAAGGGAAGCAGGGGTTGAGTATAGGCTGTCTGCCGGTTTCAGCATATATTTACTTGTCTTGCATAATTTGTTGTTTTCATTTGTGGACTGCGGTCCACCCCTCTTGTAGTCTTTATATGTTATATTATTAATATATCTCGTTTCTTATAAAAAATGATAGCCTGTCGATGGAAGGTATGTCTATAAGTTAACGAGCAAGTTGGAAAATTATTCTATATAATTGCAAGATGAAGAAAGTCAATAATTTAAATATCACCTTAGAAAGAAATTGAAGGGATAGTAATAGGGGAGGACATTGTGAGAGGTAGTATTGCAGCTTTAAAAAATTGTCTAGAAAAGGGGAGTTTTGGGCTGGAAGGTTTGGATTGGTGAGAGGGGGAGAGTTAGCTTGGAGAGGCCTTTTGAGGAAGAGAAGGACAATTAGATAGCTTTTCTATGCTGGCCTTGCAAGAGGGTCGAGATGTTGTCAAGAATGATGTCATGTTTTTTTTGGGAGAATTCTATAGGGATGGGGTGGTAGATACACAAAGAAATGCTACTTAAGTATATCTGATACCGAAAAAGTTGTTCTCTTGGAGGTTGAGGGACCTTAAGTCCATTAGTCATCAAACTTGAATGCATAACACAATGGCTAAGGTTCTATACTAGAAGTTGGAGGAGGTTTTGGCATGTCCATTGATTCATCTCACTAGGCTTTTGTTAATGGAAGGAAAATTCTAGATTTCATTCTTATTGTTGATGAAGCATGGGAGGAATGTAAGATTTTGAAGGAGAACGGGGTGGCTTTAATAATTGATCTTGCGTAAGCATACAATCATGCGGATCAACTTTTAATATGGATAGAAATGGTTTTGGGGAAAGGTGGAAAATATTGATAAGGAATTGCTTGAGTTCGGATTATCTAACATGAACTATCAGAGAAACCAACCGCCACTACTAACAAGGTACCTAGTCATCTGTCTGGTGGGGCATGAGAATGTCTCAGAGTCTATGTCGGTCCACATGAGAGCGAACAAGAAGCAAATGATCAGGTGGCAAAGGGATCGGTGAAACATGGTGGCCCCTAAAGGGGGATAGGTCTGCCACATTAAACGTGTGGTGAATACAGAACTCGGGTGGAAGGTTAACCTCATATGCATTCATCCCATAACCACACCGAATAGGAAAGGTTCCAAACTATCGCATCCATATTTTGTGACCCTTACCCCTCCGAAGATAGATTATGACTCGCTTCGTTGGCTGGGAAACAACCTCCCGCGGTGAGTGTCCACTTGCTCCTTATAGGAGACTTATATGCGGGTCAAGTGCTTCTACACATTTGCGTGTATGGATACCATATGGGCAACAAAGTCGGCGACTGTTAGACTAACAAACATTATAAGAGGAAGATCTACAAGGATAATGGGCATCTGGGACAACGACGTCGTTGAAGGCAAACTCGGCCTATGCAACAATGATGTCCTAACTCTTAGGGATGTTTGTAGTCAAGCAACATAGCAAATATCCAATGCTACGAATGACAACCTCCATCTAACAGTTGGTCTGTAGATGGAGGCAATGTAGCATTGAAGCAAACATCGAAATAGCTGCCAAAGCAAATGCCAAAAGTGTGACCCGTAAAGCGAACATAGTCTAACGTGATAGCGCGATGCTGTCAAATAGAAAAATCTCATGGAAATATAGGCGTCGACATGTGTAACAACCCAGACTTTTGAGCGACTATTTTATATTATTTTGCCTGATGGGCTAATTTTATAAAATAGAGAAAGTTGGAGTAAATATTATTTCCCGTGAGTTAAGGGATAATATTTACCATGTTTTGCCTATTTACCATTATGAGAAGGTAAATGGCATTATGTTTTATTGCGTTGTTGTACTTTAAACGACGGTTATGACTTATATTAAAATTTGAGCATAATTAATGAAATAACATGACGTAGGAACATAAAAACATTATACGTTGCTCCGAATGCCAAAATAGGGGGTGCGGTTAGTTTCGGAATAATCGAGATAGTCAAAATAAGTGCCAAGTTGTATTTTTGAGTTTCGAGCACTTTTGACAGGTTATGACTCAATTGTATAGTTACGAGTCATTTTAATGGTGTATCAGCATTTAAAAGAGGGGAATTGGTGTTTAGGACCCGTATAAGTCTTCCCAACTCTTTTATTTTCTCATTTCATGTTATAAGCCAAGAGAGAGAGAGAGAGAGAGAGAGAGAAGAGAGAGCTTGGGAGAAATGGGAGAAAAGAGAGAAAAATGGGAGATTGGAGCTGGAATCCGTTGCTACCGGAAGAGAATCCGAGACTACAAACTTGAGGTAAGTTTCTTACTTGCTAGATCATGATTTAATGTGATAAATTGCATGTATAGTTAGTTTTTGGAGATTTAAACCATAAATGGGTTTTTGATGAATTTGGTATTTAAACCCTTAATCTTGTAGTCTAATTTGATTTGAGGAAAATAAATTAGTTAGTTGTTGTGTAGGAATCATTTGGTAGAATTAGTTGTTATTGATGTTGGAGAAAAGGGAAGATTTGGGGTTTTGGGATTTTAGGTTCATACAACCCGTAGCCCAAATTGGGGAATTCTACAGGGCCGAATCAATTCGGCCTTAGGGCGAATCGATTCGGATAAGGAGAAGGTTACAGGTCTGAGAAACTGAATCGATTCGGGTTGGGGCCGAATCGATTCGGCTGAGAAAGAATGTTGGTTTTACTCACCGAATCGATTTGTTTTTGGGCGAATCGATTCAGCCCTAGGCGAATCGATTCGGCTGCCCTGTTTTTGTGAGATTTTGCTAGTTTTGTTTTGGGCCCTTTTCTTTTAGGTTCAAGGTTTAGGAACCTTCCTTTGGGAAGTAATGAAGAGTTTTAGAGGTATGTATTGAGTAGATAAATATCCTAGGCTAGCATGGGGTTAATTGGGCTTATTCTAAGGGTTAGTATATGTAGGTTAATGTCCGGATGATATAGGAAGTTAACCTAGAATTAATAGAAGACAAAACAAAAATGTTGAGACTTTTTGGGAGACTATTATTGAGGGAGACTCACTTTGATGATTTAGGACATTGTTGTGGACTCTTGGAGGCTAGTGAGAGGATATTGGGACTTCGGGTCTTAGGTCATTAATAAAATATGACTTTAAGAATAAGAAATGCACATTTTAAAATTGGTATTTCATCATTGAAAATAAATGGTTTTGAGAATGTAAAAGTGAATGATTTCAAAATGGAAAAATGATTTTCGTAAATAATCATTTACGTAAACACACCTCTCTAAATCGCTATCATAAGGGAAGTTGCGCGCGTGAGGTGAAGTCCCCTGGCTAATGAATGTAGGGTGAATATAGTCCTCGGCCATATGATCGGTTATTATATGTTTATTCTGCGCTAGTGAGGTAATTTCGGGTGTGGTGATGATTCACTCGCAGGCATATGGCCGCTTCCCGACGTCTTGCGTTGTAGGATCCCAGGTTGTCTTGGTGATAGGCCCTGGAAGATGATAGCCATTTAGGGGCGCGCATAGTGGGGAAACCCGGACGGGCGGCCTTAGAAACGTTATATGATATGAAATATAACTATTTAAAATAATGTGGGACATTATTGATGTTAAAGCATTTTATGATAATAAAATGGCTTTAAATATACTTCCTGGATGGAAGAAGGGAAATTGAGAAGTTATGATATGAAAAAGCATTTTTGTGATAATAAACCTGCTTTAAATACATTTCCTGGATGGAAGAAGGGAAATAGAATTGGTAAAGAAAGTTATGAGATAAAATTTAATTGGTAAACATTTGATAAAATGAATTGCCACATATGTATTTCCTAATGAAAAAAAAGGAATTGTGTATTTAGATTGTGAATATTTGAAATGATGTGTCCTTGAGTATATGTAGATGAGTTCTCCCATGCTTATTTGAATATTGAGCATTATCATCGATATTGCGCTAGGTTGTGCTTTTAGATTGAGAGGTGAGAAATTTTATAATTTAATTGCGAGAGATAGTTACGTTCATAACTGCCATGCATTTTAGTCACATGGTAATCATATCAAACCGAGCCCTGACCCGTCTATATCTCTTTGTTTTGTATGCAACTCTTTGTCCGTTCAGGTGCTCCTCCGCATGGACGCCCGTATTGACTTCTCCATTCCAGTTGTCCTGGAGTTATAGCATTTTGCGGATGTTGTAGGATACTTGTTGTAGATGCTTCTTTCCATTGTACTCTAGTTATGTTCAATTTATTTATTCGGGCGTGTTGCCCATGCTTTGTATTCATTTATTTTAATGTGATATTAAATTGTAATACTCGGTGCAACCTGTTTGTATTAGTCTGTTAACCGACAGCTTATTCGGTTATTGATTTATGCATATTGTATTCTATTACTCGTTGATTTTTGGTATCCACCATTTTTGCAAATGGGATTGTCTAAGTGTTTTTCTTTTACTTATAAAAATTAAATTTGACAGTCCGTTTTCTAAAATTATTGGTGGTTATCTCGTACTATCATTTTAAATCGACAATGATGCTAAGAATGGACCATCTATGATTCCTGTGATTATTGGAGTATCAGGTGTGATTATTGGAGTATCAGGCTGGCCACCTCTTATTTTAGTAGGCGGATTGTCACAACATGCAACGCACTGGTTGTCCCAGGGAATAAAGTGGACCATCTTTGAAACCCGATAAATAACGATGCCGACATTGGAGTGTTGGTCCTTTTTCATCCAACAAACATAGCATCTCCGGATACAAGTGTTAGTATCACGCCTCATAGTGGGACAGAAGAAACTCTACCCCAGAGTTTCCATGGTGCGGGAGATGCGACCAATATTCCCAGGTGGGCCTTACTCATGATCTTTTCCTGTAAAGAAGAGAAAATGCATTGGTCAGAGTCGCAAAATAAAAATCCACCCTGGAGAAGGAAGTCACTCGACATGCCTTGGTGGCGCACACACTCGGCGCAGTCTTTGTCATCACCGGCATGAATGTCGATGGGGCATTGGACCGGTTGAAGAGCATATTTGTCCATGCATATAGGGTGCCATTTGTTTTGAAGGCAGTCTTTCCATATGAATCTAGTGGTACCCGCTCTAAAAATCTAACTCAGAGAGCAAGCGGGCCCCATAGAGTGGTCAATATATCCTCCAATCAAAGAATGAGAAATTTGTACTTAATCATGATCTTATTAATTGTATGGTTGTCAATGTCCTCCAAGTACCATACTTCTTCGGCATGAGAAGGGTAGGAAAAAGGTGACATACTCACTCTCAGCAACCCCCACGGGTACACAACTCGGAAACCTGTATTTCCAACTCCTCGTGTTCAACTGACGACATGCGATAATGAGGTAGATTATTATGTAAGTGTGCACCTTACTCAAAAAATAACTCGCGTACTAGATGTCTCAAAGTAACGGAGCCTTATCGAACGGGTTCACTCATCCTCAAATGTATCCAAAATAATCCTCATGGTAGGTAGGACCTCTATCTCTCGTTAGTGGTTAGAATACTCACCGATGTATATAGTAACTTTGCTCCTGGGCCTCGGAGATCAATGTTGACACAGTCACGAGGGTAACTAAGGGGAATGTGGGATGCGGGCTCCACTTTAGAAGAAACTTCATTTTTACTCGTCATGATCACAGGTATAGGTGTTTGACCCACCGTCGTGTATGGTACCCCAATCAAGTTGTCACTGTCGCCCCAAAAGGAGGTGGTGTATTATCATATCAACCACCGTGCATAAGATAACAAGACGGAACGTGGCAAAGATTGGTGGGGACCAAAGAAGTATCTCCACTAAGTCACCCAATGTTGCAAATTGAGTTTCTCGACCATCTCTGTTGAGACAAGATTCTCACTGGGACCTCCATCGATGATCAAAGTACATAATCATCCTCGAGATCTGCATCAGGTATAAACAGCCGGTGGTAACGCCAATCAGAATTGGTTGCGAGGGGAGATGGGTCCGCTAGAATGCAGTGGTAGATCAAGGTAGTGGCGGCTCATGGTTGTGGGGGTAAGGTTTGGGTTGGGTGGGACATCGGATGGTATGGGTTCCAACCCCAACTAGTGTCTGAAAAGGGGCTTAGCAAAGGGGTGGGGAGAGTTCTCTTAGATGAAGTTTGAGCCAAGGAGTGAATAGGTGGTGTCGCCAGGGGGTTGGGGGCCGAAACCCTAAGTGAGGGTTTCGATAAAGGGAAAACATCCCAGCAAAGCTGGCTGATGCAGTGGAGGGATTGGGTGGCTGCAGAATAGGCTGATAAGGCCTTAAAGATGCCAAAATCCTCGTTCCCATCCTTTATGGGGTCGGCAATGCTATAGGAGGCGACCACGGCCATTGGTGGTCGGCAAACCCACCAGGGTGGTTGTTTGGCCTTTTTCCTCCAAGGGAAGGCTACACAGATCGCGATCGAACCTCCTGGGCATGAGTTTGTGACAGAAACATCGCGAGGCAGGGCAGATCCATCGTTTACAAATTTGGGGCTAAACCTAGGGTTCGATCCCCAGGTTGGTCCAATCCCTATCATTCCAAAGCATCTCCAATTTACGAAACCCTAAAACGAAGAAGAGAGATTAATTAAGAGAGAACCATGCTCTATTACCATCTTGATGTTAGTGAGCGGAAGCAAATTATTTACAACAATAACGATATAAACTTTATGTCAGGTCTGAAATGCTCTCTAGTTATCATTCACGTTCTCCAAAATGTAATAATGAAATAAAAAGCTTGGACAAAACTTTCTTTTGTGTGTTATAGTTAGGAGAAAGTATGAAGTTCAAGATAACGGGTGCAATTCCTTTGGGGTGGACAGGTGCGCACTTTTATGCATTGGTTGGATTATTTTCTCAAGTATGCACTTGAGTAATTATGGGAAGTGGTAAAAATTCACTTCTGCAAAGATAAGTGGGTGTACTAAGAGTATTTCCATATTCATTTCCCCACATTGTATCGAATTTCCCTTGATTATCTTTTTGATAACTGAATGAATTCATAATCAAAAGATAGAGATAAACCTTCATATTAATCTGCCTCTATCTTATCTTCTGTATATGCCCTGTGATACAAGTTAGGGAATACTGTTGTAACGAATAAATATAAATATAATACCAAATATCTCTAAGAAGACTCGGTGTTTCCAACCCAAATTTGGTCTCCAAATTGTTCTTTAACTCTATTTTGTTCAATTATTTCACTGTATAAGAGCAGTAGTTTAACGACCTGATCCAATTTTTTCCCTTCATCTTCTCGTGTCTCTCTACTACTATGGAATTGGCCAGAGCTCCTCAACTGGCGTCATAGTACCCAGTATGTCTGGTTCATAACAATTAAGCTTGATTCAACCAATTATTGTCTTTAATTAGCACAAATTGTCCCCTTTTTGAAGAGACAAAAACCTGATGGAATTTGTCGATGGTACGAAGCCTGCCCTCCACGGTACATGACTAAGGAGGATGGCACTGATGACAAATCAAAAGTTGATCCAAAATTTTTGGCATAAGACCAAACGATCCTCAGTTTGCTTAATGAATCAATGACCCCTACCGTGCTGTCCACAGTATCACGCTTCACCAATTCCCAATATGTGTGGAAATCACTTGCAATGAGGTATGCATCTCAATCGAAAAATCAAATTTTGCAATTAACAAGTGACCTTCACAACAGCAAGAGAGATGACCTCTTTAGTTCTGATTTAATAAATAAAATTAATTCCATTGCCGACAAACATGTGTTGGCTAGAAAATCCATTGATGATGATCTTCTTACCGGTATAATTATGAGAAATGTGGGTTCTTCTTATGAAATAACTGTTAGTTGGGCACAAGCCCGTGACACACCCATTTCCTATGATGATCTCATAGCTCTTTTACTTAGTGCTGAGATGAGATTTAATGAACAAATTGTCCTTGTTATTGAACCTACTGCCACCATTATGTATGCACCATGACATCACTTGAATCGTGGTCATGGTTCAATGAATAAGAACACTCAGAACACTTTTACTCGAGGACGAGGGTCTAGTCCTCGTGGCTCTCATACCTCCTCACATTCCAGTCATGGTACCAATTATGCTTATCGCTCTAGCCAGGCTTCCAATCAAGCTTCAACTCGTATAATTTCTCAAATCTATGGAACCCTGAGAATCCTTCTATTGATTACTATAATCGAATGAACCTTTCTTAGGAAGGATGTGTTTCGACCAAGAAATTCCTTGTTATGATCGCCTCCTCTCCTTTGGAAAGTGGGGATACAACCTGGTATACAGACGGGGGCATTAATCACATCATATCTGATCTTGTAAACTTTGCTAATCACAATAAATATCGTGGAAAAGAGAAAGTAGCCGTTGGTTATGGTACATGTTTGGACATTTCTCATGTTGGTTCCAATAAATTTACTCTTGATTGCTCTTCTTTCAATATGAATAATATCCTCCACTGTCCATCTGTTTCTGCTATCCTTGTTTCTGTTCATCAGTTCACCCTTGATAAACAGTGCTACTTTGTTTTATATTCTGATTGTTTCTATGTGTACGACCTAAAGATGGTGATGCTTTTCCGCAGATAGTGTGAACATGGTTTATGTTAAATATTGGAGCATCCGACCCAAAACAAATTGGCAATGGGTGGAGGGGCCCCAGGATCTTATATAAACTTGACCCTGTGGGACTTTATGTTTTCAGCACGCCCCCTCACATATGGCGTGACTTAAGCCTAACACATGCACACATTTATATCGGGTGACGTGGAGCAATTGGGCCGTTGGGCCATTCACAGCCCACGTTGGAAAACTAAAGCGTTGCCACAAAGTATATAAGATCCTAGAAACCCTCCACCCATTATCAATTGATTTTAGGTTGGATGATACAGTATTTAACAATCTCTATCCATTGCATCTTCGTCAACAACTCTCAAATAAATCCAATCATCCTTTTAAATTCATCGGGGTTCGAGCTACAGCTCCAGTTTGGCATTCACACTTGGGCCCTCCCGCTTCCAACACTTTGCAACATCTAATTTCCAATAAGAAGTTATATGTTAGCTTTTCGAGTTAACATAGTTCCTTTTGTCCTTACTGTCTTCTTGGAAAAGTATTAAGTTACCTTTTCAACTGTCAACTTCTGTGTCTAAGAGCGCTTTAGAATTAATTCATTTTAGATGTATGAACGTCCAATGTTTAAAAAGGCGTTTGAGGCTTACGCCTCGAGGCGAGGCGGGCAAAAAATGCCGAGCTTAAGCCTCAGGGTTGAATTTGAGGCTTACGCCTCGATGCGCCTCACGCCTCACCTTACGCCTTTTTGCTGAGGCGCGGGAGGGAAAAAAACTATTTTTCTTCTTCCATCACGAAGTCTGTTTTTTTAAAGGTTAAAGTTCTTCATTTTTCTAAAATTGCACTTAACTTGAGAAAAATGTTGTTATAATCTACCAACTCTTATTCTTTTTTTCTTTTTTTTTTGTTTCAAAATTGCACTCAACTTATACTATTTACTATTGTAACTTGAAAAAAAAAATTTAAAAATAACCAATATGTGAATGAAACTTAAAAAACTGATTTTGTCAATTTGAATTTGCATTGATTAATTTATTGTCATATTATAAAATAACCGATGTGAATGAAACTAAAAAAAATGATTTGGTCAATTTGATTTTGCATTGATTAATTTATTGTCATATTATAAAATTAATAATATGTAAAAAAGTCATCTCGTGGGAACAAAAAAATGTTTAACTATGTGAGAAAGTCCTCAAAGATGTTTTTTTTGCAGTTTTATTTTATATTTCTTTGTTACTTTATTTTTTATGGTTTTATTAGTATTTTTTAATATTATTTTGCTCTTTTTTTTTTTGGGTGAGGCTTACGCCTCGCCTCTCGCCTTTTTAAACATTGTGAACGTCTCCTCATTTTTCTGTGAAGAGATCAAGTACTTTTTTATTGTTTGTGGATGATTTTCCTTACTATTAACCGATATTTCCAATGCGTTGTAAACATGAAGTTTTTTCTATCTTTGTACGATTCAAGTATTAAATTGAAAACTTACTTTCATCCAAGATAAAATCCCTTTAAACTGATGGCGGAGGTGAATATGGCAAAATGGAATTTAATAATTATTTAGGCCCCGTTTGGTTCTGTATTCCGAAAACTCGATTTAAATGTTGTTTTTAAATACATTTTTAAAATTCAGTTTTTTGTTTTTATACTTATTGGTGCGCGTTTGGTAAACTTTTTTTTAAATACATTTTTTTGAAAATTTGACAAAATTGGCAAACAATTATATTTATATTTTATATATATATATATATATATGTATGTGTGTGTGTATATATAATGATATTGTATGTATAATTTACAATAAAATTATATACATACATGATTTGATAATATTTTTTAAAATATATGTACTATGTGTATATTTTATATTATTCCATACATTAATAATACATGTATAAAACTATATATTAGTAGCATGTATATATTAATAATATTATTTAACATATGGATCTTAATATATTATATAATTTAATAATATAAGTATATGTCATTTCGTGTACAAGTACGTATATATTTTTTATTTATAAGAATTACAATATTAATGTATTATGTATGTATATTATATATTAAGGTATAAATGCATTAAAATATTAAGAATGAATGATTCTGAGTTGAAAAATAAAAAACAGAAGTTATAAAACATCTTTTTCTTGTTTTCTGAAAAACTCTATTATAACACAGAAATATTATAATTGAGTGTTTAAAAACAGGTTGACAAACGCAATTTTTTATCAGAATTGTATTTAAACACAGAAAACAGAATTATAATTTCAAACCAAACAGACAGCCACCCATAGTATATTTCATCATTTCTCTTGTCCATCCACCCCATAACAAAATGAGATAGCTGAATGAAAGAAAAGACATATCGTGGACACTGCTCTAACCCTTCTTGCCCATGCTCACATGCCACCTACTGATTGGGTTGATGCCTTTAATATTGCTGTTTATTTAATTAATCGATTAGCTACTCATGTCTTGCATCATTTATCTCTGCATGAGAAATTATTCCAGCACCCTGCCAATTATGAACCACTTAAGGTTTTTGAGTGTGCATCCTTTCGTTCCCTTCAAACGTATAATACAAATAAACTGCAGCTGCTCACAACATCGCATTTTCTTGGGTTAACTCTCTACAGTTGTCTTAACACTAGCAATGGGCCTGTGACGCAATGCGGGTCTATTTATCTCGTCATGTTTTGTTTGATGAATCTTCATTCCCTTTCAAAGATATCACTAACACTCCTCCTGAAATGGCATCGTCTTCCTAAAAATAGGTCGTCAAATAGCAATTTTCCCGTTCTTCATGTCTATGTTGAACCTGTCTTGGCCACTGCTTCACTTACCTCTGACCCGCCCGGACGTTTACAGTGTACTAAGCCTCCCTCACCCTTTTCTGATTCCCTTAGTGGGTTCCCAAACAACTCTTTCTCGTCCCTTCCGAATCACTCAACATTCCAGATCCATCCAAAACTGTTCTTCTAGCTCCATCTCTGCTGAAGTTCCACTTGATTCATCTTGTATCCACCTTATGGTTACACGAGGCAAGGCAAGTTTCAAAGTGCCCAACCCTAAGTATGCTTTACAAGAGTCTTGTGATGCTACATTGGCAGAACCTACTTGCTTTACTCATGATAATAAGAAGCCTGAATGGCGTGACGCTAGGCACAATGAGTTTAATGCGCTGCAACAATGTGGTACTTGGTTCCATCCACTTCCTCTATGAATATTTTACCTAACAGATGGGTTTTTAAAATGAGTGTCGTCCTGATGGTTCCATTGAACGTTATAAAGCACATCTTGTTACTAGTGGCTTTCACCAACAGGAAGGGCTTGAATAGGCAGACTTTTAGTCCCGTAATCAAGCATACCCCAAATTGCATTCTTCTTGCATTTTCCGTTCATTACAAGTGGCCAATTCATCAATTAGATGTTCAAAATAATTTTATGCATGGGTTCTTATCGGAGGATGTTATATGCAACAACCATCTGGTTTTGTTGATCCCGCCAATCCACATTTATTTTCAAACTTCACAAGTCCTTATACGGTATGAAACAAGCTCCTCGGGCTTGGTTTCAACGATTTCCTGAGTATCTTGAAGAACTTCATGGATCAAAATCTGATTATTCATTGTTTAGTTATCATAAGAATGGCCTGAACATTATTCTCCTTGTATATGTAGATGATATCTTCATAACTGGCATTAGCTCTTTTATGTCTCCATGTTAATATCTAATTTTAGCAAGCTGTTTTCTAAGAACGATTTAGGCTTTCTTAATTATTTGCTTCGACTCGAGGCTGTGTTTACTGACCAGGACTTCACTTGACTTGATCCAAGTCTATTTTGGATCTTCTTCACAGCACCAAATTTCATGACGCTAAACCTTTGTCTTTGCCTGCTGTGAGTGAAAAAAGTCAAGTCTCTACAACGGTGATCCTACCTCTGATCCTACTGCATATCGTAGTGTGGTTGGTGCAGTGCACTTCAATACTTGACCGGATATCTCATTTGCTGTCAACCAAGTATGTCAATATATGCACAAACCCACCACAGCTCAATGGTCAGTAGTGAAATGCATATTGCGATATTTGAAACACACCAAAGCATGGCCTCTTCTATCAACCGGTATCATTCTGTCTTGAAGCTTATTCTGATGCTGATTACTCGGGCTGTCCTGATGATAGGAAATCCACTGGGGGGTATTGTGTGTATCTTGGTTCCAATCCTATTTCCTGAACTGCTAAGAAACGACAAATGGTATCCCACTCTAAGACCGAGGTGGAATATAGACAATTGACTCATACAGCAGCCGAGATTTCTTGGCTTCAATCACTTTTCAAAGAGCTGTGTGTCTCTCTCTACTTCAGTCATTTGGCGTGGCAATATCATTTCCATTGCTCTTGCATCAAACCCGGTGTTTCACACTCGTATGAAGCACTTGGAGCCTTGGAGGTTGATTATCGCTATGTTCGGGAGAAGGTTGTGCAGAAGGAATGTCTCCTCTACCTCGTCTGAAGATCAAATTGCTGATATGTTTACCAAAGGACTTTCTCCTTGTCGTTTTCAGAAATTAGCAACCAAGCTCATGGTGCGCACCTTCTCCATCAGCGTATCGGGTGTGACAACCGAATGAATTCAAAATCAAAAGATAGAGATAAACCTCCATATAATTCATATGAATCTGCCTATCTTATCCTCTATACGCGATGTGATAATCCCTAGAAATTAGGGAAAACTATTGTAACAAATTGATACAGTTATAATACCAAATCTCTCTACGAGGCTGTGTTTCCAGCCGAAACTTGGTCTCCAAATTGCTCCATAACTCTATTTTGTTCACGTCTCTCACTTTCTACCATTGATTCATTTTCCGCATGGGAAACTTTAAGAGAACGTTAGATTGGACGGTAGAAAATATTTCTAAGGAATATTTTCCGTCGAAAAAATTTCTTACCCTCTTCCCTAAAAAAAAATTCCGTGCAAAATCTTTAAAATGTGCATTATCAAGTTGAACTTCAGATAAACTTGGAAAAAATTTCCTTATAAATTTGGGCAATCAAACACACCAAAAGTTGGAAATATGGAATCTCTCATACATTTCACGGAAACTATTGCCATCCGAGCACACCCTAATTTCTTATTCTAGGGGATATATATTTCGTGGTGGGTCGCAATGATGGGTTTCCTTTGTCTTGAGATTCCAAATAAAAGGGTATGAGTGGGTTATCCTTCAGGAGAACTATAAATCCTATTTTGAATCTTGTTGGGGCCCTCCATGCATTTTTATCCCTTACAAAATGATTTCGTAAAGTGGAGTGCCTTCTAAAGTTCAAGTCTTTGCACAGTTGTTTTCTAAAAGAATGTTGAATAATTGTGATTTAGCCACAGCAAACAACCTAACCCAAAGCTGCCCCCTTCTGTTGTATCATACGTAAAAATAGTGCTACTATGGACCATATTCTTTTCGATTGCAACTTTTCTTGATTCTTTTGGTATAAAGTTTTTGAGGAGCTAGGTATAATAGAGGCTCTACTTTATTATTAGCAAAATCTTCTTTAGATGGAATTGATTGATTGAGGAGACAGAAAAGGTCGAGTGTATATGGAGTCGTGCAAATTTGCCATGAAGTGTTGTATTCGGCTTGAGAGTTGAGAGGAATAGATTAGTTATTTAACATGAGGAGGTAGACAAGGAGAAGTTATGGTTTAACATACATTTTAGGTCTTCCCTACGGACTTCAAATTCAAAAGCTTTCAAGAAACGGGGTGTCTCCTCTGTATATGCAAGGGGAAATGATCTCTTAACTTGATAAGGGTGCAGTTCTTTTTTTTTTGACAGCTTTAGATTTTTCTGTCTCTATGTTATTTTTCTTTTACTGATGCTGTATTGGTGACTGTGGTTCCACCTATCTTGTACATGTTATCTTTATGAATAAAGTTTTCATCTTGTTTCTTATCATAAACAGAATAAGAATAAAACTACACTGATATGTGTCTAGCAGTGAATATACCTGACATCGAGTTCAAAATAAAACCAAAGCATAATGACCATTATCTAGCATTTGAAAGAATTACTGTAACAGCTGAAAACCAACTATGATGTGTTTGATCATGATCACTTTCACAAACTATTTATCAATCATACAGAGTGATAACAAATTAGTCTCCATGTTTAAAAAAAAAAAAGAAGAGAGACTGAGGCTTAAGCCCCAGGGTTTATTTGAGCCTTACGCTGCACTCAGTTGAAGGCTTTAGCATACAGTTACACATCAAGGTTTTTAAGGTTTAAGGATCAAGTTTAGCCAGTCTGTGTTACAATCAGACATTTTTCTACGCTTTCCAGTTTTGGTCAAACGAGTATATACTATGTTTGACTAATTGTATATATATTTCCAGAGCCAGCCCCGAGGTTTTGGGAGCTCGAGGTAAAAATTGGGCCTTTGTATTAAATCAAAATAAATAAATATATAAAACAGATTTTTATGATGCTTTTTAAAGAAACCATCATAAAAAATAAATATTGACATAAATAATCTTTTATATAATGTTTAGCACGTCTTACAACATCTTTTACACTTTTATACTCACAATGACGTTTTTTACAAAACCGTCATAAATACGCCTTTTTAATAAAAATTGTGGTCTCTAAAACTTCGACAAAATTTGGGGGGGGGAGGGGGGCTCCTCTCCGACCTCTCCTCAGGGTCAGCCTTGTGTATATATATATATATATATGTTATAATATGTACTAGCTTCAATCGCGTAAATATTTCATATATAATGATTAATGTATGTGTATATTATGAGTCATGATACATAATTTTTTCTTTTATTAATATTTTGGTATAGCTTTTCAAGTTGAAGCATATACGCTTAATTCGCCAGCCTCGCCTCTCCAAGGCAAAATGTCAGGAACCCACCCCGCGCCTTTCTAAACATTAAATGGTCTACCTTGATTTGAGAAAATCATATCACAAAAATATTAAAGAATTCAAACACATGAAAGAAATTGAACTGACCTGATTACGATAAATGATGTATCCTAGACATAGGTAAACCAGTAGAAATGGCAGAATTAGGGGAGCCAGGAAAAAATATGTGATTCCAAGGACTCCAAAGAAAAGAAGTTTTGGAATATCCGCGTGGTAAGGAAAATATGGAACTTCACATTCATCATCATCTGTACTTCCAACAAAAGGTTTCTGAACAAGACTACATATAAAAGGGAACACCCGGAAGAGTTCTGATGAAGTACTCGTCCATCCTGATGTCACAACATAAGCAATGAAGAAGGATGCCTACAGAAAAAATTTACTGTCATAACAATGAATATTTGAATCGAATTGCCATGAATTAATGACGACAAAAAATGTTTATGTTAGGGGAAGTATGATATAGGTAGACAGTATTCGTTTCAAATGGAAAACTTAAAACTCTAAATTTTACACAATCATATTCGTTACTCATTAGATATGAATTTTCATGCCATCTTAGCTTTCTTCATGATTTGTTGTCTCTGGCTGATGAGATGTGCTGGTGAACATGGAATGAGACTGCCTGAGGTGAACTCCTTTAACAAACCTTTTGGTTATAAATTACAATACTGTTTTTTGTGTTTAAATATAAGTCTGGTAAGAATTGACGCTTGACACACCTAATTTTTAATACTGAATTATAATATGAATTATAATATTTCTGAGCGTAAATTCAGTTTTCAGAAAATAGCAAAAGGCTATTTTCTAAATTATGTTTTCTGTTTTTCAACTCAAAATCGTTCATTCTCCATATTTTTCATGCATTTATACCTTAATATATAATATAAATATATTATACATACATATGTGTATCGTTATAATAAATAAAATTATCTATCCACATGTCCACAAAATTATGCATATGTATGTATTATTAAAATACGTAGTATACTAAAACTATATGTTAAATAATATTATCAATATAAAGTATATATATAATACATATGTATTAAATAATATTATCAATTTATGTATGTATATAGTTTTACTGTGTATTATAGATGCAATATCACAACACATATATATACTATAACACCCCGTATTTCTGAGTATTTAAAATTGAATTAATTCGGTAAAATTTTAAATTACATGCGTGACGTAATTTAATGGAATTAAATATTATGTGTTGATTAAATTATTAATCGGAGAGAGAATGATTAATATTATTGAATATAATTACTAAGTGAATAGTAATTAATTATTTTCCGTCATAGTGAGTGAACGTGACAGTGGTCCATCTCAATTGGGGGTCGTGTGTAGACTATATGAGGTCGAGATAGAAAATTATTTTAGAGCGACTCGGACGGTGATTTTGAGGTCAGGGTTGATTTCGAAAGGGTTGATTTCGAAATAGTGTACCCGGGAGTAGTATTTGGATCCCGGGGCGATTTTAGACCAAACCGACACCACAAGAGGGCGCTTCGGTCATTCGGGAGTTGGTGGTAAAGAAGACTCTGAAAAGAGTATAATAACCCATTGGAGTGTAGGTCTAGGGTTATATCAATCTTGAGAGAGAGGAGGCCACAAGAGAGGAAGAGAAGAGTTCTTAGAGGTGCAACCCCTTTTCTCTCCACCAAAATTGCCGGAATCGTGATCGGAAGGATGGGAAGACATCCTCATCACATCCAAAACGAAATTAGACCTGCTACTGACAAGGCAAGTGTTTATCTTGCATGTTTTAATTGAGTTATAATACCCATGTAGTGTAGGGTTTCAATTATTTGATTTAAATGATGTTCTTGAGATGTAGATGTAGAGAACTTATGAATTGAGATAGGATTTGCATGTAGAATAGATCCACTGATGTAAATAATTCGTAATGAGATGATGTATGATGATTACCATGGACGAAATCTGGGTAAATGCTTAAGTATATAGGAAGAACAATGAAACTAGGGTTTTTATGGATATTGAAAGATAATTTGTTTTTGGACAAAATTCTTGATGGTTTAATGTTAGATTTACGTTGGAAATCATCCCTATATACTTAAATACTGTTTAGTAGTGTTGGTTGAAAATTTGGTGAAGAATCATGAAGTTTTGGATAATGAAAAACGGTGAAAAAAATACAACTGCGTAAGGAAGAAGATGACCTGACACTTTTCGAATCGATTCGGCCCAAGGACGAATCGGTTTGGCCTTTGGGCGAATCGATTCAGTTTGCCCAGAATTAAAAAAAAATCCTTTTTAAGCCCTGAAATTGTGAATAATTAACAGGGGGAACTTTTTGGTACATCTCTAAATTATAATGAGGATTATATTAAATTAAAGTAGGCCTAATGTGGGGTAGAGCCTTAGCCATAACGAGAGAATTAAGGCGAATACCTGTTGGATATGAATTACGAAAAAAAATGTATTGAGGGAATAAAAACAGATCACGGAGAGTATGAGTGAACCTATGGTGTAGACAAGTAGTGTATGAGAGTAGTAGCTACTGATATTTATTAAGGGGTAACTAGGACCCTTCGGGTAGTGAGCGATACTCGTGAATATATAATAAGAGGTTATGATTGTAATGAATTGTACGTTGAGTATGCGAGAGATATATACTTATAAGTTGTGTGTATACCTATGCCGGATATATATAGGTTGTGTGAATACCTATGATGTGATTTGATTATGTGTGTGAACATACCTACGTTGCCTGCTATCCGGAGGTTTCCGCGCAGAGGGCGATCCCACCTTAACGATTCCAATGAGGCCTGGATGTGTGCCCCAGAACATGGAACTTAGGGCGGCTCACTATGTGTGTGTATTAGTGGGACCGGCGTGTCGTTTGGGTACGTTAGGTATGTGCGTATCCCAAAGGTTTAGAACCATGTTTGCCTCCATTGTGTGTTGATTGATTTTGGATTCGAGGAGACATGCCTAACCATTTGGTCCTTGATTTGGTACGAGGGGTACATGGAGTTGATAGCAGAGTATGCCATTATCACGAGAGGCCATTCCAGGGATGCTATAGTTGTATATATTGTATGTGTAATGAATATATACAAGTATGATATATCTACTTATGTGTGATAGTAGAACTGATAGATTGTGTACATCTAAAAGTAATTAAGTAGAGAAACTTAATTGATTGAATTAATAATAATACGTGGGACATATTACTTATTGATATTGTCGTAGCATGTCGTATGGGTTTTACCAGAGAGCTAGACTTACTGAGGTTATGTAGATACGTTATCTAGTTAAGATGGGTAGCATAGCTAGATAAGGTAAGTTAGCCGTGCACATTAGTTGAGAGGTGAGGATCCCAAGGAAGTGTACGTGTAACTAACATGTGTGTCTAATAACTGATTTAAACTGTGATTTAAACACTTGCAAAATATTTTCAAACTGTTTTTCTTGGGCTCTGACCCGTGTAAAAATATTTTCAAAACCTTTTAGGTGTCCAGCCACAGGGACGCCAAGCTTGACAATTCTATCCAGGGATGTTTGTGGAGGCTTGCAGGAGTTGCTTTAGACGCTTTAGCTCATTCACTTCTAGATAGGATTTTTTTCAATATTTCATTTGGGCATGTTGCCCCTTCAGACTATTTATTTCTCCAGTTTATTTATCAGACTGTATTTAGATTCAGTTTCATTATGTCGGACTTAAATTTGGATTTGTTTGGGAACCAATGGTTTATTCGGTCTTATTTATGTATATATCTGTCGTGTGATTGTTCAGATTATTATTGTGTGGATGGTTTAGTTAAATTTGTTTATTCATTTACTTACGCATGTGGTTGTAATAATAAAAGATATAATCCGGCACAGGCTTAATTTAACATCAATGGTTAGTAATTAAAAAGCTTTTGACAGTGATGCTAAGAATGGATCAGATAAGATTCCTGATCACCCGTGGTTAAAATAGGCGAGGTGTCACATATACATATATATGTATGTATATATTTATTTCTTATGTATGTATGTATATATATGTACATATATATTATACTGATGAATCGGGGACGTAATCATCATTTTCTCATTTTTTAGTTCTTTTAGCATTTCTTCTATTTTGAGTAATTCATTGTATTTTCCTTTTCTTTTGCATTTAAAGGTAGGAACGTTATTTAGCCTTAGGGGCACAAATGTAATTAGGCACTTAGCTTAGTTGCCAAGCAACCTTCCCCCTTTAAATACCCCTTTGTAGGCTCATTTGAGGTATTCCTTAATTTTGAAAGATTGTGAATAGAGAGAGAAATTTCATTTCTTGCTCCCATTTGACGTCATTTATGTCAATTGGTATCAGAGCCTAGTCACTCCACCCGTTGTTATTGTAAAACAAAAACTCGTAAACAACGTCAAGGTGGGTTCAAGGAAAGATGGACTCCTTCGACGCAAACCCTTTCAATCAAATTCTCGAGGCTCTCAACCGATTGACGACTCGAGTTGATGCGATGGACGCCCGTAGTTCTTCGCCGGCAACCACCACGGACCGCCCTCACACCGCACCGGTGACATCTTTAAACCCTAACGCTAATTCTCCAAGATCAAGTCATTCTACACCCCTACCCCAAAAAAAACCTAGTTCATCCCTATACTCATTCCAACAAACACCACCACACAAATAACCATTGTGCCACCACCCCAAGCTGCCGAAAAATCAAAAAAAGCCAAAAAAAACACCCAACCAAACCCAAAGACCCCTGCCCCTGAACACCACCTCCGCTGTCCCAAATTCCACCCTTCCCTAACCCAACCCGCCCCTCCCTATCCCGGCCTCGATCTCCCCTGAACAAACCCCCACATCCCCCCAACCCCATTCCAACAACCGCCCAGCCCTAACCAACCCAATTTCGACCCATATTCAACCCCTACCCCCGGAATCCCACCCTCGCACCTCCGGTTATACCCTCTGGAATCGAACAGTCCCCTACCAGACCCCGTCGAACCCCTTTCAACTCCAGGAAACCTTCGGACACCCTTCTACCTTGTACCGCCAACACCACCACTTAACCAGCCTCCCTGAGAGTTATCCAACATATTCAGGACATGCCGAAGCCCTTCCGGTAAACCCTACCCCTTTGTGTGTCCAAACGGTACCACCCATGATCGGAACATACTCTCCCACCATTGCTGAAATGATCCGTGACATTCGGCACATAAAAAAATCAAATCCACCTCCAATACACCCCGATGGCACAAACCATATACATTCCAACCCTAATCTTGCACCCCAAACCCTAGAATTTTCCTCTTCCCACATTCCCAATACTTTTGCCCCCCAAAATTCACCACCACCCCCTCTACCTCCACCTCCACCGGCAAACGTATCCATACACCACCAACTACCCTCACCCCATTTTTCCACAACCCATATTTTCACCCCATCCCACTCCCCGCCACCACATCCCCCACCATATTCAACTCCACTCCACCATGATCCCTCCTTACCCCCTATCTCCATTTACCCTCGCCATCACCCACAAAAGCATCTTGAAAACCCCCACATACCACCCATATCCCCCACTCCTTCTCTTCCCCCACACCCTCACCCACACCATTCCACGTTCCCCATGCTTCCGCCTCCACCTCTTTTACATACCTTTCCCCCACATCAGCCACCCCCATGGGATACCCGTTCCTTTCACTCAGCACCCGTTGACTCCCATGAGCGGGTCCGGGAGTGGATTACCTTACCTCCCCATGCCGACCCTCCTTCCCCCCGTCCCCACTCCACTTCGGAGTTTGACTCATCCTCTCCTACCGAGTGGCGCATGGATGTTTCCCCATTTGATTCCCTCCACCCCAAGGTGACCCCCTATGTCCCCATCTCCGAGCGCCATTGCTTTGTTTGCCATCAAAAAGTCCACCAAATGAATCAATGCACCTACCGCCAGCCATTTGTTCCTCCACCTCCTCCTTCCCCACCTCGTGAGCCTCTACCGCCTCACACTACTCCTCCTGCCGCCTCACCTCACCCACCCGCTCCTGACCCTCCTCATCCACCACCTCGGGGGCCGCCACGGTGAGCCTTACTTACTGAGCCTCCGCCAGGCGATGATGATATTGATGAGGATATGTTCATGTTTGGGTGATATCCTCATCAATATCATCATCAGTCTCTTCGTCAAGACTCCTCCGTTTTGGACTAAATCGAGCGTTTTGAGCTTCTCTGTACTCGAGCCCGCCTCAATATGAGTGAGTAGCAGCGCATTAGCCGATATATTCACGGACTCCAAGGATACATACAGCGTGATCTTGCTTTGCGGGAGGTCACCTCTTTTGCCAAAGCGGTGGAGTATGCCACCAAGGTGGAGTCATACCATCAGACTGCCCCTCAACCACGTAGTATCTCCACGCCAACTCCTCCAGCTCCAGTGCCTTCTGCACCTACTGGGATTCCTTCCACCATTACTACTCCTGCTGTTACGGTTCCTCCTCCTGCTCATCCAGTCACCTTAAATTGCTACAATTGCGGGGTGATGGGTCATCGCACCTCCGATTGCTCTCTCCTTTGCCGTCGAGCTCTCTTAGCTTATGGGGACCCTGACTACATTGAGGAGGCACCAGAGATACCCTCTCAGCTAACTCTTGTGACAATCCTTGATGGTGATACTGACGGTCTTCCCCTCTGAGTTCGAGGACGAACTCTTTTCGGAGGGGGGGGGGGGGGGGGGGGGAGAGTGATGTGAATCGGGGACGTAATCGTCATTTTCTCATTTTTTAGTTCTTTTAGCATTTCTTCTATTTTGAGTAATTCATAATATTTTCCTTTTCTTTTGCATTTAAAGGTATGAAGTAATTAGGCACTTAGCTTAGTGGCCAAGCAACCTTCCCCCTTTAAATACCCCTTTTGTAGGGTCATTTGAGGCATTCCTTAATTTTGAGAGATTGTGAATAGAGAGAGAAATATCATTTCTTGCTCCCTTTTGACGTCATTTACGTCATATACGTATTTATGTATTATGCATTTTGTATTTATATACTATAAATTTTGTATGTATGTATACATTTATGTATAATATATATACACGTGTTTAACAATTGTGTGTTATTTTTTAATTTTTTGAAAACTTCATTGAAAAAAAAAGGTTACCAAATGCATACCAATATTTAAAAACAGAGAAAACTGTAGTTAAAAACATTTTTTAAATCCAGTTTTCTACATATATAACCAAACGGGCCCTTAGGGATTATTTTTTGGTCTTTAATTTATAATTTATATTTAAAATCCTATTCTGTAGACATATCTAGTCATGGCCCTCTACAATTGAGATATACGAAATTATATAAATTCTCTCTTTTTCTCATATTGTTTTAATACCGGAGCCAACCTCTCTCTCTCTCTCTCTCTCTCTCTACTTGTCGGAGTTCCCTATTTATGTTTATTCAATGCATTTTGCTTATAATGCTTTTGATTTAATTCGTTTTGACGTCTGGAGGTCTTCCCCGGTTATTGCATAGTGTGGACATCCTTAATACATTTCTTTTATAAGTAATTACTTCCGACGTATTTGGGATTATTGCTATAATATAAATCCACAGTATTTTCATTATTCACCCAATTCCTGCAACTGGTCGAAACCCAATATAACACTTTTGTTTGAAACATCCGATTAGATAATGGGCGGGAATTTATCATCTCTAATGAGTTACCCTCCTAGCTTAAACAAAAGGGTATCGTGCAACAACTCACGTGCTTATACACAAACAAATTGGTGTGTCAAAACATAAGAATAATCACATCGTGGCTGTCGTTTGGTGTCTTTTATGTGGCATGCAAGTGCCCAAACATTATTGGCCTACGGTTTATCTGATCAATCAGACTCTTAAGTCGAGTTTGGGTTGGTAAAGCTCCACTTCAAATCTTCAGTCTGATGGTATTTTTTTAGTCCAAATGTGAAGGTTAACATGACCCTCAATGTGAAGGTTAACATGACCCTCAATTACTATGGGTTAGAGCATTGAAGACTCAAGGTTCATCAATGTTTAATGAGTCATCAAAACTTCAATCAATCGCATTTTAGGTCATGTTAACCCTCACCAAGGTGGGCTAACAAATCTAAATTCATATTTTTTACATCTCTTGCCTCGGGATTTTGAGTTTACTTGTTTTGTCCAAAATCATAGGTCTTGGACAATCCTCAAACGTCAAATGCATTTTGCATTGCCACATAGGACAAAGATGCATAAAATACATTTTGTCAACCCACAATCCATTAACCATATCTAGTCTATTAAGTATATTAGGAGCACCCACGGCATTTGGAGTGGCCCCCGGGTGACCCTCCCACGGAAATCCAAATGTCGCGGCACCAAATGACATCACAAGGGTTAGATTAAAAGAAGTATATCCATTATTTAGAAATTTCGTATTGAGATTATATCTTCTCCTTCCAAAGAATCGGTAAGATGATTCTTGAGATCCTCTTCGGGTGGCAATGATTTGAAGAAGCAATTATTAACTTAATGGTTGTTGTTGTTCCTGATGTTTTAAAGGCCAAAGAGGAACACAACTTGTTCCTGATTGTGATCAGTTACTGGTTTACTGAAAAAAGTGGTTATCCTGTTTTGTTCACGATACTGAGATTGCTTATTTGTGTCCTTAGTGAGACTGATATATTTGTGCATTTGTGACGTACTGCAGCAAATTCAAATCAAGAGAAAACTATCACATTATCATATTCAATGATAAAATATGTATGCTACATGGTATTTTTAACCTAGTGTAATACCCCCGTAATTTTATTGATTTGTATTTAAGGGATTAATTGAATTAAATGAGAATTAATTGAGGATTAATCCGGATATAAATACTAGCGAGATGTGAGTTGGTATTTGATTATAAGGTTAAAATTGAATATTTCTGAGTATATATGGTAATATATGAGTATTGAAAATATTTAAATTGTCAAGAGACAGAAATACGACAATTTGGGAAATTTAATTGGAACGCGCGTGTCAGTCGCGTCAGGAATGAATCTATTTAAATTAAAAAAAGTAAATTATATTTTTATCAACCGAATGATCATTTTGAGTGCGCCAACGCGTCGAGAAGGGTCGAAATAGTCAGAAAACACTACCCGGGGGTTTAGTTTGGGTCCCGGGGCATTTTTAGGCCAAACCGGCAACCTAGAAGAGTATTTTGGTAATTTTAAATATTGAGGAATTAAAACCCACGAATTTTAGAGTTTATTTTTATATTTTTAAAGAGGCCACTAAGGCCATTACCAGCAAAAGGCAAGAGAGTGGGCTACGGGAGTTTTGAGAGAAGTTAGAACGAGGGTAAATGAGGTTCCAAACCAAACTATATCCCATCACCAGAAATTAGAAAGGATTTGTGACTGGAAAGAAGAGAGAAAGCCAACCTTGATCATCAACAACGAACCAGAACGTCGGATTTAAGGCAAGTGATTTGATATTATTAAGTTCAATGAATATTTCTTCCATGTTTAGTGTAGAAACTATATTTGCCTTGAAAGTTTTGATGAAAACCAATGGGATTAGTGTAAAACTTATGATTTTGGGATAGGAATTGCATGTAGAATACTTATGGATGAATTCAATACACAAAACATAACTTTTGATGATTTGGAAACGGATTTATAAGGAGTCTTTGTAGTCAATTAAATTATGGGTTCATGTTCATAGGGTTTGGGGGCAAGAATTGGGGATTTATGATTTTTACATGTTGATTAGTAAGATTTGACCCCAAAAATATGTTAAGGAACGACCTAGGATGACTTAAAATAGTTTACAAACATTAAAACGTAATTTGGATGATCTTAAGATGGATTTAGAGAAGAGAAAAATGAAGAAAAATGAGTTGGGAAATTTCTGGGCGTTTTCTGCCATCTCGTTAGAAGCCCTGCCCAGGTCGTTCGAACGAGCTTCTAACGAGATGACAGTATTCCTTCTAACGAGTTGGTAGTTCGTTCGAAGCCATTCGTTCGAACGACACTCGTTCGAACGAGATTTCTAACGAGTTGACAGAATGGCCTTTTTAGGCTTGATTTTATTTAGGACTTCCATTAGACTTATTTAATTGAGCGTTAACCTTCACTTGTTGACTAGTGGGTATAGTTGTGAGATTGGAGTACGTTGAGGAGTAAAACTTAGGATTTTGTACGAAACCAGATGACATTTATGGGTTAAGAAATAAGTACCTAATATTACGACGTGAGAAGGGTTGACAACTTTAATGTATATTATTCGAGGATTTGTAAACGTGCAACATTTAATGACGGTATAGGAATGTAAAATATACCTCTATTAATATCATGAGATATCTAAGATGTGTGAATGCTTAGTATATGTGGTTATTTGTGTATAACATACCTACCATACTTGCTATCACGGGAGGTCGGCGTCCGATCAGGGCCATCTAATCTTTGTGTGCCTACGGGGGGATTTAGATTGGTACCTCGAGGACATAGATCAGAGAATGACTTATTGAGAAGTTAATAAGTCTGCTGATCATGGGAGCGTAGGTATGTGCGTGACCCATGTGATGTGAACTATGTTCGCCTCCATTGTGTGTGATTGTTACTTATCAAAATGGTTCCTGAGAGATTCGGAATACGTGATCCTTATGTACGTGATGTACCGGGGTTTGATAGCAGAGTATGTGTGCACCGCAGCTTAGTCTAGGGGTGTCATTATTGTATATTTATGATGAGAATGATATACTGGAATACTGAAATGAACTGTTTACATAATAACAAATGTGAATTAACGTAACATTTTTGTGGAGTTAAAAATGGGAAAACTCTTGGTAAGTATTGCAACTAATCCTGAGGAATGAAGGTAAAACTCTATGTTTATATTAAAATGCCGGTAATTTAAACTACGAATAGTATAGTAAACTCAGATAGTGTTTTAGACTAGTTAGTTAGTGGAATAACTAGAATGGGTACGGGTACGTAGGAGTGCACACTTAGTTGAGAGGTGAGGAACTCATGTGAGTGCACGCACTATCATGTATTTTATATTCATTGTTTAATGATATTAAACACTTGCTGTACTTTAAACTGTTTTCACAATCGGGCTCTGACCTGTTTGCTTTCAAACCTATTTTCTTGTAAAAACCTTATAGGTGCCCAGCCACAAGGACACCAAGCGTAGGAGTTCCATTCAGGTGACGTGTTGTAGCTGCTGTGGAAGTTACAGGACCTCGATAGTAGACGCCTTCATTTTTTATCTTGACTCTACTTCAGATTTACTCATCTGTAGGGCATGCCGCCCCTTTTCTTTTAGAGAAATCCTACTTACTCAGTTTTATTTCAGATTTTGGGTTGTAATTAATTTGTGATTCAAACTTTGTATTTGGTTGTATTCAGTATTTGGATTATTAGAGGAGTATTCCTCCAGATTCATTGTCATTCCATTATTATTCTATTGTGACTGTGTTGTGGTTGTGGTATTAGTATTTCATAATTTGAATGGATTGTATGTTAATCGGATTTAATTAAAATCGACAACTCACTTTTTAAATATTAGGTGGCTAGTAATTATTAAAACGTTTTTCGACAGTGATGCTATGAACTGAACCAACTTGACATTTTGTATTAATTCGAATAAAGGAGTAGCTACCCGGTATTTAATTAGTCGGGGTGTCACACCTTGGTATGTGTGCCCTATGGCAACAGAATAAAGCTAAAAGAAGCATATACCCTTATTTACTTATAGATCTAATGGCTAATCCTCTAATCTATACTAGTAACATAGAAAATATAAGGGGAAGATAGAGTTTCAACAATTAAAAATTACAATATCATCCCTAAAATAACTCTCCAATTAATATCTGTTTGTTAGGTTTCTGCATCCAGTTTACATGAGAACACTTTGTATAAAGTTGTCATGGTTCTTTACATGATCATTATCAATCCAGCCAAAATCTCCTCAACCATTTCTTAAGTTTTATCGAGACTAAGGGTTGACCAGTGGTACTGGGGCTATCCCACACTCGACAAGTGATACTGTACTTCATTGTGGAAAGATTATTAATTATTCTTGGAATAAAGACTAAAAAGACATAATGACTGAAGTATGGAATGAGAGGACTTCATATGAGGCACGATTTAAGCAAAAGGCAGAACTGAATTTTGTGCTACTACGCTCATATTTTGACCAATGTCAGCTAAAACCTGAACATTTAATTCATAGATAGGTACATATGCTCACCTGTGCTGGAACTGCGACAGCTAACCTTGCTGGAATATTCTTGGGGTCAAGGAAGATGGCTAATTGATTGAAAATCGACCCAGAAAGCACGTTTGCAAAAAAAATGTTCCATATTGTGAACCAAAGTACTTTGTTACAGGCACTTTTTACAATCTCGCTGTAGGCTATGTATCCTTGAATAGAGGACAAAAACTTCATGATGGGAGGGATCGCTTGTAGAAATAATTGAAGAATGAGGCTGGGAAGATATCCCGTAATTACTTGACTAACGATTTTTCTGCATGATCACTCACAATGTTCAGTACTATGCATCACATGCTAAACTGGGAAGGAAAAAAGTTTTTACTTTGGTACGTCATTTATTGGCATATTAGACTTTGGTGCCTTGTTAGTTTTCTATGGACTCAGGTACATTTTTGGTGCTGAATGGTTAAAGTTATGTCACTAATAACATTAAATGATGTAAAGGTACCAAAGTCTCTTATAAAAAAAGGGTAACAACGTCTAATTATGCAAATTAGTGAGGTATCAAAATCAAATTACCCCAAAAAACTACAAGAGACAACATTCAAATTCTCAGCGATTTACAATTCTGTTTGCTAACAAACCAAATAGTAGAGAGAGAATCTTAACTGCAGATCATAGTCTTACACAGACATATATACATACATACATATATATATATATATATATATAGAGAGAGAGAGAGAGAGACAGAGAATCTTAATTATAAAAAGCACCAAAGATCCGGTAAGAGTTACTTACTTGGAAAGAATGTTTTCCAGGAAGGGAAACCAACCTTCCAACTGAGACAGGTTAGCAAGTCCTTGCACAATTATAACAGGAATAAGGAATAATATCGTAAGAAGAATACATGAAAATATGACCACCATTTTAGAAATCCATTTTCGCATGAATGATGAAGAAAAGAATGGCCAATAAACATCATGTGGCTCGGGAACTTGCTCTGTTATCCACTGAGTAGGATTGATTGATTGTTGCATGTGAAGAGCAATCGCAGCACCATACCGTGACTTAAAAGACACAAAGGCAGCTTGAACTTCCTTCCTTGTTGTGCAAAAGAAAAGAAAGAAAGAAAGAAAGAAAGAAAGAAAGAAAGAAAAGCATCAGAAATCACCAACAACATATAACTATAAAACACGGAAACTTGCAACCATGGTAACAAAAATGTAAAGAACTTTCCATTTATCTTCCTTCTAAGTATTTATTGATATCTAAAATTTTCAATGGTATGGCAATATCATGCAATATTGCATGCTTGCAATCCGTTAATGAGTAGTAGATGAAATAATAAGTCTAGAAAAATGAGTGAACTCCACAAAAGTTTGCATTGTTGTATGGGGGGCCACGGGAATCATTTGTATATTTGCTTTTATTATTTTTCATGTTTTAATTCTAGCTTTTAGGTTAAGTGAGAGCTAGAATAGGTATTTGTAAAGGGAATGTTCTAATCCATCTGATGTCATAAGTGATGTCACCCATGACATGACATGTGACCTAAGCATTCCTTAGTGGGCAAGTAATGGGCCATTTCTAGATCCTTCTCTTAGCCCTATAAATATTGTACTCCCCATTTGGGGTAAGGGATTCAATTAATAAATATTTTGAGAGATGAATTAAAGAGAGAATTTGGGCCTATGGCCTCTAAATGTTGTTATTGTGTAGTATAATTAGTCGCTTCGGCTCCCCACTTCACATCGCATACACACACAAAGAGATCACTCTTATACAGAGACGGTTCTTATTATCTAAAGTTTTGAACATTCACATTGGACCTCAAGCAAAAATTTGTCTCCCTCGTCAGAAAAAACTGACAATAACCTTAGATCCTATCGGATTTATGGTTAAGTTGGGTGGAATATTATTCCATTCAACCATTCCTACAATTATATAAGATTGATTCACTTGTTTGGAGGTTGACTGCTATGAAGCACGGACACTTCTCAGAAGGCAATGTGTCCGTGTCGGACACCTATGAAGCACGGATACTCTCCCAGAAGCCACGAGTCAGCTTTGACTCAAGTCAGACACGCGACACGCTCCGACATGTTGCCAACACGTTGGGTCACACAAGTCCTTTTTTATTTAGATTGGACACGCTTTGGACACATGAAATTAATTTTTTTTTCTTTCCTCATGTGATGGTGATTCTGCTTTATTTATTATTATTAATGTCCAAGTGTGTTTAAATTTTATTTTGTATGGTCCATTTCTTAATTTCATGTTAAGAATGCTCTAATAATGTATTTTATGGAAAAAAATCTGTTTTATTTCATTATATATATATATATATATATATATATATATATATATATATATATATATAGAGAGAGAGAGAGAGAGAGAGAGAATGGATCTAGTGCGGACCTTGTTTGCGGACTAAGTATGCGGACTAGCTACAGTCCAAAACTTACCTAGGGACCACTTTTGTCTTTATATGTTTTCGTCTTTTTCTAAAATTTTTGGGAATAGGATTTTCTACCCCAATGATTTCTAAAGTCTTTTAAGCTTATTTTAAAACTTAATTAATCTGGGAGTCTAATTGTAGAAGTTTCAGGGCTACTGCTACTTCTTAAGCTACTTCCGTCACTATCGTACTGGAATTCTGAATAGCGAGGATTATCTATATAAATTGTTTCTTCAGAAAGTCTAGAATTTGAAAGAGGTTTTGATGGAAAATATTCTAGTCTTAAATACCTTATACGGTATCGTGGGTTTATCTGTCTAGTTTCTTTATATATTTGATTAATAATATCAATTATATCGTTATCTATAATTCGTCTAAATTATTATCACCATAAGATGACAAAAATCTACGGTATGTTCTAGGGGCAGCTGTCTCTACGTTTCTAAGGAGAGGACGGATTCCTCCGGCTCTAATTAAAGTAGCTTTTGTTTCAGCTAACCTTTTACATATAATAAATTTTAATACGTCTATACTGTCTTCAAGTATCCTAGTGTATTCTTGATATTTTTCAGGTCTTGATAGTTCTTCTGCAAAATCTTCGGTTCTTAACTTTTGTCTAAAGAGATCACGGATCCCTGTTCTAATTATTTCTATTCTAGGTACTTCTCTTCCTAACCACTCAATAATCTGGTCTATGTATTTAAACGTACCACCTGCATATATTAAAGCAGATTCTATAAGTTCTTTATCTTTAGGGTCTGTAAGAGTCCAGTCTTGAATTTCTCTAGTTAAGTCTGAACTTGTTTGATTAACAAATTCTAAAAAGTCTTTAGTGATTTGTAAACTCATATAAGATTTTTCTTGAAGAAATAATATGTAAAAATAGTTAAGGGTTTGGTTCGAGTTATACCTTCCTTCTGGTCTGCAATATCTTTATCTTATTCCCTTTGTCTCTTCAGCTTTGTCACTATTCTTCTCCGGTCTCGGCCTCCTACAACTCTCTCTTTATGTGTCGCACCTCAATCCACTACTTTGGCGGTTGACCCGTTTCCTGCCTGTACGCCTTCAAGCCTAACGCCCACTTGGCTAACGGCTCGCGGCAAATCGGCACCTGACGGCGGTTCACCAGTATAACACCTTGTGTGCTACACCAGAAGTTCCACACAATAGTCCTCTATGAACAGAAAGTTGGAGACAATTTGGAAAATAATAACAACTTAGCATAAGAGATTTCTGGAAAAGAAAATCCTTTTATTGCATTGCATAAGTAAATACAACTCTCCCCTCTCCCCTAACTATGAGAGGTTTGCTCACTCATATACATATTACTCTCTACAAGCATACTCTCTAACACTGGAAGTCTAGCAATCTCTCACTCTCTAACTCTTACAACTCATGTCTAAAACATAAATGGACGCTCCCTTTTATAGATCAAGGGCACTACAAAATGACTGGTAACCGGTTACCAAAAGCAATCCGGTAAAAAGCATTAATTATTAAAGCAACACTGTCTTCAGAATCTTATCAGCTGGGTCTACAGGCTTTTATCGTCTTTTGATAATTTGGGGGGACCTCTTTCTTTATAAAAAGAAAGGCGTGCCAAGTCTTCATCATAGTCTTGTCGTTTTGTAATAATGCAAGAGCATCAAACAAAGTCTTCGTCCTTTTCATCAGTCTGATGGCCCATGTGGGGCAGGCATCCCTTTGCTTTATGAAAAGCATGGTCTAGGCAAATGATTCTTCCGTCTTTAATAATTCATCTACCATTGAGGGGACTTTCTTTGTCGTGTCTGTGTCTTCTTCTGCCTTGTCCTGGTTTGGGAGGGTGTTAATGAAAAATTCATCAATTAGGCCTACCGTTCTAAGGCTGGATGGCAAAGCTATCTCTACCATTTCTTTAGATTCTTTCTTGAGCCTTTCATTGAATGGCTCATCAGCTTGGATTATTAGGTCTTCTTTGTGGTAGGCAGTAGTGTACCACCTGTCTTCTCCTGTCAATAACTCCATGATTTCAATTTTTTCCATGGCTTGAGCGATCTGGAGCTTGGACTTATCAATAATTAAATCCTTAATCTCATCTTCTGATAGGATGTCAACATCTTCAAATGTATAATTAGAAAATCTAACAAGTCTAAATCCATCCACTCTCATTCCTCCGCAAGAACTTGGAGCAATTTGATAGATTCTAGCAAATAAAGGAAGGAAACCTTCTACCTTTTTGACATACTCATGGACTATTTTTCCAAGAGCAACAGAGTCTTCTATAGTCTCAATTTGGATGAGTCCGATGAACCCATAGTCTGCTAAGGTTATCTGGGCAATTTCTGCTTTCCCAGCAAGATAAATCTTTGGAACGTCTTTGAAGAAACCTTTCATTATTAAAGCATCTCCATTAGTCTCAGATAATAACATATTGAAATGTTCAATAATGCTATTAGATTCTTTCTTATAGTCTTCTGTTAATGGAAGATTATTATGACCAAATGGTATAACAATCTTAGTCTTAAAAGTCTTTTTCTAATAATAAAAATTATCAGTGGGTCTAGCTTTGGAGGATTCTCCAAGAGTCTGAGCATAGATTTGAGTCTGTGGTCTAGGTATAGCAGTACCACTGATTTGGGTAACTGCAAGTCTTTGAATCCTCATAAATCTGGCAATAGCTACCAAATTTTGTTTGAACTCGATCCAAAGTCTATTCTTTACGTTCCACCATATGACATCTATAAGGATATTTTCGTCTTCTGAGAATTCTCGTCTAAATTTGATCAAGTCTGGGTATCTTTGATCGGGTCTATATTGGGGAAAATACATCTTCCCAATAAGTCTATTTTGAGAAATAATCTCTTGTCTAGATTTTCCGAGAGGAACTAAGATATCATCAAAGTTCTCTAGGATTGGCCTTTCTTGAGAGTCTTGAATATGAGTCGGTCTTTGCGTTACACCAGCATTTGGTCTTACGCGTCTAAGATAGTCTGCAACGTCTTCCCTGTTCAGTCTATTCGTTCCAGAAGAACTCATGTCTTCTAGGTCTTCTGTTTGCAACATAAAACATGAAATAATATTAGTGTTAGCAAACATTGGCTCTCTTGATATAATGTCTGGAATGGTATTTTTACTTCCCTTAATATGTATAACAGAGAAGTCATAACCATTAAGCAATTGTTGCCATCTAATTAATCTATTAGTCCTTGATTTGGACAAGTCTAAATCTCTGAATTTTACTGCATAAGAAGAGTCAGTATAAACAGTAAAATATTTAGGTCTAAGAAACAACATATATTTTTCTATTGCCCTTACTATGGCTAAAACTTCTTTTTCATGGGCAGTGTATCTTGTTTCTGGGTTTGTAAAGGTTCCAGAACTATGTCTACAAAGTTTCTTCTTTTTTGTCTGATGATCAATGGCAAATTATACTGCTCCCCATTGCTTATCAGAGGCATCTGTTTCTACTATAAACTGGTCTTCTGCATTAGGCAGTTCAAGTAAAGGAATGTTCTTGACTGCATCTTTAATTTGTCTTATTACTTCAAAATCGTCTTTAGTCCAATAAAAGGGATTAGTTTTGTCTGTTCCTTTTAATTTGGCCGTTAAGCTTTGTCTTTTTGAAGCAAGGTCTTTAATAAAATCTGCAGCACAATTAAGAAATCCTAAAAATGATTGTAATTGTTTTCTATCTTTAAGTTGGTCTAGAAACTCAAGAATCTTTTTGGTTATGTGTTCTGCTAAGGATAATTTTCCTTTATTAATGTGCATTCCTACAAAGTCTATTTCAGTCTGAAATAATTGCATTTTCCTTTCAGAAATAACAATACCATGTTTGTCTAATTCTAAGATAATCTTTTTAAGATGGTCTACATGCTCTATCTCAGTCTTACTGGCTACAAGAATATCATCTATATAAACAAGACAAAATTCTGAATAAGGTCTAAATATATTATCCATTCTTCTTTAGAAAACTTGAGGAGCATTCAAGTATCCAAATGGCATGACTAGCCATTCGTATTTTCCTTGGGGCACACTAAAGGCTGTCCAAGTAATACTGTCTGGATGCATCTTAATTTGCCAGAAGCCTGATTTGCAATCAAACTTACTGAATATAATTATGTCTTCAATTAAATTAATCAAATTATTCTTATCTGGTATCTTATAAGAATCAAATTCACAATTCTTATTTAATTGTCTATAATCTATGACCATACGTCTTTTTCCTCTTTTACTTTCAGATTCATTTTGAACATAGAAAGCTAGGTTATTATGTCTACTTTTACTTTCTCTAATAATGCCTAACTTAAGCATTTCATCTATGTCTTTCTTGAATTCTTCCCTATCTTCTTGTGACTATCCTTTCTTATAGGTTCCACCATTAATAGTGGCGTCTGGGTTAATAGGGATAATTTCACAATAGCTTTGGTCTTTATCCCACTTAGCTATGGGATTTTCTCCTAAAGTAGGCTTAGCTAGTTGCCTAATCTTTTCCTTTTCTACTTCTATATCCATTTTCCTTTGTTTGGATATAGCTTGAACCTGTAATAAGGTATGCTAGGCTTGATCTAAGATGTCTTGTTGTATAAGCGCTATTTGCTTATAACACTTTTGGTCTGGACACACTCTTTTTGTAAGGGTTTAGTAATATCTAAGGCTTCTTGTTGGGTTGTAGGTCTAGGTCCACCATGCTCAGCTGAAGAACTCTGATGTTTAAGGTGTCTATAATTTGGTTTGACTTGCATAAGGTCAAAGGCAGTCTTATGATCTATTAGAGGGGCTTTAATATTAAATTCCTCCCGATCACTAATTAATATCTTATCATTATACCGAGTATAAGGATGATATTTACTAATAAAGTCTTGTCCTAAAATAATGTTTCCTGTGAAACTAGGACGAGGGTCCATTATCCAAAACCGATGATTGACGGTTTTGTTGATCTGATTTCCTAATTTAAAATAAATAGGAATAGTCTGGAAATATAAGGTAAATGGATCTCCATTAGCCACTTTACCATAGATTTCTTGAGTACTTTCTAAAAAATAGTCTTCAGGGAAGGCATTAGCCTTGCAAATACTCTGAGAGCACCCTGTATCTATAAAAGCTGAAAGTCTTTTAGGATAGTCTTTATGTTGAACAAATAATTCTACAAAACAAGCATGTGGTTTAGTAGAAATTCCTAAATTGTTCTTTTCTAAAATAGATTCTTTCTGAGGTTTATCTATAAAATCGAAGGGTATTTGGTCTTCTGAACTATTATCAGAATGGTATTCTTCTAAATCATAGGAAATTCCCTTTCCTTTGAAGTCTTCATTTTCTTGCAATCTTTTGGCTATATTTTTATCAATGTCTTGATAATATGTTTTAATATATAAGTCTATTTGAGCGTCATACTGGCTAGTATAAATTTCTCTAAATCTAGTTCTCCAACAGTCTTCATGGTAGTATAATTGACAAATAATACAAACCATAAATAATTTTGTTTGTATAGTCTCAAAACATTCTATGCATCTAAAGTCTTCCTTACTACATTTCATTTCAAATGTACAATAATGTCTTTCATCAAAATAACATCTATATGTAGGTTAGCAATTCAGGATTACTAACTGTCCATCTTTTCTTTAAAAAGGGGCTTAATATACACTTATACCAAGCGTCTTCGAAATCTATATATTCATCATCTAGATCGTCTTGATTAGTCTGCATCATATATAAATCTAGAGTATCCTGAGAGTCTTCATACTCATCAGTATCACTATAGTCTTCCGAATCACTGTCTGTGTATACACTATAGATACTAGTATTATCATCATCTTCTATATCTGATATTTCTATAGCATATAGGATATCTTATTCTTCTTGATCTGCATAGTCTAATATTGTATTAATAATCTTAATACTTTCTTTATCTTTCTTATTAGGGCAGTCTTTAGCAAGGTGTCCTTCTTTGCCGCAAGTCCAACATTCTTTGATTGCACGTCTTTCTCCTTTCTATTATTAGGAACTTTTTTATACTTACTAGTATTTTTCTTAAAATATCTTCTTTGATTAAATCTATTTTTCTTAGTCTTAGGATTCTTTTCTCTAAAGGTAGTAAAATGTCTAAATTTATACTTCTTTGAAAATCCTAAAGGTCTAGTCTTAAACTTTCTGTGTTTCCATTCTAATTTCTTTTTGAATTTCTTAGATTCAGTTCCACATCCCCACTGGATTGGAGCGATGTCTCTTTCGTCTTTGATCGGAGGGATCTGCCTGAAAGTTTCTTCTATTAGTTTTCCTTGAGTTATATCACGTCTCTTAGATATGATATAGTCTTTGGCGAAATTGATTCTTTCACCAAGGGAGTTATTCTTAACTCCAGCAACACCTGGCCAATTCCCATATTCATTAATTAGGATTTGTCCTATGGCTGGTATCTTTCTAAAGTATTCATCTTTTAAGGTCTCTCCAAATTCTTTAATTTGGTAATATAGCTGCTCATAATTATTGCTATATTCATTTATCTTATCTAATTTGCAAATGCTAAGGAGGGCTAACTTAGTTTTTTCTATGTCTTGTTCATTGATTTGAGCTAGATGTCCAGCTCCAATGAATTCTGAAGTGAACAATTGAATATATTCTTCAATTGATCTTTCTTCTAGGTTTTCCTTCATCTTCTTAATCTTAGCTAAGGAGTCTTCATCTGTAGCCTTTCTTAAACTATCTAAGTAATCTTTTGCAATACCTCTAATGGATTGCTCAGCGTACTGCTTACATGAACTTGCATCCCATTGCTCATTAGATGCAAAACACATGTTCATCTGGATACGCCACTCATCTAAGGCTTTCTTCCTATCTTGCACATTGTCTAAGTTAAGGTATATACCTACTGGATTTATGGCTTGGCTTGCCATAGTCTTAACAAGAGTGAAACTCTTGTCACTAGTTGGAAAGTCTTTTATATAATCAGGTTTAGTCTTAACTACGGTGCTTGAGTATATAGGAATATTTATTCCTATTGGTTTACTAAAAAGTCTAGGAGCATCTTCTAGCCTACTACTACTTCCTATCTCTTGTTTACTAGGTTCAACTTGTGTAGCTGGCATTAATCTTTGTTCTCCTTCTTCTATTAGTCTTAAGTTTCTAAGAAGTTCCTTTGTATTCTTAGATTCTTTTAATTTTAATATGCGGTCTTGGGCTATCATATTAAATCTTTCTCTTTCTTGAAACCTAACAGAATGACTTTTCTTAAGGTTATCTTTAAATGTCTTCATATCCAATTCTGAGGGTTCATGTCCAAAGTTTTGGATCCTAGCTTTTTCTTTAATTAAGTCTTTTTGTTCAAATGATCTTCTAGGTCTAATTACCGGGGCTTGTCTTAGTAAACTAGCACTAGTCTTACTACTACATTCTCCTTCTGAAGGATCATTGATTATGGCTTCTCCCATATTCCTAAATCTAATTTCTTCGGTCTGAATATTCTTATTGACGATCTTAGGAGGACCAAACTGGATGGTAACATTTCCAGTGACGTCGTCTTGATTAATAAACAAAGGTTTATTTTGTATAGTCTTAGTTTCTTGAAATTCTGGCAATTGACAGAGGGTCTTAGCTTTTTCTTTCATAGGTCCAGTATTCCTAATACTGTAAGTATGATTATAATCTGACACATTGGTTCTAACTAAGATTTCTTCATTAAGTCTACCACTAGGAATTCCCGACCGCATTCCTTTATAAGGAAATTGGGAGAACTTCACACAGCTTTGGAATTCTATATTTATATTAGCGTCTGGGATAATATAGTCTTCATAGCCACTAGCATATAAGATTAACTTAAAATGTTTGGCTGTGTCTACAGTTACTGTAAATGCCGGAATGACATTAAAGTATCCTATGTTGTCTGACATTTCCAATTGGCTATCCCAATAAGGCTTTTCTCAAAATCTTTCCATCTTTTGTCTACTAAACAACATAATATGTTGATATTATTTTGAGGTCTATGTAATCCTTGGATTCTTGCTTGAAAGAGTACAAAGGTTAGGAATTCGAACTTCCTATCAGTTCCTCTAGATCTAAGATTCTGAGTCAAATACTTGAAGCTCAGTATAGGATTTGTCTAACACATGATTTCTACAATGGTAGGTCATGTTATAATTAGGGGTCTTAGGAGTGGCACCTTCTTTAAACAAGTCTATGTATCTAACTGCTGGAAGTTGTCCATTATGAATGGAATCTTCAACGATCTTCCAGTCAACTTCACCCCACTCTTTCCACTGGAGAGGATTGGTGAAATTTCTTTCTTTCCACCATGTCCTAACATTGGAGGATGAATCCTTAAGTCTTTGGAGCATATGATTACTCTGTCCAATATTTGGGATAGAGCTGACTATCTTACCAGTCTTATCTAATCCGTCATTTATGACTCGTCTACCTATGGTATTCCTTTCTTTAGTTTCTATAGGAGGGGATTCTCTAAATTTACAAGTGGTTACCTGTTTTTGTTCAAGTCTTTTTTCAATTCTTTCTAAGAAGTCTGAATAATCCTTTTGTCTTTTTATCTCATTAAGGATTTCTTCTTTAAAATTCTTATTCTCTATTCTAGTCTTCTCAGAAGTTTCTTCACTATGTCTAGCTAGAGAATTAACAATAGTTTTACCAGTATTAGTAATATAGTCTTTTACTTCATTGTCTTTTTCTTGTTGTTGCATAGATCTAATTTTTATGGCTTCTACAGTCTTTTCAATTTTATCTAATCGAGTTAGAATAAAAGGAGAGTCTATTTCTGCTTGGGATGGTTTATTATATACGGCCTTAATTACGTTTATAATTTCTTCGTATTTTTCTTCTACTTGGGCCATGTCTAGTCTAAGTTCATTAATAATACTATTCATTTTGGATAGGTTATGGCCTTCCATATTATTAAAGGTAATTTGCTAAATTTTGTTAGAATTTAACAAAGTCTGTGTAGAAGGTGGTTAATCCTTCTGTCTTAGCCTTTAAGTCTAAATGTAAGTCTTTAACAAAACTACTATTATAATCTTGGGTAGCTGTTATGGATGTAGAAATTAAATTTAATCTTTCTAATATAAGTCTAGTTGCCTTAGCCGCGTTGGCAATTTCATTTTCATTTATCTTATAATAAAATATATCATCATTTATCTTTTCTAAAATTCTTTGATAAAATTCTGATAAAGTCTGAATGGAGAGGTCTCTAGGTACCTCATTCCAATTTGATCTAACTATCTCCATTAGGAAGATAACTATCTAGTCTAGGGATAAGCTTAGCTTGTTCTTTAGTAAGTTTAATTAACTCATTGTCTTGATTTTTAATTAAAGTCTTAATTTCTAAAATATCTTTGTTAAGGACTTCTATATAATTAGTCTTAATATTTATTTCTTGTAGAACGTGTACAAGGTCTATTGGGATTTGATTATCTATTTCTAATAATCTTTTAGAGATATTTTTTATCTCCGTTTATAGGGTTTGGGTGTCTTTTATTAATTGTCTTAATATAAGGAGTATACGCTTATTTTGGTCTATTAAGCTATTAATAGCACTAGCAGTGACTTGTCTACTGTCTGCGTGTTTAGCTGGGAAATGTTCAATGTGTGAACAACCGTCTATGTGAGAGGTTAAACAACCTACTGAGTCTAAATCAGTTATAGGTATAGGTTAGTAGTCTGGATTGGTTCCAAAAATATCTTGGTAAATGCGAGGGATAAATCCCAAGGGCATTAATGTCTTTTTGCTATAAGTCTAAAAGGAACGTCTTATGGCTCTGATACCAGAATTGGGGTTTGGTCGGAATTCGGTGAGTTTCTTATTTCTAAAGTCTTAAAGCTTAAAATGCAAAATTGTTATCTAAAGGTATTGGGGTCTAAAGTAGAATATTACTAAAGGTCTTACTTTTGTCTTATTATGGACCTCACATAAGGATCTCATTTAAGGACCTCACTTGAGTCTATATATATATATATATATATATATATTTAAATATATATTATATATTATACGTATCATATCGTGTCGTAGCCTAGTTTTTGGATCAATCACGTGTCGCGTGTCGCATGTCGCATGTCAAAACATGTATTACGTATCCGTGCTTCATAGGTTGACTGACATGTAAACGTGGGTACCAGAGGGTGAGGAACTTGACGTATCAATAGTCCATCAAAAAATTGATAGGTTAGTACTTTCGCATGGCAATCCTTAACAGCATTTCTCTATCCTCGCAGTAATGTACATTTAAGGGTCATTTGACAAAAAGTCCCTCGACATTTTTTTGTTAAAAGTTTCGTCCAAGTCTTTTCTATTTTCTCTTATCCTAAACCCTATGACCCCAAAACCCTAAACCTTAGAAGCCTAAACATTTAAACCTAAACCCTTTTCCAAAAAAATTGTCGCAAAAATAAACAAGATACATTTTGGAACATAAAAAATAAGGTGGACTAAATGCAAAATACACTTCTCCTAGGGACTAAACATTAATTGTCCCTACATTTAAAGTAATATGGCTTCTTTAAAAGAGGTTGCAGAGGAATGAGTGTAGAAAAAAGTGAGATTTATTGCTTCTTTGTGGGCTGGGGATGAAACCTTTCAGAGACATTCCGTTGTATGTTAATGGGCTGGGATAATGTTACAATGTGATGAGGTCCCTTTGGTGTTGTCTTGTAGATGCAGCCTTGTTTTAGTGGTGGATTGGGCTGTAGTCTAGAGGCTGGGGCAGATTTCATGGTGAAGCTGATTATTAAGGGAAGAACTGTTGAATAATGGGTCATGGTGTTTGGAATTCTAATGTTTTCATAATGTCTTGTTCTTTTTCCCTTCTTGTAATTTATTGATGGACATCTTATCCACTCTTTCCAAGTCCATCCTTCTTTTTTATTAATATAAGTTTCGTTTCCAATAAAAATTAGGGAAACATGGTGATAAATCCTTGGGGCTCTTTAGAAATTAACGATAAGGACAAGCTAAAAACAATTTTTTCTACAAGTCCACGTGTGTTGCAATTATTAATGTAGATACAATTACAATTATTAATGTAGATACAATTGCAATTGTAACTCTATCAACATTAATAAGTGTAATTGTTGATAGAGTTACAATTGCAATTGTATCTACATTAATAAGTGTAATTGTATCTACATTGATAAGTGTAACTGTATCGTTTGGACTTATCGTTATTAATTAAAAAGTTTATAGGTTTAAGATACCAACAAGATTATCACTTGGACTGATCATAAATAAATAGACTTTTTAAGGGATTTATTAGCTAATGCCCCTAAAAAATAAGTAATGTGACAAACTTTAAATTACATAAAGTACCATTGATTCTAGATTAGAAGCTACTAACTATCCAAATGGTAGGAAAATAATTCAATTTCGAGTAAGATGTTCCCTGGGAATCACATTCTCGGTCATCGTAATCCACCCAAATAATTACCGGGAACGAAACAGGTTAGGACTTTCAAGGAGCACCTTAAAAGGCAGCAAGTCTATACTTGCAGAGCTGAAAACACGTGCGATGCTTCAAAAAAAAACTAATAAGCATGACTGATGTAACACGGCAGATATAGCCCCGAAGTACTTTCTCTCACTTAAATATAACGTGTATACAATGGTTGGTCAAGCCAAGATAACCCTAAAAGGTAAAAAGACTGAAAAGGGTACATTAAGAATATTCCAAGGAATATTACCCCCTTACCTAATATACTAACCTAAATAAAGAGATACATTAACAGCTAAACAAATTAAGAGTACATTTATATCAAATTACAATTGAGCCCATAACACTCATCTATTCTCATCAACGACTCTCCTATACATCGAGTTTCATTACAAAAAGAATAAAAGTAGAGGAAATATATATTATATATCTAGCACAGCATCTTTGCACCTCAAGAGTCCTCGAATAAATTTTCATACTTTCAGGAAATAACTGTCTTCCCTTTTACAATTATCCATGTAAACACAAGTACTAATATGGAAAAAAATATGAAATATTAACTAGGCAAGTTACAAAAATGAAGAGGATTACCCTCCATGTAGGTCATAGAAAGAGATTAAAACACAGATATACATAGATTTAAGTATCAGAGATATTTGTTACATAAATCATTGGAGAGGAAATTTTAAAATGAGATACGCCAAATCGCTAGAGATAATGAATGTTGACCTCGGCAATCCCTTGTCGGGGTCGATGCGTTGGAGGATTTAGCACCACTAAACATGTCCTCCAAGTCGAGCTTCAATGTTAAATAACACTATTCAAATTTGAGACTCAAGATATGGTTTACTAGATATTGTTATTAAGAATGTTTAAGTATGAAAGAGGAAACTAAAAAGGGTACTGTATAATACAAGTGAACACTTAAAATTGAAAAAAAAAAGGGCGGCGGCCGGGGGGGGGCGGCGGGGGAGGCATGCTGAAACAACCCTCATAGTGGCAATAAAATAAAGACAAAATAGAAAAAGAGGACTACTTCCGGAGTTTTCAACGCCACAAGCCAAGCCCTTTAAAAAACCAATTTCAAAACAATTTTAAAAAAGGGAAAAATGCAAATTTAACCCTGAAGTTTGGGATAAGTTTCAATTTCGGACTCAATGTTTTAAAAGTGGCAATGCCAACCCTGAATTTTGAAGATTGATGCAATTAAATCCATCGTTAGACTTTCGCTAAAAAGGTTAACGTAAATACTGAAACATCTTATGTGGCAAATTTAATGCACTCTCCAATGATTAATTGTGATGTGGCTCTAAAAGGAAAATTATTAACATGTGATATTTCCAATTATTATTAGTATACAAAATCATAAAATATAAAAACAAAAAACAAAGTAAACTTTCCGCCCAGCTAACATGCACTCACCTTCTCTCTCTAACCTCCCTCAAGCTTTACTCCTCTGTAATCCGACATCACCATCCCCCTCCATCAAACCCCCACCTCCGCTACCACCAGCTCTCTTTCCTACCCCCCCCCCCCCCCCCTCATACCCTTTTATCCCCGCAAACCCCACCCCTCTATAATCCAACATCACAACCCCCTCCATCGAACCCCCACCTCCACTACACCGGACCTCTTCCTCCCCCTCCCCCTAACTCCGTAACCCCTTATCCCCGCAATACCCACCTTCCTCTATCGTACCTCAACCCCCCAAATCCATAACCCCACATTCGGCATAGCCAGCAAAGCTTTCCCACTCTCTTAATGATTCCTCTCTCTCTCACACACACACATATATATATATAAAGAGAGAGATCACGTATAATACACACAAATGAAAGGTATATATACTCAAATTTGTATATATAGATACAATCGACAGTGTATTAAGACTTTAATGTCGTATTTTTGTCTATATGTTTTGTGTTGTAATGGAGGTGGGGTGGGTTAGGCGGAGGTGTCTGTTGAATTACAGTGACGCTAAAGGATTTTAGAGTCGGATTTGAGGAATGGGGTTTAACAGATGTGGCGGTTGGGGGGAAGTCACAGTGGCATTGGTGCGGAGTTTTGAGGAGTAGGAGGCGGGGCAGGTGGGTTTTTGGCATCTGTGTTTGTAGCGGCGGCAATGGTAGAAGAGAGGTGGTTTTTGGAGGTGTTTCTGGGATGAGGTGGAGTCGTTCTGTTAAGTGTTTTAATGGAAGTCAAACGGTGGGTTTAATTGCACAAATAAAATTCAGGATTAACATTGTAACTTTAAACATCAGGTCCAAAATTGAAATTTACCACAAACTTTAGGGTAAAATTTGCATCCTACCCTTTTAAAAGATAAAAATAAAAAGCATCTAACTCAACCATTCTTGATTGAAAAAGTTTGACCGGTTGGTTGTGTTTGGCAACATTGCCTATAAGTTGACATCGAAACCTGAATATAACAAAGAACAATGATTTTCTTACTGCGTAATACACTTGATAAACATTTTATGCATTATCATATAGGGAAAAACCCCATTGGATAAGAAGCCATATAATATCTTGTATACATTTCCTTTTGCTATATTTTTATACTTTACCTCGCCTCCTTCAAACATTAATTTTCCAACGTAAGGTTTAACAACAACATAGACAATTGAACTATGATACAATCATTCTTAGTCAATAGAAAAATCCGTATAACTCAAAAGTTATTACTTAAATCATTATCTAGTGTTTAAGCTATTTAATATAATAAGTGAAACTAGCTTTGTTCTGGAAATATTAAAAAGGGAGGTAGAAAAAAAAGGAGACAAATTATCCATTTTGTGTCAGTCCAATTGGAAAGTTGGAATATGGAAATATGAATTAGTTTAGTCCTTTTCTTTCTTTTCCTTTTTTGACTTAATAATCAACACTATGTTTCACAAAAAATATCAAATTAGAGGTTAAAAAAATCTGAAATTTTTCTATTGAATTGAAAACATTACGTAGCGATATAGAGACCTATAGAGTTTTAGGCAATCCTAACTCTAACAAGAGATTGACTCCATTGGTTGCTAGTCAGTTGCTACTATGACCCTTGACCAACAAAACTAGTGTTTACAAAAAAAAATATCCTTAACTCTTAGTAGATGTCGAGTTATCGGCCATAAAAGGCCTGAGTGGCACCTCGAAACTGGACCAGGTTATGAATTAATTTGCTTCTTTAGGTTTGACTTCCCTTGAGCTTCATACCCACTTTCAGTGAAGAAAAGAAAGGGGGGGAAATAAAGAAAAGTGAACAAATAATAGCTAACACTAAAAATACTACCTTTGTAAATTATAAGAAGGTTTACAAAAAAATTTAACTTTATTATTATTTGTTAAGGTAACACAAAGTGTAAAAATCAATAACTCGGAAGTTTATCAGTAAAGTAAACTATCAAAAGTGAATTAATATATAATGACCTTCTATAGAAGATAAATATAATATTCTATGGTGGGAGATCATAAATTAAAATTACCAATTTCACATGCACCAATGATGGATTTTACAAGAAGCATTAGTGATGATTTTTTCCATTTGTTTATGCATATCACAACATATACGCAATATAAAAACAGAAATAGAGAGTTCTAAACATGAACATATGCCTACACTTAAAATGAAAAAGGAAAAGAAAACAGTTAAGAACATACTTCCCCTTCAATTGAAAGATCGGACTCGACCAAACTCACACTCTCTTCCAAATCTTCATGTTGATTTACAAGATTGACCTTGTGCCTGAATAGTCCAAACCAACCACCACGCTTAATCTTGGGCTGAGTTGGTTTTGTTTGTACGTGGATAAGCCTTCTATATAACTTCTTCCCATCATTCTAGACCAGAACATGAAACAAAAATTAAAAACCAATGCAAAGTAAAGATTTCAGTGTGTGAATTTATATATGCATCTAAGAAACAGGGGTGGCCATTGAAGTACGAAATCTAAGAAACAGAGTGCACATGTAATTCATTCTTAACACCAGAGAAAGCAATATATCTATATTACCGTCCATTAATTTTGGTGCTTGTATTAAATATGAGATTTGAGAGAGAATTTCCCCTCATTTGAGGGTGCTTCATGCTGCAAGGATGTGAGAATGCTTTTCCAAATATCCATTGACCTTTCAACCTTTTCATTTCACAATCTAGATGTACAATGATGATATGGGCTGTGTCACCAATTCTTAATTTAGTTTTAAAAGGTTTAATCAGAAAATATGAATTTATTTGGAGCAGAATACTATGGTGGAACATCAACAATTGAGTTGCCTGAACCAAATAATTCCAGTTTGAAAGGTGATACAGAATGACTATAGAATAGAGATAGAAGAAGCGGAGGAGGAGGAAGAGATGTCGCTCGGGGCCACGAAGCTCACAACTCAATTTTCATCGAGTCTGCCTTTTCCACTACAATACCCTCAATTTCGTCAACTTAACCAAAAATAAATCTTGAAAAAAACTTTAAGAAAATATATAATTTTATCCTAAAAATAATGAATAAATCAATTCCTAAAATAGTTCCCAATATTATGTTTTGGGAGATATTTCTGCATCATTCTCCTCTGCTTAAAAAAATTCGACTCCAGCAAGTTAGGGGCGGGTCCAATAGTGTCCAACTGATAGAGAAACTAGTAGAATTGATAAAGAACAAGTCTGAAATTTCAAGAGAGGCATGTCACTAGCACAAGAGAGGGATTGATGTAAGCGCAACAGAATTTACACACGTGTAGAAATAATCAAGGATATCTCTCAAATCATCCTCATATATTGATCATCTTTTAAAAGTAAGAAGTGAATACAATGGGTGGCCAAATGCTTTACTTGTAGCCTTATAGGTTACCTTGTTAGCCAAGAAAAATTAAAAAGGGTAAAAAGGAGTAAAGAGTGCACGTTAAAATTATCCCGAGGGAAATATTACCCTCCATCTAACGTAGTAACTAACCAAGACTAGAACATTCCAAAGGAATGTTTGTTTATTCTAATAATAATAAAGAAATAAAAATACAATTAATTATCCCAGACCCACATATATATCAGGTATTTTTCATGTAAGCCAAATCATTTTCATAATGACAACAACAACAACAACAACAATATTAAGATATAAAATAAACTTTAAAATTAACCCGGGGTCACTTTCCATTTTTGACCCGATGTTTCAAAAGTTGTAATATTAACCCTGATGTTTATAAATTTGTGCAACTTTAGCCCTCAGTTACATATTTTTATGAGGATTAACAAAGTGGATGACTGGATTCCTATTCCCTTATGCCATCCATTCTGTTAAGTCTGCTAACAAAGATGTGATAGAGAGTAAAAATGCACAAATTTTTAAACATCGTGGTTAATATTAACTTTTGAAACATAGAGGTTAAAATTGAAAATGACCCCAAACTACAGGGCTAATTTTGCATTTTACCCTAAAATATAAAGGTTTCTCACTCCATCATTCATTTATCCCCAAAAGTAAAGTACTTACAAAGAGTGACCAATGACCTTATAAATTTATATGTAAGGAGTCTTTGCTAGTCAAGAAGCCCTAAAGTGTAAAAATACTAAAGAAGGCACACAAAATACATTAAAAGGCAACGTCACCCTCTAAGCTAATATTACAACTAAAAGAGGGAAATGACATAATAAAACATTGAAAAATAGATATAAACAAAAATAAAATTAATTTTAGGAACCCTCGTACACGTCATTCTCCACAACTATGAAAAGCTCGCCCACGAGCTTGAAAGCATGAGAGACAAACATTGGAATCATATAAGCGGCATTGTTCTACCCAACTGAGAAAACAAGACACCCACGGAAGCACCCAGCATATCGGCTAGCAAAAAAGTGAGGGCGAGTAATTAAAAATCTCGACCAAGGACGACGAACATGAACACGACATTGGAGAATGCCACACTGAAAGTCGACACACCATTGCCCAAAGGAGGGGGACCTCCCACCGGTCCCAAATCCAGTCTGAGCGCCCATGACTGAAGCACCGACACTCTCCCGAAAGCCAACGTGTCGTGTCCGACAACGTATCCAACACCTATGAAGCATGTACACTCTCTCGGTATCCACGAGTCAATTTTGACTTGAGTGATAGTGGTTGTGCTTTATTAATGATTCTTAAGGTCAAAATGTGTTTGGATTTTGTTTTGTATGGTCCATTTTTTTAATTTCATGTTAAGAATACTCAAATAATGTATTTTATGGAGAAAATCTATTTCATTTCATTAATATATATTTAAATATATATTATATATTATACGTATCATAACGTGTCGTATCCTAGTTTTTGGATCAATCACGTGTCGCATATCACGTGTCAAAACACGTATTACGGGTTCGTGCTTCATAGGCCCATGATGAGCACCTTCAAGGCCAAGATTTGCAACTCGACCTCCAAACACACCTCGAACCCTACCTAAAACGGGTCCGTGTGCTCAGAAGAATTCACATCAACCCAATGCAACAACTCAGTCTCAAAACATTAGAAGAAACAAACCCAGAAAAATAATCCTCGTTCCCCAAAATTTGGAAGAAATCAACAATGTCAAATGATGCCACCTCAATAAAATGTGTGAGTCGTCTAACCAATCTCAGATAGATGTCGAAGGAATCTTTAACACAGAATCCAACATTTCTTTCCCGAAGATGGGAATGTAGTCCCCGGGATCAAACACTTCAGCCTCTCGACATCTGACCCAAGTAATCCAATGGCCCTCATCAAATATATCAAAGGAATCCCCAATGGAATACTCAAAAGTAGTCTCAACAAACCTGAAAAATCGAATGAACTAGCTGAAGCGAAGGAGGGAGTCATCAAACTCAACAGGCACGTGGGCTACCCTAGAGGTTTTACTTAAGGCAAACCGATGGGCAACATCGTCGTCGGAGGCACATAGCTCAACTATCTCCATCCTACACTCCCGGTCGACCTCCTCATACTCTGCCTTCAACTCTTTAATAAACTGAGTGCACTCACACATCCTCAAACGGAAATCATCGTAATTAGTGACTGAAACCCACCCAAATTAGATATCCATAGCCTCATTGAATCAAGACTCGGTCATTCTCCCATATCTCAATTTCCTCTTCGATATGGGTGAGGGTTTGTCGGTAATCCGGCTCCAACCGAGGTATATAGTCGTCAAAATATTGGACCCATGAGGATCAGGTGGAAAGGGAGACTGAATTGTAGCTTTTAGGAATGTGAGGGGAGGGTTGCAAAAAGTTCTAGATCAGATTTCGTAATTTCAAAAAACTCAAGGGCTTGTTATTTTTTGAAAAGCAGAAGGGGTGGATTTGTATATATATATTTTCAAGTTTAGGTTAAGGAAGAAGTAAAAATAATGGCTCGAGTAGGGCCTTTTTTTTGTTTGGGGGGGGGGGGGGGGGGGGGGGGGGGGGGAGGGGTGCAATTTCTTGAAGATCAAAAGGGACAAAATAAGGCTTAAAAATAGGAGGGTGGTAAGAATATTACCTTTAGGAATTAGGGTAACATGAAGATCTTCTTTGCGAACCTTAGGCTGAGCATACCCCACCATACCAGCTGCGAAAGACTCTAGTTAACCTCGTTTTCCTAGGATTGGATTCCCCGAGGCTACAAAGGCACCGGTGGGTTACTATTTGTAGATCGGCAGCGGAGGGATGCGTCGGTGAGCGGAGAGTGATCCCAGGAGGTCGGCAAAGCTTTTGCCCCCATGAGTCTGGGGTTTTGCCCCTCCTCTTTAAAGTTGTAGCATGATTGGGGTCCGAAATCAGCCTTGGATGGGTTGCCGATGGGTCGCAAACAACTAGATGGCTTCACAGTGCTCTGTCGACAATCGTCGATGGATGGGGGTTTCAACACCATTTTGCAATAGCGAAGTGGAGTCTTGGGCATTTGTGAACAGCAGGGTGGCTCTCCGCTAGGCCAGCGGACGTCGATTTGTGACATCGATCGACGGAGGTTCGCATTTCATAGGCGACGCCTGTTTGGTGTTTGTTTAGCCTCGACATAGGGCTATGTGTTGCCTTGAGGCTTTGGGGTGGGACTTTCATATTTGGAATTTTCAAATTTGAAAGAGGGAATTTGGGGGGTTGTGGGGATGGTACCGCTGCCTTACCCATGGCTCTACAACTACTTTGGCGACCACCTCAGGAGCGACGTAATAATTTGATGTAAGCGAAAGTATTTTCATAACAACATTAAAATATAAAATTTTCTCTCTATCATTCATTCATCACCAAAAGTAAATATTCTTACAAAGAGTGAACAAAGGCCTTATTTATAGTTGAGGGAGTCTTGTTAGTCAAGAAATCCTAAAGTGTAAAAAGACTAAAAAGGTCATAGATAAGCAAAAACCATAATATAGCGACTAAAAGAGGGGAATACCATAATAAAACATGAAAACCATAAATAAACAAAAAAATACAACTAATTTCCGGGACCCTAATACATGTCAAGTTTGGTCTTTCCATCAACAAAAGCATAGGTGCTTGGCCAGCATGTTGCACATCATGATTCCATAGCTGTTGGAATTCATGCTATTTTAATATTTTCCCTTTTGTATTAGGCCCTCCGTGTTTTGGGTCTTAGTTGTGTAAACTTACCTTTGTAGTCTCTAAAACCTTAAAAATTGTTATATTATCAGTATAAATACAATTATTGAGCTCCCAATTAGGTCAGCCATTACACCACATAATTCTTCTTGGTACCATAAATTAATCCAAACCTTTAACACTAACCTTCTCTCTCTTACATCAACAAACCCTAACCCTAAATTTCTCTCATTTGTCTGCTATCCTTTCTCTCTCCTCCATCAACCATTTTTGTCGCCCTTTGCCCAAACCCCAAATTCCGATTAGATTCAGGATTTCTTGAAGACAATTGAACATCTTTATCTCCTCTTCTTTAGGTCGCGAAACCCTCACTCTCCTCCGTTTAAGGTCGCGAACATCTTTATCTCCTCCATTTCAAGTTGTGAACCTCTCTGTCTCCTATATTCAGGTCACGAACCTCTCTCTCATCCATTTGAGGTTGCGACCCCATAAGGTAGTAGTAGCAATGATTGTGAATCCCTATTCTAGGGTTCCAACCATCGTTATTGGGTCTCCCCTATTTGACCCTTTTAGGTTTTTCCTAAGGTATATGTGCTAAATCGTTGGCTCTTGATTCTGTTTGGGGCTTCCGGGTTATTCAACAACGATTATTAGTTGTATTGTTATGTGTCCAGCCATTTGCATGGTGAATTAATGATGTGTACATCTATGGCTGATTTTTGGTGATTGTTTGGTTGTTTTTTGCCAAAACTATTCTCAGGATTTGTTAAATCTGTTTTTAAAGTACATATTGAGATATTATGGGTGATTCCAATAGTGGAGAAGACATTTTTTCATTAGCCCAACACACTCCGATTCAATGGATTACGAGTGTTCTCTTGAATGGATGTCATTTTGCTTCATGGTCTTGGTCTACATTCCCCAACACGGGAAATCTCGTTGGCTATTAGGGACGAGAAACCAACAGCGAGCATTGATGCAAAGTTGTTATACCAACGGAATATGGAGCGGTGCAATATTTTGAGTTGGATATTTAATTCAATGAAGTAGCGTATCTACAACATGTTTATATTTTAAGTTGCTTATCTAGAAGGCCCTCAACTAGATGTACACATGCAGACAATGACACTAGCATTTTTTAGCTATATTAAGAGATTGCACGTGCATCGCAAGAGGCCCTGAATCTATCGATCCAAGATTATTTTGGATATCTTCAGTCTCATTGGGTGGAGTTGACTCGATATGAGATCAGTGACTGACCTCCCGAGGCATCATCACTAGTGGTGAAGCGACTCGATCGTTTGCATACTTACTAGTTCCTTATAGGTTTACGACCTGAATACGATTCTCTCAAGACTCAAATCTTAAACACATCTCATATTCTTTCTCTGCGAGAGAAGTTTACCAATGTTGACGGTGAGGAACGTTGTGTCTGTCTTACTCAGCTACCTTCCTCGAGTTGCTCCCTCAGTTGACCAGAAGGCATTCGCGATGAGCTCAGGATCCCATCCTGGTGACGGGAAAAATTGAGTGCCACCATTCTGATGCCATGGAATACAAAAACACACTAGGGATTTGGTGCTTAAAGCTCCATCCGGAATTGAAACAGAAATAAGCTAGGAACCGACCCTCTAGTTCTTGTCGCATGGATGCCTTTGTTGATACCACTTGTTTCCAGTGGCTCCCCTGCCACCCATATCAATTGACTTGAGATCTCAGTTTGGACGGATCCAAGAGAAGTTGAGGTCTCTCATCATTACAGTCAGATCCTCTACCTTTATTGCTATTATCACTTCAGGTATCGCCGCAGCTTTTCTATGTTAGGGCTGAAAAGCCCACCTGGGTTCTGGATTCCAGAATTACTAATCACGTGACAGTAAGTTGTTCCTTTATTTCGTATCCAGCGCTTCCATTTGTTAGTATGTTCACTCTCTTGTGCGTATCCATAGCAAGGGGAACATGCGATTATCTCTTATATTACTCTTTCCTCCCACTATTGCATGTTCCAAAATTTTCTTTCGATCTTTTTAACCGTTAGACAGCTTTTTAATCATCTATATTGTGTTGGTGTGTTCTTACCTACTGATTGTTACTTGCACCTGTTATCAATCCAATGTTTGATGGAGCGTGAGGATGATATCCAATGTTTTGCTAACGAGTATGCTCACCTCATAAGACAATCGGGTTGTACGATCAGAGGATCACAGTAACAGAACCCATGGGTCAGATCGTCATAAGAGAAGGAGAGGTTAATCACCCACAACCCAACTGCCTCCTAATCACGGTAGAGGCTCCAAGTCCAGGAGCCCACGATATAATCATCCCAATCATTGCCAAAAGGGGCGTCCTTCCGTTCACCTATCAGTCAGTAGGGCGATCAGTCATGAGATCCTCCTCCCCCACCAACTAAAGTCTTAGACTTACAGAGACTTACGGGATCTCATTTGAAAAGAGCTGATGTGAAGTTGAAAGACCGAACCGTATTAATTACACTACACAATAACAGCAATGATAAAATAGAGAAAACTCTACTCTAATTCTTCATTTCTAAAAGTCAAGTTGTAATTACAAATGGAGGCCAAAGGCCTTATTTATAGGTTGAGGACAGCGTGCTAGACAAGCTAACCCAAAAAACTAAAAGACTAAAAAGGATAAAATAAACAAAAAATAAAAATAACCCCTAGCAATACTTGGAAACCAAGTAAAGACCCTAATATTACTAAAAATGTTAAAATACACGAACCTAGAATATTCCAAAGGTTTATTTATTCATTTTACTTGATAAAATAAAATAAAATATAATTAAAAATTAAAAATTTCTTTCAGTCCCACCTCCTTGCGCCACGTGTCATCAACATACATCTCTCGCCCCTCCTTCAAAAAAGCTCGTCCTCAAGCGTGAGGGGAAAATTGCCAACTCCCGTGCGAAACAAACGAATATTTGAAAAATATTTTTTATGTTTGATCGGGGTGAAAAAGAATTTTTCTAAAAATTTTGGGGCCTAAATAAAATATATTTCAATGTTTTAAAAATTGGGGGCTAGCTAAATTTTTCCACACCAATAAAATCATTTTTTGGACCACTAACCCCCAACCCAAGTGGTGTCTCTTAAAATTGGACCAAGATTAGACAAAGGGCACTTGGGTAGCCCATACTCCTCAAAAGCTTTATGGCCCAATCTTGCATTTGAAAGCCCCATCTCAAAAAAAGAAACCCTAGAAGCCTCCTTCTCTTAACAAGACATGGCAGCCTCTCCACCCAAACCAGGGACCAAAGGAGTTGTCGGAGGCTGGACGACCACCGATTGTGGTAGGATATCATCGTCAAAGGTCGGAAACACTGGACGTCCACCTAGGAGGCTAGTTACGGCCTAATAGAGGGGTTCTCTAATGGTCGGCAATTGCTATGGAGCCACGGGAGGGTCCATCTTGACCGGCGAGACTTCAACAGGGGACGCAAGGCCCCGACGCTGGTTGCCTATCTCCGAGGAAGGTTGCCACTACTCTGTCGAGTCAGATCTGAACGGTTTCGTGTCGGGATGAGGAAGGCAACAAGGAGGTTATGGGGTGTGTGGTTGTGCCGGAATGGGTTTGCCAGAGGTGCACGACTAAGTGGCGATCATCAATTGGTATAAAAAGAGGGGTGTAGATCTAGGATCTCGAGTGGATTTAGTAGCTATATGGGTGTTTGCAACAGATCTGGTGGTTGTTGTTGGGTTTCAGATCTAGGGTTTGGTGTGTACCAGAGGACCACCGAAGGGTTTGGGGAGGAAATTTCTGATCTGAAATTTTCAGATCTATGGTTTTGATGGTAGGGGGTTGTGAACCGAGGTGGTGCTCCTCCATAGCAGCTCCTCCTCGCCCTTGGGTCGAGGTCCATTTGTCGTATCAATTCTTCGTCGGATAGTTAATCAATTTTTGGGTTTTAATCCACGGGAACATTTATCGGCGAAGACACCCTCCCAGACGAATGGTTGTTCCGATTCAAAGTCTTAACTCGGACCGGGCTTCGTATACCACTTGATACAAAAACACAACACGAGAAAACGCTGCTCCAATACCAATTTAATGTGAAGTTAAAAGGCGGAAGAGTATTACTTACACTACACAACAACGACGACAAAATAAAGGAAACTCTCACTCTAATTCTTCATTTCTAAAAGTCAAGTTGTGATAACAAATGGAGGCCAAAGGCCTTATTTATAAGGTGAGGTTAGCGTGCTAAACAGCCTAATCCTAAATGCTAAAAGACTAAAAAGGACAAAAGACTAAACAAGCTTATGTGTCGTGTACTTCCATCAACTCTGGAAGAGATAAGAGTAAAGTGGTTTGGAAAGCTAATCCCTAAATCAATCTCTAAGTTCGCGGAGTTAGCCGAGCAGTTTACCGCCCATTTCATCACTAGTAGAAAGGCATTTAAGGAGGTGAACTCCCTGATCTCCCTTCGCAACAAGTAAGGGGAGTCCCTTAAGAAGTATGCCCACAGATTTAAGATCTTTAATGAAATCGATAACTGCAACGAGCTAGTGGTGGTTTTATCTTTCAAAGTTCAGCCTTGCTTGGTCAAATGAGCTATATCAGTCAGTGACAAAGAAGCCAACGTGGTCCGTGGCGTGCATTGAGAAGTACGCCAAAATGGAGGACGAGCTCCTTAATATGAACGACCAAATGATCGATCCACTAAACTAGCGAAGAATGGAGACTCTAAGAAGGGGAGAAAAGCTAGTCCAGCCTTACTAAGAAGGGGACAAGCAAGACAAAGACAAAAGGCAAGGCAAGAGTGCCGACCAATTAGATAGTATATCAAGGAGTTCGCACCATATTTAAGGACTCATTTACAAGATCCTTTCCCAAATGAAGGACAAATTTCTTCAGAGGCCTTCTAGATGGGATGAGATGCCGACCAACGAGACAGAATGCCACCTAGACCAAGGTCACAAGACGGAAAATTATCAGATGCCAAAGCACCACTTGGAAGACCTAGTCTGAGTTAGTCCATCTTAAGGAGTACGTTGACACCGAGAAGACAAAGACAGTCGGGCGAGTCAACAAGGATGAAGATGACCTACCACCATCTGGAAATAGTAATCGCCATTAATGGTATACCAACCCCTGTTAATGCACAGGGAAGAAGCTTCGAGAAAGCATCAATATCGCAGCCAGTGTTCAAGAGGCCTTCCAGATAAATGTCTCCAAAACAATTCTCAGCAAAAGGGAAATCGAGATCTCAACCAAGCAATCATATACTCTCATGATGACTTGGTCAGGGTAAATCTCCGTTATAAGGACGCCTTAGTCCTCACTTTGAGGGTCGCCAACTTCGAGGTATAAAGTAGGGGTGGCAATTTTAAAAACGACACGGAAACACGACCCGAAATTGACACGATATGTCGTGTTCGTGTCGGGTATTTTTGACACGAAAGTGGTGTCGTGTCGTGTCGTGTTCGTGTCAAAATTATGAGTCGTGTTATCGTGTCTTGTCATGTTAATCGTGTTTTTATTTGGATTTTCGTGTCTATTTATGTTTAATTTAGCGTGAAATTATAAGAAATCGTGTTATTCGTGGCGTGTCTTGTTATGTCGTTTTTATTTGGGTCGTATTCGTGTCAACTAAAAAAACACGAATTCGTGTCGTGTCCGAAAAAACCTTGTCGTGTTGGCCCAAAACACGACCTAAATACATGAATTGCCACCCCTAGTATAAAGGATCCTAGTAAATCACGACAATTATTCATGATCTGCTCTATAAACTTCAGTACAGCACTGAGGATACTAAGGTTGGACCATTAATCAACTTTTAATGGAAACATCACGACCCAAATAAGATCAAACTGCCCATCAATGTTGGGAACTGAGAAATTGAGTTCCACATCCGAATCTCCCTACAACACTCTCCTTGGAAGGGGGTGGCTTTATACTATGAGAGTTTTTCCCTCATCCCTTCATCAAAAACTTAAATTCGTGACCGACCAAGGCATAGTGGAGGGCATAGTGGAAATCAGGAGCGACCAAGCAACTGCTAGGAGTTATGTCATCATCATCATCGAATAAAAGCAAGCTCTGACAAGGAAGGATCAAGAAGATGATTCATAGGTCGACCAAGTCAAATAGCAACAAAAGGGTGCTCGACCAAGGGTTGAAGAAACCATAGTGACCCCTACTAACCGAGCAATGGAGGAACTATGAACAGTTCCTTTAAACCCATCGTAGCCGGAGAAATTCTTTCTCATCGGCTCAGAATTGCTCGAAGAAGCTGTCATCTTGTGGAGTTCCTCAAGTAATATGTTGATGCCTCTGCTTATCTTATGATCTGTTGGGCATAGATACGGAGGTTGCTTGTCAAAGGCTGCATGTGGTGCTAGTCAGCATGTGAAGCAAAAACCAAAGAATTCAACCCAATATAAGATAAAAGTGGTGAAAGATGAAGTTAAAAATCAACTTTATGTAAATTCCATCGGGGAGGCCCAATTCCCAAATTGATCTCCAATACAGTAGTCATCCAAAAAAAGAGCGAAAAGTGGTGGATCTGCTTCGACTTCACTGATCTCAAGAAAGCTTGTCCTAATGATAGTTTCTCTTTGCCAAGCATAGATCCGTTCATTAATTCAACTACACGACATTGAAGGATGAGCTTCATAGATGCTTATTATAGGTATCAACAAATTCCCCTATTCGACCTTAGATCAAAAGAAGACCTCGTTCATAACAACCGTTGGGCTGTAGTGCTATAAGGTCATGCCATTCGACCTCAAGAATGTCATGGACGTGTCACCAAGATGTTTAGGAAGTACATCGGTTCAACCATGGAGGTCTACATCACCGACATGCTTGTAAAGAGAAAGTTTGTCGCCGATCACATCAATGACCTCTCCAACTCCTTCAAAATACTTAAAAATTATAGAATGAAGCTCAATGCCTCCAAACGTGACTTTGGTATTAGCTCAGGCGAATTCCTTGGATACTTGATAACCCAAAGGGGCAAAGAAGCCAATTCCGATCAAATCAAAGCCTTGACGGAGATCAAGAGGCCAACTACAGTTCGAGAGGTGTAGCTACTTATAGGGATGCTTGTTGTGCTCGACTGATTCATATCCAGATCGTCAAAAAAGTGCCAACAATTCTTCCAAGCATTAGAGAAGGCCAACATAACAGTCATGGCAGTAAAACGCGATGAAGCAGCAGTGAAGATCATGAAATACCTGGGTTCCCCCACATTTACTATCAACGCTAGTTAGTGGTAAGAAGCTCCCCAATTGTACTTGGCCTTTCGCAGCATGCAACCAATGGAGCACTGGTCCGATCAGAACAATGAAAGCACTTGTCAGTCTATTATGTCTTATCCAGACTGACCTTGGCGTCCATTAGATCCACCAATGATTGATGGGGGGCGTCCCGATTATGTCGTCAGTATGTAAGGAAGATTGTTTAGTGGGAATTACCTTCCTCGTCTTCCTCATCTTTTTCCAAGGCTGGCCCGAGGTGGATGGTTAGACCTTTCAAAGGAAAACAGAGGCTCAAGTTCTTCCTTTTGTTGATCGGCCTGGTGACGATCCAATTTGGTTTCTTTTGGATCGCTTAAGATGACGTAGGTTATATAGTCACTCATTCCCAACCACCCTCTTGGACCTGAGTTAATGATTGGAGGAGCAGGTGGGATGTTAGAATCACCGACCTAAGCGTAATTGGTCATTGTGACAATCGGGACCGTAATAAAGTTGGTGACCAATGTAGGTGGTTTTCTTTTCCAAACAGTACGCAGGTCAGCCAAGTTTACTTGATAGTCATCTGGTTTTCTTCAGTTGTAGGAATCTGCACACAAAATCAAAGTCTAATTAGTTTTTTATACAGCTGATCACAAAAGAGATCAATATTAACCACAATACCAAGTGAGTTGGGTGTCCCAGGCACGGTGTAACCTTTTTAGTTCACCCCATCTACATAGAGGGACCCAGAGAACACGAGAATGTCCTTCTCTATGTTATTATGAAAACTCTGTAGATATTCAATTAGTCTCATGTTTGCAGAGTGAGACTTGAAATGGAAAAAATCAGATCATATACTTGATTGAAGATCTTAGCAATATCTAAATTCGTACAAGCCTAGGTTGGTGCCAGAAATCTAGTTGATAGCCACGGTTCCCATGAATACCTAGAAGAAGCATCCGTTGACTTGGAGGGGAGTACTCCAATATAGTGGAGTGTCTCCACTAATAATGAATTAAGAGTGAAGCATACTCCCCTCCCCCCCCCCCCCCCTAAACACTGCGATGGTGAACATCACAATGTGGCCTCGGTCAAGACCAAAGAGGTCCTCATTAATATGAGATATCCTGATCTCGATATTGTATTTACTAAGAAAATCCCTGAAGCCGTTGTTAGATACCTCATACTTCCTAAAAGGCCTTGACAATGTGAGCTCAAAAAGAGAAACTTTTGAAAAAGATGAAGTTGAAAAATTGCAACCTGAGCTTGGAAATGGCAGAATGAGAACAGGATGGAGTACCTCATAATGAAATGAGAAGAAGAAAGGGGTCACAAAATTTTGGACCCCTTATAAGACCAACGGCCAAAAGGGTAGTGAAAAGACAACGCCTCGTTTGAGTCACTGCCTCCCCCACACCCCTAAGGCCACGTGTTAGATGCGCCATCACGTCCTAGAGAAACATCAGACGGTGCTCGTAACCCTAAGCCTAGAGATTGCGTGTGAGATGCGCCCTATCATTGTGCTCCCAATAAGGAGAAGTGGGATACGCGTCGCAAAGACAGAATGCCACCACAGCACCATGTGTGTCAAATCATTAGAGGATCAGGACGACTCGACCTAATAATTGAAGGAGAAATTGACGTGGCCCACCAGGAAGGGACGCGTGGCACATCTTCCAAAAATGCCCCTATGTCTAATCGATCACCGACTCAACGAGGCCGATTAGAACCGGATTACCTCAAATCCAAACTATTCCAGCGGATAATAATGGATATCGGCTCAATCAACATTGTCCAACACAAACTCAACTGCAGCAACAAAGATAGACTCCATGAGAGACCAACCACGAAGGACCACGAAGGGAGACCAACCACGAAGGAATGCTACTGTTGAATAGTTGTACACAGTTAGGACTTTATATTTGCATAAATAAGAACCCACCATCATGAAGAGGGCACGTGTTAATAATTTGTCAAACTGCACTTCGACTTTGGACTCTCAGCTAGAAACCCTAACACTCTAAGCTCGTTTTCTCCTGCTGAAACAACTCAACCTCTTTTTCCCGTGGACGTAGGCAAGGACGACATGTTGAACCATATAAATTTTGTGTCTCTTTACATTCTGCATAGCATGCTTGGTAAATGGCATTATTGTAGATTTGATTCCCTTACAACAATCATATGACATTTTCCCTTGTTGGTTCCCACCTAACTTTTTCTTCTTCAATTTTTTATCAATGCCTCTAGAGCACAAAGCTCTTCCTAGCCAACTTCTAATTTGGCCCATTCTACCTATGCCAATTTGAGACTGAAAAAAGCTTGTATTTATAGGCATTGGAAGCATAAGCATGGAAAAATGAGGATATTTGATTGAACTATCCAACTATGGAGAAGTGTGTTGTATGTGTTGGAGCAGCAGACTAAAACCATGCTTTACGTAATAGTTTTAGTTGCGGATTTATTATTTAATAAAATCAGTGTTTTCCTGTTTTAATGAGAATCATGTATAGGCAAAATATTTGTATTATTTTATATATTTTTGGTGTCTTTTATTCTGTATAGTAGGTGATCCGATGTGTAAAATACGACTTACACAGGATCAGATCACCAGCTCTTGTGGAATATAAGTTTACTCGTTCACAGTTTTAGACCGAGCTGGACACACCATTGGTAAGGCTTATAGCACAATATTTTAGTAGGTTTATCTTGATTACCAGTAATGGTATAGTTTCAACTTATTGTGCTAGTACACTTTGTGTGTATTGAACGGGAGAGGTCATTGTCTTTGTATTGATTTTATAAGAAAATGTACACATCATAATTATTAGATTTACTCAAGGCTCTTAATCCTAATATGCTTGATGAACACGTGCACTAGTTAATTATTGCTTTGACCTATCGGGTGAGATTCATTATTGGATCAACAATCCTCATAGATTGGGTAAGGTTCTAAAAAACGCGGGGCGTGATCAAGGCGTGGCCTTAAGCCTTAGAAGCCTAGGCGGGCTGAAAAGGCGTTTAGGCCTTCTTAATATATTTTAATATTTTTTAACCATAACAAGGCTATTAAAATACTAAAATTGTACATATCATAAAAATATGTCTGAATATATGCAAATTAAAATACTATTTGATTATTTGGGATGAGATAACAGTACGGTTAGTAAAAAAATTCTTTAAAAGGCGATATCGTTTCACTAAAGCATTGTTATTTTTAGAAAAAAGTGTGCCTTAGGGTTTTACCAAGAATAAGGCGTTAAAAACTTAAGGCGGGGCGTTTCTCCCAAGCCTAGGCGGGTTTTTTTAGAACAGTGAAATAGTGATTAATGTATGGTTAAAGTCTTTTATGGATGGACTCCATATCTCGATGTAGAGAATGGTGATACTCCCTTGATATGCTTATAAGGTTTGTACGTGTCAAACCCTATAGGTGGATTATGTTAATCTAACACTACAAATAAGTTAAGCTAAACCGCTAAAGCATTAAAGAAGTTAATCAAAATAAATTGTCGGGAATTTATTTTACTAACAGGTATCTGTAACCTTAATGTGGGGAAAACTAAGTAATTAATAATAAGGAGCTCGAAATATAATTTTGAGTTCAGGAGTGGAGTTACAATTATAATTACTACGTGGAATTAATTATAATTAATGGACTAAGATCAGAATCCGGGTCGGATTAGGTTTTGCAACGCCCATTGGGAGCCACGTCTTTATCTTTCCTTAGGGTCCCTACTGCAGCCTATATATGTGCACCTAAGGCACTTTTGTTCTCATAAGTTTGTCAATCTTAGAACTCAAAAAAATCTTAATTCGGAGTTGGGAGAGAGAGAAAGAAGAGATGGATGAAGGTAATCACGAAGGAAAAGCGCACACTTTGTTCGTGATATTTCATATTGAGAATACAGTAAAAGATAGTGAGGTATAACGGGCTCGTGTTCTCAATTAATATGCATCAAATATTATTCGTGCTTAGACAAGATCAAACTAGAGAGATATCGAAGGTAAACCCTAAATTCTGCCTTGTAGGGTTTTACGTTTGAATAATATTTTTTTGTAGTTCAATTATATGCATGATCAACAGACCTTGGGGCAGCCGCTCAAACATTATGTAAGATATGTATGGCCAAAATTGACACGTCCATAAATATACGAACTTCACAAGTCTCTCTCTCTCACACACATAAAGACAAAATAAGGAAAAAAAATATTTATCAGTTACATAATGCACATCTATCAACGTAAACATGTCAACAGCCACCAATATGTATAAAGCATAGAAATGATTTTTCATTATATTATGAGAACTAAATTTTCTAAAACTGTTAAACAATGTCATCCAGATGACTTCAAACGAAATAATATAATCTAAAAGATAAAGTTATGGAAAAGGGGAAAAGAAAAAATAAATTAACTTACAATGAGATCTTTGAGTTTGTTTGTTCGATGAACCACCACATGTGATAGATACGTAGAAGGATGATATTCTGTGAAAAAACTCTCAACGCTGTTGCAAACACTGCTGCCAACAGAAACAGGAATATTGCGAACTAAAATTGTGAATTGATGTGGCTGAGGTTTGGAAGAGTAAAAATAAGCAATCCTCTTTGAAGAAACATATTTATATTCCTGAAATTTAAACCATATTCAGCATGAGTTCAAATTCTACAGCACAAAACTTCATTGATACTTTTATTTAAACATCTCTTGTATAATATAAAGAAAGGTGATATGATGTTTTCCATCAAATCAATCCCCAAAAGTAGCTTTGTTGGAAAGAGATTTCGAAAAAGGTACAAGTTCACCACCAAAACATAAATCTAACCAATCATTCCTATCATGAAAAAATTAGATGCACTTAAAATTTGTAGGTAGTTGAATCCCTTCATATTGAGGTTGGGAGTGGGAGGTAATCCAATCATCCTAGGAAGATAAGGTGACATGAGAAATTCAACTGTACAAAAAAATTGTGACTTACATAATAAAGAAGATAACACACAAAGACAGTGACAATATATATAGCAGAGAAGTGCATCCATAACCTGCCAAAACGACAGAGATTGCTGGTGAGTGTTCTTTACATCCAATGGCATAAGAGCACATGTAGTGCTCTATACAGAATACAAATCTAATAGCATTCATAGAATCACAAAGACGTAACTTCCTATTGTTAAATTAACCATCACACTAGAACTCCTAAACAAGCATAAAAGAGCACATACAATACTCTATACAGAATACAAATACTATTAGCATTCACAGAATCACAAAGACGTAATTTCCTAGTATTAAATTAACCATCACACTAGAACTCCTAAACATGCACAAAAGACCACTTTAATAATAAGTATATAATTTGTCGGCTTCGTTACTGAGTAGATACATCCATTATCAAATACCCGATCCTACTTATATAGATGTTCTAAGCAACTGTAATTTGATTTCAATGGCAAAGATGCCAACAGTGTGTCACCCAAACAGTGATAAGAAAGCTCATATAAATCCAACTAATTTGAAAGCATAAAGCTCTAGTTTTCTAGATAGTTGCAAGACCCTATAATGCAATTGGGACAACATTAACTCAACTCAACAAAGCCTTTTCCCAATTATTTGGGGTCGGAAATCGGGACAAGAAAAAAAGAAGAAGAAAACAGCACATGTCCTAAACAAAAAATGCCACAAAGAAGGAAAACAATTCGGGAAATGTATTTAACACAGTCTGACCGCTATGTTTTATTAAGATTTGGCATCTTTGTGAAGGCTATTGTAGTTATTGGGATATAGCTTTCTCTTCTCACTTGTATTGTTTCATGTCCAAAATATATGTAAACTTTTGGGTCAGAATCTCAATATAATGAAACATTGGACCAGAATGTCAAAGGTATCACATTAGTAGTATTTGGTCAAGTAACTCTAGTTCAATTAATTGGAGTAAATGAGGTTGAGAGAGAGAGAATATTTGTTATTTCTTACAATAAATTATTCAAATGTATCTCCCCCTCCATTTAATTAGAAAATTGTATGGTAAAGGGATCTTTTCGTTTAACAAAGTCCTTAAGGATAAGAAATTCACTTCTTCCAAGATGGCAATGCTAAGAAATGTTGTATTGTGTGAACAGATTTAACAACACAAGTATTTAAACTAAATATAAATAAAGATCGTACCCAGTGCTCAAGGCTCCAACTTAACTGCAGGATCTGGGAGAGGCGGATGCCGGTTGACCTTACCCCCATATATGAAAAGGCTTGATATATGTAAGTATGGTCTCGTCCAGACGACCCACTAGTGAAGAGCATCCTTCACGGACGTGCCTTGGGAACAGAGTCACTATCCACCAAGGGTCCCCATCATTAGTCTCATCCCAAGTAGTCTCGGCCTAATGACTCACTAGGAAAGGCCTTCCTCACAGATATCCTTGAAGAGATCTACCATTCATCACTCTCACCATCGGTCTCGTCTAAAACAGTCTCGACCTCAGAGACTACCCCAGTCGACCAGACAAGAGTTATCTCAATAAGAAGAAGCATATTAGTCTTGGCCCCGGACGACACCGGAGCCGGTCTCGGCCTTAAAGACAACTTTTATTTCAGTGTTTTGCCTCACAGTGGCAAGACACTCCTTATGTCGATCCCGGAGCTCCTGCGTCTTGGTGTCATACTCGGCCTTCTGGTCCCCAACTTTTGTTTCAACTCAGAGAGCTAGGACTTGGCCTCGTCGGCCACCTTCGACCTGGCCTCAGCCTCCACCACCCATTGCTGAATGTTTTGGAGGACAATGGCGGACTGCAATCCCAAGCAACAAAAAAAGTAAGTACGACACAACACTTCAAAAAACTCAGAAAGTTTTGGAATGTTTTTTCTTGAGTCGCCCTGTGAAGAGCGAAGTTAAAAACCCTTTGGGGGTCTTGGCAATCGAAGCAAAGATTGTCACAGTTTGGAACAACCGAACTTAAGACCTCTCTAGCCTTCATCTGACTCCCAAGAAGAGAGTCGACGTTAACCCCAAGTTGGGTCAGACGCGCGCAGCAGCCATCGCATCATCTATAATAGGGAGGAGGGGACCAGTGGTGTGTCACGGCTGACCCTCTTTCCTCTTCTTCTGCTGTTGGGGAAGAGGGGTCGAGGTTCCACCACCAACTTCTTTCCTCTTCTTTAACCCCTTAGCAACAATGGGTCTAGCCATTGTAGATTTTTGCCGAGTCTGAGTCGGCTGTGCACTTTTTCCATGAAGACGAGTAAGAAAATTAGTTGAGAGTGGTGCCGCTATTGCCCAAACTTCGTTAGAAATACCGGTTGGATGGTCTGCAAAGCATAAATAAACAAAATCAGTATCGACCCATATTTGAATCATAATAATTTGAAGACGATAACAAAGTCTAAAATAGTGAAAATAATGAAAAGATTTGCTTACAAAGTGTATCCAGGGGGTCCACCCCCATACCAAAGTACCGGAGTAGCTCAAGGGTCATCAAGTCTTTGAAAACAATGAGGCTATCGCCCCTGATTTGATTTATTTCTTCTCTCGTCTCCGCATTAAGACCGGGGTTAACTTTGGTCGAGATCGAGATACGGTCCCCATTTGCAGGGCACACTCGTCTCAGCAACATCAGGTGATTGTCCCTCACCAAACTCTCAGTCTCCAGAAATGAAGAAGTAGTGGGACTTCCAATCGTGGTTTGAAGTCTAGTTGATGTGAAGAAATTTCCGATCGGGACGACGAGCCACAAAGTGGTAATAACAAGGATTGGCTTTCGTGGTAACAGTCGTGTAACAGGCTCAAAAGGTATGGACAGGAAGATCTTCGTCCCAAGTAACTCTCCAAAGGTGAGTCGTTCCAAAAAGGATCCTCCATGCATTCGGAGTCAACTAGGTCGGAGCAACGCCAATTGAAGAAAGAATTGCCCTAATCGTAGACGGCAACTTCCCCTCATTTATGAGGTCAAAGGCATGCTCGTCCTTGACAAGCAGCCTCATGCCGATAGAAGGCTTGATCCCATAAATGTGCCTTCAAACCACCAGATCAGTCTCACAGACATCACTGGAAATGGCAGAGGCTACACTTGTGTCCAAGTTATAGGGATCCTCTTACTCCTCTTGCTCAGTGGTAGGGGCCTTGCCACGAGGGCCACGTTGTCTAAACTCAAATGGAGTCATAGCCACGACAGGTGTAGGCATTTGAGGGGGTGGGGGTACGTTGTCACCAACCCCGTTCTCAGACTCATCATTCGAGATATCATATATTTGGGGCTCAGGGTCTCCCGGCTGACGAGAAGAAGTACATGGATGACCCATGTTAATTAACTCGGCACAATAACCCTCACCAGGAAGGGCTACAATAACCCTCATGGCCACCTCAAAAGAGTCAGCCTCAGTGTTCACTCAGTCATCATGAAGACTTAAGCGCTCAGAAGGGCTATAGCCCTTGAAAGAAGGCGCAGACATGGTGTCAAGAATAAGACAGGTTTCTCAACAGTTAGAGGAGTGGGAGTGGTACCTGAGGCCTACGTTGGCATGATTCGGCCTCGGCCTTTCTTATCTCTCGTCTCACGCGTTCGCGCAGATGAGGAAACTCTTCACCGTCCTCGTATAACATACAGTACATGAATAAAGACGGGGGGAGACCTAAGTGGAAAATGTTAAGGATCAAACTAAGGTAGTTGGGTAGTTCTGAATAGTTGCCCTCAAGAACACTAAGAACACAAGTGTAATGCCTCAAGCAACTTTCGTTGGAGAAGAGGCCGAAAATTGCAGCTGTAAGCCTAAAACTCCAGAAAACCTTGCTAACCTAACCTTAAGCTTTCTCCTCATTTGCTACCCACCCAAACCGCCACAAAATAAGAGGCAAACCACCATGAATTGGTGGTCGGAGTTAACCAAAAAACCACCGGAAAAATACAAATCGCAGAATAGAGAATCAAACCAAAGGAAAATGAGAAAAAAGGTGGAAGGAATACCTGAAAATGAAGAAAATAGGCTGAGGGCGAGAGAAAAACACTGGGAAGAAGCAACACAGGTGACCGGAAAGTCTGGAGAGAGAAAGGACAGTTTTGCTTTGCTTGAAGTTTTGGGTAGAATTGAAAGGTTGGGGTCATTTTCCATCTAAAGTCACAATCGCACAATTTCCCAAAACGCTCATCATTAGGGCACGCCCCCCAATGCCCAAGTATGACGTTTGGCTATACGTATGGCTTAAGGAATTGTGCCAACACTGACCAAGTCAATCAATGAATGACAGGTGTGTCACTTCTCACAAGTGAGAAGTGACACCTCTGCCCAAGTCCAATACGACCATTGTACCTCCACTGACCATGGGATACCCCCGAATGCAGATTAAAAATCACAACGCCAGGACGAGACTAAGGTCTAGGGGTGATTGATATATACAAGTATGGTCTCATCCAGACGACCCACTAGTGAAGAGCATCCTTCACAGACGTGCTTTGGGAAAAGAGTCACTATCCACCAAGGGTCCCCATCATCAGTCTCGTCTCAAGCAGTCTCGGCCTGATGACTCACTAAGGAAAGTGTAACACCCCGCCCGCCCGGGGAGAGCGAACGGAGCGCTAATGCGATAAAATAAATCAAAATCCACAAGTGACAAGGAATAGAGCATCTAAATAAACCCGCAATAATATAAATCCACTAATCTCAATCTCTTCAATTACAACAAGTCTCTCGAATTAAAATTACAACTATCTAACTCGAATAAAAATACAAATCTCCAAAGCTCTATACATCAAAATAATACAAATCTTTCCCAAACAATCCTCGCTAAAATCAATCTCCATAGTGCCCCAAAATCCGCACTAACCTGCTACCGAAAGAAAATATGGGGAAGTACACAATACGACAGGAAAGATGCTTAACAAATATGAATTAGCATTGAATAAAGCGTAACAACACGAGTACGAATATTCAAATCAAAATGCAAATCTCAAAGCATTTATCAATATAATTTCTCAACAACACATCAATGGGTAACCAGGCCTCACCCCATTCGCATATGCTTTATCAAGCCATAGCCCGGGAATAGGTATTTTGGCGGGTTCACAACATCCGTGTCATATTAAAATCTCATGACAACGTGCTCAATAACAATATAATGATACCACATGAATCAAAATAATTTCAACAATTATTTTCCAGATTTCAATGAATTTATCAATTCAAATATGAGTTCAATTAACAAGAATTCAAAGAGAATGACACTCGCGAGATTTAAGGAGCATATTGTGTAAAACCCCATACCTCAAACCATGATGAGAAACCAACGATCACATCCTCAAGATCAACTCAAAATATCTACAAAACCTCCTCCAAGAACCTCCAACAAAATAGCCCCAAGAACACCTCTAATCTAAGGTTGGAACTCACAAATCTCAAGGGTCAATGTGTATATAAAAAGAAGAGGAATATAAAATATATTTGCTGCCAAAATTTGTGCCAAAAGTATGTTAAAAGGCTTGCCCACGACTTCATTTTATAATGCAAAGAAATGAAGAGTTGGAATCCAAAAGACTCCTTTAAATAAGGCAAAGAAATGAAGAGTTGGAAGTTAAAACAACTCCAAGAGTTAAAAACATTTAAAAATCATTTTAAAATCCGTTTTAACTCCGTTTTCGAAACTGTTTGAAATTCTCACCTTTAAAAATAATATTCAACATATTTGAGCAATAAAAATAATTTTATCTAAAACTTTATTTTTTACTCTTTATTTTGAAAATAGCCCAAAAATTATGCGGGTTATTACAGAAAGGTCTTCCTCACAGATATCCTTAAAGAGGTCTACCATTCATCATAAGCTCTCACCATCGATCTCGTCCAAAGCAATCTCGGCCTCAGAGACTACCCCAGACGACCAGTCAAGAGTTATTTCAGTCAGCAGAAGCATATTAGTCTCGGCCCCAGACAATACCGGAGCTGGTCTCAAACGGTAGTCCAGTCTCATCTCGGCTCACCAGAATGTTGTTAGATTATAGCAGTCTCGACTAGCTGAGACCTTCGTCCTCTGACATCTCGTGCATGCATAGGAACCATGACAAGGGGCATTTCAGACTTATCCAATAAAGTTGTTATTGGAGATCAACAACTACGTGGAGAGAATATTCCTCATGATGACTTCTACACCCTTCTCTACAGGTGTCATACGTTCATTGATCGTGCTCTCATTCACGCATGGAGTGCATGCTTGGGGGGTGATATTGCGCACCCCCAGGCCTATAAAAGGCACCTTGTGTCTTCTTCCTCAAGGATCGAGTAATTAAAAACCCTACTAATGGTACTCTGTGCATTTGTAGAGAGAGAGAAAAGCTTGTATACACCATTCATGGCTATTTGCCCACCATTATAGTGAAATCACTCTCGTACTTTACATAGTGAACGTAGGCCAAGGACGAACCACTTCAATACTTATGTTCATCTGTTTTCTATCATCTCCTGTACTGCTTTACTTATATTTACTATCTTCTCCATTATTGTGTGAGCTCGGAAACCAAGTTAAATCCTTTGGATGATATTCACTATCATCAAGGCTGCTCTCATGTCTAGAACCCGAGACCAATCATAACTTGGGCAAACTGAAGTTTAGTGATAATAAATGCAGTACCCTAATCACGCCACATGTAATAAGGCATGTTAAGACTATAAAGTCACACGTAGAAAACCTAAAGCCTTGCACCACAGTACAAAATATCATGGGGCTCCTCCACCCTTAGCCAATTAATTTTGGGTTGGATGCTCCAATATTAAATAACTTGCAAAATTAGAGTAAGTTAAACCACCAATGCAAGACTAACTTTGATCAAGGCTAGTATTGGACACTATGTCCTCCAGGCATTTACGTCCCGGATACAGTACTTATGATCCTTTGAACAACTGCCTTACAAGATACAACAATCTTTCAATGCAAAAGTAGTATCCAATTTACGTTACCTATAACCAACGTTTTTGTGTTGAACTCTCTAATGCAGACTCAAACTAGACGACATGACAACGCGGACTCGAATTGCTTTGTGAAGAAGAATCATATTGAATGCAAGAACGGGGCCCAAATTTATAGATAATCCGTGCTTGTTCAGAACAGCTTTGAAATGTTCGTAAATGGATACAAATTTTGGTATGGACTAAAGAAAATCATGGTGTACGAAAACATTTAAGCAGACAAAAATTGGGACAAATAACTATCAACCGAAACAATTAAAAAATGTTTTTACACTGCCATAACGGTAAAAAAAATAAAACATCGTTACCATTTAGGAAAAAATGGTTGTGTTTGGTGTAACTTTGCGAAGGATTTCAAATTATTTTGGCCCAAAAGGATAATGACAAGGCCCAAAACAATGAACTGGGACCTTGGCATGGGCTAGGCCGAACGAGTAGGCGGCGTGGGAGGGGATTGGCTCAAAACACAAACCATGCATCATGTAGGCTTCCCTTCAAAGAGCTGGGATACCCCAAGGGCACCGATGCCTTAAGGCAATTTGGGAGTGGATACACTTCACATTTCTTTATTACCCATTTCACCAAACCACACGCTAGTAGTTCATCACTTCAAATTGCAAACTTTTAGGCAAATTTCTCATTCACCTGTTAATGGTTTTGACAAAATATGACTTTTTCCAAACCCACTTCCCAACCAAAAAAAAAAAAAAGAAGATACAGAAAACACCAAAGGGACCTCATCACATTATAACATTGTCCAGCTAGGAGTGGATATTCAAAAATTCGAGTTAGTCCGGTATTCAAATCCTTTTTTCGGATATTTATCCGAATAGAAATTTGGAAGAGATAATTTTAAAGAACACATTTAAATATCCGGGAAAACAGATACAGATATTAACGTATCCGTCATATAGAATCCATATCCGAAGTACACTATACGTATTTACGGATAATTGTACTGAATATTTATTATCTATTATTTATTATGATGTGAATCGATGAATGCGGAAGCGTTATTATTACAACTACACAACACCACCAACAACAAATAAAACTAAGCTAAGGAAATGAGCTTCTTTCTCTCTATATATTCTTTTTCTCAATATTCAAGTGTAATTACAAATTAATGCCAAGGGCCTATTTATATGAGAAAAATTACTTGGTACTCAAGTAATGACCCAAAAGACTAAAAAGGGCAACTAATAACTAAAAATAACTAATTAGCCCCAAACATGTTTGGACACCGATTAAAGACTAAAAATAAAAGAAAATGAATATATTACCCTAAACTAAAATACAAAATAAAAGATAGTCTTCTCTCGGGAGCACAACCACACGTTACGTGTCGCTACGTATCACAAAACACATCATTCTCGCCGTCTTTGAACAGCTCATCCTCGAGCGTATAGGATAACTCATTAATGCCACATGATATAATCCTCGAAAAATTTCGACCCCCAATCAAAATCAACCAAAAGTGGGTTGCCCAAACTTTAATTTGTCCCATACGTATAAACCTCATTAATAATGGGTCTAATATACCCAAATCCCGGCAATGTTCCCTACAAAATCTGAGCAACCAAAAACGGATGGCCATATCCGCCTTCTCTATAGCACGAGCACATGATTGCAACTTGGCTTAGGGCTAATTAGTCATTTGTAGTTATTAGTTGTCCTTTTTAGTCTTTTGGGTCATTACTTGGTTACCAAGTAATTTTAAGTTAATTGAAGGGACTTTGAAGGAGCAATATGCCAAAATGCATGGCTATGTTGCAGAGCTAAAGACGACTAATCCAGGCACCAGAGCCATCATTCTAGGTGATGGGATAGATTGTAACAGGTTTTTAAGAATGTATGTATGTTTACGGGCATGTAAGAAGGGGGTTTTAAACCATTGTAGACCACTAATAGGCATGGATGGGTGTCATTTAAAAGGCCTAAATGGTGGCCAATTGTTAACAGCTATAGGCTTGGATGGGAATAACTCAATTTTCCCATTAACACAGGCCTTAGTTGAGGGGAAACCAAAGATGCCTGGCTGTAATTTATTTATTTATTAAAGGAAGACATAAACATGACAAACTCGCATTGCTATACTTTCATAACAGACAAACAAAAAGATTTGGTACCTGCATTGGAGGAATTGTGTTCAAATTCAGAGCATAGGCATTGTTTTAGGCACTTGTACAACAATTTTAAAGTTGAATATAAATGTCATGTTCTCAAAGAGGCCTTTTATAATTGTGCAATGACTACTACAATTTCTAGCTTTGAAAAAGAAATGGAGAAACTTATGAATTTGGATAAAGAGGCTTTTGAATGGTTAGGTAAAAAGAACCCTTGTCAGTATAGTACGTCTCACTTTAGTTCAATTCCCAAATCTAATATGTTGTTGAACAATCTTTGTGAAAGTTTTAATGCACTTATTTTAGAGGCAAGAGACAAACCAATCCTAACTTTGTTGGAGAAAGTGAGGTGTATCCTAATGAAGAGGATACATGTGAATCAAGGTTCTAAAAAACGCGGGGCGTGGTCGAGGCGTGGAGGCCAAGCCTTAAGCCTTAGAAGCCTAGGCGGGCCTTGGCGTAAAAAGGCGTGAAAAGGCGTTTAGGCCTTCTTAATATATTTTAATATTTTTAAACCATAACAAGGCTAATAAAATACTAAAATTGTACATATTATAAAAATATGTCCGAATATATGCAAATTAAAATACTATTGGATTATTTTGGATGAAATAATGTCCGGTTAGTAAAAAAATTCTTTAAAAGGCGATATCGTTTCACTAAAGCATTGTTGTTTTTAGAAAAAAGTGCGCCTTAAGGGTTTTACCAAGAATAAGGCGTGAAAAACTTAAGGCGAGGCGTTTCTCCCAAGCCTTAAGCCTAGGCGGGTTTTTTAGAACAGTGATGTGAATAGAGGAAAAATGGAGAAGCATAAGGGTTTGTTGTGTCTTAAAATTCAGCAAATCCTAGACAAAAACAAACTTGAAGCTACCAAATGTGTTCCAGACTGGGCTGAAAGCCCAAAGTTTTAAGTTTTATCACCTCATGGGCAATTTGTTGTGAATTTGGAGGCTCTAACTTGCACATGTAGGAAGTAGGAATTGTCTCGTATTCTCTGCCTTCATGGTTGTTCAGTAATGGCTGATACTAGCCTAGAGCCAGAATAGTTTGTGCACAACCATTACAGGAGATTGAACTACATAGAGTGTTACAGCAACACCATTGAGCCATTAAATGGTGTTGAAATGTGATAAAAAATAGGGTTGCCACCTATGACACCACCCTCTTATGGGAGGTTACCAAATAGGCCCAAGACAAAGAGAAGCTTGGAACAAAATTACAGGCCAAAATGCCAATAAGCTGAATAGGAAGATGCATCAAATAACAATCAAGTGCAGTTTGTGTGGGCAGGCAAGGCATAACAAGAGGAAATGCAAGACTAAAAATAAAGAAGTATGTTCAATTTATTTATCATCTAATTTCATTTTGCATCTAATTTCATTTTGCAGTTTGTGTGAACTCTTTTATCATCTAATTTATTTTGCATGCATTAATTCATTTCTATACTAACAACTGCAATTTGAGTTTCGATAGGGAGAAGGATATTTTGGGCACAATGCTGGTGTTACTGACATTCAGAATCAATCCACAAGTAGAAAGCTAGTTGTAAAAAGGACCAGGGCAGGCAAGAAGCAACAAGTAGAAGAGGACAATACTGGGAGTAGAGGGAAACAAATAGAAAGGGAACAAGCCATGGGAGCAGAGGGAAACAAGTGGAAGCATGCTTATGTATTTTTTGCAGGGTTCTTGGTTATGCAATTTTTGTGGGGTTCTTGATTATGTAATTTTTGTGGGGATTTTGTAGCACTATGGGAATTTTGTTATGTAAATATTTGAACTATTTTGGACATGTTGATGAAACATGCTTATGTATTAGGAACTTGAAATGAAGACTGCTATGTTTAGGAGTTCAAACTGGATTGCCAATATTTGCATTACATTGCAATTTGAGATATAATAGTAGAATGACTAGAATTACAATGGCAATTTTCATCTTCTACTCTGTTTCTCTTGATTTTTCAACATCAACCTGCTTAGCTTTAATGACAACCTCCAAAGCTTTAACTTCATCCTCCTTAGCCTTAAGTAGAACCTCCAAGGATTTCACTTCATCCTCCTTAGCTTTAAGTAGAACCTCCATAGCTTTCTTTTCTTTAACCTCACCTCCAAACCTTTAACTTCATCCTCCAAACCATTGAGCCTTCTTAACAGGCCTGGTATAATTTGCTTTGTCCAAGTGCAAATGGGGGGATCCACCCACTTGAAATAGCCACATGAACCAAAACTCCTAAATTTCCTTCCCGGGTTATTATCAGTCCAAGATGTTCTAATAGTAGTATTCTAACCACATATACAACTCTCCCCTAAGCAGGGGTTTTGACTGCCCTGGTTTGTTGAAGAAAAAACATGGTTACTATAGCGGCAGCTTCAATGGAGGAAAAGTGAAAGTTGGGGAAGGTAATGGTATTGAATGAGTTGGTATATATTGTGTGACACGTTTTTGGCGGGCTTATGCTAATGAGGTTTGGCACCACATGAGGTGGAAGAGCTGGGCCAACTATTAATGGCCATGTGTACATACACAGTCAGCAAACCGTTTGGTTTCTGAACGGAAGTTACACCTTGTCTAACTTTGCATAACTAATTGTACTCTGGGGACTTTGCAACTTTTAGAACAAAAATCAAAATCATCCCAAACTTTGGGGTTAAATTTTGCATTTGTAAAAAGGCTAAAGAGAGCACTCAAATAATATTCCAAAGGAATATTACCCCAACTATCTACTAGCTAAAATAGGAAATAAAAGAAAATAAATTACAATAAAATAATACAAAAAGAAATTTGAAAATTAAGCCCATCCACTCTTTCATTTCACATCAAGTACATTTCTTGAGTGATAGTTTATCTTGGGAAATGTACAGTTTCTAACCAATTGTGAACGTATTTAGTACTTATTCCTTTAAAAAGTCAAAATTCCAAAAGAAAATTGACATGGGACATAGGGAGTATAAAACTACTTTAGACATTTAATCAAGAGCAATATACATGCATGGATGGAACTAAATAGCAGTTATAAAGAAAATTATATTCAAAAGGGAAAACATTATCTCTATAGTTTCAAAAGTAAATTGTTTGGAGATTTAATATTCAGTGTTTGGTTCCTCAAATTAATCATCACCGTCATTTGATATGTAAGGAAATAGTCACCTTTTTGAGCCATTGTTTACGTTTGAAATGCTAAATACGTCCAAAGAATTACTGGTGATATTATATAGGTCCACCTCCTGAAGCTGACCCCCCGAGCAGTTCACTGGAAGAAGAACAAAGACCCCAAGGAACCCAGCCACACTAAATACTCTCAAACTGTAGAATTAAGACGAGAAAAGCATGAACTTGCAGCAAGATGAAATTACCAAAGATAAGGAACAATTAAAAAAACCATAACATTGATTATAAATAGAAGCAACAAAGAACTTTCATATATGATAGAGAAAAACAAAACACGAGTAAAGGAAACGTAGGAGTCGGACCACCAATTATATGTGGCAAATTTTTAAAGGTTCCACTTTATTGATCATATCCGTATAAAGGGGTAATACAAATATAAAAGGCAAATAACACAAGCGACCCAATATCATTAACTATTGATCAAACTCGCGCCCACTGACAGCAAAAAAGGGGAGAGAGAACATATTCCGATGGAAATGGACCCTATTTTAGGGTTTTATCGTATTTTATTTTATTTTGTATTTTCTTTTATTTGTTATGTCATTTTATTTACTTTTTGTTTAGTATTTAAAGGTAGAAATAACAAAAGGCTAGTAAGGACATTGTTGTAATTAGAATATTAGCTTAAGGCCTAAGCTATTCCTTCCCTTCAAATACCTATTTGTAAGCTTCATTTGAGGGAGACTTGAATTTTGAAATAGGAAAGAGTGTTCTTTCTCTAAAGTGGTGTTTAGATACTTTTAGGAGCCTTTTGATGGGTGGTTTACGTCAAATTGGCATCAGAGCGGGTGTCGCTCCACATTGGTGTTGGTGTATCGATGTATTTTTGTTATCAAAATCGTATGCTACTTGCAATGGCTTCCAAGAAATCCAAACAACACGAAGAGATTGATCAAGCGTTGAGAGATTAAATCGGGGAGTGGGCAAAGAAACAACAAGCCGAGATGACGGAGTTGAGGCAACAAATGGCCCAACTCTTCTCTACCCTAGGCCTAAACCCTAACCCTAGTCCCTGCCCTACCACCCCAGTAGCCCCCACCCCTGTCCCACCTCCTTTTCCCCACCCCGCTAGTCTAAACCCTAGCCCTCACCCCCTCGACCGAAACCCCTTCCCCCCGCCCCAAACCCTAGCCCCATATTCAATTCACCCCAATGATGGCCAAACCCTAACCCACCCCTCCCCAAAAGCTAAACCTATTGCCGCTGCAATCCTCCCCTGCGCAACAGCCCCCCTTTCTCCGCCGACATCACACCCAATCCCAAACAACCCCGAACCCTCTCCAAGCGAAGAAAACCCTTGCTAAACCCCAACACCCACCAGAACAACTAGGGTTTTGCCCTATTTTGGCTCGGAAAACACCTGGAGTACGAAATTCCAGCCCACCACCTTCAAGATGCTCCGAAACGATGATTTTTTACCGTGGTGGAAATTTTTTAGTTTCATTAGGGGTAGAGAGAAGAAGTAGAAGTGAAGACCAAGATTTGTGGGATGTGCACTCCACAATTTTCAGAAAATTATCTTTGGCCCCCCGCAAGTTTTTGGCACAATTTTTGGAATTTCCTCTCGAATCCCCAAATTTTTTGAATGCTCAAGGACAAGCTTGGTCTTAAGAGGGGGAGAGTGATGGAAATGGGCCTTTATTTTAGGAGTTTATCGCATTTTATTTTATTTTTGTATTTTCTGTTATTTGTTATGTCATTTTATTTTATTTTTGTTTAGTATTTAAAGGTAGAAATAGCAAAAGGCTAGTAAGGGCATTGTTGTAATTAGAATATTAGCTTAGGGCCTATGCTACTCCGTCCCTTTAAATACCTACTTGTAAGCCTCATTTGAGGGAGGCTTGAATTTTGAAATAGAAAAGAGTGTTTATCTCTCTAAAGTGGTGTTTAGATAATTTTAGGAGCCTTATGATGGGTGGTTTACGTCAGATTCTCAGTCAAACAATAAAATCTTAAGGTTGTGTCTTGTGTACATATACGTGTGAAACGCATGGAGAGGATGTCACCTACTTCTTGTGCTCTGAAGATGTATGGATGCGAAAATCACATCAGTAATGGTGTTGAGCTGCAAATTATTTATGACTTGATATATATTACTCGATCGGTGTCACTTTCTCTATGCGTAGTGATGTGAAATGCAACAAAATTACACTTGCAAACAAACTACAAAACCAATCATTTTCCTCAAATTATTCAATGAATTCAAAGGAGAGTACAAGGGCCTTTGTATAGGCAATTGACAACTAGAGTCCTAAATATACTATCTAACTAATACTCTCTCCATCCCAAATTAATAGTCGCTATTTAAAAACGACAACTTTTAAGGATACAATCAAATCAATGGTCAAGATCAAGACTTGTTCACGGAATTTGGATAGCTAATTAGGTTCAAAAGATGGACCCCTAATTTGGGACGTTATAAAAAGGAAAGTAGGACTATTTATTTCGGACGGAGGGAGTACACATAATTACCTAATTTAAGTGCGAGACAAATCCTATTATTATTCGAAACTAAATAATACAAATAAAGTAATATTCTCAGCCCTAAAAATCAGCAATACACAAAGATTAATAAATAAAGGAAACAAATACTCCTCTCTCTCTCTCTCTCTCTCTCTCTCCAATTCGACCAACCCTTATGGGATTTATACCACATCACTCTCCCCTCCTTCAGAAAAGCTCGTCAACAAGCTTTCGGGGAAAACTGAAAAAAAATGGGGCATATACCAAATAGTCCCTCGAACTTTTTTTACTACACGTTTAGTCCAAGCCTTTTTATTTTGCACCAAAAAGTCCTTTAACATGCCAAAAAGGCTTTACCATGCCGCTGGCGCGGACCTTTAAAGATAAGAGAATAAGGGACTTTTTGGTAAAAAATAAAATGCTTGGACTAAATGTATATTAAAAAATATTTGAGGAACTTTTTGGTATTTGATCCAAAAAAAATTGTTGAAATTAATGTATACAACAGTCACTTGCACGCATGAATGGCATCTCATGACTTTTTGTTCTTTTCAAATTTATTAACTGATTACCTAATTTAGAGCCTGTTTGATAGCCGTATATTCCATGTCAAATATATAACCCTTCTCATTTTCCAACTTTTGGGTGTGTTTGATAGCATTTATTCACCTTGGGAATTGATTCCAGCTTAAACTAAGGTACCACTGGCCAGTGCACATTTTAATTATTTGTGATGGAAAAAATTTCTTTTGGGGTGGGTAAGAAAAAATTTCTACTGAATATTTTTCCACTCTTCCTATGCTCTCAAACAGGCCCATAATGTATACATGGAATATGAAAAATCCTCATGAATTCCTTCATTTTTTTAAAAATATTTTACTACCTTACCCCCACTCTCCCCTTAATGAGCACCCATCCTTACTATTTCTACAATTCCAGCTCAATGGGAATGTATAAGCACACCCTCCTTAGATACGGCTATTATTCCTATTAAAATATCTAGGTTGCTAACGAACATGGACACAGCTCCGGTCCTATCTATTATGTACGATTAGATCTTGTTTTGCAGATTATAAAATCAATGTGATGTTTGATGCTAATTTGGAAGGCTGTACTCCAACTATGAACTTATTCTGGACAATTAAATTATCGTTGAAATGCTTTAAAAAAAAAAGGCTTATATAACGCTTGGACAATTGTATCAAACTCAACCACCGTTGTTTTCTCTACCACGAGGCAAACAACGTCATTGATACTTTTGATTAGGAATATTTTGCCATCTGGGTTTCAGCTTCTCCTTTTAGGTTAATACTTGTTAATGTCTTTCATCTTGACTTACTAGTTTCTTCGTCCTGTATTGACCTTCAATGAGAACTTTACATTTTTCCTAGTAAAATATGTTGGCTTCATTTTAGTCTTTTCATTATTTCAATTTAGGTACAGCAATTTGAATTTTTACTCCACACACCCCCAGCAATTTGGGTTCGTCTTTTCATACTATTTGAAAGGAGTACATGATTTCTTCGACGAAACATCACATCATCGAAATATGCAATATCATTAGTATGTTTGTCATGTCATCAAAATATGTAATAAGAAAAGATTCAATCTACACATCCAGAGCTTATTTTGAGGATATTAATACTATAGTAAGGATCCAATCACCTGAAGATGATAATGCGCATGAATACCACAGCATCCAAGCCTGAAGATGATAATAGTTCCTCTTCTGAAGGATTCCATGCGCCTCTAACCCAGCCAGGTGTAGGTAATAGCCGTTCTAGGTTGAAACTAGAACTCTCTCTACACTTCCCTTCAGCTAGAAAGCGTGGAGCATAAACATTATAATTACCTGGTTGTTTCCTTAAGATGGAATACAGTGCGAAGAATAAAATACAAAGGCCAAAATTTATTCCAACAGATGTTATAAGGGCAGAAACAATCATTGGTACAGAGGAATCTCAAGTCTTTGAGAATGAATGTTACTATATCCTCACAACCAGCGGTCCAACTGCAGAAAGCAAGGGGCACACGCTTAATTATTAACAAGTAAAATGCATAAAATCATAAGAAAGTATAGGAATACACTGCCTTTACTTATTGGTTTAGCTTTTGGAAGCAAAAACAATAGCCATTACTCTGTGTGTGTGTTGTGTGTGTGTGTGTGTGTGTGTGTGTGTGTGTGTGTGCGTGTGTGTGTGTGAGAGAGAGAGAGAGAGAGGAGTATGTGCTTTTTCTTCCCAAAAGCAACCATCTATAGGAAAATAAATAAGAAAAAACTTGGTTTAATTCAATAAAGAAACGCTGTGAAGGCATATAACAAAACTCATATGATGGTCAACTCTCAAGAATGTGTATATATGTATATGCAAAATGTATAGTGGATACTCAGTCAAGAGAGTGATTCGTACACGCCCAAGATAGGCAACTCAATAGATAATCAAAGAGAAATTACAATTTAAATGCAAGGTAATAAGAAAGTTAAAAGAAAACACACCAATCCAACAAGCACAAGACAAGGTGTACGTGGTTCACCAATTTGCTTCATTGACGGATGATGATGGGTTTCTTTCTTTAGATGAAAATTAAGACAAAAGACCCTAAAACGAGATATTTATATAAGGTACCAAGAGATAAAATACCAAAAGACCCTTCAATAAACCTAATTTTTGCACCTTTGTCGCCCTCAAGCTGCCATCTCACCTAAAACCAATTGGTGTTAATGAGGGCAAACCTTTAATCTTTTACGGGTTCACTCAACATCTTCATTCTGAGGCAAGGTATTTGTTGTACTCTCGTACCAACACAATCCTCCCAACAAATGACACAGACAAGAGTCGAACCTGTGACTACTGGCTCAGATAACACCAGTCGGATCTGAAGCTGCCATCTCACCTAAAACCAATTGGTGTTAAGGTAAACCTTTAATCTTTTACGGGTTCACTCTAGATTGTTATCCTAGGGCAAGGCATCTGTTGTACTCTCACTCCGACAGACTGCAACCTATTCATTGTAGCCATTAGGTTCGCTGCATCAAACTAAACCTTCATTAGTTGCCAATGGTTTCGACGAAGCAAAGTATCCTTTTTTGGTCGTTAACTTCAAATTCTCGAATTTCCAAGTTTCTGATCATTCTACGCGGGCAGCAAAGAGCGAACAATCCACGAAATCCATTTGGGCAGTGAACCATTGGCGAATGTCCAGTACAGAATTTCCTGAACCAATATCTACAAGTCTCCACACTGGCGAGAGAAATACAGCAACCCCCATATACCAACTCAGTCATCAAAGAACCCCGTCATCGAACAACCCCAAAGAGCCTCAACTATGTAGAATTTTGATCAAATTGAAACAATGCTCAAACTTCACCACTAGTATAACCTTCGTCAACATGTCAGTTGGGTTATCTTTCGTTTTAATTTTCTTCAAACCAACACCACCACCATCGGTAACCTCTAGTATGAATTAAAACTGGACATCAATATGGGTGTTCATCCTGAACTTGAACTTGCTTCTTGGTCAAATGGATAGCATTTTCGCTATCACAATGCACCTCTACATCCGTACAACATAAACGTCCAACTAATTGAACCACATGCCAATGTATAAACATACCTCGTAGTAGACCAACGCTTATCAAATTCACACACATGGTCTGAATCAACATACCCACAAACACATCATGTTACCCACCGCACTAACGTACAAAACTTGAGCCATATTAATTTCGAAATATTTAACCATTTAATTTTTGACAAATTAGTTTGGCAACTAAGGTTTGTTTTTGAATTGCAACATAAATGAAACTATATACATATATAAATGTACATGTATAATTACAAAATTATATTTATTTGTGGCAGTGTCTGCCATGTCCTGTCCTAACTTTTTAGATTTGTCGTGTTGGCCTGTCCATGTCGTGTCGGACCCGAGACCCATACCTGTGTCCCCTTCATAGGTGCAGCCAATGTACAATATCTTGATATTGCAAAACTAATTTGGGAATCTTTCAAAGAGAATTAATCCCAGGAACGCAATATATCGCAGATTTATGAAATCTTTGCATAGATGTTCAACACAAAAGAGGGAGAATCTTCCCTTGATGATAATTATAGTGTGTTGAGGGGACTTTGGGGAGAATTGATGCAATACCAACCTCTGACAACTGATCCGAAAGAACAACTGTGCGTAAGAATCTAATTATAGCCCGTGAAATGCTTCCTGAAACAGGCTACAATTTGATCCTTACACACATTGTAATCATAATTCAGACTATTAAATAATAATGTCACTTGAAACTCGTCTTTATAACGCTGTTGTTCTTTCAGATCAGTAGTCAGAGGGTATTGCATCAATTGTTCCCAACGTCCCCTCAACACACTATAATTATCAGCAAGGGAAGATTCTCCCCGTTTTATGTTGAACGTCTTTTTATTCTGGAAGGTCCTCAAGGATTAATGAGTTTTATTATTTTGTTATCTTTGCTGATGACTGGTCACGCATGACATGGTTATTTCTTATGAAAGAACGTTCTGGGTTACCAAAAATCTTTCGTACTTTTTATAATGATATACTAACTCAGTTTGATAAAGATATTGAAATTATTTGTTCCAACAATGCTCTTGAATATGATCAAGGGTCTATGAAATTATTTTGTACTAATTTTGGTATTATTCATCAAACTTTATGTCCTCACACATCCCAACATAACGGTGTCGCTGAACGTAAGCATCGTCAACTATTGGATGTTGCTCATACCTTGATGTTTAATATGCATGTCCCAAAACCATATTGGGTTGAATCCGTTCTTATAGCATGCGACCTCATTAATCAGATGCCGTCGTCAGTTTTACAAAGTCACATTCCTTTTCCTACTTTACATCCTAACGAGCAACTTTTTAGTTACCTCCTCGTGTATTTGGTTGTTTTGCGTTTATTCATAATCTCATTGTCGGCAATGATAAGTTATCTCCTCGATCTATCATATTTATTTTGGGGGGCTATTCTCGCAAACAAAAGGGGTATCGTTGTTACTGTCCAGCAACCAACCAGACTATTATATGAGTGCTGATGTGACAATTTTTTTAGTCTACCCCATTCTTCTCTTCCTTCGGACAACAATTTGGTATTGATATCGTATCTGCCCGGGAGGGGGAGTTGGCTACTGTTCCTCCCTTGCCCGTGTCCTCACCTTATGTGTTTTCGTCTCCTCCATTGCACTAAATTTCTAATGATGTGTTACCAGAAGCCAAAGCTCCGTTGCAGGTTCAAATGAGATAAAAAATGCGGCAGGCTGTCTTCCATGCACCACCTTCTCCAGATGCAACATCTTCATTGCCTTCTCCAACTGGTCATCTACCTATTGCATTGCGAAAAGGTATCGAACATGTACTCTCCATCCTATATCTAACTTTGTTTCTCTTCATCGACTCTCCCCTGCTTTTAGATCCTTGTTGTTGTCTCTTTCTCCTCTTTCTATTCCGACTTCATATCAACAAGCACTAGAATCACCTGGTTGGAAATTGGCTATGGATGAGGAGATCAGTGCTCTTCGTCAAAATTAAACTTCAATCCTTACTTCTCTCCCTCCAGGGAAACAAATTATTGGGTTGCAGATGGGTTTACACTCTCAAATATCATCCCGATGACTCACTTGAGCGGTTGAAGGTAAGATTAGTGGTCAAAGAATACTGAAACTCTTGGCGTCGATTTTTATGGAACTTTTTCACCAGTTTGCACACCTTAACTCCGTACGTGTTGTTTTATCGGTTGCAGGTCATCGTAATTGGCCTTTATATTAACTTGATGTGAAAATGGCTTCCTTCATGGGGAGTTACAAGAAGAGGTATATATGGATCAACCTCACGGGTATACAGTGCCAGTGCCAGGTGACCAAGTTTGTTTATTAAAGAAGACTATATATGGGTTGCCACAGTCTCCTCGTGCATGGTTTGATACTTTTAGTAATTTGTTGAGTTGAGTGTGGTTTTCACAGATCTTCTATTGATCATTCTGTGCTTATTCGACATTCAAATGGAGCTATTATTATTCTCATCATTAATGTCGATAATATTATTATTACGGGGAGTGATTTCACAAGTATAGCTCAGGTGAAAGAAGCATTAAAGTCAACGTTTTCATATGAAAGACCTGGTTCTTCTTCCTTATTTTCTTGGCATTGAGGTGGCTCTCTTCACGACTGGTCTCAATTTAACTCAACGAAAGTATGTTATTGATATTTTAGAAGAAACGGGTCTACTGGGTGCCAGTCAGTAGTAGATACGCCAATGGATCGTACTATAAAGCTTGACCCCTATCAGGGAGAATATTTTTTTGACACTGGCCACATTGACGTTTGGCAAGTAAATTGATTTACCTTACAGTGACGCATCCTGACATTACATATGTTGTGGGAGTTGTTAGTAAATTTATGAATGTTCCCCGCAAGCCTCACTGGGAAATTGTGATTCCCTGGTACTTAAAGGGATCTCCTAGTGACGTTATCCTCTATAAACCTTCAAAGAGAATGTAGGTCAGAGATTTATTAGAGATAAGACTTCTGAGGTAATTTGGTTACCTGACGTAGTTAAAAGCAAAATGCTATTGCTCGTTCAAGTGCTGAAGCTAAATATCATGTTATGGCACCCACGACTTCCGAGATGTTGTGAGTTCTGTCACTTTTTTGCGAGTTTGGTGTTAATGTTTGCCTTTCTATGCACATATTCTGTGATAATCATGCAACCATTTATATTGCTAGTAATCCAGTATTTCATGAACGTACATAACATATTGAGGTTGATAGCCACTTTATTCTAGATTTAGTGATGCAAAATCATATTATTACTCCATATGTTTCATCTGCAGATCAGCTTGGGGATATTTTACTTAACCTTTGGCTCGCGGTCCATTTCGTCACATATGTATCAAGCTGGGCATGATTGACATTTATGCTACTCCAGCTTAAGGGGGAGTGTTGGCGGTGTTAGTGGCAGAGTCGTGTCCTCTGATTAGGTTTCTCAGTCGATTAGGTCGATTAGGAGTCTTTTTAGAGTCTGGTGATTATCCCTTTGTACACGCAACTTATATTCGTAATATAAGAATAGTGAGAGGAAAACAGATAATAGATCTCTTTCTATCTCTCATCTATCTCTCTCTGTACCATTTTAATTAGTTGAATTGTATAAGGTTTCAAAATAAAAATCTACTTTTTAATAGGACAAAATTAACATCAGTTGTTTGGCCAGTAGACTTAATTTCTGATTGATTTAATTTTGTGAAAACTAATAAACTAGGCCTAAAGTCAAAACTGTCCTAGCACGACATATTTTTACCAAAACAGTCCCCTCCAAAGGACGACCTATCAACAATGCTTCAGCCATTTGGAACATATATCACATTCTCCTTCCATTGAGGACCACTTGTAGGAGTCCTAATTTCTGGGTCTATCTACTAATTTTCTGGAGTGATTAGGAAAATCTTTTTTTTGTTTTTTTTTTTCGGGTTGGGTGCCCGGGGGGGGGGGGGGGGAGGGGGGGGGGGTGGGGGTTGAACAAGATGATTTTGTAATTTTCTGAATAATAACTAAGCATGAGATACACAATCAATCAACTGAAGCTTTAATCAGCTGGAAACAAATCTAAGACAGTGAGGAAGTAAATTCCCAATTCTACTGCTAAAAGTCATCATTCTATAAAAAAATACAACCCCCGTCCCAAATTAAGAGTCTGTCTGTCTTTCGTATGGATTAAGGATACTCAGAATCAATGGCTAAGATCGAGTATCATGGATTTTGTTCCATTAATTATGTCCAAAAATATAAACCCAATAAGGTACAGTAGAGTCTTAATATGGGAGGGGAGGGGGGGGAATATTATGCAGTGTGGTGGTAGTGATTGATGAGAGATAGAGAGTCCTACTTGGTTGTGATTACACTAAAATACAGTTATCAAATCCTGTTAACGGTAAGGTCCAACTAAAGAGAAGAAACCCTTGCTGCTATAGGATGAAAATGAATTCATAAACAGAAAGAAGTCAAATAGAGCTTCAATTTTGAAGTGAAGCCAAACACAAAAGAGTGAAACATTATTGGATAAGAAAGCAAACCAGGTTTTGGTATCGAAATGAGCTGAAGAAGATATCGACAAGCTCCAGTGTTCACTGTCTTTCTTACTTGCATTACATAGTACAGGTGGAATTTATTACTTGTATTTCATGTGTATATATATATATGACGTATATTAGGTTTTAATCGCAGGATTATATTTGGTAGTTTAATTTGGCGATGGAAAATAAATGAATGATGTGATGGTCAACCGGCTCGGCTTTAACGGTATCAGAACAACCAGCCAAACCGGATGAAAATTAATTCATAAAGAAAGAGAAAGAAGTTAAATAGAGCTTCAATTTTGAAGTCAAGCCAAACACAATAGAGTGAAAACATTTTTGGATGAGAAAGCAAACCAGGTTTTGGTGGCCGAATAATCGAAATGATGTCGACTGGATATGAGCCAACTGTGGGCCGAATAATCACACACAAGAGTATAGACGGTGGACCGTTTGGTGATAGCCGCGTTAGGATCTTTTATTACAATTCTTTGAATACTAGTAATTATGAATTTAGGTTTTTACGGTTTAGTCCTTGGACTAATAATTTTAGACAAAAAAATCGGTGAATTAAATTTTAAACGATTAGGTCCAACATATAAATACCCCCAATTTAAAAAAATCATAAACCTAATCGGCTATTGGAGTTTTCTCTGCAACTAACGACTATTCTCCGAAATCGAAAATAACATCAATCTTATGCTTTGATCGTCTGTCCTATAATCGATTACAGTGTTCTTATTCGATTTTACCTGTATCACTTGGCTCGATCATTTGTAAGTTTATCTTTATCAGCAGTTGATTTTTCTATTTTCGATCGATTACAATAAGTATATATCATTTGTTTTAATTCAAGAGACTCATTGTAATATTCATTCATGTGATTGAATAGCTTTTTATACGTTATATATGTATATGTTTTTAATTTGTGTTTTTTATGCATTTATGTTTGGATTCTTAATAAATAAGTTATATTTATCAATATTTGTAATTCTTAGTTGAATGTGCTGAATGAATATTATTGATGTTTCATTCTAATTTTAAGAGTCCTTGATTTTCATTTGGTATTGAATCACTTATTGATATAGGTCCGCGCTAGCGGAAATAACCAGTTCGATATCAGTTTTCAAAGTACACGCAATGTTTATAAAGTACACGTGATTGATTATTTGATAATATGTGTGTGGTTTATTGCTTCATGTATAGGTTTTTTAAAAAGTGCCTGTAAGTTTATATTAATTATAAATAAATATTTTGATATTTCATGCATTAAATTATTGCACACATTTTTAGAATTGTTGACCTTGAAGTAAATGTTTTTCGTCTCTGTTTTACTGCAGGACATTATGGTAAGTAGTGTAATAGCAAGGTGTTGTTATTTGGATAATATGGCTTGTATTGAAATATTTGAAGATAGCTCATTAGATTTCATATGCAATGAGTTGTGTATTAGGTTTACTAATTTGAGAAGTGGGAGTTTTTCATTGAGGTATTCATTTGGTGATGAATGTCGGTTCATGTTGGTTTGTGACAACGATGTTTGTTGTATGTTGCGGTCCCAATTGATCGTGAAAGCTAATTTCATTTGGATATATGTCATTGATTCATTACCATTTCCATGTAATACATGTCGTGAACGGGTTGACTGCTCTAATCGAATTTTTGAAGGGGTTGACTGCAGTAATACAAAGTCTGAGAGGGTTGACAGTGGTGATACAAATACACAGAGGTTAGAGTCTTTATCATCAGGCACTAAAAATGATTTTAATAGTTGCATTGAAAATGACTTTTATCTTGGAGGTGTGGAGTCAAGTAAGTCGAAAGTCTATCTTTCGAATGATTGGAAGACTTATATAAGTCATGAGCAGCAGTGTTTTGAAGGAGGTGTAGTGGAATTTCGGGATAAATTGCGAAAGTATGCCGTTGAGGTTGGGTTCAAGTATGTGTATTTGAAGAATGATAAAACTCGAGTGACGGCTGAATGCTCTAAAAAGACTACTGAGAATTGCATGTGGAGAATTCATGCTTCATTATCTACAATAAATGGATACTTTTACATACGTTCAATGAATAATGAGCATACATGTAGAGGTGTCTTTCGTAATCCGTCAGCCAAAATGATAGCCTCCAAGTTGGTTTCAACATTGGTAGCTGATGATCTTAGAGATAACCCGCTATTGAGACCAATTGATGTAGTTAGAGATATGAAGAAGAATTATGGTCTTGATATAGCTTATCAACATGCATGGTGTGCGAAAGAGATGGCTGCTGTTGATATACATGGTGATGAAAAGGTTTCTTATGCATTAATGAATAATTATCGTGACCTTCTATTGCAGTATAATCATGGGTCGCATTGCATCCTTGACGTGGAACATGAGAGTAAAAAATTCAAGAGAATATTTGTAATGTTTAGAGGATGTATTTATGGATTTCAATACTGCAGACCTGTTTTATTTCTTGATGGTGCCTTTTTGAAGAGCCGTTACCGTGGAACAATACTATCAGCTACTGCAAGGAATGGGAACAATGGTAAATGAATTTTAAATATTTTATTTTGTGTATTGCATTAAAATTTTGTTTGTTCCATTCCATAACATCAAAATACAAGCATAAAAATATAAAATACCTTTGAAGGTCTTTGTTTTAGTTCATGTGTACTTTTCATTTTTCTGCGTGTATTGTCATGATATGTCTTATTATGTGTAATACTAAGTAAAGTACACGCATAGTGCATGTAAAGTACACGTGAATGTTTTTGTTAATGTCACGTGTACTTTTCATTTTTATGCGTGTACTTTGATAATGATGACTTTATGTGTAGTAATAAGTAAAGTACACACATTTTACATGTCAACTACACGTGAATGTTTTTCTTAATTTCACGTGTACTTTTCATTTTTATGTGTGTACTTTGATGATGATGTTATGTTGAATACAAACTAAAGTACACGCATTTTACATGTCAAGTACACGTGAATGTTTTTCTTTATTTCACGTGTACTTTTCATTTTTATGCGTGTACTTTGATGATAGGTGTTGTTATTTAGAAATAATAAAGCAAAGTAAATGTTAAAAATGTAAAGTACCTTTGAATGTTTTTGTTTAGTTCACCTGTACTTTACATTTTTATGCGTGTATGTTGATGTTAGTCTTGTTAATAATAAAGCCAAGCAAAAGATTGGAAAGTAAACGTGCATTTTATCATGTGTACGATACATTTTTATGCTTTGTCTTGTTATTTACAAACAATTTAGATTAAACACAATATATTTCCCATGTGTTTTAGGGTCTGCGCCAGCAGCATCAATATACAAAGTATTGTACATGGATATGTTATTTATTTTAATTTTAATATATTTTTAAATTTCAGGACTTTTTCCTGTTGCATATGCTGTTGTTGATTCCGAAACCGAAGATAACTGGATGTGGTTTCTAGTCAATTTGCATAGTGCAGTAGTTGAGCAATATCGAAACATAACATTTATATCAGATCGAAACAATGGATTACTTGAAGCTGTTTCGAGGGTCTTCCCGTTGTCTGCACATTCCTACTGTATACATCATTTACAAGGGAATATAAAAAAGAAAATTTGTGGGAATTGTGCTGGATTTCGAAAGAAAATTGTTAAAGATTTTTTGTCTTGTGCATATGCTGTCTCAGTAGATGTATTTCACAAGAATATTGAAGCATTGAAGAAGAAAGGAGGAGCTGCTATTGCCGATTTCATTGATAGTTTGCCTCCCGAGAATTGGTCATGTGCATATTTCCCTGGTAAACGGTATGGTGACATGGCATTTAGTGTTGCAGAGTCATTCAATTCATGGATATTGGAGGAAAGGCATTTACCAGTAATGAATATGCTTGATAAATTGAGAGTGAAGATTATGAATTTCAATGCAAACAAACTTGTTGAGTCTAACACTTGGGCAAATGAGCTATGTCCTTTTTTTCAAAAGTTACTGAATGAAAATTGGAATAAAAGCCGACATTGGACTATTAGTCGCTCAAGTCAAAATGTATTTGAAGTTCATTCAGAAGTGCGAGCAACATTTGACTTAAGAGAAAGGACTTGTTCTTGTAAGAGTTGGCAGATTAGATGTTTTCCATGTTCTCATGCTGTTTGTGTTGTGGGGAGGAAAGGGACCAGTATTTATGATTATATTGAGGAGTACTATAAGGTATCTTTCTAGAGAAAATCATACTCGATACCTATAGTTCCTCTTCCTGATTTGATTTCCTTAAATATTCCTATTCCTGAAAATCCATCTATCCTTCCACCAATGACTAAGAGACCGACAGGCAGGCCAAGAAATAAGAGAATAAAGTCTTCTGGTGAGATCACAGTAAGGGAAGTTACTTGCTCGAGGTGTAGTAAAACGGGTCATTACAGGTCTACTTGTAAGGAACCCATTTGACTATTTTTAAAATTGTTGAATTCATTCATTTTAACCATTTGATTGAATAAATTAATTAATAAACCATTTGTTTCACATAAATGAACGTAATTAATTTTTAAGTCTCATTCTTTAGTTTTTTTTGTGTGTTGTTGTACACATATTTTTCATAAAACATACATGATCATTATTCCTTGTGTTCACGTGTACTTTACCTTTGTATACGCATGTTATGTACAGTACACGTGCATTTTGATGTCCAAAGAAATTTTAGGTATTTTAGCAATAGTCACATTTGTGAAAGTTTTGTTTGTCCTAATCACATTTGACTTTTATATTCATAATTGGTCCCATTTAGCAGTTGTGGATGGTCAGTTCAATATGCGTGTACTTTATAAAAGCATGCGTGTACTTTACTTAATGTACATGCATGAAGTACACGCATAATATAAATATAATGTGTGTGTACTTGATGAAATGTGCGTGTACTTTATGAAGTACACGCATTGATAATTAAAGTACACACATTTAAATATAATTGTACATGCATGTTTTAGAAAACTACACGCATATTGATATGACAAAAATCTAATTCAATATACGTGTATTTTATGTATTCTGCATGTAATTTTATCAAGTAGACGTATATAAATGCATGTACTATTTCAAAAATGGTTTTTGACATTACAATCTGCTTGTACTTTATAAAAGATATTTGGGTCACTCATATTCTTAAACTCCTATGGGTATTATGGTCCGCGCCAGCGTCATTATTATACATGTATTTCATTTTGCTCGTACTTTATAGACTATGCATGTACTTTATAAAGTACACGTGTAATATATAGAGTACACGCATTTATATAATGTCTTGAGTACACGCATTATTATACCAGTATTTCAATAGGCGTGTACTTTATAGACTATGCGTGCGTGTACTTTATATTGTACAAGTGTAATATATAGAGTACACGCATTTATATAATTTTTTTTGATGAAATGTTATTAATGTTAAAATTTTTAACAAAACACGTGATCATGTTTGTAAGGGTTCACGTGTACTTTACTATATTGGGTGTATGACATAACTCAGAACACATTCATGAAAGAAATAAATTTTTTATTAAAAACAAAAAAATAAAGTACAATTTTTCAAATAAAGAAAACTGAAAAAACTAAACAGGGCTTCTAGTAGGGATGTTTGTCAAAGGCATCCAGGGTGTCAGGGAGAAAGTCAATGAAATTCGGCCAGTGTCGAATTTCTTCTTCTATGGCAGCTACAAGGCCTTCATGGAGAGCCTTCTTCTCCTTCAGATTTGCGATTTTCAGGGGAACTTCTTGTGTATAGAAATAAATGAGTTCTTCATGTGTTTGAGGAGGGTGCTCATCCACATCAAATAAATCTATGAGATTGGGTGGAAGTCCAGAATAACCTTCCCTCACATATGTTTGAAACTGCTCAAAGGCAGTTTCATATGGGGAAATATTTTCCTCAATTTGCCTTATTTTTTTTTATTTCTTTCATCTCTCTCAAGAGTTTCTCGCAAGTTTTCTGCTGGAATAGCCATTATGTAATCTTTACCCTAGATGTAATGGTTAAGAAAGGAACAAATATTACTCTTTTATAGGAAAAAGTGAAAGTTATTTATTTCTTGACCAGAAGTAGTTGGGAAGTGAGTAGTTGAGCTTAATAAATTGATTTTGGTTATTGTGTCCTTAATGAATTCTTCAAACTAGTTTTCAATTAAAATAATAAATAATTATTATACTAACCACTGCGTGTACTTTAGTGAAAATGCGTGTACTTTGGATAATTAATTGTACTTAGTAATTATGACTTGTATTTTTCATGAAAACTAATTTTACATTGTTTCATAACAATCAGATGCATTGTTTGTCTAAACCTTACGTGGATTGTGGTCCGCGCCAGCGGGAAAAAACCATTTTGGTGTAATAAATATTGTAAACAATAACCAATATAACACAAAACAAATTACAAATATATGTTTTGAATTTGAATCACAATTTATAGATGCTTTTTCCCATTTCGGGGGAAGAAATATTTTGACAGAAGAATTTCCCTGAGTACATATGCTCTTTGTTTTAGCATGTCAGGGTCTTGAAAGAATTTTTGCATTTCTTTGTTTCTGCTTATTTGCTCAATATAGTACATACAGAACACCCCAGAGTCAACCCTGAAATTACATTAAAAAAATTTAAAAATTAGAATGATGTGATGAAATTTTTTGAAATGATACAAATTAGTAATTTTTAGAAATGAAGTTTTTCTTACCCATTATATTGTTTAGGGCATTCGTGATCTCTTATTAGTTCAAATGTGAGATCACTTTGCAGCAAGAAATCTACAGTCCTTCTTTCTTGCTCTGTCAATGGATCATCATCCATTGTAAACTCATTTAGGGTGCCTTCCTCAAATTTCCTCTGAATTTTGTAACCATTGTTTTTCATTGTTTCTGCTTTAGTCTTCAATTCGGACAGTGAATTTTGGAAGACAAAAAACTGTTAAGAAGACAAATATTTAGTGTATACAAATAAAAGAGTATATGAAGATGAAAGAGTGAAAAGTACACGCATAATATAAAAGTACACGCATATTTTATTTTTTCATATCACGTGTATTTTAAAATATGATGGGTGTACTTTGCCTAATGTGTTAAAAGTACACGCATAATATTAAAGTACACGCATATTTTATTTTAAAATATCACGTGTATTTTATTATATGATGCGTGTACTTTGCCTAATGAGTTAAAAGTACACGCATAATATTAAAGTACACGTAACTTGTATTGGTTCATTTCACGTGTATTTTAAAATGTGATGCGTGTACTTTGATAATCTAGGTAATTATGTACAACTAATACAAAGTACATGCATTATATAATGCACGTGTATAAGAGTATAATATAAGTACAAGTAACATTACTAATTAAGTTTAGGCACTAACCAATTTTTTTGCATCATCGAAGAATGTTGTGTTCTTTTCCGTGTCATTCGGTGGGTGTCATTCGGTCGGAGGGGATCCATGTGGACCACTTTATTTTCTTTAGTGTATATCACAAATAATGTGAAATGTCCTATACTATGTCTAAGTACAATGAACAAATTATTACAACTGCCTAAGTATTCAAATAAATCCTTGTATAATCCCCCCTTCTTATTGACTCCGTTTGTTCTACAAGCTTCTATTTGAATAAAAATTATAGACAAGTGTTAATAAAAAAAGCTGAAATATTGTTTATCAAAACTTTCATTTTATTTGTACTTACCCAACAATAATCAGAAAAAGTGTGTGAGTAGGAGAGCCCTTCCTCTGACAATTTTAATCTCAATACTTCGCAAAAGGCAAGTATTATCTGTTTCACACAATAGAAAATGGTGAGGAAATAATAATGTTGAAATTTAATGGATGTCTAATATTTGGACTACATACTTGGCTTGAAATTTCTTGATTTTTGAGGACTTCAAGTAAATCTTCCCATGGGACATACGAAACCATCCCTTGGAAAATAAACTCCCTGCATTTTATATAATCAATAAAACATTAGTATAATAATAATAACCTTATTCTTTTGCACCAAAAAAAATATAAATTAGTGAAGTGATAAATCATAAAACAATAAACTTTACCCTGGCTCAGCAATTTTAATAAACTCTTCAATCTTTTTCTTCGAAGCTTCATCGAGATATTTATATGCTTCGATTGCTTCAAGCTTGACGCGAGTTTCCTTCATTTTTTCAGCTATTGTTGTAGGGCCTTTTCTAAGCTTTGACTCTTTTAGTTTCTTCATTGGTTCAAGCTTTTCTGTTTCGCCGTCAGCTTTTCTTTTCTTCTGACCTCTAGTAAGAGGTCCTTTGCTTTTGGATATTTTGGGGATGCCCTCAACTTTCTTTGAGGCTAATTCAATCTTTAAACTCGAAATTTCGTCAAGGAGTTGTTTATTAATGTTTTCTTGATATATTTAATAAGGAATGTTGGATTGTTAGCATTTTTTGAACCAATGATTGATTTTCACTTACGTGTATTTATATAATACACGCGTGTATTATATAAAAGTTCGTGTATTTTATAAAGTACACGCGTGTATTATAAAATACGTGTACTTTATAAAATTTATAATATACCTAAAATTTATAATAAAATTAAGAAAGTGTAGCGTGTAATAAATATCTATTGTATTTTATAGATACCTGGTCAGTTTTTTTCAATTCTGATTCTTCAAGCATTTTCTTCAACTCCGAAATTTCGTCATTAAGGATTTTATTATTGTTTTCCTGTAATACAAAAAAAATGTTACATTTTAAACAATGCATTATTTTTAATAAAATAATGCATGTACTCTTCATTAAATCTAATATCAAATAAAACTGCATTAAAATATTATGAAATAAAACTGCGTGTACTTTGAGAAAACTGCGTGTACTTTGAGAAAACTACGTGTATTTTAAATATGTACTTTAGGAAAACTGCGTGTACTTTAGGAAAACTGCGTGTACTCTGCATTCAAAAGTACCTGTTGAGTTCTTTTCCACTCTGACTCCTCAAGATTCTGCCTCAAAGTCATCTTTTCTAAGTCAACATCTTTCCATTGTTGCAATGTATCATCATACTTTCTTTTTAGATCTTCATTAGTCAGAGACAGATATCCATTCTTTTGTTCCAAAATTCGTGTTGATTCTGCCTGTTTTTTAAATAATTCATCCAATTCTTTAATTCTATCTGAGTCACTCATTGTGACTTGATCAAGCTTTTCTTTTAAAGAATTGTTTAACTCAACTAGTTGGGCATTTTCTACCTCCAATTTATTTAATAACTCTTTTTCCTTCAAAAGGTTGGAATTCTCCACCTTTAAGTTCTTCACTTCCTCATGGGCTTCAAAAAGTGAATCATGATCTACCTGCAACTGTACATTCAAAATGGAACTCTCCACCTCCAAAGAGGTCACCTTCTCAAGTGCAACATTAATGTCTACAGCTGCTTTAGATAGTTGGTTATTTTTTTCCAACAACTCCCTTTTCAAAACAACAATTTGTTCCTCCAAATTAACCTTTGGTTGATCTTTTCCCTTCTTTTTCTTTGGAGTCACAATGTTTTTAAGGGGAATATTCCAACCATGTGAAAACTCATTGTCATCAATATCTTCAGCAACATTGTTTGATGATGAATCAGCATGTATAGGACTTTCTGTAGATATGTTCAAAGAGTAACTTGGCCCTTCAAACTGAGATTCCTTTTGTACAGGACAGTCCTTAGAAGCTGGTTTACTTGTAGCCTGCTTCAAAGTTGCTGTTGCGATGTCATTCTTCACAAACCATTGTTTCAAAGACGACAACTTCCACTTCAGGAATTTTGGAGTATTTTCTTTATATTCTTCAACAGGAGAAATGATTTCAAATTTCTCACATGCCCAATACTGAGATCATACAAAAAACAAAATGAATTTAATACGTGTACTTGACAGAAGATATAACAAGAGTATTTTGAGAGTACACTGGTTATATTTATAAAACATAGTACACGTGTACTTTGTAAAATACAAGTGTCCTTTCACATGATATAAGACGTGTATTTTCAAAATACAATTGATATTTAACGTGTATTTTCAAAATAAACGTGATATAAGACGTGTATTTTCAAAATACACGTTAAATATCAATTGTATTTTGAAAGAACAAGAGAAAATATCACATGTATTTTGAAAATACATGTAATATTTTCAAAGTACAGGTAAGTATTGGTATGTGAATTTTGAAATATCAGGAATATCAAGTGTACTTTCAAAATACACTTGAAAATAAACGTGAAAAATTCACGTGTATTTTGAAAATACACGTGAAAATAAACGTGTACTTTCAACATACACGTGAATTTTTCACGTGTATTTTGATAATACACTTTTATTTTCAAGTGTATTTTGAAAGTACACGTTTATTTTCACGTGTATTTTCAAAATACACGTGAAAAATTCACGTGTATTTTGAAACTACACGTGAGTATTGCTATGTAAATTTTGAAATATCAAAATGTTTTTTTGCTCACCAGTAGGAAAATGACACATCCAGTAACTGTGCTAGGTTTTGAACTTGCTGATTTGTCAAGTGAATGTATCAGAAACTCATGCACAGCAGATGCCCAATCATATTTATTCATTTCCTCAATATTTTCAATGTATTTCAACCAAAATTCTCCAAGGGTGAAGTTTGAGTTGGAGAAAAATAACGTGTTCAAGAAGTGGAGACACACAATTTTAACAAAATCAGCAATTCCTTCATCTGTCTCCAATTCAACTGATTTCTTCAAACCATTCAAAATTTATGACTTTCCTATTCTTTTTAAGAAGTATCGTGCTTGTAATCCAGATTTTTTAGCAGTATTCGGTCCCTTTTTCAGTTCTATTGATTTTAAACCCTCCACCAGGGGTATGCCAAATATTTCACTTATATCTATTGGCATTATTGGAATACTGATCTTCATACGGAAACTTTTGGTTTCCGTATTGTACAGCTCGATAATTGATAAAATATTTGTATCCGTCTTCTTGTGGTCCACTTCTACTACTTTCTCACTGTAGTAGGCATTGAAAAGCTCCCAAAATGGAGTCTTCTTAAGAAGTTCAATATGGATATTGTTTATTTTATCTTTAATCTGATGCAAATCATGGAGAAAGCTAACAATATTTGACCGATATTGGTCATTCTTCTTTGCAGGACGTTTAGCTTTCAATGCCACACTAGAACTGGAACTGGAACTGGAACTGGATGAAGAACTATCATCAGAACTGCTCTTTTTTTGTTTCTTTCCTCTTCTTGCTTTCATCTTCATCCCCATTATATTGATCTATAAACAAAATTTAAATTATTAACCTATAATTATATGTACAAAAAATAAAATACATGCGAATTAGAATAAAAAATAGACTAAAATAATAAAATACAAGCGTATTTAACAAAAGTACATGCAATATTCTCACAAACAATTTATACAAGTCTCATCAAAATACATGCTAAAGGCGATAATATATATCGTCAGTTTCATGGTAATACCTAACAGAGGTTGTTCGACAAGTGAAAAACCAAGATTCTCTACTCCTAACATATTCAGTAAAGAAGTGATACAATAGTTGAATGCTAAAAGCTCCAACATTATCAAAACCCCTTAAGCAATACTGCTCAATTCGTTTAGCTAAATCCTTCGATTTCGATTCAGTTACTTGAAGATGTTCCACATCAAAAGTGCAGTAAATGTCTTTATAGTAGTAGTAGAAACCAAGTTACCTTTTAGCTCTATCGTTAATGCGAAGGAGAAAATGAATTTCTTCTTCATTAGTACTATTCACTGTCAATGTGAAAGGTTTTGTATTGTTAAGATCTTCGAACGTGCAAGCAGCAGTTTTGTAATTGAACATGCTTGATCGTACGATTCCTAAACAATAACACAACAATACAAAATAGTACACGCATAATACACATTAGTACATGGACACTGGATTGAACAAATTGAATTTCAATGTTCGTGTACATGGACATTGGATTCAAATGCAGCTGGCTATTGGACAAAAAACACTCTTAAATAGTAACAAAATAATAATACTTCTTAAAAACTCATGGAAAATAAATCAAATGCCGCTGGCGCGGACCAAAATAACATAGGATTGATGAAATATGGCTTTGAAATTAATATTCTATAGAGTACACGTATAAAACATAAAAGTACACGCATAATGAATTGAGAAATACAATTTCAATGTGCGTGTACTATGTGTATTTTGCTTGTACTTTATAAAAGTACACGCAAAATACACATAGTACACGCAACACAGGGCTTGTACATGTAGATATTCTATAGAGTACACGTATAAAACATAAAAGTACACGCATAATGAATTGAGAAATACAATTTCAATGTGCGTGTACTATGTGTATTTTGCGTGTACTTTATAAAAGTACACGCAAAATACACATAGTACACGCAACACAGGGCTTGTATATGTAGATATTCTATAGAGTACACGTATAAAACATAAAAGTACACGCATAATGAATTGAAAAATTCATTTTCAATCTGCGTGTACTCTGTTAATTTTGCGTGTACTTTTAAAAAGTACACGCAAAATACACATAGTACACGCAACACAGGGCTTGTACATGTACATATTCCAATCCATATGATGAATACAATGTTTGATTTCATCAGTCCATATGATGAATACATTCAAAATATATGATGAATAATACGCATGAAAAAGAAGAATGTGATTTCATCAGTCCATATGTCTACAAATTTATACATATGAGAACACAAAATACACAAGGACAAAAAGGTGATAAGAGAATGTATACATACTTGTTAGTGTTGTTTGGAAGAATTTGATTTAGAATGTAAAATGTAGAACTTCAACGATTAGGTTTTGAAAGAAGAGATCTAGGGTTTTGATTGAAGAGAGTTAGGGTTTTGATTGAAGAGAGTTAGGGTTTTGATCGAACAGAGTTTCTAGGGCTTCAATCAGGAGTATTTATATGTTGTTGTTGACCAAAATTTGATTGAGAAATAGAATCGTCTTGGTGTTTTGATCGAAGAGACGGTACGATTGAGTCAAGAGAGAATACAATGTTTTTGGCGCTTCGTTTTCTGAATAGTGCGTGTTTGTTTTAATTTCGGGGTATTTATATGTTGGACTTAATCGTTTAAAATTTGTTGGGCCTGGTTTTTTTGTCCAAAATTGCTAGTCCAAGTACTAGACCGTTAAAGCCCCTATGAATTTATGGATATTTAGATTAAGACTACGAGAGTGATCTAAAGTCATCTCCTTATTTGTAACCAAAAAAAAAAAGTCATCTCTTTATTTATAAATAATTCGAATTTATTTAAATCTTATTAATTTGTTATTGTAGCGTATTTCATATAATATATTTTATGAATGAAAAAATATTGAATTCTAGACAGTAAATTTTTAAGGAATAATCATAAATTGTAAATACGCATTGGAGTACAATGAGAGGCTTCAAAATGTTTGCACCAATGTTCCTAAATAAAAAATATGATTCAACCATAAAGTAAACTATTAAAAACTCCTATTCATTATAGTGTGAGCCAAACCCATCCATGTCATCAAGACTTACCATCAGATGTAAAAACAAAAACGGCAACATCAGACCAGTATCACATAACCCAAAAGGGCCTCAGCAAGAAGCTTAATCAATGTATCCAAGTATAAATATAAAGTGGAGTTCAACAAAGCAAGCTTTATAATGTTTGCAACAATAATCGAAAACAAATTTGCATAGTATAAAACATCCAGACAGAAATAGTTGTCCACGGTGTCAACCAAGCTAATTATAAAATCTTCAAATTTTCATTGGAGCCACATCTAGCTCGGCAAGGGCACCAGTAGTAGCATCAATGGGGTCTGCAGCAGCAGCAGCAACACCTTTGGTTGTGGGACCCTCACTCCCGCAATCTAAAATGCATCTATTAATGCTTGTACAACTCTTCGATATAATATTTGAAATGCCTCTTCGACTCCAACCACAGCAACAGTGCATATGGAGCCCGTGAGCTTTTCTCATTGTAAAGTTTCTCTAATTGCAAAGAGTGCATCCTTGAGAAGATTTTCTCGTGAAGATGCCATGGGTTTCTCAGAACGGTGACCGGCTTTGTATTTTCCAGTTTGGTGAAGAAATAGAAAGTTGCACTTTATTATAATTGTGAAACACATTGGGAAGTGGGAGGGTCGAGGAGGAGTTCTTTTGGTTCATCCGACGTTTGGCTGTCAAGGTGCATCAATGTACGATAGTAAACGAAGGATTATTAATTGAAGAAAGGAACAAATGAAGTTGGGGATAGTAAAGAAAGTGGCCACGTGTCGCATTCTCCCGATGTTGGGCTTCTATTATATATATACACATAGATCAATGCTTAATTTTCATCATTTTCGATTTTACGCATTCAATAAATTACTTCATGATACCACACTAAAAATTAAGTTGATAATTGTTATTTATCACCACACTACATATAATGTTATTTCAAACAAGTAAAAGGATCCACATTCATTTCATCAAACCCTCTCAGCTCTCCTAACTCTCTACATTTCCTCTCGGTGAAAACTCTCATCATACAAACACAATCAAACATGAAAAAAAATAAGTTTCTCTTTCATAGTTAATAATAAATTGTTAATAGAGCATTTTCTCACAATTTTGATACATTTTTTTTAGTATTTCAACTCATATAAGCCATGTAAAGTGATTAACATGTCAACCCAATTGGTGCTCGTTTGGGGGCTTCAATAACTCATCAAAACAGTTTCAAAGGTCAACAAGAGGTATACAACTATTTTTTGGTACTCATTATGTTATTTTGTTGATGTAAAAGTAACTCCAAAAAAATAAATGATGTCTAAAAATGGTTTTACCAATTTTATAATCACAGATAAATAATTGTAGGTGAATTAAGCAATCACATAAAAAAGTCAAGAGTTTTAAAGTTGTTCGGCTATAAAGAAAGTCTACGTCCACTGTTATGTTATTGTCAGTGATTACAATAGCTCAGATAGTGTGTGAATATCTGATCCGACTTATCCCTTGAGCTAAGGGATTACATGTATTTGTATAGGTTCAAAACCCTAGAGATGGAGCGCCTTTATATCGACGGGCGTTTACATCTGTGTACAATAAATTTGACTCTTGGAATTCAGAGTTGCTTGGTATTCCACCCGAGTAACTTTCAGTATTCCTGGTGATTGGCATTTTGGCGTTGGTAGGCATTCCAGCCGACTAAGTGTCTCTGGAGCTAATCAAGGTGGATGGTCGGCCACATAGGTGAAAACGTGTCTGCTTTTCATTGGTCCACATGGGTGCATAATTTTTACATACAATAAAATCCTCCAATGCTTCATGCTTAATAATTGATCAAAAGTATGGAGTATTTAACCCGGGAAGTTACTCGGCATGCTATTTGGAGTGTTTAATCAACAGCCGACCTCCCATACTTGTAAAAATTTCTACTGACACTGTTTGATGATGGGATTTTTGTAAATAATTCAAACTTTTTTGAACCGTTGAAGGGTATAGTCGTCTTTTGATGCTTCGAGAAGTGTGCAGTCGGCAGTAGCCATACAATTCGTTTAGTTAATCATTTCGTTCCCAATTATCGAGGCAACCTATAAATAGGTACAAAGTTCCCTCCTTTCTTTTTACCTCAAACCTTTTGAACTTAGCATTTTCTTTGTCTTCAAGCTTTGTCTATGTGATCGTTCGCTGCCATTTTTCTTTAGTTCTTGCTGAATCCTTAGATCCCTGTAAGCCTTTCTTCTTATTTCTTTATTTTATCATCCGTTTCTCAGTTTCCACCATGGTTCACATCGTAAATGAGAATTCATTAGATGAGTTTAGAGAGAAGAGGAAGATCCCATCGTGGGTAGATTTAAAAGTGGCCTAGGGCCCTGTAGATGTTTATTCTCTTGTTGAGGGTCACTGGATCCCTACTTTATTAATTACTGAGTGCGGGATTACATTTCCACCAAACCTTCTGTTTTTGCAATTTTGCCAGTACTTTGATGTAATTCCTTCTAGGCTAGCGCTAAATACTTGGAGAATTGTGAATGGTGTACATAGATTGAACGAGCTATATAGGACCCGTATTAGGATCCCAGAGTTGATGTTTTGCTACAAATGGGGTACTATTTGGGAGAGTACCTATTACTTGAAGACTATTATGTCATGTTAGAGATTTGAAAATGACAGCCCATAAGGGATCTATAAACATGATTAGGATATCAACATGTGTCCACAGTATATGTTAGAATAGCCCTAGCATGGAAGGGACTAGTTCTTGGCACTTCTTACCAAATTGGTGTAGGTTAGGTGGAGTAGCCCAGTATAGCCCTTATTATCCTTAGAGTAACCGACGTGGCCACATAGTTTGGGTAAAAATGAGGGATTTGCACGGTGACGACCTTGTGATGATTAGTGGTTGCAACGAGGTAAATATTTCACCAATCGAACATTGCATAAGGAGATGTTGGTATACAACCATCGTGCGATAAATCAGATAGTAACCTAGGTGCATTAGGTTATTCTTGACATCACGTTGACTAGAGATATGGACAAAGTGAGCGTTAAAAAAGGGGTTTTCCACTCAATGATTGGGACGATTCTTATTGGCCGAAGATTAAAGGGGGTGACATTACTCCTAAGGAGGGAAGCCCATCATGGACTTCCCAAAGGAAAATCAGTTTGTATATTCATTTCGTCTTGAGAGGATGAACAGTTCATGATCCAAGTCATCACGATTGGTGTGAGAGCATTTGGGGGATTCATAGACTTCAAAGCATGTGGTGTAGGTTTGCCTTTCGTAAAAGATAGTCCATTGCGTGTGTATGGGATTCTCTTAAAATGGTTGTTCATTCTCTCTTACTCGTTGTGTTCCTTCAATTTTGGTAGTCGAGGTTTGTGTTCCCTCGATTGTGGTAGCCGGGGATTGTATTATGTTGTGATATAGTGCGGTTTGGCTTAGTTGAGTGCGATTGGACCTAGTATGGTCAAGGCAGCTCAGTAACTAGGTGCACCCTTATCTAAGGTATCATTTTGTATTGTACAAAGTTTTATATACATGTGGCTACAAGTTCGATCGCACGATTTCCCCATAGTATCCGTTTTCCTTAAGATTAATGATCTTATGGATCGACCGGCATGACAATTAGTAACTCTGGTTGTAATGGTCATGATGATGGTTTGAGGATATTTTATAGTGTTAAAACTTTAGAAAACATAACACAAAGTGTTATTTGACCACGGTGAGTGGATTGGTGTAATACCCAGGCGAGTGCTCGGTTGTGGTATGCCTAGAGTGACCCTAAGTTCATAGAAGGGTCCCATGGAAAGGTATTAGTCGGAAGCATGATTTGGGGATTAATTGGCATGTCTTTCCTCAAAATGAATGACTATAAATGCGAGGTTAATGTAAAGTTTAAAGGGAATTAATGTAGTCAGGATGACCTGAAAATTTAAGGAGACTAGGGATGTGTAGTCCTAATAATTGAAATAATTTACGACGATGGTTGGGATATTATAGTTATGCTTTGGTTTGCACTTGGGTGAGTGTTGATCACTTAGGAGTGTTACTTCGATAGATATTCCGGCAGACCTTGGTGTTAGCAAAGAAATCATAGGACTTAAAATGAGTTTGATCATCGAGTAAATGGAGACTCGATGACTATTATGTGACCTTGATGGCTAGCCTGTTAGTGAGCATTAGAATATGTTGCATGTCAGTTATTTGGTGATTTATTTTGTAAAAAAAGGTAAGATGATTTCCTAGTGGTTTGGGATTTCGATAAACTATCCTTGAAGGTTCCCCATGACTTAGAGTGAGGATTGATAACCCCGAGAATTCAAGAAATTGGTGGATTAATAATTTTGACGAAATTTTATAAGAAGGGAAGAATATAATGCCTACCCCTGTGACTTTGATCGTACTCGTATGATTTGATGACTTGGTATGACCAATTAGGCTCTGGGTTTTTTGAGTTGGATCATAAGCCAAATTTGGGTGGCGTAGAACCCCGACGTAATTGAATTGGATTTTTATGGCCTAAAGTTAATATGATACATTTTTACAATCGTTCGAACGAGGTGAATGTGTCATTCGAATAAGTCATTCAAACGAGGTTTGAACGACCTTCTAACGACTGAGAAATGCTCAATTTCCTTCTATCAATAGAATCTCGTTGGTAAGCCCACGTTCGAATGAGGTATACAGTCGTTCGAGCGAAGGGGTATTTTTAATTTGAACGAGGTGCAACTCACGTCCCTTTTTAACCCAATGGTTTTGCCTCATTAGTACCTCGTTATATCTCTCGTTCGAATGAGAGGGGATCTCATTCGAATGAGGCCCAATGTCTTTTAAACGACCAGATAATATTTTAAAAAATTTGCACATTTTAATGTGCTATCACGACGTGGATCGTCAAATTGGATGATGTGTCGAGCTCTCAGCGACTCATATCCAAACATGGGATGAAGGCCTGACGAACCTTTGGATAAAGGGTTTAGTTTAGGGGCATATATGGGATTTAACCCTTGGGGGTTTGGGGGTATTTAAATGATGTTTTGGGGCATTTAACCAGTTCCAATAAGATTTTGTCTCTCTCTAGATCTTGGAGCTCCTCCCACACTAACCACCACGTACCACCCTAGCACCACCATTCATCCACCCAAAACCACCAAAGATTAGTCGTATTCTCCCATATTTAAGCTCCCAAATACTCCACATGTCCAAGCAATATGGGTTTTATGGAGATGTTGTTGGGGACTTTTGGAGAAAAAAGAAGAAGAAAGTATGGAGTTTGAAGGGGGTTTGATGGAATATTTAAGAAGACAAGCTTGGGGGGATAGACAACCTCTTTAAGGTCAACTTAAGATGTGGGATATGGCCATCTTCTTCTACACTTCATCCACTATTGTCGAAGCTTCCTTTGAAGTGGAAACTCTACTATTTAAGTTAAAGAACTCTATTTCCCTAGTATTTGGTCTTGGATGTAGAGTTTAAAATATGATGCATATATGATTTAACAAAGTTAATTCTCATGATTTGTGTAAAATTATTTTACAAAGAGTCCTGAAGATTATAGAAAATGATATATTTTCAAGAAAACTTAGTGTTAAACATTTTATGAAATAAAATGTTTTAAAAATGAAATTTATCTCGTTGAGATGTTTTATAAACAAAGTCTCGAAGTTTTCTTGGAAAAATGGATTTTTTGTGAAATCTGAAATTTGTTCAAGTTTGAAGAACAAAAATGCCTTTCAATCTTGAAAAGTATGTTTCGTAAGTATTATGAAATTCCTTGAATAAATCATATGTTAAATTCACTATTTTGAATTTTTTGACTTAAAATCCCTCTTCCCATGTGTATAAACTTCCAGTATTTTAATGATGAATATATAAACAAGTTTAGTAAAGGTCTTAATAAGTTTTAACATGAAATAAAGATAATGAAAATTTCATCCCTTAATGCGCATTAAAAAGTGTAGAAAATGTGGTAAATGGGTACTTCATGACTACATGTGAAAATAAAGAAAAAAAGGCATTTTCTTGCAAAGTAGTCTCCAAAATGCCAAATAATTTTCTTAGTAAAGAAAGTAGTAAGATAAAGTGATTTTCAACTTGAAAAGGGCATTAAATCCAAAGCGTGAAATGAGTGTCAACAAGTAAAAACATTTAAGAAGTTGCAATATGTAACGTAGTAATGTTTTTGGGAAAATAACAGTTGTGAAAATGGAGGAAAATGCAAGTTTGAAAATAAATGGGTAAAATATTAATTTTAGATTACTTAAAAATGTTGAAAATGGTGTTACACAAATAGTCCTAAATGAAAGTTATTTTCAGGATAAAATCAACGCTAGTGTGTACGGGACAAGAAATGATGATTTTTAAAGTGTAACACAAGGTGTGGTGAAATTTCCGGGTTTTGGCTTCGGTCGGTAACAATTAGAATAATGTGGACATTTAATAAATATTAAAACAAATGAGACCGAAAAATAATCAAGAAGGGTCCGGAGCCCTTGTGTGAAAGACCCAAAAACATTGGCCAAAGCATATAGTAACGTAGCCGACAGTGTGGAGCATGCTAATGTATGTGATTTTTTAGAGGATTTAGAGAAAAAGATAATGAAAAATGGCATGTAAAGAAATGGATAGTGTTGTAAATATAATAGAATACAACCTAACTTGAATGGAATTAATACATGTTCCGATCGAAAGATAATGTGGACAAGTAGAGTGAGAAATTGACTAATGTTCATGAAATAAAAGGAATGGTAAAGTAAGGTGATCAATTGGGTAATTCAGTAACCTAAGGAGGTTTAACCCATAATTAACACAAAAAGTGTGTTTATGAAAGCTTTCAACGAAAAATAAGTATTTCTAACACGGTGCGCTTGTGTATTGAAAGCTGATTTTTAAGGAAAATACTAAGGTAGATTTGGCATGAGTAAATGGGTGATTTCTATAAAAGGGGTGATTTTCCTCAGACAAAAGAGTATTTGCTTAAAGTATTTAACCGGCTGTGTTAAATCAAGAAATAAATGTCGAGTCAAGTAAAAGGGGTTCCTTTATAAGGTTATGGGTAATTAAACGGAATAAGTAATGTTTTGGAATAAAACGGACTCATGCAATGATATATATATATATATATATGTGTGTGTGTGTGTGTGTGTGTGTGTGTGTGTGTGTGTGTGTTCGAAGTAATTGCACATGCATGTAGGTAACCATGTTAGTGTCTCTTTTATGTCATTCGATTCTATATTGAATTGTTGTATTTTCCCATTAGGCATCCGGCTCATTCCCTCCTCTTCGTTACGGAAGGTTATTTGCCGTCCCGTATTTTGAGAGCGTTACTCAGGTAAGTATTCCTTTTCTTTTATGTTAGTATCTCTATATGCATGGATTCCGAGGATGCTTCCCATAGGTCCCTCTCATGGATTGATGCAAATTGGAATGGCATACTAAACAAGTGAAATGCTAATTAAATAAAACTGGACTAGTAGCATTACTTAAGTTGTCTCATCGCACTTCACACCTAACGTCTGGGTCGGACCCGGTTGACTATGGGTAATGTATATATCTGGGCCGGGATATTACAAATGATATCAGAGCTTTAGGTTCAAGGTTACTTTCGGGAGTGATGTGGTGAGGTCGATAGTACAATTTCACTTGTTGTATATCTAGTGTATAAAGTTTAGTTTTATACTTGAGAACCAATCCATATTACTTACGAAATATGGCTAGTGAAGTGTTTTAACAACCTAAGATCATTTGGGCCAGCATAATCTTGTGAGATGGCTACCAACTTTCCCTTGTTTGATAGTTGTGCCTCAATTTCATATTCCCCCTCGTTACTACAAACCTTGGGGACATTTGTAGGTTATCGCCCCTCTTGTATTATGCTAGCCTCTTGTATTATGCTATCATACTGCGCATTTAGAGTAGCAGCCTCCTCTTGGACAGGTAGACATGTCCCTTTAACTATAGTATTTAGTTATGCCCTTTGTTTCCTCTCAGAAGTAGTTAATATCATCCCTTTTCTCCATTTATTGATCAATTTAGGTTCCATTATTTGACTTGAGATTCGTAGACCAATACAATTAAGCATCCATAATTCATATAACAGTTGGAAAAGCATTTAACTATACACAATTAAGTTAAATTATCCTCCATAATCGGAATTCGAACAACAAAAATAAATGTAAATATTTAGCATCATAGTGACAAATGATAACTTTACAAGACTAAGTTTTATATCGGGATAAAAATACCAATTTGGACTCATTCGACATCTTGCCCGTGATTGCAGCCTCAACAACTTGTTATCCTTATATTGACTCAACACTTGTGAAAATATTTGACATTCTTTATTGTTAGGGTAATTATGAAGATTAAACCGTCAATGTTTCGTTATATGTAGCAAGAGTACTACTGAATCCAATCGTGTACTATACTCCGATTGAATCTTGATCAATTTTTTAAAATAAGGTATGACTCGGGATGAGTATATCGAGTCATACTTGGTATTATCAGTAACGGGAACCCGATGTTGCAGATAATTTTTTTTTAACTTTTGCTTAGCATATATTAATGATTGTATAGTGAAGTTCAATGATTTTTTTTTTATGATTTTTGAACAATGACACAAGTTTTCAAATAGTTTAGTTTTAATTACTCCTTTATTTTAAAGTAAGTTTGAATTATGAAGGATTTCAAGCCCTAGTTGCATGCGTTATATATAACAAAAGGAATATATATAATCCTCCATGTGAGAAATGAGAATTGTCCTTAAGTTGGGTTTGAGTTATTCCTGAGAGAGTTAGGTTTTTTAGAGAGGATAACAGATCTAGAGAGAGATGGAAGGAAAATGAAAAAATTGACTTTAAATATATGGTTGTCCCTTGGTGGTATAAGGTAGTAGTAATGGGTATAGTGTGGTGTTATTAAGTTATTATGGAGTGCGGGTGTTATGGAGTCATTTATTAGGTGTCAATAGCAACACCCATGGGAGAAACATCACATTAACACTAGATTCCAAAGTGTGAAATTTTAATGAGGGATGAAGGTTATCTTGAACCAATTCTCAAGTGTAAATTTAGATTGTAGAGAAAAAGCTTTTCCACAAGTTTCAATTCATATTCATCATGGATCAAATTTCACAAGTTTCCCTAGATGTATATTAAGCACAGTGGTGGATTTAAGTTGAGGGGTGGCCTCGTCCCCCACCAAGTTTTGAAATTTGATTTTTTTACCCCTTAAATTTACGATACTTTTATAAAAAATAATATACCTCCCTAAAAATAATTATATATTCCCCCCCCCCTAAATCTTGGGTCCTCCACTTGTTAAGCATATATTCGTATAATCATATTGAACCAAAATTCTAAAATTGCTGATTTATAACATAACAATTACCTGTTAAAGAACAATTACACATTAATAAATTAATGGGGTTTTTTACTTTAATATGTCCATAATTACACATTTTTTAGTTAGATACCTTATTTTAATGGCTTTGAGTTTAGTACATCTTCCGTTAAAAGGGTGTTAAATTGTGCACCATAAACCCAAATCATTTTTTAAAACATAAATTACAAATCATGCATCACAAACTCGAATCTTATCTCTCCAAATCAATTCCATAACCAATATCACTAACCAAAATTCGATATTCAAAATCACGTTAACATAAAAGAGAGGGGGGTCGATTGCATATGTATACACACACACACACACACACACACACACACACATATATATATATATATATATATATATATATATATAGAGAGAGAGAGAGAGAGAGAGAGAGAGAGAGAGAGAGAGAGAGAGAGAGAGAGAACGAAAAGAGAGAGGAGGCGACCAGGGTGTGGAGGTTGGCAGGGTACGGATATTGAGTTTTGTGGGGGTGGGATATATATATCTTGGGTTTTGTGGGTGGTATAAGGGTGGGCAAGAGGGATGCAGTGATGGGGAAGGGGGCAGCGGGGGTTGGGTGGGTGGCCAAGGGGAGGAGAGTGGTGGAGATGGTGGCTCAGTATTTTTTTGGGGGGGAGAGAGACGAGTATAGTTTTTTTTTTCTTTTTTTTATTTAATTCATTTTGGAGCAAGATTGATGAATTTCGTTTCCTTCCTCCCCAAAAAGGCAAAAACAAAAATTAAACTTCCATTAATGAATATTAAGCTTCCACATTGCTAATCAACTACTCTATATTCAATTATAAGCACGAATTTATGATTCTAAACAATTTCCATAACGTTTTAAGATAAAAATAAATAAATTAAAGACTTAATTCTTCAAATCCCCAAGTTGAACCCTAATTCATCTTTTACATAATACGAGGTCAATTACAACTACAATTTCATATTCAATAAACAAATTAACATTTGGATTCAACTTATTAACAAAATTAAATCCTAAATATGAGTTCTAATCACAGAATCATATCTCACAACTAATCAATTTAAGGTTCCCAATAAAATCCCCAATTTTAAGTCAGATTACAATCCCAATAATGGTTTAATTCAAAAACCCGATTAAACCCGATGCAAACGTAACTATGATATCAAATTAAATATGTAAACATGCATCTAAATTCCAAATCATTTACGTGACAATGAAAGCATAAACAAGTAACAGATTACATGGTGATAAAACAAGAGATTTTTTGCTTGGATGATACGAACGAGTGATTTCTCCTCTTGATCCATTATTAATTTATTGAATCCTCGTCTTGATTCAATAAATTAACTTTTGTGTTTGGTATCTAAAGTATTCAACTAATGTGGGTTAAACACCTTTTAAAATATCTTAAACCCTAGGTAAGTAATAGGCTTAATTTTGGGCCTTCGAATGAGCCCAATATACTACCAAGCTAGTCCAAAACTCATCCCAAAGTTATACCTAAACCATAAACCCAATCCAAAGCACTAAAAACGCATATTCGAGCCTCTGTGACACTCCAGAATCCAATATAAATGTTAATATCTCACAACAATATGAAATACCTCACGGTATAAATAAAATACACAATTATTATAAGCGTAACACATGGTTTATCATATAATTAATGTCATGAATTAATTATTTATAACACCCGACACTAAATTACATCACACACAAATTTAATTACAATCTATATTATGCATTTTATTATTACCAAATCACAAAAGCAATAATTCATCCTATTTATTAAATAAAAAATAAAAAATCACAAAAATACGGGGTATTACACTCAATTATAAGCCTCTACAACGACCAAAACTATTCCTCCATACATATTAACCATAAATTAACATATCTAACAAGTTTTTACAAGATTTAACATGATTCTAACATAATTACGGGTTGAATTTCAAATCTTGACATTCAAACTTTATATCATCTTTCTCATTCAATTGGGCCAAATTAACGTATGGTTAATATTAATTCCTTCACTACAATGTGATTATACATTAATCAATCATTTAAACTATAAAATTAATCATATTTATAATCTATAACGATTCAATTCATATTAATTAAGGTTTTCCAACAATATCATCCATATACTTATAAGTTAACATGAACATGAATTTAATAACTAAATCAATTCAAAGATACCATAAACATGCTTATAAATTAGATTTTAAAACTTATTAATACGCGCTTACCCTATTGATCATACACCACGATGAAAGTCATAAATCAATTACACTAATACAATAAACAAGATAGTATTTGTTGCTTTAAATGAAGCTTAATTTTTTATTCATTCCTCTTGAGTGTTCTTCCTCTTTCCCCAAATCTTATCTCTTGATGCTAGGGTTGCAATTATGATGTTTAATGAGGTTTATAAACTCATTTAAAGCTCTAAACCCGCAAGTCTACAATGGGTCCATTTTTGGGCCACCAATTAAGCCCCAAATACAAGCATAACGATCTTAAAACTTGGCCCATAGATGTACTTACTCACGGGGCTCAATTTTCCACAATAACAATACTATTCCAGGCCTCTGTAAACCTAGAGTTTCGTCCCACTAAACTAACCCATAACATTAAATTAATTACAATTGAATTAGTTTATTTTAAGAGTCATTCACCAATTATTTAAAATTATCATTTTAAATTTAGGTTATTAATCGAAACCAATTAAAAATAAACTACCCGTTAATTCATCTAAGTAAAGATTAATTAATAATTAAATAATTATTTTATTTAATTCCCAAAGGTATGGGGTATTACAAACTTCTCCCGTATAATTATAATATAAATGCATATGCTTATATTGGGACCCACTTTTGATTGTTGGAATTTCATGTGAGCCCCACTAGAGATGTGTATAAAAGGGTGCTCTACTAACTTTGAATTGAGATTTTAGAAATATGGATATCTGTGTGTGTTTACACCACATTATCACCTTCCAATGAAAGCTTTTCAGGTGGAATTACGAAATGAAAATTACAATTTAGTATAATGGATGGGTTTAATGCAAAAGGAAGCTCAAACGCTTGATGTTTGTCAAGGTTTTGGACGTGGGATTAAGCACTAAATGACGGTTATAGAGGCACTTAAGCCCCTAGATGGAGAAAACAAATTGGGTAACCACCCAACGATTATGTGACAGTTGCATGGAAAAAATTCTATAAATAATCTACTACCGTACAAAGAAAAAGGGGACTCCCTCAACAAGAAACTACTTTTAATCTTTTATCTCTTTTTCCTTTTATTTCCTTTTTTTTTGTTTATTTACAACTTTTCTTTTATTTGAAGTAGCTTGTAAGGTAGACTGTAACTTACTTTACACTTTATTAAAATTTTATTTTCCTTTACAGTTGTTTTATTTTAGTGTTAGTAGTGTAATCATGTCTTTCATTCATTAGAGTACTTTTTTTTGCATTTATCTTTCTTTAATTTGGAGATTTTATTTTTATTTCAGTTTATGTTAATTACCTTTTCTTCTTTCATTCTAGTTAATCGTAGTAATTCAACACTCGCATCAAAGTCTTCCCTAAGGAAAGCACAAGTCTACTTAATTAAAGCAACAAACGGTACACATTTTCTTGATTATCATAAGGCTAAGATAATCAATTGGTTGGGAAGACCATAACCTTGCATGGCACGCTCGCAATTAACCAAGCTAAGTGAAAACCACAAACATATTTTTGGCACACTAGGTGGGATGAAAGCGTTGAACAATTATTTACCATGGCTAGGACTAAACGAAGCGACGATGTTACAGAAAATATTGGTGAAATTGGTTCAACGGACCAACAAAACACTACTACAGAGCAAACAATAGTTGAAACTAACCAATAGTTACGACCAATTGCTCATGACCAATAATTCAATGTAACAACGACTCAAAGGGTCGAAAATATTCCCATAATGTATATTAGTGGTGTACCCTCAAACTTCCAAGTTAAATTGATAAACCAATTAAACCAAACTCTTGATCATCTTGGAAACATAATGCAAAACATCAATACCATGATCACAATAGTGACTAGTAGATTTTCCACTTATATTATCGTAATTTCCAATGGTCAACACTATGTACCAGAAATTAGTGTGAATACCTCTACTCAACCCAATCCATATCATCCTGTATATTACAGTCCTAATGCATGTGAAATCAACTTGGGAAGTAACCTAAGGATAGGAAATTATTCTAATGCCATTGGTCTAAGTGTGAACAACCCACTAGATGGTTTAGGAACAACAAACACTTACCGAAAGTTGGGTTACAATAACCCAGTAGGGAGAACACCTCTCTGAGAGGTAGAGATAACTAGACCATACTAAAACGAGACCAATTTAGGTTTCCCAAGCCCTTCGAACTATGGTATAATCAATAATCATGTGTTCGAATTAGAACTCGAGTGTTCGGGAACAATGGGAGGTTTGATAATTAAATCCCACAAGTATCTCAACTATTTCATTTCCAAACACAATAAAATGTGTCTCCCCAAATACCACCAACATTGTGCAACCAAAACTTATAATGAACTAAACTGTTGCCCAGTAAACAGGCAATTACCTATAGGTGTTGGGAGGAATGAAATTGTAGATCTCATACATAATATTTGTGAGCCAATGGCTCAAGGATGCAAACTCTTGTGTATAGAAAACTGTACCTTGAATGGGTAGATATGACTGAACTACAATGGGTTTGTAATTTCCGACCTTCTTTCTCGTTTCAGAAGATGAGTGTCAGTCCATAGTGGAACACATTGCTAGGTTCACTAGTGTTTCAAGGCTAAGAATAATCACAAGGGAATGTCTTTGGAAAAATTATGCAATTTTTTAGTCTGTACTACCATTAAGGCAATGTCAAAACTTCAGGGAACCATAAATATATCAGGTATGGTTTTAATAAAGCCAAATCCCATCAGTATTTGGTAGCTTCAAGTCCCGTAAAAATACAAAAATGAGTTCCAATGGCGAAAAGAGTGCCAACTTAGTTTGTTGCTCAGGACCTAAAGGTGACATAACAATTTAATGAGATGCTTAGGAGACTAAGAATTGTAAAACCTCAGCAGGTGGCCCCTGGTATGTGGCATGTGGTGCATCCACTAAAATCAGAGAAGAGATAACCAAAAATTATGACAACTCACACTCAAGAAAGGAGAATCCAAAAAAAGTTCAAGGATTGGTAAGAAGCCTAAAAGATTATACACCCTATTGTATCAGAGGGGGTTGCTTTTTCATCATCCAAGTTGAATACAAGATTCTATAGGGTGCCCAAGGGGAGTCAATTTTCTCCTGGCTTGTTGGTTAAAAAATTTAAAGAGATTGAGAAGGCCATGAGTGTGGATAGAGATAGTTTCTCTAGAAATAGCTCTTCTAATGAGGAAGAAAAAGAAGAAATTATGGATGTTTATGTAATATAACCTCACCAAGGAACTATACAACAACAATTCATCCAATTTTGGGTATTTACCTCATAAATTTTTAATTAACATGGTTGTGATCCTCCCAAAGTGGTTCGAAGCTGAAGAGGGACATGAGGTTCCTGAAATGGAACTCGATGAGGATGAGAAATCAAAGGTAGACAACTTTAACTTGTTTGTATTTGCTCTAGATTTTACATATGGTTTCGAAGAGCCTATTAAGAATATAACTAATCATATTAAACCATTGTTTATAAAAGCTTGGATAAATGGAGTTTCAATTAATAAAATATTAATAGATAATGGATCTACTGTTAATATAATGACATACTCCATGCTTCCTAAGATAAACAAAGAAAATGCTAAATGGGCCCAAACGAAAATTATAATCTCTAGTTGTACTAAATATAAAAAGTTGACCAAAGGTGTACTACCAGTTGATATTGAAGTAGGCACTAGGAAATCTAAAATTGATTTCTTTATCATTGAAGCCAAACTAAGCTTCAATACATTACTTTGGTTGGAGAAGTATCAGAAGGAGAAGTCTCAGATGAGGATTGGGAGGAGTTAGCTTTTGGTCTGATGGGACCAACATAAAAAGACAACATGGGTTTTTTAATGGATAGTACACCCATTGTCGTTAAAAAGGTCAATGAAAGTTTTGTCGTGGTTCTATATAAGGTCAAGAATCCAGATTTGATTACAAGGATTAGTGAACATAGACCCATTAATTGGGTCAATTATGTGTTCGAATATGATAAGTAGGATGAACATCCTTATGAAAGTCGTGAATTGTATAGTTCACCAGTGAAGTATGAAGACTAATGGTAAATTAAATAAATCCTTTATTAGAAGTCAACTTAGAAACCAAACAAAATAAGAAGGTGATATATATTAGTGAAAACTATAGCAAGGGTAATTTTTGTGGACCTTTTAGATCATTACAAAGATGATTTTCTTTGGAATGTGATGAAATGTCTGGCCTAGACAAGAAATTGGTGGAGCACAAACTGCCAATCGAAAAGAGTACAAACATGTTAAGTAACTGCCACGACATATGACTCCAGAAGTCATTACCAAAATAAAAGAAGAAATCAAAAGGATGTTGAAGGTTAAATTAATTAGGATAACAAGGTATGTTTAATGTCTCTTTAACATAGTGCTAATTATTGAGAAAAATAGCAAATCAAGAGTATGCATTTATTTTAGAAATTTAAATAATGCCACTCCAAAAAAATTAATATCTAATGCCAATAGTACATTTATTAGTTGATAGATCTGTTGGTTATGCTATCATGTCAATGATGGATGGTCATGTAGGTTACAATCATATATGTGTAGTTGAGATGTGCATAAAATTACTTTTAGATGCCCTTAAGGGAGCCTTCGAACATATAAAATGCAATTTGGATTAATGAATGCAGGGGCCACTTAAGTAAGGGGAATGCATACCATTTTATATGAAATTGTTCACACATTTTTAGAGTGTTAATGATATAATTGTCAAGTTAAAATAGTAATTGTTCATATAACACACCTGAAAAAGTCCTTCTAAAGAATGAAACTTCATCAACTTAAAACGAATACTTTAAAATGTGCCTTTGGAGTTTCTGCAGGAAATTTCCTATGATACTTGGTACACCAAAATGGAATACAACTTGATCAAAATAAAGCTAATGTTATAATTTTAAGCTCAGATCCCCAAAATAAGCATGATACACAAAGGTTCTTGGTTCAGGTTAATTTCATTCGTAGATTTACATCTAATGCAATAAGAAAAGGTGTTTTCTCCTTTATTAAAGATAAAAGATCAAGAGGAGCTAGATTGGAAAGAAGAGGATGAGCTAGCTTTTCAGACACTCAAGAGGTAATTGGTTAAGCCACCCATTTTGGCACCTCCAAGGAAAGATAGGCCACTAAAGTTGTATATTTCATCCTCTAATGCATCAATTGGAATTATATTATATCAAGATGATGATAACCACAATGAATTAGTTGTGTATTATCTTAGCATATTTCTAAATAATTGCGAATGTAGAGATTCTGTAATGGAAAAATAATGTTTGACTTTGTATTTTGGTGCTATGAAACACTATACCAATTGTGTTCACTTGTCATAGTCAAGGACCATGATAAATTTGGGGGTGATAACATCCTACATCATGGTCCTTGATTGTGACAACATCTTGTTGTCATGGTCCTTTACACACTAGGATACCACTAATAAATTATAGTGAACAAGCCTTATCATAGTCAAGGATCATGATAATATAATAATTTTCATGGTCATGTAACGATCCTTGACCATGACAAGTTTTGGTATTATCACGGTATTGTCACTATCCTTGACCATAACAAGTCCAAACTTACCCGTACACACAGTTAACTTTGGTCGTGCGCACAATTATATGCAATGCTAAAATGTATGGCAAGACATGCACATGGGCCAAATTATAGTCGTGACAATGACCCTTATTTTTTCTATAATTTTTTCACGATCCTTGACTGTAACAAAAAGGAGTTGTCACGGTCAATGGCCATAAAAAAACTGTAAAAAATGACGAAAAAAATATGTGGCAGTAGCCACTGGCCAACAGTAAACCTGTTTAAAAAAAGTTATATTTTTTATCATCAACATAATCAACAAGATAATATGATATAACAATGAAATCAAAACTAAGACATACCAATTCCATATATCATACCAAATAAATGTTTCAAGTTTATTACATTAATATATCAAAAGTTTAATTACATCAACTAAGTTTTATCAAATGTAACATCCTGCAAAAACTTAATAAGGTTGGAGAAGAAAAGTTATCCAAATGATGTGCGCCCCCAAATGTGTTGTCCAAGCACTACCTTGCTCATCCAACCACAATAACTTGTCCTCTTTCCCCACCATAATCTTAGTGACCCAGGCTCAGAACTCAAAATGCTATAGTATACGGTTGTGCACCGTGGTACCCAGAGTGATGCTCATGTCCTTCACTCCATTGGTAATTCGGTCATCTCCAAGCGTGTCAAGGATATATACTCTCTACCAATTTGGCTCAAATGGATTCAGGATAGGTTAATTGGGGGTAAAGTACATGTCATATGGGGATGATGAGTTTATCTTATTTGGTGAGGTGGATGGAGTAGTTGTCCCCTCACCCACTTTCTACTTACCATTTTCTTTATCATTCGCCTTCCCCTTCATTTTATTCGTGACTACGCATTTGACCCATTTGAACATGTGGCTCATCGTTTGCTAGAGACTTTTCAATTTTGAGGCCGTGTATGATTTGTACATTTCAAACTTGGAGGACAACCTACTTTCACCGCAAGCAAGTCCCATCAACTTTGACTTTCCTATCCGGGTACAAACACTCAGAGTACAACCTTTTTTATTTGGACCCAACAGTTGGTGAGTGCGTCCATATTCAAAGATGCCTTATGGGCATCACTCTGGGTGTTTTGCATCGCCTTTATTATCTCATGAAACAATATAAAAATACATTATTAACTTTGAAAAAGAATAGTAATAAATAGTCTGAAAATTGATAATATAATCTTAATTATAACTTATGATGGTCTCGATGACCTGTGAATTTGGAGGATCGCCCTTCTTCATCTGAATCTTTATATAGGAGTTAGTAATACGTGGCTTTCCCCCCGGGCCACTCCCAAACTCCTATAAAACGCTACCAAATTAAAAAAAATGTTGTTGGAATCATATAAAAACTTTAGTTATAGGTTAGGATTGATTTTGGATCACTTATATATGAATATAGTTGAGTTTTGTTATGATTTAGGAGATTGGGAGATTGTAAATGGAGGGTTTGAGGTTGAAATCTTCATTTAGATAGACTCGTGCCTTCTGCTTGACGTGAATCGATTCAGTCAGTAACCAAATCGAGTTGGCCCCTGGGATTGTAAAAAAATAAAATACAAATGCATGGGCATTGGTTTCGTTTTTTTATTTTTATTGAATTTACTATGAATATATTACTAACGAAAACTTGTTGACAGTTTGGAGATTTTTATTTTTAATTAAAAGAGACTAATTAAATTAGTTTTATCTGGATTTAAGCATGATAACCTTTATATGATTAGGATTACTGGTCTTGTGAATTATGTGCAATATATCATGTGTTAGTTCTCATGGGATATGTACTAGAGTGGATATTCTAACGGGGAGCATACAATGGAGACCACTTCGGTACCCCGATAGAGAGAGACGAGCTTTACCCTGGACAATACGTGATGAAAGTCCCTACTATATCTTTCAAAGATGTATAGGGATGATCCCTTCATATAGCTTTTGGTTATGTTATGTGAGTTCGACATCGTTTACCAACCAAGGAACAAAATTAATGGAATAGCTTTGGTAGACTTCATGGCGGAGTTTACATAGGCTAAGGCCGAAAAAGAAGTTGAAGAAGAATAACTTCCGCAATGTGATATCCCGCCTATTCTAATCACGGGTGATATGTCCTTCATTAAAACAAACAAGAATCTCATCTGGTTCGTTCTTACAATCACCGTCGAAAAACTTTTTAATTACTAACCACCTAGGTTAAATTAAGTTGGTGCTAAATTTTATCTTTCAATTAAATAACAACATGCGGAATTTAAAATCAATAAACCAACCCATCCACATAAATATAAACTGAGAAATCTCACAACAGATATATAAATAAAACTGAATATACCATCGATCCCAAACAATCCAAATATATGTCTGACATCATAAATTTGAATTTAAATACAATCTGATCAATAAACTAGAGAAAATAAATAGTCTGAAGGGCAACACGTCCAAAAGATGTAATTAAAGTAATCCTATCTTGATGTGAATGAGGTGAAGCGTTTAAAGCAACTCCTGCAAGTCTCTAAAAATGATGCAACAACGCATCCCTGGATAGAATCACCAAGCTGGGCGTCCCTGTGGTTGGACACCTAAAAGGTTTTGAAAATATTTTGACATGGGTCAGAGTCGAAAAAAATAATTGAAAATATTTTGCAAGTGTTTAAATCACAATCTAAAAACAGTTCTTAGATACACATGTTAGTTCAACGTACACTCCCTTGAGTTCCTCACATCTCATCTAATGTGAACGCCTAATGTACCTACCTAGCTATGCTACCTATCCCAACTAGATAAATTATCTAACTAACCTCAAAACTCTAGCACACTCACATGACACATACGACTCGCTACCACGATATCAATAATAAATAATTCCCACGTATTATTATTGATTTAACTAATTAAGTTTCTCTACTTAATCCCTTTTAGATATACGCGATTTATCAGTACTACAATCACACATAAGTAGACAAAACATATTTGTATATATTTATCACACACATAATATATACAACTATAGCATCCCCAAAATAACCCCTCGTGATGCTGTCATACTCTACTACCAAGTCCATGTACCTCTCATACTAAATCAAGGACTATTGGTTCGACAAGTCTCCTCGAACCCCAAATCAATCAACACAATGGAGGTGAATATAATTATAAGCCTTTGGGATGCGCACATACCTAACGTACCCGAACTACCTGCCAGCCACACTAATACACAAACATAGTGAGTCACCCTAACTTCCATGTTTTGGGGTTCAAATTCAGACCTCATTGGAATCGTCAAGGTGGGATCACCCTCGGCGTGGAAACCTCCTGATAGCAGGAATCGTAGGCATGTTCACGCACATAAACAAATCATAATCATAGGTATTCACACAGTCAATATATATATATATATATATATATATATATATATATATATATATTTATCTTTATCCGGTAGGTATACACACAACCCAAATATATCAACCCATACGTTGTATATATCTCTCACATACTCAACGCACCCTTAATTACCATTATAACCTCAAATAGTATACTTTCGAGTATCGCTCATTACCTTAAGGGTCCTAGTTATCCCTTAATTAATATCTATAGTTATTTCACTCTTACACTACTGGTTAGAATCATAGGGTCACTCATACTTCCCGTGATCCATTTCAAATCGTGCACATTCATGTACTATGGATATATGCCCTATTATCCCGAGCCTTAACTCAACTCAATTTATTTAAACCTAATCCCTACCATAGGCCTACTTACATTCAATATAATCCTCTTTATCATTTACAGATTCCCCCCAAATTCCCCCATTAATTATTCACAAATTCAGGGTTTTAAAGGAAAATTTTCACAAATTTGGGCAAACCGAATTGATTCGCCCAAAGTCCAAATCGATTCTCCCTTGGGCTGAATCAATTCAAAAAGTATCAGGTCATTTTCTCCAATACACTATTATGTTTTTCACCATTTTTTTAAACACAACTCTCACTCTCATATAATTTAACCTAACATCTATTATGAGTATAGGAATGGATCCCAACGAAGTTTCATCATCAAAACATCATTAAATTCCACGATTCACAAGATTAAAGTCTCTAATTAATTCATGCAAACCCCAGTTTCATATTTCAACTAAGTTCTTCATAAACCCAAATTTCATCTCTTATATTATCCTAACAATTCAGATTTCGAAATTATAAATCCAGAATCAAAACCCCTAACATGTTTTCTCATCATTAACATGAATATGGTCCAATATTTCTTTTAAAAATCATGAAATCATGCTAGATATCTTAACTCCTAGCGTGGGTATTATAACCAATTCAAAAGAAGCAAGATAAACACTTGCCATATGGAAATTATCTGATTTCATTTTTTTGATGATGACGAGTTTGTCTTCCCTTCCAATCCACACTCCACGGATGATGGTGATAAAAGAATAAGGTTGAAAGCTTCAAGAATCCTCTCACAAGCTCTAAAAATGCTATTTATTTCTTATTTAATGACCCTCTCTCTCTCTCTCTCTCTCTCTCTCTCTCTCTCTCTCTCTCTCAAGATAATCCTAGCCATACACTCCTATGGGCTATTATACTCTTGTAATTTTTGGAGTTCTCCCTATCACAAACTCCCAAATGATCGGAATGCCCTCTCGTGATGCCGGTTTGGCCTAAAATCGCCCCGAGACCCAATAACTACTCCGGGTACACCATTTTAACTATTTTGACCCTTTCGAAGCCAACCGTGATCTCAAAATCATCATCCAAGTTACTCTAAAATAATTTCTATCATAACCTCATATAGTCCACACACGACATCCGATTGAGATATACCACTGTCACTCACTATGACATAAAATACTAAATCACTATTCACTTAGTAATTTTATTTGATAAACATTAATCATTTTTCTCTAATTAATAATCTAATTAACACATAATATTTAATTCCATTAAATTATGTCACGCGTGTAATTTAGAATTTATCGAATTAATTAAATTTTTGTGCTAAAAAAATACGGGGTGTTACATACTTCCCCCCTTACAAAGGAATTTCGCCCTTGAAATTGAGACGTACTTGCGGTAAATAACTTTGGATACTACTCTTGAATGTTATCCTCTCGCTCCAACATTGACTCGTCAACATTGTGGTGACCCCATTGAACTTTAACTAAGGGTACCACCTTAGACCACAATTTACGCTCACTATGATCAAGTATCGCTATCGGGGTCTCCTCATACGATATATCTGGCCGCAAGTCAATCTCCTCTAATGGGACACGGAAGAAGGACCACTCACTCCTCTAGTACTTATTCAATGATGACATATGAAACACATCGTGGATCCTCCGCGGATGCTTCGGTAGTCCCAACCTATATGCTACTGGTCCCACCCTCTCGATAGTAAAAAATGGTCCCACATATCTCGACGCTAGCTTCCCCTTCTTGTCGAATCTCTAAACTCCCTTCACAGGAGACACCCGCACCAGCACCTGGTCACCAACCTCCAGCACTACGTGCCACCTGTTTACATCAACGTAACTCTTCTGCCTTTCTTGAGCCCAATAACTTATTGTCCCCCACCTCTAACCAACAAGCGGGTGAACGAAAAGGCTGCCCATATAGTGCCTCGAATGGTTCCATGCCGATGGTGAATTGGTAGTAGTTGTTATACATAAAGTCTGCCAAAGGAAGGTATTTCTCCCATCCTCCCCCAAAGTCAAGTATACACACCCACAGCATATTCTCAAGCATCTAAGTAACCCTCTTTGTCTAACCATCTATCTGTGGGTGATACGCTGTAATTAATCGCAAATTCGTGCCTATAGACTCCTGAAATCTCTGCCAGAAATGGGACATAAATATTTTATCCCAATCGAACACAATACTAATCAGAACTCCATGTATCCATACTATCTCAATGATAAATAACTATGCAGACTGCCTCGTTTCAAAATCTGTTCGAACTGGAAGAAAATGGGCCACCTTAGTCAACCGAACCACTATCACCCATATGGAGTCGTGACCTCACTGCGATAACGGTAACCTAATAGTAAAATTCGTAAAAATACTCTCCCACTTCCACATGGGAATCTCAAGTGGCTACAATATCCCGATCGGTCTCTGGTGGTTTACCTTCACTAACTGGCAGGTAGCACACTTCGAGACAAACTCCGCTATATCCCGCTTCATCCCTGACTACCAATACTACCTATATATATCCTGGTACATCTTATCCCCACTGGGATATACTATAAATTTGGACCCGTGAGACTCTGACATCACCACATGTCGCAATTCCTCATCCTTGGAACCATGAATCTCCCATTAAAAAGAAAACCAAAATCTGAACTGATCGAGTATGTCTCTACCCCATTAGCTAACAAATGAAGAATCCTGTCCTGGAAATACTGATCCCCTACCTGTGCTCTCACCACCCTCATCACAATCTCGGACGTGATAGCTAGTACGGACACGAACTCTCTGGCAACCTCATCATCATATCGAAGCTCTCTCCACTTCGCCTTCCACACCTCCGCTATCTCCTCGCGAGCTGTCATCTCAATGTGTCCACCACCATGTTAGCCTTACCAGGATGATACTGAATATTAAATAGGTATCCTTCATGAACTCCAACCACCTCCTCTGCCTCGTGTTCAAATATTTCTGCATGAAAAGATACTGAAGGGATTTATGATCTGTGAACAAAGTGAACTATTCCCCAATAGATAGTGCCTCCAAATCCTTAAGGTAAAGACAACTGTGACCAACTCCAAGTCATGGGTGGGGTAATTCCTCTCGTGGGGGATTAAGCTTATGAGATGCTTAAGTTATAGCCCTCTCCTCCTGTTGTAATACACCCCAAGTACCTGCAAGGATGAATCAGTGTAAACACGATACTCCACTCCTCCCTCTAGGTAGTGGAAGTACAGGTGCGAAAGTTAATTTGTCCTTTAGCTCATCGAAAGATAACTGATAATGGCCGTCCCAAACAAATGACACCCCTTTGCGAGTCAGATTCGTCAGTGGACTCGCAATCTTTGAGAAACCCCGAATAAATCGTCTATAATATCCGGCCAACCCCAAAAAACTGTGAACTTTGGTCTGTGTCGTGGGCTATCCCCACTTCCTCACCACCGATACTTTACTCGGATCTACTGCTATGCCCCTTTTAGACATAAAGCGGCTAAGAAATTGCACCTCCCGAAGCCAAAACCCACACTTCTCAAATTTAGCATACAACCGGTGTTCCTGTAGTGTATGTTAAACCATCCGTAAAGGCTCGGTATGCTCATCCTCAGAGAGAGTAGACTAGAATATCATCATTGAACACAATCACAAACTGGTCAAGGAACTCTTTAATGACCCGATTCATCAAATCCATAAATACTGTTGGCGCATTGGTGAGCCCGAATGACATCACCCTAAACTCGTACGACCCATACCATGTCAAAAAAATAATTTTGGGAACGTCTTCCTCTTTAATGCCAACTGATGATAATCGGACCTCAGATCAATCTTGGAGAAGTAAGCTGCTCCCCTCAGCTGGTCGAACATATCATTAATCCGAGGTAGTGGGTACTTATTTCGGATCGTGACATTGTTCAACTCTCTGTAATCTATACACAATCGGAGTGATCCAACCCTCTTCTTGACGAAAAACACTGGCGCACCCCACAGTGAAGTACTCCGTCTAATAAAATCCTGCCCTAGAAGCTACTGAATCTTCTCCTTCAACTCCCTCATCTCAGATGGGTCCATGTGGTAAGGCGCTCAGGCTATAGGCCTCGTACCCAACACTAGGTCAATCACAAACTCTATTTCCAGGCCAGGTGGCAGTTCGGGTATCTCCCAAAATACATCCTCAAACTCCATCACTACTGGAAACAAGTCTAACGAAACAAATACCTATTGTGAGGTATCCTCCTCGATGTAGTATATATGTGTGCTCGACCCTCCCTCAGGAAAAGGCATTGTCACTAAGAACATCTCCTGCCCTGGAATCGATAATACAATAGTCCTCCCGAAACAGTCCACCATCGCCCTGTATCCAGCTAGCCAGTCCATACCCAATATAACATCATACCACTCCATGTCTAACAAAAGAAAATCTCTGACTAAACCTAAACTACCTACATCGATGTCCACACCCCTACAGATCGAGTGTATAAACGACCCACTACCCATCAGTGGTCCACACACATAAGGAGACTATCAGCTGTCTATAATAGGCCGATCGCTCATGAAAATCTAGTCGTTATAAATGAATGTGATGCCCCAGTATAAAAAATAATCCTACCCCCATGCCCAATATTTGGAAACTTACCCTCTACTAACGGTGGTGCCTATGGAGCCTGCTGTGCGAAAGCATCTTGGACGTTATAAACCCGTCCGTACTATAATTTTCCTTGCTGCGGTGGAGTGGGTGAGGATGGTGTTATAGGTGGATTCTGTGCCTGCTGCTCCTATGGGTAACCCTGCTACTACCGTGCTCTACCCTTCTGTGGGCAATCCCTCCTCTTGTGGCCTGTCTGACTATGAATAAAGCATTGATTTGAAAACTCTCTCTATCTCTGGCCCTGACGTGCTGACTTTGCTATTGTATCTGATGGCCTTGACCCTGCTAGCATCCCCTATTATTCCCTTATCCCCGATGCCCTTGAGAAACCTGCTATTATAGAGGACCCTACTGGCCCTGCCTATAACATCCCTCTGGTCGATAGTCCCCATATCTGAACCTCTTGGCTTGATCCCCCTGTTGAGAATCCTGCACCTGCTATCTGCCTGACTTTTGTTATTGTTGTTGTGGTGATCCACTAGCCTCGCTACCCCTGCCTTGCCCTATTGTCTAGGCTCATATTATCTCTTGCTCCCTTTCATATGGAAGCGATGGTCCTGAAAGTGTAACAGTGATGCATTAACGACATATGTATAAGTCACTGATGCAGGGTTGCCAATCAAATGCTGCCTAATATTCCAGGCTAAACCATCTGTTGATACCAAAATTAATGTGCTGATGTGGACGAAGAAGATGAAGACACGTGTCAATCTACATGGCACAATAGCAGCGAGGAAGATCATTTCCCGACCAACCGTGCTTCTTTCCGAGAAACTCTATCACACCGAGGAACTCTATCATCCCGAGATACTCTAAGTACTCCGAGGAACTCTTGATCAACAAGCAACTAAGGCGGTCCGAACTGCATCTCGGCCGTATCATTAATTACCAGACGGACAAGTGTTCAACTATCCATTGTATTCTTAACGCACACGCTGCATTAAATGTATTACCCTTTCATATGTATATCATTTAATGTATTGGACCTTTCATGTACAGCCTAAAGGCTATAAATACCTTGTATCATCCTCAATTCTGGGGGACCGGAATTTCTTGAGAGAACTTGTAATCAAGAATTCCACAAACACTCAGCAATAACATAACAGTGGACGTAGGCTTTATTCCTAGCCGAACCACTTTAAAAATCTTTGTCTTATTTATTTATCTGTGATTGAATAATTAGAGCAATCTAATTTTTTACATCAACAGATTGGCGCCGTCTGTGGGAAACGACTGTTATTATCGTTTTTCATAAAAATCATTTGTCACCAATGGCAGATAATCCAGAATCTAGTAATCGAAATGTTGGAAATACTGGAAATCATCCAAATCCATCTGCATCCCCAGATCTGGCTGGAATTATGACAAATCTGGCTCAAGGACAAACCTCCATGCAAGAATCTATGAGGCAACTTATTCAAACTCTTCAGGGCGGTGCACCTACCTATTCAGGGCAAAGGAGTGATCATAGGCAATCGCAATCTAGACGTACTGGGTCATATCGCAATGAGGAGTCTAATGATTTTTCTTATCAACCTGGGCGAACTTCATCGATACGGGCTTCGGATACAGATCAACGTATCACTCTCTCTCCGGAGAGAACTAGCGCTTTGGAAAGGTTAAGTAGAGTATCTCCTTTCAGTCGGTTAGGACCAAGGAGGAACATGAGTCCACCTAGGGCTCCATCAAGAAGTTTTCGACCACCACCAGGTTTGAGAGAAGGATCTGCGCAATCGCGACCAACCACTCGTCGAGATAAATCTCAGGAAGCTACGTCAGAGCAATCAGTTGCTCGGACTAAGCGGCCCGAGGAAGGGAATGAAGCATGGAAAGGTTCCATTCAACGGTTGGAGGATAGACTGGGAGAAATGGCTAAGGCGAGAAACCCCTTACAGAGAACTTTTGTTCAAGGAACACCTTTTGTGCAAGCCATTGTGGATTTCCCTACACCGTCGAAATTCAAAGCACCCGTAGTGAATCCCAAGTACGATGGAAAGACAGATCCCGTACTTCATATAGAACAGTACCAAGCTGCTGCAGATATCTACGCTGTCCCCGACGAGATGAGGTGTAGAGCATTCTCGGGAACTCTTACCGGATCTGCACAGATATGGTACAATAATCTTCCTCGGGGTAAGATTTCAACTTTTGTTCAGTTAGCCGAGCTGTTTATTGGCAATTTTTGTTTTGGAGCAAAGCCGGTAAAGCGAGTAGCACACTTGCTAAGTGTTAGACAAAAATCAGGTGAAAGTACTAGAGATTACATAACTCGTTTCAATAACGAAAAGTTGGAAGTCATAGATTATGAAGAAAAGACAGCAATCACTGCTCTGATGAGTGGTTTGCTGCCTAACAAGCTGTATTACACTTTGGCCAAAGATCCACCTAAAAATATGTCGGAGTTGATGGCAAAGGCGGCCAAAATCATGAATGCCGAGGAGGCTATGGCTGCGAAGAAGAATATGGATAAAGAAGTTAAAGTGGAGGTCGACAATTCTAAGAAGAAAGATCAGAAAAGTAATGGTGGTGACAAATATTCCAAGAATAACAGGATGAAGTTGGAAGCCCTAAAGAAGTATGATAATTATACTCCATTGAAAGTGGGTATTAATCATGTTTTGGAAGAAATCAGGAATAACGAGGAAATCAAATGGCCAGAGAAACTGAAGACAGATCCCGACCTGAGGAATAAGACCAAATATTGCGAGTTTCACAAAGATCATGGCCATATGACCAAAAATTGTATAGCCCTTCAGAACGAGATTGAAACACTCATCCGAAGAGGAAAATTATCAAAGTACGTAGATCGCAGGAGTGAGAGGAAGAATGATGATAGAACTAGAGAGAGATCTAGATCTCCTCGTCGTGCAGAGGAGAAAAAGAGGAAGGACCATGAAGAGGATCCAGATGATGACCCCGATCTTCCCAAAAAGCCAAGGAAACCTGAACGAGAGGTATTTTCCATACGTTTTGGGTCATTTGATTGTAATGTTATTACAGGAGGAGATGCAGGAGGAGGAGACCTTACTGCAGAAAGAAAAGCTTATCTCGGAGAGGCTCAAGCTTGTTCATACATTCAGCGAATAAACCTGGCCGAGGATGATCGTCCGAGGAAGGTAAACAAAGAGAAGCTAGTGATTGGTTTTTCAAAAAACGACCTGGCAGGTGTTCTCTACCCTCATGATGATCCTCTGGTGATCAAAATGAGGATGAAGGATGTGGTCATTTCAAGGGTGTTAGTAGACAATGGTAGTTCAGCAGACATCATGTATTATTCATGCTTTGATAGCTTGAATTTAAAATTATCTCAATTAGAACCTTATCACAGACCCCTTATGGGTTTTGCTGGCGAGAAAGTTTTTCCACTTGGGACGATCAAGTTGGATATACTCATTGGAACTTGGCCTGCTTGTCGAACAGAAAGAATACGCTTTTTTGTAATGGATAAAAATGTGCAGTCCGCCTACAACATCATCATGGGAAGAGTTGGATTGAAGAAGTTCGAAGCAGTTCCATCTACAGTTCATCAGTGTTTGAAATTCCCAACGAATTTTGGAGTAGGAATTATGAAAGGTGATCAAAAAGTAGCTCGGGAATGCTATTATTCGTCTGCCGAGCAAGAGGAACTTGAAGAATTACAGAAAAAGACTACTACTTACCAAGTGGAGGAAGGCACAGAAATTGAAACTCTTGACCCTAGGGATGAATCTCAACTCGTAAAAGGACAGGTTGTGGAATCTACAGAAATTGTTATCCTGGACGACGAGCATCCTGAACGAATAACTCAGATAGGGTCGTCGTTGGATTTTTCAATAAAACAGGAGTTGATAACTTTCTTGAGAAACAGGAAGAATACTTTTGCTTGGAGTCATGAAGACATGCCAGGAATAGATCCAAACTTCTTATGTCATGAACTCAATGTGAATAAAGAGATCAAACCTGTGAAGCAAAGAAGAAGAGTGTTTAGTCCCGAGAAGAACCAGGCCATACAAGAGGAGGTCGAGAAACTCCAGAAAGCCCAATTCATTGAAGACGTGAAATATCCAGATTGGTTGGCGAATGTGGTGATGGTAAAGAAGAAGAACAACAAATGGAGAATGTGTGTTGATTTTACTGATCTCAACAAGGCATGTCCAAAAGATCATTTTCCATTGCCCAGAATTGATCAACTAGTGGATGCTACTTCGGGACACGAGCTACTCAGCTTCATGGATGCTTATTCTGGCTACAACCAAATCAAAATGAAACCTGAAGACAGGGAAAGTACTTCTTTTATTACCCCAAGGGGAACTTATTGTTATAATGTTATGCCTTTTGGTTTAAAAAATGCAGGTGCAACATATCAGCGGTTGATGAACAAGATATTCACCGAACAAATCAGCCGCAATATGGAGGTCTATGTCGACGACATGCTCACCAAAAGCAAGAGAGCTGCAGATCATTTGGTTGACTTGAGTCAAACTTTTGATCAACTGGATAAATACCAGATGAAGCTTAACCCGACGAAATGTACCTTTGGAGTACGAGAAGGAATGTTCCTCGGATACATCGTCAACCAACGAGGTATTGAGGCAAATCCAGAAAAGATCAAAGCTCTTTTAGGGCTGCGATCCCCGACGACGAAGAAAGAAGTGCAAAGTCTTACCGGACGAGTTGCAGCACTCAACAGATTTGTATCCCGAGCAACTGATAAATGCCTCCCATTCTTCAAAACACTACGAAAAAGTTTTGAGTGGACTGATGAATGTGAGAAAGCCTTTCAAGATCTGAAGAAGTATTTGGGAGCCCCACCATTGTTGTCTAGGCCAATAACTGGAGAGAAGCTGTACTTGTATTTGGCAGTATCAGAAAATGCAGTTAGCTCGGCGTTGATCAGATTGGAGAATGGAGTCCAGAAGCCAATTTATTACACAAGCAAGGCCTTCCGAGGTGCGGAAATCAGATACCCAAAGCTGGAAAAATTGGCACTGGCATTAATTGAAGCAAGTAGAAGAATGAGACCATACTTCCAGGCCCATACCATCATTGTGTATACCGACATGCCGTTAAGACAAGCCCTTCACAAGCCAGAAAAATCAGGAAGATTGATGTACTGGGCAATAGAGCTCGGTGAATATGATATTGTGTATGAACCCAGATCATCGTTGAAAGGGCAAGCCGTGGCAGATTTTATAGCAGAGTTCACATACCCTGATACCCCCGAGGAGCAAAAGATGCTTGCTGACCTACCTGTGGACGATACAGGATCGACAGACACAGATCCAAACCAACCAAGGTTGGTAAAAGGACTTGTGGATGTAGAAAAATCATTATATTCAAACCCCGACCAACTCCGGTTGGTAGAGGGGCGCGAACAAATGACCGACGAGGAACGATGGATACCCGGGGATGATGAAAGAAAACAGATGATATTTCACCGAGGAACTCTAACAGATAAGAAATTTGAAGACGAGTTACATACATGGAGATTATATGTAGATGGATCATCTTGCACGGCTGGTTGTGGAGCAGGGATTGTTTTAAATTCTCCAGATGATATTGACATGGAGTACGCCTTGAGATTCCAATTCAAAGCTTCCAATAATGAGGCTGAATATGAGGCTATGATAGCAGGCTTTCATTTGGCGAAAGTTATGGAGGCACGTCAAGTAATTGTTTTCAGTGATTCTCAGTTAATTGTGAATCAAATGATGGGAATATATGCAGTGAAGGGAGAGTTAATGGTGAAGTACCATGCAAAAGTGATGGAGTTATTGAAAGAATTTGATGCTATTCAATTGGTGAGGATACCGAGAATGGAGAATGCTAGAGCAGACGCATTGGCCCGACTAGCGTCAGCTACGCGCACCGAACTGCGAAGAACAATACCAATTGAAGTACTAGAAAGTCGGAGCATAGAAGAAGATCTGACGGTGAAGATTATTACCCTTGATTTAGGACCATCTTGGATGGATCCTATCAGAGCATACATTGAAGAAGGAGTACTACCGGAGGACAAACTAGCTGCCAAGAAATTGAAGTATAAAGTTGCTCGGTATGTGTTAACTAATGGTGTTTTGTATAGACGAGGCATTATGGCAGGTTTGCAGAGATGTGTGCATCCATCAGAAGTCAAAGAATTGATTGAAGAAATCCATGAAGGATCTTGTGGAGCTCATGTAGCAGGTCGGACTCTACTGCAAAGGGTGATGACACAGGGATATTACTGGCCGACGATGAGAGCTGATTGTATAGCCTATGCTAAGAAGTGTGACAAGTGCCAAAGTTTTTCCTCCATCCGAAGAACTCCACAGGCATTGTTGACACCCATAACATCACCTTGGCCATTTGCCATGTGGGGGATTGATCTAGTTGGACCACTGCCAACGACCCGAGGAAGGTTCAAGTATCTCGTCGTAGCAGTAGACTATTTTACTAAGTGGGTGGAAGCTGAACCACTAATTGATATGACGTACGAGAAGGTGTATCAGTTCATATGGAAGAATATCATTTGTCGGTATGGTCTCCCCCACGCTTTCATCACAGACCATGGAACGCAATTTGATAATGAAGAATTTGCTGCCTATTGTCATCAGTCAAACGTCTTGAAGTTTCATTCAGCACCAGGCCATCCCCAAAGTAATGGACAGACTGAAGTGACGAACTGAACATTACTAAATGGGTTGAAGAAGAGGTTAAGTGAGGCTAAAGCAAATTGGATTAATGAGCTACAGTTAGTTTTGTGGGCTTACCGAACAACTCCCCGAACAGCAACAGGAGAATCACCATATATGCTAGCGTTTGGAAGTGAGGCTGTGATACCTGCCGAGTTGGGCCTACCAACACATAGGGTGTTAAATTTCAATTCTCCGATCAGTGATCTGATGAGAAGGATGGATTTGGATATGCTCGAGGAAGTCAGAGAAGAGGCAGCCATTAGGAATGCTGCTTATCAACAACGAACAGCTCTGTTTTACAACAAAAGGGTAAAGAAATGTGATTTAAAAGAGGGGGATTATGTGCTAAAGAAGGTCATTCAGAAGCAGAATAAACTGGAAGCAAACTGGCATGGACCTTACCGAGTTACAGAAGTTGTTCGACCAGGAACTTACAGAATAGCAACTCTAGAAGGAGAGGAATTTAAAAATGCATGGAATGCTGAACACCTGCGCAAGTATTATCAATGATGTCAAATGTAAAGCATTTCTTTCATTACGAATAAAACGAAGATGTTTCACCATTTTTCTTTCTGGATGAAAGTTTTTCGGGGAATACTAGTGTAATACACTACACAACAAAAGTGCTATAAGTAGCCAACCTCCTTTGGTTAGGAGGACATGCTCTAAGGAGCCAAAAAATGCAGCTCTACGGAGCAAAAGTGCTCTAAGGAGCCAACCTCCTTTGGTTAGGAGGACAGCTCTACGGAGCAAAAGTGCTCTAAGGAGCCAACCTCCTTTGGTTAGGAGGACAGCTCTATGGAGCAAAAAGTGCTATAAGTAGCCAACCTCCTTTGGTTAGGAGGACATGCTCTACGGAGCCAAAAAATGCTCTAAGGAGCCAAAAGCTTTAAGGAGCCAGAAAGTGTACACCAGCAGGATCAACCACGGTTGGTAAGATAAAAATATACTCTCATATTACAACTTATGTTGGTCGGGAGGTAATATTATTACAATGAGTTTTTTGAAAAACAAAATGTTCAAAAAATACACCAAGTATAGTTGGTCGGGGCAAAAAACCCAATAACTGTAGTTGGTCGGCGAGGACAACTTATTGATCTTAGTTGGTCGGACGCAATTTTATAATCAAACAAAGTATAGTTCGTCGGAGCTGTAATTAGTCAACAAACATTATTCACCCACCTTGGTTGGTTGGAAACAGTTTGAACATTTTTACTCATTACTTTATTATTAAGTGATCGAGAAACATTACTAATACTTGTAACTTTTTATTAAGTTGCTTATTGAACAATAATATTGTTATCTTTTTAACAGATACATAGATACATATGTACAAATATAAATGTGCTTGATAAACACAAGACTAACAAAATTGGCAAACAGAAAATGAAAATCTTTTCATTAATCTAGAATAAATTACAAATTACAAGAAGGTACTAAATTGTTACATGGATATTACTATTCTATTGGTTTTTTGCCCTGTGCTTTAGAAACAGGTTCCTCGCCGGCAGGAGGGTCTTCTAGGCAAAGGGGAGAATTGATGAAATTAACATCTCTGAGCATTCTGACATTCATAACAGAAGGTGTATCCAAAAGATGATCAGGACGAGATAATTCAGCTTGGGAGTGAAGGCTATAATCACCAAGATATTTTGAAATTAGACTGCGAGGAATGGAACGAGCTGGAATCCATGCCATATCCAATTTGAAAGGCGGTACAGGCAGGTCTAATAATGATGGAGCATGATAGTCCCATAAAAAATGCCCTTGCTCCAACTTTAATACACCCAGTGCATTTAACCATCCTTGCTTGTAACCTTCATTATTAGCATGTTCAATGCGAGCATCCAGATGAACGAGAGCTTCATTGTATCCTGCCATCCAGAATTCTCTTGGCTGTTTATGGAATTGGAAGGTTAATCTATCCAATTGTTCATGAAGGCTTTTGGCAAAGAGATCTTTGTTATGCAAGGCAGATTTCGTTGATGCCAGCTGATCTTCCAGAGACAGATTTTTATTGGACATTTCAGTCAGAGCACGGTCTTTTACTTTCAACTGGAATACTTGAGTTTCCAGAGTAGACTGAGTGCGAGCCTCTTCAACATTTTGACTGACTCTTCCTCGCCCCCGAGAATCTCTTCCTCGTCCCCGAGCAGTTCCAGAAATGGCAGATCTTCTTAAGTCCTCCAGCTCTTGCCTCAGTTTGGCATTTTCGACCTCTAAGAACGAGAAGCCTTCATCAGTAACTGGTATTAATGTAGTAGAGGATGAAGCAGCAGATTCATATTGAGCTAATTTATTCTGCAAATTATTATTTTCTTGCTCCAAGATCTCGGCGATTTGTCTACAGGCTTCAATTTCACCTTTTAGGGTCCTCTCCCTGACGTCATACCCAGCAATGATCTTCTTGTGGCCTGTTTCTGAAGAGAGCTGCTGGTATCTATTTTCATAATCTTTATGTAACAAAGCCATTGATTCGTTGTGTTGATTTTGAAGATCCTCTAAGGAACCATGAAGCTCTTCAATCAACTCATAGTAAGCGACATTGTTGGCCACTGCTCGGTCGAGTAAAGCTTTCAAGTACTGATAAGCTTCAATAGCCTGCTCTGAAGCACCGTGACCAAGGATATCAGCAATTTCCGATGTACTAAGATCTGTATGACCAGCCTTATAGTATTGATGACATTGCTGCATCAGCTCGGTATCATGAGAAGAGATCAATTCCATTCTAGCAACAAACTAATGACAAGAAAAAGACAACAATCAACAAAAACAAGTTATCAACAACAGAGATGAGCAAAGATATATTTTATTAGATCATCAAAAAGTTACATCGTTCGATTACAAGGAAATACAGAAATGCTACCGAACAACTTCACACCTTTTCCTTGTCTCCCAAGACTTTCTCGGGAGGCTGGGACGAGGAGCTCGGTTGCTCGGTGGTAACAACAGCTTGATCGGTAGGATTCTTCTCGGGAGGAGGAGGCATGGAAGAAACATCCTCGGTGACAGAGGGTTGAGAAGCAAAAACCTGATCACCCATAGCCATAGAAGACTCATCTGAGGCAGGTTCGTCTTCTTCCTCTTCCACAATTGGTGGAGGAGGACCAGGGAGATGCCGTTGGAATAACTCGGAATCATCTTGGACTTTTAGCTCTTGCAGAGCAGCTACCCAACCATCATGGAAGTATTTCAACTCCCCATATTGAACTTGGGACGTCATTGCAGCTATCCCTCTCTCCCATCCTTTCTCCCAACCAACGCTGAAATGTTTCTTGATTGCAACTTTTCTCCTCGACTTCTCCGAGGAGAGCTTCACCTCCAATTCCTCTTTCTTAACCTTAATATCTCGCAGAGTAGATAATTCTTCTTATGCCTTCTTCAATTTATCATCAGATTCCTGATGTTTAACCTCCAAATCTTTAATTTTCTCCTCCAAATTCTTGGAGGTTTCAGCCATCTTCATCTTATCAGCCTCAGCCACAGCCAACTTTTTCTCCCAAACAGTTTTCTCCTCGATGTACTGTTGGCGAGATTCCTTCACAGATTGGGTTAAACCCAACAAAGCATCGTCAACATCGGACGATGAAGTGGAAGCTTTAATAACTTGATCTTTCTTCACGATGGTATTGAAGCAGTTCACCAGCTGAAAAATAAGAAAAACAATAAAGTCAACACAAATACAAGAATTCAAGAAAAAGAAAGAAAGACCAAAGGTATGAGAAATTTACTGAAGAAAGATGGCGAGCAGCTAGGGATGTCAATGTGTCCCTAGGAATTTTTTCATCAACCCCGAGAACCTCGGGTATAACTGAGCTCGTTGAAGAACTCGGAAGAATAATTTTTGAGACACCACTACCACCAGCGGGTAGAGAAGATGCAGTTCCAGCAAGATTAACTGAGGATGATTTCCTCAATCTCTTCAAAGGACGGTCAGCAGCATCAACCAAGGAAGAAGTCTTGGTCGGAGAGATGGCAATTACATCAGCAGGAGCATCTTTCTTGCTCGGGGCCACTGGGGGCTTCTCGGCAACTTTGGAGGAACCAGCATCTACTCTTTTAGTCCCCTCTGGGACATCAATTTTGCCTTTCTGGGCTCCAACAGCAGAAGAAGTTTCACCAAATAGAGCAGGAGAAGCTCTTTTCTTGCCCATTCTCTGAGATAGGGGGATATGAGAATCTGAAGATGAACTTTCTGGTGTTGAAGCTGGTTCAACAGGGCGAGCAGTATAAGAGGTTGTATAACTCTTATACTGTAGTAAATATGAAGCAGATCTAATATGCTAGTCAGCAATGGTCTTATGCAAATTCCAGATAAGTTTCAAATGCTTGATATTCACTTCTGACTCTTTTGGAGTTTTTCTTTTGCTATCAACTGCAAATAAATACATAATGGAATATCAGTCATACATTTTGTCAAACATGATGAAAGCATAATTTCATAAGTAAAATAAAATGAAAAATAAACCTATCCCATTGCCGTATGGGGGGCATCTGGGACCGTTGTATACTTCATTCCCAGATAAAGGCGCATGTTGCCAATTTTTTATGACCAACCCATGCTCAAAATAATCCCTATTTGAGTCAGGGAGATTAACTACAAGAGCCCTATTCAAATACCTAGTTTTTAAATAATAAATATTATCTAGAACAGCCCATTTATAACAAAACATAATTTCAGGGATCCCAATACGAGTCCCATGAGTTAGATTTAATTTGTGCACCCCGTTAATTATTCTCCATGAATTGGGGGCTATTTTTGCAGGAACAAGATCAAAATATTGACAAAACTCAAGACATAATGGGTTTGGTGGAAAGGAAAAACCGCATTCAGCAACAAAAAGACTGGGGAACCAATGTCCCTCAGCCAATCGAAAGTAATCTAAAGGCTCAGAAAGAACCTCTAGAGTTACCCACGAAGGAATGGAAAAATCAGAACGGAATTTCTCAACAGATTCCACAATATAAACCGTATTGAATAAAAGAGATACAGAAGAAAGAAAGAAGATCTTACAGAAAGAAAGGAGATGTGTTGACAACGAACGGAAACAAAGATGAACGCACAAGAGAAGAAGAGAAGAAGAGAAGAGAAAGCTTGAATGCAGAGAATGAAAAACGTAGACGACGGTATGGTTACCAAAGAAGTTTAAATACTTTGCATTGGGAAGCGGCGAAAGAAATGATTACCAAAAAGAAACTACTAAACTTTCGGCGGCTAAAAGGACAAAATTTGCACGAATATCAAAGCGCTTATCAAAAAGGCAGAAACTGCGAAATAAGAAGGAAATTTGAATACAATGTTCCTAAAACCCGGGAAGTACATTTAATATTGCCATATACCGAGAAAGAATGTTCCATACTCTTCAAAGTTCAAAATATGAAACATTGGGGGCTTCTGTTGATACCAAAATTAATGTGCTGATGTGGACGAAGAAGATGAAGACACGTGTCAATCTACATGGCACAATAGCAGCGAGGAAGATCATTTCCCGACCAACCGTGCTTCTTTCCGAGAAACTCTATCACACCGAGGAACTCTATCATCCCGAGATACTCTAAGTACTCCGAGGAACTCTTGATCAACAAGCAACTAAGGCGGTCCGAACTGCATCTCGGCCGTATCATTAATTACCAGACGGACAAGTGTTCAACTATCCATTGTATTCTTGACGCACACGCTGCATTAAATGTATTACCCTTTCATATGTATATCATTTAATGTATTGGACCTTTCATGTACAGCCTAAAGGCTATAAATACCTTGTATCATCCTCAATTCTGGGGGACCGGAATTTCTTGAGAGAACTTGTAATCAAGAATTCCACAAACACTCAGCAATAACATAACAGTGGACGTAGGCTTTATTCCTAGCCGAACCACTTTAAAAATCTTTGTCTTATTTATTTATCTGTGATTGAATAATTAGAGCAATCTAGTTTTTTACATCAACACCATCCATAAAATTCAGCTTCTTCCTTTCCTCATTGTTCACATCGCCTGGAATAAAATGAGCCAAATGAGTGAACTACTACTCGTATTCGACCTCTGATCGATCTCCCTGGGTCACCTCATTGATCCTCCTCCTCGTCTCCGTTTAAACTGCTGGCGGAAAGTATTTACGGTCAAACCACACTCGAAACTCAGTAATAGACATTGTGTCCCATTCCTTAATGGTGGTAACCAACTCCCACCACTATAACGCTGCCCCAATCAGCCTAAAATGGCTAGCATCTGCTTCTTCACCTCGCTACAGTCTACCATGCATAGGGGCACTGGATGTCCTTCTTCCACTGGCATGTCGTAATCACATCTGTGCTCCCCTAAAACTCTGGTGGGTGGCCCATATAAAAAGCCTCCTTAACCCTCTACCACTCTGATGGTCCGGGTGGGCCTAAACAACTGGCGCCACAGGCTGTGGTGGTACTGGGCCTATGAGAAATGGAGAGCCATGGTAGTCATTGCCACATTAACTGCTTGTGCCACTATCCCTACCACCTATGGTGGCTGTGGTGCCTACGGCTCTTGCCGAGCCTCCCTCACTGTATCTCTAGCTGCTGCCTTCTTCGCTCGCTCTCTCCTGGGTGGCATATAAAAATAGATCGAATTATATGAGTCCACAATCAATATAAATATAATAGCAGAAGAAAGAAATCTCAAATGCGTAATCATGAATGCAACAGTCTTAAAAATAGGGCTCTAAGTCAAGGAACGATATGCAAAAATCGTAGTAAGCCGTACAGATCCTATGAACACTAGAAACTGATGCCCTGATACCATCTGTGACACCCCACCCATTCTAACCATGGGTGATCAGTCCTTCATTCAAATAAATAGGAATCTCATGTGGTTCATTCTTAGCATCACTGTCAAAAAACTTTTTAATTACTAACCACCCAAGTGAAATTAAGTCGGTGCCAAATTTTATCTTTCAATTAAATAACAACATGCAGAATTTAAAATAAATAAAGCAACCCATCCACACAAATATAAACTGAGCAATCACCCTATAGATATATAAATAAATAAGACCGAATAAACCATCGGTTCCTAAACAATCTAAATAAAAGTCTGACATCATAAATATGAATCTAAATACAATTGGATAAATAAACTGGAGAAAATAAATAGTCTGAAGGGCAACACACCTAAAAGAAGTACTGAAAGTAATCCTATCTAAATGTGAATGAGCTGAAGCGTCTAAAGCAACTCCTGTAAGCCTCCAAAAATGCTGCAGCTATGCATCCCTATTTAGAATCATTAAGCTGGGCATCCCTGTGGCTAAACACCTAGAAGGTTTTGAAAATATTTTGACACGGGTCAGAGCCCAAGAAAACAGTTGAAAATATTTTGTAAGTGTTTAAATCACAATAAAAACAGTTATTAGATGCATATGTTAGTTCAGTGTACACTCATTTGAGTTCCTCACATCTCATCTAATGTGCACGCCTAACGTACCTACCTAGCTATGATACCCAACCCAACTAGATAAAGTATCTAACTAACCTCAAAACTCTAGTTCCCTCATAATACAACTCACTACTACAGTATTAATAATAAATAATTCCCACGCATTACTATTGATTTAATTAATTAAGTTTCTCTACTTAATTCCTTTTAGATATACGCGATCTATCAGTTCTACTATCACACATAAGTAGATAAAACATATTTGTATATATTTATCACACACATAATATATACAACTATAGCATCCCCGAAATGGCCCATCATGATGCTGGCGTACTCTGCTATCAAGTCCATGTACCTCTCATACTAAATCAAGGACTATTGGTTCGGTATGTCTCCTTGAACCCAAAATCAATCAACACAATGGAGGCAAATTTAGTTCTAAGTCTTTGGGATACGCACATACCTAACGTACCTAAATGATCTTCCAGCGAAACTAATACACACACATAGTGAGCCTCCCTAAGTTCCATGTTATGGGGAACAAATCCAGACCTCACTCTAATTGTTAAGGTGGGATCGCCCTCTTCGTGGAAACCTTCCGATAGCAGGCAACGTAGGTATGTTCACGCACATAAATAAATCATAATTATAGGTATTCACATAACCTATATACATATTTGTCCGGTAGGTATACACACAACCCAAATATGTCAACCCGTTCGTAGTATATATCTCTTGCATACTCAACATACCCTTAATTACCATTATAACCTCAAATAGTATACTTCTAAATATCACTCTCTACCCTAAGGGTCTTAGTTACCCCTTAAATTGTAGCAGTAGTTATTTAACTTCTACACTACTGGTTGGAATCATAGGGTTACTCACACTTTTTGTGATCAGTTTCAAATCTCGCACATTCATTTACTATGGATATATGCCCAATTATCCTGAGCCTTAACTCATCTCAATTTATTTAAATCTAATCCCCACCATAGTCCTACTGACATTCAATATGATCCTCTTTATCATTTAGAGATACCCCAAAAATTCCCTCGTTAATTATTCACAAATTCAAGGTTTAAAAGGAAAAAATTCACAAATTTGGGCAAACCAAATCGATTTACCCAAAAGCCAAATCGATTCACTTTCCGAATCTATTTGCCCTTGGGCCGAATCGATTTAAAAAGTGTCGGGTCATCTTCTCCAATACCCTGTTATGTTTTTCACCATTTTTCTTCAACACAACTCTCATGATTCATATTAAAACTCTCATATAATTTAACCCATCATTTAATATGAGTATAGGAATGGATCCTAACGAAGTTTTATAATCAAAACATCATTAAATTGCATGATTCACAAGATTAATGTCTCTAATTAATTTATGTGAACCCTAGTTTCATATTTCAACCAAGTTTTTTATGAACCCAGATTTTATTCTCTTATATTATCCCAACAATTCTGATTTCAAAATTATAAATTTAGAATCAAAACCACTAACATGTTTTCTTATCGTTAACATGAATATGATCCAATATTTATTCTAAAAATCATGAAATCATGCCAGATATCTCAATTCCTAACATGGGTATTATAACTAATTGAAAATAAGCAAGATAAGCACTTGCCTTATATGGGAGTAATCTGATTTCATTTTTTTTATAACGATGAGTTTGTCTTCCCTTTCAATCCACACTCCAAAGATGATGGTGATGCAAGAATAAGGTTAAAAGCTTCAAGAATCCTCTCCTAAGCTCCAAGAATGCTCCTTTTCTTCTCTAATGGATCTCTCTCTCTCTCTCTCTCTCTCTCTCTCTCTCTCTCTCTCTCTCAAGATTGATATAACCCTAGACTTGCACTCCTATGGGCCTTTATACTCTTCTAATTTTCGGATTTCTCCCTACCACAAACTCCCGAATGATCGAAATGCCCTCTCGTGGTGTCAGTTTGGCCTAAAATCACCCCGGGACCCAATTACTACCCTCGGGTATACTATTTTGACCCCTTAAGAACCAACCATAACCTCAAAATTATTATCCGAGTTACTCTAAAATAATTTCTATCTCGACCTCATATAGTCCACACATGACATCCGATTGAGATATACCAATGTTGAAGCACCTTACACTCTTGACTCACTTGAGTCTACATTGTATAAGTGCTCATCTAGTTTGGAAATAGTGACAAAATTGAGTTCATTCCCTAGAATCCAAAAAATCTCAAACTCTACTCTACTATTCATTCCTCTTGTTTGATTGATTAAAGGTAAATTCACAAAACACTCACACACATTAAGATTGCACTCATTTCATGAACATTGCATAAATTATTTGTGTGTGTGTTGTGTGTGTTAATTTCCCTTAAAAAAAATTTTAATAATTTTTTGGGAATTTTTAATGATTTTTTAAAAATTAAAATTGGATTAAAAAGCTTTTGGGGTCAATCTGTAAATACTGGTTTTATGGTTTTATGCCTATAAATTGATTTGGGCAGGATCCGAAAGCGCTAAGACTATAGGGTGTGTGTGTAATTATTTTCAACACGCTTGTGAGGTTCGATATCAGTCCTACACCTGTCACCCTTATACCGGTTAGATTTTTGTTTCTTTAACGACCCAAAACCGTTGTCCATTATCAGCCTCTGGATCTTTATTATCAACGCTCTGCATGCGTTTGAAGCCAATCCATGCGAAACCCTTCTCAACCAATCATAACTCATTTAACTCACCGCTTTTGCTTCACCATTGGATCAAAGTCAATCTGAAAAGACCAAATCCCAGCCCTTGATTTTGAATAGCCTTCTCGATCTTTCCAAGACTACTATAAAAAGAGACTTATCCTCAGCCTTTGAATGACTTTTTCCACTTCGTCTAAGTAGAGAGAGAAGAGAGAAAAGAGAGAGAAACCAGAGAGAGAGTTAGAAACCCTAAATCGTCCAAATGCAGTTTCAAACCCAAATTTATTTTCTTTAAAAAAAACCTTTTACACCAAACACCAACCTTGAGTGTTTGAGAAATCTTTTGAGTTGGTCTGTAAGCACTTAACCTCTTGGTTTTAAGATCTGGTGTCCAACTTAAACATTAGGTTAGATCTGTGTTTTTGTTTTATAGAAATCATAGATCTGGTCATTTTATGTTATATTACACTTAGATCTGCATTCTTAGTTTCTCGTCTTGAGAAATCTTTTGTTGATTATTTTTATCTTCAAAATCAACAAAATCATTTTCTGTTTCTAGTTCTTTTGAAACAAGACTTTTGACCTAGTTGGACTCGCAATCGGTGGTTTTCAATTTCAATTTTTTTTTTCAAAACCCCTGAAATTTATTAAGACCTTGAACCGTCTTCTGAGCAAGGTAACCTTGGATTCCAGGATTAATTTAAAGGTCAAATAAAGTTATTGTTTCTAAGAAGAGAGAAACTGAAAATCACAGCATATAGATCTGATTTGTAATTTGACAGGACTGTTTGTATAAATAAGCGTGTGTGTGTGCATGCATGTGTTAGAGCACCATCACAAACATTTACACATTACAACATTGAAAGTGTTGGTTATAAGATCTTGAAATAAGAGTCGACCTAAAGACTGGAACAAAGTGGAAGTTAGCAAACTCGAAGAGCCACATCAACAATCATAACTGCAGAGAAGTTAGAAGGAACCGATGGGTACATTCCTAAACTTGTATAGGTTTGATTTATGTGCATGTGTGTTATATAGTTTGTAACTGATATATTTTATTTTAGTGGATTTTTAGTTTGTGACTTAGAAGTCACCGTGGATGTTTCCTCAGTTGTGTGAGGTTTTATTACGTTAAAAATCTCTTGTCATTAATCTTTATACATCTCCTTATCTCATTCTTAATAGTGTGCTGATTTAAACTGTCTTAGTTTTGTTTTCAAAACCTATTAACAAATCTTGAACTGATCTCATGCATGTTTTATTAAACACATCTTGTGATTAAACTGATTTGATTTTATAGAAAAGAGTTTCCTCAAAAAAAAGTCTGGAGTTACTTCAATAGTTTAATCCTGTATTAAACGGCCTAAGTAGCAATTTTTCAATTGGTATCAGAGCTTTGGAATTTTCTTTTTAAAAAAAGATCCTATGTTTTTGAAATTATTTTCTTAAAATCAAAACAATGAACGAGAAAAATGAAAGATTTGGTTGCTTACTGTAAGGTAAGAATGGTTGCTTTCATACAAAGAACCTTAGGAGATGATGTCTGGGATATTGTTGAAAATGGATATTCTTATCCTACTAAACCAACCACTGAAGGAAGTAATAGAGGATTAAGAAAGTATTAAGTGAATTCACACAAGAAGAGAAGTAAGTTTCTAGAAATAATAATAAGGGAATGAATGCCATTTTTATGTCTATAAATGAACATGAGTTCAAAAGGATCTCATCTTGTGCCACTTATAAGGAAGCTTGGGATGCACTGATTACTGCACATGAAGATGACACTCGAGTTAAGGCTACTAAAACTAAAATGCTTGTCCTGCAGTATAACTCTCTAATTATGTCAGACTTTGAATCCTTTGATGATTTTTACATGAAATTGATTGACATTGTGACAAAATTACATGCTAATGGGATAACATATAACAGACATGAAATTGTATCTAAAATTCTAAGACCATTACCAAAGAAATTTGACAACAAAAGATATGCTATTGAGGAAATAAGTGACCAAAATCTCACTCCTGAATTACTCAGTAGTAAACTGAGAACTGTGGAAATGGAATTAGAATTTAAGAAACAATTGGCCCAGTCCTATAGGAAACAGACTAGCTCTAATTTGAGTTTTACTTCTAAGCTGATGAAACCTGAGCTTACTTTTCCCAATGATGACTATGATGAGGAATGTGATATAGATAGTTTGGATAATCAAATTGCCTTGATGTCAAAATAGTTTAAGAAAATTATTAAATTTAGAAATAAAATGGCAAACAGACAAGGCAAGCCAAATTATCCAACTCAGTCTAACTACAAACCTCATGAGAAAGGTCAAGACAAACATCACAAGAACATGATACCTAACAAAGACTTCAAGAACTTTGAATGTTTTAGATGTGAAAAATTGGGACATATAGCACAAGACTATAGAGTTAAACTGAACACTATCAATAAACATACTAGGGCCAACATTTGCATAACATGGGATGATTCAAGTGATTCTGAAAATGGGGAACCCGACTCATCTGATGTTTTTTATTATTGCATGTCTTTCTTTGCCAAGATAATCTATAATGATGATATGCGTGTGCCTGTGTATGAGAATGATATTAGTAAGTCTACTTTTGATGTTATGAATCATGCTGCTACTGGTTTAGATGCTTTGATTTGTGAGAATATTACTAGTTCTACCACGGGTTATGTGAGTCAAAGGGAAAGCGATAATGACGATGTCAATGTGTGTGTGAGTTCAAGAAATGAATCCTTAGGGGTCACTTCACACACTACGCTTAGTGATTTGGACACTGAAGACCTCCCTGATATTTACACACTTTATGCTAAAACTCTCAAGAAAAGCACTAGACTAGAGAAGATAGTGAAAGATCTCATTATGAAACTAGAAGACCTAAGTCTGATGGTTAAACTTAACGCTGAAGAGTATACTACCCAATGTCTAACTCATGAAAATGAAGTTAAAATTTTTGATCAAAAATTGAAGAATTTGATCGAATAAAATGAAACTCTGGAGACAAAATATAAAGGGACATTATTAGAATTAGAACAATCCAAAGAGAAGACAGCAACAGTTTTAAAAAAAATTACAAAATTTGAAAACAATTCAAACTGTTTTGATGGTTTTGTTGCTGATTCAAAAACCAATTCTAATGATCTAATTGAAATAGGGGTTTGCCCCAATTTAAAGACACAAACTAAAAACTTTGAACCTATCAAGTTTGTGTCAGGAGGCAAAAGACCTATAAAAACTTGCTCAGATTTTCATTCTCTAAAATAAGAGTTTGATGGAAAACAATCAAAGTTTGATACTGGGGAATCAAGTAACTCTAAGTGTGAAATTTTACAAAAGTCTAAATATGTCTGCCCCCGATTAGGAAGAGTTATTCTTCCTTTCAAACTGTACTTCCTAGGAATAATGTTCAAAATCAAAATCCCGTGAAACCTATGTTTAAAGACTTTCCTAAGGAGATACCATCTTCGAGAAATTTATATTGCTCATACTGTGACTTATACGGTCATTCATTCGAAGGTTTCTATGCTAGACACTAAGTTAACCCTATCAGTAGTACTCCTATATATCAGAACTTTAACTATTCTAGGAGAAGTCATAACAATTATGTTCTGCCTAGACAACCAGACAAAAACTCTAACTATAGAAAGATAAAGACGAAACCTAAAAGATCATTTCCAAGAAGGATTCCTAGACACTTTCCTAAGCCAAATGCTTATGTTGCTCATAAAATTCAAACTTATGCGCAAAACATTTTTCAACAAAAATCTAATGCTCGCAAATTTTATCAAATGAGAGCAAATAAGCGCAAAATGAAAACAAGAGCTATTTGGATTAGATAAGATGAGTTATTACCCCAGATGAAGTGTAATATTGTGATTATTGCTTTAAAAGCTGAACACACTCCTTCTGGTTGGTATTTAGACTCTGGTTGTTCAAAGCACATGACTGGGGATTATACCAAACTTTTAAACAAAAGCAGCTTTGCTGGAGGGAAAGTTATTTTTGGTGATGGTGTATCATCTCAAATCATTGGTAAAGGAACACTCCAAGAAGAAGGATTACCTTTACTTGAAAATGTTCTTCTAGTAAAAGGTCTTAAGGCTAATCTACTTAGTATCTCGCAATTTTATGACTCAAATCATACTGTCACATTTTCAAAGAATAATTACAAAATTGTAAATGAAAAAGGTGAGTGCATAATTACAGGACTCAGGACTCCTGACAATTGTTATACTGTCCAGAACAGTACTGGGCTCTATAACATTGCCAGAATGGATGACAATGAGATATGGCATAATCGGATGGGTCACATAAATTACGAAAACCTTAGTAGATTGACTTCACAAGATATAGTTAGAGGTATTCCAAAGATCAAACCTATTTCTAATATCGTCTGTGGATCATGTCAGGAAGGAAAAATTATTAAGGCACCTAATAATAAAGTAAAAGATATCCTTACCTCTAAACCCTTGGTGCTCATCCATATGGACCTAATGGGTCCTTCTCAAACTGTTAGTCTCTGTGGACACACTTACATTCTTGTTATGGTTGATGACTTCATCAGATTTACTTGGGTAGCTTTCTTAAAACAAAAGTCTGACACTTTCCAAACCTTTTTGAAGATTTTACTTCGAATTGAAAATGAGAAAGACACTCAAGTAAATAGAATTCGTAGTGATAGAGGTGGAGAATTCATAGATACCGGTGTTATATAGTATTGTGACTATAATGGTTACAAACATGAATTTAGTGCTCCTAAGACTCCTCAACAAAATGGTATTGCTGAGAGAAAGAATCGTACCCTTCAAGAGATGACACGTGTTATGATTCATGCCAAGTGTTTACTTAAGTATTTTTGGATATAATCTATTCGTAATGCGTGTTACATTATCAATAGGGTCTATCTTAGAAATAATTCTAAATAAACTCCGTATGAACTATGGTATGGGAAAAAGCCCAATCTTAAATACCTTAGAACCTTTGGTAGTACGTATTATGTCTGCAAAGACAGAGAACCCTTATCCAAATTTGAGATTCGTGGAGATAAAGCCATCTTTCTAGGATATTCTCCTAACAGTAGAGCATACCGTGTCTATAATCTTCGCACAAAGACCTTAATGGAATCCATAAACGTTATTGTAAGTGACACTATTGTAGAGAGTAAGACTGGAGAACCAACTATTATGGAAGAGTATGAAAATGTTTTAGAAAATGACTCTCCAGAAATAGATGATTCTTTACCAATTGAGACACCTGAAGTACCTAATTGGGTTTCTAAAGACCATCCAATAGATAACGTTGTTGGTAACCCTAGTGAGCCTGTACGTATAAGATCTCAATTAAGAAACTTTGCTCATTATGCATGTTTTGTTTCCCTTGTGGAACCAAAGAATGTAAATGATGCATTGAATGATCCTCATTGGATTTCTGCAATGCAGGAAGAACTTCTTTAATTTGTCATTCATAATGTTTGGTATCTTGTACCTTGGCCTGATCACAAAAAGGTTATTGGCACACGTTGGATATTTAAAAATAAATCTGATGAAAGTGGGATAATCATTGGAAACAAAGCCAGATTAGTTGCTCAAGGATACTCTCAAATTGAAGGAATAGATTTTAACATGACTTTTGCTCCTATTACTCGCTTAGAATCTGTTCGTCTTCTCTTTGCCATAACTTATTACTTACATTTTACGCTTTACCAAATGGATGTCAAATCTGCCTTCCTTAATGGAATATTGACTGAGGAGACCTATGTAGAACAACCAAAAGGGTTCATTGACCCTCAATATCCAAATCATGTTTTTCGTCTTAAAAAGGCTTTGTATGGCTTAAAACAAGCGCCAAGAGCCTGGTATGAGCGCCTTTTAAATTTTCTCTCAGACAAAGGTTTTAAGAGAGGTGGAAATTATCAAACCCTTTTTGTCAAACATTTTGACAAACATATTATTGTAGCTCAAGTTTATGTTGACGATATCATCTTTGGATCAACATCTCCCTCATAAGTTAAATCCTTTTTTGAAATTATGCATAAAGAATTTCAAATGTCTCTTATGGGGGAGTTACAATTTTTCTTGGGTCTTCAAGTTAAACATAATTCAAAAGTATTATTTGTCTCGCAATCAAAATATGCTTTAGAGATTGTCAAAAAATTCGGACTTGAGAGTGCAAAAGATGCTAAAACTCCCATGAGTACTACGGTCAAATTATCTAAAGATGAAACTGGTAAATCCATAGATCCAACCCTATATTGCAGTATGATAGGAACCTTGCTATACCTTATTGCCTCGCGTCCTGATATTATGTACGCTGTTTGCATATGTGCTCGTTATCAAAACAATCCTAAAGAGAGCCATTTAGTTTGTGTTAAAAGAATCATAAAATACATAAAAGGCACTATAAATTTAGGACTTTGGTACACCAATGATACACCTAGCACCATAATAGGTTACATTGATGCCGATTGGGCTGGGTGTACTGATGATAGTAAGAGCACATCAGGAGCATGTTACTATATAGGTAATAATTTGGTAGGTTGGAGTAGTAAGAAACAAAACTGCACTTCTTTATCAACAGCTGGATCTGAATACATAGCCACTGGAAGTTGATGTGCCCAATTACTTTGGCTTAAGCAAATGCTAAATGGTTATGGTATTCAAGAAGAACAATTACATCTCTATTGTGATAATCAAAGCGCGATCAATATCTCTAAAAATCATGTTCAACACTCGCGAGCTAAACATATACAAACAAGACATCATTTTATACGCGAATTAGTTGACACTAAGGAATTAGAAATCAATTATCTTCCTACTGGTTTGCAACTTGTAGATATGTTTACCAAACCTTTGGATTACAATAGATTTATTGCTTTGCATAAATCGATAGTTTTGGTTTGTGCTGCATAAACTCCTTGACTTGCATATTGTTTTCTCTTTGTCCATTTGAGACAAAATGGGGAAGAAATTTGAGTCTAATGAGTTCATTTTTTTGTACATATTTTTAATAAGCTTGATTTTAAGTGATTATTCGCAGGATTCTGTATAGTTATTCTCAACAGATGTAATAGGGTATTGATTTGTAATTAGTTGAGTTATGTACTTTTCTTTTCTAGGAAATGGGTAGATAGAATTTTTGTATAGGAATAGGTTTTTCCTTATCTCTTTGTTGACCTACGAGTTCTAGACGACTAAAAGGAGATTTTGTCTCATATTTCCAAAGGGGGAGATTGAAGCACCTTATACTCTTGACTCACTTGAGTCTACATTGTATAAGTGCTCATCTAGTTTGGAAATAGTGAAAAATTGAGTCCATTTCCTAGAATCCAAAAAACCTCATACTCTACTATACTCTTCATTCCTCTTGTTTGATTGATTAAAGGTATATTCACAAAACACTCACACACATTAGGATTTCATTCATTTCATGAACATTGCATAAATTGTTTATGTGTGTGTTGTGTGTGTTAATTTCCCTTAAAACATTTTTTAATAATTTTTTTTGGAATTTTTAATGATTTTTAAAATGATTTTTTCAAAATTAAAATTGGATTAAAATGCTTTTGGGGTCAATCTGTAAATACTGGTTTTATGGTTTTATGCCTATAAGTTGATTTGGGCAGGATCCGAAAGCGCTAGAGACTCTAGGGTGTGTGTGTAATTATTTTCAACACGCGTGTGAGGTTCGATATCATCCCTACACCTGTCATCCTTATACCGCTTAGATTTGTGCTTCTTTAAAGATAAAAAACCGTTGTCCATTATCATCCCTTGGATCTTTGTTATGAACGCTCTGCATGCGTTTCAAGCCAATCCCTGTGAAACCCTTATCAAATAATGAGAATCCATTTAATCCACCACTTTTGCTTCACCGTTGGATCAAAGTCAATCTGGGAAGACCAAATCCCAGCCCTTGATTTTGAATAGCCTTCTCGATCTTTCTAAGCCTACTATAAAAATAGACTTACCCTCAGACTTTGAAAGACATTTTCCACTTCGTCTAAGTAGAGAGAGAAGAGAGAAGTGAGAAGAGAGAGAAGAGAGAGAAACTAGAGAGAGAGAGTTAGAAACCCTAAATCGTCCATATACAGTTTCAAACCCTAACTCATTTTCTTTAAAAAAACCTTTTACACCAAACACTAACCCTGAGTGTTTGAGAGTTCTTTTGAGTTGATTTGTAAGCACTGTTCGTGGTTTAACCTCTTGTGTCCAACTTAAACATTAGGTTAGATTTGTATTTTGGTTTTATAAAAATCATAGATCTAGACATTTTATGTTATATTACACTTATATCTGCATTCTTAGTTTCTCGTCTTGAGAAATCTTTTGCTGATTATTTTCTGTAAATGTTTTTATCTTCAAAATCAACAAAATCATTTTATGCTTCTAGTTCTTTTGAAATAAGACTTTTGACCTAGTTGAAATAGCAATCGGTGGTTTTCAATTTGAAAAATTATTTTCAAAACCCCTGAAATTGATTAAGACCTTGAACGTCTTCCGAGCAAGGTAACCTTGGATTCTGGGATTGATTTAAAGGTCAAATTAAGTTTTTGTTTCTAAGAAGAGAGAAACTGAAAATCACAGCATATAGATCTGATTTGTAATTTGATAGGACTATTTGTATAAATAAGCGTGTGTGTGTGCATGCATGTGTTAGAGCACCATCACAAAAATTTACACACTACAACATTGAAAGTGTTGGTTATAAGATCTTGAAATAAGAGTCGACGTAAAGACAGGAATAAAGTGGAAGTTAGCAAACTGGGAGAGCCACATCAACAATCAGAACTGTAGAGAAGTTAGAAGGAAACCAGTGGGTACATTCCTAAACTTGTATAGGTTTGATTTGTGTGCATGTTTTTTATATAGTTTGTAACTGATATATTTTGTTTTAGTGGATTTTTGGTTTGTGACTTAGAAGTCGCCATGGATGTTTCCTCAGTTGGGTGAGGTTTTACCACGTTAAAAATCTCTTATCATTAATGTTTCTACCTTTCCTCATCTCATTCTTAATAGTGTGCTGATTTAAACTGTCTTAGTTTTCTTTTCAAAACCTGTTAACAAATCTTGAACTGATCTCGTGCATGTTTTATTAAACACATCTTGTGATTAAACTGATTTAATTTTATAGAAAAAAGTTTCCTCAAAAAACAGTCCGGAGTTACTTCAATAGTTTAATCTTGTATTAAACGGCATAAGTAACAGTTTTTCAAATGTCACATCACTATCACTTACTATGACATAAAATACTAAATCACTATTCGCTTAGTAATTTTATTCGATAAACATTAATCATTTCACTCCTATTAATAATTTAATTAACACATAATATTTAATTCCAATAAATTATGTCGCGCGTGTAATTTTGAATTTACCGAATGAATTAAATTTTTGTGCTCAGAAAATATGGGGTGTTACACGCAGGTCGTACAGAAAGAGGTTATTGAAGATGTTATCCCGGGCGACACTGTGAAAGCCGACACCATAAAAAAGGATTTCCCGTTCAAAGACGGAGTATTGTATGAGTGCTCTTTCTCAGAGGGAAGTCCGATCCGGAGCCGGGTTATGGTCCATTAGTGTTTTACCAGGTGTATTTAGAATGGTTAAGTTAGCGTTAAAGTTGCCTTGCTTTTCAATCCTCCAAACTAGTTCCCTCAAGGGTTCAGTAATACCCCGTATTTCTGAATATTCTATTTAATTAAATTAGATAATTAAATGAGAAAATACGGCTTAATTTAAATTATGTAAGAGGAGTAATTTAATGAGATTTAATAAAAATTGTAATTATGGAATATTAATCGAGAGATAGATACCGATTTATATTGCCTCATTATATTTACTTAGTGCGAGTAGTAAATAGTTACTTAACGCGTATAGACCGTGTTGGGGTGAGAACGAGTAATATTTTTAAGTGACTCAAATGATAACTTAGAGGTCACAGAAGAGTCCGGAAGGGTCAAATTAGTCAAAATAGTATACCCGGGGGTACTAGTTGAGTCTCGGGGTAATTTTGGACTAAACCGAGACCGTTCGGGGATGTTTTGGCCTTTTAACATGAGAGGGTATGGAGACCTACGAATTTGAGAGCCTTTTATCAGCCGTATGAAAGAGGGGTTAGGGTTAGAAAACCCATGAAAACACCATTACCATTAGAGAGAAGGAGAAAACCATTCTCAAGGCTAAGAAGATGCTTTTGAGAAGGTTGGGTTTGGATCTTGCACCCTGGGAGCCAAAGGAGGAAGGATTGAAGAAGAGAAGCATCAATCCATCATCAACTCCACGAAATCAGATTCCCCCTGTCAAGGCAAGTTGTTTATTGCAAAAATTATAAAGTTATAATACCCATGTGTAGGGTTTTTGAATAGTTTTGTTAAATCGATATTTTGATAAGAAAATAATGATATTTATACATGTTGGGATAGGAATCGCATGTAGAACGATTTAACATATGTAGAGGATTAATATTCAGAGTAGACTTAATGATTATTTCGAAATAAAATCTAGGTTTTGAATGAATATATGGGAAGAACACCATAACTAGGGTTTTAAGAAATTCTGGATTTAATTCACTATTTCTTTAAAGGAATTGGGGTTTTTATGTTTTTGACACGTTAGAAATTGTCCTAGTATATGTGGAAACTTGTTAGGATAATTGGGTCAAAGTTTGGTGGACTATAATGAAGTTTAGAGATTTGTTAATGGAGGAAGAGGTTAACAAAGAAGACGAACTGCGTCTGTCCCTGCTCGATCGATCGATCGATCGACTAGGTCGATCGATCGAACCCAGTAGTCGATCGATCGACGTAAGCTGTTTTTCTCGAATTTTCCGTGTTTAAGGTTTCTTTGATTTTCGGGAATGAATGAGTATCCTAGGATTTATATTATACTTATATGGGAGTGAGAATAAGACCAGTAGGTATATTGTCGAGGTCCGATAAGGCCATTGGGTGTAGGACTTGGATTATGGACCGACGAGAATAATCCGATTTAGTAGAGTATCGGGGGAACTCGGAATTGAGTTACGAGGCGAGGTAAAGTCAATTCAAGTAATAGACCAGTAGGGTAAGTAATAACTACTGAAATTATATGTGAGGGGTAATTAGGACCCTTAGAGTTGTGTGAATACTCATATAAATGCGATTAATGAGATAAATCGTAGAGCGAATATTGTACGGTAGATATAAAAGATTAAAATATTACGTACGAACATAATTAATAGGTCGGGGGTGTACCTACTGAATTATATGATCTTTTAGGTCGAGAGAAGTATACTTAAATTAACTATGTTAGGGTCGATGAGATATTCCGAACTAACATAGGGTTATTATATGTTTGGGGTCGATGTAAAATGCCAAACCAAACCTTTGAACTGGTGGCGTGATGAAAGAGTCCGAGCCAGAATTTGTGTATATAAATAATTGGGGTTGATGTATCATTCCGAACCAATTCTTACTTGGGGTCGATGAATCATTCCGAACCAAGAGTCCTTTATGTGTGTGAAAAGGACGAAATAGTAATGACTGATATTTAGTATATATTGTGTGTGAAATATATACTTGATGATATTCTACTTCTGTGTATTAGTAGATTGATATATATTATATATTTAAATATACATACCGAACTGGTAAGTTAAGTAGTGAAACTTAATTACGAAACATAACGTTAGATAGAGAATATCTATTTAGTAGTTTAAGTAGTGAAACTTAATTACAAAAGTGGGAAGATAGAAATTGTGATAATTGTAGAAATTTAGTAGTGAAACTAAATGAGAAGTTTTGAAACATAACATAGGTGAAATGTTACTTGAGTATTAATTAACCTTCGCTAGATGTTAATGAAATGGACGTACTGTGTGGGCGATACGAGAACTTAAGTATAGATAAGCTCAGATGATTACTTAGTCCTAGTTAGTTTGGAAGATATGTCTAGGTAGGCTAAGTGTAGAACGTTAGGTGTGCACAAAAGATGAGGGGTGAGTAAACTCAAGAGAGTGTACGAGAACCTAACATCTGTAGTCAATAATCGCATTTTATATTGTGATAAACGCTTGTCAAATATTTTCAAAATGTTTTGAGTACTAACTCTTGCTATAAAATATTTTCAAAACCTTTTAGGTGTCCAGCCACAGGGACGCCATGTATGATGATTTCATTCCAGGGACTCGAAGCTGTAGCACAGTGGATGCTTACAGGATTTTGATTAGACGATATCTCTCATTCAGATCTAGTGCAGGATCTCACACTATTCTTTGTATGGACTTGTGGTCCGGTATCAGTCTCAGATGTTTAGTTTCAGACTAGTGGTTGCTCTACTATTATTTTGGGATTTTAGCCGATGGTTTATTCGGTATTACTCTTATTCTTCTATACTCACACTTTGTTGATTGGGTTACAGTACATGGTTATTTTTACTTTGTTCCGCATGGTTGATTTATCTGTTTTAAGAAAAATAAAATTTGGCACCGGTCTAATTTTTACTTAGGGAATTAGTAATTAAAAAGTTTTTGACAGTGATGCTAAGAATGAACCATTTGAGAAACCTGTTTTAATTTAATAAAGGCCTGATCACCCGATGTTTAATTAGGCGGGGTGTCACATATGGTATCAGAGCATCAGGTTCTAGTGTCCATAGGATCTGTACGACTTACTATGTTTTCGGCGTATCGTTGGATTGATATAGAGCCCTATCTTAGGATTGTTGTACTCCTCTACGTGCGTAGTTTACGTTCTCCTGCTATTTAGTAGATGTAGTGTTATATATACGAGTTTGATTGGGCATAGTACATCGAACATGGCGGTAGGACCAACATTGGCGTTAGAAGGACTGCAGGAGGGAGGAGCTCGACATGAAGGATGGAGTGTTCGAGGATGGTAATCATAGGAGAGATGACTGTTGTCAAGGTCACTCCTAGTGTGTAATGGAAGTAGAATGTACAGAAGTTTTGGCATTTAGGATAGAGTATAAATACTCAGAAGTGAAAATTTGAGTAATTTTTTTTATAGAGGCAACGTGATCGGGATACCAGTCACCACATTCGGACCGAGGGTCAGTATACAAATAGAGGGACCTTCCGTATAGTTTAATCGCAAATTTCTCCAATGATGGTTCAGAAACGAAGTGAATGGAAACTTCTGAACCCATCACGTGAAAGCCTGGTAGAGGCCAACTGTGAGAAAGAAATTTATCTGTTGAAGTGAACTTGTACCCGATGAGATAGGTACAAGGTAAAAAGAGCCCTTGAGATAATGGACTCTCGAGTTGTCGTTCGTAATTTTGGTAAAACTCTTCTTGGATGACTTATGGGTATGAAGGCAGTATGGTGCTTCTTATAAGATTGAGGTAAATGCTCCTAGGTGGGCGGAGCTAAAAGAGTAAGACTGAATGTAATGGGGCTAGTGCAAGCCATAAGTGGAAACCCACTAAGGGATTCATTGATTTGATCCTAAGTCGGGACTGTTAATTCTAATAGTGCGTTCCTTGGTCAGCGAAACTAAGGGAACCATGATGATAGTGTTAAAAATCAAAGCTGCCAAGTCCGAGAGGAGGAATACCCTAAACCAGTCGGTGTGGCCTGGAATAAGGGGATTTATGAAAAGATGTCTTATGTGGGACGTAAGACCACGCGTGTCGATCTTGTCCAAAGTTATTTAAGGGAATAATAACTCCGATAAGTTTTACATTTCTGTAAGGACAAGCGTAATATGTCCGGGCACCATTTGAACCACCAGTGCGATGGGCAAGAAAGTACATGAGTTTTAGCCTCAAGAGAATGAGGTATTTGATGATGCCTCACCTGAAAAAGGGTCGAGCTCGCATTATTCATCAGTATGTTGGAGACTTCAGAGATTACGAATGTCTCATAGTGATTGATCCCAGTGTATAGGGACTTTAATGATGCGATTCAAGGTATATCGTATGACGGCTGAGTGGAGAGATTGATCTCGTTGTTATGATTAGTGCTAAGAATTAGTGATAGTATAAGTGCAGTGCCACTTGACTCCTTTAGAGATATTGTAGTATGGTTACACATATTGTCGAGGAATGGAATTTTAGTATCTCGACTATGTGTTGTTCCATTAATGCTCAGTAAGAATGCATGGAGATAAGTCCCTTGTTTAAGTTCGGTTGTAAAAGGGGATACGACTAAATTTTTATGCACGTCAGGAGAAGTGACATTGTTAGATACTAGGGCATCAGTGGAACCGGTAGTGTTGTCGAGAAACACTGAAAGGCTTATTTCACCACGAAGGGATATGTGGGACTTTGTGGGCAAGAATTTGATTCTTGGTCTATAGGGGATTGAGAATACCCGCAAAATTATAGTCACGCCGTGAAGACAAGGCTATAGTTGAGGAAAAACATGTTACGAGTGCGACGTTTGCAATGTTTTTGCAAATGTGCATGGAGAAAAGGGTGTTTGGGCACCCTATTGAATTGTCCTTCTTAGTCATCCGAAATAGAGGGATGCGAAAGATTATATTTTATAGGTACGACGGTGGGGAAGTTATGAGCCAAGTCGTATTAATGAAATGGATTGAACGTCATGGGAGAAAGACGACAATCCAAACTTGTATGTGCTGAGAGAGCCAGCACACACTATAGGATAAGAGTCGGTGGGAAGCCATTCAAAAGTTATCTCTTGATATGGGAGACCTAACTGTTATGAAGAAGTAACGCAAGGTGCTACTTAACTGAGTGTTGAGAGTGACTTACGCGTTACTAAAATGTTGATTCTTATAAGGTAACCAACCCTAAAAGTGCGCTAATTAAGAAAAGTGCATGGATTGTAAAGTATAATATACACAGAGAGAAAGGGGAATAGAGTTCCACTTGAGGAAAGATGACGTAAGTGGTAAGCGGTGTTGAGGAAGAGACATAGTGAGATTGTCTCCAGACGCACCAGCAGTTGATAGATAAAGATGGGCTCGAAATGAGCAACCAAAATTTGGTAGTTAACCTACGTTTCCAATGATGGAATGAGGAGACAAAATTATATATTATTGATGGGCTGTGAACATCATAACTAAACCAACATTTCGTTGGGATAGAGGAATGGGTTGACCGAGATGGATTAGTATGTAGTTGAAAAGGAAGAGTGCACAAGTGCAAGGTGACGCTCTACATGGTTGTGAATCAGGATGAAATCCTAAAATCCCTCCCTGCGAGAGATAGTCAGGGAAGAATGGAGATGTAGTTTTATTTTGGGTATGTTGTGTCGCCTACGATTCAATGATAGTGAGAAAGGAAGATAATACGCCCTTACGATAGTGGAATTTTGGAGAAGCCCACTGATCAATTCATAGGTTGAATGTATACCTATATGAGCATATTTATAGGTAGTGTGAGTGCCTATATGGACTGTACATAAGGATTAGGTTCGTGGGTACCTATTACGAACAATACATGTACTTTGAGGTGTGGTTCGAGGAGAAATTCCAAACTCTTAGTTCTTAACGCGTGATTGAGGACATTCTTTTGGGGTATGACATTTTAGAATATATGAAGTGTGAAATATATGGCTCACAAATTGTCTACTCATGTGCGATGAGATATATATACTTATATTGTGCTCGAAGTGTGATTCCGAGACAATATAACCAATCACTATTGGTGATCGAGGTGGGATTCCGAGCCAATAACCCCAAAAGTGTTATAAAAGGGGGGTGATTATAAAATAAGTGTTGATAGTATATGTTATGTGTAAGATATATATACCTTATGATTTCCTACTTATGTGCGATAATAAGTATGCTTAAATTCTGTATTGGGTTCGATGATGTTTCGGACCAATACATGAAGGATCGATTTGTGGTCGATGATTTTTCGAACCAAATCGATGATAAACTTGGTATCGACGGAAGATCTGAACCAACATATGCATTACATTTACCTTGGGGTCGGAGGATTTCCGGACCAATGTAAATGATAGGATTATTGGGGACGATGATTTTACCGGACCAATTTTCCTTATAGTATATATTGTGTGTGAAATATATACCTTATAATATTCTACTTATGAGTGATAGTAGACATATAGATGTTATATATAGAGATATACATCAAAAGGGTAAATTAAGTAGGGAGAAATTTAATTTCAAGAGTTAACGTTAGATTGGGAAAAATCTATGGAGAAATTAAGTAGTGAGACATAATTATGATATATGCGCCATGGGTAACATGCGATAAGAGTTTATAATGAAGGAAGGCATGTACTTGGGACGACTGTTAGGATGATATGATTTGATTTTGGGTATTAGAGGCTGCAGTGATGTTTAAGGTCCTTAGTCTTAATACCAGCCTTATCCTAATTTCGAGGACGAAATTCCTTTGTAAGGGGGGAAGTATGTAATACCCCGTATTTCTGAATATTCTATTTAATTAAATTGGAGAATTAAATGAGAAAATACGGCGTAATTTAAATTACGTAAGAGGATTAATTTAATGAGATTTATTAAAAATTGTAATTATGGAATATTAATCGAGAGATAGATACCGATTTATATTGCCTCATTATATTTACTTAGTGCGAGTAGTAAATAGTTACTTAACGCATGTAGACCGTGTTGGGGTGAGAACGGGTAATATTTTTAAGTGACTCAAATGATAATTTAGAGGTCACAGATGGGTCCGGAAGGATCAAATTAGTCAAAATAGTATACCCGGGGGTACTAGTTGAGTCTCGTGATAATTTTGGACTAAACTGAGACCGCTCGGGGGCGTTTTGGTCTTTTAACATGAGAGGGTATGGAGACCTACGAATTTGAGAGCCTTTTATCAGCCGTACGAAAGAGGGGTTAGGGTTAGAAAACCCATGAAAACACCAATACCATTAGAGAGAAGGAGAAAACCATTCTCAAGGCTTAGAAGATGCTTTTGAGAAGGTTTGGTTTGGATCTTGCACCCTAGGAGCCAAAGGAGGAAGGATTGAAGAAGAGAAGTATAAATCCATCATCAACTCCACGAAATCAGATTCCCTCTGTCAAGGCAAGTTGTTTATTGCAAAAATTATAAAGTTATAATACCCATGTGTAGGGTTTTTGAATAGTTTTGTTAAATCGATATTTTGATAAGAAAATAATGATATTTATACATGTTGGGATATGAATCGTATGTAGAACGATTTAACATATGTAGAGGATTAATATTCAGAGTAGACTTAATGATTATTTCGGAATAAAATTTGGGTTTTGAATGCATATATGGGAACACCATAACTAGGGTTTTAAGAAATTCTGGATTTAATTCACTATTTCATTAAAGGAATTGGGGTTTTGATGTATTTGACACGTTAAAAATTGTCCTAGTATATGTGGAAACATGTAGGATCATTGGGTCGAAGTTTGGTGGACTATAATGAAGTTTAGAGATTTGTTAATAGAGGAAGAGGTTAACGAAGAAGACGAACTGCGTCTATCCCTGCTCGATCGATCGATCGATCTCGAATGTCGATCGATCGACTAGGTCGATCGATCGAACCCAGTAGTAGATCAATCAACGTAAGCTGTTTTTCCCGAATTTTCCGTGTTTAAGGTTTCTTTGATTTCCGGGATTGAATGAGTATCCTAGGATTTATATTATACTTATATGGGAGTGAGAATAAGACCAATAGGTATATTTTCGAGGTCCGATAAGGCCATTGGGTGTAGGAGTTGGATTATGGACAGACGAGAATAATCCGATTTAATAGAGTATCGGGGGAACTCGAAATTGAGTTATGAGGCGAGGTAAAGTCAATTCAAGTAATAAACCAGTTAAGTAAGTAATAACTACTGAAATTATATGTGAGGGGTAACTAGGACCCTTAGAGTTGTGTGAATACTCAAATAAATGCGATTAATGAGATAAATCATAGAGCGAATATTGTACGGTAGATATAAAAGATTAAAATATTACATACGAACCTAATTAATAGGTCGGGTGTACCTACTGAGTTATATGATCTTTTAGGTCGAGAGAAGTATACCTAAATTAACTATGTTAGGGTTGATGAGATATTTCGAACTAACATAGGGTTATTATATGTTTGGGGTCGATGTAAAATGCCGAACCAAACCTTTGAACTGGTGGCGTGATGAAAGAGTCTGAGCCAGAATTTGTGTATATAAATAATTGGGGTCGATGTATCATTCCGAACCAATTCTTACTTGGGGTCGATGAATCATTCCGAATCAAGAGTCCTTTATGTGTGTGAAAAGGACAAAATAGTAATGACTGATATTTAATATATATTGTGTGTGAAATATATACTTGATGATATTCTACTTCTGTGTATTAGTAGATTGATATATATTATATATTTAAAGATACATACCGAACTGGTAAGTTAAGTAGTGAAACTTAATTACGAAACGTAACGTTAGATTGAGAATATCTATTTAGTAATTTAAGTAGTGAAACTTAATTACAAAAGTGGGAAGATAGAAATTGTGATAATTGTAGAAATTTAGTAGTGAAACTAAATGAGAAGTTTTGTAACACAACATAGGTGAAATGTTACTTGAGTATTAATTAACCTTCGCGAGATGTTAATGAAATGGACGTACTGTGTGGGTGATATGAGAACTTAAGTATAGATAAGTTCAGATGATTACTTAGTCCTAGTTAGCTTGGAAGATATGGCTAGGTAGGCTAAGTGTAGAACGTTAGGTGTGCATAAAAGATGAGGGGTGAGTAAACTCAAGAGAGTGTACGAGAACCTAACATGTGTAATCAATAATCGCATTTTATATTGTGATAAACGCTTGTCAAATATTTTCAAAATGTTTTGAGTACTAACTCTTGCTATAAAATATTTTCAAAACCTTTTAGGTGTCCAGCCACAGGGACGCCATGTATGATGATTTCATTCCAGGGACTCGAAGCTGTAGCACAGTGGATGCTTACAGAATTTTGATTAGACGATATCTCTCATTCTGATCTAGTGCAGGATCTCACACTATTCTTTGTATGGACTTGTGGTCCGGTATTAGTCTCAGATGTTTAGTTTCAGACTAGTGGTTGTTCTACTATTATTTTGGGATTTTAGCCGATGGTTTATTCGGTATTACTCTTATTTGTTTGTACTCACACTTTGTTGATTGGGTTATAGTACATGGTTATTTTTACTTTGTTCCGCATAGTTGATTTATCTGTTTCAAGAAAGATAAAATTTGGCACCGGTCTAATTTTTACTTAGGGGATTATTAATTAAAAAGTTTTTGACAGTGATGCTAAGAATGAACCATTTGAGAAACCTGTTTTAATTTAATAAAGGCCTGATCACCCGATGTTTAATTAGGCGGGGTGTCACAGTTTCCTACAGTGACATCATTTTATAGAGCGTGAAAGCTCTCCTCAGCCCTTCCAGACTTGGTTCTTGTAGATACCTATTGGCCTCACTCTTTTATTACAAAGCTTTACAAATTACAAGTTATAATATGCCTTTACAAATACATATTTTGAACAATCTCCCTCGAACAGGTTCTTTGGGGAGCTTCCCCACTGCCTTATTACCTCTTTGTCTGAACTAGCTTATGAGCCTACTCGCCTGTCTCTCCATAGGGAGGGGGAGTTATCTCTAATTATAATATTACCTTTAGGTACATCGAATCGACCTCGACCCAATGAATCGGTCGTCCTTACTCTTTAGGTCCAAATAACTGACCTCAGTCCTCTAAATTGGTCCTCTCAACTCTTTAGATCCATAGAATCAACCTTGACCTGCTAAATTGGTCACTTAAACTATTTAAGTCTGCATATCAAACCTTGAACCTCTTAATCGATCCTCTTAACCCTTTAACCAATCACCTTCTAACCCCCATCAGGGTCCCCGATCCTTGAACATCGCTGTGGTGTCTATCTTTCGATGACCTCCACTCATTCAAATCTCGCCCGTCGAGGGGATATGTAGACACCCCATCCTATTACCCCTAAGCACCTCCATAGGTCCCTAACACTCCCCTATATAAATCTAAAACTTTAGATTTCGCTCTGAAACCTGATTGAGAAGCCCAAGAGGGATCTCGATCCCCATTTAACTTTGGTTAACTCTTCAAAATGAGTGAAGCCTAATGAAATATTGTAGAGCTCTAAATCCCATTTCAAACGGTCCATACCGTGCATGAATAGGGCTGACGGTTTGCAAGGAAGTACCTTTTTACTCTGAGACCAAATCTAGAGGCCACCGGATTCTCCCAGGCCCCGTTTGAATTTGTTCAGGCCTTCAACCTTAGCAAATCTCAACGAAATATTATAGGGCTTTGAATACTCTTTTTTGCATTAATTCTTCCTCTATCTCTTAATCTAAAAAATATCTCTTAGTCGTGAAAACCCTTTCTCTCTTGGAGTGGCTAAGATGCCTATGTAGTCACTAAACTCACCCGATTATCGTAAGGCCTAATAAATGTGAAAGATAGCTCCTCGTTCTTTTCTGTCACTAGAATTAATTGTCTACATGTGCCAGCATGCCCCTATGTCATAGGAATTAAATGCAATAGGCAACTTTTGATGATGTACTACATGTCAGACAACTGTCATCAAAGTGGTAATCCACCAAACTACTTGACAACCCCCCAAACCACCACGGTTTACTCAAGTTTGGATTGGATACCGGGTAAGTCACACGTGAGATCACTCAAAGCAGGTGTTACTTTTAGTAAAGGGCTTTTTGGCACTAGGCCCAAGGTGAATTGGAACTCATGGTTTCTCTAGATGTGCTCTCCTTAGGGTTACTGGTGGCCAACACTCGCTAAAGATGTAGCCCAATATGTAAAAAGTGTGTAAGTGTAAGAGATTCTCTAGTATCCCATACCATCCTCATCAACCACTCTCATCCATTACTGCATTGTATCCTTTTGCAGTTTGGGGGATTGACCTGGTGGGTCCTCATCCAAATGTATCATGAAATTTCCAGTATCTGATCGTATCAATTGATTATTTTCCAAAATGCGTAGAAGACAAATATATAATCTCCACAACCAAAGTTAAAACATTCAAGTTCATTTGGAAGAATATCATCCGCCGATACGGCTAGCCCTACACTTTGATATCAGATAATGGCAAACAATTTAAGAATAGTCATTGGAAGCCTACTACAAAAGGGTTTAAGGCGTACTAATTATCCCTAGCAGGTGCTTTGATGGTTATAGTGTGGGACTACCTATAACTATACCTAGTATGCGCGAGCGGTCCCAAAAGGCAGCAAGAATTTGCCTCTGTTATGTGAGGGCTAGTGAGTATCCCATTTATTATGTATATGACATGTACGGTACTTATGTGGATGTAGACTTGGAGATTGTATGTATTCCTTGATATGTTCCTATGTTGGAGATGTATATAATCTTTAATGGTGGAACCTTACTTATATTCAGTTGAGATGATTGGGTTATTTATGTCAAAATACAGAGTGGAATTTGCACGAAAATGCTCCTTCAATGTCTAAGAACAACGATGCTTTAGATAGTTGAAGCCTGGCCAGTCATATTAATAAAAGGGTATCTCAAATATAACATTAGAAAGGGAAATACGTTAAATAATAAAACTCTAAAAAATATTAAGTTTTGAGTAAACAAGTAATTTTTAATCTATATACTTAATACAAAAAAGATTACAACAATGGAAATACCAAGGAGCACTGATATGAAAATAACACCAAGAAAGGAACTCAAGCAAGTAACGAAATCAATTTTATCGATAGTTCACAATCAAAATACAACCACGTAATCTATTATCCCGATCACAACAATTATGTTAATAACTGCCAAGATGATGTTGGGAGTGTAATAAAATAAGGAAGAAAGACGAAAATGTAAATGACTAGTTCTTTTATAGTGTGCACCAATGTTTGAATAAAAATGATAATAATTTCCCATCATGCAATTTCATTTTAATCTCAAATTTCTGACGCATGTGTCGATAAACACACATATGCTCTTTTTTGCATCTTATGACTCAAATTGGAAGATAATATGAATATAAAGGCCCAAAGGGCCAAAAAAGGGCAATTATTCAAGGAAAACTAATTCTCATAATTGCATTAGGTGAGACATATATGAACTTGCTTAATGAAGGTTGGAGAATTAGTATGACAAAAGGTGTTATTTCATTAATCACGTTGGCAACATATTTACCTGCAGAATAAGCTATTACATTTTGGTTCTTTAACTTTTGTTTGCCTATTTTTCTGAAAGTGTTAATAAATAAAAGGCATAGATCGCACATATAAACAAATACAATGAAATTCCTTTCTTACACAAAAAAGTCAAGGTTTGAGTCTGGAAATAATACTTTCAGCTTATTGTAGAATACTTTATCGTCATGCCTTTAAGGGATGAAAAATGAAAATATGTTAATTTTGAATATTTGCCAACCGGGGGAGAAGACCGATTTGACCAACATCGTGACTAGTCTTACGAAAGATCTTCAATCATCATTACAGACTCATGAGAAAATTGAAGCCCGTGTATCCCAACTCGAGGGTGATCTTGAGTGTGCTCGAAAGGTCAAGGTCATTTTAGAGGACACATCTAAGAAGGCTGGAAAGATACTGCTCGATCTCGCGTCAGGTAACGTTAAAAGGAAAAGAATAGGTTATGACGGTGCATTGAGAGTGTGCTTGATCTTAATGAATGATTTATTCAATTAAATGCCCCAAACATAAATCCAATTTTTTCTTATTATCCTAAGACATTCATCTAGGTGATAAAATAGATAAATCAAATATTCATACACACGACAAGTGAGGACAAATCCCTTTTAGGCAAAACCTTTTATATCATCACTTTAAAAACTATACAAGACAATCGACTTACCATACTACTTGATACAACCACTAGTATAATGATCAATCTTCGAAGAATATCTAAAGAATACCACTTGATCCAGATCAGTTCACAAGTAACGATTCGCTCTCGGTATCCACCGATCATCCTTCAGTCTTCAGCCGTGATCCCCTCCAAGGTTCGTAAGTTTAGTCGTGGATACGATCTCTCCACAAGGTAATGTATGCAAGATACAAAATTATCTAGGGTTTTAAACCGATTCACACATATTTATTTTGGGGATGTATTTATGAATCAAAAGTGTTATTAAACACCAAAGGTTTGAAAACTTTTGAAATAGGGATGCATAAAACGTTATGGAAAAAGTCTTGGAAAAACTAAATACGAAACATGTATTTATAGAGCGGTAAAAAATTTGTGGCGATGTATCTTGTTTGAACAAAAATGAGGCTCGTTCAAACGAGAATAACATCTCGTTAGGACAAAACATGCGTTCATTCAAACGACATGGCTATCTCATTTGAACCAGCTTCAAATGACCTTCAAATGATGCAAAACAATATTCCCTCGTTAGATGCATGTTAGATGTAGAGATCAAATGATGCTTCGAATGAAAGTGACAATTCGTTCGAACGAGAATCCTTTCTCATTTGAACGAGGTCAGTGAATTTTAAAATAATAAAAAAATGCCTTGATTTTTTAAATAAAAAAATCCTGTTTCAGTTTTAAATAAAACATCCGAAAATAAATTTAATGAATAAATTTAAACACTTGATAGCGTTATACCTTTGTGGGATGTAGGATTGTCTTGAACTTAAAGTCGATTTGTCGTAACGGTACGTGACGGTTTGTAACGGGATAGGCCAAACTAGCCTAAAAAGAAACAAGGCCTGAGCTATGAGCAATATAAAAAAATTGGCTCTTACAGATCTCCCCTTTGGCTATTTCGGCACAAAAATCTACCAACCTAACCGAAATCCAAATTACATAAAAATCCTCAATTACAAAAATCCCAGTACCCTCCCAAACCCTAGAAAATGGAACGACATAAGTGATTTTGTAAAAAATTTCCACTTGATCTTCCCTTGGCAAATTTATCTTCATCCGGTGTGTCTTGATTTTCGCTTTAAATACCTACACACATGAGATAAAGAAATATAACTTGACGCGCAAAGAGTTTGAAATATATAATGAAAACTCGTATTATTCTCCTCCATAAAACAAACTCATCAAATCTCCCTCTTAATTTGTTCTCCCCCTTTTTGTCCAAAATAAACAAAGGTTTAAAAACGAAATCATGAAATACAAAGAATCAGGAATAGAAGAAGACATCATCACAAAATATGTAAATCAAGCACGTGTAATGATAAACTCAAAGGCTTCACCAACTTTTTTTTGAAAATTTTCAAAATTTTCAAATAAAAGTATAAAATGTACGAAGTACAACACACCATGAATTAACACAAAAATAATCGAATCATGGAAGTGGAATAAATGGGTGCGAACAAATTCCATATGTTAGTTAACATTGATAATCAAGACACATGTGCACGAAAGATTGAGATACCATTAATGAATGGTCTCAGGGACTATCTTAGGTGTAAAAATAGTGAACCAATATGAAAATAACTTAACATAATTAATAAATCAAGAACATAAGTGATTATCTCATTAATGAAGCCAAAACTATTTAATGTTTTTGGAGATTTATATAAAATGTGCAACCCATTGATCTTCAACTTAAATGCCTCAAAATCTCACATAACTAAGATTACTCTTAATTTTGGAAGAGATTAATGCTCATTTGAAGTGAAGCATCAATGAATAAAAAATGGCATGTCACATATGTTTTTATGTGCCTTTAATCTTTTTTTCTCTTTTCATTGCAAACGGTGGATTTTAATGCAAAGACCTTTGATATTTCGTAGCCCCTTTCCATTGTTTAGTATAATTTTTTTTTCAGAAAAACAAATTTTGAATTCGGGCAATGGTTCTTACAAACACATCTTTTTATCGCATTTTACATATTTTTTGTTTTAAAGCAAAATTGAGATGATGAGACTATGTTCAACATGTGACAAATAAGTGAAATAATTAAATAAGCTCATGTATGTGTGCATTAAAGGTGATTAGGAGTCAAACATGTAGTAAATGTTCAGCAATTCACATCGTAATGATTTCATACATTATAAAGCACATAAATGAAATGATGTCAAGCCTCAAAATATTAAACAATAGTCACGTGGATATGGAATGAATGTGTGATCCAGAGATCTTAAATGTTCATCCGTAAAATGTGAAAAACAAATTAAAAAACTCTTTTTGAATTTTTCAAAATTTTATTAAAATAAATTCCCTTTGTATTTTTTCAACTTTTTCTAAAAACCGAAAATCTTTTTATATTTTTCAAATTTTTTTAGGAAAAATAAAAATCTTTATGGATTTTTGTAAAAATATCAAAATGAAAAATAAAAATACAACTGTAGTATACACAACCAATAGGGATATAAGATATGATCATGATAAGCACCCTATCCTAGTAGTAAGTCTCAACCTAAATCACTAGGCTCGAAATATTTCTCCAAAGGAGATGACATCCTATGGAATTCCTCCATCAAACATTTTGAAGTTTTGACCAAAAACTCTACTTGCTATCGAAAACTCTTAAAATATCTCAAGTGATAAGCGGGAGCTTGCGAAGCAACATGTGTGGGAGTGTATACATGAACTCATGTGGGAAATCGAGTGGTAGCATAATGAGGAAGATACCTATAATACACTCTCCCTAACTTAAAACAAAATTCCCTAAGGTGACCTCTTTGTTTGCAATGGGAACAAACGTACATAGTTTAGGTCCACCTTTCTCAAAACGTCTAGGATGGCCTACCTTATGTGGGTTCAAACGCCTTGGTAGGTTAGGTTGAGGGCCATATAGATCTAACACAAACTCAAAAATCGGTTCGGGTGATACATGGGAAGTGGATGCACCGTCATAACCTATTCCTAGCCTCTCAACATTACCAAATACGGGACTAAAGAGCATCTTTTCAACCTTCTTAGATGTGTCCTCTAAGATGACTTTGAGATCCCGGGCACATTTGATATCACTCTCGAGTTGGGATACAAGGGCTTCAAGTTTCTCACGAGTCTCCAATGAAGATTGAAGATCTCCCATAAGACTAGCCACAATTTTGGTCAAATCAATCTTTTTTCTACCTAAAATGATCAACTTCTCACATAAAGAAATCTTCACCTTATCGAGTTAACTAACCAACACCTCATATACCCTCAAAACTTTCACTTTGTTCTCTAATTCAAACACCCTAAGAGACAAATCTTTATTTACCTTTTTAGTCTTTAGAGTCTCGGTTTATAGATCACTAATAGCCTTTTGGAGATAACCTTATCCCTCACTATCAATCTCATCCCCACTCTCTCCAGAATGGCTCGAAACATCATCGAGGTTTTCACATTTAGATATGCTCTCATTGGCATGGGAAAAACAAAAAGTACTAACATGACTAGCCATGAATGTAATACACATTTCATGTTCCCCTGAATCAACCGACTCAATGTCATATCGCTAAGAGTGGCCTTATGTGAAACCTTTTTGCCCTTCTCTTTATCCTATTGGGACACTCACGTGCCTTGTATCCTTTCCCCTCACACTCAAAATATATAATCTCTTCCTCCATCTCTCCCTGATCATGCCCTCATTCTTATTTTTATTTTTCTCGAAAATCTTTTCTCTGGAAAATTTGAGAAATTTTATGGAAAAAGTGCCATGTCATCTAACTCAAATCAAACTCAGTCTCAGATTCAAAACCTTTTTCTTTCTTTTTTTCTTAGTTTGAGTTTTGAAATCAATCCTTAATTCATTCGGTTTAATTATTTTAGGAAATGTATCAATCTCATATGTTTGAAGATCTCCTATAAGTTCTTCTAACCTAAGAATGCCAAATATTCCTAGCGAATTACGCACAGTGACCTTAGGAATATAGCGGGCAGGGAGCGACCTTAAAATATTTTTAACAAGTCTCGATTTAGGAATCTTCTCACTTAAATTAAAACTAAAATTAACTATGTCCAACAAACATGCATAAAACATATCAAAAGACTCGGACTCTAGCATAATGATGGTCTAAAACGAGGTGGTCAAAATTTAAAGCTTAGACGCCAAAACAGTGGTGGTACCCTCATGAGTAAGATGGAGGATATCCCATGCTTCCTTAGAAGTAGTGCACATCATGATACGGCGGAACTCGTCAGGGGCGACAACTCCAAAAATGGCACTTAAACTGTGAGAGTTGAAATTACTCCATTTAAATGCATCATCCGTCCAAGAGGTCATGGGTTTAAGACTTTTGACATTATCGATATCATCCTATATTTCCAATATGCGTAATTAGATCCATGAAATATGGGCATTCGATTATAAAAATTCTCCATCAAAATCTGAACTTTTCAAGATCAACATTTTTTTAAAATAATTAATATACAAAATATTTTGCAGAAAAAGGATTACACAGTAAAATAGTGCAACTTAATCTAATACAAAGTTAAGAGTGCGCTGTGATCTTAATGGATTAACTTGTTTAATTAAATGCCCCAAACACAAATCGAATTTTATCGTATTATCCTAAGACATGCATCTAGGTGATAAAACAGGTAAATGAAATATTCAAACATATGGCAATTGAGGAAAAATCCCTTTCGGTCAAAACCTTTTATATCATCGGTTTAAAAACTTTACAAGATAGTTGACTTACAATACTACTTGATACATCCACAAGTATAATGCGCAGTCTTCGTAGAAGATTTAAAGAATACCACTCGATCCAGAGCAGTCCACAAGTGACGATTCACTCTCGGTATCCACTGATCATCCTTCAGTCTTCAGTCGTGATCCCCTCTAAGGTTCACAAGTTCAACTGTAGAGATGATCTCTCCACAAGGTTACGTATGGAAGATACAAAACTATTTAGGGTTTTAAACCGATTCACACATATCTATTTTGGGGATGTATTTATAGAGCGGCACATAATTCGAGGTGACATATCACTTTCGAACGAAAATGAGGCTCGTTTGAATGAGAATAACATCGCGTTAGAATGAAACACGCGTTCATTGAAATGACACGGCTATCTAGTTTGAACCGACTTCAAACTACCTTCAAATGATACAAAATAACACGCCCTTGTTATATGTACATTATGCTATGAATGAAAGTGACAACTCATTCAAATGAGAATCCCCTCTCGTTTGAACAAGGTCAACTAATTTTAAAATAATAAATAAAAAAATGCCTCAATTTTTAAACCAAAAAAATCATATTTTAGTTTTAAATAAATATCCTAAAATAAATTTAATGAATAAATTTAAACACTTGGTTGCTTGATAACTTTGCGAGATATAGGGATGTCTTAAACTTGAAGTTGATTTATTGTGATGGTACGTGACGGTTTGTAACGGGATATGCCAAACTTGCCTAAAAAGAAACAAGGACTAAGCTATGAGAAATATCAGAGAATTCTCTCCTACATGCATCCACTTCCAAAGCCGCACTCGAGCTAGTTCCCAAGTTTTTTATGGATGCTTATGGCCCCCGTCCTAACCCACTTAGGATACCTAACCTACCAAGGAGATCTCCTCCTCGACTTTTTAAGAAAGGTGGACCCAAGTCCCTTTATTCTTGTACCCATTACACTCAAAGAGGTCACTTTAGAGAGTTTTATTTTAGGCTAGGGAGATTTTCTCATATGCGTGTTCCCCAGTATACTCCCACACAAGTTCCTACACATGTTCCCGTACGCACTCCCACACGTGTTACTCTACATGCTGCCGCACATCACCATATAGATTTTGAGAGTTTTCGAGAGAATGTAGAGTATTTAGTCAAGACTTCACAAAATTTGATGGAGTAATTTCTTAGGATGTCATATTCTTTTGAGAACTCCTCCTGGCCGAATGATTGAGGTTGAGACCTATTTCTAGAATAGGGTGATTTTCGTGCTCATATCTTACATCCCTATTGCTAGATTGTATAATGATTGTATTTATCTGTTTTTCCTTTTGATATTTTTAGAAAAATCCAAAAAGAGTTTTGTTTTTTTGTAAAAATAATGAAAAATCCAAAAAGATTTTGCTTTTTGAAGAAAAAGAAAAAAACTAAAAAATATTTATTTTTTTATAAAATTTTGAAAAAGATGAAAAGAGTTTTGTAAATGTTTTTTCCACCATATATGGATGAACATTTGAGATGTCTGGATCATCCATTCATTCTGTATATCCACATGACTTTTTCATAGTGTTTTGAGACATGACGTTATTTTTATTGTTTGCTTAATAATGTATGGAGTCAGTACGTTTATCTTTTATGACTACTATCTAAATGTTTGACTCCTAGTCACCTTTAATGCACACATGCACGAACTTTTTTTATCATTGCACTTACTTGTCACTTGTCGAACATGGTGTTCTCATCTCAATTTTTCTTTAAAATGAACCAAATGTAAAAACGAGATAAAAGTCGTGCATGTAAGAACCATTACCCAAATTTAAATCACTTTTTCTGAAAAATTTGTTATATCATAAGAAATGAAAAGGGCCTACGAAAGCTCAAACGTCTTTGCATTAAGAGACACCATTTACATAAAAGAGCTAAAAAGATTATAGGCACATCAAAAACAGAAGTGTCAGACCAAATTTTGATACGTTGATGCTTCGCTACATATGAGATGAATTTCTTCAAAAATAATTAAGAGAATTTCTTCATTATGTGAGATTTTGAGGGAGTTTAACAAGAAGATCAATGGGTTTGCACAAACTAAATAAGTCTTGAAAAACATTGCATAGTTTTGCGTCATTCGTGTGAGAATCATTTATATTCTTGAAATGTTGGTTAAGTTGAGTAATTGTCCCTTAAGTTCACCTTTTTTACACCTAAGTTAGACTTTGAGATCTCTTGTTAGGAGTATCCTAAAACTTTGTGCACACATGTCATGATTATATATCTCGATTTACCTATAGAAATTATTCACACCCTTACATTTCGCATTCATGATTTGGATATTTTAGTGTTTAATCCATGGTATGTTATTTTTGTATATTTTAAACTTCGTACTTTGAAAAATAAAAAAAAAATAAAAAATAGTTGGTGGATGTATGCCTTTTGAGATTATCATTACGCGCTTGTTATTGTCTATCTAAATGATCATATATTACTTCCTAATTGCGATGCTTTATAATCCATGATTAGTTTCTACTTCTTTTCTATTACAGACACAAAAGGGGGAGAACAAATTAAGGGGGAGTTTTTAAATTTTTGTTTAAAACTCTATGTGTCATGGTATCTCTTTGTTTCATGTGTGTAGGTTTTTTTCACTTTGATGATAAATTCATGGACTACAGAAAATGAAGAAAAAGGTTGACCAAGGGAAGAGCATATTGAGTTTGAAGATAAAGTTTCATTATGCCATTCTATTTTTAGGGTTTGGGATGGTATTATGAACATTGTCTCAGAGGAGTTTATTGTAATTTGGTTTTTAATTTTGTTTCGTACTAGATTAGCAAAAGGGGGAGATTTGTAAGAGAAAGTTTTATAATTGCTCATAGATTAGGCTTATTTTTTTGTTTTGGCATATCCTGTTACTAACCGGCATCTCAAACCAAGCATTGCATCTCTAAGAACATTCGAAGACACACCGACACATTATTGAGGTGTAAACTTTTTATTCTCGTGAATTATATGAATCATTTACTGTAAGGACAAATTTCCAATTCAGTCAATTTGTATGAGTTGGCTTAATTCTGGACAAAACTATTTGAGTCATAGGATAGATTTGAGTTTGTGACCTTTCAAGCCTATGACATTTTTGTTCAAGGCGTAACAACCAAGTTAAATAAATTACATCCTATTTCATGTTTCGTGCCATGTTTCATCATCAACATTCTAAGGATCTCTCAGGTATGAATGTACATATTATTATTAAGACTTGGAAATTTATTATTGGGTGTTAGAATTTTTGCTAAATTATTTTAAAATAAACTTATATTTTTTCAACGGAATTTTTGCAAGTTGTTTGAACGACTTTCCCAGGTCATTCGAACGAGATTCCCTTTCGAATGACCATCTAATGAGGTTAATTTTTTCTTGGTCTGATTTCTTGTTCGAAGTCTCCTCCGAACGAGACTGAATATGGTTTGAACGATCGGAGTAGTTTTTGTTAACTGGATAATTTTTAATGCAATTTTTCTCCATAACCTCCCACTACTTTTTCCTGACCATTTATATAGTGCGAGAGTTAACTTTATTCAGAGACTTTTTCCATTTTCCAAAAGAGAGAAACACTCTTCCAAAAAGTCCCTTAAGTTTTGTTACTATTTCATTGTTTAATCCTTAAAAACAAAACACATGTTTACATACAAATAGTTTCATTATCCAAGCTTCTCCATAATATATGTTTTGAGATCATAGTTTTGCCATCTGGTTTGTTCAGTACATTCCTACAGATTGCTTCTTGCGGAGGATTCCGTGCTCATTTATTTTCATATGGTGGAATCCGTATGCGTGACGGTTGTTGTGCCCCATTGGTAGACTCCTGCGTTGTCACTAGGCAGAGGTGGATGGAACGAAGAGCATCAAGGCTGGTGAGGGCGTCGAGTCGTTGAGTAAGTTTTCTGTTGTGTGATCATATTAAATCCGTACTTAGTGGATTTGTGGCTGGACCATTCGAGATTTTTCCCGTTATGGATTTTTCTAGTACATTGATGCCTTGTGGTTGTGTTTATTTTATCTTGCAAACTCACCTAGATTCTTGACTAGGTTTAACAAGATAAAATCAGCTTAATCACAAAAATGATGTAACTGGTGCTCAATTCATTTGGGTAATTTAGTGTATTTTAATTTAAGTTGGAAGTATTAATTTGGCAAGTTAATTTTTATTTTGGATTGCATAAATTAGAATTTCAATTGGATTTTTATTTTAGAAGTGAAAATTAATTTTGAAAACAATATTTAAAATTTGGAATATTACGTCAACTATCCCTTTTGAAAGTAAAATTTTCGTATTTTCTAGGAATCTATATTCCAACAACTGGTATCAAAGAAGGAGCACTAAATTATCGTGTTAGATCCTTTTAGGTTTATATATGGAAAATATGTCATTTTCGAAGTTTCCTGTTTTTGATGGTTCTAACTACGCGTATTGGAAAGCATGTATGAGGTTAACACTTAAATCATTAGATGAGCGAGTTTTGCAAGCGGTTGTTAAAGGGTGGTCACCACCCACGTGTCTAGTAGGAGATGGAGTGAGGATTAGCATGAGCTAGCAAACTATAATTCTCGTGGTTTACATGCTCTTTTTAGAGAAGTCACACTGGAGGAGTTCCACCGTACTTTGACATGTTAAATGTCAAAAGAGGCTTGGGACATACTTCAACTCACCCATGAAGGTAATAGTGCTGTTAAGGCTTCAAAACTCAAAAACCTCACCACTCGGTTTTAAACCATTAGGATATTGGAAAGTGAGTCATTTGATGAGTTCTATGCTAGATTTTTCGACATAGTTAACTTGTCTTTTAATTAGGGAGAAAAGAAACCCGACAAGCATGTCATAAAGAAAATTTTGAGGTCATTACCCGAAAGTTTTTATCTAAAAGTGACCATTTTAAATTCTTTAGGAAATTTAAACTCTACGAAACATGAAGAGATTGTAGGTCACTTAAAAACCTATGAACTTGACAAGTTTTCCTTCAAGGATGTGAAGAAGAAAGATAAAGGAATAGCTTTGAAAGCCCGAAAGAAGGAAACACTTGTTTTAGATGATGAGTTTGACATTGATTATGATGATATGGCTTTATTTGCTAAGAAGCTTAGAAAATTGTTTAAGTTTCATAAAGATAAAATTAATAACGATGATACGAAATTTGAGAATTCTAAGTATAACAAAGCCTAAAAACTCCCTAAAGATCATAATGATGATCTTAATAGGGACGAGTTGAATAAATGTTTTTGTTATGAGGGTTATAGACATAGGGCTGACGAGTGTCCACCTAAACTAAGGAAGGAGAGCAAGAAACGAATTGCATACAATGACATGCTTAGTGACAGTGAACCAAAAGAGGGACCCGATTCCCCTATTGAGTGTAATTTTACCGCATTCATGGCAAGTCATGTGAGCCTTAGTGAAAAATCTATCGATGAACATAACCTTATTTATGACTCTTTTGAGGCCATTGTTTGTGAATCCTTTGTGTTTGATGGTAGATAGTGGAGAAGAGAGTGAGAATGAAGAACAGGAGGAGGAGAGTGAACTCCAAGTTGCCTTTCATAAATTATATGTGGAATCATTGAAATTGAAAAAGGTAAACTTAAAGTTGGAAGCTAACTGATAGAACATGCCGTAGGTATTGATGAGAGTGTTTTAATTGGAGATTTTAAGGAACGTGAGAGGACTCTTAGAGATAAGCTAGAGAATGTTAAAGGTGAGAGAGATAATATTCGAGGTTTAATGAAGGCTATGAAAAAAGAACTTATTAAGTTTGAGGAGTTTAGGCATGTACTTAAGTCGAGGATTGTGGAACTTAAAGAGAGATTGAGAGACTCGAGTCGGGTCAAATTTGATTTAGAGTCTGGGTCAGAGAAGTTAGGTAAAATTTTAGGTACCGTCCAAATCAAAGATGACAAGGGTGGTATTGGATTAGATACTGAAATTTCTCCCTTTAATTAAGCCAAACCATTATCCCGAGAGACTAAACTATGAACGATAGAAAAGTTTAAACCTTAAACAATACTTCTCACCATGATTTCTCTTGCACACATTGTGGCAGGAACGATCACCTTATAAGGTTTTGTTGTGAACTTATAAACGATCCTAGGAAATCCAAAGGTAAAGTGACCAAAATTCGAGAGCGCCACATTAAACCTATGTGGGTTAGGAGACCCGATTTGTAGGTTTTACATCATATATTTAATGATTCTCATTTACTTCCACATGATACTTCCCACGCTAGATCTAAAGAATGAATGTGTTAGATTTGTTTACATACACTAGTTGTGCTTCATGATATAATCTTGCTAGTTGTATATTTGTTAGTCATATTCTAGTCTATGCTTCATCACATATATTTTGCTAGAATTATGACAAGTGTATCTTTTGTATTTTAGTTTTTCATTTATTATGCCTTATTGAAAAATACAAAAAGATTTTGTTTGTCCTTATTTGAGTTATCTCTGTTTTAAAATTTGTTTAAAAACTTGAAAACTCAAAAAGTTTAATTTTGTGTATTCTAGTTTTACACATGTTATGTGGCATATCCTTGTGTTTGAATCCCTTATCTCTTTTCGTATCTATGTGGCTAGAGCTTTTGATTATGAATTCCAATTATGAAGTTGTTCTTTATCATGCTTTCATGGAGAAGTATGATTATGATTTGTTTAATGGTTTTTTTTTGTATATGCCTTATTACACACATGTACGAGCTCTTTTGAGTGTTAACTTCACATTTATATTTGAGCTTTATTTTGTGACTATGGGGGATTTGTGCATGTAAGAACCATTAAATGTGAACTTTATTTGAATTGTATAAAAAATAGATGACGGTTAAGGGGAAAGGGCTACGAAAGGAGCAAGTTTTCTTTGCGGGAAAGCCACCATTGGCAAGAGCCTAATGAAAATATTAAAGGCAATGAAAACAAAAAAAATTCCAAAGGCCAACAAATTTTAGTTTGTTTTATCTTTCGAAATAAATAACTTCAAAAGAATTGAGAAAAGAAAAGAAAATGAAATATGACATATGTTTATCTTTTGAGAGTGTTTAGTTGAAGATCAAAGAGTTTGCATAATGAATCCTAGTTATGATTATTTTATCATGGCAATATTGGTTTGTAGAATTATCAAAATTCTACGCTTGTATGCATTGTGCTTGTTTTGTTCTTTGAGTTCACTTAATCTTGTCATACAAGGCTAAATCTAGGTTTGATAAAGTTTTGCGATCAAATAGAATTCCTTGAACATGTTTAAATGACTGGGTAATAATTCTTTTGTATCTAGTTCACACCCCTTCACTCCGTTTACCACATATTTATTTGACACATTTATGCCATATGCGTGTGGAAAGCTTATCGTGATTAGTGTCTTGTGTGGTGTGTGTGTGTGTGTGTGTGTGTGTCTATATATATATATATATATATATATATATATATATATATACACCGACCTTAAATTTTAATGATGATGAAGATCAACATTCCCCGACTCAAACAGATTTTGAAACAGGTTCAGTAAATCACCAATTATTAACAATCAATAAAGACTATAAAATTGACATGATTAAATTAGAAGAAGATTTTGAGTCAAAATAAAACCGTACTAAACGATGAGCATATCGAGAAAAGGATAAAATAATAAGAAAGTGGAAAGCTTTAATGAATGAAATAAGAACGGACATAAAGTTCTTTGAATATTTAGATAACTATTATCACAAAATAAATGTCCTAACAAAAGTAAAATGGACAAAACAAGACAAAACTACAATCTGGTCTAGTCACCCTCCACTTGAAACCATTTTAGTAAATCACATGGGAACAAAAGTAGTTGCTACACCCTTTAAAGTCACTTCTACTAATGATGAAATCAAAAAAGTTATTGAACAAAATAATTACACTAACCAATACCTAAATACTTTTGGAAAATAACTAGAATCCATTGAAAATAAGTTAGACAAACCAAACCTACCACATAAAAGAGAAATACCTTTAATTCAACTTCCGGAGGTCCGAAAAGGAATAAATTTACAAACAAAGTCTGAGAAAACTCTAGATAAAATAGAAAAAATGCTTAAAGTTATCAAAGTAGAATCATCAAAGACTATTACAACTATCAACAAAAATACCTATATTAACAAAACAGACTCATCCCAAGAATCTACTATAGATGAAGATATCCAGACTATTGAAAAATAATTTACTAATGTTGAATTAAATAAAATAAAAAACTCCAGAGTAACTCCAACCACCATAACAAAAAATTGGTATACAAGACCAACACCCCCAGATATGCAATATGAAGAAAGAAATATACACAATCAATTATCGGTTTCATTGGATAGACTTTATGAATGGAACATTGATGGATTATCTAAACAAGAAATTTTAAATAAAATAAAACACATATCTATGGCTGCCAACAGTTACCTAAACAATCAAAACATTCCCCAAATAGAAATAGTTGAGCTTTTAACAATACGATTCACCGAAACATTAAAATTTTGGTGGGATAAACATCTTACCGAAGAATCAAAGGAACAAATTAAATCTGCTGTCCAACAAGATGCTAATGGCCTCCCAATTATTGATGAAAGCATTGGAATGGGAATTCCAGATGGAGTTAACACTCTAGTTTTCATAATAATAAAATATTTTTTAGGAACCCTGAGTAATATAACCTCAAGAATTCATGATCAACTAAGTAACCTTAGATGCCCAACTTTAAGGGATTTTAGATGGTACGAAGATGTTTTCACATCACGAGTAATGCTCAGAGATGATAGTAATGAACCATTTTGGAAAGAAAAATTTATTAATGGTTTACCAAATTTATTTGCTCATAAAATAAGAGAAGTTCTAAGTAACACAAATGGACACATTTATTATAACAATCTTACATATGGAGACATAATAAGTACAATCCAAAAAGAGGGATTGAAAATGTGTATAGATATGAAAATAAGCATTCGGGATAATACAGAAAAATTAAAGGCAAAATATGAGACGGGAAATTTTTGTGAACAATATGGTTTGAACCCTGTTGCACCATCAAGAAATAAAAATTACAAGTCATACCCAAACCAATACAAGAGACATAGAAAAAACTATTTTAAAAATAACAAATTTTACAATAAAGAAAATAAGGAATTTTATAAAAAACATAAAAAACCACAAACTAATCCACAATATAAGAAAAATGACAAAAGTAAAATAAAATGTTATAAATGTGGAAAAACAGGTCATTACAAATCGGAATGTAAAGTAAAATCCAAAATTAACCAGTTACAACTATCATCTGAAGTAACACAAGAAATATACAAAATTTTTGAACTAAAAAATTCTTCTAGTGAAGGTGAACAAAACACTGATTACGAATCATCAAGTTGCTATGAATCAGGTACAAACTCTAGTTCTCCAGATATAAAATTAGGATGCAAAAACAACTGCTGTAAAACTATCAATGTTCTCGCTAAACAAGAAGAACATGAAGAATTATTAATTAATTTAATTGGAAAAATAGAAAATCGAGAATATAAATGACAATACCTTTCAAAATTTAAAAAATTATTATCCAAAGAAGAAAGTGGTATAAATACACAAAACAAGATAAGTCTTGATAATACTTTAAAATGATTTAAAACTCACAAGGAAGTTACATTACAAGATCTCCAACGAGAAGTCAACATAATTAAACAGAATATTGAAGACATAAAAATAGAAAGTAAAGAATTAAAATAAGATATCATTGTCTTAAAAGTAGACCAGACTTTCCAAATGCAACAAATCATCTCCTTAAAAGAAAGTGAAGCATAAGCTGAACAAGAACCTAAAATAGTAACAACAGAAGAAACTGATCAACAATTAAATACCGTAAACCAAATTAATTTACAAAAATGGCATGTACAAGTAGCTTTAATTATTAACAAAGAATATGAGATAAAAGTCACAGCATTAATTGATTCCGGTGCAGATTTAAATTGTCTACAAGAAGGATTAATTCCAACTATGCATTATCATAAACATCTGAACGATTAAACTCAGCCAATGAAAGTAAAATGAAAATCAAATACAAATTACCCAAAGAACATATTTGTAAAATAATGTATGTTACAAAACTCCTTTTGTTTTAGTAAAAAATATAACTGACAAGGTAATCGTAGGAATCCCTTTTCTTTGCCTTCTATATCCGTTCACAACTAGTGATACTGGAATATATATATATATATATATATATATATATATATATATATATATATACACACACACACACATACATACATACATACACACATATGTGTGTGTGTGCATGTGTGTGTACGTGCGTGCGTGTGTGTGCACGCGCTTATTATTTATTGATATCTTTTTCATATTTTTATATATGGTATCATTTGTTTTGAATATGTGCCTTTTCATTTAGTCCTTGTATGCCATGTGCTCATATCAATATCTATCTTGTTGCGATTTTTCATTGATATCCCATGCTCATTTTAGATCATTCTAGTTGGTATCATTGTGCTATCGCATCATAGTTAATATTTATTATTTTTTATATGAATTAGTTGTTCTTGTGTTGCCATATTGTTTTGTTGTTTCATGTATCACTATACACCAATGCATGATATAATTTCTTTTTCCTTTATGCTTATCCATTATTTCAATTAGGGGGATAGTTTTTTTAAATTAGGGAGAAATTAATTATTTTATGCAAATAATATTTGTATATTACTGAAGAAAAAGGGGAAGAAAAATTCTATCTAACTCTTTTCATTAGGGAAGATATAACTTAGGGGAAGACATCCTTTCCTAGGTAGACATTGTTAGATAATGGGAGGATTTAATTATGCAATCTATTTTGTCATATTTCCTATTGAGTTTATGGTGAGATTAACTCTACAAGTTTTCATCCATGCGACAAAGTTTTTAATGCAAAGCTTCTTAGAATATGTGTCTCTCAAGTGTCTGTAATTTTTCTTTTTGGGTTGGGATTGAGTCTTTTAGATGAGCTTGGCGACCCATAGGATTTTATTTTTGATTTTGTCCCGAAATAGCCAAAGGGGGATATTTGAAAGGACAAACTTCTAATTGAGTCAATTTGTATGTGTTGGCTTAATTCCGAACAAAACTAATTGAGTCATAGGATAGAAGTTGAGTTTGTGACATTTCTAGCCTATGACCTTTTTATTCAAGATGTAGTGGCCAAGTCAAATAGATTACATCCTATGCCGTGTTTTGTGCCATGTTTCATCATCAACATTCTAAGGATCTCTCAGGTATAAATGCACATATTATTTTCGAGACTTGGAAGTTTATTATTGGGTGTTAGAATTTTTGCTAAACTAAAAGGAATTTACATTTTTTTTAAAAATAATCCGAATTTTTAATGTTGTTTGAATAACTTTCCTAGGCCGTTCAAATAAGATTCCTTGTTCGTTCGAACGACCATCTAACGAGGTCACTTTTTTACTTGGTCTGATTTCTCGTTTGAAGTCTCGTTCGAACAAGACTGAATGTTGTTCGAATGACCAGAGTAGTTTTTGTTAAGTGGAGAGTTTTTTAAAACAGTTTTTCTCCATAACCTCCCACTACTTTTTCCTAACCATTTATGTAGTGCTCGAGTTAACTTTATTCAGATACTTTTTCTATCTTCCAAAAGAGAGAAACACTCTTCCAAAATGTCCCTTAAGGTTTGTTCTCAATTCATGGTTTAATCCTTAAAAATAAATGGCCTATTTAGACCTAAATAGTTTTATGATCCAAGCTTTTCCATAATATATGTTTTGGTATCATAGTTTTGGCACCGTGTTTGTTTCGTACATTCCTACGAATTGTTTTTTGTGGAGGATTCCGTGCTCATTAATTTTTATAACGTGGACTCCTTATCCGTGACGGTTTTTGTGCCCCATCAGTGGACTCCTAGACGTAGGTGGAATCCTGCACTGTCACTAGGCAGAGGTGGAAGGAACGAAGAACGTTAAGGCTTGTAAGGGCGTTGAGTCATTAAGTAAGTATTCTATCATGTCTTCATATTAAATCTGTACTTAGTGGACTTGTGGTTGGGCCGTCTGAGATTTTTCCCATTGTGGGTTTTCCTCGTACATTGACGAGTTGTGGTTGTGTTTATTTTATCTTGAAAACTCACCTAGATGCATGACTACGTTTAACAAGATAAAATCGGCTTAATCACAAAAATGGTGTAACGGCTGACTTATGAACATAGGGTTCACCACTGAAGAAAAAGTAAGGATGATAGGTGGACACCGAGGGTAGACCGCTATCTGTGGACGGCATTGGAGTTGAGTTGTGTTTGTTGGAGTTTTGAAGATCTACGCATCTAACTTAGTGTAGCTAAATGTTTTGTAAGTCATCTATATTCATAAACTTCCAATAACGTTGAATAAAAGGTTTTGCCTTATATATATGGATTTTTCCTCATCTTGTTGTTTTTGCATGTTTGCATTGAAAATTACAATTTTGAATTTGGACATAAATCACATGCTCACCATAATTAATTGAAGGTTAAAATTTGGATTTATGTTGGGGCATTTAATTAAATAAATTGATCCGTTAGTTCAAGTGCGCTCTCAGTTTGATCTATGATGTTTCAGAGAAAGGTGTTTAGGGTAATTTATATCAACTCAAAAGGACCCGTTAGATTCCAATCAAAATCTTAAAGGATAAAGTTTGAACGTGCCAAGTTCGCAGCCTTCACTAAAGCAACATAAGGCTTTACAGGAACAAGACCTCTGCAATAGAGTTCCCTCCCAAAAACATTAGCCAAAATTTGAAATTTGAAATTTGAGAATGCATAAATTGTGCGTGTAGGGATGGATTACTGAATAAACCAAATTTTAATTTCTAATTAAATTAACCGAGTGAGCAATTGACTAATTTTAAATTAAGCACCGATTATATATATATATATATATATATATATATTGTGTAGAAAATATTAACCACTTTATCTTGCCTAAGCATGCATTTAAGTGATATTATCAAGAATAAAATAAATATGAACCACAACATCGTGATGCATAAGGAAAACTCAAAACAAGAAAAACCTCGAATGAACCAGCCTATGCAAATTCACTATGATATATCATTTATACAATAGTGACATACAAACTTACTTCGCTTAACTCGACACCTTCAAGCCTTGAGGCAACCTTCAGTACCTAAACCTTTTTTTTACAGAAACATCGTAGGAATCCACCCATGATATTCACAATGCATGTGTCTCACGCATCTCTGTATCCACTGTCATTGGCTAGCAACCTATCACCACAGTCACACGAAATCATCCATGCAAAATAAACACTAGAACAATGTAGAACTAACGATCTGGTGCATGAATCTTTAGATCTCAATCGATATATTATTTTGTTGGATCTCAAAACTTATGGTGTAAACGGTGTTATAGAGTCTTTTAGATTTCTCTTGTAAAACTGCTTCCAAAACCCTTATACTTGAAAACTATTTGTCAGACCTTGTATTTATAGAAAAATGTGAGACACCTTATTCAAAATAAACTGAATATAACTAGGGTAGCCTCATTTATATGAACCAAAAGGACATTAAAACGATACCATAAATCTCGTTGGAATGAGGATCGATGCTCGCTCAAAGCTCGCTTGAAAAAAACCCCCTTAACTCGTTTGAAGAAACTATGAATGTCGTTCGAATGAAAACTTTAAGTTCGTTTGAACAAATTACAAATGTCATTTGAACGACTTTAAAACGAAAAACATAATTTCCTTAAAAAAATATATTTTTTTAAATATCCCTTATAAACTTTTAGCACCCAAATTTGAAACCCAAAGATGAACATAATATACGTTTCGTACATTTTTCAAGATCCCTAGGTTGAAGAAGAAACTCAACATGGATGTTGATGTCCGTTTAACTCGGGTTGCTATGTATCTTTAAAATATATATGCTTGAAGGAAAAACTAAACACCAAACTAAACACCATCCTAACCTATAACTTAAGTTTTTTTTTGTTTTGAAAAAGAAACGAATATGCACATTAATGACCTATTTTAAGGAATGACCTGTGTCAGAAATGAAAAACTAAACACCATCCTAACCATTCTTTCATTTTTATATTTGTGGACATTAATGACCTGTGTCAGAAACCCACAGCCCTAGTGTAAAAATTGATTCTAGTTCAAACTCCTCAAAGTTAAGAAAAATGAAAGAATCTTCCAAATTAAAGAACAATCAAAAGGAAAGAAGAGAAGTAACATCCAATCGTCTCTCCTTCTTGAACGTTTGCAATAGTAGAAAGTTATTTCCTACCCAACCTTTCTCGTCAATTCGTCGAGCAACTACAAAAAATATGGGAATAAGAAGCCTCTCATAAAATTAATTATGGAGCATGGAGTTTTTAGACTTGAAAGAAATATCTGACCCGAGAAAACACGAATAAGAACCCTTGAGTTGTTGCTCGACTTTACAAACCCTACATGGCTCTGTTCAAATACGATTATGGTGTAAACATGTGTTGTGATATTAATGTTCAAATGATATGGTGATTATATGTGCCGTGGGTTTTGTAGCTTGAAATGAACCCTTGAGATTTTATAAGTGTTGATAACCACTTGTAAAAAAATATTAGGGGATCTCACTCGATTTTAGTACCAGATTCTAAAATATGAACCATTTTTCTTCCTTCGTGACGTCCTCTACCCCATTTGATACAAGAGAAAAGAAAAACATGGGGGTGCTTTGAAAGAAATACAAACATGGGTTCTCTCCTGTTTCTAGTAAAGATCAAGCATTTTCCAAAGTTTTTTAAAGGACCCCTCGTCTGATAAATGTTTCATCACCTTTTTGTTTTTTAATAAGTGAAACACGATAAAATAAGTGTTTTGGCACGTGCCACCTTTTTAAGAGGGTATGAGACACCTCACACACATGATAAAGTACCTTGTGTTGGACAAAAAAATTGATATAATAATATCATTATTTTTATTATTATTATTTGAATAATTGACAGATTTTGGGATTTCTCAAGTTGTATCTTCAAAATAGTATGCGTGATTCACTTCAAATGTAGTTGTACAAGTTGATTTACAAATAGGACATAAAATAATATATGCCCAAGAGTATAATCGAGTAAATCATCTATAATCTTTAAAATCCTCAGGTTTATTTATTCAGAATTGTTCATGTGAGTAATTTCACATTTCATTAATGTTAAATTGTTTGAATAAGGGTAATTCATTATGTGAAGAAAGAGAAGATCTCTTAATCCTTCACTCGAATATGTTTGCCCCATGTGTTCAAAGTATAAATGACTTTAAAAGTATCTATTACTATACCACGTGCATTATTTTTAGTCATATTAATTGTTTGAAGATGTTCACTATTGATATACAGTTCAAAAAGTTATGTTGTGCAGCTAAAAGATTATAATTGCTTTAGTGGAAACTTTATTTGCTCGCATGCTTGGATTCGAACACAGTGGCTAACAAGCATATATATAAAGCTTTGATAAAAAGTTCAAGTTTCAGATTGACTTTATGGAAATATGCTCGACTCCAACATGCTCAATGAGCATTTTTACTCAGATGGAAAAACAAAATCGAAGTATGAGGTATCAACTACACTTTCTTAGCAAAGTTTAATGCTTATGAAATGTCAAGTTACTCTATATAGGCCATATTTCCTCCTCGTGCATTTTTACTTGTTAGTATTTCTCCACCTAGAAGAATAATACAATAGGTGTGAGAAAAAAATGTATTTACAATAAGTATAAATAAAACATGTATAAAAAGGTACAACATTTTAATACCTAAGGCTCCAAGGGCATCGCAACGCTCATAGTATCAACCTAAGAATAAAGAAACAGGTTGAGTAGTCGAGAAAGTGCCAAGTATGAATAGAATAGTAACAAAGGTACGACAATTTAGTACCTAAGGCTCCAAGGGCATTGGAGCGCTCATAGTATCAACCTGAGAATAAGGAAACAGGTTGAGTAGTTGAGAAAGTGCCAAGTGTGAATACAATAGTAAAAAATGTATGATAATTTAGTACCTAAGGCTCCAAGGGTACCGGAGCTCTCATAGTATCAACCTGAGAATACAGAAACTGGTTGAGTAGACGAGAAAATGCCAAATATTAATAAAATAGTAAAAAAAGGTACGCCAATTTAGTACCTAAGGCTCCAAGGGCTCATGAGAACTCATATTATCAACTTGAGAACAAAGAAACATGTGAGTAGATGAGCAAGTGCCAATAATTTATAAAATAATAAAAAAGGTACGACAGTTTAGTACCTCAAAATCCAAGGGAATAAGATTGCTTACGGTATTAACCTGAAAAAACAATAAACAGGTTAAGTAAACGAGCAAATGCGAAGGATAAACTAAAGGTACACCAGACTAATGTTTTCTCGTTTAAGAGAATAGTAGAATATCTACTAAATTAGAAGAGGGTCCATGACATGAAGGTCTTTCCTCATTATGGGGGAATATCCATCCATCCCAAGGGAAAAAGTATATTGAGAAAAGTCCTTACAGACACAACAGATAAACTTTTTACACCAGACCAACAAGAAGTTATCCTCCTAGTAAGCAATAATAAAAAAATGTGTATATTATTTTTTTTATTATTCCATATAAACTTATAGCCTATAGAACAAGTCCTAACCTTTGTCCTCAAGAAAAAAATTTACTTGACCAGTTTTCAGAAAGAACACAGAAGGGGGTACACCCCCCTTTCTAAACTTGTTTTTTTTCTAAGACAAAAAGGTTCCTAAGAAAAGTTTGGAGCGAGGACCCCATGGACTAGGGGAAACTTTTAGTATAAGAAAATAATTATTTTCTTTACTTATGACATTTTTCAAATTTTATTCAAAGTTTGTGGGAGGGAGAAAGTCTAACCCCATTTCTCAGTTACTCCCTAACAAATGAATGTTAATAACAAAAAGGTAGCCCACAGTCACATGGGGCCGCGCTAAAATTTCACAACATAGTCACACAAGGCAGCTCTAAAATATTATCTTGCTCAGAAAATAAGCAAGTACCCCGCAGTTAGAGGGGGGAACTCTAAAATATTAACTTACTAAAAAAATATGCAACTACCCCAATGTTAGAGGGGGCAGCTCTAAAATATTAATTTGCTCAGAAAATATGCAAGTACCCCACAATTAGAGGGGGCAACTCTAAAATATTAACTTGCTAAAAAAATATGCAAGTACCCCACAGTTAGAGGGGGCAACTCTAAAATATTAAGCTACTAAAAAAATATGCAAGTACCCCACAGTTAGAGGGGGAAGATATAAAATATTAACTTGCTAAGAAAATATGCAAGTACCCCGTAGTTAGAGAGGCAACTCTAAAATATTAACTTGATCAGAAAATATGCAAGTACTCCACAGTTAGAGGGGGTAGCTCTAAAATATTAACTTGCTCAGTTAGAAGGGGCAACTCTAAAATGATAACTTGCTCAGCTCATATACAAGTACCCCACAATTAGAGGAGGCAACTCTGAAATGATAAGTTGCTCAGCTCATATGCAAGTAACCCTAAGTTAGATGGGGCAACTTGTAATACCCCGCATTTATGAGTATTTGTATTTAATTAAATTATTTGAGCATATTTAATTAAATTAGAGAATTAAATGAGAAAATACGATTTGATTCAAATTACGCAAGAAAGGTAATTTAGTGAGATTTATTAATAATTGTGAATATGGAGTATTAATCGAGAGATAGATATTGATTAATATTGCCTCTTTCTATTTACTTAGCGTGAGTAGTAAATAGTTACTTTGCACGTGTAGACCATTTTGGGGTGAGAATGAGAAATATATTTTAAGTGACTCGGAATATAATTTAGAGGTCACGAATGATTTCGGATGGGTCGAAATAGTCGGAATAGTGTATCCGAGGGTATAGTTTGGGTCCCGGGTCAATTTTAGACGAAACCGGCACCTTTTAAGGGTAATTTGGTCATTTTAAAAATAAGGGTTAAAAGACCTACGAAAATTAGAACCATATATCTGGTAATTATAATTGGGAGTTAGGGTTAATAACTCACAAAACTTAGAGAGGCCATTAGAGAGAAGGGGGAAACCAATTCCAAAGCTTAAGAAGGGATTCTTGAAGAATTGGACTTGAATCTTGCACCCAAATCATCCAAGGAAGAAGGATGGAGGGAGAAGAACATCAATCCACCATCAACAAAATAAAATCAGACCCTACAAACTATGAGGCAAGTGTTTATTACAAATCAAATTCAAGTTATAATACCCATGTGTAGGGAGTTTTAAGAATTTGTTAATTTAGAATTTAATTAATGGAGCGATTAAATACAAAATACGACCTTATATTTAAATTACGTGAGTAGAGTAATTTAATGTGATATTTTATTTAATTAATGAGCATTTATTTAAATTACGTGAGTAGAGTAATTTAATGTGAGCATTTACTTAAATTACGTGAGTAGAGTAATTTAAGAAGATCTAAAGGTTAAATGGGATGATTTAATATTATAAGTCGAGTTACTGAAAATGACTTGTGAATAACTCATAAATTTACCTTACGTCATAACGAGTAATATGGACGTATATGGTTTAAATCTTAATCGAGAGTCAAACATGGACTAACGAGAGGTCGAGATAAGAAATATTATATAAGTGACTCAAATGACAATTTAGAGGGCACGATTAGCTTCGAAAGGGTCAAAATAGTCAAAATAGTATACCTTGGGGTACTAGTTGGGTCCCGGGACATTTTTGGGCTAAGTCGGGACCATTCGGGGGCATTTTGGTCTTTTAAAAGATAGGAGTGGGAAGACCTACGAATTTTGGAGTCTTTTACCATCTGATTAAATAAGGGATTAGGGTTAAAAACCTCATAACTCACAGAGAGGCCATTAGAGAGAAAATAGAAGTCATTCTCAAAGCACAAAAAGAGAAGTGTGAGAAATTCAAAGGAATCCTTGAAGCTCAAGCAATTAAAGAGTGAAGATTGAGGAGACAAACAATCAAACTCTACAACAACCATGCAATCAGATCACCTCTGAATCAAGGCAAGTGGTTATTTACAAAATCTAAATCTGAGTTATAATATCCATGTATTAGATGTGTAGAATAAATGTTTTTGTGAATAATTCTTGAAGAAAGATTTGATACATGTTTGGGATAAGACTGGCATGTAGTTAGATTTACAAATGTAGAGGATTGTTTTACAGAAGAAATCTGATTCTTATCACGAAATATAAATCTGGGTATATGATGATATAAGACAAAGAAACCATATATCTAGGGTTTTGAGAAGTTAAGAATAATTGTGGTTCTTGGATGATTTTCGTGAAGATTTGATGTTATATTAACGTTAGGAATAGTCTATATTCATACAAAAACTACTTGGTGATGTTGATAAAGAGTTATATAAGGTTTAAGGAGTTTTGAGTGATTAAAACTTGAGAAAAACATAACAGGTAGAAGCTGCCCAGAACAGTCGATCGATCGATCGATGATGAAGGTCGATTGATCGACCCCTGTTGTTTTTTCAAAAAATCTTATTGAGTGAATTTTCTTTGATGGTTGTCACTTAGTGAGAAGTGTAGGGTGATTTTATACCTATCCTAGGACTTGATAGAGGCCAGAAGGTAGAGAGTTGAGACCTATCATAGTCATTGAGAGAAAGACTTAGAAAGTGATTAGATAAGTAAAGAATGAACGGGTCGAGTATCAAAAATGGTGAATTTAAGTTACGAAGGGAGATAACGTGAATTGAAAATAATTATTAGTAGAGTAGAGATAAATTAACTACTGAATTAATTGGTGGGGAAACTAGGGCGCTTAGAGTAGTACACATACTCAATTAAATGCGATAGTGAAATAAATCATAAATTAACAAGTACGGTGAATATAAGAGAATAAAATATTACGTACGAACATGATTGATAGGTCGGGTGTGTACCTACTGAATTGTATGAATTTTTAGGTTAAGAGAATTATACCTAAATTAATTATGTTAGGGTCGATGAGATATTCCGAACTAACATATTGTTATTATATGTTTGGGGTCGATGAAGAATGACGAACCAAACCTTAAAACTGGTGTCGTGATGAAAGAGTCCGAGCCGGAATATGTGTATATATATAAATAGTTGGGGTCGATGTATTATTCTGAACCAACTCTTACTTGGGTTCGATGAGTCATTCTGAACCAAGAGTCCTTTATGTGTGTTATAAGGACATATTAGTGATAACTAATATTTAGTATATGTCGTGTGATGAGTGTATACTGCACGTATAATCTACTGACATGAGATAGTAGATAATAAGATGGACTGATAATACTGTATTAATAATTAAGTAGTGAGACTTAATTAGAAAAAGAACAAGGATAACGAGATGAATAAGTTATCTACGTGTACAACATATGAGTTATGAACTATAAAATATTGCATGTACGATATGGTGACTTAGAGAGTATATAAGTCCAGTGGAGTATTCGAGTCTAGTTAGCTTGGGTAGTATAGCTAGATGGACTAGGTACCAATGTTAGGCGTGCACTATAGGAGAGGGGTGAGGTAACTCAAGAGAGTGTACGAAATCCTAACATGTATAATCAATAACTCATATCAGTGATAGCTGCTTGCAAAATATTTTTAATGTTTTGAGTACTAACTCTTGCTATGTAAAATCTTTTTAAAAACCTTTTAGGTGCCTAGCCACAGGGACACCCAACATGACTTCATTCCAGGGATTTTGGGAGCTACAACACATGTGGATGTTGCAGGCTTGCTTAGACGATTCTCTTCCTTCAGATCTAGTGTGTAGGATCTCAGTTTCAGTATTCTCAGTTTGGGGACATGTTGTCCAATTTTTATATTTGCAGTCATTCTGTTATATTGGATTTTGAGTTAGTTTTATTTCAGCCATGGTTTTCGACGAGACTGTATTTCATTCAGTTGTTTATGATGATTGGTTTAGTACTGCTTAATCTATTGTTCCGCATGAGTTGTTTTATCTTTTTAATGAAGTTAAAATTTGGCACTAGCTTAATTTCACTTAGGTGGTTAGTAACTAAAAAGTTTTCGACAGTGATGCTAAGAATGAACCATTTAAGAAACCTATTTTAAATTAAATTAAGGCTTGATCACCCAAGATTTAATTAGGCAGGGTATTATAGATGGTATCAGAGCGTCAGGTTCTAGTGTTGATTGGATCGATATGGATTTTTACATTTTCAGCGTATCGTTTGATTGATATAGGGCCCCGTCTTAGGATTGTTGTACTCCTCTACGTACATGATTTACGTTCTCCTTCTATTTAGTAGATGAAGTGATATATATACGAGTTCGATTGGGTATGGTACGTCAAACATGGTGGTAGGACCAGCAAAGGCGTCGGAAGAACAGTAGGAGGAAGGAGATCAGCATGAAGCATAGAGTGTCCAAGGATAGTAATCGTGAAAGAGATGATTCACTCCTAGTGTGTAATGGAAGTAGATGTTGCAAGGACTGTTGGGGCATAACATGCATTTTCTAAGTACCGCGATGGCAAAGGGTGAGCTAATCTAGACCCTCCCAACGCAGTGATAATGGGAGGAGGTATGAAAGATCTTTGAAGAGACGACCCATGAAAAAAATGAAAATGTCGACTGTGCATGTTAACCAATGGATGTAGAATGTCCAAAGGTTTCAGCATTAAGGATAGAGTAAAAGTACTCATAAGTGAAAATTTGGGTAAATTTTTATAGAGGCAACGTGGTGGGGATACTAGTCACCACATCCGGACCGAGGGTTAGTGTACAAATAAAGGGATCTTAGGTATAGTTTAACCAAAAATTCCTCCAATGATGGTTCAGAAACAAAGTAAATGAAATTACTGAACCCATCATGTGAAAGCCTGGGAGATGCCAATTGTGAGAAAAAAAATTTATCTGTTGAAGTGAACTTGTACCCGATGAGACAGGTACAAGGGAAAAAGAGCCCTTGAGAGAATGGACTCACGAGTTATCATCTCCCACAATTTTTGGAAAACTCTGCTTGGACGACTTATGTGTATGATGGAAGTACAATGCTTCTTACAAGGTTGATGAAAATTCTCCTAGGTGAGTGGTGCTAAAAGAGTTTAAGGAATTAGTCAAAGAGTAAGACTGAATATAAAGGGGCTAGTGCAAGCCATAAGTGGGAACCCACTAAGGGAATTTATTGAATTGATTATAAGTCGGGACTGTTAAGTCCAATAGTACATTCCTCTTGGTCAGCAGAACTAAGGGAACCATGATGATAGTGTTCAAAATCGAGGCTGCCAAGTTCGAGAGAAGGAATACCCTAAACCGATCGTTGTGGCCTGGAATAAGGGGATTTTTGAAAAGATGCCTTATGTGGGACGTGAGACCACGTGTTTTGATCTTTCTCGAAGTTATTTAATTGAATAATAACTCCGATAAGTTTTGCATTCTGAGAAGGACAAGCATGTTATGTTCGGGAACTATTTGAACCACTAGTGAAATGGGCAAGAAAGTATATGAATTTTTGCCTCGAGTGAATGAGTTATATGGCGATGCCTCACCTAAATCGCATTATTCATCAGTATGTTAGAGACTTCAGAGATTATGGATGTCTCATAGTGATTGATCCCGGTGTGTAGGGACCTTAATGATGCGATTCAAGGTATGTCGTATAACCGCTGAGCGGAGAGATCGAGCTCGTTGTTGTGATTAACGCTAAGGACTTAGTGATAGTATAAGCACAGTGCCACTTGAATCCTTTAGAGATATTGGAGTATGGTCGTACCTATTATCGGGGGATGGAATTTGAGTATCTCGACTATGTGTTGTTCCGACAATGCTCAGTAAGAATGCATTAGGATAAGTCCCTTGTTTAAGTTTGGTTGCGAAAGGGGATACGACTAGATTTATATGCACATCGGGAGAAGAGACGTTGTTAGATGCTAGGGCATCAGTGGAGCCGATAGTGTTGTGGGAAGACACTGAAAAGCTTATCTCACCACGAAGGTATAAGTGGGACTTTGTGGGCAAGAGTTTGATTTTTAGTATATAGAAGATTGATAATACCCCCGAGTTTGTAGTCACGTCGTAAAAACAAGGCGATAGTTGAGGAAAAGCTAGTTATGAGTTTGACGGTTGCAATGTTTTTGCAAATGTGCACGGAGAAGAGGGTGTATGGGCGCCCTAGTTAATTGGCGTTCTTAGTCATCTGAGATAGAGGGATGCAAAAGATTATATTTTATAAGTACGACGGTGGGGAAGTTATGAGCCAAGTCGTATTAATGAAATGGATTGAACGTCATGGGAGAAAGACGATAATCCAAACTTATATGTGCTGAGAGAGCCAGTACACACTATAGGATAAGAGTCGGTGGGAAGCCATTCAAAAGTTATCTCTTGATATGGGAGACCTAACTGTTATGAAAAAGTAACGCAAGGTGCTACTTGACTAAGTGTTGAGAGTGATTTACGCGTTACTAAAATGGTGATTCTTATATGGTAACCAACCCTAAAAGTACGCTAATTACGAAGAGCACACAGATTGTAAAGTATAAAATACCCGGAGAAAAAGGGGAATAGAGTACCACTTGAGGAAAGATGACGTAAGTGGGAAGCGGTGTTGAGGAAGAGACATAGTGATATTGCCTCCAGACGCACCACTAGTTGATAGAGAAAGATGTGCTCGAAATGAGCAATCGGAATTGGGTAGTGAAAATACGTGTCCAGTGATGAAATGAGTAGGCAGACTTATAATTTATGGATAGGCTATGAAAATCGTAACGAATTCAACATTTCGCTGGGGTAGCGAAATGTGTTGATCGGGATGGACTAGTATGTCGTTGAAAAGGAAGAGTGCATAAGTTCAAGGTGCCGCTCTATATTGTTGGGAATCAGGATGAAATCCTAAAATCCCACCTTGTGAGAGGTGGCCAGGAAGGAATGGAGATGAAGTTTTATTTTGGGTATATTATGTCACCTATAACTCCATGGTTGTGAGAAAGGAAGATACTACGCTCTAACGATAGTGAAATTTTGGTAGACCCACTGGTCAATTCATAGGTCAAATGTATACCTGTATGAGCATATTTATAGGTAGTGTGAGTGTACCTATATGGACTGTAAATAAGGATTAGGTTCATGGGTACCTATTATGAACTTATATATACTTTGAGGTGTGGTTCGAGGATACATTCCGAACTCTTAGCCCTTAATGCGTGATATGAGAACATTCTATTGGAGTATGACATTTTAGAATATATGAAGTGTGAAATATATAGATCCTAAATTGTCTACTCATGTGCGATGAGATATATATACATATATTGGTGCTCGAGGTGTGATTACTAGACAATATAACAAATCACTATTGGTGATCGAGGTGGGATTGCGAGCCAATAACCCCAAAATTGTTATAGAAGAGGGGTGATTATTAAATAAGTTTTGATAGTATATGCTATGTGTAAGAAATATATACCTTATGATTTTCCTACTTATGTGCGATAATAAGTATGCTTAATTCTATATTGGGGTTGATGATGTTCCGGACCAATACATGAAAGATCGATTTAGGGTCGATGACTTTCCGAACCAAATCGATGATGAATGATAAACATTGGTATCGACGAAAGGTTTGAACCAGCATATGCATTACATTTACCTTGGGGTCGAGGGATTTCTGGACCAACATAAATGATATGACGATTGGGGTCGATGATTTTGCCGGACCAATTTTCCTTAAAGTATATATTTTGTGTGAAATATATACCTTCAAATATTCTAATTATGAGTGATAGTAGACACATAGATGCTATATATAGAGATATACATCAAGAGGCAGGCTCCTGTGCACACTAAGTTTGCACACTAAGTTTGCACATTACCTTTTAAAAGTGTGCAAACTTATTGCTGGCGCACACCAATTTTTTTATGTGATATTTTAACATTTCAACGGACTCACATAAATAAAATTAGCTCAAAAAAACTTTTTTTGCTATTTTTAAAAAATTGGTCAAACTTTCGCAGTTTTTAAAGGGCTTAAAAACTGCGAAAGTTTGACCGATTTTTTAAAAATAGCAAAAAAAGTTTTTTTGAGCTGATTTTTTTTATATGGGTTCCTTGAAATGTTTAAATATCACACAAAAAAAAATCAACTCAAAAGTATTTTTTTTACCACTTTTAAAAGGTAATGTGCAAAGTTATTGTGCAAACTTAGTGTGCACAGGAGCCTGCCTCATACATCAAAAGGGTAAATTAAGTAGGGAGAAAATTAATTTCAAGAGTTAACGTTAGATTGGGAAAAATCTATGGAAATATTAAGTAGTGAGACTAAATCATATTATATGAGGCATGGAAAATATGCGATAAGGGTTTATAATGAGGCAAGGCATGTACTTGGGGCGACCTTTAGGATGATATGATTTGATTTTTGGGTATTTGAGTAGGCAGTGATGTTTAAGGTCCTTAGTCTTATACCAGTCTTGTCCTAATTTCGATGACGAAATCCTTTTGTAAGGGGGTAAGTATGTAATACCCCGCATTTATGAGTATTTCTATTTAATTAAATTATTGGAGAATATTTGATTAAATTAGAGAATTATATGAGAAAATACGGTTTGATTCAAATTACGCAAGAAAAGTAATTTAGTGAGATTTATTAATAATTGTGAATATGGAGTATTAATCGAGAGATAGATACTGATTAATATTGCCTCTTTCTATTTACTTAGCGCGAGTAGTAAATAATTACTTAGCACGTGTAGACCATTTTGGGGTGAGAATGAGAAATATATTTTAAGTGGCTCGGAATATAATTTAGAGGTCACGAATGATTTCGGATGGGTCGAAATAGTCGGAATAGTGTACTCGAGGGTATAGTTTGGATCCCGGGTCAATTTTAGACGAAACCGACACCTTTTAAGGGTAATTTGGTCGTTTTAAAAATAAGGGTTAAAAGACCTACGAAAATTAGAACCATATATCTGGTAATTATAATTGGGGGTTAGGGTTAATAACTCACAAAACTTAGAGAGGCCATTAGAGAGAAGGGGGAAACCAATTCCAAAGCTTAAGAAGGGATTCTTGAAGAATTGGACTTGAATCTTGCACCCAAATCATCCAAGGAAGAAGGATGGAGGGAGAAGAACATCAATCCACCATCAACAATATAAAATCCGACCCTACAAACTATGAGGCAAAAGTTTATTGCAAATCAAATTCAAGTTATAATACCCATGTGTAGGGAGTTTTAAGAATTTGTTAATTTAGAATTTAATTAATGGAGCGATTAAATACAAAACACGGACCTTATATTTAAATTACGTGAGTAGAGTAATTTAATGTGATCTTTTATATAATTAATGAGCATTTATTTAAATTACGTGAGTAGAGTAATTTAATATGAGCATTTACTTAAATTACGTGAGTAGAGTAATTTAAGAAGATCTAAAGGTTAAATGGGATGATTTAATATTATAAGTCGAGTTACTGAAAATGACTTGTGAATAACTCATAAATTTACCTTACGTCATAACGAGTGATATGGACGTATATGGTTTAAATCTTAACCGAGAGTCAAACATGGACTAATGAGAGGTCGAGATAAGAAATATTATATGAGTGACTCAAATGACAATTTAGAGGGCACGATTAGCTTCGAAAGGGTCAAAATAGTCAAAATAGTATACCTTGGGGTACTAGTTGGGTCCCGGGACATTTTTGGGCTAAGTCGGGACCATTCGGGGGCATTTTGGTCCTTTAAAAGATAGGAGTGGGAAGAACTACGAATTTTGGAGTCTTTTACCATCTGATTAAATAAGGGATTAGGGTTAGAAACCTCATAACTCACGGAGAGGCCATTAGAGAGAAAAGAGAAGTCATTCTCAAAGCACAAAAAGAGAAGTGTGAGAAATTCAAAGGAATCCTTGAAGCTCAAGCAATTGAAGAGTGAAGATTGAAGGAGACAAACAATCAAACTCTACAACAACCATGCAATCAGATCACCTCTGAATCAAGGCAAGTGGTTATTTACAAAATCTAAATCTGAGTTATAATATCCATGTATTAGATGTGTAGAATAAATGTTTTTGTGAATAATTCTTGAAGAAAGATTTGATACATGTTTGGGATAAGACTGGCATGTAGTTAGATATACATATGTAGAGGATTGTTTTATAGAAGAAATCTGATTCCTATCACGAAATATAAATCTGGGTATATGATGATATAAGACAAAGAAACCATATATCTAGGGTTTTGAGAGGTTAAGAATAATTGTGGTTCTTAGATGATATTCGTGAAGATTTGATGTTATATTAACTTTAGGAATAGTCTATATTCATACAAAAACTAATTATTGATGTTGGTAGAGAGTTCTATAAGGTTTATGGGAGTTTTGAGTGATTAAAACTTGAGAAAAATGTAATAGATAGAAGCTGCCCAGAACAGTCAATCGATGTTCATCAGTCGATCGATCGATGATGAAGGTCGATCGATCAACCCCTGTTATTTTTCCGAAAATCTTAGTGAGTGAATTTTCTTCGATGGTTGTCACTTAGTGATAAGTTTAGGGTGATTTTATACCTATCCCAGGACTTGATAAAGGCCAGAAGGTAGAGAGTTGAGACCCATCATAGTCATTGAGAGAATGACTTAGAAAGTGATTAGATAAGTAAAGAATGAACGAGTCGAGTATCAAAAATGGTGAATTTAAGTTACGAAGGGAGATAACGTGAATTGAAAATAATTATTAGTAGAGTAGAGATAAATTAACTACTGAATTAATTGGTGGGGAAACTAGGGCCCTTAGAGTAGTACACATACTCAAATAAATGTGATAGTGAAATAAATCGTAAATTAACAAGTACGATGAATATAAGAGAATAAAAAATTATGTATGAACATGATTGATAGGTCGGGTGTGTACCTACTGAATTGTATGAATTTTTAAGTTAAGAGAATTATACCTAAATTAATTAATGATGCTTGGATTTAGCACCACCAGATAAGTGATGATGAGCTCAAACAGTAGTAACCATGGCAGCCATAGATATGTATATGTATAAGTGTGTAGGTGTGTAGAAGGAGATGAGTTTAAGAGGAATAAGATAATGATGTATAGTGGTTCAACCAATTAGGTCTACGTCCACTGTGAGTGTGTGATCCACTAAGTATGGGCACTAATGGCCTTGGATACAATGCACATAAGATCATTTTCTCTCTCTACTGTGTGTACAAGCAGAGTTTTTGTTAGGGTTACAATTAACCATCGATCGATCCCTTTGTAGGGTTGTAGGTGACAAGTATATATAGGTCTTGGGGGGTGTAGTATAACCCCCAAGTATGCATGGTGCATGTGAATGATGATTTAGCCAATCTCCTGCTGACACCTGTAGATACCAAATGATGACATAATATTCCCTCACGTGAGGGGGTGATTAGGTTGTAACGGTCTTCCACGTGTCCTGTGAGCCTCACGCGCACTATTCCACGCGTCTACCAAACCACGCGCTGTGATGACGTCACCCTCGGCCTGTAACACGAGGCCGAGGGCAAAGTCCCTTTTGATAGTGAGTCAGGCCCAATTTAGGCCTCGTACTGTCGGCCCCTCGAAGGGTCGTCTGGAGCCTGATGAAGGGTCGTCCCCTCGAAGGGTCGTCTGTATCCTGATGTAGGGTCGGCCCCTTGGAGGGTCGTCCGGTCCTGCTGAAGGGTCGGCCCCTTTAAGGGTCGTCTAGAGCCTGCTGAAGGGTCGGCCCCTCGAAGGGTCGTCTGGAGCCTGATGAAGGGTCAACCCCTGAGGGGTCGTCTGGAGCCTGATGATGAGGTCACCCTGACCCCATCCAGGTGCAGGGTGTCCTCGTCCTGGCCGTGTGTATATATGGGTATATCAATCACCCCCAGCCCTTAGCCATGGATGTTATTTAGATGGCTGAGGGATAGTGTCGTAATTGAGATGGGTGTATGATCAGTTAGGTGGGTGACATATGTTAAGCTGATATGACACCTAGGCAGGTACTTATTGTCACTTCAGTTTCCAAGGCGTGGCGGCTGCACACTTTGCCTGGGGCTTTGTGCTCTAATGATGCCCTCCTCGTGGGCTGTGCTCTGCATTGCTGAGTGGGCCCACTCATTGGCAAGGTACTTAAAGAATTTTTTGAAGTTTCTCTTTCTTCTTCTTCTTTTTCATGCCTGAACTCTCTCTTTCTCTAGCTTCCAGCCTTCTTGCCATTTCTGCAGTTTTCAAACCTTTAAGCTTAGCAGCTTCGCCATTTCTCCTCAGGTAACACCTCGACCCTAGTGACTTATCTTCATTTATGTTTGTTTTCCTGTTTTAAGCTCATAGGGTTAGATTCTTCTTAGGCTGTTCCATAGCTTTTTCGGTAAGACCTCCGGTACGATATTCTTGAATTATTCTTGATAGAAAACCCTTCAATTCCTTGGTTTTGATCGAAAAGTCCACCCTAGTCAATTATGATATTTGTTTGTAGTTAGGTTACCCAAATTCTTCCAAGTGTAGGGTCTCCCCCTTAATGCTTAGGAGGCTTTATAATTTATCCAAGGAGTTCCCATCCCTGAGAGAGAAGTTCTTTGTTGAGATCAGACGGGTAGAGGAAGAGGAGGGGAGAAGACGAGGGGCCGACCCTAATTGGGTACGACCCATCTTTCCCATTCCTCTTGCCACAATAAAACCCTCTGAGTGTTGCGGGTCGTCCTGTCGTCCAACCAAGAGTTATTCAAGTGAGATGGATGAGAGGGCATCGTCGCCAATTGACGCTGGACCTTCTGGGAGAGGAGATGCGTCTGACCTAAGCCCAGGCCGACAGGACGAGGGTATGGTAACTTCCGAGGCCATCCCTACGACTACTCTATCTCCACATGCCTTCCAGATGGCTTTTCCCCAGAGGTCTCTGACAGGTGATGAGGCCGAGGGAGAGGGGACTGAGGCCGAGGGTGAGGAATCAGATGTTGACCCAGTTGACACCTCCCATGCCTCGTCCTATATCTCCTCAGTCAGGGATCGTGACCTCTTGCTATGGAGGCATGCCTATGGAATGTTCCCCAATATAACTATGAGGGTTCCCTCTGAGTCTGAGAGGGTCTTCGAGGGTGAAGAGGGAGAGGTTGCAGTATATGAACAAATGTTCAAAGTTGGTGTCAGGTTCCCTCTGCATCCTGCCGTCGTAGATATCTTATCGGCCCTCGGCGTTGCCCCCTCTCAGGTTCCTCCCAACTCCTGGAGGACGATCCTTGGCTACATCTCCCTGTGGAAGAATGCTTTTACTGATGAGCCCTCGGCCGACGTATTTTTGGCCTGTTACAATATCACCTCTTCGTCCAAACAACCTGGGTACTATCACCTGGGGGCGAGGAGGTCTGATAAAAAACTTCTCCACACAGCACAAACCTCCAACCCCGATTGGAAGAATAGATTCTTCTTTGTCTCTGGAGAGTGGGAATTCTCCGTCGAGGCAAAACCTATAGCCGATGGTCCGAGGGTCCCCAGAAAATGGTCTAACCCTTCAATGAAGGCCAGGTCAGACCCCAGACTTAGTCTGGAAGAGAAAGAAATAGTTGAATATCTGAGAGGACGAGGCAGAGGGAGTGAACTTCCAAAGTTTGAAGATCTGATGACCCCTAGGTTCCTCAAGGAAGCTGGTCTGAGGGTCGGCCCCCTGACAGAAATATATGAGTTATATTTAATGTTTCCCATTCTTTACTTTCAAGTGTTTCATCTTTGCCTCTGCATTTTTCTGACATGTCGTCCTCCTTTCAGGTCGTCCCTCTGGCATATCGGATCAAATTTGGGAAATGACTGCTCCCAGTTTACTATTAGGTCTAGGCAAAAAGAAAGGCAAGGAGCCTCAGCAAGCTCCGAGGAAGATGAATGCCGTGGGGCCGACGGTTGTTGAGCCGACTGCTGACAGACATAAAAGGAAAGAGCCTGAAACTCCTGTTGACCCTCGGCCGGACTCAAGGACGAGGATGAGGGTAGAGTCGTCTGAGGGGGCTGGTTCCTCTTCCAGCATGGGGGCCTTCTGGTCCCAGAACTTGGCGCTTCTGAAGGCCGAGCCATCTTCCCTCATCGTGAACCTAAGGGCAGCCAAGGCGTCCATGTTTTCTGCCCCCTCGACTACTGATTATGAGTTTCTGTCAAATATGCCTCCAGCAAAATTGTATGACTATGGTCTGCATGCTCTAGCTCAGGTATTTGTTCTCCCTCCATTCCCTCAGTTGCATTCTTTCACTAACTATTTTGTCGACCTCTTGACAACTGTTTGTTATTTCTGTGCAGTCTATATGCACTTTTACCACGGCTACTAAATGGATGGCTGAGAACCAACAAAAATTCCCTGAAGCCGAGAGAGCCATCCAACACGAGGCCGATTTGTAGACGGAGCTGGAGACTGCAAGGGCTGAGCTAGAGAGTGCCAGAATTGAACATGCAAGGGTTCTAGACGAGCTGACGAGGCAGCATGATGCAGACATAACGGCCAAGGACTTTCTTATTAAGGAGAGGGACGAGGCCTTGACCAACATGGGGGCTCAGCATAAGATTGAGCTATCTGAGGCAGTGAAGAAGGCAGAGGACGATGCTGTGGAGGCCTACAAACTCTCAGACGAGTTCCAAGGCGTCGGTCTTGAGTACTTAGAGAGGGGGATTAGGACGGCCTGTCGGTGGGTCTTCCTAAAGTTTGCTGACTCAGTATCATCCGTCCGCCCCTCTCTAGAGGCAGTTCAACTGGATGATCCACTTATTGCTGAAGCCCTAGCCCAAGTGGAATCTCAGCATGTCGAAGGCACAGGCACGTCTGAGGCTCAGCCTGTCATGGTCATAGAAGAATCTCCAATTGATGTTGAGGCCTTGCCCTCTGATATTTCTCAATAGGGTGGCTGTCTGTAGCCTATACCCTCTTCGTGTAATTCATATTTTTGTACTCATTAATCAGACAAACATCTTCATTTTGTAATGTAATATAATGCCTCTTTTTCTTCTGTATTTGTCTCTCGTATGGCTTGTATTGTGAATCTTATGTTAATATCACTGACCTCTCCCTCGTCTTTCTTGAGGGTGAATGAGGGGTCGTCCCCTGCGTTGGCCCTCATTATAGTCGAGGGTTCTAATTACCAAACTAATGGTTTTTAACAAAGTTTTCCCTCGTCTTTCTTGAGGACAATGGTGGGGTCGTCCCCTCCATTGACCCTCATTATAGGCCGAGGGCTATAATTACCAAATTAATGGTTTTAAACAAAGTTTTCCCTCGTCTTTCTTGAGGACAATGGTGGGGTCGTCCCCTCCATTGACCCTCATTTTAGGCCGAGGGCTATAATCACCAATTTAATGGTTTTTAGCAAAGTTTTGCCCTCGTCTTTCTTGAGGACAATAGTGGGGTCCTCCCCTCCATTGACCTCATTATAGGCCGAGGCCTATAATTACCAATTTAATGTTTTTAACAAAGTTTTCCCTCGTCTTTCTTGAGGATAATGGTGGGGTCGTCCCCTCCATTAACCCTCATTATAGGCTGAGGGCTATAATTACCAATTTAATGGTTTTAAACAGAGTTTTCCCTCGTCTTTCTTGAGGACAATGGCGGGGTCGTCCCCTCTATTGACCCTCATTATAGGCCGAGGGCTATAATCACCAATTTAATGGTTTTTAACAAAGTTTTGCCCTCGTCTTTCTTGAGGACAATGGTGGGGTCGTCCCCTCCATTGACCTCATTATAGGCCGAGGGCTATAATTACCAATTTAATGGTTTTTAACAAAGTTTTTCCCTCGTCTTTCTTGAGGACAATGGTGGGGTCGTCCCCTCCATTGACCACATTATAGGCCGAGGGCTATAATTACCAATTTAATGGTTTTTAACAAAGTTTTCCCTCGTCTTTCTTAAGGACAATGGTGGGGTCGTCCCCTCCATTGACCCTCATTATAGGCCGAGGGCTATAATTACCAATTTAATGGTTTTAAACAGAGTTTTTCCTCGTCTTTCTTGAGGACAATGGTGGGGTCGTCCCCTCCATTGACCCTCATTATAGGCCGAGGGATATAATTACCAATTTAATGGTTTTAAACAGAGTTTTCCCTCGTCTTTCTTGAGGAAAATGGTGGGGTCGTCCCCTCCATTGACCCTCATTATAGGCCGAGGGGTATAATTACCAATTTAATGGTTTTTAATAGAGTTTTCCCTCATCTTTCTTGAGGACAATGGTGGGGGCGTCCCCTCCATTGACCCTCATTATAGGCCGAGGGCTATAATTACCAATTTAATGGTTTTTAACAAAGTTTCCTACATCTTTCTTGAGGACAATGGTGGGGTCGTCCCCTCCATTGACCCTCATTATAGGCCGAGGGCTATAATTACTAATTTAATGGTTTTAAACAGAGTTTCCCCTCGTCTTTCTTAAGGACAATGGTGGGGTCGTCCCCTCCATTGACCATCATTATAGGCCGAGGGCTATAATTACCAATTTAATGGTTTTAAACAGAGTTTTCCCTCGTCTTTCTTGAGGACAATGGTGGGGTCGTCCCCTCCATTGACCCTCGTTATAGGCCGAGGGTCGTCCTCTAAAGATGTTTTCATTCGTACTAGAACTGACAAACACAAGATGAGAGGAGACACTGATATTTCTCATTAATTTTCCAAGTGTTCTATCGAAGCAACACCTATTACAACTGTCGTTCGATAGGACTTTACAAAACTACTGATAGTACTTCTTCAAATGATCTGCATTCCAGGGGTTGGAAAAGGGCTCCCCCTCTAGGTTTTCTAGTCTATAGCTCCCAGGGACGACTTCATCGATGACCCTATATGGGCCATGGCAATTAGGATGGAACTTGTTGGGCTTCTGCCATGTCTTTTTGAGGACCAAGTCCCCCACCGCAATTGGTCTCTGATTCACCCTCTGATTGTAAAACCTTGCAGTCCTCTGTTGGTAGGCGGCTTGCCTTATCTCGGCATCTTCCCTCCTTTCCTCAATCAGGTCTAAGTCGAGTCTCCTCTCTTTTGTATTTCTCTGGGGGTCATACATTTGGACCCTATGAGTAGGAAAACCAATCTCAGTGGGGATGAAGGCCTCCGAGCCATAAGCTAGCATGAATGGGGTCTCTCCGGTGGAGGTCTTTACTGTCGTCCTGTAGGCCCACAGCACAGCATATAACTCCTCAACCCATCTTCCTTTTGCCTCCTCAAGCCTCTTCTTGATTCCATATAGGATTGTCCTGTTTGTAACTTCTATTTTCCCGTTGGCCTGAGGTCGGCCCGGGGTAGAGAAGAATTGTTTGATACTCACCCTTTCACAGTACTTCTGTAGAGAGGTATTCTTGAACTGAGTCCCGTTATCCAAGATGAGGGTGTTGGGGAGACCATATCTGCATATAACTTTTTTCCAGATGAACTGGAAGGTCTTCTGCTCTGTAATTATGACCATCGGTTCGGCCTCCACCCATTTTGAGAAATAGTCAATCGCTACGATGATGAATCGATAGTTATTGACTGCTCTTGGTAAGGGTCCTACGAGGTCGATCCCCCACACTGCAAATGGCCATGGGGATGTAATGGAGGTAAGAGGATGATGGGGTTGGTGAGGGATGGTGGCAAATCTCTGGCATTTATCGCACTTTTTTACATATGCCATGGCGTCTTTCCCCAAGGTCGGCCACCAGTACCCTTGGGTGATCACCCTCTTCGCTAAGGATCTGCCCCCAATGTGGCTTGAGCACGATCCTTCGTGCACATCTTGCAAAATGGAAGGGACTTCAGATGGGTGCACACACCTGAGTAAGGGGAGCAAAAACCCCTTTTTGTACAAAATGTCTCCAATGACAGTGAATTTTGCAGCCCTGTATCTCAGCTTCTTCCTTTTTTGCCTTGCTTCTGGCATCTCTCCCTCTTTAATGTATCTGATAAGAGGGTCCATCCACGAAGCTTCCTGTGAAACATTTAGGCAATTGCTAAGTGTTGCCTCATCGTCTTCAATAGTTGGCCGAAGCAAAATTTCCACTGGGACCGTCCTCCTGATGTCTGTCCTAGTTGCCGAGGCCAACCTAACAAGGGCATAAGCTCGACCATTATCGAGCCTAGGTATCCTCTTTAACCTTACTTCTCTGAAGCCCTTCAGTAACGACCTCACCTTCTTAAGGTACCTAGACATCCTCTCGTCCTTGGCCTCGTAGGCCCCTAGTATCTGATTCACTACTAGCCTTGAATCACTATGAACCAAAATCTGGCCGATACTAAGAGATTTGGCCAAGGAGAGGCCTTTTATCAAGGCCTCATATTCGGCCTCATTGTTGGAGGCCTTAAAGTTGAACCTCAGGGCATACTCAATGTCTGTGCCGTCGGGTGCTGATACTATTAATCCAGCTCCACTCCCGCTTTCGCAAGAGGACCCGTCGACGAAGAGACTCCACACGGTATGTTCTTCCGAGAAACTTCCCTCGGTGAGTGACCCCTGTCTAAAGAGATATCTTCCCTCTTCATTTTCAGCCACTTTCCTTCTAGCGGTGCTTGTCTCAGCCTTATCTGCAGGTGTGTCGGTGAGCTCACCTTGTCGGTTATCTATCTTCCCGAGGCTCTCACCCTCGGCTTTATCATCTTCCCAAGTAAACTTGACCACGAAATCTACCAATGCTTGCCCCTTAATGGCCATACTAGGCTGATACACTATGTCTGTAAGGACAATTTGTCCATCATTTATTAGATATGTCATATGCCATTACACAGTTGAAGAAATTCAAGAATCATACAGTCAACAACGGATCCGAATATCAAAAGAAGAAGAGGAATCAAAGTCTGACAAACCCGGACCGGTCCGCCTTAGAAAAAGAACCGATCCGCCTGCGAATTTGTAAGGACAATTTGTCCATCACTTATTGGATATGTCATATGCCGTTACAAAGTTGAAGAAATTCAAGAATCATACAGTCAACAACGGATCCGAATATCAAAAGAAGAAGAGGAATTAAAGTCTGACAAACCCGGACCGGTCTGCCCTGGAAAAAGAATCGATCCGCCTTCGAACCGATCCTCCTCAGACCCGGACCGGTCTGCTTGTTGAAAGCCAGTATACCCCGGATCGATAGAGAACCAAAAATGCCAAATAAAAAAATGAACTGATCCGCCCCCCTCGGACCTATCCGCCTCAGACCCGGACCGGTCCGCCTGGGATAATCTTCAGCAGATCGTGGTCAGATTTTCTAGGCTAAACATTTCCTTTATAAACCCACTACGGGAAGTGGTTTTCCAAGACTTCCATACACGATTTTCAGAGTACAAAAAACTCTAAGTCTTCACCTATTGAGTACCAAGACTTTAGGTTTTTGATTCACACAAATTTTCAATCACTTGTGAATCACTTTGCAACACCAGGAACGCACTTTTGCTGTTCATACCATTGTGGAGAAGACCGTTCTTCTTCTTTATTGCAGCCCTACTGGAAAGGGATAACTCCAGCCGCCGACTACAGAATCCAACACCTGAGGGTAATTCTTAGTCACTTGTATTTTCATTGTAATCCGAAATTGTAAAGTTACAATATTATAATGAAAACAAATGGTTTTGCCCCTTTGGGGGATTTTTCCTCACAAGCATGTGTTTGAATGTTCTTGATTAGTTCATACTGTTTCAATCACACCTAGTTGCATGTTTAGGGTTTGTTTATGTTAAAAGGTGTATAATATATAATTTTCTCATTTGAACGCAAGCGCATACTCTCTCAAATTGGTATCAGAGCGGGTTACGCTAATCTATCGCGTATTCCTATTTTCCGCAAAATTTTTCTAAGATATCAATTTTCTGAAAAAATTAATTTTTGAAAAAGTGCGTGTTCAAATGGAGAAGTTATATAATAAAATGCCAGTTTTTGACGGGACAAACTATGCCTATTGGAAAGCCCGTATGAGATCTGCATTAAAAGCCATTGATAAACGTGTCTGGATTTTGGTTGAAAGAGGGTGGACACCTCCCTCCGTGACTGTTGATAATGTGATCAACTTGAAACCTGTCACTTCTTGGACTGAAGAAGAATTTAAATGGTCATCTTTTAATTCTAAGGGTCTAAGTGCTATTTTTGGGTCTGTCACACGTGATGAGTTCAAACGCATAATGACGTGCACCACGTCAAAAGAGGCATGGGATGTTTTACAACTCACCCATGAAGGAACTAATGCTGTGAAAGAGTCTAAGTTGCAAAATTTGACAACTCAATTTGAAACCATCACCATGCATGAGAATGAATGTTTTGATGATTTTTATGCTAGGCTTTCTGACATTGTTAATACTAGCTTTAATCTTGGTGAACATATTCCTAATGCTAGAGTTGTTAAAAAGATTCTTCGTTCTTTGCCTAACCGTTTTATCCCAAAAGTCACTGTGCTAAATTCTATGGGTAATTTAAATACTCTAAAATTGGAAGAACTTGTAGGAGATTTGCAAACATATGAAATTGATATGTTCCCTAAAACTGCTAAGTCTGAAGATAAGGTAATTGCACTTAATGCCCAAGAGAGAAAGAGTGAAGGGTCGGCTAGAAAGAGAGTAGAGTCATCTAGAAAAAGAGAGAATGACACGTCTGATTCTGATTTTGACTTAGATGATCTGGTTCTTTTTGCAAAAAATTTCAAAAGGATTCTCAAATTTAAGAAAAATGGCAATTTTGAAGATAAAAAGAAATTTGAGAAAAATAAGTTTGAAAAGAAAAATGAAAAAGTTTTTAAAGATCCTCCTAAGAAAGAAAGTGAGAGATGCTTTGAGTGTGACGGTAGAGGTCATAGAGCCTTTGAGTGCGCCACCCGTCTGAATAGAGAGAAAGGGAAAGCTGTCCTTAATGCTACTCTTAGCGACGACAATGAGGTCGAGACGGTGGATTCAGGAGATGAGTCACCGCATGAGTGTAACTTCACCGAATTCATGGCCAGTCATGTGAGCACTCCTAGTTCTCCTCAAGACGATGAGGATGATGCTTCACAGGTACACCTCGACAGTGAGATCGATGAGAGTGAGGGGGAGGATGATGCAAGTGAGAGCGAGTGTGATCTCCCACGCGCTTACGCCGAGTTATATTCTGAGTCTTTTGAAACCAAGAAGCGTTATAAAGCGTTAGCTCTTAGGATCACCGCTTTAGAGAGAGATTTAAGATTGTTTGGAGAAAGAGAGAGTTGTGATGAGAGTGGAAAAGAAAGAACGAAAGAATTTAAGAAGATAAGATGTTTTGAGTGCGATGGTATAGGGCACAATAAATTTGAGTGTCCCACTAAACTTAGAAGAGAGCGTAAGAAAGATGACATGCCCACTTCTCTAAGTGATAGTGAGGATGAGAAGGGTGATGATTGTGTGATCCAAAAATCTTTTCGAAAGTTATTTATCGAGACCATGGAAACAAAAAGGTCAAATAGAATTCTAGGTCTTCGGATTTGTGAGTTGAAGGAAGAGAATGCTGAGCTAAAAAGGAAAAAAGGTGACTTGACCAACACGGTGTCTAGTCTGACGACACGTGTATCACATTTCGAGGATGATCTCAAACAAGCACGAGAGGTCCAAGTCACATTAGAGAATGCATCTGAGAAGGTTGATAAGATGGTTCTCTATCCCGTTTTGAATGATGTTGGAAAAGGTAATGACGGTACATTCACTATTTTTAATGCACCCGAGCCTATATCCACCTTGGTGAGTGACTCCCATGGGATCCCTTCTAGGAATGTTCATCCCAAAATTGTTGACAAATTACTTCCTAGACCTGTTTATGTTTGCTCTCACTGCAAGAAGCGAGGACATCTTAGGGAGTTTTGTTCCAAGTTGGGTTTTGTACCATATCATGACACTTCACACATTCATGCACATACACCCACTCATGACACTTTGCCTGCACATTATGATAGAGAATTTGCACATATTCGCGAGCAAGTGAAGTTTTTGATCAAGACAACACATGATTTAGTGGAGTTTGTTCAAAAGATGTCACCATATTTGGAAAACTCCACCGTTACTCCCGGTTGAGACCTTGTCTTGGTTGCTAGAATAGGTTGATTTTCATGTTGTTTCTTTTGCCTATTGCTAGCATGTACCTTTAGTTTGTTTTATTTTTTATTTATTATTTCGTTAAAACAAAAAATTCCAAAAAGATTTTCTTTTATAATTTTTTTTTGAAAAATCCCAAAAAGATTTTTGTATTTTTTATGCACCTTTTATGGATGAACATTTAAGATAGCCAAGTCACACCTTCATTCCATTTATCCATGTGACTGTTTGATAGAGATTTGAGACGCTACATCATTTCATCCATGTGCTTTACAAAGTATGGAGTCTTTGAGATGTAATTAGTGATATTTTCCTACATGTTTGACTCCTATCTCCTTTATTGCACACATGTACGGCTATATTTGATTATTGCATTTGTCTATCACATATTGGCTTGAGTGTTTCCATCGCAATTCTGTCTATACAACTTACAATATGCAATAAAACTTGACAAGATTGGAATGCATGTAAAAACCGTTTTGGTGAGATTGAGTGTTTGTTTAAGAGCGGGGAGGGGTTGCGAAAGGTAATTATCTCTTCTTTGTGCAAAAGCCACCGTTCAAAAGGACCTAAAAAATGGAGGGATTTTATTATCCGGGGTCCAAAGAGGTTAAAAGAGCCCGAAAAAAATAAATAAATTTAAAGGCAATAAAAAGCAATTCATGCCAAATATGGGCCATTAGGTTTCACCGTCAATTCTCCAAAGTTTGAGAATTTAGAAAGCCTCTATTCGAAATTATATCCGAGGGAGTTTGGTTGGAGAATATAAACGGGTTTGCACTTCCTTGAAAGTCCTGAAAAAGCATAAAAAGTTTTGGACGTTATTGGTGTAGAAATCATTTTTAGCTTTGATTTGTTGATTTGATTGAGTCAATGTCTTATATTTCCATTTTTTTACACCAAAGGAAGACTTTGAGTTCATTCGTTAGGAGTATCTGATATTCATCGTGCACATATGTCATGTTTGTTTGCTTTGATTTTCCTATCAAGTCTAATCACACCCATTCATTAACGCTATCATCGACTTGGTTGATTTGTGTTCATTCATGGTGTGATTTTATCCTAGTGACACCCCGCACTTGCTTATTTGATTTATTTCTCTCATTTGTCTATTTGGGGACATCATAAAAAGGGGGAGAATGAATTATCTTATTATGGGGGAGTTTTGAAAGTTGAAAGTTTGAGTTTTCTCATAAATTGGTATATATGTTTATCTCATTTCAAACTTGGTACGTCACTTGGTATTTTTGCTTTATCTCATGTGTGTAGGTACCATCTGATGATCAGTGAAATACACAGCCTAATGAGAAAAGCGTTGAAGATTCCTGAAGATTTGAAGAACAAACAATGAAGTCTTATTCAATTGTACCTTTTCAGTTTTGGGTTCATGGAAGGGTAGATTTGTATAAGCAATTTTACTTGATAATTCAGATGTTTTTATGTTTGTACCAGCATAGAAATAGGGGGAGATTTGTAAGGACAATTTGTCCATCATTTATTGGATATGTCATATGCCGTTACACAGTTGAAGAAATTCAAGAATCATACAGTCAACAACGGATCCGAATATCAAAAGAAGAAGAGGAATCAAAGTCTGACAAACCCGGACCGGTCCGCCCTGGAAAAAGAACCGATCCGCCTGCGAATTTGTAAGGACAATTTGTCCATCATTTATTGGATATGTCATATGCCGTTACACAGTTGAAGAAATTCATGAATCATACAGTCAACAACGGATCCGAATATCAAAAGAAGAAGAGGAATCAAAGTCTGACAAACCCGGACCGGTCCGCCCTGGAAAAAGAACCGATACGCCTGCGAACCGGTCCGCCTCAGACCCGGACCGGTCCGCTTGTTGAAAGCCAGTATACACCGGATCGATAGAGAACCGAAAATGCCAAACAAAAAATGTACCGATCCGCCCCCCTCGGACCGATCCGCCTCAGACCCGGACCGATCCGCCTGGGATAATCTTTAGCTGATCATGGTCAGATTTTCTAGGCTAAACGTTTCTTTTATAAACCCACTACGGGAAGTGGTTTTCCAAGACTTCCATACACGATTTTCAGAGTAAAAAAAACTCTAAGTCTTCACCTATTGAGTACCAAGACTCTAGGTTTTTGATTCACACAAATTTCCAAGCACTTATGAATCACTTTGCAACCCAGGAACGCACTTTTGCTGTTCATACCATTGTGGAGAAGACCGTTCTTCTTCTTCTTCTTCTTTTTCTTCTTCTTCTTCTTCTTCATTGCAGCCCTACTGAAAAGGGATAACTCCAGCCGTCGACTACAGAATCCGACACCTGAGGGTAATTCTTAGTCACTTGTATTTTCATTGTAATCCGAAATTGTAAAGTTACAATATTATAATGAAAATAAATGGTTTTGCCCCTTTGGGGGATTTTTCCTCACAAGCATGTGTTTGAATGTCTTGCTTTGTTCATATTGTTTCAATCACACCTAGTTGCATGTTTAGGGTTTATTTGTGTTAAAAGGTGTTATATATATAATTTTCTCATTTGAATGCAAGCGCATACTCTCTCAATGTCAAACTCCCCCAGCTCTATAGCCCAGGCCATTAGCCTCCCTGATTTTTCAGGCTTGTGCAAAACCTGCCTAAGGGGAGAGTCGGTGAGGATGACCATTGTATGGGATTGGAAGTATGGCTTAATCTTTCTCGATGCATGGATCAAGGCATAGGCCAACTTCTCCATCCTTGGATATCTTTGCTCTGCCCCTTGGAGTGCCTTGCTGTTAAAATACAGGGGCTTCTGTACCCTATCTTCGTCTCTCACAATGGCTGACTCTAAGATGGCGAGGTACACATAAAGTCGTTCGCCCTGCACCGGCCGTGACAACAGCAAGGCAGACCCCAGGTATGATTTTAACTCCTTGAAAGCCTCATCACACTCTTTACTCCATTCGAAGGCTTTTTTGATAATTTTAAAGAATGGTAGACACCTGTCTGTGGCCCTAGACACGAACCTGTTCAAGGCAGCAACTCTCCCTGTGAGTCTCTGAACATCTTTAATGGACTTGGGGGTCTTCATCTCAACAAGGGCCTTTATCTTTTCAGGATTGGCCTCGATGCCTCTTTGGTTGACAATGAACCCCAAGAACTTCCCTGCTCCGACCCCGAAGACACCCTTGGCCGGGTTAAGCTTCATCTGGTATTTGTCCATCGTATTAAAGGTTCTCTCTAGGTCTACCACATGTTCCTCTGCCTTCCAACTCTTAGTCAGCATGTCATCTACATAGACCTCCATAGACTTCCGAATTTGGTCTTCGAACATTTTATTTACGAGGCGCTGGTACGTTGCCCCCGCATTTTTTAGGCCAAAGGGCATGACCTTATAACAGTATGTCCCCTTGTCAGTAATGAAGGCTGTCTTCTCTGAGTCCTCAGGGTTCATGAAGATCTGGTTGTACCCTGAATAGGCATTCATAAAGCTTATGAGCTCATGGCCTGCGGTAGCATCTACCATCTGGTCAATGCGGGGGAGAGGGAAGCTGTCTTTGGGACAGTGCTTATTGAGGTCGATGAAGTCCACACACATTCTCCACTTCCCATTGGCCTTTGGGACAATGACTGCATTGGATAGCCATTCAGGGTAGATGACCTCTTTGATAAACTCAGCGTCTTCTAATTTTTTGACCTCATCCCTTATGACCTCATACTTTTCTCTAGAGTAAATTCTCCTCTTTTGTTTTACCGGCTTTGCTCCCTCTACCACATTGAGCTTGTGGCACATGATTTCAGGGTCGATCCTCAGCATATCTACATGACTCCATGCAAAGACGCTTCGTCTTCTCCTCAGCAGTTTAATGAGGTCTTCCTTGATATTGGGCTTCAGAGACTTGCCGACTTGGACGGTTTTTTCTGGGTCACCTTCATCGAGGATGATGGATTCTACCTCTTCCGCAGCCTATCCTTTATTTAGCTTCGTCTCATCCCTGGGGTCTAGGGTATCAATATTGTAAGTGGTTTAATCCCTTTTGTGTGCCTCTCTTTCTTCAGCGGAGTTGTAGTAACATTCTCACGCTGTCGTCTGGTCTCCCTGAACTTCCCCCACCCCGTAAGGGGTAGGAAATTTAATCATCTGATGGACCGTAGATGGCACAGCTTCAAACCCCTTGAGGGCCACACGCCCCAGTATGATGTTGTAGGCCGAAAACACATGTTCATCCATCACAAAGAAACTGACCTTCTTAGTAAGCCATCTCGGCCACTCGTCCCCCATCCTGACATCTTCCTCATACACTCCAAGGGGATGAACCTTTTCCCCACTGAACCCAATCAATGGATGATGGTATGGGACGAGTCTAGCACGGCTAAGACCTAAGGCTTTGAAGCACGGCCAAAACATTACATCTGCAGAACTGCCCCCGTCGACCAATATCCTCGGCACCTCACACCCGTACACCCTAGTTGTGATGACGAGTGGGTCGTCGTGTGGGGCTAAGAGGCCTTTAAAGTCCATTCTCGAGAACCCCACTATTAGAGTGTCCATATCGACCTTCTTCCTCTTTTCTGACTTGACCTCCAGAGAGGTTGAGTGTACCTTCTTCGTCACTGCCTTGGCCTCAGCCACATGGGCCTTCCTGTCAGTGACCTCAGACCCTCCTCCTTCTAGACCCCCGGAGATCATTCCTACTCCGAGAAAGATTATATTAAGCCTCTTGACAGGACCTTGGTCGTCTCTCGGCGGGAGGTCAGGGTCGTCCTCATAATCAGAAGGGTCGTCCCCTCTTTTTTGAGGACCTTCTCTACATGAATCGCCTCGCTTCTTTCTGGGGTCGTACCCTAGGCCCCTCTTGAAGGCACCTTTGTCGACGTATTTTCTGAGCTTCCCTTCTTTCAGCATCTTCTCAATCTCATCTTTCAGAGCAAAGCATTTGTCTGTTATGTGGCCGTGGTCTTGGTGAAATTCGCACCACAGGTTCTTGTTCCTCTTGTTGGGGGCTGCCCTCAACTTCTCAGGCCACTTCAGGGATCGGTTACTCTTTATTTCATTGAGAATCTGTTCTCAGCTGACCGTTAGAGGGGTGTAACCAGCGAACTTGTCGTCCGTGGACCTCTTCTTCCCCTCTTTGTTCTTCTTAGGGTATTTACCCCCACTAGCGCCTCCTTTTTCGTCTTCCTATTTTGCGGCCATCGCCTCTTCGGCGTTCATCACCTTTCCTGCTGTTGACAGCAATTCAGCCATCGTCCTCGGAGGGTCTTCAGCAAGCTTCCATAACAGCTTCCCCTTTTGGAGTCCTCCGATCAGGGCTGTCATAGCTATGCTCTCCTCATAGTCTTCCACCTCCAACTTTTCTTTGTTAAATCTGGCTATGTAGTCTCTTAGACTCTCATTCTTCCCCTGCTTAACATAGAGCAGGTGGGTGGTCTTCTTCTGTGACCTCATCCCAAAGCAAAAGTTGTGGATGAACCGGTTTACCAACTGCTTAAAGTTTTCAATGGAGTTTTTTGGGAGAGACGTGTACCAAACATGTGCAGCCCCAGTCAGGGTACCAAAGAAAGCACGACACCTCATCTCATCTGAGATAGAGTATATGTCTACTGCTGATTGATACATCTCAACATGGTGGACAAGGTTGGTGCTCCCGTCATATATTGGGGTGACCACAGGTGGCTTGAACTTTGATGGCGTCGGGAAGTTGACTATTTTCGCCACAAATGGTGAGCCCATGGTGTATCTCCTCTGAAGAGGGTCCCAACTTTTCAGTATATCGCCGATCTTATCCTCCAGTTGCTGGATCAAGTCATTCCAAGGCCTCGTAGGGTCGGCTTGGCCAATGTTATCCCCTGCCGCTTCTTTGAGATGGACTGAGGGTTCTAGCGCGGCTGGCCTGTGTCGGCTTTTTACTTCCCCCTGGCCGTCGTCTCGTCCATGGGGTCAGCCCCCGTGGGGTCGATCATCTGCTGCCTCCCTTCTGGACCTCGCGGCGCTCCTTGACCTGGACAATTTTTCTCGCAGGTCATTCACTGGGCCCAGCCTCTCAAAGGCTGACCCCCTGCTCAGGCAATCGAAAGCAGAGCCTCTCGGGCGATCGTCAGGGTTGTGCCTTCTGCACTTCCCTCTGCTCTCCTGGAGGGGTCGTACAGTATTTTTGGAGACTTCATACGGCTCCCAGCATTCTATGGGGGCATCCTCCCCCTCCAGATCGTCATACCTGTCCTCAGGGCAAGGGTTTGCTTGCCTCCCCAGGCGTAGACGCCGGGGGTCAGAAATATCCCTACGCCATTGAGGGGGTGGCAGGTCTTTGCGTGGTGCCTGGGGTGGTCCCCTGGCCTCATACTGTCCTGGAGCTGCTGCCGGAGTAATCATTTCAGGTGAGACCCCTGATGGTCTTAGTATGTTCTGGCTCAGAGCCGTGAACTGCTCCTACATGATCCGCTGGCTCGCTGCTAGAGACTTCAAGGCTGCCGCCACATCAACCATCTCAGACTGAGGTGGTGGCTGACTGGAACTGGGTCCTCCCCCATCATCCGGTGGGGGAAGTGGTGGTGGTGGCATCTCCGGTGCCATGTGTTTGAGCTGTGAACAACTAATCTGGAAAAAATACTGGTGAGGTTGAGAACCTTAGTGGGTCTCTTTCAATGGTGAAACATCTCCTCTCAGGGGGAGAACTGGTTCACCACCAGAGTGCCCAGTGAGGTCAAGCTGTACAAAGGAAGAGATGTTTTCTAGTTCCCACAGACGACGCCAAACTGATGATGCTTGGATTTAGCACTACCAGATAAGTGATGATGAGCTCAAACAGTAGTAACCATGGCAGCCATAGAGATGTATATGTATAAGTTTGTAGGTGTGTAGAAGGAGATGAGTTTAAGAGGAATAAGATAATGATGTATAGTGGTTCAGCCAATTAGGCCTACATCCATTGTGAGTGTGTGATCCACTAAGTATGGGCAATAATGGCTTTGGAGACAATGCACATAAGCTCACTTTCTCTCTCTACTGTGTGTACAAGCAGAGTTTTTGTTAGGGTTGCAATTAACCATCCATCGATCCCCTTGTAGGGTTGTAGGTGATAAGTATATATAGGTCTTGGGGGGTATAGTATACCCCCCAAGTATGCATGGTGCATGTGAATGATGATTTAGCCAATCTCCTGCTGACACCTGTAGATGCCAAATGATGACATAATATTCCCTCACGTGAGGGGGTGATTCGGTTGTAACGGTCTTTCACGTGTCCTGTGAGCCTCACGCGCACTGTTCCACATGTCTCCCAAACCACGCGCTGTGATGACGTCACCCTCGGCCTGTAAAACGAGGCCGAGGGCAAAGTTCCTTCTGATAGTGAGTCAGGCCCAATTTAGGCCTCGTACTGTCGGCCCCTCGGAGGGTCGTCTGGAGCCTGATGAAGGGTCGGCCCCTTGAAGGGTCGTCTGGAGCCTGATGAAGGGTCGGCCCCTTTAAGGGTCATCCGATCCTGATAAAGGGTCGGCCCCTCGAAGGGTCGTCTGGAGCCTGATGAAGGGTCGGCCCCTGAGGGGTCTTCTGGAGCCTGATGATGAAGTCACCCTGACCCCATCCAGGTGCAGGGTGTCCTCGGTCTGGCCGTGTGTATATATGGGTATATCATTAATTATGTTAGGGTCGATGAGATATTCCGAACTAACATATAGTTATTATATGTTTGGGGTAGATGAAGAATGCCGAACCAAACCTTGAAACTGGTGTCGTGATGAAAGCGTCCGAGATAGAATATGTGTATATATATAAATAGTTTGGATTGATGTGTTATTCCGAACCAACTCTTACTTGGGGTCGATGAGTCATTCCGAACCAAGAGTCCTTTATGTGTGTTATAAGGACATATTAGTGATAACTAATATTTCGTATATGTTGTGTGATGAGTGTATACTGTACGTATAATCTACTGACATGAGATAGTAGATAATAAGATGGACTGATAATACTGTAATAATAATTAAGTAGTGAGACTTAATTAGAAAAAGAACAAGGATAACAAGAGATGAATAAGTTATCTACATGTACAACATATGAGTTATGAACTATTAAAATACTGCGTGTATGATATGTTGACTTAGAGAGTAGATAGGTCCAGTGGATTATTCGACTCTAGTTAGCTTGGGTAGTATAGCTAGATGGACTAGGTACCAATGTTAGGCGTGCACTATAGGAGAGGGGTGAGGTAACTCAAGAGAGTGTACGGAATCTTAACATGTATAATCTATAACTCATATCAGTGATAGTTTCTTGCAAAATATTTTTAATGTTTTGAGTACTAACTCTTGCTATGTAAAATCTTTTTAAAAACCTTTTAGGTGGAAAGCCACAGGGACACCCAACATGACTTCATTCCAGGGATTTTGGGAGCTGCATCACATGTGGATGTTGCAGGGCTTGCTTAGACGATTCTCTTCCTTCGGATCTAGTGTGTAGGATCTCAGTTTCAGTATTCTCAGTTTGGGGACATGTTGTCCAATTTTTATATTTGCAGTCATTCTGTTATATTGGATTTTGAGTTAGTTTTATTTTTGCCGTCATTTTCGGCGAGACTGTATTTCATTCAGTTGTTTATGATGATTGGTTTAGTACTGCTTAATCTATTGTTCCACATGAGTTGTTTTATCTTTTTAAGGAAGTTAAAATTTGGCACTAGCTTAATTTCACTTAGGTGGTTAGTAACTAAAAAGTTTGACGACAGTGATGCTGAGAATGAACCATTTAAGAAACCTGTTTTAAATTAAATTAAGGCTTGATCACCCAAGGTTTAATTAGGCGGGGTGTCACACAAATCTGAAATGATAACTTCCTCATCTCTTATGGATGTTCCCCACAGTTAGAGGGGCAGTTCTAAAATGATATCTTTCTCAGCTCATAATCTATTACCCCACAGACTACGGGGAATTTCAACGTTGAAGTTCTCACAAAAAAGAGAGAAACTAACAGTAAACAAATGCCAACGATAAAAAAGGTACGACAATTTAGTACCTTAGGATCCAAGGGTATAGGAGTGCTCACAGTATTAACCCAAAAATAAAGAATCAGGATTGGAAAATGAGCAAGTGCCAAGAATAAATATAAGGTCTGACGATTTAGTGCCTCCGGCTCCAAGGGTATAAAAATTCTCATAATATTAACCTATATTCTACGTGAGGGGGCTAATGTTGAGAAGTACTTAAGCAAGTGAACAAAGAGTGAAATTGTGATTATGATGATAATAAAGTAGTCGATATTTCATGCACAAGTCTCTCGAAATTACAAGACACTTTTGCACAAGGGGGCTAATGTAGAAGGATACATGAGCCATCACTCAATTACCTAAGGGTGAAGTGAGTAATGATATCAAAGCAGGGAGGTTTCACAAGCAACCCCTTAAGATACTTGATGTAGTGGGTGCCAATGAGTGGCTACACCCACCCAAGATTTCAAGACTGATAGAAAATATCCTGGAGCGGGGGGATCCACCATGAGTGGCCCCTCTTCCCAAGTTTGATGCTACAGAACATGACCCATGGAGAGGGGGTCTGATTTGAGTGTCCCCTCTATAAAGACCAACATAAGTAACAGTTTGAGGATAAGGGAGTCCACCACAGATGTCCTTTTAGCTAATTTTATAACAAGAAGTAATTTATAATGATAGAGTCCACCACGAGTGGCCCCTCGATCGAGAGCAATATTACAAAATAGTTGGTGGTGAGAGGGTCCACCACGAGTGGCCCCTCAACTATAATCAATTTTAAGAATAGTTTATGGCGAGGGAGTTCACTTTGAGTGACCCCTTTGCCAAAGACAAATACAAAGAAGAAAACCTAGGGTGAGGGAGTCCAAGATAAATGACCCCTCTGCCAAATACAAACATAGAAATGAGGGGGTCTACCCCCAGTGGCTCCCCCTTACTGCATAAACTGTGAAACAAGGTAAAATGATTTAGGGTGAGGGGACTCTCCTCGAGTGGACGCTCTGCCCAAAATCAATGCAAGAAACGAAATGACTTAAGGTGAGGAAGTCCACCACGAGGGACCCTTCTGCCAAGATCACATCAAAGAACAACTGATGGCAAGGGAGTCCACCATGAGGGAACCCTTAGCCAAAGTCATAAATAAGCAGTAAGTAGTGGCGAGGGAGTCCATCAAGAGGGACCCCCCAACCAAGGATAGTAGACTAAGATATCTGGCGACAAGGAGTCCACCTCAAGTGGCCCCCATTACAAAGTTTAAAAGTAAAGAACAAAATGTATAGCGAGACTTTGCACGTTGGGGTGAGGGGACTCACCTCGAGTGACCCGTCTACCCAAAAGTGTGACAGTAAGTGTAATGATGTGATTGAGTAAAACTATTCACATTCCAAGACAAATTGAATCATTGTGTACAAAACCCTTTGGTCTACCCAACACAAAGATTTTTGTATAAGGGGAATAATGTAGAGGGGTGTATATTTGCTATTCTAAAATAGCCTAGGATGAGTGAGTCCACCTAGAGGGGATCCCACTACCCAAGTTAACAAGAAAAGATTTAGAGCGATGGGTCCACCTTGAGTGGCCCTATGACCAAGTGTAAAACCAACACGAGGGGAGTCACAACGAGCAATCCATCTACCCAAAGAATAAAGCCACAAAAGAAGGCCAAAGATGAGGGGTTCACCACGAGAAACCCCTCTAAACAAGATGGAAGGCCACAGAAAAAGGCCAAGGTTGGGGGGGATCACCACGAGCAACCTCTCTAAACAAGATAGAAGGCTACAGAAAAAGGCCATATGCGAGGAGGCTCACCACGAGTAGCCTCTCTACCTAACAATGAAGGCCAAAGAAAAAGGCAAGGGTAGGGGACTCACCACAAATAGCCCCTTTGCCCAAGTTGGTACCCTGTAAAAGGAGGTCCACCAAGAGTGGATTCATTCCCAAAGCCTGGGATAAAGCGACAGAGCATTTAATGACCCCAGGGATAGTGATGAAAGAGCCCTAGGGTCCCTAAAAAAAAATTAAAGATTGCAATTATAACATATAAATCCTTTTAATCTGCCCAATACAAAAGACTGTGCATGAGGGGACTAATGTACAGGGGTGTTATAGATTCATCATAATTTTCTTAAGAAGGGACCTCGCCACGCCCTTCCAGTTCAAAACTTATTTTGGGTGAGGGACCCCTCCCTCACCTCCTTCTAGTTCCAAAGTTATTTTGGGTAAGGGACCCCTCCTTCACCTCCTTCCAGTTCCAAAGTTATTTTGGGGGAGGGACCCCTCCCTCACCTCCTTCAGTTCCAAAGTTATTTTGGGTGATGGACCCCTCCCTCACCTCCTTCAAGTTCCAAAGTTATTATAAGCGAATGACCCCCTCCCCCCACCTTCTAATTCCTAAAATGATATAGTTAAGGTGAGGGACCATCCCTTGCCAAAACTAGTTGAAATGATACCTGAGCGAGGGAGTTAACAAATGAGGGACCTCTCTTCTAAGACCAGCTAAAATGTAAAATCTAGTGAGGAAGTCCACAGTGAGGGACCCCTCTAGAAAATGTTTAAATATTATTGGTTTTGCAGCACGAGGTCCAATAAGTGACCCAAAGAACATCATAATCCAGGAGGAGGTGATCTACCATGAGAAATACCTCATCATGAAAAATTTATTCTGTTATAGAACAAAATTACTAATACTTACTTTCTTGTACAAGTAGCCTAGTTGAGCAGGCAGGGCTCAAATAGGCCAATTGGGATCTCTTGGGAGTTTTAGCTTGGCGGCTGAGGAACAAGGTTTATTGAGAAAGCTCAACCACTTAGTACTTTAAGATTGAGAGAATACTAGTAGAAAGACCCTAGAGGTCACCCAGTCTTTACACAGTTCACACCCAGTTATAATAGAAGTGAGCAAGCAAGAGGTTGCTCACAAGAAATGCACTTTTTATAAAAAAGATTTTAGAGGAGGTGGTCCTTGATACCCCCTCAAGATTAATGATTTTAGAGGATAGGGTCCTCGAGGCCCATCTCAAGTAAAAGTGATTTTAGAGGAGGTGTTCCTTGAGGCCCCCTTTAAGAATAATGATTTTAGAGGAGGTGGTCCTTAAGTCCCCATTCAAGATTAATGATTTTAGAGGAGAGGATCCTCGAAGTCCCTCTCAAGTAAAAATTGATTTTAGAGGAGGTGATCCTCAAGACCCCCCTCAAGATTAATGATTTTAGAAGAGAGGGTCCTCGAGGCCCTTATATGGTAAAAATGATTTTAGAGGAAGTGGTCCTCGAGACCCCCCCTTAAGATTAATGCTTTTAGAGGAGAGAGTCCTTGAGGCCCCTCTTAAGAAAAAATGATTTTAGAGGAGGTGATCCTTGAGACCCCCCTCAAGATTAATGATTATAGAGGAGAGGGTCCTCGAGACCCCTCTCAAGTAAAAAAATGATTTTAGAGGATGTGGTCCTTGAGGCCCCCCTCCAGATTAATGATTTTAAGGAGAGGGTCCTCGAGGCCCCTCTCAAGTAAAAATGATTTTAGAAGAGGTTGTCCATGAGGCCCCTCTCAAGTTTATAAAGTTTGAATAACAAGTTTTTGTTTTGAAACATATTTAACAAATCAAATATTTTGTCATTTAGAGTGGACATATTTGCTTTTTGGCTTTGGTTTGCACTAGGTGGCACCTGTCAGAGGGGACAGGCTGTTGCACATAGACATGGATAAATGGTACATTACAGACCTTGTCCCTCGCAAACCCCCTTAGTTTTGGTGCCCAAAAAGTGCCAACTCATCCCTAGTGCCTAAGTATAAATAGGACCCCTGGTCAAGGTCAAGTCACATGAGAAAAACTCAACAGCACTGTTACTCTGTAAAATTACCACCAGACCACCTAGTATTCTCTCCCTGCTAGTGCTGAGTGCTTATTTCTTCACTCCCACCTCGACAACCATCATTCTCAAGAGATCCTTCTTCTCTAAGTTGATATTGTTATTTGTGAAGTTTCATATTTGCAGGAGAAGGTTCATAGATATTACTCTAATTTTACCAGAAATGAAAGCTTTTCGTGCCCAATTTCTCTTGAAACCTTATAGATCTTGAAGGCAGAGTCCATTGGAGTGGGTCACGCCTCACCCATTCCAGTTTCTTACCAGATCCCAGTCACACTACCCTCCTATAAAGCCATTCATAACTTTTTATAGATCCAAAGTTTGAAGATGAACTCGGCACAACAGGTGATGTGGCTTTAACTCAGGTCGCTACATCACTACACCAAAAATAGTAATTTGGCACACCTTGATATTAAAAATCTGGCACACTTTAAAGCTGTGCCAAATTCTGGCACGATTTAATGACAATCTGGCACAGTTTAAAACCCTCCCAAATTTTGGCACAGCTTAAAAGTGAGCCAAAATAGAGTACACCTATCTAAAATATAAATAACCAAAAAAAAATAATCTTGCACTAAACAATTGGCGCTCAGCTACTAAAATTTTCCCTCCATCGTCTCCCCCGTCTATTCTCAAGATCGCAAATCAAAGCTCACTTTTCACTTGGTGAGAAAGAGTTTATAGCAATTGACATTTTTGCTACTCTCTTTTCACCAATCGACTGCATCTTGCAACAAACGGATCACCAAATGTTTTTGATTTAGGGAACCTTCGATTAAGGTAACCTTCGATCATAATGAAACCAAAACCCTTGATTTAGGGATATTCGTTTTGTTTGGATCTCCAATTTCAAATAAGTATATTGACGCGACTAAGATTTTGTCTCAAAAGTGCGTTTTACTCTAGGCTCAAGTGCAAGCCTGTCGCTTAAGTAATAACCCGGTAAGTTGGGATCGTATCCACAGGGATCGAGATTGTCAAATAGCAATCAGAAAAATTATTAAATCTTGAAATGATTTCTCAAAAGAAACAAAAAGATGATTAATGATTGGGAAAATTTCTAGTGAAATAAAAATTTACTTAAGAAAAGCAAACTGAAAATTGCGAAAAAATTTAGATCTGACAAATGGGAGAAAATAGGGTAGGGTACAATCCCTCAATCCTTAACAAATTACCTTATAGAATACTAGAATTGTAAATTAAAATTATTTACTAGATCCGGTCTTTATAAATTCTAAGCATTACATATATGAGGGATCTAGCCCGCATCATATGAAATCAAAGATAGATATAAAGAGGTGAATGATAAATCATACTCGCAAAGCGTTCTTAAACATCTCAAGTACCCAGGGCAAGAGAGATTAAAAGATTGACAATGTTTGTATGAGTTTCTTTCACGATTCAATCAATATTTTAATTTAACCTCTATTTTCTACATAATTAATTTACCTTGGATTGAGTTCATGTACCCCAACCCTTGGGAATTTAGCTACTCATGATTTGATTAAAGAACAAATTCATACACAAAATTATGGATATACAAGACATTGAAAATAATTCGCAAAGAATCAAACAATAGAATGAAATGAGTTTACTTGAATTCAGCAACAAGAAAGTAATTGGAAGCCCGAAATCCTTACAAACTAGGGTTCATGAAAGAAATTGAAAACTTCTGAATTACTCTCTCAAAAACTAACCCTAGAATTCCCCAGCTATTTTGTAACCTAGCCTCTCTTAGCAACTCACTAGCTAGCTCCCTCAAATTATGTAGGGCATGGGCTTTTATAGCACAAAGAATCGAAATTGACAGCTCAATGTGCTTGTGGCACAAGTTTCACCATCCAGCACGCCAAAAATCTGCATAATTAATGCCAGGATTTCATATGACCGGACCGGTCCGGATCACCCTCGGATCGGTCCGATATTCACCGGATCGGTTCTTTTATTTCTATCGGATCGGTCCGGTACTAGTCGGATTGGTCCGGTTTCCATCTCCATCGGTTTGCTATCCATCTGGGGTCTACTGGACTTGGATCATTTCGGATCGGTCCGGTTTCCACCGGATCGGTCCGATTTTCTTCCTTGTTGACTTTTCTCTATCCTCTTTGACTGGTCATAACTTTTGATCTAGGACTCCGATTTGGGTGCCGTTTCTTCCTATGCTCTTGTGAACTCATGATCTTCAACTTCACTTTTGGTGTCGCCTTAAATTTTTGAGTGGAACTTTACTCTTTTGCCCTTTGACTTTTCTTCTGATTTTCTTCTTTTCCTTTCTTGCATTCCATTCCTGAAAACTTCATCACAATTACACAAAAACTAGGGAATATTGTTAGAAACAGACACTAGAGTGATATGGACTAAAAATGATTCAATTACCTTGTTCGAGATATTAAAATCACTAAATTAAGGGGCTAAATTCAGAAGAATTTACGCTTGGTCATATATTTGGATAAATCGCAAATCTAGGGATCCGTTTGTATATAAATGTATAACTATAAGCTACTGTCATTTTGTCTTGTTATTATGTATGCTTGAATGCTCAATTAGCCTAGGGTTTGCTTTTCTTCAGTTTGTATATAACTGTATAACAATAAGTTACTTCAGTTTTTTTCTCTGTATAAAATTCTCTTTACAAACAGTGCTCTGTTCCTTGGCTAAAATTTATTTTTCGCAAGAAACCCCAAAACAATTTTCAATTAAATATATAGGCCCAATATTAGGTGGCCAGGGGATTATTTCAAAAATTTTGAAAGTTCAATTTTTATTTTGTTTCCCTTTAGCACTATATATACCTCCTCCCCAAATTACGAGTCCACTTGCCATTTATTTTTTATTTACATTTGCCAGGTTGATTGTGTGTGTGCTTTTTACCTTTTTCTTCCATTCCTAATTTCCTTGGTAGATTACAAACCAAGCTTATGATGAGCTATACTTATGACATTTTTGAAAAATTTAAATTCCAATTTTTATTTATTTTGAACAAAAATATTTTTGGCTTTTCAAAATTTTTCAATTTTTTTATATATATGCGAAGTTTTATGAATACGCACCTGTCATCCCCCCTAACTTAGTGATTTGCATTGTTCGCAATCAAATGGACTAGAGAGATAAAGAAGACAACAATATGAGTGCGATAAATAAAACAAGCAAATATCATATTAAAACTGTATAGTACAAACAAACTGTGGAAACAGCTGTGTAAGCAAAAAGAAAAAAAACAAACATAGTTATAAAAATCCTAAAGGGGAGAGGGGCATCCTAAGGGGCGGGTGGGGGATGGGAAGGATCGGGAGCAGCAGGATCTTAAGGATTGTAATAGTAAGGAGGAAGAAGGGCCTCGAGTCCCAACTGAAGACGGTACAAGTCGGCCTGCATACGCAGGACCAAACTCATGTCCCTCTCGTAGGAGGACAAATACTCGTCAAAACGCGTTTCAAGGGAGAGAACGCGCTCGGTCAAGCCCGTACCAAACGGAACATAATCCGGATCAACAGTCTCATCATATTACTCCTCCTCACCTCCCTCCATCTCAACGTCCTCATCAGCGACGTCCTCCTCCTCCTCATCTGACTCCGCGTCACTCGAATCGTCACCGCGTCTTGCACGGACGAGCTGAATTTGCCTTTCACTACGAGTGCAGGATTCTTGTCCTAAAGGCTTAGGCAAGTTAATAAGATCTTGAGGTGGTGCTATCCCGACATCCTGAAGCATGGAGGTAATGAGGCGACCATAAGGAAGAGGGGCGCGACCCTTTTTATTGTAAGCCACAAAAAGGATATCGGTGTAAAATGTCCCGGCTAAGTTAATCACTGTCGCAGGGTAGAAAAAATGATACATCATAGTAGCTTGGCGCGGCCTCATTGCTGAATCATTAGAGGTTTGCAAAATATTGGCACAAACGATATGAAAGGTGAATCGTGCCTTGTCGGATAAGCGACCGACGGGAAATGTCTCGGTATTCCAAACCAAACCGGGCTTGATCCTCGAGATACAAACTTCTTTGGTGAGAACGGGATCGGGACCCGGATAGTCAAACTGGGCCGAAGTGATCACACCATAAGACTCGAGTTTCCGTACCACAAGGTCAAGTGAGAATGGAATAGGGATGGAATCCACAAAGGCTTGGGATTCAAATTCAGCGGTACGGATAAGAGATTCGTAGAACTGACGCACTTCATTCTCCCAAACTGCCTCATAAGGTTCGTTGAAGAAACGGCACCAGCCCCATGACAGGAAAAGGGCTGTGACATAATTTGGCATTTGGTCCCACAACACTTGACGTTCGATATGAATTTTTCGGGTAGGGCTGAAAAACCTACGGCACCAATTTGCTTCGCAGCGTGAATGGTACTCTCCATTTCCGTCGGGAAGGACTTCAATGGAGGTATATTTCTGGGGAGCAGCCATGGATATGGAGTATTGAGATGGTAATGGAGATAGAAGAGTGAAGATAGGTGTAGGTGTGAAGAAAATGGGTAGGGGATGGGTGTATTTATAGTGGGGGAGTGTGAAATTGGAGGGAATGAAAGGGTGGGAAATGGGGGGACGAATTTTTGAAGAAAGTAAATGGATTGGGGGAAGTGAAAAGGTGTGGATTGAAGAGGTGTGACCCTTGGGAAATGAAATTCTGCAGACAACTGGACTGATCCGGTTTTGGGATCGGACCAATCCGCCTTAACCGGATCGGTTCTTTTAATTCAGCCGGACCGATTCGCCTGACCGGATCGGTTCTTTTAATATCAGACCGGATCGATCCGATCTGCTGATTTTTCTGAATTCTTCCTCTCTCTCCTTTTCAACTTAAATGCTCCTATTCCCCAATCCAAACATGAGTTTTCAACTGCTCACACTTCAAACTATCCTCAATGCTCATCGAAAATGAAACACCCCTCACCCGTCGGATTCTCAACCCCGGGACTGACTCAAACCTACGAATCCTAATTCCTAAGACTCATATGTACAACAATCACCCCATACATGTCGGGGGTGCGACGACCTCACCTCTCTTTGTTCAGTTAATCCCCATAAATGGGGTCCGACATCCAGATTGTGTCGGCTTCCTTGAACATTGCTTCCAAATAGGGCTTGAGACGATGCCCATTAACTTTAAATGTGTTTCCCCCTTTCTCATCTATGAGTTCAACAGCTCCATGGGGAAATACCTCTTTCACAATGAATGGACCTGACCATTTTGACCGCAATTTTCTGGGAAACAAGTGCAACCTCGAGTTGTGGAGAAGTAATTTTTGTCCCGAATGAAACTCTTTCTTACGAATGATTCCGTCATGAGCTCGTTTCATTCGGTCCTTGGATATTTTAGCAATTCATACGCATCATTACGTATTTCTTCCAACTCATTCAACTGAAGTTTCCTTGTTTCACCGGCTTTATCCATATTAAAGTTCACCCTTTTGATAGCCCAATATGCTTTGTGTTCGATCTCAACCGGAAGATGACAAGGTTTGCCATACAAAAATTGAAATGGGGACATCCCAAGGGGATTCTTATATGCGGTTCTATAAGCCCAGAGAGCATCATTTAATCTGAGAGACCAATCTTTCCTATTAGGATCGACTGTCTTTTCCAGGATGTTTTTGATTTCCCGATTAGCGAGCTCGGCTTGGCCATTCGATTGAGGGTGATAAGTTGTTCCAACTTTATGGACAATGCCATACTTCTGCATTAGTTTCTCCATAGGCCTATTGCAAAAATGAGTTCCATTATCACTGATTATGGCCTTAGGCATACCAAAACGAGAAAGTATATTTTCTTAACTAAATTTTATCACCACTTTGCTGTCATTCGTCCTTGTAGCTATCGCCTCGACCCATTTGGAGACGTAATCTACAGCAACAAGGATGTATAGAAAACCAAAAGAAGGTGGAAATGGGCCCATGAAATCAATACCCCAACAATCAAACAACTCCAATACTAAAATTGGGGTTAATGGCATCATGTCACGGCGAGTAATAGCTCCCATTCTTTGGCATCTATCGCATGATTTACAAAAAAGCATTCACATCCCGAAAGATTGTGGGCCAATAAAGACCACTTTGAAGGATTTTCGCAGCAGTTTTATTTTTAGAAAAATGACCTCCACATGCTTCCGAATGACAGAATCTAATTACCCCTTGGATTTCTTCATCGGGTACACATCTCCGGATGATTTGATCAACACAATACTTAAACAAATATGGATCATCATAAAAGAACATGCGTGACCATGTAATGAACTTTCTTCTCTCTTGCGGAGTCCAATTAGATGGAATAACTCCAGTGACAAGGTAATTGACTATATCCGCAAACCACGGGAGAGAAGAAGTAGCAAATAAATTTTCATCCGGAAAATACTCGTCTATGGGAATGGGATCAATAGGTATGTCGGACGAGAGGCGTGACAAATGGTCAGCGACGACGTTTTCTACTCCTTTCTTATCTTGAATCGAGAGATTAAACTCTTGTAAGAGTAGGATCCACCTGATTAGACGGGGTTTGGCATCTTTTTTGCTCAAGAGATATTTAAGTGCCGAATGATCAGTGAAGCAAATGATAGGCGACCCAACAATGTAATAGCGAAATTTGTCGAGAGCAAAAATGACTGCTAATAACTCTTTCTCTGTAGTAGAGTAGTTAAGATGAGGGCCAGATAATGTTTTTCTAGCATAGTAAATAACATAAGCTTTCTTGTCTTTCCTCTGTCCAAGAACAGCCCCAATCGCGTAATCACTTGCATCACACATAAGCTCAAATGGTAGTGACCAATCCGGAGCTTGCATGATAGGTGCGGAAATAAGCATGCTTTTAAGTTTATCAAAAGCTTCTTGACATGCTTTATTCCACTCAAATGGAGTGTCTTTCATAAGAAGATTACTCAAAGAGCTAGCGATGGCGCTAAAGTCTTTGATAAACCTCCTATAAAATCCAGCATGGCCTAGAAAGGACCTCACATCTTTAAGTGACTTTGGCGGGGGTAACTCAGCTATTACTTCAATTTTTGCTCGATCAACTTCAATTCCTCTAGATGAGATTATGTGGCCTAAAACTACGCCCTCGGTAACCATAAAATGACATTTTTCCCAATTGAGGACTAAGTCTTTTTCCACACATTGGAATAGAACTCTTTCAAGATTAGCTAAACATTGGTCAAAAGATGGACCGAAAACACTGAAATCTTCCATGAACACCTCAAGACATTTTTCAATCATGTCGCTAAAGAGGCTTAACATGCACCTTTGAAAAGTTGCTGGCGCATTACATAACCCAAATGGCATACGTTTATAGGCAAACGTACCAAATGGACATGTAAAAGTCGTCTTTTCTTGATCAAGTACATCCACTTCAATCTGATTATATCCGGAATACCCATCTAGGAAACAATAGTAAGGATGGCCCGCCACTTGTTCAATCACTTGATCAATGAACGGTAAGGGAAAATGATCTTTTCGAGTTCCGGCATTGAGCTTTCGGTAGTCAATGCAAACACGCCACCCGGTGGTGGTGCGTTGAGGTATTAATTCTCCCTTAGCATTTTCAACCACGGTCATTCCTGATTTTTTTGGAACGAATTGAATTGGGCTCACCCATTTACTATCCGAAATAGGATAGATAATCCCAGCATCTAACAATTTGATGATTTCCGCTCTTACTACATCTTTCATGGTTGGGTTTAATCGCCTTTGCATCTCACGCGAGGGCTTCACTTCTTCCTCAAGATGAATTTTATGGGTACAAATCAATGGACTTATACCTTTCAAATTTGCTATAGTCCAACCAAAAGCACTTCTATGCTTTCGCAACACATCCAATAACATACCCTCTTGCCCTTTTCCTAGACGGGAAGACACAACAACAGGAAATGTATCATTCTCTCCTAGAAAGGCATATTTGACATGGGAGGGTAGTTTCTTCAACTCAAGACTAGGAAATCTATTTTCAGAGGGAATCATGGTTGTCTCCCTCGGAGGCAATTCTTCATATCTAGAAATCCAGTCAACATCTCTTAAACTTTCAAAACTCTCTTCCTCTTGTAACCAAGTTTCTAACTCCTCCACCTCATACTCAAACTCAGTATAAGAACTCTTTTTCTCACCACTTTGCACTAAACACACTTCCAATGCATCTCCTCCTATAATTTTCTCAATGTTCTCATCCACCACTTATTCAAGGAGATCAACCTCAAGAATCTCATCCTCATCATCCATTTGGTTAGCGACATTGAAAATATTGGTCTCGAGAGTCATGTTTCCAAAAGTGAGTTGCATTGGCCATTCCGTGTATTGATCAAAGCATTAGCAGTATCTAAGAATGGACGACCCAAGATTATTGGAACATGATTTCTCGTATGGGGAACAGGCTCAGTGTCCCAAATGACAAAATTAACAGGAAAGTAGAACGTGTCCACTTGAACTATCACGTCTTCTACAACCCCACGAGGCACTTTCACTGTTCGATCAGCTAACTGTAGAGTGATTCGGGTAGGTTTTAAATCACCTAAATCAAGCTGCTTATAGATGGAGTATGGAAGGATGTTTACACTCTCACCTAAATCAAGCAATGCCTTTTCCACTCTTTTTTCTCCTATGACGCACGAAATTGTAGGTGCACCTGGATCCTTAAATTTTGGTGGAAGATCATTAAGAAGGATCGAGCTCACATTTGTGCCAAGAAAACATTCTGCTTCACCTTAAGTCATCGTTTGATAGTCAAAAGATCTTTGATAACCTTAGCATATGCTGGAATTTATTGAATATCATCAAGAAACGACAAGTTCAATTTTACTTGCTTCAACACATCCAATACCTCGGTACGCGAAGCCCCTTTTTTGGGTGGCTCTAAGCGTTGAGGAAATGGAGCAACAATAGGCAACTTGACTACAATTTCAGGTTCAACTTCCTCATCTTTCAATTCCTTTTCTAAGGGAGGTTCTGCAGACTCGGAAGTTTCATATTCTTTAGAAATTTTGGGTTCAACTCCATCATCGTTCACCTTTGGAATCTTTGGTGATAGATAAACCACGCGGCCACTACGAAGAGTAGTAACAGCTTGACATTGTTCTTGCAAATCCGATGATGTGGAGCCAACCGTGGTTTGACCTTGAAGAGGAGGTCTTTGGCCTTGGACTGGAAGTTTACCCTTCTCTTGAGTATTCACTGCAGACTGCAACCTAGAGATGCTAGTATGCATTTCAGCGAACATTCGATCATATTTAGCATTGCTCTCTTTTTGAGATTGGATGAATTGATTGAAATTATCTTCAAGAGATCTCCTAGGTGGAGCTACATACGGAACAGGAGGTGGTACCTGCATATGATTTGGCATTGGAGGAGCCACTTGCTGAAATTGAGGAGGTGGTGGTAGAGTTATATGTGGGTTGGGAACCATCCCACCTTGGGGTTGTCCATAATTGAACCCAGGATTCCTCCATGATTGATTATATGCATTCCCTTGCTGTGCATTTTAATTTCCTCGAAAACCCCCTATTGCATCAACCTGTTCAGTGTACATGGCCTTGTATGCAGGAATGGTAGGACATCCTTTGGTAGAATGACCCGCATTACAAATGGCACACACTTTCTCCTTTTCGGCTTGTACGAGTCCAGACACATCTCTCAATCTCACTTCAAGCATATCTCTGAAATTCTTCTCCAATTGGTCAAATTTTCGATCCAACAAAGTGTCCTTGTCCAGGTGATAAATACCGGACGCAGCAGGCAAGTTGGACACTTATCGATTTCGATTTTGACTATTGGGATCAGAAGTATCCCATGCTTGGGTAGTCTCTGCCACATATTTCAAATGAGCTTCAGCATCACTCGAATTTAACTCCCAAAAAGGTCTTTCACACATAGTTTGAACAAGTTGTTTAGATGCTAAAGTAAGGCCTTGATGAAAAAATAAAATCAGATGATGCTTTTCAAAACCATGATGTGGGCATGCGCTAACTAACTCCTGAAATCTCTCCCAACATTTATCAAAAGCCTCATTCTCATTTTGACGAAAAGCTTGAATTTGGGCTTTAACAGAATTGGTTTTGTGTTGTGGAAATTTTTTTGATATAAACTTGGATTGAATATCTCTCCAGGATAACACAGAATTTGGGGGTAGGGACTATAACCAAGTTTTAGCTTTATCCTTTAAAGAAAAAGGGAAGAGCTTCAACCGGATTACATCTTGTGGACAAGCTTGGTCACCAAACGTCTCATATGTATCTTCGAATTCTCGAATATGGAGATATGGTTTTTCAGAATCCATCCCATGAAATGTAGGAAGAATTTGGATCATACCATTCCGAAAGTGGAACTAACCGACATTATACGGAAGTAAAATGCAACCAGGGGTAACAGTTCGCTCCGGAAATAACAAATCTTTCATGGGAAGATATGGTATCTCATCCTCTCCAGCACCAACACCGACACTACCATGATCCGACATATCGCTACCGAAAGGTTAAGAATTCTCACTCCGGGTTTGACTCAATGAACGACTTGTGATGGAATTATTAGACGAAGGAGGTGGAACCCAAAAAGGAAGAGACTCAGAATTTTCAGAACTTGCTTCGGCAATAGGATTTTCGTGAACTTGGGTGGGAGATGAATTCTGCATATAAACACACAAAAGATGAGAATTTTTTTTCTTTTCGAAATCACTTGTAGATAAAAATAACTTTCTTGAAAATTTAACAATTTCGGATCCCCGGCAACGGCGCCAAAAATTTGACGCGACTAAGATTTTGTCTCAAAAGTGCGTTTTACTCTAGGCTCAAGTGCAAGCCTGTCGCTCAAGTAATAACCCGGTAAGTCGGGATCGTATCCACAGGGATCGAGATTGTCAAATAGCAATCAGAAAAATTATTAAATCTTGAAATGATTTCTCAAAAGAAACAAAAAGATGACTAATGATTGGGAAAATTTCTAGTGAAATAAAAATTTACTTAAGAAAAGCAAACTGAAAATTGTGAAAAAATTTAGATCTGACAAATGGGAGAAAATAGGGTAGGGTACAATCCCTCAATCCTTACCAAATTATCTTATAGAATACTAGAATTGTAAATTACAATTATTGACTAGATCCGGTCTTTATAAATTCTAAGCATTACATATATGAGGGATCTAGCCCGCATCATATGAAATCAAAGATAGATATAAAGCGGTGAATGATAAATCATACTCGCAAAGCGTTCTTAAACATCTCAAGTACCTAGGGCAAGAGAGATTAAAAGATTGAAAATGTTTGTATGAATTTCTTTCACGATTCAATCAATATTTTAATTTAACCTCTATTTTCTACATAATTAATTTACCTTGGATTGAGTTCATGTACCCCAACCCTTGGGAATTTAGCTACTCATGATTTGATTAAAGAACAAATTCATACACAAAATTATGGATCTACAAGACATTGAAAATAATTTGCAAAGAATCAAACAATAGAATGAAATGAGTTTACTTGAATTCAGCAACAAGAAAGTAATTGGAAGCCCGAAATCCTTACAAACTAGGGTTCATGAAAGAAATTGAAAACTTCTGAATTACTCTCTCAAAAACTAACCCTAGAATTCCCTAACTATTTTGTAACCTAGCCTCTCTTAGCAACTCACTAGCTAGCCCCCTCAAATGATGTACGACATGGGCTTTTATAGCACAAAGAATCGAAATTGACAGCTCAATGTGCTTGTGGCACAAGTTTCACCATCCAGCATGCCAAAAATCTGCATAATTAATGCTAGGATTTCATATGACCGGACCGGTCCGGATCACCCTCGGATCGGTCCGATATTCACCGGATCGGTTCTTTTATTTCTATCGGATCGGTCTGGTACTAGTCGGATTGGTCCGGTTTCCATCTCCATCGGTTTGCTATCCATCCGGGGTCTACTGGACTTGGATCATTTCGGATCGGTCCGGTTTCCACCGGATCGGTCCGATTTTCTTCCTTGTTGACTTTTCTCTATCCTCTTTGACTGGCCATAACTTTTGATCTAGGACTCCGATTTGGGTGCCGTTTCTTCCTATGCTCTTGTGAACTCATGCTCTTCAACTTCACTTTTGGTGTCGCCTTAAAGTTTTGAGTGGAACTTTACTCTTTTGCCCTTTGACTTTTCTTCTGATTTTCTTCTTTTCCTTTCTTGCATTCAATTCCTGAAAACTTCATCACAATTACACAAAAACTAGGGAATATTGTTAGAAACAGACACTAGAGTGATATGGACTAAAAATGATTCAATTACCTTGTTCGAGATATTAAAATCACTAAATTAAGGGGCTAAATTCAGAAGAATTTACGCTTGGTCATATATTTGGATAAATCGCAAATCTAGGGATCCGTTTGTATATAAATGTATAACTATAAGCTACTGTCATTTTGTCTTGTTATTATGTATGCTTGAATGCTCAATCAGCCTAGGGTTTGCTTTTCTTCAGTTTGTATATAACTGTATAACAATAAGTTACTTCAGTTCTCTGTATAAAATTCTCTTTACAAACAGTGCTCTGTTCCTGGGCTAAAATTTATTTTTCGCGAGAAACCCCAAAACAATTTTTAATTAAATGTATAGGCCCAATATTAGGTGGCCAGGGGATTATTTCAAAAATTTTGAAAGTTCAATTTTTATTTTGTTTCCCTTTAGCACTATATATACCTCCTCCCCAAATTACGAGTCCACTTGCCATTTATTTTTTATTTACATTTGCCAGGTTGCTTGTGTGTGTGCTTTTTACCTTTTTCTTCTATTCCTAATTTCCTTGGTAGATTACAAACCAAGCTTATGATGAGCTATACTTTGACAATCCTTTTAATTATGTATTTGTATGGTATACTCGTGTCTGGTGGGGAGCATGTGGATGTGATTATAGGAGCCGTTGTGACTGATGGAAAAGTTACTCTAAAGGTTCAATCACTTATTAAAATACTTTGCAAGTATCAGCACACGGAGGATACTTTTAAGATCTGATTATTGCAAACTACATGAAATGTTCATGTTAAAATTTGGGCCTAGACATGATTGATATAAAATTAGGATATTTTCTCAGTTCATTGCACTTTAGATTATAACTGATAAATTATATTTGATTCGTTCTCATTGTATCCCAGCCATTTGTTTTGTTAGTGTATCACTAATGAGGGTTGGTGGATGTTAAAGGACATGTATGGTTCATTTAATTATTTTACTTATTGTCTTGCAATATATCTGTTTTTTTATGTGAGTTATGGATTTTGTCACTTTGTATTGAATATAATTTATGTATTTATATTATTAGTATACCTTGAGATACAACTCATTTGAAGCATAAGATATGGAGACTAGTGAAGAAGGGATACCGAATGCGTGTGCCAAAAATAATAACAGATGACATAAAAGGGATAAATCATCTTAAACTTCCTACGATCGAGCACATGAGAGGGAGGATTGAGAAAGACTTTTGTGATTGGGAAGGTACTCGAATCAAGGAAAACTTTAGTACAAAGTATGGTGACAAGATGTGATTTCAATATCCAGAAATAAGATCGGTCTCTCTTCCTTATCTAGATCAACGAGCATGGTATGTATGCCAACATATTTATTTAACCATATTTTCTTCATGTGAACTATCTGTATTACTCATATTAATATTGAATTTTTGCATTAGACCCTTCTAATGATAAGTACTTATGTATGTTTTGTCGCGACAATTGCAATTTCAAATCGTGCCTTCAAGCGAATTTAATTATAAATGTAAGATCGCGGTTATTGTGTTGACTCAGGATAAATTCGATAAGGAGATCGGCCAAGATCACTGTGCCCTTATTGAGTTCTACATTCCTTGGTATCCATCAACATCAGTTACTATATTCTAATTTTGTACTTATATATCTCTCATGCTTAATTATGTTTGGATCCACCTGCTAAATCTAGATCCGAGTAAGGAGAAAATAGGATTTTACATATTATTGATTGTTGTGTGGCAGGTGCGTGCACTGTAAGAAGCTAGAACCAGAGTATGAAACCCTTGGTGCCACTTTAAATAAGGAAAAATCCATTTTAATGGTAAAGGTACTACTTAATCTTTATAGATAAAAGAGAATCATAGATAAAATTGTTGGTTTAGGTTTTCCATCATAAGCTTTTGACTTATTCTAGTTTTTTTTTGTCTCTACTTGGAAAACAATCGATTTTAGTCTTCTAGTTGATGTCCAAGGAAAATACAGTAGGGGGATTTGCAAAGAAAAAATGAGTTTGGGTATAAAATTTTAGGCTACTAGATTTTGAGATTCAAATGCTTTTGGGTTTGTATTGTTTTCACTTTTTGTGATTTGAGGGAAAGTTTTGGAGTTGAAGAATTGCAATGCTTTTGGGTTTGCATTTTTTTCACTTAGTTGTGAATCCCGTATATATTGTATATATTTTTTATTTGTAATATTAATTATTTTTATGGTAATGTATAAGCACTGAAACTATATTGTGCATTTTTTATTGGTGACGACAGAGTAATGCTATACTATTTATTATGTTAGTAATATTGATTCTGAATATTTTTATGTGATGATAGTCATGATACAATATTTTGTGATTTCATTTGTCTCCTTTTAATATTTTTGTTGTTTTTTCAAATTGAGGCTTATGCCTTGATTCGACCCTAAGCTTATTCCTCGCCTCACCGAGCATTAACTCAAATTCACCTCACTAAGCACCAACTATCTGCTGATTTAATGAATCAATTTAGTAAATTTTAGGGCATTACTTACTGGAATTTCTACATATATATTAACTTGGTAGTGACAATTGATTAAACCTATATATATATATATATATTACATAAGTTGTCCTGATTTTATTGTAAGATTTATATCTATTATGACTGTTGTTGTTGCTTTGATTTGTTGGTTCCTAATGTCATTGTTGTTATTCGGGACTGATATATTATATAAACATTTAAAACAATACAATTTATTAATAAATAGAGAGAAAAGCCCTCTCTAGATGGCTTACAAAAAAACATAGACATTATAGCTAGCCATTATAAAATCAAGAGAAATTAGAGACATCTAATCTAACAATAATTTTGATATTCCTAGGAAGATATTCCTGAGAAAAATAGAGGCTGAGATTTTGTTGAGAGGTACCTTGTTTTGATAGAAGAAAATCCACTTGATTTCTTTGAATTGCGCAGACTGATATGGAACATTACATCCTTTGAATCAGATCTTGAATCATTTTAAAATTTGATCTTTCATTCTAAGGAATCAAAGAAGTAGAATTAGAGGATAAAATATCAAACATAGATCTTAAATCAACCTCAATATCAATGTTAGATATGTTGTGTTCTGAACAGAATAAAAGACCTGCTTTGATTACTTGAAATTGGACTTCTTTAGATGAACCGTTAGCCAAGAAATTTGATGCAACCCAGATAAGATTGCCTCTACAGTCCCTGATAATTGCACCTACTCCCAAGCCAGTTATATAATCTCTTGAAGCTGATATGTTAATCTTAAATCTTCCATTTAAAGGCTTGTTCCATAAATGATTGAAGAAAGAAGATGGATATAGATGAGGCTTTTTTAATTTAATACTGTTCACAACTGTTTGACTCATAGAATTATCCCCCGGATTGATTGAGAACCTTTAGATAAATCAGAGATAGAAACTATAACTTTGTGAATAATTATATTTGATTTTATAGGAATACCCTCATGACGAGACTTATTCCTACTCAACCACAATTTTCACAAAATAATAACTGGAATACAACTATGTAGCCTTTTAGATACCTTTGAATTTCCTGATTGAGTCCACCACTGAATAATGGATCCATGAATAGAATTAGGCCTGCCTGATATATTCATGAAATCTCTGAAGACAAAGAATGTGTCAATTGAATGGTGCACATTCCTCCAATTAGTTTAAAGACAAAGAATATGTTAATTGAATGCACAAGCTCGGATTTGACTAAGGCCTAAATTGTTTTGAACACCATGGTAAGAAATAAAAGACTTCCCATCGCATTTTCTCTTCTTAACACTATTGAGCTGGCACGAATTGATAGCTATGTCTGTTATTCGTTTGTTTTGTAGGTAATTATGTTTTTCGTGTACTGTGAGCGGAAGTTTGAGGTTGAACCAGTTGAAGTTATATACTCTGATGGTAAATCATATGTATACCCTGATCTATCACCCTACCATATGGAGGTGCCTCTGTCTTACATCAATGGTATAGTTGGAGTGCCATTGGAGGCAAATAAGGTATTAAGTTTAATATTTTTTACTTATATCTACTTGGGCATTTAATTAGATCTAGATATTTCAGTGTTTCAGGGATGAATGTTGCATTGTTTTTTTAGTTATTTTGCATTTGCAAGTGTTACGTCGTTCTTTGATTGCCTTTGGTTGTTTTATCTTCCCGTCTATTGCAAATAATACAAGCAGAAGTTTTTCTTTATCACTTTGCTTTTTTGTTTATCATCACCGATCTTTTTCTTTCTGCCTTCCAATAACTATAATAACTTCATGAATAAATACATATAACACATCAATAGATTAAGGACACAAAAGGTTTAATTGAGCGGACAATGCCTGCCTCACGTCTGCCTTAGAATCAAACGACACCATATAAAGTGATGCCAAATAAAAGATTAGAGTAAGATAGAGAAGGAGAAAGAGAGGAAGAAGATGGCTCGATCAATATATGCCTAAAGCTCCTAGCTGTATTGATTCAATACATATTTCAAGCTTCAATACAAATGCTTAACAGCAGTGGCAAAAGGTTATATAAACCTTGCCATCTAAGTATCAAGTACAAAATATGCTATCATGAATTTCATCTTTATAAATATGATAATAAAATGAGAGTTGTATTCCATATTTATTTATATGGAGGACACATCCAAAATAGAATTTTTTTTCATAAAAACCAACATATTTAGGTAATGTATGTGTATATATATCTACAACGTCTTTTAGGTTAGTTGAAACCCAAACCAGCCCCCAAACGGCCCCGTAAGAGGCACCAACACCTTGCACGGGACCAATGTAACTTGTAGGAACTGACCGTATAGTCACAGGCCTCTCGGTTTGAGAATATGATGATAATTAGAAAATATATCGATTAAGCTTAAAAAAAGCCCTTAAAGGGTGAAAATCCAAACCAGCCCCCAAACGGCCCCGTAAGAGGCACAGACACCTCGCACGGGACCAATGTAACTTGTACGAACTAATCGTGTAGTCACAAGTCTCCCGGTTTGAGAATATGACGATAATTTCAAAATATGTAGATTAGGCTTAAAAATAAGCCGTTTGAGGGTGAAAACCCAAACCAACCCCCAAACGGCCCCGTAAGAGACACGAACACCTCGCACGGGACTAATGTAACTTGTACGAACTGACAGCGTAGTCACAAGCCTCTCGGTTTAAGAATATGATGATAATTTGGAAATATATCGATTAAGCTTAAAAACAAGCCCTTAAAGGGTGAAAACCAAAACTAGCCCCCAAACGACCCCGTAAGAGGTACAAACACCTCACACGGGACCAATGTAACTTGTACGAACTGACCGCATAGTCACGAGGTTCTCGATTTGAGAATATGATGATAATTTCAAAATATGTAGATTAGGCTTAAAAACAAGCCGTTTGAGGGTGAAAACGCAAACTAGCCCCCAAATGGCACCGTAAGATGCACGGACATCTCGCATAGGACCAATGTAACTTGTAAGAAATGATCGCGTAGTCGCGGGCCTCCCAATTTGAGAATATGATGATAATTTCAAAATATGTAGACTAGGCTTAAAAATAAGCCGTTTAAGGGTGAAAACCCAAACCAGCCCCCAAACGGCCCCGTAAAAGGCACGAACACCTCGCACGGGACCAATGCAACTTGTACGAACTGATAGCGTAGTCATAGGTCTCCCGATTTGAGAATATGGTGATAATTTCAAAATATCTATATTAGGTTTAAAAATAATACGTTTGAGGTTGAAAACCCAAACTAGCCCCCAAACGGCCCCGTAAGAGGCATGAACATCTCGCACGGGACCAATGTAACTTGGACCAACTGACCTTATAGTCGCGAGTCTCCCGATTTGAAAATATAACAATAATTTTAAAATATGTAGATTAGGCTTAAAAATAAGCCGTTTGAGGGTGAAAACCCAAAGCAGCCCCCAAACGGCCCCGTAAGAGGCACGAACGGGACCAATGTAACTTGTACGAACAGACCGCATAGTTGCGGGTCTCCCAATTTGAGAATATGATGATAATTTCAAAATATGTAGATTAGACTTGAAAACCAGCCGTTTGAGGGCGAAAACCCAGACCAACCCCCAAACGACCCCGTAAGAGGCACGAACACCTCGCACGGACCAATGTAACTTGTAAGAACTGACCGCGTAGTCGCGGGTCTCCCGGTTTGAGAATATGATGATAATTTCAAAATATGTAGATTAGGCTTAAAAATAAGCCGTTTGAGGGTGAAAATCCAAACCAGCCCCCAAACGGCCCCGTAAGCTTGTAGGAACTGACCATGTAGTTACGGGCCTCTCGATTTGAGAATATGACGATAATTTGAAAATATATCGATTAAGCTTAAAAAAAGCCCTTAAAGGGTTAAAACCCAAACCAGCCCCCAAACGGCCCCGTAAGAGGCACGAACACCTCGTACGGGACCAATATAACTTGTACGAACTAACCGCGTAGCCACGGGTCTCCCAGTTTGAGAATATGACGATAATTTAAAAATATGTAGATTAGGCTTAAAAATAAGCGATTTGAGGGTTAAAACCCAAACCAACCCCTAAACGGCCCCGTAAGAGGCACGCACACCTCGCATGGGACCAATGTAACTTGTACGAACTGACAGCGTAGTCGCCGATCTCCCGGATTGAGAATATGATGATAATTGTAAAATATATAGATTAGGCTTAAAAATAAGCCGTTTAAGGGAGAAAATCCAAACCAACCCCCAAACGACCCTGTAAGAGGCATGAACACCTCGCACGGAACCAATGTAACTTGTTTGAACTGACCACATAGTCACGGGTCTCCCAGTTTGGGAATATGATGATAATTTCAAAACATGTAGATTAGGCTTGAAAACAAGCCGTTTGAGGGTGAAAACCCAAACCAACCCCCAAACGGCCCCGTAAGAGGCATGAACACCTCGAAAGGGACTAATGTAACTCGTAAGAACTGATCGCGTACTCGTGGGTCTCTCGATTTGAGAAAATGACGATAATGTCAAAATATGTAGATTAGGCTTAAAAATAAGCCGTTTGAGGGTGAAAACCCAAACCATCCCCTAAACGACCCGTAAGAGGCACGGACACCTCGCACGGGACCAATGTAACTTTTACGAACTGACAGCATAGTCATGGGTCTCTCGGTTTGAGAATATGACGATAATTTCAAAATATCTAAATTAGGCTTAAAAACAAGCCATTTGAGGGTGAAAACCCAAACCAACCCTCAAACCGCCCCGTAAGAGGCACTAACACCTCACACGGGACCAATGTAACTTGTTGGAACTAACTGCATAGTAGTGGGTCTCCCAGTTTGAAAATATGATGATAATTTGAAAATATCTAGATTAAGCTTAGAAACAAGCCGCTTGAGGGTGAAAACCCGAACCAGCCCCCAAACGTCCCCGTAAGAGGCACAAACACCTCGTACGGGACCAATGTAACTCGTAGGAACTGACAGCGTAATCGCGGGTCTCCCGGTTTGAGAATATGACGATAATTTGAAAATATCTAGATTAGGCTTCAAAACAAGCTGTTTGAGGGTGAAAACCCAAACCACCTGCCAAACGGTCCCGTAAGAGGCACGAACACCTCGCACGGAACCAATGTAACTCGTAGGAACTGGATGCGTAGTCATGGGCCTCTCGGTTTGAGAATATGACAATAATTTGATAATATATGGAATAGGCTTAGAAACAAGCCATTAAAGGATGAAAACCCAAACTAGCCCCCGAACGATCCAGTAAGAAGCACTAACACCTCACACGAGACCAATGTAACTCGTAGCAACTGATCAGGTAGTCATAACTTGCGTAAGATTTTCAATTTTAGAATATAATAATAATTTCAACTCCTATATGTAATTTTTTTGCTTGAGTAAGCTTTTTTTTATAAATTTCTTGGTTACTAATATCGTCTCTTTTTTGTATCCTATTTTTTTTGTAGGATAACATTTTATCGTTAGCATTTATTCACGAGGAACACACGGAGAACTCAATGGTATACAACAAGGGGTTTATTCATGATTCTATTTTTTTGTGTTATGGCCATGAGGGATTTTGTAAGTTTATTGTTAACTTTTGTGCCCGTGCGTGCGGGCTTTATATTACGTAGGTTTTAGAATGTTCAGAAAATAGAGGAAACTCTGCCCAATTTTTTTTGGTTTGTAAACTACTAAAGACTTGTAATATTTTGAAGTTTGTATGCACATTAGTTTATCAACAACGTGCAAGATTTGCAATTTATGAATTTTCTTATTTTCAAATAATTTTTTTTTCTTTTATCCAAAAATTTGGCACACTTCAAAACCGTGCCAAAAGTGTATCAAATTTTGGCACGATTTTGAACTGTGCCAAAAGTGTACCAAAATGTACTAAATCTAGCCTAGTTATAAACTGTGCCTAAAGTGTGCCAAAAATATATAATCTGGCACGGTTTAAAAGTGTGCCAGAAGTGTTCCTGTTTGGCCAAATCTGGCACACTTTTAAACCGTGCAAAAATAAAAGACCATTTTGGAACACCTGATTCTGGCACAGTTCAAAATCGTGCCAAATTTGATCGGCACGATTTTAAACCGTGCCAGATTGCTGTTTTTGGTGTAGTGCATGTCTTCAAAATTCATAGGCTTGAAGGACGAACTGAATAAAATCCTAACCTGTGACGCAAGTGGTTTTTTCCAAACAAAATAAATCCAGTATTAAAAATTTTCTAATATAGATTACAAAATATAATACAATACAAAAAAATTCCTTATAAATCTTCCATTTTGGAGATTTCGGGACAAAACCGAAAATAAAAAGTTGGTCTTAAAGATCTAATACCCAAATCCCAAACCCTAAAATGAATAATATACAAACTGACACTTAACTGAGTCTAGCTTTTGAGTACCTATGATCTTGTGAAACTTTATCGCATCGTGGCTTGAACTTGCACACTTAACACACCTTTCAAATCCAAAGAGAATACGAAAATATATAAAATCCATAGGAAAATCTTCCATTTTGTTAAAACATCTCCCCCTTAGGGAAAACTTCTTCCCCATTTTGTTCGATAAAGACAAAGGAAAAGGTGAATGTATGAAACAACTTATCCCCTTTAATGTCACACATATACGTAAACGAAACAAAAATATCATGTTATATGAAGTGAAATGAAAATGGCAATTAAGCAAGGCAATGTAAGTACAAATAATCCAAACGATGAAACGAATGACACCAATATAAAACATGTGATGAAGATGGATTAAATGCATGCAAAGACTCAAACAACCACGACACACACACACACACACACACACACACACACACACACACACATATATATATATATATATATATATATATATATATATATATATGCACATATAACAAGAACACACATAAATATATAGGTATAACACTGCAAAAGACAATCAAAAATAATCTTCCCACTCTCGTATGTCATAAATCTATCTAAACCGATACGGTATAGAGTGAAGGGGCACGAACTAGATAACATTAATTTATTTACACTCATGATAGTCCAAGGAGTTCTATTTTTTCACATTAATTTATCAAACTTCGATATAGCCTTACGTGATAAATAAAGTGAACTTACAATGGACAAACGAACTAAATGCACACAAACATAGAAAATATTGATGATTATCAAACCATTAACTTCAACCATTAATGACAAAAATCCCATTGATTTTCAACTTATAACGTCGTACAAATGTACATATTTTATTTTTACTCCTTTTGAAGATATAACTTTTGATGTCCAATTTTTTAAACTTTGGCCTTGATAAACATTTCTCAGTTTCTTTTCTATTCCAAGTCTTTTGCCAATGCTGAAATTTCATAGAAAGGAGGTTTACTTTAATCATGGCACTCTCCATTGCACATTCATAATTTTTCCTTCCTAACAACATTCTCATAAAATGGTTCCTACTAATCCCCCATATAAATATATATGTATTTACAATATTGATAGGTAAACACCTCAGTTAGCTAATATAACACAATATATTAAAATCCAAAAGAGCTCGTGAAAGTTTGTGCAGAGGCATATACTTAGATGAATCCATCAAGCAAGCCAATTCGAACAACTTCATACAAGCCATGATTAAGAAACAATATGAAGCATATTAATGTGACACCTTGCCTAATTTAATCACGAGTGATCAGTCCTTTACCAAAATAAACATGAATATCATTTGGTTCATTCTTAACATCATTGTTGATTTTTTTTTTTTAAATTACTAACCACCTATGTTAAATTAAGACGGTGCAAAATTTTACCTTCATTAACATATTGTAATATGTGGAAATAAAAATAATATAAACCTTCCACACAATAATAGAAGTTTGAAACATCATAGGATAATATGGATAAATAATAAATGCCGAATAAACCATTGGCTACAAATCCAACATCTAAATCATAAATCTATCTGAAATGAAATGAATCTAAATATAAATTCTGATACTGAAATAAATAAATCCAAATAAAGGTCTAAACCTAACGAGCAACATGCCCAACGGAAATGACTGAAATGAATCCTAAACTAGGAATGAAATAACTGAAGCGTTTACTCAAGTCCTGTATGCCTCCATAAGTACTACAACTACGCATCCCTGGAATGAATCATCATATCTGGTGTCCCTGTGGATGGACTCCAAAAAGTTTAAAAAATGGATTTGATTTAGGTCAGAGCCCAAATTATTTGAAAAATATTTAGCAAGTATTTTAAATGAAAGAAGAGCACTTATTATACACATTTTAGTTTTGAGCGCACTCGCTTGAGTTCCTCATCTCTCAACTATGGTGCACACCTAATGTCTCCTATTTTACCCACCTAATTATGCTACCGAGCCTAACTAGTCCCAAGGAATCTATTACCCACTAATATGCTTAGCTCACCAATGCCTCCCATATGATACGCTACCGTAAAACATTAATCAACATTTGCCTAAATATTATGTTTGAACCATTTATTAAGTTTCTCTTACTTAAGTTACTTTAAATACACGCCATCTATAACTTCTACTACCACACATAAGTAGAAAAATCACACATATCTGTAAACATATCACACTATCTATATATACAATTACAACATTCTCGCACTGAGAACCGCGAATGCATGCATACTCTGTTTTCAAGTTCTTGTACCTCTCGTACCCAATCAAGGACTATCGGTTCAAAATGGCACCTCGAACCACATATCAAATAACACACAATGGAGGAGAACATAGTTCTAAGCCTTTAGGCTATGCACATACCTAAAGCACCCAAATGACTTTCCAGTCCCACTATTGTACACTCAAATAGTGAGTTGCCTAAGTTCTATGTTCTGGGACACACATACAGACCTCGCTTGCATCGCTAAGGTAGGATTTCCCACTACACGGAACCTCCCGTGGTAGCATGCAACGTAGGTATGCTTCACACACATATACATGTATACACACAACCTGTAAATATATCCAGCATAGGTATACACACGACCTATAATTATATCTAGGATGGAGTATATATCTCTCAAATACCCAATGTACTAACAATTCACACTCTATATTCTTTTCTTAATTTATGAGTATCACTCACTACCCAAGGTGTCCTAGTTATCCCTTAATTATTTAAGTAGTTAATGCCTCCATATACTACTGGTGTAAGTCTTGGGTTCACTCATGCTCTCCGTAACCCATTCTAATTCTCGTGAATTATTAAGTTTCATATTATGCCCAATAGGTCTTAGCCTTGATTCCCCTATTTTGGCTAATTCCTAGTCCCCACCCTAAGTCTATTGGAATTTATTAAGTCCTCCCCTATAATTTAAAATAATCAACAAGGTTCCCTAATTATTTTTATGAGGGGGTACTACATAAACAACCAAATTAAGTAAAATTAGGCAGCTGAATTGATTCAGTATAGAATTCAAATCGATTCCCCTTACCAAAATGATTCGATCCTGTAACCGAATCAATTCACACATAATAGTTCGTCTTCTTCGTTGTTGTTACGAGTTTTCACCATTTATATCAAACCCAAACTTCATGGATCATACCCAAACTCCCATGTAAATTATAACCCATCATCAAATATATGTATGTGGACAATTTCTAACAAAATTCCATCACTAAATCATCATTAAATCCATGCTTTAACAAGATTAAATCATTAATTTACTCACACAAACCCTAATTTCACTTTTCATGCATGTTATTCATAAAATCCATAATTAAATCCCTTATAAAGTCCCAAAATTCAGATTTCTTATTTTAAAACTCAGGAATCAATTTCTAATATTAATCACAATTACTGACATGAATCAAAACCATTATATTGCCTCAAAATAATGTGTTCATGCTAGATTACCTCTAATCCACCATGTATATTATAAATATTCAAGAATATGCAAGTTTAAACACTTTCCTCTTATGAAGATGGTCTGACTTTCATTGGTAGCTGACGAAATTGTCTTTTCCTTACTCCGATTTTGATCCAGGCGACTTTGGTGGTGAAAAAAGGTGTAAATTGGCTGACGGACTCTTCTCCCACCCTCTCTTATGGCCTCTCTTCTCTCTCAAGTTCGTATCCCTGGCCTCTACACCAAAAAGGTTGATATAAAACTCTAAAATTCAAAACTTTCGAAACTCTAAACTCCCAAATGACCAAAACAACCTTACATGGTATTGGGTTGGTCTAAAAATTCCCTGGGACCCAATTAATACACCCAGGTACGCTATTCCGCCTATTTTGGCCCATTCGGAATCAAGCGTGATCTCAAAATCGCCATCCGAGTTACTCTACATAATTATCAGATCTCGAGCATAACATAACCTACACGCGACTCCCGATTGAGATATAACATAGTCCCGTTGATATTACTTGCTACTACGTATAATAATTACCACATGTTATTTAGTACACACTTAGGAATGAATCGAATGGGAAACATGCCCGACTGAAATAATTTAAATGAATCCTAAACTAGGAATGAAATAACTGAAGTGTCTACTGAAGTCCTGCATGCCTCCATAACTGCCGTAGTTACGTATCCCTAGAATGAATCATAATATTTGGCATCCCTGTGTCTAGACTCCTAAAAGTTTTGAAAATAGATTTGATACAGGTTAGAGCCCACAACCTTTGAAAAATATTTAGCATGCATTTAAATTGTAAGAAGAGCAATTACTATACACATTTTAGTTTTAGGCATAATCGCTTAAGTTCCTCATCTCGCAACTATATTGCGCACTTAACGTCTCCTATTTTACCTACCTAGTTATGCTACCGAGCCTAACTTGTCCCAAGGCATCTATTATCCACTAATATTCTTAGCTCACCCATATCTCCCTTACGATATGCTATTTTAAAACATTAATAAAAGTTTAATGAATATTATGTTTGAACCATTTATTAAGTTTCTCTTACTTAAATTACTTTACATACACGCTATCTGTATCTTCTACTACCGCACATGAGTAGAACAAATCACACATATCTGTATATATATCACACTATCTATATATACAACAACATCATTCTCGAACTAATAACCGCGAATTCATGCATACTCTGCTATTAAGTCCAAGTACCTCTCGTACCCAATGAGGGACTATCAGTTCGGAATGGCACCTCAAACCATAAATCAAATAACACACAATGGAGGTGAATCTAGTTCTAAGCCTTTGGGCTACACACATACCTAATGTACCCAAATGGCCTGCTAGTCCCACTATTTTACACTCAAATAGTGAGCATCCCTAATTTCTTTGTTCTGGGGCACACATTCAGACCTCGCTCACATTGCCCAGGTGGGATTGCCCACTGTGCTGAACCTCCTGTGATAGTAATCAATGTACGTATGATTCCTAAACATATAATAGGTATACACACAACCTGTAAATATATCCACCATAAGTATACAGAAAACCTATAAGTATATCTAGTATGTAGTATATATCTCTCGAATACCCAACGTACTAATGATTCACACTCAATATTATTTTCTTAATTTCTGAGTATCACTCACTACCCGAAGGGTCCTAGTTATCCCCTATTATTTTAGTAGTTAATACCTCCATATACTACTATTGTAAGTCTTGGGTTCACTCATGCTCTCCGTAATCCATTCTATTTCTCGTGAATTATTAAATTTCATATTATGCCCAATAGGCCCTAGCCTTGATTCCCTTATTTTGGCTAATTCTTAGTCCCTGCCATAGGTCTACTGGAATTTATTAAGTCCTCCCATATAGTTTCAAACAATCAACAAGGTCCCCCAATGAGATCTTTGTGGAGGTACTAAATAAATAACCAAATTTAGTAAAACTAGGCAGCCGGATCGTTTTAATATAGGATCCCAATCGATTCACCCTCCTGAATCGATTCTTTCCTAGAGCCGAATTGACTCACACCTGATAGTGCATCTGCTTTGTTGCTATTACAAATTTACATCACTAAATCATCATTAAATCCATGCTTTAACAGGATTAAATTATTAGTTTGGTCATGCAAACCCTAGTTTCACTTTTCATGTATGTTCTTCATAAAACCCGAATTAAATCCCTTATAAAGTCCCAAAAGTCAAATTTCGTATTTTAAAACTCGGGAATCAAATCTCTAATATTAATCCCAATTGCTGACATGAATCAAACCCATTATATTGCCTCAAAATCATGCATTCATGCTAAATTACATCTAATATACCATGGATATTATAACTATTCAAGAATATGCAAGTTTAAACACTTTCCTCTTACGAAGATGGTCTGATTTTGTTGGTAGTTGATGGAGATGTCTTTTTTTCCTCCGATCCTGATTCCAGTGACTTCGGTGTTGAAAAATGGTGTAAGTTGGCCTACAGACTCTTCTCCCACCTTATCTTATGGCATTGCTTCTCTCGCAAGTTTGCAAACCTAGCCTCTACAGCCAAAAGGTTGATATAAAACTGTAAATTTCAAAACTTCCCAACCCTAATCTCCTAAATAACCAAAATGCCCTTACATGGTGTCGTGTTGGTCTAAAAATTTTCCGGGACCTAATTAATACACTCGGGTAATCCGCCTATTTCGACCCATTTGGAATCAACCATGACCTCAAAATCTCCATTCGAGTCACTCTACATAAATTTCCTATCTCGACCTTAACATATTCAATACGTGATTCCCGTTTGAAATATAACATAGTCCCGTCGATATTACTCGCTACGATGTAGAACAATTACCACATGTTATTGACAACACACTTAGTAAATTTATCCCATAATTATGGATAATAATCTATCCCTATCAATATTTAATAAACATACAACATTTTATTTTAATTAAATGACTGCACACGTGTAATTTAAAAATACCCGAATTGATTTAATTCTAATGCTTAAAAGAATACGGTTTGTTACAATTAAGCCATGCTCTAATGTCCTATCCACATGGAATACATGGAATTAATTAGATTCAAACACACCAATATGCAACACAAAATGTGTAAAACCAACTACACATTCAACATAAAAATCTTTTTGAATTTTTATAAAATTTCAAAGAAACAACTCAAGCGATAAACACAATCCTTTTTGTATTTCGTATCTAGACTAAAAAAAATGAAGAATAAAAATAGAAACTACACAAACATCATAACACTAGTCTTAACATATACCATGAAGCACACAAACTTGTGTATGAAAAACATGCAAAATTAATCACTCGTTAGATAACATGTGATGAATCATGTGAGCGCATGCGAGAACCAACAAGTTTAATATTAACTGCGTCCAAATCAGAATACCTAACCCAAACATATGATGATTGAATGCATTGGTTTTGGGGAACCTTGGTGACACGGGATCTAGACTTACTAGGACACTTTCTAAGATCAAAATAAAACTTGTTAAGGAAACATTTTCTACCAGAGTGTATGCATGTAACTTTAGGTTGACCTTTAGGAATGTCCTTGCCAACGGTATAGTCTCTCAATATCTTGGTCTTGGATTTAGTAGTGGAAGCATTAGGATCATCGAGCCCTAGACCTATCTTGTCATTTTTCTATTTTAAAAGTTCCTAAAATCTTAATTAACTTTTCCAACCTAGATTCCAAATAAATTTGACCAGACTTGAGTCTCTTAATTTTTCTTTTAACTCCAAAATCCTATACTCGAGAAAAAGTTTAGGCTCATCAAATTTTAGGGACTCCTTCAAATTTTCAAAATACCCACAAAGGTTATCTCTCTCACCATGAACATATTTCTCCATATGAGTCTTCTCACGTGCCATTAAATCCTCAATCAATTTATCATTATTACCTATGTCACATTCCATAAACGTAGCCTCTTACTTCAAGTTGGATTTTTTCAACTTCAATGACTTGATATAGAACTCATGGAAGGAAACTTGAAGATCACTATCCTCCTCATCACTCACATCCTATTATTCCTTTTCATCATAAGCTTGGAAGTGCAATACCCCGTAATTTTTAAGATTTTTAAAACAAGGGATTAATTAAAATTTAAATGTGGGAAATTTAATTATTAATTAATCCGGATTAAGATAAATATTAACTAGAGAGATAAGGTTTTTTTTATTAATGAGAATATTAGTGAATATTACAGATCTAATAAAGTAATATATAATTGTGAATTTATGAGAATTGTCTTGAGTGAGAAATACGATAACTACGATAATTAAGTTGGGATGCGTGTATGAGTAGTGTCGGGACTAAATTAATGGAGTAAAAAGTAAATTATTTATAAGTCACTCAAATGGTCATTTCGAGTGCACCAATGTGTCCGAAAGGGTCAAAATAGTTAGAAAAGTCTACCCGGGGGTTTAATTTGGGTCCTGAACAGTTTTGGGCCAAAGCGGCATCTCGAGAGGGACTTTGGCAATTTGTATTTTTGGAGTATAATTAGTGATGAATATTAAAGGAACAAAAGATTAGGTATGTAGGTTAGATTAGGGCTATTAGTGTTAGACACAGAGAGGCCAAAAGAAAGAAGGAGGATGGAACGTTTCTAGAGCTAGAACCACCACCAGTGCACCATTTTCACCACCAAAACCACCACTACGTAGATCGGAGAGAGAGGATCACAACCATACCAATGACATCAACGGATCAGAACTTATTTAATGAGGAAAGTGTTTAATTCTTGCAAATCTATAGCAATAGTCATGTTCATGTTAGTATAGGTGTGTAATACCCATGCGTTGTTCATAATTTTGAGGAAACTGGAGAGTTAAGATAATCATCTGAAATTTGAAATTGAATTAGGTTGAATCCCATATGTATATAGGTTAGAAATCATGAATTAATGATGGACTGTGATGAAAGAATTTGAAATTTTTATGTTCTTGAAGAGAAATTGGAAGAACTAGGGTTTATTTTGTTAATTTGGGGATTTTTGTAATTTTCAAGTTTTATGTATGATTAAATGATTCTAGGTTGTTAGAAATCATACCTATATGTTGGAGTAATGATTATAATCAACTATTAGGAGTTTGGGAGCAATCAGTAGAGTTTTTTAGGGTTATTAAAGGAGGAAAAACGTAGCAGACAGAGGTAGGGGACGAAGCAGTGCCATCTCCTTCAAATGAGCTTGGGCCTCGTTCGAGCGAGATGACATTTTGCGCGAAGAGGTCATTCAAATGACCTATGATCTCATTCAAATGAGATCAGCCATGGTTCGAATGACGTGTCTGATTTTTGGGAATTTCTTTGGACTTAAATTTGTGTGACGTAACTAATTCGAGTGAGATTAAATAATGTGGAATTAATTTCGGTATAGGGCAGAATTATTAAAATTATTTAGAGATAAAACTCTAAGGTGTTTGGAGTGATGAATTTTACTTGAGAATTATGAGAGAGAGTATTCGTGATTAGATAAATATATCGTAGGTATTAATGGGGGTAATACTACGTATGAACTAAAATAATTGGGTTATATATATACCTAATGATTTTGATGGGTTGTGTGAATACCCATAGTACTATCTATTTTGTGTATTACATACCCACCATACTTGCTATCATGGGAGGTCTTAAAGAGAAGACAATCTTATCTTGATGAGTCTTTGGGGGGATTTTAGATTGGTACCTCAGAGCATAGAACCTAGGAACGACTTATCTGTGAGTTGATAAGTTAACGGTCATATGGGTGCATAAGTATGTGCGTAGCCCATTGGAACTATGTTCACCTCCAATATGTGTAACTTGTATTTATACAGTTTGAGAGTGATTCCGAACTGATTGTCCTTATTCAGTACGAGACGTACTGGGACTCGATAGCAGAGTAAGCCCGCACCGTAGCTGAGTCTAGAGGTGCTGTATTAGTATGTATTTATAGTAGTGTGATGGAAAATAAATACTTGTGAATTAATCTACCGTGTGAATATGTTGATGAGTATGTTAATAAAATTGAATCAATTATGTGGATTCTTGACCTTATTGTGGGAATTTACTTGGTATAGTAAATGTATAAATATTTAATAGTAATTATATACGGGGAATACGGGTTATTGCCAAGGGTGAGCATTTGAAGGTTTATGGCTACAACCTTGTTAGGTATGATAAAAATAATTAGGACGGGTTAGAGGTACATTAGGCGTGCACAATAGTTGAGAAGTGTCAATCTCAAGTGAGTGCTCGAAAATCTAATATGCACATAATGTTTGCTTTATTGCAATTTTTAAATACTTGCTAAATTATTTTAAAATATTTTACACTCGGGCTCTGACTCGTCTCTTGCAAAATCTCTTTTTCTTGTGAAATTATTTTAGGCGTCCAACCAAAGGGGCGCCAAGCTTAAACTGTTGGATCTTTTGACCTGCTGCAGCTATTGTGGGAGTTACAAGTCCTCGTATTTAGACGTCTCCACATCTATGACTCCGGTTCTTTGATTTAGGTTTCTCAGTTAGGGCATGTGTCACCCATTCTCATTTTATTTTTGTCACGGAGACATTTTACTCTTTTCATTTCAGTATTTCAATTTCAATTGGATTTGGTATTATTACGATTGATGGTTTGGATTTTATCAGCTGGAATGATTATGTCAGCTTTATCATATTCAGTTAGATGGTGATTTATCCGTAAATTATTTATTCGTAAAAATAGTGAATGTGTGAATGGTTAAATTAATTGACTTTAATTATCGGACAAAATATTTTGGCATTAGCTTAATTAATTATTAGCTGATTAATAAAATAAATGTTTTTGATAGTGATGCTAAGACTAAACCAACTAGATACTTTGATTTAATTTAATAAAGGACTGATCACCCAGTATTTAATTAGGCGGCGTGCCACAGGTGGTATCAGAGCCAGGGTCTAGAGTCCTTTAGGATATGTACGACTTATTATGCTTTCAGCTTAGCGTTCTTTGATATAGAGCCCTATTATTAGGATTGTTGCATTCTGAATTTTTATATACGTCTTGAGTTATATTAAAATTTATTGAACTGTGGACTTATAAATTCTCTCTCATTTCAGGTGCCTCCGAGACGAGCACCGCTGTCTATAAATGCCCAGCCCGAGCAACAGCTAGCTCCAGCCAAGGGTGCGATGAATGCTGCCGAGGTAACTGCTATAGTTGCACAGGTGGATAATGCAACACTAGCCATTGTTCAATAGGCCCCACCACTGGCGTAGGAAGTGGCATTTGCCCCATTACATGCGTTCCCTTCTGCTAGGGAATGATTTAGAGTTGCCTTACAGAAGGCACACCCTCTAAAGTTCTCGAGGAGCTCAGATGTTGTGGAAGCCAGCCAATGGAAAAAGGACATACAGAGGCACCTGCGGATGTATGAGTTCACGGATGTGCAAAAGCAGATATTAGCTACCTTAAAGTTAGTTGGAGCAGCATTATAGTGGTGGGAGTCCACTACTAGTGCCGAGGAGCGTGATATTTTGACGATCCAAGACTTCTATGTACGATTTGACCGCAAATATTTTCCTTCCGCCGTTTAGACTTAGATGAGGCGGAAATTACTTGACCTCACCCAGGAGGGGAAGACTGTAGCAGAATATGAGGGGGATTTTATTAGATTGGTAAACCTGGTGCTAGCTGACATGCCTACTGAAGAGAAGAAAATTCAGATGTTCATGGACGGCCTGACTTGGAGGATTAGGTAGCATCTTCTGGGTAGCCTTTCCTTAGATTCCTATACAAATGTAGTCAATGTTGCTTTACTACACTGCCACAATCACCACTTCCATATTAAGGGGAGCAAGCGAGTTGAAGAGTCCAGCCAGCGGGGCAGGACCGGGGGAGGTAGTGCTAGTGGGGCACCAGTAGCTCAGAGTCAGCAGAGACAGGGGGAATAGGGTTCCCAGTAGGGTCATCTGCTAAGAGATTTAGATCAGGAGATTTTCGTCAGGGGCAGGGAGGTTTTAGGCCTGGACACTAGGGTCAGCATGGTCAACAGGGCCAAGGGTGAGGTGGCAACGACTAGCAGAGGCAGAGAGGAGGAAACTTTGAGAGTAAGTTCTTCACTTGTGGCAAGATTTTCCTCAAGTGCCAGGAGTGTCCTGAGAGGGGAAAGTCCCCACAACAGTAGTAGGGTGCTCAACAGGTGCCCCAATGATAGATATTTCCCATCGCCCTCCCAGCGCTAGCACCAGTCATAGCTTTACCAGCCATTCCAGCAGTTCCGGTTCAACAAGGGCAGTTACAGTAATAGTGTGTTTACAACGTCCACCAGACCATAGACCCACATGATCCACCCGCTGTTGAGGGTATTTTTTCTATTCAGGGGACTCTGGGGAACATTTTATTTGACACAGGAGCTTCACATTCATTTATTTCCATTAGATTTTCCTGTTCAATGTGGTTATTGGATACTAAAGATAGTACTATTACATGTTTAGATTTGCCGTTGGGTAATGGGACATTGATTTTCTTTATATGTCGGGGTGTGGGTATATAGATTGGGAGTCTCATTTTTCCTTTCGACATGCTTGTATTGGATAAGTCTGAGTACGATGCCATTATTGGCATGGATTGTCTAGCCATGTATCGGTCCATGATTGGATACTTTAGTAGGAGCATGGTTTTTTACTATCCCTAGTCAAGAGATGTTTTTAGTGGCAATGCCTCACCCTGACGGAGGATCTTCCACCCACTTATATTATATAGAGGAGGATACCTCTACAGGAGTTGTGATCCCTCTTGATTCGATTCTGGTTGTTACGGAGTTCGTCGCCGTGTTTCTGAATATACTGGGACTACCACTAAGTAGGGAGATAGAGTTCATGATAGATTTAGGGCCGAGCACTCGATCAATGGCCCATGCACCCTACCGTATGGCTCCTACGAAGATGAGGGATCTAAGGGATCAAATTGAATAGTTATTAGGATAGGGCTTCATCCGAAGGAGTACCTCACCTTGGGGTGCCCCAGTTATGTTTGTAAAGAAGAGAGATGGATCCTTACGGCTATGTGTGGATTATCGAGAATTGAATAAATTCACAATACGGAATAAATATCCATTTTCTCGCATAGACGACTTATTCGACTAGCTGAGAGGAGAAACTTACTTCTCGAATATAGACTTGAGGTTTGGTTACCACCAGTTACGGATCAATGAGATGGATGTGTCAAAGACTGCTTTTCTGATGAGATATGGGTCCTACGAGTTTCGGGTTATGCCATTTGGGTTGAACAATGCGTCGACGGTATTTATGGACTTGATGAATAGGGTGTTCTGAGATTTCCTAGATCAGTTTGTCATTGTCTTCATAGATGACATCCTAATTTATTCCTGTACCGAGGAGGAGCACGTCGAGCAATTACGTAGGGTCCTACAGACGTTACGTGAGCACCAACTGTATGCTAAGTATGAAAAATGTGTATTATGGATGCGAGAGGTTTAGTTTTTAGGGCATATCATTTTGGAGTCGGGGATATCAGTGGACCCGAGCAAAGTGTCAGTGGTGAAGGAGTGGGGATAGCCCACGACACCGACAGAGGTGTGTAGCTTCTTAGGACTAGTCGGGTACTACATACGATTTATTCGGGGTTTCTCTAAGATTGCGGGTCCGATGACTAATATGACTCGTAAGAGCGTACCATTTTTTTGGAATGATGCATGTCAGTTGGCAGTTGATGAGCTGAAGGATATGCTAACTTCAACACTAGTTTTAGCACTCCCCAGGGAAGGTGTGGAGTACCTCGTTTTCACTGACGCATAATTATAGGGGCTTGGTGGGCTGTTGCAGTAGGAGGATCGGGATATAGATTATGTTTCCCACAAGCTTAAGCCACACGAGAGGAATTAACTAACCCACGATCGGGAGTTGGCAGCAGTGGTGTTCGCTCTTCGAATTTGGCGGCATTATTTGTTGGGGGAGAAGTTTTGCCTGTTCACAGATCACGAGTCACTGCAATACTTGTTCAGTTAGAGGGAGTTGAATATGAGGCATCGCATGTGGCTTAAATTTGTGAAATATTACTAGTTTGAGATCCAGTATTATCCAGGGAAGGCTAACATGGTAGCAGATGCACTGAGCCGTAGGTTAGGGGGTGAGGTAGCCGTGGTGTGGAAGGAAAAATGGAGAGAGTTGGGACATCAGGAGGCGATTTCTAGATCATTCATATCATCCATGACACCCTAGATTGTGGTGAGGATAGTACAAGCCTAGGCAGCAGACCCATTTTATCAGGAGAGGATTTGATAGTTTTTAATCGGGGGAGTAGAATCCTACTCAGTGAGTTCTAAGGGAGGCTTACACTTTAATGGTAGACTGATTATTCCAGAGGGGGAAGATTTGTAACATGCAGTGATGAAAGAATCGCATGGATCTCGATTTGTGGTACATCGCGGCGGGGATAAAATGTATCAGGATATGAGGTGGCAGTATTAGTGGAGCAAGATGAAGAGGGATATTGCAGATTTCATCTCAAAATGTGCCATCAGTCAGCTGGTAAATGTAGACCATAAGAAACTGACAGGTTTCTTCAGCCGCTAGAGATTCCTATGTGGAAATGGGAGAGAATTTCCATGAATTTCATCACAGGGTTGCCTACTTCTCAGAGAGGCCGCGATTCCATATGGGTTATTGTGGATCGATTGACTAAGGTAGCCCACTTTCTACTAGTCTGAATGAATTTTACTATGGCACAGTATGCTCAGATCTTTATTGCGGGGTGCCCCATGATATTGTGTTCGACAGGGATAATATTTTTGTGTTTCAATTTTGGGAGAGTTTTCAGGAGGCTATGGGTACCGAGTTGAAATTGAGTTTAGCTTATCACCCACAGAAAGATGGGCAAACGGAGTGGATGAATCAGATGTTAAAGGACATGTTACTGATGTGTATCCTCGACTTTAGGGGAGGTTGGGAGCAGTACCTTCCACTGGTAGAGTTTTACTATAATAACTCTTACCAGTTTACTATTGGCATGGCCCCATTCGAGGCACTGTACGGTAGACCTTGTCCTTCTCCTACTTATTGGCTAGAGGTGGGGGATACAAGCTACTCGGGCCAGAGGTGATCCAAGATACGACAACTAGGATTGATATGATTAGGAGTCGCATATGGGTTGCTCAGGATAGACAGAAGAGATACGCCAATGCGAAGAGGTTCTTCAGGGAGTTCAGTGTTGGGGACCAGGTGCTACTAAGAGTATCTCCTATGAAGGGGATAATGCAATTTGGGAAGAAAGGGAAGGTGGCCCCGAGGTATGTAGGGCCATTCCCTATTATTGAGCGGATTGGGTCATTAGCTTACAGACTTGGATTACCCGAGCACTTGCATATGATTCATGAGGTGTTCCATATTTTTTTCTTCGGCGGTATCTCCAGGATGAGCTGTCTCACACTCACATCGCGCTAGAGCAGATTGACTTACAACCTGATTGTTCATACGAGGAGAGACCAGTGACATTCTTAGACCATATCGAGAGGAGATTGAGGTCAAAGATAGTTCCCCTTGTGCATGTTCAGTGGGAGCACCATAACGTCGAGGAGTCTACTTGGGAGCACGAGGATAAGATGCGCGAAAAATATCCATAATTATTTTTACCTGGTATGATTTTATATCCAAATTTTGGGATGAAATTTTGTTATTAGGGGGGAAGTATGTAATACCCCAAAATTTGCAAGGTTTTTAAAAAAAGGGATTAATTAAAATTTAAATATGGAAAATTTAATTAGTAAGTAATCCAGATTAGAATAAATATTAACTAGCGAGATAAGGGTTAGTACTTATTGATGAGAATATTAGTGAATATTACTGAGCGAATAAAGTCATATATAATTGTGAATCTAAGAGAATTGTCACGAGTGAGAAATATGACAATTACGTTAATTAAGTCAGGACGGGCGTGTCAGTCGTGTCGGGACTAAATTAATGGAGTAAAAGGTAAATTATTTATAAATCACTCAAATGGCCATTTCGAGTGCGCTAACGTGTTTGGGTCCGGGGACAGTTTTGGGCCAAAGCAGCATCCCGAGAGGGAATTTTGGTAATTTATATTTTTGGAGTATAAAAGTGATGAAAATTGAAGTACTTAAAAACTAAGTATGTAGGTTAGATTAGGTCTATCAGTGTTAGACACAGAGAGGCCAAAAGGAGGAAGGAGGAGGGGAGGTTTCTAGAGCTAGAACCACCACCAGTGCACTTTTTTCACCACCAAGACCACCACCGTGTAGATCGGAGAGTGAGGATCGCAAACATACCAACGACATCAACGGATTAGAACTTCTTTCGTGAGGCAAGTGTTTAATTCTTGTAAATATGTAGCAATAGTCATGTTCATGTTAGTATAGGTGTGTAATACCCATGTATTGTTCATAATTTTGAGGAAATTGGAGAGTTAAGATAATCAATTGAAATTTGAAATTGAATCAGGTTGAATCTCTCATGTATGTAGGTTAGAAATCACGAATTAATGATGAACCGTGATGAACGAATTTGAAAATTTTATGTTCTTGAAGACAAATTAGAAGAACTAGGGTTTATTTTGTTAATTTGGGAATTTTCACAATTTTCAAGTTTTATGTATGATTAAATGATTCTAGGTTGTTATAAATTATCCCTATATATTGGAGTAATGATTGGAATCAATCATTGGGAGTTTGGGAGCAATCAATTGAGGTTTTTAGGGTTACTAATGGAGGAAAAATGTAGCAGGAAGAGGTAGGGGATGAAGCAGTGCCATCTCCTTCAAATGAGCTTGGGCCTCGTTCGAGAGAGATGGCATCTTGCACGAAGAGGTCATTCAAATGACCTACGATCTCGTTCAAATGAGATCAGCCATGGTTCAAACGACGTGTCTGATTTTTGGGAATTTCTTTGGACTTAAATTTGTGCGACGTAGCTAATTCGAGTGAGATTAAATAGTGTGGAATTAATTTCGGTATAGGGTAGAATTATTAAAGTTATTTGGAGATAAAACTCTAAGGTGTTTGGAGTGATGAATTGTCCTTGAGAATTATGAGAGATATTATTCGTGATTAGATAAATATATCGTAGGTGGTAATGGGGGTAATACTATGTATGAGCTAAAATATTTGGGTTGTGTGTATACCTAATGATTTTGATGGGTTGTGTGAATACCTATAGTACTATCTATTTTGTGTATTACGTACCTACCATACTTTCTATCGCGGGAGGTCTTAAAGGGAGGACAATCTTATCTTGATGAGCCTTCAGGGGGATATTAGATTGGTACCTCGGAGTATAGAACCTAGGAATAACTTATCTGTGAGTTGATAAGTTAGCGGTCATATGGGTGCATAGGTATGTGCATAGCCTATAGGCTTAGAACTATGTTTGCCTCCAATATGTGTAACTTGTATTTATATGTTTCGAGAGTGATTCCGAACTAATTGTCCTTATTCAGTACGAGACGTACCGAGACTTGATAGCAGAGTAAGCCTGCACCGCAGCTGAGTCTAGGGATGTTGTATTAGTATTTATTTATAGTAGTGTGATGGAAAATAAATACTTGTGAATTAATATACCATGTGAATATGTAGATGAGTATGTTAATAGAATTGAATCAATTATGTGGATTCTTGACCTTATTGTGGGATTTTACTTGGGATAGTAAATGCAAAAATATTTAATAGTAATTATATGTGGGGAATACGGGTTATTGCTAAGGATGAGCGTTAAAAGGTTTATGGCTACGACCTTGTTAGGTGCGATAAAAATAATTAGGATGGGTTAGAGGTACGTTAGGTGTGCACAATAGTTGAGAGGTGTCAATCTCAAGTGAGTGCTCGAAAATCTAATACGCACATAATGTTTGCTTTATTGCAATTTTTAAATACTTGATAAATTGTTTTAAAATATTTTACACACGGGCTCTGACCCGTCTCTTGTAAAATCTCTTTTTCTTGTGAAATTATTTTAGGCGTCCAGCCACAGGAGCGCCAAGCTTAAACTGTTGGATCTTTTGACGTGCTACAGGTATAGTGGGAGTTGCAGGTCCTCGTATTTAGACGCCTCCATATCTATGACTTCAATTCTTTGATTTAAGTTTCTCAGTTAGGGCATGTGTCGCCCGTTCTCATTTTATTTTTGTTAGAGAGACATTATACTCTTTTCATTTCAGCATTTCAGTTTCATTTGGATTTGGTATTTTTACGATTGATGGTTTGGATTTTATTAGTTGGAATGATTATGTCAGCTTTATCATATTCAGTTAGATGGTGATTTATCCGTAAATTGTTTATTCATAAAAATAGTGAATGTGTGAATGGTTAAATTAATTGACTTTAATTATTGGACAAAATGTTTTGGCATTAGCTTAATTATTTATTAGCTCATTAATAAAATAAATGTTTTTGACAGTGATGCTAAGACTGAACCAACTGGATACTTTGATTTAATTTAATAAATGACTGATCACCCAGTATTTAATTAGGCGGCGTGCCACAGGAAGTCACAAGACCTGACCTGGGAACTATCATGCATATGATTATGTTCATCGATGAAAGACTATTTAATTATCATCACATGACTAGCCATAAAAGTGGTGAAGTTATGATGTACGGGAGAATTAGGTTCTTCTTTCGACTCACCATCACTAAGGGTTGCATTGTAAGCTTTAGGATTCTTACCTTATTTCCTTAGTTTTGTGGGACACTCTTGCACATGATGCCTAAACCCTTTTCACTTATAGCACTTATCCCGAGCATCCAGATTCTTAGGTTTATCCCTCTTCTTCTTATCACGACCATTATTTAAGTTCTTTGATTTCTTGCCAAAATTATTATCTTCTTTTTAAGAAAATTAGTGAACTTCCTACCAAAACTAGCACGCTCTTATGGATCTAAATCACCCTCATTATCGGAGTGCGACACATCCTCCTTATGAGATTTCAAAGATATGCTTGTCTCTTTATTTTATAATTTTTTTCTAAGAGGACACATATTCATCTCTTAGGTTTGGACATCATCTACAAGTCCATGGACTCTCATAAATCTAACACTATTAAGATAACCAAGGACTATGATTTTGCCATTAAATTTTTTATGCGATGACCTAAGGATTTTACTCAACACTCTCACCTCATGGATTGGATCACTTAAGTTAAATGAGGAATTGAAAATATCCGACAATTTAACATTAAACTCATTAAACAACTCTTGCTCTCCCATTTACGATTTTAAACTTACTTGTTTGATTTTATAACTTAGAAACCCTAATCGTATCGATACCGTCCTGTGTGGAGTTAACATATCCCAAGCATCATTTGCATTCTCATATGTCATCATTCCCCTAAATTCTTCCACTGTGATAGCACAAAAAATACCTTTTACACCCTTGAATTGAAAGTCGAGGCGTGTTTTTCAGCCTTAGACAAAAGCGAATAATCTTTAACTAAACCATTATCAGTAGCAGGAGACTACTATTATTTCGCTGAGTTCCAAACCGTTCTCATGAATAGATTTAAGGAAAAATATCATTCATGCGTCAAAATAGGGATAGTTTGACCCATCAAAAATAGGATGCTAATTAATGGAAATCCAATCACGGTTAAAATCCATCTAAAAATCCTAAACACACTAAACAGTGATCAAACACGATAACTTAATGCGCCTGGTCTAATCCTAATTCGAGAATTCGTAAATTGTGCATGTAGAAATGGATTAGTGAATACACTAAATTCTAATATTCATTAAATTAGATATGTGAGAATTTAAACAATTTTAAATTAAACACCAATTAAACATACGTTATGAAAAGTATTAACCATTTTTATCTTACCTCAGTTGTAATCGAGGTGATATTTTCAAGAATAAAATAAAGATCAACCACAACGCCATGATGTATGAAGAAAACCCACAATGCAAAACACCTTGGAAGAACTAGCCAATGCAAATTCACTATGATGTAAGATTTATACAAGACACATTCAACTCTTGATGTAGTTTTCACTTCTTAAACCTTATTCACAAAAACATCATCGGAATATACCCACTATCTTCACAATACGTGCATCTTACGCATCTCGATTTCCACCAATCCATGGTTAGAAAATTTTCACTACAGTCGCACGAAATCCACCATGCCAAAAGAAAAACAATCGAATAATGTAGAGTAAATGATCTTGGTGCAAGAATCTTTAGATCTCGAATACACATGTTATGTACATTTTTGGATCTCATCATAAACGGGGTTAATGAAACATTTTGATATGCTCTTTTAAAACTATTTTTGAACCCCTTAAACATGAAAAATCTTTCTCAGACCTTATATTTATATTATACATGAAAAGGTGGCGGCATTAACTTTGAGGCACTTCGTTTGAACAAAACTCAAGGTCATTTGAATGAGGCCACAAATATTTTTTGAATGAGTTTCTCGTAAAACTTTTGGTTTTATGCGTAATGGTATCATTTGATGCTCGTTCAAAGCTCGATTGAACAAACTATGAATGTTGTCGGGAGGAAAACACTAAGTTCGTTTGAAAAAAATAGAAATGTCATCAAATGACTTTAAAATAAAACATATTTTCTGTAAAAAATTACTTTTTGTAAATGTTCTTAGTAACATTAAACTTAAAACAAATGGATCAACATTGCTCACATTCATACATATTTCAAGATTCCAAGGTTAAAGTTGAAACTTGACATGGAAGTTGATGTCGCTTTAACTCGAGTCACAACTTGTCTTGAAAATGCGTAGAGTTGAACGACAAGCTGAACACAATCATAAATTATGACTTAAATGATTTTGTACAAATGGAACAAAGGAACTAAATTTTGTTCCAAGAAATGGAAGACAAATAGTTAAATTGTCGCTGCTATAATAGAAACCTCATAACTATAACAGTAATGAATGGATTGGAAATAACTCAACTAATGCATTCCCAGAATTACATCGAAATCGAAATAAAAGTGATCATATTGAAATCGAAAACAAGGTCACCAAAAGTTGGAGGACAAGATGGAACACATAGTTAACAGAAATATCATTACCCATCGGATTAGTCATTGGCAAAGAAGGATACACAGATTCAAATTATAAACCTAAGTGATGAACAACTCATGATGAAATAAAAGAGTGTGATACACCTAAATAAAAAAGGGCTATAATACACGTGTTGCACGAGGATTGTACTTTCCATCACGTATTGTCCTGAGTGTAGTGAAGACGTAGCCAACCTCACGTTGAGGTCATCACTCATGTTCACTACTGTAAATGTATCTCCGAGGTGCTCGATTCGTATATCACCTGCATCGAGACCACTCATTCCATCATACATTTGAGGTGAAAGCTTCTTGAATGTAGAAAGGGATTCCATTTATTAGTCGTCGAAGGATGAAAAAGAGTTGGGCTGGTAAGAGCCTTGTCAAACAATTTAACCATACTCCAGATAAGTTTAGTGTTTTTTCTCTAGCTACCACTCTAGGAGGAACGATTGAGAGTAGAGTCAAATGGAATATTCTCTTGATTGTCATTGATAGGATTAAAATGTGTGTGGATTCCATGACCATACACCCTACTAAGATAAGATAGGAGAATCATAAAAAAGTAGTGAAAATGAAATAATCTACACTACCTAAAGCCCAAAAGGGAAATTAAACCTATGCTCTGGCACCAAAGTTATGGTTCGTGGACCCATAATTCCATATTATGGTGCTATAATCTTACATTTAGGTCTAAGGTACCAAAATGTTGAATAAATAGAAACCCTAAGGGTCCGTTTGGTTCGAATTGAAATACTTTTAATCACGGTGAAAAGTAAAATGGTGAAATAGTTTTTCATATATTTAAAATTAAATTTTTGTTGAGTTAACAGTATGAATAAGTGCAGACCCTATAATTATGAATATTTAAACAAGAATAAAGAAGAAAATTTAACTCTAAATAGGGGAAAACGTATTTCATCATATTACTTTTCACCGCATTAAAACATATTTTACCTCGAACCAAACAGACCCTAAGAATCACATTGTAAGCTCTTCAACACACATGTGTTACACACCATAATAAAAATTAAAACAAACCATTTTAAAGTTCTTGTGACAACTAATAACCATTTTAAAACTCTTAATAGTTTTAGAACTTTTTGATAGAGTTTCTTCGTTTATTCATGAAAACCAACTTTTTCCCAATATAATAGATTATTCTAAAATATTAATAACAATAACCACAATAATCCACTATTATTCCATTCCATCGATTCTATCATTTTAAATGACTATTATTGAATTAACCAGACTCATATCTAGATTGGGAAATTTAACATAAAATACACTCACAGACTCGCACGACTAAGGCTTAAATAAAATATTACAAATTAGAGTTGAAATATCAAATTGAGTCTTAACATGGTAATAAAGCTGTTCATAAATTACAAAAACTAAACATAAAGTTTGCAGTCTAAAGATATAATGATGTCATAATAATATAATGGTAAACATGAGATGATTGTAATTAAATCCCGAGGTCATCAGAGCTTCTATCCACCTAATTTAGTGTCTTCGTCCTTTCTAATACCTAGGGGAATAAGACAAGGAGGTGAGTCAAAGTCCCAACAAGCATGTAGCAATTATAGAATGAAATGTTAATTAAAGCACAACATAATTAGGGATGGAGTCAACAAATGCATTTTCACAAAGCAAACAATGAAGTAAAATATTTTTTCGAGATGAATGATTGATGCTATGAGTGCTAATTTAATCGAAATTCATATAGATAAATGTGCGTAATCCACATGTTATATAAATGAATTAATATTATTCAATAGAAAAATCTTCACTATAAGAAAAGTTATAAACAAGTAAAACATGTCCAATGGGAGTAAAGCAAGCTAAGAGAATGTAAATAGATAATAACTATTCAAGAATTTGTAACATTAATTTTTCATATAAAAAATCTCTATTCGCGAAGAAAACTAGATTTCACCAGACTTATCAATGGGGCACTAGTCACCTGTGAGTACACATGGTGTGGTTCGAACCTTCTACGAGCTCTTCATCGTCTTGCATCCAACTACCCACTCATTACTGACATCATCTACAACTGAAAAAAAAACCTTACACAATAATCAGGGATAACAATCATGCCACCCAGAAAAATCTCACTTTTTAAAATCAATTGAAATCAGAAAACCGGACTCATGGGCATATCCTAATCTTTTTAAAATAATAAACAAAGAATATATTTTTCTTCTACAAAGATTTTTATAAATTAATCACCATCGATTTAATACTTATATACCAAAGCTAACATTTAAATCAATAATACTAATTTAAAAAAAAAAATATGTTCATGACTGTAATAGTGAAGTCCTTATTTGAAATTTGGACTTAAAAGTTGTCCAGATTTTTTTGACAGAATTTTGAGCAACTTTGAGTTCAAATTTAGGTGGGACCCACACTACGATAATTGTGGGATCATATACGAATGCGTTCTCCTTCACAAGGATATTAACGTAATATATTCACATGTCCAATTTCATTAAGATATGAATGATAAATATGTCCCCAAAGTAACTCATAAAGCAATGAAAGTTAATAAATTGGGTATATTTTAACTCTTGTCTCACATTGGAAGAGTAGTGGAAAATTGAAGAGTTAATAACACCCCAAGTATGGACTAAGGCTTGGATGCCTTTGGGGTATCCCAACTCTTTAAAGGGGATATGGCGTACACTATGCATGTGTTGAGCTTGGGCCAAAAGCCTGCGCGCGCCGTCTAGCCTTGTCGGGCTTGGGCTTAAGTTTTTTGGTCCGAATTAAATTAACTTTTTGGGCTATAATTATTAATTAATTACAAAATTATTTAATTAGTAAACTATTGGCAACATCTAAATTCGTTTAATTATTGTGACAGTTATTTTGAACAGTCATTTACTTTGCTATAAATACCTTAGTTCCCCTCCGTTTTTTCACTAATGAAAAAAATTCCCTTTCCTACGTTCTTCTAACCCGAAATGCCGCTATTTTCAGAAAATATTTTCTGCATCACTGCATTCATATCATCCGTTTATGTTATGCTGTTTGGTTGAGTAGAAGCACAGAAATTATGTTCGTTGAAATTAATTATTATCATGCTACATAATTAATTTGAAAAATCTGTTCTATCTTGGGAGACAATATTCATCAACCTCAGAACATATTGAAGGGAATAAATTGTCTTAAGGACACCGTGTAAATTCACAGGGCTTAGATTCTTTTCTATTCTACTATTTTTCTGCAAATTCAAGTAAGTTCTTTTATTTTCTGTAATTTCATTCTATTTCTGTAATTATAATAATATTTCGTAATTTTGTACTAATTAAATAGTAGACGTAACAATCTTAAGACAATTTACTTTTTCTACTGTTTATATTATGTACATAATCATTTTAAAATTACAGAAATTTTATTAGTGTAAAATAATTATGTTTTACAGAAAATAAAATTTTTTAATAATTTTTTTCATTGTAAATATGTTTTTACATGATATTTGTTTTTAATTCTGTTTTCTACGGAATTTTGTATTAAAAAATAATTTGACACATATTTTTCTTAATTTAGACTAGTAATAACTACTGTTTAATATTTTAGTTTAATTTTGTGTTACATCATTCAGAACATTATTTAGAATTCTTGTTATAATTTATTTATTCTTAATTATATTTGGAGGAAATTGGTGTACAGAATTTTGTATTCTGTTTTGATAAATTCATTACAAATGACTAATATCATTGATAAAAATTCTATTTTTGTAACAGAAATGGAATCACAAAGTACGAACACAGTCCCACCAAACGTGAATGTGACACATGGGACTATTGTTGCCCCCGTGACTATGCTACATGAGTAAAAATAAAAAAAAATTACTAGGACTGACTTCAAACGTTGGCAAGGACAAATGTACTTTTACCTCAGAACTTTCCAATTAGCAAAGTTCGTGTATGAAAATTGTCCACCTTTGAAAGAAGGAGATCAGACTGAAAAAGTTGCTGCAATTGAAACATGGAAACATTCTGATTATCTGTGCCGTAACTACATTCTGACGTACTTCGACAAGACGTTGTATCAAGTGTACAACACTATGAAAATCGCAAAAGAATTATGGAATTCTTTGGAGAGGAAGTACAAAACTGAAGACGTTGGTATGAAGAAATTCATCGTGGGCCGTTTTCTAGATTTCAAAATGGTTGACTCCAAGCCGGTTATTGCACAAGTTTAAGCACTTTAGGTTATTCTTCATGACATTCATGCTGAAGTAATGTCAGTTAGTGATACTTTTCAAGTGGCGGCGATAATTGAAAAATTGCCTCCATCTTGGAATTTGTTCAAAAATTATCTTAAGCATAAATGCAAGGAGATGAATGTTGGAGAATTGGTAGTGTGACTGCGTATTGAAGAAGATAATTGTGAATCTCAAAAGAAAAATGGTAAGAACATCATGGAGTCCAAAGCTCATGTGGTTGAAGGTCCTAAATCCAAACGTAAGTGTGATGGGGAAGGCACATCTAAACAAAGAAAGAAGTTAAAAGTCAAATGCTACAATTGCGGCAAGCCAGGACACCGCTTAAGAGAGTGTCGCAAACCGAAGAATGCCAAAAAAGAATAATGCTCAAGCAAATGTGACAGAGGGTGAGAACATTTTTGATGGTATCGCAGACACAAATCTTTCTGATTTTGTCTCTGCATGCAATTTGGTAGGAAATACCAAGGAATGGTGGGTGGACACTAGGGCTACACGCCACATTTGTGCAAACAAATGGATGTTCAATAACTATAAGGCTTTGAAAAATGAGGAGACCCTTTTTATAGGAAACTCTTCGAGTTCTAAAGTCATGGGACAAGGAAAAATTATTCTAAAGATGACTTGGGGAAAGGAGCTTACTTTTAACAATATGCTGCATGTGCCTGACATTCGTAAAAATATGATTTCCAGATCTCTTCTAAGCAAGAATGGGTTTAAACTTGTGTTTGTTTCTGATAAGTTTGTGTTGTCCAAAAATGATGTGTATGTGGGAAAGGGCTACCTGTCTAAGGGGATCTTTTAAAAAAATGTAATGACATTGATGCCTAAGGCATCCCCTATGAATCAAATTTCTAGTTCTACTTATATGCTTGAGTCATCTAATGTTTGGCATGCTAGATTAGGAAATGTTAATTTTGATACCTTGCGTAGATTAATTAACTTGGAATTTTTGCCAAAATTTAATATCGATAAAAATCATAAATGTGATATTTGTGTGGAATCAAAATCAGTTAGATTACCTTTTCAATTCTATTGAAAGGATATCCGAACCATTAAATCTAATTCACACGGATATTTGTGATTTAAGATTTGTACAAACTAGAGGTGTCAAAAAGTATTTTATTACTTTTATTGACGGTTGCATAAAATATTGCTATGTATATTTATTATATAGTAAAGATGAGTCTATTAATGTATTTAAACAATATAAGAATGAAGTTGACAATCAATTAAGCAAAAAGATAAATGCTATTAGGAGTGATAGAGGAGGTGAATATGAATATCCATTTGAGGAATTTTGTTCTGAAAATGGAATTATTCATCAAACCACCGCTCCTTATTCTCCTCAATTGAATGGCATTGCTAAACGCAAAATCCTACATTAAAGGAAATGATGAACTCTATGTTAATAAGTTCAGCATACGACACCTTATGAGTTATGGAAAGGTCGAATACCTTGCTATAAATATTTATGAGTGTGGGGTTTCTCAACCAAGGTAATGGTTCCTAAACCTAAAAAGGTAAAAATAGAGCCAAAGACCGTTGACTGTTTATTCATTGGTTATACTACTAATAGCAGTGCATATCGTTTCTTAGTTTGTAAATTTGAGATTTTGGATATTCATGTAAATATGGTTATTAAATCGAAGGACACTTCATTTTTTAAAAATGAATTCCCGTATAACATGACCCAAGAATCTGGTCATTCTAAAAGGACAAATCAAGCTACTAAAAGCGGTACTCATCAACCTACTGAACCAATAGAGGATGAACCAAGATGTAGTAAAAGAGCAATAGCCTTAACTTCTTTCGATCCGAATTTTCTAACATATCTGCTAGAAAATGAACATCAATCGTCCAAAGAAGCCATATCCTTACCCGATGCTTCTAATTGGAAAGAAGCAATTACTAGTGAAATTAAATCCATGTTACAAAATCACACATGGGAACTAGTTTATCTTCCACCAGGTTTAAAACCATTAGGTTATAAATGGATCTTCAAAAAGAAGTTGAAGGCCGATGGATCAATTGATAAATATAAAGCTAGACTTGTAGCTAAAGGCTGTAAGAAAAAGGAAGGATTGGATTACTTCGACACATATTCACCGGTAACAAGAATTACGTCTATTGGGATGTTAATAGTAATAAATACTATTAATGGACTTAAAATACATTAAATGGATGTAAAAACCACATTCTTAAATGGTGAACTTGATGAAGAAATTTATATGGAGTAACCTGATGGGTTCAAGGCTCCCGGACAAGAAGAAAAAGTATGTAAGCTTGTTAAATCAGTCTACAGATTGAAAAAAGCACCTAAGCAATGGCATGAAAAATTTGATAATGAAATGCTATCAAATGGCTTCAAAATGAATGAATGCGACAAATATGTTTACTTTAAATACATTCAAAATGGATATGTCATTGTATGCCTCTATGTTGATGATGTGCTTATCACGGGTAGTAACCTGAAAATTGTCAAAACTACAAAATAATGTTGAGTAGTCGATTTGACATGAAAGATATGGGTATCATCGATGTTATATTAGCAATTAAAATTTCTAAAACATCGGATGGACTTATATTATCTCAATCTCATTACATAGAGAAAGTACTTGAAAAATTCAAAAAGTATGATATCAGTCCTACTAAGACACCTGTAGATGAAAATTTACATATACCAAGAAATAATGGTGAAAGCATGTCTCAACTAGAGTACTCTCGTAATATCGACAGTTTAATATATATATCATGAAGTGTACATGACTGGACATAGCATACTCAATAAGTAAGCTATGTCGATTTACAAGTAATCCAGGGAGAGATCACTAGAAGGCAATACTGAGAGTTTTGGGTTATTTAAAATATACTCAAAACTATGGATTGCACTACTCAAAATATCCAGTTATTCTTGACGGATATTGTGATGCAAATTGGATATCTGATACAAAAGACTCCAAGTCTACGAGTGGGTATGTGTTCACCCTTAGAGGTGCATCCGTATCTTGGAAATCCTAAAAACAAACTTGCATTGATAGATCGACAATGGAATTCGAATTCATTGTATTAGACAAAGCTGGAGAAGAAGCTGAATGACTTTGAAATTTCTTAGAGGATGTTCCAAATTGGTCAAAACCTATGCCCGTAATATGTATACATTGCGATAGTCAATCGATGATTGGAATGGAACAGAATCACATGTATAACGAAAAATCATGACATATTCGTCGTCAACACAATACCGTTAGACAACTTTTCTTAAACGGAATTATCTCAATTGACTATGTAAAGTCAAAAGATAATATAGAGGATCCACTAACAAAATGTTTAAATCGAGAGGAATGGGTTTAAAGCCTATAAATAAATAAGAATCAATATAGTGGCAACCCAACCTAGATGACTGGAGCTCCCAAGATCTAGGTTCAATGGACAAACCGAACTACATTGTATTCAGTAAGCACTGGAGGATATTGTAATACCCCGTATTTTTATGGATATTTATTTACGGGATTAATTGAATTAAATGTGTATTAATTGGGAATTAATCCGAATAAAATACTAGCGAGATGTGAGTTGGTATTTGATTATAATGTGTATATATGGCAGTATATGAATATTGAAAATATTAAAATTGTCGCGAGACTGAAATACGGCAATTTGGGAAATTTTGTTGGAACGCGCGTGACAGTCGCGTCAGGAACGTAATTATTGAAATTAAAAAGTGAATTTTATTTTTATCAACCATATGGTCATTTTGAGTGCGCCAACGAGTCCGGAAGGGTCGAAATAGTCAGAAAACACTAGCCGGGGGTTTAGTTTAGGTCCCGGGGCATTATTGGTCCATACCGGCAACTTAAAAGGGTATTTTGGTAATTTTGAAATTTGGGGATTTATGCCCAACGAATTTTGGGAATTAAAAATAGGGAATTTAATAACCCACTAACCCATTACCAACACTTAAGTGATTAGAGGGCAACGGGAGTTAGAGGAGGAAGTTAGAGAAAGTTTCCAAAGAGAAAACACAACCTCCATCTTCAACCTTCAACTTTGGGGGAAAAAGAGAGAGTGCAACTTTCATCATTCTACACCAAATTTAGAGAATAATCCAAGGCAAGTGGTTTAATTACGTTAATTTTAAGCGAATGTTTCTTCCATGATTAGAAAATTATATAATCGCATTGTATTAGGAGATTTATAGAAACCCATGAAATTTGGAGTGATAAATTCAGATTTTGATATAGGTTTGCATGTAGAATTGTTATTGGGTGATTGAACTAAAAGAATTACTACTCTTTATGTTACAAAAACGGATTTATTTATGAAAATTTATGATTTTATATTCTAGGGTTCATACTCATAAGATTTGGGGAAAACTTTGGGAAATTTGATAATTGGGTGTTGTTTAGGGAGACTTGATTCCATAAATATGTTAAAATACGACCTAAGTATGTTTAGGAATGATTAGGAACCTTAAAACACTGTTGGGATAATATTTGGATGAGTTTTGAGAAGAGAATGTTGGAGGAAAAACGAATTTAGGAATTCTGGGCTCGAAATTGTCACCTCGTTAGAAGACCTGCCCAGGTCGTTCGAACGAGCTCATTCGAAAGTGCTTCTAACGAGTTAACAGTTTGACTTCTAATGAGTTGGATGTTCGTTCGATGCCTTTCGTTCGAACGAGATCTCGTTATATGCCCACTTTGTTCGAACGAACTCTCGTTCAAACGACCTCGTTCGAACGAGACTTCTAACGAGTTGACAGATTGGCCTTTTTGGCCTGGTTTGATTTCTAGTATCCCGTAACCTTGTTTAATTGTAGAGATAACATTACCTTGATGACTAATTGATATAGTTGGGATATTCGGGATATATTGAGGAGTAAAATATAGAAGAATGATTTGAACCAAATGGTATTTGTGGATTAGGACGCGTGCGACTAATCACGATGCGAGGATAATTAATGACTTAAATGAATATAAATCGGGGGCATATAATTTATGTCACATTAACGGTTGGTATAAGAATGAGAAGTATACCACTAATAAAATATGGTAATTACTAAGAAGTGTGCATGCTTAGTATGTATGATTTTATGTGTATGACATACCTACCATACTTGCTATCACGGGAGGTTTGCATTCGTTTAGGACCATCTAATCTTTGTGTGCCTACGGGGGGATATAAATTGGTACCTCGAGGACATAGTTCAAAGAATGACTTATTTGTGAGTTAATAAGTCAGCTGACTATGGAGCGTAGGTATGTACGTGACCCATGGATATGTTGAATTATGCTCGCCTCCATTTTTATGTGTTGTGCTTATTCTAACAATTCCTGAGAGATTCAGAATTTGTAATCCTTATGTACGTGATGTACCGGGATGGATAGCAGAGTATGTGTGCACCGCAGCTTAGCCTTGGGGTGCTGGTATTGTATATTTATGATGTGAATAATATACGGTTAAATGAAAAGGAATTGTTATGTTTAATTGCGAGTATAATTGTAGTAACGTCTTGATAAAGATAAAAAGGGAAAACCTGCTGTGAATTGTTTTGCTAATAATTGAGAATCCGAGTTAAGTAAAGCCTCCTATTTAATTGTTAACGTTGGGAATTTAAATTGTGAATCGAGTAGAAAGGTTAAAACTTATGACGGTTTAGTTGGATATGAATATCACTTAGATGGGTACGGTACGTTAGGAGTGCACACTTAGTCGAGAGGTGAGGATTTCATGTGAGTTCACGTCCTAACATGTATTTTGCATTCATTGTTTTAATGTTATTAAAGCACTTGCTGTTTTTAAAATACTCTCCACTTTCGGGATCTGACCAGTTTGCTTTCAAATATCAAATCTATTTTTTTGACTCCATATTCAGTTTCATCATTTGTAGGGCATGTTGCCCATTTCTATTAGATACATTTTATATTTTAGTTATTCAGACTTTGGTTTGTAATTAATTCAGGATGCAGACTTGTTTTATTTATTTCCATATTGGGATTGTTGTGAGGAGTATTTCCTCCAGACTCATTATTATCTGTTGGTTATTCTATTGATTCTTTATGGTGAATGGTTATGTTATTCTTTCATAATTCTTTTATTCCATGTAAATCAGATTTAATTTAAAATTTGACATCTTACTTTTTAAATACTAGGTGGTTAGTAATCATAAAAATGTTTTCGACAGTGATGCTATTAACTGGACCAACTTGGCATTTTGTATTAATTTAATAAAGGAGTAGCTACCCGGTATTTAATTAGTCGGGGTGTCACAGATATGTAATCCTATCCATTTCAAACATGAGACATTGCACATTTGCCATGAAATTAGGATACATTATGCTTTTAGTGACATCCATATCTTAGTATGTCTAAGTTGGGTATTGCAGGATACTCTTTATGGAAGTCACCTATGTGAGTAAGATGGGGGCCACTTGTATGAGTATAATGAAAGGCATATTCTCTAACATACTCATGGAACCAAGTGGTGTTCATGGCCAAAATGGACACATACGTGAGAGCCAACTGTGTTGAAGAATTATTGTGTGAATACTGTTATCTAGGTTTACAGAATTGGTTGACGGTTCAAGGACGTGAAGTCTTCTGATTAACCAAGTAAATTCGATAGTATATCACTAAGGAAAGTTCAAGGCCACTAGGCTACTTCTCCCTACGCAATAAATCTTCTGTTTTACTCAACATGTGTCTGCATCTGCATCTGCATCTGCATCTGCATCTGCATCTGCATCTATATTATTTCTATTTATAGTGATATATCATTCATGTGGGGGATTGTTGGAAAATTGGACTTAAAAGCTGTCCAGATTTTTTGGATAGAATTTAGAGCAACTTTGAGCTCAAATTTAGGTGGGACCCACACTACGATAATTATGGGATCATATACGAACGCGTTATCCTTCACAAGGAGATTAACGTAGTATATTCACATGTACAATTTTATTAAGATATGAATGATAAATATGTCTCCCAAGTGACTCATAAAGTAATGAAAGTTAATGAATTGGGTATGTTTTAGCTCTTATCCCACATTGGAAGAGTAGAGTGGAAAATTGAAGAGTTAATAATACCCCAAGTATGGACTAAGGCTTGGATGCCTTTGAGTTATCCCAACTCCTTGAACGGGAAATGACATACACTATGACGTTCTGCCGGGTCGAGCTTGGGCTTAAATTTCTTAGTCCAAATTAAATTAACTTTCTGGGCTTTAATTATTAATTAATTACAAAATTAATTAATTAATAAACTATTGGCAACTGTTAAATTCGTTTAGCTGTTTTGACAGTTATTTTGAACAGTGATTTACTTTGCTATAAATACCTTAGTTCCGCTCCGTTTTTACACTAATGAAAAAATACCCTCTCTTACTTTCTTCCAACCCGAAACGCTGCTATTTTCAGAAAATATATTCTGCTTCATTGCATTCATATCATCCATTTATGTTATGATGTATGGTTGAGTAGAAACATGTAATACCCCGTATTTCTGAGTATTTCTATTTAATTAAATTGGAGAATTAAATGAGAAAATACGATTTGATTTAAATTATGCCAGAAAAGTAATTTAGTAAGATTTATTAATATTTGTGATTATGGAGTATTAATCGAGAGATAAAGACTGATTAATATTGCCACTTTCTATTTACTTAGCGCGAGTAGTAAATTGTTACTTAGCACGTGTAGACCATTTTGGGGTGAGAACGAGTATTATATTTTTAAGCGACTCAAATGATAATTTAGAGGTCACAGTTGAGTCCGAAAGGGTTGAATTAGTCAAAATAGTATACCCGGGGGTACTAGTTGAGTCTCGGGGAAATTTTGGACTAAATCAAAACTGTTCGGGGGCATTTTGGTCTTTTAACATGTGAGGGTATTGAGACCTACGAATTTGAGAGTCTATTATCAGCCGTATGAAAGAGGGGTTAGGGTTAGAACACCCATGTAAACACCAAGACCATTAAAGAGAAGGAGAAAATCATTCTCAAGGCTTAGAAGATCCTTTTGAAGAGGTTGGGTTTGGATTTTGCATCCTAGGAGCCAAAGGAGGAAGGATTGAAGAAGATAAGCATCAATCCATCATCAACTCACATCTGTCAAGGCAAGTGTTTATTACAAATCAAATTCAAGTTATAATACCCATGTGCAGGGAGTTTTAAGAATTGGTTGACTTTATTAAAAAACCCTGAATTAAATGTATGAATTGATCATATGTTTGGGTAGGATTGCATGTAGAATGAATCCCTAAGTAAAGATGAAATAAAATTTGAATATATTTGATGATTAACATAGAATATTTATGAGTTCTTGGTTAAATAACATGAATATTGAATGACTTAGGGTTTAATTGATGAACACAAGATGTCAATCTGCCAGGATTTTTAAACATATGCCATTTGAATTTTACTTCGAATTAGAGTGTGAACCATACATGTCTGGAAAGGTTTATCTCGTAGCTATCCAATGAACTTTGAATTAGGTTAATCGGATTCTGTAAAGGGAGTAATCGACATGTTATTACTGGGTGTTTGATTTGCCAGCATAGTAATCTACCAGAATTTTGAGGTGACTTTAAACATGTACGATTTGAGTTGTACTTAGAATTAGATTGTGAATCATAGATGTATGGAAAGGTCTATATCTTAGATTCCCAATGAACTTGTAATCAGGTCAATTCGAGTTCTGTAGAGGGAGAAATCAAAATTTTACAAGAGGGTGTTTAATCTTCCAGAAAATTTATGATTCGTTTCGGCTGCGAGTCTTTTTAAGACTCAAATGCCTAAAATTTTATCGGGGAAGTGTTTGGAACCTTGATGAAATATATTTCTGGAATAATGATATGGAAGTAGGTCTATGATTGAGCATTGGACTTTAATTTTGTGAGAGAATTAAAGTGGAGAATCATAGGCTTGATTGTGACGTATTCTAATTCGAGATGATAAGAATATAATTACAAAAAAGCGTGAGCGAGCTTAAATTTGTTGAGTCAGTAGGTTAACAAGGGTAACTACTGAATTGATACAACAAGGGGTAACTAGGACCCTTAGAGTTACGTGAATACTCGAATTAATATGAAAGTGAAATAAATTTGTAAAGCAAACAATTATGGTTAATATAAGAGAATACTATATTACGTACAAGTATGATTGATAGGTCGGGTGTGTACCTACTAAATTGTATGAACTATTAGGTTGAGAGATGTATACTTAAATTAACTACGTTAGGGTCAATGAAGTATTCCGAACTAACGTAGGGTTATTATATGTTAGGGTCGATGGAGTATTCCGAACTAACATGGGGTTACCATATGTTTGTGGTCGATGTAAAATGTCTAACCGAACTTTCGAATTGGTGGCGTGATGAAAGAGTCCAAGTCAGAATATGTGTATATAAATAATTGGGATCGAGGTATCATTCCAAACCAATTCTTACTTGGGGTCGATGAATCATTCCTAACCAAGAGTCCTTTACGTGTGTCAAAAGGACATAATAGTAATGACTGATATTTAGTATATATTGTATGTGAAATATATACTTAATGATATTATACTTTTGTATGTTTAGTAGATTGATATATGACGTGTTTAACGATACATATCAAACTGGTAAGTTAAGTAGTGAAACTTAATTACGAAATGTGATGTTAGATAGAGAATATTTAAATAGTAATTTAAGTAGTGAAACTTAATTTCAAAAGTCAGAAGATATTAACTGTGAGAATTGTAGAAATTTAGTAGTGAAACTAAATAAGAAGTTTTGAAACATAACATAGGTGAAATGTTAGTTGAGAACTAATTAACCTTCACGAGATGTTAATGAAATGGATGTACTGCATGGGCGGTACGAGAACTTAGGTATAGATAAGTTCAGATGATGACTTTAGTCCTAGTTAGCTTGGGAGATATGGCTAGGCAGGCTAAGTGTAGAACGTTAGGTGTGCACAATAGATGAGGAGTGAGTAAACTCAAGAGAGTATACGAGAACCTAACATGTGTAATCAATAACCGCATTTTATATTGTTATAAACGCTTGTTAAATATTTTCAAAATGTTTTGAGTACTAACTCTTGCTATAAAATATTTTCCAAACCTTTTAGGTGTCCAGCCACAGGGATGCCATGTATGATGATTTCATTCCAGGGACTCGAAGCTGTAGCACAGTGGATGCTTACAGGATTTTAATTAGACGATATCTCTCTTTCAGATCTAATACAAGATTTCACAGTATTTTATGTATGAACTTGTGGTCCGGTATCAGTCTTAGATGTTTAGTCTCAGACTAGTGGTTGTTCTATTATTATTTTGGGATTTTTAGCCAATGGTTATTCGGTAATACTCTTATTCTCTTTTACTTATATTTTTGCTGATTGGGTTGTAGTACATGATGATTGTTATACTTTGTTCCACTTGGTTAATTCTATTTTAAGAAAGATAAAATTTGGCACCGGTCTAATTTTCACGTAGGTGACTAGTAATGAAAATGTTTCGACAGCGATGCTAAGAATGAACCATTTGAGAAACCTGTTTTAATTTAATAAAGTCTTGATCACCCGATGTTTAATTAGGCGGGGTGTCACAGATGGTATCAAAGCATCAGGTTCTAGTGTCCATAGGATCTGTACGGCTTACTGCGTTTTTAGCGTATCGTTTGATTGATATAGAGCCCTATCTTAGGATTGTTGTACTCCTCCACGTACGTGGTTTACGTTCTCCTGCTATTTAGTAGATGGAGTTATATATGTTCGAGTTTGATTGAGTATGATACGTTGAACATAGCGATAAGACCAGCGCAGACATTGGAAGAACTGCAGGAGGAAGGGGATCGTCATGAAGCATGGAGTGTTCGAGGATGGTAATCATGGAAGAGATGACCGTTGTCGAAGTCACTCCTAGTGTGTAATGGAAGTAGATGATGCAAGGAATATTAGGGCATAACAGGAATTTTCCAAGTACCATGACGACAAAGAGTGATGCTAATCTAGACCCGCCCAACACAGTGATAATGGGAGGAGGTCTGAAGGACCTTTGAAGAAAACAAATCGTGAAAGATTTGATAAAATGTCGATTGTGCATGTTAACCAATGGATGTAGAATGTCCAGACGTCTTAGAATTAAGGATAGAGTAGGAGTACTCATAAGTGAAAATTTGGGTAAATTTTTAAGGCAACGTGGTGGGGATACCAGTCACCATATCCGGACCGAGGGTCAGTATACAAATAGAGGGTTCTTAGGTATAGTTTAACAGTAAATTCCTCTAATGATGGTTCAGAAGCAAAGTAAATGTAATTTCTAAACCCATCATGTGAAAGCCCAGTAGAGGCCAATTGTGAGAAATAAATTTATCTGTTGAAGTGAACTTGTACCCGATGAGAAAGGTACAAGGGAAAAAGAGCCCGTGAGAGAATGGACTCATGAGTTGTTGTTGCTTGCAATTTTTGGGAAAATTCTTCTTGGACGACTTATGTGTATGATGGTAGTACGATGCTTCTTAAAAGGTTGATGAAAATGCTCATAGGTGGGCGGAGCTAAAAGAGTTTAAGGAAGTAGTCAAAGAGTAAGACTGAATGTAAAGGGGCTAGTGCAAGCCATAAGTGGAAACCCACTAGGGGAATTTATCAAATTGATGCTAAGTCAGGACTATTAAGTCCAATAATGTGTTCCTCTTGGTCAGCGAAACTAAGGGAACCATGATGATAGTGTTCAGAATTGAGACTGCCAAGTTCGAGAGGAGGAATACCATAGATCAGTCGTCGTGGCCTGGAATAAGAGGATTTATGAAAAGATGTCTTATGTGGGACGTGAGACCACACGTTTTGTTCTTGCCCGGAGTTATTTAAGGGAATAATAACTCCGATAAGTTTTGCGTTCTGAGAAGGACAAACATGTTATGTTCGGGAACCATTTAACGACCAGTACGATGGGCAAGAAAGTATATGAGTTTTAGCCTCGAGTGAATGAGGTATATGACGATGCCTCACCCGAAAGAGGGCCGAGCTCACATTATTCATCAGTATGTTGGAGACTTCAGAGATTATGGATGTCTCATAGTGATTGATCCCGGTGTGTAGGGACCTTAATGATGTGATTCAAGGTATGTCGTATGACTGCTGAGCGGAGAGATCGAGCTCGTTGTTGTGATTAGTGCTAAGGACTTAGTGATAGTATAAGCGCAGTTCCACTTGACTCCTTTAGAGATGTTGGAGTATGGTCGTACCTATTGTCGGGGGATAAAAAAAGTTGAGTATCTCGACTATGTGTTGTTTCGACAATGCTCAATAAGAATGCATTGGGAGAAGTCCCTTGTTTAAGTTCGGTTGTGAAAGGGGATACGACTGAATTTGTATGTATGTCAGGAGAAGAGACGATGTTAGATGCTAGGGGATTAGTGGGGCCGGTAGTGTTGTGGGAAAACACTAAAAAGTTTATTTCACCACGAAGTAGGGATGGGAACGGGTCGGTTCGGGGTCGGGTTTTAACTCCCCGTCCCCATCCCCGTTAGAAAAACCATTCCCTATCCCCGCCCCGTTCCCCGTTATAACGGGTTCGGGGATCCCCATCCCCATTTCAAACGGGTATCGGGTTCCCCGCGGGGAACCAGTTTTGATTTTTTTTTTTAATTTTTCAACTCCTCTTTAAGGATCTAACTAAAATAAACATCAAATACACCCACACGGATTAGGCAATACCCATAGATTTGAACCATAAGAACAAAACGCAGATCTGAAAAATTGGATCTAAACTATATATATATATATATATATATATATAAAGAAACAAAACAGTTGCCGAGAAAAAGAAAGAAAAAAATATATATATGCCGAAAAACGTACCAGAAGGCCGGAGTTGAACCGAAAAAAAAACGAGCCAAACCGAAACCTCAGTAGATCCGAACCAGGTGTAGGAAACGGGCCGAACGAGAACCAAACCGGAACCTCAGTAGCTCAGATCTAAAAAAAATTAAATCAAAGATGATTTCCACCAAGCACGCCTGCCCCCTGCGTGAGGGTATGGGCCTCCTGAGTAACAACGGAGAGAGAGGGAATGGATGGGTCAGTGTGAGGGACAGAGAAGAGAGGGAGAGTATGACAGAAGAGAAGAGTCTAGAGAGGGAGGTTAGCGGCTAAGTGAGTAAAAAATAAAAGAGAGGTTAGGGTTTAGATGATTATATACTTATATATTTATTATAATATATATGTGTATATATATATATTAAAAAATCGAGTATCCCCGTGGAGACCCGAGGGTATACCCGAAACCGACCCGGAAATTTTCGGGGATTTTTTTTAATACCCGAACCCGACCTGATCCCCGAATTTTCGGGGATTTTTTGGGGAATTTTTTTCGGGTATCCGCGGATTATCGGGTTTTCGGGGAAAATTGCCATCCCTACCACGAAGGGATAAGTGGGAATTTGTGGGCAAGAATTTTATTTTTAGTCTATAGAAGATTGAGAATACCCCCGAGTTTGTAGTCACGCTGTGAAAACAAGGCGAGAGTTAAGGAAAAGCTGGTTACGAGTGCGACGGTTGCAATGTTTTACAAATGTGCACAGAGAAGAGGGTGTATGGGCACCCTAGTCAATTGTCCTTCTTAGTCATCCGAGATAGAGGGATGCGAAATATGATATTTGATAAGTACGACGGTGGGGAAGTTATGAGGCAAGTCATATTGATGGAATGGATTGAACGTAATGGGAGAAAGATGATAATCCAAGCTTATATGTGCTGAGAGAGCCAGCGCACACTATGGGATAAGTGTCGGTGGGAAGCCGTTCAAAAGTTATCTCTTGATTTGGGAGACCTAACTATTACGAAGAAGTAATGCAAGGTGCTACTTGGCTAAGTCTTGAGAGTGACTTACGCGTTACTAAAATGTTGATTCTTATAAAGTGACTGTTGATACCAAAATTAATATGCTGATATGGACGAATAATATGAAGACACGTGTCAATCTACGTGGCACAATAGCAACGAGGAAGTTCAATTTCCCCGACCAACTCATGTTCTCTCCGAGCAACGAGTATACACCGAGGAACTTCAGCACTCCGAGGTACTCTAGCGCTCCGAGGAACTCCTGAGCAACGAGCAACTAAGGCGGTCCGAGCTGCATCTCGGCCGTAACATTAATTGCCAGATAATCAACAGTTCAACTATTCATTGAATGTTTATCATCTTGACGCACACACTGCATTAAATGTATTACCATTTCATATGTATATCATTTAATGTATCAACCCTTTCATGTACAGCCTAAGGGCTATAAATACCTTGTATCACCCTCATTCAAAGGGACCGGAATTTCTTGAGAGAATTTGTACTCGAGAATTCCCAAACATTCAGCAATAACATAACAGTGGACGTAGGCCATTCATATAAGGCTGAACCACTTTAAAATCTTTGTCTCATTTTATTTATTTGTGATTAAATAATTAGAGCGATCTAATTTTTTACATCAACAGTGACCAACCCTAAAAGTACGCCAATTAAGAAGAGTACACAGATTGTGAAGTATAACATACCCGGAGATAAAGGGGAATAGAGTACCACTTGAGGAAATATGACGTAATTGGGAAGCGGCATTGAGGAAGAGACATAGTGAGATTGTCTCCAGACGCACCACTAATTGATAGAGAAAGATGAGCTCGAAAGGAACAATCGAAAATTGGGTAGTGAACCTACGTTTCCTGCGATGAAATGAGTAGGAAGACTCATAATTTATGGATGGACTGTGAACATGGTAACTAAGTCAATATTTCGTTGGGATAGCGAAATGGATTGATTGGGATAGACTAATATGTCGTTGAAAAGGAAGAGTGCACAGGTGCAAGGTGCCGCTCTATATTATTGTGAATCATGATGAAATCCTAAAATCCCACCTTGTGAGAGATGATCAGGGAGGAATGGAGATGAAGTTTTATTTTGGGTATGTTGTGTTACCTATGACTCCTTGATTGTGATTGTAGATGCAATTATTATGCAACACAAATAAATATGAAAGAGGTGACAACCAAGAAAAAACAAATAAAAGACCAATCACACAACAACGAAGATACGTGGTTCAGCAAAGAAGTGCCTACGTCCACGGTGGTTCAGTCAGTGTTATTTCTCTATATTCTGAAGAGTAAGTACAGAGAATACAACTTGTCCTTTTCCCCGGACTTGGGGTTTAATTTATACATGTATGTGTTGGAGTAGTGGGGGTGATAGGTTCCTCTTTATTAGCCATCTCCCTTTCATGGGATCGTGTACCCCCATAACTTCTCTTCATGGCATCGTGGAGTAAATAGATGAATACCAGAGGTGATGGGCCTGGGTTTTGGGCCGCTGAGGATGGGCTACTCGTCCAGGCCTTATGGTGATAAAATCGGGGTACCCACAATTGCCCCTGAATTTGTTGGGCCGTTCTTTATGGGTCCGATGAATTTAAATGATCAGCAATGATTGTTGATTTCTTTGAAAACTGTGAAGTTGCTTTGGCGGCACCCGCTTCGCTATCTGTGCGTTATGATTAGTTTTGAAGGCTTGTTGGAATAAGACACATTTTTTCTTCGTCGTTCCAGCTCTTCCAGCAATCTTCTATCTTCTGAGAACTCTTGAGTTTTGTACCTTCTGTTTTCGGTCTCCACTCTCGTCGCTTCTTCGCCTTTTGATCTGATCTTCTGTCCTGTAAGTCTTTCGTGCCCTTTTTCTTGAGTTTATAGTTTTTCTTGTATTTTTCCAATGGCGAAGATTGGAAATAGGTCGGTAACTGAGTTTAGAAAATTCTACGGTATTCCTGAGTGGGTAGAGATTGAGTGTTGTGCCTCGCCGCCTAGGAACGTTAGGGACATAGAGGATGCACATTGGATTCACGTCCTGTTGCTCTCCCAGGGGGGTCTCACCTTTCCCCCTAATGGTTTGTTTCTGCACTTTTTTAGTTATTTTGGTATTGTGCCTGCACAATGTTCACCCAATGTATGGAAAATAGTGAACGGTGTGCACAGGATAAATTAGTTGTACGGCACAAGGTTAGGGCTTGCCGAGGTCTGCTTTTGATATTCTTTTTCTCGTACGAGTTCAGGTGTTCTGTACCTTAAGGCTAGGAGCCCTGATAGGGTTTTGGTAGTAAATTTACCTGATTCCCATAAGGACTACTGGCAAGAAGGGTTTCTCGTTAGGAACTGGCAGTACTCCCCTCAATTTGAAGGGTCAAGGTCTGAGAGGTTCACTATTCCCTTTTACGGGGAAGAATATATAGGTAGATGTTGTATTATTGTTTCAACCTTTGCGGACTTTGTGATTTCTCTAACTTCTCCTTGCTTTCTCTTTTTTAGCGAAGATAAAGAATTTGGAGCGAGCTCTCAGCGAGGTTCGTATCTCGGAACTGGTGAAAGCTTGGAACATCAGGGAACCTTTGGGTGACGGCGAGCATCCTAGGTCTGCTGCTTTTCTGCTTGAATACAAGAACACAGGCTCCAGCTTCATAACCTGACCTGTGGAAAGTGTTCCGGACTTTGACTCTTCCGAAGAGATTTCTGCTGAACCCATCCAATTGGACGAGGAGGAGAGAAGCTCGGAGAGCGAGCCTGCAGGTGTTGTGAGTAACTTGGGTGGAGGCAGTGCTGATAGTAGCAGTTCATCGAGTACTACCAGCAGTCCAGGTGAAGAAATGCCTCACAGGAAGAATCTAATCCGGGATGATGATGATGTGCTTCTTGCACAGAGGTCCAAAAAAATCAAAGACTGTCTCCGGGGCCATAGCTACTGGTTCTCGGCTTTCCTCTCAAGAGCAAGAGAAGAAGAAGAGAGAGGAGGAGCAGGCGAGGGAGAGGGAGAAGAAAAAGGAGGAGGAGAGGAAGAAGGTGGAAGAGAGAAAGAGGAGGGAGAAAGAGAAGGAGGAGGAGAGGAGGAAGATGGAACTGAGGACCAAGACCGGTCAAGCCTTGGTCCCAGTATCTGCGTTGCCTGAGGGGGCTTCGGTGGCCACCTCTCCTCAACTCGCCCCTGCGCTGCTTGAGAGGGCAGTCCTCCCTGCAGATCGCGAAAGGGCGTCAGGGTCTGATCAACTGGCCTTGCAAGCTAGCCAGAGGCTTGCCTTGGTAAGGTTTCTTTTCCACTTCTCAACTTCTTCTAATCTGTTTTGATGGTTTCTTCTTTCTGATCTTTCCCTTATTTTCTGCAGTTTGTGACTGACTTCGCTGTGCTCTATCGCTCTCGCGACGAGCTGTTGAGAAGGAACAGCGAGCTGGAGCAGGCGAATTCTACTCTGGTGGCCAGGGGTTCTCAGTTGGAGGCCGATCTGAAGGCTGCTGATGCGGCTCGAGCTTCTTCTGCCTTGGCCCTTGCTAATTCTGCTCGCGAGAGAGATAATGCTGTCAGGGAGCTCGGCGAGCTGAGGAAGTCGTATGACCAGGTCTGCTCTAGCAAGCTGGACTTTGTGGAGAAGAACAGGGTTCTTGCCGAGTAGCTGGAAGCGGAGAAGGCCCAGGCGGCCACTGTTAAAGAAGATTCATACAATTCTGGCTGGGCTGCTGCGTATGAAGACGCCGAGGTTCAGATAGGCTATATTAGCCGTCTGAACTTCAAGAAGGGGTGGAACAAGGCCCTTGTGGTTGCAGGGGTGGATGTTGCATCCCCACTTTTTGACGAACATGATCCAGGGCCCAAGCCAGTTGTGGATGAGGAGCCCGCTCCAACTGCTGAAGGGGTCAATCCTGCTTCTCAGGCGACTCTTGCTGATGCTTCCTTGGTCGAGGGGGCAGTGCACACCTCTACAGAGGGTAACGCCCCTGCTGATGCTGATAAGGACGAGGGTCCGTCCACCGAGGTTGCTAAGTGATAGGGATTTCTTTGTAATTTTTTCCTTTTTTTGTTCTGATGTAACCTCGCTCATTATCAATAAAAAGGATTCGTTTTTGTTTATGCTGATTTCTTTTTGTTCTCTTCCTTTCTTTGTAGTTGGTTGATGTGGATGATTATATTCCTGTTACCTCCCAATTGGGTAGGACTCTGGGTCCTAATGCAAGCCCTGCAGTTTTCCAGGCTTTTGCTAGGCTCTGTAGGTTTGCTAAATCAAGGAACCAGAAGTATAAGGATCAGTCCGAGCTGGTGGCTAAATTGAAGGACAGGCTCCAGGAAATGGGAGAGATCGGAGCTTTAGTGCAAGAAGAAGTCAGCGAGATGAGAGTAAAGTTACTGGAGGCTACCGAGATCAATCAGGTCGTGGAGTTTCTTCAGCGGGAGAATGACGACCTGAGGCGGGAGGTCTTGAAGCTTAAGGAGCATTTGCCGAGCACCGCTTCGGCAGTCCTGCAAGGTTCTTCCTCGTCGCGAGCTGCTCGGCCACCCCTCCCGCGAGCTGGCAGGAGTACGCGGGGTAGGAGTAGGGAAACTGAGGAGCGGCGTGAGAGGGAGATGGAGGAGCTGCGAGGCGATGTTCAACGAGCTTACGTAACTGCTGCTGGGCTTCAGAGGGACGTCACCCGTCTGCGGCATTTATTTAAGAAGGGCCCTCGCCAAGTGTGGACTGATGGCTATGATCAGGGCTGGCTAGATGCTCCCACAAGATTATCAGAGTTCGAGGAGCTTTCCTTCATCAGGGGGTGGTTGAGTGCTCTCAAAGAGCTGCAGGTGCCGAGAAATTCGATATTGTGGTATCGGCATGAGATGTCTCCCTCTACTCTGATGCCCAATCCATTTAGGCGAGATGATCGATGGATTCCTATCGATGCTATTCCTCGGCGGCTACTGGAGTTGGACACAAATGAAGTTGTTGAGGAATTCGATCCTGCCCCTGATGACGGGAGGAGAGCTAAGGTTGCTAATTACCTTGCTCGGAGGCTTCCCCCTTCTTGATATTTTGTTTTTTAATAATTGTAAATGCTTTGGGCGAGTCTTTGCCGACCAAACATGTACCATTATTGTTTGTAAATATAAAAGATTAATGGAAAGTTTGAGTTTTGGGCGTTTTTGCCGACTAAACGTGTTTATCCAATCTCTGTTATATTTTTGCAGCTTCACAATCTTTATCTTGTCATGTGAGTGTCCGCCCAGTCCAGTATTAAGAATACCATTGTGCTCTCTCTTTACCTTTTAGGTCGTGTCGTCACACTCCCTTAGGTCTAAGAGGGGCAATTGGCGAGGACACACCTGTTTTTGGATGTCTTCATCCGGTCAGGATTTTGTTTAACCAAAGTAGGTTTGATGCCTAAGAATACTCTGTAGGGCTTCATATATTGCCATGGGCAATGCTAAGAGGTCTGTCGTGCTTCGTGACGATGACCTGAGGAGGGGTGTTCCCCTGCTATGTCAACTATTATACCTGTGATTTGAAAAGGATGTGCAATAAGATATAATTGTTATACTTTTAGAGAGTAATCAACTGAGAGATTTTTATTGGTGAGTAGAGAAATAAACTGTCTTTTCCCAAAATGAGTACAATAAAAGATCTAACAATAGAACTCCTAAAAGTAGAATTTCTTGAGATTAGCTGCGTTCCATGCTCGTGGTATCTCTCTGCCCTCCATCGTTTTCAAATGATAGGCACCTTGCAGGTCGTCTCTAATTATTTCATAAGGTCCTTCCCAGTTTGGGCCCAGTTTACCATCTGATGGCTTCACTGTGTTGCCCAGGACCTTTCTTAGGACATAGTCTCCAATTTCGAACTTCCTCGGATTGACCTTTTTGCTGTAGTGCTTCGCGAGCTGTTGCTGATAACTCGCTAGTTTTACTAGGGCAAGTTCTCTGCGCTCGTCGGCCAAGTCGAGTTCAGCGAGCAAAGCCTGATCGTTCTGATTCTGCTCGACAAGGTCGGATCTCATTGTAGGCAATCCTGTTCTAATGGGATGACCGCTTCCATACCATATGCTAGTGAGAATGGCGTCTGACCTGTGGCTCGTCTGGGAGTCGTTCTGTATGCCCATAGGACATGTGGTAGCTCGGTAGTCCACGCGCCTTTTGCTCGTTCTAACCGCTTTTTTAATCCAGCGATCACTGTTTTGTTGGAAGCCTCAGCTTGTCCGTTGCTCTGAGGATAAGCTACCGAGCTGAAGTGGTGCCTGATTCCGTGTTGGTCGCAGAAGTCCTGAAAGGGGCCACTTTCGAACTGTGTCCCATTATCAGTGATGATGGTTCTGGGGATCCCGAATCGAGTGATTATATTTTTCCATATGAATTTCATCATGTCAGCATCTCGGATGTTCGCCAGAGGTTCTGCCTCGATCCACTTGGTAAAGTAATCGGTGGCGACCAACATGTATTTGCGATTGCCGGCAGCGGTGGGTAGAGGTCCCACGATGTCCATTCCCCACTGGGCAAAAGGCCAGGGGCTGGTCAGGGATTTCAATTCGCTGGCAGGCTGGTGGACCATGGGGGCGTGAAGCTGGCATTTTAGGCATCTGCGGACATATACTGCGGAGTCCCTTTGCATATACGGCCACCAGTAACCTTCCTTCATTGCTCGGAAGGCTAGAGATCTTCCTCCGACGTGACTTCCGCAGATTCCTTCGTGAAGCTCGTGAAGCACTGTCTCGACCTCGCCTGGGTGGACGCATCTAAGGTAGGGGCCGGAGAAAGATCTTTTATACAAGTCGCCTCCCGTGGACAAGTGAAAGCGAGCAGCTTTGACTCTTATCTGGTGGGCGGTCCTTTTATCATCTGGGAGCGTTCCGTTCTTCAAATAGCCTCTTAAGGGATCCATCCAGCTAGGGGCTGGTTCCAATTGGAGTATTTGTTTCTCTTTTGTTAGCTCGCGGTGAATGCTCGGGTAGCTAAGGAAATCGATAGGGATTATCCTTTTAAGGCTGGAATCAACTGCCGAGCTCAGGGCTGCCAAAGTGTCAGCGTGGCTGTTCTGCCCCCTGGGAAACTGCTGGATGTTGATTTCTTCAAAGTTTGTCATCAAGTTTCTTACCAACGAGAGGTAGGCTGCCATCTTCTCGTCCTTCGTGTTGTAGTCTCCACTTATCTGATTGGAAACTAGTTGCGAGTCTCCGAATACCTGTAAATGCTTTGCTCCTAGAGTTTGCGCCCTTTGGAGACCTGCAATTAAGGCTTCGTATTCTGCTTCGTTGTTAGAGGCTGCAAATCCCAGCCTAATTCCTTGCTCGAGGACTGCATTTTTTGGAGTGATGAGAACAATTCCTACTCCTGCCCCCTTTGAGTTGGAGGCTCCATCAACGAATAGCTTCCAGCTTCCCCCTGTAGCCTGGCTGTTTTGCTCTGTTGGTTTAGGCTGGTCGAGAGGTTCTTCGCCCGTGAATTCATCTATGAAGTCAGCGAGGACTTGACCCTTGATAGCTGTCCTTGGTTGAAATTGGATGTCAAACCGGTCGAGCTCGACTGACCACTTAGACAGCCTGCCTGACAAATCCGCCTTCCTTAGGACAACCTTGAGGGGGTGTGACGTAAGGACGATGATCGTGTGAGCTTCGAAGTAATGCTTTAGTTTCCTCGATGACATTACTAGGGCGAATGCGAGTTTTTCCAATGGCAGGTATCTCTGCTCGGCGTCTAGTAAGGTTTTGCTCGCGTAATAGACTGGATGTTGGATCCCTGTGACTTCACACATTAGCGCTGAGCTGATAGTATGGCTGGATACAGAGAGGTAGAGGTACAAAGGGTCCATTTGCTGTGGCATGACGAGCAGTGGTGGGGAGCTTAGGTAGGATTTGAGCTCGCCTAATGCTTGCGAGCAATCTGGGGTCCATTCTACCGTTTTTCTGCCTTTTAAGAGTTGGAAGAAAGGCTTGCATCTCTCGGAGGATTTAGAAATGAAACGATTCAGAGCAGCGAGCATTCCGGTGAGCTTCTGTACATCGCGGATTGTGCGAGGAGGTTGCACCCGTTTAATTGCCTCAATCTGGTCCGGATTTGCTTCTATGCCACGCTTGCTGACCAAATACCCAAGGAACTTTCCTGACTGGACACCGAAGGAACACTTGCTCGCGTTGAGTTTCATTCGGTATTTCCTGAGGATTTCGAAGGAATTTGCTAGGTCAGAAAGGTGGTTTTCTTTCTCCTTGCTTTTGACGAGCATGTCGTCGATGTAGACCTCCATCGTGTTTCCCATCTGATTTTTGAACATTTTAGTAACCAGCCGCTGATAGGTTGCCCCTGCATTTTTTAGCCCGAAAGGCATGACCTTGTAACAGTATAAACCAACCGACGTGATAAACGCCGTTTTATCCTGATCTGGGGCATATAAGGGAATCTGGTGATAGCCCGAGTATGCGTCCAGGAAACTCATTCGCTCGTGAGCGGCAGTGGCGTCTACTAGTTGGTCTACTTTTGGAAGAGGGAAACTATCCTTGGGGCAGGCTTTGTTGAGGTCAGTGAAGTCTATGCAAACTCTCCACTTACCGTTGCTTTTTGGAACTACCACTGGGTTGGATAACCATTTGGGGAACTGCACTTCCCGTATGGATCCTACATCCAGCAGTTTTTCGACTTCCTGTTCTATTGCTTTGGCTTTCTCGGGAGCAGTTCGTCGTGCCTTTTGTGCTATCGGTTTGAATGTGGGATTGACGTGCAACCGATGGCAGACCATATTGGGATCGATCCCTGGCAGCTCGTAGGGTTCCCAGGCGAAAACATCTATGTTGCTTCTGAGTAAGGTTAACAAATCCTTTTGCTCTTCGTCAGTGAGTGAGGTTCCGATCAGGAAGACTCTGCTGTTGTCGCCTTCCCTAGCAATGACTTCTACCAGGTCTTCTACAACCCGTTCGGAGGGGAGGAGCTTGGTCTCTTCCACTCCGGGCCTTCCATATTTTAATTGCTATTTGGAAGGGATTGCACCTTCCTCCACCTTCTCGCTGGTTCGAACGTCTTTTTTCTCTGGCTTCGGTCGGATAGCCTCTATGAAGCACTTTCTCGCCATCGCCTGGTCGCCATGTATCTCCATCACTCCCCGCTCGGTGATATATTTGAGTTTCTGGTGGTAGGTCGAGGAGACTGCCTTCATTGCATGGAGCCATCCCCTGCCGAGGATGGCTTGATACGGTGAATCGATATCGACCACCAAGAATTCGATCATTTTCGAAACATTTCCAGCGAGGACTGGTAGTACTATCTTGCCCAGAGGCATGGTCATTTTTCCAGCGAAGCCGACCAGAGGGACAGTGGTTCCCTTAAGGTCGGCGATGTCCAACTTCAATTTCCTGAACAGGTCGATGTACATTACTTCAGATGAGCTTCCTTGATCGACGAGCAGTCTGTCGATATCAAAGTTGGCTATCCTGAGTGTAATGACTAAGGCTTCGTGATGTGGGGTCCTCACTCCCACAAGATCTTCATCCGTGAAGACAATATGCTTGTTGTAGTTGATGTCTTCTGCTCGGCGGCATTTTCCTGCCTGTGATTTCGCTGGATCAATTTGAAAAGCTTGCATTACTGCTGTCAGCTTCTTTACCTCCATCCGAGCTGAGTTGCCCTGGATTTGCTTAACATCGGATACTCCATGGATTACTGCGAATTCGTGTCCGGTGTCGTCTTCTAACACGTTGTCGGGTTTTGCCTCCTTGTGGACAGTCACCCTCTCTACCTTCCTTTCCACAAAGTCATTCAGATGTCCGGATTGGGCCAGCTCCTCGAGGTGGGACTTAAGAGCCTTGCAGTGCTTGGTCTTATGTCCCCCCTCTTTGTGGAAGGTGCACCTCAGCACATTGTTTCTTTTCGATGGGTCTCCTCCCATTTTTTGGGGCCATTTGACGAATGGCTCATCCTTGATCTTAGCGAGAATCTTGTAGATTGGTTCTTTGAAGACGGCGTTGACCGCCTGGAACGACTTTGCAACGTCAGGGCTTCCTCCGTTTTTGGGGCCATTCTTGCTCCCATTCTTTCCTCCTTTTTTCTGGTTATCAACTTTCTCACTTCCCTTCGTGGCGAGCTTGGCTCGACCGTTTTCACCTACGTTAAGGCGGGTGACATCTTCCACCTTTGCGTATTTCTCAATCCGGGCCATCAGGTCATCAATGGCGGTTGCTTCCTTCTTTGTCAAGGACTGGTAGAGGAGGGAAGAGCTAGGTAGCCCAATTTTGAATGAAGCCACTGCCACCTCTTCTGCGCAGTCTTCGACTTCGTTGAATAACTCCCAGTACCTTTTCGCGTAGTCTCGAAGTGTCTCCTGAGGAGTTTTCTTCATCGTCAATAGAGCATCCATCCTTTTGGGATGGGAGCTGCTGGTGATGAACCTGTCCGTAAAGAGCTCGGCCAGGGATTTGAAATTTCTGATGGATCGGTGAGGGGGTTTCTCGAACCATTTCTGGGCCACGTCATGAAGGCTCGAGGGGAAAATACGGCACATCAACGCATCTCGGTGATTCCAGAGGGTCATAGCCTGCCGGTACTGCCTGACATGATCAATGGGATCAGTCTTTCCGTCATAAATCTTGAACCTCAGAATAGCAAACTTTTTGGGAGCTTCTTCTTCTTCAATTTCCCTTGTGAAGGGCGATTTCATCTGGGTCTTGAGGGCTCTCCTGGCGAGTTCTCTGGTTGACCTGGTGCCGCGGTGAGCTGGATGTTGGTCCATTTCTCTGCGGACCAGGTTCCGTATGTTGTCGTCGCTGCGAGCAGGGCTCTGATAGCGGCGAGCTTTTCTCAGTTGCTCGCGGAGGTCATCGTCTGAGTCGCCACCTTCGAACCCTTGATGTTGCTGCCTAGGGCTCCTTCCTCGGCTGCGAGATTTCCTCGCCTGAGGGCTAGGAGTGCGATAGGGGCGTTTCCTGGTATCAGGACGTAGTTCTTTTTCCAGTTTTTCCAGTCTTCTTTTCAGGCGAGCATTCTCAGCCTCTTACCTGCGAGAAGACTCCCTCTGCTCGTGGAGCCTTGCTTCGTATGCATCGATCAATCTGGATATCTTAGTGGACCTTGCTGGTCCTTGACTTTCTTCTGAGGCTGGCCTTTCTAAGCGAGCCCCTTGATCGGAACGTCGGACTTCAGACCTGATCCTGCGAGGAACGGGTGGCTCCTGAATGTCTCCTGCTTGAGGAGCGTTGCTGCTGTGACCAGACATCTTAGATTTTTTTCTTCGGTGTGGGCTCTTCTCAAGGAAAGATAAACGCTTCCCACAGACGGCGCCAATTGTAGATGCAATTATTATGCAGCACAAATAAATATGAAATAGGTGACAACCAAGAAAAAACAAATAAAAGACCAATCACACAACAACGAAGATACGTGGTTCAGCAAAGAAGTGCCTACGTCCACGGTGGTTCAGTCAGTGTTATTTCTCTATATTCTGAAGAGTAAGTACAGAGAATACAACTTGTCCTTTTCCCCGGACTTGGGGTTTAATTTATACATGTATGTGTTGGAGTAGTGGGGGTGATAGGTTCCTCTTTATTAGCCATCTCCCTTTCATGGGATCGTGTACCCCCACAACTTCTCTTCATGGCATCGTGGAGTAAATAGATGAATACCAGAGGTGATGGGCCTGGGTTTTGGGCCGCTGAGGATGGGCTACTCGTCCAGGCCTTATGGTGATAAAATCGGGGTACCCACAGTGATAAAGGAAGATACTATGCCCTAACGATAGTTGGATTTTGGAAGAACCCACTGATCAATTAATAGGTTAAATATATACCTATATGAGCATATTTATAGGTAGTGTGAGTGTGCCTATATTGACTGTAAATAAGGATTAGGTTCGTGGGTACCTATTATGAACTTATGTACTTTGAGGTGTGGTTCGAGGAGACATTCTGAACTCTTAGTCCTTAATGCGTGATATGAGGACATTCTATTGGAGTACGACATTTTAGAATATACGAAGTGTGAAATTATATGGCTCCTAAATTTTCTACTCATGTGCGACGAGATATACATACATATATGGTGCTCGAGGTGTGATTTCGAGATAATATAACAAATCACTATTGGTGATTGAGGTGGGATTCGGAGCCAATAACCCCAAAAGTGTTATAGAAGGGGGGGTGATGTTAACATAAGTGTTGATAGTATATGTTTTGTGTAAGAAATATATACCTTATGCTTTTCCTACATATGGGCGATAATAAGTATGCTTAATTCTGTATTGGGGTCGATGATGTTCCGGATCAATACATGAAGGATTCGATTTGGGGTCGATGATTTGCTGAACCAAATCGTTGATGAATAATAAACATTGGTATCGACGGAAGGTCTGAACCACCATGTGCATTACATTTACCTTGGGGTTGAGGGATTTTCGGACCAACATAAATGATAGGATGATTGGGGTCGATGATTTTGCCGGACCAATTTTCCTTATAATATATATTGTGTGTGAAATATATACCTTAAAATATTTTACTTATGAGAAATAGTAGACACATAGATGCTATATATAGAGATATACATGAAAATGGTAAATTAAGTAGAGAGGAACATAATTTCAAGAGTTAACGTTAGATTGGGAAAAATCTATGGAGATATTAAGTAGTGAGACTAACTTATAATATATGAGGCATGGATAACATGCGATAAGGGTTTGTAATGAAGCAAGGCATGTACTTGGGGCGACCCTTAGGATAATATGATTGGATTTTTGGGTATTAGAGGATGCGGTGATGTTTAAGGTCCTTAGTCTTAATAGTAGTCTTATCCTAATTTCGAGGACGAAATTCCTTTGTAGGGGGGAGTATGTAATACCCCGTATTTATGAGTATTTCTATTTAATTAAATTGGAGAATTAAATGAGAAAATACGATTTGATTTAAATTACGCCAGAAAAGTAATTTAGTGAGATTTATTAATAATTGTGATTATGGAGTATTAATCTAGAGATAAATAGTGATTAATATTGCCTCTTTCTATTTACTTAGCGCGAGTAGTAAATAGTTACTTAGAACGTGTAGACCATTTTGGGGTGAGAACGACTAATATATTTTAAGTGACTTAAATGATAATTTAGAGGTCACAGATGAGTCCGAAAGGGTCAAATTAGTCAAAGTAGTATACCCGGGGGTACCAGTTGAGTCCAGAGGTAATTTTGGACTTAACCGAAACTGTTCGGGGGCGTTTTGGTCTTTTCACATGTGAGGGTATTGAGAAATACGAATTTGAGACTCTATTATCAGCCGTATGAAAGATGGGTTAGGGTTAGAACACACATGTAAACACCAAGACCATTAGAGAGAAGGAGAAAATCATTCTCAAGGCTTAAAAGATGCTTTTGAAGAGCCTAGGTTTGGATTTTGCATCCTAGGAGCCAAAGGAGGAAGGATTAAAGAAGAGAAGCATCAATCCATCATCAACTCCACGAAATCAGAACCCCTCTGTCAAGGCAAGTGTTTATTACAAATCAAATTCAAGTTATAATACCCATGTGTAGGGAGTTTTAAGAATTGGTTGATTCTATTGAAAAACCTTGAATTAAATGTATGAATTGATCATATGTTTGGGTAGGATTGCATGTAGAATGAATCCCTAAGTAAAGATGAAATAAAATTTGAATATATTTTATGATTAACATAGAATCTTTCTGAGTTCTTGGTTAAAGAACATGAATCTTGAATGACTTAGGGTTTAATTGATGAACACAAGATGTCAATCTGCCAGAATTTTTGACATAATTTTAAACGTATTCCATTTGAATTTTACTTCAAATTAGAGTGTGAACCATAAATTTATGGAAAGGTATATCTCTTAGATATCCAATGAACTTGTAATCTGGTCAATCGGAGTTCTGTAGAGGGAGTAATCGATATGTTACTACAGGGTGTTTGATTTGACAGCATAGTAATCTGCCAGAATTTTGACGTGACTTTAAACATGTGCGATTTGAGTTGTACTCTGAATTAGATTATGAATCATAGATTTATTGGAAGGTCTATCTCTTATATTTCCAATGAACTTGGAATCAGGTCAATCGGAGTTCTGTAGAGGGAGAAATCGAAATTTTACTAGAGGGTGATTAATCTGCCATAAAATTTATGATTCGTTTCGGCTACGAGAAAATGTAAGATCTTTCTTTTTAAGACTCAAATTCCTAAAATTTTATCGGGGAAGTGTTTGGGACCTTGATGAAATATATTTAAGGAATAATAATATAGAAGTAGGTCTATGATTGAGTGTTGGACTTTAATTTTGTGAGAGAATCAAAGTGGAGATTCATAGGCTTGATTGTGACGTATTCCAATTCGAGATGATAAGAATATAATTACACAAAGCGTGAGCGAGCTTAAATTTGTTGAGACAGTAGGTTAACAAGGGTAACTACTGAATTGATATAACAAGGGGTAACTAGGACCCTTAGAGTTGTGTGAATACTCGATGTAATATGAAAGTGAAATAAATTTGTAAAGCAAACAATTATGGTTAATATAAGAGAATACTATATTACGTATAAGTATGATTGATAGGTCGGGTGTGTACCTACTAAATTATATGAACTATTAGGTTGAGAGATGTATACAAAAATTAACTACGTTAGGGTCGATGAAGTATTCCGAACTAACGTAGGGTTATTATATGTTAGGGTCGATGGAGTATTCCGAACTAACACTGGGTTATCATATGTTTGGGGTCGATGTAAAATGCCGAACCAAACCTTCAAACTGGTGGCGTGATGAAAGAGTCTGAGCCAGAATATGTGTATATAAATAATTGGGATCTAGGTATCATTCCTAACCAATTCTTACTTGGAGTCGATGAATCATTCCGAACCAAGAGTCCTTTACGTGTGTCAAAAGGACGTAATAGTAATGACTGATATTTAGTATATATTGTGTGTGAAATATATACTTAATGATATTCTACTTTTGTGTGTTTAGTTGATTGATATATGACGTGTTTAACGATACATATCAAACTGGTAAGTTAAGTAGTGAAATTTAATTACGAAACGTGACGTTAGATAGAGAATATATAATTAGTAATTTAAGTAGTGAAACTTAATTACAAAATTCGGAAGATATTAATTGTGAGAATTGTAGAAATTTAGTAGTGAAACTAAATGAGAAGTTTTGAAACATAACATAGGTGAAATGTTACTTGAGATCTAATTAACCTTCGTGAGATGTTAATGAAATGGATGTACTATATGGGCGGTACGAGAACTTAGGTATAGATAAGTTCAGATGATGACTTTAGTCCTAGTTAGCTTTGGAGATATGGCTAGGCTGGTTAAGTGTAGAACGTTAGGCGTGCACAATAGATGAGGAATGAGTAAACTCAAGAGAGTGTACGAGAACCTAACATGTGTAATCAATAATCGCATTTTATATTGTGATAAACGCTTGCTAAATATTTTCAAAATGTTTTGAGTACTAACTCTTGCTATGAAATATTTTCCAAACCTTTTAGGTGTCCGTCCATAGGGACGCCATGTATGCTGATTTCATTCCAGGGACTCGAAGCAGTAGCACAGTGGATGCTTACAGGATTTTGATTAGACGATATCTCTCTTTTAGATCTAGTGCAAGATCTCACAGTATTCTATGTATGAACTTATTGTCCGGTATGAGTCTCAGATGTTTAGTCTCAGACTAGTGGTTGTTCTATTATTGTTTTTGGATTTTTATCCAATGGTTATTCAGTAATACTCTTGTTCTCTTGTACTTATATTTTTGCTGATTGAGTTGTAGTACATGGTGATTGTTATACCTTGTTCCACTTGGTTAATTCTATTTTAAGAAAGATAAAATTTGGCACCAGTCTAATTTTCACGTAGGTGACTAGTAATGAAAATGTTTTCAACAGTGATGCTAAGAATGAACCATTTGAGAAACCTATTTTAATTTAATAAAGGCTTGATCACCCGATGTTTAATTAGGCGGGGTGTCACAAAACACAGAATCTGTGTTTGTTGAAATTAATTATTGTCGTGCTACGTAATTAATTTGGAAAATTTATTTTATCTTGGGAGATAATTTTCATCAACCTCAAAGCACATTGGAGGGAATAAATTGTCTTACGGACACTATGTAAATTCACAGGGCTCAGATTCTTTTTTGTTCTTTTCTGTTCTATTATTTTTCAGCAAATTAAAGTAAGTTCTTTTATTTTCTGTAATTTCATTCTATTTCTGTAATTATAATAATATTTCATAATTCTGTACTAATTAAATAATAGGCGTAGCAGTCCATGATTTCCATTTTGTTCTCAACAATAGTTCTAAGGAAAAACTCATTTCCCCAATTATCGATTTTTAATTAACCATCAATTTGCCACTATACTTTACAACACCAAGTTTATGGCTTTTTACTTAACTGAGGCCATGAAGTAATTATAGTCCATTTATATATGGTTAACAACACAAAGGACTTATACTAGTTTAGATTATAGTGAGGATTCAAAGAATGTCAAAAGTTTTATCATGTAAGTTCAAAGGATAACAATATTTCCCAAAGGAAATCATAGATTTGAATTATAATCACCAAATTCTAAGAAATTCAAGGAATAAGAGTTCAAAAGAGACGGTAGTCATTGGCTTTATTCTTACAGTGAGGCGGATATGAAGAAGCTATGGAAATTATACTAAGAAAAATCCAAAATCCTTGAGTTCCAATTATCTTGATCTACTATTCACCGCGTATCCAAATCCATAATTGTATGTAAATTCCAATAAGTGTTTGATTTATCATTTTAAATAGATATAGGGGTCGATTATAATGAGGTTTAGAGAGAGAGAGACATGTATGATGTGTAAAAATGGGTTTTAATATCGAAAGGACCCTTTAAATACCAGTCAAAATTGTTAAAAATGAAGATTGAATGTGATAGGATCGCAGCTTATAATACGTCGTATTTTTATTTGGAAATTATTAATTATTAATTACAAGAATAATTTAATAAATGAGAATAATTATTACTTGTGTGAAATGGTGATAATAAATACCTAATTATGTGATGGTTAGATTTTCATATTATGTAACTTTAGAACTATACGTTATAAATCTATTAAGCATTGGAATTAATTATATGGATATTAATTATGTCTGGTTGATTGTAATGAGGTGTTTTGAGAAGAACTGAGAGAACACAAGAGGAAATATCATACAACCTACGTAACGAGGGAAGAAATTTCTTTCTTTTTCATACTATAGTTTGTAACTTAATTATGTCTTGATTTTTATTTAAATTAATTGTGATTAGAAGCATGCTAGGATGATAATCTCTTAACTAATCATGAAAGATGTAGACTTATAATCCTGTGCTAAGTTTAATCATATTTGGGAGTTATTGTTGAAATCCGTGTGGTTAATATGATTATCTATAATAGAAATAATGCATAAGGCTGATTTTTATACTCTGATGATACCTTCAATATGTAAGATACGCAGTAATGGTGAAACCCAATCTAATAATGAACCCAAAATTTATATATGTTTAAAGTTATGATTTTTATATGTAAATTCTATTAATAAATTGATATTGTGATATTAGTGTTTGAATTAGGATCATTTAGGATTGATCATAACATGATTTGGAGTTATTATGGAGGTTATAGGGACGCGAATGGTGGATTTTTTTTTACATAATCAAATTGGGTTGAATATGGTATATTTAATAAGAGTTTTAATCCCAACCCTAGTGGGGTTCCAACCCATGATAGCGCCCCTAGAGACCGTTATACCAGTTTGTCCAGACCACTATGGCAGTGGGGAGGTCTGGGAAGGGGCCTTATTATTTTTATTGCTTTTCATTTGGTTTGTTCACTAGTTATTTTCCTTGGAATTTGTCTTAGTCACACACACACACACACACACACATATATATATATATATATACCACTGGAAATTTTGAAAATTATATGTTTATACCTAATTGAGGTTTAGGTTAATAAACTTGTAATTGTTTGTAAAATTTAATTTTGTTTTTTTGGACGAGTATTGAGTAACGAGTGTTATGTGATATCATATGAATATATTGTGATACATATGATTGTGTGGGGATGTAAACATTCCATACAAAAATTATTTGGCTCATGGGAAATCAATCGATTATGGATGTGGATTTAAATGGATTGTGGGACTAGGTACTGCGCTCCTGGATAATGTAGTATGTTGTGTGGAGGTCAATGTAATTGATCATGCATTCAGTTCATCACTATCTCATGACATGGAGACCTATATGACTTTATCCTTTTGACTATTCGATCTGTGACTAGAAGGTGGCGTGACAGCATGGTGACCCCACAGTCTTTTGTGTCTGCATGTTTTTAAATATTTTAGGTACATAAATCCTATGAATTTACTGATAGAGGTACGAGAATGTCTTCGAAGTTTTAAGTATTTGTGTGGTTTATGATAACTTTAATTATACATATATCTTACTATTCGGGTGACATGACTGGGGATTATACTAAGTTGTACTCTTTATATATATAATGATTTACATTGTGATGGAGTTGTAAGATAGAGTGATAGCTTACTTTATAGTCTATCAGTTAAGACTTATTAGTAATTGTTGTGACTTAAGTTGGGACATTCGTATAACTGGTGGGTTGGCATGATTTCATGAATGAGTCATATACTATTAGTGCCTTGATAAATCTGATATTTCTTATAATTTTTAGGTTGTGACCCAATTATTATGAAAAAAATGTTTTCCAATTGTTCATAAGTAGGAGCATCAGGGATGATTAATTAGACTTGTTATCTTCGTGTTCCAGTTATATCCATTCCTAGATTAGATTTTTATTTGCATTAAGTTATTATAGTATTCAACGCATTTGATTCATAGATTATTTATCAACCATGTTTTTATTAATTTATTTTATTTGATTTGAGAATATTCATTAGATTGAGATTATGTCTATATATTTTTATATAGATGTGGGGACAATTATTGTTTTTATATAGATGTGGGGACAATTATTGTTTATCTCATTATTATTATTTATTCATCGCATGTCATGGATGTTTTAAATTAATTATAGTATTTTATTATTGATATTATTATTTCCAGGATGATGACAATGATATAAATTGATTTAACAAGTTCTATCTGCAGTGTATTGGAATGGCCAACCGACACATGGAAAATAGGGGGTGTTATAGTTGGTATTAGAGCATCATAAGTTCCAGTGTCTTAGGGTCTATGATATTTCTGCTACATTCTACATTCCATTCCTATACTTAGAATTAATTGTATTCTTATTTATGAATCGTCTATAATTTCTTGGTTTACTTTCATATGGGAAACACACGAGGTAGGAAAGGATGACCAGTTGCCGATCAAAACGATTAACTGAAGCAATAGCCACGGCAGTTGTAGGTACCAGAGGCATCACCCGTATTGGACATGGTTTCCATCATTTCTCAGGCAGTCACCACCAAAATAGTCATCGCACTACAGTACTTTCAATAACCATAACCATAGATGACATTGTCAACTTAGACACAACTATCAATTTGGGAGAAGGAACATAGAGCCTTTTTTAAAGGTAACTCGCCATGGTTCGCAGGGACCACTAATATTCGGGTGGAGCATTAATGGAGGAAGGATATCTAAAGGCACTTAAGGATGATTGAGTGCATTAACATTCAGATGTAGATATTATCAAACTTTAAGCTGATGGGTGAGGCATTACAGTGGTGGGAGTCTATCACCCTTATAGTGGATAGGAACACCATATAAATTTATAAGTTATGGGTCATGTTTGATGTACTTTTCTCTAGACACAAGGGGGACAAAGAACATAAAAATTATCAGTATGACATGGGGGACCCACACTATTTTAGAATGTGAGTAGGATTTCATTACCCTTCCACTATTTCTACTACATGAGGTGGACACAAAGGCAAAGAGGATAGATTTTTTTATCTGTGTTTTGACATGGTGGGTTAAGTAAATACTATTATGGAACCTGTCTTACACAACTTATACACAGGTGGTGAATGTCTCTTTATTACACTGTCAGGATCACATGGAGTTCTAAAAAGTAAAGAGGGAGAAGAGGCCTAATGAATGTTCATTTAGCCAATCTAGAAAGACAAGAAGAGGTATAACAGGAGAGTCACTCTATGGGGAGGACATAGACTGAAGATCATCCTCATAATAGGCATAAGGGTTATGATGATTGTAATCATTAGGTACATCAAGGCCAAGAGAAACATTCCTACCGGGTTTATTTGTAGGGTAGGAACCAACACAAGATATTTCCACACACATGTTTTGCATGTGGAGAGATCAAGCATATAGCTAAGAGGTTCCTTAAAGGTAATCAAGGCACTTATGGGCAGAGAGGTCAGTAAGGATACTAAATACCACATGTCTAACATCGACATTTATCGAAACCACTAGTTATTATAGTGTCAGTGTTAATAGCTCCACCACTATCCCAGACGTAATGCTAACCATAGTTCTATTACGTGCATGAGTATTGCATCGCTCCTAGACATGCTTAGGAACCAATTCATATGTTTCCTATCAATGGTTATATTGGACGTGTTTTTTATACCAGTGCATCGAATTCATTTATTAGTAGAGCCTTTTCTCAGTCAACTTGGATGTTAGATTTAGCTTCGGATAGTTTATTGCATATAGATTCACCATTGGGTCTGGGTAAACTATTGACCCCAGTAGTTATTATAGTGTCAGTGTTAATAGCTCCAACACTATCCTAAACCTAAGGCTAACTATAGTTTTGGTATGAGCATGTGTATCACGTTGCTCCATACATGCTTAGGCACCAATTCAGGAAATAAAGGGTATGTTTCCTATCCATGGTCACGTTGGACGTGTTTTTTATACTGGTGCATCGAATTCATTTATTAGTAGAGCCTTTGCTCAGTAAACTTGGATGTTAGATTTAGCACCGAATATTTTATTTCATATAGATTCACCATTTGGTTGAGGTAAACCTACTCACTCCATGTGGCGAGGTATAGGTGCAGATATTGGGAGACTTCACTTTGTTGATTATTTATTGATTCTAGATATGTATGTGCATGACATTATCCTCGGCTTGGATATGTTATCCTCTTATCATGCTAGTGTGGACTATTTTTTAATTCTATTTTTTTTCATTTTGGGGCAGGAGATGTACTTGGTTGCATTGACGCATTGAGGGAGGGTCGATCATGCATTTTTGTTACATAAAGGAGGATGCCTTTGAGAGAATCACCATGCTATAAGACTCAATTCCTATAGTTATTCAATTTTCTAACCTCTTTAAGGAGATTTTATGGTTATCTCCATGTAGGGAGATAATTTATTTTATTTATTTGGCTCTGGGCACTGAACTGATATCTCAAGAACCATAATGTACGTCTTAATTAGATATGAGAAAACTGAGAGACAAGATTGAGTAATTTTTTGGATAACGATTTATTTGGATAAGTACTTCACCTCGAGAACTCCATTCCTCTTTGTGAAGAATAATGATGGATCATGGATCATTAAGACTATGTGTGGATCACTAAGATTTGAACAAGGTCACCCTATGGAACAAATAACCATTACCCTTATCGAAGAGTTGTTCGAACAATTGAGGAGTGATTCGTACTTCTCAAAGATTTATTTGAGTTCGGGGTACCACCGGTTGATTATTTGGGAGAAGGATGATTTGAAGATGACATTTGCCACATGATATTGGTCATATTAGTTCATGGTAATTCCATTCAACCTGGAAATTTTTACCAACTATATTTATGGACTTAATAAATTGCGAGTTCGGGGATAATTTCGATCGGTTCATCATCATATTCATAGATAACATTATGATTTATTCTTGGAGTGAAGACAATAAAACTCATCATTTGTGGGAAATATTACAGATATTATAAGGTAAATGAATTTATGCTAAGTTCGAAAAGTGTAGAGTTTGGTTATGAGAGGTGCAGTTTTGGGTTACATCGTGATATAAAGGGGACTTCAAATAACTAAGTAAGGTGTAACAACCTTTATATTTTAATAATATGGTCGACCACATCTTAATTTTAAAATATACAACTTGTCGAAACCATTTAAAATATTGTTCTTAGCATTTAGATGATTAAATAAAACTGTGCAACTAGATATGGATATGACATGGTAAAACTTAAAAAAAATATCATAAATGAATCATCAACTAAAAACCATAGGAGAAAATATCTCTACAACCACATCCACGTCTAAAATGAAGGTCCTAAGTACACTGTGTCACTACACAATACTAGCACAACTAAAATATGAAATATACATGTAAAATTATCCTGCCATTATATAAGCCAACTAAATCCAAAGTACTCAACTCATGTAATTGAAATGGAAGATATTTCATCAAGGAGGTAAACATATATCAAACTCTTGAAGATGATGATAAATACATGGGAGAGAAAATACTGGTTATGATTGTTGGGGGGATATACTCTCGAGGTCCAATCCTACACATAAAATGCTTTCACTATAATAAACGGGTCAAAACCCAACAAGTTACCCTACACAAGTCAAAAGTAATTATTTACATGTGATAAGTCCACAATTGTCTATTCGACAATGATAACCAAATTGTATCCCGTTAGTCCTCACAAGACATATTAATAAAATCGTTAGTTTCAATAATTAATTGATCTCTCAATTAATTAAACCATAGACAACATGCACCCCTTGTCGCTGAACATCTAAAGAACGTGAAGTACTCACATAATAAGACGATCACACAAATGGATTCCACCATTCAGTGTCATGTCTGTAACTATAAACATAAACAGTATGTGTGGTGAAAAAATAAATACCATCACACAATTGAACTCCAGCTTTCTCTCGCATGTCCGACACTTTTAACATGAACAATTCGTGTGATGTAAAAAATAAGATATCGTCATGCATACTGGGTAACACCTCTTGATAGCGTGACCGGGACAAATAAGATCAGGCATAACATAAAAATAAAAGCATGCTCCCTCATCATGTAAAAAGTAAGAGTGTCCTATCTCGAAACACCCTCATAACCATATCCCTTTATGCACTTCATTTTAATCAATATCATTATCATCTTATCCCCATTCCATATTACTAATTTAGATTACTACTCATGATAACATCAATGTATTCCATTAACTCCCACCCTTTGTACCACTCCAAATCAATCTCTAAATCACTCGTTACATCATTTCATTAACTTCAAAAAGAATTATTGAACTACCCATTGGAACGTAACTAGTACGGGACCACTCCATAGTTTAAGTATTATAATAAAAGTGATAGGTATATAAATTATTCCTAAAGTAATCACTCCTACCGATTTCCAGACTCTATGCAAAAATGCCCCATAAATGAAATTCAAATGAGGAATCCCTTGATACACTTTTGTCTAGATACGGTATTCATTATGACAACTAGATTTATTTATGAAATTATTAGTGTGAACTAACGAGGGATTACGTGAATTGAACCACCAATATCAATATCCTCTTATAACCACCCACCATAAACTAATAACAACAACCATGGAAACATAAGCCAACAACATTTTTCCCGTACTCCTTCTAATCCAACTACTCATGTATTTCAATTTCAGCAATATAAGAGAGATAATCAAGGGCCAAAATTCCAATTCATCCAAATTCTAATTTCCAAGACCAAAAATCAATTAAAGGGATTCTAATTAAAATTCAAGACTATAAACATGGGGTTATTCTCAATTATACATTTACATAAGGGATTAGGATCCAATTATTAACCGTCATGCATGAAATCACATTAATTAGGTCTCTCTACCTAAAGGTACTACTAGTTAAGATAAATGTGAAACACTATTTATCATATGAATTTTCAAAAATAATTAAATTGCAATTGATTCTTAATTACCCCATATTAAAATTCAAATTAATATGAGGCCATTAACGAAATTCAAATGTTAATGCCAAAGTCTACTAACAAATAGTCCAAATTCGCAGTTTATAATCCAACTAAGATTTAATCTCATTTAAATATGTGAATATATCCAATTTCATCACAATGGGCAATAACATAAGGAATATCAAAAGCCTAAGGGTTAATAATTAATCTGAAGCATACATTTTAGGTGAAATTAAAATTTCTATTTGTAAAACGTAAGAGTAGATTAACAACATTCCCTTGAAAAACAAAAATGTTGATTTAAAATGGTGTGGATGAAACCCCTTTGAATTTTTTTTTAAAAACCCTCTTGAAGCCTCTTGTAAACTTAATTGAAATTCTTTGAATCTTTTCTCAATTCTCACTTGAAAGTTCATTGAGAAAAGCAATTGCTTGATTATGGAAATAGGTTACTTGGTGAAGGGTATAGAAGGAGTTTATGGTTCCTATATGAAAACGATGGAGGAAATGAGCGGTGATGGTTTTAAAAGAGATAAAATTTGTATAAGGTTATTAAACAAAAATAATCTTCTGCCCTCGCCACTCTTCCACTGTGATCTGGCCACGATCGTGGATACATGCCCCACAACAAAGGTGGTCAAGCTCGTAATCATGAGACTAGGTAATCTATAGTGACTGAAGGATCCCACGACTTTAAACCTATAAGCCCTAAACTTATCCACCAAATAATACACACATACTAATCTTCCCTCAGGATTTTAACAAAATTCCTCCATACGTAAAATTCAATTTGTGATTTACAAAAATTATAGTTTGAACCCCAAACTGTATAATTATTAAAAAAAATCCCACAAAACTTAACCAACTTATCAATTTTATTACTACTCCATCTTGATTCATCTTAACTTTAAATTCACAAATTAACTTATAGATGATCCGCACATTTACTTAATTAATCAAGTTATCCTCTAATTAATTATTTTGAAATTGAATTTTGAATTATGGGGTATTACTGAAGGTTTTGACATTATTAGAGTAGGGACAACCCATGACACCTATAAAGGTAGGCAACGTTTAAGTATTATTGTTGTTTTATCCAGGGATTCTCAAAGATAACTGGGCTTTGATGAACTTGATGAAGAATAGGGTACCTCTAATATGGGATGAGTTTTGCTAGTAGGCTTTCGATGAGTTAAAGACTAAGTTGACTTTAGCGTTGATACTTTCTTTATCCCATAGTGGGGTGGACTACATTATTCATACTAACACCTCGCTACAGGGACTTGAGGGTTTGTTGACGCAAGATGAGAGGCCTATAGCTTATGCTTCCCCAAATCTTAAGCTTCATGAAGGGAACTACCCCACCCACAACTTGGAGTTAATAGCAATTTTTTCCCTTCAGGCGGGGAGGAATTATTTTTTGGGGAAAGAGGTTCTATCTATTCACAGAACATAAGAGTTTGAATTATATATTCAGTGAGAAGTATTTGAACATATGACATAATTACTGGCTAGAGTTAATATAGGATCGTCATCATAATATTCAATATCACATAGGAAAAGTGAACATAGTAGCATACGCCTTGAGCAGTAGGCTGACAATTACATTATTAGCTATTTAAAAGTTAAAGTAGTGTTCTCTTCGCATAATAAATGAGCTGGCACGTGCCTTTATGGCAGTTCTTACCATCAAACTTAAGATCACCATTCAGGTTTTGAAGGCATAAGTAGGAGACCCTTTTGGATAAATAAGGTGGGAGAGTTGTTGATCAATGGGAAATCATATTATTTGACCGGACCAGCTAGGGGTTTATGCTTCCATGATTAATTAATGGTACCTAAGGATGAGAAGTTTCGATAAGCATTATTTTATGAGGTGGATGGGTCATAATTTATATTACATACTAGATGGGATAACATGTTTTGGGATATGAGGTTCCAATATTGATGGGTAGACATGAAAAAGGACATTATGGTTTTTATGTCCAAGTGTTCTACTTGTTGGATGGTGAAGGTAGATTAGAAGAGACAAATGTGTGTTCTACAACCTCCTCAGATTCGATATGAAAGTGGGAGAGAATTTCCATGGATTTCATTATTAGGTTGCTTACGTCACACTTGGGACATGATTCTATCTAGGTGATCGTGGACCATTTGACTAAAGTTGCCCATTTTATTCTAATTAAAAAAAAATCACTTTAAAGTAGTATGATAGGCTCTTCAAATTATATATTATGATATTTAATGTTGTGTCACTCAATATTATGTCCAATAGGTACAAGACCTTTGTGTCCCACTTTTGGAAATGTTTTTAAAAAGCAATGGGATAGATTTGTGGTTGAGTACCTCATATAACTCATACTCTAATAGAGAAAAAACTGGTGAACCAGATACTAGAGGATATGTTATGGGTTTGTATTATGGACATTAAGGGTAATTGGGAACAGTACCTATCATTGGTGAAGTTCTCTTACAACAATAGTTATAAGTATATGATTGTCATGGCAACATTTGATAAATTGTATGGGAGTCCTTGTCATTCTCCCATTTATTGGATGGGGATGAATAAGATCTTTGGATCTGAGATCATTCACGACACCTCGTACAAGGTGGATCTTATTAGGGATAGGATAAGGACTTCCTAGAGTAGTTAAAAAGTCACAAAGACTTAGGGATGAGGTGCCTAGAGTCTGTAGTTGGGGATTAGGTGTTACTTAACATCTCTCCACGAAGGCAATGCCATGGTTTGGAAAAAGTAAAGTCTACTCATCGATATGTGGGGTCATTCACTATTATTGATCGCATAGGACCAGTATCATATTATTTAGCCATGACAGATTATCTACTCTATGTGAATGATGTTTTCATGTTGCAAAGATTCCTTAGGGACAACTTAGCATACCAACACATTGATCTCAATGAGATAGAGCTTTATTCTTATGTAAGATACGAGGATAAACTAGTTCCAATCTTAGATGTAGGGAGCCTATTCTTTTCTCTGAGGTTATTATGTGGGTGCATGTATAGTGGGGGCATCACAATGAGGCAGAATATACGTACGAGTGGGAGGATGGCATGCAAGAGAAATATTCGAAACTCTTCTAGTCAGGTACATTTTGAAATTCGAGGACTAAATTCCTCTATTAGGGAGTGTTGATGTAAAAAAATGGACTAGATCCAAATTTCTAATTAGTAATAAAACATAAGATTGTAATGATATAATTAAATGAAAGACAAAGAATTTTAAAGTGGTTCAGTTGTATAAGAAAGCCTACATCTAATGTTATTGTATTAATCTGAGTGAATACAGAAAGATAGGTACTTTTGTTAATAGGAATATCCTAGAATTCATTATATCCCGCCTTTTGTGAAAGGAATACAATGTATTTATAGTGATCCGAGGATCAAGGGTTGAGATGCCATTATGAATTCAAGCATTTACACCCATACATAATGAATGTGATGGTTGATTGTCTAGACCACGTGTGGAAGGTCCCTTGGTTGTTTCCTTCTAGCGGTGACCGTTTATTTACTTTATTGGTCGGCATTCTTCATGTTGGTTGGCATGCCTGCCGAGTAATTATCCTCGGGGTTAATTGAGTGATTACTGAATAGGATTTTTGCCACGTAAGGAGACAAGTGTCTATTTCGGATATGTCCACATAGATAGATAATTTTTGGTATTAATAGAAGCCCCCATACTGGGTAGACTTAGAAATGCTGATACCACATGTTGAGGTGTGGTCACTGCCAGAGGGTCATTGGATTCCCTCTTTGTTCATTGCTGATTGTGGTTTCACTTTTCCCCCAATCGCTTTTGCTTAGAGTTTTGTCAATACTTTGATGTTGTCCCAACACTTGGAGAGTAACGAATGGGATACATAGGTTTAATCAAATATATGGAACACATAATGGCATCCCTAAGCTGATGTTCTGTTATAAGTGGAGTACTAGTGATAGTACTCATTACATGAAGACTAGGTTTGCCAAGGGGGCTATGGTTGTCAATTTGAAAGACTCCAATAAGGACTATTTTGACTATGGAGTTATTGCAAAAAATTGGAAACATTCTCCTTTACAAACATGAGAGGTGTTTGATGGGCATAGGTTCCCTCAGTGGGTCATGGAATAGGTTGTTGAATATCATTACTGTATTTCTTTATTTTTTTCTAACCACCTATTTAATGATGTGCTGACTTATATTTTCTTGTCTTGTTTCTTATTCTGCGCAGTTGAGAGCAACAAGAAGTGTCCTAAAGAATATGACATTAACATTCGTGAACTGAAATTTCTTTAGAACATCCACCAGAGAATTGGCGAGGAAAATCCCAGAGTTGCCTCATACTTGTTACAATACGGGTGAAGGTATCTTTATAGAGAATACCTGGGTTTTCTTTTAGTGCTTTAGCTATATAGACCTTCATCTAGTTGGATGTGACAACCCGCTCACTAAAATAAGGGGTGGCCAGCCTGATACTCCAATATAACAGGAATCATGGATGGAATCATTCTCAGTATCACAACAATATAATAAGTATACGGGATAACCACCCAGTATTTCAGAAAATGGATTGCCAAAATTTTTGTTTTATAATAAGTTAAGGAAATAATTTAAAAAACCCAAATTTGAAAAGAAAGTGGGACCAATAAAACTTATATTACACCCACCACAAGAATACAATATGGGGACCGAATATGCTGTCGGTCAACAAGTTCATACAACGTATTCAACTAGCTTAGTTTAAGTTACATAATACATCTATAAGACAATTACAAAAGTTTGGGCCACACGCCCGAGTAAATGACCCAATCATAACTAGAATACAAAAATGAAGGCGTCTAACAATGTGTCCCGTAATATCCACAAAGTATTACGGCTCCCCAAAAACACCGGAGTAGGAAAGTCAGTACGGGCGTCCTTGCAGCAGAACACCTGAACGGATACAAGATACATGCACAATAAAAAATATGAACGGGTCAGGGCCCGATTTTATATGATCACCAGATGAATAAAAAGTATGACAGTTATGAACAGTTAATCATGAATGATAAAGATGAAAATCTATCAACAAAATCTCAAGGCATAAACTAGGACAATTTAAATGAATATAAATTTCATTTAATTATGCAAGAGAATTTAAATGAATATCATTAATTAAAAACCTCCATCTTTTTTTCACTATTTCATTTCATCTTTTCATTCCTTATCAGGAATATAATTATTGTCATATGATCTTTGTGGCATTTATTATACATCAAGTCCCACTTGATTAAGAATTGTTATATTCATATACATATAACGATTCTAAGATCGCCCCTTTGAGTTTCCCCATTGGGCACACCCCTAAATGACTATCATCTTCCAGGGCCTATCAACAAGACAACCTGGGTACCTAACGCAACGTCGGGAAGTGGCCATTTTCCAGCGAGTGAGTCATAACCACACCCGGAATTACCTCACTAGCGCGGCATAAAACATATAACAATCCATCATATGGCCGAGTAATATAGTCTCCTTGCGTTCATTAGTCAGGGGATATCACCTCATGCGCGAACTTCCCTTATGACATCATTTAGAGAGGTGTGTTTAAGTAAATTATCATTTACCATGTTCATTTCTATTTTTCATTTCATTTTCATTCCCATTTGCCATAAGCATGTTTCATTTTATCCGAAACCATAATCATTGAATATTCTCACTAGCATTCATCGTATACTAAGTCCCGAATTACTCTTCTGTAATACCCCGTATTTTCATGGCTTTTAAATTTAAGGATTTATTAAATTTAATTGAGATAAATTAATTTAATTTTAATCCGAAATGTTGTTTTAAATATTTACTAGCGTGACAAGAGTTAGTAATTATTGGGAATATATTATTTGTTGCATATTACTGGATGAGTATAGTAATATAGGAGATTTATTTTTATAATATTGTCACGTGTGAATAAAATGACAATTGTGGAAATTTAAGTCAGGACGCGCCTGTGTCGTGTCGGAACTAAATGGGGATTAATAAAAAGTGAATATTTTATAAGTTGTTCATATGGTCGTTTTGAGTGCGCCAACGCGTCCGGAAGGGTCGAGATAGTCAGAAAAGTGTACCCGGGGGTTTATTTTGGGTCTCGGAGCATTTTTAGGCCTAATTGGTGCCCTAGGAGGGCATTTTGGACATTTCACATTTATGGGTAATTAAACCCACGAAAATCAGAAACCTATATCAGCCATTTAGGTTAGCCAACTAGGGTTAGAAAACTCAAACACAAGTGACGGCCATAGGAGAGGGAAGAAGAAAGCTTCCAAGGCAATCCAAGGCCCCAAAAGTCATCCGTTTGCACCACAACCACCACCAACGCGTAGATCGCGCAACGGGCTACGCAACCACACCAAAAACATCTGCAAATCAGAACGTCAAAAATCCCAGGCAAGTGTTTATCTTGCTATTTTCGTTGGTGCAATTTCCATATTAGTTTAGGAATGATTAAGGATGAAATATATGGAAGAAAACCCAAATTGTGATAGGAATTTGCATGTAGTAAAGACTTAAACCTTATTCTGGAAGTCTCTTGTGATGTAGAAAGATAACCCACGAAATTTTGGTGAAAATAAGAAAGAAATTCTGGGATAAAACTAATTAGAATCATGAGTTAGAGATTTTTAGGGTTCTTGAGTTTTAAATGAATTATGGCATGATTAATCCATGTTTAGTGATGTAAATTGATATGTTTTATGTTGAAAATACTTGATATGATGATATAAGGTTAGTAGTATCAATTCTGGGACGATTGGGATTAGAAAATATGGATTTGGTGTAAGTTTGGAGATGAAACCCGTAACTGCAATTCTACAGATTTCGCAGACCTGCTTGATCGATCGATCGAGCCTAGAGCTTCGATCGATCGAGCCCCAGACTTCGATCGATTGACCCCTCCTGGCAGAATCCTATTTCTCTTTTTAAATGAGTTAAATTCGATTTATTGTGAGATAATTCTTGGGCATCCTTAATAAAATGTTTTGGGAGATAGGGAAGACCAGTAGGACATGTGAATAGATTTTGGGACCCTTGATGTCGGGAAAAGATTGTATTTTGGGGTAATTACATATGGGTTGGTAAATTTATAATTTAAAGAGAGAGACACGTAAGGGAGTTACTTTGGGACAAATGTGTATACCTACTGAATTTTATAATTGGAAGGATGGAATCCATGAAGCGTTATATATTAAGTGGAAAAAGTTCCTCAAATTAAAGTAAGACGTGAATGGTTATACGTGATAACTAAATAATGAGAAATAAATATAAATGTCGTAATTATGGGAATTGAGAATTTGCCCATTATTGATATGGTAATATTAGTATATTTATATGATTGTGTATGTATATACTATCTATGTGTGAAAATCATGCTCACGCTACTTGCTATCCCTGAGGTTTTCGCGCTGGGACAGTCTTATCTCGATGGGATCTTTATGGAGGATATTGACTTGTACCCTAGAAGATAGATATCCTTAGTACAGGCTAGTGATTTGATAGTTCAGACGGTCCTAAGAGACGCAGGCATGTGCCATCCTCTTATAGACTTGGAATCTATTCTTAGCCTCATCTTGTTTGTGTATAGATATCCTTGGTACAGGCTATCGCAGTGATAGTTCAGACAGTCCTACGAGACTTGGAATCTATACTTCGTCTCAATATTGTTTGAGTATGTGTTAATACAATTCGAGAGTGATTCCGAATTTGTATTCCCCTTAATGTGAGTGATATGGGATTTGGATAGTAGAGTATGCCCGCACCATAGTTTTATTTGGGGTGCTGTTATAGTATATATATATATATATATATATATATATATATTTTACGAGTGGTTAATATATATATGAAATTCTGAAATCTGGAACTACCTACTGTGATTTGTTATGTAGGACATGGTTGATGACTCAAATTGTAAATACTTATTTTGAGAAAGTATAATATGACACTGGAAAACTTTATTGATTTATAAAGTTAAAATGAGAACTTTGGTTACTAATTGAAATAGTATCTTCAAACAATTGAATCGTTAAATTTTGAATCTTACGAGTAACATAAGATAAGTTAAACCATTGGGAAAGGATAGCGTGTTATATGATGAGATAGACCATTGAATAAGGTTAGTGCGATAGGTGTGCACATTAAAAGAGAGGTGAGAATTTCTCAAGAGAGTGTCGCACTAATATGTAGTTGCATTGGCCTGTATCAATTTAAATACTTGCTAAACGAATTTTAAATCATACACACTATCGGGCTCTGACCCGTTTTTCTTTTTCTCTCTCTCTCTTGTATATATATATGTATGTATTACAGGTGCCCAGCCATAGGGGTGTCTTGCTTAGGATCTTTTGGAAGGAACGCGCTGCAGCTTAGGTGGGAGTTGCAGGTCTCTTGATTTGACGGCTTCGTTCATTCGGATCCACTCTTAGTACTTTCATCTAGATGGGCATGTGTAGCTCTTTCCATTATTCCATTGTTGTTGGACATTTGTATTTCAGTTATTTCCAGTATTGTTACTATAGGATTTATTCAGTTTGGATGTGTGACTTTAGATTTCGTATGTTGTTATTCGATTGACGAATGTATTAAATTAATTGGATTGTGCTGCAGAATTTAATGTGGTGTGAATTTTTACTTATTGATTGTTGTTAATAAAATAAATGATTTTCTTTAAATTAAATTTTGGAAAGTATGTATGAAAATGGTTTTGACACTTAGCTTAATTAATTAGGGTGTTAAATTGGAAAAATTTATTTTTCGACAGTGATGCTGAGAATGGACCAACTGTTCACCTTGATTTAATTTAATAAAGGAGTGATCGCCCGGTATTTAATTAGGCGGGGTGTCACAGGTGGTATCAGAGCATCAGGTTCTAGTGTCCTTAGGATCTGTACGGCTTATTATGCTTTTAGCGTTGCTTTGTTTGTTATTGAGCCCTATGTTTAGGATTGTCGATTCCTTTGATGAGATTTTGTTGTCCTGCTATAATGTGTATACACTAGTGAATTCTAATTTCGTTCGGATGTGTGCATGTGCCGAGCGATGACGGATGTCAGGAGAGGACCGTTAAGCGAACGTCAGGAGGCAGGGCTCAGTCGAGATTATAAATATATCCGAGGATGATGACCGTAGTCGAGGTCACCTCCATGATGGCACGAGAAGCCACGACCAGAAAGGCGACTAAGGTGCAACAATGATTTTCAAATGCTGTTATAGTCAAATGAGGTGCGAGGGTAAACTTACCCAATGTATTACAAAAGCGTGTAGAGACTGTCAGTGGGAAATTTTAGAAACGCAAAAATTGTATGTGTTTACCAAAGGAGGTAAAGTATACGAAGGCTTAAATATAGGACGGAGTGTGGCAAAACTGAAAGTGAAAATTTAGAGAAAATTTTCTTGGCTTTCGGGACGAAATTATAATGGTTGGAGTCAACCACCAATTTTAGAAATGGAATGCTATGCCTATAGGAGAACCTTAGGTACAGTGTTGACCGTATGTTCCTTCCTTAACTATTCAGGATTAGAAGCAAATGTGGGTCTGAACTCATCGAGAGAAGGAATGTCAGGGTTCCATTAGTGAATACGAATCTTAACCGTTAGCGAATTTTTGTATCGAAAGATGTAGATACAAGTGGGGGAAACAACTTCCAAGTGGGAGGTCGACACGTAGTAATAGTTGATAACACTCAAAGAGGTAATTCTGATGGACGGACGATTCAGAGGTTGACATTGTCATATTTTGTCAAAATAGATGATAACGCTTCTTTGTGGGGGAAGTTAAAGGAATCGAAGAATTTAGTCGAGAATAAGACTGAATACAACGGTGGTGGTATAGCACCACAAAAGGATGTGGATACACATCAGGATAACCATTTAAATGCTTCAGATAGTTAAATTCTTACCAAGTGATGGTAAGTCCAGTAAGTACTATTATAGAAAGTAACATGATCTTTATGGCCTAAAAAGCTAGGGAAACAACCGGGATGGCTAACAGGAATCGAGTCTACTAAAGTTCGAGAGAAGGACAATCCTAACCTGTTTAGTAGGACAGGTGGTAAATGGATCATGTGTTGAGGTATTTTGTGCGGAGTGAGATCGCTCACGATAATATGTTCCAAAATGAGAAAAAGGACAAGAATACGGTGCCTAGTAAAAGGCAATGATTAAAATAATTTTGTTTTGGTTTGGGCAGACGTGTTACGTTCGAAAACCAATTGTGCAGTCAAGACGATTGCCAGGATGGAAGTATAAGTTGTATCCTTAGAGGATGCGGCGTGTTTATGTGACACGAGCGAGTCACCATATTTTGTTCATGGCTAGATTAGCATGTGAGATGAGTTTAACGCATATCATTATAAATGTTACCGTTATGTGAATATTTTTCCTTAGTATAACGGAAAATTTTTTCTTTGGTGCTATCCGCGGGGCATGAACGAGTATATTAACAGTGTTTCATACTTTATTGAGGTTACTTGTTGTAGTGATGCGATACACGAGTATGATATTATCTTTGTTAAAACCTTATAGAAATGGTTAGTACTATGTTAGTGGGCATTTATTGCAAGGCTATCGGAGTAGTTACATTAGTGAAACACGTTTGGTTTTGGCAAGGCTTTACCTGTAAGAAGGTTGGACTCGCACTTATATTATCTATCCTAGAGACTTCGGAGGAGATAGTGGGCTCGAGATATTCGATGCTAATGTATGTATAGACTTTGTCAGTCTGATTCGGTATGTATCGGGATTTACCTTTGAGCGAAAAGATTTGACTCAGTATTATGTTTAGCACTCCGGACTTAGTGATAGGAAGAGTGCATTGTTATATTTATCCTTGAGAGACGTGGGAGTTAACATTTATACCCCTATTATTAGCGAGAGGAATTCCGAGAATTACGAGTGTATGTATTCGAGGTTTATGAAATGCTATTACCACCAACCTATACTTTACAATAGTGCAATTAGTGAAACGTTCTTTGTTAAGCATAATTACGGGGAATTGTAACTTTTCTGTCAAGGGACAGAATAAAGGGGTACATGCCACGGATGGAGGACCTAACGGATTTCGATAACCGACAATGCTAGGTAGTAGTGTATCGGGGGGGGGTTCCTTGTTTGGATTTCGCTTTGCGAGACATCCCACGCATGAAGCTTAGCGTAAGGTTGGAAATAAGGAGACGTTTGGTCACTATTCCATGAGTTCGGTACCCTGATTGAAATGGGATCAAGTAATTATGTATGAAAGTTGAAAGTCAAATTTTTTTTTAGAGTCATTGGAGCCGGATTTTGTGGTAGGAAAGCATTGAAAGTTATCCCCATGAGTTGAGGGGTGGAACGATGATAAGGAGAATTTAAGAATTTTGATTCCTAGGGTGATTGAGAGTACCCAAATATCGTAACAGCATTCAAAACATGAGGCGAATAAAGAGCTAGAATGATTTTTAGCATGGATTATCTGGAAAGAACTGTATTATACAAAAGTGATGACTTGAAATTATTCTGATGAATAGAGCGTTACTGATTTATTTTTGGTTGTATTACCTATTTGGGAAAATGGTTATACTTATTTGAAGAAGGTTGAGAATTATTATTCCTCTTTTATCGTCATAGAATTTGAATGCCCTATTCCTTCTATTTCGTTGAATTTAGTTCGTTCTACGGATGAGTAGCCCGCCGTTCGCTTTTCTAGGGCGGTCGGGATGTTGCAAGAATGTGAACATCTCAGTTAGCTACAGTTAAGATAGTCCGAGTCGAAGGGATGGGGTAATTAACATGTGAAATATATGTTTGTGGGACTAGTATAACGAAGTGGAAGTGATCGAGTGGATTAAACGTCACATGAGGGGCGATAATCCATACATAAGTGTGCGATTAGAATAGCACGCCCTAACTTGATAGGAAGGCTGTGGGAAGCCATTCAAGAATTAGTATTCCTTGAATAGAGTAGAATTTAATTGTTATGAAGCACAACCGGAGAGGAGTGTTATTAGTCAAGTGTGAGAGCGACTTGCGCATACAAAGAGTAATGATGTTAGTATAGTATAAGAGATCCAGAAGTGCGCTTCGTGGAGAGAAGAGCACGGATCGGAACTTTCGGCATACTCTAAGGAAGGAAGGGGAGTATTACGTGTAACTTAATGTAAGACATTTCAAGGGAAGAATCGATGTTTAGCGAGACATAGTGAGTAGTCTCTACATACACCGCCCATAGGTAAGGTTTGGTTGAAAAAGGAGAATCAACCAAAGAATTTTGTGTTTATCGAAAATTCCTGAAATTGGAAGAGGTTGGTAAAGTCGGTAAAGTTCTTGGATGGGTTGCCATCCTCAAAAAAAGATCAAGGGTTTATTCCGAACATGTGAATTAAGTCGTCGAGAAGGAAGTGATTGATATCCCTTGCTGGCTTACAATATTAACTAGTATGCCCCAGACTTTCTTTGGAAGGAAGAATCGAGCCCGTGCATGGTCCGGTGCAGTATGAATTTCTAAATCAGGATGAGATTTGTGAATCCCACCTCTGATATAAGATTTCAGGAACCAGCGGAGATAAGATTTCAATTCGAGTAGAATGTATCACCCTTAGCCAGGGAATAAGCGCATGGTGATTAAAGATTAGTGGAGCCACGTGAAGGAGATTTTGAAATCTTGGTATGATGATTTCAAGAATGCTCTGTAAAAGCACTCGTACCTGTTTGTCGCGTACGAGGTACTTATTAAGGTTTTGTTATAGAAGAGCCTCGACTATTCTCCTTCCGTATGTTTAGAGGAGAGTAGATAATCAGAAATTTTGGATCGATCGAGAAAATATCCGATAACTATGGTGGAATTCCACGATGGTTTTAGGCAGTCAAGAATGGTCAAATGTTCGTATGATCTTCTCAAAATGGGAATTTAGTGTGAATAAATCCGAGTAGTTGTCATGTAGTGAGGTGAGACCTCCTAATGATAGTGAGACAATGGAATTTATAACGTATAGGCGTGACCTATGCGAATATTTTCGGGTGGGATCACAATGTGAAGTGTCGCCAATGAGAATGTAAAAGAATGTTGCTGTGAGGAAAAAGCTATAGTGATTGAGCGCCGTACTATGTAGATAGTTTGCGTACTGACAGGGATATCCAGAATTGTGCTACCTGGTAGGCCTTATTTTCCGAATTTCGGGACGAAATTCCGTTATTAGGGGGGAAGTATGTAATACCCCGTATTTTCATGGCTTTTAAATTTAAGGATTTATTAAATTTAATTGAGATAAATTAATTTAATTTTAATCCGAAATGTTGTTTTAAATATTTACTAGCGTGACAAGAGTTAGTAATTATTGGGAATATATTATTTGTTGCATATTACTGGATGAGTATAGTAATATAGGAGATTTATTTTTATAATATTGTCACGTGTGAATAAAATGACAATTGTGGAAATTTAAGTCAGGACGCGCTTGTGTCGTGTCAGGACTAAATAGGGATTAATAAAAAGTGAATATTTTATAAGTTGTTCGTATGGTCGTTTTGAGTGCGCCAACGCGTCCGTAAGGGTCGAGATAGTCAGAAAAGTGTACCCGGGGGTTTAGTTTGGGTCTCGGAGCGTTTTTAGGCCTAATTGGTGCCCCGGGAGGGCATTTTGGACATTTCACATTTATGGGTAATTAAACACACGAAAATCAGAAACCTATATCAGCCATTTAGGTTAGCCAACTAGGGTTATAAAACTCAAACACAAGTGACGGCCATAGGAGAGGGAAGAAGAAAGCTTCCAAGGCAATCCAAGGCCCCAAAAGTCATCCGTTTGCACCACAACCACCACCAACGCGTAGATCGCGCAACGGGCTACGCAACCACACCAAAAACATCTGCAAATCAGAACGTCGAAAATCCCAGGCAAGTGTTTATCTTGCTATTTTCGTTGGTGCAATTTCCATATTAGTTTAGGAATGATTAGGGATGAAATATATGGAAGAAAACCCAAATTGTGATAGGAATTTGCATGTAGTAAAGACTTAAACCTTATTCTGGAAGTCTCTTGTGATGTAGAAAGATAACCCACGAAATTTTGGTGAAAATAAGAAAGAAATTCTGGGATAAAACTGATTAGAATCATGAATTAGAGATTTTTAGGGTTCTTGAGTTTTAAGTGAATTATGGCATGATTAATCCATGTTTAGTGATATAAATTGATATGTTTTACGTTAAAAATACCTGATATGATGATATAAGGTTAGTAGTATCAATTCTGCGACGATTGGGATTAGAAAATATGGATTTGGTGTAAGTTTGGAGATGAAACCCGTAACTGGAATTCTGCAGATTTCGCAGACCTGCTTGATCGATCGATCGAGCCTAGAGCTTCGATCGATCGAAGGTTCAATCGATCGAGCCCCAGACCTCGATCGATCGACCCCTCCTGGCAGACTCCTATTTCTCTTTTTAAATGAGTTAAATTCGATTTATTATGAGATAATTCTTGGGCATCCTTAATAAAATGTTTTGGGAGATAGGGAAGACCAGTAGGACATGTGAATAGATTTTGGGACCCTTGATGTCGGGCAAAGATTGTATTTTGGGGTAATTACATATGGGTCGGTAAATTTATAATTTAAAGAGAGAGACACTTAAGGGAGTTACTTTGAGACAAATGTGTATACCTACTGAATTTTATAATTGGAAGGATAGAATCCATGACGCGTTATATATTAAATGGAAAAAGTTCCTCAAATTAAAGTAAGATGTGAATGGTTATACGTGATAACTAAATAATGAGAAATAAATATAAATGTCGCAATTATGGGAATTGAGAATTTACCCATTATTGATATGGTAATATTAGTATAGTTATATGATTGTGCATGCATATACTATCTATGTGTGAAAATCATGCCCACGGTACTTGCTATCCCTGAGGTTTCCGCGCTGGGACAGTCTTATCTCGATGGGACCTTTATGGGGGATATTGACTTGTACCCTAGAAGATAGATATCCTTGGTACAGGCTAGTGATTTGATAATTCAGACGGTTCTAAGAGACACAGGCATGTGCCATCCTTTTAGAGACTTGTAATCTATTCTTCGCCTCATCTTGTTTGTGTATAGATATCCTTGGTACAGGCTATCGCAGTGATAGTTCAGACGGTCCTACGAGACTTGGAATCTATACTTCGTCTCAATATTGTTTGAGTATGTGTTAATACAATTCGAGAGTGATTCAGAATTTGTATTCCCCTTAATGTGAGTGATATGGGGTTTGGATAGTAGAGTATGCCTGCACCATAGTTTTATTTGGGGTGCTGTTATAGTATATACATATATTTTACGAGTGGTTAATATATATATGAAATTATAAAATCTGGAACTACCTACTGTGATTTGTTATGTAGGACATGGTTGATGACTCAAATTGTAAATACTTATTTTGAGAAAGTATAATATGACACTGGAAAGCTTTATTGATTTATAAAGTTAAAATGAGAACCTTGGTTACTAATTGAAATAGTATCTTCAAACAATTGAATCGTTAAATTTTGAATCTTACGAGTAACATAAGATAAGTTAAACCATTGGGAAAGGATAGCGTGTTATATGATGAGATAAACCATTGAAGAAAGTTAGTGCGATAGGTGTGCACATTAGAAGAGAGGTGAGAATTTCTCAAGAGAGTGTCGCACTAATATGTAGTTGCATTGGCCTGTATCAATTTAAATACTTGCTAAACGAATTTTAAATCATACACCCTATCGGGCTCTGACCCGTTTTTCTTTCTCTCTCTCTCCTGTATATATATGTATGTATTACAGGTGCCCAGCCACAGGGGTGTCTTGCTTAGGATCTTTTGGAAGGAACGCGCTGCAGCTTAGGTGGGAGTTGCAGGTCTCTTGATTTGACGACTTCGTTCATTCGGATCCACTCTTAGTAATTTCATCTAGATGGGCATGTGTAGCTCTTTCCATTATTCCGTTGTTGTTGGACATTTGTATTTCAGTTATTTCCAGTATTGTTACTATGGGATTTATTCAGTTTGGATGTGTGACTTTAGATTTTGTATGTGTTATTCGATTGACGAATGTATTAAATTAATTGGATTGTGTTGCAGAATTTAATGTGGTGTGAATTTTTACTTATTGATTGTTGTTAATAAATAAATGATTTTCTTTAAATAAAATTTTGGAAAGTATGTATGAAAATGGTTTTGACACTTAGCTTAATTAATTAGGGTGTTAAATTGGAAAAATTTATTTTTTGACAGTGATGCTAAGAATGGACCAACTGTTCACCTTGATTTAATTTAATAAAGGAGTGATCACCCGATATTTAATTAGGCGGGGTGTCACATCTTCCAAGAGACCATAATATGTCTACAAGTCATAAGGTTTTATATACCTCAATTGAGCCCCTAAAATCTCCAAGTATGGGCTTACAACTCCTAGACTCCCAATAATTAACTAAAGGAAAGAAATGCCCTAACCTCGATTTGTACACCCCCGAAATAAGCCCCGTTTAACCCATTTCTAATGTAGGGTAATGACCCAACTCATCTAAAACTCTAGGACCCTAAGTTTACTTCATACAAGAAGATTCCTAGGTCCTAAGCCTAAGGAAAAAGGGTTGGAATTGAGCTAAGAAAATCACTTAAAACTGCAGGATTTTTGAATCGATTCGGCCTTGCCGAACCGATTCGGTAAAAAAAGTGAATCGATTCGGACCAGCCGAATCGATTTAATCAGGAAAACTGACTTTCTGCATAATTTTCGAATCGATTCGGACAGGCCTAATCGATTCAGTCCACTCAGACCTGTACACTGCCCCTGTGGCGAATCGATTCGCCCCTGCGAATTGGCCAAGCATGGGTTTAAGGGTTATGAACCCTAATTTCCCCAAATCTCATTTCTTCTCCAACCAACATCATTAATTCAACCCATCAAACAATAAATGCATCTAACTACCATCAATTTACACCAACAAGCATATAAAACAACTTCTAAGGGTTTAAAACCTATAAATCCCTCAAAATCCCAAAATTATTAAACTACATTAACTACACAACAATCAATACCATTTATTCACCTTAAAACATATATTAGCAAGTAGAAAACTTGCCTTAAGCTTGCAACTTCGGATTCTAGGAAGATGGAAGCAAGATCAAACTCCAAATCTTTAATTTCTTTCTTTCTCCTCAGGTTCTCTTCTTCTCTAGGTTAATAAATGCTCTTAAGGTAAATAAGAGGCTTAGCAAGACTAAATCGTGGCATTAGTCTAAATTCCTCAGCTTAAATGGTTAATACCCCATTAAAATGACTCACAACTACACATTTATGTCAAAACTAGTCAAAAGTGCCCAAAACACCAAAAATACAATATGGCACTTATTTCGACTATCTCGCGCATTTCGAGACTAACTACGCCCTCTAAATTATCATTTGGAAATTTTATAACTTATTTCAAGTTCCGGTTCCACTTTAAACCATAGATGTCATTAAAGTCTCATGACACTACTAATCACAACATGGTGATATTTACTTACACATGCAGTAAATATGCAACAATTTAGTAAATATTAACTTTTAACTCTTTTAATTAATATTTACTCCATATTCCAACATTTTATATATTTACTTCACACCGTAAATAAATATAAAATAGGTTCTCAAAAGAGAGGGTTGTTACATACTCCCCCCTTTATGAGGGAATTTTGCCCCCAAAATTCAAGTGTACCTTGCAAGAAGAGATGCAGATACTTTTCCCGCATGTCAGCCTCGTGCTCCCACGTCGATTCCTCGGCGTTGTGATGACCCCATTGAACTCGAACCAAGGGAACCACTCGAGATCTCAATCGTCGCTCCCCATGCTTTAGGATAGCAACTGGTTGTTCTCGAAAGGAATATGCCAAAGGGCACCTTCACACCTCTTGTACTTCTTCAAAGAGGAAACATGGAACACATCATGGATTTGTTGTAAGTGGTCGGGTAAGGCAAGTTGATACGCCACTATACCTACCTTGGCAATAATAGGAAAAGGTCCAACGTAATGCGGTGCAAGCTTTCCTTTCTTCCCAAATCGCTTAATACCTTTCATAGGAGATACTCTCACCAAAACTTGATTCCCAACCTCCATCTCAACATGCCTTCTACCCGCATCGGCATATCTCTTTTGACGGTCTTGAGCTATCCGAATGCGATTCCGAATGAGTTCAATCATATAAGAAGTATCCTAGATCATTTCAGGTCCAAGGAACTTATTATCCCCCACCTATAACCAACAAGTGGGCGATCTACACGGCCGACCATAAAGCGCTTCATAGGGTGCCATCCCAATAGTAAATTGGTACGAATTATTATAAACAAATTCGACCAAAGGGATATATTATTCCCAACTACCCCTGAAATCAAGCACACACATTCGGAGCATATCCTCCAACATCTGGTTGACTCTTTCTGTCTGCCCATCTGTTTGAGGGTGATAAGAAGTGATCAACTTCAATTCGGTTCCCATTGCCTCTTGAAAACTTAGCCAAAAGTGGGAAACAAAAATCTTATCTCGACCAAAAACTATCTTTAAGGGCACCCCATGAAGTCTAACAACCTCCTCAATAAATAACTGCGCATAACGAGCAGTATTGTAATCGGTGCGTACCGGTAGGAAGTGTGCCGATTTAGTCAAACGATCGACGATGACCCAAATAGAATCGTAACCATTTTGCGACATTGGCAAGCCCGTGAAAAAATTCATTGATATGCTCTCCCACTTCCACTCCAGAATTTCCAACGGTTGTAACAAACCTGTCGATCGCCGATGATCTATCTTGACCAATTGACAAGTGGTGCATTGGGACACGAACTCATAAATATCCCGCTTCATGCCTGGCCTCCAATACTGACGGCGCATGTCTTGATACATTTTGTCGTTACCCAGATGCACTGCAAACTTGGAACCATGAGATTCCGTCATTACGGCCCATCTTAAGTCCCCTTCGTCCGGGACAATGAGCCTCCCGTGGAAACGTACCCCACCCTCAGAGCCTATAGAGTAGGATTCTGATCCCTCGGTCAACAACTTGTGTATATGGTCCTGGAAGCCTTTGTCCCTCCTTTGGGCTTCAACCACCCTTGCCAAAATAGTAGGTGTGACTGTCAACACCGACATAAACGCCCTAGCAACCGCGTCCTCTTGACTCAGCTCCTTCCATTTTTCTTTCCATATCTCCGCTAACTCCCCATCGGGCTTTCTACTCAAAGCATCCGCCACCACATTCGCCTTACCCGGGTGATAGTGGATGTCGAATTGATAATCTTTCACGAACTCCAGCCATCGACATTGTTGCACATTTAAATATTTCTGTGAAAATAAAAATTACAGCGATTTATGGTCCGTGAAAAGACTAAATTTCTCCCCTAGGAGATAATGCCTCCAAATCTTCAAGGCAACGACTACTGTGGCAAGTTCCAAATCATGCACCGGATAATTCCTTTCACGGGGCTTTAACTTGCGAGAAGCATAAGCAATATCCTGTCGCTTTTGATGAAGTACACCTCCTAATCCTTGCATAGATGCATCAGTGATACTAAATATTCCAATCCTGGCCTTGGTAACGCAAGGACTGGAGCAGAAGTCAACCTATCCCTGAGCTCATCAAAAGCCGACTGACAATAATCATCCCATACAAACCTCACCCCCTTCCGGGCTAGATTTATCAAAGGGCTAGCAATTTAAGAAAAACCCTTGATAAATCGGCGATAATATCCCGCCAATCCCAAAAAACTACAAATATTGGTAGGTGTCGTGGGCTGACCCCACTCCCTCACCGCAACCACTTTACTTGGGTCTATCGAAATACCCTGGGCTGTCATAATATGACCCAAAAACTGTACCTCCTGCAACTAAAAACCACACTTCTCGAACTTGGCATATAATTGGTGATCCCTCAATCTCTGCAGAACCAACCTCAAATGAGTAGCATGGTCAGATTCTGTTCGAGAATAAACTAGAATGTCATCAATGAACACGATGACAAACTGGTCCAGGAAGTCCCGAAATACCCTATTCATGAGGTCCATAAACATGACAGGGGCATTGGTTAGTCCAAAGGGCATAACCAAAAATTCATAGGACCCATATCTCGTAAGGAAAGCAGTCTTGGACTCATCTTGTTCCCGTATCCGCAACTGGTGATACCCCATCCAAAAATCTATCATAGAGAAGTACGATGCTCCCCTAAGTTGATAAAATAAATCATCAATCCGAGGCAATGGGTATTTGTTCTGAATGGTGACTTTATTCAACTTTCTGTAGTCAACACATAACCGAAGGGAACCGTCCCTTTTCTTCACAAACAACACTGGAGCACCCCACGATGATGTACTTCGCCTAATAAACCCTTGCTCTAGCAAGTCTTGAATTTGGTCTCTTTACTCCCTCATTTCAACAGGAGCCATACGATACGAAGCTCTCGTAATCGGTCGAGTTTCAGGCGCTAAGTCGATCACAAACTCAATATCCCTACTAGGAGGCAACCCCGGTATTTCTCGAAAAACATCTTCAAAGTCTCTAACAATCGGAATAGAATCTAAGGAAACAACTACATCTCGAGATGTATCCTCTACGATACAATACAGGTAAGTGTTAGTACCTTCTTCTAAGCGAGGCATAACCACTAAAAAAATTTCTTACCCCGGAACGGCAAAAACTATACTCTTCCCATATCAATTAACTATCGCATGATACTTCACTAGCCAATCCATACCCAAAATCACATCATACCCGACCATGTCTAGGACGAGCAAATCGGCCTTAAAGCACAAATTACCAAGAGTTATTCTTATTCGTTTACAAATAAAGAAAATGAGTGAACTATCACCCATAGAAGACTCGACACTAGTGAAGGTACTCTCTGCAGATTTTATTAACTCTATAGTCTGAGCAAAACTTCTAGAAATGAACGAGTGTGTAGCACCCGTATCAAATAACACACGACCCATGTGCCCCTGAATAAGAACTTACCCTCAATAGCTGGTGGCGTCGGCGGATCTGGAGGAAGCATAACATCCTGAATATGATAAACACGTCCATACTGTAGCTGACCCTGCTGTAGAGGGGCAACTAGATTAGGTACCTGCGGTGATAGCTGAACCTGTGGATGTTAAGGAACCCTAGGAAGCTGACCCCTAACAAACTGAGGACACTCTTTCTTGTAATGACCCGCCTCCCCACATTGGAAGCACCGTCCCATCATATTCTCCAGATTTTGGCCCCGATTATTTCTAAACTGGGTAACGCCTTGGCCTGGATGGCCCCTACCCCCGTGACCACCCCGACCTGTTTGTTGTTGTTTCGGGGCACCCTGACCGTGCCTATTGTTATTGCCACCTACATTAAACCCACCAAAACGTTGCCTTTTTGACAAGTCCCCTTGTTGGGGATCCCTTTTTTTCTTCTTATTGCCCGGAGATTGGGACGAAGGTAAGGCTCCCCCTCCAATCCCATTACCTCCAGGTCTTCCCGCTTGCCCCACCACTGGAGCTTTCTTTCTACTCTGCATATACAACCGATGTTCTTGGCAATGGAGCAATGCCTCATTCATTACCTCACCAAAAGTTTACAAGGATAGATTACCCAGCAAATGTTGTCGGATCCTCCAATTCAAATCTCCCATGAACTTCGAAACCTTCCTCTCTTCCGGAGTCACATCATCCGGTACAAAACTTGCTAAGCGGGTGAACTCCTCTTCATATTCTACCACAGATCTCTCACCTTGCACCACATCCTGAAGCTTCCTCCTCATCTCCCTTTGAACTGCGGGAGGGAAGTACTTTCGATCAAACAAAGCCCATAAATCATTGATAGTCATGGTATCTCTCTGCTCTGGCGTAGTCATTGACTCCCACCAATGTAAAGCAGATCCGACGAGCTTGAAAGTAGCAAGGACTTGTTTTTCTCCTCACTACATTCCACCATTCGAAGATGGCTCTGCATATCCTTCTTCCACTGATTAGCTCTAATAACATCAGAGCCTCCGTCAAATTCTGGGGGATGGCCCTTTAAAAAGGACTCTCTAACTCTCTCCCACAGAGAAGGTCCCGTAGGAACTTGTGCATCCTGAGCCCGTTGTTGTTGAGCTTGTGGTAACTGTTGAACCACGACGGTCATAGCAGCATTAACCACTTGGGCCACAATATTTACTACATTAGCAGCATTTATAGTTCCTTGCTGCGGCGGTGGTGGAGGACCAACCTCCTCCTTTACAACTCTATTGCGTCTCACTGGGCGACCTCTCTTAGGCGGAATCTGAGATGAAGAAACAATAGAGTTAGAATACTATTTAAAATAATCTAATTTTGCATAAGATCGCATACATATGCAACAAAATAGTCCTATCATTAAGCTCTATATCAAAGAATGCTACAGTAGAACGTGATAAGTCCGTATAGATCCTAGTACTCTAGAACCTGATGCTCTGATACCATCTGTGACAACCCTCTCACCAAAATAAGGGGTGGCCAACACGATACTCCAATATAACAGGAATAATGGATGGAATCATTCTCAGCATCACAACAATATAATAAGTATACGGGATAACCACACAGTATTTCAGAAAATGGGTTGCCAAAATTTTAGTTTTATAATAAGTTAAGGAAATAATTTAAACAACCCAAATTTGAAAAGAAAGTGGGACCAATAACACTTATATTACATCCACCACAAGAATACAATACGGGGACCGAATATGTTGTCGGTCAACAGTTTCATAAAATGTATTCAACTAGTTTAGTTTAAGTTACATAATACATCCATTAGACAGTTACAAAAGTTTGGGCCACACGCTCGAGTAAATGACCCAATCATAACTAGAATACAAAAATGAAGGCGTCTAACAATGTGTCCCATAATATTCTCAAAGTATTACGGCTCCCCCAAAGCACCGGAGTAGGAAAGTCAAAACGGTCGTCCTTACGGCGGAACACCTGAACGGATGCAAGATACATGCACAACAAGAAATATGAACGAGTCAGGGCCCATTTTTATATGATCACCAGATGAATAAAAAGTATGACAGTTATGAACAGTTAATCATGAATGATAAAGATGAGAATCTATCAAAAAAATCTCAAGGCATAAACTAAGACAATTTAAATGATTATAAATTTCATTTAATTATGCAAGAGGATTTAAATGAATATCATTAATTAAAAACCTCCATCTTTTTTTCTCTATTTCATTTCATCTTTTCATTCCTTATCAGGAATATAATTACTGTCATATGCTCTTTGTGGTATTTATTATACATCAAGTCCCACTTGATTAAGAATTGTTACATTTATATACATATAACGATTCTAAGACCTCCCCTCCGAGTTTCCCCACTGGGCGCTCCCCTAAATGACTATAATCTTCCAGGGCCTATCAACAAGACAACCTGGGTACCTAACGCAACGTCGGGAAGTGGCCATATGCCTGCGAGTGAGTCATAACCACACCCGGAATTACCTCACTAGCGCAGCATAAAACATATAACAATCAATCATATGGCCGAGGACTATAGTCTCCCTGTGTTCATTAGTCAAGGGACATCACCTCATACGCGAACTTCCCTTATGATAGCATTTAGAGAGGTGTGTTTAAGTAAATCATCATTTACCATGTTCATTTATATTTTTCATTTCATTTTCATTCCCATTTGCGATAAGCATGTTTCATTTTATCCGAAACCCTAATCATTGAATATTCTCATTAGCATTCATCGTATACTAAGTCCCGAACTACTCTTCTAAGAGACCATAATATTTCTACAAGTTACAAGGTTTTATATACCTCAATTGAGCCCCTAAAGTCTCCAATTATGGGCTTACAACTCCTAGACTCCCAATAATTAACTAAAGGAAAGAAATGCCTTAACCTCGATTTGTACACCCCCGAAATAAGCCGAGTTTAACCCATTTCTAATGTAGGGTAATGACCCAAGTCATCTAAAACTCTAGGACCCTAAGTTTACTTCATACAAGAAGGTTCCTAGGTCCTAAGCCTAAGGGAAAATGGTTGGAATTGAGCTAAGAAAATCACTCAAAACTGCTGGATTTCTGAATCGATTCGGCTTGGCCGAATCGATTCGGACCAGCCAAATCGATTCAATCAGGAAAAATGACTTTCTGCATAATTACCGAATCAATTCGGACAGGCCGAATCTATTCGGTCCACTCAGACCTGTACACTGCCCATTGGCGAATCGATTCGCCCTGGCCGAATCGATTCACCCCTGCGAATTGGCCAGGCATGGGTTTAAGGGTTATGAACCCTAATTTCCCCAAATCTCATTTCTTCTCCAACCAACATCATTAATTCAACCCATCAAACAATAAATGCATCTAACTACCATCAATTTACACCAACAAACCTATAAAACAACTTCTAAGTGTTTAAAACCTATAAATCCCTCAAAATCCCAAAATTATTAAACTACATTAACTACACAACAATCAATACCATTTATTCACCTTAAAACATATATTAGCAAGTAGAAAACTTGCCTTAAGCTTGCAACTTCGGATTCTAGGAAGATGGAAGCAAGATCAAACTCCAAATCTTCAATTTCTTTCTTTCTCCTCAGGTTCTCTTCTTCTCTAGGTTAATAATTGCTCTTAAGGGAAATAAGAGGCTTAGCAAGACTAAATCGTGGCATTAGTCTAAATTCCTCAGCTTAAATGGTTAATACCCCATTAAAATGACTCACAACTACACATTTATGTCAAAACCAGTCAAAAGTGCCCAAAACACCAAAAATACAATTTGGCACTTATTTCGACTATCTCACACATTTCGAGACTAACTACGCCCTCTAAATTATCATTTGGAAAGTTTATAACTCATTTCAAGTTCCGATTCCATTTTAAACCATAGATGTCATTTAAATCTCATGACACTACTAATCACAACATGGTGATATTTACTTACACATGAAGTAAATATGTAACAATTTAGTAAATATTAACTTTTAACTCATTTAATTAATATTTACTCCATATTCCAACATTTTATATATTCACTTCACACCGTAAATAAATATAAAATAGGTTCTCAAAACCGAGGGTTGTTACATTGGACTTGAATTTTGACAAAATATTTTTGTACTTATCATTGTGTCTTGCCTATCGATGCCAAGCTCTCTATGATCGTCTACCTCAAATGAACTCTCGATTCAGTTCGACATTCCAAAAAAGGTAATTTCTAGTCTCTATTGGCTCATAGGATTTACTCTGTCACATAGGACACGACACCACGTTGCATTTGCATTTCGTTTATCATATCTTATAATAGTTATGGGTTTAGTCATAATAAAAATATTTTTTGAGTTCAAAATTTTAATTTGAAGTTTTTATAAGAATAAATATTTTTTATGAAAATAAATTTTTAACACTAACTATTTTTAAAGAATAAAATTTTTCAGAATTAATTTTTGAAGTTAAAAATATTTTATTGAAACTGTTTGAAAATTTATTTTGTAATTTATCTTTGTACATTTTTTTATAAAAATAAAATTTTGAAATTACAAACTGTTGGCCTGCTCCCTTTTTAGCCTTATGCGTTTTGACCAGTTATGAGACCCTCGATTATTGATATTAGGTATAGGTTTATTATTCTTAAACCTTAGCCGTTGTCATCAATTTTAAGTGGCTTGATAGGACGCTAGCTTCTGTAAAAAATAACTTTAGGCCATACATGTTTGGTGACTTTAAGTACCAGATTTTTTACCTTAGGTTTATTTGTTTTAAACCGTATATATATATATATATATATATATATATATATATATATATAGGGAGAGGTTCACAAGTGGACCAAAAGAATGGACTTTTTAATGGACCTTAATAAAAAAACACATAATAACATATTAATTTTAATTCCTATAGTGTAATTGGTCCGCGCCAGCGACACCAAATATGCGTGTCGATCGATCCCCCCCCCACACACCCCCCACCCACCCCACCACACCCCCACCCTCCCACCCCCACCCCCACCCCCATATCAGCCCTGCTGTCATAAGGGCTGCCACAAGGGCTGCTTTGGTGATGGTGGTGGTTGGGGGGTGGTGGGCGGTGGGGGGGGGGGGGGGGTGGGGTGGGGGCGATGGGGGGGTGGGAGGTGGGGTGCGGGGTAGTGGGGTGAAGGTGTGGTCTCGGGTGCCGCTGGCGCGGACCAATTACACTATAGAAATTAAAATTAATGTGTTAATATGTGTTTTTTGTTAAGGTCCATTAAAAAATCCATTCTTTTGGTCCACTTGTGAACCTCTCCCATATATATATATATATATATGGGAGAGGTTCACAAGTGGTTATATATATATATATATATATAACCATTCACAAGTGGTTATATATATATATATATATATATAACCACTTGTGAACCTCTCCCATATATATATATATATATATATATATATATATATATATATATATGTAGTTGTTGGCCTTATTTGTTTTCTTAATATGTAATGTTATATGTATGTTAACATATGTATGTCCCATGCCATGTAGATTTGACCCATGGCAGGTCTTAGTTTACGACTGTCCCCTAGTTGCGTTTCTTAGATGTTGGTTTCGTGTACTTGATATATATATATATATATATATATATATATATATATATTATTTGTTAGCCGAAAGCTTCCTGTTAGTGATTTGACCTAAGCAGATTAGGTCCTTAGCTTTGAAGAGTTGATAGCCCCTTGTTTTTTCAAAAAACTGCTCACGGTTTTATTTTAAAAAATCAAAATTGGTTTTCAATTTTTTAAGTATGACATCACATTTTTTCCTTTTAACACTTTGCAATTTTTATATATCTAAAAGGATTTGATTTAGTATAACGGTAACATTTGTTAAACCACGGTTTTTGGCACATTGTTTTCGATTGTGGGTTACACCTGGCATTGCCCGTTATTGAATCGCCATCGTTTTATAAAACTGATTTTAAATATTTCATTTGAGTTGGTTACATCTAATACAACACGTGTCTAATTTTTAATACACTCTTTTGTGTTTCTTGTGTGACCCTTGGATCAGATTTTATCGATGGCTATGTGTATTTTTTTTTATAATCCTTGTGCACATCTTTTACACCAATCAACACACACTTGTGCACTCTATAAATAGAAACCTTTGGGTCTTATTTTTAGGAGTCTGAGAAAATTAATTTTGTGGCCAAACTCTGTCAAAATATTTAATTAGAGAAAGAGAGAATAAACCAGAATAATTTTTTGTCATCTTCAAGTATTGATTTCTGTTCAAAACTCAAATGAATATTGGACATCTCTCATTCTAAAGCTGCACTTACGATTTTTCAAGAGTAAATAATTTTTTATTTTTCATGTGCATATCACTTAGAAATCACTCACTACAGAAGACTTATTCACTTAGACACTTATTTATGTGTATATATTAGATCAACTCTGATTGTTCTAATTTTTGAGAAAAGAGAAAAGTAAAGTTTGCGAACATTGTGTTAAATTAAGAAAGGTTGATTTAAGCAAGAGAACAGAACATAAGAGTTGTTGTTGATATCTACGAGATAAGAAAATTGTTTCATTGCATTCCGTTGTACCATTAAGTGTAGGTGTGTCATCTAGGATAGCACACAGCACACAAATACTTCACTAAGAACTAGGACACAATAGGCACTGCACCAACCTACGCTAAGGAAGCTAGAGGGGAGGCTAATACGTGAAGAAAGAAAAGTGAACAAGAGCTGCATTATGAGGATAGTTGCGGAAGAGCAACCAGAGCGGAGAGAAGCTTGGTCGAGATAGGTAATGGCGTGTTCTGATTTATCTTTCTTTAAGTCTTGTTGCATGTTTGTATAATCATTTCTATTTCGTTTGGTTTTAGTGGAAGTAGACTAGGTTGACTCTTAGGAGGGTCTGTCATTTTTCCTGGGGAAGGGTTTTTGCGACATTAAATAAATGTCGTGTGCTTTACATTTTTTGCGTATCACCTCACATGAAAAAGTAGGTTTAAATAAATAGAAACTGGCCTAAAAACTGAATAGTTTATTATTTTGTAAATCACCTAGATTTAACAAAGATAATAATTTGGACTTTTAATTGACTTTGGAAAATAAAACTGTTTTCATAAAGTTAACAATTCAAGAAAAGTTTGAATTGGTACCCCTTAGAATAATCGGTAAAACTCGTAGGTAAATCGTGTTTAATCGACAATCGTTTACTTCCGCACATAGTCAATTTGCGCATCGTTGGGTGCTTTCAACAGGAGCTCAATTATTTCCTTTTTTGATAAGCCCACCACCTTTGCAGCTGTAGCCCATATCAATCCTGAAAAAGAGTCAGTTCCTACCTCTTCAGTCGAGGAATCTGCAGGTGTTGAGAAAGACTTTGGGACTTCATTCTCTATTTAATCTTTATATACATTTACTATTCCCACTTATCCACTTGTCAGTATGGAAAAAAAAATCCTTGACTTGATGCAGATGTCCTAAATGAAGCATTCTTGCATTGTCAGGACACCCGCTTCCATGCTAAGGGAAACAAGCGGGGAGGAGAGCCCAGCCCGATGGGCAAGACAGGGGGATGTAGTGCTAGTAGGGCACCAATTGATCAGAGTTAGAGATAGAGTTCCCAGCAGGGGGATTCTGCTAAGAGGTTTCATTCAGGGGGTTTTAGGCATGGTTACAGGGGCTTCATACAAGGCCACTAAGGCTAGCAGCAGGGTCAGCAACAGGGACAATAGTAGGGAGGACATCATGGCCAAGGTAGGGGTGGTAATAGCCTGCAGGTTAGAGGTTACCAGGGACAGAGGGGAGGAAATTTTTCCGGCAAATGTTATACTTATGGCAAGAATGTCCATAAGAAGCAGGATTGCCCCGATAGGGATAGGGTTCCTCGGCAGTAGGGTTCTCACCAGGATCCCCAGAGACCCATCTTTCCCACCGCCCTACCAACTCTAGCGCTAGTTCCATCCTCGCCCCCAGCTCCGGTGCAGCACGGGATACTTTAGTATGGACGGGTCTACAACCTCCATCAGGATGCAGTCCCACAGGCTCCACCCACGATTGAGGGTATGTTTTCTATTTAGGGGACTATAGGGCATATTTTATTTGATATGGGGGCCACATATTGTTTTATTTCCATGAGGTTTTCACGTGCCTTGGGATTATTAGATACAACAGAGAGTACTGTTACATGTGTAGATTTGCCTTTGGGTAATGGCTCACTGATTTTCTTTAAATGTCGAGGGGTGGGTATAGAGATAGGGAGACTTAATTTACCTATCGACATGCTTGTATTTGAGATGTCCTAGTATGATGCGATTATCGGTATGGATTGGCTTGTTGCATATAGGGCTATGATCGATTATTTTAGCAGGAGTATTATTTTTACATACTTGGTCAGGAGATGTTCCTGGTGGCGATGCCTCATTCTGAGGGAGGATCTTCCACCCATTTGTATTATATAGAGGAGGATATCTCTAAGGAGGTGGTGATACCTCTTGATTCGATACCGGTAGTTCAGGAGTTCGCTGATGTGTTCCAGGATATTCCGATATTACAACCTAGCAGAGAGATAGAGTTTGTTATAGGTTTAATGCCGGGCACTCGGTCGATAGCCCGCGCACCTTACCGTATGGATCCAACGGAGATGAGGGAGTTATAGGACCAAATAGAACAGTTATTGGGTTAGAGGTTTATTCGTAGGAGTACTTCACCTTGGGGTGCCCCAGTACTGTTCGTTAAAAAGAGAGATGGATCATTACGGTTGTGTATTGATTATCGTGAGTTGAATAAGGTCATGATACGAAATAAGTATCCGTTTCCCTGAATTGATGACTTATTCAACCAGTTGAGAGGATCTTCTTTCTTCTCAAAGATTGACTTGAGGCCGAGATACCATCAGTTACAGATCAGGGAGCAGGATGTGTCGAAGACTACCTTTTTAATGAGATATGGTTCCTATGAGTTTAGGGTTATGCCTTTTGGGCTAACCAACGCCCAAGCCGTGTTTATGGACTTGATGAACAGGATTTTTAGAGAGTTCTGGATCAGTTTGTCATTATCTTCATAGATGACATCTTGATTTACTCTCAAACGGAAGAGGATCATGCCAAACACTTGAGGTAGGTTTTGTAGACTGCGACGACACGAGTTGTATGCAAAATATGAGAAATGTGGATTTTGACAGAAGGAAGTTGAGTTTTTGGGGCACATTATTTTGGATAGAGGGATATCCATAGATCCAGGGAAAGTGTCAGCGGTGAGGGAGTGGGGACAACCCACAACGCCGATGGAGATACGTAGTTTCTTGGGCTTAGTAGGATACTACATGAGGTTTATTCGGGGATTGTCGAAAATAGAGGGTCCATTGACTCATTTGACTCGCAAAGGAGTGCCATTTGTCTGGAATGATGTCTATCAGTTTTCTTTTGATGAGTTAAAGGACAAACTGACTTTAATACCAGCGTTAACATTGCCCAGGCCGGGAGTGGAGTATCTAGTCTACACGATGCATCCTTACTAGGACTTGGGGGTGTGCTTCAATAGGAGGATCAGGCTATAGCTTATGCTTCTCGAAAGCTTAAGCCTCATGAGAATAACTACCCCTCACACGACTTAGAGTTGGCGACAGTCGTGTTCGCACTCAGGATTTGGAGACATTACCTGGTGGGTGAACAGTTTCGCCTATTTACAGACCACAAATCACTGCAATACTTGTTCATGTAGAAGGAGATGGATATGCGTCAAGAAGATGGCTAGAGTTTGTAAAAGATTATCAGTTTGAGATACACTATCACCTAGGAAAGGCTAACGTAGTTGCAGATGCTTTGAGCCGTAGGCCAATAGATGAGATGACCGAGGTGTGGAAGGAACTAGGGCACCAAGATGTTATGGCCAGATCATTCATGTCAGTTATGACCGTCACACCGCAGATAGTGAAAAGGGTGGTCCAGGCACAGGCGACAGACCCTTTTTTCCAAGAGAGGATTAGCATCTCTTAGCCGGTGGAGTCGAGTCTTATTCAATAAGTTCTGAGGGAGGCTTGAGTTTCAACGGGAGACTCGTGGTTCCCGAGGGGGAGGACCTTTGACATGTAGTGATGACGGAGTCGCATGGGTCCAGATTTATGGTACATCCTGGCGAGGATAAGATGTACCAGGATATGAGGCGACAGTACTGGTGGAGTGGGATGAAGAGGGATATCACAGATTTCGTATCCAAGTGTACCACTTGTCATCTAGTAAAAGTGGACCATCAAAGGCCACCAATTTTACTTCAATCGTTAGAGATCCCTATGCAAAAATGGGAGGGCATTTCCATGGATTTTATTACTGGGTTGTCTACTTCACAGAGGGGGCACAATTCTATATGGGTTATTGTGGATCGGTTGACAAAAGTAGCCTATTTTATGCCAGTAAGGACATACTATACAGAGGGATAGTTTGCTAAGATATTTATTGTAGAGATAGTAAGACTGTATGGTGTGCCTCTTGATATCGTGTCAGATAGAGATAAGACATTTGTATCTCATTTTTGGGAGAGTTTCCAGGAGGTTATGAGTACCAAGTTTCGGTTGAGTATGGCATATCATCTGCAGATCGATGAGCAGACTGAGCGTACTAATCAGATGCTTGAGGACATGTTGCGCATGTGTATCCTTGACTTTGGGGGAAGTTGGTAGCAGTACCTTCCCCTGGTGGAGTTTGCTTACAAAAACTCCTATCAATTCACAATTGGCATGGCCCCATTCGAGGCATTATATGGGAGATCTTGTCGTTCTCCAACTTGTTGGCTAGAGGTGGCAGACAATAAGTTATTTAGGCCTGAGGTAATTTAGGATACATCGAGCAGGATCGAGATGATTCAAAGTTGCATAGGGGTAGCCCAGGACAGGTAGAAAATCTTCGCCGATGCTAAGAGGTCCTTTAGAGAGTTCATAGTGGTGGACCAAGTTTTGTTGAGAGTATCTCCTATGAAGGGGGTGATGAGGTTTGGGAAAATAGGGGAAATTGTCTCCGAGATAGGTAGGACAATTTCCTACTATTGAGAGGATCAAACCAGTGGCTTACACACTTGGGTTGCCTAATCACTTACACCATATTCATGATGTGTTTCACATATCGTCACTGAGGCGGTATCTTCAGGAATAGTTGGCCCATGAATCACCTTATACTCTTGACTCACTTGAGTCTACATTGTATAAGTGCTCATCTAGTTTGGAAATAGTGACAAAATTGAGTTCATTCCCTAGAATCCAAAAAACCTCAGACTCTACTCTTCATTCCTCTTGATTGATTGGTTAAAGGTATATTCACATTCATCCACACACATTAGGATTGCATTCATTCCATGTATATTGCATAAAATGATTGTGTGAGAGTTGTGTGTGTTTAATCCCATTTAAAATTGGTTTTAATAATTTTTGGGAATTTTTAATAATTTTTGAATGATTTTTTGGAAATTAAAATTTGGATTAAAAAGATTTTGGAGTTATTCTGCAATTTCTGGTTTTATATTTTCATACCTGAAAGTTGGTTTGGGTAGGATCCGAAAGCGCTTGAGAATTGAGGGTGCTTGTGTATTTATTTTCAGATGCGCGTGTGAGGTTCAATCGTAGCCCTACACCTGTCACAACACTATCGGCCTGATTTGTGTTTCTTTGAAGACACATAACCGTTATCCTTTATCAGCCCTTGGATCGTTGTTATCAACGCTCTGCATGAGTTTGAGGTCAATCCCTGTGATATCTCTCTCAACCAATCAGAGATTGTTTAACCCATCGCTTTTATTTCACCGTTGGATCAAAGTCAATTTGGTAGGACCAAATCTCAGCCTTTTATTTCGTGAGCCCTTCTCGAATCTTCTCCCCTCAGTATAAAAGCAGGGTTATACTTTGCATCTGAGAGCTTTTGCCATTTCATCTAGAGAGAAAAGAGAGAGAGAAGAAATAGAGAAGAGAGAGAGAAGAGAGAACAGAGAGAAACTCTAACCCATTTTCAAACCCTAATCTTCCTTATCCTAAAACAGTTTATACCAAACACCATCCTTGTGTTTGAGAGTGTTGTTGGTAGGGGTTGAAGGTCATTGATAGAGTTTTATCCTCTCGAGTTTAAGATCTTGTGTACAACTTAAACATTTAGGTTAGATCTGTATTTCTTGTTCATAGAAATTATAGATCAGGTCATTTCATGTTATATTACACTTAGATCTGCATATTTAGCTTCTCATCTTGAGAAATCAGTTTGTTGATTTATTTGCTGTAATTTTTTTCTAACTTTAGAATCAACAAATAATTTTCGATTTCTAGTTCTTTTTAAACAAGACTGTTGACCTAGTTGGAATCGCAATCGGTGGTTTTCAATTTCAAAAACATTTTCAAAACCCTATGAAATTGATTAAGACCTTGAACCGTCTTCCGAGCAAGGTAACCTTGGATTATGGGATTGATTAAAAGGTCAAACAAAGTTCTTTTGTTTCCTAAGAAGAGAGAAACTGAAAATCACAGCATTTAGATCTGATCTGTAATTTGATAGGACTGTTTGTTTAAAATAAGTATGTGTGTGTGCATGCATGTGTTAGAGCACCATCACAAACACTAAACACACTACAACACAAAAGTGTTAGTTATAAGATCTTGAATCATCAAGAGTCGACGTAAAGACTGGAACAAAGTGGAGAAGCTAGCAAACTGGGAAAGCCACATCAACATCAGAACTGTAGAGAAGTTAGAAGTAAAACCAGTGGGTACATTTCTAAATTTGTATAGGTCTGATTTGTGTACATGTGTGTTATATAGTTTCTAACTTGAATATTTTGTTTTAGTTGATTTTTCGTTTGTGACTTAGAAGTCACCGTGGATGTTTCCTTAATTGGGTGAGGTTTTACCACGTTAAAAATGCCTTGTTCTTAATCTTTCTACATCTCCTCGTCTCATTCTTGTGGTTGTGCTGAGTTTAATTGTTTTAAACTATTTTACTAAACCTGTTAGCAAATCTTGAACTGATCTCGTACATGTTTTATTAAACACATCTTGTGATTAAACTTATTTGATTTAAAGAAAATAATTTCCTCAAAAAACAGTTCGGAGTTACTTCAATAGTTTAATCTTATATTAAACGACCTAAGTAATGACTTTTTCAATTGGTATCAGAGCTTTGGATATCTTTTTAAAAGATCTTGTGTTCTGAAATTGTTTTCTTAAAATCAAACAATGGACGAGAAAAATGAAAGATTTGGTAACTTGACCAAACCTCCTCTCTTTGATGGAAACAACTTTGCTTACTCGAAAGTAAGGATGGTTGCTTTCATATAAGGAACTTTGGGAGATGATGTCTAGGACATTGTTGAAAATGGATATACTTATCCTACAAAACTAGCCACTAAAGGAAGTAATGAGAGGATTAAGAAAGTATTAAGTGAATTCACTCAAGAAGAAAAGCAAACTTCTCAAAATAATAACAAAGTAAAGAATGCCATTTTTATGTCTATAAATGAACATGAGTTCAAAAGGATCTCATCTTGTGCCACTTATAAGGAAGCTTGGGATACACTGATTACTGCACATGAAGGTGACACTAGAGTTAAGGCTGCTAAAACATAGATGCTTATCCAGCAGTATAACTCTATAATTATGTCAGACTCTGAATCCTTTGATGACTTTTACATGAAATTGACTGACATTCACTACACCAAAAACAATAAAACTATCACGGTTTAAAACCATGCCAGACGCAATCTGGCACGGTTCAAAACTGTGCCAGAATCAGGCGTGCTAGATTTTCTGGCGCGGTTTAAAACCGTGCCAGATTGGAAAATCTGGCACGCTTTTGGCACGCTTTTAAACTGTGCTAGTTTTTTAATCTGACACGCTTTTAAACAGTGCCAGATGTTAAATCTGGCACGCTTTTGGCACACGCCAAAACCGTGCCAAATTATCTATTTTCTGGAACGCTTTTGGCACGGTTATAAAGCGTGCCAGATTGTTTTCTAAGCGTTCTCATTTTTATGCATTGGCACGGTTTTGGCACGGTTTAAAACCGTGCCAGATTTTTCAGTTGATTAAAAAAAAATAATAGGAACCAAATCTAGAAAATCTGCAAATTCCAAATTCGGTAGGAAAAATATTTATTATTTGCAAAAACAAAATCAAGAAAATTAACAAATTATGAATATCGCAGGTTGTTGATAAACTAATGTGCATATAAACTTCAAAAAATTACAAGAGATAATACCAATATAAACCAACACATGACCATAAAAGTCGACAATAACTTCAAAAAATTACAAGAGTTAATAGTTCTCAGATAAAAAAAAAATTGGGCAGAGTTTCCTCTATTTTTTGAGCATTCCAAAACCTGCTAACATAAAATCTGCCCATATAAAGCCCGCATGACTATAAAAGTCAACAATAAAACTACTATAGCCAGCACGACCATAAAAATAAACCATAAAACTACGGAAGCCTGCTCGGCCATAAAACAAAAAATAGAATCCTGAATATTAACGACACTAAATACACAATCCCCCTGTTGTAAAGCATTGACTTCTTTGTGCGTTCCAAGTGGATAAAAGCTAACGATTGAATGTCATCCTAAAAAAAAATAAGACATAAAAAAGATACAATATTAGTAACCAAGTCATTTTTAAAAAAATATTCAAGCAAAAAAATGCATATACAAGAAGAAAAATTGCATATACGACTACGCGTTCAGTTCCTACAAGTTACATTGATCCCGTACGAGGTGTTTGTGCCTCCTACGGGGTCGTTTGGGAGCTGGTTCGGGTTTTCACCCCTTAACGGCCTGTTTTCAAGTCTAAGTGTGATTTTTGCAAATTATCGTCATATTCTCAAACCGGGAGTCCCGGGACTACGCGGTCAGTTCCTACAAGTTACATTGGTCCCGTGCGAGGTGTTCGTGCCTCCTACGGGGCCGTTTGGGGGCTGGTTCGGGTTTTCACCACTTAACGGCCTGTTTTCAAGTCAAAGTGTGATTTTTGCAAATTATCATCATACTCTCATACCGGGAGACCCAGGACTGCGCGGTCAGTTCCTACAAGTTACATTGGTCCCCTACGAGGTGTTCATGCCTCCTACGGGGTCGTTTGGGGGCTGGTTCGGATTTTCACCCTTTAACGGCCTGTTTCTAACTCTAAGTGTGATTTTTGCAAATTCGGGTCATACTCTCAAACCGAGAGTCCCGGGACTACGCGGTCAGTTGCTACAAGTTACATTGGACCCGTGTGAGGTGTTCGTGCCTCATACGGGGTCGTTTGGTGGCTAGTTTGGGTTTTCACCCCTTAACGGCCTGTTTTCATGTCTAAGTGTGATTTTTGCAAATTCGGGTCATACTCTCATACCGGGAGTCCCGGGACTACGCGGTCAGTTGCTACAAGTTACATTGGTCCCGTGCGAGGTGTCGTGCCTCTTACGGGGTCGTTTGGGGGCTGGTTTTGGTTTTCACCCCTTAACGGCCTGTTTTCAAGTCTAAGTGTGATTTTTGAAAATTATCATCATACTCTCAAACCGGAAGTCCCGGGACTACGCGGTCAGTTCCTACGAGTTACATTGGTCCCGTGCGAGGTGTTCGTGCCTCCTACGGGATCTTTTGGGGGCTGGTTTAGGTTTTCACCCCTTAACGGCCTGTTTACAAGTCTAAGTGTGATTTTTGCAAATTATCATCATACTCTCAAACTGGGAGTCCCGGGAGTACGCGGTCAGTCCCTAGAAGTTACATTGGTCCTGTACGGAGTGTTCGTGCCTCCTACGGGATCGTTTTGGGGCTCGTTGGGGTTTTCATCCCTTAACGACCTGTTTTCAAGTCTAAGTGTGATTTTTGCAAATTATCGTCATACTCTCAAACCGGGAGACCCGGGACGACGCGGTCAGTTCCTACAAGTTACATTGATCACGTGCGAGGTGTTCGTGCCTCCTACGGGGTCGTTTGGGGGCTGGTTCGGGTTTTCACCCCTTAACGGCCTGTTTTCAAGTCTAAGTGTGATTTTTGCAAATTATCGTCATTCTCTCAAACTGGGAGTCCCGGGACTACGCGGTCAGTTCCTACGAGTTACATTGGTCCCGTGCGAGGTGTTCGTGCCTCTTACGGGGTCGTTTGGGGGTGGTTCGGGTTTTCACCCCTTAACGGCTTGTTTTCAAGTCTAAGTGTGATTTTTGCAAATTATCATCATACTCTCATACCGGGAGTCCCGGGACTACGCGGTCAGTTCCTACAAGTTACATTGGTCCCCTACGAGGTGTTCGTGCCTCCTACGGGGTCGTCTGGGGGCTGGTTCGGGTTTTCACCCCTTAACGGCCTGTTTTCAACTCTAAGTGTGATTTTTGCAAATTCGGGTCATACTCTTAAACCGAGAGTCCCGGGACTACGCGGTCAGTTGTTACAAGTTACATTGGTCCCGTGTGAGGTGTTCGTGCCTCCTATGGGGTCGTTTGGGTGATGGTTCAGGTTTTCACCCCTTAAAGGCCTGGTTTCATGTCTAAGTGTGATTTTTGCAAATTCGGGTCATACTCTCATACCAGGAGTCCCGGGACTACGCGGTCAGTTGCTACAAGTTACGTTGGTCCCGTGCGAGGTGTTCGTGCCTCCTACGGGGTCGTTTGGGGGCTGGTTTTGGTTTTCACCCGTTAACGACCTGTTTTCAAGTCTAAGTGTGATTTTTGCAAATTATTATCATACTCTCAAACCGGAAGTCCCAGGACTACGCGGTCAGTTCCTACGAGTTACATTGGTCCCGTGCGAGGTGTTCGTGCCTCCTAAGGGGTCGTTTGGGGGCTGGTTTAGGTTTTCACCCCTTAACGGCCTCTTTTCAAGTCTAAGTGTGATTTTTGCGAATTATCGTCATACTCTCAAACCGGGAGTCTCGAGAATACGCGGTCAGTCCCTATAAGTTACATTGGTCCCGTGCGAGGTGTTCGTACCTCCTACGGGATCGTTTGGGGATGGTTGTGGTTTCCATCCCTTAACGACCTGTTTTCAAGTCTAAGTGTGATTTTTGCAAATTATCGTCATACTCTCAAATCGGGAGAACCGGGACTAAGCGGTGAGTTCCTACAAGTTACATTGGTCCCGTGCGAGGTGTTCGTGCCTCCTACGGGGTCGTTGGGGGTTGGTTTTGGTATTCACCTCGTAAAAGGCCTGGTTTTAAGTCAAAGTGTGATTTTTGCAAATTATCGTCATACTCTCAAACCGGAAGTCCCAGGACTATGTGGTCAGTTCCTACGAGTTACATTGGTCCAGTCCGACGTATTCGTGCCTCCTACGGGGTCGTTTGGGGGCTGGTTTAGGTTTTCACCCCTTAACGACCTGTTTTCAGGTCTAAGTGTGATTTTTGTAAATTATCGTGATACTCTCAAATCTGGAGTCCCGGGACTACGCGATCAGTCCCTACAAGTTACATTGGTCCCGTACGAGTTGTTCGTGCCTCCTACGGGATCGTTTGGGGTCTAGTTCGGGTTTTCACCCCTTAACGGCCTGTTTTCAAGTCTAAGGGTGATTTTTGCAAATTATCGTCATACTCTCAAACCGGGAGACCCGGCACTACGCGGTCAGTTCCTACAAGTTACTTGGTCTCGTGCGAGGTGTTCGTGCCTCCTACGGGGTCGTTTGGGGGCTGGTTCGGGTTTTCACCCCGTAACGGCCTGTTTTCAAGTCTAAGTGTGATTTTTGCAAATTATCATGATACTCTCAAACCAGGAGTCCCGGGAATACGCGGTCAGTTCCTACAAGTTACATTGGTCCCGTGCGAGGTGTTCGTGCCTCCTACGGGGCCGTTTGGGGGATGGTTCGGGTTTTCACCCCTTAACGGCCTGTTTTCAACTCTAAGTGTGATTTTTGCAAATTATCGTCATACGCTCATACCGGGAGACCCGGGACTACGCGGTCAGTTCCTACAAGTTACATTGGTCCCCTACGAGGTATTCATGCCTCCTACGGGGTCGTTTGGTGGCTGGTTTGGGTTTTCACCCCTTAACGGCCTGTTTTCATGTCTAAGTGTGATTTTTGCAAATTCGGGTCATACTCTCATACCGGGAGTCCCGGGACTACGTGGTCAGTGGCTACAAGTTACATTGGTCCCGTGCGAGGTGTTCGTGCCTCCTACGGGGTCATTTGGGGGCTGGTTTTGGTTTTCACCCCTTAACGGCTTGTTTTCAAGTCAAAGTGTGATTTTTGAAAATTATTATCATACTCTCAAACCGGAAGTCCCGGGACTACGCGGTCAGTTCCTACGAGTTACATTGGTCCCGTGCGAGGTGTTAGTGCCTCCTACGGGCTCGTTTGGGGGCTGGTTTAGGTTTTCACCCCTTAACGGCCTGTTTACAGGTCTAAGTGTGATTTTTGCATATTATCATCATACTCTCAAACCGGGGGTCCCGGGAGTACGCGGTCAGTCCCTACAAGTTACATTGGTCCCGTGCGAGGTGTTCGTACCTCCTACGGGATCGTTTGGGGCTCGTTGGGGTTTTCACCCCTTAACGACCTGTTTTCAAGTCTAAGTATGATTTTTGCAAATTATCGTCATACTCTCAAACCGGGAGACCCGGGACTACGCGGTCAGTTCCTACAAGTTACATTGAGCACGTGCGAGGTGTTCGTGCCTCCTACGGGGTCGTTTGGGGGCAGGTTCGGGTTTTCACCCCTTAACGGCCTGTTTTTAAGTCTAAGTGTGATTTTTGCAAATTATCGTCATGTTCTCAAACTGGGAGTCCCGGGACTACGCGGTCAGTTCCTACGAGTTACATTGGTCCCGTGCGAGGTGTTCGTGCCTCTTACGGGGTCGTTTGGTGGTTGGTTCGGGTTTTCACCCCTTAACGGCTTGTTTTAAAGTCTAAGTGTGATTTTTTCAAATTATCATCATACTCTCATACCGGGAGTCCCTGGACTACGCGGTCAGTTCCTACAAGTTACATTGGTCCCCTACGAGGTGTTCGTGCCTCCTACGGGGTCGTTTGGGGGCTGGTTCGTGTTTTCACCCCTAAACGGCCTGTTTTTAACTCTAAGTGTGATTTTTGCAAATTCGGGTCATACTCTTAAACCGAGAGTCCCGGGAATACGCGGTCAGTTGTTACAAGTTACATTGGTCCCGTGTGAGGTGTTCGTGCCTCCTATGGGGTCGTTTGGGGGCTGGTTCAGGTTTTCACCCCTTAACGGCCTGGTTTCATGTCTAAGTGTGATTTTTGCAAATTCGGGTCATACTCTCATACCAGGAGTCCCGGGTCTACGCGGTCAGTTGATACAAGTTACGTTGGTCCCGTGCGAGGTGTTCGTGCCTCCTACGGGGTCGTTTGGGGGCTAGTTTTGGTTTTCACCCGTTAACGATCTGTTTTCAAGTCTAAGTGTGATTTTTGAAAATTATCATCATACTCTCAAACCGGAAGTCCCGGGACTACGCGGCCAGTTCCTACGAGTTACATTGGTCCCGTGCGAGGTGTTCGTGCCTCCTAAGGGGTCGTTTGGGGGCTGGTTTAGGTTTTCACCCCTTAACGGCCTCTTTTCAAGTCTAAGTGTGATTTTTGCGAATTATCGTCATACTCTCAAACCGAGAGTCTAGAGAATACGCGGTCAGTCCCTACAAGTTACATTGGTCCCGTGCGAGGTGTTCGTACCTCCTACGGGATCGTTTGGGGCTGGTTGGGATTTCCATCCCTTAACGACCAGTTTTCAAGTCTAAGTGTGATTTTTACAAATTATCGTCATACTCTCAAACCGGGAGACTCGGGACTACGCGGTCAGTTCCTACAAGTTACATTGGTCCCGTGCGAGGTGTTCGTGCCTCCTACGGGGTCGTTTGGGGGCTGGTTTTGGTTTTCACCTCTTAACGGCCTGGTTTTAAGTCAATGTGTGATTTTTGCAAATTATCGTCATACTCTCAAACCGGAAGTCCCGGGACTATGTGGTCAGTTCCTACGAGTTACATTGGTCCCGTTCGACGTATTCGTGCCTCCTACGGGGTCGTTTGGGGGCTGGTTTAGGTTTTCACCCCTTAACGGCCTGTTTTCAGGTCTAAGTGTGATTTTTGCAAATTATCGTGATACTCTCAAATCTGGAGTCCCGGGACTACGCGATCAGTCCCTACAAGTTACATTGGTCTCGTACGAGTTGTTCGTGCCACCTACGGGATCGTTTGGGGTCTAGTTCGGGTTTTCACCCCTTAACGACCTGTTTTCAAGTCTAAGGTTGATTTTTGCAAATTATCGTCATACTCTCAAACCGGGAGACCCGGGACTACGCGGTCAGTTCCTACAAGTTACTTGGTCTCGTGCGAGGTGTTCGTGCCTCCTACGGGGTCGTTTGGGTGCTGGTTCGGGTTTTCACCCCTTAACGGCCTGTTTTCAAGTCTAAGTGTGATTTTTGTAAATTATCGTGATACTCTCAAACCGGGAGTCCCGAGACTACGCGGTCAGTTCCTACAAGTTACATTGGTCCCGTGCGAGGTGTTCGTGCCTCCTACGGGGCCGTTTGGGGGCTGGTTCGGGTTTTCACCCCTTAACGGCCTGTTTTCAAGTCAAAGTGTGATTTTTGCAAATTATCGTCATACTCTCATACCGGGAGACCCGGGACTACGCGGTCAGTTCCTACAAGTTACATTGGTCCCCTACGAGGTGTTCATGCCTCCTACGGGGTCGTTTGGGGGCTGGTTCGGATTTTCACCCTTTAACGGCCTGTTTTCAACTCTAAGTGTGATTTTTGCAAATTCGGGTCATACTCTCAAACCGAGAGTCCCGGGACTACGCGGTCAGTTGCTACAAGTTACATTGGACCCGTGTGAGGTGTTCGTGCCTCCTACGGGGTCGTTTGGTGGCTGGTTTGGGTTTTCACCCCTTAACGGCCTGTTTTCATGTCTAAGTGTGATTTTTGCAAATTTGGGTCATACTCTCATACCGGGAGTCCCGGGACTACGCGGTCAGTTGCTACAAGTTACATTGGTCCCGTGCGAGGTGTTCGTGCCTCCTACGGGGTCGTTTGGGGGCTGGTTTTGGTTTTCATCCCTTAACGGCCTGTTTTCAAGTCTAAGTGTGATTTTTGAAAATAATCATCATACTCTCAAACCGGAAGTCCCGGGACTACGCGGTCAGTTCCTACGAGTTACATTGATCCCGTGCGAGGTGTTCGTGCCTCCTACGGGGTCTTTTGGGGGCTGGTTTAGGTTTTCACCCCTTAACGGCCTGTTTACAAGTCTAAGTGTGATTTTTGCAAATTATCATCATACTCTCAAACCGGGAGTCCCGGGAGTACGCGGTCAGTCCCTACAAGTTACATTGGTCCCGTGCGGAGTGTTCGTGCCTCCTACGGGATCGTTTTGGGGCTCGTTGGGGTTTTCATCCCTTAACGACCTGTTTTCAAGTCTAAGTGTGATTTTTGCAAATTATCGTCATACACTCAAACCGGGAGACCCGGGACTACGCGGTCAGTTCCTACAAGTTAGATTGATCACGTGCGAGGTGTTCGTGCCTCCTACGGGGTCGTTTGGGGGCTGGTTCGGGTTTTCACCCCTTAACGGCCTGTTTTCAAGTCTAAGTGTGATTTTTGCAAATTATCGTCATGCTCTCAAACTGGGTGTCCCGGGACTACGCGGTCAGTTCCTACGAGTTACACTGGTCCCGTGCGAGGTGTTCGTGCCTCTTACTGGGTAGTTTGGGGGTTGGTTCGGGTTTTCACCCCTTAACGGCTTGTTTTCAAGTCTAAGTGTGATTTTTGCAAATTATCATCATACTCTCATACCGGGAGTCCCGGGACTACGCGGTCAGTTCCTACAAGTTACTTGGTCTCGTGCGAGGTGTTCGTGCCTCCAACGGGGTCGTTTGGGGGCTGGTTCGGGTTTTCACCCCGTAACGGCCTGTTTTCAAGTCTAAGTGTGATTTTTGCAAATTATCGTGATACTCTCAAACCGGGAGTCCCGGGAATACGCGGTCAGTTCCTACAAGTTACATTGGTCCCGTGCGAGGTGTTCGTGCCTCCTACGGGGCCGTTTGGGGGATGGTTCGGGTTTTCACCCCTTAACGGCCTGTTTTCAACTCTAAGTGTGATTTTTGCAAATTATCGTCATACGCTCATACCGGGAGACCCGGGACTACGCGGTCAGTTCCTACAAGTTACATTGGTCCCCTACGAGGTGTTCATGCCTCCTACGGGGTCGTTTGGTGGCTGGTTTGGGTTTTCACCCCTTAACGGCCTGTTTTCATGTCTAAGTGTGATTTTTGCAAATTCGGGTCATACTCTCATACCGGGAGTCTCGGGACTACGCGGTCAGTGGCTACAAGTTACATTGGTCCCGTGCGAGGTGTTTGTGCCTCCTACGGGGTCATTTGGGGGCTGGTTTTGGTTTTCACCCCTTAACGGCTTGTTTTCAAGTCTAAGAGTGATTTTTGAAAATTATCATCATACTCTCAAACCGGAAGTCCCGGGACTACGCGGTCAGTTCCTACGAGTTACATTGGTCCCGTGCGAGGTGTTCGTGCCTCCTACGGGCTCGTTTGGTGGCTAGTTTAGGTTTTCACCCCTTAACGGCCTGTTTACAGGTCTAAGTGTGATTTTTGCATATTATCATCATACTCTCAAACCGGGGGTCCCGGGAGTACGCGGTCAGTCCCTACAAGTTACATTGGTCCCGTGCGAGGTGTTCGTACCTCCTACGGGATCGTTTGGGGCTCGTTGGGGTTTTCACCCCTTAACGACCTGTTTTCAAGTCTAAGTATGATTTTTGCAAATTATCATCATACTCTCAAACCGGGAGACCCGAGACTACGCGGTCAGTTCCTACAAGTTACATTGATCACGTGCGAGGTGTTCGTGCCTCCTACGGGGTCGTTTGGGGGCAGGTTCGGGTTTTCACCCCTTAACGGCCTGTTTTTAAGTCTAAGTGTGATTTTTGCAAATTATCGTCATGCTCTCAAACTGGGAGTCCCGGGACTACGCGGTCAGTTCCTACGAGTTACATTGGTCCCGTGCGAGGTGTTCGTGCCTCTTACGGGGTCGTTTGGGGGTTGGTTCGGGTTTTCACCCCTTAACGGCTTGTTTTTAAGTCTAAGTGTGATTTTTGCAAATTATCATCACACTCTCATACCGGGAGTCCCGGGACTACGCGGTCAGTTCCTACAAGTTACATTGGTCCCCTACGAGGTGTTCGTGCCTCCTACGGGGTCGTTTGGGGGCTGGTTCGGGTTTTCACCCCTAGACGGCCTGTTTTTAACTCAAAGTGTGATTTTTGCAAATTCGGGTCATACTCTTAAACCGAGAGTCCCGGGACTACGCGGTCAGTTGTTACAAGTTACATTGGTCCCGTGTGAGGTGTTCGTGCCTCCTATGGGGTCGTTTGGGGGCTGGTTCAGGTTTTCACCCCTTAACGGCCTGGTTTCATGTCTAAGTGTGATTTTTGCAAATTCGGGTCATACTCTCATACCAGGAGTCCTGGGTCTACGCGGTTAGTTGATACAAGTTACGTTGGTCCCGTGCGAGGTGTTCGTGCCTCCTACGGGGTCGTTTGGGGGCTAGTTTTGGTTTTTACCCGTTAACGACCTGTTTTCAAGTCTAAGTGTGATTTTTGAAAATTATCATCATACTCTCAAACCGGAAGTCCCGGGACTACGCGGCCAGTTCCTACGAGTTACATTGGTCCCGTGCGAGGTGTTCGTGCCTCCTAAGGGGTCGTTTGGGGGCTGGTTTAGGTTTTCACCCCTTAACGGCCTCTTTTCAAGTCTAAGTGTGATTTTTGCGAATTATCGTCATACTCTCAAACCGAGAGTCTAGAGAATACGCGGTCAGTCCCTACAAGTTACATTGGTCCCGTGCGAGGTGTTCGTACCTCCTACGGGATCGTTTGGGGCTGGTTGGGATTTCCATCCCTTAACGACCAGTTTTCAAGTCTAAGTGTGATTTTTACAAATTATCGTCATACTCTCAAACCGGGAGACTCGGGACTACGCGGTCAGTTCCTACAAGTTACATTGGTCCCGTACGAGGTGTTCGTGCCTCCTACGGGGTCGTTTGGGGGCTGGTTTTGGTTTTCACCTCTTAACGGCCTGGTTTTAAGTCAATGTGTGATTTTTGCAAATTATCGTCATACTCTCAAACCAAAAGTCCCGGGACTATGTGGTCAGTTCCTACGAGTTACATTGGTCCCGTCCGACGTATTCGTGCCTCCTACGGGGTCGTTTGGGGGCTGGTTTAGGTTTTCACCCCTTAACGGCCTGTTTTCAGGTCTAAGTGTGATTTTTGCAAATTATCGTGATACTCTCAAATCTGGAGTCCCGGGACTACGCGATCAGTCCCTACAAGTTACATTGGTCCCGTACGAGTTGTTCGTGCCTCCTACGGGATCGTTTGGGGTCTAGTTCGGGTTTTCACCCCTTAACGACCTGTTTTCAAGTCTAAGGTTGATTTTTGCAAATTATCGTCATACTCTCAAACCGGGAGACCCGGGACTACGCGGTCAGTTCCTACAAGTTACTTGGTCTCGTGCGAGGTGTTCGTGCCTCCTACGGGGTCGTTTGGGTGCTGGTTCGGGTTTTCACCCCTTAACGGCTTGTTTTCAAGTCTAAGTGTGATATTTTTAAATTATCGTGATACTCTCAAACCGGGAGTCCCGGGACTACGCGGTCAGTTCCTACAAGTTACAATGGTCCCGTGCGAGGTGTTCGTGCCTCCTACGGGGTCGTTTGGGGTCTGGTTCGGGTTTTCACCCCTTAACGGCCTGTTTTCAAGTCAAAGTGTGATTTTTGCAAATTATCGTCATACTCTCATACCGGGAGACCCGGGACTACGCGGTCAGTTCCTACAAGTTACATTGGTCCCCTACGAGGTGTTCATGCCTCCTACGGGGTCGTTTGGGGGCTGGTTCGGATTTTCACCCTTTAACGGCCTGTTTTCAACTCTAAGTGTGATTTTTGCAAATTCGGGTCATACTCTCAAACCGAGAGTCCCGGGACTACGCGGTCAGTTGCTACAAGTTACATTGGACCCGTGTGAGGTGTTCGTGCCTCCTACGGGGTCGTTTGGTGGCTGGTTTGGGTTTTCACCCCTTAACGGCCTGTTTTCATGTCTAAGTGTGATTTTTGCAAATTCGGGTCATACTCTCATACCGGGAGTCCCGGGACTACGCGGTCAGTTGCTACAAGTTACATTGGTCCCGTGCGAGGTGTTCGTGCCTCCTACGGGGTCGTTTGGGGGCTGGTTTTGGTTTTCATCCCTTAACGGCCTGTTTTCAAGTCTAAGTGTGATTTTTGAAAATAATCATCATACTCTCAAACCGGAAGTCCCGGGACTACGCGGTCAGTTCCTACGAGTTACATTGTTCCCCTACGAGGTGTTCGTGCCTACTACGGGGTCGTTTGGGGGCTGGTTCGGGTTTTCACCCCTTAGCGGCCTGTTTTCAACTCTAAGTGTGATTTTGTCATACTCTCGAACCGGAAGACCCGGGACTATGCGGTCAGTTCCTACGAGTTACATTGGTCTTTTGCGAGGTGTTCATGCCTCCTACGGGGTTGTTTGGGGCTGGTTCGTGTTTTCAACCCTTAACGGCCTGTTTTCAAGTCTAAGTGTGATTTTTGCAAATTCGGGTCATACTCTCATACCGGGAGTCCCGGGACTACGCGGTCAGTTGCTACAAGTTACATTGGACCCGTGTGAGTTGCTCGTGCCTCCTACGGGGTCGTTTGGGGGCTGGTTCGGGTTTTCACCCCTTAACGGCCTGTTTTCAAGTCTAAGTGTGATTTTTGCAAATTATCGTCATGCTCTCAAACTGGGAGTCCCGGGACTACGCGGTCAGTTCCTACGAGTTACATTGGTCCCGTGCGAGGTGTTCGTGCCTCTTACTGGGTCGTTTGGGGGTTGGTTCGGGTTTTCACCCCTTAACGGCTTGTTTTCAAGTCTAAGTGTGATTTTTGCAAATTATCATCATACTCTCATACCGGGAGTCCCGGGACTACGCGGTCAGTTCCTACAAGTTACATTGGTCCCCTACGAGGTGTTCGTGCCTCCTACGGGGTCGTTTGGGGGCTGGTTCGTGTTTTCACCCCTAAACGGCCTGTTTTCAACTCTAAATGTGATTTTTGCAAATTCGGGTCATACTCTTAAACCGAGAGTCCCGGGACTACGCGGTCAGTTGTTACAAGTTACATTGGTCCCGTGTGAGGTGTTCGTGCCTCCTATGGGGTCGTTTGGGGGCTGGTTCAGGTTTTCACCCCTTAACGGCCTGGTTTCACGTCTAAGTGTGATTTTTGCAAATTCGGGACATACTCTCATACCAGGAGTCCCGGGACTACGCGGTCAGTTGCTACAAGTTACGTTGGTCCCGTGCGAGGTGGTCGTGCCTCTTACGGGGTCGTTTGGGGGCTGGTTTTGGTTTTCACCCGTTAACCACCTGTTTTCAAGTCTAAGTGTGATTTTTGCAAATTATCATCATACTCTCAAACCGGAAGTCCCGGGACTACGCGGTCAGTTCCTACGAGTTACATTGGTCCCGTGCGAGGTGTTCGTGCCTTCTAAGGGGTCGTTTGGGGGCTGGTTTAGATTTTCACCCCTTACCGACCTCTTTTCAAGTCTAAGTGTGATTTTTGCGAATTATCGTCATACTCTCAAACCGAGATTCTCGAGAATACGCGGTCAGTCCCTACAAGTTACATTGGTCCCGTGCGAGGTGTTCGTACCTCCTACGGGATCGTTTGGGGCTGGTTGGGATTTCCATCCCTTAACGACCTGTTTTCAAGTCTAAGTGTGATTTTTGCAAATTATCGTCATACTCTCAAACCGGGAGACCCAGGACTACACGGTCAGTTCCTACAAGTTACATTGGTCCCGTGCGAGGTGTTCGTGCCTCCTACGGGGTCGTTTGGGGGCTGGTTTTGGTTTTCACCTCTTAACGGCCTGGTTTTAAGTCAATGTGTGATTTTTGCAAATTATCGTCATACTCTCAAACCGAAAGTCCCAGGACTATGTGGTCAGTTCCTACGAGTTACATTGGTCCCGTCCGACGTATTGGTGCCTCCTACGGGGTCGTTTGGGGGCTGGTTTAGGTTTTCACCCCTTAACGGCCTGTTTTCAGGTCTAAGTGTGATTTTTGCAAATTATCGTGATACTCTCAAATCTGGAGTCCCGGGACTACGCGATCAGTCCCTACAAGTTACATTGGTCCCGTACGAGTTGTTCGTGCCTCCTACGGGATCGTTTGGGGTCTAGTTCGGGTTTTCACCCCTTAACGGCCTGTTTTCAAGTCTAAGGGTGATTTTTGCAAATTATCGTCATACTCTCAAACTGGGAGACCCGGGACTACGCGATCAGTTCCTACAAGTTACATGGTCTCGTGCGAGGTGTTCGTGCCTCCTACGGGGTCGTTTGGGGGCTGGTTCGGGTTTTCACCCCTTAACGGCCTGTTTTCAAGTGTAAGTGTGATTTTTGCAAATTATCGTGATACTAAAAAACCGGGAGTCCCGGGACTACGCGATCAGTTCCTACAAGTTACATTGGTCCCGTGCGAGGTGTTCGTGCCTCCTACGGGGCCGTTTGGGGGCTGGTTCGAGTTTTCACCCCTTAACGGCCTGTTTTCAAGTCAAAGTGTGATTTTTGCAAATTATCGTCATACTCTCATACCGGGAGACCTGTGACTACGCGGTCAGTTCCTACAAGTTACATTGGTCCCCTACGAGGTGTTCATGCCTCCTACGGGGTCGTTTGGGGGCTGGTTCGGATTTTCACCCTTTAACGGCCTGTTTTCAACTCTAAGTGTGATTTTTGCAAATTCGGGTCATACTCTCAAGCCGAGAGTCCCGGGACTACGCGGTCAGTTGCTACAAGTTACATTGGACCCGTGTGAGGTGTTCGTGCCTCCTACGGGGTCGTTTGGTGGCTGGTTTGGGTTTTCACCCCTTAACGTCCTGTTTTCATGTCTAAGTGTGATTTTTGCAAATTCGGGTCATACTCTCATACCGGGAGTCTCGGGACTACGCGGTCAGTTCCTACAAGTTACATTGGTCCCGTGCGAGGTGTTCGTGCCTCCTACGGGGTCGTTTGGGGGCTGGTTTTGGTTTTCACCCCTTAACGGCCTGTTTTCAAGTCTAAGTGTGATTTTGGAAAATTATCATCATACTCTCAAACCGGAAGTCCCAGGACTATGTGGTCAGTTGTTACAAGTTACATTGGTCCCGTGTGAGGTGTTCGTGCCTCCTATGGGGTCGTTTGGGGGCTGGTTCAGGTTTTCACCCCTTAACGGCCTGGTTTCATGTCTAAGTGTGATTTTTGCAAATTCGGGTCATACTCTCATACCAGGAGTCCCGGGACTACGCGATCAGTTGCTACAAGTTACGTTGGTCCCGTGCGAGGTGTTCGTGCCTCCTACGGGGTCGTTTGGGGGCTGGTTTTGGTTTTCACCCGTTAACCACCTGTTTTCAGGTCTAATTGTGATTTTTGCAAATTATCCTCATACTCTCAAACCGGAAGTCCCGGGACTACGCGGTCAGTTCCTACGAGTTACATTGGTCCCGTGAGAGGTGTTCGTGCCTCCTAAGGGGTCGTTTGGGGGCGGGTTTAGGTTTTCATCCCTTAACGGCCTCTTTTCAAGTCTAAGTGTGATTTTTGCGAATTATCGTCATACTCTCAAACCGGGAGTCTCGAGAATACGCGGTCAGTCCCTACAAGTTACATTGGTCCCGTGCGAGGTGTTCGTACCTCCTACGGGATCGTTTGGGGCTGGTTGGGGTTTCCATCCCTTAACGACCTGTTTTCAAGTCTAAGTGTGATTTTTGCAAATTATCATCATACTCTCAAACCGGGAGACCCGGGACTACGCGGTCAGTTCCTACAAGTTACATTGGTCCCGTGCGAGGTGTTCGTGCCTCCTACGGGGTCGTTTGGGGGCTGGTTTTGGTTTTCACCTCTTAACGGCCTGGTTTTAAGTCAAAGTGTGATTTTTGCAAATTATCGTCATACTCTCAGACCGGAAGTCCCAAGACTATATGGTCAGTTCCTACGAGTTACATTGGTCCCGTCCGACGTATTCGTGCCTCCTACGGGGTCGTTTGGGGGCTGGTTTAGGTTTTCACCCCTTAACGGCCTGTTTTCAGGTCTAAGTGTGATTTTTGCAAATTATCGTGATACTCTCATATCTGGAGTCCCGGGACTACGCGATCAGTCCCTACAAGTTACATTGGTCCCGTACGAGTTGTTCGTCCCTCCTACGGGATCGTTTGGGGTCTAGTTCGGGTTTTCACCCCTTAACGGCCTGTTTTCAAGTCTAAGTGTGATTTTTGCAAATTATCGTCATACTCTCAAACCGGGAGACCCGGGACTACGCGGTCAGTTCCTACAAGTTACTTGGTCTCATGCGAGGTGTTCGTGCCTCCTACGGGGTCGTTTGGGTGCTGGTTCGGGTTTTCACCCCTTAACGGCCTGTTTTCAAGTCTAAGTGTGATTTTTGCAAATTATCGACATACTCTCAAACCGGGAAACCCGGGACTACGCGGTGAATTCCTACGAGTTACATTGGTCCCGTGCGAGGTGTTCATGCCTCCTACGGGGTTGTTTGGGGCTGGTTCGTGTTTTCAACCCTTAACGGCCTGTTTTCAAGTCTAAGTGTGATTTTTGCAAATTCGGGTCATACTCTCATACCGGGAGTCCCGGGACTACGCGGTCAGTTGCTACAAGTTACATTGGTCCCGTGCGAGGTGTTCGTGCCTCCTACGGGGTCGTTTGGGGGCTGGTTTTGGTTTTCACCCCTTAACGGCCTGTTTTCAAGTCTAAGTGTGATTTTTGAAAATTATCATCATACTCTCAAACCGAAAGTCCTGGGACTACGCGATCAGTTCCTACGAGTTACATTGGTCCCGTGCGAGGTGTTCGTGCCTCCTACGGGGTCTTTTGGGGGCTGGTTTAGGTTTTCACCCCTTAACGGCCTGTTAACAAGTCTAAGTGTGATTTTTGCAAATTATCATCATACTCTCAAACCGGGAGTCCCGGGAGTACGCGGTCAGTCCCTACAAGTTACATTGGTCCCGTGCGGAGTGTTCGTGCCTCCTACGGGATCGTTTTGGGGCTCGTTGGGGTTTTCATCCCTTAACGACCTGTTTTCAAGTCTAAGTGTGATTTTTGCAAATTATAGTCATACTCTCAAACCGGGAGACCCGGGACTACGCGGTCAGTTCCTACAAGTTACATTGATCACTTGCGAGGTGTTCGTGCCTCCTACGGGGTCGTTTGGGGGCTGGTTCGGGTTTTCACCCCTTAACGGCCTGTTTTCAAGGTTAAGTGTGATTTTTGCAAATTATCGTCATGCTCTCAAACTGGGAGTCCCGGGACTACGCGGTCAGTTCCTACGAGTTACATTGGTCCCGTGCGAGGTGTTCGTGCCTCTTACGGGGTCGTTTGGGGCTTGGTTCGGGTTTTCACCCCTTAACGGCTTGTTTTCAAGTCTAAGTGTGATTTTTGCAAATTATCATCATACTCTCATACCGGGAGTCCCGGGACTACGCGGTCAGTTCCTACAAGTTACATTGGTCCCCTACGAGGTGTTCGTGCCTCCTACGGGGTCGTTTGGGGGCTGGTTCGGGTTTTCACCCCTAAACGGCCTGTTTTCAACTCTAAGTGTGATTTTTGCAAATTCGGGTCATACTCTTAAACCGAGAGTCCCGGGACTACGCAGTCAGTTGTTACAAGTTACATTGGTCCCGTGTGAGGTGTTCGTGACTCCTATGGGGTCGTTTGGGGGCTGGTTCAGGTTTTCACCCCTTAACGGCCTGGTTTCATGTCTAAGTGTGATTTTTGCAAATTCGGGTCATACTCTCATACCAGGAGTCCCGGGACTACGCGGTCAGTTGCTACAAGTTACGTTGGTCCCGTGCGAGGTGTTCGTGCCTCCTACGGGGTCGTTTGGGGGCTGGTTTTGGTTTTCACCCGTTAACGACCTGTTTTCAAGTCTAAGTGTGATTTTTGCAAATTATCATGATACTCTCAAACCGAAAGTCCCGGGACTACGCGATCAGTTCCTACGAGTTACATTGGTCCCGTGCGAGGTGTTCGTGCCTCTTAAGGGGTCGTTTGGGGGCTGGTTTAGGTTTTCACCCCTTAACGGCCTCTTTTCAAGTCTAAGTGTGATTTCTGCGAATTATCGTCATACTCTCAAACCGAGAGTCTCGAGAATACGGGGTCAGTCCCTATAAGTTACATTGGTCCCGTGCGAGGTGTTCGTACCTCCTACGGGATCGTTTGGGGCTGGTTGGGATTTCCATCCCTTAACGACCTGTTTTCAAGTCTAAGTGTGATTTTTGTAAATTATCGTCATACTCTCAAACCGGGAGACCCAGGACTACGCGGTCAGTTCCTACAAGTTACATTGGTCCCGTGCAAGGTGTTTGTGCCTCCTACGGGGTCGTTTGGGGGCTGGTTTTGGTTTTCACCTCTTAACGGCCTGGTTTTAAGTCAATGTGTGATTTTTGCAAATTATCGTCATACTCTCAAACCGGAAGTCCCAGGACTATGTGGTCAGTTCCTACGAGTTACATTGGTCCCGTCCGACGTATTCGTGCCTCCTACGGGGTCGTTTGGGGGCTGGTTTAGGTTTTCACCCCTTAACGGCCTGTTTTTAGGTCTAAGTGTGATTTTTGCAAATTATCGTGATACTCTCAAATCTGGAGTCCCCGGACTACGCGATCAGTCCCTACAAGTTACATTGGTCCCGTACGAGTTGTTCGTGCCTCCTACGGGATCGTGTGGGGTATAGTTCGGGTTTTCACCCCTTAACGGCCTGTTTTCAAGTCTAAGGGTGATTTTTGCAAATTATCATCATACTCTCAAACCGGGAGACCCGGGACTACGCGGTCAGTTCCTACAAGTTACTTGGTCTCGTGCGAGGTGTTTGTGCCTCCTACGGGGTCGTTTGAGGGCAGGTTCGGGTTTTCACCCCTTAACGGCCTGTTTTCAAGTGTAAGTGTGATTTTTGTAAATTATCGTGATACTCACAAACTGGGAGTCCCGGGACTACGCGGTCAGTTCCTACAAGTTACATTGGTCCCGTGCAAGGTGTTCGTGCCTCCTACGGGGCCGTTTGGGGGCTGGTTCGGGTTTTCACCCCTTAACGGCCTGTTTTCAAGTCAAAGTGTGATTTTTGCAAATTATCGTCATACTCTCATACCGGGAGACCCGGGACTACGCGGTCAGTTCCTACAAGTTACATTGGTCCCCTACGAGGTGTTCATGCCTTCTACGGGGTCGTTTGGAGGCTGGTTCGGATTTTCACCCTTTAACCGCCTGTTTTCAACTCTAAGTGTGATTTTTGCAAATTCGGGTCATACTCTCAAACCGAGAGTCCCGGGACTACGCAATCAGTTGCTACAAGTTACATTGGACCCGTGTGAGGTGTTCGTGCCTCCTACGGGGTCGTTTGGTGGCTGGTTTGGGTTTTCACCCCTTAACGGCCTGTTTTCATGTCTAAGTGTGATTTTTGCAAATTCGGGTCATACTCTCATACCGGGAGTCCTGCGACAACGCGGTCAGTTGCTACAAGTTACATTGGTCCCGTACGAAGTGTTCGTGCCTCCTACGGGGTCGTTTGGGGGCTGGTTTTGGTTTTCACCCCTTAACGGCCTGTTTTCAAGTCTAAGTGTGATTTTTGAAAATTATCATCATACTCTCAAACCGGAAGTCCCGGGACTACGCGGTCAGTTCCTACGAGTTACATTGGTCCCGTGCGAGGTGTTCGTGCCTCCTACGGGGTCTTTTGGGGGTTGGTTTAGGTTTTCACCCCTTAACGGCCTGTTTACAAGTCTAAGTGTGATTTTTGCAAATTATCATCATACTCTCAAACCGGGAGTCCCGGGAGTACGCGGTCAGTCCCTACAAGTTACATTGGTCCCGTGCGGAGTGTTCGTGCCTCCTACGGGATCGTTTTGGGGCTCGTTGGGGTTTTCATCCCTTAACGATCTGTTTTCAAGTCTAAGTGTGATTTCTGCAAATTATCGTCATACTCTCAAACCGGGAGACCCGGGACTACACGGTCAGTTCCTACAAGTTACATTAATCACGTGCGAGGTGTTCGTGCCTCCTACGGGGTCGTTTGGGGGCTGGTTCGGGTTTTCACCCCTTAACGGCCTGTTTTCAAGTCTAAGTGTGATTTTTGCAAATTATCGTCATGCTCTCAAAATGGGAGTCCCGGGACTACGCGGTCAGTTCCTACGAGTTACGTTGGTCCCGTGCGAGGTGTTCGTGCCTCTTACGGGGTCGTTTGGGGGTTGGTTCGGGTTTTCACCCCTTAACGGCTTGTTTTCAAGTCTAAGTGTGATTTTTGCAAATTATCATCATACTCTCATACCGGGAGTCCTGGGTCTACGCGGTCAGTTCCTACAAGTTACATTGGTCCCCTACGAGGTGTTCGTGCCTCCTACGGGATCGTTTGGGGGCTGGTTCGGGTTTTCACCCCTTAACGGCCTGTTTTCAACTCTAAGTGTGATTTTTGCAAATTCGGGTCATACTCTTAAACCGAGAGTCCCGGGAGTACGCGGTCAGTTGTAAAAACTTACATTGGTCTCGTGTGAGGTGTTCGTGCCTCCTATGGGGTCGTTTGGGGGCTGGTTCAGGTTTTCACCCCTTAACGGCCTGGTTTCATGTCTAAGTGTGATTTTTGCAAATTCGGGTCATACTCTCATACCAGGAGTCCCGGGACTACGCGGTCAGTTGCTACAAGTTACGTTGGTCCCGTGCGAGGTGTTCGTGCCTCCTACGGGGTCGTTTGGGGGCTGGTTTTGGTTTTCACCGGTTAACGACCCGTTTTCAGGTCGAAGTGTGATTTTTGCAAATTATCATCATACTCTCAAACCGGAAGTCCCGGGACTACGCGGTCAGTTCCTACGAGTTACATTGGTCCCGTGTGAGGTGTTCGTGCCTCCTAAGGGGTCGTTTGGGGGCTGGTTTAGGTTTTCACCCCTTAACGGACTCTTTTCAAGTCTAAGTGTGATTTTTGCGAATTATCGTCATACTCTCAAACCGGGAGTCTCGAGAATACGCGGTCAGTCCCTACAAGTTACATTGGTCCCGTGCGAGGTGTTCGTACCTCCTACGGGATCGTTTGGGGCTGGTTGGGGTTTCCATCCCTTAACGACCTGTTTTCAAGTCTAAGTGTGATTTTTGCAAATTATCGTCATACTCTCAAACCGGGAGACCCGGGACTACGCGGTCAGTTCCTACAAGTTACATTGGTCCCGTGCGAGGTGTTCGTGCCTCCTACGGTGTCGTTTGGGGGCTGGTTTTGGTTTTCACCTCTTAACGGCCTGGTTTTAAGTCAAAGTGTGATTTTTGCAAATTCGGGTCATACTCTCAAGCCGGGAGTCCCGGGACTACGCGGTCAGTTTCTACGAGTTACATTGGTCCCCTACGAGGTGTTCGTGCCTCCTACGGGATCGTTTGGGGGCTGGTTCGGGTTTTCACCCCTTAACGGCCTGTTTTCAGGTCTAAGTGTGATTTTTGCAAATTATCGTGATACTCTCAAATCTGGAGTCCCGGGACTACGCGATCAGTTCCTACAAGTTACATTGGTCCCGTACGAGTTGTTCGTGCCTCCTACGGGATCGTTTGGGGTCTAGTTCGGGTTTTCACCCCTTAACGGCCTGTTTTCAAGTCTAAGTGTGATTTTTGCAAATTATCGTCACACTCTCAAACCGGGAGACCCGGGACTACGCGGTCAGTTCCTACAAGTTACTTGGTCTCCTGCGAGGTGTTCGTGCCTCCTACGGGGTCGTTTGGGGGCTGGTTCGGGTTTTCACCCCTTAACGGCCTGTTTTCAAGTCTAAATGTGATTTTTGCAAATTATCGTCATACTCTCAAACCGGGAGACTCGGGACTACGCGATGAATTCCTACGAGTTACATTGGTCCCGTGCGAGGTGTTCGTGCCTCCTACGGAGTCGTTTGGGGGCTGGTTCTAGTTTTCACCCCTTAACGGCCTGTTTTTAAATCTAAGTGTGATTTTTGCAAATTATCGTGATTCTCTCAAACCGGGAGTCCCGAGACTACGCAGTCAGTTCCTATGAGTTACATTGGTCCCGTGCGAGGTGTTCGTGCCTCCTACGGGGTTGTTTGGGGCCTGGTTTGGGTTTTCACCCCTTAACGGCTTGTTTTCAAGTCTAAGTGTGATTTTTGCAAATTATCATCATAATCTCAAACCGGGAGTCCGGGATTACGCGGTCTGTTCCTACGAGTTACATTGGTCCCGTGCGAGGTGTTCGTGCCTCCTACGGGGTCATTTGGGGGCTGGTTCGGGTTTTCACCCCTTAATGACCTGTTTTCAAGTCTCAGGGTAATTTTTGCAAATTATCGTCACACTCTCATAACAGGAGTCCCGGGACTACGCGGTCAGTTCCTACAAGTTACATTGTTCCCCTACGAGGTGTTCGTGCCTACTACGGGGTCGTTTGGGGGCTGGTTCGGGTTTTCACCCCTTAGCGGCCTGTTTTCAACTCTAAGTGTGATTTTGTCATACTCTCGAACCGGAAGACCCGGGACTATGCGGTCAGTTCCTACGAGTTACATTGGTCTTTTGCGAGGTGTTCATGCCTCCTACGGGGTTGTTTGGGGCTGGTTCGTGTTTTCAACCCTTAACGGTCTGTTTTCAAGTCTAAGTGTGATTTTTGCAAATTCGGGTCATACTCTCATACCGGGAGTCCCGGGACTACGCGGTCAGTTGCTACAAGTTACATTGGACCCGTGTGAGTTGCTCGTGCCTCCTACGGGGTCGTTTGGTGGCTGGTTTGGGTTTTCACCCCTTAACGGCCTGTTTTCATGTCTAAGTGTGATTTTTGTAAATTCGGTTAATACTCTCATACCCGGAGTCCCGGGACTACGCGGTCAGTTGCTACAAGTTACATTGGTCCCGTGCGAGGTGTTCGTGCCTCCTACGGTGTCGTTTGGGGGCTGGTTTTGGTTTTCACCTCTTAACGGCCTGGTTTTAAGTCAAAGTGTGATTTTTGCAAATTATCTTCATACTCTCAAACCGGAAGTCCCAGGATTATGTGGTCAGTTCCTACGTGTTACATTGGTCCCGTCCGACGTATTCGTGCCTCCTACGGGGTCGTTTGGGGGCTGGTTTAGGTTTTCACCCCTTAACGGCCTGTTTTCAGGTCTAAGTGTGATTTTTGCAAATTATCGTGATACTCTCAAATCTGGAGTCCTGGGACTACGCGATCAGTCCCTACAAGTTACATTGGTCCCGTACGAGTTGTTCGTGCCTCCTACGGGATCGTTTGGGGTCTAGTTCGGGTTTTCACCCCTTAACGGCCTGTTTTCAAGTCTAAGTGTGATTTTTGCAAATTATCGTCATACTCTCAAACCGGGAGACCCGGGACTACGCGGTCAGTTCCTACAAGTTACTTGGTCTCGTGCGAGGTGTTCGTGCCTCCTACGGGGTCGTTTGGGGGCTGGTTCGGGTTTTCACCCCTTAACGGCCTGTTTTCAAGTCTAAGTGTGATTTTTGCAAATTATCGTCATACTCTCAAACCGGGAGACCCGGGACTACGCGGTGAATTCCTACGAGTTACATTGGTCCCGTGCGAGGTGTTCGTGCCTCCTACGGAGTCGTTTGGGGGCTGGTTCGAGTTTTCACCCCTTAACGGCCTATTTTTAAATCTAAGTGTGATTTTTGCAAATTATCGTGATTCTCTCAAATCGGGAGTCCCGAGACTACGCAGTCAGTTCCTATGAGTTACATTGGTCCCGTGCGAGGTGTTCGTGCCTCCTACGGGGTTGTTTGGGGCCTGGTTTGGGTTTTCACCCCTTAACGGCCTGTTTTCAAGTCTAAGTGTGATTTTTGCAAATTATCATCATTCTCTCAAACCGGGAGTCCGGGATTACGCGGTCAGTTCTTACGAGTTACATTGGTCCCGTGCGAGGTGTTCGTGCCTCCTACTGGGTCGTTTGGGGGCTGGTTCGGGTTTTCACCCCTTAACGACCTGTTTTCAAGTCTAAGGGTAATTTTTGCAAATTATCGTCACACTCTCATAACAGGAGCCCCGGGACTACGCGATTAGTTCCTACAAGTTACATTGTTCCCCTACGAGGTGTTCGTGCCTACTACGTGGTCGTTTGGGGGCTGGTTCGGGTTTTCACCCCTTAGCGGCCTGTTTTCAACTCTAAGTGTGATTTTGTCATACTCTCAAACCGGAAGACCCGGGAATATGTGGTCAGTTCCTACGAGTTACATTGGTCCCGTGCGAGGTGTTCATGCCTCCTACGGGGTTGTTTGGGGGCTGGTTCGTGTTTTCAACCCTTAACGGCCTGTTTTCAAGTCTAAGTGTGATTTTTGCAAATTCGGGTCATACTCTCAAGCCGGGAGTTCCGGGACTACGCGGTCAGTTTCTATGAGTTACATTGGTCCCGTACGAGGCGTTCTGCCTCCTACGGGGACGTTTGGGGGCTGGTTCGGCTTTTCACCCCGTATCAGCCTGTTTTCAAGTCTAAGTGTTATTTTTGCAAATTATCGTCATACTCTCAAATCGGAAGTCCCGGGACTATGTGGTCAGTTCCAACGAGTTACGTTGGTCCCGTGCGAGGTGTTCGTGCCTCCTACGGGGTCGTTTGTGGGAATGTTTAGGTTTTCACCCCTTAACGGCCTGTTTTCAAGTCTAAGTGTGATTTTTGCAAATTATCGTGATACTCTCAAACTGGGAGTCCCAGGACTACGCGACCAGTCCCTACATGTTACATTGGTCCTGTGCGAGGTGTTCGTGCCTCCTACGGGGACGTTTGGGGGCTGGTTTTGGTTTTGACCCCTTAACGGCCTGTTTTCAAGTCTAAGTGTGATTTTTGCAAATTATCGTCATACTCTCAAATCGGAAGTCCCGGGACTACGCAGTCAGTTCCAACGACTTACGTTGGTCCCGTGCGAGGTGTTCGTGCCTCCTACGGGGTCGTTTGTGGGCTGGTTTAGGTTTTCACCCCTTAACGGCCTGTTTTCAAGTCTAAGTGTGATTTTTGCAAATTATCCTGATACTCTCAAACCGGGAGTCCCGGGACTACGCGACCAGTCCCTACAAGTTACATTGGTCCCGTGCGAGGTGTTCGTGCCTCCTACGGGATCTTTTGGGGGCTGGTTCGGGTTTTCATCCCTTAACGGCCTGTTTTCTAGGCTAAGTGTGATTTTTGCAAATTATCGTCATACTCTCAAACCGGGATTACAGAGACTACGCGGTCAGTTCCTACGAGTTACATTGGTCCCGTGCGAGGTGTTCGTGCCTCTTATGGGGTCGTTTGGGGGCTGGTTTGGGTTTTCACCCCTTAACGGCCTGTTTTCAAGTCTAAGTGTGATTTTTGAAAATTATCGTCATACTCTCAAATCGGGAGACCCGGGACTATGCGGTCAGTTCCTACAAGTTACATTGGTCCCGTGCGAGGTGTTCGTGCCTCCTACGGGATCGTTTGGGAATTGGGTCGGGTTTTCACCCCTTAACGGCCTGTTTTCAAGTCTTAGTGTGATTTTTGCAAATTATCGTCATACTCTCAAACTGGGAGTCCCGGGACTAAGAGGTCAGTTCCTACAAGTTACATTGGTCCCCTAAGAGGTGTTCGTGCCTCTTACGGGATCGTTTGGGGGCTGGTTCAGGTTTTCACCCCTTAATGGCCTGTTTTCAAGTCTAAGTGTGATTTTTGCAAATTATCGTCATATTCTCAAACCGGGAGTCCCGGGACTACGCGGTCAGTTCCTACAAGTTACATTGGTCCCGTGCGAGGTGTTCGTGCCTCCTACGGGGCCGTTTGGGGGTTGGTTCGGGTTTTCACCCCTTAACGGCCTGTTTTCAAGTCAAAGTGTGATTTTTGCAAATTATCGTCATACTCTCATACCGGGAGTCCCGGGACTACGCGGTCAGTTGCTACAAGTTACATTGGTCCCCTACGAGGTGTTCATGCCTCCTACGGGGTCGTTTGGGGGCTGGTTCGGATTTTCACCCCTTAACGGCCTGTTTTCAACTCTAAGTGTGATTTTTGCAAATTCGGGTCATACTCTCAAACCGAGAGTCCCGGGACTACGCGGTCAGTTGTTACAAGTTACATTGGACCCGTGTGAGGTGTTCGTGCCTCCTACGGGGTCGTTTCTTGGCTGGTTTGGGTTTTCACCCCTTAACGGCCTGTTTTCATGTCTAAGTGTGATTTTTGCAAATTATCATCATACTCTCAAACCGGAAGTCCCGGGACTACGCGGTCAGTTCCTACGAGTTACATTGGTCCCGTGCGAGGTGTTCGTGCCTCCTAAGGGGTTGTTTGGGGGCTGGTTTAGGTTTTCACCCCTTAACGACCTGTTTTCAAGTCTAAGTGTGATTTTTGCAAATTATCATCATACTCTCAAACCGGGAGTCCCGGGAGTACGCGGTCAGTCCCTCCAAGTTACATAAGTCCCGTGCGGAGTGTTCGTGCCTCCTACGGGATCGTTTTGGGGCTCGTTGGGGTTTTCATCCCGTGACGACCTGTTTTCAAGTCTAAGTGTGATTTTTGCAAATTATCATCATACTCTCAAACCGGGAGACCCGGGACTACACGATCAGTTCCTACAAGTTACATTGGTCACGTGCGAGGTGTTCGTGCCTCCTACGGGGTCGTTTGGGGGCTGGTTCGGGTTTTCACCCCTTAACGGCCTGTTTTCAAGTCTAAGTGTGATTTTTGCAAATTTTCGTCATGCTCTCAAACTGGGAGTCCCGGGACTACGCGGTCAGTTCCTACGAGTTACATTGGTCCCGTGCGAGGTGTTCGTGCCTCTTACGGGGTCGTTTGGGGGCTGGTTCGGGTTTTCACCCCTTAACGGCTTGTTTTCAAGTCTAAGTGTGATTTTTGCAAATTATCGTCATACTCTCATACCGGGAGTCCCGGGACTACGCGGTCAGTTCCTATAAGTTACATTGGTCCCCTACGAGGTGTTCGTGCCTTCTACGGGGTCGTTTGGGGCTAGTTCGGGTTTTCACCCCTTAACGGCCTGTTTTCAACTCTAAGTGTGATTTTTGCAAATTCGGGTCATACTCTTAAACTGAGAGTCCCGGGACTACGTGGTCAGTTGTTGCAAGTTACATTGGTCCCGTGTGAGGTGTTCGTGCCTCCTATGGGGTCGTTTGGGGGCTGGTTCAGGTTTTCACCCCTTAACGGCCTTGTTTCATGTCAAAGTGTGATTTTGCAAATTCGGGTCATACTCTCATACCAGGAGCCCCGGGACTACGCAGTCAGTTGCTACCAATTACGTTGGTCCCGTACGAGGTGTTCGTGGCTCCTACGGGGTCTTTTGTGGGCTGGTTTTGGTTTTCACCCGTTAACGACCTGTTTTCAAGTCTAAGTGTGATTTTTGAAAATTATCATCATACTCTCAAACCGGAAGTCCCGGGACTACGCGGTCAGTTCCTATGAGTTACATTGGTCCGGTGCGAGGTGTTCGTGCCTCCTAAGGGGTCGTTTGGGGGCTGGTTTAGGTTTTCACCCCTTAACGGCCTCTTTTCAAGTCTAAGTGTGATTTTTGCAAATTATCGTCATACTCTCAAGCCGGGAGTCTCGGGAGTACGCGATCAGTCCCTACAAGTTACATTGGTCCCGTGCGAGGTGTTCGTACCTCCTACGGGATCGTTTGGGGGCTGGTTGGGGTTTTCATCCCTTAACGACCTGTTTTCAAGTCTAAGTGTGATTTTTGCAAATTATCGTCATACTCTCAAACCGGGAGACCCGGGACTACGCGGTCAGTTCCTATAAGTTACATTGGTCCCGTGCGAGGTGTTCGTGCCTCCTACGGGGTCGTTTGGGGGATGGTTTTGGTTTTCACCTCTTAACGGCTTGGTTTTAAGTCAAAGTGTGATTTTTGCAAATTATCGTCATACTCTCAAACCGGAAGTCCCAGGACTTTGTGGTCAGTTCCTACGAGTTACATTGGTCCCGTGCGAGGTATTCGTGCCTCCTACGGGGTCGTTTGGGGGCTGGTTTAGGTTTTCACCCCTTAACGGCCTGTTTTCAAGTCTAAGTGCGATTTTTGCAAATTATCGTGATACTCTCAAATCGGGAGTCCCGGGACTACGCGATCAGTCCTTACAAGTTACATTGGTCCCGTACGAGTTGTTCGTGCCTCCTACGGGATCGTTTGGGGTCTAGTTCGGGTTTTCATCCCTTAACGGCCTGTTTTCAAGTCTAAGTGTGATTTTTGCAAATTATCATCATACTCTCAAACCGGGAGACCCGGGACTACGCGGTCAGTTCCTAGAAGTTACTTGGTCTCGTGCGAGGTGTTCGTGCCTCCTACGGGGTCGTTTAGGGGCTGGTTCGGGTTTTCACCCCTTAACGGCCTGTTTTCAAGTCTAAGTGTGATTTTTGCAAATGTTCGTCATACTCTCAAACCGGAAAACCCGGGACTACGCGGTGAATTCCTACGAGTTACATTGGTCCCGTGCGAGGTGTTCGTGCCTCCTATGGAGTCATTTGGGGGCTGGTTCGAGTTTTCACCCCTTAACGGCCTGGTTTTAAATCTAAGTGTGATTTTTGCAAATTATCGTGATTCTCTCAAACCGGGAGTCCCGAGACTACGCAGTCAGTTCCTACGAGTTACATTGGTCCCGTGCGAGGTGTTCGTGCCTCCTACGGGGTTGTTTGGGGACTGGTTTGGGTTTTCACCCCTTAACGGCCTGTTTTCAAGTCTAAGTGTGATTTTTGCAAATTATCATCATACTCTTAAATCGGGAGTCCGGGGATTACGCGTAGGCTGGCAATTGTTGACACGATAACCCGTTTATGGTAATAACCCGAACATGACCCGAACATGACACGATTAGCTTGTATAGATTTAAGAGTAACCAAAACTTATACTCGAATAAAAATCAACACGACCCGAAAATGACATGACTAACCCGAATTGCCACCCCTAATTACGCGGTCAGTTCCTACGAGTTACATTGGTCCCGTGCGAGGTGTTCGTGCCTCCTACAGGGTCGTTTGGGGGCTGGTTCGGGTTTCCACCCCTTAACGACCTGTTTTTAAGTGTAAGGGTAATTTTTGCAAATTATCGTCATACTCTCATACCAGGAGTCCCGGGACTATGCGGTCAGTTCCTACAAGTTACATTGTTCCCCTACGAGGTGTACGTGCCTACTACGGGGTCGTTTGGGGGCTGGTTCGGGTTTTCACCCCTTAGCGGCCTGTTTTCAACTCTAAGTGTGATTTTATCATACTCTCAAACTGGAAGACCCGGGACTATGCGGCCAGTTCCTACGAGTTACATTGGTCCCGTGCGAGGTGTTCATGCCTCCTACGGGGTTGTTTGGGGTCTGGTTCGTGTTTTCAATCCTTAACGGCCTGTTTTCAAGTCTAAGTGTGATTTTTGCAAATTCGGGTCATACTCTCAAGCCGGGAGTCCCGGGACTACGCGGTCAGTTTCTACGAGTTACATTGGTCCCGTGCGAGGTGTTCGTGCCTCGTACGGGGACGTTTGGGGGCTGGTTCGGGTTTTCACCCCTTAACGGCCTGTTTTCAAGTCTAAGTGTGATTTTTGCAAATTATCGTCATACTCTCAAATCGGAAGTCCCGGGACTACGCGGTCAGTTCCAACGAGTTACGTTGGTCCCGTGCGAGGTGTTCGTGCCTCCTACGGGGTCGTTTGTGGGCAAGTTTTTGTTTTCACCCCTTAACGGCCTGTTTTCAAGTCTAAGTGTGATTTTTAGAAATTATCGTGATACTCTCAAACCGGGAATCCCGGGACTACGCGACCAGTCCCTACAAGTTACATTGGTCCCGTGCGAGGTGTTCGTGCCTCCTACGGGGACGTTTGGGGACTGGTTTTGGTTTTCACCCCTTAACGGCATTTTTTCAAGTCTAAGTGTGATTTTTGCAAATTATCGTCATACTCTCAAATCGGAAGTCCCGGGACTACGCGGTCAGTTCCAACGAGTTACGTTGGTCCCGTGCGAGGTGTTCGTGCCTCCTACGGGGTCGTTTGTGGGCTGGTTTAGGTTTTCACCCCTTAACGGCCTATTTTCATGTCTAAATGTGATTTTTGCAAATTATCATGATTCTCTCAAACCGGGAGTCCCGGGACTACGCGACCAGTCCCTACAAGTTACATTGGTCCCGTGCGAGGTGTTCGTGCCTCCTACGGGATCTTTTGGGGGCTGGTTCGGGTTTTCACCCCTTAACGACCTGTTTTCTAGGCTAAATGTGATTTTTAAATATTATCGTCATACTCTCAAACCGGGATTACCGAGACTATGCGATCAGTTCCTATGAGTTACATTGGTCCCGTGCGAGGTGTTCGTGCCTCTTACGGGGTCGTTTGGGGGCTGGTTCGGCTTTTCACCCCTTAACGGCCTGTTTTCAAGTCTAAGTGTGATTTTTGAAAATTATCGTCATACTCTCAAATCGGGAGACCCGGGACTACGCGGTCAGTTCCTACAACTTACATTGGTCCCGTGCGAGGTGTTCGTGCCTCCTACGGAATCGTTTGGGGATTGGTTCGGGTTTTCACCCCTTAACGGCCTGTTTTCAAGTCTAAGTGTGATTTTTACAAATTATCGTCATACTCTCAAACCGGGAGTCCCGGGACTAAGAGGTCAGTTCCTACAAGTTACATTGGTCCCCTATAAGGTGTTCGTGCCTCCTACGGGATCGTTTGGGGGCTGGTTCGGGTTTTCACCCCTTAATGGCCTGTTTTCAAGTCTAAGTGTGATTTTTGACAAATGTCGTCATACTCTCAAACCGGGAGTCCCGGGACTACGCGATTAGTTCCTAAAAGTTACATTAGTCCCCTATGAGGTGTTCGTGCCTCCTACGGGATCGTTTGGGGGCTGGTTCGGGTTTTCACCCCTTAACGGCCTGTTTTCAAGTCTAAGTGTGATTTTTGCCAATTATCGTCATACTCTCTAACCGAGAGTCTCGGGACTACGCGGTCAGTTCCTACAAGTTACATTGTTCCCCTACGAGGTGTTCGTGCCTACTACGGGGTCGTTTGGGGGCTGGTTCGGGTTTTCACCCCTTAGCGGCCAGTTTTCAACTCTAAGTGTGATTTTATCATACTCTCAAACCGGAAGACCTGGGACTATGCGGTCAGTTCCTACGAGTTACATTTGTCCCGTGCGAGGTGTTCATGCCTCCTACGGGGTTGTTTGGGGTCTGGTTCGTGTTTTCAACTCTTAACGGCCTGTTTTCAAGTCTAAGTTTGATTTTTGCAAATTCGGGTCATACTCTCATACCGGGAGTCCCGGGACTACGCGGTCAGTTGCTACAAGTTACATTGGTCCCGTGCGAGGTGTTCGTGCCTCCTACTGGGTCGTTTGGGGGCTGGTTTTGGTTTTCACCCCTTAACGGCCTGTTTTCAAGTCTAAGTGTGATTTTTGCAAATTATCGGCATACTCTCAAATCGAGAGACCCCGGGACTAAGCGGTCAGTTCCTACGAGTTACATTGGTCCCGTGCGAGGTGTTCGTGCCTCCTACGGCGTCGTTTGGGGGCTAGTTTGGGTTTTCACCCTTTAACGGCCTGTTTACAAGTCTAAGTGTGATTTTTGCAAATTATCGTCATATTCTCAAACCGGGAGTCCCGGGACTATGCGGTCAGTTCCTACAAGTTACATTGGTCCCGTACGAGGTGTTCGTGCCTACTACGGGGCCGTTTGGGGGCTGGTTCAGGTTTTCACCCCTTAACGGTCTGTTTTCAAGTCAAAGTGTGATTTTTGTAAATTATCATCATACTCTCATACCGGGAGACCCGGGACTACGCGGTCAGTTCCTACAAGTTACATTGGTCCCCTACGAGGTGTTCATGCCTCCTACGGGGTCGTTTGGGGGCTGGTTCGGATTTTCACCCCTTAACGGTCTGTTTTCAACTCTAAGTGTGATTTTGTCATACTCTCAAACCGGAAGACCCGGGACTACGCGGTCAGTTCCTACAAGTTACATTGGTCCCGTGCGAGGTGTTCATGCCTCCTACGGGGTTGTTTGGGGGCTGGTTCGTGTTTTCAACCCTTAACGGCCTGATTTCAAGTCTAAGTGTGATTTTTGCAAATTCGGGTCATACTCTCAAGCCGGGAGTCCCGGGACTACGCGGTCAGTTTCTATGAGTTACATTGGTCCCGTGCGAGGTGTTCGTGCCTCCTACGGGGACGTTTGGGGGCTGGTTTTGGTTTTCACCCCTTAACGGTCTGTTTTCAAGTCTAAGTGTGATTTTTGCAAATTATCATCATACTCTCAAATCGGAAGTCCTGGGACTACGCGGTCAATTCCAACGAGTTACGTTGGTCCCGTGCGAGGTGTTCGTGCCTCCTACGGGGTCGTTTGTGGGTTGATTTAGGTTTTCACCCCTTAACGACCTGTTTTCAAGTCTAAGTGTGATTTTTGAAAATTATTGTGATACTCTCAAAGCGGGAGTCCCGGGACTACGCGACCAGTCCCTACAAGTTACATTGGTCCCGTGCGAGGTGTTCGTGCCTCCTACGGGATCTTTTGGGGGCTAGTTCGAGTTTTCACCCATTAACGGTCTGTTTTCATGTCTAAGTGTGATTTTTGCAAATTATCATCATACTCTCAAACCGGGAGTCCTGGGACTACGCAGTCAAATCCTACGAGTTACATTGGTCCCGTGCGAGGTGTTCGTGCCTCCTACGGGGTCGTTTGGGGGCTGGTTCGGGTTTTCACCCCTTAACGGCCTGTTTTCTAGGCTAAGTGTGATTTTTGCAAATTATCATCATACTCTCAAACCGGGATTCCCGAGACTATGCGATCAGTTCCTACGAGTTACATTGGTCCCGTGCGAGGTGTTCGTGCCTCTTACGGGGTCGTTTGGGGGCTGGTTCGGGTTTTCACCCCTTAACGGCCTGCTTTCAAGTCTAAGTGTGATTTTTGCAAATTATCATCATACTCTCAAATCAGGCGACCCGGAACTACGCGGTCAGTTCCTACAAGTTACAATGGTCCCATGCGAGGTGTTCGTGCCTCCTACGGAATCGTTTGGGGATTGGTTCGGGTTTTCACCCCTTAACGGCCTGTTTTCAAGTCTAAGTGTGATTTTTGCAAATTATCATCATACTCTCAAAACGGGAGTCCCGGGACTAAGTGGTCAGTTCCTACAAGTTACATTGGTCCCCTACGAGGTGTTCGTGCCTCCTACGGGATCGTTTGGGGGCTGGTTCGGGTTTTCACCCCTTAACGGCCTGTTTTCAAGTCTAAGTGTGATTTTTGCCAATTATCGTCATACTCTCTAACAGAGAGTCCTGGGACTACGCGGTCAGTTGCTACAAGTTACATTGATCCCGTGCGAGGTGGTCGTGCCTCCTTCGGGGTCGTTTGGGTCTGGTTTGGGTTTTCACAACTTAATGGCCTGTTTTCATGTCTAAGTTTAATTTTTGCAAATTCGGGTCATACTCTCATACCGGGAGTCCCGGGACTACGCGGTCAGTTGCTACAAGTAACATTGGTCCCGTACGAGGTGTTCGTGCCTCCTACCGGGTTGTTTGGGGGCTGGTTTTGGTTTTCACCCCTTAACGGCCTGTTTTCAAGTCTAAGTGTGATTTTTGCAATTTATCGGCATACTCTCAAATCGAGAGACCCCGGGACTAAGCGGTCAGTTCCTACGAGTTACATTGGTCCCGTGCGAGGTGTTCGTGCCTCCTACGGCGTCGTTTGGGGGCTAGTTTGGGTTTTTACCCCTTAACGGCCTGTTTACAAGTCTAAGTGTGATTTTTGCAAATTATCATCATATTCTCAAACCGGGAGTCCCGGGACTATGTGATCAGTTCCTACAAGTTACATTGGTCCCGTGCGAGGTGTTCGTGCCTACTACGGGGCCGTTTGGGGGCTGGTTCAGGTTTTCACCCTTAACGGTCTGTTTTCAAGTCAAAGTGTGATTTTTGCAATTTATCGTCATACTCTCATACCGGGAGACCCGGGACTACGCGGTCAGTTCCTACAAGTTACATTGGTCCCCTACGAGGTGTTCATGCCTCCTACGGGGTCGTTTGGGGGCTGGTTCGGATTTTCACCCCTTAACGGCCTGTTTTCAACTCTAAGTGTGATTTTGTCATACTCTCAAACCGGAAGACCCGGGACTACGCGGTCAGTTCCTACGAGTTACATTTGTCCCGTGCGAGGTGTTCATGCCTCCTACGGGGTTGTTTGGGGGTTGGTTCGTGTTAGCAACCCTTAACGGCCTGATTTCAAGTCTAAGTGTGATTTTTGCAAATTCGGGTCATACTCTCAAGCCGGGAGTCCCGGGACTACGCGGTCAGTTTCTATGAGTTACATTGGTCCCGTGCGAGGTGTTCGTGCCTCCTACGGGGACGTTTGGGGGCTGGTTTTGGTTTTCACCCCTTAACGGCCTGTTTTCAAGTCTAAGTGTGATTTTTGCAAATTATCATCATACTCTCAAATCGGAAGTCCTGGGACTACGCGGTCAATTCCAACGAGTTACGTTGGTCCCGTGCGAGGTGTTCGTGCCTCCTACGGGGTCGTTTGTGGGTTGATTTAGGTTTTCACCCCTTAACGACCTGTTTTCAAGTCTAAGTGTGATTTTTGAAAATTATCGTGATACTCTCAAACCGGGAGTCCCGGAACTACGCGACCAGTCCCTACAAGTTACATTGGTACCGTGCGAGGTGTTCGTGCCTCCTACGGGATCTTTTGGGGGCTAGTTCGAGTTTTCACCCATTAACGGTCTGTTTTCATGTCTAAGTGTGATTTTTGCAAATTATCATCATACTCTCAAACCGGGAGTCCTGGGACTACGCGGTCAGTTCCTACGAGTTACATTGGTCCCGTGCGAGGTGTTCGTGCCTCCTACGGGCTCGTTTGGGGGCTGGTTTAGGTTTTCACCCCTTAACGGCCTGTTTACAGGTCTAAGTGTGATTTTTGCATATTATCATCATACTCTCAAATCGGGGGTCCCGGGAGTACGCGGTCAGTCCCTACAAGTTACATTGGTCCCGTGCGAGGTGTTCGTACCTCCTACGGGATCGTTTGGGGCTCGTTGGGGTTTTCACCCCTTAACGACCTGTTTTCAAGTCTAAGTATGATTTTTGCAAATTATCGTCATACTCTCAAACCGGGAGACCCGGGACTACGCGGTCAGTTCCTACAAGTTACATTGATCACGTGCGAGGTGTTCGTGCCTCCTACGGGGTCGTTTGGGGGCAGGTTCGGGTTTTCACCCCTTAACGGCCTGTTTTTAAGTCTAAGTGTGATTTTTGCAAATTATCGTCATGCTCTCAAACTGGGAGTCCCGGGACTACGCGGTCAGTTCCTACGAGTTACATTGGTCCCGTGAGAGGTGTTCGTGCCTCTTACGGGGTCGTTTGGGGGTTGGTTCGGGTTTTCACCCCTTAACGGCTTGTTTTCAAGTCTAAGTGTGATTTTTGCAAATTATCATCATACTCTCATACCGGGAGTCCCGGGACTACGCGGTCAGTTCTTACAAGTTACATTGGTCCCCTACGAGGTGTTCGTGCCTCCTACGGGGTCGTTTGGGGGCTGGTTCGGGTTTTCACCCCTAAACGGCCTGTTTTTAACTCTAAGTGTGATTTTTGCAAATTCGGGTCATACTCTTAAACCGAGAGTCCCGGGACTACGCGGTCAGTTGTTACAAGTTACATTGGTCCCGTGTGAGGTGTTCGTGCCTCTTATGGGGTCGTTTGGGGGCTGGTTCAGGTTTTCACCCCTTAACGGCCTGGTTTCATGTCTAAGTGTGATTTTTGCAAATTCGGGTCATACTCTCATACCAGGAGTCCTGGGTCTACGCGGTCAGTTGATACAAGTTACGTTGGTCCCGTGCGAGGTGTTCGTGCCTCCTACGGGGTCGTTTGGGGGCTAGTTTTGGTTTTCACCCGTTAACGACCTGTTTTCAAGTCTAAGTGTGATTTTTGAAAATTATCATCATACTCTCAAACCGGAAGTCCCGGGACTACGCGGCCAGTTCCTACGAGTTACATTGGTCCCGTGCGAGGTGTTCGTGCCTCCTAAGGGGTCGTTTGGGGGCTGGTTTAGGTTTTCACCCCTTAACGGCCTCTTTTCAAGTCTAAGTGTGATTTTTGCGAATTATCGTCATACTCTCAAACCGAGAGTCTAGAGAATACGCGGTCAGTCCCTACAAGTTACATTGGTCCCGTGCGAGGTGTTCGTACCTCCTACGGGATCGTTTGGGGCTGGTTGGGATTTCCATCCCTTAACGACCAGTTTTCAAGTCTAAGTGTGATTTTTACAAATTATCGTCATACTCTCAAACCGGGAGACTCGGGACTACGCGGTCAGTTCCTACAAGTTACATTGGTCCCGTACGAGGTGTTCGTGCCTCCTACGGGGTCGTTTGGGGGCTGGTTTTGGTTTTCACCTCTTAACGGCCTGGTTTTAAGTCAATGTGTGATTTTTGCAAATTATCGTCATACTCTCAAACCGAAAGTCCCGGGACTATGTGGTCAGTTCCTACGAGTTACATTGGTCCCGTCCGACGTATTCATGCCTCCTACGGGGTCGTTTGGGGGCTGGTTTAGGTTTTCACCCCTTAACGGCCTGTTTTCAGGTCTAAGTGTGATTTTTGCAAATTATCGTGATACTCTCAAATCTGGAGTCCCGGGACTACGCGATCAGTCCCTACAAGTTACATTGGTCCCGTACGAGTTGTTCGTGCCTCCTACGGGATCGTTTGGGGTCTAGTTCGGGTTTTCACCCCTTAACGACCTGTTTTCAAGTCTAAGGTTGATTTTTGCAAATTATCGTCATACTCTCAAGCCGGGAGACCCGGGACTACGCGGTCAGTTCCTACAAGTTACTTGGTCTCGTGCGAGGTGTTCGTGCCTCCTACGGGGTCGTTTGGGTGCTGGTTCGGGTTTTCACCCCTTAACGGCTTGTTTTCAAGTCTAAGTGTGATATTTGTAAATTATCGTGATACTCTCAAACCGGGAGTCCCGGGACTACGCGGTCAGTTCCTACAAGTTACATTGGTCCCGTGCGAGGTGTTCGTGCCTCCTACGGGGTCGTTTGGGGGCTGGTTCGGGTTTTCACCCCTTAACGGCCTGTTTTCAAGTCAAAGTGTGATTTTTGCAAATTATCGTCATACTCTCATACCGGGAGACCCGGGACTACGCGGTCAGTTCCTATAAGTTACATTGGTCCCCTACGAGGTGTTCATGCCTCCTACGGGGTCGTTTGGGGGCTGGTTCGGATTTTCACCCTTTAACGGCCTGTTTTCAACTCTAAGTGTGATTTTTGCAAATTCGGGTCATACTCTCAAACCGAGAGTCCCGGGGCTACGCGGTCAGTTGCTACAAGTTACATTGGACCCGTGTGAGGTGTTCGTGCCTCCTACGGGGTCGTTTGGTGGCTGGTTTGGGTTTTCACCCCTTAACGGCCTGTTTTCATGTCTAAGTGTGATTTTTGCAAATTCGGGTCATACTCTCATACCGGGAGTCCCGGGACTACGCGGTCAGTTGCTACAAGTTACATTGGTCCCCTGCGAGGTGTTCGTGCCTCCTACGGGGTCGTTTGGGGGCTGGTTTTGGTTTTCATCCCTTAACGGCCTGTTTTCAAGTCTAAGTGTGATTTTTGAAAATAATCATCATACTCTCAAACCGGAAGTCCCGGGACTACGCGGTCAGTTCCTACGAGTTACATTGATCCCGTGCGAGGTGTTCGTGCCTCCTACGGGGTCTTTTGGGGGCTGGTTTAGGTTTTCACCCCTTAACGGCCTGTTTACAAGTCTAAGTGTGATTTTTGCAAATTATCATCATACTCTCAAACCGGGAGTCCCGGGAGTACGCGGTCAGTCCCTACAAGTTACATTGGTCCCGTGCGGAGTGTTCGTGCCTCCTACGGGATCGTTTTGGGGCTCGTTGGGGTTTTCATCCCTTAACGACCTGTTTTCAAGTCTAAGTGTGATTTTTGCAAATTATCGTCATACTCTCAAACCGGGAGACCCGGGACTACGCGGTCAGTTCCTACAAGTTAGATTGATCATGTGCGAGGTGTTCGTGCCTCCTACGGGGTCGTTTGGGGGCTGGTTCGGGTTTTCACCCCTTAACGGCCTGTTTTCAAGTCTAAGTGTGATTTTTGCAAATTATCGTCATGCTCTCAAACTGGGAGTCCCGGGACTACGCGGTCAGTTCCTACGAGTTACATTGGTCCCGTGCGAGGTGTTCGTGCCTCTTACTGGGTCGTTTGGGGGTTGGTTCGGGTTTTCACCCCTTAACGGCTTGTTTTCAAGTCTAAGTGTGATTTTTGCAAATTATCATCATACTCTCATACCGGGAGTCCCGGGACTACGCGGTCAGTTCCTACAAGTTACATTGGTCCCCTACGAGGTGTTCGTGCCTCCTACGGGGTCGTTTGGGGGCTGGTTCGTGTTTTCACCCCTAAACGGCCTGTTTTCAACTCTAAATGTGATTTTTGCAAATTCGGGTCATACTCTTAAACCGAGAGTCCCGGGACTACGCGGTCAGTTGTTACAAGTTACATTGGTCCCGTGTGAGGTGTTCGTGCCTCCTATGGGGTCGTTTGGGGGCTGGTTCAGGTTTTAACCCCTTAACGGCCTGGTTTCACGTCTAAGTGTGATTTTTGCAAATTCGGGACATACTCTCATACCAGGAGTCCCGGGACTACGCGGTCAGTTGCTACAAGTTACGTTGGTCCCGTGCGAGGTGGTCGTGCCTCTTACGGGGTCGTTTGGGGGCTGGTTTTGGTTTTCACCCGTTAACCACCTGTTTTCAAGTCTAAGTGTGATTTTTGCAAATTATCATCATACTCTCAAACCGGAAGTCCCGGGACTACGCGGTCAGTTCCTACGAGTTACATTGGTTCCGTGCGAGGTGTTCGTGCCTTCTAAGGGGTCGTTTGGGGGCTGGTTTAGATTTTCACCCCTTACCGACCTCTTTTCAAGTCTAAGTGTGATTTTTGCGAATTATCGTCATACTCTCAAACCGAGATTCTCGAGAATACGCGGTCAGTCCCTACAAGTTACATTGGTCCCGTGCGAGGTGTTCGTACCTCCTACGGGATCGTTTGGGGCTGGTTGGGATTTCCATCCCTTAACGACCTGTTTTCAAGTCTAAGTGTGATTTTTGCAAATTATCGTCATACTCTCAAACCGGGAGACCCAGGACTACACGGTCAGTTCCTACAAGTTACATTGGTCCCGTGCGAGGTGTTCGTGCCTCCTACGGGGTCGTTTGGGGGCTGGTTTTGGTTTTCACCTCTTAACGGCCTGGTTTTAAGTCAATGTGTGATTTTTGCAAATTATCGTCATACTCTCAAACCGAAAGTCCCAGGACTATGTGGTCAGTTCCTATGAGTTACATTGGTCCCGTCCGACGTATTGGTGCCTCCTACGGGGTCGTTTGGGGGCTGGTTTAGGTTTTCACCCCTTAACGGCCTGTTTTCAGGTCTAAGTGTGATTTTTGCAAATTATCGTGATACTCTCAAATCTGGAGTCCCGGGACTACGCGATCAGTCCCTACAAGTTACATTGGTCCCGTACGAGTTGTTCGTGCCTCCTACGGGATCGTTTGGGGTCTAGTTCGGGTTTTCACCCCTTAACGGCCTGTTTTCAAGTCTAAGGGCGATTTTTGCAAATTATCGTCATACTCTCAAACTGGGAGACCCGGGACTACGCGATCAGTTCCTACAAGTTACATGGTCTCGTGCGAGGTGTTCGTGCCTCCTACGGGGTCGTTTGGGGGCTGGTTCGGGTTTTCACCCCTTAACGGCCTGTTTTCAAGTGTAAGTGTGATTTTTGCAAATTATCGTGATACTCACAAACCGGGAGTCCCGGGACTACGCGATCAGTTCCTACAAGTTACATTGGTCCCGTGCGAGGTGTTCGTGCCTCCTACGGGGCCGTTTGGGGGCTGGTTCGAGTTTTCACCCCTTAACGGCCTGTTTTCAAGTCAAAGTGTGATTTTTGCAAATTATCGTCATACTCTCATACCGGGAGACCTGTGACTACGCGGTCAGTTCCTACAAGTTACATTGGTCCCCTATGAGGTGTTCATGCCTCCTAAGGGGTCGTTTGGGGGCTGGTTCGGATTTTCACCCTTTAACGGCCTGTTTTCAACTCTAAGTGTGATTTTTGCAAATTCGGGTCATACTCTCAAGCCGAGAGTCCCAGGACTACGCGGTCAGTTGCTACAAGTTACATTGGACCCGTGTGAGGTGTTCGTGCCTCCTACGGGGTCGTTTGGTGGCTGGTTTGGGTTTTCACCCCTTAACGTCCTGTTTTCATGTCTAAGTGTGATTTTTGCAAATTCGGGTCATACTCTCATACCGGGAGTCTCGGGACTACGCGGTCAGTTCCTACAAGTTACATTGGTCCCGTGCGAGGTGTTCGTGCCTCCTACGGGGTCGTTTGGGGGCTGGTTTTGGTTTTCACCCCTTAACGGCCTGTTTTCAAGTCTAAGTGTGATTTTTGAAAATTATCATCATACTCTCAAACCGGAAGTCCCAGGACTATGTGGTCAGTTTATACAAGTTACATTGGTCCCGTGTGAGGTGTTCGTGCCTCCTATGGGGTCGTTTGGGGGCTGGTTCAGGTTTTCACCCCTTAACGGCCTGGTTTCATGTCTAAGTGTGATTTTTGCAAATTCGGGTCATACTCTCATACCAGGAGTCCCGGGACTACGCGATCAGTTGCTACAAGTTACGTTGGTCCCGTGCGAGGTGTTCGTGCCTCCTACGGGGTCGTTTGGGGGCTGGTTTTGGTTTTCACCCGTTAACCACCTGTTTTCAGGTCTAATTGTGATTTTTGCAAATTATCCTCATACTCTCAAACCGGAAGTCCCGGGACTACGCGGTCAGTTCCTACGAGTTACATTGGTCCCGTGAGAGGTGTTCGTGCCTCCTAAGGGGTCGTTTGGGGGCGGGTTTAGGTTTTCACCCCTTAACGGCCTCTTTTCAAGTCTAAGTGTGATTTTTGCGAATTATCGTCATACTCTCAAACCGGGAGTCTCGAGAATACGCGGTCAGTCCCTACAAGTTACATTGGTCCCGTGCGAGGTGTTCGTACCTCCTACGGGATCGTTTGGGGCTGGTTGGGGTTTCCATCCCTTAACGACCTGTTTTCAAGTCTAAGTGTGATTTTTGCAAATTATCATCATACTCTCAAACCGGGAGACCCGGGACTACGCGGTCAGTTCCTACAAGTTACATTGGTCCCGTGCGAGGTGTTCGTGCCTCCTACGGGGTCGTTTGGGGGCTGGTTTTGGTTTTCACCTCTTAACGGCCTGGTTTTAAGTCAAAGTGTGATTTTTGCAAATTATCGTCATACTCTCAGACCGGAAGTCCCAGGACTATATGGTCAGTTCCTACGAGTTACATTGGTCCCGTCCGACGTATTCGTGCCTCCTACGGGGTCGTTTGGGGGCTGGTTTAGGTTTTCACCCCTTAACGGCCTGTTTTCAGGTCTAAGTGTGATTTTTGCAAATTATCGTGATACTCTCAAATCTGGAGTCCCGGGACTACGCGATCAGTCCCTACAAGTTACATTGGTCCCGTACGAGTTGTTCGTCCCTCCTACGGGATCGTTTGGGGTGTAGTTCGGGTTTTCACCCCTTAACGGCCTGTTTTCAAGTCTAAGTGTGATTTTTGCAAATTATCGTCATACTCTCAAACCGGGAGACCCGGGACTACGCGGTCAGTTCCTACAAGTTACTTGGTCTCATGCGAGGTGTTCGTGCCTCCTACGGGGTCGTTTGGGTGCTGGTTCGGGTTTTCACCCCTTAACGGCCTGTTTTCAAGTCTAAGTGTGATTTTTGCAAATTATCGACATACTCTCAAACCGGGAAACTCGGGACTACGCGGTGAATTCCTACGAGTTACATTGGTCCCGTGCGAGGTGTTCATGCCTCCTAGGGGGTTGTTTGGGGCTGGTTCGTGTTTTCAACCCTTAACGGCCTGTTTTCAAGTCTAAGTGTGATTTTTGCAAATTCGGGTCATACTCTCATACCGGGAGTCCCGGGACTACGCGGTCAGTTGCTACAAGTTACATTGGTCCCGTGCGAGGTGTTCGTGCCTCCTACGGGGTCGTTTGGGGGCTGGTTTTGGTTTTCACCCCTTAACGGCCTGTTTTCAAGTCTAAGTGTGATTTTTGAAAATTATCATCATACTCTCAAACCGAAAGTCCTGGGACTACGCGATCAGTTCCTACGAGTTACATTGGTCCCGTGCGAGGTGTTCGTGCCTCCTACGGGGTCTTTTAGGGGCTGGTTTAGGTTTTCACCCCTTAACGGCCTGTTAACAAGTCTAAGTGTGATTTTTGCTAATTATCATCATACTCTCAAACCGGGAGTCCCGGGAGTACGCGGTCAGTCCCTACAAGTTACATTGGTCCCGTGCGGAGTGTTCGTGCCTCCTACGGGATCGTTTTGGGGCTCGTTGGGGTTTTCATCCCTTAACGACCTGTTTTCAAGTCTAAGTGTGATTTTTGCAAATTATAGTCATACTCTCAAACCGGGAGACCCGGGACTACGCGGTCAGTTCCTACAAGTTACATTGATCACTTGCGAGGTGTTCGTGCCTCCTACGGGGTCGTTTGGGGGCTGGTTCGGGTTTTCACCCCTTAACGGCCTGTTTTCAAGGTTAAGTGTGATTTTTGCAAATTATCGTCATGCTCTCAAACTGGGAGTCCCGGGACTACGCGGTCAGTTCCTACGAGTTACATTGGTCCCGTGCGAGGTGTTCGTGCCTCTTACGGGGTCGTTTGGGGCTTGGTTCGGGTTTTCACCCCTTAACGGCTTGTTTTCAAGTCTAAGTGTGATTTTTGCAAATTATCATCATACTCTCATACCGGGAGTCCCGGGACTACGCGGTCAGTTCCTACAAGTTACATTGGTCCCCTACGAGGTGTTCGTGCCTCCTACGGGGTCGTTTGGGGGCTGGTTCGGGTTTTCACCCCTAAACGGCCTGTTTTCAACTCTAAGTGTGATTTTTGCAAATTCGGGTCATACTCTTAAACCGAGAGTCCCGGGACTACGCAGTCAGTTGTTACAAGTTACATTGGTCCCGTGTGAGGTGTTCGTGACTCCTATGGGGTCGTTTGGGGGCTGGTTCAGGTTTTCACCCCTTAACGGCCTGGTTTCATGTCTAAGTGTGATTTTTGCAAATTCGGGTCATACTCTCATACCAGGAGTCCCGGGACTACGCGGTCAGTTGCTACAAGTTACGTTGGTCCCGTGCGAGGTGTTCGTGCCTCCTACGGGGTCGTTTGGGGGCTGGTTTTGGTTTTCACCCGTTAACGACCTGTTTTCAAGTCTAAGTGTGATTTTTGCAAATTATCATGATACTCTCAAACCGAAAGTCCCGGGACTACGCGATCAGTTCCTACGAGTTACATTGGTCCCGTGCGAGGTGTTCGTGCCTCTTAAGGGGTCGTTTGGGGGCTGGTTTAGGTTTTCACCCCTTAACGGCCTCTTTTCAAGTCTAAGTGTGATTTCTGCGAATTATCGTCATACTCTCAAACCGAGAGTCTCGAGAATACGGGGTCAGTCCCTATAAGTTACATTGGTCCCGTGCGAGGTGTTCGTACCTCCTACGGGATCGTTTGGGGCTGGTTGGGATTTCCATCCCTTAACGGCCTGTTTTCAAGTCTAAGTGTGATTTTTGCAAATTATCGTCATACTCTCAAACCGGGAGACCCGGGACTACGCGGTCAGTTCCTACAAGTTACTTGGTCTCATGCGAGGTGTTCGTGCCTCCTACGGGGTCGTTTGGGTGCTGGTTCGGGTTTTCACCCCTTAACGGCCTGTTTTCAAGTCGAAGTGTGATTTTTGCAAATTATCGACATACTCTCAAACCGGGAAACTCGGGACTACGCGGTGAATTCCTACGAGTTACATTGGTCCCGTGCGAGGTGTTCATGCCTCCTAGGGGGTTGTTTGGGGCTGGTTCGTGTTTTCAACCCTTAACGGCCTGTTTTCAAGTCTAAGTGTGATTTTTGCAAATTCGGGTCATACTCTCATACCGGGAGTCCCGGGACTACGCGGTCAGTTGCTACAAGTTACATTGGTCCCGTGCGAGGTGTTCGTGCCTCCTACGGGGTCGTTTGGGGGCTGGTTTTGGTTTTCACCCCTTAACGGCCTGTTTTCAAGTCTAAGTGTGATTTTTGAAAATTATCATCATACTCTCAAACCGAAAGTCCTGGGACTACGCGATCAGTTCCTACGAGTTACATTGGTCCCGTGCGAGGTGTTCGTGCCTCCTAAGGGGTTGTTTGGGGGCTGGTTTAGGTTTTCACCCCTTAACGACCTGTTTTCAAGTCTAAGTGTGATTTTTGCAAATTATCATCATACTCTCAAACCGGGAGTCCCGGGAGTACGCGGTCAGTCCCTACAAGTTACATTGGTCCCGTGCGGAGTGTTCGTGCCTCCTACGGGATCGTTTTGGGGCTCGTTGGGGTTTTCATCCCTTAACGACCTGTTTTCAAGTCTAAGTGTGATTTTTGCAAATTATAGTCATACTCTCAAACCGGGAGACCCGGGACTACGCGGTCAGTTCCTACAAGTTACATTGATCACTTGCGAGGTGTTCGTGCCTCCTACGGGGTCGTTTGGGGGCTGGTTCGGGTTTTCACCCCTTAACGGCCTGTTTTCAAGGTTAAGTGTGATTTTTGCAAATTATCGTCATGCTCTCAAACTGGGAGTCCCGGGACTACGCGGTCAGTTCCTACGAGTTACATTGGTCCCGTGCGAGGTGTTCGTGCCTCTTACGGGGTCGTTTGGGGCTTGGTTCGGGTTTTCACCCCTTAACGGCTTGTTTTCAAGTCTAAGTGTGATTTTTGCAAATTATCATCATACTCTCATACCGGGAGTCCCGGGACTACGCGGTCAGTTCCTACAAGTTACATTGGTCCCCTACGAGGTGTTCGTGCCTCCTACGGGGTCGTTTGGGGGCTGGTTCGGGTTTTCACCCCTAAACGGCCTGTTTTCAACTCTAAGTGTGATTTTTGCAAATTCGGGTCATACTCTTAAACCGAGAGTCCCGGGACTACGCAGTCAGTTGTTACAAGTTACATTGGTCCCGTGTGAGGTGTTCGTGACTCCTATGGGGTCGTTTGGGGGCTGGTTCAGGTTTTCACCCCTTAACGGCCTGGTTTCATGTCTAAGTGTGATTTTTGCAAATTCGGGTCATACTCTCATACCAGGAGTCCCGGGACTACGCGGTCAGTTGCTACAAGTTACGTTGGTCCCGTGCGAGGTGTTCGTGCCTCCTACGGGGTCGTTTGGGGGCTGGTTTTGGTTTTCACCCGTTAACGACCTGTTTTCAAGTCTAAGTGTGATTTTTGCAAATTATCATGATACTCTCAAACCGAAAGTCCCGGGACTACGCGATCAGTTCCTACGAGTTACATTGGTCCCGTGCGAGGTGTTCGTGCCTCTTAAGGGGTCGTTTGGGGGCTGGTTTAGGTTTTCACCCCTTAACGGCCTCTTTTCAAGTCTAAGTGTGATTTCTGCGAATTATCGTCATACTCTCAAACCGAGAGTCTCGAGAATACGGGGTCAGTCCCTATAAGTTACATTGGTCCCGTGCGAGGTGTTCGTACCTCCTACGGGATCGTTTGGGGCTGGTTGGGATTTCCATCCCTTAACGACCTGTTTTCAAGTCTAAGTGTGATTTTTGCAAATTATCGTCATACTCTCAAACCGGAAGTCCCAGGACTATGTGGTCAGTTCCTACGAGTTACATTGGTCCCGTCCGACGTATTCGTGCCTCCTACGGGGTCGTTTGGGGGCTGGTTTAGGTTTTCACCCCTTAACGGCCTGTTTTTAGGTCTAAGTGTGATTTTTGCAAATTATCGTGATACTCTCAAATATGGAGTCCCCGGACTACGCGATCAGTCCCTACAAGTTACATTGGTCCCGTACGAGTTGTTCGTGCCTCCTACGGGATCGTGTGGGGTATAGTTCGGGTTTTCACCCCTTAACGGCCTGTTTTCAAGTCTAAGGGTGATTTTTGCAAATTATCATCATACTCTCAAACCGGGAGACCCGGGACTACGCGGTCAGTTCCTACAAGTTACTTGGTCTCGTGCGAGGTGTTTGTGCCTCCTACGGGGTCGTTTGAGGGCAGGTTCGGGTTTTCACCCCTTAACGGCCTGTTTTCAAGTGTAAGTGTGATTTTTGTAAATTATCGTGATACTCACAAACTGGGAGTCCCGGGACTACGCGGTCAGTTCATACAAGTTACATTGGTCCCGTGCAAGGTGTTCGTGCCTCCTACGGGGCCGTTTGGGGGCTGGTTCGGGTTTTCACCCCTTAACGGCCTGTTTTCAAGTCAAAGTGTGATTTTTGCAAATTATCGTCATACTCTCATACCGGGAGACCCGGGACTACGCGGTCAGTTCCTACAAGTTACATTGGTCCCCTACGAGGTGTTCATGCCTTCTACGGGGTCGTTTGGAGGCGGGTTCGGATTTTCACCCTTTAACCGCCTGTTTTCAACTCTAAGTGTGATTTTTGCAAATTCGGGTCATACTCTCAAACCGAGAGTCCCGGGACTACGCAATCAGTTGCTACAAGTTACATTGGACCCGTGTGAGGTGTTCGTGCCTCCTACGGGGTCGTTTGGTGGCTGGTTTGGGTTTTAACCCCTTAACGGCCTGTTTTCATGTCTAAGTGTGATTTTTGCAAATTCGGGTCATACTCTCATACCGGGAGTCCTGCGACAACGCGGTCAGTTGCTACAAGTTACATTGGTCCCGTACGAAGTGTTCGTGCCTCCTACGGGGTCGTTTGGGGGCTGGTTTTGGTTTTCACCCCTTAACGGCCTGTTTTCAAGTCTAAGTGTGATTTTTGAAAATTATCATCATACTCTCAAACCGGAAGTCCCGGGACTACGCGGTCAGTTCCTACGAGTTACATTGGTCCCCTGCGAGGTGTTCGTGCCTCCTACGGGGTCTTTTGGGGGTTGGTTTAGGTTTTCACCCCTTAACGGCCTGTTTACAAGTCTAAGTGTGATTTTTGCAAATTATCATCATACTCTCAAACCGGGAGTCCCGGGAGTACGCGGTCAGTCCCTACAAGTTACATTGGTCCCGTGCGGAGTGTTCGTGCCTCCTACGGGATCGTTTTGGGGCTCGTTGGGGTTTTCATCCCTTAACGATCTGTTTTCAAGTCTAAGTGTGATTTCTGCAAATTATCGTCATACTCTCAAACCGGGAGACCCGGGACTACACGGTCAGTTCCTACAAGTTACATTGATCACGTGCGAGGTGTTCGTGCCTCCTACGGGGTCGTTTGGGGGCTGGTTCGGGTTTTCACCCCTTAACGGCCTGTTTTCAAGTCTAAGTGTGATTTTTGCAAATTATCGTCATGCTCTCAAAATGGGAGTCCCGGGACTACGCGGTCAGTTCCTACGAGTTACGTTGGTCCCGTGCGAGGTGTTCGTGCCTCTTACGGGGTCGTTTGGGGGTTGGTTCGGGTTTTCACCCCTTAACGGCTTGTTTTCAAGTCTAAGTGTGATTTTTGCAAATTATCATCATACTCTCATACCGGGAGTCCCGGGTCTACGCGGTCAGTTCCTACAAGTTACATTGGTCCCCTACGAGGTGTTCGTGCCTCCTACGGGATCGTTTGGGGGCTGGTTCGGGTTTTCACCCCTTAACGGCCTGTTTTCAACTCTAAGTGTGATTTTTGCAAATTCGGGTCATACTCTTAAACCGAGAGTCCCGGGAGTACGCGGTCAGTTGTAAAAACTTACATTGGTCTCGTGTGAGGTGTTCGTGCCTCCTATGGGGTCGTTTGGGGGCTGGTTCAGGTTTTCACCCCTTAACGGCCTGGTTTCATGTCTAAGTGTGATTTTTGCAAATTCGGGTCATACTCTCATACCAGGAGTCCCGGACTACGCGGTCAGTTGCTACAAGTTACGTTGGTCCCGTGCGAGGTGTTCGTGCCTCCTACGGGGTCGTTTGGGGGCTGGTTTTGGTTTTCACCGGTTAACGACCCGTTTTCAGGTCGAAGTGTGATTTTTGCAAATTATCATCATACTCTCAAGCCGGGAGTCCCGGGACTACGCGGTCAGTTTCTACGAGTTACATTGGTCCCCTACGAGGTGTTCGTGCCTCCTACGGGATCGTTTGGGGGCTGGTTCGGGTTTTCACCCCTTAACGGCCTGTTTTCAGGTCTAAGTGTGATTTTTGCAAATTATCGTGATACTCTCAAATCTGGAGTCCCGGGACTACGCGGTGAATTCCTACGAGTTACATTGGTCCCGTACGAGTTGTTCGTGCCTCCTACGGGATCGTTTGGGGTCTAGTTCGGGTTTTCACCCCTTAACGGCCTGTTTTCAAGTCTAAGTGTGATTTTTGCAAATTATCGTCACACTCTCAAACCGGGAGACCCGGGACTACGCGGTCAGTTCCTACAAGTTACTTGGTCTCCTGCGAGGTGTTCGTGCCTCCTACGGGGTCGTTTGGGGGCTGGTTCGGGTTTTCACCCCTTAACGGCCTGTTTTCAAGTCTAAATGTGATTTTTGCAAATTATCGTCATACTCTCAAACCGGGAGACTCGGGACTACGCGATGAATTCCTACGAGTTACATTGGTCCCGTGCGAGGTGTTCGTGCCTCCTACGGAGTCGTTTGGTGGCTGGTTCTAGTTTTCACCCCTTAACGGCCTGTTTTTAAATCTAAGTGTGATTTTTGCAAATTATCGTGATTCTCTCAAACCGGGAGTCCCGAGACTACGCAGTCAGTTCCTATGAGTTACATTGGTCCCGTGCGAGGTGTTCGTGCCTCCTACGGGGTTGTTTGGGGCCTGGTTTGGGTTTTCACCCCTTAACGGCTTGTTTTCAAGTCTAAGTGTGATTTTTGCAAATTATCATCATACTCTCAAACCGGGAGTCCGGGATTACGCGGTCTGTTCCTACGAGTTACATTGGTCCCGTGCGAGGTGTTCGTGCCTCCTACGGGGTCATTTGGGGGCTGGTTCGGGTTTTCACCCCTTAATGACCTGTTTTCAAGTCTAAGGGTAATTTTTGCAAATTATCGTCACACTCTCATAACAGGAGTCCCGGGACTACACGGTCAGTTCCTACAAGTTACATTGTTCCCCTACGAGGTGTTCGTGCCTACTACGGGGTCGTTTGGGGGCTGGTTCGGGTTTTCACCCCTTAGCGGCCTGTTTTCAACTCTAAGTGTGATTTTGTCATACTCTCGAACCGGAAGACCCGGGACTATGCGGTCAGTTCCTACGAGTTACATTGGTCTTTTGCGAGGTGTTCATGCCTCCTACGGGGTTGTTTGGGGCTGGTTCGTGTTTTCAACCCTTAACGGCCTGTTTTCAAGTCTAAGTGTGATTTTTGCAAATTCGGGTCATACTCTCATACCGGGAGTCCCGGGACTACGCGGTCAGTTGCTACAAGTTACATTGGACCCGTGTGAGGTGCTCGTGCCTCCTACGGGGTCGTTTGGTGGCTGGTTTGGGTTTTCACCCCTTAACGGCCTGTTTTCATGTCTAAGTGTGATTTTTGTAAATTCGGTTAATACTCTCATACCCGGAGTCCCGGGACTACGCGGTCAGTTGCTACAAGTTACATTGGTCCCGTGCGAGGTGTTCGTGCCTCCTACGGTGTCGTTTGGGGGCTGGTTTTGGTTTTCACCTCTTAACGGCCTGGTTTTAAGTCAAAGTGTGATTTTTGCAAATTATCTTCATACTCTCAAACCGGAAGTCCCAGGATTATGTGGTCAGTTCCTACGTGTTACATTGGTCCCGTCCGACGTATTCGTGCCTCCTACGGGGTCGTTTGGGGGCTGGTTTAGGTTTTCACCCCTTAACGGCCTGTTTTCAGGTCTAAGTGTGATTTTTGCAAATTATCGTGATACTCTCAAATCTGGAGTCCTGGGACTACGCGATCAGTCCCTACAAGTTACATTGGTCCCGTACGAGTTGTTCGTGCCTCCTACGGGATCGTTTGGGGTCTAGTTCGGGTTTTCACCCCTTAACGGCCTGTTTTCAAGTCTAAGTGTGATTTTTGCAAATTATCGTCATACTCTCAAACCGGGAGACCCGGGACTACGCGGTCAGTTCCTACAAGTTACTTGGTCTCGTGCGAGGTGTTCGTGCCTCCTACGGGGTCGTTTGGGGGCTGGTTCGGGTTTTCACCCCTTAACGGCCTGTTTTCAAGTCTAAGTGTGATTTTTACAAATTATCGTCATACTCTCAAACCGGGAGACCCGGGACTACGCGGTGAATTCCTACGAGTTACATTGGTCCCGTGCGAGGTGTTCGTGCCTCCTACGGAGTCGTTTGGGGGCTGGTTCGAGTTTTCACCCCTTAACGGCCTATTTTTAAATCTAAGTGTGATTTTTGCAAATTATCGTGATTCTCTCAAATCGGGAGTCCCGAGACTACGCAGTCAGTTCCTATGAGTTACATTGGTCCCGTGCGAGGTGTTCGTGCCTCCTACGGGGTTGTTTGGGGCCTGGTTTGGGTTTTCACCCCTTAACGGCCTGTTTTCAAGTCTAAGTGTGATTTTTGCAAATTATCATCATTCTCTCAAACCGGGAGTCCGGGATTACGCGGTCAGTTCTTACGAGTTACATTGGTCCCGTGCGAGGTGTTTGTGCCTCCTACTGGGTCGTTTGGGGGCTGGTTCGGGTTTTCACCCCTTAACGACCTGTTTTCAAGTCTAAGGGTAATTTTTGCAAATTATCGTCACACTCTCATAACAGGAGCCCCGGGACTACGCGATTAGTTCCTACAAGTTACATTGTTCCCCTACGAGGTGTTCGTGCCTACTACGTGGTCGTTTGGGGGCTGGTTCGGGTTTTCACCCCTTAGCGGCCTGTTTTCAACTCTAAGTGTGATTTTGTCATACTCTCAAACCGGAAGACCCGGGAATATGTGGTCAGTTCCTACGAGTTACATTGGTCCCGTGCGAGGTGTTCATGCCTCCTACGGGGTTGTTTGGGGGCTGGTTCGTGTTTTCAACCCTTAACGGCCTGTTTTCAAGTCTAAGTGTGATTTTTGCAAATTCGGGTCATACTCTCAAGCCGGGAGTCCCGGGACTACGCGGTCAGTTTCTATGAGTTACATTGGTCCCGTACGAGGCGTTCTGCCTCCTACGGGGACGTTTGGGGGCTGGTTCGGCTTTTCACCCCGTAACAGCCTGTTTTCAAGTCTAAGTGTTATTTTTGCAAATTATCGTCATACTCTCAAATCGGAAGTCCCGGGACTATGTGGTCAGTTCCAACGAGTTACGTTGGTCCCGTGCGAGGTGTTCGTGCCTCCTACGGGGTCGTTTGTGGGAATGTTTAGGTTTTCACCCCTTAACGGCCTGTTTTCAAGTCTAAGTGTGATTTTTGCAAATTATCGTGATACTCTCAAACTGGGAGTCCCAGGACTACGCGACCAGTCCCTACATGTTACATTGGTCCTGTGCGAGGTGTTCGTGCCTCCTACGGGGACGTTTGGGGGCTGGTTTTGGTTTTGACCCCTTAACGGCCTGTTTTCAAGTCTAAGTGTGATTTTTGCAAATTATCGTCATACTCTCAAATCGGAAGTCCCGGGACTACGCAGTCAGTTCCAACGACTTACGTTGGTCCCGTGCGAGGTGTTCGTGCCTCCTACGGGGTCGTTTGTGGGCTGGTTTAGGTTTTCACCCCTTAACGGCCTGTTTTCAAGTCTAAGTGTGATTTTTGCAAATTATCCTGATACTCTCAAACCGGGAGTCCCGGGACTACGCGACCAGTCCCTACAAGTTACATTGGTCCCGTGCGAGGTGTTCGTGCCTCCTACGGGATCTTTTGGGGGCTGGTTCGGGTTTTCATCCCTTAACGGCCTGTTTTCTAGGCTAAGTGTGATTTTTGCAAATTATCGTCATACTCTCAAACCGGGATTACAGAGACTACGCGGTCAGTTCCTACGAGTTACATTGGTCCCGTGCGAGGTGTTCGTGCCTCTTATGGGGTCGTTTGGGGGCTGGTTTGGGTTTTCACCCCTTAACGGCCTGTTTTCAAGTCTAAGTGTGATTTTTGAAAATTATCGTCATACTCTCAAATCGGGAGACCCGGGACTATGCGGTCAGTTCCTACAAGTTACATTGGTCCCGTGCGAGGTGTTCGTGCCTCCTACGGGATCGTTTGGGAATTGGGTCGGGTTTTCACCCCTTAACGGCCTGTTTTCAAGTCTAAGTGTGATTTTTGCAAATTATCGTCATACTCTCAAACTGGGAGTCCCGGGACTAAGAGGTCAGTTCCTACAAGTTACATTGGTCCCCTAAGAGGTGTTCGTGCCTCTTACGGGATCGTTTGGGGGCTGGTTCGGGTTTTCACCCCTTAATGGCCTGTTTTCAAGTCTAAGTGTGATTTTTGCAAATTATCGTCATATTCTCAAACCGGGAGTCCCGGGACTACGCGGTCAGTTCCTACAAGTTACATTGGTCCCGTGCGAGGTGTTCGTGCCTCCTACGGGGCCGTTTGGGGGTTGGTTCGGGTTTTCACCCCTTAACGGCCTGTTTTCAAGTCAAAGTGTGATTTTTGCAAATTATCGTCATACTCTCATACCGGGAGTCCCGGGACTACGCGGTCAGTTGCTACAAGTTACATTGGTCCCCTACGAGGTGTTCATGCCTCCTACGGGGTCGTTTGGGGGCTGGTTCGAATTTTCACCCCTTAACGGCCTGTTTTCAACTCTAAGTGTGATTTTTGCAAATTCGGGTCATACTCTCAAACCGAGAGTCCCGGGACTACGCGGTCAGTTGTTACAAGTTACATTGGACCCGTGTGAGGTGTTCGTGCCTCCTACGGGGTCGTTTCTTGGCTGGTTTGGGTTTTCACCCCTTAACGGCCTGTTTTCATGTCTAAGTGTGATTTTTGCAAATTATCATCATACTCTCAAACCGGAAGTCCCGGGACTACGCGGTCAGTTCCTACGAGTTACATTGGTCCCGTGCGAGGTGTTCGTGCCTCCTAAGGGGTTGTTTGGGGGCTGGTTTAGGTTTTCACCCCTTAACGACCTGTTTTCAAGTCTAAGTGTGATTTTTGCAAATTATCATCATACTCTCAAACCGGGAGTCCCGGGAGTACGCGGTCAGTCCCTACAAGTTACATAAGTCCCGTGCGGAGTGTTCGTGCCTCCTACGGGATCGTTTTGGGGCTCGTTGGGGTTTTCATCCCGTGACGACCTGTTTTCAAGTCTAAGTGTGATTTTTGCAAATTATCATCATACTCTCAAACCGGGAGACCCGGGACTACACGATCAGTTCCTACAAGTTACATTGGTCACGTGCGAGGTGTTCGTGCCTCCTACGGGGTCGTTTGGGGGCTGGTTCGGGTTTTCACCCCTTAACGGCCTGTTTTCAAGTCTAAGTGTGATTTTTGCAAATTTTCGTCATGCTCTCAAACTGGGAGTCCCGGGACTACGCGATCAGTTCCTACGAGTTACATTGGTCCCGTGCGAGGTGTTCGTGCCTCTTACGGGGTCGTTTGGGGGCTGGTTCGGGTTTTCACCCCTTAACGGCTTGTTTTCAAGTCTAAGTGTGATTTTTGCAAATTATCGTCATACTCTCATACCGGGAGTCCCGGGACTACGCGGTCAGTTCCTATAAGTTACATTGGTCCCCTACGAGGTGTTCGTGCCTTCTACGGGGTCGTTTGGGGCTAGTTCGGGTTTTCACCCCTTAACGGCCTGTTTTCAACTCTAAGTGTGATTTTTGCAAATTCGGGTCATACTCTTAAACTGAGAGTCCCGGGACTACGTGGTCAGTTGTTGCAAGTTACATTGGTCCCGTGTGAGGTGTTCGTGCCTCCTATGGGGTCGTTTGGGGGCTGGTTCAGGTTTTCGCCCCTTAACGGCCTAGTTTCATGTCAAAGTGTGATTTTGCAAATTCGGGTCATACTCTCATACCAGGAGCCCCGGGACTACGCAGTCAGTTGCTACCAGTTACGTTGGTCCCGTACGAGGTGTTCGTGGCTCCTACGGGGTCTTTTGTGGGCTGGTTTTGGTTTTCACCCGTTAACGACCTGTTTTCAAGTCTAAGTGTGATTTTTGAAAATTATCATCATACTCTCAAACCGGAAGTCCCGGGACTACGCGGTCAGTTCCTATGAGTTACATTGGTCCGGTGCGAGGTGTTCGTGCCTCCTAAGGGGTCGTTTGGGGGCTGGTTTAGGTTTTCACCCCTTAACGGCCTCTTTTCAAGTCTAAGTGTGATTTTTGCAAATTATCGTCATACTCTCAAGCCGAGAGTCTCGGGAGTACGCGATCAGTCCCTACAAGTTACATTGGTCCCGTGCGAGGTGTTCGTACCTCCTACGGGATCGTTTGGGGGCTGGTTGGGGTTTTCATCCCTTAACGACCTGTTTTCAAGTCTAAGTGTGATTTTTGCAAATTATCGTCATACTCTCAAACCGGGAGACCCGGGACTACGCGGTCAGTTCCTATAAGTTACATTGGTCCCGTGCGAGGTGTTCGTGCCTCCTACGGGGTCGTTTGGGGGATGGTTTTGGTTTTCACCTCTTAACGGCTTGGTTTTAAGTCAAAGTGTGATTTTTGCAAATTATCGTCATACTCTCAAACCGGAAGTCCCAGGACTTTGTGGTCAGTTCCTACGAGTTACATTGGTCCCGTGCGAGGTATTCGTGCCTCCTACGGGGTCGTTTGGGGGCTGGTTTAGGTTTTCACCCCTTAACGGCCTGTTTTCAAGTCTAAGTGCGATTTTTGCAAATTATCGTGATACTCTCAAATCGGGAGTCCCGGGACTACGCGATCAGTCCTTACAAGTTACATTGGTCCCGTACGAGTTGTTCGTGCCTCCTACGGGATCGTTTGGGGTCTAGTTCGGGTTTTCATCCCTTAACGGCCTGTTTTCAAGTCTAAGTGTGATTTTTGCAAATTATCATCATACTCTCAAACCGGGAGACCCGGGACTACGCGGTCAGTTCCTAGAAGTTACTTGGTCTCGTGCGAGGTGTTCGTGCCTCCTACGGGGTCGTTTAGGGGCTGGTTCGGGTTTTCACCCCTTAACGGCCTGTTTTCAAGTCTAAGTGTGATTTTTGCAAATTTTCGTCATACTCTCAAACCGGAAAACCCGGGACTACGCGGTGAATTCCTACGAGTTACATTGGTCCCGTGCGAGGTGTTCGTGCCTCCTATGGAGTCATTTGGGGGCTGGTTCGAGTTTTCACACCTTAACGGCCTGGTTTTAAATCTAAGTGTGATTTTTGCAAATTATCGTGATTCTCTCAAACCGGGAGTCCCGAGACTACGCAGTCAGTTCCTACGAGTTACATTGGTCCCGTGCGAGGTGTTCGTGCCTCCTACGGGGTTGTTTGGGGACTGGTTTGGGTTTTCACCCCTTAACGGCCTGTTTTCAAGTCTAAATGTGATTTTTGCAAATTATCATCATACTCTTAAATCGGGAGTCCGGGGATTACGCGTAGGCTGGCAATTGTTGACACGATAACCCGTTTATGGTAATAACCCGAACATGACCCGAACATGACACGATTAGCTTGTATAGATTTAAGAGTAACCAAAACTTATACTCGAATAAAAATCAACACGACCCGAAAATGACATGACTAACCCGAATTGCCACCCCTAATTACGCGGTCAGTTCCTACGAGTTACATTGGTCCCGTGCGAGGTGTTCGTGCCTCCTACAGGGTCGTTTGGGGGCTGGTTCGGGTTTCCACCCCTTAACGACCTGTTTTTAAGTGTAAGGGTAATTTTTGCAAATTATCGTCATACTCTCATACCAGGAGTCCCGGGACTATGCGGTCAGTTCCTACAAGTTACATTGTTCCCCTACGAGGTGTACGTGCCTACTACGGGGTCGTTTGGGGGCTGGTTCGGGTTTTCACCCCTTAGCGGCCTGTTTTCAACTCTAAGTGTGATTTTATCATACTCTCAAACCGGAAGACCCGGGACTATGCGGCCAGTTGCTACGAGTTACATTGGTCCCGTGCGAGGTGTTCATGCCTCCTACGGGGTTGTTTGGGGTCTGGTTCGTGTTTTCAATCCTTAACGGCCTGTTTTCAAGTCTAAGTGTGATTTTTGCAAATTCGGGTCATACTCTCAAGCCGGGAGTCCCGGGACTACGCGGTCAGTTTCTACGAGTTACATTGGTCCCGTGCGAGGTGTTCGTGCCTCGTACGGGGACGTTTGGGGGCTGGTTCGGGTTTTCACCCCTTAACGGCCTGTTTTCAAGTCTAAGTGTGATTTTTGCAAATTATCGTCATACTCTCAAATCGGAAGTCCCGGGACTACGCGGTCAGTTCCAACGAGTTACGTTGGTCCCGTGCGAGGTGTTCGTGCCTCCTACGGGGTCGTTTGTGGGCAAGTTTTTGTTTTCACCCCTTAACGGCCTGTTTTCAAGTCTAAGTGTGATTTTTAGAAATTATCGTGATACTCTCAAACCGGGAATCCCGGGACTACGCGACCAGTCCCTACAAGTTACATTGGTCCCGTGCGAGGTGTTCGTGCCTCCTACGGGGACGTTTGGGGACTGGTTTTGGTTTTCACCCCTTAACGGCATTTTTTCAAGTCTAAGTGTGATTTTTGAAAATTATCGTCATACTCTCAAATCGGGAGACCCGGGACTATGCGGTCAGTTCCTACAAGTTACATTGGTCCCGTGCGAGGTGTTCATGCCTCCTACGGGGTTGTTTGGGGTCTGGTTCGTGTTTTCAATCCTTAACGGCCTGTTTTCAAGTCTAAGTGTGATTTTTGCAAATTCGGGTCAAACTCTCAAGCCGGGAGTCCCGGGACTACGCGGTCAGTTTCTACGAGTTACATTGGTCCCGTGCGAGGTGTTCGTGCCTCGTACGGGGACGTTTGGGGGCTGGTTCGGGTTTTCACCCCTTAACGGCCTGTTTTCAAGTCTAAGTGTGATTTTTGCAAATTATCGTCATACTCTCAAATCGGAAGTCCCGGGACTACGCGGTCAGTTCCAACGAGTTACGTTGGTCCCGTGCGAGGTGTTCGTGCCTCCTACGGGGTCGTTTGTGGGCAAGTTTTTGTTTTCACCCCTTAACGGCCTGTTTTCAAGTCTAAGTGTGATTTTTAGAAATTATCGTGATACTCTCAAACCGGGAATCCCGGGACTACGCGACCAGTCCCTACAAGTTACATTGGTCCCGTGCGAGGTGTTCGTGCCTCCTACGGGGACGTTTGGGGACTGGTTTTGGTTTTCACCCCTTAACGGCATTTTTTCAAGTCTAAGTGTGATTTTTGCAAATTATCATCATACTCTCAAATCGGAAGTCCCGGGACTACGCGGTCAGTTCCAACGAGTTACGTTGGTCCCGTGCGAGGTGTTCGTGCCTCCTACGGGGTCGTTTGTGGGCTGGTTTAGGTTTTCACCCCTTAACGGCCTATTTTCATGTCTAAATGTGATTTTTGCAAATTATCATGATTCTCTCAAACCGGGAGTCCCGGGACTACGCGACCAGTCCCTACAAGTTACATTGGTCCCGTGCGAGGTGTTCGTGCCTCCTACGGGATCTTTTGGGGGCTGGTTCGGGTTTTCACCCCTTAACGACCTGTTTTCTAGGCTAAATGTGATTTTTGAAAATTATCGTCATACTCTCAAACCGGGATTACCGAGACTATGCGATCAGTTCCTATGAGTTACATTGGTCCCGTGCGAGGTGTTCGTGCCTCTTACGGGGTCGTTTGGGGGCTGGTTCGGCTTTTCACCCCTTAACGGCTTGTTTTCAAGTCTAAGTGTGATTTTTGAAAATTATCGTCATACTCTCAAATCGGGAGACCCGGGACTACGCGGTCAGTTCCTACAACTTACATTGGTCCCGTGCGAGGTGTTCGTGCCTCCTACGGAATCGTTTGGGGATTGGTTCGGGTTTTCACCCCTTAACGGCCTGTTTTCAAGTCTAAGTGTGATTTTTACAAATTATCGTCATACTCTCAAACCGGGAGTCCCGGGACTAAGAGGTCAGTTCCTACAAGTTACATTGGTTCCCTATAAGGTGTTCGTGCCTCCTACGGGATCGTTTGGGGGCTGGTTCGGGTTTTCACCCCTTAATGGCCTGTTTTCAAGTCTAAGTGTGATTTTTGACAAATGTCGTCATACTCTCAAACCGGGAGTCCCGGGACTACGCGATTAGTTCCTAAAAGTTACATTAGTCCCCTATGAGGTGTTCGTGCCTCCTACGGGATCGTTTGGGGGCTGGTTCGGGTTTTCACCCCTTAACGGCCTGTTTTCAAGTCTAAGTGTGATTTTTGCCAATTATTGTCATACTCTCTAACCGAGAGTCCCGGGACTACGCGGTCAGTTGCTACAAGTTACATTGATCCCGTGCGAGGTGGTCGTGCCTCCTACGGGGTCGTTTGGGTGCTGGTTTGGGTTTTCACCCCTTAACGGCCTGTTTTCAAGTCTAAGTTTGATTTTTGCAAATTCGGGTCATACTCTCATACCGGGAGTCCCGGGACTACGCGGTCAGTTGCTACAAGTTACATTGGTCCCGTGCGAGGTGTTCGTGCCTCCTACTGGGTCGTTTGGGGGCTGGTTTTGGTTTTCACCCCTTAACGGCCTGTTTTCAAGTCTAAGTGTGATTTTTGCAAATTATCGGCATACTCTCAAATCGAGAGACCCCGGGACTAAGCGGTCAGTTCCTACGAGTTACATTGGTCCCGTGCGAGGTGTTCGTGCCTCCTACGGCGTCGTTTGGGGGCTAGTTTGGGTTTTCACCCTTTAACGGCCTGTTTACAAGTCTAAGTGTGATTTTTGCAAATTATCGTCATATTCTCAAACCGGGAGTCCCGGGACTATGCGGTCAGTTCCTACAAGTTACATTGGTCCCGTGCGAGGTGTTCGTGCCTACTACGGGGCCGTTTGGGGGCTGGTTCAGGTTTTCACCCCTTAACGGTCTGTTTTCAAGTCAAAGTGTGATTTTTGTAAATTATCATCATACTCTCATACCGGGAGACCCGGGATTACGCGGTCAGTTCCTACAAGTTACATTGGTCCCCTACGAGGTGTTCATGCCTCCTACGGGGTCGTTTGGGGGCTGGTTCGGATTTTCACCCCTTAACGGTCTGTTTTCAACTCTAAGTGTGATTTTGTCATACTCTCAAACCGGAAGACCCGGGACTACGCGGTCAGTTCCTACAAGTTACATTGGTCCCGTGCGAGGTGTTCATGCCTCCTACGGGGTTGTTTGGGGGCTGGTTCGTGTTTTCAACCCTTAACGGCCTGATTTCAAGTCTAAGTGTGATTTTTGCAAATTCGGGTCATACTCTCAAGCCGGGAGTCCCGGGACTACGCGGTCAGTTTCTATGAGTTACATTGGTCCCGTGCGAGGTGTTCGTGCCTCCTACGGGGACGTTTGGGGGCTGGTTTTGGTTTTCACCCCTTAACGGTCTGTTTTCAAGTCTAAGTGTGATTTTTGCAAATTATCATCATACTCTCAAATCGGAAGTCCTGGGACTACACGGTCAATTCCAACGAGTTACGTTGGTCCCGTGCGAGGTGTTCGTGCCTCCTACGGGGTCGTTTGTGGGTTGATTTAGGTTTTCACCCCTTAACGACCTGTTTTCAAGTCTAAGTGTGATTTTTGAAAATTATTGTGATACTCTCAAAGCGGGAGTCCCGGGACTACGCGACCAGTCCCTACAAGTTACATTGGTCCCGTGCGAGGTGTTCGTGCCTCCTACGGGATCTTTTGGGGGCTAGTTTGAGTTTTCACCCATTAACGGTCTGTTTTCATGTCTAAGTGTGATTTTTGCAAATTATCATCATACTCTCAAACCGGGAGTCCTGGGACTACGCAGTCAAATCCTACGAGTTACATTGGTCCCGTGCGAGGTGTTCGTGCCTCCTACGGGGTCGTTTGGGGGCTGGTTCGGGTTTTCACCCCTTAACGGCCTGTTTTCTAGGCTAAGTGTGATTTTTGCAAATTATCATCATACTCTCAAACCGGGATTCCCGAGACTATGCGATCAGTTCCTACGAGTTACATTGGTCCCGTGCGAGGTGTTCGTGCCTCTTACGGGGTCGTTTGGGGGCTGGTTCGGGTTTTCACCCCTTAACGGCCTGCTTTCAAGTCTAAGTGTGATTTTTGCAAATTATCATCATACTCTCAAATCAGGCGACCCGGAACTACGCGGTCAGTTCCTACAAGTTACAATGGTCCCATGCGAGGTGTTCGTGCCTCCTACGGAATCGTTTGGGGATTGGTTCGGGTTTTCACCCCTTAACGGCCTGTTTTCAAGTCTAAGTGTGATTTTTGCAAATTATCATCATACTCTCAAAACGGGAGTCCCGGGACTAAGTGGTCAGTTCCTACAAGTTACATTGGTCCCCTACGAGGTGTTCGTGCCTCCTACGGGATCGTTTGGGGGCTGGTTCGGGTTTTCACCCCTTAACGGCCTGTTTTCAAGTCTAAGTGTGATTTTTGCCAATTATCGTCATACTCTCTAACAGAGAGTCCTGGGACTACGCGGTCAGTTGCTACAAGTTACATTGATCCCGTGCGAGGTGGTCGTGCCTCCTTCGGGGTCGTTTGGGTCTGGTTTGGGTTTTCACAACTTAATGGCCTGTTTTCATGTCTAAGTTTAATTTTTGCAAATTCGGGTCATACTCTCATACCGGGAGTCCCGGGACTACGCGGTCAGTTGCTACAAGTTACATTGGTCCCGTACGAGGTGTTCGTGCCTCCTACCGGGTTGTTTGGGGGCTGGTTTTGGTTTTCACCCCTTAACGGCCTGTTTTCAAGTCTAAGTGTGATTTTTGCAAATTATCGGCATACTCTCAAATCGAGAGACCCCGGGACTAAGCGGTCAGTTCCTACGAGTTACATTGGTCCCGTGCGAGGTGTTCGTGCCTCCTACGGCGTCGTTTGGGGGCTAGTTTGGGTTTTTACCCCTTAACGGCCTGTTTACAAGTCTAAGTGTGATTTTTGCAAATTATCGTCATATTCTCAAACCGGGAGTCCCGGGACTATGTGATCAGTTCCTACAAGTTACATTGGTCCCGTGCGAGGTGTTCGTGCCTACTACGGGGCCGTTTGGGGGCTGGTTCAGGTTTTCACCCCTTAACGGTCTGTTTTCAAGTCAAAGTGTGATTTTTGCAATTTATCGTCATACTCTCATACCGGGAGACCCGGGACTACGCGGTCAGTTCCTACAAGTTACATTGGTCCCCTACGAGGTGTTCATGCCTCCTACGGGGTCGTTTGGGGGCTGGTTCGGATTTTCACCCCTTAACGGCCTGTTTTCAACTCTAAGTGTGATTTTGTCATACTCTCAAACCGGAAGACCCGGGACTACGCGGTCAGTTCCTACGAGTTACATTTGTCCCGTGCGAGGTGTTCATGCCTCCTACGGGGTTGTTTGGGGGTTGGTTCGTGTTAGCAACCCTTAACGGCCTGATTTCAAGTTTAAGTGTGATTTTTGCAACTTCGGGTCATACTCTCAAGCCGGGAGTCCCGGGACTACGCGGTCAGTTTCTATGAGTTACATTGGTCCCGTGCGAGGTGTTCGTGCCTCCTACGGGGACGTTTGGGGGCTGGTTTTGGTTTTCACCCCTTAACGGCCTGTTTTCAAGTCTAAGTGTGATTTTTGCAAATTATCATCATACTCTCAAATCGGAAGTCCTGGGACTACGCGGTCAATTCCAACGAGTTACGTTGGTCCCGTGCGAGGTGTTCGTGCCTCCTACGGGGTCGTTTGTGGGTTGATTTAGGTTTTCACCCCTTAACGACCTGTTTTCAAGTCTAAGTGTGATTTTTGAAAATTATCGTGATACTCTCAAACCGGGAGTCCCGGGACTACGCGACCAGTCCCTACAAGTTACATTGGTACCGTGCGAGGTGTTCGTGCCTCCTACGGGATCTTTTGGGGGCTAGTTCGAGTTTTCACCCATTAACGGTCTGTTTTCATGTCTAAGTGTGATTTTTGCAAATTATCATCATACTCTCAAACCGGGAGTCCTGGGACTACGCAGTCAAATCCTACGAGTTACATTGGTCCCGTGCGAGGTGTTCGTGCCTCCTACGGGGTCGTTTGGGGGCTGGTTCGGGTTTTCACCCCTTAACGGCCTGTTTTCTAGGCTAAGTGTGATTTTTGCAAATTATCATCATACTCTCAAACCGGGATTCCCGAGACTATGCGGTCAGTTCCTACGAGTTACATTGGTCCCGTGCGAGGTGTTCGTGCCTCTTACGGGGTCGTTTGGGGGCTGGTTCGGGTTTTCACCCCTTAACGGCCTGCTTTCAAGTCTAAGTGTGATTTTTGCAAATTATCATCATACTCTCAAATCAGGCGACCCGGAACTATGCGGTCAGTTCCTACAAGTTACAATGGTCCCATGCGAGGTGTTCGTGCCTCCTACGGAATCGTTTGGGGATTGGTTCGGGTTTTCACCCCTTAACGGCCTGTTTTCAAGTCTAAGTGTGATTTTTGCAAATTATCATCATACTCTCAAAACGGGAGTCCCGGGACTAAGTGGTCAGTTCCTACAAGTTACATTGGTCCCCTACGAGGTGTTCGTGCCTCCTACGGGATCGTTTGGGGGCTGGTTCGGGTTTTCACCCCTTAACGGCCTGTTTTCAAGTCTAAGTGTGATTTTTGCCAATTATCGTCATACTCTCTAACAGAGAGTCCTGGGACTACGCGGTCAGTTGCTACAAGTTACATTGATCCCGTGCGAGGTGGTCGTGCCTCCTACGGGGTCGTTTGGGTCTGGTTTGGGTTTTCACCACTTAATGGCCTGTTTTCATGTCTAAGTTTGATTTTTGCAAATTCGGGTCATACTCTCATACCGGGAGTCCCGGGACTACGCGGTCAGTTGCTACAAGTTACATTGGTCCCGTACGAGGTGTTCGTGCCTCCTACCGGGTTGTTTGGGGGCTGGTTTTGGTTTTCACCCCTTAACGGCCTGTTTTCAAGTCTAAGTGTGATTTTTGCAAATTATCGGCATACTCTCAAATCAAGAGACCCCGGGACTAAGCGGTCAGTTCCTACGAGTTACATTGGTCCCGTGCGAGGTGTTCGTGCCTCCTACGGCGTCGTTTGGGGGCTAGTTTGGGTTTTTACCCCTTAACGGCCTGTTTACAAGTCTAAGTGTGATTTTTGCAAATTATCGTCATATTCTCAAACCGGGAGTCCCGGGACTATGTGATCAGTTCCTACAAGTTACATTGGTCCCGTGCGAGGTGTTCGTGCCTACTACGGGGCCGTTTGGGGGCTGGTTCAGGTTTTCACCCCTTAACGGTCTGTTTTCAAGTCAAAGTGTGATTTTTGCAATTTATCGTCATACTCTCATACCGGGAGACCCGGGACTACGCGGTCAGTTCCTACAAGTTACATTGGTCCCCTACGAGGTGTTCATGCCTCCTACGGGGTCGTTTGGGGGCTGGTTCAGATTTTCACCCCTTAACGGCCTGTTTTCAACTCTAAGTGTGATTTTGTCATACTCTCAAACCGGAAGACCCGGGACTACGGGGTCAGTTCCTACGAGTTACATTTGTTCCGTGCGAGGTGTTCATGCCTCCTACGGGGTTGTTTGGGGGTTGGTTCGTGTTAGCAACCCTTAACGGCCTGATTTCAAGTCTAAGTGTGATTTTTGCAAATTCGGGTCATACTCTCAAGCCGGGAGTCCCGGGACTACGCGGTCAGTTGTTACAAGTTACAATGGTCCCGTGCGAGGTGTTCGTGCCTCCTACGGGGACGTTTGGGGGCTGGTTTTGGTTTTCACCCCTTAACGGCCTGTTTTCAAGTCTAAGTGTGATTTTTGCAAATTATCATCATACTCTCAAATCGGAAGTCCTGGGACTACGCGGTCAGTTCCAACGAGTTACGTTGGTCCCGTGCGAGGTGTTCGTGCCTCCTACGGGGTCGTTTGTGGGGTGATTTAGGTTTTCACCCCTTAACGGCCTGTTTTCAAGTCTAAGTGTGATTTTTGCAAATTATCGTGATACTCTCAAACCGGGAGTCCCGGGACTACGCGACCAGTCCCTACAAGTTACATTGGTCCCGTGCGAGGTGTTCGTGCCTCCTACGGGATCTTTTGGGGGCTAGTTCGGGTTTTCACCCATTAAGGGTCTGTTTTCAAGTCTAAGTGTGAATTTTGCAAATTATCATCATACTCTCAAACCGGGAGTCTTGGGACTACGCAGTCAAATCCTACGAGTTACATTGGTCCCGTGCGAGGTGTTCGTGCCTCCTACGGGGTCGTTTGGGGGCTGGTTCGGGTTTTCACCCCTTAACGGCCTATTTTCTAGGCTAAGTGTGATTTTTGCAAATTATCATCATACTCTCAAACCGGGATTCCCGAGACTATGCGGTCAGTTCCTACGAATTACATTGGTCCCGTGCGAGGTGTTCGTGCCTCTTACGGGGTCGTTTGGGTGCTGGTTCGGGTTTTCACCCCTTAACGGCCTGCTTTCAAGTCTAAGTGTGATTTTTGCAAATTATCATCATACTCTCAAATCAGGCGACCCGGAACTACGCGATCAGTTCCTACAAGTTACAATGGTCCCGTGCGAGGTGTTCGTGCCTCCTACGGAATCGTTTGGGGATTGGTTCGGGTTTTCACCCCTTAACGGCCTGTTTACAAGTCTAAGTGTGATTTTTGCAAATTATCATCATACTCTCAAAACGGGAGTCCCGGGACTAAGTGGTCAGTTCCTACAAGTTACATTGGTCCCCTACGAGGTGTTCGTGCCTCCTAAGGGATCGTTTGGGGGCTGGTTCGGGTTTTCACCCCTTAACGGCCAGTTTTCAAGTCTAAGTGTGATTTTTGCCAATTATCGTCATACTCTCTAACCGAGAGTCCCGGGACTACGCGGTCAGTTGCTACAAGTTACATTGATCCCGTGCGAGGTGGTCGTGCCTCGTACGGGGTCGTTTGGGTGCTGGTTTGGGTTTTCACCCCTTAACAGCCTGTTTTCATGTCTATGTTTGATTTTTGCAAATTCAGGTCATACTCTCAAGCCGGGAGTCCCGAGACTACGCGGTCAGTTGTTACAAGTTACATTGGTCCCGTGCGTGGTGTTCGTGCCTCCTACGGGGTCGTTTGGGGGCTGGTTTTGATTTTCACCCCTTAACGGCCTGTTTTCAAGTCTAAGTGTGATTTTTGCAAATTATCATCATACTCTAAAACCGGAAGTGCCGGGACTACTAGGTCAGTTCTTACGAGTTACATTGGTCCCGTGCAAGGTGTTCGTGCCTCCTACGGGGTCGTTTGGGGGATGGTTTAGGTTTTCACCCCTTAACGGCATGTTTTCAAGTCTAAGTGTGATTTTTGCAAATTATCGTGATACTCTCAAATCGGGAGTCCCGGGACTACGCGATCAGTCCCTACAAGTTACATTGGTCCCGTACGAGGTGTTCCTGCCTCCTACGGGATCGTTTGGGGGCTAGTTCGGGTTTTCACCCCTTAACGGCCTGTTTTCAACTCTAAGTGTGATTTTTGCCAATTATCGTCATACTCTCAAACCGGGAGACCCGGGACTACGCGGTCAGTTACTACAAGTTACTTGGTCCCGTGCGAGGTGTTCGTGCCTCCTACGGGGTCGTTTGGGGGCTGGTTCGGGTTTTCACCCCATAACGGCCTGTTTTCAAGTCCTAGTGTGATTTTTGCAAATTAGTGTCATACTCTCAAACCGGGAGACCCGGTATTACGCGGTGAATTCCTACGAGTTACATTGGTCCCGTACGAGGTGTTCGTGCCTCCTACGGAGTCGTTTGGGGGCTGGTTCAAGTTTTCACCCCTTAACGGCCTGTTTTCAAGTCTAAGTGTGATTTTTGCCAATTATCGTCATACTCTCTAACCGAGAGTCCCGGGACTACGCGGTCAGTTGCTACAAGTTACATTGATCCCGTGCGATGTGGTCGTGCCTCCTACGGGGTCGTTTGGGGGCTGGTTTGGGTTTTCACCCCTTAACGGCCTGTTTTCATGTCTAAGTTTGATTTTTGCAAATTTGGGTCATACTCTCATACCGGGAGTTCCGGGACTACGCGGTCAGTTGCTACAAGTTACATTGGTCCCGTGCGAGGTGTTCGTGCGTCCTACGAGGTCGTTTGGGGGCTGGTTTTGGTTTTCACCCCTTAACGGCCTATTTTCAAGTCTAAGTGTGATTTTTGCAAATTATCATCATACTCTCAAACCGAAAGTCCCGGGACTACGCGGTCAGTTCCTACGAGTTACATTGGTTCCGTGCGAGGTGTTCGTGCCTCCTACGGGGTCGTTTGTGGGCTGGTTTAGGTTTTCACCCCTTAACGGCCTGTTTTCAAGTCTAAGTGTGATTTTTGCAAATTATCGTGATATTCTCAAACCGGGAGTCCTGGGACTACCCGACCAGTCCCTACAAGTTACATTGGTCCCGTGCGAGGTGTTCGTGCCTCCTACGGGATCTTTTGGGGGCTAGTTCGGGTTTTCACCCATTAACGGCCAGTTTTCAAGTCTAAGTGTGATTTTTGTAAATTATCATCATACTCTCAAACCGAGAGTCCCGGGAGTACGCGGTCAGTCCCTACAAGTTACATTGGTCCCGTGGAGAGTGTTCGTGCCTCCTACGGGATCGTTTTGGGGCTCGTTGGGGTTTTGATCCCTTAACGACCCGTTTTCAAGTCTAAGTGTGATTTTTGCAAATTATCGTCATACTCACAAATCGGGAGACCCGGGACTACGCGGTCAGTTCCTACAAGTTACATTGGTCACGTGCGAAGTGTTCGTGCCTCCTACGGGGTTGTTTGGGTGCTGGTTCGGGTTTTCATCCCTTAACGGCCTGTTTTCAAGTCTAAGTGTGATTTTTGCAAATTATCGTCATGCTCTCAAACTGGGAGTCCCGGGACTACGCGGTCAGTTCCTAGGAGTTACATTGGTCCCGTGCGAGGTGTTCGTGCGTCTTACGGGATCGTTTGGGGGCTGGTTCGAGTTTTCACCCCTTAACGGCTTGTTATTAAGTCTAAGTGTGATTTTTGAAAATTATCATCATACTCTCATACCGGGAGTCCCGGGACTACGCGGTCAGTTCCTACAAGTTACATTGGTCCCCTACGAGGTGTTCGTGCCTCCTACGGGGTCGTTTGTGGGCTGGGTCGGGGTTTCACCCCTTAACGGCTTATTTTCAACTCTAAGGGTGATTTTTGCAAATTCGGGTCATACTCTTAAACCGAGAGTCCCTGGACTACGCAGGAAGTTGTTACAAGTTACGTTGGTCCCGTGTGAGGTGTTCGTGCCTCCTATGGGGTCGTTTGGGGGCTGGTTCAGGTTTTCACCCCTTAACGGCCTGGTTTCATGTCTAAGTGTGATTTTTGCAAATTCGGGTCATACTCTCATACCAGGAGTCCCGGGACTACGCGGTCAGTTGTTACAAGTTACAATGGTCCCGTGCGAGGTGTTCGTGCCTCCTACGGGGTCGTTTGGGGGCTGGTTTTGGTTTTCACCCGTTAACGACCTGTTTTCAAGTCTAAGTGTGATTTTTGTAAATTATCATCATACTCTCAAACCGGAAGTCCGGGGACTAAGTTCCTACGAGTTACATTGGTACCGTGCGAGGTGTTCGTGCCTCCTAAGGGGTCGTTTGGGGGCTGGTTTAGGTTTTCGCCCCTTAACGGCCTCTTTTCAAGTCTAAGTGTGATTTTTGCAAATTATCATCATACTCTAAAACCGGGAGTCTCGGGAGTACGCGGTCAGTCCCTACAAGTTACATTGGTCCCGTGCGAGGTGTTCGTACCTCCTACGGGATCGTTTGGGGGCTGGTTGGGGTTTTCATCCCTTAACGACCTGCTTTCAAGTCTAAGTGTGATTTTTGCAAAATATCGTCATACTATCAAATCGGGAGACCCGGGACTACGCGGTCAAATCCTACAAGTTACATTGGTCCCGTGCGAGTTGTTCGTGCCTCCTACGGGGTCGTTTGGGGGCTGGTTTTGGTTTTCACCCCTTAACGGCCTGTTTTCAAGTCTAAGTGTGATTTTTGCAAAATATCATCATACTCTCAAACCGGAAGTCCCGGGACTACGCGGTCAGTTCCTACGAGTTACATTGGTCCCGTGCGAGGTGTTCGTGCCTCCTACGGGGTCGTTTTGGGCTGGTTTAGGTTTTCACCCCTTAACGGCCTGTTTTCAAGTCTAAGTGTGATTTTTGCAAATTATCGTGATACTCTCAAACCGGGAGTCCCGGGACTACGCGACCAGTCCCTACAAGTTACATTGGTCCCGTGCGAGGTGTTTGTGCCTCCTACGGGATCTTTTAGGGGCTAGTTCGGGTTTTCACCCATTAACGACCAGTTTTCAAGTCTAAGTGTGATTTTTGCAAATTATCCTGATACTCTCAAACCGGGAGACCCGGGACTACGCGGTCAGTTCCTCCAAGTTACATTGGTCACATGCGAGGTGTTCGTGCCTCCTACGGGGTCGTTTGGGGGCTGGTTCGGGTTTTCACCCCTTAATGGCCTGTTTTCAAGTCTAAGGTTGATTTTTGCAAATTATCGTCATGCTCTCAAACTGGGAGTTCCGGGACTACACGGTCAGTTCCTACGAGTTACATTGGTCCCGTGCGAGGTGTTCGTGCCTCCTACGGAATCGTTTGGGAATTGGGTCGGGTTTTCACCCCTTAACGGCCTGTTTTCAAGTCTAAGTGTGATTTTTGCAAATTATCGTCATACTCTCAAACCGGGAGTCCCGGGACTAAGAGGTCAGTTCCTACAAGTTACATTGGTCCCGTGCGAGGTGTTCGTGCCTCCTACGGGGCCGTTTGGGGGCTGGTTCGGGTTTTCACCCCTTAACGGCCTGTTTTCAAGTCAAAGTGTGATTGTTGCAAATTATCATCATACTCTCATACCGGGAGACCCAGGACTACGCGGTCAGTTCCTACAAGTTACATTGGTCCCCTACGAGGTGTTCATGCCTCCTACGGGGTCGTTTGGGGGCTGGTTCGGATTTTCACCCCTTAACGGCCTGTTTTCAACTCTAAGTGTGATTTTTGCAAATTCGGGTCATACTCTCAAACCGAGAGTCCGGGGACTACGCGGTCAGTTGCTACAAGTTACATTGGACCCGTGTGAGGTGTTCGTGCCTCCTACGGGGTCGTTTGGTGGCTGGTTTGGGTTTTCACCCCTTAACGGCCTGTTTTCATGTCTAAGTGTGATTTTTACAAATTCGGGTCATACTCTCATACCGGGAGTCCCGGGACTACGCGGTCAGTTGCTACAAGTTACATTGGTCCCGTGCGAGGTGTTCGTGCCTCCTACGGGGTCGTTTGGGTGCTGGTTTTGGTTTTCACCCCTTAACGGCCTGTTTTCAAGTCTAAGTGTGATTTTTGCAAATTATCATCATACTCTTAAACCGGAAGTCCCGGGACTACGCGGTCAGTTCCTACGAGTTACATTGGTCTCGTGCGAGGTGTTCGTGCCTCCTAAGGGGTTGTTTGGGGGCTGGTTTAGGTTTTCACCCCTTAACGACCTGTTTTCAAGTCTAAGTGTGATTTTTGCAAATTATCATCATACTCTCAAACCGGGAGTCCCGGGAGTACGCGGTCAGTCCCTACAAGTTACATAGGTCCCGTGCGGAGTGTTCGTGCCTCCTACGGGATCGTTTTGGGGCTCATTGGGGTTTTCATCCCGTGACGACCTGTTTTCAAGTCTAAGTGTAATTTTTGCAAATTATCGTCATACTCTCAAACCGGGAGACCCGGGACTACACGGTCAGTTCCTACAAGTTACATTGGTCACGTGCGAGGTGTTCGTGCCTCCTACGGGGTCGTTTGGGGGCTGGTTTGGGTTTTCACCCCTTAACGGCCTGTTTTCAAGTCTAAGTGTGATTTTTGCAAATTATTGTCATGCTCTCAAACTGGGAGTCCCGGGACTACGCGGTCAGTTCCTACGAGTTACATTGGTCCCGTGCGAGGTGTTCGTGCCTCTTACGGGGTCGTTTGGGGGCTGGTTCGGGTTTTCACCCCTTAACGGCTTGTTTTTAAGTGTAAGTGTGATTTTTGCAAATTATCGTCATACTCTCATACCAGGAGTCCCGGGACTACGCGGTCAGTTCCTACAAGTTACATTGGTCCCCTACGAGGTGTTCGTGCCTCCTACGGGGTCGTTTGTGGGCTGGGTCGGGGTTTCACCCCTTAACGGCTTATTTTCAACTCTAAGGGTGATTTTTGCAAATTCGGGTCATACTCTTAAACCGAGAGTCCCTGGACTACGCAGGCAGTTGTTACAAGTTACGTTGGTCCCGTGTGAGGTGTTCGTGCCTCCTATGGGGTCGTTTGGGGGCTGGTTCAGGTTTTCACCCCTTAACGGCCTGGTTTCATGTCTAAGTGTGATTTTTGCAAATTCGGGTCATACTCTCATACAAGGAGTCCCGGGACTACGCGGTCAGTTGTTACAAGTTATAATGGTCCCGTGCGAGGTGTTCGTGCCTCCTACGGGGTCGTTTGGGGGCTGGTTTTGGTTTTCACCCGTTAACGACCTGTTTTCAAGTCTAAGTGTGATTTTTGCAAATTATCATCATACTCTCAAATCGGAAGTCCCAGGACTAAGTTCCTACGAGTTACATTGGTCCCGTGCGAGGTGTTCGTGCCTCCTAAGGGGTCGTTTGGGGTCTGGTTTAGGTTTTCACCCCTTAACGGCCTCTTTTCAAGTCTAAGTGTGATTTTTGCAAATTATCATCATACTCTAAAACCGGGAGTCTCGGGAGTACGCGGTCAGTCCCTACAAGTTACATTGGTCCCGTGCGAGGTGTTCGTACCTCCTACGGGATCGTTTGGGGGCTGGTTGGGGTTTTCATCCCTTAACGACCTGCTTTCAAGTCTAAGTGTGATTTTTGCAAATTATCGTCATACTCTCAAACCGGGAGACCCGGGACTACGCGGTCAAATCCTACAAGTTACATTGGTCCCGTGCGAGTTGTTCGTGCCTCCTACGGGGTCGTTTGGGGGCTGGTTTTGGTTTTCACCCCTTAACGACCTGTTTTCAAGTCTAAGTGTGATTTTTGCAAAATATCATCATACTCTCAAACCGGAAGTCCCGGGACTACGCGATCAGTTCCTACGAGTTACATTGGTCCCGTGCGAGGTGTTCGTGCCTCCTACGGGGTCGTTTTTGGGCTGGTTTAGGTTTTCCCCCCTTAACGGCCTATTTTCAAGTCTAAGTGTGATTTTTGCAAATTATCGTGATACTCTCAAACCGGGAGTCCCGGGACTACGCGACCAGTCCCTACAAGTTACATTGGTCCCGTGCGAGGTGTTTGTGCCTCCTACGGGATCTTTTGGGGGCTAGTTCAGGTTTTCACCCATTAACGGCCAGTTTTCAAGTCTAAGTGTGATTTTTGCAAATTATCCTGATACTCTCAAACCGGGAGTCTCGGGACTAAGAGGTCAGTTCCTACAAGTTACATTGGTCACGTGCGAGGTGTTCGTGCCTCCTACGGGGTCGTTTGGGGGCTGGTTCGGGTTTTCACCCCTTAACGGCCTATTTTCAAGTCTAAGTGTGATTTTTGCAAATTATCATCATGCTCTCAAACTGGGAGTCCCGGGACTACGCGGTCAGTTCCTACGAGTTACATTGGTCCCGTGCGAGGTGTCCGTGCCTCTTACGGGGTCGTTTGGGGGCTGGTTCGGGTTTTCACCCCTTAACGGCTTGTTTTCAAGTCTAAGTGTGATTTTTGCAAATTATCGTCTTACTCTCATACCGGGAGTCCCGGGACTACGCGGTCAGTTCCTATAAGTTACATTGGTCCCCTATGAGGTGTTCGTTCCTTCTACGGGGTCGTTTGGGGACTGGTTCGGGTTTTCACCCCTTAACGGCCTGTTTTCAACTTTAAGTGTGATTTTTGCAAATTCGGGTCATACTCTTAAACCGAGAGTCCCGGGACTACGTGGTCAGTTGTTACAAGTTACATTGGTCCCGTGTGAGGTGCTCGTGCCTCCTATGGGGTCCTTTGGGGGCTGGTTCAGGTTTTCACCCCTTAACGGCCTAGTTTCATGTCTAAGTGTGATTTTTGCAAATTCGGGTCATACTCTCATACTAGGAGCCCCGGGACTACGCAGTCAGTTGCTACCAGTTACGTTGGTCCCGTGCGAGGTGTTCGTGCCTCCTACGGGGTCGTTTGTGGGCTGGTTTTGGTTTTCACCCGTTAACGACCTGTTTTCAAGTCTAAGTGTGATTTTTGAAAATTACCATCATACTCTCAAACCGGAAGTCCCGGGACTACGCGGTCAGTTCCTACGAGTTACATTGGTCCCGTGCGAGGTGTTCGTGCCTCCTAAGGGGTCGTTTGGGGACTGGTTTAGGTTTTCACCCCTTAACGGCCTCTTTTCAAGTCTAAGTGTGATTTTTGCAAATTATCATCATACTCTCAAGCCGGGAGTCTCGGGATTACGCGATCAGTCCCTACAAGTTACATTGGTCCCGTGCGAGGTGTTCGTACCTCCTACGGGATCGTTTGGGGTCTGGTTTGGGTTTTCATCCCTTAACGACCTGTTTTCAAGTCTAAGTGTGATTTTTGCAAATTATCGTCATATTCTCAAACCGGGAGACTCGGGACTACGCGGTCAGTTCCTATAAGTTACATTGGTCCCGTGCGAGGTGTTCGTGCCTCCTACGGGGTCGTTAGGGGGATGGTTTTGGTTTTCACCTCTTAACGGCCTGGTTTTAAGTCAAAGTGTGATTTTTGCAAATTATCGTCGTACTCTCAAACCGGAAGTCCCAGGACTTTGTGGTCAGTTCCTACGAGTTACATTGGTCCCGTGCGAGGTATTCGTGCCTCCTACGGGGTCGTTTGACGGCTGGTTTAGGTTTTCACCCCTTAACGGCCTGTTTTCAAGTCTAAGTGCGATTTTTGCAAATTATCATGATACTCTCAAATCGGGAGTCCCGGGACTACGCGATCAGTCCCTACAAGTTACATTGGTCCCGTACGAGTTGTTTGTGCCTCCTACGGGATCGTTTGGGGTCTAGTTCGGGTTTTCATCCCTTAACGGCCTGTTTTCAAGTCTAAGTGTGATTTTTGCAAATTTTCATCATAGTCTCAAACCGGGAGACCCGGGACTACGCGGTCAGTTCCTACAAGTTACTTGGTCTCGTGCGAGGTGTTCGTGCCTCCTACGGGGTCGTTTAGGGGCTGGTTCGGGTTTTCACCCCTTAACGGCCTGTTTTCAAATCTAAGTGTGATTTTTGCAAATTATCGTCATACTCTCAAACCGGAAAACCCGGGACTACGCGGTGAATTCCTACGAGTTACATTGGTCCCGTGCGAGGTGTTCGTGCCTCCTATGGAGTCATTTGGGGGCTGGTTCGAGTTTTCACCCCTTAACGGCCTGTTTTTAAATCTAAGTGTGATTTTTGCAAATTATCGTGATTCTCTCAAACCGGGAGTCCCGAGACTACGCAGTCAGTTCCTACGAGTTACATTGGTCCCGTGCGAAGTGTTCGTGCCTCCTACGGGGTTGTTTGGGGACTGGTTTAGGTTTTCATCCCTTAACGGCCTGTTTTCAAGTCTAAGTGTGATTTTTGCAAATTATCATCATACTCTTAAACCGGGAGTCCGGGGATTACGTGTAGGCTGGCAATTGTTGACACGATAACCCGTTTATGGTAATAACCCGAACATGACCCGAACATGACACGACTAGCTTGTATAGATTTAAGAGTAACCAAAACTTATACTCGAATAAAAATCAACACGACCCGAAAATGACACGACTAACCCGAATTGCAACCCCTAATTACGCGGTCAGTTCCTACGAGTTACATTGGTCCCATGCGAGGTGTTCGTGCCTCCTACAGGGTCGTTTGGGGGCTGGTTCGGGTTTCCACCCCTTAACGACCTGTTTTTAAGTGTAAGGGTAATTTTTGCAAATTATCGTCATACTCTCATACCAGGAGTCCCGGGACTATGCGGTCAGTTCCTACAAGTTACATTGTTCCCCTACGAGGTGTTCGTGCCTACTACGGGGTCGTTTGGGGGCTGGTTCGGGTTTTCACCCCTTAGCGGCCAGTTTTCAACTCTAAGTGTGATTTTATCATACTCTCAAACCGGAAGACCTGGGACTATGCGGTCAGTTCCTACGAGTTACATTTGTCCCGTGCGAGGTGTTCATTCCTCCTACGGGGTTGTTTGGGGTCTGGTTCGTGTTTTCAACCCTTAACGGCCTGTTTTCAAGTCTAAGTTTGATTTTTGCAAATTCGGGTCATACTCTCAAGCCGGGAGTCCCGGGACTACGCGGTCAGTTTCTACGAGCTACATTGGTCCCGTGCGAGGTGTTCGTGCCTCGTACGGGGACGTTTGGGGGCTGGTTCGGGTTTTCACCCCTTAACGGCATGTTTTCAAGTCTAAGTGTGATTTTTGCAAATTATCGTCATACTCTCAAATCGGAAGTCCCGAGACTACGCGGTGAGTTCCAACGAGTTACGTTGGTCCCGTGCGAGGTGTTCGTGCCTCCTACGGGGTCGTTTGTGGGCAAGTTTTTGTTTTCACCCCTTAACGGCCTGTTTTCAAGTCTAAGTGTGATTTTTACAAATTATCGTGATACTCTCAAACCGGCAATCCCGGGACTACGCGACCAGTCCCTACAAGTTACATTGGTCCCGTGCGAGGTGTTCGTGCGTCCTACGGGGACGCTTGGGGGCTGGTTTTGGTTTTCACCCCTTAACGGCATTTTTTCAAGTCTAAGTGTGATTTTTGCAAATTATCGTCATACTCTCAAATCGGAAGTCCCGGGACTACGCGGTCAGTTCCAACGAGTTACGTTGGTCCCGTGCGAGGTGTTCGTGCCTCCTACGGGGTCGTTTGTGGGCTGGTTTAGGTTTTCACCCCTTAACGGCCTATTTTCAAGTCTAAATGTGATTTTTGCAAATTATCATGATACTCTCAAACCGGGAGTCCCGGGACTACGCGACCAGTCCCTACAAGTTACATTAGTCCCGTGCGAGGTGTTCGTGCCTCCTACGGGATCTTTTGGGGGATGGTTCGGGTTTTCACCCCTTAACGGCCTGTTTTCTAGGCTAAATGTGATTTTTGAAAATTATCGTCATACTCTCAAACCGGGATTACCGAGACTATGCGATCAGTTCCTATGAGTTACATTGGTCCCGTGCGAGGTGTTCGTGCCTCTTACGGGGTCGTTTGTGGGCTGGTTCGGCTTTTCACCCCTTAACGGCCTATTTTCTAGTCTAAGTGTGATTTTTGAAAATTATCATCATACTCTCAAATCGGGAGACCCGGGACTACGCGGTCAGTTCCTACAAGTTACATTGGTCCCGTGCGAGGTGTTCGTGCTTCCTACGGAATCGTTCGGGGATTGGTTCGGGTTTTCACCCCTTAACGGCCTGTTTTCAAGTCTAAGTGTGATTTTTGCAAATTATCGTCATACTCTCAAACCGGGAGTCCCGGGACTAAGAGGTCAGTTCCTACAAGTTACATTGGTCCCCTACAAGGTGTTCGTGCCTCCTACGGGATCGTTTGGGGGCTGGTTCGGGTTTTCACCCCTTAATGGTCTGTTTTCAAGTCTAAGTGTGATTTTTGCCAAATGTCGTCATACTCTCAAACCGGGAGTCCCGGGACTACGCGATTAGTTCCTAAAAGTTACATTGGTCCCCTACGAGGTGTCCGTGCCTCCTACGGGATCGTTTGGGGGCTGGTTCGGGTTTTCACCCCTTAACGGCCTGTTTTCAAGTCTAAGTGTGATTTTTGCCAATTATCGTCATACTCTCAAACCGAGAGTCCCGGGACTACGCGGTCAGTTGCTACAAGTTAAATTGATCCCGTGCGAGGTGGTCATGCCTCCTACGGGGTCGTTTGGGTCTCGTTTGGGTTTTCACCCCTTAACGGCCTGTTTTCATGTCTAAGTTTGATTTTTGCAAATTCGGGTCATACTCTCATACCGGGAGTCCCGGGACTACGCGGTCAGTTGCTACAAGTTACATTGGTCCCGTGCGAGGTGTTCGTGCCTCCTACGGGGTCGTTTGGGGGCTGGTTTTGGTTTTCACCCCTTAACGGCCTGTTTTCAAGTCTAAGTTTGATTTTTGCAAATTATAGGCATACTCTCAAATCGAGTGACCCCGGGACTAAGCGGTCAGTTCCTACGAGTTACATTGGTCTCGTGCGAGGTGTTCGTGCCTCCTACGGCGTCGTTTGGGGGCTGGTTTGGGTTTTCACCCCTTAACGGCCTGTTTACAAGTCTAAGTGTGATTTTTGCAAATTATCGTCATATTCTCAAACCGGGAGTCCCGGGACTATGCGGTCAGTTCCTACAAGTTACATCGGTCCCGTTCGATGTGTTCATGCCTACTACGGGGCCGTTTGGGGGCTGGTTCAGGTTTTCACCCCTTAACGGTCTGTTTTCAAGTTAAAGTGTGATTTTTGCAAATTATCGTCATACTCTCATACCGGGAGACCCGGGACTACGCGGTCAGTTCCTACAAGTTACATTGGTCCCCTACGAGGTGTTCATGCCTCCTACGGGGTCGTTTGGGGGTTGGTTCGGATTTTCACCCCTTAACGGCCTGTTTTCAACTCTAAGTGTGATTTTGTCATACTCTCAAACCGGAAGACCCGGGACTACGCGGTCAGTTCCTACGAGTTACATTGGTCCCGTGCGAGGTGTTCATGCCTCCTATGGGGTTGTTTGGGGGCTGGTTCGTGTTTTCAACCCTTAACGGCCTGATTTTAAGTCTAAGTGTGATTTTTGCAAATTCGGGTCATACTCTCAAGCCGGGAGTCCCGGGACTACGCGGTCAGTTTCTACGAGTTACATTGGTCCCGTGCGAGGTGTTCGTGCCTCCTACGGGGACGTTTGGGGGCTGGTTTTGGTTTTCACCCCTTAACGGCCTGTTTTCAAGTCAAAATGTGATTTTTGAAAATTATCGTCATACTCTCAAATCGGAAGTCCTGGGACTACGCGGTCAGTTCCAACGAGTTATGTTGGTCCCGTGCGAGGTGTTCGTGCCTCCTACGGGGTCGTTTGTGGGCTGATTTAGGTTTTCACCCCTTAACGGCCTGTTTTCAAGTCTAAGTGTGATTTTTGCAAATTATCGTGATACTCTCAAACCGGGAGTCCCGGGACTACGCGACCAGTCCCTACAAGATACATTGGTCCCGTGCGGAGTGTTCGTGCCTCCTACGGGATCGTTTTGGGGCTCGTTGGGGTTTTCATCCCGTGACGACCTGTTTTCAAGTCTAAGTGTGATTTTTGCAAATTATCGTCATACTCTCAAACCGGGAGACCCGGGACTACACGATCAGTTCCTACAAGTTACATTGGTCACGTGCGAGGTGTTCGTGCCTCCTACGGGGTCGTTCGGGGGCTGGTTCGGGTTTTCACCCCTTAACGGCCTGTTTTCAAGTCTAAGTGTGATTTTTGCAAATTTTCGTCATGCTCTCAAACTCGGAGTCCCGGGACTACGCGTTCAGTTCCTACGAGTTACATTGGTCCCGTGCGAGGTGTTCGTGCCTCTTACGGGGTCGTTTGGGGGCTGGTTCGGGTTTTCACCCCTTAACGGCTTGTTTTCAAGTCTAAGTGTGATTTTTGCAAATTATCGTCATACTCTCAAATCAGGCGACCCGGAACTACGCGGTCAGTTCCTACAAGTTACAATGGTCCCGTGCGAGGTGTTCGTGCCTCCTACGGAATCGTTTGGGGATTAGTTCGGGTTTTCACCCCTTAACGGCCTGTTTTCAAGTCTAAGTGTGATTTTTGCAAATTATCATCATACTCTCAAAACGGGAGTCCGGGGACTAAGTTGTCAGTTCCTACAAGTTACATTGGTCCCCTACGAGGTGTTCGTGCCTCCTACGGGATCGTTTGGGGGCTGGTTCGGGTTTTCACCCCTTAACGGCCTGTTTTCAAGTCTAAGTATGATTTTTGCCAATTATCATCATACTCTCTAACCGAGAGTCCCGGGACTACGCGGTCAGTTGCTACAAGTTACATTGATCCCGTGCGAGGTGGTCGTGCCTCATACGGGGTCGTTTGGGGGCTAGTTTGGGTTTTCACCCCTTAACGGCCTATTTTCATGTCTATGTTTGATTTTTACAAATTCGGGTCATACTCTCAAGCCGGGAGTCCCGAGACTACGCGATCAGTTGTTACAAGTTACATTGGTCCCGTGCGTGGTGTTCGTGCCTCCTACGGGGTCGTTTGGGGGCTGGTTTTCGTTTTCACCCCTTAACGGCCTGTTTTCAAGTCTAAGTGTGATTTTTGCAAATTATCATCATACTCTAAAACCGGAAGTCCCGGGACTACGCGATCAGTTCTTACGAGTTACATTGGTCCCGGGCGAGGTGTTCGTGCCTCCTACGGGGTCGTTTGGGGGCTGGTTTAGGTTTTCACCCCTTAACGGCATGTTTTCAAGTCTAAGTGTGATTTTTGCAAATTATCGTGATACTCTCAAATCGGGAGTCCCGGGACTACGCGATCAGTCCCTATAAGTTATATTGGTCCCGTACGAGGTGTTCCTGCCTCCTACGGGATCGTTTGGTGGCTAGTTCGGGTTTTCACCCCTTAACGGCCTGTTTTCAAGTCTAAGTGTGATTTTTGCCAATTATCGTCATACTCTCAAACCGGGAGACCCGGGACTACGCGGTCAGTTACTACAAGTTACTTGGTCCCGTGCGAGGTGTTCGTGCCTCCTACGGGGTCGTTTGGGGGCTGGTTCGGGTTTTCACCCCATAACGGCTTGTTTTCAAGTCCAAGTGTGATTTTTGCAAATTAGCGTCATACTCTCAAACCGGGAGACCCGGGACTACGCGGTGAATTCCTACGAGTTACATTGGTCCCGTGCGAGGTGTTCGTGCCTCCTACGGAGTCGTTTGGGGGCTGATTCGAGTTTTCACCCCTTAACGGCCTATTTTCAAGTCTAAGTGTGATTTTTGCCAATTATCGTCATACTCTCTAACCGAGAGTCCCGGGACTACGTGGTCAGTTGCTACAAGTTACATTGATCCCGTGCGATGTGGTCGTGCCTCCTACGGGGTCGTTTGGGGGCTGGTTTGGGTTTTCACCCCTTAACGGCCTGTTTTCACGTCTAAGTTTGATTTTTGCAAATTTGGGTCATACTCTCATACCGGGAGTTCCGGGACTACGCGGTCAGTTGCTACAAGTTACATTGGTCCCGTGCGAGGTGTTCGTACGTCCTACGGGGTCGTTTGGGGGATGGTTTTGGTTTTCACCCCTTAACGGCCTGTTTTCAAGTCTAAGTGTGATTTTTGCAAATTATCATCATACTCTCAAACCGGAAGTCCCGGGACTACGCGGTAAGTTCCTATGAGTTACATTGGTTCCGTGCGAGGTGTTCGTGCCTCCTACGGTGTCGTTTGTGGGCTGGTTTAGGTTTTCACCCCTTAACGGCCTGTTTTCAAGTCTAAGTGTGATTTTTGCAAATTATCGTGATATTCTCAAACCGGGAGTCCTGGGACTACGCGACCAGTCCCTACAAGTTACATTGGTCCCGTGCGAGGTGTTCGTGCCTCCTACGGGATCTTTTGTGGGCTAGTTCGGGTTTTCACCCATTAACGGCCAGTTTTCAAGTCTAAGTGTGATTTTTGTAAATTATCATCATACTCTCAAACCGGGAGTCCCGGGAGTACGCGGTCAGTCCCTACAAGTTACATTGGTCCCGTGGAGAGTGTTCGTGCCTCCTACGGGATCATTTGGGGCTCGTTGGGGTTTTGATCCCTTAACGACCCGTTTTTAAGTCTAAGTGTGATTTTTAAAAATTATCGTCATACTCTCAAATCGGGAGACCCGGGACTACGCGGTCAGTTCCTACAAGTTACATTGGTCACGTGCGAGGTGTTCGTGCCTCCTACGGGGTCGTTTGGGTGCTGGTTCGGGTTTTCATCCCTTAACGGCCTGTTTTCATCTCTAAGTGTGATTTTTGCAAATTATCGTCATGCTCTCAAACTGGGAGTCCCGGGACTACGCGGTCAGTTCCTAGGAGTTACATTGGTCCCGTGCGAGGTGTTCGTGGCTCTTACGGGATCGTTTGGGGGCTGGTTCGGGTTTTCACCCGTTAACGGCTTGTTTTTAAGTCTAAGTGTGATTTTTGCAAATTATCGTCAGACTCTCATACCGGGAGTCCCGGGACTACGCGGTCAGTTCCTACAAGTTACATTGGTCCCCTACGAGGTGTTCGTGCCTCCTACGGGCTAGTTTGGGTGCTGGGTCGGGGTTTCACCCCATAACGGCTTATTTTCAACTCTAAGGGTGATTTTTGCAAATTCGGGTCATACTCTTAAACCGAGAGTCCCTGGACTACGCAGGCAGTTGTTACAAGTTACGTTGGTCCCGTGTGAGGTGTTCGTGCCTCCTATGGGGTCGTTTGGGGGCTGGCTCAGGTTTTCACCCCTTAACGGCCTGGTTTCATGTCTAAGTGTGATTTTTGCAAATTCGGGTCATACTCTCATACCAGGAGTCCCGGGACTACGCGGTCAGTTGTTACAAGTTACAATGGTCCCGTGCGAGGTGTTCGTGCCTCCTACGAGGTCGTTTGGGGGATGGTTTTGGTTTTCACCCGTTAACGACCTGTTTTCAAGTCTAAGTGTTATTTTTGCAAATTATCATCATACTCTCAAACCGGAAGTCCCGGGACTAAGTTCCTACTAGTTACATTGGTCCCGTGCGAGGTGTTCGTGCCTCCTAAGGGGTCGTTTGGGGGCTGGTTTAGGTTTTCACCCCTTAACGGCCTCTTTTCAAGTCTAAGTGTGATTTTTGCAAATTATCATCATACTCTAAAACCGGGAGTCTCGGGAGTACGCGGTCAGTCCCTACAAGTTACATTGGTCCCGTGCGAGGTGTTCGTACCTCTTACGGGATCGTTTGGGGGCTGGTTCGGGTTTTCATCCCTTAACGACCTGCTTTCAAGTCTAAGTGTGATTTTTGCAAATTATCGTCATACTCTTAAACCGGGAGACCCGGGACTACGCGGTCAAATCCTACAAGTTACATTGGTCCCGTGCGAGTTGTTCGTGCCTCCTACGGGGTCGTTTGGGGGCTGGTTTTGGTTTTCACCCCTTAACGGCCTGTTTTCAAGTCTAATTGTGATTTTTGCAAAATATCATCATACTCTCAAACCGGAAGTCCCGGGACTACGCAGTCAGTTCCTACGAGTTACATTGGTCCCGTGCGAGGTGTTCGTGCCTCCTACGGGGTCGTTTTTGGGCTGGTTTAGGCTTTCACCCCTTAACGGCCTGTTTTCAAGTCTAAGTGTGATTTTTGCAAATTATCGTGATACTGTCAAACCGGGAGTCCCGGGACTACGCGGCCAGTCCCTACAAGTTACATTGGTCCCGTGCGTGGTGTTCGTGCCTCCTACGGGATCTTTTGGGGGCTAGTTCGTGTTTTCACCCATTAACGGCCAGCTTTCAAGTCTAAGTGTGATTTTTGCAAATTATCATCATACTCTCAAACCGGGAGTCCCGGGAGTACGCGATCAGTCCCTATAAGTTACATTGGTCCCGTGCGGAGTGTTCGTGCCTCCTACGGGATCGTTTTGGGGCTCGTTGCGGTTTTCATCCCTTAACGACCTGTTTTCAAGTCTAAGTGTGATTTTTTTCCAAATTATCGTCATACTCTCAAACCGGGAGACCCGGGACTACGCGGTCAGTTCCTCCAAGTTACATTGGTCACATGCGAGGTGTTCGTGCCTCCTACGGGGTCGTTTGGGGGCTGGTTCGGGTTTTCACCACTTAATGGCCTGTTTTCAAGTCTAAGGTTGATTTTTGCAAATTATCGTCATGCTCTCAAACTGGGAGTCCCGTGACTACACGGTCAGTTCCTACGAGTTACATTGGTCCCGTGCGAGGTGTTCGTGCCACCCCTTAACGGCTTGTTTGTAAGTCTAAGTGTGATTTTTGCAAATGATCGTCATACTCTCATACCGGGAGTCCCGGGACTACGCGGTCAGTTCCTACAAGTTACATTGGTCCCCTACGAGGTGTTCGTGCCTCCTACGGGGTCGTTTGGGGGCTGGTTCGGGTTTTTACCCCTTAACGACCTGTTTTCAACTCTAAGTGTGATTTTTGCAAATTCGGGTCATACTCTTAAAGCGAGAGTCCCGGGACTACGCGATCAGTTGTTACAAGTTACATTGGTCCCGTGTGAGGTGTTCGTGCCTCCTATGGGGTCGTTTGGGGGCTTGTTCAGGTTTTCACCCCTTAACGGCCTGGTTTCATGTCTAAGTGTGATTTTTGCAAATTCGGGTCATACTCTCATACCAGGAGTCCCGGGACTATGCGGTCAGTTGCTACAAGTTACGTTGGTCCCGTTCGAGGTGTTCGTGCCTCCTACGGGGTCGTTTGGGGGCTGGTTTTGGTTTTCACCCATTAACGACCTGTTTTCAAGTCTAAGTGTGATTTTTGCAAATTATCATCATACTCTCAAACCGGAAGTCCCGGGACTACGCGGTCAGTTCCTACGAGTTACATTGGTCCTGTGCGAGGTGTTCGTGCCTCCTAAGGGGTCGTTTGGGAGTGGTTTATTTTTTCACCCCTTAACGGCCTCTTTTCAAGTCTAAGTGTGATTTTTGCAAATTATCATCATACTCTCAAACCGGGAGTCTCGGGAGTACGCGGTCAGTTCCTACAAGTTACATTGGTCCCTTCCGAGGTGTTCGTACCTCCTACGGGATCGTTTGGGGGCTGGTTGGGGTTTTCATCCCTTAACGACCTACTTTCAAGTCTAAGTGTGATTTTTGCAAATTATCGTCATACTCTCAAACCGGGAGACCCGGGACTACGCGGTCAGTTCCTACAAGTTACATTGGTCCCGTGCGAGGTGTTCGTGCCTCCTACGGGGTCGTTTGGGGGCTGGTTTTTGTTTTCACCTCTTAACGGCCTATTTTTAAGTCTAAGTGTGATTTTTGCAAATTATCATCATACTCTCAAACCGGAAGTCCCAGGACTATGTGGTCAGTTCCTACGAGTTACATTGGTCCCGTGCGAGGTATTCGTGCCTCCTACGGGGTCGTTTGGGGCCTGGTTTAGGTTTTCACCCCTTAACGGCCTGTTTTCAAGTCTAAGTGTGATTTTTGCAAATTATCGTGATACTCTCAAATCGGGAGTCCCGGGACTACGCGATCAGTCCCTACAAGTTACATTGGTCCCGTACGAGGTGTTCGTGCCTCCTACGGGATCGTTTGGGGTCTAGTTCGGGTTTTCACCCCTTAACGGCCTGTTTTCAAGTCTAAGTGTGATTTTTGCAAATTATCATCATACTCTCAAACCGGGAGACCCGGGACTACGCGGTCAGTTCCTACAAGTTACTTGGTCCCGAGCGAGGTGTTCGTTCCTCCTACGGGGTCGTTTGGGGGCTGGTTCGGGTTTTCACCCCTTAACGACCTGTTTTCAAGTCTAAGTGTGATTTTTGCAAATTATCGTCATACTCTTAAACCGAGAGACCCGGGACTACGCGGTGAATTCCTACGAGTTACATTGGTCCCGTGCGAGGTGTTCGTGCCTCCTACGGAGTCGTTTGGGGGCTGGTTTTGGTTTTCACCCCTTAACGGCCTGTTTTCAAGTCTAAGTGTGATTTTTGCAAATTATCGGCATACTCTCAAACCGAGAGACCCCGGGACTAAGCGGTCAGTTCTTACGAGTTACATTGGTCCCGTGCGAGGTGTTCGTGCCTCCTACGGGGTCGTTTGGGGGCTGGTTTGGGTTTTCACCCCTTAACGGCCTGCTTTCAAGTCTAAGTGTGATTTTTGCAAATTATCATCATACTCTCAAACCGGGAGTTCGGGGATTACGCGGTCAGTTTCTACGAGTTACATTGGTCCCGTGCGAGGTATTCGTGCCTCCTACGGGGTTATTTGGGGGCTGGTTCGGGTTTTCACCCCTAAACGACTTGTTTTCAAGTCTAAGTGTAATTTTTGCAAATTATCGTCATAATCTCATACCAGGAGTCCCGGGACTACGCGGTCAGTTCCTACAAGTTACATTGTTCCCCTCCGAGGTGTTCGTGCCTATTACGGGGTCGTTTGGGGGCTGGTTCGGGTTTTCACCCCTTAGCGGCCTGTTTTCAACTCTAAGTGTGATTTTGTCATACTCTCAAAACGGAAGACCCAGGACTATGCGGTCAGTTCCTACGAGTTACATTGGTCCCGTGCGAGGTGTTCATGCCTGCTACGGGTTTGTTTGGGGGCTGGTTCGTGTTTTCAACCCTTAACGGCCTGTTTTCAAGTCTAAGTGTGATTTTTGCAAATTTGGGTCATACACTCAAGCCGGGAGTCCCGGGACTACGCGGTTAGTTTCTACGAGTTACATTGGTCCCGTGCGTGGTGTTCGTGCCTCCTACGGGGACGTTTGGGGGCTGGTTTTGGTTTTCACCCCTTAACGGCCTGTTTTCAAGTCTAAGTGTGATTTTTGCAAATTATCGTGATACTCTCAAATCGGAAGTCCCGGGACTACGCAGTCAGTTCCAACGAGTTACGTTGGTCCCGTGCGAGGTGTTTGTGCCTCCTACGGGGTCGTTTGTGGGCTGGTTTAGGTTTTCACCCCTTAACGGCCTGTTTTCAAGTCTAAGTGTGATTTTTGCAATTTATCCTGATACTCTCAAATCGGGAGTCCCGGGACTACGCGACCAGTCCCTACAAGTTACATTGGTCCCATGCGAGGTGTTCGTGCCTCCTACGGGATCTTTTGGGGGCTAGTTCGGGTTTTCACCCATTAACGACCTGTTTTCAAGTCTAAGTGTGATTTGTGCAAATTATCATCATACTCTCAAACCGGGAGTCTCGGGACTACGCGGTCAGTTCCTACGAGTTACATTGGTCCCGTGCGAGGTGTTCGTGCCTCCTACGGGTTCGTTTGGGGGCTGGTTCGGGTTTTCACCCCTTAACGGCCTGTTTTCTACGCTAAGTGTGATTTTTGTAAATTATCATCACACTCTCAAACCGAGATTCCCGAGACTACGCGGTCAGTTCATACGAGTTACATTGGTCCCGTGCGATCTGTTCGTGCCTCTTACGGGGTCGTTTGGGGGCTGGTTCGGGTTTTCACCCCTTAACGGCCTGTTTTCAAGTCTAAGTGTGATTTTTGCAAATTATCGTCATACTCTCAAACCGGGAGACCCGGGACTACGCGGTCAGTTCCTACAAGTTGCATTGGTTCCGTGCGAGGTGTTCGTGCCTCCTACGGAATCGTTTGGGGATTAGTTCGGGTTTTCACCCCTTAACGGCCTGTTTTCAAGTCTAAGTGTGATTTTTGCAAATTATCATCATACTCTCAAAACGGGAGTCCCGGGGCTAAGAGGTCAGTTCCTACAAGTTACATTGGTCCCCTACGAGGTGTTCGTGCCTCCTACGGGATCGTTTGGGGGCTGGTTCGGGTTTTCACCCCTTAATGGCCTGTTTTCAAGTCTAAGTGTGATTTTTTCCAATTATCGTCATACTCTCAAACCAGGAGTATTGGGACTCCGCGATTAGTTCCTAAAAGTTACATTGGTCCCCTACGAGGTGTTCGTGCCTCCTACGGGATCGTTTGGTGGCTGGTTCGGGTTTTCACCCCTTAACGGCCTGTTTTCAAGTCTAAGTGTGATTTTTGCCAATTATCGTCATACTCTCTAACCAAGAGTCCCGGGACTATGCGGTCACTTGCTACAAGTTACATTGATCCCGTGCAAGGTGGTCGTGCCTCCTACGGGGTCGTTTGGGGGCTGGTTTGGGTTTTCACCCCTTAACGGCCTGTTTTCATGTCTAAGTTTGATTTTTGCAAATTCGGGTCATACTCTCATACCGGGAGTCCCGGGACTACGCGGTCAGTTGCTACAAGTTACATTGGTCCCGTGCGAGGTGTTCGTGCCTCCTACGGGGTCGTTTGGGGGCTGGTTTTGGTTTTCACCCCTTAACGGCCTATTTTCAAGTCTACGTGTGATTTTTGCAAATTATCGGCATACTCTCAAACCGAGAGACCCCGGGACTAAGCGGTCAGTTCCTACGAGTTACATTGGTCCCGTGCGAGGTGTTCGTGCCTCCTACGGGGTCGTTTGGGGGCTGGTTTGGGTTTTCACCCCTTAACGGCCTGTTTTCAAGTCTAAGTGTGATTTTTGCAAATTATCATCATACTCTCAAACCGGGAGACCCGGGACTACACGGTCAGTTCCTACAAGTTACAATGGTCTGGTACGAGGTGTTCGTGCCTCCTACGGGGTCGTTTAGGGAATGGTTTAGGTTTTCACCCTTTAACAGCTTGTTTTCAAGTTTAAGTGTTATTTTTGCAAATTATCGTCATACTCTCAAACCGAGACTAAGAACTCTAAAAGTTCTGGAGTTTACACCGAAAAGAGACTAAGAACTCTAAAACTTTAATACAATACATTCTTAAATTACTACCATAAGACTTGTGTGCTTATTTTCTTTTTCTATATTCTTATCCGTATAAGATAAAATTCCATTTCCCCCTATTCAATTCCTCATTAATAGAAAAATACCTCATTATCTACTACTAAACTTTTATTTCTTCTTTTTACCCCTGTTTTTATCACAATTAGTTGGAGTTCTTTTACCCATTTTGAATTCCTCATTGTTGAAGAAAGTTCATCATCCCAAAGAGTTTAATGAAAAATGGCAAGTAATTTTCAAAACATTATCTTCCTTGCAATAACTAAAAACTGTATGACCCCCAAAAGTCGCCAAACTACCAACTGTCATATTATTTCTTAAAAACTGATTCACTTGAAAAAGAAAATAAAAAACATAAAGAATAACTTAGGATATTAAATGAAACTAAGAGATTTTGAAGCTGCTATCACCTCTGGGCCTTGTTTGTGGCTTGAAGTTCACATCATTAGGCTAGCTGCTGGGCACGTGCTCCATGCACCACTTTTAACTGCCGGCAGCCTCAGTGGGAGTTGTCGAGAGGCTTGGGCATTAACCTAGTGGCTAGCTATAGACATAGAACAAGAAGAGAAATTTTCAAAAGGGGAGGACCACGAGACGCAAACTAGGCCAAATAGCTTCAATCAAAACATAATTCTAGAACTCAAACAGGACATTGCACCAAGGTAATCTCTCTTTAGCATTTTATCAAACATGTAACATACGACATTTTCAATAGATTGTAACATACAAAAATATCTAGTATGTAAAAGAAATCTATTATGGAGACATAAAGGAAATACGAACCAAAATCCATCGGAGCTAAAACTACGGGCTCTCAGTCATCTTTTCCCTTGTCGTATTATGACCACCTTGAATTATACACAATACTATCCTAAGACAAAAATAAATCGCAAAATTAGGCATGAGAATATATAATACAGTGAATAAGAATCAATGTTTCATTTCAGATATACTTCACTAGAGTATGAATTCAACAAATATATCAACTAAATAATTTCTAAATCTAACACACAATTGAAAAGCCTAAGTAACAATGAAATTTGTTACAAGTGAAGATATGTTTCATCGAAGTACTCGACAAATACATTAATTCATCTATTTAGAAAGATAATATGGAACTGGTCCTTGCCTAAGACAAAAGTAAAATTGATGCCATGATGAACTACTCCTTGCCTAAGATAGTTAAGGCTCTAAGGTTATGCTTTGGATTAGCGTTTTTTATAGAATTTTTTTGAAAAGATATATGTCCTTATCAGTAAGCCCCTGACCATGATGCTCAAGAAGAAGAACTTTTAATAGTCAACTGAATCTATAAAATTTTTCAACAAGCCTAAAACAGCTATGACTACTACTCATGTTCTAGAAATACTGATTTTATTCAACACTTCATGCTAGTAATTAAGGGATTAGTGTTGATCTTATGCAAGGCTCTTAGCATTACTAAGCAAGGCATTACCTCCAACGAAGGCATTACCTCCATGAAATCTACCAACAACAATGTGATAAACACCTCCATGGCAACCACTTATTATTCTCTTCAAAAAATGATACTATCAATAAAAAAAATAGTAGGTAAACTAAATTTCAACCAATATTCATGAAATCAAACAAGAAAAATTATTGAACCATGTCTGGATGTAGAGTTGGATGTGAAGTTGGATCGTGAGACTCAAGCAGATTGACCAAATCTTCAATCTCAAATTTCTTATTAGATGGAATGCATAAATTACCTATGTTGATGACCAAACCAAATTGTCGAAGCTTTTGGAGATGACCAAACCAAATATTCAACCAAACCTTCGGAGGTTGATCTGACCTAACTCCGATGGCAGTTCGTGGACGAAGCAGAGTGTGATGGTTGTTCGTGGTCGCCTGGTAGTAGACGAAGCAGAGGATGAGTAGGCGGTAGAGGATGAGTAGACGAAGCAGAGGATGGTAGTAGACGAAGCAGCGTTGATGGAGGCGGCGGGTAGTGTGGATGATGGAGGCGACTGGTAGGCGGGTAGTGTGGATGATGGAGGCGGCGGGTAGTGTGGATGATGGAAGCAGAGGATGGTTGTTCGTGGTCGCCTGGTAGCGTGGAGAGAGAGAGAGAGACTTAGAGAGAAGAGAGGAGATCAGATTGATGTCCTGCCTTGAAAGTTTTGGTCCCCGATTGAAATTTTAGGTTATTATTTTTTTAATGAACTGTACCCATATTTGGCACGGTTTTACACCGTGTCAGAATTTGACACTCATTTAAACCGTGCCAGTTTATGCTAAAACCGTGCCAAATTCTGGCACTGCTTAAAACCGTGCCAGAATCTCCTTGCCACAGCGTGCCAGATTAGCATTTTTGGTGTAGTGATTGTGACCAAATTGCATGCTAGTGGGATCACTTATAACATACATGAAATTGTCTCTAAAATTCTAAGATCATTACCACAGAAATTTGATAACAAAATATATGATATTGAGGAAATGATTGACCAAAATCTCACTCCTGAATTACTCAGTAGTAAACTGAGAACTGTAGAAATGGAATTAGAATTTAAGAAACAATTGACCCAGTCCCATAAGAAACAGACTAGTTCCAATTTGAGTTTTTCCTCTAAACTGATGAAACCTGATCTTACTATTCACACTGATGACTCTTATGAGGAATGTGATATAGATAGTTTGGATAATCAAATTGCCTTGATGTCAAAACAGTTTAAGAAAATTGTCAAATTTAGAAATAAAATGGCAAACAGAGAAGTCAAGCTAAATTATCCACCTCAATCTAATTACAAACCTCATGAGAAATGTCAAGACAAACATCACAAGGACATTCATATGAGACATAATAAAGACTTCAATAACATTGAATGTTTTATATGTGGAAAATTAGGACATATAACACAAGACTATATAGTGAAATTTAACACATACAATAAACATACTAGGGCTAACATTTGAAAAACATGGTATGATTCAAGTGATTCTGAAAATGAGGAACCTAAATCATTTGATTCTTTTAATCCTTGCATGTCTTTCTTTGCTAAGATAATCTATAATGATGATATTCCTGTGCCTTTGTATGAGAATGATGATAATAGCTCTACTTCTGTTGTTATTAATCATATTGCTACTGGTCTAGATGCTTTAATTTCTGAGAACAATGCTAGAAATGAATCCTTAGGGGTCACTTAACACACTACACTTAGTGATAATTATGATGTCAATGTGTGTGTGAGTTCAAGAAATTAATCCTTAGGGGTTACTTCACACACTACACTAAGTGATTTGGACACTGAAGAACTCCCTGATATTCACACACTTTATGCGAAAACTCTCAAGAAAAGTACTAGACTAGAGAAGATAGTGAAAGATCTCACCAAGAAACTAGAAGACCTAAGCCTGATGGTTAAACTTAATGATGAAGAGTATACTACCTAATGTCTAACTCATGAATATGAAGTCAAAATTTTAGATCAAAAACTGAAAGATTTGATTGAAACAAATGAAACTCTAGAGAAAAAAATACAAAGGGACATTATTAGAATTGGACCATTCTAAAGAAAAGACAGCAACTCTTTTCAACTAATTTGCAAAATTTGAAAATAATTCTAACTGTTTTGATGGTTTTATTGTTGATTCAAAAACCAATTCTGATGATCGGACTGGAATAGGGTTTTTCCCCAATTTAAAGACACAAACTAAAAATCTTGAACCAATCAAGTTTGTGTCAGTAGGCAAAAGACCTATGGAAACCTGTCCAAATTTTTATTTCCTAAAAAATGAGTTTGATAAAAAATAATCAAAGTTTGATATTGGGGAATCAAGTTGATCTAAGTGTGAAAGTCCACCTAAAGCTAAATATGTCTGCTCCTCGATTAGGAAAAGTGATTCTTCTTTTCAAACTGTACTCCCTAGGAATAAGGTTCAACATCAAAATCCCATGAAACCTATGTTTAGAGACTTTCCTAAGGAAATACCCTCTTCGAACAATTTATATTGATCATACTGTGACTTATACGGTCATTCATTTGAAGGTTTCTACTCTAGACGTTTAGTAAAACCTGTCTGCGATACTCCTCTATACCAGAACTTTAACTATTTTAGGAGAAGTCATAACAATTATGTTGTGCCTAGACAACCAGACAAAAACTCTAACTATAGAAATAGAAAGACCAAACCTAAAAAATCATTTCCAAGAAGTATTCCTAGGCACTTTCCTAAACCAAATTCTCCCACTTTCCATAAAATTCAAACTCATACGCAAAATATTTTTCAACAGAAATCTAATGCTCGCAAATTTTATCAAATGAGAGCAAATAAGCGCAAAATGAAAACAAGAGCTATTTGGGTTAGAAAAGATGAGCTATTACCCCAGATGAAGTGTAATTTTGTGATTACTTCTTTAAAGGCAGAACACACTCCCTCTAGTTGGTATTTAGAAACTAGGTGTTCAAAGCACATAACTAGGGATGATACCAATTTTTTAAACAAAACCAGCTTTGCTGGAGGAAAAGTTATTTTTAGTGATGGTGTACCATCTCAAATCATTGGTAAATGAACACTCCATGAATAAGGATTACCTGTACTTGAAAATGTTCTTATAGTAATAGGTCTTAAGGCTAATCTACTTACTATATCTCAATTTTGTGACTCAAATCATACTGTCACATTTTCAAAGAATAATTGCAAAATTTAAATGAAAAAGGTGAGTGCATAATTATAGGACTCAGGACTCCTGACAATTGTTATACTGTCCAGAATAGTACTGAGGTCTGTAACATTTCCAGAATGGACGACAATGAGATATAGCATAATCGAATGGGTCACATAAATTACAAAAATCTTAGTAAATTGTCTTCACAAGAAATAGTTAGAGGGATTCCAAAGATCAAACCTATTTCTAATATTGTCTGTGGATCTTGTCAGGAAGGAAAAATTATTAAGGCATCTCATAAAGAAAGTCAATGATATACTTACCTCTAAACCCTTAGAGCTCATCCATATGGACCTAATGGGTCCTTCTCGAATCGTTAGTCTTTGTGGACATAGTTACATTCTTGTTATGGTTGATGAATTCACTAGATTTACTTGGGTAGCCTTCTTAAAACAAAAGTCTGATACTTTCTAAACCTTTTTGAAAATTTTACTTGGGATTAAAAATAAGGACACTGAAGTAAATAAAATTCGTACTGATAGAGGTGGAGAATTCATAGACACCGGTATTATAGATTATTGTGACTATAATGGTTACAAACATGAATTTAGTGCTCCTAAGACTCCTCAACAAAATGGTATTACTGAGAGAAAGAATCGTAATCTTCAAGAGATGACACGTGTTATGATTCATGCCAAGTGTTTACCTAAATATTTCTGGGTAGAATCTATTCGTACTACGTGTCACATTATCAATAGGGTCTATCTTAGAAAGAATTCTAAACAAACTCCTTACAAACTATGGTATATGAAAAAGCCCAATCTTAAATACCTTATAACCTTTCGTAGTGCGTGTTATGTCTGCAAAGACAGAAAAAACTTATCCAAATTTGAAACTCATGGAGATAAAGCTATCTTTCTAGGATATTCTCCTGATAGTAGAGCATACCATGTCTATAATCTTCACACAAAGACCTTAATGGAATCTATAAACGTTATTGTAAGTGACACTACTGTTGAGAGTAAGACTGGAGAACCAACTATTGTGGAAGAGTCTGAAAATGTTTTAGAAAATGACTCTCCATAAATAGATGATTGTTTACCAATTGAGACACCCGAAGTACCTAACTGGGTTTCTAAAGATCATCCCATTGATAACGTTGTTGGTAACCCTAGTGAGCCTGTACGTACCAGATCTCAGTTAAGAAAATACGTTCATTATGCATGTTTTGTTTGCCTTGTGGAACCAAAGAATGTAAATGATGCATTGAATGATCCTCATTGGATTTCTGCCATGCAGGAAGAACTTCTTCAATTTGTCATTCATGATGTCTGGTATCTTGAACCTAGGCCTAATTACAAAAAGGTTATTGGTACACGTTGGATATTTAAAAATAAATCTGATGAAAGTGGGATAATCATTAGAAACAAAGCCAGATTAGTTGCTCAAGGATACTCTAAAATTGAAGGAATAGATTTTACCAAGACTTTTGCCCCTGTTACTCGCTTAGAATCTGTTCATCTTCCCTTTGCCATAGCTTGTTACTTACATTTTATGCTTTACCAAATGGATGTCAAATCTGCCTTCCTTAATGAAATATTGACTGAGGAGACCTATGTAGAACAACCAAAAGGGTTCATTGACCCTCAATATCCAAATCATGTTTTTCATCTTAAAAAGGCTTTGTATGGCCTAAAATAAGCGCTAAGAGCCTGGTATGAGAGCCTTTATAATTTTCTCTTAGACAAAGGTTTTAAGAGAGGTGGAAATGATCAAACCCTTTTTGTCAAACATTTTGACAAACATATTATTATTGCTCAAGTTTATGTTGACGATATCATCTTTGGATCAACATCTCCCTCAGAAGTTAAATCCTTTTCTGAAATTATGCATAAAGAATTTTAAATATCTCTTATAGGGGACTTGCAATTTTTCTTGGGTCTTCAAGTCAAATAGAATTCCAAAGGTTTATTTGTTTCTCAATCTAAATATGCTTTAGAGATTGTCAAAAAATTCGGCCTTGAAAGTAATAAAGATGCTAAAACTCCCATGAGTACTACGGTCAAATTATCTAAGGATGAGAGTGGTAAATCCATAGATCCAACTCTATATCGCAGTATGATAGGAACCTTACTATACCTTACTGCCTCGCGTCCTGATATTATGTACGCTGTTTGCGTGTGTGCTCATTTTCAAAACAATCCTAAAGAGAGCCATTTAGTGTGTGTTAAAAGAATCATAAAATACATAAAAGGCACTCTAAATTTAGGACTTTGGTACACAAATGATACTCCTAGTACTATAATAGGATACACTGATGTCGATTGGGCAAGGTGTACTGATGATAGTAAGATCACATCAGGAGCGTGTTACTATATCGGTAATAATTTGGTAGGATGGAGTAGTAAGAAACAAAACTGCACTTCTTTATCAACAACTAAATCTGAATACATAGCCGCTGGAAGTTGTTGTGCTCAATTACTTTGGCTTAAGCAAATGCTAAGTGATTATGGTATTCAAGAAGAATAATTACATCTCTATTGTGATAATCAAATCATGATCAATATCTCTAAAAATCTTGTTCAACACTCGCGAACCAAACATATAAAAATTCGACTTCCCTTTATACGCGAATTAGTTGAGACTAATGAAATAGAAATCAGTTATCTTCCTACTAATTTGTAACTCGCAGATATGTTACCAAATCTTTGGATTACAATAGGTTTATTGCTTTGCGTAATTCGATAGGAATGGTTTGTGCTAAATAAACTTCTATGACTTAAATAATATTCCCTTTGTCCATTTGAGACAAAATGGGGGAGAAATTTGAGTCTTATGAGTTCATTTTTTGTACATATTTTCTAAAGAGCTTGATCTTAGTATTTTTTTGCAGGATTCTGCACTGTTATATGCAACAGATGTGATTAGGGTATTAATTTGTAATTAGTTGAGTTATGTAATTTTCTTTTCTAGGAAATGGGTAGACATAATTTTTTTAGGAATAGGGTTTTCTTTATTTCTTTGTCGCCATACGAGTCCTAGATGACTCAAAGGAGATTTTGTCTCATATTTCCAAAAGGGAAGAGTGAAGCACCTTATACTCTTGACTCACTTGAGTCTACATTGTATAAGTGCTCATCTAGTTTGGAAATAGTGACAAAATTGAGTCCATTCCCTAGAATCCAAAAAACCTCAGACTTTACTCTTCATTCCTCTTGATTGATTGGTTAAAGGTATATTCACATTCATCCACACACATTAGGATTGCATTCATTCCATGTATATTGCATAAAATGATTGTGTGAGAGTTGTGTGTGTTTAATCCCATTTAAAATTGGTTTTAATAATTTTTGGGAATTTTTAAATGATTTTTGGGAAATTAAAATTTGGATTAAAAAGCTTTTGGGGTTATTCTACAATTTCTGGTTTTATGTTATCATACCTGAAAGTTGGTTTGGGTAGGATTCGAAAGCGCTTGATAATTGAGGGTGCCTGTGTGTTTATTTTCAAACGCGCGTGTGAGGTTCAATCGTAGCCCTACACCTGTCACAACACTACCGGCCTGATTCATTCCTTGGATCATTGTTTTCAACGCTCTGCATGCGTTTGAGGTCAATCCCTGTGATATATCTCTCAACCAATCAGAGATTGGTTAACCCACCGCTTTTATTTCACCGTTGGATCAAAGTCAATTTGGTAAGACCAAATCTCAGCCTTTGATTTGGTGAGCCCTTATTGAATCTTCGCCCCTCAGTATAAAAGGAGGCTTATCCTTTGCATCTAAGAACTTTTGCCATTTCGTCTAGAGAGAACAGAGAGAAGAGAGAGAACAGAGAGAAACCCTAACCCGTTTTCAAACCCTAATCTTCCTTATCCTAAAACAGTTTATACCAAACACCATCCTTGTGTTTGAGAGTGTTGTTGGTAGGGGTTTGAAGGTAGTTGATAGAGTTTTATTCTCTTGAGTTTAAGATCTTGCATCCAACTTAAACATTTAGGTTAGATCTGTATTTCTTGTTCATAAAAATTATAGATCTGGTCATTTTATGTTATATTACACTTAGATTTGCATATTTAGCTTCTCATCTTGAGAAATCAGTTTGTTGATTTATTTTCTGTAAATTTTTTTAAAAACTTTAGAATCAATAAATTATTTTCTGTTTCTAGTTCTTTTGAAACAAGACTTTTGACCTAGTTGGAATCGCAATCGGTGGTTTTCAATTTTAAAAATATTTTCAAAACCCTCTGAAATTGATTAAGACCTTAAAACGTCTTCCGAGAAAGGTAACCTTGGATTTTGGGATTGATTAAAAGGTCAGACAAAGTTCTTTTGTTTCCTAAGAAGAGAGAAACTGAAAATTAGAGCATATAGATCTGATTTGTAATTTAGTAGGACTGTTTGTATAAAATAAGTGTGTGTGTGTGTGCTTGCACGTGTTAGAGAACCATCACAAACACTTGACACACTACAAAACATAAGTGATGGTTATAAGATCTTGAATCATCAAGAGTCGACGTAAAGACTGGAACAAAGTGGAGAAGTTAGCAAACTGGGAAAGCCACATCAACCTCAGAACTGCAGAAAAGTTAGAAGTAAAACAAGTGGGTACATTTCTAAACTTCTATAGGTCTGATTTGTGTGCATGTGTGTTATATAGTTTGTAACTTGAATGTTTTGTTTTAGTGGATTTTTGTTTTCTGACTTAGAAGTCACCGTGGATGTTTCCTCAGTTGGGTGAGGTTTTACCACATTAAAAATGCCTTGTCCTTAATCTTTCTACATCTCCTCATCTCATTCTTGTGGTTGTGCTGAGTTTAATTGTTTTAAACTATTTTACTAAACCTGTTAACAAATCTTGAACTGATCTCGTACATGTTTTATTAAACACATCTTGTGATTAAACTGATTTGATTTAAAGAAAAGAGTTTCCTCAAAAAACAGTTCGGAGTTACTTCAATAGTTTAAGCTTGTATTAAACGGCCTAAGTAACAGCTTTTTCATCCCACACTCACATCGTAATAGAGGAGATCGATTTGCATCCCGACAGTTCTTATGAGGAGAGGCCAATGGCTATCCTAGATCACAGTGAGAGGAAACTGAGGTCAAAGGTAGTTCCACTTGTGCGGGTTCAATGGCAGCATCACAATGTAGAGGAGTCCACTTGGGAGCGAGAGGCGGATATGCGAGAGAAGTATCTAGATTTATTTGTACTAGGTATGCCTTACTTTCCGAATTTTGGGACAAAATTCCGTTATTAGGGGGGAAGTATGTAACCCCCCGTATTTTTGAGAACTTAAATAATTATGTGATTAATTATTATTGTGTGATTAATTAAATTAATATGCGAGAATTAATTGGTGATTAATTCGAATTTAAAAATAAATATTAACTAGCGTGACAAGGGTTACTACTTATTAATGAGAATTATTGAATATTACCGAGTGAAAAGTAATATGGAATTCTTGAATCTGATAAATTGTCGAGAGTGAAATATACGACGGTTTGGTATATTAAGTCGGGACACGCGTGTGAGTCGTGCCGGCACTAATTAAATGGAATATAAAGGTAAATGATTTTTTAAGTAACTCATATGGTAATTTCGAGTGCGTCGTTGAGTCCGGGAGGGTCGAAATAGTCAGAAAACACTACTCGGGTATTTTATTTAGACTCCGGGAGATTTTAGGCCAAACCGAAACCCCGTAGGGGTAATTTTGTAATTTTAATTTTTGGAGAAATTAAATGGACGAAAATTGGTATTTATTATTTCAATTACGTGGGAGAAATTAGGGCTGACATTCATATAACTCTAGAGAGAGTCATAGAGAGTAAGGGAGAGCAAATCCCAAAGAGCCAAAGCTTTTAGGCATATCTTCCACCACCATAACCACCATCGTATAGATCAGAAGATGAGGAACGCACCTATACCAACATCACCAATGGATCAGACCGTCATATTCGAGGCACGTGCTTATTACTCGCGTGATTTAGTAATAATTATGTTCATGATTAGAGTAGGTGATAACCTATTAATTTATGAGATTTAATTTTGATGAAAACTTGATGACTTGATTCATATTAGGTTTGAGATTATAAGAGATTAAATTCCTTCATGTAGATAGGATATCATTCACGAATTTATAATAATTTCCATGAACAAATATGAGTTAGAGTAGTTCTTGAATTGAAATTGGAAGAACTAGGGTTTAAGGGTTTAATTTGGGGATTTAGTATTTAATTGATGTTGTGAAGAATTAGTGGTTCTAGGTTGTTAGGAATCATATAAATATGTTAGAACATCAATTGGGTGTGCTGTTTGGGTGTTTGGGAATGAACATTAGAGGTTTTAGAGGTGTTAATGGTGGAAAAACGCTGAAATCTGGTCAAGAAGACGAAACAGTGCATCTCGCGTGATGTCGCACGTAGTCGTTTGAACGAGATAGGGATGTCATGCGAAGTCGCTCGAGTGACACATTGCAGTCGTTCAAACGATGTTGCCATCTGGTTCAAGCGACATGGTAAATTCTAGAAATTTTCTTAGAATCTAGTTTTGGAATTTTTCAGTTTATTGGAGTGAGAGGAACTGCCAGTTAATAAATTTAAAACGAGACAGGTTTAAGAGAAAGTGTGTGAGATTTATACTTTAAATATTTCGGGAAGAAGACTTACCTTGAAGATAACGAGAGAGTTATGGTAATCTAATAATATTATACAATATGTAACAATGAGAATAAAATACATATGGTAAGTATGCAACTAGGTTGGGAGAATACCTATGAATTTTAATAGGATGTGTGTATGCCTATTATTTGTTATTTTGTTAAAGTGCACTAATGGGTGATAACCCGAGGGTGCAAGGTTATGATGTTTAATACACTAAAGGGTGATAACCCGGGGGTGCAAGGATATTTTATTAAGTGCACTAATGGGTGATAACCCGGGGTGCAGGATCTTTCTATTTATAACACTAATGGGAATTCAAACCGGGGGTGCAGGACTGGAATATATATGTATAGGGATGTTGAGACTATGTGTGTGTGTGTGTGTGTATATATATATATATATATATATATATATATATATATGTGTGTGTGTGTGTGTGTGTGTGTGTGTGTGTATTTATGAGAAATTCTACTAAGAGAAACTAGTAGTTATGGCAACAATGACATATGAAACAATCTTAATGAGATAAAGATTTAAATACTCTAAGAGTGAACATGAAAGGTAGTAAAATGTGATAAACTACTTATGGGGTATTGTATGGGCGATACGGAAATGCTACTGTTGAATGTAGATAGTGTTACGTGACTTTGAACTAGTTAACTTGGGTAGAATTGCTAGTACTAAATAGAAGATGCGATAGGAGTGCATAATAGAAGAGAGGTGAGAACTTCATGTGAGAGCACGGATCTAACATGCACATAATACTTGCTTTAAGGCCGTTTTAAATACTTGCTAAAACATATTTTTACTCATCGGGCTCTGACCCATCTCTTTCATCTCTTTTCTCTCTTGCTATATACATATGTATTCTATCAGGTGCTCAGCCATAGGGACACCAGATTTAGAGACTTGGATTGCTTGGCATGTTATGGCTAATGTGGAAGCTTTAGGTCTTTGCATTTGACGATCCTATCATTCCTATCAGTTCATCTAGACTTTTCATTTAGGGCATGTGTCGCCCATTCCTTAGACATTTTATCAGAGATTGTATTTAATTTAGTTCTATTCATTTCAGTTGGATGAACACAATGCAATAAGGAGATAATTAATCCCCTTCTATATAAAACTCCTTTGTCCAACACATATCTGGATACTTTGTACCGTATATTTTTGGCTTCTTTGGGATTGGCTGGAGGATTACATCTTCAATGTAAGCCCTGATCGGATCTATCCAAGAGGATCCCAAATCTACAGTAATGAAACTGACTATAAAGTCTTCATCTATGCTTTGGTTTGTCAATATTTCTATTGGAATGATACTTCAGAGTTCAATTCTTGTTGTTGAAGTTAGCCGAGTAAGTGCGTTAGCTTGAGCATTAGCTATTCTTAGTGTTGGAAACCTGGAAATAACTTCCATGACTTTGGCAAAATATCTGGTCATCAATTCTCCCTTGACTCCATATAGATGAAGCACTTGGTTGACAACCAACTGTGAATCACTGTTCGCCACTACCTGCTCGACGTGTAATGAATGGGCCATATCCAGTCCGACTATAAAGCTTCATACTTTGCCTCATTATTTGATGCTTTGAATTGAAACCTGATGTAATACCCCGTATTTTTATGTATTTGAAATTTATATTAGTTCAAAAATTAATTGGGAAAATACATTTTATTTAAATTAGTGAGTGGAGTAATTTAACGTGATTAATTAATAAATGATATTAATCGAGAGATAGATACTGATTAACATTACGGAATGAATTGACTAAGTGTACATAGTAAATAATTGATGATTATTGACTTACGTCGTAGCGAGTGATATGGGAGTATTTGATTATATCTCAATCAGGAGTCGGGTGTATACTAAATTGAGGCCTAGATAGGAAATATATTTTTAGTGACTCAAATGATAATTTAAAGGTCAGGAATGATTCCGAAAAGGTCAAAATAGTCAGAATAGTAAACCCGAGGGTACAGTTTGGGTCCCGGGTCAATTTTAGACCGAGCCAGCACCTATGGAGGACATTTTAGTCATTTAAAAATAGAGGTTAAGGGACCTACGAAATTTAGAGTCCTATATCTGATGATTAGAGATTGGGGTTAGGGTTAATAACACAAAAAACTTAAGGGAGGCCATTAGAGAGAAGAGAGAAACATTCTCAAAGCTTAAGGGGGTGTTCTTGAAGAATTAGACTTTGTTCTTGCATCCTAATCATCTAAGAAGGGTGGATTTGAAGAAAAAATTAGAAACCCATCATCATCATCACGAAATCAGACCCCATCTGTAAAGGCAAGTGTTTATATACAAGTCTTTTTGAATTTATAATACCCATGTGTAGGGTTTTCAATATAGTTTGGATTAAATCAACGATTCTTGAAAGAAAATAAAGAATTTAATGCATGTTTGGGTAGGAATTACATCTAGTACGAATTAACATTTGTAGAGGACAATAAAACAGAAGTTATGTATTCATGTTCACGAAATTAATCCGGGTTCATGTTGGATATTAATGGAGGATATTAAATCCTAGGTTTTGGATGAATAATTTGTTAGATCCATGTATAATTAGGATTTTTAATGTTTTGATGAGTTAATCATGTTGGAAATCATCCCAATACATGTAGTATACCTTTGGGACAATTGGATGTGAGTTTGGTGGATTATTATATAAGTTTGATAAAGAAAAGTAGGGTAAAATGCATGAACGTAGAAGAAGAAGGCGATTTGCAACATTTCGAATCAATTCTCCACAGGGGTGAATCGATTCAAAAGGATAATCGATTTGGCCTCCTGGTGAATCGATTCGATTTCCCAAAATAAATGCAATTCCCATTTTTGGCCTAGCATTCCTAAACAATTTTCATGGAAAACTCTTGGGACTTTATCAGAATATAATAAGGGATTTATTATATTGAAGTGGGACAAGGTTAGGGTAGTGATTAATCTTATTAGGAGGATTAAGACAAGAAATATATGGGATGAAATAATGTCGTTATGTATCGGAGAGAAAGATAACGAATTACGGGAATTTCAAATGAATTGATAAGTAGACCAGTAGGGTAAATGTTGATTTAAATACTAAAAATTAAAGAAGGGGTAACTAGGACCCTTAGAGTTGTGTGAATACTCGAATAAATACGATAGTTAGGAAAATCGTAAAGTAGTATGTATGGTGAGTATTCGAGAGAAATATATTAAGTACGAGCATGATTAATTAGGTTGTGTGTATACCTACTGATTAAATTATAGGTGGAGTGAATACCTATTATATACTTGATTGATAAGTTCGATGAGACATTCCGAACCATGTTCGAGGGGACAATCCGAACTAATAGTCCTTAATGTGTGATACGGGGACATTATAGCAAAGTATACACTTATAGTATATATTGTGTGTGAAATAGATACCATACAAATAATCTACTTATGTGTAATAGTAGACCATTATATGATATGTATCTGAGTAGCAAATTAAGTAGAGAAACTTAATTAAATTATAAAACGAGGACATGTGAGAAATGTCACTTATAATGATATAACATATGAGAGATGCCAACTTGATTAGTATAATGTATGGGCGGTACGGGGACTTATAGATTGAGAATAGTCCAGTTAGATAATTATGTCTAGTTATCTCGGGTAGCATGGCAATATGGGCTAAGTAGAAATGTTAGGCGTGCACAATAGCTGAGAGGTGAGGAAAACTCAAGAGAGTATACGTTAACCTAACATGTGTAATAAATAACTGATTTTTGAGCTATTATAAACTCTTGCTAAATATTTTCAAAATGTTTTTGAGTTCTAACTACTTTCTTTTAAAAATATTAAAAAAAAACCTTTTAGGTGTCCAGCCACAGGGGGGACCAGGCTTGATATTCTGTTATAGGGAGACGTAGTTGTGACACAGGTGGATGTTCGCAGAACTTTTCTTAGATGCTTCCATTATTCATTCTGATCTAGTGTGGGATCTCACTTTAATATTTCATTATGGAAATGTTATCCATCAGTATATATTCAATTTCAGTTCAGACATTTGTTCAATTTTATTTTTGGATTATTAGTTAATTTTTGATTTTTATGATCGATGATTATATCGACATGACATTTATTTATGATATCTTATTATGGTTTGGATTCTATATGTTGTGGATGGTTGAAGTTAGTTTGTTTATGCTTATTAATTGTTGTATTAAATGCAAGATAAAATTTGGCACCGACTGAATTAACGGATAGGTGATTAGTAATTAAACTGGCTTTCGAAAGTGATGCTAAGAATGAACCATTTTTTAAATCCTATTTTAATTTAATAAAGGTATGATCACCCGATATTTAATTAGGTGGGGTGTGAAACCTGAGTGCATATTCAACATCAATATCATCGGGAGTAATGAGTATTATACCTTCTCCACTTCTGGCCGCACACGAAGATCCATCTATGTATAAATTCCACAATGGGATATCACTGCTAAATTTTTTTACTAACAGACCTCCATAGTGGAATATCTTCTTACTCTCTTCTACATATTTTTGTTCCATTTCTTGGGTTCTATATGATTTAGGTTGAGCAACTACAACTTTATCTTGCTTTTGAGGTGAGCTCTCTTCCACAGAAGTTCGCTCGGCAGGCAAGTTTTGTTGGTCGGTAAACTTTGCAATGAAAATCGCTAAAGCTTAGCCTTTCAATGAGGACCTTGGTTCATAAACGATGTCATACTCTCCCAGTACCTCAGTCTTCCCGACTTCTCAGGTTTGTGGAGAACATACCGAAGAGGTAGATCAGTATACACAACTATAGTGTGTGCTTAGAAGTATGGCTTCATACGCCTAGAGGCTTCAATGAGTGCTAGCGCCAGTTTTTCCTAGCATGGGTACCTGATCTCAGCTCCCCTGAATGCTTTACTAGTGTAATAAACTGGTTTTTAGATTCCATTATCCAATCAAACCAAGGCCAAGCTAACTGCAGACTCAAAAATAACTAAGTATAAATACAACTTTTCACCCAGAATAGGTCGAGACTGTAAATGTGGTGATCCCAGACACTTTTTTAACTCTTGGAACACTTCTTCACATTTTGCATTCCACTCAAAAGTCTTTCTCAACACCTTAAATAATGTCAAACACCAATTTATTGCCCGAGAAGCAAACCTGTTTAAACTGGCTACTCTACCAGTAAGCCTTTACACTTCCTTCTTACTGGTTGGCGACTGCATTTCAATCAGAGATTTCATTCATCTCTGGACTGGATTAAATTCCCCTTTGGTTAAGCCGAGGAACATTCCTTCCTCTACCCCGAACACACACTTGGTTGGATTGAGCTTCATTTGACGCATTATCAGCTGATCAAAAGTCTGACTGAGGTACTTGATTGTGACACCCCGACTAATTAAATATCGGGTACCTACTCCTTTATTAAATTAATACAAAATGCCAAGTTGGTTCAGTTCATAGCATCACTGTCGAAAACGTTTTAACAATTACTAGCCACCTAATATTTAAAAAAAGTGAGATGTCAATTTTAATTAAATCCGATTAACATACAACAAGTAAATTATGAAATGCTAACATAACCACCACAACATAGTCACAATAGAATAACCATAAAATACATAAAGAGTCTGGAGGAAAACTCCTCACAACAAACCGAATACTAAAATAGATAAATACCAAGTCTGCATCACTAAATTAATTACAACCCAACGTCTGAAATAACTTAAATGTAAGATATCTGTAAAAGGAATGGGGCGACATGCCCAACAAAATAAGAAAATCGGATAATGGAGTCAAGATCGAAAATAGAGGCGTCTATTGTCAAGGTCCTGTAACTTCCACAGCAGCTACAACACGTCACCTGAATAGAACTCCTATGCATGGTGTCCTTGTGGCTGGGCACCTAAAAGGTTTTACAAAAATAGATTTGAAAGCAAACGGGTCAGAGCCCAATTGTGAAAATAGTTTAAAAATTTGCAAGTGTTTAATATCATTAAACAGAGAATATAAAGTACATGATAGTGTGTGCACTCACATGAGTTCCTCACCTCTCAACTAATTGTGCACTCCTATCGTACCCGTACCCATTCTAGTTGTTCCCAAATCTAACTAGTCCGATACCAAATTCTAACATTATTATACGATATCCAATTCAATTCCCAACAACTTTTATTTAACAGGGTGTTATAACTTACTACACAGCTTCCCATGTTAGTACTACTAGTTACTAGAGATCTTCCATTTTTACTTTACAGACAGTTTCTATTATTTACACTCACATTATTTCATGGCAATTCATTTCAATTAACAGTATATTATTCTCATCATAAATATACAATACTAGCACCCCAAGACTAAGCTGCGGTGCACACATACTCTGCTATCAAATCCCGGTACATCACGTACATAAGGACCACGTATTCCGAATCTCTCAGGAATCGTTTCAATAAACAACAATCACAAACAATGGAGGCTAACATAGTTCACATCACATGGGTCACGTACATACCTACGCTCCCATGATCAGCAGACTTATTAACTTCTCAATAAGTCCTTCTCTGACCTATGTCCTCGAGGTACCAATCTAAATCCCCCCATAAGGACACAAAGATTAGGTGGCGCTGATCGAACGCCAACCTCCCATGATAGCAAGTACGGTAGGTATGTTATACACAGATAAATACATATACTAAGCATTCACTCATCTTAGATATCACAATATTTTGTTAGTGGTATACTTATCGTTCTTATACTAATATTCGATGTTATACAACTCACAAGTCCCCGGTTTGTATGTAATTAAGTTATCAACTCTTCTCACGTCGTGATTAGTTACTCGCTTCCCAATCCATAAAAGTCATCCAGTTTACTACACGATTCTAAGTTTTACCCTTCAATGTACCCCAATCTCCCAACTATACCCACTAGTTAATAAGGGAAGGTTATCTCACCATTAAATAAGTCTACGGGATACTACTAATAAATTCAGGCCGAAAAGGCCATTATGTCAACTCGTTAGAAATCTCGTTCGAACGAGGTCATTCGAACGAGTCTCGTTCGAACGAAAGGCTTCGAACGAACTACCAACTCGTTAGAAGGAATACTGTCATCTCGTTAGAAGTTCGTTCGAACGACCTGGGCAGGTCTTCTAACGAGATGGCAGTTTCAGCCCAGAAATTCCCAAGTCCGTTTTTCTCAATTCTTCCCTTCTCTAAATCCACCCTAAGATAATCCAATTTATGTTCTAACGTTTTTAAACCATTTCTAATCATCATAGATCATTCCTTAACATATTTTAGGGGTCAAATCTTACAAATCATCAAGGAAATTATTGTAAATCTCTAAATATTTCCCCAAACCCTATGAACACGAACTCATAATTTTCGTATGCCCAATTACTCATCTTAAATCCATTTTTAAATCATCATATATAACTCTTCGAATATTAAATCAGTCTATCATCATTCTACATGCAAATCCTAACCCAAATTCAAAGTTTCTCCATCAACTTCATTCGTTTTCTTCAAAAAATTTCAATATAAGATAAATCCTAAACTAAGCATGGAAGATATATTAAATGCACTATAAATATCAAATCACTTGCCTTAGATTGTTCTTCAGAATTGATGTTGGTGGATTAAGGTTGATTTCTCCCCTTTCTCTACAGATTTTCTCCCAAGGTTGAAGATAGTGGTTGGAGGTTTCTTTTTGGAACTCTTCAAACTCTCCTATAACTCCCGTAGCCCTCTAACTCACCTAATGCTGATAATGGGCTTAGTGGGTTCCTAAATAATATATAATTAACTCCTAAAATTCGTAGGTTTTAATTCCCATATTTTTAAAATTACCAAAATACCCCTCTAGGTTGCCGGTATGGCCCAAAAATGCCCCGGAACCCAAATTAAACCCTCGGCTAGTGTTTTTAGACTATTTCAACCCTTCCGGACTCGTTGGCGCACTCAAAATGACCATTTGGTTGATAAAAATAAAATTCACTTTTTAATTCAAATAATTACATTCCTGAAGCGACTGACACGCGCGTCCCAACTAAATTTCCCAAATTGTCGTATTGCTATTTCGTGATAATTTAAACATCATCAATACTCATGTATTACCATACATACTCTGAAATAATAAATTTTTAACATCATAATCAAATACCAACTCACATCTCGCTAGTATTTATATCCGGATTAATTTTCAATTAATTCTCATTTAATTGAATTAATCCTTTAAATAAATATCAATAAAATTATGGGGTATTACATACTTCCCCCCTAATAACATAATTTAGTCCCAAAATTCGAAATTAAACAATACCTGGTAAAAGCAAGTCTGGATAACGTACGCGCATCTCATCCTCGTGCTCCCATGTGGACTCCTCGGCATTATGATGCCGCCACTAAACACGTACTAATGGGACTATATTTGACCTCAGTTTTCGCTCGCTTCGGTCCAAAATAGCAATCGCCCCTCCTCGTAGGAACTATCGGGCTGGAGATCGATGTCCTCCAAAGCAATGTGAGTATGGGCCAACTCATCTCTAAGATATTTCCTTAGCGAGGAAATATGGAACACATCATGAATCCTATGCAAGTGCTCCGGTAACCCCAGTCTATATGCAACTGGCCCAATCCGCTCGATGATAGGAAATGGCCCCACATATCTCGGTGCTAATTTCCCCTTCTTCCCAAAACGCATAATCCCCTTCATAGGGGATACTCTCAGTGACACCTGATCCCCCACTTTGAATTCTCTGAAGGATCTCTTAGCATCAACATAGCTCTTCTGCCGGTCCTGAACTACCCGAATACGACGCCGTATCATCTCTATCCTTATCGAAGTGTCCTGAATCACTTCCGGCCCAAGGAGTTTGTTATCTCCCACCTCTAACCAACATGCTGGGGAACGACAAGGTCTACCATACAACGCCTCAAATGGATCCATTCCAATGGTGAACTGGTAGGAGTTATTATAAGCAAACTCCACCAATGGAAGGTACTGCTCCCATCCACCTCCAAAGTCTATGATGCACATACGCAATATGTCCTCCAATATCTGATTTGTACGCTCGGTTTTCCCATCAGTCTACGGGTGATATGCCGTACTCAACCGCAATTTAGTGCCTATGGCCTCCTGGAAACTCTCCCAAAACTGTGAAACAAATATCTTGTTTCGGTCAGACACCATATTTAGAGGCACACCGTGAAGTGTCACACCCCGCCTAATTCTGGCGTCGGCCGCCACCAAAACTAAGCCGGGCGTGAACTAAATAAATACCATTCTTAGCATGAGACAGATATGAGACATAAATAAATCAGTCCATAAGATAAATAATTGGTCAATCTCAAATGATCACAAATAACTAAGCGATAAAAGATCCATCACATGCTAACTCCAAAAATCCAATCTCCAATAATGATTATATAAAATCTGAATAATCCCAATAGAAATCCTCTAAACAAATTTGGAACCAAAAAGGCCCAATAACTCCAAAATAGTCTCATAAATAAAATGACTGAATGGAAAGAGAAAATCCAACTACTAAAGCAGTAACATAAATCCAGCTGCACCTCCAAAAGATCTCCAATGAATCCTATGCAGCAACTCCCAAATATCCTGAAAAAGATTAGTCAACGCATGTGTCAGAGCCAAAGCCCCGAGCATGTAAACCGGCTACTCTCCTCAAATAGGGTCCTTGAACCCAGACAACAGTGCTATATATATCGACTATAACAATAGAATCTTTTAATTACGAGATTAATAATCACCATAAATAAATTCACAATTACCCGCAAGGTTTTCATAAAAGCCACACCAATATGATTTTAATTAACCCACCTTCCCATAATGTTAAATTTAATTAATTTAACTGTGAATATTATTACCAAAACCCGTCCCCTTGTCAAGTTCGCCGTCTGGTCCGTTTTTATCCTGCGACCCTCGCGATATGACAAGGTTCCACACATGCACCCGTCCCCTTGTCAAGTCCGCCGTCTGGCCCATTTTTATCCTGCGACCCTCGCGATATGACAAGGTTCCACACACGACACGACATAACTCGTCCTCTGACCCGTTCAAACTGTCGGCCCTAGACACATTATGTCGCCAATAAATTTTTAATATCCGTTTTAGTCCTGCGATATTAAATTCCACATTCCTTATTTTCGTTAATCACATTAATTTCCCCCACCCTTAAAAGCGATGTGAAAATCCTCAAAATAACCTTTAGTGCCAACTAAGGGTTCCCAAAACACAATATCGTCCTATCCTAAGCAAAGAATGATTATAAAATTTCACTCCACCTAGATATCAATCCTAGGCCATCATAATAAAGGTATAAAATAGAAAATCAGCCCCCACCCCAATTATATAACCCGCATAGACTTACACTAACTAGTCCCATACCTAATTAGCATAAATCGTAATTAAGGCCCACTTACTAGTCCCATACCTAACAAGTGTACTATAACAAGGGTGAAAACCAATTATCTACCATACCCAACCTTTCCGAAATATTATCATATTTCCATAGAGTAACACAATTCCAAATTATAACAACATTCATAATAATACTAAATTCCCATTTAAATAATTCAAATTAAAAAGGTGGAAATCAAAGGCACCTAAATATTATGATTTTCAGAATAATCTCTACATGCAAGTCCTATCATGATCCTTATTTTCCAACACAAGAAATTAAATTAAACTAGGGTTTTCACATGAAATATCAAAATTTACTTTTAAAGGGGCTCCTCTACATGCACATGCCCATAGCAAAGTCGACTACACCGACACAACCCAAAGAATACAAGTTATAAGTATTTGGTATCATTAATTTTGTTCATGTAAAACAGCCCCGAAGTTTATCTCTTCAATCTTTATATTCATATCTTAGTTTAGAAAACATGAGTTTAATGGAGGCTACAATCAAGACACATAACACTAAAGGAAAAGAATAGGGTCAACATGCCTGAATAAAAGTTGGTTTAGAAATCTGATCTTGAATGTGTATTCCTCTCAAAAATTTGACAAAGATTCGTTCTTGACGCGTCTTGAGAAAATCCGGTTAATCTTGACAAAACTTGAGTTGAAAGTTATGTAGAATGGGGCTAGGGTTTTGAGGTTGAAGAAGATGAGAGGATTCTGATTTTTGAGAAGGCTAAAATGTGTTTTAAAAGATCTAAACTCGTCACTTTATGTTTATATACCAAAAAGAATTAGAGTCCTAATCAAATACAGATACTTGAAAAAATCATTACGGACGATCGGACCATTAGAATCGCTTGAAATTTTAGTATGTTGTAGCGAACGGCGAGACAGGACTGCTGACAAAAATTCAGCTTGATCGGACGATCGAATTTCTAAAAATATTATTTTTACTAGAAAGTTTTATGTTTTGAGGACTCTTAGAGAGTTTTATATTTTGAGGACTCTTCTAAATAATAAAAATTCAATTAAAACTCCATTTTAATTCCGATTCCAATTCCGTTTGAAAATTTATTTTTCAAATATAAAAATCATCACTTTAAATTATAAAATTTATAAAGCCCAAAATTTCATTTTTCTCCGATTTCCAAAATTAATTTAAAAATTCCCATTTAAAAAATCCGGGTTGTTACATACTTCCCCAGTAGCAAAGAATTTCGTCCTCGAAATTATACAAAGCATACACATAAACACTTAAATCTCTTAAAAAGAAAATAAGGTTCACATATGCCTACCTGTAGAATGCTATAATTGGGCGCCCATACACCCAATTCTACGCGCACCTACCCCACGAGCAACAAAATAATATATATTGCCTATATACATACACATAACTATGAAAATAATGGCGTACCACATGCTCTGAAAATCCCCCACTCGATCCTATATCCGAAAGTCATTAAAATTATAACTTCCTCAAATTAAATCTCAATATCAAAAATCGATACATACGGTACCTAACATCTGTACTAAAATCTCCAAAATAATTATCGTCACCAAAATCCATTCTAAGGATCCCCACATCAAGCTTACTAATTCTAAACTCGATGCCTACAACGTCTTTAACTCAAAACTTCACATCTCCAAGAAACACATCTAACACGTATGCTAGACGCTATACTTTAAGAAGTACGAATCAATAAGGAAATCAAAGATCGTCAACGCGGAAGCTAAACGGACTCATAACCTACGAGACCTAAGACCATGCTCTGATACCATCTGTCACACCCCGCCTAATTCTGGCGTCGGCCGCCACCAAAACTAAGCCGGGCGTGAACTAAATAAATACCATTCTTAGCATGAGACAGATATGAGACATAAATAAATCAGTCCATAAGATAAATAATTGGTCAATCTTAAATGATCACAAATAACTAAGTGATAAAAGATCCATCACATGCTAACTCCAAAAATCCAATCTCCAATAATGATTAAATAAAATCTGAATAATCCCAATAGAAATCCTCTAAACAAATTTGGAACCAAAAAGGCCCAATAACTCCAAAATAGTCTCATAAATAAAACGACTGAATGGAAAGAGAAAATCCAACTACTAAAGAAGTAACATAAATCCAGCTGCACCTCCAAAAGATCTCCAATGAATCCTATGCAGCAACTCCCAAATATCCTGAAAAAGATTAGTCAACGCATGTGTCAGAGCCAAAGCCCCGAGCATGTAAACCGGCTACTCTCCTCAAATAGGGTCCTTGAACCCAGACGACAGTGCTATATATATCGACTATAACAATAGAATCTTTTAATTACGAGATTAATAATCACCATAAATAAATTCACAATTACCCGCAAGGTTTTCATAAAAGCCACACCAATATGATTTTAATTAACCCACTTTCCCATAATGTTAAATTTAATTAATTTAACTGTGAATATTATTACCAAAACCCGTCCCCTTGTCAAGTCCGCCGTCTGGTCCGTTTTTATCCTGCGACCCTCGCGATATGACAAGGTTCCACACATGCACCCGTCCCCTTGTCAAGTCCTCCGTCTGGCCCGTTTTTATCCTGCGACCCTCGTGATATGACAAGGTTCCACACACGACACGACATAACTCGTCCTCTGACCCGTTCAAACTGTCGGCCCTAGACACATTATGTCGCCAATAAATTTTTAATATCCGTTTTAGTCCTGCGATATTAAATTCCACATTCCTTATTTTCGTTAATCACATTAATTTCCCCCACCCTTAAAAGCGATGTGAAAATCCTAAAAATAACCTTTAGTGCCAACTAAGGGTTCCCAAAACACAATATCGTCCTATCCTAAGCAAAGAATGATTATAAAATTTCACTCCACCTAGATATCAATCCTAGGCCATCATAATAAAGGTATAAAATAGAAAATCAGCCCCCACCCCAATTATATAACCCGCATAGACTTACATTAACTAGTCCCATACCTAATTAGCATAAATCGTAATTAAGGCCCACTTACTAGTCCCATACCTAACAAGTGTACTATAACAAGGGTGAAAACCAATTATCTACCATACCCAACCTTTCCGAAATATTATCATATTTCCATAGAGTAACACAATTCCAAATTATAACAACATTCATAATAATACTAAATTCCCATTTAAATAATTCAAATTAAAAAGGTGGAAATCAAAGGCACCTAAATATTATGATTTTCAGAATAATCTCTACATGCAAGTCCTATCATGATCCTTATTTTCCAACACAAGAAATTAAATTAAACTAGGGTTTTCACATGAAATATCAAAATTTACTTTTAAAGGGGCTCCTCTACATGCACATGCCCATAGCAAAGTCGACTACACCGACACAACCCAAAGAATACAAGTTATAAGTATTTGGTATCATTAATTTTGTTCATGTAAAACAGCCCCGAAGTTTATCTCTTCAATCTTTATATTCATATCTTAGTTTAGAAAACATGAGTTTAATGGAGGCTACAATCAAGACACATAACACTAAAGGAAAAGAATAGGGTCAACATGCCTGAATAAAAGTTGGTTTAGAAATCTGATCTTGAATGTGTATTCCTCTCAAAAATTTGACAAAGATTCGTTCTTGACGCGTCATGAGAAAATCCGGTTAATCTTGACAAAACTTGAGTTGAAAGTTATGTAGAATGGGGCTAGGGTTTTGAGGTTGAAGAAGATGAGAGGATTCTGATTTTTGAGAAGGCTAAAATGTGTTTTAAAAGATCTAAACTCGTCACTTTATGTTTATATACCAAAAAGAATTAGAGTCCTAATCAAATACAAATACTTGAAAAAATCATTACGGACGATCGGACCATTAGAATCGCTTGAAATTTTAGTATGTTGTAGCGAACGGCGAGACAGGACTGCTGACAAAAATTCAGCTTGATCGGACGGTCGAATTTCTAAAAATATTATTTTTACTAGAAAGTTTTATGTTTTGAGGACTCTTAGAGAGTTTTATATTTTGAGGACTCTTCTAAATAATAAAAATTCAATTAAAACTCCATTTTAATTCCGATTCCAATTCCGTTTGAAAATTTATTTTTCAAATATAAAAATCATCACTTTAAATTATAAAATTTATAAAACCCAAAATTTCATTTTTCTCCGATTTCCAAAATTAATTTAAAAATTCCCATTTAAAAAATCCGGGTTCTTACATACTTCCCCAGTAGCAAAGAATTTCGTCCTCGAAATTATACAAAGCATACACATAAACACTTAAATCTCTTAAAAAGAAAATAAGGTTCACATATGCCTACCCGTAGAATGCTATAATTGGGCGCCCATACACCCAATTCTACGCGCACCTACCCCACGAGCAACAAAATAATATATATTGCCTATATACATACACATAACTATGAAAATAATGGCGTACCACATGTTCTCAAAATCCCCCACTCGATCCTATATCCGAAAGTCATTAAAATTATAACTTCCTCAAATTAAATCTCAATATCAAAAATCGATACATACGGTACCTAACATCTGTACTAAAATCTCCAAAATAATTATCGTCACCAAAATCCATTCTAAGGATCCCCACATCAAGCTTACTAATTCTAAACTCGATGCCTACAACGTCTTTAACTCAAAACTTCACATCTCCAAGAAACACATCTAACACGTATGCTAGACCCTATACTTTAAGAAGTACGAATCAATAAGGGAATCAAAGATCGTCAACGCGGAAGCTAAACGGACTCATAACCTACGAGACCTAAGACCATGCTCTGATACCATCTGTCACACCCCGCCTAATTCTGGCGTCGACCGCCACCAAAACTAAGCCGGGCGTGAACTAAATAAATACCATTCTTAGCATGAGACATAAATAAATCAGTCCATAAGATAAATAATTGGTCAATCTCAAATGATCACAAATAACTAAGCGATAAAAGATCCATCACATGCTAACTCCAAAAATCCAATCTCCAATAATGATTAAATAAAATCTGAATAATCCCAATAGAAATCCTCTAAACAAATTTGGAACCAAAAAGGCCCAATAACTCCAAAATAGTCTCATAAATAAAACGACTGAATGGAAAGAGAAAATCCAACTACTAAAGAAGTAACATAAATCCAGCTGCACCTCCAAAAGATCTCCAATGAATCCTATGCAGCAACTCCCAAATATCCTGAAAAAGATTAGTCAACGCATGTGTCAGAGCCAAAGCCCCGAGCATGTAAACCGGCTACTCTCCTCAAATAGGGTCCTTGAACCCAGACGACAGTGCTATATATATCGACTATAACAATAGAATCTTTTAATTACGAGATTAATAATCACCATAAATAAATTCACAATTACCCGCAAGGTTTTCATAAAAGCCACACCAATATGATTTTAATTAACCCACCTTCCCATAATGTTAAATTTAATTAATTTAACCGTGAATATTATTACCAAAACCCGTCCCCTTGTCAAGTCCGCCGTCTGGTCCGTTTTTATCCTGCGACCCTCGCGATATGACAAGGTTCCACACACGCACCCGTCCCCTTGTCAAGTCCGCCGTCTGGCCCGTTTTTATCCTGCGACCCTCGCGATATGACAAGGTTCCACACACGACACGACATAACTCGTCCTCTGACCCGTTCAAACTGTCGGCCCTAGACACATTATGTCGCCAATAAATTTTTAATATCCGTTTTAGTCCTGCGATATTAAATTCCACATTCCTTATTTTCGTTAATCACATTAATTTCCCCCACCCTTAAAAGCGATGTGAAAATCCTCAAAATAACCTTTAGTGCCAACTAAGGGTTCCCAAAACACAATATCGTCCTATCCTAAGCAAAGAATGATTATAAAATTTCACTCCACCTAGATATCAATCCTAGGCCATCATAATAAAGGTATAAAATAGAAAATCAGCTCCCACCCCAATTATATAACCCGCATAGACTTACACTAACTAGTCCCATACCTAATTAGCATAAATCGTAATTAAGGCCCACTTACTAGTCCCATACCTAACAAGTGTACTATAACAAGGGTGAAAACCAATTATCTACCATACCCAACCTTTCCGAAATATTATCATATTTCCATAGAGTAACACAATTCCAAATTATAACAACATTCATAATAATACTAAATTCCCATTTAAATAATTCAAATTAAAAAGGTGGAAATCAAAGGCACCTAAATATTATGATTTTCAGAATAATCGCTACATGCAAGTCCTATCATGATCCTTATTTTCCAACACAAGAAATTAAATTAAACTAGGGTTTTCACATGAAATATCAAAATTTACTTTTAAAAGGGCTCCTCTACATGCACATGCCCATAGCAAAGTCGACTACACCGACACAACCCAAAGAATACAAGTTATAAGTATTTGGTATCATTAATTTTGTTCATGTAAAACAGCCCCGAAGTTTATCTCTTCAATCTTTATATTCATATCTTAGTTTAGAAAACATGAGTTTAATGGAGGCTACAATCAAGACACATAACACTAAAGGAAAAGAATAGGGTCAACATGCCTGAATAAAAGTTGGTTTAGAAATCTGATCTTGAATGTGTATTCCTCTCAAAAATTTGACAAAGATTCGTTCTTGACGCGTCTTGAGAAAATCCGGTTAATCTTGACAAAACTTGAGTTGAAAGTTATGTAGAATGGGGCTAGGGTTTTGAGGTTGAAGAAGATGAAGAAGATGAGAGGATTCTGATTTTTGAGAAGGTTAAAATGTGTTTTAAAAGATCTAAACTCGTCACTTTATGTTTATATACCAAAAAGAATTAGAGTCCTAATCAAATACAAATACTTGAAAAAATCATTACGGACGATCGGACCATTAGAATCGCTTGAAATTTTAGTATGTTGTAGCGAACGGCGAGACAGGACTGCTGACAAAAATTCAGCTTGATCGGACGATCGAATTTCTAAAAATATTATTTTTACTAGAAAGTTTTATGTTTTGAGGACTCTTAGAGAGTTTTATATTTTGAGGACTCTTCTAAATAATAAAAATTCAATTAAAACTCCATTTTAATTCCGATTCCAATTCCGTTTGAAAATTTATTTTTCAAATATAAAAATCATCACTTTAAATTATAAAATTTATAAAATCCAAAATTTCATTTTTCTCCGATTTCCAAAATTAATTTAAAAATTCCCATTTAAAAAATCCGGGTTCTTACATGAAGTCTCACTATTTTCGCAATGAAAATCCGGGCATACGGTCCCGTAGCGTAATCTATCCTTACGGGTAGAAAATGAGCAACTTTGGTCAACTGGTTCATAATTACCCATATGGAGTCGTGACCCCTCTGTGACGTAGGTAACCCCATGATAAAGTCCATGGATATGCTCTCCCATATCCACGTCGGAACCTCTAATGGCTATAGAAGTCCTGTCGGTCTCTGATGATCCACCTTTACTAGTTGACAAGTGGCGCATTTAGAAACAAACACGGCAATATCTCTCTTCATCTCGCTCCACCAATACTGTCGTCTCATGTCTTAGTACATTTTATCCCCACCAGGGTGTACCGCGAACCGTGAGCTGTGAGACTCTGCCATCACCTCGTGTCGCAAGTCTTCCCCTTTCGAAACGACTAGTCTCCCATTGAAGCGTAATCCCCCGTCTGAGCTAACGGTATAGGACTCGGCTCCCTCTGCTAGTAATCGAACTATCTGCTCCTGATAGAACGAGTCATTTGTCTGGGCCTTTACCACTCTCGTAACAATCTGAGGTGTAATAGTCATCACAGACATGAATGATCGGGCCACTACATCCTGGTGTCCCAACTCCTTCCACTTGGCTTTCCACTCCTCGGCCACCTCATCTGCTGCCTACGGCTCAACGCGTCCGCTACCACGTTAGCCTTTCCTGTGTGATATTGGATATCAAACTGATAATCCTTCACAAACTCAAGCCATCGTCGTTGACGCATATTCAACTCCTTCTGCATGAAGAGGTACTGTAGAGACTTGTGGTCCGTGAACAACCGAAACTTCTCCCCCAGGATATAATGTCTCCAAATTCGAAGGGCAAATATAACTGTCGCTAACTCCAAGTCATGGGTGGTGTAATTCTTCTCGTGAGGCTTAAGCTTACGGGAAGTATAAGCTATGGCCTGACTCTCCTGCTGTAATACACCTCCAAGTCCTTGTAAGGACGCATCGGTGTAGACTAGACACTCAACTCCCGATCTCGGCAATGCTAACACAAGTGCTGAGGTCAACTTGTCCTTCAACTCATCGAATGCCAACTAACAGGCATCGCTCCAGATGACTGGCATACCCTTACGAGTCAGATGTGTCAAAGTACCCGCTATCTTTGAGAAACCCCGAATAAACCTCCTGTAGTATCCTGCTAGGCCTAAAAAACTACGGATTTCAGTCGGTGTCGTGGGCTGTCCCCACTACCTCACCGCGGATACCTTCCCCGGATCAACAGATATCCCCCGGTCTAAAATGATATGCCCCCAAAACTGAACCTCCTTTAGCCAAAACCCACACTTCTTATACTTTGCATAAAGCTCGTTCTGACGTAGCATCTGCAAAACCTGCCTCAAATGCTCGGCGTGCTCCTCTTCAGTCTGAGAGTAAACCAGAATGTCATCAATAAAGACAATGAAGAACTAGTCTAGGAACTCTCTGAACACCCTATTCATCAAGTCCATAAACACGGCTGGAGCATTAGTCAAGCCAAAAAGCATAACCCGAAACTCGTAGGAACCATATCTCGTCAAGAAAGTAGTCTTCGAGACGTCCTGCTCCCTGATACGCAACTGATGGTATCCCGATCGCAAATCAATCTTTGAGAAGAAGGAAGCTCCTCTCAGCTGGTCGAATAAGTCATCGATTCGGGGCAACGGATACTTATTCCGTATCGTGACCTTATTCAACTCTCGGTAATCTACACACAACCTTAAGGATCCATCCCTCTTCTTTACGAACAACACAGGGGCACCCCACGGCGAAGTACTCCTTCGGATAAACCCCTGACCCAACAACTGCTCTATCTGATCCCTTAGCTCTCTCATCTCTGCTGGAGCCATACGGTAAGGTGCGCGGGCAATTGGCCTAGTGCCCGACATCAAATCGATCACAAAATCTATCTCTCTACTCAGAGGTAGTCCAGGTATATCCCAAAATACATCAGCGAACTCACTAACAACGGGTATCGAATCAAGTGGTATCACCACTTCCTTAGAGGTCTCCTCCTCTATGTAGTACAAATGAGTGGATGATCCTCCCTCAGGGCGAGGCATCGCCACTAAAAACATCTCCTGCCCGGGAATGGCAAAGATAATACTCCTACTAAAATAGTCAATCATGGCTCGGTACGCAACTAGCCAATCCATACCAATAATCGCATCATACTCAGTCATCTCTAACACTAACATATCAGTGGGTAAAGTAAACCTTCCGATCTCAATACCCACACCTCTACAAATAAGGAAAATCATGGAACCCCTACTCAACGGTGAATCTACACAAGTAACTGTGCTCTCGGCGGTGTCTAATAACCTAATAGTGTGTGAAAGTCTCATGGAAATGAAATAATGTGTGGCCCCCGTATCAAATAAAATACGCCCCATAGTCCCCTGAATAGAGAACATACCCTCAATGACTGGTGGATCCTGTGGGGCTGCAGCATGCTGGAGCTGATACACTCTTCCATACTGAAGCTGTCCCTACTGAACTGGGACTGTTGGAATGGGCGGTAAAGCTACCATCTGTGGTGGTGATGGGAGGGCGGCGAGAAACATAGGCCTCTGTGGCTCGTGTCGGGCACCTTGCTGCTGCTGCTGCTGCTGTGGGGACCTGCCCCTATCAGGACAATCCTGGCATTTATGGCCAGTCTTGCCACAAGTGAAACACTTCCCCGATAAATTTCCCCCTCGCTATCCTTGCTGCCCTCGGCCCTGATGGCCGTTACCATTCCTACCTTGGCCCTGCTGAAACTGCTGCTGTTGACCATTCTGACCTTGATGGCCATGTCTGAAACCTCCCTGACCACTCCTAAAACCTCCAGATCTGAATCTCTTAGAATCCCCTGTTGGGAACCCTGATCACTCTGCCTCTGCTGACCCTGAGCAGATTGTGCCCCGCTGGCACCGTTTCCCCCTGTCCTGCCCTGATGGCTGGACTCTCCTGATCTCTTACTCTCAGTCATATGAAAGCGGTGATCCTGACAGTGAAGTAACATCGCGTTAACCACATCATAATAAGTGGACAACGAGAGATTACCCAACAAGTACTAACGGATCCTCCAAGTCAATCCATCCATAAACTTCTGAATCTTCTTCTCCTCAGTCGGAATCTCATTGGGAACAATGTTCAAGAGATTAGTGAATTCGGCCTCATACTCGGCCATGATCCTCCCCTCCTACTTGAGGTTCATCAATTTCCTCCTCATCTCAGTGTGAACAGCTGACGAAAAATATTTGCGGTCGAACCGCACCCAGAACTCCTGAATAGTGAGGGCGTCCCTCTCCTCCGCGGTGGTAATGGTCTCCCACCACTGCAATGCAGATCCTACAAGCTTGAAAGTAGCCAGTATCTGCTTCTGAACATCTGTGCACTCGTACATCCTTAAGTTCCTCTGAATGTCCTTCCTCCACTGACTGGATACCACAATATCAGAGCTACCTGCAAACTCTGAAGGGTGTGATTTCTGAAAATCATCACGAACGCATTCCCAAGAAGATGGGAATGCATGAGCCTGAACTGGCGCAACTATCGGTGCCTGGGGTGGTGCCTGCTGTACAACGGCTAGGGCGGCATTTACCGCTTGGGTTACAATAGCAACAACCTCTGTGGCATTCATAGTGCCCAGAACTGGTGCAGGCTGTGGCTCTAGCTGTGCATCCCTAGGAACTCGCTGCGCACGTCGTGGAGGCATCTCAAATGAGAGTAAAGTCTTATAAGTTCGCAGTTATTATCTCAAAATAGCAGAAGAGCGAAGCATACACAAAAGAATACAACAGTCCTAAAATATAGGGCTCTATATCAAAGAAAGGTTAGCGAAAACATAACAAGTCGTACAGATCATAAGGACACTAGAACCTGATGCTCTGATACCACCTATGACACCCCGATTAATTAAATATCGGGTAGCTACTCCTTTATTAAATTAATACATAATGCCAAGTTGGTTCAGTTCATAGCATCACTGTCGAAAACGTTTTAACAATTACTAGCCACTTAATATTTAAAAAAAGTGAGATGTTAATTTTAATTAAATCCGATTAACATACAACAAGTAAATTATTAAATGCTAACATAACCACCACAACATAGTCACAATAGAATAACCATCAAATAAATAAAGAGTCTGGAGGAAAACTCCTCACAACAAATCGAATACTGAAATAGATAAATACCAAGTCTGCATCAATAAATTAATTACAACCCAACGTCTGAAATAACTTAAATGTAAGATGTCTCTAAAAGGAATGGGGCGACATGCCCAACAAAATAAGAAAATCTGATAATGGAGTCAAGATAAAAAATGGAGGCGTCTACTGTCAAGGTCCTGTAACTTCCACAGCAGCTACAATACATCACCTGAATAGAACTCCTATGCATGGTGTCCTTGTGGCTGGGCACCTAAAAGGTTTTACAAAAATAGATTTGAAAGCAAACGGGTCAGAGCCCGATTGTGAAAATAGTTTAAAAATTTGCAAGTGTTTAATATCATTAAACAGAGAATATAAAGTACATGATAGTGTGTGCACTCACATGATTTCATCACCTCTCAACTAATTGTGCACTCCTATCGTACCCGTACCCATTCTAGTTATTCCCATATCTAACTAGTTCGATACCAAATTCTAACATTATTATACGATATCCAATTCAATTCCCAACAACTTTTATTTAACAGTGTGTTATAACTTACTACACTGCTTCCCATGTTAGTACTACTAGTTACTAGAGATCTTCCATTTTCACTTTACAGACAGTTGCTATTATTTATACTCACATTAATTCATGACAATTCATTTCAATTAACAATATATTATTCTCATCATAAATATACAATACTAGCACCCTGAGACTAAGCTGCGGTGCACATATACTCTGCTATCAAATCCCGGTACATCACGTACATAAGGACCACGTATTCCGAATCTCTCAGGAATCGTTTCAATAAACAACAATCACAAACAATGGAGGCGAACATAGTTCACATCACATGGGTCACGCACATACCTACGCTCCCATGATCAGCAGGCTTATTAACTTCTCAATAAGTCCTTCTCTGACCTATGTCCTCGAGGTACCAATCTAAATCCCCCCGTAGGCACACAAAGATTAGATAGCCCTGATCGAACGCCAACCTCCCATGATAGCAAGTAAGGTAGGTATGTTATACACACATAAATACATATACTAAGCATTCACACATCTTAGATATCACAATATTTTGTTAGTGGTATACTTATCTATCTTATACCAACATTCGATGTTATACAACTCACAAGTCCCCCGTTTGTATGTAATTAAGTTATCAACTCTTCTCACGTCGTGATTAGTTACTCGCTTCCCAATCCACAAAAGTCATCCGATTTACTACACGATTCTAAGTTTTACCCTTCAATGTACCCCAATCTTCCAACTATACCCACTAGTTAATAAGGGAAGTTTATCTCACCATTAAATAAGTCTACGGGATACTAGAAATAAATTCAGGCCAAAAAGGCCATTCTGTCAACTCGTTAGAAATCTCGTTCAAATGAGGTCGTTCGAATGAGTCTCGTTCAAACGAAAGGCTTCGAACGAACTACCAACTCGTTAGAAGGAATACTGTCATCTCGTTAGAAGTTCGTTCGAACGACCTGGGCAGGTCTTCTAACGAGATGGCAGTTTCAGCCCAGAAATTCCCAAGTCCATTTTTCTCAATTCTTCTCTTCTCTAAATCCACCCTAAGATCATCCAATTTATGTTCAAACGTTTTTAAACCATTTCTAATCATCCTAGATCATACCTTAACATATTTTAGGGGTCAAATCTTACAAATCATCAAGGAAATTAATGTAGATCTCTAAATATTTCCCCGCACCCTATGAACATGAACTCATAATTTTCTTATGCCTAATTACTCATCTTAAATCCGTTTTTAAATCATCATACATAACTCTTCGAATATTAAATCAGTCCATCATCATTCTACATGCAAATCCTAACCCAAATTCAAAGTTTCTCCATTAATTTCATTGGTTTTCTTCAAAACATTTCAATATAAGATAAATCCTACACTAAGCATGGAAGACGTATTCAATGCACTAAAAATATCAAATCACTCGCCTTAGATTGTTCTTCAGAATTGATGTTGGTGGATTAAGGTTGATTTCTCCCCTTTCTCTACAGATTTTCTCCCAAGGTTGAAGATAGTGGTTGGAGGTTTCTTTTTGGAACTCTTCAAACTCTCCTATAACTCCCGTAGACCTCTAACTCACCTAATGCTGATAATGGGCTTAGTGGGTTCCTAAATAATATATAACTAACTCCTAAAATTCGTAGGTTTTAATTCCCATATTTTAAAATTACCAAAATACCCCTCTAGGTTGCCGGTATGGCCCAAAAATGCCCCGGGACCCAAATTAAACCCCCGGCTAGTGTTTTCTGACTATTTCAACCCTTCCGGACTCGTTGGCGCACTCGAAATGACCAATTGGTTGATAAAAATAAAAGTCACTTTTTAATTCAAATAATTACATTCTTGACGCGACTGACACGCGCGTCCCAACTAAATTTCCCAAATTATCGTATTGCTATCTCGTGACAATTTAAATATCAACAATACTCATGTATTACCATACATACAAATAATAAATTTTTAACTTCATAATCAAATACCAACTCACATCTCGCTAGTATTTATATCCGGATTAATTTTCAATTAATTCTCATTTAATTTAATTAATCCCTTAAATAAATATCAATAAAATTACGGGGTATTACATTGATATGATCTGAAGCCTTATTGCATTTAGTCAACTTATAATCTACGTAAACCTCCATATTCTTCCATATATTCTCTTTGAACACCTTATTGACCAACCTCTGGTATGTTTCTCCAGCGTTCTTGAGCTCGAAAGGCATCACATTGTAGCAATAAGTACCTCGGCAGGTGATGAAAGAAGTACTTTCCCTATCTTTTGGTTTCATTTTTATTTGGTTATACCCAAAATAAGCATCCATGAAGCTTAACACCTCATGTCTTGATGTATTATGCACCAATTGATCAATTTTAGGCAGGGGAAGTGGTCTTTTGGGTAGGCTTTATTCATATCGGTAAAATCTACACACATTCTCCACTTATCATTTTTCTTTTTGACCATCACAACATTGGTCAACCAATCTAGATATTTCATATCCCTAATGAATTGGGCCTTTTGAAGTTTCTCCACCTCTTCCTGAATATCTTGATTTTTATTCGGATTTAAAACCCTATGCCTTTGCTTGATCAGCTTGGCATCCTTATTGATGTTGAGCTCATGACAAAGGAAGTTGGTATCAATCCTAGGCGTATCCTTGTGACTCTAAGTAAACACATTCTTTCGCTACCTCAAGAACGCAATCAACTCTTTATTAAGGATTGGATCTAGTGTTGAGCCAATCTAGGTGGTCCTCTCCGATTTATCATCATCCAGGACTTTACTTTTAGTGGTTTCAATAATTAGCTCTTTGACTAACTCCATTTCATCTTGGGGATCCAGACTTTCAACTTCTGATTCACTGTTGGGCTCAGTGGTATCTACCTGATAAGTGATGGTCTTCATTTTCAATTAAATAAAATCTTCTTGCTCAGTTGAGGAGTAATAACACTCTCTGGCCACCTTGTGTTCACCTTTCACATCACCAACCCTAAAGTGAGTTGGGAACTTCAAACATTGATGAACTGTAGATGGTATGATTTCAAATTTCTTCAACCCTACCCTGCTAAGGATCTCATTATATGAAGACTTAATGTTTTTATCCATCATAAAAAGTGTATTTTTTTAGTTTGGCTTACTAGCCAAGTGCCTAACGACACTTTTAGATTGACTTTCCCAATAGGGTAGAATTTTTCGCCTGAAAAACTTATGAATGGCCTGTGGTATGGTTCCAACTAACTGAGTTTCAAATCTAAACTCTGAAAGTAGGGGTAAAACAAGATATCAGCCGAGCTCCCATTATCAATTAAAACCCTGGCAATGATGGTATCCTGGATTCTAAAGTTGACAACTAATGGATCATCATGGGGATACAATACCCAAGAGAGGTCATTATTGGAGAAACCGATTACCAATTTGTCTTTGTTGACTTTCCTGGGCCGATCATCTTCGTTCAGATCGATTCTCTTGATATAAGAATAGGCATGTGCTTCATTCAAGTAGGTCTTTCTCTCGACAGTGTGATCTCCTCCTCCTGTATCACCACCTATAATTACATGACAATCAAAAGATCCAAAACTTATCATAGCAACCTCGCGCTCTGGTTGTTTAGGCTTCTTAAGTAGGTCAGGATCATCGTTATAACCATTTTCATGGTTTCTCTTCCTATTATCTCTGGGTTTGTAGAGAGAATTTGACTTTCCCCTTATTTTTTTGCCTTTTGTCCGATTAACAAATTTGTTTAGCTTTCCTCGACAGATAAGGGATTCCACTTTGTTCTTTAAAGAGATATAATTATCAGTTGTATGATCATGATCCTTATGGAACTCATTATATTTATATTTGTCCCTCCTATTAGGTGGTGCCCTCAACCTCTCAGGCCATTATAAATCTTTATTGTGTTCGATTTCCTCTAGGATATGGCGAATGATGACAATCAAAGGAGTATATGTTCCATACTTTTTGGGCTTATCATCCTTCTTCCGTTTCTGATCCTTCTTTTTAAGCTTAGTGGATGGACTCTACTTTGAAGCCATTTCTTACTCGGCGTTTATGATTTTTCCTTCCATAGCCATGAGCTCACTCATGGTTTTAGGAGGATCTTTAGCCAGAGCATGATATATTTTTTCCGGAAGTAATATACTCATTAGAGAAGTGGTGGTTGTTTTCTCCTCATAGTCAACCACTTCTAATTTCTCGTTGTTAAAACGAGTGGTGTACTCCCTAGTAGTTTTCCCTACTCGTTGTCTGACACTCATGAGATGGGCAACTCTTTTTATTGGATTAAACCCAAAATAGAAGTTGCTGATGAACAGCTCGACAAGCTGGTTGAAGTAATTTATCCTCGGGGCTAGTTATTATACCATATTTAGACTGAACCTGTAATGGTGCTTGAAAAAGCCCTACATCTTATCTCATCAGGAACTGAATAAATGTCATCCACATCTTGATACTACTCAATGTGCAAAACTAGATCAGTTTTACCATCATATTTAGGGGTTACCACTGTTTTAAACTTGGATGGAGTTGGGAAATAAATAATTTCCTGAATGAAGGGAGATCCCTTGACGAAATTCCTCTGCAAGGGACTTTTTACCTTTTCCATTTCTCCTAAACAATCTTCTAATCGCTGGATTGATAATTTCCATGAAGGGTTACCTACATTATATATGTGTGAAGTTGCTCGACTATTCCGACCATGTGTCTGTGTTGAGCTCTCATCCTAAAAAGTTTGTTCGGCGTGTGTAGATCGTCGGACGCTTGATATGGACCTAACTAAGGCTTCACGATGGTCGATTGAGTGTTGATTAGCTTTGAATAACTCTTTGGGAGGATTCCTATTTGCTCGGGGTCCCAAACGGTTAAAAGACGAAGCTCTACTCAGTCTTTCCAAAACAATTGGTCTTTTAAGGGGAAAAATGGCCATCGTACGACTCGGACGATCTGATCGACGGACTTACTCCTGGATGGTAAGACTTGTCACGTGAAGATTTAGAATAGCTATATCATCTTTTCCTAGGTGGTAGAGGTGACATTTATCTCCTCGACGATGGAACCGTTTATTTCCTAAAAAAGGATGAAAATATGGCTTGTAATGATTGAGCCAGTTGCTTCATTGTTTCTTGTATGGCATCTTAACCCTGGAAATACTGGCTAAAATTCCATTCAGGTTGGATGATGTAGGCGGAGCAAATGGGACAGTTGGGTTGCCTTTGTTTCTGGTACTGGGCTCTGGATCATTCATCTTTCCTTGAACAAGGATGTATGAAATAAAGAACAATAATTAGACACACGTTCCCATAGACGGGGCCAATATGTTGATGTCAAAAAAGGGACTAGATCCAAATTTCTAATCATAGATAAATTATAAGATTGCAATGAGATAATTAAATAAAAGATAAAGAGTTTTAAAGTGGTTTCACTATATAAGAAAGATTACATCCTGTTATTGTATTGATCTGAGTGATTATAGGAAGCTATGTAGTTTTCTTAATAAGAATATCGTAGAATCCGTTCTATCCTGCCTTTTGTGAAAAGAATACAATGTATTTATAGTGATTCGGAGATCAAGGGTTGGAATGTCGTTATATATCCAAGCATTTACACCCGTACATAATGAATGTGATGGTCAATTGTCTAGACCACGTGTGGAAGGTCCCTTGGCTATTTCCTTCTAGTTGTGACTGTTTATTTACTTTCTTGGTCGGCATTCTTCATGTTGGTGGGCATGCCTGCCGAGCAACTATCCTCAGGGTTGTTTGAGTGACTACAGACTAGGATTGTTTCCATGTAAGGAGATAAGTGTCCATTTATGATAGGTCCACATAGATAGATAATATTTGGTATCAACGGGGAGGAATAATGTAATACGAGTTCTATGCGCGCGATTGGTTCCTTATATAGCTAGCTTCTTTGTTTTATTTGATAAGTATCTCTTTACTAGACTAGCTTCTTTGAGTGAACCAGGAACTCTCCCTGAGGGTGCATTCTTGGTGAGTAAGACGAGTCCTTCTTGCTTGAAAGGAATAGCTTGCTTTGTGACTGAAAACTATTAATAAGTCCAATTAGGCCTGAGCCCTTGTGGTAAATTACCACATATTTTTATTTTGTAATTATTTAATATTAATTATGGAAATAATTTAACAAATGGTAATGCTTATCACTTGTATGAAATGGTAATAATAAATGCACAATTTATGTGACAGTTAAATTTGCATGTTATGTGACATTGGAACTGAATGTTATAAAGTTATTCATCGGCTAAATTAATCATGAGTAATTACTCGTAAAATAATTAAGTTGTGCATTTATTTTATGTTGTGAGACATTATCATTTTAACCGGACTCGAGGGTGGTACAGCGGCCCAAAAATATATTTTTAGTACTTAGGGTTGGGGCCCAAAGGTAGGTATATCTTTGGTCAACATTTTCGATCAATCGGGGTAGCGCTATAAGCTCATATGGAGGCCCGAAATGTGGCCTTTTATGGGCTTATGGGATTAAGTCATATAAGTTATGTTAACCCTCATTAATTAATAAAATTAAACATAAAACATAAACCTTAGGATCATGAAAGTTTTTAGATAGCTTAAGGAGGTCCTTGAGAGGAGTTAAGAGATCACAAGAGGGAAAATTATACAACCAACATGACCAGATAAGTAATATCTTACTTTATCATTGCAAATTATGTAACTTATTTATGTCTTGATTTTTCTCTTGAAATTAGTTGTGTTTAAAAGCATGTTAGGTGATATACTATTAATTAATCATGTTTTATATTAACCTAATACGAATTAAACATATAGACTCCTATGTTAAATGTGCTCATATATGGAAGTTATTATTGAAATCCATGTTAATCATTGTTGAATATGATTACTGATATAGAATTCTTTTTAGGGATGATTTTATTCTCTGATGATACCTTTGACATGGAAGATATATAATAATAGTGAAACCCAGTCTAATAATGACCTTGAAATTTGTTGTGTTTAAAGTTAAAAATTTGATATGTAATTCTTATTAAGACTTTGATGATGTGATGTGACCATTTTAATTAGGATCATTTAGGATTTATTGGAACATAATTTTGATTTAATATGGAGGTTTTAGGAACGTTAATGGTAGATTTTTTTTACAAAATCGAATTGGGTTACAGACGGGGAGATCTTATAAGAGTTTTAGGGTGCAAAGTAAATCCCTCCACAGCGGGGATCCAACCCTCTATAATGCTCCTAGGTACCTATATAGTGACTAGTGCAAACCGTTATTGCGGTTGGGAGGTTTGGGATGGCGCCTCATTTTTTTATTGCCTTTCTTTTGGGTGGTTCATTACTTATTTTCCTTGGACTTTGGGGGTAGTTTAGTCAGTATATATATATATTCACCATTAACAAATTTTGAAATTCTAAAGTTATACATAATTGTGGTTTGGGATAATAAACCAATAATTATTTATAAAATATGATTTTGATGATTTGGACGAGAATTGTTTGGAATCCATATGTGCGGGAAAAAAATTAGCCAATAAACTTTGATTGATCCTGCATTAGAAAATAAAATCAAAACTAGGTTTAAATCATAAACCTAGGGTTTTGAATCAAATACCTTAGCCGATCTTGTCGGTGGCCGCCCGAATGAGGAGAAATATACTTTGAAAAAGATGAAGGGGCTATGCTTTTCTTCTCCTCCAAAATATTTTTAGAACACATGTAAAGGCTCAAATCTTCTATTTTACAACACTCTCAAAGAAGACTATGTATTAGGGCACTCTTGGTGATAAATACTTTGGATTTTTAGTGAGATATGTCATTATCTCTCTACATCTCTTCACATAAACATGAATAGTATTTTTTCTCTTCTTATATAACCCTCAATAATGTGTTTATATATATATATATATATATATATATATATATACGTATAAGTCATGGTCTTAGGCTAAGATGAGTTTTCAAAGAGTCCGGTCCTGCTACTTATGTAAATGAACTATACTATGGACCCAAGACTAAATAATTAATTTCCCTTCCAAATAGATACTCGGAAATTACAAATTATATCAGCGTAATTTATTTCCTTTCTCTGTTTAATGTCAATTCGTTCCACCAAATAATCATGACTACACTCTCTTTGAATCACTCAGAATAATGAGGTCTTATTTCCAAAGTTACAATGGTATATAATATTATTCCCCGTATTCATCATACAATACCCACATGGTCAAATCAATTAAATTCTAATCGCTTTTAACAAACTTTTTTTATTAGTTGATTTGTAGACTTAACTTATTTGATACTCCACCAGATTACAAGACAATCCATTGACCAAGGTTACCGGTATAAACAAAACTTATGAGTCCATTAATTGGGTATCACAATCCAAGATCTATCTTGGATGTGGATTCCTCCGAATTATGATCTCATACCTACTTACACAAAGATTTCCTAACATGTGGAGATTTAGATCCAACAAGATTGAATCTCACCCCTAACAATCAAAATAATAATTATTAAGCATTACAATGCCTAAAACTTTCGAGATTAAGAACCTATGCACTCTTTACAAGTATGGGAGATTGTGCAAGTTTAATCTTTTCATCACCTAGGCTTCAATCTCACCCGTGGTCCTATTTAATACATTCCCGAATATACCAATCACAATCCTCTTTCAACTATGAGACAAAATCCTGAACTATCATAAAGGTTCAAATAGTTTAAGATAGATTACTAGGATAGAACTTGTAGATTTATGATTGGATGTTAATTCCCTTTCTAGGTTGTGAACTATTAAATTATACTAGAATCGAAATTCCGGTCTCTCGTGATCAGGTCAAATTCTACTCTCTAAAATTCCTATCAAGTCCAATTGAGCAACATTGCATACAATATATCTAAAGCATGAATATAAAATATCCTTGTAAACATTATTCTCATTTCAAGTGGACATGATACATGGTTTTAAGAATAAAATCCCAATAATATCCTATTTAGTCTTTAATACATCTTCCTTTTTCATTAACACCCATTCCGTCTACATCACTATCAAAAGCCTTACCAGCTAAAGTCTTTGTAAAAGGATCCATCAGGTTGTCCCGAGATGCAATCTTAGTCACGATGATGTCGCCTCTCTACATGATCTCTCATTTCAAGTGATACTTATGCTTAATATGTTTTGTCCTCTTATGATTCCTTAGTCTTTCAGACTTTACTAACGCACTACTATTTTGATAATGAAGCTTAATTGCCAACTGCAAAAAAGGAGTTGTACCTAAATCACTTAGGGTGTTTTAAAGCCAAAATTCCATAAGAACTAAGGATGTGACCCAACCAAGGAACCACGCCCAAATAACTTAGAGAATGACCCAATATTGTGTATTAGAACTAAGGATATGGATGGATTCTCCTAATACCTTCGTATCGAATTGACTATACAACTGAACTCTAATACTAAATAATACACCCACATTATTTCCAATCAGGAGAACATTATTCTCCTGTAGTACTCGAAATACCACCAAGGGTTGTCATGCTTTGTATACACACAAGTTTCATCTGGACATTAATCAAAACCATAATATTTGATTGTATGATCTAAACGAATGTTACAACACCTTGAAGCTTCCTTAGATCCATAAATGAATCTCTTAAGCTTAAACACCTTTCTTTCTTGACTATTTTCTATGAATCCCTTAGGTTGTATCATATAGATGCACTTATTGAGACTACCATTTAAAAACCCTGTCTTGACGTCCATTTGCCAAATCTTAGTATTGGGATGAGCTCAATGGATAAAAGAACACATATAGACTTTAGCATGGCTGTCGACAAGAAGGTTTCCTTATAATTGATCCCCTCTTTCTGAGTAAACCCTTTAGTTACAAGCCTTTCCTCAAAGGTTTCAACCTTCACATCACTTGCACCCTATGGATCTTATCCCATCTCAAAAGTATAGAAACTCATATAGTTGATTTGAATGCATTGAATCCATCTGAGTATTTATTGATGTTAGCCAAATCTTGGAGACCTTGTCTTAGAGTTCCTCATAGTAGTTCCTAGGATTCTATTTGTATTCCCCTAGTATCTCACTAAAGTGTTAACTGAAATACACTAACCTATTAGGATAACACCCTTGTCTCCCATTATGATGTGACTCAAATTTTGGTCTAGTATAAGTGACAAGTGTATCTTGATCATTAATAATTGTAAGGACATAAATTTCTAATTTATTCCCTGTATTGTTTTGACTTAATTCCGTGAACAAAACTATATTTGTAATATGTCATAGGGAGATTTTATTTTGTCACGATACCACTTGGTCTATGACGTATTGAAGAAATTAAAGACGTTGCGGAAAAGCTTCAAAGAATTAATCATGTCGAAGTTTAATTGGTGCAAGTTTATTCGTCTTCAAGTTAATTGCATTTCGAGATCACACAAGTATGAATGCGTATAATTAATGGTGCTCGAAATTGTTTTTATAAAAGATAAGGATGTAATTTTATAAGGAGAAATGTTTTAAAAGTGTTTTAAGTGTTGTACACTACGTTTTATTCTGATAAGCTCGAAATAGAGTTTGACTTAATTGGATCTCTTTTGAAGAAACGTTTTAAAGAAAAAGTCAAACTGACACGCGCGTCGTTCAAATGACATCTCAGCTCGTTCGAGCGAGATAGCCATGTCGCGAGAATGATATGTCAATCTAGTTCGAGCGACACAATTTTTGAGGCAATGAATTTTTCCTATTTAAAGCGTTGTTTCATCAAAATTAGTGTGTGTGCATTCTGGAAAAATAGTTTACGATCCAGAGGCTTGTTTGCACATGTTTTTCTAAGGTTTCAAAGCTTAAAAACGTCCTTAGAGTTTGCAAAGGTCCGAGTTATAATTACTATATGTTTATGTGATCTTGCTGCACAAGGAAGGTTTGTTTATACTTGAACATTGGGGTTTTGCGGTGAATAAAAGAGAAGGACTTCTTGTTCGACATCGTAGATATATCAAAGCCATTCGGTGGACACCAAGACGTACGTGGACGCGTGTGTTATGGATAGAAATCATGGAAGAAGGACTTTCTGCATGGGCACTGTGAGAGGAGTGGTTGAAGATCAGAAGAGCGTCAAGACCCATGGGGATCGAGTCGTTGAGTGAGTCTTTTGTCTCTTCGTTGTAATTCCACATTCATAGTGATTGTCTGGCTTGGGCCGTCTGAGGTTTTTTCCCGTCTAGGGTTTTTCCTTGTACATCCGGCGTTGTGAGTATTATTTACTTTACTTTACTTGCTTTAATCACAAGATGCATGTTTAGGATTTATCAAGATGAAATTGGTTTAAAGTAATAATTAGTTTTTCAAAAGTTGGTTGGGTGCTAATTAAAAGTTGGATAATTTTTGGTGAAAATTGGTTTGATTTGAAACACACTCATAAGGACCACTCTTTCAATAATACTGCCACTACCTGTAATAACCCCACTTTTATATATTCATATATAGTTTTAAATGTTGTATTATTTCATATGTGATATGGATAATGATAGTTTGTTATTTTTAGTCTAATCCTCCCTTTATAAATCATGAGATATCAAATTAGTTATAAACGTAAAATTTTGAAGTTTTGATAGGAATATTCATATTAGAGACTAGTTTTGACCATTATAATATAACAAGTGACTTGAGGTAAAAACTAAAAAGTTGTAGGTATATGAATTAGGTTTGTAACATAATAAACGGTGTGTTAAACGGAGGTCTGAGCAAGAAGTTATACCGAAATTACGAAATAAGGGCAAATATGTCTATCCTTTAAGTCGTATTTCGTCGTATTACCACACCATGTGTTATGTTTTGATTGGTTGGAAAGGAAAGCTAGTTAGGCCGACTTAAACACCTTGAAATGACCTTTTTCTTCAGCAAAATGGATCAAATCAAAGTCTTGTAGAATATCCTAAGCTAAATGATAAGTTTTGGGGTAGAAAATGTAATTTTATGAAACTTTAGGGACTTGATTTTTAACAAATAAAGTTCTAGGGACTAAAATGAAAATATACAAAGGGCATCTAAGAAATATTGAAAGTGTATGGTGTAAAATTACTAAAATACCCCTCATGTGTAAAATGACCCTTATACCCTTAATAACTTTCCACCTCGTGCTTAGTTTTGGACACCTCCACCATACACGTGTCGTCTTTAAATGAAAAGACAAAACATATGTCATGAATTTAGAAAAGTCTAAAACATGTGTCGCTGTTTGGTGAATAAAGACTGCAATACAACTTCGTTAAGCGACATGTCAACGACGACTCACCAAAATGAATGCTTGGTCACCCAGACACGTGTCAATACCCTAATATATTTGGGAAACTATAAATAAAGGCCTTAGGATCAGCCAATACATGAAATTATACCAAAATCTTATAAAGAAATAGTGAGAGAAAGTGTGGGGAAAGTTTAAGAAGAAGTTTCGTCTTAAGATTAACGAGCGATCCAAGACTCTGTATCTATAACTTCAGACTTATGTTCTAAGTGAGTACTCTGACATTCCTTATGCATTTTAATTATATGAAATTATAAAAACTATATATATTTTATGAACTTCTTTTATTCTCAAAATTCATCTGATACCGATGATTGATTCCTTGTGATATGTTTATATATGTCCATATAGACATACCGATTAAAAATAATTTTAAAAATGATAATGAATATTAGAAATAACATTCTGCATAAGGGACCTCTCTTACTGACTGACCTTCCCAGCTGTGTTATCACTAGTGTGCCCTAAATAAGGCGTTGTGACGAACAAGTTTTATCGACTCTCAACTACCAGGGAATAATATGGTATTACAGTGTACTTGGCCATTAAAATGATATGATTAAAAGAAAATATATTACAAATTGATTTGTCGTATTTGTTCTATTCTATGCTATTCATTTCTATATACTATCATCTCAAATTTTATACAACAAATTCCTATCCATATATGTATATGTCTACTCTTTGGATTTGAAAAGATATCAATTTTCTGAAGAAAAACCTTGGAATGTCTAGAGATTGAACCTCACTTGGCTTTTAGCTGATGTTGTATAACTAACCATTTTTCAGGAAATAAGTAGGCTTGGAGGGAATATAAAAAGACTATATGGAAGATTCATCTTTTAGAGATCTTTTTGTTATTTTAAGTAAAAAATTTGTTATATCATATAGAGCATGTTTGGCTCTCTTGTAATAAGTTTTAAATTTTGTTTTAAGTTGTAACTCGTTGTTACTTGTAATAGAAACGAAGTTTCCTTTTACAAAGCTCTGATGACATAATTCCTTTAATTTCAATATTTTATGATTCATAACCATGTAATTGTATTTCCGTTACATTAAATTAAGGAAACAATTTAAGTCAGCATATTTGTTGCCTTGGTGGCATGTCAAGGCACTCGTTCCCCACTACTATTTTGGGATGGGATCGTGACAGAGGTGGTATCAGAGCATAGGTTATGAACCCGTAGACTATTGAACATAATTTTCGAACATTATAGATTTTAAGTTTCCATACATAGGATATAGGATTAAATATCCGACTTATGTGATAATCCACCATATGTCTTACAGTCTACATATAATTTTTTTTATATATAATTGTTCTTCTAATTTTAAATCTTGAGATAGTATAATATGTCTTATGTTTGGCCATTACTGTAGAGAATGACCAAGATGAGATCAACTGCAGGAACTAGTGGTTCAAGTACGGAAGGACTGGAAGGTGCATACAAGGCAATTGAAAGTCTAGCAAGGATTGTGGAGCATCAGGTGAATAATATAGCACCAAGGAATCTTAAACTAAGTAGCTGTACTATTGAACAACTCCAGAAGTTTAATCCTCCATCTTTTAAAGGTACTCCTAACCCCACTGAAGCAAAAAGTTGGGTGATGCAAATGGAAAAGATGTTCGATGTTATTAAGTGTACAAATGAACAAAGGGTTTCATTTAGAACATTCATGTTAGAAGGTGAAGCCAAACATTAGTGGAGAATGATTAAGAGAATACACGACGAAAGGAATAACCCCATAGGTTGGAATAAATTCTTGGTGATCTTCTACGAGAAATACTTTCCCAAAACAGTGAAAGACCAAAAATCAGCTGACTTCATGAGTTTGGTTCAAGGAAATATAACGGTTAGTCAATATGAGGCAAAGTTTACTGAGTTATCCCGTTTGCAACTCATGTTGTGATAACCGATGTTTTAAAAGCTAATAAGTTTGAACGTGGGTTGAGGTTGAATATTCATAGTCGAATTTCCATATTGAAGTTGACATCATATAATGATGTGGTGGCTAGGGAAACAATAGCTGAGAAGGATAGTGAAGAATATAATTAGGTTAGAGAGGGGAAGAGGAAGTTTGGAGAACAAAGAGGAAGGAACCCCAATGAAAAACCCTTTAGGACTATACCTAATATAGGAAAATCTTTATTAAACAAACCCTTTAATGTTGATAGATGCCAATGGTGTGGTAGTATTCATAGAGGGCAACCATGTTACCTGGAGACAGGAAGTTGCTTTGTGTGTGGCCAAAAGGGACATAAAATGAGAGATTTCCCATACAAAAGAAAGGCGCCGATAAACACTTTTAATGACAATAAGGATCATGGTAGACAAGGTAGAGTTTTTAATCTTTTTGATGCAAAATCATCTAATGTAGTAGTGTCAGGTACACTTTCTATATGTGCACAACCTTTTCAAGTTTTAATTGATCTTGTTTCTACCCATTCATTTGTGTGTGTACATTTTTTAATCGCTTTCCTAATATTCCTGAATCCTTGAATCATAGCATACACGTTTCTACTCCTTTGGGTGAGTTATTGACAGGAGCATTAGTATATAGTCTTTCCCTATAGATGCTAGTAGTCATAAACTATTCGCCGATTTGATAGTTTTAGACATAAGAGACTTTGAAGTCAGTTTGGGGATGGGTTGGTTAGCATCGTACCATGCTAAGTTAGATTATTTTGAGAAGAGAGTTACTTTCCAAATTCCTAACCATCCAGAATTTAGTTTTAAAGGAATTGGCATCCTATCTCCCATACATATTATCTCTGCAATGCAAGCTTGTAGTTTTCTTAAGAAGGGATGTCAAGGATTCCTTGCAAGTGTTATTGATTTGCAAACAAAAGATCCAAGTTTAGAAGATATTCCCATAGCTAAGCATTTTTTAGATGATTTACCTAGTCTTCCTCTTAGTAGAGAAATAGAGTTTACGATTGACCTTATTCCGAGAACTATACCAATATCAAAACCACCTTATCGCATGGCACCTTTAGAATTAAGGGAATTAAAAGTTCAATTACAAGATATTTTAGACAAGGGTTTTATTAGACCAAGTGTATCCCCTTGGAGTGCTCCAGTGTTATTTGTCAAAAAAAAGGATGGGACGATGAGGTTATATATAGATTATCGTGAACTAAATAAGGTGACCATTAAGAATAAATATCCCTTACCTCGTATCGATGATTTTTTTACCAACTTCAAGGTGTGCAAATATTTTTTAAGATTGACCTTAGGTCAGGCTATCCCCAATTGAAGATTAATGAGGGTGATATTTTGAAATTATCTTTTCGTACTAGATATGGTCACTATGAATTTTTTGTGATGCCATTTGGACTAACTAATGCACCAACCGCTTTTATGGATATGATGAATAAAGTGTTTAGGAAATATTTGGATCAATGTGTGGTTGTTTTCATTGATGACATCCTTATTTATTCCAAGAGTATTAAAGAACACGAAAATCATTTAAAGATAGTGTTGCAAATCCTTAGGAAGGATAAATTATATGCAAAATTAAAGAAGTGTGAGTTTTGGTTGCCTACTGTATCTTTTCTAGGACATGTCATTTCCAAGGAGTGAGTGTCGGTTGACCTCAAAAGATCAAAGCTATACTGGATTGGCCTAGACCAACTAATGTGACATAGATTTGTAGTTTTCTTTGATTAGTTGGTTATTATCGAAGATTTGTTGAAGGATTTTCTAGTATTGCCAAACCTCTATCTAGGTTAACCCAAAATAAGGTGAAACATGAATGGTCTGAGGAAATCGAGAATAGTTTCCAAGAACTTAAGAATCGATTAGTAACTGCTCCAATTTGTATGGTGAGACTTGTGAGATTTATACCGATCATAAGAGTTTAAAATATATTTTTACTCATAAAGAATTGAACATGAGACAAAGGAGGTGGTTAGAATTGATGAAGTATTATGATGTAAATATTCACCATCACCCGGGGAAAGATAATGTAGTAGCTGACGCTTTAAGTAGGAAGTCTACAACAAATTTAGCATGTCTTATTACAAATTAGGAACCTTTATTAAGAGATTTAAGAAATATGGAAATAAATGTACTTATTTATAGCAAAGGAGGAATAATTGCAAACTTACAAGTACAACCCATGTTGATGGAAAGGATCAAAACTACACAAGTAAATGACCCACGACTGAAGAAGATTAGAGAAGAAGTCATCGAGGGTAAGAGAATTGAATTTGTGATACGAGATGATATATTGAGGTTTGGAAATAGAGTGTGTGCGCCATGTTATCCCCAACTAAAGGGGCAAATTTTGGAGGAAAGTCATTACTCAAGATTCACATTTCATCCCGGATGTACAAAAATGTATAGGGATCTTCGAGAAGTTTTTTGGTGGAATAATATGAAGAGGGAGATAGCAGAATTTATATCTCAGTGTTTGGTTTGTCAACAAGTAAAGGATGAACATAAAAAACCATCAGGATGACTACAACCCCTACCTATGCCTAGGTGTAAATGGGAACATATTACTATGGATTTTGTGATAGGTTTACCAAGGAGTTAAAATGGTAATGATTCTATTTGGTTAATTATTGATAGGTTAACTAAAATTGCTCATTTTATTGCCATTAAGATTACCCATTCTTCAGAAAAGTTAGTTAAGTTGTACGTGCGGGAAATTATTAGGATTCATGGAACCCCGATTTTAATTATTTTGGATCGTGACCCTAGATTTATGTCTCTCTTTTGGAAAAGTCTACAAGCATCCTTGGGAACAAAATTAAATTTTAGCACCACTTTTCACCCTCAAACGGATGGATAATCTGAGAGAACCATTCAAACCTTAGAGGATATGCTTAGGGCATGTGTACTTGATTTGAAAGGGAATTGGGATGATCATTTACCATTAGTGGAATTTGCATATAATAATACTTATCAAGAAATTATTCAAATGGATCCGTATGAGGCATTTTATGGTAGACGGTTTCGTTTCCCTGCATGTTGGGTAGAAGTTGGAGAAAGAAAATTATTGGGACCAGAATTGATCCAGATCACAACAGAGAAGGTGAAATTGATACAAAAGCGACTTTGAATCGCTCAAAGCCATCAACAGAGTTATGTCGATAATCTCCACCGATAGTTGGAATTCCAAAGAGGAGATTATGTGTTCTTGCGAGTATCACCAACAAAGGGAGTAATCCAATTTGGGAAGAAAGGGAAATTGAGTCCAATATACATATGACCTTTTGAAATCCTTGAAAGGATAGGAGCTATTGCATATATAATAGCCTTACCCCCTGAACTCGCTAGTGTGCATAATATTTTTCACGTGTCAATGTTGAAGAAATACGTCCCAGATTCAACACATATCCTAAGTCACAAACCTCTTCAAGTTAGAGACGATTTGTCATACATTGAGCATCCGATAGAAATTTTGGACCATAAAGATAAAATATTACGAACCAAGGTAATTCCATTGGTCAAAGTGTTATGGCATAATCATTCCATTGAAGAAACCACATGCGAGCGGGAAGATGAAAAAAAGGAGAAATATCCATACTTGTTTGGAAATTCATGTAAGTAAAGTTTGGGGACCAAACTTTTTATAAGGAGGGTAGGATGTAATAACCCCACTTTTATATTTTCATATATAGTTTTAAATGTTGTATCATTTCACATGTGATATGGATAATAATAATTTATTATTTTTAGTCTAATCCTCCTTTCATAAATCATGAAATATCAAATTAGTTACAAACGTAAAATTTTAAAGTTTTGGTAAGAATGTTCATATTAGAGACTAGTTTTGACCATTATAATATAATAATTGACTTGAGGTAAATACTAAAAAGTTGTAGATATATGAATTAGGTTTGTAACACAATAAACAGTGTGATAAACGGAGGTCTGAGCAAGAAGTTATATCGAAATTACAAAATAAGGGCAAATCTGTCCATCCTTTAAGTCGTGTTTTGTCGTATTAGTACACCATGTGTTATGTTTTCATTGGTTGGAAGGGGAAGCTAGTTAGTCCGACTTAAACACCTTGAAATGATTTTTTTTCAGCAAAATGGATCAAATCCATGTCTTATAGAATATCCTAAGCTAAATGATAAGTTTTGGGGTATAAAATGTAATTTTATGAAACTTTAGGGACTTTTTTTTAATAAAGAATGTTTTAGGGACTAAAATAAAAATATAAAAAGGACCTATAAGAAATAGTGAAAGTGTATGGTGTAAAATTACTAAAATACCCTTCATGTGTAAAATGACCCTTAATAACTGTTGATGTAAAAAATTAGATCATATCTAATTATTCAATCACATATAAAATAAATGAAACAAAGAGTTTTTAAAGTGGTTCAGCCTTATAAGAATGGCCTACGTCCACTGTTATGTTATTTCTGACTGTATGGGAATTCTTGATTACAAGTTCTATCAAGAAATTCCGATCCCTTACAATGAGGATTGTACAATGTATTTATAGCCCTGAGGCTGTAATGTTAAAGGATAATACATTAAATGCTGTACATGTGAAAGGGTAATACATTCAATGCTCCTTAAGTGTATACATCTGAATGATAAGCACTTAGTGAACAGTCAAACTGTTGGTTATCCTGCTATTAATGCTTTGTTCGAGGTGCAGCTCGGACCGCTTAAGTTGCTCAGACCGCCTAAGCTGCTCGGTACTCAAGAGTTCCTCGGTACTCAAAAGTTCCTCGTAGAGTTCTTGTTCCTCGGAGCGTCTGAGTTCCTCGGGGAAGCAGTGTTCCTCATTGTAGTATGGTTCCTCGGAGCGTCTGAGTTCCTCAGAAGTATTTGTTGTTTCCACGTAGATTGCCACGTGTCTTCACTTAATTGAGCCATGTCAGCAGACTAAATTTGGTATCAACAGAAGCCCCCAATGTTTCATAGTTCAAAATTTGAGGAGTGTGGAACATTCTTTCTCGAAATATGGCAGTTTTAAATGGTCATCCTGAAATTTAGGAGTCTTTTGTATTTATTTCTCCTTCCAAATTCATAGAATCAGGGTTTTTTGAATTTTTATAACCACCTCAATCTCCGCATACTTTTTGTCCTTCTAGCCGCCGGTAGCGTAATCGTCTCTTTTTGTAATCATTAACTTTACCGTTTCCTAAGGTAAGGTATTTAAGCGTCACAGACAATCCCATCGTCTTCTACTTTTTCAAATTTGTATCTTCGAGTTTTCTATTATTTTACTCTCTTGTGCGTTCATCCTTTTCATCGTTCATTGTCATCGGATCCACTCTTTTTCAGTAAGATCTTCTTCCTTCCTCTTCATTTCCTTCTTTCATCATGGTTTATCCTGTAGAATCGATTGATAAATTTCGCTATGATTTTTCTATTCCCTCCTGGGTTGTTTTGGAAGAGCTTTCTGAGCCTTCTGACTATTTCCATTTGGCTGAGGGACATTGGTTCCCCAGTCTCTTTGTTGCTGAGTGTGGATTTTCTTTTCCTCTCAACCCTGTATGTCTGGAATTCTGTCAATACTTTGATGTGGTTCCTGCAAGAATAGCCCCCAATACATGGAGAATAGTTAATGGGGTTCATAGACTAAATCAAATTCATGGAACTTGCATAGGAATTCCAGAAATCATGTTTTGTTATAGATGGGCTGTTGGTGATAACACCTTTTATTTAAAAACTAGATTTTTAAATAGGGCTTTAGTGGTCAATCTCCCGGATGCCAATAGGGACTATTTTGAGCACGGGGTTGTCATAAAAAATTGGCAACATGCTCCTTTATCTGGAGATGAAGTGTATTAGGGTCCCAGATTCCCTCCCTATGGCAATGAGATAGGTTATTTTCATTTCATTTTATTTATTTTTAAATTATGCTTTCTCTATGTTTGACAAAATGTGCCACTGATATTTTAATTTTTATTTATTTGCAGTTGATAGTAAAAGAAAGTGTCCAAAAGAGGCAGACGTTAATATAAGGCATTTAAAACTTATCTGGAGTTTGCATCAGTCTGTTGCCGACGAGCACATTAGGTCAGCTTCATATCTGCTGCAGTACAAGAGCTACACCACTTCTTTTACTGCTTGTGCGGTAATAAGAAATGCATAGCTTGTACCAGCTTCTACCAGTTCTTCGCCTGAGTCACACGTTCCTTTAAGTGAAAGGATGAAGAAAAGAATACCTCCTACTCTCTTCGAGAAACCTGCCTCTGCTACTGGAGAGGCAAAAAGAAGTAAACATGATGTCCCAGAGGGGACAAAGAAAACTGATGCACCTCTCTCGGCTGCCCCTGTAAAGGTTATCGAGAAGCCCCCAGTGGCCCCGAGCAAGGCTGCTGCTCCAGGCGAGGTGATTGTCATGTCACTGACCAAGAGTTCCTCCTTGGTTGAATCTATTCCTGTTCCCTCGAGGAAGATGAAGAAGAGCTCCTCGGTCAATTTGGCTGAAACCATTTCTCAGCCTCAACTCCTGGAACTGGTGTTCCTACTTTTGTTCCCCCGAGCTCTGCCATGAGCTCGGTAAAGACTTGGATCATTCTCGAGATCCAAGGTATTGAAGAGAACATTTCTCGGGACATGGTTACTTCATTGGATGCTCACCATATTGCTTCTGTAAGTCTTGTTATTTTGAACTTTTCATCTTTCCCTTGTTAAATCTGTCTCTGACTTTCTTTCATTTTCTTTTCACAGTTGGTGAGCTGTTTTAATACAATTTTGAAGAAAGACGAAGCTATTAAAGCTTCGAGCTCCTCGTCTAGTGTAGAGGAAGCTCTAATGGGCCTGAGGCAGTCTTTGGAAGATTCTCGTCAGAAGTACGATGCTGACAAGGCTGTTTGGGAGAAGAAACTTACCTCCACCGAGAAGGGGAAGGCTCAAGTTGTTGAAGTCTCCAAGGGGTTGGAGAAGAAAATAAAGGACTTGGAGGAGAAAAATAAAGAGCTCGACAAGAAGCTCAAAAATGCAGGAGAGTTTGAGAATAAACTCAAGGTTGCTGAGGAAGAATTAATCCAACTTCGCGAAGTAAGTCGCCAGAAGGAAGAAGTTGAGAATAAACTGAAGACTGCTGAAAATCTTCTGTACGAGAAGATTTCCTCGGAGAAGTTAAAGAGGAAAATGGCTGTGAATAAGTCTTTCAGCGCCGGCTGGGATAAGGGGTGGAACAAAGGCTTGGATGCCATGATGTCTCAAGTAGAATATGGCAGCCTTAAATACTTTAGAGATGGGTGGGTCGCTGCTATACATGAGATAAAGGTTGATGAAAAATCCGAACTCTTTCAGCGACACATCCCTGGTCCCCCTCCAACTCCTGAAGACGAAGAAGAGGACGAAGCTGCCTCCGAAGAGTCTTCCATGGTGATGGGAGATCATCCCCCAGCCATCCAGCCTGCTAACGAGGAAATTTAACAGCTCACTACTTCCTCCGAGCAACCTCCAACACTTCCCCAGCTACTATCTGCTCCATCCGAGCAACCTACCTCCTCGTCCCAGCCTCCCGAGAAAGTTTTGGGAGCCAAGGAAAAGGTGTAGAGTTGTTCGAACTTCTATCTATTTTATTTTTCTTTGACAAAATGTAATCCTGAACCATGTAACTCTAAATCTTGTGATATAATAAAACTTGAACTTTTGTTTTTGCATACTGTTGTCTCTTCTTCATGCTCTATTTTGATTATTGATTACTGCTTTTTCTTCCTCTACTAGTTTCTGGCCAGGATGGAATTACTGTCTGCTCATGATACAAAGCTGTTGCGGTAATGCAATGAATATTTTAAGGCTGGTCACACAGATCTGAGTGCAGCACAAATTATGGACATCCTCGGCCAAGATGCTTCGGAACAGGCAATTGAGGCCTACCAATACTTGAAGTGTCTGCTTGATCGCGCGGTGGCTAATAATGTAGCTTATTATGATATGATTGAGGATCTCCAAGGCACTCTTGAAGACCTTCAACAATAATATAAAGAATCCACTGCCCTCTTGCACGAAGGGTACGAGAAGAAGTACCAGCAAATCGTTGACGACAAGGGATACGATAAACTTTTTGCTGGCTACAATGTAAGGGAGAGAACTCTGAGGGATGAGGTTGAAGAGTGCAGACAAATAGCTGAATTATTAGAGCAAGAGAATAACAACCTGCAAAGAGAGTTGTCGCAGTTGAAGTCTTCAGCTTCCACTTCAAAAGCCTTGATCCCAGTGACTGATGAGGGATTCTCGTTCTTGGAGGTCGAGAATGCCAACTTGATGGACGAATTGGAGACCTTGAAGAGAGTTGGCCCATCCACATCTGCTCATGGATGAGCAAGAGCTCATCGGGGACGAGCAAGAGCTGCTCGGATTCCTGTCGAGGAACAACATACTCAATCTGCCTTAGAAAACCAGGCCTTCCAGCTGATGGCGAAGAACCAGGCATTGGCTGAAATGTCTAAAAAAATCAGGGACCTGGAAGAGCAGCTTTCTGCGCAGAAGTCAGTCTTGGAGAATAAAGAACTTTTTATCAAAAATCTCCACGAGCAGCTGGAAAGATTGACATATCAATTCCACAAACAGCCCAGGGAGTTCTGGATGGCTGGCTATAACGAGGCCCTCTACCACTTGGACGATCGTATCCAGAATGCAAATAATGAGGGCTACAAACAGGGATGGCTGAATGCCTTAGGTGTGCTGCGACTCGAACAAGGTCATTACCTGTGGGACTACCATGATCCCGGGCTGCTCGACCTACCCGTGCCACCATTCAAACTTGATATGAGTTGGATCCCTGCTCGGTCCATTCCTCGATGTCTGATTTCCAAATACCTCGGCGATTATAATCTCCATTCAAATGTCGAGATATCTCGTCCCGAGCACCTCCTAGATCGACCATCCGTGATGAATATCAGGATGTTAAAAGATCTTAACTTCATAAATTCTCCTCTTGCTTTAAATGATCCGCCTTCTGGCGAGGAACCTGTTTCAAAAGCAGAGGGGAAAAACCAATAGAATAGGAATATTGATGTAATAAATTTGTATACATTTCATTCTCAATGTAATTTGTTTTTGGATTTAATGAAAGTCTTTCATTTTTATTCGCAATCTTAATTGCCATTGTATTGTAATTATAAAACACTTTACATCTGTTCATGTGTATCTGTTAAAAAGATAATGATATTGTGTTATTTGTCGACCAACTTATTGTCGAGTAGTCACTTGGTCAAAATGATGTTTTGTTTCTCGACCAACTTAGTAAAAAGTTACGAGTATAAAAAATGTTTCTCGATCACTTTCTCATCTTTATAAAATGTTTCCGACCAACCAAGGTCGGTAAATTTTCCTTTTCGACCAACTACAGTTAGTGGGGTTTTATTCCCGACCAGCCATAGTTAGTGGATTTTTCCTCTGCGAGAAACTTTGGCACTTTCTGGAATAATCTTACCTCCTGACCAACCTTAGTTAGCGTTTTCGAGAATATATTTACTTCCTAACCAACATAAGTTGGCATTTTTAGGAATACTTTTACTTCCCGAGGAACACATAGTTTTACTTCCCGTAGAAATACAAGTTTTACTTCCCGGAGGAATATAAGTAGCTTTACTTCCCGGAGGAATACAAGTTTTACTTCCCGGAGGAATACAAGTAGCTTTACTTCCAGGAGGAATACAAGTTTTACTTCCCTGAGGAATACAAGTTTTACTTCCCGGAGGAATACAAGTAGCTTTACTTCCCGGAGGAATACAAGTTTTACTTCCTGGGGGAATACAAGTTTTACTTCCCGGAGGAATACAAGTAGCTTTACTTCCCGGAGGAATACAAGTTTTACTTCCCGGAGGAATACAAGTAGCTTTACTTCCCGGAGGAATACAAGTTTTACTTCCCGAAGGAATACATTTGTTTCTTGACCAACCTTAGTTGGCATTTTCGAGAATAAATTTGAGTAGTCCGAGTTTTGCCGAGTTTTGTCGAGTAGTGTGTAGCACTAGTATTCCCCGAAAAACTTTCAATAAAAGGAGAGAATTCGGCAGAATATCTTCATTTTATTCATCACTGATAATACTTGCGTAGGTGCTCTGCGCTCCATGCATTCTTAAACTCCTCCCCCTCTAAAGTTGTTATTCGGTAAGTTCATGGTCGAATAACTTCTGTAACTCGGTATGGTCCATGCCAGTTTGCCTCTAGTTTGTTGTTCTTTTGAATCACTTTCTTTAGCACATAGTCTCCTTCTTTCAGGTCGCACTTCTTTACCCTCTTATTGTAGAACAAAGCTGTTCGTTGTTAATATGCAGCATTCCTGATGGATGCTTCTTCTCTAACTTTGTCGAGCATGTCTAAATCCAATCTTCTCATTAAGTCGCTGACAGGGGAATTGAAATTCAGTACCCTGTGTGTTGGGAGGCCCAACTCGGCAGGTATAACAGCTTCACTTCCAAACGCTAGCATATATGGAGATTCCCCTGTTGCTACTCGTGGAGTAGTTCGGTAAGCCCATAGTACTGATTGTAGCTCGTTGATCCAATTTGCTTTTGCATCATCCAGTCTTTTCTTCAATCCATTGAGCAGCGTTCTGTTTGTCACTTCAGTTTATCCATTACTTTGAGGATGGCCTGGTGCTGAGTGGATCTTCAAAATGTTTGACTGATGACAATAGGCAGCGAACATTAATTCTCCTTTGGCTGCATATATTCCCAACATCTAATTTACGATCAATTGAGAATCACTGAAGACAATAACCTGCTGCGCCTCCATAATTTTTGCCAAATTAAGACCTTCAATCATGGCCTCATATTCAGCCTCATTATTGGAAGCTTTGAATTGGAATCGTAGGGAATATTCCATGTCGACCTCGTTCGGATTGTTCAAAATGATCCCCGCGCCACATCCTGTAGTGTAAGATGAGCCATCTACATATAGCCTCCATATAGGTAACTTGTCTTCAAATTTCTGATCTGTCAGAGTTCCTCGGTGGAAAATTTGTTGCTTCCTTTCATCCTCCCCTGATATTTCTTGCTCTTCATCGATCATATTTTCTTGCCCTTTTACCAACCTGAGTTGGTCTGGGCTTCAATTTGATGATCCTGTAGCATCCACTTGCCCTTTTAACAACCTGAGTTGGTCTGAGCTTGTGTTTTATGATCCTATAACATCCATAGGTTGATCAGAGAGCAACTTTTGCTCCTCGGGGGTATCAGGAGAGGTGAACTCTGCTATAAAATCTGCTACAGCTTGCCCTTTTAGCGATGATCTTGGTTCGTAGATTATATCATATTCACCGAGCTCTATTGCCCAGTACATCAATCTCCCTGATTTTTCTGGTTTATGAAGGGCTTGCCTCAACGGCATATCAGTATATAGGACTATAGTATGAGACTGGAAGTATGGCCTCATTCTCCTACTCGCCTCAATCAGTGGCCTTACTCGTATAATAAATTGGTTTTTGCTCTCCATTATCCAATCTGATCAACGCCGAGCTAACTGCATTCTCGAACACTGCAAGATATAAGTATAATTTTTCTCCCATCACTAGCCTGGATAACAGTGGAGGTGCTCCCAAATATTTCTTCAAGTCTTGGAAAGCCTTCTCACATTCATCATTCCACTCAAAAGTCTTTCGGAGTGTCTTGAAGAATGGGAAACATCGATGAGTTGCTCGCGATACAAATCTGTTAAGTGCAGCTACTCGTCCTGTAAGACTCTGCACCTCTTTCTTCGTCGTTGGAGATCGCAGCCCTAATAGAGATTTGATCTTTTCAGGATTTGCCTCAATATCTCTTTAATTGACAATGTACCCGAGAAACATGCTTCTCGTACTCCAAATATGCACTTCATCGGGTTCAGCTTCATTTGATATTTATCCAGTTGATCAAAAGTCTGACTTAGGTCAACTAGATGATCGGCAGCTTTCTTTCTCTTTGTCAGCATATCGCCAACATAGACTTCCATATTGCAACTGATTTGTTCAGCAAAGACCTTGTTCATCAGTCGCTGATATGTCGCACCTGCATTTTTCAAACCAAAAGGCATAACATTTTAACAATAAGTTCCCCTAGGGTAATGAAAGAAGTACTCTCCCTGTCTTCAGGTTTCATTTTAATCCGATTGTAACCAGAATAAGCATCCATGAAGCCCAGCAGCTCGTGTCCCGAGGTAGCATCCACCAGTTGATCAATTCGGGGCAATGGAAAGTGATCCTTTGGGCATGCTTTGTTGAGGTCGGTAAAGTCTACACATATCCTCCACTTGTTGTTCTTATTTTTCACCATCACCACATTTGCTAACCAGTCTGGATATTTAACATCTTCAATAAAACAAGCCTTCTGGAGCTTCTCGACTTCCTCCTGTATAGCTTGGTTCTTCTCGGGACTAAATACTCTTCTTCTCTGTTTCACAGGCTTGATCTCCTTATTCACATTGAGCTCGTGACATAAGAAATTTGGGTCTATCCCCGGCATATCCTCATGAGTCCACGCAAAAGTTTGCTTTCTGCTTCTTAGAAAAGTTATCAATTCCTGTTTTAGTGAGGCTTCCAATGGTGAAACTACTTGAGTAGTTCGCTCAGGGTGCTCGTCGTCCAGAATGATGTTTTCAGTAGCTTCCACCACTTGACCCTTCACGAGTTGCGACTCATCTCTAGGATCCAATGTTTCAATCTCTGCACCTTCATCCACTTGATAGGTAGTAGTCTTTTTCCTTGATTCCTCCAGTTCCGCTTGCTCGGCGGATGAATAATAGCATTCCCGAGCTACTTTCTGATCACCTTTCACAACTCCTACTCAAAAATTTGTTGGAAATTTTAGGCATTGATGTACTGTAGATGGTACATCCTCGAACTTCTTCAATCCTACTCTTCCCATGATGATATTGTATGATGATTGAACATTCTTATCCATCACGAAGAAGCATATTTTTTCTGTTCGACAAGCAGGCCACGTACCAATGAATATATCCAATTTGATCGTCCCAAGTGGAAATACTTTCTCGCCAGCAAAACTGAGGAGGGGTCTATGATAAGGCTCAAGTTGAGATAGATTTAGATTTAAACTGTTGAAGCATGAGTAGAACATGATGTCTGCCGAGCTACCGTTGTCTACCAGTACTCTTGAGATCATTACCTCCTTCATTTTCATTTTGATCACCAATGGGTCATCATGAGGATACAAAACTCCTGCGAGGTCATTCTTTGAAAAACCAATGACCAATTTCTCTTTGTTAACCTTTCTGAGGCGATCCTCCTCAGCTAGATTTATTCGTTGAATGTACGAGAAAGCTTGGGCCTCACAAAGGTAAGCTTTCTCTCGGCAGTAAGGTCTCATCCTCCTGCATCTCCACCTGTAATAACATTACAATCAAATGTCCCAAAACGTATTAAAAATACCTCACGTTCTGGCTGCCTTGGTCTCTTGGGAAGATCGGGGTCGTCTTCTGGGTCAACTTCAGGTTTTTTTTTCTTGTTCTCCTCTGCTCGACGAGGAGATCTAGACCTCTTTCTTGCTCGGTCGTTGTTTCTTCTTTCGCTTCCACGATCAACATACTTTACCAATTTTCCTCGTCTGATGAGTGTTTCAATCTCATTCTGAAGAGCTATGCAATTTTTGGTCATATGGCCATGATCTTTATGAAACTCGCAATACTTTGCCTTATTCCTCCTATCAGGGCCTGCCTTCATTTTCTCTGGCCAGTTTAATTCCTCGTTGTTCTTGATTTCTTCTAGAACATGGTTGATATGCTTCTTCAAAGGAGTATAATTATCAAATTTCTTCATTACGTCCCATACCGACCTAGTTTTTGAATGTTTGTCATTACCATTGTTCTTGTGCTCTTTCTTCTTATCTTTATCACCTTCCACCTTGGTTTCTTTGGCATCCATGTTCTTCTTCACAACCATAGCTTCCTCGGCATTCATAATCTTGGACGCTTTTCCCATCAGATCTGACATGGTTCTAGGTGGATCTTTGGTTAAAGTGTAGTACAACTTGTTGGGCAGTAATCCACTCATCAAGGCGGTAATCGCTGTCTTTTCCTCATAATCAATGACTTCAAGTTTCTCGTTATTAAAATGAGTTATATAATCTCTGATACTTTCACCAGCTTTTTGTCTAACACTTAACAAATGGGCTACTGGTTTAACTGGCTTTGCCCCAAAACAGATTTTCCCAATGAATAACTCGGCCAGTTGAAGAAAAGTTGAGATCTTACCCCGAGGAAGATTATTATAACATATTTGAGCAGATCCAGTAAGGGTTCTTGAGAATGCTCTGCATCTCATCTCATCTGGAACAGCATAGATGTCGGCTGCAGCATGGTATTGTTCTATATGAAGGACAGGGTCAGTCTTTCCATCATATTTGGGGGTCACAACAGGTGCTTTGAACTTTGATGGTGTTGGAAAATCTACAATGGCCTGGACAAAAGGTGTTCCTCGAACAAAGGTTCATTGTAGAGGGTTCTTGGCTTTATACATTTTCCCTAATCTATCCTCCAGCCTCTGAATAGAGCCTTTCCATGCATCATTTCCTTCCTCGGGCCTAGTGGTTCGAGTAACTGATCGCGTTGATGTGGATTCCTGGGATCTATCTTGACGAGCAGATGGTCGCGACTGAGCAGATCCTTCCCTTAAATCTGATGGTCGTCAAAAAATCCTCGATACGACTTTAGGAGGACTTCTACTCCTTCTAGGTCCTAATCGATCAAAAGGTGATACCCTGCTTAACTTCTCTAGCGCACTAGTCCTTTCTGGAGAGAGAGTGATACGTTGTTCAGTATCTGTGGCTCGCACTGACGAAGTTCGTCCAGGTTGATAAGAAAAATCTTCAGACTCCTCATTGCGATATGAATTGGTATGCCTAGTACGCGAAGAAGGTGCACGGGTATTTCTTTGAATACTTCGTGGTCATGAATGGGTTGGTGCACTCCCATGGAGGGTTTGTATCAGTTGTCGCATAGTTTCTTGCATAACGGTTTGGCCCTGAGCCAGATTTGTCATTATTCCAGCCAGATCTGGAATATTTGGTGGAGCAGATGGATTTAGAGGGCTTCCAGCGTTTCGATTGCTGGATTCTGGAATGTAAGCCATTGGTGATGAATTATTTTTGATGAAAAATGATATTACCAGTCGTTTCCCACAAACGACGCCAATCTGTTAATGTAAAAAATTAGATCATATATAATTATTCAATCACATATAAAATAAATGAAACAAAGAGTTTTTAAAGTGGTTTAGCCTTATAAGAATGCCCTACGTCCACTATTATTTTATTTCTGACTGTATGGGAATTCTCGATTACAAGTTCTATCAAGAAATTCCGGTCCCTTACAATGAGGATTGTACAATGTATTTATAGCCCTGAGGCTGTAATATGAAAGGGTAATACATTAAATGATGTACATGTGAAAGGGTAATACATTCAATGCTCCTTAAGTGTATACATCTGAATGATAAGCACTTAATGAACAGTCAAACTGTTGGTTATCCTGCTATTAATGCTTTGTTCGAGGTGCAGCTCGGACCGCCTAAGTTGCTCGGACCGCCTAAGCTGCTCGGTACTCAAGAGTTCCTCGGTACTCAAAAGTTCCTCGTAGAGTTCTTGTTCCTCGGAGCGTCTGAGTTCCTCGAGGAAGCAGTGTTCCTCATTGTAGTATGGTTCCTCGGAGCGTCTGAGTTCCTCAGAAGTATTTATTGTTGCCACGTGTCTTCACTTAATTGAGCCATATCAGCAGACTAAATTTGGTATCAACAATAACTTTTCACCACGTGCTTGGTTTTGGACACCTCCACCGTACACGTGTCGTCTTTAAATAAAAAGACAAAACACATGTCATGAATTTAGAAAAGGCTAAAACATGGGTCTCCGTTTGGTGAATAAAGATTGCAATACAACTCCGTTACGTAACACGTCAACGATGACTCACCAAAATGAATGCTTGGTCACCCAAACACGTGTCAATACCCTAATGTCTTTGGGAAACTATAAATAGAGGCCTTAGGATCAATTACACAATATTATACCAAAATATTATAAAGAAATAGTGAGAGAAAGTGCGGGGAAAGTTTAAGAAGAAGTTTCGTCTCAAGATTAACGAGCAATCCAAGACTCTATATCTATAACTTCAAACTTCTGTTCTAGGTGATTACTCTAACATTCCTTTTTTGTTTTAATTATATGATATTATACAAACTATATATATATATTGTGAACTGCTTTTATTCTCCAAATTCATCGGATACCGATGATTGATTCCTTGTGATATGTTTATATTTGTCCATATAGACATACCGATTAAAAAGAGTTTTGAAAATGATATTGAATATTGTAAATAAGATTTGGCCTAATGGACCTCTCTTACTGGCTGACCTTCCCAGCTGAGTTATCGCTGATGTGCCCTAAATAAGGCGTTGTGACGAACAAGTTCGATTGACCCTCAACTACCCGGGAATAAAATGGTATTAGAGTGTACTTGGCCATTAAAATGATATGATTGAAAGAAAAATATATTACAAATTGATTTGTCGTATCTGTTCTATTATGTTCTATTCATTTCTATATACTGTCATCTCAAATTTTATACAGCAAATTCCTATCCGTATGTGTATATGTCTACTCTTTGGATTTGAATAGGTATCAATTTTCTGAACAAAAACCTTGGAATGTCTAGAGATTGAACCTTACTAAGCTTTTAGCTGATGTTGTATAACTAACCATTTTTCAGGAAATAAGTAGGCTTGGAGGGAACGTAAAAGGACTGTATGGAAGATTCAACTTTTAGAGATCTTTTTGTTATTCTAATTAAAAAGTTTGTTATATCATATAGAGCATGTTTGGATATCTTGTAATAAGTTTTAAATTTCGTTTTAAGTTGTAACTCGTTGTTACTTGTAATATAAATGAAGTTTCCTTTTAGAAAGCTCTGATGAAGTAATTCCTTTAATATCAGTATTTTACGATTCATAACCATGTAATTGTATTTCCGTTGCATTTAATTAAGGAAACAATTTAAGTCAGCATATTTGTTGCCTTGGTGGCATGTCAAGGCACTCGTTCCCCACTACTATTTTGGGTCGGGGTCGTGACACTACCTCTACGAAGTGTACTATCGACATCAAGATGTGTTTGATCATTCATAGTGGTTTAGACGAAATTTCTCGTTCTTTACCTCTTAGATCTTGCAAGATAATCTTGCTCTTGGGTTTGTGGTTTATCATATAATCTTCCCCTAAGTACTGAGAATTTGTATTAACCATCATCCTATGGTCTGTAGGATTATAGAAATGACCACCTTTTTCTCCTTTCAAGTAACCTAAGGAGACATACTTTTGTCCTTGATTCCAACTTAACCGGCTCCTTCCTCAGCACGTGTTTTGGAAAACCCAGATCCAAACATAATTTAGACTAGGTTTACACCTCATCCATTGTTCCATGGTAGTTGTTGAGATTGATTTATAAGAAACTAAGTTTAGTAAATAAGTATACATCCCTTATGCATAACCCAAAAAAGAACCTGGAAGATCTGAATAAATCATCATTCAGTTAACCATGTCAAAAAAGTTATGTTCCTTTTTCCGATACACCATTTTGTCGTGGCGTGCCTGGTGCAGACAATTGGGCTATGATCCTCACCTATTATAAATTATTCATAAACTATCTGAAGAGGTAATCATCTCCATGATTAGATCTTAGAGTTTGGATTAGTTTACTATACTTACACTCCACCTCATCATTGTACATATTGAACTTATCAATCGTTTTAGACTTGTGATGCACAAGGTAAATATATTCTTAGCAAGAGTAATCATTAATAAAAATGATGAAGTCTCATAGCCACATTTTGCTTGGATTGTTATAGGGTCACACAAATTAATATGAACTGATTCCAATAATATTTGACTCTATAACCTTTATCCGTAAAAAGGTTATTAGCTATTTTACCTTCTAAAAAGTATTCACAGACTCAAAGTGACTTCACTTCCAGTGAACTCAATTGTACATTTGAAACAATTCTTTGAATTATTTTTAGATTAATATGTCCTAAGCGTAAGTAGCAAAGATATGTTTGGTTCAACTTTAATGATTTGTTTATCTTTAGGTTATTTTTGTTTAAGTTATTCATTTCAGTATTTATTAGTAATGGTGAGAAAAACTTTATAACATAATGATCATTTTCCAATGTGCTAGAGAAAATAATACATTTTTCATTTTTGATAAAAATAACTTTATTAAAATAAACTAAATATCCACGAATAACTAACTTAGAAGTCAAAATTAAATTTCTTCTGATATTAGGAACATAAAAATAATCTATTAATACTAATTTTTTGCCTTCACCAAAATATAAAATAAATTTCCTACTTCTAATACTCCTGTCTGGCGATCACCTATGAACATATACATTTTTCCTTCATTGAGATCTTTGGTTACGTAGAACCCTTACAAATAATTGCAAAAATGATTAGTGGCTCGCGAATCTACACACTAGGTACCCGTAGATTACACCATAAAACATGTCTCAATAACTAAGGAGAAATTATCATTTCCATTCTTCTTTTCCTAGAAGACTAGACAAGCTCCTTCCAAATTCCTAACTAATTGCAGGTATAATACTTGTCTTATGGTTGTTTACTTGCTACCTGAAGCTTAAAAATTGTTTTTACGATTTGTGACTGAGACTTTCCTTTCTTCTTATTTTTAGCTTTCAAGATAAAAGAAGATAGACGTCTCTTAGCAACCTGAATCATACCATTTTTCTTTATGATATTCTCCATAGCTTGGAGTTCATCAAGAAATTACGCCAACTTATGATCAAATTTGTTCATATAATAATTCAGGAAAAACTGTTTAAAGTACTTAGGTAGTAATTGGAGCATAAAATCGATATGGGTTTTTCCATTATGACACACCGCTTATTAAAATAATGGGTGGCCAGCCCTCTACTAAAATGAAATAGGAATCTCAGTTGGCTCATTATTAACATCACCGTCGAAAACTAATTAATTACTAACCACCTATTATTTAATTAAGTCGTGTGTTAATTTTATCTTTATTTTTTAATTATGAAACTATAAACCATTTAAATAACCAAATTAACAAAACCCCTAGTAACATAAAATCTGAATGCAAAGGTAATACGAAATTGATGAATCGAATAAATCTTCGATTTACAATCCATTACAAAAATATACTAAATTGAAATAACTGGAATACATAACATCTGACCTTAGGCGACATGCCCGAATAATAAAAGAGTCCTATTTAGAATATGAAAATGGAAGCGACTAAATCAAGTCCTGCAATATTCCACACCTATCACAACTTTGATATTTGGAAAGGAGATCACACTTGCGTTCCTGTGATTGGACACCTAAAATGTTTGGAAAATAAATCTGATACATGTCAGAGTCCAAATCCTTTTGAAAATATTTTGTAAGTAATTAAAATACATAAATAAATATGTGTGCATTCTTCCATATTTAAATTGGTACGACTCTCATGAGATAATACTCACCCCTTACCTATAGTGCGTACCTAACGTATGCATTTTTACCACCTAGTTATGATACCCTGCCGAACTAGTCTTAAAATATCCTTATGTCCAGACGTTACATTGTGTCACCCGTATTTTATAAAATTAGATTTCACATCCGCTCACCGTTATAATTTCTTGATTCATTTGAAGTCAGTTTTAACAATTATAATCCTCAATTATAATTTATTACTTTATTTCCAATAACTTTCACTAGTTATTTAAACATTATTCACACTTAATGTCTTAAACCTGTATATAATTTTCTTTACATTTATATACCCAATAATATATTACAACAAAAATCCATATGTTGTGTATAACCGTTATCCCTCAGAGTAATAGCTCATTGGATGCGGATCTCTATAATGCCATTATGCTCTAGGGCATACTCACATCATCCTGGTTATCGGGGGTTAGAATCTCACACCAACTCGATAAAATCGTAAACGTATTAGAGGCAGTTATTGTCCTTCGACAGTGACTCATAACCATACCTAAAATTACCTCACTTCGAATATTAATCACGCAAGATATATACATGGCCCCATGACCTGGGGTCGACACTAAGCCTACTGTTTTTCATCACGAAAGATCACTCATATTGCGAAACCTCTGCTGATAGCACTAGAAGGGTATGTTCATATAATTATATCATACACACCGATATAAACACACATAAACACACACACACACACATACACACACACACACACATCTATATAATAAAAGAGGAGGCTTTTTTTGTCTCCCCCAATTAACGGTTGAGATCAAAACTTGGTGGATTTTGTGTTTATCAACTGACGGTTGAGATTACATCATTCGTCCACGCTAACTGATTTCCACGCTACCTCATTTCCATGGTGCAAGAGTGTACCACGTGTCAAATTTAAGCCATGCTTTGTTACTCGGCACATGTTCTAACTGAACCACGCCTGAAAAACTGCCTCACATGGCTCGAGGAGAAAATTTCAGCTTTAATTTGAATCAAACTCTGCCTCTCTATTCACTTTCACTCCATCTTTATTTTCAAAACTCGCACTTATCTAACACGAATCCCCTTCAATAATGAATCCACTTCAAAACCCACACTCCACGTTTTGAGTTCTCTCTCCTAATTTCTATTTTGAGGCACCACCGGCGAAGCCTTGATTTTTTGAAACCCATCAAGGTACTGTGTCTTTATTTATTTACTTTCTTTTTTGGTGCAAGAAAAACTATTGTGGACCACACATATGTTTGGTTTGAAATTTTTGTTTTTTCCTTCCGTTGTCATCGACAACACATATGTTTGGTCTAAGAATATATGTGGTTTTAACTGAGATGGGACATGGAGATGTATGTATGCATGTTTTTAACGGTTGAGAGTTGTATGTTTTTAACTATTGAGGTGATCATTTTTAGCTGTTGAGAAACAAAGAAACCCAAATGTTTTCATCTTACAGGTTGAATGTGCCACGTCTCGAGATGGTTCTAATTTTTCCCAAAGGAAGCTCAAAACCAAAGAAGAGTGTACCATTTTTACCATCAAATATCTCTTATCACTTCTTAGCACAAAACTGAAGAAGAGATGGTTTATCTATCTCTGAAGAAGCGGTTAGATGGGTTTCAATGTTTTGATCAGATATGCTAATAAATGATTTATTTTAGAGGATTGGGTTCTTTTTTTTTGTTCACTTCTTTTTTTTGTTCATTTCTCATTCTTTTTTTTGCACAAAACTGAAGAAGAGATGGTGTACCACTTTTTTTTCTTTATTTTAGTGGGTTTGGTTTCAATGTTGTCTTTTTTTCCTAATTTAGTTCATAGCTGCTAAGAGAGGATTTATGATTTGTTTCTTCAGAAGCAGAGATGGAGAGCAACTATTGGTAATGATCTCAGCTTCACCCTTCATTGGGTCGGCGAAGTTGAAGATTCATCCGGGTCAAGATGCGTTTTTTTCCGAAGTTGTAAATTTTAGATCTGAGTTGTAAATTTTAGATCTGGGTCGGCGAAGTTGAAGATTCCATTTTTTTATCTAACATTTTCATGTTTTGTAGATCTGAAAAGCTTGAGTTTTTGCCTGAGTGTTGTACAATTTTTGTAAAGCTCAAAAACAGGTAAAGGAAGTACAATTTTTTTTTCTTCATGTTTCTCTTATCGGATTTATATTTTTTCTTTGGTTTCATGACATGGCAGAGGGAAATGAGTTGCAGAGTCCTCTGTTGAAGAAGCAACGCCTATTTTTTCAAAGAAGTCGTGTATTTTTGGAGCTTTAAAGCAATTGACAATATCCATCTCTCCGAAGTTGTCAAGTTTTTTTTTGTGCAGAACTCTTTTGCCTGATAGCTTTGCCACGCTTGGCGCACTTTCCCATACCATTTCTCAAGAATAGTCTCATAAGGATTCATTGGCGACCCATCACAAAAGACCAACTATTCTAATATTTCGCCGCTCTCATAATGCTTGAATTAGCTGCAGCGTTGAATTGTTGTTGCGATAGAGATTGCCAAGCCTCTGTGAAGATATTTTGCTTTTACCATGAACATTCACTTTTTTTTGTTTTCAATTTTATTTTAATTTTTCCTATATTTCAACCCCACTGTTTGATTCATGTGTATGTGTTTTTCAAGAAATGTTTATATGCTCACAGATTTATGGAAATATTTATTTTCTCAGTTGCGTGGTAAATTTTTTGTGGTCATTTTTTTCCTTTGCTTTCGAGTTTTTTTTTTGCAGGTTATGGGTATGGAATTTTCTTCCTTTGGGTCTGAGTTTTTTTATTTTTTGGTTCTATACTTTTATTCTGGGTATTAATTCAATTTTTTGCAGGTGCTGGGTCATACTTTGGTCAAGAAATCTTATTTAAAAACGTATAAGGATTTTTAATTTTGAGGCCTCAAGATTACTTTTTATTCTGCGTTTTTTCAATGTTTTTAAACAAGCAAGTGAGATAACCCTATGTGAGTGATACTTATCTTTCCATTTTTGCATCAATTTTTTCCACCTTTATCTATTTTCCAACGTTTTTTGTTCGAATAAATTTACTTATTAGGGTTTCCCATTTTTCACCGACAAACTTAATAGTTCATCTTTTTCACACATTCCAGTGAAGAACAATCTATATTTTTCTCCGCGAGGAAGACCGACACAATATTTCTTCGCGGTGCTATTTTTTTGGGTCTTTGAAGAACAATCTATATTTTTTATTGGCTCACTCTCTTTTGGAAATTTTATGTTTGTTTAGTTTTCCTAAGTATTAAATTTCTAACTTTATATTAAATCTTTGTTGCTTATGGCTTTTGGCATTGATAGAACAAGGGCGATAAAAGTATTGGTAATTTTTTGGTGTTTTAATGTACTAATCGAAAGCTACCTACCATCTCTAAAAGAAATTTGATGGTTGCCTACCTAATTATCCAATGGTTGTATGTGCATGATCAAACGGTTAAAGAAAATAAACAATAGAGGGTTCTTATCCATAGAGGAGGTTTTGTGCGAAGCCATTACGAACGTGTCATCCATATTGAACAATTGTGGAAGAATCCATTTTGGTTAATTTTCATTATTAAGTATTGAATTAATGGATTTTTTTTATTGATTGCACTGTGCTGGCATGGTACGATAGCCTATTTAGGTGAACTATTGTATATGGTGATTGTTTAGGTTAATAAGGCTTTAATGGTATGATAGTCGGCGATTCACTTTCCTGTGTGAACTATTGTATATAGTGATTGTTTCTCAAATTAATAAGCCTGTTTAGGTTTGTGGGGTTTCTTTCTCACTTTTTATATTTTTGGTATAGGATTTAGGGGGTTATTCATTAAAGTCAAGTTGGTTTGGGGGGGGGGGGGTATTCATTTGGAAACTGTAATGTTGATACAAATATTTTATAATTTATTATTCTTCGCTTGATTTATCTTTCTATGCAATTGTTATTTTATAGCTTTTAGTTTTATGATATAGGTTTAGTTTGATGAAGTGTACAAATTATTAAAATAATTATTGTTTTTCTCCTCGGTTTTAATACTTTTGTAGTTTGGGTAACTAATTAGCTTAAGGGGTGGAATTTTAAGTTTTTCTTAATGTGACATTAATTTTCATATGTAGTATTACAAAGGTGTGAAATGAAAAATTACTATACGTGGCATTGCAAAGTTTTTTAAAAGGAAAAATATCACGGTAGCAAATTTATTATCGTGCCATTGGCACGGGTACACCCTAGTATATATATATATACTAGGGTGTACCCGTGCCGATGGCACGATTGTAAAAAAGTTCTGGATATTTCATAATAGTAAATAGGTCTGACAAAATAAGACACGCGATAGCATGATACAAACTGGCACGAACATGTTTATTATTGAGTTAAAAAAAGGTAAAATCTTAAAATGTTTGAGGATAAGCTCTAAATTTTTATTACATTAAAAATGACATTTCAAATTACGAACCAACATGTTAAATATCAAATGACAAAATTCCATTCCCGAACAAAAATGGAATGTAATTGACTGACTTGAATGTGACATGCGAAAGGGCGAGTAGAAAAAAAACACTATGGTTCATCAGTTTTGGCACTAAGAATATTAGTTTAGATAATTTAATTTTTTTTAAAACACATTGATTATACATAATTAAAATAAACTTTAAACCTCCTTTGTAAATAATTTTTAAATTATCAAATGATTTTTAACAAATTCAGGAATGAATTGCATCTCAGCTTGCCATCGGTTAGTTCATACCCTTGTAAAAACTAAATATTTTTAATTTGTGCAAATCTCTGTAAGGATTAGTTTAATTTATATATAAGACAATACACCCTCTTGAAAAAATAAAAAATAATTCACATATAATACTCGTTAAGATCATATATTCGTATGGTTAAGAATTGAAGAGTAAAACCTTGTTCTAAAAAGCTAAAGATATACTATTTGTGCTAAATTTTCCAAAGTATTGAAGCATAAATAATTTAACTCTAAAAGTTATTTTAAAACACATGTCAACAATTTAGAAATTTGGATAAAATTTTCTTTATTTATAAGACTATCCACCATCCTATTTAAGAAATACAAATACAAAAAAACTCTAACAACAACAAAACTAACGGTCGGACCTCATCATCGATTTAACTCAATTCATGAAAATAACATTAATACATTAATAAATAAATTAAAAAAATATGCGATGCTTTCGGAAAAGAAAATATAGCCACCGCAAAATAACTATCAACACAAACCTTGTAAACTAATAAGCTACTTTCCATAACCACTACCGAAAACCATCTTGGCACCAAAACAAACAGCTAAATCGTATCCATCGCCCCCAACCCACATCAACAACTCTAAAAACACCGGCAAACACTTTCACAAACCCGCGAAACACTAAAGCCATCATAAATCGTAACCCTCCACAACTATCATCGAACCGCGAGCCATCACAAATCGCAATCAGGGATAAGTATACACCACCAATATAGAGCTCATCCCTGTCCAAAATATTAGATGAAAATTAACCTTTTATTTCAGCACACTAAAGAAATTACCCCCCGGTTACCAACCTGTTGTAAGAAAATAACCAAGAAAAATTAAGCACAAACTTTCTGTCGCACAAACATTTAGCCATGTAATTGAAAAATCAAATTTGAAGTTGCTAGATTGTTTCTGTAACACCCCGCCTAATTAATTACGGGGTGATCAACCCTTAATTAATTCATTTCAGAATATCAAGTTGGTTCAGATAATGCATCATTGTCGAAATCTCAAATTTTAATTTAATAAAACTAACCACCTAATATTTAAAAAGGCTGGTGTCAAAATTTTATCTTGTTATTAACCATCAACATCAAAGTGAACATATATGTTGATACCAAAGTTAATCTACTGACATGGACCAATCATATGAAGACACGTGGCTATCTACATGGCAACAACAAGCATTTCCGAGGAACTCACACGCTCCGAGGAACAAGACTACAACGAGGAAGACTAGTTCTCCGAGGAACACTGCTTCCGCGAGGAACTCGCACGCTCCGAGGAACAATGCCTCTCCGAGGAACTATTGAGTACCGAGAAACTTAGGCGGTCCGAGCAACTCAGGCAGTCCGAGCTGCATCTCGAACAAAGCATTAATAGCTGGATAACCAACAGTTCAACTGGTTCATTAAATGCTTATCATTTGGACGCAAACGCTTAAGGGGCATTAAATGTATTACCCTTTCATATGTATATCATTTAATGTATTACCCTTTCACATGACAGCCTCAGGGCTATAAATACGTGGTACAATCCTCATTATAAAGGACCGGATCCTGAATTAAAACCTTAGAATCGAGAGAGGAATTTCTTGAGAATTTGTAATCGAGAATTCCTAAACAATCAGCAATAACACAACAGTGGATATAGGCCATTCTTATAAGGCTGAACCACTTTAAAAATCTTTTGTCTCATTTATTTATCTGTGATTGAATTATTAGAGTGATCTAATTTTTTACATCAATAGATTGGCGCCGTCTGTGGGAAACGACTGGTAATATCGTTTTTCATCAAAAACAATCCCTCACAAATGGCTGATATGCCGGAATCCAGCAATCGAAACGCCGGAACCCCTCCAAATCCATCTGCTCCGCCAATTATTCCAGATCTGACTGGAATAATGGCAAATCTGGCTCAGGGCCAGACTGTCATGCAAGAAACAATGCAACAACTTGTCCAAACCCTTCATGGCGGTGCATCAGTGCATTCCGGACCACGAAGCATTCAAAGAAATACCCGTGCGCCTTCTTCGCATTCTAGGCGTACCAATTCATATCGCAATGAGGAGTTTGAAGATTTCTCTTATCAACCGGGGCGAACTTCGTCCGTACGAGCCACAGATACTGAACAACGTGTCACCCTTTCCCCAGAAAGGACCAGCGCATTGGAAAGATTAAGTAGGGCTTCTCCTTTCAACCGATTAGGCCCTAGGAAGAACAAAAGTCCTCTTAATGCAGCGTCGAGGATCTTTCGACGACCATCAGATTTAAGGGAAGGATCTACCCAGTCGCGACCAGCTGCTCGTCAAGATGAATCCTATGACCGACTAGCTGCTCGTCGAGATAAATCCCAGGAAGCCACTTCAACGCGATCAGTTCCTCGAACCAATAGGCCCGAGGAAGGAAATAATGCCTGGAAAGAATCTATTCAAAGGCTGGAGAATAGATTAGGGGAAATGGCTAAGGCCAAGAACCCCCTACAATGAACCTTTGTTCGAGGAACACCTTTTGTCCAGGACATTGTTGATTTTCCAACACCATCAAAGTTCAAAGCACCTGTTGTGACTCCCAAGTATGATGAGAAGACTGATCCTGTCCTTCATATAGAACAATATCAAGCTGCTTCCGACATTTATGCTATCCCAAACGAGATGAGATGCAGGGCATTCTCGGGAACTCTTACCGGATCTGCTTAGATATGGTATAATAATCTTCCTCGGGGTAAGATTTCAACTTTTCTTCAACTGGCCGAGTTATTCATTGGGAATTTTTCCTTTGGAGCAAAGCCAGTTAAACGAGTAGCACATTTGTTAAGTGTTAGACAAAAAGCTGGTGAGAGTATCAGAGATTATATAACTCGTTTTAATAACGAGAAACTCGAAGTCATTGATTATAAGGATAAGACAGCTATTACCGCTTTGATGAATGGACTACTGCCGAACAAGTTGTACTACACTTTGGCCAAAGATCCACCTCGAACCATGTCGGACCTGATGGGAAAAGCGTCCAAGATTATGAATGCCAAGGAGGCTATGTCTGCGAAGAAGAATATGGACGCCAAAGAAACCAAGGTGGAAGGTGATAAAGCTAAGAAGAAAGAACATAAGAACAATGGTGGTGACAAACAATCCAAAAATAGGTCGTCATGGGAGGTCTTGAGGAAATTTGATAGTTACACACCTTTGAAGGAAAATATCAACCACGTCCTGGAAGAAATTAAGAACAACGAGGAGTTAAACTGGCCAAAGAAAATGAAGGCAGACCCTGACCCGAGGAATAGGGAAAAATATTGCGAGTTCCACAAGGATCATGGCCATATGACCAAAAATTGCATAGCTCTTCAGAATGAGATTGAAACACTCATCCGACGAGGAAAGCTAGCAAATTATGTTGATCGGGGAGGCGAAAGAAGAAACAACGACCGAACTAGAGAGAGGTCTAGATCTCCTTGTCGAGCAGAGGAGAAGAAGAGGATAAACCATGAAGTTGATCCAAATGATGACCCCGATCTTCCCAAGAAACCAAGACAGCCAGAATGCGAGGTATTTTCAATACGTTTTGGGTCATTTGATTGTAATGTTATTACAGGAGGAGATGCAGGAGGAGGAGACCTTGCTGCAGAAAGAAAAGCTTACCTCGGAGAGGCTCAAGCTTGCTCGTACATTTAGCGAATAAATCTAGCTGAGGAAGATCGCCCGAGAAAGGTGAACAAGGAGAAATTGGTCATCGGTTTTTCAAAAAATGACCTTGCAGGAGTTTTATATCCTCACGATGATCCACTGGTGATCAAGATGAGAATGAAGGAGGTAATGATTTCAAGTGTGCTGGTCGACAATGGTAGCTCGGCAGACATTATGTTCTACTCGTGTTTCGATAGTTTAAATCTAAAGCTATCTCAACTGGAGCCTTACCACAGACCTCTCATCGGTTTTACTGGCGAGAAAGTATTTCCACTTGGGATGATCAAGTTGGATATATTCATTGGTACGTGGCCTACTTCTCGGACAGAAAGAATATGTTTCTTCGTGATGGATAAGAATGTCCAATCATCGTACAATATCATCATGGGAAGAGTAGGATTGAAGAAGTTCGAGGATGTACCATCTACGGTGCATCAATGCCTAAAATTTCCAACAAACTTTGGAGTAGGAGTTATGAAAGGTGATCAGAAAGTAGCTCGGGAATGCTATTATTCATCCGCCGAGCAAGAAGAATTGGAAGAATCAAAGAAAAAGACTACTACCTATCAAGTGGATGAAGGTGAAGAAATTGAAACATTAGATCCTCGAGATGAGTAACAACTTGTGAAGGGTTAAGTGGTGGAAGCCACTGAAAATATTATTCTGGACGACGAGCACCCTGAGAGAACTACTCAAATAGGTTCATCGTTGGAGACTTCATTAAAACAAGAATTGATAACTTTCCTTAGAAGCAGAAGACAAACTTTTGCGTGGAGTCATGAAGATATGCCTGGGATAGACCCAAATTTCTTATGTCACGAGCTCAATGTGGATAAGGAGATCAAGCCTATGAAGCAGAGAATAAGAGTATTCAGTCCCGAGAAGAATCAAGCTATACAGGAGGAAGTCGAGAAGCTCCAAAAAGCTAGTTTCATTGAAGATGTTAAATATCCAGATTGGTTAGCCAATGTGGTGATGGTAAAGAAGAAGAATAACAAGTGGAGGATGTGTGTAGGCCTCACCGAACTCAACAAAGCATGCCCAAAAGATCACATTCCATTGCCCCGAATTGATCAACTGGTGGATGCTACCTCGGGACACGAGTTGCTGAGCTTCATGGATGCTTATTCTGGTTACAATCAGATCAAAATGAAACCTGAAGATAGGGAGAGTACTTCTTTCATTACCCCTAGGGGAACTTATTGTTATAATGTTATGCCTTTTGGTTTGAAAAATGCTGGTGCGACATATCAGAGGCTGATGAACAAGGTCTTTGCTGAACAAATCAGTGGCAATATGGAAGTCTATGTTGACGATATGCTGACAAAAAGCAAGAAAGCTGCCGATCATCTAGTTGACTTGAGTCAAACTTTTGATCAACTGGATAAATATCAAATGAAGCTGAACCCGACGAAGTGCATATTTGGAGTACGAGAAGGCATGTTCCTCGGGTACATTGTCAATCAACGAGGCATTGAAGCAAATCCTGAAAAGATCAAAGCTCTATTAGGGCTGCGATCTCCAACAACGAAGAAGGAAGTACAGAGTCTTACTGGACGAGTAGCGGCACTTAACAGATTTGTGTCACGACCAACTGATAGATGTCTCCCATTCTTCAAGACACTCAGAAAGACTTTTGAGTGGAATGATGAATGTGAGAAGGCTTTTCAAGACTTGAAGAAATACTTGGGAGCACCTCCACTGTTGTCTAGGCCGGTGATGGGAGAAAAATTATATTTGTACCTTGCAGTGTCCGAGAATGCAGTTAGCTCGGCGTTGATCAGAGTGGAGAATGGAGTACAAAAGCCAATTTACTACACAAGTAAGGCCTTCCGAGGAGCAGAGATCAGATATCCAAGGCTAGAGAAATTAGCACTAGCACTGATTGAGGCGAGTAGGAGAATGAGGCCATACTTCCAAGCTCATACGATAGTAGTATATACCGATGTGCCATTGAGACAAGACCTTCATAAGCCAGAAAAATCAGGGAGATTGATGTACTGGGCAATAGAGCTTCGTGAATATGATATAATTTATGAACCCCGGTCATCACTAAAAGGGCAGGCTGTAGCAGATTTCATAGCGGAGTTCACCTATCCTGATACCCCCGAGGAGCAAGAGTTGCTCGCTGATCAACCTGTGGATGTTACAGGTTCAATAAACACAAGCTCAGACCAATTCCGATTGGTAAAAGGGCGTGTGGATGTTACAGGATGTGATGCAGAGATAGTTGTGAGGACTCCGAACGAGGAACAAGAGTTGCTCGCTGATCAACCTGTGGATGTTACAGGATCAACAAACACTAGCTCAGACCAACTCCGGTTGGTAAAAGGGCAAGTGAATGTTACAAGATCATTAAATTCGAGCTCAGACCAACTCCGGTTGGTAAAAGGGCAAGAAAAGATGATCGATGAGGAGGGAGAAAAATCCTAGGAGGATGAAAGGAAACAACAAATATTTCACCGAGGAACTCTGACTGATCAGAAATTTGAAGACGAGTTACCTATATGGAGGCTATATGTAGATGGATCATCTTGCACTGCAGGATGCGGCGCGAGGATAGTTTTGAGAACTCCGGACGAGGTCGACGTGGAATACGCCTTGCGTTTCCAATTCAAAGCTTCCAACAATGAGGCTGAATATGAGGCCATGATTGCAGGACTTAATTTGGCAAAGATTATGGAGGCGCAGCAGGTTATGATCTTCAGTGATTCTCAATTGATCGTAAACCAAATGATGGGAGTATATACAGTTAGAGGAGAATTAATGATCAGATATCATGCAAAGGCAAAGGAGCTGGTGTTAAAATTTGTCGATATTCAGCTGGTCAGAATACCAAGAGTGGAGAATGCGAGAGGAGACACCCTAGATCGACTAGCATCAGCTACTCGCACCGAGCTACGATGAACAATCCCAATTGAAGTGTTAGCTGGTCGGAGCATAGATGAAGATATGACGAGGAACTTTATTACCCTTGATTTAGGACCATCTTGGATGGATCCCATCAGGGCATATATCGAGGAGGGAGAATTGCCAATTGACAAGCTCGCAACCAAGAAATTGAAGTTTAAAGATGCTCGGTATGTATTAACTAATGGTGTTTTATATAGACGAGGAATTATGGCAGGTTTGCAGAGATGTGTACATCCCTCCGAGGTGAAAGAATTGATTGAAGAAATACATGAAGGGTCCTGTGGAGCACATGTAGCAGGTCAGGCGCTTTTACAAAGGGTGATGATGCAGGGATACTACTGGCCGACGATGAGGGCAGATTGTATAGCCTATGCTAAGAAATGTGACAAGTGCCAGCATTTTTCCTCCATCCGAAGAACTCTAAAAGCATTGTTGACACCCATAACTTCACCTTGGCCATTTTCCATGTGGGGAATTGATTTGGTTGGGCCATTGCCAACGACCCGAGGAAGGTTCAAATACCTCGTCGTCGTAGTGGATTATTTTACTAAGTGGGTAGAAGCTGAGCCACTCATCGACATGACGTACGAGAAGGTGTACCAATTTGTTTGGAAGAACATCATTTGCCGATATGGTCTCCCTCATGACTTCATCACAGACCATGGAACACAATTTGATAACGAGGAGTTTGTCGCCTATTATCATCAGTCAAACATTTTGAAGGTTCATTCAGCACCAGGCCATCCTCAAAGCAATGGACAAACTGAAGTAACAAACAGAACGCTGCTGAACGGTTTGAAGAAAAGATTGGATGATGCGAAAGAAAACTGGATTAACGAGTTACAATCAGTACTCTGGGCTTACCGAACTACTCCCCGAGTAGCAACTGGAGAATCACCATACATACTGGCATTTGGAAGTGAAGCTGTCATACCTGCCGAGTTGGGCCTCCCAACACACAGGGTACTGAATTTCAATTCCCCTGTCAGCGATTTAATGAGAAGGCTGAATTTAAACATGCTCGAGGAAGTTAGAGAAGAAGCAGCCATTAGAAATGCTGCTTACCAGCAGCGAACAACTTTGTTCTACAACAAAAGGGTGAAGAAGTGCGATCTGAAAGAATGAGACTATGTGCTGAAGAAAGTAATTCAAAAGCACAACAAACTGGAGGCAAACTGGCATGGACCATACCGAGTTACAGAAGTTGTTCAACCAGGAACTTACCGAATAACAACTCTAGAAGGCGAGGAGTTTAAGAATGCATGGAATGCAGAGCACCTGCGCAAGTATTATCAGTGATGTATATGTAACGCATTTCCATCAGTATGAATAAAATGAAGATTTTCTGCCAAAGTCTCTCCTTTTATTGAGAATTTTTCGGGGAATACTAGTGCTACACACTACTCGACAAAGCTCAAGCTCAGACTGCTCAGCAAAATATATTCCTAAAAATGCCAACTTCGGTTGGTTAGGAAACCATATATTCCTAAAATGCCAACTTCGGTTGGTTAGGAGCAAAATATTCCTAAAAATGCCAACTTCGGTTGGTTAGGAGCAAAATATTCCTAAAAATGCCAACTTCAGTTGGTTAGGAAATAAGATATTCCTAAAAATGCAAACTTCGGTTGGTTAGGAGCAAAATATTCCTAAAAATGCCAACTTCGGTTGGTTAGGAAACGAAATATTCCTAAAAATGCCAACCTGTTTGGCTAGGAAACGATATATTCCTAAAAATGACAACCTATTTGGCTAGGAAACAAAATATGCTCGCAAATACAAACTTATGTTGGTCGGAAGGTACGTACATTCTCGAAAAAGCCAACTTATGTTGGTCGGGAGGTAAGATTATTCCAGAAAGTGCAAAAGATGCTAACTATGGTTGGTCGGGGATAAAAACCCACCAACTGTAGTTGGTTGACAAGAAGAATTTATCGACCTTGGTTGGTCGGACACATTTTATGAAAAAGATAAAAATCTACCAAGTATGGCTAGTCGGGGATAAAAACCCACTAATCGTAGTTGATCGACAATGAACATTTACCGACCTTGGTTGGTTGGAAACATTTAAGAGAAAAATCTACCAAGTATGGCTGGTCGGGGATAAAAACCCACTAACTATAGTTGGTCGACAGGCAGAATTTAACAACCTTGGTTGGTTGTAAACATTTTAAACATTTTTATACTCGTGACATTATTATTAAGTGATCGAGCAATATTATTGAAACTTGAAACTTTTTAATTATTACTGAGTTGGTCGACAAACAACACAATATTGTTATTTTTTAACAGATATGCATAAATGTAAAGTGTTTGATATTTACAAGACAATAGCAATTAAGATTTGCAAACAAAAATAAAAGTCTTTCATTAAATTCGAAATAAATTACAGTTACATTGATAATAAAATGAAAGTTACATTGATATGTATACTAACTATTACATCAAAAATTACTATTCTACTGGTCTTTTCCCCTCAGCTTTTGACACAGGTTCCTCGCCAGCAGGCGGATCATTTAAAGACTGAAGGGAATTGATAAAGTTAAGATCCTTCAGCATCCTGACATTCATCACGGATGGTCAATCTAAGAGATGCTCGGGACGAGATACCTCGATTTGAGAGTGAAGATTGTAGTCACCGAGATATTTTGAAATTAAGCTCCGAGGAATGGCCCGAGCAAGGATCCAATCCATCTCCAAATTGTATGGTGGCACAGGCAGGTCGAGCAACCCGGAATCATAGTAGTCCCACAGATAATGACCTTTTTTGAGCTTCCACACACCTAAGGCATTCAGCCAGCCTTGCTTGTAGCCCTCATTGTTGGCATTCTGGATACCATCGTCCAAGTGGAATAATGCTTCATTGTATCCAGCCATCCAGAACTCCTTGGTCTGTTTGTGGAATTGATATGTTAGCCTTTCTAGCTGCTCATGGAGATTCTTGATGAAAAGCTCCTTATTCTCCAAGACTGACTTCTGCGCAGAGAGCTGTTTTTCCAAGTCCCTAATTTTCTTTGACATATCAGATAAAACCTAGTTCTTCGTCATCAATTGGAAAGCCTGGTTCTCTAACGCAGACTGAGTTCTCTGTTCCTCGACAAGAACCCGAGCTCCTCTTCCTCGCCCCCGAGGAGCTCTATCTCGTCCCTGAGGAGATGTGTAAGGTCCCGACCTCTTCAAGGTATCCAATTCGTCCCTTAATTTGGCATTCTCAACCTCTAAGAATGAAAATCCCTCGTCAGTCACTGGGATTAGGGCTGTTGAAGAAGAGGTTGCAGATTTCAACTGTGATAGCTCTTTCTGTAAGTTGTTGTTTTCCTTTTCTAGAAGCTCGATAATCTGTCTGCATTCCTCGACCTCGCCCCTCAAGGTTCTCTCCCTAACATCATACCCGGCAAAAAGCTTCTCGTAACCCTTGTCAGCAATGATCAGCTTGTACTTTTTCTCATAACTCTCATGCAACAAGGCAGTGGATTCTTTATATTGAAGCTGAAGGTCTTCAAGGGTGCCTTGGAGATCCTCGATCATTTCTTAGTAAGCCATATTGTTGGCCACCGCTCGATCAAGCAAACACTTCAGGTACTGATATGCTTCCACTGCCTGTTCTGAAGCATCCTGGCCGAGGATGTCGATAACTTGTGCATCACTCAGGTATGTGTGACCAGCCTTGAAGTACTCATTACATTATTGCAGCAACTTCGTATCATGGACAGATAGAAGGTCCATCATGTCCAGAAACTAGCAGAAAAAGAAGAGGCAGTAATCAATAAGAGTTACAAGCATAATATGGATAGAAAAGAGACAACAGTATGCAAGAAAGTTCAAGTTTTATTAGATCATAATTCAGAGTTACATATTCTGAGTTACATTTGATAAAGAGAAATAAAATAAAAAGAAAACCGAACAACACTAAACCTTTTCCTTATCCCCCAAAACCTTCTCGGGAGGCTGGGATGAAGAGGTAGGTTGCTCGGAGGGAAGAGATAGTTGCTCGGGTAGAGTAGGCAGTTGCTCAGAGGAGGAAACGATGTGCTGATCTTCCTCGGTAGCAGGCATAATGGTTCGGGCACGATCTCCCATCACCATTGAAGACTCCTCAGAGGTAGCTTCGTCCTCTTCTAATTCTTCTGGAGTTGGAGGGGGACCCGGGATATTTCTCTGGAAGAGCTCGGAGGACTCATCGACCTTCATTTCCTGAAGGGCAGCGACCCATCCATCCCTAAAGTACTTTAGACTGCCATAGTCCACTTGAGATACCATGGCAGCCAACCCCTTATTCCACCCCTTGTCCCAGCCAGAGATGAAGGACTTATTCATCACGGCTTTCCTCTTTAGTTTCTCCGAGGAGAGCTTCTCGGATAGAAGGTTCTCATCAGCCTTCAATTTATTTTCTACCTCCTCCTTCTGCCAACCTACTTCCTGAAGTTTAGCCAACGCCTCCTCAACAGTTTTGATTTTATTTTCCAACTCTCCAGCAGCTCTGAGCATCTCTTTAAGCTCTTAATTTACCTCCTCTAAGGCATTCTTTTTCTTCTCCAACTCCTTGGAGGCATCAACAACCCGAGCTTTTTCTTGCTCGGAGGAGGAAAGATTCTTCTCCCAGATAGCCTTATCATCAGCATATTTCTGGCGAGAATCTGCCAGAGACTTGGTAGCTTCTTCCAGAGCTCCCTCCACACTGGACGAGGAGCAAGAAGCCTTCATCGCTTCATCCTTCTTCAGGATTATATTGAAGCATCTCGTCAACTGTGAACAGAAAAAGAAAGCAAGTTAGAAATAGAAATGACAAAGGAAATATGAAAAGTTCAAAGTAAAGAGACTTACTGAAGCAAGGTGATGAGCAGCTAAAGAAGTAACCATGTCCCGAGTAAGGTTATCTTCAGTACCTTGGACCTCGGGAATGGTTAAGGACTTTACCGAGCTCATGACAGAGCTTGGGGGAACAAAGGTAGGAACCCCTGTTCCAGTAGTAGGGGGCTGTGAGATGGTTTCAGCCAAATGGACCGAGGAGATTTTCTTCAGCCTCCTCGGGGGAACAATTATAGACTCAACCAAGGAAGAATCCTTGGTCGGTGATATCACAATCACCTCTCCATGAGCAGCAGAGCTGCTCGGGGCCACTGCTGGATTCTCGGCAACTTTAGCAGGAGCAGCTGGAGGAGCTGCATCAATCTTCTTTGTCCCCTCCCTTGGGACATTAATCCTAATCCTCTTTGCCTCACCAGAACCGGAGGCAGTCTTCTCAAACAGGGTAGGAGGTCTTCTCTTATTCATCCTTTCGCTCAAAGAAATATGAGATTTAGACGAAGAACTTGCAGAGGCTGGTACTGGCTCTGCTTCAATGATCACTGGACGAGCAGTGAAGGAGGTGGTGTAGCTCTTGTACTGGAGCAGATACGAAGCTGATCTAATGTGCTCATCGGCAACGCTTTGATCCAGACTCCAGATAAGTCCCAAATGCCTTATATTGACATATGCTTCTTTTGGGCACTTTCTCTTGCTATTAACTGCAAATAAACAAACATTGTTATCAGTGACACATTTTATCAAACACAAAAGAAACATGATTTCAAAATAAGTAAAATAAAATAAAAATAACCTATCCCATTGCCATAAGGAGGGCATCTGGGACCCTGGTAAACCTCATCTCCAGTTAATGGAGGGTGTTGCCAATTTTTTATGACAACCCCGTGTTCAAAATAATCCCTATTGGCGTCAGGGAGATTGACTACTAAGGCTCTATTTAAAAACCTAGTTTTTAAATAATAAATATTATCATTAACTGCCCATCTATAGCAGTACATGATTTCTGGAATTCCTATACGAGTTCCATGCACTTGATTTAATTTGTGCACCCCATTAACTATTCTCCATGTGTTGGGGGCTATTCATGCAGGAACAAGATCAAAGTACTGACAGAATTCCATACACAAAGGATTTGGTGGAAAATAAAATCCACACTCAGCAAAAAAGAGACTGGGGAACCAATGTCCCTCAGCCAAATTGAAATAATTAGAAGGCTCAGAAAGCTCTTCCAAGACGACCCAAGAGGGAATGGAAAAATCAGAGCGAAACTTTTCAAGAGACTCAACATGGTAAACCATGATGATGATTAAAGGAAATGAAGAAGAAGAAGGAAGAAGAACTTACAGAAAAAGAGTAGAGCTGTTGACAATAAACGATGGAAGAGACGAACGCACAAGAGAGTAGAAGACAATGAAAAACTCAGAGATACAAATTTGAAAAGTAAAAGACGATGGGATTGTCTGTGAGGTTTAAATACCTTGCCTTGGGAAATGGTGAAGTAATGATTACAAAACAAAGGATGATTACGTTACCGGCGGCTAAAAAGATGAAAAGTGGTGCAAGAATCAAAGCGGGCAACAGCGGCTAAAAATACGAAAAGTGACGCGGGAACCGAAGCGAGCAGAAAAGTTCAAAAAAGCATGATTCTACGAATTTGGAAGGAGAAAATAAATACAAGGGAAACGCTCCTAAAAATTAGGAAGACTATTTAAAGCTACCGTATTCCGATAAAGAATGTTCCATACTCCTCAAATTTATAACTATGAAACATTGGGGGCTTCTTTTGATACCAAAGTTAATCTGCTGACATGGACCAATCATATGAACACACGTGGCTATCTACATGGCAACAATAAGCATTTTCGAGGAACTCACACGCTCCGAGGAACAATACCTCTCCGAGGAACAAGACTACAACGAGGAAGACTAGTTCTTCGAGGAACACTGCTTCCCCGAGGAACTCACACGCTTCGAGGAACAATGCCTCTCCGAGGAACTCTTGAGTACCGAGAAACTTAGGCGGTCCGAGGAACTCAGGCGGTCCGAGCTGCATCTCGAACAAAGCATTAATAGCTGGATAACCAACAGTTCAACTGGTTCATTAAATGCTTATCATTTGGACGCACACGCTTAAGGGGCATTAAATGTATTACCCTTTCATATGTATATCATTTAATGTATTACCCTTTCACATGACAGCCTCAGGGCTATAAATACATGGTACAATCCTCATTGTAAAGGACCAGATCCTGAATCCAAACCTTGGAATCGAGAGAGGAATTTCTTGAGAATTTGTAATCTAGAATTCCTAAACAATCAGCAATAACACAACAGTGGACGTAGGCCATTCTTATAAGGCTGAACCACTTTAAAAATATTTTGTCTCATTTAAGTGATTAAATTATTAGAGTGATCTAATTTTTTACATCAACAATATATAAAGCTGTCAACATACATCACATTAGCATAAAGAAAACTAACTAGATATAGATAAGGAACTGGAGCAACACATCCAGTCAAAACCATGCAATAATCCAACGACATGAGATTAATATCTACTGATGAATTAATTCAACTTTAAATCTCTGAATGTAAATAGGAGGGACGACATGTCCAACTGAAATAGAAATATGATAGATAAGGAGAAATAGACATGGAAACTTCTACTAGCAATATCCCGTAGCTTCCACAGCCGCTACAACTCGACAAATGAATGGAAACCTCTAAGTTTGATATCTCTGTGGTTGACACCTAAAATAATAGAACAAGCGAAGAGATTTATAGAAAAGTGGGTCAGATCCCGAGTTGAAAACAGTTTAAATATAGCAAGTGCATAAATTGATTTAATTAGCACATATATTATCCATGTTAACTTAATGTACTCACTTGACATGTTCACCACTCATCTAACGTGCATACCTAGAGAATTTAACTACCCATACTAGTTCATTACTCTACCTGACTTTATATAGGATAATCGCTATGTCTGAAGCAATAACAAATAACCCGCAACCAATATGTTTTTATTAAATAATAGGTTTAAGAATATTATGATTCATTCTATTATCATTCTCCTCCCAACTGGTGACCCAATAAGCATATACCATAATAAAATATCCAACAAGAAATAGAGAATGGAACTTAGTATACATATATAAAATCTCACTACGTATACATACAAACATATCTATACAACACCAATGGTTAAGAAAACCCCGGTGCTAAGCATACTCGGCTATCTAGTCCCATTGCATCGCTCACGCATAAATGACAACAGGTTCAATCTCTCAAGAACCAAGGAAATATATACACATATTGGAGGAGAACATAGTCCCAAGCCTATGGGCTACGCACATACCTACGTACCCATACAACCATCATCACTATCATTCTCACAGATAGCCCGTACCTAGGTTCCATGCTCTAGTGGTACGACTCAAAATCCCCCGAAAGCACACAAGATATGGTCGACCACAACGCGTTAACCCCCGTTCGATAGCCAGTAGCTAGGTATGTCATACACATAATATTCCAAGTAATAAGCATGCACACAACTTATACTCATTAATATCACATAACCCAAATACTATAATCCACAAGTACTATTAATGCCATTACTCTCCTCGATGTCTGTATAAATATATAGCCTCTCTAGGATTTGCATCCCCTCCTAGGTTTCCACCTAAATTCCATATCCCAAGTACTATTACCCTTTAATTCCTTAATACATTAGAAATTTAAGCCACCCATTACTCATAGGTGAATACTCTTATATAAAAAACTCTAGGAAGGTTTCTAACCCAAACAAACCCCAAAAACCCATTCTGGAATTTTGTTAGAAGTTCCAGGATTCTCGTTCGAACGAGGTCGTTCGAACGAGTTCGTTCGACCGAAGTTCCAACTTCGAACGAACTCAACAACTCGTTAGAAAGGTCATTGGAAATCTCGTTTGAACGAGCTCGTTCGAACGACCTGGGCAGGTCTTCTAACGAGAATTCCGGACATACCCTGTTCTTCCTCAACTTTGATTTTTCTGAACTTTAATCCTAAAAAACATATGAATACTCATCCCAATCCAAATCAAATGTTATTATATCAATTCCAATCACCTTAAGACACTTTTAACACGAATTAGAGGTCAAATCCTTAAAAATAAAGAGGAATTAAGCCATCTCTTAAACTTCCAAAAATTCTTTTTAAATATGAACCCATAATTTTAATTGTCCAAACTCTTAATATAATTCAGGATTAAGACATAAATTTCCAGATTTTATTAGTCTAATCAAGGTCAAGACCTCTATATGCATATCCATCGCCATTTCATAAGTTTTGTTCATCATTTAGTCTAATTAAACCAAAATTTTCATCATTCCAAATTCACATCATCAAGCCTAAATTAACAAGAACAATATATGCTAAAAAGAAGACCAAGATAAACACTTGACTTAAAACGAACTTTTGATTCACAGGTTGAAATTGGTATGGGAACGATCCTCTTGACACGAGCTACGAGTTGGTGTATTTTTTTTTGGCGTGAAAGCTTGAATTCTTGGCCTAGGACTCTAATGAAGTCTTCTCCTTCTCTTCTCTCTTGGTTCTCTCTCTCTTTGCCTCTCTCTCTCTCACATAGGTTGAAGACTAACATAACACTAACCCTACATGCTTTTAATTACCAAATTTTCGTCCATCTCATTGCCCAAAAATTCCAAAAGACTAAAATACCCCTTTGGGGTGTCATTTTGGGCTAAAATAACCCGGACTTCAAATAGAATACCCGAGTAATGTTTTCTGACTATTTCGACCCTTCCAAACACTCTGGCGCACTCAAAATAATCATCCAAATTATATAAAAATAATTTACCTTTTTGAACCCCTAAATACATACTAGTGACGCGACTCATACGCGTCCCAATTATTTATAATATAACTGTCGTGTATCTCATCACTGGTCAAAATATTATTTCAATAACTACTAACTGTCATCCCGCTAGTAATTATTATCATAAAATCAAATTAATTAAAATTTAAATTTCTCCCTTTAATTTAATTAATCCCCATTTTCCATAATTTCATAAAATAAATATACGTAAAAGTACGGGGTATTACATACTTTTCGCCTAATAACAGAATTTCATCCCGAAATTCGAAAAAGAATATATAACTGGAAAGAATAACTCTGGATAACGTTCACGCATGTCATCCTCAGGTTCCAATGTTGATTCCTCAATATTATGGTGCCGCCACTGAACACGCACTAGAGGTACTATTTTTTACCTCAACTTCCTCTCGCTATGGTCTAGAATAGCCACCGGACCCTCCTCATAGGAGCTATTAGGCTGTAAGTCTATCTCCTCCAATGAAATGTGTTTGTGAGCCAAATCATCTCGAAGAAATATCCTCAGTGAAGAGATATGGAACACATCATGGACTCTATGCAAGTGTTTCGGTAACCCAAGTCTATAAGCAACTGGCCCAATCCTCTCAATAATGTGGAATGGACCTACATACCTAGGCGCCAACTTTCCCTTCTTTCCAAAACGCATGACTCCCTTCATAGGAGACACTCGAAGTAACACCTGATCTCCAATGTTGAACTCATGAAATTATCATTTGGCGTCAGCATAGCTCTTATGTCGATCTTGAGTAACTCGAATACAGCTCCGTGTCAACTCTATCCTCGCCGAAGTATCCTATATCACTTTCGGGCCAAGAAACTTATTGTCCCCCACCTTTAGCCAACATGCTGGGGAATGACAAGGTATGCCGTATAATGCCTCGAATGGAGCCATACCGATATTAAACTAGTAGGAGTTGTTATAGGCAAACTCCACAAGTGGAAGGTAATACTCCCAGCCTCCGCCAAAATCAATGATGCACATATATAGATTGTCCTCCAACATCTAATTCATTCGCTCGGTCTGACCATCCTTCTGTGGGTGATAGGTTGTGCTCAGTCGTAACTCCATACCCAAAGCCTCCTGGAAACTCTCCCAAAATCGAGACACAAATACCTTATCTCTATCGGACACGATATTTAGAGGTACTCCGTGGAGTCTCACTATCTTTGCTATGAATATTTGGGCGTACTATCCCGTAGTGTAGTCTATCCTGGCTGGAAGAAAGTGGGCCACCTTGGTCAGTCGATCCACTATCACCCATATTAAATCGTGTCCCTTCTGCGATGTAGGTAATCCTATGATGAAACCCATGGAAATGCTCTCCCATTTCCACATAGGAATCTCTAGTGGATGTAGAAGGCCCTCCGATCTCTGATGGTCCACTTTTACCAACTGACAAGTGGCACATTTCGAGAAGAACTCGATAATATCCTTCTTCATTTCACTCCACCAGTACTGTCTACGCATATCTTGGTACATTTTATCCCCACCGGGATGTACCATAAATCGGGAGTCGTGTGACTCTGTCATCACCTTGTGTCGTAAATCCTCACCCTCGGGAATAACTAATCTCCCATTGAAACGTAAACCTCCATCTGAACCCATGGTGTAAGACTCAGCCCCCTCAGCTAGAAGCTTCACTATTTGACTTTGGAAGAACATATCATCTTCCTGAGCCTGTATTACACCCATAACAATCTGGGGCGTAACCGTTATCGCAGACATAAATGATCGAGCTACCGCAACCTGGTTCCCTAACTCCTTCCATTTCACTTTCCATACCTCGTCCACCTCACCGACTGGCCTACGGCTCAATGCGTCTGCTACCATGTTAGCCTTCCCCGGGTGGTATTGGATATCAAACTGATAATCCTTCACAAACTCAAGCCACCTATGTTGATGCATATTTAACTCCTTCTTCTTGAAGAGGTACTGTAATGACTTGTGGTCCGTGAATAGATGAAATTTATCCCCTAGGAGGTAATGTCTCCAAATCCGAAGTGCAAACACCACCGCCACCAACTCTAAATCGTGGGTGGGGTAGTTCCTCTCGTGAGGCTTAAGCTTACGGGAAGCATAAGTTATAACCTGATCCTCCTGCTGCAGTACTCCTCCAAGTCCCAATAAGGACGCATCAGTGATGACTAGATACTCCACCCCCGGTTTGGGTAATGATAACACTGGTGCTGAGGTTAACTTGTCTTTCAACTCATCAAAGGCTAACTGACAGGCATCACTCCAAATAAATGGCACCCCCTTGCGAGTCAGGTGTGTCAACAGACCCGCTATCTTTGAAAACCCTCGAATGAATCTCCTGTAGTACCCAGCTAAACCTAAGAAACTATATATCTCGGTTAGTGTCATGGGCTATCCCCACTCCCTCACCGCTGACACCTTCCCTGGATCCATGGATATCCATCTATTGGAGATGATATGCCCTAAAAACTGAACCTCTTTCAGCCAAAACCGACATTTCTCATATTTTGCGTACAACTCATGCTGGTGCAATGTCTGTAAAACTTACCTCAAGTGCTCGTCATGATCCTCCTCAGTCTTCGAGTAAACTAGAATGTCACCTATGAATACGATGAAGAACTGATCCAGAAACTCCCTGAATACCCTATTCATTAAGTCCATAAACACGGCTGGGACGTTGGTTAGCCCGTAAGGCATAACCCTGAATTCATAGGAACCATATCTCGTCAGGAAATAATCCTTTGAAACGTCCTCCTCCCTGATACTTAGTTGATGGTATCCCAATATTAAATCAATCCTTAAGAAGAAAGCCTCTCCTCTCAACTGGTCGAATAAGTCATCAATTCAAGGCAACGGATACTTATTTCGTATCGTGACTTTATTTAACTCCCACTCCCGGTAGTCAACACATAATCTCAACGATCCATCCCTGTTCTTAAAAAGTAGTACAGGAGCACCCCATGGCGAAGTACTCCGACGAATAAACCCCTATCCTAACAACTACTCAATCTTCTCACGTAACTCCCTCATCTCTGCTGGAGACATACGATAAGGTGCGCGAGCTATCGGTCGAGTATTGGGCACTAAATCAATGACGAATTCTATCTCTCTACTTGGTGGTAGCCCCAGAATCTCCTGAAACACATCGAAAAACTCTCTAACTACAAGAATCGAATCAAGCAGTACCACAACCTCCGTAGAGGTCTCCTCCTCTATATAGTATAAATGAGTGGACGATCCACCCTCAGAGTGAGGCATCGCCACCAGAAACATCTCCTGACCAGGTATAGAAAAAACTATACTCTTACTATAGTAATCAATCATGGCCCTATACCAGACAAGACAATCCATACCCATAATTGCGTCATAATCAGACATGTCTAATACGAGCATATCAACGGGTAAGATAAACCTCCCAATCTCTATACCCCCGATAAATAAAAGAAATAACCGAACCCTTACTCAAAGGTGAATCCACATAAGTAACCATACGCTTTACTATATCAAATAATCCCATAGTACGAGAAAAACCCGTGGCAATAAAATAGTGTGTGGCTCCTGTGTCAAATAAAATGTGCCCCTAATTCCCCTAGATAGAAAACATACCCTCAACCCCCTGGCGGGTCCTGCGGGACTGTGGCCCGGTGCAGATTATAAACTTGTCCATAATGAAGCTTCCCTTAGTGAATTGGGGCGGCTGGATTTGGTGGCATTGCTTCCATGTGTGGAGGTGCTGGGAGGGCTACGGTAAATAACGGTCTCTGGGGTTCCTGAGAACACCTTGTTGCTGCTGTCCTCGACCCTTCTGAGGGAAGTCCTGGCATTTGTGGCCAGTATTGCCACACATGTAACATCTCCCTGGGAAGGGTCCTCCCCCTTTCCTTGCTGTCCCCGGCCCTGATAGCCGTTACTACCACTCCCTTAGCCATTCTGGACCTACTGAACCTGCTGCTGGCCCAATTGGCCCTGATGGCCGTGTTGTAACCCTCCCTGCCCATGTCTAAAACCTCCTGGCCTGAATCTCTTAGGATCCCCTTAGTGGGGACCCTAATCACTGTGTCGATGCTTACCCTGAACTGTTGGTTCCCCAACATCACCATTCCCTCCTCTCCTTCCCTGCTAGCTAGACTCTCCCACTTTTGTAATCTCGAAAAAGTGGAAATGGTGGTCCTGGCAGTGGAGTAGTGCTGCATTGACCACATCTGAATAGGTGGCTAAGGAGAGATTACCTATTAAATGCTGGCGAATCTTCCATGTCAACCCATTCATGAAGCGCTAAATCTTTTTCTCTTCGGTCGGTATCTCACTCGATACAATGTTGAGAAGGTTAGTAAACTCTGACTCGTACTCTACCACATCCCTTCTCTCCTGCTTCAGATTTGCTAACTTTATACTCATATCTGTATGGACAGCCAAAAGGAAGTACTTGCAATCGAACCGCGCCCAAAAGTATCGAATACTAAGTGTGTCTCTCTCCTCAGTAGTGGTGATGGACTCCCACCACTGCAGGGCTACCCCCACCAATTTGAACGTGACCAAAATCTGAATCTAGACCTCTGTGCACTCGTGCATTCTCAAATGCCTTTGTATATCATTTTTCCATTGGCTCACTATGACTACATTGGAGCTCTCTGAAAACTCCAGAGGATACGCCTTTTGGAAGGCATCCCTAACACGCTCCCAAGCAGACGGTAAAACTTGGGCCTGAACTGGAGCCACCACCGGTGCCTGGGTTGGTTCTTGTTGAACTACAACCAAAGCAGCATTTATCGCCTGAGATATAATGGCGGCCACTTCAGCGGCATTCATCATACCCTGGGCAGGTGCAGGCTGAGGCTCTGGTTGGGCATCCCTAGGAAATCTTTGTGCACGTTTTGGAGGCATCTGAAAAGAGAGAAAAGTTTCATAAGTTTAGAGTTATATTTTCAAAATAGCATGAGAATGTAAAATATATGAAAAGTAAAACAATCCTAAAATATAGGGCTCTATATCAAAGGATGCTAGGCGAAAATAAAATAAGTTGTACCGATCCTAAATACACTAGAACCTCATGCTCTGATACCACCTATAACACCCCGCCTAATTAATTATCGGGTGAGCAGCCCTTAATTAATTAATTTCGGAATACCAAGTCGGTTCAGATAATGCATAATTGTCGAAAGCTCAAATTATAATTTAATAAAAATAACCACCTAATATTTAAAAAGGTTGGTGTCAAAATTTTGTCTTGTTATTAACCATCAACATCAAAGTGAATATATATAAAGCCGTCAACATACATCACAATAGCATAAAGAACACTAACTGGATATAGATAAGGAACTGGAGCAACACATCCAGTAAAAACCATGCAATAATCCAACGACATGAGGTTAAGATCTACTGATGAATTAATACAACTTTAAATATCTGAATGTAAATAGGAGGGACGACATGTCCAACTGAAATAGAAAACTGATAGATAAGGAGTAATAGACATGGAAACTTCTACTAGCAATATCCTGTAGCTTCCACAGCAACTACAGCTCGGCAAATGAATGGAAACCTCTAAGTTTGATATCTCTGTGGTTGAGCACCTAAAATAATAGAACAAGCGAAGGTATTTATAGAAAAATTGGTCAGAGCCCGAGTTGAAAACAATTTAAATATAGCAAGTGCATAAATTGATTTAATTAGCACATATATTATCCATGTTAACTTAACGTACTCACTTAACATGTTCACCTCTCATCTAACGTGCACACCTAGCGAATTTAACTACCCATACTAGTTCATTACTCTACCTGACTTTATGTAGGATAATCTCTATGTCTGAAGGAATAACAAATAACCCGCAACCAATATGTTTTTATTAAAGAATAGGTTTAAGAATATTATGATTCATTCTATTATCATTCTCCTCCCAACTGGTGGCCCAGTAAGTATATACCTTAATAAAATATCCAACAAGAAATAGAGAATGGAACTTAGTATACATATATAAAATCTCATTATGTATACATACAAACATATCTATATAACACCCATGGTTAAGAAAACCCCGATGCTAAGCATACTCGGCTATCTAGTCCCATTGCGTCGCTCACGCATAAAGGACATCAGGTTCAATCTGTCAAGAACCAATGAAATATATACACATATTGGAGGCGAACATAGTCCCAAGCCTATGGGCCAGGCACATTCCTATGCACCCATACGACCATCATCACTATCATTCTCACAGATAGCCCGTACCTAGGTTCCATGCTCTAGTGGTACGACTCAAAATCCCCCGAAGGCATACAAGATATGGTCGACCACAACGCGTTAACCCCCGTTCGATAGCCAGTAGCTAGGTATGTCATACACATAATATTCCAAGTAATAAGCATGCACACAACTTATACTCGTTAATAGGTAATCACATAACCCAAATACTATAATCTGCAAGTACTATTAATGCCATTACTCTTCTCGATGTCCGTATAAATGTATAGCCTCTCTAGGATTTACATACCCTCCTAGGTTTCCACCTAAATTCCATATCCCAAGTACCATTACCCTTTCATTCCTTAACACATTACAAATTTAAGCCACCCATTACTCACGTAGGTGAATACTCTTATATAATAACCATAAAAAGGTTTCTAACATAAACAAACCCCAAAAAACCATTCAGGAATTTCGTTAGAAGTTCCAGGATTCTCGTTCGAACGAGATCGTTCGAAAAAGTTCGTTCAAACGAAGTTCCAACTTCGAACGAACTTAGCAACTCGTTAGAAAGGTCATTGGAAATCTCGTTAGAAGTCTCGTTCGAACGAGCTCGCTCGAACGACCTGGGCAGGTCTTCTAACGAGAATTCTGGACATACCCTGTTCTTCCTTAACTTTGATTTTTCTCAACTTTTAATCCTCAAAAACATATGAATACTCATCCCAATCCAAATAAAATTTTATTAAATCAATTCCAATCACCTTAAGACACTTTTACCACAAATTAAAGGTCAAATCCTTTAAAAATAAAGAGGAATTAAGCCATCTCTTAAACTTCCAAAAATTCCTCTTAAATATGAACCCATAATTTTAATTGTCCAAACTCTTAATATAATTTTTGATTAAGACATAAATTTCCAAATTTTATTAGTCTAATCAAGGTAAAGACCTCTACATGCATACCCATCTACATTTCATAAGTTTTCTTCATTATTTAGTCTAATTAAACCCAAATTTTCATTGTTCCAAATCCATATCATCAAACCTAAATTAACAAGAACACTATATGCTAAAAAGAAGAGAAAGATAAACACTTGACTTAAAATGAACTTGTGATCCGCGGGTTGAAATTGGTATGGGAACGATCCTCTTGACATGACCTACGCGTTGGTGATTTTATTTTTTTTTTGCACGAAAGCTTGAATTCTTGGCCTAGGACTCTAATGGAGTCTTCTCCTTCTCTTCTCTCTTGGTTATCTCTCTCTTTGCCTCTCTCTCTCACACATAGGTTGAAGACTAACATAACACTAACCCTACATGCTTTTAATTACCCAATTTTCGTCCATCTCATTGCCCAAAAATTCCAAAAGACTAAAATACCCATTTGGGGTGTCATTTTGGGCTAAAATGACCCGAACTTCAAATAAAATACCCGAGTAGTATTTTCTGAATATTTTGACCCTTCCGAACACTCTGGCACACTCAAAATAATCATCCAAATTATATAAAAATAATTTACCTTTTTGAACCCCCAAATACATATTAGTGACGCGACTCAACGCATCCCAATTATTTATAATATAACTATTGTTTATCTCATCACCGGTCATAATATTATTTTAATAACTACTAACTCTCATCCCTCTAGTAATTATTATCATAAAATCGGATTAATTAAAATTTAAATTTTCTCCCTTTAATTTAATTAATCCCCATTTTCCATAATTTCATAAAAATAAATATGCGTAAAAGTACGGGGTATTACAGCTTCTTCATACTTCTCTGTTTTAGATATATAACAATCACTCATTAGCGCTACTACATACCCCAAAAGTCAGTACCACTGACCTCATGATCTGCCCTGAACCAATAATCAACATCAGTCTACAAAGAGGTCAGATTTATATTATAAGGAGCACTTTCTTTGTTGTGGATAAGAGAACTAAAAACTTCTTTTTTTTCAGTTGGTGAGAACTAAAAACTACTCTCTCCATCCCAAATAACAATCTCCGCTAAAATTTCACTAACTTTTGAGAAAAATATTTTTTTTAATATGAATTTAGATTGAAGTTAGTGCTTATATTCAATTTTATATACTATTTTCAAAAACAGTACTCTTAATAATTTTCTTTATTTAGGAGAGACAGAGTATTAAATAACAAGATTGATGTCTTGAGATGAACTTACATTCTGATACCTGGACACTTTTGCACCCGTTGAGCTGCCATCATTCCAACCAGATGAATCCAATGTTTTTGTATGCTTCACTAATACATCCTCACGTTGGCCTTTATATTTCCTGCCAAATGCATGCATTTGATGGAAGACAAATGAGAAAAGGAAAAATCAATGAATTCACGGACAAATATGTACCATATTTATGTAGCTTTGGAAAAATAGAGTGTTTTGAGGGGGGAGGGGGGGGGGGGAATCTATGGAGAACAATAATTGGAGAGTGTGTTGATATTTCTGCAAAAGGAAAATTGGGCAACCAATTTATCAGTTTTCTGATTCTCCTCTCTCCCATTCTTCATGTTCTCTATAATCTCAATGTCTCATCTCTCTTTAACACCGTGCCTTATAAAATGAAACATAATACTATAATAAAAGGAAATTGAAATTACAATTGCAATATTAAATCAAAACGATAAAATAAGAATAGAAATGGAACTGGACCCACCCCTTTACGTCCACCTTTAGCCCTCACAATTCCTCAGCGTAATATTAACCAAAATGATAGGGAGAAAAGGAGATGGACTACTTTTTTTTAATCTTTTCAACCTTGAACTAAAAGAAACATCCAATTTTTTGCAGACGGATCTAAAAATAATGTAACTATATTGTAACAGTGTTCAGCTAGAAATACATTCTCAAAGAACCATATGCACATAAGCACATGGGTTTAAACTTAAGAAACAATAACCTTAAACTTGTTAACATAAAAATAACATCTACACCATATCTGATCCATTCTTATAAGGGGTTTTGCACCCATCAATTTACGTACATATCAAATGAAAAGAAATACAACAAATAACTATAAAATGCGGACACTATTTTATGGCATATTTCTTTCACCCTGCCTTCCACGAAGTGTCTCAATTTTAGATATAACTAAAAACGAAATAAATGATTATTTGATGAACATATCAATGAAAAGAAATATGAAAGATAAAACTACAGATGTTGTGGAGTGATTAATTTAAAAATCAATAAGCTGTTTAATAATATAAAGATGGATATGCGGTTGAAGTATATAAGATCTTCCATGTTATTATAAATCCCTAAAATTAACAAAAGAGATAAAAATGGTATACCTGCTACTAAGAAATGGAGATGATGATATTTGGAAAGAGAGAGAGATAGAGATGAGGAACATGAATGAGTTTTCTAAAAACAAAAGTAGAGGTAGAAAACGTTTTCCACCTTCCATCATCAGTAAAATCGTGTTCGAACAACTACTGATGCTATCCTCTCCTCAACTTTTGGGGTCCTCAACTACTTATGCCATCCTCTAGTGATGCTGATAAAAAAATCATTAAAAGAATCAAGAATTAAAATTTAGATAATGACAAATAATCAAATAGTTTTGAAAACCACAAATAATCAAAACCTTTGAATTAAAAAAAAACATTGTCTCATGGAAACTAAGTGAGTCTAAAATTATGACTCATAAAAACTAAAACATAAACAAAACAAAACCCACAAATCTAAAAACCCAAAAGGTGGTAAAGATTTAGAGAATAGAGCTTTCGAATACCTTTTAATCAATTTCGAAGCTGAATCCATGGGGTGAGATGGATCTGCACAACTACATATTATATCTATACAAAACTACCCATAGTTGAGATGCGCTTAGAGGCAATATTTTCAGTGGGTTTCAAATGATTTAATCCCTTTTTCATAGTTGAGATTAAGTGAGAGAGATGTAGACCAAACGGAGTTCAGATTTAACCCACCCACCAAGTCTATTCAATAGGGTCTTGAGGAGGTTTGTGGAAGAAGGTTTTCACCGTCCAAGAGGGTCTGGAAGATCCCTGACCGAAGGGGTAGGTTTTGGATTTTGTTTTGGTTTAGTATTTGGGTTGATTTAAAAAGGCTTCTTTGTGGGATTTCATTTTTTTGGCTTAAGATATGGTTATGTTTGGCATGGTTAGTAGTGATGTAAGGTGTTGTTGAGTGATTTTGTAGTCTTTTTGATGAGGTTGATTTTCGTTTTTGGTTCTTTAGAGATGAAGGCAGTGTTGGGATTGTGCGTGGTGGTAGAGTTATGTCTGGTCTCTGAGATCTTCACTCGTCTGTCATTACAGATTCTTTTTTCTCGAGCCTTGCTCTATTTTTTTGGTATACGTAGCATCATTTTCTCCTTTTGTGCACCATCTTGAACTTTACATACAACCTCACAACGTTCAATCTGAGACGTTAGTTGATAAACACCAAAACCCACCAAATTTAATCCCAATTGCTAGTTGGAGGAGACAATAAAAGCCATCATCCTCCTATATATATATATATATATATATATATATTTATTTATTTATGTAAGAACATAAATTTCTAATTGAGTCCTTTGTAGTTTGGCTCAATTTCGGACAAAAATATTTGAGTCATAGGAAAGTGTTCTTGTGTATCCTTCAAGCCTATGACAAGTTTTAGTTGAAGACGTTGCGGCCTACTTATCAAGAGAACATCATTACCGAGTTTTAGTGCCATGTTTTAGGTCATCAACATCATACTTCAAGTTTCTAAAGGTATGAATGCTTTTATATATTTGTAGGACACTTGGAATAATTTTATGATGGGTGTAATTTTATTTTAAAATGAATTTTATTTTCAGAAGGTTATTTTTAGAACTTTTAATAAAGTTTTTAGGCTTAAAATTGAAAAATGAACTTTCTGTGATTTCGTTCGATATTGTCGTTCGAACAAGAATTTCATTCAAACCAGTTTGCCAATGACTTTTCCTTTTTGTCCACTGGAACTTAGTTAGAAGGTCATTCGAACGAGACTTTGTTCAAACAAAAATCTCGTTCGAATGAGATTTCTGACGGGAAAATATTTTTACAGTTTTTGGTAGTTTTTCTCCATGATCCCCCTCTTTTGTTCCCACTAACTCTTCCAGATGTATTTAGTGCGGGAACCACTTTTGAAAAACCAGCTTTCGATAACTTCTAAACACTTTTTGAGAGAAAATTTTTGAGAAAATTTCCCAACATCAAAGGTTCATTGTTTTTGTGTTTTTTGTGTTTTTGTGAATCCATGAAATAAATCCTACCAAAACACATACACCCAACTGTTTAGTTTATCCAAGTTTCTACATTTATATTATTTGGTTGGAGTATTTTGGCTCCGGGTTCACTTTTATACCCAAGAAGAAATGAGTTTGGGTTTCCTTCTACATCCCTCAAAGAAGAAGACACTTTTGTTTTGCTGCGACATTCTCACATGTTGAAAGGCACCATGCATGGTTGATGCCAGCTTGGTCTCAATTGATGGACTCTAACTTTCCGGTGAACTCCAAGATTATTCTCTAGGCGGAGGTTGAAGATCGAAGGAGCGTGTCAAGGCTTGAAGGGAGTTGAGTCAGTTGTGTAAGTCCTCTTGTCGATTCTTTGTAAAATTCATACCATACTTAGTGACTTTCTTAGGCCAGGGCCGTCCGAGATTTTTTTTCGTTGTGGGTTTTTCCTCATACATCGCCGTGTTGTGGGTTTGTAAATTAATTTTATCTTTTGCACAAATCACCTAGAACTCATGCTTAGGGTAAAAAGATAAAATTGGGTTTAATTCGCATTCTTGATTAAAATGGTGCAAGTTTAATTATTTGGGTAAATTTAGTTTAAGGTAATTTAATTCGAGTTGGCACTAAATTAATTGGATAATATTCTTGTCTAATTTGTTTAAACTTGATAATTAAATTAATTTGGTTTGAGTGAATTTAAGGTGTGAGTGAGTTTACTTTAATTCACTTTGTTGTGTTTAATTTTAATTTGTTTTAAGAAATTAAAATTTGTTATTTGTGTGTGTTGTGTTGAACTATCTCTATTCCTCATTAAAGGGAATAGATTTTAAAAGAAGTTTAAAATTGGGGGTCTACGTTTCCAACAATTTACTTTTTCAATAATTTCGGCTAACCGTGCCTATCACTTGTGGCACTAATCCAACATTTTCAAATATCATTTCCATTCTCAATTACTTAATTAATTGGTTCTCATAATATTAATTCTAGAAACATGTAAGTCTCACTCATCCCACATCCCTATTTTTCCGAATTTCCCATCACGAATTCATTAATAAATTTTTGAGTACAATTCACCCCAAATACTTTAATTTTCACCCCAGATAAAATTCTCAATTAATTTAAGTCATAATATAAATTCATATAAGTCTATAAGTCCTAAATTATCCCCGAACATCATAATTAGTTCCCAAATTTAAAATTATGAACATATTTTTATCAAATAAACCACAATATTTGTTGAAGTGTAGTCGAACGGTGTCAAAATCCACATTTGTAGGACTGCTTTAAAAATGCAAAAAATCGGATTCAAAAATTTATCCGAATCACCAATCTGACTTCAAATTTGGATTCTACACGAAAAAGTGAGCCGGGTATTTGTTTTGAGTCTCCCTATCTCATAACCATTTATTAATTTCAATCTTCCAATTCATAATCCATCTATTAACATGGGAATCAAATTCCAAATTTCAGTTCTAAATAATCACACATGTATTTTTTTAAATCATTTGTCAAAAAACCCAATTGTATAAGAATGCCATCCCAAAATTATTTCCCAATCGTTATATGAATTGAAATTAAACACATAAATAAATAGCAAGCTAATCACTTGCCTTAATAGTCGTAGTGTCTAAATTTGCTAACTAAAATATCCGATTTTCTTCACAAATCTTCTAACTTGAATTATCTTTGAATTTCTTTAGCTTTTTTTGGAAACTTCTAAGTTTTTCTCCTCTTTTCTCTTCACTTTCTCTCCAACCTTTTGTTTTACTCAAAGAAATTTTTTGTATTTGTAATATGATTGTCTGTTTCCCTTAAACATTTCATTTTATAACATCAATCCGGAAATTGACTCTTCATGTTCCATTAAAAAGACCTAAACGCCCATGTACTAGTCCTGACTAGTCTAAAAAGCCCCTAAGATCCAAACACAATCCCAGGGTACATAATTTTGACCCGTTCGGGATCAACCGTTCACTCAAAATCATCATCCGAGCCACTTATCATCAATTCACCATCTTATTCCAAATTGACCCCACACGAACGTCCTGAATAAGATACTATTAACCCGTTCCTTTCAGTCACTTATGACGTAATATAAAATAACGCGATTTCCTTTACTTATCACACGAGTAAATATAATAACACATAAATACTAATCCATTTCTCGCTAATTAATATTTATTTAAATTCGATTTATTTTTGTAATTTAATAAAATTACCGCGACGCGTGTAATTTAAGTATTCCTAAAAATACAGGGTGTTACACCATCTATTTAAGATCCAAGCATTTTTTATTTTCCCAATATGGACATAAATTTAATATTATGATCACGCAAGGGAGTACCACCCAACATCTTTGTGTTAACCACCCTTTCCATAACATGTATCCTCGCGACACAATTCTAATCCTCAAATATATCCTTGATATTCAAAACCATGTTGAAAGCTCTTGATATATATTGATGCATGCATGGTAACACATTAGTCATAGAGGTCAATATGTATCAACGGGCCATCTGATCACCTTTTCACCACCTTTGATAAACCCAAACATCCTATTTGGATGTCTCCTCATCAAACTTGGTAGTGCATAGTCTAGTTAAAATAAATTTATACTTCTTAACAATTAAGACAATGTCTAAATTTCTTATAAAGTCTATAAAGTTCATGCTAATTAATTTGTCATTCTTTAATATTGAAGCAAGTGGATTGAATGCTAAACTCATTTTCAATTTTGAGAATCGTTATTTGAAAAATAAATTATTTTAAAATTAAAGATGTTAGAAATAGCTTTGATTTAAATTTAATTTTCCATTCCTAAATTGTCAATTAGAACTAATTCCGTCGATCATCCTAATTACTTTGTGAAGTGTGATTTCACAATGGGAGCCTAAACCACCTAACCCTAAACTAGATAAATTTTCATCTTCTAGTTATGATCTCCAGACAGTTTAGGAATCTTTTGTCCTATATAATTGAATAGCCAGCAACTCTTGGCCCCACAACTAATGACATTGACTCCGACATGTAAGATATCATTAGTTGTGTTTAAGTGTATACAGTCGGTTAGTTCATTAAAATTAAATATTCTCATGTAAAACTTCACAGATTGGAGGACCAAACTCAGTAACGTTTAATTTTAAAAAACTATCACTTACAAATTTTAAAAATGTCATGATTCTGTGATCAATTCCCTCTGATGGGGAGGAAATCCAATTACTAATCTAAGAAATTAATCACGCTGCATTTTCAAAATAACGATCGAGACCGTGGGATTTATGTTGAAACCCACTTAAAATTTTTAACTTGAGGGTGTTTTGAAAAACTATTCATTAAATTCTAAATGCCTTAATTAAAATATTGGTAATTTTCAATTCACTTTTATAAATTAAATTTCCCCATTGCATTATTTTAATTTTCCAAAATTAAATGATTTTTAAATTAAAATAAAGCTCAAAGATCAAAATTAATTTATATCTTTTAATTAATTACTCGATGAAATTCAATTAAGAAAAAAATAAACAAAAATGGATTTTTCAGAAACACTGTGATCTAGGTCAGTTACAATACTAGTCCTATAACGTGGGATCCTAATTAATTAATTAATTAGCACACAATATTTATCAACATGACAATGATGGTGGAATAACAATAAAATATAATAACATGTAATTATAATTCAAATTGGAAACAAACTCCCCTTTTCATCATGGTCTAGAGTTCCTCTTGAAGTAGAATTTTTTAAGATCAAGAATCCCATTTGTAGTAGAATTTCTTTCGAACAAGAGTCCTCTTTCAAGTAGATTTTTATAAAATTTGAGTTCTTCATGTCCTTTGCATTTGGAAATACTCCTCTCTGATTAGGGAAATATCGACATGGAGATCCATTGCAAAACTAGTGAAAAGAATAATAAAAACAAACAAATTCATACCTGTTGGCCAAGGCTGGATTTATTCACCCAAAGATTAAAATGATCCGAGACCAAACTGGATTGTTTGATGGGGGTTTGAATCTATCCGAGTTTATAGGTCATCTTCCTCATCCGGGGCTAGCAAACATCGCGTAAAAACCATTCAAACTTTACTACACAAAATCAGTCATATTTTCGTCATCTTTGACTGTGGCAATAAGTAATTATCAAGGTCAAGGATGGTGATAGTTCTAGAAGAGAAAAAATACCATGTTGTGGTCCATTTAACCCTATACATTTGGTCAAACTTAGGGATGACCTATATCTTTGCACATTTATGGATCGTGACAAGATAAGCCTTATCATGGTTCGATCCCGGTCATTGATCGTGAAAAATACTCTCTTGTCACGGTCATGTCATGATTATTGATCGTGAAAAATATTCTCTTATAACAATACACTATCGTAAAAACACAATCCTTATCACTGTCATGACCATCACAAAACTGCAACCTAAAAAAATGATGAACAACAGCTACTACCCAATAGAAAACTTGCTTCAAAATAGAAAAATAACATGTTTTGTTCAAATAAAACAACAAACAATGAAACACAATACAATATAACATTAAAAATTTCAAGCCAAACATGCAATTAAACGAATCAAACCAAATTACATCATATACAAGATTAAGTACATCAAAACAACATTTTAATTATAAATCATAAGTACCAAAATAAAAAATCTCAATATTGCTCTCGGGAAAAAGTCGGCCAAACAATAAATGACCCCACCACGCCATCGATATGTCGAGCACCACCTTGCTCATCCAACTACAAAACTTCGACTCTTTCCCCGGGAAAACCAGGACTCATAAGTATGCATTGGATGGTTGTGCACTATGGTGCCCGCAATGTCATTCGTATCCTTCTCTCCCTTGGAAATTCATATTCTTTATGCATGTCATGCATAAAAGTCTCTTCCCAGATGTCTCAAATGGAGTTAGGATATTCGGGTTGGGGGTAGATTATATATCTTAAAGGGATAATGAGTCGAACAACATTGGCGAGGGGGATGGAGTAGAGTTCCTCTCACCAACCTTCTCCTTACCCTTTCATTTATCCTTCTCCTTCCCCTTCCCCTACTTCGTTCATTCTTGTTTAACCGATTTGAACATATGATTCATGTTTTTTTGGATATTTTCCAACTTCAAGTTTGTCTTCACTTTGGACGTGCCAACCTTTGAGGCAACCCACTACGAATGAAAGTAAGGCCTATCATAATTTACTTTCCTATCGGGGTGTTGGCACCCTAAGAATTACCTTTTCTTTATGGGCCCGTCACTTGGCTCGGTGCATCTGTACTCAAAGATGCCTTGTCAGCATCACTCTGGCCGTTGTGCATTACCTTTATCCTATCCTGAAATAATACAAAAACACGTCATTAACTTTGAAAGTTAATGCTAATAAATTACTATAATTAAAAACGTAATTTCAATTATAACTTACCAAAGTCGCAATGACTTGTGGATTAACAACCTCGTCACTCGTCAGTCGAACCAATACATAGGATTCAAACCTATGTGGCTTTCCCCCTCGACCACTCCTAGACTCCTATACTGATTAGATTAATAGTGAAATTTAATTTTCTATTAAACAAAATGTGATCAAATTCAAGTAATACACTTATCATTGTATGACCCACCTCTACATAGAGATGTCTGCTCGGAGTAGTGCACATTCATTTTCTATGATAAGCTAGTCCTCGTTGAGTCACGAATGGACATCAGGTTATCAAATGCTTCAAAATCTACAATCCTTTGCCTGTTGGCCAATGTGGTCAAATACTTCTTTGGGATTGTGTTCCTCCATCGCAACATGGACTCTCGATCATTACCAAAATAGAGGGAGCGAAAATTCTTCTTCCACATCTTTCATTGCTCACGTATAATGAACAATTAATTATCTTGAAATTTTTGAGGAAAGTTGAATTGTTTTTGTCCAACAAACATATAATATAAGAAACTTAGTGAATTAACAATCAACAAACACATAATAAAATTTAATATGAAAGTCATATGTTTAATATAAATATTGAGATTTTAATACCTGTAGGTCCCCCAAAATGGCCATCTTTAGCTAGTCGGGCACAGTTCTCCAATTATTGTATCCTACACCAATTATTGATTTCACTAATTCTCCCAACCTCATCATTAAAGTCATATTATTTTTTATGTCGCTTCTAGTCTTATCGAATTTAATGGGTTTTCATTTATAATTCATCGTCCCGTCATTTTGTCCCGAGGTATGATGTCCTGATGCAGACATATCTCCAAAAAATAAGATTCAGTCGCACGATATATAATATAAATCAAATAGAAATACTTAATCACCATACAAAAATTTAAATAACACAAAACTATCCCAACTCATTATGGTTGTATCCAAGTTAGTTTAGTGTTATGTGAAGTGATCGTGCCTCTTTCTAGGTAGTTGTATTGTTAAATTATGTTTTCACCCATTTACACCCTATTTTCAAGTTTAAGCCTTGTATTTTGTTTTTATTATTTTACCAAATTCTCACTCGTGAGTTACATGACTGTACTAGTTGCTTTTACAAGTTAGTATAGTACCGTGTGATGTGATTGTGCCTCTTTCTAGGGAGTTTTGTCATTAAATTATGTTTTCAACCCTTAAGCCCCTTTTCATGATTACGCCTTGTACTTTGTAATTTTCTACCAAATTCTCACCCCGTGAGTGACACGACTGCACCGATTGTTTCTACAAGTTAATTTAGTATCGCGTAACTTAATCATGCCTCTTCTCGTGAAGTTGTGTTGTTAAATTATATTTTCACCTCTTAATGCCCTATTTTCAAATTTAAGCTTTGTATTTTTGAATTTTCAGTCAAATTCTCAGCCCGTGAGTTACACGACTACACCGATTGTTTCTACAAGTTAGTTTCATTTTAATCATATTCCATATCCTAATCGAATCTAGCTTTCAAAATCTATATGAATTTGAAGAACATTAAAAATTACCAAAGAACGTTTATGGTCTTCTTTGACATTTCACCCAGAATCCCAAAGTCCTTCACATTGTTAAATAAACCTCAAATTATGCATTTTAGCCCCAATGAATACATTTATAATAAACAACTACGTTAAAATGAAACCCAAACATATATGAAAGTCAAATATTCACATTGTAATGAAGAATAGTTTGAATGTTCAAACCTAGTTTTTACAAAAATGGTTTCCAACAATATCAAAGTCATAGATGTCTATATAATTAGTTAAAATATATATATATATATATATATATATATATATATATATATATATATATATATATATATATATATATATATGGAAAGGCCTACAAAAGCCATTTTTTAATTTTTTCAAGTTAAATATTCAACTTAAACAAAATTAACCCTAAGCACCAATTTTAAACGAAAGTTTTGTAAACCAGTTTTAGCCAATTTATGTTTTCCTAAAACACGAATCTAGGTGATAGCAGGATAAATTAAAATAAATAATCACACAACGCCCAATGTACGAGAAAAATCAAAATGGGAAAAAACCTCGGATGGCCTAGCCAACACAATTCACTATGATATAAAATTACACAAGACTGACATAAGACTTACACAGTGACTCGATGCCCTTGCAAGCCTTGACGCGTCTTTAATCTTTAACCATTCCTCCATAGCGACATGTAGGAGTCCACCTACACAGTGCCATAACGCGTGAGTCCACACATTCCTTAGTATCCACAAATACATCTCAATAACCGTCACACAATATAGAGTCCACCGTATGAAAACAAATGTGGTATAAAATCCACGACACGACGTAATTCTCAACAAGATGTAGAGAAGAAAATAATGCTTCCCACGAACAAACAAGATCTCAAAGAATAATATGATGAACACTTAGATCTTTAAAACATTGGATGTAAACTCTGGTTTTGTTTGGAAAACTTAATCATAAATGATCAAGGAAATGTGGAGAAATTTTGAAAGTGTTTTGAGAACTCAAAAGTTATAGAAAATTCTCAAATACAAATGTTGCTCCACACTCATATTTATAGAAGGTTTCCAAAAAATTAGATTAGCACAAATATGAGTTTTTCATTGAAAAATGCAATGGGTCGTTCAAATAAAGATCAATCTCATTCGAATGAGGTACCTGTTCTCATACGAACAGTATCTAAAGAGATATCCAACGAGAAAACATTAAAGGTTAATTTTGACACTTTTAAGTTTGTTAGATGAAGGTTCTAATGAGGTGTAGTATCTTGTTTGAAAGATAGTTCCAATGTCATTAGAACGACATGTAAAGAGTTTCTAAAATCAATTTAAAAACATTTTTTACAAAACGACACCCAAAACCAAATATCTAAGGATCAAAATATATACTCATTCATACCTTGGAGACCTTGGAAGTTGAAGATGAGACATGTCATAAAACATGGTTCGATGATATATTCTACTTAACTTGGCCTCTATGTATTTTCAATCAAACACGTCGTAGGCGTGAAAGGTAAACACATCCAACACCTAATGTATGACTAAAAGGACTTATCCAAACATTAAATAAGATAAAATACGTAAAAGTTGACTCCATTAGAAATTTGTCCTTACAAATCTCCACCTTTGACTATTCTGGGATAAAATTGAGAAACCTATGGACTTTCAAGCTCATATAAAAGACTCTATCCTCAACCCCAAAAGTAAGAAGTCTCGATTGACTCATAAGCTTCAGTAGCTTTTCGAGCTTGTAAAATTTTTTTGGATGTTACAAATCTGCAAACTTAAACACACCATCAAATGCAAAGGGACTATAAAAATATAAATCTACAGATGAATAAACTCTCCCCATTTATCTAACCATCTCTACCTAAGTTAGGGTGTCCCTGATCTCCACTGAACTATAAAGATTGAGATACCATTTCTCCCCCTCTTTTTCAGGAATAGATAAATTATGAAGGTCCATGATAAAACTATTTATCCTCAATAAAGCAAAATCTCCCCCCAAATGAAACAAGGATAGCAATGCATGAAAATAAGCATATTACGCATTAACGAAAAGTGAAACATGCAACTACAAACAATATGGCAACACAAGAACACATAATCCAAACAAGACCAATTTTAATGCAAAATGATACAAACTTGAATACACACGAAAGCTTAGGATACCAAAACAAAGCAACAAAACATACCAATATTATCATATCGATTTGATTCAAAGATAAATCACATGGCAACATGGATTAATGCACATGTAGGGACTCAAAATAAACGATACCATATATAAATATGCAGAGGACACCAATTACACACACACACACACACACACACACACACACACATATATATATATATATATATATATATAAACACAACAAAATACACAAATAAGCTTTTCACACTAGCATAGTATCAATGTGTCTAAATGAACATGTGGTAAACGAAGTTAAGGTACGTGAACTAGATTCAAAAGAAATACCAAACCACTCAAAAATGCCCAAAGAGTAATATTTGACCGCCTTAACTTTATGAAACAAATGTTTTACCTCATGGTGACATATAAAGTGAACTCATGAATGGACAAACAAGCACAATGAAAACGGGCGTAGATTTTGATGATTCTCAATCAATAGTATCATAAAAATTAATCATAACTATGACTCATTGTGCTAACCAATTTTTATTAACCAAACACCCTAAAACCTAAACATATACCAATTTCCTCACTAAAATATTTTGACGATACCAATTTATTGATCAATGTTAAAAACATGTGGACTTGGCAATTTATTCTTTTATTTTGACTCTTTTTCTTTTAGGCTCTTACCAGTGGTGGACTTTCATGCAAAGGAGGTTTCTCCTGTCATAGCCTTTTCTCGTGCACACTCATATTTTTCAATAAAAATAAACTCATGGAAAATGGTTCTTACATGCACAAATTCTTCATAGTCAAATAGATATGTATAGTGACAAGATTTTTAGGAGAATATCTAACTCAACTCATGTAACATATGAAGTTAGAATTCAAAAGAGCTCGTATATGTATGTGAAGAGTTATATGCAAAGTAAATTCATGAAGCAAATTAGAGTCGAGAAACTACACGCAAGCATGATTAAGAACAATGCTAAGAATTTTAAACTATATTCTAATGTCCTAGCCACATGGAAAAGGGAATGAAGTGGATTTAAATACACCTATATACCACAGAAAATGTGTAAAATCAAACTACTTATAGATGAAAATATTTTTGAGTTTTAAAACATTTTTCAAAGTGATTCCAATTTTAATAAAAAAAAACACAATCTTTTCGTATTTTTCTCAATAAGCCCAAAATATGGAAAAATGGAAATACAAAAGAAGAACATCATTGAACTAGAAATAAAATATAACATGAAATGCAAATATTAGTGTTTGAAAAACATGCAACCAAAATCACTTATAAGAAATAGCATGGGAAAATTCATGTGATGCATTGCACAAGTCAATAAGTCCAATATTCAATATCTTTAAAAATGACTTCCTAACCCAAATAGATGAGTAATTAATGTCTCGGGATTTAGGAACAATGTTGACACGAGATCTAGACTTCCTAGGACCTCTTCTAAGATCACAATAAAATTCCCTAAGGTGATCTTTTCAACCACAATGTGAATAAGGTAAACATAAGGAATACGACCTTTGGGTTGACCTCTTCTAACATCATAGGCTACGATTGACACTCTTAAACAAATAATGGTCTAGGCTTTAGAAGCAGAAGTATGTTGACTATCAAAGTTGATTTTATCACCACTATAGTCTTTTAAATCAACTTCAAAACTCTAGACTCAAGGAAAGACTTAAACTCTTCAAAAGTTAGTTACTCCTACTTCAAATTTTTAATAATACCTACAAGGTTATATTAATCCCATTTAATGTAAGCTAACTTATCCCTAAGAGTCTTTTCATGTTCCTTCAAATCATTCATTAATTTATTATTATCCTCAATAGCACATACACTAACCCTTGTCTCAAACATTTTAGAGTCCTTTAATTCATTCTATAAAACTTGGATTATTTATTAAAGCATGTATCTAGCTGATCTCATGATAAAGTAAAATAAGCAATCACATAATACCCGATGTATGAGGAAAACTCAATTTGGAAAAATCTGGGATGGCCCAGCCAACACAATTCACTAAGATGCAAAATTACATAAGATTGATTGAAGACATACCCAGCAACTCGATGCCCTTGCAAGCCTTGATGTGTCTTCAATCTTCAACTCTTCTACAATAACGTAGGAGTGAACCTTTGCATTACTACAACGCGTGATTCCACACATACCTTAATATCCAGCGATACAACTCAATAACTGTCACATAATACAGATACCATCGTATGAAAACAAATCAGGTAAGAAATCCATCACTCGAAACAATTCTCAATAAGATCTAAGGAAAAAAATAATGGTGCCCACTGTAACACCCCGTATTTTTGGTACATTTAAAATTTAATTAATTCGGGAATTCTAAATTACTAGTGTGTTGTAATTTAATGAATTAATTATGGTAAAATAATATATAAATATTAATCTGGGATTGAATGGTTAATATTTAGGGAAACTTATTTACTAAGTGAATAGTAATAATGTAATTACGCTGTTTCGAGTATTAATGACGAGGTATGTACTTATCACATTCAGAAGTCGGTATAGACTATATTGGGTGGGGGATAAGTATTTTTATAAATTAATTCGGATACAAATTCTGAGTGTACAGTTGAGTCCGAATGGGCCGAGATAGTCGGAAAAGTGTACCCGGGGGTAGTAAACGGGTCACGGGACGTTTTTAGACATAGTCGGGCCCACTCGGGGGCATTTAGGTAACTTGGGCTTGGCCCATTAGTCAAAAAACGGGATTAGGGAAATTAACCTAATAAAAAGAAATAAGGGCATGGCTGAGCTTAATTAGAGAGAAGAATTAAAGGGTTAGAAAACCCTAACAGCAGCCAAAGCCATTTGGGGATCTCAAAAGAGCCAACAAAGGCCATCTTCAACCTTGGAACCCATCTCAAATTCAGACACTACGAAACCAGAGGCAAGTGAATAACTTGCAATAGTATTAAATATGTCTTTCAATTCATATCTGTGTGATGTAATGAATTAAAATTCATTTTGGGGTTTCATGGCATAAACATGGGGTTTTGAAAAACAAAAGAAAATATTAATCTGATTTGCCAAAGTTTATGAGGATTTATGTAAAAATCTGATATTGGAATATTGATGTGTATCTGTTAGAATGATATCCGGATAAATTAGAACGAGTTTGATGAAGAAATTTGGGGTGTAAATGTGTTTATGGATAAAGATATATTTTTCCCCAAAATTATGAATCAGTAGTTTATGGACGAATTGATGATTGTTGTGGACTTTCTGGGGGATCCTAATAAGGTTTCTAATATGTACCTGTGATAAGAAGGCTTGTAATTCATGTTAGAAGAGATTAGGGTTTGAGTAAATCCGTCCATGGCTGCCCTGTCTTCGCGAAGAAGACGAAGACCTGTTCGACCGATCGATCGACGGTCTGGGGTCGATCGATCGACGGTCGGCAGAACTTGGCAGTTTCGCCAGTTAATTATATAAAAGGGGAAATTCATATAAAAATCTTATGTAATTAATTATTGAGAAATTAAATACATGAGTTAAATCAAATTAATTGTAGATAAATTAATTAAGGTTTGAGGCAGAAAATTTGGTGGAGTGAAACCGAAATGTAATAATTTAATTAGACAGAGGCTAATAAATTAGAGTCGGGGATTTTGACTCGGGTAAATTTATTTTGGGCTACGAGAGTACATCCAAATTTATGGTGGGGGCGACACCAAAAGTAACTTAATTAATTAAGGTGCAATTTAATTAATATTTAGAGTTGGACCATAAACTCTTAATAATTTTAATAGGCATATGTTACGGATTTACCGCACGGTATAGCCGGGACTTTTATATTTATACGGATGTGATAGTATATATATATGGTGTGTACATTAATATCAGTGATTAGATATTTTATACTATAGTGCTATAGGGGGAGGTTGCGCGTAGTGGATGAATCCCCTAGCTTGAGGAGTATGGTGAGTATATTCCCAAGGTCATAGCGTCCATTATATGGGTGAGGGACATCTCACTTTCAGGGAAGGAATAAGACCGCGTCCAATTATTTATTTTTATCAAGTTGGTGTTAAATTCTGACTTGGGATAACTAGGCTATGTGATTGTACTTGTGGGATAGCACTTTATAGAATTTACATTCTGTGAGTATTTTACTCGGGTGGATGCAAGTTGTTAAATATATTACAGTATGATTGTGAATGCTGAAATATGATTATAAGTATATAATTGGATAATTAATTATATACGGGTTAGTAATGAAAAATATGAGTGGTTTCATATGTATAACAAGTGTAGAAGTTATATGAATTTAAAAAGGGAAATGTTTTAGTTAAGTTGATGTTATTAATAGCTTAAAAATCATCATCACTATATACTCAGTTAGAGTAGGGTGGGTATAAAGAAACTATGTTAATTATCTAGTCATGAGATGAATAACTCGGTAATTTAATTAAAGTGTTAGTAGTGTACATTAGAGGAGGGGTAAGGAAGTCCTCAAGAGAGTGCGATACTAACTAGAATATGAAGAGCATGCATATTTATTTATTACTGCAAGTTAATCATTTGTTAAATGTTTTCCAAATGTTTTGGGTACTAACCCTTGCTATAAATCTATTTTCCAAACCTTTTAGGTGTCCAGCCACAGGGACGCCAGCCTTAACTAAATTCCAGGGATCCGTTGCTGCAGCATATGTGGATGTTGCGGGGGTTTTGATAGACGCCTCATTCTTCGATCTTAATGTAGAAATTCATGATTAGTTATTCGAGCATGTCGCTCACATTCCGTTTATTTATATTAGACTTGTTGGGAGTTCGTTTTTGTCTTTACGGGATTTATTATTATTTGGACCGATGGTTTATTCTGTTAAATATTTTTACTTGTGGATGATTAATTCAGTTATCTGTGATTGTTGTATTATTTTATTTTCCACATGGGTTTTTGTTTAAATAATGAAAGATAAAAATTGGCACCAGTCTATTTTTCTCACTTAGGTGGTTAGTAGTTTAATAAGACGACAGTGATGCTAAGAATAGACCAAATGAGAAACCTATTCTAACTTGATTTAGGACTGATCACCCGGGATTAATTAGGCGGGGTGTCACACCCACAAATAAACAAGATCTCAAAGAATAATATTACGAACACTTGGATCTTTAAAACATTGGGTGTAAAATAGGGTTTTAATTCCAAAACTTAATCATAAATGATCAAGGAAAATTGAGAGAAGCAAGAAAAATGAGAATTGTTTTAATTTTGGACTTTTCTATTTTGGAAGTTTTTTTAGAACTTGTGCATAAATTAAAAGTTTTTTGATAGGAGTGTGCATAAAGTTATAGAACTTGTGCATAAAGCAAGGAAAATTTGTGCATAAATGATCAAAAAACTTCCAAAATAGAAAATTAAAACTTAATCATAAATGATCAAGGAAGTTTTTTGAGAACTCAAAAGTTATAGAGAAGTCCAAAATAAAACTATTGCTCTACACTCCTTTTTATAGGAGGTTTTCCAAAAATGAGATAAGCAAGAAAAATGAGATAAGCATAAAAAATGAATTTTGCATTGAAAATATGGTAGATCATTCGAACAAAAACCAATATTTTTCGAATGAGGTCAATTCTCATTCGAATAGCTTAACGCTAATTTTTATTCTTTTGAAGTTTGTTGGATCCAGGTTGTAACGAGGTACAATATCTCGTTCAAACGATAATGCCAATGTCATTAGAACGACTTGTAAAGAATTTCTAAAATCTTTTTAAAATTAGTTCAAGAACATTTTTTACAAAATGACACCCAAAACTAATATCCAAGAATCAAAATATATACTCATTCATACCTAAGAGATCCTTGGAAGTCGAAGAAGAAACTGGGCACAAAACACGTCTCGATGATGGTCTTTTTAGCTTGGCTGGTACGTGTTTAATCAAACACATCATAGGCTTGAAAGGTAAACACATTCAACACCTAACCTATTACTAAAAGGTTTTGTCCAATCATGGAATAAGATAAAATGCATATAAATTGACACCATCAGAAATTTGTTATTATAAGTAGTTTATAATAAACAAATAAATTATAATGAATCCTAAACAAATGTATAAAGTCAAATATTCACTTTCTAATGAACAAGTGTTTCAATGTTAAAACCTTATTTTTGCACAACTTGATTTCAAAAAATAAGAAGACAATACTTGTATATACAATTAGCTTATAACACATGTATTTAAGAACTACACACACACACACACACACACACACACACACACATATATATATATATGTGTGTGTGTGTGTGTGTGTGTGTGTGTGTCAATCATACCTTTTGAGTGAATGAAAATGGGGATTCTGACCTAGGAGAGATAGGAGGGAAAGAGAAAATGTTAAACAAAAAAAGGGTTTTAAATGGGTTGTGGTTGTCAGAATTGTCACAGTCTTTAATCATGACAAGGAGCGTGAAAAAAATTATCGTATCTTTGTCACGGTCAAGGATCATGACAAGGCTTATCATAATCATGACAACAAATGCATATTTTTTATCACAATCCTTGACTGTGACAGAGGTTGTCCAGAAAAGTGAGACAATTTTTCTCTGTTGATGTAGTTCTTGGTCAAAACTTCACTTAACTCCATGGAACTCTTCCCAATGACAAAACTCATGTAAATAAAGGGTACCAACTAGTAAAAACTATTACATCCATTTATAATTTCTCTAATTACATCGATTAATGAAATAACTAAATTGACCTTATTACTATAACCAAATTGAATCTATGAAGAAAATGACTACGAATAAACCACCGTAGGATCTATTCCCAAAAAACAACATTTATATGACCATGATGAAAATAATATAAACATTATAACCCTATAGACCCATGTTAGTAAGAGAAAACGTACGAATAAGTTCATTCCCACAACATGCAAAATTAGGGTTGTCATAGTCGACACTGACCTTGGTAAAACATGAGCGGTCTATAATCGGGGATCTGATACTAACTGTTTGGGGATTGGTATATGCAAAAAATATTTTTAGACCCAAAAATCTGATTGATAATGTATTAGAAAGTAAAAAAATAGGTTTAAAACATAAACCTAGGGTTTTAAATCATGATACCTTAGCGAATCTTGTTGGTGATTCGAATGACGAGAAATAAATTTTGAGGAAAATGAAGGGGTTGCCTTTTTCTATCCTCCAAAACCTTGATAGAACATAACAAAAGTGTAAGATCTTATAGTATATGATCCTACCAAAGCAAACTATGTGTGTGGGCACTCTTGTATATTAATACTGTGGGTGAGATGTGACCTTCTCTCTCTACACCTCTTCATAAAAAATTGAATAATATTTTTCATCTCCCTCGCTAACCCTCAATAATGAATATATATCTTAAAATCCTAGATTACACAAATATATTAGTATAATTCATGGTCCATGGAAAAACTAGGTTTCCAGAGATTCTAGGCCTGTTATTTTGGGTAAATGAAGTATATTAAGGACTAAGACTAAATACATAGATTGTCTTCCAAACAAATACTAAAAAATACCAAATGCATCCCCTTTATTTGTTTCCATTCTCTATTTGACCGTAATTAACACCACTAAATAATCACAACTTCATGCTAACTTAATTATCTCAAAATCACTCGAAATAATTAGGCCATGTTTGCAAAGTTGTTATGATAAATAATATGTTTTCCCGTATTAAGCATACAATGTCATGTTGGTCAAATCAATTAACATCTAATTGATTTAACCAACTTCTTATTGAACCCTTGATTCTAATACTTGACTTATTTGATACTCTATCAGATCACAAAATACTCCATTGATCAAGTTTATTAGTAGAAACAAAACTTATAATCTATTAAGGGTGTATCACAATCCAAGATATTTTTTGGACATGGATCACTATAAATTATTATCTTAGACTTACTTACATAATGATTAACCAACTTGCGGAGATTTAGATCAAATAAGATTTAACAACACCCATAAAAATGGATTAATATGAATTATGATCTCAGACTTACTTACACAATAATTACCAACTTGCGGAGGGTTAGATCAAATAAGATTGAATCACACCTATAAAGAGAAAAAGAAAAGATTGTGCAAGAATTCCAATCTTTATAACTCTCTATATTAAGAATCTATGCATCCTTTACAAAGATGTGAGATTATGCAAGTGCAATCTAGTCAGTAGCTAGATTTGAATCTCACTCGTGATCCCATTTAATACATTCTTGAATATACCCATCACAATCCTTTGTGAACTATGAAATACGTTCTAGAACCATCATATATTGTTTTTGTAGTTTAATAGAGATTTCTAGGAACGCACTCTTAGGTTTATTAGTAGGATGTCAACTCCCTATCTAGGATGTGAACTATTCATTTGTACTAGAACTACAATTTGGATCTCTCATGATCAGGCCGAACCCAACTTATTGGAATTTCTACCAAGTCCAATTGACCTACATTACATACAATATATTTAAAGAATAAATATAAGGCATTATCACAAACACGATTCTTATTTAAAATTAACCTGGCACGACTTTATTAAAAAGTAAGCGCCATACGTGGTTTTAAGAATAAAACCCAAACAATTGGGTATGCGAGTATTATGTGATATCTAATCATATTATGCTACATATGATTATGTGTGGATGTAAACATACATATGGAAATATGTGGCTTATGGGAATCTATAGCGTATATCTTATTGTTCGGTTGACATGGATGTGGATTATACGGAGTTGTATTCTTCATATATATTGCAAGATAAAACTATATCATACTTGATAGCCCAATACTTAATACTTATCGTTATTGGGTGTAACTTTAGTTGTGACATTATTGTAGATTATTTCACTTATATTGAGGGGTGAGGTATATTTTCCATGGGAATGTCGATGTATTGACATACTTAAATAAATGAGTTGCATAGAACAGGTAAAAGAACAAGTCACCGCCTCGAGAGAGAGGTATCAAAGACAAACTGATGCATACAAAACCAATAGTTCAAAGGTTCAGGGGCTAAGTTACAGAATGGAAAGGTGTTAGGCATTCATCCCCCCCTTTCGGTCTCTTATGGTCTTGTGTTATTTTTTTACTTTATTTCTTCGTAAAGTGTGTTTATGTGTATATATAATGGAGCTCGTAATTTCCCAACTCATATCTAGGAAGAGATAGAGTGAGGCAATCCATATGAGTGTTGCCAAAATAATATATATAGAAAATACGATTTGTGCATTTATCGCGATATTGATCATTATGATGAAACAATAACATGTCTTAGATGAAACGCTAGTAAGAGTTACAAACATAATTGGTATAGTAATGCAAGAATATGATAAATGCGAAAATGTGGAACTTGGAAAAATTGGAAAACGAGAATCTTGGAAAATTGGACAATTGGAATTGATTCTCGGGTTTTAATACGAAACGCCTATATATCCAATAAAGGCATCAAAGTCCATGTAGTTCGAATTTGGTATAAGGGGTGGGGTTTATCCCATAGATTCGAACAGGATTGTATTATATCTGTGTGTATAAAATGTGTTTTAGTTTTGAAAAAGTGTGATGGATAATCCCGTTCAGAATTTATGGGCGTAACCCTCTTTGTGTTTGTTTTGGGCTTTTTTTAATAGAAAATGAAGTATGTGCAATATAAAAAATGTAGGATGTTAATGTGTATGAACTAAAGTAAAACTAGATTATGAATCTAATGTATATAATGCAAAAATAAGGAATCTAAAGAGAGCGGGAAGAAATTGGACCTTTTATGAAGCTTGATCTTTGATCATGGATGAACTCCCTTGAATGTGAGATGAATGTTGGACGAGAGAGAATGAGATTTTTCCAAATTGGGTATGAAAATGATGGGAATGTAAGCTTGAATGAAATTTCACATGAAGAAAATTTACTGATTTTGAGAGAATGTTACTGAGATCATTGATGCTGATGGATTTCAGGTGTGCTTTGGGAGTGAGGTAAGGGGTATGAAAAGGATGGGAATGACCTCTATTTATAAGGTAAGGGGTGGTGTCGATTGGAATGGGCTTAGTCTTTCCTATCGATAGGTAACCCTTGACACACTGCCAATAGGCAGGGAACTGGAGCTACCAATTGGTAGTCTCGTGCAGATTTTTTCAAAAAAATGATCATAAAATGAAATCCATTGATCCGAATCATGCACGGGGCATACCATTAGAAAGGTAATTTAGAAACCTTCGAGAGTCCTTCGAACCGTTCCCGCGTTTGGGGGTTGACTTTGGGTCAAATGTGGCTCGAAAGCGTACATCGATCCTTTGGACAGGAGATCGCTGGATGGAAACAGATCGTTTGTTCGCATGGTAAGTGAAAATATCACAAGAGGTGGACAGTTGGAAAGGTTATGAGATGTATTTCAACATTCCAAAGAGATTCTCTTGGTTCAAAAAGTTGTCCTTGGTCAACCGGGGCCTGAAAATGCCTGATGACCTTTCGAAGAAAAATGGATCGTTCGTCCACACCGCACGTAAGAATTGCCCATGGGGAGGACTGTTGGAAAGTGAATTCAGTTCCTTTAAGAGATTAATTTATTATTGTTTGAGTTAAAGGGTTGACCATGGTCAAACGAAGCCTGGGAGGGCCCGATGGCCTCTGGATCAATGTGTTAGAGAAAATGGGTCGTTTGTCCGAACATTTATGTCGTTTCATGCACGGGGTGGACTATTAGAAAGGGGTTTCAGTGAACTTTAAAGATTCAAAGTGTTTTTTCTCTAAATATGAAGTTTATTGGTGTCAAATCGGGGCCTAGGAGCACCCGGTGGCCTCCACTTCAATTTTTGAGAGTAAAGTGGTCCGTTTATACGAACTGTTATGCCGATTTGTGCATAAAATAGATCGTTAAAAAGGGAATTTAGATCCCTTAAGAGATTAAATGAGATTTTTCTCAGACGATAGAGTTAATCGGAGTTATATGGGGCTCGAGAGTGCCTGATGACCTTTATATCGGTACTCGGATTGTGACGTAGGTTTTGTAGTGACATAGGGAGGTGAAAGGAGACTAAGGAGATACTTCAGGGATCCTAGAATGCGATGTCTATAGAGCCCGTCGATGGGTGGTCTTGGAACAAGAAAAACCCATTGAATAGACACCAACATGATGTTTGGGAGGTCGATGCTCAGGACTTAAGGTGATGTTAGCGATGGCTAATTCTGACCTAAAAGAGGTGACGACCAAGAGCCGAGGTCAATTTTAACCTAAAATAGGTGAAGACCCACGGTTGAGGTCAATTCTAACCTAAAAAGAGGTGAAGACTAAGTGTCGATGTCAATTCTGATCTAAAAGAGGTGATGATCTAGGGCTGAGGTCAATTTTGGCCTAAAAGTGGTGACCACCCGGGGCTAAGGTCAATTTTAACCTAAAAGAGGTGACGACCCAAGGTCGAGGTCAATTCTGACCTAAAAGAGGTGACGATCGAGGACAATTCTAACCTAAAAAAGGTGACAATCGAGCGATAAGGTCAATTATGACCTAAAAAAGGTGACGATCGGGGGACGAGGTCCATTTTGACCTTAATGAAGTGATGAGCGCAGGCTGAGGTCAAGTTTGACTTGAAAGAGGGTGACGATCGAGGGTGGAGGTCAATTCTGACCTAAAAGGAGTGACGATTTGGGGATGAGGTCAATTCTAAGCTAAAAAATATGATGACTTGGGGTCAAGGTTAATTCATACCTAAATGAGGTGACGATTAAGGGGTCAATTCTAACCTGAAAGAGGTGACGACCGAGGGTTGGGATTAATTTTAACCTAAAAGAGGTATTAACCAAGGGTCGAGGTCAGTTCTGACTTGAATGAGGGTAACGATCGAGGGTTGAGGTCAATTCTGACCTAAAAGAGGTGATGGTCAAGGGATGAGGTCAATTCTGATCTAAAAAAGGTGATGACCCAGGGTCAAGGTCAATTATAACCTAAAATAGGTGACGCCTGATGATCGAGGTTAATTCCGACCTAAAAGAGGTGACGATCGAGGGCTGAGGTCAATTCTTACCTAAAAAGGTGACGATCGAGGGTCGAGGCCAATTTTGACCTAAAAGAGGTGACGATCGAGGGTCGAGGTCAATTTTGACCTGAAGGAGGGTGACGACTGATGGCTGAGGTCAATTCTGACCTAAAAGAGGTGACAACCCAAGGCCAAGGTCAATTCTCACCTAAAAGAGGTGAAGACCCGGGGCCAAGGTCAATTATGACCAAAAAGAGGTGACAATTGAGGGTCGAGGTAAATTCTGACTTGAAAGAGGTGACAACTGAGGGCCGAGGTCATTTTTGACCTAAAGGAGGTAACGAACGAGGGCTAAAGTCAGTTCTAACTGGAAGGAGAGTGACGACCAAGGGCCAAGGTAAATTCTAACCTAAAATAGGTGACGATCGATGGTCGAGGTAAATTCTAAAGTAAAAGAGGTGACGAGTGAGGGCCGAGGTCAGTTCTGACTTAAAAGAAGTGACTACCTGGGGCCGAGGATAATTCTGAACTAAAAGAGGTGAGGAGCGAGGGCCGATGTCAATTCTGACCTAAAAGAGGTGATGATCGAGGGCCAAGGTCAATTATGATCTAAAAGTGGTGATGACTGAGGATCGAGGTCAATTCTGACCTAAGAGAGGCGACGACTAGGGGCTAAGGTCAATTTTGACCTAATAGAGGTGATGACGAAGGGCCGAGGTCAATTCTAACTAAAAGATGTGATGATGGAGGGCCAATGTCCATTCTGACCTAAAAGTGGGGACGATTGAGGTCCGAGGTCAATTCCAACCTAAAAGAGGGTTACCAATACTGGGGGTTAAAGATAATCTGCGGGCTTAAATAGTAGTGTTCTTGCAAAAATTTGGGAGACTCTACTGGGGATATCTTGCTATGTCACTGGGGTTTAGGGGGGGCATTTGACTTTAGGTTCTGCTGAGGAAGATGAAATAATTCGAGGTTGGATGTTTCTTAGTTGAGAATTTTTTTATTTTTGGTAGTGTCTTTTGGAGACATTGCTGAGAGGATATTCAAATGATCTTGGGAATTCCACCCGGGAGGTGAGAGTTCTGCTGGGGAAATGAATGTGATAAAAATTCTTTTCTTGGTTCAAAAATTCATTTAGTACTTTTTAAAACTTTGTGGGTATTTTTCGGGATTTTCTGTCATTTTTGGGTGAAATTTCAGAAAGGGTGCCAATCGGAATGGTGTGAAAGGTGCCAAATAGCAGTGGCATAGTATTTTGGGGTACGCCGAGAAGGTGGAGGGTCAATGCTGATCGGTGGGTAGTAGGAGACTACCGATCGGCATGCCCCTTAGCCTCTTATCAAAAAGGGGCATGTTCTCCTCATTTTTCATAGCTTTTTTACTTGCTTTTTTTCTGCAATTACCTTTTGCAAAGCGTTGTAGCATTCCAAAACCAAAATATGGGTGATTTCTCAAGCAGCGCGACACATATGGCATGGCTCAATGTTGACGATTAGACAAAGTTAGAATGGAGGTCTAGGGTGCCCCTTGCACTGGGTAACGAAAATTCCTTTGACTCGTTCGAGCCAATGGCGGATGAGTAGACCCTCTTGCATGAGACGGTGAGTCATTGTTCTTCTAGGGTGGTGAACCCTGGTGGCTATGTAAGTATTGATGACTTTGGTATTCTTCTCTTCTTTTTTGACGATATTCCTTTTTCCTTGGAATTTTGATAAGGGTTTTTCCTCTTTTGTTTTTGACAGTCTGATGTCTCTATGTCAACTCTACGTGCCCAAGGTATGACGGGGCTTAAGGACGTTTGGGAACACATTCTACATGTAGTGCATTGGGTGGTGTTATCAGCCGATTTTGGGAAACTTTCGTCTACTCTGGATGAGACGCCTCGTTTTACGGATGTTCTTTGTGCTCTGGGGAGAGGTGGTGGGACACCACCCACACGATGTATTTTAGCATCGGGGAGATGAACTCCCATAGACGTGCAATAGCTGCTGGGGATGGACTGCGATGGGGTGCAGATAGAGGTGGACATGACCTTAAGGGTGACGTCGGCGGCCATGAAAGTGGCGTTGGGTGATGTGGAGGGGGTAGTCTCTAGGGACTCTCTTCGTTTGTCCCTTTTGAGGGATTTGTTATTGAGTCTATGGATTGATGAGGAAGATGGGTTACAGGTGTGGCAGATGGACTGTTTATTTATTCTTCTTCTGTTGGAGGGTTTGTTGGTGGCGATGAGTGCCGACGTCATCCACTTGTGGTTTTTACTATTTTTGAGGGTTTTTTAGAGAGTCCCTCTTTATAACTGAGGGCGCCTGACCTTGGTGACCCTTTATTCTTATCTTGATGCATTTATTCGGTGTTATCTACAAACGTTTACTGGAGCCACGTATCTTCTTGAGATAATCTTTATTTTGCGCATTTTCCTTTATGCATTCGCATTTTCCTTTACGCATTTTATTCTTGATTTCTTGATTCTTGACCTTTTTTCCTTTGCAGATGTAGTTGTATGAGGTGATTGGGGTCAACTAAATAATCTTATACCCTTTACTCACTTGAGTCTACATTGTATAAGTGTTCATCTAATTTGGAAATAGAGACAAAATTGAGTCCCCATCCTAGAAACCAAAGAGCCTCAGACTCTTCAATACACTTCATTCCTCTTGTTTGACTGATCAGGTTATAATCACAAACACTCACACACTTTAGGACTGCATACATTGCTCAAACATTTTGTTATATTGATTGGATGTGTGTTGTGTGTGTTAATTTCCCTTAAAAATATTTTTATAATTTTTTAGGAATTTTTAAAACATTTTTTTCTTAATTAAAAATGCAATTAAGAAGTTTTGGGGTCATTCTATAATTTTTTATTGTTGGGTTTATCCCTGTAAAGTTCACTTGGTTAGAAACCAAAAGCGCTAGAGACTATAAGGGGTGTTGTGTAATTTCATTAGACGCGTGTGTGAGGTTTAATATAAGCCCTACACCTGTCACTCTTGAACCGGTTGGATTTGTGTTTCTTTATAGACACAAAACTATTACTGATTGTCAACCCTTGGATTGATCTTATCAACTCTCTAAATGCGTTCCTTATCAATCCCAATGAAACCCTTATCCTCCAATCAGAAGCATTTTTAATCAACCCATCCTCTTAAATCGGTGGACCAAAGTCAATTTGAGAAGACTTAATCTCAGCCCTCGATTTGCCTCTAGCTTCTCGATCATTCTCAGCCCCCAATACAAGGAGGGTAACACTCATCCATTAGAAGACTTTTGCCACTACGTCATTTAGAGAGAGAAGAGAGAAAAGAGAGAGAAACCAGAGTTAGAAACCCTAACCCTGTTCGGCCAAACCCTTTTTCAAACCCTAAGTCTTTTATGAAAACCAGTTATATACCAAACACAACCTTGAGTGTTTGAGAGTGGTTTGATAGTGGTTTCGTGCTGTAACCTCTTCATTTTAAGATCTTGTGTCCAACTTAAGAATTAAGCTAGATCTGCATTTCTGTTTCATAGAAATTTTAGATCTGAGCATTTTATGTTACATTACACCTAGATCTGCATTTATTGTTTCTTTTCTTGGGAAATCTGTTGTTGATTATTTTCTGTAAATGTTTTCATACCCAAAATCAACAATAACATTTTCTGTTTCTAGTTATTTTGAAACAAGACCATTAACCTAGTTAGAATCACACTTGGCGGTTTTAAATTTCAAAAGCATTTTCAAAACTCTGAAATTGATTAAGATCTTGATACGTCTTCTGAGCAAGATAGCCGTGGATTCTGGGTATATTTTAAAGGTCAAATAAGGTTCAAGTTTCCTAAGAAGAGAGAAACTTAAAATCACTGTATATAAATTTGATTTGTAATTTGTTAGGACTGTTTGTAAAAATAAGCGTGAGTGTTTGCATGCATGTGTTAGATCACCATCGCAAACACTTACATACTACAACACTAAAAGTGTTGGTAATAAGATCTTGAAATAAGAGTCGACGTAAAGACTGGAACAAAGTTGAAGTTAGAAAACTTGGAGAACAACATCAATAATCAAAACTGCAAAAAAATTATAAGGACACCAGTGGGTACATTCCTAAACTTGTATAGGTCTGATTCGTGTGCATGTAGTTATATAGTTTGTAACTGTTATATTTTGTTTTAGTGGATTTTTCTTTTTACTCCGTAGAGGGAGTCGTGGATGTTTCCTCAGTTGGATGAGGTTTTACCACGTTAAAAATCTCTTATCATTAATCTTTATATATCTCCTCATCTCATTCTTATTAGTGTGCTAATTTAAAACTATTTTAGTTTTGTTTTTCAAAACTTGTTAACAAATCTTGAACTGATCTCGTGCATATTTTTAAACATATCTTGTGATTAAACTGATTTGATTTCTAGAAAAGAGTTTCCTAAAAAAATAGTTCGGAGTTACTTAAATAGTTTAATATTGTATTAAACGACTTTAGTAACATTTTTTCATTAACACTCAATTTATAGCTTTGAAGGACGAGTCTATTGGGGGTTCTGTCGAATTTCCAGGTGGCACAGGTACAACCGACAGTCGAAGAAGTCTCTCTCTCTGGAGACGATGTGTCAGGTCTTGAACGACTTGATTAAATCCTTCTTTCCTTTCTTGAGACCATTTTTCCTTTATGATGTTTTCCTATAAATATCTTTATCTATTAGGGGACGACCATTCATGATACGGGGTTGGCTGGGGGGAATGCGCAGATGCGGCATCGATTAGCGCATGAGTTTGGCTACTCCCAATACCTTTGGGAGAGAGTAGTCTGGTAGGTTATGGAGGAGGAGGTGATGGTGCCTCCTGTGAGACCCCTGATATTCATGAGTCGAGTGCGGGAGATATCGGATAATGCACGGGTAGCGATGATAATGGGCGAGCCTTACTTGTCATATACCGACACTGTGGCGACATATGATTATATGGACTTTGTGTCGAGATGTTTGATGTCTCCCAATATATATGACGTGATGCCTCTCCCCCATGCTGGTTCGAGTTGGCCAGTGGGATCTGCCCACAATGTAGGCGGTGCGTTGACACCGGCAGGGGAGACAACCTCAGAGGTTCCTTCTGTGTGACTGGCCCCTCCTTCTTATAATATTTGATAGGGTGATGGAAGGTCGGTGCATTTGTTTCACCATCCTAATGCGATGGATCCGGAGGAGCTAGGTTGACGGAGGAGATTCTCTAGCCACCGGTATAATTTTTCATCTCTTCGTCTTTTTTATTACCTAATTTCTTTCTTTCCCTTTTACTAACTAATTTGCTATTTTTTGTTTTTCTTGCAACACATCCGAGTGTCAGCCACCTGGCTGAAACATGTTCAGGATTGGATATCTTCGATGACTTCCCAAATTCGGGATGTGATCCTGGTTCCTTTTTGGTTGGTGCCATCTGCCTTGTCTAAGGAAGGGTCTATCTCGGGGAGTGGAGGTACGTCGTCTCTTCACTGAGGGAAGAGAGCGTGCCACTGGTAAGGAGGCTCCTAGGGAGAGAGATAAGGAAGAGAGAGAGAGAGAGAATGTAGGTGGGAGAGAGAGAGAGTGAGAAAATGTAGGTGGGAGAGAGAGAGAGAAAGAGAGAAAAATGTGGGTTCGGGCTAAGTCCCGTTGTTTTTTCTTTCTTCTGGAAAAATTGATGTAACACAACAAATATCTATGAAAATAAAATGAAGTTTTTATTAGTTTTTATTTTAGTAACTTAATGCACATGCTCTTTTTACTTTGTTGTTGAGATCGTAAAAATATTAAAAAATGATTTGAGAGAGAATTTATTTTAACACAAGATAAGTAAAAGCATATGGATAAGAAAATTCAAAATTCTTTAAGAATACAAATTATTTTTATTGTGTTTTTTTATTTTAACAAAAAAGGAAAAATGTAATTTTCCAAAAAAAGAGGGTTTTCGATCAGCATGCCCCTTATCCTACCTATCAGCATGCCCCTTGTCCTGCCTATCGGCATGTTAATCCAGTCTAATAAATCCAAGGCTTTGATTGCACTTTCTTCAATTGCTTGGTACTTGGTAGGGTAAGTCTCCCTCCGAATTCTGCGGGGTTCCTTGTCTTTGTGCAAGTATAAATAGGGGGTAAGGGTGGAGAATTTTATTCACACCTCTACATTCATTCTTTTTTCCATTCTTCTTGCTTACTGTCTTCTCATTTTGCGATATGGCTCTCCCTGGTAGTATTAAATTTTATAACTACCTCTAAAACTTAGAGGCGATGTGCTCATATAACGTTGATTACGACACTTTCAACATACTTCGAGTTTCCTTATGGCGCAACTGGCCCATAGAGTGGAACAAGCTACTGGCAGTTGTGGAATTCTACTATCCTGAAGACCATGTTTTTCACTCCGGGTTGGATGAGGTCTGTCCAAACTATTAAGAGTTCTCTGCCATGTTGAGGATAAATCCCCTTGTTGCGATAACCATGCCTGAATTTTCTCGGTCCCTTAGGGAACTGTTAGCAGGACTTCTTCATATCTCTCTTTCTGTGGCCAGGTCACTGGTTATGAGAGGAGTGATCTTTCTTCCCTCAGTGCTTTATTATGTGCATTTACAGGATATTAGTGATGCTGGCTATGCTGGAGCAGTCATCCTGGGCTTGATTTTAGAACTGCTATTAGTGATAATGGGGACCCCAGGACATGGATGATGATGGGGCTATCTCATCTAATAGCTGTGGGTAGAATCCCAGGGAAATTTATTTGTGAAGCTCTTGTATGGGTGTTTGGTTATGTTTATGGTTGTTTTGTGGGAATAATTTGGAAGGATTGTTTTAGGTGTAATGGGGCTTATTTTTTATTTTGTTTTAGGAAGGTAAGAGTATATTGGCAAGGGAAATTGTTTAACTTCCTATGTTGGTGCAATTGTACTGGCATTTCTTAATAGTGAAATAAAAAAGTTTTTGATCATCTAACTGTGCCTCTTGATGAGGTTTTGCATTTGAATTATCTATACCAATCGCTAAGGAATACATAATATTTTTGTTCGTGTATATGTTAAAATGAACTGTCATTGTCGGAGATTAGAAAAAGCATAGCATTTTTTGAAAAAGAAGGGGGTCGTGCTCATGTGAAGCATATGGGATGCTTTTGTACCTCTGGGTTTAAAAAAAAATAAGTTTTATTTTTGAAAGTAAAAATATTTTTAAAGGATCAGGCCCCACGTATTTCTGAGTAGAGGGAAATGAAGAAGTCTTTTTTTAAAATTGAAGGAAGATGAGAAGAGTGGTGACATGCTAAGATTTTGGACTTAGGGATAGAATTTCTCTAGACGGTCCAGGTTGACTGGACGGGCCATATCTTCCCCATCGAGGTCAGTGAGCATAGTGGTGCCACCTAACAAGATCTTTTTCACAACGTAGGTGCCACTCCAATTGGGCTTGAATTTTCCTATAGTGTCCTAAATGGACTTTACTATCTCTTTGAGTGCTAAGTCCACTTCTTGGACACCATGGTCCTTAACTCTCTTATTGAATGATAACACTATTCGGAGATAGTACCCTTGTATGTGATATAGAGCTTTCATCCTCCTTACGTTTAAGAGTGATATCTCATCAAGGCGTCTTTGATTCTAGTGTTCCTCGCTGACTTTGCTTTCAAGCATGACGTACAGTGAAGGGATTTAAATCTCCACGGGTAAGACTTCTTCCATGTTTTATACTAAAGAGTAAGGGCTAGACCTAATAGATGTTCGAACTGAAGTATGGTTGCCGTAATGGGATCCAGTTGGACCAATCTCGGTAACTTTCGGTCATCTTGTTGGTGATTGCTTTGAGGTTCTTATAGGAAGCTTCGAGTGCACCGTTAGTTTGAGGTCGGTAAGGAGAAGATTTGTGTCTTTGAATCCCATACTCGTCGACCACTTCTGTGACTTCTACCTCAAAATGAACCCATTATCTGATAGCTTCTTGTGCGGGACCTCATATCGACAGATAATTTTTTTTGGATGAACTTGGCCACCTTCTTAGTATTCATCACTGCGTATGATTCAACTTTGACCCATTTAGTAAAGTACTCAATGGAAACCAAGATAAATTCATGCCTGTTGGATGCCTTGGGTGTAACTTTTCCTACGATATCGATGCCCCTTGTGGAGAACGACTAGGGAAAAGTCATGTTATACAATTCATAAGGAGGAAAGTGATGAAGGTTGGAAAACTACTGGCATTTAAGGAATTTTCAAACACAGGTAGTGCAATCCTGAACTATGGTAGTCCAGTAGTAACACTGACAGATGATTTTCTTGGAGAGCTTATGGCCATTCATATGGGGTCCACATTCCCTATTGTGGATTTTCTGCATCATCTCTTCAATGTCAGCCCCTGCGATGCAGTGTAAATGGGTTCCATCGACGTTTCTTTAACAGTGCTTTATCACAGAAGATATACTGGGCATTCAGTCTGCAGAGAGTTGCCTTGTCTTTCTTGTCAGAACCTTGGGGATACCTACCATGCCTGAGGAGGTTCCTAATATCATAGTACTAGCAGTCGACCATTTTAGTAATGAGCTCAATGTGGTAGCAGTGGATTGGATTGTCTAGCTTTTGGACTAGGAAAGGGGCCATTATTATTCCTTCGGGCATGTCAATCATGGAGGCTAAGGTAGCAAGGGAATTGACTAGGTTGTTCTTTGCTTAAGGTAGGTAGTGTAAGTTGATTTCTTGGAATTGGGAGGTCATAACTTATAGGTGGGCATGGAAGGGTAAGAGTTTCTCATCCTTGACTTTTCATCTTCTGAGTACTTGACCGATGATGAGGGTTTAATCCTCATAGACATCTAGGTATCAGATTCCTTTCTTGAGAGAAACTTCTAGACCTACCATGCACGCCTCGTATTTAGTTATGTTGTTGGTGCAGGTAAAATCCAGCTTAATGGCAATAGGAGTATGAGAGTCATTGGGGGAAATTAGGACTATCCCAATGCCATATCCTTTCTTATTCGCGATACCATCAAAGAATATTTTCCAATGAAGGTATTCTTGGGAGTTATAAATGATATTCTTATATGGGAATTTGAAAATCCAGATTCGATTTCTTCCATGGGGTAGTCAACAAGATAGTCAGAGATGTCTCTTTCTTTCATGGCTTTCTGCATTACATCTACGATATCAAACTAGGCTAAAAGCATTAACTATAGGGATATTTGACTAGACAGTGTAGGTTTCTTGAGTAGGTATTTGATAGGATCCATTCGGGACACAAGTTTGATGGGAAAGGTGATCATGTAGTGCCGTAGTTTTTTGGTGACCCAGGCAAGGGAAGCACATGATTTTTCCAAGGTTAATTTTGTACTAGAACAATATGCAACTAGCGTAATAGATGGCTCTTTCTTTGTGGAATTCTTTAAGGTATTGGGATAGAAAAGCCCTAACTTTGGTGTCAGTAACGATTAGGTATAGGAGTAAGGGAAGATTAAACTCCGGTGGCATGAGTACGAGAGGTTGGGTTGGGTATTTCTTTATTCGATGAAAGGATTATTGTCAAGTTTGATGTTAAAACTTGGTTGAATCCTTTCAAAGAAGTTTGAAGATGGGTTCATAGATAGAAGTTAACTGCCTGATGAACCGACTGATATACTGTGATATTCCAAGGAATCCCCGTACTTTCTTTCTCGTTCAAGGTGGTGGCATTTCAAGTATGGCTTTCATCTTAGCAGGATCTGCTTCTATCCATTTCTCCCTAACCATAAATACTAAGAGATTTCCTTTGGTAATGACAAAGACACATTTTTATGGGTTAAGTCGCATCTTATACTTTCGTAGTCACTCAAAGAACTTTCAAAGAGAGGGATCATGACCTTCCCCAGTCTTTGACTTGATAATCATATCATCCACGCAGACCTCAACTTCTTTGTGTATCAGATCATGCAAGATAGTTGCGGCATCCCTTTAGTAGGTAGCCCTTGTGTTTTTTTAGACCAAATGGCATAACGGTGTAGCAAAAGGTTCCCCAAGGGGTGATGAACGTTCTTTTCTCTTGATGATCCGATTGCATCTTGATATGGTTATATATAGCAAACCCATTAACGAATGAATTAAGAGTATGAAATCATGTCGATATTGGGTAGCGGGTAATCATCTTTTGGAGAGGCCTTATTAAAGTCTCGATAGTCGGTGCACATGAGAACTTTCCCTCCTGATTGAGGCACGAGTACGATATTGGCTAGCCATACGGGATATTCGATCACAAGAATGAAACTCACATTCAACTGTTTGACCAGTTCTTACTTAACCTTGAGGGACCATTAGGTGCAAAGCTTTCGCAGTTTTTATTTGACTAGTTTGTATTCTAGGGGAGTTCGAATATTGTGCTGAGCTATCTCGGGCATGTCATCATAGGACCATGCGAAGACGTCCACAAATTCCTTTAGTCATTCCTCGAGTTGCGTGTGCTTATGCTCATCAAGGGTGCCGCTATCCTAATCTCGAACAGTTGGCTACTAGAATCGATATAATTAATAATAATTTCATCTTCATTAACTTGAACGCGATTATGTTGTTGGTTATTAACCTTATTAAGATCAGTTAAGAACTGTTCATTTGCAAAATCATCATCATCAAGAGTTTGATTAGAATCAAGACAATTATTGTAAGGCATAACATGATACTCAAAATCTTAATTTATTTCATTAATAAGAAAAATAGCATTGAGAACCTCATCAAAGGAGGTCTCGATTACATCAGAGTAAGGAGGAACAACAAAGGGAGAAGAAATGGGATAAACATTTGGGCTGGTTGAATTTCAATAGGTGGCACATGTGCAGCATGCCAGTTAAGGAGGGGTGTATCAGTAGCTTTGATCAGGTGGGATGGATCCGATGATGTATCCCCTGAGTGGATCATATAGAGTGCCAGTCCCAGTGTCTCCAAGTTGAAATAATCTGTAGAGTCACTTCCCTCAGAATTTCCAGTATCGACTATGGTTTCTTTAATGAGTGTCTCTACATGATGTTGGGAACTCTCAGCCCCTGAGTAGCTGTCTTGGAAAAAGGTCTCCATTCTTGGTTTCATCTTACTATCCAAATGATCATACCAGGGTTCAGGAAAGTCACAGAAGGGGAAATCCCCACCCTCTCTGATGAATATTTTGTTCAAGGAATCTTTTGATACGGTCTTGGTGCTTTCTAGCCTTCTCTTTAGTCAAGGTTAGCGGAGCATTCTGAGTTCTTCTATTGACAGTTGATAACCCAAACTGCAAGGAGGAAATTCTTTCTTCAACACAATGGATTCAAGTATCCCCTGTTGTCGTTATCCCAGCCCCATTCCGGGCATAAAGTTCTTGTGTTTTGAACATCCGGATCACATTGGCGTTGCCATGAGGGTTATACTCCAGATAAACCATATCTTTGAAATCGTCCACTGCTAGGAGTAGAAGCGATTCAACTTAAAAACCTGACATAAGTATATCATTCTCTCCATGATGTATATCAAGTATTAGATTATTGGTGCTTGCGTTCTCGACATTGTCGTTGTCACCCAAGATGGTGATGACCTTCCCATTGACAAAGAACTTCATTTTCTGATGAAGGGAGGAAGACACACCCTTTATACTGTGGATCCACGATCTTTCGAGCAACATATTGAAACAAGCTAGGATATCGATGACTTGGAATTCAACAACCAGATTTATAGGGCCACCCCTATTGCAAGATTTATGGATCCTATTACTTCCCGATGGGTATTTCATAGGCACGTACTGTGGCAAAGCTGTGAGAAAATTCGCTCACTTTGAGTCCCAAACAATTGACGGTCATCAACGAGCAAACATTAAGAGCTAATTCATTATCTATAAGAGAGAGTGGGATAGTCTTTCCCATGACTTTGATGGAGATATTAAGAGCATAATTATGGTTCAGACCAATCTTAGGGATTTATTTTTCAGAGAAAGAGATCATTCTAGTAGAGGTTAGAGATCCTACTATATTCATCGCTTCTTCTGGCGTGGTTAAAGGAGGAACAGTGAGTCCAATGAGTAGCTTGATTAGGGAATTTATATGCAGCTGGGAAGACATAAATATACCCCATAGAGTGATGTTACCCCCAAAGAGTGATGTTAGATTGTGTATTTTTCAACTGATCAAGGATATTGCTCTCCGCAAGGGTCATTTCTAGCATAGGAAGGTTCTCAACACCTTTTCCATTGTCACTTGCTGATGGTTACAGGTTTGGAACTTGGCAATATCTCCCTGACCTGGTCATATGGTTCACGAAAGAGGGGAAAAATTAAAACCTTTTTCCTCATCAATCTTGATTTATTCAGCCACCCTATTGATTTCTCCTAGCAATTTCTCTAATGATATCATCCCACACATGCTAACTATAGGCTAGTCTTTTTTGGACCTTGCTCTTCATTCGAATCATCGAATTCGTCCCCTCATTCGGTGGTAACGTCATCATCTTTCCATGAAAATTCAATACACTCCACAACCTCAACAACCTCTTCGTATAGATCGTCCCATTCGACGGGGAGATGTAAAAGTGAAGGAACTAGGAACCCTTGTAATTTTAAAGCATCAAGTAACTCAAACATACTATAAATTTTATCGATCTGTCAAAAGAAATCTGCCATGATCTGGACCACATCATCTAGACCGACATCATCCGTTGGTACCACCCAATTGTCTAATTCTTGACCGCATTTTCAAGGTTCCAAGAATAATGCACCAAATCTCTGGCAGTCAATAGTAATCTGGGAGGGAAATTTTAGCCTGAACTCTTGGAGTTGGTTCAACACTTTTTATAATTCCATATCTTTTCCTTCAGAATGGGTACTAACAGTAATGCATGATCTGGTAAGGAGTGACAGAGCCTGATCGATGAAGATGGTAAGGTGTAGAAGAAAATACAAGCGCGCTTGGAGAGGCATAGGAGAGTATACGGGTATGATGGGTGATTTACTTGGTACGATCTTGGTACATGGGTTAAATTCTGGGTCTTCTTCTAGGAAGATGTTATTTATATGATTCGGGAGTGGCTTGTGGGTAGTGTTTGGTTTAGGATTGGATGGTAGGGAGATGATACCCCAGTCGATTAGTCCTTGGATTATATGATACCTCAGTCGATTAGTCCTTGGATTATATATTTCATTAGTCCTTGTGTTAATACAACAAAGTGGAAGGCTATGAGATGTTGTTGATGGTTGAGACTACGGTATTGTTCGACTTCTTAAATTTTCTAGAAGTGAACTGCCTAGATGCTTTCTTTGGTTCAACTTTTATCTTAGCAGGACCTTCTTCGATCTCTACTCCTACTTCTTGAAGGGATAAAAAATTAGGGTAATACTATCCTCCCATTATCGCTCACAAATGGGATAAGAAGTTCTTTTTAATGATGCTGACTTGCTCCTCTTCGAAAGTTCGGTTGGTCATGGTGGCTGCTATCTCTCTCCACCTCTCTATGAAGTTACTGATTAATTCCCCAGGGTTCTTCTTGGGAAACTCTAAATCACGATGGGTTACCTCTAACTCTTCATTATACTTGTACTGTGACATGAATTCATGGGTAATATTCTCCCAAATGCATATTCCGGAAACCTCGAGAGATAAGAATTAGCGACGAGTGTTGTCCTTTAAAGTTTGTTGAAACATTTGGGCCATTATATCCTCAAAGGAACCTAGGAGATCCATGGCCTGGTGATAACAGTGTAGATGAACAAGTGGGGGTCGACTACCTTTGAATTTCTCTATGTTGGGCATCTTGAAATTTTCTAGCAACCTTTCATTAGGATAAGGAGACGTATGGGTGTAGTCCATGTACTTCCCAGAGATTCTGACTTGGTGGAACGTCTTAGTAAAAATCTTGAGATACTCCTTGACCTTGTTCAATTATTTATCCTTCGAATCAACAGTCAAGGGTAAGTTAGACCCTAACTTGGCAAGATTCGTCATACGGACTTGGGTTGGCATCAACCCATTAATAGGAGGAGCACATGGAGCATGCTGATATTCCTCTGGAACCCAAATAGGCAGGCGAACCCATAGATCAAGGGAATATGAACTCGGTCTCTTCAAGAACAGGACCTAATTTCGTTGCATCTCAAGAACCTCGGTTTGAAGGTTATCAATCTTTCCAGTGAGTTGGGTTAAAACCGTCATCAAATTCGGTAGCACATTCGGTACTTGGTTTGTGTTCTCCATGAAAATAGGTTGAATTTCATAATCAAAAGTGGTGAGGAATTTGATGGAGCCTTGGGGTGATTCGATGAAATATCGAAGCCAATAGGGAGCCAGGCCAAGGATGTACAATCGACCTGAGAAGGAGAAAAATTGAATTTTTTTTAAAGAGAAAGGGGAAAACTGTTATTTCTGAAAAGGAAGGAAATTATTTTGGCATTTTTGAAAAGGGGAGGACAAAATTCTTTTGGTTAAAAGGGTGTAAAAACATTTTTGGTATAAGGAAAGAAAAATGTTTTTGGTATTTTTGATTAAAGAAGGAAAAATGTTTTGGACACTTTTTGGAAAAGAAAAAAGGAAAAGATGAGAGACGGGTCTCAGCATGATTATTATTATGTTTATTATATTCTCACTTATATTAGGTTTACCTAAATTCAAAAAACATATGTCGGAAATGAGCCGAGCCTGGGAAAGTTGGGTTGGAAAAATATGTAAAAACTATGGTTGGACTTATTAACAGGCTCATGGGCAGGATCCCGTTTTTAAAAAAATGCGCAAAAATTTAGGTGGAATGCTGACCCATCATTTCGAAAGAGTTTTGGGTAGAAACCGGCAACTAAATATAAGTGCCCTCGGTTTGACACATATATGAGGGTATGAAGTTATTGGGTTAATGCCCCATTGGCATGACTTTTACGATATACGTCTTTCTTTTGAAGGCAATCGATACGTGTGGACATGCTATTTGATATACCTAAGTGTATATGAATTGCCTCACTATATACCTCGTGGGGACAGCACGTGTGAGAGATAATTTGATATACTCGACGTATGTGAATGAGGTCCCTACGATATACCTCCTAACATGACTTCGTTCAAGTGGTACGATATGGAGGGAACCGTTCGATATATGTCGAACGTACTTGGCTAATGGAAGGTGAGAGTTATATCGCTTAGGCTGACTATGACCTGTCGGACCAACGCCCATCATGAAGTGACCCCCAGTTATGGGACAAAAGTAAATATATATTATGGAGAGAATATCTTTATTCGTAAGCATCATGCTAAGTAGGGCATAATGTACAACTATAAAAAGTAAATCTATACAGCATGGATATGCGAGAGTAAGTGATGTGTGAATATCTATAAGTGAGTGTGTTGTAGTGAACCTAAGAATGAATCAATCTACAAGTGGTGTGTGTAAGTGACACCTAAGCATGGAATTTCTAAGTGGTATGTGAAACATGCAGATATAAGTGATCCTAGGTGCACGTAGTGTGATGTGTACATGGAGAATTTTTACAAGTGTGTGAGTGAGTAGTGAAACAAGCATGAGGTATATATGTGAAAGAAATAATAGAGGATAAAATGGGAACATCCAAGTAGGTACATCCGCACATAAGCAAAACAAAACACCCATGGAAACAGAGTCTAGCCCTCTTATGAAAATCAATCCCAAGCAGAGTCGCCACTGTGGCCATCCCTAATCAAGATGCGCGCCCTTCCCACACATCTGCTTCCCAAACGGGATGGGGAAAGAAGAGGTATTGAAAGGTCTCACGCCCTACTTATGAAAACTTTGGACGTAGTCGGTGTGGGGTGAATGTAAAGAGATGGAGATGAAAGCCTATTTTTCACAAAACTGGCAAAAGAACATGTCGCCGCCTTAATAGAGTGACATCAAAGACAAACTGAAGCATACGAAACCAATAGTTCAAAGGTTTGGGGGGCTAAGTTATGGAATGGGAAGGTGTTAGGCACCCATCCCTCTCTTTTGGTCTCTCAAGGGCTTGTGTTATTGTTTTTCCTTATTTCTCCGTGAAGTGTGTGTGCGTGTATATATAATGGAGATCGAAATTGCCCAACTCATACCATGGAAAAAATAAAGTGAGGTTATCCATAGGAATGTTCCCAAAATTATATATATATATATATATACGATTTATGTGTTTATCGTGATATTAATCATTATGATGAAAAGATAATATGTGTTGGATGAAATGCTAACAAGGGTTACAAACATAATATGTATATCGTAATGCAATAATATGATAAATTGGAAAATGGGAATATTAAAAAATTAGACAATTGGACTCGAGTCTCGGGTTTTAATTCGAAATTCCTATGAAGCCTATAAAGGCATCAAAGTCCACATAGTTCGAATGCGTTATTAGGGGTGGGGTTTATCCCATATATTCATATGGGATTGTGTTATACGTGAGTGTAGAAAATGTATTTTAGTTTTGAAAAAGTGTGATGGATAATTTCGTTTGGAATTTATGGGCGTAACCCTATTTTGTTTGTTTTGGTTTTTTATAGAAAATAAAGTATGTGCAATATACTTATAAAAATGTAGGATGTTAATGTGCATGAACTAAAGTAAAACTAGATTATGAATATAATGTATATAATGCAAAAACAAGGAATTTAAAGGGAGAGGGAGGGAATTGGACCTTCTTTGAAGCTTGATCTTTGATCTTGGGTGAACTCCCTTGAATGTGAGATGAATGTTGGATGAGAGAGAATGAGATTTTTCCAAATTGGATACAAAAAGGATGGGAATGTGAGCTTGAATGGAATTTCACGTGAAGGAACTTCGCTAATTTTGAGAGAATGTTGCTAAGATCATTGATGCTGATGGATCTGAGTTGTGCTTTGGGAGTGAGGTCATGCCCTCTATTTATAGGGTAAGGGGTGGTGCCGATTGGTATGTCCTTAGTCCTTCCTATCGTTAGGTAATCCTTGACAAACTACCGATAGGCAAGGAATAGGACCTGCCAATTGGTAGTCTCATGCAAATATTTTTGGAAAAACGATCGTAGAACGCAATTCGTTGATTCAAATCATGCACGGTTCATACCGTTAAAAATATTTTTCAGAGAGCTTCAATAATCTTTTGTAACGCTCCCGGGTCCGAAGTGGACTTTGGGTCAAATGTGGCTTGGAATCAAGCATTGGTCCTTTGGACGGGAGATTGTCTGACAGAAATGGATCGTTCTTCTACATGGTAAGTCAGAATCGCTCAGGGTTGGACCGTTTCAAAGGTTAGGAGGTGACTTCGACATTCCAAATATCTTCGCATGGTTCGAAAAGTTTACCTTCCTCAAGCGAGGCCCGAAGCGCTCGGTGACCTTTTGAAGAAAAATGGATCATTCGTCTGCACCGTAAGTCAGAATTATGCATGGAGCAGATCGTTAGAAAGGGTATTTAGTGCCCTTCAGATATTCATTCAGTCTTATTCGAGCTGAAGGGTTGACCTTGGTCAAACGGATCCTGGTCGCGCCCGGTGGTCTCCGGATTAGTTTTTTGGGGAAAATGTGTCGTTTGAACAGATATGTCATTTCGTGCATGGGATAGACCATTGGAAAGGGGTTTTAGTGCCCTTAGAATATTCAAAGAGCTTTCACTCTGACGATGAAGTTGATTGGGCTCAAATCTTGGGTCGGGAGTGCCTCGTGGCCTCTAAAACAATTTTCTAAAGTGAAATGGTTCGTTCATCTGAACCGTTATGCTGATTCGCGCACGGGGCGAACCATTGGAAAGGAAACTTAGAGCCCTTCGATGATTCAATGAGCTTTCTCTCTGATGATAGAGTTGATCGGAGTCTTACGGGGGCCAGGAGCACCCAATGACCTCTAGATAGGTACTCAGAGTGTGACCTAGGATTTGTAGTGAAATGGGTAGGTGCTAGGGATTAATGAAGAGACTTGAGGGGTCCTATAATGTGGTGTCTAGAAGTATTTCCATATATTTATTCTAGTATTTAGAATCATTTTATTCAAAGATCATTATTGACCATGTTGATCCTAGTTTATTTCATTTTAATTTAAACTATTTGTGAGATTGAGATGATGCCTATTTATTTTATCATGAATTTGGAGAGAGTTTTAGTTTATCTCAGTATTTTCATGTATACCATCGCATGTCATGCATATTTTAAATTCATTAAATTCTTTAATTATTATATTTGTTATTGTTATTATTATTATTCTTATCATCATCATCATCGTCATCGTCGTCGTCGTCATCATCATCATCATCATCATCATCATCATCATCATCATCATCATCATCATCATCATCATCATCATATAAATTGAATTAACTAGACCTAGCTTTGACATATTATAACGGTCAATCGATACGTGGAAAATAGGGGGTTATACAACCTTTGTTGTATTGACACAAGGTTTGTCCCATAGAGACCTCTGAGACAATTGTCATGCCCATAACGAGTAACCAAAATTTAAAAATCTTCATCAGCAAAGACACCTTCAATAAAGATTGGGACAATGAGTTTTCCTTTCCTAAAAGCAGTTGGAGTTTATCCATAGGTATTTCTTTAAGAAAGGTTGGGATGAAGCCCTTGTTCAGGCAAGAGTTGTTACTGAGTCTAAACTATTTATTGAGCATGATCCCAGTGCTTCACCCCCACCTAGAGGAGGTGGACGAATAGGAGGTCACTGAATAGGCCAAATAAGAAACTAATCATGACAAAATAGCGATCGATCATGACAACGTGGTACCAGAGAATGAGAATCATGAAAACCAGATTAGTTTAGGATCTTCTTGTATTTTGGATTCCTTTTTTTCTTTTGATTCTCCCATAAGTGATTAACCCATTTTTGTTGAATGGAATGACATAAAAAAATTTGGCTTCATCATGTTTTTCTTGGATAATATTTCTAATTTTTTTCACCAATGCTTGCTCACTCCTCTTTAATTTCTCAATGACTTTGTTTTACTTTTTTTATCCTAATAATAGGTTTTCCTTGGTGCCAATAGCCCAAGAGAGTGAAGATCTAAACTTAATTCTTAGTGAAAATATTTTTTATAAAAACTGAGTAGCCTTTTCCAATGTTCGACAAGCACTCTAAAAAATGACAAGTGCTTATTAAAACTAGACAAGTGTGGTTGTCACTCTTCAATCCAAGCTTCGGGAAGTTAGGAACATAACTGGACTACTACAGACTAGAAATAATTCTCAAAGGGAGTAAATTATAAAGGTTGAGAAAGATTTTAAGCAGAATGAGGAGATCAGATAACATTTACGTCGCTAGATTATGAAGTTAAGGTATCAATTTTGAAAAGTTCCCCGGGCAATATGGGCTACTAGATATGATGAAGGTTGGATAAATTCCCCATTACAACGCAACGAATCCAGCTAGATCACTTATAAGTATGGTCATATAAACGCATTGGTTATCTATAAGATTCCCATGGATTCTCAGTTTCGGTATTAGTACTAGGTGGATTATATATTAGGCCTCTTCCCCTGGGGAGCGATGAGTGTTGGATACCAATTAACGCAATCCCAATACAGTTGGTGAATAACTACTTGGTCTACCACGACACTAATGATGAGTTCCATACCAACGCTGATGATGGTCATCGAGCTACCATTACAGGGCATGTAACTCGTGGAAGATGATAATCACTTTATATCGCTTTGCTTTTACTTATTCACTCTATAATTTTGCCAAATTTGGCTACTTTTCTAAATAAGTGGTGTTGATACCAAAAAGAATCTATCTACGTGGACTAATTATACATAGACACCCAAATCCTTATGTGTCAACGGTGTTTATCAGTAGTCACTTAATCGGCCCAGAAGATAACTATTTAGCTGGCAGACTGACCAACATGAAGAATGAAAATCGTCAAAGTAATTAAATAATCACCACCTGGGAAACAACCAAGGGTCCTTCCACACGTGGTCGAGACTATCAACCATCACATTCATTATGCACAGGTGTAAATGCTTGTATATATAAAGGCATTCTAACCCTTGATCTTTGGATCATTATAAATACATTGTATTCATTTCATAAAAGGCAAGATAAAATGTATTATAGGTTATTCTTCTTGCAGCAAGAGTACCTAGGTTTTTATAATCACTCAACTCATTAAAATAACAGTGGATGTAGGATTTATTCATAATCGAACCACTATAAAAACTCTTAGTCTCTTGTGTGTTTATTTCTTTACATGTTATATTTTATCTGTGGTTAGAAAATTAGATCTAGTCCATTTTTTGACATCAATAGATTGTCGATGTTAGTGGGAACGTGTGTCTATTCATGTTCTCTATCTTTTACATCTTTATTCAAGGGAAATGAATGACCATAAGAGTAGTAATATAATTAAAGGCAATACTACTGTCCCATTTGCTCCTCCTACAACAACCAACTTAAATGGAATTCTTGCCAATATTACCAGGGGTTAAGATGTCATGCAGGAAACCATTAGTTAATTGGCTTAATCATTACAAGCCAGGTCTCCAGCTATTTTCAGGAAAAATACGACTCCACCTATGAGGAGAGAAATGCCACCTCTACCTCATAAGAATAAACAACCTAGTTATTCTAGGTCTTCGCGCGATAGGTCTTATCGTTTGGGAGTAAGCTCATCACTCAGATCTACAAAATTCTATGATATCCATTCTTTTTCTCCTGAAAGGCTAAGAATTTTGGAAAGATTATGCATAGCTTCACCTTTCGATCATTTGGGACCCCAAGCAAATAGGGATCATCACAAAAATGTTATCCAGAAACAATGAACAACAATTCGAACATCTTGAAGGCTCAATCAGATCCAGATCAAGCATTCAATAAACTATGCATGCCAATCAGACATCTCGTGAAGAGATCTCAACACAAATACATGGTTAAGATGGTGGAGTTTCTTTGAACAAATCCAATGCAAGCAATCCTTCATAGAAAGGATCTATCCAACGATTAGAAGATCGACTGAGGGAAATGGGTAAGGCAAATAACCCATTACAAGGAAATTTTATCAAGGGGTCTCCCATCATTAAGGTAATTGTTGATTTCCCCACTCCATCCAAATTTAAATCACCAATGGTTACCCCAAATATGATGGTAAAACTGACCCAATTTTACACATTGAACAATATCAGGTTGCAGCTTATATATACTTCGTTCCTGATGAAATGATATGCAGAGATTTTTTAAGCACCATTACTGGTTCAGCCTAAATATGGTACAACAACTTACTCAAGGATAAATTTCTAACTTTAATCAACATGCCGAGCTGTTAATCAGCAACTTCTGTTTTGGGGCCAATCCAGTTAAGAGAGTATCCCATCTCTTAAGTGTCAGGCAACAACCAGGAGAAACCACTAGAGAATACATCACTCATTTCAATAACGAGAAATTTTAAGTGGTTGATGATGAAGAAAAAACAAACATTACCGCCTTAATGAGTGGATTACTTCCAGAGAAGCTATACTACGCTCTCGTAAAAGATCCTCCCAAAACCATGACGAATATCATGGCCATGGAAGGAAAAATTATGAATGTCGAGGAAGTAATGGCTACAAAGCAAAGTACCACCACTAAGCCAGAGATCAAGGGGAAGAAATAGAAAAAGATGAGAATCCCAAAAGGAACAAAGCATATACTCCCGTAACGGTCAATATTCATTATATCCTGTAGGAAATTAAGCACAATAAATAATTAAGATGTCCCAAGAAGCTAAGGGCACCACCCAATAGGAGGGATAAATCTAAATATTATGAATTCCATAAGGATCATGGCCAGACGATCGAGAATTATATTTCTTTAAAGAACTAAGTTGAATCCCTCATTCACCGAGGAAAGCTGGGAAAATTTATTGATCGACATCAAATCCGAGAAATAGGAAGAAGGCCAAATTCTCCTTTTAAACCTAGAGATGACAAGAAGTCAAGCCATGAAGATAGTGTAAGGACAAATTTCCAATTGAGTCATTTGTAGTATTGGCTACATTCCATTGGACAAAACTCTTTTGGGCCATTTCTAATCAAGCTTCATACAACCTTAGAGAATCGGGCATCCAAAGTTCACGCGACATTAGTATGCATTTCAATTCCATTCTCCTAAAAAGGTATATGACCAAAATCATTCTGATGTGTTGGAGTAATTTTCACAAGAATTAATTTTCATAAAAACCATTTTAGAAATTAATTTTAAATCTTTTTTAAAGAAAAAAAAGAATTTTCGTTCGAAGTATTTTCCAGGTTGTTGACCTAGTCCAACCTGCACTGGTATCTCGTTAGAATTTCATTAGAAATGTCGTTCGAACGAACTCGTTCAAACGAGATTTCTAATGACTTATCTAACATCTATACTGGACTATCGTTAGATAGGTCATTTGAATGACCTCGTTCGAAAGAGATCTGTAATTTTTGAAATTTTTTAACTGCTTTCCTGTAGTTATTTTAAATATCTGCTATTGTCCACTAATTTTCCAGTTTTAATATATGGACGAAAATCAGTTCTTTTGACATGGAAGTTTTTACACATTCTTGATAACAAAAATTTCATATCTTCCTTTTCGATAACAAAAACCTTCTCCAACACAAAAACCTTAAATTCAACAAGTACACTTGCGGTGGATTTTTGCGTCCATTCTTTTTGGAGATGGTAGTTTGGGTTTCGGTGGATACCGCAACAAGAGAAGTGTCGAGCAACGCATTGGAGCTTTGCGTACTAAAAATTCGAAGGTAGAGGACGACATCAACATGTCTTTTTGAGTCAAAGTCTGTAAATCTTTTGAGTCCTTTGTAAAACCTATTTGTAGTGGATTTATCTATGCCCAGTCGTCCAAGGTTTTTCCCATTTGGGTTTTCCTCGTACATTGGCACGTTGTGGTTGTGATATTTGACTTTACTTTATTTAATCACATAGATGTATGTGTAGGATAAAAAGGATAAAATTGGCTAATTTTATATCTCTTAATCAAGATAACAATCCCATAATTCTACTTGTTAATTGTTCATCCTAATCTTCAAATTTGCAAAGGAAATTAAAATTAGAATATTTCTCTACTTGGAAAATTTTTATATAGTGTAGGTGTGTATTATATGAAATAACCTCAGTTCATATAACCTTACAACTTCAAATCAGTATCAAAGCTAGTATTTAAAAGTTATTTATATGAATCCTGGAGCTTATATGGAAAGTTTTTCGTCGAATAGACCACCTATGTTTGATGGAACTAATTACACCTATTGGAAAGCACGTATGAAATCTGCCCTTAAATCAATTGATGAATGTGTTTGGGTTGCTATTGAAAGAGGATGGTCCCCTCCTACTATGATTGTTGATGATGAAACTATTTTAACACCGGTAGAAAATTGGAGTGAGGATGAAATTAAATGGTGTAACTTTAACTCTAAAGGTTTAAATGCCTTGTTTAGTGCGGTGACTCCAGATGAATTTCATCGTATAATGACGTGTGAGACGTCAAAGAAATCGTGGAATATTCTCCAAGTTACTCATAAGGGAACTAGTGTAGTTAAAGCTTCAAAACTTCAAAACTTAACAACTCATTTTGAAACCATCACCATGAAAGAAACTGAAACCTTTGATGAGTTTTATACTCGTATATCTGATATTGTTAACTCTTTCTTTAACTTAGGTGATAAAATTACTGAAGATCGTGTTGTTAAGAAAATTCTTAGATGCCTTCCTAAGAGGATCATTCCTAAAGTTAATGTTCTTAATTCCTTAGGAAATCTAAATACTTTAAAACTTGAAGAGATTATTGGTGATCTTCAAACATATGAATTAGATATGTTTCCTAAAGATAAAAAAACCAAAGATAAGGTTATTGCATTGAAAGTAAAGAAATAAGAAGTATCTGAGTCTGATGAGTCTGATATAGATCCTGATGATATATCTCTATTTGCTAAAAAATTCAAAAAAAATCTCAAGTTCAAAAAGAAAAACTCAAAATTTGAAAAATCAAAATTTGAGAACAACAAAAACAAAGGTAATAGAAAATTCAATAATCAGGATCCTAAGAAGTTTAATAGATACAACTTTAAAAAGGATGATTCAGAGAGATGCTTTGAGTGTGAGGGTCGTGGTCATAGAGCGTTTGATTGCCCTACTAAACTTAAGAGACAAGGTAAAGCAAAGGCAGTTTACAATGCTACTCTAAGAGATAGTAGTAATGAGTCTGAAGACTCTGATGACTCTAATCCGTCTAAAAATAATTTCACTTCATTTATAGCAAGTCATGCTAGTAATTCAAGTGAGTCGCATCCTAATGTTATCAATTCCGAGAAAAATCTTGAGGTTACTTCCACTCACTCTGCTACTAGTGATGAAACAGGAAGTGGGAGTGAAATAGATGAGAGTGAATTACAATTCGCCTATTCTGAACTATACACTGAGTCTCTTCATATTCAAAAGGTAAATAAAAGATTAACCTTTAATTTTTAACTTTAGAAAAGGAGTTGAAAAGTCTGAAGGAGAAGGAGGCTTTAGTTAGTCAACTCGAGGAAATTAAGATATCTCTTTCTGATAAGCTTATCTTGGTAGGTAAAGAACAATATGACTTAATTATGTCCTTAGAAGGTGTAAATAAAGATCTTCATGCGTCTTTAGAGATTATAAAATCTCTTGAAGCTAAAATTGTCCAACTTAAAAAAGATCTTGAGTCCTCTCGTGAAGTCAAAGTCACACTCGAAGATAATTCAGGAAGAATTGGAAAATTATTTCTAGGTCCTATTTAGGACATAAGGAGAAAGGTTATCAAGAGAGAAAAGGTATAGGATATGAAGAAGGAGAGTCATCCAAAATCAAACCTGAACTCACAGCTAAGTTTGTTACCAAATTAAATCCACGTAAACCTTATCTACCTAAAATAAGTCTACCTAAGCAATCTCCAAAAGTGACTCCAAAACAACCCTATGTGTGAACTTATTGTCACAAACGGGGTCATCTTAGAGATTTTTATTACAAGCTTGGGAAGAACTCTTATTTCACAACTTCTAAGAAATATTATAGCTCCTTAGATAATCTTAAGAGCCGATTTGAGTATCTAGTTAATACTTCTAAAGGTCTTATGGAAGAATTTCTAAGATTTTCTAATGTCCAAGGAAATAATTCCAACGAACATACTAGAGTCAACAAAGGGAAGAATACAACTCAAGCTTGGGTTAAGAAAGATAATACCAATAAAGCTTTTGTTGCTCATGTTGCTCTTAAGGCTCAAAACACATCTAAATGGTATTTTGATAGTGGTTGATCGAGACATATGAATGGTGATAAATCTTTGTTTACCACTCTTGAAAACTATAAGGATGGTAAGGTCACCTTTGGGGATGGAAGCAAATCTCGAATCATGGGTAGAGGATCTATTAAAATTTTTGAGTTTCCTAAACTTAAAAATGTCCTTTATGTTGATGGTATCAAGGCAAATTTGATAAGTATTAGCCAATTACGTGATGAAAATCTTGATGTCAAGTTTAGCCAATCGGAGTGCACCGTTTATGATAAATCCGGTGAGTCTAATTTACAAGGTGTGAGAAATAGTGACAATTTCTATGGAATAGTTCCTAAATCCTCTTTAGTTTGCAATAGTGCAAAAGTCTTGTCTGTCGATGTTTAGCACTAAAGGTTAGGTCATGTTAACTTTAGAGATCTTGATCAATTAGTAAGAAAACAGCTAGTTTAAGGCTTACCATCTCTAGGAAAACCATCCTCCACTATTTGGAGGCCATGTCAATTAGGAAAGCAAATTAATAATCCTCATAAAAAGTTAAACTCAATAACTACCTCTCGTGTCTTAGAATTGATACACATGAACCTTATAGGTCCCACTCGTACCGAGAGCAGAGGAGGAAAGAGATGTATTTTAGTAATGGTGAATGATTTCTCAAGATATTCCATAGTAGGTTTTCTAAGAGAAAAGTATGAGACTGTTGATTTTCTCACTATTAATGGTAGAATTCTTCAAAATCAAGACGGTGTTATCATAAACCGCTTTAGGAGTGATAATGGAACTGAATTCAAGGAATCCGGTGTAAATGCCTTTTGTTATGAAATAGGGATTAAGCATGAATTCTCCGTCATTAAAGCACCACAACAAAATGGTATAGTTGAAAGAAAAAAATTGAACAATCCAAGAAATGGCAAGATCTATGCTCCTAGGAAGAAATGTGCCTCGTAGGTTTTGGGTCGAAGAGATTAACACTACATGCCACATCATAAATAGGGTTTATTTCCGTCCTAATACTAACAAAACACCATATGAATTGTTGACTGGTAAGAAACCTAATATGGCCTATTTTAGAGTTTTTGGTAGTCCTTGTTATATCCTTCAGGATAGAGAACTCCTAGGTAAATTTGACTCAAGGGGTGATGAAGGTATTTTCCTAGGGTATTCTTAAAATAGTAGAGCTTTTAGAGTTTTCAACTTAAGTAGTTCAAAAGTCATGGAATTAATAAATGTTGTAATAAAAGACGATGCTCTAGACACATTTATTAAAAATGAGGAAGATTTGCCATGTGAGTGTGATGTTGTTTTCGATGTAGAAAATATTAAGTCTCACACTGACATGGTTGTTCCAAATACTGAGATAAAGGATCCTTCTTCTTGGGTTCGTAAAATTCATGACCCTTCAAAAATTATAGGAGATCCCGAGGTAGGTGTCAAGACTAGGGCCCAATTAGAAAATGAAGTTACCTATTTGTGTTATACTTCTAAAATTGAACCTAAAAACTTTAAATAAGTGTTGAAAGATGAACATTGGATTAATACCATGCAAGAAGAATTGTTGCAATTTAAGAAAAATGATGTTTGGGAATTGGTCCCTAGGCCTTCTAATAGTAACGTCATTGGTACCAAATGGATTTTTAAGAAGAAAATAGATGAAAATGGTGTCATTGTTTGTAACAAATCTAGGTTGGTTTCCCAAGGATACACCCAAATAGAAGGTGTTGACTTTGAAAAGACTTTTGCTCCAGTTGCTAGGTTAGAATCGGTTCGCCTTTTACTAGCCATAGCATGTCACCTTAAATTAAAATTGTATCAAATGGATCTCAAAGGTTCTTTTTTAAATGATATTCTTCAAGAAGAAGTCTATGTTGAACAACCTAAAGGTTTTGAGGACCCGAAGCATCCTAATCATGCCTTCTTTCTAAAGAAAGCGCTATATGGCTTGAAATAATCACCCCATGCTTGGTATGAAAGACTCACTTCCTATGTCCTTTCTCGTGGATTTTTTTAAAGGGGGAGTAGGTATGACACTATATGTTCGTCTTGATGAGAAAGCTATTCTAGTTGCACAAGTGTATGTCGACGACATAGTGTTTGGTTCTACGTGTGATAAACATACTCAAATTTTTTCAAAAGAAATGCAAGATGAATTTGAGAAGAGTATAGTCGGTGAACTTACCTTCTTCCTAGGTCTTCAAGTTTGTCAACTCGAAAGTGGGATATTGTTGTCCCAAACTAAGTATGCTAAAGACCTTGTTAAGAAATTTAAACTAGAATCATCTAAGCATGTACGTACTCTAATGAGTTCATCTATTAAACTTAGCAAGGACACCGAAGGAAAGGATATAGAGCACACACTCTTTAGGAGTATGATAGGTAGTCTACTTTACCTAACCACTAGGCGTCCAGATATTTACTTCAATGTAGGAGTTTGTGCCCGCTATCAAGCCGCCCCCAAAGAGTCCCATTTACTTTCCATTAAACGTATCATCAAATATGTTAGTGGGACCCTCTCTTTTGGGATTTCGTATCCCTTCGACACAAATAATTTTCTATCGGCATATTCGGACGACGATTGGGCAGGAGATGTTGATGGATACAAAAGTACATCTGGCAGTTGTTTCTACTTCAGAAGTGCATTGTCTTATGAGCAAGAAATAAAATTCTATTTCTTTATCCACAGAGAAGGCCGAATACATAGCCGTCGGGAGTTGTTGCACTCAAATCATTTGGATGAAACAAATGTTTGAAGATTACGGTATTTATTAAGGCACTATGACTATCTATTGTGAAAACACAAGTGCAATTCACATTTCCAGTAATCCCGTTTAGCATTCTAGAACCAACCATACTAGGATCCATGAACATTTTATTCGTGACTTGGTTGAAGAGAAAATTATTTCCTTAAGCTTCGTTGGCACCGATCAACAATTGTTCGATATATTCGCAAAACCTTTAGATGTCCTTAGGTTTGAAAACATTAGGAAATCGATTGGGGTTTGCTTCATTGATTGAGATCTAAGTCGCCTATCTAGTTTAGGTTGTGTTTATTATCTATCTTTTTACCTATGAACTAGATTATCTTTGTAAATATTTCATTCAAAATTTCAAAAATATTTTCTTTTCTTTTCTTTTCAAGGAAAATGGGAATGGTTAGAAAAGCTTTCACAAATTTTTGTCCATATGATTTTGTGTTCGATGTGTTCAGATCACTATTCTATTTCATGTCCACGTGGCTTTCGATGTGTAGTTAATCCGAACTTCGTTTCTCTTGTTCACTATAATGCTCTTTTATGATATGTATTTCTGTTATTGCCTCATATATTTGCCTTATTTCTCACACTTTTCACAAAATAATGTGGATATATTTTTTACATTGCACTCGTATGGTGAGATTTGGTGTTGTCTTTTCAATCTTAGCCACATCTCGTATAAGCAATCGAAAGTGTGCATGATCATCCATTTCCCGGATTTAAACAAAAAAAATGTAATTATATTCATCTGGTTGTTTGTTGTTTCTAGCAACGGATTCGGGCTGCGAAAAATAAAAAGTTTTTGCGTGAATATCCTCCATTTGCATTATAGAATAAGTGCCTAAAATTGAAGCATTGAAAAATGATATATATAATACCATGGCCAACATTATTTATCTTGATTGATTCTTCAAAAGAAAAGTCTTAATCTAAAGTTGCTAATGGGAGATATAAGTTGAAGATCAATGAGAATGCACATTTATTCGATACATTGCTTTCTAATTGTGAAAACATTGGCGAGAGAATCATCAATCTTGTATGCATGTTTCTTTAGTGTTTGAGTGTCCTATGGTATTTCTTTATTGACACAAGGCTTATGTGAGTGCATATATTGAGTCTATATATTGTTTGGCATGCCGCACTTGTGTGTTGTCTTAGGTAAAAGCTCTCAATCGTATTGTTCACACCCCTACATATCCGCTCCCACGGTTTGGATATGTCTTCACATCCTAGGACAGTTAAAACCTTCATTTTGGAAATTTTCTAGCCTTCCCAACTCCTTCATATATGTTATTTTCTTTTTCTTATTTTTTCAAACTGTTTGAAGTACGTCAGAAAATTTCGTTCAAACGAGTTTTTGAACACATTTCCCAATTCTAGACTGTCATATCGTTCAAATTGTCGTTCGAACAAACTTCTAGCGAAATTTCTAACGAGGTTCATTAAATGCTTCTGGTATATCGTTCGAAAGGAGTCGTTCGAACAACATTTTCTCATTCGAATGAGCTGGGTTTATTTTGGGCGGTTTCTCTTTCCCATTTTTGTCGCTTAATTTTTTTTGGTCCTCTCTCTCCTCGTTCCCCACGATTTCCCCATTTCACCATTTCACCAAAATTTCTCCATCTCTCTCTTCTCCCATTTCTCCTCTAATCCTCTTCACCCTACTCCCATTAACCCATTTCCCCACTACACCCATACCCCGTTTTACCTACAGTTTTTCCCATCACCTCCATTAAACTTATTTCATTCTCCCACAACACTCATTCCTCTTCCATTTCTCATTTTTAGGTAGGGTTCCAAGTTTGGTTCTTCCTCTTCTCTTTTCTCGGTATCTTATTTCTCTCTCTTCTCTTCTTTATATATATATATATATATATATATATATAGCTTTTACTTTGGGGCCATATAATATTTCATAATTTTTTTTGTTAAACCTAATTAAGTTGAACTCCCTGAACATTATCATTTTTTTTTTAAAATTGATAATTTTGTGGAACTTCACTTAATTATTTTATTTTTTTATTTTATTTTATATTATTTTTGTTTTATCTCTAACAAGGGATGGTAATTGTTGTTGTTTTAGTTTGTTGGTGTTGTTTGGCGGTTTGGATGGATTTTGGTTGGGTAGGTCCTAGTTTTAGCAATCTCGAATGGCCCCTCGGAGTCGTCGCACCCGTCGCATAAGAGACTCTCCCAAGGAACGATCTTCGTCCTCATCTTCATCCTCATCCGATGAGGACTCTAATGTTAATTCATCTATTCCCGACCTTAAATTACGCTGGAGGACTCTCACCAGTCATACCCAATACCATACACAAGGTTTTTCCACTAGGTCTATTGTCCACCAAAGACTTGTCCATCTCACATCTCTAGCAGGCGCCACAGTCCACTCTTGGATATCTGACTTGGGATGGGACCCCTTGTTCAACATCACTGACACAATTTTTCCCGACCTTATTTGGGAATTTTATTTTTGGATGTCTGCTCGTGAGGGTCATATTTTCTCTCGCATACGAGGTAGGGAAGTCATTATCAATCCTGACTCCATATCCCATCTCATCACTTTACCCCGAGTCAATAATCCATCCTACCCTTGGGCTCCCGATTCTCGTCCTGACTTCAATCTAATTATGAGCACTGTGAATAGGATTCTCCAACTCGATACTGTTACTATTTTTCATAAAAATTTACATCCAAATTTTATGGTCTTAAATTGGATGTGTGCTTGTCTCATTCCATGTGAAAACTCAATTCAAATCACTAAGATGCACGTGGACCTCATATTTTCCATTAGCATTAGGTCTTCCATCGGCCTACCTGCCTTCATTTATCTTTTCATTAAGTCTGTTGGAATCAACCCCTCCGGTTCTGCTAGACAAACACTTTCCTTTGCCGTTATTATTACCCGCTATTGCCTTGTTGTCGACTGCCCTCGTCTTCCCACCGATGTCCCTGTGAATCTCTACCAAGCCATTGATATGTCCTCTATTGGTAGGTCTCGTGGTCACTTACCCCCTGATATTCGTCAACTCACTCCCTCTCAATCTGCATCTTCTCAATCCGCCACTTCCTCCGCTCCTGTTCCTACTAGACCACCACCCTCTCGTGTTACCCATAGACATGTCATCTTCTCATGTTCCCGCACCCACTGAATCGGAGGATCTTAGGTTTGTGCACTCACAGGTGGAGAAAATTCAAGAGGACAAACATCAAGACCGAGCTATTCTGCAGGAGCATCTGATTTATGTGCAATAAGATGGGGAGGCTTAGGCTTGTCGCGAGGAGGCTGAAGCACGTAGGGATGAAGCTCAAGCGCGTCATGATTCTATGCTTCTTCACCACCTTGAGGCGATTCATCACATGGAGATGAGCCGTGGTGCTGGCTCATCCGTTACTAGGTACCTTTCAGATGATTCACCACATGACGACCCAGCTCCTTGATTTCATTTCTGTTTCAGTTTATTTCATCTTTTGTACTTGTGAGGGAGAGAGGAACATCTTTATTTACCTTTTCTCACTTGTAGCTTTTTATTTGGTTTGATTACATTCTATTTCTTGATGTATGGATATTATTTTTGGTTAATAATATTTCTCTCTTGTTTATTCTATTGTTGCATATATGAATCTTAGTTTGGGTTCCATATTTGTCTATTAATTTTATTCCTCGTATCTTTTTTTAACCATGCAGGCTATTTCTTCTCCTTTGTCTCTTTCGGACAAAAAGGGGGAGAAACATTTATAGGGGGAGATCACATTTATAAGGGGAGTTTATAATTTAGGGGGAGTTAATTATAATTTAACATATGTCATTCTCATGGTTAATTAACTTGCTTTATATTCTCATGATTAGTTAACGCTTGATTTATATTCTCTATTTCCCCATGCATTTTATGTATTTGTTATTTCATGTGTGTAGGATATATCGCCTACTTTTCCGCACCACACCATCAGTCGAGTTATTTAGTCCGTCTTTTATTTGGGTTTTTAGGACGGGCTTTAAAATCGGCTTGACGGTTGGCTTAGCAAATTCAGTCTTTTTGTTTATTTTTTATTATTTCGTTTTGTTCCGGAATAGCCAAAGGAGGAGATTTGTAAGGACAAATTTTTAATCGAGTCATTTGTAGTATTGGCTGTACTCCTTTGGACAAACTCTTTTGGGTCATTTCTAATCAAAATTCATACAACCTTAGAGAATCGGGCATCCAAAGTTCACACAACATCAATATGCATTTCAATTCCATTATCCTAAAAAGGCATATGACCAAAATCCTTCTTATGTGTTGGAGTAATTTTCATAAGAATTAATTTTCATAAAAATAATTTTAGAAATTAATTTTAAATCTTTTTTAAAGAAAAAAAAGAATTTTCGTTCGAAGTATTTTCCAACTCGTTCGAACGACCTGGATCTAATGACCTAGCCCAGCCTGCACTGGTATCTCGTTAGAAGTTCAGTAGAAATGTCGTTCGAACGAACTCGTTCGAACGAGATTTCTAACGACTTATCTAACATCTGTACTGGACACTTGTTAGATATCTCGTTCGAACAAAAGGACTTCGAATGAGATTTGTCAATTTTGAAATTTTTTTACCGTTTTCCTGCAATTATTTTAAATAACGGCTATTGTCGACTACTTTTCCAGTTTTAATATATGGACGAAAATCAGTTCTTTTGACATGGATGTTTTTACACATTCTTGATAACAAAAATTTCATATCTTCCTTTTTGATAAAAAAAAAACTTCTCCAACACAATTTAACTTTTGAACCAAAACCCCATGCCATCAACCTGAAATTCAACAAGTACACTTGCGATGGATTTCTGCATCCATTCTTTTTAGAGACGGTAGTTTGGGTTTCGGTGGATACCGCGACACGAGAAGTGTCGAGCAATGCATTAGAGCTTCGTGGACTACAAATTCAGAGGTAGAGGACGGCATCAACATGTCTTGTTTAGTCAAAGTTTGTAAGTCTTTTGAGTCCTTTGTAAAACCTATTTACAGTGGATTTGTCTAGGCCCAGCCGTTCGAGGTTTTTCCCATTTGGGTTTTCCTCGTACATTGGCGCATTGTGGTTGTGATTTTCGCACTTTACTTTATTTAATCACATAGATGCTTAGGATAAAAAGGATAAAATTGGTTAATTTTATATTTCTTAAACAAGATAACAATCCCATCATTTTAATTGTTAATTGTTCATGCTAATCTTCAAATTTGCAAAGGAAATTAAAATTAGAATATTTCTATTCTTGGCAAATTTTTATATAGTGTAGTGTGTATATTCTATGAAATAACCTCAGTTCGTATAACCTTACAACTTCAGATGGTTATGAAGACGATCCTGATAGCCAAAGAAGCCGAAGTAACCATAAATTGAGGTAGTTATGATAAGTTTCAATTATTTCAATTGTCATGTCATTACATGTGTAGATGTAGGAGAGGGAGATCAAACTGCAGAAAGAAAAGCCTACTTGAATGAAGCACATGCCTGCTCCTATATACAATGAATCAATCTGAATGATTATGATCAGCCCAGGAAATTAAACAAAGACAAACTTATTATCATCTTTTCCAAAAATAATCTCCCCGGGGTATTGTATCCTCATAATGACCCATTGTTCGTCAAGTTTAGAATCCAAGAAGTCATCATTGCCAAGGTTTTGATAAATAATGGAAGTTTAGTCGATATCATGTTTTATCCCTAGTTTCAGAGTTTAGGATTGAAGCTTAGTCAACTGGAACCATACCACAGATCATTGATAGGGTTTTCAGGGGAAATTTTTTATCCCCTAGGAATAGTCAAGTTGGAGGTTTTATTTGGCACTTGGCCAGCAAGTCTCATAAAAAAGATACACTTATTTGTTATGGATAAAAATGTTCAATTTATGTAATACCCCGTACTTTTGACTATATTTATTTTGAGGATTAATTAATTAAATGCGTATTAATTGGAAATTAATCCGGGTTATAAATACTAATGTGATGCGAATTGGTATTTGATTATGTGCATATATGATTATATATGTATTTGGTATTATAAAATTTGTCGTGGGATTTATATACGGCAATTTGGAAATTTTGTTGAGACGCGTGGGACCGCCGCGTCACAGTATAATATTTTGATATTAAAAGTGAATTTAAAATCTATAATCCGTATGGTCGTTTTGAGTGCGCCAACGCGTCCGGAAGGGTCGAGATAGTCAGAAAACACTTGCCGGGGGTATAGTTTGGGTCCCGGGGTATTTTTAGGCCATCCCGGCACCATAAAGGGCATTTTAGTAATTGAGTATTTTTGGGTAATTAAAAGTGACGAAAATTGAGAGTTGTAATCTGATAAGGATTGACCCCAACCAACCCTTATTAACCCAACAAGCCACGGAGGCTTATTAAATTAGGTTTTCATAAGTTCCCCCAAAGCAAACCCTAGCCACCATAGCCTTTTGGAGAAGAAAGCTTGGAGAAGGAGAGAGAGAGAGAGGAATTCTGCAGAAATTCTACACCAATTCCACATCAAAACCAGAAATCAAACCAAGGCAAGTGTTTTAATCATATTTAAATTCGTAGAATGTTTCCTCCATGTTAGAATATTGATAAATTACAACTGTTCTTGGGAGATAATGAAAACCCATGTAGTTTGAAGTTAGAACTTGAATATTGTGAAGAGAATTGCATGTAGTATGATAGGAGATGATTTCCCTTATATTAATTGTGATTTGAAAGAATTAAAACGAAATAAATTCTGGGATTTAAGGATGATTTAAACCTAGGGTTCATGTTCTAGAGAAATTGGGATAAGTGTAGAAATTTGTAAATTTAGTTGATGTTATGATGATTCAATCCTTGAAAACATGTTAGGAGATGATATAAATATGTTTAAGATGATTTAGAGACCCCCAAAACGTTATTGGAATGAACTTTGGAAGAGATTAGAATTATTAAAATGGTGAAAAACGATTTTTGGGAAGTTCTGGGCCGAAACTGGCATCTCGTTAGAAGCAGCCCCAGGTCGTTCGAACGAACTCGTTCGAACGAGCTTCTAACGAGTTGACCAGTCGTTACTAACGAGAAGGTATTTCGTTCGATATCTCGTTCGAACGAGATATCGTTAGAAGTAACAGTTCGTTCGAACGAACTGGGATCTCGTTCGAACAGCCTCGTTCGAACGAGACTTCTAACGACCTGACAGTCCAAACTCGTTCGAAGCCTCGTTCGAACGAGACTTCTAACGAGTTGACAGTTTGACCCCTTTTGGACTGTTTTGACTTTTGGAGTTCCGGGAACTGGTTCAAGGGTAGAGTTAGCATTCCTTTGATGATATAGTGATTTATTTGGGACTTTTGGGTTATTGAGATGAGTAAATCATATACTAGAATTATATTCATTGAACCATTTGGGTTGAGACGTGAGTGTCTACTACGATGTGAGGATGAATTATGGCGCGTATACTTACAAATCGGAATAGTACGAATTGTGTTAATTATACTTAGTACGAGAATACGATATGTACTACGAATATAATGCGGTATTACTAAGATGTGTGTTTACTTAGTATTGATATATGGATTGTATGTATGACATACCTACCATACTTGCTATCACGGGAGGTTTCGTTCGCTTAGGACCCTCTATTCCTTGTGTGCCTACGGGGGGGATATAGACTGGTACCTTGATGAACATAGGTCATAGAAAGACTTATTGTGATATTAATAAGTCCGCTGACCATGGGAGCGTAGGTATGTGCGTGACCCATGTGATGGTGACTGTGTTCGCCTCCACTATTTGTGATTTGTGTTATCTGGACTATTCCTGAGAGATTCGGAATATGTGATCCTTATGTACGTGATGTACCGGGATGGATAGCAGAGTATGTGTGCACTATAGCTTAAATTGCGGGGTGCTTGTATTGTACATTTATGAGATGAATAATATACATTAAATTAATGAAAATCCTCATGTTAATGTTGTAAAAATATTACGGTATTGTTTCGAGATATATGATGAGTTAACTGATAGTTATATCAATGGCATATTGAGTAACAGAGTTTACGTTAAACCTCCATTAAATTATGAGCGTTATTATGTTAAAATTAACCGAGTAAAATGGGTAGAACCTTTAGTAGCCTAGCTAGTCACGTTGTCACTTAGCTAGTGAAAAGGGTAGTTATAGATGGGTACTTGCGTTAGGAGTGCACAGTTAGACGAGAGGTGAGAATATAATGTGAGTGCACGTCCTAACATGTACTTGGCATTTAATGTTTTAAATGTTTTTAAAGCACTTGCAGGTTTTTTTTAAAATGACTTCCACTTTCGGGCTCTGACCCATTTGCTTCCAAATATATTTTTTTGTAAAACCATTTTAGGTGCCCAGCCACAAGGACACCAAGCATAGGATTCTCATTCAGGTGACGAGCTGTAGCTGTTTGTGGAAGCTACAGGGATTTGCATGTAGACGCTTCTCTCATTTGGATTCCAGTCTCAGCATCTATCAGTTGTAGGGCATGTTGCCCAATTCTATTAGACATTTTTACATTTCAGTTTTCAGACTCTAGCATGTATTGCTCAGTATTCAGTTTTAGTTATTTATTTCAGTTTACTTATCAGTTGTGGGATTTGTATTGAGGAGTTTTTCCTCCAGGTTTTATTTACATTTTGTGATGGTTATTCGTTTCACTTCAGTATGGTGAATGGTGTTATTTATTTCTTCATTACTTTTGTTGCATGTTAATCAGATTTAATAAAATTTGGCACTTACTTTTTAAATACTAGGTGGTTAGTAATCTTTAAAATGTTTTCGACAGTGATGCTATTAACTGAGCCAACTTGGCATTGTGAATTAATTTTATAAAGGAGTAGCTACCCGGTGTTTAATTAGTCGGGGTGTCACAGGTGGTATCAGAGCATCAGGTTCTAGTGTCCCTTAGGATCTGTACGGCTATTATGTTTTCGCTACGTTTTCTTGGATATAGAGCCCTATGTTTTAGGACTGTTGTACTCTTTTGTGTATGCTTCGTTCTTCAGCTATATTAAGTTTATAAACTGCGAACTTATAAACTTTGTTCTTATTTCAGATGCCTCCACGACGTGCACGACGAGTTCCCAGGAATGCAACGCCCGAACCACAGCCCGCTCCAGTTCAGGGTATGTTGAACGCCGCTGAGGTTGCTGCTATAGTAGCTCAAGCGGTAAATGCCGCGATTGCCGTGATTCAGCAGGCACCGCCTCAGGCGCCGGTTGCCGGGCCAGTACAGGTTAATGCATTCCCGTCTGCTTGGGAGCGTGTACGAGACGCTTTTCAGAAAGCGCATCCGTCGGAGTTTGCAGGTAGCTCAGACGTGGTAGTCTCGAGTCAATGGAGGAAGGACATACAGAGGCATTTGAGGATGCATGAGTGCACTGACGTTCAGAAACAGGTGCTAGCTACTTTCAAGCTAGTGGGATCTGCACTACAGTGGTGGGAGTCTATTACCACCGCGGAGGAGAGGGATACCCTCACGATACAGGAGTTCTGGGTGCGGTTCGACCGCAAATACTTTCCATCCGCAGTTCATACAGAGATGAGGAGGAAGCTGATGAGTTTGAGGCAAGAAGGAAAGACAGTGGCCGAGTATGAGGCCAAGTTTACTAACCTGTTGAATATCGTTCCAGACGAGATTCCAACAGAGAAGAAGAAGATTGAGAAGTTCACCGATGGGTTGAATTGGAGAATCCGTCAGCATCTACTTGGGAACCTATCGTTGGCCACGTATTCTGATGTGGTTAACGCTGCATTACTACACTGCCAGGACCACCGTTTTCATATGGCCGAGGGCAAGCGGTCAGGGGAGTCTAGCCATCAGGGCAGGACTGGAGGGCATGGTGCCAGCGGGGCACAGACCAGTCAGGGGCAGAGACAGACTGAGCAGGGTACCCAGCAGGGGGACAATAAGAGGTTCCGGTCAGGGAACTACAGGCAGGGACAGGGAGGTTTCCGCCAGGGCCATCAGGGTCCAAACGGCCATCAGGGCCAGCAGGGGCAGAATGGGCAGCAGTTTCATAAGGGCCAGCAGGGCCAAGGGAGGAATGGTAACGGCCACCAGGGCCGGGGACAGCAGGGGCAGAGGGGAGGGAACTTCCCAGGGAAGTGTTTCACTTGTGCCAAGACTGGCCATAAGAAGCAGGATTGTCCTGATAGGGGCAGGGCCCCACAGCAGCAGCAGGGTGCTCTCCAGGAGCCACAGAGACCTATGTTTCCCGCCGCTCTTCCTGCACCGCCACAGATGGCAGCATTGCCACCCATTCCAGCAGTCCCAGCTCAACAGGGGCAGCTACAGTATGGACGTGTCTACAACGTTCACCAGGCTGCAGTTCCACAGGCACCGCCCGCGATCGAGGGTACGTTTCCTATCCATGGCACTATGGGTCGGGTGTTATTTGATACGGGTGCTACACATTGTTTTATAGCTACACACTTCGCGAAAACTTTAGGATTGTTAGCTACGGCAGAGAGCACAGTGACGTGTGTCGACTCACCATTGGGGAGTGGGTCACTTATTTTCTTTATATGCCGGGGAGTGGGGGTAGCGGTTGGTGGTTTGGTATTGCCTGCGGACATGTTAGTGTTAGACATGCATGTTCACGATGTGATCATCGGTATGGATTGGCTCGTATCATATAGGGCCATGATTGATTGCTTCAGCGGGAGCATTGTTTTTGCCATTCCGGGGCAAGAGATGTTTATAGTGGCGATGCCTCGCCCAGAGGGAAGATCGACCGCTCATCTGTATTACATAGAGGAGGATACCTCTAAGGAGGTTGTTATTCCTTTAGATTCAATCCCGGTTGTCAGGGAGTATTCAGATGTGTTTCAGGAGATACCAGGCTTACCACCCAGTCGAGAGATAGACTTCGTTATAGATTTGCTACCGGGTACGAGACCTATAGCACGTGCACCTTACCGTATGGCTCCAGCTGAGATGCGAGAACTACGGGATCAGATAGAGCAGCTGTTAGGGCAGGGCTTTATTCGCAGGAGTACCTCACCTTGGGGCGCTCCAGTTTTGTTTGTGAAGAAGAGGGATGGTTCACTGAGATTGTGTGTGGACTACCGAGAGTTGAATAAGGTCACGATACGGAATAAGTATCCGTTGCCTCGAATCGATGACTTATTCGACCAGCTGAGAGGAGCTTCTTTCTTCTCGAAGATTGACTTGAGGTCAGGATACCATCAGTTGCGTATCAGGGAGGAGGATGTCTCGAAGACCGCGTTCTTGTCGAGATATGGTTCTTACGAGTTTCGGGTTATGCCTTTCGGCTTGACCAACGCTCCAGCAGTGTTTATGGACTTGATGAACAGGGTGTTCAGGGATTTCCTAGATCAGTTTGTCATTGTCTTCATTGATGACATTCTGGTTTACTCTCAGACAGAGGAGGAGCACGCCGAGCATTTGAGGCAGGTTTTGCAGACACTTCGTCAGAACGAGTTATATGCAAAATATGAGAAGTGCGGGTTTTGGTTGAAGGAAGTCCAGTTCTTGGGTCACATTATTTCCGACCAGGGAATATCAGTTGATCCGGGAAAGGTATCAGCGGTGAGGGAGTGGGGACAGCCCACGACACCAACGGAGATTCGTAGTTTCTTGGGTTTAGCAGGATACTACAGGAGGTTTATTCGGGGTTTCTCAGAGATAGCAGGTCCTTTGACACATCTTACTCGTAAGGGTGTGCCATATATCTGGAGTGATGCCTGTCAGTTGGCATTCGACGAGTTGAAGGACAAATTGACCTCAGCACCTGTGTTAGCATTGCCGAGACCGGGAGTTGAGTATTTGGTTTACACCGATGCGTCTTTGCAAGGGCTTGGAGGTGTTTTGCAGCAGGAGAGACAGGCCATGGCTTATGCTTCCCGTAAGCTTAAGCCTCATGAAAAGAATTACCCCACGCATGATTTGGAGTTGGCAGCAGTAGTATTTGCCTTACGGATTTGGAGGCACTATCTTTTGGGGGAGAAGTTTCAGCTGTTCACGGACCACAAGTCACTACAGTATCTGTTCACGCAGAAGGAATTGAATATGCGGCAGCGTAGGTGGCTTGAATTTGTGAAAGACTACCAGTTCGACATCCAGTACCACCCGAGTAAGGCTAACGTGGTAGCAGACGCGTTGAGCCGTAGGCCAGCAGATGAGGTGGCAGAGGTGTGGAAGGCAAAATGGAAGGAATTGGGACACCAGGATGCAGTGGCCCGATCTTTCATGTCTGTGATGACCGTTACACCGCAGATCATCACGAAGGTAGTATGGGCACAGGCTAATGACTCATTCTGTCAGGAGAAGATAGTTCGATTGCTAGCTGAGGGAGCTGAATCCTATACCGTTAGCTCAGACGGGGGATTACGCTTCAATGGGAGATTGGTAGTCCCGGAAGGGGAAGAATTGCGGCACGAGGTGGTGGCAGAGTCACACGGCTCACGGTTTGCGGTACATCCTGGAGGGGACAAAATGTACCAAGACATGAGACGGCAGTATTGGTGGAGCGGTATGAAGAGAGATATCGCTGAGTTTGTTTCGAAATGCGCCACTTGTCAGCTTGTCAAAGTGAACCATCAGAGACCAGCAGGATTGCTACAACCGTTGGAGGTTCCGGTGTGGATGTGGGAGAGCATATCCATGGATTTTGTCACGGGGTTGCCTACGTCGCAGAGGGGTCACGACTCCGTTTGGGTAATTGTGGACAGGTTGTCCAAGGTCGCTCACTTTTTACCCGTTAGGACTGATTACACTGCGGGACAGTATGCCCAGCTCTTCATTTCAGAGATTGTGAGACTTCACGGTGTGCCCCTGAATATCGTGTCTGACAGAGACAAGATATTTGTTTCGCGGTTTTGGGAAAGTTTCCAGGAGGCCATGGGCACAAAATTGCGGTTGAGTACGGCTTATCACCCGCAGACTGATGGGCAGACAGAGCGCACCAATCAAATGTTGGAAGACATGCTACGCATGTGCATTATTGACTTCGGGGGTGGATGGGAGCAGTACCTTCCACTGGTGGAGTTTGCTTACAACAACTCCTATCAGTTCACGATTGGCATGGCTCCGTTTGAGGCATTGTACGGTAGGCCTTGTCGTTCCCCAGCATGTTGTTTGGAGGTGGGGGACAACAAACTACTTGGGCCGGAAGTGATTCAGGACACTTCGGCAAGGATTGAGTTGATTCGGAGTCGCATTCGGGTAGCTCAAGACAGGCAGAAGAGTTATGCTGATGCGAAGAGGTTTTTCAGAGAGTTCCAAGTGGGGGACCAGGTTTTGCTTAGGGTATCTCCTATGAAGGGGATTATGCGTTTCGGGAAGAAGGGGAAGTTGGCACCGAGGTATGTGGGGCCGTTTCCTATTATTGAGTGGATCGGACCGGTTGCGTATAAACTCGGGTTACCGGAGCAATTGCATCGGATTCACGACGTGTTCCATATTTCCTCGCTGAGGAAATACCTTAGTGACAATTTGGCTCATTCTCACATTGCTGTGGAGGACATCGATCTCCAGCCGGATAGCTCCTACGAGGAGGGGCCAATTGCTATTTTGGACCGAAGCGAGAGGAAACTGCGGTCAAAGATAGTCCCGTTAGTACGTGTTCAGTGGCGACATCACAATGTCGAGGAGTCCACATGGGAGCGTGAGGATGAGATGCGCAAACGTTATCCAGAGCTGTTTTTAGCAGGTAATTTCTAGTTTCGAATTTCGGGACGAAATTCAGTTATTAGGGGGGAAGTATGTAATACCCCGTACTTTTGACTATATTTATTTTGAGGATTAATTAATTAAATGCGTATTAATTGGAAATTAATCCGGGTTATAAATACTAATGTGATGCGAATTGGTATTTGATTATGTGCATATATGATTATATATGTATTTGGTATTATAAAATTTGTCGTGGGATTTATATACGGCAATTTGGAAATTTTGTTGAGACGCGTGGGACCGCCGCGTCACGGTATAATATTTTGATATTAAAAGTGAATTTAAAATCTATAATCCGTATGGTCGTTTTGAGTGCGCCAACGCGTCCGGAAGGGTCGAGATAGTCAGAAAACACTAGCCGGGGGTATAGTTTGGGTCCCGGGGTATTTTTAGGCCATCCCGGCACCATAAAGGGCATTTTAGTAATTGAGTATTTTTGGGTAATTAAAAGTGACGAAAATTGAGAGTTGTAATCTGATAAGGATTGACCCCAACCAACCCTTATTAACCCAACAAGCCACGGAGGCTTATTAAATTAGGTTTTCATAAGTTCCCCCAAAGCAAACCCTAGCCACCATAGCCTTTTGGAGAAGAAAGCTTGGAGAAGGAGAGAGAGAGAGGAATTCTGCAGAAATTCTACACCAATTCCACATCAAAACCAGAAATCAAACCAAGGCAAGTGTTTTAATCATATTTAAATTCGTAGAATGTTTCCTCCATGTTAGAAGATTGATAAATTACAACTGTTCTTGGGAGATAATGAAAACCCATGTAGTTTGAAGTTAGAACTTGAATATTGTGAAGAGAATTGCATGTAGTATGATAGGAGATGATTTCCCTTATATTAATTGTGATTTGAAAGAATTAAAACGAAATAAATTCTGGGATTTGAGGATGATTTAAACCTAGGATTCATGTTCTAGAGAAATTGGGATAAGTGTAGAAATTTGTAAATTTAGTTGATGTTATGATGATTCAATCCTTGAAAACATGTTAGGAGATGATATAAATATGTTTAAGATGATTTAGAGACCCCCAAAACATTATTGGAATGAACTTTGGAAGAGATTAGAATTGTTAAAATGGTGAAAAACGATTTTTGGGAAGTTCTGGGCCGAAACTGGCATCTCGTTAGAAGCAGCCCCAGGTCGTTCGAACGAACTCGTTCAAACGAGCTTCTAACGAGTTGACCAGTCGTTACTAACGAGAAGGTATTTCGTTCGATATCTCGTTCGAACGAGATATCGTTAGAAGTAACAGTTCGTTCGAACGAACTGGGATCTCGTTCGAACAGCCTCGTTCGAACGAGACTTCTAACGACCTGACAGTCCAAACTCGTTCGAAGCCTCGTTCGAACGAGACTTCTAACGAGTTGACAGTTTGACCCCTTTTGGACTGTTTTGACTTTTGGAGTTCCGGGAACTGGTTCAAGGGTAGAGTTAGCATTCCTTTGATGATATAGTGATTTATTTGGGACTTTTGGGTTATTGAGATGAGTAAATCATATACTAGAATTATATTCATTGAACCATTTGGGTTGAGACGTGAGTGTCTACTACGATGTGAGGATGAATTATGGCGCGTATACTTACAAACTGGAATAGTACGAATTGTGTTAATTATACTTAGTACGAGAATACGATATGTACTACGAATATAATGCGGTATTACTAAGATGTGTGTTTACTTAGTATTGATATATGGATTGTATGTATGACATACCTACCATACTTGCTATCACGGGAGGTTTCGTTCGCTTAGGACCCTCTATTCCTTGTGTGCCTACGGGGGGGATATAGACTGGTACCTTGATGAACATAGGTCATAGAAAGACTTATTGTGATATTAATAAGTCCGCTGACCATGGGAGCGTAGGTATGTGCGTGACCCATGTGATGGTGACTGTGTTCGCCTCCACTATTTGTGATTTGTGTTATCTGGACTATTCCTGAGAGATTCGGAATATGTGATCCTTATGTACGTGATGTACCGGGATGGATAGCAGAGTATGTGTGCACTATAGCTTAAATTGTGGGGTGCTTGTATTGTACATTTATGAGATGAATAATATACATTAAATTAATGAAAATCCTCATGTTAATGTTGTAAAAATATTACGGTATTGTTTCGAGATATATGATGAGTTAACTGATAGTTATATCAATGGCATATTGAGTAACAGAGTTTACGTTAAACCTCCATTAAATTATGAGCGTTATTATGTTAAAATTAACCGAGTAAAATGGGTAGAACCTTTAGTAGCCTAGCTAGTCACGTTGTCACTTAGCTAGTGAAAAGGGTAGTTATAGATGGGTACTTGCGTTAGGAGTGCACAGTTAGACGAGAGGTGAGAATATAATGTGAGTGCACGTCCTAACATGTACTTGGCATTTAATGTTTTAAATGTTTTTAAAGCACTTGCAGGTTTTTTTTAAAATGACTTCCACTTTCGGGCTCTGACCCATTTGCTTCCAAATATATTTTTTTGTAAAACCATTTTAGGTGCCCAGCCACAAGGACACCAAGCATAGGATTCTCATTCAGGTGACGAGCTGTAGCTGTTTGTGGAAGCTACAGGGATTTGCATGTAGACGCTTCTCTCATTTGGATTCCAGTCTCAGCATCTATCAGTTGTAGGGCATGTTGCCCAATTCTATTAGACATTTTTACATTTCAGTTTTCAGATTCTAGCATGTATTGCTCAGTATTCAGTTTTAGTTATTTATTTCAGTTTACTTATCAGTTGTGGGATTTGTATTGAGGAGTTTTTCCTCCAGGTTTTATTTACATTTTGTGATGGTTATTCGTTTCACTTCAGTATGGTGAATGGTGTTATTTATTTCTTCATTACTTTTGTTGCATGTTAATCAGATTTAATAAAATTTGGCACTTACTTTTTAAATACTAGGTGGTTAGTAATCTTTAAAATGTTTTCGACAGTGATGCTATTAACTGAGCCAACTTGGCATTGTGAATTAATTTTATAAAGGAGTAGCTACCCGGTGTTTAATTAGTCGGGGTGTCACAATTTACTTATAATGTGATCTTCAGTAGGGTTGGACTAAATAAATTTGAAGCTATACCATCACTACACCAAAAACATCAATTCGGCACACCTTGATATTAAAAATCTGGCACACTTTAGAACGGTGCCAAATTTTGGAACAGTTTAATGAAAATCTGGCACACTTTAAATCCGTGCCAAATTTTGGCACGGTTTAAAAGTGTGCCAAAATTGACGACACTTTAACTAAATATAAATACCTTAAAAAAATTGTGATGCCAAATATTTTGATCTCCCGCTCTCTTTCTCCTCTCTCATTATCAGATCTCTTAATCTTTATCTCTCTCCTCGACTAAAACTGTAATCAAGTAGTTTTGGCGCTCTTTGTCGGGAAACACTCAGTCTTAGAGACCGCACAAAGAGAACCAAGAAGTTTGGGAAGCCATGAATCGGATACAGGCTGTGAAAGTCCAAGTCGAGCTCCAACACTTCCGAATCCTATATTTTCGAATCAATTTCAGTCCCAAATCATCCTCTTAAGTATGAATTCCCACGCTTTTCATTCAATTTACGTTTGAAATTCAAGTAGTGCCATAAACCTATGTTTTAGTATTTGTGTTGGTATGTTATCATTTTCTGGCTCAAAATACAAGTGTTATACATTATTTTCACACACATTATTGTCAATGTGTGTTGATTTGTAATGATAATTTGGTCAAGAAGAATAAAAAAAAACATGACCATTTTCACCGGGAACACCAGTTGTTCGATAAAATGCCCGATTGAAAATTTTAACCCATTTTGAGTAATTAGGGTTTCATTTGGGTGTTTTGGGTTTTCGATTTTAATAGGGTATTTTGGGTTTTTGATTTGATTATTATGTTTGGATTTGAGTATTTTGGGTTTTTGATTTGATTTTAACAAGAGTATTTTGGGTTTTCGTTCTATATGATCACTATGAGTTTTTGGTTGGTTATCATTATTACTGCAAATATAGGTGAGCTAACAGAAGCTATTACTATTTTCATGCAGAAATCACCCACCATAGAGCCTCTAAAATCTCTGAAAATTCCCCTAACAGAAGCTTGACCAGGAAACATTTTGAGGTATACTAAACTACTTCAAGGTCTGCACTTATGGCTGCAAGTTCTGTAGATAATCGACCATTTAGGTCGGAGTAAAGTATGTTTTCCTCTTTATAAATTTCCTGAGTGTTTCTCTTGGAGTATAGTATAAATTGACAGTACATAGCTGTAATACCCCGTAATTCTACTAAATTTTAAATTACGTGACTAGAGTAATTTAATGTGATTAAATACGTTTTATTTAAATTACGTGAGTAGAGTAATTTAATGTGATTAAATACGTCTTATTTAAATTACGTGAGTAGAGTAATTTAATGTGATTAAATACGTTTTATTTAAATTACGTGAGTAGAGAAATTTAAATAGATATTATGTTAATAAAGATGAATATGTGTTATAGAAAATTTACTAAAGGTGAGTAGAAATTTTCAATGTTGATATGTACGGTCTAGTGACTATATGGACGTACCGGAAGTATCTCGACAAAATTAAGGATGAGAGTAGAAAAATATTTACGAGACTAAAATGATAATTTAGAGTCCACGGTTGATTCCGAAAGGGTCGAATTAATCAAAATAGTGTACCCGGGGGTACTAGTTGAGTGTCGGGTCATTTTCGGGCTAAACCGGGACCATTCGGGGGCATTTTAGTCTCTTTACAATTATGGGAAAGAAGACCTACGAATTTTGAAGCCCTAAATCTGATTATAAGAGTGGTGGCTAGGGTTAGGCAATGAGAGTTACACCATAGCCATTATAGAAGAGAGAGAGAGGCAAATTCTTAAGGCAAAAGAAGGAGGGAGGGATCATCTTAGGAAGATTTCATCACAAAGATTGTTGGGAAGGAGGATTGAAGTATCAGTATCATCAATCATCATCAACAACCACGAAATCAGACCCTACAAATCATAAGGCAAGTGGTTATTTGCAAAATATAATTGAGTTATAATACCCATGATTAAGCCTTATGAAGAACATGATTTTATGATATTCTTGGGAACAAACAATTGATAATAATCCATGATTGATAAGGATTTGCATGTAGGACGTTTTTGAATTACCAAGTATGTTTATATAATAAAAATCTTGATGAGACATTCATAAGAAAATCTGGAATTTGGATGAAAAATATAAAGAATGCATTTTTAGGGTTCTTGAATATTAGAGAGATTTTCAGTGAATTTGGCCAAGATTTGTAAAGGTTTTGTTGTTTTAAATTGTTAGTAATCATCCCAGAACATGTAGGAATGATTAGAAATTTTTGGATGTGAATATGATGGCTTATCATGAAAGTTAGAGATGTAAAAATGGTGAAACACGTAGGAAGAAGATGAACTGGGTCTGTCACTGCTTGATCGATCGATTGACCCTTGAATGTCGATCAATCGAGCAGTCGATCGATCGACCATTTTCCTTCGATCGATCGACCCTGTCTGAACTATACAGAATTTGTGTGTAAATTTCTTTAACTGCCGTTTCTTAATGGGAACCTTAGAAATGATATTTTTCCTATGAGAGGACTTTGAAATTACCAGTAGGTGTACCATTAGGTTCCTCCACTTATGATTGAGTAGAAATGTTGGAGAAATGGAATTACGAAAGAACGATTGACTTAGCCGTGGTTTGAGATGATTAATTTAATTACGGAAAGAGTGAGACTTAATTTTCAGAAAGAAAATACCAGTAGGTTAAAATTAACTTAACTACTGAATTAAGGGAGGGGTAACTAGGGCCCTTAGAGTTACGCGAATACTCAAATAAATACAATAGTGAGAGAAATTGTAATTTATAAGTACGGAGAATATAAGTAAGATATATTACGTACGGGTATGATTTTTAGGTCGAGTGTGTACCTACTATATCTATATAAATAGGTTTGGGTTAAGAGAATATTACCTAAACTAATTATGTTAGGATCGATGTGACATTCCGAACTAACATAAAGTTATTATATATTTGGGGTCGATGTTAATGCCGAACCAAACTTTGAACTGGTGCCGCGATGAAAGAGTCCCGAACCAGAATATGTGTATATATTTATATTTGTAGATAGTCGGGGTCGATGGACCATTCCGAACCAACTTTCACTTGGAGTCGATGAATTATTCCGAGCCAAGGGTCCTTTGTGTGTAATAAAAAGGATATATTAGAGGTAACTAATATTAATTACATTGTTGTGGGATAAAATGTTTCTATGTACATAATCTACAAATTGAGAATAGTAGTTAATGAAATGATATGTGAATGTCTTAGTAATAATTTATAGCATGATGAAATTATTACAAGAATAAGAACAACGAGCAGAAAATGAGTTAACTACGGTTATGGGAAGTATAATTAGGTAGACTAAGTATCCTCGATAGTTACGTACTACGTAAGGGAGGTGAGGAATTTCAAGGGAGTGTGCGAAACCTTAATATGTGTAATCAATAACTTAATTGTGATAACTGCTTGCAAAATATTTTCAAATGTTTTGAGTACTAACTCTTGCTATGTAAAATTTTAAAAACCTTTTAGGTGCCCAGCCACAGGGACACCCAGCTTGATTTCATGTCAGAGATTTGGGAGCTGCAACCAGTGTGGAGGTTGCAGGGATTGTTTAGACGCTTCCTCTTTTTCAGTTCTAGTACAGGATCTCAGTTTTATTATTCCTAGTTGGAACATGTCGTTCCACCTTTACTATTACAGTTTATTCTAGTTATGGATTTGTAGTTGTTTTTTTTGGGCCGTGGTTTACGGCAAGACTTTAACTGCTTTCAGATTATTTTTGCATACTGCATATTCATATCTAGTATTGGTAATGTGTGGTTTGGAATTTTTTGGTTGTTTAAGAAAGATAAAATTTGGCACCCGTTTAATTTTCATTTAGGTGGTTAGTAATTTTTAAAAAAAAGGCGTTCGACAGTGATGCTAAGAATGAACCATTAAAGAAACTTGTTTATATTAAAATAAGGCTTGAGCACCCAAGGTTTAATTAGGCGGGGTGTCACAATAGCAGTTTGTCTGATCCGAAAAAACACGGGGAAGATTTGAAAACGTCCCCAGAATTCAAGAAAATCTATTTATGAGTAAAAATACTTGGAAATAGTGGAGGGAGTACAAAAAGTAGTGCAGAGTTTAGTAGCACTTTATGAGTTGAAATGTTGCTACAATTAAGCTGTAATCGATGGTTGAACTACATAGTTCATCAACACTGTATAAGAAGTTAAGTAGTGCTGTACTATTTTTATGTTGATGTTTGTTAAAAATTCAGTGCCATTTTCTTGGCATTTTTATTCTCTATTCATGTGTATATTGGTCTTCCATTTTTATTCTCTATTCATGTGTATATTTTTATTCTCTATTCATGTGTGAAAATTCAGCGCCATTTTAGTTTTCTTACTTAGTTTTCCATTTTTTTGTTTTTTTCCTTATAATGATTTTCGCAGAGGCCATTTAATAAATTCTTGGGGTTTCATGATGTCTTTTTGGCAGTGATTTACCAACAGGTTATTTTATGGTTCAGTTACTTCTGAATCAGAGTTCAAAGATTAACATATAGTTATCTAGATGTGTGAATTGTTAGCATTTATAATTTGTAGCAGCAGTGACTGCTTTCTGGGATTCATCCAATGAGTGAGCAATTATAAAGGAACCACCAGCAGGACGTTGCACGTCAATTGCACAAATATCATTGAAATCAGTCAGCTCTGCAAACCCAGATTTGGCCGTGACAGAGATAGCCTAGTCCATTCCACCAGATTGTGTCCCAATGTGACGTTCACACTACATATAAGTTGAGCAAGTTCTTTCTTAGGAAAGTTAACATTAAAGGTAGGCATTATTGCAATTGTAGAAGAGCAAACAAATTCTGTTGAGCTCGAGAGTCCAGATCCTGTAGAAACTGTTCTTTCAAGAATAACATCAAGTCCAACTGGTACATCAACATCCAGACCTCTTGATTTTGCAAATTCATAGTGACCTTTATACCCACAAATGAAATAATGACCCCATCTGTGATTCTTCAAATCAATATCCTAATTTGGATTAGTAGGATAAGTACACATGGCATTCTTACCATCAACACTAGCAATTCGAATAATGTTTTGCGAGTCTCTTGGGATGTGCTTTCGGATAGCCACATTGTGTCTTAGCGAATGGCTATCGACAACATCGAGTAACCCTCATAGTCAATGTGTTCCCCAATCAAATTCACTCTTCGTGGTGATATCGCGTATACATCAGGAGGGTGGCCGAAAAAGTCAATGTATTTGGATTTATGTTTGTCAAATCAAAGCTGAGGTTCTTCAAAAAGTGACCCATCTCAGTAGACTGGTTCAAGGTTTGAGTAGATAGGGATGGGAAGCTCTTCGTGTCTTGCCATTATTATTACTTTGCTTTTTCTATCGCTTTCCAATTAACTACTTTCATATTATCAAACCAACTGAAACAATAACAAAAGTTTTAGCACTCATAAGGATCTGGATATACACTACTCTAAAGCGCCTTTATTGTGGGGGGAGTCCGCAGCACCATGGTCCATCACGCATTGCTATGATACTAAGGCTTAAGAACTATTATATGATTTATTGATATATTATTAGGTATATTTAATAAAACAACAGTCCAAAGATGAACTTATCAATTTCTAATTTTTCTTTGGGTAATTTGTACATTGGTGTCCACTAGTTCTCTATAATGAACTTCAAGGTTAAGAGTTTTAACTATATGCAGTTTAGGGTCCATTTTCACCTTTTTAACTATTTACAGTTTGGGTAAATCGTATTTTTGGTGTCCATTAGTTACATCTTATTAACGAGTGTATATATGAAGCTCTATATTGTGCAACCATCAGTCTCTTTTGAGAAGATGGGAGCTTTGTGGGCAAGCTAAAATAGTTGTTACGTGCAAGAATCAACAAGAAATGTAAGAAGGTGATCTAATTTGACTTTATTTACACTTATACTGTATAAAATGTATAATTTTGTTTGTGAAAAATCCATTTATGTATGTGATGTTATGGTAATTCTATCAGGAATAAGCTGAAGGAAACAGCTGAGAGCATCGGACTTCCAACAATTGTCGTCGTTGATGCAGGACTAACATAGGTATTCTTTTGTGAAATAATTAGTTTATAGTTGGATGTGTAAATCAAAATCACTAATAAACCCGGGGTTAAACTGAAATAACCCTATATATATTATAATGATTATATATGACAGATTATTTGTTCTATTCTTGTGTACATTAGCAGGGGATTCAGGGGTTGTGGAGGACAGGTATGGTAGTAGGGTGGTGGAGGACATGTATGAATATTGGGTGGGTTTCAAGGTGAACATGTAGGGTAACTAGGAGGGGTATCAACAGTGGTTTAAGGGGATGTAGAGGAGGTTCGTTTGGGGCTGGTTAGGTCACACGTGAGTATGGTTATGGGCGACATCAGGTAGGGGAAGCAGGGCCATGGGAGCAAGGTTGAAGGGTATGGGTTTTTTGGTTGGGCAGTAGGTGTAGGGAGTTTGGGTATTTAGTTTGATGAGAGAATAGCTGGTATATGGGGAGATGAGGGGGGCCAGTTGGTATATGGGGTGTGTAGGTTTTGGCAAGAGGGTGTTAGCAGGTGGGGAGTGTGTGCGTGTGTTTGGGTTTTGAGCAGGTAGGGAGTGTTGAAAATAAATCAGGACCAAAATTTATTTTGCCTAGGCAAAATAGATTTTGATGTTCACTTTTTGAGAACCATAAGACTAATTTGAAAACACTAAAATTTGGAGCAAAAATTGTGTCCATTAATTCAAAAGTGTGTGAATGTTTCCAAAATTATATCTTAATAATTCTAATTCATCATGTTCTAATAGCAATCTCTTTCTTAGTTGTTCATTTTATGTTGTCATACATGACATATTCGTCTAAACATCCTTGGCTTCAACTTGAACGCATCATCTACAAACACTGAATGAATTCATTTAGTTATTTATAGTTTTTTAAATGATTTTTGAAACCTTAATTTGATTTGTGCATTATAACTATTCTCGCTCCAATGTAACTTGTATGAACTGACATCGTATTCATAGGCCTCTCGGTTTGAGAATATGACGATAATTTAAAAAATATATTGATTAAGCTTAAAAACAAGCCCTTAAAGGGTGAAAACCCAAACCAGCCCCCAAACGGCCCCGTAAGAGGCCCGAACACCTTGCACGAGACCAATGTAATTGGTACGAACTAACTGCGTAGTCGTGGGTCTCCCAGTTTGAGAATATGACGATGATTTCAAAATATGTAGATTAGGCTTGAAAACAAGCCGTTTGAGGGTGAAAATCCAAACCAGTCCCCAAAGGGCCCCGTAAGAGGCACGAACACCTCGCACGGGACCAATGTAACTCATATGAACTGACCGCATAGTCTCCGGTCTCTAGGTTTGAGAATATGATGATAATTTCAAAATACGTAGATTAGGATTGAAAACAAGTCGTTTGAGGGTGAAAACCCAAACCAACCCCCAAATGGCCTCGTAAGAGGCACGGACACCTCGCACGGGACCAATGTAACTCGTATGAACTGACCGCATAGTCTTGGGTCTTCCGATTTGAGAATATGACAATAATTTTAAAATACATAGATTAGGCTTGAACACAAGCCGTTTGAGGGTGAAAACAAACCAACCCCCAAATGGCCCCATTAGAGGCACGGACACCTCCCACGTGACCAATGTAACTCATATGAACTGATCGCGTAGTCTCGGGTCTCCCGGTTTGAGAATATGATGATAATTTCAAAATACATAGATTAGGCTTGAAAACAAGTTATTTGAGGGTGAAAACCCAAACCAGCTCCCAAATGACCCGTTAGAGGCATGAACACCTCATACGGGACCAATGTAACTCGTACGAACTGACTGCGTAGTCCCAGGTCTCCCAGTTTGAGAATATGACGATAATTTCAAAATACGTAGATTAGGCTTGAAAATAAGTCGTTTAAGGGTGAAAACCCAAACCCGACCCCAAACGGCCCCGTGAGAGGCCCGAAGACCTCGCACGAGATCAATGTAACTCGTACGAACTGACCACGTAGTCCCGGGTATCCTGATTTGAGAATATGACGATAATTTCAAAATACGTAGATTAGGCTTGAAAACAAGCCATTTGAAGGTGAAAATCCAAACTGGCCCCCAAACGGCCCCATAAGAGGCACGAACACCTCTCACGGGACCAATGTAACTCGTACGAACTGACCGCGTAGTCCCGGGTCTCTCGATTTGAGAATATGATGATAATTTCCAAATACATAGATTAGAATGTCCAGAAAATAGAGGAAATTCTGCCCAATTTTTTTTTTTTTTTGTCTGTGAACTATTAAAGACTTGTAATATTTTGAAGTTTGTATATACATTAGTTTATCAACAATGTGCAAGATTTTTAATTTGTGAATTTTCGTGTTTTCAAATAATTTTTTTTTTCTTTTTATCAAAAATTTGGCACAGTTCAAAACCGTGCCAAAAGTGTATCAAATTTTGGCACGGCTTTGAACTTTGCCAAAAAAATTTCAAACTGTGCTGAATCTGGCACAGTTCAAAAGTGTGCCAAAAGTGTGCCAGAAATATCAAATTCTGGCACGGTTTAAAAGTGTGCCAGAAGTGTTCCTGTTTGGCCAAATCTTGCACACTTTTAAACCATGCCAGAAAAAAATAGCCATTTTGGAACACCTGATTCTGGCACAGTTCAAAACCGTGCCAGATTTGATCTCACCCAGTTTTAAACCGTGCCATATTCCTATTTTTGGTGTAGTGCATCCACAGTTCACCAATGTTTGAGATTCCTTACTGACTTTGGTGTTGGTTTTGTGAATGGTGATCAAAGGTGGCCAGAGTGCTATTATTCCTTAGCCGAGCAAGATGACTTGGTAAATGTCAAGAAAAGGTGGCCAGAGTGCTATTATTCCCCACCACTTACCAAGTAGACACTATAGATCCCAATAGTGAATCAGAAGTTGATACTTTACATCTCCGAGATGAAATAGATCTAATCAAAGGATAGATTTTAGAAACCACCAAAAGCATAATCTTGGATGATGACAAACCAAAGGGAACCACCAAGTTTGGCTCCACTCCTCAAATAGGAATTGGTTGCATTCTAAAGAGAATAAAGGAATGTGTTTGCTTGGAGTCATGAGGGTATGACAGGGATCAATCGCAATTTTCTTTATCATGAACTCAACATTAATAAGAATGCCAAGACAATTAGGCAAAGGCGTAGGGTGTTTTGTCCCGAGAAGAACCAGGCCATTCCTAAGGAGGTTGAAAAGCTACAAAAAGCCAATTCATTGAAGATGTCAAATATCCATCATGGTTGGAAAATATTATGATTGTAAAAAATAATAATAATAAGTGGAGAATGTGTGTAGACTTTACTAATCTTAATAAAGCTTGTCCAAAGGACCATTTTACTTTTCCCAAAATTGATTAGTTAGTAGATGCCACAGCTGGAAATGAGTTGTTAAGTTTCATGGATGCTTATTCAAGCTATAACCAAATGAAAATGAAACCAAAGGACAGAGAAAACACTTCTTTCTTTACCAACCAAGGTACTTATTGCCATAATGTAATACCCTTCGGGCTAAAAAAAGATGGAGAAACGTACCAAAGGTTGGTCAATAAGGTGTTTGAAGAACAGATTAGGAAAAATATAGAAGTGTACGTAGATGGTATGTTGACTAAAAGAAAGAAAGCTTCAAATCATATCAAGGACCTCAGTCAGACTTTCAACCAACTATGTATTCGGCGTGTAAGAGGGAATGTTCCTCAGCTTTATAGTGAACTAAGGAGGAATTGAAGCTAATCCTGCCAAAATCAAAGCTCTGATAGAGATGCAGTCTCTGACCTACAAAAAAGATATTCAAAAACTTACTGGTAGAGTGGATGCCTTAAATCGATTTGTTTCTCGAGCAACAGATAGGTGTTTACCATTCTTTAAGGTTCTTAGAAATACCTTTAAGTGGAATGAATAGTGCTAAGAATAATTTCATGAGTTGAATAAATATTTGAGAACTCCACCATTGTTGTCTCGACTAATCATGGGAGAAAAACTGTACTTGTACTTAGTTATTTCTGAGTCCGCAGTTAGCTTGACATTAGTTCGACTGGAGAATGGGATTTAAAAAATAGTTTACTACATCAGCAAAGCATTAAGGGGAGCCAAAATCAAGTATCCATGCTTAGAAAAACTGTCCTTAGACCTCATTTAAGCCTCTAGGCGAATGAAGCCTTATTTTTAAGCACACACCATAATAGTGTACATTGATCTACCTCTTCAGCAATCACTTCACAAACCTGAAAAGTCAGGTAGGTTGATATATTAGGCAGTAGATTTAGGAGAGTAAGACATTATTTATGAGCCCTGATCATCATTAAAAAGGCAAGCATTAGCAGATTTTATTTCAGAATTCATATATCCAGAGGTTATCGACCATCAAACTTACTTGTCGAACAGACTTCTTCAGAAGATAGCTCACCTCAAAAGCAAAACAAAGTCACTGCAGACCAACCGGAGTCATCCAATGCTTAAGAGATGGCTCATAAGTATAAATAATAAAGTAAGAAGATATTCCCCCATGGAGTTCTGTATGCAGAAAGTTTTAGCAGTGAAATTCAGTTATGGAACTTATATGTGGATGGATCTTCATGCGCCACTGGTAGCGGAGCAATTATTAAGCTTAACAATCTAGATAATATTAATGTTAAATATGCCTTCAGGTTTCAATTTAAGGCATCAAATATTAAAGTTGAGTATGAGGTTTTGATCATCGGACTAGAGTTATCCCAATCATTAGGTGCCGTGAAAGTAGTGGCACACAGTGATTCCCAGTTTATTGTCGACCAAGTGCTTCATACATATGGAGTCAAGGGAGATTTGATGACTAGATACTTTTCCAAGGTAATGGAAGTAATTTCCAAAATTTTAAGTGCACAAATGAACAGGATAATAAGGATAGCCAATGCCAAAGCTAACGCACTTGTTCGGACAACTTCAACAATAAGAATAAAACTCATAAGAAGCATTCCAATTGAGATATTAGCAACCAGGAGCATAGATGAAGATCCAATAATCAATTTTATTGCTGCAGATTTGGGACCTTCCTGGATGGACCCAATTAGATCTTACATCGAAGAAGAAACCCTACCAACTGATCCAAAAGAGGTAAAAAATATCCGGTACAAAGCATCCAGATATGTGTTAGAGAAAGAAGTCTTATACAAAAGTGGATTTACCGTTTCCTTAATATGTTGCGTCCATCCATTGGAAGTTGATGATTTGATCAAGGAAGTGCATGAAGGTTCTTGTGGAGCTCACTCAGCTGGTCGGTCATTAGTCCATATAATGAACATGCAGGGGTATTACTGACCAATTATTAAGGAAGATTGTAGGGATTTCGTAAAAAAATGTGATAAGCACCAAAGGTTTGCTGCAAGTCACAAAGCACCCAGCGTTGTTTTAGCACCTATTACTTCTCCTTGTCCATATTGACTTGGTCGGCCCACTATTGACCACCAAAGGCTGGTTCATATACTTTGTGGTAGCTGTCGATTATTTCACGAAGTGGGTAGAAGCAGAGCCATTAATAGAGATGCCTTATGAGAAGGCATATTAATTCATCTGGAAGAACATTATATGTAGGTATGGAATGCCTTATGCCTTCATTACTGACCATGGTACCCAATTCGATAATTATGAATTTGAAGCATGCTATGTTCAGTCCAAGATCTAAAAACTTCATGCTGCCCCAGGGCATCCACAAAGTAATGGTCAAACATAAGTGACATATAGAACTTTCTTAATGGACTGAAGAAGAGACTTGATGTTGCCAAGGGTAACTGGATTAATGAATTGCACTCTGTTCTTTGGGCTTATAGAATAACGTCAAGGATAGCAACTAGAGTAACACCTTATATGTATGCTTAAATTTAGGATAGAAGCCATGGTACCAGTAGAGATAGGCCTACCACTACAAGAAAAAACCCTTTTTATGACATTTTTCAAGTGTCATAAAGTGCATTTTATGACGCTTTATTTTTCAATAAAAAACGTCATAAGTTTGGGTGTCATAATTAATACTCATTAAAAGTGTTATATTAGGTAACGATTATATATGACTTCTTTTTCAAAAATGTCATATCTTCTACAAAAAATTGTCATAATATACTCTATAAGATGTCATATTTGATTTAAAAAGCGTCATGATAAACAGTTTTCAAAATTTTGAAAAGGTCATAAAAAATTTCATCACGTGAATTTTTAATATAAATGGTCTTAAATTAAACATATAATAAAAAAATTAATAACTAATATTAATGTCATAGTTGACAAACAAATCTAAACACAAACCAAAATGCACAGAATCATTTATTCCACATTCAACGTTACAATTGATACATTATAGATTATAACATTTAGCCAAGAAATACAACAATACTCCCACCAATATTTTTTTGTCTCACAGCAAACAAAACTATATGAAATCAAATCAAGCTAACACATCAACCAAACTAAATTTGTCTATCAAAATTAGGTGTCCCTCTGTAGTAATAATCTCTTCATAATTTTAGGCAACAATGCAACGAAGTCCTCTTCCCGCTCACATTCACTATCATGTTGTCTGACAGCGATTCACCTTTCACATGCCTCTAACTAGATGCCCCTGCAAAAGTTTAAAACATCATATATAAATCTCTAGTGCAATGTAAAACACAACATATGAATTCCCATTTTTTCAAAGTATTAAGTCGTGTATAATTTAAGTCGAAAAGTTTTTTATGTAACACCTAATTGTAAACAATTTTCAAAAAATTAGGCAAAAAATGCATGTATATTCTATTTTTGGTATGTTTATTAGTTGTTTTACTTTTTTGTCCACCAATACCCAATTTTCAAAAGCGTGTCTATTCGACTTAATCAATTTAGAACACTTATTAATTTCAGAAAATTTCGACAGAGTTTCCTTTGTTTATTTATGAAATCCAATTTGTTTTAACATTAAAATAAACTCAACAACAACAAAAGACACAACTAAACCAACAATAAATCCCTTCCACCAATTCGACATATATGAGATAAAAAAAATGAAGTCCATCAACATAAAGGTTCAACAGACTCACTAGTCACTATTTAGGCAAAATAACCATTTCCCTCCCTCGTTGATCTCCATTCCTTTGTTCAAGCAAAATAACGATATTTAATGTTTAAATGTAGAGAGATTTTTTAGAATAAGCTAATGTTATAGCGTTGATTTATGTAAGTAACAAAATGTATTGAATGTTACCTTGTTGATTTGAGGCTTTTTATAATGTTGATTTGTGTAAGTAACATAATATATAAAAATGTTACCTTGTTGATTTGAGTCTTTTTGGCATCCTCATGTTCTCTCCCTCCTCTATAGTTTGCATTTCTGAAGGTTGAGTGCTTGATTCTTGTCCAATATGCATAAATGGCGATCCTTATCTAAATTTGTTGGTACCATCCTCGTTATCATGACTTGAGCTGGTAATATCCTGCATTACGAAATGGATATAAAAAATTTGATAGTTATAACAACTTGAATGCGTTACACTTAAACGAAATGCAATAGTCAATTTGATTCAAGACAATATAATGATTTTGGGGTAATTCAAAAGTGTAGAATACCAAAACGGGTAGTATTAATCTCTTTACATAAATGAATAAAAAAAAGTAACTACCTAGTAGAAATTATCCATTGTATAAACGTTTAGTATTGAACCTGAACTAATTGCTGCTGGTTTCATGGTTGGTTGCCCCTTAAAGCTGATTCTTTTGAGAAATTGGACAAGATTGGGCAGGGGACATATAGCAGTGTATTCCGAGCACGTGACCAGGAAACTGGGAGGATAGTTGCTCTGAAGAAGGTTCGATTTGACAATTTTGAGCCAGAAAGTGTTCGGTTTATGGCTCGATAAATACTGATTCTTCGCAGGCTTGACTATCCAAATATCATAAAGTTGGAGGGCATAATTACCTCGCGATTATCATGCAGCATTTACCTTGTATTCGAGTACATGGAACATGATATTTCAGGACTCTTATCTTGCCCTGGCATTAAGGCCTGGTGGGAGAGCCCGTGGACCTGAAATGACAAGAAAGTTAACCAGAAAATAGAATGGCATCAGTTAACTAGCACCAGAAGAGAATATGCTAGTTAGAACTCAAATTACCAATAAAATGAACGGAAAATGTCTAGATAATGACAAACGCTAGCACCAGAAGCTACATATGATCTACCTTGAAACAAATTGATGAATGCTGGAGGGACAAAGTCCAGCCTTATATCCATGTTTACTACCGTCCTGCAAAAATTGGAAGTGTAAATAAAGCATTTCGAACAGAGGAATTTAAAGACATCTTATTTATGTTGTATTCTTCCTTATTCATTTTTTTGTAAAGCTAGCTATTGATACAATAACTTTCAATCTCTTAACCAAATATTACCCTAAATCTATAGATGCCCTATATTTCATAAAATACAATAAACTAATTTAATAATTTTTTTCATAAAATACAATAAAAAGTTTGACCCATTCGATAAACACCCCTAGTGATTATTAAGTCGGTCTCGATTTTAGTTAACTTTAGCATTTCGAGGCTCCATTTGTTTAGAGAATACCCCCAGAAATCAAATTTGAGCCTCCTTGTTTGGCTCGTAGCCAAATTCTGACAACACAACAGCCCTAGACTATGCAACAATCCCTAGATCCATGCAAGGTAGCCTAATATGTACTCCCTTTTTGATAATTCACCAACTGCACCGCCCCCCTTGTTAAAGTTTAAGTGGATTAATAGATCGAGCAAGTCCCCATTCTGCCGTTTAAAGATAGGGGAGAGCAAGCTATAACCATATTAACATGTTGCATTGTATTCCCTAGTTAAATACAATACCTTTGATCCTATTCAATAACCACAGACAAAATTAGCTGAGTAACCTGTTCAGAATGTTAACCTTAGTAAATGAACATATATACCCACAAAGTTGCGATCCATTAATTCAAATAAGACTGAACAATGCTCACCTTTGCTCACAGTCATATCTGCAATAGTCAAAGGGAAGAATTAACTCATATCTACTTTAATTAGATATAAGTTAACCCATCTGTGACAAATACAACAAATCATCAGAATGCATAATAATACTAACAGTGGAAAGGAACTATTCCTATAATTTGCAAGGTTTAGGGGTGACCTACCATGCATGGACCAGGGGATGAGGCAACAGGAATAGTGAGCCATATTGAAAGCCCTAGTTGGGTGAAGAAGTCTCTGCAAACCAATAACTCCAATCATAGAAGGAACTCCTCGCTCCAATGTTGTTTGGTACAATAAATTGTAGCATATTTTTATTTCCTTTGTTCGCCTTTTACTCTGTATCTTCAAAGATCCAAATTCAATGTGATGGAACCTAAAGTTCAGGGTGTATAGTTTCTTTTCATTTCTATGAGATTAGAGGAAGACTTTGTGGATCCTTGAGTGGCTGATTGAGCAAGCTACAACTCTTTTAAGATGTTGTAAATGACTGTGACAAATACAATGCTGACCAACTAGGTCGAATAAATGGTTAGTTAAGGCATGAACGTTTTTCAAGCAAAGATGAAAGTTAAAATCGATCTCATCGCCCAACATAGGCAGCAACGAGCCGAGGCTCCGTACCTGCAAATGACTGGCAGCAGGATCCTTTCAATGTGTGGACTACACCTGCTCTATTAATGCATTTCCCATAATATCGCACCTTTCCCGTATAAGCCAATCTTGACAAAGATTCCCCCCAGATGTGATAGGTTGTCCCTAGTGGAATCACAATAGAGGAAAACAGATCAGTTCCCTCGAGGAAGTCATGTACCCCATTAATGCATGTCCTATCCGCATTTAATGCAGAACATAGGGCATTAATTTCACAAGCTATCATAAGTTTAAACACTTATAAAGGACAGTGTTCAGACTTGGAGCTAAAAGTATGGCTATTCAATGTTACCTAAAACGCGGATCGTTTGGTTATGTGGAACGGGTACGGGAACGTGTTACGCTATGCCCTCTAAAATGTGGTACAAGAGGGTAAGGCTTATGCAGATATCATTATGTTCAAACATGTTGGACTCTTCCTAAACACTAGTCGATAAAAGTTATAATAATAAATAGCTTCTAATATTCTTAAGATGAGAATGTTCTTTATTCACATTTCAGATTTCATACATGAGAAATATTTATGTAAACACCAAATAAATATATAGTAGACTCTTCAAAATTCTCTTTAAAATACCTAACCTCTTTGTATTAGATTGTATTGCATAATAAACACAATATATTTTTAATATTTTCTCATAAAAATTGATATGAGGTTAGAAATATGTAAGTACATCTCGAATCGCTAATTTTAAAGTATTGGAACAGAGGTGTATCATATTTCGAAACGTGCGTGCCAATATGTAATTCACGACAATATCAATATATCGCATAAACTATATATTTATCAATAATGATGAGGATGAGGGCTTTCTGAAATTGGCATACATATTCACCAAAGCTATCAATTTTGATTCAAACTCCCCAACCTAATCAAGGACAGGGATTACGTACACAACTACTTTATATAATGTATCTTAAAATATGACGAAGTAAATACAAATGACCATCCTTAGCCAAATAACGTAACTAACAGGACTTTAGCTTCATACCATGTTATTTAACCAATCTCTTGTCTCTCCTTTAGCTTTCTCCTGTACATCCTACGCAATACGATAAACAAAATAAAATTAAATATATGCAGAGAATAATAGATTGCTGAACTGCATATTAACTTTATAACTTCATATGTAGATGTTAAACTGTTACAGAACGCGCAAAACAATGTTTAAACCCAATAGTAAGTTCGTACGATATCAATAAGCAACAATTATGACTTCTCTAGTCCTCTCGTACAAGTATAAATGTGTTCTTTAGATCGCCCTTCATATTTCGCTAGTGAAAAAAGACCCTTTCATATATAAACCTCTTCCCATTACTCAGAATTTCATGAAATCTCAAGGTAACTGTGAATTATTAAATCTACTCTAACATCATATATATCTACTCCTACCTCTTGCAATTATACCGTTTCATGAAAGGATTTTAATTCATGGAAAATTTTTAAAATCTCTGAAGAAAATATTTAAAGCATTAAGTGATCACAGTTATTCTCAGTGATGGAAACAAGAGCTGGACCAGACCTTCTTTGGAGAATGCTTTTGTCTTCATTGACTTCTCACATATCATAAACGGTTCCATTTCGTGCTCTATGAGCTTACTATATTGTTTAAAAAAAATCATATCATATGTACTTGCAAAGTCTGATTACCCAAGGCCCTAAATTTCACTAACAGTACTATTAGTATAACATGTACAAGTAATAACAGCAGAGATTCATGACGCAGTACTTACCGCTTTGTGTCTACCAGTAGACATGAAACTCCTACCACCACCTGAAAAAATAATGCCATTATTAAATTATACAAAATCTAGATTTGAACATATTTTCCACAAGCGATTAATAGGTCTTATATTGTACCTCCATTATCAACCCACAATCCCCTATTTTTGCTGATAGCTGGATCAGCTGCATCGAAATAACAAACATATAGAAATTTCAGAAATTTAAAATAGAAGGCCACATGAACTAAAAACAAATCAAATTTAAATCAGTGGAGAAAATATTGGAACTGTAACATGTACTTCTCAAAAGGAACTGTAACATTATGAACAGTAAACATATGGTCATAGAATTATAGGAGGAGAAGAGCAAAGAAAGTTTATAGGACAATACCTTTATCATGACAATGAGTTTGAGGCAAATTGAAGGGATGGTTTTCCCCTTCAAAATCAGCAACAACAGCAAAATCTTCAGGTCCACTTCAGAAATCAACATGATCAGCATATCCATATTTTCCTCCATCAACTTGTTTTTCCTTGTGTGATGAAGCAGCTGCTTTAAAAGCTTTACCTAAGTCCAAGTTACTGGCATGATAATCAGAGCCTTCCAAGGGAGCATTTTTCCTAATCCGTAAACCATAAAAGATTCTCTCATAATTTTTTGGATCCTTTCTCTGTTCCAGAGAGGGGAGGCATATCTAACTTCTTTTTAACGATAGTTACAAGATAAGTAACAATTATCTGAACGATAGTTACAGTATTATATATTTTCCATACTTCTCTAAGGTCCTAAAAGTTATCGAATGTGCTTTGGGCCTATGTAATACAGTAATAAACTTTGTTATTATGATAGTAAATATATGATGAAAAGTTTACACAGTCATGTAATCCTTGAGAAATACACTGGCATTGTGATAAAAAGAGAATGAAATCAAAAAAGAAAATATTTTTTTAGCTACCCCTTCTTTTACATTATTAAGTAATTTCTCCACATGTTGCATATCACAATTTTCTAATTGTATTATTATATGTTTTGAAAATGGAATGGAATTCTATTGAATTACTAATTAATTGAATAATTGTAGATAAAGGGACTTCACTAGATTCTGGTCATCGACACATCAAGCAATCTTCACTCTCCATTCACTCTCCATTCAGATAAATGTTTTTATAATAAAAATATCAAAATAGAGATTCTCTTTTAAAACGAGTCAAAAACAAATAGTGATTCACATATTTAAAGCATTTAACACCTGTGATATGTCGAGGCAAGGCGTTCTGCAAGGGTGCATGAGAAATCTTCCCTTATGACAACGCGGAGTACTATCACGTGTTGTGCATATGCAGGCATAGTGTACGCTGGCACAATCCAATCGAACTTGCACAGCATATCAGATACCTCAAACTCATTGTGGCAAGTGTTGTCCTTTAGAGAGAATGCCGCTAGAGAAACTCCATTGTCCTTGGACACTATGTTGAAGCATCTCATCTGCTCTAGACCTTCTTTGAGAACAATTGTGTTCTCACGATAATTCTCCATCACATTTTGGTATCCCTATGGACACGAGTTATTAGTAAGACATTTTATGTTGTGCATGTAGATCTTATGCTTGGAAAACAATGAATGTATAATTTAATATCAGAAGAAATCATTATTGAAATGAATTGGAATAATGTTAATATGTGGAATAAAATATGTTTTTTTACAACGAGTAATTGAAATAGTGTTTAATTGAATTGAATAGGATAGAAATAAGTGAATTTGAAGAAATCCAAATATGCAATGAAACTACATTAGTTTGAACTGAATAAATGAAGGCATTTGTTTAGGCTCTTACCTCAAAACCCAAGGGGATTAGTTGATAATACTGAGCAATGACTTGACTTGAACCTACAAATGAGCAAAAAAATAATTTTAGACCAGCTCCAAGGTAGTTTATATGGAAGATAAGTTCTAAGGTAGTTTATATGGAAGATAAGTTCATCAGGTAAATTATCTTTTCTTCTCCAAATAACCCAATAAATTCCGGTATATACAAGCCCATATTTGTGGCTTATAACATTGATGCTCTTCACAAATGGAAGGCGAAAATCCCACTCCATTCTTGCTTTGCTTTGAGACACAACCAGTAAACTAGAAATCCTGAAAATATTGAAGAACACGGTAAGAATAAGAATAATCCACCAATTAAATTAGCTCAGAAAAATTCAAACCTTCTAAATGTTAGTGAATTTAGTTCAATAGTAAGAATCAAACTAGCATTGATCTATACCAACTATAATTAGACTAAGTGTAAAATGGGAACTCAATTAGCTACAAAACTACTTCATATGTAGAAAAAATGATAGTTGTTCTATAGTACCCAAGAACACACATCACTTCAAAAAATAATAATTGTTATTACCTCTCAATAATACAAATCCCAGTTGAGAGATTTAGGGTCTTCAAATCATTTTCTATGAGGCTATAGATCCAACTTCTACCTGTACATAACAAATATCACTATAACAATTAAGACTTGATTAACTAATAGCATGCATATAAATTAATATGAAAAAAATAAACTTAGAAAATTATTATCATCCAACTAATAACTTATAATTACTAATAATCATCTCTCCGTTGTTACATTACAACTATATCATTATACGCTCACCGGTTCTCCTAATGCAATTTAGTTATACTAGTGCCAATTATAAAATGTATTAAATACAATCCATTATGCATTCATCTACATTACAAAATACATTATAGTGGATGTAGATGTAATTTAGATTAATTATGGTACTATGATAAGGTTCACAATGTTAATTAAGCTTATCTCCCTAAGTGATATGCACCAGTTACCAACGACCCTCAGTCCAGATGAAGAGACTAGTGAACCATCTAGCTTGATTGATTGCAACATGGAAAGCCTTTGCAAACTATGGGCAAAATCAACAGTGACCTGAACCACCAAAATGGTTACAATGACTCGAGATACCTCCAGGGTATTATTGACTTGGCCTCACTAATTGGCACAATCATATTTATGTACCTTTTCATTTTTTTGTAGACATAAGTTTCTTCCTTGAATATTATCTTTAGTGGTGGAACCTTCATCATTCAGCAAATAATGAGGTATCTAATTATGCCAATTATTGACACACCTAAGTAAGTTTCAAAGGAGTTAAATGACTTACAGAAGATCCATAAGCGAAGAAAAGTTTCCGTAGAAATTCGGTGACAATTGTTAGAGAAAATAACCCCACGTGACTAACATTCTGACAGCTCGACGGATCAAGTTTCTGTTAAAGAAAACGTTATCTTATTTACTAGTTATTTATCAAATACTTAGTTGAAACAAAAATTAAGTTTAATGGAGTCGCCCAACTATCACTAGGGCGTAACATAATAAAGAAATATAGTTTATGATATCATAATGTTCATATAACCAACTATTACAGTTCTAATCAACCTTCGCCCTTTATGAAAATTCACACCGATGGTTTAAATGAGCACAAATAAACACAAAACTTCATGGGAAGTCTTTTAAATGCGCACAAATAAAAAAAAGCACTAAACCAACCGTTTTACTCTGATGCTGGTTTCCTAGAAATAGGTAGAAGCAGAACATCTTTCTTCATATAAGAAACCCAACTTTCTCGCTTGTCTACATACCTCCTAAAAATAGAAAAAAGAATCATGTCAGTTAATTAACACAAAATATTAATTATAAAGTCTAATATAGCTTGATAAAAAAAAAGTAGCACCTTCAGAGAATGACTAGTGGTCTTACACAAAACTTTATTCATTGGGCCAGAGTTAACATTAAGTTGTATCTTTTTTTTTTTGGAAATTTTCTTTCCAGTAGGGGTGACATACTCGGGGAGGCTAAACGGTATGTTCAAGGTAGAAGTGGAGGAAGGAGAAATGTACAGGGGAATATATAATCACAAGGTACCATTTAAAACAGAAGAAAAGAAAAATCCAAAGCAGGAAGCACCAAAGTGACATAATTGATTAAAAAAACTAATTCTCATAATACAGAATATGAGTCCACTGTCGCTCTAGCAGAGGGATCAGATATAGAAGAGGGAGAAATTCAAAATGGAGAGGAGTGATTTGAATAAGTAGAAAGCAAACTTCATTTATCCCCTAGGTAGATCCCATATCCCCCTCCAGATAATGAAGATGGCTTTATAATAGTCGAATACAAAAAGAAGAGCAAGATAAAAAAGTGTAGTAGTGAGAATTTTAAGATCCAACTCGAAAAATTCTAACAACCAATATCTAAATGTTAAAGTGGCTCTTGTGGAATGTCAGGGGGTGTCCAAGAAAAGAGGAATAAATAGATTAAAGATAATTCATAACGCGTCCATGTTAGAAATTATTGAGCCTAAAGTTGATGAAGAGAAGGTGGGGGACTATGTGAGAAAGCTTGGTTTTGAGTTTGGCCCAATGCATAACTTTACAGGAATGTCAGGGGATGTCCAAGAAAAGAAGAATAAAGAGAATAAAGAGAATTCATAACGCATCCATGTTAGCAATAATTGAGCCTAAAGTTCATAAAGAGAAGGTGGGGACTATGTGAGAAAGCTTGGTTTTGAGTTTGGCCCAATGCATAACTTTGCAAATGTAGCACCTTAAGATCAGGTTTTAGTTGTCTATCCTAAGTGTTCTAAAATTGAAAGGCTGCCTTTATGGGAATATTTACAATTGGTGGATGTGAATAATCCCGAGGAGGGGTCTTCAACATTGTTCTTTCCTCTAGCGAAAAGAAGGTGGGAACCCTATTAACATCAATGTTGTTACTGATTTTCTCGTGCTGGCTTGCTGGACATAGGGTACTCTGGATCTAGATTTAATAAAAGAGACGGTGCTATCAGAATTTGGTTAGGTTAAATAGAGTGCCTGTGAAACCTCAATGAAGTCTATATTTTTGTCTGCTAAGGTGGTGCGTCTTACATCCAATCATTCCCCCTTCTTATGTCTATTCTATGTGGTAGAAATGGTAGCTATGAAATATTTTGATTTCTTAATTTTTGGACTAAGCATATTATTTGCCTCTTTAGTTGAATCAAATCACAAGCACTCCATGGGGAAAATGCATGTTTTGGCCTCTAATAATTATGAAGAAGATCTTTTGGAGAAGTGATTGGAGATTTCCCAAGGAAAAATATTCCATGTGGTAATCTGTTGTCAATGGCATTCATGTGTTTGGTCATATTTCACAACCAGAAAATGGAATATGACCAAACACTGGAGACGACCAAATATTCTTTGGTATTGAGTGTGGGTTGTCAAGACATGCCAATGACTTGTTTATGGTGGAAATTGTTAGACATGGTGGAAAGAAGAGACAACGGAAGTCATGGCCTAGTATAGTGTTGGCAGCCTTTAGGATTTTATGGAATGAAAGTAACACAATAATTTTTTAAGATACGAATATTGAAAAGGAGGCCATTTGGGGAAAAGTCAAATTTTTAACAATATCTTGGGCTTCTCAGTCTTCAGTGTTTGGTCAGCTTCCATTTACTGTTTTGTCTTAAGGTGGTATAATTGTAATATGTAATCTCTTTGCGCATTGAAGTTATTATTTGCTTTTTGTGATGAGGGGTCGCATGAAGATTACCTGGTTTAGGTGGACATCTTGTCCCCTTTAGTATGTACTCTCTTTTGATCTTTAATGTTTCATCTTTGTTTCCTATAAAAAAAAGCTACGCTACTGTCATTGTAATATCATATCTAGTTTCATATTTTAACAATTATGCTTCTTTTGCTAACAAAAAACTCATCTTCATTGCCAATTTTTTCATTCTCATGTGGGAGAATGTTAAAAAATGTAGATCAAATTTGAGAATGTAAAAAATGAGGATAAAGATATTTGGACTAAAATATGCACACAATAAAGAAGAATCGGACACATGTTCAAGAGTATCCACAAAGTATCTGATACATATCATACACGTATCCGATACTCAAACAACACGTTTCCTTGATAGAATTATGCGTGGTTCATAAATCTAGACACTTCCATGTAGGACACGGAAATTTATTTCTTCAAAATGAAAAAGTACATTCTTCACGTGTAATGTTATTAACAATCTACCAGATACTTCAAAACAAACAATCCTTGTATGTGAAATTTAAGATTATGTTAATACCATAACATCTCTATGGATGTGACCATGGGCATGAAGATAAATAAGAGCCCTAAGGAACTCACGTAATAATGTAGCAATAACAGGATCTTAAAAACCATCTTGATATGCAGATTTCAGTATATGGAGACACGATCCCCCGGCTATTTATGGCATCACAACCCAAAGATTATGCCCAATAGTTAACGAGCAATGTGCCCGTAATAAATTTGGATGATCAATGAAGGTCATTGTATGTACGTCTCGACGGATGCCATCCTGTAGAATTCACAAATAAATCCTTCTCAATATGGCAATACGTAACATGATATTTCAACTCTGAAAGTGAATGAAGTTTCAACAGTTTTAGACAAGCATCAGCTGCCCAGGCATACACGTGCTCCGAAACGGGCTAAAAACATATAGTGTAAATTTTCAATTCACAATATTGAAGCGAGCAACACAAGTTTTTTCAAAAGTTGTGAGAGGATCACAAATTTTCTTGATGCCGGATAAAACTCACCTTTCACAAGAACCCAATAATGTTGTGATTGGAAGATAAGATGGACATTTGAACTGATAGGCATCTCAATATTATCAAATTGCAGTATCATATATATGGTTGTAGACCTTTATATATGATTTTACTTGACAATAGAGAGAATTTTCTTAACCCCTGGTCGATAGGAGAAAAGTAGACAAAACAATGAAATTAGATGGAAAATTCCAAACAAATCCAAACAACAAAAAAGGGATAATAACCCTTCAAGATTGAGAAGACGAGTGCAGCATAAATATCGATAGCAAGGAAAGACAACAGTTGTACTTGTTGATGCAATTACAGAGGGCCTGGATTATTTGTCTCGGAAGACAGACAATGTGATACAGATATTTCCTAAGGTAACATTATAAGATAAATTATAAAGTTTAAACATTATATAGATTTAGAACAAGGGAGCGAGTGGGGTAGGAGGTACCATGAGGAGCCGAAAAAAAGTGATCTGACATATCATCCCCTTTGGAGCAATTGCAAGACATAATGAGCACATGTTGCATTATTTTCTCCAGGGAGTTCACATATCCGATACCATTTAGCAAACGACATGGATACCTACAAAATACATAGATTACCAAAATGGAAAAAAATTGAAGACAAGACAAAGATAGTTGCAAGTGTGGAATATTATAATTACTTCATAGACTTTCAGCTTTCTTTCCAATAAGAATTTATTAATATCCTCCATGTCATCACCAACCCAAAATAACAAAAGACTACATGAAATTTGAAATAAAGAGTCTTCTTGTGCAAGAAACAAAGGACATATTTTATTATGAACATTAGATATCTAGAGGAGATTTTTCCATTATTTTCTTACCTTATCTAAAGTTAGACTTTCCAAGAATAGCCAAATATTGGCAACCACAATCTTGCGACTGTCTCTTGGATGAATCTAAAAAGGTCTTTTCAACCCAGGAACAAAAGCAGGGTCATGCTTGGAAATTGGGACAAAACAACTATCACTTAATCCAGTTATCACACACATAAGATAACGATTCTGATTTTCACAAATATTTATGATAATAGTGGGTTAGTCACAAATAGGCATGATAACAGTGCATTAGTCACAAATTGGAACAAAAACAGGTCATAATTGTAATTCGACTGAGACTAGCAGAGAATATTACCATAAACCAAAGTTCCAATATCATTATCATCTTAAAAAGGAGAAGTATTATTTGAAACAAAAATCTCAGTCTAAATGGATGGCTCAAGGAGATTGCAATACAGCCTTCTTTCACTTAGTGATAATACAGAAGCAAAATAAGTTGAGGATCCACAAAGTTATTTTGTAAAGGATGAGTTTCTGAATTGCATGAGAGGAGTTACTCCAATTTTTGTAATTAATTCTCGACAATAGATGCGCGCCTTTACATCTAATTATCAACTTTACTTATTCCTCCCTTCTCTTTTATAACTTGGGGTGTCCATGACAAACGGGTGAATTCAAACCTTCCGATCTGCACACGCCAAGACAAAGAAATGTTACATGGAGCATGGTTGCTCAATTACATGGCAAGGGAAAGTTTATTTAGCTGGCCCGGACGCTTGTCAGACTTTAACATGCCATCGACAGACTGGGACACGAGTCGAACATGTTGAAAAGAGTGGCCAATGTTTGTTCTTTAGTTTTTTAAAATTCGACATGCAAGGGCACACTTACGGACACGCTGTGGAAAATTTTTAAATTTTAAAACAGAAAAAAATGGAGGCAAAAGTGTACTGACACCTGTAAATATAAAAACAATAGAACATATATAAAGTTCTTGTGCCTAATCTCTTTCTTAGATAAATATGAAGACATATCAGGCCAAAGGGAAAACTTTTCTAAACATCCCTTATTATACATCCTCGTCCAATCTCGCTGCAGGGCCACCTTTGTTCGCCTCAGATCAAGTTATTTCGTCATCATAATAACAATGAGTGGTGAGCTTAGATGCATATGAGATGCTACAAAAATATTTAAAACATCACTTATTACACATCCTCTAATAAATAACTTCATCTGGAGATTGGTGCAATATAGGAGGCTGCATTAAACTGGGAGACCTGGTGGGAACACCTTGAGGTTGCTGAAATTGCATGTATGATGGAGGGGCCTGTTTGGAAGGATCAACATGCCTCATCTCCTGAAGAGCGACAACAACCATAGATTGGTAGATGTCCCTTTGTATACCGAGCATGGAGGCATCAAATCTTTGCTGCATCCAGGGTGTGACCCCCCCCCCCCCCCAAATCCTCTGGACGTTAAGGGAAGCTGCACTATCTCCACATAGACACATCAACGAAGAATTCATACCCATATCATCATCCTTCATCCTTGTGTTCAACGACAAGTACATGTTACAAATACGAAATTACAGATTAGCTATGATATCTCTTTAATTAAGGAGATGGGTTGTGAGACTAAAATAAATTGGAAATAAAACAGTCCTATTTGAGTGAAGTCAGCTTAGTTTCTTGCTTCACAAATGAGTCGCTCAAAAAGAGGGGACATTCGGATGTGGTCCCCTCCACAATATTAAGCAACAGATATATTACTGAAATTCACACACACACACACACACACACACACACACACACACACACACACACACACACACACACACATCCAGAATTTCAATTTTCCCCGATTTATTCATGCTCGGGAGAGTCACCCAAGTAACGGACTATGAGTCATAAATCTATGTCGAGGTCAGGATATTGCCTGATGGATCACATCTGCCTACTACTATTGCAATTTCACCAAGACTCGCCAACCTAAACAGGCATCTAGGCTTATTTGTCTTCATGTCAAAAGACCATGAGTTGGTTAATATGCTATAAATTAAGCAATGCCTTACATTTAGTTTTCTCAAAGGCCTAATAATTGAAAATTAGAAACCTCAGCATAAACTTAGTTTATTGTTAAAGAACAGGGGGGCATCTTTAACAGTAAACTATATTTGTTGAGTTCCTAGGATTTCAGTTTTACGAGTAACTATGATTTTATGTCCCATCTGCTCAGAGCCGCTAAGAACAAACCATACCATCTTGTGTCGTCATTTTTGGATATTTTTGAATAGTATATCATATTATAAATATGAATAGGTTGGATGATCTTTACCATTCAAGAAGAAGCTTAATGTACAACATAAATAAAGAACTACGATTAAATAACTTAGGAAATTCCAAGAAATTACATGCTCATTGAATGTTACTCTAATTTCAATGGTCGATTGGAGCTTGTATACCAATTTTTATGATGGAATTCACTAAAAATAGTAATCGGAGTACACTACTAACCTTCTATATAGGCAAATTTGTAGTAACGAAATGAGCATTTAACTAGGAAGCTTTTTTGGATATGAATTGGGGGAGAATTAATGTGTTGGATTTTGCATGCTTCAATACATGAAGATAATCTACTAGATTTGAAGTTGATAGAGGAAGCAATGTGTTGAATTCTTTGGTTGATGTTTTTGATGATTAATTGAGCCCTCATTCTATGACCATCAAAAAATGACTTGTTCCTACTTAACCATATCGCCCAAAAAGGAGCGGCATATGATAATTTTGTGGAGCCATTTGAACACCTGATCAGATCATGTATGCATCCACCAAGACATGATGATAGAGTTAGAATAAGTGAAAGACAAAGAATTAGTAACTATCCCCAAAAAAGACCCATAAAAATTCCAAATATGAACAACAAATAGTCTAGAAATGGCATCTAGTAATGGCATCTAGAATTAAGTCTACTTCCTGCTGAATTAATATTCAAATCTAAAGGAACAACATTATTAAGAAATTTCCAGGAAAAAGCAGATAAATTAGGGGGTATATGAGGATCCCAAATTTCATTGACACCTTTTATACATAATAAACTACTTTACCTTAGGATCATGCAGCATCATGCTCTATATAGGTTCACTTGACACTTTTCTAGTTGTATCGCCACAATCTTCATAAGCTTGAGCAATCTACATATATGTCATTAAAAAGTCAGAGAGGTACAATCCCAATCAACCTTACTGCTACCTCCTGCATTCTGGACATTTAATTTTGCAATCTATTTTAACAAAGAGTATTATTACAATGCATTATGTATTATTATCACAAGCAAATGGCAATATCCTTCTAATTTAATATAACTAAAAGAGAATTTTAACAGTTACCTCAGTTATTGAATGTTCATAGTGTTGATCATCAAAAGCGGGTCCTAAAGACACATCAGACTCAATTTCTTGGTATAGAGTAATTGGCACATCTCCACCTCTTTGCTTACCATCTACTTCAATAAGATTCACAATAAATGATGCCTTTTTTTGATGGACCTCTTCAGGTTTCTCTGAGATCTCAGCATCTTTTCTAGAATCATATATGATCTCATGTGCAGCTACATATTCCTTTGAAGCCATTAGAACATTCAATTCTTACTTATCACTATTCTTAGAGCTATTCTATGGCAAATATGAAAGAGTAGAAACAAATGCCTCTATGAAGACTCAAAAATGGACACCAAGCAGATTATCAATCAAATGATTACTCTAATAAAAGCTCTCAACTTCAAATATACACAATGATCAAGCAAGCAATATTATCAACTTTTCAGTCCAAACAGTTCAGTAGACAAACAAATTCACCATCAATATGGCCAACACGAATTTCTCCATGTTTAAATTATAAAGATGCAGTGCCTTAATCCTTATTACTAGAGTGGTTGAGATTGCATTTGAAAAGAGTGTTGCTCAAATCAATTCATAATATCAGCTTTAGAGGTCCAAATATCCCCTTTCATGGCATATTTGAAGGACAAAATGACAACTCTCATACTTAAACATAAAAAAAATAGTAGGGCATAAATAGATATACCCACCATCTACATTAATTATCAATAAAAAATGATGACGTACTACATGTATCATAGCTAGATATACTCATTATGTACATCATTCAAAAAAATGTCTCCAAAAAATTGTAAATCGAAAAATCACGAATAAATGCGTCGGTCCTCCTTTGGCTTTCTCGAAATTGTGTTAACAAAGTGCTCCAAATCATATCATATAACGCTGAATAAATTCAATGAACTCATATTGAATTTCATTGATCTCATGAGTTTGATATGACGACTTTCCAGCCAAGTCCTTCATCTAAACAAGACAAATAAAATTACAATTAACTTTTATCACATCTAAATAAAAAAGAATGTAAAAACATATTAAAAAACATGTGACCTTCATTTTGATTGATTTCAATGAATTTTCCAAGAGCTCTCACATGAACTTCAATACAAAAAAACCACACACCATTTCTCCTCGTTGTTTAGGGCCCTGAAAATAAAGGAGTTAGTATATTACTAATGTCAAATGTGAATACCTAAATATTAAATTTAATTTATCGAACAAATACCTTAACTTTCGCCCAGTTTAGTAATGATCGTTTTCCTTTGATTCTCCGTTCTTAAAGGCCCGCCTAGGCCCGCCTAGGCTTGAGGCTTGAGAGAAATGCATCGCCTACGCCTTATTACGCCTTATTCTTGGTAAAAGGCTTAAGGCACACTTTTTTAAAAAAAACAAAGGGTTAGTTGACAAATATTGGTTATGGAGCATGAATATGAGAAAGATGGCTACCAAACATATGGATATATTTTCAAAATTCAAGGTATGTACTATTTTATTATATTACTAGCCTTGGAATAATTAAAATAATAAAAAAAGGAAAAACGCCTTTTTACGCCTAGGCCCGCCTAGGCTCCTAAGGCTTGAGGCTTGACCTCTACGCCTCGACCACGCCTCGCGCCTTTTAGAACCTTGCTTTGATTGTGAAAAATGATATAATTCCACTTCAATAAGAAAACATAATTATATTACAATTATGTAAAATGAAATCAATAATTTTATTATAAGCATTTATTTAGGACACTAGCTACTTACGTGTTTATATAGAGCTTAAGGTCCAAGCTCGGTTCCCTGTGTAAAGAATCAACCCAAAACACATTGTTCGAAATAAAGTCGATCACAAGTAAAACCTAATGATACTTATATTATGAAGAATAATTGGAGATTAGGAATATTATACATACACACATTTATTATGCTAAAAAACTTATACATATCTACAAAACTTACCCGATATTGAAGGGAATAACAAATATTTGTTTGTTTGATGCCTTTTGTAAAGTTTCTATTATAAATTGATGCCCAATGCTTTTTAGAAAATGTGTCCCGAATGGAGAGTCATCTATACATAAACCAAACGCACGTGAATTAGAAAGGCATCCATGTATGCAAAACTGTAAACTCCATCTAACCTCATGTATGCATTCACAAATTAAATAAAACATGGTAAAACTTAAATCTAACCTCATGTATGCGATAATGCAAACTCCATCTAATTCTTGCATCTTACAAAACCATATTAATTCATTTTTTGGAATATAGGCGAACTCAAGATCATCATCAAAAATAGCCACCGGAATCTGCACCGTATCCATCGTCATGATATTATCAAGCATATTAGCAAATGCAATAATTGCGCCATCTTTGCCACCAGAATCTTTCTTTTTTTCCTTACTTTTTACCTGATCAACAATGTCAAAATACAAAAGGTCAAATTACAATTATGCTCACATTAACTAGTCCAAGTTGAGTGCAAACTAAGGAATTCACTATAAACTAGGTGTATTTATTAGCTCTTTCAAAATAGACAATTCATCGAAGAGCAATCAGCGAGGAACTTGATCTGAATGTACAATGTACGTCTTTGAGCGTGTGATGTTAATAAATACACAGCTGTTCTTTCCCCTTTTTGTTGAATACCTCCAGCAGATTTAAACAATTAAAGATTGAACTTCATTATGTAACATACCGTCAAAACAGTCTCTAAAGCAGATTTTTTCGCCATCGGATGCAAGACAGTCGGTATCTGCAATGCACAATGAAACACGAGCACATGAAAATAGTTTATGAATTTAGTCTAAATAAGGCTAATTGGGCAATGTTGAATTGTAATTTGGGTAAAACCCATTTACCCAATGGGTTTTGGCCTTCTATATCCGGGTCGGATACGTGTTCGGGCATAATTCGGGTATGTTGAGCTCGAACTTCTACATTCAACAAATGTTAAAATTGTTGTAATCAACATTCTAAAAAGAGCCTTGGGAAGTCGAACGATGGGAGACTGCCTAGTGCATAGGGGTGACTTTTATTATTGGATACAATCTTATAAAAAGATCAACTATTAGCATGTAATAATTCAACATAATGTCTAAATCAATTTAATAATAATCAATGTTTAAAAAAAGCTAAAAATATCCTTTATATGGACAATCAAAATGATTTTGTTTGATCTTTTAGGTGCTTCGCTTGATCATTAACAATGAACACAAGTTATTCAATGTGGCATGGATAATGAATTCAAAATGCGGTATGGAATGTATAAAAAAAAAGAAGTTACCTCAACACACGGCAAGACAAACTCTTTAGGCCAAGCAACGTGTGAATTATGTGCATCTTTAACAACATTCATCTCCGCGTTAGGTACTGGTACAGGAAGACATGCTTCAGGAGAGTGAACGTCAGTTATTGATACACGTATATAATTATCCCCCAAGGGAACGTTGTGGATGGTATCATTAGGTGAAATACGATCAAAAAACACCCCAGACGCAACAACATTCGCACGTGAATTCAATGCCAATCTACATTGTTTTCCCTATATAAAAAAATAAAAAGAATAATGAATGACATATATATACTACTAAAAGAATAAAAATCACTAATATAATTAGAGTTGTTTCAAACCTTCCCAATATTAGATTTAGGATCTGGCGGTGAAATTATACGTTGTCTATTCACATTGCTTTGGGCCTATATACACATTAAATATTCCAAAATAAGTATAGTAAAGTATAAGACATAAATGTAATAAAGTTTTACCAATTACGTGATTTCGTTTGATCTTTTAGGTGCTTCGCTTGATCATTGACAATGAACTCAAGTTATTGAAGTGGCATGGATAATGAATTCAAAATGCGGTATGGAATGTATAAAAAAAAAGAAGTTACCTCAACACACGGCAACACAAACTCGTTAGGCCAAGAAACATGTGAATTGTGTGCGTCTTTAACAACATACATCTCCGCGTTAGAGACTGGTACAGGAAGATATGCTTCAGGAGAGCGAACGTCAGTTATTGATACACGTATATAATTATCCCCCAAGCAAACGTTGTGGATGGTATCATTAGGTGAAATGCGATCAAAAAACACCCCAGGCGCAACAACATTCACACGTGAATTCAATGCCAATCTACGTTGTTTTCCCTATATAAAAAAACAAAATGAATAATGAATGGCATATATATATTACTAAAAGAATAAAAATCACTAATATAATTAGAGTTGTTACAAACCTTCCCAATATTAGATTTAGGATCCGACGGTGAAATTATACGTTGTCTATTCACATTGCTTTGGGCCTATATACACATGAAATATTCCAAAATGAGTATAGTAAAGTATTAGACATAAATGTAATAAAGTTTTACCACTTACGTTATTACCTTCTCTTTTTTCCTCTTGGATGGAGAATCACATTATTCACTCACATAATTTAAACGCTTCTCATATTTTTTATTATCACTTTTCTGACTATTTGAGGAAATCTTCTCAATTAACGACGGTGCAAGTGATCTACTTTAATACTTCCTCAATTCTTCCATTGCCTCCTGAAGTTGTTGATCTTTTTCTTTAGCCTTCTCCTCTTTTTGATGAAGTCTAGACTCTAATTCTTGAACATGTTGTTTTGATCCCCGTCTAGGGATATGAAAGTAAGTTGTAGGAGTGACTCCTTTTCCCATCCCGCTTACTCGACCGCTATACTCTGGAGTACCAAGTTCCAAGGTTAAGACGTCTAAAGTCCCTTGAGTTACTAAGCTCCCATCATGGACTTGCTTCTTCAAAGCGTCCTACAATAAAGCAAATTATTAAGAGTGTTGTTAAATCATATTCTTTTCAATCCTAATATGTAGTATATATCCATATTTATAAATATTATATAATATACATGTCCGCGTTACGTACTTTTGAAATTAACTCACAATTTTTTCACCAACTTCCTCGATTGCATCATCTTGATATTGTCTATTTCTCGATTCTCGAGCGGTTATCCACATTAGAGACCTATCATCCTCATCAAATGCATCTCCATGTCTCTTTTTATTTCCCAATTATAAAATAAAATATAAGAAATTAAGCACACAACACAAAATCCCCACAATGAATTAATTATAGTCATATACTCTACAAATAATATAAGAATTCAACGACATACCATAATATCCTCAAGACCTGCATACCCCAACTTACTAAGCTTGTGGTTGAACTTATTTTGTGCTCTCCTTTCTCGTTGTACATCACTTAATTTCTACGCATTAAATTTATGATAATCTAAGAATTTAACCATACCGTGGATAAATGTTACATTTATATAATAAAATGAATTTAATATACACCTCAAACTTTGGGGATAGTCTTCCTCTTACAAACGCATCCCAATCCTCCTGATCAATAAACTTTTTAAACTTTTCTGGACGGTTCCAAAGATTACCGGGATCATCTTTAAATGGCTTGACACAACTCCTGGTGAGTTCTCCTTTGAAATTCTTCCATGAACAACCAATAGCGGATATAACTCCCTTCTTTGATTTGGGGTCCATGTTGAACTTGGCCTGTAATTAATGAATATTATATTACATAACAGAATTAAATAATACCAATATAGACTTCAAAGAATATCAATATAAATTACTAGCATTTACCTCCATAGCTACCCATAAATTCTCTTTTAATGACTTTGGGACTTTGGGCCAACTTGGATAACTTATGGGCACCATTGTCCTTGCCAAAAGCCCCCTATAACTTTCGAAATCCTTTCTTGTATCACCATTTCGTTGTCCTTTTCTATTGTAAGTTACTAGTATTCGATCACAAGAAGCCCTTTTGCTTATTCGTTCTAAAACAACCACGCCTCTAACTTTTCATTGTTTATTACTTGAATTTTGTGATGACTTTGCTAAATCGTCTGGACTTTTTGAATGAAAATCATCTTCCTCATCCATATCCACTACAATGACAAATAAATAGATTGAAGTAAGTGTACATGTTGATGAATAACAAAGAATAACAAATGATATGTTGAAATTAATTTGCAGGAAGCAAGAGCGTTATTAATAAAAATAAAACATATGTTATTCATAATTTTACCTGTAGAGACACTCCCCTGTTGTCTTTGGATTTTACATGAAAATACCGGTCACTCCCCTGTTTTCAAAACAAGGGAAAACATGTATTTCTTTCCACTCGTCTCATATTTTCCCTTATTTGCATGAGCATATGTCGAGCATCCAAATATTATAAAATTAGTATATGCGGCAGGGTATCTAGTACACTTTCCTAGAGAAATCAACAATAAAAGAATATGAATTTTTAAAAACATGAAGAAAATTATGGTTATTAGTCATTCCGGTCTTATTAGAAATGTACTTTTCGTATTTGTATCCATATCTACCTCAATTATAAGAAAAACGTGACAGCAAGGTCAAGTTTTCCCAATCCTGAGGATTGAGAAGTATGAAAATCCTGGGAAGTATGAAAATCAATAACATTACCCCAAATTTGATAACGAGTCAATTCATCTCATATGAACACCAAAAGAAATTCACCATAAGCGATAATCGCCATCAACCATTAAAATATAAATTATAAAATGTAAACTAAACATAGATAACTCTTTAAAAAGCATAGATAACTCTAAGCATAAGCAAAACACAACTAACACTCTATTTATTTTTTATTATCAATCCAAATTCCCTCACAATCTACACATGCACACGAATCTTCACTTTCATTAATCAACTCAACGTTTGGCAATTCGTTGGTGGATACATGATTTTTGGCACATCCAGCAGAGTAGTCATCATCATCACAACCGTAGTTATAAACTCCTTGTGGAGTCACAAGAACGATTGACCATTTAGGATCGAGTTGGTCTTGAACATAAAAAACCTGTTTGGCTTGAGAAGCTAATATGAAGGGCTCACTCGTATGGCCAACTCTACAAAGATCAACAGATTTAAAGCCAAGCTCATCTACTTTAATACCATTACATTTGTCGACCCAATCACACTTGAAAACTGGAATTTTGAAAGAGAAATAATCAAGCATCCATATTTCACTGATGACACCATAGAAACTCAAGTTTGAAACCACGGGATGCTTATCCTTTGCACTAGCAACTTGTATTGTTGTGGCCATAATGCTAATTCCACTGTTTTGGCTAACTCATTCAGCATCACGTTCTTTCGTATGGTAACGACAGCCATTAACGATATAACCATGATATTTTATCACGTCTCGACGAGGTCCCCGAGCTATCCAGTTTAAGATGTCTGAAACAATTTTGTTGGGGAGATTTAGCTCCTTTTCAACCTGATTTGTCTTAAATGTTAGTTACAATTTAATAGTATATTAAATAGTCACATATTGATATTAGTCATACCCTTTCACGAAGCCAGCCAATAATGGTCTTGTTATGTTCATCTTGTAACCATTTTTCATCTTTGCACTTTCGAGGATACTTTTGCCTCAAGCTCTCCATATGCTCCCTATAAGGGTGTTAATAGAGAAAAATCTTGTAACCATTAAAAAAATACAATATACTACATGATTTGTTACAAAAGCAACGAAAAGAGAAATTACTCGATATATGGTTGAACATCATCTGTGTTTTGTAACACATAATGATGTGCTTGCTCCCATGATAATCCGTCCACCTCAATTATTTTACCACCCCCTATTGGTTTGACATCGCATATTATATCATCGTCATCATCTATTGTGTTTCTACCTAATGGAACCCCAATGGCATCAAGCCCATGTAAAAATTCCGTACAAAATTCAATTGCTTCTTCGGCAATATAGCATTGGGCGATGCAACCTTCTGGACGACTTCGATTGTTTACTTGGCCCTTTAATAATTTCATGTTCCTACAAACATTTTAAATAAAAAAATTATTAATAATGTTTACTTATAGCCTTATAAAGTAATGACATATTTTTTTAAGCATGTGCAAACCTTTCAAATGCATACATCCAACGAGCAAAAATTGGACCACATAGTTCAACCTCCCTAACGAGATGTACCATTAGATGCACCATTATATCAAAGAATGCCGGAGGGAAGTACTTTTCAAATAAACACAATGTGATCACAATGTCTTCTTGCATACTGTTCAACTTCTTCACATCTACTTCTTTTGCACAAAGAGCATTAAAGAAAAAGCACACCCTTATGATTTCAAATCTAACATGCTTTGGTAACACGGATCGAATGGCCACCCAGAAGTATCTGTTGCATGAGTATGTGACAATCATGGGACTTGAGACCAAACAATTTTAACTCTTCTATCGAAACAAGGTTACTAAAATTTGATGAGTATCCATCGGGAACTTTGAGTTGAAGCAACATCTCGCATACCCTTTTCTTCTCCTCTCTAGACAATGTATAACATACAGGTCGTAAATACGTCCGTTTTCCCTTATCTTGTTGTGCCAACTCCACTCTTAAACCCAATTTTACAAGATCAATATGACTATTGACTCCATCTTTTGTCTTACCAGGAATGTTGAGTAGCGTCCCTATTATGCTGTCACAAACATTCTTCTCAATATGCATAACATCCAAATTGTGTCGAAGAAGCAAATGTTTCCAATACCCCAACCTAAAGAAAATTGATTTTTTCTTCCAAAATTTGGACTTATTAGGCTCATCCATATTCTCCTTAGCGCGTTTCCTCTTTTGTTTCAATTTATCCTTTCCCTTTGTTATTTGCGCTTCAAAAGGATCCATCTTTTTTCCCCAACATGCATTAATATTTTCAACCTGCTCTAGTATTTGCCCTTCATTCAACGGATTAGGTTGTTCACGAAACTCTTGCTTACCATTAAAAGCTTTATTTTGCTTTCGAAACAGATGATTTTGTGGAAGAAATCTTCTATGTGATATAGATATACATTCTTTTTAGAATGTTTTAATCGAATAGAATTTGTTTCTTCACCACAAATTGGACAAGCATAGTGCCCCTTTACAACACAACCACACAAATTACCGTATGCAGGGAAATCATTAATGGTCCAAAGTAATACCGCCTTCAAAATAAAGGATTCTTAGAGGTAAGCATCATAAGCATGTACACCTTCATCCCATAAGGTTTTCAAGTCCTCAATTAATGGTGCCAAATAAACATCGATATCATTTCCATGCTGTCACAGACCTGATATCAACATTGTTAACATAAAAAATTTTATCTTTATGCTCAGCGACGGCTCAAAGTTATAAGTTGCCAACATGACTGGCCAACATCTATGCTTACTACTAAGATTACTACGTGGGTTAATTCCGTCCGCTGAAAATGCTAACCGAAGGTTTCTAGCTTCGTTTCCAAACTCTGACCACTTGTCATCCACTAACTTCCATGCAGCAGAATCCGCGGGGTGACGTAACTTACCATCAACTTGTCTTTCGTTTGCATGCCAAGTCAAGGCCTTTGCAGTTTGTACATATTGAAACCACCTTTTGAACCAAGGAATGGGCGAAAAATTCCATAATACTTTTGCAGGCACTCCCACCTTCACCTCGATTGTATTTTTTTTCAACTTATACCTCGGTGTTCCACAAGTAGGGCATTCAGTTGAATCTTTGTACTCTTTTCTATAGAGTATGCAATCATTAGGACATGCATGTATTTTTTCATACCCCATCCCAAACGAAGACAAAGTCTGTATGGACTTTTTCGTAGATAAAGGCAATTCATTATCTTCTGGGAGAAATTGGGCAAATAATCGAAGCATGTTTGAAAAGCTCGTATCAGTCCACCCACTCTTTGCTTTCAAATTGAGTAGACTCACCAGTGCAGACATCTTTGTAAACTTTTTACACCCTTTGTAAAAGGGATTTTTGGCATCCTCAAGCAGCTTCTCAAATGATTTAGGATCCCCCATAAAGTCTTCATTTATCATCTCAAACATCTCCGCCATATCATCAGCATCTTCTGGATTTTTGACCAAATTATCGTGATGGATGGGGTCACCCATGTTGACATGTGAGAAAGTTGAATTAGGAGCAACTTCCCCGTGCCATATCCATATACGATAACTTTGATCAATACCGTTCGCATATAAATGACCTTTAATTTCTTTTAAAGTCCATTTAAAACAATTTCCACATGATGTACATGGACACCGTACGGCTTCACTATTTATAGCATTCCTCTCTGCAACTTTAAGAAAATATTCAACCCCTTGCAAGCACTCGTTTGATAATCTATCCATAGACATCCACGACTTGTTTGTTCCCATTTCTCAAATTGTACCCATATTAAGATTGTAAATATTAGTTGTACAAATGTGATTTTCATATAAAATAACACAATCCTCAAATCATATATTTTTCATTTTCTAATTTGTAAAGTATGCATGTGTTTTATACGATTCATCTTAGTTTAAGTCACAAATAATATTATTAATGATATAATACTAATACCACCAACACACATTAACTTTATTACCAACGATAATTGATAGAACGGATGCATTTTAACTCAAGCTCCGGATAAAGTATTTGTGTGTATAATATGAATCTGGTAATTTCTTTTGTATTTCTTTTGTGTATATAATATGTATTTGTCACTCTGTTGAAAAACAAAACAAAATCAATCTACCAGGGTCACATTTACCATTCACACACATGTTATCATTCATTAATGATAAATACTCGAAGTGTATAAGTACACTAATCTTCCTTATTGAGAACAAAATTCACTTCTTTGATTCCTTTAGTTCTGTAGTCTTATTGATTTCACCTTCCAATACAATTCACACCAGTACTCTTCCAATTAATATTGAAAACATGCAATTATTCTCAACATGACATCATCAATGCCCTTCCCCAAATTCAATACTAATTTTATCATTGAAATTCTATTATACAAACAATGGGCCTATCTACCAGCATTAAAATGATCCCATCACATAAAATTAAAACTCATCTAACCTTAATTGGATTTCATTAAAATTGCACTTTATAAATCTTATTTATTTCTAGATGCATACAATGTTTTGGGGAAAAAGCAAAAAGAAAGAAAAAACTTAAAAGTTAGCTTTCTTGGCTACTGCCCCGGGGCCTACAGTTGCCACCAGTGGGCTCCGACTCTACGAGTTGAGGCAGTTTCTCCCGGGAACTGCAGAATTCAACAAAAATTATTCATTTTCTCATTTTCCCCCACTTCAACCAACACCCAACCATTTCACCAATACATACATATAAAATTCAGCATATATAAATCCATATGCAATCTTAAGATTACTTTGGAAATCAAAATTTCTATAAAACTCATCAATACTAGATATTTTTTTAATGATAATAAGTTTTAATATGTATTACTGAGTTGGTTGTCAAGTATACATATCATATGCGATTTCAAAGGAACAAGATATATCAGACTTCTTGACTATGTTACATACATATACATATACATATACATATACATATACATATACATATACATATACATATACATATACATATACAGGTGGCGACTGACCTGATAATGGAAATCGTCCAACTTTGAGAGAGAATGGACAACATCCGTGATGAGGAAAGGAGATGAGATGAGACATGAGAAGAATCGTGATCCCTGATGAGAGGAATCGAGCCGTGAGGATAGGAATGAATGCGCGGGTATCTAAATTTTGAGCCATATAGACAAAGCGCGCGGGGGTTGAAAAATTTTCGAAAATACAAATTAAAGGGTCATGTTATATAGTTAGGTCAAAAACTTGTCAAAAAAATGTCATAATATGTAAAATTAAATATGATTTTTATATTTAGAGTGTCATAATAATATGTATAAAATGACATTTTATATTTAAAATGTCATTTTAATAATAGCATTAACCCTTAAATGATATTTTTGTAATAAATGTCATTAAACTATTTTTTCGAGCGTCATAAAAGGGTGTTTCTCCTGTAGTGTACCAACTCATATAGTGTTAGATTTTTATTGTCACACGAGTGATATAATGAGAACATTGGACTTGTATATGGTTGAATAAGTTCGAGAAGATATCGCCCTATGAAATGCGAGGACTGCTCACTTTTACAATAAACGGGTCAATTCGACCATCTTAAAAGAAGGCGACTACATCCTCAAGAAATTCATCCAGAAAGATAACAAGCTTGAAGCCAATTGGCATGGCCCGTATCGTATTTCAACGGTAATTCGACCAGGGATTTTTCAACTAGAGACACTTTATGGGGAAGAATTCAAGAATCCTTGGAACACCAAGCACCTCCGAAAATATTATCAGCGAATAAAAGCATTTTGTATCATCTTTTTTGCTTTATGTTCAATAAAACTTTATTTCAAGTTTAATAAAATATCTTTAGCTTTTGATTTTTTTCGGATACGGCTATATACATCCCCATAACCAATAAGAAAACAATGTATCTTGATCTTCAGCTCTTGCAGATCAACAAATGACAACAACTATATAAATAAAATACTTAATCAGGTTGAACTTATCGAATTCGAGATGCACCAACAGTTTAGCAAGCAGTTCGTGATGCACCAACATCTTAACACAGTCGTGTTTTGACCGAAAAATTTATTGGTTCATGTATGACTTCGTATTAATAAGTCACGAACAAGAAGCCTTGCACGACCAAGTTAAAAACATGAATATACACATATATTCCTACACACTTAGTCGCAACTAGTAAATTACTTAATGTATGACTTTATCAAGAAGTCTGTAAAACTTCGTATACAACTCAAGAAGTTAAAAATAAGTTTTCCCTGACTAGGTTAAATGCAGGAAAACATGTATACATTCCTAAATATAGGAATACACATATACATTCCTCATAAACTTGGTCTCCACTAATAACTGATGCTAAAGTTAGATCAATAAAACTATTTATCATTTTGTCTAAGTTCATTGAAAGAATCTAAGGTCGTATGATCATAGTTTAATAACTCATCATTAAACGATGGCTTAATCGACTAACTAATTAACTAATCATAAGTTGATAACACATATACAAATATTTTTATTCAAAAACTAAATGTATTATGTAGTACATTCAAGATCAAGCGAATAAAAAAATATAATAATTATCCAGTTGGACGTTTCCCTTATGCTTTGGTCATTTCAGAAGATGTATGTTTCACTCTCTTCATCCCAGTAGGAGGATCATCCAAGGTATAAGGGGAATTTATCTAAGTAAAATCCCTCAGCATTTTCCTATTGCTATTGCTCGACCTGTTGATCAGATGAGGAGGATGAATTATTTCATGCACATCATAAAGAGCTTAATCTCCTGGTATTTGGTGATTAAACACTGAGGAATGGCATCAGGAGGGATCCATGATATGTCTAACTTAAATGGAGGATTTTCACAATACAGTAAATCGATGTCATTCCAATACCGTAACTCACTGTTTTGGTCATATTTCAGTAAGGTAAGCAATTTGGTCCATCTCCACCTGTAACCTCCACGATGAATTTGTGTAAGATGATCATCTGCATGGCTAAGGGCCTCATTATAACCTTCCATCCAAACCTCCCAGGGTTGCTTATGAAATTGAAAGGTTAACCTTTCAACCTGATGTTAAAGTTTCTTCAAGACATTACTCTTGAATTTTAACTGGACGGATTGGTCGGAGATAGCGTTATCCTTAGCTTCCAGTTAGACAGACAAGTTAGCAATGGCCTGACTCTTTGCTTTCAACTGGCCAGCTTGGTTGGCTAGAGTTTTTCTATTTCTTTCCCCATCCACAGTTGGTCGAATAGTCTTTCGTTGCCTGGAAGAGTGCCCAGGTTTAGTTTTCTTCAGTGCTTCAAGTTCCTTCACCAACCTTGCATTTTTAATTTCTAAGAAAGAAGCACATTCATCAGGACCACTAATGTACTATTTCTTCAGGATATTTAGCTCATTTCTTAGTTGATTATTTTCCTCTTTAAGCAGTTTGCCTACTATTGAGCTTCTTCAACTTCTTAGTTCAACAAGAATTCCTTTCATCTATACAAGAAAGCATACTCTTCAATTTTTTCTCAAAGTCCCATCCTTCACTTAAAGTTTTATACGTACCTTCATTGTAGGCATGCAGTAGAGTCTTAGCCTGACTATGATCTTCCTAAATTTTCTTAATCATTTTGTAATAGGCAACATTATTAGATACAGCTTTGTTCCATAAGTAATGAAGATGAAGGTATGATTCTTTGACTAAGTCAAATGCCTCTGGACCGAGCAACCCAGCCAAATCTTCTTCAGACATAGGAGTATGCCCAACTTTCAGAGGATTTTCACTCCATAGAAGCAGGATGGATTTAGCATAAATGATAGACTTTTTCCTAGCATAAAACTAAGAATCACAAGTGTAAGAATGTAAAGATAGCAAACCAGTATTATAACAAGACACAATTAATTAAAATACTTTCACTAATAAAGAGGGGATTACAAAGATGTGCTCCTATTACAAAATGGGAAATAAATTTATTAACAAACAAGACAAGAAACTAAGGAGTTATACCTTCTCCTTGTCTTGGACGTCAACTTCAGAAGGCATCTCGACAGGAAGAGCAACTTCACTAATTGGCTCTTTAATAGACCCAGTAGGTGGCAGAGAAGATTCACATGATTCTTCTTTATCATTAAATTCTTCCTCTAAATTCAAAGGAGTGCCTAGATCATGCCTCTAGAACAACTCAGAGTATTCTACAGTGCCTACCTCCTTAAGATCCTCTAACCAACCGTCCTTAAAATACTTTTTCCTGACATATTCAATTTGTGATGGGGCAACCAAGAATGATTTTTCTCAGCCTTTATCAAAGGATGTTTCTTTTATCTTTTTGGTTATTTCCTTCTCAGTTATTAAGTCAACAGTTAGCATTGTTGAATCCTCCTTGGCTACTTTAAGAAGAATCTGATTTTCTTTCAGTTTTTCCTCAGCCACCTTGGGCTTATCCTCTACTGTCTTGAAATTAGCTTCAGCAGTCTTCAATTTCTCTTTAGCGGTAGTAGACCTATTATTGGATAGAGCTAAATCATTTTCCCAAGACTTTTATTTAGAATATAATGCTTATCTTGAAGTTTCTAAGGATTTCCTAAGACCTTCAAAGGCCTCTTCAACATCATCTAAAGAAGAACTTAGTTGATCATCCTTCTCCATCAGTTGGTTAAAATTCACTAAAAACTGCACAAAGGAAAAGTATCAGATTAAAAGAAAAGAAATAAGACAGTAAGGACAAGTAATAAAGGGAAAAGGGTTACCGAAGACAAACTCTAGAAAGCCTTTTCTACCAACTTTAATTGGGGCAAGGAAGCAACAGTTTCCCTATCATCACGACGAGTACTATCTTTTATCAATTTCCTATCTAGACCAGGATTAGTAGCTACAAAGCATGACCTAGTAGTAGCCATGTTAACTTAGATTTTGTTGACCAACTCTTATCGGTTGGAAGTATTCTTCTTAGTTTGTTTCTCAGAGGGACCTCTCCTCAACCTCTTATATTGAGTCGCCAAAATATCAACTTCCTCAGCATTGATAATTTGATACTCTTTCTCAGCACCCATAGACACTTTATCAGCCACCTTAGATTTATGAGTATCAACAACTTTAATAGTCTTCTCTACAGCCTTCTTGGTGGTAGAGGATAAGGCTCCAGACACCAAGTCATGTATTTTCCTTTTGCCCATGGTAGCGAGTGAGGAGGTTGGAACAGTAGAAATGTCCAAATATTCGAAAGAAGATGAAGTACCAAAACCCTTTTTAATTCTAGCAGACTCCCCAGCCGAAGAAGTAAGAATCATATCTTCTTTAAAATTAATGGGAATTAAAGGTGTTGCACTAGTTGGCCTAGCAATAAAAAAAGTAATTGAGCTTCTATATTGCAATAATTAGGAGGCTTATCTAGGGTAATCGTCACCAATTCTTTGATGGTTGCTTCACAGAATTTTGAGCTCTTGAAAATTGACATATCTTTCCTTAGGAATTTTTTTTTGCTATTAACTGTATAAATTAGGATGAGAAATATTAGTCAACACACCATCACATAGTTGGTCAGTAAGAAAGTAAAATTCAGTAATTAAGATCATCAACCTATGCCATGTCCTACTTGAGGACACTTGAGCCCATCATACACTTCTCATCTTTAAAGAGGAGCATGTTTCCACTTCTTCTCTATTACTCCATAGTCAAAGCAGTCTTTATTAGAATTTGGTAAATTGACTACTAAGGCTCTATTGACAAACCTAGTTTTTAAGTAATAAGTGTTGTCACTAGTAACCCATTTGTAGAAAAACATTAGCTCAGGAATGCCAATATGGGTTTTGTATATTTGGTTAAGCCTATGAATCCGATTCATTATTCTCCACATAGACGATGTCTAAATGTTGACAGAATTCCATAAAGAAATGATTGGGGGAAGGGTAATACCACATTTAACTATAAATAATGAAGGGATCTAATGAACCTATGGTAATGATAAAACTTCCACTGGGGGGAATAGGTATTTCTAAGTCTACCCAATCAGGGATATTTCTTTACTTCCTAAATTAATATTAGGAATCCCCATGAACAATATACACCATGATTACAGCAAAGAAAGAAATTAAAAGAATGGGAAGAAGAAAGCTTTTAGAGAAAATGGGGGCAGAAGCAAGGGTGGAATGCAAAACAAAGCTCAAAGATGAAAATCTTGGAGAAGAAAGAGAGTTAGAAAGTTTGAAAAGTTATAGTACAAAAACTGTCAAAAATTTTGTCTCTTATAGCTTAGCTAGAAAACAGTGCAAATAATGATTAATTGAATCAACGATTGAGGCTCTGATGACTGCACAACTTTAAAGGCATGAACATATAAATATAACATGAGTACGTCATTCCATCCTAAGATCGATGGTCAGTCAAAATAGACAATAAATATATTGGAGGACATGCTAAGGGCTTGCGCCCTTGACTTCCAGGGAAGCTGGGCAAGAAAGTTGCATCTGGAAGAATTCGCCTATAACAATTACTATCAGGCAAGTATTGAGATCGCTCCCTTTCAGTCTCTCTACGGGAGGTCGTGCCACTCTCTAGTTCGTTAGGAATAAATGGGAGAGATTCCTCACCAATTAGGATTTATTCTAGGAGATGCTGGATAAGGTGTGGATAATTCATCAGAGAATAATAATGGCTCAGAGCCGACAGAAGAATTAAGAACTTTGACCTAAATGTTGGAACTCACATGAAATAATAAGAGAAGACTACGAACTTTGACAAGAATGATCTTAAGCATGTTGACTAGTATTTATGTGGAAAAAAACCAAGTATGAAGGACATGGTCTTGAACACAAAATGATAAATTTGACACTTTGAAAGTAGTTAAATGTTGTCCCACTAAAGAAATAAAATAAATGGATGATTTTTACAAAAACACAATCAAGGGGGTAAAAATGGGATTTTTGGCTAACTTGAGGACCGTAAAGGTTAGGCTTCCTCTCGGGACCTCTTCGGTATAGTTTTGGGGGTACAAAATGAATAAATGTGAGTTTTGGCACGACTATTAAAGTACAATGTTCAAAAACATGGATGATGAAATTGATGAAAAGCTTAATGAAATAATGTGGACATTGTATGAATATTAAAAACATAAATAATAAGTATTCGGATGACACCAGGAAAGCTAAGAAGGACCCGAAGCTTTAGGGTGAAAATCCCAAAATCGCTGGCCAAAACATATGGTGGCGTCGCCGGCAGTGAGGACCTCGTTAAAGTATGCAGTAATTGGAAGATTTTGAAAAATAATAAAGAAGGAAAAATCTAAGGTTGTATGAATAATTTAAGTGAACAACCTACTTAAAGCGATAATTGAGACTAATGATAAAAGGGTGAAGTATAAGCCTCTAAATTCGGTAAAGGGTGGGTTGGGTGTGAGTATGAGCTCATCGCTATGATGCATGACATATAGTTACATCATGGTTAATTAAACTCTTCATATGTTCCTAATTGAATAAAGAAAACATTCATTGCATTTCTCGATAATTCGTAGATAAATGTGTTGCCTAATATTAACTTCCTGTTGAGCATTTTCTCATACCTACTTGCCTTTATTATAAACCCCCCACCTCACCCCAAGTACCGCGAGTAGGAATGTAAGTGAGGATGCGAGCAAAGCCCCAGTGGGCAACCAATGCTATTAGAATGCTCTATATCACTTTTAAAAACATTAGACTTTAATATTTTCACCTTAGACATTTGAACTTATTTGGGCCTCGGATGTAATTTATAATAATAATACTAGATGGTGTGACTTGCCTTAGTTTGAGTAGTATTTTAGGATAAATGAAATTTTTCATAATTAAATATTGTTAAATAACAAATCTTACATTGATCACCTTTTTACAAATCAAAACTCCAAAGCATCAAACTTATGAATAAATTAAAGGTTTTCTTGAATAAACTGGTTAAATCATCCCCCTCCCCTTTTAACTTCCAGGCTCGATGTGGGTTGACACAACGGTGACCTAAAACTGGCTTGGGGTGTCACAAATGGTATCAGAGAAATTAGATTCTCGAGTGTAATAAAGTCTTTGTGTTTCCTTAATGCGTCTCCCCTACTTCACGTAGAACTAATGATTTGTACTGCTTCGTAAATCTCTTTCGTTAATATTTCATGCGTATCATTGTGTATTAAACACTTCATTATTGTGTAAATTCTACCTCATCGTGATGCTGCTAGTGCTTCTAGCTCCAGCGAGCTCCAGCGTAGAGAGAAAGCCATACGACAGCTTGTTGACTTCTTGTCTCAGCAGTAGTCCAATTATAGAGAAACTGTTGAGAGCACCACGTCCACATCACTTGCTAAGGAATTCAGGAGACTGAACCCACCCACCATAAATGGGGCATCAGTCCCTGATGTAGCTGAAGCATGGTTTGACAAGGTCACAAGGGTAATGGAAGTTCTGGGTGTGCCATCTGGGCATAAGGTTAAGATTACGTCATTTTAGTTGACCGAGCAAGCGCAGAGGCGGTGGGCCACACACTTGGTTAGTTTAACAAAGCCGTTGAATTAGGATGGGTTCAGGGTTACATTTTTGGATAGGACTTTTGTCAAGTGTATGTTGACTCCAAGAATGATGAGTTCTTCCACTTAATTCAGGGTAAGTTATCTGTTAATGAGTACTTGGAGCGCTTCGAGAGCCTCTCGAAGCATGTTAAAGCATTGAGAGAAGATGAAGCTGAGTAGACAAGGCTCTTTATTAAGGGTCGTAACTTAGGAATATGGTAGATCATGGTAGGTATGGATCTACCCAACTTCTGGATGGATGTGAATAAGGCGATTAGGTTGGTGATTAAAGTCTAAGATAGCAAATCTATTAGAAAGAAAAAGGGGGAGCTAAGTGGCTCTCACTAGAGTGGTCATAAAAAGTCTCGTAGTGGGTCTCGGGGTTTCTTTACAAAACTCAAGGATATAATGGGGTGGGCTCCTCTTCATCTTAGTGTACTAGCAACCTGAACGCTATCACCCCCACAGAGAGGACTTGCTTCAGTTTGGGACTTTCGGGGCACATAAAGAGGGAGTGCCCCAAATTGGTATCGGACAGCAAACATGGCAGGCAACTTACAGTTAACTTTTTACCTAGGTTGAGGTCCTGCTATATTGTCCCCACTCAACAATAACAACAGTATTCTTTTGGGTACCAGTAGTTGGCTAGGCACAGTATGGATGAATCGCTTCCAAGTCAGGGACAGGGGGTCATGGTTAGGACTAAGTTCCCTATAGCCAAACCAATAGATTTAATATCAGGCAAACTAATGAAAATTCCCAGCAAACTGCACTTCCTAGTGACCCTAAAGTGATGAAAGGTATGATTCTCCTATATAACACTTGGATAAAGGCATTGTTTGACTTTGGTGCTTTGAACTCTTTCCTATCTGGTTCCTTAGACCTTAGTCTGGGATTGGTAGTGGATCGATTTCAACCCCCCATATTTATTGGTCTCTCTATGGGTGGTGTTATAGTCCTAAAAAGGGTTTGCCATAAATTTGTGGTTGTGGTGGGAGACTTCATATTAGAGTATGACCTAATCCTTAGGGACATAGATGGATTCAAGGTAATCTTGGGTATGGATTGTCTAGCATACTTTAAGGCCACTATCGAGTGCCATCGGTATAGTGTCTTGGTATCACTTCAGAATGGATCCCAGCATCATTTCAATATTGGGCAAGGTATCGATTACCCCTGCAAATTCTCTACAGTTCCTGAGAAAAAAAAGTATTTCGATTGGCTGAGAAGTATGGTGGCTAAAGACGGACCAGAGGGTATGGTTCTTGACTATCCTATGGTTCGGGAGTTACTTGTCATATTTCTAGACAATCTTCCTATATTTTTACCCTGGCGATAGGTGGACTTCATAATATAAGTACATCAGGATATGTCACCAATATCAATACCACTACATAGAATGGCCCCGCTAAATTATATGAATTATGGACCCAGTTGGAGGAACTAACCCGAAAGAGGTTCATACGTCCCAGTGTTTCTCCATGGGAATCCCCGAACTTATTCGCAAAGAAAAAGGATAACTCTCTGCGACTTTGCATCGACTACAGGTAGCCAAATAGGGTGACCGTGAAAAATAAGTACCCTATGCCCCGTATCGATGACTTATTTGACCAGTTACGGGGGGTGAACAGATTCTCAAAAATTTACCTTCGCTCTGGATACCACTACCTACATGTTAGGGAGGAAGAATTCCCAAGACTACATTTCGAATGTAGTACGGGACTTACGAGTTTGTGGTGATGCTTTTCAGATTAGAAAATGCCCTGGTAGCATTCATGGACCTGATGAATCATATCTACCGCATTTATTTAGATAAATTCATTATAGTTTTGTGGATGCCATCTTGGTATACTCAGCATTTGATGTAAATCATGAGGACCATATCCAAGCAACCTTACAAGTGCTCTAGGAGATTCAACTATATGCCAACTTTAGTAAATGTGATTCTGGATGGAAGAGAACAAGTTCCTTAGCTATGTTGTCTACGACGAGGGTATCTTTGTTGATCCGTCCAAGATGGAAGACCTGTTGGGATGGAGTTAATCGAGAACAGTCACCGAGGTGCACATTTTCTTGGGTTTGGGTGGATACTACTGTAAATTCGTACAATATTTCTCTAGGGTAGTGATGCCTCTCACAATGGTCACTCAAAATGATGTGAAATTTGAGTGGTCCGAGGACTACGAACTAGCATTTCAAGAGTTGAATTTTGGGATGATTTCTACACCCATCTTCGTCCTTCTAGAATAGGGTAAGGGTTACACAGTATATTGTGGTGCTTCAGGTTCAGGACTTGGGGCAGTATGGATGTTGGACGGTTGGGTAGTAGCCAATGCATCTCGCCAGTTGAAGGTATATGAGAGGATCTACCCTACCCACGACTTGGAGTTAGCCTCCATGGTATTTTTAATAAAGATTTTGTGGTATTACTTATATGGGAAGCCATTTAAAGTATTTTTTTATCACAAGGGCCTTCAATATATACTTACTCAATGGGATCTAAACCTCTGACAAAGAAGGTGGATGGAGTTAATGGAAGATTATGACTTCTCTCTGGAGTACCACCCAGGGAAGGCCAATGTGGTAGCCAATGCTCTCAGTCGGAAATCTAATCTCACGCTCGCTGCAATGAAATTAGACCAAAAACAAATGTTCGGGGAACTGTAGAAGTTTGACCTACATGTGCAACGGGGTTATGATAAAGCATATTTTTGGGGTGTGGTGGCCTGATCCCTTATCCAACAAAGAGTATTATAAGCACAACCATATGGTCATGAGTGAGAACACACTATATAATTAACTTACTTGAGTCTACATTATATAGGAGTTCCAACTAGTTTGGGTAGTGAGACAAAGTAGTATTAGTCTTTATGAGTTGCTCCATTCCCAAAGGTTCAAGAAGAAGGAAGAAGAAGAAGCAATCACTTCAATGCAATCCAAAAAGGGAAGTGATTTCTAACCTTAAAACCACAAATAGGGTACACTCACTACATCATTCATATCTCCTACTTGCATTAACGGTTTTACAACACTTTAAGTCTTTTTAAAATCATTTAATTCAATTCAAAATAATTAACACAATTTTAAAATAATTTTTGAATTAATTAAAAATTGTTTTTAAAAGTGTTGTGGTTGAAATTTGAATTTCTGGAACTTATTATATTCGCTGAAAGTTTGCCTGGGTAGAATATAAAAGAGCTAGAGACTATAAGGTGTCTTTGTAAATATTTTGAAAACATGCATTTTACTTCCATCATAGCCATACACGTGTAGATAGACAAACGGGTGGGTTTGTGTTTTCTCATAGGCTCAGCTTCATACACCAATCTCAACCCTTGAATTAGTTTGATCAATGGCCTGCATGTATTGTGTTATAATCCCAGTGTTTAACTCTCATCCAATGAGATTCATTACTTTCACCGATTCTTTATACGCCATTGGATCTAAAGTCAAACTGTATGACTTAATATTAACCCTTGATTGCGATCGAAGTTCCAGATTCTTCCTTAGTCTATTATAAAACCATACTTACCCTCAGTATTTTGAGACTTTTGATCAAATCATCCCAGAGAGAATAAAAGAGAGAAGAGAGAGAAAGGGAGAAAACCGGAGAGAAAATAGAGAGAGAAAGGAAGAAGAACCATTCATTTTCGTCCTTCATCACCTCTAAGTGAATCCCTTCAACCCTAACAGTTTTAAACCTCAAACACTCTTACTAGAAACCAAAAACCATGAGAGTTAGAACCAATCTAGGGTTTCTGTGAGTTTGTAAGTTGGGTTGACATTTTGTAGAAGACCTCTTTCATTTTAAGTCTTTCTTAAAACACGTCTCTAAGAAAATAGAAAGTTTCATATATTGAAACTTGAGATTTTCTAAAGAGAACATCACATGCCTTTCATTTAGTTCTCTTTTTGTATCTATTTGTTTAGATCCACTTGATTCCAAAGTTTTTTAAAAATAAACTTTTAGGGTTTCAATAAAACCAGTTACTTAAGAGCATTTGTGTTTCTTGGTTTTATTTCACATTTTGTGAAATAAACGTGTTCAAAAATAAAAAGAGACACATAGGACCTTGGTTATTTTTTAAAGCAAGGTTGTTCTTCTAGATCTGTTCATGGTTTAGAAGTTTCTTCAACAAAAACATTTGAATCAATTTCTGCATGTTATTTCTGATTCTGTTTTTACGATATAGACTTCTAGTCTAGTATGGATCTTAATTGGAGGTTTACAATTTCAAAAATATTTTCAAAATACTGAAATTGTTTAAGACATTGGTCGTCTTCTGAGCAAGGTATCCTTGAGATCTAATGATTATTATAAAGATCAAGAAGTCTTGATTTGTAAAATATACACTTGGAAATATCCTATTCATTCTAGATCTATTTGTAATTTGATAGGATCGTCTATATATATCAATCTGAGAGGGTGAGTTACATATCTGCATATCACAAACATGTTTCACACGAACACTTAGACACATAGGTTTTTTTTAGATTTAAAAGTTGAAAGAGTTGCAGGAATCTGAATTCAAAGAGAAGAAGGTCAATGAAAAGGCAAAGGAGCAACAAAGAACAGATCAGTTCTAGTCAGAAACCTTTGGAGTGAATAGCTCATGTAGGTATAATTTTAAACTTAGATTTAGGATCCTTGTGTGTTTGCTTAAGTGCTGTAACTTGATTCTTTATTCTAGTGGATTTTTGTTTTGTTCCATAGAGGGCACCGTGGATGTTTCCCTTGATTAAGGGTTTTACCACGTTAAAAATTCTTGTGCCTATTTCTTTGAATATTATTAATTGTTGTTGTGATTGGGACTGCATGGTAACTTTAGTAGATTTTGTTTAAATTTAAAACAAGAAAGGTAATTAAATATCGAATCCAATCCATACATTCAGAAAGCTTTTATTACACATCTTGAAAAGTGTTTTGCCCAAAAAGTTTATTCGGAGTTTACACAATTTATAACAGCTTGTTATTAACCTTGTAAACAAGATTTTAGCATTAAAGCTTTTCTTCAACTGGTATCAGAGCAGGAACACATTTTATGATCCTGAAAAACTTGAGAAATTGTTTTCGAAATTTCTTTTTGAAAATTTCTGAATATGGAAGAAATATTTGAGAAGTTAGGTAACATATCCAGACCACCACTCTTTGATGGAAACAATATTTTATACTGGAAAGTGGGAATGGCATCTTTCATTCAAGGAACCCTTGGTGATGAAGTTTGTGAAATGATTGAAACAGGGTTTGAACATCCTATTAAACCTACTTCTGCCATTAATCTAACAGGAATTAAGAAACTTCTTAGTGAATTTACTAAGGAAGAGAAAAAAGCATCTCTAGATAATAACAGAGGAAAAAATGCCATTTTATGTCCATTAACGAACATGAATTCAAAAGAATATCCATATGTTCTACTTCAAAGGAGGCGTGGGACACGTTAGTCATTGCTCATGAGAGTGATGAACGTGTCAAGGCTGGAAAAACTCAAATGCTCATCGAGAAATATAACACCCTCATTATGAATGACAATGAATCCTTTGATGACTTCTACATAAGGTTAACTGATAGTTTTACAAAACTTCATTCCAATGGTATAACCTACAGTAGAAAGGAAATTGTTTCAAAGATTCTTAGGTCATTGCCATCTAAGTTCAACAACAAGAGATATGCCATTGAAGAAATGAATGATCCCAATATGACTCCTGAATTACTTAGTAGTAAACTGAGGAATGTAGAATTGGAACTAGACTTCAAAAAGCAATTGACTAGCCAGACTAATAAAGCCTCTAGTTCTAATGCTGTGTTTTCTTCTAAATTACCAGTGCCTAAATTGAACACTCTAGATTTTGACACTGATTGTCTTGAAAACTGTGATTTGAAAAACCTTGACAATAAAATAGCTCTTATGAGTAAGCATTTCAAAAAGATTTTGAAATTTAGAAATGTTGTAGCCTCTAAACAAGGGAAATCAAATTATCAAGGTAATCAATTTCACAGACCACGTGACAGAGATAATGCCAAACACAGTTATTACAATAGGAAGAATTATGATCCCAACAAACCTAAACCCGACATAAAAGATGTTAAGTGTCACCGTTGTGGTAAACTAGGTCACTATGCTAGTAAATGTCCAACTAGTCTTAATAATAATAATAATAATAATAATAATAATAATAATAATAATAATAATAATAATAATAATAATAATAATAATAATAATAATAATAATAATAATAATAATAATAATAATAATAATAATAATAATAATAATAATAATAATAATAATAAGGCCAATATGTGTAAGACATGGGACAACTCTAGTGATTCTGATGAGGATGAAACTGAATCAACCCAGATAATATATAATGATGATGCATGCTTGCCTGCTCATGAACTTTCTATGCCTGTTGATGTTGATTATGATATTGGTGATAATTGTGTTCCTACTACTACTGAAAGACTGTGTGTGAGTCAAAGTGATAATATTGATGAAGAATTGAATGTGTGCGTGAGTAAAGAGCCTATCAAAAACATAGGGGGCACTTCACAAGATGCACATAGTCTGATGATAATCTGCCTGATTTACATGAGTTATACACTAAAACGGTTAAGAAGAGTGCTCACCTAGAAAAATTGATAAAAACCTTAAGTGAGAGTATCGATTTTCTTAAACAAACCATTAGGAAGAACACTGAAGATTATACTGCTCAATCTGTTGCTCGTGAGACTGAGATTGGAGACTATGCCTTGAAAATAAAAGATTTGACTCAAAATAACCATGAATTTGAAAAAAAAAATACAAGACAGCCTTGTTGAACTAGAAGAGTCAAAGCAAAAGGTTTCAAATGTGTTTAAAAAATTCCAACACTTTGAAACACAACTAAGTCTTATGAAAAAATTGTTACTGGAAGAAAATTTGACTCTGATGTTAAGTCTGGCCTAGGCATTGGAGAAATAGTGCACATAAGTAAGACCAAAGTTTCTCCTAAAAATGTTAATTTTGTGAAACAAGCACAAACTTGTCAAAACGTTTAAAAAGATGAATCTCGTCTCAATGTCTCTCAAAAAACACATAACCAGTATAATCAACAGTTGAAACCAAACAGTCAGACCAAAATATGTTTGTCCTTCTGCCAGAGACCAAAGGCAGAAACCTAAACCTAATGAAAATTGGACTATTGTACCCAATAGATCCAAGACAATTTTCAAAGACTTTAGCAAGAAAGTCAAGTGCTATACTCATCAGTACTGCTCCTAATGCGATATTTTCGGTCACACTCTTGATGAATGTTTCCAGAAAAGGTTGAACACCCTGACCTATGGAAATCAAGAAATACTTATGTACTTCCTAGATAGGCCACAAATAACCTAAAATCAAAAAAGAAAAAGGGAGGGTCCAAGACTAAGAAAAAATCATTCAGAAAGACACCTCAAACTTTTTCTAAATCAAAAGGCCATAATAATTTTAAAAGTAGGCCTATTTGGATTAGAAAAGATGATCTATTACCCCAGCTTAAGTGCAATATTGTCATTTATGCTTTAAAGGAACAAAGCACTTCAACTGGATGGTACTTAGACTCCGAATGTTCTAAACATATGACCGGGGACAAAACCAAATTAAAAAACAAGATAGACTTCCTTGGAGGTAGTGTCATGTTTGGTGATCGTGTTTCATCTCAGATCATAGGTAAGGGAACATTGAGTGAGCACGGGCTTCCTGAACTGAATGATGTTCTCTTAATTAAAGGCCTTAAAGCTAATCTCTTAAGTATATCACAATTTTGTGCCTCCAATCACTCAGTTACCTTTTCTAAAAATGATTGCAAAATTATTGATGAAAAAGGTAATTGTATTCTAACAAGAAACAGAACCCCCAAAAACTATTTCACAGTAATCCCCAATTCTGAATCTTGCAATGTTGCCCGATTAGACTATTCTGATCTATGGCACAATAGATTGGGACACACAAATTATTACAACCTTAGAAGATTGAGTTCCCAAGAGATAGTTAGAGGATTACCTAAAATTAAAAATTCTTTTACTCTTATATGTGGACCATGTCAGGAAGGCAAAATAAGTAAATCTCCTCACAAGAGAGTTAAAGTTGTACTTACCACTAAGCCTCTAGAACTTATCCACATGGACCTTATGGGTCCTTCAAGAACAGTTATTTATTTTGGAAACTCTTACATCCTAGTTATAGTGAACGACTATACGAGATATACATAGGTAGCTTTTATGAAACAAAAATCAGATACCTTCAATGAATTCTTAAGAATCATCTTGAAAATTGAGAATGAGAAGGATACCCAGGTGTGTCAGATTAGGAGTGATAGAGGTGGAGAGTTCAAGAACACTGGTATATCTGAGTATTGTGTAGCTAATGGCTATAAACATGAGTTCATCGCTCCCAAAACCCCGCAACAACATGGTATGGCTGAACGTAAGAATAGGACTTTACAAAAAATGGATAGGGTTATGTTGCATGCTAATAATCTCCATATATATTTTTGGGTAGAAGTTTTCCAAACTGCGTGTCACATTATTAATCATATCTACCTCAGAAAAAATTCGAAAGAAACCTCTTATGAGTTATGGTTCCACAAAAAGCCAAACATAAAATATTTTAAAACCTTTGGAAGTATTTACTACATCTACAAAGATAGAGAGAAACTTTCAAAATTTGATACTCGAGGAGAAAAGGGATTTTCTCTTGGTTATTACCAAAGTAGTAGAACTTTGCATGTTTTTAACTATCAAACCAAAACTCTTATGGAATCAATTAATGTAATTGTATATGACACTTGTGCAAGGAAAAGTGACGGTCAACCAGTAGCATTTGATGAGGATGAACCTAATGTTTTCACTGATCCTCAAGATGATACTGATTCACTTCCACCTGAGAGTCCTTCAGTACCCACTTGGGTTTCTAAAGATCATCCCACTGAAACCATTGTCGGTAATCCTACGGAACCTATTCGAACTAGATCCCAACTTCGTCAAGTGGCATAATTTTCTTGTTTGGTTTCTCTTGAGGAACCTAAAAATGTTAATGATGCCCTTACTGACTCATTTTGGATAAATGCTATGCAAGAAGAGGTAATCCAATTTAAGAGTCACGATGTGTGGAATCTTGTTCCTAGACCTAAAGATTCGAAGTTTATTGGCACAAGATGGATTTTTTAAAATGAAATTGATGAAAATGGGGAGGTCATTAGAAATAAAGCTAGTTTGGTTGCACAGGGATGCTCCCAGAATGAGGGATTTGATTTTGACAAAACTTTTGCCCTTATTACTCGTCTGGAATCAGTTCGTCTCCTTCTTGCCATCTCTTGTCATATGTAATTTAAATTATTCTAAATGGATGTTAAATCCGCATTTTGGAATGGAATTTTATCTGAAGAAGTATACGTAGAACAACCCAAAGGATTAATTGATCATGTACACCCGGACTACATTTTTAGGCTTAAGAAAGCCTTATATGGATTAAAACAAGCTCCTAGAGCTTAGTATGAGCGACTGTCCACTTTTTTAGTGTCTCATAAATTTTTTCGTTGCGGAAACGATCAAATATTATTTGTTATAAAGGAAAATCAACATGTCTTAATTGCACAAGTATATGTGGATGATATTATTTTCGGTTCCACATGTCCCAAATAAGTCACGAATTTTTCTGATATCATGCATACCGAATTTCAGATGTCTCTAATGGGAGAACTACAATATATTCTTGGTTTACAAGTAAAACAATGTAGTGATGGTCTTTTTATTTCTCAATCCAAGTATGTTGTAGATTTAGTTAAAAAATTCGGCTTAGAAAATGCTAAACCTTCTAGAACCCCCATTAGTACTTCAACTAAACTTTCTAAGGATGATAATGGAAAAAGTGTTGATCCCACTCTTTATAGAAGTATGATAGGGAGTTTATTGTATCTTACCGCGTCTTGACCCGACATATCCTTCGTTGTCTGTATCTGTGCTCGATATCAAAGTAACCCTAAAGAATCCCACTTATTAAGTGTGAAGAGAATTATTAAATATATTAAGGGCACTCTAAAATTTGGTATTTGGTACACAAAGGATACGACTAGTTCTATTGTAGGATACACCGATACCGATTAGGCTGGTTGTTCTGGTGATAGTAAGAGCACTTATGGTGCTTGCTACTACGTAGGTAATAATCTTGTAGGTTGGTTATGTAAGAAACAGAATTGTATTTCATTATCTAGCGACGAATCTGAATATATAGAAGTAGGTATTTGTTGTTCATAATTACTATGGATTAGACAAATGCTAAGTGATTATGGTCTCACCGAAAAATAATTAACCATGTTTTGTGATAACCAAAGTGCCATTAGTATATCCAAAAATCTTGTCATGCACTCTCTAACTAAGCAAATTAAGATTAGACATCATTTTATCCGTGACCTTGTCGAATCCAAAGATCTCGTTATCGAATATTTGAATAAGCAAAAATATCTCGTAGATCTCTTTACCAAACCATTAGACAGCATACGGTTTGTGTATTTACGAATAGCTATAGGCATGATAATTCTCAATTAATCTCTATTTTTTGTGATTTACACCCCTTGTATATTTGAGCAAATTGGGGGAGAATATCTTGAGTATTCTTAAGTGATTTTTCTACCTATTCCTGATTCTAACTCAACTAATATGCCATTTAGTGTTTATTTTTTCACAAGCATCTTAGACCCATTGTATAGTTTCTTACTCTTTTGTTGGGTATTGGTATGTATATATAGTTGAGTAATGTATTTTTTACCTTATTTTCGATTCTAGGATGGGATTGGGTAGTTAGAACATTCGTATATGACAACTAGGATTTTTCAATTTTCACCCATGAGTTCAGAATACTCAAGGGAATTTTGTCTCTAATATCCAAAGGGGGAGATTAAGAACACACTATGTAATTGACTTATTTGGGTCTACATTATATAGGAGTTCCAAATAGTTTGGATATTGAGACAAAGTAGGATTAGTCTTTCTGAGTTGCTCCATTTCCAAAGGTTCAACAACAAGGAAGAAGAAGAAGAAGAAGAAGAAGAAGAAGAAGAAGAAGAAGAAGAAGAAGAAGAAGAAGAAGAAGAAGAAGAAGAAGAAGAAGAAGAAGAAGAAGAAGAAGAAGAAGAAGAAGAAGAAGCAATCAATTCAATGCAATCCTAAAAGGGAAGTTATTTCTAACCTTAAAACTACAAATAGAGCACACTCACTGCATCATTCGTATCTCCTACTTGCATTAATGGTTTTACAACACTTTAAGACTTTTTAAAATCATTTAATTCAATTCAAAACATTTTATACAATTTTAAAATAATTTTTGAATTAATTAAAATTTGTTTTTAAAAGTGTTGGGGTTGAAATTTGAATTTCTAGAAGTTATTTTATTCGCTAAAAGTTTTCCTGGGTAGAATATAAAAGCACTAAAGACTATAAGGTGTCTTTATAAATATTTTAAAAACACGCATTTTACTTCCATCATAGCCATACACGTGTTGATAGACAGACGGGTGGATTTGTGTTTTCTCATAGACTCAGATTCGAACAACCCTTAAATTAGTTTGATCAACGGACTGAATGTGTTGTGGTATAATCCCAGTGCTTAACTCTCATCCAATGAGATTCGTTACTTTCACCGATTCTTTATAAGCCATTGGATCTTAAGTCAAACTGTATGACTTAATCTCAGCCCTTGATTAGGATCGAAGTTCCAGATCCTTCCTTCGCCTACTATAAAACCATACTTACCCTCAGCATTTTGAGAGTTTTGATCAAAACGTCCTAGAGAGAAAATAAAAGAGATAATAGAGAGAAATGGAGAAAACCAGAGAGAAAATAGAGAGGGAAAGGAAGAAGAACCATCCATCTTCGTCCTTCATCACCTCTGAGTGAATCCCTTCAACCCTAACAGTTTTAAACCTCAAACACTTTTACCATAAACCAAAAACCACGAGAGTTAGAAGCAATCTAGGGTTTCTGTGAGTTTGGAAGTTGGGTTGACATTTTGTAGAAGACCTCTTTCATTTTAAGTCTTTCTCAAAACACGTCTCTGAGAAAATAGCAAGATTCATATATTGAAACTTGAGATTTTCTAAAGAGAACAACACACGCCTTTATTTTAGTTCTCTTTTTGGATCTCTGTCTTTATATCCACTTGATTCCAAAGTTTTTGAAAAATAAACTTCTAGAGGTTCAAGAAAACAATATCCTTAAGAGAGTTTGTGTTTCTTGGTTTTATTTCACATTTTGTGAAATAAACGTGTTCAAAACTAAAAAGAGACACATAGGATCTTGGCTATTTTTGAAAGCAAGGTTGTTCTTCTAGATCTGTTCTTGGTTTAAAAGTTTCTTTTACAAAAATGTTTAACTCAATTTCTGCATGTTATTTCTGATTCTGTTTTTATGATATAGACTTCTAGTCTAGTTTGGATCTCAATTGGAGGTTTACAATTTCAAAAATATTTTTAAAATACTGAAATTGTTAAAAACCTTGGTCGTCTTCTGAGCAAGGTATCCTTGAGATCTGTGGATTAATAGAAAGATCAAGAAGTCTTGATTTGTAAAATATAGACTTGGAAATATCCTATTCATTCTAGATCTATTTGTAATTTGATAGGATCGTCTGTATATATAAACCTGAGAGGGTGAGTTGCATATATGCACATCACAAACATGTCTCACACGAACACTTAGACACAGTGGTTTGTTTGAGACGTAAAATTGAAAGAGTTACTGGAATCTGAATTCAAAGAGAAGAAGGACAAGGAAAAGGCAAAGGAGCAATAAAGAAGAGATTAGTGCTAGTCAGAAACCTTTGGGGTGGAGTAGCTCATGTAGGTATAATTTTGAACTTAGACTTAGGATCCTTGTGTATCTGCTTAAGTGATGTGACTTGATTCTTTATTCTAGTGGATTTTTATTTTGTGCCGTAGAGGGCACTGTGGATGTTTCCCTTGAATAAGGGGTTTACCACGTTTAAAATTCCTGTGTCTATTTCTTTGAATGTTCTTAACTGTTGTTGTTATTGGGACTGCATGGTAACTTTAGTAGATGTTTCTTAAAATTTAAAACAAGAAATGTAATTAACTATTGAATCTAATCCATACATTCAGAAATATTTTATTACACATCTTGTATTTTTCGAAAAGAGTTTTGCCCAAAAAGTTTATTCGGAGTTTACAAAATTTATAACAGTTTATTAATATCCTTGTAAACTAGCTTTTAGCATTAAAGTTTTTCTTCACTGAGTTCGCCCAGTATCGTGATCGCATATGGAATGGGGAAGTGTTTGACACCCTCACCGTGGATAAGGATGGTGGGGTACGACATAAAGGGAGATTGATAGTTCCAATCATTGAGAGCTGCAAGACGAGGTGATGGCATAAGCCTATCACACATGTTTCAGCATACACCATGGTGCCACCAAGATGTATAAGGACTTATTCAGGGATTTCTGGTGGTCTGGTATGAAGAGAGATGTGGCAGCATATGTGGCTAAGTGCTACACCCGCCCGCAAGTAATGGTCGAGCATAAGAAACCGACAGGCCTACTACAACTGCTACCCATGGTCGAGTGGAAATGGGAACATATAGTATTGGATTTCGTTACAGCTTTACCATGATCAGGCAGAAATCACGACACAATATGGGTTAGAGTAGACAAACTCACTAATTCAGCACATTTTTTTTCAATCAATTGGCAAGACTGTATATTCAGGAAATAGTCAGACTACATGGTGCCTCGATATCAATTATGTCAGACGAGGGTGCCCGGTTTGTTTTTCAATTCTGGAATAATTTTCAGCAGGAGTTGGGTACAGAACTGAACATGAGTACTTCATTCCATCCAGAGACCGATGGGAAGTCAGAATAGACAATACAGATATTGGAGGACATGCTAAGGGCTTGCATGCTCGACTTCCAGGGAAGCGGGGCAAGAAAGTTGCATCTGGAAGAATTCACTTATAACAACTACTATCAGGCAAGTATTGATATGGCTCCCTTTCAGGATCTCTATGGGAGGTCGTTCTGCTCTCCAGTTTGTTGGGAATTAATGGGATATAAACACCTCACCAGTTAGGATTTGTTCTAGGAGATGCTGGATAAGGTGTGGATAATTCATCAAAGAATAATAATGGTTCAGAGCCAGCAGAAGAATTAAGAACTATGACATAAATGTTGGAACTCACATGAAATAATAAGAGAAGACTATGAACTTTGACAAGAATGATATTAAGCATGTTGACTAGTGTTTTATGTGGGAAAAAACAAAGTAGGAAGGACATGGTCTTGAACACAAAATGATAAATTTGACACTTTGAAAGTAGTTAATTATTGTTCCACTAAAGAAATAAAATAAATGGATGTTTTTACAAAAACACAATCCAGGCGGTAAAATGGGATTTTTAGCAAATTTAAGGACCCTAAAGGGTAGGCCTCCTCTCGGGACCTCTTCGGTCACAATTATTAAAGTATAATGTTCAAAAACCATGGATGATGAAATTGATGAAAAGTTTAATGAATTAATGTGGACATTGGATGAATGTTAAACACATAAAGAATAAGAATTCGGATGACACTGAGAAAATGAAGAAGGTCCCGGAGCCCTAGCGTGAAAATATAAAAATCACTGGACAAAGCATATGGTGTCATCGCTGGCGGTGAGGATCCCGTTAAAGTACCCGGTAATTGGAAGATTCTGAAAAATAATAAAGAAGGAAAAATCTAAGGTTGTATGAATAATTTAAGTGAACAACCTACTTGAAGCGATAATTGAGACTAATAATAAAATGGTGAATTATAAGCCTCTAAATCCGGTAAAGGGTGGGTTAGGTGTGAGTATGAGCTCATCGCTCGGATGCATGACATATAGTTTCATTATGGTTGATTAAAATCTTCATACTTTCTTAATTGAATAAATAAAACATTCATTGCATTTCTCGATAATTCGTAGATAAATGTGTTGCCTAATATTAACTTCCTGCTGAGCATTTGCTCATACCTACTTTCATTTATTTAAAAAACCCCACCCCCACCCCACCCCACACCAGGTACTACGAGTAGAAATGTCAGTCAAGATGCGAGAAAATCCCTAGGGGGAAACCAACGCTGTTAGAATGTTCTGTATCACTTTTAAAAACATTAGACTCTAATATTTGCACCTTAGACATTTGAACTTATTTGGGCCTTGGCGACAATTTATAAATATATAGGATGGTGTGACTTGCCTTAGTTTGATTATTATTTTGGGATAAATGCAATTTTTCATAATTAAATCTTGATAAATAACTAATGTTACAGTGATCTCCTTTTTACTAATCAAAACTCTAAATCATCAAACTTATGAATAAATTAAAAAAATTCTTGAATAAACTGGTTAAATCCTTTGCCTCCCCTTTCAACTTCCTAGCTCGGTGTGGGTTGACCCAACGGTGACCCAAAATTGGTCTGGGGCATTACAGGTATATCCTTACCCTCCATTATTTTGAAGATGGTAGGATCCTTGCATGTCGTTTCAGATAACTTTGAATGGTCCCTCCTACTTAGGGCCCAACTTAACGTCTGATGACTTCATTGACTTGTTATCACCTTCCTTGACACATAATTTTTTACCTGGAACTTCCTCTGATTGATTCTTTTTTTGTACGTCTTTGCTAACTATTGTTAATACGATGTCTTTGATCAAATATTATCAACTTGTTTCCTCGGTTAGGTCGATTTAGGCCCTTATGATTTCTTCATACTTCAATTGATCCACAATGGTCTCCTTTATGGTTGGCATGCCATCTTGTAATGGGATTATGGCCTTTATTTTTTAAGCCAAGGAAAATGGTGTTTCCCCCAATAAACCCCCTTTTTTTTCTTTTAATACACTTAGAGGATCTGGGGAAGCTCGTCCACCCAAACGCCCTTAGTTGTTCCTAGACTCTTCTTTATTCTATTAAGCACTGTCTTATTAGAGGCTTCATCTTGTCCATTGCTTTTGGTATAGGCCATAATGTTGTGGCTATTGAAGAAGTTCTTGAATGGTATACTTTCACATTATGTCCCATTATCGATTATGAGCTTCCTCGGCATGGAAAAATGGGTCACAATATTCCTTCGAATGAATCTAACCGTGTCGATATCCCTTACGTTTGCAACAAGTTCAACTTCTATCCATTTGATGAAGTAGTATGTGTCGAATAGAATATACTTACAATTTCAAGGTATTGTAGGTAGGCACACCATAATACCCAACCCCTATTGTATAAAAGGCCATGAACTAATCAATTAGTTGAGGTCACTTTCTGGATAATGGACTATGGGAGAGAATACTTGGCATTTTTTTCACCTCTTTACTTATGAGATTGCATTCGTCTATATCTAAGGCCACCATTACCCTTACTTTATGGACCTGAATGACAATGATCTTCCCCCTACATGACTCCAATATACCCCTTATATAACTGATTTAAAAATTGTTCGACGTCATTAGGGTGCACGCATTATAGGTATGTCCCAATGAAAGATCATCGATATAACTTTCCTTCAGGAAATAGGTAAAATTGAGCATCCTTAGTTTTGATTTGATGGGCCTACTTTTATCAACATGTATTGCATCTTGTCTCAAGTAAGTAATGATTGGATCCATCTATCTAAGTTCTTTTTCGATGATGAGAACTTGCTATGAAATCTGATATACCCATATATACCCCCGGTCAGGCCGAGGGCACCCTCCAACATAGACGAGCCCAAGATGGTCTATTGACCCTCCAAGGGGCTAACCCCCCATCAGGCCCAGACGACCCTTCAAGGGGCCGACCCCTCATCAGGCCCAGACCACCCTCCAAGGGGCCGACCCTCCATCAGGCTCAGACGACCCTCCGAGGGTACGACAGTACGAGGCCTAAATTAGGCCAGACTCACTGCCAGAGGGAACTTTTCCCTCGGCCTCATATCATAGGCCGAGGGTGACATCATCACAGCGCGTGGTTTGGTAAACGCATGGAACAATGCACGTGAGTCTCACATGGCACGTGGAAGACCGTTATAACAATATCACCCCCTCACGTGAGGGAATATTATGTCATCATTAGTCACAAGTGGCATCTATAGGTGTCAACAGGGGATTGGCTAGATCATCATTCACATGCACCATGCATACTTGGAGGGTACACTACACCCCCCAAGACCTATATATACTTGTCACCTACAACCCTACAGGGGGATCGAAAAAATGGTAACCCTAGAAAAACTCTTCTTGTACACACAGTAGAAAGAGAAAGGGAGATTATGTGCATTGTATCCAAGGCCATTAGTGCCCATACTTAGTAGATCACACACTCACAGTGGATGTAGGCCTAATTGGTTGAAGCACTATACATCATTGTCTTATTCCTCTTATACTCATCTCCTTCTACACACTTACACATATACATCTCCAGGGCTGCCATGGTACTTACAGTTTGAGCTCATCATCATTTATCTGGTGGTGCTGAATCTAAGCATCATCGGTTTGGCGCCATCGGTGGGAATGAGAAGACACCTCTTCCTTTGTACAGCTTGACCTCACTGGGCACTCTGGTGGTGAGCCATTTCTCCCCTTGTGTGGAGATATTTCACCATTGAAAGAGACCCATTAAGGTTCTCAAGCTCACCAGTCTTTTCTTCAGTTCATATCTTCATAGCTCAAACACATGGAACCGGAGATGCCACCGCCACCACTTCCTCCACCGGATAGTGGAGTAGGACCCAGTTCCAGTCAACCACCACCTCAGTCTGAGATGGCTGATGTAATGGTCGCTTTGAAGTCTCTGGCAGCAAGTCGACGGATTATGAAGGAGCAGTTTACATCTCTAAGCCAAAACATACTAAGACCACCAGGGGTCTCACCTGAGATGATTACTCCGGCAGCAGCTCCAGGGCAGCATGAGGCCAAGGGACCACCCCAGGCGCCACGCAAAGACTTTCCACCTCCACAGCGGCGGAGGGATGTTTCTGACCCCCGATGTCTACGCCTGGGGAGGCAAGGAAACCCTTTCCCTGAGGATAGGTATGATGATCTGGAGGGGGAAGAGGCACCCATAGAATGCTGGGAGCCGTATGAGGTGTCCAACAATACTGTGCGACCTCTCCAGGAGAGCAGAGGGAAGTGTGGAAGGCAAAATCTTGACGATCGCCCGAGGGGCTCTGCTTTTGATCATCTGAGCAGGGGGTCGGCCTTTGAGAGGCTCGGCCCAGTAAATGACCTGTGGGAAAAATTATCCAAATCAAGGAGTGCTGCGAGGTCCAGAAGGGAGGTAGTGGATGGTCGATCCCACGGGGGCCGACCCCTAGGACGGGACAACGATTAGGGGGAAGTAAACAGTTGACACAGGCCTGCCGCAGCAGAATCGTTCGTCCACCTCAAAGAGGCGGCAAGGGATAACATCGGCCAGGACGACCTTACGAGGCCATGGAATGACTCGATCCAGCGACTGGAGGATAAGATCGGTGATATTCTGAAGAGTCGGGACCCTCTTCAGAGAGGATACTCCATAGGCTCACCCTTTGTGGTGAAGATAGTCAACTTCCCTACGCCATCAAAGTTTAAGCCACCTGTGGTAACCCTAAGGTACGACAAGAGTACAAACCCTGTCCATCATATTGAGATGTATCAATCGGCGGAAGACATATACTCTATCTTAGATGAGATGAGGTTTCGTGCCTTTTCTGGCACTCTGACTGGGGCTGCATATGTCTGGTATATGTCTCTTCTAAAAAACTCCATTGAAAGCTTTAAGCAATTGGCAGATCAGTTCATCCATAACTTTTTCTTTGGGGTGAGGCCACAGAAGAAGACCACACACCTGCTCTATGTTAAGCAGGGGAAGAATGAGAGTCTAAGAGACTACAAAGCCAGATTCAACAAAGAAAAGTTAAAGGTTGAAGAATATGAGGAGAACATATCCATGACCGCCCTCATCGGAGGACTCCAGAAGGGGAAGCAACTATGGAAGCTCGCTGAAGACCCTCCGAGGATGATGGATGAATTGTTGTCGACAATAGGAACGGTGATGAATGCCGAAGAGGTGATGGTCGTAAAATACAAAGATGAAAAAGGAGGCACTAGTGGGGGTAAGTACCCTAAGAAGAACAAATGGGGGAAGAAGAGGTATGCGGATGACAAGTTCACTGATTAAACCCCTCTAACGGTCAGCTGTGAACATATTCTCAATGAGATAAAGAGTGATCGGTCCATGAAGTGGCCTAAGAAGTTGAGGGCAGCCCCCAATAAGAGGAACAAAAACTTATGGTGTAAATTTCACCAAGACCATTGCCACGTGACAGACAAATTCTTTTCTCTGAAAGATGAGATTGAAAAAATGTTAAAAGAAGGGAAGCTTAAGAAGTATGTTGACAAAGGTGCCTTCAAGAGGGGCCGAGGGGACAACCCCAGAAAGAAGCGAGGCGATGAATGTAGAGAAGGTCCTCCAAAAAGAGGGGACGACCCTTCTGATGATGAGGACGACCCTGACCTCCCTCCAAGAGATGACCACGGCCCTGTAAAGAGACTTAATATGATCTCACTTGGTGTTAGGATGATCTCTGGGGGTCTAGCAGGAGGAGGGTAAGAGGTCAACGACAGGAAGGCCCATGTAGCTGAAGCCAAGGCAGTGACAAAAGCTGTACACTCAACCTCTGTGATGATGTCACCCTGATAGTGGGGTTCTCAAGAATGGACTTCAAAGGCCTCTTAGCCCCACATGATGACCCTCTCGTCATCACTACCAGGGTGCACGGATGCGAGGTGCTGAGGATCTTGGTAGATGGGGGTAGATCTGAAGTTGTGATGTTTTGGCCGTGCTTCAAAGCCTTAGGCCTCAGCCATGCTAGACTCGTCCCATACCATCACCCATTGATTGGGTTCAGTGGGGAAAAGGTTCACCCCCTTGGAGTGTATGAGGCCGGCGTTAGGATGGGGGACAAGTGGCCGAGATGGCTTACCAAGAAGGTCAGCTTCTTTGTGATGGATAAACATGTCTTCTCGGACTACAACATTATACTGGGGCGAGTAGCCCTCAAGGGGTTTGAAGCTGTGTCGTCTACGGTCCATCAGATGATTAAATTTCCAACCCCTTACGGGGTGGGGGAAGTCCAGGGAGACCAGACGACAGCGGGGGAATGTTATTTCAACTCCGATGAAGAAAAAAAGGCACACAGGATGGCAACAGCCACTTACAAAATTGACACCCTTGACCCCAGGGATGAGAAAAAACTCAAGAAAGGAGAGGTCGCGGAAGAGGTATAATCTATCATCCTTAATGAGGATGAGCCGGAAAAAACTTTCCAAGTCGACAAAGCTCTGAAGATAGACATAAAGGAAGACCTCATCAAGCTGCTAAGGAGAAGACAGAGTGTCTTTGCATGGAGCTACGCAGAAATGCCAGGGATCGACCCCGAAATTATGAGCCACAAGCTTAACGTGGTAGAGGGTGCAAAGACAGTAAAGCAGAAGAGGAGAGTTTATTCTTGAGATAATTATGAGGTCATTAGGGATGAGGTCAAGAAACTAGAAGATACAGAGTTTATCAGGGAGGTCATCTATCCCGAATGGCTGTACAATGCAGTCATTGTCCGAAAAGCCAATGAGAAGTGGAGGATGTGTGTAGAATTCACAGACCTCAACAAGAATTGTCCCAAAGACAACTTCCCTCTCCCATGCATTGATCAGATGGTAGACGCTACCGCAGGCCATGAGCTCATGAGCTTCATGGATGTCTATTCAGGGTACAACCAGATCTTCATGAACCCTGAAGACTCGAAGAAAACAGCCTTCATTACCGACAAGGGGACATACTATTATAGGGTCATGCCCTTTGGCCTAAAAAATACGGGGGCAACGTATCAGCGCCTTGTGAATAAAATATTTCAAGACCAAATTGGGAAGTCTATGGAAGTTTATGTAGATGACATGTTGACCAAGATCTTAAAGGTCGACGATCATGTGGCCGACCTCGAGAGGACCTTTAACACAATGGACAAGTACTGAATGAAGCTCAACCCGGCCGAGTGTGTCTTCGGGGTCGGAGAAGGGAAGTTCTTGGGGTTCATTGTCAACCAAAGAGGCATCGAGTCCAATCCTGAAAAGATAAAGGCCCTCATAGAAATGAAGACCCCGAAGACCATCAAAGACGTTCAAAGTCTCACAGGACGAGTGGCTGCTTTGAATAGGTATGTGTCCAGAGCCACAGACAGGTGCTTACCATTCCTCAAAATTCTCAGAAAGGCTTTTGAATGGAGGGAAGAGTGTGATGAGGCCTTCAAGGAGCTAAAGACATATTTAGGGTCTCCCTTGTTGTTGTCACGGCTAATACAGGGTGAACGGTTATATGTGTACCTAGCAGTCTCAGAATCAGCCATCAGCGCAGCCATTATGAGAGAAGAGGACAGGGTACAAAAGCCCATATATTTCAACAGTAAGGCACTCCAAGGGGCAGAGAAAAGATACCTAAAGATGGAAAAGTTAGCTTATGCCTTGATCCATGCATCAATAAAGATGAAGCCGTACTTCTAGTCCCATATAATGGTCATCCTCACTGACTCTCCTCTTAGGCAGGTCTTGTACAAGCCAAAAAAATTGGGGAGGCTAATGGCCTGGGCTATAGAGTTGGGAGAGTTTGACATTGTATATCAACCAAGGATGGCCATTAAGGGTCAAGCATTAGCAAATTTCGTGGTTGAATTTACTTGGGAAGATGATGAGGCTGAAGATGAGAGCGTCGTAGAGAGAGATACACGACAAGGCAGAGTTGTTGATTCACCCGCAGAAAAGGCAGAGATAAGCACAGCTAGAGAAAAAGTGACCGAAAACGAAGAGGGAAGATATCTCTTTAGACAAGGGTCCCTCACTGAGGGAAATTTATCAGAGGAAAAGACAGTGTGGAGCCTCTTCGTCGACGGGTCCTCTTAAGAAAGCGGAAGTGGGGCTTGATTAATAGTGTCAGCACCAGACGGTACAAACATAGAGTACGCCCTAAGCTCAACTTCAAAGCCTCCAATAACGAGTCTGAATATGAGGCTCTGATAACGGGCCTCTCTTTGGCTAAGTCTCTTAGTATCTTCCATGTCTTAGTCCATAGTGATTCGAGACTAGTGGTGAATCAGATACTAGGAGCCTACGAGGCTAAAGATGAGAGAATGGCTAAATATCTAGAAAGGGTAAAGGCATTATTGAATATCTTCAGAGAAGTGAAATTGAAGAGGATACCTAGGCTTGATAATGGCCGGGCCGATGTACTTGCTAGGCTGGCCTCAGCAACTAGGATAAATATCAGGAGGACAGTCCCAGTAGAAATTCCGCTTCGACCAACGATCGATGAAGAAGAGGGAACACTTGGCTCTTGCTTAAATATCAATAGGGAAGCTTCGTGGATGGACCCTCTAATCAAATACATTAAAGAGGGGGAGATTCCAGAAGCAAAATAAGAAAAGAAGAAGTTGAGATACAGGGCTGCGAAATTCACTGTCATCGAAGACACCTTGTACAAAAAGGGTTTCTTGCTCCCATTACTTAGGTGTGTGCACCCATCTGAAGTCCCACACATCTTGCAAGATGTGCATGAGGGGTCATGTTCAAGCCACATTGGGGGCAGGTCTTTGGCGAAGAGGGTAGTAACCCAGGGGTACTGGTGTCCAACCTTGGGGAAGGATGCCATGGCATATGTAAAAAAGTGTGATAAATGTCAAAGATTTTCCACCATCCCTCACCAACCCCATCAGCCTCTTACCTCCATTACATCCCCATGGCCATTTGCAGTGTGGGGGATCGACCTGGTAGGACCCTTACATCAGGCCGTCAATAACTATCTGTTCCTCATCGTTGTAATTGACTATTTTTCAAAATGGGTGGAGGCGGAGCCAATGGTAACGATTACCGAGAAGAAGACCTTCCAGTTTATCTGGAAAAATATTATATGAAGATATGGTCTCCCCAAAACCCTCATTTCGGATAACGAGACTCAATTCAAGAATACGTCTCTAGAGAAGTACTGTGAAAGGGTGAGTATCAAACAATTCTTCTCGTCCCCAGGCCAACCTCAAGCCAATGGGCAAACGAAAGTTACAAATAGGACAATCCTGGACGGGATCAGGAAGAAACTTGAAGAGGCAAAAGGAAAATGGGTTGAGGAGTTATATTCCGTACTGTGGGCCTATAGGACGACGACAAAGACCTCTACCGGAGAAACACCGTTCATGCTAGCTTATGGCTCAGAAGTCATCATCCCCACCGAGATTGGGTTTCCTACTCACAGGGTCCAAATGTATGACCCCCAGAGAAATATGGAAGAGAGGAGACTTGACTTAGACTTGATTTAGAAAAGGAAGGAAGACACCGAGATAAGGCAAGCTGCCTACCAGCAGAGGACTGCAAGGTTTTACAACCAGAGAGTGAAGCAGAGGCCAATTGCAGTGAGGGACTTAGTCCTCAAAAAGACTTGGAAGAAGCCCAACAAGCTCCACCCAAATTGGCATGGCCTATATAGGGTCATCGATGAAGTGGTTCCTGGAACCTATAGACTAAAAAACCTAGAAGGGGAACCCTTTTCCAATCCCTGGAATGCAGATCATTTGAAGAAATACTACCAGTAGTGTTGTAACGTCCCTATCGGACCGCAGTTGTAATGAATGTGTTGCTCTAACAGAATGCTTGGAATGTTAATGAGAATGTCACATTGATCCCTCATTTTATGTTTGATTAATCCCTGTGTGATTGGGGTGATACTCGTTAGAACCACCCTCGGCTATAATGAGGGTCAATGGTGGGAACGACCCCTCATTCACCCTCAAGAAAGATGAGGGGGGACTTGAAAAACCATTAGGTTGGTGAAAAAACCACCCTAGGATATAATGAGGGTAAACGGTGGGGACGACCCCTCATTTACCCTCGAGAAAGACGAGGGGGGACTTCAAAATTTAAAAAATCATTAAGTTGGTGGAAACCACCCTCGGCTATGATGAGGGTCAATGGTGGGGACGACCCCTCACTTACTTTCAAGAAAGACGAGGAGGGACTTTCATTAGGTTGGTGAAAAAACCACCCTCGGCTATAATGAGGGCAAATGGTGGGGACGAGCCCTCATTTACCCTCAAGTAAGACGAGGGGGGACTTCAAAATTTAAAACATCATTAAGTTGGTGGAAACCACCTTCGCCAATGATAAAGGTCAATGGTGGGGACGACCCCTCACTTACCCTCAAGAAAGACGAGGGGGGACTTTCATTAGGTTGGTCAAAAAACCACCCTCGGCTATGATGAGGGTCAATGGTGGGGACGACCCCTCATTTACCCTCAAGAAAGACGAGGGGTGACTTCAAAATTTAAAACATCATTAAGTTGGTGGAAACCACGCTCGGCTATGATGAGGGTCAATGGTGGGGACGACCCCTCATTCACCCTCATGAAAGACGAGGGGGGACTTGAAAAACCATTAGGTTGGTGAAAAATCACCCTCAGCAATAATGAGGGAAAATGGTGGGGACGACCCCTCACTTACCTTCAAGAAAGACGAGGGGGGACCTTATTAGGTTGGTGAAAAACCACCCTCGGCTATAATGAGGGAAAATTGTGGGGACGACCCCTCATTTACCCTCAAGAAAGACGAGGGGGACTTTAATTAAGTTGGTGGAAACCACCCTCAGCTATGATGAGGTTCAATGGTGGGGACGACCCCTCATTCACCCTCAAGAAAGACGAGGGGGGACTCAAAAAACCATTAGGTTGGTGAAAAACCACCCTTGGCTATAATGAGGGCAAATGGTGGGGACGACCCCTCATTCACCCTCAAGAAAGACGAGGTGGGACTTGAAAAATCATTAGGTTGGTGAAAAACCACCCTCGGCTATAATGAGGGCAAATGGTGGGGACGACCCCTCACTTACCCTCAAGAAAGACGAGGGGGGACTTTCATTAGGTTGGTGAAAAACCACCCTCGGCTATAATGAGGGAAAATGGTGGGGACGACCCCTCATTTACCCTCAAGAAAGACGAGGGGGGACTTTCATTCAGTTGGTGGAAACCACCCTCGGCTATGATGAGGGTCAATGGTGGGGACGACCCTTCATTCACCATCAAGAAAGACGAGGGGGGACTTAAAAAACCATTAGGTTGGTGAAAAACCACCCTCGGCTATAATGAGGGCAAATGGTGGGGACGACCCCTCATTCACCCTCAAGAAAGACGGGGGGGACTTGAAAAACCATTAGGTTGGTGAAAAACCACCATCGGCTATAATGAAGGCAAATGGTGGGGAAGACCCCTCATTCACCCTCAAGAAAGACGAGGGGGGACTTGAAAAACCATTAGGTTGGTGAAAAACCACCCTCGGCTATAATGAGGGAAAATGGTGGGGACGACCCCTCATTCACCCTCAAGAAAGACGGGGGGACTTGAAAAACCATTAGGTTGGTGAAAAAACACCCTCGGCTATAATGAAGGCAAATGGTGGAGACAACCCCTCATTCACCCTCAAGAAGGACAAGGGGGGACTTGAAAGACCATTAGGTTGGTGAAAAACCACCCTCGGCTATAATGAGGGCAAATGGTGGGGACGACCCCTCATTTACCCTCAAGAAAGACGAGGGAGGGGTCAGTGATATTGTTAATCTAAAAACATCACAAGGCAAATCATACAAGAGACCAGTATAGAAGACAATAAGAGACGTGATATTATAAACGAAGTGTTACAAAGGCTTGTTCAACAAAAATAGAGTACAAAAATATGTGATACATAAAGAGGGTATTGGCTACAAATAGCCACCCTATTAAATGGCATCAGAGGGCAAGGCCTCAACATCAACGGGAGATTCCTCTATGACTAAGACAGGCCAAGCCTCAGACGTGCATGTGCCTTCTACATGTTAAGATTCCACTTGAGCTAAGGCTTCAGCAATGAGGGGATCATCCAGTTGAACTGCCTCAAGAGAGGGGCGGACGGACGATACTGCATCAGCGAACTTAAGGACGACCCATCGACAGGCCGTCCTAATCCCCCTCTCTAAGTACTCAAGATCGAAGCCTTGAAACTCGTCTGAGAGTTTGTAGGCCTCCATAGCATCGACCTCTGCCTTCTTCACTGCCTCAGATAGCTCAGTCTTTAATTGATCCCCCAGGTTGATCAAGGCCTCATCCTTCTCTTTAATAAGTAAGTCCTTGGCCTTCAGATCTGCATCATGCTGCCTCGTCAGCTCATCCAGGACCCTTGCATGTTCGGCCCTGGCACTCTCTAACTCGGCCCTTGCAGTCTCAAGCTCAGACTACAGGTCAGCCTCGTGTTGAATGGCCCTCTCGGCTTCATGAAATTTCTATTGGTTCTCAGCCATCCACTTGGTAGCAGACGTGAAGGCACAAACAGATTGCACAAAAAAAGACACTTGTTAAGAGGCCGAGGAAACAGTTGGTGAGAAATTAAAACTAAGGAGGTGAAATGAAATAAAATACCTGAGCCAAAGTGTGCAGACCATAGTCATACACCTTGGCCGGGGGCATCTTCGACAGGAAATTATAGTCGGCGGTCGAGGGGGCAGAGAACCTAAAAGTTTTGGCCATCCTCAGATTGGCAATCAGGGAAGACGGCTCAGCCTTAAAAAATGCTAAGTTTTGGGATCAGAAGGCTCCCATGCTGGAAGAGGAACCGGTCCCCTCAGACGACTCCACCCTCACCCTCGTCCTTGAATCCGACCGAGGGTCAGCGGGTACTTTTGGCTCTTTTCTTTTATGACCGTCAGCAGTCGGCTCAACAAGTGTCTGCCCCACGGCCTTTGTCTTGCTCGGAGGCTACTGAGGCTCCCTGCCTTTCTTCTTTCTTAGACCAAACAGTAAGCTTGGGACAGTCATTTCCCAAAGATGGTCAGAGATACCTGCAGGGCGACCTGAAAAGGAGACGACACGTCAGAAAAATACAGAGACAAAGATGAAACACTTGGAAAAAATCAAAGATTGAGCAAAAGATAATAATAACTCACATAGCTCTGTCAAGGGGCCGACCCTCAGACCATCTTCTTTGAGGAACCGAGGGGTCATCAAATCTTCAAACTTTGCAAGTTCACCCTCTTTCCCTCATTCTCTCAGATACTCGACTATGTCGGGGTCTCACCTAGCCTTCATAGAGGGGTTAGACCATCTCCTTGGAACTCTCGGACCATCGTCCAACAAATTCCCATTCCCCAGATATGAAGAAAAATCTCTTCTTCCAGTCGTGGTTAGAGGTTTGTGCCACGTGCAGAAGTTTTTTATCAGACTTCCTCGCCCCCAGATGATAGTATCCAGGCTGTTTGGACGAGGAAGTGATATTATAACAAGCCAAGAACACATCGGCTGAAGGCTCGTCGGTGAAGGCATTCTTTCATAAGGAGACGTAGCCGAGGATAGTCCTCCAGGAGTTGGGAGGAAGTTGAGAAGGGGCAACACCGAGGGCTGACAATATATTGACTATGGCAGGGTGCAGAGGGAACCTAATGCCGACCTTTAGCATCTGTTCATATACATCGATCTCTCCCTCGTCACCCTCGAAGACTTTCTTAGACTCAGAGGGAACCCTCATACTTATATTAGGGGCACACCAAATGTATGCCTCCACAGCAAGAGGTTGCGCTCCTTAACGGTGGAAACATAAGCTGAGGCGTGGGAGGTGTCAACTAGGTCAGCGTCTGAATCCTCACCATCATCCTCAGTCCCCTCTCCCTTGGCCTCATAACCTATCGAAGGTCCACTAGGAAAGGCCATCTGGAAGGCATGAGGGGATAAAGTGGTCACAGGAACAGCCTCGGAAGGGACCACCCCCTCGGCCTCTCGGCCTGAGCTAAGATCAGATGTCTCTCTCCTCCCAGAAGTCCCAGTGCCAGTTGCTGACGATGATCTCTCATCCATCTCTCCAGAATGACTCTCGGCTGGACGACAAGATGACCCACGAGACTCAGATGGTAATATTGTGGCTAATGGAATGGGAAAAATGGGTCGTACCCAATTAGGGTCGGCCCCTCGTCTTCTCTCCTCCTCTTCCTCTACTCGTCTGATCTCTACAAAGAACTTCTCTCTCACGGATGGGAACTCCTCAACTAAATTATAAAGCCTCCTAAGCATTGAGGGGAAGACCCTACACTTAAAAGAATTTGGCTAGCCCAATTACAAACAAATTTGCAGTTGACCAAAATGGACTTTTGGATTGAAACTAAGGAAAGTAAGGGTTTTAACCAAGAACACTCAAGAACAAGACGCTGGAGAAGAACGCCGAAAAAGTTATGAAACAACCAAAGAAAAATCCAGCCCTACAGGCCTAAAATGGTCGAAGGGTAAAAAATAATGGAATATAAAGAGGGCAAAAGGATTACCTAATAAAGAACAATCGAGACTGTTGAAGCTCGAAACGATGAAGTTGCATAAATGGCAATGGAGTTGGTGAGAGAATAGAGAGAGAGAGTTCAGGCGCAAAGAAGAAGAAGAGGAATAAACTTCAAAAAATTATTTAAATACCTTGCTAATGAGTGGGCCCATTAACTAAGGCAGAACACAGCCCACGAGGAGGGCATCATTAGGGCACAAAGTCCCAAGCAAAGTGTGCAGCCGCCACGCCTAGGAAACTGAAACTACAATGGATATTTTCCTAGGTGTCACATCATCTTGACAGGTGTCACTCACCTAACTGATCATACACTCATCTCAACTGCAACACTATCCCTCAGCCATCTCAACAACATCTATGGCTAAGGGTTGGGGGTGATTAATATACCCATATATACCCTCGGCCAGGCAGAGGGCGCCCTCCAACATAGACGAGTCCAAGATTGTCTCTTAACCCTCCAAGGGGTCGACCCCCGATCAGGCCCAGACGACCCTTCAAGGGGCCGACCCCTCATCAGGTCCAGACGACCCTCCAAGGGGCCTACCCCTCACCAGGCCCAGATTACCCTTCAAGGTGCCGACCCCTCATCAGGCCCAGACAACACTCTAAGGGGCTGACCCCTCACCAGGCCCAGATGACCCTTCAAGGGGACGACCCCTCATCAGCCCAGACGACCCTCCAAGGGGCTGACCCTCCATCAGGTTCAGACGACCCTCCGAGGGTACGACAGTACGAGGCCTAAATTAGGCCAGACTCACTGCTAGAGGGAACTTTTCCCTTGGCCTCATATCATAGGAAAGGGGTGACATCATCACAGCGCGTGGTTTGGGAGACGTGTTGAACAGTGCGCGTGAGGCTCACATGGCACGTGGAAGACCGTTATAACAATATCACCCCCTCACATGAGAGAATATTATGTCATCATTAGTCACAGGTGGCATCTACATGTGTCAACAGGGGATTGGCTAGATCATCATTCACATGCACCATGCATACTTGGGGGGTACACTACACCCCCCAAGACCTATATATACTTGTCACCTACAACCCTATAAGGGGATCGAAAAAATGGTAACCCTAGCAAAAACTCTGCTTGTACACACAATAGAGAGAGAAAGGGAGATTATGTGCATTGTATCCAAGGCCATTAGTGCCCATACTTAGTGGATCACACACTCACAGTGGATGCAGGCCTAATTGGCTGAACCACTATACATCATTGTCTTATTCATCTTATACTCATCTCCTTCTACACACTTACACATATACATCTCCAGGGCTGACATGGTACTTACAATTTGAGATCATCATCATTTATCTGGTGGTGCTAAATCTAAGCATCATCAAAGTCTTTTGCTCTATGATGCAAAGTTGATTCATATATTCCACTTCGATCTATTTTTTTATGTCAAAGTTGATAGTCGAGTCCAAAGGGGTTATAGTGCTACATGACTATTTTTATCCCCCTAAGGAAATTATTAGACTTGGACATACTTGAATTTAACAAATAAATACTTAGATATCTAGAGATATCTTGACATTCTCCCATCCCTAGAATTATATTCTCTTCATACATGGTTAGATACCAGCCTTGAATCGCAGTAGACTTCAAGGAGACTAGCGCCAAAGGAAAAAGATTTTTTGAAATCGACGATGAGGGCTTCGTATTCGGACTCGTTATTAGATGACTCAAAGTCAAGTTTGATTACTTTATCGAGAATAATATGATATGAAGATACCAGGACAATCCCCACACACGACCCGTTTGAATTAGATAATCAGTTAACATAGATCATCCATTTATCGAGTTGATTAGGATCTTTGATGGTCAATTGATTTGTATGCTCCCTCACGTTGGGCCTATACCTTCCAAGGCCGCAGCCTTCAACTCAGACTTGAGCATTATTATTTGGAAGGCTTCTTCATTGTTCAGTTCTAGTTTCTCTTTCATAGGATGTAGGTGTCGAGCGTGTAACTCATTTACATTAGAGAATTTATTTCAATTTTGTTATTCATATAGTTTATCATATATTCCATTTTATTCGAGTCAAAGATTGTATTGTTTTATTTATATTTGAGTTTGATAATTATTTAGTAATTGGATATTAGTTTATCATGAGTTATTTATATTCAAGTGTTAAGATTTTATTTCATAATGATTGGGTGGTATCGGAGATGTGTCATTTATTTATTTTTATAATATTCAGCATTGTTATTATTCATATCGTTGTTTATTCATCTCGATCATACTTATAATATTACTAATTATTTTGCCTATCGTATTATTTATGTTTAGAACTGATCAATCTAACTATAGATTTTGCAAGATGTCACATGAGGATATAGTGTCGAACAATTTTTTAAAATAGTAAAAAATATATTTTTGAATTAATTTTTTTGTGTGGTATCTAAACACATCAGGTAATTTAAAAAAATCAACTCAAAATGTCTTTTTTCTATTAAAAAAAGTAAAACACATGTGAGTTTATAAGTAGCTTAAAATGACATATTTTTACCGATTTTGTTTTTAAAATAGCACAAAAATTCTTTTTTAGCTGATTTTTTTTGTAGGGTCCCTGAAATGTTTAGATACAAAAAAATCAAATAAAAAATATTTGTTTTTCTATTTTAAGAAATTATTTGCCTAGTTCGTCATCATTTAAGGACCTCGTAGGATATATATATATATATATATATATATATATATATATATATATATATATATATATATATATATAGAGAGAGAGAGAGAGAGAGAGAGAGACTTATATTTATATGTGTTCATGGGGTCCATGATGTAATTTTTACCTCATCGTTGCGTATGAAGATGAGAAGTACTAGAAGGCATCTCACGATGATGGGCATTCAGGAATGTATTATTTCGACAATGTAATGTAAAACTTACAAAGTATCATGGAAAGGGTTTAAATTATAATTAAACCAAAATAAATAAAAGAAATACTTATTCAACCCTGATGTGTGGAAGTGATTATGATAGAGCCCAATAATACTCAACGATAAACCTAACAAGTCAGGTTTAGATAGAGGTCATTTTTCACTAACCCAATAAGACCAAACAACACAGGCACAACACAACCCAATACCACCATACATAATAAGTATAGTTGGACATTAGGCTAATGCCCAAAATATCTCAAGTCGGAACAATACATTATAGTACGTTAATTTCATGTCATATGTAACATTCAACTCCAATCAAGGTGACGATTTATAAATATGTTAGTTAATATTGAAAGATCCTAAAAAAGATTTAAGATGTGGTGAAAAACTTCGTTGTTCAGTGTTTGCTACAAAAATATCATTATATAATGACAGTTCAAAAATGTTAATTACAAGATTCAATATATATTGTGAAGCGTGTATCAATCCAAATATATATGAATAATAATGATTTACATTTCAGTCAATAGACTCGTGAATAAACTTAAACAAATCAAAGTATTTTTAAAAAAAATCTCGTATCAAATAATTATCAGCTATTGAAAGAATGGGATGGATAACAAAAACTTTAAGTTTTGTAACAATTAATCTTACACTACTTAATAATCTGAAAAGAATTTCATATTTGAGGATATAAATCGTTTATGAAAACTAATCCAAAGAAATATATGTCAAAAAATCATGCATTTTTTAATGATTGTTGATCAAAACATAATTTAATCATTATGACATATAAGAAACTTTAGGTTTATAATATATAACTTGGGCCACTAAAATAATTATGAAAAATATTTTGTTTGAAAAGTAATGAAAATTTTAGTTCTACATAAACAATTGAATTTCATGTCCAATATTATTAATTATCAAAGTACATTAAAGTATCTACACTTTTTATATTAAAACGTTTGGTTAAGGGTAAAAATGTTAAAGAATCTTCCAGGCATGTGTTAAATACTTGTGTTAACTCTGATCAATAATAATCCAGTTTCTCTAATAAAAAAAATTTGGAGCTTAATTTTCCACATTCTCTACACATTCCCAAGATTTTAATGTATAGTAAATAATTTAAATACGAAAGGGATCTAAAAATACCATTGAAAAAGTAATTTAATACTAAAAAGAAGTGAAAGGTTAAGAGACAAACGATTAATTGTGAAAGTTTAGTAAGATAGTTAAAGAAAGCTTTCACCAATAATAGAATATTTAAAAAATATATTTCATTTAGCAACGAATATATAAAGCCAAGAAGGTAAAAATTATGTTTAAATATCCAATTTATTTTAAAACTAATCTCGATAAAAATCATATATTTGGAGATTTAGGTCCAAATTGTAAATAATTATTTGAGAACTTTCAAAATTTATACCTCGTGAATAATTAGAACTTCAAGTTTTGAATTATGAAATATTTATGTTGGAGCTTCACATCCAAATAGTTTGAAATACCATTAGAACTTCAATCCTCGTATTTTCAAAATTAATTAGGAAAATCATATCCTAATTACAAATAATAATTTGTGAAGTTTTAGCCACAATAATGAAAATGAATCTTCATATCATAAATATAATTGGGGGACTCTTTGTCTATACCTTGTTAATAAAATAATTAAAACATGAGATTTGATTATGTTATACTTTCTTTGACATTTTTAGGTCCAAATAATTTAGGTACTTCCCTCCCAAAATTTCAACGGAAGAAATTTAATTTCAATATTTGAATAATTATTGGGGAACTTCAAGTTCCAATTGTAAATAATAAGGACAACTTCATATTACCGCATTACTTATTTTGGACTTTAATAATGCACTACCCAATTATATCCAAATATCAAGTTTGATAAGGAATAAGATTATTTAAAACTTCAAGTCTAAATTATAAATAATCATTATGGGACATTTAATGTCTTTACTATTGTTATAGAAATAATCAAAACTTTAGGTTTTCTTCAGGTTTTTATTTAAATTAGATTTTATTGGAACTTCAGGTCCAAAATTTAAATACTACTTGAGAACTTTTAGTCCTAATTTTAATAACTTGGAAACTCCTGGCCCTAAATTAAAATGATTTTATGGGAACTTCGAGTCCCAGCAATGAAAGGTAATGGGAACTTCGGGCCCTAATAACAAAACATGGAACTTATGGTTCCAAAATTTATTTATTTTTAACTTGTAAATAAACATAGGAGTCATAAAGGATCTCAAAAATTTATCTGTCGAACAATAAATATGAAAAGTTTTAACTTAAAAATGCTTAATTTGGTTTACATCTCACAAAACACTAAAGAAATATTTCTTCAAAGTTTCACCACGAATATAACACTAATAAAGAGTTTTTTTCCTTTCATTTTTGAAACACCAAAGTCGAAACAAAGCTCCACCAATAACTACTAGAATTGCAGGATTTCTCCAAAAGCATTATGAATGCAGAAAAAGGGAGAGAATTGTATACGTGGTTCAACTATGAGATTGGCCTACATCCACAGGGATAAAAGGGGAATGTTTTATATTAGTAAAAGGGATGGTAATAACCGGAGTTCTAGTATTGTTAGCTGAGAGTCCGAACCATTGCGTGCTAGTTATAATTATCCCCTAATGTAGGCTAGATCGCACCTATTTATAAACTTAATGTCCCACGCTAGTGGGTTTATTTCATACTTATCTCTATTTCTAACGATATTATAGATTTGATCATATCTAAACCATCATTGGCCAATTACTCTGCGGGGCCTCCTTCCGCGACTTGCCACATGGCGTTAGTTCGCCTTTATCCCTTTATTTTCGCCCAAAGGGGCGTGATAGGTCAAAATACATCGATCAGCCTTACCTTGTTTTGTTATATGAGTGTTCAGCCTCCCAGGTTGTTCAGACAAACACCTTGACTTATTTTCTTCCCACATGTGTATTAAATTTGGCGTTATTTTTACACGTACTTATTTTTAGAGGCGCGCCAAGTAATCATTTCTAGCATAGTTTGTGCATGTATTTTTAATGTTGAGCTATTTTTCTAGCATCATCATTAAGCATACTGATGGCATATGAGAACGTGACATGCTTTCCCAGGCATTATGAAGGTTGTGAGAAGACACTTCTCCAGAGAGTATAAGGGTTTTTAACCCTTATACCTTGGAACTTTCACCATTTGCCAAGATAATTTAAACTTTTCTTCTCTCCCTTTACACTATTCCAAATTCATTGTCTTCATCTTCTTCATCCACCATGTCCAAGCATTCTAGAAAATATGAAGTTTTTTTTACTAACAACTCTAAGGAATTCCGTGATAAATATGAAATTCCTGATAATGTTGTCTTGAAAGTCTCCAATATGGAGGAAGACATTTTTTTATCTTACTCATAGGAAGGTTAATTTCTTAACGGTGGTAATACTTACGGGGGAGTATGGTTTTCTCTTCATCCATTACTGGCAAGGGTACTTCATTATTATGGGATAGTCCCTGCCCAAGCAAATAGTAGTTTTTATCTGATTGTGATGGGAACAATGGCCATAAACCATATTTGCGAAACCAACCTCAGTCGTTATGAAATTAGGTATTATTATGACCTAAGGTCTTTCCCAAGCACCGAACTACATAATTTTCAAGGCAAGGACAAGGATCGTAATTTGGTCACTTATTTTCCCAGATCCCAAAAAGACATTGACAAAAATGTCATTGTGCTTTCTAAAAATATTTATGGTGAAGGCTATAATGGGATTGGGGTTCCTACCATAAGGGGGAGGGCTCTTGGTAGGCCCGTACTAGTGTTTTTTTTTTATGTTTATGCTTTTTACTGACCGATTTATATTTTTACTTGCAGATCACTTTCTGAACACCAAACCTTTGGACTATTAAGTAAATCTAAAAAAATTAGATCCAGTTTGGAGAAGACCGACCCCAGTAAGAGTTCACCTCCACTGGAGAGAGGACCGCATCCTCCTTAATTACCATCTTAGCTACCATTCCCTCTCCAATTTCGTAATCATTACAGTTGGTATTCTGAATGTCCAGATCAGCGAACCAATCTTTCATGAAAATCCAAACCCTTCCCTCCATATGTGATATCTATTGAATCTGATTCCAGTGGTAGAAAATAAGAGGAAGAGGAGGGAAAAATATAGGAAGAGGTGGAAGAGGAAAGAGGGGTAAAAGAAGAGGAAGAAGGGAGGAAGAGTACTTTGGTTCACTATTGGATGAATTTCAACCCCTCTTCTCTTACGAATGTTTCAAATCGACCTTGGGAGGAGGTAGACACTGAAGATGACTTTTCTTTTCAAGCCTTTACCCCCCTCTCTCCCAACCTCCTTAGAAGACATGAGTGATCGAACAAGAAAACCAATTGAACTGGCAACTGCCAAGGATAATTTGTAGAAGCAATAGGCTGCCAATGCATGGGATGGAAGATCTCCCTGTGGTGATGATAAGAGGAAGAGGAATATAGTGTCCCTAGGGTAAAAAGAGCCCCTTTTGTTTGAACGCCAAAGGATAGAGGCCGAACGGGTCGAGAAGAAGAAGACCGATAAGATGTCAATCGGTGGTGATTCTAAAACACCCCTCCACACAATCGACTAGTGATTATCATTGAAGTCGATTAGTCATAGGGGAAACATTTAAGGACCCCACCCAGCCCCTATGAGCAGAAACCACTCACAGGATCCCATCTTTTACAAGGGGAAGGAGCCAACAATGGCTACTAATTCGAACCAAATGGACTTGGAGGTGGATTTTCTATCTCCCAAGCCATCATGCTGCAATCTGACATAATGGAATTAAGGGGCTTTACTTTGGAGAGGATTTATAAAGAAGGACTTCGCTATAATGTTCTGGTAAGATCGTTTACCTATTTATTTTCCTTATCATTCTTCTTTTCTTAATAAGTTTTCTAACACTCCCTTATTTTTTGGTACAAAACATGCAGGTTCAACGGGAGCTTGCTAGCTGAGTTTCCTCGTACTAGAAGTCAATTGAGTCCACTTCTACGAAGAACACCAACCTCAATACCTAATTGGCTAGAAGGTGGAGCATCTGAACAAGAAGCTTAAGGATCAAGTCGATTATAATGCCAATGTGGTAGAGGAGGCTGAATGAACTCACAAAAAGTTCATCCGAGTTGACTTTGAGCTCTCCAAGCTTATGATTTTCCATAAGCGCACCCTCTTAGAGAAGATTGTCCTTTCAAAGCTGAGGGATCAAAGGGTGAAAACTAGGGAGACCGGCCTGGACAAGGTCTATGACGAAGAATATGATGCAGCCATCTAAGAGGTCGCTGCCCATCTGGACTACCATGAGCCGGTTGCATTTAATAAAGTCTGGGTAGCATGCCTTAAAAGGGGAAACGTTGGCAAGGGTGACCTGACCTATGCTAAACACCCCCCTTGCCAAAACCTTTGGAAAATCTCCTTGGAGAGTCACCGACCCCCTCCTCCACCAAGTTCCCAGCCTCCATCAATTTTCCTATAGAGGGGGTGTTCCTGGGAAGACTGGTCAGACTTAGGGCCTCTTTCCTCTTTTTTATTTTTTCTCTTGTAGTTTTTTTTAGCAATGGTGGTCCCTTATAGTCCACAAACCATAATTTTTATTAATGATGTTTTTTTAATTTTTAGTATACAGTGTTGCATTACTGTCATATTTTATTTTCTTGCCTCTTCACTTATATTTACTTAAAATGAAGAAATCTTAGGTGATGACTGTTGTTTGGCTCAAATTACCCTAAGTGGTTGACTAAATTTATCGTTAAACAACTTTTAATAAATAAAACATTTGGTCAACACCATCTTTGGTAATCAGTAAGTCAACCTTAAGTACCATTTAGCGAATTGAGTGGTTGGTTAAAGCCGTCTTAAGTGACTGACCAAATCAAATAGGTCATTTTTAACCAATAAAGCAGTTTGGATAAAGCCATTTCAAATTATCGTCTAAATTAACCTTGTTTTAACCAATAAATCAGTTGGCCAAATCCATTTCAAGTGATCGGATAAATTAACCTTGAGTAATTTTTAATCAATAAATTAGTTGGATAAATCCATTTTAAGTGATTGGTTGAGAGGATCTGGCTCTCCTCTAGACCCATCTACTTTATATCATACCACTAATAAGAGTGGGTTTTAACTGACCTTTTCTAGATCATACCACCTATACAAGCAGATTTTATCTCCCTTCTAAGTCGATCTACTTTAGAGCATACCCCTCCTAAGAGTGAGTTTTGACCGAAATTTCCCAGATCATACCACTTATACAAGGGGATTTTGTACTTCTTCTAGGTCGATCTAATTTATTACATACCAATCCTAAGAGTGGGTTTTAAACAACCTTTCCCTGATCATACCACTTATATAAGTGGATTTTGTACCTCTTATAGGTCGATCTAATTTAGATCATAACACTCCTAAGAGTGAGTTTTAACCGACCTTTCCCACATCGTACCATTTATTGAGGTGGGTTTTTTTGTTTATAACTGAGGCATTTCATACAATATAGGATAATTAAATATGAATCGTTTAATTATACAAAGATTTTAACCGACTGATTATCTAATGATAAAACTTTCTAAGGTTTATGGAATTTCGTAACCTTTGGACTACCCTTCTATATATTTCTTCTAAATGGTATTAACCCCCACCCCCTTTTGAAGCTATGCAGTAAGGTCCATGCCAGTTCGGTGCCAGCTTTCCATCTAATGGCCTTTTGTTGTGCGAAGAAACTTTCGAAGGATTAAGTCATCAACTTATAACTCTCTAACCTTGACTTTCTTATCATGATGCTTCGCCAGTTCCTATTGATAGGAAGCTAAATGTATCAGGTCTTTCCCCCTCTTTCCTTCATCTAGGTCCAACTCATGGGTTATTCCATCATCATTTAGTCCATCTTCATCTTTGATGTGAGCATTGGTTGGCCAATCTCCATAGGAATTACTAATTTCATGCCATATGAAAGAGAATGGGAGTTTCCTTCGTCGTCTTTCCTGGGGTTATCTCATATGCCCGTAGAAAGTATAGACGTTCATCTACTCCCTTGGCATTTTCCATCCTCTAAATTTATGCTTGATAGAAGGGTTTTATTAGTGATCTATGGCTTCTCGTTGCTTTGAGGGAAGGCTACTGACGTGTAGTGAATTCTAATTTCGTATTCAGTGCAAAAGTCCTAAAATGGATCGTAGGCAAACTTGGTTTCATTGTCAGTTACTAGCGGTCTTGGAATACCAAATCTTGTGATTATATTTCTCTAAACTAATATCCTCACGTTCGGTTCTATAATATAAGTGAGAGGTTTGTCCTTAACCCATTTAGTGAATTAGTCAGTTGGCATTATCAGATACCTCTAATTATCAAGTGCAACCGAAGGTGGACCTATAATGTCCATACCCTATTGGGCGAATGACCATGGGCTTGTAAGAGGATTAAGATCTTCGATAAGAACATTTGTCATTTGGGGCAATTTCTGACAAACTACACCAAATCCTTCTTTATATATAGAAACCAGTATCATTGAGAGATTGCTTTGTAAAAGAGTGTTCTCCCACCTTTGTGTGCTCCACAACTTCCTTCATACATCTCCTTCAAAATCCTTTCGACTTGATTTAAGTGGATGAATTTTACTAGTGGAACTATAAATAATCTCCGATAGAGTTTCCTGCCTGAGTTGAGACAAAATCTAGCTAATATAATCTTCAGCCTGTGTGCTTCCTCATCTTCTGGGGTTAGCTTGTCGATTTTTAAAAAATTGATGATGGGATCCATCCATGATGGGGACAGTTGTACTCAGAGGATACTGAGATTTCTCGTTATATCTTCAATGCTTTGTCAGTCCATATACTCCACCTCAATTGCTCTCTTTAGGCCTGTTTCAATAATAAAGGCCAAAATGGCCAAGGCATTCACATGGTTATTTCGTTCCTTTGCAGCTGCAACACTGAGACTAACTTGAATTATTGGAGTAGTCCTCTGAACTTGTCTTTATAGTCTATCCTCGTGGGACTTTTGCCTTATATTCTCTATTCAGTTGATTTATGATCATCTTGAAATCACAAAATAAGACATTGTGATGAGAACCCATGTTGGGCACCCTCTTCAAACTATGCGCCACAACTTTGTACTCAACTTCGTTCTTTAAGCCATTAAATCCCAGTCTGATGTTCTATTCAATTAGTCCACCTTGTGGGATTAAGAATAATGTCCCAACTCTTGTGCCTTTCTCATTTGATGAGTCATTAACAAAGAGTTTCCACTGCCACTCGTTCTTGATAACTAATAATGCTTTTAGGATCGATTGAGGCTTCTCCTCTCTTAGCGATGTTGAGAATTCTTCCATGAGGTCGAACAAGACTTTACCCTTTATCACTATTCTAGGTTTATACTTAATGTCGAATCGGGCCAGTTCAGTGACCAGTTGGCCATTGTATTAGATAGGTCGATTTTCTGAGGGTGTCCTTCAAGGGGTATGCTGTCAAGATGATCATAGTGGGCATCAATATATTCCTTTAGCTTCCTCGTGATGGTCACTAGTGCTAGAACTATTTTTTAATGTGAATGTATATATTTTCTGCTTCAAGTATGGTTCACGTAATAGATCAGTTCTTGCTCCCCGTCATGTAGAGAAATCAGTATTACACGAGTTGCATTACTTGAAACGGCTAAGTATAGGTATAGGTCTTCCCCTTCCTTAGGATTTGAAAGCAAGGGAGGAGATCCCAAGTACAAATGAATCCATATTAGGTGTTGATCGCATTCTTCTATTCAGATTATGGGGATTTCTTTGTTCAAGGCTTGGAAAAAAGGGCGGCACTTGTCAGATAATCTTAAAATAAATCGATTAAGGTTATCCATCATCCTAGGGATGACCTGAATGTCTCTAATGGTGGTCGTCCTTCTGATGTCCTGAAGAGCTCTAATCTAGTCTAGATTCACCTTGATGACCTTCTATGTAACTAGGTATCCTATAAACGTTCTGGAGCATACACTGAATTACACATTTAGATGTGTTAAGCTTCATCTTGTACCCTCTAAGGATGTTGAATGTCTTTATAAGGTCTTTCAGATGATCGGCTGAATACATGTTCTTCATGATCATATCATATATATAAACCTCCACCTCCATAGTGGAGTCGGGAAAATTCTTAAACATCTTGGTCATCAACATCTGATATGTTGACCCCACATTCTTCAAACCAAAAGGTGTTACCCTATAACAATTAAGCCCTAAGGTTGTGATGAATAAGCTTTTCTCTCAATATAAGCCGAACATGGGTGTCTCGTGATAGCTAGGGTATACCTTTATGAAGATCATTCGTCGATGCTCTAATATAGAATTTACCAGTTGATCTATTTGATGCATTAGAACTATCCTTATTACAGTGTCTGTTGAGGTCGATGAAATCAATGCATACCCTCCATTTTCCACTTGTCTTCTTGACAACAACAGTGTTTGAGACCCATTTTGGGAATTGGACCTCTCTAATGGATCCAGTCTAGAGTAGTATCAACTTCGGCTTATATCTCCCTAACCTTTTCTGAAGTCGACTTCCTTAGTTTCTATTTGACTGACTTGGTTCTTAGTTACATATGGAATTATTGGCAGGTGATCTTTGGGACTATTCCCCAGAGATCATAAGTTTACCAAATGAAAACTTCAGCATTTTCTTTGAGGAAATGGGAAAGTTATTTAGTTTCATTTTTGGGTAGCTCCAATCCAATAAGGAAGATCTTGTCCGACTATGAGGTATCTAAAAGGATGGAAATTAGTTCCTTTAACACGTGTTCTACAAGGGCTAATAGAGTTTCCTAGACCCCTGGCTAAACTCCCTTTCATTTCTACTTAGGTTGTTCATCTTTAAAATTTTATTCGCTTTGATTTCTCTTAGATTGAGAATGCTTTATCTTCATGGTTGAAACAAAACAATTTCATGTCGTTGCTTGATCTCCTCTGATTTCTATCACCCCTTAGTCATTCATAAACTTGAGTTTCTAATAAAGCGATGAAGGAATGACCATTATGTCATGAAGCCACTATGGGCCTAATATAGCATTATAGGGTGACTTTGATTAGATTACTTATAACTCAACCTCCTTATTAGTTGGCCCGATCTTGAATGTCAACTTGATTTTCCCCAAGGGTGACTTTATGTCCTTATTGAAGTCAATCAATGGGCCAACATTGGTATCCAGATCCATGATACGGAAGTCAAGCTTGTAAAGTACCATCAAGTACATGATTTCGGAGGATCTTCCTTGTTCTATTAGTACTTTTCTCACATCGAAGTTTGCCATTCTTACGGTGAGCACTAGGGCATCTTTATGGGGTAAATTTATGTTGATCAGATTATTGTCGATGAACATGATAGCTTAGTCGGTATTTAGGTCATTTCTTTCCCTTTTAATTAGGACTGGTTTGGTTGGGTCCACATAGAACCTTGTTGAATGCTGGTCGTCACCCTCACCTTCTCCTTTAGTTTCTTATTAGTATGCTGGGTTGGGTTAGTGTAGCCATGGATGGCACAGTCCTGTTAGTGGGAGATCTTTCTCCACTTTTTAAACCGCATTAATCTTAGTTACTGCCTTTGGTTTTGTTGTTATGTACTCCTTAAGATTCCCTGCTTAGACAAGTTTCCTTGGGTATTTTTTGTATATTTTACAGTCTTTTGTGAGGTGCTCGTAGTCCTAGCGATGGTTGGATTTGAGACTGACGTCCTTAGTACTTGGGTCACCGACTATCTAGGGAGGACTTTTGAAAAAAGCTTGTCTTTGATCAGATGAATAATCCTAAAGATGGGCCCTTTGAAGACTGTTTCCAATGACTTATAGCTACTTTCGATGGCCTGAGGCTTGAAGTGACTTTTGGAAGCTTCATTCTTAGATCCCTTCACAGTCGACGATGGATGGTTTCCCTTTTGGGGGGCCTTCTTCATTTCACTCTTCTTTTAGTCGAATGATAAGGCTTCACTGGATAGCTCATCTTCGACCTTGGCATATTTTTCAATACGGATATGAGATCGTCCATTGAAGAAGTTGGCTTCTTTATTAAATACTGAAATAGATCATATGACCACTCTAGACCGAACTTGAAGGAGGCGATCGATAGTTACTCATTGCAATCGTTAATTTTATTATATTTCTCTTAGTACCTCTTAGCGTACTTCCTAAGAGCTTCTCCGTTCTTTTTCTTAAAAGAAATTAGTGAATTTACCTCCTTGACCACCCTAATACTTGTGATAAACCGCATTGTGAACTGATCAACAAGCTACCTAAAAGTAGAGATTGATCTGGACGATAATTTATGAAACCACTTTAAGGAGATCGCACTTAGAGTTTATAGAAACACCCCACACATCAAAGTGTTGTGATAGCTCCAAAGGGACTTGGTATGTCGGTAGTACCTAATGTGAAGGGTTGGGTTCTTCTTTCCTTTATATGTTATGAGTTTTGGCATGGAGAACTTCTTTGGAGGTTTGAAGGATTCTATTTTTTCAATGAATTGTGAGGCCTCACCATGTTCAGTACTTTCCTGGCTAAGTCCTTAGGGGTTCTAGAGAAATTTAGGTACATCCTTCCATCCAGTTCCCTACAAATGAGTCCTCTCAATTTTTTTGTCTTTACTTGATTCGACTGTGGTCTAGAGCAATCTAAACGGATACTCTGGGTCAACTCCGTCAGATAGGGTTAGTGATGCCTATGGTCGATGGAAATCCTCCCAGGTGAACGACCGCGTTAGAGATAGAGAGGGATTCTATGGGGACTTCTTGAACGAGAAGCCTTACCAGGTTGATTTCATAAGGAGTGAGGTCCCTTTGTGTGATTATATCGAGTATGTATATCCGAGGCATCACCCTCTGACTATTGGAACAGATACGAAGATGCCTTCATGTGATGACACCGAGTACAAGAATTCGAGGTATCACCCTCTGATTGTTGGGACAGTTGTCTCTTCAGACGAGTGATCTTTTGATCACAACTATTTAGTTTATCTTCATAGATATTTTAGTTTCTCTTTATAAATATTGGTCAAACAAGAGAAATTTATTCCTTCTACTAAGTTGATCGGCAGCATTTGATACCACCAACTGGGTCCAGATCTTCCAGGTGAACGTCCTCAGGAGCTTGATAGTTACTGGGGAGGAGGCAATAACATAGGAAGTTATTCCCTCCTTACGACGCATAGTTTGGACTTCATGTGACTCTATGCTTGAGTGGGGGGAGACTATTATGCACTCATGGTGAGGTTTGGTCTTTCCTGACTTTGACACTGGTGCAAGCTTCATTTCCCACTGATGACACTAAATTGCAGGAGATTATTCCCCCAATAATGACTAAAATTGCAGGATTCCCCTAAAAGTATTATGAATGCAAAAAAAAAGCAAAAGAAAGAAATGTATACATGGTTTGTCCGTGAGATCGGCCTACGTCCACGGGGTATAGGGGATTATTTTGTGTTAGAAAAAAATGGATGGCTATAACCGGAGTAGTATTATTGCTAGCTAAGAGTCTAGACTTTTGTGTGCTAGTTACAATTACCCTCTAATGTTGACTAGTCGGCGAGTCGGGTTATTTGGGAATGAAGCCCTATAGGGCGGTAAATTCCGTCCAAGGCTAAATACAGGCGAGAGACCGATAGCAAACAAGTACCGCGAGGGAAAGATGAAAAGGACTTTGAAAAGAGAGTCAAAGAGTGCTTGAAATTATCGGGAAGGAAGAGAATGGGGGGTTAGGCGATGCTTAGAAACAAGGCAGTGATACCAAGAAATAAGGCAATGTCCTCAAGGTGATACCCAGAAACGAGGAAATGTCGATTGGGTGATGCCTAAAATTTAGGCAATGTCGACAATGTCAGCTAGTGGTGTACCCCACAGGGGGGATCCCACCAATCATCTTCCTTGCACCTTACGGGTTTAATCACTCGTTGACTCGCATACATATCAGACTCCTTAGTCTGTGTTAATAGACTTAGTGTCCCATGCTTGTGGGTTTCTTGCATACTTATCTTTATCTGTAACGCTCTTGTATATTTTACCATATATAAATTGTCATAGGACAATTACATCGTGTGCCCTCCTTCCGTGACTTGCCAATTGTTCGTCCACGTGGCTCAGGCCACGTGACCTTAGTTCACCTTTATCCCTTCAATACTCATATTTTCAAAATAATTATTAATTTTCTCTTAGTCCATGGAAATAAATGGACCATAATATGTGTGTATAATATTTAACTATAGTATGGAGGAACCATTAATATAATAATACAAACAAGAACAACAATTATTCGGTTAAAATTATTTGTCATTGCTTGTACTAATTTATCAAACATGAAACACCAATATAATAATACAAACAAGAACACCAAATATACATGCTTTAAGTAATTAAATAATTATTTACATACCCATTTATATATAACGATGAATATGGAAAATTTACCTGTCAAATCATGTAACTCTTGTTAAACTAGATTGATTGAGTTATTGGCTAACAAAAACTTTACATAGAGGTTCGTGAAATTTTCGACAATCAAAATGGCCTTTGAAATTCTGAAAGAAAATTATAAAAAATCAATGAAAAAAATGCTTGGAGATCTGATCTCAAAAGTTTGATTTGTTAAAATTACGTGAGATCTAACTCGTAGTGACAACATGATTTAAAATAAAGGGGACGCAGAAAAAATTTGAGGGAAAAAGTTTATTCATTTATTTGATATATGAATACTCAAGGGTATAAGCTTTATTTATAGTACAAAATAAGGTATCACAATAGAATCTTTAATAATTATAAAATACTAATAAATATTCAATAAATATATATTTTATAATAAAACGAGTTTATAAAAAATTTATTCATACTCTTCGTAACAAAATTATTTAATCTTAAAATGAAATGTGTTCATATGTAGACAGCATCCACGTGAGAGGGGTACAAAATGAAGTTGAAATCTCTTATTACTATAAAATGCAAAGCAAGGCATTAAGACTCTTCTCCAACCAGCCTATCCACGTAGGCAAAGCATTTAATCTCTATCTCTATCTACTTCTACTATCTATATCTATATCTATATCTATATCCACGTGGCAATACTCCCTTTTGTTTTGCTTTCACTTCAACCGACTTGGTCATTTCGTTTCCCCAAAATCAGATAATTTCTGATCCCGCCTACTTGGTTTCTCTCTCCACTCTAACCCAACCTTTTGGCTTCCCCACCTACCCATTTATACCTAATCAAGGATTTTTTTAGTTATCCTTTTGGTTTGCCCCCTCATTTTTTTTCTCAAAATCTTTTTAAGTCAGGGAAATACATCGGATATCATAAGCAAGCGACGACAATTATTGATACTTTCCGGGGCCATCGATTTCATAAACACATCGTCAATTTCTCGCCGCCGCCATTGATTTCATGAAACAGATAATGGATTCTTGCTGGCGCCATCATTTTCTCAGAGCGTTGTCTAACAGCGTGAACTACCGAATATGTAAGTTTTTTGGCTTTTAAATTTTTCAATTGGGTATCGTTTTCTATTGTAAATTGTTTAGATTTAATTTACTTCAATATTTTCTTTGAGGTTTTATATGATTGGCAATAATTTTTGTTTCAAGTAGCTTATTTTTTGTAGTGATTTTTTTTCAAATAGCTTATTTTTGCGATTTCATTTGGGTTTCCATGTATTTTGATGTTGTATTCTGCTCTATTGTTTTGTTTGGATTATATCAAAAAATGTTGATATTGTTCACAATATTTTATTTTGTTGACAAGAATCACTTAATTCAATTTATTTTTATTTTTTATTGGTTTGCATCTATTCACAATTTCTTCATTTAATGATTTGGGTTTAGTGGTTTTGTGCAGGTGGAGGTGCTGATGTGCAAGTTGAGGTGTTGGTGGGAAGACTTTGGTGGTGATGCGTGTGAGAATGGAGAGTTTTCAAAGTTTTCCCCCATAAGTGGGTGGGTTCATCTGAGTTATCACTCATCAACAGTTCTCATCTCACTTTTATTTTTTTGGTTTATTAATACCTTATTGTTGATGATAAATGGTTAGTATGTTAGATTCAAAATGTTATTTTGTTTCCCATTAGATCCCATTTAAAAATATTTTTGGTGTCTCATTAGAAAACAAGTAGACCTATTGAGGAAATTCCTTTTCATTGGACCATTTTACGTAAGACCTATTTGTCAAACTCCTTTTTTTATTTTTTTCTTAAACATGATAGAAATTACTTGCAAGGTTTTAAATTGAGATTCTGAATTCCATTGGTTGTTTTGTACTAACTTGGGTTCGTTTGATTTTGGTAGGGTTGGGAAGACATCTATGATGAATCAGTATGCCCTGAACCATGCCCTTCAAATTTCAGTAAAAACCGATGTTTATATGCTTATGTGAAGGTGTTTGTTAATTATTGTGTTAGTCATGTGAATCGTAAATTTAGTAACCAGTACAAAGCAACCATTGGAGCTGATTACTTGAGAAAAGAAGTCCAGTTTGAAATTAGGTTGTTTACATTACAGATGAGTGTTAGGAGTTTCCTATTTATTTTTTGCATCCAAGTTTGTAGGACTTACTACTATCAGTTTTTTTAATATGATTGCATATTGCAAGTTGACAAATGGATGAGCATGTCTATTATCATTATTTAATGTTTGAAATTAATATGAATTTCATGTTGTGTTGTATAAAATTTATGTTGTCTTGGATAGATTTCAAAGTTTATATGAATAAGCGCCATTGTAGGGCCTCTCGGGTCTCCGCAGTTATTGAAAAAAGAACGTTTATTTGAAAACAAGAAAATAAAAGAAATCCTTTGGTATTTCTTAATGGATGTAACTTCTTTTTCCATACCTGTTTTTAATCCATCTATATAAAAAACAAAGGTAGTAGTGGTGGTCTCATGGAGAATCAATGTTTTGAATCCGTCCATTTAAGATACATTTTGACGTTTGTAGTTAAAAACCTGTAGGAATATAAACCCTTATTTACTTGGTGAGGGGGGTTCAACTTAAAATAGCGGTATCAATTTTAATACCCCATGTCATACATGCCGTGCTTAATTGATACTTCTTCCAATATGAGGTACCATTTACCCAGGCGAGGTCATCAGCATCTTAACATCCAAAGGTCACTGTTAGAGGGTGATGACTTCCAGGGTCAAGTTCACCAAGGTCGCAATCAATGTCAGCTGGCCCATGTGTAGTAGGTTGCTACTGGAGGTGATGTTGTCATCTCGGGAAGGAAAAACGTGAGCTGTATTTTATGGTAGAAAACCTGAGCTCTATATTCCAATTATTCCAATCTAGCTGGTCGATGTGCAATAGTTTTTCTATTATAAATCGCACTACTGCATTAATAATTTCTTATCCCTCATTCATCCACTTGGACAATATTTCTTTGTGCTAACCGTTACTTTTTCCATATCTTATTATATGTTGGCATCTTATGTAAAAAATAGACGTTTATACAATATGTTATTACTTGAGATATATTTACTTAGTATTTGTATCTCTGTGATACTCTAAAATGATATACAAGCATTTAGAGTGCAAACCATCCAGGCTATCCACGTAGGCTACAAATATTTTAGAGCTATCCAATGTTAATTTTGAAGTCCAAACGGTTGACACCAATGGAAACCATTCATCTTCTCTCTTCAGTAATTATTTAGTCCAACTTTTCATTTCTCCACTATCTAATAACCATAACTCAAATGACACCAAAATATGTTGTGATAAAATATATATATGCCCTCATGGAGTCGAAAGTATCATGTACATATGTCATTTCCCTCTCCTCTAAATGTGTGAACAGTTTGCTCATTCTTTACATTTTCCCCATATTTTCCATCATTGCGGAAGATGACTCATGCCTTTCAAGAGTTAACTCTTTCCAGATATCTTTGTTAGGCCGGGACGAAAGTACGAACGTGTCACCACCGAGGAAAGATAAGATCATGAAATAAGGAGGTTGGTTTCCTAAATATGGTGGCATGGGGATTTGTTCGTCTTCGGAGCAGTTGGAGAGAAATACAGAGGTCTGTTGCCCTTGCCAATAAGAAAGTGGATGGGGGTTTTATGGTAATGGGTCTTTTTTTGAGAAGGAGACCCAGGTTTGGGTTTCTCATATGTTTCGTGGGTCTGGGAATTTGTGCAAGTAGAGAGGAGGACTAGAGGAAGAGTTTGTAACTGACTTATTACAAGGTGGGTCTTTCATCAAGGGAATTTCTCTACTAATGGGTTGATGTCTTTTTTGTGTATATGCTGAAGACTTTTAACAGCAGATAGTAGTTTGGTTTAATAACTCTCTTTTTTTTTCAAGTTGTTGCTTATTGTATTTTGTGTAAAAGTTGACTCTATTTTTATTCTTTTTTGGTGAAATTTGATTTTGTTTTTTGCTTTTGAGTCTTGATGCACGTGTCATGGTAATGGATAATTTTTATTAGTTAACTTCAAATTGTTTGTTGAAAATGTTAATTATGTTTTATGAAATTGGATTATCTATTGATACTTTTTTAAATAAAATGTGAAGTTGAATTCATTGGGTTTTCGTATGTGAATATAAACTCTATGCAATGTTAGCGTTCGTTTGCCTTATCCGAGAGAAATTATTTATATTTTAACTCTTACTTTTTTGTTTAATTATGTCATATTTTGTATAATTTATTCCCAAAATGAGATATGATATTTTCATTGCATTATTCGATGAAATTTCTTCACCCGCTCTTATTAGGAATTTTGTTAGAAAAATTGAGATATTTTTTCTTTTCTATGCTTCACATATTGCGTCTCGCCCGCGCATCGCGCGGATTTACAACTAGTTTATTAAATATTATAAAACGGAAGACTTTAATAAAGTTTGGCTACTTCTTAAGCTATCCACGAGTCTAACTCCAATGCTCCCAAAACAAATTATGTTGTGTATTTATTTCTATCTCTTGGTATTATACCGTTACTTATGGTTTTAAATGGGTAACTCTATTCTAATTCTCTCTTTCTCTCTCCATTTAATTATATGTATCGATTCTATCCCTCTCACTTTACTACAAATCCATATCAGTATTTTCCTAAAATCTCAGTCTCTCTCTTATCCTTTTATCTCCTTCTACGTAGAAGTCCCTTTCTAATATACATTTGTTTTACTCATAAAAATTGCCCTCATGTTGTCAACAACTACATAATAAAATAGTCAATTTGATAAAAGTTAGATATGGGAAATTTGGGGCACAAAGGTACCCCAAATTTCTCCTTAATTCTTATCTAGTGGGTATCGTTAATTGAGAAAGGTACCTTTATGTTTGATAGATATGTGAGGTTGAGATTTTGTTCTTTGAAACTTTTGATACACTCTAATTGATTCTAATTATTTTTCCGTAGCTCATTAGTTTGATGAAGACTGTTATGTGGAGTTTATTTTATATATTACCTTTTTGTTCATGATGGTTAGATATGAAATCTCATTTAGATATGAACAAATGATGGCTTTGGGAGATATAAAGATGTTCACTGGAATATAACCAATTTAATTACAAAAATTCTATATGAACGGAATTGGTGAGTGAAAACGCAAGTAAAAGGTAGCATTTACAAATCCATTGTCTTGACAAAACATGAACACAGTACAAATAAAAGTGACACGATATGAAATACTATTATTTTATCAATCACACGATCTAAGTAAAAATGGCACAACATATAATTTTTTTAAACAAAAATCAATACAGATCAAAATAAAAATGACACGACACGATATGAAATATTATTTTTATTTTATGTCCTGTCATTTTTATTTTGGGCAAGTTCTTTTATGATTTAAAAAAAATATTTTGCATCTTTTACTTGGGTCGTGTTAAATATGGACAAAAAAATTATTTCATGTCGTGTTTTGTTGATTCACTTTTATTTTAATTATGTTCGTGCTTCATTAAAAAAAGATTTTGTGTCATGTCATAATATGACTTTTAGTTGAGTATTTTTCATGTCAATAAGAAAAATAAGTTTTGGAATCATTCCAGAATGTATGAGAAATATTTTTGGAGTGTGTATAAAAAAATTGGTGTTGGATTAAAAACACCATAAAACAATAAACGGTGATTTTTTAGGGTGACTTTTAAGTATAATTTTACTGCACATTCTTATTTGTATAAATTAAGAGTGAAAGAGATATTTCTTTTCTTCATGCGATTGCAAAGTAGCCTTATATATATATATACATATATATATATATATATATATATATATGTTTCCATTGTAGAGTAGAAGAATCACTCATTTAATTAAGGAGATAGAGGGAGAGGTTGCTTGGGGAAGAGAAAAAAGGGTAGATTAGAGGGTGGAATAGGATACGATGGAGAGAGCTTTTACTTTGAATGGCGTGAGAATTATTGTGATGACACATGGATATAGAAGAGGAACCTTAAGTAGTTAATGTGACCACTGTATATTTGATGAGACTAGAACAATTATTTTTTCTCATGATATAACCATAAAAAACTACATTTATTCAAGGAAGATGGATTTATCTATGGGGGAAAAAGAAAGGCTAAAAATAATTTGAATATTATTAATGTAAGGACATATTTTTCATAGTCCGTAATCTACATAGAGTATGTCGTATACCGCTACAACAGTCGAAGAAGTTCATATAAGGACATGTTTTTCATATTCCGTAGTTTACATAGAGTATGTCGTATACCACTACACCCGTCGAAGAAGTTTAAGTTCATACAGTCAAGACGACGGATCCGAATTTCAAGTATCTTCAACATTTGTATGACACGAGGTACAATTTCATAGAATGTGCTTCGTAAAATGATTTACTTTAGTGTTGGGATGTTTTTCAAAACTATTTTTAAGAGGTCGAGGCATTTTTTCTAAGTTAAAAATAATTTTTCAAGATCTGTAGGCGGAGTTTTAAAATAAAACTTTTTGACGTTGCAGTTGTTCAAACGACAAGTCTATATTGTTAGAATGACAGGCACAAGTTGTTTAAACGACCCATATAACGACATTATATGTCGTTTGTAAGGTCGTGAGATCATTTCTTGAAGCTTGCATCTAACGACACCGTATTGTTTTGTTTTTTATTTGGTCATTCAATCTATTGACATGAGATGTCGTTCAAACGACTTGTAAATGTCATTCAAACCACTACACCAAAATGACAAAATTATCACCTTTTAGCCGGACACCTTTGTCAAGATCATTGACCGTGACACAAATCTCGTGTTTTGTGTCACGGTTATTGACCTTGACATGACTGTGACAAAGAATTGTCACGGTCATTGATCGTGACAAGTCCGTGACAAAAGTAGTTGTCACGGTCGTGTCACAGTCATTGACCGTGACAATTCTTTGTCACGGTCGTGTCAAGGTCAATGACCGTGACACAAAATGCGAGATTTGTGTCACTGTCAATGACCTTGACACGACCGTGACAACTTCTTTAGCAAGAACCCTTACCCCTTCTTTTTTCCCTCGCGTCGTTCCCTCCCTCTCTCTCTCTATGCTGCTCTCTCTCTCTCTCTCTCTCTCTCTCTCTCTCTCTCTCTCTCTCTCTCTCTCTCTCTCTCCTTTCAGGTTTATTTCTCTCTCTCTCTCTTCCATTTATATATATGTTTGTGTGTATATATGTGTGTGTGTGTGTATATATATATATGTGTGTGTGTGTGTGTGTGTGTGTGTGTGTGTGTGTGTGTGTGTGTGTGCGTGTGTGCGTGTGTGGGGGTGGGGCAGGGTGGGGGTAGGGGGTGGGGCAGGGGGCTATTGTGTGTGTGTGTGTGTGTGTGGTGGGTGGGGGTGTGGAGGGAGGTGGGGCAGGGTGGGGTGGGGGTGGGGGTGAGGGGTGGGGGTAGGGGTGTGTGTGTATTTGAATTAACCCATGAATTTGTATTTTTGTATTTGAATTAACCCATGAATTTATTTTTGTATTTGAATTAACCCATGAATTTATCAATTTGTTTGTGGGGGGTGGGGGTGGGGGTGGGGAGGCGGGGTAAGTCAAGGTACCATTGTAATTCTCTTAATATCCTGCAAGTACCATATGAAAGTAGGATTGCCCCTCAATGTAAATTAGTAAATTAATAATTATATACGTTAATTGTTAGTTTAATTGATGAAATGAATTAATTGAGTAGATGAATTAGAAGGAGTACGGGATACACATTTGTTGTTGACATTGCTGTTGGATTATTTTGTTTAGTAAATGTTTGGTTGGTTAGTTTTAAAAGTGGCATGACCACTGAATTATTGTACATATGGGGGTGGGAATTTTCAAATTTTTTTGAAAATTACTCTGTATCGAACAATATATATATATATATATATATAGTATGATAATTAAATGAAACATACTTGAAATTAAATATAGTGCGCATAGATACTAGCCTTCTAATTCTTATGCGTACGCATTCAATAGACCTTAGACTCGTTCGAGAGTCATTACCCCTGTAATGAGATCTCTCAAACTGTCCCGTTTGGACAGTTTAAGACTGTATAATTTCTATATAATATTCTTATTGTCTTACAGTTGTTACTTTTGGAGGAAGTTCTGCAGTCGTATCTTAATGCTCTCTGGGTACATACTAGATTGACAAGTGTGACTGTTATTTCAATTGATCAATTGAAATAACACTCACACCTGCCAATCTACGTCGTGTACTTGGAGAACTACGTGGATATGCTATCGAATTTTTTTCAAATCGTAACAATGTGCATGAGCTATTAAGTATATTACAGAAAAATGCAGTCTTGAATGGGAAGAATAAGAAAGGCATGGTCTCGGAGGTCAATTTTATTTGACTTGCCTTATTGGAAGAATAACCCGGTGCGCCATGTATTAGATGTGATGCATGTAGAGAAGAACTTCACTGAACATATTATGGGTACTTGCCTTGGGGGGAGTCATTCGAAGGATGGAGAAAATGCACGAAAAGACCTTAAAACGTTAAAACTTAAGCCACAACTATGGTTGAAAGAAGATAGTAGGGGAAGGACAATAATTTCCCCAGGTGAGTTTACTTTGACGAGTGGGGAAAGGAAGGTGCTTCTAGACACAATATATAATTTGAAGGGCCCATCTACTTTTTCGTCCAACTTGCAAAGGATTGTGAATTATGCTACTCATGATTTACATAAGTGTAAGTCCCACGATTGGCATGTGATCATGCAATTGGTTCCTTTATTGTTTAATCACTGTTTCTCTAAGCACAAGGATTTGCGTAGGGCTATTATACAAATTAGTATTACCTTCTCCCTCTTGTGTGAGAAGGTAGTGAATCGAGAACACATAGTGACCGCAAAATTGGCTATGATCGAAGCGATTTGTGTATTGGAGAAGTACTTTCCCCCAGCATTCTTTGACATAAGCGTTCACTTGTTGGTACACCTATGTGACGAGGCACTTCTTTGTGGTCCATTTAGATATCGGTGGATGTATCCGTTTGAAAGATTGATGAAAGTTTTTAAAGATTACATCAAGAATACGCGATACATTGCAGGATCAATTGCAGAGGAATACATCACCGTGGAGTCATCAATATATACTCGGGAATATATGTCTGACTCGACCAGCGTTGATGACACTGATGAATTCGTCGATGATGGTGGTCATGAGATGCGAAAATGAGTGAAATTAACGAGTTTGCAACATGAACAAGTAGCTCGTTATCTATTTGACACACATGAAGATGTCGAAGAATGGAAAAAGTAAGTTTCGATTATTATAATGTTTAACATTATTTTAGATTATTTTATACATGATTAATTTTGTAATATGCAGAAAATATGAAGCCTGTGAGAACAATAAAAGACGAAACATAATGGTACAATCAGACAGCGAATTTAGGCTGTGGTTGACATAAGAGGTAATTATAATAAAAATAGTCATTATATAACGTTACATTACACTAAAATTTTACCACTAATATAATTAATTTATCTATATTCTCAGCTCCTAAAGACGGGTGATGCGACATCAAGGCTTGCTCGTCTAGCCACTGGACCCTTGTTCGTGGTACAAGAGTACAAAAAGTATCGATTCAACGGTTACATTTTCGGCGCTAAAGTGTACGAGGAAAGTACAAATGTAGAGAACATGAATCTCATACAAAGCTCTTACTATCTTTCGAGCGAGCGCAAAAGATAAAAATCTCGTTGAAGCTGAAATGACTTACTATGGTGTAATCCAAAATATATTTGAATTGGATTATATAAGCTTCAAAGAGGTTGTATTTTACTGTGACTGGGTAAGAGTTGAGGATAAAAATGCTTGTAAAGTTGATCCTGCCACCAATTTGATCATGGTTGACTTGTCCATTTTGAAGAGCAACGACCACGTGAGCGATGAGCCGTTTGTTTGTGCATTTCAAAAGATTAAGCAAGTGTTTTATTCGGAGTATATCAACAACGAGCCGTGGTCAATTGTCTAACACGCTCCAAGGCATCTAAATAGTAATGTGGATGACTTGGCTGCTCCTACCGAATATCAATCCATTTTTTATGATAACCCGAATTTGAAACAATTTTTCAATTTGTAATAAATATTTCAATTGGTACTGAAACATCCATTTTTAATGCTTTTAATTGATTTGCACTTTATTGTTTTCACTCTTGTGTGGTGTGCGTGTGTGGAGAGGAGATTAATACATAAATATTCCAACTACATCTAAGTTTTCTTTATACTAATCCATGGATATACACTTCTTACCTTTAATAGGTGATTAGTACATAGTTATTTGGGGTATCCTATTTGTGGAGAGGAGACTGAATCTCTTCGTCTATTCGAACACTAAGAAATGCCATAATCGTATGGAGTATGTTCTGCGAATTCCTCCCAACCGTTATTTAGCCAAACATCACCGGTTGAAGTTGTCAATTCCACTTTCCATACCCCACCACTTGGAACCTCTAGCAAAACATGGGAGACCATTGAAAGGTGGAATTGACAACTTCAACTGCTGATTTTTGGCTACACAACGGTTGGAAGGAATTTGCAGCTCATAACTCCATAGGATTATGGCATTTCTTAGTGTTTTGAAGAGGGTCCCGATATGTGTGTGTTTCAACAAAACCAATTTTTCTTCGAAAAAGATCCAACTTTTAATTATCCACCAAACCAAGTTGTGAAATCCCAATTCTTACTTTAAACCAATTTTATCTTTATTAATCCTAAACATGAATCTAGTGATTAAAGAAAGTAAAGTAAAGTAACGAATACTCACAACGCCGGATGTACGAGGAAAAAACCCAAAATCGGAAAAACAACCTCGGACGGCCCAAGCCAGACAATCACTATGAACAATGGCTTTACAAAGACAGATTAGCCTTACACTAATACTCGATCCCCACGGGTCTTAACGCTCGTTCTGATCTTCAACCGTTCTTCAATAGTGCCCACGTAGAAATTCCGTCTTCCACGATCTCTGTCCACAACACACGCCTCCACGTATGTCTCGGTGTCCACCGATATGGCTTTGATGCGTCTACGATGTCGAACACGATGTCCGTCGCTTATTCACCGCAAAACCCTTTGTGTTCAATGTGTAGAACAAACAACTTTGGTGCAGCAAGATCACGTAAACATATAAGAATGATAACTCGGATCTTTGCAAACTCTAAGGATGTGTTTATGCTTTGTAAACCTTAGAAAACATGTGCAAATAAGGTTCTGGTTCGTAAAACTTTTTTCCAGAAAGCACACTTACGAAATTATGATGCAAATACTGTTTAAATAGGATTTAAATGCCGCCTCGAAAAACGTGTGGTTCGAACGACTTAAGCATGTCGTTCGAGCGACATTGTATCTCGTTCGAACGAGATCCAATGTCGTTCGAGCGACAGAGCGAAAGTTTGACTTTCAGATAAAAACGTCTCTTACCAAAGAGATTCAAATTAGTCAAACTCTATTTCGATATTATCATCATAAAACGAAGTTTAAACTTTTAAAACACTTTAAAAACATTTGAAAATATTTTTCTTTATAAAAATTACATCCTTATCTTTTATAAAATAATTTCGAGCACCATTAATTATACACAATCATACCTGAGTGATCTCGGAATGAAATTAACTTTCAAGACGAGTAAACTTGCACCAAATAAATATCGGCATGATTAAATCTTTGAAGCTTTGCCGCAACGTATTCACTTTCTTCAATACGTCATATACCAAGTGGGATCGTGACAAAATAAACATCTCCCTATGACATATTACAAACACAGTTTTGTTCACGGAATTAAGTCAAAACAATACAAGGACTCAATTGGAAGTTTATGTCCTTACAAATCTCCCCCTTTGACTATTCCGGAACAAAACTAAACCAGTAAAATGCCTAACAGGGCCATCAAGCCATATGACGCCTAAATCATATCCCATAAACCCAATAATCAAAAATTACAGGACACGGACTAGTATATGTAGCACCGAAAAGCATGAACTGTCTGATTGTGATGTAGACTTGAAATCTCGAATCGCTGAGGCATTCCTACACACATGAAACAGACAAACAGATACCAGTGAAGTATGGAGAAACAAATGATAGCAATTTATATTTCTAATAAGAACAAATCATTTGAAACATGTGAGCAATTATTTGATACTAATTTGAAACAATATCAGAAAGAAGCACTCAACAAATCTCCCCCTTCATCACATACCAAATCTCTCCCCCTTTTTGTCTCGAATAGACAATCCAGTGAAAAGATAAACCAATATGAAATATCTAGCAGGAGAATATGATACCTAATAGAATCAAGTTGATACCAATTTTGAAAAAAATTAAAAACGCTAGATAAACATGAAACAACCATCTAAATATGATCAAGAGATGATTAAACAGTAACTAGTAAACCAAGGAATCACACAAAGAGTATACCAATCCAATCAAGTGTGATAAACGGACATATATGCAAAATATCAATGAAACATAAAAGAAACTGCATATAAACCAATTAAACCAAAAAATGCTTCCTGCAGTACCAAAAATATATCAAATTAAGCCAGAGGACTGCAAACCAATCAGAAGCAATTTTTCACCCTGTCGCTCGAACGAGCCAGGGACTTCGCTCAAACGAGATGAGGAAGTCGCTCGAACGAAGACAGAAGTTGTTCGCGCGAGATGCAATGTCGTTAGAACGACTTCGCGCGACCTGCCAAAATTTCCCAGTTTCTCGAAAATATTATAACGTATTGCCCAGTGAAAAAAATTTCATAAAAAAATTCCAGGAAGGGACTGACAGAAGCAAAACAGTGCTAAAACAGTAAGCTTTTCGCACAAAACGCAAAAACTCATAAAAACTTAAAATGCGAGTTACATGCAAACATAGTACCGATGTGCTCAAACATGGGCATGGAATGTATGGACGTGAAACTACAACAAATGAGTCATAATTCCAACAGATCAAAATGATCAAGAAGCTCTAATTGATAACGATAAATCATCAAACTTTATCATCGCCAAATGACAATTAAAGTGTGAGCTTAATGAACTAAACATACTTCATGCACACAAATCCAGAATTTTGACGATTCTACAAACAATGGCGTCAAATTGCAATGTTTCAACATTAGAATTAGTTGTGCAAACCCGTTTAAATTTTCTCCAACCAAACTCCCTCATATATATATATATATATATACTTTTTCAAGTTCTTTTGAGGTTTCTAGCATTCTCAACTTAGAGAAAATCTTATTAGCCCTTTTTTATAGCATATTGCATTTTCTTTTGGGCTCTTTTAAACGGTGGCTTTCACAACGAGTTAATTTTGAACTCTCGCAGCCCTTTCCCGTGAATCACTCAATATTTTTATCAATTTTAAATCCTCACGGTAAACGGTTATTGCATGCACACTTCTCCTTAAGTCTACTTACGCATAGATGACAAGATTGAGATAAGAACGCCTCACCAAATTCAAATATGTAAGAGAAGTCAAGCATCCATATAAACTCGTGCATGTGTGCAATGTTGGCATATATACAAAGTAGAATCAAGATGCATATCAACCTCGAAACAACCCCATATAAACAATGGATAAGATCATTCTAAGTATCGATAATAATGACCAAATGTCCTAGCCACATGGATAATGAAACGATGGGGGGGGGGGGGGGTCCAAGCACACTAATATGCCACATCAAACATGTAAACTCAAAAACAAAAACTAAAAATCTTTTTGGCTTTTCAAACATATTTTGACTCAAAGAAAAGAAAAATCTTTTTGGATTTTCAAAAGTTTTCTCAAAAACCAAATCTTTTTGTATTTTTTTTTCAAATAGGACTCAAACAAATGAAAACTATAATACAAAATGATACACGTGTCATAATACTAGCAATGAATATATTATGAAGCAAACTAGCATATGACAAACATGGCAACACTTTCATCCTTTAGATTTAGCATGAGAAGAATCAAGTGCACCCAAACGAGAATCATGAAGTTTAATTCCAAACGCCACATGGGGGTTTTGGGAACCGGGGAAACTTTATTCCTAAACTTCCTAGGAGCTTTTCTAAGGTCGTAACAATAACGCCTAAGATGACCTTTCCTATCACAAAACGTGCAAGAGTAGCGGTAGTGGGAATGATTACCTTTATGTGTACCTTTTCTAACCATACTAGTGTTTCTCACACGTGCGGGGAGAATGGGAACAACTCTCTCACCAAAAACTTTACCTCCCCTATCTCCCATAATTTGGACGGTGCCTAGGATTTTATCTAACTTTTTCGACCTAGCCTCCAAATCAAACTTGACTCTAGACGAGTCTTTCAACCTCTCCTCCAACACAAGAATCCTAGATTCGAGTAGACGCCTAGTCTCCTCAAAGTCTAAAATCTCCTTTTTCAAGAACTCCATCAAACCACGGAGATTGTCTCTCTCTTTCTCCACAAACTCTAGTTTCTCCCTAAACTTCTTTTCTCGTGCCCTAAGATCCTCAATAAAACTATCATTATTTTTTATGGCACGCTCATTCAACTTAGATTGCAATTTTGAGTTAGCCTTTTTCACCTTCACCGTTTCGGCATACAACTCATTAAACGCATTTTGCAACTCTTTCACATCAACCTCCTCCTCGTCACTCTCTTCTCCCTCACGAACATGGGATACACTCAAAACCTCCTCGAAAGAGTCATTCACATGAGAATTGTCGTTGTCGCTCATATGATATGCCATAAACGCAGTAAAGTTATGCTCAATGGGGGAACTCTCTCCCTCTTCCGGTTCACTATCACTTAAGGTGCTACTATAGACAATGGGTTGCTTTCCCTCTTTCTTAAGTTTAGTGGGACACTCCTTAACCTTGTGACTGTACCCCTCACACCCAAAACACTTATCCGACTCATCTCTCTTAGGCTTCTCAAACTTATCCTTAGAGGCGGAATCTACTTTGTTGTTCTTGAATTTTTCAAATTTCTTGGCATCTTTCGATTGCTTTTGAAACTTAAATAAATTTTTTAAATTTCTTTACCAACAAAGCAACATCCTCAAAATCGGAATCGGAATCGGAATCCGAAACTTTAATTTCCTCCTTCCGGGTTTTCAAATCAATACCCTTTTCTTTCTTAGGCACATGCTTGGAGGTAATCATGTCGATTTCATAGGTTTGTAAGTCACCTACAATCTCTTCTAGTTTTGTTGACTCTAACCTACCCAAGGAGTTTAAAATGGTCACTTTCGCATCAAACCTACTTGGCAACGACCTAAGGATTTTCTTAATGACACGGTTGTCGGGAATTTTCTCACCTAGGTTAAACGACGAGTTGACAATATTGGACAACCTAGCATAAAACTCATCAAAGGTCTCACTCTCTAACATCCTAATGGTCTCAAACTGTGTAGTGAGATTTTGAAGTTTTAACGCCCTAACCGTGCTAGTGCCCTTGTGAGTGAGTGGCAAAATATCCCAAGCCTCTTTTAATGTTTCACAAGTCATAATTCTATTATATTCTTCCTGTGTAACATGTGAAGAAATAACGTGCAGACCCTTAGAATTATATTGTGCAAGTCTTTATTCAGTTTCAGTCCATGACTCAACAGGCTTTAAACTAGTGACCTCACCTACAATAGTGACAGGAGGTGTCCAACCTTTCTCAACAGCAAACCAAACACGCTCATCAATAGATTTTAAAGCACATCTCATTCTCATCTTCCAATAAGTGTAATTAGTGCCATTAAAAACAGGATTTCGAGAAAATTCACTATATCCAGAATTCATATTTGAAAACACGCGGGATCACAAAACAAATAAAAATGTTTTCTAGCTCCAATACCAATTTGAAGAAGGTCCCGATATGTGTGTGTTTCAACAAAACCAATTTTTCTCCGAAAAAGATCCAACTTTTAATTATGCACCAAACCAAGTTGTGAAATCCCAAATCTTACTTTAAACCAATTTTATCTTGATTAATCCTAAACATGAATCTAGTGATTAAAGCAAGTAAAGTAAATTAAAGAATACTCTCAACGCCGGATGTACGAGGAAAAAACCCAAAATGGGAAAAACAACCTCGGACCGCCCAAGCCAGACAATCACTATGAACAATGGTTTTACAAAGACAGATTAGCCTTACACTAAAACTTGATCCCCACGGGTCTTGGATCTCCTTCTGATCTTCCACCGTTATTCAATAGTGCCCACGCAGAAATTTCGTCTTCCACGATCTCTGTCCACAACACACGCCTCCACGTATGTCTCGGTGTCCACCGATATGGCTTTGATTCGTCTACGATGTCGAACACGATGTCCGTCGCTTCTTCACCGCAAAACCCTTTGTGTTCAATGAGTAGAACAAACAACTTTGGTGCAGCAAGATCACGTAAACATATAAGAATGATAACTCGGATCTTTGCAAACTCTAAGGATGTGTTTATGCTTTGTAAACCTTAGAAAACATGTGCAAACAAGGTTCTGGTTCGTAAAACTTTTTTCCAGAAAGCACACTTACGAAATTATGATGCAAACACTATTTAAATAGAATTTAAATGCCACCTTGAAAAACATGTCGTTCGAACGACTTAAGCATGTCGTTCGAGCGACATTGTATCTCGTTCGAACGAGATCCAATGTCGTTCGAGCGACAGAGCGAAAGTTTGACTTTCAGATAAAAAACGTCTCTTACCAAAGAGATTCAAATTAGTCAAACTCTATTTCGAGATTATCATCATAAAACGAAGTTTAAACTTTTAAAACACTTTAAAAACATTTGAAAATATTTTTCTTTATAAAAATTACATCCTTATCTTTTATAAAATAATTCCGAGCACCATTAATTATACGCATTCATAACTGAGTGATCTCGGAATGAAATTAACTTTGAAGATGAGTAAACTTGCACCAAACAAATATCGGCATGATTAAATCTTTGAAGCTTTGCCACAACGTCTTCAATTTCTTCAATACGTCATATACGAAGTGGGATCGTGACAAAATAAACATCTCCCTATGACATATTACAAACACAGTTTTGTTCACGGAATTAAGTCAAAACAATACAGGGACTCAATTGAAAATTTATGTCCTTACATGTTTATATATGAAGATAATTATATTTGACACGATTGCTCGGGGTACATTAGTTGGAAGGAGGTGCCATATGAGCTCAAGTTAGCTGTTTGGGTGACACTACAAGTAATGTATTTATATTTATATGTCAATTTCAATTTCGATTTCAATTTCGATTTATATTTATCTATATTTGCGGGACGGATACTAATTTTACTTTATTTCAATTCAGAGGACAGGGAGTGGCCCTGAGGGTAGGCCACATATGCTCGATAGTTATGTGGCTATTAGGACGAGAAGGGAAGGATAAGGAGGAGTCCCCGAGCGTCGCGGTACAAAATCTCTTTTTCAGCTAAATAGTTTGTAGATTTGAGATAATTGATGGTGATGTTGTTTCTTCTTAAATAGTTTCTATTTTGAATATATACTTGCATTATCTTTAGTTTGTTTGGATATATGATGTTTGAACAGGTACAACGTTGCTATAACAAGTACAAATATACTACTGGGTAGTGGCAGTGGCCATACTGCTCAGCAGATTTTTTTTTAAATTCTTCCCAGAATTGTCACGGTCATTGACCGTGATAATTTTTTTAAAAAGGGCCAAGGCTTTGTCACGGTTAATAATCGTGACTAAACGTGTCACGATCATGGCCCGTGACACGATCGTGACAATTCTAACGAACTTATCAAGGTCAACGACCGTGACACGTCCATGACAAAAAAAAATTATCTCGCCCCGAATTGTCACGGTCATTAACCTTGACAAGTCCAACTTGTCAAGATCAATGACCATGATAATTAGGCAGATTTGGTGTAGTGAACGACCTGCAAATGTCCTTCGAACAACCCGTCGACTCAAGGTTTTTGTTCAGCTATAAATACCTATTTTAGAGACCTTTTTCAACAAGACTTTTGATAGGCGAAAATTTCTTTTCTGCAGAACATTTAGTCTTCACTTTTAGGTTTTTTTATGTGCTTCATTCACACCAAAACATCCCAATTATTTTGTGAATATTTTGTGGAACCCAAAAAATACGTATGTTGATGTTTGTTCTGGTGGAGTACCATCTCTACTGCTGGATTAGTAGCGTTTGAGGGTGTTGCTGGCTGACGACTGCGATCACTTGAGGCTACTCGAGGGTGTTCTTTGCTGAGGAGAGTTACGGTTCTTGTGGATTCTTGCGGGAGTCCATTATTTGTTTCTAGGCTGCGGTCTATGTGGGTTTGCTGCAGTAAATTCATTGCAGATTTCTGTAGGTGTATTGTAAGTTGCGATTTGCAAACATTTATTGAAATGAAAGGTTTTGCCCTTTTGGGGGATTTTTTCTAAAATCTGTTTGGCCAACAATTTGTGATTATTTATGATGGCATGATTTATTCACATAGATGCATGTTTTAGGGTTTTAAAAAAATAGATTTTATTGGTTTAATTTGGATAAAAAATTGACATCGAATTAAATAAGTTGTAATTGAAAATTTGCGAATCCAAAAAGTAATCGATACATGCATCCTCAAATAGGTATCAGAACTTTAGCTCACGCATTTTTACCCCATTTATAGTTCATGTTCATACATTCAAGACGACGGATTATAATTTCAAGTATCTTTAACATTTTGAAGACAGGAGGTACAATTTCATATAATGCGTTTAAGTTTCATAAAATGGTTTACTTTAGTATTGGGATATTTTTTTGAAACTGTTTAACAAGCTGAGGCTTTTTTTCTAAGTCAAAATTTATTTTTCAAGACCTGTAGGCGAGATTTTGAAGATAAAATTTTCTCGCTCTTGTCGTTCAAACCACAAGGAAATGTCGTTCAAACGACTGCTTCTAATGACAGGCAATGTCTTTTGAAGGGTCTCTCGAAGGGACACTTCTTTACTACTTCAAACGAACCCTAACGGTTTGTGTTTTTAAAGGTCGTTTTTAATGTCGCTAGAATTCGCTTCTAACGACATGCAATGTCGTTCGAACGACCTAGAGATGTCATTCTAACAACCTCCACTACCTCAATTTTTCTATTCAGCTATAAATACCTGTTGTGGAGACCTTTTTCATCAAGACTTTTAATACACGAAAATTGTTTTTTTGTAAAACATTTAGTCTTCACTTTTAGAGATTATTTTATGGTTGACTCACACCAAAATATCCTAATTCTTTTGTGAATCATTTTTGGAACCCAAGTCACTTCTATTGAAGTTTGTTCTTGTGGAGTGCTATCTATACTACTGGATTTGTATCTCTTGAGGGAGTTGCTAGCTGGAGACTACGGTCATTGAGGATACTCGAAGGTGTTCTTTGCTGAAGAGAGATGCAGTTGTTGTGGGTTATTTCAAGAGTCCATTGTTGATTTCTAGGTTGCGGTCTATGTGAGTTTGCTGCGATAAATTCATTGCAGAAGTTGCGATTTGTAAAGCATTTATTGAAATGAAGGTTTTTCCCTTTCAAGGGATTTTTCCTGAAATTTATTTGTCAATAATTTGTGATTATTTGTAATGACATGATTATTCACATAGATGCATATTTTAAGGTTTAAATAAAATTGAATTTATTTGGTTTAATTTGGATAAAAAATTGACATCTAATTGAATAAGTTTTAATTGAAAATTTGTGAATCCAACAAGTGATCGATATCAGGCACTTCTAAATTATTGATAAGATAACTTTCTTTAAACCCTTATTTTTAGAACTCATCTTCTATAAATGTCTATTTTTATGTCCCATTCTTTTCAACATAATAATAATAATAATAATAATAATAATAATAATAACAATAATAATAATAACAATAATAATAATAATAATAATAATAATAATAATAATAATAATAATAATAATAATAATAATAATAATAATAATAATAATAATAATAATAATAATAATAATAATAATAATAATAATAATAATAATAATAATAATAAGAAGAAGAAGAAGAAGAAGAAGAAGAAGAAGAAGAAGAAAATATGCATTTTTTACAATTTCTAGCAACATTTTTAAGTATTTATCTTTCCAAAGTTAAATAGTTTATAAATACAATATATATCGCAGAAAATTATTATTTGTTCGCGCATCGCACGTGTTGCATGCTAGTGGGTATATATAGTCTCTTATCTTTTTCATTTCACTTTCATATAGAATGTAGTTTCTATGTGTTTCCCAATAGTCCAACTTTGTCATGTTGCGCCTAAGACCCAATCCACCATTGACAATTCTAAATCCTTACCTCCACACATTGAAATTCCAAATCAATAATTTTCGTTCCTTCTCTTCACATCTCTCTCTTTATACCTGAAAAAATATCGACCCCTATCCAAACATCTAACCTGGGGGAGTTATCTCCCAATAAAAGAGAATCATTAACGCTAACTCCAGTCGTTTCTTCTCCCTCTCCCTCCTTTTACACTTTCCTCTGTCTTTCTGTCTGGTAATCTACCCCACCCAAATCATCCTCAAAATCCCAATTTATTTTTTAATGTTTTACCCATTTTTATTTCAACAATTATAGTCCCATTAGGATCAAGAAAACATAATTGTATAATTATCTTCCCATTTTATGTATGATCACAACCAATAATTTCAAGAATGCGGATCTAAACACTAGAAGTTATCTAACCCAATTCAAGATCATAACTTTTATCTCAAAGTTTCTAGATTAAAAGAATCGATACATGATTTGAAATCATCTAAAAACAATAATCCTACCACATGGATTCTAATAATCGATTTTCTGATTAAAACAACATTAATTTCAGGTTTATCACCAAAGTGTTTAATACTCAATACACAATTATTTTCAAATTTGTTCTAAACAGTCTTAGATTTCATTTCATTTGTTTTCAATCATCAAACCAACATTTAACCCAAAATTGTATGAGAAAACATGCATATGAATCAAGAAACAGATTACAATTAGTTTAGCAAGAAAGTTCTTGCCTTAAACCGATGATTTGAGCTACCTCTTGAATCTTTGTTCTTATTTTCCTCTCTAGTCTTAGTAACTTCTCCAAAAGGTTTGCTAGGGCAACTCTATTTTGTTCATCTAATCTCATATTACACCTAAACCCTCGATTTTGGGCCTCCAAACAAGCCTGAAATACTATCCGGATTGATCCAATAACTCCCCTAAGGGAATACCTATCTCCTGGGCCCAACTTAACATGTTTAAAACGTCTAAACGAGTTCCCAATGCACTCCAGAATACATCCAAACTATGTCTATCCCAAATTACCCATTTTATTAAGTTTAATCATGACATAATATTAATTCAAGCAATATGCAATTTGATTATCTACGAATATACACATTTGATATAAATGAATTACATAATTATGCTTATCATATTTAATCAATTTATTTACAAAATTTATTTAATTAAAATTTTATCAATTTAATTATTATAAAATGACGGTAGCTTATATTAGGGGTGTTCAAGAAACCGACTGGACCGAAGGATCGAACCGAATCGAGTCAAACTGACTCTCTTTTTTCGATCTTTTTTCTTAATCAATCCGGTGTCAATTTATTTTCTTGACGGACCGACTACGTCAGTCCGATCCACGATTTACAGTTTTAAAAACCTTGCTAGGACCAACCCGGACCAACTCTATATAAAATAAATATATTTTTACATATATATGTGTATATATAAGATAAATTAATAGTAAAAATATATATTTTAATATTTGATTAGTTTAAATTATTTAATCCAATAATAGGTTTTGTTTTAATTGCAAATTTTGATATTTTTTCATTTTTAATGTTTGGAAAAAATAGACTTGATTATATTTTTATTATTATAAATGATGCAATTCATTAATGTGATGACAGACGAATTACACCTAACTAACTTTATAAAAAATCGAACCAATTAAGATAAATTAATCGATCCGATATTGATATTTTTTTAGGAGTAGTGATACTCTTACCAGGTGTTAGTACCGGTACCGCGTTATTTGATTGTACATATATGGGACCTACAGTATTTTTTAAGGGAACCTACATCATAGTACAATCAAATAAAACAGTATTAATATTAAATCGGTACTACCACCCCATGTGTATAAACATTTCCTTTTTTTTACACGACTGATCAAATAAATTCGATCCAAAAAAAAACTTCAAAATCAAACCAACCGGATCGCGAACGATTATACGAAGTTTCTTAGGCCTTTTACGATCTAGTCCTTGGACTAACAATTTTGGACAAAAAAACCAGGCCCAACAAATTTTAAACGATTAGGTCCAACATATAAATACCCCAAAATTAAAACAAACACGCACTATTCAGAAATCGAAGCGCTAAAAACACTGTATTCTCTCTTGAATCAAAACCGTAATCGTACCAAAATGAATCTATTTATCAATCAAATTTTGGTCAACAACAACAACATATAAATACTCATGATCGAAGTGCTAAAAACTCTCTTCGATCAAAACTCTAACTCTCTTCGATCAAAATCCTTACTCTCTTCGATCAAACCCTAATCGTTGAATTACTTCATTTTACATCCTAAATCAAATTCTTCCAAAAACCACTAAAAAGTATGTATACATTCTCTTATCTCCTGTTTGTGCTTGTGTATTTTGTGTTCTCATATGTATAAATTTGTAGACACGTGGACTGGTAAAATCACATTCTTCTTCTTTATGATATGAAAAAATATATTTGTTTCCCTTATTTTAATTGCAAAACGCACTTTTTGCATGTTAGATATATGTATTTCGTCATCGTACTTTTCCTCCTGTATACATCATTTATCGAAAATTTATCAAGGACTAGAAATATATACATGATTGGAATATGTACATGTGCAAGCCCTGTTTTGCGTGTACTATGTGTATTTTACGTATACTATCAAAAATGTACATGCAAAATACACAGAGTACACGCACATTGAAATTGAATTTCTCAATTCATTATGCGTGTACTTTAATATTTTATACGTGTACTCTATAAAATATATATTTCAAATCCATATTTGATCAATCCTATGTTATTTTGATCCGCGCCAGCAGCGTTTGAATGATATTCCATGAGTTGGTAAGAAGTATTATTATTGTGTAAATATTTATGAGTGTTTTTGGTCCGCGCCAACTGCATTTGAATGATATGTTATTAGCTTGTAATCAGTATTATTGCGTGTACTTTTTCATTTTTTGCATGTACTTTATTGAAAGTACACGCAAAAAATTTATAAAGTACACGCACATTGAAATTCAATTTGTTCAATCCAATATCCATGTACTAATGTGTATTATGAGTGTACTATTTTGTATTGTTGTGTTATTGTTTAGGAATCATACGATCAAGCATGTTCAACTACAGAACTGCTGCTTGCACGTTCGAAGATCTTAACAATACAAAACCTTTCACATTAACAGTCAATAGTACTAATGATGACGAAATTCATTTTCTCCTTCGCATCAATGATAGAGCTAAAAGGTTACTTGGTTTCTACTACTACTATGAAGACATTTACTGCACTTTTGATGTGCAACAAATTTAAGTAACTGATTCGAAAGCGAAGGATTTATCTAAACGAATTGAGCAGTATTGCTTAAGGGGTTTTGATAATGTTGGAGCTTTTAGCATTCAGCTATTGTATCACTTCATTACTGAATATGTTAGGAATAAAGAATCTTGGTTTTTGACTTGTAGAACAACCTTTGTTAGGTATTACCATGAAACTAACGATATATATTATCGCCTTTAGCATGTATTTTATTAAGACTTGTATAAATTATTTGTGAGAATATTGCATGTACTTTTGTTAAATACGCTTGTATTTTATTGTTTTAGTCTATGTTTTATTCTAATTCGCATGTATTTTATTTTTTATACATATCATTATAAGTTAGTAAGTTAAATTTTGTTTAAAGATCAATATAATGGGTGTGACACCCGACTAATTAAATTTCGGGTAGCTACTCCTTTATTAAATTAATTCAAAATGCCAAGTTGGTTCAGTTAATAGCATCACTGTCGAAAACATTTTAATAATTACTAACCAACTAGTATTTAAAAAGTAAGTGCCAAATTTTAAGTTAAGTCTGATTAACATGCAGAAAAGAAATAATGGAAGAGTCAACATAATCCATTCACCATACGAAGTAATGAAATAACCAACAATAATAAATAATAAATCCGGAGGAAAAATCCTCACAAAAATCCCAACAAATGGAAATAATACTACAAGTCTGAATCCTGAATAATTACATGCCAAAAGTCTGAATACTGAAATAAATGAAATGTCTCTAAAGAAATGGGCGACATGCTCTACAACTGATAACTACTGAATGTAGAGTCAAAGTAGATGAAGCGTCTACAAGCAAAGTCCCGTAACTTCCACAAACAGCTACAGCTCGTCACCTGAATGAGAATCCTATGCATGGTGTCCTTGTGGCTGGGAACCTAAAATGGTTTTTACAAAAATAGATTTGAAAGCAAATGGGTCAGAGCCCGAAAGTGGAAAACATTTTGAAAACAGCAAGTGTTTTAATAACATTAAAACATTAAATGCAAAATACATGTTAGGACGTGCACTCACATGAAATTCTCACCTCTCGACTACATGTGCACTCCTAACGTACATTACCCATCTAAATGACACTATATCTAACCAAAACGTAATAAGTTCTACCTCTTACTACTCGCTTCCCATATTACATTCTAACGTTACCATATAAACAGAGGGCTTTACTTAAACTCAGATTCTCAATATGTAATATATTTCACTATCAGTTAACCCGTTATGTTTTCTCAAAACAATACCATAATTTTATTCACATTATTAACATGAAAGTTCCCATTAATTAAGTGTATATTAATCACATCATAAATATACAATACAATACAAGCGCCCCGAGAACTAGTTGCGGTGCAAACATACTCTGCTATCCATCCCGGTACATCACGTACATAAGGATCACATATTCCGAATCTCTCAGGAATAGTTCACAGATAACAACATCACAAATAATGGAGGCGAACACAGTCACATCACATAGGTCACGCACATACCTGCGCTCCCACGATCAGCAGACTTATTAACATCCCAATAGGTCCTTCTCTGACCTATGTTCATCGAGGTAACCAGTCTAAATCCGGGCAACACAAGGATTAGAGGGCCCTAAGCGAACGCGAACCTCCCGTGATAGCAAGTATGGTAAGTATGTCATACACATAAAATCAATACATATACTAAGTATGCACACGTCTTAGTAATCACCATAATATATTGGTACATATCGCTTCTCGTACGGACATATAATACTACACCATTTATATGTTCCCGGTTAATATAATTAATTAGGCCGTCAATAGCTCACATCGTAATAGACACTCACGTCCTACTTCATATTTTCTTTTAGGTTCAAACTACACTTCTAGGTTTTTACTCCTCATTATATCCCAATCATCCCAAATATATCACTCTATCATCAAGGAAGTGTTAACTCTACATAGAAACAAGGTTACAGGACACTCGGGATCAAAACAGGCTAAAAAGCCTAAACTGTCAACTCATTCGAAGTCTCGTTCGAACGAGGTTGTTCGAACGAGAGTTCGTTCGAACGAACTGGGCTATCTAACGAGATCTCGTTCGAACGAGATTATCGAATGAACATCCCTCTCGATAGAACCCAAACTGTCAACTCGTGAGAAGCTCGTTCGAACGAGCTCGTTCGAACGACCTGGGTAGGTCTTCTAACGAGTGGCCAGATTCAAGCCCAGAAATCCTATCTCGTTTTTCCAACTTCTCTACTCCCCAAATCTCATCCAAGCCTCAATCTAACAATTGTTTAAGGTCTCTAATCGTCCCTAAACATATCAAGATCACATACTAACATGTTTTAAGGGAATAATTCATCCTAAACATCACCAAATCATAAGTCTCATCACTTTCCCCCAATTTTTCAAGAACATAAACCCTAAGATTATAAATCATTAATTTCCAGCAATAAATCCGTTTTTATAACACATAAACTTATAATTCTCTTAATTCGATCTTCCAATAACATTTCTACATGCAAACCTATCTCCAAAATTTATTAACAACTCCAGTTTCATGGGTTTTCAATTATCTCCCAATTAATTATGATTATTGAATAGTCTAAGCATGGAAGAAGCATTTACTGCATAAAAACGTAAATTAAACCACTTGCCTTGATTCAATCTCAGATTTTGATGACGATTTGATGAAGCTCTCTCTCTCTCCAAGCTTTTCTCCTCTATCTCTCTCTTTCCAAGCTTTCTTCTCCAATAGCTATGGTGGCTAGGGTTTGTTTTGGGAAAAATTAGAAACCTAATTCTAATAACCTACGTAGCCTATTAGGTTAAAAATGAGTTGGTTAGTGGTTTAGTGGGTCAAATCCACATCAGATATAATTTACTAATTTTCGTCACTTTTAATTCTCAAAAAAAGCAAAATTACCAAACTACCCTTTATGTTGCCGGTATGGCCGAAAAATACCCCGGGACCCAAACTAAACCCCCGGCTAGTGTTTTCTGACTATCTCGACCCTTCCGGATGCGTTGGCGCACTCAAAACGACCATACAGTTAATAGAATTTAAATTCACTTTTATAATTAAAATAATTATATACCATGACGCGACTGTCACACGCGTCTCAACAAAATTTCCAAATTGTCGTATTTCAATCTCACGACAAATTTCATAATTCAAAATTCATATATAATCATATATGCACATATAATCAAATACCAACTCGCATCTCGCTAGTATTTTAACCCGGATTAATTCCCAATTAATACGTATTTAATTTAATTAATCCCATAAAATAAATATCACAAAAATACGGGGTATTACATACTTCCCCCCTAATAACTGAATTTCGTCCCGAAATTCGGAACTAGAAAGTACCTGGTAAGAACAACTCTGGATAACGTTCGCGCATCTCATCCTCGCGCTCCCATGTGGACTCCTCGACATTATGATGTCGCCACTGAACACGCACTAAGGGAACTATCTTTGACTGCAATTTCCGCTCACTTCGGTCCAAAATAGCAATCGGCCCCTCCTCGTAGGAGCTATCAGGTTGGAGATCGATGTCCTCCAAAGAAATATGAGAATGAGCCAAATTGTCTCTAAGATATTTCCTTAGCGAGGACATATGAAATACATCGTGAATCTGATGCAAATGCTCTGGTAATCCAAGCCTATACGCAACCGGTCCAATCCGCTCAATAATAGGAAATGGTCCCACATATCTCGATGCCAACTTCCCTTTCTTCCCGAAACGCATAATCCCCTTCATAGGAGATACTCTGCGCAAAACCTGGTCCCCCACTTGGAACTCTCTGAAGAAACTCTTCGCATCAGCATAGCTCTTCTGTCGATCCTGAGCTACCCGAATGCGACTCCGAATCAATTCTAACCTAGCCAAAGTATCCTGAATCACTTCCGGCCCAAGTAGTTTGTTGTCCCCCACCTCCAACCAACATGCTGGGCAACGACAAGGTCTACCGTACAATGCCTCAAATGGAGCCATGCCAATGGTGAACTGGTAGGATTTCTTGTAAGCAAACTCCACCAGTGGAAGATACTGCTCCCATCCACCCCCAAAATCAATGATACTCATACGTAGCATGTCCTCCAACATCTTGTTTGTATGCTCCGTTTGCCCATCAGTCTGCGGGTGATACGCCGTACTCAACCGCAATTCCGTGCCCATGGCCTCCTGAAAACTCTCCCAAAATCGTGAAACAAATATCTTGTCTCGGTCAGACACGATATTTAAGGGCACACCGTGAAGTCTCACTATCTTTGTAATAAAGAGCTGGGCATACTGTCCCGCAGTGTAGTCTGTCCTTACGGGTAGAAAATGAGCGACTTTGGTCAACCTTTCCACAATTACCCAAATGGAGTCGTGACCTTTCTGTGACGTAGGCAACCCCGTGATAAAGTCCATGGATATGCTCTCCCACATCCACATCGGGACCTCCAACGGCTGTAGCAGTCCTGCCGGTCTTTGATGATCCACTTTTACTAGCTGACAAGTGGCGCATTTGGAAACAAACTCGGCAATATCTCTCTTCATCCCGCTCCACCAATACTTATATCTCATATCCTGGTAAATTTTGTCCCCACCGGGATGTACCGCGAACCGTGAGTCGTGCGACTCGGCCATCAACTCGTGCCTCAATTCCTCCCCTACCGGAACTACTAACCTCCCATTGAAGCGTAATCCCCCGTTTGAGCTAACGGTATAGGACTCGGCTCCCTCTGCTAGTAATCGAACTATCTGCTCCTGACAGAACGAGTCATCTATTTGTGCCTTTACCACTCTCGTGACAATCTACGGCGTAACAGTCATTACCGACATAAATGATCGGGCCACTGCATCCTGGTGTCCCAATTCTTTCCACTTGACCCTCCACACCTCTGCCACTTCATCTGCTGGCCTACGGCTCAACGCGTCTGATACCACGTTAGCCTTCCCCGGGTGATACTGGATATCAAACTGATAGTCCTTCACAAACTCAAGCCACCTTCGCTGCCGCATATTCAACTCCTTCTGCGTGAATAGGTACTGTAGGGACTTGTGGTCTGTGAACAACCGAAACTTTTTTCCCAATAGATAATGCCTCCATATCCGAAAGGCAAATACAACTGCCGCCAACTCCAAGTCATGAGTGGGGTAATTCTTCTCATGAGGCTTAAGCTTACGGGAAGCATAAGCTATGGCCTGTCTCTCCTGCTGCAATACACCTCCAAGTCCTTGCAAAGACGCATCGATGTAAACCAAATACTCAACTCCCGATCTCGGCAATGCTAACACAAGTGCTGAGGTCAACTTATCCTTCAATTCATCGAATGCCAACTGACAGGCATCACTCCAGATGAATGGCACACCCTTACGAGTCAGATGTGTCAAAGGACCTGCTATCTTCGAGAAACCCCGAATAAACCTCCTGTAGTATCCTGCTAGACCCAAGAAACTACGAATCTCCGTTGGTGTCGTGGGATGTCCCCACTCCCTCACCGCGGATACCTTCCCCGGATCAACAGATATTCCCCGGTCGAAAATAGTATGTCCCAAAAACTGGACCTCCTTCAGCCAAAATCCGCATTTCTCATACTTTGCATACAACTCATTCTGACGTAGTGTCTGCAAAACTTGTCTCAAATGCTCGACGTGCTCCTCCTCTGTCTGGGAGTAAACCAGAATATCATCGATGAAGACAATGACAAACTGATCTAGGAAATCCCTGAACACTCTGTTCATCAAGTCCATAAACACTGCTGAAGCGTTAGTCAAACCAAAAGGCATAACCCAAAACTCGTAAGAACCATATCTCGACAAGAACGCAGTCTTCGAGACATCCTCCTCCCTGATACGCAACTGATGGTATCCCGATCTCAGATCAATCTTCGAGAAGAAAGAAGCTCCTCTCAACTGGTCGAATAAGTCATCGATTCGAGGCAACGGATACTTATTCCGTATCGTGACCTTATTCAACTCTCGGTAGTCCACACACAATCTCAGTGAACCATTTCTCTTCTTCACAAACAAAACTGCAGCGCCCCAAGATGAGGTACTCCTGCGAATAAATCCCTGACCTAACAGCTGCTCTATCTGATCTCGTAGCTCTCGCATCTCTGCTGGAGCCATCCGGTACGGTACGCGTGCTATAGGTCTCGTATCGGGCAATAGGTCCATAACAAAGTCTATCTCTCGACTGGGGGTAGGCCTGGTATCTCCTGAAACACATCAGAATACTCCCTGACAACTGGGATCGAATCTAAAGGAATCACAACCTCCTTATAGGTATCCTCCTCTAGGTAATACAAATGAGAGGTCGAGCCTCCCTCTGGACGAGGCATCGCCACTGCAAACATCTCTTGCCCCGGAATGGAAAAAACAATGCTCCCACCAAAGCAATCAATCATGGCTCTATAATCAGCGAGCCAATCCATACCGATAATCACATCATGAACATGCATATCTAATACCAACATATCTGCAGGTAATACCAGACTACCAATCTCTAACCCCACTCCCCGGCATATAAAGAAAATAAGTGACCCACTCCCCAATGGTGAGTCTACACACGTCACTGTGCTCTCTGCCGTAGCTAACAACCCTAAAGCCTTCGCGAAATGTGTAGCTATAAAACAATGTGTAGCCCCCGTATCAAACAATACCCAACCCATAGTTCCATGGATAAGAAACATACCCTCAATAGCGGGTGGTGCCTACGGAGCTGCTGCCTGGTGGACGTTATAAACACGTCCATACTGTAACAGTCCCTACTGCACAGGAACTGCTGGAATGGCTGGAAGAGCTGGCACCTGGGCTGGAGCTGGGAGGGCAGGTGGAAAAAGTAGCCTCTGTGGCTCATGTCGAGCACCCTGCTGCTGCTGCGGGGCCCTGCCCCTATCAGGACAGTCCTGGCGTTTATGGCCAGTCTTGCCACAAACAAAATACTCCCCCAAAAAATTTCCCCCTCTCGGTCCCTGCTGCCCCCGGCCCTGGTGGACGTTACCATTCCTCCACTGGCCCTGCTGAAACTGATGCTAACCATTCTGACCCTGCTGGTTCTGATGGCCGTTCGGACCCTGATTTCCCTGCCGGAAACCTCCCTGTCCGTGCCTGAAGTTCCCTGACCTGAACCTCTTGTGATCCCCCTGCTGGGTACCCTGATCACCCTGCCTCTGCCCCTGAACAGATTGTGCCCTACTGGCACCATTTCCTCCAGTCCTGCCCTGATGGCTAGACTCTCCCGATCGTTTGCCCTCACTCATGTGAAAGCGGTGATCCTGGCAATGGAGCAATGCAGCGTTAACCACATCAGAATAAGTGGCTAACGAGAGGTTCCCTAACAAGTGCTGACGAATCCTCCATGTCAACCCGTCGGTGAATTTCTCAATCTTCTTCTTTTTTGTCGGTATCTCATCTGGAACGATATTCAATAGATTGGTGAATTCGGCCTCATACTCGGCCACAGTCTTACCCTCTTGCTTCAGATTCATCAGTTTCCTCCTCATTTCCGTGTGAACAGCTGACGAAAAGTACTTGCGGTCGAACCGCACCCAAAAGTCCTGAATAGTGAGAGTATCCCTCTCCTCCGCGGTGGTAATAGACTCCCACCACTGCAGTGCGGATCCAACTAGCTTGAAAGTAGCTAGCACCTGCTTCTGAACATCCGTGCACTCATACATCCTCAAGTGCCTCTGCATATCCTTCCTCCACTGGCTCGAGACTACCACATCTGAGCTGCCTGTAAACTCTGGCGGATGCGCTTTCTGAAAAGCGTCACGTACACGTTCCCAAGCAGACGGGAATGCATTTGCCTGAACTGGTGCGGCTATCGGCGCCTGAGGTGGTGCCTGCTGAACTACAGCTAGTGCGGCATTTACCGCCTGAGACACAATGGCTGCAACCTCGGCGGCATTCATCGTGCCCTGAGCTGGTGCGGGCTGTGGTTCTAGCGTCGCATCCCTGGGAACCCTTCGTGCACGTCGTGGAGGCATCTAAAATAAGAATGAAGTTTATAAGTTCGCAGTTATAAACTTAAAATAGCTGAAGAACGTAGCATATACAAGAGAATACAACAATCCTAAAATATAGGGCTCTATATCAAAGAAAGCTCAGCGGAAACATAATAAGCCGTCAGATCCTAAAGGACACTAGAACCTGATGCTCTGATACCACCTATGACACCCCGACTAATTAAATACCGGGTAGCTACTCCTTTATTAAATTAATTCAAAATGCCAAGTTGGTTCAGTTAATAGCATCACTGTCGAAAACATTTTAATAATTACTAACCAACTAGTATTTAAAAAGTAAGTGCCAAATTTTAAGTTAAGTCTGATTAACATGCAGAAAAGAAATAATGGAAGAGTCAACATAATCCATTCACCATACGAAGTAATGAAATAACCAATAATAATAAATAATAAATCCAAAGGAAAACTCCTCACAAAAATCCCAACAAATGGAAATAATACTACAAGTCTGAATCCTGAATAATTACATGCCAAAAGTCTGAATACTGAAATAAATGAAATGTCTCTAAAGAAATGGGCGACATGCCCTACAACTGATAACTACTAAATGTAGAGTCAAAGTAGATGAAGCGTCTATAAGCAAAGTCCTGTAACTTCCACAAACAGCTACAGCTCGTCACCTGAATGAGAATCCTATGCATGGTGTCCTTGTGGCTGGGAACCTAAAATGGTTTTTACAAAAATAGATTTGAAAGCAAATGGGTCAGAGCCCGAAAGTGGAAAACATTTTGAAAACAGCAAGTGTTTTAATAACATTAAAACATTAAATGCAAAATACATGTTAGGACGTGCACTCACATAAAATTCTCACCTCTCGACTACATGTGCACTCCTAACGTACACTACCCATCTAAATGACACATATATTTAACCAAAACGTAATAAGTTCTACCTCTTACTACTCGCTTCCCATATTACATTCTAACGTTACCATATAAACAAAGGGCTTTACTTAAGCTCAGATTCTCAATATGTAATATATTTCACTATCAGTTAACCCGTTATGTTTTCTCAAAACACTACCATAATTTTATTCACAATATTAACATGAAAGTTCCCATTAATTAAGTGTGTATTACTCACATCATAAATATACAATACAATACAAGCGCCCCGAGAACTAGCTGCGGTGCACACATACTCTGCTATCCATCCTGGTACATCACGTACATAAGGATCACATATTCCGAATCTCTCAGGAATAGTTCACAGATAACAACATCACAAATAATGGAGGCGAACACAGTCACATCACATGGGTCACGCACATACCTGCGCTCCCACGATCAGCAGACTTATTAACATCCCAATAAGTCCTTCTCTGACCTATGTTCATCGAGGTAACCAGTCTAAATCCGGGCAACACAAGGATTAGAGGGCCCTAAGCGAACGCGAACCTCCCGTGATAGCAAGTATGGTAGGTATGTCATACACATAAAATCAATACATATACTAAGTATCCACACGTCTTAGTAATCACCATAATATATTGGTACATATCTCTTCTCGTACGGTAATATAATACTACACCATTTATATGTTCCCGGTTAATATAATTAATTAGGCCGTCAATAGCGACACTCACGTCCTACTTCATATTTTCCTTTAGGTTCAAACTACACTTCTAGGTTTTTACTCCTCATTATATCCCAATCATCCCAAATATATCACTCTATCATCAAGGAAGTGTTAACTCTACATAGAAACAAGGTTACGGGACACTCGGGATCAAAACAGGCTAAAAAGCCCAAACTGTCAACTCGTTCGAAGTCTCGTTCGAATGAGGCTGTTCGAAACGAGAGTTCGTTCCAGCGAAATGGGCTATCTAACGAGATCTCGTTCGAACGAGATTATCGAACGAACATCCCTCTCGTTAGAACCCAAACTGTCAACTCGTTAGAAGCTCGTTCGAACGACCTGGGTAGGTCTTCTAACGAGTGACCAGATTCAAGCCCAGAAATCCTATCTCGTTTTTCCAACTTCTCTACTCCCCAAATCTCATCCAACCCTCAATATAACAATTGTTTAAGGTCTCTAATCGTCCCTAAACATATCAAGGTCACATATTAACGTGTTTTAATGGAATAATTCATCCTAAACATCACCAAATCATAAGTCTCATCACTTTCACCCAATTTTTCAAGAACATAAACCCTAAGATTATAAATCATCAATTTCCAGCAATAAATCCGTTTTTATAACACATAAACTTATAATTCTCTTAATTCGATCTTCCAATAACATTTTTACATGCAAACCTATCTCCAAAATTTATTAACAACTCCAGTTTCATGGGTTTTCAATTATCTCCCAATTAATTATGATTATTGAATAGTCTAAGCATGGAAGAAGCATTTACTGCATAAAAACGTAAATTAAACCACCTGCCTTGATTCAATCTCAGATTTTGATGACGATTTGATGAAGCTCTCTCTCTCTCCAAGCTTTTCTCCTCTATCTCTCTCTTTCCAAGCTTTCTTCTCCAATAGTTATGGTGGCTAGGGTTTGTTTTGGGAAAAATTAGAAACCTAATTCTAATAACCTACGTAGCCTATTAGGTTAAAAATGAGTTGGTTAGTGGTTTAGTGGGTCAAATCCACATCAGATATAATTTACTAATTTTCGTCACTTTTAATTCTCAAAAAAAGCAAAATTACCAAACTACCCTTTATGTTGTCGGTATGGCCTAAAAATACCCCGGGACACAAACTAAACCCCCGGCTAGTGTTTTCTGACTATCTCGACCCTTCCAGACGCGTTGGCACACTCAAAACGACCATAAGGTTAATAGAATTTAAATTCACTTTTATAATTAAAATAATTATATACCATGGCGCGACTGTCACACGCGTCTCAACAAAATTTCCAAATTGTCGTATTTCAATCTCACGATAAATTTCATAATTCAAAATTCATATATAATCATATATGCACATATAATCAAATACCAACTCGCATCTCGCTAGTATTTTAACCCAGATTAATTTCCAATTAATACGTATTTAATTTAATTAATCCCATAAAATAAATATCACAAAAATACGGGGTATTACAATGGGGATGAAGATGAAGGCAAGAAGAGGAAAAAAACATAAAAAGAGCAGTTTTGATAGTAGTTCTTCATCCAGTTCCAGTTCCAGTTCCAGTTCTAGTTCTAGTTCTAGTTCTAGTATGTCATTGAAATCTAAACGTCCTGCAAAGAAGAATGACTAATATCGATCAAATATTGTTAGCTTTATCCATGATTTGCATCAGATTAAAGATAAAATAAACAATAGCCATATTGAAATTCTTAAGAAGACTCCATTTTGGGAGCTTTTTAATGCCTACTACAGTGAGAAAGTAGTAGAAGTGGACCACAAGAAGACGAATAAAAATATTTTATCAATTATCGAGCTGTACAATACGAAAACCAAAAGTTTCCGTATGAAGAGTAGGATTTTAATAATGCCAACATATATAAGTGAAATATTTGACTTAACCCTGGTTGAGGGTTTAAAATCAATAGAACTGAAAAAGAGACCCAATACTGCTCAAAAATCTGGATTACAAGCACGATACTTCGCAAAAAAAATAAAAAAGTCAGAAATACTGAATGGTTTGAAGAAATCAGTTGAATTTGAGACAGATGAAGGAATTGTTGATTTTGTTAAAATTGTGTGTCTCCACTTCTTGAACACGTTGTTTTTCTCCAACTCAAACTTCACCCTTGGAGAATTTTGGTTGAAATACATCGACAATATTGAGGAAATTAATAAGTATGATTGGGCATCTGCTGTGCATGAGTTTCTCATACATTCACTTAACAAATCAACAAGTTCAAAACCTAGCACAGTTACTGGATGTGTCATTTTCCTACTGGTGAGCAAATAAACATCTTGATATTTCAAAATTTACATACCAATACTCACGTGTACTTTGAAAATATCACTTGTATTTTCAAAGTACACGTGATATTTTCACTTGTATTTTGAAAATACACGTATATTTTCACATGTATTTTCAAAATACACGTGATATTCCTGATATTTTAAAATTTACATACCAATACTCACGTGTACTTTGAAAATATCACGTGTATTTTCAAAATACACGTGATATTTTCACTTGTATTTTCAAAATACACGTGTATTTTCAAAATACACGTGATATAACAAGTGTATTTTGAAAGTACACTTGTTGTATTTACAAAACATAGTACATGTGTACTTTGTAAAATACACGTGTACTTTATAAAGTAGAATTGTATTTTCAAAATACACATGATATTTTATCTTGTTCTTTCAAAATACACTTGATATTTTCACTTGTATTTTCAAAATACACGTGATAATTTAACGTGTATTTTGAAAATACACATCTTATATCACGTGTATTTTGAAAATACAAGTGAAAATATCACGTGAAAGTACACTTGTATTTTACAAAGTACACGTGTACTATGTTTTGTAAATATAACCAGTGTACTTTCAAAATACACTTGTTATACTTTTTATCAATATTATAAATGTACTTTAGAAAGTACACGTGAACTTATATTGACAAAGTACACGTTAAATTTGTAAAAATCACGTGTACTTTCAATATACAATTGTAAAATTTGCAAAGTACACGTTTAATTTTGCTTGTATTTTGAACAAAGCACTTGTTCCATTATGAATCCCTAGATAATACAAGTATTCATATAATTTTTTTTTGTATGATCATAGTATTGGGCATGTGAGAAATTTGAAATTATTTCTCTTGTTGAAGAATTTAAAGATAAAACTCCAAAATTCCTGAAGTGGAAATTATCGTCTTTGAGACAATGGTTTGTGAAGAATGACATCGCAACAACAACTTTAAAGCAGGCTACAAATAAACCAACTTGTAAGGATAGTTTTGTACAAAAGGAATCTCAGTTTGAAGGGTCAAGTTACTCTTTGAACATTGCTACAGAAAGTCCTATACAAGATGATTCGTCATCAGAAAAAGTTTCTAAAGATATTAATGACAATGAGTTTTCACGTGGTTGGAATATTCCCCTTAAAAACATTGTGACTCCAAAGAAAAATAATGGAAAAGATCAACCAAAGGTTAATTTGGAGGAATAAATTATTGTTTTGAAAAGGGAATTGTTGGAAAAAAATAACCAACTATTTAAAGCAGCTGAAGACTTTAATGGTGAACTTGAGAAGGTGACCTCTTTGGATGTGGAGAGTGCCATTTTGAATGTACAGTTGCAGGTAGAACGTGATTCACTTTTTAAATCCCATGAGGAAATAAAGAAGTTAAAGGTGAAGAATTCCAACCTTTTGAAGGTAAAAGATTTACTAAATAAGTTGGAGTTGAAAACTGCCCAACTAGTTGAGTAAAATAATTCTTTAAAAGAAAAGCTTGATCAAGTCACAATGCGTAACTCAGATAGAACCAAAGAATTGGATGAATCAATGCAAAAACAAGCAGAATCAACACGAATTTTGGAACAAAAGAATGAATATCTGTCTCTGAGTAATGAAGATCTAAAAAAAAGTATGATGATACATTGTAAAAATGAAAAGATGCTGACATAGAAAAGATGACATTGAGGCAGAATCTTGAGGAGTCAGAATTGAAAAGAACTCAACAGGTACTTTTGTTTATAAATAATGCAGAGTACACACAGTTTTCCTAAAGTACACGCAGTTTTACTAAAGTACATATAGTTTTCCTAAAGTACACGCAGTTTTATTTCATAGTATTTTTAATGCAGTTTTATTTGATATTAGAAATAATGCAGAGTACATGCATTATTTGATTAAAAATAATGCAGTTTTATTCAAGTATTGCTTATAATGTAACATTCTTTTTGTATAACAGGAAAACAATAATAAAATCCTTAATGACGAAATTTCGGAGTTAAAGAAAATACTTAATGAATCAGCATTGAAAAAAATTGATCAGGTATCTATAAAGTACAATAGATATATAGTACACGCCTTTACTTTCTAAAGTAAATGCAAATTATGTTGAAAGTACACGTGTATATTATAAATTTTATAAAGTACACGTATTTTATAATACATGCGTGTATATTATAAAATACACTCATGTATTAAAATACACGCGTGTACTTTATAAAATACACGTAAGAGAAAATGAATCATTATTTCAAAAAATGCTTACAATCCAACATTCCTTGTTAAATATATCAGGCAAACACTAATAAACAACTCATGGACGAAATTTCAAGTTTGAAGATTGAACTAGCCTCAAACACAGTTCAGGGCACCCCCAAAATATCCAAAACAAAAGGGCCTCTTACTAGAGGACAGAAGAAAGGAAAAGCTCACAGCGAAACCGAAAAGCATGAACCAATTAAGAAATAAAAAGAGTCAAAGCTGAGAAAAGGCAGTCTAACAATAGCTCAACAAATGAAAGAAACTCACTTCAAGCTTGAAGCAATCAAAGTATACAGATATCTCGATGAAGCTTCGAAGAAAAAGATTGAAGAGTTTATTCAAAAGGCTGAGCCAGGGTAAAGTGTATTGTTTTATGATTTATCACTTCGCTAATTTATATTTTTTTGGTGCAAAAGAATAAGGTTATTATTATTATACAATTCTTATTGATTATATAAAATGCAGGGAATTTATTTTCCAATGGCTGGTTTCGTATGTCCCATGGGAAGATTTTGTTGAAGTCCTCAACAATCAAGAAATTTCAAGCCAAGTATGTAGTCCAAATATTATACATCCATTAAATTTCAACATTATTATTTCCTCACCATTTTATACTGTGTGAAACAAGTAATACTTGCCTTTAGTGAAGTATTGAGGTTAAAATTGTCAGAGGAAGGGCTCTCCTACTCACACACTTTTTTTTATTATTGTTGGGTAAGTACAATTAAACCGAAAGCCTTGTGAAACAAAATTTTAGTTTTTTTTATTAACACAATGTCTATAATTTTTATTCAAATAGAAGCTTATAGCACAAATGAAGTCAATAAGAAGGGGGAGTTATACAGAGATTTATTTGAATGCTTAGGCACTTGTAATAATTTGTTCATTGTACTAAGACATAGTGTAGGACATTTCACATTACTTGTGATATACAAAAAAGAATATAAAGTGGTCCACATGGATTCTCTTCGACCGAACGACAAGGATAAAAACACAATATTCTTCGATGATGCGAAAAAATTGGTTAGTGCCTAAACTTAATTAGTAATGTTACCTGTACTTATATTATACACGTGTACACGTGTATAATATAATGCGTGTACTTTGTATTAGTTGCATATAATCACCCAGATTATCAAAGTACACGCATCATATTTTAAAATATACATGAAATGAACCAATACAAATTACGTGTACTTTAATATTATGCGTGTACTTTTAACTCTTTAGGCAAAATACACGCATCATATTTTAAAATACACGTGATATGAAAAAATAAAATATGCGTGTACTTTAATATTATGTGTGTACTTTTAACTCTTTAGGTAAAGTACACGCATCATATTTTAAAATACACGTGATATTAAAAAATAAAATATGCGTGTACTTTAATATAATATGTGTACTTTTCTCTCTTTAATCTTCATATACTCTTTTATTTGTATACACTAAATATTTGTCTTCTTAACAGTTTTCTGTCTTCCAAAAAATACTGTGCCTATTGAAGACTGAAGCAGAAACAATGAAAAACAATGGTTTCAAAATTCAGAGGAAGTTTGATGAAGGTACACCAAAATGAGTTTACATTGGATGATGATCCATTGACAGAGCGAGAAAAAAGGACACAAGATTTCTTGCTAGAAAGTGATCTCAAATTTAACCTAATAAGAGATCATAAATGCCCTAAACAATATAATGGGTAAGAAAAACTTCATTTCTAAAAATTACTAATTTGTATCTTTTCAAAAAAATTCGTTCACATCATACTAATTTGTATATTTATTTTATTTTAATTTCAGGGTTGACTGTGGGGTGTTCTGCATGTACTACATTGAACAAATTAGCAGAAACAAGGAAATGCAAAAATTGTTTCAAGACCCTGACATGCTAAAACAAAGAGCATATGTACTCGGAAAAATTCTTTTATCAAAATATTTCTTCCCCCGAAAGTAGAAAAAACTTCTATAAATTGTGATTCAAATATAAACCATATTTGTAATTTGTTTTGTGTTATATTGGTTATTGTTTACAATATTTATTACACCAAAATGATTTATTTCCGCTGGCGCGAACCACAATTCACGTAAGGTTTAGACAAAAAATGCACCTGAGTGTTATGAAATAATATACACGCATTTTTCACGAAAATTACAAGTGATATTTACTAAGTACACACATGAATTCTTCAAAGTACACGCAGTTTGACTAAAGTACACGCAGTTTGATTAAAGTACACGCACTGGTTAATATAATAATTTTTTATTTTTAATGGAAAACTACTTTAAATATTTATTCAGGACACAATAACCAAAATCAATTCATTAAGCTCAACTACTCACTTCCCAACTACTTCTGGTCAAGAAATAAATAGCTTTAACTTTTCCTATAAAAGAGTAATATTTGTTACTTTTTTAACCATTACATCTAGGGTAAAGATAACATAATGGCTATTCCAGCAGAAAACTTGCGAGATACTCTTGAGAGAGATGAAACAAATAAAACAAAAATAAGGCAAATTGAGGAAAATATTTCCTCATATGAAACTGCCTTTGAGCAGTTTTAAACATATGTGAGGGAATGTTATTCTGGACTTCCACCCAATCCCGTAAATTTATTTGATGTGGATGAGGACCCTCCTCAAACACATGAAGACCTCATGTCTTTCTATACACAAGAAGTTCCCATGAAAATCGCCAAGCTGAAGGAGAAGAAGGCTCTCCATGAAGGCCTTGTAGCTGTCATAGAAGAAGAAATTCGACACTGGTCGAATTTAATTGACTCTCTTCCTGACACCCTAGATGCCTTTGACAAACTTCCCTAATAGAAGCCTTCTTTAATTTTTTCAGCTTTTGTTATGTGAAAAAATTGTACTTTATTTTTTTGTTTTTAATAAAAAATTTATTTCTTTCATGCATGTATTCTCACTTATGTCATACACCAAATATAGTAAAGTACACGTGAACCCTTATAAAAATGATCACGTGTATTGTAAAAAATGTAAACATTAATATCATTTATTGTAAAAAAATTGGTATGTCAAAATATGATTCTATCTATTATAAATTATAATACACGCAATTTTTTATAAAGCACAAACAAGATATTGTCCCAAATAATTATATAAATGCGTGTACTTTATATATTACACGTGTAATTTATAAAGTACACGCATAGTCTATAAAATACACGCCTATTGAAATACTTTTATAATAATGTCTCTGGCGCGAACCATAATACACATAGAAATTTAAGAATATGAGTGACCCAAGTGTCTTTTATAAAGTACAAGCACATTGTAATATCCACTGTTCTAAAAAACCCGCCTAGGCTCCGCCTAGGCACGCCTAGCTTAAGGCTTGGGAGAAACGCCCCGCCTTACGCTTTTCACGCCTTATTCTTGGTCAAACCCTTAAGACGCATTTTTTTCTAAAAACAACAATGCTTTAGTGAAATGATGTTGCCTTTTAAAGAATTTCTTTACAAACCGGACCATTATCTCATCCAAAATAATCAAATAGTATTTTAATTTGCATATATTCAGACATATTTTTATGATATGTGCAATTTTTGTATTTTAATAGCCTTGTTATGGTTAAAAAATATTAAAATATATTAAAAAGGTCTAAACGTTTTTTCACGCCTTTTTACGCCTAGGCCCGTCTAGGCTTCTAAGGCTTAAGGCTTGGCCTCCACGCTCAATCACGCCCCGCGTTTTTTAGAACCTTGGTAATATCCAAAACCATTTTCCAAATAGTACATGCATTTATATACGTCTACTTGATAAAATTACATACAGAATACATAAAGTACACGTATATTGAATTAGATTTTTGTCATATCAATATGCGTGTACTTTGCATAAACATACGTGTACACGTATATTTAAATGCGTGTACTTTAATTATTATGCGTGTACTTCATAAAGTACACGCACATTTCATCAAGAACAAGCATATTATATTTATATTATGCTTGTACTTCATGCATGTATATCATAAAGTACACGCATATTTCATCAAGTAAATCTAAATTAAATGTGAATAATAAAGTACACGCATGCTTTTATAAAGTACACGGATATTGAACTGACCAAATCCATTTTTAAATGCGTGTACTTTATGTATTTTATGTGTATTTCATAAAGTACACTCATATTTCATCAAGTATACGCATTGATAAAATTTCTTTGGACATCAGAATGTGCGTGTACTGTACATAACATGCGTGTACAAATGTAAAGTACACGTGAACATCAAGAAAAATGATCGCGTGTATTTTATGAAAAATATGTGTACAGCTACAAAACAAATGAGACTTAAAACTAAAATTACATTCATTTATGTGAATCAAATGGTTTATTAATTAATTTATTCAATCAAATGGTTAAAATGAATGAATTCAACAATTTTAAAAGTACTCAAATGGGTTCCTTACAAGTAGACCTGTAATGACCCGTTTTACTACACCTCAAGCAAGTAACTTCCCTTATTGTGATCTCACCAGAAGACTTTATTCTCTTATTTCTTGGACTACATGTCGGTCTTTTAGTCATTGGTGGAAGGACAAATGGATTTTCAAGAATACGAATATTTAAGGAAATCAAACCAGGAAGAGGAACTATAGGTATCGAGTATGATTTTCTGTAGAAAGATACCTTATAGCACTCCTCAATATAATCATAAATACTGACCCCTTTCCTCCGCACAAAACAAACAGTATAAGAACATGGAAAGCATCTAATCTGCCAACTCTTACAAGAACAAGTCCTTTCTCGTAAGTCAACTGTTGCTCGCACTTCTGAATGAACTTCAAATACATTTTGACTTGAGCGACTAATAGTCCAATGTCGACTTTTATTCCAATTTTCATTCCGTAACTTTTGAAAAAAAGGACATAGCTCATTTGTCCAAGTGTCAGACTCAACAAGTTTGTTTGCATTGAAATTCATAATCTTCACTCTCAATTTATCAAGCATATTCATTACTGGTAAATGCCTTTCCTCCAATATCCATGAATTGAATGACTCCGCAACACTAGATGCCATGTCACCATACCGTTTACTAGGTAAATATGCACATGACCAATTCTCGGGAGGTAAACTATCAATGAAATCGGCAATCATAGCCCCTCCTTCCTTCTTCAATGCTTCAATATTCTTGTGAAATACATCTACTGAGACAACATATGCACAAAACAAAAATCTTTAACAATTTTCTTTTGAAATCCAGCACAATTCCCACGAATTTTTTTTATATTCCCTTGTAAATGATGTATACAGTATGAATGTGCAGACAATGGGAAGACCCTCGAAACAGCTTCAAGTAATCCATTATTTCGATCAGATATAAATGTTACGTTTCGATATTGCTCAACTACTGCACTATGCAAATTGATAAGAAACAACATCCAGTTATCTTCGATTTCAGAATCAACAACAGGATATGCAACAGGAAAAAGGCCTGAAATATAAAAATATATCAAAATTAAAATAAATAACATATCCATGTACAACACTTCGTAAATTGATGCTGCTGGCGCAGACCTTAAAACACATGGAAAATATATTATGTGTTTAATTTAAATTGTTTGTAAATAACAAGATAAAACATAAAAATGTACCGTACACATGATAAAGATAAAAAGACATGCACGTTTACTTTCCAATCTTTTGCTTGGCTTTATTATTAACAACACTAACATCAACATACACGCATAAAAATGTAAAGTACAGGTGAACTAAACAAAAACATTCAAAGGTACTTTACATTTTTAACGTGTACTTGACTTTATTATTTCTAAATAACAACACATATCATCAAAGTACACGCATAAAAATGAAAAGTACACGTGAAATTAACAAAAATATTCACATGTACTTGTCATGTACTATGCGTGTACTTTAGTTTATAATGTCCATAACAACACATATCACCAAAGTACATGCATAAAAATGAAAAGTACATGTGAAATTAACAAAAATATTCACATGTACTAAGCGTGTACTTTAGTTTGTAATGTTCATAACAACACATATCATCAAAGTACGTGCATAAAAATGAAAAGTACAAGTGAAATTAACAAAAATATTCACGTGTACTTGACATGTCCTATGCGTGTACTTTATTTGTATTCAACATAACAACATCATCATCAAAGTACACTCATAAAAATGAAAAGTACAGGTGAAATTAACAAAAACATTCACGTGTACTTGACATGTACTATACGTGTACTTTACTTAGTATTACACATAACATCATCATCATCAAAGTACACGCATAAAAATGAAAAGTACACGTGAAATTAAGAAAAACATTCACGTGTACTTGACATGTACTATGTGTATACTTTACTTAGTATTACACATAATAAGACATATCATCAAAATACACGCAGAAAAATGAAAAGTACACGTTAACTAAAACAAAGACATTCAAAGGTACTTTATATTTTTATGCTTGTATTTTGATGATATGGAATGGACCAAACAAAATGTCAATGCAATACACAAAATAAAACATTTAGAAGTAATTTACCATTGTTCTCATTCCTTCCAGTAGCTGATAATATTGTTCAACGGTAACGGCTCTTCAAAAAGGCACCATCAAGAAATAAAACAGGTCTGCAGTACTGAAATCCATAAATACATCCTCTAAACATTACAAATATTCTCTTGAATTTTTTACTCTCATGTTTCACGTCAAGGATGTAATGCGACCCATGATTATACTGCAATAGAAGGTCACGATAATTATTCATTAATGCATAAGAAACTTTTTCATCACCATCTATATCAACAACAGCCATCTCTTTCGCACGCCATGCATGTTGATAAGCTATATCAAGACCATAATTCTTCTTCATATCTCTAACTACATCAATTGATCTCAATAGCGGGTTTTCTCTAAGATCATCAGCTACCAATGTTGAAACCAACTTGGAGGCTATCATTTTGGCTGACGGACTAGGAAAGACACCTCTACATGTATGCTCATTATTCATTGCATGTATGTAAAAGTATCCATTTATTGTAGATAATGAATCATGAATTCTCCACATGCAGTTCTCAGTTGTCTTTTTAGAGCATTCAGTCGTCACTCGAGTTTTATCATTCTTCAAATACACATACTTGAACCCAACCTCAACGGCATACTTTCGCAATTTATCTCAAAATTCCACTACACCTCCTTCAAAACAATGCTGCTCATGACTTATATAAGTCTTCCAATCATTCGAAAGATAGACTTTCGACTTACTTGGCTCCATACCTCCAAGATAAAAGTCATTTTCAATGCAACTATTAAAATCATTTGCAGTGCCTCATGATAAAGACTCTAACCTCTATGTATTTGTATTACCACTATCAACCCTCTCAGAACTTGTATTACTGCAGTCAACCCCTTCAAAAATTTGATTAGAGCATTCAACCCGTTCACGACATGTATTATTTGGCAATGGTAATGAATCAATGACATATATCCAAATGAAATTACCTTTCACGGTCAATTGGGACCGCAACATACAACAAACATCGATGTCACAAACCAACATGAATCGACATTCATCACCAAATGAATACCTCAATGAAAAACTCCCACTTCTCAAATTAGTAAACCTAATACACAACTCATTGCATATGAAATCTAATGAGCTATCTTCAAATATTTCAATATAAGCCATATTATCCAAATAACAACACCTTGCTATTACACTACTTACCATAATGTCCTGCAGTAAAACAGAGACGAAAAATATTTACTTCAAGGTCAATAATTCTAAAAATGTGTGCAATAATTTAATGCATGAAATATCAAAATATTTATTTATAATTAATATAAAATTACAGGCACTATTTAAAAATCTATACATGAAGCAATAAAGCATACACATATTTTCAAAAAAACAATCACGTCTACTTTATAAAAACACTGTGTACTTTGAAAACTGATTTCGAATTGGTTATTTCCGCTGGCGCGAACCTATATCAATAAGTGATTCAATACCAAATCAAAATCAAGGACTCTTAAAATTAGAATGAAACATCAATAATATTCATTCAACACATTCAACTAACAATTACAAATATCGATAAATATAACTTATATATGAAGAATCCAAACATAAATGTATAAAAAATACAAAATCAAAACATATACATATATAACATATAAAAAGCTATTGAATCACATGAATGGATATTACAATGAGTCTCTTGAATCAAAACAAAGGGCATACACTTATTGTAATCGATCGAAAATAGAAAAATCAATTGTTGATAAAGATAAACTTACAAATGATAGAGCCAAGTGATACATGTAGAATCGATTAAGAACACTGTAATCGATTATAGGGGAGACGAAAAAAGCATAAAATTGATGTTATTTTCGATTTCAGAGAATATTTGTTAGTTGCAGAGAAAACTCCAATAGCAAATTAAGTTTATGATTTTTTAAATTGACAACATTTATATGTTGAATCTAATCATTTAAAATTTAATTCATCGATTTTTGTAAAAAGCTAAAGTTTCTTTGTGTTCCACAAAAGTCCAACTTGTCATGTTGCGCGTAAGACCCAATCCACGTGAGAGCGGGCCAAAATGAGGTTGAAATGGGGTATATACCTAACAGTCTTATCTCTTTCGTTTCACTTTCATATTGAATGTAGTTGGTCTGTATTTGAGAATAGTCCAACTTTGTGATGTTACGCTAAGACCCAATCCACCATTGACAATTACCTCCAAACCAATTCAAGTCCCCTGTCCAAACTCCTTCCACATCTCTCTCTCTACCTGTTCCTGTTGAGAAAAACCGATCCTCTATGTCGACTCCTCTCCAAACTCCTAACCTGGGGGAAGTCATCTCCCAATCAAGGAGAATCATTAACGCCAACCTCGGCCGTTTCTTGTCCCTCTCCCTCCTTTTACTCTTTCCTCTCTGTTTCTGTGTGGTAATCTACCCCACCCAAATCATCCTCCGCTACACCTCTCACCTTTCCACCCTATCCCTACCCCTCCTTCTCCTCTACACCCTCTTCATCTTCTTACTTTGGGTTTCCACACTTGCCACCATCACCCACACCACCTACCACGCCTTCTACGGCAGAACCCTCACGCTCTCCTCCACCCTCAAATCAATTCTTCACTCCCTCATACCACTCATTTCCACTACACTCGCTTCCTTAACATCTCTTGGTTTCCCGCTTTTAGCATGGCAGGCTACAAGATTGGCTCAAACTCATGGGTTTCAGATCGATTATCAGTCCACTGGGTTTATTGCCTTTTGCGTTGCGGTGTCGATTGTTTCTGTTGGGATGGTTTCTTATTTGCAGGTGAACTGGGCGTTAGCCAGTGTGATTGCGGTTGTGGAATCCAAGTGGGGTTTTGAGCCGCTGAGGCGGAGTGCTTATCTAGTGAGGGGGATGAGAAAGGTGTCGTTTTTCTTGTTGTTAATTTTTATTGCTGGGTCTGGGATGCTTGTAGGTGGGTATTCCATGTGGGTGGACGCGGTTGGTGTGAACAGGTGGAGGGATTGGACTGCTATGCCGCAGCTGGTAGAGTGTTCTTTTTGTCTCATGGTGTATATGTTTTACTACACGGTGGCAAATACGGTGGTGTATGTGTATTGCAAGGCTTCTCATGGTGAGTTTGCCAATGCGGAGGAGGAGTTAGCTCACCAATACGTTAGCGTGCCTTTTGATGATGAGAATGGGAAGGTCACTCCTGGGGTGTCAAAGTCTCTAGTTGGACTAATCCTTGCAACATATCTCATTGTAATGTTGGTGATTATAGTGGTGGTGCTCATAGGGTGAGAGAGAACCACGAGTGTTTTACTACAATAGCTGGGTCATTTACTCTTTACAATTTGTTGTGTGGAGGCAAATTTTAGTTCTGTCCTTTTAGTTTTGTATTATTTACACTACTTTTTACCCCGCAAGCGCTTGAAATATGTAATTTTAACCCTGGGGCGCTTCAAATATATAACATAATTAAAAATTAAAGTATTTTCTTCATCATTATTGCACATTACACATAGGAACATCAACGTGTAAAGGAGTTTATCCATCTAAATTAATATGTTTATAATCAATAATACAATATATATATTTAATCTATCTACCTGTAACTCGCGCGAAGGGGGGCGTTTTGTATAATAATTTTCTATTATGTTCTTTTATATATTTCCTTAATTATAAATTTAAAATAATCAAGAAAAATAGAATGCTAGCCAATGATGTTTGTAATATGGAAGAGTAAACAAGAGATTCAATGTCTATAATGAATTATTAAGAACCCATATCATAAACTTGTAAGTCGATACCATTTTATATTGTACGTATCCATCTTCCTATGTGAACATCTTAATGTTTTGAACTAAAATGAATTTTCTTAATTTATATACGGTAATAACATTATAGTGTGACAAGTGACGTGAACTTTAATTAACAAGTGCATCTCATTAATGTATAATCTAAGATTCAAAAGGCTTTTCTATTTTTAGTAATCTCTCCATCTTTCCCATTTAATACATTCATTTCTCTTCTCTTATATGTTTCCAATCATTTGGATCAATTTTCAACGCAAATACACTACCCTTTGTCATCTTCAACCTTATAACCACAGTGAAGGAAATTAAATCCTTCCCCGCCCTCTTTTCCAGCGTCTGCTTTTTCCATCGTCTCTTTCCTCTAATAAAAAATTGATTATTTTTTAAGAAATTGGCGTTAACAAGACTTCTTTCCCAATGGCAGCCTTTGTACCCTCCCTTTTTTGGATACATTTGTATTAGTAATATATGTATGAGTATTATGTGTATCTGTAATTTTTAAATAACTCAGAGCCTCCCAAAGTTTTTCTCACCTCATAAAAAAGAACATTACACTTTTCAACTTTCACTCTTTCACCTTCCTCTTCTCCCACAAATTCCATCTCCTTTAAAATCATATGTATATTCTCTCTCTCCCTCTCCCTCTCTTTCTCTCTCTCTCTTTTATTATTTCATTTTTGGTTTTTTCAGTTTGAACTTTGTACTTTCCATATTTTTTCAGTTTGAGATTTGAGTTTGCTTTCAAGTGACGTAATTTTTTAATTTATTTCCTTTTTTATTTGGGTTTCCTTTATCTACTGCTTACATTTATTTGGAAGATATAATACATCTTTCAATGTTGTGCTTCTCAAATTCAGTCTTAAAGAGATGTAATTCATTTTTCTATGTTACAATTTGCATATTCAAACTTTAAAGAGGTATCTTAATTTTTTGGTTGTATTTTGGTTTTTAAATTCTCTTTATTTTTCTGTCACTCTCTTTCTTTGAATTTTTTTCACAAAGGTCTCAAGGAAAAAATGTGTGTTTGTATTTAAAAGTTGTTTCTCATTTTCTCATCCTGTTATACTAACACCCACTACTTATATCTAGTATACTTTATATGTTTCGTGATTTCATTTTTTCTTTGTTTTTTCCGACAATATATAGACTTATATTTTTATTTAAGTTTTGATTTTAGTATCAAACATAATTTCTATAACTATGACCACACAACGTGTGACCCATAAGCTAGTACAAAACATAAAAGACATCCATCTATAATCATGAAACAATGATGAACTTTTCTTCTATTTGGAATGTTAACATTCATTCATCTTTTGTGATGTCTTCTCTATCACAAATCAATATAAAATAATGCCACCACAAATCAATAGGAGACAATTAAAAATTTTAAAACTCTGGAATGAAAGGAAAAGACAAAGTACATAGATGTGAGTTTCTATCTTCATTGAGCTATTTCATTAGATATCTAATTCACACCTTCCAATCTAATATATGAGGATTAAACAACTCCGCGTGGATTTAAATCTTATGGGATTTCATTGAATGATCAATGTGCACGATGAAATACTCGTGATGAAAATTGAAGTTATAAAATTTCTTTAAGGAAAAAACAAAAGAAAAGCCAAAAATAATAAAATATTATATAAGTTTTAATGTTCCATTTTAAGTTCAATTATATTTTTTTGGGGACATTTTGCAAATTTTGCTGCCTAATAAAAAAAGGAGAGAAAAAAGCTAAAGTTAATCTTATGGGACATTTCAATTAGCAATTTTTGTTTATTTATACGTAATGTGCAAATACAAATTTAGCAAAGTAAAATAATAAAAATATGCAAATGTAACTCAAATGTTAGATCAATTCATGACTAAGATTGTTCTCTGATGTAAAACTACATAACTTTTTTTCCTGACAACGTTTTCTTTGGATGTACTATAAGAGTAACAATATACTAATAAAATAATAAAGGATGTTCACTTTATGCACCAATTTTTGTTTCAAAATCTAGAGTAACAGATGTGCATTATACATTATTTTTTTTAGATAATCAAATAAAAAATAAGAAAATAAATGTTTCAATTTCACATTGCCCAAAACAAATAAAAAGGCCACACAAAAAAGTAAGTCTCCGTACTTTCTAGCCCCACGTATAGAAAAAGATAACCAAATCCAAAAATAACTTCGGTGAAAATCACAACTTATAATAAGAGAACCAACAAAACAAACAATTTTTTTTTTTTTTTGGGGGGAGGGGGGGAAGTGTAATGATGCTAAACCAAGAGAGAGAAATTATTTTGCATGAATAGGAATTCTCTATGTACCCAGTATTTTTCAAACCAAAAATTTGAGTTCAATTAGTATAGAAATGAAAACTGTAAAACATGTAAAAAATAATTCAGGTAGCATTGATTTACAATGCCAGTATAAGCAAATAAAAAGAAGTTTTCAAGCAATAAAACAAACACATCATATGCATTAGAGAATGTAGATTATAAAATCACATAATAAGATAAAACAATGTATTGAAAGTAAAAGAGAAGAACTTATATTGGCATATCTCCATGTATTCGAACTATATATTGATGATTGTAATAAAAACTTTTTTCCAAAAAATTGTTGTGTTTAGACCTCTCGTTCTTCAATCTCTCTAGAGATTAGCAATCAAGCATGGATGTAAGACGCATAATTTATTCTCATATAAAGTGTTAAAAGGAATTCCAAAAGAAGAGAAAAAACAAGATCCTAAGAGTATCATATACTTTTGATATTAGGCTTTTTATGTGCAGTCGTTGTCTTAAAAAATCTAGTCTTGAAATTCCCTTGAATCACCTACAAAACTTATTAAGCAACTTGTATGACGATTACATGTATCAATTCAACTTTCAAGGTGAAACAAATGACGTGAATGCTTGCAATTTCATTTTTTTAATTATATTTTTTTCAAAACCAATTTCAAGGAAGAATTAACTAATTAATGCTAAAAATATGAAGTGACTAAATAACTAATAATGAAACTAACCAAGCGTGATAAATGTAAGAAGATTCAAGAGATGAGATTACATTGCGTGTTCAGTTATTTTTAATTTCTTAATTTATTGAATTGAAATATTTCAGGTTAATATTAAATTTCCAATTTAACTCTCGTTACAATCATAAATTCAATAATGTCTTTTTCAGAAAACTCATTTAAAAATGTCATTACTCTGCAAAATGAATTTATACTCTTTTTAAAAAAGTATGAATCCGACAATCACAAATTCGACTTAATATTCAAATTTTAGGAAAAATCTATCTCTAGTGCGATTCTAAAATCAAATATTAAAACAAAATTAATTCACTATTTCTCAATATGTAAATTAATTTGTGACGATTAAAAATAAATTTTCCTAGAAATATAACAATCAATTAAATTAATCAATTATATTAATATCCTGCGCATTTCATCACACCCCTTGAACGGGGTGTTTAGCCTAATATTTTCATATTAGAACATAACACGACAATTAAATACATGTCAAGAATAATATAAAATGAAACAAGGAAAAGAAATACGATACACAAATTTTCCCATCGAATCACGTTCTTAAAATGCATCCTGACATGCGTTTGACGTCTTCACAATTTCAACACTTGATTACAATAAAAAAAAATAAAAAATAAAACCTAAAATTTATTCTAAACTAAACTAATTTTTTTTTGTATTTTTCTATGCCTATTTTTTACTCCTAAACTGACAGTCTCTCTTCTCTTCTTTTTTTTCCGTCTCTGAGGGAGAGTCCTTTTTTAAATGAGCTATCCCTCCCCTTTTAAGTCACGAAGTTGTGTTTTTGGTTGAGAGATATTAGTGGGATATGATATAGCTAAGTCAAGGGATTTTTAAAGGGATTTGAAAAATTAATTTGCACGTGTCTTTTGGTAAGACTTGGCGGGTGAGTTTGGTCCCTATTTTAAAGGAGAATTTTTTTTTTCGGGTTTTGGGTTCCGAGTTGGTTGAAGCATGTTCGGGTTTGTGAGTTTAGCAGTTGGGTTTGATTGTCGTGGTTTGGGTGAAGATTCCAGTCGGAGGTGGATCACGACCAGGCTGTTGGTGTTGGATTTTGAATTTCGCATTTTGTTAAGGTTGTTTGGGTTTGAGGTCCCATTTTGGTTCGCCGACGTGGGTAAGGAGTGGCTGGATTTAAGGTCCGGTATTGGCCGGAGTTCGGAGGGTCATTTCTATGTAGGTTTGCTTAGGAGGTTTTTGTTTCATTTTTTTGGGTATAATGGGTTGGTTGTAATACCCCGTAATTTTATAGATTTTATTTAATGGGATTAATGAAATAAAATGGAAATTAATTCGGATTTAAATACTAGCGAGATATGAGTTGGTATTTGATTATAATGATAAGGATGAATATCATTGGGTAAATATGATAATATATGATGATAGAAATGATTAAAATTGTCTCAAGTCATAAATACGACAATTCGGAAAATTTAGTTGGGATGTGTGCATACGCGTCAGGAATCAATTTAATTGAACTTAAAATTAAAATATAATTTTATCATCCATGTGATCATTTTGAATACGCCAGTGTGTCCGGAAGGGTCGAGATAGTCAGAAAACACTAATCGAGGGTTTAGTTTGGGTCTGGGGCATTTTTAGGCTACACCGGTAACCCGAGAGGGTATTTTGGTAATTTCAATTTTGGGGGATTAGCAACCCACGAAATTTGGGTCTTGCAATCAGCCTATATCAAGACCCTTTGGGGGTCATTCATTGTCACACCAAGCCTTCATCAAAGAGAGGAGAAGTTCTAAGGGGTTTCCAAAGCCACCACCACCCGCTGCCGCGATCGCCGAAAATTGTGACCGAAAAAGAGAAGGAAAATCAACCTAGATCATCATCAAAGGATCAGAACTTCAAATCAAATTCAAGTGATTTAATCCATTAAGATTCAACAAATAAATTATCCATGTTAGAGTAGGATTTTATGATATCCTTAAAAATCTAAAAACTCATGAAATTTGGAGATGGAACCTTAATTATTGGTAGGATGATTATGTAATCTTGATTCTGGAAGAACCTCACTTAGTAGATCAAAAATCATGTGTAATTAATTTCGGATTTATGAAGAGATTACGATGATTCTTGAAGAAAAATTGAAAGATAAGACTTTTTATGAAATTGTGATGATTAATCCAAGAAAAGACCAATTGATGATGAATTATTAGTTATGGAACCTTGATAATCATGTAGTTAGGTTGTATAATGATCCTAGATGTTTACTTTAGAATTTAACACCATGAAATGAAGATTTGAGACAAGAATTGGACTTAAAATGAAACAAACCCATAGCCTTCACCTGCTTGATCAATCGATCGGAATTCGTAGTTCGATCGATCGATGGTGATCGATCGATCGATGTTCATAGGTCCATTGATCGACCTCCCCAGAAATAGTGATCTTTTTCCCCTTTTCGAATTTAAACAATTTCGGCCATTTGAAAGTTGAACGAGGGGATTATGTAAAGACGTTAGGACTTAGGAGAGACTAGCAGGGACATAATTAAAACCCCGAAACAAATTAGAATTGATTGGGAATATAATGATTGAATTTACGAGGGTTCGACAAGTAATTTTCTATTTTACGATACGGAACATGATTTATATTATTAGGAGTGATTGATTAGGATATGAAACATAAATAAAGAGCTAAGGGTATTGAATTAATATTTGGGAAAGTTTGGAGACTTAGTAAACTCTTCGGTTAGGATTAAGTACTCGAAATTTACGACGTGAGACGTATCGACAAAATATATTATATATCATCCGGAATAATCATAGTGTATGAACTTTGACTAAAGGTATAAGGCTGAAATATACCCTTAATAATATAGCCAATTATTTAAGTTATGTGAATGCTTAATATATGGATTATTATGTGTATGACATACCTACCATACTTACTATCACGGGAGGTTGGTTATTTATAAGGGCCATCTAATCTTTGTGTGACTATGGGGGGGATTTAGATTGGTACCTCAAGGGCATAGGATTGAGAATGGCTTATTTTGAGTTAATAAGTTACAGCAGACCATGAGAGCGTAGGTATGTGCGTGACCAGTGGGTATGAGAACTATGTTCGCCTCCAACATGTGTGATTTTGGATTATTGAAACGATTCCTGAGATATTTGGAATACGTAGTCCTTATGTACATGATGTACCGGGATTCGATAGCAGAGTATGTGTGCGCCACACCTTAGCCCGGGGGTGCCCGATTTGTATATTTATGCTGAGAATGATATACTTGCATTTATAACTAGCTCATTATTAAAATGTGAATACTAATATTTGAGATACTTGAATGGGATTAAAAATGTGATAATACATATCATAATTGATATAATAATTTTGATAAACAAAAAGGAAAGTTACAGGCAGAATATATTAGAACAATACGAATAGACCCCTCTATTGTAATGAGAATACAAGAAGTAAGTACAGACTAGTTAGTTAGCACCATAACTAGGATGGGTTAAGGGTATACATTAAGTGTGCACATTAGAGGGGTTAAGGACTCATGTGAGAACACGTAACATACATGTATAAAATATTTACTGTTTAATGTAATTAAACACTTGCTGTATTTTAAACTGTTTTCACCTCGAGCTCTGACCCATTTGCTTTCAAATATATTTTTCTTGTAAAACCTTTTTAGGTGCCCCGCCACAGGGACACCAAGCGTAGGAGTTCCATTCCATAGGCGTGTTGTAGTTGCAGTGGAAGTTACAGGAGCTCGGTATTAGACGCATCCACAATCTTCATTTGATTCTATTCAGGGTCATCTATCAGTTAGGGCATGTCGCCCCTTTCCATTTAGAGATAGTATTCTCAGACTACCAGTTTTATATCAGTTTTGGATTTATTTAGTCATTCAGTATTTGTATTATTCAGGGGAGTGTTACTCCAGACTCATGTTATCATTTCATTATCATTCTATTATGTTTTGGATGTGGATGTGGTATAGTTAGCTTATAATGGTTGCATGTTAATTTAATTTAATAAAATTGACATCTCACTTTTTAAATATTAGGTGGCTAGTAATTATTTAAAAACGTTTTTCGACAGTGATGCTATGGACTGAACCAACTTGACATTTTGTATTAATTTGAATAAAGGAGTAGCTAGCCGATATTTAATTAGACGGGGTGTCACAGGTGGTATCAGAGCATCAGGTTCTAGTGTCCTTAGGGTATGTATGGCTTGTTATGTTTCCGCGTAACATCCTTTGATATAGAGCCCTATATTTTTGGATTGTTGTACTCAATTATGTATCCTACGTTCTTCAGCTATTTTGAAGATATTAACTGCGTACTTATAAAACTTCTATCATTTTAGATGCCTCCTAGACGTACAAACCGAGTTCCCAGAGATGCCCAACCCGAACCTCATCCTGCACCAGCTCAGGGTTCAATGAACGCTGCTGAAGTTGTCGCCATCGTAGCCCAGGCGATAAATGCCACATTAATAGTTGTGTAGCAAGCACAGCCACATACACCGGTGGCAACCCCAATCCAGGCTCAGGCATTCCTATCCACTTAGGAACGTGTTCGGGATGCTTTTCAAAAAGTACATCCTCCGGAGTTCGTAGGAAGCTCTGATGTTATTACGACGAGCCAGTAAAAAAAGGACATTCAAAGGCACTTCAGGATGTACAAGTGTATAGACGTGAAGAGGCAGGTAATGGATACTTTCAATCTAGTAGGATCATCACTATAGTGGTGGGAGTCAATTTTCACCGCATAAGAGAAAGACGTTCTTTCGATATAAGAGTTCTAGGTGCGGTTCGACCGCAAATATTTTCCCTCAGCGGTTCAAACAGAAATGAGGTGAAAATTAATGAATCTTAAACAGGAGGGAAATACAGTGGAAGAATACGAGATGAAATTCACTAAACTCCTGAATATCATCCCCGATGATATCCCCACAGAGCAGAGGAAAATCCAGAGGTTTATAGATGGGTTGACATGGAGGATTCGTCAGCACTTGCTAGGAAATCTCTCGTTGGCCACCTACTCGTATGTGGTTAACGTGGCCTTACTACACTGCCAGGACCACCGCTTTCACTTGATAGAAGGTAAGCGAGCAGGAGGGTCCAGCCAGCAGGGCGAAATAGGAGGAAATGGTGCTAACGGGGCACAGTTAATTCAGGGACAGAATAGACAAAGTGAATAGGGTCCCCAGCAGGGGGATTTTAAGAGATTTAGATTAGGGGATTTAGGCATGGACAAGGAGGTTTTAGGCATGACCAATAAGGCTAACACGATCATTAGGGACATCAAGGCCATAATCAACAGTTTCAGCAGGGCCAGTATGGCCAGGGAAGGGGTGGTAAGGGCCATCAGGGCCGCAGGCAGCAAGGTCAAAGAGGGGGAAACTTCTTGGAGAAATGTCTCCTATGTAGCAAGACTGGCCATAAATGCCAGGATTATTTTGAAAGGGACAGGGCCTCGCAACAGCAGCAGGGTGCTCGTAATGAGCCCCAGAGACCAATTTTCTCCGCCGCCCTCCCAGCGCCATTGCAGATGCCGGCATTACCACTAATTCCAACAGTCCCAATCCAGCAGGGACATCTTTAGTATGGGAGAGTTTATCAATTCCAGCAGGCCACAGTCCCATAGTATCCACCTGCGATTCAGGGTATGTTTTCTATTCAGGGGACTATGGGGCGTATTTTATTTAACACGGGGGCTACACACTGTTTTATTATCACGAGATTTGCGTATGCTATGGGATTATTAGAGATCGCGGAGAGCACCGTTACATGTGTAGATTCACCATTGAGTAGGGGTTCTGTGATTTCCTTTATATGTAGAGGAGTTGGTGTAGAGATCAGGAGGCTTATTTTGCCTGCTGATATGTTAGTATTAGATATGACCGAGTATGATGCTATTATTGGTATGGATTGGTTGATTGCGTATCGAGCCATGATTGATTCTTATAGTAGGAGTATTATTTTTGCCACACCTGGGCAGGAGATGTTTCTAGTGGCGATGCCTCGCCCTGAGGGAGGATTGTCCACACACTTGTATTATATAGAGGAGGAGACCTTTAGGGAGGTGGTAATACCACTTGATTCGATTCCGATTGTTAGGGAGTTCGCTGATGTATTTCAGAATATTCTTGGATTTCCACTAAGTAGAGAAATAGACTTCGTTATAAATTTGGCACCGAGCACTCAGCCAATAGCCTGCACACCTTACCATATGGCTTCAATGGAGATGAGGGAGATACGGGACCAGATAGAGCAGTTGTTGGGTCAGGGGTTTATCCGGAGGAGTACTTCACCATGGGGTGCTCCTGTGTTGTTTGTTAAGAAAAGGGATGGATCTCTGTGGTTGTGTATCGATTATCGAGAACTAAATAAAGTCACACTACGGAATAAATATCCGTTGCACCGAATCGATGACTTATTGGACCAGTTGAGAGGATTTGCCTTCTTCTCAAAGATTGACTTGAAATCAGGGTACCATCAATTGCGAATTAGGGAGCAGGATGTCTCGAAGACTGCCTTCCTGACAAGATATGGTTCCTATGAGTTCAGGGCTATGCCTTTTGGCCTGACCAATGCCCCAGCTCTGTTTATGGACTTGATGAATATGGTGCTCAAAGAATTTCTGGACCAGTTCATCATCATCTTTATTGATGACATTCTGGTTTACTCCCAGACAGAGGAAGGGCATGCCAACCACTTAAGATAGGTTTTACAGACACCACGTCAGAACGAGTTATATGCAAAATATGAGAAATGTGGGTTTTGGCTGAAGGAGGTCCAATTTTTGGGTCATATCGTCTCGGACAGGGGATTATCTGTTGATCCAGGGAAGGTATCCGCAGTGAGGGAGTGGGGACAACCCAAGACACTGATAGAAATACGTAGTTTCTTGGGCCTAGCAGGATACTAGAGGAGGTTTATTCAGTGGTTCTAAAAAATACCGGGTCCTTTGACACATCTAACTCGCAAAGGTGTGCCATTTATCTGGAGCGATGTTTGTCAATTGACATTCGATGAGTTGAAGGAAAAGTTGACCTCAGCACCAGTGTTAGCATTACCCAGGCTGGGGGTGGAGTACCTAGTCTACACTAATGCATCCTTACTAGGACTTGGGGGAGTACTGCAGCAGGAAAGTCAGGCCATAGCTTATGCTTCCCGTAAGCTTAAACCTCATGAGAGGAGTTACCCCACCCATGACTTGGAGCTAGCGGCAGTCGTCTTTGCTTTTCGGATTTGGAGACATTATCTCCTTGGGGATAAATTCCGTTTATTCACAGATCACAAGTCGCTTCAGTACCTCTTCACCCAGAAGGAGCTGAATATGCATCAACGCCGTTGGCTAGAATTTTTGAAGGATTATCAGTTCAATATCCAATACCACCTAGGGAAGGATAACGTGATAGTAGACACGCTGAACTGTAGGCCAGTAGGTGAGGTTGTCGAGGTGTGGAAAGCAAAATGGAAGGAGTTGGGACACCAAGACGCAGTGGCCCGATCATTTATGTATGTAATGACAATTACACAGGAAACAGACCCGTTTTGTCAGGAGCAGATAGTACAACTGTTAGCAGAAGGAGACGGATCTTATTTCATTAGTTCAGACGGGGGCTTATGCTTTAATGGCAGGTTAGTTGTTCCTGAGGGAGAAGACTTGCGACACGAGGTAATGAAAGTGTCGCATGGGTCGCGATTCACGGTGCATCCCGGTGGGGATAAAATGTACCAATATATGAGGCGACAATACTGGTGCATCGGAATGAAAAGAGATATTGTCGAGTTTGTTTTGAAATGTGCAACGTGCTAACTAGTAAAAGTGGACCATCAGAGGCCGGCAGGACTTTTACAATCGCTAGAGAACCCTATGTGGAAATGGGAGAGCATTTCCATGGACTTCATCATGGGATTACCTACATCGCCGAGAGGTCACAACTCCTTATAGGTGATCGTAGATCGGTTGACAAAGGTTGCCCACTTTCTGCCAGCCAGGACAGATTACACGGTGGGACAGTATGCCCAGATTTTCATAGGGAAATAGTAAGACTCCATGGGGTTCCTCTCAATATCGTTTTTGACAGAGATAAAATATTTGTGTCACAATTTTGGGAGAGTTTCCAGGAAGTCATGGGAATAAAATTTTGATTAAGTATAGCCTATCACCCACACACAGATGGGAAAACTGAACGAACAAATCAGATGTTAGAAGACATGTTACGCATGTGTACAGTAGACTTTGGAGGTGGTTGGGAGCAGTATCTTCCACTGGTGGAGTTTGCCTATAATAACTCCTACCAGTTCACTATTGGTATGGATCCATTCGAGGCATTGTACGGTAGACCTTGTTGCTCCCCATCATGTTGGCTAGAGGTGGGGGATAACAAACTCCTTGGACCGGAGATGATTTAGGATACTTCGACGAGAATAGAGATGACACGGAGCCATATTCGAGTAGCTCAGGACCGCCCAAAAAGCTATGCTGATGCCAAAAGGTCCTTTCGAGAGTTCAATGTGGGGGATTAGGTACTGCTTAGAGTATCTCCTATGAAGGGTATTATACATTTTGGGAATAAGGGAAAGTTGGCACCTAGATATGTGGGGCCATTCCCTATCATCGAACAAATTGGGACAGTCGCCTACAGACTCGGATTACCGAAACACTTGCATAGGGTCTATGACGTGTTCCATATTTTCTCACTCAGGAGATATCTTCAAGACGAGTTGGCCCATACTCACATTAAGTTAGAAGATATTGATCTTCTGCTCGATAGCTCCTATGAGGAAGGGCCAATTGCTATTCTAGACCATAGCGAAAGGAAACTGCGGTCAAGTATAGTACCATTAGTATGTGTTCAGTGGCGGCATCATAATGCTAAGGAGTCTACCTGGGAGCGTGAGCATGAGATGCGCGAGCGTTATCCAGAATTATTTTTTCCAAGTATAATTTAATTCCAAATTTCGGGACGAAATTCAGTTATTAGGGGGCAAGTATGTAATACCCCGTAATTTTATAGATTTTATTTAATGAGATTAATTCAATAAAATGAAAATTAATCCGGATTTAAATACTAGCGAGATATGAGTTGGTATTTGATTATGATGATAAGGATGAATATCATTGGGTAAATATGATAATATATGATGATAGAAATTATTAAAATTGTCGCAAGTCATAAATACGACAATTCGGGAAGTTTAGTTGGGATGTGTGCATACGCGTCAGGAATCAATTTAATTGAACTTAAGAGTAATATATAATTTTATCATCCATATGATCATTTTGAGTGCGCCAGTATGTCCAGAAGGGTCGAGATAGTCAGAAAACACTAGTCATGGGTTTAGTTTGGGTCCCGGGGCATTTTTAGGCCACACCGGCAACCCGAGAGGGTATTCTGGTAATTTCAATTTTTGGGGATTAGCAACCCACGAAATTTGGGTCTTGCAATCAGCCTATATCAAGACCCTTTGGGGGTCATTCATTGTCACACCAAGCCTTCATCAAAGAGATGAGAAGTTCTAAGGGGTTTCCAAAGCCACCACCACCTACCACCGCGATCGCCGAAAATTGTGACCGAAAAAGAGAAGGAAAATCAACCTATATCATATTCAAAGGATCAGAACTTCAAATCAAAGGCAAGTGATTTAATCCATTAAGATTCAGCAAATAAATTATCCATGTTAGAGTAGGATTTGATGATATCCTTGAAAATCTAAAAACTCATTAAATTTGGAGATGGAACCTTAATTATTGGTAGGATGATTATGTAATCTTGATTTTGGAAGAACATCACTTAGTAGATAAAAAATCATGTGTAATTAATTTTGGATTTATGAATATATTATGATGATTCTTGAAGAAAAATTGAAAGATAAGACTTTTTATGAAATTGTGATGATTAATCCAAGAAAAGACCAATTAATGATGAATTATCAGTCATAGGACCTTGATAATCATGTAGTTAGGTTGTATAATTATCCTAGATGTTTACTTTAGAATTTAACACCTCGAAATGAAGATTTAAGACAAGAATTGGACTTAAAATGAAGCAAACCCATAGTCTGCACCTTCTTGATCAATCGATCAATATTCATAGGTCGATCGATCGATGTTCGTAGGTCGATCGATCGACCTCCCCATAAACAATGATCTTTTTCCCCTTTTCGGATTTAACCGATTCCGGCCATTTGAAAGTTGAAGGAGGGGATTATGTAAAGACGTTAGGACTTAGGAGAGACAAGTAGGGACTTAATTAAAACCCTGTAACATATTTGAATTGATTGGGAATATAGTGATTGAATTTATGAGGGTTCGACAAGTAATTTCCTATTTTACGATACGGAACATGACTTATATTATTAGGAGTGATCAGTTAGGATATGAAATATAAATAAAGAGCTAAGGGTACTGAAGTAATATTTGGGAAAGTTTGGAGACTTAGTAAACTCTTCGGTTAGGATTAAGTACTCGAAATTTATGATGTGAGACGTATCGACAAAATATATTATATATCATCCAGAATAATCATAGCGTATGAACTTTGACTAAAGGTATAAGGCTGAAATATACCCTTAATAATATAACCAATTATTTAAGTTGTGTGAATGATTAATATATGGATTATTATGTGTATGACATACCTACCAAACTTTCTATCACGGGATGTTGGTTATTTATAAGGGCCATCTAATCTTTATGTGCCTATGGGGGGATTTAGATTGGTACCTCAAGGACATAGGACTGAGAATGGATTATTTTGAGTTAATAACTTACAACAGACCATGGGAGCGGTGCGTGACCCATGGGTATGAGAACTATGTTTGCCTCCAATATGTGTGATTTTGGCTTATTAAAACGATTCCTGAGATATTCGGAATACGTAGTCCTTATGTACATGATGTACCGAGATTCGATCACAGAGTATGTGTGCATCACACCTTAGCCTGGAGGGTGCCCTATTTGTATATTTATGTTGAGAATGATATACTTGCATTTATAACTAGCTCATTGTTAAAATGTGAATACTAATATTGAGATACTTGAATGGGATTAAAAATGTGATAATACATATCGTAATTGATATAATAATTCTGATAAACAAAATGGAAAGTTACATGAAAAATATATTAGAACAATACGAATAGACCCCTATATTTTAATGAGAAGACAAGAAGTAAGTACAGACTAGTTAGTTAGCACCATAACTAGGATGGGTTAAGGGTATACATTAAGTGTGCACATTAGTTGAGGGGTTAAGGACTCATGTGAGAACACGTAACATATATGTATAAAATATTTACTGTTTAATGTAATTAAACACTTGTTGTATTTTAAACTGTTTTCACCTCGGACTCTGACCCGTTTGCTTTCAAATATATTTTTCTTGTAAAACCTTTTTAGGTGCACCGCCACAAGTGTGGCCATCCCCGATCCTCGCCGCGAACGGGCACGTGAAGGAATGATCCTCAGGTCCCGCGCATCCCTCTCTGGTGCGCTTCGGCCGACGTCGTTTGAGATGAGGTGTAAAAATGTAGAGAGATTTTGAGTCGCGAGTTTATTTTACTCAAAACTGACAAAAGAAAAAGGGGAAGCCATCCTGAAGGATGGCATCCAAAGACGTACTGGTGCATATGAAACCAAAATGATTCGAGAAGGGTTCAGAGGCTAAGTTAAGAAACAGGAAGGTGTTAGGCACCCATTCCGCCCTTTCGATCTCTCATGGATGTTTGTTATCTTCCTTTTTATTTTCCCCGTGATATGTGTGCATGTGTATATATATAGTGGAGATAGGAATCCTCGAATTGTATCATGGAAAAGATAAAACGAGTCATCCGTAGGAAGGTATAAAAATAATAGTAGAAAATAAGATTTACGCGATTACTCTTACGTTGATCGTTATAATGGAACGATAACGCATATGGAGTGATACGTCACTAAGAAAAAGTATATAGAATATAAGAAAATTGGATTTAGAGAAGATAGAAAATGAAAGAGAAAGTGAGAATAGGACTCGAGTCTCGGGTTTTACCCCGAGACGCCTACGTAGCCTATAAAGGCATCAAAGTCCACGTAGTTCGCATACAAAATGAGGGGTGGGGTTTATCCCATAAATCCAAATGGGGGATCTCTTATTTGTGAGTGTGTGTGTGTGTAGAAAAAGTGTTTTAGTTGTGAGAAAAGTGTGAGAAAAATATGAGAATCCCTATTTGGAATTTATGAGCAAACTCTATTTTTCTTGTTTTTTGGGTTTTATTTATATGAAAAAAAGAGATGTGCAATAATACAAAATAAAAAGTACATTAGGATGTGTGATATGAGATAATAAAAGTGTTAGGTAATAAAACAAGTTATTGCGAATTTAAGAGAATTTGAAGAGAAAGTTGGCCCTCCTTGAAGATCTTGAGATTGATTTTGAATGTTGGAGAGCAACCTTTGCACTTGGATGATGATGGAGAGTGTCTAATTCACCAAGTTTGATGAAAAGGATGATGAAAAGTGGAAGTTAGAGAGGGATTTGGATGTTAAAATCGCCCTGTCTTCGAGAGAGTTTTTTGGGATTCGCTGAGAGTGATTTTTATCAGACCTGGGCTCTCTTTGCCAATGAGGTAAAGGCCTCCTTTTATAGGCCCAGGTCACTGCCGATAGGCATAGACCTAGTCCTGCCTATCGTCATCTGCCGTTTGGCAGTGTGTTTCAGGACTTTTCAAAAAATTAGCTGTCGAGGGAAAATCATTGGTCAGAATCGCATACGGGGTGGACCATTGGAAAGCTAATTCAGAGACCTTTGAAAGTCCTTTGTACCGCTCCCTGGTTCGGAAGTTGACTTTGGGTCAAATATGGCTTGGAAGCGTTTGTCGGTCCATTGGACGGAGAATCGTTTGGACGCAAACGGATCGTTCGTCCGCATGGCAAGTCTGAATCGTGCACGGGATAGATTGTTGGAAAGGCTAGGAGATGTACTTCGACATTACAAAGAGTTTGACCCAGTTTGGTGAGTGGACTTTGGTCAACTGGGCCCTAGAAGCATTCGGTGACCTCTTGGAGTCAAATAGATCGTTTGTCCGCATGGTAAGTCAGAATCGCGCACAGAGCGAACCATTGGAAAGGGGTTTCAGTACCCTTCAAAGATTCATCCAGTCTCAGTCAAGATGAAGAGTTGACTTAGGTCAAATAGAGCTCGGGAGCGCCCGGTGGCCTCTGGATCAAGTTTCGAACGCAAACGGATCGTTCGTCCGCATGGTAAATCAGAATCGCACATGGGATAGACCGTTGGAAAGGGAATTCAGTTCCCTTTGAAGATTCATTTAGCCTTAGTCAATCTGAAGAGTTTGACTTTTTGGTCAAACGGAGTCTGGGAGTGCCCGATGGATTCTAGGTCAGTACTCGGGGTATGACCTGGGTTTGTAGTGATGAAGGGAGGTACTAAGGACCTAAGGAGAGTTAGGGGTAACAGAATAGGGTGTCTATAGAGCCCCTCAATGGGTGAGTTTGGAACAAATGATAACCGTCGAATAGACACCACATAATGCTTTTGAGGGAGTATGACCGATTCAGAGGGTTGAGGCCGATTCTGAGGACCTGAGGGGTGTGCTGAGGATGGTTTGAAGGATGATCAAAGGTTTAGGTCTATTCTGAGGACCTGAAGTGATGCTGGGGGATGACAAATTTTGTGGATCAAAGCCAAATTTGCAGGCTTAAGTAATGAGAGTGACCGATTCTGCGGGTTAAAGCCAATTTTGCGAGATTATGGTGAAGGTCTAATAACCGAGGTCAATTATAACTTAAGAGTGGTAACGACCGAGGACCGAGGTCAATTCTGATCTAACTCAGGTAACGGTCCAAGACCGAGGTCAATTCTGACCTAAAAGTGGTGGCGATCGAGAACCGAGGTCATTTTTTACCTAACTCATGTGACGATCCAAGACCGAGGTTAATTCTGACCTAAGAGGGGTGACGACTGAGGATCGAGGTTAATTCTGACCTAACTCAGGTGACGATCCAAGACCGAGGTCAATTTTGACCTAAGAGTGGTGATGATCGAGGACCGAGGTTAAGTCTGACCTAACTTAGGTGACGATCCAGGACCGAGGTCAATTCTAACCTAAGAGGGGTAAAGACCGAGGACTTAAGCTAATTTTGACCTAACTCAGGTGACAATCCAAGACCTAGGTTAATTCTGACCTAAGAGTAGTGACGACCGAGGATCGAGGTCAATTCTGACCTAACTTAGGTGACGATCTAAGACCGAGGTCAATTCTGACCTAAGAGTGGTGACGACCGAGGACCGAGGACCGAGGTTAATTCTGACCTAACTCAGGTGACAATCCAAGACCGAGGTCAATTCTGACCTAAGAGTGGTGATGATCGAGGACCGAGGTCAATTTTGACCTAACTCAGGTGACGATCCATGACCCAGGTCAATTCTGACCTAAGAGTGGTGATGATCGAGAACCGAGGTCAATTATGACCTAACTCAGGTGATGGTCTAAGATCGAGATCAATTCTAACCTAAGAGTGGTGACGACCGAGGACCGAGGTCAATTCTGACCTAACTCAAGTGACGATCTAAGACCAGGGTCAATTTTGACCTGAAAGTGGTGACGACCGAGTACTAAGGTCATTCTGACCTAACTCAGGTGACGATTCAAGACCGAGATCAATTCTAACCTAAGAGTGGTGACGATCGAGAATCGAGGTCAATTCTGACCTAACTCAGGTGACAATCTAAGACCGAGGTTAATTCTGACCTAAGAGTGGTGACGATCGAGGACCGAGGTCAATTCTAACCTAACTTAGGTGAAGATCCAAGATCGAGGTCAATTCTGACCTAAGAGTGGTGACAACCGAGGACCGAGGTCAATTCTGACCTAACTTAGGTGACGATCCAAGACCGAGGTCAAATCTGTCCTAAGAGTGGATAAAGATTGGATTTTGATTCTGCTGGAGAAAGTGCCTTGTGGTCTTGATCTGAGCTGGGGAAGCTTTTGTTTCTTTAGGAGGCCTCGCAGGGGGGAACAACCAATTTTGGTGCCGTAAAAACTCCGCTGGGGAAGTGATTAGGCGATCCTTAGAGATCCTCTGGGGCTTTTTCGGGAGGAGATTCACTTGGTTTTTGAGGATTCCGCTGGGAAAGAGGGGTTCTGCTTGAGGGAATGTGAAATTTTCCCTGTGAAAATGTTATAATTTCTTCCTGGTATTTTTAGGAATTTTCTGAGGATTTTTCGGGGCTTTCTGGTATTTTCTGGGAATTTATGTACGAAATTTAAGGTGGGTGCCGGTTAGCATGATATGAGGGGTGCCATTCGACAGTGGCACAGACTTTTGGACTGCCTCGGGAAGGTAAGGAGTCAGTGCCGATCTGTATGGTTGGGGTAAGTGCCGATCGGCATGGCGTTTGGCATCCTATATAAAGGGGGCGAATCCCTTCATTTTTTCACAGCTTCTTTGCTTTCTCTCTTTCTGCGATTTCTCTACAAATCGTTCTAGCATTTCGATTTTTAAGAAATGGCCGCCTTTGTCAGCACTGCAGTCCACAGGGAGTGGTTGACCGTTGATGACTGGGCGAATGTGGAATAGAGGGCCAGGGCGCCTCTTGCTTTGGGGAGTGAGAACTCCTTTGATGCGTTTGAGCCTATTGCGGATGAGCGAACTTTGCCGCGAGAGCCGTCGCATCATCTCTCTTCGAGAGTGAATCCTGGCGGTTATGTAAGTAACCCGACCTTTGGCATTCCTTTCTTTTTGGAGATTTTTCTTTCTTTCTTGACTTCTGATGAGATTTTTTCTTTTTACCAGTCTGATATTTCTTTGAAGAACATGCGCGCTAGTGGGACGATGGGGCTTAGGGATGTCTGGGAGCATCTCCCACCTGTGGTGCGTTGGGTGGTATCATTAGCGGGTTTTAGGAGGTTAGTATCTGCGCTAGATGAGATGCCTCATTCGACAGCGATCCTGTGCGCTTTTGGGGAGAGTTGGTGGGATACTACTCACACCTTCCATTTTGGTTTTGGGGAGATGACTGTGACTCCCATAGATGTGCAGCAACTGTTGGGTCTGGATTATGATGGAGAGCAGATAGAGGTGGATCGCTCTTTACGGGTGAGACTGAAGGCAGTGCGTGCGGCACTTGGTGATGTAACGAGGATAGTTTCTGGGGCGGCTGTCCCTGCTGAAGGATGTTCTGTTGGGCAGGGTGACTGATGTGGAGGATGGGATACAAGTGAGGCAGATGGACCGATTATTCATTTTGCTGGTGTTGGGAGGTTTCATGGTGGCGTCGAGCAGCGACGTCGTCCATTTGTGGTTCTTATCGTACCTGAGGATGTTTTCAAACATCCCTTTCTATGATTGGGGGAGTCTGACTTTGGCGACCCTTTACTCTTCTCTGGATGCATTCAGACCGTACTGCCGAAAAACCTTTACTGGAGCCATGTACCTTCTTGAGGTATTCTTCAGTTTGCGCATTTCTTTTCATGTATTCGCATTTTCCTTTCATGCATTCGCATTTTCCTTATACGTATCTTTTTTGAATTCTTTTCTTTAATAGACGTGATTTTATGAGGTGATTGGGTGCAATACCCCACTGATCGCTCTGAAGGATGAAACTGTTGGGGGCTCCTGTCGGTTGTATCGATTGCGTAAGGCCAATCGGCAGTTGAAGGGATCTCTCTCTCTGGAGGCGGTGCTTCAGGTTTTGAATGACCTGACCAGTGGTAGGGTAAGACTCTTTCAATTTTCAATCTTAGTTTTTGCGCCTTCTGATCTTTTATTGATTTATGCTTGTTTGGAGATTTTTAGGTGACCTTTTATCCCTAGGGGACAGCCATTCAGGATGTGGGGACGAACGGGGTGAATGCACAAATGAGGCGTTTGTTGGCTTATGAGTTCGGCCATTCCTGGTATCTCGGAGAGTGGGTGGTTCGCCAGATTTCTTAGGAGGAGGTGGTGGTGCCACCTGCACAGCCCCCTATGTCTATGAGGTGGGAGCGACTGCTGTCGGAGGATGCGAGGATCGCGACAATGATCGGCGAGTCCTACTTGTTGTACACTGATACGGCTGCGCCGTATGACTATATGGACTTTGCGATCAGCTGGTTGATGGCGCCCAGCATATATGATGCCCTACCTTTCCCTCCTGCGGGTTCGATTAGGGCGGTGGGATCTTCTCACAGTGGCGGTGGTCCGTCAGCATCTGCGGTGGCGACGACTTCAGAGGTTCCTTTTATGCGGTTGCATACTCCTTCGTACAACATCCGACGGGCTGATGGAGGGATAGTGCCTATGCTGCATCGTCCTTATGCAGCGGATTCGGAGGAGTTGGGTTTGACAGAGGAGGTCCTCCGACCTGCGGTATACCTTTATGTTCTTCTCTTTCTTTCTTTTCTGTTTTAGTCATCTCTGCTTTGATATTGATTCTGCTTTTTTCTTGCATCAAGTCCGAGTGTCGACCACTTGGCTAAGAGACATCTGAGGCTGGATATCTTCGGCGACTGCCCATATTCGGGATATAGTTCCTATTCCTTCTTACTTGTTGGCATCTGCTTCTTTCGGAGAGGACTCTGGCTCGGGTAGTGGTTGTGTATCATCTCGCCGTAGGGGAAAGAGAGCACGTCACAGGGGTGGAAGCTCTTAGTGAGAGAGAGAGAGAGAGAATCTGGATTCGGGCTGAGTCCCGTTATTTTTTCTTTTTCTTTTTATTTCCTACAAAATTGATGTAACACAAAAAATATATAGATGCTGCAATGGAGTTTTTTATTATCTTTTATTAATGATGAATGAATGCATGCACATGCGCTTTTTACTTTGCTGCTGAGACCGTAAAAAGGAGTATTTTTAGAATTTTTGAAGGAAAGATTTTAATTAAAAGGGGAAATTATATAAGGAGAAAAGGGGATTTTGAAATCCTATTGAGAATATCAATTTATTTTTATTGAGTTTTCTGATTTGACAAAAGAGGAAAAGAGGGAAATTTCTAAAAATGGGGGGTTGCCGATCGGCAAGCACCCTGTCCTGCCTATCGACAGTTCAGTCCAATCCCATCAATTCAAAGCTTTTATTGGTACCCTCTTCATCATTTGGTACTTTGTGGGGTAGGATTCCATTCAATTTCTGCAAGGATTATGTCCCTTGTAAGGGTTCTCAAGTATAAAAAGGGGTAAGGGTGGAGTGTTTTCATCACACCCTCGCATTCTTCCTTACTTGCCCACTATCTCTTAGCCTTGGAAGCAATGTGCTCTTATAATGTCGACTATGATGCTTTCAACATGCGTCGAGTCTCCTTGTCGCGCAATCGGCCTATTGAGTGGAACATGTTGATGGCGGCGATACAATTCTGGTACCCTGAAGACCATGTATTTCACTTTGGGTTGGATGAAGTTTATCCTACCTACGAGGAATTTTCTGCCATGCTAGGTATAAATCCCAGTGTTGCTGCACTTTTCCCGAATTTTCCCTTTCTCCCAAGGATTTATTGGTCGGGCTTCTTCATATTTCGCCTTCGGTGGCCAGATCACTGGTTGCTGGAGGAATGATCTCCCTCCTGACGGTGTTGCAGTCTGTGCATTTGCGGTAAGTATGTGATTCTGGCTAAGCTGGAGCCATTGCCCTGAACCTAGTTTTAAAATTACTGCTGGTGACTAGGGAACTGCTGGTGGACCCGCAACTTGCAGCCATTACATACCATCATAATCCTACGATGGTGATACTAGCAGAGACCCTGAATGTCCTGGATGCCTAGAGAGAAGGTCGTTCTGACTTTCTGAGGGGTAGCCCCGTGATGCTGTTCATGTGGTTATCTGAAAGACTCCGCTTGGTGGCCCCTCCAGAGTATCCTTTATCGGCTATACCCAACTTCTTCAGCGTTGGCTTGGATATTGAGAGCTAGGAAAACTGGTTTGTGGAGAATGGGTCCCGAAATCTGTATTGGTCAGTGCCTTGGTGGGGGTAGTTGCAGCCTGTTCTGGAGCTAGGAGAGTACTCATATGTGCAACTGGTTGGTCTCAGACATACCTCTTTTTATTTCCCTTGGTGGCTTTTGTGCCAATTTGACTGGGCACAGGTTGTGCCACCTCGAACACTAAATTTCTTTCCGGTAGACATTTTGATCGAGCGCCTGCGTCTGTTGCTTAGATCTTTGTGGGAGAATCGTCATCCATTGACCCGTCCCTCTTATTCAGTTAGGAGAGTTTGGCATGTCCCTGGAGATTATATGAAGTGGTTGTGGAGGAGAGTAGTCAACAAGATGTTGGCAATGGAGACTGGACAAAGATGGTTTGTTTTTTTTAACACCATGGAAGGGGGTGTTGTGGTTTTTTCGAAATTGGTTCAGACTTATCGGTCCATGGAGTGTTTACAGCACTTTATTCAGGCAGGGGGAGTTTGGGGACCCCGGGATGTAGATGATGAGGGTGTAGGCTCCTCTGGTTTCTGTGGGTAGGACTCTTGGAGAGTTTATTTGTGTAATAGGGAATAAATGTGGGGATTTTATTTGGCTTTTTATGGCAGTAGGGGGAAGGGAGTTATTCGTTCCTTTTCTTATGTAATCTGTGCTGCAATTTCTTTTTAATGAAATAAGCAAGTTTCTGATCATGCACCTATGCCTTTCGATGAATTTTATATTTTTGAATTATCTATACCGATCTCCAAGGCATACATAATCCTTTTGTTCAAGTATTTGTTAGAATGAACTGCCGTTCTCGGAGATAAGAAAATAATAGTATTTTGTGAAAAAGAAATACTTTGATCCTGTAAGATGTATGAGCTGCCTACGTACCTCTGGGATTTTGAATTTTTTTTATTTTTCTTGAAAAATGTTTTTTTTACAGAGGATCAGGCCCACGTAGTTCTGGGTAGAGGGAAATGAAGAGATTTTTTTTTAGAATAGAAGGGAGATGAGAAGAGTCGTAGCACGCCGAGATTCTAGACTAGGGGTAGAATTTCTTGAGACGATCCAGGTTGACTGGATGAGTCATCTCCTTCCCATCTAGGTCAGTGAGCATGGCGGCACCGTCGGATAAGATTTTCTTCACAATGTAGGGGCCGCTCCAATTGGGCTTGAATTTCCCTCTCGGGTCCCAGATGGGTTCTATTATCTCCTTTAGGGCTAAATCCCATTCCCGGACATCGCAGTTTTGACTCTCTTATTAAATGATCGCTCTATTCGGTGATGGTACCCCTGTATATGGTAAAGAGATTTCAATCTTCTTTCATCTAGGAGGATCAGCTCATCGAGATGGATTTGGCACCAGTCTTCTTCACTAACTTTACTTTCAAGCATGACACGTAGCAAGGGTATTTCCAGCTCCATAGGTACGACTGCTTCCATACCGTAGACCAGAGAGTAAGGGGTAGCCCCAGTAGAGGTTTGAATTGAGTTTTGATAGCCCAGAAGTCGTACGGGATCCGGTCGGCCCAATCCCTACAGCTTTCGGTCATCTTGCTGGTGATGGCTTTAAGGTTCTTATTGGCTGCTTCAACTGCACCATTGGTCTGAGGTCGGTAGGGAGAAGATTTTTATCTCTAAATCCCGTACTCGTTGACTACTTTTATGACTTATGCTTCTAAGTGCAACCCGTTATCTGACACTAACTCGTGTGGAACCCCATATCGGCAGATAACATTTTTCTTGAGGAATTTGGCCACTTTCTTGGTGTTCAATACTGCGTATGACTCAACTTCGACCCATTTGGTGAAGTAAACAATGGCAACTAGGATAAACTCATGTCTGTTTGAAGCCTTTGGTGTAACCTTCCCTATGATGTTGACACCCCAGGTGGAGAATGACCAGGGAGAGGTCATGTTGTATAATTCTCCCGAAGGCAGGTGTTGAAGATTGGAGAACTGTTGGCATTTGAGGCATTTCCGGACATAGGCGGTGCAATCTTGGGCCATGATGGTTAAGTAATAGCCCTGTCGGATGATCTTCTTGGCAAGCATGTGATCGTTTATGTGGGGCCCGCATTCCCCGCTGTGGATCTTCTGCATTATCTTCTCAATCTCAGCCCCTACGATATAGTGTAGATGAGTTCCATCGAAGTTCCTCTTGAATAGAGCTTTATAACAGATGATGTACTGGGTGACTAGTCTTCGATGGGTCGTTCGGTGTTTCTTATTGGAACCCTATGTATACCTACCATGTTTGAGGAGGCACCAGATATCATAGTACCAACAATCGGCTAGTTCAAGATCTTCGGTGGAGATAAGCTCAATATGGTAGCAGTGTATTGGTTTGTCTTGCTTTTGAACTAGGAAGGGGGTCATTGTTATTCCTTCAGGCATGTCGACCATGGAGGCCAAGGTAGCGAGAGCATCGGCTAGGTTATTCTTTGCTCAAGGTAGGTAATGGAAGGTGATATCTCAGAATCGGGAGGCTAACTCTTCTAAGTGGGCATGGAAGGGTTGAAGCTTTTCATCCTTGACTTTCCACTTTCTGAGCGCTTGACCGATGATGAGGGCAGAATCCCCATAGACATCAAGGTATTGAATACCTTTCTTGAGAGCAACTTTGAGGCCTACTGTGCATGCCTCATATTCCGTCATGTTGTTGGTGCAAGGAAAATCCAATTTGATAGCGATGGGAGTGTGGGAGTCATCAGGGGCGATCAGAAGTATCCCAATGCCATATCCCTTTTTGTTGGTCGCGTCGTCAAAGAACATTTTCCATCGAAGGTTATCTTGAGCGGTGCAGAGGATATTCTCATCTGGGAATTCGGAGATCCAGACATTTGCTTCTTTTACGGGGTAATCAGCGAGGAAGTTAGAGATGGATCTTCCTTTAACGGCTTTTTACGTGACATACACGATATCGAACTCGGTTAGGAGCATCAACCATCGGGCCATTCGACTGGATAAAGTAGGTTTCTCAAGCACGTATTTGATGGGATCCATTCGAGATACAAGTTTAATGGGGAAGGCGAGCATGTAATGTCGCAACGTTTGGGTAACCCAGATTAGTGCGACACACGCCTTTTCTAAAGTAGTGTAGTTGACCTCGTACCTGGACAATTTGCGACTGGCGTAATATATGGCTCTTTCTTTGTGGGAGTCTTCAAGGTATTGGTCTAGCAAAGCCCCAGCTGCAGTGTCGGTTATGGTTAGGTATAGGAGCAAAGGGAGACCAGGCTGTGGTGGCATGAGCACTGGAGGTTGGGTCAGATATTATTTAATTCGGTCAAAAGCTTCTTGGCAGGCCTCATTCCAAACCTTGGTTGAATCCTTTCAAAGGACTTTGAAGATCGATTCACAGATGGAGGTTAGCTGGCTGATGAACCGGCTGATATATTACAATTTCCCAAGAAAGCCTCAGACTTCTTTCTCTATTCGGGGCGGTGGCATCTCAAGTATGGCCTTCAACTTTGTGGGATCTGCTTCTATCCCCTTCTCACTGACCATAAATCCTAAGAGTTTTCCCTTTGTAACGCTGAAGACACATTTTTTTGGATTGAGTCTCATCTGATACCGCGTAGTCGTTCGAAGAACTTCCGAAGAGCGGGAACATGACCTTATTTAGTTTTGGACTTAATAATCATATCATCCATATAAACCTCGACTTCTTTGTGAATCAGATCGTGCAGGATGGTTGTGGCTGCCCTTTGGTAGGTGGCCCCAGCATTCTTGAGACCAAATGGCATAACGGTGTAGCAAAAGGTTCTCCATGGGGTGATGAATGCGGTTTTTTCTTGGTGGTCTGGGTGCATCTTGATTTGGTTGTATCCGAAAAACCCCTCGATGGATGACTTGAGAGCATGACTGGCTATGTTGTCCACGATCATGTCGATATTGGGTAGCAGATAATCATCCTTTGGAGAAGCTTTGTTTAAATCTCGGTAGTCTACACACATTCGAACCTTCCCTCCTGATTTCGGCATAGGTACTATGTTGGCTAGCCATGTGGGATATTATATCACATGAATGAAGCCCATATTCAACTGTTTGATCACCTCTTCTTTGACCTTGAGCGACCATTCGGTGCGAAGCTTTCTCAATTTTTGTTTAATCGGCTTGTAATCTGGGAGAGTGGGGATCTTGTGCTGAGTTATTTCAGGATCAATGCCGGGCATATCATCATAGGTCCATGCGAAGACATCAACGAATTCCTTTAGTAATTCTTCGAGTTGTGCGCGTTCATGCTCGTCAAGGGTGGACCCTATCCTAATCTCGCACAGTTGGCTACTAGAAACGAGATTAATAACAATAGTCTACTCTTCGTTAACTTGAACGCAGTTATGTTGTTTATTATTAACCTTATTTAGATCAGTTAAGAATTGTTCATTTGTAAAATCATCATCATAAAAAATTTAATTAGAATCCAAGCAGTTAATGTAAGGCACAGCAAGGTACTCAAAATCTTCATTTATTTCGTTGATAGGAAAAACAACTTTGAAAACCTTATTAAAAGAAGTCTCGATTGCATTTGAACAAGGATAGACAACAGAACAAGAAATAGGGTAAACATTGGGGTTAGGGGAGATTTCAAGAGGTAGAACTGGCGCAGCATGCCAGTTGAGGAGGGGTGTATCAGTAGCTTTAATCAGATGGGATGTATCCATTGATGTAGTGCCTGATTGAACCATGCAGAGTGCTAGCCCCAGTGTCTGTAAGTTGAAGGAATCTTAGGAATCACTTTCCTTAGTCTCTTTGATATCTTTGATGAGCGGTTTTGCTCGGTGTTGGAAACTTTTGGACTATGGGTAGCTATCTTGGAAAAAGATCTCCATTCCAGGCTTCATCTTCTTGTCTGTGTGGTCATACCATGGTTCTGGAAAATCGCAAAAGGGGAAGTCTTCGCCTTCTTTGATGAATCGTCCATTCAAGGAGTCTCCTGGGATAGTTTGGATGCAATCTAATCTTTTCTTTGGTCGAGACTGGTGGATCATTCTGAGCTCTTGTTCTAATGGTTGATACCCCAAGCCACAAGGAGGTAAAGCTTTCTTCAGTTAGATGGGCTCAAGTATCCCTTGCTGCCTTTGCCTTAGTCCCAGTCCGGGCATGAAGTGCATGTTTCTGAACATCTGAATCACATTGACATTGCCATGAGGGCCATATTCTGGACAAACCCCTTGTTTGAAACCGTCACCTGCCGGGAGTAAGAGTGTCTTAACTCAGAATCCTAATAGGAGCATATCATTCGACCCGTGTTGTATTTCAAGGATTGGACTGCTGGTGCTTGCACCCTCGACATTTTCGTCGTCGCCCAAAATGGTGATGACTCACTCGTCGGTGAAGAACTTCAATTTATGATGGAGTGAGGAAGACACACCCTTGATACTGTGGAGCCAGGGTCGTTTGAGCAACAGGTTGAAACAAGCTGGGATGTCTATGACTTGGAATTCAATGACAGGGTTTATAGGGCCAACCCCTATTACAAGTTTTATGGATCCCATCACCTCTCGGTGGGTATTATCGTAGGCACGTACAACGGCAAAGGTTGGAGCGAGGCCGCTTTCTTTCAGTCCTAAACACTTGAAGGTTCTCAGTGGGCAAACATTCAAGGTGGATCCGTTATCGACAGGAGAGAGTGGAACGACCTTCCCCATAACTTCTACGGAGATGTTAAGTAATGATTATGATTCGGCCCATTTCTGGGGATTTCTTCTTCAGAAAATGATAGCATTCGGGTAGAGGTCAAGGATCCGACCAGATTTATCGCTTCTTCTGGTGTGGTAGAAGGAGGAACTGTGGGTCCAGTGAGCAGATTGATTAAAGCATTTATGTGCAGCTTGGAAGACATGAAAAGCCCCCATAGAGTGATGTTAGCTTGAGTTTTCTTCAGTTGATTGAGGATCTTTCTCTCCTCGATGGTCATCTCTGGCATAGGAAGGTTTTCAACGCCCTTCCCTTTGTCATTTGCTGGTAGTGATCTTGGAACCTGGTAATGTCTCCCTGATATGGTCATGTGATTTACTAAAGAAGGGAAGAACATGAATCCAGTTTCCTTATCAATCTCGGGTTGTTCTGTCACCCTGTTTATTTCTCTGAGGAGTTCTTTAAATGATATCATCCCACATATGCTGGCTACTGGGCCAGTTCTTCCTGAAGCTTGTTCTCCACTTGAATCTTTGAATTCTTCCCCCCATCCGGTGGTAACAATTTTTTCTTTCCATGTAAATTCAATGTATTCCACAACTTCAACGGCTTCTTCATACAGATCTTCCCATTCTGTGGGGATATGTATGGTTGAAGGGACCAAGCGCCCTTGTACCTTCAAAATGTCAAGTACCCCGGTGATACTACAAATGATGTTGGTTTGCCCGAATAATTATGCTATAATCTGGATAACATCATCTAGGCTGACTTCATCAGTTGGTACCACCCACTTGTCTAAATATCAGGCCCATTTTCGTGCTTCCAGGAATAGTGTACTGAACCTTTGGCAATCGATGACCATCTGTGAGGGAAATTTCAGCCCGAACTCTAGGAGTTGGTTTAACACCTCTAATAATTCCATACTTCCATTTTCAAAACGGGTACGGACAGCGATGCATGCTCTGGTAAGGAGTGACAGTGCCTGATCAGCGAGGCTAGTAGGGTGTAGGAGGAAATATGGGAAAATTTGAAGAGGTTTAGGAGAGTATATGGGTGTGATTTGAGTTGAGGGGTCGAAATCTGGGTTTTCTTCTATGAAGATGGCATTGGCATGATTTGGGAGTGAATTGTGAGTAATGTTTGGCTTAGGATTGGCTAGTGGGGCAATGGTACCCCGGTCAATGAGATCTTGGATTATGTTTCAGAGATGAAAGCATTGGTCGGTGGTATGGCCAGCAGTTTGGTAAAAGGCGCAGTGAGCATTGGCCTTGAAGTTTCTTGGGAAATGATTTGGTAATGAACAGGGATCTAAGGGTTTGATGAGGTTTCGTATTAACAAGGCTTGGTAAACTTTGGAGAGGGTTGCATGGAGCTCAGTGTATCCCCTTCGGATGGGGGCAGGGCGGCTTTCTGGTGCCCATGATGTGGTTGGTTGAGAGATGTTGTTGATGGTTGAGACTGTAGCACTAGTAGGCTTGCCATACTTTCTAGCACTAGTAGTCCGGACAACTTCTTTGGTTCAACCTCTGTTTTAACAAGGCTTTCCTCAATTTCTACTCCCGCTTCTCTGAGAACTCGGAAGTGGGAGTATTATTGTCCTTCCATTGTCGCTCGGACATGGGGAAAGAAGTTATTCTTCACTATGTTGACCTGTTCTTCCTCAGATGGCCGATTGGTCATGGTAGCTGCTCGTTCCCTCCATCGGGTCATGAAGTTACTGACTGATTCCCCAGGGTTTTATTTTAGCAGCTCTAAATCACGACGGGTGACCTCAAGCTCTTCGTTGTATTTGTACTACGACATGAATTCTCGGGCTACATTCTCCCAGCTACGGATTCTAGATTCCTCGAGAGACAAAAACCATCGGAGGGCACTATCCTTCAAAGTTTGCTGAAACAATTGGGCCATCACTTCTTCAGAATCCCCTAGTAGAGTCATGGAACAATGATAACTATGAAGATGAACAATCGGGGGTCCTCTCCCTCCGAACTTCTCGATATTTGGCATCTTGAACTTCTCGGGTAACCTCGCTTTAGGATAAGGAGACATGTGGGTGTAGTCCATGTAATTCCCAGAGATTCTGATTTGGTCGAACTTCTTGGTGAGAATATTGAGATCCTTTTTTACTTTATTCAAATCCTCCTCTTTTGGATCAACGACCATAGGCAGGTTAGCCACAAGCTGGGCAATGTTTGGCATCAGAAGATGGGCGGGAGGTGGCCCATTGATAGGAGGGGCACATGGAGCGTGCTGATATTCTTCGAGAAACAAAATAGGCTCGGGTGGACCCATAGCACGAGGGAATAGGGCCTCGGGATCTTGAGGAATAGGAACCTGGTTTCGTTGCATCTCTCGAACCTCAGTTTGGAGGTTGTCAATCTTAGACACGAGCTGGGCTAGGACTGCTGTCAGATCCGATTGTATGACTGGTACTTGATTTATATTCTCCATGGAAAGTGGATGGATTCCAGACTCGAAAGAAGTAGTAGAGGAACGGACGAAACTCTGGGGTGATTTGACTGAAGACCGAAGCCAATAGGGAGCCAGGCCAAGGGCTTGTGATTGACCTGAGAAGGCGTAGAATGGGATTTATTTTTTAGAAAAAGAGAAGAAACTATTTTTGGATTTTTGATAAAGAAAGGAGAAATATTTCTGGAGACGGAACTCATCATGATTATTATGATTATTATGTTCTCACTTGTATTTAATTCTCCTAAATGCAATGCCGGACGGGACCCAAGCCTGGAAAACTGGGGTTTTTTAATATATACGAAGCTACGACTGGACTCGTAACCAGTCTCACGGACAGGGTCCCATTTTAAAAATGCACAAAAATTTGGGCGACAGGCCGACGGGAAATTTCGGCAGAGTTTTGGGTTTGAAATCGACAATATAAAGTGCGTGTCCTAGGTTTGACATCTATATGCGGGTATGCAGTTGGTTGGGTGAATCAGAATGGGTTCCCCCCTTTGGTGTGACTTCCACGATATACGTCTTGCTCTTGCGGGCGATCGGTACGTGTGGACAAGCCATTTGATATACCTGAGTGTACGTGAATTGCCTCACTATATACTTTGTGGGGACGGTACGTGTGAGAGAATTCGATATACTAGGCGTACGTGAACGAATTCACTGCGATATACCTCCCGTCATGACTTCGGTCAAGTGGTACGATGCGGGGGAACCGTTCGATATACGTCGAAGGTACTGGGCCAATGAAAGGTGAGAGTCATATCGCTTAGGCTAACTGCGCCCTGCCGGACCAGCGCCCATCACGAAGTGACCCTCCAGTTACTGGATAAAATTTGGTCAATACCAATGCTCTTTGGTGATGTCGTGTGAATCATGCATGATTCTCGTATTAGTATCTTATGATGAAAATGTTTTTCTTGATTATGCCAAATAGGGAGCAAAGTACAAGTACCAAAGGTACACCAAGTATGGATGGGTGATGCGTGCAACATGTGGATATATGTGATCCTAGGTGCACATGGTGTGAAGTGTACATAGAGAATTTTCTACAAGTGTGTGAACAGAAGCATAAGAATGGGATACACATAGATAAAGGGAACATACAGATATAGGGGAAATATAAACAAATATAACATCCATGTAAATAGAGTCAAGCCATCAAAATATACATGTCCACAGCGGTGTCACCATTGTGGCCATCCCGGATCCTCGTCACGGGTGGGCGCGTGAAGGAAGGATCCTCGGGTCCCGCGCGTCCCTCTTGGGAGCGATTCGGTCGGCGTTGTTTGAGATGAGGTGTAAAAATGTAGAGAGATTTAGAGTCACCAGTCTATTTTACTCAAACAGACAAAAGAAAAAGGGGAAGCCATCCGGAAGGATGGCATCCAAAGACATACCGGTGCATACGAAACCAAAATGATTCGAGAAGGGTTCGGAGGCTAAGTTACGAAATGGGAAGGTGTTAGGCACCCATTCCGCCCTTTCGATCTCTCATAGATATTTACTATTTTCCTTTTTTATTTTCCCTGTGATATGTGTGCTTGTGTATATATATAGTGGAGATAGGAATCCTCGACTTGTATCATGAAAAAGATAAAGCGAGTCATCCGTTGGAAGTTATAAAAATAATATTAGAAAATAAGATTTACGCGATTACTCTTACGTTGATCGTTATAATGGAACGATAACACATGGAGTGATACGTCACTAAGAACAAGTATATAGAATATAAGAAAATTGGATTTAGAGAAGATAGAAAATGAAAGAGAAAGTGAGAATAGGACTCGAGTCTCGAGTTTTACCCCGAGACGCCTACGTAGCCTATAAAGGCATCAAAGTCCACGTAGTTCGCATACAAAATGAGAGGTGGGGTTTATCCCATAAATCCAAATGGGGGATCTCTTATTTGTGAGTGTGTGTAGAAAAAGTGTTTTAGTTGTGAGAAAAGTGTGAGAAAAATACAAGAATCCCAATTTGGAATTTATGAGCAAACCCTTTTTTTCTTATTCTTTGGGTTTTATTTATATGAAAATAAGAGATGTGCAATAATACTAAATAAAAATTATATTAGGATGTGTGAGATGAGATAATAAAAGTGATAGTTAATAAAACAAGTTATTGCGAATTTAAGAGAATTTGAAGAGAAAGTTGAGAAAGTTGGACCTCCTTGAAGATCTTGAGCTTGATCTTGAATGTTGGAGAGTAGCCCTTGCACTTGGATGATGATGGAGAGTGTCTAATTCACCAAGTTAGATGAAAAGGATGATGAAAAGTGGAAGTTAGAGAGGGATTTGGATGTTGAAATCGCGTTGTCTTCGAGAGATGTTTTTGGGATTCGCTGAGAGAGATTTTTATCAGATCTAGGCTCTCTTTGAAAATGAGGTAAAGGCCTCCTTTTATAGGACCAGGTCACTTCCGATCGGCATAGACCTGGTCATGCCTATCAGCAGGGTCTGGAACCTGCCATTTGATAATGTGTTTCAGGCCTTTTTGGAAAATTGGCTGCCGAGCCCAAACCATTGGTCATAGTCCTGTACGGGGTAGACCATTGGAAAGGTAATTCAGAGACCATTGAAAGTCCTTTGGACCACTCCCGGGTTCGGGAGTTGACTTTGGGTTAAATATGGCTTGGAATCATTTGTCGGTCCATTGGACGGGGAATTGTGAGGACGCAAATGGATCATTCGTCTGCATGGCAAGTTCGAATCGCGCACGAGGAGAACCATTGGAAAGTTTAGGAGATGTACTTCTACATTCCAAAGAGTTTGACTTGGTTTGGGGAGTTGAATTTGGTCAATCGGGCCCTGGAAGCATTCGGTGACCTCTTAGAGTCAAACAGATTGTTCGTCCTCATGGTAAGTCAGAATCGCGCACAGAGTGGACCATTGAAAAGGGGTTTCAGTTCCCTTCAAAGATTCATTCAGTCTCGATCCAGCTGAAGAGTTGACTTAGGTCAAACAGAGCCCGAGAGCACCCGGTGGCCTCTAGATTAAGTTTTGGATGCAAACGGATCGTTCGTCATCATGGTAAGTCAGAATCGCGCACGGTATGGACCGTTAGAAAGGGAATTCAGTGTCCTTCAAAGATTCATTTAGCCTTAGTTGAGCTGAAGAGTTTGACTTTTTGGTCAAACGGAGCCTGGGAGTGCCCGATGGCTTCTAGGCCAATACTCGGGGTATGACCTGGGGTTGCAGTGATGAAGGCAGGTACTAGGGACCTAAGGAGAGTTAGGGGGTAACAGAATGGGGTGTCTACAACAGGGACGCCAAGCATAGGAGTTCCATTCCATAGACGTGTTGTAGCTGCAGTGGAAGTTACAGGATCTCGGTATTAGACGCCTCCACAATCTTCATTTGATTCTATTCAGGGTCATCTATGAGGTAGGGCATGTCGCCCCTTTTCATTTAGAGATAGTATTCTCCGACTACCAGTTTTATATCAGTTTTGGATTTATTTAGTCATTCAGTATTTGTATTATTCAGGGGATTGTTACTCCAGACTCATGCTATCATTTCATTATCATTCTATTATGTTTTGGATGTGGATGTGGATGTGGTATAGTTAGCTTATAATTTGGTTGCATGTGAATTTAATTTAATAAAATTGACATATCACTTTTTAAATATTAGGTGGCTTGTAGTTGTTTAAAAACGTTTTTCGACAGTGATGCTATGGACTGAACCAACTTGACATTTTGTATTAATTTGAATAAAGAAGTTGCTACCCGATATTTAATTAGACGGGGTGTCACATTGGTCTGTGACAGGGGATGGGGTGAACTGGGAAGAAGGCCGTCGAAGGCTGTGGTGTTGGATGGATGGAGTTGGGACGGCTTGGGTTATGGTTGGAAATTAGAATGAGGAGGTCATGGGTATGGAAGAAGAGAGAGGTGAGAGAGTGATGAGAGGTATAGTTGGGTGTGTGGGTGTGTATGCTAGATAGAGAGTGTGTGTATAATTTTCACCTAAAAATAAAACTACCTATACATTTAAGTCTCAATGAGAAAAAATCTATTAAAATAAAATACAATAAAATAGTAAAACTAACCTAATAAAATTAAAGAAAATAAAAATGAAAAAAATCTAATAAAATAAACACGCCCCTATAAAATTCTAAAGACACTCGACGCAAACTAACGAACCCTAATATGTATGACTATATGCGCACAAATAAAATATAAAAATCCTAAAAATTATATACGACTCAAATAATAATCTAGAAAATATTAAAAATACAAACTAAACACACACGAGGCTCGGATAATGGATTAGGCTTGATGTAGACTTAGGTTTGGAATGGACAAGGGTTTGGGGCATCAGAACTCATTGGGTCAAGCTCAAAAATTGACTCCTCTCTTCATGGCTGCTTTGATTTCTTCGTTGAATGCTTCTAACTGCTATTATATCGTAATTAACTTTATTTAGCACTATTTGATACCACGACAACATATTGACACGCAACATAGATAAATACGACATAAGGCCAGTTTATTAAAAATGAGCGACTAAAATGCATCTATTGGGGGCATAAATTAAACACTTTGGGATGCTTATCAACTTTCAAGAGCACATAGAACATTCTTCATTTTTATATAACGAAGTTTGGGACAAAACCAATGCAAGAGTAAAATAACGAACATATATACCATATTTTACATGATAACCCTTTATTTTGTGCCTGAGAAGGGTTAAATTAGGTACAAAGTCATGCCTTTGGGTAGTCAGATAATGGACAAATACGGGTGATCATAGAAATCTAGGAACATTGGTTCCTCTTCTGTGAAAACTAAAGACGTATGAAGGTCTTAAATAATGTAAACTTGTAAAAAAGGATGATTAAAGAGATAGATAGGAAAACTCTAGAAAGGGAAGAGTTTGAAGCATTGATTAAAGAATTTGAAGCTAGCTAAGGCTTGCGTCTACTGGACAAAAAGGGAGATATAAATCCATGACTCAGAGGAAGAGACACAAAGTACAACTTTGCTTTAATGTTTTGATGGTACATATAGGGTTGTCAATTCTGTAGAGAAATAGGTAGTTCCATATTGAAGTATATGTGTCAGCTGGAGCTTTGCCTATAACGTGTTGAATATCAAAGAAAAAGTGATGGAAGATAAAACTTGAGAGATATGGAAGAGCAATAGGGGTGGGTCGGTTTAAATATAGGGAGACAAAGAAAGATATTCTTTAATTGTATGAGAGCAACCCTTATGGGTATGCTAAAAGGCTAAAAATGCGGTTTAGACGTATACTATGCGTACCGCATATGTACATATATATCATTTGCTAGGGTAAAATTTAACAAATATAGAAATGCACTAGTTGGTTTTAAGTGGGCCCATCTCTAAAACGGAAAATGTAGCTCCGCGGAAGGAAAAAAAGCCCTAAAACGGAACATCATGTTCCGCTTAGGCATTTTCCAACTTTTACAAAACTCTACTTTCTACCCCTAAATCTTTAGTTCCTAGAAACAGATAAGAAGTTGTGTTATTTTTATTTTATTTTTCCACTGGCTACATTTCTCAACGGGTATTTTTTTTTTATTATAAATACATGTCGTCTCTTCTACTATTTTTTTGTAACTATTTATCATTTAGTAATTTTCATTTACTTCATATACTTAAACATTTACTAATTAGCAAAAAATTAGGGAACTAAACATGATAAGATAAGAATTTTTGGGAGAAAAAATTAATTTGGGACATCCCTAAAGCGGAATATGATGTTCCGCCCAAGGATGTCATTCCACTACCTATACACTGTCATTTTGATGCAAATAGGGTATCTTTGGCTGGTTTTTGTTTTGCCCACAACATTTTCTTCACTTAGTGTAGTGTATATTCCGACTAGTATAGCTCAATTATACACTATGCATAAGGGATGCTCTGAGAGGGGTGAAAGGGGGTGGGTCTTAATTCCAGCTCCATTTTCAAGCCACGTATTAAAGCAAGAACAAGGAACATTGTATATATACATATATATTAGATAAGTTGTTTAAAGTTAAAATTAAATTTATGCATACTCTACTTATTTTCAATCTTTAAGTAAGTGATTATGTTTATATCAAAGGCACATGGCATAAAAATGATATATTCTTCGTTATAAACCGATGGTGTGATGCCAAAAAAGTAAAGATTAACATTTTCATTCGCAATTAAAAATTTAATTTAGTTAAATTTTTTTTTCTTAAATAATAGTGGAATGATCATTATCAACTCAATAATGAGTAAGGTAATACATAAATGTCTCATTATTATATGGATCAAATACCAAAAAGTCCCTCAAACATTTTTTAATACACATTTAGTCCAAGCCTTTTATTTTATACCAAAAAGTCCCTTATTCTCTTATCTTTATAGGTCCGCGCCAACAGCATAGTAAAGCGTTTTTGGCATGGTAAAGGACTTTTTGGTGCAAAATAAAAAGGTTTAGACTAAACGTGTATTAAAAAAAGTTCGAGGGGCTATTTGGTATATGCACCTTATTATATACTATCAATTAAGGTATCTCACTCATTAATATTTTATGATAATATAGATTGTATTCTTGAAAGACGTTATCTAAGATGTGTCAAATAGGTTCATATTTAATATCTATTGAATAAGTTCATATTTAATATTAAACTCTAAAAAAATCAATTGTACATGTGTTTGCATCCAATTTTTATTTTTCAAATTTTAAATCACAAGTTGAAAGGAAACTAAAAGAATTGTGAATATTTGGACTTACTCCATCGAGACATGTGGATCAGGATAGGTCAATCGTATATATTAAGTAACAACCTATTATGATTTTTTTCTTGAACCATAGGTTTGTAAAGATATTTATTTACATTAATAACAACTTTTTTTGAACTCATTTTAATGTGAATTTAGAAGTGAGAATAATTTATATCTATTGTCAAATATCAATTAGTCAATTATATTATGTGGGAATTTTGGTGAGTATAGTTCGAATTACTCACGAATAATTAAAATTTTGGTTCTAGTATAATTGAACCGTTTTTTCCCCCTATTTTTTCACACAAGGTGGTCAGTCTCATCTATGGTCAATGAGAGTTATCTGACAATTACATATAATTCTAAGCATACGATCTAAATAAATAACAAAAAAACATGTAATACCCCATATTTTTTATAGCAAATTCAACTAATTAATTGGTTTATTTAATTAAAATTACTATTTAAGTTAGAATTTGAATTAAATTAGAATTTTTTTTTATTTAAATGAATTTGGTGATTTTTGGCTTATTAAATGAATATTTAGAACATTTAAATAATTATTGTGTAATTTCTAATTTTAGCAAAAACCTAAGGGGCAATGAAGTCATTTTTTAATGACTTGGACTCCAAGAAAAGATGTTAATTTCATGACACCCCAATTCCAGGTGTCATTGTGAAAAATCCTTTTATACATTTAAGAAAATCCTCTTTTGAAATAATCATTCGCTTTAGTCATTTATGTCTTAAAATTCATTTAATTTAATTAATAAAATGATGTATAGCTTATGAAATTTATAATAACGCTTAAAATAAAATAGTTTTGAAGTTTAATGGAATAAATAATGACTAAAGTGGAATTAATATAGTCCGATATTATTACACTCCCAAATTTATAGTACTTGCGCTAAAGTCAAATGACAAAAATCATTGTTCGAAATTAAATTACATAAGTAAAATGAATAGTAACACAACTCTAATGGTGTGGATAACTCTCCTTTCCTTTACCGCAATCCTTGTTGTTTCCTCTAGCTGAAGAACCTGGGGTTGGGGGGTTGGCTAAAGGCGAGTTATAAGCGTACACCAGCAGGAGAAATACTATCAGAGTATTAATATATTTATATATATAATGTATTTTAGCAATTATGAAACATCATTTATTTAATCTAGCGTTCTCATTCAAGTTGTATCGTGACCATGCAATTGACATTTTGATTATATAACTCTGGAGATGAGCACAGTCACACTTAATTTTCTTTTATTACTACCCGTATTCCATTAGTTTAACCATTAATGTACTTTCACACTTTCCAAATTATTTCATAAAATTGTTTTTACATTAACGAGCTCCATGCTCAAAATCATCTTTTCACTTGATTAATTGGGGTACCAATCCATGAGTATTGTACGACCTTTCATCGACTCCCATCATGCCGTAATATGCTCTTGATCAGTGGTCTTTGGTCTAAGCATTAAGCCGCACCCTTAGCCTCTGGGTCCTCCTTAAATTTCCCTATTACCTCTGAGTGTCTTTTACTTGTTACGTCGTTGTAACCTTTATCTCTTTCTTTCTTATTCGTTTTAAGACTTTTTCCTTTATTTCCTTTTCACTGGACGATTAGGCCAAATACTTGGGACGAGACTAGTCCCATCGCACTTTATTTCAAGTTTCACAAATGATCGAAAATCCGTTTTCATTTTACCTTCTAACTCGGTATTTCTTATTTAAAAAAAACTTTATTTATATTTTCTTCTTAAACTTATTCTTTTGAGTTCAAATACCTATTTCTTGCATTTTTGTGTACTTTTGAGTATTCATGCACATTAGTAAGAGAAATAAAGCAATTGACCATATCAATGATCTTGGATGGAATTTTGATCAATTGGGAAAGCAAAAAATGAAGCTTAACACTGTAAAATGCGTCTTCGGGGTCAATGAGGGAAAGTTCTTGGGATTCATAGTTAATGAGAGGGTCATTGAGGCTAACCCAAATAAGATCCAAGCACTGATCAACATGCAACCTCTTGCGAGTAAAAAAGACATTCAAAGGTTGATAGGATGTGTGGCAGCTCTGAACAAGTTCATTTTAAAAGCCACTGATAGATGTCTTCCATTCTTTAAGGTGATACTAAAGACCTTCGAGTGTAATGATGAGTGTCAGAAAACGATCTTAGAATTGAATAAGTATCAAGGGTTTTCGTTATTTCTATTAATACCAATCCTAGGTGAAAAACTCTACTTGTACTTGGCAGTATTAGGGTCGGTTATCAGTTCGGCGTTGATTCTATAAGAAGTGGGAGTGCAGAGGATTTTCTACAACAACACCAAGGCATACCGTGGAGAAGAAATCCAGTACCCTAGGCTGGAGAAGTTATACTTGGTGTTGATTAAAGCTTCCCATAAAATGAAGCCATATTTTCAATCACTATCTATTTTTGTTTGTACAAACCTCACTCTACGACAAATTATTCATAAACCTGAGAAATCGGGGGACTAATGGCTTCGAAAGTAGAACTAGGAGAGTACAACTTACAGTATGAGTCGAGAACTATAATTAAAGGTCAAATATTGGCTGATTAGTTAAGTTTACGTATGAAGAGAAAACTTCCAAGTAAACTGCCACAGAAGAGAGCTTAACAATAGGAACAACATAGCAGACTTCTACGGCAGACTTCTACGGCAGACTTCTACGGAAGAGACCTAGTTACAAAGACATCTGAGTAGACATCTTCGAAAGAAAGATCAGTGACAAAGCCAATCGAGCAGACATTTTATAAAGAGATAACAAAATCCAACTGACTAAATTATTGACAAAATAGAGTCATTGGCTCGATAGGAAAAAAGGGCTAGAGATCTAGAGCAGATGAAGAAATTGTTCAAGAATGAATGTTTAGTTGAAGGTAGTTTTAAAGAAGAGACTCCAGTATGGAAGATGTTTATGGATGGCTCATCGCGTGCCAACAGTAATAGAGCAGTCTTAATAATCATAACACCTGGCGGGGATGATGTTGAGTATGCCCCCAGGTTCCACTTTTGAGGCCTCTAACAATGAGGCCGAGTACAAGGCCCTTATAATAGGCTTTGGATTAACATCATTATTGGGCATCGAACTTCTATCAGCGCACAACGTCTCTCGTATTGAACCAAGTTCCCACATCGTACGAGTTAAGAGAAGAATCAATGATGAAATACTTGGCCAAAGTGAAAGTGTTATTGTCAAAATTCTTAGCGGTGCTAATGATAAGAATACCAAGGGTTGAAAATGAACTGGTAGACATAGTTTCTCATCTGATAGTAGCCACCCGAACGGAGCTGAGAAGAATAGTACCTATCTAGGTCTTGATAAAGTGTTGTACAGTTAAAGAATGTGTTTTGGTTATGGAATTAGACATGGGGTCGTGCATGGATTCATTCCATCCAAGCATCTTTGGAAGTCAACTTAGTTTTGGTATATCCAAAGGAAGTGCAGAGACTCTGTTAGATAGTAGCAATATATGTATTGGAGGACAAAATCCTATTTACAAGATGGTTTATCCTGTCATTGGTCAGATGTGTCCATCATGCTAAAGTTAATGACTTGATAAAATAAGTGCACGAGGGCTCATTTGGATCCCATAATGCGGGAAGATCATTGGTGAAGGGAGTGTCCACTCAAGACTACTAATGGCCTACTATGAAAGGAGACTATACGAGTTATGCGAGGAAGTGTGACAAGTGCCATAGTTATGCCATGATCCAAAAGAATCCGAGAGCTTCATTGACACCTATCACATCTCCTTGGTCCTTCGCCATATGGGGAATTGATATGGTCGATCCTTTGCCAAAGATAAAGGGAAGATTAATATTCCTGGTCATAGCATTGTATTACTTCACCAAATGGGTGGAGGCCGAGGGCTTGGTGGAGATGCCGTATGAAAAATTCCTCCATTTTATGTAGAAAACCATTATTTTCCATTACAGGATGTCGAATGCCTTCATTATGAATTATGATACCCAGTTCGATAATAAAGAGTTTAAGAACTATAGTACATATTTAAAGATCCAGAAACTGCACACATCACCTGGTCACCCACAATAAAATGAGAAGATGGAGGTGACGAACAAAACTCTGCTGGACAGAATGAAGAAAATTATGGATGATGCTAATATGAATTGGATAAATGAGCTGTAGAGTGTTCTTTGGGTGTATAGGACGACACTGAGAATGGAAACAAGCAAGACTTCAACCATGATGGCATTTGGTATGAGGTAGTAGTACCTAATGAAATAGTCTTACCCAGCCATCGAATACTCAACTTTAACTAACTAAGGAGATATTTTATGAGAATACTTGATCTGGACCTTATAGAATAAGTAAGGGAGTGTGCAACACTACGAGTAGCAACCTACTAACAAAGGACTTCCCAATTTTACAATAAAAGGGTAAAATCAAAAGGAAGGAGACTAAGTTCTCAATAAGGTCATTTAGAAAGTGAACACATTACAACCCAATTGGCACGTCCTGTACAAAGTATCTACTGTCTACGACCTCAAACTTACAAAATTGAAACTTTAGCAGGTGAGAAATTTAAGAACCCGTGGAACACCGATTATCTGAGAAGGTATTGCAAGTTATGATCAGATTACATATTAGAAAGCTAAAACACCATGTAAATAATTTTTTCCTTATAATACATCTTCAAGTGATGAATGAGAATAAGAACTTAATCCTCTACATATGTTGTCATTTCATTTTTTCTAAATTATTTAATGTTAGTTCCGTCAGTATGAGAGATGTGCAAGAAGCTTGGGTTAAAGGAATCTCAGAGCCGAGCACATAAAAAATGATCCAAACTGCATTTCATGAATGATCTTGTCTTTAGACATGTCACAATTAATAAGTCTTATCCAAATCTAGGAAATCTAGTGTACTCATATAGACAACAAGATCCGACCATAATTGACTAACACGTAGATATATTCCAGTACATTGGTCAACTCTGGTAATGTAAGGACATTGTCCGTCACATTTAGTATGTCGTATACTGCTTCAAGTTTGTCTAAGATTTGGGAAGCGTACATCTACAATTGACGATCCGAATTTCAATTCAACCTCAACAATCATGCCCAACAAGGACGGATTTGGTAAATGTGTTTAAGCTCCATTTACATTTTCCATAAAAAAAATTGGGATATTTTTATGAAAGATAAAATATTTTTCTATTTATGAAAATTGATTTTTGACATGATTTTTAAATGATTTTAATCATAAATAATTTTGGATAAACTTTGCTGATCTCATAAAGTCTTAACAATTGAGGTTTCCAAGTTTTACAAAAGACTGAAGGATTTTGGGAAACGAGTATGATGTCATTTTAATGACATCGTATCTCGTTCGAACGTGAACATCTTTTACCTGGCACGTCACCGCCTTGAATTTTTCTATTTCGTGTGGAGAAACACTGGTTTTAAACAGAATATGATTTTGAGTGTTTTGGTTTATTCTCCAACATTTTAAGAGTTTAATATCTTGTTTTACAATTCACAAAATCCCAATGTCTTTTTGTGTTAATTGTTTTGGAACCTAAGAACATAACTTTGCTATTGTTCATACTTTGTGGGGAGATATCTACAATCGGAGGGTTGCGTGCTATTATGGAGGGAGTCTCATTAAATCTTTTTAACTGCGTGTCATAAAGAGTGCCTGAGGGTATTCCTTGGTTGATCACACTGCGTGTCCTCATGTTATAGCTGCGCGTGAACCACTGCAGATTTCTAGCCGACGCTTTAAAGGTTTGACGAAGGCACCGTGCGTTACACTTGAGGGAAGTTGTATGTAAGTCAATGGTCTTGTAAACTTTTCAAAGTTTTAGAAATAAAAGGTTTTTCCCCTGTGGGGGATTATTCCTGAAATTTGGTTTCCTTTGCATGTTTATTACGTTATGATTCCATATCAGTTAGATGCATGTTTTTATGACTGAATTAAAACTTGAGTTTTCATTAAGACTGATTTGGTTGACACACAATTAAAATTGGTTTATTTGATAAGTCGCATTTATTCCGCTGTAGTGGCTCTTTCAAATTGGTATCAGAGTGTGTATTGCTAATCTATTGCGTTTGATCCCGTTTTCGAATATTGTGTTGAAAAATCAGTTTTTGATCATGTTTCTCTCAAAAATGGCTTTTCGTGGTTTTGATGATTTTCGGCGTCAACTTTTTGAAAAATGTAATTGGAAAATTCGCACGTACTCTTGTTTTAAATCTTTCGTTGAAATTTTTTTGAGAGGTGTTCGAATTGTGAGGGTGTAGGTCACTCGATAGATGAGTCTCCTAAAAATTTGAGGATGAAATTGAATAAACCGACATCTCATGTTTCTCATCTTAGAGAGAGTGATTCGGAAGAAGAAGTTTTTATGCTTCTAGGTGAGAGCTTCCCATCCGTGTGATTAGTGATGATAGTGAGGGTGATGGGAGTGAGGATGAGTGTGACATGCAAATGGCTTTCAATGAACTTTATGGTAAAACTTTGAAAATAAAGAAAGAAAATTTGAAATTGAAAGCTTAATTATAAGAGAGTGCCTTAAAAAAGGATAATGATGTTTTAGTTGAAGAACTTAGGGCATGAGAGAAAATTTTGAGAGAAAAGCTTGGATATGTCGTGGGTGAGAGAGATGATCTTCGAGGCGTGATGGAAGCTATGAAAAAAGGAGCTTCTTGAGTTTGAGGATTCTAGGCATTTGTTTGAATCTAGGATAGGTAAACTCAAGAAAAGTTTGAGAGATTCGAGTAAGGTGAAATTTGATTTGGAGTCTAGGTCTGAAAAACTTGATAAGATTTTAGGCATTGTCGAGATAAAAAAGGATAGGGGTGGGATTGGTTTTGAAAAACATGTTGCACCCATTCCCACATGTGTGAGAGAGCCTCCTAGGATTATTAAGAAAGAGGAACCTAAGTTTGTTAGGAAAGATCCGCCTAGGAACATCGTGAGAGAGCCTCCTAGGATCATTAAGAGGGAGACACCGAGGGTTGTCAAGCGAGAGGCACCTAGGAATTTAAGGAGATCCCCACCTAGGAATTTGAGGAAATGAGCACGTTTTGGTAACATTCACCGCCCAGTTTACACTTACACACATTGCGGTAAGAAAGGTCATCTTAGGCATTTCTGTTACAAACTTTTGAATGGACCTAGGAAGTTTAAAGAGAGAGTCACACTGATTCCTAAAACCCCCACACCTCGTTACACATCGATTTGGGTTAAGAAATCGGATTTAGAGGCTTATGATCTAATTGTTCACGACTCTCATCTTCTTCCACGCGATTCACCCTATGTGAGATCTTTTGGTTGATTGTGCTGATATTTGTCATACACTAGTTGTGCGTCTTGATATAGTTTTACTAGTGTTATGACTCACTTTATTGTAGTTTAATTTTTTTTCTTATGATATCTACTGTTTTGAATCTGTTAGCATCTTTAAGGCATCATTTTCTAGAAATTTTTTTCACTGGGCAACACTGCATGACATTTTAGGCAACCCGTGAAAATTTGATATCTCGTTCGAACGAGATTTTATGTCGCACGAAACACTTCTCGTGAGATGCCTTGTCGTTCGAACAACAGGCTGTCTCATTCGAGCGACCTCTGGAGAATTTCTTTTCTCTTTTATTGCAATACCCTGAGTTCATTGGTTACATTTATGGTACTGCTGGTTGCTTCTGGAATAGTTTATATGCAGCTTCTCTTGATATTCATGCTTATTTGAGAACACTACATATTTTCTTTAATCACACCTGCTATGACTAATGATTCATTTGTGTGATTTATATTTTGCTAGCATATGATGACGTTCATGCTGATATTCTGCCTGTGGCTGATTGTACTACACTTACCATATATTTTTTTCGAAAAACCAAAAAGATTTTTGGTTTTGAAAATTTTTGAAAAAGACAAATAGTATTTTGTATTTTGTTTTACACTGTGTATGAATCAACACTTAGGATGACCAAGTCACAATTTCATTCCATTTATCCATTTGATAATTTGATAGTGTTTTGAGACAATATATCATGTCATCCATATGCTTTACAATGTTTGGAGTCATTGAGATGTTATTAGATGATACTTCCTACATATTTGACTCATTATGTCCTTTACTTCACACTTTCATAAATTTGCTTGATTATTGTACTTGTCTATCACATGTTGGTCGAGTGTTTTCATCTCAATCCTAGCCTCAAATTGAACCAAGTACAATACGAGGGTAATAAAAGTAGTGCATGTAAAAACCATTGCTCTTAAGGAATTTGTTTAAATTTGAAAAAATGATGAGTGACATGGTAAAGGGCTGCGAGTGAATAACTATCACGTCGTGAAAGCCACCATCTGAAAAGAGCCCGCACAAAAATTAAGGCAATAAAAAGATGAAATATGCAAAAATTTGAGCCAATAGATTTTCTCTAAGTTGACAATTTAGTACCTCATTAGATATAAAAAAAAAATCATTATTTTATATGAGGGAGTATGGTTGGAAAGTAATCAATGGGTTTACACTTCCTTTGGAAAGTTCTCGAAACGGCACTAATTAGTTTTGGACGTTATTGGTGTGGAAATCACTTAGACTTTGATTTGTTGATTTGATTTAGTCGATATCCTCTAAATTCAACAACTTTACACCTAAGGATGCTTTTGATGTTCATTCGATACGAGTACACGTATGCATCGTGCACATATTCTTGATTGAGTTTTATTACCTATTGAATTTGTTTATACACATTCATTCCATATCCCCGATTTGGTTATCTTAGTAAAAAATCATGGTGTGTGATTTTTGTAAAATTATTTTTACATTTTTGTTTGAAAATATTGAAAAATTCAAAAATAGTTTGTTTTCTTTGTTCTCCACGACACCCCATTTTGATTTATTGTGTTTATTCTTTACTTGTCTATTTTGGGCAAATAAAAAGGGGGAGAATGAATTATGGGGGAATTTTTCATTATGGGGGAGATTTGATTATATTAATTGATTTTTTCTTATATCATTTCAAACTCGATGCGTTACGAAGGTATTTTCTTTGTATCATGTGTTTAGGTACAATTGAAGATTCTTTGGATTGCACACCCTAATGAGAACAGCTTGGATATTTGAAAAGTTGATTGTTAAAGCCAAGTTTAATTGAAGACTTGTTCAGTTTATCTTTCCACGTTTGAGTTTTTGGGTGGGTAGATTTGTATAGGTCATATTATGATTGATAATTCGGATATTTTTATTTTGTACCGGAATAGACATAGGGGGGGATTTGTAAGAACAATGCCCATCACATTCAGTATGTCGTATACCGCTTCAAGTTCGTCAAAGTTTTGGGAAGCGTACATTTACAATCGACGATCTGAATTTCAAGTCAACTTCAACAATCATGCCCAACAAGGACGGATTTGGTAAATGTGTTTAAGTTCCATTTACATTTTGCATAAAAAAGTGTTGGGATATTTTTCTATTTATGAAAAATAATTTTTTAAATGATTTTAATCATTAATAATTTTGGATAAACTTTGTTGATCTCGTAAACAGTCTTAACAATTGAGGTTTCCAAGTTTTATAAAAGACTGAAGGATTTTGGGAAACGAGTATGATGTCGTTCGGACGACATCGTATCTCATTCGAACGATATAGCATCTCGTTCAAACGACATCGTATGTCACTTGAAGGAGAACAGTTTTTACCTGACACGTCACCGCCTTGAATTTTTCTATTTAAATGGTGTCAGGCTACTTCTTTTCATGTGGAGAAACACTAGTTTTAAAAAGAATACAATTTTGAGTGTTTTGGTTTATTCTCCAACATTTTAAGAGTTTAATCTCTTGTTTTACAATTCACATAATCCCAATATCTTTTTGTGTGAATTGTTTTGGAACCCAAGAACAAAACTTTACTATTGTTCATACTTTGTGGGGAGATCTCTACAACCGGAGGGCTAGGTTCTATGGTGGAGGGAGCCTCTATAAATATTTTTGGATGCGTGTCATAGGGAGTGCTTACGGGTATTCCTGGGTTGATCAGACTTCGTGTCCTTGTGGTATAGCTACGCGTGAACCACTACAGATTTCTAGCCGACGCTTTGAAGGTTTGATGAAGGCACCATGCGTTACACTTGAGGGAAGTTTTATATAAGTCAATGGTCTTGTAAACTTTTCAAAGTTCTAGAAATAAAAGGTTTTGCCCCTATGGGAGATTTTTCCTGAAATTTTCTTTCCTTTGCATGCTTATTACGTTATGATTCCATATCAATTAGATGCATATTTTTAGGACTGAATTAAAACTTGGGTCTTCATTAAGACTGATTTGGTTTACGCATAATTAAAATTGGTTTATTTGATAAGTCGCATTTATTATGCTGTAGCGGCTCTTTCAGGTAACCGGTGCTAGTACATGGCCGGGATGATAAGATCCATCCATACGACGAGTAAGCTAGAATATGAATTGGTAAATCCTAAGTCAGTACAACTCAGGTTCGTCCAAAATTGATAGCTAGTAAGGGAGATCAAGTCAATAAAATTTGACCATACAATAATAAGTCTAAACTACTAGCAAGCCTAACCCAACACCCTCTAGCTAGTAAATTAACATGGAAGGTGGACAAGATCCCACGTGAGTCCATAATATTATAACTAACTTCAAGCTTGGCGAAACCCGACCAGATTTACTTGTCAAAAATATTGTCGAAAATAACACTTAACTATAAGTGGTGGATAAAATCTAATCGAGCAAAATAATATGCAGAAAATCAAAGTATACACATGTACGCAGACAAGAAATATAATCATAGTTGATTTAGGAGACAAAAGCAGGCACAATTCCAAAATTTCATTACAAAAGATGTTCATTATAATGCTTCACAAAATCAAAAATATTGAAGTGCTAGGCTAGAGAGCATTTCCAATTCTATGGATAACTCCAGGATTTTGGTCATACTGTAGATTAGGTGGGGGAGAGAGGGAGGAAGGTTCATCAACCATGATTATATCTTGAGCAATAGAAAGAGTGGTGTCCACAACGATGGTCAGGTCAGTTCTATCGACCTATCATCTTCGGCGGTAGATTTGCCAACGTCCATTAATTTCTTAATAACCAAAGTCGTGGCTTCCTTGTCATCACCTTCCCATTTACTGACAACGTCTGCAATATCAGTATAATATTCCATGACCCTCATAACTATAAAAAAAAGTTATGGTTTTAATATTGTAGTCAACAAACGCTTTGAACTTTTCCACCCCAGTTTCCTCAGCCTTAACCAGAGCTTTATTAGGGTTAACAAACTCCTGGTCCACCCTAATCAACTCTTGATTGACTGTGTCAAGTTCCTGTTTAGACAAATTAAAGGCGTCATTGGCCTTTTTGAGGGCCTCCTCAAGATTTTGAACTTGTTGGCGTTAGTGTCAACCTGTTCCTTTAGTTTTAAAATTTTCTCTCCCGCCTAGCTGAGAGATACGTTTTCGTGACCACCTAGTCATCCTTCTCATGAAGTTATCTATAAGTCTTATACATCTCATCATCATACTACATTAGCTCATCCTTCAGCTGAGTGTTTTCTTTGGTGACTGCAGTAATGGTTTTCCTCTTCTCATCATAGATGACATGATTGGTCATGACTTTCTCCCTCAAAATAGTGGCAACCATCACAGCCTAATAAAATTAAAAAAGTATAAGAAGATAAAAATGATTGGAATAGAATCATATGATCACAATTTTAGTAGTCTTACCACTGCTAGACGATTCTATTCCAAAATCTATAAGGCATCAGGGTCATAACCCCTCGAAAACTCAAAATCCTAACTATGCCCATGATAACCGGGCAGATCAACATTGTTGTTCATGTGATGGAAAAAGGATTATATATTATTTCTCAGATCCTCACTCATGATGGGATTACTGAGGTTAAAGTTGAATTCTTCAACCTTACAATAATGGTAGGTCGATCCCTGACCACGAATGAGCCGACAAGGGGGTCGTCATTCGATTTGAATCCTCTCGATGATAAACCCAATCGGCCTAGACTCAGCCACCCGTGGAACATTAGGTACACTTTGAGTTGTGGGAGCTTCAAAGGAACTCTTGTCACCTATAATAGCAGGATTAAAGGATATCAGAGCCTTCCCTTTTGACTTCGCCCTAGTAGTCGCTTTGGCCTCAACCTTATTTTGAGCATTTACCTTAGCCTGCTTCTTATCTTCAATGGCATCACTATTTTGGGCATCAACTCTCTTCTTGGACTTGACCTCTGCATTAACCTTCTTCTTCAGCTCAACCTCCACTTTCTTATGGCGAACAATATTCATGATAGTGTGATCAATTGCCCGAGGTACCATCCCACTAGAAGGTTCAGTAATAAAGACAAAAGCAGTGGGAGTAGTATCTGCACAAAAATTCAATAGTTAGTCATATCATAGTACATAAGAAAAAGATTTTTAAATGGAAAAATCTTGTCACCATATTCAACTTAGGCTTCAGCACCTTGGTTAGACTCAACAACTTAATTACCTTCAATAATCCCTTCTACTACTAGGGAACAAATGTCTTTATAGGGTGGGGGCACCACTTGGGGGAGTGCGATACCCGATGCATATGAACTTTTCCACAAAGAAAATCTCTTCAAACTTTGGGGACTAGGCACACAATAAATCTCAACCAAGTCCAGAAGTACGGGAGGAAGCACGGGAGCTTCCTTGACTAAAAACGTTGAACAAATATATCATCACAATACAAGTCAAAGGGAAATAAGAAAGTAAATGAAAACATGTGTTTATCAATTTTGTTCATCCTAACCCATTCACATGGAACCTTACAAGATCTATCCTTCTCATAGGCTCTTAATTCATATTAACCTTTATGAACACAAATTGATTTTTTCAACTATGGTTACTTGTCTGGACAACCTTAACCATCCTCAAAATATACTTACTAGGTGCAGAATAATAATACCTAGAAGCTTTGGTGTTGTCCTTTAGGCCATGGACGAACCTAAATATGTCCCAGAAAAGATCAAAACTAGTTAGGTCCTTCCAAAATATCATCGAGTCGAGAATCATATTATAGGAATTGAAGGAAAGTTGGGTAGCATGTTATAACCCTTCAAGATGGACCTAATGATTAGGTAAAAGGGTAGACAGAGTCCAACTTGGAGTGCGCACAAGGGGAGGTGAAACTCATATGTAATTTTAGAATCAAAAACTCTTTCGTCGTAGTCTGACAGCCTAGTCACAATGTCAGTAGGAATGTTGTACTTCTTTCTCAAAGCATTCCAATCTTCCTCAAGAACATCGCAGGCATGCCATCTGGCATCGGTGTTAGAAGGGTCATAGGAGTCAGTGGAACTCCTAGAAGTACTTTCCCTGTAAGAGGACACCTTAACAGAAGAGGGGAGGTTATATGTTTCAGACATGACTCTCTCAGCCAAATCTTCCAGGTTAGCAACCAATATATCAGAGATTGTGTTCATAAAATTGCCACCACCAGGTGTGTGTTTAACCTGATTAGCTATTTTTTATGAAATTACAAGTCTTTAGGTAGGGGTACAAAGCCACCAGAAGAGTCTATAGTGGAAGTATACCTAGGATGACCAGGCTTGTCCTCAGGCCAAATAACTTGGAGGGGTTTCGGGAACTTTTTAGCAACAATTTATTTGGCCTCTAAGTTATTTGGAGGATACAAAGGCTTGGGGTTATTTTGTTTTAGAAACTAGAGGTTTGGTCAAGATGAAACCCTATAATGACTAAAAAATCCCTAAATTGACCCTAGGCCAAGAAACTCACTAGCCACCTAAGACAAGTAAACTCCAACTAAAAGTATAAATTAACCAACAACATTACCAACAACAACAAATCACAACCCTAAAGGGAAGAAACTACAGAGAAACTCAAGTCGGAACCCTAAAGGAGAAACAACATGCCTAAAACCCTAAAAGAGAGCTAAAGACGATCAATACAATGCTCAATATGTGTCTAAAGATGGAGGAAAGTGGAAGAAACTCACCGAAAAAGGATTTCTAGGCAACGAGTTAAGCTTAAATTCCAGCAAACAGAAGAAGTTTTGCCAGAGAAGAAAGGAGTTATTGAGCAAAAGGAGTTTCTCTCTCTAAAAGCATATGCGAGCATGGGAATGAGTTTGGAAAGTTTTAAATGATTCAAAATTGGTGTTTTATAATTTTAGGTGGTAATCATTACCCTTATCAATAATGTTCGTGACATCATGCTCGAAAAAGTGGACAGAAGAAGCTCCAAGCACACGTATGATGATTGCGCCAGACTCTTAACTTTTAACTTCTGACACGTGTCAAGTTCAAGCCCAAGCAAAAAAATTTACAAGTATTTTTGCTCGGTGCGCGCCGAGAAGATTCCAAGACGACTAAAATTTCCAAAGTCGACAGATTTCCTACAGGATAACATTTTACTCACTCAACCTTTTCTACACATTCTCAGATGGCATACTACCTCAGAGAATCCACTACATTCCTCAATCACGAGAAAAGTCTCGTATGCTTTTGTTGTACCATGAATATGGCATGACCCCAAAACCAATCAGAAGGCGACAGTTGGACTCGTTTATCCTTTAAAGGAGATCGACTCAGTTACTCATTTGGTCGGCCAATACAATTGTGGTCGTCCCCAGTGTCACATGCAATCAACCTAACTCAATTAGCTCAAATCAGCTAACACTATTACTTGACACCATCAGAATAAGCATGTACCATTTGATATAATGACGTCAGTGAAAATACCCTCTTTAAATCCCACGAGATTTTTGTTTGGCTCAATTTTTTAACAACAGATCCATATACACTCGAAATTTTGCATGCGTAAACACGTTACTAAAAATATGTTTTAAAATATTTTCTATTTTTAAGACCCTAGATTGAATTTTGATTAATATATTCTTTATTTTTCTATTTATACAATATATACGTGTTTCATACCTAAATATTTAATATATTATACATTTTATGGTGCTGTATTTTTCCAAAATTAAAACATTTAATCAAATTAAACATTTAAAAGAAATAATTAAAAATTCTTAATTGATTATTAATTAAAATAAACGAAATATCAAAATGACAACGTTTTATGGGTTTTGTGGGTCGTTTTGTTTCGATCCAGATGAACTGGTTTGGATCAATTGAGATGCAAGGTTTAGCCCACGCGGATTAATCGCGCATGATCATATGGAACACATCTACTCGACTACAGACTCTCTAGGTCAAAATGACCTTTTTACCCTCCACAATGCCTTGGATAATAACGCTTATGCCCTCATCGACTGTCTTTTCTTACTATACCAGTCATATACTTTGAACGTCATGTCTCTACCCTTCTGCCCTTATTTTTACGTGGAATTACAAATGACCCAGGATCATTCCACAACCTCTATAAATAACGGTCTTGGGTTGAGAGTTTTATGTCAAAAAAATTATTTTCAAACATAGATGGAACTCTGTTAAAATTTCACCATCTCTCTCTTTTAAATCTGATTTTCTTCATCTGTTAATAGTGGTTTTCTTTAACCCCAAACAGTTTTAAAGACCTTTCAGATCCTTAAATCATACATGTTAGTTTGAGTGTTTAAACCTTGTTTTAGGGTTTGAGAGTTTGAGATTTTCTAGTTTTATCCGAGTTTCCTGGGTTTTGGTCATGGATCTTTCAACGTTGTTGTAGCTTACGTGCTATTTCTCCTTTTTGGACTATTAAACCATGCTAGGATATATTTTATATTCTTCAATTTTTTCATATAAAACATATATATTGGTAGATGCTCTGTTTTATATACGATTTTCGTTTTGCATGTTCTAAAATGTTCTAATTTGTTTTAAGGCAAAACTAAATTTTTAAAAACGTAACTTTGATATATCTTATTTTTTAGCCAGATATCACCAAACCTTCTTTTATAACTTTATATATCTTACATATTTACTATATCTTGTCTTATGAGCCAAATATTGTTTTAGAACTATTATATCTTTAAAATAAAATTTGGTTTGTATTTTTTTCTCAGGTGTGTGTAGAGACAGTTACAGTTCGTTAAGAATCTTGATCTAAATCTCTTTTTACACAAAATTGACCTTTAGGTTTTCTTATGATTGAAACTTAAAACTCTAAAGAAAAGAGTCTTTTTGTCTAATAATTAGAGTTTTAAAATTTCATCGATTTGTTAAAACCAAAAACATATAAAAACTTTTTTTACATCTCCACTGATACGCTTGTCTTGAGTGTGAAGCTCTATTTGTTTATTCTTCTAAGTTTCACTGTTTGTGGTGTTTGATATAAATTTAGTAATTGTGGGATGTTTAGTATTAGCCTTGGGGTACTGGGTGTACTAGTTGCACTTATTCATTTACGTATTGTATTTTGTAATTTTTACTGAAACTATTGTTATATTGGACTTGGAGTGTGTGTGGTCTTAGTACTAAAAGAACTGGGATTTTTCAGTACGCTTGGTTTCTTGTTATCAGACTATTATGTACTATTATACTTCTCCTCGTCTAATTTTGTTTCAAATCTAAATCATATTTTCATTTTAAGGTCACACCAACGAGGACCAATATTTTGTGTGCGCATATTCAACCATTGGATTTTAAAAAGTTTTTTACCAAAGAAAAAGGATAGTGTTATTTATCTTAACACTTTAGAGTATTAGATTATTTTTGAAGTGGTATCAAATAAAAAAAATTACTATATTTGAAAAAAAATTACTCTTTAAGATCATGAACTCTTTTAAAACTTATTTTAAATGGAAGACCGTAGTGGTAGTTTTATATGTCCTCTTATGTTTGATGGTGCAAACTTTGCTTACTCGAAATTAAGAATGAGTTAACACATCCAACACTTAGGATATGAGGTGTGGCATATGGTTAAAACTAGATTTTATATACCAATTAAACCAACTGGTGAAGGTGGTGCTCAAAGATTTGAAAAAAAAAACTCTTTCTGAATGGACCAAAGAGGAGAATCAAAGTTCACAATATAACAATAAAGGAAGAAATGCCATTTTGCAAGCCATGGGTGAGTCCGATTTTAAAATAATCTCAGTATGCACTACATCTAAGGAGTCTTGGGAAACTGTTGTAACACGAGGCCCCCAATTTTTAAAACTTAACACAAAAAGTTAATTTCCTTTTAAAGATGCGAAAGTTAGATGGTTCAATTAAACACACACAAACAACAAATTTTAATTTCTTTTAAATTAAAATTAAACAAACTCAAAGTGAAATTAAATTAGACAACAATTACATTTTTCAGTTAAACCAATTTAACCCAAGTCCTAGAAATTTGCCTAAGTTATATTTTCAATATTGTAAATTAGGCCAAACCAATTTTAACAAATTAAACGACGGCTTGAATTAAATCAACATATACCCAAATATAAATTAGCACCAATTAAGTAAGTAGTGATTTAAACTAAATTTTCTCTTTTTACCTAAGCATGCATCTAAGGTGAATTTTGCAAAAGATAAAATAAACAAATCAACCACTACGCTGTAATGTACGAGAAAAAAATCCACAACAGGAAAAAACCTCGGGCGGCCCTAGCCTTAAGTCCACTAAGTACGGAATTACAATTATAAGCAAGATGACTTACAACACTCGACTCGACTCCTTCAAGACCCGACGCGTCTTCTTGTAACTACCTCTGCCTAGTCGATAATCATGGACTCCACCGGAAATTTGGAGACCACCAATGAGGCTTTAGGAACCACCGTCAACCACACATGGTGCCTTTTACCATGTGAGAATGCCGTAGCAAAATGACAAGACTTCTTCTTTGAGGGATGTAGAAGAAAACCCAAACTTCTCTTCAACTCGGTAGAGAAAAACCCGGTGCCAAACACTCCAAGCAAGGATATATATATATATATATATATATATATGGAAACTTGGAATAAACAATATGGGTGTAAACCAAAAGTGTTTTTGAGTGATTTTCTTGGAAAACAAAACACTTAAACAATGAACCTTTTCATAGAAAAGTTAAACTCTCAAAACTCTCTCTAGGATATGGAAGAATATGGAAAAGTTGGTTCAAAAAAGTTGGTTCCCTCACTAGATAAGTCTATCAAAAGACAGTGGGTAAGAGTAGTGGGATAGAGGTGAAAAACTGCCCAAAATTTCCAATTTAATTTCTTGTCGGAAATCTTGTTCGAACGAGATTTTCGTTCGAACGAAGTCTCGTTCGAACGACCCTTCTAACGAAGTTCCAGTGGCCTGATGGGAAATCGCGTTGCCAAACTTGTTCGAATGACATACTCATTCGAACAAACCAACTCATTCGAACGATAATATCGAACGAAGTTCCAGAGGCAAGTCGTTGTTAAACCTCGTTCGAACGAAATTCTCGTTCGAACGAAAATCCAGAAAGCTTAAAATTTTGATTTTAGCCCAGAAACTTTATTTTAAAGTTTTAAAGAAACCTTCTGAAAATAAACAACAGTGTAAACAAAACTTACACCCAATACTAATTGTTCCAAGCTCCTATATAAATATGTAATGCATTCATACCTTAGGAGTAAACGGAACAAATGTTGTTGACGTAGAAACGAGGCATAATAAACTCGGCATTTTGATGAAGATTTAAACTTGGCCGCTACATCTTCAACTTTAGTATGTCATAGGCTTGAAGGATGGTCAAGAACTCTATCTTATGACTCAAACATTTTTTTTTCGAAATTGAGCCAAAACAACAATGGACTCAATTGGAAATTTGTGTCCTTACAAATCTCCTCCTTTGGCTATTCAGGAACAAAAACCAACAAAAATCCTAAAGGGCCGTCAAGCACTACTAGACTTAAACATCCCACCCAAACTTGACTCAAGACCCAAGGATCAATATCTTTGCCGACTTTGAAAGTTTCCATATAGAAGAATTCCTGCACACTTAAGTAAACATAGGGAATATCAAGAATATTAAATGCATATAAAATAAATACTCCCCTTTATCAACTATGATCAACCTAAGAATATAGCGCTCTCCCCCTAAGTTAAATATCCTAAACTTAGATAATATTACAATAGGTTTAGATACCTTATCTCCCCTATCATTCTCCCCCTTTTTGTTCAGGAATAGACAACGGATAACAAACTAATTTAAACATGATTCTTAGAGTGATAAGAGCATGAAATCATATAGGCAAAAAAAAGCATAACTAATCCAATAAATAATAACGGATACCAACTAAGATGCAAGAAAATGATACCAATAAGATACATCAAACATTAAGCATGTGATATCAACAAGAAATGCAACAAGATAAATACCAATCATGAAGTAGAAGCATATATGGACTAGAAAGCAAGGAAAAGACAAATAGAATACCTCGTATATGCGAACATAATAAATATCATTAACTCAAGTGCACATATACTATGTATAAATACCACACATGACACAAAATAAAATAAGTTTTTCACACTCATATGGCAAAAATGTGTCATGTGAAAACGGAAGTGTTGGGGTGTGAACTAGTAACAATTAAATTTAGAACCAATCACTTAAAACATGTTCACGGAGTTCTCATTTGATTGCAAAATTCATCACATTTGAATATAACCTCATGTGACAATATAGATTGAACTCAATGAACAAACATACACAATGCATACAAGCCTAGACTTTTGATGATTCTACAAACCAATAGAGTCATGACATTCAAAGTACAACTAGGATAAACGAACATTGTGCAAATCGTTGATATACCATTCAATCTCCCTCAGTAAGCATATATATTTTTGAAGGGATATATCAATTAAACATAGGCCTTGGCAAATATTTTCTTTTAATGCCATATTTTATTTTTAGGCCTTTGGACAACGTATTTCTTTTAGGTCCATTCCAAATGGTGGCTTACTTGCAAAGGATGATATTTCCTTTCGGATCCTTTCCCCGTGCACATTTATATACATAATTTTTTTATATTTCACACAAATCTCACGTGCAACGGATTTTGACATGCACTAGTCCTCCTAGGTCGTATAACATGTAGATGACTAGATTGGTAGGAGAACACCTAACAAAGCTCAAATATACATATGAAGTTAAAATTTCAAGTGAGCTCGTGCATGTTTGAATTGAGGCATATAAAAATAGAATCCATTATGTCAACACAAAATCCAACTACTCCAAGTAAGCATGGTAAAGAACATAATAAGGATTGGCGATCTAAACCAAAAGTTCTAGCCACTTGGGAGCGAAAAAGATGGGATTCAAACTCAAGTATATGCCACATTAAGCGTGTCAAACTAAAATACACATAAAAAAAATCTTTTTGAGTTTTTGAAACTTTTAACAAAAAATAAAAATATTTACTCAAAAGATAAACAAAAATCATTTTTATTTTTTAATCTTAAATTACTAAAAAGATAAAACACAAATGATAAACAAAACTCTTTTTGTATTTTTCATTTAATGCAAACTAAAATGAAAGAATTATAATACAAAAGATAAACAAAAATCATTATTCTAGCATGTGATTAAGCCTGGAGCATAGACTAGACAATGATTAAACAAGCATACAAATAGCATGATAATATAGCATGAATTATAAAAGCTAAAGTATGCAAAGAACTAACACATTCAACCTTTAGATTTAGCAAGAGAGGAAGCATGTGAAAGTAAATGAGAATAAAAAATCCTATTTTGTAGAGCAACCAAGTCGGATCTCCTAACCCAAACTAATGAAGAATGACTATCACGGGGTATAGGAATCTTGGCTACCTGGGTTGACTTACGTTGGGATTTTCTAGGACCTCGTTTAATATCAAAACAAAATTTCCTAAGATGACCTTTTCGACCACCATGTGAACAAATAAAATCACGTCGAAAGGTGGAACCTAAGGATTGATCTCTAAAGGCTTTCCTAGGCGATTCTCTTAAAACATTGGTTATGGATTTATGTGCTGATTCATTACAAGTATCGAAGCCTAAACCACAAGTGTCATTTTTAATTTGAACCGTTCCTAATAATTTATCTAATTTCTCCGAACGACACTCCAAATCAAATTTGACTTTACTAGAGTCTTTTAATTTATTTTCTAATTTTAAATATTAGACTCTAATAAAATATTGCGCTCTTCAAACGCTAGAAACTCCTTTTTCAAGGATTCCATTAAATCTTTAAGGCTATCTCTCATGCCTTATAAATATTTAATCTTCTCACGAAGAGCTCTCTCATGTGTCCTAAGGTCTTCAACCAACACACTATCATCAACGACCTTGAGACGCTCTCTTAAACTAGCTTCTAACTTCAAATTTGCTCTTTTTAATTTTATAGATTCTTCATAAAGTTCTTGAAAATCATTTTGAAGTTCACTCACATCAACCTCTTCTTCATTTTCACTCTCTCTTCGTAATTCGAACCATCAAAAATGGGAAATTTTGAAAACGGGAAAAACTCCATTTTTGTCAAAAATATTTAAAGGATCTTAAACGCAATAAATTAGCGATCCTGCTCTGATACCACTTGTTGTAACACGAGGCCCCCAATTTTTAAAACTTAACACAAAAAGTTAATTTCCTTTTAAAGATGCGAAAGTTAGATGGTTCAATTAAACACACACAAACAACATATTTTAATTTCTTTTAAATTAAAATTAAACAAACTCAAAGTGAAATTAAATTAGACAACAGTTACATTTTTCAGTTAAACCAATTTAACCCAAGTCCTAGAAATTTTCCTAAGTTATATTTTCAATATTGTAAATTAGGCCAAACCAATTTTAACAAATTAAACGACGACTTGAATTAAATCAATATATACCCAAATTTAAATTAGCACCAATTAAGTAAGTAGTGATTTAAACCAAATTTTCTCTTTTTACCTAAGCATGCATCTAAGGTGAATTTTGCAAAAGATAAAATAAACAAATCAACCACTACGCTGTAATGTACGAGAAAAAAATCCACAACAGGAAAAAACCTCAGGCGGCCCTAGCGTTAAGTCCACTAAGTACGGAATTATAATTATAAGCAAGATGACTTACAACACTCGACTCGACTCCTTCAAGCCCCGACGTGTCTTCTTGTAACTACCTCTGCCTATTCGATAATCACGGACTCCACCGAAACCTTGGAGACCACCAATGAGGCTTTAGGAACCACCATCAACCACACATGGTGCCTTTTACCATGTGAGAATGCCGTAGCAAAATGACGAGACTTCTTCTTTGAGGGATGTAGAAGAAAACACAAACTTCTCTTCAACTCGGTAGAGAAAAACCCGGTGCCAAACACTCCAAGCAAGGATATATATATATATATATATATATATATATATGGAAACTTGGAATAAACAATATGGGTGTAAACCAAAAGTGTTTTTGAGTGATTTTCTTGGAAAACAAAACACTTAAACAATGAACCTTTTCATAGAAAAGTTAAACTCTCAAAACTCTCTCTAGGAGATGGAAGAATATGAAAAAGTTGGTTCAAAAAAGTTGGTTCCCTCACTAGATAAGTCTATCAAAAGACAGTGGGTAAAAGTAGTGGGATAGAGGTGAAAAACTACCCAAAATTTCCAATTTAATTTCCTGTCGGAAATCTCGTTCGAACGAGATTTTCATTCGAACGAAGTCTCGTTCGAACGACCCTTCTAACGAAGTTCCAGTGGCCTGATGGGAAATCACGTTGCCAAACTTGTTCGAATGACATTCTCATTCGAACAAACCAACTCGTTCGAACGATAATATCGAACGAAGTTCCAGAGGCAAGTCTATGTTAAACCTCATTCGAACGAAATTCTCGTTCGAACGAAAATCCAATAAGCTTAAAATTTTGATTTTAGCCCAGAAACTTTATTTTAAAGTTCTAAGAAAATCTTCTGAAAATAAACAACAGTTTAAACAAAACTTACACCCAGTACCAATTGTTCCAAGCACCTATATAAATTAGTAATGCATTCATACTTTAGGAGTAAACATAACAAATGTTGTTGATGTAAAAATAAAGCACAATAAACTCGGCATTTTGATGAAGCTTTAAACTTGGCCTCTACGTCTTCAACTTTAGTATGTCATAGGCTTGAACGATGGTCAAGAACTCTAGCCTATGACTCAAAAATTTTTGTCCGAAATTGAGCCAAAACAACAAATGACTCAATTAGAAATTTATGTCCTTACAGAAACTTTAGTGTCTATCCATGAGGGTTACACTAGGGTTAAAAAGGTCAAGTCAAAAATTTTAGTACATATGTATGACACTATGTTTATGAAAGTTGACGAACAATTTGATGATTTTTATCTTAGACTACAAGCCATAGTTAATCAATCCCATGCAAATGGCATAGTTTATTATGATTATGAAATATATGCTAAGATACTTAGGTCTTTACCTCATTCATTTTATATGAAGAAACGTGCCATAGATGAAATGGCTGACCCTAACATGACACCTGAATTGTTGTGTAGTAAAATGAAAACCTTTCAATTAGAAATTTTCCTAAGTGAAAATCAAAGAGGCAAAGAAAAAGCACAAACTGTACAACCTTCCTTAGTGTATAAATCTAGTGTAAATAATCTTACTTTTGTTTCATGACTGTTTAATGTGGATGACTCAATTGTTTCTCTTGAGTCAATAAATGATGAAATTGCATTGTTATCTAAACACTTTAAGAAATTTGTTAAGTTTAGGAATAAATTTTCCTCGAGATAAGGCCACCCCAGTTATACCAATAGGCCTCATGAAAAACATTATGAAAAGAAATCTTTTAACAAATATGACAATAATAAAGATTTAAGTCATATTCAATGTTGAAAGTGTAATGAACTTTTTCATTATGCTAACAAACGTTTTTCAAAACAAAATGGTTATCTTGTAACCAGAACCATTTATCAAAAACATGGGATAATAGTTCTGATAGTGACAACATCGAGAGTTATAATAGACTTATGCCATACCTCTGTTTGTCTAAATGAGTCTAATATGGATATTGATAATTTGCCTATTATCTGATGATTCCGAATTATTTATAGACAATTATGATTTACTTGTTGAAAATAACTCTTTACATGCTAATACTCATGTATATAATAGCACTGTCGTTATTGTCTGTAAATCTCTTTGTGATTGAAATTCTAATTGGGATCATGAAAATGTAATGCCTAATGGACCATCCCTTAGGACTGAATCTGCTGATAGTGATTGTGATGATGATAATATACACTTTAAGAAACTTTGCAAGTCTACTTTAAAAAAGCGAACACATTTAAGCAAAATCAATGCTAGGTTGTTATCTAAAATTGATGTTTTGAATAATCAAATACGTCAAATTTGTGATAGTTCTTTTATGTAAGTAGAAGAGATTGAGACTAAAAACTTGATGCCAGAGAAAAACATTCCAAGATTAACTGAAAGCGACCTTTTATTATAGGAAAAGCACAAAGTTGTCTTAAATAACTTTGAAGAATCGTAATGTCAACTAAAAGGAAAGTGAGAGTTTTCAACACTTTTGGCATTAAGGTCAAGAAACTCTTTGACTGTAGAAAGCCATCCCCTACTAATAAAGAGGGTAATGCGTTTAAAGGAAAATAAATTTTTTAAACTAATTTTGCATCCTTTATTATTGATTGTCCAGAATATTTAAAAATTCTTATGTCTATTTTGCATTTTCAAAAATAAAAATAGACTCAAGCTAACTATAACACCCTCTATTTCTGTGCATGTAATATTTAATTAATTCGGGAAATTTTAAATTACTTGTGTGTCGTAATTTAATTAAATTAATTACGGTAATATTTATTTAAATATTAATCGGAGAGTGAATGGTTAATATTTAGGTAAATTTAATTACTAACTGAATAGTAATAATTTATTTACGTCATAACATGTATTAATGATGTGGCATTTATTTATCTCAGCCGGGAGTCGGTATAGACTAATTTCGGTGTAAGATAAGGATTTATATAAATTAATTTGGATATCAATTTTGAGTGAACATTTGAGTACGGATGGGTCGAGATAGTCGAAAAAGTGTACCCGGGGGTAGTAAACGGGTCACGGGGCATTTTTAGGCATAACCAGGCCCACACAGGGCTATTTGGGTCACTTGGGCTTGACCCATTAGGCTAAAAATGGGATTAGTGTTTTAAGACCTAAATCTAAGAGTTGGGAATGGAAGAGAAACATAAAGCCTAAATCTAAGAATTTGGGGAAAAGTGAGATGGAGCAGTTAGAGCCAAATTGGAGTCTTTTGGAGACAAGGCAAGGAACCTATTGGAAGTTCATCATCAACCTTGCGAATAAAACACTCGGATCAGACCCTACGAACCCATAAGGCAAGTGGTTATCTTGCTGTGATATTAATTGATGTTATTCAATTCATATTTTTGTGATGTGGAAATCAGAAATTCGTTTTGGGTACAAAACGGGGTTTTTGTAAAAAGAACACTTAAATAAGATTCAATATGGGAATTAATTATGTGACAGGGTTCTATGATGGTTTTCGATTTACATGAGAAAAACCCAGTAGAAATTATCACTCAAGAATCTTCACCATTAGCAATAATATTTAGCAGTATAAGATATTTTTGTTGCCAAAGATACCCTTTTGGCAACAAAATCTTAATTATGTTGCCAAAAGACCATATTACATTGTACTTTTGGCAACATAAAATAAAACTTGTTTCCAAAGGTTAAAATTTCAAGCGGAAAGCTAGAAAAACCCAGTAGCAATTATCACTACAAGAATTTGCACCATTAGCAACAATATTTAGCAGCATAAGCTATTTTTGTTGCCAAAGATACCCTTTTGGCAACATAATCTTAATTATGTTGCCAAAAGACCATATTACATTGTACTTTTGGCAACATAAAATAAAACTTGCTACCAAAGGTTAAAATTTCAAGCGGGAAGCTAGAAAAATAAAAGGGGGAAATTTTTTAACTTTTAGCATCATATTTTTTCATTGCTAAACATGACCTCACTTTTGACAACATAGGAGTGTGTTGAGAAAAATATTCAACTTTTGGCAACAAAGAAAATTATGATGCCAAAAGTATTTTATTTCATTTCTTACTTGTTTTTATTATGTGTTAAAAAAATAACGCCCCTAAATCTCAGCTCTAAAAAAAACCTCTTTTCTTCCCTCCCGCCTCTTCTCTTCTCTCCCTCGCCTCACTCCCGTCGCCCCCGACATGTGCCCCTGTCACAGCCTGAGCGGCTCTCCTATTCTCTCCCTCCCGCCGCCGACCCATGATCTCCTCTTCCCTCCCCTCGGCACCGCCCCAGATCCCCTCCCACTGGCGCCGCCCCATGTGTTAATCCTTGCACACGGACTCACGGTATTTTTTTTGTTAATTTTTTCAATAGATTAGTTAATTAGTTTAGTTTTTTTGTTGTTAATTTTATGTTTTTAAGTTTTTAGTTTATTGTTTGATGATATTTAATTTTAATTATTAGTTCTCATGAAATGGTGGAGCAGTTAGAGAAATGCTGAAATTTTAATTTTTAGTTTAGTTTTGTTGTTGTTAATTATTAGTTTTTAGTTTAGTTTTGTTGTTGTTAATCACCATTTCTAGATGTATAAATGGTGGAACAGTTAGAGAATCTGACATGGAATCCAGACAGTTGCCCACATAACTCACGTTTCTTTTTTAGTTGTAAAAAGTGGGTAGAAATTGTCAAATGATGGTAAACTGTTGGAGATATATTATTTTTGTACTTTTCCATTGTTGTAAAAATCTTGCCACGTAAGGATAGAAATTTCGAGGAAGTACTCGACATGTGGGATAGAAATTGATTTGGAAATGAAATGACTGGAGATGGCCTTAGTTCTTATGAAATTTTAAATAATTATGGTTGCTGAAATTTTAATTAATTATTTGTTGCTAAAAAAATTTCTGTTTACTTATTTCTTTCAACTGATTTCTGATTTCTTTTATAAATAAGCATTATAAGATATTTGTAATTTTTGATTTCTTGAAATATATTTCTTTCAGATTTCATTAAAATATTCAGTTAGATGTTTGTAATGAGTTATTTTTTGTTAACAGTTATAATTTAATAGCGTGCAGGCTTCAGATCGGCTTCTGGTTGACCTCTCCGGCTCCATCTCCATTTTTCCCCTCTCGGCTCCAACTTGCTGGTAACTTGTTAACTCATCCATCATTTTATTTTTTAATTTGACATAATTGGTTTGAAATTTGAATGATGTTTAGATTTATGTTTCCGTTCAAGAATTTTTTAATGTTTAGAAGATATGTACAATACATTGCTTTTTAATTATAGTTTTAATAGTATTTTTGCAAGGGGTTGGTTGTCGTCTTAGAATTTAAAAGTAAAGTATAAATAGTAAGATATGATTGATTGTTTTAATGTGGTGAGCAATATAAATTTTAAAACATCAATTAAAAGTTATGCGATCTTGAATGGGATATGACCACTCACCTTATACTGATGATAGAAGACTTTCTATGTATTGCATATTTACCAAAGTAAAATCTTCGTTTAGCAATGTGTGCGTGCTGTGTATTTTGTGTGTCTAATAAGGCCTTAACAGTTATATATAGCACGGTCCTGTAAGAGTCACGAACACCTCGCACGGGACCAATGTGACCCGTTGGAACCGATCGCGTAGTCACGGGGCTCCCGGTTTCAGTGTACTACGTAAATTTGCAAAAAATTAGATTTAGGCATAACAACATGCCATCGAAGTGTGAAAACGTAAAAAAACAAAAAACAGTCCGGTAAGAGTCACGAACACCTCGCACGGGACCAATGTGACCCGTTGGAACCGACCGCGTAGTCACGGGGCTCCCGGTTTGAGGCTACAACGTAAATTTTCTCAAAATTAGACTTAAGAATAAAAATATGCCATCGAAGGGTGAAAATGTACAACAACCACAAAACGGACCGGTAAGAGTCACGAACACCTCACACGGGACCAATGTGACTCATAGGAACCGACCGTGTAGTCACGGAGCTCCCAATTTGAGTGTACGACGTAAATTTGCAAAAAAATTAGACTTAAAAATCAAAACATGTCATCGAAGGCTGAAAACGTAAAACAAACACAAAACAGTCCCATAAGAGTCACGAACGCCTCGCACGGGACCGATGTGACAAGTAGGAACCGACCGCGTAGTCACGGGGCTCCCGATTTGAGTGTACGACGTAAATTTATAAAAAATTAGACTTAAGAATAAAAACATGCCATCTAAGGGTGAAAACATAAAACATCCACAAAACAGTCCGTTAAGAGCCACGAACACCTCGCACGGGACCAATGTGACCCGTAGGAATCGATCGAATAATCGCGGGATTCCCGATTTGAGTGTACGACGTAAATTTGCCCAAAATTAGACTTAAGCATAAAAACATGCCATTGATACGACGCAAATATTGCGTATTTCACCCGTTAATCTACGCCTTATTAGCATCTTAAACCCTATACTTATGCTCATTAACCAGACAACCTTGGATTTCTATATTAACATGTTTTGCAGGGGTTAATTGAGATTTTGTAGGTGTTTCGATGCTTAGTATGAAGTTTGGACACTTTTCGGAAAACTTTCGTCGACTATTGCAGCTTCAGGGGCATTTTAGTAATTTCAGCATTCGGGTTTGAATTCCGAGCTCTTCACGGAAGTTGAATCCCCTTGATTTCTCTTCACGTGTCCACCGACGGTGCATGATTCCGAGTTGTAATGATGGAGTTATGGCATTTTTAGGATGATTTTTACTTAAAAAGTACACTCAAGGTCACATTCAAGGGTATTTTAGTCATTTCATATTTTGGTTTTATCGCCTAATGTCTTCTTGGATGTTGTATTCATCTGAGTTATCTTCGCGTAGCCTCCAACCGTGCCTCATTCCGAGCTATAATGAAGAAATGAAGGCATTTTCCGTAAAATAGGACAAAGCTGCAGAATTGCAGACCTGTAGGGGCGAATCGATTCTGCCCAAAACCAAATCGATTCGGAATGCTGCAGAATTACAGCTACGAACTTCCCCTGTTTTCGAATCGATTCGGACCATTTCTGAATCGATTCGGCCCTCCATATTTTTGGTTTTCTTCCCTTTAATTACAAGTTTGCCATGGGATATTTTGTATATAACTCATTTTCTCTCATTTGAGAGAAATATCTCAGATTTTTAAGATAGTTTAGCTTAGGTTTTTTTGGAGAGTTCTTCTTCATTTCTTCTTGGATTGACACCCTTTTGGGTTTGTAACTAGACTATTCATTCACCCTCTCCATTAATATAGCTTGTATTTCATTAATTCTTGCTTTCTAGTTAGTTTACATGCTTTCAAATTAGTTTATTGTTGTTATTTATTACTTTAATTAGTTTAGTTGTTGTTTAAAGTCGTTTAATCCATGTATTGTCCGTAGATAACGGGTTGGGATTGCGTTTTCGTCATTAATAGGCATCGAGCTCCGAAAGTTAGGTTTTGGGTAAAATTGCATTTAATTGAAACCGCGTGTATTAAAGTTGGATTGTTATGCGTTTAACTTTATTTGTCACGCAACTTTAGTGTTTATAGCGATAATCCGAATTTAATCCGCATGTGACTATTTTTGATTAAATATTTAATCTCGCAACTTTGGGTTAAATTTCTTATTGTGTGATGTTTATGATTAATTAAAAATGCTCGATTAAATGTTTTCGAACCTAAATTCTAATTATTAGTTGTTTAGCCCATGGTGGGGATGCGATCCCGACTCTCGTTTTATTAGTTGTAGTATACGATTAGCGTTCTGACACGATGCTGCTTTTCGCGCTCGATCAGCCATCGAAGGGGGAAAATGTAAAACAACCACAAAATGATACTGTAAGAGTCACGAACACCTCACATGGGACTAATGTGACCCATTGGAACTAACTGCGTAGACACATGGCTCCCGGTTTGAGTGTACGACATAAATTTGCAAAAAATTAGATTTAAGCATAAAAACATGCCATCGAAGGGTGAAAAGGTAAAAAAAACACAAAACGGTCCTGTAAGAGTCACGACCACCTCGCACATGACCAATGTGACCCATTGGAACCGACCGCTTAGTCACGGGGCTCCCGGTTTGAGGGTACGACGTAAATTTGCTCAAAATTAGATTTAAGCATAAAAATATGCCATCCAAGGGTGAAAATGTAAAACAGCCACAAAACGGTCTGGTAAGAGTCACGAACACCTCACATAGGACCAATGTGACTCGTAGGAACCAATCGCGTAGTCACGAGGCTCTCGATTTGAGTGTACGACGTAAACTTGCATAAAATTAGACCTAAGCATAAACACATGCCATCGAAGGGTGAAAACATAAAATAAACACAAAACGGTCCTATAAGAGTCACGAACGCCTCGTACGGACAGAATGTGACAAGTAGGAACCGATCGCGTAGTCATGGGGCTCCCTGTTTGAGTGTACGACCTCAATTTACAAAAAAATTGACTTAAGCATAAAAATATGCCATCAAAGGGTGAAAATGTAAAACATCTACAAAACGGTCCTGTAAGAGTAACAAACACCTCACACGGGACCAATGTGACCCGTAGGAACCGATCGCGTAGTCACGGGGCTCTCGGTTTGAGTGTACGACGTAAATTTACACAAAATTATACTTAAGCATAAAAACATGCCCTCGAAGGGTGAAAATGTAAAACAGCCACAACACAGTCCTGTAAGAGTTATGAACACCTCGCATGGGACCAATGTGACCCGCAGGAACCGACTGCGTAATCACGGGGCTCCCGATTTGAGTGTACGACGTAAATTTGCACAAAATTAGACTTAGGCATAAAAACATGTCATCGAAGGGTGAAAACGTAAAACAACCACAGTACGGTCATATAAGAGCCACGAACACCTCACACGGGACCATTGTGACCCGTAGGAACTGACCACGTAGTCACGGGGCTCCCAGTTTGAGTGTACGACGTAAATTTATAAAAAAATTAGACTTAAGCATAAAAACATGTCATCAAAGGGTGAAAATGTAAAATAACCACAAAACGGTACTGTAAGAGTCACGAACACCTCACACGGGACCAATGTGACCCGTTGGAACCGACCGCGTAGTCACGAGGCTCCCGATTTGAGGGTACGACATAAATTTGCACAAAATTAGACTTAAGCATAAAAATATGCCATCGAAGGGTGAAAATGTAAAACAACCACAAAACGATTCGGTAAGAGTCATGAACACCTCGCACGGGACCAATGTGACCCGTAGGAACCAGTCGCGTAGTCACGGGCCACCCGTGGGAGTGTACGACGTAAATTTGCAAAAAATAAGACTTAAGCATAAAAACATGTCATCGAAGTGTTAAAACATAAAACAGCCACAAAACAGTACTGTAAGAGTAAAGAACGCCTCGCACGAGATCAATGTGACCCGTACGAACCGATTGCGTAGTCACGGGGCTCCCGGTTTGAGTGTACAACGTAAATTTGCAAAAAATTAGACTTAAGCATAAAAATATACCATCGAAGGGTGAAAACATAAAACAAACAAAAAACGATCCTATACGAATCACGAACACCTCACAAGGGACTAATGTGACCCGTTAGAATTGACCACATAGTCACGGGGCTCTCGGTTTGAGTGTACGATGTAAATTTGCAAAAAATAGATTTAAGCATAAAAACATGCCATCGAAGGGTGAAAACATAAAAAAACACAAAACGGTCCTGTAAGAGTCACGACCACCTCGCACATGACCAATGTGACCCATTGGAACAGACCGCTTAGTCACGGGGCTCCCGGTTTGAGGGTACGACGTAAATTTGATCAAAATTAGATTTGAGAATAAAAATATGCCATACAATGGTGAAAATGTAAAATAACGACAAAACGGTCCGTTAAGAGTCACGAACACCTCACATAGGACCAATGTGACTCGTAGGAACCAATCGCGTAGTCACGAGGCTCCCGATTTGAGTGTACGACGTAAATTTGCACAAAATTAGACTTAAGAATAAAAATATGCCATTGAAGGGTGAAAACGTAAAACAACAACAAAATGGTACTGTAAGAGTCACGAACACCTCGCACGGGACCAATGTGACCCGTAGGAACCGACCGCATAGTCACGAGCCTTCCAGTTGGAGTGTACGACGTCAATTTGCAAAAAATTTGACTTAAGAATAAAAATATGCCATCAAATGGTGAAAATGTAAAACAGCCACAAAACGGTCCTGTAAGAGTCACAAACACCTTGCACGGGACCAATGCGACCCGTAGGAACCGACCGCGTAGTCATGGGGCTCCCGGTTTGAGTGTACGACGTAAATTTGCACAAAATTAGACTTAAGCATAAAAACATGCCATCGAAGGGTGAAAATGTAAAACAGCTACAAAATAGTCCTTTAAGAGTCATGAACACCTCGCATGGGACCAATGTGACCCACAGGAACCGACCGCGTAGTCACGGGGCTCCCGATTTGAGTGTACGAAGTAAATTTGCACAAAATTAGACTTAGGCATAAAAACATGCCATCGAAGGGTGAAAACATAAAACAACCACAACACGGTCCTATAATAGTCACAAACATCTCACACGGGACCAATGTGACCCGTAGTAATTGACCGCGTAGTCACGGGGATCCCGATTTGAGTGTACAACGTAAATTTGTAAAAAATTATACTTAAGCATAAAAACATATCATTGAAGGGTGAAAACGTAAAACAAAAACAAAACGGTCCTGTAAGAATCACGAACACCTCGCACGGGACCAATGTGACCCGTTGGAACAGACCACTTTATCACGGGGCTCTCGATTGGAGGGTACGACGTAAATTTACTCAAAATTAGACTTAAGCATAAAAATATGCCATCGAAGGGTGAAAATTTAAAACAACCACAAAACGGTCCGGTAAGAATTACAAGAACCTCACACGGGACCAATGTGACTCGTAGGAACTGACCGGGCGGAAAAAGTGTGTTCGTGTCGGGACACAATCGTTGTGTGTTTCGCCGCCGCGATACAAAAAAAAAACTAAGTTACTACTACACTTGACAAGCAAGCATAGCGGTAAGTCGGGTATCGTAAGAAATCTACAAGGAGTGATTGAATTTTAGATGTTAATTGTTTAATTACTTTAGGAATAAAAATGTAAAATAAATAAATGAAAAGGTGATGGTTGGTTGTGGTGACAAAAGAAAAGAATAAGTTACGCTACACAAAAGGAAAGCGAGGATCGGGATCGCATTCTACCACACGGATCGAAACAACTACTAATTAGAGTTAAGGCTCAAAAGCAATTTAATCGAGCATTTTCAATTAAGCATAAACATCACACAATAAGGAATTTAACCCAAAGTTGCGAGATTAAACATTTAACGGAAAATGTTCACACGCGGATTAAATTCGGATTATCTCTATAAACACTAACGTGGCGTGACAAAGAAAATTAAACGCATAAGAATCCAACTTTAATACACGCGGTTTCGATTAAATGCAATTTTACACAAAACCTAACTTTCGAGGTCCAAACCCGTAAATGGCAGAACGAAATCCCGACCCTATTTATCTAAGGGTGCATAATGAATTAAACTAAATTAAACTAATTAAACTAAGAAAGAAAGAATTAAAGCAAGAAATTAAGAAATACAACTATATTAAAATGGTAGGGGAGATGAATAGTCAACTTACAATCCAAATGGGGTGTCAAACCAAAGAGAAATGAAGAAGAACCAAGCAAAAACCCCAAACCCTAAGCTAAATTAACCTAAAATCGTGTATCTACTGCTCTCCCTTCTTATTACAACAAAAATTGTATTTATAGTAAGTTGGACTAAAAGAAAAGAAGAAATAAAAGAAATGAAAATATCTGCTGAAAAACAAGGGATCGATCGATCGACCCCTTTGGTCGATCGATCGATCAAGGACAAAATTTCAAAAATTTAGAATGGTCGATCGATCGACCAAATGGGTCGATCGATCGATCAAACAGGGCATATTGCAGCAGCAGCACTGCATTCCTTTCTTCCTCCTTTCTTCTCCTCTTTTGCTTTCCTTATTTTTCCTCCGCTGAAATCGCCGTAACTTCTTCGTTATGAATCGGAATCGCGGATACAACTTCCGTGAGATGTCAGGCCAGGTACCCAAGCTGTGAAAAGACTAAAATGCCCTTGAACGTGCGATTGCGTACGGAACTTCACCGGAATGCGTCCGAACTTCATACTTAGCATCCAAATACCTACAAAAGCTCAATTAACCTCTGCAAAACATGTTAACATAGAAATCCGAGGTTGTTTGGTTAACAAGCATAAATATAGGGATTAAGATACCCGAGGGGGCTAATAATGCGTAGGTTAACGGGTGAAATACGCAATATTTACGATGTATCACACCCCCTAACTTACACATTGCTAGTCCCCAGCAATGAAATAGGAAACAACAAGAACTAGAAGAAAACCAAAAGCAGGATACAAGTACAAAATGGGATGAAAAATAAATAAAAAGATAAGGACACTTTCGCGGGCGAACGATTGCATTTAGCATATGCAATAAGCCGTTAAACCCCTAGGTTACCCTAGTGGACGAGTGTCATCTCGTGAGGGTTTTCAGGGATGAAACCCACAAACATCATATGGTTTCCTCAAAATATGCCCAACCCAACATGCGACAAACTCAACAACAACGAAAAAGATTTCAAACATGTTATTAGCATATTGAACAAATTCAAACAAAAGTCCGTTGTTATTAACAGGTTGAATGCACCTCATAGAATTGAAACTTTAAAAGTGGGAGGGGGAAGAGCACATGCATAGTGTGATTTGGCAAAAAACATATATAAAACGGATACTAATCAAAGCAAGCATACATTCAATCCTCACGGTCATTACACTCATTAAATGGAATTCACTTGAAACAGGGAGGTAACACACGAAACATGCGGGCATAAAGAGTAAATGTAAATGGAAACTAGGCCGCACACATATCACAAATGAAGAACGCTATATATAAACTAAAAAATTGTAATCTCAATGAAAGATACCACTCATCAAAAGAGGCGAAATGCATTTTCACAGATTATCAAAACTATTATGACTTTTAAATTAAATGCACCCTAAGATCACATAGGACTTTAATAGGGTTATAATGTAGGTTAGGCTAGGGTACGAAATGAAGGAATGTATATACGAATTCAAAGTGTTCGGGATGAAAACTCGGGATAATGGAAAGAATGCAGGCAATATCAAAAATGGAAAGTAACTTCCAAACGAGCATTAGATATATCATCGGGGAGAATAATCAAAGCTTATTGAACACTATACACAACATTTACAACTTTCTCTTTCTTTTCTTTTCTTTTCTTCTTTTTCGCATTTTTCTCTTTTGTTTTCTTTTGCTTTTTGCTTTCTCTTTTCTTCACTTTTTTCACATCACTTTTCCTTACTTTTCAAACTCTCATATTCTTAAATTGCAACCACACTACAATAACATCACTCAATCCCAAGTATCATTCCAAACAAAGGTATGGAAAGTGTATGTATGGGCTAAAACTCCAATGCGGAGTTGGTTATGGGAATGGGGTTATGAAACGAAAGGCTATAATTAGGCTCAAAGGGGTTAACGAGGGTAAACATATAAGGGTGAGGTCAGGGCTAATATGGGTGATATAACAAAGATGGCCTATGATCATTTCACAAAGTTTACGCAATTCTCAAGTCAAAACAATATATGAAAATCATGATCAAGTAACACATTTCAAGCATGAACTCAATTAATGAACGGTCAAATGAAAGATTAGAGAGATTACCAAAGAATTCAACGTTTTCAAAGAGGAAATAATAGTGTATAACACTCACAAACGACGAAAGGTACAAAGCTTACTCGGTGTAAGTATATACAATGCAACAAAAGATTACCGAGTTATAAAAATCTTAAACCAAATCAATATAACAAGGAAAGTGCACATGCTCATGGGATAAAGTTTAATTCATGAAGTTATTCACAAAATCAATGATTTGAGGACTAAAGTCTAATAACTTCTAAAATCGAGAACATGCATCATTGAGTTGTCAATCGAATCGGGCAATTATTGAAATTTATCATCGAAAACAAGGCAAAATGCCCAACAAAGGAGAAAAAAGAAAGAAAATATTTTTGAAAATTTTTAAATTTTTCACAAAAAGGCATACTTACTAACAAGTAAGCAAATCCATGGACAAAACAAAGAAATGGATAGAATATCCTACACCCCCTAACTTAAATGTTGCATTGTCCTCAATGCGCATTAAGAACACAACACAAAGAGAAGAAAAGAACGATATTACCTAAAATTGGAGAGATCTCCATAAGCACGAGTCCAAAGGAATCTACAAAACAAGTTAATACCGAGCATAGCAAAAGCAAATGACAAAAAGTTAACTAATTACACTAGACTAAATTAAAAGGAAAGAAAAATAGGAAAGAAAGAAAATTAAAAAGCTAATTATTTACAACCTACTATTTAGGCTTCGCACTAACTATACACTAGAAGTCTAAATAGTTGAGGGTCCACCCAAAAAGGGATTTGACTTTGAAAGATCAACGGTGGACCCTCCAAAGCGAACATGCCTCCCGGAAGATATGAATTCCGTTTGAACAACGAAAGGCATGTGGGTGGTGAAAAAAGTGAACCATCGCCAATTTGAAATTTTGGGCGGACGATGGGGGATTTGGATAATAAGGGGGAAAGGTACACTTGAGGTCCAAGAAAAATTGACTCATCTCCCAAAGATTTTTCAAATGGAATGGGATATGGTGCACACGTGGGGATAACATCCATCGAAAACAAGTCTGGCAATGAGTCCTCATCGGCAAAAAGTGTAAAAGTTTTAAAAGTTTCTACCGACTCATAGGAATCAACCAGTAATTCTAATGGTTCAATGATGGAAAACATATATGGTAATGAAATAAATTCAATCTCCGTCAACATATCGTCGAAAGGAGATTGAATTTCGGGGGAGAGAGATTCACATTCGATGAGAAATTCTTCGAAAAATTTAGGTGAAACACAAGTTTCCACCGCCTCGTTGTTTTGTGCATAAGAATTCATCTCATCGCAAAGTGCTCCAAGTCTCATTCCAGCATCATTTAGGCTTTCCAAACCTTGGGAGTAAAGAAGCAAAGTTTCTTCCAAAGTAGGCTTCCTCGGCTCAAGAGCCTCGGACTCCTCATTTGGTTGAAACTCGTCTTTGAAAGTATCGAAATAAGAATCGTCATTAGATTCGAATAATGAATCCAACTCAAGCTCCCAATAACTATTTTCATTGCGATAAATTTTTCAAGTCTTTCATTTTCAAGAAAATCTTGAAAATGAAAAACTTGAAAACTATCCCCAAAGTATGAATCATTAGAATAACTGTAATAACTATAATAGTAGGACATGATTACCTAGTTGTTTGTAGATGGAGAATCCGAGCAAGAAAGTGAGCAACCGCGAATCAAAGTTTCTTAGCGCTCAAATATGCTAGCCTGCAAAAAAGGTTAAAACAAAGAATAAAAATACAAAAGGAAAAATACTACGAAATAATAAAACAATTACTATCTAAAACACACTGCCCGGCAACGGTTGCATTTTGTGACCGGGCGAAAAAAGTGTGTTCGTGTGAGGACACAATCGTTGTGTTTTTCGCCATCGCGATACAAAAAAAACCTAAGCTACTAATACACTTGACAAACAAGCACAGCGGTAAGTCGGGTATCGTAAGAAATCCACAGGGAGTGAATGAATTTTAGATGTTAATTGTTTAATTACTTCAGGAATAAAAGTGTAAAATAAATAAATGAAAAGGTGATGGTTGGTTATGGTGACAAAAGAAACGAATAAGTTACGCTACACAAAAGGAAAGCGAGGATCGGGATCGCATTCTACCACACGGATCGAAACAACTACTAATTAGAGTTAAGGCTCAAAAGCAATTTAATCGAGCATTTTCAATTAAGCATAAACATCACACAATAAGGAATTTAACCCAAAGTTGCAAGATTTAAACATTTAAAGGAAAATGGTCACACGCGGATTAAATTCGGATTATCGCTATAAACACTAACGTTGCGTGACAAAGAAAGTTAAACGCATAAGAATCCAACTTTAATACACGCGGTTTCAATTAAATGCAATTTTACACAAAACCTAACTTTCGAGGTCCAAACCCGTAAATGGCGGAACGAAATCCCGACCCTATTTATCTAAGGGCGCATAATGAATTAAACTAAATTAAACTAATTAAACTAAGAAAGCAAGAATTAAAGCATGTAAACCTAATTATGAAAGCATGTAAACTAATTATCAAAGCAAGAAATTAAGAAATACAACTATATTAAAATGGTAGGGGAGAAGAATAGTCAACTTACAATCCAAATGGGGTGTCAAACCAAAGAGAAATGAAGAAGAACCAAGAAAAAACCCCAAACCCTAAGCTAAACTAACCTAAAATCGTGTATCTACTGCTCTCCCTTCTTATTACAACAAAAATTGTATTTATAGTAAGTTGGATTAAAAGAAAAGAAGAAAGAAAAGAAATGAAAATATCTGCTGAAAAACAGGGAATCGATCGATCGACCCCTTTGGTCGATCGATCGATCAAGGCCAAAATTCGACAATTTAGAATGGTCGATCGATCGACCAAATGGGTCGATCGATCGATCAAACAGGGCAGATTGCAGCAGCAGTACTACATTCCTTTCTTCCTCCTTTCTTCTCCTCTTTTGCTTTCCTTATTTTGCCTCCGCTGAAATCGCCGTAACTTCTTCGTTATGAATCGGAATCGCGCACCGTTCATGGCCACACGAAGCTAGCGAGGAGGGCTACAACTTCTGTGAGATGTCAGGCCAGGTACCCAAGCTGTGAAAAGACTAAAATTCCCTTGAACGTGCGATTGCATACGGAACTTCACCGGAATGCGTCCGAACTTCATACTTAGCATCCAAATACCTACAAAAGCTCAATTAACCCCTGCAAAACATGTTAACATAGAAATACGAGATTTTCTGGTTTACGAGCATAAATATAGGGATTAAGATACCTGAGTGGGCTAATAACGCGTAGGTTAACGGGTGAAATACGTAATATTTACGATGTATCAGGAACCGACCGCGTAGTCACGGGGCTCTCGATTTGAGTGTACGACGTAAATTTGCACAAAATTAGACTTAAGCATAACAACATGCCATCGAAGGGTGAAAATGTTAAAAAAAAACACAAAACGGTCCTGTAAGAGTCACGAACAACTCGCACGGGACCAATGTGACCCGTTGGAACTGATCGCATAGTTACGGGGATCCCGATTTGAGTGTACGACATAAGTTTGCAAAAAAATAGATTTAAGCATAAAAATATGCCATCGAAGGGTGAAAACGTAAAACAAACATAAAATGGTCCTGTAAGAATCACGAACACCTCACACAGTTAAAATGTGACCCTTTGGTATCGACCACGTAGTCACGGCGCTGCCAGTTTGAGGGTATGACTTAAATTTGCTCAAAATTAGACTTAAGCATAAACATATGCCATCGATGGGGGAAAATGTAAACAGCCACAAAACGGTCCAGTAAGAGTCACGAACACCTCCCACGGGACCAATGTGACTCGTAGGAACAAACCGCGTAGTCACGAGGCTCCAAATTTGAGTGTACGACATAGATTTGTACAAAATTAGACTTAAGCTTAAAAACATGCCATCGAAGGGTGAAAATGTAAAACAAACACAAAACGGTCCTGTAAGAATCATGAACTCCTCGCACGGGACCGATGTGACATGTAGGAACCGACCCGTAGTCACAGGGCTCCCGCTTTGAGTGTACAACGTAAATTTGCACAAAATTAGACATAAGCATAAAAACATACCATCGAAGGGTAAAAATGATAAACAAACACAAAATGGTCCCGTAAGAGTCACGTACGCCTCGCACGAGACCAATGTGACCCATAGGAACTGACCGCGTAGTCACGGGGCTCCCAGTTTGAGTGTACGGCATACATTTGAACAAAATTAGACTTCAGCATAAAAACATGCCATCAAAGGGTGAAAATATAACACAGCCACGACACGGTCCTATAAGAGTCACGAATGCCTTGCACCGGACCGATGTGACTCATAGGAACCGACCGTGTAATCACGGGCCTTCCAGTTGGAGTGTACGACGTAAATTTGCACAAAATTAGTCTTAAGCATAAAAACATGCCATCGAAGTGTGAAAATGTAAAACATCCACAAAACGGTACTGTAAGAGTCATGAACACCTCGCACGAGACAATGTGACCTGTAGGAACTGATCGCGTAGTCACGGGGCTCCCGGTTTGAGTGTACGATGTAAATTTGTAAAAAATTAGACTTAAGCATAAAAATCTGCCATCGAAGGGTGAAAATGTAAAACAAACACAAAACGGTACTATAAGAGTCACGAACACCTATCACGGGACCAATGTGACCCGTAGGAACCCACCGTGTAGTTACTGAGTTCCCGTTTTGAGTGTACGACATAAATTTGCAAAAATTAGACTTAAGCATAAAAACACATCATCGAAGGGTGAAAACAGAAAATAGCCATAACACGGTCCTGTAAGACTCACTAACACCTCGCACGAGACCAATGTGACCCATAGGAACCGACCGCGTAGTCACGGGGCTCCCAGTTTGAGTGTACGACTTAAATTTGAACAAAATTAGACTTAAGCATAAAAACATGCCATCGAAGGGTGAAAACGTAAAACAGCCATGACACGGTCCAATAAGAGTCACGAACATCTCGCACGGGACCATTGTGACCCGTAGGAACTGACCGCGTAGTCACGGGGCTCCCGGTTTGAGTATACGACATAAATTAGCAAAAAAAAGGCTTAAACATAAAGACATGTCATCGAAGGGTGAAAATGTAAAACGAGCACAAAACGGTCCTGTAAGAGTCACGAACACCTCGCACGGGACCAATGTGACCCATTGGAACCGACCGCGTAGTCACCGGGCCCTCAATTTGAGAGTACGACGTAAATTTACTCAAAATTAGACTTAAGCATAAAAACATGCCATCGAAAGGTGAAAATTTAAAGAAGCCATAAAACGGTCCGGTAAGAGTCACAAGCACCTCATACGGGACCAATGTGACTCGTAGGAACCGATCGCGTAGTCACGGGCCTCCCGATTTGAGTGTACGACGTAAATTTGAACAAAATTAGACATAAGCACAAAAACAAGCCATCAAAGGGTAAAAATGATAAACAAATATAAAATGGTCCCGTAAGAGTCAGAACGCTTCGTACGGGACCGATGTGACTCGTAGGAACCAACCGCGTAGACACGAGGTTCTCGGTTTGAGTGTACGACGTAAATTTGCACAAAATTAGACTTAAGCATAACAACATGCCATCAAAGGGTGAAAACTTAAAACAGCCATGACACGGTCTAATAAGAGTCACGAACACCTCGCACGGGACCATTGTGACCCGTAGGAATTTACCACGTAGTCACGGGGCTCCCGGTTTAAGTGTACGACGTAAATTTGCAAAAAAATAGACTTAAGCATAAAAACATGTCATCGAAGGGTGAAAATCTAAAAAAAATACAAAATGGTCCTGTAAGAGTCACGAACACCTCACACGGGACCAATGTGACTCGTAGGAACCGACCGCGTAGTCACGGGCCTCCCGATTTGAGTGTACGACGTAAATTTGCACAAAATTAGACATAAGCATAAAAACATACCATCGAAGGGTAAAAATGATAAACAAACATAAAATGGTCCCGTAAGAGTCACGGACGCCTCGCACGAGACCAATGTGACCCATAGGAACTGACCGCGTAGTCACGGGGCTCCCAGTTTGAGTGTACGATGTAAATTTGAACAAAATTAGACTTAAGCATAAAAATATGCCATCGAAGGGTGAACGTAAAACAGCCACGACACGGTCCTATAAGAGTCACGAACACCTCGCACGGGACCATTGTGACCCGTAGGAACTGACCAGGTAGTCACGGGGCTCCCGGTTTGAGTGTACGACGTAAATTTGCAAAAAATTAGACTTAAGCATAAAAACATGTCATCGAAGGGTGAAAATGTAAAACAAACACAAAACAGTCCTATAATAGCCACGAACACCTCGCACGGGACCAATGTGACCTAATGGAACCGACCGCGTAGTCACGGGGCTCTCGGTTTGAGGGTACGACGTAAATTTACTCAAAATTAGACTTAAGCATAAAAACATGAAATCGAAAGGTGAAAATTTAAAACAGCCACAAAACGGTCCGGTAAGAGTCACAAGCACCTCACATGGGACCAATGTGACTCGTAGGAACCGGCCGCGTAGTCACGAGCATCCCGATTTGAGTGTATGACGTAAATTTGCACAAAATTATACATAAGCATAAAAACATGCCATCGAAGGGTAAAAATGATAAACAAACACAAAATGATCTCGTAAGAGTCACAGACGCCTCACACGGGACCAATGTGACTCGTAGGAACCAACCGTGTAGACACGGGATTCCCGATTTGAGTGTATGACGTAAATTTACACAAAATTAGACTTAAGCATAACAAAATGCCATCTAAGGGTGAAAACGTAAAACAACCACAAAATGGTCCTATAAGAGTCACGAACACCTCGCACGGTACCAATGTGACCCGTTGGAACCGATCGCGTAGTCACGGGGCTCTCGGTTTGAGTGTACGACATAAATTTGAACAAAACTAGACTTAAGCATAAAAACATGACATTAAAGGTTGAAAATGTTAAACAAACACAAAACGGTCCCATAAGAGTCACGAACGCCTCGTACGGGACTGATGTGACTCGTAGGAACCGACCGCGTAGACACGGGGCTCCCGGTTTGAATGTACGACATAAATTTGCACAAAATTACACTTAGGCATAACAACATGCCATCGAAGGGTGAAAATGTAAAATATCCACAAAACGGTCCTATAAGAGTCACGAACGCTTTGCACGGGACCGATGTGACTCATAGGAACCGACCACGTAGTCACGGGGCCATTGGTTTGAGTGTACGACATAAATTTTCAAAAAATTACACTTAAGCATAAAAACATGCCATCGAAGGGTGAAAACATAAAAAGCCACAAAACGATCCGATATGAGTCACGAACACCTCGCACGGGACTAACGTGACTCATAGAAACCGACCGCATAGTCACGGGTCTCCCGATTTGAGTGTACGACGTAAATTTGTAAAAAATTAGACTTAAGCATAAAAACATGCCATCGAAGGGTGAAAACGTAAAATAGCCAGAAATTGGTCTGGTAAGAGTCACGAACACCTCGCACGGGACCAATGTGAATCGTAGGAAGCGTCCCATAGTCACGGGGCTCCCGGTTTGAGTGTACAATGTAAATTTACTCAATATTAGACTTAAGCATAAAAACATGCCATCAAAGGGTGAAAACGTAAAATAACCATAAAACGGTCCTGGAAGAGTCATGAACGCCTCGCACGGGACCAATGTGACTCGTAGGAACCGACCGGCTTATCACGGAGCTCTCGGTTTGAGTGTACGATGTAAATTTGCAAAAATTAGACCTGTGCATAAAAACATGCCATTGACGAGTGAAAATGTAAAACAACCACAAAACGATCCTGTAAGAGGCACGAATGCCTTGCACGGGACAATGTGACTCATAGGAACCGATCGCGTAGTCACGGGCTCCCGATTTGAGTGTACGCCGTAAATTTGCAAAAAAATTAAACTCAAGCATAAAAATATGTCATCGAAGGGTGAAAACGTAAAATAAACACAAAACGGTCCTGTAAGAGTCATGAACAGCTGGCACGGGATCGATGTAACTAATTGGAACCAGCCGCGTAGTCATGGAACTCTCGGTTTGAGTGTACGACATAAATTTGCAAAAAGTTGGACTTAAGCATAACATGCCATCGAAGTGTGAAAACGTAAAATAAACACAAAACGGTTCGGTAGGAGGCACGAACGCCTTGCACGGGACTAATATGACTCGTAGGAATCGACCGCATAGTGACGTGGCTCCCGGTTTGAGTGTACGACGTAAATTTGCAAAAAAATAGACTTGAGCATAAAAACATGCCATCGAAGGGTGATATCTTAAAATAAGCATAAAATGATCCCATAATAGTCACGAACGCCTCGCACGGGATCGATGTAACTCGTAGAAATCGGACGCATAGTCACGGTGCTCCTAGTTTGAGTGTACGACAGAAATTTGTAAAAAGTTGGACTCAAGCATAACATTCCATCGTAGGGTGAAAACATAAAATAAACACAAAACGGTCCCGTAAGAGGCACGAAAGCCTCGCACGGGACCAATGTGACTCGTAGTTACCAATCGCGTAGTCACGAAACTCCCGGTTTGAGTGTACGATGTAAGTTTACAAAAACTTTAGACTTAGGCATAAAAACATGCCATCGAAGGGTAAAAGCATAAAATAGCCAAAAAGGTCTTATAAGAGTCACAAATGCCTCGCACGGGATCAATGTGACTCGTAGGAACCGATCGCGTAGTCACGGGGCTCCCGGATTGAGTGTATGACATAAATTTAAAAAAAAATTAGACTTAATCATAAAAACATGCAATTGAAGGGTGAAAACCTAAAATAACCACAAAACAGTCCAGTAAGAGGGACGAATGCCTCGTACGGGATCGATGTGACTCGTAGGAACCGACCGCGTAGTCCCGGCACTCCCGGTTTGAGTGTATGACATAAATTTGCAAAAAGTTAGACTTAAGCATAAAAAAATTTCATCGAATGGTGAAAATGTAAAACAAACACAAAACGGTCCCCTAAAAGTCATGAACACCTCGCACGGGACCATTGTGAATCATAGGAACCGACCGTTTAGTCACAAGGCTCTCGGTTTGAGTGTACGGCGTAAATTTGTAAACAATTAGAGTTAAGTATAAAAACATGCCATCGATGGTTAAAAATGTAAAACAACCACAAAACGATCAGGTAAGAGTCTCGAACACCTCGCACGGGACCAATGTGACTCATAGGAACCAATCGCTTTGTCACGGGACTCCCGGTTTGAGTGTACGACATAAATTTGCAAAACATTTAGACTTAAGCATAAAAAATGCCATTGAAGGGTGAAAATGTAATACAAACACAAAATGGTCCCGTAAGAGGCACGAACATCTCGCACGGGATCGATGTGACTCGTCGGAATCGACCGGTTAGTCATGAGGATCCCGATTTGAGTGTACGATGTAAATTTGTAAAAAGTTAGACTTAAGCAATGATAAAATGGAAAATAAGGATGTATCAATTCATTAATGATCAGGAGCAAATTATTGATAAATGAAGGAAGACCGTAGTGCTTCAAAACATCGACTTAATGGCGGTGATTGGATTCCAGTCTTACTATTTGCTGTGAGTTGAATAAGTTGGGATTTGCGTGATATGGGGAATTCTCAAACAGCTTGCATAGATGCATATATGCATATATTCTTGGATATATGCATATATGTAGCTTCCATATATGCATATGCAACTTGCATATATGCAAGCATATATGCAGTGTATGGCCATGATGAATAATGTCATGTCATCAATGGTGGTCATAATTTTAACGATGATTTTTATGGCAGGTGATGACATGTATAGGGGGTGCTATTTAAAAGTGTGAGTGCGTACTCATCCTCGGTTTGGGATGATTGGGGACTATTAAGGTGGATGGGTCAATGTTTGGGGTGGGAGTGTTTAATTATGCTCCTAGTGCCAACGATGTCTTGAAAATCTGCATATATGCTTGCAGATATATGCATATATGCAGATATATGCATATATGCTTGCATATATGCAGCTTGCATATATGCATATATCTACATATATGTAGCATATATGCATATATGCAAGCATATATGGAGATATATGCATATATGCAGCTTACTACAAATAACAATGGTGCGATTTTACTTCAAAACACAAATCACATACCTGATGGAGGCAGCGAGGGAGGGAGGCAGAGAGGGAGGGGCAGTAGCTTGGGAGGGAGGGAGGTAAAGAAAGAGGGGCAGTAGATTAGGATGGGCAGTAGCCTGCATATATACTCATGCTTGCTAAGAAATTTAAATAAATTCATGTTATTAACCCGATTATTTGCTGTAATATGAACAAAATGTCATTGTTCTACTTTTGGTTTTTTTCATAATTCAAAGGAAGGATACACCACTGTTATAAGATGAACATGATATTAAATGGAATTAAAATATTATTAACAGAATATAAATAGAATATTAAATATAATATAAAGAAAGATTAAAAAGGTTATGTAGCTTACAGGTAGTGAACTATACATGGTTGTTATCGAGTTAATAACATGAATTAGTGGGGGATACACCGATCCTAAAATTATGTATCAACAGAATGTTGAACAGAATATTTACAGGGATCTTATAATCAATGCCTCTATAGTCCTCAAAAAAATAGAAACAACTTCTGTCCATAAATTGGTGGGGGATACACCGATCCTAAAATTATTAAACCAACGCCTATAACGCACTTACGACCAAAAGTAAATGTAAAGTTAATTTTGGATTCCGACACAGTTTCCACATTATGAATTGTGGTTAGTAAGGGACAAAATATAATGCATATTGAATTGGGGCAAAATATTTTTTGTGAAACGTCATGAATATGAAAAAAGTAGTTCTCTTTCATTATACAAATTGACAGTAACAAACTGATAGTAACATAACTTATACAACAAGTAGTATATTTGAAAAAATTAGCTAAGAAACCATAAATTGACAATAACATAACTTATAAGTAGCTATGTTTCATTATACAAAATGAAAATTCAATGGAAGACTAAATAACATCAAAAAAATAAAATGACAGACAAAAAGATGACAAAAAACACATATCTAAAAGGTTTTTACCTTCGAGGAGATGTATTAACCTTGAAAATAGGTTGAACCTGCACAAACATGATAACCCAAAAAACACAATGCTGATACACTCCCTGTTTATTTTGGAGTATATACACCCAACAGTTTGTGACATAGTATATACTCTGAAAAACACAATGATGATCCTCCAAACAGAGAAGGTACTTGAATAGAGGAGGTACTCAATGGAGTATCAATCCAAACATAAAAACATAAAACATGACATTAAAGGGTGAAAATGTAAAATAATAACAAAACGGTCCCGTAAGAGTCACGAATACCTTGCACGGGACCAATGTAACTCGTAGGAATCGACCCCGTAGTCAGACGCTCCCGGTTTGAGTGTACGACCTAAATTTGCAAAAAATTAAGTTAAGCATAAAAACATGCCATCAAAGGGTGAAAACGTAAAACAAACACAAATGGTCCCGTAAGAGGCACGAACACCTTGCACGGGACCAATGAAACTCATAGGAATTGACTGCGTAGTCACGGTTGCAAAAAAGTTAAACTTAAGCATAAATTTTTATTGCTCTAATAAAACACAACAATCACTGCTTTCTATTATAAATTGTTATTATCTTTTGATGTCGGATTGATAATAATTTATTTTGTATTTTTTGTAGAATGAAAATGGATTTGCAACACATGGAAAAGTCAATGGATAAGGAGGATCCAGGTATGTAGCTATTCGGATACTATGGTCGTGCGGGCTCGTATATACTATTTTTAGATGTTAAATCCGTGGAAGGGATTTTTTGGGATTTTTTGATGGTTTAGCTGCGGTTTTTGTTGTTGTTGGGTTTATTTTAATGTCAAAACAGGTTGGATTTCATGAATAAACAAAGGAAACTTTGTCGAAATTTTCTAAAATTAAATAGTGTTTTAAATTGATCAAGTCAAACATACATGCATTTGAAGTTATACAAACCCATGTAGTCATTTACTTTTGTATCTTATACAGGTTGATGATGGATTTTTCTTGGAGTTATTATGTTCGTGGTGGCTTAGAGCTGCGATTTCTTATAGTGTAGGGGAGCGATATTGTCGTCCTCATTTTAGTTTGCGTGGATTTTTTAACATCTTTTGATGTGTTAATGTATTAGGTTTGATCATGTTTACATCTTTTGATGTGTTAGAATTGATTATGTTCTTATTTGGGAGGCATTTATTTTGTACCTTTATACTTGGATTGTGATGAAATATTATTTTGTAATTCATATTTACGAGATTTGGTTGAAAACTGTTAAACATTGTATTACTTATTATTGTATGAAAAATGAGCAATGTAATTTTGGATTATAAGGTTTCACGTTTTATGTAGTGTAAGTTTTGATGAAAAATGTGCAGCTTTAAAAGTACTTCCAATTACGAAAAAATAATAGCTAGTAAATAAAAATATAGTACTTTTGGCAACACAATTTTTTTTTGTCGAAAGATAACTTTTAGCAATACAAGAGTCGTGTTGCCAAAAGCTATACCTTTGGCAACACAACTCTTGTTTTTGCCAAAAGCTATACCTTTGGCAAGACAAACAAGGGCGTGTTGCCAAAGGTATAGCTTTTGGCAACACAATAGCCGTGTTGCCAAAGGTATAACTTTTGGAAACACAATAGTTCTGTTGCCGAAAGTTATTTTTATACCATTTATCTTACATTCTGCAACATAATTTATGTCGCTGAAAGATTGCTTTTTGGCAACACAACTATTTTTGTCGCTGTTGAGTGACCTTTGGCAACATAAATAATATTTTTTATTATAAATTTGACAAATTAAAAAAATAATTTTGGCAACACAATTGCGTGTTGCCAAAAGTATACTTTCAGCAACACAAGCCTGTTGTGTTGCCAAAGGGTTTCCTAGACAGACAATTGGCAACAAGCTGGCAACATAGCAAAATATGTTGCCAAAAGCTTTTAGCAAAATATTTCTAACTTTAGCAACATAATTTATATGTTGATAATGGTGCGAATTCTTGTAGTATGAACGAATTTGGGGTAATTAGATGAAATTGGAACCTAACGAGTAAAAACTCGAGAATTTCCCCAAATTAGAAAAGTAGAGATTTGTGAGATTAAATTAATGTTTGAGGTTCTATGAGAGGTCCTGGTCATGTATATAGTTATGATGTTGATTGTGATTGGGTTATACCAAGGGAAAGGTTAGGAATTGGAGAATTTCGTTAATAGAGGAAACAGCAAGGCGGGGAAGACGACCACCTGTTCAATCGATCGATCGACGGTTGGGGTCGATCGATCGACCCTTCAGGTTTTTCGGCAGTTTGGCTTAGGGATTTATATGGGTAAAAATCTTAGTTGCAAATATCCCCTAGCATAAAAGAGAGAAAAATTAATTATGAGATTAAATTCTTAGCAATTATAAAGGGATATAATTGGGAGTGGTGGGGAAATTAAGGGCGACACATTTAGAACGAAATTTGAGAAATAAATTCTGAAATAATAAAATAACGGATTGGGTGAATAAGTTCGGATATGGTAGTAGGGTGACACTACTTACTTAAATTAATTATGGGTGAAAACTAATTAATTCGGAGTCGGGGATTAGACTCGGGTAATATATTAATTTCGGGCCACGAGAGCGAGCCCGAGTATATTGGTTAGGTGACCCCAAAAATAATTTAATTAATTAATGTGTGAGTTAATTAATAATCAGAGTTGGACCATAAACTCAAGATATTATGTATAGGCTTGTGTTACGAACTCTGTACACGGTAAAGTCGGGATATTTTATATTTATATATATACGGTATGTGATAGTATATATATGGTGTGTGCTTATAAATATCAGTGGTTAGATATTATTAATATATATACTCTATTACTCGCAAGGGAGGTTGCGCGTAGTGGGTGAATCCCCTAGCTTGAGGAGTAGGGCGAGTATATCCCCAGGTCATAGCGTCCGTTATATGGGTGAGGGGTTTATCACACTTTCAGGGAAGGAATATGATGGCCTCCATTATGTTTATGTTTTTGGCCAAGTTAGTGAGCGATTTTGACTTGGAGTAACTAGGTTATGCGAGTACACCTAGTGTGATAGGACTTTAGAGAATATATCTGGTGAGTTATTACTCGGGAGAATGGGTTATATTTATATTCAACATATGTGTGAATGTTTTAATATGGTTCCATGTATATAATGGGATAAATAGTTATATACGGGTCATTAAATACATGAAGTGAATTGTATTAATTATATATGGGTTATATTCCTATTCAACATGTGTGACTATTGTAAGATAACTGTACGTACATAATGGCGTGAATAATTATATACTGGAAATTTAAATATATGGAGAAAAGTGATTTATTTGTATAACTAGTGAATGTTATATGTCTTTCAAGGAAAATGATTAACTAAGTTAAGGTGATAAATAACTTATAAATCATGCTTTTAAAATACTCGGGATTGAGTAGGGAGGTTGACAAGAGTTATATCAAGTATCTAGTTTCGGGGAAGAGAACTAGGTGGGATATGAAGAGGACGTTATGTGTGAACATTAGTTGAGGGGTGAGTCTGTCCTCAAGGGAGTGTGACACTAACTAAAATATGAAGCGCATTCATGCATATTTTATTACTGTAAGTTAATCATTTGCTAAATGTTTTCCAAATGCTTTGGGTTCTAACCCTTGCTATAAAATATTTTCAAAACCTTTAAGGTGTCCAGCCACAGGGACGCCAGGATTGATTCATTCTAGGGATTTGCTGCTGCACCATATGTGGATGTTGTAGGATTTGGATAGGCACCTCTATTCCTTCTATTCCTAGTGTAGGGATTTTCTATTAGATATCCGAGCATGTTGCTCACGGTGTTTATTTAGTATTTATTTCAGATACTTGAGATCCATTATTATCTGTCTTTACATTTGTGTTGGATTTTAGCCGATGGTTTATTCGGCCAGTTTCTTATTTATATATGATGGTAGGATTCAGTTAACTTGTGATTGCTAATGATTTATTTCCGTATAAGTATTTCTTTGAATTAATGAAAGATCAAAGTTGGAACCAGTCTAATTTCACTTAGGTGGTTAGTAATTAAAACGTTTTGACGGTGATGTTAAGAATGAACCAACTGAGAAACCTGTTCTAAATTAATTTAGGACTGATCACCCGAGGTTTAATTAGGCGGGGTGTCACACTAACTACCCTGCTAAGAAGATTTCTCAGTGCAATTTTTTTTTCAAAAATGGTCTTGTAGAACAATTATGTTATAAACAATTATATATAAAAATAAAAGGTAGGAATGTTAGTATACGGAGGATACTTATTAAGGCTAAGTATATTAAGAAACCCACGCGACCTAAGAGAATTCATTTTAAGTCTAAAACTTTTTTTTTCAAAAATTAAGGCAATTTGGATTAGGAAAGAGGAATTAAGTTACCAACTGAGATGTAATGTTGTTCTATCTGCATTAAATGCATCTTATATAAAATCTCAATGATACCTTGATTTTGGTTGTTTTAGGCATATGAATGTGGAAAAATCAAAGTTTTCCTCTTTAAAAACCTTTGTTAGAGGAAATCTGACATTTGGATATGGATAACATTTCTGAATCATAGGAAAGGGAATGAATAAAGGTGAAGGGCTTCCTAACTTCGATGAGGTCATACTAGTTTAAGGACTAATTTGTTAAGTATAAGTCAATTTTGTAACACAGACCACAACGTTAACTTTTCTAAATCAGAGTGAAAAATTGTTAGTATGTATGGAAAAAGAATTCTTTGTGGTGAAATAACACCTGATAATTGTTATGTTGCTATTAAAGAAAAAGAATTTGAACATTGTTTATCTGCTAGACTAAATGACTTAGATTTGTGGCATAAAAGACTAGGTCACATTAATTATGATAATCTGTCTAGATTAACTAGTCAACAACTGGTACTTGGTGTACCTAAAATATCCCAACTCAAACATTTTATTTGTGGACCATGTCACATAGGTAAAATGCATGAAGCCCCACATAAGAAAGTTAAAGATATTTTAACTTATCAACATTTAGAGTTACTTCACATGAATTTAATGGGTCCCTCTAGGACTACTAGTATATGTGGTAATTGCTACATCGTTATCATTATAGATGACTATTCTAGGTTTACTTGGGTGGCATTTATGAAAGAAAAATCATATACTTTTCAAAACTTTTTAAGAATTATTTTAAGGAATGAGAATGAAAAGGACATCCAAGTAAATAGGATTCGAAGTGACATGCGTAGAGATTTAATGACACTGGTGTTGTAGAATATCGTGTAGGAAATGGGTACAAACATGAATTTAGTGGACCCCAAACCCCTCAACAAAACAATATAATGGAAGGAAAGGACCGAACCATACAAGAAATGGCTTGTGTCTTTCTTTATGCTAAGAATTTATCAAAATATTTTTGGGTTGAGGCTACACAAACTGCTTGTTACATAATAAACATAATGTGATTAAGGAAAAACACTAGACAAACATCGTATGAAATTTTATATAGAAAATAAACCAATACAAATATTTTAGGATGTTTGGTGGTGAGTGTTATGTTTGTAAGGATAGATAACACTTGTCTAAGTTTGACACTAGGGGTGAAAAATCTATCTTTTTAGGTTATTTTCAGAATAACCATTGTTATCATGTGTTTAACCTTAAAACTCAAACCTTAATGAAATTTTTTAACACAGTTGTGAATGATAGTGTTTCCCATCACTTAAAAGAAAGTGAGAATCCTTTACCTATTGACAATTTTGAAAATGAAGACTTAACAAAACATTCAACAAATAGTGATTCTGACTCACTACCTCCTGATGAACCCAATGTCCCTAATTGGGTTCAGGAAAATCACCCTAAAAACATTTTATGAGATGTTGGAGACCTTATAAGGACTAGATCACAATATGATAATGCTTTTTTTTTCTTCTTACGTGTCTTTGATTAAATCTACACATGTAAAATAAGCACTAATATATGAATCTTCATTGTTAGAAATACAAGAAGAATTAAGAAAGTTTAAACTTAACGATGTATGGTATTTAGTCCCTCATCCTACTCACACTAATATAATCGAAACCAAATAGATATTTAAAAATAACTCTGATGAATCTGGTAATGTATTAAGAAACAAGGCTAGGTTATTAGCAGAAGAGTTGATACAAAATTTAGTCTGCTGACATGGCTTAATTGAGTGAAGACATGTGGCAATCTGCGTGGCAATAACAAACACTTCCGAACAACACCTTGACTTCGACGAACTCAACTTCCCCGACCCACTCAGATACTCCGAGCAATAGATTCTCTCCGAGGAACCATACTACAACGAGGAACTCTGCTTCTCCGATCAACTCAGACGCTCCGACCAACAAGAGCTCTTCGAGGAACTTTAATACACCGAGCAACTTATGAGTACCGAGCTACTTAGGTGGTCCGAGCATCTTAGGCGGTCCGAGATGCACCTCGAACAGAGCATTAATAGCAGGATAACCAACATATTGACTGCGCATTAAATGCTTATTATTATCATATAGATGTATACGCCTAATGGACAGCTATGTATTACCCTTTCACATGTACAGCCTGAGGGCTATAAATACATTGTATCATCCTCATTGTAAGGGGACCGGGAATTTCTTGACTAAACTGGTAATCAAGAATTCCCAAACCGTCAGCAATAAAAGAAACAATGGACGTAGGCCATTCTTATAAGGCTGAACCACTTTAAAATTTCTTTGTCTCATTTTATTTTATCTGTGATTAAATAATTAGATATAATCTAATTTTTTACATCAACAGATTGGCGCCGTCTGTGGGAAACGACTGGTAATATCGTTTTTCATCAAAAATAATTCATTACAAATGGCTGATAATCCAGAACCCAGCAATCGAAACGCTGGAAGCCCTCCAAATCCATCAGCTCTGCCAAACGTTCCAGATATGGATGGAATAATGACAAATCTGGCCCAGGGCCAGACAGCCATGCAAGAAACTATGCGACTACTCATACAAACCCTTCATGGCGGAGTACCGACCCATTCAGGACATCGAAGTGTTCAAAGAAATACCCGTTTTCTTTCTTCGTGTACTAGGCATACCGATTCATATCGTACTGAGGAGTCTGAAGATTTTTCTTATCAACCTGGACGAACTTCGTCAGTACGAGCCACAGATACTGAAAAACGTATCACTCTCTCTCCAGAAAGGAATAGTGCGCTAGAAAGGTTATGCAGGGTATCTCCTTTTGATCGATTAGGTCCTAGGAGGAACAAAAGTCCTCCTAAGTCTGCGTCGAGGAGCTTTCGACGATCATCAGACTTAAGGGAAGGATCTGCCAAGTCGCGACCAGCTGCTCGTCAAGATAAATCATAGAAAGCCACCTCAACACGATCAGTTGCTCGAACCAACCGACCCAAGGAAGGAAATGATGCGTGGAAAGGCTCTATTCAGAGGCTGGAAGACAGACTAGGGGAAATAGCTAAGGCCAAGAACCCCCTAAAATGAACTTTTGTTTAAGGGACACCCTTTGTCCAGGCCATTGTGGATTTTCCCACACCGTCAAAGTTCAAAGCACCTGTTGTGACTCCCAAATATGATGGAAAGACCGACCCTGTTCTTCATGTAAAACAATACCAAGCTACAGCCGACATCTATGCTGTTTCAGATGAGATGAGATGCAGAGCATTCTCAGGAACTCTTACCAGATCTGCTCAAATATGGTACAATAATCTTCCTCGGGGTAAGATCTCAACTTTCGTTCAACTGGACGAGTTATTCATTGTAAATTTCTATTTTGGGTCAAAGTCAGTTAAACGAGTAGCGCATTTGTTAAGTGTTAGACAGAAATCTGGTGAGAATACCAGAGATTATATAACTCGTTTTAATAACGAGAAACTCGAAGTCATTGATTATGAAGAAAAGATAGCGATTACCGCCTTGATGAGTAGGCTACTTACCAACAAGTTATACTGCACTTTGGCCAAAGATCTACCCAGAACCATGTCAAAACTGATGGCAAAAGTGCCCAAGATCATGAATACCGAGGAGGCTATGGCTGCGAAGAAGAATATGAACGCCAAAGAAACCAAGGTGGAAGGTGATAAAGTTAAGAAGAAAGCGCATAAGAACAATGGTGGTGACAAACAATCAAAAACAAGGTCGGCATGGGAGGTATTGAAGAAATTTAATAATTACACTCCTTTGAAGAAAGACAACAACCATGTTCTAGAAGAAATCAAGAACAATGAGGAATTAAACTGGCCAGAGAAAATGAAGACAGACCCTGACAGGAGGAATAAGGCAAAATATTACGATTTTCACAAAGATCATGGCCATATGACCAAAAATTTCATAGCTCTTCAGAATGAGATTGAAACACTTATTAAATGAGGAAAATTGGCAAAGTATGTTGATCGTAGAAATGAAAGAAGAAATAGCGACCGAACAAGAGAGAGGTCTAGATCTCCTCGTCGAGCAGAGGAGAACAAGAAAAGAGACCATGAAGTTGATCCAGAAGACGACCCCGATCTTCCTAAGATACCAAGGCATCCAGAACGTGAGGTATTTTCAATACGCTTTGGGTCATTTGATTGTAATGTTATTACAGGTGGAGATGCAGGAGGAGGAGACCTTACTGCAGAGAGAAAAGCTTACCTCTGTGAGGATCAAGCTTGCTCATACATTCAAAGAATAAATCTAGCTGAGGAGGATCACCCGAGAAAGGTAAACAAAGAGAAATTGGTCATTGGTTTCTCAAAGAACGACCTCGCAGGTGTTCTATATCCTCATGATGACCCATTGGTGATCAAAATGAGGATGAAGGAAGTAATGATTTCAAGAGTACTGGTAGACAATGGTAGCTCAGCAGACATCATGTTCTACTCATGCTTCGACAGTTTAAATCTAAACCTATCTCAACTGGAGCCTTATTATAGGCCCCTCCTCGGTTTTGCTGGCGAGAAAGTTTTTCCACTTGGGACGATCAAATTGGATATATTCATTAGTACATGGCCTGCTTGTCGAACAGAAAGAATACGCTTCTTCGTGATGGATAAAAATGTTCAATCAGCCTACAATATCATCATGGGAAGGGTAGGATTTAAGAAGTTCGAGGCAGTGCCATTTACGGTACATCAATGCCTAAACTTTCCAATAAATTTTGGAGTAGGAGTTGTGAAGGGTGATTAAAAAGTAGCTTGGGAATGCTACTATTCATCTATCGAGCAAGAGGAACTGGAGGAATCAAGGAAAAATACTACTACCTATCAAGTGGAGGAAGGTGCAAAAATTGAAACATTGGATCCTAGAGATGAGTCCCAACTCATGAAAGGCCAGGTGGTGGAAGCTACTGAAAACATCATTCTGGACGATGAGCACCCTGAACGAACAACTCAAATAGGTTCGTCGTTGGAGGACTCACTAAAACATAAATTAATAACTTTCCTAAGAAGCAGAAAGCAAACTTTTGCATGGAGTCATGAGGATATTCCCGGAATAAACCCAAATTTCTTATGTCACGAACTCAACGTGAATAAGGAGATCAAGACAGTAAAGCAGAGAAGAAGAGTATTCTGTCTCGAGAAGAATCAAGCTATACAGGAAGAGGTCGAGAAGCTCCAGAAAGCTTGCTTTATTAAAGATGTTAAATATCCAGACTGGTTAGCAAATGTGGTGATGGTAAAGAAAAAGAACAACAAATGGATGATGTGTGTAGATTTCACCGACCTCAACAAAGCATGCCCAAAAGACCACTTTCCCTTGCCCCGAATTGATCAATTAGTAGATGCTACCTCGGGACACGAGTTGTTGAGCTTCATGGATGCTTATTCTGGATACAACCAGATTAAGATGAAACCTGAAGACAGGGAGAGTACTTCTTTCATTACCCCTAGGGGAACTTACTGTTATAATGTTATGCCTTTTGGTTTGAAAAATGCAGGTGCAACATATCAGCGGCTGATGAACAAGGTGTTTGCAGAACAAATCAGTTGAAATATGGAAGTCTATATTGATGATATGCTGACAAAGAGCAAGAACGCTATTGATCATATAGTTGACTTAGGCCAGACCTTTGATCAACTAGATAAATATCAAATGAAGTTGAACTCGACGAAGTGCATATTTGGAGTACTATAAGGCATGTTTCTCGGGTACATTGTCAATCAACGAGGCATTGAAGCAAACCCTGAAAAGATCAAAGCTCTGTTAGAGCTGCGATCTCCAACGACGAAGAAAGAAGTGCAAAGTCTTACAGGACGAGTAGCAGCACTCAACAGATTTGTATCGCGAGCAACTGATAGATGTCTCCCATTCTTCAAAATGCTCCGAAAGACTTTTGAGTGAAATGATGAATGTGAGAAGGCTTTTCAAGACTTGAAGAAATATCTGGGAGTACCTCCACTATTGTCCAGGCCAATGATGGAAGAAAAATTGTACTTATATCTGGCAGTGTCAGAGAATGCAGTTAGCTCGGCATTAATAAGAGTGGAGAATGGAGTGCAAAAACTGATTTATTACACTAGCAAAGCCTTCCGAGGAGCAGAGATCAAATATCCAAAGCTGGAAAAATTGGCACTAGCATTGATCGAGGCAAGTAGAATAATGAAGCCATACTTCCAGGCTCATACTATAGTTGTATATACAGATATGCCATTGAGGCAAGCTCTTCATAAACCAAAAAAATCAGGAAGATTGATGTATTGGGTAATAGAGCTCGGTGAATATGACATAATTTATGAACCCAGATCATCGCTTAAAGGGCAAGCAGTAGCAGATTTTATAGAAGAGTTCACCTATCCTGATACCCTCGAGGAGCAAAAGCTGCTCATCGATCAACCTGTGGATGTTACAGAATCATCAAAACCAAGCCCAGACCAACTTAGGTTGGTAAAAGCGCAAGTAGATGTTACAGAATCATCAAACTCATGCCCAAACCAACTTAGGTTGGTAAAAGGGCAAGAAGTGATGATCGAAGAACAGTAAGAAATATTAGGAGAGGGTGAAAGGAAGCAACAAATTTTCCACCGAGGAACTCTGTCAGATCAAAAATTTGAAGACGAGTTACCTATATGGAGTTTATATGTGGATGGCTCATCTTGCACAACAGGTTGTGGGGAAGGGATTATTCTTAATATTCCAGACGAGGTCAACATGGAATATGCCCTATGCTTCTAATTCAAAGCTTCGAATAATGAGGCTGAATATGAAGCCATGATTGCAGGTCTTAGCTTGGCAAAAACCATGGGGGCAGAGCAAGTTATTGTCTTCAGTGACTCGCAATTGATCATAAATCAAATGATGGGAGTATATGAAGCCAAAGGAGAATTAATGATCAGGTATCATGCCAAGGCAAGGGAATTGGTATCAAAATTTACTGCTATTCAGCTGGTCAGAATACCAAGAATGAAGAATGTGAGGGAAGACGGCTTAGCTCGATTAGCATCAGCTACTCGTACCAAGCTACGAAGAACAATCCCAATTGAAGTTTTAGATGGTCGGATTATAGATGAAGATTTGACGATGAATTTTATTACCCTTAATTTAGAACCATCTTGGATGGATTCCATCAGGGCATATATTGAGGAGGGGGAATTACCAACTGACAAACTTGCAGCCAAAAAACTGAAGTTTAAAGCTGCTCGTTATGTACTGAATAATTGTATTCTATACAGACGACGAATTATAGCAGGTTTGCAAAAATGGGTACATCCCACCGAGGTGAAAGACTTGATTGAAGAGATCCATAAAGGGTCCTGTGGAGCCCATGTAGCAGGGCGGACGCTTTTGCAAAGGGTTATGACGCAAGGATACTACTAGCCAATGGTAAGGGATGATTGTATAGCCTATACTAAGAAATGTGACAAGTGTCAGTGCTTCTCCTCCATCCAAAGAAATCCCCAAGCGTTGTTGACACCCATTACTTCCCCTTGGCCATTTTCTATGTGGGAAATTGACTTGGTCGGACCACTTCCAATGACCAGAGGAAGATTTAAATATCTCGTCATCACAGTGGATTATTTTACTAAGTGGGTAGAAGCTGAGCCTCTTATCGACATGACGTACGAGAAGGTGTATCAATTTATTTGGAAAAATATCATCTGTAGATATGGTCTTCCCCATGCATTCATTACCGACCATGGAACACAATTTGACAACGAGGAGTTCGCTGCCTATTATCATCAGTCAAATATCTTAAAGATCCACTCGGCACCAGGCCATCCCCAAAGCAATGGACAAACTGAAGTAACAAACAGAACGCTACTGAATGGCTTGAAGAAAAGACTGAATGACGGGAAAGCAAATTGGATCAACGAGCCACAATCAATACTATGGGCTTACCGAACTACTCCTCGAGCAGCAACAGGAGAATCTCTATATATGTTGGAATTTGGAAGTGAAGCCGTTATACCTGCCGAGTTGGGTCTCCTGACACACAGAGTAATGAATTTCAATTCCCCTGTCAGCGACTTAATGAGAAGATTGGATATAGACATGCTCGAGGAAGTTAGAGAAGAAGCAACCATTAGGAATGCTGCTTACCAACAACGAACAACTTTGTTCTACAATAAGAGAGTAAAGAAGTGCGACCTGAAAGAAGGAGACTATGTGCTAAAGAAAGTGATTCAAAAGCACAACAAATTGGAAGCAAACTGGCATGGACCTTACCGATTTACAGAAGTTGTTCGACCAGGAACCTACAGAATAGCAACTTTAGAAGGGCAGGAGTTTAAGAATGCATGGAATGAAGAACACTTGCGCAAGTATTATCAGTGATGTAAACTCTCATGTAATACATTTTCGTTAGTATGAATAAAGTGACAATGTTCTACCCAGTTCTCTCCTTTTGTTGGAAATTTTTTGCGGAATACTAGTGCTACACAGTACTCAGCAAAACTCAGACTACTCAAAACTATTCCTAAAGATGCCAACTAAGGTTGTTTAGGAAGTAAAACTATTCCTAAAAATGTCAACTAAGGTTGGTTAGGAAGTAAAACTATTCCTAAAAATGCCAACTAAGGTTGGTTAGGAAGAAAAACTATTCCTAAAAATGCCAACTAAGGTTGGTTAGGAAGAAAAACTATTCCTAAAAATGCCAACTAAGGTTGGTTAGGAAGAAAAACTATTCCAAAAAGTGCCAAAGTTGGTCGGTAAGAAAAAATCCATTAACTATGGTTGATCGGGAATAAAAACCCACTAACTGTAGTCGGTCAAGAAGGAAAATTTACCGACCTTGTTTGGTCAGAAACATTTTATGAGTACGAGAAAGGGATCGAGAAAAATTTTTGATACTCGTAACTTTTTAAATTACTACCAAGTTGGTCGAGAAACAAAACATCATTAAGTTTGGTTAGTTGTCAAATGATTACCACAAATTCAAACTAGTCGACAATAAGTTTTAATCAACTCTAAGTTGATCGACAAATAACACAATGTTGTTATCTTTTTAACAAATATACATATATAAAGTGTTTTACAACCATGAGGAAATGGCAATCAAGATTGCGAACAAAAATAAAAGTCTTTCATTAAATCCAAAAACAGAATACATTGAGAATGAAATACAAATTAATTATTACATCAAGATTACTATTCTATTGGTTTCTTCCCCTATGCTTTTGAAACAGGTTCCTCGCTAGCAGGAGGATCGTCTAAAGCATAAGGGTAGTTTCTAAAATTAACATCTTTAAGCATCCTGATGTTGATCATAAATGGTCGATCGAGTAGGTTCTCGGGGCGAGATATTTCAGCGTTGGAATGGAGACTATAATCTCCAAGGTATTTGGAAATCAAACACTGAGGGATTGCCCAGGAAGGGATCCAGCTCATGGCGAGTTTGAAGGGTGGCACTGGCAAGTCGAGCAACCCAGGATTATGATAATTGCACAAGTAGTGACCTTGTTCTAGTTGCAGTACACCCAGGGCATTCAACCACCCTTGTTTATAACCTTCATTATTCTCATTTTGGATCCTATCATCCAAATGGTAAAGAGCCTCATTGTAGCCAGCCAACCAAAATTCTCTGGGCTGCTTGTGGAACTGATAAGTCAACCTTTCCAACTGCTCGTGAAGACTTTTTATAAAGAGTTCTTTATTCTCCAAGGCAGACTTCTGTGTAGAAAGCTGCTCGTCCAGATTCCTGATCTTCTTAAACATCTCAGCCAATGCCTGGTTCTTTGCCCTCAGTTGGAAGGCCTGGTTCTCCAGAGAAGATTGAGTTCTATGTTCCTCGACAGTAATCCGAACAGCTCTTGCTCGTCCCCGAGGAGCTCTTGCTCATCCCCGAGTAGATGTAGAAGGGACATCTCTCTTCAAGGTTTCTAATTCATCCCTCAGGTTGGCATTTTCGACCTCCAAGAAAGAGAATCCCTCGTCGTTCACAGGGACCAAAGCATTTGAGGTGGAAGCTGCAGACTTCAACTGAGACACCTCTCTTTGTAGGTTATTATTTTCCTGCTCTAATAACTTAGCTATCTGTATGTTCTCTTCGACCTCAGCCTTCAAAGTTCTCTTCCTCACATCGTAAGCAGCAAACAGTTTATCGTATCCCTTATCAGCACTGAGTTGCTGATACTTCTTCTCGTATCCTTCGTGCAAAAGGGCTATAGATTCCTTATATTATTGTTGAAGCTCTTCAAGAGTTCCTTGGATATCTTCAATCATTTCATAATATGCTACATTATTAGCCACTCCACGGTCAAGCAGGCACTTCAAATACTGGTAGGCTAAAATTTCTTGCTCTGAAGCACCTTGATCGAGGATGTCAACGATTTGTGCTGCACTCATATCTGTATGACCAGCTTTGAAGTACTGATTGCATTGCCTCAACAATTTTGTATCATAAGCAGACAATAACTCCATCCTGGCCATAAACTAGTAAAGGAAGAGAAAGCAAGAATCAATAAGAGTTCAAACAGAGCATGAAGAAGAGAAACAACAGTATGAATAGGCGAAACTTCAAATTTTATTACATCATAAAGGAGAAGTACAAAATTCAGAGTTACATTTGATAAAGAAAAATAAACAGAGAGAAAAACTAGAACAAGTCTACACCTTTTCCTTGTCTCCCAAAACTTTCTCGGGAGGCTGGGACGAGGAGGTAGGTTGCTCAGATGGTACAAATAGTTGCTCGGGGAGTGATGGAAGTTGCTCGTTTGAAACAATGGATGGTTGAAGTTGCTCGCTGGTGGACTGGATAGCTGGGGAATGAGGAATTTGATCTCCCATCACCATGGAGGATTCCTCAGAGGCGGCTTCGTCCTCTTCTTCTTCTTCAGGAGTTGGAGGGGGGCCCGGGATGTGTCGCTGAAATAAGTCATAATTTTTATCGACCTTCATCTCTTGCAGAGCAGCGACCCAGCCATCCTTAAAGTATTTGTGGCTATCATATTCCACCTGCGACATCATGCCAGCCAGACCTTTATTCCACCCCTCATCCCAGCCAGTGCTGAAAGACTTTTTTATAGCCAACTTCCTTTTCACTTTCTCCAAGGAAAGCTTCTCAGAAAGAAGATCCTCGGGAGCCTTCAGCTTATTCTCTATTTCTTCCTTTTGACGACCTACTTCACGAAGTCGTCCCAACTCTTCTTCAGCATTTTTGAGCTTACTTTCAAGCTCCCTAGCATTTTTGAGCTTCTCATCGAGCTCTTTATTCTTCTCTTCCAAGTTTTTTATTTTCTTCTCCAAACCTTTGGAGACTTCAACAGCTTGGTTTCTCTCCTGCTCGGTGGAATCAAGTTTCTACTCCCAAGCAGCCTTATCATCATCATACTTCTGATGAGAATCTTTCAAAGACTGCGTCAGGCCCACCAAAGCTTCCTCTACACCAGACGAGGAGCTTGAAGCTTTAATGGCTTCATCTTTCTTTAAAATGGTATTAAAATAGGTCACCAACTGGGAAGAGAAAATGATATCAAGTCAGTACACAGATGTAACAAGGGAAAAATGAAAAGTTAAGGACAATGATACTTACAGAAGCTATATGATGAGCAGCTAATGAGGTAACCATGTCCCGAGAAAGATTTTCTTCCATACCTTAGATCTTGGGAATGATCCAAGGCTTCACCGAGCTCATGGCAGAGCTCGGGGCAACAAAAGTGGGAACATCACTTCCAGTAATCGGGGGCTGAGAGATGGATTCAGCCAAATTGACCGAGGAGCTCTTCTTCAGCTTCATCGGGGGAACATGAATGGTCTCGACTAACGATGTAGTCTTAGTCGGAGAGATAACAATCACCTCGCTTAGAACAGCGGCCTTGCTCGGAGCCACTGGGGGCTTCTCGATAACCTTCACAGTAGTAGCTGTAGGGGGTGCATCAATCTTCTTTGTCCCCTCTTCTGGAACATCATGTTTACTTCTCTTTTCCTCTCCAGCAACAGAGGTAGATTTCTCGAATATGGCAGGAGATCTTCTTTTCTTCATTCTTTCACTCAGAGGGATATGAGATTCAGGTGAAGAACTTGCAGAAGCAGGAACTGGTTCTACCTCACTTATCACTGGACGAGCAGTAAAAGATGAGGTGCAACTCTTATACTGCAACAAATATGAAGCTGACCTGATATGCTTGTCAGCAACAATCTGATGCAAACCCCAGATAAGTTTTAGATGTTTTAAATTAACTTCTGTCTCTTTTGGATACCTTCTTTTGCTGTCAACTGTAAATAAATGAAAATTAAAATATTAGTGACACATTTTATCAAACACAAAGGAAGCATAATTTCAAAAATAAAATAAAATAAAAACAACCCATCCCATTGCCACAGGGAGGACATCTAGGACCCTGGTACACATCATTTCCAGTCAGTGGAGGGTGTTTCCAATTTTTCATAACAACCCCGTGCTCGAAGTAGTCCCTATTGGCGTCTGGGAAATTGACCACTAAAACCCTATTTAAAAACCTAGTTTTTAAATAAAAAGTATTGTCACCAACAGCCCATCTATAACAGAACATAATTTCTAGAATTCCTATACGAGTTCCATGAATTTGATTTAATCTATGAACTCCGTTAACTATTCTCCACGTATTGGGGGCTATTCTTGCAGGAACCACGTCAAAATATTGACAGAATTCCAGACATAAAGGGTTTAGGGGAAAAGAAAAGCCACATTCAGCGACAAAGAGACTGGGGAACCAATGTCCCTCAGCCAAACGAAAATAATCTGAAGGCTCAGAAAGTTCCTCCAAAATAACCCATGAAGGAATAGAGAAATCAGAACGAAACTTATCTAGCGACTCTACAGGGTAAACCATGATGAGTAAAGGAAATCAAAGAGAAAGAAGAAGATCTTACAAGAAAAAGGATGAGTTTGTTGACAACGAATGATGAAAGGGATGAACTCACAGGAGAGAGAGACAATGGAAAACTCAAAGAGACAAATTTGAAAAAGTAGAAGACGAGGAGATTTTCCGCAATGCTTAAATACCCTGTCTTGGGAATGGGTAAAGATAATGATTACAAAAAGAGACGGTTACGTTACCATCGGCTAAAAAGACAAAAAGGGTGCGGGAATCGAAGCGGTTATAAAAATTCAAAAATTTCGATTCTACGAATTTGGAAGGAGAAATAAATACAAAATAAAATACTCCTAAATTTCAGGATGACCATTTAAAACCGCCATATTTCGAGAAAGAATGTTCCACACTCCTCAAATTTTGAACTTTAAAACATTGGGGGCTTCTGTTGATACCAAATTTAGTCTTCTGACATGGCTCAATTGAGTGAAGACACGTGGCAATCTGCGTGGCAATAACAAACACTTTCGAACGACACCTTGACTTCGAGGAACTCAACTTCCCCGACCCACTCAGATACTCCGAGCAATAGATGCTCTCCGAGGAACCATACTGCAACGAGGAACTCTGCTTCCCCGATCAACTTAGACGCTCCGACCAACAAGAGTTCTCCGAGCAACTTATGAGTACCGAGCTACTTAGGCGGTCCGAGTAGCTTAGGTAGTCCGAGCTGCACCTCGAACAGAGCATTAATAGCAGGATAACCAACAGATTGACTGCGCATTAAATGCTTATTATTATCATACAGATGTATACGTGTAATGGACAACTATGTATTACCCTTTCACATGTACAGCCTGAGGGATATAAATACATTGTATCATCCTCATTGTATGGGGACCGGGAATTTCTTCACTAAACTGGTAATCAAGAATTCCCAAATCGTCAGTAATAATAGAAACAGTGGACGTAGGCCATTCTTATAAGGCTGAACCACTTTAAAATTTCTTTGTCTCATTTTATTTTATCTGTGATTATATAATTAGATATAATCTAATTTTTTACATCAACAACAAGGTTATTCACAAATTGAAGGCATAGATGTAGCTGAAACCTTTTCTCCTATAGCTAGGTTAGAATTTTTAGACTTTTACTTATTGTTTCATGCCATTGAAAATTTAAACTTTATGAAATAGATGTAAAATCTGCCTTTTTAAATGGTATTTTAAATGAAGAAGTGTATATTTAACAACCGAAACGTTTTCTAGATCCTTTCTTTCCAAATAATATTTTTATATTCAAGAAAGATCTTTATGGTTTAAAACATGCCCCTCATGCTTGGTATGATAGTTTAGCAAATTTGCTAATGGAAATTGGCTTTAACCGACGGGGAGTAGACCTAACCATATTCGTCAAACGTAACGAAAATTGTTTTCTAATTTCTTAAGATTACGTTTATGACATAATTTTTAAGTCCACTTTTCCCTCGAAAGATGAAATTTTTTTAAATATAATAAAATAAGAATTTCAAATGTTTATGATTGGGCAACTAAAATTATTCTGAGGACTTCAAGTAGCACAAAAACCTGATCATATTTTTCTCTTTCAATCGAAATATGATACTGATTTAATTAAATGTTTTGGTTCAACTACTGATACAACTCCTATGAGTTCCTTTATCAAATTGTCAAAAGACTTATTTGGCAAAAAGATATATGTCACTTTATACCGTAGTATGATATGCCGCCTTCTTTACTTAACTGTGAGTAGACCTGATATAATGCATAACGTGTGTATGTTTGTTAGATATCAATGTGAACTAAAAGAATCCTGCATACATGTAGTAAAATGTAATATAAAATACATAAGTGGAATGATAAACTATGTTATCATGTACACCTTTGACACTAATTCTTCAGTAATCGGTTATACGGACGCTGATTGGGAAGGTTGTATCGATGATAGTAATAGCACCTCAGGTGGATGTTTTTACATAAAAAATAATATAGTTTCTTGATCTTCTAAAAAGAAATATTGTGTCTCACTTTCGTCAGTAGAAGTTGAATACATTACTATTGGTAGTTGTTGTACTTCTGTTGATGAAACAAATGTTAAGTGACTACGGATTAAATATATCATCTTCCCTTGTACTTTGTGACAATCAAAGTGATGTAAGCATTTTTAAGAATCCTATTGTTCATTCTTGAACAAAACACATTAAAATGAGAGAACATTTTATTAGGGAATTAATTGAGATAAAGGAAATTAACATTGAATACCTTTACACCAAAGATCAATTAGTAGATCTTTTCACAAAAACTTTAGACAACCATCGCTTTGAAACTCTTAGAATGTATATTGGTGTTTGTGACTATCCCATTTAAAATGTGATGGATTGCAAGTTAATACATATTTTATCATAATATTTGTGGTACTAACATTTTTTTATAAGCTCTTCCATACTCTTTATCTCTTTGTGACAAACATGGGTGAATTTAGGACTCCTTGATTTTTATGTCGGGGAGGAGATTTTTAAGACTCCTATTTTGTTTGTATGTATTGTTTTAGTCTCTTAGAATACATATTGTTAGTCGACTTTTGTACTCTTCTTTTTAGGACACGTGTTGTTAGTTAAGTTATGTACTCTTCTATTTTTAGGAAACTTATACATATTTGTGTTATGTATTTGTGCATGTGATTCTTATTTTTTTATTCTTAATTTGGTTTGTCCCAAAGGGGTATATTCAAAATACCCTATTTAAATCCCACAGGATTTTTGTTTGGCTTAATTTTGTAACATCAATTTCATATACACTCGGACTTTTGCACGCACTAAAAACATTCCTAAAATGATTTTTTTTAAAGTTTTTTTTAACTCAATTTTCTATTTTTAAAACCCCACATTGAATTTTGATTGATATATTCTTTTTTATTTATACATTATATAAGTATTTTATATCTAAATATTTTGTATATTATACATTTTATGGTGCTATAGTTTTCCAAAATTATTAAATTAATTTTCATGATTTTCAGGATTTTGTTCGAATTTAAAATTGATACATTAAATATTTAAAAGAAACACTTTAAACATTTTAATTTTTTTCTTAATTAAAATCAGCTAAATGTCAAAACAATAGCATTTTATGGGTTTTGTGGGTCGTTTTGTTTTGATTCGGATGAATTGGTTTGAACTAATGGAGTTGCAAGGTTTGGCCCACGTGTGAGCCTGGAGGACACGTCTTCTCGACTACGGACTATCTGGGTCAATTTGTCCCTTTTACCCTCCACAGTGCATTGGATAATGATGCTTATGCCCCCATCGATAATATTTTCTTACGATACCATTCTTAACCTTTAAACTTTATGTCTCTTTACCCTTCTGCCATTATTTTTGCATGGAATTACAAATGATCTAGGGTCATCCCATGACGTCTATAAATAGAGGGCTTGGGCTGAGAGTTTTATGTCGAAAATTTATTTCCAAAACAGAGACGAAACTCTAGCAAAATTTCACCAGCTCTTTCTCTCACGAAAATATGAGTTTCTTCATCTCTTTAAATTGGTTTTATTTAACCCCCAAACACTTCTAAACACCTTTTAGATCCTCAAATAATACATGTGAGTTTGAATGTTTAGATCTTGTTTTAGGGTTTGAGATATTTTGGTTTTCTCTGAGTTTATCGGGTTCGATATTTGAAAATGTTTTGAGGCTTTTCGATCATGGACCTTTTAAGGCTAGTGTAGCGTACATGTTCTTTCTCCTGTTTAGACTATTGAACCATGTCGGGGTATATTTTCTAATCTTCTATTTTTACATTTAAAACATATATATTGGTATGTGCTTTGTTTTATATATGATTCTGGTTTTGCATGTCATACCATGTTCTAACATGTTTTAAGGCAAAACTAAATTTTTAAAACCCTAATTTCGGTATATCTTACTTTTGTCCAGATTTCACTAACCTCGTTTTTATAACTTTATATATCTTGCGTGTTTACTAGATCCTGTTTTATTGACCAAATCTTTATTTAAAATTGTTATATCTTTAAAATAAAGTTTGATTTGTATTTTTTCCCCTCAGATTTGTGTAGATCAAATTATAGTTTGTTAAGACTCTTGATCCAAATCTCTTTTTACACAAAATTGACCCTTAAGTTTTCTTATGATTGAAACTTAAAGGTCTAAATTAAAGACTCTTTTATATAGTATTTGAAGTTTGAAAATTTCATCCTTATGTTAAAACGAAAACATATTAAAACTTTTTTTACATCTTCAGTGATACTCTTGTCTTGAGTGTGAAGCTCTATTGGTTTGTTCTTCAAAGTTTCATTGTTTATAGTGTTTGATATAATATTAGTAGTTGTGGGGTTGTTTAGTATTAGCCTCAGTGTACTGGGTGTATTGGTTGTACTTATTCATTTACACATTGTATGGTGTAATTTGTACTAAAATTGTTATAATAGTGGACTTGGTGTGTGTGTGTGTGTGTGTGGTCTTGGTACTAAAAGACCCGGGTTTTCTAGAATGCTGATTTCCACGTTATCAAACGATTTTGTACTATTCTAATTCTCCTCATCTTTTTTTTTTCAAATATAAATCCTATTTATATTTTAACATCACACCAACAAATTTTTTTTTTGTGTGTATTCAACTATTGAAGTTTAAAAAGTTTTTTTACCAAAGATTTATAAGAGAATTTTATTAATCTTGACACTTTAGTGTATTAGATTTTGAGTCAGCAACAGTCACATGATGCACGCATGTGGGAGATATTCAAATATTCCTTCTACATGTGCGCATAACAAACTCATGGTGGTGTAACTTCCAATCCTATAAAGGCACGTCATATATACCTCTACTCTCTTTCCTCTAACAGCCTATAAATAGCACATAAACCTTCATTGTAAGGGGATCGAGATATATATTTCCTACTATTATTCTTTCCATTTCTAAAATGAGCATGAAACTGTAATACCCCGTATTTTTATGCTATATTTAATTTGGGGATTTATTAAATTTAATGTGATGATTTATTTAATAAAAATTCGGAAATTAATTATGTTATAATTATTAACGTGACTAGAGTTAGTAATTATGGGAAACTTGTTGAATATTACTAATGAGCATAGTAATATATTATATTGGTTATATTGAATGTCATAAGTAAATTATATGACTATTTCGAAAATTTAAGTCGGGACGTGCCCGTGTCACGTCGGGACTAATTATGTTAATTAAAAAGGGAATATTTTATAAGTTGTCCGTATGGTGGTTTTGAGTGCGCCAACGCGTCCGTAAGGGTCGAGATAGTCAGAAAAGTGTACCCGGGGGTTTAGTTTGGGTCTCGGGGTGTTTTTTAGGCCTAATTAGTGACCCGGGAGGGCATTTTGGTCATTTTACAAAATAGGGTAATTAAACCCACGAATTTCAGCCATCCTCAGCAGCTATTTAGGTCAGCCTTTTAGGGTTAGAACATTCATAACCCTAGTACGGCCATTGGAGAAGAGAGGAGAGAGCTCTCAAGGTGATTCAAGGCCAAATACACCACCGTTTACACCGCCGTCACCACCAACACGTAGATCTCGAGGAGGTGAACGCAACCACACCAAAATCAACAGGAAACCAGACCTCTAAAATCCCAGGCAAGTGCTTAACTTGCGTATTTTTGTTGGTGCAATATTCATATTAGTTAGGAATGATTAGGAGTATAATCTATGGAAGAAAACCCCACTTTTTTATAGGAATTTGCATGTAGAAAAGATTAAAACCATATTCTGGAAGTCTTATATGATGTAGATGATTAACCCACGAATTTTGATGATTATGTAGAAGGAAATTCTGGAGAAAAACTTATTAGAATAGAAGTTAAGAAAACTTAGGGTTCTTGATGATTAGATGAGATTTTAGGTTGTTTAATCATGTTTAATGATGGTTATACGCATGCTTAACGTTAGAAACATCTGGTAATATGTTATTATGTTTGTGGTATAAGTTTTGGGACGATTAGTGTTGAAAAATATGTATTTGGATGAAGAATTTTGATGAAACCCGTAACTGCACTTCTGCAGTAATCGAAATACCTGTTTGATCGATCGATCGACCCTAGAGCGTCGATCGATCGAAGGTTCGATCGATCGAGCCCCAGCCGTCGATCGATCGACCCTTCCTGGCAGCCTCTTATTTCCCCTTGTTTAATTAGTTGAATTAATTTATCATGGAATAATCCTTGGGCATATTAAATAAAATGTTTTGGGATATAGGAGAGACCAGTAGGACATATGATTAAGTGTTGAGAACTTTATTATGAAATGATTATTGTGTTTTAGGGATAATTAATTAAGGAATGACGAACTACGTATTTCAAGTGAGGGATTATGACGAATACCTACGATAGTGAATAGATGTCTACCTACTGAATTTGTTACTTGGATGGATAGAACCCATGAGTGTTCCATAACTAGTGAGAAAACCCTTTGAGTCAAGGTTAGAGACGAAACCTTATACGAAATTCTATAACTGTGAAATTAAGGATATATGGTATAATTATGGGTGATGAGAAGAAACTATATTAATATGATAAAGTGGTATATTTATATGATTGTGTGTACATATATTATATGCATGTGAAAAGCATACCGCGCTACTTGCTATTCTTGAGGTTACCGCGCTGGGACAAGTCTTATCTCGATGGGACCTTTATGGGGGATATTGACTTGTACCCTAGAAGATAGATATCCTTGGTACAGGCTATTGAATTAATAGTTCAGACGGTCCTAAGAGACGCGAGTATGTGCCATCCTCTTAGTGACTTGGAATCTATGCTTCGCCTCACTATTGTTTGTGTATGTGTTAATACAATTCGAGAGTGATTCCGAATTTGTATTCCCCTTGATATGAGTGGTATGGGGTTTGGGATAGTGGTAGTATGCACGCACCATAGCTTTAGTTGGGGTGCTGTTATATATATATATATTATTCGTGTAGTTAATATATATATGAGATTATGGAATTTAAACTGCCTACTTTGTTTTGATAAGCAGGATATGGTAGTTGACTCAAATAATAAATACTGTTTTGCGAGAATATAATATGTCACTGGGAAACTTTATAAATTAATGAAGCTAAAATGAGAGTTGTGCTACACTTTGAAAGTACCCTTTTCACACGTTGACATTGTTCGGTTTTTAAAACTTATGAGTAAGTTAAGATAAACTAAATTATTGGGAAGGTTAGTATGATAATATGTTAAGTTAAACCATTTGGGGAAGGTTATTACGATAGGCGTGCACACTAGAAGAGAGGTGAGAATTTCTCAAGAGAGTGTCGAACTAATATGTTGTTGCATTGGCCTGTATCAATTTAAATACTTGCTAAACAAATTTTTAATCATACACACTTTCGGGCTCTGACCCGTTTTCTCTCTCCCTTTCCCCCTTGTATATATTTGTATGTATTTCAGGTGCCCAGCCACAGGGGCGTCTTGCTTAGAATCTCTTGGAAGGAACGCGCTGCAGCTTAGGTGGGAGTTGCAGGTCTTTTGATTAGACGACTTCGTTCATTCAGATCCACTCTTAGCACTTTCATTCAGATGGGCATGTGTAGCCCTTTCCATTATTTCTTTATGTTGGGACCTTGTTATTTCAGTTGTTTCCTAGTTCGTTATTATGGGATTTTGTTCAGGATGGATGTATTACTTTATTTTCTCGTATGTTGACATTCGTTGATGGATGTTTTATATATTGGATTTTTGGTTCCAGTTTATTGTGGCGTGAATATTATTCATTGATCTTTGTTAATAAAATAAATAAATCTTTTCTTTAAATAAAATTTGGAAGTTAATGTTTAAAATTGGTTTTGACACTTAGCTTAATTATTTAGGGTGTTAAATTGGAAAATTATTTTTATCGACAGTGATGCTGAGAATGAACCAACTGTTCACCTTGATTTAATTTAATAAAGGAGTGATCGCCCGGTATTTAATTAGGCGGGGTGTCACAGGTGGTATCAGAGCATCAGGTTCTAGTGTCCATAGGATCTGTACGGCTTATTTCGCTTTCAGCTTAACGTTATTTCTATAGAGCCCTATTTTTAGGACTGTTGTATTCTTTCTTTTACGTTTAAGTCTTTGGCTATTCGAGATTTGTTGATAACTGTAGACTAATAAACTTGTTCAAGTTTCAGATGCCTCCGAGACGTGCTTCGAAAGATAGGTGTGCCCAAGCCGAGCAGCCAGCAGCTCCGGCACCAGGCACAATGAATGCGAATGAAGTAGCCGCTATTGTTGCTCAGGCGGTGAATGCCGCGATAGCGGTGATTCAGCAGGCTCCACCCCAGGTCCAGGCAGTGGCGCCAGTACCAGCACAGCTTCCATCTGCATGGGAGAGGGTTCGGGATGCTTTTCAGAAAGCACATCCCCCTGAGTTCTCCGGTAGCTCCGACATTGTCACGGTTAGCCAATGGAAGAAAGACATCCAGCGGCATCTTCGCATGTATGAGTGCACCGAAGTACAAAAGCAGTTATTGGCTTCTTTCAAGCTGGTGGGAGCCGCATTACAGTGGTGGGAGTCCACTACTGCTTTGGAGGAGAGGGACACAATCCCTATTCAGTTGTTCTGGGAGCGGTTTGACCGCAAGTATTTTCCACCCGCAGTGCAGACTGAGTTGAGGCGGAAATTACTAAATCTGAAGCAGGAGAACCTTACTGTAGCTGAGTATGAGGAGGAGTTCACGAGACTTCTCACTATTGTGCCGGATGAGGCACCCACTGAGGGCAAGAAGATTTTGCTGTTCGTCGATGGGTTAGCTTGGAGGATCCGTCAGCACCTTATTGGAAATCTATCCCTGAGTACTTTCACTAACGTACTCAATGCAGCGTTACTACATTGCCAGGATCACCGCTTCCATCTTCAGGGAAGCAAGAGAGCAGGAGAGTCCAGCCAGCAGGGCAAGACCGGGGGTAATAGTACCGGTGGGGCACCAACTCATGGACAGACTCGTCAGCACGAGCAGAGTTCCCATCAGGGGGACCCTGCTAAGCGATTCCGTTCAGGTGATTCTAGGCAGGGATTCGGAGGATTCAGGCAGGGCCATCAGGGTCAGTCTAATCAGCAGGGCCAGCAGGGCCAACACCGACCACAGGGACAGCAGCAGGGCCAGCAAAGCCAACAGCGTGCACATCAGGGCCAACAGGGCCAGTGGCGAGGAGGTAACGGCCAGCAGGGCCGTGGACAGCAGGGTCAGAGGGGTGGTAATTTCAAAGGCAGATTCTTTGGGTGCGGCAAACATGGCCATAGGCGCCAGGATTGCCCAGAGGGCGATAGGGCCCCACAGCAGCAGGGAGCCCGTAATGAGCCGCAGAGACCACTTTTTCCACCTACCCTTCCAGCTCCAGCCCAGGTGCCAGCCCTACCAGCCATTCCAGCAGCTCCAGTGCAGCAGGGGCAATTGCAGTATGGACGTGTCTATAACGTCCACCGGGTAGCAGCTCCACAGGCACCACCGGCGATTGAGGGTATGTTTCCTATCCATGGTACTATGGGTAAAGTTTTGTTTGATACGGGGGCTACGAGATCAAATTGAGCAGCTATTAGGTCAGGGCTTCATTCATAGGATTACCTCACCTTGGGGCGCTCCAGTCTTATTTGTAAAGAAGAGAGATGGTTCACTGAGATTGTGCGTGGACTACCGGGAGTTGAACAAGGTCACGATACGGAATAAATATCTGTTGCCTCGAATCGATGATCTGTTCGACCAGCTGAGGGGAGCAACTTTCTTTTCGAAGATAGATCTGAGGTCGGGGTACCATCAGGTACGTATTAGGGAGCAGGATGTTTCGAAGACTGCTTTCTTGACGAGATATGGGTCTTATGAGTTCCGGGTGATGCCGTTCGGACTCACAAATGCTCCAGCCATTTTCATGGACTTGATGAACCGAGTATTTAGAGAGTTCTTGGATCAGTTTGTCATCGTTTTCATAGATGATATTTTGATATATTCACACTCCGAGGAGGAGCATGCCGAACACTTGAGGCAGGTTCTTCAGACTCTACGAGAGCATCAGTTGTATGCTAAGTACGAGAAGTGTGGATTCTGGTTGTGAGAGGTACAGTTCTTGGGGCATGTTGTTTCTGAGCAGGGGATTGCAGTTGACCCGAGCAAAGTGTCAGCGGCGAGGGAATGGGGACAGCCCATGACACCGACGGAAGTGCGTAGTTTCTTGGGGTTAGCTGGTTACTACAGGAGGTTCATTTGGGGATTCTCCAAAATAGCGGGTCCATTGACGAATCTGACTCGCAAAGGGGTACCATATGTCTGGGATGACGCTTGTCAGTTGGCTTTCGACGAGCTGAAGGACAAGCTTACTTCGGCACCAGTCCTTGCTTTACCAAAGCCGGGTGTAGATTACCTGGTTTACACAGATGCGTCCTTACGAGGACTTGGGGGAGTACTTCAGCAGGAGGAGAAGGCTATAGCTTTTGCTTCCCGCAAGCTTAAGCCGCACGAGAAGAATTACCCCACCCACGACCTGGAGTTAGCCGCGGTCGTCTTTGCATTGAGAATTTGGAGGCACTACTTATTGGGCGAGAAATTCCGTTTGTTCACAGACCATAAGTCACTGCAGTACCTGTTCACTCAGCGAGAGCTGAATATGCGTCAGCGCAGATGGTTAGAGTTTGTGAAAGATTACCAGTTCGATATACAGTATCATCCGGGGAAAGCCAACGTAGTTGCTGATGCGTTGAGCCGTAGACCGGTTGACGATGTAGCGGACATCTGGAAAGCAAAGTGGAAGGAGTTGGGTTACCAGGACGCAGTAGCACGTTCTTTCATATCCGTGATGTCAGTCACACCCGAGATTGTTACGAGGGTGATACAGGCACAGACCACAGACCCGTTTTGTCAGGAGCAGATTGGGTGACTTCTAGCCAAGGGTGCTGAGTCCTATTCTATTAGTTCGGATGGAGGGTTGCGGTTTAATGGGAGATTAGTGGTTCCAGAAGGAGCGGAGTTACGTCATGAAGTGATGACTCATTCTCATGGGTCCCGATTTGCAGTACATCCGGGAGGCGATAAGATGTACCAGGACATGAGACGACAGTACTAGTGGAGTGGGATGAAGAAGGACATCGCTGAATTTGTGTCCAAGTCTTCTACTTGCCAGCTAGTGAAGGTGGACCACCAGAAACCGTCAGGATTACTTCAGCCGTTGGAAGTACCCGCGTGGAAGTGGGAAAGTATTTCCATGGATTTCATTACCGGGTTGCCTACATCACAGCGGGGCCACGATTCTATCTGGGTGATTGTAGACCGTTTGACCAAGGTGGCTCATTTTCTACCAGTGAGGACAGATTATACCACGGGTCAGTATGTCCAGTTGTTCATCGCTGAGATTGTCAGATTACATGGGGTGCCCCTGAATATTGTATCAGATAGAGACAAGATTTTTGTGTCACGTTTCTGGGAAAGCTTTCAGGAGGCTATGGGTACAGAGTTGAGACTGAGTTCAGCTTACCACCCACAGACAGATCGACAGACAGAGCGTACTAATCAGATGTTGGAAGATATGCTACGAATGTGTGTTCTCGATTTCGGAGGAGGTTGGGAGCCACACCTTCCACTGGTAGAGTTTGCTTATAATAACTCCTATCAGTTTACGATTGGCATGGCTCCATTTGAGGCTTTGTATGGCAGGCCTTGTCGTTCTCCAACTTGTTGGCTCGAGGTGGGGGACAACAAGTTATTAGGGCCAGAAGTGATTCAGGAGACCTCCGCGAGGATTGAGATAATCAGGAGTCGTATTCGGGTAGCCCAAGACAGGCAGAAGAGCTACGCCGATGCGAAACGGTTCTTCCGGGAGTTTAATGTGGGAGATCAAGTGTTGTTACGTGTATCTCCTATGAAAGGAGTGATGAGGTTCGGGAAGAAGGGGAAGTTGGCTCCGAGGTACGTAGGACCATTTCCCATCATCGAGAGAATTGGGCCAGTAGCATACAGGTTGGGATTGCCAGAACATTTACATCGCATCCACGATGTATTCCACATCTCGTCACTGAGATGATATCTTCGGGATGATATGGCCCATACTCACATCGCGATAGACGAGATCGATTTACAGCCTGATAGCTCTTACGAGGAGAGACCGGTGGCTATCCTAGACAATAGTGAGAGGAGATTGAGGTCGAAGGTAGTTCCACTTGTGCGAGTCCAGTGGGAGCATCATAATGTGGAGGAATCCACTTGGGAGCGTGAGGCAGATATGCGCGAGAGATATCCAGAGTTGTTTTTACCAGGTATGCCTTATTTTCCGAATTTCGGGACGAAATTCCGTTATTAGGGGGGAAGTATGTAATACCCCATATTTTTATGCTATATTTAATTTGGGGATTTATTAAATTTAATGTGATGATTTATTTAATAAAAATCCGGAAATTAATTATGTTATAATTATTAACGTGACTAGAGTTAGTAATTATGGGAAACTTGTTGAATATTACTAATGAGCATAGTAATATATTATATTGGTTATATTGAATGTCATAAGTAAATTATATGACTATTTCGAAAATTTAAGTCGGGACGTGCCCGTGTCACGTCGGGACTAATTATGTTAATTAAAAAGGGAATATTTTATAAGTTGTCCGTATGGTGGTTTTGAGTGCGCCAACGCGTCCGTAAGGGTCGAGATAGTCAGAAAAGTGTACCCGGGGGTTTAGTTTGGGTCTCGGGGTGTTTTTTAGGCCTAATTAGTGACCCGGGAGGGCATTTTGGTCATTTTACAAAATAGGGTAATTAAACCCACGAATTTCAGCCATCCTCAGCAGCTATTTAGGTCAGCCTTTTAGGGTTAGAACATTCATAACCCTAGTACGGCCATTGGAGAAGAGAGGAGAGAGCTCTCAAGGTGATTCAAGGCCAAATACACCACCGTTTACACCGCCGTCACCACCAACACGTAGATCTCGAGGAGGTGAACGCAACCACACCAAAATCAACAGGAAACCAGACCTCTAAAATCCCAGGCAAGTGCTTAACTTGCGTATTTTTGTTGGTGCAATATTCATATTAGTTAGGAATGATTAGGAGTATAATCTATGGAAGAAAACCCCACTTTTTTATAGGAATTTGCATGTAGAAAAGATTAAAACCATATTCTGGAAGTCTTATATGATGTAGATGATTAACCCACGAATTTTGATGATTATGTAGAAGGAAATTCTGGAGAAAAACTTATTAGAATAGAAGTTAAGAAAACTTAGGGTTCTTGATGATTAGATGAGATTTTAGGTTGTTTAATCATGTTTAATGATGGTTATACGCATGCTTAACGTTAGAAACATCTGGTAATATGTTATTATGTTTGTGGTATAAGTTTTGGGACGATTAGTGTTGAAAAATATGTATTTGGATGAAGAATTTTGATGAAACCCGTAACTGCACTTCTGCAGTAATCGAAATACCTGTTTGATCGATCGATCGACCCTAGAGCGTCGATCGATCGAAGGTTCGATCGATCGAGCCCCAGCCGTCGATCGATCGACCCTTCCTGGCAGCCTCTTATTTCCCCTTGTTTAATTAGTTGAATTAATTTATCATGGAATAATCCTTGGGCATATTAAATAAAATGTTTTGGGATATAGGAGAGACCAGTAGGACATATGATTAAGTGTTGAGAACTTTATTATGAAATGATTATTGTGTTTTAGGGATAATTAATTAAGGAATGACGAACTACGTATTTCAAGTGAGGGATTATGACGAATACCTACGATAGTGAATAGATGTCTACCTACTGAATTTGTTACTTGGATGGATAGAACCCATGAGTGTTCCATAACTAGTGAGAAAACCCTTTGAGTCAAGGTTAGAGACGAAACCTTATACGAAATTCTATAACTGTGAAATTAAGGATATATGGTATAATTATGGGTGATGAGAAGAAACTATATTAATATGATAAAGTGGTATATTTATATGATTGTGTGTACATATATTATATGCATGTGAAAAACATACCGCGCTACTTGCTATTCTTGAGGTTACCGCGCTGGGACAAGTCTTATCTCGATGGGACCTTTATGGGGGATATTGACTTGTACCCTAGAAGATAGATATCCTTGGTACAGGCTATTGAATTAATAGTTCAGACGGTCCTAAGAGACGCGAGTATGTGCCATCCTCTTAGTGACTTGGAATCTATGCTTCGCCTCACTATTGTTTGTGTATGTGTTAATACAATTCGAGAGTGATTCCGAATTTGTATTCCCCTTGATATGAGTGGTATGGGGTTTGGGATAGTGGAAGTATGCACGCACCATAGCTTTAGTTGGGGTGCTGTTATATATATATATATTATTCGTGTAGTTAATATATATATGAGATTATGGAATTTAAACTGCCTACTTTGTTTTGATAAGCAGGATATGGTAGTTGACTCAAATAATAAATACTGTTTTGCGAGAATATAATATGTCACTGGGAAACTTTATAAATTAATGAAGCTAAAACGATAGTTGTGCTACACTTTGAAAGTACCCTTTTCACACGTTGACATTGTTCGGTTTTTAAAACTTATGAGTAAGTTAAGATAAACTAAATTATTGGGAAGGTTAGTATGATAATATGTTAAGTTAAACCATTTGGGGAAGGTTATTACAATAGGCGTGCACACTAGAAGAGAGGTGAGAATTTCTCAAGAGAGTGTCGAACTAATATGTTGTTGCATTGGCCTGTATCAATTTAAATACTTGCTAAACAAATTTTTAATCATACACACTTTCGGGCTCTGACCCGTTTTCTCTCTCCCTTTCCCCCTTGTATATATTTGTATGTATTTCAGGTGCCCAGCCACAGGGGCGTCTTGCTTAGAATCTCTTGGAAGGAACGCGCTGCAGCTTAGGTGGGAGTTACAGGTCTTTTGATTAGACGACTTCGTTCATTCAGATCCACTCTTAGCACTTTCATTCAGATGGGCATGTGTAGCCCTTTCCATTATTTCTTTATGTTGGGACCTTGTTATTTCAGTTGTTTCCTAGTTCGTTATTATGGGAGTTTGTTCAGGATGGATGTATTACTTTATTTTCTCGTATGTTGACATTCGTTGATGGATGTTTTATATATTGGATTTTTGGTTCCAGTTTATTGTGGCGTGAATATTATTCATTGATCTTTGTTAATAAAATAAATAAATCTTTTCTTTAAATAAAATTTGGAAGTTAATGTTTAAAATTGGTTTTGACACTTAGCTTAATTATTTAGGGTGTTAAATCGGAAAATTATTTTTATCGACAGTGATGCTGAGAATGAACCAACTATTCACCTTGATTTAATTTAATAAAGGAGTGATCGCCCGGTATTTAATTAGGCGGGGTGTCACAGAAACCTTGTAACCACTGTTCATCCATGGCTTTTGTCCATTAAAATTAATACAATCAACACCACACCCGTGGACGTAGGCACCACTTTGGTCCAAACCATGTAAACCCCAATTTCCTTTTATTTCTCTCATCTCTATAATGTTTTCTCTATATTAGCATAACTATGATTGGTATCACTTTATATATTATAATTTAAGATTAGTGTATACTTTTTAAGTCTGCATTCTATATACTAGTTTTAGATGATACCGCCGAGTATACATTAATTACGTCACGATATACCTCATGGTGACAGTACGTATGAGAGAAAATTTGATATACTCGACATATGTGAATGAGTTCCTACTATATACCTCCCATCGTGAGTTTGGTAAAATGGTACAATGTTGGGAAACCATTCGATATACGTCGAGGGTACTTGGTTAATGGAAGGTGGGAGTCATATCTCTTAGGTTAACCGTGCCCCGCTGAACCAGCAACCTATCACAAAGTGACTCCCCAGTATGGGATAAATATAGGGTTAATAGGTAATGCTCATATGAGGCAGTGTGCAAAAATGCAAGAGTCTTAATTAGTACTTTTATGCAAAGTTTTATGTATGCTAAGAAGGATATTTACAACTACTAAATATAGTGTAAAGAGTGAGAATATAAATGAGTGGTATGTGATAAAATAGCTAAATACACAAATGGGATAAAGTGAGAAAATATATACAAGTAGTATGAATCATGTGAGAGATAAAGTGAGGTAGAAAATATATACATGTAAGATATGAAAGTGTGCGCAAGTGATGTAAAACATATGGATATACAAGTGAGGTATAGTATGGAAGTATGTAAAAAGGGTTAGCGACATGGTAATATGTATAAATGAGGAGAGAATGGAGATATATGTAAGGGATGTGAAATATATACATGAGCATGTGATATATGTAAGTTGTTTGAAGCATGTGATGCATGGAGCATGTGAATATATATATATATATATATATATATATATATATATATATATAAGTGGAAATAAGCATGGAAAAACATGTGAAATATGAGACATATACTAGTGAGTGAAGTATGAATATATACAGCTGACATGAAGAATATGATAGAATATACATGTGGTGAGAAGACATATATGGTTAATAAAGATATACACGGATGAATATAACATGTGAGCATGAGAGAAAAATAAGAATATACAAGTGAAAATGTATATACACACGTAGGAAAAATGGATAAAAGAGAAAAAGGAAAACAAAACCCATGTAAATAGAGTATAGTCCTATAAAAATTTCCCAGATAGAGGCACCACTGTGGCTATCCTAGCCCCAAAAAAGAAAAGAAAGACGGAGGGAAAAGACCTCTTCCCCGCCTCTCGTGTGGCATTCGGGAGCTACAAAGAACATAATGTGGACATCGTTAAGGGTATGAAAGTGTGTGAATGTGTATATATTAGAGCTGTAAACCTATTTTACTCAAAAGAGGTAAAAATAAATAGCCATCTCCAAAGAGACGACATAAGACTACTAATGCGTGCGAAACCACGTGAATCATGGGCTCAGAATTAGAGACTATGCTACGAAATTGAATGATGTTAGGCACCCACTCCTCTCCTTCGGACTCTCATGAGCTATAAATATTCTACTTGTCCTAAAATGTGTAAACACGCGTAAAAGTGTGTAAAAATGTTACGTGTGAAAATTGTGTGGAATGAAAATACGTATACATATAAAAGTGCGTGAGGAGTGAAACCATTGTATCCGCGTCATTGGAAATATGGAAATGAATCATTTTAATGAGTAAAACTAAAAGAAAGTTAAAAAAATATAAATAGCTAAAATATGATTAATGCGCCGGATCGTGACTCACTATGAAAGAGTGAATACGTGTGTCAAGGAGACCGCTAAAAACGTGAATTTAATAAACAAAATAGCTAAACTATGACGACGCACTGGATCGTGACTCATAATGAAAGAGTGAATATGCATGTCAACGAGGCTGCTAAAAAGTAAAAAAATCACTAAAAATAGATCAATTATAAGAGATCCACTGGATCATGAGTCATTATGAAGAAGTGAGTATGCATATTAACGGGACCGCTAAAAGATGATAAAATTGATAAATTAACTACAAGAGTAACATATAAAATATATAAGTATGAAACTAGTAATAATAAAATGAAATAAGTAAATGAGGGCTCGAATCCCAAGGTAACTTTGAGACACCAACATTGTCAAAAATACCATCAAAGTCTAATATTATACCATAAACAGGGGAGGATCTGGAAATTAACCAAAATGAGACACCTGTCCTCGGAGTTGCACATGCAATGTGGTCGTCAAGGCTTAACCAGCTGGTCGGCTCACCAGAAGGTTGACTCGACCATCACTGATGGGAAAATTAAACACGTTAGTTCACATTATTATCTAACACCATTACAGTAGGCATGTACTTCATGACTGGATGGCATTTGTAACCTATATGCACATACATATGGAGAAGATATGTAAATATTCTCCCCATGTTCCAATAACTAAATCACGATTATTATCTCACCATATATGTAAAGCGTGTACTCACATAACATATAAAGATGAGCCGCGTGTCCCTCTTATTTATCTCTCTTCTAACATGCTATAAATGGCACACACCACCCACATGTGAAAACATACGAGATTATTCTTATTCTTATGCTCTCCAACTCTAGGTAACTGGAGAGCTTCAATATTAAACTGGTTAATGGTGTTTGCCTTATATTAATACAATCAACATTGCACCTGTGGACATAGGCACCAATTTGGGTGAAACCGTGCAAATTCGGTTCTTATTCTCTTTCTCTCATCTCTAACTGTTTTCTCCAGTGTTTATATTTCAGTAATAAGACCTCTTATCAGTTATTTTCCTCTAATTAGTATATTATAAATAAGGCAATAAGTGTACCAATTATAAGCGATAGCAGATTGGCATCGTATGTGGGAAATGGATGACCATTTTCAGTTTCTAGGGTTCGAGGATACCCATTTTCAGTTAACTAGTGAATTGCGAGTCAAATCACCTGGGTTTCATAAGGTTAAATCTCTCTCGAATGCAATTTCATTTGATTCCTAATAATTCCTTGAATCCACATTTAGATCTCAATATTTTTTCTTTAAATTTACATTTCCTGAAAATCGATTTGACTTTTATTACATTACTCTATTTTTTGCATAAATACGATTAAAAATGTCTCAAAATCCTAAGAGCGGTAGGATCGGAGAGGGAATATCTCCCTCTACACCTATTGGTTTGGGATATTTGTAAGAATCTTACTGGGCCTGGATAAAATCTAGGAGTCCATGAAGGAAATATGAAGCTTCTAACACATATCATCCTGGATAAAGAAAATAGGCCAGAACTAAACCCTATTACCCCAGTAGTTGGGTAAAACTCTTATCAAAGGCAGGAATGTCACCTCCAGCCCCACATAGGGACAAATGGAATCATGTAACGACATTCAAGAAGCCCAGACGATTGGATATTGGCTTACAAGGTGAACGAAGTAGGTCTGGGAGAATCGAGTCATGTGGTGATGATCAGTCCTATTGGATTACCATCTGATCAACATGTTACGATGATGATAAGACTTACCCTATAGAGATACCTAGTGTTTTGGAGAGGTTGAGCAGAGGTTCTTCCTTCAGCCGTTTGGATCCCAAGGCAATATGATAACATCCATGAAGAAATCCCAGGGAATGTAGGGAAGATTCATGTAAATATAGTACCATAAAAATTATATACACAAACCGATCTAGGAACAATGTGAGTGGGTCATGTAGGATCGAGCACACAACCACCCGAGAGGAGAGATCGACTAAAAGCCAATTCTGAGCTAAGAAATCCAATGGTCGAAGAGATAGAACATGACAAATCATGATATGGATCCATTAAATACTTGGAAGATAGATTGGGAGACCTAATCAAGACAAAGAATCCCTTACACAGGGACTATGCTAAGGGATCACCCTTGGAGGCATCTATCATGAACTATCTGACCGTGGTGAAGTTCAAGCAGCTAGTGATTATGTTGAGGAATGAAAGAAAAAATGATCTAATGCATCATATAGAGCAATACCAAGATGCTTACAACATATATTCAATCCCCGATGAGTTGAGGTATATGGATTTATACATTACTTTAATTGAGCAACCCATGTATTGTACACTGGGATCCCAAGAGGGCAGATCATAAGTTTTAAATAAATGGCCAACCTCTTTGTTAATAACTTTTTCTCTGCCACAAAGCTTAGGAACAGGTGGTTCACTTGTTAAGAATAAGCGACATGTCTCTATTACCATTAAACCCATAATGAAACATAAACTCCAACATTGGAATATAAATAACTCATATAATCCAATGCATCATCTCTGAATAACTAAATCTGACTCCAATATAATTATTCTCCAATAAAAAATTCAACTCAAGAATAAATACATAAACATGAAGTTTGAATAGCTGAAAGGACATGCTAAAATAAAAGTAAGATACAAGGTCGACACCTACATCCTAGGAATAGAGAATGAAACTGGAACTAGGTGCTAGAGAAGTCTCCAGGTTAGAATGATTAGGTATAAGGCAGAGGCTACGACCTACGACATGTAAAAATAGTTCCACAAATAGGCTTAAACCCAGAAATCCTACAATGCATAAGAATATAACTACATTTTTTCAACAACAACAACAACAACAACAACAACAACAACAACAACAATAATAATAATAATAATAATAATAATAATAATAATAATAATAATAATAATAATAATAATAATAATAATAATAATAATAATAATAATAATAATAATAATAATAATAATAATAATAATAACAATAATAATACACCCTCCTCCAGTAGTTAACTATATTTTAAGTTATCCCAACTCAGACAACCTAAATAAGTACACGGTCCTAATCCCAAACCCGGATGATACCCATGATACATAGTGACATATTTTACTCAAGTGATCGTTACTTTAATAGTTTCAAAGTCATGATGATAGTAATACTTATATAGTATATTCTCATAGTATACTGAATGGAATCATACAATCCTATAATGCAATTAAGCATGCCCCACTCACATATAAATCATATGGGCTACACTCAAGCTTGTAATCAGAAGTGTGAAGACCTATCCTTAGGGATCACTCGTAACATTACTTGATATAGCTACATGACGCCCCAACTCTATAGCCTCGAAACAACATCAAAGGGAATTAATAACACCATCACACCAAATGTACAACCCCATACCCAAGGATATATGAGAAGATTAAGCCCCATTATTCCAACTCAGGGGGCGGGTACCTCAGCACATAGGTTAGGGGTAAATAGGACCTAAGTAAAGCCTGCCACAATCACCGGGGTACCAAGTGCGGTTAGCATCATACGCATCCTACCAAATCCCTCCTATATGTTACACATGAGTAAACACACACATCCCCTTGGTAAGATTACACATAAATTAAATAATTTAGGAATCAACTTTATGCTAAGGTTAACCAAGCAGCCTATTTCATTCCCAATTATTTGGTGCATTAAATTCTCATCAATTAAGTGAGTTATACCCCCGAACACCTTGGGTTCTTAAATATATAAATCAAACTCCAAAACTACTGATTATTAAGTGTTTTTTCATAGTAAGAGGTCCCCAAACTATCCTACCCTCAGAACCCCTTGCCAAACTCCCAAAATAACCCACACTAAGTGTAGTCCCATGGGGAGATCGATCTGATGGGCCTAGAGTGGGGTGGGTCATTGTCCTCCATTGTCCATGGACTCCATAACCAAAGTTTCTTCAATCCTACAACCTTCAATACACAAAATTGGTCATTCTCCTTCGTATATAATCAACATATAAGAGCTATCAACATGTTTTGATATGCTTTAGATGAATAAAAATAAATTTAAAGGTCTAATTATAGAATTTGGGAGATTAAACTGTGACAACCCGCTATCCAAAATAAAGGGTGGCCAGCCCTATACCCCGATAAAATAGGAAATCATGGATAATATCATCCTCCGCATCACGACAAAAATACAAAGTATAAGGAATAACCACTCTATATTCCAGAAAACGGGTTATCAAAAACTCTGATTTGAAAATTAAAAAGAAAAATATTTTCAACAACCCATAATATAAATAGAGGATGGAAACCCCCACAAGCGCATATAAGAAATCCCGAAAGATACAAGGGACTGGATAAATCGTCGGTCAAAGCCAACTATACAACATACATATAGTACCAAGCGTTACATAATAAATTCATTTTACAATTACAACTGTTTGGGAAACAAGCCCGAATGAACTGAGCATAACTAGAAACATAAACAGAGGCGTCTACACAAAATCCCGTGAAACCCGCACAGTGTCACGGCTCCTCAAAACAATGGGAAGGAAGTGTCATTACTGGCGACCGTGCGGCGGAACACCTGAACGGATCATATACATATAGAGATACAACAAGAAAAGAAAACCGGTCAGGGTCGGGTATATGTGATCAATAGATAAATGACAAGTATGATAATAATGCACAATTAAGCATGGATGATAATCTAGCATGTGACCGGCATATAAAGAACTAAAACTGGTGAAGGACTACATAGAGTGAGATTCATAATCAAACAGAATTAAAAGTGCTTATGAGCCTTTATCATCTTTAATCATATTTCAATTTCAATCTTCATTTTCCATTCCTTATCAGGAATATAATTATCATCATGTGCTCTATATATGGCACAAATCTCAATAACATGCTCTTTGCGGCATAATTTTGCTCTTTATGGCATAAATGTTCCATCGAGTCCAACTCGATAATTAGAATAGTCATAATATAAATATAACGATTCTAAGACCGCCCGTCTGGGTTTCCCCACTGTGCGCGTCCCTAAATAACCATCATCTTCCAGGGCCTAACATAAGACAACCTGGGATCCTATCGAAAGCATCGGGAAGCGGCCATGAGCCTGCGTGGTAGCCAAGACCACACCCGGAATCTTCCTACCAGCACAGAAAAATATACAACCATAAGCGCTCCCATGGCCTAGGACTATATCCACCCTGCATTCATTAGCCAGGGGGCTTCACCTATCGTGCAGACTTCCCTTAAGATGGTATTTAGAGAGGTGTGTAACATTCATTTTATTTATTTCCATTACAAGATTTAGTAAATTATCATTTACCTTAACAATTTCCCATTTTTAATATAACCGAATAAGCTAATTTCGGACTAAGTATAAGTAGTACCGACATAGCATCCCCAAAAGGAATTCAGACTCCAAAGTTATCCCCAAAGCCTCCGATGGCTTTAATATAAACCATCAAGTCAAAATGTAACTCAAGTTGAATTCTAAAGTCTCCAAATTGACCTTAATACATTCTAGACCGATATAAAACTTCAAGACAAAAGTGATGCCTAAATATCACCTTAAATTCCCCCTTGAAAGAACCCTAGATGAACCCTTTCGAGTCTAGGGTGTCGACCCAACTCAACTAGTACTCTAAACCCTATGTTTACTTCATTTAAGAAGGTCCCTAATCAATAATCCTAAAGAAAAGGGTTAAAATGAAAAAAAGAAAAATTTGGAAAAATGCAGGGCTACCGAATCGATTCGCCCCCTTGGCCGAATCGATTCGGCCAGAAAGTTTGAGATTCTGCATAATAGCCGAATCGATTCGCTCAGAGGGCCGTATCGATTCGGGCTAAAAATCTGGGTTTCTGCATAACTGCCGAATCGATTCGGACCAATTCCGAATCGATTCGGTCAACTAGACCTGAGCACTGGCCCTAGCCGAATCGATTCGCCCAGGGGGCCGAATCGATTCGGGCCTGAGATTTTGCCAAGAAATGGCTACGAAGTCTTGGACTCCATTTTCTACCTCAACTCAAATTTCTTCAGACCAAACTTGTATACCAACACTAAAAGAACATCAATGATGCTATTGATCATCTAAAACCTCATGAATCATCTTAGAGCGAATCAAAACCCAAAATATACATAAGAATACCCTAGGTTTACTAAACTAAAATCAATACACCATTATCACAACAAGTCATCTATCTCAAGACACAAATAGCAAGTAAAAACTTGCCTTGATTCAGCAAATATGCAGATTCCTTGGTGTAGTAGCAATCTCTCTCAATCTCCAAAGCTTTCTCTCCACTCTTCTCTCTTTCTCTCTTAGGTTTAGGAAGGGATTTTGGGGAAATAGAAGACTTAATAGGCTTAAATCGTGACTTAAGGCAAATGCCCCACTTAATTAACCAAAAGTGCGATAAAATAATACGCAATAGCATAATTAAGGCACAACCAGTCAAAAATGCCCAAAACTACAAAATACAATATGGCACCTTATTTGACTATTTCACACATTCCGGAATTAACTGCAACCTCCAAATTATCATTTGGACATTTTAAAATTCAATTTAGATTCCGGTCTCATTATTAAGCCAAATATCATTTTAAATTCAGATGATATTAATAAGCATGACATAGCAATATTTTCCCAAAATTATGATATGTATGCAACCTCATAATAAATATCAACTTTTCCACATTGAATTAACATTCAAATCATAACCCAACACCGGTCTCTAATTACTATACTAAGTAATTATTATAAAATACGGTCTCATAAGCGAGGGTTATTACATACTCCCCCCCTTATGAGGGAATTTTGCCCCCAAAATTCAGGCGTACCTCATGAGAAAAGATGTGGATATTTCTCCCGCATCTCGTCCTCGCGTTCCCAAGTTGATTCGCTTGCATGATGATGACTCCAATGGACTCTCACTAGAGGCACCACCCGAGATCTTAACTTCCGCTCCCCAAACTCCAGGATAGCAACCGGTTGTTCTTCATAAGAAACATCGGGCTGCAAATCGATATCTTCGAAAGGGATGTGCCAAAGGGCACCTTCACACCTTCTGTACTTTTTCAAAGAGGAGACGTGAAATACATCATGAATTTGTTGTAAAGGTTCCGGCAAGGCAAGTTGGTATGCCACGGGACCAACCTTTGCAATAACCGGGAAAGGTCCAACAAAACGTGGTGCAAGCTTTCCTTTTTTCCCAAAACGTTTGATGCCCTTCATCAGGGACACTCGCACCAACACTTGGTCTCCAACCTCCAACTCCATATGTCTCCTACCCGCATCGGCATAGCTCTTTTGACGGTCTTGGGCTATCCGTATACGATTTTGAATAAGCTCGATCTTCGAAGAAGTATCTTGGATCATTTCAGGTCCAAGGAACTTATTATCACCCACTTCCAACCAACAAGCGGGCGATCTACAAGGCCTGCCATACAGAGATTCATAGGGTGCCATTCCAATGGTAAATTGGTATGAGTTGTTGTAAGCAAACTCAACCAACGGAAGATATTGTTCCCAACTGCCTTTAAAGTCGAGTATGCACATACGAAGCATATCCTCCAACATCTGGTTTACCCTTTCGGTCTGACCGTCTGTTTGAGGATGATAGGAAGAGCTTAACTTCAACTCGGTCCCCATAGCTCCCTGGAAACTCTGCCAAAAGTGGGACACAAATATTTTATCTCGGTCGGAGATAATATTCAAAGGTACCCCGTGGAGTCTAACGATCTCCTCCATGAACAACTGGGCATAACGAGCGGTATCATAATCAGTGCGCACGGGCAAGAAGTGTGCCGACTTAGTCAAACGGTCGACAATCACCCAAATTGAGTCATGACCCTTCTGCGATCTTGGCAAGCCCATAACAAAGTCCATCGAAATGCTTTCCCATTTCCACACGGGAATCTCGAGCGGTTGTAACAAACCTGTCGGTCGCTGGTGGTCAATCTTAACCAACTGACAAGTAGTGCATTTAGACACAAACTCGGAGATATCCCTCTTCATACCCGCCCACCAATACAAATGACTCATATCTTGGTACATCTTATCCCCGCCTGGATGCACCGTAAACTTGGACCCGTGGGATTCCGCCATAACTGCACGTCTCAAATCTCCATCATCGGGAACCACAAGTCTTCCATGGAAGCGTAGTCCACCCTCAGGACCAATTGAGTACGACTCCGCTCCCTCAGACAACAACTGGCGTGTATGGTCTTGACAAACCTTATCTCTTTTCTGAGCCTCCACAATCTTTGCTATAATCGTGGGAGTAACCGTCATCACAGAAAGGAATGCTCTCACCCCAGCATCCTCCAGGCTGAGTTCTTTCCACTTAGCTTTCCACACCTCAGCTAAGTATCCATCAGGCTTTCTACTCAAAGCATCTGCTACCACATTCGCTTTTCCGGGATGATAATGAATATCAAATTGGTAGTCTTTCACAAACTCCAACCAACGGCGCTGGCACATGTTCAAATCCTTTTGGGAGAATAAGTACTGCAGCGATTTGTGGTCGGTGAAAAGACTAAACTTTTCCCCCAAGAGGTAATGCCTCCATATCTTCAAGGCAAATACAACGGCGGCGAATTCCAAGTCATGTACCGGATAGTTCCTCTCGTAAGGCTTCAACTTACGAGAAGCGTATGCAATGGGTTGTCTCTCTTGTTGAAGAACACCTCCTAACCCCATAAGAGATGCATCGATAAAGACGAGATATTCCAACCTCGGCTTTGGCAATGCTAGGATTGGAGCTGAAGTCAGTCTATCCTTGAGTTCATCGAAAGCCGCTTGACATGAACTGTCCCAAACAAATCTTACTCCTTTCCGGGTCAAATTTGTCAGTGGGCTAGCAACCTTAGAAAAGCCCTTAATGAAACGACGGTAATAACCCGCCAAGCCCAGAAAACTACGAACTTCAGTGGGCGTTGTGGGCTGACACCACTCCTTTACCGCGATCACCTTACTCGGATCCACAGACACGCCTTGGGACGACACCACATGCCCCAAAAATTGAACTTCCTTCAACCAGAAGCCACACTTCTCAAACTTTGCATACAATTGATGATCCCTCAATCTCTGCAGGACCAACCGCAAGTGAACCGAGTGATCCGACTCTGTCTGAGAATAGACTAGGATGTCATCAATAAAGACAATGACAAACTGGTCAAGGAAATCCCGGAACACCCTATTCATAAGGTCCATAAACACTGCAGGGGCATTGGTTAGCCCGAAGGGCATAACCAAGAATTCATAAGATCCATAACGGGTCAGGAAGGCCGTCTTGGATACATCTTGCTCTCGTATCCTCAATTGGTGATACCCCGTCCTCAGGTCGATCTTTGAGAAGTAGGAAGCTCCCCTAAGTTGATCAAACAAGTCGTCGATGCGAGGTAAAGGGTATTTGTTCCGGATGGTGACTTTATTCAACTCTCTATAGTCCACGCATAACCGGAGAGAACCGTCTCTCTTCTTCACGAACAATAACGGAGCGCCCCAAGGTGAGGTACTACGCCTAATAAAGCCCTGCTTCAGTAACTTCTGAATCTGATCCCTCAGCTCCCTCATCTCCACAGGAGCCATTCGGTAAGGAGCTTTGGCGATCGGTCGAGTTACCGGCATTAAGTCAATCACAAACTCTATCTCCCGACTTGGAGGTAATCCCGATATCTCCCGAAAAACATCTTCAAAATCTCTAACGATCGGAAGAGAATTTAGGGGAACCATGACATCTCTAGATGCATCTTCTGCAATACAATATAGATAAGCACTCGTGCTCCCTTCCATACAAGGCATAACTACCAGGAACATCTCTTGTCCCGGAACCGCAAAAACTATACTCTTCCCGAAATAATTCACTATAGCACGGTACTTCACTAGCCAGTCCATACCCAATATTACATCGTACCCGACCATATCAAGGACGAGTAAGTCAGCCTCAAAACACAAGTCACCAAGGTTAATTCCTACGTTTTTACATACGAAGAAAATCAATGAGCCATCGCCCATAGAGGATTCGACGCTAGTGAAAGTACTTTCAGCAGATTTTATCAAACCTGTAGTCTGAGAAAAACTTCTAGAAATAAAGGACTGTGTAGCACCCGTATCAAATAGAATCCGACCCATGTGCCCCTGAACGAGAAACTTACCCTCGATCGCCGGTGGTGCCGGAGGAGCTGGAGGAAGCAAAGCCTCCTGAATAGGGTAAACCCTTCCGTACTGCAATTGCCCCTGTTGAGGAGGAGTGACCGGATTAGGCGCTTGAGGTGGAAACTGTACATACGGCTGCTGTGGGGCCCGAGGAAGATGCCCTCCAACCAACTGAGGACACGCCCTTTTATAGTGGCCCAGCTCCCCACACTGAAAACATCTGATTGCCGTAATATCCTGGTTTCTACCTTGGTTATTTCGGAATTGACCCGCACCTCGGCCCTGTTGGCCCCTACCACCATTTCCACCTCTACCTCCCTGTGGTTGCTGACCACCTTGACCTTGCCTGTTATTATTGGGGTTGCCCCCAGCATTAAACCCGCCGAACCGTTGACGCTTGGACGAATCCCCCTGCTGAGGATTCCTCTCAACCTGCTTGTTCCCCGAGGATTGGGACGAAGAAGATGTTCCCCCTCCGCTCCCAACACCTCCCTGCCTCCCCGCTTGTCCCACAGTAACAACCTTCTTCTTGTTTAGCAAAAATAATCTGTGCTCTTGACAATGAAGCAAAGCGGCATTCATCACATCACCAAAAGTCACTAGAGATGGATTTCCCAGCAAATGTTGTTTTATTCGCCAATGTAAACCTCCCACAAACTTGGAGATCCTCTTCGATTCTGGAGTTACCTCATCCGGTATAAAACTGGCTAACCGGGTAAACTCTTCCTCATACTCAGCAACTGACCTCTCCCCTTGAACCAAATCCTGCAGCTTTCTATGCATTTCCCTCTGAACTGCGGGAGGGAAATACTTCCCATCAAACAAGGCCCAACAATTTGTGATGGACATAGTATCCCTTTGCTCGGGTGTCGTCATTGACTCCCACCAATGTAAGGCCGGTCCTAACAGCTTGAAAGTAACGAGAATCTGCTTCTTCTCCTCACTACATTCCACCATCCTAAGATGGCGCTGCATATCTCTCTTCCACTGGTTCGCCTTGATAACATCCAAACCTCCCTCAAACTCCGGGGGATGTCCCTTAAGGAAAGATTCCCTCACCCGTTCACACTGAGAAGGTCCCGTGGGAACTTATGCTTCTTGTCCCCTAACTTGGGCTCGTGGCATTTGTTGGGCCACGACAGTCATCGCGGCGTTGACAGCTTGGGCCACAATGTTTGCCACTTCCGCGGCACTGATACTCCCCTGCTGCGGTGGAGGACCAAACTCATCCTCAATAACCCTATTACGTCTAGCGGGACGTCCTCTCTTCGGCGGCATCTGAGATAAAGACGAGATAGAGTTAAAACATAATATAAGACAATCTATTTAGCAGAAGATCGCATACATAAGCAGCAAAGCAATCCTGACATTAAGTTCTATATCAAAGAACGCTACGGTAGAACGTGACAAGTCCGCATAGATCCTAAAGACTCTAGAACCTGATGCTCTGATACCATCTGTGACAACCCGCTATCCAAAATAAAGGGTGGCCAGCCCTATACCCCTATAAAATAGGAAATCATGGATAATATCATCCTCAGCATCACGACAAAAATACAAAGTATAAGGAATAACCACTCTATATTCCAGAAAATGGGTTATCAAAAACTCTGATTTGAAAATTAAAAAGAAAAATATTTTCAACAACCCATAATAGAAATAGAGGGTGGAAACCCCCACAAGCGCATATAAGAAATCCCGAAAGATACAAGGGACTGGATAAATCGTCGGTCAAAGCCAACCATACAACATACATATAGTACCAAGCGTTACATAATAAATTCATTTTACAATTACAACTGTTTGGGCAACAAGCCCGAATGAACTGAGCATAACTAGAAACATAAACAGAGGCGTCTACACAAAATCCCGTGAAACCCGCACAGTGTCACGGCTCCTCAAAACAATGGGAAGGAAGTGTCATTACTGGCGACCGTGCGGCGGAACACCTGAACGGATCATATACATATAGAGATACAACAAGAAAAGAAAACCGGTCAGGGTCGGGTATATGTGATCAATAGATAAATGACAAGTATGATAATGATGCACAATTAAGCATGGATGATAATCTAGCATGTGACCGGCATATAAGGAACTAAAACTGGTGAAGGACTACATAGAGTGAGATTCATAATCAAACAAAATTAAAAGTGCTTATGAGCCTTTATCATCTTTAATCATATTTCAATTTCAATCTTCATTTTCCATTCCTTATCAGGAATATAATTATCATCATGTGCTCTATATATGGCACAAATCTCAATAACATGCTCTTTGCGGCATAATTTTTCTCTTTATGTCATAAATGTTCCATCGAGTCCAACTCGATAATTAGAATAGTCATAATATAAATATAACGATTCTAAGACCGCCCGTCCGGGTTTCCCCACTGTGCGCGTCCCCAAATAACCATCATCTTCCAGGGCCTAACATAAGACAACCTGGGATCCTATCGAAAGCGTCGGGAAGCGGCCATGAGCCTGCGTGGTAGCCAAGACCACACCCGGAATCTTCCTACCAGCACAGAAAAATATACAACCATAAGTGCTCCCATGGCCTAGGACTATATCCACCCTGCATTCATTAGCCAGGAGGCTTCACCTATCGTGCGGACTTCCCTTAAGATGGTATTTAGATAGGTGTGTAACATTCATTTTATTTATTTCCATTACATGATTTAGTAAATTATCATTTACCTTAACAATTTCCCATTTTTAATATAACCGAATAAGCTAATTCCGGACTAAGTATAAGTAGTACCGACATAGCATCCCCAAAAGGAATTCAGACTCCAAAGTTATCCCCAAAGCCTCCGTTGGCTTTAATATAAACCATCAAGTCAAAATGTAACTCAAGTTGAATTCTAAAGTCTCAAAATTGACCTTAATACAATCTAGACCGACATAAAACTTCAAGACAAAAGTGATGCCTAAATATCACCTTAAATTCCACCTTGAAAGAACCCTAGATGATCCCTTTCGAGTCTAGGGTGTCGACCCAACTCAACTAGTACTCTAAACCCTATGTTTACTTCATTTAAGAAGGTCCCTAATCAATAATCCTAAAGAAAAGGGTTAAAATGAAAAAAAGAAAAATTTGGAAAAATGCAGGGCTACCGAATCGATTCGCCCCCTTGGCCGAATCGATTCGGCCAGAAAGTTTGAGATTCTGCATAATAGCCGAATCGATTCGCTCAGAGGGCCGAATCGATTCGGGCTGAAAATCTGGGTTTCTGCATAACTGCCGAATCGATTCGGACCAATTCCGAATCGATTCGGTCAACTAGACCTGAGCACTGGCCCTAGCCGAATCGATTCGCCCAGGGGGCCGAATCGATTCGGGCCTGAGATTTTGCCAAGAAATGGCTACGGAGTCTTGGACTCCATTTTCTACCTCAACTCAAATTTCTTCAGACCAAACTTGTATACCAACACTAAAAGAACATCAATGATGCTATTGATCATCTAAAACCTCATGAATCATCTTAGAGCGAATCAAAACCCAAAATATACATAAGAATACCCTAGGTTTACTAAACTAAAATCAATACACCATTATCACAACAAGTCATCTATCTCAAGACACAAATAGCAAGTAAAAACTTGCCTTGATTCAGCAAATATGCAGATTCCTTGGTGTAGTAGCAATCTCTCTCAATCTCCAAAGCTTTCTCTCCACTCTTATCTCTTTCTCTCTTAGGTTTAGGAAGGGATTTTGGGGAAATAGAAGACTTAATAGGCTTAAATTGTGACTTAAGGAAAATGCCCCACTTAATTAACCAAAAGTGCGATAAAATAATACGCAATAGCATAATTAAGGCACAACCAGTCAAAAATGCCCAAAACTACAAAATACAATATGGCACCTTATTTGACTATTTCACACATTTCGGAATCAACTGCAACCTCCAAATTATCATTTGGACATTTTAAAATTCAATTTAGATTCCGGTCTCATTATTAAGCCAAATATCATTTTAAATTCAGATGATATTAATAAGCATGACATAGCAATATTTTCCCAAAATTATGATATGTATGCAACCTCATAATAAATATCAACTTTTCCACATTGAATTAACATTCAAATCATAACCCAACACCGGTCTCTAATTACTATACTAAGTAATTATTATAAAATACGGTCTCATAAGCGAGGGTTATTACATAAACCTGAGTTCATATTGTACACAAGATTGATCTAATTAACATATGAATTTAATTCAATAATCGGTATAAAGTTAGAGCTTTTACAGAATACAACTAATCACATCTAAATTTTTTGAGTTCAGATTACAAGGATTTGTGGGTTAATTAGTTGATTCAATAACAAATCTTCAATAGTTCCCCATTAGATAAACTAGGGTTTATAATATAATTAATCTTTATCATGAAATTAGGTTCAATTGTAAATACAAATCATATTATATAGTTTAATTGACAGATTCTGACATATAAAATTACTATAACATTCCAGGTAGAGGGGAGATATACTTGTCTCGGGATAACTGGACTGGTAACGGGGGATGGGGGGATCAAACTCTGTGTAGTCACAGTTGGTTGATAAAGGACTTAAGATTTGAGACAGGGACATTGTATTGGAATAAAATTAATCAGAGTATCCCCCATCATTTGAGGCACTGATTTAATGAGGTGGAGGTCCTAAATTTCAACCAAGATGATTTGGTTGTGTGATCTTAAAAATGTGATGGGAAATTCTCTTTGACTTCTACTTGGAACCGTTCCCGTCATCATAATGGATCCAGCTGGACTTCAAAATTCATCTGGTCTAAAGGATTTCCCCTTAAAATATCTATTTTATGTGGAGACTTATTAAAGGTATTATCCCCATTGACTTAGAAGTGTACAAAAAGGTTTGAGGGGGCCCTCAAGGTGCAACTGTTGTTCATACCCTATAAGGCCATCCACAATGGGCTCCCATAAACCTATGGGTTTATGGGAGGAGACAGTGTTATTTTTGCAGTGGGTGTTCGCTAGAAATGGGATGGGACGGGCATCTTTTGTCCGTCTGAATGGGGCGGTTTTATTTTGTCCTTGGGGATGACGTCACCTCCATCCATTTGTTACCGTTGGAATTTTAGCCGTTTTATTAATATAGTTTATATATTTATAGTTTAAACCCTCTCATTTAACTGTAAATACCCCATTTCTTATTCATTATTCCTCATAATTTCTTCTAATTCTTCACCACTCTTCTCTCATTAATTTTTAATTTATAATTTCATAATTATAAATTAAAAAAAATAGTTAGTTTATTTTGTATTTTTAGCCCTCTATTTAAAAAATATGGAGGTGAATATTTGATCGAATCGTTATTTTGCTCGTAAAAAAGAGAAACTAATTCGTGACGTTAACCAATCTCAAGCTCCCCACCGAGATGAGGTCTATCAAGTCCATCATCGTTTACACGAAGTAGGCACATCGAATTTTACCAACTCTATTGTCGAACAAATCGCTTCTGCCGACGATGAATTTATTACGATGTGTGGTAGCGTCCACTCAGCTTGGGAGGTTTATTCCGAACTTTCGACGGACGAAAACGTGATGACATATATCGATATGTTTGGGTTCTCACATATATTTTTGGAAGGATTTCCAAACTCCGACAACAAAATAGTAGAGCCGTTAGCATCGCGTTGGTCAGCAGAAACTCGCACCATTCATTTTCCGTTCGTTGAGCTCGGAATTACCCCTTTTGATTTCGTTCATTTAACTGGTACGAATTATTTACTTCATTTATAATTTCTTCTTTTATATTGTCTTAATTTATATTATTACTATATTCATTATATTGTTATATTTATTATTATATTTAAAATATTAATTATAATTATAATTATATTTTGCAGGTATTCTAGTCGGTGTGGGAAACCAACTTCCTCTCTTTCCCAACCACGCAAATCGAACGGCATAACATATTCTCATGACATATTATCCGGGTTTGAACAATTTTCATATACAAAATAGAAGCATTGATTTATCTTTTTTGAAAGAGTATTTACTTCATTGGGCGGATAATAGGGCTTATCACCCAACTACCTCTTTACAAGTAGCCCGAGTTTTAATTATTTTCGTATGTGGGTCTATTTTCTTCCCAAACGTGAAAACACCATTTTAGTTGATTGGGCTACATACCTGGATAATTTTGAAAATATGGCGGGATTACACTGGGGTTCAGTAATAATGGCGAGGATATATTATGCCTTAGATGTTGTTAGTCAACAGGAAGTCAAGCAAATGAACTGTTACTGGCAAGCTTTGGAGGTAAAGCGATATTTTATTCATTATTTGGCATATATTTTTAATAAAATTGTTTAGTAATAAACTTATTTATGTTTCAGTATTGGTCGTACGAATACTTGCACACAGCTGCTCCTCTCCGAATTGTTAATGCGCCCAATGTTTGGCCTCGAATGTTGCACTGGACGATCGCTAATCGGGCAGTAATTGTAGGGCAAATGAGGTTTAAAGCTATTTCAATGCAGGAACAATTAGAGGGTCGATCGCCAGATTCTATTACATGGCAACCATTTATAATGTTGTCACAAAATAATATAGGAGTGGTAAATGTTACAAGACAATTGAGCATACGACTCTACATTCTACTTGATCTAGACCTCGGGGGGACGTGGTATTTAGGCGACAGATGTTATAGACAGTTGAAGGGTAGCATCATGATCCTTCACGACCCACCGCAACCAATGTCCTATTTGGAACGCCATCACTTTTTTTTTATCGAAACAACGAATGGGAGTTTTTTGGGGATGATTTAGTCATTACTAATCAAGCAGAATGGGATCTATATTGGAGCGTAGCATCGTGAGGTCCGATGTTGCCAACTTATTTCCATTAGTCTAACCACGATGGTATCAGATTTACAACAATGTCTCCTGCGGACTTAAGAATTCCATTTCTACCTCCGTTAACACCGGGGAACGTTCAGTACGATATACAACATACCACACAATCATGTGGTGGATTTGAAAATCATCCAATGGTAGTTGATATAGTGAGGCCCACTACACGTAGTCGTGCACCGCCGGCCAATTCATATACGAAGGATGATTGGAGAACCATGTTCATAGAACGGTAAGATTGTTTGAAAACCATTCAGGAATAGTATTTTGAGCGAGAAAGAATGCATTACGGGAGAGAAAGGTCCCTTCGGGAGGAATTAAATAATTACCATAATGTTGGCAGCTCATCTCAACAGTTCATGGGATCCGACTCATCTCACCCATATATAGGATCCGATAGTGCTCAACCTTACTATCCTACACAAAACCTCGACGATGATTACATGCTGTAAAATTTCACACCGTCCTCATATGTTCAGCCGCAAACCCATTACAGCGACGATGACTTTATGGTTACCTTTTTCCCATCATATAACGATCGAACGTCGGGGTAATGATTTATTGTTTTGTATTGCAAAAGCTGGAAGAATATTTAAGTTGTGTTAATAAAAAATTATCGAACTTGTGTTTATTATTTGTTATTCATTTGTTCTCATAAATAAAGTGCAAAGTGCCATAATCCATAAACTTACAAAGCAAATATGTTCATAAACCATATTTATTACTCTTCCAATAATTTATTACCATAAATTAACCATATTTATTACCTGATGTACAACATGTTGGCATTATCATTATATATAATAGTGTGTGCGGGTAACAATTCCACTTTTGACTCACATCAAGTCAAGTACTTGCAAACGGGAAACATTCAACCGTCTGCCATCGGTCACATCAATTATTGAAGCACTTTAATATTATAAATCATATGCAGAAGAGGACTCACATTACCATTTTCTTTAGAAATGGATTCACAGTCATGGCTCATAAATGAAGACTTCCAACTACTTAACAGCATATCCAATTCCGACTTACCTTTTAGTCCTGACTATAGAGTGTCGCCTAACATTTTCATAGTCATCAAGAGAAGATCCATGCATGCTGGTTCATGCACAAATTGAAGTTCTACTTATATGCCAAAGCTATAAATATTGGTGGTTGTGGATGGGATGAAGATAATTATAAATTTGTAATCTACGATGAATGCGCATGGGAAACTTTGTGCAACAATTATCCTTGATTTCGGGCGATACGTAGTGAAGCATCTTACCTCTTTCATTCGTTTTGTTAGATAATTTACAATATTTAATTCTCATACGCCAGTTTCTAATGTTTATGAAGTCGTTCTTTTTTAATTGATAATGTTAAGTATTAGTTTATTACCTTTTTTTAATTCTCACTTACAATTTCATAATACGAATTATTAATTTAATTGATAATTTTAAGTATAGAGAAAAACATCAACTTTTATTTCAGTTTACATAAAACAAGGAAGTACATCAATACATAATAGAAGGCTCTTCACAATACGAAATAAAACTAGGAACTACGTCGATAATTCAAATATTCTGACGAATGTACAACGTGCTACTAAATTCACTAAATAGATAAGAAGGCTCTAAAGGATACTCCTTAACCCTGGGACTTGCTCACACAACCGTTCCCATTGTTCCTCATTTTGCACTATCAGTGTGAAGGTTAAAGGATTCCACCCACATCCGCCATTCGTTAGCGCCATCTGGTAGAGGTCTAGAATAGACTTTATCCACACCCACCGTAATTCAAAATCACATACTAGCCTAAGACGGTAATAAATTCCCATGATATTCTGCCATCGACCAACAATGGCCCGTATTCCTCCAGGGGTAACATCACCTGTGCGTTTTGAATAGTATCTCTTAGTAATTTCACTAAGCAAGAACTAGTCCTCGGTAGTTGACCATTACGGGCTATTCATTTCCTGGATAGTAATTATATTGCACAAATTATTTTGTGATCACTCAATTTTTATTGAAGGCGGTTATTTATATTGAAACACTTCCACTAATGACAAGTGTCTTTCCCATATTTTCATTTCATGCTAGGCGAGAAATAATTCCACTACTGACATACGTCATTTCATATAACTTCAGATAATTGGCACTTCAGACGGGAAACACTTCCAATTCTGATAACTGTCTTTCCCATCTTTTTATTTCCTACTGGACGGGAAACATTTCCACTTCTGACATACGTCATTTCATATAACTTCAGATAATTGGCACTTCAGGCGGGAAATACTACCACTTCCGATAATTGTCTTTCCCATCTTTTCATTTCAATATTGGGCGGGAAATATTTCCACTTCTGACATACGTCATTTCATAAATTTCAGATAGAGGAAACTATAAATCCTCCAAGTACTATTGTTTACGAAACCAACTTATATCCAGTTCCGACTTGTATGTCAAACCAATTTCGACTTAAAATTTCATTATAATGTCGAAAGATCCAATGGAGGAATTATTTATTGCAGCGGTTTCATCTTCTAACCAACGTGTCCGGGAACATTCAATGGCAGCAGCAGTGCATAATAAATTCCAAAGAAATAATTCCATATCTCAAAATATAATCAATCCAGGAGAAATAAATGAACAAAGGGTTATACATCGGGATAGGGAAGCTGGCCATAACCGTATAATGGCTGACTGCTTTGATGAAAATGCAATTTTTAGTCCAGAATAATTCCGACATCGATTCAGAATGCGACGCCCACTATTTACGCGAGTAATGGAAGCAGTAGAACAAAAAGATGATTAATTTGTTCAAAAAAGTGATGCCCTAGGGAGAAAGGGTCTATCTTGTCTACAAAAAGGTGTCGTTGCAATGCGCATGTTATCATATGGGTGTGCTGCTGACATGACCGACGGATATATAGGCATTGGGGAAATAACTACCATCGATTGTGTGAAAATATTTGCATATGTTGTAGTTCGGAGCTTTAAAAATAAATATTATCGTTCTCCTACTGCTGAAGATGTTTCAAATATGCAAGCTGAGAATGCAAGACGGGAATTTCCCAGAATGATAGGAAGCATTGACCGTATGCACTGGGAATGGCATAATTGTCCTCACACATGGAAGGGACAATATAGTGGCCATGTAGGAGGTGCAACTATAATCCTAGAGGCTGTAGCTTCATATGATACGTGAATTTGGCATTATTTCTTCGGGCTACTGAGTTTGTGTAATGACTTGAATGTCTTGGCCAAATCTACACTGTTTAATGAGCTACTTGAGGGAAACACGACTCTTATAGAGTACGAAATAAATGGGAACTCTTACAACATGGGTTATTACCTGGAAGATGGTATATACCCACCATACGCTACAATAGTTAAGAGTTTCAAAAGACCAGCAACTAGAAACGAAAGTGTGTTCACCAGATATCAAGAGGCAGCCCACAAAGATGTTGAGCGAGCATTTGGAATATTGCAACAAAAATTCCATTTTGTAAAAACCCGGCTAGGTTGTGGAAACACAATAACTTGAAAGTTATTATGAAATCATGTATAATATTGCATAACATGATACTAGAGGACAAACTCGGGAATCCTAATTGGCATATTGAGTTTGATCCTACCCAAATACCGCTAATTAGCTAAGACACTCTAGGGAATGCGTATGAGAACCGAGTGTATGAGGCAATGTTGTACAATAAGGAAAAACACAATCAGCTTAGGGATAACCTTATGGAACACATATGGAATCTACATGCAGAGTCTGTAGTGGACGAGTGAAACTTGAAATAATTATAATTTATCGTTCTTTAATTACCATGTATTTAAATTGAATGCAATGAAAGATATTTTGATATGGTTCATTAATTTAATATTAAATGCTACTAAGCCTTGAAAACAATTATCACATTAATAGGAAAATAAAAATATTAAAAGATAATTATAATAAGAAAATTCAAATAAAAATAAATATTTAGTTTTCGCCCGTTGGTGGGTTTTCTCTAGATTGGGCGAGCCTACGCTACAGTATCTCGTTTGTTTGTAATTCATGAAGTTCCAATTGAACTGGAGATAAGCGCGAGGTATCCATGAAAATTATAGAATTCTCGATCTCCTATTTTAGTAAAACAATCAGCTCGTCCAACTTCGAATTGAGCTTCTCTTGAGTACGTTGTGCTGCTATGGAAAATTCCTTGTAGGAATCAGTAAAACTCTCTGAATTCTCTATCAGTACGATGTGAGCTTGTAAACTGCTAGAAATTGCCTTGCATTTGGATTTCTATTTTTTGATCTTACGCCAGATTGGGCGTTCTAGTGGGGTGTGCATGGCTTCAATGTCCTCACCCAACTCAACGTCCTCACCCCCCGTTAATGTGCCTAAATCTTCCTCCATGAATTGGGTAGAAGTGTTTGCGAAATTATACTTCTGCACATCCTTTAAATGTCAAAACAGTGATCATATACAAAATTTCTTCCGATTTCATTTCTAAAATCGTCGACTGCATGCTTAATCTGTCAAAAATAAAATCATGGGAAATAATTAATTCATAATATAAAGGATGACAAGACTAAATTTTAAATTATAAATATGTATAAAAATTATATTATGCACGCACCCACTCAGCCCGTGATGTACCGCTACCACGGGTCGCGCCAAATGCACGAGTTATTTTTGCGTAATACAACATACAATCTCGATTAATGGTCATCCACTTGCCTTGCAAGAGTTTTATCGATTGGTGATATAGCACACCTTCGGTATTATTGAACTCCGTTTGAATCTTCTCCCACATCGTTCCGCCGCATTGGTTAGTGTCGATCTTTTCGTCGATGGAATATTTACAATATGCATGACATAATACGACTTCATCAAATGAGCTCAAATTGGGAAGCCTCGATGTTTGAGAGGGAGAACCCATATTTTTTAATTTTTTGGAGTAAATAAGAATAAAATTTTGGGAAGTTTTTGTGTGTGAAATTATATAGGGTAGAAACTGCAATATTTATAGGTAAATAAGGATAAATAGACGTTGGATAGCCGTTGGTATCAGTCACCCAACATGTGTTCACCTGGGCTGGGACGGGAAAATGTTGTCCGCCTGGGATGGCACGAACAAATGTTGTCCGTTTCTGGCACACTGCCGAATCCTCTATACCCCCCCCCCCCCTCTCCAACTATGGGGAGTTAAACAGATCCCCTTCAAAATTTAGCGAAGATGTCACCCACTATAAACACATATTCATCAAAGTGAAGGATACGCAATGGGTTTAGAGGACCCATTGTGGATGGCCTAAATGAATCTGTAGACCATCTCTTTTCCGAAGGGAATATGGATAAAAAAGTGTGGAACCATTTCAGTGGCCTCATGGGTGTTGATCCGAATCATGGATCTATTAGAACAAGGTTTATTAAGTGGTGGACCAAGGCTTGCTCAACAGTGTAAGGGTATTTTAAAGGTGTCATCTCTCTCTTTATGCTACGGTGCTTATGCAGTCTAGGAATAAGGGGAGATATGGAGGTAAAAGTCATTTCTACCCCAAAATCGTTGATAATATTTATGAGTTGATCAAAATCAATAGTTATGCCATGCCCAAAGTCCCTAATAGGACCATTGTTGAGAGGTTCCCTCCCTTCCCTATTAGATGGAATCTTATGAACCCTTCCCCGGTGTATTGGTCTCCCCCGTTTTGGGTGTTATGAAGCTTAATGTTGATGGGTGTGCCAAAGGTACCCCAGGTGAGAGTGGTGGGAGTGGCATCCTTCTAAAAAATAAGGCAGAAATGGTCTTGGCATTTTACTGCTACTTCAAAAAATCCACTAACACTAAAGTAGAAGCCCTAGCCATTTGGGAAGGTTTGAAGCTATGTGAGGTGTTAAAAGACTATCATATTATAGTGGAATCCGACTCGGAGCTTATGGCCTATATTTAAATGGGCCGCCATGCCTCCTTGGTCAACTTTGGCGATTGTGAACAATATTTTAAAGCTCAACAGCTCCATGCAAGTCTCTTTCCAATTCGTTTATAGATAGGGGAATAATCCATCGGATTTTTTAGCAAATTTGGGCTATAAACTCAAGTTTAATCTTAACTCTCACCTTCTTGCTGATTTTCACAAAGACCTCAAAGGTTTTCTAGTGATGGACAATTGAGATTACACTTGTCCATCACTAGAAAACCTTTGAGGTCTTGATAGTTATGCCAAATGTTATACCAAATGTTTCACTCATCCAGAGTTTATGCCAAATGTTATACCAAATACCAGTCAAGTCTCAATTTATGCCTCCTCCAACGTATACCTATCAAATGCCTCAAGTTTTCCCCTCTCAATTGACTCAAGGTTTCCCATCTTAATTCGTGCTTGCTATTTTTTCCCTCGAAAATAAGTTCCTTGATAAGAAGCACCCGTACCTATTGCACCCTCTCCTCGATCATCATCAACTTCCCAGAACGGTGACTATAGTGATATGCATTATGTAAAGAACTTGCACAACACCACGTTTATTCGACAATGCATGGTTATTTCTACGATTTGAAACAATGGTGCACAATATCCCTTTGAGAAGAAATGAGGCTCAGGTATTGGTGGAGTAAATCTACTCAAGTGCGAAGAGGAGCAGGTGCATGTTAACCACCTTGGTGACAAGGCTCCCATTTCTGAGTATTTGAAGTCATTTATGCCATGGCCAATTTATTTTCTTTAAAAGTTGGTGTAGTGAACAATATTAATCCCAAAGAAATATTTTATTTTAATTTTCTTGGACAATATTATAAATATTAATCACGCAGCTGATGTATTGGACAAGTTTATGAAAAATATTTTTATTTATTTGCCTTTTTATAATGATATAATGCTTTAAGTTTTTTGCATATTAAATTGAATGAATTTATTTGGATTTTTTATGAGAGTTCTTGTATGAAACATGACCATCATTTCAACTTATTTATATATGAGAATTGAATTCGTAAGAACATTAAATGTATTTTCCATAATACAAGAGTGGATGGGAGAGAGTGCTTGGGTATCCGATAAGCATGTAAAGGTTCATGAATTTGTTAAGTATGTAATTGTGACAAGATATTTAATTATTTCGAAGACTTTGAGTTGCATTTTTTAAGGTGGGGTATTTTTTCGGACTATAAGATATGGACATTACATGGGGAAAATAATGTAACTTATGTCCTGAAATTATTATTGGAACCCAACCATGTGGAATTAATGAATGATTTGCCAACACATCGTACTTTGAATGACCTAATTGATGAAACTTAAGGATTCCACCACCATAAAAACACCAACCCATGGATTTAGATAACTCACATTATGAACAAGTTGATGAACAAGCTGATTCCCAATTATCCGAAAGAGTGAATAGCTCAATTACCCATTAAATAAATTATCGAATGAGTTGTGGGTTGAAAATGTGAGGGCGTTTCACTCTCATTGTGGTCGATCAATTACTTTCTAGCCTGAGGGATCTTCTCTCTTTGAAAATTTCATTGTTATTATGGATTTCCCAAGTTTGCAGTTCGGAGGCAAAAATCTAGGAAGGATCCGAAAGATCTTAGTAAAATGAAGTCCTAGTCTAAATAATTAATATTATTTTGACTCATCGTATTAGAAAGAATACAGTGTATGTAATGTAATTGATGTGATGCACACAAAGAATAATTTTTCAAACATATCATAGGAAAATGTTGGGGTGGATCTTAGTTGAAATATGTAAATAAGGCATGATGTGATCTAAACGTGATATGTATATCAAAAAAATTTGTGGTAAAAAACTGATCACAATAGGAAGAAATTTGATTCCCACCATTGTTTTTACTTTGATTACTAGTGACAAAAAATCCTCCTAGGCACGTTGTTTAAATTGAAGACTTTGACCATTTATTCTAGTAATTTTCGTAGGGTTGTAAACTATATTAATCCCTTTATTGTTTAGGCAATATATTTTTTGCACAATGATCTTTGTACGAAAATTATGCAGAATAGTGTGTGCCTCACCTTACCGTGTGTAAAATTGGTAAACAGAAAGAACACTGCAATTGCAAAATCAACTCTATTCGAGGCGACATGTGTCTTATATATTTTACTATATAATTTTCTAACATCAACGTCCACCTTCTTATGCATCTATGCGATGAGGTGTTGTTGTGTGGACATATTAGGTATTATTGAATGTATTCTTGCGAGTGCTTGACGAAAACCTTTAAAGATTATGTTAGGATTACATAGTATATTTGAGGGTCGATTGCAGAAGAATATATAACAATATAATCATGTTATATGCTCAGTAACATATTTCGGAACAAGGAACAATGAGGTTCAATCCTTGTGTTGAACGGGTGGTCGAGGAAATTGATGAGTTTAAGGATGTAGTGTGCTTTGGGAACCCTGCAGAGGTGAGACTCACAAAAGTGAAATTTGAGAAAGAAACTCATTATGTTTTTAAAACACGAGATATAGTTGAAGAATTGAGAGAGTAAGTACCTACATATATAATGTTTTTTTATTTAAGTACATGTATTGTCTATAATTCCATATAATTCATATAAGTTCATGAACATGTATAGGAAGTATGAGAGCGAACTTTCTTGAAATCAAAAGCAAAAGGGTCCACAGGACATGATATATGATTGTGAGGTATGAGTGTCAAAAGAGGTAATTGACACCTCATTTGTTATGGTTAATTATGCATGTGTTGTAAAACATACCCTAATACAAATCCATTAATAAATGAATCTTTTAAGAAGAAGCGATCTCTCTTCAAGGATTGCACGCCTAGCCAATGGTCCTAGATTTCATGCAAAAGAGTTTAAAAAATTCTATGCCAATGGTTTTGATTTCATCCCATACCCATGTGAGGAAAAACTATTGACGAAAACAAAAAAAATTAATTTCCACCTTGACTTCTTGTGTGGCTAGAAAAAGTGATAAAAATCCAAAGGATACAATATTTACCTATTATGGACTCGTCCAACAAATCCTAGGACTAGAATACATAGATTTCAAAGAAAATGTATTCTATTATGACTGGGTGAAGGTAGAGGACAGTACTAATGGTTCTAAAGTTGATCCTCCTGCAAAACGTTTCATGATAGATCTATCCAAGATGAAGAGTAAAGATCACATACTAGACAAATATTGTGTTTATGCCTTTTAAAACTTAAATAATGTATTGTAATCAAAGGGCATAAATGACGAAAATTAGTCTGTTATTTTGCATGCGCCAAGGAGTTTGACTACTCATACAAATGCATTAAAGCCACCACAGTATTTCGACATTCTCTTAATAACAAACCTAATTTGAAGGGTTTTGACAATTATTGAGTGTCGATACATCATTTTATTACTACATGTTATTGTAAATTTAGCGTTGATTGAGTGTTGATATATTAATTTATGTTCATGTCTGATTTTGTTCTCAGATTTCGTGAAGTTGATATTTTCTTTCTCCAGTTAGGTGCAGGTTTATATGAAGTTTGCACGGTTGAAAATTTATTTTTGATGTTTGTTTTTACAATATTATTTGTTTTTGACAAACTATAATGTTCTTAGGTTACAAACTGTAATTTTTTATATACTCTAATTTTATGTATATACGACATTATCTACATCATTATTAGGTATATATATGTTTGATAAATGGTTCATTCTTATTTTTAAGAAGATGATCTCTAGTCAGGGCAGTCGCGAACATCGATTATAACGAGACTGCATATACTTTTGGGATACCAAGGAACATAGCCAGTTCATAGATATTGGATGCTCTCTATAACGATGAATGTAAGTAGTTTATGAATATTGTAGGCAGTTCATAAATACTAAGGAATGTATGCATGTAGATACTGAAACCAGTTCACAGATACCAAGGAACGTAGGTAGTTTAAAGATACTATAGGTATTTCATAGATACAAAAGGATCCGCAAGACGTTTATGAATATTATATCAAACAACATAGTATTAAGTACATATGTATAAATTTTAATATTATTAGTTCGGTTAATTTAATTAATTTGATGGCTTGGTAATTTTAATATTATTAGTTTTTATATTGATGAATTGGTTAGACAATTAAATAGTTCTATAAAAAGTTTGAAACATGTACATGATTTTTTTCGAAACGAACAAATCAAAAATCATTTTTAAATAAATTCATTCTGGCTCACGGTGATCTCCCTTGACAATAATGGGACAAATTTATCCAAAGTCACAGTGTAAATCGTGATAAACACTTTTTGGGTCACAATTTTTTGCCGTAACCAACGATAATGTTATCATGGTGATTGTAACACATTGGGACCGTGACTTATGGATTTCTTAGTAAAGGTCCCCACCCGTGACCAATTCCTGAAATTGATATTTTGGATGAGTTAAAGTACTCTGAACTGCAAAATGGCTACACCAGATTTTGTTATAATCCAGGATCATGACAAAAAGAATTAGTCATGGGCATGGATCATGATAATTTTTGGGTTTTGATGTATTGGTTACACCTCTCACTCTTCCACCATATCCCTACCCACCTCCCTTACACCCTCTTCGTATTCTTCATTTCTCTTTCCTCACTTGCCCCCATCGTCCACACCACCTACCATGAACTCCGCCATACAACCCCTACAATCTCGTCCACCCTAAAATCCATTCTCTACTAGCTCATACCACTCATTTTCACCACACACACACTTCAAGAACACTCATTCTTTTTACCTTTCTCGGTTTCACGTTTTTTGCATGGAAAGCTATCAAATCAATGGTTTTTTGGGGGTTTAGATATATTATCATTCAATTTTCTTTATGGGTTTAGTGTAGTGGTATGCATATATATATATATATATATATATATATATATATATATATATATATATATATATATATATTGTTATTAGTTTATTAACAAGTTAACTCGGCATTGGCTTGCATGATTACGGTGGTTGAATCCAAGTGATGGTTTGAATAGTTGCGGTGGGGTGTTTATATTTTGTGTGTTGGGGGGGCGGGGGGGGGGGGGGGGAGAAAGGTGACACCTTTTTCTTATTGATTCTTGTTTCTGCATTTGGTATTCATATAGGAGGGTACTCGATATGGGTGGTGATCTTGGTTGGTGTAAACGAGTGGTCAGATTAGACTTGTATATTCAAGGCGGTGGAGTGTTTTTTACTCTCCATGTGTATATATGAATTACAAGGCAATTGTAAATACAACGTTTTCTTAGTATTACAAGGACTTTTATGGTGAGTTTTCCAATGTAGAGGAGGATTTAGATCACCAATATGCGTGCTTCACTTTTCTAATGAAAGTGAGAAGGTCACTCATGGTTGTGGTTCAAGTAATGCTTACACCATATTTCATTATAATGTTCATTATATCGGTGGTACTAACGTCATGAGAGAGAACCATGAGTTTTTCTTTTCTTTTTTTTAGTATCTCTTAAGATGTGTAATTTACTCTTCACAATTATTTTTGTGGAGGTATATTTAAGTTATATGGTTATATTTATATTAAATACATGAGTTGTCTACTATTGAAATTTCATTTATGCATGTTGTACTCATTCATTATCTTATCTATATATGTTTTGTTTATATATATTGGGGATTAACATTATAAAAAAATTATTCCTTAAGAACATCAATTGATCGCGAATTAGAAAGTAAACTAAAATAACTAGATTCAAAGAATAAATTTAGGGTTCAGATCAAGCTACCTTTCAAATCTTGTAGGTTATCTGATATAGGAGAAATACTTGATCAAGAGGATGATGGGGCTTCCTTTGTTCAACTTCTAAATCCGGCCTAGAATGTGTAATAGGAATTATATCTTCCATGATATGATCCACCTAAAGAAATTCATGTGTGGGGGAACTTTCGGAGAACAACTCGGTGAAATATGAGAAAAATCACTTTCTCTCCCCTCACCCTTTCAAAACAATGTGAATCGTGTTTTTCCTCTCCCTCTTGGACCCTTTATAATGTCACGTTCATCTTCAACCCCTTTCCTTGAGCCATATAAATACATATATGAATGTCGCTTGTGCCAGAAAGGATTTCTAGAGATTTTTAGGGTTGCTACTTAGTATATGAACTATATTGGGGACCCAAGACTAATAACTAAATTACCTTTCAAACAAAAATATCAAAATCTCATATTACACCCAGTTATGTATTTTCGTCTCCATTTATCAATAATTAATTTCACTAAAAATTACAATTGCACTCCAATTTAATTATATCAAAACTACTGTAATAATAAGGTCTTGTTTTCAAATTTAGATAGTACATAATATGATTCCCAATTTAAAGGACACAATACCCGCCTTGTGAAATTTAATTTGTCGTTAATCTATTTCACCAAATCTTATTTATTCATTGATATCAAACATTACTTATTTGATTCTCTACTAGATTATAAAATCCACCGCTCGGGATTACCAATAGAATCAGAACTTATAAGTTATCAAGTGGTATCACAATCTGGGATATCTCTGAAATACAAAGTTCTAAATGATCTCAGACATATCCACACAATAATTTTCCAACTTGCCATGATTTATACCCAATGAATTGAATCGAACCCATAGCAATCAAATCAATAATTATTTTCATATTAAAATCCACATAATCCTTGGGATTAAAAGATTATACACCCTTTGTAGATATGATGAGATTGTGAAAGTATAATCTAGTCATCTTATATACTTAAATCTCAGTGGTAGTCATGTTCAATATATTCCCGATGTATTAGTACGATCCTCTTTGAACTAATATATAAGTTCTTAAACCGTACGAATGGTTCCCGTAGTCAAGGTAAACTACTAAGATCGTGCATGAAACTTTATCGATAGAATGTCAACTCCCAATCTAGGTTGTGAACTGTTCAATTGAATTAGAACCAAAATTTTGATCTTCTGTGATGAGGCCAAAACCAACTCACCAGAATTCCTACTAAGTCTAATTGGTTGACATTCATACACTATATTTAAAAACAAATATCACACATGATCACAAACATGATTCCTTTTTCAAAACAAACATAAAATTGATTTTAAGAATAAATACTTAATAATCTCCCACTTAATCTTAAATCCATGTACCTTTGCATTTAACACCTAATCTGTTGTTATTTGATGCAAATCTTTGTCACAATTTTTTCACCCACCTTGTTCAACCCCTTGAACTAGGTGATACCTATAGCCAATGTTCTTATCTCTTTTAATGAGTGTTGATGGTTGTTCCGTCATTAACACAATGAAAGGACAATTTCAACAAAAGCACCTCACCCAAGTCACTTACAGTAGAGAATTTACGTTAGCATAATGATCGTCATAATCAAATTGCAAGAAAGAATAAAAATATCTTCATTCATGATTCAAACTTACAATACTTGTGCCTCTCAATTAATCTTGACAAAATCCTCCCCATAAAAGTACAATTCTTGGCCCTCAAATAAAATAAACTCTCTAAAAAAATGCTCTAAAAAATTGTGTATAAAGGCTCTCTACAATCTTTTGTTTAAAATAATGAGCGCCAGGGTCCTATTTATATGCCTAGTGGTGAGATATTTGATTTAGGGTGAAAAACTATATAATTGGTTGTATATGAGTTGATAATTATCTCGCGTGGGATTCGAAAGAGTTGAAACTAATTGAGAAGTTTTTTTTTCTATTTTTAATAATAATTATCCTCAATTTTTATTACTATTCACCGCACCAGCTTTAAGCTCATTTTTTACCCCTAAAAATCAAAATCTCATTTTTGCTTGAACTTCAAAGTTGTGAATCATTTCAAGACCATTCTGAAATGCTATGGCTTGACCTCAACGGATACTCGAGCGATTTTATAAAAAAAACATTTAGTACAGCTATGTCAACCATGTCGTGTCACGACGTATTCTAATAATTTTTGCATATAAACTCATTTACAGTCCAAACAAATGCAAAATAAAAATAATTAATTCAAATTTAGTTTCATAAAAGTTTTAAAAATTACATAATTATTCCTCAATTGCATTTTAGCCCTCGAAATTCATAAGTTACTCGTTTTAACCCGGAATTCAATCAAATTCCAGAGAGAAATTTATTTTTCCTAGATGAATATTTAAAAATTGTTTTTAGTCCCTTAAATTATTTGAAATTACAGTTTCACGCCTGAGGTTACTAAAATTGCATTTTTAACTCGAATTTTATTCAAACTTGCATTCATCTTTTTGTTTATGAAAATGACTTTAAAAGCTCGTTATTTATGAAACCATGGGCCAAACAAGTCCTATGTAATGCCCTGACCAAAATTTATGGGTTACCCGTGGTAACTCGGTCTGACCCAAGCGTTAGATACGAAGTGCGATAAGACAACCTAAATAATGTTGCTAGTCCAGTTTTATTTCATTAGCATTTCACATTGTTTAGCATGAAATTTCAATTCATATCAAGCTAGACCCATGGGTAGTGTCCCCGGAGTCTATTCATTTAGAGCTACTAACGATAAATAAAAAGGATACTTATTTGTACAATGCTCTCAAAATACAAAACTGTATGCAACCTGTCGTAACAAAGAAGAGGGAATGTGTAACTCCCCGACCCGGATTTATGGATTGCCCATAGTCAATCCGGTCCAACCCAAGCATTAGGTATGAAGTGAAATAAATTAGCCTATATAATGTTACTAGTCCAATTTTATATTAATTAGCATTTCACTTGTTTAGCATACGATTTCAATTTCAAAATGAGCTACCTGAGGGACCCATGGGGAGCACCCTGAAGTCCAAGCATACAGAGCTCCTAACGTAAAATAAATAAAGTACATACTTATAAAATTCCCTCAAAATACGAAACTTCTCCCAACCTGCCATAACAAAGCGAGGGTGTGAGCCAAAGCTCAGTGGAAAATATACAAATGAAACATAGAATCGAACGACAGAAAGGACACTCGGCACATTATGCCTACATGCGAATGCAACTAGATAGTATATATATATATATATATACACTTACATATATTCAATGCATGAAACAGTTTTTACTTCCGAAAACCTTAATTATCCAGATTAATTTACCTTAATCTTATAGGGATTCTCTTTACTCACCCTGAGCATTTTCTCGCATTATTAAACACACCCGTTTCAACATTTAAAACCATTGCATTTGATCATTCCTTTACCAGAATCACTATTTTTATTTATTTCAATACACTTTAGTATTTTCGCTTAAATCCACCTTTTCAACACACGCAAATATCGTGTAGAAAATACTTATTTAATCTTTGAAAAATCTTCTTACAACACATCCTTTTTAATTATGGGTTTAACCACATAGGATACTTATTCACCCATTTACCCACTCAATTTACCTTTTACTCACTTTATGAACATCGAACAATTATACGTTTACTTGTCCATTTAACCTTTACCGGAACATTTATTTATTCATCTAAGTTAGATTGTATTAACACATTTACCTTTATCTTTTCTCGAAATCTTCCAATTACCACATACTTCAACGGGCTCCACGCCGGCGATTATGAGCACCATATGCTCTGGGCAGTGATTTTGGTCTTTTCACCCTAGGGCTGCGGGCCCTTCTTGCTTTATTCTGGTGTCATTCAAGTTCCTTTTAATGTGTTTTAATATTTTTCAAATGTCCACACTATTCTATATTTCCTTTTTACCCGACTGAAGCCAAAACTCGGGGTTACACCCCAATTTATGTCACACTTTGAAATTTTACCATTTCATGTCCTTTTCATTTAAACCTTTATTTTATTTCAAAAATCATATTCATTTAGGACCATCTTGTGTAACACCTTTTTTCAATATTTTTATTTCATAAAATTGTTCTACTTTAAGTAAAATTACCATTTTACCCATTTATTTCCAAAATCATTTCCAATATTTTTCTACTCAACTCAACTCAACAAAGCCTTTTCCCAATTATTTGGGGTCGGCTACATGAATCCTATTTTTCCATTCCATTCTGTCCAGTGCAATATCTTCGGTTACACCACATGATATCATGTCCTTTTTTATAATATCCCACCAAGTTAATTTAGACCTACCTCTACCCCTTGGGTTACCATCAATACTAACTAAATCACTCTTCCTTACAGGAGCATCCATTGGTCTACGCTTGACGTGTCCAAACCATCGAAGTCGATTTTCTCTCAATTTATCTTCTATAGGAGCTACTTTCACCGTTTTACGAATTTGTTCATTTTTAATTTTATCCTTTCGAGTTTTACCACAAATCCATCTTAGCATTCGCATCTCCGCCACACTCATTTTCTGCACATTTTGTTTCTTGGTTGCCCAACACTCTGTCCCATATAACATGGCGGGTCTAATGTCCGTCCTATAAAATTTTCCTTTTAACTTCAAAGGTATACGCCTATCACACAGAACGCCGGTCGCACTTCTCCACTTAACCCAGCCTGCTCTAATCCTATGCGTAACATCATCACTAATATCTCCATCTTTTTGTATAATCGATCCTAAATAACGAAAATGATCATTTCTAGGTATTTCTTGACCCTCCAATTTCACCACATCTCCATTTGTCCTCCTATTACTACTAAAATTACACTCCACATATTCTGTTTTAGTTCTGCTTATTTTAAATCCTCTTGTTTCTAAAGTTTCTCTCCACAATTCCAACCTAGCGTTTATCCCCATCTTAGTCTCATCGACTAAAACAATATCATCTGCAAATAGCATACACCATGGCACCTCATCTTGTATTTGTCCAGTCAACTCATCCATAACAAGAGCAAAGAGATAAGGACTTAATGCTGAACCTTGGTGTAGCCCTACCGTAATTGAAAATTCACTACTTTCTCCAGCTGATGTTCTTACTGTAGTCATCGCACCATCATACATATCCTTGATCACGTCAATATATCTGCGAGTCACTCCTCTTTTATGTAGAACCCACCATATTATATCTCTGGGTATCCTATCATACGCCTTCTCCAAATCTATAAAAATCATATGAAGATCCTTCTTTTTCTCTCTATACCTCTCCATTAATCTCCTCAATAAATAGATTGCTTCCATTGTTGACCTCCCAGGCATAAACCCAAATTGATTCTCAAATACTGTTGTCTTCAATCTCAATCTATATTCAATCACTCTCTCCCAAAGTTTCATTGTATGACTCATTAACTTAATACCACGATAATTTGAACAACTTTGTATGTCCCCTTTATTTTTATAAATAGGTACTAAAATACTTTTTCTCCATTCATCGGGCATCCTATTAGTCATTAAAATTCTATTAAATAATTTGGTAAGCCATGATACTCCATCCTCCCCTAAGCACTTCCAAACCTCAATAGGGATACCATCTAGTCCTAAAGCCTTCCCTGTTTTCATCTTTTTTAGAGCAATCCTGACCTCCGTTGTCCTAATTCTACGAAAAAATATATCTTCTCGAGTCTCCCTGAGTTCCTCTATATCTAATCTACTCCCATTATCTCCATTTAATAACCTCTCAAAGTAGTTTTTCCATCTTTCCATAATTTCATCATCTTTGACTAGGACTCTCGAATCATCACTTTTGATGCACTTAACGTTATTGAAATCTTTTGTTTTCCTATCCCTAAGTTTAGCAAGCTTATAAATACTTTTTTCCCCTTCTTGTGTTCCTAATTTTGTATAAAGATCATCATACGCTTTTAACTTAGCATCTCTTACCACTTTCTTAACTTCCTTTTTAGCCCATTTATATTTCTCAAAATTCTCTTCATTTCTATTTGTTTGCCATTTTTTAAAGCACTCCCTTTTAATTTTTACTATATTCTGTACTTCTTCATTCCACCACCAAGTTTCTTTAGACTGTGGCCCTTTGCCTTTTGATTCTCCAAGAATTTCTTTTGATATTTTCCTAATGCATGTGGCCATCTTATTCCACATTATGTTAGTTTCTTCTTCACAATTCCATGTTGCTTCATTTAATACTTTATCTTTAAATAGTTCTAATTTCTCTCCTTTTAAATTCCACCACCTAGTTCGTGGGTTAATCTTCACTTTTCGCATTCGTGATTGATTTTTAATATTTATATCCAACACCATTATCCTATGTTGTGAGGTTAATCTCTCTCCCGGGATAACCTTACAATCTTTACACGTTAATCGGTCTCCTTTCCTAGTAATGAAAAAATCTATTTGGCTCTTATGTGTTCCACTTTTATAAGTTATTAAGTGTTCAAGCCTCTTTTTAAAACATGTATTTACTAGTACAAAATCATAAGCCATCGCAAAATCTAAGATAGACTCTCCCTCGTCGTTCCTATCTCCAAAACCATGTCCGCCATGCACTATCTCATATCCTACACGATCTTCTCCTACATGGCCATTAAAATCTCCACCTATATAGATTCTCTCACCTAGGGGTATTTCTTGAATTAGTTCATCAATTTGTTCCCAAAATTGTACTTTAGTGTGCTCATCTAATCCTACTTGAGGTGCATAAGCACTAACAATATTAATAATGTTTTCACCTAATACCAATTTTACAAGTATAAGCCTATCACCTTTCCTAATAACGGTTACGATATCGTCCTTAAAGTTTTTATCTACTATTATTCCAACTCCGTTCTTATTTCTATGTTTTCCTGTATAATATAATTTAAATCCTATATTTTCTATTTCTCTAGCTTTCTCACCGACCCATTTAGTTTCTTGTAAACAAGCAATGTGAACTTTTCTTCTTCTCATGGTATCTACTAACTCCATCCCTTTTCCTGTCATAGTCCCTATGTTCCAAGTCGCTAACCTAAGTCTAGTATCCTGGACTAGCTTCTTTACCCGCACACGTCCAGCTTGTTGCAGGAACCCTTGCGTATTTATCGTCGCATCCGGGCGCCGATGCGATGCCCCTTGCCTATTTTTCGAGACACCCGGTGGCAGGCGCAACGCCCCTTGCCTATTTTTCGAAACACCCGGTGGCAGGCGCAACGCATCGCTTAAGGGGAATGCCCTAGCATTAGCACGTATATTCATAGGATTCATGTTCATAAGGATCTGACAAAGTTTTACGCTGGCTGTCAGCTACCTAACGCAACCCTCCTCCTTTTTCCGGGCTTGGGACCGGCAGTGTCAAAAAAAAATAAGAAGTTAAGCACGACACAGGCGGAGTTATTTCAAATATTTTTATTTCATAAAAATGTTCCACTTTAAGTAAAATTACCATTTCACTCATTTGTATTCGAAATCATCTTTTACACCATTTTCATAGGTGTTAATTTCTCATAAAACACTATTAAGTTACTCATCCTAACTTCTTAAGTATTTTAACACCATGACACCCCTTTTAACCTTGGAGTAACATTATTCTCAATTGGAAACCCTTTACCTTTTTAACTTCATTAATGTTAATCCTTTACAATATTACTAAGTTACACATACTAACTTTTCCATGTTACCCATTAACACTTAATGAATACTTTTATCAATATTTTTCCAAATCACACTTTTCTTTACTTTCTATATTCAAGAAATCCATTTACACTTAAAACACTTTATAAGTAAGTACCATTTCTTTCATTTTACATACAGTCTGACAACTTTGTAGTTATCATCTTTTTATCCCCCTTTTTACACACTCTGAAGACTAAATTTCTTACTTTTCTTACTTCATGTTTAAAAACAAAAAAACCTTCTCTAAACTTGTTTATGCATTAAATGCCAAAATACAACAAGTTTATATGCATGGGAAGATGGATTTTAAACATCAAAATCCTACTACATGGTTTAAACATACATTTCATCTTAGAAATTTATTATACTTGCAAAAATATATTTTTAAGGCACGAAAGACACTTTTATTTCTTCAATCTCAACAAATGTCTATTTTTCATAAAATCATCATATTTGCAAGAAACATTATTTCACCAATGTTTACCAAAATAAATCACTATTTCTAAATATTTTATTTCACAAAATGTTTAACACCAATATTTCTAGAAAATACACCATTTTCATAAAATACCAAGTTTTAATATTCCAAAACCTTGAAATATTTACCCATTCTTTATTTTCAACAAAATATCATTTTTCCAACATTTTAATTTCATAAAAATATTTATTATCTTCTACACATTAATTACACCATTTAACCAAATGCATCCTACTCAAATAATCTAACTACACGACTACAAATGTGAAAACTAAATCTTACACTAAGAGTAAGGTTTCCCACCTCTAATGGCTCCAATGGTGGTAGAAATGTTGGTGTAGGAGAAGAAACCATCACCTCCAAAGGTGGCTTCAAGGGTTTACCAAATGCATCCTCCAAAATACTCCAAAATGTTCTTCTTCTAAACCTCCAAGCAACATCCACTTCAACTCCATGAAAACCCAACTTCATCTTCTCCAAAAATCCTTCAAATATACCTCCAAAATTCGTAGCACTTCTTTATCAACGGTGTAAATGGGTGTATTTGGTTCAAATATGGTGGAAACTATCCTAAAAATGGTGTTTTATGGTTGGTGTATAGTGGAGGAGTAGTGGATGTAATACCCCTTACTTTTGAGTGATTATTTTATATTAAATCGCCTGGTGTGTAAATTTTATAAAATAAAGAAAGTTAAAGTGAATAATATTTTAAGTGATTTAAGAGATAATATTTACTAAGTTTTGCATATTTACTGTTAAGTGAGAGTAAATAGCATCACATTGATTTTTATTGCGTCGTTGTGCTTTAAGCGACGGTTATGACTTATATTCCAATTGGAGCATTATTAATAATTGAATATGACGTTGGAACACGAAATAATGTTCGATATTCCAAATGCCAATTTAGAGGGTACGGTTAGTCCTGAAATGGTTAAAATAGTCAAAATAAGGGGCTAGTTGTATTTTTGGGTTCCGGGACATTTTTGACTAGCTATAATTTAATTATGTTGTTACGAGCCATTTTAATTGTGTAGTAACATTTAAATGAGTAGACTTAATGCAATTGGGTATATTAGCCATGAAAATCCATTTATTTCTCATTTTAGGTTTCTAAACTTAAGAGAGAGAGAGAGAGAGAGAGAGAGAGATTGGGAGAAAATGGAGGGAAAAGAGAGAATTGGAGATTTGGAGCTTGGAATCGTTGCTTCGGGAAGAGAATTCGAGACTACAAACTTGAGGCAAGTTTTTACTTGCAATTATATATGATTTTGTGTGAATAATTTGTATAGATAGTTATGTTTGTTGGAGATTTAATCATTAATGGGTTTTGATGATTTTGGTGTTTAAACCCTTAATCTTTGATTTAATTATGACTTGAGTTGAAGATATTAGTTAGTAGATGTGTAGGAATGATTTCATAAAATTATTATTTAATGATGTTGAAATTCATTGGAAGAAATGGATTTGGGGAAATTAGGGTTCATAATAACCCATAGCCCTAACTGGGCAATTCAACCAGGGCAAATCGATTCGATAGTAATGGGGGCTACAGGTCTGAGGAACCGAATCGATTCGGGTTCAGGCCGAATCAATTCGGGCGGAGATAGAGTGTTGGTTTTTCTCAGCCAAATCGATTCGCTTTTTGGGCGAATCGATTCGGCCCTAGGCGAATCGATTCGGAAACCCTGTTGTTTTACAGGATTTTTCTAGCTTAGTTTCTAGTCCTTTTATTTTAGGTTTAAGGCCTAGGAACCTTCTCTTGGGAAGTAATTAAGAGTATTAGGGGTCTATATTAGGGGGATAAATAACCTAGATTAGTATGGGAATAATGGGGCTTATTCAGGGGGCTATTCAATAGAAGTTAATGTCGTTTTCATCTAGGAGACTAGCCTAGGACTAAAGGAAATAGGATGGTACAGTCTAGTATTCTTGGAGATTGGTATTGAGGAAAATTTCCATTGATGGCTTATGGGATTACCTTGAACTCTTGGAGACTAGGGTGAGGAAAATTGCACTTCGTGGCCTATATCATATATAAAACATGCCTTCGTGAATAAGAAATGCATATTTTAAAATTGGCATATTGGTAAGCATATATGATTTTGAGAATGTAAAATGTGATTGTTTTAAATGAGGAAAACCTGTAAATGATAATTTGCATATACACACCTCTCTAAATGCTATCATAGGGGAAGTTATGCGTATGAGGTGAAGTCCCCTGGCTAGTGAATGCAGGGTGAATATAGTCCTCGGCCATAGGACCGGTTATTATATATTGTGTGATTATTATTCGAAGTGAGGTAATTCCGGGTGTGGTTATGACTCACTGTCAAAGGTATATGGCCGCTTCCCGACGTCATACGATGTAGGATGCCCAGGTTGTCTTGGTGATAGGCCCTGGAAGATGATAGCTATTTAGGGGCGCATCCAGTGGGGAAACCCGGAAGGATGGTCTTAGAATCGTTATATGATGTGATTAGAACTATTATTATTAAAAGTGGAAAACTTTTAGATGCTAAAGCATTTTGTGAGATAAACGTCTTTGAAAATGCTTCCTAAAGAGAAAAGGGAACTGTTAAGTTAAATGGTGTAAAACTGAAATGGTGAGGCATTTTGTGAAATAAATTTCTTTGAATTTGTTTCCAAATGAGAAATGGAACTGTGAAGTCATATTGTGTAAAACTTAAAAGAAAATCTTAGTAAGTTGAAATTAAGTTATATTCTCCTTCATTAATTTATACTCCTAGCTGGAAGTTTAATTTATAATATTCTAGTTGGATGTTAGGATGTGTATGGAGGTGAGAGGTGAGGATGATTTTATTTGATGAGCGAATACAACCTATTTAAAATGTTTAGTGCTCATAACTATTATGCATTTTATTCACACGGTTATCATATCAAACCGGGCCCTGACCCGTTTATATTTCTCTTTCTTATGTGGTTCTCTTTATTTTGCACAGGAGCTCCGCCGCAAGGGCGCCCGATATGATCCTTCCTTTTCAGTGTCTGGGAGCTACAACATTGTGGCGGATGTTGTAGGATTTTTTGGTTTTAGACGCATCCATTTAATTCTATTCTCTAGTTACGATCATTCTAGTCACTCGGGCGTGTTGCCCAAGATTTGTACTTGTTTATATACTGTGCTATTTTATTTAAAATACTTGGTGTAACTTTTGTAATGGTAGTTATTACTTTGTGCATTATTGTTATACCATTACTCGTTTGTTTTTATATCCACCTTCTTTTCAAATTGGATTGTCTAAATACTTTTCTTTTAACTTGCAAAATTTAATTTGACATCCGTTTTCTAAAATAATTTGTGGTTATCTCAGATATTATTTTCATGACAGTGATGCCAAGAATGGACCATCTATGATTCCTGCATTTATTGGGATATCGGGCTGGCCACCTCTTATTTTAATGAGCGGGGTGTCACATATGGTATCAGAGTATCAGGTTCTAGTGTCCTTAGGAATTGGTGCGGACTTACTACACTTTCAGCGTTGCTTTTGATTCGACATAGAGCCATAGGATTAAGATTGTTGATTCCTCTTATGATATTTTGTTCTCCTGCCATAATGTAAGAATTCAGTAAATCTTTTGCACGTTCATCTAAGATTCATAGGCTGAATGATGAAGGGCGACCAGGGAAGGCCGTTATGAGGACACCAGGAGATGAGGCTTAGTCAGAACTATAAACTGAAGTTGGGGAATGAGGACCACATTGGAAGTCACTCCCTTCATGGCATTTTCCTAGTTTACTACATCGACTACTAATGAACAGTAGCTATAGTTTCTCAAGTACCGTTGCAAGTAGAGAATGTTACTAAGCTTGGATTTTCTAGCGAAGCTAATTTGAAGTTTGAAAGGCCCTTGATAAGGATCATGCGTTGAAGTTAATCCATGTGGAGGCAGTGTAACTTCATTAGGTGAAAGTATAAGGCTTAGAAGCTTTGTCCTAGAGAGGGGTATAGAAATGCCCAGATGTGAAAAATTGACAAAAAAAATTCACCCGTTGGAGTAATGTCGAAACGGTGGGAACGGTAGTCACCATATGTAGTGGAGTAGGAAGTTTTGTTCGTAAAGGAACCTAGTGGGAAGTTTTAGCAGCGAGTTCCTCTGAGATATCAGAAATGAAAAGAATGTAACTTTTTAAGTATTCGCATGAGGATCGGTTAGAAGCCGACCGTGAATAAAGAGTTAAAAATTTAAGGAAACCTTGCACCGAAGTAAGGTAGGTACAAGGAAGAAAGAGACCTTCAGTGGAATAATAGTCTCACTAGTAAGTGTTTCTAACACTTATCGGGAAGTCGTGCTTGTGAGACCTAATTGGTGGAAATATACCTAGGTAATTCATTGAAATAAGTCAGTACAGGCCGGTAGTGTGTTCTCTTTTATTGAGAAAGTTAAGGGAACTACGTGGGTAATTGTCAGGGTAGAGGCTATAGAGTCTGAGATGCTAAAAACCTTGACGTGGTCAGGGTGTCTAGAGATGGAAAATGATTGTTTTGTGGAACGTAGAACCACACTCTTTGATCTTGTCGATAGAAGTTAAAGGGAAAGAATAGGATGCCTAGTCGGGGCATTGATTAAAGAAGTTTTCGATACAGATAGGACGAGGGTACTATATCTGGGAGCTAATCGGAGGAGCCAGGATAATTGGCAAGAACGCTGTTGTGAATTCCACCTTGGATGAGGGAGGTGTATTCGTTGTGGAAAAACTGAGTCTCAGTATTTTATTAACGCTACATTCGAGTGTGAAATTTGAGATTTGTTGCAGTTTCGGTTATAGTATAGAGGGTATATCAATATGTTTTCCGCGGTAGAGAGGTTTTATTTTCCTACATTCGCTGTAAAAAGCGGGTGTTGATATTTTAAGGTTACATCTGGTTTGTTTTACTCATGTGGTATGTGTTATACGAGTATAAATATTTTTGATTGGTCGGAGCGATAGATGGCTAATGATTGCAAGACTATCGTATCTGCAGTTCCAGAGTGGAACTAGTTGTTCTATAATATCTCACCTGGATACGGGTTGAGAATTTATAGAGATGGTCTAAGATATGTAAGAATTTTTATTATTTTACATTTTTTATGTTGACTTATCTCCACGACCAACAAAGTTAAGTAGTAGTGTATTGGAGGGATTCTTTGTTTGGATTTCTCTTGCGAGACACTCCACGCACGAACCTTAACGATGTTGGGAGTGGAGATAGGTTACTTTATCTTAGGATGTTGGTTTTGGTGGAATTAGCCGAGAGTCATGTGATTGATTAAGGGCTAATAAAAGGTAGATGTGTGGTGAAAAAGAGATGGGAATGTTTCTCTCATCGGATATATATGGGCGAGATAAGGAAAAGGGAGTCGGCTAGAGGCTTATCATCGGGACTTGATTTGAAGGAAAATGTAAAGGAAATATAGTTTCGATAAGGGGTTTTGTAACACTTGTAGAAAGTAGGCACCCCGATTTGTTAAATGATCCTTTTCATCAAAGCGGAAGGATAGAGGTAGAAAAACTTTGGTGGGGTTATGAGTTAGGATTTTAGCGGTTCCGATTATGTGCCTTAGACGGTTATATCTTGATGATCGAAAATGCGAGGTGGTAGTGTAACGAGAGGGTTACTTGTTTGGATTTCTCTTTGCGAGACGTCCCACGCATGAAACCTGTCGGAACATGAGGCCCCCAATTTTTAAAGTCTTATTACAAAAAGTTAATTTCCTTTCCAAATATGTGGAAGCGAAAGATGGTTTAACCTAAACAAATTTTAATTTACCTCAAATTAAAATTAAACCGAGTGAAATAATATTAAACACACACATATTTTAATTTCACTTAAACACAATTAATTTAACCTAAGTCCTAGAAATTTGCTTAAGTCATATTTTCAATATTACCAAATTAGGCCAAACCAATTTTAACCAATAAAATTAATGACTTGAATTAAATTAACATTTACCCAAATTCATGTTAGCAACAAATTAAACAAGTAGTGATTTGAACCAAATTTTATCTTTTTACCTAAGCATGCATCTCAGGTGAATTTTTCAAAAGATAAAATAAACAAACCATTACACCGCGATGTACGACGAAAAACCCACAACGGGAAAAAACCTCGGACGGTCCTAGCCTTAAGTCCACTAAGAATGGTATTTTACAAGTATAAGCAAAAAGACTTAAAACACTCGACTCGACTCCCTTAAATCCCCGATGCTCCTTCTTGTATTGACCTCCTCTTAGTTGACAATCCGGGACTCCACCGGAACCTTGGAATCCACCAATGAGACAATAGGTACACCGTCAACCACACATGGTGCCTTTCACCATGTGAGAATGCCACAGCCAAAAACCTTCTTCTTTGTGGGATTTAGAATTAAACCCAAACTTCTCTTCAAATGGTAGAGATAAACCCGATGCCAAACTCCAAGTAAAGTATATATAGAGAGGAACTTGGATAAATAAACTATGGGTGTAAAACATAAGTGTTTTAAAGATTTTCTTCAAAAATTAACACTCTAAACCATGAACTTTTTCTTGGAAAGTTGAACTCTCAAAAACTCTCTCTTAGAGATGGAAAAGTATGAAAAAGTTAAGTTAAAAAAGGTTGTTCCTGCACTTCATAAATTATGTCAAAAGTTAGTGGGAAAAGGAAGTGGAGAAAGTGGGAAAAACTGCTCAAATCTGTCAATTAACTGTTCCCGCCAAGTTTCGTTCAAACGAGATTTTCATTCGAATGAAGTCTCGTTCGAACGAGCCTTCTAACGAAGTTCCAATGTGAAAAAGTTGAACTCGTTAGAAATCTCGTTGGAATTCTCGTTCGAACAGCCATCTCGTTCGAACGATATTCCAGTGGCCAATAGGGAAACTCGTTGGCAAACTCGTTCGAATGACATTATCATTCGAATGACAAACTCGTTCGAACGACAATATCGAACGAAATACCAGAAAGCTGAATATTCTAATTTTAGCCTAGAAACTTTATTTTAAAGTTTTAATGAAACATTCTGAAAACAAACAACAGCTTAAAAACAAAATACACCCATATAAATATGCTTCCAAGCTACTATATTTATATTAAAATGCATTCATACCTTAGGAGCAATGGAACCATGTTGATGTCGTAGAAATGAGTCACTACAAAAACGGCATTTGATGAACCTTTATGAACTTGTACGCTACGTCTTCAACAAACACGTCATAGGCTTGAATGGATATAATTTAAAACTATCATATGACATAAACATTTTTGTCTGGAATTGAGCCAAAACTACATTAAGACTCAATCAGGGAACTGTGTCCCAACAAATCTCCCCATTTGGATATTCCGAGACAAAAACCAACAAAAAATCCAAAAGGGCCGTCAAGCTCTACTATACATAAAACATCCCACCCAAACTTGACTCAAGACCCAAGGATCAATAGCTTTGCCGTTGAAGGTTGCCACTTAGAAGTATTCCTACACACTTAAGCAAACTATCAAAACCATGGAATATCAATATATTAAATGCAATTAAAATAGATACTCCCCCTAAATTTATTCTCCTCTTGATCAAACTATGATCAACCTAAGAAGATAGCCACTCCCCCTAAGTTAAATCTCCCAAACTACGATACGATAACAATAGGATTAGATACCATTTCTCCCCCTATCATTCTCCCCCTTTTTGTTCAGGAATAGACAAAGGATAAAAAAAATTTAAATACGATGATGCATAAGGTGATAAGAACATGAAAGCATATAGGCAACAAAAGAAAAACTAATCCATACAAGTATTAATGAATACCAACTAAGATGGAAGTAAAACGATACCAATATGATACATAAAGTATTAAGCATGTGATATCGACAAAGAATGCAACAAGTTAGCTACCAATTATGAGTTAAAGCATAGATGAACTAGAAAGAAATGGCAAAGACCAAAAAAAATAACAAATATGTGTATACATAATATATACCAAATAGACACGAGTACACATATATAGATATAACCACACATATGACACACATAAAATATAATATGAGTTTTCCACACTCTTATAGCATAAATGTGTCATATGGAAACGGAAGTGTTAGGGTGTGAACTAGTAACAATTAAATTTAAACCCATTCACTTAAAACATGTTCACGGAGTTCTCAATTGATTGCAAACTTCATCACATTTGAATATATCCTCATGTGATAATATAAATTGAACTCAATGAACAAACATACACAATGCATACAAGCCTAGAGTTTTGATGATTCTACCAACCAATAGAGTCATGACAATAAAAGTACAACTAGGATAAACAGACATTGTGCAAACCATTGACTACCATCCAACCTCCCTCAATTTAATCATATAGAATTTAATCTTTTGAATGAATAGATCAACTAAAAATAGGCCTTGGCAAATCTTTTTCCTTTTTAATGCCATATTTTATTTTAGGCCTTTGAACCACGTATTTCTTTTAGGTCCATTCAAACGGTGGCTTACTATTCGAAAAGGATAATAATTACTTTCAGAGCCCTTCCCCGTGCACATTCATATATATAATTTTTATATCTCACGCAAATCTCACGTGCAATGGATTTTGAAATGCACTAGTCCTCCTAGGTCACAAATATGTAGATGACTAGATCGGTAGGAGAACACCTCACAAAGCTCAGATATACATATGACGTTAAATTTCAAAAGAGCTCGTGCATGTGTGAATAGAGGCATATAAAAATAGAATCCATTTAATCAACACAATATCCAAATACTCCATGAAAGCATGGTAAAGAACATAATAAGGATTGACAATCTAAACCAAAAGTTCTAGCCACATGGAAGAGAAAAAGATGGGATTCTAACACAAGTGTATGCCACTTAAAATGTGTCAAACTAAAATACACACAAAAAAAATATTTTTGAGTTTTTCATTCAAAGCAAACTAAAATGAAATAAATATAATACAAAAGATACACAAAAATCATAATTCTAGCATGTTATTAAGTATGGAGCATAGACTAGAAAATGATTAAAATAAGCATACATTTAGCATGATGATATAGCATGGAGTACAAAAGTTAAAGTATGCAAACAAAACTAACACATTCAACCTTTAGATTTTGCAAGGGAGGAAGCATGTGAAAGTAAATGAGAATCAAAAACCCTATCATGTAAAGACACCAAGTAGGATCTCCTAACCCAAACTAATGACTAATGACAATCTCGGGGTGTAGGAATCTTGGCTACCTTGGTTGCCTTACATTGGGATTTTCTAGGACCTCATTTAAGATCAAAACAAAATTTCCTAACATGACATTTTCTACCACAGTGTGAACACCTAAAGTTACGGAGAAAAGATTTACCTAATGAGTCATCTCTAAAAAATTTCCTAGGAGATTCTCCTAAAACATTGGTTTTGGCTTTATGAGTTGATTCATTACAAGTATCGTAGCCTAAGCCACAAGTGTCATTTTTAACTTGGATTGTTCCTAATATTTTATCTAATTTCTTCGAACGACACTCCAAATCAAATTTGACTTTTCTAGAGTCTTTTAATTTTATTCTAACTTTAAAATGTTAGACTCTAATAAAATATTTCTCTCTTCAAACTCGAGAAGCTATTTTTTCATTGACTCCATTAAACCTCTAAGGCTATCTCTTTTGCCTTCTATATATTTAAGATCCTCATGAAGAGCTCTCTCTCGTGTCCTAAGGTCTTCCACTAATGCACTCTCATCAACAACCTTGACACGCTCTCTTAAACAAGCTTCTAACTTCAAATTTGCTGTTTTTAATTTAATAGACTCTTCATATAATTCTTGAAAAGCATTTTGAAGTTCACTCACATCAACCTCTTCTTCATTTTCACTCTCTCTTTCTTCTCAACTCTCACTACCATAAAAAACAAGGGAATCATAAATTTTAACCTTGGAAGTGTCATGTATTTGTATATCTTCATGAGAAGATTCATTATCGGTGCTCACATGACTAGCCATAAAAGCCACGAAGTTAGGCTTAGTCGGGGAATCGGGTCCCTCTTCCTTATCATTATCACTAAGGGTTGCATTATATTAAATAGGTTACTTACCCTCTCTCCTTAGCTTAGTGGGGCACTCAAAAGCCCTATGGCCATAACCCTCACAACCAAAACATCTATTTGACTCGTCCCTATTTAAATTTTCATTCATAGTTTTAGGGATCTTCTCGGCTTTGTCATGCGTAGATTTTTCAAATTTCTTAAAATCATTTTTAAATTTATCTTTGTTAAATTTGAGAAATTTTCTAAACTTTTTAGCAAACATAGCCATGTTTTTCGAGTCACTATCACTTTCACTATCTGCTACTTGTTTTTCCTCTTTTCGGGCTTTTAAATCAACGTCGTTTTCTATTTTCTTTTCAGTTTTAGAGGGAAAGATGTCCAGTTCATAGGTTTGTAAATCACCTATGAGCTCTTATAATTTCGTAGAGGATAAAGTTGGTAAAGAATTTAAAACGGTCACTTTTGGAATAAACCTATCGGGTAGGGACCTTAAAATTTTCTTTACTACTCGGTTGTCGGGTATCTTCTCTCCCAAATTAAAAGATGAATTAACAATATCGGAAAGTCTAGCATAAAATTCATCAAAAGTTTCTTTTTCGTTCATTTTGATGCTTTCAAATTGAGTGGTGATGTTTTGGAGTTTCGAAGCTTTTACGACACTAGTACCTTCATGAGTGAGTTGTAAAATATCCCAAGCTTCTTTAGCGGTTTCACACGTCATAATGCGACGGAATTCATCCGGTGTGACAGCGCTAAACAAGACATTTCAACTAAAAGAATTAAAATTCATTCTCACTCCATCTATCGGCGGGTTTGGGAACACGCTCATTATCTACTAAATGAGTAGGTGGGGACCACCCGTTAACAACAGACATCCAAACTCTCTCATCGATAGATTTTAGTGCCGATTTCATTCGCGCTTTCCAGTACGCGTAATTAGAATCATCGAAAATAGGAAATTTAGAAAATGGGGAAAATTCCATTTTAACCAAAAATATTTAAAGGATCTTAACGAAGTAATTTATCATTTTTGGCTCTGATACCACTTGTTGGAACACGAGGCCCCCAATTTTTAAAGTCTTATTACAAAAAGTCAATTTCCTTTTTAAATATGCGAAAGTGAAAGATGGTTTAACCTAAACAAATTTTAATTTATCTCAAATTAAAATTAAACCAAGTGAAATAAGATTAAACACACACATATTTTAATTTCACTTAAACACAATTAATTTAACCTAAGTCCTAGAAATTTGCCTAAGTCATATTTTCAATATTACCAAATTAGGCCAAACCAGTTGTAACCAATAAAATTAATGACTTGAATTAAATTAACATTTACCCAAATTCATGTTAGCAACAAATTAAACAAGTAGTTATTTGAACCAAATTTTATCTTTTTATCTAAGCATGCATCTAAGGTGAATTTTGTAAAAGATAAAATAAACAAACCACTACACCGCGATGTACGAGGAAAAACCCACAATGGGAAAAAACCTCGGACGTCCCTAGCCTTAAGTCCACTAAGTATGGTATTTTACAAGTACAAGCAAAAAGACTTACAACACTAGACTCGACTCCCTTCAAGCCCAGATGCTCCTTCTTGTACTAATCTCGGCTTAGTTGACAATCCCGAACTCCACCAGAACCTTGGAATCCACCAATGAGATAATAGGTACACCGTCAACCACACATGGTGCCTTTCACCATGTGAGAATGCTGCTACCAAAAACCTTCTTCTTCTTTGTGGGATTTAGAAGAAAACCCAAACTTCCCTTCAAATGGTAGAGATAAACCCGGTGCCAAACTCCAAGAAAAGTATAAATATAGAGGAACTTGGATAAACAAACTATGGGTGTAAAACATAAGTGTTTTAAAGATTTTATTGAAAAATTAACACTCTAAATCATGAACTTTTTCTTGGAAAGTTGAACTCTTAAAAACTATCTCTTAGAGATGGAATAGTATGAAAAAGTTAAGTTCAAAAAGGTTGTTCCCGCACTTCATAAATTATGTCAAAAGTTAGTGGGAAAAGGAAGTGGAGAAAGTGGGAAAAACTGCTCAAAACTATCAATTAACTATTCCCGCCAAATCTCGTTCGAACGAGATTTTTGAACGAGCCTTCTAACGAAGTTCCAGTGTGAAAAAGTTGAACTCGTTAGAAATATCGTTGGAATTCTCATTCGAACAACCATCTCATTCGAACGATATTCCAGTGGCCAATAGGGAAACTCGTTGGCAAAATTATTCGAACGACATTATCGTTCGAACGACAAACTCGTTCGAACGATAATATCGAACGAAATACCAGAAAGCTGAAAATTCTAATTTTAGCCTAGAAACTTTATGTTAAAGTTTTAATGAAACTTTCTAAAAACAAACAACAGTTTAAAAGCAAAATACACTGATATAAATATGGTTCCAAGCTCCTATATATATTAAAATTCATTCATACCTTAGGAGAAATGGAACCATGTTGATGACGTAGAAATGAGACACTACAAACACGGCATTTTATGAAGCTTTATGAACTTGGCCTCTACGTCTTCAACAAATACGTCATAGGCTTGAATGGATACAATTTAAAACTATCCTATGACATTAACATTTTTATCCGGAATTGAGCCAAAACTACATTAAGACTCAATCGGAGAATTGTGTCCTTACAAAACTGAGCAAATGTCAAGGATTGAGAAAGGTTTTGGGCACTAGGGATATAGTTAGTATAGTGCTTATTTGACATGTGTAGAAAACACATCAACCTTAGGATTATTAGGAAGTAAGGCCCATGGGGCATGTGACGCTGTTTTAGGGAGGCTGTAGTGAGTTAACCACGAGAAGTTTGGTGGGTTAACTTTAAGAAGAATTGGGTTTCCAGGAATAAGGAGTATGTAATCTCGAGTAATTCAAGACACCAGGCTGAAAAGAATATGAGGCCCATATTTAGAATGAGTGCTACATCAGTAACCTAGTTTTTTGTGAGCTAAAGGATGAGTTGACTTCTACTCCTGCACTTGCGTTGTCGAGATTGAGAGTGGATTGTTTAGTCTCAGTGGTAGGTGCGTTAATACTGGAGCATGGGGCCATTATTTATGCATCTCACAAGCTTCAGCCCGTGAGAAGTATTATCCCACGCATGATTTAGAGTTCGCGACGGTAGTGTTTGCCTTAAAGATATGGAGGCACTACCTCTTGGGCAAGAAATTTAGTCTTTTCACGGACCACAAGTCGTTACAGTATTTATTGGGGTGACAAAGCCAATGGTTATTGTTCGTAAAAGACTATCAATTCGATGTTGATTCTCACCCAAGAAAAGGCAAATGTGGTAGCGGATACGCTGAGTAGAAAAGCCGTAGGGGAGACTAGCGAAGGCATGGAGGACTAAGTGGAATGATCTTATCCAAGAGGATGTTATAGCAAGAGAAGTTATGTCAATGTTGACTATTACACCTACTAGTGTGATGAGAGTAGTAGAAGTGCAAGGAATGGACATTCCTGAGTTTGTCTCCCAATGCGCCACCTGTCAATTGGTGAATGTAGATCACCAACGATCAACGGGATTATTATAACCGTTAGAAATACCGGTGTAGATATAGAAGGGCATATCCATGGATATTCTCACTGAATTTCTGGCATCGAAACGATCATGATCCTATTTGGGTAATTTTCGATCACTTGACCAAATCGCCACACTCCCTGCCAATATGGACGGACTATTTACAACAAGTCACGCCCAACTTTTTATTATGGAGTTGTGAAACTTTATGAGCTACCTACTCGTAGTTTCGGACGTAGACTAGACTTTCATATCAAATTTTTGATGACGTTTCTAGGAAATCTTGGGAACCAAATTGAAGTTGAGTACACCCTACCACTCACAAACGGAGGAACAAACGGAGAGAGTTAACTAAATGTTAGAGGACATGCATCGAATGAGGAGAAGGAAGCAATACCTTCCATAAGTAGGTCCCTATAGGTATGTCACCGTATGTGGCATTGGATGGCCGACCGCATCGATCACCTGCTTGTGGGTTTGAAGTAGAATACAATAATCTTCTTGGACCTGAAACGATCCAAGATATCTCTTCGAAGATTGAGTTCATAGAAATCGAATACGAATTGCACAAAATTGTCAGGAGGACTATGCCGACATGAATAAAAGTCTTGTAGAATTGGAGGTAGGGAACCAAGTTTGGGGCGAGTATCCCCGATGAAGGGTATATTGCAATTCGGTGTAAAGGTAGGCCCAATAGTTCATATGAGGAACGAACGGTTACAATATTAGATCGTGGAGAGTATAGACTTAGATCGGAAGTGGTACCCTTAGTCCAAGTCCAGTGGGGACACCAAAATGCCAAGGAATTTTCTTGGGACGGTAGGGAAATTTTTGAGAGAAGTACCCCCTTAATCTTGTTATGGTACGCCTAAATTTTGAGGGAAAAATTTCCTCGTGTGGGGGGGGGGGGGGGGGGAGTATGTAATACCCCTTACTTTTGAGTGATTATTTTATATTAAATTGCCTGGTGTGTAAATTTTATAAAATAAAAAAAGTTGAAGTGAATATTATTTTAAGTGATTTAAGAGATGGTATTTACTAAGTTTTGCATATTTACTGTTAAGTGAGCGTAAATAGCATCATATTGTGTTTTATTGTGTCGTTGTGCTTTAAGCGACGGTTATGACTTATATTCCAATTGGAGCATTATTAATCATTTAATATGACATTGGAACAAGAAATATTGTTCGATATTCCGGATGCCAATTTAGAGGGTACGGTTAGTCCTGAAATGGTTGAAATAGTCAAAATAACGGCCTAGTTGTACTTTTGGGTTCCGGGACATTTTTGACTAGTTATAATTTAATTTTATTGTTATGAGCCATTTTAATTGTGCAGTAACATTTAAACGAGTAGACTTAATGCAATTGGGTATATGAGTCTTGAAAATTCATTTATTTCTCATTTTAGGTTTCTAAACCTAAGATAGTTAGAGAGAGAGAGAGAGAGAGAGAGAGAGAGAGAGAGAGAGAAAAGAGAGAGCTTGGGAGAAAATGGAGAGAAAAGAGAGAATTGGAGATTTGGAGCTTGGAATCGTTGCTTCGGGAAGAGAATCCGAGGCTACAAACTTGAGGCAAGTTTGTACTTGCAATTATATATGATTTTGTGTGAATAATTTGTATAGATAGTTGTGTTTGTTGGAGATTTATTCATTAATGGGTTTTGGTGATTTTGGTGTTTAAACCCTTAATCTTTGATTTGAGTTGAAAATATTAGTTAGTAGATGTGTAGGAATGATTTGATAAAATTATTAGTTGATGATGTTGGAATTCATTGGAAGAAATGGATTTGGGGAAATTAAGGTTCATAACAACCCGTAGCCCTAATTGGGCAGTTCGACCAGGGCGAATTGATTCTCCCTCCACAACAAATTGATTCACTATTAATGGGGGCTACAGGTCTGAGGAACCGAATCGATTCGAGTTAAAGCCGAATCGATTCGGGCTGAGACAGAGTGTTGGTTTTTCTTAGCCGATTCGATTCGCCTTTTGGGTGAATCGATTCGCTACCAGGGGCGAATCGATTCGGCCCTAGGCGAATTGATTTGGAAATCGTGTTGTTTTATAGGATTTTCAAGCTTAGTTTCTAGTCCTTTTATTTTAGGTTTAAGGCCTAGGAACCTTCTCTTGGGAAGTAATTAAGAGTATTAGGGGTCTATATTAGGGGGATAAATAACCTAGATTAGTATGGGAATAAGGGGGCTTATTCGGGGGTTATTCAATAGAAGTTAATGTCGTTTTCATCTAGGAGACTAGCCTAGGACTAAAGGAAATAGGATGGTATGGTCTAGGATTCTTGGAGATTAGTATTGAGGAAAAATTTCCATTGATGGCTTATGGGATTACCTTGAACTCTTGGAGACTAGGGTGAGGAAAATTGCACTTCGTGGCCTATATCATATATAAAACATGCCTTCGTGAATAAGAAATGCATATTTTAAAATTGGCATATTGGTAAGAATATATGATTTTGAGAATGTAAAATGTGAATGTTTTAAATGAGGAAAACTTGTAAATGATAATTTTCATAAACACGCCTCTCTAAATGCTATCATAGGGGAAATTACGCATATGAGGTGAAGTCCCCTGGCTAGTGAATCCAGGGTAAATATAGTCCTCGGACATAGGACCGGTTATTTTATATTGCGTGATTATTGTTCGAAGTGAGGTAATTCCGGGTGTGGTTATGACTCACTGTCGAAGGTATATGGCCACTTCCCAACGTCACGCGATGTAGGATGCCCAGTTTTTCTTGGTGATAGGCCCTGGAAGATGATAGCTATTTAGGGGTGCATCCAGTGGGGAAACCCGGAAGGATGGTCTTAGAATCGTTATATGATGTGATTAGAACTATTCTTATTAAAAGTGGAAAACTTTTAGATGGTAAAGCATTTTGTGAGATAAACTGCTTTGAAAATGTTTCCTAAAGAGAAAAGGTAACTGTTAAGTTAAATGGTGTCAAACTGAAATGGTGAGGCATTTTGTGAAATAAATTGCTTTGAATATGTTTCTAAATGAGAAATGGAACTGTGAAGTCATATTGTGTAAAACTTAAAAGAAAATCTTAGTAAGTTAAAATTAATTTATATTCTCTTGCATTAATTTATACTCCTCATTGTAAGATAAGCATGATTATGGAATTTAGATAATTACCATATTTAAACTGGAAGTTTAATTCATAATATTCTAGTTGGATGTTAGGATGTGTATGGAGATGAGAGGTGAGGATGATTTTAATTGATGAGCGAATACAAGTTGTTTAAAATGTTTAGTGCGCATAACTAATATGCGTTTTATTCACACGGTTATCATATCAAACATGGCCCTGACCCGTTTATATTTCTCTTTCTTCTGTGGTTCTCTTTCTTTTGCTCAGGTGCTCCGCCGCAAGGGAGCCCGATATGATCCTTCTTTTTCAGTTTTGGGACCTACAACATTGTTGCGGATGTTGTAGGATTTTTTGGTTTTAGACGCATCCATTTAATTCTATACTCTAGTTACGCTCATTCTGGTCATTCGTGCGTGTTGCCCAAGATTTGTACTTGTTTATTTACTGTGCTATTTTATTTGAAATACTTGGTGTAACTTTTGTAATGGTCTATTAACCAACAACTTATTCGGTTATTACTTTGTGCATTATTGTTATACCATTACTCGTTTGTTTTTATATCCACCTACTTTTCAAATTAGATTGTCTAAATACTTTTCTTTTAACTTACTAAATTTAATTTAACATCTGTTTTCTAAAATAATTTGTGGTTATCTCAGATATTATTTTCACAACAGTGATGCTAAAAATGGACCATATATGATTCCTGCATTTGTTGGGATATCGGGTTGGCCACCTCTTATTTTAATGAGCGGGGTGTCACAGTGGATTGGTGGTGGGTGGATGTGGAAGACCACCCACCTCTTTGTGTGTATGTGTGTGCGCGCGCGCATGTGTGTATGTATCCTTCTACCATTTCTCCCAACTACAAATAACCCAAATACACCAAACAAACCCTTGTAAAAATCCCTTAAAACTAAAAATCATGTTTTGGTTGTTCCGAACAGATCTGGGCTTGACAACACACAAAATCAAGGATTAAAAACGTGACAGCGCACAAGGGAAAACTGGAATGAAAATATTGATTTTTCTCGTTCGAATGACTTCCCTATGTCATTCGAAAGACTGACCCATGTTATTAGAATAGTAAATCACATGACCCTTCACGCGAACTGCTACTGTAAACCAGTAGCACATTGTTAGATGCCCTATTTCTCGTGATCTTTCTCACGACCTTGTCATTCGAACGACATTCCCTTGTCGTTTGAACGACCTAGTTTCTTATTCTTTTAATTTTCTCCAATTTTCACCCACAACTCTTCTATAATTAACTCCTCCTCATTTATAACCCGTATATAATTTTGTTGAATCTTTGGGGTCCCTCCTTGGAGAATTTCATCCCCGAAATTCCCGATCCATCAATCTTCAAACTTATGGGGTCCATAAACTTCTAATTTAAGTCTTAGAAATCCTACAAGACAAAGTCCTCGAAGTTCTGACACTAAGGTCACCAAATAATAAAAATGCGATATTTTCTAATGCTCACTATTTCGTTAACCATGACATTAAATGATCGACCCCGAGTCTCCACTCGCCTTATGAACAAGTCCAAACCATCCCTAGCACTACTTGTTCTCGTACTTACAACATACCGACGCCTCTATGGGAAAAACCCTTTTAGTGATCAACGCTAACCCAAAGAAAATCATAATACAACCAACCGTCGTATAGATATCATTAAAAATCAATTCTATCCTAGGACTGTACATCCCGTGTTCCATAACTTTCAGGTCATCCTAACTATACAACTCGCTTGAGTTTTGGGTAAACATACTGTGACAACCCGAATATAATTATGATAAATTATATTTAAATCATGCTTATCTTATGTGATATGAAAATTGTGATATTAGTATATCTAATGTTAAGTGATTATGTTTATTATAATCCTACTTTCATAAATCATGAAAGGTCGAATTATTTACAAACACAAATTTTGTTGTTTTCGGTGGAAAGGTTCCTGTTAGAGACTAGTTTTGACCTTTATAACATTATAAATGACTTGAGGTGAAAACTATATAGTTGTAGACATGTGAGTTATGGTTGTAATACAATAAACGGATCATCAAATGGATGCCCGAGTAAAGAGTTATACCGAATTTACGAACAAAGGGCAAAGTTGTCCATTCCCTTTAAGTGATATTTTGTCTTTTATTAAACCAAATGGTTTAATTTGATTGGTTGGATTGGGAGGAAGACTTGGCCGACCTTATACCCTTGAAATATCTTTATCCTTCAGACAAAATCAGCCATGAAAGGGATTAACCTTGAGGAAAGAGAATTAGGGAGTTTAGGAAGGAAAAGTGAGGAGAAAAAGGTGTAGAAAAATTCGTAGAAATTACGTAAAAAGCCCTGAAGGTAATCCTAATTACAATTCTAGTTATTTATCTTATATTACTGATTTATATGATCTAAATCATCATATGTTTACGAACGTTTCAGCCCTTTATATATACTTATGGTTAGATGCAAGTTTATGTTAAGTTGAGTGTAGAAGCCCTTAAAATTGCTTTGTATTGAAACCTCTTGTATTCAAACTTTCATATCTCTTTGTGTGCTTACTTTAATTGAGAAATTACAATTGGATATGAAATTAGACTCATATATTCATATCATATCCTAAAATTAGAATTTATCTCCTTGTGGTTAGGCCGTAATGATGATTTAAAGTTGGTGCATAGTTGCTGTTTGTATACTTGATTTCGGTATGCCCTAAGTTTAGTCAAGCTTTTGAGATAGCAAATGAAGTCAAAAAATTATGAAACTTTAATTCAGTACTATTCAGTATGTTTAATTTCAATATTTTGAAAATCATGGGAATTTATTCTGTAAAAAAATTATGAAAATTCTTGGAAGTTGAAGGAACAATAGAGGAGCTTGTAGGGCAGATTTCTTGTGTTGTAAAGAAATGGTCATAACTTGCTCTAGGAAGCTTTAAAAATTACAACGTCAGTTTTATTGGAAAGTATATTCATATATGTTTTCATATTGATAAGTTTCGACCCCTTTATTTATACAATTTATGAATATAGGATAGTTAAGTATGTAGGACAATAATTTCAGGCCATACTGGATACCCCTTGAATGAATGTTTGTATTTCGTCCTTACAAAGGGTACTTTGAGTACATGTTTCATGTGTATATACATTGAGAAGTATAATTAAATGTTTACTTGGTTTTGGTAATAAATTCCTTATGAGGTATTTCCTACGGTTGAATGTCTGTAACTTTATCAACATGTATATCATTGTTTTGCCTTTACCTATGTTTTATGGAATGTGACTTAATTGGAATTATATTGTTGATGTATAGTCATGGAAAGTTAAATAATTATGTTAGGATAATATTTATGATTGAGGTTCAGTACTGATTTAGTTAGATTGACAGGTGTAAGGCCTAATCAACCCAGTTCAGCTCCACCAGAAGGAAACGTGAATACATAGTTGTCAACCAAGGTGAGTGTACTCACTGGAAAGAGATATTTGTATCGTGTTGTTGGTATGATCATAATATAAGGAATATGAAATTGTTCGTTTCGGTTTACCAAAATGGGAGGTTACTCCCCGACCCGAAATGGGGGATATTTGTCTATTAATGACAAGGGGTTACTCCTCGACCAGGAATGGGGGAGAATTGTCTATTTAGACAGGATATGTGAATCATGATTCGGAAAAGTTGGTCATTCATTATGAATGAGCCGGATAAGTTAATACATAAGTATATGGACATGATTTATTGCATTTAAATTCATGCAGTAGTTTAGTAGTGATGCATTCACTGGGCTATATTTGCTCATGGTTCCTAGGTTCATATTTTTCAGGTAATGCGATGTCACTGCCAAATCTAGGAAGTCGGGCTGGGTTAGCCAGGAATGGGAGAAACAAAGATTTTGTTTAAATGTAAATGATGTAATTAAGTTAAATTATCCTTCAAGCAAGTTTGTATAAGTATGACTACTCTGATGTTGTAAAAAGGTTTTCAGTTATATGGATTTACAATGATGACTCTAAAATTAAAACTCTTGTTTATGGTTTGGTTAAATTAATCATGGTTTGACTCACTTTGACTTTCAAACTTAATTATAAGTAACTGGATTGGGGTGTGTCAGCTTTTGGTATCAGAGCCTAGGTTTTAGATGTTCTGGAGTGAGAAGAGTCTAAATTTGGCAGTGAATGTTAGAAATATATTTTATTTGATACTAACGATTATGTTAGGAAAGATATGTATATCTGCATGTTGTTATATCATTGATTCATTTCAGATATAAGAGAATGGAACGAGGGAATGTAAATGTGAGAATGGAAGATGAGGCTTCAAATATTCCAGCAGAAGCGGAGGTTGAGCAACCTGTTTAAATAAATGTGGAACCTGAGCCAGAACAACTGACAGATATGCAAAAAATGGCACGTGCTATGACTCTAATGGCAGAGTAGCAAGCTAGATTTATGGCACAGATGGAAGAACAACAGACCAGGCAACTGGAGGCACAAGCATTGGATAGTGTTGAGGAGGTGATACACCGGGAAGAAAGAAGTACTTCACATGAGAAATTTATTAAGATGAACCCACCCTCATTTGAAGGAGAAGTTGATCCAGCAGAGGCAGAAGTATGGGTTAAAGAAATTGAACTTATCTTTGGCGTAATGAGGATGCCTGAAAATCAACAGGTAACCTTGGCGGTGTATATGCTGAAAGGAGAAGCTAAGTACTGGTGGGATGCCACGAAACATTTGTTGATTACTCCAGGAGGCGGGAATGTGATCTCATGGGATGCTTTTGTTAAAGCCTTGTATGACAAATATTTTCCCCCAATGTATCAAAAACAAAAGGAGAAGGAATATTTCATGTTGAATCAGGGGAGTATGACAGTTAGAGAATATGAAGCTAAACTTACAGCCTTATCTCGTTTTTCTTCGAGGTTTATACGGAATGAGGAAGATAAGTGCAGCCGATTTCTCGATGGACTAGAGTTAGTTATTAAATCAAGATTATCGGCTTTAGAGACTGCTAATTATTCAGCCTTGGTGAACAAAGCCATGTTAGTAGAAAAGGACGTGAATGAAGCTAGAGGGAATCGAGAACGAGGTGTAAAGAGAAGCAGATTCGATCCATGTTATCAAAAGGGTAGTGATACAGAATATTCGAGACTTGGAGGGCAGAAATTCCAGCATGGTAGAGGCATGGGAAGTAGTTTTCAAAGGGGTGAAGCAAGTGGTGGAAGAGGTTCAAGTGTTTCATCGTAAGGAGATCCAAATGTTTGTTTCTTTTGTGGGACATCGGGTCATGTAAAAAGAAATTGCCCAAAGCTACTGAATATAGAATGTTTCAACTGTCATCAAAAGGGCCATCTGAGAAAGAATTGTCCGATGTTATCAAGAGCGATTTCAGTCAGTAGTGTGGGGCCTCATAAAGGATCCTCTCCAGGAAGTTCCACTAGGGGAAGAGATACAGGACAAGCAAGTGGATCGAAGGAAGGAGGAAGAGTGTTTGCGATGACATTGCAAGATGCCCATGCTACACCTGAAGTGGTTACAGGTAAACTTTTTATTGCAAATAAAGATCTATATGCACTCATTGATCCTGGATCTACGCATTCATTTGTGGCATTAGATATTATTTCATATTTGGGTAGACCATGTTCATTTCTCAATTGTGCCTGATATATTTCTACCCCAATGGAAAGTGTGATTCTGGTTGAGCATGTTTATAAAGATTGTATCTTACGAATGAGGGAACGAGATTTCTATGTTGATTTGATACCGTTGGCCATTCGAGATTTTGATATTATATTGGGTATGGATTGGTTATCATCATACCATGCTTCCATTGATTATTTTCGCAAAGAAGTTACATTTCATTTGCCTGGTGAACCCGAGTTCCAGTTTATAGGAGAAAGTAATGTTGTCCCTAATTGTCTTATCTCAACAATTAAGAGCATAAAGTTATTGAGTAAAGGTTGTATAGGGTATTTAGCTTATGTTGTCGATAGTAGTAAAGAGATAGTTAAAATTTAAGATATACCAGTGGTTAGAGAGTTTTCTGATGTCTTCCCAGAAGAATTGCCAGGATTGCCACCCGATAGGGAAGTAGAGTTTTCTATTGAATTAATTCCAGGTACTGGTCCGATTTCCCTTGCTCCTTATAGAATGGAACCAATAGAGTTGAAGGAATTGAAAGTGCAATTACAAGATCTGATAAGCAGAGGGTTCATTCATCCTAGTGTTTCGCCATGGGGAGCCCCAATGTTATTTGTGAAAAAGAAAGATGGGACAATGCGATTATATATTGATTATCGGCAGTTGAATAAGGTGACCATTAGAAATAAGTACCCACTACCTCGTATTGATGACTTGTTTGACCAATTACAAGGGGCCATAGTATTTTCAAAGATTGATTTGAGATCGGGTTACCACCAACTGAAAGTGAAGGATAGCGATATTTCCAAAACAGCTTTTCGAACTCGATATGGGCACTATGAGTTTTTGATGATGCCATTTGGATTGACTAATGCTCCAGCAGTTTTTATGGATTTAATGAATCGGGTATTCCACCCTTTCATTGATTCCTTTGTGATTGTATTCATAGACGATGTGTTGATTTACTCGCGTAGCATGGAGGAACATGAGAAGCATTTGAAACTTGTATTACAGATTTTAAGAGAGAAGAAATTATTTGCTAAATTTAGCAAGTGTGAGTTTTGGTTGAATGAATTTGTGTTTTTGGGGCACGTTGTCTCGGGAAATGGGATATATGTTGATCCAAAGAAGGTGGAAGCAATTGTTGAATGGGAGAGTCCTAAGAATGTGACAGAAATTAGGAGTTTCCTAGGATTGGCAGGTTACTATCGCAGATTCATTAAGGGATTTTCAGCAATAGCATTACCACTGACAAAGTTGATCGTAAAGAAGTGAAGTTTGTATGGGATGAAGAATACGAGAGGAGTTTTAAAGAATTAAAGAATCAATTGGTTTCAGCCCCTATACTTTCTATTCCATGTGGGAATGAGTCTTTTGTGATCTATACAGACGCTTCATTTCAGGGGTTAGGATGTGTTCTTATGCAGAATGGGAAGGTAATAGCATATGCTTCCATACAATTAAAGACGCATGAACTAAATTACCCTACACATGATTTGGAGCTAGCGGCCATTGTTTTTGCATTAAAGTTGTGGCGACATTACTTGTATGGAGAAACTTGTGAGATATTTACGGATCATAAAAGTTTAAAATACTTGTTTACACAAAAAGAACTGAATTTGAGATAGAGGCGTTGGATAGAGCTGATTAAAGACTATGAATGTACCATTCATCATCATCCTGGGAATGCCAATGTAGTAGCAGATGCTTTGAGTCGAAAATCATCAAGGATGCTTGGTTGCATACAGTGTGCCCGTGTTGGAAATATTCTTGACTTGGCATCGATGGGGATTGAATTTAAGTTTTCAAAAAGTGGAGGATTATTAGCACATGTCACAGTGAGACCTTTATTGGCCGAGCGCATACGAAATTTGTAGACCTGTGATCCATTCCTTGAGAAGAAGAAACAATATGTCCTGGATGGTAAAGAGAGTGACTTTGAAATTAAGAATGATGAATCTTTGTGTTATAAAAATAGGATTTGTGTACCTAATGATCCACCCTTAAAGAAAGATATATTAGAAGAGGCACATAGTTCAATTTACTCTATGCATCCGGGAGGTACCAAAATGTACAAAGATTTGAAAGAGTATTACTGCTGGAATAATATGAAACGTGAGATTGCAGAGTTCGTAGCTAAATGTTTAGTGTGCCAGCAAGTAAAGGCGGAGCATCAGAAGCCGGCATGATTATTACAGTCATTGCCTATTCTGGAATGGAAGTGGGAGCATATAACGATGGACTTTGTTACAGGATTACCCCGGTCACCAAAGGGGCATGATTCTATTTGGGTGATTGTAGACCGACGGACGAAGTCAGCTCATTTTCTCCCAGTTAAGACCACCTACAATGTTGACAAGTATGCACGTATGTACGTTGATGAGATTATTCGTTTACATGGGGCACCAGTGTCAATAGTATCAGATAGAGATCCAAAATTCACTTCTAAGTTTTGGCCTCATCTCCAGAATGCCATGGGCACAAGTTTGAAGTTCAGCACTGCGTTTCATCCACAAACTGATGGGCAATCAGAAAGGACGATTCAAATATTAGAAGACATGTTACGAGCCTGTGTATTTGACTTCAAAGGTAGTTGGGATGATCATTTGCCATTAATGGAATTTTCATATAATAATAGTTATCAGTCGACTATTGGTATGGCTCCTTATGAAGCTTTATATGGGAGGAGATGTAGAACGCCTTTGTGTTGGGATGAAGTGGGTGAAAGGAAAATATTGGGTCCTGAATTAATAGATGTGACGACTGAAAAGATCAAATTATTCGGGAACGGATAGAGATAGAACAAAGTAGGCAGAAATTTTATGCAGATAAGAGGAAGTATCCATTGGAATTTCAGAAGGGAGATTTTGTATTCCTGCGTATTTCACCATGGAAAGGCGTTATGAGATTTGGCAAAAAGGGGAAACTAAGTCCAAGATACATTGGACCATATGAGGTGTTGGAAAGAATTGGGCCCCTGGCTTATAGATTAGCATTACCTCCAGATTTATCCCGTTTACATGATGTGTTTCACGTATCGATGCTTCGTAAGTATTTGGCGGATCCATCTCATCAGTTGAAAACTCAACCAATTGAACTGAAGGAAGACTTGTCGTACATCGAGGAACCAATGGAAATTATTAATCGTAAGGAGCAAGTATTGAGAAATAAAGTTATTCCCTTAGTTAAGGTTATGTGGATGAGCCATGGAGTTAAAGAAGCAACTTTGGAAAAGGAGGATAGCATGAGGAAACAGTATCCCCATTTGTTTGGTAAGTTACCTTTATATTAAATTTCGGGGACGAAATTTTCTAAGGTGGGTGAGTTGTGACAACCCGAATATAATTATGATAAATTATATTTAAATCATGATTATCTTATGTGATATGAATAATGTGATATTATTATATCTAATGTTAAGTGATTATGTTTATTATAATCCTACTTTCATAAATCATGAAAGGTCGAATTATTTACAAACACAAATTTTGTTGTTTTCGGTGGAAAGGTTCCTGTTAGAGACTAGTTTTTACCTTTATAACATTATAAATGACTTGAGGTGAAAACTAGATAGTTGTATAAATGTGAGTTAGGTTTGTAATACAACAAACGGATCATCAAATGGATGCCCGAGTAAAGAGTTATACCGAATTTACGAACAAAGGGCAAAGTTGTCCATTCCCTTTAAGTGGTATTTTGTCTTTTAATAAACCAAATGGTTTAATTTGATTGGTTGGCTTGGGAGGCAGCCTTGGCCGACCTTATACCCTTGAAATATCTTTATCCTTCATCCAAAATCAGCCATGAAAGGGTTTCACCTTGAGGAAAGAGAATTAGGGAGTTTAGGAAGGAAAAGTGAGGAGAAAAAGGTGTAGAAAAATCCGTAGAAATTACGTAAAAATCCCTGAAGTAATCCTAATTACAATTCTAGTTATTTATCTTATATTACTGATTTATATGATCTAAACATCATAGTTTTACGAAAGTTTCAGCCCTTTATATATATTTATGGTTAGATGCAAGTTTATGTTAAGTTGAGTGTAGAAGCCCTTAAAATTGCTTTGTATTGAAACCTCTTGTATTCAAACTTTCATATCTCTTTGTGTGCTTACTGTAATTGATAAATTACAATTGGATATGAAATTAGACTCATATATTCATATCATATCCTAAAATTAGAATTTATCTCCTTGTGGTTAGGCCGTAATGATGATTTAAAGTTGGTGCATAGTTGCTGTTTGTATACTTGATTTCGGTATGCCCTAAGTTTAGTCAAGCTTTTGAGATAGCAAATGAATTCAAAAAATAATGAAACTTTAATTAAGCACTATTAAGTATGTGTACTTTAAATAGTTTTAAAATCATGGAAATTTATTCTGTAGAAAAATTATGAAAATTCTTGGAAGTTGAAAGAACAATAGAGGAGCTTGTAGGGCAGATTTCTTGTGTTGTAAAGAAATGGTCATAACTTGCTCTAGGAAGCTTGAAAAATTACAACGTCAGTTGTATTTGAAAGTATATTCATATATGTTTTCATATTGATAAGTTTGGACCCCTTTATTTATACCATTTAGGAATATAGGATAGTTAAGTATGTAGGACAATAATTTCAGGCCATACTGGATACCCCTTGAATGAATGTTTGTATTTCGTCCTTACAAAGGGTACTTTGAGTACATGTTTCATGTGTATATACATTGAGAAGTATAATTTAATGTTTACTTGGTTTTGGTAATAAATTCCTTATGAGGTATTTCCTACGGTTGAATGTCCGAAACTTTATCAACATGTATATCATTGTTTTGCCTTTACCTATGTTTTATGGAATGTGACTCAATTGGAATTATATTGTTGATGCATAGTCATGGAAAGTTACATAATTATGTTAGGATAATATTTATGATTGAGGTTCAGTACTGATTTAGTTAGATTGACAGGTGTAAGGCCTAATCAACCCAGTTCAGCTCCACCAGAAGGAAACGTGAATACATAGTTGTCAACCAAGGTGAGTGTACTCACTGGAAAGAGATATTTGTGTCGTGTTGTTGGTATGATCATAATATAAGGAATATGAAATTGTTCATTTCGGTTTACCGAAATGGGAGGTTACTCCCCGACCCAGAATGGGGGATATTTGTCTATTAATGACAAGGGGTTACTCCTCGACCAAGAATGGGGGAGAATTGTCTATTTAGACAGGATATGTGAATCATGATTCGGAAAAGTTGGTCATTCATTATGAATGAGCCGGATAAGTTAATACATAAGTATATGGACATGATTTATTGCATTTAAATTCATGCAGTAGTTTAGTAGTGATGCATTCACTGGGCTATATTTGCTCATGGTTCCTAGGTTCACATTTTTCAGGTAATGCGATGTCACTGCCAAATCTAGGAAGTCGGGCTGGGTTAGCCAGGAATGGGAGAAACAAAGATTTTGTTTAAATGTAAATGATGTAATTAAGTTAAATTATCCTTTAAGCAAGTTTGTATAAGTATGACTTCTCTGATGTTGTAAAAAGGTTTTCAATTATATGGATTTACAATGATGACTCTGAAATTAAAACTCTTGTTTATGGTTCGGTTAAATTAATCATGGTTTGACTCACTTTGACTTTTAAACTTAATTATAAGTAACCGGGTTGGGGTATGTCACATACTATGATATTCTCTCACTCCAAGGAGGAATAATCGATTAATTCGTTACCACACACCCGATAAGTTTGAGGATTGCAGTAGTGAAATCAACTCTATCTGAGGCAACAAGTGTCTTAGATATATATTTTACTATATCATTTTCTTACATCAACGTCCTCCTCCTTATGCATCTATGCGATGAGACATTATTGTGTGGACCTACTAAGTGTCGTTTAATGTATTCTTTAGAGTGCTTGATGAAAACCTTTAAAGATCATATTAAAATTACATAGTATATTGGAGGGTCAATTGCAGAAGAATATATAACAAAATAATCATGTTATATGATCGAAAACATATTTTGGAACAAGAGACTAGGAGCTTCAATCCTTGTGTCGAATGAATGGTCGAGGAAATTGACAATTTTAAGGATGTAGTGTCTTTTGGGAACCCTACAGAGGTGAGACTTACAAAGGTGCATTTGAGAAAGAAACTTGTTACGTTTTTAAAACACAAGATGAAGTTAAAGAATTGAGAGAGTAAGTACCTACATATATAATGTTTTCTTGTTTAAGTATGTCTATTGTCTATATTTCCATCTAATTTATATAAGTTCATGAACATGTATAAGAAGTATGAGAGCGAACTTACTTGAAATCAAAAGCAAAAAGGTCCACATGACGCGATGGATTATTGTAAGGTATGAGTGTCAAAAGAGGTAATTACCACCTTATTTGTTGCGGTGACTTATGCATGTATTTTAAAACATACCCTAATACAAATCCACTTATAAATCCATCTTTCCAAAAGAAGTGATGAGTCGTCAAGGATTTCACGCCTGGGCAATGCTCCCAGCTTTCATGCAAAAGAGTTTAAAAAATTCCATTGCAATGGTTTTGATTTCATCCCATACCTATGTGAGGAAAAACTATTGATGAAAACAAAAAAATTTCAATTCCTGCCTTAACTTTCTGTGTGGATCAAAAAAATGATAAAAATCCAAAGGACACAGTATGTACCTATTATGGAATTTTCCAATAAATCCTAAAACTAGATAACATAGATTTCAAAGAAAATGTATTCTATTATGATAGTGTGAAGTCAGAGGACACTACTAATGGTTCTAAAGTTGATCCTCTTACAAATATTTTCGCGGTAGATTTATCCAGGATTAAGAGTAAAGATCACATGCTAGACGAACATTTTTTTATACCTTTTAAAACTTAAATAAAGTATTCTACTCAAACTCCATTAATGACGAAAATTAGTCTGTTATTTTGCATGCGCCAAAGGGTCTGACTGCTCATGCAAATGGATTAAAACCCCTACAGTATTTCGACATTCTCTTGATAACAACCCTAATTTGAAGTTGTTGTCCTTAATGTAAACGATTATTGAGTGTTGATACATTATTTTATTACTACATGTTATGTAAATTTAGAATATGATTGAGTGTTGATATATTAATTTATATTCATGTCTGATTTTATTCTTAGATTTCATGAAGTTTATATTTTCTTTCCCTAGTTGGGTGAAAGTTTATATGATGTTTGCACGAATGAAAATTTATTTTCGATGTCTATTTTTATAACATCATTTGTTTGTGACAAATTCTAATATTCTTAGGTTTCAAACTCTAATTTTTTATATACTCAAATTTTATGTATATATGACATTATCCACATCATTATCAGGTATATATGTTTGATAAAAGATGCTTCTTATTTTTGACAAGATGATCTCTAGACAGGGCTATCGCAAACATCGATTATAACGAGACTGTGTATACTTTGGGGATACCAAGGAATATTGCCAGTTCATAGATACTAAGGAATATAGGTAGTTTATAGATACTTTTGGTCGTTCATAGATACAACGGGATCCTCAAAACTTTTATGAATACTATGTCAAACAACATAGCATTAAGTATATATGTATGTATTTTAGAATTATTAGTTTGGATTCATTAATTTGATGGCTTGGTAATTTTAATATTATTATTTTTTGTATTGATGAATTGGTTAGTTAATTAGTTCTAGAATAGTTTATGGATACTGTAGGAAATTCCTAAATATTAAGGAAGTATGCATGTAGATACTGAAACCAGTTCATAGATACCAAGGAATATAGGTAGTTTATAGATAATTTAGGTAGTTCATAGATACAACAGGATCCCCAAAACTTTTATGAATACTATGTCAAGCAACATAGCATTAAGTACATATGTATGTATTTTAGTATTATTAGTTTGGATTCATGTAATTAATTTGATGGCTTGGTAATTTTAATATTATTAGTTTTTGTATTGATGAATTGGTTAGTTAATTAGTTCTAGAATAGGTTTGAAACATGTACATGATTTTTTTTAAACGGCCAAATGAAAAATCATTTTTTAATTAAATTCATTATCGGTCACGGTCATCACCCAAGATAATAATCGTGACAAATTTAACTAGAGGCGTGATCATAAATCATGATAAACACTTCTTGGGTCATGATTTTTGGTTGTAACCAACGATAATGTTATAACGGTGATTGTCACACATTGGGACCGTGACTTATGGACTTTTTAGTCAAGGTCCCCACCCATGACCATTTCTCGAAATTAATGTTTTAGATGGGTTCGAGTACCGTGACCTTTAAAATGGTTACATCAGATTTTATCACAGCCCTGGATCATGACAGAAAGAATTAGTCATCACCAAGGATCATGATAATTTTTGGTTTTTGGAGTAGTGATTCACCTCTCACTCTTCCACCGTATCCCTGCCCACCTCCCTTTCACCCTATTCGTATTTTTCATTTCTCTTTCCTCACTTACCCCCATTACCCACACCACCTACCATGCCTACGCCATAAAACCCCACAATCTCATCCACCCTGAAATCAATTCTCTACTAGCTAATGACACTCATTTTCACCACACACGCTTCAATAACACTCATTATTTTTACCTCTATCGGTTTCACACTTTTCGTATGGCAGGCTATAAAATGAATGATTTTTTTGGGTTTTAAATATATTATCATTTGATTGGCTTTATGGGTTTAATGTTGTGGTGTGTATATATATATATATAAAGGACGAGGTTTTTTTTTTGTCTAGACCAACTAACGGTTCAGATTACATCTTGAGGGTTTTGGTGTTTATCAAGTAGCGACTGAGATTTAACACAAGAAATGATGGTGCACGGGGGAGAAATGATGTTGCGTATACCTCAAAAGAGCACAAGGCTCGAGTAAAAAGAACGATTCTCTGTATACCTCAAAAGAGCGTAAGGCTCGAGACAAATCTGTAAAATGCTTTTTACAGATTAGAACGAGTGTAACTCTACGCCCAACCATTATTACTAAAAATAAAATGTTTCACTCTATCTCTACCACAATTAAAATCCCAACACTACCTTCTTCTCCAAAGAAACAAAAACTACAAAATCACTCAGCAACACTATATCTAAATCCAAACATAACCAAATCTAAAGCCAAAAAAATGAAATACCACAAAGCAACCTTTTTGAATCAACCCAAAAGACCCCATGACTCAAGATTCAACCATTTACAACAACTGAAGCAAGAAAAAAAGATCAGAAGGAGAAGATCGAAGATCATTCGAGCCATGGAACACGGTTCCTCGCCAGAGTTAGTTCTCAGTTCGTCTCAGCTCGATCCCTCTGTTCGAAGGTTTCTCCGAGCTCTGTCCGTCTCTCAGTTCCTCACCAGAGATAGTTCCTAGTTGCGTCTTCTCATTTGGCCAGATAAGTTTCGTTCGACTCCAGATACCCTAAAACGAAAAATTTAGTGAAAAAGAGAGGCTCTGAGGTGTTTAGTGAAAATCTAAGATCATTTTTTGTTCTATTTTTATCCCCAAGGCTTTCACTTTGATTTTTATTTCATGGGTTTATATACATCTTGAAGTGGCTTTCACTTGATTTTTTGTGTCTTTCACTTGATACTGAGGTAATTTTTTTGTGGCTTTCACTTGATTTTTTTATTTCATGGGTTTAGATACAGTTTGAGGGAGAATGGTTGCAACTCTTCTTTTCAGTTTTATTTGTTGTTGCTTAAAACTGGAGCATTTGATTTTTTTGTATTTACTTCTCACATACTCTTACTCAACAAAAGTCAAGCAGAGGTGTCGAAAATGAAGGTTTCGAGTGTGCAGGAACCCATTTGCTCACGTTGGTAGATCTGGTCCAACTTTGGGGGTAAATCCACACCGATTTCTCAATGTTTTTGTTTGCATTTTCGCTTTTGTTTTGTTTTGGTGAAGAGGTGACGAAAATGAAAGTTTCGAGTTGATGAAGGTTTCCAGTCGTGGCCGGAAATGGTGGCCATTGTGGCACCGCTTATCCTTGCCAATACGAAAAAGGTAAAAAGCCCCGTTCATTTTTTCTTAAATGTTTTGTTTAATGGGTTTTTCTTAAACGGTTTGTTTGATGATGCCAATGATTTTTCAAGGGTTTTTGTGTTTAAACCCATTTTTTCTTTCTAAATCCCCACAGTAAATGTACCCCCATCCATTAGGCTGATACACTAGGTTCGACTAGGCCGCTCCGCTCTCTCTCCGATTCTCAGAGGTACATGGGTTTGCTGATATCTACATTCTTAAACCCCTGAAGAAAAGGACAAAAAATTGAACCCGAAAAATCCAACTCGGATCTGTGTATCCCATTTTGCAAAAGGGAAGGGTTGGACCTGGATCTTTTTTTCCTGTCTTTTTTATTTTTATTTGTTTATTTTAAATTTTAATTAAATTTTGTTGATTTACAGGTTCAAGCAGAGGTCTGTTGGATTTTTTTGCGTTTGCTTTTATTTTTTGAGGGTTTGAACCGAATATTTGTTATTCATGTCTATTTTTGTTTTTTACGAACAGGAGAGGGAGTAGAAACAAAAACAAAGAAGATAACAAAATGGGTTTCAAAGCTTCAGAAAATGGGTTGGTTGCTCTGCCTTTCGCTAATACTCTATTATTTTTTTCCAGAGGGGATGAGTTCACTTCTACCGAGTTGAAGAAGAAATTGTTTTCGGCTATTTGACCCTTAGTCCTAATTTAAACGACATTCATAATAATAGTTATAATTATACCTGCTTACAAAATTTTATTGTATACAGTTTGAATCTTTGAGTTTACTGTTTGAATCTTAGAGTTTATAGATCTATGCAGCTAATGATGCTTAAAAAAAGAAATTGTTTTCGGCTGTTTGAGTCTTAGAGTTTATTTACCTTTTCATTTTTTTTCTGGAATATATCTCAATGGTATTTGATTTTTTTCACCCATTAGATTGAGAACACACCACTCACTTCTTAAATATGAATGGGTACAGGCACATGCTGTAATATCAAAACACATCACTCTTTTTTTCTTGCAATTTTTTTTAATGAACCGAGTATTTTGTTCTTTTTTCTATATTTTTTTTGCAATCAGTGAAATAAAAAATGTTACCAATTTTTTTTTCTATTTGATCTCTACAAATTCCATATTTTTAGATCTTTGTCCAAGATCCGTATACAATTGCAAGGTTCATGTTTGGTTGTTTGATGTTGCTATTACTTTGCAGGTCTGACATTTCAGTTGTGAAAGATAATAGGATTGATGACTTCACCGACTCTACTTAACCTTAGGTGTACTTTTTGAGTTGTCAAAGAAATATATAAAATATATAAGCTTCCCAATGCCTTTTTTTGGTTCTTAACTTAGGTGTGTGTTTGTTGTTTTATTTTATCTTTTTTATTTTCTTTATTCGTATAACATTCAACAAGATATGACCATGAATCAAGGCTCGAATTTTTGAATGATTTGTATTCAAGTTATCATTTGTTGGTGGTGCTGAATATATTTTTTTAATTGTGTAAGTCATTTTTATAATGCTAGAAGATATGTCTAAGTTTGTTTTCAATTTTAATTGTGTGAGTCATTTCTGCACTCCCCTTTTGTGAATTTTAGTTAAAAAGTTTCCTAAATATGTGGAGAGAATGTATTATCAATATTAGAAGAGAATAGTTTATTTGGTTCTTAAAATCGAAACTTAAGCACACACATGGTCGGGGAAATAAAAAATTATGCTTAAGCAACTTATAATAAGAAAAATAAAATTTTAGTTTCACGCTATGAGGACACAACATGAAAGACGAAATACTTCTAAATTTAAAGAGTCATATATACTTCTAAATTTAAATTTGGTCACGCTACGATGACACGACATGAAATACAAAATAAGCGGGAGCAAATTTTTCATCGTGACATTTACACGGTTAAGAATGTGCTATAATCACATACAATCGGGAGCAAATTTTACACCGTACCATCGGCACGGGTACACCCTAGTGTGTGTGTGTGTGTGTATATATATATATATATATATATAAAATATGAGAGGGGGGTCTTTTACTGTTCCAAAAAATTAACGATTGAGATCGAATTTTTTGGTGCAATCTTAGAGTGTGAGAGTGTGCCATGTCACAATTTACGTATTCTGACATGGCAAAGTGGAACAAACCAAAAAAAACTCTACCTCCCGTTCATCACGATTTCCCCTTATTCTATCCCAAAACTCAAACCCCTTCTACCCCCTTTACTGCAGGCTCCTTCTGAAAGTCGCCTACCTTTCAAACCCTACCACATACGATGCCTCCCTCCCACCCACATTCGCTGCCTCCCTCTACACTGCTTCAATCTAAAACCCTCTTCGCCGCTTCATACCTGCTTCATACATCATCCGACACCAACACAAAAGCCTGAACAGGTAACTAAGGTAAGATTTTAGAGGGAGGGGGTGATCTAAACTTTGGTTTTACATTTGGGGGTTTTAATTTCACACGATTTTATCCTTAAGGTGTGATTTTTGTAAGTTTCATTCTGGACACGCCCAAGCAATTATAAAGCCTCAACATGTAGCTAAGGTATAATTTTTGTTGGTTTTAGTGGTGATTCAGTACATACCCATGCCAGGATTTTACTGGTGATTCGGTACATACCCAAGCAATATATAAGGTTCACTTCATTCATTTAGTACGTTTTTCTACTAGTGATTTTTTTTGTTGATTTTTGTTGATAGTGGCATATGCCGGTGATTTTTGTTCATTTTTTTTACAGTGGCATCTATGGTGATTCAGTATATATAGATCCGAACGATTTCAGAACCATTGGTACATCATATATCATTGATTCAAATGCGATTCTGCTTCATCATCGGTAAAAGGTCCATTTTGTCAATGGTAAAACATAGAAGAAGGTTACCATCTGTTTCTCTCTTTATTTGATTTGAGAATTGGGTTTTGGGATTCTTAGCATTATAAATCTCATATTTAGATTTGGATTTGGATTTGAATTTGGATTTTCACTACAAATCTCAGATTTTAATTTGAGATTTGGGATTTTGTATTCTAAGCATTACAAATCCCAGATTTTGATTTGGATTTGGATTTGGATTTGCACTACAATAACACTTCTCTTGATTCTTATCATTTTCATTTTCACATTTCAATTCGATGTAACTGGGTTTCACCACTAATTATTTTTCTTTTCTTATCTTTGGCATTTGTAGGTAAGGTTTGGGAAGACTATAGTGATTTTTGGGGATTTTTTTTGTTTTATTTTGTATATGAGATACATTAATTGTTGATATAGTGGTTCTCATTCTTTTTTGTTATATTTAGTTTGTTTGTTGAATTTTTATGATTTTTATCATCTTTATTTGAGTTGATTTAAAAGACTCATATGGTAAAACCCTTATTTTAAATAATATGGCTTTAACTGCACTACTATTTGTGTAGGTTTTTATTGTTTCAGCTGATATGGGTTTACTGACATGAAAGAAAGAAAGAAAAATCTATGATTGGCTCTCTATTAATGATGGTGAGGGAAAGAAAGAGGTAATGAATCCCCTTATTTTAGTCATTTGTAAATAATCAAGAGTTTTTCTTCTTCTCTTTATTTATGTTATTTCAGTTATTTAAAGCCAAACCATATTGGCAGTTGACAAGGAAATGGATTTGTTGTGGACTGTCAAAGGTTTATGCCATCAACCTTCTTTGACATTTATATCGGTATGCAAATTTCATTTTATAAAATGGTCGTAATATGCTGATATTTACCTTAAAGTTAAGTTGAATTGATCAAATTTTGTCTTTGTATTTGTGTATGAAATTGGTATGTAGGCGATGGAATACTAAATATACAGATTTGTCTTCTAAAAAAATACCTTCCATTGTTTCACTTTTCTGATTATTTTCTTGAGTTACGTAATGTTTCTTTCCATCGTTTTGGCATTCCGACCAAGTCGTCTCTTTTTCTAGGTGTATACCTTTACTTTATGTGTTTTTTTTTAATTTAAAAGTAGATGGTTGTTTTTTAATAAACTAAAGTTGTTTAGTTTTTTCTTTTAATAAAGTTGTTGTTTATTAAAAATGACTGTTGGAAAATAACTTTCTTTTAATATCTTGACTTGCTATTTGAATTGACTATTTATATTTAGTTTTTTTTTGTATTAGGTCGCATTTTGAAAACTATGGACAATCATTATAGTGGAACATGTAGGACGAACTTAATTAATATATATGTGATTTTTTTAACGAAGTTTGTTTCGTTGAGATATTTGTTAGATGAATTTACGATCTTTGAATATTGTAAGATTAGTTGTTTCCCTTAAAGAGGGTGGATAGTCCTATAAACAAAGGAGACTTTGTCCATTTTTTTTATAAAAATTAATACTTTGTTTATTTGAGGCACAATGTGGATTTTGTTAATGAATATTGTATATTTCATGTTATATGTGAAGTTGTTTGATGAATTTAGACTTTTGAATGTTGATGGACAATTTGTTATTTGTTAAGCACGGTGAATAGTCTTATAAACAAATGAGATTATGACCAATTTTTTAAAATTATACTTTGCTTTGTTGGGAAACTATATTTTTGTCATTTTTGTAATTACGTACTTTCGAAATTTTTGTCGTTTTGCGATTACATGCTTTCAAAATTTTCACCGTGCCTTCCGGCACGAGCATATATATATATATATATATATATATATATATATATTTGTTTTGGTGTTAGTTTATTAGCAGGGGAACTCGAAATTGGCTTGCGTGATTACGGTGGTTGAATCCAAGTGAGTGTTTGAACTGTTGAGATGGAGTGTTTATTTTTTTTTACGTATGTGTGTGTTGGGGGGGGGGGGGGGGGGGGGGGGGGGAGGGTGAGAAAGGTGACACGTTCTTGCTGTTGATCCTTATTTCTGCGTTAGGGATTCATGTAGGTGGGTACTCTCGATCTCCTGTTTTCATAAAACAATCAGCTCGTCCAACTTTGAATTGAGCTCCTCCTGAATGCGTTGTGCTGCTACGAAAAATTCCTTGTACGAATCAGTAAAACTCCCTAAATTCTCTATCAGCACGGTGTGAACTTGTAAACTTCTAGAAACTATTGGGCGTTCCAGTGGGGTGTGCATGGCTTCAATGTCCTCACCCAACTCAACGTCCTCACCCCCCGTCGATGTGCCTAAATCTTCCTCCATGAATTGGGTCGAAGTGTTTGCGAAATTATACTTCTGTACATCCATTAAAATGTCAAAACAGCGATCATATGGAAAATTTCTTCCGATTTCATTTCTAAAATCGTCGATTGCATGCTTAATCTGTCAAAAAAAATCATGGGAAATAATTAATTCATAATATAAAGTATGAGAAGACAAAATTTTAAATTATAAATATGTCTAAAAATTATATTCTACACGTACCCACTCAGCCCGTGCTGTACAGCTACCACGGGTCACGCTAAATGCACGAGTCATTTTTGTGGAATACAACATACAATCTCGATTAATGGTTGTCCACTTGCCTTGCAAGACTTTTATCGATCGATGATATAGCACACCATCGGTATTATTGAACTCGGTTCGAATCTTCTCACACATCCTTTCTCTACGTTGGTTAGTGTCGGTCTTTCCGTCGATGGAATATTTACAATATGAATGACATAATACGACTTCATCAAACGAGCTCAAATTGGGAAGCCTCGATGTTTGAGAGGGAGAACCCATAGTTTTTAATTTTTTTGGAGTAAATAAGAATAAAAATTTTGGGAAGTTTTTGTGTGTGAAATTATATGGGGTAGAAACTATTTATGGTAAATAAGGATAAATAGCCATTGGAGAGCCGTTGGTGTCAGGCGCCTAACCTGTCCGCCTGGGCTGGGACGGGAAAATGTTGTCCGCCTAGGATGGGACGGACAAATGTTGTTCGTTTCTGGCACACTGTCAAATCCTCTATCCCCCCTCTCTAACTATGGGGCGTTAAACAGATCCCCTTCAAACATTAGCAGAGATGCCACCCACTGTAAACACATATTTGTCAAAGTGAAGGATCCATAATGGGTTTAGAGGACCCATTGTGGATGGCCTAAGTGAATCTGTAGACCATCTCTTTTCTAAAGGGAATATGTGTAAAAAATTGTGGAACCATTTCAGTGGCCTTATGGGTGTTGATCCGAATCGTGGATCTTTTAGAACAAGGTTGATAAAGTGGTGGACCAAGGCTTACTCAACAGTGTAAGGGTATTTGAAATGTGTTATCTCTCTTATGCACTCTAGGAATAAGGGGAGATATGAAGGTAAAAGTCATTTCTACCCCAAAATCGTTGATAATATTTGTGAGTTGATCAAAATCAATAGTTATGCCATGCCCAAACTCCCTAATAGGACCATTATTGAGAGGTTCCCTCCCTTACCTATTAGATGGAATCTTATGAACCCTTCCCCAGTGTATTGGTCTCCCCCGTTTTGGGTGTGATGAAGCTTAATGTTGATGGGTGTGCCAAAGGTACCCCAGGTGAGAGTGGTGGGAGTGGCATCCTTCGGAACGATAAGGCAGAAATGGTCTTGGCATTTTACTGCTACTTCAAAAAATCCACTAACACTAAAGTAGAAGCCCTATCCATTTGGCAAGGTTTGAAGCTATGTGAGGTGTTAAAAGACTATCATATTATAGTGTAATCCGATTCGAAGCTTATTGATAGACAGGGTTTCGCCGCGGCGCGAGCGTAATCTGCGCGCTGGTCATTTTTGAATTCGGCTCACCTGCACTATACAAAAACCTAAACTTATTACTACACTCAATGGGTCAGTATAGCGTCCAAGTCCGGGTATCAAAAATCCACACAGACAAGTTGCTAGAATTTATAGGGTTTAGTGCTTCAGAAATAAAAGTGAAAAAGATAATTACAACAGAAAAAGGAAAAGATGCAGAAAGGGAAAGTTTATATTAAGCGAGGGAAAATAAAGCTAGACTAATAAAACGTTAAAACTATAGGTTGCGTCGAATATCCCTCACCCGATTTAATTAGTCTAAAATGGTTACATGGGACGATGAGTTATTACGAATGCGTCTCGTTTCGACAGTTAATTAAATCAGGAGTTGTCACACCCCTAAACTTACATAAAAGCCTAATAAGATTTTGGCGTCAACAAATACCCCGAAAATTACGCACGCAAGGTCGTAAGCACGGAGCATACATGATATGCCCCGTTAAATCTCCTAGGCGCAATAACTAGGACAATGCACTCGAAATAGACCCGTAAACTCGATCACCAAAGCAAAGCAACATGTCAACCCGAAATGAGTTCAATCCGACACAACCTAGACTAATTTAGCTAGAAAGCATATTAAAAATGCGGTAAATAAACGCGGTAAATAAACGTAATAAATCTACACTAGAAAGCACGAAAAGAAAGCATGTAAACCTAATTAACAAAATAGGAAAATTAACTACAAAGCAAGAAAACTAAGGAAATACAACTTAAAGTAATGGAGAGGGAAGGTGAATAGTCCACTTACAAACCCAAATGGGTGTCAAACCAAGAGGAAATGAAGAATGAATTCTCAAACACCCAAACCCTAACCTAAACTATCTAAAAAGTAATTATTTCTGATTTTAGAAACCAAAATTTATTTATATAGTAAGTGGGAATTAAAATAGAAAAGAAAAGGAAAAAGAAAAGAAAATAATAAAGGCAACAAATATCTGCTACTCGATGTCGACCGGTCGCGGTCGACCGTGCCTTTACGTTAAGGCCCACTATCTCCTTTCCACGGCAAAATACAAAATCGTGATAGACCGGACCTTACCCCGCAGATGACCGATACTTTGTTTCTCAGCCTTGTTTAGTCCATGAAGAGGGGGAAAGGTTGATTATGAAAATGGCCATAACTTCACCATCCGAACTCCAAACGACGCCCCATCTGTGGCCACGCGATGCTAACTCAAGAACTACGCATCCGTGGAATTTCCATGAGCCGGATATGAAAAGTGAATTGACTAAAATTCCCTTGAAGTAGCGTCCAGCGACGGAACTTCTCCGAAATGCAACTGATCCTCACTTTTAGTGTTCCAATACCTACAAAAGCACAATTAACCCCTGCAAAGCATATATATATCCAAATCCAAGGTTGTATGGTTAATGAGCATAAATATAGGAATTTAGGACCGTAAAAGCGCTAGAATGCATAAAGATAAAGGGCAGAAATATGCAATATTCGATACGAATCACACCCCCTAACTTAAACATTGCTAGTCCCTAGTAATGAAACAAACAAAACCAGTCCACAGAGGGTAGTGCAAGACGAATATATGCATCAAAATATAAATGCCACTTTCTTAGGGAGGACGATTGCATTTACATATGTAATAAGCCATTAAACCCTGGGTTACCCTAGTGGATGAGTGTCGTCTCGTGAGAGTTTTCAGGGATGAAACCCACAAACATCATACAGTTTTCTCAAAATATGGTCAAACCAACATGTGACAAGCCCAACAACAATGAAAAAGATTTCATATGCATTATTAACACAATGAACAAATTCAAACAAAAGTCTGAATCGTTAACATTATAGAATGCACCTCATAGAATTGAAACCTTAAAATGTGGGAGGGGAGTGGTAAAAACTTATATAAATTGAATACTAAATAAAGCAAGCATATATTTAATCCTCACGGGTATTACACTCATCAAGTGAATTCACTCGACATGCGGGCATAAAGAGTAAATGTAAATCGAAACTAGGCTGCACACATGTCACAAATGAAGAACGCTATATATAAAATGAAAAATTGTAATCTGAATGAAAGATACCGCACACTAAAAGAGGCGAAACGTATTTTTACATATTATCAAAACTATTTAAACCTTTGAATTACATCTACTTAAGATCACATAGGACTTTAATAGGGCTGTAATGTAGGCTAGGCTAGGGTACGAAATGAAGGATAAGTATGTACGGGTTCAAAGTGGTCTGAAATGAAAACTCGGGATAATGGGAAGAATGCGGGCAAAATCAAAATTGGAAAACAAGTTCCAAGCAAGCATTGGATATATCATTTGGAGAGCAATCAAAGCTTATTGAACTATATACACAACATTTACAACTTTCTCTTTCTTTTTCTTTTCTTCTTTTTCTCATGTTTTCTTTTATTTTCATTTGCTTTTCACTTATCTTTGTCATCTCTTTTTCACTTCTTTCTTTTCTCATATTTTCTCACTCTTATATGCCTAAATTGCAACCGACATCATCCAATCCCATGTAACATTCCAAAAAAAGGTATGGAAGGTAACATGTATGGTTTATAACTCCAATTCAGAGTTGGTTATGGGATTGGGGTTATGAAATGAAGGGCTATATTTAGGCTCAAAGGGGTTGACGAGGAGAAACATATAGGGTGAGGTCAAGGCTAATATGGGTGATATAACAAGTATGGCCTATGATCATATCATAAAGTTTACGCAATTCCCGAGAAAAAAAAACTTTGAAAATCATGCTCAAGTAATGCATTTCATATATGAAATCAATTAATGAACGATCAAATGAAATAATTGAGAGATTACCAACGACTGTAACGTTTTCAAAGAGGAAAGAATAGTGTATACACTCACAAATGAAGAAAGGTACAAAGCTTACTCGGTGTAAGTATATACAATGCAACAAGAGATTACCGAGTTATAAAATCTTAAACCAAATCAATAAAGCAAGAATGGTGCATGTGCTCATGGGATTAAAGTTTAATTCATGAAGTTATTCATAATATCAATAATTGAGGAATAAAGTCTAACAACTTCTAAAATCGAGAACATGCATCATTAGGTTGTCTATTGGATCGGGCAATTATTGAAATTTATCATAGAAAACAAAGGAAAAATGCCCCAAAAAGGAGAAAAAAAATCTTTTTGAAAATTTTGAATTTTTCTAAGAAAAGCATACTAAGTGACTAACATGTGAGCAAAAACATGGACTAAATAAAGAAATGGATAGAATATCCCACACCCCCTTACTTAAAACCTGACATTGTCCTCAATGTGAATTAAGAACCAAGTTAAAGAGAGGAAAAGAGCGATATTACCCAAAATTGGAGCGATCCCCATAAGAACAAGTCCAAAGAATCTACAAAATAAGTTAGTATTGAGCATAGCAAAAACAAATAACAAAGAATTAACTAATTACACTAGACTAAATTAAAAAGGGAATAAAAGATAAAAAGAAAAAAAACTAAGTATATACAACCTACTATTTAGGCTTCACACTAACTGTACACTAGAAGTCTAAATAGTTGAGGGTCCACCATGAAAATGATTTGACTTTGGAGGATAACCGGTGTACCCTCACTCTCAAGCATGCCTTCCCAAAAATATGAATTCTGTTTGAACAACGAAAGGCATGTGTAAGGAGAAAGAAATGAACCATCGCCAATTAAAAATTTTGGAGGGACGATGGGGGATTTGGATTGAACGGGTGACAAAAACATGTGAGGACCGAGAAAATAAGAATATCCTCCCAAGGATTTTGAAATTGGAATTGGGGGGCGCACATGAAGGCAAAGATGCGTTCATGGAAGGCGACTCGAACAAGTACTCCTCGTCGGCGAAAAGGTTTAACACATTAAAGTTTGAAACAGACTCATCGGATACTTGTGACGGTGTGATAACAGAGAATGAAAATGGGGAGGAAAAAAATTCAAACTTAAGTGATGAGTCATCATTGCTTGAAGATTGAGTTTCGAAGGAAATAAGATCATTTTCAATGAAATGTTCTTCTTTAGGAGCCAAAGAAGAAATCATTTCATTGGAAATAGATATAACATCATTTTCATCCTCACTTTCAAAATCTATTACACAATGGGCAAAGTCGACAATGATTTTTTCCAAAGTAGGCGCAAAGTCGACATTTGGTTCAAAACATTCCTCGACTTCAAAAGTCTTGGAAGAAAAATCGTCATCGGATTCAGATAATAAATCCAATTCATGTTCCCAGAAACGAGTTTGTTCCCGATAATGATTTTTAATTTTCTCATTTTCAAGCATACGCAATCCCTCGCCAAAAGTCATAGGCCGAGGTGCGAATTTTTGAAAATGCGAACTTTAAAAATTACCATCGGACTTAAACTTAAACTCATTATTATAGGAATTTTGAAAACTATTACAATTCGTTTCAAAATTCCTATTATAAGGAATTAGAGGCCCAAAATCATTATCATCATCATCAGAATTCCAATAACCCAAGTTTTGACTTTTGTTATACTCGCCCAAAGTCATTTGTGAATTTGTAATTTTTTGGGACTCTAAGTATTGACCAAAAGTCAAAGAATTACGGGAATTTTGAGAATTATAATAATGATTATCGAAAGAATTGGAATAAGACATGCTTACCCCAAAAATGGCTCCAAGTGGCGAATTCCACAAAGTAGATGCGCACGGGAAATTCAAACGTTTCTTGGCGCCCAAATGTAGAAGTCCTGTAATATATATATATATATATATATATATATATACTCTACTAAATTACATATCGCATGTCATAAGAAGATCTAATTTATAGGCAATTAATAATTAAATAAATAATTTATTTAAATGCAAGAAAATACGAGGTATTGCACAGAAGTTTAACTAGGAGGTAGAAATGTGGAATGTGAAGAAACAGGTGTCAGATCTAAGGTGAAAATGTCCCCTATTATTAATACCTATTGTATACTAGTGAATGACATCCAGAGTTTATGCCAAATGTTTTACCAAACACAAGCCAAGTCTCAATTTATGCCTCCTCCAACGTATACCTCTCAAATGCCTCAAGTTTTCCCCTCTCAATTGACACAAGGTTTCCCGTATTAATTCGTTCTTGCTAATTTTTCCCTCAAAAAGAAGTTCCTTGATAAGAAGCACCTGTACCTATTGCACCCTCTCCTCGATCATCATCAACTTCCCAGAACGGTGACTATAGTGATATGTATTATGTAAAGAACTTGCACAACACAAAGTTTATTCAACAATGCATGTTTATTTCTACAATTTGAAAAAATGGTGCACAATATCCCTTTGAGAAGAAATGAGGCTCAGGTATTGGTGGAGTAAATCTACTCAAGTGTGAAGAGGAGTAGGTGGATGTTAACCACCTTGGTGACAGGGCTCCCATTTCTGAGTATTTGAAGTCATTTATGCCATGGCCAATTTATTTTCTTTAAAAGTTGGTGTAGTGAACAATATTAATCCCAAAGAAATATTTTATTTTAATTTTCTTGGACAAGATTATAAATATTAATCACGCAGCTGATGTATTGGACAAGTTTATGAAAAATATTTTTATTTATTTGCCTTTTTATAATGATATATTGCTTCAAGTATTTTTCATATTAAATTGAATGAATTCATTTGGATTTTTTATGAGAGTTCTTGTATGAAACTTGACCATCATTTAAACTTATTTATATATGAGAATTGAATTAGGAAGAACATTAAATGTATTTTCCATAATATAAATAGTGGATGGGAGAGAGTGCTTGGGTATTTGATAAGCATGTAAACGTTTATGAATTTGTTAAGTATGTAATTGTGACAAGATATTTAATTATTTGGAAGACTTTGAGTTGCATTTTGTAAGGTGGGGTCTTTTATGGATTATAAGATATGGACATTACATGGGGAAAATAATGTAACTTATGTCCTGAAATTATTATTGGAACCCAACCATGTGGAATTAATGAATGATTTGCCAACACATCGTACTTTGACTGACCTAATTGATGAAACTTACGGAGTCCACCATCATAAAAAACACCGACCCATGGATTTAGATAGCTCGCATTATGAACAAGTTAATGAACAAGCTGATTCCCAATTATACGAAAGAGTGAATAGCTCAATTAACCACTAAATAAATAATCGAATGAGTTGTGGGTTGAAGATGTGAGGGCTTTTCACTCTGATTGTGAGCGATCAATTGGTTTCTAGGCTGAGGGATCTTCTCTCTTTGAAATTTCCATGGTTATTATGGATTTCCCAAGTTTGCAGTCCGGAGGCAAAAACCTTCCGAAAGATCTTAGTAAAATGAAGTCCTAGTCTAAACAATTAATATTATTTAACTCATCGTATTAGAAAGAATACGGCGTAAGTAATGTAAATGATGTGATGCACACAAAGAATAATTTTTCAAACATATCATAGGAAAATGTTGGGGTGGATCTTAGTTGAAAGATGTAAATAAGGCATGATGTGATCTTTTTTTATAAATTAGAATATTTTATTCAAAAGGAGAAAAAAAGCCTTTCTCCAATGGCAGAACAAGTTTAACAACATCGAATTTTAAACTCCCTAACAAGATCAAGATCCATACTAGATTTACAATCTGTGAAGGGGAAAGCTAAAAAAGAATCCCTAATGCCATCGCAAATATTAGATATTAAAACTTCAATCTTCATAGCATGGTCATCATTTCCAGATCTCCCAAGTAATAAGAATTGGAATAATGATAAGAAGGCATGATGTGATCTAAACGTGATATATATATCAAAAAAATGTATGTGGTAAAAAATTGATCACAATAGGAAGAAACTTGATTCCCACCAGTGCTTTTACTTTGATTACTAGTGACAAAAAATCCTCTTAGACACGTTGTTTAAATTGAAGACTCTGACCATTTATTCAAGTAATTTTCACATGGTTGTAAACTATATTAATCCCTTTATTATTTAGGAAATAAATTTTTGCACAAAGATATTTGTACGTAAATTATGCAGAATAGTGTGTGCCTCACCTTACCGTGTGTAAAATTTGTAAACAGAAAGAACATTGCAGTTGCGAAATCAACTCTATCCTAGGCGACATGTGTCTTATATATTTTCCTATATCATTTTCTAACATAAATGTCCACCTCCTTATGCATCTATGCGATGGGGTGTTGTTGTGTGGACCTATAAGGTATTATTTAATGTATTCGTACGAGTGCTTGATGAAAACCTTTAAAGATTATGTTAAGATTACATAGTATATTGGAGGGTCGATTGCAGAAGAATATATAACAAAATAATCATGTTATATGCTCAGGAACATATTTCGAAACAAGGAACAAGGAGGTTCAATCCTTGTGTCAAACGGGTGGTCGAGGAAATTGACGAGTTTAAGGATGTAGTGCCTTTTGGGAACCTTGCAGAGGTGAGACTCACAAAAGTGAAATTTGAGAAAGAAACTCATTATATTTTTAAAACATGAGATAAAGTTGAAGAATTGAGAGAGTAAGTACCTACATATATAATGTTTTTTTGTTTAAGTACATTTATTGTCTATAATTCCATCTAATTTATATAAGTTCATGAACACGTATAGGAAGTATGAGAGCGAACTTGCTTGAAATCAAAAGCAAAAAGTCCACAAGACACGATGGATGATTGTGAGGTATGTGTCAAAAGAGGTAATTGTCACCTCATTTGATGTGGTTAATTATGCATGTGTTATAAAACATACCCTAATATAAATCCAGTAATAAATGCATCTTTTAAAAAGAAGTTACGTCTCTTAAAGGATTGCACGCCTAGCCAATGGTCCTAGCTTTCATGCAAAAGAGTTTAAAAATCCTACGCCAATGGTTTTGATTTCATCCCATACCCATGTGAGGAAAAACTATTGACGAAAACAACAAAATTTTAATTTCCACCTTGACTTCTTGTGTGGCTAGAAAAAGTGATAAAAATCCAAAGGATACAATATTTACCTATTACGGAATCGTCCAACAAATCCTAGAACTAAAATACATAGATTTCAAAGAAAATGTATATTGTGACTGGGTGAAGGCGAGGGACACTACTAATGGTTCTAAAGTTGATCCTCCTACAAAACGTTTCATGGTAGATTTATCCAAGATGAAGAGTAAAGATCACATACTAGACAAACATTTTGTTTATGCCTTTTAAAACTTAAAGAATGTATTGTAACCAAATGGCATAAATGACGAAAATTGGTTTGTTATTTTGCATGCGCTGAAGAGTTTGACTACTCATGCAAATGCGTTAAAGCCACCTACAGTATTTCGACATTCTCTTAATAACAAACCTAATTTGAAGGGTGATGTTCAAAATGTAGACGATTATTGAGCGTTAATACATCATTTTATTACTACATGCTATTGTAAATTTAGCGATGATTGAGTGTTGATATATTAATTTATGTTCATATCTGATTTTGTTCTCAGATTTCGTGAAGTTGATATTTTCTTTCTCTAGTTGGGTGAAGGTTTATATCATGTTTGCACGGTTGAAAATTTATTTTCGATGTTTCTTTTTACATCATTATTTATTTGTGACAAACTCTAATGTTCTTAGGTTACAAACTGTAATTTTGTATATACTCTAAGTTATGTATATACGACATTATCCACATCATTATTAGGTATATATATGTTTGATAAATGATTCATTCCTATTTTTAAGAAGATGATCTCTAGTTAGGGCAGTTGCGAACATCGATTATAACGAGACTGCATATACTTTTGGGATACCAAGGAACATAGCCAGTTCATAGATATTGGATGCTCTCGATAAATATGAATGTAAGTAGTTTATGAATACTGCAGGCAATTCATAAATACTAAGGAATGTATGCATGTAGATACTGAAACCAGTTCGCAGATACCAAGGAATGTAGGTTATTTAAAGATACTATAGGTATTTCATAGATATAAAAGGATCCCCAAAACTTTTATGAATACTATGTCAAACAACATAGCATTAAGTACATATGTATAAATTTTAATATTATTAGTTTGGATTAATTTAATTAATTTGATCGCTTGGTAATTTTAATATTATTAGTTTTTATATTGATGAATTGGTTAGACAGTTAAATAGTTCTATAAAAGGTTTGAAACGTGTACATGATTTTTTTCGAAATGAACAAATCAAAAATTATTTTTAAATAAATTCATTCTGGCTCACGGTCATCACCCTTAAGAATAATGTGACAAATTTATCCAAAGTCACAGTCGTAAATCGTGACAAACACGTTTTGGGTCCTAATTTTTTGATGTAACCAACGATAATGTTATCACGGTGATTGTCACACATTAGGACCGTGACTTATGGATTTATTAGTAAAGGTCCCCACCCGTGACCATTTCCTGAAATTGATGTTTTGGATGAGTTCAAGTACTGTGAACTGCAAAATGGCTACACCAGATTTTGTTACAATCCAGGATGATGACAAAAAGAATTAGTCATGAGCATGGATCATGATAATTTATGGGTTTTGGTCTATTGGTTACACCTCTCACTCTTCCACCATGTCCCTACCCACCTCCCTTACACCATCTTCGTATTCTTCATTTCTCTTTCCTCACTTGCCCCCATCGTCCACACCACCTACCATGAACTCCTCCATGCAACCCCTACAATCCCATCCACCTTAAAATATGTTCTCTACTAGCTCATACCACTCATTTTCACCACACACACTTCAATAACACTCATTCTTTTTACCTTTCTCGGTTTCACGTTTTTAGTATGGAAAGTTATAAAATCAATGATTTTTTGGGGGGTTAGATATATTATGATTCAATTTTCTTTGTGGGTTTAGTGTAGTGGTATATATATATATATATATATATTGTTGTTAGTTTATCAACAAGTTAACTCGGCATTGGCTTCCGTGATTACGGTGGTTGAATCCAAGTGAAGGTTTGAACCGTTGAGGTGGAGTGTTTATCTTTTTTGCGTATGTATGTGTGGGGGTGAGAAAGGTGACGCATTTTCGCTGTAGATCCTTATTTATGCATTTGGGATTCGTATAGGTGGGTACTCGATATGGGTGGTGATCTTGGTTGGTGTAAACTAGTGGTGGGATTAGACTTGTATATTCAAGGAGGTGGAGTGTTTTTTGTTCTCCATGTGTATATATGCATTACAAGGAAATTATAAATACGACGGTTTTTTGGTATTAAAAGGACTTTTATGGTGAGTTTTCCAATGCAGAGGAGGATTTAGATCACCAATATGCGATCTTGACTTTTCTAATGAAAGTGGGAAGGTCACTCATGGTTGTGGTTTAAGTAATGCTTACACCATATTTCATTGTAATGTTCATTATAGCGGTGGTACTAACGTTAAGAGAGAGAACCATGATTTTTTCTTTTCTTTTTTTTAGTATCTCTTAAGATGGATAGTTTACTCTTTACAATTATTTTTGTGGAGGTATCTTTAAGTTATATTATTATATTTATATTAAATACATGAGTTGTCTACTATTGAAATTTCAATTATGCATGTTGTACTCATTCGTTATCTTATCTATATGTTTTATATATATATATGTTGGGGATTAACATGTTAAAAAAAATTCTACCTTAAGAACTTAGATTGATCACGAATTAGAAAGTAAACTAAAACAACTATATTCAAAGAATAAATTTAGGGTTCAGATCAAGCTACCTTTCAAATCTTGTAGGTTATATGATATAGGAGAAATACTTGATCAAGGGAATGATGGGGATTCCTTTGTTTAACTTCTAAATCCGTCCTAGAATGTGTAATAGGACTTAGATCTTCCATGATATAATCCACCTAAAGAAAGTCATGTGTGGGGGAACTTTCGGAGATCAACTTGGTGAAATATGAGAAAAAACACTTTCTCTCCCCTCACCCTTTTAAAACAATGTGAATCGTGTTTTTCCTCTCCTTCTTGGACGCTTTTAAGTGCCACGTTCATTTTAAACCCCTTTCCTTGACCCATGTAACTACATATATGAGCGTGGTTTGTGCCAGAAAGAATTTCCAGAGATTTTTAGGGTTGCTACTTAGTATATAAACTATATTGGGGACCCGAGACTAATAACTAAATTAGTTTTCAAACAAAAATATCAAAATCTCATATTACACCTCGTTATGTATTTTCGTCTCCATTTATCAATAATTAATTTCACTAAAAAATTACAGTTGCACTCCAATTTAATTATATCAAAACTACTGTAATAATAAGGTCTTGTTTGAAAATTTAGATAGTACATATTATGATTCCCAATGTAAAGCACACAATACCCGCCTTGTGAAATTTAATTTGCCGTTAATCTATTTCACCAAATCTTATTTATTCATTGGTATCAAACATTACTTATTTGATTCTCTACTAGATTACAAAATCCACCGGTTGGGATTACCAATAGAATCAGAACTTATAAGTTATCAAGTGGTATCACAATCTGGGATATCTCTCAAATACGAGGTTCTAAATGATCTCAGACATATCCACACAATAATTTTTCAACTTGCGGAGATTTATACCCAATGAATTGAATCAAACCCAGAGCAATCAAATCAATAATTATTTGCACATTACAATCCACATAATCCTTGGGATTAAAAGATTATACACCCTTTGCAGATATTATGAGATTGTGAAAGTATAATCTATTCATCTTATAGACTTAAATCTCAGTGGTAGTCATGTTCAATATATTCCCGATGTATTAGTACGATCCTCTTTGAACTAATAGATAAGTTCTTAAACCGTACGAATGGTTCCCGTAATCAAGGTAAACTACTAAGATCATGCATGAAACTTTATTGATAGAATGTCAACTCTCAATCTAGGTTGTGAACTGTTCAATTAAATTAGAACCGAAATGTTGATCTTCTGTGATGAGGCCAAAACCAACTCACCAGAATTCCTACTAAGTCTAATTGTTTGACATTCATACATTATATTTAAAAACAAATATAACACATGATCACAAACATGATTCCTTTTTCAAAACAAACATAAAATTGATTTTAAGAATAAATACTTAATAATCTCCCACTTAATCTTAAATCCATGTTCCTTTGCATTTAACACCTAATCTGTTCTTATCTGATGCAAATCTTTATCACAATTTTTCACCCCATTTATTCAACCCCTTGAACTAGGTGATACCTATAGACAATGTTCTTATCTCTTTTAATGGGTGTTGAGTTCTTTTGAACCTATGGTTGTTCCGTCATTAACACAATGAATGGACAATTGCAACAAAGGCACCTCACCCAAGTCACTTACAGTAGAGAATTTACGTTAGCATAATGATCGTCATAATCAAATTGCAAGAAAGAATAAAAATATCTTCATTCATGATTCAAACTTATAATACTTGTGACTCTCAATTAATCTTGGCAAAATCCTCCCCATAAAAGTACAATTTTTGGCCCTCAAATAAAATAAACTCTCTAAAAAAATGCTCTAACAAATTGTGTCTAAAGGCTCTCTACAATTTTTTGTTTAAAATAATGAGCGCAAGGGTCCTGTTTATATGCCTAGTGGTGAGATATTTTATTTAGGGTGAAACACTATATAATTGGTTGTATATGATTTGATAATTATCTCGCGGGGGCTTCGAAAGAGTTGAAAATAATTGAGAATTTTTTTTCTATTATTAATAATAACTATCCTCAATTTTTATCACTATTCACCGCACCAGCTTTAAGTGCATTTTTTACCCCTAAAAATCAAAATCTCATTTTTTCTTGAACTTCAAAGTTCTGAATCATTTCAAGACCATTTCGAAAAGCTAAGGCTTGACCTCAGCAGACACTCGAGCGATTTTATAAAAAAACATTCAGTACAGTTGTGTCAACCGTGTCATGTCACGACGTATCCTAATAAGCTTCCAAGCAACATCCACTTCAATTCCATGAAAATCCACCTTCATCTTCTCCAAAAATCCTCCAAATATACCTCCAAAATTCGTAGCACTTCTTTACCAATGGAGTAAATGGGTGTATTTGGTTCAAATGTGGTGGAAAATATCCTAAAAATGGTGTTTTATGGTTTGTGTATGGTGGAGGAGTGGTGGATTGGTGGTGGGTGGAGGTGGAAGACCACCCACCTGTGTGTGTGTGTGTGTGTGTGTGTGTGTGTCCTTCTACCATTTCTCCCAACTATAAATAACCTAAATACACCAAACAAACCCTTATAAAACTCCCTTAAAATCAAAAATCCTGTTTTGGCCCTTATGGACAGATCTGGACTTGACAAAACGTGACAGCGCACAAGGGAAAACTGGAATAAGAATCTCGATTTTTCTCGTTCGAATGAATTCCCTATGTCATTCAAACGACTGGACCATGTCATTAGAATAGTAAATCACACGACCCTTCGCGCGACCGGCGACTGTAAACTAGTAGCACGTCGTTAGATGCCATGTATCTCGTGACCTTTGTCACGACCTTGTCATTCGAACGACATTCCCTTATCGTTTGAACGACCTAGTTTCTTCTTCTTTTAATTTTCTTCGATTTTCACCCACAATTATTTTATAATTAACTCCTCCTCATTTATAACCCATATATAATTTTGTTAAATCTTTGGGGTAGGGTGTTACAAACTTCCCTCCTTGGAGAATTTCATCCCCGAAATTCCCATCCATCAATCCTTAAGCTTATGGGGTCCATAAACTTCTAATTTAAGTCCTAGAAATCCTCCAAGACAAAGTCCTCGAAGTTCTTACACTAAGGTCACCGAATAATAAAAATGCAATATTTTCTAATGCTCACTATTTCGTTAACCATGACATCAAATGATCGACCCCGACTCTCCACTCGCCTTATGAACAAGTCCAAACCATCCTTGGCAGTACTTGTTCTCGTACTTACAACATAATGGCACCTCTATGGGAAAACCCCTTTTAGCGATCAATGCTCACCCAAAGAAAATCATAATACAACAAACCGTCGTATAGATATCATCAAAAATCAATTCTAGCCTAGGACCGTACATCCTGTGTTCCATAACTTTCAGGTCATCCTAACTATATAACTCGCATGAGTTATGGGTAAATATACTATAATATTCTCTCACTCCAAGGAGGAATAATCCATTAATTCATTACCACACACCCGATAAGTTTGAGGATTGCAGTTGTGAAATAAACTCTATCTGAGGCAACAAGTGTCTTAGATATATATTTTACTATATCATTTTCTTACATCAACTCCCCCCCCCCCCCCCCCCTTATGCATCTATGCGATAAGACGTTATTGTGTGGACCTACTAGGTATCGTTTAATGTATTCTTTCAAGTGCTTGATGAAAACCTTTAAAGATCATATTAAAATTACATAGTATATTGGAGGGTCAATTGCAGAAGAATATATAACAAAAGAATCATGTTATATGCTCGGAAACATATTTTGGAACAAGAGACAAGGAGCATCAATCCTTGTGTCGAATGAATGGTCGAGGAAATTGACGATTTTAAGGATGTAGTGTCTTTTGGGAACCCTACAGAGGTGAGACTTACAAAGGTGCAATTTGAGAAAGAAACTTGTTATGTTTTTAAAACACAAGATGAAGTTGAAGAATTGAGAGAGTAAGTACCTACATATATAATGTTTTTTTGTTTAAGTATGTCTATTGTCTATATTTCCATCTAATTTATTTTAAGCTCATGAACACGTATAGGAAGTATGAGAGCGAACTTGCTTGAAATCAAAAGAAAAAAGGTCCACATGACGCGATGGATGATTGTGAGGTATGAGTGCCAAAAGAGGTAATTATCACCTCATTTGTTGGGGTTACTTATGCATGTGTTGTAAAACATACCCTAACACAAATCCACTAATAAATCCATCTTTCAAAAAGAAGTGGTGTGTCTTCAAGGATTGCACAGCTAGGCAATGCTCCCAGTTTTCATGCAAAAGAGTTTAAAAAATTCTACGCTAATGGTTTTGATTTCAACCAATACCTATGTGAGGAAAAACTATTAATGAAAACAAAAAAAATTCAATTTCTGCCTTGATTTTCTGTGTGTATCGAAAAAATGATAAAAATACAAAGGACACAGTATGTACCTATTATGGAATTGTCCAATAAATCCTAGAACTGGATAACATTGATTTCAAAGAAAATGTATTCTATTGTGATGGGGTGAAGTGAGAGGACACTACTAATGGTTCTAAAGTTGATCCTCCTACAATTATTTTCACGGTAGATTTATCCAAGATTAAGAGTAAAGATCACATACTAGACGAACATTTTTTTTAAACCTTTTAAAACTTAAATAAGATATTCTACCCAAACTGCATAAATGACGAACGTTAGTCTGTTATTGTGCATGCGCCAAAGGGTCTGACTGCTCATGAAAATGCATTAAACCCCTACAATATTCGACATTCTCTTGATAACAACCCTAATTTGAAGTTGTTGTCCTTAATGTAAACGATTATTGAGTGTTGATACATTATTTTATTACTACATGTTATGTAAATTTAGAATATGATTGAGTGTTGATATATTAATTTATATTCATGTCTGATTTTATTCTTAGATTTCATGGAGTTTATATTTTCTTTCCCTAGTTGGGTGCAAGTTTATATGATGTTTGCACGAATGAAAATTTATTTTCGATGTCTATTTTTACAACATCATTTGTTTGTGACAAATTCTAATATTCTTAGGTTTCAAACTCTTACTTTTTATATACTCTAATTTTATGTATATATGACATTATCCACATCATTATTAGGTACATATGTTTGATAAATGGTGCTTCATATTTTTGACAAGATGATCTCTAGACAGGGCGGTCGCAAACATCAATTATACTCAGACTGTGTATACTTTGGGGATACCAAGGAATATTGCCAGTTCATAGATATTGGATGGTCTCTATAACGATAAATGTAGGTAGTTTATGGATACTGTAGGAAATTCCTAAATATTAAGGAATGTATGCATGTAGATACTGAAACCAGTTCATAGATACCAAGGAATATAGGTAGTTTATAGATACTTTAGGTAGTTCATAGATACAACATGATCCCCAAAACTTTTATGAATACTATGTCAAACAACATAGCATTAAGTACATATGTATGGATTTTAGTATTATTAGTTTGGATTCATGTAATTAATTTGATGGCTTGGTAATTTTAATATTATTAGTTTTTGTATTGATGAATTGGTTAGCTAATTAGTTCTATAATAGGTTTGAAACATGTACATTATTTTTTTAAACGAACAAATGATCATTTTTTTAATTAAAATCATTATGGGTCACAGTCATCACCCATGACAATAATCGTGACAAATTTATCTGGAGTCATGATCGTAAATCATGATAAACACTTCTTAGGTCATGATTTTTTGCCGTAACCAACGATAATGTTATCATGGTGATTGTCGCACATTAGGACCGTGACTTATGGACTTTTTAGTCAAGGTCCCCACCCATGACCATTCCCGAAATTAATGTTTTAGATGGGTCCGAGTACGGTGACCTTCAAAATGGTTACATCAGATTTTATCACAACCCCGTATCATGACAAAAAGAATTAGTCATCAACATGGATCATGATAATTTTTTTTTTTTGGGGTAGTGGTTACACCTCTCACTCTTCCACCATATCCCTGCCCACCTCCCTTACACCCTATTCGTATTCTTCATTTCTCTTTCCTCACTTACCCCCATCGCCCACACCACCTACCATGACTTCTGCCATACAACCCCCACAATTTCATCCACCCTGAAATCAATCCTATACTAGCTAATGCCACTCATTTTCACCACACACGCTTCAATAACACTCATTATTTTTACCTCTATCGGTTTCACACTTTTCGTATGGCAGGCTATAAAATGAATGATATTTTTGGGTTTTAGATCTATTATCATTTGATTGGTTTTATGGGTTTAATGTTGTGGTATATATATATATATATATATATGAGAGAGGGGTCTTTTACTAATCCAAAAAATTAATAATTGAGATTGAATTTTTTGGTGCGATCTAAGAGTGTGAGAGTGTGCCATGTCACAATTTCTTTTTCAAACAAAACCCTACTCAAATTTTTTTTTCAATCTCGTTCATTGCGATTTCCTCCTTATTTTTTCCCAAAACTCAAATCCCTTCTACCCCCTTTACTACAGGCTCCCTCTCGAAGTCACCTCCCTCTCAAACCAGTCCTCTCAAACCCTAGCACCTATGATGCCTCACTCCCACCCATATTCGTTGTCTCCCTCTACACCGCTTCAATCTAAAACCCTCTGCACCGCTTCATACCCGCTTCATACATCAGCCGACACCAACACAAAAGCCTCAACATGTAACTAAGGTACGATTTTAGGGGGGGTGATCTAAACTTTGGTTTTACATTTGGGGGTTTTAATTTCACACGATTTTATCCTTAAGGTGAGATTTTTGTAAGTTTCATTCTGGACACACCCAAGCAATTATAAAGCCTCAACAGGTAGCTAAGGTACAATTTTTGTTGGTTTTAGTGATGATTCAGTACATACCCATGCCAGGATTTTACTGGTGATTCAATACATACCCAAGCAATATATAAGGTTCGCTTCATTCATTTAGTACGTTTTTCTACTAGTGATTTTTTTTTTGTTGATTTTTGTTAATAGTGGCATATGCCGGTGATTTTTGTTCTTGTTTTTTTTTTTTGTTGACAACATTTTCGATTTTTGTTCATTTTTTTATAGCGGCATATATGGTGAGTCAATTTCACTTCTAGTTGTACTTATTGAGCATTACAGTTTTATTTTGAAGAGTGTATGATAAAGGACTTGTCATAGGGCATGTATTAAAGACTATTATGACATTAATGTTATTTGAAATACCTAGTTGATGATTCTTCTCATATTTTGTAATATTATACTGTGACGAACTATTAAATCTATCAACTCTGATGTATAAGAATTGTCCTATATTGTTTAAGTCTTAAATTGTCCTATTATACTTTGCCTCTCTTTTCCTTTAGGCTCTTGCCAATGGTTGCCTTTTATGCAAAGAAGATTTACTCCCTTTGTAGCCCTTTTTCCATTGCTCGCTCATATTTTTCAAACGAAAGCAAACTCTTGAGCAATGATTTTTACATGCAAAAATCCCCTAATCAAATAGATATTTATATAACAAGATTGATAGGAGAACACCTCACTTAGCTAATGCAACATAGGTAGTTATAATCCAAAAGAGCTCGTTTAAATGTGTGCGGAAGCGTACGAAAGGTGAATCCATTAAGTAATTATTTTTAAGAAACTCCATGCAAGCATGATCAAGAACAATCCAAAGCATTGTAAACTATAATCAAATGTCGTAGTCACATGGAAAACATGGAACGGATGGAATTCAAACACATTGATATGCCACATAATTGTAACACCCCGTAATTCTGAGGACATGGAATTTAGTTATTTTGGTGAAATATAATTTTATAAATTTGGAGGAATTTATTTTATTTGGAGAATTTATTCAATTTGGAGAATTTAGATATTATTTTTAAATTTTACATGTGTCGTATTTTGAGGTTGAAATTGGAAAATTTTCTAGAATAACTTGGGCGATAATTTTGAGGTCACGATTGAATTCGGAGAGGTCGAAATAGTCACAATAGTGTACCTGACATTAGTAATTGGGTCTCGAGACCTTTTTAGACATAACCGGGCTATACATGGATATTTTAGTCTTTTTAATTTGGCCTTAATTTCAGGATTAGTGAAATTAAACCTAGGTTTAAGAGTGTTGGGTAGTCGTTATTCATTCCTAAACACAAAAGTTTGAGAGAGGAGAGAAAGGAGAAAAAAGAATAAGGAACAAAAGAACATCCCGAGCAAATTTACGAGAGGAGATCGCCGAATTTATTCCACCAAGGCAAATATTTTCTTGCTTTATGTGAGTTGTAGTTATTAGTGTTAATATTTGAATTTGTGGTAATAAATCTGAGAATTGGAGAAAACATTGTGTATGAAATTGATCTATAATTTTTGGGTTTTAGATGTGAAAGATGATGAATAAACTATTAATGGTGGAAATTAAGAATCTATGAGAAATTGGGTTAAAAAGTTGTGTTAAAATTAATTTGGTAGGGTAACGTGAACATATTTGGGATATGAGAACCCCTGAATGATGGTTGTTGTGAGTAATAGGATGAATAGGATTTGTGGTCTTAATTGATAAGGCGAGGTTTGAAAAATGGGAGAAAAATGCCACTTTACAGTAGCGTGGTGCAGCAGATCTGGGAAGACCGGTCGACCAAGCACCCAGGGTCGGTCGATCGGGGGTCAAGTTTGGTTAGGTGCGCGAGCAGTGGGAAGAAAAAATTACATTTTTTATTTAATTTTTGTGAATCTTTAAAAGAGGATAACTTTGTCATACAAACTAGGAATTAGGTGTCGTTTGCAGCCACGCATATCTAGTTGAGAGGAGTACACAAATCCTAAGAGTATTATTTTTAGAGATAAAATGTGAAAGGTCTAAAATACCTCGAAGTTGTATATAGTGATGAAACATTCCCAAAATTTTAACAAAAACATTAGGGACCTTGTGAGACTAATAGGAACATATAGGAGTATATAGGAGGTGAGAAGTATAATCCTATAGTTAAAATAAATAGCGGGGTACATCTAATTAATGTTGGACATGGAAATTACGAACAGGATCGTGAATACTTGGATTATATATATATATATATATATATTTGAGTGTGTGTGTGTGTGTGTGTGTGTGTGTGTGTGTGAATTAAATTTGTGTGTATTTATTTGTTACTCGAGGATGCTATCTAGGAGGTTATGCGTAATGGGCGGTCACACCCCTAACGATTCCAGCGGGGTTTGGATTATGCTCCAGGTTATAGTGATTGGGTGGCTCCTACCGTGATGAGAGGGGGATGTCACGCGGGTCTTTAAGGAAGGTGCATAAAAATCCTAAGGCCTATGTACCTATAACCGCCTCCATTATTTGTTTACGATTAGGGATCGGTGGCAAGATTCCGACCTCGTGGCCAGAGGTGACATGATATGTGCCTAGCGCCCAATAGCATGTACAAGGGACGCATCTAATAGGACCAACCTATGATGATGCAGTGTATCTATATATATATGCGGAGTGAGAGATATGTGTATATATCTTAGATGATGTGTAACTATTTATTTACAGTATTGATGTGACATTTAGTATATTTGTATAGACGAGGGTTATATGTATTATACTAATTATGATAGTGTAGTTACAACGGGGTGGTTATCGGGCTAGTGTAGGTAGCTACTGTGTCTAGTTGAACCGGGTAATGATCAGATAGGATAAAATAAATGCGATAGGGGCGCACTGTAGAAGAGGGGTGTGGTTGTCTTCTAGGTAGTGCGACCGCGAGATCAATTATGAACACTATATATTACGCATTTCATTTATTGCAATAAAATGATTGCTAAACATTTTTAAATAATTGGGCTCTGACCCGTTTGCAAAATATTTTTATTTTCATAAAAATATTTTTAGGTGTCCAGCCATAGGAACGCCAGACTTGAGATTCTATTCCATGGATATGTATTTGCGGCATATGTGGATGCATGCATGAGATTGAATTAGATAAATATTTCCTTCATTCCTAGATTAGAGATTTCATTTCAATTACAGTTCCATTTAGGGCGTGTTGCCCATTTATTTTCAGATTTAGTTTTGGAGTATTTATTTATTCGTCGGATTATTATGTCAGCTTTGGATTTATAGCCGATGGTTTCTTCGGCCAGTCATTTTGTTATTTATTCAGCATTATATTCGGACGCGGTGATGGTGTGTATGGATTTATTAGTTTTGTTTCGCATGTTTATTTATCAGTTTAATGAAAGATAAAATTTGGCACCCGTTTAATTAATAAATTAGGTGGTTAGAATTAATATGATTTTTTCGACCATGATGCTAAGAATGAACCAAGTGGAAATCATGTTTTAATTTAATAAAGGACTGATCGATCAGTATTTAATTAAGCGGGGTGTCACAGATGGTATCAGAGCATCAGGTTCTAGTGTCCATAAGATCAATATGGCTTTTTACATTTCAACATAGAATTCTTTGATGTAGAGCCTTATGATATGATTGTTCTATTCTTCTATGTACGTGCATTTACATTCCTCCGCTATTATAGATGTATGAATTGTGAACTCATACAACTCATTTTTTAAATTTTTAGATGTTGCCTAAGAGAGGACATCCGGCTAGAGCAGCAGTGAGAGATGAGGAGAGAGAGGCTCATCAGGAGCCAGTAGTTCTGTAGCCACAACCACGACTCGGGATGATGACGACTGCACAGGTGGCCGAGATCATGGAACAGGCAGTTAACGTGGCGATGACAGCAACGGCATAAAAAAATTCGCAGAATCAGCCACAACCGTTTGTGGCACCCGACGTTCAGGCCCACCCGGGGCCGTCCGATTGGTAGAGAGCAAGAGAAGTATTTTAGAAGGGTCACCCATCAGAATTTCAAAGTAATTCAGATGTGATAGTGGCCAGTCAGTGGAAGAGGGACATGCAACGCCACCAGTGTATGACTGAGTGTAATCACACTCAAGAACAGTTCTTGGCACCATTCAAGCTAGCGGGCGCAGCTTTGCAGTGGTGGGAGTCCGTGACCACCACAGAGGAGAGAGATATGATGATCATCGAGGAGTTCTGAGAGTTTTTTGCTTGCAAGTATTTTCCGTCCGCCATTTAGACAGAGATATGGCGATAATTTCTCAACGCTTCTTAAGGAGATAAGACCGTGGCAGAATACGAGGAAGATTTTACTCAGTTAGTAAATTTTGTGAAAGATGAAGTAAACACGGGAGAGAAGAGGATGCGTAAGTTCGTGGATGGACGTGCCTGGAAAATCCGACGACACTTATTTGGTAATCTTGTGTAAGTGACATATACGGAGGTTGTCAATGCAACGCTACTTCATTGCCAAGATCAGTGTTTCCATATGAAGAATAGCAACAGAGTGAGTAGGTCCGATCAGACTGGAAAGGTAGTTGGGAATAGTGTTAGTGGGGCGTAACAACAACAGGATTTGGATTTTCAGCAAGGGAGCTAGGCCAAGAGGTTTAGGTTTGGGGGTTACCCACCCGAGGGTGTTGGGTTCAGGCAGGGTCAGCATGGCCCTCACCAGCAAGAGTAGCAGCACTTCGTTCCTCAGGGCCAAGGGAATGGTAGGGGAGGCCAGTCAGGACAAGATCAGGGGCAGGGAGGATTTACTAGAATATGTTTCATTTGTGGAGAGACAAGCCATAGGAGGAAAGATTATCCCGAGATAGGTAGACTACTACTACAGGAAGAGGTTCTGGATATACAACCACTACAGTAGTTCATGGGCCAGTTCGGACGAGAAGACTTCGATCAGGGACCCATTGACCAGACGAAGCAGTTAAAGTATGGAGGTAAAAAAAATTATTAACCTATGATTATGGGGGAAACTTTTTTGATATGGGGGCGTCGCAAATAAGATTTAGTGGCTGTGTTGGTCGTAATAGCTTTATTAAGCATATATGTAATTAATTATCGTGGGGTAGCGGGGTTCTTTGATGTCGCCTAGGAGAGAAAGGTTGTGTACACTAAGAGGATGTTTATATTACATGTTAGTTACTGCTTTTGAGAATTATGATAACAGATTTGACTGTTATAGTAGGACTTCGTATTCGTCGTTCGAGGGCATGATTTATTTTTGCTAAGTACCACTTGAAAGAGGGTATATCCTGCCTATATATATATATATATATATATATATATATATATATATATATGTGTGTGTGTGTGTGTGTGTGTGTGTGTGTCTGCCTGTCTGTGTGTGTGTGTGTTTGTTATAGTGTGTTACATATTGGACTTATGAGAATATGTTTGTATTGTTATGTTATCCTAGTGAGTAGGGATGTTTACTGATGTGATTCAGGGTAGAGTGGCTAATTATCGAGCGGGGACATATAACTCATAATTCATTTGCGCTAAGAAACTTGTGATAGTAAGAGCATCGAGATGTGAATTGTGTTTTGTAACATGGGAGTGCACGAGTAAACTTTTATGTCAAGATACAGGGATTTAGGGGTACGTGCTATGGACTGATGGCCTAACGGATCTCAACGACCGACAACTTTAGGTAGTAATGTATCGGGGGGATTCATTATTTGGATTTTGCTTTGCGAGACGTCCCACGCATGAAACTTAATGCAACGTTAGAAGTGGGGAGATGTTTGGTCATTTGGGACATGAGTTAGTACCTTAGTTATTGGTCATTTATTCAGTTATATCTTAGAGATGATAACTATGTTATTTGAGACTAGTGGAATCGGGTAACATTTGTGCAGATAAGCACGGGTAGAGAGTGTATGGGCGCCTTCGATAATTAAATTAACTCTAATATAATTCGCGATTAGAAGGGTAAAAACATAAGTAGCTATTTTAAGGGTATGTGATTACAGAAATATTTGAGACTTGGAGTGTTAGACTTAGCTTAATTTCGAGGACAAAATTCTTTTATAAGAGGGGGAGTATGTAACATCCCGTAATTCTGAGAACATGGAATTTAATTATTTTGGTGAAATAGAATTTTATAAATTTGGAGGAATTTATTTAATTTGGAGGAATTTAAAAAATTTGGAAAATTTAGATTTTTAATTAATTCGGATTATTTTTAAATTTTACATGTGTCGTATTTTGAGGTTGAAATTGGAAAATTTTATAGAATAACTTGGGCGATAATTTTGAGGTCACGGTTGAGTCCGGAGAGGTCAAAATAGTCAGACTAGTGTACCCTGGGTAGTAATTGGATCTCGGGACCTTTTTAGACATAATCGGGCCTATACGGGGATATTTTAGTCTTTTTTAATTTGGCCCATAGGCTTAATTTCGGGATTTGGAAAATTAAACATAGGTTTAAGAGTGTTGGGCAGCCATTATTCATTCCTAAACACAAAAGTTTGAGAAAGGAGAAAGGAGAAAGAAGAAGAAGGAAGAAGAAAAGAACATCTCGGGACAATTTGCGAGAGGAGATCGTCGAATTTATTCCACCAAGGCAAGTATTTTCTTGCTTTATGTGAATTGTAGTTATTAGTGTTAATATTTGAATTTGTGGTAACAAATCTGAGAATTAGAGAAAACATTGTGTATGAAATTGATCTGTAAATTTCTGGGTTGTAGATATGAAAGATGATGAATAAACCATTAATGGTGGAAATTAAGAACCTTTGAGAAATTGGGTTAAAAAGTAGAGTTAAAATTAATTTGGTAGGGTTTTAACGTAAACATATTTAGGATATGAGAACCCCTCAAGGATGGTTGTTGGGAGTAATAGGATGAATAGGATTTGTGGGAAATTAATGAGAAGAGGTTTGAAAAATGGGAGAAAAATGCCACTTTACAGTAGAGTGGTGTAGGTGTAGCAGGTCTGGGAAGACCGGTCGATCGAGCACCCAGGGCCGATCGACCGGGGATCATGATTGGCTGGGCGCACGAGCAGTGAGGAGGAAAATTTTTCATTTTTTATTTTATTTTTGTGAATCTTTAAAAGAGCATAACTTCGTCATACGAACTCGAAATTAGGTGTCGTTTGCGGCCACACATAGCTAGCTGAGAAGAGACATAAATCCTCAAAGCATTATTTTTAGACATAAAATGTGAAAGGTCTAAAATGCCCTTGAAGTTGTATATAGTGATGAAACTTTCCCAAAATTTAAACAAAAATAGTAGGGACCTTGTGAGACTAATAGGAACATATTTGAGTATATAGGAGGCGAGAAGTACAATCCTATAGTTAAAATATATAGCGAGGTGCATCTAATTAATGTTGGACATGGAAATTACGAACGGGCTCGTGAATACTTGGATTATATATATATATATATATATATATATATATATATATATATATATATATATATATAGGGAAAGGATCAAGTGAGGTCCCAGTTTGAGGACCCTAAATGAGGACCATTTTTTTAAAATAGTAAAAAAAATATTTTGGGGCCGATTTTTTTTTTATGTTTTTTAAACATTTCAATAGGACCATAAAAAAACAATCAGCTCAAAATGAATCTTTTTGCTATTTTAAAAAAATCGGTCAAACTTTGTCAGTTTTTAAGTTGTTAAAAACTGACAAAGTTTGACCGATTTTTTTAAAATAGTAAAAAAATTCATTTTGAGCTGATTTTTTTTATATCGCCCTACTGAAATGTCTAAAAACTATATAAAAAAATTAGCTCAAAAATATTTTTTTTACTATTTTATCAAAATTGGTCCGCGCCAGCTGTATGCAAAGAGAGGTCCTCATGAGATCCTCTCTCTCTCTCTCTCTCTCTCTATATATATATATATATATATATATATATATATATATTTGTGTGTGTGTGTGTGTGTGTGTGTGTGTGTTAATTATATATACAGATGTATGCATGTGAGTTGAATGCAAATTTGTGTGTATTTATTTGTTACTTGAGGATGCTATTTAGGAGGCTGTGCGTAATGGGCGGTCCCACCCTGGCAATTCCAACGGGGTCTGGATAGTGCTCCAGGTTATAGTGCTTGAGTGGCTCCTACCGTGATGAGAGGGGGATGTCACGCAGGTCTTTAAGGAAGGTGCATAAAATCCTAAGGCCTATATATTTATAACCCCCTCCATTATTTGTTTACGATTAGGGATCGATGGCGAGATTCCGACCCGGTGACTAGAGGTGACACAAGATGTGCCTGGCACCCGATAGCATTTACGAGGGACGCATCTAATAGGACTGTGCTATAAAGATGCGGTGTATGTATATATATGCGTAGTGAAAGATATGTGTATATATCTTAGATGATGTGTGACTATTTATTGACAATATTGATGTGACATTTAGTATATTCATATAGATGAGGGTTATATGTATTATACTAATTATGATAGTGTGGTTAAATTATAACGGGATGGTTATCGGGCTAGTGTAGGTAGCTACTGTGTCCAGTTAAACCGAGTAATAATTAGATAGGATAAAATAAATGCGATAGGTGCACACTTTAGAAAAGGGGTGAGGTTGTATTCAAGAGAGTGGGACCGCGAGATCAATTATGAACACTATATACTACACATTTCATGTATTGCAATAAAAATCTTGCTAAACATTTTTAAATAATTGGGCTCTGACCCATTTGCAAAATATTTTTCTTTTCTTAAAAATCTTTTTACGTGTCCAGCTATAGGGACGTCATGCTTGAGATTCTATTCCAGGGATATGCAGCTGCGGCATATGTGGATGCATGCAAGAGGTTGAATTAGACGCATCTTTCCTTTATTCCTAGATTAGAGATTTCATATCAGTTACAGTTCAATTTAGGGCATGTTGCCCATTTATTTTCATATTTAGTTTTGGAGTACTTATTTATTCGTTGGATTATTATGTGGGCTTTGGATTTATAGCCGATGGTTTATTCGGCCAGTCATTTTGATATTAATTCAGCATTATATTTAGACAGTGATGGTGTGTATGGATTTATTAGTTTTGTTATGCATGTTTATTTATCTGTTTGATGAAAGATAAAATTTTGCTCCCGTTTAATTAATAAATTAGGTGGTTAGTAATTAATATGGTTTCTTCGATAGTGATGCTAAGAATGAACCAAATGGAAATCCTATTTTAATTTAATAAAGGATTGATCGATCGATATTTAATTAAGCGGGGTGTCATAATAATATGTGTAAAACCAAACTACACAAATAAACAAAAAAATTGAGTTTTTAAATTTTTTTAAAATAACTCAAAAGACAAACAAAATCTTTTTATATTTTTCTCATAACAACCCAATAAATGAAAAATTAAAATACCAAAGGCTCAAACATCATACAACTAGCAATAACATATAACATGGAGCACAAAAAATAGTTTATAAAAATATGCAAACACAATTAATCATTAGATATGGCATGAGAAGAATCATGTGCAAGCATGTGAAAATCAACAAGTCTAACATTTAACGCCTCCAAATCTGTTTTCCTAATCCACATAGTTATAACGTGATAATCTTGGGTTTGGAGAACCTTGATACAGTAGACTTAGACTTCCTAGGACCTCTTCAAAGATCATAACAAAACTTCCTAAGGTGACATTTCTTGCCGCAATGTGTGCAAATGTAGACACGACGATGAATGTTACCCTTATGATGACCTTATCTAATGCCCTTGGCTATGGTATACCCTCTAAAAATGTTTGGCTTGCCTTTAGAAGCGAAAGTATTTTTATTATCGAAGCCAATTCTAAAATTGTCATGATTTATTTGGACGGTGACTAAAATCTTATCTAGATTCTCTGACCTGGATTCTAAATCAAATTTGATACAACTCGAGTCTCATAATCTCTCTTATAACTCCTCAGTCCTATGCTCAAGCAAACTCCTACTCTAGAAACATTAGTGACTCCTTCAAATTATCAAACAAACCACAAAGGTGATCTCTCTCTACCTCAACATACTTGAGCTTATACCTAAGAGCCTTCTCATGTGCCCTAAAATCCTCAATCAATTTACCATCATCATTTCCTATGGCGCGCTCCTTCAACTTAGTTTCTAACTTCAAGTTTTCCTTTTTTCAATATCAACGAATCGGTATACAACTCACGAAAGGCAACTTGAAGCTCACTTTCCTCCTCCTATTCATGTTCTTCTTCTTCTTCTTCTTCTTCTTCTTCTTCTTCTTCTTCTTCTTCTTCTTCTTCTTCACCACTCACTTGGGAAACAACAAACCAAAACCGTCATGAAAATGATCATATTCATCGATGAAATATTTTTCATTTAAGCTCACATGGCTAGCTGTGAATGCAATGTAATTACACCCAACAGAGAAATTGCATTCCTCTTTTGATTAACTATCGCTAAGGGTAGCCTTTTATGACTTCGACTTTTTTCCTTCCTTCCTTAGTTTAGTGGGCACTCGGCTGCTCTATGGCCATAACCCTCACACCCAAAGCATCTATCCGATTCCTCCCTTTTAAAATTTTCATTTTGATTCTTTTTAAAATCACAATCCTTAGGGAATTTTTTATCCTTATTAAATTTATTTTTCTCAAATTTCTTTTCATAAAATTTAGAGTTTTGTTTTTTAAACTTGAGAAATTTCCTAACTTTCGTAGTGAACATGGCCATATCATCGGAATCAATGTCAGACTCTTCATCAGAAATGGGTATTTCCTCCCTCTGGGCTTTAAAAGTAATGCTCTTATCGTTCTTCTTCTTGATGAAAGGAAACATATCGAGCTCATTGGTTTGAAGACCACACACAAGCTCTTCGAATTTCATTGAGTCAATAGTTCCCAACGAGTTCAAAACAGTGACTTTGGGATTAAATCTTTCAGGTAAGGACCTTAAGATTTTCTTCATGACTTTGGTTTCGAGGATTTTCTCTCCCGAGTTGAAAGATGAGTTTACAATATAAGACAATCTCACATAGAACTCATCAAAGGTTTCTCCATCCATCCTGATGGTTTCAAACTGTGTGGTGATATTTTGAAGTTTGGAATCTTTAACTACATTAGTTCCCCCATGGGTTAGTTTAAGTATGTCCCAAGCCTCTTTGGATGTTTCACACATCATAATTTGACAGAAGTCCTTCGGTATAACCGCACAGAATAAAGCATTCAGACCACCAGAATTGTAGTTATACATCTTATGTTCATCCCCACCCCAACTCTCAACTGGTTTAGGGACTCTAAGATCACCTATTAATGTTGTGGGTGACGTCCACCCCCTTTCAACGGCTAACCATACCTGCTTGTCGAGGGATGTAAGCGTAAATTTCATACGCGCATTCCAGTACACGTAATTCGACCCGTCAAACAAATGTGACCTAGATATCGATTGACCCTCCATATAAAAACGTCATGAATTCATGCCTAAATAACTTGTAGACAACTGCTCTGATACCAATTTGAAAATGCAACTTATCTAAAGGTTTAAATGGATTACCAAAAACCACTAATTTTAATTTTCCAATTACAATTAAACCAATAAATAATTAATTCAATTTTAATTAAGCACCTATTAAGCATGCGTTGTGAAAATAATTAACCAATTTTATCTTGCCCTAAACATACATCTAAGTGATATAGCAAGAATAAAATAAAGACAACAAACCACAAAATGCCGATGTACAAGGAAAATTCACAACGAAAAAAATCTCAGACGGCTCAGCCACGCAAATTCACTGTGATCTGGGAATTACAAAAGGACGATAAATGACTTACTCAACCAGCTCGACTCCTTCAAGCCTTGATTCTATCTTCACTCCTTAAACCTTCTTTACAGCAACACGTATGAGTCCACCTACGAATTCCACAACGTGTCCTCCTCACACGTCTTGGTGTCCACCAATCTTGGCTAGAAAACCGTCAAACCGCACAACACACGCGGAATCCACTGTATGAAGCAAAACTCAGCAAAGATGAAGAGTTATCAAACTTTAGTGTTCAAGCATAGGATCTCAAACTCGCAAATTAGAATGAAACTTGGATCTCAAATGAGTAGGTATAAATTATGGTTTGGAGGCTCTTGATTTTCCTGGAAAACTGATTTCAAAAGCCTTCAAAAGAAAAGTGTTATACAACCCTAATTTAAATAGATTTTTGCAAATTTTAAGTCAGCACGAACTTCGATGTAGTTCATTCAAATAAAAATACAAACTCGTTCGAACGAACCTATGTATCTCGTTCAACCATAAACAAAGTCATTCTAACGACAACCTTATTTTTGTTTGAACAAAGATCGAACGAGCTTTGAACGACAATTCACGGCTTAAACAAGGACATCTAATTTAAACCTCGTCTAATGCCCGTTTGAACGAGAAGCCTAAACTCGTTTGAAAGAAAAGAAACCTTGTTCGAACGACACGTTGAAATTCGTTTGAACGACATAAAAAATTATTCGGACGACTTTCAAACAAAAATATTTTTCTTTAAAACCCTTTTGAAAAAATGGCCTCAAATCATTTTGAAAACTAACACCCAAAACATGTATCTAGGGATCAAACAATAATATGCGTTCATACCTCTTGAGATCCCAGGGACGTTAAAGATAAAACACATGACGATGATGAAGTCGCTTTACTTGACCATTATAGTCTCCAATCATGCATCATAGGCTCGAAGGAAAAACAAACTTAAATCCTAACCTATGAATCAAACAGTTTTGTCCAAACAGAATATAGCCAAAATACGTACCAATTGACTCAACTGAAAATGTTCCCTTACAATGCCGCAAACACAAGACATGTTAAAGGAGTCATGATTATGGTATTAATGTAGGCATAATCTTTTGCTAGTATATAAATTTGAATAGACCTATATGAGTGTTTTTTATGTTTGAATATAAATAACTCGATTCAATTCAATAATGTCTCATCAACAACCAACGGAGTCTAATACACAATTTTTATTACTCCATTCTACTTCATTTAGCTTAATATTTCCTATCATTGTCAGAAACTCCAATATTCTTCTTAACTATCTCTATTCAAATTAATAAGCATGCATCTCCCTTAACATTAAAGTAATCATCGTTCCTAATCACTCTTCTATAACGATGTTGGTTTAAGCGAATATATTTAAACAGTCTAAAATCAATCTCTTAATTTATCACATTTGAGAGTTACGTCTTTATAAGTGTTCAGTACTTTTTTAATTTTATCACAACGCCATCTTAGCTATCGCATTTCAACATACCCTTCAACTAAATGTATATGTCAATCACATGTATTTGGACATATATACACTCTAACATTTTAATAATTAATAGACAAGGGGGATTAAATTCTATCAATTGAGAGAATTTTTTAAGTTTATCATTAATAATTCATTCGTTTTACATAAGACTGTACTTTGTACTATGAATACTTATAAAATAAAATATAAAAAAATAGCTTCTTTTTCAACTTAAAAAAGTTGAGCTTCTTACATTAGTTCGATGTTCATTGAAGCTTCTTCAAATAGCTTGTTAAAAATATTCCTATCAACAATCAAATTATAGTCCAAATTCATACAATATATATTTTATTGTGATGTTATTTTATGCTTTGCCCTCTTCAATCACATTTTCATGTATAATTTTAGGGTCCTTTATTTGAAGTTTTGTATTTGTACCCCTTTGACTTTTAATGTGTCACCCTTAGTAACTAACTATACAAAGATTTATTTACATGTAAGCCCGAAGTCTGCTCGATCGGCCTGATTAATATGGCTCAATTTTTAAGTGAGACTCAAGAGTTTGAGCCACATGTGGATAAGCCCGAATTGGGCCAGAAACCAAAGAAATATATATATATATATATATATATATATATATATATATATATATATATATATATATATAGAGAGAGAGAGAGAGAGAGAGAGAGAGAGAGAGGATCATATGCATACCACTTGTGCAAACCATTTTTTTTCTATAATAAAAAAATATTTTTGAGCTGATTTTTTGGGATGTCATTTAAACATTTTAAGGGAGCCCCTAAAAGAATCAGCGCAAAATATTTTTTTTATTTGCTATTTTAAAAAATCGATCAAAATATGTCAGTTTTAAACTGCTAAAAAATCAACATATTTTGAGCACTTTTTTTTTAAATAGCAAAAAAATAATATTTTGAGTTGATTGTTTTTAGAGATTTCTTGAAATGTTTAAATATCATACAAAAAAATCAACTCAATATTTTTTTTACTATTTTAAAAAAAATGGTTCGTACAAGTGATATGTACGGGATCCTAGAGAGAGGATCCCGTACATATCACATGTACGAACCATTTTTTTTTTAATAGTTAGAGAGAAAGGTTCACAAGTGAACCTAAAAATTGAACTTTTTAATGAACCTTAACAAAAAAACACATAACAATCAATTAATTTTAATTCATATATTGTAATTGATCCACGCTAGCGACAACAGACACTTGTGTGACACACACGCACGCATTTGTTTTTAATATACAACCCCCCACCCCCACCCCAAAACCATAAAACCCACACCTGCTATAAATGGTGTAAGAGCTTTCGTGGGTTTTTAAAATGGGTCGAAGGGTATATGGGACTGCTATGGGTGGTGGCTCCGGGTTAAATCCGGATTGGATTTGGAGCTTGGGTTGAGGGGTTGAAACAGGTATGCCCGAGTTCTTGGTTATGGTGGTGTTGGGGTAAACCGGATATTGACAGGTTGGGTTTCTAACTTCGAGTGAGGGAAGTCAAAAGGTGGGATTGGTCTGGGTGTTGATGGGTTCGGGTACAGCAACGGGTTAAGCTAGTGGTTGTGGTCGGGGCTTTGGAGTTAAGTGGGAGGCCGATTTTTATGAGGTCACCGGAGCTAGGTTCCGACAGTTATGGAGTGATAAGGTGCAAATGTCGATGGGTTTAATGGAGGTTGGTGGAGTGATGGTGGGTGTCAGGTCTGCCCGGTTTAAAAATGTTGGTCGAAGGTCGAGTATAGCAGGAATAAAGGGTCTTGGCAATCCGGGTTCGTTAATGGTTTTATGGTATAAGTAGTGATCGAAAATTATGAAGGTTGGTGTTGATGAAAATTCGTCGGAGTGGCCGGAATGGCAGGACATGGCTGGTCAGAAATGTTGATAGGAGATGGGTAGCAAGCCCGATGTGTGGGAGTAGATTGTAGCAATGGATCTAGGCTTGCCTGGGGGTGTATATTGAAAAATACGCGTCACGGGCGTGTCCGTTCCCACTGACGTGGACCAATTACAACAAGGAATTAAAATTAATTGAGTTATTTTTTAATGTTTTATTAGATTCATTAAAAAGTTCAATTTTTAGGTTCACTTTAAAACCCCTCTCTCTCTTTCTATATATATATATATATATATAAACTTGATAAGAACAAAGCTTATGAGATATTAACAATAGAGTAATACTAGGGCGACTCAAAATCGCGACTCGCTAACATGACGTGTCGCGATTGGTTACTGCCGCTGGCACAGACCCGCGTTTATAAAGGATCAACCAATGACAACATGCCACATAAGCGGGAATCCCAATTTTAAGTCTCAATCAAGAGTCCACCAAGTGTTATCCTTAACAATAACATTCTTAGCTTCTAAACCAAACAATTATATACAATTAGATGTTAATATATTGTAATAATCTTATTAACCTTTTTAGAATAACTTGATATTAATTATTTTATGACACAACTCTAGTACAAGTATGGAGAACAATAAAACAAATTAATTATTTTGTGTCGTAGAAGAATCTTTTAATCTCAATTAGCTTCTAAATAAATATATGAATTTTCTTTCCTTTAGGTGTTGTTTATAAGATGTATGTTGTAATTCTTCTAAGGGGCAACAAATTACAAAAACAAAAAATACTTGTTTGGGTCGAATAAGAGCTTGAAGCTTGCTATAAAGTGTGAGCTTAGTGTAAACCTAGGTACTCAAAACCCGAACTAAAATAGCCCCAAGCATGAAATAATTGTGACCCACACTTGAGCATAGCCAAGCTCGATTGACAAGCATATTTACATGCATCAATATGTGTGGGCGTGTGTTTGTCACAAATTCCTAAAATGGTAAGGACCGACTTATATCTAATAGAGCACAAATACTCTTGTAAATCTCTCATACTTGCTATTTTGAGGATCAAAACATGTGCCCTAAGGGCACATGTTATCATTTTCCTGAATAATATGATACTTAATAGTCATGATTTCCTTATTAGTACGAGCCAAATTAAGTCATGTTTTTTAAAATAGTATATAAAATTAGGATAAATAATAAAATTATACATCCCAATAATACTCATGAAAGAACAATAATTACAATGCATTACTTGCATTCGAAGATGGTATTAATCATTTTCAGGAAGATATATTTGGTAACTACGAACTTTTGTTAAAACATTTTTTACTTGTAAACAACGACTATCAATTTGGGACAGGCAAAATAGTTTTTATTTTATTTTTTGTTACATTTTATTAGTTATGCACAATGGAATGAAATTAGTTGCTAATAAAATTATAAAACAATAGAAATTAAAATTATCATATATTAATTATTAAAGCGTAAACTATACAGGTAGAATCATTATCCATATCTATAATTTTAGCATTTCATTAATGTGCTCAGAAAATGACATGAAACAAACATATCCCTACCTAATTTTCTGAGTTCCAAAAAGAAAAGTATTTCCAAACGGATATTTACTTGAAAAGAAACAGAACGTTCAATATGAATTATATGGTATGAAATACTAAATAAGAATTCTTCATATATGGTTGTAACACGTCTGCAATTTGAGCTGCTAAAGTTGTCATATGGAGCTCAATACCCACTGAAAATGAATTTGGCTCAGGTTACAAGGATTCACCATTAGTGGCATAAATGGCTCGTTTGCTAATAAGATGGAAAGAGGAATAAAATAGGAGGGAGGGAGCTATCGATGGTGCAGCACTTCAAAGTAGCCCATACTATTAGTAAAATCTGCCAGAAGCTCGTGTTTTGATCAAATTCTGAATACTCCCCCGACTTTTTTTTTTTACAAAATGATTATCTTTCCTTTCTTGCAATATAAGTAGAAGAAAAGAAAACATATACTGTGGAGAGAGAGAGCGCAAAAAGGTTCGTGGATGCCAAAAGAAATTGTACCGGAATTCCTCAACAAGATTTACAAATACAAACGGATCTGAAAAACGTGTCTCTATAAAGTGTGCCAAGAACCTGAAAATAGTGAAAGTGTTTAGATAAAACATACTCGCACAAGAACCTTATTTTTATTACATTGACGCTTACAACGTGTCGTGAGGGCACTTATTATCATATATATATATATATATATATATATATATATATATACAGAATACTTAGGTGTGGACAGCATAGGGACAGATTTTCGAACGGACCAGATTTGTCACGGAGTAAAATGCATTTGTCACTGACAATTCCAGTCCGTCAAAAATCCATTTTTAGAGTCACACACGAGAGCTCATGTATCAAAAATGATATTCTTACCGCCATTTCTTAGCAACTTTTCTTATAAGGTGTTTTAAATGCTTGTACGTTTGACTAAAAAGTAAAATGTATAAACATATTGAAGCAACCCGATAAGAAAAAGATAAGAAATTCCGGCGGCGTTGCATTACTCTTTTCATATATAATATGCACCAAATTAAAAAGAGAGCAGCGACAAAAAGAAAAGAAGATGATTAAGAACTATATATGGAATGAAGCAAAATGGCTTTCCATTCCCAACCAAACCATATTGAGGAGCCATGTGGACTTGCAATTTATCACTATCTAACCAATCACAACAACCATCGCATCATTTTGTGCAACTTTGTGTGTGTGCGTGTGTGTGCGCGTGCGCATGTGTGTGTGCACGTGTGCTGCACCCGTGCGTTGGTTGTTTACAAGCACCGGTGTAGGTCATACTTTCTTCTCTAAACCCAGACTGAAGGCTGGCAAATGAAATCTCCAGACTTAAATGTTGCTGTATGATATATACTCTCTCGTATTGGCCATTGCTTAAATCTCCCACTTGATCACCCAACAAAGCTGTTTGTTCTCCTTGTAATCAGAATAGAGTGCCAACTATCATGGCCAATGATTTCTAGCCCCTCCAAGTTTGATTTGACATGGTTAGGGACCCGTAATCTGAGCGTGGTGGCATGGCTCCTGCAGCATCTGGGTAGCAGTTCACAACCATGTCTTTACCCTACAGGGAGGACACGAAGAGCACATCAACAATACCGAGAAGAAACCAAATTCGTTGCAGGTGATGGGTCGATTGTTCGAAATGCTATGAGAAAGGGCAGTATAACAGGAAAGGTCTGTGATTAGCAGGGCAGTGGAGCACCATGAGACTTAGGTTTGGGCATTGTGATGAAGGAAGAAGACATGTAGGGATATGTGGGGGGGTCCTCCATGATCTTGAGGTGTAATCCCTATGGGGAAAGAAGCAAAATAAGATGGTACTTGTTGACGTCTCTAGCATGTTAGTTAAGAAGGTGGAAGAACAGATGTTTTAGTCATGAGGGAGAGAGCAGGCAAAACTAGAACACCACAATAAAGTTTAACGTGTATAATGGATTAGGGGTACTCATGTAATGACCCGTCATTTTATTTGTTCATATTTATTGGGGGTTAGTAAGTCATATATTGGGACCCTTGAACCAAGCGGAAGTTGGTAATACGGATTTATATGAGATTTTTTTGTAACTTAGTTTCAACCTCTCATTTGACTGATTGAAGGTTTGACCTCACTTTTGTCCAAAACCAGACTAATGGATCCCAACAGACGTTTCGACAGATTATTGGTCATTCGAGCAATCAAAGTACTTTCCTCGATTGATCCAAATCTTTTTTAGCAACCTGTTGTCACATAACATAGTAACTTACTTTAAAAGCTCCGCTCCCTAACTTCATTTCCAAGATCAAAAAAATGTCAGAAACACCTACCAACCTTTTATCTATCGTTGTCCCTCTAGAACTCACCCCTCAAACCACAGTTGTAACAAACGAATAATGAATTTAGGATCCTCCCGACTCATTGAATCTACCTATGCTGGAATCTACAAATCACTAGCGTGTATTCTAACATTTCAAGGCAGGGGTCCTCCTTTGTTGTATATAGCTTGTCAAATTTGTAATGGACAGTTACATAAAACACCTATTTCCCTGTTTCATGTTCATATGAGTTTTTAAGTTAGGTTTTTCCAAGGTCATAATGTCTTACCCAGCTAAAAGATGCATATTTGTGACAAGTTGCCACCACCAGTTATAGGTGAAAGAAAATCCCTCAGTGTCAGTAGGATCAAGTAGTAGCATACTAGCATTGCATTTATGCAAGCTCTCAATTTATCAATCGAACACCATGTTGGAGATCAATGGGTAGAGATGAGAAAGTTGCCACATGGGACAAATGCACTGCATTTACATTGTTAGGATAAGGTATGACGCCAAGCCCCATTTTCTAGCAGGGCTGCTACAGCTAAGCAAATCAAGGAGTTCGGCCAATTGAATACTTCGTTAGGGGGCAGGCCCGCCGGGGGGCTGCCTGCAGACCCCACCAGGAAGTTGCAAGACAAAGCTACAACGCTAGCAAAGCAGCTCAACCAGCGGCACCATAACGCCACGGTGACAATCATGAAACAGTCAACTCAGGCTACTACGACCTGAGGGGCCATGAGGCCTGGCTGACCCCTGATTTTCTCCCCCACTTTATGTACTAATTGCAGAGCCCCCCAACATTAGGGTCCGTTTGGTTGGCAAAATTTGCCTAGGCAAATGCCAAAAAGTTGGCACATATGAAAATTTGCCCATATTTTGGCTGTTTGATTGCACAATTTGCCTAGGCATTATTTGCCAATGTACAACACCTCCTATGCACAATCTGTGGACAAATTTTGCTTACCTATTTGAGTGGGAAATATTTGCCAACAAATTTGCCAACTTCTTAAACGGTTTTAATGTTTTAAAAAATAATTTGAAAACTGTTTTAAATAATTAAAAAAACTGTTATGAATATTTAAAAATTATTTTGCAATGTTTTAAAAACTGTTTTTAATATTATAAAAAATTGTTAAGAAAATGTTTTACAATTTTTTTAAAAACCGTATTAACAAAATATTGTGAAAACTGTTTTTAACATTTTTAAAAACTATTGTGAATATATTATAAAAACAGTTTTAAAGTTTTAAAAAATAATTTTAAAAACTGTTTTAAATAGTTAAAAAAATTGTTATAAATATTTAAAAACTGTTTTGTAATGTTTTGAAAACTGTTTTTGATATTAGAAAAAATTGTTAAGAAAATGTTTTACAAATTTTTTTAAAACCGTATTATAAAAATATTGTAAAAACTGTTTTTAACATTTTTAAAAACTGTTTTGAATATATTATAAAAACTGTTTTAAAGTTTTAAAAAACATTTTTTAAAACTGTTTTAAATAGTTTAAAAAAACTGTTGTGAATGTTTAAAAATTGTTATGTAATATTTTAAAAAACTGTTTTTAATATTATAAAAATTTGTTAAGAGAATGTTTTACAAATTTTTTGAAAAACCGTAATATAAAAATATTGTAAAAATAGTTTTTAACATTTTTAAAAACTGTTTTGAATATAATTTTAAAACAGTTTTAAAGTTTAAAAACAAAATTAAAAAATATTTTAAATAGTTAAAAAAACTGTTGTGAATATTTAAAAATTGTTTTGTAATATTTTAAAAACTGTTTTTAATATTATAAAAAATTGTTAAGAAAATGTTTTACAATTTTTTTAAAAAACCGTAATATAAAAATATTGTAAAAACTGTTTTTAACATTTTTGAATATAATATAAAAACTGTTTTTAAATAAATTAATTGAATTGACTTTAATTTCGCCTAATGGTTGTTTGATAGCGTCATGTGAAAAAAATAGGTAAAATTTGCCTAGGCAAAATTTGCCATGCCCACTGTTTTGCCCATTGTCAACCAAACGGACCCTTAATGCATTTATGATGTGTATGGAAAATGTAGCAACACGTGGCGCGTGGTTGTGCATCAAGGAGAAGGCTATCTTTTATTTTCTATTTTTAGTTCAAGGTTTATTGTCATTTTCCTTTACTTTAGTCTTTTAATTAGTCTCCAAGCATGTTTGGGGTTAATGGGTCATTTTTAGGTACTAGTTGTCATTTTTGGTCTTTTGGGTAATAGCTTGACTAGCAAGCTCTTCCTATAAATAAGCCTTTTGGCCCTCATTTGTACTCAACCTTGAATATTGTAATGTAGTAATAATGCTTCCGTATTTGAAGATTTACATCAAATTAGTATTAGAGTTGCGTTTGTTCTTGGTGTTCGTCGGGATGCGTGAAGCGGGTCACGAGTTGAGATTCCAACTCCGGCAACCCTTCAATCGAAAGATTGATAAATGTCCAAATGAGAATTGGGTGAATGGAAGCCCTAAATTCCATCACCACTAAAAGAAGAGATACCAACTCTTTTAGCTCTTCCACCCTCTATCTCCACCACCACCTTCCTCCATCTCCACCTCCTACCACCACCCCGTTTACATGAATCTCCGTCTTCAAATTTTTTACCCAAACCCTAACCCAAGAAACCCACCAAACCAAAATTCAAACCCTAACCCTAATCCCCAAGAAAACAAGTACCTACAAACCCTAACCAAGAACCCAACAAAACCCTGCCAAATAGCCCCTACCCCTGCCCCGACACCTCTTTCGGCCCTTTCCCCTACTGACGACCACTGTCTAGCCCTCAAGGCTCTTTTCCGGCGCTGACATAAACCAAAAAAAAACAGCCCCACCCCCTCTCTAGTCCTTCGGCCACATCATCCAACCCCGATCTAGTTTTACCCCTTCCCCTTCTGGCCGGAAATACCCTAGACTTGCTCGGAACCTCCTGCCAAACGGGGACGGGACGACTACCGAACAGGTCCAATCAGCCGGTTACCCCTCCGATCAGGCCTCTCCCCCTGCCTCCGGCCTCACCCAACACCAGGCGAAACCCCCACCCCTACCGATAGGGGTCGGACTCTTTGTCCAGCCACCAATCCACCACCTTGACCTTCGATATGAACCAAAACTCCTCCAACAGAGGCCGGCCAACCGTGGCTGCCCTGCTACACCGAAAACCCATATCTGCCTACAAAATCAAACCCTAATTTTCTTTTTTTAACCCAAAACTGGCCACCCCTTTTTAACCCTAATTTTAACCTTTCCACACTCATTAATGCCCAACCACAAGTAAATCCGACCCAAACGGCCCTGCCATACTTCAAGCCGATCTCACCCTCCCTATTGACCTCTATTCCGGTCAATCTTTGACACAACATATGACTTCCATGTGAAATGTACCCACCGGGGATACATTTTTTGACTATTTGCCGTTTTGAGGCCCGGCTTTCCGGAATGTCACCGTCTTCACTCTTTTTGTTTCGCCATCGTACTCGCAAAGGTGCGGTTGCCGGAGTTACCGTCCGGTCAGAGTCAAGGGTCCACCAAGCCAAGTTGAAACTATGTGCTTGTCGTGTTGAGAAGGAGGAATGGTCGTCAATTTTTGGTTGCTCGGATTCTGTAGGGAGGCATCGTTGAGAATTGGGTATATTAAACCCACTTCTTGAAGGTCCATATGGGTCTAACAGAAGTCCAACCAATCCATTTGCGTGTTGTATTTGCTTGGGGGTTTTGCTTTGCTTTGGAAACTAACACTTGTACCGACACGTGTACATGTGGCATTGATGAATCACCCTCCAAGCCCGAGGACGAGCTTTTTCGAAGACGGGAAAAATAATATGTATGGGAAATGTCGCGACACGTGACGCGTGGTTGTGCATCCGGGAGAACTCTTTTATTTTCTATTTTTAGTTTAGGGTTTATTGTCATTTTCCTTTATTTTAGTCTTTTAATTAATCTCCAAGCATGTTTGGGGCTAATGGGTCATTTTTAAGTGTTAGTTGTCATTTTTGGTCTTTTAAGTAATAGCTTGGCTAGCAAGCTAACTCTTCCTATAAATAGGTCGTTTGGCCCTTAGTGGTACTCAACATTGAATATTGAGAATTGAGAATAGAGAGAGAAAGAAACTCATTTCACTGTCTTAATTATTTGTTGTTGTTGTGTAGATAATAATTGTTGTGTAGTGTAATAATAACGCTTTCGCATTTGGAAATTTACATCAATTTATCTTATGTCCTTGACCAGTATAAACACCACCATTCCACTGTTTCATCATTAGGAACCCCAAGTACCAAAGATTTATTACACATTCAATAGTCCTGAGCTAAACCCAAACCTTACAATGGTGCTATCATACTTGGTTATTCATGCTAACTCTAGGGTGCTCGTGTTATCACCTCTTACTCGTATACTCTTTGCTTCAAGCATTTCTCACACTTATAATTCCTCGGAAGTGAGTCATGTTTCACACTTAACCAAAATATAGCCATGTTCGTTTATTATATCATAACCCCAAAATCACTACCCTCCTACATATGGTGAGTCAGCTAGGAATGTATTCTTGCAAGTATGGAGACTTCACAATTTCTAACCAAAATTAATGAACATGGAAACTCTGTCAACATTATTTTTTAGCATTCTCAAGGTGAATAAGATTCTCTTCCCCACCACTGTAAGGAAGATTCGAGACTAATTGATCAAACCATAGTTGTCAAATCATGAATCAGAAACCCTAAGAATCGTGAATCAAATCGTAAAAATCGGTATAAACGTAAAATATGTAGGAAATAATATATAAAAAAAAAGACAACACATTAAGAATATGTAACAAAATATATTATGACCTAAAAGCAATTACAAGACATGATTTCATTAAAATATAACTAACAAAATGAACTTCCATGTCCAAATTACAATGTCCAAATTTAAACACAACAATATAGTATAGAATACTAATAACACAAATAAAATTAAACAAGACAATATAAAAAATACGTTATAATTACAATACCATATAATATAACTTATAAATTCCTTCCACAAGATTTGTTGGCTTCAATTGAACGCAAAGTTACCTCCCTCTCTTGAAGCTATCTTCAAACAGGTAAGGAGAGAAGAAAAAAGTGATCGCAACATGAAATAGAGGAAATCGTAGCTACAAACAAGTTTGAGAATGCATGATATCAATTATTTATAGGATTCGCAATCCAATTTTATATTTATTTAATTAGGGTCAATCTTCAATCCAAATTAATAAAACCATGATCATGCATCTATGTGGGTAAATCAAACATGCAGTCACAAATTAAGGGACAAACAAATTTCAGGAAAAAAAAACTTTCGGGCAAAATCTTTTATTTCCCTATATAACGTGAATCGCAACTTACAAATTACATAGAGAAATCGGCAATGAACTTCCCACAGAAAATCCACATAGACCACAGCCTAGCACCAGCAAAGATTACCTCGAGAACCGCAGCTCCTCCTCAGCAGTGAATACCCACGAGTATCCCCAATGACCGCAGTCGTCAGCAAATAGCCCCCCCCCCCCCCCCCCCGGCAAGAACTATCAATCCAGTAGTAGAGAAATCTTCACTACAAGAGAAACTTCGACAAGAAGTGTTTTGGGTTCCAAAATGATTCACAAACGTATATGGGATCTTTTGTGTGAAACAAAAACAAAGTTTTGTGCCCTAAAAGTGAAAGACTAAAATTCTGCAGATTTGCAGTTTTCGTTTGGCAAAAGTCTTAATGAAAAAGTCTTCCAAAATAGGTATTTATTGCAAAGTAAAATACTAGAGGGGGCGCAGGTCATTCGAACGACTTCTTGATGTCGTTAGAAGCGACCTAAGAAACGACCTGATAAAATGCAAACCAGTACGTGGTCATTTGAAGCACAAAATGAACGACCTATCTCGCGACCTATCAAACGACATGTCGTTTGAAGGGGTCGTTTGAAGGACAGAAGCGAAAAATTAATATTTTAAAAAGTTCGCACATAGATCTTCCAAAAAATATTTTTACTTAGAAAAATGCCTCATTTTGATACGAAAAAACAGTTTCGAAAAATATGCCAATACTATCATAAACCAAATTCGAAAGTTAAACACAATCCTTACTAAAATCAATCTTGTAGATGTCCGTTGTTGAAGAACCTTAATATTCAGATTCGTCGTCTTGAACAAGTGATCGTGGACTTCCTTCGACGGTTGTAGCGGTTACGACTTACTCAATGTAAAATCAGGACTATGGAAATTATGTCCTTACAAATCTCCCCCTATGTCTATGCCGGTACAAAATAAAAACATCCGAATTATCATTCAAATGCCTATACAAATCTAATACCCTCCCATGAACCCAAAAGTGGAAAGATACTAAAAATGCAAGTCTTCAAAAAAAATCTTCAACTTTAAAAATCTTCAAATCAAATCTTTTTGCTTTCCTTGCGCTTCTTTTGTGTGCTTTACAAATGATCATCAAAGTCCTACACCAAATAAACAAAACAAATACCTTCGTGGCGTATCGAGTTTGAAATGAGATAAGCATAAATCAAACAAGTAAATCAATTCCAAAGCTCAAATCTCCCCCATAATGCAAACTTCCACTCCCACATAACTCATAAGTAGTTCTCCCCTTTTTTATTTGTCCGAAATAGACAAGGAAAAGAATAAATAACAATAAATGCGAAGTCTCACGACAAGCATTGCAAATATATGTCAATTACGCTCATACAAGGATATACTCAAAAGGCTTTCACAATCTCTTTTTGATTTTTCAAACTTTCCAAGCAATGATAATTTACAAAAACAACACACACCATGAATTTACACTAAGATAACCAAATCGTGGAAACGGAATGAATGAGTGTGAACAAATTCGATAGGAAAATCAACTCAAACATACATAAAATATGTGCACAATGACTATGGATACTCCAAACGAATGAACTCAAAATAGTCCTTAGGTGTGAAACAAGATTGTTGAATTCAAATGATATCGACTCAATTTAATCAAAAAAATCAAAGCCAAATGATTTCCACACCAATAACGTCTAAAACTATGTAATGCTTTTTCAAGGCTTTGTCGGGACGTGCAAACCCGTTGATATATTTTCAACCAAACTCCCTCATATATAATAATGATCATATTTTTCTATTCCTTTCTTTTCTTTTGAATGATCATATCACTAAACTAGTTTGGCCTCGGCTACTTTTTGCAACGGCACACTTTTTTAGGCTCTTTTAAACGGTAGCTTTCACGCAAAGGTTATTTTCTCCTTTAGTAGCCTTTTCACGTGTATACTCATCATTTTTTTCATATTAAACAAATTCCTCATGGGCAACGATTCTTGCATTCACTACTTTCATTGTCAAGTTTTATCGCATTTGATTCATTTTAAAGACAGGATTGAGATGAAAACACTTCGACCAACATGTGAAAGACAAGCATAATAATCAAATAAATCCGTGCAAGTGTGCATTAAAGGAAATCACGAGCCAAATATGTAGAAAGTAATCGCAAATCTCATCTTAATGGCTCCAAACATTATAAAGCACATGGATAAAATGATGTATCGTCTCAAAACACTATCAAATAGTCACATGAATATGGAATGATGTTGTGACTTGGTCAACCTAAATGTCCATCCATAAACGGTATAAAACGAAATACAAAAATCTTTTTAGCTTTTTCAATTTTTTCTCAAAAAAATAGAACATCTAATTGTATTTTTCCAAAAAAATTCAAAAACAAAAATCTTTTTGGGTTTTTCGAAAAATATATCAAAATGGAAAACATAAATACAAAAGTGGTACACACTAGCAATTGGCATAAAATATCATCATGAAATCCATCATATGCTAGCAAACAAGTCTAAACCTCAACCATTAGGTCCAAAGGAGTTTTAAAAAGATGGTGACATCCTATGAAAAACATCCATCAAATCATGTGAAATTTTGACTAAATACTCAACTTGCTCTCTAAAGTGATCAAAATATTTCATGTGATGTGCAGGAGCATGTGAAGTATCATGTGTGAGTGTGCATGTGGGAACACGTGTAGTAGCATAATGAGATAAAAACCTATAAGACACACTACCCAACTTCTTCACCTTCTCGAGTTGACTTGCCGACGCCTCACGTCCCCTCAAAACTCTCTCTCTCCAAATCTCACGCCTTAAGACCTAACTCTTTATTCAACTTCTTCGTCTTTTAAAATCTCGACGTATAAATCTCTAAATGCCTTTTGGAGATCGCTTTCACCCTCACTTTCAATTTCACCTTCACTCTCACTCGAAACACTCAAAACATCATCGGGGCTCACGTATACAAGTGTCCTCATCGTCGTGGGACAAACTAGATGTGCTTACGTGACTAGCCAAAAAGGCAACGCACATACCATGTGATGATCCATCCCCGGAATCATTCACCTCGACATCACTATCGCTAAGAGTGGCTGGCATAGCAATTTTCTTGCCCTTTCAGCATAGTGGGACATTCAAACGCTTTGTGCCATTTGCCCTCGCACTCAAAACATCTCGCCTCTTCCTCTTCCTCTTTCTCACCGCTCTCTTTGGCCTCCACTTTCTTTTTATTTTTCTTAAATATCTTATTATTGGAAGAATTTTCTTTCGAAAACTTGAGAAATTTCTTAAAATTTTTAGCAAACATGGCCACATCATCAAAATCAAACTCTCCCTCAGACTCGGACTTAAAAACTCTCTTTCTTCTTCTTAGACACTTCCTCACCTTTTCTAGATTGTGTCCTAACGGCAATCCCTCTATCCTTAGGATTAACGATTTTGGGAAACATGTCGACCTCATAAGTTTTGAAGGTCTCCTACGAGTTCTTCTAACCTAAGTGTATCTAATATCCCCAAAGAATTTAAAACAATGACCTTAGGAATAAAACGGGATGGAAGTGACCTCAAAATCTTTTTAACAACTCTCGTTTCCTCAATTTTCTCATCTAAGTTAAAACTCGTATTGACTATGTCCAACAACCTAGCATAAAACTCGTCAAACCACTCGGACTCTGACATGGTGATAGTCTAAAACTGGGTGGTTAAATTTTGTAATTTGACGCCTTAACCGCGTTGGACCCTCATGTGTCAATTGGAGGATATCACATGCCTCTTTAGATGTGGTGCACATCATAACACGACGGAACTCGTCAGGGTGACGGCTCCAGAAATAGCTTTGAGGCCACGGGAGTTATAAGTGCTCCTCCATTTATAATCATCTTCAGTCCAGTCATACATAGGTTTGGGATTGGTGACATTTTCAATGGTGACAGTGGGAGGCATCCACCCTTTTTTACAAATAAGCCAAACGCGTTCATCGATAGCCTTTAAGCAAGATCTCATGCGGGCTTTCCAATAAGCATAATTCGTGCCATCAAAGATGGGCATCCGATTATATAAGTTATCCATCGAAAAAGTTGCGAAATTTTTCAAAATCAAAGTTTTAAAAAAATAGATATCATAAAAATTTTGCGGAAAAATAATCACTCGATAATTTAGAGCAACCAGCTCTGATGCCAATTTGAGAATACGTGATATCAATTATTTATGGGATTCGTAAATTTTCAATTTTAAACTTATTTAATTAGAGTCAATTTTCAATCCAAATTAATTAAACCCTAATCATGCATCTATGTGAGTAAATCAAACATACAATCACAAATTAAGGAAAAAATCCATTTCGGGTAAAACCTTTTATTTCACTATATAATGTAAATCGCAACTTACAAATTACATAGAGAAATCTGCAACGAATTTCCTACAGAAAATCCACATAGACCGCAGCCTAGCACCACCAAAGATTCCCTCAAAAACCTTAAGAAACGCAGCTCCTCCTCAGCAGTGAACACCCACGAGTATCCCCAATGACCGCAGTCGTCAGCAAATAGCCCCCCCCCCCCCCCCCCCCCCCCGCAAGAACTATCAATCCAGTAGTAGAGAAATCTTCTCTACAAGAGAAACTTCGACAAAAAGTGTTTTGGGTTCCAAACGATTCACAAACGTATATGGGATCTTTTGTGTGAATCAAAAACAAAGTTTTGTGCCCTAAAAGTGAAGATTAAAATTCTGTAGATTTGAAGTTTTCGTTTGGCGAAAGTCTTAATGAAAAAGTCTTCCAAAACAGGCATTTATAGAGCAAAGTAAAATACTTGAGGTGGCGTAGGTCATTCGAACGACTTCTTGATGTCGTTAGAAGTAGGGGGGTGCACACGGTTCGGTTTGGATCGATTTTGGTACTAATTCGAGAACCGAACCGACCTGGGTCGGTTCCAAATTTTTGGAACCGGAACCGAACCGACATTTATACAGAACCGAACCAAACCGAACCCGGATCGGATCGGATCGGATCGGTTTTCGGTTCCAAAATCATATTTCATAACTAATTTTTTTTAAGATTAATGTGTTTCATAACTAACTTTTTTAAGGTCAAAATTAATTTTGACCTCAATAACTTAAGTTAGAAACTCAAATAATCACAAAAATATAAATTACAAGTGTTAAATATATTAAATAAATATATATATATATGTAATTATAAATCGGTTCGGTCTCGGATTGGTTCGGATCGGATCGGTTTTCGGATCGGATTGGGTTTTTTTACCCTGTAACCGAGAACCGAACCGATGTATCGGTTTTTTTTTTCAAACCGGAACCGAACCATTGAGCAAAAAAAACCGATCCAAACCGAACCAATGCAGTCGGTTTGGTTCGGTTTATCGGATTTCCGGTTTCGTGGTGCACCCCTAGTTAGAAGCAACCTAAGAAACGACCTGATAAAACGCAAAATAGTACGTGGTCGTTTGAAGAACAAAAGGAACAAACTATCTCGTGACCTATCAAACGACATGTGATGTCATTAGAAAGGGTCGTTTGAACGACAGAAGCGAAAAATTAATATTTTAAAAAAACTCACCAATAGGTCTTCCAAAAAACATTTTTACTTAGAAAAATGCCTCGTTTTGATAAAAAAATAGTTTCGAAAAAATATCCCAATACTATCGTAAACCAAATTCGAAACTAAAACACAATCCTTACCAAAATCAATCTTGTAGATGTCCGTTGTTGAAGAGCCTTGATATTTGGATCCGTCGTCTTGAACAAATGATCGTGAACTTCCTTCGACAGTTGTAGCGGTATACAACATACTCAATATAAAAGCAGGACTATGAAAATTATGCCCTTACAAGGTTAGAAGACAAGAAGAAAAGTGATCGCAGTTTAGGTTTCGTTCTAGTATGTGTAGTCAACTCTCTCTTTCGCAAAGAGTAACTTAAGTTTGTACTAACTTCTTATTATTTTAATAATAAAAAAAAAAATTAAGGTTATTTTAAAAGGAACCAAAAACAAGCACGAGCTTTAAGTTGGTTGAAAATATCCAAAATCCTCAAAAAATATGAATCGCAACTCAATAGTGACTCGGTGCGATTCGCGATTCAGCACCCAAATCGATTGATTTAACCCAATTTTTAGAACCCCTCCGATTCGTATCGATTAGTATGTGAATCGAAGTGAATCGTACGAATCGAATCGCAAATCGTAAGATTCTGACAACTATGTGCATTGGCACCATGTGGTCCATATTATCATCGTAACAATCTTTGAGGAAACGGATAAAGTAGTCTTCAATTCCGACCCAACTCACCGTGTCTCCACTATCAATGAAAGAGCGAAATCCAAGCTTACAAGTTAATGACGCCTCACCAGCCAGAACCTGTGACATAATGTTACATGCATGTATTGTTAAACAAACCAACGTTCAAATAGTTCCCTAAAATAATGTCCAACGGCATGGGTAACATCACTTTAGGGTGAATCCGTTAACTCGGATGTGCGGTGCTTAATTATTAAGGATTCAGGAATACAAGTGAGCTGCGGGAAATCAATTTGGCGATACTAGGTCAGAATTTTAGACCCATTTTTCTATCCTAGAAAAAAGGTTATACCCAGTGCACAAGGATCCCACTCTACTGCAGGGTTTGGGAGAGGTGAATGTCGACTTGCCTTACCCCCATGTTCTATATGGAGAGGTTACTCCCATCTGATGTGAATCAAGAATGCTGAAGCGTTATTACTAAACTACACACCAACTACTAACTACACAACACCAAAAAACTAAACTAAGAAGAAGGGTTTCTTTTTCTCTCTATATTCTTTTTTCAATATTCAAGTTGTGATTAAAAATGATGGCCAAGGGCCTATTTATAGCAGAGGTTAGCTAGCTAACTAAGCTAATACCCAAAAGGTCAAAAAATGACAATTAATAACCAAAAATGACTAAGTAGCCCCAAACATGCTTGGAGACTAATTAAAGACTATAAATATAAGAAAATGACAATAAGCCCTAAACTAAAAGTGCAAAATAAAAGATAGTCTTCTCCAGGGAGCACAACCGCGCGCCACGTGTCGCTACGGATTATAATACACATCATTCTCCCTGGCTTCGAAAAAGCTCATCCTCGAACTTGGAGGATGACTCATCAATGTCATATGATACAAACCACAAAAAAGCTTCGAACCCAATCAAAATCAACAAAAAGTGGGGGCTGCCCAAACTGGAATTACTCCCATGCGTATGAACCTCATCAATAATGGTTCTAATAAACCCTAATCCCGGCGATATACCTCTACGAAATTCAGGCAACCAAAAACTGACGACTATATCCGCCTTCTCAACACCACAAGTACATGGTTGCAACTTGGTGTGGTGGACCTTTGAATCTGACCGGACGGGAACCCCGGCGACCGTACCTTTGCGAGTACGATGGCGAAGCAAGCGAACTGAAGAACATTCCAGAAAGCCGGGCCCAAAAATGGCAAGTGGGATGCATTTTTCATGGAAGTCATAAGTTGTGTCACAAAGAGGCCCTGACACCAATTTTGACCGGATTTGAGGTTAAATAGGGGGTGGGGGATTGGATCGGAGTAGGGAAGCCCATTTATGTTGGGTTTGATTGTGATTGGGCATAAATGAGTGGAGGAAAGGGGAAAAATAGGGGTGGGGACTGGGGTTTTATTCGGAGGGGGTTTTTATCAGAGGGGGTTTTGGATGGTTCTCGATGGTGCTTGGGGTTTTTTTTAGGGTTCGGGTTTGGGGAAAGGTAGGAGACGGTGTTTCATTTGACGAGATGGTGGTTGTGTGGTGGTAGGAGGTGAAGGTGGAGGTGATGGTGGAGGATGGAGGATGGAAGAGGCTAAAGTGATGGAACTTACGGTTTCCATCCACCCGATTCTCATTTGCACATTTATCAATCTAAAGATTGAAGGGTTACCGGAGTTGGAATCACAACTCAATACCCACTTCACGCACCACGACGAACGCCAAGAACAAAGGCAGTTTTGATACCAATTTGATGTGAATCAAGAATACAGAAGCGTTATTACTACACTACACACCAACTACTAACTACACGACCAAAAAACTAAACTAAGAAAAAGGAATTCTTTTTCTCTCTATATTCTTTTTTCAATATTCAAGTTGTGATTAAAAATGATGGCCAAGGACCATTTATAGCAGAGGTTGGCTTGCTAACAAAGCTAATACCCAAAAAGACAAAAAAAGACAATTAATAACTAAAAATGACTAATTAGCCCCAAACATGCTTAGAGACTAATTAAAGACTAAAAATAAAAGAAAATGACAATAAACCCTAAGCTAAAAATGCAAAATAAATGACAGTCTTCTCCCGGGAGCACAACAACGCGTCATGTGTCGCTACGGATCACCATACACATCACCATGTCTCGAACCCGAGACCAATGGTAACTTGGACGAGGGCACTTGTCATCGCACCAAGGTACGACCTCTATATATTAAAGGGATAGGTTATAACTTTTCAAAATATATAACCAATAAACCTAATGTATATCCTAATTAGAGCTACAAATGAACTGAGTAGTTTGTAGATAGCTTGAGCTTTACTAGTTTAAAGCTCGAGCTCAACTCTTTTGTTAAGCAAACGAACCGAGCTCGATCACGATTTTGAGTTCGTTTAAAAAATTACAAACATTGGGCTCGACTTGAGTTCGTCTTTTTAAGGCATAAACGAGCTCGGCTTGTTTACGGCGAGTTCGTTTAGTAAATGAGTTGAGCACGAACATGATCTCAAGCTCGTTTAATAATTTAGCTTAACTAAGCTCAGCCTCAACCTACTATGGAAGCAACAAACCTTATGGTTATACAAAAATCAGCAAAAAAAATAGTAAAACCCATATCGTTTTAACAATATAATCGAGAAAAATGTCAAACCTTCAAATTAGTGAGCCTACTACCAACCATGCCTCCGTCTATTCACGGGCGTGGAAATCAACCGTAGGTTGTTGAATTGATGAAGAGACTCCTGAACCAGCATGGCCATGACTCGTCAGGGCCGGGAATCGATGGGAGAAGCTTGAAACTTAAGAAAAGAGAGATGTTTTCCTTCTTGACAATTTTCTATCCAGGAAATTAACGCAAAATGAATAGTTTTATCGCTACTCAAGGAGTAGAGAAATTTTTCGACATCAATTACACCGCGATGCCTCGCTTAAAACCATCAGTGGTGGCCTACAAGCTTAACATCATCAATATCAATGAAGCATGTCACAAGATTCATCGGGTCAAAGCTAGGGTTGCAAAGCAAGGTTGAGATCGAACATCTAACAACTTGCTTCATCAAGCCCATTTACCACCTGATATGGCAGTCCATATTATGCCCATCCAAGGTTTTAAAACGCGCCTCGAGGCAAGACGGGAGCAAAGCGTCTTGAGGTTACGCCTCAAGGGGTCTGAACGAGGCTTACGCCTTTTACCAGTAAGGCTTACACCTCATGGCGAACCGTCACAAGACTTATTTAGTGTGCGGCTCATGTATTTGCGGGTCAAACCGGTCAAAGACCTTAAAATAAATAAAAATAAAAATAAAAATAAAAAAGACGAGTTAAGACATATACCAATCCAATCCGAAAAAAAAAGGGGGTTCTTGTATATAAAAATAAAAAGGGGCTCTTGTATATAAGTCCCATTTAAAAGAGTTTTCATTATATCAGTCATATTGATGTCTACAACTATTAAATAAGTCCAATTAGCCTAAATTAAAAAATACACATGACAAAAATACCTCTTTAACATTTTAAAAAATACTAAATTCGAAATAATCTATCAACGTTACCACCGACACCGACACCCACCTCCACCACCACCACCATCAAGCTGCCACCACCACCACTATTACTATCGCCACTACGGTGAGTGAAATGTAAATATCACAATAAATAAAAACAAAAAGAGTGAAACAAAACTTCCAGTAAGTGTAAATATATACATTTATAATAGAACTTTATAGAACTTTTCAGGAGAAGAAGAATATGATGAAGAAGAGTGAAACAAAACTTCCAGTAAATTATTTACACTTGCAATAAAACTTGTAAACTTTTAAGAAGAATAGGATGAAGAAGAATAAAAGAACAACAAACTCACAATACTGTAACTATTTACTAACATAAGAAAAATGACTAAAAGTAAATATTTACTGTCGATGTAAATATTTATTAATATAAGAAAAATGACTGAGAGTAAATATTTACTATTGAAAATTATTGAAAGTAAACATTTATTATTGAAAATTATTGAAAGTAAACATTTACTGCCAATGTAAATATTTACTATCACCAACTAACGCAAACTACATACCTGGAAATTTTTTTATTCTCCATTTGTTATTCATGTTCTTCTCTTCTTAGTAAATATCTACTTCTCTTCTTAGTAAATATCTGCTCTGAGTGTAAATATTCACTCATTTTAGTTCAAACGTATATATCTATTTACTTATATATATCAATTTGAGAACATAAAAGCATCAGTTAGCAGCTCAGTAGCTCTCTGATTCTCTCTCTCTTCTCTCCTAAAACACACTCATACGCACCAACACATAAACACACAATCGCGCGTGCACTCTCATACACGTATACACACAGATACAAACACTCGAACACACATATATACATATACAGTCGCACACATACATACAAATCGCACACGTATATACATACGCACTCACACACAGCAAATCGGAGATCGCAGAGAGAGAGAGAGAGAGAGAGAGAGATGGTATATTCTTGCTTCAAATGGATGGGATTTTAGGGTTTTTAATGGGTAGTTTAGACATTTGAGTTTAAGATATTTTAAAAAGAGGACTAATATAGTTAAATTAAAGTCAATGGGACTTAAATGAAGGCTGACCAAAGAAATAGGACAAAAATAAAATTAATCCAAGAATAAGAAATAAAAAAACCTCGTTTCGAACCCTAGCTGAAACCAAACCTCAAGGCACCATTTTGACTTCGCAATAGCTAATCTCCATCATTTTGAGTACAGAACCTCAGTCGTCCATAGCTGAAGCTGCCGACTTCTGTTTGCAAGGTTTTTTTTTTCTTGATCTTTTTTTTTTCCTCTTGAAGCTGCCGACTTCTGTTTTAATACATATATTCTTCTTATTTTTCATTTCAGCTATGTTATGGTAGTAAACGAAAGTACATAAATGTTAGGTGTATACCGCTTGTTATTTTTTTCTTTTGACTTTGCTGCTTATTTATTTTTTCATTTCAATTTTATGTATATACTTTTATATTTGTATACTGTTATATATGATGTTATATGTATACCTTTTGTTATTTATTCATTTCGACTTTGCTGGGTTTTTTTTCGTTTTAGTGTTATGTATTTACTGTTATATTCAAATACTGTTTTATGTATATAAATGTTGTTATAGATATATAGAAATTATTGTTATATTGTTATATTTATATCAATGTTAGATTGTTTTTTTTTTTTTTGTATATATAATTGTTAGCAGTTAGGTAATGTTACATATATATAAATGTTATATATTTTAATGTTATATGTATATACCTATTCGATGTTATAACTTAAATGTACATAAATGTTTTTAACACCCGTGAATTGCCGCTGTGTCAAATAGAAAGGATCTGGCTTGGAAATATGGAAAGGGGTGAAATGCCAAATAAAGGTTACAAATATATTGAATGCGACTTTGGCGAAAAAATTGTCAAAGGTGAGTTAAGTGGATGAGGGACTATCTTGGGGGTACTAAACAAAATGCGGTGATATGTGACAAAGTACTCCCTAAGGTTAGCCAAGAGATGAAAGATTATTTGATGAGGGGTGTTAATGACAGGCAAACAAAAAGCAGAGAAGATGAGAAAATGATTAATAATGTCTTTTATTATAATCAATCGTTTGGAGGACAAACATAGGTAGTGGTTTTACGATAGTGATTCTACGAGGGGAGTTCGTGGACCCATGGACCATTTTGTTGTCAATGTTGACGATGACAATGAAGCAACTACCGTTGAAAAGGGACCCGAAAAAGAACTTCGCAATCAAGTGTGTTCAGATATTGGAAGATTCTTTTTGGAAAACGGTATTCTTTTTAATGTAGCAAACAGTTCTTTTGTGAGCATGTGTCGTGAAATTGAAAATTATGGTTGTGGTTTCAAACCTCCTACACCACATGAACTTAGTATTTGGATTTTGAAGAAGGAAGAGGAGACTGCAAAGGAAATTGTCAACGAGGTGAAAAGGCATGGCCACACGCCGAGGTTTCTGTTTTATCTAATGGGTGGAAAGATATTTGAGGGAAAAGTTTGATATTTTCTGGTTAACAACCCATTTGGCACTATTTTTTTAAAACATGTTAATGCATCAGAAGCCATCATAGATGTCAATTTATTATTTAAGCTACTTGATGATGTTGTGGAAGAAGTTGGGGCGGATATCGTTATCCAAGTTGTCACAGACAATGCTTCTAATTATAAGGCAACAGGAAATAAGTTAATGGAGAAGCGAAAACGCCTTTGGTGGACGTCGTGTGTTGCGCATTGCATCGATTTAATGCTAGAGAAACTTCAAAATTTGCCTCAACACAAGAATGCATTGATTAAAGCAAAAAAGATAATAGATTAGCATATTTTTTTCTATTAAAGATTATATATAATGTGGTTGCTAACTTTATTATTACAATACTTTATACGATTGTAGGTAGGGTCGTGTTTCGGCCAGATCGGATCGAAAAATGCCTCTTTGGAAAAAATTCTGATTCTTTTTTAAATAAAATAATTATTCGATTTTCGATCCGATTTTTTTGGAAAATTAAAAAAAAAATCGAATTCGGAAAAATCGGAAAATCAACAAAAATCGGAAAAAATTGAAAATTCACAAAATATATTAAAATCCAGAATTTCAAATAAATAAATTATGGATTTTCGATTACTCGAAATTCTCATTTTAAGGAAACAAAGAAAAAGGCTTAACCCAACTTGTCAATACATGAGGATTTGACCCATTTTTTCATTTGTGTAGAAGTTCAGAGGATACTCTCCTTTTATAGAGCACATTTTGGAGCCCTCTCCCTCTCTCCCAACCGATGTGGGATATGGGAAACTTTCAAAAAATCGAAAAAATCGGAAATCGAAAAATAATTCCGAAAAAATCGAAAATAATTCGGAAAAAATCTTTTAAAAATCGGAAAAATCGAATCGGCACAATTTTGGAAAAATCGAATCGGAAAAATTGGAAAATCGAAAATTCAGAATCATTTCTGATTTCCGATCCGATTTTTTTTGGAAAAATCGGCAAACTAAAACTTCATTCCAAATTCGAAAAAAATCGGATCGTAAATCGGAAAAATCGGAAGTTCTAAGAAAAAAACACAGCCCTAATTGTAGGTCAGCAATTTTATTTATAACCATGAATGGGTGTTGGCATTAATGAGGAAAAACATTAGCAGGGACCTTATTCGTCTCGTCGCAACTAGATTTTCCACGGCCTATTTGACATTACAAAGTATGTATGGGTTGAGGCAGGGTTTGGAGGCTATGTTTACCTCTAAAGGTTGGCCAGAATGTAGTTGGGACAGAAGGAAAGGAGGCAAAAAAGATCATTTTACGAAATAATACTTTTTGGAGTAGTGTGGATTATGCAATTAAGACCACAAAGCCTCTTGTTAGTGTTTTGAGATGGACTCCGAAAAGATGTTGGGAATGGGATTTATCCACGGTGCTATGGATAGGGCCAAGGAGGAGATAGCAAAAATTTTGGACAATAATGAGTAGGCTTACATGGAGTTGTGGAGTATCATTGACGAAAAGTGGGATTTTTCATTGCATCTTCATTTTCACATGGCGACATATTTTCTAAATCCCCACTTCTAATACGATGATAATTTCTCCTCACATTTAAAGATTAAGTCGGGGTTGTAAATTTGCATGGGCAAACTCTCACCGATCCAATAAAGAGGGGAAAAGTTGATTTGTAGTTGGATGCAATTCGAAGAAGGGATGGCATTTTGGATACTCACTGGCGAAAACCACATGTAAAAAAAGGAAGCCCGGTAAGTAGACAAAGTTATTAAAGTTAAATTTTTTTTAAGTTAATTTTTTCAAAGTTTACTTAAAGTTATTGGTGGATTCAATTTGGAGATCATACTTGAGAATTAACAAGTTTTGTTGTGAAGGTTTTAAGTTTAACATATTCATCATCCGCTTGTGAGCGTAACTGGAGTACATTTAATCAGGTAATCATTAGTTTAAATTAATTCTCGCTCTATGAATAAAGTTATAAATTAATGAATAATTTTTTGTCGCTTTACAAAATATTACATAGATATACATGAAGAAGAGAAACCGCTTGGCGACATTGAAACTCAACTCACTCGTTTTCATCATGTATAACAAAAGAATTAAAAGATAGTCACTTGAGGAAAAAGGCTCTTAAGGAAGATGAGGATGCGCTGGTCATTAACAATGTGTCTTCTAACGATGAGTGGGTTGCTGAGCAAACCAATGAATGCCAAAGCGATGAATCTTGGTTGACTTCTGAGGGGGGAGCGAGTACACAAGTGCGATAAAGAAAAAGAAGGGTGAAGAGTTCAAAAACTACAAGAAAAGGTCAAAATTATTATTTTTACTTGTATTATTTATTTTACTAATTTTAAACAATCAAAAAAGTCATTTTTAATACTTTTATCTTATTATTTATTAGATAAAGGAAAAGGATTGCAATTGGTGGATGAAGAAGAGGAATGGGAGGATCTCAATTCGAACAGGGTGGATGATAGATCGATTCGATATGCAGACGATTCCATGGATGATCCTTTAAGTGATGATGACGGGGATGGGATGGGGATGGGGATGGAGATGAAGCATATTATCCATTTTCCCGGCCATTGGATACCAATTATCCACTACTTAATATATAGTGATGCTTTGATGATTCATTGCTAGATACACAGTTCTTGTTGTTGTTTGGTGATGGTGATGATGACTATTTTGTGTTTGAGGATTATGGTTTTAATTATGGATATCTTTTGTCTTGATGGTAAAATATGTATTATGATAATGACATGGTTTATGTCTTATTTTGTGACGACAAGATGGTGTTATCATTTATATTGCGTTGTGAGATTGAATTTACACCATTTGTTTTCATGATAGATATGATACATATTTTGTTTTTTATTTAATTGCTATTTTTATATCATTCTTAGTAACTTTTTTTTTTAAATAATTGAGGCACGCCTCGCCTCAATACCCCCTCGTGTCTTTTAAAACAGTGGGCCAATCAAGAAAAATAATGGTCAAACTAGAGTTGTGTGTTGATTTTAGAGATCTTAACAAAGTCGTCAATAAAATAAGTCCTAAAGAAAAATATACCCCTTACCTAGCATTGACGCCCTAGTAAACACCACACTAGCCCATGAATGTATAATTTCATGTTGGGTATAATTAGAGCTGGCATTTGGGTAGGTTAGAGTGGATGTGGGCAGGCTATATATGCGTCAGGAATTGGACGGGTTGTAAATGGGCTCATCTTATGGGCAGAGCTGTTTCAGGGTGGGCCAACCCGGTAATAAAACACACACAAAAATGCGTGGAAATGGCCCCCAAGATTTTTTTTAATAGAATATATGGTCATGAGAATTATCAAGTTGAACCTTTAAACATTCACATATAGAAGGTTACCATGAGAATTGGGGTCTGTTTGATTGACATGGAAAAAAATTTCATGGAAAATAGTTATTTTGACTCATGTTTTGCCTTTGTAGTACTTTGATTGCGAATATTTCATATAAGAACAATACTCATTCACATAACAAGTGCTCCACCTCAAACCTCAATTTCTAGTGGAAAAGATTTTTTATCCACCAACCAAAGAATTGGTTTCCATGAAAAATACGAACAAAACTCGTATATGTTTCCACTCATTTCAAACTTCTCGTACAAATGAATTAATTTTTACGCATTCTCCATGTTTGCAATCAAACGCACCCTTAATGTGACTCAACCACATAGCTCAAAGTAGTGGTCTAAACCGATAAGATACAATCGAGATTACTAAGTATCGGTACCCAACGAAACAAAACCTTTCCCATTATTACATATCAATAATATAAAATTGACTCAAAGCGATGTCGAGTGTTGACCGAAATGGCTGAAATCTCGGTGATATGCCAAGATGATTCGTTGATTCGCCGAGTTAATACAAGAGTTGTTTTGAATTCTACACAAGTTGGGTTATCTACCCCTTTAGATACATATTATTTCTTTCATTCAAATCTCTCTCTTAATATATCCATTCCCCGGTGGCGGAGCTAGGAAATATATTTGGGCGGGGCATTCAAAAAAATGGAGCACAAAAAAAAATCTATGAATGTTGGGGGGAGCAGGGGAGCCCCAAGACAAATTTTGGGGAATTGCTTATAACCATTTTAGAATTATTCAATTAATCTAATGTAATGTGCTTTTTTTAGTCATGTTTTATATGGCCCTACTTTTGATGGTAACAACATTTGGCCAGATATAATATAAATTATGTGTGACCAAATTAATTTAATTAGGTCAATAAAATAATATGTCAAACAATTTAGATATAATTAAATTAATTAAACAAATATGTCATTTTTATATCGATCTAAAATAATATGGAAAATGATATGTACCCCAAACTTATCACCCAAAACATCCCCCAAAGTGCATTAGATGTTTGGATATTGGGGTGGGTCCCACATAAGGTATAAGCACTATGCATTTCAAGGGATGTATTGGGGGATGTTTTGGGACACGTAGCATTTCTCAAATAATAGATATGTTTAAGATATATTTTAAGATGGAAATGTTTTTAGATGAATTAATTAAACTATTTTAGTGGAGCATAACAAGCTGGCGGAGTTTGGATTGCATGAAATCAAAGTTCGAGATGTATTGGATAGCAACGTTCAAAAACTTAGTGCAATCGAACGGATGAGACGAAATGATGAGGCAAATGATTAATCATTGTATGTATGGTCAACAAAGCAAATGAAAGCTTAATGCATGAATAGGTTTGCAACGATCAATAGTGCACCAACAGTACTCGAGGTTACTAAAACATGCGACTTTTTTTTTTTTTAATAGAGCACTTATCCCATAGTTATTGGGATCACTATTACCCCCCCCCCCCCCTCTCTCTTCCTCCTTCCCGGTACCGCAATCCGGGATCGTATGATCTGAAATATGATGGGTTCACGATCCGGATCTCTTAATATGGCGTTCCCAATTTTAACATTGATGATTTCAGTTATTATTGATAATAATGGAACTTTTGACTCCAATAAAAAAATAAATGAGAAGAAAAACGATTTCTCAACTAATATAATACAAGAACGGTTCGTATTTATTATTAATATACTGTAGAAGAGGTCGTACCTTGGTGCGATGGCAAGAGCCCTCACTCAAGCTACGATTGGTCTCGAGTTCGAGACATAGGAGCAGCCTCTCTATATATGGGGGTAAGACCACCGATTTTTGCCTCTCCCAGACCTTGCAGTTAAGCGGGAGCCTTGTGCACTGATTACGACCTTTATACTGTAGAATGTAGAGATTATACACTACATACACTTTTACTCAACTCTTGTTGGCGTTCTTTTAACACTAAAATTATGTTTAGTGAAACAATAAAGTCCACCTCCACCGTATCGCGTACTAGAGTGAACCATGTACAGCGTAACATTGACTTACCCACCCCAGTTGCAATGCCAGGTTCAAAAAATTTACTTAATTAGATTTCCCCAAGAGGTAGTCCTAAGAGCATATGCAATTTGCGGATTACTCATAACTTTAACGAGATTTGAGGACGTAATGTGTCAGATAGGAGGGCGGAGAGAAGGTGGATAGTGTAAGGATCCCTTAGGTTTTGTTAAGTTTTGGAGTGGAAACAAGTTTACGTCCAACATCATGAATACGTAATACAAGTTTATGTCCCAATTATGGACGTAAAAAAGGTTTCCATCTACCAAAAAAAAGTTGAAATTCCAGTATTTTGGATGGCAAAGTGTTTTACGTGTAGTTGGGTTTAACGAACATATTACCAACGGCTCTCAATTGAAAACCCAAAAAAAACCTCCCAGGTAACTATTTTTCCTCACCAAAGTTTCAAATAATTCTCTCACCATGTTAGAAGTTTTGCTTAGATATTCACTTTCGATCAAACCCAATGGCAAGTCATATTTCGCAACAAGAATGATCCCAATTGAATATTAAATTACTTGTAAATCATACGCTAAATTCACCCTTGACTCAATTCCCTACGTGTCGCAACTTGGCGAAGTTTTTTGGGAAACATGAGCAGAGTACTCATGATCAACCGGAGATTACTATAACGAGAAAAATTGATAGTATACAAAAACGATTCTCATATCTCCGCAGCAGTTATGGTGTATGTTTCTAAACATGCACATTGGCATAAAACAACTCATGAGAGTGGAACTAATTCTAATGACTTGGGTAATATATACAACCCTTCTTTTTTTAAAATTTTGTACATCATTACTATTCAGTTGTGTTACGTATGTTTTATTACTTAAAAAAATCTAACAAATGAAGTTCGATCAAGCTCGAGAAAATTCTCATATGGAAAACAGCAGAACCTTCATGTACGACATGCTATGAAGCACGGATACTCTCGGGAGGTCGCGAATTTTTATTGGACACGTATAGGATACGGGATACACTAGGATACGCGAATCCTAGAGTATCCTAATTTTTATTTATTTGTTAAATGGCTGGGATACGTTAGGATACACTGGGGATACGTTTTGGATTGTTTTTAGGATACGTTTTTTTTTTTTTTTTTTTTTAACTGTATTTTTTCCATTCTTTAATTATTTTTCTTCCTTTACTATGTTTTTTTTTAATTGTGTTGTTTGTTTTTCATTCTTTGCTTGTGCTGTATTGCTTTCTGATTTTTTTCTTAACTTTTTTTATGTTTTCATTCTTTTTTATCTATGTTGTTTTTTAACTGTATTGTTTTCTTTAACTGTTTTCACTCTTAGCTATGTTATTTTTAACCTTTACATCTGACTGTTTGAATCCTTTTTTATGGTACTTGATGATGTGGTTGACAGAGATGATGATGCCGTTGATATTGGGTCTACTTAGTAATTGAGAAACTATGACGCCGGGATGCTCTCGGGAGGCTTCTCTCTATCTTATTTTATGCTAAGGATTTTATCTTTATTTTTGTCTTATGTTTTTGTTGGAACAACCTTTTATGTTAATGATGTTTTATTGTAATGGTGTTTGTTTGGTGACAACAATCATCATATTTGAGCACTTTAATATAATGGTGTTTAATGCTTTAGTTTCATTTTATCAAGTTTATCATTAATACATATAAAATAAATAATAAATATTTAACGTATCCTAGCGTATCCGTATCCTACATTTTGGAAAAATCCCGTATCCCGAATCGAGTCGTATCCCGTATTACGTGTCGAGTTCGTGCTTCATAGACGACAGGTGGTATAACATTTTGAAAGACCTTCCAAAGTTTGATAGAAAACTCTTCATAGAAAACCCTTCATGTACGACGGATGATATAACATTTTAAAAGACCTTCCAAAGTTTGATTGAAAAACAACACTTGCATATATACAACATGCTCAGTCCAATGCCACAACGGATATTGCATCGGCAAATATGAGTTGATATGAAACTTTAATTGACATTAAAGACTAATGCGCTGAAAGGCCTTAGTAGAACGATCACAAAGGACATGGGGAAGAGGAAATTAAAAATGGACAATCTCGCAATTAATATACAGGTACATGAGAGGGTTAGTAGTTTCTCGTATGCTAGAGAGAAATTTGAGCAACGAATGGAGCGTCTAGTTGTTGGTAAGGAGCAAAAAGAACTTGGACTCTTTCATCCAGATGAATACCAACTACTTAACCCCTAACCAAAAAGATCATCATCACTACAAGGTTCAAAAGATGTTGCAAAAAACTCGTGATGATGCACCCACAACTTCACGACCAACAAGGTAATCTATGTTGTCATGTTGATGTTTTTATTTTAAGCCTCTAGTTTTTACCCAGATGTTTATTAAGTTCTTTTTATGACATGAATTTCCTTGTGTTTTACAAAAGTAGTTTATTATCCGAGCTCTAAACAGAAGTACATTAAATTAATTAATCAAATTTTATAGAAAGGGAAAGACATTTAATTGAGATTATGACAATAGGAGGCAATACGCCAAATAAAAATTATTGTCAATTAAAAAAAGACCCCCCCCCCCCCCCGTTTCACTCCTCGCCCTACGTATCATCACGCAACGCCTTGTGCTTTTCCTTATCTAACTGACCAATTTGTTTGCCTGGTACTCATACCAAGGATTCATTGGGTAACGTATAATATATATGGTGGGGCGGGTTTGAGCAAATTCATTATGACGTGTGTTGCCTCGATGTTCATCCTCAACAATCATGTTATACATAATAATACATGCTTTCATGATTACTTTTAATGCATCCTTTTTCCACAACTCCACTCGAGTACACATATACGCAAAACGTTCCAATATACCAAAGGCTCTTTCAACATCTTTTAGGGGGTTGGGTAGCAGCTCACAAATGTAAAATCAGTAGGAGCAAGAGGCCTTGTGTTGATGACGGTGGAGGCAGGGATGGAGACCGACGGTGGATGGAGAAGCCGTAAGCAGGGACGATTGATGGAGCTCCCAAATTGTTTTTGTTGAAGTCTTGAAGAGTTGTGTTGTGTGTGGACGGTGGAGTGAGAGAGTTAAGGTTTTAGGTTATGTCTCAGCTAAGTTTTGCAAATTACATTTAAGCCCAATAAATTTTAAATTTTTTTATTTTCAATATATACCCAGATCTTTATGTAAATATAAAAAAAATAAAAAATAAAAAAAAGTCTCTGGGGGGTTACAACCCCCACTAGCCCCTATATCCCTCCGTCCCTGCTAGAGATTATAAGTAACCATTGTTCAAACTTCAAAGTATCAGCCAAAATTGAGACAACCTAACGTAGTTGACTAGGTATCACAATGCACTGAACCGGGTTTGAGTCACGAGTCGTGAAATTCACAAAATAGTACTATTTGACTTGGCTGCAATATCAGCGACTCGACAAAAAAGAATCGGAGAACTAGGGAAATATATCGGCTTCCATCGGCTATCCACTCATTCATTGCCTATGCAATTTTCCTTGTTTTAACTCTTGATATGTAGTAATTATGTTATATATTATTAATTTAGATTTATGATTATACATATAAGTTGCAATTTCTCTATTAAAAGAATAATTAAAAATATTCAGAGATTGTGATTAAAACTTTTGGAAAAATCCAATTGACAAGTGCACTATGCGTTAATAAAACCAATAAGATATATGCATACTAAATGATGGTTTTGTAATTATTTAATCGATCCTTGTTATTATACTTATTTTTCTAAACTTCTCTATGTTTTTTTTTAAATTGGCTCTCTGAATAAAATAGCGTATCGCCCAAAAACGGATACCATATACCAAGACTTGACCGATATCATAACATTGAACCATGTTCAAAGAAAAGTTTATAGTTCATCTTATAATGTCTTATGACCCTCCAAAATAACTATTTCTAGTGTTGAATCAACATTGTTTTGGCTATTCTAGTTCCTTTAAGCTTATAGCAATTCGACTTACAAAACCTTTCCAAGTGGAAATCACTTTCTACCTCACCTGTCCTGTCTATAAGAAGTCCCAAATTCCCAATACAAAATCAAAAGATTACACAATGTTGTTATCAGCCCAATATAATAATGTTGTTATCAGCCCAATATAATACCAAATAATATGATCTTATATTGCAAGAAAATTGCACATTTTATCACAAGTCACATGCATGGAAACAATCAATTTCTTGCATAAAGATTTGCACTTCCACTATCAAGTAAAAATATACAATAGGATGAGAAGCAACTTACTACAACTATCTAAAGTGAGCGCAGCCGCATCTCAATCAATCGCGCATTGAACTCCCCATCGCTAACCTTCAACATTTCCGGCAACGAAAGAGACAATCCATGCTCAACCAACAGCCGATGCCTGCGCTTTATCTTACCCTCCAAACTAAACGAAAAATACTGCAGAAATCTCCTCAATTCCGCCAAATCCCCGTTCATTTCCCTCAAGAAATACTCCACTTTAGGCTTAAAATTATTCTCTATGCTAAAAGTCAACAACCCGGGTGACCTCAACACCATGTTGACCAACTCTTCATACTCAAACCCCAAACTCATCAAATAATCCAATTTGGGCAAAAGGGTTCCCTCAACACTCGAAACCAACAACAATGTGGTCTGCGACGTAATCCCATTGGGTCCCACAAATCCTAATTTCCGCAAGAAACCCAATGTGGGTCTCAATTGTTGTTCCACACTGCAAATTAACAATATGGGACACCTAACAATGGATTTTCGGATATGGAAAAATGGGATATGGACTTCATTCAACAAAAAGTCGAAAATTGGGTAGAGGTCTAAGTAAGGATCACAGGTGAGGAGCTGGGGATGCATGTCGAAAATTCGACCAAAGGCGGAACGTTCGATACCCATTGAGGAGAGGCAATTTTCGACAGATTTGAGGGAGGAGAGGGGAGTTGAGCGGAAATGGGGTTTTTTTTGGAGAGCTTTAGTGGGATTTACTTTGAGGGTTTGGAGATAGAGGAGTTTTTTCTAGGAAACGGAGGCCAGGATCGGAGGTGTGGGTGGGTGGGTGGGTGGGTGGGTGGGGGGGGTTGTAAGTTGGAGAGATTTGAGGCCATTCAAGGTTTGTTTATTGATCAGCCTTTTTTGTGGGTTTTGGCTTTGAGAGGGAGGATTGAGGGAGGAGAGTTTGAGGATAGACGTCAAATCTAATTATCATTTCTCTTCAACTTCCAAACATCACGTGTGCTCTCTACCTCACTTTCTGATAACACAAACTTGGTATCAACTAAAGGCTCAAACCGGGTCGCCCACCTCACGTATTAATACACTTTGTATAAATAGTCAAAAAATTCAAAGTGCACATTTTCTACTCGACTTAAATTTTTTTTTGATTATTTTTTTATAAATGATTGATTCAAAAATTAAATTTTTTTAGTATTTTAAAAATTGATAGTATTATAGTATATTAAGTGAGATGTGTTGGGAACTCTCTCTCTCTCTCTCTCTCTCTCTCTCTCTCTATATATATATATATATATATATATATATATATATATATATATATATATTTATCTATCTATCTATCTATCTCTCTATATATAGTATTGTTCTCGTACATGTCAGTTCGTATTTTAAGAGTACGAACCAAACATGTATCACTTAGCGGTGAGCGCAGAAAAAAGAGTGAGAGCCTATAATTTCTAGGTTAACCGTCAGGTGACACATGTCTGATCCGTAATGCGGACCGGTATGCACAGGAGTAGTATTGTGTGTGTGTATATATATATATATATACACACACTAACTTAAAATGTGGCTTTAATATATTGTTCACATTTGAAAATTATACTCCTAAGAGGGAAATTAATTACAAATGTACCTTCTCTATATATCCATACACACATTTTAACCTTTGATTTTCGATCACGAAGATCAACCCATAATAATACTTCAACTTCATGCTATAGGAACTCTTAAGTTTATATACATTAGAATATGTTATCTGAGCTATGTTATACTCTCTTCTTATTACATGCGGTTTCGGACTGATAGTTGGTAGTTTTGAATTTTTCAATTTTTAGTTCGACTTTTTTGTCGTGTAAATATATTGTGTTTTCCCTCGTTCAAATATTTTTTTAAATTTTTACTTTTCCATAATGTAAATTTATTGGCTCTTATATTTGTATTAAAATATATGGCTAGCTTTGAATTAAATAATTTTGTAGTTAGAGTTATTTCCTTATTTGGAGACGAGATAAGCGTAGGAAAAACATTAAGGGTCCGTTTGATAAGCACTATTTGCCATGGCAAATTGGTAAAAAGGTGGTGTGACACCCCGCCTAATTAAATACCGGGTGATCAGTCATTTATCAAATTAAAAATCAAGGTGAACGGTTGGTTCACTCATAGCATTACTATCACAAAATAAATTTCCAATTTAAACACCCTAAATAATTAAGCTAAGTGTCAAAACGATTTAAAACCTTATTTCCATTTTATTTAAATCTAGATATGAAAACCTTTTTAATAATTAACAGTTTAAGAATCACATAAGTGCTACGAATAGCAATCAACACAAAAGAATTAATCTATCTAGATTAACCAAACCAAGTCAAATAACCATACATGAAATCATCCTAACAAAAGTTAACTCCCAAGGAATATTGAATACTGAAAATATAAACAAACGTAAATATCTGACAAATCCAAAATGAATAGGGAAACGAGCGACACATGCCCTAACTAAGCAGAACTAAAACAAGAATAGAATCAATGAAGAGGTCGTCTAAAGCAACGGCCTGCAACTCCCACATCAGCTGCAACGCATCCAATCCAAAGAACCTATACATGACGCCCCTGTGGCTGGACACCTGTAATACATATGTATATATATATATATATATATATATATATATATATATATATATATATATATATATATATATATATATAAGAGAGAAAAAGACAGGAAACAGGTCAAAGCCCGAGTGTAAAACAGTTTTAAAATAGTTTAGCAAGTATTTAAAATGCTTACCGGCTAATGCAACAACCATGTTAGTATACGACGCTCTCTATAGAATTCTCACCTCTCATCTAGTGTGCACGCCTACCGTACTAATAAATCTCCTAAGTTTCTCTAACTTATTCTCCATAAGGTTTTATCACGTGAAAAGCAAGGTTATGATATTTACTTTAAGAAATCATTCTCTTCAAGATTTCTTACGTTATTTAGAACAAATCATTACCGTTATAAAGTTCTCGAACACTTATAATAAAGTTGAAGCATTTACTCATTACTTATATACTTATACGCACAGTAGAAAGTTCCCATATCGATATATGTATATATATCAGTCACACATATAATATATATACTAACGGCACCCCACATAAAATCTATGGTGCTGGCATACTCTGCTATCAAGTCCCCGTATCACTCAAACTAAGGGAAATACTAGTTCGAAATCACTCTCGAACTGTATTAACACAAAACACATACAAATGGAGGCGAAGCATAGTTCCAGGTCCTAAGAGGTCAGCACATACCCTCACGTCTCTTAGAATATCTGACTATCATTCTCAGATAGCCTGTATCGAGGATACTATCTTATAGAGTACGAATCAATATCTCCCATAAAAGGTCCAATCGAGATAAGACTGTCCCGGCACGGAAACCTCTGTGATAGCAAGTAGCTCGGGTATGATTTTTACACATATATATAATATATACACAATCACATAATCATATATATATATATATATATATAAATATTCACATTTCTAAATTAAGTGCGCCCACGACCCATAATTATAATTATTCGTTCTTAGCACATCTTACTCGATTATCTCGCATAGCGGTTGTGTCACTTTTATTCTCATATATAATTTAATTCGTACTTACTTCTCATCTCTCGAAGTATTCTACCTTCCTATGTATAATTTCAGTAGGCATACTCTCACTTACCATCTGGTCTAACTCTCGTACGGTCTCGATCTTTTATTAAACGCACGCATAATTTCTTATACATATGAATAACTCCTCGTTAACCCATAATTTCATCCTGCATTAAATTTCACTCAACGGGGTCTACCTAGACCCTACTGGTCTTCTTTATATCCCATTATGTTCTGACAATAGTACTCAAGGGTTCCTATGCATTTTAACCAGATTAAACAAACAGAAGAAAAATACACAGTTTTTCAGGAGGTATTGATCGATCGAGGGAAGGGGGTCGATCAATCGATATTCTTAATCGATCGATCAAGCAGTTATGACGAAACCTGCTATTGTCCAGTTACGGGTTTACCTCTCTAACCTCAACCAAATCTCCATTAACGATCCCCCAACTCCCAACAACATTACTACAAGTACTATATACCTAACTACATGATTTTCTACGTAAAATATGTCCGGTTTCATCAAGTATAACGATTTAATGGAGTAAAATTGACATAAACTTCAAGAACCCTAATTTTTCATTTAATTTTCGTTCTTCCAATTATTTTCTATATTACTTGCTTCTAAATCCATACAAATTCGTGGCTTATCCTCTACATGTGATTTAGATGTCCAGAATATATCTACTTCCTCTACAACATATGATTTTAAGTCTCAAAAATATTAATTTCTTCCATGAAGCACGTTCTAAACAATCCTAGACTAACATGATTGAAACATTAACGAAAATAAAGCAAGATAAATACTTGCCTGGAATTTGAGTTTCTGATTTGTGGACGAAAGAGGTATGGTTGCGTTCCTTGTCAGGCGATCTACGTTTTGGTGGTGGTGGCGGTGCGAACGGGTGAGTCTTTGGCCTTGAGTTGCTTGGAAAGCTCTCCAACTTATTCTCTAATGGCCGTTCTTTGATTTTGTGTTTGTTAACCCTAGAAGGCAACTCCTAAAGGCTGATATATCCTTAGAAAATTCATGGATTTAATTGCCTAAAAATACAAAATGTCTATAATGCCCTCCCGGGATGCCAATTAGGCTTAAAAACGTCCCTAGAACCAAACTAAACCCCACGGGTACATTATTTTGACTATCTCAACCCTTCCGAACACATTGGCGCACTCAAAATGACCATACGGGCGACTTAAAATTTATTCACTTTTAATAATAATAATTTAATCCTGACACGACACAGGCGCGTCCTGACTTACAGTTCCATAATTGCCATTTTATTCACTCGTGGCAATTTAAAAAAATCAATCTTATATATTACTTTACTCGTCTAGTAATATTTAACAAATTTCCAATAATTACTAACTCTCGTCACGCTAGTAAATATTTAAAACATTTTCGAATTAATATTAAATTAATATATCTCAATTAAATTTAATAAATTCCTAAATTTAAAAGCCATAAAAATAGAGGATATTACATGTGAAAAATGAGGTGTTTGCCCCCACTTTTATGTGTGTTTGGTAGCTAATATATGCATTGAATTTTTTTGCCATCCTACATGTCATTTGCCATGCTTTTTTCACTTTTTGTGGAAAAAATTTCCTTGGGTATATCGAAATAATTTTTTCCTTTATTGTCCATTCTATCAAAGGATTCAAATTGTTTTTTTGTTACAATATGATTTTGATGACCATTGCTCTTCATTGCCTGTTCGAAATTGATAGCTTTTCTTAATTATTTAATTTCCAAACTAATTCACTCAACATAACAAAGCAACTAGAGGAGAACTACTATCCGTTCCCAATTTTTTATTATATCATTCTTTTTATATAAGATTTTTTTACACATTTGATTTTTTATATCCGATTTTTTACGTCAAATTTTAAATATCATATTCTTCTTTATATCAAATTTGTTTTATATTAGAGTTTTTTATATGTATTTTTTATATTAGATATTGTTTTTTTACATTAGATTTTTTTTATATCTGCTTTTTATATTAGATTTTCTTTTTTGTCATATTTTTTTATATACAATTTTTCTAACATTTGATTTTTTTTAATATCATATTATTCTTTATATCATATTTTGTTATTTATATTTTTATAATATCATGCCATTTTATTATGTCTTTCACCATATAAAACACTTTTAAACACTTTTTCCTCTCTTATCCTAATCCCTAGATTTTTTTTATCAAAAAATAGAATTTTCCACCTGAAAAATTAATGCTATCAAACAGACCCACCTTTAAAATGATAGTATTTTCCATGAAAAAATGTGTCACTCAAGCCATTTGCTCACTTTTGTATCAAGCAACCTTAAAGTGGAGTGTTTAGGGGGGAATGTGTTAATATGAAATAACTCTTATTTTTTTATGGTTCAATTAGTGGAGTGAGATCTCCTTTTTGTTGAAGTGATGAAATTATACATATGTGATTGTGTGTGTATATATATATATATATGGGAGGTTCATCTAAATATTTTGGGAAGAAATTCATCAAATTCTATATCACTCATCTTCTATTTCTTAAACATATTTATTTTTATTTAGTTATTATAAAGGCAAGACATGTCACGATTTCACCTCTGAAGTGTCTTCTTGATTTGTTTCCCGCTCCATAATTCATACTTCTCTTTCATTGTCATAAAAAATATTTTAAGCAAAATAAGAAGAATGTATTAGGCTTCACATATTGAGGTATATAATGTTTCGTATGTTTATATATTGTTAACAAAATAATAAATCAATGATGTTAAATACATATTTAGAATGACTCTTGAATACAGGGATAAAATAATGAAAAGATTCTATATGGTCCATATTTTCTTTTCTTCTTAAATATCAATATACTATTTTTATACACATAATGAATTATTTAGCTACACCCTCAATTATTTCTTTGGATTCAATTATTACAAGCCTTACTCTGCTTCTTATCATTTTCATTGTATTGTTTACTGCACATTCATAACTATGATTGATTTTTTTGTTTTATTCTTGGTTTACAACCATCAACTATACATTTTTTTTAATTTCTTCTTGAATATATTTCATTTTCCAATCCTTACACCTAATTATAACACGATTCTTATCTCTCAACTCGAAATAAGCCTCTAAATTTTCATACATTAAAGTCGCACGTGCAAAGAATGTGTGGACTAACTAGTTAAATAAAACTAGTATACCGCTCAATGGTGAGAACCGACCTTATCCCCCAAAAACTGTAAGGACAAACCACGAATATAAACAAGAGAATAGTATTGTTAAAAGCCTACAAAACACAACAACCCATTCAAACACAAATTATCAATTTCTCAAAAAGCATATTGAGAAGGTAAAATCGCTTAAAAAGCTCTAATACCAATTTGAGAATGCTGTGTGATATCGATTGTTAATGGATTCGCAAATTTTCGATTTTAAACTTATTTAACTAGATGTCAATTTTTTATCCAAATTAATTAAAACCTAACACATGCATCTTGGTGTACAAATCATGCCATTACAAATAAAACATAAATTGTTGATACACAAATTTCAAGAAAAAATCCCCCCATGGGCAAAACCTTTATTTCAATAAATGTAACAGCACTTACAGAAATCTGCAATGAATATTCCGCAGAACAGTCACATAGCTCGCAACCTGGAATCAGAAATGGATTGACCGTAGCAAACGAACCCACAAGAATCGCAGCGCTATCTTCAGCAAGGAACACCCTTAAGCACTCCCAAGTGACCGTAGTCGTCGTCAGCCAGCACCTCCCTCAAGAGCTATCAAGTCAGCCGTAGAAATTCCGTCTCTACAAGAGAAACTTCACCAAAGTTATATCTTGGGTTCTAAAACAATTCACTAAAGCTATAGTGATGATTTGTGAATGGAAAAACAAAATTAAAAAAATATTTAATGAGAATACAAAAATTTTGCAGTTTCGTAGATTGAAACACTCAGGTCTTCTAAAGCAAAATGGACTCATTTAACAGGTATTTATAAAAAAAATTGAGTCTGCGGCTTCGTTCGAATTACAATGGGAGGTCGCTCGAATGACATCAAATGTCGTTTGATCCAGGGATCACGCGACCATCTAACGAGGTTGAAAAATTAAAATAGTAGCATGTCGTTAGATGAAACTGATCAAGCGAGCTTCAAGTGACCCTTCACGAGAGATTCAATGTCGCGTGAAGCAGTCGTTTGAACGACTTGCTCCTATCGTTTGAACGACATCCTAATAATTTTTTAATAAAATTATTTTTTATTAAAACTCCGCCTCATGACTTAGAAAAATTATTTTGACGAAAAAATGACGTCTCAGATGTTTAAAAACATTTTAGAAAAATTATCCTAATAATTTAAATGAACCATTAAGGGATTTAAACACAACCTTACCAAAATCTATCTCGCAGAGGCTTGTTTGTCAAAGAATGTTGATATTCGGATCTGTCTTGATGCACAAATGAGCTTGAACGTTCTTCGGCGATTGTAGCGGTATATGACATACTCAAATGTAAACATACTATGTAAAATATGTCCTTATAAATCTCCCCATATGTCTATACCGGTACAAACTAAAAACATATGAATTATCAAAATAAATGTCCTATACAAATCTAATACCCTCCCATGAACCCAAAACTGAAAAGGTACTAAATATGCAAGTCTTCAAAAAATCTTCAACTTTGACATCTTCAAATCTCCAACGTTTCTTTATCATCGTCAGGGTGTGCAAAATAGTGATCCTCAAATTTTGTACCTACACACATGAGACAAGAAATAAATACCTTCGTGACGTATCGAGTTTGAAATGAGATAAACATAAATCAATACAATTATCAGATCTCAAATCCCCCCCATAATTCAAACTCCCCCATTAAATCATAATTCGTTCTCCCCCTTTTTATTTGTCCGAAATAGACAAGAAAAATAATAAATAAATAAAAAGCATGGAGTGTCACGACAAGCATAGCAAATCAACTAAGATAATCCAATGATAAACTTGAAAGCATTCACCAACTATTTTTTATTTTTCAATTTTTTCAACAAAATCAAATTTTACCAAAAAAAACTACACACCATGAATTTACACTAAGATAACCAAATCGTGGAAACGGAATGAATGGGTGTGAACATATTCAATAGGTAAATCAACTCAAACATGCATAACAAATGTGAACGATGAATATGTATACTTTTAATGAATGAACTTCGCAATCATCCTTAGGTGTAAAAATTATTGAATTCAAATGACATCGACTTCATCGAATCAACAAATCAATGTCTAAAATGATTTCCACACCAATAACGTCTAAAACTATATTTAATATTTTTTCAAGACTTTGTGAGGACGTACAAACCTATTGATTTATTTCCAACTAAACACCCTCATAAATAATAAATCTTTTATTTTTCTTGGGGTGATATAGATTCTAATGGCCCCTTTTTGGCATATTTATCTTTTTATTGCCTTAAATTTTTTCGGGCTCTTTTCAACCTCTTTGGACCTTGGCTACTTTTTACATTGCCACACTTTTTTTAGGTCTGATTTAAACTGTGTCTTAATCGCAAAGGATATTATGATTACCTTTCATAGACCTTCCCCGTTTTAACATATATATATTGAAACAAATTCCTCATGGGCAACGGTTCTTACATGCACTACTTTTCATTGTCAAGTTTTATCGCATATGATTCGTTTTAAATATAGGATTGAGATGGAAACGCTTCAACCAATATGTGATAGATAAGCACAATAATCAAACAAATCCGTGAAAGTGTGCATTAAAAGAAATCATAAGTCAAACATGTAGAAAGTAATCTCAAATCTTATCTTAATGACTCCAAACATTATAAAGTAGATGGATGAAATGATGTATCATCTCAAAATACTATCAAATAGTCACATGGATATGGAATGATGTTGTGACTTGGTCATCATAAATGTCCATTCATAAACGATGTAAAACGAAATACAAAACTCTTTTTGTCTTTTCCAAAAAATTTATCAAAATAAAATCTTTTTGGCTTTTTCAAATTTTTTAAAAAATAGATTTTTTTTTTATTTTTCCAAAAAATTTAAAAACAAAATTCTTTTGGGTTTTTCGAAAAAATATATTACAATGGTGGTACATGCTAATAATAGGCATAAAATATCATCATGAAGACCATCATATGCTAGTAAATAAGTCTAAACCTCAACCGTTAGGTGCGGTGGAGTTTTCCAAAGGTGGTGACATCCTATGAAAAACATCCATTAAATCATGTAAAGTTTTGGCCAAAACTTAACTTGCTCTCAAATATGTGCAAACTCTCTCATGTAATCATTCAGAGCATCATGTGTTGGGGGGGGGGGGGGGTATACGTGGTAAAAATCTATGTGAGACACTACCTAACTTAAAGCAAAATTCCCTAAGGTATCCTCTATTTTGCAATGTGTGCAAACATACCCAGGCCTAGGTATAGCTTTCCTAAAACATCTAGGATTCACTCTCCTATCGAGTAACGTACGCCTAGGTGGGTTGTGCTGAGAGCCATAAGGATCTATAACAAACTTGGGAAACTTCTCGGGTGCAACATGGGAAGTAGACGCACCATCATGACCTATTCCTAATCTCTTAACATTACCCAAAGTGGGACAAAGGATCATCTTTCCTACCTTCTTAGACGTATCCTTTATAACGACCTTTACCTCCCGGGCTCGTTCGAGATCTCTCTCTAGTTGGACCACGTGGGTTCAAGTTCAATTTTTTCCCGACCTACGACAATCAACAACTCACTCAAAGTAACCTTCACCTTCTCTAGTTGACTCGTCGACGCCTTAAATCCCCTCAAAATCTCTATCTATCTCCAAATCTATAATCCTAAGACCTAACTCCTTATTCAACTTCTTTGTCTTTAAGGTCTCGACGTATAAATCTCTAAACACAATTTGGAGCTCACTTTCACTCTCACTAGCACACTCACTCTCACACTCGCTAAAAACACTCAAATCATTATCGGAGGTCTCACGTGCATAAGTATCCTCATCGTCGTGGGACAAACTAGGTGTGGTCACGTGACTAGCTAAAAATGCAACACACATCCCATGTGAAGATTCATCCTCGAAATCCTTCACCTCTTCCTCACTATCGCTAAGAGTGGTTGGCATGGAAATCTTCTTGCCCTTTCTCTTTAGCCTAGTGGGACACTCAAATGCCATATGCCCCATACCTTCACATTCAAAACCTCCCTCCTCTTCCTAATTTTCTTTTTCTTTCTCACCGCTCTATTTGGTCTCTTCTTTCTTTTTATTTTTCTCAAAAAATCTTTTATTAAAAGAATTTTCTTTTGAAAATTTAAGAATTTTTTTGAAATTTATAACAAGCATGGCCGCATCATCAAAATCAAATTCGCCCTCAGACTCGGAATCACAAACTCTAGCTTTATTTTTCTTATCTCTCTTGGACACTTCCTCACTCTTCCTAGACTGGGCTCTAAGTGTTATCCCTCTATCCTTAGGTTTGACAGTATTGGGAAACATGTCAATTTCATATGTATGGAGGTCTCCCACCAGTTCTTCTAACTTAAAATTGTTCAAATTTCCTAAAGAATTCAATACAGTCACTTTTGGGATAAAACATTTAGGCAAAGATCTCAAAATCTTTTTAACCACTTATGCATCGAGAATGTGCTCACTAAGATTGAAACTAGTGTTAACAATATCAGAGAAACGTGCATAAAATTTATCAAAACACTCAGATTCAAGCATGGTAATCGTTTCAAACTGAGTAGTTGAATTTTGCAATTTAGACTATTTCACTGCAGTCGTGCCTTCATGGTGTAATACCCCGTACTTTTGGCTATATTTATTTTGGGGATTAATTAATTAAATGCGTATTAATTGGAAATTAATCCGGGTTATAAATACTAATGAGATGCGAATTGGTATTTGATTATATGCATATATGATTATATATGTATTTGGTACTATGAAAATTTGTCGTGGCATTTATATACGGCATTTTAAAAATTTTGTCGAGACGCGTGGGACCGCCGCGTCACGGAGTAATATTTTGATAATAAAAGTGAATTTAAAATCTATAATCTGTATGGTCGTTTTGAGTGCGTCAACGCGTCCGGAAGGGTCGAGATAGTCAGAAAACACTAGCCGGGGGTATAGTTTGGGTCCCGGGGTATTTTTAGGCCATACCGGTAACTTAAATGGTATTTTGGTAATTTTTACATTTTTAGGAATTAAAAGTGACGAAAATTAGAGATGTAAATATGATGTGGATTAAACCCATTAAGCCCATTAACCAACCCATATTAACCTAGAAGGCTACGTAGGTTGTCATTTAGGTTTTCTAAGTTTCCCAAATCAAACCCTAGCCACCTTGAGCCACCATTGGAGAAGGAACTTAGAGAGAGAGGAAACTCTGCAGAATCTTCACCAAACCTACACCAAATCAGAAATCAAACCAAGGCAAGTGGTTTAATTATGTTTAATTTCAGCAAATGTTCTTTCCATGTTAGAAGATTCGGATTTATGGTTTGTTCTTGATAAATATGAAAACCCATGTAGTTTAGATCATAGAACTTGAGAAATTATGAAGAAAATTGCATGTAGAAAAGTTTGGAGACAATTAATCTGATGTTAATACATGATTGGGTGAAAGAAAAACGAATTAAATTCTGGAATTTGATGTTGATATATATCTAGGGTTCATGTTCTTGATGATATTGGGGGGATTTAATGATGTTTAGGATGCCTTATTGCCTTAAAAGACGTTAGTTTATGACCTAAGCATGTTTTAGTATGATTAAAGGACTTAAATCATTGTTAGAACGAATTTTGGAGAAGGATTGTAGTGATAAAAATGGTGAAAAACGAGATGGGAAAAATCTGGGCCGAAACTGGTAGCTCGTTAGAAGCAGCCCCCAGGTCGTTCGAACGAACTCGTTCGAACGAGCTTCTAACGAGTTGACCAGTCGTTACTAACGAGAAGGGATCTCGTTCGATATCTCGTTCGAACGAGATATCGTTAGAAGGAACAGTTCGTTCGAACGAACTGGGATCTCGTTCGAACAGCCTCGTTCGAACGAGGCTTCTAACGAGTTGACAAAAGGATCTCGTTTGAACATCCTCGTTCGAACGAAACTTCTAACGAGTTGACAGTTTGGTCCTTTTAGAACTGTTTTGACTTTTGGAGTCTCGGAAACTGGTTCAAGGGTAGAGTTAGCATTCCTTTGATGATATAGTGATAGAATTGCGACTTTTGGGCAATTATGAGAAGTAAATTATATACGAGGGTTGTATTACATGGACGGTTTGGGATGAGACGTGAGTGTCTATTTCGACGTGAGAAACGATAGCGCGTATAATCACAAATTGGATTAGTATAAATTATTATAATTATAGTTAGTACAAGAATGCGATACGTACTATGATTAAAATACGGTATTACTAAGATGTGTGTTTACTTAGTATTAGTATATGGATTGTGTGTATGACATACCTACCATACTTGCTATCACGGGAGGTTGCGTTCGCTTAGGACCCTCTAATCCTTGTGTGCCTACGGGGGGGATATAGACTGGTACCTCGATGAACATAGGTCATAGAAAGACTTATTGTGATATTAATAAGTCCGCTGATCATGGGAGCGTAGGTATGTGCGTGACCCATGTGATGGTGACTGTGTTCGCCTCCATTATTTGTAATGTTGTTATCGGTAAACTATTCCTGAGAGATTCGGAATAGGTAATCCTTATGTACGTGATGTACCGGGATGGATAGCAGAGTATGTGTGCACTACAGCTTAGATTGCGGGGTGCTTGTATTGTATATTTATGATATGAATAATATACATTATATTAATGGGAATCCTCATATTAATGTTGTAAAAATATTACGGTATTGTTTCGAGATATATAATGAGTTAACTGATAGTTATATCAATGGCATATTTAGTAACTGAGTTTATGTTAAACCCCTATTTAATTACGAGCGTTGTTATGTTAAATGGAACCGAGTAATATGGGTAGAACCTTTGGCAGTCTAGCTAGTTATGTTATCAGTTAGCTAGTAGTATGGATCATATTGATGGGTACTTACGTTAGGAGTGCACAGTTAGACGAGAGGTGAGGATATCATGCGAGTGTACGTCCTAACATGTACTTTGCATTTAATGTTTTAAATGTTTTTAAAGCACTTGCAGGTTTTTAAAATATAACTCCACATTCGGGCTCTGACCCGTTTGCTTTTCAAATTTTTTTTTCTTTGTAAAACCATTTTAGGTGCCCAGCCACAAGGACACCAAGCATAGGATACTCATTCAGGTGACGAGCTGTAGCTGCTTGTGGAAGCTACAGGGATTTGCATGTAGACGCTTCTATCTTTTGGATTCCAGAGTCACCATCTATCAGTTGTAGGGCATGTTGCCCATTTCTTTAGAGACATCTTTTACATTTCAGTTTTCAGACTTTAGCATGTATTGTTTCAGTTTATTTATTTAAGTTATGGGATTGTAGTGAGGAGTTTTCCTCCAGACTTTATTTACTCTATTATGATGGTTATTCTTTCTACTACAGTATGGTGAATGGTGTTATTTATTTCTTCATTACATTTGTTGCATGTTAATCAGACTTAAATTAAAATTTGGCAACTTGCTTTTTAAATACTAGGTGGTTAGTAATAATAAAATGTTTTCGACAGTGATGCTATTAACTGAGCCAACTTGGCATTTTGAATTAATTTTATAAAGGAGTAGCTACCCGGTATTTAATTAGTCGGGGTGTCACACATGGTTAAGTTATAAAACATCCCATGCTTCTTTTGACGTGGTTCATGTCATAATGCGTCGAAACTCGTCAGGGGTGACGGCTTCAGAAATTCTACATAGCCCACGAGAATTAAAAGTGCTCCATTTAGATTCGTCCTTAGTCCAGTCAGTCACAGTTCTAAAATTGGTGACATTATTAGTGGTGACAGTGGGAGGAGTCCACTCTCTTCATAAACAGGCCAAACTCGCTCATTGATTGCTTTTAAATGAGATTTCATACGGGCTTTCTAATAGGCATAATTAGACCCGTCAAAGCTGGCAACCGATTTGTAACACCCCGCCCGTCCGGGGAGAGCGAGCGGAGCGCCACTACGATAAAACTAACCAAATCCACAAATAACAAGGTATAAAGCATCTAAAAATACCACAATACAATAGAATAATCCATTAATCTCAAATTCTTCAAATAAGTACCAAGTCTCTCGAATTACAGATAACAGCTAACTCGAAAATAAAATACAAATCTCCAATGCTCTATACATCAAAATAATACAATCTTCTCATCTTGTATTAAAAATCTTTCCAAAATAATCCTCGCTAAAATCAATCTCCATAGCGCCCCAAAATCTGCGCTAACCTGCCACTAAAAGAAAATATGGGGAAGTACACAATACGACAGGAAAGATGCTCAATAAATATTAGCGGTGAATAAAACGTAAGAATACGAATACGAATATTCAAATCAAAGTGAATCTCATAAGCAATTATATCAATATAATTTCTCAACAACACATTAATCGGGTCACCAGGCCTCACCATCGTACCGCGCCTATGCATTTTTTTAGCATATCCGGAAAAAGGAATATTGGCGGGTGTCCAACCTCAGTGCCATATTAAAATCTCATGACAACATGCTCAACACCAAATATAATACCACATGAATCGAAATCAGATTCCAACAAATATTTTAAGATTTCCAAAAGAATTTAACAATTCAAATATGAGTCAATAATCACATGAAACCAAAGAGAGAAACACTCGCGAGATTAAGGAGCATATTGTGTAAAACCCCATACCTTAAACCACCAAAAGCAACCAACATGAATCATCACATAATTTTAGCCTCAAAATCTATTCACACCATCACGCTCCTCTCGCAAAAATAATCAAATCTCGTTCTAGCCCAAACTCGAGAAAACATCAAATAAGCCTTCTAATCTAAGGTTGAAATCTTGAATAAGTTTAAGGCTATGGTTTGTATATGAAAGGGAGTAATTTTTTAGAGGTCTTCTGGTTGAAAAGTTTGAGAAAAAGTGATTTGAAAAGCCAAGCCACGAATTAGTTGATATATATAGGATTAAGAGTTTGATTAACAAAAGAGTTCTAATCAGATACAAACAATACAAATTTTATTCCGGACGATCGGACCGTTGGAATTGGATGAAATTTTACAGAGAATTATATGAAGACGAGAGGAAGCTACAGAAAAAATTCAGCTCGATCAGACCGTTCAATATTTTTAAATTTTTTTTTTGCTATAGAATTTTATGTTTTGAGGACTCTAAGAGAGATTTATATTTTGAGGACTCTTCTATATAATAAAAATTCAATTAAAAATCCATTTTAATTCCGATTTCGAAATCGTTTGAAATTCTCGCCTTTAAAAATAATAACCAACATATTTGAGCAATAAAAATAATTTTATCTCAAAATTTAATTTTTTCTCTTTATTTCGAAAATACTCCAAAAATTATGCGGGGTGTTACACGATTATATAAGTTTTCATTCGGAAACATAGCGAAAAATTCCTCATATGTTTAAACATTTTAAAAAAATTATCCCAGCACTTTAAATGAACCATTAAGGAACTTAAATATAACCTTACCAAAATCTATCTCGCAAAGGCTGGTTTGTTGAAGAATGTTGATATTCGGATCCATCTTGATGCATAAATGAGCTTGAACGTTCGTCAACGAGTGTAGCGGTATACGATATACTCAAATGTAAACGGATTATGTAAAATATGTCCTAACATACACGATCAATGTCAAATAGTGTAGACACCTCATTCTTCTTCATAGATAACCAATACTTATCATGGTCTCCCAAAAGGCCCAAATGAAGATTTAGCCTCAAGAAAAACCCATAATGCCTCGCTAGAAAACCCAAAAATAAGTCACCCAAGTAAGTCAAATTAGCCCCAGAATAAGCCAAAAGGCCAAGCAAAATCGTACTTGACTGATCGATCCAAGGTGTACAATACAGTTGATCGATCGGTCATTTACCTCAGGCAATTTGTCTACAAAAAGGATCCCACACCTACTATTTTAGCAAGCATTAACTCCACGCCTAAATGGTAAGATTTATGCCTAGAAGTTGTTTATTCTCCAAAATACCCAAAACTCTCTCCATTTTACTTTTTAAAAAAACTTCCAAGCTTAGATCTAGAGTTCTAAAAAAATCCCTAACTTCTTCTTCCTCATTTAAACACAAAAGAAACCCAAAGACCTATTTTTCTCTCTCTCTTATTTTCTTTTTCTTCAAATTTACTTGATCTTTAAGGTTCTTGTACCCCCGGATTATCACCCATTAGTGCTCTTAACAATAATATCACATAATAGGCATACACACATCCTATTATAACTTATAGGTATTTCTCCAACCTACATACATACTCCTCATACGTATTTTAACCTCATCACTACGTATAGTATAAATATTTAGATTACTATCTCTCTCGTAATCTCCAAGGTACATTCTCTCTATACCGAAATAATTAAAGTATTAATTCTCCCATACTTTTCTCGAAATTCTGTCCTATTTGAATTTACGATTTGGCAATTTCTCTCACTCCAATAAACCGACAACTCAAAACTGGACTTTGAGAAAATCCCCCAAAACTCCCTCTGTCGCTCGAACCAGAAGGGTTGTCATTTGAACGACTTTCACGTGTCGTTCTAGCGCTCGAACGACTTCGCGCGAGATGTCACTGTTCATCTTCTTTCCCAGAATTCTGCATTTTTCCACCATTTATGAACCTATAAACCTCTAAGATTCAACACCCAATGCCTCATCATCAATACCCATCAACCCTAACAGGTTATAAATCATTCCTAACCTCATAGGATCATTAATTCGTCATAAATCATCATAATTATATAAAATCCCCAAATTAATTCACATGAACCCTAGTTTTCAAATTTTTAATTAAATACCCTAATCAATCCAGATTCGTTCATCAATATATAATTCAATTTCGTAGTTCATCCTCTACATCCATGACAAAATATTAACAACTAATTACTCCAACCTCTAATCATCATTTAACCTCCAAATTTCACCCAATTAACATGTAAATCAAGGATTGAATTCACCTACACTAACATGAGTATGATTATTGCTAAAGAAAGCAAGTAATAAACACTTGCCTCGAGTATGACGGTCTGATCCGTTGGTGATGTTGGTATATATGTGTTCCTCTCTTCTCGATCTACGCGTTGGTGGTCATGGTTATACAAGGTGAGGATGATTTGGCCTTCCTTCTTGGGATTTGGTTCTCCCCCACACTTTCGATGGCTGTTCTTTCCTTCCTGTGTCTCCCAACCCTAAAAGACTTTTCTTGGTCGATCAAATAACTCCCAATTTTCGTCCATTAATTAAACCCAAAAATACAATTTACCATAATGTCGTCTCGGGACGCCGGTTAGGCCTAAAATTGCTCCGGGACCCAAACTAAATACCCGGGTATACTATTTTGACCGCAAATCATGGTTCCTCCACAGGCAGGAGCACCGTTGCAGCTATACCTCACCTCCACTACAAGGTCCGTTGGAGCTTTGCTGGCACAGGAGATCGACGGGCAAGAACGGCCAGTGTATTACCTCAGTAGGATCATACATGGGCCGGAGATTAGATATAGCAGCCTAGAAAGGCATTGTTTGGCCTTAGTCTTTGTAGCACAAAAACTTAGACATTATATGCTGTCTTTTACAATTCATATTGTAACTAGATGTGATCCTATTAAGTACTTGTTGGCTAGAACTATCTTGATTGGCAGGGCAGCTAGGTGGTTCCTTATTCTCTCCGAATATGATTTAAAATGTGTGGTTCCTCATGCTATCAAGAGCCAGGCGTATGCTGATCTGTTGGCAATCTTTCCATCAGGAACGTTTGAACCACCTAAAGAAGACATTCCGGGAGACGACTTACAAGCCAACTATCTGGACACAACCGATGAGGAATGGACGATGCAGTTCGATGGGTCTTCGGCTGAAAAAAAAGGAGGGGCAGGGGTCATCCTTTCAAAAGGAACGGAGGAAATTTGCCTTTCCTACAAACTAGATTTCCCTTGCTCCAATAACGAAGCAAAATACGAAGCGTTGGTACTAGGGTTGCTGGAGGCTCTTCGAAGGGGAATTCGTTCACTCTGCATCAAGGGTGATTCGAACTTAGTAATTCAGCAAGTTAATGGAGAATATGCGTTGAAACACATGAATTTGGCACCGTACAGAACGATCATTCAAAGGCTCCTCAGCCAGTTCCATCGGGCCAAAATCAGAAGACATCCCAGAACAATGAACCGACATCCAGACGCTTATGCCACTATTGCTCAAAAGATGGTCATGAGGAGCGATACGACTATTGTTACGATCCAACGAAGAACAGCTCCTTCGGTGATACAGTCAATACTACCGACGGAGGGAGACGCGGGTTGGAGAGGAGAGGTCAGGAAGCAACTGGAGTCTGGCGAAGGAGCTATGGGACTCAGAGAGTTGGCCCAATACTTTACAAACCAGGGAAATCTTTACTTCAGAAATGCAGGGGGATGGTTATCGAGATGCATTGGGCCAGAGGAGGCAGAGCGGAGGTTGAAGAAAACACATGAGGAGCACTGCGAAACAACTGAGATACCTCTTTATAGGAGAATTCAAAGAGGGGGATATTTTTGGCCTAAAATGAAACAGGATGCGGCAGAACTACAACGGAATTGTGATAAGTGTCAGCTATTTTTCGAAGCAGCTGAGTGCCATTTCATTGAAGCCCAAACAGACTGGAGGCAGCCCTATATCGACTTTATTCAGGGTGGAATTGTCCCAACGGAGAAATTGGATGCGATGGGACTAAGGCGAAGGGCCCCGAGGTTCTATATCCAAGAGGGGCAGCTTTATCGAAGGGGGTACTTCAACAGGCCGTTGCGTTGCATTACAAAAGAAGAAGCAACTGAGGTCCTCAAACAAGCCCATGACCCAGCTCACATGGGAGGGGCCAAGTTATATGATCAGCTGATGACGTTGGGGTATTATTGGCCAACGATGGAGAAAGACTCCGCCGAATTTGTCCGAAAATGCAAGGCTTGCCAGCTTCATGGAAATATGATCCATGCCCCATCGGTGGACTTACACTCTCTGGCAACGCCTTATCCTTTCCACACTTGGGCGTTCGACCTCGTGGGGGCGATACATCCTTCGTCGAGGGGTAAGATATGGATACTGGTAGCAACGGAGTGCTTTACAAAATGGGCTGAAGCAATACCACTTAGAAGGGCCACGGCTGGAGTAGTGAGTAGCTTCATCAGAGAGTATATCATTTGCCGTTTTGGGATCCCAAAGGTTATTCTCTCAGATAATGGGACTCCCTTCGTCAACTCAGAAGTAACGATGCTCACAGACAAGTACTCCATTGTTCATCACACTTCAACGGTAGCATACCCGAAGGGGAATGGTCAGGCTGAAGCAACTAACAAAACTCTGGTTAATATCTTGGCTAAAACGATGGAGGACTTTCCAGGATCGTGGGATGACAAGATACCAACAGTGTTGTGGGCCTATCGAACGACGAAGAGGAAGCCCACAGGGTACACTCCGTTCTCCCTTGTCTATGGGGCTGAGGCAATTCTTCCAGTAGAGTTGGAAGTTCCCTCGGCTCGATACGCCTTGCGAAGCAGCATGCTCCCTCAGAACAGGCATGTGCAGTTGGAGGCATTGGATGAACACAGAGACAACGCGATGCAACATTTTCAAATGTATACAAAGCAGCTCTCTAGGGCATATGACAACATGGTAAGACCAAGGAGGTTCGTGGAGGGAGATCTCGTTTTGAAGGCAGCAGTGAAACACATTAGGGGACTTCCTCTGCCAAAGTTCGCAGCCAATTGGGAGGGACCTTTCATCGTGAACGAAGCTCATGATTCAGGTTATTGCCTAATTTCTAAGTTGGAGGAAGATAGGCCATTCAAAATTAACAATAAATGGCTGAAAGTATATCATGTGTAGACAGTTTGTTTGTACCATCGATGTATTGGGTCTTCTTATTATGAATATACAAGTTTTACTGATGATATGAAATATAGACATTGATATGAAAGCAAGCATAACTCAGAGATAAACTAAACAACGTACATTCTTCCATTCATTAAAGAAGAGAGCATTACAAGCAAAATAGGGAACTACTGCCCAGGAATTACATGAATGAAAGAAAGAAAATATGTACAGGAGTTTTACTACGCTAGGAGAAACCACAGATCCGGGGAAGAGAAAAAATCCCCGGGGAGGCCCGAAGAAGCTGATGCAAACGAATTTTGAGCGTTGACAGCAACCTCTAGCCTGGTTTGCACCTGGGCGCGTTCAATAAGGAGCTTTTCCCGTTTTAGCTTAGCCAAACGCAGAGCTTCTTCGGCTTTCGTTACTTCTTCATCGGCCGATTCCAAAAGAGGTGCCAGCTCGGCTAACTTAACCTCCTCAGCCCGTTGGTCCTCCTGGTACCTTATCAACACTTCCCTCTGGCCGATCAGTTGCTGGTTCTTCAAAGTCTTCAGATGCGTTATAAGCCAGTCAAAACGGAAACCATCACGCCCCAACTCCTTCAGAAAACCTAGAAATTGGTTGAGAAGGGATCTGGTAACACTGGCAGTGGGGGTACTAGCAATTTCAGCAACAACGATCGCCATGCCTTGCAGCCTGTGACTCATCACATGAATATTTGAGCGCAGGCAATCCGGTGTGAAGGTCTCAGGATGGTGATCCACCAATTGTTCAATCACCAGCCGATGGTTGACGGGCATTTGAGGAGATTGCCGAAGCACCATGAGACAGAACGAGTGAGGAGCTAGGTCGGGAAGAGGGACCTCACACCCAGATTCGCTCTCAACTGCAGCACCAGTCGTAGAACCTTGATCATCATGAATAGAATTTTCCGAAGCATCAGGTTCTCGGAAGGGCGAGCCTACAGGTGAGAGGACTGGGGGCGAATCTTCCCGAGCAACCTGAAAAGAAAAGCCCAAATAAGGATATGAAAAATCTTAACAAGCGTTTTCGTTGTTAAGTCACCGTTATAAGGTGGAGTTTACGAAAAATCTTAACAAGTGTTTTCGTTGTTAAGTCACCGTTATAAGGTGGAGTTTGCGAAAAAATCTTAACAAGTGTTTTCGTTGTTAAGTCACCGTTATAAGGTGGAGTTTATGAAAAAAAACTTAACAAGCGTTTTCGTTGTTAAGTCACCGTTATAAGGTGGAGTTTATGAAAAAAAAAAACTTAACAAGTGTTTTCGTTGTTAAGTCACCGTTATAAGGTGGAGTTTGCGAAAAAATCTTAACAAGTGTTTTCGTTGTTAAGTCACCGTTATAAGGTGGAGTTTTATGAAAAAATCTTAACAAGTGTTTTCGTTGTTAAGTCACCGTTATAAGGTGGAGTTTTGTGAAAAATCTTAACAAGCGCTTTCGTTGTTAAGTCAACGTTATAGGATGGAGATTATGAAAATCTTAACAAAAGATAGGAGGAAAGATATACCTCAGTCACAATGGGAGCATTTGAGGCAGCCACAGGGACAGGAACCGTTGGGGGAGCAATTATTACCCCAGATGCCATAACGGGATCCCTGGACGCAGAAGCCTCCACGCTTGTCCAAACTTGATCACCCGTGTAGGGCACAAGGGCAAGCATATGGGGTTCATCACGAGAGGACACGGAGCCCTCAAACAAAGCCACATCAGGAGGGGGTGTAAACACACCAACCTGGGCCCTCACTACAGGAGTTGATGCAAGATCGGGAGAAAACTGTGCACAAAGCCAAGTGTTAGAAAAGAAGAATGGGCACAGAAAATATGAAGAAATAGCTCGACGTGTTGCTTACCTCAGTTATGGTGCTAAACAAAGGAATGACAGTCGGGGGTCTCATCAGCATCGTTCGAAGAAGAATACTTTCCAACAACGAAGACACTTCAACCTGGGGTACCCAAAACATATCACAATTCAGTAAGCCAAATAAGGAAAGAATATGACTGAAAGAACTACAACAAACAAATTACAGATCACATCATACCTCGGGTTCACTCTCCTCAGCAAGTACAAGGGGCAGAGGAACCTCGGATGAGGCCTGTAAATCTGAAGGGACCAAAGGTGTTATCTCGGGAGGTGCCACTTCGGGCAGGGTCATCGCTTCAGGCGAGGAAGCACTCGCAGGGTCAACGGCATCACCTCCCGCAATGACATCCCTCGCACGTTGGCTGACTAAACGACGAGAATACGTAAGCCCTGTCATGGGGGAACGGGGAGGAGTCACATCGGTATGAGATACACCAAAGCGTCCCCCCACAAAAGGGGTCACGGGAGGACTGGACGAGTCTGGTTTTTCTATTTCAACCCCCTGCAAAACAGTTGTCAAAGAAAGGGGGGGAGGGATAAGTATACACACAAGCAAAGACAGTCACCCTCAAGCAAAAAGGAGATAATAATTAAGTCAGCAATGCATACCTCAGATTGGGAAGAAGAAGGAGAAGCTTGCACCGAGGAAACTTGCTTCCGCTGGGACTTGGTGCCTAAAGTCTTCCTCCTCAGCCTTGTCATGGCACTACCAGTGGCTTGAGGAACCTTCGAACCTTTTCTCCTCTTTGCAGCTGGCTCAGTGGGATCGACGACGATCGTGGGGAAGACAACCGAGGGAGGAACGACGACAGCGCGCCGTTGAAATTCTGCATTCACCCGATCTACCTCAGCCTGCGCCTCCCTCCTTAACCTCTCGGCCCTTTCAGGAGATATGGGAGGAGGAACGGAGGCTATGGGTAGGGCTGCCACAGGAATCTGGGATTTGGACTTTGCCTTTTTCGTGGAGGCTACCCCACTCTTGGCCTTCTTGGTCGACGGCCGCGAAGACCCTTCATCACCAGTAGCTCCAGTCGAAGGAGCAGTCTTCCTGGATACCCCAGCACCTTTCCCTTTGGATATGGCAGTGGGAGTCATGGGGCATAACGGAGGTAGCTCTTTGGAAGGCCCCTTAGGGGTTTTGCTTAGAGGGAACTCAATCCCCAGAATGGAGTTGCCTTTGAGTCCCAGCTCCATCGCAGCAAATGAAAGAACTGGAGGGTACACCGGCTCGCCATCTATGAATTCAGCAATGTTAGCCAGTTGTCTCGGCCAGAACTTCGTGGCAAATAGACTGGTCACATTCCCTTGCCTCTTGTTGGAGGGAATGGTGACTCTCCCAGCCATTGATTCACTTATCCCCCACGCAGCAGTGGAGGAAAATAAGGAACATGCCTCACTAAAGCTAACCTTCGGGTTTGAGGATTGGAAAACTGAGCGAGGAGCCCCCTGATCAAACCCAAATTGACGACTACACCGATTGGGGTTGTAATGTTCGCTGGAATATCCCCACTCGGTGTAGGAAGGCAGATACCCCGGAGAAAGGAGAAGCACCACGGCTAACTGAGGATCTTCAATGTCTACCCCCACCTGTACCACCCTGGATTCGTCCTGAAAGAAATCACAAGTGTGAACAAAGGCGTCCTCTCCGTAAGGCCTCATAACAAAGTCCTCAAAACGATCAATTGAGGCGATCAGCTCTTTTCGGCTCTGCCTCTTGTGATAAATATAAGAGCGGGGGGGCAAAATGGTTTCCCCAGAAGGAGGACGGTTGGCCTTGGCCGCCACAACAGGAAAGCGCACGTAAAGAAAGCTGGTTAGAAGGATGCTGTTAGCAAAATTGGCCAGGTTATAACGGCCAAGGGATCGTTCCATATCGAACAACGTTCTGTCAAGCCAGGTGTAGAGGGACCCTAGGGCAATTGCAGCCAAAGGAAGTTTGATGCCCCGGGCCAAACGAAGGGATATGTTGATAAGGTCCCTTCGGGGCTGATCGTTTGGTTTTCCCGTCAAAAGAAAGCGGGACAGAATCACAAGGATGTAAGCAGGGAGCTCTAACGAAGTACCTTGGCCAGGGGCATCCGTTGAAATTGAAGAACTACCTTCACTAGAACCCTTGAAGAAATAATTAATCAGCGGAGTGAAGGTAGCTTTGTTTGAAGAACCGATGCAACTTCGGCATATTCGGTCCAACGCCAAACGGTCAGCAGTCTCTTCGGCGTCAAGAGGCTCATCGGTATAAGGCTCATGACCTGTTGCTTCGAGCCCCAGAAGCTCGCAGACATCTTCTAGGGTTATCGTGAACTCGCCCCACGCAGCAATAAATGTGTGAGTCGTCACGTTCCAACGAGAAACAAGAATGGGGAGAGCAGCATTATTTTTGGAGAGAGTAAACTCACCAAACCATTTGGCCCGTTGAAGGCCAATCTTACTCAAAATATCACCATAGGAACTCACCATGTGAGAGTTCCAAGCAGCAAAATGGGCAGGAGAACCACCTGGTGCTTCGAAGTCAATTTGGGACCATTGGAAGTCCCCTCGCTCCAGACGAAACCGGAGAGTCCCCTCTGGAGGAAGAAAGCCCCACTTCGAGGGTTCTTCGTCCTCGTCACCCAGCACTAAGGACTCAAACTTGCATTCAAAGTTGACAGTCTTGCAAGCAGCAGCAAAGCAATCATCTTCGCCAAAAATGGGAGAGCGACGATAAAACCTTAACTGATCACGACGGACAGCATCCAGGGCAGAGGCACCAGTAGTGGTGGCGACAGCAGTAGCAGGCGGCGCACTGGTTGAAGAGATGGTGGGATAACTTTGAGAAGCCATGACAGAGTGTTAGTGCAAACAAAAAACAACCTTGAGTCAGAGGAGCCTGAGCACGACAATGGCGGAAGAACAAACACAGGAGGTGGCGAAGAAGATGAGAGCAAGAAAAGGAAGGCACAAGCTTGAACAACAATGGAGGTTTCAGATGCTCAACAATGGAAGCTCTCTCTCTCTAAAAGCGAAGGAAATTTGAAGAAGGTAGTGGCAAAGTAAGAGAAAGAAAGGTTTTAAGTGTTTGGGAGATTTGGCCGTTTAGTTTTTTAAGTTCGTCGTTTAAAGTTTCCCACCATTGCACGTGTGTAGCCGCCTGCAATCATTTCAAATGTACACGTGGCACTTCGGGAAGTGTTTTGACATGGAAAAGACAACGCTACGTCATTTAATGAAGTAACACCTGGGGAACTGCCATCAATTAATGAAGTGACACCTAGGGAACAGCCACCGTTACCTTCCTAAGCAAGATTGAGTTTTGGGCGCCAAGATTTTCTCTGACATATCCAATAAACCCCCCAACAAAGAAGGTGTCCCAACGGTTCAAAAAAGCCACGATGTCCCCTCGACAGAAGCTCAAACGTTGTTTAGTTATGACTCAGTTACATCGGGGAGAATTTTTCGCTTTTTCGAACATTACTGGGAGAATATTAGCAGGTCCTTCGGGAGAATTTCAGATATTCAAGCTGGAACGATTGCGGCTCAGCATTAGAAAAAAGCAGCAGGCCAGACAGAGAAGGTTCATCGGATTAAAAAGTTTTCGTGGAGGCACTTCTTGTTCCCACAACAAATCCCTCCACGAAGGGGCAAATGTAGAGGGGGCCTGAAGGTAATCCTGGGATTAGGGATAATCCACTAATTAGCAACAGTGTTCTGAGGATAAGCTCAAGCGTGGCAAACTCAAGCGTGGCATCTTGGTGAGGCAGCTCAGCGTGGCAACTCAAGCGTGACATCTGGGCGAGGCAGCTCAGCGTGGCAACTCATATATTAGCTTATTGTTTTAATCACATCGTACTTTCATTATTGATTTCTGTAAGCTCTAACGATTGTAATGACGTAACGATAATAACTAAAGGGTTTTGTATGAGGTCAAACGGTACTTGCGAGAGACCAGGCTTGGCAGGGCCTGGGAGAGCTTTCATGCTCTATCGAATGACCTCACTGTGGGAACTTTAGAGGGACCTGGTTTGGAGGATTGAGAAGTAAGGCACCGTTGGGGCTTGTCCTGACCACCTTAGATACACCTGGTAAAGCACCGAAGGACCCTGACCGTGGAACCTCAAGCGGAGCAGCTTGGAGTTCTATCGGGCATTAAGTTATGGACCAAACAACCCTATACTTAATGTCACATCTACTATGGGTGATGTCACTAGCCATCTAAACGTTTGTCAGACATACACTTGAGTAAACCGCTGTGGTATTTGGGGCTGTCAGGTAGTTGGTGAACCACCTCTGCGACAACAAACCCCTGACACACAGTGGATAGGCAAAAGGCATGTCTTGGCATTTAATGTTTATGACATGGAGACAACTAGTGCATCAGGCATTTAATGTTGTGACATAAAGTATGAGGGATGTCTTTCATACTCTTTAATGACTGAGTTGCCTCGGGGGTGGTGTGGGGGGCTATTTAAGGACCCCAACCACCTTTGAGGAGAGGATGATCTTTTTGGAGAATTAAGAAAAAGAATCATTGCAAACTAGAGAGTTCACTAACTCACCATTGTCATTTATTGCGAAGCTTTTAATATTTGACAGAGATTCTTGAGGGAGTTTGGTGTGTTGCTACCTGCCTATCAGGATGTATCTAGGGTGCTTATTTTCCCTCTCCCTCTAGCTAAGTCGCTTCTAAAGTTCATTATTATTCCCTGAGTCATACACGAGAGGCTTTGTGAGTTTAAACTGAGTCCATCTTCATTGAGTTTTGTGTGTGTGTTTCCTATAATTAGTCTAGGGTGTTGGCTAATTTAACTCGTGGTTACCATACTCAATAGGGGTTACGCCTCCACATATATAATCTAAAGTACCCTCTTACAGACTCAACGGAGCACTCGAAATGACCATACGAGTTAATAAAAATAAATTCTGTTTTTATTCTATTCAATTAGTCCCGACATGACTCACACGCGTGTCAGACTTAAATTACCAAACTGCCGTATTTTTCACTTCTGACAATTTATCAAATATTATAATTCCATATTACATATCACACAGTAATATTCAATAATTCTCAACAATAAGTGTTAACCCTTGGCACGCTAGTTAATAATTATTTTAATCCGGATTAATAACAAATTAATTTCTCATATTTTAATTTAATTAATCCAATAACAATAATAATCGCATACTTATTCCCATAATAATAATTAATCACATAATTATTTAAATCGCCAAAAATACGGGGTGTTACATACTTCCTCTCTTACAACGAAATTTCGTCCCGAAATTCGAAAAAAGTATACCAGGTACAGACAACGCTGTAAAAATATTGCGTATCACATCCCGACGCTCAAAAGTAAGCTACTCCGTACCACCCATATAGTACGCTATCGAATACCCTTAATAATGAACATTTCACATGTGTTTTCTTTAAACTCCAAGTTACCCTGTCATGTAGGCTCCTCCCTTAGCCTTACCGTTTAAGTTTCACTACTTACTATATTTTAGATATTTACTATCTAGTCTTCTACTATTTGCACCTTAGTAGATTTATCCTCTTTTCATATACATACGACACTTTCTCGTGTCGTGCATACAAGTAAATTCGATGTGCCATATATATTTCACACACAATATATAGGATAATATCGATTCTTCTCCGACATTTGTAATCTTAACTGGTCCCCCACCTTTAACTCTCAAGTAGGACAATAACAAAGTTTACTATGCCATACTTCTACTGGCACTCTGCCCGAACGTGAACTTATAGGAGTTATTTGGACACAAACTCCACTAATGGAATGTACTGCTCCCGTCTTCCCCTAATATCTCAGGGTCCACATAAAATTTTCTCTCCCGCATCCGATTAGACCGCTTGTCCTGCCCATCCCTCTGTGGGTATTAGGCCGTACTCAATCGAATCTTAGTACCTATAATCTTACTATCTCAGCTACATGAGAAGATCCTTGGGAATACTCTTCCATTCTCTAGTGGAAGGAGCCCCTACTGGTTTCGAATTGTCCGCCCCCTTTTTTTTTTCTAACAGTTAGCTGACCCACTGCAAGACTAACTTTGAAAATTACTCTATATTAAACCCATTACCACTGTTATTTGTATCCTGATACATTTTATACTCTCTTGAATGTACTTCTAATCGTGATATGTGTGACTTTGTCGTATCGTGTGACACAAGTCTCTTTTCCCGCTCAAAAATCTCAGTTTATTTTGAAACGTAAGTCTATAACAAATCTTACGGAGTAATATTCGGCTTACCCGACTGCATGTTATCAAATTCACAAGATAATCATAATCCACCATTTGATTCAATCACCCAGGCTTGCACTTGAGCCTAGATAGCACGCACACTAGAACACATTTGTGATCGCGTCACCCATACACCCTATCTCCTATGCATATATGCACAATTGTAAAAATGTACAAATAATATTCCCAACTTGGCCTCGTACGCTCGATGTGAATACAAAATGAGGGTATAGTCGGCCACCCTATTAATCTTAACTCAATATTATCAATTTTTTCCCAACTATCCACTAGTGGTATAAATGTTACCCATTTCTCCCCATACAGCACTACCCGGTCTCACCGGACTTAAATCGAAAGATCTATTAGCTCAACATATTATCCACGTACACGTGTAATAATTGTAGTATAAATTCCATGTCCCATCGACCATATGTCTCCCAACTTTCGACGCTTACAGAGGTTCATGCATGGGACGTCTCTCCACTGAAATCCAAATAAGGAACCTCTCTGATGCATTGCTGCCTAGCTGGGTCTCTCATCGAGTTCTGTAAGCCCAAAGCATATAACCAGGACACCCGAAATCCTATTCACCGACACGTAAGTCTAATCATCCACTCCCACGTCACTTAACGAGTCATACAACACAACGCTCTTACTATCGCTAGGTCCTTAACGCTAAATCGATAACAATCTACACCTCTCCTCTCAACAGTAAACTCGATATCCCCTCAATCATGTCATTAAGGTCCCTACACAATGGGATTGGAAATAACGAGATATATATACTTCCTTAAGTCTCCTTTATAATATAATATATATACAGGATCAATCCTCTTTCAGGTGATACTTTGCAAAAATAATACATCCTACCCTGGAACAGTGAATAAGATAGTCTTACTATAACTGCCCATCATCGCTCAAACCTTCGCTAATCAGTTAATATTCAGGATTATCATATGCTCTACCCTCATAACTCTCAAAAGGAGCAAAACTATCACGCGATATAAACATCCTCCTAGTGTTCCACCCCTACAGGCGGCAGTAAAGAGACCCGTTACCCAAGGGTGAATATGTGCATAATGATAAGGCTGATACTGCCAACGTACCACTAAAGCCCACTCCCCCGCGAATTTTAGCATTAATAATCATATATTGTGATACAGCCTAATCACTCGAAACTTATCCTATACTCATAAAGATAAAACTAAAATTTTACCTTTAATTGCTAACTGCCTTGCCTGGTCAATGGGTTCCTGAACATTATTCTCACGTTGGAACTGGCCCAAGAATTTTTATAATGATGTGGGTACCTTGATTAACCATTTCGGCCCAGATGAGCAGCCCGATTAAGTTCGGCCCAAAGTCTAAAGGCCTTGTGCATAACTAATCCAGTTATAACCCATTCAACCCCTAAAATATCTCTAGAGATATTCTAGGAGTTATGGGCTAACGTGGAGGAGTCCAACACCCCCACTTTCCGAGAAATGATATGCATATATTAAACCCTCAGCCCGGGGTAAAGGGCACGATTTTAGAAACACTCCCTCAGAGTAAACAAAAATAAAAATCAGAGAGCAACATCGTGGACGTAGGCCATTTTGCCGAACCACGTATGTCTTGTGTTGTGTGATTACAGTTATTTTATGTTCTTTATTTATTACGGTGATCGCATTTTCTTATCATTTGTGTTGAGATTTATTGTCACCACAATTGGCACCGTCTGTGGGAACCGATTATTTTCCTTTAAGAAAGCCTTCACCAACAAGAACTTAGAATGTCTGGTCATAGCAGCAATGCCCCTCAAGCAGGGGATATTTAAGAGAAACCAGAACCTCGAAGGGTTAGATCTGAAGTTCGAAGCTCAAATCCTAGGCCTCGCCCATAACGATAAGCTTTAGAAGAAAGTCAGGGACCAGCCAAGTCCACGTAAGTCTCCAGGTTGATCGACGCCTATGAGGTCAGGCTCCAAGAGCAGGAGGAAGTCACTCGCAAGCAGGAGGATGAGAACGCTCGCCTCAAGAGAAGACTGTAGAAGATGGAGGGAGAACTCCATCTCAGCACGAGGCAACGTCACTATCGCACTCCTAGCCCTCGGGTGAGCAGGTCTCGTAGCCGAGGAAAAAGCCCCAGGCATGGATCTTAAAAATTTAAGGGACATAGGTCAGATGACAACTTGCCTGAGCAACAACAATCAGCTCGTCGTTATAAGAGCCCAGGCCAAGGAAATAACGACATACGAAATTTGGTCCGGAGAGAAATGGACTAACACCCCGCAAATCGAGGTGTCAGGTCGACTAGAGAGCTATCCAGGCGAGCTCTCAGGACCTAGATGAAATCCCCTTTCTCAAGTGAGATAGAAGAAGAAGCCCCCAAGAAATTCGCGATGCCCCGATTCAAGATCTATGATGTAAAGACTGATCCTATCAACTATGTTAGGCAGTACAGGCAGGCCATGACCCTCTGGAACCATAAGGACGCGTTGATGTGTCGGATCTTTCCATCGAGCTTACATGACGTAAATTAAAAGTAGTTCGAAAAACTCCCTCACTGATCCATCAGAAGTTGTGAGTCCTTGGTAGAACTCTTCACAGCTCGCTTCATTACCAACAGCTCCCATCCGAAGAGGATAGATGTTTTATTAACAATAAAGAAAATGCCCCAGGAGAGCCTCAGAGACTACACGAAGAGATATTATGAATTATTCAACGAGGTCGAGAACTGCTCGGAGCAGGTCACCGTGGCATCCTTTAAGATTGGTCTATCCATCTCCTACCTCTTACACCATTCCCTCACTAAGAAGGAGGCCATGACCATTGACGACTTAATGGCTCGTATTGAAAAATACGCTAAAGTTAAAGATGTGACCCGTCTCAATGCAGGGGAGAATGGTCGCGCCAAGTTCGCCGGCAAGAACAGCGATAAAGCCGAGAACCAAAAGAAAAAAAGAAAAAATGGTGGCAAGAGCGGCCCCAAGAATGGGAACAAAAGTGATGCCTCAAAAGAATTTTAAGCAGTGAACACAGTTTTTAAAGAACCAATCTACAAGATTCTAGCAAAGATCAAGGACGAGTCGTTCATTAAGTGGCCCAGGAAGATGGAAGGAGACCCCTCAAAAAGGAACAACGTAATGAGATATTCTTTCCACAAAGAGGGTGGGCACAAAATCGAGCACTTCAAAGCCCTCAAGTCTCACCTTGAAGAGTTCGCTCAAACTGGACACTTGAACGAGTTTATGGAAAAGAAGGTAGAGAAGGTCTCTGCCAATGGAGATCAAAGGCCTGACAATGTGCTTGATATGCCCAAATTGTACCTGACAGCTCGAAGGCACCAATCTCGATTAGCATGACAGTCGAGGTAACAAGGGCCCAAGGCTGACGATTAGTGATCTCGTCCAACATAAGGTTGGCTATGGCCGACGTTACTAATTTACCTACAATCAGGAAACAACCGAGGTCTTCATAATTCATTGGGTCAACTATCCACCAGGTCATCCACAACCGATATCACATCTACCTCTACATCAACCTCGGTTGGGAATCAGCCGAGACCATCAAGGAATCATGGGTTCAACCACCCTTCATCATCATCATCGGCCCAGGCCGATGTTCCAACTATACTTGCCTAACCCCAGTGCAAGCCGACGTCCCAACTTCTTATGTCTTACTTCGTCCATCCTACCTGTCGAGATCCTAATGAATAACCTTGAATAAAGTAATAGTCAGACTTAACCAACCTCGTACTCTTCCAGGTCGAGGTTACACCCATCAGGGACAAAACCGAGCATTTACAAGCATATGCAAGGATAGGAACATGTGGACAAAGTCAGTTGTAACTGAATCAATCTCCTCACGTGGGGGAATATTTCATCATCATTCTTTACATGTGACAGTGAGAGATGTCTTTATTAGATTGTCTAGATCAACACACACATGTCCATTGCATGCATGAGGGGCACATTACAACCCCAAACACTATATATACTTATCTTCTCCTACCTTGAGAAGGATCCAAAATTACAACCCTAGCTGAAACTCTATCAAATTACACAGTAGAGAGAGAAAGCTTGAGAGATTGTATCCATGGCCATTAGTGCCTTATTTCAGTGACATTACTCACTCACTTGCACAGTGGACGTAGGCCTAATTGTCTGAACCACTTACATAATTGTGTTCATCCTCTTCTCCTCATCTCAATCTCTTATATTTAATATACTCTTGTGATGCCATTGTTATCTCTGGTTTGAGCTTACAAACACCTTTACGGGTGGTGCTGTTTCCAGCATCATCATTTTGGCACCGTCTGTGGGAACGAGAAGCTATCTCTTCGTTTTTTTCTATTTAACATCATCGGAGACTCTGGTGGTGAACCAGGCCTCACCCCTTGCGTGGAGTTGTTTCACCATTGAAAGAGGTCCTTTAAGGTATTAAGCTCATCTTCTTCATAAGCTCTTTAGTTTTAACATATGGAACCAGAGTTTCCACCACCTCCTCCACTATCTGGTGCTGGAGGACCTAGCTCCAGCCAAGCACCACCCCAGTCTGAAATGGCTGAGGTGGCTGCAACCTTGAAGTCATTGGAAACAAAGCAATAAGTGATGAAGGAGCAATTTGCATAGCTCAGTCAAAACATGATGGGGCCACCTGGGGTCTCACCGGAGATGATTACTCCGACGGCATCTCAGCCCCATCCTGAAGCCAGGGGACCACCCCAGGCACTGCGAAAAGACCAACCTATGCCTTAACGGAGGAGGGATGTTGCTCACCCTAGGCATTTACGTCTAAGGAGGCAAGGACACCCTTGCTCTGAGGATATGTACGACGATATGTAGGCAGAAAATGCTCCAGAGGGCTGTTGGGAGCCGTATAAGGTTTCGAACAACACTGTACATCCTATCCAACAAAGCCGAGATTGTGGGGGTAGAAGAGATGGTGTTGCCCAATAAATAGGATCATCTTTTGATCGCTTGAGCAAAGGGTCGACCTTTGAAAGTCTCGGCCCATTTAATGACCTAAGGCAGAGGTTATCCAGGTCAAGAAGTGTAGCAGGCTCATAAAGGGAATATGGGCAACATCGACCTCATCATGGCCGACCCCAGCAAGGCCGAGATATGGATCAAGAGGAGGTCAATAGCCGACATTGTGCAGTGGTTGGGGAACCCTCAGTTCACCCCTTAGAGGTGGCTGGGGACAACCTCAGCCATGACGACGTTGCAAAGCCATGGAATGACTCCATTCAATGTCTTGAAGAAAAGAAGGGAACCTCATCAAAAGACGAGACCCACTAAGAAAAGGCTTCTCAGAAGGCTCCCCATTTGGGGCACGAATTATAAACGTCCCAACCCCTGCCAAATTCTAACCGCCAATGGTGTCTCCTAAGTATGATGGTAGTACCAACCCTGGTGCATCATATTAAGACGTACCAGTCTGCAGCAGATATTTATTTAATCCCTGATGAGATGAAGTGCCGAGCCTTCTCGAGGACTTTGACGGGAGCTGCACACATCTTGTTTACCTCTCTTCCCAAGAACTCAATTGAGAATTTTAAAGGCTTAGCTGAACAGTTCATTCATAATTTATGTTTTGGGGTAATACCTCAAAAGAAGACCACACATCTGTTATATGTCAAGCAAGGCAAAAAAGAGAACCTAAGAGACTACATTGCTAGATTCAACAAAGAGAAATTGGACGTTGAAGATTATGAAGAGAATATAGCCATGACAACCCTCATTGGAGGGCTGCAGAAGTGGAAGTTGCTATGGAAGCTTGCGGAAGACCCTCCCAAGTCTATGGCAGAGCTATTGGCAACTGCAGGAAAGGTCATGAACGTCGAAGAGGCTATGGTCGCGAAGTATGAGGATGAGAATGGAAGTGCCAGCAGGAAATTCCAAAGAAAGAAAGATGCAAAAAAGAGGTCAGCTGACGATAAATTTGCACGCTATACTCCTCTAACTGTGAGCTACGAACACATCCTCAATGAGATCAAGAATGACCGGTCTTTGAGATGGCCGAAGAAGCTGAAGTCTCCTCCGCATAAGAGGAACACAAACTTATGGTGTGAATTCCACCAAGACCACGACCATGTGACAGACAAGTGCTTCACCTTAAAGGATGAGATCGAGAAGATGTTGAAATTTAGAAAGTTGAGGAAGTATGTCGATGGTAAGGCCCCTAAGAGGGGAAGAGATGACCCTAAAAAGAAAAGAAACGACAGATGTCAAGATAATAACCTAGCAAAAAGAGACGATGACTCAGATGGGGATGATGAAGATGATCCAGACCTCCTACCAAAAGACGATAACACCCTAGTGAAGAGGGTTGGAATGATCTCCTTTGGTGTTAACACCATCTGCGGAGGATTTGAGGGGGGTGGCTCTGAAGTTTCTGATCGAAAAACTCACGTGGCAGAGGTTAAGTTAGTGACCAAAGAAGAGGTTGTGAATCTGGCATCTTCAGAGGCAAAGTAGAAGAGAAAGAAAGTTGATATGGATACTCTTATAGTTGGTTTCTCTCGAATCAACTTTAAGGGTATCTTAGCTCCTCATGATGACCCTTTGGTAATTACAACAAGGGTTCATGGATGTGAGGTGCAAAGAATCCTCGTAGATGGAGGAAGTTCAGTAGATGTGATGTTCTGGCCCTGTTTTAAAAGCCTAGGCCTTAGTAGAGCAAGGCTGGTACCCTGTCATCATCCGTTGATGGGCTTCATCGGTGAAAAGGTCCATCCGTTGGGCATGTATGAGATGGACGTATGAATGGGAGACGAGTGGCCTAAGAGGTTGACCCGGAAGATCAATTTTTTCGTCATGGATGAAAAAGTCTTCTCAGCGTACAACCTCATCATAGGACGAGTAGCCCTTAAGGAGTTTGAGGCCGTACCATCGACGTTCCACCAAATGCTAAAATTCTCCCTTATAGGGTAGGGGAAGTGCATGGGGATCAGACATCGGCACGAGAATGTTACTTCAACTCGACGGAAGAGAGAGATGCCCATAAAAGGGAAACTACCACGTATAATATTGATACACTTGATCCTAGAGATGAAACAAAGTTGAAGAAAGGAGAGGCTGCATAAGAGGTAGAATCCATCGTCCTCAATGAGGACGAATCGAAAAAAATGTCCAAATCGTCAAGGCCTTAAAATCGAAGATCAAGGAAGAGATAATAAGATTTTTGAAGAATAGGCAAAGTGTCTTCGCTTGGAGCCACGCAGACATGCCTGGTATCGACCCGAAGGTTATGTACCACAAACTCAACGTGGTAGAAGATGCTAAACCAATCAAACAAAGACGAAGAGTATACTCCAGGGAAAAGTATGATATCATCAGGGAAGAGGTCTGAAAGTTGAAAGAGTCAGATTTCATCAGGGAGGTCATATACCCAAAGTGGTTATTAAATACCGTCATCGTGCCTAAAGCTAATGGAAAATGGAGGATGTACGTAGACTTCACCGACCTGAACAAGTCTTGCTCAAAAGATAGTTATCCCTTACCTCATATTGACCAGATGGTAGATTCCACGACAGGGCATGAGCTCATGAGCTTCATAGATACGTATTCAAGCTATAATCATATCTTTGTGAATGCTGAAGACTCAGAGAAGATAAATTTCATCACAGATAAGGGGACCTATTGCTACAAGGTTATGCCCTTCGGCTTGAAGAATGCAGGGGCCACGTATCAACGTCTTGTAAATAAGATGTTTGAAGATCAAATTGGCAAGACTATGGAGGTATATGTAGACGATATGTTGACAAAGACTTGAAGGCCTGCACTCACGTGGCAGACCTAGAAAGAACCTTCGATAGTATGGACATGTACAAGATGAAACTCAATCCCGCAAAGTCTGTCTTCGGAGTAGTAGGTGGAAAATTTCTTGAATTCATTGTCAATCAGAGGGGAATAAAGGTGAACCTTGAAAATCAAGGCTTTACTTGATATGAAGACACCAAGAAGTATCAAAGATGTACAGAGGCTCACTGGAAGAGTAGCTGCACTAAAAAAATTTGTTTCTAGAACCACGGACAAGTGTCTTATATTTTTTAAGGTGCTTAAAAAGGCCTTAGAGTGGGACGAAGAGTGTGATAAAGCTTTTAAACAGCTCAAGTCCTACCTTAGATCCCCCTGCTCTTATCTCGGCCCATTCTGGGGGAGAAGTTGTATGTTTACCTAGCAGTATCGGAGTCAGCTATAAGTGTAGCCATAATACGGGAAGACATTGGGGTACAAATGTCTGTGTACTTCAATAGTAAGGCCCTTCAGGGGTCTGAACAAAACTATTCTCGGATGGAGAAATTGGCCTACGCTTTGATACACGCTTCCAGGAAGATGAAACCCTATTTCCAAGCCCACTCTATGGTCATCCTCGCTGACTCCACACTAAGGCAATTCCTCCATAAGCCCGAGAAGTCAGGCAGATTGATGACCTGGGCCATCAAGTTGGGAGAGTATGACTTTACTTATCAACCTAGGGTGGCCATTAAAGGGGAGACACTCGCATACTTTATTGCTAAGTTTACATAGGAAGAGGCTGAGGTTGAGAATAACCTAGAGACTGTAGAGGGATCAAATGGTAACGTCTTTCGAGACCCAAAAGAGGTTGTGTCCAGCAGAGCCATAAACGAAATAGCTGAGAATGAGAAAGACAGGTACCTCTTCAAGCAAGGAACCCTGTCAGAGGGGAGATTCTCTTCTAATGAAGATGTTTGAAACCTCTTTATTGACGGGTCTTCTTGCAAAAGTGGAAGCGATGCAGGGCTGATACTGTCAGCTCCGAATGGTACCAACGTTGAATATGCACTAAGGTTCGACTTTAAAGCATCAAATAACGAGTCAGAATATGAGGTCATAATAGTAGGCCTCTCCTTGGTAAGGACCCTTAGGGTTGGTTGACTCCTACTTCATAATGACTCGAGGTTAGTAGTCAACCAAGTGTTTGGAGTTTATAAGGCCAAGGATGAAAGGATGGACATATACCTAAAGAGGCTAAGAACGATGCTAGAAGGCTTCGAAGAAGTGAAGATGAAGAGGGTACCTCGGTAAAATAATAACTATGCAGATGCACTGGCAAGGTTGGCTTCATCAACAAGGACAGGCATTAGAAGGACAGTACCAGTCGAGATCCTGCTCAAATCGGCCATTGAGGAAGAAGAGGTTTCCAGCTCTTGCCTCAACTTGAACCTAGGGGCCTCATGGATGGACCCCCTCATCAGATATATCAGAGAGGGAGAGCTGCCAGAATTAAAGCTAGAGAGGAGGAAACTGAGGTACATAGTTACAAAGTTCTCAATAATGGGAGATGTCCATATAAGAAGGGATTTCTGTTACCCCTCCTCAGATGTGTCCATCCCACATAGGTCCCCCACGTCCTACAGGAGGTACACGAGGGTTCTTGCTCTAGTCACATAGGAGGAAGTCCTTTGGTCAAGAGGATAATTACGCAGGGCTACTGGTGGTCGACCTTTTCCAAGGATGTTTTCGCCTACGTGAAGAGGTGTGACAAATGCCAAAGATTCTCCACTATCCCCCATCAACCTCATCAACCCATGACGTCAATCAGTTCCCCTTGGCCTTTCGCAGTATGGGGGATTGACTTGGTGGGTCCCTTGCCAAGGGTTGCGGATAATTATCAATTTCTGATAGTAGCGATTGACTACTTTTCTAAGTGAGTGGAGGCTGAGCCGATGATCACGATTACAGAGAAGAAGACCTTCTAATTTATCTCAAAGAGCATAATATGCATACATGGCCTTTAGAACAACCTCATCTCAGGCAGCGAAACCCAGTTCAAGAATTCTTCCTTGGAGAAGTATTGTGAGAGAGTTGGGATCAAGCAATTTTTCTCTTCTCCAGGCCGACCTCAGGCAAATGGTCAGACCGAAGTTACGAACAGAACAATCCTCGATGGGATTAAGAAGAGGTTAGAAGAAGCTAAGGGGAGATGGGCTGAATAGGTTTATGCTGTGTTATGGGCCTACAGAACAACAGCTAGGACACCAACGGGGGAAACCCCATTTATGTTAGCGCATGGCTCAGAAACCGTCATAAGAATAGAGGTAGGACTCCCCACTCATAGAGTTCAGACCTATGACCCCAAGAAGAATGTGGAGGAGAGAAGACTTGACTTAGATTTGATTGAGGAAAGAAGGAAAGACGCCGAGATCAGACAGGCGACCTACCAGAGGAGAACAACAAATTTCTACAATCAAAGGGTGAAATCAAGACCTATAGCTATAGGAGACCTAGTGTTGAAGAAGACGTTGCAAAAGATAAACAAGCTTTAACCTAATTGACATGGTCCTTATAGGGTAATTGACGAGGTTGTGCCCGGGACCTACAGGCTAGAAAACCTTGAAGGGGAACCTTTCTCCAATCCATGGAATGATGATCATCTGAAGAAGTATTACGTATGATGTTGCAATTATTTTAAATAAATGTATCGAATTATGAAGAGAATATTAAGGAGAAGAGCAGTTCCTATGTAAATTCTTTATTTCATTGTGCTTTAGTGGTGAAGTTTATGGGGGTAACATCTTAGTTTAATGACCTCAGACCTTTAAACATCATAATTTGGTGACAAGGTCTGAGGTGAAACATCATAATTGGATGACCTCAGATCTTAAACATCATTAATTTGATGAAATTTATGGGGGTAACATCTTAGTTTGATGACCATAGACTTTTAAACGTCATAATTTGGTGACAAGGTCTGAGGTGAAACATCATAATTTGATGACCTCAGACCTTAAACATCATAATTTAGTGACAAGGTCTAGGTGAAACATCATAATTGGATGACCTCAGACCTTAAACATCATTAATTTGGTGAAATTTATGGGGGTAACATCTTAGTTTGACAACCTTAGACTTTTAAACATCATAATTTGGTGACAAGGTCTGAGGTGAAACATCATAATTAGATGACCTCAGACCTTAAACATCATTAATTTGGTGAAAATTTATGAGGGTAACATCTTAGTTTAATGACTTCAGGCTTTTAAACATAATAATTTGGTGACAAGGTCTGAGGTGAAACATCATAATTGGATGACCTTAGACCATAAACATCATTAATTTGGTGAAAATTTATGGGGGTAACATCTTAGTTTGATGACTTCAGACTTTTAAACATCATAATTTGGTGACAAGGTCTGAGGTGAAACATCATATTTGGATGACCTCAGACCTTAAACATCATTAATTTGGTGAAATTTATGGGGGTAACATCTTAGTTTGATGACCTCGGACCTTTAAACATCATAATTTGGTGACAAGGTCTGAGGTGAAACATCATATTTGGATGACCTCAGACCTTAAATATCATTAATTTGATGAAATTTATGGGGGTAACATCTTAGTTTGATGACCTCAGACCTTTAAACATCATAATTTGGTGACAAGGTCTGAGGTGAAACATCATATTTGGAAGACCTCAGAACTTAAACATCATTAATTTGGTGATAAGTTTCAAGGGTAACATCATAGTTTAGTGATGAAGACACCATTATATTGAGGCTTCAGACCTTAATACGAACACCATTGCATGACATATAAAACCATTCAAGGAATATTCATCAAAAGAAGAAAATCCCTCTCCAGAGGATGGTATATCATGAAGAATTTAAAATTACAAGTCAAATTATACAAGAGAATGTTATCAGAAGTTATGAAGTTACAGATTAACAAAAGGTACAAAGCTTAACAAATTATGGCCTAAGGGTCTGCAGCCATAGGGTTGGTAATCTCGGCCCAATCATTTTGGTCGACCTTAGTAACCTTAGCTCCATCGTTTTGGGGGTTGATATCCTCAGTCTCTGTGGCTTCCGACTCAGCAGGGGCAACACCTCCTTCTTCCTCCACCTCTTGTAAGGCTTGAGGAAACTGAGGTTCAGCAAAGCCTAGACCAATGAAGTCCGAAGCTGCCAAGCTCCCTGACTCCTTCTCTTTCACGGCCGCCCATTTACCAATGGCCTTAACACCTCTTTCGAGGTATTCAAAGCCAAAGTTAATAAATTCGTCAGAGTCCTTATAATCAGCCAAGATCTTCTCTGAAGCGTCTTTAACTGCAGCTTTCACTACAGCATCAATCTTTTATTGAAGAGCATAATCCTTGGCCTTCATGGAAGAGCTATGGTCCTTCTTGAGTTGGGTAATCTCCTTCTCCATCTGCTTAGCCTTAGTCTCAGAACTCTTCAAAAGCAGCCTTTAGACGATCCACCTCAGCATTCAAAAAATCCTGTGCCTTCTGGGCCTCTTTCCCCTTCTCAATGAGGGGCATCTTTCTCAGAGTCCAGTAAATAAACTGGTGCATGGCGATGATACCCTACAAGACAGAATCAGATTTATAAGTTCAGGGGTTAATAAAATTCGAGGTCGAAGTTACACTTGGAGTATAAAAGCAAAAAGTCTTACCTTAATTGACCTATGAGGACAAAACTCGGCTAGTAGAGGAGTATACAAAGAACGATAGAAGCATTTGTCAGCATCGGTCATCACAGAGCTGATGGAATCCATGGCCTTTATACTTTGGCCTATGAGGTTATCGTCGATTTTCAACTGCTCCAAATGAGTTTCTAGCACGTCATCAGATGAAATAGGGATGGAGCGATATCCCTTAGAGGTTTTTCTCTTCCTCTGATCCTCAAGGGCATCAACGATGGATTTACTCTTCTTTGAGGCATCATCCTTCAAAGAAGTTGGGGGAGGAGGAGGTGCATTTAGGCCTGTTTTCTTCACCAGCCTGACAAGACTTGGGGCCGATATTTCCCAGATGTCGTTTGAGATTCCTTCGGGGAGTTCTACAAAAAGAAAGGTCCGAGTTAAAAGATCAGACATAGTAAAATCAGAAGTACAACTCGTTGAAGTAACTTACGAAGCTTCAAAAGAGGACTCCCCCCAAGACCAGTCTCAGAGAGGTAGTAGGGGGTCATCAAATGCTCTTACTTGACCAGCCAACCATGATCCCCCTGATCTTGAAGGTCCTTGACCTTCTGAAGGTTATCCTGGCTTAACCCAGGGTCGGCCCTGGCAGCCATTGACACCTTTCACCACCTCAGAGGTGTTCTCGGCTCTAAAGATGAAGAGGTGGCACAGGGACCAAATTCCCATGCCCCTAAGCCGAAGAAGTATCGTAGTTTTCAGTTGTGGTTTAAAGTCTGGGTAACTAATAACATCTTCTTATTAGACTTCCTAGCTAGGAAGTGGTAGTAACTCGGATGGTTCCTAGCAGAGGAGGGCACGTAGCACCCTGTGAAGACCTGTACAGGAAGGTCTGAATGATGGACTGCCCTCTATAAGACGATATCTTCAATCATCACCCTCAAGGCATTGGGGGATAATTTGGAAGGAGCCAAGTTAATGTGGGATAATCTGGCCCTAATTATTGGATGAATGGGGAGACAAAATCCTAACTTAAACATCTGCTCATATAAGCAGATTTCACCATAACGGTCGCCAAAGGCCCTCTCATCCCTCAGAGGTCTCCTAAGTTTGATAGAGGGGCCTATGCAATAAAGCTACCTAAAGTCTAGGAGGTCAAATTCGTTGACATAGCTGTCTATCTCGGTTGACTCCGAGGTGTCAACATCACTTTCGTTGCCATTATCCTCATCCCTAGAAATGTCGACCTGGGTAGGCGTAGGATCACCACCAGGGAACCTCATAGCAAACTCAACCCCTATAGCAGTCGACAGAGGGACAACGTTAATGGGTGGAGGAATGGCAACACTTGGCCCAATAACTTCAACGTCTGAAGAGGTTCATGAAGAGCTAGACTCATTGTGGGACGTGACACGGTTCGAAACCTCAGCTTGATGAGGGACTTGATCCTGCCTAATAGAGAAGTCCACGGCCTCTTGAAAAGAATCCACAGATATAGGGTCTGAGGTGGATGACTCAGACTTAGACATTGGAGTAGGTTTCAAGGGAGTCTCCGCTTTCTCAGTTAGCGCGGCTGACTCAGGGTATATCACCCTCAGAGGAGGTGGAAAGATTGGTCTAAGGGGGAAAGCCTCAACCCTACGAGCTTCCTCTTGGGCTCGCTCTATTTGCCTAATCTTCTCTAAATTCTTCTCTCTAAGAGAAGGGAATTCTTCTAAGAGCTGATAAAGAGGTCTGAGCATAGGAGGACGACCTTACACTTGGGATCCAAAATAAAAAATAAAAAAATTGACTCAATTTAACTAAGGATCAAAACTTGGTTTTGATGTTTTTTAAATGAAGAACGGTCAAGAATAATGTCACCAGAAAACTCAAAATGTCACCAGAAAACTCATAAGCTCACCAAAAAATAGGAAATGTCGCCAGAGTATGCAAGAAATAGAAAAATAAGGCTGAAAATACAAAGACGAGATGAAAATAGTACCTGAAGAAATGAGAGATAAAGAATGGGAGGATTAAAAATCAAGAAAAAACCCAAAACCCAACAGCAGTGGACCTCTTGAAGAAGAGAGAGCACAGAAAACTCAGGCGAGAAAGTGAGAAGAAGTAAGGAGGAAAGAGAAGGAAAATGGTTTAAACCCTCAAAATTTGCTTGCACGTGTCCCAAGGCCCATCATTGCCTTGGGATCCCAAAAGGTAATCATCATTGCACTTGCCAAGCACGCAACCTACTTCAGTAGTCGACACTTGTCAAAGGAAGATTATCGCAAAGAAAAAATAACCTCGGACATGTATACCCTTTAGTCACCTACTCACATAGGTAACTAAGGTCTAGGGGGTGATTGATATGCCCAAATTATACCTGACAGCTCGAAGGCACCAACCTCGGCCAGCATGACAGCCGAGGTAATAAGGGCCTATGGTTGACGATCAGTGATCTCGTCCAACGTAAGGTCGACTACAGTCGATATTGCTAGTTACCCTACAATCAGGTAACAACCGAGGTCTTCATAACTCATAGGGTCAACCATCCACCAGGTCGTCCATAACCGACATAACATCTACCTATACATCAACCTCGATTGGGAATCAACTGAGACCATCAAGGACTCATTGGTTCAACCACCCTTCATCGTCATTATCGGTCCAGGCCGACATTCTAACTATACTTGCCTAGCCCCGACGCAGGTCGACGTCCCAACTTCTTATGTCTTACCTCGGCCATCCTACCTGCCGAGATCCTAATGAATAACCTCGGATAAAGTAATAGTCAGACTTAACCAACCTCGTACTCTTCCAGGTCGAGGTTTCACCCATCAGGGACAAAGCCGAACATTTACAAGCATATGCAAGGATAGAAACACGTGGACAAAGTCAGTTGTAACCGAATCAATCTCCTTACGTGGGGGAATATTTCATCATTATTCTCTACATGTGACAGTGACAGAGGTCTTTATTAGATTGGATAGATCAACACACACATGCCCATTGCATGCATGGGGGGTACATTACACCCCCCAAACACTATATATACTTGTTTTCTCCTACCTTGAGAAGGATTCGAAATTACAACCCTAGATGAAAATCTGTCAAATTACACAGTAGAGAGAGAAAGCTTGAGAGATTGTATCCATGGCCATTAGTGCCTTATTTGAGTGACATTACTCACTCACTTGCACAGTGTACGTAGGCCTAATTGGCTGAACCACTTACATAATTGTGTTCATCCTCTTTTCCTAATCTCAATCTCTTATATTTAGTATACTCTTGTGCTGCCATTGTTATATTTGATTTGAGATTACAAACACCTTGACGGGTGGTGCTATTTCGAGCATCATCAGTGCTCAAGGAGGATGTCGGCCATGAGTTCGCAGTGATTCATGGGGCATCCGATCTAAAGCAAATTCAAGGAAACTCAGCTCGGATGGAAGTTAAAAAGCTTACGAAAGTAATGCAAGCTTTTTAAATTGATCCAGCCAAAATGCAAGCATAAAAGCGTTGGTGAGCAGAGGACGTCAACTACTACAAGCATATTGTGTTCACGGATGAAGACCTAGTGGGAGTAATGACCCCACATCATGATGCCTTTATCATTACACTCAGGATAGATAACTATGACATCGACAAGTTGCTCATCGACCAAGGTAGCTCATCCGAGTAATGTATCTCGATCTATTCGTAAAGTTGAAGTTAAGAATCGTCGACTTAAAGGAAGCCACCGTCCCTCTAGTTGGCTTCGCTGGAAAAGTAACCATCCCTTTTGGGGAGATTGTCCTACTATTAAGGGTAGGAAACATCTCCAAAATTATCGAGTTTCTCATGGTCAATATTAGCTCACCCTATCAGGCGATCCTTGGCAGGGGATTGCTACGCACGATAAAGGTTGTCCCCTCTACCTACCATCAAAAACTCAAGTATGTGATCGAGCGAGGAGTGATGGAAATCCAAGGGGATCAAGCGATGGAAAATAGGTGCTTTATAGAGGCCATCCGCCCCAAACCAGAAAATAAAGTTGAGAAAGCCAAGGAGAAGGTTGAAGAACAAGAAGGTTTGATACCTTCCAAATAGCAGCTAAAATATGGAATACCTAGAGTAGAGGAGACCGGGCTCCTCCCCTCTAAGCGGGTCGTTGAGAACCTGGAGGAAGTCGCAGCCGGCGGCAACAAGAAAGATAGAATGTTCTTGAACGGAGCCTCCCTCACAGATCGAGAGAAAAAGGAACTGACAATACTTTTGCAAAATAACTTGGACATTTTTACGTAGGAACCCTATGAGCTGCCTGGGATTGATCCCATGTGGTTTGTCATCGGTTGAATGTTGACCCGATTTGCAAGCCGATCGCACAAAAGGCACGGCGAACTGCACCCGAGAAGGTGAAGGCTGTGGAGAAGGAAGTGAAAAAGCTGCTGGATGCAGGATCCATACGGGAAGTTTAATTCCCTAAGTGGCTGTCCAACCCAGTAGTGGTCCCGAAAAGCAATGGAAAATGGAGAGTCTGCATTGACTTCACCGACCTTAACAGAGCTTGCCGCCCTCATTACTTCATCCCACAAATTTTCAAACTCTTCGATTAATGGGGCTAAGAAAATATCAATATCATCTTTGGGAGCCTTTCGCCCTGTTATCAACAATGATAATAATGTGAACTATTTTCCCATGCACAATGTTATAGGGATACTTAAAGGAGCAATGAGAACTAGCCAATAACTGCGATTACTGCGTAAATTACCAAAATGGTAAAACTCGTCGGTTGATAATGCAAAATTGACATTGTGTAGTTCTTTTACAAAATCAGGGTATCGTGCACTGAAAAGATTCTAGATGAGTGAATCAATCAAATAATGCATGAGATTCCCACCCACCTCACCTCGAGTGTTCTATGCCATGGCCTCTATTATCCACGGTGTCAGAGCGGAATTCCAAGGGTCTATTGAAAATGCGTATAGATTGAACTACAAAAAAATTACACATACATGAAATCCTACAATGAGGAATTAGGATTTACCTTTCAAGATCTATTTGATTTGGTCTCATTTTTGCACGAACAAAATATGTGATGATAGTTGATAAAGAATGCAGGCTCGATGCACCTCACGGTCTTCTACTGTATTCCTGATATGAACAGTCATGAGTAATGGGTGGTCTCTTACTTCGTGACCACCTTATTTTCTTCTCTTTCCTTTTTTACTGCCTCTCTTTCTCGCAAGTCTGAATTTAGGCCTTTTGAGTATCCAAGAGTGACGACTAGCTTAAGAAAGAATGAGACTTAGGTGCATAAATATTGGCTAAAGTATGGACCCTAAGGAGATTATGTGGCTCCTAATGGGCCTAAGAAAATATAATCCTTCTTGTATCCTAATCTCAATCCCTTAATTATAATTAATACCACTAAATAATTATAATTGCAACTCCACTCCTTAACTCAAAATTATATTTCGAGCTCATTATTAATTACTTAATTCTCCACACGTTAAGGTTACATATACTCGCTAATAAAATAAATTATTGATAATTTATTTGATTATATTCTTTAAGTCCTTGAGCGATCCAACTTAACTTATTTGTAGTGTCGGGTTAATATAATCCACCTGTAAGGTATGTCACAAATAAAACTTATAAGAATCTTAAGGGAGTATCACCGGTCCTTATACTGAGATGTGGATTCCATCCATAAAAGACTTTTACCATGCAATAATCACCATTACCCAATCTATCAAGATTATTGATCCAATAATGAATCTCACCCGAAAGGTCAAAGCAATAAATAACTAGTGCATGTGTCCATCAATCCCACCTGGATTAAGAGACTTAAGTAAACCTAATAATCATGATATTTACACTGTCTTGCAAAATTGGTATAAATACAATGACCTCAAGGTGGTTTCTTTCAATACATATAAAGTGTACTAGCACAATAAGTTGAAACTCTACAATTTTCCATAATCAAGATAAACCTACTAAAATATTGTGCGACAGCTCTACTGATGGTGTATCTAGTTCCATCAAAGACTGTGAAGGATAAAACTTATATTCTACAAGAACTAGTGATCTGATCTTATGTGTGTAAGTTGTACTCTAAACACCAGAACAACTACTGAGTAAAATAAAAGACATTGGCAATATATAAAATAATTCAAAAATTATGTCCATACATGATTCTCATTAAAAAGGAGAAACTGATTTTATTTTAACAATAAATCCATAACTAAAACTATTACATAAAGCATGGTTTTAGTCTACTTCCCTAACACACTGTACAGTGAAAAATCTTTTTAATCGTGGCCCGATAGGAAAATACATTATACGTTATGTGGAACTTGCGAGAACTTGTGAAATTTTGTTGTACAATATTTTCCACTCTCATAAACTGAAGCCCCCAAATTTTAAAAATTGTTTTTCAATTAAATATGAATTTCCTTTAAGTGTGGAATAGGATGGTTCAACACAACACACACAACCTTCAAATTTTAATTTCTTTCAAATTAAAATTAAACTAAACTAAAATTGAAATAAACTTATTCAAATATAAATTTTCACTTAAACAAATTAACTCAATTCAAGTCCTAAAATTTGCCTAACAAGATCAATTCAATTTTTTATTTAGGTCAAACCAAATTTTATCAAATTAAATCATCTTGACTTGAATTAAATTAAATTAAAATTCACCCAAACAAATTTAGCACCAAATTAAACTAAACTAAACCCAACTTTATCTTACTTAACCTAAGCATGTATTCTAAGGTGATTTGCATGATAAAAATAAATCACATCACGCTACACGCCGATGTACGAAAAAAACCCAAATGGGAAAAACCTCGGACGACCTTGTCCTATAAAATTCACTAAGTATGGAATTACAATTACAAGACAGTAGACTTACACCAACAACTTGACTCCGTCCAAGCCTTGATGCTCCTTATAGTAAACACCTATGCCTAATAGACAACCATGGACTCCTCAACGGTCTCGGAATCCACCGATGGGGATCTTGGTCACCTTCACCCTCACGCAAAGCCTTTCTTCGAATGAGTACACTGCAACAAACAATTTCTCTCCTTTGTGGGTAGAGAATAAAACCCAAACTTCTCCTTGTTGTGGTAGAGATGAACTTATGGTGCCAAACACAAACTCCCAGCAAGATATATATATATATATATATATATATATATATATATATGGGAACTTGGAATTTAAACAAAACTCAATAGATGTATGTGTTTTTGGACGATATTAAGACATACAAATCAAACACTCAAACATGAACTTTTGGGGTAAACTTTTTGCTCTTTAGAGTAGGAAAGTCTCAAAACGTTGCTTAGAAAAGTTTTGTTCCCAGACATAATATTGCTGGTAAAAGTTAGTGGGACAAGTGGGAAACATGGGTGGTTAAAAATAAAAACTGCCAAAAATTTAGCTTTCCCACCAAAGTCGTTCGAACGACTTTCCCAAGTCATTCGAACAATATTTCAAAGGAAAAATAGGCCAAAATATCGTTGGAAAAACTCGATTGAATGAGTTCGTTAGAACGAAACTACCAATGATAAACCAGGGAAAAAATGGAAATTTCGTTGGCAAACTCCTTCGAATTCTTGTTCGAACGACAATCTCGTTCGAACGACACTTCGAAGAAAAATTCAAAAAATCCAAATTTTCATATTTAAGCCCAAACACTTTTATACAAATTTCTAAATATATTTTCTGAAAATAAAAAAAACATTAGAAAAAATTTACACCCATAAAATATTCCAAGTTTCCTATATATATATATATATATATATATATATATTAAATGCATTCATACCTTGTGAAGACTATGGAATCCTCAACTTGATGAGGCAGAAATGAGGCACTAGAAACTCGGCAATGACGAAGCTTTTCAAATCTGACCACTACGTCTTCAACAAACTCTTCATAGGCATGGATGGATAAACTTTACACTCTATTATATGACCCAAATAATTTTTTTCGAAATTAAGCCAATACTACAAATTGACTCTATTAAAAATTTATCCTTATAAATCTCCCCCTTTGGATATTCCGGGAGAAAATCAAACCAAAAATCCTAAAGGGCCATCAAGGTCATTTAGACACGCATCCCACCCAAATAAAATTAGAAATACATACGTTATTGACACGACCCAATGATGTACTTTGCCGCTATAAATAAACGCCGCTAACATAAGAAATAAATTCCTGCCCATTTAAGCAAACCATTAAATGCATAAGGAATATCAAGAGATTAAATACTCTCGTTAAATTAATTCTTCCCCTTTATCAAATAATGACCTACTTAAAAGGTGACGTCTCCCCCTAAGTTAGATCTCCTAAACTAAAAGTTTAGATACCATTTCTCTCCTTTTTTGTTCAGGAATAGACAAAGGTAAAAAAAATTAAAACATTACTTAAGTCTCCTCAATTAAAGCATATACTATTTATCCCCCTTAATACTACACAAGGGATATAAAATATGGGAAAATAAGTAAAACATGATGGTGCATAAAGTGATAAGAACATTAAGGCTTATGGACAATAATAAAAAAAGCTAATCCACAACAAGGATAGATAGATACCAACATATGATGCGATAAAAAATGATACCAACTAAAATGTATTCAACATAAGCATGGGATATTAACCAAAATTTGCAAAAAGTTAGATACCAATTTTGAATTAAAATCATAAATGGACTAGCAAGCATTGAAAAGACTCAAAAACAAAAAACAAATATCATATATATGGATACACATTAGATACAAAATATGCATAAGCACACATATATAAATATAAACTCACAAATGATACAAAAATAAAATAACATAAGTTTTTCACACTCTTATGGAATAAATGTGTCATATGGAAATGAAAGTGAAGGGGCGTGAACTAGATACCGATGAGTTAAGACCCAATCACTTAAACATGCTCACAGAGTTCTCATTTGATTGCAAAACTTTATCAGCTAAGATTTAGCCTTATGAGACAAGATAAAGTGAACTATATGAACGAACAAGCACAATGTATACAAGCCTAGCATACTGATGATTCTACAAACCAATAAAGTCATGACAAGAAGGACCAGCTAGGACAAAATAACACGGTGCAAAATCGTTGATATACCATCCAAAATCCCTCAAAATGTGAATTATTCTTTTCTTTTGAATGAATATATCAATCTAAACAAACTTGGCCTTGGCTAAATATTTTTCTTTTTAATGCCATGTCCTTTTAGGCCTTTGGACCACGTATTTCATTTAGGTCCATAGCAAACGGGGGCTTACTTGCAAAGGATAATGTTTCCTTTTGGAGACCTTCCCCATGCACATTCATATATCAATTTTTTCATCACACAAATCTCATGTGCAACAGATTTAACATGCACAAATCTTCCTAGGGAACAAGATGTGTAGATGACTAGATTGGTAGGAGAACACCTCACAAAGCTCAAATATACATGTGAAGTGAAAATTTCAAAAGAGCTTGTGCATGTGTGTGAACAACAATATAAAAGTGAATCCATTAAGCAAGTCAAACTTAAACTACTCCATGTAACATTGACAAATAATATTTTAAGGATTGAACATTTTAACCAAAAGTTCTAGCCACATGGGAGCGGAACGATAGGATTTAACACAAATATATGCCATAAAATGCGTGTCAAACTAAAATACACACAAAGAAAATCTTTTTGAGTTTTTGAAATTTTTAACCAAACATACAAAAATATTTTCTCAAAAGATAAATAAAAATCATTTTGTATTTTTCATTAAGCCTAAATTACGCATAAAGTAAAACACAAATGATAAAAAAAATCTTATTGTATTTGTCCTTTAATGCAACTAAAATGAAAAGGATATAATAGAAAAGATATACACAAATCATAATTCTAGCATGTGATTAATCATGGAGCATACACGAGAAAATGAAAAACAAGCATACAACTAGCATGAACATATAGCATGAAAAACAAAACTAGAGTATGCAAAACAAAGCTAACACATTCGACCTTTAGATTTTGCAAGGGAGGAAGCATGTGAAAGAAAATGAGATTCAAAAATCCTATTTTGTAAAGCTACCAAGTCGGATATCCTAACCCAAACTAGTGGAGAGTGACAATCTCGGGATTTGGGGATCTTGGCTACCTCGATTACCTTACTCTTGGATTTCCTAGAAATTCTTTTAAGATCAAAACAAAATTTCCTAAGATGAAATTTACGACCACAATATGAGCAAGAAAACACACGTCAAAATGTAGTACCTAAGGATTTCACTGTAGAAGTGTTCCTAGGTTATTCTCTCAAAAAATTAGTTTTGGCTTTATTTGTGGAATCATTACAAGAATCGAAGCCTAAATCACAAGTGTCATTTTTTACTTAGACGGTTCCTAATATTTTGTCTAATTTAGCGTACCTACATTCCAAATCAAATTTGACCTCACTAAAGTCTCTCAATTTTTCTTCGAACTCTAAAATTCTAAACTTTAGCAAAACATTCATCTCTTCAAACATAAGAAGCTCATTTTTCATTAATTCCAGCAATCCTTTAAGTATATCTCTCTCGCTTTCTACATATTTAAGCTTCTCTCACGTGTCCTAAGGTCTTCAACTAACTCACTCTCATCATCGACCTTGGCGCTCTCTTATACTAGCTTCTAACTTCAAATTTACTTTTTTTAATTTAATAGATTCTTAATATAATTATCTAAATGCAATTTGAAGTTCACTATCATCAACCTCTTCATCACTTTCAATCTCTCTCGCTTCTCCACTCTCACTACCATCATCTTCTTGGGATTTACAAACAATGGCCTTGAAAGGATCACGTAGATGTATATCTTCATGGGAAGATTAACTATCTGTGCTCACATGACTTGCCATGAAAGAAGTAAAGTTGCGCTCAATGGGGGAATCAGGTCCCTCTTCCTTTTCACTATCATCACTAAGGGTGGAATTATAGGAAATTAGTCGTTTGCCTCCTCTCCTTAGTTTAGTGGGGCACTCTCTCGCCCCATGTCCATAACCCTCACAACCATAGCACTTATTTGACTCGTCCCTATTAAGATTTACATTATAAGATTTAGGGATCTTTTCGACTTTATCATGCTTAGAATTTTTAAATTTCTTATAATCATTTTTAAACTTATCTTTATTAAATTTAAGAAATTTAAGAAATTTCCTAGCAAACATAGCCATGTCCTCCGAGTCACTATCACTCTCATCTACCATAACTTATTTTTCCTCCTTTCGGGATTTTAATGCAATGCCCTTATCTATTTTCTGTTTATTTTTGGAGGGAAACATATATAGTTCATAGGTTTGCAAATCACCTACTAACTCTTCAAGTTTGGTAGAGTGCAAGGTGGGTAAAGAATTTATAGCGGTCACTTTAATGATAAATCTATCGGGTAGGGATCTTAAAATTTTCTTTACTACTCGATCGTCGGGTATTTTCTCTCCCAAATTAAATGATGAATTAACTATATCAGAAAGTCTAGCATAAAATTCATCAAATGTTTCATTCTCAAGCATTTTGATGGTTTCAAATTGAGTGGTGAGGGTTTGGAATTTCGAAGCCTTAACGACACTAGTTCCCTCGTGAGTGAGTTGTAATATATACAAAGCTTCCTTAGCGGTTTTACAATTCATGATACGATGAAATTCATTCGGTTTAACCGCACTAAACAAAGCATTCAAGCCTCGGTAATTAAAGTTAGTTTGTTTAAATTCATTCTCACTCCATCTATCTACGAGTTTGGGGACACGCTCATTTTCTACCAAACATATGGATGGAGACCACCCGTTAACAACTGGCAACCAAAGCCTCTCGTCTGTGAACTTTAGTGCTGATTTCATACACGTAATTGGAACCATAGAAAACAGGAAATTTTGAAAACGGGAAAAATTTCATTTTTAAACAAAAAACAATAAAGGATCTTAACGCAATAAATTAGCGCTCCGGCTCTGATACCAATTGAAGCCCCCGAATTTTAAAAATCTCTTTTCAATTAAATATGAATTTCCTTTAAGAGTGGAATAGGATGGTTCAACACAGCACACACAACCTTCAAATTTTAATTTCTTTCAAATTAAAATTAAACTAAACTAAAAGTGAAATAAACTTATTCTAATATAAATTTTCACTTAAACAAATGAACTCAACTCAAGTCCTAAAATTTTCCTAACACGATTAATTCAATTTTCTATTTAGGTCAAACCAAATTTTATCAAATTAAATCATATTGACTTGAATTAAATTAACTAAAAATTCACCTAAACAAATTTATCACCAAATTAAACTAGAGTTTGATTAAACCTAATTTTATCTTACTTAACCTAAGCATGCATTCTAAGGTGATTAGAAAGATAAAAATAAATCACATCACACTACACGCCGATGTATGAGGAAAACCCAAATGGGAAAAACCTCGAACGTCCCTGGCCTAACAAATCCATTAAGTATGGAGTTACAATTACAAAACAATAGACTTACACCAAAAACTTGACTCCGTCAAAGACTTGACGCTCCTTATTGTAAACACCTCTTCCTGGTAGATAACCATGAACTCCTCCACGGTCTCGAAATCCACCGATGGGGATCTTGGTCACCGTTACCCTCACGCGAAGCCTTTCTTCGAATGAGTACACCATATAAAATAATTTATCTCCTTCGTGGGTAGAGAATAAAACCCAAACTTCTCCTTTTTTTGGTAGAGATGAACCTATGGTGCCAAAAATAAACTCCAAGCAATATATATATATGTGGGAACTTGGAATTTAAACAAAACTCAATGGGTGTATGTGTTTTTGGAAGATATTAATCCATAGAAATCAAACACTCAAACATAATCTTTTTGGGTAAACATTTTGCTCTCTATAGAAGGGAAAGTATCAAAAAGTTACTTAGAAAAGTCTTGTTCCTACACATAATATGACTAGTAAAAGTTAGTGGGACAAGCGGGAAACATGGGTGGTTAAAAATGAAAAGTGCCAAAAATTTATCTTTCCCGCCAAAGTCGTTCGAACGAGATTTCAAAGTAAAAATAGGATAAGTATCGTTGGAAAAACTCATTCGAACGAGTTCATTAGAACGAAACTTCGAAGGATAAAACAGGGAACAAATGGAAATCTCATTGGCAAAATCGTTCGAATTATCATTTGAACGATAATCTCGTTCGAACGACACTTCGAACGAAAATTCAGAAAATCCAATTTTTCATATTTAAGCCCAAACACTTATATACAAAGTTCTAAAATATTTTTTGAAAATAAAAAACTCATTTTAGACAAAATTTACACCCATAAATATTCCAAGTCTCCTATATATATTAAATGCATTCATATCTTTTGGAGACTATGGAATCCTCAACTTGATGACGTAGAAATGAAGCACTAGAAACTCGACAATGATGAAGCTTTACAAATCTGACCGCTACGTCTTCAACAAACTCATCATAGTCTTGGATGGATACACTTTACACTTTATCCTATGACTCAAATTATTTTGTTCAGAATTAAGCCAATACTACAAATTGACTCGATTGGAAATTTATCCTTACACAAACCGTATATATTGTCCCTTTTGAATTCAATACATTCATCCTTCAGTTCTTGTTCGCTAAGGTACAATATGTAATGATACTTGCATGCATGAATAGATCTGTACTTCAAACCCAAAACCTTCAAGCACTTTTTTATGCTCAGATAACAATCTGGTAATGGGTTATCTTTTAGGATAATGTTTTTGGCCCACTTTAGAATTAAAGTTATGCTATTGTCCGGAAAACCACATTGACTTTTCAAAATATGCAAACTGGTCATTGAGTACAATACCGAGTGATTTTCTTCACAATTTTTATACAAAGGTATAGTCGCATCGTGTTTTAACCGTATGTATTTTCGATCTTTAAGTAATTCAACATCAACTTGTTCGTTGACTTGGTCATAATTTAGATTATCTGTGTCCATAGGTTGGTGGTTTTAATGGTTGTGGACTCTATAAGCATCATCAATTAGGTTAGTCAAAGTACGATATGTTGCTGCATCATTCACCACATCCACACGGTGGGGTTCCGTTATGCGGTTATGTATCGAAAATTCTTCTGGAATATGTGGTACAGTCTTTTCCCCGTGAAATATCGATATCTTATTTTTTTGCATCATACCCTACTTTAGTAAATGCAATTCAACGTCTTCCAAAGAGTTAAATTCATCTTTTATACAACAGTTGCACAGACACAAAATCGTATCACTGTTAAGATCTATATCTACATATTTAATAAATTCTTGAACGCCCTTTACATGATTATCAGATACTTTATGACTCTCTCCCATCCACTCATTGTATTGTGGGAAGGCCATTAAGTAGTCTTCAGAATTCAGGTCACCATATATAAATAGGTTGAAATGAAGGTTATGTTGTATATGAGAACTTTCAATTTATAATTTAAGAAAATTCATTCAAAGCCATAAAATTTAAAGCAAATTCATTTGACTCGAGTATATAGTAAATATGGAATAAAACCAAACAAATGTCCCATATAATTAAATTATTATAAATTTATTAAAAAAGAAAACATTGTTCAACGCTTAGTCTTGTCCAACAAATGAACTAGCCAGGTAATAAAATAATTATGATATTTTTTAACAAAGGCCCTTCCATGAGATCAAAGTACATAAACTCATATTCGAAACCCTCGTATACATTATCAACCACTATATGAGCCTCACCAACTACCAAAGGGAGATTTTTGACATGTATTCTGACATTTATGGAAATGGGGGTGCACAAGCCAACGACTCTGATATTGGAAAAGTCCTTCATGTAATACGGCTTAATATATTCACCGTTTGGCCATTTGGGTTGGATTCATCCGACGCGATCTCAGGCCTCGATGTCAGGATGATGGGAGGAAAGAAAGAAGGAATAAATCTCCATCCCTCCCATAATCTATTCCTTATTTTATCCTTGCACGTGCGAGGATTCGAGGATATGAAGGTCCTCTTTTTGCCATCCGTATTGGTGTCTTCATGGTCCATCCTCGGATATAAAGTTAGCCATCATTTAATGGGAATAACACGAAGAGATATAGTTTCCATGATATTTTGCTCAAAATAGGCAAAATAATATTGCTTCCTTAAGAGAACGCCATCAATGTAAAATAGATGCATGCGAAATTAATTGATTTGAAGGTTTGGAACTTAGTTATGGAATGGGACGATGTTGAGCACCCATTCTTCCCTTTAGGTCTCTCATGGTCTATGTGTAACAACCCCCATTTTTCATGTAATGGTTGGCCAAACACAATACGCCAAAGATTTGGCTTGTCTAACAACAATTAAATACCAACTGATGATAAATAAAATCCATTTGAATTTTCCTTTTTAAAACGACATGCACAAAACATTTAAATACCAATTGATAATAAATAAAATTCAACATTAATACAATTATCCCAATGCTGAATAATAAACTCGAGCTTATTCCAGTACAAAATCCGAAATAATAACTAACTGAAATGGAAAGAACAACCTATGCTAGAATCAAATGAACTGAGGTAATCGTTGTGCAAATATTATCGCAAGTTCAATCTCCATTCCGCCCTGCTGTCTCTGTCTATGTAAACCCGGGGGGAACCTTTTATCAAATGGATCAGCGCCTTAGAATTGCAATAATTAACTTAGGAAAATTAGGATGTAATAATACAGTTAATTCAGAGTATGTGCTGCCCATCGACACTCCCATGCGATAAGTACCTCACCCCTCACCTAAGTACAGACCTACACGCATATCAACCCAAGTTTCAATTATTCAGTATGATAACTTCAACTACGTGATACTATTTTAATGCACCTATCACAACTCTTAAACTGGTGCATACCATCTATTCATAAGCTCCAAGTCCTAAGAATAACCCCTATGATACCACCCACAAGAAACGACATATCATCAATTATACATTTACGTAGTATTAGATTCATTAACAAAGGTATGCATCATTATCCATATATGTGTTTCCATTTCCCATATAAACCCAATAATACTACTGATAAAAGTAACATAATCATCTATTATGCATATACGTATTATTGGGTTCACAACTGATTGTCTACATCGTTAGACTAATTAATTAATCTCAATTAATTTATATGACTCTCTCTCTCTCTACATATATATTAATGTACACTTACGTTGTATTAGGTTCATTACCAAATGTCTGCATCATTATCCATATATGTGTTTCCATTTCCCTTATAACCCCAATAATAATACTGACAAAAGTAACATAATCATCTATTATGCATATACGTATTATTGGGTTCACAACTAATTGTCTACATCGTTAGACTAATTAATTAATCTCAATTAATTTATATGACTTGATATATATATATATATATATATACACACACACACACACACACACACACACCAGCCACAAAGGCATCTACCTTCAGTGTCATGTTTTTTCTCTATCGGTAAGTTTAGAGGAGTCATTCATCCAAATGATCATCTGAAAAACACATACAAGTGGGGTGGTCCCTATGCAGTAAACCATTGTATGGTCCATACTAACGATGGTAACAATGAATCCCAAGATCAACACCTACATCCTTGTAAGTGGCACTACTACGTAGGACCCTAGATGATGACCTACACAATGCGTAGCCCACTTGTGCCCTTACGTGCGCCGGTCCCGAGACGCACACAAACCCAACAAATAGGCCATCCACGAACACTGGTATGTTCACACAAATAAATAAATACATATATTTATCTTATAATATGTATAAGTAATTACTTTATAATTACCTCCAAGATATACTATTGAATCGCCCATTAATATTTCCAATATAATAATTAATCATATAATTAATCGTAATTTTCCATTTAAATAGTCATTTAACTTTAACATAAATTTGGCCTACGATTTCTTAAGGTATTTCCTAAACTTCTCATTTTATTCCAAAAAATTTCATCATAATTCCCAGACTCGGTATAACAAGTCACACCTTAGACACCCATGTTTCCATACTCCAGATTTTATTCCAGATTTCCCCAAGGCAATGTAATGTCCTATGTGTTTCCCAGAAGTCCTAAATATCATTTATGGACCCCTTAAATTGATCCAGACCCCGACCTATCCACTAAGGACACAAAAGAACAAACTTGGGTTGAACAGCTTGTTCGAACCAGTTCGCCCCCTGGCTGAACTGGTTCACCCCTGGTCCTGGCCTGGGCGAGCTGTTACGAGTTTTGACAAAAATATCAAGTTCCCTTACATCATAAGTTAACAATTGTTTTACGTAAAATGTCTCTAAAACATATCCAAATCATATGGTTACTATTATCTCAAGAATTATAAAATGTGTAAGTTCTAAGTTCCATGATTTACCCTTTTCTCATTAAATTGAACCAAGAAGCATTCTTTCTTATGGATTTACATCAGATTTACACTACTATAATATAAGATCATAAGATTCATCTCTAAGTCAATATAATCATCAATTCTTTTCCGAGTTTATCATTAATTCATCAATTCTCAATTTCCTAACGATTTAATATTTGATCATCTACATGCAAAAGATATAATCTAATCCTACCATATTCAATTTTATATGTTTTAAACCAAAATTTACATGAAGATTACAAACATGAATTAAGAAGTATATTGGAAGTTAATTTGAGCAAGAAAATTCTTGCCTTATGATGAAGATTGAAGTTTCTTTTCTTGAATCCACAATTTCCTCCTCTCCCTTGACCTCGGTATCTCCTCTCTATAGATGGGGGCTGCTAGGTTTTCTTTATATGAGTGAAATGAGTTTTCCAAACTCCCACTTGAATTATAAAAGACCCCGATCCCGAGTTAATTCTTCATCCCTATTTTTGGGCCCCCGAATGAGCCCGAGCCCATAATTAGAATGGCCCAATGACTCCCCAAATGATATAGCTATACTCCGGGGACCAATTTAGATGTCTAAAACACCTAAAGGAGTTCCCAATACGTCAAAAAATGGCCCAAATAATATTTACCTAACTTACTCATTTATATTATGTTTAATCACTAAATAACCATAAGTTAAATAATATTCAATTTATTTTTCACAAGAGAACTGATTATGCCCAATTGAATCAAATAAACATGTAATCACGAATAAGCATTTATCCTCAATTTAAATTTTACCATTCTAATTTAAACCCCACTAATTTAATTTATTTAAATAAATTATGTCCAAATATTTTATTCCAAAAACATGGGGTATTAGATTCTTCCCCCACTAATAACGGATTTTCGTCCTCGGAATTCACTGAACCATAACATCAAAACTTTATCCGCACAAATATGATAATTTTATACTCAAGTAAATCCATACTAACGTCCCACGAGATAAAAGATAAGGATCATCTATGCCTATAATAATATTACAATGATGCTCATACATCACACATGACATGTTCACACACGCACAAATATAAAATATGGATGACACCTATAAATTCTCCCTGAACCATACATACCATGTATATCTATAAATCAAAGTAAAAAATAACCCTCTAACCATGATCAATTTGTCTAGAGATTGTCCCACTTATTTCACTAGTAGTGTAAACATTACCAAGTGCTCTCATCAATCACTCCTCGTCCCCGTTGGCCTTAACTCGGATAATATAACATCGCTCGATGTGTCATAACTCCACAGATGTAGAACATAGTAACAAAACATCCTAGAATACAACATTTCTCAACTTCCTATATTTTCCAATTTCGTGCGTGGGACGTCTCGCAAGAGAAATCCAAACAAGGAATCCTCCCAATACACTACTACATAGATTAGTTAGTTATTGATATTCGACGGTCTAATACTGAAAGGAAAACATTTTCACTACCCACATAGATATCAACTTGTGCTAATTTCAACAAAAGGTTCATCACTTTCAAGGAATACATTAAATACCATTAACCTTTTTGATACAATAATGCCAAAAACATCATGTTCTTTTTTACGCATACGATAAGAACTCCTCAGTCCATTCTTAAGCCCGGTAGATCGCTTAACCACTTCCAAGCCTCCAGAGACCTACACATTCCTATAAAGGCTACTACCGCCCATTTTTTAAATGACATTGTCATTATTATAACATTATTCGTGGTCGTACACATCTTCGTGTGACCGAGACTATCACTGGTCATAAAGTTACCATAGTAACCAAATATTTTTACAATACAAATGCTTCTCATTTTTCATATCCTTATGTTGAAAAATGAATCCGTCTCCAGGTAACCATTGCATTTATTCATCATTTAAAGTATGCCATCGTTATCATCTAGTCTACTTTCTCACCCCGAGTTGAACATTCTTTGTATCCCTAATTTAAGAAATACATCAATAACCAATCCTGAAATCTTCACATTATTGTGCCTACTCTCGATAAGGCAACACTTCCCAATGCATGTGGGACCCACGACTAAAATTCCATTTCCCTTATAAACCCCTACTACATAGTGTCTATAAACTCCTTCAAATAGGTCCTACGGTACTATCTTCAGAATTCATAGTTGGACACATAGTCCATAAAATTTATTCATTATTAATATATCTATAATGCAAATGTCTAAGATTTACAATTCACATAATCCTCATACAAATTTTCAAATCAAGTCGTCGCTCCTCATATTCTGAAATCACACGATGACCCTGCCACTAGGTCCAAACATTCGGACATTATTTTCACTAAAATCACAAATGATTTAACAAAAAAATTGACACTTGCTCAATCTAAGCGTAACATCAAATCGGAATTTTTACTCCCATAAGTGTTTAATCAAAATTCTCACAATTGCATCACTACGTTGCTATTTCTCGAGTATAATAAATTCCATAAATCCATCGTACAAGTTTGCATTGTCGTCCAATTTACCATATTTATACCCAGGGGATCATAATTCCTGTAAAATTTCTCACCACTATAGAAAACACCACTGTTTAACTAGTCATTCTACCTTTGACCATTAATTCTAAACAGTCCCATAAAAATCAACACAAGCCATATAAATGGCTTGTTGATCCATCCCTAGGATAATATCGTACTATGAAATATTTATGAAAATAGGTCTTCCACGAACCTAAGTCTCCAAATGTCAATCCAGATACCTCTACACACGAAGTAATATAGGTTCCCCTCAACTCGCGGGTGAAACAACGTACCACACTGCGTGAAATCTAAGTCAACCATCCTCGGTGCACTAACAGGGTAGTAATAACCAATTAAGTACTAAGCACTAGTAACAAATTAAATATCCCTTACATGATTAGGAATAGGGAATATACCATCTACTATTTATGCTGGTGTTGGTCCCTATCCAAGTGCGACGTAATACACATACCCATACTATAGTTTCGGCTGCTATCCTTGAGGTGGGGAGGGTAGAAGTGGTAAGGCTAGCACTGTCGCCATAGGCTGGGCTAGAAATGGCTTACGCTACACCTCAGGTGCCTAGTACCCTCATTGTCCCCTTGCTACTGTGCCACCCGATTTCCCTGAGGGCACTTCCTTGCAAAATGTCCCTTTTCACCACAAATGTAACAATTCCCTTAAAACTGACGCATATATGGTTGTTACCCCATTGGCCTTGCCCTCACTGCCATTGGCCCTATTGGCCTCTTTGTTGCTGGACCTGGCCCTGTATATCCCAATTATAGGAACCTCTTAATTTCTTATGTTGATCAGTTAACTATGGTCCCCTAAACTTTTGGTCCACCTGGTTGATACTCCCATTCATCTTATCCTCCTGGTTAGATGGTTCGAAGTTGTGTCTCTTCTCTCCCTTATTTTTTTATAATATCATGTGATTATGGCAATGCAAAAAAAATAAAATTCACCACCTGAGTATAGGTCGTGAAAGATGGATTTTGTAGTAACGGCTTCTTGATGTGCCAGGTTATCCCCAACGCGAACTTTTCTATCTTTTTTTCTTTTGTGTTTACCTCGTCCCCAGCAAAATAGGATAGCATGGTAAACTCCTCCTTGTACTCAGTTATGGTGCGACCTTCCTACTTAAGTTCTATGAATTTTCTTCTCAGTTTATATTTTATTGCCTATGGAAAGTATTTCCCCTCAAATTTACCCCAAAACTCATCAATCGATAGACTATCTTTCTCTTCCAGCGTGGTGACAAACTCCCACCACTATAAAGCTTCCCCAACCAGCCGAAATGAGGCTAGCATCTGCTTATGAATCGGCGTACACTCTACCATCCTAAAGTGACGCTAAATATTCTTTATACACTGACTAACCACCAAAATATCAAAACTTCCTGTAAACTCCATTGGGTGGCCCTTAGTGAAGGCCTCCCTGTGACTGTCCCATACTGATCTCGGTGTCTGCACTGGTAGTACCACATGCTACAGTGGTGGTTCTTGGTATTGTGGTGGATGAAAATGTTGTAGCATAGCATCCAACGCTGTGGAAACTACATGAGTCATAATAGTGGAAATCTCTTCTAAACAAACCACAAGTGGTATGGTGGTGGTTGTGGTTATGGTTGAGGCTCCTATTGAGCCCTCTCATATGCAACCGGTGCAGTGACACGACATGGTTTGCCTCTCCTATCGTTTTCCATCTCAAAGAAAAAAAGGTTCATCTTAGTAACGAATCGCAAAGAATACAACGATTCCTAATCATAGGGATATACACATCAAAGGATGCAACGCAAAATGTAATGAATAGAACATAGATTCTAAGGCCACTAGATATTGGATGCTCTAATACCAACTGTAACAACCCCCATTTTTCACGTAAAGGTTGGCCAGACAAAATAAGTCTAAGATGGGGCTTGTCTAACAATATATATCATTCTCATCATCAAAACCATAATAATAATAACAAATTGAATTTTCCTTTTTAAAACGACATGCATTAAACCTTTAAATACCAACTGATGATAAATAAATTCCAACAATAATACAATTATCCCAATAATGAATAATAAATTCCGGCTTATGACCATACAGTAATCCGAAATAATTACTAACTGAAATGGAAATAGCAACCGCTGCTAGAATCAAATGAACTAAGGTAGTCGCTATGCAAATATTACCGCAAGTCGAATATCCTATAAGTCTTGTCGTCTCTGTCTAGGTAAACATGGGGGAACATTTAATAATTTGGGTCAGCACCATAGAGTTGCAAGAATTAACTTACAAAATTAAGATGCAATAATATAGTTAATTCAAAGTATGAACCACCTATCGGCACTCACTTGCGTTAAGTACCCCACCCCCCTCACCTAAGTGTAGTTATATAATCATATCAACCCAAGTCCTAATTATACAGTCTGATAACTACCACTATGAGAAACTATTTTATTGCACCTATCACAAGTCTTAAACTGACGATAACCATATACATTTGCTCCTAGTCCCAAAAATAACCTCTACGATACTACACACAAGAAATGACATATTATCCATTATGCATTTACGTAGTATTAAGTTCATTACATATTGATATACCCAAGTGTAGCCTCATCCTCATCGAACCTTAGCTCAGCCGAGCCGACTTTACTCACCTACCAAGTCAGACAGTTATGGGCCCTTCACCAGCAGTCTTGGACTCGTACTAGTATCTTAGGCTGAGACCTATCAGTTGGCCCATCACTCCCTCACCAGTCTCATATCGACCTGGAACCACCCAGACAGCATAGAGCACACTTCAATTCGACCAGTCAATTGCCCTGCGGGACATCAGACATATCAACATCGGCCAACTCGAGACCTTCCTAGGACGACATACATCACATGTGTGACACAAGTTTCCAACATGACTAATCCACATATAAAGGAAGTTATAACAAGATCTCAAGAGCACATGAGGGAATACTAAATTATCATGACACATTTGTTCCAGGGAAAGGTGTTCATACCCTATTGGAAGCTTCACCAAGAACATGCTTCTTATGTGCTTGGGGGTAAAGTGTGCACCCCAAGCACTATATATACTTGACATCTCCTTCCTTGGAAAGGATCCAAAATTACAAACCCTAGACAAACTCTGTAAAACCTTCTGTGAGAAAGACAAAGTGCTAGAATTGTAACCAGAGCCATTAGAGCTCATTTGATTTATTTGAAAACACTCATCACTTACACAGTGGAGTAGGCCAATGACTTAACCACTTACATGCTAGTGTTCATCCTCTTTTCCTCAGCTCCTTTTATATATTTCAATGGTTCTTCATCTCTATTTTTGCAGATTCACTGGTTTGAGCTCATAAGTTTAAGTGTTGGTATCATTTCGGGTATCATCATTTTGGCATCGTCTATGGGAACGAAGGTTCATCTTCTTCCTCTCTAATGTTTTTAGCTTATTTTTTACTTAATTCTATGGTGGTGATCTAGTTCCACCCTCGTTGGATCTGAATTAACATTGAAAGAGCTCTAGTTGGTATATCTAAGTTTTTTTTAGCTCATCCAGTTCTTCTGCTCTCTCGTAGGAGAGATGGCTTCCAATTTAGCTCTGATAATTAGCCCCAGTTCCATCCAGGCACCACCTCAGTCAGAAATGGCTGACATTGAGACAACCTTGTGCACGTTAGTGGCCAGCCATATAAAAATGCAAGAACAATTTATGTCTTTTAGCCAGATATGATGTACAAGACTCTATACGCTGTGGCAAAAATCATCACTTCGTCCTCTTGAAAAGTTGTGGATCCGACGAAAGGGGGACCACCCCTGACCCTACACAAGGAAGCATAACACTATTAGAGGTATAGAGACATGGATGAACCTAGGCGAATCTGCCTGGGAAAATAAGTATAAGAAAATCCAGATGACCTCGATTATGACAAGGATGACTGCTAGGAATCGTATGAAATCTCTGGTGACACAGTTCGCCCAGCGCTAACTGGCAAAAGGAAATAGTGAGCGACCATCACGAGAAGGTTGACCCGTGACTTCAGCAGTTGATAAACTTAGCGTAGGATTATCTTTTGATTGTCTTAGCCCCGTAGGAGACCTGCAAGACCGACATTCTCGATCTCACAACATTACGGCCTCCAAAGGGAATGGAGGATGTGGCGATCATGGTCTTTAAAGGGGACGATATGGGTAACAAAGGGAAGTAAATAACCATCATAGGACTATTGGTCGAGAGCCTGTTCCTAACCTAACGGATAGAGAAGGAGGATGAGATAATGCACTGGTGGCCGAGAATCCATAAAACAGTTCGATTCATAGGCTGGAGAATAAAATCAGAGATCTGTTGAAAATCCGAGATCCAAACCAAAGAGGGTATGTGGAAGGGTTTCCCTTCGTAGCAAGGATTGTGATCTTTCCTACTCCAACAAGGATCGTAGCAAGTCACTCTTAAGTATGATGAGAGTATAAATTCGATACATCACATCGAGATGTATCAGTCTATGATTGATATTTACTTTGTCTCAGATGAGATGAGATGAGATGAGATGTCAAACTTTCTTCAAAACTCTCTTTGGCATAGCCCATATGTGGTATATCTCTCATCCTAAGAATTCCAAAGAGAACTTCAAACATCTACAAAGAAGTTCATTCATAACTTCTGGTTTGGCATGAAGCCCTAGAAGAAGGTGACCCATCTCTTGTTTGTGAAACACGAGAAAAATGAATACTTTAGAGACTATATTAAGCAATTTAATAAGGATAAGCTTACGGTCGAGGATTACGAATAAAATATTACCACGATAACCCTCATGGGTGTATTATAAAAGGGTAAGATACTTTAAACGTTGGTCGAGGAGCCTCCCAAGTCCATGGAAAAACTTATGGATATGGCCGAGAGACTCATGAACACAGTAAAGGCCATAGAGGCCAAAGGAAAGGATATGAAGGAAGTCGATGAGAGTAAATCTTCGAAAGGAAAGGGAAGAGATGGGAAGAAAACGTAGGTTGACAATAAATTTTCCGGATACATGCTATTGATAGTAAGTCCTGGTCTGATCTTGACTAAGATTAAAGATGACAGATCTTTCAGGTGGCCTAAAAATATTAAGTCCCCTCCACACAATAGGAACAATAGCACAAGGTGCGAGTTCCATCAAGACTATGACCGTACGATAAATAAATATTTTACTCAACAATAATGAGATTGAGAAAATATTAAAGCAAGGAAAACTTCGAAAGTATATTGATCAGAATGGTTCCCAAAATGATTCCAGAAAGAAGACGAAGGTAAAAAAGATAACAAGTCGAGACGACTGGCCCAGGATGAGAAGAAAAATGAAGAGTCACATAGAGATGAAGATGAACCAGACCTCCATCCTAAGATCCCTGAGCCAAAGGGATGCATGAATATGATTTCATTAGGTGTTTAAATAATCAGTGGAGGAATAGATAGTGGAGGGATTGATTTGGCCGATCGAAAAGCACACTTCATAGAAGCAAAGTTTGCGCCTAAACGGATGGATGCTCAGCTGACGTTACGTTTTGGGATTGCTTCAAGGGGTTAAATATTAGTAAGGAGAGGTTGGTTCCTTATCATCAACCTTTGATAGGGTTCAGTGCAGAAAAGTTGCACCCACTTGAAGTGTTCGAGATGGATGTCCACATGGGTTCCTGGCCGAGGTGCCTAATAAAGAAAGTTAGCTTTTTGTGATGGGTGACAACTTATTTTTGGCCTACAATATTATCCTTAGCAGTGTAAGACTCAGAGTGTTGGAAGCAGTGCCCTCCACCATTCACCAAATGGTAAAATTTCTGTCTCCTTAGAGTAGGGGAAGTCAAAGGTGACTAGGTAGAGGCCAAGGAGTGTTACTTCAGCTCGGAAGAACATAAAGAGGCCCATAAGAAACTCATAACCTCCTATGTAGACACCACATTATAGGACCCCCTAAGTCTCTCCATAGGTCTTAAATACCTCCCTAATTCATTATAAACCCTAGGTCATACTCCGATTACTGACCCATAGTACATTAGGTGCTCCCGACCCCATTTGAATATGGTTAACTTTATTTTCAGAGTGAAATCTCTTTGAATATTCTAAGGGTTCTTTCCAATGGTCTGACCCGTGCATGAAATGACATAACCGTTTGGATGAACGGATCATTTTAATATTAAAAATTGATTCGAAGGCCACCGAGAACTCTCAGGCTCCGATTTGACCTCATTTAACTTCATCGTCAGATAAAAATCTCTTTGAATCTTCAAAGGGCACTGAAACCCTTTTCCAACAGTCTGCCTCATATGCAAAACAACATAACTGTTCTGATTAACGCTTCGTTTTCCCCCAAAAACTAATTTAGAGGCCACCAGGAACTCCCGGACTGTGTTTGACCAAAGTCAACTCTTCAACTCGAATGAGACTGAATGAATATCCAAAGGGTCCTGAATACCCTTTCCGACAGTCCACCTCATGTGAAATTAAAACTTATGATATAGAGGAATAACCCATTTTACTCCAAGAGGTCACTCGGTGCTTTCGAGCCTTGGTTGACCAAAGTCAACTATCTAAACCGAGCGAGCAAAACCCTTTGGACTGTCGAAGTACATCTCCTAACCTTTCTAATGGTCCACCCCGAGCATGATTCTGTCTTACCATGTGGACGAACGATCCATGTTCGTTTGACGATCTCCAGTCCAAAGGACCGACGTGTGCTTCCAAGCCACATTTCACTCAAAATCAATGGATTACTTGTTACAACTATTTTTCGAGGAAAATCTGCATGAGACTGCCAATTGGCAGGTCCATTACCTTGTCAATCAGCAGTGTGCCAAGGGTCACCTATCGATTGGCAGGACTAGGGCTTTGTCGATTGGCATCCCCCTGACCCTATAAAAGGAGGGAATGACCTCACTCCTAAGACACCTACACCTCATATCCATCAGCACCACTAATCTTAGTAACATTCTCTCGAAATCAGTGAAGTTTCTCCATGTGAAATTCCATTCAAACTTACATTCCCATCCTTTTCATACCCAATTTAGCAAAATCACATTCTCTCTCATCCAACATTCATATCAAGCTTCAAGGGAGTTCATACAAGATCAAGAACAAGCTTCCATTCTCTAAAGAAGGTCCAAATCCTCCCCCTCTATTTAAATTTCTTATTTTTGCATAAAGTTCATTAGATTCATAATCTAGTTCTTACTTTAGTTCATACACGTTAATATCTACATCTTTATTAGTATTTTCCACATACTTTATTTTCTATAGGAAACCCAAAATAAACAAAAGAGGGTTACACCTATAAATTCCGAACGAGATTATCCATCACACTTTTTCAAAACTAAAACACATTTTTTGATACACACACATATAAAAAAAATCCCGTTTGAATCTATGGGATAAACCCCATGCCTACGCCATATGCGAACTACGTGGACTTTGATGCCTTCATAGGCTACGTAGGCATTTTGGATTAAAACTTGAGACTCGAGTCCAACTTTACAATTTTTCCAAATTCCTCATTTCCATATATGTCATATTCTTGCATTATGGTGTTTATGATAATTACTAGCGTCTTATCTAACACATATTATCGTTTCACCGTAGCAATCAATATCATAATAAATGCATAAATCACATTTTCTATATATAATATTTGGGGAACATTCCTATGGATGACCTCACCCTAGCTTTTCCGTAGTATGAGTTTTGGTCTCCATTATGTATACACGCACACACACTTCACGAAGAAATAAAGGAAAATAATAACACAAGCTCGTGAGAGACCGAAAGGGTGAGATGGGTGCCTAACACCTTCCCATTCCGTAACTCATCCCCCGAACCCTTCGAATTATTGGTTTCATATGCATCAATTTGTCTTTAATATCATTCTCTCAAGGCGGAGACATGTTCTTTTACCTGTTTTATGCAAAATAGGTTAGCGACTCCGTCTCCTTACATTAACCCCACACTGACGACGGTCGAAGCGTTCCTAAATAGGGTACGGGACCTTTCAATCCCCATTCCTTCTTTATCCCCTTTGGTAAGTGGAGAATATAAAGCGCGTGCATCTTGATCAGTATGGACACAGTGGCGACTCTATTGGGGATTACTTTCATAAGAGGGCTAGACTCTGTTTGAATGGATGTTTTGTTTTCTTGTGTGCGTATGCACCTATCTATATGTTCCCATTTTCTCCTCTATTATTTCTTGCACATATATACCTCATGCTTATATCACTACTCACTCACATACTTGTAGAAATTATCCATGTACACTTCACACCACATGCACCTAGGATCACTTATATCCACATGTCGCACCCACCACTTATAATATCCATGCTTAGGTGTTAATAACACACACCTCCACTTATCACACTTGTATATATCCATGATCACTCATACTTATCACACATCACTTGTAGTCGATCCATGCTTAAGTTCACCACCACACACTCATTGTAGAATGCCACACATCACTCACTCTCACATATCCATGCTTAGTGTAGATTTACATCTTATACTTGTACTTATCCCCTACTTAGCATGATGCCCATCAATTAAGGTACTCTCTCCACAACATACTAATCAAGAATCATGCATTTTTTCACCCTACATCACCAAATATCATTTCTATTGACCAAATTTTGTCCCGTAACTAGGGGGTCACTTCGTGATGGGTGCTGGTCGGTCCGGTCACAATTAGCATAAGAGGTATGACTCTCACCTTCCATTGGCCAAGTACCTTTGACCTATGTCGAACAGTTTCTCCCACATCGTACCGCTTGACCGAAGTCATGATGGGAGTTATATCGCAAGGAACTCATTCACGTACATCGAGTATATAAAATTCGCTCTCACATGTACTGTCCCCACGAGGTATATAATGAGTTAATTCACGTACACTCAGGTATATCAAGTGGCTTGTCCACACATACCGATTGCCCTCAAAAGCGAGATGTATATCGTTAAAGTCATGCCAAAGGGGGAAACCCTTTCTAATTAACCCAACAATTTCATAACCTCATATAGTGTCAAACCAGGAGAACTTATATTTAATTTGTCAGTTTCTTCCCGAAACTCAACCGAAATGATGAGTCGGCATGCCACCCAAATTTTTGCGCAAATTTTTAAAAATGGGACCCTTCCCATGATCCTGATAACAAGTCCAACCATGGTTTCAAATATTTTTCAAACCAATTTTCCTAGGCTTGGGTCCTGTCTGGCATTTGTTTTTACATTAGGTAAACCTAATACAAGTGAGAACCTAATAAATATAATAATAATAATAATAATAATAATAATAATAATAATAATAATAATAATAATAATAATAATCATGCTCAAACCCGTCTCTTGTTTTTTCCATCTTTTTTACCCAAAAGTGTCAAAAAAAAATTCCCTATTTTATAAAAAATACCGGAAACATTTTTCCTTCCATTTACCATAAATATTTTCCTTCTTTTTACCTAAAAATGTTGTCCTCATTTTTTCCAAAAATGTCAAAAACATTTTCTTTACTTTTCAAGAATAACAGTTTTCCCTCTTCTCTTTCAAAAATAAAATTCGAAATTTTCTCCTTCTGAGGTCGATCACATACCCTTGGCCTGGCTCCCTATTGGCTTCGGTCTTCAGTCGAACATCCCCTAAGCTCCATCGGTTCTCTCGCTACTTCCTCCGAGTTCAGAATTCATTCGCTTTCCATGAAGAATACAGATCAATTATTGATTGTGCAGTCGGATTTGATAACAGTCTTAGCTCAACTTACTGCTAAGATTGACGACCTTCAAACCAAGGTTCACGAAGTGAAACGAAACTCGGTCCCTGCTCTTGAAAACCCCGAGGTCCTCTTCTCTCATGCCATGGGTCTGCCCACACCCGAGCCTATTTGGTTCCTCGAGGAATAATAACACGGTCCATGAACTTCTCATGCTAATTTCCCACTGCCAGCCCATATTGCCATGCTGAATCATGACCACCCAGGGGCTAACTTACCTGTGATCGTTGATCCAAAGGAAGAATAATTAAACAATGTCAAGGAGGACCTCATGATGCTGACCAAGAAGTTCGACCAAGTCAGAATCTTTTTGAATTACAAGGTTTAATTGATCAGGGTGTCATCTCCCCACCATCCCAAGATAAACACTACCCATAATCCACTCCCAAATCATACCAATGCCATATTTCTAAAGAAAGACCCATAATTTGATCCATCAACCCAGATCATGCCAAGTAAAACACATATCATACCTATACACTATCCTAAACCTCTCTAAACCTACCAATATCTTCTCCTACGCTCTACCAGCTTCGTCGATCAAGCCATGTCACCCCTTATTAAAGCATAAATAACTGTGCATATTCATTCTGGGGGTAGAAGTATGGAATTTTCAGAAGTGTTGGACCAACTCCTAAAGTTCGAGCAGAAATTTCCCTCCCAGATGATCGTTGATTACCAGAGATTCAGTGCACTATTCTTGGAAGCTCAAAAATGGTCTCGAGAGTCAGACAATTAGGTGGTACCTCCCGATGAAGTCAGTCTAGATGATGTCGTCTAGATCATGGAATTTTTTTTTGAACAGACTGGTGATATTTGCAGCATATTCAAGTTACTTGGTGCTCTAAAACTACAAGGGCGCCTGGTCCCTTCACTTCTACATCTCTCCACCAAATGGGAGAATTTATATGAACAAGTCGTTGAATTTGTAGAGTGTATTAACTTTTGATGGAAAGATAATATTATTACCACCGAATTGGGGGATGAATTTAATGATTCAGATGAAGAGCAAATTCCAAAAAAGTTTAGCCCGATAGTCAACATATGTGGGATGATATCATTTGAGGAGATACTAGGAGAAATCAATAAGGTGGCTGAATAACTCGAGATCGATGAGGAAACATGGTTTTTATTTTTCTCCGCTTCTCTAAACCATATGACCAGGTCAGGGAGGCACTACCAAGTTTTGAGTCCACAGCCATCAAAGACCGATAAAGGAAAAGGTGCTGAGAATCTTCCTATGCTAGAATTGACACTCGAGGAGAGCAAGATCTTCAATCAGTTGAAGAAGACCCAAGCTAACATCACTCGGTGGGGAATCTTTATGTCTTCCCAACTACACATGAATTTCTTTGCTCAAGATACTCACAGGGCCCACAATCCCTCATTCTACCACATCGAAAGAAGCAGTGAATTTAGTTGGATGCCTGACCTCCATAAGAATGCTCTCTTTCTCCGAAGAGGAAATACCCAAGATTGGCCCACACCATAATTATGCTCTCAATATCTTTGTCAAAGTTATGGGGAAGATCGTCCCTCTATCTCTTGTCGATAATGGATCAACTCTGAATGTCTTTTCGCTAAGAACCTTGAACAATTTGGGACTAAAAGTGAGTGACCTCATTCTAACCTCTACCTTTGTATGTGCTTATGGTAATACTCATAGAGAGGTAATGGGATCCATAAATCTTGAAATAGGGGTTGGCCCTATCAACCGTGTTATTGAATTCCAAGTCATCAACATCCCGCCTTTTTTTAATCTGTTGCTCGGACGACTGTGGGTCCACAGAATTAAGGGAGTGTCTTCTTCTCTTCATGAGAAACTGAAGTTCTTCACCAATAGGCAAGTCATCACCATCTTGGGCGATGACGACAATGCCAATAATGCAAATCCAGTACTTGAGATATAACGTGGATTAAATGATATGCTTCTGTCAGGTTTTCGAGTTGAACCACTTCTACTCCCACCAGGGCATGATTTCAACGATAGGGTTTGTCTTGAGTATAACCCTCATGGAAATATCAATGTGATCCAGACGTTCAAAAACATGCACTTAATGCCCGTTCTGGGGCTAAGATGAAGACAACAATGGACACTTGAACCCATTGTGTTAAAGAAATCTTTTCCTCCTCATGTCTTAGGCTATTAACCGTTAGCAAATGAACTCAGAATGATCCGCCAGCCTAAACTGAAAAGAAGGCTAGAGTGCGTTAAGACTGTCTCAAGAGATTCCTTGAATGAAATATTCATAAAAGAGGGTGAAGATTTCCCCTTTTGCAGCTTTCCAGAACCATGGTTTGATCATATGGACAAGAAGATAAAACTCAAAATGGAGATATTTTTCTAAGACAGCTACTCATGGATTGAAAGTTCCCAGCATCATGTGCAACCACTTATTGAGAAGACCATTTTCGATACTAGAGATTCCGAGGGAAGTGACTCTGAGGATTAATTCAATTTGTATACACTAGGCTGACACTATGTATGATACACTCAGGGGCTACATCATCTGATCCATCCCGCTTGATGAAAGTTGTTAATGCACCTCTCCTCAACTGACATGTTGCACCAGTTCCACCCACTAAAATACAACCCAACTAAGTTGTCCATTTTATTTCTTCCTCTCTTTTGGTTCCTCCTTACTCTAATTTAATCGAGACCTCTTTCGATGAGGTTCTCAAAGCTATTTTACTATCAATGAAATAAATGAATATTTTAAGTATCTTGTTGTGCCTTACATTAATTGTCTTAATTCTAATCAAACTCTTGATGATGATGATTTTGAAAATAAACAATTCTTAACTGATCTAAATAAGGTTAATAACAAATAACATAACCACATTCAAGTTAATGAAGATGGAATAGTTATTATTAATCTCAGTTCTAGTAGACAACTACACGAGATTAGGATAGGGGCCTCCCTTGACAAATCTAAGTGAACACAACTTAAGGAACTACTAAAGGAATTTGTGGATGTTTTTACATGTTCCTATGAAGATATGTCCGGTATTGATCCCGAGATTAATTAGCACGAGATTCCTACGCTCCCAGAATGCAAACCGATAGAGCAAAAGCTACAAAAGTTTCGCAGTGAATGGTCGCTCAAGGTTAAGGAAGAAGTGGTCAAACAGTTAAATATGGGTTTTATTCCTGTGATCGAATATCCCATATGGCTGGACAACATCGTACCTGTGCCAAAATAAGGAGGAAAAGTTTGCATGTGTGTTTACTACCAGTACTTGAATAAGGCATCTGCGAAGGATGACTACCCGCTACCCAATATCGACATGATTCTGAACAACACAGCCAGTCACGCTCTTAAATCATTTGTTAATGGTTTTTCCAGATATAACTAGATTAAGATGCACCCGAATCATCAAGAGAAAACCACATTCATAACCACTTGGGGAACCTTTTGTTACACCGTATTTCCATTTGGTCTAAAAAAATGCAGGGGAAACGTACTAGAGGGCTACCACAACCATCTTGCATGATCTGATACATAAATAACTCGAGGTTTATGTAGATGATGTGGTTATCAAGTCTAAGACTAGAGAAGGCCATGCTCCCACTCTTCGAAAGTTCTTCGAGCGACTGTGATAATATCAGATATGACTTAACCCATAAAATTTTATCTTCGGCATCACCAAAAGAAAGATTTTGGGATTCATGCTTAGTGAGAAAGGGATAGAAGCAGACCCTGCCCAATTAAAAGTCATACTCAAGATGCCACCACCACAAACAGAGAAACAAGTCTAAGGATTAGTTAGAAAATTGCAATATATTAGCCGATTCATCAGCCAGTTTACTTCTATCTATGAACCCCTCTTCAAACTCCTCCGAAAGGATTCAACTGAATTTTGGAATGAAGCTTATCAAGAAGCATTTGATCGAATCAAGCAATACCTAACCTGACCTTTGGTACTCGTTCCACCGCAGCCTAGTCTTCCCCTACTCCTATACCTAACCCTAACAGAACTGCAACTGGGCCTTTGTTAGCCCAATACCTTGAAGAATCCCTCAAAAAGAGGGCCATCTACTATGCCTGACAAAAATTGGTCGGGTATGAAGTTAACTACACTACTTTAGAGAAAGCATGTGTCGCCCTTGTCTGGATCAACCAAAAATTACAGCACTACATGCTCGCTTTTCCCATCAAAATTGTATCCCGAATGGATCCCATCAAGTACTTGCTCGAAAACCTAATTTGTCTAATCGAATGGACCGTTGCTTGATGCTCCTAGCTAAATTAGATATTGTATGTGTCATTCATAAATCCATGAAAGGAAGTGTCATCTTTGACTATCTCGCTGACTACCTATGGAAGAAACCGATGTCCAGATTTTTTAGTTTTCGAATGATAATGTCCTTTGTACCTACCAAGAAACCTTTGTTGCAAAATGTTCTTCGATGGAGCCACTAACAAGAAAGGGTATGACATTAGGATCCTCCTAATTTACTTTGATGACTTTCACATTCCCATTGCCATCAAGTTGGATTTTCCCTGCACCAACAACATAACTGAATACGAGGCGTGAACGGTAGGCGCTCAAAGTCACCCTCAAGAAAGGAATTCGATGCTTAAATGTCTATGGGATGTAGCCCTCATCACCGTTCAAGTACTCAGAAGATGGAAAGTCAAGGACAAAAAATTCTTACCCTTCCATACCCACCTAGAAGATCTAGCCTCTCAATTCTAAGATATTACCTTCCACTACCTGCCTTGACCAAAGAACAACCTAGCTGATGCCCTTGCTACCTTAGCCTCAATGGTTGACATGCCCAAAGGAATAATGATGACACCCTTCCTGGTCCAAAAGAAAGATAAACCAACCCACTGCTATCAGATTGAGCTCATCACAGAAGAAGATCCATATATAGCTGATTGCTAGTACTATGATATATGACACATCCTTAAGCATGGTAGGTACCCTCAAGGCTCCGACAAGAAAGATCGAGCAACCTTTCACAAATTGGCTGACCAGTTTATTGTCTATGACAAAGCACAGTTCAAAAGGAACTTCAATGGAACCCATTTGTACTGCATTGTAGGGGATGACATTAAAGAGATGATGTAGAAAATCCACAGTGGGGAGTGTGGACCCATCATGAATGGCCATATAATCGCTAAGAAAATCATCCGACAGGGTTACTATTGGACTACCATGGTTCAGTATTGCACCAGCTATGTTAAAAAATATCTTTAGTGCCAACAGTTTTCCAACCTCCAACACTTGCCTCCGCAGGAATTATACAACATGACTTATCCCTGGCCGTTCTCCACATGGGATATCGACATCATAGGGAGAGTTACACCCAAAGCCTCTAATGGGTATAAATTCATCCTAGTCGCCATTGACTACTTCACCAAATGGGTAAAGTCTGAGTCATACCCAGTCCTGAATGCTAAGATGTGGCCAAGTTCATCAGAAGAAATATCATCTGTCGATATGGGGTCCCGTACGAGCTAGTATCAGACAACGGGTTACATTTTGAGGCAGAAGTAATAGAAGTGGTTGACGAGTATGGGATCCGGAGACACAAATGTTCCCCCTACTAGCCTCAAACCAATGGAGTAGTTGAATACTCTAATTAGAACCTCAAAACCATCATGACTAAGATGAACGAAAGTTGCCGCGATTGGGACAATCGGAACCTTTATGCCCTCTGGGGATACCACACTTCAGTTCGAACATCTACTGGGGCTACCCCTTACTCTCTAGTATACGGCATGGAATCAGTCCTACCCGTGGATCTAGAAATCCCGTCACTACACGTCATGCTTGAAAATGAAGTCGGTAAAAAATACTGGCATCAGAGCCGTCTTTATGAGTTATCATTCTTGGACAAAAGGAGACTGAAAGATCTATATCACATATAAGGTTACCATCGCCAAACAACACAATCATTCAACAATAGAGTCAAGTACTGCAGTGTCCGAGAAATGGGACTTATCCCTCAAAGAAATAATAGAGCCCATCTGGGACCCCAGAGGTAAATTCAAGCCCAACTAGAACGACCCCTACATTATGAAGAAGACCTTATTAGGTGGCGTCGCTATGCTCACCAACCTTGATGGAGAAGAGATGGACCGTCCAGTCAACCTGGACCATCTCAAAAAGTTCTACCCCTAGTCTGAAATCTCGGTGTGCTACGAATCTTCTCATCTCCCTTCTATTCTAAAAAGAAAATATCCATTTCCCTCTACCCAGAACTACATGGGGCTTGTTTCTCTAAAAATCTCTTTTCTTTCAGAAATGAAACTTTTCCAAAACCCCCAGAGGTACGTAGGCATCTCACGCGCTTTACATGATCATGGTCCCCTTACTTTTCACAAAATGCTATTCTTTTCTTACCCTCGAGAACGACATTTAATTTTAACATATATATATGAACAAAATGATTATATATGCCTTAGCGATTTGTATAGATAATGCAAAAGTAAAATTCATCACGAGGCACAACTAGATGATCAAAAACTTTTTTATTACATTCTTGGGAAATTCTAGTATAAATTACATTGGCCTAGGGAGTCAAATGACTTGGCCTACCAAACTACTCCTACCTTCCTAAAAAATAACCAAATTGATCCTAAACTGCTCTCCTAAATTCATTACCCTATGAAGCCAAACATCATACAAAAGCTTCATAAATAAACTTCCCAGGTTTTATTCGAATTAGTATAGTACTTCTGTTTTCCTCCGGTATGCTGCTCCATCATCTTCTATCCTGCGCTTAAGTAGTTGAAGGGGCCAAGTTGCATAATCGTTTTGGCGATTATACTTCGCTTGCTTGAACGACCGCCACTCCACTCCTCTTTGCTTGAAAAAGCAAATTTTTTTTTCTTTCGGATAATGAGTAAGAGAATGGAGCGAAAAAGCTAGGCCCAGGAGCTCATAGAGCCGGTAAGCCATTGCCCAAGGCCCTTCTCTTATTCTTTGAGGTGAGGAAAGGCAGGTGTTTATTGCTGATCTTATCAAGTACGGGATTTGCTTCGATAAGCCACCGCCCAATAGAGCAACGCCATGTGTAGATCGAAAAGGTCTCGCGAAGCCGGTAATCCTTTGCCCAAGATCCTCTCGATGAAATTTGCCATGTTGCACTAAGTTACTTACGGATATAATAATGTTGTTTGTAAAAATTACATTCCCATGTGGGCCAGTGAAGAACAGACACTTGTCATCCAGGGTGTCAAAGCAGCTTACTTGATCAGCATCAGGAGCACTTAGTCGGCTGGAAGGCCGATCAACTCCATAATGCCAACCATCAGAAGCGCTAGAAGTTACTCAGGAACCAATAGGCACTGAATTTAATATACCCACCTGGCAATGAGCACACATCCAATAAGCATCGAATTGTATACAAATGTAAACTCTTGGCATATGAAAGTGTTCCATCTCTAGGGTTTTGCATACCTATAAATGTAATACAATCCCACAACTCAAGGGGACTTGAATCACACACCCTCTGAGCTATTGTTAACACCCAATAATAACAACTCACAATGGACATAGGATAATTTATAGTTGAACCACTCTAAAATTATTTTGTCTTGTGTGTGTGATTCGAGCATTTTCATATTATTTATCTGTGATTATAAAAATGGAATCAATCTAATTTTAGATATCAACAGAATGACATCGTTTGTGGGAACGTTTATCTGTCATCGTTATCTACCTATCTTCTTCAAACATGAATGATCTGAAGAATAGTAACAGAAGAGAAAGCAATCCTATTGTTCCATTCATTCCTCCCATTGTAGTTTATTCAAATGGAGTCCTGATGAATCTTGCCAAAGGGAAAAAGGCGATGCAAGAGACCACGAGACAAATAGCCCAGTCTCTCCAAGCCAGGTCTGCTACTCCTTCTAGATAAACTGTAGCACCATCATAGGGAAGAATGATTCCATTACCCCATCCTATAAGTCATCATCATAGTCAGACCAGATACCCTCATGTTAGGTTTTATTATTCAGGAGACAATTCATCTATCAGATCCTCTAAACCTTATAACAGGAATTCTCTCACTCTCGAAAGGACAAGAGTTTTAAAGAGGTTAAGTAGAGAATCAACTTTTGACCGCTTGGTCCCCTGAGCAAATAGAGGACTTCCTAAAGAACTCTCCTAATCATGTGGATATCAGGATGAACATTGAGGAGAATCTATCGATATCCAATTAAGTGTTTAACGATCCATGCACGTCGAGTAGACTTCTCAGGAAGAAAGCTTAGCACAAACGCATGGCAATAATGTCCGAACAACTTTAAACAGGTCTAATGTTGAGAACCTCGCATGGAGGGGGTTAATCCAATGATTAGAAGATCGGCTGGGAGAGATGGAAAAGGCAAAGAATCCATTGCAGCGAAGTCTAGTTAAGGGATCCCCATTTATCTAGTATATCATTGATTTTCCTACTCTAGATAAGTTCAAACCACCAGTAGTTACTCCTATATATGATGGTAAGATGGATCTAGTCTTACACATGGAGAAATATAAAGATGTAGTTAATATATATGCAATCCCCGACGAGATAAAGTGCAGAGATTTTTTAAGAACCATTATTGGTTTAGCCCAGATATGGTACAATAACTTGCCTCGAGAATAAATTGTTACCTTTAGTTACCTAGCCGTACTATTTATCAGCAATTTTTTTTAACCAAGCCAGCGAAGTAGGTAGTGCATCTTTTAAATGTCAAGTAGTGAGTAGGGGAAACCACCAGCGAATATATCACTCGCTTCAATCACGAGAAATTGGAGTTTATTAATTATGAAGAAAAAATAGTTACCGTTGCCCTGATAAGTGAATTGTTTCCTAAAACGTTATACTACGCATTGGAAAAAGATACCCCCAAGACCATGGCTGAACTTATGGCCAAAGCCGAAAAGATAATGAATGTCGAGGAAGTTATGGCTACTAAATAGGGTTAAACATCAAAACCTTCTGATAAGAAAGAACAAAAGAATAAGAAGGATGAAAAATTAAAAACGTATGAAAAATATACTCCCTTAACTGTGGGAGTCCACCATATACTGGAAGAAATTAGGTATAACAAAGATTTAAAATGGTCTGGAAGAATGCTAACGCCGCGTCACAAAAGGGACAAATCTAAATACTATGAATTCCATAAAGTTCATGGACACACAACTGACAAATGCATTACTTTGAAAATCGAAATAAAAAAACTCATTCGATGAGGGAAACTAAACAAATTTGTTGATCAGAATGCGAGGCGAGAAGGAAGGAGGTCATCATCACCTTGGAAACCTAGAGATGATAGAAATGGGGCAACAATGATGATTATGAAGACGACCCCGATCTTCGGAAACCCAAACAACCGAAAAAAGAAATCAACATGATTACTTTTGGTTCATTTTATTGCCATATTATTGCAGGAGGTAGTGCTGGAGGAGATGATGAAGCTGCTGAAAGGAAAGCTTATCTAAATGAAGGTATTTACCTTATAAAACGCATCAACTTGAGTAATGAAGATGATGATTGACCGAGGAAGGTGAATAAAGCCAAGCTTATTATCGTTTTCCCTGAAAATGATTTGTCTGGAGTGTTGTGTCCTCATGACAATCCTTTGGTCGTCACATTTAGAGTTAATGAAGCAAAAATTTCCAGGGTCTTAATTAATAATAGAAGCTCGGCAGATGTTCTATTTTTCGACTGCTTCCAAAGTTTGGGGTGGAAAATCAGTCAACTAGAACCATACCAAAGGAATTTAATTGGTTTTTCAGGAGAAAAGTATATCCCCTAGGACCGATCCGATTTATCTCGGACTGATCCGAAATGTCACCATTCCAGTAGCCCCCGAATTGATGAAGAACCGATGAAAACCAAACCGATCCGATGCTATCCAAACCGATCCGGTAGAAATAAAAAAGAACCGAACCGGTTACTGAAAAACGACTTGATCTGATGGGATCCGGACCGGTCCGACTGTTCGAAATTATGGCATTTATTATGGAGCTGAAGAGGTGAAAATCTGAGAATATCTTGTACATGTCATCGCTATTAGCTGTCAAATCGTGCTGGTTGGTGTTATAAAAGTCCAAACCCTACATCCTTCCAGTGGAGTCGAATTTTAGAGTGCCTTTTTAGTTCTTTTTCTTTAGTAGACAATTTTCATATTCTGGGAAAAAAACCCTAGTTTGTAAGTTTGAGGAAGAAGGTGTATTCTGGATTCAAGTTCATCTCTTTTCCCTAGTGCTGATTACAAGTTTCAATTTTTCAATCCAAGTATCAACTTCCATTCTCTTATTTATTCTCAATTTTATTTTAAATTCAATTCTCAATTGTTTTGCAATTTTCTTTTGAAACAATGTTTCTTAGATACATAATTCCATGCATTGTTATGAATTTGTTTTCTCATAAAACCATGTCTAGCTAAATTTTCAAGGGTTGGGATACATGAACCCATCCTGAGGTAAATTACCCATGTAGAAAATAGAGTGTAAATTAAATATTACCCGAATCGTGTATGGAAATTATACGAACATAGTAGATCTTTTAATCTCTCTTGCTATAGGTACTTGTGATGTTTAAGAACACTATGCAAGTGTAATTGTTCTACACCTCTTTGTACTTACCTTTGATTTCATATGATGCGGGCTAGTTCCCTCATATATGTAATGCTTAGGATCTATAAAGAATGGATTCAGTCAAAATTTTAATTTACAATTCTAGTATTCTATACGGTAATTTACTAAGGTTTGGGGGATTGTATTCCAACCTATTTTCTCTCATACTCATATCTATTTTCTTTACAATTCTTAGTGTTTTTGTGCACGTAGTTTATTTTTATTTCATCACCAATTTGAAATTTCAACCCATCAATCATCTTTTCTTTTGTTTTGAGTAATCATTTGAAGATTAAATAAACTTTTCCTACGTTATTCACAATTGCCAATTTCTGATCCCTGTGGAGACGATCCCGACATGTCGGATTATTACTAACGCGACAGGCTTTCACTTGAGCCTAGAGAGAACGCACTTCTGAGACAAATTCTTAGTCGCGTCAAGTTTTTAGCGCCGTTGTCAGGGATCGTAAATTGGTGATACTTAGGAAAGTGAATTTAATCCTAAATTGATTCATTAAAAAAAATTGAAATTTTTTGGAAAAAGCCAAAAATATGTTTCTTCAAAATAAATAAAAATTGGAATTTGAATTTTTCAAAAATGTCACTTTTATTCTATTTAAAGTCTCAAATTGTTAACAATCAAAATGCACTAAGCCAAAATTGCCCGAAGATGGAAATTGAAAGAAAATTGTCGACTTAATGAATAAGTGTGGAGATTAATCAAACCCGGTGAGATTTCGAGCCTTTCAATTTTTTATGAATTTTTAAATTAATCCGAGTTTATGATTAACTTAAAGTTCTTTTCAGCGTTTCAATAAGTCGTTGATGATCTCAATCCTTTGTTTTGATCGGTTATAGGAAATGTGTGAAATATTGTCTCGAAATTCGTGCTAAATATATCTCTAAACTTAATTAATCTCGAGATGCATATAGTAATGTGATTAGCAATTTGGACAATGAAGTAGGCCCTCTTTTGTTTAACCCAAAAATATTAGCCATAACAAAGTTGTGAAAAAATTATCCCTTTGCAACCCACTTTGAGCCTAATAAAATATTTCCCTTTCGTTTGATAACCCGAAAAAATAGCCCGGAATTGTGAAAAATTAGAAATTCATCAAGTAAGTCCAAAGTGTGTAATAAAAAAAGGTCAAGAAAAGAAAAATAGTAGGAAGAAAAAAAAGAAAATAGAAAAAGAAAGAGAAAAATGAGCAAATGCCCGAAAAGCACTAATGGACGTCATAAAGACATTTTCCAATTCTGAACATTCTGTCCATTCCCATTTTTACCCTTCACACTTTTTAACCCAAAAATTCCTAACCAAGTCCAAATGGCAAAATTAATTATTGCATGGAGAGCCAAGACATAAAAAGATAATAAAAGAGATTAAAATGGTGTGATTAAGAGATGATGTTTCCCGTTTCCTAATAACTGTATTCCGATGATGAGATCTTTTCACCATATATTTCCTTCTTTTCAATTTTGTATGCGTGAATTTGTATCCATTATATTTACTCTTTATATCATGCATACCGAGAGAAAACAACCACAATCCGAGTGATTCATTTTTGAGTGCATCCGTAATAATTTGAATCAAAATAATTTTTCAAAAAGTAACGTAATGCACAATCGGTGGAAATTTGAGGTTTAATTTCTGGCTTTGCACACACACACACTATGATTTGAGACATTTGAATATGAATTTATGGTGATTATTTTTTGAAAAGTTTAAATTTTACAGTTTTTAAGTATTTTGATATTTATTTGAGTCAATAAAGAATTTTGTGGGTGTATTCACTGCAAACCCTCACAAGACAAAACTCGTCCTACTAGGGTAACTTAGGGTTTTAAAGGCTTGTTGCATATGCTCAATGCAATCACGTGCCTGCGAAAGTGGATTTTCAGTTGAATAAAGGAAATCTCAAGAATGGAACTTTGGTTAGCTTCATTTACATTGCCCGGGACGTGCAAAGTTCTAAGTTAGGGGGATTTGACCAAGCTCGAATAACGTAATTGAATCACTTTTATCCCATATCATTGTTATTGACTATTTCTAACGAGTACCCCGAGTTTCGTGGATTTCTTATTGATTTTACAGGTATTTAGTGAAAGAAAAGAAAGAAAGAAACCAGAAGAAAGGAAGGGAAGAAAGGAAGAAAAGTCAAAGGGAAAAAGCGTAAATTTACACCCGGAGTTCGGATTCGAAGCCTAAAGGAAAGTTGAAGATCACTATTTCAGAAGAGCGTCAGAAGAAACAACAATCAAATCGGAGCTCGAGATCAAAAGTTATGACAAGTCAAAGTTGGAAAGAAGTCAAAATTGAAGATATTCGGACCGATCCGGTTTATCTCGGACAGATCCGAAATGTCACCATTCCAATAGCCCCCAGATTGATGCAGAACTGATGAAAACCAAATCGATCCGATGGTATTCGGACTGGTCTAATAGAAATAAAAAAGAACCGATCCGGTTACTGAAAAATGAACCGATCCGACTGTTCGAAATTCTGGCATTTATTATGAAGCTAAAGAGGTGAAAATATGAGAATATCTTGTACAGCTCATTGCTATTAGCTGTCAAATCGTGTTGGTTGGTGATATAAAATTCCAAACCCTACATCCTTCCAGTGGAGTGGAATTTTAGAGTGCCTTTTCAGTTCTTTTTCTTTAGTAGATAATTTTCATATTCCGGGAAAAAAACCTGGTTTGTAAGTTTGAGGAAGAAGGAGTATTCTGGATTCAAGTTCATCTCTTTTCCCTACTACTGATTACAACTTTTAATTTTTCAATCCAAGTATCAACTTCCATTCTCTTATTTATTCTCAATTTTATTTTCAATTCAATTCTCAATTGTTTTGCAATTTTCTTTTGAAACAATGTTTCTTAGATACATAATTCCATGCATTGTTATGAATTTTTTTCCTCATAAAACCATGTCTAGCTAAATTTTCAAGGGTTGGGATACATAAACCCATCCTGAGGTAAGTTACCCATGTAGAAAATAGAGTGTAAATTAAATATTGAACGAAACGTGTATGGAAATTATACGAACATAGTAGATCTTTTAATCTCTCTTGCCATAGGTACTTAGGATGTTTAAGAACACTATGCAAGTGTAATTGTTCTATACCTCTTTGTATTTACCTTTGATTTCATATGATGCGGGCTAGTTCCCTCATATATGTAATGCTTAGGATCTATAAAGACTGGATTCAGTCAAAACTTTAATTTACAATTCTAGTATTCTATACCAGAATTTACTAAGGTTTGGGGGATTGTATTCCAACCTATTTTCTCTCATACTCATATCTATTTTCTTTACAATTCTTAGTGTTTTTGTGCACGTAGTTTATTTTTATTTCATCACCAATTTGAAATTTCAACCCATCAATCATTTTATATTTTCTTTTGAATAACCATTTGAAGATTAAATAAACTTTTCCTACGTTATTCACAATTGTCAATTTCTGATCCCCGTGGGGAAAATCCCAACTTGTCGAATTACTACTAACGCGACAGTCTTGCACTTGAGCCTAGAGAGAACTCACTTCTGAGACAACTTATTAGTCGCCTAAATCTCCATTTATATTTACACACACACACACACACATTTCACAGAGAAATTAAGGAAAATGGTAACACAAGCCCATGAGAGATCAAAAGGGCGGGATATGTGCCTAACACCTTCTCATTCCGTAACTTAGACTCCGAACCTCCGAACTATTGGTTTCGTAAGAATTAGTTAGTCCTTGATGTCGTCTCTCGTGGCGGCAACATGTTCTTTTGCCTGTTTTGTGCAAAATAGGCTGGAGACTCCATATCTTTACATCGTCCCACATCGACGACGCTTGAAGTGTTCCTCCTTTGAATAAGTGCCAGGGTGCGGGACCTTTACTTGTTTTCTCCTTCCTTATCCCCCCCCCCCCGCGCACCGAAGAAGGAAAAAAGGAAAGAAATGGGATATTTTAAATCTTGGGATGGACACAATAGCGACTCCATTGGGGACACATTTAGAGGGCTACACTCTATTTGCATGGGTATTATCATTTGCTTCTTATGTGCATATGCACCTACATATATGTTCCCTTTTTCTCCTCTAATATTTATTCTATATATCTACCTCATGCTTATGTCACTCCTCACTCACACACTTGTATATATTCTCCACGTGCACCTCACACTACTTACACATAGGATTACTTGTATCCACATGTTTCACACACCAATTAGAACATCCAAGATTAGGTGTCACTAGCACACACCTCCACTTGTCACATATATTCATGCTCACTTATCAGACACCACTTGTAGTTGATCCATGCTTAGGTTCACTACCACACACTCACTTGTAGATATTTATGCATCACACACTCTCACGTATCCATGCTTAGTGTAATCTTCATGCTAGAGTTATGTTTTTTATTCGTTATTAGAATAATGTACATCATGACAAATAAAATAATACTCTCTCCACAATATACTAATCAAGAATCATGCATTTTTTTCACACTACATCACCAAGAGCATGGCTATTGACCAAATTTTGTCCCGTACTGAGGGGTCACTTTGTGATGGGAACGGGTCCGGGAGGTCGCAGTTATCCTAAGAAAAATAACTCCCACCTTCCATTGGCCAAGTACCTTCAATGTATATTGAACGGTTCCCCCCGCATCGTACCTCTTGATCGAAGTCATGACGGGAGGTATATAGTACGAAAGTCGTTCACGTAAGTCAAGTATATTGAATTCGATCTCACACATACTGTCTCTACAAGGTATATAGTGAGACAATTCATAAACACTCAGGTATATCAAATGTCTTTTCCACACGTAAAAATTTCCCTCAAAAGAAAGACGTATACTGTGGAAGTCATGCCAAAGGGGGGAACCTTTCCACTAACCCAACAACATCATACCCTCATATAGGCATCAAACCTAGGGCACTCATAAATAGTTTTTCGGTTACTACCTGAAACTCTGCGAAAATGTTGGGTCGGCATACCGCCTAAATTTTTTGCCCGATTTTGTCTTTTTCCAAAACGGAACCCTATCCACGAGCTTGGTAACAAGTCAAACCATGTTTTTACCTATTTTTAAACCCAACTTTCCCAGGCTCAGGTCCCATCCGACATTTCTTTTTGAATTTAGGTAAACCTAATACAAGTGAGAACATAATAAATAATAATCATGTTGAGACCATTCTCTCACTTTTCTCTCCTTCTTTATAAAAGCGTAAAAAAGATTCTCTTCTTTTATAAAAATATCAAAAACATTTTTCATCCTCTTATCATAAGTATAAAAAACATTTTCCCCCTCTTTTATCAAAATACCAAAAAAAACATTTCCCTTCCTTCTTTTATCATAAAATGTCAAAAAAAATTTCCTCATTTCATATAATAAAAAGTTTTCCTGCTTTTCTTTCAAAAATAAAATTCGAATCTTTTTCCCTCTCAGGTCAACAGCATACCCGACCTTTGTCCTGGCTCCCTATTGGCTTCGATCTTCCGGTGTACCTCCCCAAGGCTCCATCACTTCTCGTACTACTTCCTCCGATAACTCTCCATGGATAACGCAAATCCAATACCAAATCTGTAGCCTGATTTGATGATGGTCTTAGTCCAGCTTATCACTAACATTGACAACCTTCAAACCGAGTTTCACTAAATGCAACAAAGTCGAATCCCAATTCTCGAGGATCCCATGGTCCTCTTTCCCCGTGATATGGGTTTACCCGCACCTGAGCCTATCTAGATCCCGAAATAATATCATCACGCTCCACATGCCCCTCCAGCTAATGGGTCACCGCTAGCTCATCTTCTTATGTCGAATCTTGCCCAGCTAGGGGCTAACCTTCCAGTACCCATCGATCCAAAGGAGTAAGAGTTGAACAAGGTCAAGGAGGACCTTAAAATATTGACCAAGAAGTTTGGACAGGTCCGAATCTCTAGGAACTACATGAATTACACTCACATGTCTCCCTACCCTAAAGCAAGATTGCCGAAAAAATTCAAGATGCCCAATATGGAGAAGTTTGGGGGTAATGGGCCCCCAATCGCTCATATTTAAAGCTATCACTGAACCATGACTCTCCTAGGTGCCTTCAAGGAAATAATGGCCCAGATATTCCAACAGATTCTGAAGGATAGCGGTCTTTTTTGGTTTTTATCCCTCGAGGAATCCATAATTCGCAGTTAGGATGATGTTGCTCGTGAATTTATGTCATAGTACATATACAACGAGGAGTTCAAGGTTACACGTCCTGATTTACATCTTCTCAAGAAGAATCCTGGAAAAACTGTCAATAATTTCATAGCAAGGTAGAGGGAGAAAGTGGCCACCATGATCAACCAGCCTTCCAAAGAAGAGCAAGTTAGCATTGTAAAGAAAAAAATCTTACCCCATGTCGGAGCGACAATGGGAGGACGACACTACCCACATTTTTTAGACCTTTGGGAAGTAGGAGTGTAGATTGAAAAAAACATTGTCAAGACAGAAGCTGAGCCAAAGAAAGTATATGGACAATTCACTCCAAGGAAATATGATAAGCCTGTTAATACCACAATTTCGACCATCAACAACATTTCATAGCCTGCTCTTTCCTAGGTGCCAAAAAGTCGTCCTAACCCAGTCAGAAAAGAATACACCGAGCTTCATGCTTCACTCTCTAAATTTTACCAAGCCCTGTTGAATCGAAACCTCATCAAGCCATTGGACCCTCGTCCACTACCGAACGAACCTCCCAAAACATTCAAACTCGATGCCCATTGTTATTTCTATCAAACTGACGTCCATACCACCGATCAGTGTTTACATCTTTGAAATATAATCCAAGGTTTAATTAATCGGGGTACCATCGCCCCACCAGCCAATCCAAAACCCAACACCACTCGCGATCCACTTCCAAACCATACTAATGCCATTTTCCTAGAAAATAATCTTAAATTTGACCCATCTACCTAGATTGTACCCAGTAAATCACCTATCATACGTGTATATTCACCCAAACGCCTAAATTTTTGCCCATATTTTCTCTTACACCCTCCTATTTTGTCGATCATGCATTGTCACTTCTTACAAGGGAGTGTATTGCCATTCGTACTCATCCAGGACGGAAAGATATGGAATTTCCAGTAGTACTGAACAAGCTCCTAGAGTTTGGTATGAAATTGCCCTCTGAAATGACCATTGATTACCAAAAGTTTTGTACCTTGTTCATGGAAGCCCAGAATTGGGCTCGAGAATCAGATGAGTGGATGGTACCCATTCACAAAGTCAATCTAGATGATGTAGTGCAGATTATGAAAGACTTGTTCCGATAGATTAGTGAGATTTATAGTATGTACGAGCTACTTGATGCCTTAAAACTATAAGGGAAATTTATCCCTTAACTTATACATCTCCCCATTGAGTGGGAGGATCTATATGAAGAATTTGTTGAGGTTGTGGAATACATTGACTTCTCATAGAAAGATGACAACTGTTGATACCAAATTTAGTCTGCTAACATGGCTCAATTGAGTGAAGACACGTGGCAATCTGCGTGGCAACAAAAAACACTTCCGAACAACACCTTGACTCCGAGGAACCATACTACAACGAGGAAATCTACTTCCCCGATCAACTCAGACACTCCGACCAACAAGAGTTCTCCGAGGAACTTTAATACACCGAGCAACTTATGAGTACCGAGCTACTTAAGCGGTCCGAGCAGCTTAGGCGGTCCGAGATGCACCTCGAACAAAGCATTAATAGCAGGATAACCAACAGATTGACTACGCATTAAATTCTTATTATTATCATACAGATGTATACGCCTAAGGGGCATTGAATGTATGACCCTTTCACATTATAACCTTAGGGCTATAAATACATTGTATTATCCTCATTGTAAAGGGACCGGAATTTCTTGATAAGATTTGTAACCGAGAATTCCCAAACAGTCAGCAATAACAGAAACAGTGGACATAGGCCATTCTTATAAGGCTGAACGACTTTAAAATTTCTTTATCTCACTTTATTTTATCTGCGATTAAATAATTAGATATAATCTAATTTTTTACATCAACAGATTGGCGCCGTCTGTGGGAAACGACTGGTAATATCGTTTTTCATCGAAAACAATTCATCACAAATGGCTGATATTCCAGAACCCAGCAATCGAAATGCTGGAAGCCCTCCAAATTCATCTGCTCCGCTAAATATTCCAGATCTGGCTGGAATAATGACAAATCTGGCCCAGGGCCAGACAGTCATGCAAGAAACTATGCGACAACTCATACAAACCCTCCATAGCGGTGCACCAACCCATTCAGGACCGCGAAGTATTCAAAGAAATACCCGTTTTCTTTCTTCGCGTACTAGGCGTACCGATTCATATTGTACTGAGGAGTCTGAAGATTTTTCTTATAAACCTGGACGAACTTCGTCGGTACGAGCCACAGATACTGAACAACGTATCACTCTCTCTCCAGAAAGGACTAGTACGCTAGAAAGATTAAGCAGCGTATCTCCTTTTGATCGATTAGGTCCTAGGAGGAGCAGAAGTCCTCCTAGAGCCACATAGAGGAGTTTTCGACGACTATCAGACTTAAGGGAAGGATCTGCCCAGTCGCGACCAGCTGCTCGTCAAGATAGATCCCAGGAAGCCACATCAACGCGATCAGTTGCTCGAACCAACAGGCCCGAGGAAGGAAATGATGCGTGGAAAGGCTCTATTCAGAGGCTGGAGGATAGATTAGGGGAAATGGCTAAAGCCAAGAGCCCTCTACAATGAACTTTTGTTCAAGGAACACCTTTTGTCCAGGCCATTGTAGATTTTCCAACACCATCAAAGTTCAAAGCACCTGTTGTGACCCCCAAATATGATGGAAAAACCGACCCTATCCTTCATATAGAACAATACCAGGCTGCAGCCGACATCTATGCTGTTCCAGATGAGATGAGATGCAGAGCATTCTCAGGAACTCTTACCGGATCTGCTCAAATATGGTATAATAATCATTCTCGGGGTAAGATCTCAACTTTTTTTTCAACTGGCCGAGTTATTCATTGGGAATTTCTATTTTGGGGCAAAGCCAGTTAAACGAGTAGCGCATTTGTTAAGTGTTAGACAAAAATCTGGTGAAAGTACTAGAGATTATATAACTCATTTTAATAACGAGAAACTCGAAGTCATTGATTATGAGGAAAAGACAGCGACCACCGCCTTGATGAGTGGACTACTGCCCAACAAGTTATACTACACCTTGGCCAAAGATTCACCTAGAACCATGTCAGATCTGATGGGAAAAGCGGCCAAGATTATGAATGCCGAGGAGGCTATGGCTGCGAAGAAGAATATGGATGCCAAAGAAACCAGGGTGGACGGTGATAAAGCTAAGAAAAAAGAGCATAAGAACAATGGTAGTGACAAACACTCAAAAACAAGGTCGTCATGGGAAGTATTGAAGAAATTTGATAATTATACTCCTTTGAAGAAAGACATCAACCATGTTCTAGAAGAAATCAAGAACAACGAGGAATTAAACTGGCCAGAGAAAATGAAGGCAGACCCTGACAGGAGGAATAAGGAAAAATATTACGAGTTTCATAAAGATCATAGCCATATGACCAAAAATTGCATAGCTCTTCAGAATGAAATTGAAACACTCATCAGACGAGGAAAACTGGCAAAGTATGTTGATCTGAGGAATGAAAGGAGAAACAACAATCGAACAAGAGAGAGGTCTAGATCTCCTCGTCGAGCAAAGGAGAACAAGAAAAGAGACCATGAAGTTGATCTAGAAGACGACCTCGATCTTCCCAAGAGACCAAGGCATCCAGAACGTGAGGTATTTTCAATACGCTTTGGGTCATTTGACTATAATGTTATTACATGCGGAGATGCAGGAGGAGGAGACCTTACTGCAGAGAGAAAAGCTTACCTCTGTGAGGTTTAAGCTTGCTCATACATTCAACGAATAAATCTAGCTGAGGAGGATCGCCCCAAAAAGGTAAACGAAGAGAAATTGATCATTGGTTTCTCAAAGAACGACCTCGCAGGTGTTCTATATCCTCATGATGACCCATTGGTGATCAAAATAAGGATGAAGGAGGTAATGATTTCAAGAGTACTAGTAGACAATGGTAGCTCGACAGACATCATGTTCTACTCGTGCTTCGACAGTTTAAATTTAAAGCTATCTCAACTGGAGCCTTATCATAGACCCCTCCTCGGTTTTGCTGGCGAGAAAGTATTTCCACTTGGGACGATCAAATTAGATATATTCATTGGTACGTGGCCTGCTTTTCGAACAAAAATAATACGCTTCTTCATGATGGATAAGAATGTTCAATCAGCATATAATATCATCATGGGAAGAGTAGGATTGAAGAAGTTCGAGGCTGTACCATCTACGGTACATCAATGCCTAAAATTTCCAACAAATTTTGGAGTAGGAGTTGTGAAAGGTGATCAGAAAGTAGCTCGGGAATGCTATTATTCATCCGCCGAGCAAGAGGAAATGGAGGAATCAAGGAAAAAGACCACTACCTATCAAGTGGATGAAGGTGCAGAAATTGAAACATTGGATCCTAGAGATGAGTCGCAACTCGTGAAGGGTCAAGTGGTGGAAGCTACTGAAAACATCATTTTGGACGACGAGCACCCTGAATGAACTACTCAAGTAGGTTTGTCGTTGGAAGCCTCACTAAAACAGGAATTGATAACTTTTCTAAGAAGCAGAAAGCAAACTTTTGCATGGAGTCATGAGGATATGCCCAGGATAGATCCAAATTTCTTATGTCATGAACTCAATGTGAATAAGGAGATCAAGCCAGTGAAGCAGAGAAGAAGAGTATTCAGTTCCGAGAAGAATCAAGCTATACAGGAGGAAGTCGAGAAGCTCCAGAAAGCTTGCTTTATTGAAGATGTTAAATATCCAGACTGGTTAGCAAATGTGGTGATGGTGAAAAAGAAGAACAACAAATGGAGGATGTGTGTAGACTTCACCGACCTCAACAAAGCATGCCCAAAGGATCACTTTCCGCTGCCCCGAATTAATCAACTAGTGGATGCTACCTCGGGACACGAGCCGCTGAACTTCATGGATGCTTATTCTAGTTACAATCAGATTAAAATGAAACCTGAAGACAGGGAGAGTACTTCTTTCATTACCCCTAGGGGAACTTATTGTTATAATGTTATGCCTTTTGGTTTAAAAAATGCAGGTGCGACATATCAGCGGCTGATGACCAAAGTATTTGCAGAACAAATCAGTTGCAATATGGAAGTCTATGTTGACGATATGCTGACAAAGAGCAAGAAAGTTGCCGATCATCTACTTGAGTTATACCAAACCTTTGATCAGTTGGATAAATATCAAATGAAGTTGAACCCGACCAAGTGTATATTTGGAGTACGAGAAGGCATGTTTCTCGGGTACATTGTCAATCAGCGAGGCATTGAAGCTGACCCTAAAAAGATCAAATCTCTGTTAGGGCTGCGATCCCCAATGCCGAAGAAAGAAGTGCAAAGTCTTACAGGACGAGTAGCAGCACTCAACAGATTTGTATCGCGAGCAACTAATAGATGTCTCCCATTATTCAAAACACTCCGAAAGACTTTTGAGTCGAATGATGAATGAGATAAGTCTTTTCAAGACTTGAAGAAATATGTGGGAACACCTCCACTATTGTCCAGGCCAGTGATGGGAGAAAAATTGTACTTGTATCTGGCAGTGTCAGAGAATGCAGTTAGCTCGGCATTAATAAGAGTGGATAATGGAGTAAAAAAACAAATCTACTACACAAGTAAGGCCTTTCGAGGAGCAGAGATCAGATATCCAAGGCTGGAAAAATTAGCACTAGCATTGATCGAGGCAAGTAGAAGAATGAAGCCATACTTCCAGGCTCATACTATAGTAGTATATACTGATATGCCATTGAGGAAAGCCCTTCATAAACAAAAAAAAATCAGGAAGATTGATGTGCTGGGCAATAGATTTGGTGAATATGATATAGTTTATGAACCCAGATCATCGCTAAAAGGGCAAGCGGTAGCTGATTTTATAGCAGAGTTCACCTATCCTGATACCCCCGAGGAGCAAAAGTTGCTCACTGATCAACCTGTGGATGTTATAGGGTCATCAAATGCAAGCCCAGACTAACTTATCTTGGTAAAAGGGAAAGTAGATGTCACAAAATCATCAAATTCAAGCCCAGATCAGCTTAGGTTGGTAAAAGGGCAAGAAAAGATGATCGACGAATAGTAAGAAATATCAGGAGATGGTGAAAGGAAGCAACAAATTTTCCATCGAGGAACTCTGTCATATCAGAAATTTGAAGACGAGTTACCTATATGGAGTCTATATGTGGATGGTTCATCTTGCACTACAGGATGTGGCGTAGGGATAGTTTTGAACAGTCTGGACGACGTCGAGATGGAATACGCCCTACATTTCCAATTCAAAGCTTCGAATAATGAGGCTGAATATGAAGCCATTATTGCAGGTCTTAGTTTGGCAAAAACCATGGGGGCAGAAGAAGTTATTGTCTTCAGTGACTCGCAACTGGTCATAAATCAAATAATGGGAGTATATGCAGCCAAAGGAGAATTAATGATCATATATCATGCAAAGGAAAAGGTGCTGGTGTCGGAATTTACTGCTATTCAGCTGGTCAGAATACCAAGAATGCAGAATGCGAGAGCAGACGCCTTAGCTCAATTAGCATCAGCTACTCGTACCAAACTACGAAGAACAATCCCAATTGAAGCTTTAGCTGGTTGGAGTATAAATGAAGTTTTGACGATAAACTTTAATACCCTCGATTTAGTATCATCATGGATGGATCCCATCAGGGCATATATTGAGAAAGGGGAATTACCAACTGGAAAATTTGCAGCCAAGAAACTAAAGTTTAAGGCTGCTCGTTATGTACTGACTAATGGTATTCTATACAGACGAGGAATTATAGCAGGTTTGCAAAGATGTGTGCATCCCACCGAGGTGAAAGATTTGATTGAAGAGGTCCATGAAGGGTCCTGTGGAGCCCATGTAGCAGGTCGAACACTTTTGTAAAGAATGATGACTCAAGGATACTACTGGCCGATGATGAGAGCTGATTGTATAGCCTATACCAAAAAATGTGACAAGTGTCAACACTTCTCCTCCATCCGAAGAACTCCCCAAGCATTATTGACACCCATTACTTCCCCTTGGCCATTTTCCATATGGGGAATAAATTTGGTCGGGCCACTGCCGACGACCAGGGGAAGATTTAAGTATCTCGTGGTTGCTGTGGATTATTTTACTAAATGGGTTGAGGCTGAGCCTCTCATTGATATGACGTACGACAAAGTGTACCAATTTATTTGGAAGAACATCATTTGTCGATATGGTCTTCCTCATGCCTTCATCACAGACCATGTAACATAATTTGACAACGAGGAGTTCGCTGCCTATTGTCATCAGTTAAATATCTTGAAGATCCACTCGGCACCAGGCCATCCTCAGAGAAATGGACAAACTGAAGTGACAAACAGAACGCTGCTGAATGGTTTGAAAAAAAGACTGAATGACGTGAAAGAAAACTGGATCAACGAGCTACAATCAGTGCTATGGGCTTATCGAACTACTCCCCGAGCAGCAACAGGGGAATCTCCATATATGCTAGCATTTGGAAGTGAAGCTGTTATACCCACCGAATTGGGTCTCCCAACACACAGAATACTGAATTTCAATTCCCATGTCAGCGATTTAATGAGAAGGTTAGACTTGTACATGCTCGAGGAGGTTAGGGAAGAAGCAGCCATTAGAAATGCTGCTTACCAGCAATGAACAACTTTGTTCTACAACAAGAGAGTAAAGAAGTGCGACCTGAAAGAAGGAGATTATGTGCTAAAGAAGGTGATTCAAAAGCACAACAAATTGGAAGCGAACTGGCATGGACCCTACCGAGTTAAGGAAGTTGTTCGACCAGGGACATACAAAATAGAAACTTTAGAAGGGGAGGAGTTTAAGAATGCATGGAATGCAAAACACCTGCGCAAATATTATCAGTAATGTAAACTCTCATGTAATGCAGTTTCATCAGTATGAATAAAGTGACAATGTTCTGCCCAGTTCTTTCCTTTTGTTGGAAATTTTTTGCGGAATACTAGTGCTACACACTACTCAGCAAAACTCGGACTACTCAAATATATTCCCGAAAATGCCAACTAAGGTTGATCGGGAAGTAAATATATTCCTAAAAATGCCAACTAAGGTTGGTTAGGAAGTAAATCTATTCCCGAAAATGCCAACTAAGGTTGGTCGGGAAGTAAATCTATTCCTAAAAATGCCAACTAAGGTTGGTTAGGAAGTAAATGTATTCCTAAAAATGCCAACTAATGTTGGTTAGGAAGTAAATGTATTCCTAAAAATGCCAACTAAGGTTGGTTAGGAAGTAAATGTATTCCTAAAAATGCCAACTAATGTTGGTTAGTAAGTAAATGTATTCCTAAAAATGCCAACTAAGGTTTGTTAGGAAGTAAATGTATTCCTAAAAATGCCAACTAAGGTTGGTTAGGAAGTAAATGTATTCCTAAAAATGCCAACTAAGGTTGGTTAGGAAGTAAATATATTCTCGAAAATGCCAGCTAAGGTTGGTCAGGAAGTAAATATATTCCCGAAAACGCCAACTAAGGTTTATCGGGAAGTAAATCTATTCCCGAAAACGCCAACTAAGGTTGGTCGGGAAGTAAATCTATTCCTAAAAATGCCAACTAAGGTTGGTTAGGAAGTAAAGCTATTCCAAAAAGTGCCAAAGTTGCTCATTAAGAAAAAAAAAACCACTAACTGTAGTTGGTCGAAAAGGAAATTTTACTGACCTTGGTTGGTCGGAAACATTTTATGAATACGAGAAAGTGATCGAGCAAAATTTTTGATACTCGTAACTTTTTAAATTACTACTAAGTTGGTCGAGAAACAAAACATCATTAAGTTTGTTTAGTTGTCAAATGATTACCACAAATTCAAACTAGTCGACAATAAGTTGATCGACAAATAACACAATGTTGTTATCTTTTTAATAGATATACATGCACAGATGTAAAGTGTTTTATAATTATAAGACAATGGCAGTCAAGATTTGTAAATAAAATTATTTCATTAAATGTAGAACAAAATACATCAAGAATGAAATACAAATTTATTACATCAAGATTCCTATTCTATTGGTTTCTTCCCCTCTGTTTTTGAAACAGGTTCCTCGCCAGCAGGTGGATCATTTAAAGCATGAGGGGAATTTATGAAGTTAAGATCTTTAAGCATCCCGATGTTCATCACAGATGGTCGATCTAGTAGGTTCTAGGGACGAGATATCTCAACATTGGAATGGAGATTGTAATCGCCAAGGTATTTGGAAATCAAACACCGAGGGATGGCCCGAGCAGGGATTCAACTCATATCAAGCTTGAATGGTGGCACTGGTAGGTCGAGCAGCCCCGGATTATGGTAATCCCACAGGTAATGACCCTGTTCCAGTTGCAGTAAACCTAAGGCATTCAACCATCCCTATTTGTAACCCTCATTATTTGCATTTTAGATACGGTCATCCAAATGGTAGAGAGCCTCATTGTAGCCAGCCATCCAGAATTCTCTGGGCTGCTTGTGGAATTGATATGTCAATCTTTCTAGTTGCTCGTGGAGATTTTTTATAAAGAGTTCTTTATTCTCCAAGACAGACTTCTACGCAGAAAGCTGCTCGTCCAGATTCCTGATCTTCTTAGACATTTCATCCAATGCCTGGTTCTTTGCCATCAGCTGGAAGGCCTGGTTCTCCAGAGAAGATTGAGTTCTCTGTTCCTCGATAGTAATCTGAGCAGCTCTTGCTCGTCCCCGAGGAGCTCTTGCTCATCCCCAAGTAGATGTAGAAGGGCCATCTCTCTTCAAGGTTTCTAATTCATCCCTCAGGTTGGCATTTTTGACCTCCAAGAAAGAAAATCCCTCGTCGTTCACAGGGACCAAAGCGTTTGAGGTGGAAGCTACAGACTTCAACTGAGACACCTCTCTTTGCAGGTTATTTTCTTGCTCTAACAGCTCAGCTATCTGTCTGTGCTCTTCGACCTCGGCCTTCAAAGTTCTCTCCCTCACATCGTAAGCAGCAAAACGTTTATCGTATCCCTTATCATCACTGATTTGATGATACTTCTTCTCGTACCCCTCATGCAAAAGGGCAATAGATTCCTTATATTGTTGATGAAGTTCTTCAAGAGTGCCTTGGAGATCTTCAATCATATCATAGTATGCTACATTGTTAGCCACTGCACGGTCGAGCAGGCACTTCAAATACTGATAGGCTTTAATTGCTTGCTCTGAAGCACCTTGACCGAGGATGTCAGTGATTTGAACTGCACTCATGTCTGTATGACCAGCTTTGAAATACTCATTGCATTGCCTTAATAGTTTTGTATCATGAGCAGACAATAATTCCATCTTGGCCAGAAACTAGTAAAGAAAGAAAAGCAATAATCAATAAGAGTTCAAACAGAGCATGAAGAAGAGAAACAACAGTATGAATAGGCGAAACTTCAAATTTTATTACATCATAAAGGAGAAGTACAAAGTTCAGAGTTAAATTTTACAAAGAAAAATAAAATATAGAGAGAAATCCGAATAACTCTACACCTTTTACTTGTCTCCCAAAACTTTCTCGGGAGGCTAGGACGAGGAGCTAGGTTGCTCGGATGGAACAGGAGGTTGCTCGGATGAAGTAATGGGTAGCTGAAGTTCCTCGCCAGTGGACTGGATAGCTGGGGGTGAGAAATTTGATCTCCCATCACCATGGAAGATTCCTCAGAGGTAGCTTTGTCCTCTTCTTCTTCTTCAGGAGTTGGAGGGGGGCCCGGGATGTGTCGTTGAAATAGTTCAGAATTTTCATCAACTTTCATCTCTTGCAGAGCAGTGACCCATCCATATCTAAAGTATTTGAGGCTGCCATATTCCACTTGCGACATCATGGCAGCCAAACCTTTATTCCACTCTTTATCCCAGCCGGCGCTGAAGGATTTTTTGACAGCCAATTTCCTTTTTGTCTTCTCCGAGGAAAACTTCTCGAAAAGAAGATCATTAGCAGCCTTCAATTTATTCTCAACTTCCTCCTTCTGACGACTTACTTCCCGAAGTTGACCCAACTCCTCCTCAGCAGCCTTGAGCTTATTTTCAAGCTCCCCAAAATTTTTGAGCTTCCCTTCGAGCTCTTTATTCTTCCCCTTGGAGACCTCAATAACCCGAGCCTTCTCCTGCTCGATCGAAGTAAGCCTCTTCTCCCAAATCGCCTTATCATCATCATCATATTTTTGACGAGAATATTTCAGAGACTGCGCCAGGCCCATCAAAGCTTCCTCTACACCAGACGAGGAGCTTGAAGCTTTAATAGCTTCATCTTTCTTCAGAATTGTATTAAAACAGCTCACCAACTATGAAAAGAAAACGAAAGCAAGTCAATGCACATATACAAAAAGGAAAGATTGAAAATTTAAGACTATAAGACTTACAGAATCAATATGACGAGCTGCTAATGTGGTAACCGTGTCCCGAGAAAGGTTTTCTTCAATACCTTGGATCTCGGGAATTATCCAAGTCTTCACCGAGTTCATAGCAGAGCTCGGAGGAATAAAAGTGGGAACACCACTAGTCGGGGGCTGAGAGATGGATTCAGCCAAATTGATAGAGGAGCTTTTCTTCAGCCTCCTCAGAGGAGCATCAAATTTCTCGACTAACGATGTAGTCTTAGTCGAAGAAATTACAATCACCTCTCTTGGAGCAGCAGCCTTGCTCGAGGCCACTGGGGGCTTCTCGACAACCTTCACAGGAGCAGCCGAAGGAGGTGCATCAATTTTCTTTGTCCCCTCTCCTGGGACATCAAGCTTACTTCTCTTTGCCTCTCCAGCACCAGAGGCAAATTTCTCAAAAAGGGTAGGAGGTATTCTTTTCTTCATCCTTTCACTTAAAGGAATATGTGACTCAGGTGAAGAGCTTGTAGAGGCTGGTATTGGTTCTGTGTCGCTTATCACCGGATGAGCAGTAAAAGAGGAAGTGTAACTCTTGTACTGCAGCAAATATGAAGCTGACCTAATATGCTCGTCGGCAACAGTCTGATGCAAACTCCAGATAAGTTTTAAATGCCTTATGTTAACATCGGCCTCTTTTGGAGATTTTCTTTTGTTGTTAACTGCAAATAAATCAAAATTAAAATATCAGTGGCACATTTTATCAAACACAAAGGAAGCATAATTTTGAAAATAAAATAAAAACAACCTATCCCATTGCCATAGGGAGGACATCTGGGACCCTGGTAAACATCATCTCCAGTTAATGGAGGGTGTTGCCAATTTTTCATAACAACCCCGTGCTCAAAGTAGTCCCTATTGGCATATGGGAGATTGACCACTAAAGCTCTATTTAAAAACCTAGTTTTTAAATAAAAAGTATTATCACCCACAGCCCATCTATAATAAAACATAATTTCAGGAATTCCTATACGAGTTCCATGAATTTGATTTAATCTATAAACATCGTTAACTATTCTCCACGTATTGGGGGCTATTCTTGCAGGAACCACGTCAAAGTATTGACAGAATTCCAGACATAGAGGGTTTGGGGGAAAAGAAAAGCCACACTCAGCGACAAAGAGACTGGGGAACCAATGTCCCTCAGCCAAACAAAAATAGTCTGAAGGCTCAAAAAGATCTTCCAAAATAACCCATGAGGGAATAGAGAAATCAGAGCGAAATTTATCAATCGATTCTACAGGATAACCCATGATGAAAGAAGGAAATCAAAGAGAAAGAAGAAAATCTTACAGGAAAGAGATGAGTCTGTTGACAACAAATGATGAAATAGATGAACGCACAGGAGAGAGAGATAATGGAAAACTTAAAGAGACAAATTTGAAAAAGTAGAAGACGATGGGATTTTCTGCAACGTTTAAATACTCTACCTTGGGAAAGGGTAAAAGCAATGATTGCAAATAGAGACGGTTACGTTACCGGCGGCTAAAAAGACAAAAAGGGCGCGGGAATCGAAGCGGTTATAAAAATTCAAAAAAGAACGATTCTATGAATTTGGAAGGAGAAATAAATACAAAAGAAAATACTCCTAAATTTCAGGATGACCATTTAAAACTGCCATACTTCGAGAAAGAATGTTCCACACTCCTCAAATTTCGAATTGTGAAATATTGGGGGCTTCTGTTGATACCAAATTTAGTCTGCTAACATGTCTCAATTGAGTGAAGACACGTGGCAATCTGCGTGGCAACAACAAACACTTCCGAACAACACCTTGACTCCGAGGAACCATACTGCAACGAGGAACTCTACTTCCCCGATCAACTCAGACACTCCGACCAACAAGAGTTCTCCGAGGAACTTTAATACACCAAGCAAATTATGATTACCGAGCTACTTAGGTGGTCCAAGCAGCTTAGGCGGTCTGAGCTGCACCTCGAACAAAGCATTAATAGCAGGATAACCAACAGATTGACTGCGCATTAAATTCTTATTATTATCATACAGATGTATACGCTTAAGGGGCATTGAATGTATGACCCTTTAACATTACAACCTTAGGGCTATAAATACATTGTATTATCCTCATTGTAAAGGGATCGAAATTTCTTGATAAGATTTGTAATCGAGAATTCCCAAATAGTCAGCAATAACAGAAACAGTGGACGTAAGCCATTCTTATAAGGCTGAACCACTTTAAAATTTCTTTGTCTCACTTTATTTTATCTGTGATTAAATAATTAGATATAATCTAACTTTTTACATCAATAACAACATTGCCACTGGATGGGGGGGGGGGGAATTTGATAGTACAGAAGAAGAATCAAGCCAATAAAAGGTTAGCCTGGTAATTAGTGTATGTATCTCCATCCACTTAAACCCTAACTAGGGTTTGCATGGCCCCCTACCTACCTCCCACACGGTGTAGGCACATCCTCTTCACCATCAACCCTCCTAGACAACACTGAAGCTATTAAATACAACCCTAATCATGAGAACAAAAACTCTGTGCAGAACCACCCACGATCATTTTCTCAAGTTATTGGCTCTAATGAGAAAACAAGCTATGCTCTACAGGAAGTCACCTCTTATAAAGGGGAACCAGCAATCCTATATGAAGATCAAAAGCTAAAAAAATGCCTACACCATTCAATCATACTATAATAGTGAAATTCTCGCATGGAAGACCTATAATTGATGATATTTGTAAATTCTTCTATTCCCTCAATTTAAAAGCTTCCTCCCATATTGGCCTAAGAGATTAAAAGAATGTACATATTGGATTTGATCATGAAGAAGACTACCATTGAGTATGGTTAAAAGATATATGGTATATACACATTTATTCCATGAGAACCTTCAGATGGTATCTTGAGTTTCACCAAAATAAAGAATCATCGATAGTCCTATCTTGGATTCTTTTACCTCTATTGCCTATCCACATATGCAACATAAATGCCTTGTTCGCTATAGCCCAAGTGGTAGGCTCTCCTCTTAAAATTGATAACTCAAAAGATTTATTAGCAAGACTTATTCAAGCAAGGGTGAGTGTAAAAGTTTATTTAAAGAAGATTTTACCATCTAGAGTATAGATTGGTAATAAAGAAAAAAGAATAGGTTTCTGGAAACCAATTATGTACGAAGATCTTACCCTATTTTTATCACTATGAAAGAAAGGCCATTGATAGGACAAATGTTATATGAGGAATACAGAAGAAATTACTCTCAAGCAACAACCTAAAGTGGCGCAGCAGACAAAAGAGGAAACAAAAGAATGGGTCCAAAAGACTTTTCATAATAAATAAGTGGTAAAGAATACTCCAGACATAGAAGAAGGTGAAATAATCAATGAGAAGAACAAAAAAGTGACAAGGAAAATGTGAATAACATTATTCATTATAAAAAGCTCAAAATCTCAACGAGAAAAAGTAATGGAGAATCTAAGAAGTGTTGTAAAGGAAGCCCAAGTGGAAGAGGTCACAACCAAGGAAACACGAGTGCAGATAAGGTAGGTTTAAGAGAAGTAAATGGAGAAAAGTAGGGACCCTCAATAACAAATGGAGATACTACCAATGGTAGAAAATATAGTTGTCAATCAAGGGATAAATGATGTCCGAATTCATACAGATCAAGCAGTAAGTAGTCCATAGTTGAGAAGTCAAGAAGAGGGTTCAGTTAAGGAGCTTAAATATGGCAACAATAATGGGGATGAGCTAAACTAAAGTAATGAGAGTTTGGGAATAGTAGTTCCAATAACTTCTAAGGATGGTGATCATGATGATGGCTTTACAGTTATCTCAAGAAAGAAAAAGGTTGCTAGAGAAGGAAGAAGAAAAGACCTTTCCTATGGCTCTATAAGAATTCTAAGGTCCTACTATAATTCTCCATTTATTAATAAGTCTAAATGATCAGTGCATTGATTTGAAATATTAGAGGCATCTCAAAGAAAGATGCCATAAGGATAATAAAAAAAGTTGAAGCAAATTCATAATCCTCAAATGATAGTAGTGCTAGATCCAAAACAAGAGACTAGTAAAATTAAGTCTTACTGCTTGAAATTAGGTTTTAGATCTTATAACAAGATATGATGTTTCTTTAAGGAGGAGATAAAGTGGGAAATTGTTTTTTACGGAAATTAATGTATCACATTCAAAATTAATGTGAATGAAAGCCCAGTTCAGTGTAGCATCGTTTATGCTAGCTGCAACAGAATTGAAAGAAAACATTTATGGGAGTATCTTAACGACAGCAACACAAATTCCCCATGGTTGATTAGATGGGACTTAATATTGTTGCTGATTTGAATGAAAAAGCAGGTGGAAATGAAGTAATATAGGATATATGTATGAATTTATTGAGTGCCTAGAGTTGAATGGACTTATTGATGTGGGTTATCAAGGGTCAAAGTACACTTGGCATAACAAAAAGTATGTGGAGCCTACCATATGGTGCAAACTGGATAGAGTCATGATAAACCAAGTTTGCATGGACCTAAATTTTAACTGGATGGTTTTTCACTTAAACAAAAGTATGTCCGTTCATTCTCCTTTACTCCTTAGGTTAGAAATTAAATTGGATGCTACCCCCAAGAAGTTTTAGATTCCTCCATTTTTTTATTAATAAAAAAGAACGTGGTGATATAGTAAAACATACTTGGAAATAGGTGACATGTTCAAACCCTATTTCAACCATTTCTAAAAAATTTAAGGCCATAAAGAAGAAACTGAGTGTATGGAGTAAATCTACTTTTGGAGACATCTTCCAACAAGCTATAAATACTAAGGATGAATGACTAAATTCAAAGGTTACCTATGAGCTATGTTTAAGAAAAGGCTAAAAGTTTAGACAGGTTTCTGGAGTCAAAAGGCAAATGAAAAATGGGTAGAAGAGGGTGACAAAAATTCATCATACTTCCACAGCCTCGTGTGAGGAAAGAAGAAGAGGCTAAGCATCCATAGAATTAGAAATAAGGCTGGAGTGTGGGTTAAATCTATAGAGGAAATACATTATGAAGCTATAAAAAAATTCTAATCAGTTTATAGAAGAAGGAGATATGAATCCAGATAGCAGTGACTAGTTATTGGAAGGAATTCAATGCAATGTGGCTGAGGACATAAACTCATCCCTAGTCTAGTGGCCTTCAATGGAGGAGTTGGAAAATGCAGTGAATGGGTTAAATGCCAAGAGTTGTCCAGGATTTGATGGTTGTGATGGCAAATTCTTCATTTTTTTTAGGAAGAAGTAAAAGAAGACATATTGAAGGTTGTCTATGCTTTCTTTGCAAGTAATTGTCTCCCAAAGATATGCACAAATACTAGAATTGCCTTGGTTCCTAAAAAATATAATCCCCAATTATTTAATGACTATAGGACAATCAGTATGAAAAATTTCATAAACAAGATATTTTCAAGGATTCTCAATCATAGTGTTTCCCAAATTCTTCCTCCCTTAATTTGTCCTATGCAATCAGGCTTCATTAGAGGGAGATCCATAACTGAAAATGTCTTGTTAGCTCAAGAATGTATGTCAACAATTAATATAAAGAATGTGGGAGGGAACATAATTATGAAACTGGACATATTTAAGGCCTATGATAGAGTTAATTAGTTGTTACTGATCATAGTAATGAGAAAGATGGGATTTTATGAACAATGGTTAAACTTAGTTTGGAGGTTAATTTCAAATAATTCGATAACCATTATGGTTAATGGGGAAAATATGGGATTCTTTCATGCCAAAAGGGGTTGAAGACAAGGGCACCCCTTATCCCCAAGTCTCTTTGTAATTATGGCTGATGTGATATCAAGAAACTTGTATAATATTTTTCAAAACTCAGGGTATGTCTGATGTAAATGGCAATCTTATGTCCCAAATTTAACCACTTGGCATTTGCAGATGATCCGATCATTTTTAGTTCTAGTATGAAGAGAGAAGTTAAGAAGATTATGGAAGTCATGAACTCATATGAGAAGGTTTCAGGACAATTGGTAAATAGGAATAAAAGATCCATAGTAGTATGTAACAAGATCAAACCTAAAGTAATATCCAACCTGAAGACAATTACTCAAATTCAAATCAAGAAAGGGTCGTTGACCTATCGAGGTTATCCATTATATAGTGGGAGAAAGAGGATATGCTAGTATGAAGATATGGTGCAAAAAGTGAGAAAAAACTTTCTCGATGAAAGCCTAAGTGTTTATCAACAGAGATAAGTTGGTGCTTATAAAAAAGTGAGAAAAAAACTTTATCGATGAAAGGCCAAGTGTTTATCAACAGGGGTAAGTTGGTTCTTATAAAGTCAGTTCTTATTTCTATGGGGTAAGTTGGTGCTTATAAAGTCAGTTCTTGTTTCTATGAATCTCTGCCTCTTATCATCATTATCTCCTCTTAAGGCGATTATAACTAAATTGAATGGTGCTTTAGCAAAAAAAAATTGGGGATCCAGCTTTGGGGAGGAAAGACATCATTGGTGTAAGTGGGAAGTAATTACAAGGCCTGTTAAAGAAAGAGGTTTGGGGATTAGAGATCTTCAAGACATTGTTAATTCATTGAGTATGAAGTTGTGGTGGATATTTAGATTATTTGAGTTAATTTGGTCTAAGTTTATACATATAGCCTACTGTAGAAAAATCCATCCATCTATAGCTCCAATAAGAAGTGGAGATCATATATGGAATATAATGTGTTCAGTGAGAGAAGTTGCAGAAGACAACATGTTATGGATTCTTGGGAAAGGTGAGATAGGCGTATATAAGGACATCTAGGGGATAGTAGAATGAAAGGATATTGACACAGTTCTAGATCTGCCTATCAACAGATTCTGGGGCCCAAATCAAAAGTGGGACAGGGCCATTCTGGATAGTAAATTTTTATTAGGCATAGCAGCCAAAATTAGTAGCTTTAAGGAGATCTGGGATGATCAACCTGACAGACCGATCTGGATGCAAAATTAATAGGTCTCTTCAATATTCCTACTATTTTGGAGATATATAGGCCTAAATACTCTTCCTAGTTCAGTTCAAAGTTTATTTGTCATAGTCTAATCCCATAAAAAATATTAGTATTTTGCGGAAATTGTTAAATACATATCTTTCAATTGATGACAAGATAAGATGTATTAGAGTAAAGGGTCCATCAAAGTGTAACTGTTGTGTTGGTCCAGTAGAGGAAAATATTGACCATATCTTTGTGCATAGAGACATAGCTTCGAGAGTATGGGATTAACTACCTCAAGAGTATGGGGTCAAGAGATCTGCAGATGGAGTTAGAAGCAAACTTTTTTAACAGTGGACACATGGCCTCAAGCCTGATCCAGTTATCAATAATATTACTCCAGCTTTGACCTGTTGGTGCTTATGGATGCATAGGAACAAATGCAAGTATGATAATGGTTCTCCTAATTCTAACTTGTTTCTATCAGGTTCTTCATCTAAAAATGCTTCATAGCCCAAAGAAATTTCTTCAAGCATCTAATCCTAGACTGTAGATAAAATAGATGACTCCACCTAAAGGTATTTTAAAGTTAAACACTGAATGTAGTGCTCTTGGGAATTCCGGAAATGAAGGAGGAGGCATTCTTAGAAACCATAATAGTGATATGGTTTGGGCTTTTTGGGCTATTCTTGGGGAAATTACTAATGTGGAAGGAGAGGCCTTAGAATTGAAGATTGGTTTGGAGTTTTTAATGGATTTGAAGCCTTATGATCTTATCATAGAGAGTGATTATAAAGTCCTCATAGATTCAAGGAAAGGAGAAATTCCTTGGAAAATATCATGGATAATTCAACTCATCACCAATATATTAAAGGAGATAAAGTACACTCTCAATCACACCCATAGGGAAGCAAACCAAGTAGCTGATTTCTTAGGTAAAAGAGGAAGAAAGTATGGAGAAGATGTTTTCTCCCATAATATAGGAGATTTTTCTAAACAATTAAAGATCTTGATAGCAGTGGATTCATGGGGTCTTCCTAATTTTAAGAATGACTAACTATATATGGGGTTTAGTTTTTTCCACTTCAAGATTTAAGCTAGCTTTAATTTTTTCAATTTGTTATTTTATTCATGTAAGGGCTCTTCATTTTAAAGAGACTAATTTATGTTTTAGTCAGAATAGTTGTTCAGAGAGGTTAAGTCTTGTAAGCTATTTAGAAAAGGCATGTTCTTATACTTAAGCAACCTGGAGAGGCTATATCTCTATTGATCAATAAGACTTGTGGGGGTACCATCCCTCTTCATAAAAAAAATTATGGGATGATATCTTTTGATGATCTACTGGGAGAAATCAATAAAGTAGTTGAACAACCCGAAGTAGATGAGGAAACATGATTCTTGTTCTTCATCTCCTCCATGAATCATATAACCATATCTGGAAGGCACTACCAGACTCCCATTCCGAAAATGAGCATCGAGGAGAGTAAGATACTCGGCGAATTGAATAAAACTCAGGTTAACATCACCTTATGGGAACTCTTCATGTTCTCCTAACTTCCTTTATATATTTATTTCATATACCTCTATTAAAGAATCCCGCGTAAATCATCACGTTCATATGGTCTCGTACACCCTTTCGTAGAAAAATCATATCGAATTAAAAAAATACAAAAATACGCGGTCAGTGCCCATGCGTTCGAAATGAAAAAGCATCAATCTATAAGACCTATACCCTCGTAGTTCACCATCCAAGTATAGAAAAACAATCATAATCAATCAATCGAGACAACCTCCAATAGAACAACAACCCAAAAATAACACTTCTTAAAATTTACCAAACGAATCTGCCCAGATTTTTAAAATACAGTTTTGAGGCATTTCGGAGCCGTTTTTGGAGAAAGTGAATCAGAGAACAAAATAAAGAAAACAAAATTTTCTACGAGGTATCGTGAACGGAATAGTCATTTTAGTTACCAAAGCAGCGAAAAACTTAATTTATGATGACGGTCTAAGTTTTAGATGATTCCCAATTCACCCAATTTCATAGACTTCTCAATTTCTAGAAGTTGTTCTATAATTCAATGATGTTATTGCATTTGTATCTAGATAAAGGGTCATACAACATATCTTCAACAATAAATCTTCCATTTAAACCACATGAATTCATACTTGACACAAGGGATGACGAATCTAAACATGGGTTACACAATTATCATCACACTACACCAAAAAGGCCAAATTGTCACCTTTCAGCCGCACACCATTGTTACGGTGATTGACCGTGACAAAAAAACACGCATTTTTTATCACGGTCAATGATCGTGACAAGTTCGTGAGAAGTACAGTTTTCACGGACTTGTCACGTCCAATGACCATGACAACCTTATAAAGTTATCACGGTCAAAGATCATGACAGGTCCGTCACAACTTAGTCAGTAAAAAATTGCTCCCTCTTCTTTTTTCCCACAGTTTTCACTTCCCTCATTTTTTCCCTCTTTAAGTGACTGCTCTCTCTCTCTCTCTGTGATTTTCAGGTTCTTTCCTCTTTTTCTCTTCCTTTCGTATATATCTGTGTATATGTGTGTGTGCGTGTACAGGTATGTGTGTGTGTGTGTGTGTGTGGTGGGGGGAAGGGGTTGGGGGGGTTAGGCAGGGGGTATAGGGGTGGTGTGGGGTGTGTGTGTGTGTATGGGTGGGTGAGTGTGAGCGGGGGAGGGGGAGTGGTGCGGCAGGGGGTGGGTGTGTGTGTGTGGGGGGGGGGGGATGGGTGAGTGTGTGTGTTGAAATTAGTTGTTAGGCCCATCTGGCCACCCAATTCCAAGACTTAGAATTGAAATTGGAAGGGGAATTTGAATTCCGTGGAATTAATTGTTGATTTAGGACTTGGAATTAATGTTTTGTTTAGGACATGAAATTGATTGTTAATGTTGATTTAGGACTTGAAATTAATGTTTTGTTTAGGACTTGAAATTAATTGTTAATGTTGATTGAGGACTTGAAATTAATGTTTAGTTTAAGGCTTGAAATTAATGTGTAAATACCCAAATATATGTTGTACCCTTAGGTATCAATACCCAAATATTGTTGGCTAATACATAATGATTCTCTTCATGTTTAAGAGACTTATAGTTCAATTTAAGATTTTTTTCACGGAATAGTCATAATAGAATTTGTAATTGGGACTTATAATTATTATTGTTAATTTAATTATGACTTTAATTGGATATAAATGAGTTAGGAGCCTTTAGATTCCCCTTATTAATTGTTGGTTTCGAATTAGTAAGTAGTTAGTTTGAATTGATGTTTAGGATTTTTAGTGATTGTACATATTAGATGTTGTTGTTTTGGAATTCATAATTAAGTTGTTAAACATTAATATTATATCGTAACAGTTGAAACGGACAAATTGATTAAAAAATATATCTTTAATTGTAACTTTAATTGTAACTTTAGTTGGGAGTTTTCAACTTTTTTCTAAAATTAATTTGTATTATGAACAATATATTATTAATTCATATATATAGTATGTTTCATTTATGATAATTAAATGAAACATACTTCAAATTACATATAGTGCGCGCAGATACTAGCCTTCTAGTTCTTATGCGTATGAATTCAATAGCCCTTAGACCCGTTCGAGAGTCATTAACCCTGTAATGAGATCTCTCCAATTGTCTCATTTGGATAGTTTGGGACTGCATAATTTCTGTATAATAATATTATTAGTGGCTTAAACTTGTTACTTTTGGGGGAAGTTCTGCAGTCCTATCCTAATGTTCTATGGATACATACTAGAGTGGCAAGTGTGAGTGTTATTTCATTTGATAAATTGAAATAACACTCACACCTGCGAATCTACGTCGTGTACTTGGAGAACTATGGGGATATGCTACCGAATTTTTCTCATATCTTAACAATGTGAATGAGCTATTAAGTATATTACCGAAATATGTGGTCTTGAACGGGATATGACCACTCACCCATTAGAGGAGATGGAAAAACTGGGAAATAAATTATAAATTGAATTTGAATTTGAAATTTGGAAATTGAATATAAATAAGACATAATTAAATGAAACATACTATAAATCTAAGTTTTGTTTATACTAATTCACGGATATACGCTTCTTACCTTTAATAGGTGATTATTTGTAGTAGCTGTGATAGGTTTCATGGATTTTGGTTTCGTGGCCCTGGATTTCACAAATTTTCATTGGTTTCGTGGCTTTCTATGAGGTTTTGTTGCTTTTCACTACACCAAATCTGCCGAATTATCACGGTCATTGACCTTAACAAGTTCAACTTGTCAAGGCCAATGACCGTGACAATTCTGGGCGAGACAACTTTTTTTGTCACGGACTTATCACGGTCATTGACTGTGACAAGTTCGTTAGAATTGTCACGATCGTGTCACAGGCCTTGACCACGAAAAGTTTTGTCACGATCAAGGACCGTGACAAGCCCGTGACAATGCTAAAAAAATTGTCACGGACAATGACCGTGACAATTCTGGGCAGCATTGCAAAAAATCTGTTGGGCAGTTTGACCACTGCCACTGCCCAGCAGTGTATTTGTACCTGTTATAGAAACATTGTACCTGTTCAAGCATCATATATCTAAATAAAATAGAGATAATGCAAATATACATTCAAAATAGAGACAATATGCATCACGATATAATCCAAATATATTTCAAATGTACCGACATAAAAATAATTCAATTCAAATAATGTCACTACATGTCTTGGGTAAGGTTAAATACGAGGAGGTGAGTAGGCCACACGATATACTAATTGACACACCCACTGATATACATCGTGTCTCATTATTCGCGCAACCACAACGAGGAGTTCTCCTTCTCGGGTATCACATGCGTGACGAGCACCTTGGACTAGATGTCTTGAAGCTCACGTCCATGAACTAGTCCACCCTAGACGATATTCGGGTCCATCAACCCCCGCCCTATCCGCTGCCCATCAAATATGTCCAGTATAAATACACTTGGCCAACCAAGTGTCGGCATCGATCGGTCGAAGGGATCCCAATAGGGAAGTGGATCATCAAAGTCCACACGTGTCGACGATGAAGCAGCGAGGTCCAAATCCTCATCATCCTGCACTTCGTCCTCCCACACCACCTTCTCCTTCCCTTGCCCCTTTCATTTTCCTCCCAACGAACGCTTCATGAATGAGAACGTATCTTGGACCGTCGCCTCCAAACGGGATAGCTTCGCCTCATGCGAGTCCACCGTTTGAGCCAACCCAGTGTCGCTCATCTCCAATCCGATAATCCTAGATTTGGCCACCCGCGAGCTCACCCCCCTTGTCCTCCCCTTGCGATCAGAACTAAGCACGTGGATGAGTGCGTCTGTGGACAAAGATGCCTTGTCGGCATCAGACTGCGACTCATGCACTTCCTTAAGCTTGGCCTGAAATGACAAAAAGCACATGATATTAAAATAAGTAAATTAAAAAATTATAACATAATTAATAAAAAGAAAACTGTCGGATTACTTACAATCGTGTCCGCGACGCTCGGGGAGACCTCCTTGTCCTTCCCCTTCTTCGTCCGAAGAGACACATAAGTATCGAGCCTATGTGGCCTACCCCCAGGGCCACTCCCTGTCCCCTGAAATAAAATAAAGTAAAATTAGTGTTGGCCCCACAAAGTAAAATAATGCAGAATAATATATTTTTGTAGTTATAGAAAAATTAAATCTTACCATCATGCTATGCTCTACCTCGGCGTAAGACGTCTGGACGGAGTAGTGCACGTCCGTCTTTTTTTCTCGGTTTTTCCTCCCCGATTGGCGAGATGCCAATTGTCGCTCCCGGATCTCATTGTCAACGAACTTTTTCCATTGTGCCAGTAAGATCGGCTCCTTCGGCGGGACGGATTCACGCCTTTGGATAATGGATTCTCGTGTCTTCCCAAAGTACCGGGTCCGCATATTTTTCTTCCACGTCTTGTGTTGCTCCCTCAATTGATCCAAAACGGAATCACGTATCTTTGGATCCAGGCTGAATTGTTCCTGTCCAACAAATACAATGTTCGTTGCAAATAAATATAAAATGAAATTGAAATCGAAATCGAAATTGAAATATTCATATTCATATGAATATAAATACAAATATAAATACATTACATGTAGTGCCACCCAAACAGCTAACTTGAGCTCATATGGAACCTCCTTCCAACTAATGTACCTCGAGCCGATGATCGTCTTTACCAGCTCGAGGGATCTCGCTAATAGCCCCGACTTGTTCTTGATGGCCATCCCCAATTTGCCATATTTGGGTAGCCTAAGGGCCGAGGAGCCCTCGTCGCCTCCACTACCACCGAGCTCAGACGACATCATCATAACAAGCATCATCATCCTCGCCTTAATACCTGAAGGAGACATTTTCTGTAAAAATATGTTATTATTACATATCAAAATGAATTAAAAGAAGACATGCAAATATGTACAATTACTACAAATAAAAATGAATTGTTACTGTCAAACACCTCAATTCTGAATTTCAAAACGATAACATCTAGCTCATAATATGTACAATTACTAAAAATCCGAAACATCCCCACCCCCACCCCCACCCCTACTGCCCACGCACACTACACAAGAGTGAAAATGATAAAGTGCAAATCAATTAAATGCATTAAAAATGGATGTTTTGGTACAAATTGGAATATTTATTACAAATTGAAAAAATGTTTAAAATTTGGGTTAACATAAAAAATGGATTGATATTCGGTAGGAGCAGCCAAGTCATCCACGCTACTATTTAGACGTTTTGGCGAGTGTTGGAAAATTGACCACGACTCGTTGTTAGCACCTCTGCGAAACACATCCCTATTTGTCTCACCCATCCACTTTTTGTATTTCGGATATCCCATCACAACTACCAAAACTAATCACCTATTAAAGGTACGAAGCGTATATTCATGGATTAGTATAAACAAAACTTAGATTTATAGTATGTTTCATTTAATTATGTCTTATTTATATTCAAATTCAATTTATAATAGAAATTTCTATTTCCTCCATATCCTCTAAAGGGTGAGTGGTCTTATCCCATTCAAGACTGCATTTTTCTGTAATATACTTAATAGCTCATGCACATTATTACGATTTGAAAAACATTCGGCAGCATATCCTCGTAGTTCTCCAAGTACACGATGTAGATTGGCCAGTGTGAGTGTTATTTTAATTAATCAATTGAAATAACAATCACACTTTTCAATCTAGTATGTACCCAGAGAACATTAGGATACGACTGCAGAACTTCCTCCAAAAGTAATAACTTTTAGCCACTAAGAATATTATACAGAAATTATCTAGTCCCAAACTGTCCAAACGGGACAATTCGAAAGATCTCATTACAGGGGTAATGACTCTCGAACGGGTCTAAGGGCTATTGAATACGTACACATAAGAAATAGAAGGCTAGTATCTATACGCACTATATGTAATTTCAAGTATGTTTCATTTAATTATCATACTATATATATATATTGTTTGATATACAAAGTAATATTTAAAAAAAGTTGAAAAATCCCACCCCCATATGGACAATAATCCAGTGGTCATGCCACTTTTAAAATTAATCAACCCAACACCGATCCACTATAATCCAACAACAAATGTGTATTCCGTACTCCTTCTAATTTATCTACTCAATGAATTATTTTCATCAATTAAACTAACAATTAAAGTATACAATTATTAATTTACTTATTTACAATGAGGGGCAATCCGTCTTTCATAATTAGTCATATATTAATTTACTAATTTACAATGAGGGGCAATCATATATTAATTTACTAAAAAAATTAATAACCAATCAATTCATTTACAAGGGGCATTATGCACAAACATGCACACTACACACACATGCGCACATACACACACACACACACACGCGCGCACATTCACACACTCACACGCAGCCCCCCACCCCTACCCCACCACCCACCCATCCCCAGCTTCCCACGCCACCCTGCCCCCTCCCCCCTCTTCCCCCACCACACACACACCCCCCACTACACACACGCGTGCACACACCACACACGCACACACAAACATCCCCCTATCCCTGCCCGTTCCCCCCCCCCCCCTGCCCCACCCCCATCTCCACCCCCCACCCACCACACACATGCACACACACACATGCACATATATACACACACATACACACACATATAAATGGAAGAGAGAGAGCGAGAGAAACTAACCTGAAAGTAGAGAGAGAGAGAGGGAGAGCAGCGTAGAGAGAGAGAAAAAAAAGGAGGGAAGAAATCAGTGGGGAAAAAGGAGGGGAAAGGGTTTTTTGCTGTAACATTTGTCACGGACGTGTCACGGTCCTTGACCGTGACAATATTATGAGGATTGTCACGGTCATTGACCGGGAAAAGTCTTTGTCACGGGCATTGACCGTGATACAAAATGCATGTTTTTTATCACGGTCAATGACCGTGACAAGGCTAGCCGCTCGAAGGGTGCCAATTTACCCATTTTGGTGTAGTGTTCGTGGCTTTTCAAACTCAGGTATTCTTATTTACACTTTTCTGCTGACTCACTTTGCTATTTAAATGCAAACTCACGCTGTGTATTGAAAGTTTGGGTTTCTTGGGTTTAGTGTCACGGGGTTCTTCAAATAAAAGACCCCCTCTTGAAAAAATCATGTTCAAAGGTCTTTGATTGTTTTCACCAATGCAAGAGTTAGAGGCGTAATCAAGAAGCTATGGATTTCAGATTTTGCATACAAGAAGCTATCGTTTACGATTTATTTTTGTATTTTTTGTTTTATTATGTATCTTAAATACACTCATTCTTCTATATTTCATTATCAAAACCAGACAGTAGAGGTGAGAGCAGCTACAGGAATGGCGCCAAAGCAAAAAAGAAGATTACAAGAAGCCCGGATATGATCCGAGGCATGGGCAACACAACCTGTGGGGGGTAGACCTGGGTATCATTTCCCCTTTCTTATGAGTTTATGATATCTTTTTATAGAGAGCTGAATTGATTCTTTAGTTTTTCTTTTGAAATAACATGATAGTTGTGTGTATCCCCATTCGAGTTTATCGTTGATCTATCTCTCTGTGTGTATCCCGATTTGATTTTAGCATCTTTTATCTTCTTTTGCGTTTTTGGGCGGATGATTTCATAACCACATCAGAATCTCCTTTAAACTCTACGATCCCTTTTTTTGTTTTTGTGCTTCAGACAGGAAGGCATGGAAGTATTGAGGATAACAGTTCAAACCATTTCAAAGTCTTAGTTAAAATGGACAAGTGTCATTCACCACCAAGGCTATTTGAATAAATTTGAATGAGTCTCCTTATTTTGTATAGAGCAGTTACGTAGGTTTTTGAATCAGTCTCATTAGCCCAGTCAAGCAATGCAACTACCCACGTTATACTTATGTTAATCGTGTCCATAGTTTTAGGAGTTGAACGTGTCTTTGTAAATCCTCTATATAAACTCAGTGTATTTACGTTCTTATCAGTGTGAAAAAGAACAAAAGCTTTCATTATCCAAACTATCAATTTCTACATGATATCAGAGCTATCAAACTCTCACGAGTAATCCCGATCCTAGTATTTCGTTTCTCCGGCGGCGGTAGCCAACATTTTTTGCTACCGTCCGCCGAGTACAAAAAATTTTGTATCTCGATCCTTTCTCGATTGCTCAAGTTAATAAGGTTTTGCAATAAATCAATTGCTTTTGGAATCCAATGATTTGTTGTGTCCTCCTGCAATCTTGACCTTCCATTCAAGAAAATTCCTTCACTTGCTCGAACCGATATTATTTTTCGTTGAAAGAATCATTTGGATTAGCTCTCAATCGCAAAAATATTCCAACTAAAAATCTTGGTTTCCCCAATTCAACTTCTGCAGATGGAAGGTCCCAAATACTTTATTGATTTCAAGGCAAATACTTAATTGATTTCAGGCAAAAAAAGAAGGTTACTGCTGCATCTCCTCCACTTAATAGCGTGGTTTGAAATTGAGGAGGCAAAAACCTCTAGTCTCACGTGTTGACATTCGTGAGCATATATCAGTAGATTGCAAGAATGGCACCCAGAACATTCCTGGTGCCACACACCTCTCATGAAAATCATAAATTGTCCATGATTGACTTTATCATAACAAGTCGTTGGTACTCATGCAGGTACCTTGGAAAATAGTCACCTGAACCCAAAATTCAACCGGCCTCTGAATCCATTGAGATCAAGCCGAAGAAGTAATGAGCCTCTGAATCCATAGTGATCAAACCCAAGAATTCAAAAGCCTCTAATCCATCATGATCAAGCTACTTTTGGCCTAAAAGTCCCATTACAGGTGTCGGTCCAGCCAAAACCGATACTTAAGCCTCTGAATCAATTTTGATCAAGCTGGTAACGGTATAAGCAACCTCATTATTTTTTTATGAAGCTGAGTATCACACCCTTGCGTCTACCGTGACGCAAATCAATGGGTCTTGTTTATTCTCAAGGTTTTTGTCGACAGTGGAGATCTTCTCACTCGGTTCGATCGCACTCATAACCAAAACGTTATCAAGTTAGAAATTTCAAGTTCAATGCAAGGATTGTCATTTCAAGCTCAACTTTTAATCAATTTTTATCAAGCTTTGTGTGTCCATTCCGCCCACACTACGCTTGAGGGGGAGTACTGAGGATAAAAGTTCAAACCATTTCAATGTCTCAATTACAATGGACAAGTCTCATGTACCAACAAGGCTATTTGAATAAATTTGAATGAGTCTCCTTATTTTTTGTAGAGCAGTTAAGTAGGTTTTTGAATCAGTCTCATCAGCCCAGTCAAGCCATGCAACTGCCCACGTTATACTTATGTTAATCGTGACCAAAGTTTTAGGAGTTGAACGTGTCTTTGTAAATCCTCTATATAAACTCAGTGTAGTTACGTTCTTATAAGTGTGAAAAAGAACAGAAGCTTTCTTTATCCAAACTATCAATTTCTACAGGAAGAAGCTTTGCATCAATCGTGGGGTTTTACTGTTTTAATGGTTTCAGTTTTTTTTTGTATGGTTTTAGTTATTTCAGTAAGAAATCAGTTGTTTAGTTTTTTACCCACATTCTTATTTGTCCCGGTGCTTTCATTAGAGTTTTAATGGCTTTGGATTCACATTTTTGTTTCAAAGGAGATTTTGTACTTTATGCCACTGCCCCCACATATACAATACTGTGGCACATATTTAATATCATGTCTAAATTTCATTCAAGTCTTATTACCCACATTCGTTTCCCTTTTCTACAGATCTACATATATTTAATGGTAGGGAAAAACAAGTGAATCACCAACCTACAATTTAAACAATTTGCAACACTTGAAAAGGTAAGCTTTATACAGAAATTCATGCCACTGCCCTCACATATACAATACAAATGCTGGATTTGTTTTGTTTATTTTTCCTCAAACAAAAAATTTGTGCTGGCGGGTTCAAATTTGAATTCATTTTTGGTTTCACACACGTTTTTTGGATTTCTAATCTTTTGCGAATATGACACAAATGATGACGAGGATGGGGTGTCTGAGTCTGCCAGGGCTAATGATGAGGCGTCCAAACACCATAGGGTGGCCGAGTCCCCAGTTCTTGAATATTATATCCATGAACTGCCACTGCGTATCAATATTAGCTCTAAATATTTTGTTGTTCTTCAGAATCAGATCTTTCTTACTTGCTCTTTACGATTATGATTAAGATAGCAGGAACTGGTAATGCTCCACTTGGTAATGCTCCATCAACTACCAATGTGTATCAATATCAGATCCAAGTCGTTCAAAAGGTATCCACCTCACCCTCTCAAATCATTTTTTGTTGTCTTTTTTACATACATATTGGTAATGCTCCACATGATATTTAATACTTACTATTTACAATTATGATTAAGATAGCAGGAACCGGGGATGGTGGATGCTGGGATTAATTATTGTAGTTTTGGTTTGGTAGTGGTGAAATGCTTTTACTTTCCTTTGTTTCATGTGGGTTTCTTTACATTCTGTTTCATGTAGGATTAATTATTGCAGTTGGCTTTGCAGTCACTTCATAGATTTTATTATTTCATTCACTCCACAATTTTGTTCATTCATTTATGCACCTAAAAAATACCTTGCAGGTTTGTACACAAAAGATTTTATAATATTTTAACTTTGTATGAGCAGTTTGAAATGTTGGAATCATACACTATTACATTCAAGTAGTTTGAAATGTTGGAATAATATTTTATTATTACTTTCAAATGTTGGAATCATATACTATTATTTCATTCAGCCGTAAGATGTGTTCATTCTAAATAATTATTCTTTCAATTTATTCTCCCCCTCTATCTGTCTTTACAAGCTTAAAAACTTGCGACTCTGTAAGGAGTACAATAAACATAGTTTACTCGAAAGAATGAAAGCTTTTGCAATCACTCTCTCAGATCGTAAAAAAATGAATATATGCAAGATTTTTCAATCACACTCTTAAAAAACGGATTTATAAGGGTTGCGTATGGGCGTTTGGATTTGTGCTTTTTTTTTTTTTTTTTTTTTTTCTGATTTCCGGAGTTATAATTTTTATGTAAGATTTAGTCTAAAACTCTTTTGTGATTTCAAGTACACTGGAAGCGATTGGCAGACCATAATGCAAAGAGATGATGGTAATGGAATAGCATTGAATATTCTGAAGCGGGTACAAGAAAACATATCAAGTCTGCAACGATTTATAGCAACTAATGAGCTCCATTATTGATATGTAATTTGTACTAATGTTTTAGCATCTAATGAATTTTTATCCTTCATTTAACGGTTTCATTCTTTATGTTTTGGAAAGGGAAACAAGTTGCTACTTATATGAGTTCAATGAAATGCTACTCACCCTTATTTGTTCATCTACTTGAATTAGTTATATTAAAAATAGGGATGTGAAAGTATGTTGTAGACAAAAAATAGTATATGATATGTTGTTCGTTTTGTAAAATATTTTATAAATTATGTTGTTCATTTTGTTATTAATGCGCAAGTTTTGTTGGGGTGTCAATGTTATGTTTTGGTATTACATGACACGTCTTGGAATCGTACATAGCATGACACGTCTAACACGGTTAACAATTTTCATACCCAAATAGAACGAGTAAAAATACAATTAAAACGAGAATACATAAAAACACTAATTATGAACACGACGTCATACAACATCATATGACTCTAAAACGTATTTCTTTGTTGCGAACTAAATACGACGTATGATTAAAAAAACTCAAACAAATATTGTATATGTAAAGTGACGGTCAAGGAGTTATCAATTTTAAAGCAACACGCGGGGCAACTATTGAAATCACTGTCGTGTGTGAGGTGAAATATTTTTGACATGTCCTTTTGAATCATTTGAGACATCGGGGGCAAGACTCAATGTAGAACTTTGACATAATAAATCCGAATAAATTAAACATGACACAGATAAACACGACACGATATGACATTATTTTTTATCAATCAAGAAAAATACCCAAATAATAGTGTCACAACATTTTTTTAAACAAGAAACGAACCCAATTTTTTTCTTTTTTATAATTACGTAGTTTCAAAATTTTCATCCTACTTTCAGGCACATGTACACACTAGTGTGTGTGTGTGTGTGTGTGTGTGTGTCTCTCTCTCTCTCTCTCTCTCTCTATATATATATATATATATATATATATGAGAAGTTAACTATATTTTTGTATTTGTTTGACTACAAAGTTTGAACACTTTGTAATAGAAAATGTGTTTTTATCATTTGCCTAGTAAAAGAAACACTTCTATGGAACTAAATTCATGATTTGATTATTTTATTTTGAAATCAGAATAAAAAGATCTAAGGATAAAAAATGTATTTTATGTTATATCTCATTTCGTTTCCATTAAAAACTAGGTTGATTGAAGTTATGGCCAAATTCCAGAATATTCATCATTAGGTAGCTTCCAACATTATGTTGTAGCATTGTAAGAGGAACTATTCGATTAGAATTATGTCAAATTTAATTTTTAGCACAACCCCCATGAAAAGAGTAGTATATCATAAAATGTTGAATAATATTTACTTGATTGAAGTGGATTTCATGTTAATTAATTTTTTTAATGAAAATTTAACCCAAATTTTGTTGTTATTGTCAACTAATAATAGAAAAATTTGCGAATTAAATATATTTGGTTACGTATTTCTATAATATTTGTATAACAATTTTCTTTTAGTCTTTCTATATTATATTTGAAAAACATTTGCGCATCACGCGGGGTTAAAACCTTGTTATAGATCAAACCTCACCTCAAACTCTACGTCATGATCGAAATTAACTCAAAAAATATTAATATATGACTCTTAATACTTTCCTCCAATAATGTTTCTAATTTTATAAATTTAACGTTTATAACAAGTTTGATTGAAACAACGAAATTGCGAAAATAAGTAACAATCTCCACAATTTTGACATTTACCAAAACTTAATAAATTTTTCTTAAAAATTCATCAACCGTCTTACAACTTCAACTAGTGGAGTGAGTCCAAAATCTTTATCTTAGGTATTTTTTTTATCAATTTCCAATTGAGTGCGCTTGCGTTCAAATAAGGAAGTTATTTAATTAAACTCAGTTTTTATCAATTAAGTCCTAAACATGCATCTAGGTGTGATTGATGATGATAAAATCAAGCAAGAACATTCAAACACACACAAATGAGGAAAAATCCCCCAAAGGGGCAAAACCTTTTATTTTTACTATAATTTTGTAAGAAAACGGCTTACACGGATTACAATGAAAATATGTGACACAGAAATACCCTCGGGTGTCGGTTCTGATGTCGTCGGCTGGAACTATCCCTTTCCAGTAGGGCTGCAATGAAGAAGAGAACGACTTCCTCACAAATTACTCCAGATGAGTAAATGATCCTCTTGAAGGTTTACAGATTCACACATATATGTGAATGGTTTTGTGAATCAAAAAGGTTTAGAAAACCTTAAAAAGATGAAGTCTTATTCTGGACAGTTTTCGCAGAATTTTGAAATTGCAGAAAGACTTAAAAATCGTGTAGAAGGTGGAACAGGTATTTATACGAAAATTCGAGGCGGTGGCTCGTTCGAACGAGATAGTCATGCCGCTCGAACGAAGGATAGAAGTCGTTCGAACGAGATTGCGCGACATGCCTATCTCGCGCGAACGATAGTCAAAGTCGTTTGAGCGAGCTCGTCGTTTAAGGCACTTCGCTTCTACACTTAGAAAAAAATTCTTCTTTTGATAAAAATTAATCCAGACTGCAAAAATAATTTTCTAAAAAATTTCCAAATATTTATGCAAATATTAAAGCTCCAATAAACCATTTTACCGATAGAGTGTAGTGGAGTAGTGGGAATGAGCTGAGCAGCACGTCGGATGTAGATTGAAGCACGTGAAGATACTGGATGCATTGAATTCGGATAAAGGCCGTCGAGGATGATCGTGTTGACGTGTCAAATGTAGCGGTATCAGACATACAAACTGTGATCTAGGAGAAAACAGAAAATTTCTAGATTCTACCCCGGACATTTATAAAATTATGTCCTTACAGACACTGATTTGTGCTTGATTTTAAATATGCTGTATGAAAGAAAAATTATAAATATGAAAAATGTTTCATAGTTTTATCAATTTCCGAAAAAATATTCACCTTAACCCCCCAATACAACCCAATCTTATAACCCATTTTCCAACTTCTGTGGAAAGTGTACTACTTTTTAACATTTTCCAACTTTGTGATCAATCACACCCTAAGATCAAAAATGTTATGCGTAATTTGATTATATTTGATTGTCATAAGAAGCAAATGAATTATTCAATGGATTCTCCATCTGACAATAGAACATAATAAATTTTTGACCAGTGTGTAAGCATCTCCAACACAACAGTTTTTATTTTACAGGAGCGAAGCAACATTATATACTTTTTGTATGTCCCTTAAATTTGAGATTTGATTAATCAAACTAATCAACTCTTTTATAAATCACTATGAAATGCGTTAATACTGTATCACTATATGCAAATTACTCTCTCACGCACCTAATAAATATCTAGTCATCAAATCATTTAAAAGAATAAAAAATAAATAAAAGTAAAAGAAGTTGTCCAAATATCAAGCCCCACGCACATATGAGACTGACAGATTCAGTCTTTTATATATTAAATCAACAACCATTCATCCTCAAACATAGCAAAATTCTTAAGTACTACCATCAAAAAATTTTAAAACATGTTCAAACAAAACCCAAGATATTCCAAATCCGTAGAAAGGAAATAGCCACGTTTATTTCCAATCTGAACAAACATCTTTGTTGTTTAAAGGCGTGGGACTCGGAGATGGACCCGAAACTGATTGACAAGCATCGCGCATATAATTACACATCGTGTCAGTATAACCCACACTTGTCAATATGGTAGGTTGGCATTGGAGAGCAACAAATTTAATAAACGCCTTGCAACAAGCCGGCGCAACATTAAAGTACCCAAACCCAAGATCAACGTTGATGAAAGGCACGCAAAATTCGTTTATGCTGTCGCCAGCATTCAAACAATCACTTTCAAGAAGTTCTCTTGCTGAAGTGTTATCTGTACGTGCCATGAATAAAGTGAACACGAGAGAGAGTGCTAGAACAATCTTAATTGCCATGATACTAAGAAAAGAAATGATATTTAACAATTGAGATATAAAGAATGGAAAGAAATGGGGTTCAATTTATAGAGTGGGTTAGGGAGATGAGAAGGTGATTTCATTTTTTTTTAAGTATCGTTTTAACTGCCCATAACCCAAAAGGCGTGAACGTGAAGGACGAGAGATTGAACTGAGTTTCTTAATCAAAGGGTAAACAAATAAGTACGGGGGTGTTTGTACTTCAAAAGAACTATGGATCGTTTAAGAGACTTTTAGTCTTCAGTTTTTGGTTGGTAACGTGGTTTGACATAGAGTAACTATATGCAATTTTCATAAATACTGTCTATCTATCTATCTTAAAATATACCCTAAAGAAATTATAAAGATTTGGATAATTTACCCCTTCAAAAACATATCAAAAAGTGACATTTTTTCACAAAAAATTGATAAGGTACTGACTCAGTCCACCCAGCAGCATGTGGTTCCCATATCTGAGCAGACTCCTAAGATATCGGAGCAACCAACGTTTCCTAATTAGTTGTATTGTGGAACAGTAGAGTGGTTATGATTCTCAGATATCGGTATCTTTGAATTTCCTCTAAACTCTCAAATCAGTTGTATTGTGTATTCTATAAATTCTGTAGCTCTTCGATGTTTATTTATGAGTGAAAAATATATTGAGAGTTCTATTTATTTCAAACTCTACCTGGTATCAGAGCTTTAGAGTTCAATGGCTAACATTTCGCCCAGTTCCTCCACTTCTACCACCAGACTCATCCAGAACGAATGTATCCTAGTTCCGATATAGATGAGCTTTACCCCTCCGGGAGGTCACGATACTCCACGAGGCAGCCTCATGTTCACCCCCCTCCGTCACTACCTTCTGTGCATAAAACTTCCCCCAGAGGTGAAACTGAATGGCCTGGTCCTTTGACTTCCCTAGAAAATGACGCCCGTTATAATCGTGATGAAAGAAGTGAATCCACTACTTTGCAGACATGGTCTTATGATGACCATCAGGAAAAGCTGGAATCATCTGAATTTATTGATGTCAGGCTAGAAAGTGGACAAAGTTACCACACCGAGGTGTGATTCACAGTCTGCACTCTCTGTTTCAAGTCCCCCCCAGATCTTCAACTCAGTTCTTCCATGATGAGTTGGATGAATCTGGGGAATCTGCAGGAGAAGGAAAAGAGATTCCTTTGCCCTGTGGAAATTCTGTTGGCTTGAATGAAAAATCTGGAAAAGACACTGTGATGGAAGCATCAAATTCTATCTCAGCTAGTGAGGATGAAGAATGGAGTCTTGAGAATAATGAAGAGATGCAGGAGCCAGAAGAGTATGATGAGGATGAAGATGGTTATCAGGAAGAAGACAAAGTGCATGAAGGGTATGATGAGCATATTGATTTGGCACATGAATTTGAAGATATGCATTTAGAGGAGAAAGACTGGTCTCATACAGAAAACACGGTTCTGGGCTTTAACGAAGGTGTTGAAGTTGGAATACCAGGTGATGAGTTTGAAAGCAATTCAAGGAGTGAAGAAACTGAACTTGGGATACCTGAAGTTTCTGCTGTAACTGTAGAAGAACAGGGATCTAAAACTGAAATTGGAATCCAAGATTCAGTTAGTGAGCCTAAAAATGCTCCTACTAGTGTTTCTGGTGAATCTGATCAGTACAAAGTCCCATATTCAGTTAATGTGGCATCACATTCTTCTTCTGGTCAGGCTATTGTGTTTTCTGTATCTTCTGTTCCAAATCAAGCTGATTTACCGGTTATTCAGTTTGGACTGTTTTCTGGTCCTTCTCTGATACCATCTCTGGTTCCAGCCATACATATTGGTTCTATACAGATGCCTCTCCACTTGCACCCCCCCGTAGGCCCATCCATTAGTCATATACACCCGTCACGACCTCCTTTCTTCCAGTTTGGTCAGCTCAGGTATACATCTTCCATTTCCCAACGAGTGCTTCCCGTGGCTCCTCAGTCTCTGTCTTTTCTTCAGCCAAGCATTCAGATCCATTATAATTTGAATCAGAACTCAGGAAATGCTCTGCCAAGTCAACCCTTTCAAGATGCTTCTTCTCATAATTTATTGAAAAATGATTTGAATAACATTGTATCAAGGGGGTTGGATCTATCTCATGAGAATGGATCAAGGAGGTTGAAGTCAATTTCCCTTACTATTGATAACAAGATTATGTCTGTGTCAGGTTTCCAAGCTGAAGATAAAGGGCCTCATGATGCAGTTGTGAAGAGTTATATACCATCATGGGACGACAAACGATCTGAATGCCAATCGCAATCAGTACCAGCATCCCAGTCTGTTCCTAGTGAAAAAGATTTTAGTTTGTCGAAATCTCAAGTTCCATCAGCTAGCAAGGGGAAAAGAACTGCCTATTCAGTTAGAAATTCTGGCTTCAGACCCTATTTTCCAGCCTCTGAGGCTTCACGTTCAGATTCTAGTGGGTTCTAGAGGAGACTTAGGCGCCCTATCCAACGAACTGAGTTTCAAATTCGGGAAAGCAACAACTCAGGTCCGGATAGTATGTCTAATTTCAGCGGCAAAGGTGTGGGAAATTTACAAGAAATGGGTTTCAGAGAGGTAATATACTCACTAAACCATTGAAGCAAATTGTGGAATCAGAAAGTTTGAGCTCAGGTCCAATTCGTTCCCAGGAGATTGATTCTGAAAGCAGGGTTGGGAAAGAAGCATTGACAAGGAGTCAGGGTAAAAGGAATATTCCTGAAGAAGATGTTGATGCTCCTTTACAAAGTGGCGTTGTGCGTGTTTTTAAACAACCCGGCATAGAGGCCCCTAGTGATGAAGATGACTTTATTGAGGTCAGATCGAAAAGGCCCCCAGTGATGAAGATGGACGTGAACAGAGAGAAAAAGAAATCAAGGTCAAGTCTCAGCCACCACGGAAACCTCGTTCTTCATCTCGAAGTGCTGTGGTGCCAACCAGATCAACCAAGATCACTACATCATTGGGTGGAGAAACATCAAATGACATTCGATCTGATGTTGTTGCCTCCGAGGGGCGAGGCTTAGCAAACAAAGATGTGTCCACTGGGTTCTCTTCTGCGGTTTCCCAACCATTGGCTCTAATTGCCAAGCGGGCTGTGAATACTGATACTCAGGATGATATAAGATCCCATGCTATCAAGTCCATCGAAACAGGTTCTGTTCCTATTATTTCTTCTAGTGGGAAAGACATTGGGCCAAGCTTAATATTTGAGACTAAGAAGAAGGTTCTGGATGATGTTCAAGCACCTTTGGGCTCTTGGGGTAATGCACAGATCAGTCAATAGACCCAACTTGATGAGGCTATGAAGCCTGCCTGGACTGATCCACATATTAACTCTATTGGAGGTCATATTACCTAAGTAAGCGAGGCTCTATTGCCGTCATCATCCATCCTCACGAAGGACAAATCAGTTTTTTCCTCAGCAAGTCCAATCAACTCTTTGCTTGCTGGTGAGAAAATTCAATTTGGTACAGTTACATCTCCAACTGGCCTTCCTCCTAGCACCTGTGTTGTTTCACATGGAATTGGGGCTCCAAGGTCCTTTCGGTCCGACATTCAGATATCTCACAATCTTTCTAAGGTCGAGAATGATTGTACTCTTTTTTTTTAAAAAGATAAGCACCCAAGTGAATCTTGTATCCGTTTAGAAGGTTGCAAGGCTGAAGCTGAGGCGGCTTCTTCAGCAGTTGCTGCCTCTGCCATTAGTAGTAATGAAATCATTGTCAAGGGGCTGGGCTCGGGCTATGTTTCAGATACTACAAGCTTTGGAGGTGCAGATGTTGATGCGATTACGGGCGGTGATGGGGCAGGTGGTTAGCAATCAGGAAGTTAATCAAGAATTGAAGAATCTCTAAGTGTATCTCTTCCTGCAGATCTCTCTGTCGAAACTCCTCCAATTTTCTTATGGCCGCCTCTACCAAGCCCACAGAATCCTTCAAGCCAGATGCTTTCTCCTTATCCTGGGGGTCCACCTTCCCACTTTCCCTTCTATGAGATGAATCATCCAATGTTGGGGGGCCCAATCTTCACTTTTGGCCCATACGAATAATCTGGTGGGACGCAGTCACAGTCCCACAAGAGTTCAATGTTAGGTTCAGGGCATCTTGGGGCATGGCAACAATATCATTCCCACATGGACTCATTCTATGGTCCTTCAGCAGGATACAGCGGCCCTTTCATTAGTCCGCCAGGGTCTATTCCAGGGGTTCAAGCCCCTCCACACATGGTGGTATATAATCATTATGCTCCGGTCGGGCAGTTCGGTCAGGTTGGATTGAGTTTTATGGGCACCACCTATGTTCCATCTGGAAAGCAACCTGATTGGAAGCACAATCCCACATCTTTCGCAATGGGTATTGGTGAGGGAGATATGAATACTAAGAACATGGGTTCTGTACAGCGCAATCCTCCAAACATGCCTGCTCCTATCCAGCACCTTGCTCCTGGGTCGCCTCTTATGCCCATGCCTTCCCCTTTGGCCTTGTTTGATGTGTCTCCTTTCAGGTAAAACACCAAGTGTGACGAATAAGGTGATCAGCGCTCTATTTAATTAAAGAAAAGATGGGCTACACAACTAGGGTTGGCTATCCTCATTTTAAACCATTTGTAAAAGGGTGTGAAACTATCCCTTAGCAGGATTTGAACCCTGTCTACCTCTATTGAAGGTTGGTAATCATACCTTGTAAGAAACCCCTCACGCGATAAGTCAATGCAGCTGCCAAAACTGTGATTAAAAAAAAGAAGAAGAAGAAGTTAATTGCTAATTGCACCATCAAACTAAAACCATCCAACTATCTTGTGTGGAGAACCCAAATGTTGCAACTAATTCAATCCATGAAAGTCACCTCTTTTGTTACCCAGGAACCTCCGGCTTCAACAGGAAACAAAGAAGAAGACGACTTAATAAAAAATGATTGGGATGACAAGGATGTTTTATTACGAAGTTGGATTGCTGGAACCCTCACAGAAGAGTGCACTTATCTGATTGTGGGATGCCAAACAGCCAAAGAAATCTAGGTGTGCTTAGAAGAAAATTATCTTAAAGCCACTAAAGATAAGGAATTTTAACTCAAAGATCAGTTACAAAATATCACAATCGAAGGCAAAACTGTAGACAATTATTTGAAGGAATTTAATGAGTTGTGTGATGGTTTGGCTGCAATAAGCAAACCAGTTGATGAAGACACCAAGGTGATCACTTTTGCTAAAGGACTTGGTCCTAAATATGCTACATTTAGAAAAGTTATGTTGGGAAAACAACCCTACCCTACGATGACTCAACTAATAAACTCTCTCAGGAGTTTTGATCTTCGCGAATGTAAGCAGGAGCCTCCTACTCCAGTTGATCATAATATGGCTTTTATGGCTCAACATGGTAATTATTCTAATCGGGGTAGAGGACAGTTTTCACGAGGAAGGGGTAACTACAATTCCCATACTAACTTCAGCTCACAAGGAAGAATTTTCAAACCATTTGGGCCGCAAAATTACAACCCAAACAACAAAATGCAGCCTGGTCAAACTCAGTCCAGAAGTAACAGTCCAATTGTAGGAGGTGCTGGTGCCAAACAAGATGGTTAACAGTCCAATTACAGGAGCGAAGCAACATTATATACTTTTTGTATGTCCCTTAAATTTGAGATTTGATTAATCAAACTAACCAACTCTTTTATAAATCACAATGAAATGCGTTAATACTGTATCACTATATGCAAATTACTCTCTCACGCACCTAATAAAAATCTAGATAAGTTGATTCTCATATAAATGCGATTACTTTTATTCAACTTTCTCCTACGTTAAAATATCAGATCCCCCACTAAGCTAGAAGTTCGAATACTTGATCCTAATCATCAAATCATTTAAAAGAATAAAAAATAAATAAAAGTAAAAGTAAAAGAAGTTGTCCAAATATCAACCCCACGCACATATGAGACTGAGAGATCCAGTCTTTTATATATTAAATCAACAACCATTCATCCTCAAACATTGCATAATTCTTAAGTACCATCACACTTTATTAATCAGACAGCATAGTTCTTGAGTACCATTACAATTTATTAAAGCATGTTCAAACAAAACCCAAGATATTCCAAATATGTAGAAAAGAAATAGCCACGCTTATTTCCAATCTGAACAAACATCTTTGTTGTTTGAAGGCGTGGGACTCGGAGCTGGACTCGAAATTGATAGACAAGTATCACGCATATAATTACACATAGTGTCAGTATAACCCACACTTGTCAACATGGCAGGCTGGCATTGGTGAGAAACAAAATTAATAAACACCTTGCAACAAGCCGGCCCAACGTCAAAGTACCCGTCGTCGATGAAAGGCACGCAAAATCCTTTTATATCGTCGCCAGCATTCAAACAATCTTCGTTGCTGAAAGGCGTGGCACTCGGAGCTGGCAAGGCATCACAACCGCCACAATATTCGCACAGTGTATCAGCCTCAAGGTCAGTATAACCTCTTGGCAACGAGGCAGGCTGGCATTGGTGAGAAAGAAATGTAGTAACCCCATGGCAACAATGATCCCCAATTTCAAGCCACGGGCCGTTAAAAATGCAAGATTTTATCTCCTCGCGAGCATTCAAACAATCCCTTTCAAGAAGTTCTCTTGCGGAAGTGTTATTTGTACCTTCCATGAATAAAGTGAACACGAGATAGAGTGCTAGCACAATCTTAATTGCCATGATACTAAGAAAAAGAAATGATATTTAACAATTGAGATATAAAGAATGGAAAGAAATGGGGTTCAATTTATAGAGTGGGTTAGGGAGATGAGAAGGTGATTTCATTTTTTTTAAGTATCGTTTTAATTGCCATAACCCAAAAGGCGTGAACTTGGAGGGCAAGATTTCTTAACCAAAGGGTAAACAAATAAGTACGGAGCTGTTTGTACTTCAAAAGAATATGGATCGTTTAAGAGACTTTTGGTTGGTAACTATGTGAACTTTCATGAAGATCGTATATCTATATTCTTTAAAATGAACACCAAAGAAATATATACGTTTAAGAAATTTTACAATAGTTTACCAAAAATTAACATATGACCTCTTTTAAAAGTCACTTTTGAAATAAAAAAATAAAAAAATACAAACTTTACTAAAAATCACCTTATAACATTAACAAATTAATTCCTTAAACAACGAACCTAAATAAGCCTTTGATCATCCTCTTCTCCATTAAGCTTAACACAACATTAACAAAAAATATCAAGAACCCATTCAAAGGCCTACAAACAAAAACCTAAAATCAAATAAACCCAAAACAGAATAACCAACGAAACATTCATTAAAAACTAAATCAACTCACCTCCAAATGTTTAAGGTAAACAAAAACGTTGAGAAAACATACTTCAAAGGCATTCACACCTATAATAAGCCAAAATAAACTCATTGTCCTTTAAATACTATGGAAACCTTGTACTTTATCAATCTTATCTTAGTTTTTTCTCTTTTGGCTGGTTGTGTTGAGTCAACTCGGTGGCTATTAATCGGGTTTGTGATTTTTTTTCAACTTATCGTTTCATTTTCGTCGAAAATTTAGAAATTTTTTGGCAAGAAACTTGTCAGAAAATTGGTATGAATTGAAGAGTGTATCTATGTATAGGTATAGAATGTTAGTGTAAATATAAGTGGTGGGTGTGTTGGATTGGACATAATTGGAATTCCTCATATAAAAAATCAACTATCAATTCACCTGAATCAGATCACTTACATTGTAACAGGGACGTTTGTTCTAAATTTTTCCCTTTTGTTCATCTATGGGACGCCATAGCTAATGTAATACATGTGAGCCATCAAAACCTGCATGAATAAGTCCATTGCTTTGCCCTCCTTGAGTTTATTCTGGAACAACCGTTTCACACAATCAGAGATTACAGGTGATAGCTACAAACTATTACTCTTAGTGATATTGTGGTGGGTCTGCTTTTCACTATTGTTGCTGCTGTTATTCTCGTCCATCTCATTTTCACCACACACACACACACACACAAATCTCTCTCTCTCTCTCTCTCTCTCTCTCTCTATATATATATATATATATATATATATATATATATATATATATATATATATATATTCACAAAATCTCCTATAGGGACTTCTTATGGTGCAGATCTCGATACATACGATTTTTCTAAAATAATAAAAAAAGATTTTTTTGATGAAACTTCATGGATATGATGTCCACAATTAGAAAACCAACTCCAAACCTTTTTATCAAAAAATTCAATAAAAAAATGTTGAAATGAGGTGGTATGTAAAACAACTGTATAAATATTCGTTTTCTATCGTCGATTTATTGGGTCGGCGCCAACAACTTTACTGATTTTAATTTTTTTATAAAATTTCATGGCCATGATCTTCTCACTGTCAAGTGCATATCCATGAAGTTTCATAAAAAAAATTCAATAAAAAACTTTCAAAGGTCGAAAATGCCTATTTGTACAAGTTTTTTACACATCTCATCTCAAAAGTTTTTTTTATTGAATTTTTAATAAAAAATATCGAAGGTGATCTTATCACCGTGGAGATCATATCCATAACGTTTCATAAAAAAATTTAATTTTTTTACTATTTTAAAACAATGGTATGTACTAGAATTTGCATCATTAGTCCTTAGAGGAGGGAGTTTCTCTCTCTCTCTGTCTCTCTCTCTCTCTATATATATATATATATATATATGTATGTATAAATCTTTTGCCAAACGTTCATCAACAGATATTCTTGGGGAGGGTGAAAGTCATGGGGATGGGAAGAGAATCTAGTCTAGAGAGTAAAACGGTGGAAATATATAGAGGGGTATAGATTTGAATGGTTGCAGAACGCTTTAATATATGTGTTGAGTTAAACACCATTAAATGTTGTTAAACCCCTAATACTATTATATTAGGGATATGACTAGAATGTAACCCGAGCGATGCGTCGACGCTTCAAAAAAATATACAATAATTTATAGATCTATATATATTTTACTTTTAAGGCTTTATAATTTATGTTGGTAAACATATATATTTAAGAAACCAAAATAGTCTTGAATATTTATATTCAATGGATATAGATATGCTACAGTGAAACTGTGAGAACAACTAAACAAATATATGCTAAAAAATCAAGTCTTGTAATAGTATCCGTTAACTCCATAAACATGTTTATATATAAATGAGGGCATAAAAATAAATTTTGAATGAGTTTACTTTTTGAACTATCCCAATCATTAAATGATGTGATATATCATGAAACAATCTAATGAATTATAAGTAGCTTTCTTAGGTGAGATGAATATACTCTGGTTATTAGAATTGAAGGGAGCTGAAGAGAATGAACATTAGTAACAACCCATATTTTCTCACGTAAAGGTTGGCCATGAACGATACACCGAAGATAGGGCTTCTCAACAAATTTATACCACTTTCAGAACTGAAGGAATAAAAACTTCTTTCATTTGTCTTAAAATTCACAATGAATAAAACATCTGAATAAACCTGATTCAACACACGAATAAATAAAATTGAGTCATCCTGCAATGTCCAAAATGTAAAACTAAATAAAGCTTATATAAATAAACACTTGGGTTTATGCCCGTACAAATTCATGTATGAAATGAGAAGACAAAAAGACTAAACTACAACCTATACTAGAGTCAATGAAGGGAGATCCACTACATCCAATAAAACTGCAAGCCTGGTCCATCGTCAGTCCTGCTTTCCCTGTCATTAAATACCCGGGAAAAAATATTTGAAATTTGGGTCATACCCCTAGAGTTACAAGGATTTTTCACCGATAAATATGCAATTTGTTACTAACTCATACTTCACGTCTCTCGATCGACGCTCATATGAAATGAGAACCTCTTCTCTCATCTAAAAGCAGTCCAACTTCTATCCCCAAATGAATATCAAATGTAAACTTTCATTATTTAATCATCCAAGTAAAGAATAAACTATTTCCATTATGCGCTAACTACTAGTGGTTCATCATGTCTGGCACCCCTATCCCTGAATAGATTTCTTAATATAAATTTCTCAATATACATAAATTAAGTGCATTTCCTTACGTCATGATACCCTGTGACCCTTATCTACTTCTTCAAATCATTTAATGATTAAATTCACATTCCCTGTTGTCTACCCCATTAGACTACCAGTTTCACTCTCTCAAATTACCAAATTATTATTCTAATTGTCTACACCATTTCTCATTCTTTTTAATGCTTGTCTACTCCTTTAGACTATCCAATTATTATTCTTATTAATAATTGTGTGTCGCATTATTCATTAGGAATCATCTTCATCCTTAATTATCCACATCATTTTATTAGCACAGTCTTATCATCAATTAAACAATGTCTACATCGTTAGACAAAAAGGAAAATATCTATAAGGTATACCATAATGTTTAAATGGGTAAATATAAATGATTATATTAATAATCAATTAATTCAAATGAAGTCCTCACAATTAAATTTTTAACTTACATTTATTCCAATCACACCCGTATCAAGTGTAAGGCATAAACATCTATTATGCATTATAAAGGTCACAATAATATTTATTGTCCACATCCTTAGACAATTTAATTTATTTCAATAGTATCGGGTACTTAATAATATATGTCCTTCCTTATAATTAACACACAAGGGCATCTACCGTTGGTGTTTAATTCATGCTCTATCGGCAAGTCCAAAGGAATCATTACATCCCCTAGAGGATGGAGCCTCTACGTAGTACCCATATGGCCTACACATCGTCAAGGCCACTTGTGCCGACGTGTGGTCAATGACTAGAACGCGCGATCCCCAAGCCGATATGAAAGTCCACTAGTATGTCCACACACAAACATAATATAATGCATATTACCATTCCCATAAAATATGTATAAGTCTCTACTATATAATTACTTAAATACAAGGATATCCCAATCCGTATAAATTGTAGCCTCCTTGTCTTATCCATAACGTATAGTCAATTATTCCATAACTCCTTTTTAAGCCGATACCTTACGACTATTTTTCGATTAAATAATAAGTTTCATAAAAATCTTCTTTGGACTTAAATCACACTTCATAATTTATTACTATATAAATACATAGGCATAGTTATTCACCAAACTAACCTTTCAAAAATATTATAGGTATAGTTTTTCCCAAACTAACCTTACCGGCACATTTAATACCCTTAGCAGGTTGCGGTTTTGACTCAAACTCTAATCATTCTAGATTATTAATAATTATACGCTTCTTAGTACCTTTTCAATAAGGTTTATATGTACATGTATGAGGAGTCAACTAATCGTGGATAAATGGTTATACGTACATATATGAGAAATCCTCAAATATGAATAAGTAGTGTCATCCCAACCTACTATCACAGTCGACGTTAACCATTTAGACTTAGCCCACTAGACTTAGGATACAATTAATACTTAATGTCGTTATATGGTAATAATTTGAGGGATTTTATCATTAATTATAACCTCGTGACATTGAATGAACTCGACTATCCATTTCTTTTTATTTAAACTCTCCTCGAATTAATCATAATATTTTCATCGTATCTTTTAGGGTCTTATCATCAATGTGCCCCTTCCAAAATTTTTCAAATCCTCTAGGTACATCCCAACCCTTTATATATTTATTGCATATAGCTCTATTAAAGAATTCCGCGTAAATCATCTTGTTCATATGGTCTCGTACACCCTTTCGTAGCAAAATCATATCGAATTAAAAAAAATAGAAAAATACGTGGTCAGCGCCCATGCGGTCGAAATGAAAAAAAAAATCTATCTACAAGACCTATACCCTCATAGTTCACTATCCAAGTATAGAAAAACAATCAAAATCAATCAATCGAGACAACCTCCAATGGAACAACAACCCAAAAATAACATTTCTTAAAATTTACCAAACGAATCTGCCCAGATTTTTAAAATGCAGTTTTGAGGCATTTCAGAGCCGTTTTTGGAGAAAGTGAATCAGAGAACAAAATGCAGAAAACAAAATTTTCTACGAGGTAGCATGGACGGAATAGCCATTTTAGTTACCAAAACAGTGAAAAACTGTATTTGAGATAACGGTATAAGTTTTTGATGATTCCTAATTCACCCAATTTCATAGACTTCTCAATTTCAAAAAGTTGTTATACAATTCAAGCCCTAGAACTATGTTATTGCATTTGTATCTAGATAAAGGGTTATACAACATATCTTCAAAAATTAACCTTCCATTTAAACCACATGAATGCATACTTGATACAAGTGGTGACTATTCTAAACATAGGTTACACAATTATCATCACACTACACCAAAAATGCCAAATTGTCACCTTTCAGCCGAACACCATTGTTACGGTGATTGACCGTGACAAAAAAATACGAATTTTTTATCACGGTCAATGATCGTGACAAGTCCTTGACAAAGGCTTGTCACGGCCATTGACCGTGACAAGTCCGTGACAGGTACAATTTTCATGAACTTGTCACGGTCAATGACCATGACAACCTTATGAAATTTTCATGATCAAAGATCGTGACAGGTCCGTGACAACTTTGTCAGTAAAAAAACCATTCCCTCTTCTTTTTTCCCACCATTTTCACTTCCCTCTTTTTTTTCTCTCTTTAAGTGACTGCTCTCTCTCTCTAAGTGATTTTCAGGTTCTTTCCACTCTTTTTGTTCCTTTCGTATATATGTGTGTATATCTGTGTATGTGTGTGTACATGTGTGTGTACATGTACCGGTGTGTGTGTGTGGTGGGGGGAGGGGTTGGGGGATTGGGGGGATGGTGGGTGGGGCGGCAGGGGGTATGGGGGTGGTGTGTGTGTGTGTGTGGGTGAGTGTGTGTGTGTGTGGTGGGGGGGGGGGGGGAAGGGGGAGTGGCGCGGCAGGGGGTGTGGGTGGGGGAGGGGGGAGTGTATGTGTGTTGAAATTAGTTGTTAGGCCCATCTTGCAACCCAATTCCAAGACTTAGAATTGGAATTGGAAGGGCAATTTCAATTTCGTGAAATTAATGGTTGATTTAGGACTTGGAATTAATGTTTTTTTTAGGACATGAAACAAATTGTTAATGTTGATTTAGGACTTGAAATTAATGTTTTGTTTAAGAATTGAAATTAATTGTTAATGTTGACTGAGTACTTGAAATTAATGTTTAGTTTAAGACTTGAAATTAATGTGTAAATACCCAAATACATTTTGTACCAGTAAGTATCAGTACCCAAATATTGTTAGCTAATATATAATGATTCTCTTCATGTTTAAGAGACTTATAGTTCAATTTAATATTTTTCTCACGGAATAGTCACAATAGGAATTGGAATTGGGACTTATAATTATTATTGTTAATTTAATTATGACTTTAATTGGATATAAATGAGTTAGGAGCCTTTAGATTCCCCTTATTAATTGTTGGTTTTGAATTAGTAAGTAGTTAGTTTGAATTGATGATTAGGATTTTTAGTGATTAATTGTACATATAACATGTTGTTGTTTTGGAATTCATAATTAAGTTGTTAAACATTACTATTATACCGTGACAGTTGAAACGGACAAATTGATTAAAAAATATAGATTTAATTGTAACTTTAATTGTAACTTTAGTTGGGAGTTTTCAACTTTTTTCTAAAATTAATTTGTATTATGAACAATATATTATTAATTCATATATATAATATGTTTCATTTATGATAATTAAGTGAAACATACTTGAAATTACATATAGTGTGCACAGATACTAGCCTTTTAGTTCTTATGCGTATGAATTCAATAACCCTTAGACCCGTTCGAGAGTCATTAACCCTGTAATGAGATCTCTCCAATTGTCTCATTTGGATAGTTTGGGACTGCATAATTTCTGTATAATAATATTCTTAGTGGCTTAAACTTGTTACTTTTGGAGGAAGTTCTGCAGTCATATCCTAACGTTCTATAGGTACATACTAGAGTGGCAAGTGTGAGTGTTATTTCAATTGATAAATTTAAATAACACTCACACCTGCGAATCTACGTCATGTACTTGGAGAACTATGGGGATATATGCTACCGATTTTTTCTCAAATCTTAACAATGTTAATGAGCTATTAAGTATATTACCGAAATATGTGGTCTTGAACGGGATATGACCACTCACCCATTAAAGGAGATGGAAAAACTGGGAAATAATATTATAAATTGAATTTGAATTTGAAATTTGCAAATTGAATATAAATAAGACATAATTAAATGAAACATACTATAAATCTAAGTTTTGTTTATACTAATCCACGGATATACGCTTCTTACCTTTAATAGGTGTTTGTTTGTAGTAGCTGTGATAGGTTTCATGGATTTTTGTTTCGTGGCCTTGGGTTTCAAAAATTTTCATTGGTTTTGTGTCTTTCTATGAGGTTTTGTTGCTTTCCACTACACCAAATTTGCCGAATTGTCACGATCATTGACCTTGGCAACTTGTCAAGGTCAATGACAGTGACAATTCTGAGTGAGATAACTTTTTTTATCAGGGACTTATCATGGTCATTGACCATGACAAGTTCGTTAGAATTATCACTGTCATGTCACGGGCCTTTACCGCGACAAGTTTTGTCACGGTTAAGGACTGTGACAAGCCCGTGATAATGTTAAAAAAATTATCACGGTTAATGACCGTGATAATTCTGGGCAGCATTGAAAAACAATCTGCTGGGCAGTTTGGCCACTGCCACTGCCCAACAGTATATTTGTACATGTTATAGAAATGTTGTACCTGTTCAAGCATCATATATCCAAATAAAATACAGATAATGCAAATATACATTCAAAATAGAGACAATATGCATCACGATATAATCCAAATATAATTCAAATGTACCAACTTAAAAATAATTCAATTCAAATAATGTCACTACATGTTTTGGGTAAGGTTATCCGAGGAGGTGAGTAGCCCACACGATATACGAATTGACACACCAACTGATATACATCATGTCGCATTGTTCGCTCAACCACAATGGGGAGTTCTCCTTCTCGGGTATCACATGCGTGACGAGCACCTTGGTCTCAATGTTTGAAGCTCACGTCCATGAACTACTCCACCCTGGACGATATTCGGGTCCCTCAACCCCCGCTCTATCCGCTGGCCATTAAATATGTCTAGTATAAACACGCTCGGCCAACCAAATGTCGACATCGATCGGTCAAAGGGAGCCCAATAGGGAAGTGGATCATCAAAGTCCGCACGTGTCGACGATTAAGTAGCGAGGTCCACATCCTCATCATCCGGCACCTCGTCCTCCCGCACCTCCTCCTCCACACCTTATCCTTCCCTTTCGCCTTGCGTTTTTCTCCTAACGAACACTTCATGAATGAGAACATATCTTGGACCGTCGCCTCCAAATGGGACAACTTCGTGTTATACGAGTCCAGCGTTCGAGCCAACCCGATGTCGCTCGTCTCCAATCCGATGATCCTAGATTTGGCTACCCGCGAGCTCAACCCCCTTGTGATCAGAGCCAAGCACTTGGCTGAGTGCGTCTGTGGACAAAGATGCCTTATCGGCATCAGACTGCGACTCATGCTCTTCCTTAAGCTTTGCTTGAAGCGACAAAAAGCACATTATTAGTAAAATAAGTAAATTAAAAAATTATAACGTAATTAATAAAAAGTAAACTGTCGGATTACTTACAATCATGGTCGCAACGCTCGGGGACACCTCCTTGTCCTTCCCCTTCTTCGTTCGAAGAGCCACATAAGTATCGAGCCTATGTGGCCTACCCCCAGGGCCACTCCCTGTCCCCTGAAATAAAATAAAGTAAAATTAGTATCGTCCCCGCAAAGTAAAATAATGCAGAATAATATATTTTTGTAGTTATAGAAAAATTAAATCTTACCATCATCTTATGCTCCGCCTCGGCATAAGACGTCCGGTTGAAGTAGTGCACGTTCGTCTTTTTTGCTCGGTTTTCCCTCCCTGATTGGCGAGATGCCAATTGTCGCTCCCTGATCTCATTGTCAACGAACTTTTGCCATTGTACCAATGAGATCGACTCCTTCGGCGAGACGAATTCGCGCCTTTGAATAATGGAATCTTGTGTCTTCCCAAAGTACCGGGTTCGCATATTTTTCTTCCACGTCTTGTGTTGCTCCCTCAACTGCTCCAAGGCAGAATCACGTAGCTTTGGATCCATGCTGAATTGTTCCTGTCCAACAAATACAATGTTAGATGCAAATAAATATAAATATAAATATAAAATGAAATCGAAATCGAAATTGAAATATTCATATGAATATAAATATAAATATAAATACATTAACCACCCAAATAGCTAACTTGAGCTCATATGGCACCTCGTTCCAACTAATGTACCCCGGGCCGATGATCGTCTTTACCAGCTCGAGGGATCTCGCTAATAGTCCCGACTTGTTCTTGATGGCCATTCTCAATTTGCCATATTTGGGGAGCCTAGGGGCCAAGGAGCCCTCGCCGCCTCCGCTACCATCGAGCCTAGACGACATCATCATAACAAGCACCATCATCCTCGCCTTAATACCCGAAGGAGATATTTTCTGTAAAAAAATGTTATTAGTACATAACAAAATCAATTAAAAGAAGACATGCAAATATGTACAATTACTACAAATAAAAATGAATTGTTACGGTGAAACACCTCAATTCTGAATTCCAAAACAACAACATCTAGCTCATAATATGTACAATTACTAAAAATCCGAAACATCCCCACCCCACCCCCATCCCTACTGCCCACACACATGCACACTACACAAGAGTAAAAATGATAAAGTGCAAATCAATTAAAAGCATTGAAATGGATGTTTTGATACAAATTAGAATATTTATTACAAATTATAAAATTGTTTAAAATTTGGGTTATCATAAAAAATGAATTGATATTCGAAAGGAGCAGCCAAGTCATCCACACTACTATTTAGACGTTTTGGTGTGTGTTGAACAATGGACCATGACTCGTTGTTAGCACCTCTGCGAAACACATCCCCCATTCTATTTGTCTCACCCATCCACTCTTTGTATTTCGGATATCCCATCACAGCTACCGCAACTAATCACCTATTAAAGGTACGAAGCGTATATTCATGGATTAGTATAAACAAAACTTAGATTTATCGTATGTTTAATTTAATTATGTCTTATTTATATTCAAATTCAATTTATAGTAGAAATTTCTATTTCCTCCATCTCCTCTAAAGGGTGAGTGGTCCTATCCCATTCATGACTGCATTTTTCTGTAATATACTTAACAGCTCATACACATTGTTACAATTTAAAAAAAATTCGGCAGCATATCCCCGTAGTTCTCCAAGTACACGACGTAGATTAGGAAGTGTGAGTGTTATTTCAATTGATCAATTGAAATAACAGTCATATTTTTCAATCTAGTATGTACCCAGAGAACATTAGGATACGAATGCAGAACTTCCTCCAAAAGTAAGAACTTTTAGCCACTACGAATATTATACGGAAATTATGCAGTCCCAAACTGTCCAAACGGGACAATTCGAGAGATCTCATTACAGGGGTAATGACTCTCGAACGGGTCTAAGGGCTATTGAATGCGTACGCATAAGAACTAGAAGGCTAGTATCTATGCGCACTATATGTAATTTCAAGTATGTTTCATTTAATTATCATACTATATATATATTGTTCGATATACAAAGTAATTTTAAAAAAAAGTTGAAAAATCTCACCCCCATATGGAAAATAATCTAGTGGTCATGCCACTTTTAAAATTAATCAACCCAACATCGATCCACTATAATCCAACAGTAATGTCAACAACAAATGTGTATCCCGTACTCCTTCTAATTCATCTACTCAATTAATTATTTTCATCAATTAAACTAACAATTAAAGTATACAATTATTAATTTACAAATTTACAATGAGGGTCAATCCTACTTTCATAATTAGTCATATATTAATTTACTAATTTACAATGAGGGGCAATCTTATATTAATTTACTAAAAAAATTAATAACCTATGAATTCGTTTACAAGGGACATTACGCATATACACGCACACCACACACACATATACATACACGCGCACATACACACACACACCCGCACACATTCACAAACACACACGCAGCCCCCCACCCACCCATCCCCACCCCCTCCCCCCGCCAACCTGCCCCACCCTTTTCCCTCACCCTGCCATACCCCCTTCCCCCACCACACACACACACACACCACTACACACAGACGCACACACACCACACATGCACACACAAATAACCCCCCATCCCTGCCCCCTCCCCCCCCCACCTGCCCCACCCCCTTCCCCCACCCTGCCCCACCCCCTATCCCCACCCCTACCCACCACACACATGCACACACACACATGCACACACATATATATATATATATATATATATATATATATATATATATACACACACACACACACATATATATATATATATATATATATATATATATATATATATATATATATATATATATATATAAATGGAAGAGAGAGAGAGAGAGAGAGAGAGAGAGAGAGAGAGAGAGGGAGAGCAGCGTAGAGAGAGAGAGAAAAAAGGAGGGAAGAAGTCGGTGGGGAAAAAAAGAGGGGAAAGGGTTTTTTGCTGTAACATTTATCACGGACGCATCACGGTCCTTGACCGTGATAATATTATAAGGATTGTCACGGTCATTGATCGTGACAAGTCTTTGCCACGGGCTTGTCACGGTCATTGATCATGACACAAAACGCGTATTTTTTGTCACGGTCAATGACCGTGATAAGGCTAGCCGCTGTAAGGGTGCCAATTTACCCATTTTGGTGTAGTCTTCGTGGCTTTTCAAACTCAGCTATTCTTATTTACACTTTTCTGCTGACTCACTTTGCTATTTAAATGCAAACTCACACTGTGCATTGAAAGGTTGGGTTTCTTGGGTTTGGTTTCATGGGGTTCTTCAAATAGAAGACCCCCTCTTGAAAAAATCATGTTCAAAGGTCTTTGATTGTTTACAGCTATGATAGAGTTTGAGGCGTAATCAAGAAGCTATGGATTTCAGATTTTTCATACAAGAAGCTATCGTTTATGATTTAGTTTTGTATTTTTTGTTTTATTATGTATCTGAAATACACTCATTCTTCTATATTTCCTTATCAAAACCAGACAGTAGAGGTGAGAGCTACTACAGGAATGGCACTGAAGAAAAAAAGTAGATTAACAGAAGCCCGGATATGATCCGAGGCGTGGGCAACACAGGCGATGGGGGCTTGACTTGGGTATCATTTCCCCTTTCTTACGAGTTTATGATATCTTTTTATAGAGAACTGAATTGATTCTTTAGTTCTTCTTTTGAAATAACATGATAGTTGTGTGTATCCCCATTCGAGTTTATCATTGATCTATCTCTCTGTGTGTATCCCGATTTGATTTTAGCATATATTATCTTCTTTTATGTTTTGGGCGGATGTTTTCGTAACCACATAAGAATCTCCTTTAAACTCTAGGATCCCTTTTTTTATTTTATGTGCTTCAGATAGGAAGTCATGGAAGTATTGAGGATAATAATTCAAACCATTTCAAAGTATCAGTTACAATGGACAAGTCTCATGCACCACCCAGGCTATTTGAATAAATTTTAATGAGTCTCCTTATTTTGTGTAGAGCAGTTACGTAGGTTTTTGAATCAGTCTCATCAGCCCAATCAAGCCATCCAACTGCCCACGTTATAGTTATGTTAATCGTGTCCATAGTTTTAGGAGTTGAACGTGTCTTTGTAAATCCTCTATATAAACTCAGTGTAGTTACGTTCTTATCAGTGTGAAAAAGAACAAAAGATTTCTTTATCCAAACTATAAATTTCTACATGATATCGGAGCTATCAAACTCTCACGAGTAATCTTGATCCTAGTATTTCGGTTCTCAGATGGCGGTAGCCAACATTTATTGCTACCGTCCGCCGGGTACAAAAAATTTCGTATCTCGATCCTTTCTCGATTGCTCAAGTCAATAAGGTTTTTCAATAAATCAATCTCTTTTGGAAGTCGATGATTTGTTGTGTCCTCCTGTAATCTTGACCTTCCGTTCAAGCAAATTCCTTCACTTGCTCGAACTGATATTTTTTTCGTTGAAAGAGATCATTTGGATTAGTTTTCAATCGCACAAATATTCCAACTAAAAATATTTGTTTCCCCCATTCAACTTTCCCAGATGGAAGGTCCCAAATACTTTATTGATTTCAAGACAAATACTTAATTGATTTCAGGAAAAAAAAAGGTTATTGCTACATCACCTCCACTTAATAGCGTGGTTTGAAATTGAGGAGGAAAAGACCTCTAGTCTCACGTGTTGACATTCGTGAGAATATATCAGTAGATTGCAAGAATGGCACCCAGAAAATTCCTGGTGCCACACACCTCTCATGAAAATCAAAAATTGTCCATGATTGACTTTATCATTACAAGTCGTTGGTACTCATGCAGGTTCCTTGGAAAATAGTCACCTGATCCCAAAATTCAACTGGCCTCTGAATCCATTGAGATGAAGCCTAAGAAGTAACGAGACTCTGAATCCATAATGATCAAACCCAAGAATTCAAAAGCCTCTGAATCCATCGTGATCAAGCTACTTTTGGCCTAAAAGTCCCATTACAGGTGTCGGTCCATCCAAAATCGATACTTAAGCCTCTGAATAAATTTTGATCAAGCTGATAACGGTATAAGAGACCTCATTATTTTTTTGTGAAGCTGAGTATCACACCCTTGCGTTTACCGTGACGCAAATCAATGGGTCTTTTTTATTCTCAAGGTTTTTGTCGACATTGGAGATCTTCTCACTCGGTTCGATCGCACTCATAACCAAAACTTTATCAAGTTAGCAATTTCAAGCTCAATGCAAGGATTGTCATTTCAAGCTCAACTTTTTAATCAATTTTTATCAAGCTTTGTGTGTCCATTCCGCCCACACTATGCTTGAGAGGGAGTACTGACGATAACAGTTCAAACCATTTCAATGTCTCAGTTACAATGGACAAGTCTCATGCACCACCAAGGCTATTTGAATAAATTTGAATGAGTCTCCTTATTTTGTGTAGAGCAGTTAAGTAGGTTTTGAATCAGTTTCATCATTCCAGTGAAGCCATGCAACTGCCCACATTATACTTATGTTAATCGTTTCCAAAGTTTTAGGAGTTGAATGTGTCTTTGTAAATCCTCTATATAAACTCAGTGTAGTTACGTTCTTATCAGTGTGAAAAAGAACATAAGCTTTCTTTATCCAAACTATAAATTTCTACAGGAAGAAGCTTTGCATCAATCGTGGGGTTTTACTGTTTTAATGGTTTCAGTTTTTTTTGTATGGTTTTAGTTATTTCAGTAATTAATCAGTTGTTTAGTTTATTACCCACGTTCTTATTTGTCCCGATGCTTTCATTCGAGTTTTAATGGCTTTGGATTCATAATTTTGTTTCAAAGGAGATTTTGAACTTTATGCCACGGCCCCCACATATGCAATACTGGGGCATATATTTAATATCATGTATAACTTTCATTCGAGTCTTATTACCCACATTATTTTCCCTTTTCTACAGATCTACATATATTTAATGGTAGGGAAAAGCAAGTGAATCACCAACCTACAATTTAAAGAATTAGCAACACTTGAAAAGGTAAGCTTTATATAGAAATTCATGCCACTGTCCTCACATATACAATACAAATACTGGATTTGTTTTGTTTATTTTTCCTCAAACAAAAGATTTGTGTTGGCGGGTTCAAATTTGAATTCATTTTTGGTTTCAAACACGTTTTTTGGATTTCTAATCTTTTGCGAATATGACACAAATGATGATGAGGATGGGGTGTCCGAGTCTGCCAGGGCTAATGATGAGGCATCCAAACACCACAGGGTGACCGAGTCCCCAGTTCTTGAATATTAGATCCATGAATTGCCACTGTGTATCAACATTAGCTCTAAATCTTTTGTTGTTCTTCAGAATCAGATCTTTCTTACTTGCTCTTTACGATTATGAGTAAGATAGCAGGAACTGGTAATGCTCCATCAATTGCCAATGTGTATCAATATAAGATCCAAGTCGTTCAAAAGGTATCCACCTCTCCCTCTCAAATCATTTTTTGTTGTTCTCTTTACATACATATTGGTAATGCTCCACAAGATATTTATTACTTACTATTTGCAATTATGATTAAGATAGCAGGAACCGGGGACGGTGGATGCTGGGATTAATTATTGTAGTTTTGGTTTGGTAGTGGTGAAATGCTTTTATTTTCCTTTGTTTCATGAGGGTTTCTTTACCTTCTGTTTCATGTGGGATTAATTATTGTAGTTGGGTTTGCAGTTACTTCATAGATTTTATTATTTCATTCACCCCACGATTTTGTTCATTCATTTTTACACTTAAAAAATACCTTGAGGTTTGTACACAACAGTTTTTTAATAATATTTTAACTTTTTATGAGTAGTTTGAAATGTTGGAATCATACACTATTACATTCAAGTAGTTTGAAATGTTGGAATAATATTTTATTATTACTTTCAAATGTTGGAATCATATACTATTATTTCATTCTGCCGCAAGATGTGTTCATTCTAAATAATTGTTCTTTCAATTTATTCTCTCCCTCTATCTGTCTTTGCAAGCTTAAAAACTCCCGACTCTGTAAGGAGTACAATAAACATAGTTTACTTGAAAGAATGCAAGCTTTTGCAATCACTCTCTTAGATCGTAAAAAAATGAATATATGCAAGATTTTTCAATCACACTCTTAAAAAACGGATTTATAAGCGTTGCATTTGGGGGTTTGGATTTGTGCTTTTCTTGTTTTTTTTTTCTGATTTCCGGAGTTATAATTTTTATGTAAGATTTAGTCTAAAACTCTTTTGTGATTTCAAGTACACTGGAAGCGATTGGCAGACCATAGTGCAAAGAGATGATGGTAGTGGAATAACATTGAATATTCTGAAGCAGGTACAAGAAAACATATCAAGTCTGTAACGATTTATAGCAACTAATGAACTCCATTATTGATATGTAATTTGTACTTATGTTATAGCATCTAATGAATTTTTATCCTTCATTTAACGGTTTCACTCTTTATGTTTTGGAAAGGGATACAAGTTGCTACTTATATGAGTTCAATGAAATGCTACTCACCCTTATTTGTTCATCTACTTGAATTAGTTATATTAAAAATAGGGATGTGAAAGTATGTTGTAGACAAATAATAGTATATGATATGTTGTTCGTTTTGTAAAAAAATTTCTAAATTATATTGTTCATTTTGTTATTGATGCGCAAGTTTTGTTGGGGTGTCAATGTTATGTTTTGGTATTACATGACACGTCTTGGACACGTACATAACATGACACGTCTAACACGGTTAATAATTTTGACACCCAAATAGAACGAGTAAAAATACGATTAAAACGAGAATACATAAAAACACTAATTATGAACACAATGTCATACGACATCATATGACTCTGAAACGTATTTCTTTGTTGCAAACTAAATACGACGTATGATTAAAAAAACTCAAACAAATATTGTATAGGTAAAGTGACGGTCAAGGAGTTATCAATTTTAAAGCAACACACGGGGCCACTGTTGAAATCACTGTCGTGTGTGAGGTGAAATATTTTTGACATGTCCATTTGAATCATTTGAGACATCGGGGGCAAGACTCAATGTAAAACTTTGACATAATAAATCTGAATAAATTAAACATGACACAGATAAACACGACACGATATGACATTATTTTTTATCAATCAAGAAAAGTACCCAAATAATAGTGTCACAACATTTTTTTAAATAAGAAACGAACCCAATTTTTTTCTTTTTTTTAATTACGTAGTTTCAAAATTTTCACCGTTTTGCAATTACGTACATTGGAAATTTTCGTCCTGCCTTCAGGCACATGCACACACTAGTGTGTGTGTGTGTGTATATATATATATATATATATTTGAGAAGTTAACTATATTTTTGTATTTGTTTGACTGCAAGGTTTGAACACTTTGTAATAGAAAATGTGTTTTTATCATTTGCTTAGTAAAAGAAACACTTTTACGGAACTAAATTCAAGATTTGATTAGGTTGATTGAAGTTATGGCCATATTCCAGAATATTCATCATTAGATAGCTTCCAACTTTATGTTGTAGCATTGTAAGAGGAACTATTCGATTAGAATTATGTCAAATATATTTTTAGCACAACCACCATGAAAAGAGTAGTATTTCATAAAATGTTGAATAATATTTACTTGATTGGAGTGGATTTCATGTCAATTATTTTTTTTATTGAAAATTTAACAAAAAATTTCTTGTAATTGTCAACTAATAACATAAAAATTTGCTAATTAAATATATTTGGTTACGTATTTCTATAATATTTGTATAAAAATTTTCTTTTAGTCTTTCTATATTAGATTTGAAAAACATTCGCGCATCGCGCGGGGTTAAAACCTTGTTTTAGATTAAACCTCACTTCAAACTCTACGTCAACTTAATATCATGATCCAAATTAACTCAAAAAATATTAATATATGACTCTTAGTACTTTCCTCCAATAATGTTTATAATTTTATAAATTTAACGTTTATAACAAGTTTGATTGAAACAACGAAATTGCGAAAATAAGTAACCGTCTTACATCTTCAACTAGTGGAGTGAGTCCAAAATCTTTATCTTAGGTATTTTTTTTTATCAATGTCCGATTGATTGACGCTGATTTGTGCTTGATTTTAAATATGCTGTATGAAAGAAACATTATAAATATGAAAAATGTTTCATAGTTTTATCAATTTCCCAAAAAAAATTCACCTTACCCCCCCAATACAACCCAATCTTATAACCCATTTTCCAACTTCTGTGGAAAATGTACTACTTTTTAACATTTTCCAACTTTGTGATCAATCACACCCTAAGATAAAAAAGGTTATGCGTAATTTGATTATATTTGATAGTCATAAGAAACAAATGAATTATTCAATGGATATATCTCCATTTGACAACAGACAATAATACATTTTTGACAAGTGTGTAAGCATCTCCAACACAACAATTTTTATTTTACAGGACCGAAGCAACATTGTGTACTTTTTGTATGTCCCTTAAATTTGAGATTTGATTAATCAAACTAACCAACTCTTTTATAAATCACAATGAAATGCGTTAATACTGTATCACTATATGCAAATTGCTCTCTCACGCACCTAATAAAAATCTAGTCAAATTGATTCTCATCTAAATGAGATTACTTTTATTCAACTTTTTCCTATGTTAAAATATCAGATCCCCCACTAAGCCAGAAGTTCGAATACTTGATCCTAATCATCAAATCATTTAGAAGAATAAAAAGTAAATAAAAGTAAAAGAAGTTGTTCAAATATCAAGCCCCACGCACATATGAGACTGAGAGATTCATTCTTTTATATATTAAATCAACAACCATTCATCTTCAAACATAGAAAAATTCTGAAGTACCATCACACTTTATTAATCAGACAACATAATTGTTGAGTACCTTTAAAATTTTTAAAACATGTTCAAACAAAACCCAAGATATTCCAAATCCGTAGAAAAGTAATAGCCACGCTTATTTCCAATCTGAACAAACATCTTTGTTGTTTAAAGCGTGGGACTCGGAGCAGGACCCGAAACAGATTGACAAGCATCGCACATATAATTACACATCGTGTCAGTATAACCCACAGTTGTCAACATGGCAGGCTGGCATTGGTGAGGAACAAATTTAATAAACGCCTTGCAACAAGCCGGCGCAACATTAAAGTACCCAAACCCAACATCAACGTCGATGAAAGGCACCCAAAATTCTTTTATGTCGTCGCCAGCATTCAAATAATCACTTTCAAGAAGTTGTCTTGCTGAAGAGTTATCTGTACGTGCCATAAATAGATTGAACACGAGAGAGAGTGATAGAACAATCTTAATTGCCATGATACAAAGAAAAAGAAATGATATTTAGCAATTGAGTTATAAAGAATGGAAAGAAATGGGGTTCAATTTATAGAGTGGGTTAGGGAGATGAGAAGGTGATTTCATTTTTTTTAAGTATCGTTTTAACTGCCCATACCCCAAAAGGCGTGAACGTGAAGGGCAAGAGATTGAACTGAGTTTTTTAATCAAAGGGTAAACAAATAAGTACGAAGGTGTTTGTACTTCAAAAGAACTATGGATCGTTTAAGAGACTTTTAGTCTTAAGTTTTTGGTTTGTAACGTGGTTTGACATAGAGTAACTATATGTCATTTTCATAAATATTGTCTATCTATATATCTATCTTAGAATATACCCTAAAGAAATTATAAAGATTTGGATAATTTACCCCTTCAAAAACATATAAAAAAGGGACATTTTTTCACAAAAAATTGATAAGGTGCTGACTCAGTCCAACCAGCAGCACGTGGTTCCCATATCTGAGAAGACTCCTAAGATCTCAGAGTAACCAACGCTTCCTAATCTTGTGGAACAGTAGACTGGTTATGATTCTCAGATATAGGCATCTTTGAGTTTAGATGAATTTCCTCTAAACTCTCAAATCAGTTGTATTGTGTATTCTATAAATTATGTAGCTCATCGATGTTTAATTATGACTAAACAATATATTGAGAGTTCTATTTATTTCAAACTCTACATGGTATCAGAGCTTCAGAGTTCAATGGCTAACATTCTCCTCGTTCCTCCACTTCTACCACCGGACTCCCTTTACCCATGAGTTCACTACATCAGATCCAGAACGAATGTATCCCAGTTCCAATATAGATGAGATTTATCCCTCCGGGAGGTCACGATACTTCCCGAGGCAGCCTCGTGTTCACCCCCCTCCGTCACTACCTTCTGTGCATAAAACTTCCCCAAGAGGTGAAACTGAACGGCCTGGTCCTTCTACTTCCCTAGAAAATGTCACCTGTTATAATCGTGCTGAAAGAAGTGAATCTACTACTTTGCAGACAGGGACTTATGATGACCATCAGGAAAAGTTGGAATCATCTGAATTTGTTGATGTCAGGCTAGAGAATTTGTTGAAGAGCAGAAAGTGGATAAAGTTACCACACCGAGGTGTGATTCACAGTCTTCACTCTCTGTTTCAAGTCCCCCCAGGTCTCCAATTCAGCTCTTCCATGATGAGTTGGATGAATCTGGGGAATCTGCAGGAGAAGGAAAAGAGATTCCTCTGCCATATGGCAATTCTATTGGCTTGAGTGAAAAATCTGGAAAAGACAATGTGTTGGCATCATCAAATTCTATCTCAGCTAGTGAGGACGAAGAATGGAGTCTTGAGAATAATGAAGAGCTGCAGGAGCCAGAAGAGTATGATGAGTATGAAGATGGTTATCAGGAAGAAGACGAAATGCATGAAGGGTATGATGAGAAGATTGATTTGGACCATGAATTTGAAGATATGCATTTAGAAGAGAAAGACTCGTCTCATACAGAAGACATGATTCTGGGCTTTAACGAAGGTGTTGAAGTTGGAATACCTGGTGATGTATTTGAAAGCAATTCAAGGAGTGAAGAAACTGAACTTGGGATACCTGAAGTTTCTGCTGTAACTGTAGAAGAACAGGGATCTAAAACTGAAATTGGAATCCAAGATTCAGTTAGTGAGCCTATAAATGCTCCTACTAGTGTTTCTGGTGAATCTGATCAGTACAAAGTCCCATATTTAGTTGATGTGGCATCACATTCTTCTTCTGGTCTGGCTATTGTGTCTTCTGTATCTTCTGTTCCAAATCAAGCTGATTTACCGGTTATTCAGTTTGGTTTGTTTTCTGGTCCTTCTCTGATACCATCTTCATAGGCTGTTCCAAAACATACAGATTGGTTCTATACAGATGCCTCTCCACTTGCACCCCACCCCCTAGCCCCATCCATTAGTCATATACACCCGTCGCGACCTCCTCTCTTCCAGTTTGGTCAGCTCAGGTATACATCTTCCATTTCCCAAGGAGTGCTTCCCGTGGCTCCTCAGTCTCTGTCTTTTCTTCAGCCAAACATTTAGAGCCATTATAATTTGAAACAGAACTCAGGAGCTGCTCCGCCAAGTCAACCCTATCAAGATGCTTCTTCTCATAATTAATAGAAAAATGACTTGAATAACCAGTCTGGCATTGTATCAAGGGGGTTGGATATATCTCATGAGAATGGATCAAGGGGGTTGAAGTCAATTTCCCTTACTGTTGATAACAAGATTATATCTGTATCAGGTTTCCAAGCTGAAGATAAAGGGCCTCATGATGCAGTTGTAAAGAGTTATATACCATCATGGGACGACAAACGATCTGAAAGCCAATCGCAATCACTACCAGCATCCCAGTCTGTTTCTAGTGAAAAAGATTTTAGTTTATCAAAATCTCAAGTTCCATCTCCTAGCAAGGGGAAAAGAACTGCCTATTCAGTTAGAAATTATGTCTTCAGACCATCTTTTCCAGCCTCTGAGGCTTCTCGTTCAGATTATAGTGGATTCCAGAGGAGACTTTGGCGCCCTATCCAACAAATTGAGTTTCGATTTCAGGAAAGCAACAACTCAGGCCCGGATAGTATGTCTAGTTTCAGTGGCAAAGGTGTGGGAACTTTTACAAGAAATGGGTTTCATAGAGGTACTACGCCCATTAAACCATTGAAGCAAATTGCGGAATCAGAAAGTTTGAGCTCTGGTCCAATTCATTCCCAGGAGATTGATTTTGAAAGCAAGGATGGGAAAGAAGCATTGACAAGGAGTCAGGGTAAAAGGAACATTTCTGAAGAAGATGTTGATGCTCCTTTACAAAGTGGCGTTGTGGGTGTTTTTAAACAACCCAGCATAGAAGCCCCCAGTGATGAAGATGACTTTATAGAGGTCATATCGAAAAGGCAAATGCTGAATGATCGACGTGAACAGAGAGAAAAAGAAATCAAGGTCAAGTCTCATCCACCACAGAAACCTAGTTCTTCATCTCGAAGGGTTGTGGTGCCAACCAGATCAACCAAGATCACTGCATCATTGGGTGGAGAAACATCAAATGACATTCGATCTGATGTTGTTGCCTCCAAGGGGCGAGGCTTAGTAAACAAAGATGTGTTCACTGGGTTCTCTTCTGCGGTTTCCTAACCATTGGCCCCAATTGCCAAGCGGGCTGTGAATGCTGATACTCAGGCTGATATAAGATCCCATGCTATCAAGTCCATCCAAACAGGTTCTGTTCTTGTTATATCTGCTAGTGGGAAAGACATTGGGCCAAGCTTAATATTTGAGACCAAGAAGAAGGTTCTGGATGATGTTCAAGCACCTTTGGGCTCTTAGGGTAATGCACAAATCAGTCGACAGACCCAACTTGATGAGGCTATGAAGCCTGCCTGGTTTGATCCACATATTACATCTATTGGAGGTCATACTACCTCAGTAAGCGAGGCTCTATTGCCGTCATCATCCATCCTCATAAAGGACAAATCAGTTTCTTCCTCAGCAAGTCCAATCAACTCTTTGCTTACTGGTGAGAAAATTCAATTTGGTGCGGTTACATCTCCAACTGTCCTTCCTCCTAGCACCTGTGTTGTTTCACATGGAATTAGGGCTCAAAGGTCCTTTCGGTCCGATATTCAGATATCCCATAATCTTTCTAAGGTCGAGAATGATTGTACTCTTTTTTTTTAAAAAGATAATCACCCAAGTGAATCTTGTATCCATTTAGAAGGCTGCGAGGCTGAAGCTGAGGCGGCTGCTTCAGTTGTTGCTGCCTCTGCCTTTAGTAGTGATGAAATCATTGTCAAGGGGCTGGGCTCGGGCTCTGTTTCAGATACTAAAAGCTTTGGAGGTGCAGATGTTGATGCTATTACAGGCGGTGGTGGGGCTGGTGGTCAGCAATCAGGAAGTCAATCAAGAATTAAAGAATCTCTAAGTTTATCTCTTCCTGCGGATCTCTCTGTCGAAACTCCTCCAATTTCCGTATGGCCGCCTCGACCAAGCCCAAAGAATCCTTCAAGTCAGATGCTTTCTCATTATCCTGGGGGTCCACCTTCCAACTTTCCCTTCTATGAGATGAATCATCCAATGTTGGGGGGGCCAATCTTCGCTTTTGGCCCATACGAAGAATCTGGTGGGACCTAGTCACAGTCCCAAAAGAGTTCAATGTCAGGTTCAGGGCATCTCGGGGCATGGCAATAATGTAATTCCCACATGGAGTCATTCTATGGTCCTTCAGAAGGATACAACGGCCCTTTCATTAGTCCGCCATGGTCTATTCCAGGGATTCAAGCCCCTCCACACATGGTGGTATATAATCATTATGCTCCGGTCGGGCAGTTCGGTCAGGTTGGATTGAGTTTTATGGGCACCACCTATGTTCCATCTGGAAAGTAACCTGATTGGAAGCACAATCCCACATCTTCCGCAATGGGTATTGGTGAGGGAGATATGGATACTATTAACATGGGTTCTGCACAGTACAATCCTCCAAACATGCCTGCTCCTATCCAGCACCTTGCTCCTGGGTCGCCTCTTATGCCCATGCCTTCCCCTTTGTCTTTGTTTGATGCGTCTCCTTTCCAGGTAAAACACCAAGTGTGACGAATAAGCTGATCAGCGCTCTATTTAATTAAAGAAAAGATGTCTACACAACTAGGGTTGGCTATCCTCATTTTAAACCATTTGTAAAAGGGTGTGAAACTATCCCTTAGCAGGATTTGAACCCTGTCTACCTCTATTGAAGGTTGGTAATCATACCTTGTAAGAAACCCCTCACGCGATAAGTCAATCCAGCTGCCAAAACTGTGATTAAAAAAAGAAGAAGAAGAAGAAGAAGAAGAAGTTAATTGCTATTTTCACCATCAAACTAAAACCATCCAACTATCTTGTGTGGAGAACCCAAATGTTGCAACTAATGCAATCCATGAAAGTCACCTCTTTTGTTACCGAGGAACCTCCGGCTTCAACAGGAAACAAAGAAGAAGATGACTTAATAAAAAATGATTGGGATGATAAGGATGTTTTATTACGAAGTTGGATTGCTGGAACCCTCACAGAAGAGTGCACTTATCTGATTGTGGGATGCCAAACAGCCAAAGAAATCTGGGTGTGCTTAGAAGAAAATTATCTTAAAGCCACTAAAGATAAGGAATTTTAACTCAAAGATCATTTACAAAATATCACAATCGAAGGCAAAACTGTAGACAATTATTTGAAGGAATTTAAGGAGTTGTGTGATGGTTTGGCTGCAATAAGCAAACCAGTTGATGAAGACACCAAGGTGATCACTTTTGCTAAAGGACTTGGTCCCAAATATGCTATATTTAGAAAAGTTATGTTGGGAAAACCACCCTACCCTACGATGACTCAACTAATAAACTCTCTCAGGAGTTTTGATCTTCGCGAAAGTAAGCAGGAGCCTCCTACTCCAGTTGATCATAATATGGATTTTATGGCTCAACATGGTAATTATTCTAATCGGGGTAGAGGACGGTTTTCACGAGGAAGGGGTAACTACAATTCCCATACTAGCTTCAGCTCACAAGGAAGAATTTTCAACCATTTGGGTATCAAAATTATAACCCAAACAACAAAATGCAGCCTGGTCAAACTCAGTCCAGAAGTAACAGTCCAATTGTAGGAGGTGCTGGTGCCAAACAAGATGGTTTCCAGATATGTGGGAGAACTAATCATACTGCCATAACCTGCTACTACCGGTGGGATGTTTCCTACCAACCAACTGAAGGATCTTCGCAACACGGCATGATGACAGGAAGTAAAAAAACACTCAAGATGATACCTTCTATCTAGATTCGGGAGAAACCACTCACATGACAAACTCGTCAGGTAACTTTACTTCTTTACACTTATACCATGGCCGTGATAAAGTTGAGATTGGTGATGGTAATCAACTTGATATAACTCATGTTGGAGACAAGTACTTGAATTCATATTTGCAGTTGAAAAATATGATTTTGGTTCCCAACTTGCATAAGAACTTAGTCTCTATTGGTAAGTTAACACAAGATAACAACTGCACTATTGAGTTTACTAATAATAACTTTGTTATCAAGGATCAGAGGACAAAGAAAATTCTGGCGAAGGGAAGTAAGAAGCAAGGCCTGTATGCACTCAATGGAGAGGAAGTGGCAACCCTCACAGCAGTGCATAGTGATAAGTCTAGTAGTCTTTGGCATCAAAGACTTGGACATCCAAGACCAAAGTCTCTTCATGTTTTAAATAATTCAAGTTGTTTGAAAATTATTGATTGGAATATAAACCCCCCAACCCATTTTCCAACTTCTGTGGAAAATGTACTACTTTTTAACATTTTCAACCTTTGTGATCAATCACACCCTAAGATAAAAAAAAAAGGTTATGCGTAATTTGATTATATTTGATTGTCCTATAGTCTTCATAAGAAGCAAATGAATTATTCCATGGATATATCTCCTTTTGACAACAGAGCAAAATAAATTTTTGACAGGTTTGTAAGCATCTCCAACACAACAGTTTTTATTTTACACGAGCGAAGCAACATTATATACTTTTAATATGTCCCTTAAATTTGAGATTTGATTAATCAAACTAACCAACTCTTTTATAAATCACAATGAAATGCGTTAATACTGTATCACTATATGCAAATTACTCTCTCACGCACCTAATAAAAATCTAGTCAAGTTGGTTCTCATCTAAATGCGATTACTTTTATTCAACTTTCTCCTACGTTAAAATATCAGATCCCCCACTAAGCTTCGAATACTTGATCCTAATCATCAAATCATTTAAAAGAATAAAAAATAAATAAAAGTAAAAGTAAAAGTAAAAGTAAAAGAAGTTGTCCAAATATCAAGCCCCACGCACATATGCGACTGAGAGATCCAGTCTTTTATATATTAAATCAACAGCCATTCATCCTCAAACATTGCATAATTCTTAAGTACCATCACACTTTATTAATCAGACAGCATAGTTCTTGAGTACCATTACAATTTATTAAAGCATGTTCAAACAAAACCCAAGATATTCCAAATCTGTAGAAAAGAAATAGCCACGCTTATTTCCAATCTGAACAAACATCTTTGTTGTTTGAAGGCGTGGGACTCGGAGCTGGACCCGAAATTGATAGACAAGTATCACGCATATAATTACACATAGTGTCAGTATAACCCACACTTGTCAACATGGCAGGCTGGCATTGGTGAGAAACAAAATTAATAAACGCCTTGCAACAAGCCGACCCAACGTCAAAGTACCCGTCGTCGATGAAAGGCACTTAAAATCCTTTTATATCGTCGCCAGCATTCAAACAATCTTCGTTGCTGAAAGGCGTGGGACTCGGAGCTGGAAAGGCATCACAACCGCCACAATATTCGCACAGTGTATCAGCCTCAAGGTCAGTATAACCTCTTGGCAACGAGGCAGGCTGGCATTGGTGAGAAAGAAATGTAGTAACCCCATGGCAACAATGCTCCCCAATTTCAAGCCACGGGCCGTTAAAAATGCAAGATTTTATCTCCTCGCGAGCATTCAAACAATCCCTTTCAAGAAGTTCTCTTGCTGAAGTGTTATTTGTACCTGCCATGAATAAAGTGAACACGAGATAGAGTGCTAGCACAATCTTAATTGCCATGATACTAAGAAAAAGAAATGATATTTAACAATTGAGATATAAAGAATGGAAAGAAATGGGGTTCAATTTATAAAGTGGGTTAGGGAGATGAGAAGGTGATTTCATTTTTTTTAAGTATCGTTTTAATTGCCATAACCCAAAAGGCGTGAACTTGGAGGGCAAGATTTCTTAACCAAAGGGTAAACAAATAAGTACGGAGCTGTTTGTACTTCAAAAGAATATGGATCGTTTAAGAGACTTTTGGTTGGTAACTATGTGAACTTTCATGAAGATTGTATATCTATATTTGTTAAAATGAACACTAAAGAAATTATAGAGATTTTGATGATTTACCCCTCCAAAAACATATCACAGAGTAACGTTTTTTCACAAAAAATTCATAACTACCTACAAAATTTACAAATAATCATTGGCGTCCTAAACCCAAAAAAATTCGGTTGAAATACAAAGTAATCCACATCTCATTCTTTATTAATATGAAATAAAAGTAATTGTAGAAATAAAAGTAAACTTTGTTTGCCTTCAACTCCCTAAAATGCTACATATATGCTTGTTTCATTGCATGACAAATGCAAATTTTGCCATGTCAATGGACTATTTTCTCACTTTTTTTCTTCATTTGACACACTAATTTGTTTTGGAAAATTTTGTCCACCTCCCAGGAATCTACGATACTCCTAAAAAACTTTTGCTTTCGTGAGGAGTATTTTTTTTTAAACTTTTGGTGGTAAATATGAGTTACCTTTTTTCTATTTTTTAATTCTCTTTAAAACTATGTAATATATTTCAGAAAATAAAAGTTGTTATTATTTCCAATGGCAATCCTTCCGAAATGTGGATTATTTATTTATTATTAATAAGTTATGGTTTCACCAAATTATAACTTTATTCTTAACACTAATGTTCTACTAAATATTAATATTAACATTCCAATAAATAACAATATTAATGTTATTATTAATACTAGCATATAACCCGTGCAATGAGCGGGCGTAATATACTATTGATTAAAAATACAACTTTTTTGGACTAATTAAGTGAAGAGCCAACTATAAAAGAACACTTCCCTAAGACTATTTAGTGGCGGTGGGTTAATTACGAATTTAAAATTATGGTTAAACATTGTAACAATTAAAAAAATATGGTTTAAATTATAAATAAAAAAATAAAAAAATTATCCTAACATTTTGTAAAAAAAGTTGTACATGAATAAAAGGTTTAAAACCAAACTCAGGTCTAATAATAGAACATGTCTCTATCTTATATCCATTTTGGAAAACATTGCTCCAAGATACAAAAACAAAGAATAATTGAAGTTTGGAACATTTTTCTTATAGATGGAGGAACTGGTCATGAGCAGAAGCAATAATAAAATTTGTTTATAAGAAATGAAAATCATTTTTAAACGCTAATAAGATTTCTTCAAGAGAAGATTAAATTCATATCCAAATAAAATTTAGTCTTACAAACAGTCGATACATATAAAAGCTCTCACGATGTCTCTCTTTGTGGTATTAATGAGATGGTACCAAACAACACTCCAACTTGTTGTTTGGTGCCCATCTATATCTAACATAAAAAAATATCTATTGTGACAAAATAGTAGCATGCCCCCGAACGCCTCCCCGTTGTTATAGAAAACAAAAGCACGGGAAGAGAAAGGACTGATGTGAGCTAGGTTGGTAAACAAAACGAAGGAAGATAAAAAAATTGAATGAAATAGAAGAGCCTGAAGAATAAAAGTCAAGTTAATGGGGTTGATAATTGAAGAAAAAAGAGCCTATGTGGACACCTCGTAAATTAAGCAGACTTAATTGTAATTTTCAGTAAATAAATATACTGATAATTATAAAAATTAGTATGTATCGTATATTCAATATTTATAAAAGGTTAATTTTTCATAAATCACAATTGTTTATTATTTTTTTGTGAATTTTTTTTTTATATAAAAAAAACTTCCAAATAACTCTATGTCATTTATAGATACAAACTTAAAGTTTATTCTATAAATGAAACGTTAAAAGTATTTTTATAACTAAAAACTTTTTTTATTTATATTAAAAATAATTTTGAAAATTTGAAAACATCTTTCAACTTAAAAACTATTTTTTATAAATAAAAACTTCAAAAAAACTGCACGTATTTTATACAAAAAAAGTATACACGTTTTTATTTGTTTTTAGTTTAAAAAACTTTGTCATTTATCGATAAAAACGTAAAGTTTTTTTTCTAGAAATACAATGTTAAAAATGTATTTATATTCTAATTTTATATTATTTATATAAAAATTAATTTTGAAATTTTGAAAAAAAATTAAATTTTTTTCCTAGAAATAAAAACGTTATAAGGGTGTAGTAGTATTTGTAACATTGTGTAATGTGATTTGAGTGGAGAATGATGAAAATAGATTAATTGAATCTAGATTGTGTTGGATCGAGAGAGTAATTCATGGAGTCTAGAATAGGTGATCTTTTTATTTTCCAATCAACCTTTGATTTATTCATTTTTTTGGTTTCAAATAGATTTTTTATTTATCTCTTTCAAAAATACAATGTTAAGATGAGAGAAAAAAAGATAATAAGAATTGAAGCTTCAATAACTCCTTTAATACTATCGTATTAGAGGAATAATAAAGATTACAATAAACACCCAAATTGATAAAAAAAAAACTCGCGCATATAAAAATATCAAATTTTTTACATTACGGGTGGTCAATAAAATAGATACGTTTAAGAAAGTTAACAATAGTTTACCAAAAATTAACATATGACCTCTTTTAAAAGGCACTTTTGAAATTAAAAAAAAAAATACAAACTTTACTAAAAATCAACTTATAACATTTACAAATTAATTCCTTAAACAACGAACCTAAATAAGCCTTTGATCATCCTCTTCTCCATTAAGCTTAACACAACATTAACAAAAAATATCTAGAACCCATTCAAATGCCTTCAAACAAAAACCTAAAATCAAATAAACCCAAAAGAGAATAACCAACGAAACATTCATTAAAAACTAAATCAACTCACCTCCAAATGTTTAAGGTAAACAAAAACGTTGAGAAAACATACTTCAAAGGCATTCACACCTATAATAAGCCAAAATAAACTCATTGTACTTTAAATACTATGGAAACCTTGTACTTTATCAATCTTATCTTAGTTTTTTCTCTTTTGGCGGGTTGTGTTGAGTCAACTCGGTGGCTATTAATCGGGTTTGTGATTTTTTTCAACTCATCGTTTCATTTTCGTCGAAAATTTAGAAATTTTTTGGCAAGAAACTTGTCAGAAAATTGGTATGAATTGAAGAGTGTATCTATGTATAGGTATAGTATGTTAGTGTAAATATAAGTGGTGGGTGTGTTGGATTGGACATAATTGGAATTCCTCATATAAAAAATCAACTATCAATTCACCTGAATCAGATCACTTACATTGTAACAGGGACGTTTGTTCTAAATTTTTCCCTTTTGTTCATCTATGGGACGCCATAGCTACTGTAATACATGTGAGCCATCAAAACCTGCATGAATAAGTCCATTGCTTTGCCCTCCTTGAGTTTATCCTGGAACAACCATTTCACACAATCAGAGACTACAGGTGATAGCTACAAACTATTACTCTTAGTGATATTGTGGTGGGTCTGCTTTTCACTATTGTTGCTGCTGTTATTCTCGTCCATCTCATTTTCACCACACACACACACACAAATCTCTCTCTCTCTCTCTCTCTCTATATATATATATATATATATATATATATATATATATATATATATATTCACAAAATCTCCTGTAAGGACTTCTTATGGTGCAGACCCCGATACATACCATTTTTCTAAAATAGTAAAAAAAAGATTCTTTTGATGAAACTTCATGGATATGATGTCCACAATTAGAAAACCAACTCCAAACCTTTTTATCTAAAAATTCAATAAAAAAAACGTTGAAATGAGGTGGTATGTAAAACAACTGTATAAATATTCGTTTTCTATCGTTGAAATATTGGGTTGGCGCCAGCTACTTTATTGATTTAATTTTTTTATGAAATTTCATGACCATGATCTTCTCACTGTCAAGATCATATCCATGAAGTTTCATAAAAAAAATTCAATCAAAAACTTTCAAAGGTCGATAATACCAATTTATACAATTTTTTTACCCATCTCATCTCAAAAGTTTTTTTATTGAATTTTTAATAAAAAAATATCGAAGGTGATCTTATCACCGTGGAGATCATATCTATGACGTTTCATAAAAAAATTTAATTTTTTTACTATTTTAAAACAATGGTATGTAGTGGAATTTGCATCATTAGTCCTTAGAGGAGGGAGTTTCTCTCTCTCTCTCTCTCTCTCTCTCTATATATATATATATATATATATATATATATATATATATATATATATATAAATCTTTGGCCAAATATATATACATATATAAATCTTTGGCCAAACGTGCATCAACCGATATTCTTGGGGAGGGTAAAAGTCATGGGGAGGGGAAGAGAATCTAGTCTAGAGAGTAAAACGGTGGAAATAGATAAAGGGGTATAGATTTGAATGGTTGCAGAACGCTTTAATATATGTGCTGAGTTAAACACCATTAAATGTTGTTAAACCCCTAATACTATTGTATTAGGGATATAACTAGAATGTAACCCGAGCGATGCGTCGGCGCTTCAAAAAAATATACAATAATTTATAGATCTATATATATTTTACTTTTAAGGCTTTATAATTTATGTTGGTAAACATATATATTTAAGAAACCAAAATAGTCTTGAATATTTATATTTAATGGCTATATATATGCTACGCTGAAACTGTGAGAACAACTAAACAAATATATGCTAAAAAATCAAGTCTTGTAATAGTATTCGTTAACTCCATAAACATGTTAATATATAAATGAGGGCATAAAAATAAATTTTGAATGAGTTTACTTTTTGAACTATCCCAATCATTAAATTGTGTGATATATCATGAAACTATCTAATGAATTATAGGTAGCTTTCTTAGGTGAGATGAATATACTCTGGTTATTAGAATTGAAGGGAGCTGAAAAGAATGAACATTAGTAACAACCCGTATTTTCTCACGTAAAGGTTGGCCAGGAACGATACGCCGAAGATAGGGCTTCTCAACATATTTATACCACTTTTAGAACTGAAGGAATCAAAACTTCTTTCATTTGTCTTAAAATTCACAATGAATAAAACATCCGAATAAAACTGATTCAACACATGAATAAATAAAACTGAGTCATCATACAATGTCAAAAATGTAAAACTAAATAAAGCTGATATAAATAAACACTTGGGTTTATTCCCGTACAAATTCCTATATGAAATGAGAAGACAAAAAGACTGAAGTACAACCTATAATGAAGTCAATGAAGGGAGATCCACTACATCCAATACAACTGCAAGCCTGGTCCATCGTCAGTCCTGCTTTCCCTGTCATTAAATACCCGGGGAAAAATATTTGACATTTGGGTCATAGCCCTAGAGTTACAAAGATTTTTCACCGATAGATATGCGATTTGTTACTAACTCATACTTCATGTCTCTCGATCGACACTCATATGAAATGAGAACCCCCCCTCTCATTTAAAAGCAGTCCAACTTCTATCCCCAAATGAATATCAAATGTAAACTTCTATTATTTAATCATCCAAGTAAAGAATAAACTATTTCCTTCATGCGCTAACTACTAGTGGTTCATCATGTCTGGAACCCCTATCCCCGAATAGATTTCATAATATAAATTTCTCAATATACATAAATTAAGTGCATTTCCTTACGTCATGATACCCCGTGGCCCTTATCTACTTCTTCAAATAATTTAATGATTAAATTCACGTTCCCTGTTGTCTACCCCATTAGACTACCAGTTTCACTCTCTTAAATTACCAAATTATTATTCTTATTAGCTACACCATTTCTCATTCTTTTTAATGCTTGTCTACTCCTTTAGACTATCCAATTATTATTCTTATTAATAATTGTGTGTCGCATTTTTCATTAGGAATCATCTTCATCCTTAATTATCCACATCATTTTATTAGCACAATTTTATCATCAATTAAACAATGTCTACATCGTTAGACAAAAAAGGAAAATATCTATAAGGTATACCACAATGTTTAAATTGGTAAATATAAATGATTATATTAATAATCAATTAATTCAAATGAAGTCCTCACAATTAAATTTTTAACTTACATTTATTCCAATCACATCTGTATCAAGTGTAAGGCATAAACATCTATTATGCATTATAGGGTCACAATAATATTTATTGTCCACATCCTTAGACAATTTAATTTATTTCAATAGTATCCGGGTATTTAATAATATATGTCCTTCCTTATAATTAACACACAAGGGCATCTATCGTTGGTGTTTAATTCGTGCTCTATCGGTAAGTCCGAAGGAATCCTTACATCCCCTCGAGGGTGGAGCCTCTACGTAGTACCCATATGGCCTACACATCGTCAAGGCCACTTGTGTCGACGTGTGGTCTGTAACAACCAGCCTAATGGGATACCGGGCGATCACTCCTTTATCAAATTATAACAGGAGTTACATATGGATCATTCTTAGCATCACTGTCAAAAATCCATTTAATTACTAATATCCTATTAGGCGAGCGTTAAAATTTTAACTTAACTACTCTTTTTAACGATTAAAATAAAACATCCACAATTAAATGCGTAAATGAACTGAAATGAAAATGAAATAAATTAAAATAACCGAACACTCGGTCCAAATTATACAACCATATCGAATATCGTGCAAAGAATAAACAAAATCAGTTGGACCATTGGCCCGAATGTTTGTACAATACCTCCTATCTAGAGTACAAGAAAAGAAGCGTCTACCAAGAGCCCGCAAGCATCCACAGCTGCTGTAGCAGACGTCTGACTCGAAAGAAATGTCATACAGGCGTCCCTGTGTCTGGACACCTATATATATATATATATATATATATATATATATATATATATATATATATATATATATATATATATATATATAATATATAGAAAGAAAGGAAAGTAGATAAACGGGTCAGAGCCCGAATTTTGAAAATATTTTGCAAGTGCATAAATGCTTTATTTTTAGAAAAATAGTTTTATCTCATATTTAAATTGGTATCGCACTCCTATGAGATACCCCTCACCTCTCCTCTAGTAGTGCACACCTAACGCATCCTAACAACATACCCTAGTCAAGCTATCCCTGCCTAACTAGTCTAATTTACCCACGTACTATCTACCCTAGATAGTCCAAGTGATAAGGGCCAAACTTCCCTCCATTCTCAACACTGCACTAAGTTCGTGCGTGGGGTGTCTCGCAAAGAGAAATCCAAACAAGGAACCCCCCCGATACACTACTACTTGGCAGGGTTAATGGTAGAGATCCATTAGGCCCGTAGCACACACAAATGTATAAATATATATATGCGTACATTTACAATATACGTCCGGATAATATCTCCCGGACTGAGGTTTACCAATTCAATTATATCTTTATAATACACATCCAGATCTACCTCCCGGACTGAGGTGTATTCGATACACAAAGTATTTATCATTTTTATTTCAAAACTTTCCATTTCCCTTCTCATATCCAGAAAATGTATTTAAAAGCCAATTCATTAGCATGAATTGCTATATCAAAACATATATCTTTTTAAAAGCCAATTTTATTAATATAAAAATGCTTTTCCTTTTTCAATTATCCCATTTCCCTTTTTATACTCAGGAAATGTAATTAAAAGCCATTTTTATTATCATAAAAATGCTTTTACCATATCATATGCTTCCACATCCCTTCTTCCATCCGGGAGTGTCACCGAAGCTAAACATATAACCCATTTCCCTTCCTATATCCAGGAAATGTAATTAAAGCCAATCCATTATCATGAATTGCTTTAATATAACGCGTTCTAAGACCGCCCGTCCGGATTTCTCCACTGTGCGTGCCCCTAAATGGCTATCATCTTCCAGGGCCTATCATCAAGACAACCTGGGAACCTACATCGCAAGACGTCGGGAAGCGGCCATGTGCCTGCGGGATAGTCAAGACCACACCCGGAATCTCCTAACCAGCGCAGAAAAATATATATCAACAAACGCTCACATGGCCTATAGGACTATATCCACCCTGCATTCATTAGCCAAGGGGCTTCACCTTACGTACGCAACTTCCCTTATGATAGCGATTTAGAGAGGTGTGTAATCCATATTTTATCAATTATGAAAATCATTTATTTACCATTTTGAAAATATTCATTTTTATATTTTCAAAATCATTTCCATCATAACATATATATGTACCTAAATCACACAATATATACATATCCTATATATTCTTCCTAGAATATATATAAATGGCCATAGTGGCCAATAGCATCTAGCGATGACCAATAATCCCAAAGATTCCCTCCAGGAATCATAATCATGCATTCATATAAGCATGATACTAAACCCAAAGTATTTCTTACTTTAATAATCACTATATATCTCAATCCTATCTAAGGATTTATTGGATATCTCCAATTATACCATTTCTCATTTAGCGAATACATAACTATACTCCCCAAATTTATTTTAATCCACTCATAGGATTAACTCAACCAAGATCAATATGATTATGTTATCTCTTTAGATCATAATCCTATTTAATACTCAAATTTTAGAAAGCCCGCTTTAAACTCAAAGAGGAGAAGTAATAACAATCTCCAAAATCTTGGGCTGAAAACAGAGTACCGGTCGACCGGTCCTGGACCCCCGGTCGACCGCGGATTGCAATTAAGCCTACGAAACAAAGCAGTAGGCCATTTCTTCTTGACGCGGTCGACCGGGCATAGGGGCGTGGTCGACCGGTCACACCAGGTCCATAACACTAATCTCCTCAAATCCTCCATCCGACAACCCGATTTCATTATCGGGGTTTCTAAGCTACCCCAAAAATTATCCCAAACATCTACGCAAGTAATTCTAGCCGTAATTTTTCCAATTCCCGATTTGATTTCCGAGTTGATGATTTCAACCCGGAGCTGTCATCTTGTAAAAATCATATCAAATCGTAGAAAAATACGCGGTCAGTGCCCACGCGACCGTATCGAAAAGATCTACAACTTTCGTGTTTTGACCGAAAGCTAAATCAATTCTCTTCCTAGTCAAAATAACTTCACAAGGTTACGGATTACTATTCATTATCTCCCCAAAATCCCAAACTCAATTTTCCTCCATTTTTGTTGATTCTAACCTCATCCAACAACTCAACAAACATCTAATCTATATTTTACAACTAACACATCAATTATTTTGGGGTATTGAATCATTTCTCTTAGTTTTAAACCCTAAAACCATAAAAACCCCAACTTAACATTTAAACCCATTTTTATACTCCATTAACATGGTTTTAACACTAAAAATCATTAAGAGTTTACACTACATCAATATGTAAACTCATAATCAACTTTTACCCAATTTTATTTTAAGGGTTCTAACCCCAAAATCATATTTTTACCAACTATGATATGAGATTAATGCACAAAAGTAAATAAAGCAAGTAAACACTTGCCTGGAGGATGAAATCCGACGACCTCGAGTCGAATCCGGCGGAATTTGGCTCGAATCTCCATTTTCTCCCCTATTTTCTCCTTCCTCTCTCTCTTCTCTCTTCTTTTCTCCCCCTCTCCCTCTTTATAAAGAAAGAAAAAGGGTTTAAACCCTTAAAACCCAAAAACGACTCGTTTACCCAATTACGAGTTACTTTTACCTCTAAAATTATCCGAAACTTAATTTCGACAATCGAACACTCTTTTCCGACTATCTCGGACATTCCGAGACTCATGGTGCAGTCGAAATTTCCAACCGAGGTACTTGACCGCAAATCACTATTCCAACCCATAAAAGTAATTACGGGTTTTCCAATTTAAAATCTGACCTTTTCGTCAATTTTCTCCACGACGACATATAATTAAATTATAGCGACCTATATAGTCCCAAAAGTAATTACAATACCCATCGAAAATCATTCAATCCTCAAAAATCCCAAAATCACTATTTCGAGAAATTCTCCAAATTCCAAATTATACTTAATTATGAAATTTAATCTTCTCCAAAAGGGCGGGTTGTTACATGGTCAATGATCCCCCAAGCCGATATGAAAGTCCACTAGTATGTCCACACACAAACATAATAGAATGCATATTACTACTCCCATATAATATGTATAAGTCTATTCTCTATAACTACTTAAATCCAAGGATATCCCAATCCGTATAAATTGTAGCCTCCTTGTCTTATCCATAACGTATAGTCAATTATTCCATAACTCCTTTTTAAGCCGATACCTTACGACTATTTTTCGATTAAATAATAAGTTTCATAAAAATCTTCTTTGGACTTAAATCACACTTCATAACTTATTACTCTATAAATACATAGGCATAGTTATTCACCAAACTAACCTTTCAAAAATATTATAAGTATAGTTTTTCCCAAACTAACCTTACCGGCACATTTAATACCCTTAGCAGGTTGCGGTTTTGACTCAAACTCTAATCATTCTAGATTATTAATAATTATACACTTCTTAGTACCTTTTCAATAAGGTTTATATGTACATATATAAGGAGTCAACTAATCATGGAAAAATGGTTATATGTACATATATGAGGAATCCTCAAATATGAATAAGTAGTGTCACCCCAACCTACTATCACAATCGACGTTAACCATTTGGACTTAGCCCACTAGACTTAGGATACAATTACTACTTAATGTCGTTATATGGTAATAATTTGAGGGATTTTATCATTAATTATAACCTCCTGCCATTGAATGAGCTCAAGTATCCATTTCTTTTTATTTAAACTCTCCCCGAATTAATCATAATATTTTCATCGTATCTTTTAGGGTCTTCTCATCAATGTGCCCCTTCCAAAATTTTCCAAATCCTCTAGGTACATCCCAACCCTTTATATATTTATTTCATATAGCTCTATTAAAGAATCCCGCGTAAATCATCTCATTCATATGGTCTCGTACACCCTTTCGTAGCAAAATCATATCGAATTAAAAAAGAATTAGAAAAATACGCGGTCAGCGCCCATGCGGTCGAAATGAAAAAAAAAATCTATCTACAAGACCTATACCCTCATAGTTCACCATCCAAGTATAGAAAAACAATCATAATCAATCAATCGAGACAACCTCCAATGGAACAACAACCCAAAAATAACATTTCTTAAAATTTACCAAACGAATCTGCCCAGATTTTTAAAATGCAGTTTTGAGGCATTTCGGAGCCGTTTTTGGAGAAAGTGAATCAGAGTACAAAATGCAGAAAACGAAATTTTCTACGTGGTAGCATGGACTGAATAGCCATTTTAGTTACCAAAACAGTGAAAACTGTATTTAAGATGACGGCTTAAGTTTTAGATGATTCCCAATTCACCAAATTTCATAGACTTCTCAATTTCAAGAAGTTGTTATACAATTCAATCCCTAGAACTATGTTATTGCATTTGTATCTAGATAAAGGGTTATACAACATATCTTCAACAATTAACCTTCCATTTAAACCACATGAATGCATACTTGATACAAATGGTGACGAATCTAAACATAGGTTTCATAATTATCATCACACTATACCAAAAAGGCCAAATTGTCACCTTTCAGCCAGACACCATTGTTACAGTGATTGACCGTGACAAAAAAATACGCATTTTTTATCACGGTCAATGATCGTGACAAGTCCTTGACAAAGGCTTGTCACGGCCATTGACCGTGACAAGTCCGTGACAGGTACAATTTTCATGAACTTGTCATGGCCAATGACCATGAAAATCTTATAAAGTTTTCACGGTCAAAGATCGCGACAGGTCCGTGATAACTTAGTCAGTAAAAAAACCATTCCCTCTTCTTTTTTCCCACCGTTTTCACTTCCCTCTTTTTTTCTCTCTTAAGTGACTGCTCTCTCTCTCTAAGTGAATTTCAGGTTCTTTCCTCTATTTCTCTTTCTTTCGTATATATGTGTGTATATCTGTGTATGTGTGTGTGCGTGTACCGATGTGTGTGTGTGTGGTGGGGGGGAGGAGGGGGGGGAGTGTATGTGTGTTAAAATTAGTTGTTAGGCCCATCTGGCAACCCAATTCCAAGACTTAGAATTGGAATTGGAAGGCCAATTTAGATTCCGTGGAATTAATTATTGATTTAGGACTTGGAATTAATGTTTTATTTAGGACATGAAACAAAATGTTATTGTTGATTTAGGACTTGAAATTAATGTTTTGTTTAGGACATGAAATTAATTGTTAATGTTGAGTGAGGACTTAAAATTAATGTTTAGTTTAAGACTTGAAATTAATGTGTAAATACCCAAATATATTTTGTACCCTTAAGTATCAATACCCAAATATTGTTGGCTAATATATAATGATTCTCTTCATGTTTAAGAGACTTATAGTTCAATTTAAGATTTTTCTCACGGAATAGTCATAATAGGAATAGGAATTGGGACTTATAATTATTATTGTTAATTTAATTATGACTTTAATTGGATATAAATGAGTTAGGAGCCTTTAGATTCCCCTTATTAATTGTTGGTTTCGAATTAGTAAGTAGCTAGTTTGAATTGATGATTAGGATTTTTAGTGATTGTACATATAAGATGTTGTTGTTTTGGAATTCATAATTAAGTTGCTAAACATTACTATTATACGGTGACAGTTGAAACGGACAAATTGATTAAAAAATACAGCTTTAATTGTAACTTTAATTGTAACTTTAGTTGGGAGTTTTCAACTTTTTTCTAAAATTAATTTGTATTATGAACAATATATTATTAATTCATAAATATAATATGTTTCATTTTTGATAATTAAATGAAACATACTTGAAATTACATATAGTGCGCACATATACTAGCCTTATAGTTCTTATGCGTATGAATTCAATAACCCTTAGACCCGTTCGAGAGTCATTAACCCTGTAATGAGATCTCTCCAATTGTCTCATTTGGACAGTTTGGGACTGCATAATTTCTGTATAATAATATTCTTAGTGGCTTAAACTTGTTACTTTTGGAGGAAGTTCTGCAGTCGTATCCTAATGATCTCTGGGTACATACTAGATTAGCAAGTGTGAGTGTTATTTCAATTGATAAATTGAAATAACATTCACACTTGCGAATCTACGCCATGTACTTGGAGAACTATGGGGATATGCTACCGAATTTTTCTCAAATCGTAACAATGTGAATGAGATATTAAGTATATTACCGAAATATGCGGTCTTGAACGGGATATGACCACTCACCCATTAAAGGAGATGGAAGAACTGGGAAATAATATTATAAATTGAATTTGAATTTGAAATTTAGAAATTGAATATAAATAAGGCATAATTAAATGAAACATACTATAAATCTAAGTTTTTTTTATACTAATCCATGGATATACATTTCTTACCTTTAATAGGTGATTGTTTGTAGTAGCTGTGATAGGTTTCATGGATTTTGGTTTCGTTGCCCTGGGTTTCACAAATTTTCATTGTTTTCGTGTCTTTCTATGAGGTTTTGTTGCTTTCCACTACACCAAATCTGCCACATTGTCAAGGTCAATGACAGTGATAATTTTGGGCGAGATAACTTTTTTTGTCACGGACTTGTCACGGTCATTGACCATGACAAGCTCGTTAGAATTATCACGGTCGTGTCACGGGCCTTGACCGCGACAAGTTTGGTCACGGTTAAGGACAGTGACAAGCCCGTGACAATGCTAAAAAAATTGTCACGGTCAATGACCGTGATAATTCTGGGCAGCATTGAAAAAAAATCTGTTAGGCAGTTTGGCCACTGCCACTGCCCAGCAGTATATTTGTACCTGTTATAGCAACGTTTTACCTGTTCAAGCATCATATATCAAAATAAAATAGAGATAATGCAAATATACATTCAAAATAGAGACAATATGCATCACGATATAATCCAAATATAATTCAAATGTACCAACTTAAAAACAATTCAATTCAAATAATGTCACAACATGTCTTGGGTAACGTTAAATCCGAGGAGGTAAGTAGGCCACACGATATACGAATTGACACCCACTGATATACATCGTGCCGCATTGTTCGCTCAACCACAACGGGGAGTTCTCCTTCTCGGGTATCACATGCGTGACGTGCACCTTGGTCTCAATGTTTGAAGCTCACGTCCATGAACTACTCCACCCTGGACGATATTCGGGTCCCTCAACCCCCACCCTATCCGCTGGCCATCAAATATGTCTAGTATAAACACACTCGGCCAACCAAGTGTCGACATCGATCGGTTGAAGGGAGCCCAATAGGGAAGTGGATCATCAAAGTCCGCACGTGTCGGCGATGAAGCAGCGAGGTCCACATCCTTGTCGTCCTGCACCTCATCCTCCCGCACCTCCTCCCCCCACCTTCTCCTTCCCTTTCCTCTTGCATATTTCTCCCAACGAACACTTCATGAATGAGAACATATCTTGGACCGTCACCTCCAAACGGGACAACTTTGTGTGATACGAGTCCACCGTTCTAGCCAACCCGGTGTTGCTCATCTCCAATCCGATAATCCTAGATTTGGCCACCCGCGAGCTCACCCCCTTGTCTTCCCCTTCTGATCAGAGCCAAGCACTTGGCTGAATGCGTCTGTGGACAAATATGCCTTATCGGCATCAGACTGCGACTCATGCACTTCCTTAAGCTTTGCCTGAAGCGACAAAAAGCACATGATTTTTAAAATAAGTAAATTAAAAAATTATAACATAATTAACAAAAAGTAAACCGTCGGATTACTTACAATCGTGATCGCAACGCTTGGGGACACCTCCTTGTCCTTCCCCTTCTTCGTCCGAAGAGCCACATAAGTATCGAACCTATGTGGCCTACCCCCAGGGCCACTCCCTGTCCCCAGAAATAAAATAAAGTAAAATTAGTATCGGTCCCGCAAAGTAAAATAATGCAGAATAATATATTTCTGTAGTTATAGAAAAATTAAATCTTACCATCATCCTATGCTCCACCTCGGCGTAAGACGTCCGGTCGGAGTAGTGCACGTCCGGCTTTTTTGTTCGATTTTCCCTCCTCGATTGCCGAGATGCCAATTGTTGCTCCCCGATCTCATTGTCAACGAACTTTTGCCATTGTGCCAATGAGATCGACTCCTTCGGCGGGATGGATTCGCGCCTTTGGATAATGGACTCTCGTGTCTTCCCAAAGTACCGGGTCCATATATTTTTCTTCCACGTCTTGTGTTGCTCCCTCAACTGCTCCAAGGCGGAATCACGTAGCTTTGGATCCATGCTGAATTGTTCCTGTCCAACAAATACAATGTTAGTTGCAAATAAATATAAATATAAATATAAAATGAAATTAAAATCGAAATTGAAATATTCATATGAATATAAATATAAATACATTACCTGTAGTGCCACCCAAATAGCTAACTTGAGTTCATATAGCACCTCGTTCCAACTAATATACCCCGGGCCGATGATCGTCTTTACCATCTCGAGGGATCTCGCTAATAGTCCCGACTTGTTCTCGATGGCCATTCCCAATTTGCCATATTTGGGGAGCCTAGGGGCCGAGGAGACCTCGTCGCCTCTGCTACCATCGAGCCCAGACGTCATCATCATAACAAGCATCATCATCCTCGCCTTAATACCTGAAGGAGATATTTTCTGTAAAAAAATGTTATTAGCACATATCAAAATAAATTAAAAGAAGACATGCAAATATGTACAATTACTACAAATAAAAATGAATTGTTACTGTGAAACACCTCAATTATGAATTCCAAAATAATAGCATCTAGCTCATAATATGTACAATTACTAAAAATCCGAAATGTCCCCACCCCCACCCCTACTGCCCACACACACGCACACTACATAAGAGTGAAAATGATAAAGTGCAAATCAATTAAACGCATTAAAAATGGATGTTTCAATACAAATTGGAATATTTATTACAAATTAAAAAATGTTTAAAATTTGGGTTATCATAAAAAAAATAGATTGATATTCGGTAGGAGCAGTGATGATGCTAGAAACAGCACCACCCTTCAAGGTGTTTGTCAGCTCAGTTCAATGTTAACATTGGCAGCATAAGAGTACATACACATATAGTAGAAGGAGGTGAGGATAAGAGGATTCACACCAGAATATAAGTGGTTCAGCCAATCTGGCCTACGTCCACTGTGCAAGTGTATGATGTGAATCACTGTATGAGGGCTCTAATGGCCATGGATACAATCTTTCAAACTTTCTCTCTCTATTGTGTATTTGAACAGAGTTTCAGCTAGGGTTGCCAATTTCGGATCCCTTTCTAAGAATGATAAGACAAGTATTTATAGTGTCTGGGGGGTGTAGTGTACCCCCGATGCATGTAAAGAGCAGGTGTGTGTTGATCTAGCCAATATGATGAAGACATCTGTCCCTGTCACATGTAGAGAATGATGATGAAATATTCCCCCCATGTGGGGGGGAATGATTTGTTATAACTAATTTGTGTCCACGTGTCCTTGTCCACACATGTCAGTAGGTACTCGGCCTCAGTGCTTGGTCATAACCTCAGCCAGGAAGATTCCGAGGTTGGTAAGGTCTAGCTGCCTATCCAATCCGAGATGATCCATCATGGTCTCGGATTAAGTGAAGCCGAGGAAGGGTATTAAGGTCGTCCTGGGCCGAGGTTAAGCTGTAATATGTCAGGAACATCGGCTGATTCACTGCTGGGGTTGGCCTTGGTAGAAGTATAGCTCCTCGTAACCTCGGCTTACCCTCAACCGAGGTTATTATACCTGGGTGACCTGATGAACTGGTGTTCCCCTGAGCCATGCAGACACCCCTTAACGAGGTTGGTAGTAGTGTCGGCCACGACCGACTTTTCTGTGGCCGAGGCCACTGGTCACTGATCCAAGGTCCTTCCAACGTGGGCCATGTCCTCGGCCGAGGTTGATGTCTCTGAGCCGAGGTAGCACATTTGGGGCATATCAATCACCCCCCATCCCTTAGTTACATGTGAGAGCAGGACACTGTGGAGTCTACATCTCCGAGGTCTTTCTTGTGCCAATGATCATTTGACACTTATCCATTGCTGAAGTGTGAGGCGTGCCTAGAAAGCATGTGATGTCAGCCGTCCTTTGGGGCTCCCAAGGCAATGATGGGCCTTGGGAAGTGTGCATTCATACTTAAGGGTTAAAACCCTATTTTCCTTCTTTCCTCCTCATTTCTCTCCTTCTCCTGGTTCGACTTGTTGCTGCAGCTCTCTCTCTCTAGAAAAGCTTTGGTTTGAAGCTGCATTTGGTGGTGATTTCTTGCAATCTCTTCCTTTTCCCTTACCACTTTATCTTCACGTATCCTCTACCATTCTTTCTTCTTTATTTTTCCTGTCTTCATCTTGCTTTTGCATTTTCTGATGAGTTTTAAGAGGTTCCGATGAAATCTTCATTTTTCTAGCAAACTATTCTTGTGTGTTCTTCATGATTATTGCACGACATTTGATAGTTTGATCCTTAGTTGAATCATTCCATTTTCCAGTCTTTATTTGTTGTTTAGGAGAGTTGTAAGTGTAGGGTCTTCCTCTTATGCTCAGACCCCTTTACCAACTCTTAGAGGAGTTCCCTTCTCTCAGACAAAAGACTTTAGAGAAAATTAGGCAAATAAAAAGAGCGCAGGAGGAAGTTCGTAGGTCAGAGGAATTACCCCTCAGACCTATCTTTCCACCACCTCTGAAGGTTGTATATCCTGACCCCTTAGAACCAGTTAGCCAAGCAGAGGTCCCTGTTGAACCCTCACCGATGTCTGAGTCTGAGTCATCCACCTCAGACCCTATGTCCGTGGACTCTTTTCAAGAGGCCATGGACTTCTCAAATCAACAAGATCATGTCCCTGATCAGGCAGAGGTTTCCAGTCGGGACTCGACTCACAAAAATTCAAGCACATCATCCTCTTCCTCTGAGGTTGAAATTATTGGGACGAGTGTGGCGATTCCGCCGATCCTTGAAGCCATACCCTTGTCGGCTGTCACAGGGGCTGAGTTCGCTCAGAGGTTTCCAAGTGGAGCCCAATCGTCTGCTCAGGCCGACGTTGAGTTAGATGATGATGATGATGATGATGCTGAGAGCGATGTTGACGTCTCTGAGGAAGCCAAGATTGAGAGTATAGTTAGTGAGGTCGACCTTCTTTGCTTCAGGTACTTATACTCCATCAGCCCCTCCATAAAGCTTAGGAGACCTCTGAGGGAAGAGAGGGCTTACCACGGCCGAGATGGTGAGATCTTCTTGTACAAGCAGATGTTTAAGTTGGGATTTGGTCTGCCCATCCATCCCATCATCAGGTCTATACTAGCCTATATCAACTTGGCCCCTTCCCAGTTGTCACCCAATGCTTGGAGGGTGATAATTGGGGCCATTATCTTATGGAGGGTTGTTCATCACTCAGACCTTCCAGTCCAAGTCTTTGTAGGATGCTATGTCCCTTCATCTGCCAGAAACCATCCGAGCTATTATCATTTTGTAGCTCGAAAACCTGAAAAGAAGATGCTTTAGATAACTCAAACGTCTAATCATAACTGGAAGCCACGCTATTTATTTGCCTCAGGGCCATGGGAATTTGGCCCATGTGCCCCCTTTTCCCCGCTAGAGCCGAGGATGCCTATAAGATAGGGAAAGGTTACAATGGCTGCTAAGGCTGACCCTGGTCTAAGCCTACAAAATCTTCAGAAGGTCAAAGACCTTCAGGATCAGGGGGCGCATGGTCTGCTCGTAAGATTTGAACACCTGATGACCCCCTACTACCTCTTTAAGACTGGTTTAGGGGGAAGTCCTCTTATAGAGCTTGGTAAGTTTCTTATTTCAACAAGTTATACCTATGAATATATGTATATCTGATTCTCTAACTCAGACCCTCCTATTTTACAGAGTGTTCGAAGGGAATATCTGATGAACTTTGGGAAATGGCAGCACCAAGTTTGACAAAGCTTGCTAAAAAGGTAGGTCTGAATTCTCCTCCTCCCACTCCCTCAACCTCTAGGGCTCAGGCCACAAAGAAGAGAAATGCTACCGACCCTATCCCTGAGGATCAGAGGCAGAAGAAGAAAGGTGGGGATTCCTCCATCCCAATATCCTCTGCAGATGCATTGGCTTCTCGTATAGAGCAACTAAAAATTAATGATAGCATCATAGGCCACAGTCTGCAGGCGCTGGATGCCATCAGCTCTACCATGACCGATGCTGACAAATGATTTTTCCGGTCCATGGAGACACCTCTGTTGGTTGAGTTTGGGCTCCACAGGTCTATTCAGGTATGACTTCATATTTCAGTATATCTTCAAAGTGTAACCTCTATTTTGAATTTCAACTTATATGCACAACCACATGCTTTGCAGGGCCTGGCTGCTATGCATCATCTTGATAATTAGACTCCGAGGAAATTACCCCTCATCCAGAAAGGCCAAGAGGCTGAGAAGGTGCAAATCTCTCTGAATGCAGAGGTAGACCGTCTAAAGTCTGCCTTTGAGGGGTCTGAGAAGAAGGTTAAGGAGTTGTAGAAAGAGATCTCCAAGCATAAAAAGGACCACACTGTTGCTCTGAAGGCCAAGGACGACGTTCTCTAGCAAAAGGTTGACTCGGCAGTGAAGGCAGCCCTTGAGGATGCCTATGAGGGTATTTTGGCTGATTATAAAGTATCTGATGAATTCATTAGCTTCGGCTTTGAGTACCTCAAAAGAGGTATTAAGGCTATTGTCAAATGGGCGGCTGCTAAGGAGAAAGAGGCAGAGAGTTTGAAGGCCTTTGACTTCATAGGTCTGGGTTTTGCTAACCCTCACCTTGCCCAAGCCCTTCAAGAGGTTGAAGAGGAGGACGATGCTCCTGTAATGACTGCACCACTAGACATTACAGAGACAGAGAGAACTAACCCCGGAGAAGATGGGGCCGAGGTGACCAACGTCGTCCAAGAGAATCAGGCCGAGGATGCCAACACTCCCCCTTCGAATCCTTAGGCTATTTTGTGAAGCTTTTATATTTTTTTGTAACCCCTGATTAGTTGTAACCTCTGAAGAACATCATCAGCTTATATTTTTGAATTTTACAATTGGATGACAACCTCTAAGGGGGGGTTTTACTTCATTTGTTTTATTTGTTGAATGCTTCTTTGCCATGCGATGTTCAGCTCTGAAGTCTTGGTGCAATGATGTCTGTTTAAACTAAATTAATAGTCTGACCTCAGACCTTGTCACCAAATAATTGTTATAAGGTCTGAGGTCATAAACTAAGATGTCATCCTCATAAATAATTTCACCAAATTAATGATGTTAAGGGTCTGAAGTCATCCAAGTATGATGTCTGACCTCAGACCTTGTCACCAAATAATGATGTTATAAGGTCTGAGGTCATCAACTAAGATGTTATCCCCATAACTAATTTCACCAAATTAATGATGTTAAGGGTCTAGGTCATCCAAGTATGATATTTGACCTCAGACCTTGTCACCAAATAATGATGTTATAAGGTCTGAGTTCATCAACTAAGATGTCACCCTCATAAATAATTTCACCAAATTAATGATGTTAAGGGTCTGAGTTCATCCAAGTATGATGTCTGACCTCAGACCTTGTCACCAAATAATGATGTTATAAGGTCTGAGGTCATCAACTAAGATGTTATCCTCATACATTCTATCATTAGAGCACAATGAAGCAAGAATTGACATGGAAACTGATCTCTCATTAATAACCTCTTCATAAGATGGTACATTTAACTAAATTTTTACAACATCATATGTAATACTTCTTTAGGCGATCAACATTCCAAGGGTTGGCAAAAGGTTCCCCTTCTAGGTTTTTTAGCCTGTAGGTCCCGAGCACAACCTCTCCCATCACTTTGTAGGGACCATGCCAGTTTAGGTGGAGTTTGTTTATTTTTTGTAACATCTTCTTCAGTACTAAGTCTCCTACGACGATGGGTTTTGATTTCACCCTCTGATTGTAGAATATTGTTACTCGCTGCTGGTAAGCTTCTTAGCTAATTTTCGCGTCTTCCCTTATCTCTTCAATCAGATCTAGGTCTAGTCTCCTTTCTTTCCCATTTTTATCAGGGTCATAGGTCTGAACCCTATGAGTAGGGAGTCCCACTTCCGTTGGTATGACGGCCTCTGAGCCATGTGTTAGCATGAACGGGGTCTCTCCTATCGGTGTTCGTGCCGTTGTCCTGTAGACCCACAACACAACATAAACCTATTCAGTCCATCTCCCCTTCGCTTCTTCTAACCTCTTCTTGATTCCATCGAGGATTTTTCTGTTTGTGACTTCCGTCTGACCGTTTGCCTGAGGTCGGCTAGGAGATGAGAAGAACTGCTTTATCCCAACTCTTTCGCAATACTTTTCTAAAGAGGAGTTCTTGAACTAGGTTCCATTATCTAAGATGAGAGTGTTTGGGAGGCCATGTTTGCATATGATGTTCCTCCAAATAAATTGGAAGGTCTTCTATTCTGTGATCGTTATCATCGGCTCTGCCTCTACCCACTTTGAGAAGTAGTTAATGACAACTATTAGAAACTAACAATTATTGGCAGCTCTTGGTAGGGGTCCTACTAAGTTAATTCCCCATACTGAAAATGGCCATGGGGAAGTGATTGACGTCATAGGTTGATGAGGTTGGTGAGAAATAGTGGAGAATCTCTGACATTTATCTCACCTCTTCACGTAAGTTGCAGCATCTTTGGCCAACGTTGGCCACCAATACCCCTATGTAATAATTCTCTTGGCCAAGGGTCTTCCTCCTATGTGACTGGAGAAAAACCCTCATGTACCTCCTGTAAAATGCGAGGAACTTCTGTGGGATGGACACATCTGAGGAGAGGCAATAGGAACCCCTTCTTATATAGGATGTCTCCTACTATGGAGAATTTCACATCCCTATAACTTAGTTTCCTCCTCTCTAGCTTGGACTCTGGTAGCTCTCCCTCTTTGATATATCTGAAGAGGGGGTCCATCCATGAGTCTCCTAGGTTCAAATTGAGACTAGGGTTGCTAACCTCTTCTTCCTCAATGGTTTCTTTTTGTAAGACCTCGACTGGAACTGTCCTTCTGATGTCTATTTTTATCACTGAAGCCAACCTTGCCAATGCATCTGCGTGGCTGTTATTTTGTCAAGGCACTCTCTTCAGTTTTGTCTTTTCAAAATATTCTAACATCATTCTCACCCTCTTCAGATACTTAGCCATCCTTTCATCTTTGGCCTCATAGACCCCCAATACTTGATTGATAACTAACCTTGAGTCGCTATGAAGTAGGAGTCATCTTACTCCCAGAGTCTTTGCCAATGAGAGATCTGCTATTATGGCCTCATATTCTAACTCATTGTTAGATGCCTTGAAGTTGAACCTCAAAGAGTATTCAATGTTGGAACCATCTGGAGCTGAAAGTATCAGCCCTGCATCGCTTCCACTGTCACAGGAAGAACCATCAACGAAGAGATTCCAAATGACTGTGTCCGATGAGAAGGCCCTTTCTGACATGATTCTTTTCCTGAAGAGGTATAAATGCTCCTCGTTCTCCGATACTCTGCTCCTAATCTTCTTGGATACGACCTCTTCCATGATTCGAAAGACGTTTGGTGCAACCTCTTCCTGTTCTTGGAAGACGTTTTGTGCAACCCCTTCCTATTCTCAGAAGATATTGTTATTTGACCCTTCAGCACCCATTAGGTCATTCTCTACCTCGGTCTCTTCCCATGTGAACTCAGCAATAAAGTCTGCGAGGGTCTGCCCTTTGACGGCTGCCCTAGGTTGGTAAGTAAGGTCGTACTCCCCCAATTCAATGGCCCAGGTCATCAATCTTCCAGACTTCTCAGGTTTATGTAGAACCTGTCTTAGTGGGGAATTGGTGAGGACGACCATGGAATGGGCTTGGAAGTAGCGCTTCATCTTCCTTAAAACATGTATCAGGGCGTAGGCTAACTTTTCCATACGAGGATAATTTTGCTCAGACCCTTGAAGGGCTTTACTGTTAAAATACACAGGCCTTTGGATTCCAACGTCCTACCGTACTATGGCTATACTAATGACCGATTCAGAGACTGCTAGATAAACATATAATTTCTCTCCTGCTATGGGCCGAGATAATAACAAGGGAGACCCAAGGTAAGACTTGAGTTGGTTAAAAGCTTCTTCGCACTCTTCGTCCCACTGAAAGGCCTTTCTAAGCACTTTAAAGAATGGAAGACACTTGTCTGTTGCTCTGGAAATAAACCTGTTGAGTGTGGCCACTCTCCTCGTGAGTCTTTGGACGTCCTTGATACTCCTTGGCGTCTTCATGTCAAGCAAAGCCTTGATTTTCTCAGGTTTTGCTTTGATTCCTCTTTAATTGACGATAAATCCAAGAAACTTCCCAGATCCTACCCCGAAGAGACACTTCGCTGGGTTGAGTTTCATCCTGTACAGGTTCATAGACTCGAAGGTCTTTTCAAAGTCTGCCACATGAGTTTAGGCCTTTAAGCTCTTCGTCAGCATATCGTCTACATACACCTCCATAGTCTTGCTTATTTGATCTTTGAACATCTTTATTCATAAAATATTGATATGTTGCCCCCGTATTTTTCAGACCGAAGGGCATCACTTTGTAGCAGTACGTTCCTTTGTCGATAATGAAGGCTGTCTTCTCTGAGTCTTCCGCATTCATGAAGATCTAATTGTAGCCTGAATACGCATCCATGAAGCTCATGAGCTCATGCCCTGCAGTAGCATCTACCATCTGATTTATTCGAGGTAAGGGATAACTGTCTTTTGGGCAAGACTTGTTCGGGTCAGTGAAATCAACGAATATTCTCCACTTTCCATTGGTTTTGGGCACGATGACTTCATTCGATAACCACTCCGAATATATGACTTCTCTAATAAACTCAGCCTCTTCCAATTTTTTAACCTCTTCTCGGATGACGTCGTACTTCTTCCTGGAGTAAACTCTTCGTCTTTGTTTGATAGGCCTGGCATCTTTGGTCACGTTAAGCTTGTGACACATAACCTCAGGGTTGATACCGGGCATGTCTGCATGACTCTAAGTGAAGACTCTCTGTCTTTTCTTCAAGAAGTTTATCAGCTCTTCCTTGATTTCTGTTTTTAGGTCTTTACCGACCTGGATGGTTTTTTCCAGTTCGTCCTCATTGAGGACGATGGATTCTACCTCTTCCGCGGCCTCTCCCTTCTTCAACTTTGTTTCATCTCTTGGGTCAAGTATATCAATGCTATAAGTAGTGGTTGCCCTGTTATGGGCCTCTCTCTCTTCGGTCGAGTTGAAGTAACATTCTCATGCTATGGTCTGGTCACCTTGCACTTCCCCTACCGCATAGGGGATCAGGAATTTTAGCATCTGGTGGACCGTCGACGGCACGGGCTCAAACTCCTTAAGGCCTACCCTTCCTATGATGAGGTTATAGGCCGAGAAGACGTTTTCATCCATCACGAAAAAATCTATCTTCCTGGTCAATCTCTTAGGCCACTCATCACCCATTCATACGTCCATCTCATACATGCCCAATGGTTGGACCTTTTCGCCGCTGAAGCCCATTAAAGGATGATGATAGGGTACCAGCCTAGCTCTGCTAAGACCTAGGCTCTTAAAGTAAGGCCAAAACATCAGGTCTGCTGAACTCCCCCCGTCCACGAGAATCCTCTGCACCTCGCATCCATGTGCCCTTGTGGTTATTACCAAAGGGTCATCATGTGGGGCTAAGATACCTTTGAAGTCGAGTCGGGAGAACCCAACTATAAGGGTGTCCATGTCCACCTTCTTTCTCTTCTGTGCTGTATCAGAAGATGTTAGATTTACAACTTCAAGTTTGGCCACTGACTTGGCCTCTACCACATGAGCTTTTCTGTCAACCACTTCAGAGCCACCTCCCGCAAGTCCTCCGCATATGGTGTCAACACCAAAGGAGATCATGCCAACCCTCTTTACCGGAGTGTTGTCATCTTTCGGTGGAAGGTCCGGATCGTCTTCATCATCACCTTTCGAATCATTGTCTCTTCCAGCTGGGGCATTGTCACGATATTTGTCATTTCTCCTCTTTTTAGGATCATCTCTTCCACCTTTTGGAGCCTTGCCATCAACATACTTCCTCAATTTTCTAGATTTTAACATCTTTTCAATCTCATCCTTTAAGGCGAAGCACCTGTCTGTAACATGGCCATAGTCTTGGTGGAACTCGACCCATAGGTTCTTGTTCCTCTTATGTGGAGGGGCCTTCAGTTTCTCCGGCCATCTTAGAGACCTATCGTTCTTGATCTCATTGAGGATATGTTCACAGCTCACAATTAGAGGAGTATAGTGAGCGAATTTATCATCGGCTGACCTCTTCTTTCCATCTTTATTCCTTTAGGACTTACCGCTACTACCGTGGTTCTCATCCTCATACTTGGCAGCCATTGCCTCTTCGGCATTCATGACTTTTCTCGCAGTTGCCAATAGCTCTGCCATAGACCTGGGAGGGTCTTCCGCGAGTTTCCACAACAACTTCCCTTTCTGAAGTCCTTCTATGAGAGCGGTCATGGATATATTCTCTTCGTAATCTTCAACCTCAAGATTTTATTTATTGAACCTGGTGATGTAGTCTCTTAGGCTCTCGTCTTTGCCTTGCTTGACATACATCAGGTGAGTGGTCTTCTTTTGAGGTCTTACCCCAAAGCAGAAGTTGTGAATGAATCGTTCAGCCAAGACCTCGAAGTTCTCAATTGAATTCTTCGGAAGAGAAGTAAACCAGCTGTGTGCTGCTCCTGTCAAAGTCCCAGAGAAGGCCCTACACTTCATCTCATCAGGTGTCGAATATATGTCTGCCACTGACTGATACATCTCAATGTGATGTACGGGGTTGGTGCTACCGTCATACTTAGGAGACACAATGGGTGATTTGAACTTAACAAGGGTCGGGAAGCTCACTATCCTTGCCACAAAGGGGGATCCCTCTGAGAAACCTCTTTGCAATGGATCTCGGCTCTTAATGAGGTCTCCTATCTTCTGCTCAAGACGTTGGATAGAGTCATTCCATGGTCTCCCACCATCGGCCTGGCCGAGGTTATCCCCATCCACCTCCAAGGGGTGGACTGAAGGTTCCCCAGCTGTAGGGAAACGTCAGTTGTTGACTTCTTCCTGGTCTCTACCTCTTCCTACATGAGGTGGGCCTTGGTGTAGCCGATGTTGTCCATCTCCTCTTTGCGAGCCGGCTGCACTCCTTGACCTTGATAACCTCTGTCTTAGGTCATTCACTGGGCCTAACCTTTCAAAGGCCGAACCTCTGCTCATTCGATCAAAGGCGAATCCTCGTCATTGAACTTCCCCGCCTCTTCTGCCTTCACAACCTGGGCTTTGTTGAATAGGGCAAACTGTATTGTTCGAAACCTCATACGGCTCCCAATAATCTTTCGGGACCTCTTCCGCCTCTAGATCGTCATACTTTTCCTCTGGACAAGGGTTTCCTTGCCTCCCCAGGCATAAGCGCCTAGGGTCACCAACGTCCCTCCTCCGCTGGGGTGCAGGTTGGTCCTTCATTGGTGCCTGGGGTGGTCCCCTGGCGTCAGGATGAGGCTGGACAGCCGGCGGAGTAATCATTTTCGGTGAAACTCCAGGTGGCCTCATTATAGTTTGGCTGAGCTGTGCAAATTTCTCCTGCATAGCTTGTTGCGTTGCAACCAAAGACCTCAAGGCTGCAGCTACCTCCGCCATTTTGGACTGAGGCAGTGCCTGGCTGGAACTGGGTCCTCCCGCTCCAGGCGGCGGAAGAGGCGGTGGAAATTCTGGTGCCATTATTAACACTATAGATCTCGAGTAGCAGATGAGCTTAATACCTTAATGGACCTCTTTCAATGGTGAAGCAGCTCCACGCATGGGGTGGTTCCCGGTTCACAACCAGAGTCTCCGATGAGGTTAAGCAGCAAAACAGGAAGAGATAGCTTCCCCGCTTCCCACAGACGGTGCCAAAATATTGATGCTAGACACAACACCACCCTTCAAGGTGTTTGTGAGCTCAGTTCAATGTTAACAATGGCAGCATAAGAGTACATACACATATAGTAGAAAGAGGTGAGGAGAAGAGGATTCACACCAGAATATAAGTGGTTCAGCCAATTTGGCCTACGTCCACTGTGCAAGTGTATGACGTGTATCACTGTATTAGGGCTCTAATGGCCATGGATACAATCTCTCAAACTTTCTCTCTCTACTATGTATTTGAACAGAGTTTCAGCTAGGGTTGCCAATTTCGGATCCCTTTCTAAGAATGAGAAGACAAGTATTTATAGTGTCTGGGGGGTGTAGTGTACCTCCCATGCATGTAAAGAGAAGGTGTGTATTGATCTAGCCAATATGATGAAGACATCTGTCCCTGTCACATGTAGAGAATGATGATGAAATATTCCCCCCACGTGAGGGGAATGATTTGTTATAACTGATTTGTGTCCACGTGTCCTTGTCCACACATGTCAATAGGTGCTCGGCCTCAGTGTCTGGTCATAAACTCGGCTAGGAAGAGTCCGAGGTTGGTAAGGTCTAGCTGCCTATCCAATTCGAGATGATCCATCATGGTCTCGGCTTAAGTGAAGCCGAGGAAGGGTATTAAGGTCGGCCTGGGCCGAGGTTAAGCTGGAATATGTCAGGAACATCGGTTGATTCACTGCTGGGGTTGGCCTTGGTAGAAGTATAGCTCCTCGTAACCTCGGCTTACCCCCAGCCGAGGTTGTCATACCTGGGTGACCTGATGAACTGTTGTTCCCCTGAGCCAAGCAGACACGCCTTGACGAGGTTGGTAGTAGTGTCGGCCACGATCGACCTTTCTGTGGCCGAGGCCGCTGGTCACTGATCCAAGGTCCTTCAAATGTCGGCCATGTCCTCGGCCGAGGTTGATGTCTCTGAGCTGAGGTAGCACATTTGGGGCATATCAAGCATCCAAGTCATCCACACTACTATTTAGACGTTTTGGCGCGTGTTGGACAATTGGCCACGGCTCGTTGTTAGCACCTCTGTGAAACACATCCCCCATTCTATTTTTCTCACCCATCCACTCTTTGTATTTCGGATATCCCATCACAGCTACCACAACTAATCACCTATTAAAGGTACGAAGCATATATTCATGGATTAGTATAAACAAAACTTAGATTTATAGTATGTTTCATTTAATTATGTCTTATTTATATTCAAATTCAATTTATAATAGAAATTTTTATTTCCCCCATCTCCTCTAAAGGGTGAGTGGTCATATCCCATTCAAGACCGCATTTTTCTGTAATATACTTAACAGCTCATGCACATTGTTGCAATTTAAAAAACATTCGGTAGCATATCCCCGTAGTTCTCCAAGTACACGACGTAGATTGGCAAGTGTGAGTGTTATTTCAATTGATCAATTGAAATAACAGTCATATTTTTCAATCTAGTATGTACCCAGAGAACATTAGGATACGACTGCAGAACTTCCTCCAAAAGTAACAACTTTTAGCCACTAAGAATATTATACAGAAATTATGCAGTCCCAAATTGTCCAAACGGGATAATTCGAGAGATCTCATTACAGGGGTAATGACTCTCGAACGAGTCTAAGGGCTATTGAATGCGTACGCATAAGAACTAGAAGTCTAGTATCTATGCACACTATATGTAATTTCAAGTATGTTTTATTTAATTATCATACTATATATATATTGTTCGATATACAAAGTAATTTTTAAAAAAAGTTGAAAAATCTCACCCCCATATGGACAATTATCCAGTGGTCATGCCACTTTTAAAATTAATCAACCCAACATCGATCCACTATAATCCAATAGCAATGTCAACAACAAATGTGTATCCCGTACTCCTTCTAATTTATCTACTCAATTAATTATTTTCATCAACTAAACTAATAATTAAAGTATACAATTATTAATTTACTAATTTACAATGAGGGGCAATCCTACTTTCATAATTAGTCATATATTAATTTACTAATTTACAATGAGGGGCAATCATATATTAATTTACTAAAAATATTGATAACCAATCAATTCGTTTACAAGGGACATTACGCATAAACACGCACATACACGCACACTACACACACATATACATACACGCGCACATACACACACACACCCGCGCACATTCACACACACACACGCAACCCCCCACCCTTACCCCTACCCCTACCCCTACCCCAACACCCACCCACCCATTCCCACTCCTCCCCCATCACCCTGCCCTACCCCTTTCCCCCACCACACACACACACACACATGCACACACACACACACACCACTACACACAGATGCACACACACCACACATGCACACACAAATAACCCCCCATCCCTGCCCCTTCCCCCCACCCACTTGCCCCACCCCTTCCCCCACCCTGCCCCATCCCCATCCCCACCCCCACCCACCACAGACATGCACACACATACATACACACACACACGCACATATATATACACACACACACACACACACACACACACACACACACATATATATATATATATATATATATATATATATATATATATATATATATATATATATATATATAAATGGAAGAGAGAGAGAGAGAGAGAGAGAGAGAAACTAACCTCAAAGTAGAGAGAGGAAGAGGGCGAGCATCGTAGAGAGAGAGAGAAAAAAGGAGGGAAGAAGTCGGTGAGGAAAAAGGAGGGGAAAGGGTTTCTTGCTGTAACATTTATCACGGACGCATCACGGTCCTTGACCGTGATAATATTATAAGGATTGTCACATCATTGACCGTGACAAGTCTTTGCCACGGTATTGTCACGGTCATTGACCGTGACACAAAACACGTGTTTTTTGTCATGGTCAATGGCCGTGACAAGGATAGCCGCTGGAAGGGTGCCAATTTACCCATTTTGGTGTAGTCTTCGTGGCCTTTCAAACTCAGGTATTCTTATTTACACTTTTCTGATGACTCACTTTTCTATTTAAATGCAAACTCACACTGTGTATTGAAAGTTTGGGTTTCTTGGGTTTGGTTTCACGGGGTTCTACAAATAGAAGACCCCCTCTTGAAAAAATCATGTTCCAAGGTCTTTGATTGTTTTTAGCTATGCTAGAGTTTGAGGCGTAATCAAGAAGCTATGGATTTCAGATTTTGCATACAAGAAGCTATCGTTTACGATTTATTTTTGTATTTTTTGTTTTATTATGTATCTTAAATACACTCGTTCTTTTATATTTCCTTATCAAAACCGGAAAGTAGAGGTGAGAGCTACTACAGGAATGGCGTTGAAGAAAAAAGTAGATCAACAGAATCCCGGATGTGATCCGAGGCGTGGGCAACACAGACGATGGGGGGTCGACTTGGGTATCATTTCCCCTTTCTTACGAGTTTATGATATCTTTATATAGAGAACTAAATTGATTCTTTAGTTTTTCTTTTGAAATAACATGATAGTTGTGTGTATCCCCATTCGAGTTTATCATTGATCTATCTCTCTGTGTGTATCCCGATTTGATTTTAGCATCTTTTATCTTCTTTTGTGTTTTGGGCGTATGTTTTCGTAACCACATCGAAATATCCTTCAAACTCTAGAATCCCTTTTTTTTGTTTATGTGCTTCAGATAGGAAGGCATGGAAGTATTGAGGATAACAGTTCAAACCATTTCAAAGTCTTAGTTACAATGGACAAGTCTCATGCACCACCCAGGCTATTTGAATAAATTTGAACGAGTCTCCTTATTTTGTGTAGAGCAGTTACGTAGGTTTTTGAATCAGTCTCATCAGCCCAATCAAGCCATCCAACTTCCCACGTTATAGTTGTGTTAATCGTGTCCATAGTTTTAGGAGTTGAACGTGTCTTTGTAAATCCTCTATATAAACTCAGTGTAGTTACATTCTTATCAGTGTGAAAAAGAACAAAAGATTTCTTTATCCAAACTATAAATTTCTTCATGATATCAAAGCTATCAAACTCTCACGAGTAATCCCGATCCTAGTATTTCGTTTCTCCAGCGGCGGTAGCCAACATTTATTGCTACCGTCCTCTGGGTACAAAATATTTCATATCTCGATCCTTTCTCGATTGCTCAAGTCAATAAGGTTTTGCAATAAATCAATCTCTTTTGGAATCCAATGATTTGTTGTGTCCTCCTGCAATCTTGACCTTCCGTTTAAGCAAATTCCTTCACTTGCTCGAACTGTTATATTTTTTTTATTGAAAGAGATCATTTGGATTAGCTTTTAATCGCACAAATATTCCAACTAAAAATCTTGGTTTCCCCAATTCAACTTCCGCAGATGGAAGGTCCCAAATACTTTATTGATTTCAAGACAAATACTTAATTGATCTCAGGCAAAAAAAAAAAAGGTTACTGCTGCATCTCCTCCACTTAATAGCGTGGTTTGAAATTGAGGAGGCAAAGACCTCTAGTCTCACGCGTTGACATTCGTGAGAATATATCAGTAGATTGCAAGAATGGCACCCAGAACATTCCTGGTTCCATACACCTCTCATGAAAATCAGAAATTGTCCATGATTGACTTTATCATTACAAGTCGTTGGTACTCATGCAGGTACCTTGGAAAATAGTCACCTGATCCCAAAATTCAACTGGCCTATGAATCCATTGAGATCAAGCCCAAGAAGTAACGAGCCTCTGAATCCATAGTGATCAAGCCCAAGAATTCAAAAGCCTATGAATCCATCGTGATCAAGCTACTTTTGGCCTAAAAGTCCCATTACAGGTGTTGGTCCAGCCAAAATCGATACTTAAGCCTCTGAATCAATTTTGATCAAGTTGATAACGGTATAAGAGACCTCATTATTTTTTTTATGAAGCTGAGTATCACACCCTTGCATCTACCGTGACACAAATCAATGGGTCTCGTTTATTCTCAAGGTTTTTGTCGACAGTGGAGATTTTCTCACTCGGTTTGATCGCACTCATAACCAAAACTTTATCAAGTTAGCAATTTCAAGCTCAATGCAAGGATTGTCATTTCAAGCTCAACTTTTTAATTAATTTTTATCAAGCTTTGTGTGTCCATTCCGCCCACACTACGCTTGAGGGGGAGTACTGAGGATAACTGTTCAAACCATTTCAATTTCTCAGTTACATTGGAAAAGTCTCATGCTCCACCAAGGCTATTTGAATAAATTTGAATGAGTCTCCTTATTTTGTGTAGAGCAGTTAAGTAGGTTTTTGAATCAGTCTCATTAGCCTAGTCAAGCCATGCAACTGCCCACGTTATACTTATGTTAATCGTGTCTAAAGTTTTAGGAGTTGATCGTGTCTTTGTAAATCCTCTATATAAACTCATTGTAGTTACGTTCTTATCAGTGTGAAAAAGAATAGAAGCTTTCTTTATCCAAATTATAAATTTCTACAGGAAGAAGCTTTGCATCAATCGTGGGATTTTACTGTTTTAATGGTTTCAGTTTTTTTTGTATGGTTTAGTTATTTCAGTAAGAAATCAGCTGTTTAGTTTTTTACCCACGTTCTTATTTATCCCGATGCTTTCATTCGAGTTTTAATGGCTTTGGATTCATATTTTTGTTTCAAAGGAGATTTGGTACTTTATGCCACTCCCCCACATATGCAATACTGTGGCAGATATTTAATATCATGTCTAACTTTCATTCGAGTCTTATTACCCACATTCTTTTCCCTTTTCTACAGATCTACATATATTTAATGGTAGGGAAAAGCAAATGAATCACCAACCTACAATTTAAAGAATTAGCAACACTTGAAAAGGTAAGCTTTATACAGAAATTCATGCCACTACCCTCACATACACAATACAAATACTGGATTTGTTTTGTTTATTTTTCCTCAAACAAAAGATTTGTGTTGGCGGGTTCAAATTTGAATTCATTTTTGGTTTCAAACACGTTTTTTGGATTTCTAATCTTTTGCGAATATGACACAAATGATGATGAGGATGGGGTGTCTAAGTCTGCCAGGGCTAACGATGAGGCGTCCAAACACCACAGGGTGACCGAGTCCCCAGTTCTTGAATATTAGATCCATGAACTGCCACTGTGTATCAATATTAGCTCTAAATCTTTTGTTGTTCTTCAGAATCAGATCTTTCTTACTTGCTCTTTACGATTACGATTAAGATAGCAGGAACTGGTAATGCTCCACTTGGTAATGCTCCATCAACTGCCAATGTGTATCAATATTAGATCCAAGTCATTCAAAATGTATCCACCTCTCCCTCTCAAATCATTTTTTATTGTTCTCTTTACATACATATTGGTAATGCTCCACATGATATTTATTACTTACTATGTGCAATTATGATTAAGATAGTAGGAACCGGGGATGGTGGATGCTGGGATTAATTATTGTAGTTTTGGTTTGGTAGTGGTGAAATGCTTTTATTTCCTTTGTTTCATGTGGGTTTCTTTACCTTCTGTTTCATGTGGGATTAATTATTGTAGTTAGGTTTGCAGTTACTTCATAGATTTTATTATTTCATTCACCCCACGGTTTTGTTCATTCATTTATGCACTTAAAAAATACCTTGCAGGTTTGTACACAACAATTTTTTAATAATATTTTAACTTTGTATGAGTAGTTTGAAATGATGGAATCATACACTATTACATTCAAGTAGTTTGAAATGTTGGAATAATATTTCATTATTACTTTCAAATGTTGGAATCATATACTATTATTTCATTCAGCCGCAAGATGTGTTCATTCTAAATAATTGTTCTTTCAATTTATTCTCTCCCTCTATCTGTCTTTACAAGCTTAAAAACTTGCGACTCTGTAAGGAGTACAATAAACATAGTTTACTTGAAAGAATGCATGCTTTTTCAATCACTCTCTTAGATCGTAAAAAAATGAATATATGCAAGATTTTTCAATCACACTCTTAAAAAATGGATTTATAAGCATTGCATTTGGGGGTTTGGATTTGTGCTTTTTTTGTTTTTTTCTTATTTCCGGAGTTATAATTTTTATGTAAGATTTAGTCTAACACTCTTTTGTGATTTCAAGTACACTGGAAGCGATTGGCAGACCATAGTGCAAAGAGATGATGGTAGTGCAATAGCATTGAATATTTTGAAGCGAGTACAAGAAAACGTATCAAGTTTGCAACGATTTATAGCAACTAATGAACTCCATTATTGATATGTAATTTGTACTTATGTTATAGCATCTAATGAATTTTTATCCTTCATTTAACGGTTTCATTCTTTATGTTTTGGAAAGGGATACAAGTTGCTACTTATATGAGTTCAATGAAATGCTACTCACCCTTATTTGTTCATCTACTTGAATTAGTTATACTAAAAATAGGGATGTGAAAGTATGTCGTAGACAAATAATAGTATAGGATATGTTGTTCGTTTTGTAAAAAAAATTCTAAATTATAATGTTCATTTTGTTATTGATGCGCAAGTTTTGTTGGGGTGTCAATGTTATGTTTTGGTATTACATGACACGTCTTGTACATGTACATAACATGACACGTCTAACACGGTTAATAATTTTGACACCCAAATAGAACGAGTAAAAATCCGATTAAAACGAGAATACATAAAAACACTAATTATGAACACGACATCAAACGACATCATATGACTCTGAAACGTATTTCTTTGTTGCGAACTAAATACGACGTATGATTAAAAAAACTCAAAAAAATATTGTATAGGTAAAGTGATGGTCAAGGAGTTATCAATTTTAAAGCAACACGCGGGGCCACTGTTGAAATCACTGTCGTGTGTGAGGTGAAATATTTTTGACCTGCCCTTTTGAATCATTTGAGACATCGGGGGCAAGACTCAATGTAAAACTTTGACATAATAAATCTAAATAAATTAAACATGACACAGATAAACACGACAGGATATGACATTATTTTTTATCAATCAAGAAAAATACCCAAATAATAGTGTGACAACATGTTTTTAAACAAGAAACGAACCCAATTTTTTTCTTTTTTTTAATTACTTAGTTTCAAAATTTTCACCGTTTTGCAATTACGTACATTGGAAATTTTCGTCCAGCCTTCAGGCACATGCACACACTAGTGTGTGTGTGTGTATATATATATATATATATATATATATATATTTGAGAAGTTAACTATATTTTTGTATTTGTTTGACTATAAGGTTTGAACACTTTGTAATAGAAAATGTGTTTTTATCATTTGCTTAGTAAAAGAAACAGTTCTTAGGAACTAAATTCAAGATTTAATTATTTTATTTTGAAATCAGAATAAAAAGATCTAAGGATAAAAAATGTATTTTCTGTTATATCTCATTTCGTTTCCATTAAAAACTAGGTTGATTGAAGTTATTTCCAAATTCCAAAATATTCATCATTAGATAGCTTCCAACATTATGTTGTAGCATTGTAAGAGGAACTATTCAATTAGAATTATGTCAAATATATTTTTAGCACAACCACCATGAAAAGAGTAGTATATCATAAAATGTTGAATAATATTTACTTGATTGGAGTGGATTTCCTGTCAATTATTTTTTTTTGATGAAAATTTAACCAAAAATTTCTTGTAATTGTTAACTAATAACATAAAAATTTGTTAATTAAATATATTTGGTTACGTATTTCTATAATATTTGTATACAAATTTTCTTTTAGTATTTCTATATTAGATTTGAAAAACATTCGAGCATCGCGCGGGGTTAAAACCTTGTTTTAGATTAAACCTCACCTCAAACTCTACGTCAACTTAATGTCATGATCCAAATTAACTCAAAAAATATTAATATATGACTCTTAGTACTTTCCTCCAATAATGTTTATAATTTTATAAATTTAACGTTTGTAACAAGTTTGATTGAAACAACGAAATTGCGAAAATAAGTAACCGTCTAACATCTTCAACTAGTGGAATGAGTTCAAAATCTTTATCTTAGGTATTTTTTTTTTAATCAATGTCTGATTGATTGACGCTGATTTGTGCTTGATTTTAAATATGCTGTATGAAAGAAAAATTATAAATATGAAAAAGGTTTCATAGTTTTATCAATTTCCAAAAAAATATTCACCTTACTCCCCAATACAACCCAATCTTATAACCCATTTTCCAACTTCTGTGGAAAATGTACTACTTTTTAACATTTTCCAACTTTGTGATCAATCACACCCTAAGATCAAAAAGGTTATGCGTAATTTGATTATATTTGATTGTCATAAGAAGCAAATGAATTATTCAATGGATATATCTCCCTTTGACAACAGAACATAATAAGTTTTTGACAAGTGTGTAAGCATCTCCAACACAACAGTTTTTATTTTATAGGAGCAAAGCAACATTATATACTTTTTGTACGTCCCTTAAATTTGAGATTTGATTAATCAAACTAACCAACTCTTTTATAAATCACAATGAAATGCGTTAATACTGTATCACTATATGCAAATTACTCTCTCACTCACCTAATAAAAGTCTAGTCAAATTGATTCTCATCTAAATGAGATTACTTTTATTCAACTTTCTCCTATGTTAAAATGTCAGATCCCCCACTAAGCCAGAAGTTCGAATACTTGATCCTAATCATCAAATAATTTAGAAGAATAAAAAATAAATAAAAGTAAAAGAAGTTGTTCAAATATCAAGCCCCACGCACATATGAGACTGAGAGATTCAGTCTTTTATATATTAAATCAACAACCATTCATCTTCAAACATAGAGAAATTCTTAAGTACCATCACACTTTATTAATTAGACAAAATAATTGTTCAAATTTTTTTAAAACATGTTCAAACAAAACCCTAGATATTCCAAATCCGTAGAAAAGAAATAGCCATGCTTATTTCCAATCTGAACAAACATCTTTGTTGTTTAAAGCGCGGACCCAAAACTGATTGACAAGGATCGCGTATAAAATTACACATCGTGTCAGTATAACCCACACTTGTCAACATGGCAGGCTGGCATTGGTGAGGAACAAATTTAATAAACGCCTTGCGACAAGCCGGCGCAACATTAAAGTACCCAAACCCAACATCAACGTCGATGAAAGGCACGCAAAATTCTTTTATGTCGTCGCCAGCATTCAAATAATCACTTTCAAGAAGTTCTCTTGCTGAAGTGTTATCTGTACGTGCCATGAATAAAGTGAACACGAGAGAGAGTGCTAGAACAATCTTAATTGCCATGATACTAAGAAAAGGAAATGATATTTAGCAATTGAGATATAAAGAATGGAAAGAAATGGGGTTCAATTTATAGAGTGGGTTAGGGAGATGAGAAGGTGATTTCATTTTTTTTAAGTATCGTTTTAACTGCCCATAACCCAAAAGACGTGAACGTGAAGGGCAAGAGATTGAACTGAGTTTCTTAATCAAAGGGTAAACAAATAAGTACGGATGTGTTTGTACTTCAAAAGAACTATGGATCGTTTAAGAGACTTTTAGTCTTCAGTTTTTGGTTTGTAACGTGGTTTGACATAGAGTAACTATATGCAATTTTCATAAATATTGTCTATCTATCTATCTACATGGTATCAGAGCTTCAGAGTTCAATGGCTAACATTTCGCCCCGTTCCTCCACTTCTACCACCGGACTCCCTTTATCCATGAGTTCACTACATCAGATCCAGAACGAATGTATCCCAGTTCCAATATAGATGAGATTTATCCCTCCGGGAGGTCACGATACTCCCCGAGGCAGCCTCGTGTTCACCCCCCTCCGTCACTACCTTCTGTGCATAAAACTTCCCCCAGAGGTGAAACTGAACGGCCTGGTCCTTCGACTTCCCTAGAAAATGTCACCTGTTATAATCGTGCTGAAAGAAGTGAATCTACTACTTTGCAGACAGGGTCTTATGATGACCATCAGGAAAAGTTGGAATCATCTGAATTTGTTGATGTCAGGCTAGAGAATTTGTTGAAGAGCAAAAATTGGACAAAGTTACCACAGCGAGGTGTGATTCACAGTCTTCACTCTCTGTTTCAAGTCCCCCCAGGTCTCCAACTCAGCTCTTCCATGATGAGTTGGATGAATCTGGGGAATCTGCAGGAGAAGGAAAAGAGATTCCTCTGCCCTGTGGCAATTCTATTGGCTTGAGTGAAAAATCTGGAAAAGACAATGTGATGGCAGCATCAAATTCTATCTCAGCTAGTGAGGACGAGGAATGGAGTCTTGAGAATAATGAAGAGCTGCAGGAGCCAGAAGAGTATGATGAGTATGAAGATGGTTATCAGGAAGAAGACGAAATGCATGAAGGGTATGATGAGAAGATTGATTTGGACCATGAATTTGAAGATATGCATTTAGAAGAGAAAGACTCGTCTCATACAGAAGACATGGTTCTGGGCTTTAACGAAGGTGTTGAAGTTGGAATACCTGGTGATGAGTTTGAAAGCAATTCAAGGAGTGAAGAAACTGAACTTGGGATACCTGAAGTTTCTGCTGTAACTGTAGAAGAACAGGGATCTAAAACTGAAATTGGAATCCAAGATTCAGTTAGTGAGCCTATAAATGCTCCTACTAGTGTTTCTGGTGAATCTTATCAGTACAAAGTCCCATATTCAGTTGATGTGGCATCACATTCTTCTTCTGGTCTGGCTATTGTGTCTTCTGTATCTTCTGTATCTTCTGTTCCAAATCAAGTTGATTTACCGGTTATTCAGTTTGGTCTGTTTTCTGGTCCTTCTCTGATACCATCTTCATAGGCTGTTCCAAAACATACAGATTGGTTCTATACAGATGCCTCTCCACTTGCACCCCCTAGGCCCATCCATTAGTCATATACACCCGTCGCCACCTCCTCTCTTCCAGTTTGGTCAGCTCAGGTATACATCTTCCATTTCCCAAGGAGTGCTTCCCGTGGCTCCTTAGTCTCTGTCTTTTCTTCAGCCAAACATTCAGGGCCATTATAATTTGAATCAGAACTTAGGAGCTGCTCTGCCAAGTCAACCCTCTCAAGATGCTTCTTATCATAATTTATTGAAAAATGATTTGAATAACCAGTCTGGCATTGTATCGAGGGGGTAGGATCTTTCTCATGAGAATGGATCAAGGGGGTTGAAGTCAATTTCCCTTACTGTTGATAACAAGATTATATCTGTATCAGGTTTCCACGCTGAAGATAAAGGGCCTCATGATGCAGTTGTGAAGAGTTATATACCATTATGGGACGACAAACGATCTGAAATCCAATCGCAATCAGTACCAGCATCCCAGTCTATTTCTAGTGAAAAAGACTTTAGTTTATCAAAATCTCAAGTTCCATCTCCTAGCAAGGGGAAAAGAACTGCCTATTCAGTTAGAAATTCTGGCATCAGACCCTCTTCTCCAGCCTCTAAGGCTTCTCGTTCAGATTCTAGTGTATTCCAGAGGAGACTTAGGCCCCCTATCCAACGAACTGAGTTTCGAATTCGTGAAAGAAACAACTCAGATCCGGATAGTATGTCTAATTTCAGCGGCAAAGGTGTGGGAACTTTTACAAGAAATGGGTTTCAGAGTGATACTACGCTCACTAAACCATTGAAGCAAATCGTGGAATTAAAAGTTTGAGCTCAGGTCCAATTCGTTCCCAGGAGATTGATTCTAAAAGTAGGGCTGGGAAAGAAGCATTGACAAGGAGTCAGAGTAAAAGGAACATTTCTGAAGAAGATGTTGATGCTCCTTTACAAAGTGGCATTGTGCGTGTTTTTAAACAACCCAACATAGAAGTCCCCAGTGATGAAGATGACTTTATTGAGGTCAGATCGAAAAGGCAAATGCTGAATGATCGACGTGAACAGAGAGAAAAAGAAATCAAGGTCAAGTCTCAGCCACCACAGAAACCTCGTTCTTCATCTCGAAGGGTTGTGGTGCCAACTAGATCAACCATGATCACTGCATCATTGGGTGGAGAAACATCAAATGACATTCGATCTGATGTTGTTGCCTCCGAGGGGCGAGGCTTAGCAAACAAAGATGTGTTCACTGGGTTCTCTTCTGCGGTTTCCCAACCATTGGCTTCAATTGCCAAGCGGGCTGTGAATACTGATACTCAGGCTGATATAAGATCCCATGCTATCAAGTCCATCCAAACAGGTTCTGTTCCTGTTATATCTGCTAGTGGGAAAGACATTGCGCCAAGCTTAATATTTGAGACCAAGAAGAAGGTTTTGGATGATGTTCAAGCACCTTTGGGCTCTTGGGGTAATGCACAGATCAGTCAACAGACCCAACTTGATGAGGCTATGAAGCCTGCCTGGTTTGATCCACATATTACATGTATTGGAGGTCATACTACCTCAGTAAGCGAGGCTCTATTGCCGTCATCATCCATCCTCTCAAAGGACAAATCAGTTTCTTCCTCAGCAAGTCTAATCAACTCTTTGCTTGCTGGTGAGAAAATTCAATTTGGTGCGGTTACATCTCCAACTGTCCTTCCTCCTAGCACCTGTGTTGTTTCACATGGAATTGGGGCTCCAAGGTCCTTTCGGTCCGACATTCAGATATCCCACAATCTTTCTAAGGTCGAGAATGATTGTACTCTTTTTTTTGAAAAAGATAAGCACCCAAGTGAATCTTGTATCCATTTAGAAGCCTGCGAGGCTGAAGCTGAGGCGGCTGCTTCAGCTGTTGCTGCCTCTGCCATCAGTAGTGATGAAATCATTGTCAAGGGGCTGGGCTCGGGCTCTATTTCAGATACTAAAAGCTATGGAGGTGCAGATGTTGATGCGATTACAAGCGGTGGTGGGGGAGGTGGTCAGCAATCAGGAAGTCAATCAAGAATTAAAGAATCTCTAAGTGTATCTCTTCCTGCGGATCTCTCTGTCAAAACTCCTCCGATTTCCTTATGGCCGCCTCTACCAAGCCCACAGAATCCTTCAAGCCAGATGCTTTCTCATTATCCTGGGGGTCCACCTTTCAACTTTCCCTTCTATGAGATGAATCATCCAATGTTGGGGGGCCCAATCTTCGCTTTTGGCCCATACGAAAAATCTGGTGGGACCCAGTCACAGTCCCAAAAGAGTTCAATGTCAGGTTCAGGGCATCTTGGGGCATGGCAACAATATCATTCCCACATGGACTCATTCTATGGTCCTTCAGCAGGATACAGCGGCCCTTTCATTAGTCCGCCAGGGTCTATTCCAGGGGTTCAAGCCCCTCCACACATGGTGGTATATAATCATTATGCCCCGGTCGGGCAGTTCGGTCAGGTTGGATTGAGTTTTATGGGCACCACCTATGTTCCATCTGGAAAGCAACCTGATTGGAAGCACAATCCCACATCTTCCGCAATGGGTATTGGTGAGGGAGATATGAATACTAAGAACATGGGTTCTGCACAGCGCAATCCTCCAAACATGCCTGCTCCTATCCAGCACCTTGCTCCTGGGTCGCCTCTTATGCCCATGCCTTCCCCTTTGGCCTTGTTTGATGTGTCTCCTTTCCAGGTAAAACACCAAGTGTGACGAATAAGGTGATCAGCACTCTATTTAATTAAAGAAAAGATGGGCTACACAACTAGGGTTGGCTATCCTCATTTTAAACCATTTGTAAAAGGGTGTGAAACTATCCCTTAGCAGGATTTGAACCCTGTCTACCTCTATTGAAGGTTGGTAATCATACCTTGTAAGAAACCCCTCACGCGATAAGTCAATTCAGCTGCCAAAACTGTGATTAAAAAAATAAATAAGAAGAAGTTAATTGCTATTTGCACCATCAAACTAAAACCATCCAACTATCTTGTGTGGAGAACCCAAATGTTGCAACTAATGCAATCCATGAAAGTCACCTCTTTTGTTACCGAGGAACCTCCGGCTTCAACAGGAAACAAAGAAGAAGATTACTTAATAAAAAATGAGTGGGATGAAAAGGATGTTTTATTACGAAGTTGGATTGCTGGAACCCTCATAGAAGAGTGCACTTATCTGATTGTGGGATGCCAAACAGCCAAAGAAATCTGGGTGTGCTTAGAAGAAAATTATCTTAAAGCCACTAAAGATAAGGAATTTTAACTCAAAGATCAGTTACAAAATATCACAATCGATGGCAAAACTGTAGTCAATTATTTGAAGGAATTTAAGGAGTTATGTGATGGTTTGGCTGCAATAAGCAAACCAGTTGATGAAGACACCAAGGTGATCATTTTGGCTAAAGGACTTGGTCCTAAATATGCTACATTTAGAAAAGTTATGTTGGGAAAACCACCCTACCCTACGATGACTCAACTAATAAACTCTCTCAGGAGTTTTGATCTTCGCGAAAGTAAGCAGGAGCCTCCTACTCCAGGATATCATAATATGGCTTTTATGGCTCAACGTGGTAATTATTCTAATCGGGGTAGAGGACGGTTTTCACGAGGAAGGGGTAACTACAATTCCCATACTAGCTTCAGCTCACAAGGAAGAATTTTCAAACCATTTGGGCAGCAAAATTACAACCCAAACAACAAAATGCAGCCTAGTCAAACTCAGTCCAGAAGTAACAGTCCAATTGTAGGAGGTGCTGGTGCCAAACAAGATGGTTAACAGTCCAATTACAGGAGCGAAACAACATTATATACTATTTGTATGTCCCTTAAATTTGAGATTTGATTAATCAAACTAACCAACTCTTTTATAAATCACAATGAAATGCGTTAATACTGTATCACTATATGCAAATTACTCTCACGCACCTAATAAAAATGTAGTCAAGTTGATTCTCATCTAAATGCGATTACTTTTATTCAACTTTCTCCTACGTTAAAATATCAGATCCCCCACTAAGCCAGAAGTTCGAATACTTGATCCTAATCATCAAATCATTTAAAAGAATAAAAAATAAATAAAAGTAAAAGTAAAAGAAGTTGTCCAAATATCAACCCCACGCACATATGAGACTGAGAGATCCAGTCTTTTATATATTAAATCAACAACCATTCATCCTCAAACATTGCATAATTCTTAAGTACCATCACACTTTATTAATCAGACAGCATAGTTCTTGAGTACCATTACAATTTATTAAAGCATGTTCAAACAAAACCCACGATATTCCAAATCTGTAGAAAAGAAATAGCCACGCTTATTTCCAATCTGAACAAACATCTTTGTTGTTTGAAGGCGTGGGACTCGGAGCTGGACCCGAAATTGATAGACAAGTATCACGCATATAATTACACATAGTGTCAGTATAACCCACACTTGTCAACATGGCAGGCTGGCATTGGTGAGAAACAAAATTAATAAACGCCTTGCAACAAGCCGGCCCAACGTCAAAGTACCCGTCGTCGATGAAAGGCACGCAAAATCCTTTTATATCGTCGCCAGCATTCAAACAATCTTCGTTGCTGAAAGGCGTGGGACTCGGAGCTGGCAAGGCATCACAACCGCCACAATATTCGCACAGTGTATCAGCCTCAAGGTCAGTATAACCTCTTGGCAACGAGGCAGGCTGACATTGGTGAGAAAGAAATGTAGTAACCCCATGGCAACAATGCTCCCCAATTTCAAGCCACGGGCCGTTAAAAATGCAAGATTTTATCTCCTCGCGAGCATTCAAACAATCCCTTTCAAGAAGTCCTCTTGCTGAAGTGTTATTTGTACCTGCCATGAATAAAGTGAACACGAGATAGAGTGCTAGCACAATCTTAATTGCCATGATACTAAGAAAAAGAAATGATATTTAACAATTGAGATATGAAGAATGGAAAGAAATGGGGTTCAATTTATAGAGTGGGTTAGGGAGATGAGAAGGTGATTTCATTTTTTTTTAAGCATCGTTTTAATTGCCATAACCCAAAAGGCGTGAACTTGGAGGGCAAGATTTCTTAACCAAAGGGTAAACAAATAAGTACGCGGCTGTTTGTACTTCAAAGGAATATGGATCCTTTAAGAGACTTTTGGTTGGTAACTATGTGAACTTTCATGAAATTGTATATCTATATTTGTTAAAATGAACACCAAAGAAATTATAGAGATTTGGATGATTTACCCCTCCAAAAAACATATCACAAAGTAACGTATTTTCACAAAAATATCATAACTACCTACAAAATTTACAAATAATCATTGGTGTCCTAAACCCAAAAAAATTCGGTTGAAATACAAAGTAATCCACATCTCATTCTTTATTAAAATGAAATAAAAGTAATTGTAGAAATAAAAGTAAACTTTGTTTGCCTTCAACTCCCTAAAAATCTACATATATGCTTGTTTCATTGCATGACAAATGCAAATTTTGCCATGACAATTGACTATTTTCTCACTTTTTTTCTTCATTTGACACACTAATTTGTTTTGGAAAATTTTGTCCACCTCCGAGGAATCTACAATACTCCTAAAAAACTTTTGCTTTCGTGAGGAGTATTTTTTTTTTAAACTTTTGGTGGTAAATATGAGTTACCTTTTTTCTATTTTTTAATTCTCTTTAAAACTATGTAATATATTTCAGAAAATAAAAGTTGTTATTATTTCCAATGGCAATCCTTCCGAAATGTGGATTATTTATTTATTATTAATAATTTATGATTTCACCAAATTATAACTTTATTTTTAACACTAATGTTCTACTAAATATTAATATTAACATTCCAATAAATAACAATATTAATGTTATTATTAATACTAGCATATAACCCGTGCAATGAGCGGGCGTAATATACTATTGATTAAAAATACAACTTTTTTGGACTAATTAAGTGAAGAGCCAACTATAAAAGAACACTTCCCTAAGACTATTTGCTGGCGGTGGGTTAATTACGAATTTAAAATTATGGTTAAACATTGTAACAATTAAAAAAATATGGTTTAAATTATAAATAAATATAAAAAAAAATTATCCTAACATTTTGTAAAAAAAGTTGTACATGAATAAAAGGTTTAAAACCAAACTCATGTCTAATAATAAAACATGTCTCTATCTTATATCCATTTTGGAAAACATTGCTCCAAGATACAAAAACAAAAAATAATTGAAGTTTGGAACATTTTTCTTATAGATGGAGGAACGGGTCATGAGCAGAAGCATTAATAAAATTCGTTTATAAGAAATGAAAATCATTTTTAAACGCTAATAAGATTTTTTCAAGAGAAGATTAAATTCATCCCCAAACAAAATTTAGTCTTACAAAGAGTCGATACATAAAAAAGCTCTCACGATGTCTCTCTTTGTGGTATTAATGAGATGGTACCAAACAACACTCCAACTTGTTGTGTGGTGCCCATCTATATCTAACATAAAAAAATATATATTGTGACAAAATAGTAACATGCCCCCGAATGCCTCCCCGTTGTTATAGAAAACAAAAACATGGGAAGAGAAATGACTGATGTGAGCTAGGTTGGTAAACAAAACGAAGGAAGATAAAAAATTAAATGAAATAGAAGAGCCTGAGGAATAAAAGTCAAGTTAATGGGAATGATAATTGAAGGAAAAATTGCCTACGTGGACACCTCGTAAATTAACCAGACTTAATTGTAATCTTCAGTAAATAAATATACTGATAATTATAAAAATTAGTATGTATCGTATATTAAATATTTATAAAAGGTTATTTTTGCATAAATCACAATTGTTTATTATTTTTATGTGAAAACTATTTTTTATAATTTTTTTTTCATAAATCACAATTGTTTATTATTTTTATGTGAAAACTATTTTTTATAAAAAAAAACTTCGAAATAACTCTATCTCATTTATAGATACAAACTTAAAGTTTATTCTATAAATGAAACGTTAAAAATATTTTTATAACTAAAAACTTTTTTTATTTATATTAAAAATAATTTTGAAAATTTGAAAACATCTCTTAACTTAAAAACTATTTTTTATAAATAAAAACTTCAAAAAAAGCTCCACGAATTTTATACAAAAAAAAGTATACATATTTTTATGTGTTTTTTATCAATTTGTCCCCTTTACTAAGTATGTAGTTCAATAGGTCCTAACATCTTTTTTTTGCTCCATCAGGTCCCATAAAAAAAGATTTTTATTCCAGTAGGTCCTATTTGTAAACATGTAGTGAATATTCACTGTATGTACAAATAGGACCTATTGACAAAAAAATATTGTGATAGGACCTATTAGGAAATATTCCCTTCAAATATGACTTAATAGGAAGATCCCCTATTTTTATTTGTTTTTAGTTTAAAAAACTTTGTCATTTATCGATAAAAACGTAAAGTTTTTTTTTTCTAGAAATACAATGTTAAAAATGTATTTATATTCAAATTTTATTTTATTTATATAAAAAACAATTTTGAAATTTTGAAAAAAATTTAAAGTTTATTCCTAGAAATAAAAACGTTATATGGGTGTAGTAGTATTTGTAACATTGTGTAATGTGATTTGAGTGGAGAACGATGAAAATAGATTAATTGAATCTAGATTGCGTTGGATCGAGAGAGAAATTCATGGAGTCTAGAACAGGTGATCTTTTTATTTTCCAATCAACCTTTGATTTATTAATTTTTTTGGTTTCAAATAGATTTTTTATTTATCTATTTCAAAAAATACAATGTTAAGATGAGAGAAAAAAAGATAATAAGAATTGAAGCTTCATTAACTCCTTTAATACTATCGTATTAGAGGTATAATAAAGATTACAATAAACACCCAAATTGATAAAAAAAAAAAATCTCGCACATATAAAAATATCAAATTTTTTACATTACGGGTGGTCAATAAAATAGATACGTTTAAGAAAGTTTACAATAGTTTACCAAAAGTTAACATATGACCTCTTTTAAAAGTCACTTTTGAAATAAAAAAATAAAAAAATACAAACTTTACTAAAAATCACCTTATAACATTAACAAATTAATTCCTTAAACAACGAACCTAAATAAGCCTTTGATCATCCTCTTCTCCATTAAGCTTAACACAACATTAACAAAAAATATCAAGAACCCATTCAAATGCCTACAAACAAAAACCTAAAATCAAATAAACCCAAAACAGAATAACCAACGAAACATTCATTAAAAACTAAATCAACTCACCTCCAAATGTTTAAGGTAAACAAAAACGTTGAGAAAACATACTTCAAAGGCATTCACACCTATAATAAGCCAAAATAAACTCATTGTTCTTTAAATACTAAGGAAACCTTGTACTTTATCATTCTTATCTTAGTTTTTTCTCTTTTGGCGGGTTGTGTCGAGTCAACTTGGTGGCTATTAATCGGTTTTGTGATTTTTTTCAACTCATCGTTTCATTTTCGCCGAAAATTTAGAAATTTTTTGGCAAGAAACTTGTCGGAAAATTGGTATGAATTAAAGAGTGTATCTATGTATAGGTATAGTATGTTAGTGTAAATATAAGTGGTGGGTGTGTTGGATTGGACATAATTGGAATTTCTCATATAAAAAATCAACTATCAATTCACCTAAATCAGAACCACTTACATTGTAACAGGGACGTTTGTTCTAAAATTTTCCCTTTTGTTCATCTATGGGACGCCATAGCTAATGTAATACATGTGAGCCACCAAAACCTGCATGAATAAGTCCATTGCTTTGCCCTCCTTGAGGGTATCCTAGAACCACCGTTTCACACAATCAGAGACTATAGGTGAGAGCTACAAACTATTACTCTTAGTGATATTGTGGTTGGTCCGCTTTTCACTATTGTTGCTACTGTTATTCTCGTTCATCTTATTTTCACCACATACACACACACACACACACACACATCTCTCTCTCTCTCTCTCTCTCTCTCTCTCTCTCTCTCTCTCTATATATATATATATATATATATATATATATATATTCACAAAATTTCCTGTAAGGACTTCTTATGGTGCAGACCTCGATACATACCATTTTTCTAAAATAGTTGATGAAACTTCATGGATATGATGTCCACAATTAAAAAACCAACTCCAAACCTTTTTATCTAAAAATTCAATAAAAAAAATGTTGAAATGAGGTGGTATGCAAAACAACTGTATAAATATTCGTTTTCTAGCGTCGAAATATTGGGTCGGCGCCAGTTACTTTATTGATTTAATTTCTTTATGAAATTTCATGGCCATGATCTTCTCACTGTCAAGATCATATCCACGAAGTTTCATAAAAAAAATTCAATCATAAACTTTCAAAGGTCGAAAATGGCTATTTATACAATTTTTTTACACATCTCATCTCAAAAGTTTTTTATTGAATTTTTAATAAAAAATATCGAAGGTGATCTTATCACCGTGAAGATCATATCCATGACGTTTCATAAAAAAAATTATTTTTTTACTATTTTAAAATAATGGTATGTACTGGAATTTGCATCATTAGTCCTTAGAGGAGGGAGTTTCTCTCTCTCTCTCTCTCTCTCTCTCTATATATATATATATATATATAAATCGTTGGCCAAACGTGCATCAACAGATATTCTTGGGGAGGGTAAAAGTCATGGGGAGGGGAAGAGAATCTAGTCTAGAGAGTAAAACGGTGGAAATAGATAGAGGGGTATAGATTTGAACGGTTACATAACGCTTTAATATATGTGCTGAGTTAAACACCATTAAATGTTGTTAAACCCCTAATACTATTGTATTAGGGATAGAACTAGAATGTAACCCGAGCGATGCGTCGACGCTTCAAAAAAATATACAATAATTTATAGATCTATATATATTTTACTTTTAAGGCTTTATAATTTATGTTGGTAAACATATATATTTAAGAAACCAAAATAGTCTTGAATATTTATATTCAATGGCTATAGATATGCTACAGTGAAACTGTGAGAACAACTAAACAAATATATGCTAAAAAATCAAGTCTTGTAATAGTATCCGTTAACTCCATAAACATGTTTATATATAAATGAGGGCATAAAAATAAATTTTGAATGAGTTTACTTTTTGAACTATCCCAATCATTAAATGATGTGATATATCATGAAACTATCTAATGAATTATAGGTAGCTTTCTTAGGAGAGATGAATATACTCTGGTTATTAGAATTGAAGGGAGCTGAAGAGAATGAACTTTAGTAACAACCCATATTTTCTCACGTAAAGGTTGGCCAGGAACGATACGCCGAAGATAGGGCTTCACAACAAATTTATACCACTTTCAGAACTGAAGGGATAAAAACTTCTTTCATTTGTCTTAAAATTCACAATGAATAAAACATCTGAATAAAACTGATTCAACACATGAATAAATAAAACTGAGTCATCATACAATGTCCAAAATGTAAAACTAAATAAAGCTGATATAAGTAAACACTTGTGTTTATGCCCGTACAAATTCCTGTATGAAATGACAAGACAAAAAGACTGAAGTACAACCTATACTAGAGTCAATAAAGGGAGATCCACTACATCCAATAAACTGCAAGCCTGATCCATCGCCAGTCCTGCTTTCCTTATCATTAAATACCCGGGGAAAAATATTTGAAATTTGGGTCATAGCCCTAGAGTTACAAGGATTTTTCACCAATAAATATGCAATTTGTTACTAACTCATACTTCACGTCCCTCGATCGACGCTCATATGAAATGAGAACCTCATCTCTCATCTAAAAGCAGTCCAACTTCTATCCCCAAATGAATATCAAATGTAAACTTCCATTATTTAATCATCCAAGTAAAGAATAAACTATTTCCATTATGCGCTAACTACTAGTGGTTCATCATGTCTGGCACCCCTATCCCCGAATAGATTTCATAATATAAATTTCTCAATATACATAAATTAAGTGCATTTCCTTACGTCATGATACCCCCTAGCCCTTATCTACTTCTTCAAATCATTTGATGATTAAATTCACATTCCCTATTGTCTACCCCATTAGACTACATGTTTCACTCTCTTAAATTACCAAATTATTATTCTAATTGGCTACACCATTTCTCATTCTTTTTAATGCTTGTCTACTCCTTTAGGCTATCCAATTATTATTCTTATTAATAATTGTGTGTCGCATTATTCATTAGGAATCATCTTCATCCTTAATTATCCACATCATTTTATTAGCACAATTTTATCATCAATTAAACAATGTCTACATCGTTAGACAAAAAGGAAAATATCTATAAGGTCTACGACAATGTTTAAATGGGTAAATATAAATGATTATATTAATAATCAATTAATTCAAATGAAGTCCTCACAATTAAATTTTTAACGTACATTTATTCCAATCACATCCGTATCAAGTGTAAGGCATAAACATCTATTATGCATTATAGGGTCACAATAATATTTATTGTCCACATCCTTAGATAATTTAATTTATTTCAATAGTATCCGGGTACTTAATAATATATGTCCTTCCTTATAATTAACACACAAGGGCATCCACCGTTGGTGTTTAATTCGTGCTCTATCGGCAAGTCCGAAGGAATCCTTACATACCCTCGAGGGTGGAGCCTCTATGTAGTACCCATATGGCCTACACATCGTCAAGGCCACTTGTTCCGACGTGTGGTCAATGACCAGAACGCGCGATCCCCCAAGCCGATATGAAAGTCCACTAGTATGTCCACACACAAACATAATAGAATGCATATTACTATTCCCATATAATATGTATAAGTCTCTACTCTATAACTACTTAAATCCGAGGATATCCCAATCCGTATAAATTGTATCCTCCTTGTCTTATCCATAACGTATAGTCAATTATTCCATAACTCCTTTTTAAGTCGATACTTTACGACTATTTTCCGATTAAATAATAAGTTTGATAAAAATCTCCATTGGTCTTAATTCACACTTCATAATTTATTACTCTATAAATACATAGGCATAGTTATTCACCAAACTAACCTTTCAAAAATAATATAGGTATAGTTTTTCCCAAACTAACCTTACCAGCACATTTAATACCCTTAGTAGGTTGCGGTTTTGACTCAAACTCTAATCATTCTAGATTATTAATAATTATACACTTCTTAGTACCTTTTCAATAAGATTTATATGTACATATATAAGGAGCCAACTAATCGTGGAAAAATGGTTATATGTACATATATGAGGAATCCTCAAATATGAATAAGTAGTGTCACCCAACCTACTATCACAATCGACGTTAACCATTTAGACTTAGCCCACTAGACTTAGGATACAATTACTACTTAATGTCGTTATATGGTAATAATTTGAGGGATTTTATCATTAATTATAACCTCGTGCCATTGAATGAGCTCGAGTATCCATTTCTTTTTATTTAAACTCTCCCCGAATTAATCATAATATTTTCATCGTATCTTTTAGGGTCTTCTCATCAATGTGCCCCTTCCAAAATTTTCCAAATCCTCTAGGTACATCCCAACCCTTTATATATTTATTTCATATAGCTCTATTAAAGAATCCCGCGTAAATCATCTCATTCATATGGTCTCGTACACCCTTTCGTAGCAAAATCATATCGAATTAAAAAAGAATTAGAAAAATACGCGGTCAGCGCCCATGCGGTCGAAATGAAAAAAAAATCTATCTACAAGACCTATACCCTCATAGTTCACCATCCAAGTATAGAAAAACAATCATAATCAATCAATCGAGACAACCTCCAATGGAACAACAACCCAAAAATAACATTTCTTAAAATTTACCAAACGAATCTGCCCAGATTTTTAAAATGCAGTTTTGAGGCATTTCGGAGCCGTTTTTGGAGAAAGTGAATCAGAGTACAAAATGCAGAAAACGAAATTTTCTACGTGGTAGCATGGACTGAATAGCCATTTTAGTTACCAAAACAGTGAAAACTGTATTTAAGATGACGGTTTAAGTTTTAGATGATTCCCAATTCACCAAATTTCATAGACTTCTCAATTTCAAGAAGTTGTTATACAATTCAATCCCTAGAACTATGTTATTGAATTTGTATCTAGATAAGGGGTTATACAACATATCTTCAACAATTAACCTTCCATTTAAACCACATGAATGCATAATTGATACAAGTGGTGACGAATCTAAACATAGGTTACACAATCATCATCACACTACACCAAAAAGGCCAAATTGTCACCTTTCAGCTGGACACCATTGTTACGGTGATTGACCGTGACAAAAAAATACGCATTTTTTATCACGGTCAATGATCGTGACAAGTCCTTGACAAAGGCTTGTCATGGACATTGACCGTGACAAGTCCGTGACAGGTACAGTTTTCACGAACTTGTTACGGCCAATGACCATGGCAACCTTATAAAGTTTTCATGGTCAAAGATCGTGACAGGTCCGTGACAACTTAGTCAGTAAAAAAACCATTCCCTCTTCTTTTTTCCCACCGTTTTCACTTCCCTTTTTTTTTTCTCTCTTTAAGTGACTGCTCTCTCTCTAAGTGATTTTCAGGTTCTTTCCTCTCTTTCTCTTCCTTTCGTATGTATGTGTATTTTTTTTCTGTATGTGTGTGTTCGTGTACCGGTGTGTGTGTGTGGTGGTGGGAGGGGTTGGGGGGGATGGTGGGTGGGGCGGCAGGGGGTATGAGGGTGTTGTGTGTGTTTGTGTGTGTGTATAGGTGGGTGAGTGTGTGTGTGTGTGGGAGGGGGGGGGGGGGGGGGGAGTGGTGCGGTAGGGGGGGGGGGGAGGGGGAGTGTATGTGTGTTGAAATTAGTTGTTAGTCCCGTCTGGCAACCCAATTCCAAGACTTAGAATTGGAATTGGAAGGGAAATTTCAATTCCGTGGAATTAATTGTTGATTTAGGACTTGGAATTAATGTTTTGTTTAGGACATGAAACAAATTGTTAATGTTGATCTAGGACTTGAAATTAATGTTTTGTTTAGGACTTGAAGTTAATTGTTAATGTTGATTGAGGACTTGAAATTAATGTTTAGTTTAAGACTTAAATTAATGTGTAAATACCCAAATATAGTTTGTACCCTTAATTATCAATATCCAAATATTGTGGGCTAATATATTATGATTCTCTTCATGTTTAAGAGACTTATAGTTCAATTTAAGATTTTTCTCACGGAATAGTCATAATAGGAATTGAAATTGGGACTTATAATTATTATTGTTAATTTAATTATGACTTTAATGGATATAAATGAGTTAGGAGCCTTTAGATTCCCCTTATTAATTGTTGGTTTTGAATTAGTAAGTAGTTAGTTTGAATTGATGATTAGGATTTTTAGTGATTGTACATATAAGATGTTATTGTTTTGGAATTCATAATTAAGTTGTTAAACGTTACTATTAAACCGTGACAGTTGAAATGGGCAAATTGATTAAAAAATATAGTTTTAATTGTAACTTTAGTTGGGAGTTTTCAACTTTTTTCTAAAATTAATTTGTATTATGAACAATACATTATTAATTCATATATATAATATGTTTCATTTATGATAATTAAATGAAACATACTTGAAATTACATATAGTGCGCACATATACTAGCCTTCTAGTTCTTATGCGTATGAATTCAATAACCCTTAGGCCCGTTTGAGAGTCATTAACCCTGTAATGAGATCTCTCAAATTATCTCATTTGGACAGTTTGGGACTGCATAATTTCTGTATAATAATATTCTTAGTGGCGTAAACTTATTACTTTTGGAGGAAGTTCTGCAGTGGTATCCTAATGTTCTCTGGGTACATACTAAATTGGCAAGTGTGAGTGTTATTTCAATTGATAAATTGAAATAACATTCACACTTGTGAATCTACGCCATGTACTTGGAGAACTATGGGGATATGCTACCGAATTTTTCTCAAATCGTAACAATGTGAATGAGATATTAAGTATATTATCGAAATATGTGGTCTTGAACGGGATATGACCACTCACCCATTAGAGGAGATGGAAAAACTGGGAAATAATATTATAAATTGAATTTGAATTTGAAATTTAGAAATTGAATATAAATAAGACATAATTAAATGAAACATACTATAAATCTAAGTTTTGTTTATACTAATCCACGGATATACACTTATTACCTTTAATAGGTGATTATTTGTAGTAGCTGTGATAGGTTTCATGGATTTTGGTTTCGTTGCCCTGGGTTTCACAAATTTTCATTGGTTTCGTGTATTTCTATGAGGTTTTGTTGCTTTCCACTACACCAAATCTGCCGAATTGTCACGGTCATTGACCTTGAAAACTTGTCAAGGTCAATGACAGTGACAATTTTGGGCGAGATAACTTTTTTTGTCACGGTCATTGACCATGACAAGTTCGTTAGAATTATCACGGTCGTGTCACAGGCCTTGACCGCGACAAGTTTGGTCACGGTTAAGGACCGTGACAAGCCCGTGACAATGCTAAAAAAATTGGCACGGTCAATGACCGTGATAATTCTGGGCAGCATTGAAAAAAAATCTGCTGGGCAGTTTGGCCATTGCCACTGCCCAGCAGTATATTTGTACCTGTTATAGCAACGTTGTACCTGTTCAATCATCATATATCCAAATAACATAGACATAATGCAAATATACATTCAAAATAGAGACAATATGCATCACGATATAATCCAAATATAATTCAAATGTACCAATTTAAAAATAATTCAATTCAAATAATGTCACTACATGTCTTGGGAAAGGTTAAATCCGAGGAGGTGAGTAGGCCAAATGACATACAAATAAACACACCCACTGATATACATCGTGCCGCATTGTTCGCTCAACCAAAATGGGGAGTTCTCCTTTCCGGGTATCACATGCGTGATGAGCACCTTGGTCTCGATGTTTGAAGCTCACGTCCATGAACTACTCCACCCTGGACGATATTTGGGTCCCTCAACCCCCGCCCTATCCGCTGGCCATCAAATATGTCCAGTATAAACATGCTCGACCAACCAAGTGTCTACATCGGTCGGTTGAAGGGAGTCCAATAGGGAAGTGGATCATCAAAGTCCTTACGTGTCAGCGATGAAGCAGCGAGGTCCACATCCTCGTCATCCTGCACCTCGTCCTCCCGCACCTCCTCCCCCCACCTTCTCCTTCCCTTTCCCCTTGCGTTTTTCTCCCAACGAACACTTCATGAATGAGAACATATCTTGGACCGTCGCCTCCAAACGGGACAACTTCGTGTCATACGAGTCCACCATTCAAGCCAACCCGGTGTCGCTCGTCTCCAATCCGATGATCCTAGATTTGGCCACCCGCGAGCTCACCCCCTTGTCCTCCCCTTGTGATCAGAGCCAAGCACTTGGCTAAGTACGTTTGTGGACAAAGATGCCTTATCGTCATCAGACTGCGACTCATGTACTTCCTTAAGCTTTTGCCTGAAGCGACAAAAAGCACATGATTAGTAAAATAAATAAATCAAAAAATTATAACATAATTAACAAAAAGTAAACTGTCGGATTACTTACAATCGTGGTCGCAACGCTCGGGGACACCTCCTTGTCCTTCCCCTTCTTCGTCCGAAGAGCTACGTAAGTATCGAGCCTATGCTGGCTACCCCCAGGGCCACTCCCGGTCCCCTGAAATAAAATAAAGTAAAATTAGTATCATCCCCACAAAGTACAATAATGCTGAATAATATATTTTTGTAGTTATAGAAAAAATAAATCTTACCATCATCCTATGGTCCACCTCGGCGTAAGACGTCCGGTCGGAGTAGTGCACGTCCGTCTTTTTTGCCCGGTTTTCCCTCCCCGATTAGCGAGATGCCAATTGTCGCTCCCCGATCTCATTGTCAACGAACTTTTGCCATTGTGCCAATGAGATCGACTCCTTCGGCGGGACGAATTCGCGCCTTTGGTTAATGGACTCTCGTGTCTTCCCAAAGTACCGGGTCCGCATATTTTTCTTCCATGTCTTGTGTTGCTCCCTCAACTGCTCCAAGGCGGATCACATAGCTTTGGATCCATGCTGAATTGTTCCTGTCCAACAAATACAATGTTAGTTGCAAATAAACATAAAATGAAATTGAAATCGAAATATTCATATGAATATAAATATAAATATAAATATAAATATAAATATAAATATAAATATAAATATAAATATAAATACATTACCTGTATTGCCAACCAAACAGCTAACTTGAGCTCATATGGCACCTCATTCCAACTAATGTACTCCGGGCCGATGATCGTCTTTACCAGCTCGAGGGATCTCGCTAATAGTCCCGACTTGTTCTCGATGGCCATTCCCAATTTGCCATATTTGGGGAGCCTAGGGGACGAGGAGCCCTCGTCGCCTCCGCTACCATCGAGCCCAGACGACATCATCATTACAAACTTCATCATCCTCGCCTTAATACCCGAAGGAGATATTTTCTGTAAAAAAAATGTTATTAGTACATATCAAAATGAATTAAAAGAAGACATGCAAATATGTACAATTACTACAAATAAAAATGAATTGTTACTGTGAAACACCTCAATTCTGAATTCCAAAACAACAACATCTAGCTCATAATATGTACAATTACTAAAAATCCGAAACATCCCCACCCCCATCCCTACGGCCCACACACACGCACACTACACAAGAGTAAAAATGATGAAGTGCAAATAAATTGAAAGCATTAAAAATTGATGTTTCGATACAAATTGGAATATTTATTATAAATTAAAAAATTGTTTAAAATTTGGGTTATCATAAAAAATGAATTGATATTCGGTAGGAGCATCCAAGTCATCCACACTACTATTTAGACGTTTTGGCGCGTGTTGGACAATTGACCACGGCTCGTTGTTAGCACCTCTACGAAACACATCCCCCATTCTATTTGTCTCACCCATCCACTCTTTGTATTTCGGATATCCCATCACAGCTACCACAACTAATCACCTATTAAAGGTACGAAGCGTATATTCATGGATTAGTATAAACAAAACTTAGATTTATAGTATGTTTCATTTAATTATGTCTTATTTATATTCAAATTCAATTTATAATAGAAATTTATATTTCCTCCATCTCCTCTAAAGGGTGAGTGGTCCTATCCCATTCAAGACCGCAGTTTTTTGTAATATACTTAGCAACTCATGCACATTGTTACAATTTAAAAAATAATTGGCAGCATATCCCCGTAGTTCTCCAAGTACACGACGTAGATTGGCAAGTGTGAGTGTTATTTCAATTGATCAATTGAAATAACAATCACATTTTTCAATCTAGTATGTACCCAGAGAACATTAGGATACGCCTGCAGAACTTCCTCCAAAAGTAACAACTTTTAGCCACTAAGAATATTATACAGAAATTATGCAGTCCCAAACTGTCCAAACGGGACAATTCGAGAGATCTCATTACAGGGGTAATGACTCTCGAACGGGTCTAAGGGCTATTGAATGCATACGCATAAGAACTAGAAGGCTAGTATCTATGCGCACTATATGTAATTTCAAGTATGTTTCATTTAATTATCATACTATATGGACAATAATCCAGTGGTCATGCCACTTTTAAAATTAATCAACCCAACATTGATCCACTATAATCCAACATCAATGTCAACAACAAATGTGTATCCCGTACTCCTTCTAATTCATCTACTCAATTAATTATTTTCATCAATTAAACTAACAATTAAAGTATACAATTATTAATTTAATAATTTACAATGAGGGGCAATCCTACTTTCATAATTAGTCATGTATTAATTTACTAATTTAAAATGAGGGGCAATCATATATTAATTTACTAAAAAAATTAATAACCAATCAATTCGTTTACAAGGGACATTACGCACAAACACGCGCATACACGCACACTACACACACATATACACACACACACACTCCCGCACATTCACACACACACAGCCCCCACCCCTACCCTTACCCCACCAACCCATCCCCACCCCTCCCCCGCCACCCTGCCCCACCCCTTCCCCCACCCTGCCCTACCCCCTTCCCCCCACCACACACACACACATGCACACACACACACACACGACTACACACAGACGCACACACACCACACATGCACACACAAATAACCCCCTATCCCTGCTCCCACCGCCTACCCCGCCCCTTCCCCCACCCCGCCCCACCCCCCACCCACCACACACATACACACGCACACACACACATATATATACACACACACATATATATACACACACACATATATATATAAATGGAAGAGAGAGAGAGAGAGAGAGAGAGAGAGAGAGAGAGAGAGAGAGAGCATCGTAGAGAGGGAGAGAAAAAAGGAGGGAAGAAGTCGGGGGGTAAAAAAGGAGGGGAAATGGTCTTTTGCTGTAACATTTGTCACGGACGTATCACGGTCCTTAACCGTGATAATATTATAAGGATTGTCACGGTCATTGACCGTGACAAGTCTTTGCCACGGGCTTGTCACGGTCATTTATCGTGACAAAAAACACGTATTTTTTTGTCACGGTCAATGACCGTGACAAGGCTCGCCGCTGGAAGGGTGCCAATTTACCCATTTTGGGGTAGTCTTCGTGGCTTTTCAAACTTAGGTATTCTTATTTACACTTTTCTGCTGACTCACTTTGCTATTTAAATGCAAACTCACACTGTGTATTGAAAGTTTGGGTTTCTTGGGTTTGGTTTCACGGGGTTCTTCAAATAGAAGACCTTCTCTTGAAAAAATCATGTTCAATGGTCTTTTGATTGTTTTCAGCTATGCTAGAGTTTGAGGCGTAATCAAGAAGCTATGGATTTCAGATTTTGCATACAAGAAGCTATCGTTTACGATTTATTTTTGTATTTTTTGTTTTATTATGTATCTAAAATACACTCATTCTTCTATATTTCCTTATCGAAACCAGACAGTAGAGGTGAGAGCTACTACAGGAATGGCACTGAAGAAAAAAGTAGATTAACAGAATCCCGGATATGATCCGAGGCATGGGCAACACAGCTGATGGGGGGTCGACTTGGGTATCATTTCCCCTTTCTTACAAGTTTATGAAATCTTTTTATAGAGAACTGAATTGATTCTTTAGTTTTTCTTTTGAAATAACATGATAGTTGTGTGTATCCCCATTCGAGTTTATCATTAATCTATCTCTCTGTGTGTATCCCGATTTGATTTCAGCATCTTTTATCTTCTTTTGCGTTTTGGGCGGATGTTTTCGTAACCACATCAGAATCTCCTTTAAACTCTATAATCCCTTTTTTTGTTTATGTGCTTCAGATAGGAAGGAATGGAAGTATTGAGGATAACAGTTCAAACCATTTCAAAGTCTCAGTTACAATGGACAAGTCTCATGCACCACCCAGGCTATTTGAATAAATTTGAATAAGTCTCCTTATTTTATGTAGAGCAGTTACGTAGGTTTTTGAATCAGTCTCATCAGCCCAATCAAGCCATCCAACTGCCCACGTTATAGTTATGGTAATCGTGTCCATAGTTTTAGGAGTTGAACGTGTCTTTGTAAATCCTCTATATAAACTCAGTGTAGTTACGTTCTTATCAGTGTGAAAAAGAGCAAAAGATTTCTTTATCCAAACTATAAATTTCTACATGATATCAGAGCTATCAAACTCTCACGAGTAATCCCGATCCTAGTATTTCGTTTCTCAGACGGCGATAGACAACATTTAGTGCTACCATCCGCCGGGTACAAAAATTTCGTATCTCGATCCTTCCTCGATTGCTCAAGTCAATAAGGTTTTTCAATAAATCAATCTCTTTTGGAATCCAATGATTTGTTGTGTCCTCATTCAAGCTTGACCTTCTGTTCAAGAAAATTCCTTCACTTGCTCGAACTGATATTTTTTTTTGTTGAAAGAGATCATTTGGATCATCTTTCAATCGCACAAATATTCCAACTAAAAATCTTGGTTTCCCCAGTTCAACTTCCGCAGATGGAAGGTCCCAAATACTTTATTGATTTCAAGCCAAATAATTAATTGATTTCAGGAAAAAAAAGGTTACTGCTGCATCTCCTCCACTTAATAGAGCGATTTGAAATTGAGGAGGCAAAGACCTCTAGTCTCACGTGTTGACATTCGTGAGCATATATCAGTATATTTCAAGAATGGCACCCAGAACATTCCTGGTGCCACACACCTCTCATGAAAATCAGAAATTTTCCATGATTGACTTTATCATTACAAGTCGTTGGTACTCATGCAGGTACCTTGGAAAACAGTCATCTGATCCCAAAATTCAACTGGCCTATGAATCCATTGAGATCAATCCGTAGAAGTAATGAGCCTCTGAATCCATAGTGATCAAGCCAAAGAATTCAAAAGCCTCTGAATCCATCATGATCAAGCTACTTTTGGCCTAAAAGTCCCATTACAGGTGTCGGTCCAGCCAAAATCGATACTTAAGCCTCTGAATCAATTTTGATCAAGTTGATAACGGTATAAGAGACCTCATTATTTTTTTATGAAGCTGAGTATCACACCCTTGAGTCTATCCTGACGCAAATCAATGAGTCTTGTTTATTCTCAAGGTTTTTGGCGACAGTGGAGATCTTCTCACTCAGTTCGATCACACTCATAACTAAAACTTTATCAAGTCAGTTATTTCAAGCTCAATGCAAGGATTGTCATTTCGAGCTCAACTTTTTAATCAATTTTTATCAAGCTTTGTGTGTCTATTCCGCCCACACTACGCTTGAGGGGGTGTATTGAGGATAACTGTTCAAACCATTTCAAAGTCTCAGTTAAAATGGACAAGTCTCATGCACCACCAAGGCTATTTGAATGAGTCTCCTTATTTTGTGTAGAGCAGTTAAGTAGGTTTTTGAATCAGTCTCATCAGCCCAGTCAAGCCATGCAACTGCCCACGTTATACTTATGTTAACCGTGTCCAAAGTTTTTGGAGTTGAACGTGTCTTTATAAATCCTCTATATAAACTCACTGTAGTTACGTTCTTATCAGTGTGAAAAAGAACAGAATCTTTCTTTATCCAAACTACAAATTTCTACAGGTAGAAGCTTTGCATCAATCGTGGGTTTTTACAGTTTTAATGGTTTCAATTTTTTTTTGTATGGTTTTAGCTATTTCAGTAAGAAATCAGCTGTTTATTTTATTACCCGCGTTCTTATTTGTCCCAATGCTTTCATTCGAGTTTTAATGGCTTTGGATTCATATTTTTGTTTCAAAGGAGATTTTGTACTTTATGCCACTGCCCCCACATATGCAATATTGTGGCAGATATTTAATGTCATGTCTAACTTTCATTCCTGTCTTATTACCCACATTATTTTCCCTTTTCTACGGATCTACATATATTTAATGGTAGGGAAAAGTAAATGAATCACCAATCTACAATTTAAAGAATTAGCAACACTTGAAAAGGTAAGCTTTATACAGAAATTCATGCCACTGCCCTCACATATATAATACAAATACTGGATTTGTTTTGTTTATTTTTCCTCAAACAAAAGATTTGTGTTGGCGGGTTCAAATTTGAATTCATTTTTGGTTTCAAACACGTTTTTTGGATTTCTAATCTTTTGCGAATATGACAAAAATGATGATGAGGATGGGGTGTCTGAGTCTGCCAGGGCTAATGATGAGGCGTACAAACACCACAGGATGACCGAGTCCCCAGTTCTTGAATATTAGATCCATGAACTGCCACTGTGTATCAATATTAGCTCTAAATCTTTTGTTGTTCTTCAGAATCAGATCTTTCTTACTTGCTCTTTACGATTATGATTAAGATAGAAGGAACTGGTAATGCTCCACTTGGTAATGCTCCATCAACTGCCAATGTGTATCAATATTAGATCCAAGTCGTTCAAAAGGTATCCACCTCTCCCTCTCAAATTATTTTTTGTTGTTCTCTTTACATACATATTGGTAATGCTCCACATGAAATTTATTACTTACTATTTGCAATTATGATTAAGATAGCAGGAACCGGGGATGGTGGATGCTGGGATTAATTATTGTAGTTTTGGTTTGGTAGTGGTGAAATGCTTTTATTTTCCTTTGTTTCATGTGGGTTTCTTTACCTTCTGTTTCATGTGGGATTAATTATTGTAGTTGGGTTTGCAGTTACTTCATAGATTTTATTATTTCATTCACCCCACGATTTTGTTCATTCATTTATGCACTTAAAATATACCTTGCAGGTTTGTACACAACAGTTTTTTTTATAATATTTTAACTTTGTATGAGTAGTTTGAAATGTCGGAATCATACACTATTACATTCAAGTAGTTTGAAATGTTGGAATAATATTTTATTATTACTTTCAAATGTTGGAATCATATACTATTATTTCATTCAGCCGCAAGACGTGTTCATTCTAAATAATTGTTCTTTCAATTTATTATCTCCCTCTATCTGTCTTTACAAGCTTAAAAACTTGCGACTCTGTAAGGAGTACAATAAACATAGTTTACTTGAAAGAATGCAAGCTTTTGCAATCACTCTCTTAGATCGTAAAAAAATGAATATATGCAAGATTTTTCAATCACACTCCTAAAAAACGGATTTATAAGCGTTGCATTTGGGGGTTTGGATTTGTGCTTTTTTGTTTTTTTCTGATTTTCGGAGTTATAATTTTTATGTAAGATTTAGTCTAAAACTCTTTTGTGATTTCAAGTACACTGAAAGCGATTGGCAGACCATAGTGCAAAGAGATGATGGTAGTGGAATAGCATTGAATATTCTGAAGCGGGTACAAGAAAACTTATCAAGTTTGCAACGATTTATAGCAACTAATGAACTCTATTATTGATATGTAATTTGTACTTATGTTATAGCATCTAATGAATTTTTATCCTTCATTTAACGGTTTCATTCTTTATGTTTTGGAAAGGGATACAAGTTGCTACTTATATGAGTTCAATGAAATGCTACTCACCCTTATTTGTTCATCTACTTGAATTAGTTGTATTAAAAATAGGGATGTGAAAGTATGTTATAGACAAATAATATTATATGATATGTTGTTCGTTTTGTAAAAAAAATTCTAAATTATATTGTTCATTTTGTTATTGATGCGCAAGTTTTTTTGGGGTGTCAATGTTATGTTTTGGTATTACATGACACGTCTTGGACACGTACATAACATGACACGTCTAACACGGTTAATAATTTCGACAGCCAAACAGAACAAGTAAAAATACGATTAAAACGAGAATACATAAAAACACTAATTATGAACACGACGTCATACGACATCATATGACTCTGAAACGTATTTCTTTGTTGCGAACTAAATACGACGTATGATTAAAAAAACTCAATGTAAAACTTTCACATAATAAATCTGAAGAAATTAAACATGACACGACACGATATGACATTATTTTTTATCAACTAAGAAAAATATCCAAATAATAGTGTCACGACATTTTTTTAAACAAGAAACAAACCCAATTTTTTTCTTTTTTTTAATTACGTAGTTTCAAAATTTTCACCGTTTTGCAATTACGTACATTGGAAATTTCCGTCCTGCCTTCAGGCACATGCACACACTAGTGTGTGTGTGTGTGTGTGTATATATATATATATTTGAGAAGTTAACTATATTTTTGTATTTGCTTGACTACAAGGTTTGAACACTTTGTAATAGAAAATGTGTTTTTATCATTTGCTTAGTAAAAGAAACACTTCTACGGAACTAAATTCAACATTTGATTATTTTATTTTGAAATCAGAATAAAAAGATCTAAGGATAAAAAATGTATTTTATGTTATATCTCATTTCGTTTCCATTAAAAACTAGGTTGATTGAAGTTATGGCCAAATTCCAGAATATTCATCATTAGATAGCTTCCAACATTATGTTGTAGCATTGTAAGAGGAACTATTCGATTATAATTTGTCAAATATATTTTTAGCACAACCACCATGAAAAGAGTAGTATATCATTAAATGTTGAATAATATTTACTTGATTGGATTGGATTTCATGTCAATTATTTTTTTTAATGAAAATTTAATCAAAATTTTCTTGTAATTGTTAACTAATAACTAGAAAAATTTGCTAATTAAATATATTTGGTTACGTATTTCTATAATATTTGTATAAAAAATTTCTTTTAGTCTTTCTATATTAGATTTGAAAAACATTCGCGAATCGCGCGGGGTTTAAACCTTGTTTTAGATTAAACCTCAGCTCAAACTCTACGTCAACTTAATGTCATGATCCAAATTAACTCAAAAAATATTAATATATGACTCTTAGTACTTTCCTCCAATAATGTTTATAATTTTATAAATTTAACGTTTATAACAAGTTTGATTGAAACAACGAAATTGCGAAAATAAGTAACCGTCTTACATCTTCAACTAGTGGAGTGAGTCCAAAGTCTTTATCTTAGGTATATATATATTTTTTTTATCAGTGTCCGATTGATTGATGCTGATTTGTGCTTGGTTTTAAATATGCTGTATGAAAGAAAAATTATAAATATGAAAAATGTTTCATAGTTTTATCAATTTCCTAAAAAATATTCACCTTACCGCCCCCCCAATACAACCCAATCTTATAACCCATTTTCCATCTTCTGTGGAAAATGTACAACTTTTTAACATTTTCCAACTTTGTGATCAATCACACCCTAAGATGAAAAAGGTTATGCGTAATTTGATTATATTTGATTGTCATAAGAAGCAAATGAATTATTCAATGGATATATCTCCATTTGACAACAGAACATAATAAATTTTGGACAAGTGTGTAAGCATCTCCAAGACAACAGTTTTTATTTTACAGGACCGAAGCAACATTATATACTTTTTGTATGTCCCTTAAATTTGAGATTTGATTAATCAAACTAACCAACTCTTTTATAAATCACAATGAAATGCGTTAATACTATATCACTATATGCAAATTACTCTCTCACGCACGTAATAAAAATCTAATCAAATTGATTCTCATCTAAATGAGATTACTTTTATTCAACTTTCTCCTATGTTAAAATATCAGATCCCCCATTAAGCTAAGCCAGAAGTTCGAATAGTTGATCCTAATCATCAAATCATTTAGAAGAATAAAAAATAAATAAAAGTAAAAGAAGTTGTTCAAATATCAAGCCCCACGCACATATGAGACTGAGAGATTCAGTCTTTTATATATTAAATCAACAACCATTCATCTTCAAACATAGAGAAATTCTTAAGTACCATCACACTTTATTAATCAGACAGCATAATTGTTGAGTACCTTCAAAATTGTTTAAAACATGTTCAAACAAAACCCAAGATATTCCGAATCCGTAGAAAAGAAATAGCCACACTTATTTCCAATCTGAACAAACATATTTGTTGTTTAAAGCGTGGACCCGAAACTGATTGACAAGCATCGCGCATATAATTACACATCGTGTCAGTATAACCCACACTTGTCAACATGGAAGGCTGGCATTGGTGAGGAACAAATTTAATAAACGTCTTGCAACAAGCCGGCGTAATATTAAAGTACCCAAACCCAACATCAACGTCGATGAAAGGCACGCAAAATTCTTTTATGTCATCGCCACCATTCAAATAATCACTTTCAAGAAGTTCTCTTGCTGAAGTGTTATTTGTAAGTGCCATGAATAAAGTGAACATGAGAGAGAGTGCTAGAACAATCTTAATTGCCATGATACTAAGAAAAAAAAATGATATTTAGAAATTAAGATATAAAGAATGGAAAGAAATGGGGTTCAATTTATAGAGTGGGTTAGGAAGATGAGAAGGTGATTTCATTTTTTTTAAGAATCGTTTTAACTGCCCATAACCCAAAAGGCGTGAACGTGAAGGGTAAGATATTGAACTGAGTTTCTTAATCAAAGGGTAAACAAATAAGTACAGAGGTGTTTGTACTTCAAAAGAACTATGGATCGTTTAAGAGACTTTTAGTCTTCAGTTTTTGGTTTGTAACGTGGTTTGACATAGAGTAACTATATGCAATTTTCATAAATATTGTCTGTCTATCTATCTATCTATCTATCTATCTATCTATCTATCTATCTATCTATCTATCTATCTATCTATCTATCTATCTATCTATCTATCTATCTTAGAATATACCCTAAAGAAATTATAAAGATTTGGATAATTTACCCCTTCAAAAACATATCAAAAAGTGACATTTTTTCACAAAAAATTGATAAGGTACTGACTCAGTCCAACTTGCAGCACATTGTTCCCATATCTAAGCAAACTCCTAAGATCTCGGAGCAACCAACGTTTCCTAATCTTGTGGAACAGTAGAGTGGTTATAATTCTCAGATATCGGCATCTTTGAATTTCCTCTAAACTCTCAAATCAGTTGTATTGTGTATTCTATAAATTCTGTAGCTCATCGATGTTTAATTATGAGTGATCAATATATTGAGAGTTCTATTTATTTCAAACTCTACATGGTATCAGAGCTTCAGAGTTCAATGGCTAACATTTCGCCCAGTTCCTCCACTTCTACCATCGGACTCCCTTTATCCATGAGTTCACTACATCATATCCAGAACGAATGTATCCCAGTTCCGATATAGATGAGATTTATCCGTCCGGGAGGTCACGATACTCCACGAGGAAGCCTCGTGTTCACACCCCTCCGTCACTACCTTCTGTGCATAAAACTTCCCCCAGAGGTGAAACTGAACGGCCTGGTCCTTCAACTTCCCTCGAAAATGTCACCTGTTATAATCGTGCTGAAAGAAGTGAATCTACTACTTTGCAGACAGGGTCTTATTATGACCATCAGGAAAAGTTGGAATCATCTAAATTTGTTGATGTCAGGCTAGAGAATTTGTTGAAGAGCAAAAATTGGACAAAGTTACCACAACGAGGTGTGATTCACAGTCTTCACTCTCTGTTTCAAGGCCCCCCACGTCTCCAACTCATCTCTTCCATGATGAGTTGGATGAATCTGGGGAATCTGCAGGAGAAGGAAAAGAGATTCCTCTGCCCTGTGGCAATTCTATTGGCTTGAATGAAAAATATGGAAAAGACACTGTGATGGCAGCATCAAATTCTATCTCAGCTAGTGAGGACGAAGAATGGAGTCTTGAGAATAATGAAGAGCTGCAGGAGCCAGAAGAGTATGATGAGTATGAAGATGGTTATCAGGAAGAAGACAAAGTGCATGAAGGGTATGATGAGAATATTGATTTGCCCTATGAATTTGAAGATATGCACTTAGAAGAGAGAGACTCGTCTCATACAGAAGACATGGTTCTGGGCTTTAACGAAGGTGTTAAAGTTGGAATACCTGGTGATGAGTTTGAAAGCAATTCAAGGAGTGAAGAAACTAAACTTGGGATACCTGAAGTTTCTGCTGTAACTGTAGAAGAACATGGATCTAAAACTGAAATTGGAATCCAAGATCCAGTTAGTGAGCCTATAAATGCCCCTACTAGTGTTTCTGGTGAATCTTATTAGTAAAAAGTCCCATATTCAGTTGATGTGGCATCACATTCTTCTTCTGGTCAGGCTATTGTGTCTTCTGTATCTTTTGTTCCAAATCAAGCTGACTTACCGATTATTCAGTTTGGTCTCTTTTCTGGTCCTTCTTTGATACCATCTTCATAGGCTATTCCAAAACATACAGATTGGTTCTATACAGATGCCTCTCTACTTGCACCCCCCCTAGGCCCATCCATTAGTCATATACACCCGTCGCGATCTCCTCTCTTCCAGTTTGGTCAGTTCAGGTATACATCTTCCATTTCCCAATGAGTGCTTCCCGTGGCTCCTCAGTCTCTGTCTTTTCTTTAGCCAAACATTCAGAACCATTATAATTTGAATCAGAACTCAGGAGTTGCTCTGCCAAGTCAACCTCTTCTCATAATTTATTAAAAAATGATTTGAATAACCAGTCTGGCATTGTATCAAGGGGGTTGGATCTATCTCATGAGAATGGATTAAGGGGGTTGAAGTCAATTTCCCTTACTGTTGATAACAAGATTATGTCTGTATCAAATTTCCAAGCTGAAGATAAAGGGCCTCATGATGCAGTTATGAAGAGTTATATACCATCATGGGACGATAAACGATCTGAAAGCCAATCGCAATCAGTAACAGCATCCCAGTCTCTTTCAAGTGAAAAAGATTTTAGTTTATCAAAATCTCAAGTTCCATCTCCTTGCAAGGGGAAAAGAACTGCCTATTCAGTTATAAATTCTGGCTTCAGACCCTCTTTTCCAGCCATTGAGGCTTCTTGTTCAGATTCTAGTGGATTCCAGAGGAGACTTAGGTGCCCTATCCAACGAACTGAGTTTCGAATTCAGGAAAGAAATAACTCAGGTCCGGATAGTATGTCTAATTTCAGTGGCAAAGGTGTGGGAACTATTACAAGAAATGAGTTTCAGAGAGGTACTACGCTCACTAAACCATTGAAGAAAATTGTGGAATCAGAAAGTTTGAGCTCAGATCCAATTCGTTCCCAGGAGATTGATTCTAAAATTAGCTGGGAAATAAGCTTTGACAAGAAGTCAGGGTAAAAGGAACATTTCTGAAGAAGATGTTGATGCTCCTTTACAAAGTGGTGTTGTGCGTGTTTTTAAACAACCCAGCATAGAAGCCCCCAGTGATGAAGATGACTTTATTGAGGTCAGATCGAAAAGGCAAATGCTGAATGATGGACGTGAACAGAGAGAAAAAGAAATCAAGGTCAAGTCTCAGCCACCACGGAAACCTCTTACTTCATCTCGAAGGAGTGTGGTGCCAACCAGATCAACCAAGATCACTGCATCATTGGGTGGAGAAACATCAAATGACATTCGATCTGATGTTGTTGCCTCCGAGGGGCGAGGCTTAGCAAATAAAGATGTGTTCACTGGGTTCTCTTCAGCGATTTCCCCACCATTGGCTCCAATTGAAAAGCGGACTGTGAATGCTGATACTCAGGCTGATATACGATCCCATGCTATCAAGTCCATCCAAACAGGTTCTGTTCCTGTTATATCTGCTTGTGGGAAAGACATTGGGCCAAGCTTAATATTTTAGACCAAGAAGAAAGTTCTGGATGATGTTCAAGCACCTTTGGGCTCTTAGGGTAATGCACAGATCAGTCAACAGACCCAACTTGATGAGGCTATGAAGCCTGCCTGGTTTGATCCACATATTACATCTATTGGAGGTCATACTACCTCAGTAAGCGAGGCTCTATTGCCATCATTATCCATCCTCACAAAGGACAAATCAGTTTCTTCCTCAGCAAGTCCAATCAACTCTTTGCTTGCTGGTGAGAAAATTCAATTTGGTGCGATTACATCTCCAACTGTCCTTCCTCCTAGCACTTGTGTTGTTTCACATGGAATTGGGGCTCCAAGGTCCTTTCGGTCCGACATTCAGATATCCCACAATCTTTCTATGGTCGAGAATGATTGTACTCTTTTTTTTGAAAAAGATAATCACCCAAGTGAATCTTGTATCCATTTAGAAGGTTGCGAGACTGAAGCTGAGGTGGCTTCTTCAGCTGTTGCTGCCTCTGCCATTAGTAGTGATGAAATCCTTGTCAAGGGGCTGGGCTCGGGCTCTGTTTCTGATACAAAAAGATTTGGAGGTGAAGATGTTGATGCGATTAAAAGCGGTGGTGGGGCAGGTGGTCAAAAATCAGGAAGTCAATAAAGAATTGAAGAATCTCTAAGTGTATCTCTTCCTGCGGATCTCTCTGTCGAAACTCCTCCAATTTCCTTATGGCCGCCTCTACCAAGCCCACAGAATCCTTCAAGCCAGATGCTTTCTCATTATCCTGGGGGTCCACCTTCCAACATTCCCTTCTATGAGATGAATCATCCAATGTTGGGGGGCCCAATCTTCGCTTTTGGCCCATACGAAGAATCTGGTGGGACCCAGTCACAGTCCCAAAAGAGTTCAATGCCAGGTTCAGGGCATCTTGGGGCATGGCAACAATGTCATTCCCACATGGACTTATTGTATGGTCCTTCAGAAGGATACAACGGCCCTTTCATTAGTCCTCCAGGGTCTATTTCAGGGGTTCAAGCCCCTCCACTCATGGTGGTATATAATCATTATGCTCCGGTTGGGCAGTTCGGTCAGGTTGGATTGAGTTTTATGGGCACCACCTATGTTCCATCTGGAAAGTAACCTGATTGGAGGAAGAATCCCACATCTTCCGCAATGGGTATTGGTGAGGGAGATATGAATACTATGAACATGGGTTCTGCAAAGCGCAATCCTCCAAACTTGCTTGCTCCTATCCAGTACCTTGCTCCTGGGTAGCCTCTTATGCCCATGCCTTCCCCTTTGGCCTTGTTTGATGTGTCTCCTTTCCAGGTAAAACACCAAGTTTGACGAATAAGATGATCAGCGCTCTATTTAATTAAAGAAAAGATGGGCTACACAACTAGGGTTAGCTATCCTCATTTTAAACCATTTGTAAAAGGGTGTGAAACTATCGCTTAGCAGGATTTGAACCTTGTCTACCTCTATTGAAGGTTGGTAATCATACCTTGTAAAAAAACCCTCATGCGAAAAGTCAATTCAGCTGCTAAAACTGTGATAAAAAAGAAGAAGAAGAAGTTAATTGCTATTTGCACCATCAAACTAAAACCATCCAACTATCTTGTGTGGAGAACCCAAATGTTGCAACTAATGCAATCCTTAAAAGTCACCTCTTTTGTTACCCAGGAACCTCCGGCTTTAACAGGAAACAAAGAAGAAGATGACTTAATAAAAAATGATTGGGATGACAAGGGTGTTTTATTACGAAGTTGGATTGCTGGAACCCTCACAGAAGAATGCACTTATCTGATTGTGGGATGCCAAACAGCCAAAGAAATCTGGGTGTGCTTAGAAGAAAATTATCTTAAAGCCACTAAAGATGAGGAATTTTAACTCAAAGATCAGTTACAAAATATCACAATCAAAGGCAAAACTATAGATAATTATTTGAAGGAATTTAAGGAGTTGTGTGATGGTTTGGCTGCAATAAGCAAACCAGTTGATGAAGACAGCAAGGTAATCACTTTTGCTAAAGGACTTGGTCCTAAATATGCTACATTTAGAAAAGTTATGTTGGGAAAACCACCCTACCCTACGATGACTCAACTAATAAACTCTCTCAGGAGTTTTGATCTTCACGAAAGTAAGCAGGAGCCTCCTATTCCAATTGATCATAATATGGCTTTTATGGCTCAACGTGGTAATTATTCTAATCGGGGTAGAGGACGGTTTTCACGAGGAAGGGGTAACTACAATTCCCATACTAGATTCATCTCACAAGGAAGAATTTTCAACCATTTGGGCATCAAAATTACAACCCAAACAAAAAAATGCAGCCTGGTCAAACTCAGTCCAGAAGTAACAGTCCAATTGTATGAGGTGCTGGTGCCAAACAAGATGGTTGCCAGATATGTGGGAGAACTAATCATACTTCCATAACATGCTACTACTGGTGGGAATTTTCCTACCAACCAATTGAAGGATCTTCGTAACACGGCATGATGGCAAGAACTTAAAAAAACACTCAAGATGATACCTTTTATCTAGATTCGGGAGCAACCACTCACATGACAAACTTTTCAGGTAACTTTACATATTTACACTTATACCATGGCAATGATAAAGTTGTGATTGGAGATAGTAATCAACTTGACATAACTCATGTTGGAGACAAGGACTTGAATTCACATTTGCAGTTGAAAAATATGATTTTGGTTCCCAACTTGCATAAGAACTTAGTCTCTGTTGGTAAGTTAACACAAGATAACAACTGCACTATTGAGTCTACTAATAATAACTTTGTTATCAAGGATCAGAGGACAAAGCAAATTCTGGCGAAGGGAAGTAAGAATCAAGGCCTGTATGCACTCAATGGAGAGGAAGTGGCAGCCCTCACAGCAGTGCATAGTGATAAGTCTAGTAGTCTTTGGCATCAAAGACTTGGACATCCAAGCCCAAAGTCTCTTCATGTTTTAAATAATTCAAGTTGTTTGAAAATTAGTGATTGGAATATTAACCCCCCAACCCATTTTCCAACTTTGTGATCAATCACACCCTAAGATAAAGAAGGTAATGAGTAATTTGATTATATTTGATTGTCCTATAGTCTTCATAAGAAGCAAATGAATTATTCAATGGATATATCTCCATTTGACAACAGAGCATAATAAATTTTTGACAGGTGTGTAAGCATCTCCAACACAACAGTTTTTATTTTACAGGAGCGAAGCAACATTATATACTTTTTGTATGTCCCTTAAATTTGAGATTTGATTAATCAAATTAACCAACTCTTTTATAAATCACAATGAAATGCGTTAATACTGTATCACTATATGCAAATTACTCTCTCACGCACCTAATAAAAATGTAGTCAAGTTGATTCTCATCTAAATGCGATTACTTTTATTCAACTTTCTCCTACATTAAAATATCAGATCCCCCACTAAGCCAGAAGTTTGGATACTTGATCCTAATCATCAAATCATTTAAAAGAATAAAAAATAAATAAAAGTAACAGTAAAAGAAGTTGTCCAAATATCAAGCCCCACGCACAAATGAGACTCAGAGATTCAACCTTTTATATATTAAATCAACAACCATTCATCCTCAAACATTGCATAATTCATAAGTACCATCACACTTTATTAATCAGACAGCATAGTTCTTGAGTACCATCACAATTTATTAAAGCATGTTCAAACAAAACCCAAGATTTTCCAAATCTGTAGAAAAGAAATAGACACGTTTATTCCCAATCTGAACAAACATCTTTGTTGTTTGAAGGCGTGGGACTCGGAGCTGGACCCGAAATTGATAGACAAGTATCACGCATATAATTACACATAGTGTCAGTATAACCCACACTTGTCAACATGGCAGGCTGGCATTGGTGAGAAATAAAATTAATAAACGCCTTGCAACAAGCCGGCCCAACGTCAAAGTACCCGTCGTCGATGAAAGGCACGCAAAATTATTTTATATCATCGCCATCATTCAAACAATCTTCGTTGCTTAAAGGAATGGGACTCGGAGCTGGCAAGGCATCACAACCGCCACAATATTCGCACAGTGTATCAGCCTCAAGGTCAGTATAACCTCTTAGCAACGAGGCAGGCTGGCATTGGTGAGAAAGAAATGTAGTAACCCCATGGCAACAATGCTCCCCAATTTCAAGCCACGGGCCGTTAAGAATGCAAGATTTTATCTCCTCGCGAGCATTCAAACAATCCCTTTCAAGAAGTTCTCTAGTTAAGTGTTATTTGTACCTGCCATGAATAAAGTGAACACGAGATAGAGTGCTAGCACAATCTTAATTGCCATGATACTAAGAAAAAGAAATGATATTTAACAATTGAGATATAAAGAATGGAAAGAAATGGGGTTCAATTTATAGAGTGGGTTAGGGAGATGAGAAGGTGATTTCATTTTTTTTAAGTATCGTTTTAATTGCCATAACCCAAAAGGCGTGAACTTGGAGGGCAAGATTTCTTAACCAAAGGGTAAACAAATAAGTACGGAGCTGTTTGTACTTCAAAAGAATATGGATCGTTTAAGAGACTTTTGGTTGGTAACTATGTGAACTTTCATGAAGATTGTATATCTATATTTGTTAAAATGAACACCAAAGAAATTATAGAGATTTGGATGATTTACCCCTCCAAAAACATATCACAAAGTAACGTTTTTTCACAAAAAATTCATAACTACCTAAAAAATTTACAAATAATCATTGGTGTCCTAAACCCAAAAAAATTCGGTTGAAATACAAAGTAATCCACATCTCATTCTTTATTAAAATGAAATGAAAGTAATTGTAGAAATAAAAGTAAACTTTGTTTGCCTTCAACTCCCTAAAATGCTACATATATGCTTGTTTCATTGCATGACAAATGCAAATTTTGCCATGACAATGGACTATTTTCTCACTTTTTTTCTTCATTTGACACACTAATTTGTTTTGGAAAATTTTGTCCACCTCCCAGGAATCTACAATACTCCTAAAAAACTTATGCTTTCGTGAGGAGTATTTTTTTTTAAAACTTTTGGTGGTAAATATGAGTTACCTTTTTTCTATTTTTTAATTCTCTTTAAAACTATGTAATATATTTCAGAAAATAAAAGTTGTTATTATTTGTAATGGCAATCCTTCCGAAATGTGGATTATTTATTTATTATTAATAAGTTATGGTTTCACCAAATTATAACTTTATTTTTAAAACTAATGTTCTACTAAATATTAATATTAACATTCCAATAAATAACAATATTAATGTTATTATTAATACTAACATATAACCCACGCAATGAGCGGGGGTAATATACTATTGATTAAAAATACAACTTTTTTGGACTAATTAAGTGAAGAGCCAACTATAAAAGAACACTCCCCTAAGACTATTTGCTGGCGGTGGGGTAGTTACGAATTTAAAATTATGGTTAAACATTGTAACAATTAAAAAAATATGGTTTAAATTATAAATAAATATAAAAAAAAATTATCCTAACATTTTGTAAAAAAAGTTGTACATGAATAAAAGGTTTAAAACCAAACTCATGTCTAATAATAGAACATGTCTCTATCTTATATCCATTTTGGAAAACATTGCTCCAAGATACAAAAACAAAAAATAATTGAAGTTTGGAACATTTTTCTTATAGATGGAGGAACTGGTCATGAGCATAAGCAATAATAAAATTTGTTTATAAGAAATGAAAATCATTTTTAAACGCTAATAAGATTTCTTCAAGAGAAGATTAAATTCATCTCCAAATAAAATTTAGTCTTACAAACAGTCGATACATATAAAAGCTCTCACTATGTCTCTCTTTGTGGTATTAATGAGATGGTACCAAACAACACTCCAACTTGTTGTTTAGTGCCCATCTATATCTAGCATAAAAAAAATATATTGTGACAAAATAGTAACATGCCCCCGAACGCCTCCCCGTTGTTATAGAAAACAAAAACATGGGAAGAGAAAGGACTGATGTGAGCTAGGTTGGTAAACAAAACGAAGGAAAATAAAATATTGAATGAAATAGAAGTGCCTGAAGAATAAAAGTCAAGTTAATGGGAATGATAATTGAAGGAAAAAGAGCCTACGTGGACACCTCGTAAATTAAGCAGACTTAATTATAATCTTCAGTAAATAAATATACTGATAATTATAAAAATTAGTATGTATCGTATATTCAATATTTATAAAAGGTTAATTTTTCATAAATCATAATTGTTTATTATTTTTATTTGAAAACTATTTTTTATAAAAAAAAACTTCAAAATAACTCTATGTCATTTATAGATACAAACTTAAAGTTTATTCTATAAATGAAACGTTAAAAATATTTTTATAACTAAATTTTTTTTATTTATATTAAAAATAATTTTGAAAATTTGAAAACATCTTTTAACTTAAAAACTATTTTTTATAAATAAAAACTTCAAAAAAACTGTACGTATTTTATACAAAAAAAAGTATACATATTTTTATTTGTTTTTAGTTTAAAAAACTTTGTCATTTATCGATAAAAACGTAAAGTTTTTTTTTTCTAGAAATACAACGTTAAAAATGTATTTATATTCAAATTTTATTTTATTTATATAAATAATAATTTTGAAATTTTGAAAAAAATTTAAAGTTTTTTCCTAGAAATAAAAACTTTATATGGGTGTAGTTGTATTTGTAACATTGTGTAATGTGATTTGAGTGGAGAATGATGAAAATAGATTAATTGAATCTAGATTGTGTTGGATTGAGAGAGTAATTCACGAAGTCTAGTATGGATCATCTTTTTATTTTTCAATCAACCTTTGATTTATTCTTTTTTTTTGGTTTCAAAGAGATATTTGATTTATTCATGTTTCTGTTTCAAAAAATACAATGTTAAGACGAGAGAAAAGATAATAATTATTGAAGCTTCATTAACTCCTTTAATACTATCATATTAGAGGTATATTACAGTAAACACCCAATTTGATAAAAAAAAATCTCGCGCACATAAAAATATTAATTTTTTTACATTACGGGTGGTCAATAAAAGAGATACGTTTAAGAAAGTTTACTATAGTTTACGTGAAATTAACATATGAACTCTTTTAGAAGGCAATTTTGAAATAAAAAATAAAAAATACACACTTTAATAAAAATCGACTTATAACTTTAATAAATTAATTCCCCAAACAACGAACCTCAATAAACCTTTGATCATCCTCTTCTCCATTAAGCTCAACACAACAATAACAAAAAATATCAAGAACCCATTCAAGTGCCTACAAACAAAAACCCAAAATCAAATAAACCCAAAACAGAATAACCAACGAAATATTCATTAAAAACTAAATCAACTCACATCCAAATGTTTAAGCTTTCATTGTGCCAAATAAAAACGTTGAGAAAACATACTTCAAAGGCATTCACACCAATAATAAGCCAAAATAAACTCATTGTCCTATAAATACTGTGGCAAAAGCCTTGTACTTTATCAATCTTATCTTAGTTTTTTCTCGTTGGGGGGGGGGGGGAGGGGGGGTTGTGTTGAGTCAACTCGATGGCTATTAAAGGGGTTTGTGATTTTTCCAACTCTTCGTTTCATTTTCGTCGAACATTTAGCAATGTTTTGGCAAGAAACTCGTCGAAAAATTGGTATGAATTGAAGGGTGTATCTATGTATAGGTATAGGTATGCTAGTGTAAATATAAGTAGTGGGTGTATTGGATTGGACATAATTCGAATTCCTCATATAAAAAATTTGCTATCAATTCATCTGAATCAGAATCACTTGCATTGTAACTTGGACGTTTGTTCTAAATTTTTCCCTTGTGTTCATCTACGGGACACCATAATCGATGTAATACATCCGGGCCACTAAAACCTGATAAATCCCCTACTTTGCCCTCCTTGAGGGTATCTTGGAACCATAGTTTCACACAATCAGAGACTACATGTGAAATCTACAAACTATTACTCTTAATGTTATTGTGGTGGGTCTGCTTTTCATTATTTTTGTTGATGTTACTCTCGTCCATCTTATTTTCACTGCGCGCGCGCGCGCGCACACACACACACACACACACACACACATATATACACACACACACACACACACACACACACACACACACACACACACACACACACACAAGTCTCCTGTAAGGACATCCTATAGTAAAAACCCCGATACATTCCATTTTTTTTAAAATAGTAAAAAAATAATTTTTTTAATGAAACTTCATGGGTATGATGCTCATGGTTTGGAGACCATCTCCAAATTTTTTTATCTAAAAATTCAATAAAAAAATCGTTGATATGAGGTGATATCTAAAAAAATGGTATAAATATTCATTTCCAGACGTTGAAATATTGGGTTAGCGCCAACCACTTTTCCAATTGAATTTTTTTATGAAAATTTATGTACATGATATTCTCACTATCGAGATCATATCCATAAAGTTTCATAAAAAAATCAATAAAAAACTAGGTGAGATGATCGCCAATATTTCAAAGCTCGAAAATGTATATTTTTACCATTTTTTTACATATCACCTCATCTGAACGTTTTTTTTATTGAATTTTTTGATGAAAAAAATTAGAGATGATCTTCTCACCGTGGAGATCATATCCATGAAGTCTCATTAAAAATCTATTTTTTATTATTTTAAAACAATGGTATGTACTTGGATCGGCATCATAAGTTGTCCTTACAAGAGGGAGCCTCTCTCTCTCTCTCTCTCTCTCTATATATATATATATATATATATATATATATATATATATATATATATATATATAAATTTTTGGCCAGACGTGCATCAATAAATATTCTTCGGCAGGGTAAAAGTCATGGGGAAGGGTAGAGAATCTAGTCTAGAGTGTAAAACTGTGAGAGTAGAGAGAGGGGTATAGATTTGAATGGTTGAAGAAGGCTTTAATATATGTCATGAGTCAAACTCCATTAAATGCTATTAAACCCCTAATACTATTGTATTAGAGATATAACTAGAATGTAACCCACGTGATGAGCGGGCGCATAAAAAAATATACAATTATTTATATATTTTACTCTTAAGGCTTTATAATTTATGTTGGTAAACCCATATATTTAAGAAATGAAAATAATCTTGAATATTTATATTCAATGGCTATGGATATGCTACAGTGAAACTATGAGAAAAGCCAAAGAAATATATGCTAAAAAATCACGTATTGTAATAGTATCCATTAACTCCATAAACATGCTTATATATAAGTGAAAGAATAAAATAAATTATGAATGAGTTTACTCCATAAACTTTCCTAATCATTAAATGTTGTTATATATCATGAAACTATGTAAATAGTTATAGGTAGTTTTCTTCGGTGAAATGAATATACTCTGGCTGTTAGAGTTTAAGGGAGATGAAGATAATGAACTTTGTTTATTTATTTTAATATGTTTATAAAAAGGATGTAACCAACTCAATAAAAACATAGATATCAAAACTGACCCATTCATATATAAAACTCAGAATCGGTTTCTTTGCTTCAACTCAAGCAAACTAACTTTTGAGAACAAACAACAAATTAGGAACTTAACCCAAACCTTAAATTTCAAAAGGAAAAAATATTAACTAACTACAATATCAGTTCCATCTCACAAAGTACATATTTGATTAGTATAATGCATATAAAAATCATCAACTCAATTTGAAATCCGTACAGGAAAAATAAATTAATGACTTGATTTTAAAACTTAATATCTCCTCATTTTTATCAATAGTAAAAAAATATATCAAGAATTTTTTTTAGTGTATAAACATATAAGAGTTCAAGACCTTTAAACATTTCATTGGTATTTACATATAAGAGTTCAAGACCTTTAGGCATTTCACTATTTGTGATGTCATAAGATGGATTCAACAGTTAAAGCAAAAAAATATTATTAGGATAAATTAAAATGGGACAGTTCAAAACGTGGATAGGAAAAACGTTTTCTTAAGACTTTTTATATATTGAAAAATTAAAATGGGATAAATGAATAGAACAAAAAGAGCTTACTAGATCTTAAATTATAGTTGGTCACATTGACTGTGCGTTGAAAAAATCTAAGATTTATTAATTAGTGAGTGAATTTGATTGTTATGCAGACCCGGTTTTTGCAAAAGCAATGCTTCCACATTCTAACATTAATCAAACGAAAATCTATCACCACACAAAGTCCTTATAAGTCCCATCATAAGATCCTTAATAATCTATGATCAAATATGCTAAATGAATCTAACTTTTGAATGATGTACATCTTGGACACGAAAGCATAAGAAAAAAATAAATAAATTTTATTACTAAACTATGACAACCCGCCTATTAAAATAAGAGGTGGCCAGCCCGATACTCCAATAATTACAGGAATCATAGATGGTCTATTCTTAGCATCACTGTCGTCAAAATAATAGTACGAGATAACCACCAATTATTTTAGAAAATGGACTGTCAAAATTTAATTTATAGGTTTAAAGAAAATCAATTAAACAATACAATTTGAAAATAAGGTGGATATAAAAAACAAACGAGTAATTATATAACAATTAAGCCCAATAAAATAACCGAATAAGCTGTCGGTTAACAGACCAATACAAATATGTTACACCGAGTATTAAAATTTAATATCACATTATATTTAACAGGTACAATACTGGGGCAACACACACCCGAATGTAAACTGATCATATCTAGATTTCAAAAGGATGGAAGCGTCTACAATGAATAACCTACAACATCCGCAAAATGTTATAGCTCCACAACACATGGATGGAGAGGTCAATACGGGTGTCCTTGCGGTAGAGCACCTGGGCGGATATAAAATTCATGCTAAACAAAGAGATATAGACGAATCGGGGCCAGATTTGATATGATTACCATGTGACAGTTGTGAATATTTTATCATCAATCATATACTTAACTCACTCTCACAAATAATGATAAGAATTCTCCCCTCTCAATCTAAAAGTACAACTAGGCGCAATATCAATGACAATATGCAATGCTCATATATGCATGAGAGAAATATCTACGTTTCACTTAATGAGATTTCATTTCAGTTTTACACAACTTAAATGCACATTCCCCCCCCCCCCCCCCCCCCTTTTTTTTGGAAAAATATATAGCAATTAATTTCACAAAATGTTTCACCAATTCAGTTTTACATCTCATAACTTCACATTTCCCATTTTCTCTCTAGGAAACGTATTTAAAACAAATTATTTCATAAAGTGCTTTGCCATCAATAATGTCCCACATTATTATGAATAGTTATATTTCACATCATATAACGATTCTAAGACCGTCCTTCCGAGCTTTCCCACTGGACGCGCCCTAAATGGATATCATCTTCCAAGGCCTATCAAACAAGGAAACCTGGGCATCCTACATCACGTGACGTCGGTAAGCGGCCATATACCTGCGACAGTGAGTCATAACCACACCCGGAATTATCCCACTTCGCACAATAATCACATAATATATAATAACCGGTCCTATGGCCGAGAACTATATTCACCCTGCATTCACTAGCCAGGGGACTTCACCTCATGCGCATACTTCCCCTATGATAGCATTTAGAGATGTGTGTATAACCAATTTTATCATTTTCAAGTATTGCCCATTTAAAACATTCACTTTTTACATTCTCAAAATCATTTATAGTTAACAATTACGTAACAAATTAAAATGTCCATTTCTTATTTCCTAGTCATATTTTATAAATGATATAGGTCACGAAGTATAGTTGCCATCACGCTAGTCTCCAAGTGTTCAAGGTAATACCATAAGCCATCAATGGTAATTTTTCCTCAATACCAGTCTCCCCAAAATCCTCAACCACATCATTTAACTCTCCCTTAGGCAAAAGCTAGCTCACTAGAGGAAACGCCACTAATCTAAGGTATAATATCCCTAATATAAAGCTCTAATACTCTTTATTACTTCTCAAGAGAAGGTTCCTAGGCCTTAAACCTAAAAGAAAAGGATTAGAAACTAAGTGGGAAAAATCCCTATAAACAACTAGGTTTCCGAATCGATTCGCCCTAGCCGAATAAATTCGGTCTTGAAAGCGAATCGATTCGGCCTAGCAGAACAAACTTTCTGCATGTTTGTCGAATCGATTCGGACAATCCGAATCGATTCGCCCAACACATACCTGTAGCCTACCCTTCAGCGAATCGATTCGCTAGGGGCAAATCGATTCGCCTGGGTCGAAATGCCTAGTAATGGCTACGGGTTATATGAACCCTAAAATCCCCAAAACCCCATTTCTTTAATTTCCCTCAACATCAACAACTAATAATTCAACCAATTCATTCCCATACAACAATTAACTAATATTTCCAACTCAAAACAAATTTAGATCCAAGATTAAGGGTTTTACCACAAAAATCATCAAAAACCCATTAATGGTTAAAACTCTAAAAACACAACTATAAATGCAAATTATCCACACTAAATCATATACTAGCAAGTTAGAAAATTGCCTCAAGTTTGTAGTCTCGGAATCTCTTCCCGTAGGAACGATTTCCAGCTCAATCTCTCCTTTTCTTCTTCTTTTCTCTCCATTTTCTCCCAAGCTCTCTCTTCTCTCTGACTCTCTCTAAGTTCAAAACATATAAATGGGAAAATAAGAGTTGTAAGACTTAATCGGGCCTTAAACATTAATTCCCATCTTTAAAAGTTAATACACCATTAAAATGACTCTTAACTACATAATTGAGTCATAATCTGTCAAAAGTGCCCGGAACTCCAAAAATATAATATGGCACTTATTTTTTCTATCTCGACTATTTCAGGACTAACCGTACCCTCAAAATTGGCATCTGAAATATCGTAAAATTATCTCATGTTCCGATGTTATATTAATTCATTAATCATAACCCAATTAAAATATATGCCATAACCGTCGCTTAAAGCATAACGACGCAATAAAACATAACATAATACTATTTACTTTCTCTCAACGGTAAATATGCAAAACTCAGTAAATGTTATCTCTAAAATCACTTAAAATAGTATTTACTCTAACTTCCATTATTTTATATAACTATGTCACATGGAAAAATTAATATAAAATAAATTACTCAAAAGTAAGGGTTATTACATAAACGTAAAGGCACTCAACAAAAAACATAAAATTGAAGTGATAAACCTTATATGTGATAAATGATCAAGGAATAGAAATTAATTCAAAATCATTTAAGGATGAACATACCATCTCGGTGAAAGCATTTGGTTCTTCATATAAGATGAATACGATGGGTTAAGTAAATTTGGTAAGAGACAGGGGTGGTAAGAGAGAGGCACTGAGTTTTTTTATTGAGAGAAAAATGATAGGAAGGGACATGTACAAAGGTATAAATTTGAAGTGACTAAAAAGAAGAGAGAGAATGGAGATTCATTCATCTCACATCAGTAAATGAAAAGACATTGAGAGGAAGGAGAAGGGGAATGTAGATTAAAGGTTTTTAGCATTACAGATGGTGAGCAAACGTGGATAGGAAAAACTTTTTCTTGGGAGATGTTGTTATTACCTTATTGCAAAGAGATACCATGCCCATAGATTATTTTTGGGTACTTTTTTATCGTAAGTATTTTCCTCCGGCAGTTTTGATAAAGACATCAAGGAGGTTGTTGGATGTAACCCAAGGGGACCGAACTATGCTGAGTAAGAAGAGGAGTTTACTCGTTTAACAAATTTTGTGCCTGATGAAGTCAATACCAAGGAGAAGAGAATCTTAATGTTTATTGGAGGTCTTAATTGGAGAATTCGACAACACCTATTGGGGAACCCGACTTTGTTAACATTTGTATATGTAATGAATGTTGCACTGTTACATTGTCAAGATTATCGTTTACATTTGAAGGGGAGCAAGAATTTGGTGGACTCGAGTTCTTCAAGTAAGACGGGAGTAGATAGTGCTAGTGGGGAACAACATGCACAACATCAATGGAATAAGAAGAAGGAGCGGGATCTCTCTTCAGGGATTTATCAAAAAGGCAACGTTCAGGAGGCTTTAGATTTAATAGTGGGTTTTAGGTAGAATATTCAAGGGAACCCATAGAAGCAACAACGAAGCGTTCCTGAGGACCAAGAAGGCCGGGGGAACAACGGGGGAGGTCAACAGGGTCGAGGTCATCAGGGCCAGCGACAAGGACATCCCAAATTTGGGCAACAGGGCCAGAGGCTGGGGAACTATGTAGGTCGTTATTTTTTATGTGGTGATGCGGGTCACAACAAGATAGATTGCCACAACAGAATAGGGTGCAGGTGTAAGGAGCTCAGTAGGGTCAGAAAGCATTTTTATCGCCTTTGGCACCCGTTCAGATTGCGCCACCCCGACAGGGGTAGTTATAATATGGGCGAGTGTGCAATGTTCAAAATGCAGTGTTACCGCAGGTGCAATAGCCTTCACCAGTCATTGAGGATAAGTTCTCTATCCATGGGCATATGGGTCGGGTATTATTTGATATTGGAGCATCCGTTCCTTTATAGTCGTTCATTTTTCACGTGCGGAGAGAGTGTTAGAGTCAGCCGATGCTATTCAAATGTGTGTAGAATCTCCCTTGGGAGATGGATCGCTTATCCATTTTATTTGTAAAGCGGTAGAGATAGATTTTGGGAGATTATGTTTAGCTTTCGACTTACTTGTATCAGATATGCATGGGTGTGATGTTATATTAGGTATGGACTGGTGGGTTAGATATCGAGTAATGGTGGATTTTTTGGGGAGGTCAGTCGTATTTACAATCCCGAGCCAAGAAATGTTTCTTATTATTATGACCCTTTCGGAGGGAGGTTTAATCACCCATTTGTACTATATTGAGGAGGAAACTTCGCAGGAAGTGGTTGTCTCATTATACTCGATCCCAGTGGTTCGGGAATTCGCAGACATTTTTTAAAAGATTTCAGGCTTACCTTCGAGTCGCGATATCGAGTTTATTATAGATTTAACATCGGGGACTAGGTCGATTGCGCAAGCTCCATACCGATGGCTCCTATGAAAGTAAGGGAGTTACGATATCTAATCCAGTAGCTTTGGGGATAAGGTTTCATTCTCTAGAGTACATCACCTTCGGGAGCCCCTGTGTTATTTGTGAAGAAGTGGGACGATTCTCTGGGGTTATGTGTAGATTATCGAGAATCGAATGAGGTGACAATCGGGAATAAGTACCCGTTTCCTCGTATTAATGATTTATTTGATCGGTTGAGCTTAGCCTCTTACTTCTCAATAATAGATTTGCGTACGGGGTATCACCAACTTCGTATTAGGGAGCATGATATCTCTAAAACTACATTTTTGACCTGATACGGATCCTATGAGTTCTTATTTATGACGTTTGGGCTAACCAATGCCCTGTAGTGTTTATGGATCTGATGAATAGGGTCTTTCGGGATTTTTTAGACCAATATTTGTAATTTTGTTCATTGATGATATTTTGGTCTATTCTCGAACGGAGGACGAATATGCTGAACATTTGAGGATGGTTCTGTAGACATTATGGGACCATCAATTCTATGCCAAGTTCAAGAAATACGGATTTCTGTAGCAAGAAGTGTAGTTTTTGGGTCATGTAGTGTCAGAGAGGGTATTTACATGGAACTAAGTAAAGTTAAAATGGTGAAGGAGTGGGGTCAGACCATAACACCGACGGAGATTAGAAGTTTCTTAGGTTTGGCGGGTTATTATCGCCGATTTATAAAGGGCTTCCCAAAGATTGTCGTCTCGTTAACGAATTTGACCCTAAAGGGAGTCTAATTTGTGTGGGATAGCCTTTGATGAATTAAAGTATATGTTGACGTCGACACCCATTCTCGCATTACCTAAAGCAAGAGTGGAGTATTTAAGTCTTTACCGATGCATCTCTCCCGGGTTTAAGAGGCGTGCTTCAACAAGAGGAGGGGGAAATTGAGTATGTGTCTCGTAAAATAAAACCCCATGAGCATAATTATCCTACTCATGGCTTGGAATTAGCTTCCATAGTCTTTGCATTTAGAATATGGAGGTATTATCTACTGGGAAAGAAGTTTAGACTTTTCACAGACCATAAGTCGTTGCAATATTTGTTCACCTAAAAGGACCTAAACATGAGGCAGCATAGGTGATTGGAGTTTGTAAAGGATTATTCGTTGGATATCCAATATGGAAAAGATAACATTGTAGTTGATGCATTGAGTCATCATCCCACTTGGCATTTAGCAGAGGTATGGAAATCCAAGTGGAAGGAACTTCATCAAGATAAGGCGGTGGCGAGGGCTTATATGGCCGTGTTGTCAGTCACACCCGAGATGGTGATGAGGGTTGTGAAAGCTCATTATGAGGGTGTGGATTGTAAGGTCATAGTACATAAATTACTAGTCGAGGGAGAGGAATCTTACTCCATTAGTTTTGAGGGTGGATTACGATTCAATGGTAGGTTGGTAATCCCAGACGATTCCAATCTGCGACAGGCTGTTATGTCATAATCTCACAAGTCAAAATTTCTTGTTCACCCAGGCAGAGATAAGATGTATCAAGATACGTAACGACAATACTGGTGGGCAGGTATGAAGAGGAACATAGCTGAATTTGTCTCTAAATGCACCAGTTGTCAGTTAGTAAAAGTGGACCTCCAGCGACCCTCGGGAATGTTATAGCCGTTGGAAATTCTTGTATGGAAATGGGAAAGCATTTCCATGGATTTTATCATGGGATTAACAATGATGAAGCGTAGCCATGATTCCATTTAGGTTATCGTGGATCGTTTGACGAAGTCGGCACACTTTTTCTCGATGATGACAGACTTTACGACAACACAATATGCTCAGCTCTTTATTGCAAGAATTATGAGGTTACATGGAGTGTTGATCAATATTGTGTCTGACCGAGATAAAAATTTTATCTCATATTTTTGGCAGATTTTTAAAGAAGCCGTGGGGACTGAATTGAAGTTGAGTACGACATACCATCCCCAGCCCGATGGGCAAATGGAGAATATTGGAACACATGCTCCAGATGTGTATGTTAGATTTTAGTGGAAGTTGGGAACAATACCTACTATTGGTAGAATTTTCTTATAATAATTCTTACCAATTTATTATTGGTATGGTGCCTTATGAGGCATTGTATGGACGTCCGTATCATTCACCTTCGTGTTAGTTAGAAGTTGGCGACAATAATCTTCTTGGCCCAGAATTCATCCAGGATGCTTTAAACAAGATTGAAGTGATTCGAAACCGCATACGTGTTGCATAGTATAACCAGAAAAGTTATGCCGATGCGGATCGTAGTCATGTGTAGTTTGAAGTGGGAGAGAAAGTATTGTTAAAAGTGTCTCTGATGAAAGGTATTATGAGGTTTGGCAAGAAAGGCAAACATTCACCGAGGTATGTTGAGCATTTCCCAATTATTAAAAGAATTGGTCATGTGGCTTATAGACTTGCCTTGCCAGAGCATTTACAAAGAATTTATGTTGTGTTCAACGTTTCATCCTTGAAGAAGTATAAAAGATGTGAGGGGGATCATTGACTTGTTCCATTGGATGAAATTGAGTTGTAACATTACATGTCGTACGAAGAACAACCAGTTACAATTTTAGATCGTAGTGAGCGCAGGCTACAAGCGAAAGTAGTACCTTTAGTTTGAGTCCAATGGGGGAACCATAATGCATATGACTCAAGATGGGAACGAGAGGATGATATGAGATCCATGTACCCTTACCTCTTTCCATAAGGTATGTCTAAATTTCAAGGATGAAATTTCTTTTAAAGGGGGAAGTATGTAATACCCCTTACTTTCGTGTATTTATTTTTATATTAAATTATCGGGTGTGGGTGATTTAATACAATTGAGAATTTAAAATAAGGATTTAACATAAATATTGATTTGGTAGAATAGTTAATATTTGTGAGAATTGCACATTTACTAGAGTGATATGGTAAATATAGTCTTGTTGTATGCAATTTCGTTGGATATGTTTGTATCGGCGGCCAAAATTAGTTATTTCTCAACTATGGCATATTTTAGTGACTTATATGAGGTTGAGGGATGATTTTTATATTCTGATTTTCGGATGAAAATTAGGAGGGCACGGTTGATTTCAGAAGGGTCGAGAAAGTTAAAGTGACTGCCCTAGGGTTTTTATTTGGGTTCCGAAATCTTTTTTATTAGTTTGACTCGAATTGGGGTATATGAGTTATTTTTATGTGTCTGTTATAATTTAAAGTTGAGATTACTAATAACGAGGGGTTATTAGGCTTAAGATAGTTAATTAATCTCAATTAAGATAAAACCCATTTGAGAGAAAATGTGAGAAGTAGATAAAGAGAAGATGAAGCTTTAGAACCTTGGAAATCTTGTATAATCTGTGACTTTGAGGAAGAATCAAACTCTACACCTTTGAGGCAAGTGGATTAACTTGCTAAATGCTTATTTGTGTGATTTATTTCATAATTTGTGGAATTTTGGTAATGTTAGAGATAAATGTTAAACCGTAAACTTTAGCGTTAAAGTTTATCCTTTGTTATGTGTATAAGGTTTTGAAGGTGTATAAATGGTGGAATTCATAATTTTGGGTGGGTTATGATGTTGAAATATTGTAGAAGAAGGGTTTGTTGGAGAAATGGGAAGATTTCGTAGGGTTCAAAACTAAGCAGTCCGGACCGGTTCATTTTCAAAGGATATCGGATCGGTCCGGAAGTTAAAGTTTTATGTCAAATTTAAGGAACATGATCGGTTCATTTTAAAATGATATCGGATCGGTCCGAAAGTTGAAAGTTTTCTGTCAATTTTTAGGAACTGGACCGGTTCATTTTTGGGGACTTTTGGTCCGGTTCGGTTAATGTAGTTGTGAATTTTGGTTTTATTCCTCGCTAGTTGATTTTAAATACTTAGGAACCCTTTAATATTATTTGGGAAACATGTTTTTGGCCCATAATGTGGCTATGATATGACTAAATGGAGGGGCTACTTTAGACCTATTCTAGAGGCATATTTGAGAGGGAATTATGTTATTTCCTTTTTGAAAATCCTCCAAGTAGTGGGGATTCTTTCGAAGAGGGTTACGGGGTAATGAGTGAGAGTTCGTGGGTCCTTAACGAGAGAAAATTTGAGGTAAAATCATAGGTGTAATTGATTATTAATAATCAAATAAGTGAGTAAATTATAATATGCACTTGAAATGATTGGGTGGATCATTAGCTAGAGTAAGGTGTGATATTTACATATAGATAGGATTATTCATATATATACATTATAAAATGTGATGGTTTTTTATATATGATGTGGGTGTATATGATTGATACTATGTGGTGCATACCCCTCTAGTGCTATCATAGGAAGTTGCGCGATGTGGGCAAATCCTTTGGCTCGATAAGTAGGGAGAGTATAGTCCTCAGGTCATAGAGTCCAGTATTTTACCATGTGTGAGGCAAGGGTAAGACATCTTGGGTATGATTCTTCTTACCTTTAGGTAAGGGACTATGGTCGCTTCCCATACGCTTGTGAATTGGTTCTATACCAAGTCGATGTGAGAGTCCGACTGCTTGTAACCCAACATGATATGTGAGTAATTCCCTGGAAGATGATAACATTGTAGAGACTTTTAGCATACGTGTACGATGTGTGTTATGTATTGCCCTACCCGTATAATATGTGTGTTATGTATTGCTGGATAAGTATGCTTTTATGTTTGTAGACTGGAATTTAGGAGTACATGCTATGGACTGAGGGCCTAACGGATTTCCACGACTAACAATGTTAGGTAATAGTGTATTGGGGGGGTTCCTTGTTTGGATTTCGTTTGTGAGACGTCCCACACACGAAACCTAACGCCATGTTGGAAGTGGGGAAATGTTTGGTCATTAGTACATGGGGTATTTGAATTTGTATAATTAAGGGTAATGACATCTAATAATGATAATAAGTTATAGTTACGCTAATGGGAGTTATGCTTAGGCTTGAGGGGGTATGATCTGCAGATTTAGTGGGGTGGCTTAACTTAAGAATTAATGTGTACGTTTAGGTGCGCGTTGTAGCTGAGAGGTGAGGTCGAGTCTCAAGGGAGAGAAAATCCACATCAATTATGAAATCTTACATTTTTAATTATTAAGCATTTAATTCACTTGCTATAACTATTTTGAAACACAGGGCTCTGACCCGTTTATATCTTTTCTCTTGCAATATATATATATATATTATAGGTGTTCCTCCGTAAGGATGCCAATGATGGTTATCTGTTCCAGAGTTTTTGGGAGATGTAGCATGTGCGGTATGTTACATGATTTTCGTTATAGACGCATCTCTTTTTGTAATCTAGTTAAGAATTCACAATTGTAAATCGGGTGTGTATACCCAAAGGTCATATATGTTGATCCCTTATATATTTGTCTCTTGTTATTGTATGATCTGTTTCCTGACAGCATATTCGGGAACATTCTTTTGTATGACTACTCATAGCATGTTAATGATCTAGTCCCTTATTTGTCCATTATGTGAATGATTTATTGTCGGTACACTTTATCTTTAAAAAAAAATTAGTTAATTTTATATAGGGTGGTTACCAGTTATATTTATATTTCACACTTGGTGCTGAGAATGATACACTTGAGATTCTTGTTGTGTTTTAGTATAGGGCTAGCTACCCATTATATTGAATAAGTGGGGTGTCACATAACTAAGCTTTTAAAATGACATAAAACTAATTTCCTTTATCTAAAAAAACTTGCACAAAGATCCATAATTATTTTTTTGTATATCTCAGAAATTGTTTCGAAAAAATAAGGTGGGCGGTCGCCCACCTTCGGGAGCACCTAGGTCCGCCCATGATTATATACTTCCTCAAATGTACTAATAAGGGTTATTTATGTTATAGTAATGATTTTATAAGTTCGCTACAAACAAATAAATTATCTGTAAACAATTTATATGTAGACTTATTACTTTAAATAGTAGAAATTCAACTCACAAATGTTCCTTATTATTATTATTATTATTATTATTATTATTATTATTATTATTATTATTATTATTATTATTATTATTATTATTATTATTATTATTATTATTATTATTATTATTATTATTATTATTATTATTATTATTATTATTATTATTATTATTATTATTATTATTATTATTATTATTATTATTATTATTATTATTATTATTATTAGTAGTAGTAGTAGTAGTAGTAGTAGTAGTAGTAGTAGTAGTAGTAGTAGTAGTAGTATTATTATTATTATTATTATTATTATTATTATTATTATTATTATTATTATTATTATTATTATTATTATTATTGTTATTATTATTATTATTATTAATATTATTATTTTATTTTATTGTAAAATATAACTTAAATGACTTGTTACACTTAAGATAATTTTACCCCTTCCAAAATTAAAAAAATTAAAAGCAAGCATTGCTTATTAATTACCTGTCTTGGACCTTTTCTAATCTCCCATCTCTCTCTATTCGTCTCTCTCTCTCTCTCTCTCTCTCTCTCTCTCGCAAATGTAATGTTATGTTCCCCTTCCCTTTTTATCTACACACTAGTTTGTAATCTCGAACGATGTCGCTGTGTGGATGATTTATAATTCTTTCCTACAACACCTAAAAGAGTTCCGATTTATAGTTCTACATAAGACAAAAAGTATTCCGAAAATTCCAAAATCTTCCTAAGAAATGAATGAAGAAATGTTGGGGGGGGGGGGGGGGGGTCCAAAATAGATAAAAAAATATTTAGGAAAACCGTTTCAAATAGATAAGGGCCATTCACGAAAAGTGCCTCGCTAGTTTTTTTAATTAACGTTTATTACAAACTTTTTTATTTTGTATCAAAAAGTCCATCACCATATAAAACACTCACAATCATATTTTTCTCTTTTCATATATTTTAAGACAAAAATTTATCAAAAAAATAGACAAGCGGCTTTTTGGGGAAAAAAATAAGGTAGGCTAAATGCAAAATGGACTTAGCTCTTAAGGACGAAATATTAATGGTTCTAATAAAGAAAAAGCCTTTGGAGATAAACTATTCTAAGTATGTCGTAAAAATGTACGAATGTACTAAATTGTTATGTTAATATAAGTCTGTGCTATTTTTTTAGAAAAAGAAGTATTTATTCTTCCTAAAGGCAATACATATTTGTAATGTAACGGTCAAAAGTGAGAATCAATCTAATATATAAATATAAAAATGATGTCTCTTCTCTCCTCCCTTAAATTTAACATAATTCAATATATATATATATATATATATATATATATATATATATATATATATATATATATATTAGAGTTAGATTGACAACATTTTTTAATAGGAATTTTGTAATTTCTAAACTAAGATTGTAAGAAATTTCAACATGTATTATAATCGATTTGCCCAATTAATTTTTTTTTTGCTTCATTCCAGAACTCAGGATCAATATCAATAACGAATACACAAATATGACTAGAAGCTCTAAGGTGAATTCTTTTAGTTTTTACTTGGAAGCATCCTATACATACCACCCGTTCACACCATTTTTTTAAAATAGTAAAAAAGTATTTAAACATTTCACACAACCCCACAAAAATAAATCAACTCAAAATAATTTATTTTACTATTTAAAAACATTGGTCAAATTATGTCAGTTTTTAACGGATTAAAAACTAACATAGTTTGACCGATATTTTTAAACAAACAAAATAATCTATTATGAACTGATTTTTTTTTTGTTGATTCCCTTTAAATGTTTAAACATAAAAAAAATTAGCTCAGAGATAATTTTTTTACTATTATTAATGAAAATGCCCGCATTGGTGGACGTCATATGTGGCATGTATGACAGACTTAATATATATACATACATTCTTTGGGAAGTTGACTATATTTGGATGATTGTGATAATGCCAATAGTAAGATTGACTAATCAAAATCTGAAGATAGAATGCCCCCTCAAGAGGACATACCAAATTTAATCAGTCCTGGAGTGAATTTATATGTTGAGCTTCCGAAATTTGATTTAGCAATGACTCCTAATTCCACCCAAGCTAGGAGTTTTATTGAAGATTCGATTATTAAAAAAAGAGGGAAAATACATTTTCAAACTCCAGTTAGTAATTCATTTGATATCCTAGACAACTTTGAAGATGATTTGGTGGATGAAAATTCTCAAAAGCGAAGTAAAGAATTATCAAGTGAATTTTTTGACCTTAAGTCGTGAGGAGAAATCGGCGCTTAAATATAATTTAAGGTCTTCTTTTTCTCGTTCAAGATCTCATAAAGTATAGTGTTATTTATTTTGCTTTAGCTCTTGTAAGATTCCTATGAGAGTCATTTTCTCCTATTTAGTTTTTAGTAAATCATGTTCTTAAAAAAACTGTATTTAGGTCTGATCACTTTGTAATAAGAAATGTGTTTCTATTTTTTACTTAAATGAAAAGACACTTTTTACTTAACTAAATTAATGATTTAATTATTTTATTTTGCAATAAGATAAAAAACATCAAAGGATAAAAAAAATTATTTGCATTATATATCATTTCGTTACCATTAAGAATTAGGTTGGTTAAGGTTATGGCCAAATTTTAAAATATTCATCATTAGATAGCTTCCAACATTAAGTTGTAGCACGGTGCATAGAGCTATCCCTGTGGAAAGAGTAGGATATCATAAAAGTTTGAATAATATTTACTTGATATGAGTGCATTTCATATCAATTAGTTCTTTTATGCCAATATAATTCCAATATTTAGGTAATTGTCAAAGGATAGAAAATTTTGCTCATTAAAAATATTTGGATACTTATTTCTCTAATTATTGGATAACATATTTTTTAAATCCTTCTAAACCAGATTCATAGAACACCCGTGCATCGCGTGAGATTAAATCCAGTTGAACCAATTCTTGCGAAGGTTACAAGAATTTTTTATGGCTAATTCTAGGGAGACATGAATTGGAACCAAAAAATAAGTTATTGAATTGTCAAATACACATTGGATAGGGAATGATATTTACTTAGGGTAAATTTGGAATATTATTCAATGTGTATTTGACAATTTGGCTTATTTTTTTTTTGGATCCAATTTTGGGTCTACTTAAAACTACTTTGAAAAAAAAATTATGCTACCACCACTTTCATGAAACAATAACATAAATATGTGGAAGAGGTTATTTAGTTTCATACCAATGTATATGTTGTTGAATTTTCTAAACGATTAATATTGAATCACATAGATTTCTGAAATTACAATGCTGAATAAAATAAACTCTAATTAACTCAAGACCTACAAGGATATAACTTCATGCAAATGAGATGAAACTCAAGGACTTATGGTAAATAATATAAGTAAAAAGCTAAAATAAAATCACCTCAAGATATCAAACAAACAAAATTATGACAGTAAAAAAATATGACCATTATTTAATAGAATGCATATTTAGCTTGGCGATGGTGTTACGAGTATGTTTCAACATTTCTGACAAAAAACTATAAACAGTTTGGCCAATCACAAAAGAAATGGATCCTTCTTAGTGGTCAAACAAAATCGACACATTTAATATGACACACTGATATGTCACACTCTTATTGGCTCATCTCCAGACTCCATACAGGCCCCATAATAATAGAGCCCAGACACGATCCAATGCGAGTGCGACACGTTAGTGCGTCACCCCAAAATGTGTCCATTTTGTACGTCTCCCTACAATTATCCAGAAAAAACTATATATTAGTTTATCAATTAGCAAGACTCACATACATTTCTTTGTCATTTAACATTGTCCTTGGGTAAATTTTTGTTTTCCTCTTTTAACTGCATCGGGTACGTTTGCTACCCCAAAATATCACAAACCACTTCACATGGCTCTAATGATTTTTATATCATTAATCCTTCATATGCAAGCCTTGTCTTGAGAGAGTTTTCCGTTATCAATTATTGCTTCGTTTGGGTTACGGAGTTTCCTTAACATGTTTGCTCTTTTTTTGTTGGGTTGATCATTTGTTTCATTATTGTGTTATGTTTTCTTTCCTCTTCTTGCTCAAGTATGTTATGGTATCTTTTTTTTTTCTTATAATACTTGGTTCCTTAATGAAATCCTTCATGAGATGGTTAAAAAGACTAAAAAATTATAAATAATTAAACTATATTTTATGTAGGAAAGTAAATCTGCATAATCAAAACTGCTTAAATAAAGAACAACAATAAATCGACATAAAGATTGACAACTTGTAGATTTGTGAAAATACATATTGGAATGCGCGTGAATTTCTATTTTTGATTATTGATGAAATTTTGTATATGTTGTCATTATATGTTTGTTGTAGTAAACATTTTCAATTGAAATTCCCTTTATTACCATCACAATGCCATCAAACAAGTATAGAGGTAGATAAGAAAGGAGTCAATATATCTTCTTTGTCAAGAAATAAAAAGTTAGTAATGGTGGAAAAAATATTTTCGTGGTTTTGATAATAATTTTTTAGAGTGCGCTTGTGTTCAATGCCTAAACTTGTTTAATTAAATTCCAATTTTATTACTAGTTTTAATTAACACCCTAAAACATGCATCTAATTCTAATTGACAGTAATATGAATTATCTAGCTTACAAACCAAAATAATCACAAAACAGAGTTGAGGAAAAATCCCCAGTAGGGAAAAAACCTTTTATTTCTCTATAAACTGTAAATCTCCAACCTACAATTACATAGAAGAAATACACGTGACAACGAATACCCTCAGGTGTCGGTTCGAAGTCTTTAGCAAAAGATCCCGCAAGAGCTCCAACGGTCAACAATGGAGACAACCTTCTTCTCCTCAAGTTTCACTCCAAAATGAATAATATGAGTAACAGAGTTTATGAATGATTCACATAAATTATTTGGGAGGTTTTAGTGCTTCAAAAAGGTTTCAAACCTAAAAGGCGAAGTCTTAAAAATGCACCAGTTCTGCAAAAACGGAGTTGGAAAAGTCTTGCAAAAACCTGATATGAAAGCAAGTATTTATAAAAAGAAATTAAGTCGGCAGGGTCATTCGAATGACAAGTGGATGTCATTCGTGTGACAACCGATGTCGGTCGATCCTCCATCTCGCGACATTCTAAAGAATAATTAAAAGGCAAAATAGTAAGGGTTCGTTAAATGAAATGCTTCAAATGAGGTTCTAGCGACCTATCTCGTGAAATGCATTGTCATTTGATGAGGTTGTTTGAATGACTTGAGTCTGTCGTTCGAACAACTTGTCTTTGTCATTTAAATGACTGAAGCATCAATTTTTTTTTTCTAAGTATGCCAACAGGTCTTTAAAGCTTAAATTTGACTTTGAAAATCCAACTTATTTTGATAAAAACATTTTACAAAAATTCCCAAATAAATACATAACCATAAATAACTCCAGTTAAACATTTTACCTGTAACGTAGTTGAGTTCATTGATTATAGTTGAAGTTGCACGATGTGCGTTGCACGATGTAGATGCACAACACACATTTAAAGATAGTGGGTGGGTGATGATGTTGCATGATGCTTCATATTCGGATAGAGGCCGTCGTGGGAGACCGACCTAGGATGTGCCGAATGTAACTGTATATGACATACTAACAGTAATCTAAGACCGCACAAAAATTCATAGATTCTAAACAGACATTTATAAAATCACGGCCTTATAAATCTCCCCCTATGTCTATGTCGGTACATTCATAAAAATATCTGAATTATGCTACCCAAAATAAAATCCTATGACATACAATCTAATATCCCCAAAAAACCATAAATGCAAATATCACATTACATGTCTTAAAATTCTTCAAACTTCAACTCTCCAACGTTTCGATGTGATCATCAAGGTGTGCCAAAATTAATCCTTAATTTAAACTTACACACATGAGACAAACAATAAATACCCGTGATGCGCAAAATATTGATATATAACGATAAGCATAAATAAGAAATTCAATTAAGCACAAGCAAATCGGTAAATCACAACGAATCCCCCATAATTTGCTCTCCCCCTTTTTATAATGTCCCCAAATAGACAATAACAAGAAACATATGAAAAATACGAAGTGCGTCACTGAATTACAAAAACTTCTCTTTTCGAATTTTTCAATTTTTTTTTTACAAAATAATTAACAAAGAATCATACCATGAAAATAACACTAAGATAACCAAGTTAATGATAGAGAAAATGAAGGGGTGTGAACAAATTCGATAGGAAAATCAATGCAAACACTCATAACATTTGTGGTGGATGAATTTATGATACTCCTAACGAATGTACTCAATCTCGTCCTTAGGTGTAAAAAGGCGAATTTAAATGAAATTGACTTAATCTAATCAACAAATTAAAGTTCAAAATGATTTCCACACGAATAACGCCCAAAACGGTTTAACTTTTTTTTTTTAGATTTTCAATGATGTGCAAACCCGTTGATTAATTTCCATTCAAACTCCCTCATATATAATAATGCTTTTTCCTTTATCTAATGAGGTACAAAAGTCCTATTGGCCCATTTTTGGTAAATATGCTCTTTTGATGCCTCATTTTGTTTTAGGGCTCTTTTCAAATGGTGGTTTTCACGACGATATTATTATTATCGCGCAGCCCTTTCTCGTGGTCAGTCATTATCTTTTCAAATTTTAACCAAATCCTCACGGGAAACGGTTCTTACATGCACTACTTTTATGATTCTCGTTTTATCGCATTTTGTTCGTTTTATAGGCAGAATTGAGATGAAAACCCCTAAACCAACATGTGACAAACAAGAGAAATGTTGAAAATAAATCTGTGTATTTGTGCAATAAATGATATAATGAGCCAAAGATGCAAAAAAATATCACTAATCGCATCTCATTGACTCCAATTCATAATAAAGCACAAGGATGAAATGATGTAGCATCTCAATTCACTATTAAAAAGTCACGTGGAATATGGAAGTGTGATTGTGACTTTGTCCATCCTAAATGTCTATCCATAAATGGTGTAAACAAAACTGCAAAAATCTTTTTATGTTTTTCAATTTTCTTAAAAACTAAAAATATTTTGGAATTTTTCACTTTTTAATAAAAGAACCAAAAATATTTTTGTATTTTTCTAAAATGTTAATAAAAAATAATACACACAAATGATAAAGTCTAGCAATAGGAACAAGATGATATGGGCATGAAAAAATGCATCATACACTAGACATGGAACATCCCCTCAGCCAACTGTGAAAATTCCTAAAGACTTCCTCAGACTCAAATCTAAAGGCATCTAAAGGCTTCATGAAGATATCGGCTAACTGAAGGTATGTGGACACAAAACTCAAGGACATGACTTTTTCTTCTACTAACTTGGGGATAAAGTTCTTGCGTATCCGAATGTGTTTTGTGCACGAATGTTGTACTGGATTGTGGGATATGTGTATTGCACTCGCATTATCACAGGAAATAGTCATGGTGTCCTATGAAATCTCATAATCCTCCATCATCTGCTTCATCCACAAGAGTTCCGTGCAACAACTCCTAGCAGGTATGTACTCAGCCTCTGTAGTGGATAAAGAGATGGAGTTTTGCTTCTTGCTCATCCTGGAGACGAGAGCAGAATCAAAGTAAAAACACCCACCAGAAGTGCTCCTATAACCATCTACATCCCCGACCCAATCGACATTCAAATAGGCAGATAATCGGTCATTAGTATCAAAGGAATACCGAATGTCGTATGAGAGAGTCCCACTCACGTATTTGATAATACATTTAAGAGCGAGTAAATGCGACTCTTTCAGGGATGCCTGATATCACACACATACTCCAACACTAAAGGTGATGTCGGGACGACTGTTAGTCAGTTAGAGAAGAATACCTATAATACTTTGATACAAGGTTTGCTCAACATCCTTGCCTGAAATGTCCTTTGATCGAGCGGGAATCATGTGTTGTGTAATACGCAAATCGTTATTATCGGTTCGACGACTCAATGCAAAAAACCTAAACTACAACTACGCTTGACAAGCAAGCACAGCGGTAAGTCGGATATCAAAAATCCACAGGGAGATTGAATTTTAGATCTTAATTGCTTTATAACTTCAAAAATAAAAGTGAAAAATAAAACGAGAGCCAGGATCGCATTCCCGCAATGGGCTAAAAAACTAATAATTAGAATTTTGGTTCAAAAATATTTAACCTACATTTTTAGTGAAAAATAAACATCACGCATGAAGGGATTTTAACCCAAAAATACGAGATAAAACATTTAATTCAAAATGGTTACGCATGGATTAAAATCGAATTATTGCTATAAACACTAAAGTTGCGTGACAAATAAAGTAAAATGCATAATAAACCAATTTTAATACGCGCAGTTTCGATTAAATGCAATTTTACACAAAATCTAATTTTCGAAGCTCGATGCGCATCAAGGTCGGACACATGACCGAAACCCTATTTAACCAATCAGAAAACATGATTAAATTAATTAATCAACTAATTAATAACTTAAAATAAGGAATAAGTTAATTAAACTAATTTATCTAGGCATGAAAAATTAAATATAAAGCAAGAAATAAATGGGACAAAGCATAAAAATGCAGAGAAGAATATGAATAGTAAAGAGGGACTTACATTAATGGGTATTACATCAAACATGAAGAAGAGGGGTGTCTCCATAAATAAACCCCCAAAATGGTCTTAACCTAAAAACTAAAGCAAAATGAAGATATTAACTGGTTGTGTCCAAAAATACACCAAGTGGTGCATTTATATCAAGTGGAATAAAGGAATAAAGAAAAGGGAAAAAGAAACCAACAATAAATCTCAAACAAAAAAAAGGGGGCGAATCGATTCGCAAAATGGGAAATTCGGCATTGCCTCGTAGCGAATCGATTCGCCAAAGGGAGAATTGATTCGCACATGTAGGCACAAAATTCCTCATTTTGCTGCAAAAACCAAACAAAAACAAAGACCCACCATGTACGATGGAGCTCCAATTGTGCAACCATGGATGTGTGTGGGCTGCGACAATTTGCCTCCCAAAGTCGAGACCACCAAGCTGCATGTGTATTGTGAAACCTGAAACCCACATCCATGTTTAATCCAAGGCGAGACCACCACCATGAATGGCCAAAAACCTAACAAAAAAAAATGTCCAAAGCCAGGGATAGGCCAAAATGGGTACTCCAAAAACCCGAGCCAAATGACCCATAAGCGCGACACAGTCAAAATTCATGCTCAATTTCAGGCCCGGGGCTCCAATTTGAGTGTGGCCAAAACTCAGCACAAACCTGAGCCAAGACCCAAATCGCCATTTGTGTTTGCTTCAAAATGAAAGAGAAGGGGACATAGAGGGAATTAAATGAAATGTTAATATATTAATAAAATAATATATATAATTAACATATATTTCTTCCCAGATTAAAGGTCCGTGTTTTCTTCGTTCGGAATACGATTCAAGAACCATTCATGGCCATGCAAAGCTTGGCTTGAGGGAAATAACTTTTGTGAATACTTCGGGCAAAAATCCTGAAGTGTGAAATTACGAAAATTCCCCTTAACGTGAGAACTCTTACGAAACTTAACCGGAACGCGATGAAACTTCACACTAAGCACCGTAACACCTATAAATGCTCAATAATACCTCAAATAAAGTATTATTGTATAAAATGGAGGTTGTCTGATTAACGAGCATAAATATAGAAATTACGGTACCTGAGGGGGCTAAAAATGCATATGTTAACGGGCATAAAAAAATAATATTTGTGTCGTATCACCCCCCCTAACTTAGACATTGTAAGTACCTAACAATGAAATTCAAAGAAAGAAGAACTATAAGAAAATTGAAAGATATGAGATATATACAAAAGCGATAAAATCCACTTTCATGGGTGAACGAATTCATTTAGCGTATGCAATAAGACGTTAAACCCCTAGGTTACCCTAGTGGACGAGTGTCGTATCGTGAGGGTTTTTAGGAATGAAAACCACAAACATCAAGTAGTTTCCTCAAAATATAACCAACCCAACATGCGACAAACCCAACAATACGGACAAGATTTCAAACATGTTATTGGCATAGCAAACAAATTGACATGAAAAATCCGTAGTTATTAACATTATACAAGGAACTTCATAGAATTGAGACCTTAAAACTGGGAAGGGGTAGAGCACATGCATAGTATGATTTGTCCAAAACTTAAATAAACCATATTAACATAAAAGCATGCATATATCAACCTCATCGGATATTACACTCAATAAATGGATTTACTATGAAAATGGAGGTAATACACGGGACATGCGGCATAAAGAGTAAATGTAAATGGAAACTACGCCGCGCACATGTCACAAATGAAGAAAGCTATATAAAAAATGAAAAATATGTAATCTCAATGAAAGATACCGCTCATTCAAGGAGGCAAAATGTATTTTCAAAGATTATCAAACTATTTTGACTTTTGAATTAAAATCACGCTAAGATCACATAGGACTTGTAGAGTTGTAATGTTGGTTTGGGTTAAGGTATGAAATGAAAGGCATATCTATGGATTCAAAATGTTCGGGGATAATAACTCGAGATAATGGTAATAGCGGGTAATATCAAGAATTGGAAAACAAGTTCCAAACAAGCATTATATATAACAATTGGAGAGTAATGAAAGATTATTGAACTACATACATCACATATATACAAACTTTCTCTTTCTTTTCTTTTCTTATTTTTCTCATGTTTTATTTTCTTTTCTTTTGTTTTCTTCGTTTTCTTTTTTTTTTCTTCTTTTTCTTTTCTTATTCACTACACTTTCTTCTTTTCTCACTCTTTTCATGCTCAAATTACAACCACACTGCACAACATAATTTAATCCCAAGAAACATTCCAAACAAAGGCATGGAAGGTAATAAGTATGGTTTAAAACTCCAATTAGGAGTTAGTTATGGGATTTTGGGTAATGAAACGAAAGGCTAAATTTAGGCTCAAAAGGGTTGACGAGGGAAAACATATAAGGTGAGGTCAAGGTCAATATGGGTGATATAACAAAGATGGCCTATGATCATTTCCTAAAATTTACACAATTCTTGAGTCAAAATAAATTTTGAAAATCATGCTCAAGTAACACATTTCAAGATATAAACTTAAATAGTGAACGATCAATGAAAGAATAGAGAGATTACCGATGAATTCAACGTTTTCAAGGAGGAAAGAATAGTGTATACACTCACAAATGACGAAAAGTACAAAGCTTACTCGGTGTAAGTATATACAATTCAACAAAATATTATCGAGTTATAAAAATCTTAAACCAAATCAATAAATCAAGAAAGGCGCATGTGCTAATGGGATGAAGTTTAATTCATGAAGTTATTCATAATATCAATGGTTTAAATACTAAAGTCTAATAACTTCTAAAATCGAGAACATGCAACGTTGAGTTGTCAATTGGATCGGTGAATTATTGAAAATTATCCTCGGAAATAAGGCAAAATGACCAACAAAGGAGAAAAAAGAAAGAAAATATTTTGAATTTTTTTATTTTTTCCTCAAAAAGGCATACTTAGTAACTAAATGTGAGCAAATCAATGGACTACATAAGAAATGGATAAAATATCCTACACCCCTAACTTAAATGTTACATTGTCCTCAATGTTAATCGAGAACACAACATAAAGATAGGAAAAGAATGATATTAGCTGAAATAGGAGCGATCCCCGATAAGCACGAATCCAAAGAATCTACAAAACAAGTTAGTACCAAGCATAACAAAAAGAAATAACAAAATTATTAACTAATTACACTAGACTAAATTAAAGAGGAAAGAAAATCTAAACAAAGAAAATAAAAAATAAAAAGATAACTATTTACAACCTACTATTTAGACTACACACTAACTATACACTAGAAGTCTAAATTTTTTAGGATCCACCCAAACTACATTTTGACTTTGAAAGATTAACGGCGAACCCTAGAAAGAAATCATGCCTCCCGAAAAATATGAATTCCGTTTGAACAACGAAAGACAAGTGGGTGGTGGAAGAAGTGAACCATCGTCAATTTGAAATTTTGGGCGGACCATGGGGGATTTGGATAACAAGGGGAAAGGTACACTATAGGCCCAAGAAAAATTGACTCATCTCCCAAAGGTTTTTCAAGTGGAATAGGAGATGGTGAACACAAGGTGATAACATCCATTGAAAACAAGTTCGGTAAAGAGTCATCGTCGGCAAAATGTGTAGAAGTTTTAACAGTTTCTACCGACTCATAGGAATCAACCCGTAATTCTAAGGGTTTGATCACGAAAAATGAATATGGTGATGAAATAAATTCAATCTCAATTGACTCATCGTCAGAAGGAGATTGAATTTTGGGGGAGAAAGATGCATACTCGATGAGAAATTCTTCAAAAAATTTAGGTGAAACACAAGTTTCCACCTTCTCTTTGTTTTGTACCTAAGAATTCATCTCATCGCAAAGTGCTCCAAGTCTCATTCCAGCACCATTTAGGCTTTCCCAACCTTAGGAGTAAAGAAGAAAAATTTATTCCAAAGTAAGCATCCTCGGATCTAGATCCTCGGATTCCTCATTTGGTTGAAATTTTTCTTCACATTCATTGGAATAAGAATCGTTATTAGATTCGAATAATGAATCCAACTCAAGCTCCCAATAAACATTTTCATTCCGATAATTGTTTTCAAGTCTTTCAATCTCAAGAAAATCTTCAAAATGGAAAACATGAAAACTATCCCCAAAGTAAGAATCATTAGAATGGCCGTAATAACTATAAAATAAAGACATGATTACCAAATTATATGTAGATGGAGAATCCGATCAAAAGGTGCGTGACCGAGAATCAACGTTTCTAAGCACTCAAGTATGCAAATCCTGCAAAAAAGGTTAAAACAAAAAACACAAATAGGAAAAGAAAAAACACTATGAAATAATAAAACAATTACAATCTAAAACACACTCCCGGCAACGGCGCCATTTTGATTGAGAGCAAACCGTGTGTCATGTAATACGCAAATCATTTTTATCAGTTCAGCGAGTGAATGCAAAAAACCTGAACTACAACTACACTAGACAAGAAAGAACATCGGTAAGTCGAGTATCGAGAATCCATAGGGATTGATTGAATTTTATATTTTAATTATTTTACTATTTCAAAAATAAAAGTGTAAAAGGTGATAGGTTGGAAATGGTAAAAAGGAAAAAAATAATAAGTTAAAACCAAATTATAACTAATTAAAACGAGAGTCGGATTGCATCCCTGCCATGGGCTAAACACGCGAAATTAGAATTTCGGTTCGAAAACATTTAACTCAACATTTTTAGTTATGCATAAACATCACACATGAAGGGATTTTAAACCGAAAATTCGAGATAAAACATTTTATCAAAAATGGCCACACGTGTCTTAAATTTGGATTATCACTATAAACACTAAGATTGCATGACAAAGAAAGTTAAACGCATAATTATCCGAGTTTAATACGCAAGGTTTCAATTAAATGCAATTTCACACAAAACCTAATTTTCGGAGATCGACGCCCATCAATGGCGGACACACGATCCAAACCCTATTTACTACTCACTACACATGATCAATCTAATTAAACACTAATTAACTAGTGAAAACAACTAATTAATGAACAAAACAATTAATCTAGGCATGAAAATAAACAATAAAGCAAGAAATCAAGAAAATGGAACTATAATAAAGGAAGGGGATGCTGAATAGTACTTACAAAAGTGGGTATAAACCCTGGGAGAGAGGGAGGATTGAAAGCTTCCAAAAACCTAAACTAACCTAACCTAAAATGATAGCTAATGGTTCCCCCAACATAAAAAAAGGTTCTTATTCATATACACAACCAAAAACCAACTTAAAAAATAAAATTTATGGACTTTCATCCGAATCGATTCGCACTTCAGCCGAATCGATTCGAACCCATAGGTCTGGTTACTGCAGCTTTGCCCAACTTTATGGAAAATTCCGTAACGTCTTCATTATAACTCGGATACATGAAGATAACTTAGAGTAATACAACATCCAATAAGACATTAGGCGTAAAAACCAAAATATGAAATGACTAAAATTCCCTCGAATGTGCCCTTAAGTGTGAATTTGAAGTAAAACCCATCCAAAAAGGCCATAACTCCTTCAATACAACTCAGATTCATGCACCATCGGCGGCCACATGAAGAGAAATCATAGTTATTAAACTTTCGTGAAGAGCTCGGGATTCAAACCCGAATGCTAAAATTACTAAAATACCCCCGAAGCTGCAAAAGTCAACAACTTTTTTGAAAAGCGTCCGAACTTCATTCTTAGCATCCAAATACATACAAAAGCTCAATTAACCCCTGCAAACCATGTGTATACAGAAATTTGTGGTTTTCTAGTTAACGAGTATAAGTATAGGAATTAAGATACCCGAGGGGGCTAATAACGCGTTGGTTAACGGATGAAATACGCAATATTTGCGTCGTATCATCCTTGCTAAGCTTTGTTGAGGTACCCATTAGTGTACATGTATTCTTAGCGGAGTCTAAACCAAACTTCTTCATATAGTCTCTTGCATACTTATATTGGGAGATGAAAATCCAATCCTCTAACTGACGAACCTGGAGACCAAGGAAGAATGTAAGGTGATAAACCATGCTCATCTCAAAATCAATCTTCATCTCCTCATTAAAGTCAAGAGCACGGTGGGAGCACGTGGATCCAAAGATTTTGTCATCCACATAGACATGGGCAACCAAAATAACACCATCTTCCCTCCTAAGAAATAAAATCTTATCAACTTTCCATCTCTTGAAGCCATGAGCTAAGACATAGGAAGTAAGGCTCTTGTACCAAGCACAAGGTGCTTGCTTCAAACCATACAGAGCTTTCCTCAGATAGTAGACGTGATCAGGGTGATTAGGATCTTCAAACCATTAATGTTATTCCATGTAAACCTCCTCCTATAGAATGCTATTCGGCACTCTTGACATCCATCTAATATATCTTGAAGCGCAGATGACATGCGATAATGAGTAGTAAATGGACGGACTCAATACCCGTAACAAGAGTAAATATCTCCTCAAAGTCTACACCCTCAATCTGTGTATATCCTTGATCGACCAACCTAGCCTAATTTCTGATGATGATACCATTCTGAACCATCTTATTATTGACTATCTAATTGGTACTAATCAAATTCGTCTTACAATGTCGAGGGAAAACTTCCCAGGCATCATTCTTTGTAATCTAAAGCAACTCTTCCTGCATATCCGATATCTAGTGCTCATCCTTGAGTGATTCTTTATGGTTCTTGGTCTTAACTTTTGACGTGTAGCACAAAAAGCTAAAAATGTTCTATGACACCCCGCCTAATAAGATAGTGGGCGATCACTCCTATATCAAATTTTAACAGGAGTCTCATATGGATCATTCTTAGCATCATTGTCGAAAATCCATTTAATTACTAATAACCTATTAGGCCGGTGTCAAAATTTTACTTAACTACTCTTTTTAATAACTAAAAAAAACATCCACACAGTTTATGCGTAAATGAAACTGAAATGAAAATAGAATAACCGAACACTCGGTCAAAATATACAACCAAATCAAATGCTGCTAAAAGAATAGCTAAATCCAATTGGGTTATTAGCCCGAATGTTTATACAATACCTCCTATCTAGAGTACAAGGATAGAAGCTTCTACCGAGAACTCGCAAGCATCCACAACTGTTGCAGCAGACGTCTGACTCGAAAGAAGTGTCATTTAGGTGTCCCTGTGTCTGGACACCTATATGATATATATATATATATATATATATATATATATAGTAAGAGAGGAAAAGTATATAAACGGGTTAGAGCCCGAGTTTGAAAATATTTTGCAAGTGCATAAACGCTTTATTTTTGAAAATATGTTTTATCTCATATTTAAATTGGTATTGCACTCCCATGAGATACCCCTCACCTCTCTTATAATAGTGCACACCTAACGCACCCTAACAAAATACCCTAGTCAAGCTACTCCGCCAAACTAGTCTAATTCTCCCATATACTAGAAGCCTATATAACCCGAGTACTAAGGGCTAAACTTCTTTCCATTCTCAACACTGCGTTAAGTTCGTGCGTAGGGTGTCTCGCGAAGAGAAATCCAAACAAGGAACCCCCCCGATACACTACTACTTGGCAGGGTTAATGGTAGAGATCCATTAGGCCCGTAGTACAAAATTAATATAAAAATACATTCTTATCTATTAATATACATGTCACATCTATTTTATATACATCTTACCATATACATCCGGATAATTTCTCCCGGACTGAGGTTTACTTCATATTCATCTTTAAAATACACATCCGGATATAACTCCCGGACTGAGGTTTCATTTACAAATTGTTTACCAATTCAATTTTCATTTCAAAACTTTCCATTTATCTCAAACTTTCCATTTCCTTTCTTATATCCAGGAAATGTATTTAAAAGCCAATTCATTATCATGAATTGCTTTAACATAACATATAACTTTTTAAAAGCCAATTTTATTATCATAAAAATGCTTTTCATATCATATGCTTCCATTTCCCTTCTTATATCTGGGAAAAGTATTCGAAGCCAAATCATTTATCCCATTTCCCTTCTTCCATCCAGGAATTGTATATAAAGCCAATTTATTATCATAAATTGCTTTAACAAGATATAACCCGTTATAAGACCGCCCGTCCGGGTACACCCCTAAATGACCATCATCTTCCAGTGCCTATGAATTACGACACCTGGGCACCTACAACACAAGACATCGGGAAGCAGCCATATGCCTGCGGGGTAGTCGTAACCACACCCGGAACTACCTATCCATCACAGAAAACATACAATAAATGCTCATACGGCCTAAGGATATATCCACCCTGCATTCACTAGCCAGGGGGCTTCACCACACTCGCGAACTTCCCTTATGATGTCATTTAGAGAGGGTGTGTATCCATAAATTATTAATTAAGAAAATCATTTCCTTTTTCATTTTGAAAACATTCATATTTTTTTTTCAAAATCATTTACATCATATCATATATATACTTTAAACACATAGTATACATATACCATATATTCATCCTCGAATACATAGAAATGGCCATAATTGCCAATTACATCTATCGATGACCAATAATCCCAAAGATTCTCTCAAAGAATCATAATCATGCATTCATATACGCATGATACTAAACCCAAAGTATTTCCTCACTTTGATAATTCGTACATACTTTATTTCCATATAAGGATCTATTGGATATCTCCAATTATACTAATTCACTCTAAGTGAATATATATATTCCTAATTCCTCAAGTCCTTTAGGACTTAACCCTCTAATTTAGAAGGCCCCTAGACTTTAATAATCTTCAAAATCTTGAGTTGGAAACAGGGTACCGGTCGACCAGCCATGGACCCCCGATCGATCGCGGTTTACGGATAAGCCTAAGAAACAAACCAGTAAGCCCTTTTTTCTTGACGCGGTCGACCGTCCATAGGGACGCGATCGACCGGTCACACCAGGTCCTCAAAACTTTATTCTCCAAAATCTTTATCCAACAATACAAATTCATTTTCGTGGTTTCTAATCGACACCAAAAATCCCACACAATTAATTCTAGCCTTTATTTTTCCAGTTTCCGATTTGATTTCCGAGTTGATGATTTCAACCCGGAACTGCTATCTTGTAAAAATCATATTAAATCGAAGAAAAATCAAAAAAATATGCGGTTGGCGCTTACACAACCGTATCGAAAAGATCTACAACGTTCGTGTTTTGGTCGAGAGCTAAATCAATTCTCTTCCTGGCCGAAATGACCCAACAAGACATGCGTTTACTATTCATCATCTTCCCCAAAATCCCAAACTCCATTTTCTCCATTTTTGTTGTTTCTAACCTCATCCAACAACTCAATAAACATCTAATCTATGTTTTACAACTAACAAATCAATTAATTTGGGGTATTAACCCATTTTCCTTAGATTCAAACCCTAAAACCATAAAAATCTAGTTTTGGCATTTCTCCCATTTCAATTCAATTTTATACTCCATTAACATGGTTTTAATACTAGAAATCATTAAGAGTTTACATTACATCAATATGTAAACTCATATCCAACTTTTCCCAAATTTATTTTAAGAGTTCTAACCCAAAAATCATATTTTTACCAACTATGATATGAGATATTTGTACAAAAAGAAATAAAGCAAGTAAACACTTGCCTGGAGGATAAAATCCGACGACCTCGAGTCGAATCCGGCGGAGTTTGGCCTGAAATCTCCTTTTTCTCTCCACTTTCTTCCTTCCTCTCTCTCTTATCTCTTTTCTTTCTCTCTTCTCCTTCTCTCTCTCTTTATAAAGAAAGAAAAAGAGTTTTAACCCTTAAAACCCAAAAACGACTCGTTTACTCAATTACGAGTTACTTTTACCTTGAAAATTACCCGAAACTCAATTTTGACAATCGGACACTCTTGTTCGACTATCTCGGCCATTCCGAGACTCATGGCGCAGTCAAAATTCCCATCCGAGGTACTTGACCGCAAATCACTATTCCAACCAAATAAAATTTAATGTGGGTTTTCTAATCAAAATCTTACCTCTTTGTCGCTTTACTCCACGGCGACATATAATTAAAATACTTCGACCTATTTAGTCCCAAAAGTAATTACAACATTCATAAAAAATCATCAAATCCTCAAAAATCCCAAAACTCACTATTTCGAGAAATTCTCCAAATTGCCAATTTATACCCACTTATGGAATTTAATTGTCTCCAAAAGGACGGGTTATTGCATGTTCTCTAGCTGAGCGCGAGTGTTGACCCTTAGAGTGGGATCTCCTTGAATGGCATAAGGGTCACGACTCTTACAAACCCAAGCAGGTGTGTCCCCTAAGACACGAGTAGTGTCCACCCTGGATGTGTGAGGGACAAGGAGATCGTCACTAGAAATTTCATCATCCTTACACAAAAGGCTAGGATCAACAAACGCCGACGGTTCGTCATCTTGCACGATGATGCTTATTGACTTCATAACCTTAGAGCTTTTCAGGTTAAAAACTCGGTATGCTCTACTAGTCGATGAATATCCTAATAATATTCCCTCATCATTTTGGGAGTCAAACTATCTCGTAGGATGTAGCATTTTCTCCAGAAGGCACGAAAATATGAAAGGTCAGGCTTCTTTACATTCCATAATTCATAAGGCGTTTGAAGTGTGTGTATAAAGATTAAACCCTATTCACCGTATGGCACACAAAAGACATCGCGTCTACCAAAAATTTCTTAGCAACTCAACTACCTAGAAGCATAAATCTATCCATCTCCTAAATCGTTCAGTTCTTCCTCTCAACAATCCCATTTTATTGAGGAGTTTTCATGGCCGAAAATTCATGTTTGGTCTCGAGGTTATCATAGTAAAGATACACCTTTACTTCATTAAATTATGTGTCGTTATCACAACGCATTCTATTGATAGTCACACCATGTTGGTTTAAAAGACACATCACTTGGTCATAAGAAACTCAAAAACATCGGATTTATCTCTCGAAAAACCTATTATTGAATAGCGAGAGAAGTCTTCTACAATCACCATAATGTACCTCTTACCACCTAAACATCAGTGCGACTAGGACCCATAGGATCCATGTGAATCAACTCAAGCATGCGTTAAGTGGTAATGGAATCCAACTTCCTATGGGGACTATGGACTTATTTTACCAATTAATAGGGTCCACAAACTGTGGAAGTCTTCTTTCCAAGTGCCGATAAGCCACGTACTAGGTCCTTCTTAACTAAGTGCTCCAAAGTTTTGAAATTAACATGACCAAGACGTTGATGCCACAAATCTATGGGAGTGATTGTGCCACTATTGCAGACAAATGAGGACTTGGGAACAATCCCATAAAAATTATCTTCAGTCCTCGTCCCTTGTAATAGAAGTTTACCGTCTTGATAAAATACATTACATGCATTTCGGTCAAACATTACTGCAAAGATAGTGTCGTACAACTGGCTGAGGCTGAGTAGACTTGCCTTCAAACCTTTCATGTACAAAATATTCTCTGGATTAGGAAATCCTGGAATCTCTATTGTACCACGTCCTACTATGCTAAATTTTCTCCCATCTCCCAAAGTTATTTTTACCATCCTTGTAATCCTCCGGGAGGTAAAAATGAGACTTGACCTATCATGTGTCTCGATCAGCCACTATTAAAATACCACAGTTAGGTATTATGCGCTTTAAGATCAACATGAAAAACAAGGGCTTTTGAATCATTATTAGGCACCCAAGAAGTTGTAACCTTTTATTTACCCTTTTTGTTGATGATTCTAGCCGGGATGTTGGAAGTATCCATTGATGGAAAAGACATCCGTTGTAATTCTACCATCAAACTCTAAGATGTGGCGACTAGAAAATCAACCTGCTCTCTAAGACTCGAAAGATAACTAGTGTAGCGTGGTAAAGCATATGTACGTCGAGTCCGACCCAAAATATAGAAACTCCCTCAGGTGGACTTTTCGCTTACAGTAAGTACAAAACTACATGGTCTTGGGCTGACCTTTGTTTGCTCTTCTAGGCTGAACTCTTTTCTGAGGTTTTGGTTGGTGCCCATATGGATTCGTTGTAAACTCAGGAATTGATTCCGGTGCACTATATGACATGCAAGCACCATCAAAACCTATTCCCTAACTTTCACCAAACCTTAGTATGGGGCCGAAAAGCATCTTACCCATGTTTCCAGATATGTCCTCAATTTTTACCTTGACCTCCCTATCTCTCTCAACATCATGAGTGAGTTGGGCTATAAGGGCTTCAAGTTTATTCCAAGCCTTCATGGATGCAAGGAGGTGACTCATAAGACTATCCACTTTCTTGGTCAAGTGCCCTTTCTCTTTCTCAAAGCTTCCCCCCTCTCTCTCTCCAAACAAACTCCCTCTCTATTTACAAAAACCCTCTCTCTCAACATAAACTTTCTCTCTCTCTCTCTCTCTCTCTCTCTCTCTCTCTCTCTCTCTCTCTCTCTCTCTCTCTCTCTCTCTCAAGTCTAAACAAGAGGAGAACTCTCCCTCGTCTCTACTAAATACTTTTCTAATATGATGATACTAAGAACTAACCCTTTGTCACGGTCTTTTGTTTTAAAATATTCAGCATATAAACTGACATAGGCATGTCGTTAGTCACTCTCCCTCTCACTTGCAGCATCCTCCCCCTCTCTCTCATATCTTCAACAATCGAGGTGTCCATGTGATGTAACATCCTCATTAGCATGAGATGCACTGGGAGAACTCACATGACTATCCACGAAAGCAGTGAAGTTATATTCATGCGGTGATTCATATCTAGAATCCATCGACTCGACCTCACCATCGTCACTAATGGAGGCAATTAAAGCATCTTTGCCTTTGCCTTGGCGTTTTAATCTAGTTGGACACTCAAAAGCCTTATGACCTCTACCGTCGCATTCATAAAATCTTTCTTCTTCTCTTTTAGGAGTGTCCTTTTTATCTTTTTCAACCTTCTTACCAAATTTACTTTTCTCAAAATTCTTTTTATCTTTGAAATTACCATTATTTTTTAATTTGAGAAATTTCTTGAAATGTTTTTCCAAATAGTGCCAAATCATCCAAATAAAAATAAAAATCAAAATATAACGTCTCTTCCTCTTTATTTTTAGATGACTCTCTCTTTTTAGCTTACTCCTCACTATTTCTAGCATGGGCGTTAAGTCATATCCCTTTATCTGTAGGTTTAACTGATTTAGGAAACATATAAATTTCATACGTCTGGAGGTGTCCTACCAGTTCTTCTAATTTAAGAGTATTCAAGTTTCCTAATGAATTTAACACAGTGACTTTAGGAATGAAACTCTCAGGCAATGATCTCAAAATCATTTTCACAACTCGTGCACCAGGGATGCGTTCCCCAAGATTGAAACTAGTATTAACAATATCAGATAGGCGTGCATAAAACTCATCAAAACTTTCAGATTTATGAATGGTTATTATTTCAAATTGAGTTGTTAAATTTTGTAATTTAGATTCTTTAAGTGCATTAGTGCCTTCACCGATAAGTTTAAGAACATCCCATGCTTCCTTTTACGTGGTACACATCATGATATGTTGAAATTCATAGGGAGACACGGCTTTGGACATTGCACTTAACCCACGTGAATTATATGTACTCCATTTAAATTCATAATCAGTCAAATTGGAAACAGGTTCAAGAGTGGTCACATTATCTACGGTGACAGTGGGAGGAGTCCACCCTCTTTCACACTAACTAGAAACGTTCATCAATGGCCTTTAAGGTTGATTTCATACGGGCTTTCTAATATGCATAATTTGTTTCCTCAAAACCTGGCATTCGATTATACAAGTTTTCGATTGAACTTAAGCTTTTTCAAAATCAATTTTTCAACAAAGTTGATATCCAGAAAAATTTCGTTGAAAAAATTACGCGGTATAATTATATAATCGACTCTGATACGAATTTAAAAGCGTGCTTACGTTCAATGTCTAAAATGTTTTAATTAAATTTCAATTTTATTATTAGTTTCAATTAACACCCTAAACATGCATCTAATTTTGATTGACAATAATATGAATTATATCACTTGCAAACCAAAACAATCACAAAACAAATTTGAGGAAAAATCCCCACCAGTTTATTTCTCTATAAACAGTAAATCTCCAACTTATAATTACATAGTATAAATATACGTGACAATGAATACCCTCAGGTGACGGTTTGAAGCCTTCAACAAGAGATCCCACAACAGGTTTAATGGTTAGTAGTGGAGACAACCTTATTCTCGACAAGTTTCACTCGAGAATGAGTAATATGAGTAACATGGTATATCAATGATTGACACAAATTATTTGGGAGGTTTGAGTGAATAAAAAATGTTTTAAACCTAAAAGGTGAAGTTTTAAAAACGCAACATTTCTGCAAAAACAGACTTGGAAAAGTCTTTAGAAAAAGCTGATATGAAATCAGGGATTTATAAAAAGAAATTAACTTGGCGGAGTCGTTCAAACGACAAGTGGATGTTGTTCGAATGACAAATGATGTCATTCAGTCCCCCATCTCGTGACAATCTAACCACCAATTAAAAAGGCAAACAATATGGGGTCATTAGATACAATGCTTGAAACGAAGTTCTAGAGACCTATCTCGCGACATGTGATGAGGTCATTTGAATTACATGAGCCTGTCGTTCGAACGACATGGCTTTGTCATTTTAACTACTGAAGCTTCAAAAAATATTTATCTAAGGACGCTAAAATGTCTTCAAAAATTAAATTTAACTTAAAATATCCGACTTATTTTGATAAAAATATTTTATAAAAATTCCCAAATAAATACATAACCATAAATAACTCCAATTAAACAGTTTACCTATAACGTAGTGAAGTTCGTGGATCATAGTTGAAGTTGCACGATGCACGTTTCAAGATAGTGTGTGAGTGATGATTTTGCATGATGCTTCAGATTCGGATAGAGGCCATCGTGGGAGATCGAGCTGGGACGTGCCGAATTTAACGGTACATGACATACTAACGGTGATCTAGGACTACACAAATATTCCTAGATTCTAAACGGACATTTATAAAATCATGTCCTTACAATTTTGAGGGGATTACTCTTTAATTGACTGCTAGGAAAATAAAATGCAAGCAAAAGTGCTAAAACGGGTTAACTGAGCAAACCAAGTTTTGAGATAAATTAATGTTTGAGAATCCACCTCCGTGGATTAAATTTTATCGCTTTTTTTTTTTACTTTAGCGTCATCTCCTAATATATATTAGGCTTACATCCCATCTTCCTTTTAAATTGTAGCAAGTCTCATAGCCATCCAAAATCGTCCATAACTGTTATGTAACTATCTCTTTTTCTATTTGCAGAGAATGACACTTGTTCCATAGTAGTTACAAGGGGACCAAAAACTAAAAAAATAGAAACATGGGAGTGGTAAAAAATAATTGTTAAAAAATGAGAATGAATACTTAATATCCCTTTATTTATTATTAATTAAGTAAATTATAGTTTTAAGATACTCTCTCTCACACACATGCACACACACGCGCACGCGCGCGCGCACACACACACACACACACACACACACACACACACACACACACACACACATATATATATATATATATATATATATATATATATATATATATATATATATATATATATTAGAATCATCAATTGGACTCTCGTAATAGTTGTGATAAAAATTATTATTTTTTTAGAAAATAAACTTTAAACTCTTATAAGACTCTACAAAATTGGATAAAACTCGCTTAGCATCATTCACAAGAAAATGTAGTCCTTAAAAATTAACTTTGGAGTTGTAGAAAATTTTAAAACAATATTCAACTCAGAAAAGTCTATCCCTATTTTGATTCTTAACAAAATAATGTAAAATGAATTTTTGAATCTATTTTCAAAGGATATTTACCCTTTCTCAAGTCATGACTTTGATGTGAAAGTTTAACATTAATGCTCAATGAGTCCGGGAGGAATGAAATATTGAATTGATATTTTAAACAACAACTTTGTCACAACTTAATTGAATTGAGCGCTTGTGACTCAAAAATGTGCATGGACCTATAAAAATTTCTAAGAGTATAGTATAATCATTTGCTCCACAATATTGTAAATCTCTTATTTCGTATTATAAAATACACATTGAGTCTAGTTCAAGTGGTTTGGAAAATATTCATCAAATTCATATCGGATTATTGGAATATCATGTATTTCTAACCTTGTGGTCTTTTTCAGTTTACCAAATAAAAGAAGTTACATTATTCTCACATAAAAAAACTTATGTTTTTGAAATGTATCTTTTATGTTTATAATATTTTGTATCATTGGTTATATAAGAGAAAATTCTATTCTTTTATGAGAATTGCAAAAAGTGCAATTTACGTTTCCAACCACGACTTTGATTGCTAGTAGATCACTGCAGGAAAATAGGACTTCGTGTTAATGAAGAATCTAAATCATTGGTTGCGACTTTGGAAACTATGTTGGTGCAAAGATTTTGTCCTTTGTGTGACATCGTTCGTTGGTTGTCGCCTCAGAAAAATAGGACTTCTTATTAGCGAAGTATTTATGTTATTGATTGAGAATATTGGTAACCCGCATAAAAAATATCTGGTTGTAAGAACGTACATGAACAAAGTCATAACTATATAAAAGTGTCTGCAACCCTATCAAATTTGACACATTTTTGAGATATTTCCATTTTGATTTCATTAGAAGTTGTTCCGAGACACAACCTTTATTTGAAGATAATAAAGATTGTTTATAAGATAATTAGGTTGCTTCACTTGAGTGTTACCTCACTTGTCTTCATAGACAAGTGTTATACATAGTCTTTCGTGCCTCCTTCTTCCATGCTATCTCACTTGAGTGTTATATCACTTGTCTTTATAGAAAGTATCTATCTTTCCAAAGATAAATTTTCTTAGTTCATATCTTATGTGTATTTCAGACTTTGTGATTTATTTTTGGATCCTTGAAAGTATACTTTTGTACTAAAGCTAGTTTGGACAAATAATTTTTGAAATTTAATTTGTTCTTGATTATTTCCTTGTTTCAAACTTGAAAAATACACTTGTGGGTTTTTTAGAGAGAAGAAACAATTTACTACATCTTTTCAATCATAGGATATTCTCTCACATCCTAATTGTATTGGTGGTTACTCGGTGCTTTTGTTTCATCAAAATAAAGTATTTTTGCACTTTAAAAAAATATTTGTTGGCATAAGACTTGAAGATAATGAACGAATACAAAAATTGTTGCAGTTGTGTAGTGCTATCGAGTTATTGTCTATTTCTTCGAATAATAAAATTAGAAAGAGTTAATAAACGATCAGTGCAGTACTTGATTGTAACTCATTATTTTCTATCTTCAATACTCAACCATAGCACATTTTTCTTAATTTGAAGATAATATTTATTGGATTATAGTATTGATAAAAAAAATGTTTGTTACATAGGATTTTTGGATGTTTTTAAACCCATTGATTAATTTGAATGTAAAACTATCCCTCAACCAATATTTTATTTTGATGGGGGTAGCTACCGTTGATATCTCTCACTCCCAACATGTATTAGGGCGGGTATTTTTTTTTTTTATTTAATACCCGAGAGTATATCATTTATTTGCAAGATGATTGGAGGTTCATCATTACGACATTCATCTTTTAATGGTAGCAAATGTTCCTATTGGAAAATGCGCACAGTGACACATGATGTCAATGAATGATCGAATATGGAGTTATTTTTTGACGCGTTGTAATCCATGGGTTATCATAGTTGATTTTGTTTAAGTCCCCAAAATCTTATCTAGTGAGGATAAGAATGACATCAAGGAAAGTGGGTGGAACACGAAGATTTTAAAGTAAACCTTTAATTGCAAAATTGTTAGCAAATTTAAGCATATTTTGACGTGCTCCACGTCAAAGGAGGAATGTGAAGTTTTTCAAATTACCTAAGAAGTCACCTCCACTGTGAAGCATGAGACTCTTCAATGCCTCACCGCCCATTTCAAAATCCTTACCATAAAGAGAAACAAAATTATTAATGAATTATATCACTACACTACAAATCGGAAATGGTCATGGTCCAAGTACGTGACTAGGTGGTCACGGCCAAAAACCTTGACTAGGGTCAAAGAACTCGTAACCTGGTCCATGACCACTAACCACTGTGACACAAACTGAGTTGGTCACGACTTGGAGCCGTGACAAGCCTGTTCACAGTTGTGGTCAATGATAAGGTCGTGACTGTTATGGCATAAAAGTTAGGCTAAAATTACCTCCAACCATGGTCACGACCCATGATCGTGACCATGTCCATGACCAATTTAAGATTTTAGTTGATAGGGATCACGAATTTGGGCCATTACCATTTTGAAGGTCGAGGGCAGTGATCAGTGACCATGCCAATTATTTTTTCCACATCATAAACATGGTCACAGACACATACCGTGACTATGTTGATGATGTGGAAAAAATAATTAGTCACGTTATATAGTCACTGTCTAGGGCTGCAATCTTTGTCTTTAATTAAAAACCTCTTAAATCCCTTAGTTGAGATATTATTATTATTATTATTATTATTATTATTATTATTATTATTATTATTATTATTATTATTATTATTATTATTATTATTATTATTGTTGTTGTTGTTGTTGATGTGTTTTATCATGTTAATGATGTAAAGAATACAAGATAATTATTGATTATTGGTTTGGCTGTTAGATAGTGATGTTGGATTGTGTAAATGGATAACGCACATAGACTTTCAAACACTTGCCATACTCTACCATATAAACTCTAACAAAATATTTCTAAACAATGACCCTATTTAAATGTAAGTGTATCGGGGGGTTCCTTGTTTGTATTTCACTTCGATGAGACATCCCATGCGCAGGCTTTATAGAAAGATAATTGTGAGGACTCAAGATCTTAATCAAACTAATATACCATTATTTAAATGCACGGTTCCAATTTACATCCATTCTCGTAGGACACATATGTAAAAATAAGATAAACTTAAATTGGATTAGTTGAAAAACAATAACAAGTTAGTGGATAATTAGAGCCATTACTTGTAGGATTCATATTCACACCCTAAAATATTTTTCAAAGGAAAAGTGAGGAACGGTGATAATGACTGGCAACAAGAGTATGAGAGGTTCCAATAGGACCGCAATTATACCTCTATTATTAGTGCACACCATTTAGAGGGTACTCCTCACTAAACCAAACCAGGCAATTAGTCGTAAACTTTAGCCCTGACCAGGCCTACGGGTCATAGTCCATGTCCATGACCAAATCGTGCATGAACATTTTCGTCGATTGCGGACCAAATTCGTGACCAAATAGGTGGTCATAGACCTTGTCATCATAGAGGATGGACCCAAACAAGGGCTGTGATAGAGGCATAACAAGGTATCTAGTTGGTCAAGACTATAGTCCTTGACCCCATTTAAACTGTGATGAAATAAAAATGGTCACCCCAAAGAACCAAAACCAAAAAAATTACGACAACTGGTCACGGCTAATCGCCGTGACCCTATTTCACCGTGATAAAAAACAAATTAAAAATGGTCAATCCAAATAACCAAAACCAAAAAAACTAACGACAACTAGTCACGCTAATGGTCGTGACCCTATTTAACTGCAATGAAAAAATAAAAATTATCAAGCCAAAGCCCCGAAAATAAAAAAATCATGAGACATAGCAACGATTATCGACCATGAACCTATTTGATTATGATAAAAAAAATACAAGTTGTTTGGATCCTATCATCAAATCAAGAGTCCCCGAATGTTCATCTAGTTTTTACTTGCTATGTTGGATGCGAACGAGGTGTTGATGCAAGTCGCAAGGCTGTTGGGGTCCGTTGGGGGTGCTCGCCCCCACGACACATTTTAAAGACTAAGTCAATCCGTGTTTGAATTTGGGTCCTATCCTAAAAACCGATGTAATACCCCGTATTTTTATGCTTTATAAATTTGGGGATTTATTAAATTTAATGTGAGTTATTAATTTAATATAAGTCCGGAAATTAATTACTTTATAATTATTAACGTGATGTGAGTTAGTAATTATGGGAAACTTGTTGAATATTACTAATGAGCAGAGTAATATATAATATTGGTTCTATTAAATGTCAAGAGTGAATAAAATGACAATTTTGAAAATTTGAGTCGGGACGCGCCTGTGTCGCGTCGGGACTAAATATTGATTAATAAAAGTGAATAAATTATAAGTCTCTCATATGGTCGTTATTGATTAATAAAAGTGAATAAATTATAAGTCTCTCATATGGTCGTTTTGAGTACGCCAAAGTGTCCGGAAGGGTCGAGATAGTCAGAAAAGTATACCCGGGGGTTTAGTTTGGGTCTCGGGGCGTTTTTAGGCCTATTTAGCACCCCGGGAGGGCATTTTGGACATTTTGCATTTTGGGTAATTAAACCCACGAAAATTATTAGGCTATATCAGCCATTTGAAATAGTCCTTTAGGGTTAGCAGACTCAAAACTTTAGAACGGCCATAGGAGAGGGAAGGAGAAAGATTTCCAAGCAATCCAAGGCCAAAAAGTCATCCGATTACACCGCCACCACCACCAACGCGTAGATCGCGTGACGGGGAACACAACCACACCAAATTCGTCCACAAATAAGAACTCTGAAATTTCCAAGCAAGTGTTTATCTTGATTATTTTCGTTAATGCATCACTCATGTTAGTTTAGGGTTGATTGGAATGAATTTTATGGAAGAAAAATCATGTTGGAGATAGGAAATTGCATATAGTAATGATATAAATGGAAACCTGGAAACCCCCCTTCATATGTAGAGGTTGAACCACAGATTTATGATGTATTAGGAGTAGAAATTTTGGAAAAAGACTAATTATAACCAAGTTAAAGAAAGTTATAAGGTTCTTGAGATTTATATGAGTTTTGGCCTATTAATCCTTGGTTATTGATGAAAATCCGCATGCTTTACGTAGAAGATGTATAATATGGGTTTAGACTGTTGGTAGTATGAATTTTTGGGAGTTTGGGTGTTAAAAATATGAATTTGGTTGAGGTTGGATGATAGAACCCGTAATTGTTAATCTGCAGAATTCGCATACCTGTTTGATCGATCGATCGAACCAAGAGTGTCGATCGATCGACGCATCGATCGATCGAGCCCCTGCCCTCGATCGATCAACTCCTTCTGGCAGACTCTTATTTCCCCTTTGTAAATAGTTAAATTCAAATTAAATGAGTGAAAATCTTTGGACATCCTTATTAAAATATTTTGGAAGATAAAGGAGACAAGTAGGACTTATTAATAACTATGAGACCTTTAATCTAAGACGAAATTTACATTTTTGGGATGTTTACACATAAGGGACGATGGGGTTGTGTATTAAAGGGAGAGACGCGTAAAATAGTTACATTGGAAAAATAGATGAGTACCTACTGAATTCTATACTTGGGAGGATAGAGTCCATGAGTATTACGTAGTAAGTTGGATTAATCCCTCAATTAAAGTAAGAGACGAACCGTTATACGTGATAACTAAAGATTGAGAAATAATGATAAATATTATATTATGGGTGAAGGAAGGTACCTAAAGAGATATGGTAATAGTAGTATATTTATATGTCTGTATTTATGCATATACTATATACGTGTGAAAATCATGCCCGCGCTACTTGCTATCCCTGAGGTTATCGTGATGGGACAGTCTTATCTCGATGGGACCTTTATGGGGGATATTGACTTGTATCCAAGAAGATAGGAATCCTAGGTACAGGCTATCGTATCGATAGTCACGGTCCTAAGAGACGCGAGGGTATGTGCCGACCTCTTGGACTTTGAAACTATGCTTCACCTCAATATTGTTTGTGTATGTATTAATACAGTTCGAGAGTGATTTCGAACTTGTATTTCCCTTAGTACGAGTGATACGGGAATTGGATAGCAAAGTATGCCCGCACCATAATTTTTATGTGGGGTGCTGTCAGAATATATATATTACTTGAGTTTTTAATATATATATTAAATTCTGAAATGTGGAAACTACCTACTGTGTTTATGGTAAGTAAGAAATGAATAATAATTTCAATTGGAAATACGTGTTTTGAAAAGCATAATATGTTATTGGGAAACTTTATTAGTAAATAAAGCTTAAATGAGAACTTTGGTGTTAAACGGAATTTACCTCTTAACCAGTTGAATTTTGTCAATCAAAATCTTACGAAAAACTTAAGATAAGATAATTTAAACCGTTGGGAAGGTTAGTACGATAGGTGTGCACATTAGAAGAGAGGTGAGAAATTCTCAAGGGAGTGTCGCACTAATATGTTGTTGCATTGGACTGTAAACATTTTAAATACTTGCTAAACAAATTTTAAATCATTTACACTATCGGGCTCTGACCCGTTTCTTTTTTCCCTTCTCTCTTGTATATATATGTATATATTACAGGTGCCCAGCCATAGGGGCGTCTTGCATAGGATCCTTTGGAAGAAACGTGATGCAGCTTAGGTGGAAGTTGCAGGCCTCTTGCTTAGACTACTTCATTTAATTGATTCCACTCCTAGCATATTTATTCAGTTGGGCATGTGTCGCCCGTTTCCATTATCCAGTTGTTTTATTTGACCTTGTGATTCATTTATTTCTAGTATTCACTTTGGAATTTATTACTATCTAGATGTTTTACTTTAAGTTTTAAATGTTGGGATTCAATTAGTTGAATGTTTGATTATTTGGATTGTATGTTCCAGGATAGTTGTGGTGTGACTATTAAATTGTGAATTATGCAAAGTTTAAATGTTGGTTTAAATAAAAATAAAATTTGGAAAGTAAAGTCTAAAAATGGTTTTGACACTTAGCTTAATTATTTAGGGTGATTAAATTGGAAAAGTATTTTTCGACAGTGATGCTAAGAATGAACCAACTGTTCACCTTGATTTTAATTTAATAAAGGAGTGATCTCCCGATATTTAATTAGGCGGGGTGACACAATCGAGAGTCGCGCGACTGCGTGATGGATTTCTACGTGTTACATTGGACACGTATGAGGTGTTCGTACCACTCACGAGCCCGTTTTCATGCCGCTGAGGGTTCTCCCCAACACATTTTCAGGAATAAATGTGCATGTGTTTGAATTTGGATGCTATCCTGAAATCGATAGTCCCGCGACTGCACGATTAGTTGCAACGTGTTACTTGGATGAGGACGAGTATTTGGTCCATTCGTGGTTCCATTTGCGAGCCGTTGGGGTCTACCCCATGACTTGTTTTCAAGGCTTTGTGTGTTTGTGTTTGAATTCGGGTCCTATCCTCAAAGTGGGTGTCCTGCGAATACGTGTTATGTTGGATGCGCACAAGGTGTTTGTGCCACTCGCCGTGATTTTGGGGGCTACAGGGGGTGCTAGCGACACGTTTACCAAACTAAGTGGGCCTGTTTTCAAATTTGGGGTCCTTTCCTCAATCAAGGAGTCCCACGTCTGCGATACCGATTGTTATGTTTTATGTTGGATACACACGAGCTGTCCATGCCACTCGCAGGGCCGTTTAGGGGCCACCGGGGTGCCCACCCCCAACAACACGCTTTCAAGCTTAAGTGTGTTTGTGTTAGAATTCGGGTCCTATCCTAAAACTTTGACTCTCATAACTACATGATCGGTTTCTACATGTCATGTTGGATGCGTACGAGGTGTTTGTTCCACTCACGGTGCCATTGGGCCGCCAGACCCCCACCCACGCATGGAACCTTTTAAATCCTATGTGTGCACATGTTGGAATTTAGATCCTATCTTCAAACCGGGAGTTATGTTACTATGTGGATGGTTGCTACAAGTTACCTTGGACATGCACGAGGTATCCGTACCACTCACGGTGCCGCTTGGGGGTTGTTACTACAAGTGTGCCTATGTTCGAATTTAGGTCCTATTCTTCAATTGGGAGTCCCACGACTGTGTGATCGGTTGCTATGTGTTACGTTGGATGCACATGAGTTGTTTGTGCCACTCACAATGTCACTTGGAGACCACTGGAGGTGCCTTCCCCCGCGAAATGTTTGAAACCTAAGTGTGTCTATTTTCGAACTAGGTCTTATCCTCAAATTGAGAGTCTTGCGTCCACACGACTGGCTTCTATGTATTATGTTATACATGTACATGGTGTTTATTCCACTTGCGGTGCCATTTGGGGGACGCTGGGTTGACCGCCTCCCCCGCGGTACATTTTCAAACCTAAGTGTGTCTGTGTTCAAATTTGGATCATATCCTCAAACAGGGAGTCCTATGACTTCACAACCGGTTAATACGTGTTACGGTGGATGTGCATGAGATGTTTGGGTGCTGTTGAATGTGCCCACTACCCCGCGGCACACTTTCAATCATAAGTGTGCTTGTGTTTGAATTCAGATCCTATCCTCAAACTGGGAGTTCCGTGACTGTACAACCTGTTGCTACGTGTTACGTTGGACATCATAAGTGTTCTTTCCAGTCATGGTACCATTTGGGGACTATTGGGGGGTTCTTCCCCCCCCCCCCCCCCCGCGACACATTTTCCAGCCTAACTGTTGGATGCACACGAGTCTTCGTGCACTTTCGGGGCCATTTGGGTGCCCCGAGATGTGCCCCCCCTCCCGTGGCATGCTTTTTAGACTAATTGTACCTTTGTTCGAATTCGAGTCCTATCCTCAAATAGGGTGTCCTTCGATTGCACAGACGATTGCTATGTGTTATGTTGGGTGCGCACGAGGTGTTTGTGCCACCTGTGGTGTCATTTCAGAGCTGCTAGCGGTGCCCCCCAGTCACACCACGTCGGAGCATTTAAAATTTATTTAATTCGGGTACTTTAATTACATGTGTGCAGTAATTTAATAAAATAAAATATTGTGTGTTTATTAAATATTGGTAGGGAGAGATTATGATTAATATTTACAATATAAACTTACTAAGTGTGTAATAAATAACATGTGATCATTGTTAGTGAGCAATATCAACGGGACTATGTTGATTAAATATTGGTCGGGAGAGATTATGCTTAATATTTATGGGATATATTTACTAAGTAAGTTGTAAATAACATGTGATAAGTATTATACGTCGTAATGATCAATATCGAAGGGGCTATGTTATATCTCAAAAAAGAACTCATGTGTAGGCGATGTTAAGGTTGATATAGGAAATTTATGTAGAGTGACTCGGATGTCGATATTGAGGTCACAGATGATTCCAAATGATTTGGAATAGGTGAAAATAGAGTACCCGGGTGTATTAATTAGTTATTTATGAGATTAGGTTTGTAAAAGCTCCAAAATTATTAGTGTCTTATAAGTTGATTTATAATAGAGGCTAGGGTTACAATACTTGGGAGTTAAGGGAGGCCGTAAGAGAGGAAGACGAGAGGATACTTAGGCCATTACACACTGTTTTTCATGATCGACATTATCGAAATCAACATCGGAGCAAAAAATAACAACTCCATCATCAAACAATGAAAATCATATTTACAAACATAAGGAAAGTGTTTATCTTGCAATCTTTTGAGCATGTTATAATACTCGTTATAGTGTAGGGTTAATATTGCATGAAAATAAGATTTTGGGAATATATGTAAAGGTTTAATTCATTATTTATGGAAATATCCTTGTAGAAATTAACCTCCTATCATTAAACCACAAAATATGATATATGGTTTTAGAACATTGAGAAATATTTGGGTTCTTGGGGATGAACATGCATGAAAAATAAATCTAGGGTTTATATGATTATAGTAAAGATTTGATCTTGCTTAGTGTAAATTCATGTGGATTTGAGGATATGTTACATTCGAAATTGTTAAAATATCCTTATATGATGCATGGTTATCTTGGGTTAATGTTTGGATGAGTTCCGTGGATTTTGGATTGTTTAACAATGGAGAAAATTGTTTTTGAAAGTGTAAACTATGCAGGATTGATCGATCGATATCGACCCATTTTTGCCAATCGCTCGACAGTGCAAAAAAAATAGTGTTTTTGTTTATTCATGAGGATTTCTTTACCAATAATTACTGGGAACTTTAGTGATTGTTTATTAACTATATCAGGACTTAGAGAGTGTTAGTAGACCTATAGTTAAAGCTTCGACTTAGTCCTCATGAGTGTAAAATTGGATTAGGGCCTAAGGGATTTACTTACTACGTTTAAGTGTTGGGGATTTAGAAACGGATTACAGGAAGCATAAATGAGAACCCAAAATTTATAACAGTAGGTTAGCGATACAATGACTACTAAAAATACTTAAGGGATAACTAGGACCCTTCAGGTAGTGAGTGATACTCGAAAAATAAGAAAAATACTAAGTGCTTTGTACGTTGGGTATTCGAGAGATATACACTACGTATTAGATATATTTATAGGTTTTGTGTATACCAATACTGGATATACTTATAGATTGTGTGTATACATATACTAGATATATGTATAGCTTGTGTTTATACCAACTATGTTCTTTGTAAATGTGTGAACATACCTACGCTGCCTGCTATTGCGGGAGGTTCCGCACAGTGGACGATCCCACCTTGGCGATTCCAGCAAGGTCTTGATGTGTGCCCCCTAGAACATAGAAAATAGGGAATCTCACTAATTGAGAGTACAATATTAAGATTGGAAGGTCATTTAGGTACGTTAGATATGTGGGTAGACCAAAGGATTAGAAGTATGTTCGCCTCCATTGTGTGTTGTTTGAATTGTGGTTCGAGGCGACATTCGGAACCGATGGTTCCTAATTTGGTACGAGAGGTACATTGACTTGATAGCAAAGTATTCATGCATCGTGGTGGTCATTACGGGGATGATCTACTGGTATATATGAGACAGTGTGATTATTTTACTTTTGTCGGATGGTAGAAAAGATAGATATTGTATATATAAAAATAACTTAAGTAAGAGAAACTTAATTAACAGTTCAATAATAATATTCGATTAACATTAATTATTAGTTTTATAGTAACGTATCATATGGGCAGAACACATGAGCTATACTTGTTTTGGTGAGTTAGAAACTTATTATCTCTAGTTAGGCTAGGTAGCATAACTAGGTGGGTATCATAGTAGATGTTAGGTGTGCACTATAGTTAAGAGGTGAGGAACTCAAGAGAGAATACGTGAAACTAACGTGTGTATCTAATAACTTCTTTTGAATGAAATTTAAATACTTTCTTAATATTTTACAAAGGTTTTGGGCTTTGACCCGTATCAAATCTATTTTTCGCAGGGACACCAAACATGATGATTCATTCCATAGATGGGTAGCTGCAACACTTATAGATGCATGCATGACTTGTGTAGACACTTTAATCATTTCATTCCTAGTTCAAGATTCAAATTTAGTTATTTTAGTTACGCCATGTTGTTTGTTCAATTTATACATTTTCAGATTTATTTACCAGAATATGTATTTAAATTCATTTCATTTCAATTAGAATATGATTCGGATGTTGGTTTTGGAACAAATGGTTTATTCGGTATTTGCCATTTATCTAATATCAAGCGATATTTCAGACTTCTATGATTGTGTGGATCGTTTGTATCATTTTATTTTTGAATATTACGGTATGTTAATGAAAGATAAAATTTGGCACCGGCTTAATTTAACGTAGGTGAATAGTAATTTAACAAGTTTTCGATGGTGATGCTAAAAATGAACCAAATGAGATTCCTGTTTATTTTAGTAAAGGACTAATAACCCGCGATTAAAATTTGTGGGGTGTCACAACATCATTCATCACCAAAAATAGTGATTTTTTATTATTAGATTATTTTGGATTGACATACAAATTTCATTAAATTTCAAGTGAATCGACAGTTTTAATCTCACCAACTGCTTATGAGAAACATAAGCAAACTCTTACTACAAACATCTCAAAATTTGTAGATTTAAGGTTTTATAAAATAAGCAATTTTAATTACATAATTAAATTGCCACTAAAGAAAATCACAATAAGGGAACCAATTTCAATTTTAATTTCCTCAAAAAATTTTGGTACCCAAAATGTCATTTTTTATGAAATTTCTTTTACGTGACTATAAAAATATACCAATTAACTCATATGGTTGTAATCATAGAGATCATAAATTGATGTATCCTTTATTCCACTTAAATAGTTAATTCATAGAGTATGATTTTTTTTTACCTTTCATGGAATGTACATGCACACACATATTACGTCATGTGTATAAAAATCAGTACCCCCCCCCGGGAAAAATATTATACTCCAGACTTAATGGATAATCAAGGGTCCAAATATGGATGGATATACAATAATCTAATATTTATAACTATAGGTTAAGACACTTTGATTTCTTTATAATCTAATCTAATCTAATCTAATCTAATCTAATATCATATAAATATTAGTATCGAAACACCAATTCATAATTATATTAGGACCTTTCGGCAAAAAATATAGATTATACACAACAATCCAAATTACCGAAAATGTTATTATCAAACCCCTAATAATACATCTAAAACTCAAAACATTATATTGAACCTTTTGATCAATACCCAATAATAAATAACATGACTATTTGAGCAACCATTTAATGACAAAAATTATATGTAGTGATTTATATCATAAAATGCGGAACATTAATTTATTTTTTCAAAACTCGAAAATTAGAATTATCACTACAATAACATAAAAAATCTCTTCACGATCACTCTCCAATTCGTAAAATCGTAAAATCATTTTTAAGCGAGAGTTATTAGCGTTGACATTATTACTAAAAATGGCAAAAAAGATTTTTTAGGGCTCTAAACGACTTCAAATCATCGAGATAGGGTCAATGTTTCTAGGTGACCATATGAATTTCCTAAAATTTCAAGCAAGAAAAAAAATATGTCACTAAAAAAATTCAGTAATTCATTAATTTTTTTTACCCGGATTCTTTTTGTGGGTAAATGTTTTTATTGGAGAATTATGAGATCAAAAACCTATGTTCTGATACCACATTTAAATAGAAAGAAAAGAACACGTAATTAACAATTTTATATGAATCTATAAATTTAACACAAAAAACATTTTATGATTCACATCACAATTATAAAAAATCTTAAAATGAATTAATTTGTTTTAAAAAATCATAGACTTCACAACCCTCAATTGTTTGTACTCTCAAACATCAAATTTGAACCCCATCGGACATTTGAACCCTAAAATGTGAAAAACAATTTAAATAGGGCCCTAATTGCACCCATCCAAACTTTTATCGCGTTGAATAAAACTCAAAAAAACTAAACAGAAATCATTAAGTATCTCTAGCCGAACCCTAGTTAGGGTAGCATGGCAATCTCTCAATCTCCTCCTACTATCACACTCAATCCCAAACCTCCTGAACCTTTTGTAACTCCTCACATTTTTATGATATTAAATAATTATGAGATTAATTATTATTGTTGGATTAATTAAATTAAAAAGGTGAGAAATTAATTTGTTAGTTAATTCATCTGGATTAAAATAATTATTAACTAGCGTGTCAAGGGTTAATGCTTGTTGATTAAAATTATGGTATATTACTTTGTGAATACGTAATATAAAATTATGAAAATTTATAAATTATCGAGAGTGGGAAATACGACATTTTGGTATATTATGTCGGGACGCGCGTGTGAGTCGTGTCGGGACTAATTTAATGGATTAAAGAAGTGAACCATTTTTATGTAACTCTTATGGTCATTTCGAGTGTACCATTGAGTCTGAAGGGTCGAGATATTCAGAAAACTCTGCTCGGGTATTCTATTTGGACTCCGAAATATTTTTAAGCCTAATCGGCACCCCATAATGATATTTTTGTCCTTTGAATTTTTGAGGAAATATTATGGATGGAAATTAAAGAAAATAAATAAGGTAAATGTGGGGGGAGAAATGGTCTGTCAGTTTCAAACCTACGAGAGAGAAAAGAGAGAGACACAGAGGAAGGAAGAAGGAGTCCATAGGTGTTCTTGGTGCATAACTCAAGGACTCACACCACAAATCCCACCAAAGTGTAGATCAGAAGACAAGGAACACGTCTATGCCAATTTCATTAACGGATCAGAACATTATAATCGAGGTAAGTGCTTATTGTTTGCTTTCTTTAGCAATAATTGTGTTCATGTTAGACTAGGTAACTTCCCTATTATTATGAAGATGAAGATTGTTGAAAATTTGGGAGAATTGATCATAATAAAGTTTTCTCCCTCAAGTGGATAGGATTATGTCCAGGAAATTATGATAATTTGATGATTAAATCTGGTCTTAATTTCAAGTTTTTCATATAAATTTGAGAATTAGGGTTCTTGATATATTAATTTGGGGATTTCAAATTTATTGATGATTACTGATGATTTAATGATGATATATTGTTGGAAATCATTTATAGATGTCAGATAGTTGATGGGAATTGAGTGATTGGTGTTTGGGTTGATTATTTTAAAGGTTTTAGGGTTAAAAATGGTGGAAAACGAAACTATTAAGGGTGTAGAACGTAACAGGACTGGTGCATGTCGTTCGAACGACATCTGACCTCGTTCGAACGATAGGACCAAAAATCTGAGAAATCCCCAGTTCAGTCCGATTCGAGTTACACATTTATTTTGAATAAGGAAAACTGTCAGTTGATGAATTTAGTATAGTGCAAAATTATTGGGAGGTAATTGTATAATGATACTTTATATAATTGGAAAAGTGAGTTAACCGTGAAAATTTCGAGAGAGAGAATAATCGAGATAATAATATTATAAGTAGTAATGAGAGAATACTACATATGGAAAATACATATATGGGTTGGGTGAATACCTCGATTTTTAATAGGATGTGAGAATTCCTATTATATGATTGTATTTGTGTGTATAACATACCTATGTTGCTTGCTATCGAGAGGAGGTTTCGCGCAGTGGACAGTCTTATCCTTGGTGACCCAAGGGGGGGATATTTAACTTGTACCCTAAGCATATGATCTTGGATACGTGGTATCTGTTACATAGGATAGTTTCGAAGGTTGAATGGGAGCGTAGGTATGTGTGTGACCCATTTAGCAGTTGAGTATGCTCACCTCCAATATTTGTGTTATGAGATTTATGGTTCGTGAGAGACGCCGAACCAATTACCCATATGCAACGAGCGATGCACCCGGACATCATAACAGAATATTCATTTATGTCAAGTGGTCTTAACCTAAGGGTGCATGATTATTATTAGTATTATTATTATTGTAATATATATATATATATATATATATATATATATGTATATATATATATATATATATATATATATATATATATATATATATATATATATATATATATATGTATATATATGTATGTATGTATGTATGTATGTATGTATAGGGATGTTGTAACTATATGTTTATATGTTCTTAGTAGATATGGTAATCATAATGATTGCTTTGCGCCAAGTGGTATTAACCAAGGGGTGCATGTGTAGTATACATATATATGGATGATGTGACTATATATATGAATAAACTTGGGAAAATTCTACTGTGTAAAATTATTAGATATAGTAATAATGAGAAATAAAATATTCTTAGTTGCTAAAAGATTAACCGGTCGGACGGTGAATAATAATGTTTAGTTATGAGAGATAAACTATTTCAATAACGTACTGTATGGGCAATACGAATATACTGCTAGTGACGTAGATGATGGTATGGTGACTTCGAACTAGTTAGGCTGAGTAGCATAACTAATAGGGGTAGATGTCCGTTAGGCGTGCACAACTGATGAGAGGTGAGAATCTCATGTGAGATTTTGAAACTAACATGTACATAATACTCTCTTCATTGCAGTTTTAAATACTTGTTAAAACAAATATTTTTACAACTTGGGCTCTGACCTGTTTCTTGCTATTCTTCTCTCTTTTGCTATATATATATATATATGGTGCCCAGCCACAGGGTTACCAAACTTAGATGCTTGGATTGTTTAGCGAGATGTAGCGGTTGTTGGAGTTGCATGTCTGCATTTAGACGCCTTCATCATTTCTTTCAATTTTATTCAGACTTTTCATTTAGGGCATGTGTCGCCCATTCTCAGTCGCTTTATCAGAGAGTTTGTACTTAGTTTACTTTTGTAGCTCTTTTCAATTGGGTTAAGTATTATTATGACCTATTGATTTGAGACTTTGAACTGGAATGTTTTATCCAGTCTTATTTATTTCAGTAATTGATTTATGTCTAGTATTTATTATATTCATATGGAATGCATATAGATTATGTCTTAAAGTATGGAAATTTATTAGCGAATTATTTGGGTATATTTAAATGGAAAATATTTTGACACTTAGCTTAACTATTTATTAGGTGACAAATGAAAAAAATTTGTTTTTCGACAGTGATGCTAAGAATGAACCAAACAGTCACTTCGATTTAATTTAATAAAGGACTCATCACCTGGTATTTAATTAGGCGGGGTGTCTCAGGTGGTATCAGAGCAATAGGTTCTAGCGTCCTTAGGATCTATACGACTTTTCTACGTTTTAGCTTAGCATTCTTTAATATAGAGCCCTATTATAGGATTGTTCTATTCCTCTACGTATGCGACTTGCGTTCTACTGCTATGAATTATAATTGATGTGATACATTATACAAGATCATTTGTACTTTTAACACCGAACATCATAGGACGACCAACGAGTGCCGTAAGAAGGACTGCAGAAGAAGAAACCCGACAGAAGACATAAAGTAATCTCAGAATAGTGGTCGTGACAAATGTCACCACGAGTATTATTTAAGCAAGTGATAATATAATCATCACTCGGGGATCCCTAGGCACAGTTGTAGGTAACGGTGGAATGATTTCAGGATCATCTAGTGTAGTAGACAAGGGGAAATTAGAGGGAACCTTTTGAAAAGTCATTGGTGAAGATATGGAGAAGAAAGAGAGAAAGTGTAACCGGCCAATGGAAATAGGAAATCTCAAGGCAATTGTGTAGAGTGGAGTACAACGACACTCAAAAATTTAAAATTGGAGTTAAATTTGTAGCTCTTTCGAGCGATATAAAGTGAGTAGAGTTAATCACGACGTATAAAGAAGTGTGTCTGAAATATAAAGAGACATTTTTGTAAGATTTGACTGTGAGGTCTTCCTTTCAATGTTATAATAGAGATGTAAGTGAAATTTTGAAACTTGGCATAGTGGGTAAGTTAGAGACCAATCTTGAGAGAAAGTTGAATTGCATAATGAACCTCGTACCTGGAAAAGGGGTATAGAACACGAAAAGGTTTATAATTGTTAAATGACCATGTGTAGAATATGAGGATGGATGAGAAATCCAACTAGGACAATTAATGTTGATGTCATCAATATTATACGTTTGCATGTTATTTCAGCACTTCCAGAAGAAGTGAGACAGGAGGTTTAGAGAGTCTGACCAAAAAGTAAAACTAAACTTAACATTGCTAGTGAAACACCACATGAGAGTATGCCCAAATAGGGAATTCATTTAGATAATTTCAATTGATTAAATCCCTACAAGTGATGATGAAGTCAATCAGGGCTTTAAAGGCCAACAATAGTTCTGAAAGGCCTGCATAACGAAAGGGACAACGGGAGAACAATTGGAAGCTAAGACTGCCAGTCCGAGGGAAGGACATTCTAAAATGGTCAGCAAGACCAGCAACGGAAAATGGCTCGGGAAGTTTTCCTATGTGTAGAGAGTGGGAGTATCAATGTTGATTGTTTCCACATTGAGAAGTGCAACTGATAAGATTTGAGGATGGTAAACCATGTCAATTAGGCATAATAACTGGAGGAGTGAGGTTTTCAGAGGAGGAATTGGGTCAAGAGAATTGAGCTCAAGGAGTTACAACCCGGGAGTGGTGGGTTCAGGCCGGACCAGCAGATTCCTCAATAATAGTAGTATATCGTATTTCAGGGTTGATGGGACCCAAGATGAAATAGGATGGATAGTAAGACCATAATTGAGGTCTCAAGATTTAGGTCAATGTTTCAATGATGGGTGAGTAAGTCGCAGAACATAATAATTTTTCCAACAATTAGGAGGGGACAACTATGGGGTGATATACTAGATGTATAAATATTGCAGATACCCATGGATCGTGTTGGAAACTACATGTTGGGATCCTACGATTAGGTAAGTCTGATGATGTTTTCTCTCATCATTACGCGAAAAGGATTAGGTCAAATGACATATGTGTGTCACAATACACATATGAATTGTTAACACTAAAGTTCGTGTGCGAGATGAGTTTAGTGGTTTAACAATCTGGTTACAAACATATTTATCATGGGTAACGGGGCTTTCTAATGTTTCCCGTGAGTGATTCGGGTGGGCCCTAAAAACACATTTTATTGCTATAATTTACTATTGCATTGAGTTCTCAAGGTAGAGCTTATTATGGTAGTGTGTAATGATAATTACCGAATGTTTGAATGATAGTAGATTAAGTGATAAGACTATCGTGCATATACTCCAAGTGAGTAAAAAAAATTACGTGCCCCCTGAAATAGGGTTGTGCCTACATATACACACACACACACACACACACACACACACACACACACACACACACACACACACACACATATATATATATATATATATATATATATATATATATATATATATATATATATATATATATATATTTATATATAAAAATTTCATGATATCATAGACTTCAGTGAGTTTTATTCTCCTTAGATGTGATCCCGGTGCGTAGGTATTTAAATACTGATGTGACTCAGGATGCATTGTGTCCTTTATCAAGCAGCAAAATATAGCTAGTTATATATAGTGCCAAAACTCGGAATAGTGATAGTACCATATTTCCTGATATTTTTTTTACAAACATAAGTAGACTTTTATGGCAACATACGAAGATTGTGGGAAGGTACGTGTTATGGAATAGGGGCCTTACAGATCTAGACGACCGATAATGTTAGGTAGTAGTGTATTTTATGAGACATCCCATGCATGAAACTTACAAACGTCGGGAGTCAAAGTGAAGTTTAGATGATAGTACATGTGATTTGTACTTTAGTAATTGTACATATATGAGAGTAATTGAGAGTGGATAATTCCACTATAATGTGAGAATATATTTTATTTGTGCAAAAATGCACAAGGCATATGGTGTATGGGCACCCTAGGTAATTGAATCTTGGCTTTGTTTCCGTTCAGAACACATGGGATACGGTAAATGAAGATAGAAGTGGAGATATCAGGACTTAATTATATGCTCACGACAATGGTACTGTATTAGGCAGTAGATTGTGATTGCCATGTGAATTCAACAACACTTAGCCCGGGGAGTTGAAGTTTATTCCGTTAGATTTGTTAGAGGCTTACATATCACGAGAAACTGATTATTAGAGCGGGGGAAGGACCTGCAACACGCGGTGAGGTAAAGTCACATGGATCATGGTTTGAGGTATTTTTAAGAGAATATAAGATGTATCATGTTGAAAATGACAATGGTTGTGGGATTTAATGAAGAAAAATATTGATAAATTTGTTTTGCAATGGGTCACCTATCCGTTGGAAAATGGTGGACCACCCGAGACCGGCAGGGGTTCTTCAACCGGTAAGGATTCCTAAGTAGGAATGGGAGAGTACTCTCAAGGGTTTTATCATGACGGGGGATATGATCCTATATGGGTAATAATGCATCGGTTGACCAAAATAGCTCACGTTATGCCAGTTAAGATTGGTCATACTAAGGGACAGTATGCGCATATCCTTATAATCGAGATAGTGAGGTTATGTGGGGTACCACTTGATATCAAGTGAGATTAGGACAAGATCTTTATCTTTTGATTATGGAAAAGTGTTCACGAGGCTTTGGATATCGAGTTATGGTTGAGTACGACATATCATCCCATACAAATGGGCAGAACAAGCGGACTAATGAGATGATTGGGAAAATAAATTATATGTGTACCCTTGGATCTTAGGGGAGGACGAGAGTAGTCCCTTCCACAAGTTGAGTTTGTGTACTATAAGTCATATAAGTTAACTTTTGGGCATGGTTCCAGTCAAGGTATGGCACGGTAAACCTTATTGTTTTCATGATCGTTGGTTAAAGGTGAGGGGAAAAAAATCCTATTGAGAATATTCGAGATGAGTTGATATCTATAGTATATAATTTGTGTAAAGTATATACATCTTCTATAACCGACTCGTGTGTGATCACTGCGAGACGAGATCGTGTGTATCTAAAGAACGATTCATCTACTAAGGTGAGAATTGTAGAAGGATAGACAACTAATATATCTAAAATAAAGTTTAAGTAGTGAAACTTGAATGGTAAGACTTGGGAAAGAACCTACGTGACAGGGTAACCTGGAGTTTAGAACAAAAATAAGTAGAGTGTTCATTATTAAGGGCATTCGATAGCGTACTATATGGGTGGTATGGAGTAGTTCACTTGGGAGCGCAACAATGCGATGCGCAACATATATTCAACATTGTTTGTACCAGGTATAATTTTTCTGAATTTTGGAATGAAATTCCGTTCTAAGCGGGGAAGTATGTAACACCCCGTATTTTCATGATATTAAATAATTATGAGATTACTTATTATTGTTGTATTAATTAAATTAAAAAGGTGAGAAATTAAATTTTTAGTTAATTAATCTAGATTAAAATAATTATTAACTAGCGTGCCAAGGGTTAATACTTATTGATGCAAATTATGGTATATTATTGTGTGAATACGTAATATGCAATTATGAAATTTTATAAATTGTCGAGGGTGGGAAATACGATAATTTGGTATATTATGTCGGGACGCGCATGTGAGTCGTGTCGAGACTAATTTAATGGATTAAAGAAGTGAATTATTCTTATGTAACTCTTATGGTCATTTCGAGTGCGCCATTGAATCCGGATGGGTCGAGATAGTTAGAAAAATCTACTCGGGTATTCTGTTTGGACTCCGAAATAATTTTAGCCCTAACCGGCACCCCGTAGGGGTATTTCTGTCGTTTGAATTTTTGGGGAAACATTATGGACGAAAATTGAAGAAAATAAATAAGGTAAACTTGGGGGGGAGAAAGGGTCTGTCAGTTCCAAACCTACGAGAGAGACACAGAGACAGGATGAAGGAGTCCATAGGTGTTTTTGATGCATTACTCAATGACTCACACCAAAAATCCCACCAAAGCGTAGATCGAAAGACGAGGAACACGTCTATGCCAATTTCATCAATGGATCATAACATCATAATCGAGGTAAGTGTTTATTTCTTGCTTTCTTTAGCAATAATTGTGTTCAATTTAGACTAGGTAATTACCCCATTATTATGAAGCTGGACATTGTTGAAAATTTGGGAGAATTGATCATAAATTAGGACTGATTTGAATAAAGTTTGATTCCCTCATGTAGATAAGATTATGTACACGAAATTATGATAATTTGATGATTAAATTTGGTCTTAATTTGGAGTTTTGCATATAAATTTGAGAATTAGGGTTCTTGATATATTAATTTGGGGATTTCAAAATTATTGATGATTAGTGAAGATTTAATGATGATATATTGTTGGAAATCATATATAGATGTTAGGTAGTTGATGGGAATTGAATGATTGGTGTTTGGGCTGATTACTTTAAAGGTTTTAGGCTTAAAAATGGTGGAAAAAGAAATAGTTAAGGGTGCAGAATGTAATAGGTCTGGTGGGGGTGAAGACAGCTCAATCTCTTTCGAATGAGATTAATGTCGTTCGAACGAGAAAGCATGTCGTTCGAACGACATCTGACCTAGTTCGAACGGCATGTCCAAAAATCTGAGAAATCTCTAGTTCAGCCCAATTTGAATTACACAGTTATTTTGAGTAAGGAAAACTGTCAGTTGATGAATTTAGTATAGTGAAAAATTTTGGGAGGTAATTGTATAATGATACTTTATATAATTGAAAAAGTGAGTTAACTGTGGAAATTTCGAGAGAGGGAATAATCGAGATGATAATATTATAATTATTAATGAGAGAATACTACGTATGGAAATACATGTATGGGTTGGGTTAATACCTTGATTTTTAATAGGATGTGAGAATGCCTATTATATATATGGTTATGATATTTATGGTTCGTGAGAGACGCTGAACCAATTGTCCATATGCAACGAGCGATGCACCAAGACATGATAGCAGAGTATGCATTTTCACCAAGTGGTCTTAACCTAAGGGTGCATGATATATATATATATATATATGCATAGGGATGTTGGACGATATGTTTATATGTGCTTGTGGATATTTCTACACTACACCAAAACTGGCGATTGGTCACGGCCAAAATCCCTGACCAAAACTGTGGGTCGCGGACTTGGGCCGTGACCATTTTGGGCGTGACCATTTTCGTGGGTCGCGGCCCAAGTCCGTGACCAAAAAATGGTCACGGCCAAGAGGGGTCACGGCAGATGGTCGCGGACTTTGGCCGTGACCCATGCCGTGACGGGTCGTGGCCCTTATCCGCGACCCACAACTGTAACAAATTGGTCGCGGCCAAAGTCCGCGACCCAAGTCCGTGACAAAAAAAAAATAAAAAAAATCGTCGCGGCCCTAATCCGTGACCCATAACCGTGACAAATTGGTCGCGGCCAAAGTCCGCGACCCACTTCCGTGACAACAAAAATAAAAAAAATTGGTCGCGACCCTCATCCGTGACAAATTAGTCACGGCCAAGGTCCGCGACCCACGTCCGTGACAAAAAAAATTAAAAAAAATTGGTCGCGGCCCTAGTCCGCGACCCATAACCGTTACAAAAAAAATAACAAAAATGGTCGCGGACTTTGGCCGCGACCATTTTTAAGCGCGACAAAAAAAATAAAAATGGTCATGGACAAAGTCCATGACCATATTTATCTATAATTTAAAAAAATATTTTTTTTTGTCCAATCCTAAAATTGAGGGTCCTGTGAGTGCACCGTCGGTTGCTACGAGATGTTACAAATATTTATTATAGGCAAAACAATAAAAAAAATCACAAATTGCGAATTGAGAATGTTGTTAATAAACAAATATATATCCAAACTTAAAAATATTACACGTCTTAATAATTCACAGACCAAAAAAAAATTGGGCAGAGTTTCCTTTATTTTCTTGACATTCCAAAACCTGTAAATGAAAAACCTGCTTATTATAAAGCCCGCACGGCTATAAAATTCAACAATCAAGTTATAAAAGCCCGCATGGCCATAAAACTAAATAATAAAAGCCTACACGGCTATAACACATAAAAAACATTATCCTGAATGTCCACAACATATAAACAATCTTCATGTTGCCATTGCCTCCTTCATTTGTTCCACGTGCAAAAATCCTACAAATGATAGGATACAAAAACAAAAATATCAGTAACCAAGTAGTTTTACAAAAAATTTAATCAAGCTGAAAAATTGCATATATGAGTTAAAATTATCAGTAACCAAGTAGAAAAATGAAAATTACCATCGTTTTGAGAGATGTTGGTTGGAGGTGTTGGTGCCACCCACGGGGCCGTTCGGGGGCTGTTTTGAGTTTTCACCCTCTAACGCCATGTTTTGCTGAAGTGTAGAAATACGAAAATTACCGTCGTATTCTCAAACCGGGAGACCCGCGGCTGCGAGGTCAGTTCCTACGAGTTACATTGGTCCCGTGGAAGGTGTTGGTGCCACCCACGAGGCCGTTCGGGGGCTGTTTCGAGTTTTTTCACCCTCTAACGTCATGTTTTTAAGTCTAAGTCTAGAAATAAGCAAATTACCGTCGTACTCTCAAACCGGGAGACCCGCGGCTACGGGCCGGTTCCTACGAGTTACGTTGGTCCCGTGGGAGGTGTTGGTGCCACCCACGGGGCCGTTCGGGGGCTGTTTCGAGTTTTCACCCTCTAACGCCATGTTTTTAAGCCTAAGTCTTGAAATATGCAAATTACCGTATTACTCTCAAACCGGGAGACCCGCGGCCATGAGGTCAGTTCCTACGAGTTACGTTGGTCCCGTGGGAGGTGTTGGTGCCACCCACGGGGCCGTTCGGGGGCTGTTTCGAGTTTGCACCCTCTAACGCCATGTTTTGCTTAAGTGTAGAAATATGCAAATTACCGTCGTATTCTCAAACCGAGAGACCCGCGGCTGCGAGGTCAGTTCCTACGAGTTACGTTGGTCCCGTGGGAGGTGTTGGTGCCACCCACGGGGCCGTTCGGAGGATGTTTCGAGTTTTCACCCTCCAACGTCATGTTTTTAAGCCTAAATCTAGAAATAAGCAAATTACCGCCGTACTCACAAACCGGGAGACCCGCGGCTGCGGGGTCGGTTCCTACGAGTTACGTTGGTCTTGTGGGAGGTGTTGGTGCCACCCACGGGGCCGTTCGGGGGCTGTTTCGAGTTTTCAGCCTTTAACGCCATGCTTTTAAACCTAAGTTTTGAAATACGCAAATTACCGTATTACTCTCAAACTGGGAGACCTGCGGCTGCGAGGTCAGTTCCAACAAGTTACATTGGTCCCGTGGGAGGTGTTGGTGCCACCCACGGGGCCGTTAGGGAGCTGTTTCGAGTTTTCAGCCTCTAACGCCATTTTTAGCTTAAGTATAGAAATACGTAAATTACCGTCGTATTCTCAAATCGGGAGACCCGCGGCTGCGAGGTTAGTTCCTACGAGTTACGTTGGTCACGTGGGAGGTGTTGGTGCCACCCACGGGGCCGTTCGGGGGCTGTTTCGAGTTTTCACCCTCTAACACCATGTTTTTAAGCCTAATCTACAAATAAGCAAATTACCGCCGTACTCTCAAACCGGGAGGCCCGCGGCTGCGGGGTCAGTTCCTACGAGTAACGTTGGTCCCGTGGGAGGTGTTGGTGCCACCCACGGGGCCGTTCGGGGGGTGTTTCGAGTTTTCACCCTTTAACCCCATGTTTTTAAACCTAAGTCTTGAAATATGCAAATTACCGTATTACTCTCAAATCGGGAGACCCGCGGCTGCGAGGTCAGTTCCTACAAGTTACGTTGGTCTCGTGGGAGGTGTTGGTACCACCCATGGGGCCATTCGGGAGCTGTTTCGAGTTTTCACCCTGTAACGCAATGTTTTGCTTAAGTGTAGAAATACGTAAATTACGTCGTATTCTCAAACCGGGAGACGCGTGGCTGCGAGGTCAGTTCTTACAAGTTACGTTGGTCCCGTGGGAGGTGTTGGTGCCACCCACTGGCCCGTTCGGGAGCTATTTCGAGTTTTCACCCTCTAACGCCATGTTTTTAATCATAAGTCTTGAAATATGCAAATTACCGTATTACTCTCAAACTGGGACACCCGCGGTTGCGAGGTCAGTTCCTACGAGTTACGTTGGTCCCGTGGGAGGTGTTGGTGCCACCCACGGGGACGTTCGGGGGCTGTTTCGAGGTCTCACCCTCTAACGCCATGTTTTTAAGCCTAAGTGTAGAAATATGCAAATTACTGTTGTATTCTCAAACCGGGAGTCCCGCGGCTGTGGGGTCAGTTCCTACGAGTTACATTGGTCCCGTGGGAGATGTTGGTGCCACCCACAGGACCGTTCGGGGGCTGTTTCGAGTTTTCACCCTCTAACGCCAAGTTTTACCTAAGTCTAGAAATATGCAAATTACCTTTGTATTCTCAAACCGGGAGTCCCGCGGCTGCGGGGACAGTGTCTACAAGTTTCATTGGTCCCGTGGGAGGTGTTGGTGCCATCCACGGGACCATTCGGGGGATGTTTCGAGTTCTCACCCTCTAACGCCATGTTTTTAAGCCTAAGTCTAGAAATATGCAAATTACCTTCGTATTATCAAACCCGGAGTCCCGCGGCTGCGGGGACAGTTCCTACAAGTTACATTGGTCCCGTGGGAGGTGTTGGTTCCACCCACGGGACCATTCGGGGGATGTTTCGAGTTTCCACCCTCTAACGCCATGTTTTTAAGCCTAAGTCTAGAAATATGAAAATTATCGTCGTATGCTCAAACCGGGAGTCCCGCGGCTACGGGGTCAGTTCCTACGTGTCACATTGGTCCCGTGGGAGGTGTTGGTGCCACCCACGGGGAGGTTAGAGTGTTGTTTCTAATTTTCACCCTCTAATGCCATGTTTTTAAGACTAAATCTAGAAATAGGCAAATTACCATCGTATTCTCAAACCGGGAGTCCCGCGACTGCGGGGTCAGTTCCTACGAGTCACATTGGTCCCGTGGGAGGTGTTTGTGCCACCCACGGGAACATTCGGGGGCTATTTCGATTTTTCACCCTCTAACGCCATGTTTTTAAGCCTAAGTCTAGAAATATGCAAATTATCGTCGTATTCTCAAACCGGGAGTCCCGCGGCTGCAGGGGTCAGTTCCAACGAGTCACATTGGTCCCGTGGGAGGTGTTGGTGCCACCCACGGGGACGTTCGGGGGCTGTTTCTAGGTTCTCACCCCCTAACGCCATGTTTTTAAGCCTAAGTCTAGAAATATACAAATTACAGTCGTACTCTCAAACCGGGAGTCCCGCGGCTGCGGGGTCAGTTCCTACGAGTCACATTGGTCCCGTGGGAGGTGTTGGTGCCACCCACGGGGCCGTTAGAGGGCTTTTTCGAATTTTCACCCTCTAACACCATGTTTTTAAACCTAAATCTAGAAATAAGCAAATTACCTCCGTACTCTCAAACCGGGAGACCCGCGGCTGCGGGGTCGGTTCCTACGAGTTACGTTGGTCCCGTGGGAGGTGTTCGTGCCACCCACGGGGCCGTTCGGGGGCTGTTTTGAGTTTTCACCCTCTAACGCCATGTTTTTAAACCTAAGTCTTGAAATATACAAATTACCGTATTACTCTCAAATCGGGAGACCCGCGGCTTCGAGGTCAGTTCCTACGAGTTACGTTGGTCCCGTGGGAGGTGTTGGTGCCACCCACGGGGCCGTTCGGGGGCTATTTCGAGTTTTCACCCTCTAATGCCGTGTTTTTAACCCTAATTCTTGAAATATGAAAATTACCGTACTACTCTCAAACCGAGAGACCCGCGGCTACGAGGTCAGTTCCTACGAGTTACGTTGGTCCCGTGGGAGGTCTTGGTGCCACCCACGGGGCCGTTCAGGGGCTGTTTCGAGTTTTCACCCTCTAATGGCATGTTTTTAACCCTAAGTCCTGAATATGCAAATTACCGTATTACTCTCAAACCGGGAGACCCACGGCTGCGAGGTCAGTTCCTATGAGTTACGTTGGTCCCGTGGGAGGTGTTGCTGCCACCCACGGGGCCGTTTCGAGTTTTCACCCTCTAACGCCATGTTTTTAACCCTAAGTCTTGAAATATACAAATTACCATATTACTCTCAAACCGGGAGACCCACGGCTATGAGGTCAGTTCCTACGAGTTACGTTGGTTCCGTGGGAGGTGTTGGTGCCACCCACGGGGCCGTTCGTAGATTGTTTCGAGTTTTCACCCTCTAACGCCATGTTTTTAACCCTAAGTCCAGAAATATGCAAATTATCATATTACTCTCAAACCAGGAGACCCGCGGCTGCGAGGTCGGTACCTACGAGTTACGTTCGTCCCGTGGGAGGTGTTGGTGCCACCCACGGGGCCGTTCGGGGGCTGTTTCGAGTTCTCACCCTCTAACGCCATGTTTTGCTTAAGTGTAGAAATATGCAAATTACCGTCGTATTCTCAAATCGAGAGACCCGCGGCTGCGGGGTCAGTTCCTACGAGTTACGTTGGTCCCGTGGGAGGTGTTGGTGCCACCCACGGGGCCTTTCGCGGGATGTTTCAAGTTTTCACCCTCTAACGCCATGTTTTTAAACCTAGGTCATGAAATATGCAAATTACCGTATTATTCTCAAACCGGGAGACCCACGGCTGCGAGGTCAGTTCCTACGAGTTACGTTGGTCCCGTGGGAGGTGTTGGTGCCACCCACGGGGCCGTTCGGGGGCTGTTTTGAGTTTTCACCGTCTAACGCCATGTTTTGCTTAAGTGTAGAAACACGCAAATTACCGTCGTATTCTCAAATCGGGAGACCCGCGGCTGCGAGGTCAGTTCCTACGACTTACGTTGGTCCCATGGGAGGTGTTGGTGCCACCCACGGGGCCGTTTGGGTGCTGTTTCGAGTTTTCACCTTCTAACGTCATGTTTTTAAGCCTAAGTCTATAAATAAGAGAATTACCGCCGTACTCTCAAACCGGGGGACCCGCAGCTGCGTGGTCGGTTCCTACGAGTTACGTTGGTCCCGTGGGAGGTGTTGGTGCCACCCATGGGGCCGTTCGGGGGCTGTTTCGAGTTTTCACCCTTTAACGCCATGTTTTTAAACCTAAGTCTTGAAATATGCAAATTACCGTATTACTCTCAAATCGTGAGACCCGCGGCTGCGAGGTCAGTTCCAAAGAGTTACGTTGGTCCCGTGGGAGGTGTTGGTGCCACCCACGGGGCTGTTCGGGAGCTGTTTCGAGTTTTCACCCTCTAATGCCATGTTTTGCTTAAGTGTAGAAATACGCAAATTACCGTCGTATTCTCAAACCGGGGGTCCCGCGGCTGCGGGGTCAGTCTCTACGAATCACATTGGTCCGGTGGGAGGTGTTGGTGCCACCCACGGGGCGGTTAGAGGGTTGTTACTAATTTTCACCCTCTAACACCATGTTTTTAAGCATAAGTCTAGAAATATGCAAATTACCGTCGTATTCTCAAACCGGGAGTCCCGCAGCTGCGCGGTCAGTTCCTACGAGTCACATTGGTCCCGTGGGAGGATTTGGTTCCACCCACGGGACCATTCGGAGGCTATTTTGAGTTTTCACCCTCTAACGCCATGTTTTTAAGCCTAAGTCTAGAAATATGCAAATTATCGCCGTATTCTCAAGCCGGGAGTCCCGTGGCTGCGGGGTCAGTTCCTACGAGTCACATTGGTCCCGTGGGAGGTGTTGGTGCCACCCACGGGGACGTTCGGGGACTGTTTCTAAGTTCTCATCCCTAACGCCACATTTTTAATCCTAAGTCTTGAAATATGCAAATTACCGTCGTACTCTGAAACCGGGAGTCCCGCGGCTGCAGGGTCAGTTCCTATAAGTTAGATTGGTCCCGTGGGAGGTGTTGGTGCTACCCACGGGACCATTCGGGGGCTATTTTGAGTTTTCACCCTCTAACGCCATGTTTTTAAGCCTAGGTCTAGAAATATTCAAATTATCATCGTATTCTCAAACCGAGAGTCCCGCGGCTGCGGGGTCAGTTCCTACGAGTCACATTGGTCCCGTGGGAGGTGTTGGGGCCACCCACGGGGCCGTTAGAGGGTTGTTTCTAATTTTCACCCTCTAACGCCATATTTTTAAGCCTAAGTCTAGAAATATGCAAATTATCGTCGTATTCTCAACCCGGGAGTCCCGCGGCAGCGGGGTCAGTTCTTACGAGTCACATCGGTCCCGTGGGAGGTGTTGGTGCCACCCACGGGGAGGTTAGAGGGTTGTTTATAATTTTCACCCTCTATCGCCATGTTTTTAAGACTAAATATAGAAATTGGTAAATTATCGTCGTATTCTAAAATCGGGAGTCCCGCGGCTGCGGAGTCAGTTCCTACGAGTCACATTGGTCCCGTAGGGGGTGTTGGTGCCACCCACGGGACCATTCGGAGGCTATTTCGAGTTTTCACCCTCTAACGCCATGTTTTTAAGCCTAAGTCTAGAAATATGCAAATTATCATCGTATTCTCAAACCGGGAGTTCCGCGACTGCGGGGTCAGTTCCTACGAGTCACATTGGTCCCGTGGGAGGTGTTGGTGCCACCCACGGGGCCGTTAGAGGGCTTTTTCGAATTTTCACCCTCTAACACCATGTTTTTAAACCTAAATCTAGAAATAAGCAAATTACCTCCGTACTCTCAAACCGGGAGACCCGCGGCTGCGGGGTCGGTTCCTACGAGTTACGTTGGTCCCGTGGGAGGTGTTCGTGCCACCCACGGGGCCGTTCGGGGGGCTGTTTTGAGCTTTCACCCTCTAACGCCATGTTTTTAAACCTAAGTCTTGAAATATACAAATTACCGTATTACTCTCAAATCGGGAGATCCGCGGCTTCGAGGTCAGTTCCTACGAGTTACGTTGGTCCCGTGGGAGGTGTTGGTGCCACCCACGGGGCCGTTCGGGGGCTATTTCGAGTTTTCACCCTCTAATGCCGTGTTTTTAACCCTAAGTCTTGAAATATGAAAATTACCGTACTACTCTCAAACCGAGAGACCCGCGGCTGCGAGGTCAGTTCCTACGAGTTACGTTGGTCCCGTGGGAGGTCTTGGTGCCACCCACGGGGCCGTTCGGGGGCTGTTTCGAGTTTTCACCCTCTAATGCCATGTTTTTAACCCTAAGTCCTGAATATGCAAATTACCGTATTACTCTCAAACCGGGAGACCCACGGCTGCGAGGTCAGTTCCTATGAGTTACGTTGGTCCCGTGGGAGGTGTTGCTGCCACCCACGGGGCCGTTTCGAGTTTTCACCCTCTAACGCCATGTTTTTAACCCTAAGTCTTGAAATATACAAATTACCATATTACTCTCAAACCGGGAGACCCACGGCTATGAGGTCAGTTCCTACGAGTTACGTTGGTTCCGTGGGAGGTGTTGGTGCCACCCACGGGGCCGTTTGGAGGCTGTTTCGAGTTTTCACCCTCTAACGTCATGTTTTTAACCCTAAGTCCTGAAATATGCAAATTATCGTATTACTCTCAAACCAGGAGACCCGCGGCTGCGAGGTCGGTACCTACGAGTTACGTTCGTCTCGTGGGAGGTGTTGGTGCCACCCACGGGGCCGTTCGGGGGCTGTTTCGAGTTCTCACCCTCTAACGCCATGTTTTGCTTAAGTGTAGAAATACGCAAATTACCGTCGTATTCTCAAATCGGGAGACCCGCGGCTGCGAGGTCAGTTCCTACGAGTTACGTTGGTCCCGTGGGAGGTGTTGGTGCCACCCACGGGGCCGTTCAGGGGCTGTTTCGAGTTTTCACCCTCTAATGCCATGTTTTTAACCCTAAGTCTTGAAATAGACAAATTACCGTATTACTCTCAAACCGGGAGACCCGCGGCTGCGAGGTCAGTTCCTATGAGTTTCGTTGGTTCCGTGGGAGGTGTTGGTGCCACCCACGGGGCCGTTCGTAGGCTGTTTCGAGATTTCACCCACTAACGCCATGTTTTTAACCCTAAGTCCTAAAATATGCAAATTACCGTATTACTCTCAAACCGGGAGACCCGCGACTGCGAGGTCGGTTCCTACGAGTTACATTCGTCCCGTGGGAGGTGTTGGTGCCACCCACGGGGCCGTTCGGGGGCTATTTCAAGTTTTCACCCTCTAACGCCATGTTTTGCTTAAGTGTAGAAATACGCAATTTACCATCGTATTCTCAAACCGGGAGACCCACGGCTGCGAGGTCAGTTCCTACGAGTTACGTTGGTCCCGTGGGAGGTGTTGGTGCCACCCACGGGGCCTTTCGCGGGATGTTTCAAGTTTTCACCCTCTAACGCCATGTTTTTAAGCCTAGGTCATGAAATATGCAAATTACCGTATTACTCTCAAACCGGGAGACCCACGGCTGCGAGGTCAGTTCCTACGAGTTACGTTGGTCCCGTGGGAGGTGTTGGTGCCACCCACGGGGCTGTTCGGGGGCTGTTTTGAGTTTTCACCCTCTAACGCCATGTTTTGCTTAAGTGTAGAAACACGCAAATTACCGTCGTATTCTCAAATCGGGAGACCCGCGGCTGCGAGGTCAGTTCCTACGACTTACGTTGGTCCCATGGGAGGTGTTGGTGCCACCCACGGGGCCGTTTGGGGGCTGTTTCGAGTTTTCACCTTCTAACGTCATGTTTTTAAGCCTAAGTCTATAAATAAGAAAATTACCGCCGTACTCTCAAACCGGGGGACCCGCAGCTGCGGGGTCGGTTCCTACGAGTTACGTTGGTCCCGTGGGAGGTGTTGGTGCCACCCATGGGGCCGTTCGGGGGCTGTTTCGAGTTTTCACCCTTTAACGCCATGTTTTTAAACCTAAGTCTTGAAATATGCAAATTACCGTATTACTCTCAAATCGGGAGACCCGCGGCTGCGAGGTCAGTTCCAACGTGTTACGTTGGTCCCGTGGGAGGTGTTGGTGCCACCCACGGGGCCGTTCGGGAGCTGTTTCGAGTTTTCACCCTCTAATGCCATGTTTTGCTTAAGTGTAGAAATACGCAAATTACCGTCGTATTGTCAAACCGGGAGTCCCACGGCTGCGGGGTCAGTCTCTACGAATCACATTGGTCCGGTGGGAGGTGTTGGTGCCACCCACGGGGCGGTTAGAGGGTTGTTACTAATTTTCACCCACTAACACCATGTTTTTAAGCCTAAGTCTAGAAATATGCAAATTACCGTCGTATTCTCAAACCGGGAGTCCCGCAGCTGCGGGGTCAGTTCCTACGAGTCACATTGGTCCCGTGGGAGGATTTGGTTCCACCCACGGGACCATTCGGAGGCTATTTTGATTTTTCACCCTCTAACGCCATGTTTTTAAGCCTAAGTCTAGAAATATGCAAATTATCGCCGTATTCTCAAACCGGGAGTCCCGCGGCTGCGGGGTCAGTTCCTACGAGTCACATTGGTCCCGTGGGAGGTGTTGGTGCCACCCACGGGGACGTTCGGGGACTGTTTCTAAGTTCTCACCCCTAACGCCACATTTTTAATCCTAAGTCTTGAAATATGCAAATTACCATCGTACTCTCAAACCGGGAGTCCCGCGGCTGCGGGGTCAGTTCCTATAAGTTAGATTGGTCCCGTGGGAGGTGTTGGTGCCACCCACAGGACCATTCGGGGGCTATTTTGAGTTTTCACCCTCTAACGCCATGTTTTTAAGCCTAGGTCTAGAAATATTCAAATTATCGTCGTATTCTCAAACCGAGAGTCCCGCGGCTGCGGGGTCAGTTCCTACGAGTCACATTGGTCCCGTGGGAGGTGTTGGGGCCACCCACGGGGCCGTTAGAGGGTTGTTTCTAATTTTCACCCTCTAACGCCATATTTTTAAGCCTAAGTCTAGAAATATGCAAATTATCGTCGTATTCTCAACCCGGGAGTCCCGCGGCAGCGGGGTCAGTTCTTACGAGTCACATCAGTCCCGTGGGAGGTTAGAGGGTTGTTTATAATTTTCACCCTCTATCGCCATGTTTTTAAGACTAAATATAGAAATAGGTAAATTATCGTCGTATTCTAAAATCGGGAGTCCCGCGGCTGCGGGGTCAGTTCCTACGAGTCACATTGGTCCCGTAGGGGGTGTTGGTGCCACCCACGGGACCATTCGGAGGCTATTTCGAGTTTTCACCCTCTAACGCCATGTTTTTAAGCCTAAGTCTAGAAATATGCAAATTATCGTCGTATTCTCAAACCGGGAGTCCCGCGACTGCGGAGTCAGTTCCTACGAGTCACATTGGTCCCGTGGGAGGTGTTGGTGCCACTCACGGGGACGTTCGGGGACTGTTTCTAGGTTCTCAGCCCCTAACGCCACATTTTTAAGCCTAAGTCTTGAAATATGCAAATTACCGTCGTACTCTCAAACCGGGAGTCCCGCGGCTGCGGGGTCGGTTCCTACGAGTTACGTTGGTCCCGTGGGAGGTGTTGGTGCCACCCACGGGGCCGTTCGGGAGGTGTTTCGATTTTTCACCCTTTAACCCCATGTTTTTAAACCTAAGTCTTGAAATATGGAAATTACCGTCGTATTCTCAAATCGGGAGTCCCGCGGCTGCGGGGTCATTTCCTACGAGTCACATTGGTCCCGTGGGAGGTGTTGGTGCCACCCACGGGGCCGTTAGGGGGCTGTTTCTAATTTTCACCCTCTAACGCCATGTTTTTAAGACTAAGTATAAAAATATGCAAATTATCGTCGTATTCTCAACCCGGGAGTCCCGCGGCTGTGGGGTCAGTTCCTACGAGTTACGTTGGTCCAGGGGGAGGTGTTGGTGCCACCCACGGGGCCGTTCGGTGGCTATTTTGAGTTTTCACCCTCTAACGCCATGTTTTTAAGCCTAAGTCTAGGAATATGCAAATTACCGTCGCACTCTCAAACCGGGAGACCCACGGCTGCGGGGTCAGTTCCTACGAGTTACATTGGTCCTGTGGGAGATGTTGGTGCCACCCATGGGCTGTTTCAAGTTGTCACCTCTAACGCCATATTTTTAAGCCAAAGTCTAGAAATATTCAATTGTCATCGTATTCTCAAACCGAGAGTCCCGAGGATGCGGGGTCAGTTCCTACAAGTCACATTGGTCCCGTGGGAGGTGTTGGTTCCACCCACGGGGACGTTCGGGGACTATTTCTAGTTCTCACCCCCTAACGCCATGTTTTTAAGCTGAAATCTAGAAATATGAAAATTATCGTCGCATTCTCAAACCGAGAGTCCCACGACTGCGGGGTCAGTTCCTACGAGTCACATTGGTCCCGTGGGAGGTGTTGGTGCCACCCACGGGGCCGTTAGAGGGCTGTTTCTAATTTTCACCCTCTAACGCCATGTTTTTAAGCCTAAGTCTAGAAATTTGCAAATTACCGTCGTATTCTCAAACCGGGAGTCCCGCGACTGCGGGGTCAGTTCCTACGAGTTACATTGGTCCCGTGGGTGGTGTTGGTGCCACCCACGGGGCCGTTAGAGCGCTATTTATAATTTTCACCCTCTAACGCAATGATTTTAAGCCTAAGTCTTGAAATATGCAAATTATCATCGTATTCTCAAACCGGGAGTCCCGCGGTTGCGGGGTCAGTTCCTACGAGTCACATTGGTCCCGTGGGAGGTGTTGGTGCCACCCACGGCGCCGTTAGAGGGCTTTTTCGAATTTTCACCCTCTAACGCCATGTTTTTAAACCTAAATCAAGAAATAAGCAAATTACCTCCGTACTCTGAAACCGGGAGACCCGCGGCTGCGGGGTCGATTCCTACGAGTTATGTTGGTCCCGTGTGAGGTGTTGGTGCCACCCACGGGGCCGTTCGGGGGCTGTTTCGAGTTTTCACCCTCTAACGCCATGTTTTTAAACCTAAGTCTTGAAATCTACAAATTACCGTATTACTCTCAAATCGGGAGACCTGCGGCTACGAGGTCGGTTCCTACGAGTTACGTTGGTCTTGTGGGAGGTGTTGGTGCCACCCACGGGGCCGTTCGGGGGCTGTTTCGAGTTTTCAGCCTTTAACGCCATGCTTTTAAACCTAAGTTTTGAAATACGCAAATTACCGTATTACTCTCAAACCGGGAGACCCGCGGCTGCATGGTCAGTTCCTACGAGTTACGTTGGTCCCGTGGGAGGTCTTGGTGCCACCCACGGGGCCGTTCGGGGGATGTTTCGAGCTTTCACCCTCTAACGCCATGTTTTTAACCCTAAGTCTTGAAATATGCAAATTACCGTATTACTCTCAAACCGAGAGATCCGCGACTGCGAGGTCAGTTCCTACGAGTTACGTTGGTCCCGTGGGAGGTGTTGCTGCCACCCACGGGGCCGTTTTGAGTTTTCACCCTCTAACGCCATGTTTTTAACCCTAAGTCTTGAAATATACAAATTACAGTATTACTCTCAAACCGGGAGACCCGCGGCTGTGAGGTCAGTTCCTACGAGTGACGTTGGTTTCGTGGGAGGTGTTGGTGCCACCCACGGGGCCGTTCGGAGGCTGTTTCGAGTTTTCACCCTCTAACGCCATGTTTTTAACCCTAAGTCCTGAAATATGAAAATTACCGTATTACTCTCAAACCGGGAGACCCGCGATTGCGAGGTCGGTTCCTACGAGTTTCGTTCGTCCCGTGGGAGGTGTTGGTGCCACCCACGGGGCCGTTCGGGGGCTATTTCGAGTTTTCACCCTCTAATGCCTTGTTTTGCTTAACTGAAGAAATACGCAAATTACCATCGTATTCTCAAATCGGGAGACCCAGAGCTGCGAGGTCAGTTCCTACGAGTTACGTTGGTCCCGTGGGAGGTGTTGGTGCCACCCACGGGGCCGTTCGGGGGCTGTTTCGAGTTTTCACCCTCTAACACCGTATTTTTAAGCCCAAGTCCTGAAATTTACAAATTACCGTATTACTCTCAAACCGGGAGACCCGCGTCTGCGAGGTCAGTTCCTACGAGTTACGTTGGTCCCATGGGAGGTGTTGGTGCCACCCACGGGGCCGTTCGGGGGCTTTTTCGAGTTTTCACCCTCTAACGCCATGTTTTTAACCCCAAGTCTTGAAATATGCAAATTACCGTATTACTCTCAAACCGGGAGACCCGCGGCTACGAGGTCAGTTCCTACGAGTTATGTTGGTCCCGTGGGAGGTGTTGCTGCCACCCACGGGGCCGTTCAGGGGCTGTTTCGAGTTTTCACCCTCTAACGCCATGTGTTTAACCTTAAGTCTTGAAATATACAAATTACCGTATTACTCTCAAACCGGGAGACCCGTGGCTGCGAAGTCAGTTCCTATGAGTTACGTTGGTTCCGTGGGAGGTGTTGGTGCCACCCACGGGGCTGTTCGGAGGCTGTTTCAAGTTTTCACCCTCTAACGCCATGTTTTTAACCCTAAGTCCTGAAATATGCAAATTACCGTATTACTCTCAAACCGGGAGACCCGCGGCTGCGAGATCGATTCCTACGAGTAACGTTCGTCCCGTGGGAGGTGTTGGTGCCACCCACGGGGCCGTTCGGGGGCTGTTTTGAGTTTTCACCCTCTAACGCCATGTTTTGCTTAAGTGTAGAAATACGCAAATTACCGTCATATTCTCAAACCGGGAGACCCGTGGCAGCGAGGTCGGTTCCTACGAGTTACGTTGGTTCCGTGGGAGGTGTTGGTGCCACCCACGGGGCCTTTCGGTGGATGTTTTAAGTTTTCACCCTCTAACGCCATGTTTTTAAGCCTAAGTCATGAAATATGCAAATTACCGTATTACTCTCAAACCGGGAGACCCACGGCTGCGAGGTCAGTTCCTATGAGTTACGTTGGTCCCGTGGGAGGTGTTGGTGCCACCCACGGGGCCGTTCGGTGGCTGTTTCGAGTTTTCACCCTTTAACGCCATGTTTTGCTTAAGTGTAGAAACATGCAAATTATCGTCGTATTCTTAAATCGGGAGACCCGCGGCTGTGAGGTCAGTTCCTACGACTTACGTTGGTCCCATGGGAGGTGTTGGTGCCACCCACGGGGCCGTTTGGGGGCTGTTTCGAGTTTTCACCCTCTAACGTCATGTTTTTAAGCCTAAGTCTATAAATAAGAAAATTACCGCCATACTCTCAAACCGGGGGACTCACGGGTGTGGGGTCGGTTCCTACGAGTTACGTTGGTCCCGTGGGAGGTGTTGGTGCCACCCACGGGGCCGTTCGGGGGCTGTTTCGAGTTTTCACCCTTTAACGCCATGTTTTTAAACCTAAGTCTTGAAATATGCAAATTACCGTATTACTCTCAAATCGGGAGACCCGCGGCTGCGAGGTCAGTTCCTACGAGTTACTATGGTCCCGTGGGAGGTGTTGGTGCCACCCACGGGGCCGTTCGAGAGCTGTTTCGAGTTTTCACCCTCTAACGCCATGTTTTGCTTAAGTGTAGAAATACGCAAATTACCGTCGTATTCTCAAACCGGGAGTCCCGCGGCTGCGGGGTCAGTTCCTACGAATCACATTGGTCCGGTGGGAGGTGTTGGTGCCACCCACGGGGCGGTTAGAGGGTTGTTACTAATTTTCACCCTCTAACACCATGTTTTTAAGCCTAAGTTTAGAAATATGCAAATTACCGTCGTATTCTCAAACCGGGAGTCCCGCGGCTGCGGGGTCAGTTCCTACAAGTCACATTGGTCCCGTGGGAGGTGTTGGTGCCACCCACGGGACCATTCGGAGGCTATTTCGAGTTTTCACCCTCTAACGCCATGTTTTTAAGCCTAAGTCTAGAAATATGCAACTTATCGTCGTATTCTCAAACCGGGAGTCCCGCGGCTGCGGGGTCAGTTCCTACGAGTCACATTGGTCCCGTGGGAGGTGTTGGTGCCACCCACGGGGACGTTCGGGGACTGTTTCTAGGTTAGCACCCCTAACGCCACATTTTTAAGCCTAAGTCTTGAAATATGAAAATTACCGTCGTACTCTCAAACCAGGAGCCCCGCGGCTGCGGGGTCAGTTCCTATAAGTTAGATTGGTCCCGTGGGAGGTGTTGGTGCCACCCACGGGACCATTCGGGGGCTGTTTTGAGTTTTCACCCTCTAACGCCATGTTTTTAAGCCTAGGTCTAGAAATATTCAAATTATCGTCGTATTCTCAAACCGAGAGTCCCGCGGCTGCGGGGTCAGTTCCTACGAGTCACATTGGTCCCGTGGGAGGTGTTGGTGCCACCCACGGGGCCGTTAGAGGGCTGTTTCTAATTTTCACCCTCTAACGCCATGTTTTTAAGCCTAAGTCTAGAAATATGCAAATTATCGTCGTATTCTCAACCCGGGAGTCCCGCGGCAGCGGGGTCAGTTCCTACGAGTCACATCGGACCCGTGGGAGGTGTTGGTGCCACCCACGGGGAGGTTAGAGGGTTGTTTCTAATTTTCACCCTCTAACGCCATGTTTTTAAGACTAAATCTAGAAATAGGTAAATTACCGTCGTATTCTCAAACCGGGAGTCTCGCGGCTGCGGGGTCAGTTCCTACGAGTCACATTGGTCCCGTGGGAGGTGTTGGTGCCACCCACGGGACCATTCGGAGGCTATTTCGAGTTTTCACCCTCGAACGCCATGTTTTTAAGCCTAAGTCTAGAAATATGCAAATTATCGTCGTATTCTCAAACCGGGAGTCCCGTGACTGCGGAGTCAGTTCCTACAAGTCACATTGGTCCCGTGGGAGGTGTTGGTGCCACTCACGGGGACATTCGGGGATTGTTTCTAGGTTCTCACCCATTAACGCCACATTTTTAAGCCTAAGTCTTGAAATATGCAAATTACCGTCGTACTCTCAAACCGGGAGTCCCGCGGCTGCGGGGTCAGTTCCTATAAGTTAGATTGGTCCCGTGGGAGGTGTTGGTGCCACCCACGTGACCATTCAGGGGCTGTTTTGAGTTTTCACCCTCTAACGCCATGATTTTAAGCCTAGGTCTAGAAATATTCAAATTATCGTCGTATTCTCAGACCGGGAGTCCCGCGGCTGCGGGGTCAGTTCCTACGAGTCACATTGGTCCCGTGGGAGGTGTTGGTGCCACCCACGGGGCCGTTAGAGGGCTGTTTCTAATTTTCACCCTCTAACGCCATGTGTTAAGCCTAAGTCTAGAAATATGCAAATTATCGTCTTATTCTCAACCCGGGAGTCCCGCGGCAGCGGGGTCAGTTCCTACGAGTTACGTTGGTCCAGGGGGAGGTGTTGGTGCCACCCACAGGGCCGTTCGGTGGCTATTTTGAGTTTTCACCCTCTAACACCATGTTTTTAAGCCTAAGTCTAGGAATATGCAAATTACCGTCGCACTCTCAAACCGGGAGACCTGCGGCTGCGGGGCCAGTTCGTACGAGTTACATTGGTCCCGTAGGAGATGTTGGTTCCACCCACGGGGCCACAAGAGGGCTGTTTCGAGTTTTCACCTCTAACGCCATATTTTTAAGCCGAAGTCTAGAAATATGAAAATTATCGTCGTATTCTCAAACCGGGAGTCCCGAGGATGCGGGGTCAGTTCCTACAAGTCACATTGGTCCCGTGGGAGGTGTTGGTGCCACCCACGGGGACGTTCGGGGACTGTTTCTAGTTCTCACCCCCTAACGCCATGTTTTTAAGCTGAAGTTTAGAAATATGAAAATTATCGTCGTATTCTCAAACCGGGAGTCCCGCGGCTGCGGGGTCAGTTCCTACGAGTCACATTGGTCCCGTGGGAGGTGTTGGTGCCACCTACGGGGCCGTTAGAGGGATGTTTCTAATTTTCACCCTCTAACTCCATGTTTTTAAGCCTAAGTCTAGAAATATGCAAATTACCGTCGTATTCTCAAACCGGGAGTCCCGCGACTGCGGGGTCAGTTCCTACGAGTCACATTGGTCCCGTGGGAGGTGTTGGTTCCACCCACGGGGCCGTTAGAGGGCTATTTCTAATTTTCACCCTCTAACGCAATGATTTTAAGCCTAAGTTTAGAAATATGCAAATTACCGTCGTATTCTCAAACCGGGAGTCCCGCGGCTGCGGGGTCAGTTCCTACGAGTCACATTGGTCTCGTGGGAGGTGTTGGTGCCACGTACGGGGCCGTTAGAGGGCTATTTCTAATTTTCACCCTCAAACGCAATGATTTTAAGCCTAAGTCTAGAAATATGCAAATTACCATCGTATTCTCAAACCGGGAGTCCCGCGGCTGCGGGGTCAGTTACTACGAGTCACATTGGTCCCGTGGGAGGTGTTGGTGCCACCCACAGGGCCGTTTGGGGGCTGTTTCGAGTTTTCACCCTCTAACGCCATATTTTTAAGCCTAAGTCTAGAAATATGCAAATTACCGTCGTCCTCTGAAACCGGGAGACCCGAGGCTACGGGGTCAGTTCGTACGAGTTACGTTGGTCCCGCGGGAGGTGTTGGTGCCACCCACGGGGCCGTTAGAGGGATGTTTCTAATTTTCACCCTCTAATTCCATGTTTTTAAGCCTAAGTCTAGAAATATGCAAATTACCGTCGTATTCTCAAACCGGGAGACCCGCGGCTGCGAGGTCAGTTCCTACGAGTTACGTTGGTCCCGTGGGAGGTGTTGGTGCCACCCACGGGGCCGTTAGAGGGCTGTTTCGAGTTTTCACCCTCTAACGCAATGATTTTAAGCCTAAGTCTAGAAATATACAAATTACCTTCGTATTCTCAAACCGGGAGTCCCGCGGCTGCGGGGTCAGTTCCTACGAGTCACATTGGTCCCGTGGGAGGTGTTGGTGCCACGTACGGGGCCGTTTGAGGGCTATTTCTAATTTTCACCCTCAAACGCAATGATTTTAAGCCTAAGTCTAGAAATATGAAAATTACCGTCGTATTCTCAAACCGGGAGTCCCGCAGCTGCGGGGTCAGTTCCTACGAGTCACATTGGTCCCGTGGGAGGTGTTGGTGCCACCCACAGGGTCGTTTGGGGGCTGTTTCGAGTTTTCACCCTCTAACGCCATGTTTTTAAGCCTAAGTATAGAAATATGCAAATTATCGTTGCCCTCTCAAACCGGGAGACCCGCGGCTGCGGGGTCAGTTCCTACGAGTTACATTGGTCCCGTGGGAGGTGTTGGTGCCCCCCACGGGGATGTTCGGGGGCTGTTTCGAGTTCTCACCCTCTAACGCCTTGTTTTTAAGCCTAAGTCTAGAAATATGCAAATTACCGTTGTATTTTCAAACTGGGTGTCCTGCGGCTGCGGGGTTAGTTCCTACGAGTTACATTGGTTCCGTGGGAGGTGTTGGCGCCACCCACGGTGACATTAGAGGGCTGTTTCGAGTTTTCGCCCACTAACGCCATGTTTTTAAGCCTAAGTCTAGAAATATGCAAATTACCGTCGTATTCTCAAACAGGGAATCCTGCGACTGCGGGGTCAGTTCCTATGAGTCACATTAGTCCAGTGGGAGGTGTTGGTGCCACCCACGGGGGCGTTCGGGGGCTGTTTCTAGTTCTCACCCCCTAACGCCATTTTTTTAAGCCTAAGTCTAGAAATATGCAAATTATCGTCGTATTCTCAAACTGGGAGTCCCGCGGCTGCGGGGTCAGTTCCTACGAGTTACATTGGTCCCGTGGGAGGTGTTGGTGCCACCCACGGGGCCGTTAGAGGGTTTTTCGAGTTTTCACCCTCTAACGCCATGTTTTTAAACCTAAGTCTAGAAATATGCAAATTATCATCGTTTTCTCAAACCGGGAGACCCGCGGCTGCGGGGTCAGTTCCTATGAGTCACATTAGTCCCGTGGAAGGTGTTTGTGCCTCCCACGGGGACGTTCGTGGGCTGTTTGAAGTTTTCACCGTCTAACGCCATGTTTTTAAGCCTAAGTCTAGAAATATGCAAATTATCGTCGTATTCTCAAACCGGGAGTCCCGCGGCTTCGGGGTCAGTTCCTACGAGTCAAATTGGTCCCGTGGGAGGTGTTGGTGCCACCCACGGGGCCGTTTGAGGGCTATTTCTAATTTTCACCCTCTAACGCAATGATTTTAAGCCTAAGTCTAGAAATATGCAAATTACCGTCGTATTCTCAAACCGGGAGTCCCGCAGCTGCGGGGTCAGGTCCTACGAGTCACATTGGTCCCGTGGGAGGTGTTGGTGCCACCCACAGGGTCGTTTGGGGGCTGTTTCGAGTTTTCACCCTCTAACGCCATGTTTTTAAGCCTGAGTATAGAAATATGCAAATTATCGTTGCCCTCTCAAACCGGGAGACCCGCGGCTGCGGGGTCAGTTCCTACGAGTTACATTGGTCCCGTGGGAGGTGTTGGTGCCCCCCACGGGGATGTTCGGGGGCTGTTTCGAGTTCTCACCCTCTAACGCCTTGTTTTTAAGCCTAAGTCTAGAAATATGCAAATTACCGTTGTATTTTCAAACTGGGTGTCCTGCGGCTGCGGGGTTAGTTCCTACGAGTTACATTGGTTCCGTGGGAGGTGTTGGCGCCACCCACGGTGACGTTAGAGGGCTGTTTCGAGTTTTCTCCCTCTAACGCCATGTTTTTAAGCCTAAGTCTAGAAATATGCAAATTACCGTCGTATTCTCAAACAGGGAGTCCTGCGACTGCGGGGTCAGTTCCTATGAGTCACATTAGTCCAGTGGGAGGTGTTGGTGCCACCCACGGGGGCGTTCGGGGGCTGTTTCTAGTTCTCACCCCCTAACGCCATTTTTTTAAGCCTAAGTCTAGAAATATGCAAATTATCATCGTATTCTCAAACTGGGAGTCCCGCGGCTGCGGGGTCAGTTCCTACGAGTTACATTGGTCCCGTGGGAGGTGTTGGTGCCACCCACGGGGCCGTTAGAGGGTTTTTTCGAGTTTTCACCCTCTAACGCCATGTTTTTAAACCTAAGTCTAGAAATATGCAAATTATCATCGTTTTCTCAAACCGGGAGACCCGCGGCTGCGGGGTCAGTTCCTATGAGTCACATTAGTCCCGTGGAAGATGTTTGTGCCTCCCACGGGGACGTTCGGGGGCTGTTTGAAGTTTTCACCGTCTAACGCCATGTTTTTAAGCCTAAGTCTAGAAATATGCAAATTATCGTCGTATTCTCAAACCGGGAGTCCCGCGGCTTCGGGGTCAGTTCGTACGAGTCACATTGGTCCCGTGGGAGGTGTTGGTGCCACCCACGGGGCCGTTTGAGGGCTATTTCTAATTTTCACCCTCTAACGCAATGATTTTAAGCCTAAGTCTAGAAATATGCAAATTACCGTCGTATTCTCAAACCGGGAGTCCCGCAGCTGCGGGGTCAGGTCCTACGAGTCACATTGGTCCCGTGGGAGGTGTTGGTGCCACCCACAGGGTCGTTTGGGGGATGTTTCGAGTTTTCACCCTCTAACGCCATGTTTTTAAGCCTGAGTATAGAAATATGCAAATTATCGTTGCCCTCTCAAACCGGGAGACCCGCGGCTGCGGGGTCAGTTCCTATGAGTTACATTGGTCCCGTGGGAGGTGTTGATGCCTCTAACGGGACCGTTTGGTGGATGTGTAGGGTTTCTCCCCTCTAACGCCATGCTTTTAAGCTTAAGTCTACAGATTTTCAAATTATCGTCGTATTTGCAAACCGGGAGTCTAAAATATTTTCAACATATTATCTAATAATTATCCCGCACTCCTTATAATTATCCCATACTCCTTCTAACATACTATCCAACAACAAGCAACAACCAATAATTATCCAACAACCAAACCAAATAAAACCAATAATTATCCCTTACTCCTTCTATCATCTAAAAGATTTAATAGATAATGCATCTCAATTATATAACTACTTTTGTTAAAGTAAAGCATAGCAGATCTAACCTGCAACAATAGCAATAGGGAATGTTCTTCTCCTTGATCCGAAATAATACATTGTCAATGTAGAACTGTGATGGAGCATACATAGGAATGTTTTTCACTGTGCTTCTAGCATGCATAACACAAGATTTTTTAGAAATATAAATTGGAGCTATAACACACTGATACTAAAATGAGTCCCAACAAAATATACAATATATTCCCCAGATTCATAGTTAGCTTTATTAAAAAAAATCTAACGGAATCCAAAAAAGCCATTCCAGTAAAACTATAATCTTGGTTGAATTAGGAACATAGCCATTCCGCAAAGTTCAAATTAGACTCACAACACTAAATCGAATAATTAGAAGAATAATTATATAAAGACATGACATTTCGCGGACGAATCTGAATATGCTTAAAGAGAGTACCTAAGGTCCTTTTCGCAGATGGTCCTGCATTTAAACCTACATTTCCATTGGGATTTTGAAAACAAAAGCATTAAATAAGTAACATTCTTGGAAGAAGAAAAAAACACGAAAGAAAATTATACAACACCGACTCGTCCTCTTGAACTGGCTCCTAGATATCCAAAAAGAAACTTGATAATCAATCCACCACTCACCTACGTTCTCCGCAAACTCTGATTCTGAAACAAAATATTCTCAAATCTAAACAGATATAGTCATGAGAAATACAATACATATTCCCAAACACCTTAACATAATTCCTCGACGGGTGATTAATTAATAGCATACAGAAGTGGTGATATCAGCTCTAACTAAGTAGAATAGCTCGACTTTGGAGATCTTTATTTTTTACTGGTTATAGTTCCGAGTGGAATCAACTTTTGACAATATAAATGTCATTCTTTCTCGCAGGTCCTATGAGTGTGTCATTAAGTAACATAAGGTGACAAAAGGACACCTTCAGGAGATATGAGAAGAGTGTTTGATAAGCTCATACGGTGAAAAAAGACGCAATATCCATATTCCATTGACATATAATGTTAAAGCCATCTGCCACTTACAATAATGGTCCTTTATTATTAAATGTCACCCATATTCCAAATCCATCATCATTTTCTAAACTTTGGAAAAAAAAAACTTTAGTAGCGCATTTGAGCATATATACAATTATTTCTTCAAATAATTATGGTCCCAAAAAAATTGTATCCAACAAATCAACACAACAACTCTTATGGACTAAGATTAGTATACTATCTATCCAATTCCAAACATCATTCTTTACACCTTAATTATTAGACATTAACATTTCTCAACCTACACATAGATGCACACAAACTACTACATCTGCTATTCGAAAAAAACAAACAGAAAACAAATCATTTTAATATATAACAAACAGAAAATTTTAGACCTAGAAAAAAAATCAAAGCAAATTTGAGGAATCTCCACATATCAAAGAAAAAATAATAGCATTACATATAACAAACACACACACACATATATGGATATATTACATATACAGATTGGGGAAGAACCTCCATACAGATTGGGGAAAAAATCTCCACGACTGCTACCAGCGTTTGGGGAAGAAATCTCCACCATTTGGGAAAGAAATACCAGCAATACTGATTTCAACACCCAAGCGATTCAAACCGCTACTAAGTAGGAAACCAACACTATCGACCAACATGGAATGCCGGAGCCCCAGTCCCGACTATCCAACCCTTTCGAATAACCCACCAGAGTCACCGATCTCATACCTTTTCTGATGACCCTCGCTGAAACCTGACTTGAGAATGCCCCCGTTTGTGACCCTCTATACCTCCCATCTTTTAATTTGCGGCCCCAAAACTTGCCACCTCACCTTCGGCCCCTACATCCAGGTAGCACAAGCACAGAACATCGCATCGCATCACCAGCCCCTCACTCCATCACCAACATCACAACATCGCATCGTTTGGGGGGGGGGGGAACCAGATATCGCATCGTTTGGGGGGGAAGCTGCGTTTGGGAAAGAAAAAAATATAAGATACGAGCGGGGTAATGAAAATATGAGGCATTTGAGTTTTGGTTAGGATTGACATTGGTCACGGCCTACAGCCGTGACCCACCTCGCGACCCATTAATGAAAGCAAGTCTCGTGTATGCAGTCTACTGGTCACGGCCCAGAGCCGTGACCCACGCCCAAAATTGGTCACGGACCCCAGTCGTGACCCAATATGTGTGTGTATTTGTGCTTCGTCATGCCTATGGTCAAGGCCCAAGTCCGTGACCCACGTCAAAAATGGTCACGGCCCCCAGTCGTGACCCAGTATTTGTGTGAATTGTGCTTCGTCATGCCTATGGTCACGGCCCAAGTACGTGACCGATACCCGACCAATTTTGGAGGGAATTTTGCGCCAAGATGGTCACGACCTGGTCACGGCCCAAGTTTGCGACCCACAGTGGTCACGGATTTGGTCCGTGACCACTTCCAGAGCATCCATAATTTAGTGTGGTAATAAATATGGTCACGCCAAAATTGAGTTGGTCACGGCCCAAGTCCGCGACCAGCTGGTCGCGGACTTGGGCCGCGACCAACTAGGCGTGACCATTCGCAGGATTTGGTGTAGTGCTACTTTGTGAAACAAGTAGATACGGTAATCATCATAATTGCTTTGCGCCAAGTGGTATTAACCAAGGGGTGCAGGTGTAGTATACATATATAGGGATGATGTGACTATATATATATATATATATATATATATATATATATATATATATATATATATATATATATATATATATATATATATATATATAAATAAACTTGGGAAAATTCAACTGTATGAAATTAGTAGATATAGTAATAATGAGAAATAAAATAATCTTAGTTGGAAAAATATTAACCGGTCGGACGGGGAATAATGATATTTAGTTATGAGGGATAAATTATTTCAATGATGTATTGTATGGGTGATACAGATATACTACTAGTGACGTAGATGATGGTATGTGGTGACATTGAACTATTTAGGTTTGGTCATATAACTAATAGGGGGTAGATGTACTTTAGGCGTGCACAATAGATGAGAGGTGAGAATCTCATGTGAGAGTTCGAAACTAACATGCACATAATACTTGCTTCATTGCATTTTTAAATACTTGCTAAAACAAATATTTTTACAACTCAGGCTCTGACCTATTTCTTGCTAATCTTCTCTGTTTTGCGGTATATATATATATATATCAGGTGCCTAGCCATAGGGTTACTAGACTTAGACGCTTAGATTGTTTAGTGAGCTGCAACGGTAGTGGGATTTGCAGGTCTTTGCATTTAGACGCCTTCATCATTTCTTTCAGTTTTATTCAGACTTTTCATTTAGGACATGTGTCGCCCATTCTCAATCGCTTTATCAGAGAGTTTGTAATCAGTTTACTATTATATTTCTTTTAAGTTAGGTTGAGTATTATTATGACCTATTAATTTGAGACTTTGAATTGGAACGTTTTTGTGACACCCCGCCTAATTAAATACCGGGCGATCACTCCTTTATTAAATTAAAATCAAGGTGAACAATTGGTTCATTCTTAGCATCACTGTCGTAAAAATAACTTTTCCAATTTCAACACCCTAATTAATTAAGCTAAGTGTCAAAACCATTTTTTAAACATTACTTTCCAAATTTTATTTTGAAAACAAAGATTTAATTATTTACAACAATTCAATATTTAACGAATCACACCACAATAACCCTGGAACATATAATCCAAATAATTTAAACATTCAACAACTAAATCCCAACATTAAAACTTAAAGTAAAGCATCCAAGCAGTAATAAATCCCAAAATGACAATACTAGAAATATCTGAATCACAATGTCCAAATAACAATTGAATAATGAAAAGGGCGACACATGCCCCCACTAAATGAGTATGCTAGGACTGGAATCAAATAAATGAAGTCGTTAAGCAAGTGGCCCGCAACTCCCACCTAAGCTGCAGCGCGTTCCTTCCAAGGGATCCTATGCAAGACGCCCCTGTGGCTGGGCACCTGTAATATATACATATATATATATACAAGAGAGAAAGAAAAATAGAAACGGGTCAGAGCCCGATAGTGTATATGATTTAAAAAAATTCGTTTAGCAAGTATTTAAATTGTTTACAGGCCAATGCAACAACATATTAGTGCGACACTCTCTTGAGAAATTCTCACCTCTCTTCTAATGTGCACACCTATCGCACTAACCTTCCCAACGATTTATCTTATCATATATCGCACTAATCTTCCCCAATGATTTAACTTGTCTTAGGTTACTCGTAAAATTTTAGACTGAACAACATAATGGTTTAAAAGGAAAATTTCATTTAGTAACAAAACTCTCATTTTTAACTTTATTTATTAATAAAGTCTCCCAGTAGCATATTATACTTTTCAAAACAAGTATTTCCAATTTGAGTCATTATACATGTCTTACTTACCATAACACGGTAGGTAGTTCCAAACTTCAGAATTTCATATATATATTAAATACTCGTATAATATATATATTCTAACGGCACCCCACATAAAAATTATGGTGCGGGCATACTCTGTTATCCAATCCCCTTATCACTCGTACTAAGGGAGATACAAGTTCGGAATCACTCATGAACTGTATTAACACATACACAACAATATTGAGGCGAAGCATAGTTTCCAAGTCCAAGAGGTCAGTACATACCCTCACGTCTCTTAGGACCGTCCGACTATCGATCCGATAGCCCGTACCTAGGATTCCTATCTTCTAGGGTACTAGTCAATATCCCCCATGAAGGCCCATTCGAGATAAGACTGTCCCAGCGCGGTAACCTCAGGGATAGGAAGTAGCGCGGGCATGATTTTCACATGTATATAATAAATGCATACACACAATCATATAAATATACTACTTTTACCATATTAATTTAGGTTCATCTCATAACCCATAATCACAACATTTTTCCTGATTTTCCCATTCTTAGTTATCACGTATAACAATTCTTTTCTAACTTTAATTCGAATGATTTTTCCAACTTATTATGTAATACTCATGGACTCTATTCTCTCAAGTGTAAAATTCAGTAGGTATTCATTTATGTTCCATCGTAACCATTTTTTGTATCTCTCCCTTCAATACAAAATTCCATCGTCTCTTATATATAAACACCCCAAAATATGGTTTTTCCTTAAATTAAAGGTCTCTTAATCATTTATAAATCCTACTGGTCATCTTCATCTCCCAAATCACTTTAATAAGGATGTCTAAGGAGTATCTTTCATTCCGAATCAATTTAACAATTTGAAAAAGGGAATTTAAGTTTACCAGGAGGGGTCGATCGATCGAGATCAGGGGCTCGATCGATCGAACCTTCGATCGATCGAAGCTCTGGGCTCGATCGATCGATCAAGCAGGTAGGGCGAATTCTGCAGTTAACCAGTTACGGGTTCTAACACACAACTTCATCCAAATTCAGATTTTTCATTCCCAATCACCCAAAAATTTATACTACTAAGTTTATAAACCCATATCATACATCTCCTACGTAAAGCATGCGAATTTCCATTAACAATCATGGATTAACCGGCCAAAATTCATGTAAATCTCAAGAACCCTAGAAATATATTTAACATGGTTCTAATCAATCTTTCCCAGAATTTTCTTCTCTTAAAACATCAAAATTTCGTGGATTAATCCTCTACATGTGAAGGGGTTTCCAGAATAACATATAAATCAATACTACATGCGAATTCCTATCTCAATTTTTGGGTTTTCTTCCATAAAACTCATCCTAATCATCCCTAGACTAACATGAGTGATGCATTAACGAAATAAGCAAGATAAACACTTGACTAGGATTTTTGATGTTCTGGTTTGATGACGAATTTGGTGTGGTTGTGTTCCCCGTCGCGCGATCTACGCGTTGGTGGTGGTGGCGGTGCAACCGGGTGGATCGTTGGCCTTGGATTGCTTGGAAAAGCCTCTCCTTCCCCCTACTATGGCCGTCACTTGTCTTTGGTTGTTTTAACCCTAGAAGACAACCTTAGACATCTAATATATCCCTTGAATTTTCGTGGGTTTAATTACCCAAAAATGTAAAATGTCCAAAATGCCCTCCCGGGGTACTAATTAAGCCTAAAAACGCCCCGAGACCCAAATTAAACCTCCGGGTACACTTTTCTGACTATCTCGACCCTTTTGGACATGTTAGCGCACTCAAAATGACCATACAGATAACTTAAAAATATTTCACTTTTATTAATCAACATTTATTACCGACGCGATACAGGCGCGTCCCGACTTAAATTTCCAAAGTTGCCATTTTATTCACACGTGACAATTTTATAAAAAGAATCTCATATATTACTATATTCATCCAGTGACATTCAACAAATTTTAGAAATTACTAACTCTCGTCACGCTAGTAAATATTTAAAACAACATTTCGGATTAAAATTAAATTAATTTATCTCAATTAAATTTAATAAAATCCCTAAATTTAAAAGCCATAAAAATACGGGTATTACATACTTCCCCCCTAATAACGGAATTTCATCCCAAAATTTGGAAAATAAGGTCTACCAGGTAGCACAATTCCGGATATCCTTGCCAGTATGCAACTATCCACCTAGTACGGCGCTCAATCACTATAGCCCTTTCTTCACAGCAAGCTTGTTTTACATCCTCATTAGAGACACTTCACATTGTGCTCTCAACTGACGACATTCGCGTAAGTCACGCTTATACGTTATAATTTCCATTATCTCATTATCATTAGGAGGCCGCACCTTACTACATGACAACTACTCGGATTTATTCATATGCAAAACTCCCATTCTGAGAAAATCATATGAACATTTAACCACTCTTGTTCGCCTAAAACAGTCGTGGAGTTCTACCATAGTTATTGGATATTTTCTCGACCGATTTAAAATTCTGATCATTGACTCACCTCTAAACATACGGAAAGCGAATAGTCGAGGTTCTTCTATAACAAAACCTTAATAAGGACCTCATACGCGACAAACAAGTACGAGTGCTTCTACAGAGTATTCCTGAAATCATCGTACCAAGATCCCAAAATCTCCTTCACTTGGCTCCACTAATCTTCAATCACCGTGTGCCTACTCCCTGGCTAAGGGTGATACATCCTACTCGAAATGAAACTTTATCTATGCTGGTTCCTGAAACCCCATATCAAAGGTGGGATTTACAAATCTCATCGTGATTCAGAAATTTATACTGCGTCGGACCATTCACTGGCGCGATCCTTCCTTTCAAAGGAAGTCTGGGGCATACTAGTTAATTTTGTAAACCAACCCAAAGGAGTATCAATCACTTCCTTCTCGGTGACTTAATTCACATGTTCGGGATGAGCCCTTGATCTTGTTTTGAGGATGGAAACCCATCCAAGAATTTTTACCGAGTTTATCGACCTTTTCCAATTTCAGGAATTTTCGATAAACACAAAATTCTTTTGGTTGATTCTCCTCTTTAAACCAAACCTTACCTATTGGTGGTGTATGTAGAGACTACTCACTATGTCCCGCTAAACATCAATTTTTCCCTTGAAATATCTCACTTTAAGTGACACGTAATACTCCCCTTCCTTCCTTGGTGTATGCCGAAAGTTCCGACCCGTGTTCTTTCCTCCGCAATGCACACTTCTGGATATTTTTTACCATGTTAACATCTCACTATTTGTACGCTCAAGTCGCTCTCACACTCGACTATTAACAACTCCACTCCGAGTGTTCTTCATAATAATTTAATTCTGCTCCATTCAAGGAATACCCCTTCTTAAATGGCTTCTCACATCCTTCCAATCAAATTAGGGTGTGCTATTCTAATTACATACTTATGTATGGATTATCGCCCCTCATGTGACGTTTAATCCACTTTATCACTTCCACTTCGTTGTTAGCCCCACAAACACATTTTCCACACGTCCATTGCCACGCCCCTTTATCTCAGACGAGTTTTAACATCAGTTAACCAGGATGTCTACACACCCTATAAGCCGTGCATACTAGCGTAAGCATCACCTACGCTTCATACTAATAAACAAATTCTTTGTTTTTCCCTGGTACTTGCAGCGTGATTACAACACTTTAATCACCGTAAAAATAAAAAATTTAAATCTTCCTTATTATCATTCCTCCCCCTTAACTCGTGGTGACAAAGCAAAACTTTCAATGCTTTCTTATCACACAATCCGGCTCCAGTGGCTTTAAACCAAAATTCAACTTCCAACTTACATATGTATTTACTTGATCCCATTTCGACTGGGGTACCGAACTTATGGAATAGTGACCAAACGTCTCCCTATTTCCAACCTTACGCTAAGTTTCATGTGTGGGATGTCTCGCAAAGCGAAATCCAAACAAGGAACCTTCCCAATACACTACTACCTAGAATTGTCGATTATCAAAATCCGTTGGGTCCTCCGTCCATAGCATTTACCCCTTTACTCCGTCTTTTGACAGAAAAGTTACATTTCCTCCCGTATTTACACTTAACAAAGAACATCTCACCAATTTCACTATCGTTCGAAATTAGGTGTTGGAAATTGTGTTCCATGAATCTCGAATACATACAATCGGAATTCTTGAAATCCCTTTCCCTAATAATAGGGTATAACTCTTAATTCTCACATCTCTGGAGGATATATATAACAATACACCCTTCCTATTACCATGTCCTGCGTATTCAACAGAACACTACGTCGAATCTTTTCGCTCAACAGTAAACCTGATACATACCAAATCATAATGATAAAGTCTATACATACATTGGAATCGAATATCTCAAGCCCTTTATTCCCTCCGAAGTCTCTAGGATAGATAATATAAGTGTGAGTTTAACCTTCTTGCAGGTGAAGTCTCGCAAGAACAAAGATATGTTGTACTAATGCAACCACTTCAATAGCCTTGCAATAAATTCCCACTATCGTATTAACCATTTCTATAAAATTTTAACAATGATAATATCATACTCGCGTATCGCATCACTACAACGAGTAACCTCAGTAAGGTACATAACACTGTGTATATACTCATTCATCCTCCGCGGATAGCACTAAAGAGAAATAAAAATCCCGCTACACTAGGGAAAAGTATTCACATAATAATAACGTTTAAAATTTTATGCATTAAACTCGTCTCACATGCAAATCTAACAGTGAAAAAAATATAGTGACTCGTTAGTGTCACATAAACACGCCTCATTCTCTGAGGATACAACTTATACTCCTACCTTGTCAATCGTCTTGACTGCACAGATGGTCTTCGAATGTAACACGTCTACTAAAACCAAACAAAACTACTTTAATCGTTGTCTTTTACTAGGTACCATACTCTTATCCCCTCTACTTGCTTTCACAAAATACCTCGATACTTAATTTTCTTAACACCTGAATTACATACATAAACTCACGAACGACTGGAATCAAATCCAGGAGGATCACAATCTCCTTAGAGGTATCTTACTTTATATAAAAATATAGGCGAAAGATCCCCCTTCTGGGCGAGGCATCGCCACTCAAACATTTCTTGCCCCAAAATGGCATGGAAAATACTCTCACCAAAGCAATCTATCATGGCTCTATAAGCTGCGGGCCAATCCATACCGATAATAACGTCGTGCTCATGCATATCTAAGACTAACATGTCTGCTGGTAACACTAAGCTACCAATCTCTACCCCCACACCCCGGCACATAAAGAAAATAAGCGAACCATTTCCCAGTGGTGAGTCTACACACGTCACAGTGCTCTCTGTTGTGGCTAATAGCCCTAAGGCCTTTGCAAAATGAGTAGCTATAAAGTAGTGCGTTTCCCCAGTATCAAATAAAACTCGACCCATAATACCATGGATAGGAAACATACCTCTTTTCTCGATTGGGGCCTGAGATGCTGCTATCTGGTGGACGTTACAGACACGTCCATACTGTAACCGTCTCTACTGAACTGAGGCTGTTGGAAAGGGTGGTGGAGATGGATTCTGTGTTTTATTACTAGCATCTTCCTGCCGTGGGGCCCTATTCTTCTCTGGGCAATCTTGACGTCTATGGCCATATCTGCCACATTGGAAGCACCTCCCCCAAAACTGCTTCACTTCACTACGTTGTTGACTAGTCTCGCTTTTTCCCTGGTCTGGTTGGCCTTGGTGGGAAATTTGCAGAGAAACTATGTCAGGGTGAGGACAATCCCTCCACTTGTGACCCGACTTTACACATATATTGCAGAGTCCCAAAAGTTCTCGATGGTTGATTTGGAGTTCCTTTTTAGACTGATCCGGACAAGTTTAACGTTCATGACCGTCCATTCCACATCTGAAACACTCCTTCGTGACTTCACCCGGACCCTGGCTTTGTTGACCCTGACGCCTTTGGGCTTCCCCGCACAATTCGTTACCTTCGTGGCTTTTACGGGCCTGAGGAGCTTGTTGTTGCAATTTTTGTGTCTTCACACACTTGTTATTTCCAGTCACGACAGAGTGACTGTACTCTCTAGATCTTTTGCCCCTCATGAGTTGTGTGATGCGTTCTTGATACTGCAAAACCGCAGTGGTAACTGCCTGTGCCACAATACCTGCTAACTCGGCGATTGGTATTCTCTCTGGAGATACCTGAGGTGTGAGTCAATCTTGCTCGTTGACTCCCCTAACCGATTTAGCTAGTTCTTCGTGACGATCCATCTGAAAATTTAAATAAATTTGGAGGAGTTTATCATTCGCATAAACAAATCGCAGAAGCACGAATTCCCAACGTATAGAGATGAACACAACATTCCTAGCATTAGGGCTCTATAGCAAAAATGTTAAGCTGAAAGCGAAATAAGCCATACAGATCCTAAGGACACTAGAACCTGATGCTCTGATACCACCCGTGACACCCCGCCTAATTAAATGTCGGGCAATCACTCCTTTATTAAATTAAAATCAAGGTGAACAGTTGGTTCATTCTTAGCATCACTGTCGTAAAAATAACTTTTCCAATTTAAACACCCTAATTAATTAAGCTAAGTGTCAAAACCATTTTTTAAACATTACTTTCCAAATTTTAATTTTAAAACAAAGATTTAATTATTTACAACAATTCAATATTTAACGAATCACACCACAATAACCCTGGAACATATAATCCAAATAATTTAAACATTCAACAACTAAATCCCAACATTAAAACTTAAAGTAAAGCATCCAAGCAGTAATAAATCCCAAAATGACAATACTAGAAATATCTGAATCACAATGTCCAAATAACAACTGAATAATGAAAAGGGCGACACATGCCCCCACTAAATGAGTATGCTAGGACTGGAATCAAATAAATGAAGTCGTTAAGCAAGTGGCCCGCAACTCCCACCTAAGCTGCAGCGCGTTCCTTCCAAGGGATCCTATGCAAGACGCCCCTGTGGCTGGGCACCTGTAATATATACATATATATATATATACAAGAGAGAAAGAAAAATAGAAACGGGTCAGAGCATGATAGTGTATATGATTTAAAAAAATTCGTTTAGCAAGTATTTAAATTGTTTACAGGCCAATGCAACAACATATTAGTGCGACACTCTCTTGAGAAATTCTCACCTCTCTTCTAATGTGCACACCTATCGCACTAACCTTCCCAACGATTTATCTTATCATATATCGCACTAATCTTCCCCAATGATTTAACTTGTCTTAGGTTACTCGTAAAATTTTAGACTGAACAATATAATGGTTTAAAAGGAAAATGTCATTTAGTAACAAAACTCTCATTTTTAACTTTATTTATTAATAAAGTATCCCAGTATCATATTATACTTTTCAAAACAAGTATTTCCAATTTGAGTCATTATACATGTCTTACTTACCATAACACGGTAGGTAGTTCCAAACTTCAGAATTTCATATATATATTAAATACTCGTATAATATATATATTCTAACGGCACCCCACATAAAAATTATGGTGCGGTCATACTCTATTATCCAATCCCCTTATCACTCGTACTAAGGGAGATACAAGTTCGGAATCACTCATGAACTGTATTAACACATACACAACAATATTGAGGCGAAGCATAGTTTCCAAGTCCAAGAGGTCAGTGCATACCCTCACGTCTCTTAGGACCGTCCGACTATCGATCCGATAGCCCGTACCTAGGATTCCTATCTTCTAGGGTAGTAGTCAATATCCCCCATGAAGGCCCATTCGAGATAAGACTGTCCCAGCACGGTAACCTCAGGGATAGCAAGTAGCGCGGGCATGATTTTCACATGTATATAATAAATGCATACACACAATCATATAAATATACTACTTTTACCATATTAATTTAGGTTCATCTCATAACCCATAATCACAACATTTTTCCTGATTTTCCCATTCTTAATTATCACGTATAACAGTTCTTTTCTAACTTTAATTCGAATGATTTTTCCAACTTATTATGTAATACTCATGGACTCTATTCTCTCAAGTGTAAAATTCAGTAGGTATTCATTTATGTTCCATCGTAACCATTTTTCGTATCTCTCCCTTCAATACAAAATTCCATCGTCTCTTATATATAAACACCCCAAAATATGGTTTCGCCTTAAATTAAAGGTCTCTTAATCATTTATAAATCCTACTGGTCATCTTCATCTCCCAAATCACTTTAATAAGGATGTCTAAGGAGTATCTTTCATTCCGAATCAATTTAACAATTTGAAAAAGGGAATTTAAGTTTACCAGGAGGGGTCGATCGATCAAGATCAGGGGCTCGATCGATCGAACCTTCGATCGATCGAAGCTCTGGGCTCGATCGATCGATCAAGCAGGTATGGCGAATTCTGCAGTTAACCAGTTACGGGTTCTAACACACAACTTCATCCAAATTCAGATTTTGCATTCCCAATCACCCAGAAATTTATACTACTAAGTGTATAAACCCATATCATACATCTCCTACGTAAAGCATGCGAGTTTCCATTAACAATCATGGATTAACCGGCCAAAATTCATGTAAATCTCAAGAACCCTAGAAATATCTTTAACATGGTTCTAATCAATCTTTCCCAGAATTTTCTTCTCTTAAAACATCAAAATTTCGTGGATTAATCCTCTACATGTGAAGGGGTTTCCAGAATAACATATAAATCAATACTACATGCGAATTCCTATCTCAATTTTTGGGTTTTCTTCCATAAAACTCATCCTAATCATCCCTAGACTAACATGAGTGATGCATTAACGAAATAAGCAAGATAAACACTTGCCAGGGATTTTTTACGTTCTGGTTTGATGATGAATTTGGTGTGGTTGCATTCCCCGTCGCGCGATCTACGCGTTGGTGGTGGTGGCGGTGCAACAGGGTGGATCGTTGGCCTTGGATTGCTTGGAAAAGCCTCTCCTTCCCCCTACTATGGCCGTCACTTGTCTTTGGTTGTTTTAACCCTAGAAGACAACCTTAGACATCTGATATATCCCTTGAATTTTCGTGGGTTTAATTACCCAAAAATATAAAATGTCCAAAATGCCCTCTCGGGGTACTAATTAAGCCTAAAAACACCCCGAGACCCAAATTAAACCCCCGGGTACAATTTATTGACTATATCGACCCTTCCGGACACGTTGTCACACTCAAAATGACCATACGGATAACTTAAGAATATTTCACTTTTATTAATCAACATTTATTCCCGACGCGACACAGGCGCGTCCGAACTTAAATTTCCAAAATTGCCATTTTATTCACACGTGACAATTTTATAAGAAGAATCTCATATATTACTATATTCATCCAGTAACATTCAACAAATTTCAGCAATTACTAATTCTCGTCATGCTAGTAAATATTTAAAACAACATTTCGGATTAAAATTAAATTAATTTATCTCAATTAAATTTAATAAAATCCCTAATTTAAAAGCCATAAAAATACGGGGTATTACAGTTTTATCCCGTGTTATTTATTTCAGTAATTGATTTATGTCCAATATTTCTTATATTCATGTGGAATGCATATAGATTTTGTCTTAAAGTATGGAAATTTATTAATGAATTATTTGGGTATATTCAAATGGATAATATTTTGACACTTAACTTAATTATTTAGTAGGTGACAAACGAAGAAAAATTGTTTTTCGACAGTGATGCTAAGAATGAACTAACCAGTCACTTAAGTTTAATTTAATAAAGGACTGATCACCCGGTATTTAATTAGGCTGGGTGTCACACCTTTAAATCCATGGAAGAATTCATTTGTTGATGTTTTGAAAGGATCGCCATTATCTCATGTAATCAATATCAATCCTCTATCCAAATATAAAGGTGAACCAACAGTAATGTTCTTGAATGAAGAAATTAATTAACTAGCATCTCCTTACAAGTATGTGATTGTTGGTAAGTTCTCTCATGGCGAACCCCTATAGATTTCATCAGAAATAATTTTGACTCCTTTGGACTCAAAAAAACTTTCCACATAAGCTTGATTGATCAAAAACATATTATACTTAGACTCAATAGTAAGGATTATTTTATGAGATTATGGATGAAGGATTAGTGGTATATATGGAAAATTCCAATGGGAACGTTCAAATGGAGTCCATGATTTATACCTAAACAAGAAAACCCATTTGTCCCTATATGGATAAACTTCCCTCACTTTTTTATTTCATTTATTTGGGAAATAAGCTTTATTATCTATTTCCCAAGTAGTTGGTACTCCTTTAAAGATAGATAACTCAACAACCACTATGAATAGACCTAGTGTAGCCCACATTTGTGTAGAGTTGGATATGATGAAGACATTTCCAAATAGAGTTTGGATTGGAGAAGGAGAATTTGGTTTTTGGCAGCTTATTGAATTTAAAAATTTACCTCATTATTATAATCATTGCAATAAAGTTTCCCATCAAGAAAGAAAATGCCTTTTTAAGGTTGAAGTTCACAAGAAAAAAGTGGAGGAAGTGATGGAATAACCAATTACCATTATTAAGAATCCAAGTAATATTGGATCAAACCATATTTTTCAAAATAAAAAATCGAGTCAATAAGAATGTCCAAGAATCCAGTAAAAAGCATCAGGTTAATCAAGAGGCCTTAACAAGTAAGGTCATTGAGGTATTTGAAGAATATCAACCTAAAAGTACACAGTCAAGTTATCAGAGGAGTGAAGATCCAATAGTAGAAATTCCAAAGGAAAGAATACCTAAAGAAACCAATGACACTATTGTTGACCAAGAAGTGGATCATCAAGAAGAAGGAAAATAGATTAAAGATTCAGAGTAGGAATCAAAAGAGGCATTACAAGATGAAAAAATTAACATAAAGGAGTTATTAAACCCAAGAGATCAAAATCAAGAAGAGATGGAGAAATTCTATAACTTAGATTCAAAAATCGATAAATTGAAAAACGATAAGAAAAAGGTTGAGAAGGGTTACCATTCTGATAATGATCCTGTTGGAGTTAACCAAGACTCAGTTCTAGAAGATCTTATTAAATTACCTGTTATGCTTTCTTCTAAATTCAATGCCTACTAGAGAGATCTTGAGGAATGAAAGAAAAAAATCATCAAATAACACCTACGCAAAAACCTCAACAGGTTACAGTGTTTAATAAATTAAAGATGGGCCAGAAAAGTAGATTGTTTCCCAAAAGGTTGATCATTAGATCAATTAGTAACTGTTCCAGAAATTTTCCATCTCCAAATTATCAATGATTAATAATCTAGTGTGGAATGCAAGAGGATTTGGGAATAAATCCACAAAAATAAGGTTGAAAAAGCTATGTAAGTTTCATAATTTGTCTTTTTCACAATTTTTGAGCCTATGATAGAAAGTTATAAAATAGAAGATATTAGAAGCATATTAAATTTTGAGGTCTACTATTTCAACAATATCAACAAAATATGGTGTTTATGGAGGCATGGAATCACAAATGAGGTTTTACAGAACGGAAATCAAAATTTATTAATTAAGTTGGATCATCCTCAACTGAGTAAGGTTATAAGAGTTAACTTGATTTATTCTAAGTGTACTAGAGATGAAAGAATTATTTTATGGGATGCAGTCATTAACAGTTAAACAATATGTGCAAATATTCCTTTAATTTTTATAGGGACTTCAACATTGTTTCTAATAGTTATGAGAAAGCAGGTGGTAGGAATATAGATTTGGGAGGTGCTATAGATTTAAATGCCTATATTGCAAGTATATCTTTACAACATATGGGATTTTAAGGATATAGGTTTACATAGGTCAAAGAGCCTAATGGGGCTTTAAATTTTGAGAGATTGGAATGAGGTATTATAAGCTCACAATGGATAACATTTTTTCCTAACTCTTCTGTTCAGCATTTGAATAAATATTGCTTTGATCGTAATCCTCTTTTGGTTTCTATTCCTAGATCCATGGACTCTTCTATAAAAAGCTTTAAATTTCAAAATATATGGACTCAATATGAGGATTTTAGTCAGGTAGTTAAGGATTCTTAGCAAGAAGTATCTTTTGGTGACTCTATAGAGAAGTTTGCATTCAAATGGAGAAGATTGAAAATCACTTTTAAAAAGAGGAACAAGGAGGTTTTTAAAGATATATTTAAGGAGATTCAATCTTTTGAAGACCAATTACTACAAGAAGAATTAGCCTTAGAGAGTGATGAAAACGGATAGCAACTGGAGAAGTGTCCAAAGTTAGAGCATCTCTTAATTCTACGTCACGTAAGGAAGAAATTTATTGGCACAAAATATTGGGATAGAAATACAAAATTCTATCATCCCTAAGTTCAGTAAAATAGAAGAAGGATCTCAATTCTCAAAATCAAAGATGATGGGGGAAGAAATGTTAAGGATAAAGATTCTATTGCTAACTATTTTATCTCTTATTTTACAAATTTATTCACTGTAGGTCAACAAGGGGAGAAAGGTTATTTGAAGCACATTCCAAAGATTATCACTGAAGAGCAAAATTCAAGTTTGTCAGTTATTCCTGAAGAATTGGAAATTTTGGATGCAATTAAGAAGATGAACTAAAATAGCAAGGTGGACCTCACCAAATCGATTCAACATTTCTTCATAGGTTTTGATATCCCCAAGTCTTGGGGATCTACCCAAATTTGTCTAATTCCCAAATATCTAAGACCGTCTTACTGCAGAGACTTCAAGCTTATAAGACTTTGTAATTTTAGTTATAAGGTGATCTCTAAAATCATTTATAATATAATGAGCCCAATAATTCCTTTAATCATTTCCCCCAATATTATTCTATAATTGGCATCAAACTATAGGACCAAACTCTTGGACATGTTAGTGACGTGATCACAATAACCATAGAGAATATCACCGTCTTCAACTGTGAATCCGATGGAGCCGAGCAAGGTAGGCCAACAATAGCATTGGATGGTCTGAATTGCGTTGAAACATCCCGCCCCAATATTTGTCTCTCCATTCATGAAAAATAGTATGAGATCACTCGAACATAATTGAAGCTCGAACAAAGAGTCCCAACAATTAGACAAACCTTGTTGGTCGAGCTTCAGCCGAGCCGCGAGGATTGAGGTTGCGCCAAATGGTCACGTCATGACCACGGACCCATGAGAAAGGCTAAAACAAAATGAGAACACGCTTCAACGTGGAAGACATATTTGAGAGATCTAGAGAGAAATTTAACTAGAGGAGAGGGTGTGAAGTTTTTAGCTAAAAATGGTTTGATATATATAGTGAAAATATTAGCAGAGTAATCAGTATAGGGAGGTTAAGGGACATGTTGAAATTAAGTGAGGAGAACAAAGGATTTTTCAGCTGTTAATTTGTTGTGAGGTGAAGAGTTTTCTCCCACGGATAGGAAATAACTCTTGGATGCCCATATTTATGAGGTGAAGAGTTTTCTCCCACGGACAGGAAATAACTCTTGGATGCCCATATTGTGTTTCGAACAAATTATTTTTTATAAGTTATAGAGAGATAAGGTGGACAAACTTCTAAAAAAAATTAAAAAAATATTTTTCTTTACTTTACACATGATGCTGATATTTCAGTCAAATTTAGATTAAGGAAAAATAAACTCTTAAAAGCAGCTTGTCCTCGTATTATTCAGCGCAAAAAACAAATTCTTTCATTTTAAGAGACCCATTGCAATAAGTTAGGGAACCCAACAATTTTAAAATGATAATTATCTTTAAGACGAAGAAGTTTTTTCTAGTATTTTTATAATAGCAACAAAAGTTAACTATATGATTTACCCCATTTAGGGTCCATATGGGTCAAATTATTTCAAGATCAATTGAACTAGAGGTTCTACTTACAATCTTTTTTAAGTAAAATTAAAATATGGTTTAATTCAATTAAAGGCAACATTATTATTTTTTCACCCAAAGAAACAAATATTCTTAGTTAAATAGAAAATAAATCTTCAAATTTAGCATAGTTTCCAATGTGATCTTTAAAGTTTTAATTATTTTAATATTAACCTTGGATTTAAATAAGTCATGAAATGTCAACCTTACTGCCAATTTCATCCAAAAAAATTGACTTAATTGTATTGTGTCACCATAAGTGACGAATGACGTGCTAACTCGTGCAAAGTACCCAACTATTTTATGTGATGCATATTTTTTTTGCCTACTAAGTGACATATCTAACATTTTAGTTTCTTATAACAATTGTATGAAAAATTAAAAAAATAAAACAAAAAGTTTCAGGCCAATTTCGATTTAAGTCCAGATGTTTCAATTTGAAAACATTCTATTAGTGTTTTATTATTAACCAGGTTTATAACTCTATTTGAAGGACCACTAGAATGGGTGATTTAACTGCCCCGCGTATAACTCATACATGAGTTAAACGCTACACTTTTTTTTCGTCGACTAAAACCAATTATGTCTTACAAAATTCTATTTCAAAATGTTACACGTATAACTTTGAACCAAAAGCTAGGATTTAATCCATAATATCGTTTGCAAGAAATGGACTTAAATCTATTTGTGTAGAGATGGGAGTGGTAAGATGACTAGGTAATAATCTAGCAAGGAGTTTAGAGATACCAAAACTTTGGGCATTCATTTAATTTATCTCTTTTTTTCATGTTTTTAATCGTCACGTGATATGTCTAATTGACAGAAAACACTGATAGCACATTAAAATAAACCATAATATGTTTTTTTAATGATATTAGAATACGAAATGAATTCATATTCAATTATTTAAATATTCAATCGTATAAAGCTTAAAAACAAGATGGATTAGATTAAGTTTAGGTTTGGATTACTTAAATACATGTTATTGTCGCGGCACTTGTATATTAGTGACAACGTTAAATTGTCATTGATGACAATCACGTATTATTTATAAGATTTATAGTAATTATATTAGTTTTATTGTCAAAATAAATTTTGGCGACTTCTTATATTGTTTCACTAGTTTTTTATAACACTTCAAAGATTGTGAATAATGTGATAAGTTTTATCTTCTCACTAATTACAAAATTCATATGTAAAAATTTTAATTACACGATGAAATTTGAAAATATATACTATATAAGGAGAATCTCGTACATTGTTTTCTAGTCCCAACAAAATTATAATAGATTAATCACCTCTATTCTGAACAAACACTAATGCATTCTTTTTCACCATGTTCCCAACAAAAAATACTACAAAAAAATTTCACATAAATACTAAAATAATTTTCTACGTGTAAGGACACAAATTTCCAATTGAGTCCATATATAATTTTGGCTCAATTCCGGACAAAAACATTTATTCATAGGATAGTATTAAATGTAATATTCTCAAGCCTATGAAGTGTTTGTTGAAGACGTAGCGGCAAAGAGTGTAAAGCTTCATCAAATATGCCGGTTTGCGTGCCTCGTTTCTACGTCATCAATCATAGTTCCATGCTCCAAAGGTTTGAATGCAATTATATATATATAGGAGCTTGGAACATGTTTATTGGGTGTTAAGTTTTATAAAAACGGAGTTTTGTTTTAAGAAAAAAATTATATAAAACTTTAAAATAAGTTCATAAAGTTTTCTGGGCCAAAATCGAATTTTTCAATCTTTCTGGTCGTTCGTTAGATATGTCGTTCGAACGAGTTTTTTCGTTCGAACCAGATGTCGTTCGAACGAACCTGCCAACGAGTTACCTCTAAGGCATACTGGTCTGTCGTTAGAAATGTCGTTCGAACGAGATTATCGTTCTAACGAGATTTCCAACGAGCTTCTAACGAGTCCATTCTAGAGCGTTGTTAGAAGTCTCGTTCGAACGAGACTTCGTTCGAACGAAATGTCGTTCGAACGAGCTGTCAGGCGGGAACAGTTTTTGGCAGTTTTTCACCCACTTCCCCACTTGGTTTTTAACCAACTTTTTCAGACTTTATCTTGTGCGGGAATCACATTTTCCAAACCAACATTTCCATAACTCTTCCAACTTAGTTTATCTCTTAGAGAGAGTTTGAGAGTAAAAATGGTTTAGGAAAATGTTCATGTTTTGAGTGAGATTTTTAGAGAAAAATATTTTCATCACTCTAGTGTTTACACCCAATTGAGTTTATCCAAGTTCATATATTCATATCAAATCGCTTGGAGTTTGGCACCGGTTTATCTCTACCGAATTCAAGAAGAGAAGTTTTGGTTTGCTTCTACATCCATCAAAGAAGAAGACTTTTTGTTTGGATTCTACCCACATGGAGAAAGGCTCCATGCACGGGTGATGGTGACCATAAAAAGCCCCATCGGTGGATTCCGAGATCACGGTGGTGTTCCGAGGTTATCCGCTAGGAAGAGGTGTCTACAAGAAGAAGTGTCGAGGCTTGAGAGGGATCGAGTCAGTCGTTGTAAGTCTATCTGTCTTGTAATTGTAATTCCGTATCTAGTGGATTTGTGGCTAGGGCCGTCCGAGGTTGTTTCCCGTCTTGGGTTTTTCCTCGTACATCACGGCGTAGTGTGATTGGTTTATTTTATCTTGCATAAATAATTTAGAATGCATGCTTAGGATAATTTCAAGATAAAATTCGATTTAATTTATCACTCATTTAATTTGGGACTAAATTAAATATTGGGTAAAGTTTGTTTAATTCAAGTCATTTGCTAAAATTTGGTTTCGCCTAATTTTCTAATATTGATAAATATGACTTAGGCAAATTCTAGGACTTGATTAATTTTGTTGGACCATCATCCTTAAGCTTCCTCATCATTTTTACATAAAAGGAAATTAACTTTGATTTTAATTGAGAAAATCACCACGCACGGGGGAATCCAAGCCACTTTTCACTACGTTACTTGTACATAGAATTGTAAATGTGACTTTCAAGCTCTTCTTGTTGAAATGATATTCAACACAACAAAAAGCATTGCATAGTTGTTGCCACGAATCAATAACGATTAATACTCTCTATGACTTAAATGCATGGTTTATTTTTCAAATAAGAAGCACACTTTTTAAATAAACACAAACACCCCAAAAAGACATGACCATTCATGACTAACCATTCAGCTACATTTTTTATGAAATATATGTTTTTTTTGGATAATAATAAATTTTCAGTTTTTTTTTTCAATTCTTAAATTTATATCTATCCGTTACATGTCAAAATTTTATTAGGGGTTAGTGTCTTGGATACATTTGTAATTTGAAATACCTATGTAATTTTCATTCATTGGTAAATTATAAACTATTTATCAGCTTGCAAAAATAAAGTTAAAATTAAAATTAGAAGTTGTTTTATATAACATTAGATTTTTAGCTTATTAAAAACCTTGCAACATCGATAAGACCACAAAATCCAACAAAAAATATACATAGATCTGTAAAACCTGGAGATCAATGCTAATATCATTTATTCATTAATATAACACCAATATTATTCTATAATTGACAAGAAACTATGGGACCAAATTCTTGGACATGTTTGAGACATGATCACAATAGCCACAGAGAATATCCCCTTCTTCGGTTATGAATCCGATGGAGCCGAACAAGGTAGGCCAGCAATAGCGTTAGATGGACCGAATTGCGTTGCAACATCCCGCCCCAATATTTGTCTCTCCATTCATGAAAAATAGTATGAGCTCACTCAAACATGATTGAAGCTCAAACAAAGAGTCCCAACAATTAGACGAACCTAGTTTGTCGACCTTCAGCCGAGCCGCGAGGGTTGAGGTTGCGCCAAATGGTCGCGCCATGACCACGAACCCCATGAGAAAGGCTGCAAACAAAGTGAGAACAGGCTTCAACGTGGCAGACATATTTGTGAGATCTGGGTAGAAATTTAACTAGAGGAGAGGGTACAAAGTTTTTAGCTAAAAATGGTTTGATATATATAGTTAAAATATTGGTAGGATAATGAGTATAGGGAGGTTAAGGGACATGTTGAAATTAAGTGAGGAAAATAAAGGATTTTTCAGTTGTTAATTTGTTGTGTGGTGAAGAGTTTTCTCCCACGGACGAGAAATAACTCTTGGATACCCATGTTGTGAGGTAAAGAGTTTTATCCCCACGAACAGGAAATAACTCTTGGATGCCCCTATTGTGTTTTGATCAAATTATGTTTTATAAGTTATAGAGAGATAAGGAGGACAAACTTCAAAAAAAAAATTAAAAATATTTTTCTTTACTTTACACATGTTGATGAAATTTCAGTCAAATTTAGATTAAGGAAAAAAACTCTTAAAAGGAGCTTGTCCGCGTATTATTCAGCGTAAAAAACAAATTCTTTCATTTTAATAGAGGCATTGCAATCGAGACACTTCGCACCTCCACCTTGAGAGGGAAAAAAAATCTATAGCACATCTAATAGGAGCTAGTCCGGCCGTAATATAGCAGCCATGATCAGTTTTCGAGCTGGAGAACGATATTTTTCTCTAAGCAGCGAGGGGAATGGAAGGAGAACTCAATATAGACTCAAATTCACGCAAATTTTTTTTTAGGAGGTTGCTCTACACACAGGAGAGGTATGGTGGTTAAGTTCGTGTCTATGGAGGGCCACCAACAGTGCTGGAAAATTCTTTCAGATGAGAACGTGCACGGAAAGAAATATTATAGCATTTTCTTCGATTAGAGGGAAGGAGGCTATGTTGAATATAGTCATCAGGGGAGATGCTGTTAGGGCGCAAGTTCAGATTCCCGAGTCTGTTTCGGGAAGGGGGTGGGCTTTAGTTGGTGACGTGTTCAGAAGAATGGAACCTCAGGTGCTATGCAAATCTTTGGTTAAGGAGGATGGCAGCAAGCGCAAGGTCGTTGTGGGTAAGTCGTATCTGCAAGCAGTGGTCACGGAGCAGTGGCCTTTCTTGGCTATTAATATTCACGTAGACTTTACTCAAAAAACTGATATGATTGTAGAAGATGACTCTTGTCTGTCCAGGGTGGAATTTTTCCAGAGAGCATTGGTAGGCCGGTTCGGTAGTTTAGAAATCTCTCCACCTGCCATAGAGAAGGTGCCACAGTAGGCGCGATCAAGTTGGAAGCATGTGGGCAAACTTAAAGTAAGGCATTTTCATTCTTCACAATTCCTTTTTATTTTTGCTTCTGTTACAGAAGCAGATAGGGTGTTGGAAGAAAAGTTATGGAAGTATGGGGGTGAGAAGGTTTTTATTCAAAGGTGACATCCAATAGCAGGTTTCTCTTCGTTTCCATTAATCCAAGTTGCCTCATGGATACGTGTGGTGGGATTGCCAATGCATATATGGGGGGAATAATTCTTTAAAGTTATTGGAGATAAGTGTGGGGGATTTATTTAAGTGGACCATGCCACTTTGATGGGAGAAGAGATCCGATGGGTAAGAATCCTTGTGCTTGGAAAGACTGAGTTACCATTAAACATAAAAGTAGGTGTGTGGGGTGGGTGTTCGAATTAATGGTGTGGGAAGAATCCCCGAAGTGCTATGCTGGAAGAGAGGGAGAGGGATATGACAAGGTCTTAGTCCAACTGGGTAAGAATATTACTAAGACTCAAGTAGCTCCATCAACCCAATTGAATAAAATGGTGATGAACCATATAGGTCTGCATGCGGCTAGTGTGGACGTGGAAGTCCTGTGGGCATAGCTGCCAGTGGCGGCCAAAGCGGGTGTTGAGGCTGTCAGTGGGTCATTGGTGACTAAAGAGAAAGTGGTCGATCAGGCCGCCCCAAAGGCGACGGCATCGACGCAGCCCCAGACGGATGATGACACAGAAGGAAAGCTAGAGGTTCAAGAATACCAGGTGTTAGTAGTAGAAATTGTTCCCACTGAGTTTGTGAATTACCATGGAGACAAGGAGGAACACACCGCCGACGAAGTCGCTGTGGGGCAGTCGCGCATTGCCCTTGAATGGGTGGAACCCTAGTTGACAGATTCGATGTAGCCGTTATGTCAATCCTAGGAACGAATACATGCTCCAGTATCGACGAAAGGAAGTTCCAAGCATGCGCATGGGGGTGAGGTCTCTGTGATTAATAGGCAGGAGGCAGAACCTTTAATTAGTGGAGAAAAGTCATGTGAGTCCCCAGCTAGTAATATGAATGTGTGGGCAGGTGTAGTAGGTATTCCTATAAAGGATATTGCGAAAATTAAGGATGTGGGTGAGCATGTCATGATGATGTCCCAGGTGGCCGAGGTCAACTTAAATAAAGACAAGTCTAGTACCTCTTTAAGGGTTGGCATGGGGGAAAGGCTGAAGTAATAAAAATATTGCCACCCAGTGAGCATCACGTACATGATAGAATAGGGTCTAAAAGAAAAGAACATTTTTTAGTTTGTGGCTAGTTAAAAGAAAATTTTGTGTCCACAGACAGGAATGTTGGATCAGAGGTACAATTACGGGTTACTAATGTAGTCCCCAAGGTCACGCATGGTGTCAAAGTTGGTGGGCTTGCCAATCCAGACAAGGGGATACAATGTGAGGAACAAAAAGGGCTTCTATTGAATAAATATGGTGGTATTGTTAATAACCTGTTCAGCAAAAGTGTGGGTGGAAACCCAACCTGCAAGAAAAAAGATCAAGTTTCTAAGTGGCAAAATGTGAGGGTCAATGGTACCAGGGAGGGGGTTGACTCGCCTAAAGAGAGGGGTAAATCAGTAAGTGTAAATTTGTGGGGGGTGTGACACCCCGCCTAATAAAATACCGGGTGATCAGTCCTATACCAAATTAAAACAGGAATCCCAGTTGGATCATCCTTAGCATCACTGTTGAAAACTTTTTTAAAACTTACTAACCACCTAGTATTCCAAAAACTGGTACCAATTTTAACTTTTTAATTAAACAAAACAATACATGCAGAATTAAATATAAACCATTCACACAACTGAATGAGAATGAACTGAATCATAATAACACAACAGGCCGAATAAAATCACCGTCCACCAAAGAAATAATTCAAATACAAATGTTCAACATCTGAAAACTGTACCGAGAAGTCTGGGCGACAAGCCCTAAATAAAACTGAAACTGATACAAGATTCCTACTCTAGGAATGAATGAATGATGCGTCTAATCCAAACTCCTGCTAGCATCCACATATGCCGCAGCTCCGTGTCCCTGGAATAGATTATCAATCCTGGCGTCCCTGTGGCTGGACGCCTAAAAGGTTTTGAAAATAGTTTTATAGCAAGGGTTAGAACCCAACACATTTTGAAAATATTTAGCAAATGAATTAACAACAGTAATTTATAATGCATGAATGCTCTTCGTATTTAAGTTAGTGTCGCACTCCCTTGTGGACATTCTCACCCCTCCACTATTGTGCACACCTACCGGTTACCTTAAACCCACCTAGTTGTACTACCCCGTCCAACTAGTCCTGGTATAACCTTCCCTTACCATACTACTCTAACCCGAGTATAATAATTCTTGAATTATAAGTTATTTCACAATTAACTTAATTAAATTCCTCTTAAATAGTAACATATAACCGTATCACAAGTTATATAAAGTAAATACATCACCCACTGTATTATTCCCACAAATGAATAACTTAATTAATTTCTCATTAATTAACAACATATAACTGTAACCCGAGTTATATAAGGTAAATACATCACACACTGTATTATATCCTACATATAATATTTACTACCATATTATACGTAACTTTACTAACATCCACACATATATCATACATGTACCCATCCTTCCGACTTTACCCTCACCGGATGATTCCCTCTAAAATGCTATTGTAACAACCCAGGTTGTCGAGCGACTATTTTATACTATTTTGCCTAATGGGCAAATTTTATAAAATAGGGAATGTTGGAGTAAATATTATTTTCCCGTGAGACTTAGGGATAATATTTACTATGTTTTGACTATTTACCGTTATGAGAAGGTAAATAGTGTTATATTGTGTATTTTGCGTCGTTATATGTAGAACGACGGTTATGACCTATATATGATATTGGGTATAATTAATGAATTAAAATGGAATTGGGACGTAAAAATAGTTCACACTTTCCCGAATGCCAAAATAGGGAGTGCGATTGTTTTTAGAATAGTCGAGAGAGTCGAAATAAGTGCCCAGTTGTAATTTTTGGGATTTGGGCATTTTTAAGGGGTTATGACTCAATTAAGTGGTTACAAGTCATTTTAGTGGTGTATTAGCAATTAGGAGTGGGGGTTTATATTTTTAGACCCTTATAAATCCCCCACCCTCTTTCTTTTTCTTCATTTGTGTGAGAAAGCCAAAGGAGAGAGAGAGAGAGAGAGAGAGAGAGAGAGAGAGAGAGAGAGAGAGAGAGAAGAGAGAGTTGGGAGAAGTAGAGAGAAAGAGAGAGATGGAAGATTTTTGGGCCGGAATCCATCGCTACCGGAGGTGTTCCGAGACTACGAACCTCGAGGCAAGTTTCTTACTTGCTAGATATTGATTTAATGTGATAAATTGCATGTATAGTTAGATTTCGGAGATTTAACCCATAAATGGGTATTTGTTGATTTTGATGATTAAACCCTTAAATCTTAGTTTTAATTTGATTTGAGGATAAATTATTAGTTGTAGATGGTGTAGGAATGATTTGGTAGAATTAGATGTTGTTGATGTTGGGTAAAAGCAAAGAATGGAGGTTTTGGGATTTTAGGGTTTATGTAACCCGTCGCCCAAACTGGGCAAAATCTCAGGACCGAATCGATTCGGCCTTAAGGTCGAATCGATTCGGATAGGGAGAGGGATACAGGTCTTGCAGACCGAATCGATTCGGATTTAAAGCGAATCGATTCGGCAATTGCAGAAGGTCAGTTTTGCTCACCGAATCGATTCGGCTGTCTAGCGAATCGATTCGCAAGAGCGAATCGATTTGGCCCAAGGGACGAATCGATTCGGTTCCCCAGTTTTTGTGAGATTTTCTTATTTCGATTTTCAGCACTTTTCCTTTTAGGTCTAAGGTTTAGGAACCTTCCTTTGGGAAGTAATTCGGAGTCCTAGATGGGGGGTTTTGGGTAGACTAATGCCCTAGGATTTAATGGGATTTTTAGGCTTACCCGAGGGCTAAGTTGCGTAGGTTGATATCGGAATGATTTAGGAAATTAACCTAGAAATGAAATGGGAAGTTAAAATATTATGTTGAGATTTTGGGAGACACTCCATTATGGAGACTCACTTTGAGGGTTTATGAATTATATAAACTATTCGAGGCTATTTTGAGGTTAGGGGCACTTTGGGTCTTAGGCCATTAATAATATATGACTTAATAAGAATGAAATGCACCTTCTAAGAGTTGGTTATAAATGGCTAAATGGATGATTTTTGGAAATGTAAAATATGAGTTTTCAAAAATGGAAAAAGTAATGTTTTTCATAAATGTTAATTTATGGATACACACCTCTCTAAATCGCTATCATAAGGGAAGTTGCGCGCGTTCTGGTGAAGCCCCCTGGCTAATGATGCAGGGTGGATATAGCCCCTAGGCCATGCGATCGTTTGTTTATATATATTTTTCTGCGCTGGTTAGGAGATTCCGGGTGTGGTCTTGACTATCCTGCAGGCACATGGTCGCTTCCCGACGTTTCGATAGGATCCCAGGTTGTCTTGGAGGCCCTGGAAGATGATATCCATTTAGGGGCGCGCACAGTGGGGAAACCCGAACGGGCGGTCTTAGAATCGTTATATATATATTTATATAACTATTCTAAATCAAGTTGGACTTGATGCATGATGGAAGTGCCATAAAGAGCAAGATGTAAGGCCATAAAGAGCCTATGATGATGATCATATTCCTGATAAGGAAGATATTTTTACAAAGTGAACAATTGTGATACATGCCACTAGAGCATGAAAAGTATGATTATATTTTCTAATAAGGAACAAATTCATGAAATGAATTAGTTTACGATGAAAGAAATTTGGTAAACATTTGATAAAGTGTTGTACCATTTATATGTATACTCCTAAAGAAAGAATTAGGAATTGTGCCATTAGTTGATGGATGGATTTTATTTTATATTTTTCTTTGTGTAGCTGTAAATGTGAAATCCCACACTTATGCACACACATACATTTGTTGATTATTTCGTGCTTAGGGTCTAATGTATCTCGACGATCAACCTTGCCTAAGTAGTAGTGTATCGGGGGGGTTCCTTGTTTGGATTTCGCTTTGCGAGACACCCCACACACGAATAGGGCATAGTGTTGAGACTGGGGAGAAGTTAGCCTTCTGTTATTTCTATAACCTGAGCATCATTTATATTGCGCTAGGTTGCTGCTAGATTGAGAGGTGAGGAATATTATTGTTATCTGCAAGAGATTTACGCACTTACCTGCCATGCATTTTAGTCACATGGTAATCATATCAAACCCGGCCCTGACCGGTTTCTATATTTCATTGTGCTACATATTCCTTGCCATCACAGGTGCGCTTCCGCATGGACACCTGTATTTACATATTCCTTTCCAGTTGTCATGGAGCTACAGCATATTTCGAATGTTGTAGGATACTTGTAGTAGACGCTCCTCTCTATTGTACTCTAGTTATGTTCAGTACTTTTATTCGGGCGTGTTTGCCCAAGGTATTGCACTCTTTCATTATATTGTAAATATTGAATTGTAATACTTAATGTATTATTTGTATTGGTCTGTGCACCGACAGCTTATTCGGTGATTATTTATTGTATTGTCATACCTTATTCATCGATTTTTGATACCCACCGTTTTTACAAATGGGATTGTCTAAGTGTTTCTCTTTTACTTTTAAATTTTTTTTGTATATGACAATCCGTTTTCTAAAATGATTGGTGGTTATCTCATACTATTATTTTAATCGACAGTGATGCTAAGAATGGACCATCTCTGATTCCTGAAATTATTGGAGTATTGGGCTGGCCACCTATTATTTTAGTAGGCGGGTTGTCACAGATGGTATCAGAGCATTAGGTTCTAGAGTCCTTAGGAATCTGTGCGGATGTTTTACGTCTTCTGCGTTTCTCTCTGTTTGATGTAGAGCCTTAGGAATAAAGTCGTTGAATCCTCTTGTGAGATTTCGTTCTCCTGCTATGGTATGAGAACCCCGAAGATCTTCTACGCGTTTGTGTGAGGCTTGTAAGTCGTTAGATGAAGGGGCGTTGAGGAAAGCCATTGTGAAGGCGTCGTGGGATGGGATTTCTATAAGCTGTAGGCTGTGGCCGGGAATAAGGGCCGCTTTGGAGGTCTCTCCCTTTTTAGCATTATTTTATAATGCTGCCGTGACAATTAAGTACATTAACAATAGTTCTCCCGAGTACCGTTGTCGGTAGAGAGTGGTACTATGCTTGGGACTCCAAGCAATGTCAATTCGGAGTTGAGAGGTTCTTTATTAGGACCACATGTTGAAGTTCGGTTGGGTAGAGGAAGTGTAACCTCGTTCGGTGGAAGTATAAGGCCCGAGAGTTTGGCCTAGAGTTGGGTATAGGAATGCCCAGGTGTGAGGATTTGAGGAAAACCTTTCACCCTTAGGAGTAAGGTTGAAGTGGCGGTTATGATAGTCGCCTCTTTATGGTGGGGCAGAATGTTTTGCCCATAGAGAGTGCCTTTCAGTGGAAATGCTAGGCTCGTAAGTAAGTGTTGGAAACACTTTTGGAGAAGTAGTGTTCACGAGACCCCATTGGTGGACCTCCACCCGGGGAAGACTCGTGGAGATAAGGTTGGGGAAGCTGGTAGAATGTTCTCCTTGCTGAAGAAGTCAAGGGAACTATGCGTTCTGATCTTGCCAATTGAAGATAACCAGAAAGAATGGGACTCCTTGTTGAGTCATTGATGAAAGCATTTTGGTTCGGGTAAGACTAGAATGACGTGTCTTAGAACTATCGGTAGTAGCCAAGGAGGTTGGCTAGTATGTTGGTGGAATTTCCAACTAGGGTGCGAATGGTGCATTCCTTAGGTAAGATGGAGTAGTATGGTGTTAGCCCTAGATTCGGGTGTGTATATCGGGCTTGTGATAGTATCGGTACATATTTTTATATATAGTAAGCATATCTATGTGACTTCCATGATAAGGGAGTTCTGTCTTTTCCATCACACTCGTTATGGGGCGAGTGGTGATATGTGTGGTACGTGCTACTTGTATTATATATTATACGAGTAGAAATATCCTTAGATTTGTGGGTGTGGTAGCAAGCGAATAAATTGCGAGGCTATACTAGTTCTAGTTCTAGGAGGAGGACCAGTGGATCTATAATATCCCTCCTGGATACAGGTCGAGACTTTATAAAGGTGGTTTGCAGTATGTAGATAGTTTCCTTTATTTTTGTTTTTATTCTGTTTACTTTGCTTGTGTATGCTATTGCCTTATCTCCATGACCGACTAGTTAAGGTGACTGCGTGGAGGGGTTCCTTGTTTGGATTTCGCTTCGGCGAGACGCTCCACGCATGAACCTTAACGACGTAGGGAGTGGAGAGATGTGCATTTTCTTTTCTGTTCTTTTCTTCTTTCTTTTCTTTTCTTTTCTGTTGGTTAGTGCTGGGTTGGAATGTTTAGACAAGAACCACGTATATGAGTGATTAAGGGCTAAGTTAATGTGCGATATATGAGCGCGATGATAGTTTTCCTCTGAATCGATGTGGGGAAGACTATGATGATGAAGGTCCGATAGGGACTTATGGTTGTGTCTTACTGAGAAGGCCATTTGTTTAGAGACATATGTGTCTCTTGGGGTAGAGTATTAGTGGCATCTTACTGAAGGTAAATGCCTCAGTCGATTGTTATGGTAGGACGTAGACGTATATGTGTAGCAGTAGAATTTTGAGTTAGGATTCCATCGATCCCGATCATGTGTCTTCGACCGTTACTTCTCGACGACTGACAATGCGAGGTAGTAGTGTAACGGGAGGGTTCCTTGTTTGGATTTCGCTTCGGCAAGACGTCCCACGCATGAAACCGAGCAAATGTCAAAAGCCGGGAAAGGTCTTGGACACTAGGGATATTTATTATTATACTTATACTACTAGGTTAGAATAGATAGATTGACCTTAGGATTCTTAGGATGCTAGGCCCTTAGGGCATGCGGCGTTAGTTTAGGAAGATGGTGGGGAGTTGACCACAATAGGTTGTGGGTTAACTCTAAGTAGGATTTGGTCCCTAGACGAGAAGTATGGGATTTTGAGCTCGTTAGAATGTTTGGCCATTAGTGGTGAGGCCTCTCGTAGTTAGAGGGTTACACGGGTAACCTACCTTTGGAGGATTTGAAGTATAAGCTGATTTTTCTCATGCACTCATGTTGTTAATCGAGAGTGGATTTAACGAACGAGTCTTTGCTAGGAACAGGAAGTATGAATGTGGAAACATGAACCTATTGTTCATGTGTCTCACAGTTTTAAGAAGCGTCATCCCACGCTTGATTTAAAGTTCATGGCGGTAGTATTTGCCTTAAGGACTTAGAGGCATTTCTCCTGGGCAGGAATTTGGGTCTTTTCACGAATAACAAGTTTGTGACCGTGAAGGAATATCGTTAAGATATTCCCTTTCTCTAAGGCAGTGCGAACGGGAGTAGTATAGGCGCCGAGTAGATACCGTCTTAGAGTTTATTCATGGCATGGAATGCCAAGTTGAGTGAGTTTCACCAAGGGGACGCTATTGTAAAAGCGTTCAGGTCCATGATTGACCCTTTAACTTACTAGTATGTAGGGAGTAGTGTGGAACGAGGACGGGTATATCCGTGGACATTTTATCAAATTATCGATAATGCAATGGTCATGATTCTAGTTAAGGGAACTGTGGATCATTTGATCAATCGCTGCTTGCTCGATGGAAATGGGCGGACTAAGCGGGAGGTGTACGCCCAACTCTTCTTAATAGGAGTTTTAGATCTGTATGTGATTCCTATCAAACGGTAGTGAACCGAGACGAGACATTCGTGTCAAGGTACAGATAAAGTCTCCAGGGAGAAATGGGAAACCGTTGGGATATGGGGTATATCCTACCACCCGTAAGTGGAGGAGTTGATTTGATTTAAAGCAGAGATCGGATTAGTAGTTCTTATGGATCAAACTTCCGTGCAATAGTTCGGATTGTTTTCGATAAACGTTAGGTCGTGCGTAGCCTAGTATAGATGGCGATATGCCTTGTCTACTCGTTGGAATGGAAACGGTGAATAGTATATTCCCAGGACTGGGAGTGGTCCGGGAACCTTCCTTTAGATTGGGCTCAGTGAGCAAGTAAACTTTTGAGGGTTACGCCAACGCGAGTAGAAGTTAGTAGTGTTGGGGTTAGCAATTGTAAGTTAGTGGAGTTATTCCCTAGTAAGGGTGTAATGTGTTGAGGAAGTAAGGCAATTAGTGTCGAGCTTGTGTGGGTATCTCCTCCCGTAGTAGAAGGGTAGGATCGATAGTTTCTGAGATCGATAGCGATGACCTTAGTCTGAGTCCTATGGGGACATTTCTATTCGGGGGATTGCTAGTATGATAGCACGTTTTTTTTTTATTATAGTATACCCTGTATATGGTATTGGGTTACGCCTGAATTTTGAGGGAAAAATTCCCCTTTAAGGGGGGGAGTATGTAACAACCCAGGTTTTCGAGCGACTATTTTATACTATTTTGCCTAATGGGCTAATTTTATAAAATAGGGAATGTTGGAGTAAATATTATTTTCCCGTGAGACTTAGGGATAATATTTACTATGTTTTGACTATTTACCGTTATGAGAAGATAAATAGTGTTATATTGTGTATTTTGCGTCGTTATATGTAGAACGACGGTTATGACCTATATATGATATTGGGTATAATTAATGAATTAAAATGGAATTGGAACGTAAAAATAGTTCACACTTTCCCGAATGCCAAAATAGGGATTGCAGTTGTATTTAGAATAATCGAGATAGTCGAAATAAGTGCCCAGTTGTAATTTTTGGGATTTGGGCTTTTTTAAGGGGTTATGACTCAATTAAGTGGTTACAAGTCATTTTAGTGGTGTATTAGCAATTAGGAGTGGGGGTTTATATTTTTAGACCCTTATAAATCCCCCACCCCCTTTCTTTTTCTTCATTTGTGTGAGAAAGCCAAAGGAGAGAGAGAGAGAGAGAGAGAGAGAGAGAGAAGAGAGAGTTGGGAGAAGTAGAGAGAAAGGGAGAGATGGAAGATTTTTGGGCCGGAATCCGTCGCTACCGGAGATGTTCTGAGACTACGAACCTCGAGGCAAGTTTCTTACTTGCTAGATATTGATTTAATGTGATAAATTGCATGTATAGTTAGATTTCAGAGATTTAACCCATAAATGGGTATTTGTTGATTTTGATGATTAAACCCTTAAATCTTAGTTTTAATTTGATTTGAGGATAAATTATTAGTTGTAGATGGTGTAGGAATGATTTGGTAGAATTAGATGTTGTTGATGTTGGGTAAAAGCAAAGAATGGAGGTTTTGGGATTTTAGGGTTTATGTAACCCGTCGCCCAAACTGGGCAAAATCTCAGGACCGAATCGATTCGACCTTAAGGGCGAATCGATTCGGATAGGGAGAGCGATACAGGTCTTGCAGACCGAATCGATTCGGATTTAAAGTGAATTGATTCGGCAATTGCAGAAGGTCAGTTTTGCTCACCGAATTGATTCGGCTGTCTAGCGAATCGATTCGCAAGAGCGAATCGATTCGGCCCAAGGGACGAATCGATTCGGTTCCCCTGTTTTTGTGAGATTTTCTTATTTTGATTTTCAGCCCTTTTCCTTTTAGGTCTAAGGTTTAGGAACCTTCCTTTGGGAAGTAATTCGGAGTCCTAGATGGGGGTCTTGGGTAGACTAATGCCCTAGGATTTAATGGGATATTTAGGCTTACCCGAGGGCTAAGTTGCGTAGGTTGATATCCGAATGATTTAGGAAATTAACCTAGAAATGAAATGGGAAGTTAAAATATTATGTTGAGCTTTTGGGAGACACTCCATTATGGAGACTCACTTTGAGGGTTTATGAATTATATAAACTATTCGAGGCTATTTTGAGGTTAGGGGCACTTTGGGTCTTAGGCCATTAATAATATATGACTTAATAAGAATGAAATGCACCTTCTAAGAGTTGGTTCTAAATGGCTAAATGGATGATTTTTGGAAATGTAAATTATGAGTTTTCAAAAATGGAAAAAGTAATGTTTTTCATAAATGTTAATTTATGGATACACACCTCTCTAAATCGCTATCATAAGGGAAGTTGCGCGCGTTCTGGTGAAGCCCCTTGGCTAATGATGCAGGGTGGATATAGTCCCTAGGCCATGTGAGAGTTTGTTTATATATATTTTTCTACGCTGGTTAGGAGATTCCGGGTGTGGTCTTGACTATCCCGCAGGCACATTGTCGCTTCCCGACGTTTCGATAGGATCCCAGGTTGTCTTGGAGGCCCTGGAAGATGATAGCCATTTAGGGGCGCGCAGAGTGGGGAAACTCGGATGGGCGGTCTTAGAATCGTTATATATATATTAATATAACTATTCTAAAGCAAGTTGGACTTGATGCATGATGGAAGTGCCATAAATAGCAAGATGTAAGGCCATAAAGAGCCTATGATGATGATCATATTCCAAATAAGGAAGATATTTTTACAAAGTGAACAATTGTGATAAATGCCACTAGAGCATGAAAAGTATGATTATATTTTCTAATAAGGAACAAATTCATGAAATGAATTAGTTTACAATGAAAGAAATTTGGTAAACATTTGATAAAGTGTTGTACCATTTATATGTATACTCCTAAAGAAAGAATTAGGAATTGTGCCATTAGTTGATGGATGGATTTTATTTTATATTTTTCTTTGTGTAGCTGTAGATGTGACCTCCCACACTTATGCACACACATACATTTGTTGATTATTTCGTGCTTAGGGTCTAATGTATCTCGACGATCAACCTTGCCTAAGTAGTAGTGTATCGGGGGGGTTTCTTGTTTGGATTTCGCTTTGCGAGACACCCCACGCACGAATAGGGCATAGTGTTGTGATTGGGGAGAAGTTAGCCTTCTGTTCTTTCTATAACCTGAGCATCATTTATATTGCGCTAGGTTGCTGCTAGATTGAGAGGCGAGGAATATTATTGTTATCTGCGAGAGATTTATGAACTTATCTGCCATGCATTTTAGTCACATGGTAATCATATCAAACCCGGCCCTGACCGGTTTCTATATTTCTTTGTGCTGCATATTCCTTGCCGTCACAGGTGCGCTTCCGTATGGACACCTGTATTTACATATTCCTTTCCAGTTGTCATGGAGCTACAGCATATTTCGGATGTTGTAGGATACTTGTAGTAGACGCTCCTCTCTATTATACTCTAGTTATGTTCAGTACTTTTATTCGGGCGTGTTTGCCTAAGGTATTGCACTCTTTCATTATATTGTAAATATTAAATTGTAATACTTAATGTATTGTTTGTATTGGTCTGTGCACCGACAACTTATTCGTTGATTATTTATTGTATTGTCATACCTTATTCATCGATTTTTGATACCCACCGTTTTTACAAATGGGATTGTCTAAGTGTTTCTCTTTTACTTTTAAATTTTTTTTGTATATGACAATCCGTTTTCTAAAATGATTGGTGGTTATCTCATACTATTATTTTAATCGACAGTGATGCTAAGAATGGACCATCTCTGATTCCTGAAATTATTGGAGTATTGGGCTGGCCACCTATTATTTTAGTAGGCGGGTTGTCACAGATGGTATCAGAGCTTTAGGTTTTAGAGTCCTTAGGAATCTGTGCGGATGTTTTACGTCTTCTGCGTTTCTCTCTGTTTGATGATGAGCCTTAGGAATAAAGTCGTTGAATCCTCTTGTGAGATTTCGTTCTCCTGCTATGGTATTAGAACCCCGAAGATCTTCTACCCGTTTGTGTGAGGCTTGTAAGTTGTTAGATGAAGGGGCGTTGAGGAAGGCCATTGTGAAGGCGTCGTGGGATGGGATTTCTATAAGCTGTAGGCTGTGGCCGGGAATAAGGGCCGCTTTGGAGGTCTCTCCCTTTTTAGAATTATTTTATAATGCTGCCGTGACAATTAAGTACAGTGACAATAGTTCTCCCGAGTACCGTTGTCGGTAGAGAGTGGTACTATGCTTGGGACTCCAAGCAATGTCAATTCGGAGTTGAGAGGTTCTTTATTAGGACCACATGTTGAAGTTCGGTTGGGTAGAGGAAGTGTAACCTCGTTCGGTGGAAGTATAAGGCCCGAGAGTTTGGCCTAGAGTTGGGTATAGGAATGCCCAGGTGTGAGGATTTGAGGAAAACCTTTCACCCTTAGGAGTAAGGTTGAAGTGGCGGTTATGATAGTCGCCTCTTTATGGTGTGGCAGAATGTTTTGCCCATAGAGAGTGCCTTTCAGTGGAAATGTTAGGCTCGTAAGTAAGTGTTGGAAACACTTTTGGAGAAGCAGTGTTCATGAGACCCCATTGGTGGACCTCCACCCGGGGAAGACTCGTGGAGATAAGGTTGGGGAAGCTGGTAGAATGTTCTCCTTGCTGAAGAAGTCAAGGGAACTATGCGTTCTGATCTTGCCAATTGAAGATAGCCAGAAAGAATGGGACTCCTTGTTGAGTCATTGATGAAAGCATTTTGGTTCGGGTAAGACTAGAATGACGTGTCTTAGAACTATCGGTAGTAGCCAAGGAGGTTGGCTAGTATGTTGGTGGAATTTCCAACTAGGGTGCGAATGGTGCATTCCTTAGGTAAGATGGAGTAGTATGGTGTTAGCCCTAGATTCGGGTGTGTATATCGGGCTTGTGATAGTATCGGTACATATTTTTATATATAGTAAGCATATCTATGTGACTTCCATGATAAGGGAGTTCTGTCTTTTCCATCACACTCGTTATGGGGCGAGTGGTGATATGTGTGGTACGTGCTACTTGTATTATATATTATACGAGTAGAAATATCCTTAGATTTGTGGGTGTGGTAGCAAGCGAATAAATTGCGAGGCTATACTAGTTCTAGTTCTAGGAGGAGGACCAGTGGATCTATAATATCCCTCCTGGATACAGGTCGAGACTTTATAAAGGTGGTTTGCAGTATGTAGATAGTTTCCTTTATTTTTGTTTTTATTCTGTTTACTTTGCTTGTGTATGCTATTGCCTTATCTCCATGACCGACTAGTTAAGGTGACTACGTGGAGGGGTTCCTTGTTTGGATTTCGCTTCGGCGAGACGCTTCACACATGAACCTTAACGACGTAGGGAGTGGAGAGATGTGCATTTTCTTTTCTGTTCTTTTCTTCTTTCTTTTCTTTTCTTTTCTGTTGGTTAGTGCTGGGTTGGAAAGTTTAGACAAGAACCACGTATATGAGTGATTAAGGGCTAAGTTAATGTGCGATATATGAGCGCGATGATAGTTTTCCTCTGAATCGATGTGGGGAAGACTATGATGATGAAGGTCCGATAGGGACTTATGGTTGTGTCTTAATGAGAAGGCCATTTGTTTAGAGACATATGTGTCTCTTGGGGTAGAGTATTAGTGGCATCTTACTGAAGGTAAATGCCTCAGTCGATTGTTATGGTAGGACGTAGACGTATATGTGTAGCAGTAGAATTTTGAGTTAGGATTCCATCGATCTCGATCATGTGTCTTCGACCGTTACTTCTCGACGACTGACAATGCGAGGTAGTAGTGTAACGGGAGGGTTCCTTGTTTGGATTTCGCTTCGGCAAGACGTCCCACGCATGAAACCGAGCTAATGTCAGAAGCCGGGAAAGGTCTTGGACACTAGGGATATTTATTATTATACTTATACTACTAGGTTAGAATAGATAGATTGACCTTAGGATTCTTAGGATGCTAGGCCCTTAGGGCATGCGGCGTTAGTTTAGGAAGATGGTGGGGAGTTGACCACAATAGGTTGTGGGTTAACTCTAAGTAGGATTTGGTCCCTAGACGAGAAGTATGGGATTTTGAGCTCGTTAGAATGTTTGGCCATTAGTGGTGAGGCCTCTCGTAGTTAGAGGGTTACACGGGTAACCTACCTTTGGAGGATTTGAAGTATAAGCTGATTTTTCTCATGCACTCGTGTTGTTAATCGAGAGTGGATTTAACGAACGAGTCTTTGCTAGGAACAGGAAGTATGAATGTGGAAACATGAACCTATTGTTCGTGTGTCTCACAGTTTTAAGAAGCGTCATCCCACGCTTGATTTAAAGTTCATGGCGGTAGTATTTGCCTTAAGGACTTAGAGGCATTTCTCCTGGGCAGGAATTTGGGTCTTTTCACGAATAACAAGTTTGTGACCGTGAAGGAATATCGTTAAGATATTCCCTTTCTCTAAGGCAGTGCGAACGGGAGTAGTATAGGCGCCGAGTAGATACCGTCTTAGAGTTTATTCATGGCATGGAATGCCAAGTGGAGTGAGCTTCACCAAGGGGACGCTATTGTAAAAGCGTTCAGGTCCATGATTTACCCTTTAACTTACTAGTATGTAGGGAGTAGTGTGGAACGAGGACGGGTATATCCGTGGACATTTTATCAAATTATTGATAATGCAACGGTCATGATTCTAGTTAAGGCAACTGTGGATCATTTGATCAATCGCTGCTTGCTCGATGGAAATGGGCGGACTAAGCGGGAGGTGTACGCCCAACTCTTCTTAATAGGAGTTTTAGATCTGTATGTGATTCCTATCAAATGGTAGTGAACCGAGACGAGACATTCGTGTCAAGGTACAAATAAAGTCTCCAGGGAGAAATGGGAAACCGTTGGGATATGGGGTATATCCTACCACCCGTAAGTGGAGGAGTGGATTTGATTTAAAGCAGAGATCGGAGTAGTAGTTCTTATGGATGAAACTTCCGTGCAATAGTTCGGATTGTTTTCGATAAACGTTAGGTCGTGCGTAGCCTAGTATAGATGGAGATATGCCTTGTCTACTCGTTGGAATGGAAACAGCGAATAGTATATTCCCAGGACTGGGAGTGGTCCGGGAACCTTCCTTTAGATTGGGCTCAGTGAGCAAGTAAACTTTTGAGGGTTACGCCAACGCGAGTAGAAGTTAGTAGTGTTGGGGTTAGCAATTGTAAGTTAGTGGAGTTATTCCCTAGTAAGGGTGTAATGTGTTTAGGAAGTAAGGCAATTAGTGTCGAGCTTGTGTGGGTATCTCCTCCCGTAGTAGAAGGGTAGGATCGATAGTTTCTGAGATCGATAGCGATGACCTTAGTCTGAGTCCTATGGGGACATTTCTATTCGGGGGATTGCTAGTATGATAGCACGTTTTTTTTTTATTATAGTATACCCTGTATATGGTATTGGGTTACGCCTGAATTTTGAGGGAAAAATTCCCCTTTAAGGGGGGGAGTATGTAACAACCCAGGTTTTCGAGCGACTATTTTATACTATTTTGCCTAATGGGCTAATTTTATAAAATAGGGAATGTTGGAGTAAATATTATTTTTCCGTGAGACTTAGGGATAATATTTACTATGTTTTGACTATTTACCGTTATGAGAAGATAAATAGTGTTATATTGTGTATTTTGCGTTGTTATATGTAGAACGACGGTTATGACCTATATATGATATTGGGTATAATTAATGAATTAAAATGGAATTGGAACGTAAAAATAGTTTACACTTTCCCGAATGCCAAAATAGGGAGTGCGGTTGTTTTTAGAATAATCGAGATAGTCGAAATAAGTGCCCAGTTGTAATTTTTGGGATTTGGGCTTTTTTAAGGGGTTATGACTCAATTACGTGGTTACAAGTCATTTTAGTGGTGTATTAGCAATTAGGAGTGGGGGTTTATATTTTTAGACCCTTATAAATCCCCCACCCCCTTTCTTTTTCTTCATTTGTGTGAGAAAGCCAAAGGAGAGAGAGAGAGAGAGAAGAGAGAGTTGGGAGAAGTAGAGAGAAAGAGAGAGATGGAAGATTTTTGGGCCGGAATCCGTCGCTACCGGAGGTGTTCCGAGACTACGAACCTCGAGGCAAGTTTCTTACTTGCTAGATATTGATTTAATGTGATAAATTGCATGTATAGTTAGATTTCAGAGATTTAACCCATAAATGGGTATTTGTTGATTTTGATGATTAAACCCTTAAATCTTAGTTTTAATTTGATTTGAGGATAAATTATTAGTTGTAGATGGTGTAGGAATGATTTGGTAGAATTAGATGTTGTTGATGTTGGGTAAAAGCAAAGAATGGAGGTTTTGGGATTTTAGGGTTTATGTAACCCGTCGCCCAAACTGGGCAAAATCTCAGGACCGAATCGATTCGGCCTTAAGGGCGAATCGATTCGGATAGGGAGAGGGATACAGGTCTTGCAGACCGAATCGATTCGGATTTAAAGCGAATTGATTCGGCAATTGCAGAAGGTCAATTTTGCTCACCGAATTTATTCGGCTGTCTAGCGAATCGATTCGGTTCCCCTGTTTTTGTGAGATTTTCTTATTTTGATTTTCAGCCCTTTTCCTTTTAGGTCTAAGGTTTAGGAACCTTCCTTTGGGAAGTAATTCGGAGTCCTAGATGGGGGTCTTGGGTAGACTAATGCCCTAGGATTTAATGGGATATTTAGGCTTACCCGAGGGCTAAGTTGCGTAGGTTGATATCCGAATGATTTAGGAAATTAACCTAGAAATGAAATGGGAAGTTAAAATATTATGTTGAGCTTTTGGGAGACACTCCATTATGGAGACTCACTTTGAGGGTTTATGAATTATATAAACTATTCGAGGCTATTTTGAGGTTAGGGGCACTTTGGGTCTTAGGCCATTAATAATATATGACTTAATAAGAATGAAATGCACCTTCTAAGAGTTGGTTATAAATGGCTAAATGGATGATTTTTGGAAATGTAAAATATGAGTTTTCAAAAATGGAAAAAGTAATGTTTTTCATAAATGTTAATTTATGGATACACACCTCTCTAAATCGCTATCATAAGGGAAGTTGCGCGCGTTCTGGTGAAGCCCCCTGGCTAATGATGCAGGGTGGATATAGTCCCTAGGCCATGTGAGAGTTTATTTATATATATTTTTCTACGCTGGTTAGGAGATTCCGGGTGTGGTCTTGACTATCCCGCAGGCACATTGTCGCTTCCCGACGTTTCGATAGGATCCCAGGTTGTCTTGGAGGCCCTGGAAGATGATAGCCATTTAGGGGCGCGCAGAGTGGGGAAACCCGGACGGGCGGTCTTAGAATCGTTATATATATATTAATATAACTATTCTAAATCACGTTGGACTTGATGCATGATGGAAGTGCCATAAAGAGCAAGATGTAAGGCCATAAAGAGCCTATGATGATGATCATATTCCTGATAAGGAAGATATTTTTACAAAGTGAACAATTGTGATAAATGCCACTAGAGCATGAAAAGTATGATTATATTTTCTAATAAGGAACAAATTCATGAAATGAATTAGTTTACAATGAAAGAAATTTGGTAAACATTTGATAAAGTGTTGTACCATTTATATGTATACTCCTAAAGAAAGAATTAGGAATTGTGCCATTAGTTGATGGATGGATTTTATTTTATATTTTTCTTTGTGTAGCTGTAGATGTGACCTCCCACACTTATGCACACACATACATTTGTTGATTATTTCGTGCTTAGGGTCTAATGTATCTCGACGATCAACCTTGCCTAAGTAGTAGTGTATCGGGGGGGTTCCTTGTTTGGATTTCGCTTTGCGAGACACCCCACGCATGAATAGGGCATAGTGTTGAGACTGGGGAGAAGTTAGCCTTCTGTTCTTTCTATAACCTGAGCATCATTTATATTGCGCTAGGTTGCTGCTAGATTGAGAGGCGAGGAATATTATTGTTATCTGCGAGAGATTTATGAACTTACCTGCCATGCATTTTAGTCACATGGTAATCATATCAAACCCGGCCCTGACCGGTTTCTATATTTCTTTGTGCTGCATATTCCTTGCCATCACAGGTGCGCTTCCGCATGGACACCTGTATTTACATATTCCTTTCCAGTTGTCATGGAGCTACAGCATATTTCGGATGTTGTAGGATACTTGTAGTAGACGCTCCTCTCTATTATACTCTAGTTATGTTCAGTACTTTTATTCGGGCGTGTTTGCCTAAGGTATTGCACTCTTTCATTATATTGTAAATATTAAATTGTAATACTTAATGTATTGTTTGTATTGGTCTGTGCACTGACAGCTTATTCGGTGATTATTTATTGTATTGTCATACCTTATTCATCGATTTTTGATACCCACCGTTTTTACAAATGGGATTGTCAAAGTGTTTCTCTTTTACTTTTAAAATTTTTTTGTATATGACAATCCGTTTTCTAAAATGATTGGTGGTTATCTCATACTATTATTTTAATCGACAGTGATGCTAAGAATGGACCATCTCTGATTCCTGAAATTATTGGAGTATTGGGCTGGCCACCTATTATTTTAGTAGGCGGGTTGTCACAGATGGTATCAGAGCATTAGGTTCTAGAGTCCTTAGGAATCTGTGCGGATGTTTTACGTCTTCTGCGTTTCTCTCTGTTTGATGTAGAGCCTTAGGAATAAAGTCGTTGAATCCTCTTGTGAGATTTCGTTCTCCTGCTATGGTATTAGAACCCCGAAGATCTTCTACCCGTTTGTGTGAGGCTTGTAAGTTGTTAGATGAAGGGGCGTTGAGGAAGGCCATTGTGAAGGCGTCGTGGGATGGGATTTCTATAAGCTGTAGGATGTGGCCGGGCATAAGGGCCGCTTTGGAGGTCTCTCCCTTTTTAGTATTATATTATAATGTTGCCTAGACTACTAAGTACAGTGACAATAGTTCTCCCGAGTACCGTTGTCGGTAGAGAGTGGTACTATGCTTGGGACTCCAAGCAATGTCAATTCGGAGTTGAGAGGTTCTTTATTAGGACCACATGTTGAAGTTCGGTTGGGTAGAGGAAGTGTAACCTCGTTCGGTGGAAGTATAAGGCCCGAGAGTTTGGCCTAGAGTTGGGTATAGGAGTGCCGAGGTGTGAGGATTTGAGGAAAACCTTTCACCCTTAGGAGTAAGGTTGAAGTGGCGGTTATGATAGTCGCCTCTTTATGGTGGGGCAGAATGTTTTGCCCATAGAGAGTGCCTTTCAGTGGAAATGCTAGGCTCGTAAGTAAGTGTTGGAAACACTTTTGGAGAAGCAGTGTTCATGAGACCCCATTGGTGGACCTCCACCCGGGGAAGACTTGTGGAGCTAAGGTTGGGAAGCTGGTAGAATGTTCTCCTTGCTGAAGAAGTCAAGGGAACTATGCGTTCGGATCTTGCCAATTGAAGATAACCGGCAAGAATGGAACTCCTTGTTGAGTCATTGATGAAAGCAGTTTGGTTCGGGTAAGACTAGAATGACGTGTCTTAGAACTATCGGTAGTAGCCAAGGAGGTTGGCTAGTATGTTGGTGGAATTTCCAACTAGGGTGCGAATGGTGCATTCCTTAGGTAAGATGGAGTAGTATGGTGTTAGCCCTAGATTTGGGTGTGTATATCGGGCTTGTGATAGTATCGGTACATATTTTTATATATAGTAAGCATATCTATGTGACTTCCATGATAAGGGAGTTCTGTCTTTTCCATAACACTCGTTATGGGGCGAGTGGTGATATGTGTGGTACGTGCTACTTGTATTATATATTATACGAGTAGAAATATCCTTAGATTTGTGGGTGTGGTAGCAAGCAAATAAATTGTGAGGCTATCCTAGTTCTAGTTCTAGGAGGAGGACCAGTGGATCTATAATATCCCTCCTGGATACAGGTCGAGACTTTATAAAGGTGGTTTGCGGTATGTAGATAGTTTCCTTTATTTTTCTTTTTATTCTGTTTACTTTGCTTGTGTATGCTATTGCCTTATCTCCATGACCGACTAGTTAAGGTGACTGCGTGGAGGGGTTCCTTGTTTGGATTTCGCTTCGGCGAGACGCTCCACGCATGAACCTTAACGACGTAGGGAGTGGAGAGATGTGCATTTTCTTTTCTGTTCTTTTCTTCTTTCTTTTCTTTTCTTTTCTGTTGGTTAGTGCTGGGTTGGAAAGTTTAGACAAGAACCACGTATATGAGTGATTAAGGGCTAAGTTAATGTGCGATATATGAGCGCGATGATAGTTTTCCTCTGAATCGATGTGGGGAAGACTATGATGATGAAGGTCCGATAGGGACTTATGGTTGTGTCTTAATGAGAAGGCCATTTGTTTAGAGACATATGTGTCTCTTGGGGTAGAGTATTAGTGGAATCTTACTGAAGGTAAATGCCTCAGTCGATTGTTATGGTAGGACGTAGACGTATATGTGTAGCAGTAGAATTTCGAGTTAGGATTCCGTCGATCCCGATCATGTGTCTTCGACCGTTACTTCTCGATGACTGACAATGCGAGGTAGTAGTGTAACGGAGGGTTCCTTGTTTGGATTTCTCTTCGGCGAGACGTCCCACGCATGAAACCGAGCTAATGTCAGAAGCCGGGAAAGGTCTTGGACACTAGGGATATTTAGTATTATACTTATACGACTAGGTTAGAATAGATAGATTGACCTTAGGATTCTTAGGATGCTAGGCCCTTAGGGCATGCGGCGTTAGTTTAGGAAGAGGGTGGGGAGTTGACCACAATAGGTTGTGGGTTAACTCTAAGTAGGATTTTGTCCCTAGACGAGAAGTATGGGATTTCGAGCTCGTTAGAATGTTTGGCCATTAGAGGTGAGGCCTCTCGTAGTTAGAGGGTTACACGGGTAACCTACCTTTGGAGGAGTTGAAGTATAAGCTGATTTTTCTCCTGCACTCGTGTTGTTAATCGAGAGTGGATTTAACGAACGAGTCTTTGCCAGGAACGGGATGTATGAATGTGGAAACATGAACCTATTGTTCGTGTGTCTCACAATTTTAAGAAGCGTTATCCCACGCTTGAGTTAAAGTTCATGGCGGTAGTATTTTCCTTAAGGACTTAGAGGCATTTCTCCTAGGCAGGAATTTGGGTCTTTTCACGAATAACAAGTTTGTTACCGTGAAGGACTATCGTTAAGATATTCCCTTTCTCTAAGGAAGTGCGAATGGAAGTAGTATAGGCGCCGAGTAGATACCATCTTAGAGTTTATTCATGGCATGGAATGCCAAGTGGAGTGAGCTTCACCAAGAGGACGCTATTGTAAGAGCGTTCAGGTCCATGATTGACCCTTTAACTTACTAGTATGTAGGGAGTAGTGTGGAACGAGGACGGGTATATCCGTGGACATTTTATCGAATTATCGATAATGCAACGGTCATGATTCTAGTTGAGGCAACTGTGGATCATTTGATCAATCGCTGCTTGCTCGATGGAAATGGGCGGACTAAGCGGGAGGTGTACGCCCAACTCTTATTAATAGGAGTTTTAGATCTATATGCGATTCCTATCAAACGGTAGTGAACCGAGACGAGACATTCGTGTCAAGGTACAGATAAAGTCTCCAGGGAGAAATAGGAAACCGTTGGGATATGGGGTATATCCTACCACCCGTAAGTGGAGGGGTGGATTTGATTTAAAGGAGAGATCGGAGTAGTAGTTCTTATGGATCAAACTTCCGTGCAATAGTTCGGATTGTTTTCGATAAACGTTAGGTCGTGCGTAGCCTAGTATAGATGGAGATATGCCTTGTCTACTCGTTGGAATGGAAACAGCGAATAGTATATTCCCAGGACTGGGAGTGGTCCGGGAACCTTCCTTTAGATTGGGCTCAGTGAGCAAGTAAACTTTTGAGGGTTACGCCAACGCGAGTAGAAGTTAGTAGTGTTGGGGTTAGCAATTGTAAGTTAGTGGAGTTATTCCCTAGTAAGGGTGTAATGTGTTTAGGAAGTAAGGCAATTAGTGCCGAGCTTGTGTGGGTATCTCCTCCCGTAGTAGAAGGGTAGGATCGATAGTTTCTGAGATCGATAGCGATGACCTTAGTCTGAGTCCTATGGGGAAATTTCTATTCGGGGGATTGCTAGTATGATAGCACGTTTTTTTTTATAGTATACCCTGTATATGGTATTGGGTTACGCCTGAATTTTGAGGGCAAAATTCCCCTTTAAGGGGGGGGAGTATGTAACAACCCAGGTTTTCGAGCGACTATTTTATACTATTTTGCCTAATGGGCTAATTTTATAAAATAGGGAATGTTGGAGTAAATATTATTTTCCCGTGAGACTTAGGGATAATATTTACTATGTTTTGACTATTTACCGTTATGAGAAGATAAATAGTGTTATATTGTGTATTTTGCGTCGTTATATGTAGAACGACGGTTATGACCTATATATGATATTGGGTATAATTAATGAATTAAAATGGAATTGGAACGTAAAAATAGTTCACACTTTCCCGAATGCCAAAATAGGGAGTGCGGTTGTTTTTAGAATAGTCGAGATAGTCGAAATAAGTGCCCAGTTGTAATTTTTGGGATTTGGGCTTTTTTAAGGGGTTATGACTCAATTAAGTGGTTACAAGTCATTTTAGTGGTGTATTAGCAATTAGGAGTGGGGGTTTATATTTTTAGACCCTTATAAATCCCCCACCCCCTTTCTTTTTCTTCATTTGTGTGAGAAAGCCAAAGGAGAGAGAGAGAGAGAGAGAAGAAAGAGTTGGGAGAAGTAGAGAGAAAGAGAGAGATGGAAGATTTTTCGGCCGGAATCCGTCGCTACCGGAGGTGTTCCGAGACTACGAACCTCGAGGCAAGTTTCTTACTTGCTAGATATTGATTTAATGTGATAAATTGCATGTATAGTTAGATTTCGGAGATTTAACCCATAAATGGGTATTTGTTGATTTTGATGATTAAACCCTTAAATCTTAGTTTTAATTTGATTTGAGGATAAATTATTAGTTGTAGATGGTGTAGGAATGATTTGGTAGAATTAGATGTTGTTGATGTTGGGTAAAAGCAAAGAATGGAGGTTTTGGGATTTTAGGGTTTATGTAACCCGTCGCCCAAACTAGGCAAAATCTCAGGACCGAATCGATTCGGCCTTAAGGGCGAATCAATTTGGATAGGGAGAGGGATACAGGTCTTGCAGACCGAATCGATTCGGATTTAAAGCGAATCGATTCGGCAATTGTAGAAGGTCAGTTTTGCTAACCGAATCGATTCGGCTGTCTAGCGAATCGATTCACAAGAGCGAATCGATTCGGCCCAAGGGACGAATCGATTCGGTTCCCCTGTTTTTGTGAGATTTTCTTATTTTGATATCCGAATGATTTAGGAAATTAACCTAGAAATGAAATGGGAAGTTAAAATATTATGTTGAGCTTTTGGGAGACACTCCATTATGGAGACTCACTTTGAGGGTTTATGAATTTTATAAACTATTCGAGGCTATTTTGAGGTTAGGGGCACTTTGGGTCTTAGGCCATTAATAATATATGACTTAATAAGAATGAAATGCACCTTCTAAGAGTTGGTGCTAAATGGCTAAACGGATGATTTTTGGAAATGTAAAATATGAGTTTTCAAAAATGGAAAAAGTAATGTTTTTCATAAATGTTAATTTATGGATACACGCCTCTCTAAATCGCTATCATAAGGGAAGTTGCGCGCATTCTGGTGAAGCCCCCTGGCTAATGATGCAGGGTGGATATTGTAACTAGGCCATGTGAGCATTTGTTTATATATATTTTTCTGCGCTGGTTAGGAGATTCCGGGTGTGGTCTTGACTATCCCGCAGGCACATGGTCGCTTCCCGACGTTTCGATAGGATCCCAAGTCGTCTTGGAGGCCCTGGAAGATGATAGCCATTTAGGGGAGCGCAGAGTGGGGCAACCCGGACGGGCGGTCTTAGAATTGTTATATATATATTAATATAACTATTCTAAATCAAGTTGGACTTGATGCATGATGGAAGTGCCATAAAGAGCAAGATGTAAGGACATAAAGAGCCTATGATGATGATCATATTCCTGATAAGGAAGATATTTTCACAAAGTGAACAATTGTGATAAATGCCACTAGAGCATGAAAAGTATGATTATATTTTCTAATAAGGAACAAATTCATGAAATGAATTAGTTTACGATGAAAGAAATTTTGTAAACATTTGATAAAGTGTTGTACCATTTATATGTATACTCCTAAAGAAAGAATTAGGAATTGTGCCATTAGTTGATGGATGGATTTTATTTTATATTTTTCTTTGTGTAGCTGTAGATGTGACCTCCCACACTTATGCACACACATACATTTGTTGATTATTTCGTGCTTAGGGTCTAATGTATCTCGACGATCAACCTTGCCTAAGTAGTAGTGTATCGGGGGGGTTCCTTGTTTGGATTTCGCTTTGCGAGACACCCCACGCACGAATAGGGCATAGTGTTGAGACTGGGGAGAAGTTAGCCTTCTGTTCTTTCTATAACCTGAGCATCATTTATATTGCGCTAGGTTGCTGCTATATTGAGAGGTGAGGAATATTATTGTTATCTGCGAGAGATTTACGCACTTACCTGCCATGCATTTTAGTCACATGGTAATCATATCAAACCCGGCCCTGACCGGTTTCTATATTTCTTTGTGCTGCACATTCCTTGCCGTCACAGGTGTGCTTCCGCATGGACACCTGTATTTACATACTCCTTTCCAGTTGTCATGGAGCTACAGCATATTGCGGATGTTGTAGGATACTTGTAGTAGACGCTCCTCTCTATTGTACTCTAGTTATGTTCAGTACTTTTATTCGGGCGTGTTTGCCTAAGGTATTTCACTCTTTCATTATATTGTAAATATTGAATTGTAATACTTAATGTATTATTTGTATTGGTCTGTGCACCGACAGCTTATTCGGTGATTATTTATTGTATTGTCATACCTTATTCATCGATTTTTGATACCGACCGTTTTTACAAATGGGATTGTCTAAGTGTTTCTCTTTTACTTTTAAATTTTTTTTGTATATGACAATCCGTTTTCTAAAATGATTGGTGGTTATCTCATACTATTATTTTAATCGACAGTGATGCTAAGAATGGACCATCTCTGATTCCTGAAATTATTGGAGTATTGGGCTGGCCACCTATTATTTTAGTAGGCGGGTTGTCACAGCTATCTCACTAGGTGTGCTCACAAAACCTAGTTTTCCCCAAGTTGGAATCTCTCACCAACTTGGACCAAAATATAAACGAAGTGGAGGCGGTCATATTCCTTCCCTGAAAGTGAGATAAATCCCTCACCCATATATACCGGACGCTATGACCTGGGGATATACTCGCCCTACTCCTCAAGCTAGGGGATTCACCGACATCGCGCAACCTCCCTTGATAGCATTAGAGTATATAAATTTAATAAATATTCAATCACTGATATTTAGTATCATGCACAATAAATACACGTATATATATATATATATATATATATATATATATATATATATATATATATATATATATATATATATATATATATATATATATATATATATATATACTGTCACGACACCGTATATATATAATATAAACGCCGGCTTCACCGTGTACTCCAAATCCCGTACACTGCCTGTAATTTCCCGAGTCTGTGGCCCGACTCAATGTAGTTAATTTTCTCACTTAATAATTTATCGTCTTCCCGAGTCTATGGTCCGACTCTAATATAATTAATTCACACCTTAATTAATATAATACTTTCCCTGAGTCTATGGTTCGACTCTCCTTAAATTAATTAACACACATTTTAATTTAATACCTCCCCGAGTCTATCACCCGACTCTAATTAAATTAATTAACAAATTAATTAATCAACCCAAATTCCGAGTCTGGGGTCCGACTCTAATATAATTAATTATAACATTAATTAATAAGTACCCTTCACTAGTCTCCAATCCGATCCTGATTAAACTAATTATCCCACCCATTAATTTAATCATACCCGAGTCTACAAACCGACTTTAATTAAATTAATTATCACATTTATTAATTTAATAACTAGGTGTCACTCAACCATTGTCCCCGGACTCACTTACTTGGCCCGTAACTTGATATTTCCCGAGTCTGTGTTCCGACTCCAAATTAATTAGTCTCTCTCAATAATTAATTTAATACTTTGGTGTCACATTACCAACATACCCGGACTCGACCACTTGGTCCATAATTAAATATTTTCCCGAGTCTATATCCCGACTCAAAATTTATTAGTTTATCTCCAAACTTAATTCACTACCTTGGGGTCGCACGACCAATATACCCGGATTCACTCACTTGATCCGTACCTCACTATTTTGGAATAAAGTCTCTCAATTTCATCCATTAAATGCCTCACCTAAATTCATCCTAATCCCAATTATTTTCTCCCATAATTGCTATGAATAATGGTTTCCTATTTATTTAACACTAAATAAATGCTTGGGAGTTAAATTTAATTAATTTTTCCCCTTATACTTCACCCAAGGCCCAACTGCCCAGAATTTCCCATCGTCGATCGATCGATGCCCCCGAACGGCCCCGTGAGTGGCACCAACACCTCGCATGGGACCATATTCTCGTAAGAACTTACCACGCGATCACAGGATTCTCGGTTTGAGAATATGACGCTAATTTGTAAATCTCTAGACTTAAGCAAAACATGGCTTTAGTGGGTAAAAACCGGAAACAGCCCCCGAACATCCCCGTGAGAGGCACCAACAGCTCCCACGGTACCAATGTAACTTGTAGGAACTAACAACGCATCCACGGGACTCCTGATTTGAGAATACGATGGTAATTTGAGAATATGAGGACTTAGGCTTAAAAATATGGCTTTAGTAGGTGAAAACCCAAAACAGCCCCCTAATGGCCCCGTGAGTGGCACCAACACCCGCACGGGATCAATATAACTCGTAGGAACTGACCGCGCTACCATCGGACTTTCGGTTTGAGAATACGACGATAATTTGCCTAATTATAAACTTAGGCTTATAAACATGGTGTTAGCGGGTGAAAACTCGAAACATCCCCCGAACGGCCTCGTGAATGGCACAAACACCTCGCACGGGACCAATATAAATTTTTGGAACTGACAGTGCTATCACGGGACTCCTAGTTTGAGAATATGGTGAAAATTTGCATAATTCTAGACTTAGGCTTAAAAACATGGCGTTAGTGGGTGAAAACTCGAAACAACCCCCGAACGACCCTGTGAGTGGCACCAACACCTCGCACAAGACCAATATGACTCGTAGGAACTGATCGCGCTATCACAGGACTCCCGGTTTGAGAATATGATGATAATTTGCATAATTCTAGACTTAGGCTTAAAAACATGGCGTTAGTGTGTGAAAACTCGAAACATCCCCCGAACAGCCCCGTGAGTGGCACCAACATCTCGTACGGGGTCAATATAACTCGTTAGAACTTACCGCGCGATCACGAGACTCTCGATTTGAGAATACGATGATAATTTGCATATTTCTAGACTTAAGCAAAACATGGCATTAGTTGGTGAAAACCCGAAACAATCCCCGAATGACCCCGTGGGAGGCACCAATGTAACGCGTAGGAACTGATCGTAGAGCCATGAGACTCTCGGTTTGAGAATACGATGGTAATTTGAAAATATGAGGACTTAGGCTTAAAAACATGGCGTTAGTGGGTGAAAACTCAAAACAGCCCCTGAACGGCCTCGTGAGTGGCACTAACACCTCGCACGGGACCAATATAACTTGTAGGAACTGACCGCGCTATCAAGGGACTCCCGGTTTGAGAATATGATGATAATTTTCATAATTCTAGACTTAGGCTTAAAAGCATGGCGTTAGCGGGTGAAAACACAAAATAGCCCCCGAACGGCCCTGTGAGTGGCACCAACACCTCGCATGGGACCAATATAACCCTTAGGAATTGATCGCGCGATCACGGGACTCTCAGTTTGAGAATACGATGATAATTTGTATAATTCTAGAATTAGGCTTAAAAACATGGCATTAGTGGGTGAAAGCTCGAAACAACCCCTGAATGGCCTCGTGAGTGGCACCAACACCTTGCACGGAACTAATATGACTCGTAGGAACTGGTCGTGCTATCACGGGACTCTTGGTTTGAGAATACGACGATAATTTGCAAAATTCTAGACTTAGCCTTAAAAACATGGCGTTAGTGGGTGAAAACACGAAACAGCCCCGTGAGTGGCACCAAAATTTTTTAATTACATGACGAAATTTGAAAATATTATACTATATAAAGAGAATAGCGTACAATGTTTTCTAGTCCCAACAAAAATATAATAGATTAATCACCACTATTCTGAAAAAATACTAATGCATTCTTTTTCACCTTGTTCCCAACGAAAACAACTACAAAAAAATTTCACAGAAATACAAAACTAATTTTCTACGTTACTTGTACATAGAATTGTAAACGTGACTTTCAATCTCTTATTGTTGAAATGATATTCAACACAACAAAAAGCATTGCATATTTGTTGCCACGAATCAATAATGATTAATACTCTTTGTGACTTAAATGCATGGTTTATTTATCAAATATGAAGCACACTTTTTAAATAAACACAAACACTCCAAAAAGAGATGGCCTTTCATGACTAACCATTCATGACTAACACTTCAGCTACATTTTTTTTATGAAATATATGGTTTTTTTTTGGATAATAATAACATTTCAGTTTTTTTCTCAATTCTTAAATTTATATCGATCCGTTACATGTCAAAATTTTATTGGGGGTTAGTGTCTTGGATTCATTTGTAATTTGAAATACCTATGTAATTTTCATTCATTGGTAAATTATAAACTATTTATCTGCTTGCAAATATAAAATTAAAATTAAAATTAGAAGCTGTTTTATATAACATTAGCTTTTTAACTTATCAAAAACCTTACAACATCGATAAGACCACCAAATGCAACATAAAATATACATAAAGCTGTAAAACCTAGAGATCAATGCCAATATCATTTATTCATTAATATAACTCCAATATTATTCTATAATTGGCATCAAACTATGGGACCAAACTCTTGGACATGTTAGAGACGTGATCACAATAACCACGGAGAATATCACCTTTTTCGGCTGTGAATCCGTTGGAGCCGAGCAAGGTAGGCCAGCAATAGCATTGGATGGTTCGAATTGCGTTGCAACATCCTACCCCAATATTTGTCTCTCCATTCATGAAAAATAGTATGAGCTCGCTCGAACATGATTGAAGCTCGAATATAGAGTCCCAACAATTAGACGAACCTTGTTGGTCGAGCTTCAGCCGAGCCGCGAGGATTGAAGTTGCGCCAAATGGTCGCGCCATGACCACGAACCCCATGAGAAAGGCTACAAACAAAGTGACAACAAGCTTCAACGTGGCAGACATATTTGAGAGATCTAGAGAAAAATTTAACTAGAGGAGAGTGTGCGAAGTTTTTAGTTAGAAATGGTTTGATATATATAGTGAAAATATTGGCAGGGTAATGAGTATAGGGAGGTTAAGGGACATGTTGAAATTAAGTGAGGAAAACGAAGGATTTTTTAGCTATTAATTTCTTGTAAGGTAAAGAGTTTTCTCCCACGGACAGGAAATAACTCTTGGATGCCCACGTTGTGAGGTGAAGAGTTTTCACCCACGGACAGGAAATAACTCTTGGATGCCCATATTGTGTTTTGATCAAATTATTTTTTATAAGTTATTGAGAGATAAGGTGGACAAACTTCTAACAAAAATTTTAAAAAATATTTTTCTTTACTTTACACATGTTGCTGATATTTCTGTCAAATTTAGATTAAGGAAAAAAAACTCTTAAAAGCAGCTTGTCCTCGTATTATTCATCACAAAAAACAAATTCTTTCATTTTAAGAGACCCATTGCAATAAGTTAGGGAACCAAACAATTTTAAAATGATAATTAGCTTTAAGATGAAGAAGTTTTTTCTAGTATTTTTATAATAGCAACAAAAGTTGACTATATGATTACCCCATTTAGGGTCCATATGGGTCAAATTATTTCAAGGCCAATTGAACTAGAGGTTTTGCTTACAATCTTTTTTAAGTAAAATTAAAATATGGTTTAATTCAATTAAAGGCAACATTATTATTTTTTCACCCAAAGAAACAAATATTCTTAGTTAAATAGAAAAGAAATCTTCAAGTTTAGCGTGGTTTCCAATGTGATCTTTAAAGTTTTAATTATTTTAATATTAACCTTGGATTTAAATAAGTCATGAAATGTCAACCTTAATGCCAATTTCATCCAAACAAATTAACTTAATTATATTGTGTCACCATAAGTGACGAATGATGTGGCTAACTCATCCAAAGTACCCAACTATTTTATGTGATGCATATTTTTTTTTCCTTGTAAGTGACATATCTAACATTTTAGTTACATATAATATTTGTATGAAAAATAAAAAAAAATATAAAAAAAGTTTATGGCCAATTTCGATTTAACTCCCGATGTTTCAATTCGAAAACATTATATTAGTGTTCTATTATTTTCCAGGTTTATAACTCCATTTGAAGAACTAATAGAATGGGTGATTTAACGGCCCCGCGTCTAACCCATACATGAGTTAAACGCTACACTATTTTTTCGTCGACGAAAACCAATTCTGTCGTACAAAATTCTATTTAAAAATGTTACACATATAACTTTGAACCAAAAGCTAGGATTTAATCCATAATATGGTTTGCAAGAAATGGACTTAAATCTATTTGTGGAGAGATGGGAGTTGTAAGATGACTAGGTAATAATTTATCAAGGACTTTAGAGATGCCAAAACTGTGGTAATTCATCTAATTTAACTCTTTTTTTCATGTTTGTAATCATCACATGATATGTCTAATTGATACAAAATACCGATAGCACATTAAAATAAACCATAATATGTTTTTTTATAATATTAGAATACAAAATGAATTCATGTTCAATTATTGAAATATTCAATCGTAGAAAACTTAAAAACAAGATGGCTTAGATTAAGTTTAGTGTTGGATTACTTAAATACATGTTATTGTCGCGGCACTTGTATATTGGTGAAAACGTTAAATCGTCACTGATGACAATCACGTATTATTTACAAGATTTATATTGTCACTATATTAGTTTTATTGTCAAAATAAATTTCGACGACTTCTTCTATTGTTTCACTAGTTTTTTGTAATACTTCAAAGATTGTGACTAATGTGATAAGTCTTATCTTCTCACTAATTACAAATTCATATTTAAAATTTTTAATTACACGATGAAAGTTGAAAATATAACATTTTTAATTTCAAAATGTTACACGTATAACTTTGAACCAAAAGCTAGGATTTAATCCATAATATGGTTTGCAAGAAATGGACTTAAATCTATTTGTGGAGAGATGGGAGTTGTAAGATGACTATGTAATAATCTATCAAGGACTTTAGAGATGCCAAAACTGTGGTTATTCATCTAATTTATCTCTATTTTTCATGTTTGTAATCGTCACGTGATATGTCTAATTGACACAAAATACCAATAACACATTTTTTTTATGATATCAGAATACGAAATGAGTTCATATTCAATTATTGAAATATTCAATCGTAGAAAACTTAAAAACAAGATGGATTAGATTAAGTTTAGTGTTGGATTACTTAAATGCATGTTATTGTCACGGCACTTGTATATTAGTGACAATGTTAAATCGTCACTGATGACAATCACGTATTATTCACAACATTTATATTGTCACTATATTAATTTTATCGTCAAAATAAATTTCGACGACTTCTTTTATTGTTTCACTAGTTTTTTGTAATACTTCAAAGATCGTGACTAATGTGATAAGTTTTATCTTCTCACTAATTAAAAAATTCATAATTAAAATTTTTAATTACACGATAAAATTTGAAAATATTATATTATATAAAGAGAATCTCGTACATTGTTTTCCAGTCCCAACAAAAATATAGTAGATTAATCCCCACTATTCTGAACAAAAGATAATGCATTCTTTTTCACAATGTTCCCAACGAAAACTACTACAAAAAAACTTCACAGAAATACTGAACTAATTTCCTACGTTACTTGTACATAGAATTGTAAATGTGTCTTTCAAGCTCTTATTGTTAAACACAAACACTCCAAAAAGAGATGACTTTTCATGACTAACCATTCAGCTACATTTTTTTTTAAATATATGTTTTTTTGGGCTAATAATAACTTTTTGAGTTTTTTCTCAATTCTTAAATTTATATCTATCCATTACATGTTAAAATTTTATTGGGGGATATTGTCTTCGATACATTTGTAATTTGAAATACCAATGTAATTTTCATTGATTGGTAAATTATAAACTATTTATCTGCTTGAAAAAATCAAATTAATATTAAAATTAGAAGCTGTTTTAAATAACATTAGCTTTTTAACTTATCAAAAACCTTGAAACATCGATAAGACCACAAAATGCAATAGAAAATATACATAGATCTGTAAAACCTAGAGATCAATGCCAATATCATTTATTCATCAATATAACTCCAATATTATTCTATAATTGACATAAAACAATGGGACCAAACTCTTGGACATGTTAGAGACGTGATCACAATAGCCACGGAGAATATCCCCTTCTTCAGCTATGAATCCTATGGAGCCGAGCAAGGTCGGCCAGCAATAGCATTGAATGATCCGAATTACGTTGCAACATCCCGCCCCAATATTTGTCTCTCAATTCATGAAAAATATTATGAGCTCACTCTAACATGATTGAAGGTTGAACAAAGAGTCCCAACAAATATACGAACCTTATTGGTCAAGCTTCACTCGAGCCGCGAGGGTTGAGGTTGTGCCAAATGGTCGCGCCATGACCACGTACCCCATGAGAAAGGCTACAAAAGAAGTGAGAACAAGGCTCAACGTGGCAGACATATTTGAGAGATCTAGAGAGAAATTTAATAGAGGAGAGGGTGAGAAGTTTTTAGCTAAAAATGGTTTGATATATATAGTGAAATTATTGGCAGAGTAATGAGTATAGGGAGGTTAAGGGACATGTTGAAATTAAGTAAGGAAAACGAAGGATTTTTCAGCTGTTAATTTTTTGTGAGGTGAAGAGTTTTCTCCCACGGACTGGAAATAACTCCTGGATGCCCATATTGTGCTTTGATCAAATTATTTTTTATAAGTTATAGAGGGAAAAGGTGAAAAAACTTCTAAAAAAAATTTAAAAATATTTTTCTTTAGTTTACACATGATGCTGATATTTGAGTCAAATTTAGATTATGGAAAAAAAACTATTAAAAGCATATTGTCCTCGTATTATTCAGTGCAAAAAAAAAATTCTTTCATTTTAAGAGACCCATTGCAATAAGTTAGGGAACCCAACAATTTTAAAATGATAATTAGCTTTAAGACGAAGAAGTTTTTTCTAGTATTTTTATAATAGCAACAAAAGTTGACTATATGATTTACCCCATTTAGGGACCATCTTGGTCAAATTATTTCAAGACCAGTTGAACTAGAGGTTCTGCTTACAATCTTTTTTAAGTAAAATTAAAATATGGTTTAATTCAATTAAATGTAACATTATTATTTTTTCACCCAAAGAAACAAATAATCTTAGTTAAATAGAAAATAAATCGCAAATTTAGCGTGGTTTCCAATGTGATCTTTGAAGTTTTAATTATTTTAATATTAACCTTGGATTTAAATAAGTCATGAAATGTCAACCTTAATGCCAATTTCATCCAAAAAAATTAACTTAATTGTATTGTGTCACCATAAGTGAAGAATGGGGTGGCTAACTCATCCAAAGTACCCAACTATTTTATGTGATGCATATTTTTTTTTTGCCTAGTAAGTGACATATCTAACATTTTAGTGGCTTATAATAATTGTATGAAAAATTAAAAAACAAAAACAAAATGTTTCAGGCCAATTTCGATTTAACTCCCGATCTTTCAATTCGAAAACATTCTATTAGTGTTTTATTATAAACCAGGTTTATAACTCCATTTGAAGAACCAATAGAATGGGTAATTTAACTGCCCCGCATCTAACCCATACATGACTTAAACACTACGCCAATTTTTCCGTCGACAAAAAACCAATTATGTCATACAAAATTCTATTTCAAAATGTTACACATATAACTTTGAACCAAAAGCTAGGATTTAATCCATAATATGGTTTGCAAGAAATGGACTTAAATCTATTTGTGGAGATATGGGAGTGGTAAGATGACTAGGTCATAATCTAGCAAGGAGTTTAGAGATGCCAAAACTTTGGGTATTCATCTAATTAATCTCCTTTTTCATGTTTATAATCGTCACGTGACAAAATACTGATAGCACATTAAAGTAAACCATAATTTGTTTTTTATGATATTAGAATACAAAATGAATTTATATTCAATTATTGATATATTCAATCATAGAAAACTTAAAAACAAGATGGATTAGATTAAGTTTAGTGTTGGATTACTTAAATACATGTTATTGTCGCGACACTTGTATATTAATGACAACGTTAAATCGTCACTGATGACAATCACGTATTATTCACAAGATTTATATAGTCACTATATTAGTTTTATTGTCAAAATAAATTTTGGCGACTTCTTCTATTGTTTCACTAGTTTCTTCTAATACTTTAAAGATTGTGACTAATGTCATAAGTTTTATCTTCTCACTAACTACAAAATTTGTATTTAAAATTTTTAATTACACGATGAAATTTTAAAATATTATATTATATAAAGAGAATCTCGTACATGGTTTTCCACTCCCAACAAAAAAATAATAGATTAATCGCCACTATTCTGAACAAAAAGTAATGCATTCTTTTTCACCATGTTCCCAACTAAAACTACTACAAAAAAATTTCACATAAATACTAAACTAATTTTCTACGTTACTTGTACATAGAATTGTAAATGTGACTTTCAGGCTCTAATTGTTGAGATGGCATTCAACACAACAAAAAGCATTGCATATTTGTTGCCACAAATCAATAATGATTAATACTCTCTATGACTTAATTGCATGGTTTATTTATCAAATAAGAAGCACAGTTTTTAAATAAACACACACACTCCAAAAAGAGATGACCTTTCATGACTAACCATTCATGACTAACCATTCAGCTACATTTTTTTATGAAATATATGGTTCTTTTCGGATAATAATAACATTTTCAGTTTTTTCTCCATTCTTAAATTTTTATATATCCGTTACATGTCAAAATTTTATTGGGGGATAGTGTCTGGATACATTTGTAATTTGAAATACCAATGTAATTTTCATTCATTTGTAAATTATAAACGATTTCTCTGTTTGCAAAAATAAAATTAAAATTAAAACTAGAAGTTGTTTTATATAACATTAGCTTTTTAACTTATTAAAAACCTTGAAACAGCGATAAGACCACAAAATGCAACAGAAAATATACATAGATCTGTAAAGCCTAGAGATCAATGCCAATATCATTTATTCATTAATATAACTCCAATATTATTCTATACTTGACATCAAACTATGGGACCAAACTCTTTGTATTGTTAGAGACATGATCACAATATCCACGGAGAATATCCCCTTCTTCGGCTGTGAAACCGATGGAGCCGAGCAAGGTAGGCCAGCAATAGCGTTGGATGGTCCAAATTGCGTTGTAACATCCCGCTCCATTATATGTCTATCCATTCATGAAAAATAGTATGAGCTCGCTCGAACATGATTGAAGCTCGAACAAAGAGTCCCAACAATTAGACAAACCTTTTGGTCGAGCTTCAGCCGAGCAGCGAGGGTTGAGATTGCGCCAAAATGGTCGCGCCATGACCATGGACCCCATGAGAAAGGCTACAAACAAAGTGAGAACAAGCAACAACGTGGCAGACATATTTACGAGATCTAGATAGAAATTTAATTAGTGGAGAGGGTGCGAAGTTTTTAGCTAAAAATGGTTTGATATATACAGTGAAAATATTGGCAGAGTGATGAGTATAGGGAGGTTAAGGGACATGTTGAAATTAAGTGAGGAAAACGAAGGATTTTTCAGCTGTTAATTTATTGTGAGGTGAAGAGTTTTCTCCCACGGACAGGAAATAACTCTTGGATGCCCATGTTGTGAGGTGAAGAGTTTTCTCCCATGGACAGGAAATAACTCTTGGATGCCCATATTTTGTTTTGAGCAAATTATTTTTTATAAGTTATAGAAAGATAAGGTGGACAAACTTCTAAATAAAATTTAAAAAAATATTTTACTTTACTTTACACGTGTTGCTGATATTTCTGTCAAATTTAGATTAAGGAAAAAAAACTCTTAAAAGCAGCTTGTCCTCGTATTATTCAGCGCAAAAAATAAATTCTTTCATTTTAAGAGACCCATTGCAAAAAATTTGGGAACCCAACAATTTTAAAATGGTAATTAGCTTTAAGACGAAGAAGTTTTTTTTAGTATTTTTGTAATAGCAATAAAAGTTGACTATATGATTTACCCCATTTAGCATCCATCTGGGTCAAATTATTTCAAGACCCATTGAACTAGAGATTCTACTTATAATCTTTTTTAAGTAAAATTAAAATATGGTTTAATTCAATTAAAGGTAGCATTATTATTTTCTCACCCAAAGAAACAAATATTCTTAGTTAAATAGAAACTAAATCGTTAAGTTTAGTGTGGTTTCCAATGTGATCTTTAAAGTTTTTATTATTTTAATCTTAACCTTGCATTTAAATAAGTCATGAAATGTCAACCTTAATGCCAATTTCATCCAAATAAATTAACTAGATTGTATTGTGTCACCATAAGTGACAAATGTTATAGCTAACTCTTCCAATGTACCCAACTATTTTATGTGATGTATATTTTTCCCCCTTCTACATATGTGATGTATATTTTTCCCCCTTCTAAATGAAGCATCGAACATTTTGTTTCTTATAATAATTGTATGAAAATTTTAAAAAGAAAACTTATAGTTTGAGGCCAATTTCAATTCAACTCCTGATGTTTCAATTCGAAAACATTCCATTAGTGTTTTAAAGTTAACCATAAGTATAACTACGTTTGAAGAACCAAAAAGAATGAGTGATTTTAATACCCCATTTCCAACTCATACACAATTATGGAGTCACAGTGTAGTCGGGGTAAGGAAGTTCTAAATCTTGGATTTGAAAGAAAAATTGTATATATACTAACTTGATCCAAACTCTATATAGGTGTACCAAATTAGGACAACTCCAAGGTTATTTAGTATTTGATAAGGGAACTTTTTTATATAATAGTAGATATTTTTTTATCCGTACTAACCGTGTTACTTTCTATATCTCTATCATTTCAACTAGCCATTTTAGATTACAAGTGAGTAATAAACAACAATTGAGTAACAGCCAAAACAATGTGTACCTTAGAGTTCCTTATTCATTATTAAAATTTAAAGATTTATAGTATATCTGTAACTAACTTGAGGGGAAAAATATAGATACCATAATTTATTTACACTTTGACTCAATTAAAATTTGATTGTGATATTAATTGAGTTAATAATATTTGATTGAATACTTCTGAAAATGTAAAAACAAATCTAAAAAGTTCATCTCAGAGACTCCCGCCCCCGAACCCCCATCAATTTAAAAAAAACTTTGCATTTTCAAGTTCGTCGAGTGACCCACCCAAGGATATTTCTTGGATCTGCCATTGCCCATACATGAGTCAAATGTCCTTCCATTTTTCCATAAACAAATCCCAATTATGTCATACAAAATTTTATTTCAAAATGTTACACGTATAAATTCTAACCAAAAGCTAGGATTTAATTCATAATATGGTTTTGCAAGAAACTGACATAAATCTATTTGTGGAGAGATGGAAATGGTAAGATGACTAAGTAATAATCTAGCAAGGAGTTTAGAGGTACCAAAACTTTGGGTATTTATCCAATTGATCTCATTTTTCCCTTTTTTGTAATTGTTATGTGACATGTCTAATTTGCATAAAAAAAGATAACACATTAAAATAAACCATAATATGTTTTTTTTTTTTGTTTTTTGGATATTATAAGACAAAATGAATTTATATTCCATTATTGAAATATCTAATTGTAGAAAACTAACAAACTGTATGGATTACATTAAGTCTAGAGTTGGATGTTCTCTTCACGAGAGAAAATTTGACAACGCAAATGGTGCTTATGTCACATTGCAAGAAATTTGGGTTACAGTGAAAAAAGAAAATTTTAATCAAATCTTTAAAATTTGCCACTAAATAGATTTAGTGATAACTTTCGTTCTTCCCATGCAGTCATTAGTGTAGGTTAGTTGCGAAATTTAAATAGTGATGGGAAGTAAATATCATGGCAAATAAAAAGTCGTATTATTGACAAACATCAAATTCTCGCTACATTTTTGGTATTACTCACGAAGAATGTCGACACCAAATGACCGTGTGTCACTAAAAGGAGTAAATTTTACCAAAAAACCTACTTAAATACATGTTATTATCGCCGCACATGTATATTAGTGACAATGTTAAATCATAGCTGACAATGAGGTATTATTCACAAGATTTATATTTTCACTATTTTAGTTTTATTGTCAAAATAAATTTCGTTCACTTCTTCTATTGTTTCGCTAGTTTTTTGTGATACTTCAAGATTGTGACTAATGTGATAAGTTTTATCTTGTCACTAATTACAAAATTCATTTTTAAAATTTTTAATTACACAATGAAATTTGAAAATACTATATTATATAAAGAGAATCTAGTACATTGTTTTCCAATCCCAACAAAAAAAATAATAGAATAATCGCCACTATTCCGAACAAAAACTAATGCCTTATTTTTTCACTATGTTCCCAACGAAAACTACTTCAAAGATTTTTCATAGGAATGCTAAACTAATTTTCTACGTTACTTATATATATAATTGTAAATGTTACTGTAATACCCCGTATTTTTATGCTATATTAATTTGGAGATTTATTACTATTAATGTGAATTAATTATTTAATAAAAATACGGAAATTAATTATGTTATAATTATCAACGTGATGAGAGTTAGTAATTATGGGAAAATTTGTTGAATATTACTAATGAGCAAAGTAATATATAATAGTGGTCATATTAAATGTCACGAGTGAATAAAATGACAATTTTAGAAATCTGAGTCGGGACGCGCCCGTGTCGCGTCGGGACTAAATATTGATAAATAAAAGTAAATATTTTATAAGTTATCTGTATGGTCTTTTTGAGTGCGCCAACGCGTCCGGAAGGGTCGAGATAGTCAGAAAAGTGTACCCGGGGGTTTGATTTGGGTCTCGGGGCGTTTTTAGGCCTAATTAGTACCCCGGGAGGGCATTTTAGTCATTTTGTATTTTTGGGTAATTAAACCCACGAAAATTAAAGGGGTTATATCAGATGTTTAGGTCATCTCCTAGGGTTAGATATCTCAAAACACTAGAACGGCCATTGGAGAGAAGAGGAGAGAGCTCTCAAGGCATTCCAAGGCTCAAAACTCAACCGTTTGCACCGCCGCCACCGCCAACGCGTAGATCGCGAGACGGGGAACGTAACCACACCAAACCAGATTTTTGAAATTCCCAGGCAAGTGTTTATCTTGCTTATTTCATTGATGCGTCTTTCATATTGGTTTAGGGATGATTAGGATGAATTATATGGAAGAAAAACCCAATTTGAGATAGGAAATTGCATGTAGTGATGACTTAAATGATATTCTGGAAACCTTTTGTGATGTAGAGGATTAAACCATGAAATTTTGATGTTGTATAAGAAGGAAACCTTATAGCCAATCAGAATAAAGGAGGCAAATTCGCACATCAGGCCCCTCGAATCGGTTCGCATGTACCCCGAACCGGTTCGCCCCTGGGTTCGCGAATGTTTGTTGGTCTAGGGTGCTTTTTCTTCCATTCAACACTTAGAATTTTTTTTCTTGTTTTCTTTCCTTTCTTCCTTAGAGTTTTCTTCAACTTCAACGGGTCATAACTCATCAACCGTAGCTCGAATTTGGGTTCCGTTTCTTCCAGTGTTCTCGTGTTCCGAGCTCTTCAACTTTCCACTTGACTCCTCCTTCGGGATCTGTCTGCAGAATTACGAAAATGCCCTTAAACTTGCCTTCTTAGCTTTTCTTTCATTGTCTCGCTTTCTCTTTTACACTGCTTGCATAATTAACTTGTAAAACCAATAAGAGAAGCACGAAACACGAAATACTTGCCAACGAAGATTAGTAGAATAAATGTGCTCTATATCCATATAGGTTACATCACTCAGGTTCACAAATGCACTGAAATTAGGGGAATAAATATACAATATTTATGTCCAATCATGCAGTAAGTTGGAAAAACCCTTCGAATTAAAGTTAGAAACGAACCATTATACTTGATATATAATAATGGGAAAATAAAGATAAATGTTGTGAATGTGGGTTATGGGATAAACCTAAATTGATATAATAAAAGTGGTATATTTATATGATTGTGTATGCATATATTATATACTTGTGAAAATCATACCCGCGCTACTTGCTATCCCTGAGGTTTCCGCGTTGGGACGATCTTATCTCGTGTGCCTTATGGGGGATATTGACTCGTACCCTAGAAGATAGAAATCCTAGGTATAGGCTATCGAATCGGTAGTCACGGTCCTAAGAGACGTGAGGGTATGTACTGACCTCTTAGACTTGGAAACTATGCTTCGCCTCAATATTGTTTGTGTATGTATTTATACAGTTCGAGAGTGATTCCGAACTTGTATTCCCTTTAGTACGATTGATACGGGGATTGGATACCAGAGTATGCCCGCACCATAATTTTTATGTGGGGTGCTGTTAGAATATATGTATTATACGAGTATATAATATATATATATATATATGAACTTCTGAAATTTGGGAAACTGCCTACTGTGTTATGGTAAGTAAGACATGTGAAATGACTCAAATTGGAAATACTTGTTTTGAAAAGTATAATATGATATTGAAAAACTTTATGAATCAATAAAGTTAAAATGAGCGTTTTGTATTAAATGAAATTATCCTTTTAAAACCATGATGTTGTTAAATCATAAATCTTGAGAGTCACCTAAGATAAGTTAAATCCTTGGGGAAAGATAGTGTGATATATGATGAGATAAACCATTGGGAAGGTTAGTGAGATAGGAGTGCACATTAGAAGATAGGTGAGAATTTCTCAAGAGAGTGTCGCACTAATATGTTGTTGCATTGGTCTGTATCAATTTAAATACTTGTTAAACGAATTTTTTAAATCATATACACTATCGGGCTCTGACCCGTTTCTATTCTCTTTCTCTCTTGTATATATATGTATATATTACAGGTGCCTAGCCACAGGGGCGTCTTGCTTAGGATCCCTTGGAAGGAACGTACTGCAGCTTAGGTGGGAGTTGCAGGCCACTTTATTAGACGATTTCATTTACTTGATTTCACTTCTATCATTCTCAGTTATTGGGGCATGTGTCGCCCTTTCCACTATTTAGTTGTTTTATTGGGACAATTGTATTTCTGTTATTTCTAGTACTCTTACTTTGGGATTTATTCAGAATGCATGTTTTACATTAAATACTGGGATTTAGTTGTTGAATGTTTAAATTAATTGGATTATGTGTTCCAGGATTATTGTGGTGTGATTCTTTAAATATTAAATTGTTGTAGATAATTAAATCTTTATTTTCAAAATAAAATTTGGAAAGAAATGTTTAAAATTGGTTTTGACACTTAGCTTAATTAAATAGGGTGTGAAATTTGGAAAAGTTATTTTTACTACAGTGATGCTAAGAATGAACCAACTGTTCACCTTGATTTTAATTTAATAAAGGAGTGATCGCCATGTATTTAATTAGGCGGGGTGTCACAGGTGGTATCAGAGCATCAGGTTCTAGTGTCCATAGGATCTGTACGGCTTATTTTCGCTTTCAGCTTAACGTTTTTGCTATAGAACCCTATTTTTAGGATTATTGTATTTCTTCTTTTACGTTTACGTCTTCAGCCATTTGGGATTTGATAATGACTGTAGACTAATAAACTTCTTAACGTTTCAGATGCCTCTGAGACGTGCACCGAAGGATAGGCGTGCCCAGGCCGAGCAGCCAGCAGCTCCGGCACAAGGCACTATGAATGCTAATGAAGTAGCCGCCATTGTTGCTCAGGCGGTGAATGCCGCGCTAGCGGTGGTTCAGCAGGCTCCACCCCAGATTCAGGCAGTGGCGCTAGTACCAGCACAGCTTCCATCTGCATATGAGAGGGTTAGGGATGCTTTTCAGAAGGTACATCCCCCGGAGTTCTCTAGTAGCTGTCAGCCAATGGAAGAAAGACATCCAGCGGCATCTTCATATGTATGAGTGCACCGACGTGAAAAGGCAATTATTGGCTTCCTTTAAGCTGGTGGGGGCCGCTTTGCAGTGGTGGGAGTCCACTACCACCTTGGAGGAGAGGGACACGATCCCTATTCAGTCGTTCTGGGAGCGGTTTAACCGCAAGTACTTTCCACCCACCGTGCAGACTGAGGTAAGGCGGAAATTACTGAATTTGAAACAGGAGAACTCTACCGTTGCTGAGTATGAGGAGGAGTTCACGAGACTTCTCACCATAGTGCCAAATGAGGCACCTACTGAGAGTAAGAAAATTATGTTGTTTCTGGACGGGTTAGCTTGGAGGATCCGTCAGCATCTTATAGGGAATCTATCTCTGAGTACTTTTGCTGATGTACTCAATGTTGCGTTACTACATTGCCAGGATCATCGGTTCCATCTGCAAGGATGCAAGAGAGCAGGAGAATCCAGCCAGCAGGGCAGGACCGGGGGTAGTAGTGCTAGTGGGGCACCATCTCATGGACAGACTCGTCAACACGAGCAAAGTTCCCATTAGGGGGACCCCGCTAAGCGATTCCGTTCAGGTGATTCTAGACAGGGATTTGGGGGTTATAGGCAGGGCCAGCCTAATCAACAGGGCCAACAGCGTGCTAATCAGGGCCAACAGGGTCAGTAGCGGGGAGGTAACGGTCAGCATGGCCGTGGTCAGCAGGGTCAGAGTGGAGGTAACTTTAGAGGCCGATGTTTTGTATGCGGCAAGCATGGTCATAAGCGCCAGGATTGCCCAGAGGGTAATAGGGCCCCACAGCAGCAGGGTGCCCATAATGAGCCTCAGAGAACATTTTTTCCACCTTCCCTCCCAGCTCCAGCCCATGTGCCAACCCTCCCAGCCATTTCAGCAGCTCCAGTGCAGCAAGGACAGTTACAGTACGGACGTGTCTATAACGTCCACCAGGCAGCAGCTCCACAGGCACCACCCGCGATTGAGGGTATGTTTCCTATCCATGGTACTATGGGTAGGGTTTTGTTTGATACTGGGGCGATGCATTGTTTTATAGATACGCATTTTGCGAAGGACTTAGGGTTGTTAGCCACAACAGAGAGCACAGTGATGTGTGTAGACTCACCACTGGGGAGTGGGTCGCTTATCTTCTTTATATGCCGGGGAGTGGGGGTAGAGATTGGTAGTTTGGTATTACCTGCAGACATGTTAGTCTTAGATATGCATGAGCATGATATTATTATCGATATGGATTGGCTCACAGCTTATAGAGCCATGATTGATTGCTTCGGTGGGAGCATTGTTTTTGCCATTCCCGGGCAAGAGATGTTTGTAGTGGCGATGCCTCGCCCAGAGGGAGGCTCAAACGCTCATTTGTATTATATAGAGGAGGATACCTCTAAGGAGGTTGTGATTCCGTTAGAATTGATTGCAGTTGTTCGTGAGTATTCCGATGTGTTTCAGGAGATACCAGGCCTACCCCCTAGTCGAGAGAAAGACTTTGTCATAGATTTATTGCCAGATACGAGACCTATAGCACGCTCTCCATACCGTATGGCTCCGGTGGAGATGCGAGAGTTACGAGATCAGATAGAGCAGCTATTAGGTAAGGGCTTCATTCGCATGAGTACCTCACCTTGGGGCGTTCCAGTCTTGTTTGTGAAGAAGAGAGATGGTTCACTGAGGTTATGTGTGGACTACCGGGAGTTGAACAAGGTCACGATACGGAATAAGTATTTGTTGCCTCGAATCGATGATCTGTTCGACCAACTAAGGGGAGAAACTTTATTTTCGAAGATAAACCTGAGGTCGGGGTACCATCAGCTACGCATTAGAGAGTAGGATGTTTCAAAGACTGCCTTCTTGACGAGATATGGGTCTTACGAGTTCAGAGTGATGCCATTTGGTCTCGCAAATGCTCCAGCCGTATTCATGGACTTAATGAACCGAGTATTCAGAGAGTTCTTGGATCAGTTTGTCATCGTCTTCATAGATGACATTTTGAAATATTCACACTCCGAGGAGGAGCATGTCGAGCACTTGAGGCAGGTTCTTCAGACTTTACGAGAGCATCAGTTGTATGCTAAGTACGAGAAGTGTGGATTCTGGTTGCGAGAGGTACAATTCTTGGGGCATGTTATTTCTGAACGGGGGATAGCAGTTGACCCGAGTAAAGTGTCAGCGGTGAGGGAGCGGGGACAGCCCACGATACCGACGAAAGTGCGTAGTTTCTTAGGGTTAGCCGGATACTACAGGAGATTCATTCGGGGATTCTCCAAAATAGCGGGTCCATTGACGAACCTGACTCGCAAAGGGGTACCATATGTTTGGGATGATGCTTGTCAATTGTCTTTCGACGAGCTAAAAGACAAGCTTACTTCAGCACCAGTCCTTGCTTTACCAAAGCCGGGTATGGAGTACCTGGTTTACACCGATGCCTCTTTACGGGGACTTGGGGGAGTACTTGAGCAGAAATAGAAGGCTATAGCTTTTGCCTCCCACAAGCTTAAGCCGCATGAGAAGAATTACCCCACCCACGACCTGGAGTTAGCAGTGGTCGTCTTTGCATTGAGGATATGGAGACATTATTTATTGGGGGAGAAGTTCCATTTGTTCACAGACCAAAAATCACTGCAGTACCTGTTCACTCAGCGAAAGCTGAATATGCGTCAGCGCAGATGGTTAGAGTTTGTGAAGGACTATCAGTTCGACATACAGTATCATCCGGGGAAGGCCAACGTAGTTGCTGATGCATTGAGTCGTAGACCGATAAATAAGGTAGCGGACGTCTGGAAAGTGAAGTGGAAGGAGTTGGGTCACCAAGAAGCAGTAGCCCATTCCTTCATATCTGTTATGACAGTCACACCCAAGATTGTTACGAGGGTAATACAGGCCCAAACCACAGACCCGTTTTGCCAGGAGAAGATTGTACGACTTTTAGGTGAGGGAGCGGAGTCCTATTTTGTTAGTTCTGATGGGGGTTTGAGGTTTAATGGGAGGTTAGTGGTTCCAGAAGGAGCAGAATTGCGTTATGCAGTGATGACCCAATCTCACGGGTCCCGATTTGAGGTACATCCTGGAGGAGATAAGCTATACCAGGATATGAGGAGGCAATACTGGTGGAGTGGGATGAAGAAGGACATTGCTGAGTTCGTGTCCAAGTGTTCTACCTGCCAGCTGGTGAAGGTGGACCATCAGAAATCGTCAGGATTGCTTCAGCCATTGGAAGTATCCGTATGGAAGTGGGAGAGTATTTCCATGGATTTTATTATAGGGTTGCCTACATCACAGCGGGGCCACGACTCTATCTGGGTGATTGTAGACCGTTTGACCAAGGTGGCTCATTTTCTGCCGGTGCGGACAGATTATACCACGGGTCAGTATGCTCAGTTGTTCATTTCTGAGATTGTCAGATTACATGGGGTGCCCCTGAATATTGTGTCGGATAGAGACAAGATTTTCATGTCACGTTTCTGGGAAATCTTTCAGGAGGCTATGGGTACTGAGTTGAGGTTGAGTTCAGCTTATCACCCACAGACAGATGGATAGACAAAGCGTACTAATCAAATGTTAGAGGATAGGCTACGCATGTGTGTTCTTGATTTTGGAGGAGGTTGGGAGCCACATCTTCCACTGGTAGAGTTTGGTTATAATAACTCTTATCAGTTTGCGATTGGTATGGCTCCATTTGAGGCTTTGTATGGCAGGCCTTGTCGTTCTCCAACTTGTTGGCTCGAGGTGGGGGATAACAAGTTGCTAGGACCAGAGGTAATTCAGGAAACCTTCGCGAGGATTGAGATGATTAGGAGTCTCATTCGAGTAGCCCAGGATAGGAAGAAGAGCTACGCCGATGCGAAACGGTTCTTCCGGGAGTTTAATGTGGGGGACCAAGTGTTACTGCGTGTATCTCCTATGAAAGGAGTGATGAGGTTCGGGAAGAAAGGGAAATTGGCCCCGAGGTACGTAGGACCATTTCCCATTATCGAGAGGATTGGGCCGGTAGTATACAGATTGGGACTACCAGAGCATTTACATCGCATTCACGATGTATTCGACATCTCGTCGTTGAGACGGTATCTTCGGGATGATATGGCCCATACTCACATCGCGATAGATGAGATAGACTTAGAGCCTGACAACTCTTACGATGAGAGACCGGTGGCTATCCTAGACTATAGTGAGAGGAGATTGAGGTCGAAGATAGTTCCACTTGTACGGGTCCAGTGGGAGCATCATAACGTGGAGGAATCCACTTGGGAGCGCGAGGCCGATATGCGCGAGAGATATCCAGATTTGTTCTTACCAGGTATGCCTTATTTTCCGAATTTTGGGACGAAATTCCATTATTAGGGGGGAAGTATGTAATACCCCGTATTTTTATGCTATATTAATTTGGGATTTATTAATATTAATGTGAATTAATTATTTAATAAAAATCTGGAAATTAATTATGTTATAATTATTAACGTGATGAGAGTTAGTAATTATGGGAAAATTTGTTGAATATTACTAATGAGCAAAGTAATATATAATAGTGGTTATATTAAATGTCATGAGTGAATAAAATGACAATTTTAGAAATCTGAGTCGGGACGCGCCCGTGTCGCGTCGGGACTAAATATTGATAAATAAAAGTAATATTTTATAAGTTGTCTGTATGGTCGTTTTGAGTGCGCCAACGCGTCCGAAAGGGTCGAGATAGTCAGAAAAGTATACCCGGGGGTTTGATTTGGGTCTCGGGGTGTTTTTAGGCCTAATTAGTACCCCGGGAGGGCATTTTAGTCATTTTGTATTTTTTGATAATTAAACCCACGAAAATTAAAGGGATTATATCAGATGTTTAGGTTATCTCCTAGGGTTAGATAACTCAAAACACTAGAACGGGCATTGGAGAGGAGAGGAGAGAGCTCTCAAGGCATTCAAAGGCTCAAAACTCAACCGTTTGCACCGCCGCCACCGCTAACGCGTAGATCGCGAGACAGGGAACGCAACCACACCAAACCAGATTTCTGAAAATCCCAGGCAAGTGTTTATCTTGCTTATTTCGTTGATGCATCTTTCATATTGGTTTAGGAATGATTAGGATGAATTTTATGGAAGAAAAACCCAATTTGAGATAGGAAATTGCATGTAGTGATGACTTAAATGATATTCTGGAAACCTTTTGTGATGTAGAGGATTAAACCACGAAATTTTGATGTTGTATAAGAAGGAAACCTTAGAGCTAATCAGAATAAAGGAGGCAAATTCGCACATCAGGCCCCTCGAACCGGTTTGCATGTACCCCGAACCGGTTCACCCCCCAAACCGGTTCGCCCCTGGGTTCGCGAATGTTTGCTGGTCTGGGGTGCTTTTTCTTCCATTCAACACTTAGAATTTTTTTCTTGTTTTATTTCCTTTCTTCCTTGGATTTTTCTTCAACTTCTACGGGTCATAACTCATCAACCGTAGCTCGGATTTGGGTGCCGTTTCTTCTAGTGTTCTCGTTGTTCCGAGTTCTTCAACTTTCCAGTTGACTCCTCCTTCGGGATCTGGCTGAAGAATTACCAAAATTCCCTTGAAGTTGCCTTCTTAGCTTTTCTTTCATTGTCTCTCTTTCTCTTTTGCGCTGCTTGCATAATTAACCTGTAAAACCAATAAGAGAAGCACGAAACACGAAATACTTGCCAACGAAGATTAGTAGTATAAATGTGCTCTATATCCATATAGGTTACATCACTCGGGTTCACAAATGCACTGAAATTAGGGGAATAAATATACAATATTTATGTCCAATCACGTAGTAAGTTGGAAAAACCCTTCGAATTAAAGTTAGAAACGAACCATTATACTTGATATATAATAATGGGAAAATAAGGATAAATGTTGTGAATGTGGGTTATGGGATAAACCTAAATTTATATAATAAAAGTGGTATATTTATATGATTGTGTATGCATATATTATATACTTGTGAAAATCATGCCCGCGCTACTTGCTATCCCTGAGGTTTCCGCGCTGGGAGGATCTTATCTCGTGTGCCTTATGGGGGATATTGACTCGTACCCTAGAAGATAGAAATCCTAGGTACAGGCTATCGAATCGGTAGTCACGGTCCTAAGATACGTGAGGGTATGTACTGACCTCTTGGACTTGGAAACTATGCTTCGCCTCAATATTGTTTGTGTATGTATTTATACAGTTCAAGAGTGATTCCGAACTTGTATTCCCTTTAGTACGATTGATACGGGGATTGGATAGCAGAGTATGCCCACACCATAATTTTTATGTGGGGTGCTGTTAGAATATATATATATTATACGAGTATTTAATATATATATATGAACTTCTGAAACTTGGGAAACTACCTACTATGTTATGGTAAGTAAGACATGTGAAATGACTCAAATTGGAAATACTTGTTTTGAATAGTATAATATGATATTGAAAAACTTTATGAATCAATAAAGTTAAAATGAGCGTTTTGTATTAAATGAAATTATCCTTTTAAAACCATGATGTTGTTAAATCATAAATCTTGAGAGTCACCTAAGATAAGTTAAATCCTTGGGGAAAGATAGTGTGATATATGATGAGATAAACCATTGGGAAGGTTAGTGCGATAGGAGTGCACATTAGAAGAGAGGTGAGAATTTCTCAAGAGAGTGTCGCACTAATATGTTGTTGCATTGGCCTGTATCAATTTAAATACTTGCTAAACAAATTTTTTAAATCATATACACTATCGGGCTCTGACCCGTTTCTATTCCTCTTTCTCTCTTGTATATATATGTATATATTACAGGTGCCCAGCCACAGGGGCGTCTTGCTTAGGATCCCTTGGAAGGAACGTGCTGCAGCTTAGGTGGGAGTTGCAGGCCACTTGATTAGACGATTTCATTTACTTGATTCCACTCCTATCATTCTCTGTTATTGGGGCATGTGTCGCCCTTTCCACTATTTAGCTGTTTCATTGGGACAATTGTATTTCAGTTATTTCTAGTACTGTTACTTTGGGATTTATTCAGCATACATGTTTTACTTTAAATACTGGGATTTAGTTGTTGAATGTTTAAATTAATTGAATTATATGTTCCAGGATTATTGTGGTGTGATTCTTTAAATATTAAATTGTTGTCGATAATTAAATCTTTATTTTCAAAATAAAATTTGGAAAGAAATGTTTAAAATTGGTTTTGACACTTAGCTTAATTAAATAGGGTGTGAAATTTGGAAAAGTTATTTTTACGACAGTGATGCTAAGAATGAACCAACTGTTCACCTTGATTTTAATTTAATAAAGGAGTGATCGCCATGTATTTAATTAGGCTGGGTGTCACAAGTGGTATCAGAGCATCAAGTTCTAGTGTCCATAGGATCTGTATGGCTTATTTTCGCTTTCAGCTTAACGTTTTTGCTATAGAACCCTATTTTTAGGATTATTGTATTTCTTCTTTTACGTTTACGTCTTCAGCCATTTGGGATTTGATAATGACTGTAGACTAATAAACTTCTTCACGTTTCAGATGCCTCTGAGACGTGCACCGAAGGATAGGCGTGCCCAGGCCGAGCAGCCAGCAGCTCCGGCACAAGGCACTATGAATGCTAATGAAGTAGCCGCCATTGTTGCTCAGGCGGTGAATGCCGCGCTAGCGGTGGTTCAGCAGGCTCCACCCCAGATTCAGGCAGTGGCGCCACTACGAGCACAGCTTCCATCTGCATGGGAGAGGGTTGAAATTGTGTAGACAAATAATATGATGTAGAATGTGTTGATATTTTGCTAAAAAATGTTAATATGCACGTTTAAAACGGTTTATGATTTAAACTATGATATTGCCCCCCGAGACTTGACCCATTGCTGCTGACTAACCTTTCGAGATAGGTTGTTGGGTAGGTGCATAGTTTTTCAGTTAAGCGGACTTACAACTCGAGTTTATTTTATTGTATAGTTTATTTTCCTTTCCAGTCATTTTATTTTTGAGACATTTGCATTTGGATTTAATGGATCATTCGACTCCATAGTTGATTTATAATTTTTAGTTGGAGATATTATGTGACAACCCCCTATTCTAATAGTGGGTGGTCAATCCTCTACTAAAATAAAAAAGGAATCGCAGTAACATCTCATTCTCAGCATGACTGTCACAACAACAATATTAATATAATACGAATAAACCCATACAACTAAATGAACGAAATAAAACATCATGCATAAATAAATAATAACAATGAATAGAATAAACCCTCGATCACCAAATAGTAACATCCAACTGAAAAAAAAGGAATAAAAATGAGAACTAAAATAATATCCCGACATAAATAATCCTATCCAACTACGAGCAAAATGCCCAAAATGAAATACTGGAAATGATAAAGACCCTATCTAGATAGAAACAACTAAGGCGGCTAAATCAAATCCTATAGCATCCGTAGCTACTGCAACAGCAAGAAAGGATTTATCCATGCAGTTTCGGCTGTTGTTGTTGCACACCTAGGGTTTAAATAGAAAACAAGAAAAATAATTTGACCATGGGTCAAAACCTGAATAGTTTGAAAATATTTTACCAGTAATTAATTGTTTTAAATCGATAAAGCACGTAGTGTATTACTTTCATAATTAATTATCCAGTCGCACTCACATGAGATAAAACCTCACCTTTCGTCTACAATACGCACCTAATGCATTCATTTTATTTTCCTAATTAAATTACCCAGTCTAACTAGGACATATAACTACTATCCAAGCCTAATCATGTTAATACTTTCTATTAGCTAAGTATAAATTACCCTCAGTAGGTATACGTTCATAAACTATATCGTAGCAACATGTGTGCTATAGATAAATATTCACACAATAAATATAGTACAACTATACTCGCGCTATAAGTATATATATACATGAAATCATATAAACATACTTATATATTGCTCGCTATATACGTATAAACCGTATCCCCAGAGCATGAACCTCATGGATACGTCCCTCATATGCTAGCGTCTCTAGGAATCACGCATCACATTGAGCCATCAGGTCAAAATCTCACCATCGATCACAAATGTAAATACATACAATAGAGGCGGTCATAAACATACATCCGTGGGCCACAACCATAACATATCGCACCCAAACAGTCTCCAAATCGATACCTATCCTCATATGTGGATAGTGGTCATGCAACAGTATTATGACTCGAGGAATCAATTTGACACCTGGTGGTCAATGCCAAGGTGGACTGCCCAGTACGCGTAACCTCCTACGATAGCACTACCGAGTAGGTATGCTCTATATAACCACACAGCGCACACACAAACACACACACACGCATATATATATATATATATATATATATATATATATATATATATATATATATATAGTTCCTCAATATGTATATATATAATTCTGACCTAGTACAAAATCCTACCACGTATGAGTCACCCAAATCCCGAAGTCCGAAATCGACTTCCCAATTGTACGTCTAAGTGATCACTCACTTGACTTTTTGTTTTTTCTCACCCGAACCCATCTATCCTTTGTCATTCCCCAATCTCTAAAGGGTCAAAATAACACACAAACAAAATCTAGGCAGGCCAGAAAATCGAACCGATTCATTGGAAGATTGAATGCAAAATCCGAACCTCTGACCCTGCTTAGACCCAACTGTCGGTAATCCTTAACACGGATGCAAAACTGGACCCATCTCCACAAACCCGTTACTCAATTCGACCCAAACCAAAATCGACTTCTACCTGCATAAAACAAACCCCGAGATCAAAACAAAAGGCAAATAAAAACAAAACAAAAAAACTTCCAAAACTGATACCTTTGACCCAAGCTTCATTTCCTAATTTCATGCAAGCCTCCTTACCCCCACATCCCAAGCATCTGCCATTTTCCCAAAATAAAAATCACATGTTTTGAACCCTTTTACCCCCATTTTCTCCTTAACCATTACACCTCCCATTAACCTTACAAAAGGAAGACTCTCTCATTCACTTGAGTACACGGGTGAAGACAGGAAGAAAATAGAGTGCTAAGGTAAAAACAATGTAGAGAGAAATTTATTGGTTTAGTGAGAGAAAAGAATGACAAAATTTTGTAGCAACAAAAGAGGTTTTGTGTTATATATTGATTGGTTGAATCTCTTCTTTCATACTCATATGAACTCATTAATTTACTTTATGTCTTGGAGTCCCATTATGGAGGCGTAATCTCCCATTTCAAGGGATGAAATGAAGCCCCCATGGAACCAAGTTGTCTAGTTTGTTAATTTTACTTTTGTTTGATTTCCTTTTATTAGTAACTTTAATTACTACACTTGTTTTTGCATTAAGAAATGGAAAACCATCCTTGAAAAAGGATTGAAGCATGTGTTATAACTTTATTATTTTGAATCAAACTAGATATGGGCTTTTCAAAATGATTAAAATTATAATATAAGTTTCTTCTACTCTTGTTTTATTTTATTTAATTAAAATTATTTCGGTAATTTTTTTGTAGCGGATGACTTGCCTAATTAATTTTAATTCATTTGGAGTAGAGTTATAGTAATTAGTAATTACTTTTCTAAAATAATATTTACTTAATTCATTAGGATAATGAGAATTAACTTTTGAATTAGTTGAATATTGTGGAAATCAATCAAAATAAAATATTTTAAACTAGATTGAAAGTGTGAAATGGGGTTGGATTTACATCTCTTGATTCTTCTTACTATTATCTCTCATTTAGCTATCTTTCACTCACTTTTTCACACATATTTTACTTACTTCTCTTGATTTTTTTTCTAGTTTAGTTAATCTTTCTCATTTAGTTTAGTTATCTCACCATCATATAAAATTGTTTTAATATAAAAAAAATAAAAAAAACAGTAAGTAGAAAATAAAGAAAATAGCCAGAAAATTGGATTACATCTTTTCACATGTGTTTCACTCCATAGAGTTGGATTGATACCCTTACTTACCTCCGTACTAGTTTTGTGATATCTTTGTAGGTAGTTGAAGGAAATTGTTGATTAGAAGGGATTTTCAAACAATGATACAACATACTTAGCAACGAAAATTCTTTCTATCAATATGTGTCTTAATCCTCACGCAATAAGGTTGAAGTCTTGTTTAATGGGGGTTTAAGGATAAAAATTAAGGGTATTATAACCTTTTGTCTTATGTTGGTGAATAATGGTTGAAAAGTATTCGTGTAAAGAAAAGAATCCTAATGACACCTTTTTAACGTCACAAGAGTCCAAAGTGCAGCAACTAAAACACACACATGCTACCTAATTACTCGAGAAATAGTATCATGTGTTGAAGAAACCACGCATCCATGCTCAACAGAAATAAGGTCATGACATGTATGTGATATGTGTCCCACATATTTTCTACTCTACAGACAAGAATTTTAAAAAAACCCTAAAAGATATGTTAAGTGCTTGTACGTTGGATATGTCTGACCACTGGAATGTATATTTACCTCTTATCGAATTTTCATATAACAATAGTTACCAAGCCAGTATTATCTTTCCACGAAAGACCTTGTAGATCCCATGTATGCTGGATAGAGTCATGAGATAGTAAACACTTTCGTCCAGAATTAATACAAGAAACTACTGAGGTAATATAGTAGACTCGAGAGAAGTTAAAGACGGACCAAGATCAACATAGAAGTTATGCAGACCAATGCCGAAAAACTATATAATTTTAAGAGAATGAACAAGTTCTTCTGAAAGTGTCTCCCCCAAAAAGAATTTTACGCTTCTGGAAGAGAGGAAAATTAGCCCCCGAATATATTGGACTTTTCATAGTTTCTAAAATAATTAGCTCTGTAGTCTATCAATTATAATTTCAAGTGGAATTATCCAATATCCAAAACATATTTCATGTGTCACAGTTACGGCACTATATTTCAGATCCATCATATACCATCACATGTCAAAATGTTTTAGTTGAACCCAACCATGAGTTTAAAGTACGTCCTATTCAAATTCTCGATCGCCAAGTAAAGTATCTCATAAACAAGGAAATTACCTCTATGTATACGTGTGTGCATGTGTATGCTTACTTTTGTCGAGCACGGACACGTGGTGTCTTCCATGGATGGTAATATTTCTCTAATTACCCCAAAACTAGCACATACTGAACCAATTTTCCCCATTTATAGGTCAGGTTGATCCTCCATGATCGAGCAGAAGTGGGCATTGTCTATCCATTCACTATCTTCCCTTTGCACGACTGCAAGGCTGGGCGTTTATGACCTCCACTACGGAAGTCCCTTACCATAGGCACTGTATCAATCAAACTTCAAGTCTTGTGTCTGGGATTCTTAACTGAAGAGAGACACCTCCAGTTTTGGATAGTGGCGGTAATTGGACCAGAATCCTTTTGGGGCCAAGCGTCAGGTGTCTGTCCCTAAGTAACAAATTAGCGACAGCCCCTACAAGCGCAAAAATGAATGTTGCCCATGATATCGTGTGACACCCTGTAAATCCCATTTATATGTATGTGTGTGTATATATGTGTATGTGTGTGTGTGTGTGCAGGGTGATCATTCCTAAACACCAAATTTATGAGAGTTGAATAATTAATAACATTCTAAGCATATGGAATAACATAAAAGTGCAATTCAATATGGAAAAATATCAAACCATACAATTCTAACAATAATTAAAAATTTTAATATCTTTAAATTAATACAACTCCAATATTTTTATAAACCATTGAGTACAACATGATTGCCTAACTAAATTACAAAGATAGGAATTAGATGAGACTACACACGTGAAGATAAAAAATATAACCCTATAATACTGAATATGAAAATTCTTATGTTCTACAACTTCCCTGTTTCAACACCAATCTCCCTTAATAGAACCTGGAAAATGTTAATCAATGAAAAAGGGTTATCCCCCCGAAAGAAATATCCTATGTAACCCGTCAATGATAATAGTAGAGCATAATATAAAAATGTGCAATACTCAAGAAATATAAGTATGAGTCTCCAAAATATAACACAACCTCTTAAGAATATTTCACAATTTCTAATCCTAGTAGGTAAATAAAGCTTATAAGATAATATATCGACCCCCCCCCCCCCCCCCCCCACCAATAGGGATAATTATCTATAACATTTAGGTAACACTAGCCTTAAATGCATTGTATTCTTAACTTGAACTTTTATGTATCACTCAATTAATCTTCTAACTGACCTCATATACTAACCTAGAAACCTCCCTAAATAGCTATATGGGTCAACCATTACTAAGATATTAAAATTAGACATCACATCATCACGTTATCTCCCAACTCCCAACCATCATCAGACTCTATGTGTGGTGCATCGCATTAATGAAATCTAAATAAGGACCCCCCACAATACACTTTTTCCTAGATCAGTTAGTAACTGAGAGCTAATGGTTGTTGGACGGCCAATTAAATCATATCGACATTTTCACCATACTATTAATTGATCCTAAAGGAATTAATACTAGCTATCCCAATCTACTACATCCTAGGGAGGTTAACCCTAACCCATATCCAAACACTACATATCTTACACAGTACATGTTAACTTATTACCATTGTGCCACAACCTTGTTTTATTATTTAATAACACATTTAAAGGATATGACACTATATCTACCTATCCCGATTATAAAATTGTCTCAAGTAATAATTTTCTTATTTTTATCTTCTCAAAACATACTCTTATAATTTAGGGCATTAACTAATTCCCACATATTGGATTAACTGTAGCTATCTCAATTTCATTGATAACATCAATAAGTATTAGATAGTGGTGAAATTTAGTTATTTCAATTTTAGTGACCTTGTAAATAAGAGTCACATAAAGATCTACACAATATGTAATGCCTCGGTGCTCAAACATTACCTAAACTAATTCAAAACTTAGTCCAAAGGTATACCTACCCTCTGGGCCTAATCCAAAGCAATAAAAATACATCTCTAGGCTTTCATATCACTCTGTTCAAATGGTAATACCTCATAACACACAATACTACCTCATAACATAAAATAAAATACACTCTTTATTTTACACATAATTAAATATTCCATATTTATCCATTTAATTTCGGTATTTTTATGATCTCGTGCATTGCATTTACCCTGAATTTATCTCATTATTGTATTATTAACCCTTTTTGAAGAGTGTTTCATGTTTGTGTATTTCTTTTATGTTTTATTGGTAATTTATGCAAGTGGATGCTAGAGATAAACCGAAACGATGAAAGAATCGAGAGTAAGGAAAGTCAGGGGAAAATTTGTAATTTCTCAGACAGAATTCGAAAGAGAAAATAATTGAAAAGTCGATGAATTCAAAGTCATGATAACTCTAGAATAAACGGCATGTCAATACTAGCTATGGTGAATAAGTTATGTGCATTAAAAGTTGGGACAAGAATACAGGGGTGAAAGGGGAAAATGGGAGAAAAAGAGCAAAAAAAGAGCACTTAGGCAGAGGAAGTACACAAACCGGTTCGGAATTCAGGGAGAATCGGTTCATCTTCTGAACCGGTTCGGGCCCCCTGGGGATTCTAATTTTCTCCATATCTTCAACTAAAAGAGTTATGTTAGATTAGGACTTTGTAAAACAACTTCCACGACTTGTAAATAACTATTAGGAGAACTAGGTGTCAACCCGCGCCATACGCAGGAGATTTAAAATGACCCCACTGTAAATCCATAATAAGAAAGTTTCGACATTAAAATAAAATGTATATCAAAATCACTATTTTATGAAAACTAATTCAGTTACCATGTAAAATCAATTCAAATATTACCAATGAACTAAAAATAGACAATACCCCTCTATATATAAAGTCTTCCATTAGCGTGATTGATATCGTTAAAAATGTATTGTGATATCATTAATTCCAACATCCTTGTGTTTTATGTAACAATTATTTTATTGAAGACTGCACAATGGTTATTCTTTGTAATGAATTCTTTCGTGACAAAATTTCCCACATGAACCAATTTGTGTTAAAGGAAAAAATAATACGAAACAAAGTAGACAAAATAAAAGGAAGAGGGGGGTAAAAGTTCACTTTGAAGCAACTATATCAAGTATAATGCTAGCACATACAATTATAGTTTTCAATACTGTACTACATTATTTGTTATAGGCAAATCTAATTCATAGAAATTTATAAGTAATAAGTATATGTTGGGTGGGTGGATGGGTGGGGGATTAAATTTTTGCAGCACCAGTCTTAACCAAATTATGCAGCTTAGTTTGTTACATCAATTAATCCTAAAAGACCTGCTCATAGTACTAACAGGAGGGGAAAAAATAAAGCCCAACATCTCTATGTTGTATAACTAAACCAACATCAGTTGATACTCTCAAAAGATTTAACCAGTAAACCACCAGATAAAGTAAACTAATGCATATCCTCTTGTCGTTAAGCCTAATCAAATACAGATGATTTTAGTGCCATATAAAAATAAAGTAACAAATCACGTTAGCCTGGACATCAAAGTTTATCTTGCAGGTAGGTTAAGATAAACACACCCAATGCACTGATGGCAAGACCTAACAAAGAGGAGAGTCGATCCAAATCCAAAGGCATTACCAATTCCCATCATCTTCTTACCTCGCACCTACTAGACAATGATCGTATTTGATCTTTCCATCTGTCAGTATTTTGGGGATATGTAAGTTTATAAACAGTGAGAGAGAGGGGTAAGGGGGATATGAATAAGGATATAGGAACATAGAAAGTCAATAATAAATTAGGTATACATAAAGTTTGCATAGGGAGAAAGATATAGACCACCTATTTGGAAGGAGAGAGGCACAGAATCAAAGAGGCCAGTGAAATAAAATACATGAGAGAAAAAAAAGATATAATATATTTGACTGAGGAAGACTTGAAGATGAATAAGTTTGTGCATAATACAACATGTATAGTGGGGAGAGGGAGAGAATAGAGAGTTAAATATATGGGTGACACGTGGATTACCTAATGAGAAAGCAATATTAACTATTGTATAGCATTTTAGAGTATATAAAGAATATTATAATATAGTTATTCATATAAAGTAGAGGAGTACTCTAGAAACAAGTGTATCAAAGTTTAACAAAACACTTTAACATGAAAAAGTCCTAACCGAGTTCGAACAATTAAATTAATTACATCGTGAAAAGCTAAAATACGAAAAGATAGTAAAGAGACAAAATAGTGCAAATAAAAAATGGTGTTTTTCGTTTTCCAATGCCTAATCCGCTCATGAGATCTTTTCACCAATAAAATATTTTTCGTCTTTCAAATTTTGAGCATGAACTCATGTTTCATTACATTTACTCTTAATATCATGAACACCGAGAGAAAATAGCCACAATTCGAGTGATTCGTTTGTGTGTGCATCCCGTGAGAAATTAAAACAAAGCTAATTTTTGGAAAGTAACGTAATTATCAATCGGTGGAAGTTCGCAGTTTAACTTTTGGCTTAGTACATACACACACATAATGAATTGAGAGTGTCAAATAAAAATTTGAAGTGATTATTTTTTGAGAATTTAAATTGTACATTTTTAGTTATTTTGATATTTTCTTTGAGCCTTGTGAAAATGAATTTTGTGGGTATATTTACTGCAAACCCTCATGAAACACCATACATCCTATTAGGGTAACCTAGGGGTTTAACGGCTTATTGCATACGTTAAATGCAATTTCTTGCCCACTAAAGAGGTATCCTATCCCCTAGTCATTTAGAAGTCTATTTAAACTCACAATCTTATTCTTTTACATTCCTTAGGACTAGCTGTCAGAGGATTTGAAATAAAATAGTAGATCATTTGATTTATATGATAATTGGGTTTCATAAAATTAATTATGGTTTATTTGCATAGGAGATTCAGGATCTCATACCTTTGCATTTCCTTTTGTCTTGAACCGTAGAGATTTGATCTCTTTCGTGTAACATCAATTTGTGTCGTAAATCTAATAGTGTGGCAGCCACAAAATCAAAATAATTTTTTTCAAAAATATTAAAGCATCAAAATAAGATCTTTCAAGAGTTTTTAAATATTTTGTCCTCTTTAACCCATTAAAAAAAATTTCAACCCCATCTGATCAACGGTTCTCAAGTTATGGCTCTAACAAATAGATACCATGACGTGTCGTGCATTTTTTTGGGCAGGTGAAATCGTGTGTTCTTCAATTGATTTCATCCCCAAACCTTCATATCCATGAATCCAGAAGTATTATATCACGATTTATATATATTATAATACTTTATTCAAAATTTAATTCACCTTATTAATCCGTTCTTGATTCGAACTCGTGGTTCTACTTTAGGAATTTTTAGACTCTCCAATTGTTCATAATTGATTTTACAATATGAGAGCTTTGAAAAAGAGCTCGAGATTTTCCATGTTGTTCCTTTAAGCCAATACATGTCATGGGTGTGTGGGCACCAATGATCATGACCCTAGCACTGCTTTTTAAGTGTTTTTCTGATCTATTTTGATCCTCCATTCATTAGGAGACAAGGGGTTTCTTATATAGGATAGCATGGGGACCCCGAGGAGAATAAGGAGACTAGCTTCCTACAGAATTAGGAATCCTAATTAAACTCTATAATTAATTCCATAATCCAATAAATTTTTATTCATTCCACTAAAGAATAATAATTGTACTCTAGTCTATTATCTCAAAATTATAATTTTGAGCTCCTCATTATTAAATGCTTAATAACCGCTCCACGTTAAGATCACAAATACCCATCGATTAAATTAAATTACTGACAATTATATTTAATCTACCTCTTTTAAATTCCTTGAGGGTGTTTGCTTAACTTATTTGATATGTCGGATAACTAAATCCATCGGTCGGGTTTGACATAATCAAAACTTATAATCTACATCAAGAGGGTATCATCAATCTCTATACGAGGACATGGATTCCATTCATAATTAACTTTCACCATGCACTAATCACCATTACCGAATCTACCAAGCTTATTGATCCATAAATGAATCTCACTCAATAGGTCAAAGTAATGAACAATTGATGCACATGTCCATCAATTATGTCTGGATTAAGGGCTTAAGCACGCATAAGAACCATGAGATATGCATTATCTTATACAATTAGTATAAAGACAATTATCTCTAATTGGTCCCGTTCAATACACACAAAGTGTACTAGCACAATAAGTCGAAACTATGCCATTTCCCATAATCTAGATATGCCTACTAATATAGTGTACTACAATCCTACTGATAGTGTGCCCATCTCCATCTAAGATTGTGAATCGAATTTATATTCTATAAGGACCGATGACCTGATCTGCTGTGTGTAAGCTGAACTCTATACATCAAGTCATATATTGTGTAGAATAAAAGACACATGCGCATAAATATATAACATAATATAATGAAAATATCACTTGTGAATATTCTCATTAAATAGACATACTAAAATTCACTAGAGAACCATGACTTTAATTATACAACCCAATAATATCCCACTTATACTCAAAGACATGGAATCGTGCATCTAGCAACCATACCTCACACCTAAATTAAGGGGCTTACCAGTTGTCAACGAATGCAATCACAACAACTAGAAACTCCCTTATGTATAATTTCTTATACAAGGCGTACTATACAACTTTTGGAATCTTAAATCTGACTGAATACATGAGTTAGTAACCTAAAAGTTACTTATCTCTTTACTGGGCAACCAAATATATATTTATTAATCCTTTTCAAGTACTTGAATATTTATTCTACCAAAACGAATATTATATTCTCGAGTAGTACAAATTCCAAATCTGAAAGAGCAAAAGTCTTTCTTGGAATATTGTATAACAAAATTTTGAAGAACAATATCAATATGATAACTTAGATAAGTAAAAGTGCATTCTTTCTAGTGATTAAATGTTAATTTGATCCCAAAAATGTAATAGATTTTTCTAATGTTTTCATATTGAACTAATTGGACTACCACAGTCTAACTGTATGACATATCCCTACATCACGCGCAATGATAAATATATCTATACACCTAGTATCTAAAAACACCACCACGCTACTGTCACTCCTTTCATACACACTGAACACATCCAACCATTTATCATAATAATGAATTTGATTACCTTGCTTACTGTATTCACTTGCAACTGATGGGTTTGACCCCATCTTGTTGAATCTATATGGTACTAAATATCATAACTTTTCTAATAATTTTATGTATCCTTGTGAAGAAGTACCTTATTATAGTTACAGGTTTTGTTATCTTATTCTCTAGGGGCCATGATGGGTGACAATCCTATGAATAGGAAACACTACCACTATGATAAAGATATCCCTTTATGGGTGTACAGATCGTGATGCATTTATATGGTTTTCACCATTATGAGAATTAACAATCCTCCCACTACGATAAGATAGTACAATATCATACTCATTTCTTTGTGATGTTGTCACCTATGCTAGTGGTATGAAAGAAGTTCACATAAGGATATTAGACCTTCATTTGTTCCGAACAATACTTTTGGGATTCTGATCTAAAATATATATTTAAACATTTATCCTTATTCCAACTTGTCAAGTTTTCTCCCAACACAAGTATTGCTCTACCCATTATATAAAATACCGGAATTGAGTTGAAAGTGATCCACTATCTTTGATGGGAGTACAGAAAACTGACTTGGAAAACAATCTTGGCATGTTCGTATCTATATCTTATGAGTAATCATCATGAATCTTATCACGTGTGAAAGAAACCAATTTTTTCTTTCTTTGACACACTGTTGCTAAAAGTAACTTGTGGAAAAAATTTCATGGATATAATCTGAACTACTGATCTGTAATTCTTAAATTCCCAAATAGGTAGTTATAAAATTACAACAATCATAATAAACCAATTCTAATATTTATGTAGCTATATTAACTCCTAGTCATTATCCATCTAAACTATATTAATTAACTAGAAGTGACTGCACTTTCGATGAATGTAAGAATCCACCTTGCACTAGTTTAAAATTCATTTAGATAAAATGACCAGGGTATTTACTATAATTTTTTGTCTAAGTGTATACCACCAACTAATTTTAGACTATCCCATATCACATAGACTCCTCCTTTGGGGGTTACCCATATGAATATAAGCCCAAAATTACCCGTAACGAAATTGGTACAGGTTACCCCAATAATTGGTATTCCTCTTCGGAGGACCTACTCGTTATTCAAAACCTACAAACCATTGGTGGACATTGTGGGATTTGTTTGTGACAAAATCCCTCTCCAACTTAGTAATTTAAAACTTTTGTGAGGGTTGTTAAAAAGAGAAGTTTAATTTTAACGTCTCAAAAACATACAGGATAACTGACGCATGTCAAAATTTACGGTTGCTCAAATTTTCGCGCTTCCATAACATGTGTAATAAATATAAATTATAAATTCCCTTATATTCACAAAATAAATCCGTAAATTTAATTTATATTTTCTAATTACACATTAAAACCCCATAATTTTAAAATTTTAAATTAAACATATAACCATGGAGACTGTTCAATTTTAAATTGTCCAATTAAAATAATGGGATTTTCCAATTTATTTATTCAAATTAAAATAATTAATTTTCTTATTTAAATTATCCAAAAATAATTAAATTATTTTAAATTAAAATAATTCTGGCAATTAAATTTAATTTGAGTAATAAACAAAACCCCATATATTTAATAAATTTAAAATGAACCACCAAAAAATTTACTTTCCAAGAAAACCATGATCTAAGGTCGGGTCTAATAATATTTGTCCATGTTGTCCAATTTAATGGCTTCGCTAAAATTAATTAATTTTAACGCGCCATTAAAGAAAATGTAGATATTAAACAAGAACCACGATCATAAAATAATGATAAAAGCAAGAGATATAGTCCATAAACAATAAGGAAACTAAAATAGGTCCCTCTAAATTATGGCCTCTATTTTCCTATCTCATGTAATCATTGACTCCAAGAATCCTTCTCATTTAAGGAACCATACCAAGTAGGAAATCTAGGCTGAGTTGAAGTTTACCATACTGTGCCACCACCACTGAAATACTTTGAGAGGTTGCTCGTGCCAAAATAACACATAACCGCATCATCGCACCATGGCACTACGACACCTAGTATACATATGACGTGTATCGTGGCACTTTCGTGTGATGTCATAATCACTAACTCACAATCCCATGGTCCTTTACAACACAGTAAGATTCTACCAAAACTTTCCAAATTGTTGTCCGAAAAATCTCATTCGTCCCTAAAATTACCTTCGGTGTCTAGCTCATCAATCGATGTAGATTCGGACGAACCAAAAAAAATTACATGTAACAATTAAACCCAGATCTAATGATCTAAAAATAATTATTACAACCCAATCGAAGACAGAAAAAATAATTGCACATAAACTATCATAGGATACAATCACATAAAATTAATTAATATGAATCGGACAATAATGGAGGGACGAAACTTATGAATCTCTGCAAAAAAAAAATAGATCCTAGATCTAACATTCATTCAAGATTAAAACTAAATTGTTTAAATAGAATCCCAATTGCTGGAGGATTCAAAATAAAATACTAGATCAATTGATTTATATGATAATTAGGTTTCAAAAAATTAATTATAGTGTATCTAAATAGGAGATTAAAGATCTCATACCTTTGCGGTTCATTCTGGCTTGAACAGTAGAGAGTTGATCTCTTTCGTGTAACACCGATATGTGTCATAACTGTAACAGTGTGGCAGCCACAAAATCCAAATGATTTTTTTCAAAAATATTAGCAGTGTCAAAATAAGATCTTTCGAGAGTGTTTATATATTTTGACCTCTGGAACCCGTAGAAACAATTTCAGGCCCATCTGATCAACGGTTCTCAAGTTATGCCTCTAATAAATAAATATCATGACATATCGTGCATTTGTTTGGGTAGATGAAATCGTGTGTTCTTGAATTGATGTCATACTAAAACCTTCATATCCATGAATTCAAAAGTATTATATCAGGGTTTATATTTAATATAATACTTTATTGAAAATTTAATTCACCTTCTTTATCCGTTCTTGATTAGATTCCAGATCTAATCTGGTGTCATTAGATCTGCTTCGTGAATCACTGTTTTGTAAAAATGTGTGAAGCAAGCTGAACAAATGATCTACAAATGAATTGAAATTTCTTGTGCCTATTTCTCTATATTTCAGGAACCGTGGTTTCACTTTCAGAATTTTTGGACTCTCCAATTGCCTGTAATCGATTTTAAAATATGAGAGCTTTGAAAGAGACCTCGAGATCTTCCATGCTATTCTTTTAATCCAATACATGTCATTGGTGTGTGGGACCCAATGATCACGACCCTACCACTCCTTTTTAGGCATTTTTCTAGTCTATTCTGATCGTCCATTTATTAGGAGACAAGGGGTTGCTTATATAGGCTAGCACGGGGACCCCCGGGAAAATAGGAGACTAGTTTCCTACAGAATTAGGAATCCTAATTAAACTCTATAATTAATTCCATAATTATATAAATTATTATTCATTCCACTAAAGAATAATAATTGCACTCTAGTCTATTATCTCAAAATTATAATTTTGAGCTCCTTGTTATTAAATGCTTAATAATCTCCCCATGTTAAGATCAGAGATACCCGTCGATTAAATTAAATTACTGACAATTATATTTAATCGACCTATTTTAAATTCCTTGAGACTGTCTGCTCAAATTATTTGATATGTCGAATAATTAAATCCACCGGTCGGGTTTGACATAATCAAAATTTATAAGCTACAACAAGTAGGTATCATCAATCTCTATACGAAGACGTGGATTCCATTCATAATTAACTTTCACCATACACTAATCACCATTACCCAACGCTTATTGATCCATAAATAATCTCGCTCAATAGGTCAAAGTAAAGAACAATTGACGCATGTGTCCATCAATTATGTCCAGATTAAGAGTTTAAGGACTCATAACAACCATAAGATCTGCATTATCTTATACAGTCAGTATAACGACACCTATCTCTAATTGGTCCCGTTCAATACACACAAAGTGTACTAGCACAATAAGTCGAAACTATACCATTTCTCGTAATCAAAATAGACCTACTAATATAGTGTGCTACAATCCTACTTCCATCTAAGATTGTGAACCAGACTTATATTCTACATGGACCGATGACTTGATCTTCCGTGTGTAAGCTGAACTCTACACACCAAATCATATATTGTGTAGAATAAAAGACACATATGCATAAATATATCAAATAATATGATGCCAATATCACTTGCGAGGATTCTCACTAAATAGACATACTAAAATTCACTAGTGAACCATGACTTTTAGTATACAACCCCAACAATCTTCCACTTATACTGAAAGACATGGAATCGTGCATCTAGAAACCATACCTCACACCTAAAGTAAGAGGCTTACCAGTTGTCAACCAATGCAATCACGGAAACTAGAAACTCCCTTATGTATAATTTCTTATATAAGGCGTACAATACATATGAGAGAAATACACAAAATATGAAATATTCGTCGAAAAGGGTTAGTAGTACAATAATGAGATAAATTCGGGGTAAATGCAATGCATGGGATCGTAAAAATACTGAAATTAAGGGGATAAGTATAAAATATTTACGCCAAATCAAATCCCCTTAACTTAGAACGTTTCTAGTCCTGAGTAATGTAAAAGAATAAGAGTGTGAGTTTAAATGGGTTTCTAAATGACTAAGGGATAGGATACTTCTTTCGCAAGCAAGGGATTGTATTTAGCGTATTTGTAATAAGTCGGTAAATCCCTAGGTTACCATAGTAGGACGTGTGGTGTCTCATGAGGGTTTGCAGTGAATATACCCACAAAATTAATTTTTCACATGATTCAAAGAAAATATTAAAATAAAAAACTGTACAATTTAAATTCCCTAAAAAGAATCACTTCAGATTTTTATTCGACACTTAAAGTCATAATATGTGTGCGAAGATGAAAGTTGAACCCATAACTTCTATCGATTGATCATTACGTTACTTTTCGAAAATTCTCTTTGATTCAATTTCTCACGGAATGCACTCCCAAACGAATCACTCGTATTGTAGCTATTTTCTCTCGGCGTGCGTGATACTTAGAGTAAATGTAATGGAACATGAGTTCACGCACACAATTTGAAAGACGGAAATATTTTATGGGTGAAAACATATCATATACGTGTTACGGTCATTTAAAAATGAAAAAATAACAATCTTTATTCTCACTGTTTTGTCTCTTTATTATCTTTTCGTATTTTAGCTCTCCACGCGGCAGTTAATTTCATTATTCGGACTCTATTAGGACTTTTTTGGGTTACGGTATTTTGGGTAAAAATAGGAATGGTTAGGAATTCGGAGTTTTAACTCGACTTTCTTGTCCAAGTGATAGAGTCCAGATGCGAAAGGAGTTGTGGACGTGATTATAGCTTTGGGTTGGGTCCCAAGATTATGTAGTCTTGACGACATACTTAAAGTGGGCCTCTGCATCGCCCGCGTCAAACCCGGAGAAATCTCCCGGACACATGGTTTTAAGGAGTTTTTTGGAGCTTAGGCTAAGCCCATGATGGAAGTAGGAGATGAGCCTCCACTTCTCAAAGTTATGGCATGGGCGCAAATTAGCTAACTCATTAAACCTCTCCCAATACTTATCAAAAGGCTCATTATCGTTTTGCTTAAAAGTTTTAATTTGAGCCCGAATAGCATTGGTCCTATGTGCAGGAAAGAACTTCAAGAGAAATTTAGCCTGCATGTTTCTCCACGTTGCTATCGAGTTCGGTGATAATGACTAAAGACACGTCTTCGCCTGATCATTAAGAGAAAATAAAAAATATTGAGGCGCACTACGTCTTGGGTGCAAGCTTTATCGTAAAACGTCATGACTCCTCGAACTCTCTAATGTGGAGGTAGGGCTTCTCTGACTCCATACCATGAAAAGTTGGAAGAATATGAATCATCTCATTCCTATAGTGAAATTGCCCCGCATTATATGGAAATATAATGCATCCCAAAGTGATAGTTTTCTCGGGATATAAGAGGTCTCTTATAGGGTGACACGGCATCACTCCCTCACCCGTACTGAAACTAGTATGATCTGACATCGCAGTCACACTTATAGAATCACTTTCCTCACCAGAGTTTCTAAACGTATGACTCATGGTGTGACTACGCAGTGTAGAAGGTGGTACTAAGAAATTTGGAGAGTTTGGAGTGTGAGGGCTAGTATGACTGAGTTTCATTGTAAAATTATCGTATGAGGATTGGGATTTGAATTAGAATTGGGCTGAGTATTTTTCATCTAAAGTACGAGAGAATATTTTTATTTTTATTTTTATGATTTTTTTTCCTGAAATAAAATCAACTTCTTATTGAATTTTGCATGAAAAGAAATCATAAACTTTTAACCACTCATTTTTTGGGTTCTCCTCCACTTTCTATGAATGCCTAAATGATAATAATACTCCTAATAGTTATTTACAAGTTATGGAAGTCGTTTTATAAAGTCCTAAACTAACACAATTATTTTAGCTAAAGACGATGAGAAAATTGGAATTCCCTCATTAGTCAAACAGGTACCCCGAACCCATTCGCCAAAGGGACCCGAACTGGTTCACAAGCTACACCAATTCTCCATGAATTCTGAATTAGTTTGTTTATTTCCTCTGCCTAAGTGCTCCTTTTTAAATCTTTTTCTCCTATTTGCACTTTTCACCCCTGGATTCTTGTCTAAACTTTGAATGAACATAAATTAACTCGTATTGAGGTGTCGTTTCTTCCAGAGTGCTCAGAGTTTTAAATTCATCAACTTTTCATTTAGCTCCTCTTCCGAATTCTGACAAAAATATTACAAATTTTCCCTTGACTTTCCTTTCTCGCTATTCTTTTACCATTTTGATTTCTCTCTCGCATCCACTTGCATAAATTACCTGTAAAACATGAGAGAAATGCACATAGCACGAAATAGTCGCCGAAAAGGGTTTGTAGTACAATAATAAGATAAATTCGGGTTAAATGCAATGCACGGGATCGTAAAAATACCGAAATTAAGGGGATAAATATAGAATATTTATGCCTAATCAGTAACTGCATATAGTCAAATGTCATAATTAATGTCACCAATTATTTATTTATAACATATGGCACAAAATCACATAACATACAAAATTTAATTGTCATCTAAATTATGCATTTTATTATTACCATATCGTATAAGTATTAACTAATCCCATTAATTTTCTCAACTAATTAATAATAATTAAATACCACAAATTATAAATTATTACATCGATATCCCAAGATTTCCATGACAATAGGTTGAGTGCTTTTTTAGGGCTTTTCTTGTCCTCGTTTTAATGTGTTTGATGATGTTTGCTTTTGTCATTGGCGTGTCTTTAGCCCGCCTTCTTCATTGTAACTGATCATCAAAAGGAGCCCAAACGAGTCGAAACTAACTTCTTCGCCTTAAAGAAAATTTGGTTAATTAAGGAAAGGCTTGGGCTCAAGTAGTGGCATTCAATAAGTATCAGTTTGTCCTTCACATTGCCCAGACTCTTTCTCTCATAAGTGCCTTATGCCTCACTATTTTTTTAGATGTTAATTTGTGTTTGAATTGACAACCTTCTTAGACCTGTCGTTCCTGGTTGACTTTGCTTCCACAGTGTAAAGAGATGCAGATTATACCAAGAAGGCCTCTGAATTTGATGAGTCCATGAGAGCCTTAAAGAAATCTCTAGAATAGGTTAAACTCCTATACTTTCTAAAAATAAAAATATCATCCACTTTGATATTTACTTTTGTGATAAATGAGTTCAAATAATGATGTAAATTTAAAAATATAATATCAAATTTGTATCTGGGGTAGAGTAAATTGGTATTTTGGACTATAGTTTCGGTACTTAATTTATGTAAAATAATTTTGATAAATCAATTTTTTAAATGTATAAACCAAAATCAACCAATAAATTTTCGGTAATTTTAGTTTGTGGTAATGAAAAGTAGCAAATCAAAATCATAACTTTTCAAATCAAAATGGTACGATGCGGTAAAGAAAAGTACTGTAGCCACCCCTATAATTAATATACAAAAGTCCCTTAATTTAAGCATTTACCCAGCCCAACAACATAACTCTGCCCCGTTCAAAATTAAGGTTGGAGATGTGTAATATTGCCAAATGGTAACATGAATCATTTCGCTTTTTGGCTACTTGTTGCGAAGAATATCACCTTAGATACCAAACTTTTAACATATTATCATTTTGGATACCATTTTCATTTTTCTAAAACTTTTTTGAAAAAATAAAAATGTCACTAAAAGCAATGAAAAGTGTAAAAAACAAACGTCTTGGGAATCAAATAGTACCAAAAGCGACATGTGGTAAGTAGGAGATTGCACATGACTCCCGCTTGGCTAATTGTTATTATTATAAGTTTAGTGCCCAATGTTTTTATTTCAACACACAAAATGGACCTATCTTACAATGCCATAAGATTACGAGCTAAATTGGACTAAGATGGAGCTAATGGGAATCATGGGAAAACTTTATCTTGACGTCACTTCTTTACCATGGGAATATACTTTTCTTCAAGAAAAACAAAACTATACAAAAAAACAACATTTCCTTTGACAAAAAGCAAACAATACCTATTGATAATTTGCCACCTTCTATAGCAAACAGCGTTGTCACCTAAAAAAAAATAATACTATTTGCCAAATCATCTCATTAACTTTTTCCAAAAGCAAATGTGAACTTTTATTTTAGATTTGAGTAGAAGTAGATTAGAACAAAATTATCAACTTCTTGAGATACCGAAGTGGTTCAATATTATCACGTGCTACCATCACATGTCCCTTATGAAACTTAAACAACTAGTCTGGATTTCAGTGTACTAAAAATGAAAAATTAAATTAAAAAATGACAGTCAAAGTAGAATCACATGATCCCACTTGCGAGTAAAATTTACGACTAAGGTGGCTAAAGTGCAAGGGTCCCCCTGAACTTAATATTTTTGCAAATAACTCCCTAAATGTCCGAATAACAAAATGAATAATTCAAGGGGGCTTCTTGCATAAAAAAAATTGAGGGTTTTTTTGGCAATAAATAAATAAAATAAAAGTAAGGATTTTTTTGTCACTTTAAACACTAAAGAAATCAGATATTAAATGATAGAGAAAGTTATCAATAGCCCCCGGGATGAGGGGTGTATTTATTTGTGGACCTTACTTTTATAAATCATAGAGTGCGTTCCCTAAGAGCTACATTAACATGTATTGTTGTCTAATATAAAAGAATAATTCTAGACTGACACAGAAATTTTGACGCAGTTAATGCGACACGAGCAGTGATATAATATAACATAGTCCGGACACGAGTCAATACCAGTGCGACACGTTAGTGTGACGCGCCAAATGTGTCAAATTTTTGTGTTGGCGTAGAAGCACTCAATATAAAATGCGTTGGGGTCTAAAATAGCAAAAATATATTTCAGTATAACATAAGAATTTCAAATATGGCAAACAAATTTCTAATATAATAGTGATATAATATAACATAGGGATCGTAACAATGTTATAGAAAATCAAATGCCGCACATAAAAACTATTTGAAAATTAGGGACTTTAAATCTTAGCACATAGTGCTCGCTAAAGTGAAGAAACCCCCTGAAATTTATATTTGCAAATAACCCCCTAAACTATGCATTTTGCTGTAAACACCCCCTCGAGAGGACTTTTTGTGATGTCTTTTGGCAAGATGTAGGGAGTTCTTTAAAACAAAATGTATAGTTCAAGAGGGGCTTCATGCATTAAAAATAGTTAAGGGGGTTTGTACAAAAATTTTAAAGTTTTGGTTTTTGCACTTTAAGCACTCAAGAAATCTACTATAAATCTGACCACAATTGCACTAAATTCTAAAAGCCTTTCACAACTCAAAAACAGCTTCAAACCCATCTTTTAATCCAAACTGTCTATATCAATAGCAGGAAAAGTGTTTTGTTATTTGTTACACTCATGAAGCCTTCTTCTGGATTAGTTTTTGCTACTGTTTTAGCATTCATGTTGATTCTACATTGCTGGCTGCCATAATGAAGCTCATGCAATTCGTGTCCTCTCAACAAAAGAAAATGCTTACTCTTCTTCACATATGTTTTCATCTTCACAAGCTCAAAAGGATTTGTGGACAAATAAGAAAGATCCATTCAAGCATGTGGGGGGCAGCTTTCGGAATAAACAGCCGACCGGATCCAATCCCACGCAGAACAAGTAAGCATCTAACTTTGTAAGGGTGGGTGTGTTTGGTAGTATGATATTCATGGTTTGGAATTTGAACTGAAACAAATTTGTTAAAGTTTTGAAGTTAGTGTGTTTGATTTGCAAATTAGAAATAAAGATCGAAAAACAGTTCATTTTAATGAAAAGTTAGAAAAAGTAATGGCTAGCGGAAACCTTCTCTTTATCGACTTTCCGGGGGGGGGAGGGGGGGGGTGTTCACAGTGGGGTTTGGCAAAGTTGTGGGTTGAGAATCTCTTACATGAAACTTTTCCATGTCTAGTGTTGTTTCCCGGATTACAAAAAGTAATATTTCACTAAATAAATAGACAAAAATTACATATAAACAGCAACAGTAAAGAGAGAAAAGAAGAACATACAGTTTGTGATTGACACAATCACTTGCAGATTTTTGACCGAGTCGAAAGTTAAACTATCTCTCCTTAAGACAGAATACGCCCCCGCTACGGTGCTGACGGAAAATACAACGGGCGTCTGCCTCCCAGGATGAAACGGTCAACGACTGTCGCAAGAAGCACTTCAGTGCAACAGTCCCACGAACCAACAATGGCGAATTACTCTCAAGCAGTAAGAAGGGAACAAGGACAGTAGTAGGGAATTCGGGTAGATTTTCTAATCTTTAAATGGACTGCATATGGTCCTTTTTATAAGTGGTGAAGGGTTGCAACTCATGGCTTTTCCCAGAACAGATGTGACTGTTTGAACAGTTGCATCTCTCAACTTAACGTTTTAATTAATTAATTAAAAACGACAGCGTTTTTAAATAATTAAAAACGACAATGTTTTTTAAATAATTAATTAATGCGGAAAATAATTAATTCAGATTTTTTGGATCAGAAAATAAATTTTAAAGCCCAAAGGTCAATTAAAATTTGTCCAAAAAATTTAATAGTTGCTCAAGAACGACCCACGACCCGGACCCGGACCCGGGCACGGGCTGGGTCGGACGGACGGCGGCGGCGGCGCGCGCGTGTGGGTTTTTGGCCCAAGCCCAACACATGCATAGTGTAGGCCATCTCCCCTTCAAAGAGTTGGGATAGCCCAAGGCATCCAAGCCTTAGTCCCATAACTTGTGTATATTAACTCCAAGCTTTTCTACCACTTTTCCAATGTGGGACAAACCCACTAGCTATTTTACACCATCTAGCTTAAACTCAAATGGGTCACTTTAAGTCCAAATTTTTCATTCATTACTTCACTATTTTGAACAAGTGAGTATACCAAATTAATCTCCTTGCTACAAGGAACACATTGGTATTAAGACACATCACCTTTAACAAATATGTCTTAATTAAAATTGACTCTAAAGTTTGACCAAATAAGCTAGCATTTTACAAAATATACAACAATCCCCCACATGAATGAAATTTGGAAGAATCAAACGAATATAGATGCAAATAGAGAGTTGTTCTAGGAAAAACATTGCATCGAAAAAAGATAGCTTGTGGCTTTGAATCTTTCCTAGTGAGATACTATCGAGCTTACTAGCCAATCAATGAACTTGATGTCTTGAATTGATCGACCATTTGTGTAAACTGAGACAATAGTATTCACACAATGTCTTTCCAACCTTATTGGTTCTCATTGTTGTGTCCTTTTTGGCCTTGGACACCTCCTGGTTTCATGAGTGTGCTAGAGAAATAGCCTTCGTTATTCTCATAGAAGCGGCCCCTTCTCACTCACATAGGTGATTTCTATAAAGAGTATCCTGCTAATACCCCACTTGACCTATACATTCAAGATATAGAAATCATTAAAAACATAGTTTATCCTTATACACGCGACAGTTTGTGCACTGACTCATCTTCGGAATGGGAGGAAGTAATTAAATTATTACTTCTCAGTGCAAACTGAGTCATCATAATTAGGTTGTCCCTTTGAACCTATTTCTTGGGATCTCCAGTCATTTAGGTTGGGTTTCCATTAAGACGACTCTTTATAATTTTACAGGCTTTAGGCCCATTCCACGTGATGAACTTGCAACTTGCTCTCCAGGTATACCTTTAGTTAGTGGATCCGCAATATTTTCCTTTGACTTTACATAGTCAACAGAAATAATTCCATTTGAGAGCAATTGTCTAACGGTTTGATGTCGACGACGTATATGTCGTGATTTACCGTTATAGTTATTATTTTCAGCCCTAGCAATTGCCGATTGACTATCACAATGTATTATGATAGGTGGCACGGGCTTTGACCATATTGGAATATCCTCTAAGAAGTTTCTAAGCCATTCAGCCTCTTCCCCAGCTTTATCTAAAGCAATAAATTCAGATTCCATCGTGGATCTTGCAATACACGTTTGTTTCGAGGATTTCCAAGATACGGCTGCACCTCCAAGGGTAAAAACATATCCACTTGTGGATTTTGAATCATTTGAGTCAGATATCCAATTTGCATCGCTATAGCCTTCAAGTACAGCTGGATATCGTTCGTAGTGCAAACCATCACCCAAAGAGTATCGAAGATATCGAAGAACTCTTATCAAGGCTTTCCAATGATCTTTCCCGGGATTACTCGTATATCGACTAAGCTTACTAATCGAGTATGCTATATCAGGTCGAGTACAGTTTGATAAATACATCAAACTTCCAATAATACGAGAATACTCTAATTGAGATATACCTTCACCTTTATTTTTAAAGAGGTGATGACTTGGATCTACAGGTGTTCTCACTGGACTTTGATCATATTTATTATACTTTTGAAGTATTTTTTCAACGTAATGTGATTGAGATAAGCTAATTCCTTTAGGGGTTCTAATAATTTTAATTCCTAGGATGACATCAGCTAATCCCATGTCCTTCATTTCAAATCTACTAGTCAACATTTGTTTAGTAGAATTGATAACATTATTATTATTACCAATTATTAGCATATCATCTACATATAGACATACAATCACATGTCCCGCTTGAGTGCTTTTGATGTAAACACATTTGTCACACTCATTTATTTTGAAACCATTTGACTTCATGACGTTGTCAAATTTTTCATGCCATTGTTTAGGTGCTTGTTTCAACCCATATAATGACTTCACAAGTTTACATACTTTCCTTTCATTTCCTGGAGATCTAAAACCTTTCGGTTGTTCCATATATATTTCTTCATCTAATTCACCATTTAAAAATGCCGTTTTAACATCCATTTGGTGTATTTCCAATTTATGTATTGCTGCTATTGCAATTAACATTCTAATGGATGTAATCCTTGTAACAGGTGAATAGGTGTCGAAATAATCTATTCCCTCTTTTTGCTTGTATCCTTTAGCTACAAGTCTAGCCTTATATTTATCAATAGTTCCATCAGCTTTCATTTTCCGTTTGAATATCCATTTACACCCTAACGGTTTTGTCCCTGGTGGTAGATCCACCAGTTCCCATGTATGATTTTGCAAAATGGATTCAATTTCACTATTGATAGATTCTTTCCAATATGAGGCTTCCGGAGTGGATAGAGCTTCTTTAACCGTTTGAGGTTCATTTTCTAACATATATGTTAGAAAATCCGGACCGAAAGATTTTGAAATCTGAGCTCTTTTGCTACGTCTAGGTTCTTCCTCACTAATATTTCGAGATTCACCATTTGTAACTTCAAGCATTCTTTTGTTAGAAGTTGTTTCTTGTGTATTCTTACAAGGAAAGATATTTTCAAAGAATGATGCATTCCTAGATTCTATGATTGTATTTTCATGAATTTCAGGAATGTCAGACTTATGCACAAGAAACCGATATGCACTACTATTATGTGCATAACCAATGAATATGCAGTCAATAGTCTTTGGACCAATTTTCACCTTTTTAGATTCAGGAATTAGCACATTTGCAAGACACCCCCACACTTTTAAGTATTTGTAGGAAGGCTTGCGTCCTTTCCACAACTCATAGGGTATCTTTTTTGTTTTCTTATGAATCAATTTGTTGAGAATGTAATTAGCTGAAAGCAATGCTTCCCCCCACATGTTTTGGGGTAATCCCGAACTTATTAATAATGCATTCATCATTTCTTTTAAAGTTCGGTTTTTACGTTCCGCAATCCCATTTGATTGAGGAGAATAAGGTGCGGTAGTTTGGTGAATAATACCATTTTCTAAGCATATTTCCTTAAAAGGATATTCATATTCACCACCTCTATCGCTTCTTAATTCTTTAATCTTTCTACCAAGTTGATTCTCAACTTCTATCTTGTATTGCTTAAAAGCTTCAATTGCTTCATCTTTGCTTCTTAAAAGATAAACATAGCAATATCTAGTGCAATCATCCACAAAGGTAATAAAGTACTTTTTCCCACCTCTAGTTTGAACAAATTTTAAATCACATATATCGGTGTGAATTAAATCTAAAGGTTCACTATTCCTTTCAATTGAATGAAAAGGTGTTTTAGTTAATTTAGCTTCTACACATGTTTCACATTTGTGACTTGTATCAATGCTAAATTTAGGAATTAATTCTAAGTGAATTAATTTACTTAAAGTACTATAATTAACATGTCCAAGTCTACCATGCCACATATCCATAGACTCAAGCATATAAGCAGAAGATATCATATTATTATTATCATTGTTACTTTTAGGTACAACAGTCATGACGTTCAATTTGAACATCCCATCACACATATATCCTTTCCCTACATACATTCCATCTTTACTTAGTACAAATTTGTCTCCAATAAAGACTAGCTTAAATCCTTTCTTGCTTAGCACGGAACCGGAGACAAGGTTCTTTCTAATGTCAGGCACATGCAATACATCGTTGAGTGCGAGATGCTTCCCCGAAGTCATTTTCAGCACTACTTTGCCTTTACCTTCAACCTTCGAGGTGGAGGAGTTTCCCATGAATAATTGTTCTCCATTTGCAATTGGTTGGTAGGTTGTAAACATGCTTTTATCGGAACATACATGGCGTGTAGCGCCGGTATCAACCCACCACTCTTTGGTATTACCCACCAAATTTACTTCAGATACAACTGCGGAGAGAGAAACATTGGAAACATCGTCGGATAATGCATCAACTTCTGTCATGTTGGCTTGTGGTGCTTTCTTCTTGAAGTTCTCTTGTTTTTTCGGCTTGCGACAATCCTTGGCCCTATGACCTTCTTTGTTGCAATTAAAACATTTTCCTTTGAACTTCTTAGCACCGCCTTGTTGACTTGTGCCTTTATTTTTGTGCTTCCTCTTTTTATTGAATTTTTGTCCATCCTCAACAATATTTGCTTTTGCAGACATAGCATGGTTACCATTTTTCTTTTCAGATTTACGATTATCTTCTTCTATCCTTAACCGAACAATTAAATCTTCAAGTCCCATTTCTTTTCGTTTATGCTTCAAATAATTTTTGAAATCTTTCCAAGAAGGGGGTAATTTTTCAATTACCGTAGCAACATGAAATGTTTCACTTATGACCATATTTTCAGCAAGTATTTCATGAAAAATTAATTGAAGCTCTTGGACTTGGCTTATGACAGTCTTTGAATCAACCATTTTATACTCGAGAAATCTACCGACCACGAATTTTTTCATGCCGGCATCCTCGGTTTTATATTTTTTATCCAAAGACTCCCATAACAGTTTCGCGGTTTTGATTGGACTATATACATTATAAAGTGTATTGTCCAATCCATTAAGGATATAGTTTTTGCAAATAAAATCTGAATGTTTCCATGCTTCTACAGCTAGCAAAGTTGTCTTATCCGTTTCATTTTCATTAACCACGGGAGCATCTTCGTTAATAAACCTCGCAAGATTAATGGTAGTTAAATAGAACAACATCTTTTGTTGCCAACGTTTGAAATCAGTACCATTAAACTTTTCGGGTTTTTCTCCATAAGTTAAATGAGTAGGAACGGTATTAGGAATACTAACCGTAACATCATTTTGAGGAACAGACATCACATTTTCAGAGGATTCGGTAGCCATTATTCTGTTATTGAATAACACAAAGCAATTTAGGAAATGTATATAAATTTTTCCAAAATTAAAATTGTAAGAAAAGATATATTCAATGTAAACACGTTTTAGTATGTAAATAAAACAAGTAAAACGTTGCGAAACAAATTTTAATTAAGAAAATTAGTTTATTTAGTGAAAACACAAAAAATATAGAAAATATTCTGTCTTAAGATTGTTGTTTCCCGGATTACAAAAAGTAATATTTCACTAAATAAATAGACAAAAATTACATATAAACAGCAACAGTAAAGAGAGAAAAGAAGAACATACAGTTTGTGATTGACACAATCACTTGCAGATTTTTGACCGAGTCGAAAGTTAAACTATCTCTCCTTAAGACAGAATACGCCCCCGCTACGGTGCTGACGGAAAATACAACGGGCGTCTGCCTCCCAGGATGAAACGGTCAACGACTGTCGCAAGAAGCACTTCAGTGCAACAGTCCCACGAACCAACAATGGCGAATTACTCTCAAGCAGTAAGAAGGGAACAAGGACAGTAGTAGGGAATTCGGGTAGATTTTCTAATCTTTAAATGGACTGCATATGGTCCTTTTTATAAGTGGTGAAGGGTTGCAACTCATGGCTTTTCCCAGAACAGATGTGACTGTTTGAACAGTTGCATCTCTCAACTTAACGTTTTAATTAATTAATTAAAAACGACAGCGTTTTTAAATAATTAAAAACGACAATGTTTTTTAAATAATTAATTAATGCGGAAAATAATTAATTCAGATTTTTTGGATCAGAAAATAAATTTTAAAGCCCAAAGGTCAATTAAAATTTGTCCAAAAAATTTAATAGTTGCTCAAGAAAGACCCACGACCCGGACCCGGGCCCGGGCCGGGCCGGACGGACGGCGGCGGCGGCGCGCGTGTGGGTTTTTGGCCCAAGCCCAACACATGCATAGTGTAGGCCATCTCCCCTTCAAAGAGTTGGGATAGCCCAAGGCATCCAAGCCTTAGTCCCATAACTTGTGTATATTAACTCCAAGCTTTTCTACCACTTTTCCAATGTGGGACAAACCCACTAGCTATTTTACACCATCTAGCTTAAACTCAAATGGGTCACTTTAAGTCCAAATTTTTCATTCATTACTTCACTATTTTGAACAAGTGAGTATACCAAATTAATCTCCTTGCTACAAGGAACACATTGGTATTAAGACACATCACCTTTAACAAATATGTCTTAATTAAAATTGACTCTAAAGTTTGACCAAATAAGCTAGCATTTTACAAAATATACAACATCTAGCGCTCTCAGACATAAATTTCAAGTTATGAGTTAAATTTTAATTCCAACCATGAATTTCATGTTCACATAGCATAAATTTCAAGTGTTTAATTCGTAGGCAACTTTGACTCAGATTTCATGTTCTTGTGACAGGTCAAAACCTCCATAAAACAGCTGAAGGAAGTAACAAACAGCGAAGAACGATACATAAACAAACTTATGTTGTTTAGTGAGAGTTTTAAGGTGTTCAGTTTTGCTCTTCTTGGTCTCATTTTCAGTTTGTAACTATAAATGTGAATAAAATAGTTTTCTACTGACAGCATTTCAGAAGCCATTTATCTCTTAAACACAGTTTTCTTGATGTTTTGCATATAGAAAAAAAAACAAATAGAGATTAACAGACCCGATGAATAGCTAATACCAAATTTTCAAAAGCAAGGTTAAAATGTGTTGGAAACAGCTATCTTCACTTTTTTGGAATAGCTAATGTGTTGGAATAGCTAATACCCGATGAATAGCTAATGGTGCAAAAGTTGAAAGTGATAGTGGGTATATAGCCACCCACTTAAAAAGGTTATCCGAGTTTTCACTCCCACATGTGTTCACTATTCAACCACTTCAGAACCCACATATATAAAATTTCATCCGGCCAAAAAAGAGAGGGCAGTTTTTTAGAGAGCAAGTGATAAAATTGAGCATGGTTTTGAAGAAAAAAAAATTAGGGTTTATTTTTTCGGATGTTTTGGGTTAAAAACAAAATCCATAAAAATCTCTTCCTCTCTCCCCTCTCTCCCTCTTAGAATGAAAATATTTTCTTCATGAAAATATTTATTCCCTTCAATATTTTTCAGAAATTGAACAATTAATTTGGAATGGGTGTTAGAAGACATATAACAAAGGTGCATGGTTATATGATACAAAGATGATTCTGGGCTTATTTATCCTGAGGACGACGTGACTGAATACTACCTGCACAAAGAGGTAGAGCCGCGAAACGTCTTAAAGAGAGCGACCTAGTCCGCGACTCAACCCAAGAATCGTCTACGACGAATTTATAAACGATTGAGGTAATACTGTTTATTTTTATTGTGCAGTAAATATTTGGATTCAACGCATGCATCTCATATTTGTGATAATGATATGAGGTAATAATTTAATTTTGAGCCGTAGACTTAAAATTAATTTATGATTTTATTTTTCGATTTCTCCATAAAACTCTTTGATGTGATTTTTTAATCACAATATATAAAGTCTACCAACAATTTTTAGACGTATCAGGTCTACCATGGAGACCGAAAAATAAATCTTATGGGCATATATGATTATTTTTATGATGTTGAAATGAAAAAAGGCCAACTAAGTTTCTATGTGTAGAAATTATAATTTTGACCTTTTATCTCTATAAATGACCGTTTAGCCCCCGAACTTCCTAAAGATTAGGGTGCAATAAGGTGAGAGCATTCACATGTTTCGGGAAATTGAGTCAAATTTTTAGGTCGGACATGTGAATGCTCTCACCTTATTGCACCCTAATCTTAGGGACTCTCACTACTCACACGACTCTCGTCTACTATACACAAGAATTCACCCCATACGCATTGGGGGTGCGACGATCTCACTGTAGCAGCTCACTCTACCCCGTAGACGGGGTCCGACAACCAAACGGTGTCGACTTCTTCCACACACGCCTCTAGATATGGCTTTAGTAGTTGTCCATTTACTTTGAATGTATTTCCCCCTTTCAAATCGTCTAACTCGACAGCTCCGTGAGGAAAACATTCTTCACAACAAACGGGCCAGACCATCGTGACTGCAACTTGCCCGGAAAGAGATGAAACCGAGATTTATAGAGAAGCACTTTTTATTAGGGAAGAAACTCTTTGCGGAGAATGATGTTATCGTGAGCGAGTTTTATCCTTTCTTTGGAAATTTTTACATTCTCGTACGCATCATTGCGTATCTCTTCTAACTCATTTAATTGAAGCTTGCGAGCTTCACCGGCCTTATCCATGGAAAAGTTCAACTCCTTAATCGCCTGATACGCCCTGTGATCTAATTCAATGGGAATATGGAAAGGTTTGCCATACATAAAGCGGAATGGGGACATGCCGAGCGGATTTTTATATGCGGTACGATAGGCCCATAGCGAATCGTTCAATCTAAGTGACCAATCTTTCCGGGTAGGATTGACGGTCTTTTTAAGAATGTTCTAGATTTCCCAATTCTCTAGTTCGGCCTGCCCATTCGCTTGTGGGTGATAAGTCGTTCCAACCTTGTGAACAACACCATACTTTCTCATGAGCTTCGCGAATGGCCTATTGCAAAAGTGCGTGCCATTATCACTAATTATCGCTTTTGGAGCACTGAAGCGAGAAAGTATGTGTTCCTACAGGAACTGAACCACCACTTTGTTGTCATTTGTCTTGGTCGCTATGGCTTCCACCCATTTAGAAACGTAGCCTATCGCGACAAGGATGTATAAGAAACCAAAGGACGGGGGAAAGGGCCCATGAAGTCAATACCCCAATAGTAGAAGATCTCAATAATGAGTATGGGGGTAAGAGTCATCATGTCACGTCGGGTAATAGCTCCCATCCTTTGGCACCTATTGCAAGATTTATAAGCATTGTTCACATCCTGAAATATTGTGGGCCAATAGACGCTGCATTGCAGAATTTTAGCGGCTGTCTTTTTCGTTGAAAAGTGGCCTCCACAAGCTTCCGAATGACAAAATTAGATGACTTTCGTGATCTCGTCATCCGACACACAACGTCAGATGATTTGGTCGGTGCAATATTTAAACAGAAAAGGATCATCATAGAAAAACATGTGCGACCAAGTAATAAACCTCTTCTTATCTTGCGTTGTCCAATCGAGAGGGATAGCTTCCATGACAAGATAGTTCACGATATCCACAAACTAAGGCAAAGAAGAAGTAGCAAAGAGTTTCTCATTCGGAAAGCATTCGTCTATGCGTATTGGATCACTAGGTACATCGGACGAAAGCCGTGATAAGTGGTTGGCAATGACGTTTTCTACTCCTTTCTTATCTTTAATGGAGAGATTAAACTCTTGTAGGAGTAGGATCTAACTTATGAGGCATGGCTTTGCGTCTTTCTTCGCGAGTAGGTATTTCAATGCCGCGTGGTCGGTGAAGCAAGTGATAGGAAAACCGATAAGGTAGGACCGAAATTTGTCATGAGCGAAGAATACCGCTAGCAACTCCTTCTCCGTAGTGGAGTAATTAAGTTGTTGTCTGGTAAGAGTCCGGCTAGCGTAGTAGATGACATGAGAAAACAGCCCCTATCGCATTATCGCTAGCATCACACATAAGTTCGAATGGTAAGGACCAATCCGAAACTTGCATGATGGGAGAGAACACAACCATGGTTTTCAGTTTCTCAAAAGCGCTATGGCATGCTTCTGTCAACTCAAATGGCATGTCCCTCATGAGTAAGTTGTTTAAGGGCCTAGCGATGGCGCTAAAGTCCTTAATGAACCTTCGATAAAATGTCGCGTGGCCCAAGAAGGAGCGCACGTCTTTGAACGATTTTGGTGAGGGTAGATCGGCTATGACATCTATCTTAGATCTATCAACTTCTATCCCCTTGGATGAAACTATGTGTCCAAGAACTATCCCCTCAGTGACCATGAAGTGGCATTTCTCCCAATTTAGCAACAAGTTCTTTTTCACACACCAGGCAAGTACTTTTTCCAGTTTTTCTAGACAAAGATAGAAAGAGGTGCCAAAAATGTTGAAATCGTCCATGAACACTTAGAGTCCTCTCTCGACCATGTCGCTAAATAGACTCAACATGCACCTTTGAAAGGTTGCGGGTGCCTTACACAAGAGGAATGGCATACGTTTGTAGGCAAACGTACCAAAAGGGTAAGTGAATGTCATTTTCTCTTGGTCAAATACATCTACCTCAATTTGTTTATATCCAGAATAACCATCATGGAAGCAATAGTAAGGGTGACCAGCTACTCTTTCAAGCATCTGATCAATAAATGGCAAAGGGAAATGGCATTTCCTAGTTCCTGCATTGAGTTTTTGGTAATCAATGAAAACGCGCCACTTGGTGGTGGTACGTTGGGGGACTAGCTCTCCTTTAGCATTCTCAATCACTGTCAATGCCCGACTTCTCCGGGAAAACTTGAATAGGGCTCACCCACTTGCTATTCAAGATTGGGTAGATGATCCCGACATCCAATAGCTTAATGATTTCGGTCCTCACCACTTCTTTCATATTAGGGTTTATCCTTCTTTGAATTTATCTCGAGGGCTTGACGTCCTCTTCGAGATGGATCTTGTGGGTGCAATTCAAAGTACTTATCCCTTCCAAATCAGCAATGCACCAACCAAAAGCACCTTGGTGCTTCATCGAAATCTTTAGCAATTTACCCTCCAGCTCTTCGTCTAGGCTAGAGGAGACAACAACAGGAAATGTCTCATCCTCTCCTAGGTATGCATATTTAATATGGGAGGGGAGTTTCTTCAATTCTAGGGTTGGAAATTTTTCGTTGGAGGGAACGATGCGTGTATACCTCGGTGGTAACTCCTCGAATCTAGAAACCTAACTTACATCTCTCGCATCCTCGCCCGACGCTCTCTCATCAAATAGCTCTCTTAGCTCCTCAACCTACATCTCGAATGCGGTGTACATCCCCTCACTCTCGTGTCTCGACACTAAATAGGACCCTAAGGCATCTCCATAATAATTTTCCTCGAAATACTCTTCTACGATCTCGTCTATTAGTCTCACCGCGTGAAGTTCATCTTCTTGCCCTGTCTGTTGGGCGATATGGAAGATGTTAGTCTCTAAAGTCATGTTCCCAAAAGTGAGTTGTATTTGCCCATTCCGAGTGTTGATGATCGCGTTAGCCGTAGCTAAGAACGGGCATCCAAGAATGATCGGAACATGATTCCTCAAGGTGAAGGAGGGCTCCGTGTCCCAAATGACAAAGTCTACCGGGAAGTAGAAAGTGTCAACTTGGAGGATCACGTCCTCAACTTTGCCTCATGGGATCTTTACGATTCTATCCGCAAACTGGAGAGTGATCTTTGTGGGATTGAGGTCGCCCAAATCAAGTTGCCTATAGACGGCGTAAGGGAGGATATTGACACTTGCTCCCAAATCAAGTAAGGCTTTCTCAATTTTATTTTCTCCAATGATGCAGGAAATGGTGGGTGCACCGGGATCTTTGAACTTGAGCAGGAGATCATTGAGTAGGATTTAGCTCACGTTCTGTGCTAGAAAGAAATTTTTCTTTACCTTCATCCTCCTTTTTACCGTCAATAAGTCTTTGATGACTTGTATAAGATGGAATTTTCTTAATAGCATCGAGGAAAGGTAAATTTAGATTCACTTGCTTTAGTACGTCCAGAACTTCATCACGAGGGTTTCCTTTGTGGGAAGGAATCAACCTTTGAGGAAACGGTGCCGCGATACGTGGTTATACTACTACCTCGGTCTCACTAGTTTCCTCGTTATCACTCTCCTTCAAGGGAACATCTTTGGCCTCTTTAGTGCTGGGCGAAATCTCCTTATCTTTGGTTGCGTCGTGTGGGGGAGGTGATGATAAATCAACGACTCTCCCACTACGAAGAGTGGTCACTGCTTGACATTGCTCCTGATGTTCTGTTAAGGTGGACCTAACACTAGTTTGACCTTGGGGCGGTCTTTGGCCCTGGGCAGGAAACTTGCCTTTCTCTTGGATACTCAATGATGATTGTAACTGTGAAATGTTCGCATTCATGTCGTTGATCATGCGCTCATGCCTAGAATTATTTGCAGTCTGGGTATTGATAAAGTGGTTGATCATATCCTCGAGATTTCTCTGCGGTGGAGTGATATATTCTCCTTGAGGTGGTGGTGCCTAAACATGTCCTTGCATGTGTGGTGCTTGTTGAAAGTGCGGTGGTGGAGGAGAGGCAACATGTGAATTAGGATTCATCGCATCAAGTTGTTGCCCATAGCTAAAACCAGGGTGATTTTTCCATGAAGGATTGTAAGAATTCTCGTGCGGTGCACTGAAATTGCCCTTCAATCCTCCTATACCACTTACTTGTTCTTGAACCATCACTTTGTAGGCGGGTATAGTCGAGCATTCCTCAGTTGAATGACCCGCCTCACAAATTACACACACCCTGTCGATGGGGTTTGGGATGGATCCAGTTGGTCCTCTTCCATATACCTCACGTAGGTCTCACAGTCCTTTATCAAGTGTATCGAGTCAACTATCTGTCATATAATTCTTTTCTACATGAAATAGGCCGGACGCCGATGGAGTGGTGGTCACTTGATGATTTAGATTTTGAGCATTAGGGTCAGATGTATCCCAGGAATGGGTAGTCTCAGAGACATACCTCAGGTGAAGCCCAACATCGTGGGCATCTAAGTCGAAAAATGGACCACTACCCATGGTTTCAACGAGTTGCTTGGAATTAATGTTCAGCCCATTATGGATAAAGGAAATTATTTGCGTTTTATCAAAACCATGATGGGGACATGAAGCAATTAACTCATTGAAACGCTCGTAGATCGATCGAATGACTCATTTTATAATTGTCAGAAAGTTTGAATTTGAGCCTTGATGGAATTCGTTCGATGTGGAGGAAAGAACTTCTTGAGAAATTTGGATTGTAACTCGTTCCATGATGAAATCGAATTTGGAGGTAAAGACCATAGCCATGTCTTAGCCTTATCCTTTAGCGATAATGGGAAGAGTTTAAGGCGGAGCACATCTTTTGTGCAAGTTTGATCGCTAAGCATCTCGCACGCCTCCTCAAATTCCATGATGTGGGCATATGGCTTTTCTGAATCCATTCCATGGTAAGTGGAAAGTATCAGGATCATCCCATTCCTAAAGTGAAATTGCCCAGCATTGTACGTAAGTAAAATGTATCCCAGAGTGACAGTGCGCTCGGGATATCAGACGTCTCTCAAAGGGCGATACGGGGCCTCTCCCTCAACGGCATCTGCACCATCGTGTTACGACATGTCTCTCTCTCTCAAAGATTCAGTATCCTCACTTGGTATACTCGGAGAATGATCTGAAGTGTGTACTAAGAAGGAAAACAACATGTTATTTGAGATTGAGTGTGACGGTGTGGGAGGTGGAACCCAGAATTGTGGAGCATTTGGAATGTGAAGGCTATCAGGGTCGTACTCAACTATTAGATTTTCGTGAATATGGGTTGGAGTATTATGGGGAGTTGGAGTGAGTTCAGAATTTTGCATTAACTGGCTTATGAGAGATGATGATGAATCTTTTTATGCTTTTTCAAATTTTTTATATGTTTTTGGATTTTTGGAAATTTTTGGTCAAAGTTTGAGATTGACTCGATCTAATCCTAAGTCTACCTAAGACCCCGGCAACAGCGCCAAAAATTTGACGCGACTAAGAATGTATCTCAGAAGTGCGTACTCTCTAGTCTCAAGTTCAAGCCTATCGCGTTAGTAATAAACCCGGTAAGTCAGGATCATAGCCACAGGGAAATAGGACAATGGAATTATAACGACGTTGGAAAGATGAATGAATCCTAACTCTGACTCTAAAGAAAAAGGAAAAGATGATTGGTTTTGGAGATTGACTATAACTAAATGCAATTTTGAAAATAAGTGACTAATGAACTAAAGTATGAATGAAATGCTGCTATTCTAAATTATCTAAATTACTGATAATGATTGAACTGAGATTTTAACTATATGATGAAAGAAACAGGACAGGAATATAATCCCTCAACCCTAGTGTATTTCTGGTATAAAACTAATCGTAAATTGAAATGATTAATTAGACCCAAAATTTAGTACTCCCAAGCATTACGTATATGAGGTTCAAGCCCGCACCATACTTAATCAGAGGATGAGTAAATCGGTATTACGATAGTAACACTCGAATTGCATAATGAAGCATCCCGGTTACCCGGAAGCAAACGAGATCCAAAGATCTACAATTATCGTGTTCCTATGCAATACGATCGTAATCAAATCATTAAAATTTAGAGGATTACTTTTACACACATGCAACTACCACATCAGGTTGAGTTCATGCATCTCGACCCTTAAGAGTCCAGCCTACCATGATGAAATTAATGAAAACGATTTTTGAATTGTAGGAAATCATGACTAAACTAAGGAAGAATTGAAGAATGATGTAAACGAGAAATTATACCGAGGAAACTAATCACTAAACTTACCAAAGCACTAAAAGCATTAACTAAAATTACTTGTAATCACATAAATCTGAATAAACTTCAATCTTGGAATGAATATTGCAGTCTATCTTCAAACTAGGGTTTTACTGTAAAGAATGGAAAATTAGATAAATTCTCCGTTGTTTAGAATGATAATAAATCGGGTTTAAATACCCTACAAAGCTCCAAGATTTTTAGCCGAACTAGGACTCTCCATTAGAGGAAGAGTAAAAAATAAAAATTCGACAGTCGGACCGGTCTGGTCCTCCTTCGGTTCGGTCTGGTTGGAATCCGGATCGGTTCATTTATTTCTTGGCCAGAACGATTCGATACGGATCGATTCATTTATATTTCTTCAGCTTTGATCCATCTTTGGTCCAGGGTTCTATGGAAATTGGCATTTCGGATCGGTCCAATCCGGATCGTTCCGAATTTCCTTTGACTTTTCTTCAAGCTTTGACTGCTCATAACTTTCACACTGGGATTCTGATTGAGGTGTCGTCTCTTCCTATGTGCTCGTGAACTTGATATATTCAACTTTTCTTTAAATGCCTCATCCAAATTTGGGGTAAGAATTATGATTTTGCCCTTTTGACTTTCCTTCTTGTCTTTCACAATTCTTTCGATTTCTTTCTTTCTTTGTTTGACATCAAATACCTGTAAAATCAGTACAAAATACCAGAAACTCGGTGTAATCGTTAGAATAAGTCAGTAGCAATATTATGAGATAAAATCTAATCGATTACGTTGTTCGAGGTGCTAAAAGTAACTAAATTAAAGGGATAAATTGAGAAGAATCTATGCCTAATCAGGTGGCGGTATCTGTGGGTCCTCATGAGCCTCCCTCTCCTTATCCCTAGCCTCGGCCCTCTTCGCTCTCTGTCTCCTCGGTGGCATCTGAAAATAGAATGAATTGTACAAGTACTCATTTTATACAAAATCCAATAGTAGAAGTACGATATCTCTAGCACGTAAAGATAAAGCAACAGTCCTAAAATAAGGCTCTATAACAAATGAACGATTTGCTGAAAATGCAATAAGTCGTACATATACTAAGGACATTAAAACCTGATGCTATGATACCATCTGTCACACCCCTCCTAATTAAATCCCGGATGATCAGTCCTAAATCAAATTAAAACAAGTTTCTCAGTTTGTTCATTCTTAGCATCACTGTCAAAAACTTTTTAATTACTAACCACCTAGGTGGAATTAGACTAGTGCTAAATTTTAAATTTCATTAAACATACAACAACATGTGGAACAATTAACTAATCAAATACCAACATAGAAGTCTAAAAATATCAACTAAGGTATACAAGTCTTGCCGAATAAACCATCGGACAAAAACCAATAAATAATAAAATCCCAACTACGAAAAGTATGGTGGGACAACATGTCCATACTGAAACTGAAATCCTACACTAGATCAGAAATGATAAAATAAGCGTATCATCGATGTCCTACAAAATCCACCTGTGCTGCAGCTCCGAAAACCCTGGAATGAATTCACACTTGGCGTCCCTGTGGCTGGACACCTAAAAGGTTTTTAAAAAATATTTTACATAGAAAGAGTTAGTACTCAAAATGTTTGAAAATATTTATCAAGTAATTTATTGCAGTAAAGATTAGTTATTGATTACACATGTTAGGTTCACGCACACTCCCTTGAGTTTCCTCACCTCTCATCTATAGTGCACGCCTAAAGTTCCATACTTAGCCTATTTAGCTACAACTACCCAAGCTATTTAGACTATAGTACTCGTCTGATCTTATCCACACGTCTAAGTTCCCGTACTGCCCATACAGTACTAAGTTTCATTAACACTTCTCATTTTGTTAATAAATTTCCAGGTAAAATTTCACATATGTTAGTTTCTGATTTTAAAGGTTAAGTCTGGCCACTTAATCTTAAACATTATATGTCCACTCTCTAATACTATATTTTTCAACTGAAGATTTCTCCACTTTGATTATTATTTAGATGTATTCCGGTCATCTAATTATCTACTACTCCATCCTAGTAGATTATTCATATAGTATCTATTTCAAAAACAATATACACTATAAGTACAATTGGCCCGGTCTAATCATCGACTCTAATTATCCCAAATTATTTATCTTTTAGATGTATGCACATCATATCATCATATACCATTCTACCTAAGTAGATTATTTATATAGTATATATTTCACACACAATATGTACTATAAGGAGTATTGGCCCAGTCTAATCATCAACTCCAATTCTCTTAGCATTTACATTGGTCCGGTTTAATCCTCGACTCCAATATCATATAGGCACTATAGGTATTCACCCAACCTATGTACAAAGTTTATAGATATGCACACGACCTAAAGATTTACATTAGTACGTAGCATATTTCTCTCTTTATCATATTTTCTCTAGTATTCACCCAACTCTAAGCGACCTAGTTAACCCCTTTTTAATTTCAGTAGTTAAGCCTAACTTATTCTACTGGTATCTATCATGGATAAATATTTACTCTTCCTCCATAACTCATGCCGCGCATTTCTCAATACATATACCAATCGATTTATCCCCGTTGGTCCATACTCTAAGTCTCACTCTAAAGTACTCTATTGGACTTATCAATATACCTACTAGTCTTTCCTAAGTCCCCAACTAGGTATAATATCATCCCTAAAGTTCCCCCCGATCGTTAGGAATCGAATAACCATCAACGTAAAAAAGAGCCTCAGTTCATCTTTAGTCGATCGATAAATTAATCAATCAATAGATTGACATTCATGGGTCAATCGATCGACCGATCAGATATCAGCCATGTCCAGTTACGATTTTCGGCAAGTTCGATCTTTCAAAACCTCATTAAACCCTATGAAAATCCCTATCAACATTACTAAAGATCCACTAAATTTATAGAGTCTCTTTCCAACGTAAATACATCATCACATCTTTACAAAAATCATTCAAGAACCACCCAATTCTAAATATCATAAAAAACCCAAGATATGCATGTTCTTCATAAATTGTCCTCATTAATCTAGATTAGATTTCGTAAAAATGATCATGAAAACACGGATTTGAATTTCTCTACAGTTGTTCTTAATATCTACATGCGATTTCCTACCCAACATGTATTTAAGTCATTCCTTTTTCGCCAAGAATATTCATATGAGAAATTATTCATAAAAATCCTATGCATGGGTATAATAACACCAATTCTATTTTGCAATAAAACACTTACCTTACACAAAGGTGATCTGATTTCGTGATGAAGATGATGATTTGATGTGCTTCCTTTCAAATCATCACTCCCTAAGTGCTTGGGATGCAAGAATACCTTTCAAACCTTCACAAACCCTCCTTAAACTCTTAGGGACGGTCTATCTCTTCCCTCTAATGACTTATCTAAGTTTTTTGAGTTATGAACCCTAATCCCTAATTCTAATTATCAGATATAGCACTCTAATTTTCTTAGGCCCTTTAACCTTTATATTTAGAATGACCAAATTACTGTCGTAAGTTGCCGATTAGGCCCAAAATTGACCCGTGACTCAATTAACATCCCAGGGTATACTAATTTGACTAATTCGCCCCTTCTGGACTTATCCGTGACCTCTAAATTATCATCCGAATCACTTAAAATATTTTTCTCATTTCTCACCTCAACATAGTATAACCTCCAACTCTTAGTGAGATAACATAAAATACACCCATATCACTCACTGTGACACCTATTTACTATTCACTCTTAGTAAAATTAAGTCACGTATTAATATGTCTCTATCTCTTGATTAATATAGAAATATCACGATTATTATACGACCACTCAATAATCATAATTTTAATTTCGTCTTATTAAATTACTTCACTCATGTAATTTAAGTATTAAATCACATTAAATTACTCTACTCTCGTAATTTATATATAACATATTTTCTATTTAATTATCCAGTCAATTAAATCAAAAATACGAAGAAATATGGGCTATTACACATATTTTCTGTAAAAACATAGTATTTGAAACCCAATGGATACTGAACTTCAATCCATAAAACTTACACATTTGTATTGCTTTTGAAAAATTAGGTTGGATTGGTTCATGAATCGTTTCAAATGGTTTAGAAAATTACAAGTTGTTCAAGGTAAAAGTTTTTTCAAAACCTAGGTCAACTGTTGAGAGGTTGAAGACTAACTTTTCAACCAGAAACCATGACCAAGCGTGCGAGGGCGCTTAGCCAATCAATTTTTATTTTTATTTTTTCCCAATATTTTTATTAACTTTTCTTGGTCAAAATGTTATAAGGTAATCCATTTTTTTGTCAATCCGAGCGCAACATACACAAAAATAAGGTTTTAAGTTGAAAATATTTTCCTATAATTACAAATTAACCCTTCATGATTTTTTTAAGTTTTGAGTTTTGATCCTAATTTTTTTCAACAACCACTTGGATAAATTTTGAATAAAAAATCTTCTGCATCATCTCTTAAATTTGACCTTAATCCTTATATTTTAAAAATCCTTATATTTTAAAACCCTGTTATAATTACCAATTAGCCCCTAAACTTTGATAGACATGGGATTTTTAATTTATTTTCCTACCCGACATTATTAACAATTACATCTACTCAAAAAAATGTTTATTTACAAATAATCAAGTAACTGGCCCTCCCAATCTCAAATTCAATCCTAAATAATCCCGCTTTACTCTCACACGAGTAGGTTTTACCCTTCCAATAGTAAATTTTAGCATATTTGTTATATTGCTATTGATATCACACTGTGATAGCCCTATACTATTTTTGTACATGTATGTTATAATATTACCATACTACATATGTTGTTATACATCCGTGACATTTAGTAATGGATCAATTAGATCAAATTAAACCCATTTCATCTTATAACTGATATCATGAAATTATTTTAATGATTGAATCAGTTCACCATGCACCTCTATGAAAATCATCCTTGTATAAGAATCAATATTAACTATGGAGTAGATTGCCACGTTGTTGTATGGAACTTTTCTACTTGGTCTAAGGTCTCAAATTTTTGAGATCATAGTTTATCGCTACATACGTATGAGTGCCACTTTAATAATGTCCTTAGGCATTTACTGTTTCCCAAAATTTTTTGAATGACATTAATATTTGGTTATAGTGATCATGCTTAATTATTTATATACCAATTAGTAAGCTGGTAAGTATATGATTATCAGTTTAGATTCCTTGACATTTTTTGTTATACAAATTGTACATATACTTCTATAGCAAATAATTAACTCCATACAGAGTCCAAAGTTCTATCTAAATATAATTTGTTATAGAATTAGTTAAAATAAGCTTAGCATATTTGTGCAAATTCCTTTTTTTATCAAGATATTCTAGGTAAAAGAGTCTAAAACCTCCTCCCTTTTTGGGATACGCACGTACCATATGTTTGTTTTTATAGCTATATGGAGGGATATTAATGAAGATGAGAGCAAGGAGTGGCGGTTTTTAATGACCTGTGCTATTTTTCTATTTTGTGAACAATATATAATATCATTAATTCACCCCTGTGATGGTATTGCAACAAATGTGTGATTATACCTTGTACTATCTTGTACATTCATACAAAAAAAATAGGATTTGACAATTCATCACTCTCGTGGCACCTTATGTAGTTCTTTTGAGTGGAATGACTACTTCTTTAACCAGACCCTTTCGTCCTTCGATGCATAACCTTCCTTCCACATTACACCTATCATTGGAGAACATGTAGCCGCCAATATTACACTCATGGTCGTTCGACCAACTTTTTTTGTGGAGGGGAAGCTACCTCACCAGTTTTTACTAGAGATAAAGAAATAGATAGTGAAGATGATGATAACTTCCTCGAAAAAGGATAGCGATATTGCTTCCACTTATGATGACTTTCACATTCCTTATCTAGAGGAGTTTAACGATGAATCATATCACAAGGATTATATTCCCCCCACTTTTCCAAGGGCATGTGGAAGGAGGGGGTAACCCAAATGAACATATCAAGAGGTTGTTGGAGAATTTATGTCCTCATTGACTCTACAAAAAGATATGTTTAGAGAAGTTTTATAAATCCCTTGTGGATAAAGGTTACAATTGGTACTCCTACTTATCTAAAAGGAATTTTTCTATATGGGAGGACATGCACGTTTTGTTCATCCACAAGTTCTTTTTCTATACAAAGATTTAGGGATAGGTCTCTTAACATGAGAGAAGAGGCCAAGGAATCAAAGTTACTCTAACATTTCACATAATGTTTTCTCCAAAAGTATAGTTGTCATTTGATAAATGAAACCTGTGAAGGCACATTTGAATCTTTCCAGAAGTTCGAATGAAACATTTCTTTGGTTGTTTCCCGAAACCAAATCATGACCTTTTAGTGTTTAAACGAAAAACTGGGGTTGGAAGAGGCCATGCTCCAAGAATGGGTTATACGGATGGAGGCATTGAAGTTGGAGTAGGTAGAAGAGAGATAATTGATGGAAATATATGAGAGAGAAGACCATCCACCGTTGACTTATACCGTTGAGGAATCCATTATCTGTTATAACATGATGCTCTGTGATGGAATAGTTTATGCACCCGAAGAGATGTTCAAGCGAATCCCAACTATTGTCATATACATTGGCATGTTTTCCACTCAACCAAATCTGTTACCCCCACCTATTTTAAGAAAGAAAGATCAGTCCTTTATCAAAATAACCACGAATCTCATTTGGTTCATTCTTAGCATCACCGTTGAAAACCTTTTTAATTTACTAATCACATATGTCAGATTATGCCGATGCCAAATTTTCATTCATTAAAAAACATGTGAAATAAAATAAAATAACCAAACCATTCACATAATGAAATAGTATGAACAAATCAGAGGACAACCAACCGAATTAAATAATACCGAATAAATCATCGGTTCCCAAAATAAAATACAACTACAAGTCTAAAGTAAATAAAACCAAGTCTGATAAATAGTGAATAACTGAAATAGTGAATAGTCTGAAGGGTTAACATGCCCAAATGAAGTATTGAAATGAAATCCTATCTAGGAATGAATAACTGAGGCATCTACGCAAGGTCCTGCAAGCCTCTGCAGTGCTACAGCTACGCATCCATGGAATGAGTCATCACGCTTGGCATCCCTGTGGATGGACACCAAAAATTGTTTTGGAAAAAGAGAATAGTAGATTTGACCTGGGTTCATGCCCAAGAACCATTTTGGAAATAATTACCAGGTATTTAAATCAAAATTTAAGAATAGTAACTAGATACACATGCTAGTGTCACGTACATTCCCTCGAGTTTTCTCACCTCTCAACTATAGTGCACATCTAACGTCTCCTACCTAGCTATGCTACCTAACCTAACTAGACAACCGTATCTAACTAACCACAAAAGGTTCAGCTACCCCGTATTGCCCATACAATATCATTTAAGTTTCTGACACTTAAGTTACTTATAGATTTGTACTATATATCATTTCTACAATCCCACAATAGTAGAGTAATCACACTTGTATATATTTATTACACTATAATATATACAACTATTGCATCCTCTGAAATGACCATCGCGATGAATGCGTACATGGCTATCAAGTCCATGTACCTCTCGTACCAATCAAGGACTACCGTTTTGGAAAATCCCCTCGAACCCTCAATCAAATAACACACAATGGAGGCAAACATAGTTCTAAGCCTTTGGGCTATACACATACCTAACATACCCAAATGACCTGCCATTCCCATAAATACACACACATAGTAAGCCTCCCTAAGTTATATATTCTGGGGCAAAAATTCAATCCTCGCTCGAATCGCCAAGGTGGGATCGCCCTCTGTGCGGAGCCTCCCGTGATAGAAGGCAGCATATGTATGTTCACACACATAAACTAGGCATACACATAACTTATAAATATATCCAGCCTAGGTGTATACACAACCTATAAATATATCCAATATAGGTATAGACACAACCTATAAATATAACATGCACATAGTATATACCTCTCGAATAATCAACGTGTTAATGATCCACTCTTAATATTATTTTTCTTACTTAACCGTGTATCACTACTAGTACTATTCTTTAGGTAATCATTTAATCTTCCCGTGACCTAATTCCTAATTTCTCGATACGCAACAAATTGGATAAATCTTGTAGGCCCTAGTCTAATTTTATTGTCATTATGAATAAGCCTAAGCCTTGACTATAGGTCTATTAAAATTACCAAAGTCCTCATATAGTGCATAAATAATTTTATACCCCGATTTAATTTCTGACTACAGATTTTGATCTCGGACACCCTTCCGTAGAAATTTTAGAATTAATTAAAAAATTTAGAAAAATATGAGGTTAGTTCCCACGCGATCGTAACGAAAAGATCTAAAAATTTTATTTTTGGACAAGGAGGTAAACATAATCGGTTCGGACAAGGTGGAAAAACGGTTCGAAATGATAGTTAAAATGACACAACTTTGATTTCAGCGAACTCCAACCTATGTTCTTCCGCCCAAACAACCTCCATTACAACACATAGAACATAAAGGGACACAAATACGATGATTCTAACACTATTCAATCAATCAATTGGTTTATTTTCAAATCTCTCAACCGAAACCCTAAGGTAAGCCCATAATTCTGAATTTAGATTCAATCACTCTCCACATCTCATCAAAGTTAACCCACCCAACAATTATAAGTTATATAAATTCACTAATTTATCATTTAAATCAATTCAATAATATATGAGATAGATTCAACCCCAAAATCCACTAGAATTCATCCCAAACATGAATTGAAACCCTACACTACATGGTTATTATAACATGTTTAAATAAATTGCAAGATAAATACTTACCTTAGGTTTGTAAGTCAGATTTATCTTTTAAAATGATGAGGTCGATGTGTCCTTGCAACGGTCTCGACTCCGGTGGAGTTCAGAGTGAGAATTGGTGTGGGATGGCTTAGGTTTCTTCTGATTTTCCTCTTTTATGGCCTCCTCTCACTCAAACTTGTTATACCCCTAGACTATAACTCCAAGAGGCTAATATAACCTTTTAATTTTAGGAGTTATCTCTACCCTAAACTCTTAAATGACCAAAACACCCTCATATGGTGCCGGGTGGTCTAAAATCGCCGCAAGACCCAATCTATACACCTAGGTATACTATTCTAACTATTTTGACCCATTGGGAATCAATTGTGACCTCGAAGTCACCATTCGAGTCACTTTAAAATAATTTCCTATCTCAACCTCAAATAGTTAACACGCGACTCTCGACTGAGATCTAACGCAGTCACGTCACTATCACTCGTTATGACGCAAAATAATAAATCACCATTCACTTAGTAATTATAATCCATATACATTAATCCTTTCTCTCCTAATTAATATTTTAATCAACATGTAATAATTAATTAAATCATAAGTACTCAAAAATACGGCGTGTTACACACTTCCCCCATATATAGGAATTTCTTCCTCGAAATTAGGATAAGGCTGGTACTAAAAAGCCTCGGATATATTCTCGCACAACATCCATCCTTTCCAAAAAATGTAAATCATTCTGCCATTCCCGCTATATCTCTACTAACTGTATCCTTCAATCCAACGGTCTATACTCTACCGTTCAATTTAGTGACCAATTCTCTTTAGTCATCTCATACCAAAATACTCCATCATTTAATCTACCAATTCACCTTGGTGCTTACATAACAATTTGCAATTTCGTCCAACTTTTTCCACTACGATGTGCATATATACTAATGGCTAAAGTATTTCCTCTACTAAGAAAAACTCCAGTTATTCCATGTGTCAACTCCCTTATTAATTTGCCCTTATTGCACATATACTTCCACATCTTCTAACTACGGAGGATACTAAAAATATTATTAACTAGGGCGACCATACAACCTATATACCGTGAATAGGTGCATAAATACTACCGTCCTCCTACTAGTCTTAAATCATAAAATAATTCTCAATCACGATTTTAACCACACATCCGTGCAACAACTAGTGTACTAGATCCATGTCCTAAAGACCACACATCTACTAACTTTTGATGTTCACTAAGGTTCAAGCATGGGATGTATCGCAAGTTAAATCCAAAAAAGTAACCCCCCGATACACTACTACCTAGCCTTGGCGTTCATCAAGATCCGTTGATCCACAACACATAATTAAGACAGATCAAATCCTGTCTCCCGATAAATAAATTGAATCATTCACTCCCCATCACTCAAATAGTATTACAACACTGTTCTATTACTATCACTAAGTTCTTAACACTAAATCAATAATGAGATATATTTATCTCCTCAACGTCAAACTCGATATTCCCTGAATCACATTAGTCAAAGTCCCAATGCACCAGGATCAAATGTAACGAGACCGTTATACACACTGAAGTATATGATATAATACAATATATATGCAAGCTCAACCCTCTTTTAGGTTGTGCCTCGCACAATAATATATCTTACCCTGGAATAACAACAATGATAGTCTTACCATATAGTCTACTACTTCTCCAACTCTCGGTATCCCGTTACTACACAAGACAATAATTTGACCTACTCTCATAACACTCAAAAGGAGAAAAAACTATACTATAATATAAACATCCTCTTAGTGACCACACTTGTTCCCCCACAAGAGACACCGAAGACGCCCACTACCCAACGGTAAATTCATTCATAATAAGTTTGATATTGCCAACGCACCCATTAAACCCAACTCACACTCGAATTTGTGTGTTACTATTTATATTATAACGCACTCATGTCACTCAAAATCGACCTCATGCTTATAAGGATAGAAAAAAATCCTACCTTTAATTTTTCATCTCGCTTGCCTAGTCAACGGGTTCCTGAGCATAATTGTTGCACAGGAACTAACCCATGATCTGTTGCAATGGTTGTCCATCTAGGATCTTATCCCATGGTTTCCCATGCCTTCTTTTAGGAAATCCTTCTTCCAGTGGCCCATCTTTCCATAACCATAATAACTGCCAGAGAAACTCTCCTACCTCTGGCCCTAACCCTATTGGCCTCCCTTGCCTTTCCCTAGGCCCTGGGGAAGGGGATGCTAATGTTTCTGAGGACCTTGTTGGTCCTTCCTGAACATACCATTCTCAAATTAGTAACCTACAGATCTAAATCTCATATCCCATTTCCCCCTACTGCAAATCTCGTTCCTTCTGTTGTTGTGCCCCACTAGCACCATTCATATTTACCTTCCGAGTCAGACTGGTCTCACTTTATAGCTATGGACAAGTTTGATATATGTAGCCTTACTCTCCACATATAGGACTCTTTTTATGCTATCCTCCTATCTTTAACCCCACTGTCCATGTCGGGGCATCCTTCTCTCGGACCTGGTAGACTTGGCCCCGATTACTACCTTATTGTCCCTTTGGTTTCGGTTTCCCTATGGAACTCGTTATTGGACTTGAAGGGCCTGACTGAATCCACCATCACTTGTTAGGAACTCAATTAATCTGAATCATTTAAATGGGTCCCTTACTGGGTATTCCCTCCTATGGCTGCTTACTAGCACCGTTAAATCTAATATTGCTATTGGGCTACATTCTCCAATCCTTTTGGCTCCCTTGTCATGGAAGCGTTGTTGTAAACTAATAAATATATTACCTTGACGACATCGTCACTAGTCATCCTAGACTAATTTCCCATCCACACTTGTGTATTCTACTAACGAGTCCATTATCAAATCACGAACCCTCTTTATTCTTTCTATCCCCTTTGTCGGGTACGAAGTTCGCTAAATAAGTCAACTTCTCTCTCACAAATAGTCTTTATCTAGCCCACTTGTGATATGTTCCAAAACTCCATTTGCATCTCTATCTGAAAAGCAGATGTAAGATCTTACGATCAAACCACACGTAAATTTCTCATTTAATTCCATATATATTTATTTATATGTGGTGACCATCTCTCATCCCTTTATGATGCTCATATGAGCTCAAACTTTTGCCCAAATTTTATGCATGGGTGTCGCTGCACTCTACCCTACACATTTTCCGTTAGAGTATCTCCTTCCATTGGCCCATCAAACTTCCTCTCTTCCCCAAATCCTTACAGATGGCTCTTCTAAAAGTCCCTCAAACTTCCCGTGATGACTACACTAGGTGAGTTTGAATTTGCACCCCTTTTATCTACGACAGTGCTTGGGGAAGATACTACTCCCGAGTAGTTATCCTATTTTCATCTGCGTGAACAATAATCATGGTGACTTCTATCACGATCACCATTCCCAAAATAATCTATGTCTTCTGTTGAGCCTCTCTTCCTGCCGTCCTTCTAACGACCCTCGTCGTTCGTCCTATATTATTCGGTGTACGAAGCTCAACTGAACTCAAATATGAATCACATCAACTATACTTGGTAGAAGGATAACATAAGTCACATACGTTGAGGAATACAACAATACTATAATAAGGCTCTATATAAAAAAATGCTATGCTAAAATCGTAGTAAACCGTACAAATCCTAAGGACACTAGAATATTATGCTTTAATACCATCTATTACACCCCACCTATTTTAACCATGGGTGATCATTCCTTTATTAAAATAACTAGGAATCTTAATTAGTTCACTGCTAGCGTCATTGTCGAAAACTTTTTAAATTACTAATAACCTATGTCAAACTAAGCCGATGCCAAATTTTCTTTCATTATAACAACATGCAGAATAAAATAAAATTACCAAACCATTCACATAATGAAATAGTCTGAATAAATCATAGGATAATCAATGGAATCAAATAATATCGAATAAACCATCGGTTAGCAAAATAAAATTCAATTACAAGTATAAAGTAAATAAAACTAAGTCTGATAAATACTGAATAACTGAAATACCAAATATTTTGATGGGGAAACATACCCAAATGACCTACGGAAATGAAATCCTATCTTGGAATGAAAAAATGAGGCATCTACACAAGGTCCTACAAGCCTCCACAGTGTTGCAGCTACGCATCCATGTAACGGGTCATCATGATTGGCATCCTTGTGGCTGGAAACCTAAAAAATAATTTGAAAAAAGAGAATAGTAGATTTGACACGAATTAGAGCCTAAGAACCATTTTGAAAATATATTTATTAGACTATAATATATAAAACTGTTGCATCCTCATGTACCTCTCGTACTAATAAAGGACTAACGGTTTGGAATGTCTCCTCGAACCCTTAATCAAATAACACACAATGGAGGCTAACATAGTTCAAAGAATTTGGGATATGCACATACCTAACATACCCAAATGACATGCCAATCCCACTAAAACACACACATAGTGAGTTTCCCTAAGTCCTATGTTCTGGGACATAAATTCAGTCCTCACTCGAATCACCAATGTGGGATTGCCCTCTACGCGACCTCCCTTGATAGAAAGCACTGTTGGTATGTTCACATGTATAAAATTGGCATAAACATAACTTATAAATTTATCTAAGTTAGATATACACACCTCCTATAAATATATCTAGTATAGGTATACACACAACCTATAAACATATCCAGTATAGGTGTACACACAACCTATAAATATATCATGCACATAGTATATACCTCCCCAATAATCAACGTACTAATGATCCACACTTAATATTATTTTTCTTATTTTTTTTAGTATCACTCACTACCGAAGGGTCATCATCACCCTTTAATAAATTGCAGAAGTTAACACCTCACAATTCTACTAGTACTAATGCTTAGGTAATCATTTACTCTTCCCATAGCCCAATTTGTATATTCTTGAAACACAACACAATCGATTAAATCTTGTAGGCCATAGTCTAATTTTATCATTATTATGAATAAGCCTAAGCCTCGAATATAGGTCTACTGAAATTTCCAAAGTGCTCATATACTGCATAAATAATTTCATAACTTGATTTAATTTCTCACTACATATTTCGATCTCGGACACCATTATGTAGAAAATTTATAACCACTTAAAATAAATAGATAAATACAAGGTCGGCGCTCCCACGCGATCGTAATGAAAAGATATAAAAATTTCTTTTTTGTACAAAAAGGTAAATGGAATCGATTCGGACAGGGGGGGCGAATCGGTTCGCCTTGACAGTCAAAACAACGTAACTTTGATTTCAGCGAACTCCAACCTATGTTGTTCCCCAAAAATGATCCAAAACTCTTCCTAACCTTAACTAACGTCCATTAGAATAAATAGAACATAATGGGACACAAATATGATGATTCTTAAACTTCTAAATTATCCTAACATAGGAGATTTGACTAATATTAATGATTCAATCAATCAATTGGTTTATTTTTCTAGTCTCTCAACCAAAATCTAAGTTAAACTCACAGTTCTTAATTTAGATTCAAATACCCTCCACATCTCATCAAATTTAAGTTACCTAGCAATTATAAGTCATATAAATTCATTAATTCATCATTTAAATCAATTGAATATTAGAAGAGATAGATTCAACCCCAAATCCCTTAGAATTCATCCACAAAATGAATTGAAACCATATATTGCATGCGTATTATGACATGTTTAAATAGATTTCAAGATAAACACTTGCCTCGGTATGATTTCTCTTCTAAGACAATGAGGTTGATCTTTCCTCTCTCTAATCTCGACTCCGGTGGCGTTCGGGGTGAGAATTGGTGTGGGAAGGCTTATGTTTCTTTTCATTTTCCTCTCTTATGGCCTCCTCTCACTCAAAATTTTTGTAATCGTTGCCTTTAACTCCAAGAGGCTGATATAACCTTTTAATTTCAGAGTTCACTCTACCTTAAACTCTTAAATGACCAAAACACTCGTGTATGGTGCTAGGTTTTTCTAAAAGCGTCCCGGGACACAATCTATACACCCGGGTATACTATTCTGACTATTTCGACCCATTTGGAATCAACCCTGCCCTCAAAATCACTCTAAAATAATTTCCTATCTTGACCTCAAATAGTTTACACACGACAACTGGTTGAGATATAACACAGCCACGTCACTATGACCCGTTATGATGCAAAATAATATATCACTATTCATTTAGTAATGATATTCCATAAACATTAATCATATCTCTCCTGATTAATATTTTAATCAACACATATTAATTAATTAAATCATAAATATTCAAAAATATGGGGTCTTACATACTTTTCCCCTTACAAGGGAATTTCTTCCTCAAAATTAGGATAAGGCTGGTACTAAAAAGCCTCGGATATATTCTTGTAAAACATCCTTCATTTCCAAAAAATCTAAATCATTATGCTATTCTCGCTATATCTCTACTAACAGCATCCTTCAGTCCAACGGTCTACACACTACCGTTCAATTTAGTGACCAGTTCTCTTTAGTTATCTTGTACCAAATTACTTCATCATTTAATCTACCAATTCACCTTGGTGCTTGCCCAACACTTTGAAATTTTATCAAACTTTTATCACTACTATGTGTGTATCAAATAACGGCTAAAGTATTTCTTCTACTAGGGAAAACTCGAATATCCCCATATGTTAACTCCCTTATTCATTTATCCTTATTACACATACATTTCCACATCTTATGACTGCACACGATACACAAAAATTCAACTAACTAGGGCACCTATATACCCTATATTTTGCGCATAGCTGTGCAAATACTACCATGTTCTTACTAGCCTTAAATCATAAAATAATTCTTAATCACGATTTTAACCACTCATCTGTGCAACAACTAGTGTACGAAATCTATGACCTAAATACCACACATCTCCCAACTTTTGATGTTTGATAAGGTTCATGCATGGTATATCTTGCAAGAAAAATCTAAACAAGGACCCCCTGATACACTACTACCCAACATTGACGGACATCAAGATCCGTGGATCCACAACACATCACAAAGATAACTCAAATCATGTCTCCGGACACATAAATTGAATCGTTCACTCCCCATGAGTCAGAGAGTAAAACAACACTATTATATCACTATCACTAAGTTCTTAGCACTAAATCAATAATGAGCTAAATCTCTTCGCTCAACATCAAACTTGATATTCCCTGAATCACATTAGTAAAAGTCCCCACGCACTGGGATCAAATGTAATGAGACAACTATAATCACCAAAATCTACGATAAAATACAATAATATTCATGCTTGACCCTCCTTTAGGTGAGGCCTCACGCAATAATATATCTTAACCTGGAAGAGTTATCACAGAGTCTTACCGTATGGTCTATTACTGCTCCAAGTCTCGGTATCCTGTTACTACACAAGACAATAATATGCTCTACTCTCATTACACTCAAAAGGAGAAAAAACTTCCACACAATATAAACATCCTCTTAGTGACCACACCTGCTCTCTCACAAGGGACACCGAAGAGCCCTATTATCCAACGATAAATACATTCATAATAAGGTTGTTACCGCTAACACACCCACTAAACCTAACTCACACTCAAATTTTTGTGTACTATTTATATTATGACGCACCCATATCTCCCGAAATCGACCTCATACTCATAAGGCTGAGATAAAAATTCTACCTCCATTTTTCCATATGTCTTGCTTGGTCAACGGGTTCCTTAGCGTAACTCTGGTTCAGGATTTGACCCATGATCTGCTGAAATGGTTGTACATCTAGGATCTCATCCTGTAGTTACACCTACATCGCTTTTGGAAGTTCTTCCTCTATTGGCCCGTCTCTCCACAACCACAATAACTTCCAGAGAAACTCTCCTTCCTCTGGACCTGGCCCTGCTGGCCTCCCCTTCCCCCTCCTTCGGCCCTGATGGCCTTGAGGAATAGGATGATACTGCTATAGAGGGCCTTGCTGGTCCTTCTTAAACCGACCATTATCGAATTGGTAATCTTGAGATCTAAATCTCTTATCCCAGATTTTCCCTACCGTAAATCTCTCTCTTGTTGTTGTTGTTCCCCACTGGAACCATTCCCATCTACTATCCCAGTTTGACTGGTCTCACTTTCTCACTATGGACAAGTTCCATACAAGTGTCCATACTCTCAACACATAGGACACCTTTTGTGCCATCCCCCTATCTTTGACCCCACTGGCTATGTCGTGGTGTCTTTATCTCGAATCTGGTAGTCTTGGCTCTAATTGTTACCTTATTATCCATTTGGCTCCGCTGGCCCTATGGAATGCATTGTTGGACTTGACAACCCTGATTGAATCCATCATCACTTGTTAGTAATTCGATTAATCTGAATCATTTAAATGGGTGCCCTACTGGGTATTCCCTCCAGTGGTGCTTTACTAGAACCATTAAATCCAATGTTGCTCTTCAAATAGAGTCTCCAACCCTCTTAGCTCCTTTCTCATAGAATCATTGATGTAAACTTGCAAGAATATGACCTTGACGACATTGACACTAGTCATCCTAGCCGAAATTTACATCCACGCTTGTGTATTCTACTAGAGAGTCCATTATTAATGTATGGACCCTTTTTATTCTCCGTATCCCCTTCATCAGGTATGAATATTTCTAAGCAAGTCAACTTCTTTCTCACGATCAATCTTTATCTATCGCACTTGTGATATGTTTCGAAAGACCATTAGCATCTCTGTCTGAACATCATATGGAAGATCTTAAGGTCAAACCACACCTAAATTTCTCATTTAATTCCATATATACTTCTTTATATGTGGCAAATGACTCTAATAACTCTATGATGCTCATATGAGCTAAATATTTAGCCCACAATTTAATCGTGGGTGTCGCTACACTCCACCCTACACAAGTTCCTTTGGATTATATGCTTCCATTGACCCACCACACTTCCTTTCTTCCCTGAATCCTTATAGATGGCTCCTTCAAAGAGTCCCTTAGACTCCCCCCGATGACTACACTAGGTGAGTCAGAATTTTCACCACTGTTATTTAATACAGTGCTTGGGGAAGCTACTGCTCCTAAATAATTATCCTATTATCATCTGCCTAAACAATAATCATGGTGACTTCTATCGTGATCACCGTTCCCAGAATACTCTACGGCTTTTTCAAATCCTCTCTTCATGTAGTCCTTCTAACGACCCTCACTCGTCATCCTATACTATTCAATGTATGAAGCTCAATCGAATTCATATATGAATCACATCTACTATTCTTAATAGTAGGAGAACGTAAGTCACATTCGTATAGGAATACAACAATAATATAATAAGGCTCTATATCAGAGAACGCTACGTGTAAATCGTAGTAAGCCGTATAGATCCTAACGCCACTAGAACCTGATGCTTTTATACCATCTATGACCATCAGCCTATTTTGACCACTGGTGATCAGTCCTTTATCAAAATAACCAGGAATATAATTTGGTTCATTTTTAGCATCACCGTCGAAAACATTTTAAATTACTAATCACCTATGTCAAATTAAGCCGGTGCCAAATTTTCTTTCATTATAACAACATGCAGAATGAAATAAAATTACCAAACCATTCACACAATGAAATAGTCTGAACAAATCACAGGATAATCAATGGAATAAAATAATATCGAATAAACCATTGGTTCCCAAAATAAAATTTAATTACAAGTATAAAGTAGATAAAACCAAGTCTGATAAATACTGAATAGCCTGAAGGGGCAACATGCCCAAATGAAGTACTAAAATGAAATCCTATCTAGGAATTAATAATCGAGGCATCTACGTAAGGTCTTGTAAGCCTCCACAGTGCTGCACCTACACATTTCTGGAATGAGTCATCACGCTTGGCATCCTATGGATGGACACCTAAAATTGTCTTGGAATATGGGAAGAGTATATTTGACACGGGTCAGAGCCAAAGAACGATTTTGAAAATATCTAGCAACTATTTAAATCATAATTTAAAAAACAATTATTAGATACGCACGTTAGTCCCACGTACACTCCCTTGATTTTTCTCACCTCTCAAGTATAGTGAACCCCTAATGTATACTACCTAGTTATGCTACTCAGTCTAACAATACATCCATATGAATCTAACTAACTACAAAAGGTTGAACTTCGTCGTATTGCGCACCCAATATGCTACCGTACTACCAATAACTAATATCACCCACATAGTATGATTGAATCATTTTATTAAGCTCCCCATACTTAATTCACTTTGAGATATACATAATCTATCTTTTCTACCGTCACATAAGTAGAATACTCGTACTTTATTATAACACCATTAATTTAGTTCTTCACACTTAAGTTACGTTTTGATAAACACTATCTATATTTTGTACTATCACATATATGTACAATAATCACACTTTATTATATCACCATTATTAAAGTTTCTCACTCATAAGTTACCTTTAGATATACACTATTGATCCTTTCTACTATTACACAAAAGTAGAATAATCACACTTGTATATATTTATCACATTGAAATATACAAAATTGTTGCATCCTTTAGAATGACCATCGTGATGGATGTGTGCTCTGCTATCAAGTCCATATACCTATCATACCAATTAAGGACCACCGGTTCGGAATGTCTCCTCGAACCCTCAATCATATAACATAGAGTGGAGGTGAACATAGTTCTAAGCCTATGGAAAACACTCACATACCTAACGCACCCAAATAAGCTGCCAGTCCCACTAATACACACACATGGTGAGCCGCCCTAAGTTTTATGTTCTCAGGGCACAAATCCAGTACTTTCTCGAATCGCCAAGGTGGGATCACCCTCTGCGTAGAATCTCCCATAATAGCAGGCAGCGTGGGTATGTTCACACATATAAAATAAGCATACCCACAACCTATAAATATATCCGACCTTGATATACACACAACCTATAAATATATCTAGTACAGGTATACACACAACCTATAAACATATCCAGTATAGGTATACACACAACCTATAAATATATCTAGTACATGTATACACACAACCTATAAACATATCCAGTATAGGTATACACACAACCAATAAATATTTCATGCACGTAGTATATATCTCCTGAATAATCAATGTACTAACGATCCACACTTAATATTCTTTTTCTTATTTTCTCGAGTATCACTCACTATCGAAAGGGTCCACATCCTAATGTAACAAATTTTAAAAGTTAACACATCACTATTCTGTCAGTACTAATCCTTAGGTAATCATTTACTCTTTCTGTAACCCAATTTGTAAATTCCTGAAACGCAACAAAATCGATTAAATCTTGTAGGACCTAGTTGTGACACCCCGCCTAATTAAATACCGAGCGATCACTCCTTTATTAAATTAAAATCAAGGTGAACCGTTGGTTCATTCTTAGCATCACTTTCGCAAATGAAATTTTTTAAATTTAAACACCCTGATTAATTAAGCTAAGTGTCAAAACCATTTAAAACCTTATCCCCATTTTATTAAATCCAATTATAAAACCTTTAACCATTAACATTTTTAAGAGTCACACATTAGGTATAGAATAAAAATGAACATTCAAGAGTTTAACCATAAATAACCAACCCCAACTTTAAAGCACTAAAGGAAAACATTTTGATAGTAATAAATCCCGAAATAAAGATGCTGAAAGTAAAAGAATTACAATCTCTGACAATACCAACTAAATAATGGAAAAAGGGCGACACATGCCCCACTGGATAAAACTGAACTAGAAGTAGAGTCAACAATGAGGTCGTCTAATCAATGGCCTGCAACTCCCACAAAAGCTACAGCGCGTTCCATCCAAGGAATCCTAAGCATGACGTCCCTGTGGCTGGGCACCTGTAATACATACATACATACATACATATATATATATATATATATATATATATACACACACACACACACACAAACACAAGAGAGAAGAGGTAACAGCAAACGGGTCAGAGCCCGAATGTAAAATAGTTTAGCAAGTATTTAAAATGTTTACTGGTCAATGCAACAACATATTAGTGCGACACTCCCTTGAGAAATTCTCACCTCTCTGCTAATGTGCACGCCTATCGCACTAACCTTCCCAACGGTATAACTTATCTTATCTTAGGTCGCTCGTAAGATTTAATACTGATAAATTCAATTGTTTAAGAGGTTAATTTCTTTTAACAACAAAGTTCTCATTTAAACCTTATTTACTTATAAAGTTTCTAAGTATCATATTATACTTTTCAAACACATGTTCCCCAATCAAAAATAATAATTCATTTTCTTACTTACCATAAACACAGTAGGTAGTTCCCAAATTTCCATAATTAAATATATATATTAAATACTCACATAATATATATATATTTTAACGGCACCCCACATAATAATTATGGTGCGGGCATACTCTGCTATCCAATCCCCGTCTCACTCGTACTAAGGGAAATACAAGTTCGAAATCACTCTCGAACTGTATTAACACATACACAAACAATATTGAGGCGAAGCATAGATTCCAAGTCTCTAAGAGGTCAGTACATACCCTCACGTCTCTTAGGACCGTCTGACCATCGATCAGATAGCCTGTACCAAGGATATCTATCTTCTAGGGTACGAGTCAATATCCCCCATAAAGGCACATCGAGATAAGACTGTCCCAGCGCGGTAACCTCAGGGATAGCAAGTAACGCGGGCATGATTTTCTCACGTATATAGTATATGCAAAAACACAGTCATATAAATATACTACTATTACCATATCTCTTTAGGCACCTTTCATCACCCATAATTATAACATTTATCCTTATTTCTCAATCTTTAGTTATCATGTATAACGGTTCGTCTCTTACTTTAATTGAGGGATTAATCTAACTTACTACATAACACTCATGGACTCTATCCTCCCAAGTGTGGAATTCAGTAGGTACTCATTTAATTTCCAACGTAACTATCTTACACGTCTCTCCCTTTAATACATAATTCCATCGTCCCTTATATGTAAACATCCCAAAAATGCAACTCTCGTCTTACATTAAAGGTCTCATAATTATTAATAAGTCCTACTCTTCTTCATTATCTCCCAAAATATTTTAATAAGGATGTCCAAGGATTATTACTCATTTAAATTGAATTCAACTAATTTAAAAAGGGAAAATATAAGTCTGCCAGAAGGGGTCGATCGATGGATGGCAGGAGCTCGATCGATCGATGCGTCGATCGATCGACACTCCTGGTTCGATCGATCGATCAAACAGGTAAAGCGAATTATGCAGATTAACAGTTACGGGTTCTATCATCTAACATCACCCAAATTCAGATTTTTAACGCCCAAACTCCCATAAATTCGTACTACAAATATTGTAAACTCAAATTAAACATCTCCTACATAAACCATGAGAAATTTCATCAATATCCATGGATTAATGAGCCAAAACTTATATCAATCTCAAGAACCCTATAATTTATTTAACTTTGTTTTAATCAGTCTTTTTCCAGAATTTCTACTTCTAATTCATCATAAATCCGTGGTTAAACCTCTACACATGAAGGGGGTTTCCAGATTTCCATTTATATCATTACTACATGCAATTTCCTATCTCCAACATGGGTTTTCTTCTATGAAACTCATCCTAATCAATCCTAGACTAACATTAATGATGCATTAACGAATTTAAGCAAGATAAATAGTTACTTGGAAATTTCAGAGTTCTAATTTGTGGACGAATTTGGTGTGGTTGCGGTCCCTGTCGCGCGATCTACGCGTTGGTGGTGGTGGTGCAACCGGATGAATTTTCGGCCTAGAACACCTTGGCAAGCTCTCTCCTTCCCTCTCCTATGGCCGTCACTTGTCTTTGGTTGTGTTAACCCTAGAAGGCAACCTTAGACATCTGATATAACCCTTGAAAACTCGTGGGTTTAATTGCCCAAAATTACAAAATGTCCAAAATGCCCTCCCGGGGCGCTAAATAAGCCTAAAAATGCCCCGAGACCCAAACTAAACCCCCGGGTACACTTTTCTGACTATCTCGACCCTTTCGGACACTTTGGCGCACTCCAAACGACCATATGAGCAAATTATAATTTATTCACATTTATTAATCTATATTTAGTCTCGACACGACACAGGCGCGTCCCGACTTAAATTTCTAATATTTCCATTTTATTCACACGTGACAATTTTATAAAACTAAATCTCATATATTACTATACTCATCCAGTAACATTCAACAAATAACAAATTTCCAATAATTACTAACTCTCGTCACGCTAGTAAATATTTGAAACAACATTCCGGATTAAAATTAAATTAATTTATCTCAATTAAATTTGATAAATCCCATAATTTAAAAGCCATAAAAAATACGGGGTATTACACTAGTCTAATTTGATCGTCATTATGAATAAGCCTAATCCTAGACTATAGGTTTATTGATATCCCCAAAGTCCACATATAGTTAATAAACAATTTTATACCCTGATTTAATTTCTATCTACATATTTCAATCCTGGACACCCTTATGTAGAAAATTCATAACTAATTAAAAAACAATTAAAAAAAAGGTCAGCGCCCAAACGATTATAATGAAAAGATCTACAAATTTCATTTCTAGACAAGTAGGTAAACTGAACCGATTCGAACAGGGGGACAAACTGGTTCGCCTTGACAATCAAAACGGTGCAACTTTGATTTCAACAAACTCCAACCTATGTTCTTCCCCAAAAACGATCCCAAACTCTTCCAAACCCTACCCAACCTCCATTAGAACACATATAACATAATGGTTCCCAAATGTGATGATATCAACACTTCTAAACCATCCTAACATTAGAGATTGAGTGTAACACCCCGTATTTTTTGTGTATTTAATATTTAATTAATTCGGGAATTCTAAATTACTAGTGTGTAGTAATTTTAAATGAATTAATTATGGAAAAATATATTTAAATATTAATCGGGGACTAAATGGTTAATATTTAGGGTAATTTATTTACTAAGCAAATAGTAATAATTTATTTACGTCATTTCGAGTATTAATGATAGGGTATGCACTTATCTCAACCGGGAGTCGGTATAGACTAAAAGGGGTGGGGGATAAGTATTTTTATAAATTAATTTTGATGCCAATTCTTAGTGTACAGTTGAGTCCGGATGGGCCGAGATAGTCGAAAAAGTGTACCCGGGGGTAGTAAACGGGTCACGGGGCATTTTTAGACATAGTCGGGCCCACACGGGGGCATTTGGGTCACTTGGGCTTGGCCCATTAGGCAAAAAACGGGATTTAGGTTAATTGTTAAATTAGAAGAAATAAGAAAATGACTGAGGTGAGTTTAGAAAAAGGCTAAGTGTGTTAAGGAACCCTAATAGCAGTTAATGGCAGATTTGGGATCACTAGAGAGCCAACAAGACTCATCTTCAACCTTGGAATTCATCTCCAAATCAGACACTACGAAACCTAAGGCAAGTGAATAACTTGCAATAGTATTGAATCTGTTTTTCAATTCATATTTATGTGATGTGATTGATTAAAAATTTGTTTTGGGTATTCATGTCGTAAACATGGGATTTTGAAAAAAATAATTTGATTTACGAATTTGAATGAGGATTCATGTAAAATCTGATATTTATAAGTTGATACATATCTGGTAGGATGATATCTGGATAATTAGAAACGAATTTGATGAAGGAGTTTGGGGTGTAAATGGGTAAAGGTTTAAAGATGAACTTTTCCCCAAATTCAGAAATTATAGTTACTGGACGAATTAATAATGCTGGTGGACATTCTAGAGATCCCTAATAAGGTTTCTCACATGTATTAATGTTAAGAGGGCTTAAGGTTGCTAGTAGAGGAAACTAGGGTTTGGGAAAATTCATCCATGGCTGAATCTGTCTTCGCGAAGAAGACGAAGACCTGCTCGATCGATCGATCGAAGGTCTGGGGTGGATCGATCGATGGTCGGCAGATTCTGACAGTTCGCCCAGTTTTCCTTTATATGGAGAAAATTTAATTTAATATTTTTCCATGCCTTAAATTGGTGAGTAATTAATACATGGATTTAAAACCTAATTAATAGTGAATAAAATTAATTAGAATTTGGAGGCGGCTTAGTGTGACATCATAATTTAAAATTTTGTATGGTTTTGGAGAAATTAGGTGTGACACACTAAGGTTGACTTTGTGGAAAGTTGTTCGAAAGGATTAAATATGGATATAGAGAATAAGTCCGGGAATAACGGTTGAGGACTACCGAAATATAAATTTTATTTAGGTAAAGGCTAAATAATTTAGAGTCGGGAATTGAGACTCGGGGGGTGTTAGTTTGGGCCCCGAAAGTAAGTCCGGATATATATTGGTTAGGGTGATGCCAAAAGAAATTAATGTGTAAATTAATTAATAATCCGAGTTGGGCCACAAAATCTTTATAAAAATGGAATAGGCTTGTGTTACGGACTTAGTACACGGTATAGCCGGGATATTTTATATTTATACATATATATATATATATATATGTGTGTGCTTTAATATAAATGCTAGATATTATTATTATCTTCTCTAGTGCTATAGGGGGAGGTTGCGCATAGTGGATGAATCCCCTAGCTTGAGGAGTAGGGCGAGTATAATCCCAGTTCATAGCGTCCGTAATATGGGTGAGGGGCATCTCACTTTCAGGGAAGGAATATGACCGCCTCCAATATATCTGCATTAACCAAGTTAGAGAGAAATTCTGACTTGGGATAACTAGGTTATGTGATTTCACCTGGTGGGATAGCACTTTAGGAAATTTCTACCCGATGAGACTTTATTCGGGGGAAATGATAGTATTAAATGTTATTTCAGTATGTTTGTGAATACTGCAATATGACCAAATATATAATTAGGTAAATAATTATATATGGAATCATTAATACAAAGTGTAAAAATGTATTATGTGCAAAACAGGTGTGGGTGTTATATGAAATTAAAAACGGTAATGATTTAATTAAGTTGATGTTTATAATAACTTAAAAATCATGAGTTAAGACATACTCGGTTATAGTAGGAAAATTGCAAGGGGTTACATAAGTCATAGGGTCGGGAGAGTTGGACCTAGGTAAATTAAAATTAAGGTGTTAGTAGTGCACATTAGAGGAGGGATGAGGATATCCTCAACGGAGTGCGGCACTAACTAAAATATGAAGAGCATGCATATTTATTTATTACTGCAAGCTAATCATTTGCTAAATGTTTTTCAAATGTTTTTGGGTACTAACCCTTGCTATATAAATTTTTTAAAAACCTTTTAGGTGTCCATCCATAGGGACGCCAGGCTTGACTCTATTTCGGTAAATCCGTTGCTGCAACATATGTGGATGTTGCGGGAGTTTTGATAGACGCCCCATTCTTCCATTCTAGTGTAGAGACTCATATCAGTTATTTCGAGCATGTCGCTCACAGTTCCTTTAGTTTCTATCAGACTTGTTGAGATTTATTACTTGTCTTTATTTTATATTTGTTGGATTTTGGGGCCGATGGTTTATTCGGTTAGTCATTTAATTGTGTATGCTTGTTTTGAATTAATTACGATTAATTGTGTGATTTTATTCTCCGCACGAGTTTTCATTTAAGTTAATGAAAGATAAAACTTGACACCGGTCTAATTCTCTCACTTAGGTGGCTAGTAATTAAAAAGACGTCAGTGATGCTAAGAATGATTCAACTGAGAAACCTGTTTTAACTTAATTTAGGACTAATCACCTGGGGTTAATTAGGTTGGGTGTCACATATAGTATCAGAGCTTCAGGTTCTAGTGTCTTAGGATCTGTGCGGCTTTCTACGTTTCAGCGTAGCACTCGGTTGTTATAGAGCCCTATTATTAGGACTGTTGATTCATTTTCCACTTGTGAGATATCGTTTTCTGCTGTGTATATTATTGTGTAAATTATGTACTTATATGATTTAATCTATTTTAGATGCCACCGCGGAGACGAAGAGAGGAGAGGGCTGAGGCTAGGGATGAGGTCAGGGAGGCTCACCAGGAGCCATAAGTACCGCCACCACCACCCCTACCCAAGTTGATTTCCACTAATCAGGTGGCAGTGATAGTGGCCCAGGCGGTCGAAACAGCAATGCGAGCTATGGCAGCTCACTTTCCACAGCCCTAAGCACCGCCTCCAATGCACCAGCAGTTCAGGCTCCAGTGGGGCCACCATCTTGGCAGAGAGTTAGGGAGACCTTTCAGAAGGGTCACCCACCTGAGTTTCGGAGTAGCACAGATGCAGTAGAGGCTTGTGACTGGAAAAAGAACATTCAGCGCCATCTGCGCATGCTGGAGTGTACCGAGGTACAGAAACAAATGCTTGCTACATTTCATCTGTCGGGGGAAGCCTTACCGTGGTGGGAGTCAGTTAACACTGCCGAGGAGAGAGATTTGATGACAATAGAAGAGTTCTGGGTGCGGTTCGACCGCAAATACTTTCCACCAAAAGTAGAGACTGAGAGATCAGGCAACATTTGATTGGGAATCCTGCGTTGATGACGTATACAAATGTCGTTAATGATGCACTTGTACACTGCCAGGATCATCGCTTTCATGCGAAGGGAAGAAAGAGAGCAGGGGAACCGAGATAACAGGGCAAGGCAATTATTAGTGGTTACACAAGTGGTGCTCAGCAGCAGACGAGCAGTCAGCAAGGGAATCAGGCTAAGAAGTTTAAGCCTGGTGGGTTTCGACCGGGAGGACAGCGATTCAGGCAGGGGAAGCCGGGCCCAAATCAGCAGTAGCAGGTTCTGCAGGGCCAAGGGAACAATGGGGGAGGCCAATAGGGCCAAGGCCAGCCGCGCCAGGGATAACGGGGCCAACGACAGGGGGATGGTCTGAGACGCTGTTTTGTCTGTGGCCACCTAGGAAATTTCAAGAGGGAGTGCCCACAGAGGGGCAGAGGTCAACAGAAGGAGGCCCAACAAGGGCAATGGGGACAGATGCCGCCAGCGGTAGCAGCAGCAGCACTCGCCCCACCGCAACAGGGACAGATGCACTACGGGCGTGTGTATAACGTCTGGGATGTCCCCAATCCTCCAGCGCAGCAAGCACCGCCAGTAGTTGAGGGTATGTTTCTCATTCATGGTTATGAGGGTAGTATTCTTTTTGATACGGGAGCATCGCATTCATTCATTAAATATAATTTTGCTAAACGGGCCGGACTACTAGAGACCGCGGGTAGTCTTCGGATGTGCGTAGAGTCGCCAGTAGGTAGTGGGGCTACGATCCACTCGATTTGACGGGGTGTGGACATTTTGATTGGGAGACTTAGTTTAGCAGCAGACCTCTTAGTGTTAGATATGGAGGGATACGATGTCATCTTGGGTATGGATTGGTTGGCAGGTTATCGGGCGACGATGGATTTCTACGAGAGGACCATTGTGTTCTCCATTCCAGGGTAGGAGATGTTCTTGATAGCAATGCCACTACCTGAGGGAGGGTCATGCACACACTTGTATTACATTGAGGAGGAAACCTCACAGGAGATGTCTATTCCGTTGGACTCAATCCCTGTGGTGAGAGACTTTGAGGATGTGTTTAAGGAGATACCAGAGTTTCCACCTAGCAAGGAAATCCAATTTGTAATCTATTTAGCCCCGTGGTTGAGGCCAATTGCTCGAGCCCCATACCGTATTTACCCTTCAGAGATGCGTGAGTTGAGAGAGCAAATTCAGCAGCTTCTGGGTTAAGGTTTCATTCGGCGGAGTACATCGCTGTGGGGTGCGCCGATATTATTTGTAAAGAATCGAGATGGCTCACTACGGTTATGCGTGGTCTATAGAGAGCTGAATAAGGCCATGATACGTAATAAGTATCTGTTTCCTAGGATTGATGATCTATTTGACCAGTTGAGAGGGGCGTCTTACTTCTCTAAGGTCGACTTGAGGTCAGGGTATCATCAACTACGTATCCGAGAGGAGGATATTCCTAAGATCGCTTTCTTGTCGCGATATGGATCTTATGAGTTTAGGGTGATGCCATTCGGGCTCACCAATGCACCAGAAGTGTTCATGGACCTCATGAATAGGGTTTTCAGGGAGTTTCTCGATCAGTTTGTCATCGTGTTCATTGATGACATCTTGATCTACTCGCGCACCGAGGAGGAGCACACAGAGCACCTGCGTATAGTTTTATAGACATTGCGAGCTCACCAGCTTTATGCCAAATTCGGTAAGTGTGGATTTTGTCTATGGGAGGTTCAGTTTCTTGGCCACGTGGTGTCAGACCAGGGTATTACGGTGGATCCGAGTAAAGTATCGACGGTGAGGGAGTGGGGGCAGCCCACCACATCGACTGAAGTGCGTAGTTTTTTGGGATTAGCCGGTTGTTACAGGTGGTTCATCAAAGGATTCTCAAAGATTGTGGGCCCATTGATGAATCTGACCCGGAAAGGGGTACCTTTTACTTGGAGTGATCATTGTCAATTAGCTTTCGATGAGTTAAAGGACAAGTTAACATCTGCACCCGTGCTTTTATTGCTGAAAGGAGGAGTAGAGTATCGGGTTTACACTGACGCATCCCTACAAGGACTTGGGGGTATGCATCAGCAGGAGGAAAGGGCTATAGCTTATGCGTTCAGGAAGCTAAAGCCCCACGAGAGGAATTACCCCACTCACGACCTAGAGTTAGCAGCTGTCATTTTTTCTTTGAGGATATAGAGACATTATCTCTTGGGGGAGCAGTTCATGTTATTCACGGATCACAAATCACTTCAGTATCTCTTCACTCAGAAGGATTTGAATATGAGGCAGAGGCGATGGCTAAAATTCGTGAAAAACTACTAGTTTGATATTCAGTATCATCCTGGTAAGGCTAATGTGGTAGAAGATGCATTGAGTCGGAGACTGACTAGGGAAATATCAGAAGTCTGGAAGGCGAAGTGGAGAGAACTTCAATATGATGATGATGTAGCTAGGGCTTGTATATCGGAATTATCCATCACACCTGAGATCATTATGAGGGTTGTGAGGACTCAGGCAGAGGATCAGACATGTCGGTAGAGGGTGAGACAGTTGCTAGATGAGGGAGTAGAGGGTTACTCGATCAGTTTGGAGGGAGGCTTACGCCTTAATGGGAGGTTGATTGTGCCAGAGGATGAGGAGTTGAGGCACGCTGTTATGACAGAGTCTCATGGGTCGAGATTCACGGTACATCCAGGTGGGGATAAAATGTATCAGGATATGAGGAGGCAGTATTGGTGGGCATGAATGAAACGGGACATAGCAGAGTTTGTTTCGAAATGTTCCACGTGTCAGCTTGTAAAAGTTGACCATCAGAGACCATCAGGGATGCTATAGCCACTTGTAATTCCCGTGTGGAAGTGGGAGAGCATCTCCATAGACTTCATTACAGGGTTACCGACATCGCATAAGGGTCACGATTCCATATGGGTCATTGTGGATCGGTTGACCAAAGTGGCCCACTTCCTGCCGGTTCGCATAGACTTTGTGACGATGCGTTATGCGCAACTATTTATAGCAGATATTGTTAAGCTACACGGGGTACCGATAAAGATTGTGTCGGATAGGGACAAGATCTTTGTGGCCCACTTTTGGTAGTGTTTTCAGGAGGCCATGGGCACGAAGTTACGTTTGAGTACAGCCTATCACCCACAGACTGACGGACAGACTGAGAGAGTCAATCAGATGCTGGAAGATATGCTCAGAATGTGCATATTAGACTTTGGGGGAGGTTGGGAGAAATATCTTCCTCTGGTAGAATTTGCGTAAAACAACTCTTACCAATTCACGATTGGCATGGCACCATTCGAGGCACTATACGGGAGACCTTATCGTTCACCCGCTTGTTCGTTAGAGGTGGGGGACAACAAACTATTGGGGATGGAGATTGTTCAAGAGACATTCGCCAAGATAGAGCTGATCCGAGGGAGGATTCGGATAGCTCATGATAGGCAGAAAAGTTACGCTGATGCTTCACGGAGACATGTGGAGCTAGAAGTTGGGGACCAGCTTTTATTCCAGATATCCCCTATGAAAGGGGTGATGAGGTTCGGAAAGAAGGGTAAGTTAGCGTCGACGTACATAGGACCTTTCCCTATTATTGAGAGGTTGGACCGGTAGCGTATAGACTAGGGTTACCAGAAGATCTTCAGCGGATACACAATGTGTTCCACGTGGCATCGCTGAGGAAATATCGGAGGATCAAGAGAGCCTTTTGGCACATTCCACTCGAGGAAATTGATTTACAACCAGACATCTCATATGAGGAGAGACCGGTGGCTATTCTGGACCGTAGCGAGCGGAAGTTACGATCCAAGGTTGTTCCACTAGTTAGAGTATAGTGGGGTCATCACAACGTTGCAGAGTCTACCTGGGAGCGGGAGGAGGATATGCGGGAACAATATCCAGAGCTTTTCATCACAGGTAGTATGTAACACCCCGTATTTTTGGTGCATTTAATATTTAATTAATTCGGGAATTCTAAATTACTAGTGTCTCAAAATTTTAAATGAATTAATTATGGCAAAATATATTTAAATATTAATCGGGGAGTAAATGGTTAATATTTAGGGGAATTTATTTACTAAGTAAATAGTAATAATTTATTTACGTCATTTCGAGCATTAATGACAGGGTATGCACTTATCTCAACCGAGAGTCGGTATATACTAAATGGGGTGGGGGATAAGTATTTTTATAAATTAATTCGGATGCCAATTATGAGTGTACAGTTGAGTCCGGATGGACCGAGATAGTCGGAAAAGTATACCCGGGGGTAGTAAACGGGTCACGGGGCGTTTATAGACATAGCCGGGCCCACACGGGGGCATTTGGGTCACTTGGGATTGGCCCATTAGGCAAAAAATGGGATTTAGGTTAATTGTTAAATTAGAAGAAATAAGGAAACAACTGAGGTGAGTTTAGAAAAAGGCTAAGTGTGTTAAGGAACCCTAATATCAGTTAAAGGAAAATTTGGGATCACTAGAGAGCCAACAAGAGTCATCTTCAACCTTGGAATTCATCTCCAAATCAGACACTACGAAACCTAAGGCAAGTGGATAACTTGCAATAGTATTGAATCTGTTTTTCAATTCATGTTTATGTGATGTGATTGATTAAAAATTCGATTTGGGTATTCATGGCATAAACATGGGATTTTGAAAACAATAATCTGATATACGAATTTAAATGAGGATTCATGTAAAATATGATATTTATAAGTTGATACATATCTGGTAGGATGATATCTGGATAATTTGAAACGAATTTGATGAAGGAGTTTGGGATGTAAATGGGTAAAGGGTTAAAGATGAACTTTTCCCCAAATTCAGAAATTGTAGTTAATGGACGAATTAATAATGTTGGTGGACATTCTGGAGATCCCTAATAAGGTTTCTGACATGTATTAATGTTAAGATGGCTTGAGGTTGCTGGTAGAGGAAACTAGGGTTTGGGAAAATTCATCCATGGCTGAATCTGTCTTCGCGAAGAAGATGAAGACCTGCTCGATCGATCGATCGAAGGTCTGGGGTCAATCGATCGATGGTCGGCAGATTCTGATAGTTCACCCAGTTTTCCTTTATATGGAGAAAATTTAATTTAATATTTTTTCATGCCTTAAATTGGTGAGTAATTAATACATGGATTTAAAATCTAATTAATAGTGAATAAAATTAATTATAATTTGGAGGCGGCTTAGTGTGACATCATAATTTAAAAATTTGTTGGGTTTTGGAGAAATTAGGTGTGGCACACTAAGGTTGACTTTGTGGAAAGTTGTTCGAAAGGATTAAATATGGATATAGCGAATAAGTCCGGGAATAACGGTTGAGGACTACCGAAATATAAATTTTATTTAGGTAAAGACTAAATAATTTAGAGTCGGGAATTGAGACTCGGGGGATGTTAATTCGGGCCCCGAAAGTAAGTCCGAATATATATTGGTTAGGGTGATGGCAAAAAAAATTAATGTATAAATTAGTTAATAATCCGAGTTGGGCCACAAAATCTTTATAAAAATGGAATAGGCTTGTGTTACGGACTTAGTACACGGTATAGCCGGGATATTATATATATATATATATATATATATATATATATATATATATCGGTGTGCTTTAATATCAATGCTAGATATTATTATTATATTATCTTCTGCTATAGGGGGAGGTTGCGCGTAGTGGATGAATCCCCTAGCTTGAGGAGTAGGGCGAGTATAATACCAGTTCATAGCGTCCGCAATATGGGTTAGGGGCATCTCACTTTCAGGGAAGGAATATGACCGCCTCCAATATATCTGCATTAACCAAGTTAGCGAGAAATTCTGACTTGGGGTAACTAGGTTATGTGATTTCACCTGGTGGGATAGCACTTTAGGAAATTTCTACCCGATGAAACTTTATTCGGGGGAAATACTAGTATTAAATGTTATTTCAGTATGTTTGTGAATACTGCAATATGACTAAATATATAATTAGGTAAATAATTATATATGGAATAATTAATACAAAGTGTAAAAATGTATTATGTGCAAAACAGGCGTGGGTGTTATATGAAATTAAAAAGGGTAATGATTTAATTAAGTTGATGTTTATAATAACTTAAAAATCATGAGTTAAGACATACTCGGTTACAGTAGGAAAATTTCAAGGGGTTACATAAGTCATCGGGTCGAGAGAGTTGGACCTGGGTAAATTAAAATTAAGGCGTTAGTAGTGCACATTAGAGGAGGGGTGATGATATCCTCAAGGGAGTGCGACACTAACTAAAATATGAAGAGTATGCATATTTATTTATTACTGCAAGTTAATCATTTGCTAAATGTTTTTCAAATGTTTTTGGGTACTAACACTTGCTATATAAAATTTTTAAAAACCTTTTAGGTGTCTAGCCATAGGGACGCCAGGCTTGACTCTGTTTCAGGAAATCCGTTGTTGCAGCATATGTGGATACTGCGGGAGTTTTGATAGACGCCTCATTCTTCCATTCTAGTGTAGAGACTCATATCAGTTATTTCGAGCATGTCGCTCACAGTTCCTTTAGTTTCTGTCAGACTTGTTGAGATTTATTACTTGTCTTTATTTTATATTTGTTGGATTTTTGGGCCGATGGTTTATTCGGTTAGTCATTTAATTGTGTATGGTTGTTTTGAATTAATTACGATTAATTGTGTGATTTTATTCTCTGCACGAGTTTTCATTTAAGTTAATGAAAGGTAAAACTTGACCCCGATCTAATTCTCTCACTTAGGTGGTTAGTAATTAAAAATACGACACTGATGCTAAGAATGATTCAACTGAGAAACTTGTTCTAACTTAATTTAGGACTGATCAACCGGGGTTAATTAGGCGGGGTGTCACATTGGGCTACTTTTAATTATTCAATTAATCTATTGATTTATTTTTCAAATCTCTCAACGAAAACGCTAAGTTAAACCCATAATTCTGAATTTAGATTCAAGAACTCTCCACATCTTATCAAATTTAACTTAACCATTAGTTATAAGTCATCTAAATTCATTAATTCATCATTTAAATAATTTGAGTATTAGAGGAGATAGATTAAACCCCAAAATCCCCTAGAATTCATCCAAAAACATGAAATTGAAACACTATAATACATGGGTATTAAATCTTACTTAAATAAATTTCAAGATAAACACCTAAATTAGTTTTTTGGGTCTGATTTCTCTTCTAAGACGATGAGGTGGATCTTTTCTTTCTTCGATCTCAACTCTGGCAGAGTTCGGGGTGAGAATTGGTGTGAGATGGCCTAGGTTTCTTCTCATTTTCTCTCCTATTGCCTCCTCTCTCTCAAACATGTAGTAACACTAGCCTCTATATCCCAGAGGATGATATAACCTTTTAATTTTAGGATTGCTCTGTACTCTAAATTCTTAAACAACCAAAACCCCCCGTATGGTGTCGGGTTGGTCTAAAATCTCTTGGGACCCAATATATACACCCGGATATACTATTCTGACTATTTCAACCCATTAGGAATTAACCATGACCTCGAAATCACTATTTGAGTCACTCTAAAATAATTTCCTATTTTGACCTCAAATAGTCTATATGCCACTCTTGGTTGAGACTAACACGGTTACGTCACTATCACTTGTTATGACGAAAAGTAATAAACCACTATTCACTTAGTTATTATATTCCATAAACATTAATCATTTATCTCCTGATTAATATTTTAATCAGCACATAATAATTAGTTAAATCATAAATACTTAGAAATACATGGTGTTATACCAACTCATGCTTTACGTTGACAAGACTTATCAATAAACATATGTTGGAACGTTGTAGATACCTTAGAGAAATGTCAACAATTACCCACTTTAACCTCATCGGGCAAACATGGTGGTGGCCTATAATTAGGAAGTTGAGGAGCATGCGAGGAAGATTAGAAGTGAGAGAGGGAGGAATTTAAGTTTGCATTGGAATATTGCATAGTTGTTCTATCAAATGTAATTATTGCATATGAGGAGTTGAGTGCTAGAGATATGGAGGAAGTATAAAACATAAAAACACATGTATTTGAACATAGTTTAGAGTATCAAACTACATCAAAGTCCCCCATATTTGTGTGGTTCTCTGATCAAGTTTGATGCCTCAGGAGAGCAGATTGGAAATCACTCAGGGTATATTAGAAATTGCAAAGAAGAATGAAGTTCCCTCGGTGAGATGGATGGGACCAATAGCTAGACTGGTAAAAAATGTTTATATGACAGATAACTTTCCCAAACATAGATAAAGTAGTCAGGCTACCACATAATTGACCATTGTGGGTCACAACAAGCATGAACGGTGAACAATTTGCTAAAGATTTGGATGATGGAGGTGCCTCTATTAGTATCATGGTTATTAGCGGCTTTTATATGGCTAATATCTCATTGTAAAGGTCGATCACGACACCACTTGCCATTTCTAGTTATGATAAGCAGACTTCAAAATTCATTGGGTAATTTTTAACATATTTTTCTCAAACACTGAGTAGTTTTTAGGAGTTCAACAATTCTAGGTATTATATATATTCCTCTCATTTGTTCTTTTGCATTTAATTTTTCTCTCTTTGATATTCTTACTTACTCAGAGAAAAATTTATAAATATTTTGTTTAGTTAGACTTCTATATTTTATTATTTCATTTTTTCCATTTTCTTTTAATTAATTAGTTTAGATTACTTTCAATATTTTTTAGACTCATATTATATCACTTTATTTTAATTTAAGTAATAAATCATATTTATCTCATTAACATTTACTTCTTAGTTAGTTACTTTAAAAATCAACACATTGGGTTAAGTAAAAATTCCTAGAAAAATTATACAAAAAAAGAATAACATGAAAATGATTTTGCAATTATCTTCACACGTTTAATTCTTCATGTAAAAGTGGTTATCACTTAAGGAATCTACGATACCAATTTGAGAGTGTGCTACAGCGGAACAATGCGACTTCTCAAAAAAATCCAATTTTAATTATGTGACAAACCAACCAGTTTTTATTAAACCCAAATTTTAGATAAACCCAAACACATGTATCTAGGTGTTTTAAAATCATAAATCAATAAACATTCAAAGCAAACCAATTTCAAGAAAAATCCCCGAAGTCCAAAACCTTTTATTTCACTATAGTTTTTAAATCGCAACTTACACGGAGGGCAATGAAATATGGTGATGCGCTAATACCCACAGGCATATGTCGGCATCGGCTACTATGGAACAACCGCAGCAGCCCCACAAGAACACGCAGTTCTATCTTCAGCAAAGATCCACACACAATGAACCTTAATGACCACAGCCGTAATCAACCAAGTACCATAAAAGGCACCTATATCAGTAGTAGAGATCCTCACTACAGGAGAAAACTTCAATAAGATGGTATCTTGGGTTCCGACACAATTCCCATAAAGATTGGGATCTTTTGTGCATTGAAAAAATAAGGTTTTAAACCCTAAAACTGAAGAAAACAAAGTGTTTTGCCATTTAAAGATTACTGGTATCGTAAATTGTCAGGTCTCCTTAACATAAACGGAGTGATTTAACGCGCTTTATATAAAAAAATTGAGGCGGCGACATTCAAATGAGATAAGATGTCGTTCGAACGAGACCCCTTATCGTTTGAACGACAATACATGTTGTTCGAATGAGAAAACGCAAAAAATAAATTTAATTTTTTTTATTTCAAAAATTCTTCTTTTAATCCTGGAAAATTCATTTTGACGAAAAACAACGCCTCAAAACTTAGAAAATATTTTAGAAAATTTTTCAAACTTCCTTTAAAAAATTTCCCAACTCCTTTAAGTGAACCGTAAAGGTACTGAAATACTTTATCACCAAAATTAACCTTATAGAGGCTTGAATGTTGAAGAAGCTTGATATTAGGATTAGTCTCGATGCATATGTGATCTTGAACAATTCTTTGATGATTATAGGGCTATACAACATACTCAATTGTGATGGACATTTATAAAATCACGTCCTTACAAATGTCCCCATATGTCTATGCCGGTACAAAATAAAAGCATCTAAATTATCAACTCAAATATGACCTATAGAAATCTACCCTCCCATGAACCCAAAACTGGATAGATAAAATTCTAAGTCTTCAAACTTTTCTTCAAAACATCTTCAACTTCAAATCTTTGAGCTTTTCTCATCAGGGTGTGCAACATATGATCTTCAATTATTGTATCTATACACATGAGACGAAGAAAATACCTCGTAATGCATTGAGTTTGAAATGATATAAAAATACATCAATCATCATATTCAAATCTCCGCCATAACGCAAAAACTCTCCCATAATTCGTTCTCTCCCTTTTTATTGAACTAAAATAGACAACGAAACGAATAACCAAATCAAGCATGGAGTTTTCACGATAAACAACAATCAAACATATTTCACAAACTATTTTTGATTTTTCAATTTTTGTCATACAAAAACAAAAGCCACACCATGAATTTTCACTAAAATGACCAAGTCGTGGAAATGGAATGAATGGGTGTGAAAATATTCAATATGTAATAAAACTCAATCAAGCATATGTGCACGATGCATAAGTGTAATCCTATCGAATGAACTGTAACACCCACCTAAAATAATAATGGGTGGCCATCCCTATACTATATTAAATCAGGAGTTTCAGATGGTCCAGTCTCAACATCAACTGTCGGTACTATATAATATAGGACTAACTACCCGATATCATATAGGCGAGATGTTAAAATTTAATAAGATATGCAACAGACAACAAAACAACACTATAACACTACTAAAAAAGGAAAGAAAGATGCATGAAAGAACTAAGATAAATGAAATGCTAGAATAAAATAAAATAAATAACTACAACAGAATGTACTACAGAAAGTAGACCCGAATAAGTTGTCGGGTCATAGCCAATACAATAACTGGAATGGAATAAATATAAACATGTATATAAATATCCCTGGGGTACAAACCCGATATACAACATGAATCCTACCTAGAAGTTTTCAAGGAGGAAGCGACTACATTCTACATTCCGCACCTGTCACGGCTCCCAAGACTCTGGATAGAAGGTCATCCGGAATCCATGCGGTAGGATACCTGTAGTAATATATATATATATATATATATATATATATATATATATATATATATATATATATATATATACAGGCAAGAGAGAAAAGTAAACGGGTCAGAGCCCGAGTTGTGAAAATATTTAGCAAGTGTGTTAACCGTGCATAATAAATATTGGGGTACTTATTTCATAATTAAAAGTGGAATCGTACTCTCGTGGAACCCCAACTCACCTCTCATCTAATGGCGCGCACCTATTCGCATCCTCAACTTTTAGTTAAATTACCCCTATTTATTAGGAAAACAAAACTTATCATAGGCCTAGCCTATACCCACGAGATCTACCTTCCTATCATAACCCAAGAATCCACCCCTTTTCTAAACATAGTTAAGTATTTATTTTCAATCATATTTGCCTTATTAGGCTTAGTGGATTCTTGTTTATAATTGAACCAATTATAAATCTTAATAAGTTACCCAGTATGCATTTGGGTGAAACATATAATTTAATTTCTGATTAACATGCATCCAATTTTATAAATGACAAAACTTCTCTCCAATCTCGGCGTTGCGTTGCGTTTCGTGCGTGGGGTGTCTCGCAAAGCGAAATCCAAACAAGGAACCACCCTGTTACACTACTCCTTGTCAATGTCGATCCTAGAGATCCATTATGCCACACATAATATCGACATAACTTCTCTCTAATCTCAACAATGCACTACGTTTCGTGCGTGGGGTGTCTCGCAAAGTGAAATCCAAACAAGGAACCACCCCGTTACACTACTCCTTGACAATGTTGATCCTAGAGATCCATAATGCCGTATATACCATAATTGGCAGAACTTTTCTCCAATTTCAACACTGCACTGCGTTTCATGCGTGGGGTGTCTCGCAAAGCGAAATCCAAATAAGGAACCACCCCGTTACACTGCTCGTTGACAATGTCGATCCTAGAGATCCATAATGCCGTACATACCATAATTGGCATAACTTTTCTCCAATTTGAACACTTCACTGCGTTTCATGCGTGGGGTGTCTCGCAAAGCGAAATCCAAACAACGAATCACCCCGTTACACTACTCCTTGTCAATGTCAATCCTAGAGATCCATAATTCCATGTATACAGTATTATACTACTACTACTACTACAACTAGCATCACCAATAATATCCTTGGGATGATGTAACTTAAATATTCCTTAAATGCGATACATCAACCCCCATCAATCTAGTACACCATAATCATCCAAGATGTACTCCACAAAGATTCTATATCCTTTCATCTATAGGATATATAATATATATAGGCATTTTATTCTCACCATATATATATATATATATATATAATAATCATCCATACCCATGACCAAGTGTACATATCATATCTGATGTACAATGGACATGCACATAATCCACCCGGCTATATATATCGCCGATAAAACTGCATCAATGCTATCATCTTCCCAGTTCCCGGCTCACGTAGCAACTGGGGACCACCTGGTGGGGATCAACGACACCCACCTCGTGATAACTCACACACACGACGTCCCGGGAAGCAGTCATAGCTCCAACTGGCAATGAGACGAAACATACCCACCACGTCTCATCCCAAAATATATATATCTATCTTATAATAACACACGGTACGACTATGACCTGGGGAATATCCACACCCTGCTCTATATGACAGGATGATCACCCTCTGCGTGGAAACTTCCCAATGATAGCATGAGCGGGGTATGCTTAACCACATAAGTATATATATCGCTCACATGCGCAATATACATACATCCATATGATCCCATCATATGATCAAATAGTAAACCATCATATAGGGTTTAAATATCCATATCATGTATGTCCACAACATAAATATATCCATATATTCATATTCATACATAGATATATGTACATATATTCACACATCGTTATATCTATATATATACAAACTAATTCTCGTTCATATGTATAAGATATATAAACTCCGCTATAAGTATACATAATCCTCAATATACAAGCCGTCACCACAATTTCCATTAATTTACCTCAATATGTGAATACAATCCCTCACTTGAAACATATTCAATCATTTTTCCTATGATGAATAGTCTCCCAAAATCATAGGTATTTATATATACATATATATTCAACCTTAGGGTTATCACCCAAAATTTTGTGTAGGAATCCATCACTACACATTCCATCCATATTCGAAAGTACATAATCACCTTTAGTACTATTTAACCATAGGCACATACATGACTTAATAGTCTAGAACCTCAAATTATTCTAACCTCATTTCAAGTATTGGAATCTCAATGGTTATTTCCCCCACAATTACGTGTAAACTATCCTAACTAGAATTTATGCTACCGCTTATTCTAGTCGATAGTACGATCCAAATCGTTCCTAATTTCACCCGTGGTTCAATTAACCTTATGAACCCTTACTCCTATTGAGTTATCGATTGTTCCTTAGTCTAAACATGTCTAAGGATATGAGACCCCTCACTCTCTAAGAGTTCTCAACCTCACATCATATGTATACCTTTTTATCTATAATTGGTATTCCCAACTTCAATGAGGTTTCCCCACAATCTCTATATGCAACTCCAATATATACATGGATACATTTCTCCCAAATTACCCTAAGGAGTCCCCAAAATCATAGTACGTGAGAAACTCCTTATATGACTCAAAGAACATCTCTCTTACATTACAAGAGAAGGCCCCCAAATCAATAAACCCAACCAAAAAGGGTTTGAATTCACTAAAGAGAAAATTCCTCAAAATGCTCTGTTTCCGAATCGATTCGGCCCCTCTGAATCGATTCGGCCCAATAGCGAATCGATTCGGCCCAATAGCGAATCGATTCGGCCCATCCGAATCGATTCGGTCCAAGGGACCTGAGATTCTGCAACCTTCCGAATCGATTCGCTAGGGGTGAATCGATTCGGCTCTAACCTGAGACTTCTGCAACCTGGCGAATCGATTCGGTGGGGGTGAATCGATTCGGCCAGTTCAGAAAGCCACAAAATGGCTGATTTTCTACGAACCCAAAGTTTCCAAATTTTGTTTTATACCTCCTCCAACCCTTTATATTCAACCCCAACATGTTTTTAGACATCAAAACTCATCCTATATCAAATCTCATCAATTTATATCCCTTAAACCCAATTAAAATCTTCAATTTCAAGATTTAAACCAAAATTTAGGTTTTGATGTTTATACCCAAAAACCATTTCTTTAACCCACAAATTATGAAATCAAATACACAAATAACTTATTTTGCAAGATTAAACACTTGCCTCAAATTTTGTAGTGGTTGAATCATCCACGGGATCGCGTTTGGGCCGGAATCTCCAAGCCTTCTTCCTCTCTCTCTCTCTTCCTTCTTCTTTTCTCTTTTCTTTTTTTATTTCTCTCTTTTTATAATGAGAAGGCTTCATCCATAAGCCTTTAAATCCCTTAAAGCAATAAACCCAATTTTAAATGTTAATACACACTTTAAATGACTCGTTTACTCCAATTCGAGTCAAACTAACTTAAAATATTCCGGAGCCGAAATAAAACCCAATGACAGTCATTTTGACTATCTCGACCCTTCCGGGATCAATGGTACCCTCAAAATCATCATCCGTAATACTTTAAAACGTCCTCTATTTTTTGACTTAAATTCCCAATTTTAGAATTCTCCAATTTAATTAAATTTTATTTTCCCAAAAATTTAATTTCTCAGTCTCAAAAATCATGGGGTGTTACATGAACATAAAAAAAATCCTTAGGTGTAAAATTATTGAATTTATATGATATCGAATAAATCAAATAAATAAATCAAACCCTAAGTGATTTTCATACCAATAAAATCCAAAACTATTTAGTGTCGTTTCGAGAACTTTTCAAAGGACGTGCAAACTCATTGATACATATCCATACAAAACCTCCTCATAAATAATAATCTTTTTATTTTTCTAATGAGGTTCTAAATTCTCAATTTAGAGAAATCCTATTGGCCCAAATTTTGGCATATTTCATCTTTTTATTGCGTTAATGTTTTTGTGCGGGCTCTTTTCACACAGTGACTTTCATGACATGATCATTATTCACTCGCAACCATTTCCCGTGTCACTCATTTTTTTTTCAAATTTAAACAAATTCCTTACGGGCAATAGTTTTTACATGAACTATTTTTATTATTCTTGTATTATTACACTTGGTTCATTTTAGGGACATGATTAAGATGAAAACACTCGACCAACGTGTGATAAACAAGTACAATAATCAAACAAATTCATGCACGTGTGCAATAAATGAAATAATTAGTCAAACATATAGGAAGTATCAACTAATAACACCTCAATGACTCCAAACATTGTAAAGCACATGGATGACATGACCTATTGTCTCAAAACACAATCAAATAGTCACATGGATATGGAATGATGTTGTGACTTGGTCATCCTAAATGTTCTTTCATAAACAATGTTAAAAAAAATACAAAAATATTTTTGTCTTTTTCCAAAAAATTTATCAAAATAAAATCTTTTTTGCCGTTTCAAAAGTTTTATCAAAAACCAAAATCTTTTTGGACTTTTCAAAAAGTATATCACAATTGTAGTAGAACTAGCTATATAACATCAATATGAAAGTCATCTTATGCTAGAAAATAGTAATCACACAAATGAATCCATAATCAATGCAAGTGTGATTAATCAAACAATGTAGTATAAGCAATTAAGCATGAATACCAAGAGCAACTTCATATAAACTGTCATAGGCAACCCAACAGTACCAAATAATAGAAGGATAAACCACTGTACCATAAACAGAAGAAAGAAAATCTCCAGGGGTCGCTCGAACGAAGCGCCTTATCGCTCGAACAACAAGGGCTTCTAGCGAGAAGAAGCTTCGCGTGACATCAGGAAGTCGCTCGAATGAAAACTGATCTCGCTCGAACGAGAAAATCAAATTTTTACAGATTGCCCTGAATGTTAAATAATGTTGCCCAGTGAATTTTTTTTCAGAAAATAATACCTGGAAGGTGTTGATAGAAGAAAAATATTGTTAAAATAGTATCATACTAATAGAACAATTTTAACTACAATAGAGTAAACATAACACTAGTAAGAGTGTATCATGGAGCACAACTAGAGTATGAAAAATATCAAATGCAATCAACCAAAAAGATCTCACATGGGCTGAATCGCGTGCAAGCAAACGAGAATCAAAAACAATTAGACCATAAGCCTCTAAATTTGATTTCCTAACCTAAACATATTTGTAAAGATACGTGGGGGTTTGATGAATCAAATTTATTCTTTTATTGACCTTCCTAGGTCCATTTAAAAGTTTGTAATAGAAACGCCTAAGATAACCTTGCCTAGCGCAATATGTGAAAGTTTAAATGGGTCGATGAGTGTTACCTAAAGGTGGACCTCTCCTAAAGTTTCTAGGTGGCGATCTCTGAAAATTCCTAGGTTCCTCTCTCATGATGCTAGTAGGTGGCTCTCTCTTAACAACCTTCGGTGCCTCTTTCCTAACAACCCTAGGATTCTCTCTCTCACACGTGTGGGTTTGGCTTTATGAATGGGTACAACAATATCATTGAAGCCTATACCACCCATATCCTCTTTGATTTGGACAATTCCTAGCATCTTATCTGTTTTTCAGACCTAGACTCCAAATCAATATTCACCATACTTGACTCTCTCTAACTCTTTTTAAGCTTACCTATACTTAACTCAAGTACTCATCTAGAATCCTCAAACTCTAAGAGCTCGTTTTTCAAAGTCTTCATCAACCCTCTACGACTATCTCTCTCACCCTCAACATATCCTAACTTTTCTCTAAGGATCTCCTCATGTGTCCTAAAATCCTCAATCAATGCATCGATGTTGTTTCTATCTGAGACACGTTCTTTCAACTTAGTCTCTAATTTAAAATTATATATACAAATTATTGTAGGCAACCTGCAGCTCACTCAATTCTACATATTCCTCATCCTCACTCTCATCACAGGGGTCAGTAGCTCTCACTTAGTAACATAAAAAACTTCCTTTTCAGAATCATTATTACTAAGTGAATAATAATGAGATGTCAGTTTATTAAAAATCTTCCTTATATTAGTGGGACACTCATTTATCGTGTGATCGATTCCCTCATAACCAAGACATCTCTTAAAGTCATTTTCAGCCGCAGATTTAAATCAAGTGTTCAAGTGAAGCTTCATGTAAAAGTGATGATCGCTTAAAGAAATTCTGATACAAATTTGAGAGTGTTCTACAATGGAATAATGCGGCTTCTCAAATAAATCCAATTTTAATTGTGTGAGAAACCAACCAATTTTAATTGAACCCAAAATATAGCTACACCCTAACATATGCATCTAGGTGATTTAAAACCATAAATCAATAGACATTCAAAGGAAACCAATTTTAGGAAAAATCCTCGAGGGGAAAAACCTTTTATATCACTATTATTTGTAATTCACAACTTACATTGATTACAATGAAATATGCTGACACACAAATGCCCACAGGCATTGGTCAGTGTTGTCAGCCATGAAAAAACTGCAGTAGGCCCACAAGAACACTCAGTTCTATCTTCAACAAAGATTCATAAGCAGCAAACCTCAGTGACCGCAATCATAATTAGCCTAGTACCATAGAAGGCACCTAAATCAGTAGTAGAGATCCTATCTACAGGAGAAAACTTCAACAAGATGGTATCCTGGGTTTTAACACAATTCACATAAAGAATGGGTTATTTTGTGAATTGAAAAATAAGGTTTTAAACCCTAAACTTTAATAAGACAAAGTGTTCTATCGTTTGCAGATTATTGGTATCGAAAATCGTCAGTCTCCTTAACGAAAATGAAGTGATTTAACGTGCTTTATAAAAAAAATTGCGGCGGCGTGTCGTTCGAACGAGATACAAGTTCATTCGAATGAGATTACATGTCATTTGAATGACAATACATGTCGTTCGAATGAGAAAACGCAAAAAGTAAATTTTTTTTTTTTCAAAAATTCTTCTTTTAATCCTGGAAAATCCATTTTGACAAAAAACAATGCCGCAACACTTAATATTTTAGAAAAAATTTCAAACCTCCTTTAAAAATTATCCCAACACCATTAAGTGAACCGTGAAGGGACTTAAATACCTTCTCAACAAAATTAACCTTACAAAGGCTAGAATGTTAAAGAAGCTTGCTATTTGAATTTGTCTCGATGCATATGTTATTTTGAATAATTTTTTGGCGATTGTAGTGGAATACGACATACTCAATCGTGACAGACATTTATAAAATCATGTCCTTACACATCACATTTGAAAGCTAGATTAGTAAACCCATTTGCCATTATACTCAATTTTAGTGTGTACTGTGTAAATACTTCAAAGGATATCGAGAGTGAAAGATTCCTGGCACAAAAATGAAAAATTAAAAGGAAGGAAAGGAAAATTTAGATTATAAAATGGCGCATTTGTCGGGGACATAAAAGACCTCTTATTAAATGGCGTCGTTGTTGGCTTTTAAGCAATTGGACTTTACTTGATTTTTTAGGAGAATTTTGAATATTTGTAAAAAAAAAATTGTATATATTCTACATTTTTTCAATTGGTTGTATTGGGATATTGAAGACTTGTACATTCATTTGTTGTGTTTTGAACACCAATGATTTGTAATAATTAAATAAAAGAAAGAAAAAATCAAAACAGGAAATGGGAAAAATTAGAGAGAGAGTTATTATAATGGATTAGTTGCCTCTCTATTTTGGGTTCGTATGACTCCTGGGGACAACTGAAGTTAGGAAAACTTCTCCCCGATCGACTCAACTCGGTCTTCACCCGACTCGTGTAACAATCATGGAAGGTACATTTCTTTCTCACCCATGCATCTCCAGTTAGTGAGTCCATTTATTATTTGACTATATGACCATATATGAGTTTATTTTATGCATAGTCTTACTTTAAATGGTTTAATGAATTAATTGGACTTGAGACCTAGACCCGATCATTGGAAGGAGTTGGGATTTCATCACCCACTGAATCACTTCATTCTACTTGCTTATTAAATTGTGACATACATAATTAAAATCAACCAACTAGCAAGCCAAGTAGGAGCTCATTTTTAAGGCGACATATAAGACTCCATGTTTTCTCATCCGCGAATTAAATTAAATTTGACTTCCCTATCACTTAATTAAAGAAAAAATTAGCTACGTGCTAGTTAGGATTTTTCCTAACTATCCATCTAGGAGAAACATTTTTATCCACTAACCATATTTTCATGGCCGAATTACATCCTTTATGGGATGACTTTAGCCATTTCCCGTATTCAATGTGCACGTACTACTATCAGTCCACTCATTTATGCCATGAATACCCATACTTTCCATATCCCTCGAAACCAACCATTGAACAAGTGTATCCACATGATACTATTTTGGAAACCACTTCGATCAATCATCATGACATATCTAATACCGAGTGGTGTGAGCAACCAAATTATTTGTGGCGGATTGATCACCCCCCCACGCAATTTGAACCCCAACACCATGTTGTGGATTCTCATGATTTCCACTCGTCATCATGGCAACCTAGTGCACCCCTCCCCGATCACTCCCCTCACTACGTCACCCATGATTATCTACTTTTTATCTCTCACGGAAGCCCTCCTCTTATGTATAACAAACTTATCCCTGTTTCCCACACTTCCTATGAGTGTTCTCCATTTAGTCACAATAATAGCGATTTGTGTCCACCTCAATCACACACCGCTGCACCGCCACCCATTACTTCCCCACCATCATCCATATTCACTCTCAAAATCCTCTGGAAAAAGTTCATCCTTGAGAAAGAGAAAGGCACTCAATATCAAAATCATGCCCTTAAATGGCTTGAATAATGCTTAAATGAATTTGACTGTGTTACAGAGTCAAATTTCCTCGTAAGTCAAACAATTTTTCACCCACATGGAATAATGGTGAGTCATTTTGTAACACTAATTTTCATTATGACCAACCCTATCACCTCGAGAATCATAAAGTTAAGACCACACCGTGATCTTAACCCCAAGTTCACAATTGTGTTGACTTATCCATAGAATGTGAGACCGATCCATGCCTTGATAATCCTAAAGAATCTAATGCTAAGGTTCGCCTTTCCCTATATAATCCAAGGTGTTCATTCCTATTAAATCTAAAAATATGCCCGAGGTAATACCTATTCATCCCACTATGCGTGTCCCGAAGTCACCTCTTCCTTATATGTTAGCTTTGACTATGAGTTCCACCCATTGCATCGAGATTGCATAAGATATTTTTCTTACCTGTGTTCATATGGACCTTCTCTCAACATATTTGGCTCACTTTGATCCTGATATTGATGATGAATAATCTATCTCGGATCCTAATGCCTCATCAGACCCTTCCACCACCACAAATGGTGAAATATTGGTGGATAAGTTTATCTCTCCATTACTTGATATTACACTCCCTCTTCAAGAGGACCTTGAGGATCATTCTGACACTCAAGATGAGTGTATATCCCCTAATCTCAAGTTAAATAATCTTCCTCCACCCATTGTACCACCCATCATCCCACCCGACCCTTGACAATGTTTGGACCTTATTCCCTTACCGTTCCCATCTACCCATTTAGATCCTTACCTTAGCCCAAAATCCATCTTTGAACACCACGATCCATCCCGTGAGTTCTTAATCCATCCCATTATCCATGGGAATATTCGATATGCTACTCTCCACTTATGTGAATTTTTTCTTATTCTTCCTCGCGCACCACTATCCTGTCATAGTGGTTTTTACTCTCATCATCTCATTGATGCTTCACAACGTGGTCATTATCATCTCCTAGTTATAAAATGGCCGTACAGTTTTTTTAAGCCCCACTGTTAAGTAGAATCCATAGACTTGTGTTATCCGTAGACCGCTTAATTTTGGGTAATATCGCTCTTTTCCTTTATTTGACTTGGTTCTTGATTCACATTGAGAAAAATGTAAGGTTTAAGTTAGGGGTGTGGCATATGCTTCCCATTATCTTTTTGAGTTCCATTGATTTAATTATATGTTCTTCCAAAGCATGCTTTTGTTTTAAAGAATTGCAAATTTTCAAAAAGATTGTTTTTCTCATTTGTCGGGCATTTTTCCTTTGTTTCTCATGATAAACTTAAATAATTTCCCGATCCAATAGAGAATTCAATTATGTGTATTCTCGATTTTAGAATCTATTAGACTTTATTCCTCAAATCATTGATATTATGAAAAACTTCATGAATTATACTTTAAATCATGGACAGTGATGGTCCTTTTTAATTTCTTATGCGGAAAGTGTTTTAAGGATGAGAAAAAAAATTCTATTATTGTGAAAAACCTTTTTCGAATATTTTAATTCGCACCAAGATGTAAACGAATTCTAACCTAACCAATTTTTATCTTCATTAATCCTAAACATCTCTTCAGTGGTTAAATCAAGTAAAATAAAGTAAATAATACTCACAACGCTGGATGTACGAGGAAAACCACAAATGGGAAAAATCTCGGACGGCCCAATCCAGACAATCACTATGAATATGGTTTTACAAAGACAGACGGTAGTCTTACTCAATTACTCGATCCACCCATGAGACTTGACGCTCCTCTAATCTTCAACCACTCCTCTCATAGTGCCCTTGCAGAAAGTAACCTTCTTCCACGATGCCTGTTCATAACACACGCATCCACGTATGTCTCGGTCTCCATCGATATGGCTTGTAATGTCTACGATGTTAAAATCGGACCCCACTGAATCTTCACCGAAAAACCAGGAATTGTTCTTCAGTTGAACCTTATTCTTAGTGAAAACAAGATCACATAATATATACAAATGATACTCGGATCTTTTGAAACTCAAAGGATTGTTTTAAACTTGAAAACTGTTATAAACATGTGTGCAGAAACGCTCTGGTTCTTATACTATTTTTACAGAATGCAGACTTCAAAAATATGAATAAAACACGCATGTATATATGTTTTTTAAGGCGGTGGTTCGTTCGAACGACTAGACTTTTCGCATGAATGAGATGACATGTCGTTCAAATGACATGTTATCTCGCTTCAACGACATAGTTTGACGTTTGAACAACACGCGAGATTAGAGTCCTATTTTAAGACAAATGTAATTTGTTCTTATCATATTAAAACGAACTTTAAAAATTTTCAAACACTTCAAACATTTTAGAAAACATTTTTTTATTAAAAATAACATCCTTATCTTTATGATAATTAATTTCGAGTCCCATGAATAATATGCATTCATACCTGAGTGATCTTAGAATGTAATTAAACTTTAAAGACGAACAAACCGCACCAAATAAACTTCGACATAATTAAATTCCTTAAAGATTTTTCGCAACGTCTTCAATTGAACATTGACACGGCATGATATGTATGGGATCGTGATAAATAAAAATATACCTATGACTCAAATGTGTTTTGTTCCACGAATCATACAAAACTATATTAAGACTCAATTGTGAATTTTGTCCTTACAAATTTCCCCCTTTGACTATTCTGGGACAAAACCAACAGTGAAATGCCTAAGCCCTGTGTGAAGCCTTGTGACGCCTAAATCCCATCACATAAACCCAAAACAAAAATTACTGGACAAGACTAGTACAATATGGACCGGCAAGCATGAAACTATCTCTGAATGTCTGAATGAGATGTAGACTTGAAATCTCCAATCTCTTTAATCATACCTACACACATGAGACAAACATATACCTAGTGAAGTATATATGAGAAATTAATAAAAACCAATATGTAAAATCAAATCCAAACCATTTGTTACGCGAGTAAAGCATGATACCAATTTGTATACAATTGTGAAACTCACAAAAACACCACATATGTAGAATATATAGGTAAACATAGACAACCAGCTAATTATGATGAAAAATATCAAATCCATAGCTAGCAAACAATCAAATAACACAATATGAATCAATAATATAAGTAGGTGTGACTAAAGGACCCTATGCAATAAATAATGTGATCATGTGAATATGCATATAAATAATCAGTTCATAAGAAACCTAGTACCAATATGTGAACAATAGGCAATAGGGCACTGAAACAAAAAAGACCAAAAAAATAAACAGGTTGCTCAAACGAAACTTCTTGTCGCTCGAACGAGAAAATGAAAATTTCCCAGAATGCCCAGAAAATCAAATCGTCTTCCCCAGTGAAAGAATTTCCATAAAAAAGTACCAGAAAGGCTTGACACATCCAAAACAGTGCCTTTTCAGTAGCTAAAATAGAAAACTCAACCAAAAAACAAAGTAATTTACATGCTAACATCCTATTAATGTGCTCAAACGTGAACATGGAATGTATTGGCATGAACTACAATAAATGAATCATAATTCCAACACATCGAAACGATCAAGAAGCTCTAATTGATAGAAATAATTAATCAAACTTTATTTTAGCCATATGTGACAATTAAAGTGTGAACTTAATAAACTAAAAATTCAAACATGCACACAAGTTTGGATGTTTGTTGATTGTATAAACAATATCATCATGACATAATTTTTCAACATTTAGGATTTGTCCCGTTTAAATTTTCTCCAACCAAACACCCTCATATATCAAATTCTTTTGAGGCTTGTAACATTTTTTACTTAGAGAAAACCTATTGGCCCGAATATATGATATGTCATTTTCCTTTTCTTTTTGTCTCTTTTAAACGGTGACTTTCACGATGAGTAAATTTTACACTCTCGCAACCCTTTCCCGTTAACATTCATTATTTTTTTAATTACTATCCTCACAGTAAACGGTTCTTACATGAACACCTTGTCCTTAAGTGTACTTACGCATAAATGACAAAATTGAGATAAGAACATCTCACCAAACTCAAATATGCAAGAGATGTTAAACATCCATATAAATTCGTGCATGTGTGCAAAGATGGCATATATACAAAGTTGTATCAAAATGCATATCAACTTTGAAACAACACCATAATACAATGGTTAAGATCATTCTAATTATCAATAAATGTCGTAGCCAAATGGATAATGAAAGGAAGTGTGTCCAAGCACACCAATATGCCATATCAAACATGTAAACTCGAAGACAAAAACAATCCGGAAATCTTTTTGGCTTTTTTCAACATTTTTTTACTCAAATAAATGAAAACACTTTTTTTATTTTGTAAAAAAAATTCGAAAACAAAATCTTTTTGTAATTTTCATGGGAAGAATCAAGTGAAACTAACTAATAACTACAAAGTTTTTTGTCCTAAAGCCTCTAATTTTGATTTACTAACCCAAGTAGGTGTGACATAACGGGTGGGGTTTTTGGGAATTGACACAAATTTATTCCTAAACTTCCTAGGAACATTCCTAAGGTCATAGAAAAAATGTCTAAGGTGACCTTTCCTACCTCAATGTGTGCAAGTGTAAAGACGGCGGGAATGATTACCAAAATATCAACCTCTCCTCATGTTCCTAGGGGGCTCTCTCACACATTTGGTATTATCTTTGAGAATGGTAACACAATAGTCATAGCCTATACCACACCTATCAGTTTTGACTTGGACGGTGCCTAACATCCTATCCAACTTCTTCGACCTAGATACCAAGTCAACTTAATGTTACTTGAGTCTTTTAATTTTTCTTCCAACTCATGAATGCTAGACTCAAGCACACGCATAGACTCCTCAAACTCTATAAACTCCTTTTCAAAAGTCTCCATTAAACCACGAAGAGTGTCTCACTTTTTTTCAACGTACTCTAGCTTCTCCCTAAGCTTCTTCTCATATTCCCTAAGATCCTTAATTAAATCATCATTATTTTTTATGACACACTCATTCAACTGATCTTGCAATTCAAATTTAGCCTTTTTTACTTTCACCGCCTCGTCATACAGCTCATTAAATGCAACTTGCAACCCTTTCACATTAACCTCCTCGTCCTCACTCACTTCACCTTCACTCACTTGGTATTCACAGGAATCGAAAGTGTCATGCACATGAGAATCTTCGTGGGAAGATTTATCATTGTCGCTCACATGACATTCCAAGAAAGCAACAAAGTTGCTCTCATTGGGGGAACTCTCTCCCTCTTCCATGTCACTATCACTTAAGGTGGCATTATAAACAATCGGTTTCTTTCCCTCTTTCTTAAATCTAATGGTACACTCGACAACTTTGTGACATACCCCTCGTATCCAAAACACCTATCCGACTTAACCCTATTCATTTTCTCACTTTTATCTTTAGGGATGTACTCGACCTTGATGTTTTGGACTTTCTCAAACTTTTTGGCATCTTTCAATTGCTTTTGAAACTTAAGAAATTTATTACATTTTTTATCCAACAAGGCGACATCCTCAAAATCAAAATCGGAATTATCATCCGAAACTTTATCTTCCTCATTTTGGGCTTTCAAAGCAATCCCTTTTCTTTCTTAGGCACTTAATTGGAGATAAACATATTGAGTTCATAGGTTTGTAAGTCACCTACAATCTCTTCTAGTTTCGTCGAATCAAGCATTCCTAAGGAGTTTAAAACAGTCACTTTTGCATCAAACCTACTCGACAAAGATCTCAGGATTTTCTTTATGACACGGTTGTCAAAAATCCTCTCACCTAAGTTAAACGACGAGTTGACAATATTTGACAACCTAGCGTAAAACTCATCAAATGACTCACTATCTACCATTTTAATCGTTTTAGACTGTATAGTGAGGCTTTGTAACTTAGACCCCCTAATCGTTCTAGTGCCCTTGTGAGTAAGTGCAAGTGTATCCCAAGACTCTTTTGAAGTTTCACAAGTCATGATTCTATTATACTCTTTACGTGTGACATGTGAGGAAATTACGTGCAAACCTTTAGAGTTGTACCATGCAAGCCTATTTACAGCATCAGTTCATGAATCAACGGGTTTTAAACTAGTGACCTCACCATTTCCTGTGATTGGTTGTGTCCAAGCCTTTTCAACAGCCAACCAAACCGGCTCATCAATAGATTTTAAAGAACTTCTCATTTTCATGTTCCAATAAGCATAGTTTGTGCCATAATAAATAGATGCACGAAAACTTTCAAAATCGCCAAAATTCATCTCGAAAAATACAAGGGATCAAACACAAAAAAATATGTTTCTAGATTTGTAACCAATTTGATGGTCCCTTTTAATTTTTTGTGCGAAAAGTTCTTTAAGGATGAGAAAAAAATTTATTTTTGTGAAAAACCTTTTTCCAATTTTTTAATTCGCACCAAGTTGTGAAAAAAATTTGAACTTAACCAAATTTTATCTTGATTAATCCGAAACATCCATCTAGTGATTAAAGCATGTAAAATATTATAAAGAATACTCACAACGTTGGATGTATGAGGACAACCACAAACGGGAAAAACCTCGGACGGCCTAAGCCAGACAATTACTATGAATATGGTTTTACAAAGACAGGCAGTAGTCTTACTCAACGACTCGATCCTCCCACGACACTTGACCCTCCTCTGATCTTCAACCACTCCTCTCACAGTGCCCACGCAGAAAGTAATGTTATTCCATAATGCCTATCCACAACACACACGCCCATGTATGTCTCAGTGTGCACAGATATGGCTTGTAAAGTCTATGATGTTGAAACCGGACTCCACCTAATCTTCACTGCAAAATCAAAAATTGCTCTTTAGTTGAACCATCTTCTTAGTTCAAACAAGATCACATAACATATACCAATGATAAACAAATGTTTTGAAACTCAAAGGACGGTTTTAAACTTGAAAACCCTTTATAAACATGTGTGGAGAAACTCTCTGGTTCGTATGCTATTTTTAAAGAATGCACACTTCCAAAATCTGAAGGAAAAACGCCTGTATATATTTTTATTGAGGCGGTGGTTCGTTCGAACGACTAGACTTGTCGTGCGAATGAGATGACCTTTCTTTCGAATGACATGGATTCTCATTTGAATGACATTATCCATCGTTTAATCATGCGAGATTAGAGTCCTAATTTAAACCAACTCTAATTCGTCCTTATCAGATTAAAATGAGCTCTAAACAATTTCAAACACTTCAAACATTTTAGAAAACATTTATTTATTAAAAATAACATCCTTATCTTTATGAAAATTAATTCCGAGTCCCATTAATAATATGCATTAATACCTGAGTGATCTAAGAATGAAATTAAACTTTGAAGACGAATAAACAACACCAAATAAACTTCAGCATAATTAAATTCCTTGAAGATTTACCGCAATGTCTTCAATTAAACTTCGACATGTCATAGTATGTATGGGGTTGTGAAAAATAAAAATAGACCTATGACCCAAACGTGTTTTGTTCCGAAAATAAGTCAAAACTACATTAAGACATGATTGAAAATTTTGTCCTTATAATCACATGCACTTTTCTTGTTAAAATGATTTGGTTTGAGGCTTTTATAACTCAATAATCTTTTTTTTCATTCTATATACTTACACAAAGTTAGTTTTTCATATTTATTCATTTGTGAGTGTTTATACTTTATTCTTTCCTCCTTAAAAATATTAAAGTCGTTGGTAGTCTCACCATTCTTTCATTTGATCATTCATTAATCGAGTTCATATATCAAATTTGTTACTTAAGCCTTATTTTCAAAGTTATTTTGAGTCAAGAATCATGTAAACTTTAGGGAAAGATCATAGACCCTCTTTATTATTGAACCCATATTGACCTTGATGTCACCTTATATGTTTTTCATTGTCAGTCCTTATAAGTCCAAATATTAGCCTTTTGTTTCATAACCAAAAATCCCATAACCAACTCCAAATTGGGATTTTAAATCATATATATCAGCTTCCAGACCTTTCTTTGGAATTTAATTTAGGAGTGAATGATGTTCTCTTTATGTGGTTACACATGAGCATGCGAGAATGAAAAGAAAAGAAAATTAAAGTGAAAAACAAAAGAAGAAAAGAAAAGAAACGATGAAAATAAAAGAAGAAAAAAGAAAAAGAAAGAGAAAAGCAAAAGAAAAAAGATGAAAAACATAAAAAAGAAAAGAAGGAGAAAGATTTAGGTTTTGTATGCCGTGTTCAATAATCTTTTTCACACTCCAGTGTCATACCTATTGATTTTATGAAAATCACATTCCAATCTTGAAATTACCCATAATTTTCCATTATCCTAACTACTTTCTCCCAAACAACTTTGAATCTGTACACATTCACTTCATTTCATAACATGATCATGTCATAATAGTTGAGATAATCTATGAAAGTGCATTTAACCTCACTTGATGAAGGATATCCTCTTATTGAGGTTGCAAATTTTCAGTTTATATCTATTATTCTTTATTGGTTACATATACACGACATAATCTCCATTTACATTTACTCCTTATGTCCGCATGTCCCATGTGTGTTACACGCCATTCGTAGTGAATTGATTTATTGAGCATAATCACCAAATACAATTGGTATCTATCAAAACATTCGTGTTAATCTGATTTATAAAAGTTTTGTCAAATTAACATTTTCATGTGCTTTCTTTTCCTCCCACACTTAAGGTTTTAATTCTATCGATTTTCATTTTTCTGGCGTAAACACCAAAGACGATTGATATATATGCACCCTTTCATGTTAATCTGATATATAAATTTTTTTTCGAATTAACATTTTCATGTGCTTGATTTTCCTACCACAATTAGGTTTTGAATTATATAAAGTTCGTTTTGTAATTTAATGACAAGTACATTGTTTCTTTACTTTTGAGCATGCCTTGTATGGTTGTTCGGGCATTCCTTTTAAATAAACTAGATGTTTGAGGGTTTCATTTCTAAAAGACTTCATGATATAACACTCGTCCATTAGTGTAACCTATGAGTTTAATGGCTTATTGCATATGCTAAGTGAAATCATTCGCCAGCAAAAGTGGCATTTCTATCTTTACCCTTATATACGTTTGACTAAATCTTATTGCTGGTTTTATTTAATCAGTCCTAGAGTAAATTAAAATTTTGAGCTCCCCAAATTTGATTTAGGAATGATTCTTAATTTCTCTAAAGCTAGGGATTTTATTGAAGATTCGATTGTTAAAAAATATGGAAGGTGTCAAACTCAAGTTAGAAATTAATTCGATATACTAGGGAACCTTGAAGATGAGTTTTGCAAAGAAATGGTCAAAAGAGAAGAAACAAGTATCATCAAGTGGATTTTTCGACCATAACTCATGAGGAAAAATCATGATATGTCACCAGTATTATATATTAGCACCTGTCATCCTTATACACACTAGAAATTTTGTCTCCGTTATATCCTACATAGTTTTCATATATTTGTTAAACTTGATATTCAATATATATATGCTACGTAATGTTTATGTGAGTTTTTATAGGTATTGGAATACTAAACGGAGCATTTGGTTACATTTGGGAATGTTCTCTTGTTGGGCACAACTTCAAGACATGTTCATAATTTTAGACTTCTTGGTATGGACAGCGGAACTCCATGGGAGAGTATTTCATTGAGTTAACTTTGTGTGGATGAAAATAATGCGTCGTTTGAGTTCAGATGATCGAGTTAGAGTCATTTTTGTAAACACAATATTTGTCCCTTTTGAAGAACAAAGTTCTCATCAAAACAGAGCACTAATCGACCGATCAATCTCCATGGGTTCATCGGTCAATCAGGTTTTGCCTACGAAGAAAGGTAGTGGGCCTTATTTAGTACCACCGATCAATGGGTCAAGGGACAACGGTCGACTGGTCATAGCAGTTATTTGGCATTTATGCCTTTTGGTTTTTTCACTCTTCTTTTATTCCAACTTCATATATATTTATAAGTTGGATTTTTATGGAGATTTATTTATTTTTAGTTAGATTAGATTTTTCTTTACTTGGGGATCTCTACCTTCTCTCCTAGAGTTTATCCCATTTTTTGTGTGTAGGTATATTGTTCATCTTCTTCCCCATTAATATTAGTTTCCATTGTTGTTATCAAGCTTTGTTAATTCGTTGTCTTCAATTATTTATTACTTTCTTTACTTATCTCGTTTAGTTACAAGATTTAATATGGTTTCTAAATATGTTAGTTTAGATTGAGATTAATTGAATACACCTCGGATTAAATGATTCATTTGCTTTGGATATGGATTAGACTAGTTTAAATGGGTTAGGTTTTTCTTGATTTTATGTTAAGGAGATTAGCGGTGTATATCATGTATGTGCCATATTTACATCCTTGGATGTGTAATCTCGGGAATATTTTCTCACACTAAAATTAATTAAGCTTTTATGAAAATTTTAGGGTGACAACCCTAGATTTTAGTAATTGTGAAAATGATATTTAATACTGATAAGCTTTTCTTCCCATGTAACCTTTTTTCCTAATTATCTTAAGGTGAGAGATATTATTCTAAATCTAAAGTTTTAACACTTTTCGTGTTTGACTTAGTTTTAAAAAATTCCTAGATTAATATTTTGCGAAAATAATCATCTTTTACACTTTTATTAAGAAGCAATAAGTCAATTAACGTCTAGAAACATTCCCTGTGGATTCGACACCCTGACTAATCGTTATACTCATTTCAAGAGTGTAGTTGAGAGCGGATAATACATAACAATTATTTGATGGTATGGGTTAAAAAACATACACACTAATTTTTATATATAACTTTCAATTAAACCTTTTTCTAAAATAAAATTAAATCAAATTACTTAAGAACCAATTAAACAGATTTGCGATTAACTAGTTTTATATTTAGTCTAACGGATATGCTCTAATATTCCCTTTCCCCAACCTAGGACCTTTACCTCGATCTCAGCCGACCATTGCCAGTCAACATAAAATAAGGATTTGTGACTCGGCCACCAACCCCTCGTAGATCGTCTCGACCCCGTCTGGAAAGCACTCTACGTGGTTCAATGTCAGTAGCCTATCAGTAAGTGTACCCTTGGACTCGTCCTGCACCCTAGGGGATGACTCACCATCTCAGCCTCGGCCTGAACAACACAGCCAATAGAGATAACTGGAAGAGCATGTGGATTACGAAATGTGTGGGAGAGTGCACGTGGGATGCAGATCCCATGTCTACCCAAAATCGTTATAGTAATATCCCCCTCACACGTGAGTGAATATTTGATCATTATAACATACATGTGATAGGGATAGTTGGCTCACCCTCATTGGCTAGGGACATTCCACAAATGCTTATTGTATGCTTGGGGGGTACACTATGCCCCCTAAGCACTATAAATACTTGTCTTCTACATCTTTGTAATAGATCACTTATTGAAAACCCTACTGAAACTTTGTCAAACTCATTTTATATAGAGAAAAAGCCTGAGTGTTTGTATCACAAAGCCATCAGAGCCCTTCATTTAGAGGATTTCACACACTCATACAATGGATGTAGGCCATAATTGGGTGAACCATTATATTTGGTATTATCTCTCTTTTTACCTCATCTCTTTTTATATTTTTATACTTTTTCATAATCCATTAATACACTGGTTTGAGATTTATTAGCACATTGATTTAGTGATACCATTATTGGTATCATGAATTTAGCGATGTCTGTGGGAACGAAGTGCAGCTTCTTCTTCATCTTTATTTAACTTGAGCTCATCGTATTCTATGGTGGTGATCTAGATCTGCTCAGGTGGGCCTGTATCACCATTGAAAGAGCTCATGCTGAGCCTCTTAAGATTTTATTCAAATTTCTAGATCTTTCAGTTCACTTGAAATATGATCTCCGATTTTCCTCTGGGCTTAGTTCGTAGCTCTAGCCAAGCCTTACCTCACTCAGAAATAGCTAAGGTAGCGGCGACGTTATATTCATTAACGGTCGGCCAATAGTTAATGCAAGATCAGTTGACCACATTTAACCAGAACTTGATGTCTATGCCTGCCAGAGCCGGATATGAACTGATAACTCCGATCGCCAGGGAAGGTGTCCCAAATCCAGTGGATATGTTACCACCTCTGGCACCATATAAAGATCTTCCTCCACAATAGACACATAGAGATGTGGTTGACCCATGCATTTGCATAGGTAGGGTCAAGACCTCCATGCTGATGAGGATGATCAGTATGATGATGATGATGATGATAGATAATGTTGGTAGCTTTAAAAAATCTCTATAAACACTATACATCCAATTCAGCCTAGCAGAGTAATTATCTATAGTCTAAGCTAAGAATGTAGGCCACTCCTTTAATAGGCTCATCCCGACTACAAATTACTTAAGAAACTGCTTTTCTAGATCTCAAAGCACTACTGGTTCTAGATGGAATGATAGATGTGATGATCATCGGCGTTCACGAGGCCAAGATGAGGAACAACAAGAGGTGAATAACTAATCAATAATGGCTTCTAAAGAACCTTCAGTCTGCCCGACCAACATAGAAGGGGCTAGAGATAATGTTGTTAAAGTTAAGAGAGAGCTTATAGATACGGTTGAGAGGTCGTGAAATGATTCCATACAATGACTAGAGAACAAGATAAGGGATATAGTAAAGTGCTGAGACCCCCTACAAAGGGGTCACTCTAAAGGCTCCCCCTTTGTGGAAAATATCGTGAGCTATCTAACCCTAGCTAAGTTTAAGTTATTGGTGGTCACACCTAGATATGACGGTGGAACTAATCTCGTATTCATATTGAGATGTACCAATCAACTGGTGATATTTACTCATTAGTGGATGAGATGAGATGTCGAGCATTCTCCAGCAAACTCACTCCTGCTACTCATGTCTAATTTACCTCTCTTCCGAAACACTCAATCAAAAATTTTAAGCAATTGGAAGAAAGATTCATACACAATTTTTGCTTCAGAGTGAGGCCTTAGAAGAAGACGATGCACCTGTTATACGTGAAGCAGGGAAATAGTGAGAGTCTGGGGGAGTACATAACTAGATTCAATAAAGAGAAATCAGAAGTTGAAGATTATGAAGAGATCATTTCTATGGCTGCCCTGATGGAGGATCATAGAAAGGAAAAATCCTCTGGAAGCTCATAGAAGATCCTCTAAAATCCATGGTTGAACTCCTGTCGATGGTCGAGAAGGTTGTGAATGTTGAGGAATCTATGGACGCCAAAGGAGATGATGAGAAAGGACAAGCAGTGGTGGTGACTTCAATAAAAATAATAAAAATGGTAAGAAGAGGTCGGTGGACGATAAGTTGCTGACTATACCCGTATGATAATCAAATGTGATAATATTCTGAACGAGATAAAGAATGATCGATCTATAAGGTGGCCCAAGAAGTTGAGAGCTCCTTTGCATAAGAGGAACAAGAGTCTATGGTGTGAATTTCACCAAGACCATGGCCATATAATCGACAAATGTTTTTCTCTAAAATATGAGATTGAGAAATGTTGAAGGCTGATAAGTTGAGGAAGTATATGGATAAGAGAAACTCCAAGGGTGGCCCAGATGACACCCAAAAAAAGAGGAATAATAATGTAGGACTGATTCCAACTGAGACGACAATGATTCAAATGATAATGATGAAGCAGATCCAGACCTACCACCACCAATTACCGTTCCTAAGGGTCAGCTCTACAAAATTTCTCTCGAAGTTAAAATGATTTGTGGAGGACTTATTGGAGGTGGAATGGAAATTGTAAATGGAAAAGCTCATGTGGTAGAGGCCAAGTCTCTTCCTCCAAAACCCAAAGAATTTCACTCGACAACTATTGAGCAGAAGAAGGTGAATAGGACAATGGTTGATATGAACACCCTGGTTATAGGCTTCTCAAGATTGGACATTAAGGGGATCTTATCCCTATATGATGATCCTTTTGTAATCACTACCATAGTGCATGGGTATGAAGTTCCGAGGATATTAGTCGATGGTGGCATCTCAACCAATGTGATGTTCTAGGAATGTTACAATGGTCTTGAGTTGAGTAAGAAGAGGTTGATCCCATATCACCAACCTCTCATCGGTTTCACTGGGGAGAAGGTGATTCCTTTAGGAATATACGATATGGAAGTTATAATGTGGAATAACTAGCCAATATTCCTCAGAAAGAAGATCAGTTTCTTTGTTATGGATAAGAGCATATTCGCGTCCTATAATATAATATTGGGAAGGGTAGCCCTCAAGGAGTTTGAGGCCATGCCCTCAACTGTTCAATGAATGATTAAATTCATGACCCCATATGGGGTAGGGAAAGTACAGGGTGACCAAGTTAAGGTGCAATAATGCTACTTCAACTCGATTGAAAAAAAGGGGCATATAAAAGTTCCACTATAACTTATAACATTAGTTACCCTTAACCCCAAAGACGAGTCCAAGATGAGAAAACATGAAGCCAACAAGGAGGTAGAATCCATCGTCCTCATTGGTGATGAGATGGAAAAAAACCATCCAAATCAGTAAGGCCCTAAAGGAGATGTTAAAAAGGAGCTGATCAAATTACCTAGGAAACGGCAAAGCATTTTTATTAGGTCCATGAGGTTTTACCTGGAATTGAAAGTCCTCTTCCATAAGCTGCATGTGGACGAGGATGCAAATTCGGTCAGACAAAAAAGGAGAGTGTACTCTAGAGAGAAATACGATGTCATCAGAGAAGGGGTGAAAAAGATGGAGAAAGCCGACTTCATCAGGGAAATCATCTACCCTGAATGTTGGAAAATGCTTTCATCATCCCCAATGCCAACGACAAGTGGAGGATGTGTGTAGATTTACCAGATTTAAATAAACCATACCCCAAAGACAAATTTCCACTGTCGAGGATAAATCATATGGTTGATGCCATGATCAACCATGAATTAATGAATTTTATGGATGCCTATTCAAGTTATAACCAAATATTCATGGACCCGACCGATGCTAAGAAGACTTCATTTATTATCGATAAAGGGACCTCCTATTACAAAGTTATGCCTTTCGGTGTGAAGAACATCGAGGCAACATATCAGAGATTGGTAAATAAGATGTTCGAAGACAATATTGGAAAAACATGGATGTATATGAAGTATTGGAAAAACATGGAAGTATATGAAGATGATATGTTGATAAAAAGTCTCAAGGCTAACACATGTGTCCAACCTTGAACGAAATTTTGATACCATGGTAGAATACCGAATGAAGCTCAACCCCTCTAAATGTGTTTTTAGTGTAGGGGAAGGCAAGTTCTTGGGCTTTATTGTGAATCAAGAGGGCATGGAGGCCAATCCTAAGAAGATCAAAGCCTTAATAGAGATGAATATGCAACAATGATAAAAGATATTAAAAAGTTGATTGACCGGGTAGCAGCATTGAACATGTTCATATCCTGGGCTACTAACAAGTGCCTTCCTTTCTTAAAGGTACTCTGGAAAGATTTCAAATGGAATGAAGAGTGTGATAGGGCCTTTCAAGAATTAAAGGACTACCTCAGCTCTCCCATCTTGCTGTCAAGATCGATTCAATGCAAAAGGTTATATCTTTATCTAGTCGTGTTAGAATCGTCCATTAATACTGTAATCTTCAAAAATGAGGATGGTTTGCAAAATCCAATATAATTCAATAGTAAGGCCCTCTAAGGAGTCGAACAAAGATACCCTAAGATGGAAAAAATGGCCTACTCTTTAATTCAAGCTTCAAGGAAAATGAAAATTTATTTTTAGGCACATACTATGATCGTACTCACCAACTGTCCTCTTAGACATGTCATCAAGAAACCTGAGAAATCTGGTAGGCTCACGGCCTGGTCTATAGAGTTAGGTGAATTTGACACCATCTACCATTCAAGAACATCACTCAAGGGGCAGGCCTTAGGAAATTTCATAGATTGGTTCACATGGGACGAGGTCAACATAGATGAGATTGAGACTCTAACTTGTGAGCCAAAAAGCATAAGATGCCTCTCCTCAGCCGAGGTCGAGACGAGTACGACAAGAAAAAGAGTTACCAAGAATTAAGATGAAAGATATCTTTTCAAGAATGGATTCCTGCAAGAGGGTAATTTCTCAGTTGATGGTACTATATGGAACCTCTTTATTAATGGTTTATCTTGTGAGGCAGGGAGTGGTGTCGACCTCATAGTGTCGACACCGGACGAAACATATATGGAGTATTCCTTGAGGTTCAGATTTAAAGCGTGCACCAATGAGTCTATATACGAGGCTCTAATAGCCATCATATCCGTTTCAAAAATATTGAACGTTTGTTGGATGTTGGTATACAACGATTCAAAGCTGGTGGTGAATCAAATCTTAGGAGTGTACGTGGCAAAAGATGAGAGGATGGACAAGTACTTAGCCAAGGAAAAGGAAATAATGTATAATTTTAGTGAGGTAAAAATAAAAAGGATCCCTTGGCTAGAAAATAGCCGAGACGATGACTTAGCAAGGTTAGCTTTGGCAACCAAGGAAGAAATTAGAAGAACGGTGCCTGTAGAGGTTTTACACCGGCCGACCATCAAGGAAGAAGACAAAGTAATAGATTTCTACCTAAGCCTTGAGATGGGTGAGTCTTGGATGGACCCACTCGCCTGCTATGTCTGAGATGATGAGCTGCTAGAGTCCAAATTAGAGAGGAAGGAACTCAAGTATGAGGCTTTAAGTTCATAGTCATTAGGGATATACTGTATAAGAAAGAGTTTCTTCTACCTCTCCTCTAATGTGTCCAACCACTAGAGGTGGAATATATTCTGAAAGACATACATGAAGGCTAATGTTCCAGCCATATAGGAGGACGATCTTTAGCAAAAATGGGTGTCACGTAAGGGTACTGGTGGTCGACCTTGTCCAAGGATGCAACTGAGTATGTGAAGAGATGAGATAAGTGCCATAAGTTTGCCACTATCCTTCATCAGCCTCATCAACCATTGAATTTCACCTTATCTCCTTAGGCATTTGTTATTTGGCGTATTGATCTAGTAGTTACCTTCCCCAAGGCAGCTGGAAACTACTGATATGTCATCATAACGATTGACAACATCTCCAAGTGGGTGGAGTTTGAGGCAATGATAAAAATCACAAAGACGGAGACCTTTAAGTTTATTTGGAGGAATATTATTTGTATTTATGGTATGCCCAACACTTTGATCTCTAATAATGTAAAATAATTCAAGAGTGACTGTTTGGAAGCCTATTTTAAGAGGGTCGACATCAAGCTATTCTTCTCAACTCTTGGACGACCTCTGGAAAATGGACAAATGGAGGTTACCAATATAACCATCATATATGGTATTAAGAAAAAGTTAAAAGATGCCTAGGGTCGCTGAAGCGAATAGGTACACGTCGTCCTGTAGGCTTACATGACGATAGAGAGAACACAAATAGGGGAGAGCCCTTTTATGCTTGCCTACGGTTTGAAGGAGGTGATAGCAATAAATATCATCTTTCCTAGCCACCAAGTCCAGACGTATGACCCTGAGGCAAATTATGAGGAGAGGAGATTGGAATTGGACCTCTTAGAATAAAGGAGAGAGGATGCCGAGGTCAGGCAAGGTGCCTACTAGCAAAGGAGTGCCAGATTTTATAATAAGACGATTAAGGCCAGACCATTAGCCTTTGGAGACTAAGTGTTGAATAAATCTTATAAAAAACAAAATGATCTCCTCACTAGCTTGAAGGTCCCATACAGGGTCACCAAAAAGGTCATCTTAGGGACATATTGGTTAGAGAACTTGGAAGGAGAGCCATTTTTTAATCCTTGGTGTTGACACCCCATTCCGTTACCCCTAACTCTCCTTAGGTCCCGAGTACCTCCCTTCATAACTAAAAGCCCAGGTCATACCCCGAGTACCGACCTAGAAGCCAACGGGCACTCCCCAGCTCAGTTTGACCAAAAACTCAAACTCTTCATCTCGAAAGAGACTGAATGAATCTTCGAAGGGCAGTAAATACCCTTTCCAATGGTCCATCCCATGTGCAATTCCGACTTACCATGCGGATGAACGATCCGTTTGTGTCTAAAACTTGATCCAGAGGCCACCGGATGCTCCCGGGCTCTATTTGACCCAAGTAAACTCTTCAGCTGAACTGAGGCTGAAAGAATCTTCGAAGGGAACTGAATATCCTTTCTAGCGGTCCATCCCATGCATAATACCGACTTACCATGTGGCGAACGATCCGTTTGACTCCGAGAGGTCACCGAATGCTTCCAGGGCCCGATTGACCAAAGTCAACTCCCCAAACCAGGTCAAACTCTTTGGAATGTCGAAGTACATCTCCTAACCTTTCCAACGGTCCTCCTCGTGTGCAATTTGGACTTACCATGCGGACGAACGATCCATTTGCGTCCGAATAATTTCCCGTCCAATGGATTGACAAACGCTTCCGAGCCATATTTGACCCAAAGTCAGCTCCCGAACTCGGGAACGGTCCAAAGGATTTTCCAAGGTCTCTGAATCACTTATCTAACGGTCTTCCCCGTGCACGATTATGACCAACAGTTTTTGATATACCCATTTATATCCTTGGCCTGGCTGAAGATTGCCTCCAAACGAATGACCCCTCAGGGGCCGACCCTTCATCAGGCTCAAGACGACCCCTCAGAGGGGCCGACCCTTCACCAGGCTCCAGACGAACCAATAAGGGGCCGACAGTACGAGGCCATAATTGGTCCAGACTCACTGCCAGAAGTAAATTTGCCCTCGGCCTCGGCTCATAGGCCGAGGCTGGCATCATCACAGCGCGTGGTTTGGGAGACGCGTGTAATAGTGCGCGTGAGGCTCACATGGCACATGGGAGACCGTTATAACAAAATCACACCCTCACGTGAGGGAATATTATGTCATCATTTGGCATCTACAGGTGTCAACAGGGGATTGGCTAGATCATCATTCACATGCACCATGCATCCTTGGGGGGTACACTACACCCCCCAAGACCTATATATACTTGTCACCTACAGCCCTACAAGGGATCGATCAATTCATTATAACCCTAGCTGAAACTCTTCTTGTACACACAGTAGAGAGAGAGGGGAGCTTATGTGCATTGTATCCAAGGCCATTAGTGCCCATACTTAGTGGATCACACACTCATAGTGGATGTAGGCCAAATTGGCTGAACCACTATACACCATTGTCTTATTTCCTCTTATACTCATCCCCTTCTACATACTTATACACTTATACTTTTCTTTCACTTCCATGGTTACTACTGTTTTAGCTCATTATCACTTATCCGGTGGTGCTAAATCTCAGCATCATCAGATTGGCGCCATATGTAGGAACGAGAATACATCTCTTCCTTTGTACAGCTTGACCTCACTGGGAACTCTGGTGGTGAACCAACACTCCCCCTGAGAGGAGGTGTTTCACCATTGAAAGAGACCCACTAAGGTTCCCAAGCTCACCAGTATTTTCTTCAGTTAAGCTTTTCATAGCTCAAAAACATGGAACCTGAAATGCCACCACCACCACTTCCCCCACCGGATGAGGGGGGAAGACCCAGCACCAGTCAGCCGCCGCCTCAGTCTAAGATGGCTGATATGGCGGCAACCCTAAAGTCTCTGGCAGCAAGCCAGCGGATGATGCAGGAGCAGTTCACATCTCTAAGACAGAACATACTGAGGCCACCAGGGGTTTCACCTGAGATGATTACTCCAGCAGTAGCTCCAGGACAGCATGAGGCCAGGGGACCACCCCAGGCACCACGCAAAGACCTGCCACCCCCTCAGCGGCGTAGGGATGTTGCTGACCCCCGGCGTCTACGCCTAGGGAGGCAAGGAAACCCTTGCCCTGAGGAGAGGTATGACGATCTGGAGGGAGAGGAGGCCCCAATAGAATGCTGGGAACCGTATGAGGTCTCCAACAATACTGTACGACCTCTCCAGGATAGTAGAGGAAAGTGCGGGAGACCAAACCCTGATGATCGCCCGAGAGGCTCTGATTTTGATCGCTTGAGCAGGGGGTCAGCCTTTGAGAGGCTAGGACCAGTAAATGACCTGCGGGATAAATTGTCCAGGTCAAGAAGTGTTGCGAGGTCCAGGAGGGAGGTAGCAGATGGCCGACCTCAAGGACGGGATGATGGCTAAAGGGAAGTAAACAGCCGACACAGGCCTGCCGCAACAGAACCCTTCGTCCACCTCGAAGGCCCTGGAATGACTCACTCTAGCGATTGAAGGATAACATTGGTGACATACTGAAGAGCCGAGACCCTCTTTAGAGGGGATACACCATAGGCTCACCCTTTGTGGCAAAGATAGTCAACTTCCCCACGCCATTAAAGTTCAAGCCACCTGTGGCCACCACAAGATATGTGTAATACCCCGTATTTTTGGCTATATTTATTTTTAGGATTAATTAATTAAATGCGTATTAATTAAAAATTAATCCGGGTTAAAAATACTAACGAGATGTGAGTTGGTATTTGATTATGTGCATACATGTTTTTATATGAATATTGAATTATGAAAAAATTTGTCGTGAGATTGATATACGGCATTTTAAGAATTTTGTTGAGACGCGTGTGACCAACGCGTCATGGTGTATTATTTTAATTATAAAAGTGAATTTAAATTCTATTAACCGTATGGTCATTTTGAGTGCGCCAACGCGTCCGGAAGGGTCGAAATAGTCAGAAAACACTAGCCGGGGGTGTAGTTTGGGTCCCGGGGTATTTTTAGGCCATACCAGCAATATAAAGGGTATTTTGGTAATTTCGTATTTTTAGGAATTAAAAATCACGAAAATTAGAGAAGTAAATCTGATTGGGAATAGACCCACTAAACCCACTAACCAACCCTTAATGACCCAATAAGCTACGGGTGTTATCAATTAGGTTTCCAACTTTCCCAAAGAAAACCCTAGCCACCATAGCCACTTTGGAGAAGAAGCTTGGAGAAAGAGAGAGAGAGGGAATTCTGCAGAAAGAGAGAGGAAATCACCATCAAAATCAGAGATCGAATCAAGGCAAGTGATTTAAATTACATTCTTTATGCGGTGAATGCTTCTTCCTTGTTAGAAATCTTAATAATCATTCTTATTTAAGAGATAAAGGAAAACCCATGAAATTGGAAGTTATTAGTTTAATTTTGGGTATAGGTTTGCATGTAGAAACGTTATTGGAAGATTGAATTCAGAGATTTCATATTTATGTGATGTAACAACGGATTAAATTCTGGGAATTGATGATGAGAAAAATCTAGGGTTTATGTCCTTGAAGAAAATTGGGGAAAAATGTAGAAACTTGTGATTTAATGATGTTTAGGATGTATTAATTCCTTAAAAGATGTTAGTATATGACCTTAGCATGTTTTAGGATGATTGGAGAACTTAAAACATTGTTGGAACGAATTTTAGAGGAGATTTCAGGAGTAAGAATTGATGAAAAACGTAACTAAGAAATTTTGGGCTTGAAACTGGTCGGTCGTTAGAAGGCCTCCCCAGGTCGTTCGAACGAGCTTCTAACGAGTTGACCAGTCACTTATAACGAGGGGAGACTTCATTCGATACCTTCGTTCGAACGAACTGTATTTCGTTCGATACATTCGTTCGAACGAGATGTCGTTAGAAGGTACAGTTCTTTCGAACGAACTGGAATCTCGTTCGAACAACCTCGTTCGAACGAGACTTCTAACGAGCTGGCAGTTTAGGCCTTTTTGGCCTGTTTTGATTTTTGGAGTCCCGTAAACTTGTTCGAGGGTAGAGATAACATTCCTTTGATGATGTATTGATAGATTTGGGACTTTTGGGTTATTATGAGGAGTAAATTATATACGAGTGATTTAAATCAGTTGACCGTTTGGGTTGAGACATGAGTGTCTACTACGACGTGAGAATAAGTTATGGCGCGTATGATTATAAACCGGAATCGTATAAAGTGTGTAAATTATATATTGGTACTAGAATGACAATAGTACTACTATTAAACTACGGGATTACTAAGACGTGTGTATACTTAGTATTGCTATATGATTTGTGTGTATGACATACCTACCATACTTGCTATCATGGGAGGTTTGCGTTCGCTTAGGGCCCTCTAATCCTTGTGTTGCCCGGATTTAGACTGGTTACCTCGATGAACATAGGTCAGAGAAAGACTTATTGGGATGTTAATAAGTCCGCTGATCGTGGGAGCGTAGGTATGTACGTGACCCATGTGATGTGACTGTGTTTGCCTCCATTATTTGTGACGTTGTTATCTGTGAACTATTCCTGAGAGATTCGGAATATGTGATCCTTATGTACGTGATGTACCGGGATGGATAGCAGAGTATGTGTGCACCACATCTTAGTCTCGGGGTGCTTATATTGTATATTTATGTTGTGGAAAATATACGCTTAATAAGCTGGGAACTTTCATATAATATTGTGTGTATAACTATGGAATAACATAGAGGGATAATCTATAACAAGTTGTATTACTTCTGTATGAGAACCTGAATTTACGTTAAGCCCTATTTAATTGAGATCGTTATACTGTTACTGGAACCGAGTAATAAGGGTAGGACCTATGACTGTCTAGCTAGATATGATGTCACTTAGCTAGTGGTTTGTGTCGTTTTAGATGGGTACTTACGTTAGGAGTGCACAGTTAGACGAGAGGTGAGATTATCATGTGAGTGCACGCCCTAACATGTACTTTGCATTTAATGTTTTAAATGTTTTTAAAGCACTTGCAGGTTTTTAAAATATCTCCACATTCGGGCTCTGACCCGTTTGCTTTCAAATCTATTTTTCTTGTAAAACCATTTTTAGGTGCCCATCCACAAGGACACCATGCATAGGATACTCATTCAGGTGACGAGCTGTAGCTGTTTGTGGAAGCTACGGGGATTTACTTTTAGACGCTTCTATCATTTGGATTCCGTATTCAGTATTCTTCAGTTTTAGGGCATGTTGCCCAGTTCCATTAGAGTTACTTTTCCATTACAATTTTCAGACTTTGGCATGTATTGATTCAGTATTTCTTTATTTATTTCAGTTGTGGGAATTGTTGTGAGGAGTTTTTCCTCCGGATTTATTTACATTATGTGATGGTTATTCTATCTATTTCGTTACGGTGAATGGTGTTATTATTCTTCATTACACTGGTTGCATGTTAATCAGACTTTAATTAAAATTTGGCAACTTACTTTTTAAATACTAGGTGGTTAGTAATAACAAAATGTTTTCGACAGTGATGCTATTAACTGAGCCAGCTTGGCATTTTGATTTAAATTTAATAAAGGAGTAGCTACCCGGTATTTAATTATTCGGGGTGTCACAATATGACGGGAGAACTAACCCTGTCCACCACGTGGAGATGTATCAATCAGCAGTAGACATATACTCTATCTCAGATGAGATGAGGTGTCGTACCTTTTCTGGTACCCTGATAGTGGCTGCACATGTCTGGTACACGTCTCTTCCAAAAAATTCCATTGAAAACTGCAAGAAGTTGGCAGACCTGTTCGTCCACAACTTTTGCTTTGGGGTGAGGCCACAGAAGAAGACCACCCGCCTTCTCTATGTTAAGCAGGGGAAGAATGAGAGTCTGAGGGACTACATAGCCAGATTCAATAAAGAGAAGCTGGAGGTGGAATACTATGAGGAGAGCATAGCTATGACATCCCTGAGTGGAGGAATCCAAAAGGGGAAGCTGTTATGGAAGCTTACTGAAGACCCTCCGAGGACGATGGCTGAGATGCTGTCGACAGCAGGAAAGGTGATGAACGCCGAAGAGGCGATGGCCGCAAAATATGAAGACGAAAAAGGAGGTGCTAGTGGTGGTAAATACCCTAAGAAGTACAAAGAGGGGAAGAAGAGGTCCACAGATGACAAGTTCGCTGGTTATACCCCTCTAACGGTCAGCAGTGAACAGATTCTCAATGAGATAAAGAGTGACCGGTCCCTAAAGTGGCCTGAGAAGCTGAGAGCAGCCCCCGGCAAGAGGAATAAGAACCTATGGTGCGAATTTCACCAAGACCACGACCACGTAACAGACAAATGCTTTGCTCTGAAAGATGAGATTGAGAAGATGCCGAAAGAAGGGAAGCTCAAAAAGTACGTCGACAAAGGTGCCTTCAAGAGGGGCCGAGGGGACGACCCCAGAAAGAAGCGAGGCAATGCATGTAGACAAGGTCCTCAAAAAAGAGAGGACGACCCTTCTGATGATGAGGACGACCCTGACCTCCCGCCGAGAGATGACCACGGCCCTGTCAAGAGGCTTAATATGATCTCGCTCGGTGTGGGAATGATCTATGGGGGTCTAGCAGGAGGAGGGTCTGAGGTCGCTGACACGAAGGCCCATATGGCTGAGGCCAAGGCAGTGACGAAGACGGTGCACTCAACCTCTCTGGAGGTCAAGTCAGAAAAGAGGAAGAAGGTTGATATGGACACTCTGATAGTGGGATTTTCAAGAATGGAATTCAAAGGCCTCTTAGACCCACATGATGACCCTCTCGTCATCACTACCAGGGTGCATGGGTGCGAGGTGCGAGGATCCTGGTAGATGGTGGCTCATCTGCAGATGTGATGTTTTGGCCATGCTTCAAAGCCTTAGGCCTCAGTCGTGCTAGACTTGTCCCGTACCATCATCCATTGATTTTGTTCAGTGGGGAAAAGGTTCATCCCCTTGGAGTGTATAAGGCTGATGTCAGGATGGGGGACGAATGGCCGAGATGGCTCACCAAGAAGGTCAGTTTCTTTGTGATGGATGAACATGTGTTTTCGGCTTACAACATCATACTGGGGCATGTGGCCCTCAAGGAGTTTGAAGCTGTGCCGTCTACGGACCATCAGATGATTAAATTTCCTACCCCTTACGGAGTGGGGGAAGTTCAGGGAGACCCAACGACAGCACGAGAATGTTACTACAACTCCGCGGAAGAAAGGGAGGCACACAAGAGGGCTATGACCACTTACAATATTGATACCTTAGACCCCAGGGATGAGACGAAGCTAAAGAAAGGAGAGGTCGCGGAAGAGGTAGAATCCATCATCCTCGATGAGGATGACCAAGAAAAAACCATCCAAGTCGGCAAGTCTCTGAAGCCCAATATCAAGGAAGACCTCATTAAACTGTTGAGGAGAAGGCGAAGCGTCTTCGCATGGAGTCATGTAGATATTCCAGGTATTGACCCTGAAATCATGTCCCACAAGCTCAATGTGGTAGAGGGAGTGAAGCCGGTAAAGCAGAAGAGGAAATTTACTCTAGAGAGAAGTATGAGGTCATTAGGGATGAGGTCAAAAAGTTAGAAGACGCTGAATTTATCAGAGAGGTCATCTACCCTGAATGGCTGTCCAATGCAGTCATTGTCCCAAAGGCCAACGGGAAGTGGCGAATGTGAGTGGACTTCACAGACCTCAACAAGCACTGTCCCAAAGAAAGATTCCCTCTCCCCCGCATCGACCAGATGGTAGACGCTACCGTAGGCCATGAGCTCATGAGTTTTATGGATGCCTATTCAGGGTACCACCAGATCTTCATGAACCCTGAAGACTCAGAGAGGACAACCTTCATCACTGACAAGGGGACATACTGTTATAGGGTCATGCCCTTTGGCCTAAAAAATGTGGGGGTAACGTACCAGCGCCTCGTAAATAAAATGTTTGAGGACCAAATTGGGAAGTCTATGGAGTTCTATGTAGATGACATGCTGACTAAGAGTCTGAAGGAAGAGGATCATGTGGCTGATCGGGCGGAAAAAGTGTGTTCGTGTGAGGACACAATCGTCGTGTGTTTCGCCGCCGTGATACAAAGAAAACCTAATATACTACTACACTTGACAAGCAAGTAAAGCGGTAAGTCGGGTATCGAGAATCCACAGGGAGTTATTAAATTTCAGATGTTAATTGTTTAATTACTTCAGGAATAAAAGTGTAAAAGGTGATAGGTGGTTATGGTGACAAAGGAAAATGAGAAGTTACGCTAAATTAAAGTAAAGCAAGGATCGGGATCGCATTCTACCAAACGGATCGAAACAACTATTAATTAGAATTAAGGCTCGAAAGCAATTTAATCGAGCATTTTCAATTAAGCATAAACATCACACAATAAGGAATTTAACCCAAAGTTGCGAGATAAAACATTTAACTGAAAATGGTCGCACGCGGATCAAATTCGGATTGTCGCTATAAACTCTAACGTTGCATGACAAAGAAAGATAAACGCTTAGCAATCCAACTTTGATACGCGCGGTTTCAATTAAACGCGATTTTGCACTAAACCTAGTTTTTGGAGCTCGGGGCCCGAAAATGGCGGAAATGAAATTCCGACCCTATTTATCTAAGGGTGCATGGTGAGTTAAACTAAATTATGCTAATTAGACTAAGAAAGCAAGAATTAAAGCATGTAAACTAATTAGAAAGCAAGGAAATAATGAATACAAACTATATTAATGGTGAGGGTAATGAATAATACAACTTACAATCCAAATGGGGTGTCAAACCTAAGAGAATTGAAGCCAAACCAAGCAAAAACCCCAAACCCTAGCTAAGAACTAACCTAAAAACGTATGAAACTAATTATATCTGAATATTACAACAAAATTAGCTTATATAGTAAGTTAGAATAAAAGAAAAGAAGAAAGAAAAGAAAAGAAAATATCTACAGAAAAATAGGGGATCGATCGATCGACCCCTTTGGTCGATCGATCGACAGTGTAATTCGTGGCAAAAATAAGAATGGTCGATCGATCGACCCTTATGGTCGATAGATCGACCAAGCAGGGGCAGCCTGCAATCCTCCCTGTTTTGGCATACAATCCAACGTCGCTCCAATCGCCGTAACTTTGTCGTTATGCATCGGAATCGCGCACCGTTCGCGGCCACGCGAAGCTAGAGAGGAGAGCTACAACTTTCGTGTAGATGTCGGGCCAGGTGCCCAAGCTGTCAAAAGACTAAAATGCCCTTGTGCGTGCGGTTGTGTACGGAAATCGAGCGAAACGCATCCGGACTTCACACTTAGCATCCAAATACCTATAAAAGCTCAATTAACACCTGCGAAACATGATATCATAGAAATCCGAGGGTTGTCTGGTTAACGAGCATAAATATAGGGAATAAGATACCCGAGGGGGCTAATAACGCGTAGGTTAACGGGTGAAATACGCAATATTTCCGCCGTATCACACCCCCTAACTTACACATTGCTAGTCCCTAGCAATGAAATAAGATGCAACAAGAAGAACTAGTAAACCAACACAGGAGAGAGTACAAAAGTATGGTATAAAAGTAATAAAAATATAAGGCCACTTTCGCGGGCGATTCGATTGCATTTAGCATATGCAATAAGCCGTTAAACCCCTAGGTTACCCTAGTGGACGAGTGTCGTCTCGTGAGGGTTTTCAGGGATGAAACCCACAAACATCATAAAGTTTCCTCAAAATATGCCCAATCAAGTAAGACAAACTCATCAGTGCGAACAAGATTTCAACATGTTATTAGCATAGCAAACGAATTCGCATGAGAAGTCCGTAGTTATTAACATTATCGAATGCACCTCAATGAATTGAAACTCTAACATGTGGGAGGGGAGTGAGCATATGCAAAGTATGATTTGGCGAAAAACTTAAATAATTCGGATACTAAACATCAAAGCATGCATACATTCAATCCTCACGGGCATTACGCTCAACAAATGAATTCACTATGAAAAGGGAGGTAATACACGGGACATGCGGGCATAAAGAGTAAATGTAAATGGAAACTAGGCCGCGCACATGTCACGAATGAGGAACGCTATATAGGAAATAAAAATTGCAATCTCAGTGAAAAGATACCGCACATATAAAAGAGGCGAAATGCATTTTCACAGATTATCAAAACTATTTAAACTTTTGAATTACATCTACTTAAGATCACATAGGACTTGTAATAGGGTTGTAATGTATGGCTAGGTTAAGGTACGAAATGAAAGGTATATGTACGGATTCAAAGTGTTTGGGGATGAAACTCAGAATAATGTAAAAAGTGGGCAATATCAAAAGTTGGACAAGAATGTCCAAACGAGCATAGATATAACAATCGAGAGAGTAATCAAAGCTTATTGAAACACTACAAACAATATTTACAACTTTCTCTTTCTTTTTCTTTTCTTCCTTTTTTTCACTTTTTCTTTTGTTTTCTTTGCTTTTTGCTTTCTCTTTTTCACTACTTTCTTTTTCTGACACTTCTTACTCTTTTCATACTCAAATTGCAACCACACAACATTAATAACATTTAATTCCAAGCAACAATCCAAACAAGGGTATGTAAGGTAATATATATGGCTTAAAACTCCAATTTGGAGTTGGTTATGGGATTTTTGGGTAATGAAACGAAAGGCTAGTATATAGGCTCAAAGGGGTTGACTAGGGAACATATAAAGGTGAGGTCAAGGTCATATGGGTGATATATCAAAGAGGGCCTATGATTATTTCACAAAGTATACGCAATTCGCGAGTCAAAACAATATATGAAAATCATGCTCAAGTAACACATTTCAAGTATGAACTCAATTAATGAACGGTCAAATGAAAGAATAGAGAGATTACCAACGAATTCAACGTTTTCAATGAGAAAAGAATAGTGTATACACTCACAAATGAAGATAAGTCTCTAATCTCACTCGGTGTAAGTATATACAATGCAGCAAAAGCATACCGAGTTATAAAAATCTTAAGCCAATTCAATATGACAAGGAAAGTGCATATGTTCATGGATAAAGTTTAATTCATGAAGTTATTCATAATATTAATGATTTAGGGACTAGAATCTAATAACTTCTAAAATCGAGAACATGCATAGTTGAATTGTCTATTTGATCGGGCAATTATTAAAATTTATCATTGGAAATAAGGCAAAATGCCCAATAAAGGAGAAAAAAGAAAGAAAATATTTTTGAAATTTTTCAAATTTTTAACAAAAACATGCTTTGTAACTAAATTGTAAGCAAATCCATGGACTACACATGAAATGGATAGAATATCCTACACCCCCTAACTTAAATGTTGCATTGTCCTCAATGCGTCCATTAAAGAACACAACACAAAGCTAGGAAAAGAATGATATTACCCACACGTGGAGCGATCTCCATAAGTACAAGTCCAAATGAAGCTGCAAAACAAGTTAGTACTAAGCATATGAAGAATATATACCGATGTATCAAGTTAAGAGAATCTATGTCACAAGTCACAATAACATAGAGGGCTGAAGTGCAAATACTAGATAAATTGATGGTGAACTTTTTGATTTTATAAAATGAAAGGTCACACACATCAAAATCCAATAAACAACTACAAACTACATTTTCATTTCTCATTTCATAAGTTCAATACAAAATAACTTAATACATTACAACTTCTGAAATAAAAGAAATACAAATAAAAATAAAAATAAAATAAAAAGTACAATACTATCCGGTCCCAAAATACAAAAATGAAACCCAGCACAACAACAGCCTAGTGGCCAGAACCACTAGGATCGGAGGGGTCCTGAAAATGAGGAGGCACTGGCGCGTCGGAATCACTGCGCTGCAGATAAAGATCTCTCATCATCCGCTGCATCATCCGGTACTCCTGTCTACTCTGTGCCCTGGCCTGCCTCTGCAAAGTCCACTCCTGCCGCTGCTCGGCCTGAAATTGCTCCTGATGAGCCTGCTGCTGAGCCCACTGCTGCCGCTGATCGGCCTGCAACTGGTCCAGGCGCGACTCCCAAGTCGCCCACCTGAGCTGGGTCTCCTCCCAGCGCTGGTCCTGCACGGCCTGGTATGCCGCAAAGCGGGCATCATCCTCTGTATGTGGCACATGAGAACCCTCACCAGTCTCCATCTCTCTAATCTCCTCCTCCTCGTCAGGCAAGTCAGGTGTCTCTGCCCTCTGTCTCTTCCCACCCGGTTGCCCCCACTCGCGCTTCAACATTCTTGTGATGTTGTCTTTTGAGAGAAGCCCGAGTGGCACATGCCTACGGTCTGCGTCTAACTCCTGGAAACGGTGAGAAATACATATCTTCGTGATAAGGGCAGGAAAAGGAAGGGAAAATCTCCAGGCGACCTCCTTCGCCGTAGTGCACATCATATCTAGAAAAATAGCGGGCAAACTGATACTGCCCAATCCATTCAGCATAGTGTAGATCAGTGCAGCATGCCTGTGACGAACCTCAGACCTGTTGTTCGTCACCATGAAGGAATGGACATTGATGTAGTGGAGTAGTCTAGGCAAGTCCTCCATCGCAGCCGAGCGGAATGCACCCCTCTTCCAAGGCTCGCCCGGTGCAAGGGCCTCTATCAATGTCCCACGGCCGTAGATAGACCCATCGAGAAAACTGTCTGGGTCCGCAGGGAGAGGAACATCCATAAATGCTGCTAAGTCTGAAATACTGAATGGGATCCTCACCCCACGAACCATGGCCTCATATGTAGTCGGCCCATCTCTGCTCTTCACCTCTACTAATGTCGCGTAGAAAATCCGTACCAACTCTTCGTTGACGCGCCCATTAGTAGAAAGAAAGGGCTCCCACCCCTGACGGCGCAACAGTATCCGCGCCTCTCTCGGTATGTCCTCTAGTACCCATGCAAAATGAAAGCCAAGCGGTCGCTCGGACGTGTAGAAATGTTCACGGTACCAATCCCGCTCTTGTTCTGTGCGGAACCCATCGACGCCCCCGGCGGGCACACACCTAGTAGAAGCATACTTTTTCGGTGCCATTTCAACCTACAAAACACAAATTACACAATACAAGCAAGTGTAAGCACAATTTATGGTTAGTAGTGTGAAAATTGAAATGGTGGTGCAAGTGCGCAAAACCGAGGTGAAAACAAGCAACAATGCGATGAAAAATGTCAGAACGCGACATGGCATGAAAATCACCCAAGTGTGCGTCAAAATAATGATTGAAATCTGTTTTAGGCATTTTGACGAACACTTGGAGTGCGCAATGTGCGTCAAGGTCGAAAATACCGAGTTTGAACCAACAAAACAACCCCACTCATGAACAACCAACAATGCAGCAATCAAAACATGTTCATGAGTAGATTTATAACAAGAATAATGCATGAATTCAGTTGGAACAAACGAAATCAGGGGATAACACCAACCATCCAAACAAGTGTCAAACTAGGGTTTAAACTATGTAATTTGTGACACATTTCTACCAAAAACTACAAATTCATGTAAAACAAGTAGAGATATACCTTGGATATGCAGAAATTGGAAGAAAATGGAGGAATTTGGTGAGGGGAAATATTTAGGGCACAAATCGTATGGAGAGGAGAGGAGAGAAATAAGAAGAAAGGGGAGAAATAAAGAAACAGTTTCGGTTTAACTGGTCGATCGATCGATCGACTCCCAAGGGTCGATCGATCGACCAAGCAGAAAAACCTCACTGCATTGGCAATTTAAAGTGGGGGGGGGGGGGGGGGAATGCAATTTGGGGACAAATATGGGGTATAAAAAGAAAATAAATATAAATATAGTATATATATATATGTACACATAAAAATATGAAACAAAAATAGAAAAATCAAAATAAAAATAAAATAAAAATAAAATACACATAGGCCTAGATATACACACCTAAAAGGCCTAGGCTAAAGAAAATAAAAAAATAAAAATGAAAGAAAATAAAAATATGTACACGAGCAACGCACACGCATAATCACGACAACAAATGAAAAATAAAATAAAATAAAAATAAAAACAAATGCAATTGCATGAGGATGCGTGTGTGAATATCAAAGGGAAAAAAATGTTTTTGTGATTTTTGATTGTTTTCTTAATAAAAGTGCGTGCCGGGGCGCATATCTCCGCAAATTCAAGTACGTTGAACCTACAAAAGAGTTAGAACCAAGCATACAAAAAGAAAGAAAAAGAGATTGGCTAATTACACTAGGCTAATGGCAAGAAAAACAAAAATAAAGAAGTTAGTATATACAACCTACACTCGGGATGTGCAATTAACTATAAACTAAAAGTTGAAATTTTTGAGGGTCCATCCAAAACACGATTTGACTTTGGAGGATCAACGGTGGACCCTCCCGAGCATGCATGCCTCCCGGAAAATAGGAATTCCATTTGAACAACGGAAGGCATGTGGGCGGTGAAAGAAATGAACCATCGCCAATTTGAAATTCTAGGCGGACGATGGGGGATTTGGATAACAAGGGGGAAAGGTACACTAGAGATCCAAGAAAAATCGATTCATCCCCCAAAGGTTTTTCAATTGGAATGGGAGATGGTGCACACATCGGGACAACAACCATTGACAACAAGTACGGTAAAGAGTCCTCGTCGGCAAAAAGTGTAGAAGTTTTAATTTCTACCGACTCACAGGAATCAACCGGTAATTCTAATGGTTCAATGACGAAAAACGAATATGGTGATGAAACAAATTCAATCTCAATCGACTCATCGTCGGAAGGAGATTGAATTTCGAGGGAGAGAGATTCACACTCGATGAGAAATTCTCTGAAAAAGTGAGGTGAAACACAAGTTTCCACCTCCTCGTTGTTTTGTGCATAAGAATTCATCTCATCGGAAAGTGCACCTAGTCTCATTCCAGCATCATTTAAGCTTTCCAAACCTTGGGAGTAAAGAAGAAAAGTTTCTTCCAAAGTAGGCTTCCTCGGCTCTAGATCCTCGGATTCCTCATTTGGTTGAAATTCATCTTCGAAAGTAATGAGATGAAGATCGTCATTGGATTCGAATAATGAATCCAACTCAAGCTCCCAATAACGATTTTCATTCCGATAAATGTTTTCAAGTCTTTGATTTTCAAGAAAATCTTCAAAATGGAAAACTTGAAAACTATCCCCAAAGTAAGAATCATTAGAATGACCGTAATTACTATAAAAGAAAGACATGGTTACCTTGGTGTTGAAAGATGGAGAATCCAAGAAAGAAAGAAAGTGAGCAACCTCGAATAGAAGCTTCTTAGCGCTCAGAGTATGCAAATCCTGCAAGAAAGGTTAAGAGAAAGAATACAAATAGAAAAGGAAAAGTACTACGAAATCAGAAAACAATTACTATCTAAAACAATAATTCCCCGGCAACGGCGCCAATTTGATCGGGCGGAAAAAGTGTGTTCGTGTGAGGACACAATCGTCGTGTGTTTCGCCGCCGCGATACAAAGAAAACCTAATATACTACTACACTTGACAAGCAAGTAAAGCGGTAAGTCGGGTATCGAGAATCCACAGGGAGTTATTAAATTTCAGATGTTAATTGTTTAATTACTTCAGGAATAAAAGTGTAAAAGGTGATAGGTGGTTATGGTGACAAAGGAAAATGAGAAGTTACGCTAAATTAAAGTAAAGCAAGGATCGGGATCGCATTCTACCAAACGGATCGAAACAACTATTAATTAGAATTAAGGCTCGAAAGCAATTTAATCGAGCATTTTCAATTAAGCATAAACATCACACAATAAGGAATTTAACCCAAAGTTGCGAGATAAAACATTTAACTGAAAATGGTCGCACGCGGATCAAATTCGGATTGTCGCTATAAACTCTAACGTTGCATGACAAAGAAAGATAAACGCTTAGCAATCCAACTTTGATACGCGCGGTTTCAATTAAACGCGATTTTGCACTAAACCTAGTTTTCGGAGCTCGGGGCCCGAAAATGGCGGAAATGAAATCCCGACCCTATTTATCTAAGGGTGCATGGTGAGTTAAACTAAATTATGCTAATTAGACTAAGAAAGCAAGAATTAAAGCATGTAAACTAATTAGAAAGCAAGGAAATAATGAATACAAACTATATTAATGGTGAGGGTAATGAATAATACAACTTACAATCCAAATGGGGTGTCAAACCTAAGAGAATTGAAGCCAAATCAAGCAAAAACCCCAAACCCTAGCTAAGAACTAACCTAAAAACGTATGAAACTAATTATATCTGAATATTACAACAGAATTAGCTTATATAGTAAGTTAGAATAAAAGAAAAGAAGAAAGAAAAGAAAAGAAAATATCTGCAGAAAAACAGGGGATCGATCGATCGACCCCTTTGGTCGATCGATTGACAGTGTAATTCGTGGCAAAAATAAGAATGGTCGATCGATCGACCCTTATGGTCGATAGATCGACCAAGCAGGGGCAGCCTGCAATCCTCCCTGTTTTGGCATACAATCCAACGTCGCTCCAATCGCCGTAACTTTGTCGTTATGCATCGGAATCGCGCACTGTTCGCGGCCACGCGAAGCTAGCGAGGAGAGCTACAACTTCCGTGTAGATGTCGGGCCAGGTGCCCAAGCTGTCAAAAGACTAAAATGCCCTTGCGCGTGCGGTTGTGTACGGAAATCGAGCGACACGCATCCGGACTTCACACTTAGCATCCAAATACCTATAAAAGCTCAATTAACACATGCGAAACATGATATCATAGAAATCCGAGGGTTGTCTGGTTAACGAGCATAAATATAGGGAATAAGATACCCGAGGGGGCTAATAACGCGTAGGTTAACGAGTGAAATACGCAATATTTCCTCCGTATCAGTGGCATACCTGGAGAGGACCTTTAATACGATGGAAAAATACCAGATGAAGCTTAACCCGGCCAAGTGTGTCTTCGGGGTTGGGGCAGGGAAGTTCCTGGGGTTCATTGTCAACCAAAGAGGCATCGAGGCCAATCCTGAAAAGATAAAGTCCCTTGTTGAGATGAAGGCCCCCAAGTCCATTAAAGACGTTCAGAGACTCATAGGGAGAGTTTCTGCCTTGAACCGGTTCGTGTCTGGGGCCGCAGACAAGTGTTTTCCATTATTTAAGATCCTCAAGAAGGCCTTCGAATGGAGTGAAGAGTGTGATGAGGCTTTCAGGGACCTAAAGTCATACTTAGGGTCTCCCTTGCTGCTGTCACGACCCGTGCAGGTGAACGACTTCAGGTGTACCTCGCCGTCTCAGAATCGGCCATCAGTGCAGCCATTATGAGAGACGAAGACGGGATACAGAAGCCTGCGTATTTTAACAGCAAGGCACTTCAGGGGGCGGAGCAAAGATACCCGAGGATGGAGAAGTTAGCCTACGCCTTGATCTATGCCTCAAGGAAGATGAAGCCGTACTTCCAGTCCCATACAATGGTCATCCTCACCGACTCTCCCCTTCGGCAGGTCCTACACAAGCCAGAAAAATCAGGCAGGCTAATGGCCTGGGCTATAGAGCTGGGGGAGTTTGACATAGTGTATCAGCCTAGGACGGCCATTAAGGGGCAAGCGCTGGCGGATTTCGTGGCTGAGTTTACTTGGGAAGGCGATGAAGCCGAGGGTGAGACCCTCGGGAAGACAGATACACAACAAGACAGGCCCACCGACACACCCGCAAATAGGGCTGAGACAAGCACCGCTAGAAGGAAAGCGGCTGAAAACGAAGAGGGAAGATACATCTTTAGACAGGGATCCCTCTCTGAGGGAAGTTTCTCAGAGGAACGCACCATGTGGAGTCTCTTCGTCGACAGGTCGTCTTGCGAAAGAGGGAGTGGAACTGGGTTAATAGTATCAGCACCCGACGGCACAGGCATTGAGTACGCCCTGAGGTTCAACTTCAAAGCCTCCAACAACGAGGCTGAATATGAGGCCTTGGTAGCAGGCATCTCCTTGGCCAAGTCTCTTAGTGTCGGCCATATTTTGGTCCATAGTGATTCAAGGATAGTAGTGAATCAGATACTAGCAGCCTACGAGGCTAAGGACGAGAGGATGGCTAGGTACCTTGAGAAGGTGAGGTCATTACTGAAAGGCTTTAGAGAAGTGAAATTAAAGAGGATACCTAGGCTCGACAATGGCCGTGCTGATGCCATTGCTAGGTTGGCCTCGGCAACAAGGACAGACATCAGGAGGACGGTCCCAGTAGAAATTTTGCTTCGGCCAACTATCGAAGACGCTGAGGGAACACTTGGCAATTGCCTAAATGTTTCTCAGGAAGCTTCGTGGATGGATCCTCTGATCAGATACATTAAAGAGGGTGAGATGCCAGAAGCAAGGCAAGAAAGGAAGAAGCTGAGGCACAGGACTGCAAAATTCACTGTCATCGGAGACACCTTGTGCAAAAAGGGGTTTTTGCTCCCCTTACTTAGGTGTGTGCATCCCTCAAAAGTCCCTTCCATTTTGCAAGATGTGCACGAAGGATCATGCTCAAGCCACATCGGGGGTAGATACTTAGTGAAGAGGGTGATAACCCCGGGGTACTGGTGGCCGACCTTGGGGAAAGACGCAGCGGCATATGTAAAAAAGTGTGACAAATGTCAAAGATTTGCCACCATCCCTCACAGGCCCCATCAGCCTCTTACTTCCATTACGTCCCCATGGCCATTTGCAGTGTGGGGAATTAACCTAGTAGGACCCTTGCCTAGGGCCATCAATAACTATCGGTTCCTCATCGTAGCCATTGCCTATTTTTCAAAATGGGTGGAGGCGGAGCCGATGGTGACGATCACAGAGCAGAAGACCTTCCAGTTCATCTAGAAAAATATCATATGCAGATATGGTATCCCCAACACCCTCATCTCGGATAACGGGACTCAGTTCAAGAATGCCTCTCTAGAGAAATACTGTGAGAGGGTAAGTATGAAACAATTTTTCTCCACCCCAGTCCGACCTCAGGCCAATGGGCAAACCGAAGTTACGAACAGGAAAATCCTAGATGGAATCAATAAGCGGCTTGAGGAGGCAAAAGGAAGATGGGTCGATGAGTTATATGCCGTGCTGTGGGCATACAGGACGACAGTGAGGACCTCTACCGGGGAGACCCCATTCATGCTAGCTTATGGCTCAGAAGCCGTCATCCCCACCGAAATTGAGTTTCCTACTCATAGGGTCCAAATGTACGACCCCCAGGGAAATGCGGAAGAGAGGAGACTCGACTTGGACCTGATTGAGGAAAGGAGGGAGGACGCTGAGATAAGGAAGGCTTCCTACCAGCAGAGGACCACAAGGTTTTACAATCAGAGGGTGAAACAGAGGCCTATCGCAGTGGGGGACTTGGTCCTCAAGAAGACTTGGCAAAAGCCCAACAAGCTCCATCCTAATTGGCATGGCCCATATAGGGTCATCGATGAAGTCGTCCGTGGGACCTATAAACTAGAAAACCTAGAAGGGGAACCTTTTTCCATCCCCTGGAATGCAGATCATTTGAAGAAATACTATCAGTAGTGTTGTAAGGTCTTGATAGACCATAATTGTAATAATATTTTCTCCAACATAACACTTTGGAAAATTAATGAGAAATATCCGTGTTTCCCCTCATCCTGTGGTTATCAGTTCTAGTACGCATGGAAACACCTACAGAGAACCACCCTCGACTATAATGAGGGCCAGTGGAGGGGACGACCCCACCACTGTCCTCAAGAAAGACGAGGGAAAACTTTATTAAAAACCATTAATTTGGTAGGTTGATCCCTCGGCTATAAAGAGGGCCAGTGGAGGGGACGACCCCACAACTGTCCTCAAGAAAGACGAGGGAAAACTTTATTAAAAACCATTAATTTGGTAAGTTGATCCCTCGGCTATAATGAGGGCCAGTGGAGGGGACGACCCCACCACTGTCCTCAAGAAAGATGAGGGAAAACATTATTAAAAACCATTAATTTGGTAAGTTTATCCCTCGGCTATAATGAGGTCCAGTGGAGGGGACGACCCCACCACTGTCCTCAAGAAAGACGAGGGAAAACTTTATTAAAAATCATTAATTTGGTAAGTTGATCCCTCAGCTATAATGAGGGCCAGTGGAGGGGACGACCCCACCACTGTCCTCAAGAAAGACGAGGGAAAACTTTATTAAAAACCATTAATTTGGTAAGTTGATCCCTCGGCCATAATGAGGGTCAGTGGAGGGGGCGACCCCACCACTGTCCTCAAGAAAGACAAGGGAAAACTTTATTAAAAACCATTAATTTGGTAAGTTGACCCCTCGGCTATAATGAGGGCCAGTGGAGGGGACGACCCCACCATTGTCCTCAAGAAAGACGAGGGAAAACTTTATTAAAAACCATTAATTTGGTAACTTGATCCCTCGGCCATAATGAGGGCCACTGGAGGGGACGACCCCACCACTGTCCTCAAGAAAGACGAGGGAAAACTTTATTAAAAACCATTAATTTGGTAAGTTGATCCCTCGGCCATAATGAGGGCCAGTGGAGGGGACGACCCCACCACTGTCCTCAAGAAAGACGAGGGAAAACTTTATTGAAAACCATTAATTGTTAGGTTGATCCCTCGGCTATAATGAGGGCCAGTGGAGGGGACGACCCCACCACTGTCCTCAAGAAAGACGAGGGAAAACTTTATTAAAAACCATTAATTTGGTAAGTTGATCCCTAGGCTATAATGAGGGCCAGTGGAGGGGACGACCCCACCACTGTCCTTAAGAAAGACGAAGGAAAATTTATTAAAGCCATTAGTTTGGTAATTTGATCCCTCGGCTATAATGAGGGCCAGTGGAGGGGACAACCCCACCACTGTCCTCAAGAAAGACGAGGGAGAAGTTAGTGGCATTAACAAAGACAAAGCAAACCATACAAGAAGCAAATGTGGAAGACAGTAAAGAAGACGATAGTATTAATGAAATGCCAGTTATACAAAATATCGAGTGTTCTGCAAGTAAAGTACAAAAATGTAGATTACACGAAGAGGGTATCGACTACAAACAGCCACCCTATTGAGCAAAGATAAGAGGGAAAGGCCTCGACATCAATGGGAGGCTCTTCTAGGACTATGACAGGCTGACCCTCAAACGTGCCCATGCCTTCGACATGCTGAGACTCCACTTGAGCTAAGGCTTCAGCAATGAGGGGATTATCCAGCTGAACCGCTTCAAGAGAAGGTCGAACAGATGACGCTGCATCAGCGAACTTTAAGATGACCCATCGACAGGCCGTCTTAATTCCCCTATCCAAGTATTCAAGGTCGATGCCTTGAAACTCGTCTGAGAGTTTGTAGGCCTCCACAGCATCGGCCTCGACTTTCTTGATAGCTGCTTCCAGATCGGCTTTGTGCTGAGCCTCCAAGTTGAGTAAAGCCTCATCCTTCTCCTTTATTAGCAAGTCCTTGGCCTGTTGGTCGGCATCGTGCTGCCTCATCAACTCATCTAGGACCCTCGCATGATCGGTCTTAGCACTCTCGTGTTCAGCCCTCGCAGTCTTGAGCTCTGTCCGCAGGTCAGCCTCATGCTGAATGGCCCTTTCGGCCTTATGGAACTTTGCCTAATTTTCAGCCATCCACTTTGTTGCTGAAGTAAAAGCGCACACAGACTGCACAGTAAAAAGAAACACATGTCAAGAGGCCGAGGAAACAGTTATTGAAAGAATGAAATTTAAGAAGTGGGTCAAGACCAATACCTGTGCAAAGGCGTTCAAACCATAGTCGTACACTTTGGCAGGAGGCATCTTCGATAGGAACTCGTAGTCAGAGGCCGAAGGTGTAGAAAACATTGAGGCCTTGGCTGCCCTCAAGTTTGCAATGAGTGATAAGGGCTCGGCCATCAGATGCGCCAGGTTTTGAGACCAGAAGGCCCTCATGCTGGATGAAGAGGTTGTCCCCTCAGATGCTTCTACCCTGGCCCTCGTCCGAGAATCTGGTCGAGGGTCAACAGGGGACTCAGGCACCTTTCTTTTATGTCTATCGGCGGTCGGCTCCACCACCGTCGGCTCCACCACCGTCGGCTCGGCGACCCTCGTCTTCCTCGGAGCCTGCTGAGGCTCCTTTCCTTTCTTCTTGCTCAGACCAGACAACAGGCTCGGAGCAGTCATTTCCCAAAGTTGGTCTAATATACCTGCAGGACGACCTGATAAGAGGACGACACGTCAGAAAAATGCAGAGATAAAGAGGAAACACTTCAAAAAATAAGTAAAGAATATAAAATGTTCAGTATAACTCACATAGTTCTGTCAGAGGGCCGACCCTCAGACCAGCTTCTTTGAGGAACCGGGGGGTCATCAGGTCTTCAAATTTTGGAAGTTCACCCTCTCTCCCTCATCCTCTCAGATATTCAACGATGTACTTCTCCTCCAGACTAAGTCCAGGGTATGACCTAGCCTTCATGGAGGGGTTAGACCATCTTCTGGGGACCCTCGGACCATCGGCGGTGAACTCCCACTCCCCATAGATAAAGACAAATCTTTTTTTCCAATCGTGATTGGAAGTTTGCACCACATTGAGGAGTTTCTTCTCAGACCTCCTCACCCCCAGATGATAGTATCCAGGCTGTTTGGACGAGGAGGTGATATTATAGTAGCCCAAGAATAGGTCGGCCGAGGGCTCATCGGTGAAAGCATTCTTCCATAAGGAGATGTAGCCCAGGATCGTCCGCCAAGAGTTGGGAGGAAGTTGAGAGGGGGCAACACCAGGGGCAGACAGGATATCTACGATGGCAGGATACAGAGGGAATCTGACTCCAACCTTGAACATTTGTTCATAAACTGCAACCTCTCCCTCTTCACAATCAAAAACCCTCTCAGACTCAGAGGGAACCCTCATAGTTACGCTGGGGGCACTCCATAGGAATGCCTCCATATCAAGAGGTCGCGATCCCTAACAGAGGAGATATAGGACGAGGCATGGGAGGTATCAATCTGGTCATTTGTATCATCGCCCTCATCCTCAGTCCCCTCTCCCTCGGCCACATCATCTTCTAGAGGCCCCTGGGGGAAGGCCATCTGAAAGGCATGGGGAGATAGGGTTGTCACAGGGATAGCCTCGGAGGGGACCATACCCTCGGCCTCTCGGCCTGGGCTTAGGTCAGATGTCTCTCTCCTAGCAGAAGTTCCAACGCCAGTTGGCAAGGATGCTCTCTCGTCCATCTCACTTGGTTTGGGAGTCTCGGCTGGACGAGAGGACGACCCAAAAGACTCAGACGGTTCAAATGGTTTTATTGTGGCAAGAGGAATGGGAAAGATGGGTCGTACCCAGTTAGGTTCGGCCCCTCGTCTCCTCTCTTCTTCTTCCTCTTCCTCTACTCGTCTGATCTCTGCAAAGAGCTTCTCTCTCAAGGATGGGAATTCAGATACTAAAATATAAAGCCTCCTAAGCATTAAAGGGAAGACTCTACACTTAGAGAATTTAACTAAACTTAGCTAACTTAGCTACAAACAAGTTGGCAGTTGACCCGATTGGACTTTTGGATTGAAATAAAGGAATTCAAGGGTTTTGATCAAGAACATTAAAGAACCAGTTGCCAGAGAAGACGCCGAAAAAAGTTATGAGACAACCCAAAGAAAATGCAGCCCTACAAGGCTAAAAAGCAAACAGAAATGAAGGTAAAAGAGAGCGCTGGGGGAAAAGTATTACCTGATAAAGAGAGAGCAAGAACTTCCCAAGTTACTAAGCTTGAAGGATTGAGGGTTGTAGAAATGGCGATGAAAACTGGTAAAAGGCTAGAGAGAGAAGGCTTGGGCGCGAAGAAGAAGAAGAAGAAGAGAGAGAGTTCAAAAATATCTTAAATACCTTAGTAATGAGTGGGCCCATTGACCAAGGCAGGACACAACCCACGAGGAAGGCATCATTAGGGCACAAAGTCCCAAGAAAAGTGTGCAGCCACCATGCCTTGGAAACTGGAACAACAATGAGTATCTTCCCAGGTGTCACTCACCTAACTGATCATACACGCATCTCAATTACAACACTATCCCTCAGCCATCTCAATAGCACCTATGGCTAAGGGCTGGGGGTGATTGATATACCCGTTTATATCCTCAGCCTGGATGAAGATTGCCTCCAAACGGACGACCCCTCAGGGGCCGACCCTTCATCAGGATCAAGACGACCCCTCAGAGGGGCCGACCCTTCACCAGGCTCCAGATGACCCTACGAGGGGCCGACAGTACGAGGCCAGAATTGGGCCAGACTCACTGCCGGAAGGAACTTTGCTCTCGGCCTCGGCTCATAGGCCGAGGCTGACATCATCACAGCGCGTGGTTTGGGAGACGCGTGTAACAGTGCGCGTGAGGCTCACATGGCACATGGGAGACCGTTATAACAAAATCACACCCTCATGTGAGGGAATATTATGTCATCATTTGGAATCTACAGGTGTCAACAGGGGATTGGCTAGATCATCATTCACATGCACCATGCATACTTGGGGGGTACACTACACCCCCCAAGACCTATATATACTTGTCACCTACAACCCTACAGGGGATCAATCAATTCATTATAACCCTAGCTGAAACTCTGCTTGTACACACAGTAGAGAGAGAGGGGAGCTTATGTGCATTGTATCCAAGGCCATTAGTTCCCATACTTAGTGGATCACACGCTCATAGTGGATGTAGGCCAAATTGGCTGAACCACTATACACCATTGTCTTATTTCCTCTTATACACATCCCCTTCTACATACTTATACACTTATACATTTCTCTGACTGCCATGGTTACTACTGTTTGAGCTCATTATCACTTATCCAGTGGTGCTAAATCTCAGCATCATCAGTTTTCCCTCGACAACCGATTTCCTGAAAAGGCCTGAAATACACTCCCAAATGGTAGGTTCCAGACCCTGCCTATCGGCAGGTGCCGATAGGCAGGACAGGTCTATACCGATTGGTAGTGACCTGAGCCTATAAAAGTAGGCCTTCACCTCATTTGCAAGGGAGCCCAGATCTGATAAAATTCACTATCAACGAATCCCAGAAACCTCTCTCGAAGGCAGCGTGATTTCAACCTCCAAATCTCTTTTTTACTTCGACTTTTCATCATCCTTTTCATCAAACCTGGTGAGTTATCCACTCTCCATCATCATCCAAGTGCAAGGGCTGCTCTCCAACATTCAAGATCAAGCTCAAGATCTTCAAGAAGGTCCAAGATTCTCAACTCTCTCTTAAATTCTCTTAAATTCTCAATAACTTGTTTTAGTACTTAGCACTTTTATCATCCCATCTCACACATCCTAATATACTTTTTATTTAGTATTATTGCACAACTCTTATCTTCATATAAATAAAAATCCAAAAAAATAAGAAAAAGAGGGTTTGCTCATAAATTCCAAATAGGGATTCTCATACTTTTCTCACACTTTTCTCACAACTAAAACACTTATTTCTACACGCACACACACTCACAAATAAGAGATCCCCCATTTGGATTTACGGGATAAACCCCACCCCTCGTTTTGTATGCGAACTACGTGGACTTTGATGCCTTTATAGGCTACGTAGGAGTCTCGGGCTAAAACTCGAGACTCGAGTCCTTTTCTCACTTTTTCTCTTATTTTTCTATCTTCTCTAAATCTAATTCTCTTATATTCTATATACTTGTTCTTAGTGACATATTACTCCATACGCGTTATTGTTCCATTATAACGATCAACGTAAGGGTAATCGCGTAAATCTTATTTTTCTAATATTATTCTTATAGCTTCCTACGGATGACTCGCTTTATCTTTTCCATGATACAAGTCAAGGATTCCTATCTCCACTATATATATACACATGCACACATATCACGGGGAAAAATTAAGGAAAATAGCAAATATCCATGAGAGATCGAAAGGGCGGAATGGGTGCCTAACACCTTCCCATTTCGTAACTTAGCCTCCGAACCCTTCTCAAGTCATTTTGGTTTCGTATGCACCAGTATGTCTTTAAATGCCATCCTTCGAGATGGCTTCCCTTTTTCTTTTGTCTGTTTTGAGTAAAATAGACTGGCAACTCTGAATCTCTCTATATTTTTTTACACCTCATCTCAAATGATGCAGGTCCAAGTGCTCCCGAGAGGGATGTGCAGGACTCGAGGATCCTTTCGCTCTGCATGCCCTCCCGCACGGCGAGGATCGGGGATGGCCACAGTGGCGACTCCGTTGGGGATATGTGTATTTTGAGGGCTTGACTCTATTTGCATGGATGCTACATTTGTTTATGTTTTCCCCTATATCCTCATGTTTCCCCTTTTCCATGTGTATCCCATGCTTATGGTTATGTTCACACACTTGTAGAAAATTCTCCATGTACACTTCGCACCACGTGCACCTAGGATCACATATATCCACATATTACACGCATCACTTATCCATACTTGGTGTACCTTGGGTACTCGTACTTTGCTCCCTGTTTGGCACAATCAAGAAAGGTATTCTCATCATACAATACTAATAAGAGAATCATGCATGATTCACACGACATCACCAAAGAGCATTGCTATTGACCAAATTTTACCCTGTAACTGGAGGGTCACTTCGTGATGGGCGCTGGTCTGGCAGGTCGCAGTTAGCCTAAGCGGTATGACTCTCACCTTCCATTGGCCAAGTACCTTCGACGTATATCGAACGATTCCCCCACATCGTACCGCTTGACCGAAGTCATAACAGGAGGTATATCGCAGGGAATTCGTTCACGTACGCTGAGTATATCGAATTTTCTCTCACACGTATCATCCCCACGAGGTATATGGTGAGGCAATTCACGTACACTCAGGTATATGAAATGGCTTGTCCACACGTGCCGATTGCCCATAAGAGAAAGTCGTATATCGTGGAAGTCACGCCAAAGGGGGAACCCATACCGATTCACCAAACCAACTCCATACCCACATATAGGTGTCAAACCTAGGACACGCACTTTAGATTACCGGTTTCAAACCGAAACTCTGCCAAAATTCTAGCTCGATCTGTCGTCCAGTTTTCGTGCATTTTTAAAATGGGACCCTGTTCCTGATCCTAATTACAAGTCCAACCGTAGCTTTGCATATGTTAAAAACACCACTTTTCTAGGCTCGGGTCCCGTCCGGCATTGCATTAAGGAGAATTAAATACAAGTGAGAACATAATAATCATAATAATCATGCTGAGTTCCGTATCCAAAAACATTTCTCCCTTCTTTATCAAAAATCCAAAAACATTTCTCCCTTCTTTATCAAAAATCCAAAAACATCTATCCCTTCTTTATCAAAAGTCCAAAAACATTTATCCTTTCTTTATCAAAAAATCAAAAACAAAAAAAGAAAAATAGTTTTTCCCTTTTTCTCAAAAATAAATCTCATCCTGCACCTTCTCAGGTCGATTGCAAGCCCTTGGCCTGGCTCCCTATTGGCTTTGGTCTTCAGTCAAATCACCCTGGAGTTTTGTCCATTCCTCTACTACTTCTTTCGAGTTTGGAATTCATCCACTTTCTATAGGGAATACAGATCAAGCACCAGTCATACAGCCAAATCTGATGACAGTCCTAGCTCAGCTCATGTCCAATATTGACAACCTCCAAACTGAGATTCGAGAGATGCAACGAAACTAGGTTCCGATTCCTCAAGAGACCTAGGACCTATTACCTTGTGTTATGGATCCACCCAAGCCTATCTGGGTTCTCAAAGAATATCAGCATGCTCCGCATGCCCCTCCTATCAATGGGCCACCTCCTGCCTAACTTCCGATGCCAAACATTTCCCAGCCTGTGGCTAACCTGCCTATAGTTGCTGATCCAAAAGAGGAGGAGTTGAATAAAGTCAAAGAGGATCTCAAGATGCTCACCAAGAAGTTTGACCAAGTCAGGATCTCTGGGAATTATAGGGACTACACCCACATGTCTCCTTATCCTAAAGCGAGGTTGCTCGAGAAGTTCAAGATGCCAAATATCGAGAAGTTCGGAGGGAGTTGACCCCCGATTGTTCATCTTTGCAGTTATCATCGTTCCATGACCCTATTGGGGGTTTCTGAATAAGTGATGGCCCAATTGATTCAGCAAACTTTTAAGGATAGTACCCTCCGATGGTTTTTATCTCTTGAGGAATCCAGAATCCGTCACTGGGAGGATGTAGCCTGAGAATTCATATCGCAATATAAATACAACGAAGAGCTTGAGGTCACCCGTCGTGATTTAGAGCTACTCAAATAGAATCCAGGAGAATCAGTCAGTAACTTCATAACCCGATGGAGGAAGCAAGCAGCTACCATGACCAATCGTCCATCTGAAGAAGAACATGTCAACATAGTGAAGAAAAACATCTTGCCCCATGTCCGAGCGACGATGGGAGGAAAATACTATCCTCACTTCTGAGCTCTCAGAGAGGCTGGAGTAGAAATCAAGGAAAGCCTAGTTAAAATAGAGGTTGAACCGAGGAAGGTGTCCGAACAGTTCACCCCTAGAAAGTATGACAAGCCTGTCAGTGCTACAATCTCAACCATCAACAACATCTCTCAACCAACCACATCATGGGCACCAGAAAGCCACCCTGCCTTCATTCGAAGGGAATACACTGATCTCCATTCTCCCCTCTCCAAAGTTTACCAAGCCCTCTTAAGCCGAAACCTCATCAAATCCTTGGATACACGTCCATTGCCAAATCCACTCCCAAGAAACTTCAAGGCCGATGCTCATTGCGCCTTTCACTAAAATGTCAGCCATACCACCGACCAATGCTTTCACCTTCGAAACATAATCCAAGATCTCATTCACCATCTCCCCACTAGCCAATCCTAAGACAAACACTACTCACAATCCACTTCCAAATCATGCCATTGCCCTCTTCTTAGAAGAAAACCCAAATTTCGATCCGTCAACTCAAATCACACCCATACACTCACTTAAACCTATTCAAATTTTCCCATATTTCCTCCTACACCCTACTAGCCTCGCTGATCAAGCACTGTCACTACTTACCAAAGCATGCATCACCATCCGTACCCGTTCTGTAAATGGAAGTATGGAATTATCAGAGGTGTTAAACCAAATCCTAGAGTTCGGGCTGAAATTTCCCTCACAGATGGTCATCGATTGCCCGAGTTTCAGCACACTATTCTTGGAAGCATGAAAGTGGGCTCGAGATTCAGACAGGTGGGTGGTACCAACCGATGAAGTCAGCCTAGATGATGTTGCCTAGATTATGGCAGAATTCTTCGAGAAAACCAACAGCATTTGTAGTATCATCCGGTTACTTGACACTTTGAAGCTACAAGGGCACTTGGTCCCTTCAATCACACATATCCCCTCAGAATGGGAGGACCTGTATGAAGAAGCCGTTAGAGTAGTGGAATGCATTGACTTTACATGGAAAGACAGAATTGTTTCCACCGGATGGGGGGAAGAATTCAAAGATTCGAGCGAAGAACAAGCTTCAGGAAGATCTGCCCACTAGCCGACATATGTGGGATGATATCATTCGAAGAACTCCTCGGAGAAATAAATGGAGTGGCAGAACAACATGAGATTGATAAGGAAACGGGATTTATGTTCTTTACTTCTTTAGTGAATCACATGGCCAAATCAGGGAGACATTACCAGGTTCCAAGCTCACTACCAGCAAATGACAAAGGGAAGGGCGTTGAAAACCTTCCTATGCCAGAGATGACCATTGAGGAGAGCAAGATCCTCAATCAACTGAAGAAAACTCAAGCATACATCACTCTATGGGGAATTTTCATATCTTCCTAGCTACACATAAATGCTTTAATCAAATTTCTCACTGGACCCATAATTCCTCCCTGTACCTCACCAGAAGAAGCGGTAATTCTGGTCGTATCCTTGACCTCTACCCAAATGCTATCATTTTCTGAAGAAGAAATCCCCGGAATTGGGCCAAATCACAATCATGCACTCAACATCTCTGTCTAAGTTATGGGGAAGGCCGTGCCACTCTACCTTGTTGATAACGGATCCGCCTTGAATGTTTGCCCTCTGAGAACCTTCAAGTGTTTAGGCCAGAAAGAAAGTGACCTTGCTCCAACCTCCGTCGATGTACGTGCCTACGATAATACCTGTCGTGAGGTGATCGGATCTATAAAACTTGTAATAAGGGTTAGCCCTATAAACCATGTCGTTGAATTCCAAGTCATAGATCTTATTTCAACCTGTTTCTCGGACGACCCTGGATCAACAGTATCAAGGGTGTGTCTTCCTCACTCCAACACGGGTCAAATGATATGCTCCTATTAAGATTCCAAGTTGAGCCACTCCTACTCCCAACTGGGGACGGTTTTAAAGAAAGGGTTTGTCCAGAATATGACCCTTATGGCAATGTCAATGTGATTTAGATGTTCAAAAACATGCACTTCATGCCCGGGCTGGGATTAGGGTAAAGACAACAAGGGATACTTGAGCCCATCGAACTGAAGAAAGATTTTCCTCCTTGTGGATTGGGGTATCAACCATTAGAACAAGAGATTAGAATGATCCACCAGTCTTGACCAAAGAGAAGATTAGAATGAATCCCAACTATCTCAGGTGACTCCTTGAATGGACGATTCATCAAAGAAGGCAAAGACTTTCCCTTTTACAGTTTCTGAAAACCATGGTATGACCACACAGACAAGAAGATAAATCCTAGAATGGAAATCTTTTTCCAAGATAGCTACCCATGGGCCGAAAGTTTCCAACACCGAGTACAACCGCTCATCAAAGATATCAAAGAGACTAAGGAAAGTTATTCCGAAGATTCCTTCAACTTACAGACACTGGGGCTAACACTCTACATGATTCATTCAGGCAATACATCAATGGATCCATCCCATCTGATTAAAGTTGCTGATACACCTCTCCTCAACTGGCATGCTGTGCCAGTTCTACCTCTCGAAATCCCCCTAACCCCATTGTTTACCTTATTTCTTCTTCTACTGTCTATCCTTATTCAAATGTAATCGAGATCTCTTTTGATAAGGTTCTCAATGTTATTTTTCCTATCAATCAAATAAACGAAGATTTTTGACTATCTTGTTGTGCCTTACATTAACTGCTTGGATTCTAATCAAACTTTTGATGATGATGATTTTGCAAATGAACAATTCTTAACTGATATAAATAAGGTTAATAATAAATAACATAACCATGTTCAAGTTAATGAAGAAGAAACTGTTGTTATTAATCTCAGTTCTAGTAGCCAACTATGTGAGATTAGGATAAGGGCCACCCTTGGCAAGCATGAGCGTGCACAACTCAAAGAATTGTTGAAGGAGTTCGTGGATGTCTTCACATGGTCCTATGATGATATGCCCGGCATTGATTTTGAAAGAGCTCAGCACGAGATCCCCACTCTCCCAGATTACAAGCCGGTTAAACAAAATTTGAGAAAACTCCGCACCGAATGGTCGCTCAAGGTCAAAGAAGAGGTGGTCAAACAGTTAAACGTGGACTTCATTCGGGTGATCGAATATCCCATATGGATAGGAAACATAGTACCTGTACCGAAATCGGGGGGAAAGGTTCGAAGGTGTGTAGACTATTGAGATTTAAACAAAGCTTCACCAAAGGATTATTATTCGCTACCCAATATCGACATGATCGTGGATAACACAGCCAGTCATGCTCTCAAGTCATTCGTCGACGGGTTTGCCCAATAAAACCAGATCAAGATGCACCTCGACCAACAAGAAAAAACCGCATTCATCACCCCATGGGGAACCTTTTGCTACACCGTTATGCCATTCGGTCTCAAGAATGCTGGGGCTACCTACCAAAGGGCTGCCACAACCATCCTGCACGATCTGATTCACAAAGTGGCGAGGTTTATGTGGATGATATGATTATCAAGTCCAAAACTAGGGAAGGTCATGTTCTCACTCTCCGGAAGTTCTTCGAACGACTGCGACGATATCAGATGAGACTTAATCCACAAAAGTGTGTCTTCGGCGTTACAAAGGGAAAACTCTTAGGATTCATAGTCAGTGAAAAGGAGATAGAAGCAGATCCTGCAAAGATGAAGGCCATACTTGAGATTCCACCACCCCGAACAGAGAAAGAAGTCCGGGGTTTTCTTAGGAAATTGCAATATATCAGCCGATTCATCAGCCAGCTAACCTCCATCTGTGAACCAATATTCAAGATCCTCCAAAAGGATTCAACTAAGGTTTGGAATGAGGCCTGCCAAGAAGCTTTTGACCGAATCAAATAATATCTGACCCAACCTCCAGTGCTCATGCCACCACAGCCTGGTCTCCCTTTTCTCCTATACCTAACCATAACCGACACTGCAGCTGGGGCTTTGCTATCCCAGTACCTTGAGGACTCCCGCAAATAAAGAGCCATCTATTATGCCAGTCACAAATTGGTTGAGTACGAGGTCAACTACACTGCTTTGGAAAAGGCATGTGCCGCACTTATCTGGGTCACCCAAAAGTTACGACACTACATGCTCGCCTTCCCCATCAAACTTGCATCCCGAATGGACCCCATCAAATACCTTCTTGAGAGACTCGCCTTATCCAGTCGAATGGCCCAATGGTTGATGCTCCTAACCGAGTTCGACATCATGTACGTCACACAAAAAGCCATTAAAGGAAGAGCCATCTCTGACTACCTCGTCGATTACCCCATAGACGAAGCAGATGTCCGGATCTCCAAATTCCCAAATGAAAATATCCTCTGCATCACTCAAGACCGTCTTCGATGGAAAATGTTCTTTGACGGCACTGCCAACAAAAAGGGATATGGCATTGGGATACTTCTAATCGCCCCAGATGACTCCCACACTCCCATTGCCATTAAATTGGATTTCCCCTGCACCAACAACATGAAGGAATACGAGGCATGCACAGTGGGCCTCCAAGTTGCTCTCAATAAAGTCTTTCAATACCTTGATGTCTACGGGGACTCTGCCCTTGTCATCGATCAAGTTCTGAGAAAGTGGAAAGTCAATGACGAAAAACTCCAACCCTTTCATGCCCAATTAAAAGAGTTAGCCTCCCGGTTTCGAGATATCACCTTCCATTACCTACCTCGAGCAAAGAATAACCTAGCCGATGCTCTCGCTACCTTAGCCTCCATGGTCGACATGCCCGAGGGAATAACAATGACCCCCTTCCTAGTTCAAAAGCAAGACAAACCGACCCATCGCTACCATATTAAGCTTGTCTCCACCGAATATCCCGAACTAGCCGATTGCTGGTACTATGATATCTGGTGCCTCCTCAAACATGGTAGATATCCCGAGGGTTCCAATAAGAAAGATTGAACAACCCTCTAAAGACTGGCCGCCTAGTACATTATCTGTCATAAAGCCCTGCAAAAAAGGAACTTCGATGGAACTCATCTACACTGTATCGCAGGGGATGAGATTGAGAAAATAATGCAGAAAATCCAGAGTGGGGAATGCGGACCCCACATGAATGGTCACATGCTCACCAAGAAGATCATCCGACAGGGCTAATACTGGACCACCATGATCCAGGATTGCACCGCTTATGTCTGGAGATGCCTCAAATCCCAACAATTCTCTAATCTTCAACACTTGCCTCCGCGAGAGTTATACAACATTACCTCTCCCAAGACGTTCTCCACCTGGGGTATCGACATCATAGGGAAGGTTACACCAAAGGCTTCAAACGGACATGAGTTCATCCTAGTCGCCATTGATTACTTCACCAAATGGGTCGAAGCTGAGTCATACGCAGTGTTGAACACCAAGAAAGTGGCCAAATTCCTCAAGAACAATATCATCTACCGATATGGGGTCCCGCACGAGTTAGTGTCAGATAACGGGTCGCATTTCGAAGCAGAAGTCACAGAAGTAGTCAACAAGTATGAGATTCAGAGACACAAATCTTCTCCCTACCGACCTCAGACCAATGGTACAGTTCCAGCCGCCAACAAGAACCTCAAAGCTATCATCAGCAAGATGACCGAAAGTTGTAGGGATTGGGACGATCGGATCCCGTTCTCCCTCTAGGGCTATCGAACCTCAATCCGAACCTCTAATAGGGCTACCCCTTACTCCCTGGTCTACAGCATGGAAGAAGTCCTACCTGTGAAGCTGGAAGTACCCTCGCTACATGTCATGCTCGAAAGCAAAGTTAGTGAAGAAGACTGGTGCCAAAGCCGTCTTGATGAGTTAGGCCTCCTAGATGAAATAAGATTAAAAGCTCTTTACCACATACAGGGGTACCATTTCCTAATAGCGCGATCATTCAATAAGAGAGTCAAGTACCGTGGTGTCCGGGAGGGGGATTTATCCCTCAATGAGATAATAAAACCCATCTGGGACCCCTGAGGGAAATTAAAGCCCAATTGGAGTGGCCCCTACATTGTGAAGAAAATCTTATTCGGCGGTGCCGCCATGCTCACTGACCTAGATGGGGAAGAGATCGCTCGTCCAGTTAACCTGGACCGTCTCAAGAAATTCTACCACTAGTCTGAAATCTCGATGCGCTACGACTCTTCTCATCCCCCTTCTATTCTAAAAAAAAGAAAAAAAAAACTCATGATTTCCCTCAACCCAGAACTACGTGGGCATGATCCTCTGCAAAAAATATTTTCAAACAAAAAAAAAGAACTTTTCAAAAAAAAAAAAACAGAGGTACATAGGCAGCTCATACACCTCACATGAGTGCGGCCCTTTCTTTTTCAAAAAATACCATTCTTTTCTTACCTTCGAGAACGGCGGTTCATTCTAAAGAATACTTGAACCAAAGGATTATGTATGCCTTAGCGATCAGTATAGATAACTCAAAATAAAAAACTCATCGAAAGGCAAAGCTGGATGATCAGAAACTTATTTATTTCATTAATAAGAAATTACAGCACGGATTACATAAGAAAAGGAACGGATAACTCCCTTCCCCCAACTACCATAAAAAGCCAAATAAAATCCCCGCATCTATTACATAAATAAACTCTCTAAGAGTCCTACCCACAGCTACCAGAGAAGCCTGCACCCTCATCATCTACATCCTAAGGTCCCCAAGTTTCTCCTGCCTGAATAGAGTGTCGTAAACACTCCATAGACCGATACGCTCGAACCATCTTCAAAAAGACCACAACACCCCCTTTCACGGTGTTAGATAAAACAAACCATCTTTGTATAGTCTCCACTGCAACCATCTTGCTAACTACTTTCCTCCAAAGCCACTTCATATAATCTTTGGGGACATGCAAAACTTTCCCGACAGACTTGGAGGGATGGATCGACATATGCCGATTTTCTTATAGAGATCCAACCAACAGACGCAGGCGCTCAGTCAAATCTTCTACCGAAAATAAATTTGAGGTCCGAGGTGGCACGACCTGTGCCCAGCCAAATTGGCGCAGAAGCCGCCAAGGGAAATAAAACGAGGTCTGCCTGAGACCAACCAGCTGCACATAGGAATACTCTCCTAGCTCCAGAACAGGCTTCAACTGCCCCCACCAAGGAACTGATTAATTCAGACCACGATCCCCATGCTCCACAAGCCAATGCTCCCAGTTCTCAACATACAAACCAACACTGATGAAGTAACATGAAAAGAAGTTGGGTACGACTGACAAGGGATATTCTAGAGGAGTCACCAAGCGGAATCTTTCAGACAACCACATGACAGTATCACGGGGATACCCCTCAAAAAGTTAGAACGACCTTCTCTCCAGGCATCCAGGCCATTCAGGGTCTCCGCCAGTATCACCATCGCAGGATTGCGACGGTATGACATCCATGAAGTAATGGCTGCAAGTTGCGGGTCCACCTGCGATTCTCCAGTCACTAGCAATAATTTTAAAACCAGACCCAGAACAACGGCTCCAGCATAGCCAGCATCACCTACTTCCCGTAAATGCACGGACTGTAACACCGCCAGGAGGGAGATCATTCCTCTAACAACCAATGATCTATCCACCAAAGGCGAAACACGAAGAAGCCCGACCAACAAATCCCTGGGAGAACGAGAAAATTCGGGCAAAGCCACGGCAACACTGGGATTTACACCCAGCATGGCAGAAAATTCCTCGTAAATAGGAAAAACTTCATCCAACCCAAAGATGAATACGTGGTCTTTGGGGTACCAGAATTGTACCACTGCAATCAGCACGTTCCACACAAGAGGTCGATTGCGCCACAGGGAGACTCGACGCATGGTGAAAGCATCATAGTCAAGATTATAAGAGCACATTGCTTCCAATGCTTCCAAGTAATTAGCAAACTCAATGATACCACGGAGAGCCATCTTGCAAGGCTAAGAAACAATGGACAAGTAGGTGAGAATGCAAAGGTGTGATGAAAACTCTCCACCCTTACCCTTTTTTATACTTGAGAACCCTCTCAAGAGACATAATCCCTGCAGAAATCAGAGGGAATCCTACCCCACAAGGTACCAAAGGCTTAAGAGGGTACCAATAAAAGCTTTGAATTGATGGGACTGGACTGAACTGTCGATAGGCAGGACAGGGTGCTTGCCGATCGGCAACCCCCCATTTTTAGAAATTTCCCTTTTTCCTCTTTTGTAAAATTAGAAAACTCAATAAAAATAAATTGATATTCTTAATAGAATTTCAAAATCCCTTTTCCTCCTTATATAAATTTCCCTTTTAATTAAAAAACTTTCCTTCAAAAAAATTCCAAAAATATTCCTTTTTACGATCTCAGTAGCAAAGTAAAAAGCGCATGTGCATGCATTCATTCATCATTAATAAAGGATAGTAAAAAACTCCATTGCATTGCATCCATTTGTTTCTGTGTTACATCTTTGCAGGAAATAAAAAGAAAAAGAAAAAATAACGGGACTCAGCCTGAACCCACATTCTCTCTCTCTCCCACTAAGAGCTTTCACCCCTGCGATGTGCTCTTTGTCCCCTACGGCGAGACGATGCGCCACCACTACCCGAGCCAGGTTCCTCTCCGGATGATGCATAAGGCACCAAGCAAGAAGGGACATGAACCGCGTCTCGAATGTGAGCAATCGCCGAAGATATCCAGTCTCTGATGTCCTTTAGCCAAGTGGTAGACACTAGGACTTGCTGCAAGGAAAGGCGAAATCAATGTGAAAACAGGGATGACCAAAATAGAAAAGAAAGAAAGAGAGGAACATAAAGGTATACTGTAGGTCGAAGAACCTCCTCTGTCAAACTTAACTCCTCCGGATCCATCGTATAAGGACGGTGCAACATAGGCACCATCCCTCCATCAGCCCGCCGAATGTTATACGAGGGGGTATGTAACCGCACAAAAGGAACCTCTGAAGTCACCGCCGTCGCAGATGTCGTCGGACCACTGCCACTATGGGAAAATCCCACCGCCCAACTCGAACCTACAGGAGGAAAAGTCAGGGAATCATATATGCTGGGCACCATCAACCAGCTCGTCACAAAGTCCATATAGTCATACGGCGCAGCCGTATCGGTGTACAATAAGTAGGACTCGTCGATCATCGTCGTGATCCTCTCATCCTTCGACAGTAGTCGCCCCCACCTCATAGATGTAGGAGGCTGCACAGGTGGCACCACCACTTCCTCCTTAGCAATCTGACAAACCACCCACACCCTAAGGTACTAGGAATGGCCGAACTAATGCGCCAACAAATGCCTCATCCGCGCATTCACCCCAGTTGCCCCTGCATCCTGAATGGCTGTCCCCTAGGGATAAAAGTTCACCTGAAAATCTCCAAGCAGTCATAAATCAATACAAGATCAGAAGGTGCAAAAACCAAGATTGAAATGGAAAGATTCTTACCCTACCACTTATCAGGTCATTCAAAACCTGACGCATCACCTCCAGAGAGAGAGATCCCTTCGACAGCCAATTAGCCTTACACCATTGATACAATCGATAGAAGTCCCAAACAGTGTCGTTCTTCGAAGTGATCAGTGGGGTATTACACCCAATCACCTCATAGAACCACGTCTGAATTCACAAAACAAAAAGTGACACATAAGGAATATGCGAATGCATGAAAGAAAAATGTGGATGCATGAACAGAAATGCACAAACCAAAGAATACCTCAAGAAGGTACGTGGCCCCAGTAAAGGTCTATCGGTAGCACCGGATGAATGCATCCAGAGATGAGTAAAGGGTCGCCAAATTCAGACTCCCCCAATCATAGAAAGGGATGTTCGAAAACATCCTCAGGTACAAGAAGAACCACAAATGGACGACGTCACCGCTCGATGCCACCATGAAACCTCCCAACACCAGCAAAATGAATAATCGAGCCATCTGCCTCACTTGAATCCCATCCTCCACATCAATCTCCCTGCCCAACAGAACATCCTTCAGCAGGGATAGTCGGATGGAATCCCCAGAAACTATCCTCCCTACATCACCAAGTGCCGCACGCACTGCCTCCTGTCTCAACCATAAAGAGCGATCCACCTTTATCTTCTCTCCATCACAATCCAACCCCAACAGCTGCTGCAAGTCTATGGGAGTCACAGTCATCTCCCCGAAGCCAAAATAGAAGGTTTGGTTAGTATCCCACCACCTCTCTCCCAAAGCGCACAGGACCGTTGTCGAACGAGGCATCTCATCCAGCACCGATGCCAACCTCCTAAAACTCGCGGATGATACCACCCAACACACCACAGGTGGGAGATGCTCCCAGACATCCCTGAGCCCCGTTGTCCCGCGGGCGCGCATGTTCTTCAAAAAAATATCAGACTGGTAAAAAGGAAAAATCTCAAGTTAAGAAAGAAAGAAAAATCACCAAAAAGAAAGGAATGCCAGAGGTTGGGCTACTTACATAACCGCCGGGACTCACTCTCGAAGAGAGATGATGCGATGGCTCCCACAGTAAGGTCCGCTCATCCACAAGAGTCTCAAACGCATCAAAGGAGTTATCACTCCCCAAAGCAAGAGGCGCCCTAGCCCTCCAATCCACATTCGCCCTGTCATCAATGGTCAACCCCTCCCGGTGGACTGCAGTGCTCACAAAAGTGGCCATTTCTTGAAGATCGGAATGATAGAATTATTTGCAGAGAAGCCGCAGAATGAGAGAAAGCAAAGAAGCTGTGAAAAAATAAAGGGATTCGCCCCCTTTATATAGGATGCCAAGCGCCATGCGAATCGGCACTTCCCCCCACTATACCGATCGTCACTGACTCCTTACCTTCTTGAAGTAGCCCAAAAGTCTATGCCACTATCGAATGGCACCCTTCATACCATGCCGACCAGCACCCCCCTTAAATTTCTACAGAAAATCCCAGAAAATACCAGAAAGCCTCGAAAAATCCTCGAAAAATTCCTAAAAATCCCAGGAGGGATTTAGAACATTTTCACCAAGAAAATGTCGCATTCCCTCAAGCGAAACCCCTATCTCCCAGAGAAATCCTCAAAAACCAAGTGAATCTCCTCCAGATAAAGCCCCGGAGGATCTCTAAGGATCACCTGATCACTTCCCCAGTGGAGTTTTTACAGCACCAAAATTGGTTGTTCCCCCCTGCGAGGCCTCCTAAGGAAACAAAAGCTTCCCCATCTATCAGCTCCCTAGCTCAGATCAAAATCATAAGGCACTTTCTCCAACGAAATCAAAATCCAGTCTTTATCCACTCTTAGGTCAGAATTGACCTCGGTCTTGGATCGTCACCTGAGTTGGGTCAGAATTGACCCCGGTCCTCGGTCGTCACCACTCTTAGGTAAGAATTGACCTCGATTTTGGATCGTCACCTGAGTTGGGTCAGAATTGACCCCGGTTGTCACCACTCTTAGGTCAGAATTAACCTCTGTAGACACCCCATTCTGTTACCCCTAACTCTCCTTAGGTCCCTAGTACCTCCCTTCATCACTATAAACCTATGTCATGTCCCGAGTACTGACCTAGAAGCCATCGGGCACTCCCCGGCTCAGTTTGACCCAAAAGTCAAACTCTTAATCTCGATTGAGACTTAATAAATCTTTGAAGGGAACTGAATACCCTTTCCAACGGTCCATCCCGTGCGCGATTCTAACTTACCATGCGGACGAACGATTAATTTGCGTCTGAAACCTAACCTAGAGGCCGTTGGGCGCTCCCGGGCTCTGTTTGACCTATGTCAACTCTTCAGCTCAATCGAGGCTAAATTAATCTGTAGAGGGCACTGAATCCCCTTTCCAACGGTCCATCCCGTGCACGATTCTGACTCTCCATGCGGACGAACGATCCGTTTGACTCCGAGAGGTCACCGAATGCTTCTCGGGTCTGGTTGACCAAAGTCAACTATCCAAATCGGGTCAAACTCTTTGGAAAGTCGAATTACATCTCCTAACCTTTCCAACGGTCCACAGCGTGCACGATTCAGACTTACCATGCGGACGAACGATCCATTTGCGTCTGAATGATTCCCCGTCCAATGGACCGACAAACGCTTTCGAGCCATATTTGACCCAAAGTCAACTCCTGAACCCGGAGCGGTCCAAAGGACTTTTGAAGGTCTTTAAAATAAATTTCTAACGGTATGCCCCGTGCACGATTCTGACCAACAGTTTGCCCTCGGTGGCCAATTTTCCAAAAAATCCTGAAGCGCATTGCCAAATGGCAGGTTCTAGACCCTTCCTATCGGCACCTGCCGATAGGCAGTGGCATGCCAATGCCGATCGGCAGTCACCTGGGACTATAAAAAGAGGTCTTGACCTTATTCACAAGGGGAGCCCATATCTGACCAAATCGCTCTCAGCGAATCCCAAAAACCTCTCTTGAAGGAAGCGTGATTTCAACTCCCAAATCCCTTTTTTACTTCCACTTTTCATCATCCTTTTCATCAAACTTGGTGAATTAACCACTCTCCATCATCATACAAGTGCAAGGGCTGCTCTCCAACATTCAAGATCAAGCTCAAGATCTTCAAGAAGGTCCAACTTTCTCAAACTCTATCTTAAATTCTCTTAAGTTCCCAATGACTTGTTTTCTTACTTACCATTTTTATTATCTCATCTCACACATCCTAAATATACCCTTTATTTAGTATTATTGCACATCTCATAATTTCATATAAATAAAACCCAAAAAACATGAAAAAGAGGGTTGCTCATAAATTCCAAGTGGGATTCTCACACTTGTTCCATACTTTTCTCACAACTAAAACACTTTTTCTACACACACACACACTCACAAATAAGAGATCCCCATTTGGATTTATGGGATAAACCCCACCCCTCATTTTGTATGCGAACTATGTGGACTTTGATGCCTTTGTTGGCTACGTAGGCGTCTCGGGGTAAAACCCGAGACTCGAGTCCTTTTTTTTACTTTTTATCTTATCTTCTATCTTCTCTAAATCCATTTTCCTTATATTCTATATATTTGTTCTTATTAACGTATTACTCCATATGCGTTATCGTTCCATTATAACAATCAACGTAGGGGTAATCGCGTAAATCTTATATTCTAATATTATTCTTATATCTTCCTACGGATGACTCGCTTTATCTTTTCCATGATACAAGTCGAGAATTCCTGTAAGGCCCTAAATGTGATTAGGAATGTTAATTATATGATTAATTATAAGTTATATGTTATAAGTTGATGAGGGGTGTTAAACACATTAATTATTATATTTGGGGGATGCATAGTCATGTGATATATGTATTGGTTGCATTAGATGTTAATTAAGCTTATGATCGGGGATAACTTGTTTAGATGGTATGATTAGTTATGTGGTTAAATGCATCATGAAAATATGTTTTAAATGCATCATTATGTTTATAAAAAAATTAAACCAAGGTGTTGGTCCGAAATTGGCATTGTTAGGTCGCCAAGTGTGAAAGTTTTGAGATTTTCAGTAAATTGTTACCCTTCTGTTCGGGCCCAAAATAGGCATAGTTGTTTTATGATTTGTGGAAAATAAAAAATATAAAAGTTGTAGATATATGAGATAAGTTTATAACATAACAAACGGTGTGTAAAACAGAGGTCCAAGTAAGGAGTAATGCTGAAATTAGGAAACAAGGGCAAATATGTCTATTCGTTAAATGGTATTTTGTCTTATTAGTGGAACACATGGATTGTTTTGATTGGACCAAGGGGAGGTGCCTTATGACGACTTAAAGAGTTAAAAATACCCCTTGTTCTTCATTTTAATCAGAATTTCAAGTGGGGTTGAGAGTTACTTGGAAGAAAGAAAGGTTATGATGAATTAGTGAAGGATTAAGGCAGATTATCGAGAGATAAACAAGCTTATGTATCCAAAGGTGCTTAGGTAAGATTTAACTTATAAATTTCATTATTTACATGATATAGGGTGTTTTATATGATATTAAAGATAATATTTAAGGATGATATAATACGTGTTGTTACGTGTAGGTGGGTATGTGTAGGTTGTATATATGAAGTATGTTGAATTCATACAACTAAGGGTGTAATCATCATGTTAATCAAATTGGTGTATTTTGGTGAATACTCAATGGAATCGATTGATTCAAGTTGGATATGAAACTAAAATTATACATACATATCATATCCGAAAATTATGTAAAAATACCAATAAATGCATCTTGGGTGATAGCTTGAAGTTTGGGTATGAAATCTGCCCCAAAAGCATAAGTGCGCACACCAGGTGTTCGATGTTTTGCTTGACTTAGTAAATGAACTCTAAAAATTATGCAACATCAATTTTATATTATTCAATATGTTTAATATATGTTTCCATGATTTATAACTGATTAGGACATTATATATGCTTGAAAAATGTTAAGTTATGCTTTGATGGTCTACTCAGACCTAGATGTATTAAAAGAGGCATAAATCATTGAATACTTATTGGAATCAAGAAATTCCAATTGGAAATATTAGAGAACATATATGGGTATGGTATACTTGATGGAGAGAATAAAATACCTTCTGGTTTGGCTTGGGGGTTGTGTTTAAGTTTAATTTTTGTTGTTGTTTTTCTCCAGAAATTATTTGGAAAATGTTGTAATAAAACAGGCATAACTTTGTCTAGAGAATTCATAATTTAATTCCGTAAATTGCGTTAGAACCCTAATGAATAAGGTGGTATAGAAATGTGAAGTATCATATTCAATTAGTTTTCAGTTATGTTATATTGACCAACTGATGTGATGTGTTACTGAGTTTAATGTGATTTGGTGTATTCAAATACTAATGATGTTAAATTGTTAGGTGGGGAAGCGACTAACACTACCATACCAAGGAAATAGTTTTCGTATTAATCTTAGTACCAAATTAAAGGTGAGTGGCCTATCCTATGAAATATAGATGCTTATATGTTCATATGGAAATGCGTTGTAAAACTCATGTGTTAAGATGCTTATGGGAGTGATGTTGTATTTATGGAACATATGCATATGATTAAGAATGTTATGTGATGTTATATAATGTTATGGGCTGAGGTGGGTCCTTTAGCTAATGTTAAGGACTGTGGTGGGTCCTACGGGATGTGGCGGTCCCGTTAACTCAACTTAAAGGTTTGTTGTACTCGGGCCTAATTATGGGATGTGGTATCCCCAATAACTGGGAGTTAATTGGAAAGGCGGGTCCAGGCTTGCGAGAGTTACACAATTCCTGTTGGGTTATGACATAAGAACATAAAAATTGTTATTAAAATTGGTTATATATATGTGATGTATGTGTGGAATATAGTCATTCACTAAGCTTGTGTTGCTTACACTCCTATAATGTTATGTTTCAAGTATGCCCATCTTTTGGAGTTCACTGCTAAGTTAGGACATTAAATGGGAGAGTGGAGGATAAATAATGTGAGTTTTATATCAACAAACTTATTGGGTAAATGTTAAAAAAAAATTATGTAAGTAAATTTGTTTGGTTCTTTTAAGTTGTGCATAAAGGTAGCTATGTTTTCATCCAAACATGCCCTTGAAGAAAAGAAAAGAAAAGAAAATCTTCTGTTATTTTTCAAAAGGATTCAAGTACCATATTGTCTAATGGGGATTTATCTCTAAATAAAAGGTTGATTTTAAGTTAATTAAGTTGGGGCGCGACAACTTGGTATCAGAGCATGGTTATTAGGTTCTGGACAGGGTGTGAGGGTCTAGATTGGCAGTGGACGTAGATACGGTTTTGAGTCATAAGTATTCTGTTTCAAGGGATGCATTTAAGTATGTTAGATTCCTGAGGCGTGGACGGGAATGTTTTGTTATTAAGTTTTAAATTGTCTTTGTTGACTAACATCTGTTAGTTATACATATATATTGTTGTACGTGATATGAAATGCAAGGATCTTGCAGGAAAGGAAATAAAATGTTAAGGTTTATTCGGGGATGACAACGAATACAGGTATTTTAATATAAAGCATTGCATTGTTTTATATGTTGTATGAAAAAATGTTTCATTGAAGGAAAATATTTAAAGACACAATGTGGTATAAAAGTTGTAATCTCTCCTTATACTGGTATATGTGAACTTGGCAAAAATTATAAAGTATTGGAGGTGATCGCTTCCTATGTTGGTATATGTGGACTTAAGTCATGTTACGTGTATCATTATGAATGGGTTCTCTCCTCATCTGTATGGGAGAGTGATGTACGGGAACAAATATTCAATTAAAGGATGAGAAATGAGAAGAATTATTGTTACATGATTATAATGAGACTTAAATTGTTGGAGTGTAAATAAAAAATGAAGATTCACATAGTAGAGGTTAAATGATAAGGTTAGTAGTTGTATATGTTTATGTTAAAATGTGAAATAAGTATGAAATTTAATAACTAGTCGATATATCATAAGTGATCAGAATGTGAATTCATAATGAATTATTAAAAGTAGAATAAAGAGTAATAAGAGTTAAGATGTACGTCTTTAATAATGTTACCCGTCGTGATTTAGAGCTACTCAAACAGAATCTTGGAGAATCAATCAGTAACTTCATAACCCGATGGAGGGAGCAAGCAGCTACCATGACCAATCGGCCGTATGAAGAAGAGAATGTCAATATAGTGAAGAAGAATTTCTTCCCCATCTCCGAGCAACGATGGGAGGACAATACTATCCCCACTTTCGAGCTCTCAGAGAGGCTGGAGTGGAAATCGAGGAAAGTCTCGTTAAAATAGATGTTAAACCGAAAAAGGTGTCCGAACAGTTCACCCCTAGAAAGTATGACAAGCCTGCCAGTGCTACAGTCTCAACCATCAATAATATCTCTCAACCAACCACATCATGGGCACCAGAAAGCTGCCCTGCCCCCATTCGAAGGGAATACACTGAGCTCCATGCTCCCCTCTCTAAAGTTTACCAATCCCTATTAATCCAGAACCTTATTAAACCCTTGGATCAACGTCCATTGCCAAATCCACTCCCAAGAAATTTCAAGACCGATGCTCATTGCGCCTTTCACCAAACTACCGGACATACCACCGACCAATGCTTTCACCTTCGGAACATAATCCAAGATCTCATTGATCGGGGTACCATCTCCCCACCAGCCAATCCTAAGATAAACATTACTCAAAATCCACTTCCTAATCACACCAATGCCATCTTCTTGGAAGAAAACCCATATTTCGATCCCTCAACTCGAATCACACCCATATACTCTCCTAAACCTCTTTAAATTTGCCCATATTTCTTCCTACACCCCACTAGCCTCGCGGATCAAGCACTGTCACTCCTTACCAGAGCATGCATCGCTGTCCGTACCCATTCTGAAAATGGAAGTATGGAATTATCAGAGGTGATAAACCAAATCCTAGAGTTCGGGCTGAAATTGCCCTCACAGATGGTCATCGATTGCCAGAAATTCAGTACACTAGTTTTGGAAGCACGAAAATGGGCCCAAGATTTAGACAAATGGGTGGTACCAACTGATGAAGTCAGCCTAGATGATGTTGTCCAGATTATGGTAGAATTATTCGGGTAAACTAATAGCATTTGCAATATCAGCGGGTTACTTGACACTTTGAAGCTACAAGGGCGCTTGGTCCCTTCAATCACACATATCCCCACAGGATGGGAGGACCTGTATGATGAAGCCGTTGAAGTTGTGGAATGCATCGACTTTACATGGAAGGACAGAATTGTTACCACTGGATGGGGGAAGAATTCGGAGATTCGAGTGAAGAATGAGATTTAGGAAAAACTAGCCCAATAGCCAACATATATGGGATGATCTCATTTAAAGAACTCCTCGAAGAAATAAATAGGGTGGCAGAACAACCTGAGATTGACAAGGAAATGGGGTTCATGTTCTTTCCTTCCTCAGTAAATCACATGACCAGATGAGGGAGACGTTACCAGGTTCCAAGCTCACTACCAGGAAATGACAAAGGGAAGGGCGTTGAAAAACTTCCTATGCTAGAGATGACCATCGAGGAGAGTAAGATCCTCGATCAACTGAAGAAAACTCAAGCTAACATCACTCTATGGGGGCTTTTCATGTCTTCCCAGCTGCACAAAAAATCTTTTATCAAGTTACTCACTGGACCCATAGTTCCTCCATCTACCACACCAGAAGAAGCGGTAAATATGGTCGGATCCTTGACCTCTACCCGAATGCTATCAATTTCTGAAGAAAAAATCCCCAGAATTAGGACGAATCATAATCATGCACTCAATATCTCCATCGAAGTTATGGGGAAGGACGGGCCACTCTCCCTTGTCGATAACGGATCCGCCTTGAACGTGTGCCCTCAGAGAACCTTCAAGTGTTTAGGCCTAAAAAAAAGAGACCTCGCTCCAACCTTCGCCGTTGTGCGTGCCTACGATAATACCCATCGTGAGGTGATGGGATCCATAAAACTTGCAATAGGGGTTGGACCTATAAACCCTGTCGTTGAATTCCAAGTCATCGACATCCCAGCTTGTTTCAACCTGTTTCTCGGACGCCCCTGGCTCCACAACATCAAGGGTGTGTCTTCCTCGCTCCATCATAAATTGAATTTCTTAGCCGATGAATAAGTTATCACCATTTTGGGCGACGATAAAAATGTCGAGGGTGCAAGAACCAGCAGTCCAATTCTTGAGATACAGCACGGGTCAAGTGATATGCTCCTACCAGGATTCTGAGTTGAGCCACTCCTACTCCCGGCAGGGGACGATTTCAAAGAAGGGGTTTGTCCAAAATATTACCCTCATGGCAATGTCAATGTGATTCAGATGTTTGGAAACATGCACTACTTGCCCGGATTGGTGGTAGGACATAGGCAACAAGGGATACTTGAGCCCATCGAACTGAAGAAAGTTTTCCCTCCTTGCGGCTTGGGGTATCAACCATCAGAACAAAAGCTCAAAATTATCCGCCAGTCTCGACCAAAGAGAAGATTAGACTGCATCCGAACTATCTCAGGAGACTCCTTAAATGGACAATTCATCAAAGAAGGCGAGGACTTCCCCTTTTGCGGTTTTCCAGAACCATGGTATGACCACACAGACAAGAAGATAAATCCGGGATTGGATATCTTTTTCCAAGATAGCTACCCATGGGGCGAAAGTTCCCCACACCGCGTACAACCGCTCATCAAAGATATCGAAGAGACTGAGGAAAGCGATTTCGAAGATTCCTTCAACTTGCAGATACTGGGGCTAGCACTCTACATGGTTCATGCAGGCACTACATCAATGGACCCATCCCATCTGATTAAAGCTACTGATACACCTCTCCTCAACTGGCATGTTGTGCCAGTTCTACCTCTTGAAATCTCCCCTAACCCCAATGTTTACCCTAATTCTTCTTCTATTGTCTATCCTTGCTCAAATGTAATCGAGACCTCTTTTGATGAGGTTCTCAATGTTGTTTTTCCTATCAGTGAAATAAATGAATATTTTGAGTATCTTGTTGTGCCTTATATTAACTGCTTGAATTCTAATCAAACTTTTGATGATGATGATTTTGTAAATGAACAATTCTTAATTGATCTAAATAAGGTTAATAATAAACAACATAACCACGTTCAAGTTAATAAAGAAGCGACTGTTGTTATTAATCTCGGTTCTAGTAGCCAACTGAGCGAGATTAGGATAGGGGCCACCCTTGACGAGCATCAGTGCACACAACTCGAAGATTTACTTAAGGAGTTCGTGGATGTCTTCGCGTGGTCCTATGATGATATGCCCGACACTGATCCTGAAATAGCTCGGCATGATATCCCCACTCTCCCAGATTATAAGCCAGAAAAACAAAAATTGAGGAAACTCCGCACTGAATGGTCGCTCAAAGTTAAAGAAGAGGTGGTCAAACAGTTGAACGTGGCTTTCATTTGGGTGATCGAATATCCCACACGGCTAGCCAACATAGTACCTATGCCGAAATAATGAGGGAAGGTTCGAATGTGTGTGGATTATCGAGATTTAAACAAAGCTTCGCCAAAGGATGATTATCTGCTACCCAATATCGACATGATCATGGATAACACAGCCAGTCATGCTCTCAAGTCATTCGTCGATGGGTTTGCCCAATACAACCGGATCAAGATGCACCCCGACCACTAAAAAAACCATTCATCACCCCATGGGGAACCTTTTGCTACACCGTTATGCCATTCGGTCTCAAGAATGCTGGGGCTACCTACCAAAGGGCTGCTACAACCATCCTGCATGATATGATTCACAAAGAGGTCGAGGTTTATATGGATGATATGATTATCAAGTCCAAAATTAGGGGAGGTCATGTTCTCGCTCTTCGGAAGTTCTTCGAAAGACTACGACGGTATCAGATGAGACTTAATCCACAAAAGTGTGTCTTCGTCATTACAAAGGGAAAACTCTTAGGGTTCATGGTCAGTGAAAAGAGGATAGAAGAAGATCCTGCAAAGCTGAAGGCCATACTTGAGATGCCACTACCCCGAACAGAGAAAGAACTCCTGGGTTTTCTTAGGAAATTGCAATATATCAGCCGATTCATCAGCTAGCTAACCTCCATCTGTGAACCAATATTCAAGCTCCTCCGAAAGGATTCAACCAAGGTTTGGAATGAGGCCTGCCAAGAAGCTTTCGACCGAATCAAATAATTTCTAACCTAACCTCCAGTTCTCATGCCACCGCAGTCTGGTCTCCCTTTGCTCCTATACCTAACTATAACCGACACTGCAGCTGGGGCTTTGCTAGACCAATACCTTGAAGACTCCCGTAAAGAAAGAGCAATCTATTACCCCAGTCGTAAATTGGTCGGGTACAAGGTCAACTAAACTACTTTAGAAAAGGCATGTGTCGTACTTGTCTGGGTCACCCAAAAATTATGACACTACATGATCGCCTTTCCCATCAAACTTGAATCCCGAATAGATCCCATCAAATACCTACTTGATAAACCCGCCTTATCCAGTCGAATGGCCCGATGGTTGATGCTCCTAACCGAGTTTGACATAATGTATGTCACACAAAAAGCCATTAAAGGAAGAGCCATCTCCGACTACCTCGATGATTACCCCATAGACGAAGCAGATGTCCGGATCTCCGAATTCTCAGATGAAAATATCCTATGCACCACTCAAGACCGCCTTCGATGGAAAATGTTCTTTGATGGCACTTCCAACAAAAAGGGATATGGCATTGGGATACTTCTGATCACCCCAGATGACTCCCACACTCCCACTACCATTAAATTGGATTTCCCCTGCACCAACAACATGACGGAATACCGGGCATGCACAGTGGGCCTCCAAGTTGCTCTCAAGAAATTCTTTCAATACCTTGATGTCTACGGGGAATCTTCCCTTATCATCGGTCAAGTGTTGAGAAAGTGGAAAGTCAATGACGAAAATCTCCAACCCTTTCATGCCCAATTAGAAGAGTTAGCCTCCCGGTTTTGAGATATCACCTTCCATTATCTACCTCAAGCAAATAATAACCTAGCCGATGCTCTCGCTACCTTGGCCTCCATGGTCGACATGATCGAACCCCCTTCCTAGTTCAAAAGCAAGACAAACCGACCCATTGCTACCATATTAAGCTTGTCTCCACCGAAGATCCTGAACTAGCCGATTGCTGGTACTATGATATCTTGTGCCTCCTTAAACATGGTATATATCCCAAGGGTTCCAATAAGAAATATCGAACAACCCTCTAAAGACTGGTCGCCCAGTACATTATCTGTCATAAAGCCCTGCTCAAGAGGAACTTCGATGGAACTCATCTACACTATATCGCAAGGGATGAGATTGAGAAAATAATGCAAAAAATCCACAGCGGGGAATGCAGACCCAACATGAATGGTCACATGCTCGCTAAGAAGATCATCCGACAGGGCTAATACTGGACCACCATGATCCAGGATTTCACCGCTTATGTCCGGAGATGCCTCAAATCCCAACAATTCTCCAATCTTCAACACTTGCCTCCGCGAGAGTTATACAACATTAACTCTCCCTGGCCATTCTCCACCTGGGGTATCCACATCACAGGGAAGGTTACACCAAAGGCTTCAAATGGACATGAGTCCATCCTGGTTTCCATCGATCACTTCACCAAATTGGTCGAAGCTGAATCATATGCAGTATTCAATGCCAAGAAAGTGGCCAAATTCCTCAAGAAAAATATCATCTGTCGATATGGGGTCCCGCACGAGCTAGTATCAGATAACGGGTTGCATTTCCAAGCAGAAGTCACAGAAGTAGTCAATGAGTACGGGATTCAAAGACATAAATCTTCTCCCTACCGACCTCAAACCAATGGTGCAGTTGAATCCGCCAACAAGAACCTCGAAGCCATCATCTGTAAGATGACCGAAAGTTTTAGGGATTGGGCTGACTGGATCCCGTACGCCCTTTGGGGCTATCGAACTTCAATCCGAACCTCTACTGGGGCTACCCCTTACTCCCTTATCTATGGCATGGAATCAACCCTACCTGTGGAGCTAGAAATACCCTCGCTACGCTTCATGCTCGAAATCAAAGTTAATGAAGAAGACTGGTGCCAAAGCCGTCTTGATGAGCTAGCCCTCCTAGATTAAAGAATGTTAAAAGAACTTTACCAAATACAGGGGTACCATCACCGAATAGCGTGATCATTCAACAAGAGAGTTAAGGACCGCGGTGTCCGGAAGGGGGATTTAACCCTTAAGGAGATAATAGAACCCATCTGGGACCCCAAAAGGATATTCAAGCCCATTTGGAGTGGCCCCTACTTTATGAAAAAAAATCTTATTCGGTGGTGCCGCCATGCTCACTGACCTAGATGGGGAAGATATGGCTGATCCAGTCAACCTGGACCGCCTCAAGAAATTCTACCCCTAAGTCCGAAATCTTGGCGCGCTACGACTCTTCTCATACCCCTTCTATTCTAAAAAAAAGAAAAACTCTTCATTTCTCTCTACCCAGAACTACGTGGGCCTGATCCTCTACAAAAAAATATTTTAAAACTTTTCAAAAACCCCAGAGGTACGTAGGCAACTCATACACCTCACATGAGTGCGGCCCTTTCTTTGTCACAAAATATTATTCTTTTCTTACCTCTGAGGACGGCGGTTCATTCTAAAAATACTTGAACAAAAGGATTATGTATGCCTTAGCGATCAGTATAGATAATTTAAAATACAAAATTCATCGAGAGGCACAGCTGGATGATCAGAAACTTATTTATTTCATTAATAAGAAAATTCAGCATGGATTACATAAGAAAAAGGAACGGATAACTCGCTTCCCTGTTAACCAAAAAAACCAAATAAAATCCCCACATCTGTTACACAAAATAAACTCCCCAAGAGTCCTACCCACACCCACCAGAGGAGCCTGCACCCTCATCATCTACATCCTGAGGTCCCCAAGTTTCTCCTGCCTGAATAGAATGCCGTAAACATTCTATGGATCGATGAGCCTTAACCATATTCGAAAAGACCACAACACCCCCTTCCATGCTGTTAAATAAAACAAACTATCTTTGTCCAGTATCCACTGCCAAAATTTTACTGACTATTTTCCTCCACAACCACTTCATATAATCTTTGGGGACATGCCAAACCTCCCCGACGGACTGAGGGGGACGGGTCGACGGACACCGACTTTCCCACAGAGATCCAAGCAACAGACGCAAGCACTCAGTCAAATCTTCTACTAAAAAGAAATTCGAGGTCCGAGGGGGCATGACCTGCGCCCAGCCAAATTGGCGCAAAAGCCGCCAAGGGAAATAAAAATAGGTCTATCTGAGACCAACCAGCTGCACATATGAATACTCTCCTAGCTCCAGAACTGCCTGCAACTGTCCCCACCAAGACACTGACCAATACAACCCACGAGCCCCATACTCCATAAGCCAATTCTCCCAGCTCTCAACATACAGGCCAACGCTGATGAAATATCGTGAAAAGAAGTTGGGTACGGCCAACAAGTGATACTCTAGAGGAGTCGCCAAGAAGAATCTTTCAGACAACCACGTGAACAGCATCACAAGGCTACCCCTCAAAAAGTCAGAACGACCTTCTCTCCAGGCGTCCAGGCCATTCAGGGTCTTCGCCAGTATCACCGCCGCAGGATTGCGATGGTATGACATCCATGAAGTAATGGCTATAAGTTATGGGTCCACCAGCAGTTCCCCAGTCACCAACAATAATTTTAAAACCAAGCCCAGAACAACGGCTCCATCATATCCAGCATCACCTACTTCCCACAAATGCACGGACTACAGCACTGTCGGGAGGGAGATCAATCCTCCAACAACCAATGATCTGGCCACCGAAGGCAAAATACGAAGAAGCCCAGCTAACAAATCCCCGGGAGAACGGGAAAATTTAGAAAAGGTCGCTGCAACCCTGGGATTTACACCCAGCACGGCATAAAATTCCTCGTAGGTAGGACAAACTTTTTCCAACCAAAAGCGGATTACATGGTCTTCGGGGTACCAGAATTGTACTGCCGCCATCAGCACGTTCCACCCAAAAGGCCAATTGCGCCACAGGGAGACTCGACGCATGTTGAAAGCATCGTAGTCGACATTATAAGAGCACATTGCTTCCAAGGCTTCGAGGTAGTTGGCAAACTCGATGCTACCAGGGAGAGTCATGTTGCAAAGCTAAAAGATAATGGGCAAGTGGGTAAGAATGCAAAGGTGTGATGAAAACACTCCACCCTTACCCCTTTTTATACTTGAAAACCCTCACAAACGACATCATCCCTGCAGAAATCGGAAGGAATCCTACCCCAAAAGGTACCAAAGGCTGAAGAGGGTACCATTCAAAACTTTCAATTAATGGGACTGGACTGAACTACTGATAGGCAGGTCAGGGTGCTTGTCGATCGACAACCCCCCATTTTTGGAAATTTCCCTTTTTCCTCTTTTGTCAAATCAGAAAATTCAATAAAAATAAATTTATATTCTCAACAGAATTTCAATAATCCCCTTTTCCTCCTTATATAAGCCCTTTTTTATAATTAAAAAACTTTCCTTCAAAAAAATTCCAAAAAATATTCCTTTTTACGGTCTCAGCAGTAAAATAAAAAGTGCATGCATTCATTCATCATTAATAAGAGATAATAAAAAACTCCATTGCATTGCATATATTTATGTTCTGTGTTACATCAATTTTGCAGGAAATAAAAAGAAAAAACAAAAACAACGGGACTCAGCCCGAACCCACATTCTCTCTCTCTCTCTCTCTCTCTCTCTCTCTCTCTCTCAAGAGCTTCCACCCCTGCGACATGCTCTCTTCTGAAAAATGTTACTAAAGCCATTTATTAAAAATAAACTATTTAAGTAACTCCGATCGGTTTTTTTAAGAAACTCTTTTCATTAAAACCAAACTATTTGAACACAAGATGTGTTTAATAAATCAGTATGTACGAGATCTATTCAAGAATTGAATAACAGGTTTATAAAGTAGTTTACAAATCTTAAACTCAGCACAACCAAGAGTGAGATTAGGAGATGCAGAAAGATTATGTTCACGATGTTTTTTACGTGGTAAAACCTCACCAATTGAGGAAACATCCACGACTCCCTCTACGGAGTAAAATGAAAAATCCACTAAAACAAATATATGAGTTACAAACTATATAACCAACATGCAAACAACTCAGTCCTATATACGTTTAGGAATGTACCCTCTGGTGTCCTTAAACTTCTCTGCAGTTCTGATTGTAGATGTAGTTCTCCCAGTTTGTTAACTTCTGATTTGTTCCAGCACTTTACGTCGACTCTTTGTTCCTAAGATCTTATTACCAACACTTTTCGTGTTGTAGGGTGAAAGTGTTTGTGAAGGTGCTTTCTAACACATGCATGCACACACACACACACACACACACACTTATTAAGTACAAACAGTCCTAACAAATTACAATACCACTATATGCTGTGATCTTTTCTTTTTCTTTCTTCTTACAAAACTTTTCACCTTATTTGACCTTTAAATCATTCCCAGAATCCACGGATACCTTGCTAGGAAGACAGACAAGGTCTTAATCAATCTCAGAATTTAGACAAACTTTTCGAGATTGAAAACCTCCAAGTGAGATTCCAAACTAGGTCAAAGGTTTAATTTTACAAGAACTAGAAACAGAAAACATTTATTGTTGATTTCAAAGTAAGCAAACGTTTTAAAGAAAATAATCAACAATATATTTCTCAAGATGAGAAATAAAATGAAACTAAGTGTAATGTAACATGAATAACTCAGATCTGGAATTTCTATGAAATCTGAAAGTAGGTCTGAGTAAAACGTTTAAGTTGAAAACAAGATCAAGAGAACACGAGGTTACAGCAACAAAAAAAAACTCAACTCAAACTCTCAAACTCTCAAGAACACTCAGAGAAGTGTTTTGGATATGGAGGAATTTGAATAAGTGTTTGAGTTTGGATGGAAAAGGTTTGATGAACAGGGTTAGGGTTTCTAACTCTCTTTCTTCTCTCTGTTTTCTCTCTTCTCTCTCTTCTCTCTCTACTCTGTTAATTTCTCAGAGGAAATGAAAATGGCAAAAGTCTTCGAAGTCTGAGAGAAGGGTACCTTTTATAGGGTAAGGAGAAGGTTTGAGAGGCTGGCTCAAAACCAAGGGCCTGGATTAAGTCAAGCCAAATTGACTTAGATCTAAGGGTTCTAATAAGGCGGTGATTAAACGAGTTCTGATTGGTCTAAAGAGTTGTACTGGGATTCACCAAGACAACATACAGAGCGTTGATAGCTAATGATCCAAGGGCTAGGAATGAACGTTGTTTTAACTCAGTAAAGAAACACAACTTCAGCTAATCAGACGAGGATAGGTGTCACACCCCAAACCCAATATCCATACTAATCATTTGTTAATGGAATAATTAGATCATAATCTTGAGCCCATTGGAAATATGATTCATTTATCAATATTTTCCTACATAATGTGCATAATGAACATAATATTATTCTTATATCATAAAATTCAATATCAGAGTCATAATTAAGCGAACATGCAATACCGTGATTAACTATGATCAACTCAATCCATACTAAATCAATATATACAACGTGTGAGTATATTAAAATTTTCAGTGTGACAACGATAAAATCCCATTTTTAAACCCCGGCTCTCTCCAACGGTGCAACTCTCAAAGCTACTGGTCATATGGTATCCTAGCTGGCAGCGTATGAACCTGAAATTGTTAAAATATAAACCGTAAGCATTAAGCTTAGTGAGGTACTGCTTCCCTGCAATAGAATAACAATTCTATATCGAATATGTAGCTATAAAATCCGAACAATCCTTCCCATTGGCAATAGTAAATCATGGATCATAAGATCCAAATAATTCTGCCCATTGGCAATAACAAATCCTGGATCATAAGATCCAAACAATTCTGCCCATTGGCAATAACAAATCCTGGAACATTAGTTCCAACAAATCATTGGATCTTTGTCCAATTCCAATCCTGGATCATAAGACCCAAACAAATCCTGGATATTTTAATATACAAATAAATACTGAATACCGAAGTATTCAAACAAATCCTCTATTAGAGCTATATTCATATTTATATATGAAACAAATCATAAGTACACTCACCTTGGCAGTTTAACTGGCTTCGCCCTTGCCTTTATCCAGTACTTGTTCAATAATCTCTTCTTCCCTTCCTATCATTTTTAAAATATTAGTATCATCATAATAATATCAATAATCCAAAGAATGATTTAAACATAATTCAATCCATAAGCATCACATGATTCCATTCAAATCATTTATCACAAGTGCAGTTCCATCCAAATCCATGCTAGTATATTTAACATTTCCAAATCATAGACCAAATATAAATTCATTTATTCTTGTAAATTCAATCCTTGTCATATTATTATTCCAATACAAAAGAAGGTACATCATTTTATGTCTCATAGAGCAAGATATGCTCATTTCTTTACCACATGGCAAATCTGCCCTGTAGGCCCTCTTATCGTTCATTCAACTTCCACGAATTTACATAAATTTTCTACATCATAAATATATATGATATTTCACCCAACATCAGTAAACATATTGAAAAATACAAAATTAAAGTTTCATAATTTTTAAGGTTCGTTTGCTATGTCAAGCAAAACACCGAACACATGGCGCGCATATTTTCACCCTTAGGGCAGATTTCATACCCGAATTTCAAACTCTCACCAAAGACTCATTTCTTGGTATTTTCAAATGATTTTTGGATATGTCATACATATATGAGTCCAGGTTAATCTCTAATAAGAATCAAACAATTCCAGTAAGTATACAAAAATATATGGAAGTTTGAATAAACAAAGTTTCTAAAGAAAGCAATTTTAGGGTTTTGTGCATTCAACTTAACTTAAACTTGCATATATCCATACATATGCACCCAGGCTTGAAAGGTCAATAAAAAATCAAGTATTTATATCATATAAATCATAAATGAAAGAAAAATATCAAGATTCATGGTTGGAATTACCTTAGGGGCTTTTACGTAATTTTCTATGAATTTTTTTTGAATGTTTCTCCTCACTTTCTTCTTCCTAACCCTCACAATTGTTTTTCCTCAACTTAAAACTCTCCCAAACTGAGTTTGCTGAAGAAAGGAGGATATCTCAAGGGTTTAAGTTGGACAAAACAACCTCCACCTCCAACCAATCAATTTATAACATGTGGCATCATATAAAACAAAATATCATTTAAGGCTAAATGACTACTTTAGCCCCTGTTCGTAAAAAGACAATATCTTCCCACTCGGATGTACGTTTGATGGACCGTTCATTGCGTTACAACCCTAACGCATATATCTACAAATATATATTTTATACCTCAAGTCAATTGTTATGTCATAAAGGTCAAAACTAGTCTTAAACTTGAACATTCCTACCGAAAACTTCAAAATTTCACATTTGTAACTAGTTCGATTCTTCATGTTTTATGAAGGTAGGATTAGACTAAACATAATGAATTAACATTATATATACTAATAACATATTATACATATCACACAAGCTAATCATGATTTAAATATAATTTATCATAATTATATTCGGGTTGTCACAATTCTCCCCCAGTTAAGAAATTTCGTCCCCGAAATAGACATACCTTGGTTCTCTTAATCAAACAAATATGGATAACGCATCTTCATGCTATCCTCACTCTCCCATGTATCTTCTTCCATGGAATGCCTTCTACATGCAACTTTCACAAGTGGGATCACTTTTGATCTCAATATTTGTTCTTTCCTATCGACGATTGCAAGTGGTTCTCCCACATAGCTCAAATCTTCCTTCAACTCAATAGGTTATTCCACCAATACATGTGAGGGGTTCGCTACATACTTTCTCAACATGGAAACATGGAAAACATCATGTAATCGAGCTAACTCCTGTGGTAATGCTAACTTGTAGGCAATCATCCCGACTTTCTCAAGAATTTCATAAGGTCCAATGTAGCGTGGACTTAATTTACCTTTCTTTCCAAACCTCATAACTCCTTTCCATGGAGATATCCGAAGAAACACATAATCCCCTTTCTGAAATTCTAAATCTTTTCTTCGCTTATCCACATAACTCTTCTGTCTGCTTTGAGATGTTCTCATTCTATCTTGAATAATCTTCACTTTTTCAGTGGTGACTTCAATCAATTCTGGACCCTCTATCTTCCTTTCACCAACCTCACCCCAACATATCGGGGTACGACATCGTCTACCGTACAATGCTTCATATGGAGCCATACCAATAGTAGACTGAAAACTATTATTATATGAAAATTCTATCAAAGGAAAATATTCATCCCAATTTCCTTTAAAATCAAGCACACAAGATCTAAGCATCTCTTCCAAAATCTGTATTGTCCTTTCAGACCGCCCATCTGTCTGAGGATGAAAAGCCGTACTAAACTTCAAGTTAGTACCCATAGCATACTGCAAGCTATCCCAAAATCTGGATGTAAAAGTAGGGTCCCTATCTGAAACAATAGATACCGGTGCTCCATGCAATCGAATAATTTCATTAACATACAATCTAGAATACATATCAACTGTATACGTAGTCTTGACTGCTAGAAAATGAACGGACTTCGTCAATCTATCCACCACTACCCAAATCGAATCTGACCCCTTCTGAGATCGAGGAAGCCCAACCACAAAATCCATCGTTACATGATCCCATTTCCATTCCGGTATTGGCAATGGCTGAAGTAGACCAGTAGGTTTCTGATGCTCCACTTTCACTTGCTGACATATAAGTCACCTCGCAACAAAATCATCTATTTCCTTCTTCATATTATTCCACTAATAATGCTCCTTTAAATCCCCATACATTTTAGTGCTACCAGGATACATAGTATAAATGGAATTATGAGCCTCATCTAAAATTTCCTCTTTCAATCCACACACATTAGGCACACATAACCGCTGCGTATACAATAAAGTGCCATCATTCACAATACAAAAATCTTCAGACTTACCATCTCGGACATCTTGTCATTTCTTCTCAAGAAAAGGATCTTGACTTTGCAATTCACGAATACGGGTAGCTAACAAAGGCCTCACGCTTACATGAGCAAAGAACTTGTCCCCATCGGCTAGCTTCAATTCTACTCCCATCAATCTCAACTCCACGATGTGGGAAACTCTAGCACACCGAATACAAGATAACCTTCCCGAAGCCTTTCTACTCAGAGCATCTGCAACTACATTTGCCTTCCCTGGGTGGTAGTGAATTGTACAATCGTAGTCTTTAATTAACTCCATCCATCGCCTCTGCCTCGAATTCAACTCCTTTTGAGTAAATAAATACTTAAGGCTTTGATGGTCAGTAAAAATTTCACATACCTCACCATATAGATAATGACGCCATAATTTCAAAGAAAAGACAATAGCAGTAAGTTCCAAATCGTGTGTAGGATAATTACGTTCATGTGTACGCAACTGCCTAGAAGCATAAGCAATAACTTTACCGTACTGCATAAAAACACAACCCAACCCCTGGTGTGAAGCATCTGTATAAATAACAAAACCATCTCCACCATGCGGAATAGTAAGAACAGGTGCAGTTACCAACCTCTTTTTCAATTCATCAAAACTATTTTCGCAATCAGAATTCCATTCAAACTTAACATCTTTCCAGGTTAGTTTAGTCATCGGCAAGGCAATCGAAGAAAATCCCTTAATAAACCTTCGATAATACCCAGCTAAACCCAAAAAACTTCTCACCTCAGTGACATTATTGGGCCTCTCCCATTTTACAATAGCTTCTACCTTCTTGGGATCAACACATATACCATCTCCAGAAATAACATGGCCTAAAAATGCAACTTTTGAAAGCCAAAATTCACATTTGCTAAACTTAGCATACAATTGCTTATCTTTCAACACATTCAAAATAGTTCTGAGATGATTTTCATGTTCAACCATATCATGTGAATAAATCAGAATATAATCAATAAAAACTATCACAAACGAATCAACAAAAGGATGCAGTACCCGATTCATAAGATCCATAAATACAGCTAGAGCATTAATCACCCCAAAAGGCATCACCAGGAATTCAAAATGACCATACCGAGTACGAAAAGAAGTTTTAGAAATATCACTCTCCTTGACCCTCAACTGATGATAACCCGATCGCAAGTTTATTTTTGAAAACACTTTAGCACCCTGTAACTGATCAAACAAATCATCTATACGAGGTAAAGGGTACTTGTTCTTAATTGTAGCTTTATTCAGTTGCCTATAATCAATACACAAATGCATAGTGCCATCTTTCTTTTTCATAAATAAAACCGGCGCCCCCCACGGAGATACACTAGGTTGTATGAACCCCCTATCAAGCAAATCCTGCAACTGAATTTTGAGTTCTTTCAACTCAGCAGGTGCCATTCAATATGGTGCCATAGAAATAGGGGTTGTCCCCGGTGCTAATTCAATACTAAATTCAATTTCTCTTTCTGGAGGTAACCCTGGCAACTCACTAGGAAACACTTCTGGAAAATCCCGTACAATAGGAACATCGACTAATTGTAAAGATCCCTTCCTAGTGTCAAGAACATATGCAATAAAACCCTCACAACCCTTACTCAATAATTTCCTCGTTTGAATAGCAGAAATGATGCAACTGGGAACAATTTTCCTTTCCCCCACAAATTTAAATTCAGGCTCACCAGGCATATTAAAAACAACTTCCTTACAGAAACAATCCATAGATGCATGATATTTAGATAACCAATCCATTCCCAGAATTATGTCAAAATCAAAAATATCCAATGGAAGTAGATCTATAACTGTATCTCTAGCCCTCACAGTCAAAACACAATCACGGAAAACATATTCAACTACAATCATATCCCCCATAGGCATGGAAATACCCAACCCCACCTCTAAATGAGTGCATGGTCTATTCAGATATATGGAAAATGCATATGACACAAAAGAATGTGTGGAACCAGGATCAATCAGAACATAAGAACTTCTATGAGTAACAGAAAGTGTACCTGTCACCACATCTGGAGTAATCTGAGCTTCTTTCATTGTAAAAACTCGTCCACCTAGTCTGGAACTACTAGCTTGTCCTCTGCCCATACTTTTCACTGCACTGCCCGGAGATAACATTCGGCTTGCTACTTCACTATGTGCTGCTGGAGTCTCTGCCAATTACGGACAATTCTTCTTAATATGCCCCACTTGATGACAATGGTAGCATTCCAATCCCTTAAGCTTAGGACACTCGGATTTATAATTCCCTTCCTCTTTACAAAAGAAACATGTAACAACTCATGTCGGTGCCTCACCCTTTCCTGACCTCCTAACCAGACTAGAAGATTCTCCACCCCTAGTATCTCTGCCAAATCTCCCCAGACCTCTACCACTATCTCCACCACCTCTCTGAAATTTATGAGGTTCCATCTTAACACTTCCACCCTCACCTCCCTTAAAGTGAGATGCGTCGAATCTACTCTTCTTAAAACTCTCTCTACTCGCCACCCCTTGGTTCATTTGCCTTTCTGCTATCGTGGCTTTGTTTACCAGAGAAGCATAATCTTCTAACTCATAAGTGGCCACTCTATTTTGAATAGGCCAAATCAGTCAATCTTGAAACTTACTACATTTATCTCCTTCATCCTGCACATACTTAGTAGCAAATCTAGACAAAGCAGTAAATTTAGCATCATACTCCCTTACACACATTTTCCCTTGGGTCAAATTTATAAACTCCCTCCGCTTCTCCCTCCTATAAACCTTAGGGAAATACTTAACATACAAAGCTTTAATAAATTCAGCCCAAGTAATAACATCAGTACCTTCCATCCTGGGCACCAAATGGTTGCTGGCTTCCCACCAATATTTTGCCTCCCCTTTGAGCTTAAACACGGCTAGATTCACTTTCTGGTTATCTGGAACCTTCATAACTGCAAAGATGGTTTCTAGATCTCGGACCCACATCTCATCTTCTGTAGGTTCAACTAACCCTGAATATTCTAGAGGATTCAACTTCAAAAACTTCTCATGCATGGAATCTTTCATTTCCTTCCTTGCCTCTTTCTCAATCCTGGCCACGGTCTTTGATTCAAGATATCGAGCCTGTTGTTCTGCCATTTGCGCCATATTTCTTTCTTGTTGCTCTGCCATCCTCATCATTGTCTGCACCATCATCTGAATCTCTGTAGGTTGTTCATTCTCTATGGCCCTTCCAGCAACACTCTGCTCTTCTTCAGTATTGTCTGTACGAGAAGTTACTCCCTCTTCTCGATGTTGTCCATCCCCAGGTTCCATCTGGAATTATCTATAATATAACAAAGTTCTAACAACCAATATAAACATTTTATACTACTAAACTAATGGTTAGTACATACACAATTAATAAATATCAAATCAACTCAATACTGCCATCTAACCGTCACACACGTCCAAAATTAATAACCACACTCTGATACCACTAATTGTCACACCCCAAACCCAATATCCATACTAATCATTTGTTATTGGAATAATTAGATCATAATCTTGAGCCCATTGGAAATATGATTCATTCATCAATATTTTCCTACATAATGTACATAATGAACATAATATTATTCTTATATCATAAAATTCAATATCAGAGTCATAATTAAGCGAACATACAATACCGTGATTAACTATGATCAACTCAATCCATACTAAATCAATATATACAACGTGTGAGTATATTAAAATTTTCAGTGTGACAACGATAAAATCCCATTTTTAAACCCCGGCTCTCTCCAACGGTGCAACTCTCAAAGCTACTGGTCATATGGTATCCTAGCTGGCAGCGTATGAACCTGAAATTGTTAAAATATAAACCGTAAGCATTAAGCTTAGTGAGGTACTGCTTCCCTGCAATAGAATAACAATTCTATATCGAATATGTAGCTATAAAATCCGAACAATCCTTCCCATTGGCAATAGTAAATCATGGATCATAAGATCCAAATAATTCTGCCCATTGGCAATAACAAATCCTGGATCATAAGATCCAAACAATTCTGCCCATTGGCAATAACAAATCCTGGAACATTAGTTCCAACAAATCATTGGATCTTTGTCCAATTCCAATCCTGGATCATAAGACCCAAACAAATCCTGGATATTTTAATATACAAATAAATACTGAATACCGAAGTATTCAAACAAATCCTCTCTTAGAGCTATATTCATATTTATATATGAAACAAATCATAAGTACACTCACCTTGGCAGTTTAACTGGCTTTGCCCTTGCCTTTATCCAGTACTTGTTCAATCAGCTCTTCTTCCCTTCCTATCATTCTTAAATTATTAGTATCATCATAATAATAGCAATAATCCAAAGAACGATTTAAACATAATTCAATCCATAAGCATCACATGATTCCATTCAAATCATTTATCACAAGTGCAGTTCCATCCAAATCCATGCTAGTATATTTAACATTTCCAAATCATAAACCAAATATAAATTCATTTATTCTTGTAAATTCAATCCTTGTCATATTAGTATTCCAATACAAAAGACGGTACATCATTTTAGGTCTCGTAGAGCAAGATATGCTCATTTCTTTACCACATGGGAAATCTGCCCTATAGGCCCTCTTATCGTTCATTCAATTTCCACGAATTTCCATAATTTTTCTACATCATAAATTTATATAATATTTCACCCAACATCAGTAAACATATTGAAAAATACAAAATTAAAGTTTCATAATTTTTAAGGTTCGTTTGCTATGTCAGCCAAAACACCGAACACATGGCGGGTATATTTTCACCCTTAGGGCAGATTTCATACCCGAATTTCAAACTCTCACCAAAGACTCATTTCTTTGTATTTTCACGTGATTTTCGTATATGTCGTACATATATGAGTCCAGGTTAATCTCCAATTATAATCAATCAATTCCAGTAAGTATACAATAATATATGGAAGTTTGAATAAACAAAGTTTCTAAAGAAAGCAATTTTAGGGTTTTGTACATTCAACTTAACTTAAACTTGAATATTTCCATACATATGCACCCAAGCATGAAAGGTAAATAAAAAATCAAGGATTTATATCATATAAATCATAAATGAAAGAAAAATATCAAGATTCATGGTTGTAATTACCTTAGGGGTTTTTACGTAATTTTCTATGAATTTTTTTTTGAATGTTTCTCCTCACTCTCTTCTTCCTAACCCTCACAATTGTTTTTCCTCAACTTAAAACTCTCCCAAACTGAGTTTGCTGAAGAAAGGAGGATATCTCAAGGGTTTAAGTCGGACAAAACAACCTCCACCTACAACCAATCAATTTATAACATGTGGCATCATATAAAACCAAATATCATTTAAGGCTAAATGACTACTTTAGCCCCTGTTCGTAAAAAGACAATATCTTCCCACTCGGATGTCCGTTCGATGGACCATTTGTTTTGTTAAAACCCTAGCTCATATATCTACAAATATATATTTTACACCTCAAGTCAATTGTTATGTCATAATGGTCAAAACTAGTCTTAAACTTGAACATTCCTACCGAAAACTTCAAAATTTCACATTTGTAACTAGTTCGATTCTTCATGTTTTATGAAGGTAGGATTAGACTAAACATAATGAATTAACATTATATATACTAATAACATATTATACATATTACACAAGCTAATCACGATTTAAATATAATTTATCATAATTATATTCGGGTTGTCACAACATGTGTTGGTTATTAACAGGATAACAAACGCGCGTCCAAAGTTAATTAAAACCACACCCTCAAGTTTACTCCACTTTCGGATTCTACCCAAGGTAACATTAGGCTAATATAATAAACAAATTATATTTACAAGTTAACCCCAGAAACTTTTAAATCAAGTTTTATTTAAGAAAACCTTATTTTAAAAATGTTTAAAAAATCCCAAAAAATTATTAAAATTCCAATTTATGGATTTAAACACACTCAACACATGTACACACATAATTATGCAATATGATTTGCAAAAAATTAATTCTAGTGTGTGTGAGTGTTGGCAATAGGTTCTTGATCACTATAAGATAAAGAGATGAAGTAGCAAACCAACTTCTGAGGTTCTTTGGATTCTAGGTAGGACACAATTTTGTCATAATTTCCAAACTACATGAGCACCTATACAATATAGACTCAAGTGAGTCAAAAGTATAAGGGCTTCAATCTCCCCCTTTGGAAATATGAGACAAAATCTCCTTTGAGTCATCTTGCACTCGTAGGGCAACAAGAAAATAAAAAAAACTTATTCATATCAAAATTCTATCTACTCAATACCTAGAAATTAAAAAGTACATAACTCAACTAAGTACATTTGAATACCCTATTAAAACTGTTGAGAGTAACTGTACAATAAGAACCTGCAATAATTCACTAAGATCAAGCTGTTTAGCATATGTAAGAATTGAATAGACTCAAATTTCTCCCCCATTTTGTCTCAAATGGACAAAGGGAAAAACTTGGATAAACAGCAAATAGATTAGTCAGCATAAACCATAACAATAGATTTTCGTAATGAAATGAATCTATTATAATCTAGAGGTTTGGTAAACATATATGCGAGTTGTAGACCAGTAGGAAGATAATTGATTTCTAATTCCTTAGATTCAACCAATTCACGTATAAAATGATGTCTTATTTTAATATGCTTTGTTCGCGAGTGTTGAACAGGGTTCTTAGAAATATTAATCGCACTTTGATTATCACAATAGAGATGTAATTGGTTTTCTTGAATACCATAATCACTTAGCATTTGTTTAAGCCACATTAATTGAGCACAATAGCTGCCAGCGGCTATGTGTTCAGATTCAGCTGTTGAGAGTGATGTGCAGTTTTGTTTTTTACCACTCCATCCTACCAAGTTATTACCTATATAATAACATGCTCCTGATGTGCTTTTACTATCATCAGTACACCCAGCCCAGTCAGCATCAGTGTACCCAATTATAGTGCTTGGTGTGTCATTAGTGTACCAAAGTCCTAGATTTAGAGTGCCTTTGACATATTTAATGATACGTTTAACAACATTCAAGTGGCTCTCTTTAGGGTTACTTTGATATCGAGCACATACACACGCAGCATACATAATATCAGGACGCGAGGCAGTAAGGTATAGTAAAGTGCCTATCATACTACGATACAGACAGATGTTCCATTGTCATCTTTGAAAAGTTTTAACGTAGTACTCATGGGCGTTTTAGCATCTTTAGCACTCTCGAGGCCAAATTTCTTTACTATCTCTAAAGCATACTTGGATTGCGATAGAAATAATCCATCTGAATTTTTTTGACTTGAAGGCCTAAGAATAATTGTAGCTCCCCCATAAGGGACATTTGAAATTCCTTATGCATAGTTTCAGAGAAGGATTTGACTTCTGAGGGAGAAGTTGATCCAAATATAATATCGTCAACATAAACTTGAGCAATAGTGATGTGTTTGTCAAAATGTTTGACAAAAAGGGTTTGGTCATTTCCGCCTCTTTTAAAACCTTTATCTAAAAGAAAACTGGAAAGACGCTCATACCAAGCTCTAGGAGCCTGTTTAAGGCCATACAAAGCCTTTTTCAAACGAAATACATGATTTGGATGCTTAGGGTCAATGAACCCTTTAGGTTATTCTACATAGGTTTCTTCAGCCAATATACCATTAAGGAACGTAGATTTGACATCCATTTGGTATAGTGTAAAGTTCATGTGGCAAGCTATAGCAAAAAGTAGACGAACTGATTCTAAACGAGTAACAGGAGCAAAGGTCTCGTTAAAATCTATTCCTTCTATTTGAGAGTATCCTTGAGCAACTAATCTAGCTTTATTTCTAATTATTATCCCATTTTCATCAGTCTTATTTTTTAAAATCCAACGTGTGCCAACAACCTTTTTGTGATCAGGACGTGGAACAAGATACCAAACATCATGAATGACAAATTGTAAAAGTTCTTCATACATAGCAGAAATCCAGTGAGAGCCATTCAATGCCTCATTAACATTCTTTGGTTCCACAAGGGAAACAAAACATGCATAATGTGCATAGTTTTTGAGTTGTGATCTTGTACGCACTGGCTCACTAGGGTTACTAACTACGTTATTTATGGGATGATCTTTAGAAACCCAGTTAGGTACATCAGGTTTATCAATAGGTAATGAATTATCCATTGTAGAGGAGTCATTTTCTAAAATATTTGTAGACTCTTCCTCAATAGTAAATTCACCAGTCTTGCTTTCTATAGTAGTGTCACTAACAATTACATTTATGGATTCCATCAAGGTTTTAGTTCGAAGATTGTACACTCGATAAGCTCTACTGTTAGGCGAATATCCTAAAAATATGGCTTTATCTCCTCGGCTCTCGAATTTTGACAAGTGTTCCCTATCTTTGCATACATAACAAGTACTGCCAAAGGTTCTAAGGTATTTGAGATTAGGCTTTTTATTGTACCAAAGTTCGTAAGGGGTTTGTTTGGAATTCTTTCTAAGATAGACCCAATTTATAATATGACAAGCAGTACGAATGGACTCTACCCAAAAATATTTAGGTAAATTCTTGGGATATAACATAACACGTGCCATCTCCTGAAGGGTACGATTCTTTCTCTCCACAATACCATTCTGTTGAGGGGTCTTAGGAGCACTGAACTCGTGTTTATAACCTTTATAGTCACAGTATTCTACAATACCAGTGTCTTTGAATTCACCACCTCTATCACTACGAATTCTATTTACATGAGTATCCTTCTCATTTTCAATCCTAAGAAGAATTTTTAGGAAGGTTTGAAATGTTTCAGACTTTTGTTTTAAGAAGGCTACCCAGATGAATCTAGTGAAGTCATCAACCATAACTAGGATGTAACTGTGTCCACAAAGACTAACAGTTTGGGAGGGACCCATTAGGTCCATATGGATGAGTTCTAAGGGATTAGAGGTAAGAATATCTTTGACTTTCTTATGAGGTGCCTTAACAATTTTACCTACTTGACAGGAACCACAAATAAGATTGGGTATAAGTTTGATTTTAGGAACTCCTCTAACTATTTCCTGAGAGGTCAGTCTACTAAGATTATCGTAATTTATATGACCCATTCTGTTATGCCATATCTCCTTGTCATCCATTCTGGCAACATTACAGATTTCAGAATTGTTCATGACAGTGTAGCAATTGTCAGGAGTTCTGAATCCAGTAATTATGCATTCACCTTTTTCATTTAAAATTTTGCAATTTTTCTTTGAAAAGGTAACAGTATGATCTGTGTCACAAAATTGCGATATGCTAAGTAGATTTGCCTTAAAACCTTTGACTAGAAGAACATCTTGAAGAATAGGAAGCCCATCTTCTTGGAGAGTTCCTTTCCCAATGATTTGAGATGAAACTCCATCACTAAAAATGACTTTACCCCCAGCAAAGCTAGTTTTGTTAAAAAGTTTAGTTTCATCACCAGTCATATGCTTAGAACATCCAGAGTCTAAATACCAACCAGATTATGTGTGTCCATCTTTTAAAACAGTAACAACAACATTACACTTCATCTGAGGTAATAGATCATCTTTTCTAACCCAAATTGCCTTACTTTTCATCTTGCGCTTATTAGCTCTTAATTGATAAAATTTGCGAGCTTTGGATTTTTGCTGAAAAACATTTTGCACATGATTTTGAAATTTGTGAAAGACTTGGGCATTTGGCTTAGGAAAGTTCTTAGGATTCCTTCTAGTAAATGTTCTTTTAGGTTTGGTCTTTCTCTTTCTATAATTAGAATTTCTATCTGGCTGTCTAGGAAGTACATAATTGTTGCGGCTCCTCCTAGAATAGTTAAAGTTTTGATAGATATAAGGATTATAGGTAGGTTTAATGAGTCTCCTAGCATAACAATCATCAAAAGAGTTACCATATATGTCGCAGTAGGAGCAATAAAGATTGCTTAGAATATGGGTCTCCTTAGGAAAGTTTCTAAACAAAGGTTTTGAAGAGTTTAGAGGCTGAACTCTATTCCTAGGTGTGACAGTCTTGAATGCAGACTCACTCTTCCTAATAGAAGGACAGACGTATTTAGCCTTAGGTGAACTTTCATGTTTAGAGCAACTTGATTCCCCAATGTTAAAATTTTGATTTTTTGAATCAAACTCAATTTTTAAAGAATGAAAGTCTGGGCATGTTTCAATAGGTCTTTTGCCTACTGACACAAACTTGATAGTTTCAAAAGATTTTGTTTGTGTTTTCAAATTGGGGAAAAACCCTATTCCAGTTCGATCATCAGAATTGGTTTTTGATTCAGCAAAAAATTCATCAAAACATTTTGAATTATTTTCAAATTTAGTAAATTTTTTAAAAACAGTTGATGTCTTTTCTTTAGTTTTCTCCAATTCTAACAATGTCCCTTTGTATTTTTTCTCTAGAGTTTCATTTATTTCTTTTAAATCTCTGAGTTTTTCATCAAACATTTTGATTTCACTTTTATAAGCCAAACATTGGGTAGTATACTCTTCAGCATTTAGTTTAACCATAAGGCTTAGATCTTCTAACTTCTTAGTGAGATCTTTCACAATATTTTCTAGTCTAGTGCTTTTCTTGAGAGTTTTAGCATAAAGTGTGTGAATGTCAGGGAGGTCTTCATTGTCCGAGTCACTAAGTGTGGTGTGTGGAGTGACCCTTAAATATTCATTTGTTAAACTCATACACCCATTGACATCGTCATTATCGCTATCCCTTTGACTCACACACCCCGAGGTAGAACATGAAACATTCTCAGTAATTAAATAATCTAAACCAGTATAAACATGATTCTCAATAGCAGAAGTAGAGTTACTAGAAGCATTCTCATACACAGGCATAAGCACATCATCATTATATATGATCTTAGCAAAGAAGGACATGAAAGGATATAAAACATCAGATGACTCAGGTTCCTCCTTTTCAGAGTCACTTGAATCATCCCATGTTTTGCAAATGTTGGCTCTAGTGTTTTTGTTTTGAGTGTTCAAGTTAACTCTACAGTCTTATGCAATGTGCCCCAGTTTACTACATCTATAGCATTCAGTCTTCTTAAGGTCTCTATTAGGTCTAGTGTGAGAGTCCTTATGATTTTTGTCATGGTTTTTCTCATGAGGCCTGTGATTAGAGGAAGTTGGATAATTTGAATTGCGTTGTTTATTTGCCACTTTGTTTCTAAACTTAATAATTTTCTTAAACTGTTTAGTAATTAAGGCAATTTGATTGTCCAAACTCTCTATATTGCATTCCTCATCAGAATCATAAGTGGGGAATATAAGTTCAGCCTTAGTTATCTTAGAAGAGAAGCTAAGATTATAACTAGTCTGTTTCCTATTGGTTTGAATCAATTGTTTCTTAAATTCTAGTTCCATTTCCACAGTTCTAAGTTTACTACTGAGTAATTCAGGAGTGAGATTTTGATCACACATTTCCTCAATATCATATCTTTTGTTATCAAATTTCTGTGGTAATGATCTTAGAATTTTAGATACAATTTCATGTCTGTCATAAGTCACCCCATTAGCATGCAGTTTGGTCACAATATCAGTCAAGTTCATATAGAAGTCATCAAATGACTTAGTCTCAGACATAATTGAGGAGTTATATTGCTGAATAAGCATTTGGGTTTTAGCAGCCTTAACTCTAGTGTCTCCTTCATGAGCAGTGACTAAGGTGTCCCAAGCTTCCTTAGAAGTGGTACATGATGAGATTCTTTTGAACTCATGTTCATTTATAAACATAAATATGGCATTCTTTCCTTTATTATTATTTCGATAAACTTGTTTCTGTTCTTGAGTGAACTCACTTAAAGCTTTCTTAACCCTCTCATTACTTCCTTCGTTGGCTGGTTTAGTAGGAAAAATATAACCATTTTCAACAATGTCCCAGACATCATCTCCCAAATTTCCTTGAATGAAAGCAATCATCCTTACTTTCCAGTAAGCAAAATTGGTTCCATCAAAGATTGGAGGTCTGGTCAAGTTACCAAATCTTTCATTTTTCTCAGCCATAATTGATTTTCAGAAAATAATTTCAGAAACACAGGATCTCTTTTGAAAGCAGTTTACAAAGCTCTGATACCAATTGAAAAATGTTACTAAAGACGTTTATTAAAAATAAACTATTTAAGTAACTCCGATCTGTTTTTTTAAGAAACTCTTTTCATAAAAACCAAACTATTTGAACACAAGATGTGTTTAATAAATCACTATGTACGAGATCTATTCAAGAATTGAATAACAGGTTTATAAAGTAGTTTAAAAATCTTAAACTCAGCACAACCAAGAGTGAGATGAGGAGATGTAGAAAGATTATGTTCACGATGTTTTTTACGTGGTAAAACCTCACCAATTGAGGAAACATCCATGACTCCCTCTACGGAGTAAAATGAAAAATACACTAAAACAAATATATGAGTTACAAACTATATAACCAACATGCAAACAACTCAGTCCTATATACGTTTAGGAATGTACCCTCTGGTGTCCTTAAACTTCTCTGCAGTTCTGATTGTAGATGTAGTTCTCCCAGTTTGTTAACTTCTGATTTGCTCCAGCACTTTACGTCGACTCTTTGTTCTCAAGATCTTATTACCAACACTTTTTGTGTTGTAGGGTGAAAGTGTTTGTGAAGGTGCTTTCTAACACATGCATGCACACACACACACACACACACACACACTTATTAAGTACAAACAGTCCTAACAAATTACAATACCACTATATGCTGTGATCTTTTCTTTTTCTTTCTTCTTACAAAACTTTTCACCTTATTTGACCTTTAAATCATTCACAGAATCCACGGATACCTTGCTAGGAAGACAGACAAGGTCTTAATCAATCTCAGAATTTAGACAAACTTTTCGAGATTGAAAACCTCCAAGTGAGATTCCAAACTAGGTCAAAGGTTTAATTTTACAAGAACTAGAAACAGAAAACATTTATTGTTGATTTCAAAGTAAGCAAACGTTTTAAAGAAAATAATCAACAATATATTTCTCAAGATGAGAAATAAAATGAAACTAAGTGTAATGTAACATGAATAACTCAGATCTGGAATTTCTATGAAATCTGAAAGTAGGTCTGAGTAAAACGTTTAAGTTGAAAACAAGATCAAGAGAACACGAGGTTACAGCAACAAAAACAAACTCAACTCAAACTCTCAAACTCTCAAGAACACTCAGAGAAGTGTTTTGGATATGGAGGTATTTGAATAAGTGTTTGAGTTTGGATGGAAGAGGTTTGATGAACAGGGTTAGGGTTTCTAACTCTCTCTCTTCTCTCTGTTTTCTCTTTTCTCTCTCTACTCTCTCAATTTTTCAGAGGAAATGAAAATGGCAAAAGTCTTCTAAGTCTGAGAGAAGGGTTCTTTTATAGGGTAAGGAGAAGGTTCGAGAGGCTGGCTCAAAACCAAGGGCCTAGATTAAGTCAAGTCAAATTGACTTAGATCTAAGGGTTCTAATAAGGCGGTGATTAAACGAGTTCTGATTGGTCTAAAGAGTTGTACTGGGATTCACCAAAACAACATGCAGAGCGTTGATAGCTAATGATCCAAGGGCTAGGAACGAACGTTGTTTTAACTCAGTAAAGAATCACAACTTTAGCCAATCAAACGAGGACAGGTGTTGGTTATTAACAGGATAACAAACGCGCGTCCAAAGTTAATTAACACCACACCCTCAAGTTTAATCCGCTTTCGGATTCTACCCAAGGTAACATTAGGCTAATATAATCAACAAATGATATTTACAAATTAACCCCAAAAAATTTTAAATCAAGTTTTAATTAAGAAAACCTTATTTTAAAAATGTTTAAAAAATCCCAAAAAATTATTAAAATTCCAATTTAGGGATTTAAACACACTCAACACATGTACACACATAATTATGCAATATGATATGCAAAAAATGAATTCTACTGTGTGTGAGTGTTGGCAATAGGTTCTTGATCACTATAAGATACAGAGATGAAGTAGCAAACCAACTTCTAAATTCTTTGGATTCTAGGTAGGACACAATTTTGTCACAATTTCCAAACTAGATGAGCACTTATACAATATAGACTCAAGTGAGTCAAAAGTATAAGGGCTTAATCTTCCCCCTACGGCGAGATGACGCACCACCACTACCCGAGCCAGATTCCTCTCCAAACGAGGCAGATGGCACCAAGAAAGAAGGAATAAGAACCGCGTCCCGAATATGGGCAGTCGCCAAAGATATCCAGTCTCTGATCTCCTTGAGCCAAGTGGGAGACACCCGGACTTGCTGCAAGAAAAGGCAAAATAAGTATCAAAGCAAGGATGACCAAGGCAGAAAATAAAGAGAGAAAGGAACAGAAAGGTATATCGCAGGTCGAAGGAGCATAAATCAGTACAAGATCAGAAGGAGCAAAAAACCAAGATTGAAATGGAAAGAGTCTTACCCTACCACTTGTCAGGTCATTCAAGACCTGACGCACCGCCTCGAGGGAGAGAGATCCCTTTGACTGCTGATTGGCCTTACGCCATCTATACAATCGGCAGAAGTCCCCAATAGTGTCATCCTTCAAAACGATCAGCGGGGTGTTGCACCCAATCACCTCATAGAACCACGTTTGAATTTGCAAACAAAAAGAAACGCATAAGGAAAATGCGAATGCATGAAAAGAAAATGCGCAAATTTAAGAATACCTCAATAAGGTACGTGGACCCAATAAAGATCTGTCGGCAGCACCGGCTGAATGCATCAAAAGAAGAGTAAGGGGTCTCCAAGGTCAGACTCCCCCAATCATAGAAAGGGATGCTCGAAAACATCCTCAAGTACGACAGAAATCACAAACGGACGACGTCGCCGGTCAACGCCACCATGAAACCTCCAGCACCAGCAGAATAAATAATGGGGCCATCTGCCTCACTTGCAGCCCGTCCTCCACATCAATCACCCTTCTCAGCAGAACGTCCTTCAGCAGGGACAACCGAATAGAATCTCCAGAAATTATCCTCCTCACATCACCAAGTGTCGCATACATTGCCTCTGGTCTCACCCGTAAAGAGCGATCCACCTCTATCTTCTCTCCATCACAATCCAGCACCAGCAGCTGTTGCACATCTATGGGAGTCATGGTCATCTCCCCGAAACCGAAATGAAAGGTGTGGGTAGTGTCCCACCACCTATCTCCCAAAGAGCACAAGACCACCGTCGAACGAGGCGTCTCATCCAGCACAGATGCCAACCTCCCAAAACCCGCTGATGAGACCACCCAACGCAACACAGGTTGGAGATGCTCCTAGACATCCTTGAGCCCCGTCGTCCTGCGGGCACGCATGTTCTTCAAAGAAATATTAGACTGGAAAAAAGAAAAGTCTCATCAAAAGTGAAGAAAGAAAAATCACCAAAAGAGAAGAATGCCAAAGGTCGGGATACTTACATAACCACCGGGAACCACTCTCGAAGAGCGATGATGCGATGGCTCCCGCAGCAAGGTCCGCTCATTCGCAACAGGCTCAAATGCATCAAAGGAGTTTCCACTCCCCAAAGCAAGGGGCACCCAGTCCCTCCAATCCACATTCGCCTAATGATCAATGGTCAACCACTCCCAGTGGATTGCAGTGCTCACAAAGGCGGTCATTTCTTGAAGATTGGAACGCTAGAGCGATTTGTAGAAGAATAGCAGAGAGAGAGAAAGCAAAAGAAACTGTGAAAAAACGAAGGGATTCGCCCCATTTTATAAGATGCCAAGCGCCATGTCGATCGGCAACTCCCCCTACCATACCGATCGGCACTGACTCCTCACCTTCCCGATGCAACCCAAAAGTCCGTTCCACTATCGAATGACACTCCTCATACCATGCCGATCGGCACCCCACCTTAAATTTCGTACAGAAATTCCAAAAAATACTAGAAAACCCTGAAAAATCCTCAGAAAATTCTTGAAAATCCCAGGATGGATTTTGAACATTTTCACCAAGAAAATTTCGCGTTCCCTTGAGTAGAACCCCTCCTCACCAGCGAAATCCTCAAAAATCAAGTGAAACTCCTCCCGGCAAAACTTCGGAGGATCCCTAAGGATCACCTGATCACTTCCCCAGGGGAATTCTCTTACAACACCGAATTAGGTTGTTCCCCCTATGAAGTCTCCTAAAAATATTCCCTAGTTATCATCTCCCCAGCTCACATCAAAATCAGAAAGCTCTTTCTCTAGAAGAATCAAATTCCAATCTTTATCTACTCTTGGGTCAGAATTGGCCCCGGTCTTGGATCGTCACCTGAGTTAGGTCAGAATTGACCTCGGTCCTCGGTCGTCACCAATCTTTGGTCGGAATTGGACCCAGTCTCGGATCATCACCTGAGTTAGGTCAAAATTGACCTCGGTCCTCGGTTGTCACCACTCTTAGGTCAGAATTGGCCTCGGTCTTGGATCGTCACCTGAGTTAGGTCAGAATTGACCTCGGTCTTCGATCGTCACCACTCTTCGGTCAGAATTGGACCCGGTCTTGGATCGTCACCTGAGTTAGGTAGGAATTGACCTCAGTCCTCGGTCGTCGCCACTCTTGGGTCAGAATTGCCCCCGGTCTTGGATCTTCACCCGAGTTAGGTCAGAATTAACCTCGGTCACCACCACTCTTAGGTCAGAATTGGCCCCGGTCTTGGATCATCACCTGAGTTAGGTCAGAATTGACCTCGGTCCTCAGTCGTCACCACTCTTGGGTCAAAATTTGCCCCAGTCTTGGATCATCACCTGAGTTAGGTCAGAATTGACCTCGATCCTCGATCGTCACCACTCTTGGGTCAGAATTGGCCTCGGTCTTGGATCGTCACTTGAGTTAGGTAAGAATTGACCTCAATCCTCGGTCGTCACAACTCTTGGGTTAGAATTGGCCCCGATCTTGGATCTTCACCTGAGTTAGGTGAGAATTGACCTCAGTCCTCGGTCGTCACCACTCTTCGGTCAAAATTGGCCTTGGTCTTAGATCGTCACCTGAGTTAGGTCAGAATTAACCTCAGTCGTCAATCGTCACCACTCTTGGGTTAGAATTGGCACCGGTCTTGGATCGTCACCTGAGTTAGGTCAGAATTGACCTCGGTCCTCGGTCGTCACCACTCTTGAGTCAGAATTGGCCCCAAACTTGGATCATCACCTGAGTTAGGTCAGAATTGACCCCGGTCCTTGGTCATCACCACTCTTTAGGTCAGAATTCATCTCGGTCTTAGATCGTCACCTGAGTTGGGTCAAAATTGACCCCGATCCTCGGTCGTCACCACTCTTTAGGTCAGAATTGACCTCAATTATGAAACCTTTACCCTAAGACCATAGATTCGGCTTTGATCTATAGAATTGATCATCCCCAGCACATGCCTTAGGTCCTCAGAATCGGTCTCAACCCTCTGAATCGATCACACTCCCTCAAAATCATCATGTGGTGTCTATTCGACGGTCATCATTTGTTCCAAACTCACCCTTCGAGGGGCTCTATAGAAACCCCATTCTGTTACCTCCTAACTTTCCTTAGGTCCCTAGTACCTCCTTTCATCACTACAAACCTAAGTCAAGTCCCCAGTACTGACCTAGAAGTCATCGGGCACTACCCGGCTCAGTTCGACCCAAAAGTCAAACTCTTCGTCTCGACCGAGACTCAATGAATATTCAAAGGTCACTGAATACCCTTTCCAACGGTCCATCCCATGCACAATTTTGACTTACCATGCAGACGAACGATCCATTTGCGTCCAAAACCTGACCTAGAGGTCGCCGGGCGCTCTCGAGCTCTGTTTGACCTATGTCAACTCTTCAGATCAACTGAGGCTAAATGAATCTTTAAAGGGCACTGAATCCCCTTTCCAACGGTCCATCACATGCGTGATTCTGACTCTCCATGCGGACGAACGATCCGTTTAACTCCGAGAGGTCACCGAATGCTTCTCAGGCCCAGTTGACCAAAGTCAACTATCCAAACCAGGTCAAACTCTTTGAAAAGTCGAAGTAAATCTCCTAAACTTTACAACGGTCTTCCCCGTGTGGGATTCAGACTTACCATACGGACGAACAATCCGTTTGCGTCCAAATGATTCCCCGTCCAATGGACCGACAAACGCTTTTGAGCCATATTTGACCCAAATTTAACTCCTTAAACCGGGAGTGGTCCAAAGGACTTTCGAAGGTCTTTGAAATACCTTTCCAACGGTATGCCCCGTGTGCGATTCTGACCAACGGTTTGCCCTCGACGGCTAATTTTTCAAAAAAGCCTAAAGCGCACTACTAAATGGCAGGTTCTAGACCCTGCTGATAGGCAGTGGCATGCCAATGCCGATCGACAGTCACCTAGGGCTATAAAATGAGGTCTTCAACTCATTTGCAAGGGGAGCCCAGATCTGATCAAAATCTCTCTCAGCGAATCCGAAAAACCTCTCTCGAAGGCAGCGTGATTCAACTCCCAAATCCCTTTTTTACTTCCACTTTTCATCATCCTTTTCATCAAACTTGGTGAATTAACCACTCTCCATCATCATACAAGTTCAAGGGCTGCTCTCCAACATTCAAGATCAAGCTCAAGATCTTCAAGAAGGTCCAACTTTCTCAAACTCTCTCTGAAATTCTCTTAAATTCCCAATAACTTGTTTTCTTACTTAGCATTTTTATTATCTCATCTCACACATCATAAATATACCTTTTATTTAGTATTATTGTACATCTCATATTTTCATATAAATAAAAACCCAAAAAATAATAAAAAGAGGGTTGCTCATAAATTCCAAGTAGGGATTCTCACAATTTCTCCATACTTTTCTCACAACTAAAACACTTTTTCTACACACACACTCACAAATAAGAGTTCCCCATTTGGATTTATGGGATAAACCCCACCCCTCATTTTGTATGCGAACTACGTGGACTTTGATGCCTTAGTTGGCTACATAGGCGTCTCGGGGTAAAACCCGAGACTCGAGTCCTTTTTCTCACTTTTTATCTTATCTTCTATCTTCTCTAAATCCATTTTCCTTATATTTTATATATTTGTTCTTAGTAACGTATTACTCCATATGCGTTATCGTTCCATTATAACGATCAACGTAGTCGTAATCGCGTAAATCTTATTTTCTAATATTATTCTTATATCGTCCTACGGATGACTCGCTTTATCTTTTCCATAATACAAGTCGAGGATTCCTACCTCCATTCTATATATACACATGCACACATATCACGGGGGGAAACATAAGGGAAAATAGCAAATATCCATGAGAGACCGAAAGGGCGGAATGGGTGCCTAACACCTTCCCATTTTGTAACTAAGCCTCTGAACCCTTCTCGAATCATTTGGTTTCACATGCACCAGTATGTCTTTGGATGCCACCCTTCGGGGTGGCTTCCCCCTTTTTTTTTTTTTTTTTATGTTTTGAGTTATATAGACTGGCGACTCTGAATCTCTCTACTTTTTTTTACAACACATCTCAAACGACGCCGGTCCAAGTGCTCTCCCGAGAGGGTAGCGCAGGACCCGAAGGATCCTTTTCCTCCGCGGCGGGGATCGGGGATGGCCACAACCTCGGTCTTGGATCATCACCTGAGTTGAGTCAAAATAGATCCCGATCCTCGGTCGTCACCACTCTTAGGTCAGAATTGACCTCGATCTTGGATCATCACCTGAGTTAGGTTAGAATTGACCTCGGTCCTCGGTTGTCACCACTCTTAGGTCAGAATTGACCTAGGTCTTGTATCGTCACCTGAGTTGGGTCATAATAGACCCCGGTCCTAGGTCCTCACCACTCTTAGGTCAGAATTGACCTCGATCTTAGATCGTCACCTGAGTTGGGTCAGAATTGACCCCGGTCCTCGATCGTCACCACTCTTAGGTCAGAATTGTCCTCGATCTTGGATTGTCACCTGAGTTGGGTCAGAATTGACCCCGATCCTCGATCATCACCACTCTTAGGTCAGAATTGACCTCAGTCTTAGATCATCACCTGAGTTGGGTTATAATTGACCCCGGTCCTCAGTCGTCACTACTCTTAGGTCAGAATTGACCTCGGTTATTAGATCTTCACCCTAATCCCGTAGATTCATCTTTGACCTACAGAATTGGTCATCCCCCAACACCACTTCAGGTCCTCAGAATCGATCTAAACCTTTGATCGTCATTCCATCCCCAGCACACTCCTTAGGTCCTCAAAATCGGCCTCGACCCTCTGAATCGGTCGTACTCCCTCAAAAGCATCATGTGGTGTCTATTCGACGGTTATCATTTGCTCTAAACTCACCCATTAAAGGTCTTTATAGACACCCCATTTCATTACCCCTAACTCTCCTTAGGTACCTAGGACCTCCCTTCATCACTACAAACCTAGTTCATACCACGAGTACCGACCTAGAAGCCATCGGGAACTCCCCAGCTCAGTTTGACAAAAAATTCAAACTCTTCATCTCGACTGAGACTCAATGAATCTTCAAAGGGCACTGAATACCCTTTCCAATGGTCCAGCCCGTCCACGATTCTGACTTACCATGTAGACAAACGATCTGTTTGCGTCCGAAACTTAACCCAAAGGCCACCGGGAGCTCTCGGGCTCTGTTTGACCTAAGTCAACTCTTTATCTCAACCGATTCTGAATGAATCTTTGAAGGGAACTAAATATCCTTTCCAGCGGTCCATCCTGTACGCGATTCCGACTTACCATGTGGACGAACGATCCGTTTGACTCTGAGAGGTCACCGAACGCTTCCAAGGCCCAATTGACCAAAGTCAACTCCCCAAACTGAGTCAAACTCTTTTGAATGTCGAAGTACATCTCCTAACCTTTCCAACGGTCCACCCCGTGTGTGATTTGGACTTACCATGCGGAGGAACGATCCGTTTGTGTCCTAACAATTCCCCGTCCAATGGATCGACAAATGCTTCCGAGCCATATTTGACCCAAAGTCAACTCCTGAACCCTGTAACGGTCCAAAGAACTTTCAAATGTCTCTGAATTAGATTTCCAACGGTCTACCCCGTGCATGATTCTGACCAATGTTTTGCCCTCGGCAGCCGATTTCCCGAAAAGTCCTGAAACACACTACCAAATGGCAGGTTCTAGACCCTGCCTATCGGCAGGTGCCGATAGCAAGATCAGGTCTTTGCCGATCGACAGTGACCTGAGCCTATAAAAGGAGTCCTTTACCTCATTTGCAAGGGATCCCAGATCTGATAAAATTCACTCTCAACGAATCCCAGAAACCTCTCTCGAAGGAAGCGTGATTTCAACCTCCAAATCCCTTTTTTACTTCCACTTTTCATCATCCTTTTCATCAAACTTGGTGAGTTAGCCACTCTCCATCATCATCCAAGTGCAAGGGACACTCTCCAAAATTCAAGATCAAGCTCAAGATCTTCAAGAAGGTCCAACGTTCTCAACTCTCTCTTAAATTCTCTTAAATTCTCAATAACTTGTTTTAGTACTTAGCACTTTTATCATCCCAATCCCACACATCCTAATATACTTTTTATTTAGTATTATTGGACAAATCTTATCTTCATATAAATAAAAACCCAAAAAAACAAGAAAAAGAGGGTTTGCTCATAAATTCCAAATAGGGATTCTCATACTTTTCTCACAACTAAAACACTTTTTTTCTACATGCACACACACTCAAAAATAAGAGATCCCCCATTTGGATTTATGGGATAAACCCCACCCCTCGTTTTGTATGCAAACTATGTGGACTTTGATGCCTTTATAGGCTATGTAGGCGTCTCGGGGTAAAACCCGAGACTCGAGTCCTTTTCTCACCTTTTCTCTTATTTTCCTATCTTCTCTAAATCTAATTTTCTTATATTCTATATACTTGTTCTTAGTGACGTATTACTCCATACGCATTATCGTTCCATTATAACGATCAATGTAAGGGTAATCGAGTAAACCTTATTTTTCTAATATTATTCTTATAGCTTCCTACAGATGACTCGCTTTATCTTTTCCATGATACAAGTCGAGGATTCCTATCTCCACTATATATATATACACATGCACAAATATCATGGGAAAAAATAAAGGAAAATAGCAAATATCCATGAGAGAATGAAAGGACGGAATGGGTTCCTAACACATTCCCATTTCGTAACTTAGCCTCCGAACCCTTCTCGAATCATTTTGGTTTCGCATGTACCAGTATGTCTTTGGATGCCATCCTTCGGGATGGATTCCCCTTTTTCTTTTGTCTGTTTTGAGTAAAATAGACTGGCGACTCTGAATCTCTCTACATTTTTTTACACCTCATCTCAAATGACGCCGGTCGAAGCGCTCCTGAGAGGTATGTGCGGGACCCGAGGATCCTTTCGCTCCACGCGCTGGTCCGCACGGCAAGGATCGGGGATGGCCACACTTGGAACGCAGACCACCTAAAGAAATATTACCAATATTGTACTTATAAGCTGATTTTTCTTTATGATGATGTAAATAATTCCAGTCACAAAGTCGTGGATAAATACATTATTCTCTCATATTCTTGTTTTACTCTCGTTGTATGAATGGGTTAGTCTACATGTTTTACTTATAAGCTTGGAGAACATTTTTATTTTCTTATTCTCAGAGACATGACAATTTAGACAGGGTTGACCTTGTCCATTAATTCTCAAATAACATCGAGAGGGGGACATAAAATAAAACATAATTAATTTGGTGATAATATCTCTTGGCAAAAAGACAGTGTAGGACGAGACGACTCTCAACCTATACTCTCAAAACAATGAGAGGGGACTTAGTAAGACCATAATTTAGTGAAGTAAAATTCAAAAAATCATTTAATTGTGGTTATAATCATCTTGGCTAAGGTCGAGAAGAGGTAAAAACATCATTAAGTTGGTGATAAACTCTCTCGATGAGAAGACATTGTAGGAAGACAAGACTCTCAACCTACACTCTCAAAATGACAAGAGGGTATGGTAACACCATAATTTGGTGAAGTAAAATTTTAAAAATCATTTAATTATGCTTATACTCATCTCGACTAAAGTCAATAAGAGGTAGAAACATCATCAAGTTTGTGATAAACTCTCTCGGCAAGAAGACACTATAGGTCGAGATGACTCTTAACCCGCACTCTTAAAACAACAAGAGGGGACTTGTATTAAACACCATAATCTAGTGAAGTCAAATTCAAAAATAATTTAGTTTATGGTTATTGAGACTCATTTTTAAACGAGGATGAGTTCAAGGAAAATTAAAAATAAAATTGACAAACTCATTCATCATCACATAGATTAAAGGAAATGCTCAAAGATGAGGCAACACTTTCATTCCAATATGATATGTAGTTGAGTACAGGAGGAAGAAAAAATAAAAATATTCAAATTAAAAAGATAAGAGTTACAAAATGAAGTGTCTTGGTCACAGAAGATTATCCTATGAAGTTGGATCAATCAGAATGTTGGCCCTCTCAGCATCTGCCTCGTCCTAGATGCCGCTGACCTTATCAACAACGTCAGTCTTTGTTCGGCCATCCCAAACTCTAGCAATAACATCATCTTTATCCTGGATAAGGGGCTCAACTTTGTCTATTACTTCAATAAACTCCAGAGATGAATCCATGAGGGGATCCTCTAAGTCAGGTGCTTCTAATAAGGGACGTATGGATAAGACGACCTCGAGAAATTTGGTGGTGAGCCAGTCACAGGCAGTCTTAATGCCTCTTTCGAGGTACAAAACTCCAAAACTGTTGAATTCGTCTAACGCTTTAAAGACTTCAATGACCTCATCTTTGATATTTTAAATAGCCTCAGCCGACGGAGCATCATCCTTAGCTTTTTTGACAGTGGAAACAAGTTTGTTAGTGTGTTGGGAAGATTGGGCATCCAATGTCTCATCCTTTTTCATGATGAGGTTATCCTTCATCCTTATATACTCATATATTATCTTCAAATCATTAAGGTCCTTTTTTAGAAGGTCTTGGTGCTCCCTCTACTTTTGTCTTAACTGCTCTTAAGATTATAGAGCTCTCTCAGCCTCTTAAATCTTGGTATAGTTTTCCTCCATCCATTTGGTTGCCAAAGAAAAGGTACATACAGATTACAGAAGAAGAAAAAACACAAGTTTTAATCTAAGAAAAATGTTTTGACATAAGACGATAAAGTGGACTAAGAGAGTAAAATATATGAGCCATGACATGGAGGCCGAAATCAAACTCTTGGGGAGGAGGCATATTTACCATGAACTCATAGTCCTCTTTTGAAGGGACTACAAGCATAGCCTTCTTTGACCTAGTAGCGGAAGAAATTAAAGAGCTTGGACAGGCCCCGAGCTGGACTATATTGGCCACCCAAAAATCTTGAAAAGAATTCCAAAGCAAGAAGTCATCCCTAAAAAGCCCAACATCATTTGGTTAGGTGGATTAACCTTCTTCCTCATATCACAATAATGCCTTGTGTTAGATGGGAGAACCTTATGAGTTATTTTTTTGTCGATCTCGGTATTGGTTAGCCTTGTAGCGGCCATGTTTTTAGCTGGTTGCTTGCTAGCCGATTAGTTTCCAGACTTCTTGGAAAGAGCATTGCAAAGATTGGGGATGTTCATATTCCAAAAGTCTTCAGATACGTGAGGAGGACAATCTTCAAATAAGAAATAAGAAGTGGTCAGTCATAAGGATACATGACAATGAAAGACTTGTAAAATAACATAGTTATTTCACTTACAAAGGTTGTCTGAGGGGTCAACCAAAATACTAGAATTCTCTAAAAACTCAGGAGACATCAAGTATTCAAAGGTAGGGAGTATGATGTCATTCCCTTGACACCTCAAAAAGTTAATTATCTCCTTGTCCGCCATGCCGAGACCAGGGCCTGACTTCGTTAACATCAAAGGATTGGTTTATTTACGGGGCACTCTCAGCTCATCATCAGGGTCAGTTTCATTTGGGAATTCCCAATCTCCCGATACAAAGAAAAATATTTTCTTCCAAAAATGATTGGGCGTTTGGCTAACATGAATAATTTTCTTGATGGGATTCCTGGCCCCTAAATGATAATAGCCATCTTGGTCTCTAGAGGGTGAGACGGGGTAGCAAACCATGAAAATATCAATTGAAGGTTCGTCCACATATTTGTTCTTCCATACAAAAATAAAGCCAAGAATGAACCTCTAGGAATTTGGGGCCAATTGTGTTGGGCAAATACCCAAGGTAAATATAATGGATCTAAAAATTGGGTAAAAAGGGAGGCAAAAGCCAAACCTAAACATCTGTTCGTATAGGGAAATTTCATCATCTCAGCCACCATAAACCCTCTTGCCCTCATCAGTGACCCTCATTGAAATATCGGACTTAATTTCGTATAAGAGTCGCCAAAGAAGAAGATCAGATTCCCTGACGGTACATGGGAAAACCTTGGCATATGTGTAATTTACTGACTCATTAGCCTCAGAATCTTTTGCGTACTTATTTGCCTCGTTCCCAGTATTATTAGCCTCATGCTCAGCATTGGGATCTCCACCAGGGTACCTTTCTTGAAACTCTACCTCAGTGTGGACAGTTAGAGGGATTGTTGTTAGGTAAATTTCAATATTTACAGTAAGCTTTTCCGATCTCAATTGATTTTCGCTGAAGAGTCATCTCGTCCAGATGACTTTGCCCAACCAGAAGACAAAGACCGAGACGAGACATGAGGTTCCTCAGACCCCACAGGATCGGTGGGTGAAAATCTCATTGCCTCTTCAAATGAATCTCTGTCCTCGACATAACAGAGGGCGAGCTTGGAATATCATCCTCCTCAGAAGGCAAAATAGTCTTAGAGAAATAGGAAAGATTGGGAAAATGAAGCACGGTTAGTTTGTTGTCTAGCCTCGTCCTTGTCCTCTATCCTACATATCTCTTGGAAATAACTCTCCCTGAGGACTGCATATTGAAAAGATAATTCATAAAGGGTATTTAACATCCAAAATTTTAATTTGAACTTAATCTATCAAAGATTACAACTGGGACAAACAACTTAAAGGTTGACTGGGTTTGACCACAAGATCAAATGTGGAAGGTGAATCGTTGAAACTAAGATTAAACTCAAGAAAAAATTTAAGGTTTCATCGAAGAAGGTGTCTTGTGACTCACTAGAATAACCAAATTGGGATAAATAAAGATAATGAAACCTTAAATGCACATACAAACCCTAAAACAACCTCTTTTAACCCTTAAACCACCGCACAATTGATAAAAATAATTTCCAGAAAAATAATAGTCACTGAAAAAAACCTATGCTCCTTATTTCAAACTCAAAGAAATGGAAAGGATAGCAAAGGAGGAGAAAATGAAGTACCTGGGAAGCTTTGTGGATCAAAACATCAAGAATAGACCTAGAGGAGACTGGAAGATGTTGGAACGATAAAAGGAGAAAACTTTGGTTTTAAATAGAGAAAGTGGCGCCCGAAGAATAAGAAGTAGGAAAGAGAAAATGATTTTTAAGACAAATTAAATACAAGCAATCATGTTGCACAAATTTTAAAGCGGCATCCAACGTTTAATGCATTTTAGCATTAGGCACAACACCCTAAGTGTGTCTGACATCCGTCATCCTTGTACAACACACCATTCCACATAACAAACGACATATGTCAAATCAGCCTCCTTTTAATTTACCAGACCAAACATTGGAAAGGATGTCTCATCAGTTTCTCTATATAGAAGAAAAATGTATCCCTCAGTCATCTCATCACATCAATGGCTAAGGGCTAGTGGTGATTGATATGCCCTAATATACCCTCACCACGACCGGGGACATTTACCTCAGCCTCAAACAACCATCCCTAGTCAACTCAGAATAAGGAATTATGTTTCATCCAGTAACCCCTTCGAGGTCGTCTCAGCCCCGTCTGGAAAGCACCCTATGTAGTTCAATGCTAGTAACTTATCAGCAAGTGCACCCTCAGCCTCGTCCTCCACCCTAGAAGGCGAGGATCGGCCCGAGATAACTCAACATTGGTAATGGTCCCTCCTAGAGGTTGACTCACCATCTTGGACTCGACTTGGCCAACACAACCAATGGAGACAACTGGCAGAGCGCGTGGATTAGGGAATGCATGGGAGAGTGCACGTGGGATGCATATCCCATGTATACCCAAAATCGTTATAACAACATCCCCCTCACACGTGAGGGAATATTTGATCATCATGACACACATGTGACAAGGATAGCTCGCTCCTCCTCATTGGCTAGGGACATTCCACACGTGCTTATTACATGATTGGGGGTACACTAAGTCCCCTAAGCACTATAAATACTGGTCTTCTACATCTTTGTAAAGGATCACTTATTGATAACCCTACTAAAACTCTATCAAAATCATTCCATAGAGAGAGAAAGTTTGAGTGTTTGTATCCCAAGGCCATTAGAGAGATTCAATGAATGGATTTCACACGCTCACATAGTGGACGTAGGCCAGAATTTGTTGAACCACTTATATTTGGAATTATCTCCCTATTTGCCTCATCTCTTTCTACATTTTTATACTTATTTATACTCCATCGATACACTGGTTTGAGCTTACTTATCACATTGATTTGGTGATACCATTTCTGGTATCATCACTAAGCATGCATCTATGTGAGTATACCAAGATAAAATAAATCAACCAAAATTACCGATTTATAACAAAAAATTAAATGGAAAAAATCTCGGACTTCCAAACCACACAAAATTCATGAAGTTCAAAATTATAAAAGGACACGAAAAAATACCTACAACCCAAAATCAACACCCTCGCAACCCTTGATACTCTTCGTTGCTTCTACCTCCGCTCAATCATATGCAAGACACAACTCGTAAACCTGAAATAATGTGTGAGTCCACACAGGTTTTGAAATCCACTAACAAGCCCGAGGAACCATCATACACATGAATTCCACTGTATCTAAACAAATGAGTACGAAAGTTGCTGAAAGAAATAATTTTTAACAAGATATAGAGAATAAACTATGGTGCCAAAACACGATCTAAAAGCATATCGAAGATGAATCTTGGATCGTACATGAGTTAGGTATGAACTAGGGTTTGTATTTGGGAAAATTAATAATAAATGACTAATAAAACTTTGAATTTTTGGAATTGTTTACGAAGACTAAAGAATGGAAAAAATCCATTACTTAATTGATGTCTCGTACCCTTTATAGAGTTGGGAACTCTGAGAGCATGGGAGTAGTTGAAAATTTGTTATTTTTTTAAAAATGCATATGGTAGTTTGAATGATGACAGAATAGTAATCGACTGACCTATCAAACGAGTTTGAAAAATGTTTGCCGTACCTAATTTGATGTTTTTTAAAATGAGGGTACAATCTTATTGGAATGAACTACTAATAAGTTATGTAACGAGATTATAGAGAGATCAAATCTTTTGAAATTAACCTCATTTGATATCTCATTTGAACGAGATAGGAACTAATTATGAGGATTTCTAAATGATGGACAAATAAATTAGACAATATGCAAAGAACGTTTAAACGAATATGTTTTGGGGAGAGGATTGCAATCATAGACCTAGGAAGTACCGAAGTATTCCTCCTTAAGAAATGTCAAACAAACAGTAAGCTTCAAGCAACTAGCAATGTCAAAAATCATGGAAGACTCAACATGGGTCCCTTAGCAAGCCTAGGGCACTTCGGCCTTGAACGAAGGATCCCCCACGACATTATGATTGTTTAAACTTTTTAAGACTTAACCAAATATCATGCCCGAATGTATATCTTGAGCCCTATTATTACCGAAAGATATCTTGAAGAATCCAAATACATATCATGCCAAAATTTAAATGTATCAAATATGTATGCCAGAAATTAGGACGAAAGTTGTACCAAGATTTTGTATATAAAGATTAATATAGTAGTATAAAATAAAGTCCATAAGTTGTACTCAAAACCTTTGTATTGACTCCATTAATAAAAGATTTCACCCCTTTCCCTGTGGATGTAGGCCAATCCAGGCTAAGCTACGTATATGCTTTGTTTTTCACTGTTCCTCACCCCTATTTTGATGTTGTAATTTATAAATTCATTGTGATGTATCATCAACGTAATTGGCACCGCCAGTGGGAAAGACTATTTTAAAGCCATAAACAAGAACCAAGTTTCACAATCCATTAAATTCTTTAGAGATAAGGAGAATGCCCTCCAAGACTAGTTGGAAGAAATATTAAACTATCTCCCCTAGCCCCAACGAAAGGCTAGAGACTAGTGTAACACCCATTATTTTTAAATTTTTTAAATAAAGTATTAATTTAATTTAATTTCATAAATTAATAAAGAATTAATCCGGATGAAAATAAATATTAACTAGCGAGTTAAGGGTTAGTATTTATTGATATGCATTATGTTGAATATTACTGAGAGAATAAAGTAATATATGATTATGAAATTATTATAATTTCCAGAATTGAAAATACGATAATTACCGTAATTAAGATGGGACGCGCGTGTGAATCATGGAGAGACTAATTTAAAGTAATTAAGGAGTAAATTATTTATAAGTATTTTGGATGGTCACTTCGAGTGTGTCGACATGTCCAGAAGGGTTGAGATAGTCAAAAAAGTCTACCCGGGGGTTTTGTTTGGGTCTCGGGACAGTTTTAGGCCAAACAGGCATCCCGAGAGGGTGTTTTGGTAAATTAAATTTTTGGATTACTATTAATGGAGTAAATTAAATAAGTGTTATATCATGTACGGGGAAGAGGCTAGGTTTTTCATTCACATGTTTCAAGTGAGAGCCACAGCATAAGAGGGAGAACAAATCATAGACGACTAAGACCAAGAAAAACCATCTTCCACCACTGAGACCACCACCGTGTATATCGGAAGATGTAAAACACAATCATACCATCTACACCAGCGGATCAGACTATTGGATTCAAGGACAATGTTTATTACTTGCTTCCTTTTAGCAATAATTATGCTCATGTTAGTATAGGAATCAAAATCGTGATTTAGAATTGAATTGGCTGAATTTAGAGAATATAAATCATATCTTTGGAGTAATTTTGATGAATAATTAAATCTCTTTGTATGTAGACTAGAAATACCGAAATTTTATATTGTGCTTGAGAAACAAATCTCGTATTATTATGTGATTAACTCTTAAATTGATGAATTAAAGTTTTCGACGAGTAATTGAGGATTTCATTAATTATTAAGGAACTATAATGATGTAATGATTCTAGGTTGCTAGATATCACCCTTACATGTTTGGATGTCGATTAAAATTGTTGATTTGGTGTTTAGGTATGAACAAGAGAGGTTTTAGTGTTATACGATTGAAAAACTAAATTGGGGAAGAACTGTCCTTCCCAGAATATCGGCCATGTCGGATCCATAAGTTGGATCGATTTATTTTTCAACTGCATTGGTTCCTTATTTCCCAGCACGGAATCAGTTCATTTTACAGGATCGGTTCATTTTTCCCTTTAGCCAAACCGATCCGGTCAGCGAAAATTTTCAGCAGAACCCTTTAGAAACCTTCATAACTTTAATTTACGAGATTTATTAGGAATGATCATTAGAATTGGGTTAATAAAACCGTAGGACAAGTTTGGGTTTAGGATTGGGCCTAAGAGGTGGAAACGATGGTTTAAGAGTAAATAACATTAATCAGGAGGGAATACTTACTCTTGTGGATAATTTGAGACTTGAAGAGTTAAGAGATCCGATGACTTGGACCGATAGAGTATAAGGACCCTACCTACTATCATGATATGAAATGTTAAAGAAACCCTTCGAGTGATGATAAATACTAGGGAGCGTTCGTTAATGAATTAAACTATGAATTATTACTACGTAAATTATTCGGGATAAATATACTACGTATGGAACATGTGAAATATCTTATAGGTTGGGTGAATACCAATTATGCTTGATTACATGTATGACATACCTAGATGCTTGATATCGCGATATGTTATGAACGATACAGGACAGTCTTATCCTAATGATCCTTCAGGGGTATTTTAGATTTGGTACCTCAGAACATAGTATGTCAATTGGATTTGCATTTTTGAGAGCGATGGTATTGAATGGTCATTTGGGTGTGTAACCCAAAGGCTTATGACTATGTTGGCCTCCAATATATGTGATTTGTTTATATGGTTCATGAAGTACGAGATGTACCTAGACTTAATAGCAGAGTATGCATTGGACTACAGGTGTAACCTTAGGGTGATGCATTAGTATATATATTATAACGTGTATATATATGTATACTTGTGATATTATCTACCGCATGATATTTGTAGATAATTAAGATAAGATAATTTTAAATACCTTAAGTTGTGAAAACTTAACTGTAGTGTGATAATACTAATTCAAGATAATAAATGTAGAAACATTCAAATGAGTATTGGGAAATATGGGATAAACCTATAAATTGTGGTTAGTAGTGTAAGTCTAAAATCTAGTCATATGAGATCCGAATAGTTAGATTGGATTAGATGTTCGTTAGGCGTGCACAATAGTTGAGAGGTGAGAATCTCATGTGAGATATCAAAGAGCGAACATAGATAAATAATACTTTTTTTACTGTAAATTTTAAATACTTACTAAACAAATATTTCTACAACTTGGACTCTGAAACGTCTCTTACATATTCTCTACTCTCATGTACTATTTATATCCAGCCACATGGACGCCAGGCTTAGGCATTCAGACTGTTTGACGTGCTGTAGCAGTTGTGGGAGCTGCAGGTCCTCGTGCTTAAACGCCTCCACTCACATTTAATTCAGACCTCTTTAGACATTTAACTTAGGTCATGTGTCAACCATTCTCAGTTTTTTTATTGGAGAGATTGTATTTCTTTCAGTTTAGTATTTAGTTATTTAGTTGGATTCAATTATGTTGATTATAGTTTTGAGACTTTGAACCGGAATGTTTTATCCAGTTTTATTGATTTAAGCAGTAGATGCATATTTGGTACTTTACTTTATTCTTGTGTATGGAAAATGGTTCATGTTTTAATAACTGAAATGTTCTAATAGATTTTAATAGGTACACCTTAATTTGGAAAAACATTTTGAAACTAGCTCAATTAATTATTAGGTGAATTAATAATGTTATATGTTTTCGACAGTGATACTAAGAATGAAGCGAAAGAACATTCTATTTTAAATAAAATAAAGGACTGGCTACCCGATATTTAATTGGGCGGGGTGTCACAGGTGGTATCAGAGCATCAGGTTCAAGAGTCTTTAGGATATGTAGGGCTTATTATGCTTTCATTTTAGCGTTTTTTGATATAGAGCCCTATTTTTAGGACTGCTGCATCCATGTTATTATAATTACATCTTCAGCTATTTGAGATTTTATTATCTGTGGACTTATGAATTCTTACACATTTTAGATGCCTCTTAGATGTTAACAGTGATCCAAGAATGCTCAACCCGAGTCGTAACTAGCTCCAGCTCAGGGTACTTAGAATGTTGTCGAAGTTGCTGCCATAGTTGCACAGGTTGTGAATGCAGCAGTAGTAGTTGTACGACAGGCTCCACCCTGGGCACAAGCAATTGGCACCAGTGTCGGTTCATACGTTCTCATCTGCTTGGGAGAGAGTTAGGGACTCCTTTACAGAAGGCTTATCCTTCAGGGTTCTCGAGCAATTTTGATGTTGAGTTGGCAAGCAGATGGAAGAAATATATCCAGCGGCACCTTAGGATATATGAGTGTAACAATGTTTAGAGGTAGATACTAGCTACTTTTAATCTAGTCGTGGAAGATTTACAGTGGTGGGAGCCCACTAATATTGTAGAGGAGCGTGATGTGATGTCAATTCAGGACTTCTGGGTACGGTTCAATTGTAAATTTCTCCCTTACGCCGTTCAGACTGAAACAGCACACAGGAGGGGAAGACTGTAGTAGAGTATGAAGAGGAGTTTACGAGGTTAGTAAACCTGGTACAGAAGGAGGTGCCCACTAATGAGAAGAAAATACATATGTTCATGGATGGCTTGACTAGGAGGACTTGACATCATCTTCTAGGAAATATCTCTTTGAAGTCCTATACAAATGTACTTAATGTGTCACTACTACACTCTTAGGACCACCGCCACCATGTTAAGGGGAGCAAACAAGACGGAAAGTCTAGCCAATAGGGCAATATAGGGGAAGGTAGTGCTGGTGGAGAACCAGTAGCTCAGCAGAGGTAGGGTGAGCGGGGTTCCCAACAGGGGGATTTTGCAAAGAGATTCCCATCAGGTGGCTTTCATCATGGGCAGGGAGGTTTTAGGCATGGCCAGTAGGGTCATTAGGGGCAGCAGGGCCAGTACGGATATCAGGGCCATCAGGGCCAATAGAAGTTTCATTAGAGCCATCAGGGCCAAGGGAGAGGTGGCAACGACCAACAGAGCTGAGGCCAGCAGGGGCAGAAAGGAGGTAACTACACTGTTAGATGCTTTACTTGCGGTAAGACTAGCTACAGGCGATTCAAGTTCCCTGATAAGGGAAAGTATCCTTAGCAGCAGGGTGCTCAGTAGGAAACCTAGATACCTATGTTTCCAATCGCTCTCCCAGCACCAACGTAGGTCCCATCTTTGCGTGCATTCCATCCGCCCCCATTTAGCAGGGACAATTACAGTACGGATGTGTGTACAACGTCTATCAGGATGCATTTCCACAAGCGCCACCCGCAGTGAGGGTATATTCTCTATACATGAGACTATAAGGCATATTTTATTTGACATGGGATTCTCAAACTTCTTCATAGCCACTAGATTTGCACGGGCCGTAGGATTATTATACACGGTGAAGAGTACGGTGACTTTTTTAGACTCACCGTTGGGTAATGTGTCATTTATTTTCTTTATAAGTCGGGGAGTGAGTATAGAGTTTAGGAGTATAATTCACTTGATGATATGGTTGTGTTATATATATGTCGAGGTACGATACCATTATTGGCATGGATTGGGTAGTTGCGTATAGGGCCATGATTGACTACTTCAGAAGGATTATCATTTTTGTGGTCAGGAGACATTTATAGTGGCGATGCCTCACCCAGAGGCAGGGTCGTACACTCACATACTTTATTTAGAGGAAAAGACCTCTACAAGAGTTATTTTTCCCTAGATTCAATTCCGGTAGTTCGCAAGTTTGCTGACGTATTTCAGGAGATATCGAGATTACCGCCTAATAGGGAAATAGAGTTTGTAATAAACTTAGAACCTAATACAAGATCGATTGCTCGTGCACCTTATCGGATGGATGCTATTGAAATGAGGGAGTTATAGGATCAGATCGAGCAACTTTTGGGACAGGGTTTTATTCAGAGCAGTACCTCACCTTGGCGTGCCCCAAAAGGATGGATCCTTATGAATGTGTGTGGCTTATAGGGAGTTGAATAAAGTCACGATACAAAATAAATATCCATTGCTCTGAATCGATGACTTATTTGACAAGCTGAGAGGAGAAGCATTCTTCTCGAAGATAGATTTGAGGTCGGGTTACCATCAGCTACACATCAGGGAGCAGGATGTATCCAAGACTGCTTTTTTGAGGATATATGGGTCATACAAGTTTTAAGTTATGCCATTTAGGCTAACTAATGCACCGACAGTCTTTATGGACTTGATGAATAGGGTATTCATAGAGTTCCTAGATCAGTTTTTAATTATTTTCATAGATGATATATTAATTTACTCACGGACTGAGGGCGAGCATGCCCAGCACCTATGTACAATTTTGTAAACTTTACAAGGGAATGAGCTATATGCCAAGTTTGAGAAATGTGGATTTTGGATGTACAAGGTACAATGTTTGGGGCATATCATTTCAGATAGGGGGATATCGGTGGACCTTGGTAAGGTTTCAGTGTTGAAGGAGTGGGGACAACCCATGACACCGACGGAGGTGCAGAGTTTCTTGGGGTTAACTGGGTACTACAGACGATTCATTCGAGGATTCTCAAAGATTGTAGGTCCGATGACTAAACTGACTCGTAAGGGAGTACCATTTATTTGGGATGATGCGTGTCAGTTGGAGTTTGACGAGCTGAAGCACAAGTTGACCTCAACACCAGTGTTAGCATTCCCGAGACCAGGTGTGGAGTACTTCGTTGTCATTGTCGCATCATTACAGGGTCTTGGTGGAGTATTATAGTTGGAGGAGCAGGCCGCAACTTTTTCCCCCCGCAAGCTTAAGCCTTATAAGAGGAATTACCCCACCCATGACTTGGAGTTGGTAGAAATTGTGTTCGCACTTTAGATTTGGAGACATTATCTCTTGGGGGATAAGTTTCACTTGTTCACATATCATAAGTCACTACAATACTTGTTCACTCAGAGGGATTTAAATATGCGTTATTGCAGTGGATTGAATTTATGAAGGACTATCAGTTTGAGATCCAGAACCACTTAGGAAAGGCCAACGTAGTTTATGATGGGTTAGGGTATAGGCCAGTAGGTGAGATGGCTGAGGCATGGAAGGAAAAATGGAGGGAGATAGGATATCAAGATGAAGTTTCCCGATCATTCATATCTGTGATGACAGATACACCCCAGATTATGACGAGGGTTATACAGCCCAGGCAGCGGATCCATTTTGTCAGGATAGGATTCGAAACCTTCTAGCAGAGGGTGAAAAGTCTTATTCAGTGAGTTATGAGGGAGGATTGTGCTTAGATGGACTTTTGGTTGTTCCAGAGGGGAAGGATCTACGACATGTAGTAATGACAGAGTCGTATGGATCTCGATTTACGGTACATCCCGACGGGGATAAGATGTACCAGGATATGAGGCTGAAATATTAGTGGAGTGGTATGAAGAGAGACATTATCGAGTTCATCTCAAAGTGTGATACCTATCAGTTAGTCAAGGTGTGACATCAGAAGCCGGGAGTACTTCTTCAGCCATTATAAATTCTGATGTGAAAATGGGAGAGCATTTCCATCGATTTCATCACAGGGTTGCCTACTTCTCACAGGGGTCACGATTCCATATGGGTGATTGTGGTTTGATTAAACAAGGTAGCCCACCTTTTTTCAGTACAAACAGATTACACAACAGGCCAGTATGCCCACATATTCATCGCATAGATTGTGAGATTACATGGTGTTACCCTTGATATCGTGTTCGATTGGGACAAGATTTTTTTGTATCATTTTTAGGAGAGCTTTTAGGAAGCTATGGGCATCGAGTTGCGGTTGAATAGAGCCTACCACTCGCAGATTGATGGGCAGACTGAGAGAAGTAATCAGATATTGGAGGAAATGTTGCGTATGTGTGTTCTTGATTTTAGGGGAGGTTGGGAGCAGTACCTTCCACTTATGGAGTTTGCATATAATAACTCCTATCAGTTCACGATTATCATGACGCCATTCGAGGCATTGTACGATAGGCCTTGTCCTTCTACAGCATGTTGGTTAGAAGTGGGGGACAACAAGATACTAGGGTTGGAGTTAATACAAGACACGAAATCTAAGATAGAGATGATTCGGAGTCGTATGCGGTTAGCTCAGGACAGGCAGAAAAGCTTTGCCAATGCAAAACAGATTTTTTTGTGAATTCGCTGTGGGAGACCAGGTTCTGTTACGAGTATCTCCTTTGAAGGCGATAATGCAATTTAGGAAGAAATGGAAATTGGCACCCAGATATGTGGTGCCATTCCCTATTATCGATAGGATCAGACTAGTGGCATATAGATTGGGATTATCAGAGCACTTGCTTTGGATACACGACATGTTCCATATTTCTTCACTCGAAAGATACCTTTGGGATGAGTTATCCCACACTCACATTACGCTGGAGGAGGTGGACTTATAGACAGATAGTTCATATGAGGAGAGGCCAGTGGTTATCCTAGACCATAGCGAGAGGAGATTGATGTCGAAGATAGTGCCACTTGTGCGTGTTCACTAGCAGCACCACAATATCGTGGAGTCTACATGGGAGCGCTAGGATGAGATACGTGAGAAATATCCAGAGTTATTTTTACCAGGTACACCTTTCCTTTCTTTTTTCGAATTTCGGGACGAAATTCCATTATAAGGGGCGAATTATATAACACCCTGTATGTTCATGGTTTTTAAATAAAGGATTAATTGATTTTAATGTGAGAAATCATGAGCCCAGAGTCATTTGGTTTTATTAGTTGAGGCAAAAAAAATTATGTTGGGATTTCATTTATCTTTAGTGGATATTGAACTTATCATTTTCTTAGTTACAAATTTAAATTAAATTTTAATTCAAATGTGGATTGAAAATAAATATTTTTATATGGTTTGATACTAAGAAGGATATAAATGGACAATCAATTCATATCTTTGGTACATTGTGTCTGGACAACCATTACGCGAAAAAATGGGGTTGTTACAGTTAGGTTTAAAGTATCTAAGTTCTAGTGTCCTTGGGTTTATGTTTCCTTCATAAGGTTATGGCATACGGTAGGAGAGGTAGACCACGATGTGTCGTCTCACCGACTGCAAATGAGGGGGTTCAATAAGAGCTGCAGCAGCACTAACATCCACCACTAGCCCCATCCATGGTTAGTCCTACAAATATTACTAGCATTGTGGCTCACGAAGTCACCACAATAATGTCCACTATATTATAGATTTTACAACCACAACCACTACCACCACCATAGCAGTTTGTTCTACCAATAAAAACACCTAGTTCAATATAGGATAGAGATAGCGAGGCCTTTACTAAGAGCCACCCCGCAGATTTTGCAGGCATTTTTGACATTTTTTTGGATAGTGAATGGAAGAAGAATATTCAGCTTCACTTATAATTTGTAGAGTGTACGTCGGTTCAAAAATATATGTTAGAATCATTTCGGTTAGTTGGAGTAGCTTTATAGGGAATATGTCACCTCGACGGAAGAGAGAGATATTTTGGCAATAAATTTAAGGGAAAATATTTTCCACGTGCAATGAAGTCTAATATGAGAAGGAATTTCATGGACCTCAAGAAGGATGGTCATACCGTGGATGAGTATAAAGAGGAGTTTACAACGCCTTCCTATTTGGTTGGGGAAGAGTGAAAGACATAGGGGAAAAAGACTAAGAAATTTATGTGTGGGATGGTCTGACACATCAGGAGGTTGCTAGTAGGGAATCAGACCTCCATCACTTATAATCAGATGGAAAATGCCACTTTGATCTATTGCTAGGATCGCATATCATTCAAAAATAATAAGGGAGAGAAGAGATTCGACTTCAAGATGTCTTACTAGTAGGATAAGATGAATTAGAGCAACAGTCAGGGGACCTAACATTTTTGGCGTCCAGAGTTTATTGATCAGAATAAGAGATTTTAATATTACGATGATTGGAATAGATAGGGCCAGTAGTAAAGAGGCCACCAGGGCCAGTGGTAATAAGGCCAATGCAAATAAGGGCAACAACGATATAAGCATCAGTTCCAAAGGAATTGCTTGTTTTGAATGGACACTTAGAAGGAAGCGACCTCAGGGAAATCGGGAGACACGGGAGCTGGGAGAATGATAAGGGTACCAGGCGCCCCAAGTCTAGCATCAGTCATTATTAGCCCAACCAATGGTGGTAGTACCAGCATTACCATCTACACCTCTGGGATAATATCCGCAACTATAATATGGACATGTGTATCACATCGCATCTGGAGAGGGACCAATGCCAGCATAAGCAAGGGATGATATGTTCTATACTCTTGAGTGTATGAGGCACAATTGGTTTGATACTAATTCATGGTATATGATCGATAACTGTGTTGGTACACTGAGGATGGTAGACGTAGCATTTGATGTTGTGATTTAAGCTATTTCACCTGTGAGTTAAGGGGCACTTATATTACTTCATGCTTAGGGAAGGGATTGACATTGGGAGACTTAGAATATGGAAGACCTATTTGCATTAAATATGCCAGAATGTAATATTATCCTGGAGGTAGGACGACAAATAAATTTTAGGGCTTGTATTGATTTTTATGGGATCGTATAGTGTCAATGGTCAAGTGTAGAATGACTGATTGGAAAACGGTGTTGACCATAGCTATGAGAACTATTACAATAATTATAATACTTTGGGTATAGTTATGTTAAATTATATGGTAATGTAAACTTTGGATTAGTACGATGATTTTTCAAAAATTTAGCGAGAACTGCATAATGATGTGATTATGAGACTTTTGGGGGGCGGACGAATTCCAATTTAGGAGCATAAATTCATGATGTACTAAGATTTATTATGTTGATAAATAATACATGATTTTAATGAAAATAATGTACAAGTGGTTGGATCTAAACTTAGGATCACTATGTAATTTCGGAATATGAGGGTTGATGACTCAGAAATTTTATGAAGATGGTATGAACTCTGCCTCATAGATATATGTTTTGGTGGATGTAATATTGGTGGAAACAGTTTATGGACAAGCCAATGCCCAAATATTAATTTTGGGGATAGTGTAATAGCACCAATGATGATTCAAAGGAGTTTATAAACCCTATGTAATGGGAATTTATATAGGTACTAGGATTTTAGTTGCGGGCTCCTCGTGAATTGGTAAGTGTTGCCTTATCGAGAGTAGGCACAACAATGTGAATATTTCAAGATTGGTTACTAATGTATTTCTTGAATTAGGAATACAATGTTTATTCGACTTGGGGTATAGACATAAACTGGAGGCTAATGAGAGCATACATTAAAATGGTGTATAAATGTGACAATTATGAAGAGACAGATTAATTTTTTTAGGGGAAGGATATGCAAAATGAGAAGCATTCATAGTGTGAAAGTATTTGGGTACTATCATAACTTTATGGCTAGTGATAGGCCCGATTACATGAAGATGTATACGGTTACAACTATTATGATAATAAAGAAAATGTCATTGAAAATTGACAATAATAGCTTTTTTATTGGAATGATTAGGTCTCTAGAGGCTTAGAATTGATTAAGCAATCTACTAGACTTTAAGAATGGACACGGTGTGTCATATCATACGTGTAAAAAGGAACACGATGTTCTTGGTATTATCGAATCGATAAATTTATCGGGATTTAGTACATACCATAGAACTAATGAGCCTTTTGCTGAAATGGACACAAGTTGAAATCCATGAAGTTAGCATTTAGTCTTGTTGGACCTCTCGACATTTTTTAATTTCGTGAATGGGATGTCTCTCAGGAAAAATCCAAAACCTCATAGATTTTGTTTGGATTTTGCTTGCGATACATCTCACACACGAAATAAAAAAGTGTCAGGCAGTGAGAGATATTAGGTTATTGGATGTTTTGTCACTAAATTTTACATGAGTGGGGGTATACGGCATCGAGTGACATTATATTATATGAGTTAAGGATATCGGGTCCAAGGAGTGCGTTGATGAGAGCATTTAGTAATGTTTACACCACTAGTGGAATAAGTGGGGCAATCACTAGATGTATTGATCCATAGTCAGCAGGTTATTTGAATATACTTTTCATTATAGATATACATGGTATATATGGTTCTGGTTGGATATAATGTGAGGTATGAGTGTCCCATTAATATTATGATAGGTGCAGATGAGACTTTTTCTTTTTATCTCATGGGATATGAGTATGGACTACTTGAGAGTAAACTTAAGATAATTTTGCGGATCAAAATTTGATGTAAAGCTTCAATGAATTCCAAGGAAGACATTACATTTTAAAGGGGGAGAATGTAATAACCCATGTTTTCATAAATAAAATATTGTGAGAAGAATTTAATTTAATAATTTTAAATTTGTTTGGGAATAAACTAATCGATGGGATTTAAATTAAAAGGGTAAAATTTAAATTTAGAAAATATCTTATTCGCGATTACATAATTATTTAAGTCAATCGGGCATTATGGGTATACTCGTAGAAAATAAATTATATAGTAATTTACTAATGGTTACGTGTTGTTTAAAAAAAATGGGTATGTCAAGTGAAAATAATCCAGGAATGTTTTGGGATACTTTGGGAACTCGTTTACGTGTTTTAAACATCTAAAATGATTCTGGAGTATAGGTATGTTAATTCGTCAGTTGTTGGGACATTTTAGTTAAGGATTCAAGATCATGTAGAATCCAAAAAGTAAGTGTTAAATCCTAATTCGAGATTATGGAGTTTATAAGTTAATTAGGAAGACTAACAAACTCATTTCACTTATTTAAAGAAACCCTATCAGCCCGACCCATAGAGAGAAGATACTAAAATCATAAAGGAATTCCACCTTCATCCTAAAGTAATAATTTTCTTGCCCAAATCGATTTTTAAGTTATTTATTAAATTATATTGTCTATATTTTCATGTAGATTTTCAGATAAAATATAATGTTAATGATACAAAATAAATTTCCCCATATGCATGTAGATGCTCCCACCTTGAATGATTAGAAAATTGCAGAATTGAGAGATTGATAAGAAAATCGAGTGAAAGTAATAAAAAATTTATTTTAGAGATGGATATTGCAATATCATGTTGTGATAATGTTGTTCTAGTGTAGACCACTCAGAAAGATTGTTTCTTAACACAAATTGATGAAAGAAATATGGATCTTGAAAACTAATATTCACCCATTCTATAGTTCTTAAGATAATTGTTGTCTTATGCATTGATTATGAATTAGGTGTTATTTTCATATGGAAAAATATTGGTAGACGATATAAAAAATAATTAATGATCATATGTGATGTTGGGATAACTTTTTGATGATGAACAATGAGTTATTTTTGAAGAAAAATTGGGAAATTCCATCCAAACCCGTAGCTTTCCCACTTTAATCAGACTTAGGGCCAACCGATTCGACCACAAGGAGTACCGGATCAGTTGTTTTTCTCTCCCTGATTTGGTACTTTTGTATTTTAGGCTAATTGTTTAGGTTCCATTTAAATTTAAGTCTTACTTAAAGACAATTTGACACTTATGTAAAATTAGTAGGATGATATATATCCACTGGGTTAGCCGAGAATATCTGGAAAATTTAAAGGATAATATATATCCATTGGGTTAGCTAGGAATAGGGGCCTGGATATTGGAATATGGGAGTTTAGGGTAAGATTCGTAAAGGTTGGTGATTACTTAATTAAATTATAGAAATTCAGCAATGTTGAATGATATTTACCATTGGAGAAATCTATAATTAACAAGATGGGATAATTAATGATATATAATGGGGGTAATTATAAAGTAATAGCCTATGTCTATTAAGTGCTAAATATATACACATAATTACTATATGAACATACCTATGTTCTTGGATGGTGTGCTGGTGGGCTAGGCATTATATAGGTCAATAATTAGGTATTATGTAGCAGCGCTATTTATGAGAGTGAAGTGTAGATGATGAGATCCATTGTCATCGTTGGGTATGGGCCGTGAAATTGTGTACTATGTAGGGATCGCAACATTTATGTGTGTTTTTGCGATGTTTGATTTGGGTAAGGGACTCCTTCAAACATGCTGATTGATCACGAATAGTAGATGCCATGTAGTGTCGTGTGTGTGTGACTATATATATATATATATATATATAAATATCACCCTGTGAAAGAAATGAAGTTAGTTATCTAAGTCTAATGATGAAGATAATTAATTACATAGTATGACTAGGGTATTTAGGGAAATCGGAACGCGGGTGTAAACAATGATATTTCCATTACAAGAATTATTCTAGATGTATCACATGTTTAATAATGTAAGAGGGTAGTTTAGATAATTTGGAGGCGTAACCCCTTTTTTAGTATATTAATGATACATTAAGTAGCGACACTATTGATTAAGCACAGGACATACAAACACGACTCAGTGAAGATAGACTCAGTTTGAACTCACAAATCTCTCGTGTATATAACTCAGGAGGTAGTAATGAACTTAGAAGCAACTTAGCAAGAGGGAGAGAGAAGTAAGTACCCTAGATACACCTTGGCGGGCAGCCAAACACACCAACCACCCTCAAGAATCTTTGTCAAGTATTAAAAGCTTCGTAATAAATTGACAATGGTGGGTGAGTAAAACTCTATGGTTTGTAATAACTCCCTCTGGGAATAACTTATGAATCCTCAAAAGAACACGATGATCCTCTCCAGAGGTGGGTGGGGTCTTTAAATATCCTCCCACATCATCCCCGAGGCAACTCTTCCATCAATGTCTGTGAAAGACATCCCTCATACTTTATGTCACAAACATTAAATAGCAGATGCACTAGTCGTCTCCACGTCATAAACATTAAATGCCAAGACATGCCTTTTGCCTAAACACTGTGTGTCAGGGGGTTATTGTCACGGAGGTGGCAAACCAACTGTCTGACAACCCCAAATACCATGGTGGTTTACTTAAGTGCAGATTTGACGTTGTTTAGATGGCTAGTGAAATCACCTACAGTAGATGTGACATTAAGTAGAGGGATGTTTGGTTCACAAGTCAACGCCCGATGGAACTCCAAGTTGCTCCTCCCATGGTTTTATGGTAAGGATCCTTCGGTGATTTACCAGGTGTATCTAAGATGTCCACGACAAACCCCAACGGTGCCCCACTTCTCAATCCTCCAAACAAAGTCCCTCTAGAGTTCCCACGGCGAGGTCATTCGATAGAGCATGAAAGTTCTCCCAGGCCCTGCCAAGCCTGGTCTCTCGCGAGTACCGTTTGACCTCACACTAAAACTCAATATTATTCTCGTTACATCATTACCACCGTTATAGCTCATAGTCAATATAAACAGAGATACAATATGACTAAGTAACACAACAAGCTGAAGTATGAGATGCCACGCTTGAGCTGCTGCGCTGAGCTGTCACGCTTGAGCTGCCTCAGTGCCTTAATCCCCAAACATTGTTGCTAATGGAGAATTATCTCTAATATCAAAATTACCTTCAATCCCCCTCTACAAATAATGTTCTCGTTATCAATATTTCACTTAGGATTTGGGGATATTGTACTATTAGTCTTGCACCAAGGTGAGAAGTGTGATAACTATCATATGCGATTGTCAATGGGAGACACATATTTGAATTTATTTTAATCTTGAATTTCAATTTTGATAAGTTAATTCTTACATACTCTAGGGTTCTGACATAAATTATAAATTATTTCTCCCCCCAGGTTTACCTAGACAAAGATATCAGGACTTAAGGAATATCATACTTGCTATCACGTGTTGCTTCTTGGGTCTCGATTTATTAACTCTAGTTTAGATTGTTACTTCTTTTTTCATTTGTTTATTTTGGATTATTGTATGGGCATAGTCCCAGAGTCATTTGGTTTTATCAGCTAAGACAATTTTGTTGATGTTAGGGTTTCATTTATCGTATATGGATGTTGGACTTCTTTTTTTATTATTATTAATTTAAATTCAAATGTGGATTGAAAATAAATATTTTTCTATGATTTAATGCTAAGAATGATATAAACAGACAAGAAAGCACCATCGTCAACATATTGTATTTGGCCATCCTTTACATGAGGAAATGGAGGTTGTTATAAGAAAAAACATATGTTCAAAAAAATAAGCCTTTATTTCTAGAAGAAAAAAAATCTCTAAGAAAAAAATTATTTAAAACAAAAACAAAAACAAATTCCCAAAAAAATATTTTCATAAACAACCCCTTATTTTCGAGAAAACACACAATTCTGGATAAGAAAACAAAAATAAGTTTGAAAATATTGGGAAAAAAATTTATTTCCAATAATAAAAAGCATAGTTCCAATAAAAACAATTATATTAACCTCCATAATGCCCAATTTTATTCATTTCACAATCATATTTAGGTAAAATCCACACATTGATCTTCAAACCCAATATCCAAGTTCATCATTTTCATCCCGTTATGTGTGTATGTGTATGTGACCATGCGTCTGTATATAAAAAAAATGGAGAGAGACAAAAGAGAGTATGGAGATGGTTGGTGGTGGGAGCGGGGGCAGTTGGGGTGCTTCCAAGCTGCCATGAGAGAGAGAGAGAGAGAGAGAGAGAGAGAGAGAGAGAGAGAGAGAGGTGTTTTTTAACATGTGGGGTTGAAATATAAAAATAACCTTTTAAAAAGTTACATGTGTTATAAAATAAAGGTGACACATATATATTTCACAAGGAGAAAGTTTATTCATTTCATTTTTATATAAGTACTCAAAAACATAACTTCAATTAATAGAACAAAATAACCCATTAATAATTGTGGAGCTGTGGCACCCCACCTATTTTAATAACGACTGGTCAATCCTCTGTTAAAATAAAATAAGAACCTCTGCCTGGTTGATTCTTAACATCACTGTCAAAATTTAATTAATTACTAATAACCTATTAAGCCCAGTGTTAGATTTTAAAACTTTAATAACATTCTTTCTTTTAACATTCAATCATATAAAAAACATTGACAGTAATGGAATATAATGAGTACTAATGCCATGATTAAATAAAATAATCGAATAACTCTTGACAAATCCCACGTCCAATAATCCAACTCATAATTGAAATAATATAAAAATACCTAAATAATAATAATAAAAAAAGGTGGGACTTGAATGAGTAATGAAATGTCAAATTACATAAGTGGTTGAACTTATTTTTTTAATTTGGTGGGACTTGAATGAGTAATGAAATGTCAAATTAGACCCTTTTAAAACCAACTATATTTAACTTCTTTGGGGAAGTTACATAAGTGGTTGAACTTATTTTTTTAATTTTCAAATGATCATAACTTTTGATTAACAAATCCGTTTTTCGCAAAATTACTAGTTTTGAAGTCTCCTCATCGAGATCTATCAAATAAGACCCATGAAGCCTATAAAATTTCAATGAAAAAAATTACATAAACATTAAACTTTACTGTATGCACTAAAAAATGAAATAGTCTTATATTTATTATATTTTCACAAACGGTGACATTTTTTAAGTTAATGTTATAGAGACAATAAAATGTACTAGTTAAATAAGTCAAATAATCTATAATATATATATATATATATACACACACACACACTAGCGGATACTTGTGCCATAAGGCTCGACGAAAATTTCCAAAGTACGTAATCGCAAAACAACAAAAATATCGTTCCTCAACAAAACATATATATATCATTCCCTAATATATATAAGTGCATAACTGGGCAAAGTTTATTTATATAACGATCCACCTTGTTTAAGAAATAAAAAAAATATCAACAACAATACTAATAGTCCTTCTTGGACGTCGTATAAACATCATATCCATAAAAGGACATATAGTCGGACTTATTAAAAGTCATCATATCCATAAAAATTTCTATTGATAAGAAGACATTTAGTCAGACTTATTAAAAGTCATAAATAGCAACAATTGATGTAATAGTTGAGACTTAATTACAATTGACGTAATAGTTTGGAAGTTTATAAACAATACCTTTGAAAGAAATACATAATCCTGAATAGGCACGATACATTCTAATTTTCTATTAAATATAGGCACTGACCGGTACAATTAGTTCAAAATAGTACAATTTTTTATTAAATATATGCTTCATATGTAAATCCATTTTCTGCTATGTATGGATCCTCCGTCACTTCCTGCATATTAGAAAAAATGTATTAGAATTACATCAAAATATTAACATTAAATCCAAACAGAAATATCAAGTTAGAAGGAAAATATCAAAATAAAAACATAATCCAAACAGAAATATAAAATCTAAATTTAAAATATAATATTTAACAATATAAACAATTCCACACTGCCTATATATAATATCAAATTAGAAGAAAAAAATGGACAATTAATATTACAATGAACCCTTATAACTAAGTGTATTATTGAAGCTTTAATAACTAAGGGAATACCTCGAAAAACTCGCAATATTTTTCATGTCACATGGATTCCTGCAAAAAGTGCTGAACACGCAAAATTAGAGAAAAATTTACATTAACCAAGGTAAACTATCTATGCTGATCATGAATATGGATGCAATATCATATCATCCTTGCTCTAAGTGGGGGTAACTGATAATTTCCAACTTATGTAGATTAGTGAGTTAGAGATTTCACATCTCATGTAATTGAAGACATAGAGAAGACAAACTCCTAGAAGTCAAACGACTCTCTTGTATAATAATTTACCAACTTGTGTAGACAGACGCATTGAAACATACATCACAAACCTCTAAAAAATGGTTTCTCAGCATACTCTTTTTATGCAGAAGAAATATCAGCAGTCATGAAGCTTATAGATGGAGCAGGCATAAACACCAGTGACGTCTGCTCACGCTTTATTATATGCTCAACGTTGCTCAAGGACATCTGTATCTGCATAAACACTAGTGACGTCTCTAAGATGTTTCACACCTGAGGAAGCTCTAAACTGAATGAACTCATAGCAACATTTGGATGTGTAGGAGGGTAGTGAGACTAGGGTCTATGAATAACTAGAAAGGGTGAGGCGTGACCCACTCCAATGGACACTGCCTGCAAGGCCTTCAAGGTCTCCTGGTGCAACTTCTGAAGAAAACTTCTCCTTCTGGTAACAATGGAACTCAAGCTTCAACTCACTCCCTGCAAGAAGATGAACTTTCACAGCAAAAATAGCAATTTTCTCATGGGAAACACCTGAGAGTGATGGCTGTCAGTGGGGAGTGAAGGAACAAGGCACTCAGCACTATGAGAATGAGCAGGGAGAGAATACTTAGGTAGGTCTGGTGATATTTTAGCAGATTAACAGTGAAATTTCTATATCATCCATCTCTTGACCTTGCCCAGAGGCCTATTTATACATGGGCGTTAGGGGTGAGCTGGCATTTTTGGGCGCCAAAATTGAGAGAGTTGGTGGGGAACAATGTCTGAAGTGTACCATTTGTCCCTGCCTGTCCCCTCTGCAGGCGCCACCTGGCGCCGACCAAAACTCAAAAAGCACATATGTCCCCTAATGGAGACAAAATAGCAGATTTTGGTAGTTATCTTTTGAAACGGTAACTTGTGGTGCAATTTTACAAATCTTGAGAGAGGAGACCTTAAGGCCTCATCTCCTCTAAAAGTGTTATTTTTCTTGAGAGGGATCTCGAGGACCCCCTCTTCTGGAAAAGTCATTTTCTTGTAAAGAGTTTATTTCTTGTGAGTAGCCAGCTCTTTGGCTGCTCACTTCACTTGTGACCAAGTGTGCAGTGTGTGTAGTCTCGAGTGACTTCTGGGTCTTCCTTATAGTATTCTCTCAATTCTATAGTGCTAAGTGGTTGAGCTTGCTCAATATACCTTGTCCCTCAGCCGCCAAGCCATAACTCCCAGGAGGTCCCAACGCGCCTGTTCGAGCCTTGCTTGCTCGACTAGGCAGCCTGTACAAGAAAGTAAAGTGTTAGTGCTGTTGTTCATTTAGAGACTGATGTTTTATGATGGGGGGTTGTTTGCGATAGTTACTCCTTCAATATGAGTTTCTGTCAAAAAACCCTGTAGCAGCACTTCTCGAATAACATTTCTGCAGTGACCCTTGCAGTGTCGCTGAGTCTTGCAGTGACGCCGACTCTCTCAACTGCCATTACTGCAGTGGCCTTTGAAGCGGCGCTGGCACTTGAAACGGCGCCGACCCTTGCAGCGGTGCGTACCCTTGCATCGGCGCTGGTATTTGAAGTGGCGCCGACACTTTCAGTGGCGTCGACACGTGAAGCGGTGCCGGTGCTTGAAATGACGCTGACGCTTGAAGTGGCGCTAACACTTGAAGTGGCTCTGAGGCTTGAAATGGCACCGACCCTTGCGGCGGCACAGACCCTTGCATCGGCGCTGGTATTTGAAGTGGCGCCGACACTTGTAGTGGCGTCGACACGTGAAGCGATGCCGACGCTTGAAACGGCGCTGACGCTTGAAGTGGCGCTGACACTTGAAGTGGCGCTGATGCTTGAAGCGGCGCTGGCACTTGAAATGACATTGACTTTTGAAGCAGCGCTGATACTTGAGGTAGCGCTGACGCTTGAAGCGGTCGCTCATACCTGGGGTGGTGCCGACCCTTGTCGCGGCGCCGACGCTCAAAGCAGCGCCGACGCTTGAAGGGTCACTGATACTTGGTGTAGCGCTGACGCTTGAAGTGGCACTGACACTTGAAGTGGTCGCTGATACCTGAGGCGGCGCCGACCCTTGTCGCGGCACCGACACTTGAAGCGGTGCTGACGCTTGAAGCGGCGCTGACGCTTGAAGCAGTCGCTGATACCTGAGGCGGCGCCGACCCTTGTCGCGGCGCCGACACTTACAGCGGCGCTAATGCTTGAAGTGGCGCTGACGCCTGAAGCGGTCGTTGATACCTGAGGCGGCGTCGACGCTTGAAGCGGTCACTGATACCTGAGGCGGCGCCGACCCTTGTCGCGGCGCCGACACTCGAAGTGGCGCCGACGCTCTAAGTGGCGCTGATGCTTGAATCGGCGCTGACATGTGAGGTGGCGCCCACCCTTGTCGCGGTACCGATGCTCGAAGTGGTGCCGATGCTCGAAGTAGAGCTGATGCTTGAAGTGGCGCTGACACTTGAAGCGGTCGCTGATACCTGAGGTGGCGCCAACCCTTGTTGCGGAGCCGACACTTGAAGCGGTGCTGACGCTTGAAGCGGCGCTAACGCTTGAGGCGGCGCCAACCCTTGTCGTGCTGTCGACGCTCGAAGCGGCGCTGACGCTTGAAGTGGCGCTGATACTTGAGGTAGCGCTGACACTTGAGGTAGCGCCGACCCTTACGGTGGCGTAGAGACTTGCCGCGGCGCTGGCCCTTGCAGCGGCGTAGAGACTTGATGCGACGCTGACACTTGCGGTGGCGCTGGCCCTTGCAGCGGTATAGAGACTTGCCGCGGTGCCGACACTTGCAGCGATGCAGACACATGAGGCGATGCCGGCCCTTGCGGCGGCACTGACGCTTGCGGCGGCGCTGACGGCGCCGACCCTTGTGGCGGCGTAGAGACTTGTCGCGGTGCTGACACTTACAGTGGCGCAGGAACCTGCTGCGGCGCCGGCACTTGCGATGGATTTTGGACTTCTGGGTGACCCTCGTGGGTACCTCTCGGATGTTATTAATAAAAAAGCATTTTTATTTTATTTTGCTTTTTTTAATTGATAAACACCCATCTACATTAGCCCCTCGTGCAAAGATTTTTTGGTCGGGTAGACTAAAAAAACTTTGTACGCTATAAATTTGATTTCAACAATTATGTACACATATATATATATATTTTCTAAGGGACCCTTGGATCATTAACTGCGATGTCCCTTTATCCGAGGTTTTTAATTTTTTTGAGAACCCACGCGCCAGTGTGGGAACTGTCATCTCATCATTTGGGAAAAAAAGGTCATCAACTTTTTGCCTTCCTGCACGTTTTCCCATTTTGGTGCAAAAAACATAAGCCCCTTTTCTTGGGCTCCTTCATCTTCTTCAATAAAAAAAAAAAAATAAGGCACTTTTGGGTTTGCAGTGAGAGGGAGTGAGAAAGGGATTTTTAAAACACCATAGCCACCCATCTCCTCATTTTTGCTCTAACTTTTCCAACTACCCTAGCCTCTCATCCATGGATTCTAAACCAAAGAATGCCTCTACAAATGTAAGCAACTCTAAAACCCCCAAGATTCTAAGCTCTATACCTTCTTCCTCAATCATTTCCAACGATTCTATGGCCGAAACTGCTATCGTCGGCGATCCCTCATCCCGTCCGACCAGCGGGATCGGTGTTTCATCCGCTATACCCGCCTTCTCACATTTTGCGTCGAGAACCCTCGAGGGTTCCTCGCCCTCCGCGTCGGCGTACGCGACCTTCTGTTTGGGTTCCTCTGCGACGAAGGGTGTCTCGTCCGAGGCTTTGCTGGCGGCGGGGGATATCTCGACTGTAGATGGTATGCGCGAGGGACACGGTGTCTCGACCGAGTCTTTATTATCGGTGAGGGGTATCTCGACTATTCGGGTTCTGCGCGAGGGACACGGTGTCTCGACCGAGGCTTTACTGCCGGCGGGGGGTATGTCGACTATTCGGGTTCTGTGCGAGGAACACGGTGTCTCGCCCGATCTGGGCGCGAGTTTGAGTTTCTTGGTTGGGACAGCTGCCAGCAAGGGTTCTTCGTCAGTAGGTCGCCCATCCGAGGGTCTCTCGCCCCGTTCAAGACCTCGTAATGCTGATATTTTTCGGCGAGACACGTCCTGCTCCATTCGAGACCTTGCGTGTTTGGGGCCAGCGCCTCAGATCTCCTCGCCTCTTATATCTGCGTATGAGGGCCTCTCGCCCATGACGAGCTTTTTTAGAAGTTCTCCGCATGAGGGGGTCGCGATGAAGTTCTCCGATGTGTCCTCTACAGGTGTCTTAACGCGCCATAGCGCTGGCAGCAGTTCCTCGCGTGCTGGCGCGAATGTGGGGAATACTTCCTTGTGTCCCGTAGTTGGGGGCCTCTCGCTCAATCCGTTGTTGGCGTCTGGGGGCGTCTCGACCTTGGGTGTCTCGGCGCCCACGATCTTTTCGGAAGTTTATCCAGTTTGTTTGGATAAGGGTATCTCGAATCTTTCTGGCGCCGACAGTGGTTCCTCGCGCATTGAGCTAGGCGCGGGGAGTTCTTTGTCTATTGAAGATGAGTTTGGAGGAAGGGGGGTCTCGACAATTAGTGCTGACGCCAGCATTTCACCCTCGGGTGTCTCGATGCCTTTGACTGTTTCTGAAATGGGTATTTCAGCTTATGGCAGCATGGTGACCTCTCGTCAGCAGTCGGGGGCCTCGAGACTTGGCCTCGCATCCACGGGTCTCTCGTTCGTGGAAGGGGGTGTCTCAACATTTTTTCACCTCGGGGGTTCCATGACCCAGGGTGTCTCGCTGACTATTGGTGTTACAGAGAGCATGCTACTGACCAGGGGCTCTTCACACGATTTTGCTGGGGTTTCTGCCTCTATTTCTTTTTTTGCCACAGGGGACCCTGAGGGTCCCTCACTCGGAGTCCCCACTAGGGTGAGTTATTTTCTTGAGCCAATGGCTCTGGGTGGTTCATCAGCTACGCCAACTTCTTCTCAGGCATGGAAGGACTATATGCGCATTCGTCAAGGGCGAGACTTTGGTATTTATCGTCGTGCTCCTTTTTTTGGTCCTGCTGACAGTTTCATGATTTCACTTTCTGATTTTGGGGAAAAAATTTCGGGTGCTGTTCTCGAACGTTCTCATGCGGGGTTAACTGAGTCTCCTGATCTTCTTACTATTTCTCCGGATTCCATTCTCCGACTACGAGTTGACCGCGGTGACTTTCCTTATTCCAACGTTGAAGTTAAAACCCCGGGTGGACCCACAGAGGAGTGGGCGAGCTGGGTCGATTATGTTCTGAGCGTTCCTGATTACATGGCTATTCTTAGGGAGGTGGGACTCTTCACCGCCGTCAGCAGCCTGAAGTCCTGCACCATATTTTAACACGGTTCTTCGTTCAATCTCTTATTGTCTCAGTGGAGTATGGAGTCTCACACCTTTGTCACGAGATGGGGCGAATTTACCATTACCCTAGAACATATATGTGAGTTGTACGCCCTTCCTTTCTTTGGGCAGAAGGTCTTTTCTGATGACTGCGAGGACTCCCTAGAGCAGGAGCTGGTGGAGGAGTTACGGTCAGCTCTCGGAGAGTGCTCGAGGTATGTGGCCATAAATATAACTGGTCATTCCAAGCATTCCTTTGCCAAATGGCAAAGATATTGGTTCAGAGACTTTGAGCAGTTGCAAAAGGGGGAGACTTCTCGTGCAGCCCCCAGATCCCAGGATGGTCCTAACCTTCACTCTCCTGCACATTTAGCCGCTTTCCTCGTTATGTTCCTGACTCGGTTCCTTATACCAGGTAAGCCTGAAGATTGTCCTCGCGAACTTCTTTTTAGATTGGCTGTAGGATTGTCTCACGGTAGATCGGTACCCATGGCTACCCTGACCTTGGGTTCTCTTTACACCTGGATAGACCGAGCACACATAGATGTAGAGAGGTTGCTAATCATGTCAACGCCCCTCTCTTGATGGACTTTTTGTTTGAGCATTTCCCCCACTTTACTTCAGGGGCTCACGCTTGTCATAGCGACGCTGCGAGACTTCTTCGGTGGCATAAGAAAACTCCCAAGCAGTCTCTGGGAATGTTGATTGATGATATCTAGGAGTTTCAGTTTCGGCCTTACACCAGGAGCCCTGGGGGTACTTTCAGCTGGCTTTCTTTCCCCGGCGACGGCGGGACCTTCTATTGCCCTTCAGTAGTGGGGTCAGTTTCCACATGTCCTCATATTAATGTGGTGACGATGCTCTTACCGTGTCACCTTCCTTCTTGGACCGAGTTAGGTCCGCGTGCTGAATCTTATCATTCCGAGAGGGAAAGACGACAGTTTGGTTATTATCAGGGCGTTCACACTCCTCCTTTTCCTACCTACAGCAGTCATTCTGAGGCATTCTCCGAGGCATGTGCTAGCTTTACTCTTCAGGGATTATTCCGCAAAGTCAGTGGTTTTGGTGGTCTCTATGTGCCTCCATGCGATTATCATCCTTCATTCACTTCATCTTGGTTCCTTCTTTGGCAGCAGCAGGTTCGTCTTATTCAAGAATGTGTAGTTGGCCCTCCTCATGAGACTAACCCCATTAAATGTACCAGAGCTCAGTTTTTTGTCAGGCGGACGTAGAAAGATCCTTGGTTTCTCAGCACCACCTCTACGCCACCCTTGGAGAAGGCCATCCCTATTTTAGTGAAACCTCTCATTGACGAGTCACTTCCGCCTCCGTCGACTGAGCTTCCCCCTGTGAAGTCTAAAAGCCAACCAAAAAGCAAAGGGAAGGCGGGCACCTCTACTACCAGCAAAAGGAAACACCCTGACGCCAATGTATCCAATTTTTTTCCTGCCACTACTGCTTCTCCTCCTTCTTCTCCTGTGAGGACCCGGGCTGCGAAGAAAAAGAAAGGAGATGGCGTTGGCCTAGCTGCTTCCTCTACGGTGGATCAAGAGTCCAATACTTGCAACTTTGGTGCAGGGGGAACTTCCCAAGTAGTGAAAGGGAAAGGTTACTCCTCACCGAGCCTTACTTACCAGGAGACGCGGGTCGCGTCTATTCCTATTGCAGAAGGTACTATATCACAACATCCTTTACTTAGTGGAACCAGTTCTCACAGAGTTCCTTCATCTCCCTCCCCTTCATTGGAAGTGGAACTAGTTGATTATGGAAGCACCCCTTCCTATGACGACCATAGTTCTTCTTCGGGTGATATGGGCGGCCTGGGTTTCCATAGAGAAAGCACTACTGACACTTATTCTTTGTTATCAGTCTCCAGAGAGTCTTCTAGCAATGATGAGGCCTCCCGTTCTCCTGGGGGGGTCAGCCCCACCCATCTTCCTTATAGCCAGACTACGCGCCCTGTTACTATAAGTGTTCTCCCTTTACTTGTCTATATTTTTTTTTTGTATATGATTTTCTTTCTTCCCCTCATTATATATATATATATATATATATATATATATATATATATATATATATATATATTCATTCAAAGCATTCTGTTATATTTGTGCAGTCCATTTCCGTAGAGGCAAGTAATTCTCCTCTTCCCCCACTACGACCGATGCCCTTTTAGCGGGAGAGGAACTCCATGCTCATTTCCTCCCGAGGCCTGTTTAGAGAGGTTTGCTAACTCCTTAATTCATTTAACATCTGTTGTAATTTATTCGTCTTCTAACTGCCTTTTGGTTGCGTACACTGTCATTTCCTCACAGCTTTCGTCCGTGCACTTTACTGTCACCAGGACCACCCCTGTGGCTTCCCCTTCTCCTCAGGTATGCTTTGCTATTTTCAAAACTTTCATTGCGCCATTTTATTTTTACTTCTTCCTTTCATTTACCCATTTATCATGCGTAGAGAGTTGTGTCTTCGGGCGTTGCCACACCATCTTCTCTTGTCTCGGCGGTGGGAACTTCTGCAGTTAAGCCCCTGGGCTCCTCTTCATCTGAGGTACGTATATATTTTTTTCTTTACCTTTGAATATTTTTTTCCTCTTAACAGGAGTACTAATGGCTCTTGGACTTTCTTCTCAGGGACGGGCTCCTCCCTTACCTGGGGTTCTCGCCCTGGGTTTATCCTCTTCGGGGATAATTTCTATCCCTGGGGTCCGCGTATCTATGGACGGTAGACCTTTGGTTCAGGCGATTTATCGTGGCCCAATATTTACCGTGGCCTCAACCAGTGAGCCCACACTTCAGGTCAGTCCTTTCTGTTGAAGCAATGGGATCTCCTTTTCCTCGAATATGCGATAAATAACGTATTTTCATTCTTTGCAGGCTATCAGTACAGCCCCTACTGCGCCGACCGTCTTTTTTCGCGCTTCCCCCTTGGATGGGGTTCAGGTATTATTTTATTTTCTTAGTTCTATTTTCTTATCTGTCCAGCCTGTACTTATCGTAGCCCTCTTTTACTTTGTCGCAGTTATCCATTGGCGCTGTTTCGAGTGCGGCTCCTGCCACTGCCGTTTCAGCAGCCCCTATACATGGGCTGGTTTGTCCTGTTATTGCGCCTCTTTAGGTAGCTATCTCTACGATGCCCTTTTGAGTAGCTTCCCTCACCCTCTTTTTAATTGAGGTATTTATCGTTCATCGAATAACTGATTTGTTACATGTCGCCCTTTTTTGTCACTCGCAGCCTCACCTACCTCTCGCGGCCTCTGTCGCTGAGATTGTTCTTCCGGAGGTGTCTGAGGTTGAGTTAGCTTCTTCGGAAGCATGGCTTGCCGAGGCAACCCCTTCTGGAGCATCGATCAGTGTTTTTGCCCCTACGGGAGCCCCTGCTCCTCCTTCTCTGACCGTTACGGAGGGTGTTGTTCAAGTGCCATGTATAAGAGTATCTACTTTCCTCCTTCTTGCGTATACTGTGCAAGCATTCTCATTTCACCCTTGTCTCATTGTTTCCAGGTGCATGAGAGTACTCCGACGACTATGGAGTCTGGCAGTGGGGCCGCTGCGAGAGAGGTATTAGACTGGCATACCTCCTCCTTTTACTATTCCCCTATTTTCTTCTTGCATATACTGTGCAAGCATTCTCATTTTACCCTTATCTCATTGTTTCCAGGTGCATGAGAGTACTCCGATGACTGTGGAGTCTGGAAGTGGGGCAGCTGTGAGAGAGGTATTAGACTGGCATACCCCCTCTTTTTACTATTCCCCTCTTTTCTTCTTGCGTATACTGTGCAAGCATTCCCATTTCACCCTTGTCTCATTGTTTCTAGGTGCATGAGAGTACTCCGGTGACTGTGGAGTCTGGCAGTGGGGCAACTGCGAGAGAGGTATTAGACTGGCATACCCCCTTTTTTTTTACTATTCCCCTACTTTCTTCTTGCGTATACTATGCAAGCATTCTCATTTTACCCTTGTCTCATTGTTTCTAGGTGTATGAGGATACTCCGATAACTGTGGAGACTGGTAGTGGGGCAACTGTGGAGGGAGATCACAGTTCTGAGTTCACTCCTTTAGTTGGTGATGTTGATTCTGGTGGGGAGTCTTCTTTTCTTCCTTCTGAGGTGGGGTCTCGCCACTCCGAGGGAGATGATGAAGCCGAGGATGCTGTGACTATTTCTAGTAGGCTATGGCATGAGGAGTTACCAGGCCGCTTCAGGGTACATGAGCGTCATCTCTTGGATCTCATCTTGGAGCACCATCCCGAGACGTTCACTTCTCAGAGTATACTCCAGGTTGACAGTCTTGGCTACCTCCCTTCCTAAGCTGACTAGCTCTTCTATCTTGCTATTCTTGGATGCTCTCCGCGACTTATAGCAGTTCTATCATTTTTGTTTGGATTGGCTTGACGCAGGGGTTCGCCCCTTTCTGAGTGTTCATTTTCGAAAGATAGTGAGGTTTCACACTTCTCGGTAGTCCAGGGTTGAGCAACGATACGCTGAGGCTACGAGGATCCGGAATCAGATCGCCCTGCTGCAGGTGAAGCTTGCCAGACTCGAGTCTGGCGATGAGGAAGATGAGGCTAAATTCGTCAGGTTGGAGGAAGAGTTTCTGCGGGAGGCTGGTCCGTCATATTCTGGCACCATCGCGCGTGATGATTTATTTTTTTTGGTTTCTAGCCGATAGACTACTTCTTGCTTTGTAGTGCTCAGAATTCTATGTGTACATCACTTATCATTCCCGAATGAGACACTTTGTTTCTTTTTCACTTTCTTTTTCTTTTGTTCTCCCTTTATGCTGTGGGTGTTCTTTTTATGTGACTTGCTCTAATTTTCTGTGAACATATAGTCTACTGGTGGCTACCCCATATACTGCGGGGTATTTGCATTAATATGAAAAGTTATGTATTATCATATTGTATATATTTTTGAAAATGCACCTCTTGTAGTTGTGAGGTGTTGGCATGTGACTTTCTTGGGTTGCCCCTCCTGTCTGTGGGATAATTCCTGCACATTACTGCTTATAGTCATAGAGGCTAGGTTGGAGAGGAGGGTGACTCCTGCCCCTTTCTGGAAGCCTGATTTTTATTATAAAAAACTGTATTAATTTATGTCTGGGGGACTTTGCTCAGTATACTTTCTCTTAGGATGGACCTACCTCCCAAGTGTAGTGAGCAAAGTTCCTGATCTTTTTTTTTGTACTCTCTTCTAACTTAATAGGGAGTGCATATGTAAGTATAAATGAGCAAGCATAGCAAATGTCAACAATGATCAAAAGTGTTGCTATTTCATTTCTTTACCTTTGTGTGCTGTTTACAGTGTAGTATTGCTCTAAAAAAATTACAAAAAACTTTTCTGGTATAGGAGCAATCCTTGACATCCATTACAGACATGCAAAACACAAACAAAACTTGTTAGTTGTTACTAAGCATAGTACCTCTTCAGCCACTTGTAGTTGATGGACTGGAGGCAATCACTCTCTAGTTCTGATATTTGGCAGTAGCCCGACTTCCCCACTCCTTTGACAATAAAAGGGCCTTCCCAGTTAGGTTTGAATTTTGATGCCGACATGCTACGGAGATGGTGAGTTGATGCTCGCAGGACTAGACCTCCCACCTGGAATTCCCTAGGCTTAACCAAATATTCGTAGGCCCTGGACAGTTGCTGAGTGTAGACTTTGAAATTCTCTCTCGCCTTGTCTCTGTGCTCGTCCAGCGCCTCCAGTTGTACATGCCTTGGGTCTGGGATGAGCCCATTGCTAAGAGAAATTCTGGCTGAAGGTACCTCCAGTTCCACTGGTAGGACAGCTTCGGTCCCATATACTAGAGAGAAGGGAGTGAACCCTGTTGGCTTTCTTTTCGAAGTACGGTAGGCCCATAACACCATAGGCAACTTCTCATCCCATGCTCCCGGCATGTCTTCTAGCATTTTCTTCAAAATATTTATCAGGGTCTTATTAGTAGCTTCTGCCTGGCCATTGCCCTTGGGGTAGGATATGGTTGAGCTATTATGCACAATCTTATACTTGTCCCTGAGGAGGGCCATATCTTTGCATACAAATTGTTTCCCATTATCTGTTAGGATCACTTTGGGTATACCAAACCTACATATGATATACTCCTTTATAAACTGGGTTACCACTTGGGCAGTGACTCTCCTTAAAGGAATGTCCTCCGCCCACTTGGTGTACAATTCTGTAGCCACAATGATAAAAGCCTTGCCGTGAGATGCTGGGGCGATCTTACCCACCAGGTCGAACGCCCATGTGTGGAAGGGATAGGGGGATGCCAAGCTTTGTAGGCTGACGGAGGGAGCGTGCACCATGTTTACATGCACCTGGCATGCTCTACACTTTTTCACATATCTAATGGAGTCAGCCTCCATGGTCGGCCAGTAGTATCCCAGCGTCCTTAGTTGATCATACATCTTGGCACCTCCCATGTGGGAGGGCTCATGAGCTTCTTTCAGTACCCTTTCCACTTCCTCTTTGGTTACGCACCTTAGCGCCTTCTCATTATACCCTTTCCTATATAACTCTCCTTTGACCAAGTAGAAACGTGCTATCCTTTTTCTAAGGTAAATTTCATCCGCTCTCTCGGCGGGCAGCTCCCCATCTTTTAGATATGCTAGGTACGGCTGTCTCCAATCTTCGAAGGCTTCCACGAAGTTAGCCTCCGTCGGCTGGTCAAAATTAGCTTGGCACTTTAAACAACTTTATTGCAAGCAGGCTGCTTCTACGCTCATGGCGGGCCAAAAGTACCCACTTCGCTGCAATCGTCTATACAGGGGGATATCGGTATCTCCATAGTGCTTCTGGTGCATTTCTATTAACCTCTCCTTGGCTTCTTGCTCCCCTACGCACCTTGCCAGGAACCCTCCGGGACTCTTGAAGTAGAGAGTTCCATGCAGCACATAATAGTTGGCTAACTCTAATATTTTCATTGTCCCTTCCCTGGTTTCAAGTTGCTTCTCCACCAGACACCTCCAATCATCGGGCTCGTTACTTGGTAATAAGGACCTTACGGTAGTAGGTACCGTTCTCCGCCTCACTGTGATGGTTGCTTTTGACTCATCCATGTCCAACTTTTGTGCTATGGTGGCCAGCGCATCAGGGTGCCTATTTTTCGTTCGCGCCTGCCTCTCCAAAATTACTTCCAAGAACTGTCCCCGTAGTTGTTGGATGATGTGTCTATACGGTGCTAAGTTGGCATGTTTAAGGGAAAACTCTCCATTGACCTTCCTTACGACCAGATTGGAGTCTCCTTATATACACAGTACCCTGATCCCTCTTCTGAGTGATTCCAACATCCCTAGAATGAGGGCTTCATACTCAGCTTCGTTATTTGAGCATTTAAAATCTAACTTGAAAGAGAGGGTAATCTTCTCCTTCCCATGTGACAGTATGACGCCGGACCCACCTGTTCCTTGAGCACTGAAACCATTGAACTCCATAAACCACTTCTTCACCTCCTCCACCATGCATGCTTGGAAACTTTCTCCAGGTAGCTCTTCACTAGGCGGTTCGAAAACCCCACTCAAGAAGTGGGCCAGCAGATCTGCTACCGCCTGGCTCTTAATGGCTTTAGGCACTACGCATTTCAGATCATATTCTGATAAGATCAAAAACCACCTTGCCGCTCGTACCATGAGTATAGTCCGCACGAGGAGGTACTTGATGGGATCACACTTGGTGACTATGTGAATGGTGAACGCTAGAAGGTAGTGTCTCAACTTCTGGGCTACAAATACCAGCTCCAGGCAGTGCCTCTCAACGCTGGTGTATCTCGATTCTGTTCCGGATATTACTCTTGACAGGTAGTAGATCAGCTTTTCCATTCCTTCCTTCTCTTGCGCCAAGAGGGCCCCTATTGACCTCTCTGTAGAAGTGAGGTAGAGCAGCAGCGGCGCTCTGACTTCGGGGGGAATCATCGTGGATGGAGAGGCTAGGATTTCTTTAATCTTCTTGAACGCACTCTCTTGCCTCTTTCCCAAAACCAACTTGGCTTTGTCTTTTAGTAGAGGTGCGAACGGATGAGTTACTTTTGCCAACGCAGGTATAAACCTCCTCAGGTAGGATACCTTTCCCAGGAAGCTCTTAAGTTATCTCTGACTCTTGGGCGGTGGCATCATCACAATGGCTTTCATCTTCTCTACATCCACTTGCACTCCTTGTCTATTTACCACAAAACCTAAGAATTTCCCTGCAGTAACCCCAAAAGCACACTTTGAGGGGTTCATTCTCATCTTATACCGACGACACCTCTCGAATACTCTCCTGAGATCTTGAATGTGCTTGTTTTATTTCCTAGACTTCACCACCAAATCATCCACATAGAATTCTAGTATATCATGAAATAAGTCATGAAAAATTGCCATCATGGTCCGCTGGTATGTGGCTCCAGCGTTCTTCAATCCGAAGGGCATGACTGTATAGTGAAAGTTCCCTAACGGTGTGCGGAAGGTAGTCTTCTCTGCGTCGGCGGGGTCCATTTTAATCTGGTTATATCCAACATACCCGTCCATGAAGCTATACATCTCATGTCCCGCGGTGGAATCCACTAAGCTGTCTATGTTGGGTAGTGGGAATTCATCCTTAGGACACGCCCTGTTCAAGTCGCGAAAGTCTACACAGATTCTGATTTGGGTCTTATCTTTCTTTGCCACCGGCACTATGCTGGACAACCATATGGGGTGCTGAATAGGCTTGATGAACCCTGTCACTAGCAGCTTCTCCACCTCAGCTTTTATTTTCAAATCAAGGTCTGCTTTATATGTGCGTGTGGCTTACCTTACCGAAAGGGCGTTGGGAAGGATGTTTAATCTATGAGAGCTCACTTCTGCGTCTATTCCTGGCATCTCCGTGTACTTCCAAGCAAATACATCAGTGAACTCCTTAAGTAGCTCAATGAGCTCTTCCTTCTGCTTCGGTTCCAGGCACTTGGAAATTAGAATGGGTCTACTCTCGCCCTCTTTTAACCCCAACTTGATTTCCTCTAACTCCTGCAACTGCTCTCTGGGTCCGTCTTTCATGCACTCCGGTGCCTCTTCTGGTTCTTCAACATGCTCAACAATATGGGATTCATCAACAATAAAACACTCGGGCGTCGGGTCGATGCTCTCGTCCCAGAACATCGCTCGCGTAGACCGTTATAAACGGTAGATGACTTTTCCATTGGGCAAAACCACTTTCTTGTAAGTTCGAGGAGGTCTAGCTACCTCCTCTACCTTCCTCTTGCCTTTTTCTATGTGGGGGATTATCCTTTCCCCTAGACGGTCATGAACGGATTTTTTCTGCGGGACCTTTCCCTCAGCTACCTTGATTCCTGCTAGCTTTCTTGTAGAGATCTTTCTTTCCTCGTCAAACTCGGTGTAAAAGGCCGCATCTACTAGGTGGGCCTCCTCAACGGTGAAGGGTCTCTACGTGTCCTTGATCACTATCTCTGTACCTCTAATATTTGCCTTCGTGCACTGATGGTAGGTGGAAGGCACTACGCCATGAGTGTGCATCCATACCCTTCCAATGAGTAATTGGTAGCTGGTGTCAGCGTTAATAACATGAAATTTGATGTGGGAGGTGAAATTTCCCAACTTAATTCCCACTTCACGTATCCAATTGACTGCATTCCGGCATTGTTGAATCCGAAAATTACTAGCGGTACCGGAACCACCTTCTCCTGGTCAATTCTCGTTTCATATAATGTACTGATGGGCATGATGTTAATGGATGCTCCTCCATCCATCAACGCCCTAGGAAATGAGACTCCATTAATTATGGCTGTGACGTACAACGGGCGGTTGTGGAAGTAGGGCACCACCCTATCTGCTTCTGAAAACACCACTTCAGAGGTATACTTCTTAATCATCCTTCCGATTGGCCCCTACTAATTTAGCGAAGGGTCTCCTTGCTGCTGCACCGCCTCCAAGACTTTCCTCGTGATGGACACCCTCGTGTCGTACTTCACCCCTATCTGGTGGAAAAACTACTTGAACTTGGGGCTCCTCGCTATGGCCTCACATTCAGAATCTAAGTCTACCTCGTACGTCTGGGCACTACAAACATACTCTTCTTCAGAGGTCCCTCCCTCGTCTAGAGCGAGGATGACGTCTACCTCGCCTTCTGAGAGAGAGACTTCTTCAACTTCCCCTCTCCCACTTTCATGCTCCGGAGAGAAGAACCACTCCTCTTGTTTTCTTTCTAGCCGAATTCTGCTCAGTGACAGACTTTCTAACTCCTCGCATAACTGCTCGCCACTCTCCCTCTTCACAAGACTTCTCACAGCTTCTTCGTCTTAGGCAACTACCATGTTGGCGGTTCCAAAGTGATGCGTAGGAAGTGGGTTCTCGTTAATGTCCACAGGGGGTATCTGCAAGGTACCGCTATCCATCTGCTCACCAATGATCATTCTCAAGTAGTAACCGTCCTTGGTAGAGTGCTGCACTCGTTGGTGTAATTCGCAGTACTTCGGATTGGCCTTGTCAGCTATAGTGGGAGTCTCTCCTTTTAGGTGGGGAGGTCCTGCTACGCCTTCTCGCACCAAGGTGCGGTAACAATCTATGGCCTCCACTACGCTGCACAGTAGTGGCGGCGGGGCATCTTCCCCGAATTTTTTCTTGTTGCCGGGACTGTCAGTCTTGGCCCCAGAGCCTCCCTTCTTCCCTTTATTACTCCCGTCCACATAGTTAACCGCTTGCCTCCTCGCAACTTGAAACCTCCCGGGAGTCAGTGGAACTTGTTTCCTCCAACCCGGGGCTCTCGGTTTGATTATCATAGCTATGTTGCCGGCGGCCCTGGTGAATTCTCTGAAAGTTCCATCTCTAGTTTCGTTGATCAAATGCAGCTTGTAATCTTCCAAGATTCCTTCCACACATATCTGCAGCAACCTGGCCTCCGCCACATCCTCGTGAACATCTAAGGCCCTCTCGCGAAAATGCTTGATGTAGTGCATCAACTCTTCTCCTGGCTTCTGGACTTCTTGCGCCAGGTGCCTCAGTGTAAATTCATCCTCCGCTACAAAAAACTTCTGAAGGAACTGCCTGTGCATCTTTTCCCAAGTAGGGATGCTGTTAGGCGCCAAGTGGGAATACCATATATAAGGTTTCCCCGTGAGAGTTTTAGAGAACTCCCTCAATCTCAGGTTCTTATCGCCGGCGTGTACTCCCAGGTACTCGACGAACCTCTTCACGTGTTCTTTAGGGTTCTCCCCCCTACTGCCAAACTTGATAAATTTTGGTGGAATATACCCCTCAGGGTATGGCTTCTCACTTACTTCCTGTGGATAGGGGTCTTGTAACTCCTCGTATAGGTGGGAACCCTCTCTTTGAGAGGAGGAGAGGAGCTTCCTCACCTCTTCCATAGTAACAGTCTTAGAGAGTGATTCCTCCAAACATGTGCTTTTAGGAGCTGGAGAACCTGTTGGCGCCAGGACCTGCTCCGGCGCCGCCTTCCGAGACGGAATCGTCTCTGCCGGAATCGTAATAGGAGTTGCTACCCCTCCAGAAGGGGCAGCAGCAGGTGTCACAAAACCTTGACCCAAGTTTGATAGATCTACGTTATTTTGCTTTAAAAAGTCAAAAAACATTGCCATAAGGTTCATACCTGCCATTGGAGCCACTGCCGGCGAACTGGTTTGACCTCCCTGAGGCGCTGGCGCCTTGGCTCCGATCACCACCACTTCTTCCTGAGTAGTCTAGTAACTGTGAGCTCCATTACCAGATGGAATGTCCTAAAAAACCAACTGCTTAGAGACATTGAAACCTTCTTTGTCCATGGAAATGAGGATACCTCCCCAGCAGAGTCGCCAAATGTAGGAGGGTAGTGAGACTGGGGTCTATGAATAACTGGAAAGGGTGAGGCGTGACCCACTCCAATGGACGCTACCTGCAAGGCCTTCAAGGTCTCCAGGTGCAACTTCTGAAGAAAAATTCTCCTTCTGGTAACAATGGAACTCAAGCTTCAACTCACTCCCTGTAAGAAGATGAACTTTCACAGCAAAAATAACAATTTTCTCAAGGGAAACACCTGAGAGTGATGGCTGTCAGTGGGGAGTGAAGGAACAAGGCACTCAACACTATGAGAATGAGCAGGGAGAGAATAGTTAGGTAGGTCTGGTGATATTTTAGCAGAGTAACAGTGCAATTTCTATATCATCCATCTCTTGACCTTGCCCAGAGGCCTATTTATACATGGGCGTTAGGGGGAGCTGGCATTTTTGGGCGCCAAAATTGAGAGAGTTGGTGGGGAACAATGTCTGAAGTGTACCATTTGTCCCTGCCTGTCCCCTCTACTAGCGCCACCTGGCGCCGACCAAAACTCAAAAGGCACATATGTCCCCTAATGGAGACAAAATAGCAGATTTTGGTAGTTATCTTTTGAAACGGTAACTTATGGTGCAATTTTGCAAATCTTGAGAGAGGAGACCTTAAGGCCTCATCTCCTCTAAAAGTGTTATTTTTCTTGAGAGGGATCTCGAGGACCCCCTCTTCTGGAAAAGTCATTTTCTTGTAAAGAGTTTATTTCTTGTGAGTAGCCAGCTCTTTGGCTGCTCACTTCACTTGTGACCAAGTGTGCAGTGTGTGTAGTCTCGAGTGACTTCTGGGTCTTCCTACTAGTATTCTCTCAATCCTATAGTGCTAAGTGGTTGAGCTTGCTCAACATACCTTGTCCCTAAGCCGCCAAGACATAACTCCCACGAGGTCCCAACGCGCCTGTTCGAGCCCTGCTTGCTCAACTAGGCAGCTTGTACAAGAAAGTAAAGTGTTAGTGCTGTTGTTCGTTTAGAGACTGATGTTTCATGATGGGGGGTTGTTCGCGATAGTTAATCCCTTAATATGAGTTTCTGTTAAAAACACCTGTAGCAGCACTTCTGGAATAACATTTCTGTAGTGACCCTTGCAGTGGCGCTGAGTCTTACAGTGACTCCGACTCTCTCAACTGTCATTACTGCAGTGGCCCTTGAAGCGACGCTGGCACTTGGAACGACGCCGACCCTTGCGGCGGTGTGGACCCTTGCATCGGCGCTGGTATTTGAAGTGGCGCCGACACTTGCAGTGGCATCGACACGTGAAGCAGTGCCGATGCTTGAAACGGTGCTGACGCTTGAAGTGGCGCTGACACTTGAAGTGGCGTTGAGGCTTAAAACGGCGCTGACCCTTGCGGCGGCGCGGACTCTTGCATCGACGCTGGTATTTGAAGTGGCGCCGACACTTGCAGTGGCGTCGACACGTGAAGCCATGCCGACGCTTGAAACGGCACTGACGCTTAAAGTGGCGCTGACACTTGAAGTGGCGCTGACGCTTGAAGCGGCGCTGGCACTTGAAACGACGTTGACGTTTGAAGCAGCGCTGATACTTGAGGTAGCGCTGACGCTTGAAGCGGTCGCTCATACCTGGGGCGGCGCCGACCCTTTTCGCGGTGCCGATGCTCAAAGCGGCGCCGACGCTTGAAGTGGCGCTGATACTTGGGGTAGCGCTGACGCTTGAAGTGGCGCTGACACTTGAAGCGGTCACTGATACCTGAGGCGGCGCCGACCCTTATCGCGGCGCCGACACTTGAAGCGGTGCTGACGCTTGAAGCAATCGCTGATACCTGAGGCGGCGCCAAACCTTGTCGCGGTTCCGACACTTACAATGGCGCTGACGCTTGAATCGGTTGCTGATACCAAAGGCGGCGCCGACCCTTGTCGCGGCGCCGACGCTTGAAGTGGCGCTGACGCTTGAACCGGTTGTTGATACCTGAGGCGGCGCCGACCCTTATCGCGATGCCGAGATTTGAAGCGGTACTGATGCTTGAAGCGAAGCTGACACGTGAGTCGGCACCGACCCTTGTCGCGGCGCCGACACTCGAAGTGGCGCTGACGCTTGAATTGACGCTGACATGTGAGGCGACGCCCACCCTTGTCGCGGTGCCGACGCTCGAAGTGGCTCCGATGCTCGAAGTAGCACTGATGCTTGAAGTGGCGCTGACACTTGAAGCGGTCGCTGATACCTGAGGCGGCGCCGACCCTTGTTGCGGCGCCGACACTTGAAGCGGTGCTGACGCTTGAAGCGGCGCTGACGCTTGAAGTGGCGCTGACGCTTGAGGCGGCGCCGACCCTTGTCGTGGCGTCGACTCTTGAAGCGGCGTCGACGCTCGAAGCGGCGCTGACGCTTGAAGTGGCGCTGATACTTGAGGTAGCGCTGACACTTGAGGTAGCGCCGACCCTTGCGGTGGCGTAGAGACTTGCCGCGGCGCTGACACTTGCGGTGGCGCTGGCCCTTGCAGCGGCGTAGAGACTTGAAGTGGCGCTGACACTTGCGGTGGCGCTGGCTCTTGCAGTGGCATAGAGACTTTCCGCGGCGCCGACACTTGCAATGGTGCAGACACATGAAGCGATGCCGGCCCTTGCGGCGGCACTGACGGTTGCGGCGGCGTAGAGACTTGCCGCGGCGCTGACACTTGCGGTGGCGCAGGCACCTGCAGCGGCGCCGGCACTTGCGATGGCTTTGGGACTTCCGGGTGACCCTCACGGGTACCTCTCGAATGTTATTAATAAAAAAGCATTTTTATTTTATTTTGCTTTTTTTTATTGATAAACACCCATCTACAGGATGCTTAAAAAGAGAGAGTACATACCTCACCATTAAGATCATAACATTTAAGAATAACACTTGCTAGTTAGCACAATAGGTGTGTATTCGATTCGAAAATACATACCTCGAGATTTGGATGCTTAAAAAGAGGCATACATTATTCGTTCATAACATGCTCGTGATTGGTTGAAGCATACATTTGTTTCTTTGAACAGTATTATAGATGTTCGAAACTGCAACTAAGAAAAAGAATAAAAAGAAACATTCAAATATGAATTTCGATGTAATTGTTTCACAACCGCAACTAACACATAAAATTCAAAACCAATACAAATTGAATTTAGACCCGCATTCAAAATTGAAAATTGTAGTTAAATAATAATTCCCTATAGTGCCCTCTATGTGCTCAAAATTCCAAAAGATGTGGAGGATATTCATCATGAGTTTCTATAGTGCCCTGTGTCTTTAAAAGGTTGGGATTTCTTTACTAAATTGTTTGGTATATCCATAAATTTGTCGTCCATTCAGTCCATGTTTGTTTCATGGCTTCTTAAGAAATTTTTTCATAAAAACTTCTAGTTCCTCATGGCAGCCTTACCTATGTTTATTTGTTGGGTGATATGGAATATTAGAAATAAAGTTATTTATGAAGGATTTAAGTATTCTACATAGCAACTATTTGCAATAACATTAGTACATAATGCTTAAAACTAAATACAACAAAATATTTAAAGAAAGACGTCCTTGAATCCAAAAGTGAGATCTACCAAAAAAAGAATTTCATGGCTCCGAAAAAATTAACTACAACACAAAAATTAAAAACCTTGATTTAAAAAGGTAAGTTATTAGTTGTGTATTGTATAGCACAATCGTTGAATTAAAATCCATTTGAAATGAATAAACAAAAACTGTCCAAGACAGTTTTGGCCGAATGTGTCCAAGCAGGTGTATAAAATATAGTAGAAAATGCAAGGTCAATAGTGATAGTGCAAAGTAAAAAAAAGAACTGTCCAAAATAGTTTTTGGCCAATACATAGTAGTAAAAATTAGCCACTCAACACCGATTGAATTGATCAAATGTAGGACTCCATATTAAATTTATTCAAAAAATGGACTTCTTTAAAATCAGTTCTACAAATGTACCAAACAAAAGCAACCATACCAAAATCAAGCATTTACATATACTCGAGAATATACAATAATGACGTTTATCAAAGCAACCAAGTACGCAATCACAGAGCATGCTTAATTAAAGATGAAATTAAACATGCTTTCTAAAGGCGACAATCTAAATGAAACTTAAATTCAAAACCCACATCAAACATTCAAAAATTCTCACCAAAATTGCCAATAATCACATTGATATAATAAATCCAGTACAATAACCTGTAATATACTTAGCAAAACTTTAGGTATTTTCTAAACAAAATACAAACTCACTTATCTAAAGCTCCCAAAAATAGTTTCAAAGCTCATCCTCCATCCTCAAATACTCCCCAATATTGTCCTGGTGAAGCAAAACAATCCCATTGGGGTCTAGCTTCCTACAATCCTGCGTGGACTTGGCCGCAATCCCAAAGCCCAACATCACATGTATGCATTGCACTGCGTTGAAATGACAAAAGCACACTGCTTGAAGAATGAACCACATGTGTGCAGCGCATCCTTTATGATTCAGAGTTAAAATATCACGCGCCAAAACTCTCAAATTTCTTGCTAAAAAATGAAACAAAACAGGACATATTACACTACCCAAACTCTAAAATTTTGTGACTTTGGAGATCAAAACAGAACAAAAAAAACTTAACTACCTTGGAACAGATTTATGCAGATTTAACTTCAATGGCATCTACCGTTTTACATAAGAACATCGAGTTTGACATAAATGGCATCAACCATTTTCTCGTGCCGATGGCAGTACTTAAATCTTGTCCCGTATTATATACAGACACATACCTGTGCAAATAAAAGAGCACAAAATATTAATAACAATGAAACCATTTGTGGCATAATTGAGCCTATAAATTTTAGAGATTATAAGGTAAACTTCATTGAAATTATATTTTGTGTATCTTCATTGACAGCCAAACACCCAAAGTGACCACAATTGGCCGAGTAATAAACTTAAAAGTTTGTTTAGGAACTCCAATTTCATGTCTTGAAATTATAATTGAAATATTTTTTTGTTCAAATCTTTTGAATTAACAATATTCAAAATTCAAATCTAAAATATGGAATTGGGGTCCCAAATTATATTTTTTTTGTTCAAATCTTTCCACTGCATTCCCTGCCCTTCCCCCCTTTTAGTTCATCTTGTAATCAAAGTAGAGAAAAATTTTATTTGAATGCTCATAAACTAAATGGATTTCTAATGTTGCGAGTGTTATAGTGGTGGAGGGCCCTAGAAATTAACTAAACTTACTTGAACTTTATCAGCGATATGACAGGCCCATAAATTTCATCTTGTGCAATGATCATATCGTCTTAAGCAGATAAGCAAAGAGGAAAGTGAAAAAGAAGGGTAAGTAAATTACTTACATTTGTTGGTATACAACTTGCAGATCTATAAAAAAATTTAGGCTTAATAACACATGGGCAAATGCACAAAGCCCACCATTTGTGGCAACATCTCGGAGTACCCTCTAGTTAGTTTCAAACTTATGCCCTCCCATCATCCATTTTAATTGGAATTGCACTTTTGTGCTCACTGAACTATTGAAGTATGTTGCCATGATTGGAGAGTACTCTTTCAAGTAGCCCAACTTTTAACTTTAGAAATGCCAAAATATATACGAAAGGTGGCTTGGAGTTGTAAAATGGCACTTCCAACTTTCAAAATGGCTTAAAAATCCTTTTGTAAGATGGATAGGTGATGAACTTAACGATTTAAACCTCTATACATATTACTAACTAAATAAAAACTCAATACATTTATTAAGTCAGTAGCATAATTCCAAAAAAGAACATGGACTTATACTAATCGAGAACCGTTCGAGGGCGGAGGGTGCCACACCAGTAATTAGGGTCCACCAAACCAGCAGCATTCCTCAGCCAATCAATCCTAGAAGCATTGGCAACCACTGTTGGCACCCCATAAAACTATGAATTAAAATAACAATGTTAATGGTCGTTAGCAGATCCATCAAATATCTTATGCTCCTGCTTTAAGCAGGCCTAGAACAACTCCTGCTATCTTATATCCTAAGCTGCTGATATCCAAATGTTTACAAAATCTTCATCCATCAGTCGTTATAAACAAAGGTAGATTTGTTTGCAGCTACATTCAGATTATAATTGGATCAAAATGCTACAAATTGCATACCAATTAAGTAAGAAGCCTTCAAATAGTAAAAAAACGATATATGGAAACTAAACAAAATTACATAACAAACCTCACCTAAATTGATTTTCTTCACAACTATAATTAAATTTTATAGCATATAGAAATTCTAATTAATGGTTAAATATGATATATACATACACTTCATCAAAGTTTAACTATAAGTTAACTGTTGTTTAACATCTTTATGTTATAATAACACCATGTTTTGAACCCAAATAAAATTTCACCTTTGTTAATTTTGTGATTTAATGACATCAAGACTCAGTGATTCGTACGATATTATAAAATATAATTTCCATAAACTAAATTAGTCTATATAATCAATACATAATGTTAGGGTTCAAATGTTTTTTTTTCTTTTTAAATAAAAAGTAAGTAGACCATTATCCAAAAATTGTAAAGCTCATCTAAACATTTTTCCACCCACCTGTCACTCAAATTCAAACATTAGAAAAAGTAAATAATAATGTTTTACAACAAATTTCCAATAAAGAACTGAATGTTCACTTAAGTCTTTCCTCAAACACTTGGTCAATTTAAACCCAACCGTTTTTCTGTATTACGAACCAAAAAAATTCAGTATTTAAGACAAATCTTACTTTCATATTTTGAACTTAAAAATGACTGATTTGTGCAGGACTTGGTGCCGATTTCTAACCAAAAAATCCACAATAGAACTGCAAAACATAAATCATTTATTGGAACAAACCCTATGAATACAAAAAACTCCAAAATAAAATGTAAAATTAAACCTAAAAAATAAGTTAGATATGTCAGTCACACCCAAACGATAATTTTTCATAACCCAAATCCCTAATTGAACCCCCAATAAGTCTTCAACATAGAGAGAGACAAATATGGATTGCAATTTTTGAAACCTAAAAACCCAAATCCTTGAAGACACATAAGAGGAAAATAAGGAGATGGAGAGAGAGAGAGATACCTGAGTTGTGAGGCGAATTGGTCATGGTATTCTAGTTTTGTAGTGAGAGAGGAGAACTGAGAGTTTAGATAGGGATGCGTGAGTTCATCGGGTAGTAGAAATGGTTTTGTTTTGTTTGGGCGGGATATGTGCTTAGCTTAGGCGGGATTAGAAAATTTGGAAGTCTTTTTGGTTTGGTAGGTAGATATGTGGCCAAATCTCAACCCTTAATGTTCTTTTATATTTTCCAAATTCAAAAACAATGCTATCTTATTATATATACTAGCAGATTCCCGTGCCGAGGGCACGGCGATAAATTTGCCCTCGTGATAAAGAAATAAAAATTAAAGAAAAAATAAAAAATATATTTTACAAATATAAATTAAAAAAATTAAAAAAATATCTTAAAAATATAAATTAAAAAAATATAAATATTTTTTTAAAAATATAAATTGAATTATTTAAAATTATTTCCCTTTTTAAAAATAATTATTTCCCTTTTAAAAAAACCAAAACCAAAACTAAAGCCTTTTTATTAAAAAAAATAATATAAATTGAATTATTTAGAATTATTTCCCTTTTTAAAAATAATTATTTCCCTTTTAAAAAAACAAACACAAAAACTAAACCCTTTTTATTAAAAAAAAAAACACTTTAGCATGACATTTCATGCATGGACATGAAAGAGGAAAATATCATGCATCCAAAAAGTGAAGATATTTTTCAAAAAAATTCAAAAACCATGCTATCATATTATGTGGATATATTGAAAAAAAGACACCTATTTTTAGTTTAACTCATTTAGTCGCTCAAACACTCATTTATAAAATATTCTCTTATTTTAAAGGTCTATGCCAGCGACACCCAATGCCACCCCTACTCACCTCGTATCGGAGATCCGGTGGATCCAACTCCATTTATCCAATATTTTCTTATTAAAGGTCCACACTAGCGAAAACCCGATCAAGCTCTACCCACCAAAAACTGAAAAATAAAATCTACAAACTCATATATACACACATATACACATACACCTATTTTCATTTAAACTCATTTTGTCTGTCAAACACCCCATTTATCCAATATTATTTTATTTTTAATGGTTTGTGTCAAAGGCACCCAATGCCACCCCTACATACCCCAAATCGGAGAGTTGGTGGATCCAAGCCCCATTTATCCAATATTCTCTTATTTGTAAAGGTACGCGCCAGTGGCAACCCATATATACATATGTAAATATCACATATCACATATCACATATCACATATCATACTCATATATATATATATATATATGCGAAAATTTATGTATAGCAATCTGACTTTTCCACCTAAACTGACAATATTCCAATCCAAAATTCAGAATGAACACAAATATATTGTTATAAAACCAACCCACAAATTAAAAAAATAAAATCTAATTGGAATAAGACTTTACAAATAAACCCTGATCAAGATAAAGATTGAACAATCTTAGCTAAAGAATGAAATCTAATTGAACATGCCTATTGGATGAAGATACCTATTAGATTTCATTATTTATCCATCTGTTCATATTCAATGTTGGCTGCCTTCACTGCCTTGATTATTTCCACCGTCTACATCACCGTCCTCCACCTCTACTTATACCTTCGAAGCTTTGAAGTATGACTAAGATGGGGTTAAAGAGAGTAATGATTTATGAAACCCTTTTAAAACTTTCCACTTATCCAAACACACAATGAATCGCATATCTGCAAAAGATTACAACTGAGAACATAAAAGACATAAATCCCATAAATTGATGTATAAATCATTACATACATGTTCAAACAGGACAGTGGCACAAATCGCATACTTGTTCAATCTCCACAATAGTGATTGGAGAAAAATGGAACAAATATACTCCATACGAAAAATGAACACACACCAATTACAAATGAACACATACAGTGTCTCCAAAAGAATGATACTCGAGTTGTGCACTTTGTTATGATACTGTATGATACGTTGAATATGACTTTGTGATACAAAGTTATAACATATCTGAAAGGCCCCCGATTTTAAATTTTAACAACAAAAAGTAACTCAATTTCCTTTTGAGATGCAGAAGTGAATGGCGGTTCAACACAACACACACAAATAATATAATTTAATTTCTTTCAAATTAAAATTAAACCAAGTGAAATTAGATTAATCACCAAATATATTTTCACTTAAACCAAATTGATTTAACTCAAGTCCTAGAAATTTCCCTAACAATATTAATTCCTTTTTGTAAATTAGGCCAAACCAAATTTTATCAAATTATATTATTTAGACTAGAATTAAATTAAGTTAAACATTACCCAAATATTAAACATGCACCAAATTAAATATCCCAATTTTATATTTTTACCTCAACATGCATATAATGTGATTTTGCAAAAGATAAAATAGGGATACAAACCACTACGCCGCGATGTACGAGGAAAAATCCACAACGGAAAAAAACCTCGGTCGGTCCTAGCCTCAAATCCACTAAGTACGATTTTACAATTATAAGACAGTAAGACTTACAACACTCGACTTGACTCCGTCCAATCCCCGACGCTCCTTCTTGTATACACCTCTACCTAGTGAATAACCATGGAGCTCCACCGCGGTCTCAGAATCCACCGATCTGACTTTTAGGAACCCATCAACCACACACGATGCCTTTCACCATATGAGAATGTCGCAGCAACAAACAACGAAACTTCTTCTTTGAGGGATGTAGAAGTAAACCCAAACGAACTCTTCAACTCAGTAGAGTAAACCCGATGCCAAACACTACAAGCAAGATATTTATATGAAAACTTGGAATAAACAAACTATGGTGTTTAAGGATTTTTTCTTAAAAAATAAACACTCAAAACTTAAACTCTTTCTTTTTAGAATTTTTCTCTCAAACATTCTCTTGGAGATTTTATTATGGGAAAAAGTTAGTTCCAAAATGTTGGTTCCCGTAGTTAATACATCTGGCAAAAGATAGTGGAGAAAAGAAGTGGGAAAAGTTGGAAAAACATCAAAAACTGCCAAAATACATGTTCTTGCCAAATCTCGTTCGAACGAGAATTTCATTCGAACGATACTTTTAACGAAGTTCCAGTGGTAGGTCGTTAGCAAACCTCGTTCGAACGACATTCTCATTCGAACGAAAATATCAAACGACTTTCCAAAATGTTTAAAATTCAATTTTTATCCCAGACACTTTATTTTAAAGTTTTAAATAAACCTTCTAAAATAAACATTAGTTTAAACAAAAATTACATCCAATTAAAATTGTTCCAAGCTCCTATATAAATATTTAATGCATTCATACCTTATGAGTAAATGGAACACATGTTGTTGACGTAGAAACGAGGCACAACAAACTCGGCATTTGATGAAGCTTTAATCTTGGCCGCTACGTCTTCAACTAACACGTTATAGGATTTAATGGATAAACTTGAACTCTATCCTATGACTCAAATGTTTTTGTCCGGAATTGAGCCAACACAACATTGAGACTCAATCGGAGACTTGTGTCCTTACAAATCTCCCCCTTTGGCTATTTCGGGACAAAAGCCAACAAAAATCTTAAAGGGACGTCAAGCTCTACTAGACTCAAACTTCCCACTGAAACTTGAATCAAGACCCAAGAATCAATATCTTTGCCGATGAATAAAGTTTCCATATTTAGAAGAATTCCTGCACACCTAAACAAAATATCAAATGCATAGGGAATATTAAGAATATGAAATGCATGTAAAATAAATACTCCCCCTAAATTAATTATCCCTTTATCCATCAAGCTCTACTAGACTCAAACATCCCACCCAAACTTGACTCAAAACCCAAGAATCAATATATTTTCCGATGAAGAAAGTTGCCATATTTAGAAGAATTCCTGCACACTTAAGCAAACTATCAAACACATAAGGAATATCAAGAATATGAAATGCATGTAAAATAAATACTTCCCTCCTAAACTTAGATAAGATTACAATAGGATTATATACCATTTCTCTCCCTATCATTCTCCCCCTTTTTGTTCAGGAATAGACAAAGGATAAAAGTAATTTAAAAAATGATGCATAAGGTGATAAGAACATGAAAGCATATAGGCAACAAAAGCATAACTAACTAGTACAAATGATAAAGGATACCAACTAAGATCCAGGAAAATGATACCAATATGATACATAAAGAATTAAGCATGTGATATCAATAAATAATGCAACAAGATAGATACCAATCATGAAGTAGAAGTATAGATGAACTAGAAAGCAAGGAAAAGACAAATAGAATACCTTGTATATGAGTACATAATAAATATCATTAACGTACACTCACATATACTAGGTATAAACACCACACATGACACAAAATAAAATAAGCTTTTCACACACGTATGGAAAAAATGTGTCATATGGAAATGGAAGTGTTGGGGTGTGAATTAGTAATAATTAAATTTAGACCCAATCACTTAAAACATGTTCACGTAGTTCTCAGTTGATTGCAAACTTTATCACATTTGAATATAACCTCATGTGATAATATAAATTGAACTCAATGAACAAACATAAACAATGCATACAAGTCTAGAGTTTTGATGATTCTACAAACCAATATATTCATGACATTGAAAGTACAAATAGGATAACCGGGCATTGTGCAAATCGTTGATATACCATACAATCTCCCTCAATAAGCATATATATTTTTGAATGAATATATCAATTAAACATAGGCCTTGGCAATGATTTTTCTTTTTAGTGCCATCTTTTATTTTTAGGCCTTTGGACCACGTATTTCTTTTAGGTCGAAGCAAACGGTGGCTTACTCGCAAAGGATGATATTTCCTTTCGGAGCCCTTCCCCGTGTGCACACACACACACACACACACACACAAACACACACACACACACACACATATATATATATATATATATATATATATTAATTTTATCTCTCACACAAATCTCACGTGCAATGGATTTTAACATGCACTAGTCCTCCTAGGTCACATAACGTGTAGATAACAAGATTGGTAGGAGAACACCTCACAAAGCTCAAATATACATATGAAGTTATAGATTCAAGTGAGCTCGTGCATGTGTGAATTGAGGCATATAAAAATATAATCCATTATATCAACACAAAATCCAACTACTCCATGTAAGCATGGTAAAGAACATTTTAAGGATTGATAATTTAAACCAAAAGTTCTAGCCACATGGGAGCAAAAAAGAAGGGATTAAAACACAAGTATATGCCACATAGAGTGTGTCAAACTAAAATACACACAAACCAATTTTTTTTGAGTTTTTTGAAATTTTTTAAACCAAACAATAAAAATATTTACTCCAAAAGACAAATAGCAATCATTTGTATTTTTAATTAAGCCTAAATTATAAAACATGAAACACAAATGGTAAACAAAATCTTTTTGTATTTTTCATTAAATGCAACCTAAAATGAAAAAAATATAATTCAAAAGATAAACAAGAATCGTAATTCTAGCATCTGATTAAGCATGGAGCAAAGACTAGAAAATGATTAAAATCATGCATACAGTTAACATGATGATAGAGCATGAAGCACAAAAGCTAAAGTATGCAAACAACTAACACATTCAACCTTTAGATTTAGCAAGTGAGGAAGCATGTGAAAGTAAATGACAATTAAAAATACTATCTTATAAAGATACCAAGTTGGATATCCTAACCTAAACTAATGGCGAATGACTATCTCGGGGTGTAGGAATCTTGGCTACCTCGGTTGCCTTACATTGGGATTTTCTAGGACCTCGTTTAAGATAAAAAAAAAATCCTAAGATGACCTTTTCTAAAACAATGTGAGCACCAAAAGACTCGGCGAAAAGACTTACCTAAGGAATGATCCCTAAAGGCTTTCCTAGGCGATTCTCCTAAAACATTGGTTTTGGCATTATGATTTGATTCATTACGAGTATCGAAGCCTAGACCACAAGTGCCATTTTTTATTTGAACCGTGCCTAAGATTTTATCTAGTTTTTCGGACCTACATTCCAAATCAAATTTGACTTTACTAGAGTCTTTTAATTGTTCTTCTAATTCTAAAATTCTAGACTTTAACAAAATATTTCTCTCTTCAAACTCGAGAAGTTCCTTTTTCATTGATTCCATTAAACATCTAAGGTTATCTCTCTCGCCTTCTGTATATCCAAGCTTGTCTCAAAGAGTTCTCTCACGTGTCCTAAGGTCTGCAACCAACACACTATCATCAACGACCTTGAAACTCGCTTATAACTTCAAATTAGCTATTTTTAATTTCATAGATTCTTCATATAATTCTTGAAAAGCATTTTGAAGTTCACTCACATCAACCTCTTCTTCATTTTCACTCTCTCTCTTCTTCACTCTCACAACCATAAAAAATAAGGGAATCATAAACTTTGACCTTGGAAGTTTCATGTGTTTGTATATCTTGATGGGAGAATCATTATCAGTGCTCACATGACTTGCCATAAAAGCCACAAAGTTGGGCTTAGTTTGGGGAATCAGGTCCCTCTTCATTATTACTATCACTAAGGGTTGAATTAAAAGAAATTGGTTGCTTACCCTCTCTCCTTAGTTTAGTGGGGGCACTCAAAAACCCTATGGCCATACCCTTCACAACCAAAACAGCTATTTCACTCATCCCTATTTAAATTTTCTTCAGGAGTTTTAGGGATCTTTTCGACTTTGTCATGCTTAAAATTTTCAAATTTCTTAAAATCATTTTTAAATTTATCTTTGTTAAATTTAAGAAATTTTTGAAACTTCCTAGCAAACATAGCCATATCTTCCGAATCACTCTCACTTTCAATATGTACTACTTGTCTTTCCTCCTTTCGGGCTTTCAAAGCAACGCCCTTTTCTATTTTCTTTTCAGTTTTAGAGGGAAACATGTCTAGTTTATTGGTTTGTAAATCACCTACGAGCTCTTCTAATTTCGAAGAGGCTAAAGTGGTTAAAGAATTTAAAACGGTCATTTTTGGAATAAATCTATAGGTTAGGGACTTTAAAATTTTCTCTACTACACGGATGTCGAGTATTTTCTCTCCCATATTAAAAGATGAATTAACAATATCGGAAATTCTAGCATAAAATTCATCAAAAGTTTCTTTTTCATTCATTTTGATGGTTTCAAATTGAGTGGTGAGGTTTTGGAGTTTCGAAGGTTTTGCGACACTAGCTCCTTCATGAGTGAGTTGTAAAATATCCCAAGCTTCTTTAGCGGTTTCACACAAGGTATTTAATCCTCGGGAATTAAAATTAGATAGTTTAAATTCATTCTCACTCCATCTATCGGCGGGTTTGGGAACACGCTCATTATCTACTAAATGTGTAGTTGAGGACCACCCGTTAACAACAAACAACCCAACCCTCTCGTCGATAGATTTTAGTGTCGATTTCATTCGCGCTTTCCAATACGCATAGTTGGAACCATCGAAAATTGGAAATTTTAAAAATGGGAAAAATTCCATTTTAGCCAAAAATATTTAAAAGGATCTTAACGAAGTAATTTATCGTTTTGGCTCTGATACCAACTTGAAAGGCCCCCAATTTTAAATTTTAACAAAAAAAAGTAATTCAATTTCCTTTTAATATGCGGAAGCGAAAGATGGTTCTACACAACACACACAAATAATAAATTTTAATTTCTTTCAAATTAAAATTAAATCAAGTGAAATTAGAGTAATCACCAAATATATTTTCACTTAAACCAAATTGATTTAACTCAAGTCCTAGAAATTTGTCTAACAATATTAATTCATTTTTCCAAATTAGGCCAAACCAAATTTTATCAAATTATATTATTTAGACTATAATTAAATTAAGTCAAACATTATCCAAATATTAAAGATGCACCAAATTAAATATCCCAATTTTATCTTTTTACCTAAATATGCATCTAATGTGATTTTTCAAAAGATAAAATAGGGAGACAAACCACTACGCCACGATGTACAAGGAAAAACCCACAACGGGAAAAAACCTCGGACGACCCTAGCCTCAAATCCACTAAGTACGGTTTTACAAATACAAGACAGTAAGACTTACAACACTCGACTTGACTCCGTCCAATCCCTGACTCTCCTTCTTGTATACACCTCTGCCTAGAGAATAACCACGGAGCTCCACCGCGGTCTCGAAATCCATCGATTGGACTTTTAGGAACCCATCAACCACACACGATGCCTTTCACCGTATGAGAATGCCGCAACAACAAACAACCAAACTTCTTCTTTGAGGGATGTAGAATTAAACCCAAATGAACCCTTCAACTCGGTAGAGTAAACCCGGTGCCAAACACTCCAAGCAAGATATTTATATGGAAACTTGGAATAAACAAACTATAGGTGAAACAAAAGTGTTTAAGGATTTTTTTCATGAAAAATAAACACTCAAAACAAGAACTCTTTCTTTTTAGAATTTTTCTCTCAAACTCTCTCTTGGAGATTTTTGTATGTGAAAAAGTTAGTTCCAAAATTTTGGTTCCCGCACTTAATAAATCTAGGAAAAGATAATCGGAAAAATAAGTGGGAAAAGTTAGAAAATCATCAAAAACTGCCAAAATACCCGTTCCCACTAAATCTCGTTAAAAAAAGATTTTCGTTCAAGCGAAGGCTCATTCGAACGATACTTCTAACGAAGTTCCAGTGGCAGGTTGTTGGCAAACCTCGTTTGAACGAGATTTGGCGGGAACATGTATTTTGGCAGTTTTTTACGGTTTTCCAACTTTTCCCACTTCTTTTCCCCACTATTTTTTGCCAGATGTATTAAGTGCAGGAACCAACATTTTGGAACTAACTTTTTCACATACAAAAATCTCCAAGAGAGAGTTTGAGAGAAAAATTCTAAAAAGAAAGAGTTCGTGTTTTAAGTGTTTATTTTACAAGAAAAAATCCTTAAAAACTTTTATTTCACCCATAGTTTGTTTATTCCAAGTTTCCATACAAATATCTTACTCGGAGTGTTTGGCACCGGGTTTACTCTACCGAGTTGAAGAGTTCATTTGGGTTTACTTCTACATCCCTCAAAGAAGAAGTTTCGTTGTTTGTTGCTGCGGCATTCTCATATGGTGAAAGGCACCGTGTGTGGTTGATGGGTTCCTAAAAGTCCGATCGGTGGATTCCGAGACCGCGGTGGAGTCCGTGGTTATTCACTAGGAAGATGTGCATACAAGAAGGAGCGTCAGGGATTGGACGGAGTCAAGTTGAGTGTTGTAAGTCTTACTGTCTTGTATTTGTAAAATCGTACTTAGTGGATTTGAGTCTAGGGTCGTCCGAGGTTTTTTCCCGCTGTGAGTTTTTCCTCGTACATCGCGGCGTAGTGTGACTGATTTACTTTTATCGTGCCAAATAACTTATAACACATGCTTAGGATAATTCAAGATAAAACTTGGTTTAATTGTCACACTTAATTAAATTGGTGATAATTTAATTTGGGTAAATATTAATTTAATTCAAGTCGTTAACTTATTCGATAAAATTTGGCTTGGCCTAAGTTGCAAAATTGGATTAATTTTGTTAGGCAAATTTCTAGGATTTGGGTTAAATTACTTTTGGGCTATAAGTTAAATATTCACAAGTTTGTTCTAAAGGGCAACTTTAATTTTGAGAAAATTAAAATCCGATTTTGTTTAACTCTAATTTTGGAAGAATTAAAATTGTAATATTTTAATTGTGAATCTTGCTTAGTATAGTCCCTTTTATTTGAACCATCCGTATTCCGCATCTTCAAAGGAAATTACTTTTGATAACATTTTTAAAATTGAGGTCATCATTTCTCAACGAAGGCTCGTTCGAACGATACTTCTAACGAAGTTCCAATGGCGGGTCGTTGGCAAACCTTGTTTGAACGACATTCTCGTTCGAACGAAAAACTCATTCGAACGACAATATCGAACGAATTTCCAGAATGTTTAAAATTCATTTTTTATCCCCAAAACTTTATTTTAAAGTTTTAAAGAAACCTTATGAAAACAAACATTAGTTTAAACAAAAATTACACCCAATTAAAATTGTTCCAAGCTCCTATATAAATATGTAATGCACTCATACCATATGAGTAAATGGAACACATGTTGTTGACATAGAAATGAGGCACAACAAACTCGGCATTTGATGAAGCTTTAATCTTGGACGCTACGTCTTCAACCAACACGTCATAGGCTTGAATGGATAAACTTGAACTCTATCCTATGACTCAAATGTTTTTGTCCGGAATTGAGCCAACACAACATTGAGGATCAATCAAATACTTGTGTCCTTACAATGCCACAAAATTTTAAATGAACGTATCAGAGAATTGCAAATGTATGATAATTGTAACAAACTGCATTGTTGGTACGTTCATTATCTGTATGGTACATTGAAATGAACACATATAATATAAATGTATGATAATTGTAACAAAGTGCACTGTATTGGCTAATATAGTCACAATGATATTCGAAAAAGCTAACATAATCACAACAAAATAACAGTCGATCCGATTTAATTTCAATTCAAATAACTTCAATTTTTAAAAAACGTTGGACATAATTTCCTCTATTTATGGGACTATCCACCTGTTTAAGGTATAAAAAAACACTTCAACAAACAAATAAAAAGTCACTCGTGGGCCTTGTATAAATTACATCGCCTATTTAACAATATTCCATATAAACCCCTGCAAACCGGACACAACTTGACATAATACATCTGCGAATTTGATGAAAATTCAAAGAGACTAAAAACTTCTCTCTTCTCTTGATGTGCATATTGTGACCATTTACAATTTATGACCATCTAGAGAAGTTTTGTAGAATTAGTAATGGCCTAACCTGCATAAAAAAAATTCAAAAAAAACATGTATCGTAATATGGAAAAAGAATCTATCATTCGATCAAAAATTGTGTTCTATTATAAAATAGAAAACATAGAATTATCGGTCATAATTGTAGCTATATATAAAACAAAACAAAAAATTGACTCATTGATGTGATAAAGAAAATAAGAAAAGGATGAGAATTAGGGTGTTAAAGTTGTGATACCAGATAAAGAAACATAATATCAGTTAGAAAATGTACAAAAAATAAGGAGAAACAAAGAGTAAAAGCAAGGATTCAAAGTAACTAAACACTATAGCAGTTAGATTAAATAAGACTTAATAGATGGAATAAATTAGTGAAAGTATATATTTAAGTCAATACTTTTCATTAACATTATTAATACTCATCATCAAAATATTTAAGTATATATCATTCAAATTAGTTAAATACTGAAAGAAAAAAATAAGAAAGAAGGAAACTATTAATTCCAACTTTAAAGTCAATTTAACAATCACTTCACAAATTGATCCCTGAAAATAAGAGCCTCATTTCACGATAAAAAAGTGCAGGTTTGTATCGATATACCAGTTGTAATGCCTATTATGTTCCAATTATTCAAAGAAGGTAAATGTAAAATGAACATTGGAACAACCAACTGAGATACCTTACCTATTGGTATCTTAGTTTCCCACTGAAATGTATAGACATCAAATTGTACAAAGATAAATAACTATCATAAACTGTACAAACATCAAACTAACGTAGCTACTAAATATTATTTATCTTTGGATAAGACTTTATTCACAAACCACATAATATTCTCAACAAACTTTGTTGTAAGATAACTATTAAATAGTATATATATTTGTACACGACTTTATTCACAAACTCAGATAGCTACTAAATAATATTTATCTTTGTACATGAATTTATTTATCTCTTTACAAGACTTTATTCATCAAACGAACACTATTCCACTATTCTCAGCAACAATTTCTTTTCGTATGTGGGCGGGTTTTAGTCATCTTAAGAAAGTATATTTTAAAGAGTGGATTTGTACTATTTAGTGCGGTTATCAAAAGTTACTTTAAGATTGATGGACATAAATGCAATATTAGTACTTGTGTGAGCTTATCAACTAATTAAGTGACATCCCTTTTTTTAACAGAAGAGGATATTAATCCCCTAAATTTTATTAAAAGGAGAAAAAGCCTCTCCTAAACGGCTTAACAATCTAAAAAAATTACACTTATTTAGAACATCTAATACTAGAAATACCTAGTCTATCCATATTAAAAGCTCCTTTAGCAAGAATAGGAAGATATAACTAAATTGATGAAAACACTTGGGTTCTTTTGAAGAGGAAGCAAATTTTTCTAAGGCATCTACTACGTTATTTTTTTCGCTCCAAATGTGATGAAATTGAATTCCATTGTCTTTAATAAAACCTTTTATCTGTATTAGTTTCTTTCACTTCCCAAGGAGGTTTCCACTACTATGAAATCATCTTGATCACTGCTTTGGAGTCTCATTCAAGAGATTCAAGTGACATCCCAACTTGTGAAGTAAACAACTTAAATTTGAAGTCCAAGAAGAGCTCATCCTATATATAATATACCACATAATTTTTGGAATATGAACTACTTCTCAAATGCAACCTCATTAGCGCCTGTTCCAATCAGAATAAATTCAGGTGATACAAAATCCAATCAAGACAGCGTTTAAGCATAACAAAATCCATATATCCTGCTAAAAATGATACAAACAAATTTTAAAAATAAAATATAATTAGAGTTGAAATTGAAAATGATGCAAAATAAAAAATAAAAAAAAATGAATAAATAGCATTAAAAAAACAGAAAAGGCCTTAAAAAATTCAAAATGTTTTTCACCAACCATCATCAATAAATTCAAAACTTTTTTAATCCAAAAAAAACATTTTACACATAGAAAACATTCGTTCATTTATTGCATCTAACATCTCAGAAAAAAATCCAACCAAATTACATGAATGAACTTAAATCCATCAAGGTAACATCAAATAATAAAAACAAACTTAAATCCATGCACCATTGCATCTGACACATAAACAAATCGGTTTACGACAACTAAATAAATAGTCCCCAAAATATTTCTGCCACAGATAATGAATTGGTTTTTTAGGCGATGGCAGTGGGTTTCTGCAATGCTGGTTGTGGGTTTTTGTGGAATTGTTTTGAGGTGTGGTATTTTCAGTAATGGTGGTGGGTTTCTCCGATAGGTTTTCCCACGATGGTGGTGGGTTTCTCCGGCAATGGTGCGTGAGTCTCTCTCTCCTTCTCACAAAAAAAAAATGGAACAATCATAAAACATGTATAAAAATTGGAACAAACCATACCTGAGATGATCTTACATTTGTCACCCATTGTGAAAACCTAACCGTACCTGAGATAAAATCTGTCAATTTTGAAAAAAAGTTACAATAAAGGAGATAATTATTTATGGTGAAAGCACAAACCTGATATGATGAGAGAGAGATGAAGAGGTGCGAGTGAAGAGCTTTAACACATCGAGCCTTATCCTATTTCCTGAGCCTTGTGCTTTTTTACCAGCCGATTTTCTTGAGCCCTATATTTACCAAATCAGAACCGGTTGCTCTTGAAACGAAGAGATGGAATACCAAATGATATATATGGAAATAAATAGGATCATACCTATGAAAAACACCGAACCACACCGGTGAACCACATCAAAAAATCGCACATAGATAGAGAGAAAGAGATGTGTGAGAGAAAGCGAGTCACGTGAGAGAGCGCAGAGGTTGAGATAGGCGTGCATATTGTGGTTTATGTGATATGATAGAGTAACCGAGGTATGTACGAAATGCGAGGATAATGTTAATTACCATTTTACCCTTTTTTTGATTTTTGATAAAAAGTGGGAAATAAACTTGAGTGTAAGAAAAGAGGGGGAACTCAAATGAAAGAGGGGTAAATTAGGTAGTGCGGGAAAAATGTATCTTGTGATGTCATAGTTGTATCTTATGACATACATAAGTTTTATACCTTATTATATAGACTAGGGTATGCTCGTGCCTAAAGGCACACTGATAATCGAAAAACGATGAAATTTTTTCAAAGTACATAATTGCAAAAAGGCAAAAAAATTATTCCCCAACAAAACAAAATGTAATGTTTAAAACAAATTGCCTTAATCTCCTTTATTTATATTCCAACAACATTCAAATAGTCTAAATTCATCAAATAAACTCAAATGTAAAATCAAATATACGATCTTCACAATCGAATTCACATTGTGAATCAAATTAGCAAAGTGTAATTTTTTTTAAAAAATGGACATAATCTCATATATTTATTGGACTACCCACCCCGTTAAAGGGGAAACAACCAATCGTACGATATTCAAAAACTCCAAATTAATCAAACAAATTCTTCAACTAAACAAAAATCTTTAAAAAAATAACATATATATCAATTGAGGTTGTCCCATGCGTTTCACTATAATGATTGTCCGTAGTTTTCAAAATGCGACCTGATAGCAAAAAAATATAGTTAGTCAATTGAAATAGCCTTGGATCCTTCGTAGGATCAATGGAGAGAGATTTCGTTCCAGTTTAAGCGTAAAGGGCATTTTTCTTTCTTTGACATGGCATATTAAGGTATTTTTAGTTGTGATACAGAGAGGGATGCAAAGTCTATCAAATTTGTTTTAGAGGATAGTCATCTAATCTGTTGTGCCCAGTCATATGCTTAAAATATGGGACTTAATGGCTAGAGAGAGTAATGTGTATCACTATCGATTGTGAAGATTAAAACCAAGTTGTGGTCATGAAAAAAAAGTTGCAGTAGATTGCCAGACCAATGTACAGTAATCCACCTGTTCATGGTGCCCTAGTTGTTTCAACTATCCATGATGCATAATTTGGTTCATGACCCCTGCATTAAAAATTGTTAATATTAATACTATAGCATTAAAAATGAGTAAAGAGTAAAATAAGCAAAAATCAACATAGTTGTTAACAGAAATGTAGTATACCTAAACATAGAGAATAAAATATGTGTTTGCCATCGTCCAAGAGAATTGAGCTATGAGAATCCTTTGAAGAAAACAAATATTGGTGCATTTATTACACATGAGAAAAAATCTTTGTAAATCTGTATACACAACTAAATGTAAACACATGATCAAATCGTATCACATGAACGAAAATAGGATTGTGGCACAAATTACGTACCTGTTCAAACAGGACAGAATAGTGGCACTTTGTATGTAGGTGAGTGACTAAGTTCAATCTTCATAATAGTTATTGGAGCTTAAAAACTCCTCAAACTTGTTCTTATGAGTTCCGTACATAGAGAACACTACAACCTACAATGCCATATGTACCCAAATATTCAACTGCTAAAAGTTGTCCATTGTTGGCTTGGTAGCTAAAATGATCGGAATGCATGGTGTGTATATTTATGCAAAAAAAAATCAGATAAGAGAAAAAGTAATATGCTGAAGAGTGTTATACTACTGTGTACCTGCTGAAGCTTCACTTAAACTGATGCACAACAGCCATAACACTACAACCTACAATGCCATATGTACCCAAATCTTCAACTACTAAAATATGTCCATTGTTGGCTTAGTAGATAAAAGGATACTACTGTGTAGAACGAACGTTCATCTCTTACTTATCCAACTAAACAAAAAATGACAATAAAACTTAATAAAAAGAACTGTCATTTCCTTTCAAATGTAATAAGAAATGATCATATCTCCTTTCAAACGTAATGGATGCATTCATGTCTCGATCTGATTCAAACAAAAATACAAAGAACTGTCATTTCCTTTCTTACCAAAACACTGACGTTGCTGTAGAATTTCCCCCTCCTCTAAATCCACACGGATGCATAGACATAGAATAAGAGTCTTTGGCCTTGTAAATTTGCCCATGGGAGATAACTACATTGATTTGTGTGTTGGATTTCCTCAAAAGCATATTTACATAATTCCCTCATCCAGCAGCTAGATCTATTGGCCCCACTCTCGTTAATGATGTTTTTCGGCCATTAATATTAACTTGCAAAATTCACCCAAGATCAGAAGCCCCAAGGGCATAAATTTTCAAACTAAATCAACCCGCAGGCCCCATCACCTGTTTTTTTTTTATCATGTTGCACCTGTTTTGTATCATGCTGCGCCTGCGCCTATTTTGCAAAATCTTCTTGATGTTTTAAATTAAGCAGTCCCCCTTCACTTATTTCTTCAACAAAGTTGGATAGCAGTAATAGTTAGCATTATTTTCAAACAATTTAGAAGTATAAAAAACTAAGTTGATCATCCGTTATATACCAATCTCCAAACAAAATAATACAATCTCATTAAAAGTAAATGATATTTGTAACTTTATCCAAGGTTCGTAACTATAAACAACAGTTTGGGACCTATTTTTATGTGAAACCTTCTAACTTCAAAAATTTTCAAATAAAAAAATCATTCTTCATCTGAACTATTTCCATCAAATTCTATTCGGGAAAAGAAAAAATTATCATAAAGAACAATGTAATATTGTTGTTAAGAAAATATAATAAAGAACTACTTCTAACAAAGGCCAAGTTAAAAAAAAATTAATCCAAAGAAGATGCATGAAGGCTTAGTAAATCTAATGCAGTATTTCAGTTTCCGTTAAGGCCAAGTTAAAAAAAACCCAAAGAAGATGCATGAAGGCCTAGTTAAGCTAATGCAGTATTTGAGTTTCCAAATTAATCCAAAAGCATATAAGAAAATTTTCAATATCTAACTATCTCTGCCGGTACATTACCTAAAATCGCATTCTTCCCTTCTCGAAATGTTGTCAAAGTCTTGATCTACACTAGAGAAACAGGCAATGGGCTGATCAAATTGTTAGTGTAGGCCACAAATTCATCAAGCAAAGAAAGGTTTCCAAATTCCTGGGGAATTGGTCCAAATAGCAAAATTTGAGCGATCAAGTTATCCCTCGAACTCATGTATCGGGTCATTACAACAAAATTTGAGCGATTAAGTAACACATCTCCCAACAGTTGTACAATAAAATAATTTTTGTAGTAATTTAAACATTAAGCATCTGCCTATTTCTAACAAAGATGAAATGCCAAAAGAAATGCAATGAAAACGTTATATTCTGAGATCAATGAAGGTGGAAAAGTTAGTAATACATAATTAAAACTATGAATGATGCATCATATACACATGTAAGATTGCTTCATAACCATCATGATAACAAACAATTTTGGAAAACTACATATAGTGTAAGATCGGACAGAGAGGGTAGAAGATAAATCTTAAGTTCAATTAAGAAAACAAACAAATTATGTCATAGAAGCTCAATGATTAACATAAATCTCAATAGGTAAATAATAACATCAAATTGAAGTCGGTGATGGCGAGATTTAATTGAATGAAACTGAAATCGAGAAGGGTAGAGAGAGGTAATCGATTAAAAAATAAATCGAGTAAAACTCAAATCTGAGATCGGTTATTTAAAACAAAATCCCAAGCTCAGGTGAAAATAAAATAGAAGCAAAATCCAATCAAATTTATTTCCAACAAAAACAGTTCGGTGATGTAGTTTTAAAAAAATAGTTCATTTTCAAAAAGAGTAGTAGCAGATCTATTTTTAAAAAGTAGATGGAACGTTTTTTAAAATATTAACTCGATGAATAAGAGATCAGACATTCTCATGTGTTTACACCAAGACTTTGATTTCCGTTCACCTCCAAAGTTAACAACTAAAATGATATTGAACCCCAAAAATAATAAACCCAAAAACAAATCTCATATAAAACCGAAAACAAATTGTGAGCATAAACCAAACAGAAAAAATTACCTTGAATTCGTAATGTTCGAACAGAGAGAGTAAGAATTGACATAAACCATACATTATAGTTTCAATGTAGTTTCACAGATATATGAATTCAATTTAGGTATGCTACGTACGTACTATTTAATAAGTTGTAAAGGGATGCAGTGATGCCTTCGTGTTCCTTCTTTTTGTTTATCAACAATAATAATCAACCACTTTTTTCCCATATTCGATGCAGCTGCCACTGCCATTGCATCCAAATCGATCTGCCCCATTGTTGAGCTTGTTTATGCGGCTGTAAGTAGTGCAACAAAGTCCTCAATTGGGGGATTTTGTCAATAAAAATAGTTTTGGGGATTTCTTGCTACACATTCATATTGTAGGGGTCATTTTTACACTTTCCCCTCAGTATTATACCTGATGTCTTCTGAGATAATGTTTCGAAAGAGCTTGGCATTTAAAACAAAACCCATGCCAACCTATACAACAAATAAAAGTAGCAATAGTAAAAAATGACATAAAACAAAGAAAAAGCATGCTTAGAGCAAAGCTATAACTTTGCAATAAAAGTAGGTAATAGAAGTAGGTACATTAGTAAAAAAAAACTCCATTAGTAAAAAAAACTCCATAGTAGTAATAGAAGTAGGCACATAAAAATAAAAGTATGCTTAGAGCAAGGTTTAATCAAATACCATATCCATATTTTTTTTATAGGAATCAAAGTACAAAATTACTTGTCGTAGGGCTTCTCAATATATACAAAAAATTCATCTGTGCAAATAAGAAAGCTATAACTCTGCAAGTGTTCACACTCCATTCTCAACAGCCCATTCCATCATAAACCCCCCTTAAGTTTAGTTTGCTTGTTATGTTCTAACCATAAAGGCCTTTTCTAGATTAGAAGTAGCATTACCAGAGCCATGGATTCCCAGCAATAGACAGTTCTCGTAACCATGTTTGCCAAATATGGAAACTTTGTGAGATGCATTTGTCTGACCGACAGTTCCCCCTTCCAAAAAGTCTGCCTTATAGAGAGCCGTAGCATTGTCCACTATTATAAGTACAATCCTAGTTTCCACCATCATTAGCACCGTTCAATCCAAATCTCCATGCTATCTATAAGAGTCTTTGTATCCTGAATGTTCCCGCAACATCAATGTACATTTCTTCTCCCTCGCCACCCCTTGATCTAATGGAAGTTGGTAGGTTCTTTAAACTAATTGCTTCTATTCTATCAATCATTTCTATCAATTCAAGCTTCCTGGCTACTTCTCAAACTAGTAAAAATCCAAAACATTGAAATGAGTCTTCATGTAGTTGGAAAAGAGAATCATCAAAGACATATTAACTAACTGAAAAGTGTGCACACCCAAATTTGATACAGATTTGCATACAAAGTCATACCAGTGTGATACCTCATTATGTCTTTCTGAATACAAAATCACACCGATGTACTACCTCATTATGTTTGACAATGATACAAATTCTCCACATTAAAACTGACCATTTTATTATGAAATGATTGAGTAAATTAATATGAAATGTTATTTTATAATAAATCAAATTGAAATTAAAATTTGATTTATGGAAAAAAGTATACCAACCAAAATACTCCAATCTTTCAACAAACTCGTAGCATTGCTTTTCGAGATGAAATAACACCAGTTAAATATATAATTGTATAATCATACCCAAAAGTCACGATGAATGTTGCGGAAAATTAAAACTAATGATGAATGTTGACCATAACAGTAAAACTAAGCAATTAAGGCCTAAAAGAACTTGGTATAGGAAAGATATTTTATCACCACATGATTCCATTTTGTCAAACACCTCATGCGCGTTTACGTGTTTGGTAGTGAGAACATGAAGGTTGATAAGTTTCTCATTCTCATCATATACCAAATGTTATTATTAGAATGTAGTGAAATAAATCTTGCATTACCAAGTTAAGTAAAGAGAGGCATCAATATCTATATACTTAATCAGTTCATCATGACCAAAACAATCTTAAATGGCATCTAATCAAGTAGGTAATTTACAACTAACAAATATCATCAATTTATAAAAGCAGAATTGCAAAAATTATCACCATCCATAATCACCTATGAAAACCATGAGTAAAGTGAATAACACTGGACTATCATATTCACAATAAACTGTGTTAGGAATATTAGTTACAATCCAAAACTATATACCTCACACACACAGGGAAAACAATAAAACTAAACCAAAAAAATGATGTTTTCAAATGAAAGATAAACAGAGGGAGCAACGAAAATATTCCTGAGATCTGATATGTAAAAAGTCACTTACATATGCAAATAAATAATAATTACAGAAAAATATGAAAAATATTGTTAGTTCTACAAAATTGAACCAAAAATATACAAAGGAAGGCCAAAACACATCCATATAAAAGCTTCGAACAAATTGAAGGTGTTGAAAAAATTACCTATAGGAGCATGTGTGAGAGAGAGAGGTGGATGAGTAAGGGGGTGCATGAGGGAGAGGGGGTGTAGAGAATAAAGGTAGGGTTTGGGTGAATCGGGAGAGAGAAGATGAGAGGGAGAGTTTGGATGTGTTTTGTGTGGTTGAAGAATGAGAGAGAGACTTTAACTCAGATAAGTTACTACTTTATCCCCATTTTTGAATTTTAATGTAGAGGGGTAAATAAATTAGAGGGTATGAAATGAGGGGGGAAACCAAATAATAGAGGGATAAAATAGGAAGAGCGAGAATAATTCATATAAATGACATTATAGTTTAATCTTACGACATACATAAGTTTTCTACTTTATTTTGTATATATATATACGTATGTGTGTGTATGCGTGTGTGTATCACTCTCTATGTATGTATAACACCATCCCCAATGCTCAACCTCACGGATGCATTCTCTATGATGTTATCATGCTTCAAGTACATTAGATACCACTCATGGGGAAACGGGTCAAAATCTTGCCATCGAACCCAAATCATAAACACTTAAGGTGATCATAGACACACATTCATGGGTCATTACCATACCATAGTGCCCCACTAGACTTTAAACTCATATACATTAAACGAACTAAGCATGCATATGTCACTCGTAGCACTAGCCCATAATTCTTAAGTCTAACGCCAACTCCCGAATACATAAGTAATTAGTTATAATTAATTAACAAGTATTATTGTTATTCTGGACACTAAGCTATTCTACTCTAACCCTTATCCCAATTCTATCAAAAACATGCATAGTTGTGTTTGTGATATAGTAAATCGCACCAAAACACTATAAGAGGGTTGCAATGCCAATGAAAGTGGATTTCATTAACTAATTTTCTAGTGTCATTCGTCCTAAACTCCCATATTTTTATAACCTTTATTATATTCATGACTAATCCAAGGTAAAATAATATGCCACGTATTTTTTTAAAGTCCTAAATATCATATATGAACCTCCTACATTAACCTGGGCCCTAACCGATTCGCTAAATAACCGAAATAAAGAATAGGATTGAAAAAATGGTCCAAACTGATTGGCATAACAACCCCCATATTTCACTTTAAGATTGGCCAGACACAATACTCCGAATATGGGGCTTGTCGTTAAATTTACATCATTCTCATCATAAAACCATAGTAAACATTTGTAGTTTTAAATTACATGTCTGATAGAAATGAATTAAATTAACAACCTAGAAAAATAAGTACAACATCAGCATCCCAATAAGATTAAATCCTAACACAAGTATAACTATCTCAATCGATTGAATAAAAATTAACTCGGGGCATATAATCATACAATATCCAAAATAAACTACTGAAAGGAAGTAGCAACCTAAACTAGAATGAACAAGATGATCTTTAAAAAGAAAAGTAAGTTTGTAAGGTTGATATCTCGTCAGTTTTGCTATCCCTGTCTGGGCACACCTAGGGAGAGAAGACATTTAAAACTTGGGTTAGTGCCATAGAGTTTCAAGAATTAACTTAAGAAAACTAAAATTCCATAATAAACTTTATTCGTAGTATCTAATCCCCATCGGCACTCACATGCATTAAGTATCTCACTCCTCATCTAAATGCAATAATACAGACATATCCTCCCAAGTCCCAAATGTAATGACAAACAAGTTGACTATTAGTTAATGTATTAAGTATCTAGGACAATCTACATGCTGAAATATAATTGTCTACACCCGTGTTACTATTTCCTGGAATGCCCCAGTCATACTACCCACAAAAGTGACATAACCATCTATTATGCATACTACATAGTATTGAGTATGTGATTTATTGTCTACATCATTAAACAAAGTACTTTAATCTCAATTAATATATATATATATATATATATATATATATATATACATATATATATATATATATATATATATATATATATATATATATATGACATTTAATGGCATCTACCATTAGTTTTTCATTCGTGCTCTATTTGTAAGTTTGAAGGAGTCCCTCATCGAGACTGAATTCATGAAACACACACAAGTGTTGTGGTCCCTACGCCATACAGCATTGCACGGTCCATACCTAATGGTGACATTGGATCCCAGTATATACACTTAACATTAGTAAATGGGGTGGCGACATAGTAGCTAAAATAGTGACCTACACAATGCCTAGTCCATCTGTGATGACGTATGTTACGGTCCCAAAACACATGTAACCCCAACCGATACGACCATTGATAGTACAAATATATCACCCTTAGCCAAACCTACTCAACCATGTACATATGATTATAGACCGCGGAGGCTTACTCGGTACAGGGTGCGACACTTCCAACCCGCCTTAATATATAGGCCGCGACCCTACTAAGTATAGGGCGTGACACCTTTGGCTTTAGCCTCATGTAGGGTGCGGCACTTTGTACTTGCCTTATAGGCCGCATCCCTCTCTACTACAACAACTCCAGACTTGGTAAACCTCACGCGCTTAGGGCACGTGACAACTTATACACCTATAAATAGAGGACCACACCTCGAAAAAAGGAGGATACCAATTCCACACGCCTGGGGCAGATTTTACAATACATCCTCTCTCTACACAACCTCAACATACCACTTGGAGGCCACACATATCCATTACAGCCGCCTCACCGTCACATCGGAATCCTCAATATTGACATATATTCTCCTTTATTCTCATACTTGTACGCCTCTTTAGGAACGATTATATTATAAAATACAACACATATAATGAGAAAGGAGCAACACAGTGGACGTAGGTCTATTTTAGGGGTTGAACCACTCTATATCTTATTTTCTCTCTATTTAAATGCTTTGTTTATTTATCATACACTTTAATCTTAAATTACTGGTACGAGAACGACAAGTGGACGATTTCTCAAATCATCAATCTGGCACCATCTATGGGAATGAGATTTTTTTTATCTTATTTCTCTATATTTTGGGTTCTTAAACACCTTATTCTATTCATGGGGATCCTCTGGATCATCATCCCATGAGTAAATTTTGCTTATTGAACTTAGTTTTACATTTATAGAGGGGGCTTGAAGGTAATTTTGAGATTAGAAATAATTCCACATTAGCAATAGTGTTTTGGGGATTAAGGCGCCGTGGCATCTCAACGTGGCAGCTCAACGTGGTAGCTCAAGCGAGGCAGCTCAGCATGATAACCTGTATTTTAGCTTGTTGTATTAGTCATATTGTATCTTTGTTTATATTAATTGTAAGCTATAACGGTTGTAATCATGTAATGAGAATAATAAAGAGTTTTAGTGTGAGGTCAAATGGTACTCGCGAGAGACCAGGCTTGGAAGGGCCTAGGAGAGCTTTCATGCTCTATCGAATGTCCTCACCGCGGGAACTTTAGAGGGACTTGGTTTGGAGGATTAAAAAGTGAGGCACCATTGGGGCTCATCCTAACCATCTTAGATACACCAGGTAAAACACCGAAGAACCCCGACCGTGGAACCTCGGGCTGAGCATCTTGGAGTTCCATCGGGTGTTGAGTTGTGAACCTAACAACCCTCTACTTAATGTCACATCTACTGTAGGTGATGTCACTAGCCAGCTAAATAATGTCAGACCTGCACTTGAGTAAACCACCGTGGTCTTTGGGGCTGTCAGGCAGTTGGTGGCCACCTCTGCGACAACATCCCCCTAACACACAGTGATTATGCAAAAAGAATGTATTGGCATTTAATTTTTATGACGTGGAGACAACTAGTGCATCATGCATTTAATGTTGTGACATAAAGTATGAGGGATGTCTTTCATAGTCTTTAATCACTGAGTTACCTCGGGGATGGTGTGGGGGGCTATTTAAGGACCCCTGAGGAGAGGACGATCTTTTGAGAGTTTAAGAAGTTATTACTAGAGGGAATACACAATCAGAGAGAGTTATTAGAAACCAGAGGTCGTATTCACTCACCATTGTCATTTATTACAAAACTTTTAATACTTTATAGAGATTCTTGAGGGTGGTTGATGTGTTTGGCTGCCTTCCAAGGTGTATCTAGGATGCTTACTTCTCTCTCCCTCTAAACTTAGTTACTTCTAAGTCGCTTTACTATTTTTTGGAGTTATACACGAGAGATTTGTGAGTTTGAACTGATTCTTATCTTCATTAGGTTTGTATTTGCATGTTCTATCACTAATCCAAGATTTTGGCTAATTAACTTATCATCACGATACTTCAAAGGGGTTACGCCTCCGTCTATAATCTAAAGTACCCTCTTAAATTTGGAGACTCCTATGGGGTGGCATTCTTCTAAGTAAGGAGTATGGGGCAAGATAATGCTACTCGAAGGCTCAACTTTGATGACATCCAGCATAATGAAGAACAGACAACGAGCGAACTGGAGGCTTGAAGGGATGGGATTCCTCAAATAGAGGTACCTTTAGTTCAGGCGACGACAGGCATTACAGGGGTGACAGAAGCATCCACGAGTGCAGGGTTGGGACCCACTCAGGTGGCACTCCTCATGAGTAAGTTTTATGAGTTTTTGCAAACTCGAGTAGCTTCAACTATGCTGGAAGGATTGGAGGCTAATGCTTTCGTAACACCAGGGGTAGCTCCAACGGCCCAACCAGGTGTAGGTGTGGCAGGAACAGTCCCAGCAAGCATGCCCTCTGTTGTGAATCCAGTAGTGGGAACCTCAGGAGTTTCAACGCCCCTACTGTGACGTCTGTGCCAGCTGCAACGGGCGCCCAACCCATGGTGCCACTGGTTGTTGTCCCAGTAGCATCACCCCATGGAGGAAATAAGAAAGGAGATGCAGAAAGAGATGTTGAAGTTCATGCAAGCCTCCTCACAATCTGCTGGAGAGGTAGCTTCAGTTTATGATGACTTTTGAACACCATATCCTCAAGAATAAAATGACGAGTCCTATCCAAAGGACTATATTCCTCCTATTTTTGAAAAGTATACAGAGAAAGGTGGGAACCCGAAGGAACATATTAAGCGCTTTGTTGAACATTTGGGAGTGCATTGTAATAACAATAAGCTTAGGTTGAGGGAGTTTTCCAAATCCTTAACCGATAAAGCATACACATGGTACTCCTATTTGACTCCTAACAACATTTTTACATGGGAGGAGATGCATGTATTATTTTTCCAGAAGTTCTTTCTGGAAGAGGATAAATTCACTTTGACCCAACTGAGCAGGGAGAAGAAAAGACATGGAGAAGAAGTGGTAGCCTATGTTCGAAGGTTCAGGGAAAGATCCCTCGACGTGAGGGATGAGGCAAAAGAATCAAAGTTATTGCTGATCTGCGCTGAGGGGCTACTTCCTGAGTACATCTGCCATCTTATCAATGAGACATGCGAGGGGACTTTTTCTGCGTTCTTAAAGGCAGTGAGGAATATCTCCTTGGTGGTGCCCATGATGTTTAGGCATCCTATATAACCCGCGGGGGGGGGGGGGAGGTCTCAGCCCCCATGGGTAGGGTACACCGAAGGGGGAGATAGGGGCAAAGCACCGAAGAAGGACAATACGAGGAAGTTCGTGGAGGGAGATCTTGTATTGAAGGAATCAGTTAAACATATTAGGGGGCTTCCTCTACTTAAGTTTGCAGCGAATTAGGAGGGACCTTTAATCGTAAAGGAGGCTCACGACTCAGGTTATTGCTTAATTTCAAAAATAGAAGAAGGTAAACCATTCAAGATTAACAATAAGTGGTTGAAGGTTTATCATATGTAGGCAGTTATGTTTGACCACTGATGTATTTGGTTGTTGTTATGAATACACAAGTTCTTTCTTATGATGAGTATGTAAGTTCCTTTCATTATAACTCAGGAAGGGATGAAAGAATTATATAACTTCACACTTCACAATACATGCAATAAGTTGTAACACATAAATGGCATAAGAAAATTAAGTATCTTTTTCCATTCACGAACTTTGGGGCATTACAAAATTGGGAGCTATCGCCCAAGAACTACATGAGAAAAAAAAATACATATACAAAAACTCATTGGCCTAGGAGAAACCACAGATCCGAAGAAGAGAAAAAATCTCCAGGAAGGCCCAAAAAAGTCGCTTGGCAGGACCGTTGGGCATTGATAGAAACCTCCAACCTTGTTTACACCTGTGTGCGTTCAATCAAGAGTTTATCTCGTTTCGACTTCGCTTCACGTAGAGCCTCTTTGAGGTCCTCCACCTCTTTGTCAATGGTTTCAAGAAGAGGTGCAATCTCGACCAACTTGGCTTCCTCGACCCTCTGATCCTCCTGATGTTTTCGTAAGAGCTCCCTCTGGTTGTCCAACCGTTGGCTCTTCAAAGTCTTTAAATGTGCGATGAGCTAGTCAAAATGTAACCCGTTACGGTCCAACTCCATCAAATAGCCTAAGAATTGGTTAAGAAGGGTTCTGGTCATGTTCTTAGTTGGAGTGTTAGAAATTTTAACAATAACCGTGGCGATGCCTTGAAGACTCTGGCTCATAACTAAGATGTTTGAACATAGGCAGTCCACCTTGAAGGTCTCAGGATGATAGCTCACAAGTTGCTTGATGACCAAACGGTGGTTGGCAGGCATTTAGGGAAAACGTTGGAGTACCATCAGGAAAAAGGCGGGAGGAGCCAAGTCGGCCAGAGGAAGCTCGCACCCAGATTCGCTATTCGCAGCAGCACCTGTCATGGAGCCTTGATCATTATGGTTAGATCCTTCGGAGGAGATAGGTTCATGATGTGGCGAGTCAATGGTAAAAGGAACTGGTGGAGAATCCTCTCGAGCAACCTGAGAACAGGTAGGAGAAATAATGAGTTTATGAAAAAATCTTAACAAGTGTTTTCTTCGTTAAGTCACCGTTATAGGTGGAGTTTATGAAAAAATCTTAACAAGTGTTTGCGTTGTTAAGTCACCGTCACAGGTGGAGTTTGTGAAAAAAATCTTAACAAGTGTTTGAGTTGTTAAGTCACCGTTATAGGTGGAGTTTATGAAAAAATCTTAACAAGTGTTTTTGTTATTAAGTCACCATTATAGGTGGAGTTTATGGAAAAATCTAAACAAGTGTTTTCGTTGTTAAGTCACCGTTATAGGTGGAGTTTATGGAAAAATCTTAACAAATGTTTTCATTGTTAAGTCACCGTTATAGGTGGAATTTATGAAGAAAAAAAAACCTAACAAGTTTTTTCATTATCAAGTCATAAACACAGTTGAAGTTCGAGAAACTGAGAAATACAGACAAAACTAGTGAAATACCTCAACAATAGTAGGAGCGAGATTAGGAGTCACCACGGGGGCCATAAGAATAGAAACCGTGGGAGGTGGGCTCAGTACATCAGCATCCTCAATGGGGCCCTCGGATGGAGACACCTCAACGGCAGGCACACTCCCCTTGCCAGCATATGGTACTAAGGCCAACATGGGTGCATCATCGGAAGGAGATGTTGGACCTTCTAGAGATGCCCCAACGAGAGCAGTAGCACCAACCTAGGGCTAGGAAGGGAAAAGGCCACTCAAAGAAAAAGGTGGAGAGAGATTTGGAGAAAGATGCAAATGTAAAGAAAGTGTTAGACACAAGGAGTAAACACAAGAATATGATCCAGAAATGCACCAAACTTACCCCCGTTAAGGAACCGAAAAGAGGAACCGCAGTAAGGGGCCGTATCAATACATGAAGAAGGAGAATGTTAGCTATCAGCGATGCCACCTCCACCTAAAGCAGCCCAAAATGTTAGAAATAATAAACAAAGAAAGGGGATAAATAAATAAAAGATGGGAGACTTGATAAGAAATTTACCTGAGAGACACTTTGCTCGACCACAATAAGGGGCAGAGGAACCTCTCGCTCCGAGGGTAATTCAGAGGAGGCTGGAACAGTTGCCTCGGGTTAGTCAGACATCTCAGCAACAGTCGTAGTGGCATCTCTGGCCCGATGGGAGGATAAACATCGAGAATAGGTGAGGCCTATTAAGGGAGAACGTGGAAGGGAGGCACTGGATGGAGGGGCACTGCAACGTCCCCCCACGAAACAGCTCACTGGGGGACTGGGGGGACTAGGAGGACTGGCCCTCGCTTATTCAACTCCCTGCACCAATGTTATTAGGCAATAAGTAAAGACACCACCTTAAGAAAAGAGGAACGAGAAAAAAACTAACACACATACCTCAGATCCAGAGGGAGAACGTGAGGGTATGACCGCTGGTGAAGGTGGTAAAGAAGCAGTAGCAGAAGGAGTGGGTTATGCAGGTTTCTCACGTGTTATCTTCTTCTGGGACTTGGTACCCAGTGTTTTCTTCCTTGAGCTCGTTACCACACCACTTCCAGGCACCCTCGACCTTCTTCTCCTTTTTGATGGTGGCTCACTAGTATCAACCACGATCGTGGGAAACACACCTGGAGGAGGAGCAGTAATAGCGTGCCATTGGAACTCGGCATGTATTCTGCTGAATTCAGCTTGCACCAACCTCCTCAGCTCTTCAGCTACTTCCGGAGATATGGGAGGGGGAACAGAGGCAATACGGAATGACTTTAATGTATTTTGTGTTTGACCTTGGGCCTTGGACTTCTTGGACTTTGATTTCTTGACCTTCTTAGCAGGTGGCTGAGAAGGCCCTTCTCCCGTGGCTGCTTCGGCCGTAGGGGGAGATGGTTTGGGGGTCGCAGCAGCCTTGGGTTTGGGCATGGAAACATGTATCATGGGGTAGTATGGGGGAAGTTCACTGGGAGGCTCTTTTGGGGGTCTGGCTTAGAGGGAACTCAACCCCAAGCATGGAGTTACCTTTTAGACCCAGTTCAGAAGAAGAGAAGGAAAGGACTGGGCAATATTGAGGGGGGACTGGATGTACTCACGGATCATGGCCAACTGTTCCAAGTGGAACTTAGTGGCAAAAGAGGTTGATACGTCTCCCTTTTTAGTAACACTAGGAAGGGTGACATGCCAATCAATGGTGGATGTCACACCAAGCACCGCGGCCGCAGTATAGAAAGTGCATGCTTCAACAAAGGTGGCCTTTGGGTGGTTATACTAGAACACAGGTTGAGGGCCCCCTGATCGAACCCGAACTGCTTGCTACATCTATTAGGGTTATAAGGCTCTGAAGCGTATCCCCATTCAGTGTAGCAGGGGAGAAACCTCCAAGTGAAAAGAAGCACTACGGCTTGCGAGGGATCTTCTACAACGGGATTGAACCTGACCGTTGTGGCTTATGTAGGAAAGAAGTCCCAACTATGGGCAAAGGTAGACTCACTATATGGCCTCATCACGAAGGAGTCTAAGCGATCAAAAACCTCCAATATCTCCTTTCAACTCTGCATCTTGTGGAAACATAGGAGGCATGGGGGCTTGATACCTTCACTCACGGGCAGAGAAACTAACTTCGCAGTAATAGAAGGAAAGCGAATGTAAAGGAAGCCCATTAGGATAATTTTGTGGGCAAAGTTGGACAAGTTGTAACGACCCAGTGATCGTTCCATGTCAATATGGGTCCGATACAACCAGGTGTAGAGGGACCCCAAGGTGATGGCGGCTAGAGGAAGATTGAACCCCCTGGCCAAACGGACAGAGATGTTTATCAGGTCCCTCTTGGGTTGATCATTGGGCTTCCTAGTTAGGAAGAACCTTGAGAGAAACACAAGTATGTAGGCCAGTAATTCTAGAGATATACCTCTACCTCGGCCCGTTGCGGTATTAGCGTTCTTCGGAGTGGGAGCTTTGAAAAAGTAGTTGATAAGGGGAGTAAATGTATCTTTATTCGATGAACCAGTGCAACTCTAGAATATCCGATCCAACTCAACTCGATCAGTAGCCTCTTCGGCATCCAGAGCCTCATCATGATAAGTGAACTCACCATGGGATCAAACCCAAGGAGTTCATAGATGTCCTTGGTGTAATAGTATTGCTGGTCCAGAGCCTCATCATGATAAGTGAACTCACGCAGTGAAGAAGGTGTGGGTTGTGATGTTCCACCTGGAGACTAACACTTGTAACGCCACATTATGCTTCGAGAGGGTGAACTCCCCGAACTCGAATGTGCGATGAAACCCAACTTTAACAAGAGCAACAACGTAAGAACTCTGTATATGTGTATGCCAGGTAGGGAAATGAGCTGGCAACCCCCCAGGTGCCTCGAAGTCAATTTGAGAATAGGGGAAGTCACCATGGTCTAAATGTAAATACAGAGTCCCCTTTGGGGGTAGATGGCCCCACTTCGATGAATCTATTTCCTCATCACCCAGCAATAAAGGGTCGAACTTGGACAAAAAATGGCAAGTTTTGCATGCATCAGAAAACTTATCATCTTCACCAAAGATAGGTGCCCGGTGATAGAAACGCAGTTGCTCCTGACGAGCAACACTCAGGGCAGCGGCGCTTGAGGCAACCATAGCACTAGAGATGGCAGGTGGCGCGCTGGTGGCAGGCGTGGTAGTATTGCTGGATGAGGCCATTACAGATAATAGAAATACAAAAAAAATCTCACTAAAAGAAGTGTTGGGAATGAAGAGGGAGGTGCATAACCACAGGAGATGGCGTAAAGGAGGAGACAAGGAAGAAGCTAAGTAAAAGCATGGGAGACAATGGAGTTTGCACAATGTTTCTCTCTCTAAGAAAGTGGGGAGCTTGAAGAAGATAAAGGTAAAGAGAAGGGTTTTGAAGTATAAAGAGACATTTGAAGTTTTTAAAACCCGTCATTTGGGTTTCCCACCATCGCACATGCACAACCGCTTATAATCATTTCAAATTACCACGTGGCATTTCGGGAAGTGTTCTGACAGTTGAAAAGACAGCACCACCTCACTTATGAAGCAACGCCTAGGAAACGGAAGGGGCTGCCCTCTTCAGCAAGTTTGAGTTTTGGCGCCAGAATTTTTTCAGACATATCCAATAAACTCCCAAAGGAAAAGATGTCCCAATGGTTCAAAAAAGCTATGATGCCCCCTCGCCACAAGTCCATATGTTGTTTAAATGGTGATTCCACTGCATCGAGGGGAATTTATGCTTTTTCGAACATAGCGAAGCATTATAAGGGAGAATTTCACTTACCAAGAATCTGAACGAGTATTTGAGAAGGCTATCAGGCCTTTCGGGAGAAGTTCAAATAATAAAGCTAGAATGGTTGAAGCGCAGTATAAGGAAAAAGTGGCGATGTCCCTTCGTTAAATCCCCAACGAGTCGTAGTTTTTTGGCTCAGGTACATCGAGGAGAATTTTACTTTTTCCTGGAAATTATAAAGCGGTGGTTCTAACGAAGGAAAGGAGGCCAGAATTTTTTCACGCAGAGAAGGTTCATCGGTTTGAGATGTTTCGTGCATACATTTCTTGGTCCAAGAAATCTCTCTACAATGGGGCAAATGTAGAGGGGGATTGAAGGTAATTTTGAGATTAGAATTAATTCCACATTAGCAACAGTGTTTTGGGGATTAAGGCATCGTGGCATCTCAACGTGGTAGCTCAAGCGAGGCAACTCAACGTGACAACCTATATTTTAGCTTGTTGTATTAGTCATATTGTATCTTTATTTATATTGACTGTAAGCTATAATGGTTGTAATCCTGTAACGTGAATAATAAAAAGTTTTAGTGTGAGGTCAAATGGCACTCGCGAGAGACTAGGCTTGGCAGGGACTGGGAGAGCTTTCATGATCTATCGAATGACCTCACCGCGAGAACTTTAAAGGGACTTGGTTTGGAGGATTGAGAAGTGAGGCAGCTTTGGGGCTCGTCCCAACCATCTTAGATACACCTGGTAAAACACTGAAGATTGCTGACTGTGGAACCTCAGGCTGAGCAGCTTGGAGTTCCATCGGGCGTTGAGTTGTGAACCTAACAGCCCCTACATAATGTCACATCTACTGTAGGTGATGTCACTAGCCATTTAAATAATGTCAGACCTGCACTTGAGTAAACCACCGTGGTATTTGGGTCTGTCAGGCAGTTGGTGAGCCACCTCTGCGACAACAGTCCCCTGACACACAGTGATTAGGCAAAAGGCATGTCTTGGCATTTAATGTTTATGACGCGGAGACAACTAGTGCATCGGGCATTTAATGTTGTGACATAAAGTATGAGGGATGTCTTTCATAGTCTTTAATGACTGAGTTGCCTCAGGGATGGTGTGGGGGCCTATTTAAAGACCCGTGAGGAGAGGACGATCTTTTGAGAGTTTAAGAAGGTATTGCTAGAGGGAATACACAATCAGAGAGATTTATTACAAACCAGAGGTCGTATTCACTCACCATTGTCATTTATTATGAAGCTTTTAATACTTGATAGAGATTCTTGAGGGTGGTTGATGTGTTTTGTTGCCTTCCAAGGTGTATCTAGGGTGCTTACTTCTCTCTCCCTCTAGCTAAGTTACTTCTAAGTTTCTTTACTATTTTTCGGAGTTATACACGAGAGATTTTTGAGTTTGAACTGAGTCTTATCTTCATGAGGTTTTTATTTGCATATTCTATAACTAATCTAAGATTTTGGCTAATTAACTTATCATCACCATACTTCAAAGGGCTTACACCTCCATCTATAATCTAAAGTACCCTCTTACAACATTTACGCCCTTGAATGGGTATTTTTTATGTTCAGATCTGTTTTTGGGTCTCCATTCTATGACCTCAAATCTATTATACATACCCCTATGATATCATTCCATCTAGATAATGCTGAAAAGCATGATGGGCTTTTGCCCCGAAATGGTGAATGATTAGGGAAGGATTGTGCTTAATCCTTGCTGTTCTTGGCCTATGATCTGGGGTTTCATCATTGAAACGGTGCCTTTTAGGTCACCATGGGGACATTATCTCATTGATAGACCCTAGTAGGTATGTTCTCCACGAGTTTTGGGAGAAAGACTTTGTTTCTCGGGTTCAATATTGGGATTTTCCCTCACTGCCTGGGTAGGGATGCGGCGTGGTAGTTCAACTACCTTACATGCCATGGCCTCTACTGGGGCAAGTGTTACAGAAGCTTCAAAACATCAAGGAATGGACTCAGGTGGTCTCCAGCTCAGCCTTGGTGAATATCATACAAAGGCCACGACAATGCACTTATGTGCCATACTGGCTGCGGACTCAGTATCAATACCATATAGCAGTGACAATACTGCATGCCCCATTTTATACTTGGTTACTCCAATATTCCTGAGAATACTCACTCCTCTTAGTTTTGTCTCAGATTAAATATACTTTGTAAAGACTAATAAAAGCAGAAAATAGAAGGAGAATCCATCCAGAGCACATAAATCAAAGATAAGATTATGCAGTTGTACAATCCCCTCAACCACCTCTATGACAGTCATGCCTGACTCCAGACCCAGTCAACTATTTGACTCAAATGGTCCTAATGCTAGAGGCAGCGGCCTCACCTAATGTGGCCACGGCACCCAGGATGATTATTTTAATAGCCTTTGCTATTGCGGCAATACCGAAAGATCCGTCCGCGGAAGCAGTCAGCAGGAGTCAAAAAAGGAAGTCAAAGAAGGCAGAAGGGATCTCTAAGGCTTATACCCCATTAGCCTTCCCAATTGAAGATATCTTTGAGTCCATTAAGGAGGAAAAGTTGCTGAGATGTCCAGAAAAGGTGAGAGCTCCACCCGACAAGAGGAACAAAGCTACTTGGTGCAGATTCCATCAGGACCATGGCCATGACACTGAGCAATGCTATGCTCTGAAAGATGAAATTGAAAGGCTGACTGGTAAAGGGATGTTGCGGAGGTTCCTCAAATATGTTTAGGGGATGCAACCTAGTCACACATACCGCATGCCCATTTTTCATGCTTATGTCTTATATTACATCTGTCTCTACTTACAGTGACAACTCTTCTTATGCTATTTTAAACTAAACTTTGTATTATCCTTACAAAGTCATATATATATATATGAATAGTTATAAAATCAAGTTAACTGTTATAGTGTCATATTTTGATTCTTATTTCCATGAAATGTTATCTTATAAAGACCATATTTGTCTTAAACAGATCTCAATTGGAGACAATATTTTAGATCTGGAATAATAGATTATCTCGGAAGACTATCATTATTTTGGGATGCACCTACAGGGGGATTGCGTTCTTTATTAGCTCACAAGTTCCCCTTACGATGTGTAACTATATCTTATCATATGATGATCATATTCATGAGAGCATCTGAGGATTCAAGGAGATTTTATTAGCCACAGGGGCTTATAATGCCCACTCTCTGCTCTCAGGATGAGTCATCCATCCACGAGGACCTCCAATACCCATTCTTAGCTTTCGGGATGCGTCATTAGCTGCAAGGGCTTCCAATGCCTGTTCTTAGCTTTCGGGATGCATCACTAAGTCGAGAGACTTGTAATATTTATCCAGGGATGGCTTTATACATATCCATAGCTATGGGTGGCTTAATAACATAACCCAGCCTGGGGAGGATTGAAAGTATCATGTATGTTAGCCGTGGGTGGCTTAATAACGTAACCCAGCCTAGAGAGGCTTGAAAGTATCTTGTATGTTAGTTGTGGGTAGCTTAATAACATAACCCAGCCTGGGGAGGCTTGAAAGTATCATGTATCTCAGTTGTGGGTGGATTAATAACATAACCTAGCCTGAGGAGGCTTGAAAGTATCCTGGATATTAGCTGTGGGTGGCTTAATAATATAACTCAGCCTGAGGAGGCTTGAAAGTATCCTGGATGTTAGCTGTGGGTGGCTTAATAACATAACCCAGCCTGGGGAGGCTTGAAAGTATCTTGGATGTTGGTTGTGGGTTGTGGGTGGCTTAATAACATAACCTAACCTGGGGAGGCTTGAAAGTGTTTTGTATATCTACAAAGGCTCGGGGAGGCATGATAATATCCTATTTACGATGCTAAAGAAGATAAAAGTCATATTCTGTGAAAGGAAATAGAAGTAACTAGAGGAAAGACATGAAAGGAAATTGATGTTTTGCTGCAATCACAAAAGAAAACCAATGCTATAGAATCTCCTAAGGGCTAAATATACACCCGCGATAATTAAATAAATTCATTAAGCGATAAAGGCATGCAGTAAAGGTTAACCTGCCGTAGCCATGATCAAGAAGCATTATTATAATGATCCAGTGGTAAGATTCCACAGCCTATCTAAAGACACTCAAAGGATTCCACGAATGTTCAAGAAGAGACTGAAACCTATGTGAAGAAACCATGTATGCTATAGTGCCGCAAACTTAATCTACTAGTTCTACAAGTTCGTTCCATCAAGAAAGTATTTTCAAATATAAAAGCAGTTGTGTTCAAGCAATCAAAGATGTACAGAAAAAAGCATTCATAAAAGCATTGAAGCAAGCAAACTAGAAGAGCAAAAATCTACAAGAAAATGAGGCAAAATAATGCATAAAAGGTGGCCACAACCTTGATAATATCAGTTAACAGACAAATAGGCCGCAGCCACTACAAGAAGCAAAATAACAGAAGGGACGCAGCCCTGTATCAATGATAGTTCAAAAATTATAATTATTTCAGGAAGCTACATCATCACGCTCATCCCCCTCATCTCCATCCACGGTGGTCTCAGTTTCCTCATCAGCTACCTCAGCCTCGGCCTTCAATCTGGCTTTCTCCTCAGCCGCGGCCTTTAGCTCAAATATACATTCTTAATGCTCAACATCACTAAGTCTCCAGGAAAGAACCTTCTCCTTAGTCTCAGGGAAGTTCTTTATGATTCTATTCCTTAGCTCCTGATAGCCGCGAAGGTAGGCCCTATTATTTATGAGGAAGAAATCTTTAGAGCCCTTAAACAACTCCACCATACTGTCGATCGCTAGCTGAAGGACTTCGCCATGATCTGCCTCTATTTTTTTCATTATTGCGATGTGGACTTTGGCATCATTCGCAACCTTGGTTTCCAGCTCCTCGTACCTACTTTGAAGGAGTCTCAGCTTGTTATTGGTCGATTCAGCAATTTGTGCAGCTTCTGCGGTCTGAGACTGGGAGACCTTGAGGGATTCTGCAGCCTGTTTAAAGTTTTCCTCTGCTTACTCTTTAGCCTTATTTGTAGATTCTAAGTTTATCTGGGATACCTGAAGAGCCGCAGCAACAGACTGCTTCCCATCCTCAAAAGAGGAATTCTGTGCAGCCACCAAGTCAGCGGTGTGAACCCTCTCCATGGCCTCTTTTAGTTTATAGAGAGCCTCATACTTCCTCTTCTGGGCCACCATGACATCTGCTGCCTGAAATAAAAAAGTTAGGAACAAAGTATAGAATAAAAAATTAAAACTGAGAGGGAACTTACAGTTACCCTCAAAAGACTATGGAGGTCGTAGTCCTCCAGATCATCATGGTCTTTTTCCACCAACCTGTCAATGTCCGCGGCATCAAGAGCCCTCTTCATTCTTTGTGCAGCCTTTGCGGTAATGTCCCATTAGGACTCAGGGTCAGGTTGTCTTAACTGTGGCCACGATCGACCGTCAGGACCATATCCTCCGTGACATTGAGGAGGTGCCAAGTTTTAATTAACCGTAACTACAGATGGTAGCGGTGGAGAAGCTGAATGAATGGGAGTGTCAGATATGGATATCAAACCTATCGCGGCCAGATTGGCTCCGATGTCATCATTGAACTTAGTTTGGGGTTCAGAGGCAGCAAGGTTAGTTTTTTCTGTGGCCAGATTTGGGGTCGCAGTAGGAGGATTCTGATCACTAGAAGGGGCCGCGGCTGGTACCTTGGTCTTGGACCTCTTCCTTTTTCTGCTCCTCACACTGTTATTAAGAATGGTTGCATCCTCATCCATTTTTTCTAGCTGGGCAGCCAACAGTTCTCTATCAACTTCCTCACCTGAAAGAGGAAAAGCAATAGTAAGTAATTGGTTTTAACATTAGTTATCGAAGATTAAAATTGTGAATCAGATTATTACCTTTCGTGACCATATCTTTTGGAATGGACTTGCTGGTAAAGAAACCTGCTTCGAATACAGCTGCAGAAGTTACAAGGACACTGAATTTCTTCTCTTCAGTAGGAATGGTTGCGGCCTTTACAACTATTTTCTCTTGCCTATTGCTTAGTTTCAAGTTGTCAAGAATTGCTGGAAATTATTTCAAAGGTTAGTAGAGGTTAATAAGCAACTACAAAGAGGGGACGCGACTATAATCAAAATACCTAGTTTGGAGGGACAACCCCATTTCCGCAGCATTCGAAATGACTTCTCCCGCTCGTTCTCCTCAGGATGAATCTCCCAGCCTTCTCTGGAGATGTATAAATACTTCCCCTTCCAGTTATTTACATTGGTCGGCCTCCTAGAGTAAAGGCTCTCGTCCTTATCACGACCGGAGAAGTAGTAGTACCCAGTGAACTTCACGAAGTTTTCCTTCGGGCGGTATAAGTGAAAAAACTCTGTGGGAGTAATGTACTTTTTGAATTGATTCTCCCAAAGAATCATCGCGGCAAGGATGGCCCTCCAGCCATTGGGATCTAACTAGGTTAGTGCTAGTTTCATGGTTTGAAAATTATATCTAATGAGAATAGGAACTGGCAGCCGTAGACCGTAAACAAAGGCATGCAACGGAAAGTAAACCCCATCATCGAAAAGTGCCATGCACGGTCGTTGGTTCTCGAAAGGTGCTGAGCACATTAAGTTTTCTGGAAACTCAAAGGCCTCAACTGCCTGGTCAACCCAATCTTGGGTCATGATGCTGCGGATATCAAGCGCAGCTAGGGGTCTTTCACCCCTCCCAGATGGATGAGCTGGGTTATCCTTAACTTTCGTGGCATCTTCTCCTACACCCAATGGATGATTACTTGAATTGTCTTCCTCTTCCATTGGCTTGTCCTCAAAATCCTTCTTGCAGGGAGAGTCCACGGAGTCCGAGTCTAGTAAAACACAGTTAGGACGATCCTTTAATTGCCAAGGACCTATTGACTTTAAAGGAGGCACGAAAGGAAGTTCAGGGGGAGAAGCTCCGAAGTGTTTTTCCAAAAACCTCTCAGAAATTTGTCTGGGTCAAAGTTCATACGGCTGGAGTAGTACCTGAAAAGCAGAGTTCGCAATTAGGCGTCACAACCAGTATGGTTTGAAAAAGACTTTAAGAAGTCGCGGTATGATTAGTTATATTAATAGTGAATAGAAATGACCGACAAGACTGTATAAATGATAAGTGTGGGGTTTTATAGCCCTAAAAGACAATTATCGCCGCGGCATATTGGTTTGATGGAGGTTATTTCCCTATCGCGGTTATTAATGGGCTAAAACACTGCTGACCCTATTCATTAAACCTAAAGGGACTACCCTCAAAGTCTACTGTCCTCAACCATCCCCTAAATCAGTAAGGGAGCTTACAGTGCCACGGCTACTCACTCAAATAGGTTAGAACATGCAGTCATGAATCTATGGGTTTAACTGCCGCGAAATATGAATTTAAATCCAAGGGATTATTCAGAATCTACAGGCCGCAGCCATCACCAAAATTACTAAAGGTGTATTTTACCATGTCGCAGACTCTCACTCAAACAGTTTAGAGTCTAAATATTGATTCATTTAAATATCAAAGATCCAAAATGTGAAGTGTATGCTTAAAGAACATCAATAACATCAAAGAATAGTTTGATTTCAATATGGTTCGACACAAGCGCAATTTATATGATCTGGACAGTGGAAGAACAGTTATTTGATTTCACATTATGAATGTAGATTCAAGGAATTCTAGTAATAATTACAATTATTTATCATGGATATATGTTCGATTCTTGGAAGTTGAGAGATTATCCAAACAAAGCCATAGATTCCTATCAGGCAATTGGGTTTTTTTCATGAAGTACAAAAATGCAAAAGTTCATGTGTTCCGACTATTAAAGAAGAAAATCAAACTACAAAAGCTATTTAAAAAGGATGATTAATTGAAAAATTACCTGAAAATGAAGAAAATGGCAATGATCAGCCTCAAACCGCCTTGAACCACCACACACGACCTTGAAGGATCACCGAAAAATGAAAGAGAATGGACGAATAGAGTTAAGCTTTCGATTTGCTCTTAAAGTTTTGGAAAACATAATGAATTCCACGGCCTGAACAATTTATATAAGAGAGCAAGGAAGATGAATCGTCGCCTTGTAAGTACCGCGGCACCTAAGAAGACAAAACTAAGTCGCAACCCCAATCACAATCTTAGCACTACGACTTGGGGGCTTATTGATAGTACAAATATAGCACCCTCCGCGGAACCACTCAACCATGTACAGATGATTATAGACCGCAGAGGCTTACTCGGTACAGGGTGCAGCCCCACAAAGTACTGGGCATGACACTTACCACCCGCCTTAATATATAGGCCATGACTCTACTAAGTACAGGGAGTGGTACCTTTGGCTCTAGCCTCATGTAGGGTGCGGAACTTTGTGTTTGCCTTATAGGTCGCATCCCTCTCTACTATAGCAACTCCATACTTGGTATACTTCATGCGCTCAGGGCACGTGACAACTTATACACCTATAAATAGAGGACCACACCTCGAAAAAGGAGGATACCAATTCCACATGCCTGGGGAAGATTTTACAATACAGCCACTCTCTACATAACCTCAACATACAACTTGGAGGCCACGCATGTCCATCACAGCCGCCTCACCGGCACATCGGAATCCTCAATACTGACATGTATTCTCCTTTATTCTCATACTTTTACGCCTCTTTAGGCACGATTATATTGTACAATACAACACATATAATGAGAAAGGAGCAACACAGTGGACGTAGGCCTATTTTAGGGGCTGAACCACTCTATATCTTGTTTCCTCTCTATTTACTTGCTTTTTTTTATTTATCATACACTTTACTCTTGACTTGCTGGTACCAGAATGTTAAGTGGACTATTTCTCGTATCATCAACCATCCAAGAACATAGGTATGTTTACACAAATACATAAATACATATTTTTATCACATAATAAGTATAGGGAATTAACTTTATAGTTACCCTCAAAAAAATTACCTTTAATATATCTATTAATCATTGTTCTAAAAAACTCGCCTAGGCTTGAGGCTTGGGAGAAATGCCCCGCCTTGCGCTTTTTACTCCTTATTCTTGGTAAAACTTTTAAGTCGCACTTTTTTCTAAAAACAACAATACTTTAGTGAAACGACATCGCCTTTTAAAGATTTTGTTTACAAATCGGACCATTATCTCATCCAAAATAATCAAATAGTATTTTAATTTGCATATATTCAAACATATTTTTATGGTATGTACAATTTTAGTATTTTAATAGCCCTGTTATGGTTAAAAATATTAAAATTTATTAAAAATCAAATTATGACACTTTTGGTAAATATGAACCTTTCAATTAACTATTGTGTTAATTATTGCATTGGGATTTATTAATCACTTGGATGACCTCCCACTAACTCGTAAGAATTCCTAAAAATTGCACAGATAGTTCTCCGGTCCTATCCTGACCCCACACAGGAGCTGAATCAATTAGCATCTTGGGTCCAAATCGATTCGATGCTGGCCAAATTGATTCTCACCTGGGTAGAAGCCCAGAAATGCCATCGTTCTTTACTGCAAAACTCTACTTTCAACCCAATGTCTCATTTGAATGATCCATCCGTTTAGATTACTATATAATTAAGTCCCTCATGACTTAGTATATCGTTTAGGTTTGTTAATTATACAAATCAACATACATTTCCATCCCTAAACCCAAAAATTTACATCGAATACCTTAGATCATTAAATCCATATTTTTGTCTCATAATCCTCTTAAATCATAATTAGATATGAATCATGATTACCGTTCAATTCAAGATCATAAAACATGAATTATACTATCTAATTCGAGATTACTTTCATTCTAAATTTATGGGTTTAACCTCTAATCATTAAATATATAAGTACAAATATCATACTTAGTAACTCTGCATGAATATGGTTGTATCCTATCACCCTATCATCAATTTCACATTATAACCTGATTATTACATAAGGAATTACTATGATAAATTACTAAATACATTTAACATTAATTTAAGCAAGAGAATTCTTGCCTGATATGGAAGATTCAATGTCTACTCTTGAATCCTTAGTATATTGCTCTCTTTTGAGCTTGGTAGCTTCTCTCTAGGGATAGGTTCTTTTAAGGTTAATTTTATATTATTGTAAATGAGTTTCCTAAACTCCCAGTTAACTTATAAAAGACCCTAAGACCGATTTAAGCCTTAATCCCTTTTTTTGAACCCCAAATGAGCCCGAACCCAAAGCCGGAATTGACCAACAACTCCCAAAATCATATACTTATACCTGGGCTCATTTTTAACAATCTAAAATCCATATTTAGTTCCCTAAACATCCTGAAATGTGCCTGAATTATTATTATCCAACATACACATTTTTCAATTTAATTGGTCACCACATAACAATTATTTAACAAGCATGCAATTATTTTGTACGAGAAATTTTTAACATGCTTAAATGAAACCACATAACCTGAAATTACATATAATCAATATTTTCATGATTTACTTAACTAAATACTACCTATTTAATTTAATTCTTTCCATAATAATGGAATTCCATGAAATTTGAAACTCACCTAACTAGAAGAAATCTGGATATTTCTTTCTCATGCCGTCTTCCCTCTCCCACGTCGATTCTTTCTCATTGTGATGTCCCCACTATAAGCATACCAAGGTAAGAATAAGGAATGAAGTTAGTTCTCTCTATGATTCATAATGTCTACAAGTCTCTCCTTATAGGTCACGTCAGGTTGGAGCTATATCTAATCGATATTAATATGTTGTTAAGAAACCTTATCCCTCAAAAACCTTTGCAATGAAGATATGTGAAAGACATCATGCATCCTCTTCAAGTGATCCGATAATCCTAACTGATAAGCCATGGGCCCAATCCTCTAAATAATAAATAATGGTTCAACATACTAAGGAGGAAACTTCCCCTTCTTCCCAAATATCATTACTCCCTTCATGGGAGACACCTTAATAAGCACCTGATCCCCGATAATTAAATTTAACTACCTTTGGACTGCATCAACATAACTTTCTTTCCTATCTTAGGTAATTAGAGTCCTAAATTGAATCATATCCACCTTTTTTTAGGTGTACTGAACAAAATATGGTCTGATAAGTATGTCTCCCCCAACTCCAACCAACATGAGGGTGAACTATATAGTCTTTCATATAATGCATCAAACGGTGCCATCCCAATAGAAAACTTAAGTTGTTATTGTAACGAAGCTCCACCAAAGGTAAGTACTTATCCCAACTATCCTTAAAGTCTAAGATTCACATTCACAACATATCTAGCATCAAGTGTGCCCTATCCGTCTACCCATCATCCCGTAGGTGGTATGAGATACTTAACTTAAACTTTCCCCTTAAGGCTTGCTGGAATCTTCTCCAAATATGGGACACAAATGTCTTGTCCATATCCGATACAATAATGAGAAGTACCCCATGCAATTTCACTATCTGTGTAAGAAAAAGACTTTGCATATTTCTCTCTTGTGTAGTCTATCCGGACCAACAAAAAGTGAGACCCCTTTATCAATCTCTTAATGATATAACCAAAATGTACCCCCATCTCTTAGGACGATGACCATCACATCTCACGGTTAAGTCATCACAAGAGCCTCACATATCAATGGTGGATCAGCCATAGCTTAATCATTAGTGCGGTCATCAAGATAAGGGTCGGCCTCAGTAGGGTCATCCATGGCTTAATCATTAGCGGGGTCATCTAGATAAGGGTTGGCCGCAGTAGGGTCGGACACGGCTTAATCATTGTCAGGGTCGTACAGATCATTATCGGCCTCGGTAGGGTTAGACATGGCTTAATCATTAGCATGGTTATCCAGATAAGGGTCAGCCTCAGTAGGGTCGGCCACGGCTTAATCATTGGTAGGGTCGTCCATATAAGGGTCGACCTTAGTAAGGTCGGCCATGACTTAATCATTAGTTGGGTCATTCGGATAAAATTCGACCTCAGTAGGGTCGACCATGGCTTAATTATTGGCGGGTTCGTCTAGATAAGGTTCGAACTCAGTCGGGTCGGCCACATCTTCATCATTGGCGGGGTCAGCCAAATAAGGATCGGCCTTGGGTTAATCATTGGTGTGGTCGTCTAGATAAGGGTTGACCTAAGTAGGGTTGTCCATGCCTTAATTGTTGGTGGGGCCGTCTTGATCACTTTAATCGAGACTACATTTGTACCTATCATAGCAAGATTATTAGTCTGTTATTAGCAACCTCAGACATCATGGCTTCTACCTTGATCATTAGGCAACAAACTTGGTACCTCAACCTAGGGGTCAGCACAGAAGACGTTAGCTTTGGCCTATATGTTGACTTATAACTCCAAAGTCTCACCATACATTGACTACATTAGAAACCAAGGAGGACTCCTATCAGGGGACTGACTCATTAACTCGACCTCGGCATCGGCCTCATCCTCGGTCTCATAGCTCATCATATAGTACCTCAGCCTCATCCTAGGATAACATAGAGACTCAGCCTCGTCTTTGTCTCATAATATGACCATAATTAGCTATATAGGCCATCTCATCATTAAGGTCATCTCGGCCTCGGCCAACCCAGCATGGATGATAATGACACCTGTCAGGGTGCGTGGAATGGGGTATGCTTGGAACAGTTCACATGGGCTGCAGATCCCATATAGGGAAAACCGTTATTGCAAGATATCCCTAACACGTGAGGGAATATTTCATCACCATCATCTACATGTGATAGTGATAGATGTCTTCACTATATTGGCTAGATCATCCTACACATGCTCATTGCATGACTAGGGGTACATTACACCCCCAGGCACTACATATACTTGTCTTCTCCTACCTTGTAAAGGGGTCATCAATTATAAACCCTAGATGAAGCTCTATCAAAATACACGGTAAAGAGACAAAATGAGTGTATTGTATCAAAAGGCCATTAGATCCCTTCTTTTATAGTGAAGATCACTCACCTCCGTAGTGGAAGTAGGCCTAGATAGGCTGAACCACTTAAATTGTTGTCTCAACTCCGCTTCTACTAATCTCTTTCTACATTTATATTATTTATGGGTTTTCCATTGTTATGTCTATTTGAGATTAATTACACCTTGATATAATGGTACTATTAATAGCATCATAAGTTTGGTGCCATCTATGGGAACGAGAAGATTTATCTCTTCCTTTTGTAGGTTGGCCTCACCGGAGACTCTGGTGGTGAACCAGTACTCCCCCTTGTGAGGAGTTATTTCACCATTTAAAGAGATCCAATAAGGTTCTCAAGCTCACCAGTCTTTTAATGATAGTTCAAACTTTAAGACAGCACATGGCACCTGAATTACCACCACACCCTCCACCAGTTGGTGGTGGAGGACCTAGTTCCAGTCAAGCACCACCTCTCTCCGAGATGGTTGAGGTGGCAGCAGCCTTAAAATCTTTAGTGGCCAGCCAGCAAGTGATGCAAGAGAAGTTCGTTGTTCTTAGCCAAAACATAATGATAACACCAGTAGGAGTCTCACTAAATATGATTACTTCGAAATCTGCATAAGGATAGCAAGAAGTCAGGGGACCACCCCAAGCACCATGCAAAGATCTGCATCATCTCCAATGGCGGAGGGACATTGCTGACCCTAGGCATTTATGCCTGTAGAGGCAAGGTTATCCTTTCCCGAAGGACCAGTACAATGATGTGGAGGTCGATGATGCTGTAGTATAATGTTGGGATCCATAAGAGATTTCCAATAATACTATATGACCCCTCTAAGAGAGCCGAGGAAGGTGTAGAAGACAGAATACTGATGTTCACCTAAGAGGTTCAGCGTTTGATCGACTAAGTCGAGGGTCGGCCTTTCAATGCCTCGACCCAGTCAATGACTTGACTGCCGACCCCAATATGGCCGACCTAAATAAGTTAAGGAGACTTGCTGGGTCTAGGAAAGGGGATGACTGCTGACCCCAACATGGCCGAGATGGAGGTAAGGGGGAAGTCAATAGCCGACGCCACTCAGTATTAGGGGAAACTTTGGTACAGCCCTTGATGGTGGGAGGGGACAACTTCGGCCAGGACGACATTGTAAAACCATGGAATGATTCAATTCAAAGGCTTGAGGAAAAGATCGGGGATATTCTTAAGAGACGAGACCCTCCACAGAGGGGGTACTCAGAGGGCTCACCATTTGTTGCGATGATAGTCAACTTCCCAACCGTGGGTAAGTTCAAGGCGCCTGTGGTAACTCCTAGGTATGATGGAAGCACTAATCCTGTCGACCACATTAACATGTATCGATTAGCAACCGATATTTATTCCATCTCACGCAAGATGAGATGTCGTGCTTTTTCAATCACTTTGACAGGGGCTGCTCACGTGTGATTTACCACATCCAAAGAACTCTATCGAGACCTTCAAGTAGTTAGCCGAGCGATTTATCCTTAACTTTTTCTTTGGGGTCATACCTCAGAAAAGGTGACTCATCTGCTTTATGTCAAGCAAGTGAAGCATTAGAGTCTGAGAGATTACATTGCAAGGTTCAATAAAGAGAAGCTGGAAGTGGAAGACTATGAGGAAAGAATATCTATGACATCCCTTATAGGGGGCTTCTAGAAGGGAAAGTTATTACGGAACCTAGCTGAAGACCCTCCTAAGTCAATAGTCGAGTTTCTGGCAACAGCTAGGAAGGTCATGAATGCTGAAGAGGCAATGGTTACTAAGTATGAGGATGAGAAGGGAACAAGGTTTGAAGGCAAGTTCCAAAAAAATAATAAGGATGATAAGAAGAGGTCGGCGGATGACAAGTTTGCTGATTAAACTCCATTGACGGCCAACCCGAATATGATACTGAATGAAATCAAAGATGATAGATCTCTAATTTGGCCCGAGACTCTCAAAGTCCCTCCCCATATGGGGACAAAATCAAATGGTGCAACTTTCACCAAGATCACGGACATACCACCAAAAAATGATTTGCATTGAAAGATGAGATTAAAAAGACGCTCAAACAAGGGAAGATTCAAAAGTACGTTGATCGAAGTGGTCCCAAGGAGGACTACCGAAAGAGACAAGGTGCCCTAAGAGATAAGAGGACGAGATGACATGTTTATAAAGAAGACAAGGAATCTGATGATGTTGAAGCCGACCCCAATCTCCCACCCAAGGATGTTGCCCCAAAAGGTCAGCTGAAATAGTATATGACCATCGATAATTTCGCTATTAGTCACAGGTTAATGGGCCTCATCCAGATCTTTATGTATGAAGCCGATAGGAACAGATAGTCATCACTTGTCTTTCAGTTGTACAAATTTAATCCCTATAAAGTGAGCTTTAATATCTCAACTATTTGCATCATAACAAAAGTCAATGATAAATGGTATATGTTCTATCATATTCTTTTCATACAAAGTTTTCAACTGCATGGTTCAAGTTGTCTTAAACTATAAAACATCATGATTTTGGTGAGAAACCCTCTCAGAAAAAAGACAGTATATGGACAAGATGATCCTCACCCATACACTCTCAAGACGATAGGAGGGGGCATGGAAGAACATCATAATTTGGTGAATTCAAATTCAAAAATCATTTTATGTTCCTCTCGGTGAAAAAGAAGTATATGGGCGAGACGACCCTCATCCATACACTCTCAAACGACGAGAGGCGACATGGTATAACACCACAATTTGGTGAATTACTAATTTAAAAAATTATTTATTTAGTTATGCTCATTTCGGACAAGTACGAGAAGAGTAAAGACAATCATTAACTTGGTGATCTCATACTTAAAAAACCATTGGGTTGGTTAAAAAGACAAACATCATTAACTTGGTGATCTAATATCTTGAAACATCATTAACTTGGTGACATCAGAGTTAACATCATTAACTTTGTTTCCACATATCTTGAAACATCATTAACTTTGTTGCTACATATCTTGAAGCATCATTAACTTGGTGACATAATAGTTAACATCATTAACTTGGTGTCCTCATATCTTGAAACATCATTAACTTGGTGAAATTAGAGTTAACATCATTAACTTTGTGGCCTCAAACTTGGGGACTTTAGAGTTAACATCATTAACTTGGTCTCCTTATATCTTGAAACATCATTAACTTGGTGAACTGATACAAACATCATTTACTTGGTGATATCATATCTGAAACATTGTTAACTTGGTGACATGAGAGTTAACATCATTAACTTGGTGGCTTCATATCTTGAAACATCATTAACTTGGTGACATAAGAGTTCTCATCATTAACTTGATAGCCTCATATCTTCAAACATCATTAACTTGGTGAACTTAGGCAAACATCATTAACTTGGTGGCCTCATATCTTGAAGCATTATTAACTTGGTGAACTCAGACAAACAATATTAACTTGGTGGCCTCATATTCGAAACATCATTAACCTGGTGATCTCATACTTAAAATGAGAAGATACTACAATCACTAAAAAAAGCAAGCACACTTAACACAACAAAAAGAAATTACAATAAGAGGGATATTGGTCACAATCAACGGTCCTATAGAGATGGTTCATCAGACAGCACTCGGCCAAGGCCGACCTTAACAGTAATCAGACAAAGAGGTATTGTGACTCGTCTTGGGGTCAGTACAGGAGGCCTCGACCTCAGCTTTATCATGCAGTGACGACCAATGGCCTCTGATCTCCTCAGCCTCATGAATAATAGCACGTCCGATGACCTCAGTACTTGTAACCGTCCTACCAGAGGACTAGTTCATCTATCTAAGTATAACTATAGATTCCAGCGTCAGAGGTCTTAGGGCTCAAGTACCCTCAGCCTCATCCACTACCGGGAGCATGAACGCCGACTGAAGGTAGCTCAGCATGGCCGTTAATTGTTGTGGACTGGTGGACCCCTTATTGTTATGACATCTCAGAGCTATGCCTCTTCTCCCCTTTGTTTTTTTGGAAGGTCTTATGATCCTGGAAATTTATTAAAGTTGTATTTACCATCTGATTATAAATAGTTAAAGTCGGATTCCCCAATAATGACTTCCTTATGTGCCAGGTTGTTCCCGATACAAACTTCTCCATATTTTTCTCTTCTATATTTACCTCATCCCCAACATAATAGGCGAGTGTTGTAAACTCTTCCTTGTATTGAGATATGATGCGACCTTCCTCCTTAAGGTCCATGAATTTTCTCCTTATCTCAAATTCCATTGCCTATGGAAAGTACTTCCCCTTAAACTTGTCCTAGAATCATTATTGCCAAACTATCTCTCCCCTTCTGTGAAGTAAAAGAGTCGAACCATTGTAATACTTCACCGACCAATCAAAATGAGGCTAACATCTTCTTTCACTTTACCATCCTCAAATGCCAGTGTATATACTTCTTCCACTGACTAGCCACCAAAATATCAATACTGCCTACAAAATTCGGTGGGTGTCCCTTAGTCAAGGCATCCTTAGCTTTTCTCATACTGAACCATGTGTCTATACTAGTAGCACTACCTGTTGCGGGGGTGTTGGTGGTGGTTTTTATAGCTACCGTGGCTACAGATGTTATAGAATATAGGCCATTGTCATGGAAACTACCTGAGTCACAATGGTAGCAATATCGGCGAGATCGACCACCGGTGGGGCTGAGGGTGGCTGTTAGTGAGATTTCAGCTCCTTCTGAGTCACCTCATCTGCTATCAGTGTGGTAATATGTCATGGTATGCCTCTCCTAGCATTTACCATCTAAAATAAAACAAGGTTAATATTAGATATCAAGAATACAATAATTCCTAGTCATAGGTACTAAATATCAAAGAACGCAACCCAGAACGTAATGAATGCAACATATATCCTAAGGATTATGGAACCTGTATGCTATGAAATAAATTGTAAAGACCCCCATTTCCATCTAAAGGATGTCCAGATACAATACGACAAAGATGGGGCTTTTCTATCATTTTCTATCATTCTTAGAATCAAACCACAATAAACATTTGAATTTTGAAATCACATCCTTAATAAAACTAAATAAAGTTAACAGCCAATAAAAATAAGTCTAATATCAACATCCAGATAAGATAAAAATCCTAAAAAAAGTATGACTATCTCGATTGACTAAATAAAAATAAACTTCAAGAATATTCCCATACAAAATACAAAATAAAAGATTGAAAGGAAGTACCAACCTAAACTAGAATTAATGAGCTAATCTCTGAGAAGCAAAGTAAGACTGCAAGGCTGATATCTCGTCACTCCCCATATCCCTATCTAAGTACACCGAGCTGGGAAAACATTTATAATTTTGGGAATTTACTTATAGTATTAAGAATTAACTTACGAAAATTAAAATGTAATAATATAAATAATTCAAAGTATGTAATCCCCATCGGCACTCACATGCGTTATGTATCTCACCTCTCCTCTAAATGCAATACTACATGCATATCCTCTCAAGCCACAAATGTAATGCCAAACAGATTTTCCATAATTTAATGTATAAAGTATCTAGCACAATCTACGTACTGAAATGTAGTTGTCTACATGTGTGTTAACATTTCCTAGAATGGTCCACTCCCACTACCCACAAAAGTCACATAATCACCTATTACGCATACTACATATTATTGGGTTTGTGATTTATCACCTACATCATTAGACTAAGTACTTTACTCTTTGTTAATATATATATATATATGACACTTAATGGAATCTATAATTAGGGCCCCGTTCGTGCTCTATCGAGAAGTCCGAAGGAGTCCCTTATCCAAAAGGACATCATAAAACACATACAAGTGGGGTGGCACCTATGCAGTACACTATTGCCCGATCCATACCCAATGGTGACAATGGATCCCGACAACTACACCTACCTCTTATAAGTGGTGATATTATGTAGTACCTAAAATAATGACCGACACGATGCCTAGCCCATATGTGCCAACGTGTGCTATGGTACCAAAATGCGTGTAACCTCAAACGATAGGACCATCCACGAACACACATATGTCCACAAAAATAAATGAATATATATATCACATAACAAATGCAGGTAATTAACTTTATAAATACCCTCCAAATAACCCCTTTAATCCGTCTATTAATAAATCCCAATGTGACAATTATCCATCTAGTTTATTGATAGGTTCCTATTTCCCAATGTTGTCAGAATTTGATTTTTAATAAATTATTTATCTGCTTGGATGACCTCCCACCAACTCTCATTAGTTCCGAAAAATCTCCCAGACCTTTCCCCAGTCCTACCCTGGCCTGATATTCGCTTCTTGGGCTGAGTGGCTAAATCGTTTCGTCTCAGAGCGCCGAATCGATTCTCACTTAGGTAAAAGCCTAGAGCTGCTATGGTTCTTTAACACAAATATTCTACTTTTAACCCAATCTCTCATTCTAATCATTCATCCATTTCAATAACTATATGAGTACGTCCCACATGTTTAAGTAAATCATTTAGGTTGGTTAAATATACAAATCAACCTAAAATTCAATCCCTAAACCTAAAACTTTGCATATAATACCATTGACCATTAAATCCAAATTTTTGTCTCATAATCCTCCTAAATCCTAATCATATTTTGGCTCTACACATGAGTCCTTATTACCCTTCAATTGAATATCATAAAGCATGAATTCTACTTTCCAATTAGAGATTATTATCACTATAAATTTTTGGGTGTAACCTTCAATCATAAAATCTTTAAATATAAACATCAGGTTTAGTCCCTTTGCATGCAGAAGGTTGAATCCTATCACACTATCATAAATTTCAAATTATAACCTAGAAATGACATGACAAATTATTACTAAGAATTAGGAAATATATTGAACGTTAATTTAAACATGATAATTCTTGCCTGATATGGAAGATTGAGTGTCTCCTCTGGAATCCATAGCTTCTTCCTCTTTTTAGACCTTGATAGCATCTCTCTAGGGATATGGTATGCTAGGATTAACTTTAGATGAATGGAAATGAATTTCCTAAACTCCTAATTAACTTATAAAAGACCCTAATCCCGAGTTAAGCCTTAATCCCTATTTTTTGGACCCGCAAAATGATCCCGAACCCATAACCAAATGATATGCCTATACCCTAGGCCCATTTTTAAAAGTACGAAACAACTAAATAAGTTCCCAAAAAATCTTAAAATGTTCTCAAATTGTTATTATCCAAATTGACCACCACACAACAATTATTTAACAAGCATGCAATTATTTTTCACGAGAAATTTTGAAATTGCACAAATGAAACCACATAACATGAAATTATAGCTAATAAATTTATTCATGATTTATTTAAATAAATACTACCGATTTAATTTAATTCCTACTGATTTTATTTTTTATATAAAAATAGGGCTATTGCAATTTTCCCCTAGTTCAAGCCTAAGTGGGTCTATTACGAGTTTGACGAAATTTCTCAATGTTCCACCCACTAAATGGACACCAACCTAGCCGAACATCATACCATCAATTTTAAACATAAAGATACACACTTCTACATCCTAATTCATCTGATAACATAATGATACTTGGGATTCAATATAATCAACAAGAAATTAATAACTGTCTTAATTAAATTTCAGGATTCAGTATATTCTCCAAAGAACCATTCAAGATTACACCTAATCTATGAATCAATCCTAAATTTTCTTCAAGATCACATATTTTACATATAAACCTATTGTAGACAACACATTCTAATACCCCCTAACCTCTCCGTAGGTCCCTAGCACCTCCCCTCATCGCTACAAACCTAGCCATACCCCGAGTACTGACCTAGAAGCCATCGGGCACTCTCGAGCTTCATTTGACCAAATGTCAAACTCTTTAGCTCGATCTAGAATGAATGAATATTCAAAAGGCACTGAAACCCCTTTCCAACGGTCTGTATCGTGCGTAATTCTGATTTACGGTGCAGACGAACGACCCATTTTACCCCGAAACTTAATCATGAGGTCACTGGATGCTCCCAGGATCCATTTGACCAAAGTAAACTCTTCATCTCGACCGAGACTAAATGAATCTTCAAAGGTAACTGAAACCTCTTTCCAACGGTCTGCTCCAGGCCGAATTTTAAAATATGCTACATGCCAACCATCTATTTTACTCCGAAAGGTCACAAATGCTTATAGGCCCCGATTGACCAAAGTGAACTCCCAAAACTGAGTCAATCTCTTTAAAATGTCTAAGTGCATCTCCTAACCTTTCCAATGGTCCCCCCTCCCCCCGTGCATAATTTTGACTTACCATGTGGACGAACGATCCATTTGCATCCGATGATTCCATGTCCAAATGACCGATGAACGATTCCAAGACACATTTGACCCAAAGTCAACTCCCAGAACCAGGAGCTGTCCAAATTATTTCAAATTTCTCTTAAGTACCTTTCCAACCATTCTCCCTATGCACGATTCAGATTAACAGTTTGAGCTCTACGACCGATTTTCCGAAGGAACCTGAAAGAGAGTGCCAAACGGCAGGTTCCAAAACCCGCCTATCGGCAGTTGTGACAACCCGCCAACTAAAATAAGAGGTGGCCAACCCGATACTCCAATAATCCAAGGAATACCAGATGGTCCATTCTTAGCATCACTGTCGATAAAATAATAGTACGAGATAACCACCAATTATTTTAGAAAACGGACTGCCAAATTTGTTTTGTAAGTTAAAAGAAAAGCACTTTAGACAATCCAAGTTAGAAAAGAAGTTGGGTACCAAAAATCAATGAGAAAAGGAAGTACAATATACATAAAGTGATAATCGAATAAGCTATCGGCTAACAGACTAATACAAATGTGTTACACGGAGTATTACAATTAAATATCACATTATAATAAATGAGTACAAAGCACGGGCAACACGCCCGAATAAATACTGAACATAGCTAGAGTACAAAGGATAGAAGCGTCTATAACGAATATCCTATAACATCCGCAAAATGCTATAGCTCCAGGATAACTGGAATGGCAAGGTCAATACGGGCATCCTTTCGGTAGAGCACCTGAACGGACAAAGAATTCATGCAAAATAAAGAGATATAGACGGATCAGGGCCCGGTTTGATATGATTACCATGTGACTAAAATGCATGAAATTTATGAATATCTAATTTCAATTATGAACTTAACTTCTCTCGTAATTAATCATAAACTTTCTCACCCCTCAATCTAAAAGCACAACCTAGCGCAATATCAATGAATGTGCTCAACGATCATATAAGCATGGGAGAACTCATCTACGTTCCCATTGAAACTTCATTTCAATTATATCACATAAATGCACAATTCCTTTTTCTTTTCAGGAAACTACATATATCAATTTAATTCACAAAATGTTTATTAATTCCATTTCATCTCATAACTTCCCATTTCCCTTCTTCCATCCAGGAAATGTATTTAAAGCGAATTTATTATCATAAAGTGCTTTAACATCAATAATGTCCCACATTATTATGAATAGTTATATTTCATATCATATAACGATTCTAAGATCGCCCGCCCGGGTTTTCCCACAGTACACGCCCCTAAATGGATATCATCTTCCAGCGCCTATCAAACAAGACAACCTGGGTATCCTACAACGCGAGTCGTCGACAAGTGGCCATATACCTACGACAGTGAGTCATAACCACACCCATAATTACCTCACTTCGCAAAATAAACATATAATATAATAATCGGTAATATGGCCGAGGACTATATTCATGATGCATTCACTAGCCAGGGGACTGCACCTCATGCGCGGACTTCCCTTATGATAGCGATTTAGAGAGGTGTGTTTACGTAAATTATCATTTACGAAAATCATTTTTCCATCTTTGAAAACATTCACATATTACATTCTCAAAATCATTTATTCTCTATGATTAAATACCAATTTTAGAATGTGCATTTCTTATTCTGATAGTCATATTTTATTAATGATCTAGGACCCGAGGTTCGATTATCCTCACACTAGTCTCCAAAAGTCCGAAATCATACCGTAAATCATCAAGGGTAATTTCCCACAATACTAGTCTCCCAAAAGTCCCAAACGTCACCATTCTACTTCCTATTAATTATAGGTTAACTTCCTATATCATATGGAACATTAACCTCTATAAACTAACCCTTAAGGTAAACCCAATTAACCCCATGCTAGCCTAGGATATTTGTCTCCCAAACATAAACCTATAATACCCTTTATTACTTCCCAAGAGAAGGTCCATAAGACTTGAAACTAAAAGAAAAGGGATAAAAATAAAACTAGAAAAACCTTACAAAAACAGGGCATCTGAATCGATTCGCGTTCCTTTGGTGATAATAAATATCTGATTGACTATCTTTTACGAACTCCAAACACCAAATCTGTTGCTCCAACAACATATTGCAACAACTTGTGATTCTTGAAAAAATGAAATCTCCTGCCGGGAGGTAGTGCCTCTTTTTCTTTAAGGCGAATGCCACCACTACGAACTTTAAATCAAGCGTGGGATAATACTTCTCATGAGGTTTAAGTATTACTACTTCCCATTCCTGGTAGAGACTCGTTCGTTAACACCGAGAAATCCACTCTTGATCTTGATAACGCGAGTGCAGGAGTAAAAGACAGCTCATCATTTAACTCCCCAAAAGCTAGGTTATGGACGTAACTCTCTTTCTAAGAGGGGCCTCACCTTGGCCTAGTGTCCCGAATTACTTGAGATCCCATACATCTCATCTCTGGGGACCAAATACTTCTTAGGGTTAACCCACAAACCTACTCGTGGTTAGCTCCCTACAATCCTTCCTAAGACAGCGTCGCATACCCCCAAGGCCCTTACATCCTAATAATCCTAAGGTCGATATACTACCTATTCCAGTCGTATAAGTATTATACTAATTATATCCCTAGTGCCCAAGACCCTTCTCAATTTTTGACATTCGCTCGGTTTCATGCGTGGGACGTCTCGCAGAGAGAAATCCAAACAAAGAACCCTCCCGTTACACTACTACCTCTCATCGTCGGTCATCAAGATATAACGGTCTAAGACACATGTTCGGGACCATTAAAATTCTATCTCATATCCCTAATTATGCGTTCTACTTCTATGTCCTACCATTTTGGTGAAATAAAAATATTATTAATAGGGCGCTTACTTTCTGTAAAGTGTTACAAATGTTATATCCCAATATATATACATTCACTTAAATGGCCTTCTCATCAAGGCATAACCATATCTCTCAATCCGACTTTTTTATCTAGGTCTCCCTCGCATCTATCAGGGGAAAGAACTATTATAGTGCTTCTATACCGGACATTAACTTTACATTAGCCCTTTAATCACTCAATCACGTGATTTTTGACTACAACCCCTCAAAACCAACGTCCAAACATAAACTAACATAAAGATAAAATAACATCTCTCCACTTCCAACGTCATTAAGGTTCATGAGTGGAGCGTCTCGCAAAGCGAAATCTAAACAAGGAACCCCTACAATACACTACTACTTAACTTTGTTGGTCGTGGAGATAAGGCAACAACAAATACAAACAAAACAAGCACACAATCAAACAAAACAAACAAAACAAATAATGAGAATTTCTTGCATCCTTAAACCATCTCTATAAAGTCTCAACCTGTATCCTGGAGAGATATTATAGAATAACTATTTCCATCTCGAAACTATAAATACGATAGCCTCGCAATTATTTGCTTGCTATCGCTCCAACTAAACAAGAATATTTTCGCTCGTATAACACATATAATACGAGTAGCAGAAACCACATATACTTTTAAAATATCATCACTCGCTTTATAGCGAATGAAAATAGAACCTCCCTACCACGGGAATTATATAAATGCACTCTCTATTTTAGCGTCGATACTACCACAAGATCAAATTACACACCCGAATCTAGGGTTGATAAATTACTACTCCGTCTTATCATACAGAATGCATCACCCTTAACCAAGGCGGAATTCCCACCAATATTCTTGCCAATTTCTTTGGCCACTACTAATGGTTTCAGGACACATTATCCTGGTCTTATCTGAATCAAACTACTTCCGTTAATGCCCCTACTAGGTACCCTCTTCTTGCCATTTTTCTTCAATCAATAAGATCAATACGTGTGGTTCTATATTCCACGTCCTAACCGTTTCTCCATCTCTAGCCACCCTGGCAATTTCCCACGTAGTTCCCTTAACTTCCTCTACAAAAGAGAACATGCCACCGGCCTCCCCTGCCTTATTTTTAATGAGTCTTCCCCGGACTAATGTCCACCAATGGGGTTTCATGAACGCTACTTCTCCATAAATGCGGGCAATACTTACTCGTGAGCCTATCATTGCTCTGAAGGGATCTTTTTTCCTTGTATCTACCTTATTTCGGGGTACGGTTTCCTTAACCGTGTAACTCTTTATTCACCGTCGGCCTCTAATCGATCCTCATGTGAATACTTGAGAGTCCACCTTCTCATCATTCCTGATATTCCAAAGAAACTCGTTGTTAGAAACATCTATCTGGTTTCTCAATGAGTAAAACTTCTTGCTCCACAAATATGACGACTACCGTTCTCGCCATTTTAACATTACTCCAATGAGTGAAAAAATTTCCTCAATTTATCACATCTGGGCATTTCTATACCCCTTTTTAGGCCAAAGCTCCCGAGCCTTACACTTCCACTGAATGAGGTTACACTTCCTCCATCTGACTTACTTCAACATATGGCCCTTATCAAGGACTTTTCAACTATAAATTTAATGTCGCTTGGAATCCCAAGCTTAGTACCACTCTCTACTTACTGCGGTTCTTGGAAAACTATATCTAATGTACTTAGTAGTCGCGATAGCAATATAAGATAACGCCACGAATGGAGCGACCTCCAAAGCGGCCCTCATCCCCGACTACAACTTACAGTTCTAACCAATTCGGTCTTATGGTGCCCCCATAACGTCCTTCCCTGACGCCCTCCATCATTCTACACACGAATCTACAGTTAACGCGTAAAAGATTTCCTAAAATCTTACATTGTGGCGGGAGATTGAAATCTCACAAGAGAAATCAACGATCTTAATCCTAAGGCTCTATAACAAATCAAAAGTAACGCAGAAGGCGTAGTACGCCCACACAGATTCCTAATGACTCTAGAACACAATGCTCTGGTACCATCTGTGACAACTCGCCTACTAAAATAAGAGGTGGCCAGCCCGATACTCCAATAATCACAGGAATCATAGATGGTCCATTCTTAGCATCACTGTCGATAAAATAATAGTACGAGATAACCACCAATTATTTTAGAAAATGGACTTTCAAATTTGTTTTGAAAGTTAAAGGAAAAGCAATTTAGACAATCCAAGTTAGAAAAGAAGGTGGGTACCAAAAATCAACAAGTAAAGGAAATACAATATACATAAAGTGATAACCGAATAAGCTGTCGGTTAATAGACTAATACAAATGTGTTACACCGATTATTATAATTAAATACCACATTATAATAAATGAGTACAAAGAATGGGAAACACGCCCGAATAAATACTGAACATAGCTAGAGTACAAAGGATAGAAGCATCTATAACGAATATCCTACAACATCCTCAAAATGCTATAGCTCCAGGACAACTGGAATGGAAAGGTCAATACGGGCATCCTTGCGGTAGAGCACCTGAACGGACAAAGAATTCATGCAAAACAAAGAGATATAGATGGATCAGGGCCCGGTTTGATATGATTACCAAGTGACTAAAATGCATGACAGTTATGAATATCTAATTTCAATTATGAACTTAACTTCTCTCGCAATTAATCATAAACTTTCTCAACCCCCAATCTAAAAGCACAACCTAGCGCAATATCAATGAATGTGCTCAACGATCATATAAGCATGGGAGAACTCATCTACGTTCTCATTGAAACTTCATTTCAATTATATCACATAAATGCACAATTCCTTTTTCTTTTCAAGAAACTATATATATCAATTTAATTCACAAAATGTTTATCAATTCCATTTCATCTCATAACTTCCCATTTCCCTTCTTCCATCCAGGAAATGTATTTAAAGCAAATTTATTATCATAAAGTGCTTTAACATCAATAATGTCCCACATTATTATGAATAGTTATATTTCATATCATATAACGATTCTAAGATCGCCCGTCCAGGTTTCCCCACAGTACGCGCCCCTAAATGGCTATCATCTTCTAGAGCCTATCAAACAAGACAACCTGGGTATCCTACAACGCGAGCCGTCGAGAAGTGGCCATATACCTGCGACAGTGAGTCATAACCATACCCAGAATTACCTCACTTCGGAAAATAAACATATAATATAATAACCGGTTATATGGCCGAGGACTATATTCACCATGCATTCACTAGCCAGGGGACTGCACCTCATGCGCGGACTTCCCTTATGATAGCAATTTAGAGAGGTGTGTTTACGTAAATTATCATTTACGAAAATCATTTTTCCATCTTTGAAAACATTCACATATTACATTCTCAAAATCATTTATTCTCAATGATTAAATACCAATTTTAGAATGTGCATTTCTTATTCTCATAGTCATATTTTATTAATGACCTAGGACCCGAGGTGCGATTATCCTCACACTAGTCTCCAAGAGTCCGAAATCATACCATAAATCATCAAGGGTAATTTCCCACAATACTAGTCTCCCAAAAGTCCCAAACGTCACCATTCTACTTCCTATTAATTCTAGGTTAACTTCCTATATCATATGGAACATTAACCTCTATAAACTAACCCTTAAGGTAAACCCAATTAACCCCATGCTAGCCTAGGCTATTTGTCTCCCAAACATAAACCTTATTCCCCTTTTATTACTTCCCAATAGAAGGTACCTAAGCCTTGAAACTAAATGAAAAGGGCTAAAAATAAAACTAGAAAAACCTCACAAAAACAGGGCATCCGAATCGATTCACCTAGGGCCGAATTGATTCGCCACTGACTGCGAATTGATTCGAAACAAATCGATTCAGTTAGTAAAACTAACATACTGTCTCAGCGGAATCGATTTGTCCCTAACCCAAATCAATTCGGTTTCCCCAGACCTATATCCTCCCCTGTATCCGAATCAATTCGCTTGGGAGTCGAATCGATCCGGCCTGACAGAAATGCCCAATTTGGGCTACTGGTTTAAAAACCCTAAATTTCCCAAATCCCCCAAAATCTCCAATTTCTCCAACATCAACATCAAAAATAACTAAATCCACCAAATCATTCCCACACAACAACTAACTAATATTCCCAACTCAAATCAAGTTAAACTACAAAATTAAGTGTTTAAACCCCAAAATCATCAAAAACCCATTTATGGTTTAAATCTCCAAAAACTAACTATACATGCAATTTATCACATTAATTCACGATCTAGCAAGTAAGAAACTTGCCTCTAGTTTGTAGTCTCAGATTTGCTTCCCGTTAGCAATGATTTCCTGCTCCAAATCTTCGTTTCTCTCTCTTTTCTCCATTTTCTCCCAACTCTCTCTCTCTCTCTCTCTCTCTCTCTCTCTCTCTCTCTCTCTCTCACGGCTTATAACATAAGAATGGGAAATAAAAGGGTTGGGAGACTTATACGGGTCTTAAACATAAATTCCCCTCTTTTAAACGTTAATACACCATTAAAATGACTCGTAATCACATAATTGAGTCATAACCTGTCAAAAGTGCCCGAAACTCAAAAATACAACTTGGCACCTATTTTGACTATCTCGACTATTTCAAAACTAACCTCACCCTCTAAATTGGCATCCGGAGTAACCTATAATATTTTTGGGTCCAACGTCATTTTAATCCATTAATTATACTCAAATTTGAATATAAGTCATAACCGTCGTTTAAAAGCACAACGACGCAATAAAACAGAACATTATGCTATTTACCTTCTCATAACAGTAAATAGGCAAACCATGGTAAATATTATCCCTTAACTTACTTGAAATAATATTTACTCTAACTTTATCTATTTTATAAAATTAGCCCATCAGGAAAAAATAATATAAAATTGTCACTCAAAAGTTGGGGTTGTTACAGCAGTGTGCCTAAACACACCTGCCTATTAGCAGGACTTGGGCTATGACGATCGACAATGCCCTGGGCCTATAAAAAGTATGGCCTGACCTCATTGCAAGGGGAACAAGATCTGAAACCCATCACTCTCAACGAGCTCAGAAAACCCCTCTCGAAGTCAGCGTGATTTCCACATCCAAATCTCTTTCCAACCTTCACCTTTCATCACCTTTTTCATCAAACTTGGTGAATTAAGTACCCTCCATCATCTCCCAAGTGCAAGGGCTGCTCTCCAACATCCGAGATCAAGCTCAAGATCTCCAAAAAGGTCCAAGTTTTTCAAATCTCTCTTTAAATTCTCCTAAATTAGCATTAACTTCTTTTATTACTTAGCACTTTTATTCTCTCATCTCATATATCCTAATATACTTTTTTATTTAGTATTATTGCACATCTTTTATTTTTAGATAAATAAAACCCAAAAAAATAAGAAAAAGAGGATTTGTTCATAAATTCCAAACGGTAATTCTCACACTTTTCTCACAACTAAAACACTTTATTACACACACACACACATGTACGAGAAGTCCCCTATTGTATTTATGGGATTAATCCCACCCCTCATTTTGAATACGAACAACATTGACTTTGATGCCTCTATAGGCTACGTAGGCATCTCGAGGTAAAACCCGAGACTTGAGTCCTTTTCCTACTTTTTTCCTATCTTTTGGTATTCTTTAAACTTAACTCTATTAGACTCTCTACATACATATATTTTGTTCTTAGTGGCGTATTATCCCGCATGCGTTATCGTTCCCTTATAATGATCAACGATAGGATAATCGCATAAATCCTATTTTCTAATATTACTTTTAGCAACATTCCTATGGATGACTCGCTTTATCTCTTCCCTGATACAAGTCGATGATTCACATCTCCACTACATATACATATGCACACATATCACGGGGAAATAAAGGAAAATAAGAATAACCCATGAGAGACCATTAGGGCGTAATGGGTGCCTAACACCTTCCCATTTCGTAACTTAGCCTCCTGACCCTTTTCGAATCATTGTGGTTTCGTATGTATCAGTTTGTCTTTGGATGCTGTCCTTTGGGATGGCTCCCTTTTGGTTTGTCTGTTTTGAGTAAAATAGACTAGAGACTCCATCTCTCTACATTTTTCACCTCATCATAAATGACGGCCGAAATGCTTTTGAGAGGAATGCGCGAGACCAAGATCATCTCAAGATGAAGAGACACCCCCTCTTCTTCGTCTCTCCCACCACGAGGATCGGGGGATGGCCCCAGTGGCGACTCTGTTGGGGAGTTTTCATTTTGAGGGATAGACTCTATTTACATGGGTGTTATATTTTCTTATATTTTCCTCTATTTTTCATGACCCTTTTACTATTCATGTGTACCTCATTCTTATGATTCTATTCACACAGTTATAGAAAGATTGTCATGTACACTTCACACCACATGCACCTAGGATCACATATGTCCACAAATTGCATGCATCACCCATCGATACTTGGTATACCATTGGTACTTGTACTTTTCTCCCTGTTGGCATGATCAAGAAAGATACTCTCATCATAAGATACTAATAAGAGAATCATGGAGGATTCACACGACATCACCAAAGAGCATTGTGATTTACCAATTTTTTTCTAGTAACTGGAGGGTCACTTCATGATGGGTACTGGTCCGGCAGGGCACAGTTAGCCTAAGCAATATGACTTTCACCTTCCATTGCCCAAGTACCTTCGACATATATCGAACGGTTGCCCCGCATCGTACCGCTTGACCTAAGTTATAATGGGAGGTATATCGTAGGGAACTCATTTACGTACGCCGAGTATATCGAATTCGCTCTCACACGTACGATCCCCATGAGGTATATAGTGAGGCAATTCACGTACACTCAGGTATATCAAATGGCTTTTCCACACGTACCGATTTCCCTCAAAAGAAAGACGTATATCGTGGAAGCCACGCTAAAGGGGGGAACCCTTTTCGATTCACCTAACAAACTGCATACCCGCATATAGGTGTCAAGCCTAGGACACACATGTTAGATTGTCGGTTTCGACCCAAAACTCTGCCAAAATTTTGGGTCGGCCTGTCGCCCAAATTTTCATGCATTTTTAAGACGGGACCCTGCCCGTGAGCCAAGTTACAAGTCAAGTCATAGCTTTTGCACATGTTATAAACCTAAATTTTCCAGGCTCGGGTCCCATTCGGCATTTCATTTTGCACTTAGGAGAATTTAATACAAGTGAGAACATAATAATAATAATCATACTGAGACCCATATCCCAAAATATTACTCCTTCCTTTATCAAAAATCCAAAAATACTTCTCCCTTCAGTATCAAAAATCCAAAAATATTTCTCTTTTCTTTATCAAAAATCAAAAAATATTTTGTCCTTCAATCTCAAAAAGAAAAAAAAATGTTAAAAATATTTTCCTTCTTTCTCTTCAAAAATAAATCCCATTTTACGCATTCTCAGATCGATCGCACGCCCTTGGCCTGGCTCCTTATTGGCTTAGGTCTTCAGTCAAATCACCTCAGAGTTCCGTCCCTTCCCCTGCTACTTCTTTCGATTTCGGTATCCACCCACTTTCTATGGAGAACTCAGATCAAGTACCAGTTGCACAGCCAAATCTGATGGCAATTTTAGCTCACCTCGTGTCCAAGATTGACAACCTTCAGACTGAGGTCCCAAAGATGCAACTAAATCAACTATTCCTCATGAGCCCGAGTCCCTATTCCCTCGTTTCTATGGGTCCACCTGAGCCTAAATGGGTTCTCGAAGAGTATCAACATGCTCCGTGTGCCCCTCTTGTTAATGGGTCACTGCCTGCCCAACTTCCTATGCCAAACCTTACCGAGCCTAGAGCTAACTTGCCTATGATCATTGATCCAAAAGAAGAAGAATTGAATAAGGTCAAATAAGATCTCAAGATGATAACTAAGAAGTTTGATCAGGTTGGAGTCTTTGGAAATTACATGGACTACACCCACATGTCTCCTTATCCTAAGGCGAGGTTGCCCGAGAAGTTCAAGATGCCAAATATCAAGAAATTCAGAGGAAGTGAACCCCCGATTGTTCATCTTTGCAATTATCACCGTTCCATGAATCTCATAGGGGCTTTTGAAGAAGTGATGGCCCAATTATTTTAGCAAACTTTGAAGGATAGTTCCCTCCGATGGTTTTTGTCTCTAGAGGATTCCGGAATCCGTAGCTAGGAAGATGTAGCTCGATAATTCATGTCACAGTACAAATACAACGAAGAGCTTGAGGTCACCCGTCGTGATTTAGATTTGCTCAAACAAATCTCTTGGGAATCAGTCAGTAAATTCATAGCCCGATGGAGGGAAAAGAAAGCTACTATGACCAATCAGTCATCCGAGGAATATCAAGTCAATATAGTGAAGAAGAACTTCTTACCCCATGTTCGAGAAACAATGGGAGGACAATACTATCCCCACTTTCGAGCTCTCAGAGAAGAAGGAGTATAAATAGAGGAAAGTCTTGCCAAAACAAAGGTTGAACTAAGTAAAGTGTCCAGACAGTTCACCCCCAGAAAATACGATAAACCTGCCAGTACTGCAGTCTCAACCATTAATAACATCTCTCAGCCAACCACTTTGTGGGAACCAAAAATCTGTCCTATCCAAGTACGAAAGGAATACACCGAGCTCCATGCTCCCCTCTCTAAAGTTTATCAAACCCTGTTAAGTCAAAACCTTATCAAACCCTTGTACCCCCATCCATTGCCGAATCAGCTTCCAAGAAACTTCAAGGCAGATGCCCATTGCGAATTTCAACAAACTGCTGGCCATACCACCGACCAATGCTTTCATGTCTAAAACATAATCTAAGGTCTAATAGACAAGGGTACCATTACCCCACCAGCCAATCCTAAGCCAAACACTACTCACAACCCACTCCCAAATCTTTCCAATGCTACCTTCCTAGAAATGAAACCAGAATTTGATCCCTAAACTCAAATCACACCCATATACTCTCCCAACCCTCTACAAACTTGCCCATATTTCCTCCTACACCCTATTAGCCTCGCTAATCAGGCATTGTCTCTCCTTACCAGAGCATGCATCATTGTCCGTACCCATTCTGAAGATGGAAGTATGGAATAATCATAAGTGTTAAACTAACTCCTAGAGTTCGGGCTGAAATTTCCCTCACAGATGATCATTGATTGTGAGAAGTTCAGTAAGATATTCTTGGAAGGATGAAAATGGGCCTGAGAGTCAGACAGTTGGGTGGTGCCAACCGATGAAGTCAGCCTAGATGACGCTGTCGAGATCATGGAAGAATTATTCAGGCAAACAAATAATATTTTCAGTATGAATGAGTTACTTGATACTCTAAAGCTACAAGGAAGCCTGTGGCCATCCTCGATCCTCGCGACGAGCAGACACGTGATGTAGGATCACAGGTCCCGCGCGTCCCCTAGGAGCACTTTCGCCGATGTCATTTGGGTGACGTGAAAAATGTAGAGAAATAGAGTTGCCATTCTATTTTACTCAAAACAGACAAAAGAAAGGGAGTCATCCCGAAGGATAGTATCCAAAAACATACTGATACATATGAAACCAAAATGATTCGAAAAGGGTTCGGAGGCTAAGTTACTAAATGGGAAGGTGTTAGGAACCCATTCCGCCCTTACGGTCTCTCATGGGTTTTTGCTATTTTACTTTATTTTCCCCTTGATATGTGTGCATTTGTATATATAATGGAGATAGGAGTCATCGACTTGTACCATGGAAGAGGTAAAGCGAGTCATCCGTAGGAAGGTATACAAATATTAGAAAATAGGATTTACGCGATTATCCTTACATTGATCGTTACGATGGAACGACAATGCCTGTGGAATAATACGCCCCTAAGAACATATATATGTATATATATGAAATCTAGGAGAATTGAATTTATAGAGAATAGGAGATTGGAAGAAAAAGTAAAAATAGGACTCGAATCTCGGATTTTACCTCGAGATGCCTACGTAGCCTATAGAGGCATCGAAGTCCACATAGTTTGCATGCATAACGAGGGGTGGGGTTTATCCCATAAATCCAACCGGGGACTTCTCTTATTTGTGTGTGTGTGATTGTGTATAAAAAGTGTTTTAGTTATGAGAAAAGTGTAAGAAAAGTGCGAGAATTCCCATTTAGAATTTATGAGCAAACCTTCTTTTTCTTGTTTTTTGGTTTTTTATTTGTATGAAAATAAGAGATGTGTAGTAATACAAAATAAAAAGTATATTAGGATATGTGAGATGGGAGAATAAAAGTGCTAAGTAATAAAACAAGTTGATGCGAATTTATGAGAATTTAAGGAGAGAGTTGAGGAAATTAGACCTTTTTGATGATCTTGAGCTTGATCTTGAATGTTGGAGAGCATCCCTTGCACTTGGATGATGATGGAGAATGGTTAATTCACCAATTTTGATGAAAATGGTGATGAAAGGTGAAGGTAGGAAAGAGATTTGGATGCGGAAATCGTGCTGACTTCGAGAGAGGTTTTCTGGATTTGCTTAGAGTGATGTGTTTATGATCTGGGCCTCTCTTGCAATGAGGTCAAGGACTCCTTTATATAGGCCTAGGGAATTTTCGATCAGCATAGACCTATTCTTACCAATCAGCAGGTGCATTTAGGCACACTACCGATAGGCAGGGTCTGGGACCTTCCGTTTGGTAGTGTCTTTCAGGCCTTTTAGGAAAATTGGTCGTAGAGCACGAACTATTGATCCGAATCGTGCACGGGGTGGACTATTGGAAAGGTAATTCAGAACCTTCAAAAGTCCCTGGGACTGCTCCCGGGTTTGGGATTTGACTTTGGGTCAAATGTGGCTCGAAAGCATTCGTCGGTCCACTGGACGGGGAATCGTTGGACGCAAATGGATCATTCATCCGCATGGTAAGTCCGAATTGTGCACGGGGTAGACCATTGGAAAGGTTAGGAGATATACTTCAACATTACAACGATTTTGATCCATTTTGAGGAGTTGACTTTGGTCAACCAGGCCCTGGAAACATTGGGTGACCTCTCGGAGTAAAATGGATCTTTCGTTCGTACCGTAAGTCAGAATCGCACACGGAGTGGACCGTTGGAAAGGGGTTTCAGTTCCTTTTAAAGATTCATTTAGTCTCAGTCAAGTTAAAGACTTTGACTTTTGGTCAAACGGAGCCTAGCAGTGCCCGATGGCCTTTTAGGTCAGTACTTGGGGTATGACTTGGGTTTGTAGTGATTAAGGGAGGTGCTAGGGACCAAAGGAGAGTTTAAGGGGTAACAGAATGGAGTATCTATAGAGACCCTCAATGATTGAGTTTGGAACAAACGATAGCCGTCAAATAGACATCGCATGATGCTTTTGAGGGAGGATGACCAATTCAGAGGGCCGAGGCCAATTTTGAGGATATAAAGAGGGAGGATGACCAATTCGAAGGGTCATAGACAATTTTAAAGGCCTGAGGGGGAATACTAGTGGTGGTTTGAAGGATAAGTTTAGGTCAATTCCTAAGGAGGTGTTGGGGATAGCCAATTCTGCGGGCTTAAAGATGAGATGACCAATTCTAAGGGTCGAAGCCAATTCTACGGGCTTAAGGATGAGATGACCAATTATGCAGGACAAAGCCAATTATGCGAGCTTAAGGATGAGATGACCAATTTTGCGGGTCGAAGCCAATTCTGAGGGCCTGAAGATGAGATGAACAATTCTGTGGGTCAAAGCCGATTCTGCGGGCTTAAAGATGAGATGACTAATTCTACGGGTCAAAGCCAATTTTGAGGGCCTAAGTGGAGATGACCAATTCTGCGGGTCGAAGCCAATTCTGCGGGCTTAAGGAGATGACCAACTCTGTGGGTCAAAGCCAATTCTGCGGGCTTAAGTAGAGATGACCAATTCGGAGGGTCGAAGCTAATTCTACGGGCTTAAGGGTGAGATGACCAATTCTGCGGGCTTAAGGTGAGATGACCAATTTTACGGGTCGAAGCCAATTCTGTGGGCTTAAGGAGATGACCAATTCTACGGGCTTAAGTGGATATGACCAATTCTGTGGGCTTAAGGGTGAGATGACCAATTCTGTGGGCTTAAGTGGAAATGAGCAATTCTGTGGGCTTAAGGGTGAGATGACCAATTCTGTGGGTCGAAGCCAATTCTGCGGGCTTAAGGTGAGATGACCGTTTCTGCGGGTCGAAGCCAATTCTGCGGGCTTAAGGTGAGATAATAATTTCTATGGGTCAAAGCCAAATCTGTGGACTTAAGGGTGAGATGACCATTTCTACGGGTCGGAGCCAATTCTGCGGGCTAAAAGTAAATATGACCATTTCTGCGGGTCGAAGCCAATTCCGCGGGCTTAAGTGGAGATGACCAATTCTGTGGGTCGAAGCCAATTATGTAGGCTTAAGGGTGAGATGATCATTTATGTGGGTCGAATCCAATTCTGCGGGCTTAAGTATAGATGACCATTTCTGCGGGTCGAACCTAATTCTGCGGGCTTAAGTGGAGATGACCAATTCTGCGGGTTGAAGCCAATTCTGCGAGCTTAAGGAGATGACTAATTTTATGGGTCGAAGCCAATTCTGCGGGCTTAAGTAGAGATGTTCTTGGGGAACTCTATTGGGGGGATTTATCTTGTGGTTTTATTTTGGGCTAGGGAGTCGATTGCTGGGGAAATATTTTGCATCCTCTGAAGGAATAGCCAAAATTCCACTGGGGAGGTGATTAGGTGGCCTAGGGTTTGGATGTATTATTTGGGGAAAATTGAGACCTTTGGGGTATGGGGGTGATCTTTAGAGATCCTCTGGGGACGTTGCCAGGAGGAGTTTTACTTGGTTTTTGGGAGTTCCTCTGGGGAAATAGGGATTCCGATTAAGGGAGTGCGAAATTTTCTTCATGAAAATGTTCTAAATCCTTCCTGGGATTTTTAGAAATTTTCAGAGAATTTTTTAGGGCTTTTTGGGAATTTTGTATGAAATTTTAAGGGGGTACCGGTCGGCATGGTATGAGGGGTGCCACTTGGCAGTGGCACAGACTTTTGGACCGCCTTGGGAAGGTAAGGAGACAGTGCTGATCGGTGGGTGGGGATCGGCATGACCCTTGGCATCCTATTTAAAGGGGCCAATTTCCTTCATTTTCACAGCTTCTTGCTTTCTTTCTGTGATTTTCCTCTGCAAATCGTTCTAGCATTCCGATCTCTAAGAGATGGCCACCTTTGTGAGCACTGTAGCGCATAGGGAATGGTTGACTGATGATGATTGGGCGAACGTGGAGTGGAGGGCCAGTGCACCTCTTGCTTTGGGGAGTGAGAACTCCTTTGATGCATTCTACCCGGTTATGGATGAACGAACCTTGCTACGGGAGACGTTGTGTCATCACTCCTCGAGGGTGGTGAACCCTGGCGGTTATGTAAGTAACCTGACTTTTGGCATTCTTCACTTTTTTGGTGATTTTTTCTTTTAACATATCTCTTTGAAGAACATGCATGACCGCGGGACGACGGGGCTTAAAGTTATTTGGGAGCATCTTCCACCTGTGGTGCATTGGGTGGTATCCTCAGCGGGTTTTGGGAGGTTGGCGTCTGTGCTGGATGAGACGCCTCGTTCGACAGTGGTCCTATGCGCTTTGGGGGAGAGGTGGTGGGATACTACCCACACCTTTCATTTCGATTTTAGGGAGATGATTGTGACTCCCATAGACATGCAGCAGCTACTAGGGCTGGATTATAATGGAGAATAGATAGAGGTGGATCGCTCTCTGAGGGTGAGGCAGGAGGTGGTGCGGTCAGCGCTCGGTGACGTAGGGAGGATAGTTTCCAGGGATTCCATTTCGCTGTCCTTGCTAAAGGATGTTTTATTGAGTAGGGAGGTTGATGTGGAGGATGGGCTGTAGGTGAGGCAAATGGCCCGGTTGTTCATTTTTTTGGTGCTGGGAGGTTTCATGGTGTCGTCGAGCGGTGGCGTCGTCCATTTGTGGTTCTTGCCGTATTTGAGGATGTTTTCGAACATCCCTCTCTATGACTGGGGGAGCCTTACTTTGGCAACCCTCTATTTTTCTTTGGATGCATTCAGCTGGTGCTGCCGATAAACCTTTACTGGAGCCACGTATCTTCTTGAGGTATTTCTCAATTTGCGCACTTTCCTTTCATGCATTCGCATTTTCCTTATGCGTCTCTTTTTTATTGTGAATTCTTGTATTTGGCAGACGTGGTTTTATAAGGTGATTGGGGGAAATAACCCACTGATATCCTTAAAGGACGAGACTATTGGGGACTTCTGCCGATTGTATCTATGGCGCAAGGCCAATCGATAGTCGAAGGGATCTCTCTCTCTGGAGGCGGTGCGTCAGGTATTGAATGGCCTAACCAGTGGAAGGGTAAGACTCTTTCCTTTTCAGTCTTGGTTTTTGCATGTTCTGATTCGGTATTGACTTATGCCTGTTGGGGATTTTTTGGTGACTTTTTACCCTTGAGGGATAGCTATTCAGGATACGAGGGTGACTAGGGTCAATGCATAGCTGCGACGCTTACTGGGGCATGAGTTCGAAAATTCTTGGTATGTCGGGGAGCGGGTGGTTCAACAGATTGAGGAGGAGGAGGAGGTGGTGGTGCCACATGCACAACCTATTACGTATATGAGGTGGGAGAGACTAGTACTGGAGGATGCGAGGATCGCGACGATGATGAGCGAGTCGTACCTGTTGTATATTGATACGGCTGCACCGTACGATTATATGGACTTTATGAAGAGCTGGTTGATGGAGCCCAGCATATATGATGCCTTGATTTTCCCTCCTGCGGTTTCGAGTCAGGCGGTGGGTCTTCCCATAGCGACGGTGGTCCGTCGGCGATGGTGACTTCAGAGGTTCCCTTCTTTCGATTGCATACCCCTTCATATAACATTCGGCGGGCTGATGGAGGGATGGTCCCCATGTTGCACCATCCTCATGCGATGGATCCTGAGGAGTTAGGTTTGATAGATGAGGTTCTTCGTCCTGCAGTATACATTATTCCTCTTTTTGGTTCCTTTTATGTTTTGATCCCTTTTTGATACTGATTTTTCCTTTTTCTTACAGCAAGTCCGGGTATTGAGGGACATCAGAGATTGGATATCTTTGGTGACTGCCCATATTCAGAATGCAGTCCCGATTCCTTCTTTCTTGGTTCCATCTGCTTCGTTCGAGGAGGACTCTGACTCGGGTAGCGGTGGTGCGTAGTCTCACCGTAGGGGAAAGAGAGCGCATCGTAGGGGTGGAAACTCTTAGAGAGAGAGAAAATGTGGGATTGGGCTGAGTCCCGTTGTTTTGTTTTTTCCTTTTATTTCCTGCAAAGTTTGATATAACACAGAAGAATATATATATATATGAAATGCAATGGGTTTTTTTTAATTATCTTTTGTTAATGGTGAATGCATGCACATACGCTTTTTACTTTGCTGCTGAGACCGTAAAACGAGATATTTTTGGGATTTTTGAAGGAAAGTTTTAAAAATGAGAAATTGTATAAGGGTGGAAGGGGATTTTTGAAATTCTATTGAGAATATCAATTTATTTTTGTTGAGCTTCTGATTTTGACAAAAGAGGAAAAAGGAAAATTTCCAAAAATAGGGGGTTGTCGATCGGCAAGCCCCTTGTCCTCCCTATTAGTAGTCAAGTTCAGTCCCATCAATTCAAATCTTTTATTAGTGCCCTCTTCAGCCTCCCTTACTTTGTGGGGTAGGATTCCCTTTGATTTCTGCAGGGATTATGTCCTTTGTGAGGGTTTTTAACTATAAACATGGGAAAGGGTGGAGTGTTTTCATCACACCTTCACTTGTCTACTGTTTCTTAGTTTTGCAAGATGGCTCTCCCTGGTAACATTGAATTTTATAACTACCTATAAGCCTTGGAAGCAATATGCCCTTATAATGTTGACTACGATGCTTTCAACATGCGCCGAGTCTCTTTGTGGCGCAATCGGCCCATTGAGTGGAACATGCTGATGGCGGCGGTACAATTTTGGTACCCCGAAGACCATGTATTCTGCTTTGGGTTGGATGAAGTTTGTCCTACCTACAAGGAATTTTCTGCCATGATGGGGATAAATCCCAGTGTTGCCGTGGCTTTACCTGAATTTTCCCATTCTCCCAGGGATTTGTTGGCCAGGCTTCTTCGCATTTTGCCTTCGATAGCCAGACCATTGGCTACTGGAGGAATGATATCCCTTTTGGCGGTGTTATAGTTCATGCATTTGTAGGAGGCTGGAGATACTGGATACGTCGGAGCCGTTGTTCTAGGCTTAGTATCAAAATTATTGCTGGTGACTGGGGAACTGCTGGTGGACCTACAACTTGCAGCTATTATTTCCTGAATGTCATACCGTCGCAATCCTGCGATAGTGATACTGGCGGAGACCTTGAATGACCTGAATGCCTGGCGAGAAAGTCATTTTGACTTCCTGAGGGGTAGCCCCGTGATGCTGTTCATGTGGTTGTCTGAGAGACGTCCCCTGGTGACTCCTCCGAAATACCCTTTATCGGTTGTACCCAACTTCTTTTCGTGCCACTTCATCAGTGTTGTCTTAGACATCGAGAGTTGGGAGAAATGGTTTGTGGATCACATGATCTAAATCTGTGTTGGTTGGTTCCTTGGTGGGTACAGTTTTAGCCTATTCTGGAGCTGGGAGAATACCCGTATGTCCGGTTGGTTGGTCTTAGACAAACTTCTTTCTATTTCCCTTGGCGGCTTCTGCATCATTTTGGCTGGAAACAGGTCGTGCCACCTCAAACACTAGACTTCTTTCCAATAGAATATTTGACTGAGCGTCTGCGCATCCGTCTTGGCTCTATGTGGGAGAATCGGCGTCCGTCGACCCGTCCTTCTCAATCTATTAGGAGAGTTTGTCATATCCCTGCGGATTATATGAAGTGGTTATGGAGGAGAGTATTTAGAAAGATGTCGGCAGTGGAGATTGGCCAAAGGTGACTCATCTTATTTAATACCATGGAGGGGATGTTGTGGTTTTTAAAAAGCTGGTTCGATCTTATCGATCTATGGAGCGCCCACGACACTATGTTCAGGCAGGGGGAGCTTGAGGACCCCAGGATGTAGATGATGATGACAGAGAGGGCTCCTTTGGTAGCTACGGATAGGACTCTTGGAGAGTTTATCTTGTAATGGGGAATAAATGTGGGGATTTTATTTTGGCTTTTTAGGAAAGTAGGGGGAGTGAATTATTCGTTCCTTTATGTAATTGCACTTTAATTTCTTATTAATGAAATAAACAAGTTTTTGATCATCCAACTGTGCCTTTTGATGAGTTTTGTAATTTTGAACTATCTATACCGATCGCTAAGGCATACATAATCCTTTTGTTCAAGTACATGTTAGAATGGATTGTTGTTCTCGGAGATAAGAAAAGAATAGTATTTTGTGGAAAAGAAAGGGTCGTATTGATCTAAGATGTATGAGCTGCCTACATACCTCTGGGGTTTTGAAAAGTTTTAATTTGTTCGAAAATGGTTTTTGCAGAGGATCAGGCCCACATAGTTCTGGGTGGAGGGAAATGAAGAGATTTTTTTTAATTTTTTTTATTTAGAGAATAGAAAGGAGATGAGAAGAGTCGTAGCGCGCTGGGGTTTCGGACTAGGGGTAGAACTTCTTGAGATGGTCCAGGTTGACTGGACGAGCCATCACTTCCCCATCTAAATCAGTGAGCATGGCGGCACCACCGAAAAAGATCTTCTTGACAATGTAGAGGCTGCTCTAATTGGGTTTGAATTTCTCTCTGAGTCCCATATGGGCTCTATGATATCTTTGAGGAGTAGGTCCCCTTCTCGGACAACGCAGTCCTTGACTCTCTTATTGAATGATCGCGCTATTCGGCGATGGTACCCTTGTATGTGGTATAGAGATTTCAATCTCTTTTCATCTAGGAGGGTCATCTCGTCAAGACGTCTTTGGCACAAGTCTTCTTTGCTGACCTTGCTCTCAAGCATGATGCGCAATGAGGGTATTTCCAGCTCCATGGGTAGGACTACTTCCATGCCGTAGACTAAAGAATAAGGGGTAGCCCCAATAAAGGGTTGAATTGAGGTTCAGTAGCCCCGGAGGGCGTACGGGATCCGATCGGCCCAATCCTGATAGCTTTCAGTTATTTTGCCGATAATGGCATTGAGGTTCTTATTGGTGGCTTCGACTGTACCATTCGTCTAAGGTCGGTAGGGAGAAGATTTGTGTATCTAAATCCCATACTCGTTGACCACTTCTGTAACTTCTGCCTTAAAATGCAAGCCATTATCTCATACTAGCTCGTGCAGGACCCCATAACGGCAGATGATATTTTTCTTGATGAATTTGGCCACTTTCTTGGCGTTCAGCACTGCGTATGACTCATCTTTGACCCATTTGGTGAAGTAATCAATCGCAACTAGGATGAACTCATTCCTGTTAGAAGCCTTCGGTGTAACTTTCCCTATAATGTCGATGCCCCAGGTGGAGAACGTCCAGGGAGAAGTCATGTTGTATACTTCACGCGGAGGTAAATGCTAAAAATTAGAGAACTATTGGCATTTGAAGCATCTCTAGATATAAGTGGTGCAATCTTGGGTCATGGTGGTCCAGTAATAGCCCTGTCGGATCATATTCTTGGCAAACATGTGACCGTTCATATGGGGTCCGCATCCCCTGTTGTGGATCTTCTGCATTATTTTTTCAATGTCAGCCCATGTGATATAATGTAGATAGGTTCCATCAAAGTTCCTTTTGAGAAGTGCTTTATGACAGATGATGTACTGGGCAGCCAGTCTTCAAAGGGTTGCTCGATCTTTCTTGTTAGAACCCTCGAGATACGTACCATCCTTGAGGAGGCGCCAAATATCATAGTTCCATCAATTGGCTAGCTCGAGATCTTCTGTGGTGATGATCTCAATGTGGTAGCAATGGTTTGGTTTGTCTTATTTTTGAATCTGGCAGGGGGTCATTGTTATTCCTTTGGGAATGTTGACCATGGAGGCCAAGGTAGCAAGTGCATCGGCTAGGTTATTCTTTGCTTGAGGTAGGTAATGGAAGGTGATGTCTTGGAATTGGGAGGCTAGCTCTTCTAAGTGGGCATGGAAGGGTTGGAGCTTCTCATTCTTAACTCTCCATTTTCTTAGCACTTGATCGATGATGAGGTAAGAATCCCCGTAGATGTCTAGGCATTGAATACCTTTCTTGAGATCGACATTTGAGGCCTACTGTGCATGCCTCGTACTCAGTCATGTTATTAGTGCATGGTAAATCCATCTTGATGGCGATGGGAGTGTGAGAGTCATTTAGAGCGATCAGAAGTATCCCAATGCCATATCCCTTTTTATTGGCAGCACCGTTAAAGACCATTTGCCATCGAAGAGTGTCCCGAGTAGTGCAGAGGATGTTTTCATTCGAAAATTCAGATATCCAGACATCGTCCTCATTCATGGGGTAATTGGCAAGGTAGTCAGAGATGTCTCTTTCTTTAATGCCTTTTTGTGTGACGTACACGATATCGAACTAGGCTAGGAGCATCAACCATCAGTCCATTCGGCTAGACAAAGCGGGTTTCTCAAGAAGGTACTTGATGGGGTCCACTCGGGATACAAGTTTGATGGGGAAGGCGAGCATGTAATTCCGTAACTTTTGGGTGACCTAGACAAGCGTGACACACGCCTTTTCCAAAGTAGTGTAGTTGACCTCGTATTCTGCCAATTTTTTGTTGGCATAATAGATGGCTCTTTCTTTACGGGAATCTTCAAGGTATTGGGCTAGCAAAGCCCCAGCTGTGGTGTCGGTTATGGTTAGGTATAGGAGCAAAGGGAGACCAGGCTGTGGTGGCATGAGTACTAGGGGTTGGGTCAGATATTTTTTTATTCGATTAAAAGCTTCTTGGTAGGCCTCATTCCAAACCTTAGTTGAATCCTTTCGGAGGATTTTGAAGATAGGTTCACATATGGAGGTTAGTTGGCTGATGAACCGGTTGATGTATTGTAATTTCCCAAGGAAACCTCGGACGTCTTTCTCTGTTCGGGGAGGTGGCATCTCAATTATGGATTTCAACTTGGCAGGATCTGCTTCTATCCCTTTATCACTGACCATGAATCCCAAGAATTTCCCCTTTGTAATGACGAAGACACAATTCTGTGGATTGAGTCTCATCTGATAATGTCGCAGTCATTCGAAGAACTTTCGAAAAGCGGGAACATGACGTTCTCTAGTATTGGATTTCATAATCATATCATCCACAGAGACCTCTACTTCTTATGAATCAGATCGTGCAGGATGGTTATGGCATCCCTCTGGTAGGTAGCCCCAGCATTCTTGAGACCAAATGGCATGACAATGTAACAAAAGGTTCCCCATGGGGTGATGAACGTGGTATTTTCTTGATGGTCTGAGTGCATTTTGATTTGGTTGTATCTGGCAAACTCATCGATGAATGACTTGAGAGCATGACTGGATGTGTTGTCTACGATCATATCGATATTGGGTAACAAATAATCATCCTTTGGAGAGGCTTTGTTCAAGTCTCGATAGTCTACACACATCCAAACTTTTCCTCCTGATTTCGTCAGGGGCACTATATTGGCTAGCCATGTGGGATATTCGATCACACGAATGAATCCCACGTTTAACTGTTTGACCACCTTTTCTTTGACCTTGAGCGAGCATTTGGTGCGGATCTTTCTCAACTTTTATTTAACCGGCTTGTAATCTGGGATAGTGGGAATCTCATGATGAGCTATTTCAGGATCAATGTCGGGCATATCATCATAGGACCATGTGAAGATATCCACGAATTCTTTTAGCAATTCTTCAAGTTGTGCATGCTCATGCTCGTTAAGGGTAGACCCTACCCTAATCTCGCGCAGTTGGCTACTAGAACCGAGGTTTATAAGAACAGTCTCTTCTTCATTAACTTGAACTTGGTTATGTTGTTTATTATTAATGTTATTTAGATCAGGTAAGAATTATTCATTTGCAAAATCATCATCATCAAAAGTTTGATTAGTATCTAAACAGTTAATATAAGGAACAACAAGATACTCAAAATCTTCATTTATTTCATTGATAGGAAAAACAACATTAAGGACCTCATCAAAGGAGGCCTCAACTACATTTGAGCAAGGATAGACAACAGAAGAAGAAATAGGGTAAACATTAGGATTAGGGGAGATTTCAGCAGGTAGAACTGGCGCATCATGCAAGATAAAGAGGGGTGTATCAGCAACTTTAATCAGCTGGGATGGATCCAGTGATGTAGTGCCTGAGTGAACCATGCAGAGTGTCATCCCTAGTGTCTGTAAATTGAATGAGTCCTCGAAGTCACTTTCCTTGATCTTTTCGGTATCTTTGATGAATGGTTATACGTGGTGTTGGGAACTCTCGACCCATGAGTATCTGTCTTGGAAAAAGATGTCCATTCCAGGCTTCATCTTCTTGTCTGTATGGTCATACCATGGTTCAAGAAAGCCGCAAAAGGAGAAGTCTTTCCCCTCTTTGATGAATCGTCCATTCAAGGAATCACCTGGGATAGTCTGGATGCAATCTATTCCTCTCTTTGGTCGAGACTGGTTGATCATTCTGAGCACTTGTTCTGATGATTGATACCCCAAACCACAAGGAGGAAAATCTTTCTTTAGTTCAATCTGCTCCAGTATACCCTGTTGTCTTTGTCCTAGTCCCAGCCCGGGCATAAAGTGCATGTTTTTGAACATCTGAATTACATTAACGTTGTTATGAGGGTTGTATTCTGGAAAAACCATTTCTTTGAAGTTGTCCCCTACCAGGAGTAGGAGTGGTTCAACTCGTAATCCTGACAGGAGCATATCTTTTGACCCGTGCTGTATCTCAAGAATTGGACTTTTGGTATTTACACCCTCGATATTGTCATCGTCACCCAACATTGTGATGACCCGTCCATCGGCGAAGAACTTCAATTTCTGATGGAGTAAGGAAGACACACCCTTGATACTGTGAAGCCAAGGTCGTCCGAGTAATAGGTTGAAACAAGGTGGGATGTCAATAACTTGGAATTCGACGACAGGGTTTATAGGGTCAGCCCCTATTACAAGCTTTATGGATCCCATCACCTCCCGACGGGTATTATCGTAGGCACGCATAGCAGCAGAGGGTTGAGCGAGGTCGCTTTCTTTCAGTCCTAAATATTTAAAGTTTCTAAGTAGACATACATTCAAGGCGGATCCATTATCGACAAGAGAGAGTGTTACAACCTTCCCCATAACTTCGACAGAAATGTTGAGTGTATGATTGTGGTTTGACCCAATCTTGGGGATTTCTTCTTCAAAAAAGGATAGCATTCGGGTAGAGGTTAAGGATCCAACCAAATTTATCGCTTCTTCTGGTGTGGTAGAAGGAGGATTTGTGGGTCCAGTGAGTAACTTGATCAAAGCATTTATGTGCAGCTAAGAAGACATGAAAAGCCCCCATAGAGTGATGTTAGATTGAGTTTTGTTTAGTTGATTGAGAATCTTGCTCTCCTTAAGGGTCATCTCTGGCATAGGAAGGTTTTCCATGCCCTTCTCCTTGTCATTGGCTGGTAGTGAGCTTGGGATATGGTAATGCCTCCCTGATTTGGTCATGTGATTTAATGAAGAAAGGAATAACATGAATCCAGTTTCCTTGTCAACCTCGGGTTGTTCCACCACCTTATTTATTTCTCTGAGTAGTTATACGAATGATATCATCCCATACATGTTGGCTATTGGGCCAGTTTTCTCTGAAGCTTGCTCTTTATTCGAATCTTCCAATTCTCCCCCCATCTGATGGCAACAATTCTGTCTTTCCATATAAATTTGATACATTCCACAACTCCCACAGCTTCTTCATATAGGTCTTCCCAATCGATGGAAATGTGTAGGGGTGAAGGGGCCAAGCGCCCTTGTAGATTCAAAGCATCGAATAACTCGGTGATACTACAAATGCTGTCAATTTGTCTAAATAATTCTTCCATAATCTGGAAAACACCATCCAAGTTGACTTCATCGGTCGGTACTACCCGAACTCTCGGGCCCATTTCTGTTCTTCTAAGAATAATGTATTGAACCTTTGGCAATCAATGATCATCTGTGAGGGCAACTTCAACCCGAACTCTAAGAGTTGGTTTAAGACTTCTGATAATTCCATACTTCCATTCTCAGAACGGGGTACGTATGGCGATGCATACTCTGGTAAGGAGTGACAGTGCCTGATCAGCGAAGCTAATAGGGTGTAGGAGGAAATATGGGAAAATTTGGAAAGGTTTAGGTGAGTATATTGGTGTGATTCGAGTTGAGGGATCAAATTATGGGTTCTCTTCTAAGAAGATAGCATTGGTATGATTTGGGAGGGGGTTGTGAGTAGTGTTTGTCTTAGGATTGGATGGTGGGGCGATGGTACCCCGGTCAATTAGACCTTAGATTATGTTTCGGAGGTGAAAGCATTGGTCAGTGGTATGGCCAGCTGTTTGGTGAAAGGTGCAATGGGCATCTGCCTTGAAGTTTCTTGGGAGTGGATTTGAAAATGGATGGGGGTCCAAGGGTTTGATAAGGTTTCGGCTTAACAGTGCCTGATAAACTTTGGATAGGGGAGCAGGGATCTCGGTGTATTCCTTTCGGACTGGGATAGGGCAAATTTTTGGTGCCCATAGATGTGGTTGGTTGAGAGATGTTTTTGATGGTTGAGACTGTAGCACTGGAAGGCTTATCATATTTCCTGGGGGTGAACTGTCTGGACACCTTCTTTGGTTAGACATCTATTTTAGCAAGACCTTCCTCGATTTATACTCCTACTTCTCTGAGAGCTTGGAAGTGGGGATAGTACTATCCTCCCATCATTTCTCGGACATGGGGTAAGAAGTTATTCTTCACTATGCTGACTTGTTCTTCCTCGGAAGGCCGATTGGTCATGGTAGCTTCTTTTTCCCTCCATCGGGCTATGAAGTTACTGACTGATTCCCCAGAGTTCTTTTTGAGAAGCTCCAAATCAGGACGAGTGATCTTAAGCTCTTCATTATATTTGTATTGTGACATGAAATCTCGAGCCACATCCTCCTAGCTACGAATTCTGGACTCTTCGAGATATAAAACCATCGGAGGGTGCTATCCTTCAAAGTTTGCTGAAATAATTGGTCCATCACTTATTCATAAGCCCCTAGTAAAGTCATGGAACGATGATAACTACGGAGATTAACAATCGGGGGTCCACTTCCTCCAAATTTCTCGATATTTGGCATCTTCAACTTCTCAGGTAACCTTGCTTTAGGATAAGGAGACATGTGGGTGTAGTCTATGTAATTCCACGAGATTCTAACTTGGTCAAACTTCTTGGTGAGCATCTTGAGGTCCTCTTTGACTTTGTTCAACTCTTCTTCCTTCGGATCAATGATCATAGGCAAGTTAGCCCCATGCTAGGAAAGATTCGGCATCAGAAGTTGGGCAGGCGGTGGCCCATTAGCAGGAGGGGCACATGGAGCGTGTTGATATTCTTCGGGAACCTATATAGGCTCGAGTGGACCCATAGAACGAGGAAATAGGGCCTCGGGCTCTTAAGGAGTGGGAACTTGGTTTCGTTGCATCTCTCGGACCTCAGTTTGGAGGTTATAAATCTTGGTCACGAGCTGAGCTAGGACTGTCATCAGATGCGGATGCACAATGGGGACTTTATGTGTGTTCTCCATAAAAAGCGGATGGATACCTGACTCGAAAGAAGTAACAGGGGAACGGACGAAACTCCAGGGTGATTTGACTGAAGACCGAAGCCAATAAGGAGCCAGGCCAGGGTCTTGCGATTGACCTAAAAAGGCGCGAAAATGGGATTCATTTTTGAGAGAAAGAATGAAAATATTTTTTGACGTTTTTTTTTTCTTTTTGAGATTGGAAGACAAAATGTTTTTGGCTTTTTGACAAAGAGAGGAGAATTTTTTTTTTCTTTTCGATAAATAAGGGAGAAATTTTTTTAGGATTTTTTTTTCGGGAGAGGGATCTCAGCATGATTATTATAATTATTATGTTCACACTTATATTAAATTCTCCTAAATGCAAAATAAAATGCCGAACGGGACCCGAGCCTGGAAAAGTTGGGTTTGTAATATATGCAAAGCTATGGCTGGACTTGTGAACAGGCTCACGGACAGGGTCTCATTTTAAAAATGCGCAAAAATTTGGGCGGGAGGCCGACTCGGAATTTCGGCAGAGTTTCGGGTAGAAACCGACAATCTAACATGTGTGTCCTAGGCTTGACACCTATATGCGGGTATGCAGTTTGGTTGAGTGAATCGGAAAGGGTTCCCCCTTTAGGCATGACTTCCAAGATATACGTCTTGCTCTTGTGGGCAATCTGTACGTGTGGACAATCCATTTAATATACCTGAGTGTACGTGAATTGCCTCACTATATACCTCGTGGGGATCGTACGTGTGAGAGAGAATTCGATATACTCAACGTACGTGAATGAATTCCCTACGATATACCTCCCGTCATGACTTCGTTCAAGCGGTACGATACGGGGGAACTGTTTGATATACGTCAAAGGTACTTGGCCAATGGAAGGTGAGAGTCATATCACTTAGGCTAACTGCTCCCTGTCGGACAAGCGCCCATCACGAAGTGACCCTCCAGTTACTTGACAAAATTTGGTCAATAATAATGCTCTTTGGTGATGTCGTGTGAATCATGCATGATCCTCTTATTAGTATCTTATGATGAGAGTATATTTCCTTATCATGCCCAACGGGGAGCAAAGTATGAGTACCAATGGTATACCAAGTATGGGTAATGCGTGCAACATGAGGATATATGTGATCCTAGGTGCACGTGGTGTGAAGTGTACATGGAGAATTTTCTACAAGTGTATGAATAGAAGCATAAGCATGGGGTACACATGATTAATAAAGGGGGACATGCAAATATGGGGAAAATATAAACAAACATAACACCCATGTAAATAGAGTCTAACCCTCATATATCCCCAACGGAGTCGCCACTGTGGCCATCCCCGACCGTCGCGGAGGGCGGGCGCGTGATGGAGGATCCTAGGTCCCACGCGTCCCTCCCAGGAGCAGTTCGGGCGGCGTCATTTGGGTGAGGTGAAAAATGTAGAGAGATAGAGTCACCTGTCTATTTTACTCAAAACAGACAAAAGAAAGTGAACCATCCCAAAGGATAGTATCCAAAGACATACTGATACATATGAAACCAAAATGATTCGAAAAGGGTTCGGAGGCTATGTTACGAAATGGGAAGGTGTTAGGAACCCATTCCGCCCTTACGTTCTCTCATGGGTTTTTGCTATTTTACTTTATTTTCCCCGTGATACGTGTGAATGTGTATATATAATGGAGAAAGGAGTCATCGACTTGTACCATGGAAGAGGTAAAGCGAGTCATCCGTAGAAAGGTATAAAAATATTAGAAAATAGGATTTACGCGATTATCCTTACGTTGATCGTTACGATGGAACGACAATGCATGTGGAATAATACACCACTAAGAACAAATATATGTTTATATATGTAATCTAGGAGAATTGAATTTAGAGAGAATGGGAGATTTAAAGAAAAAGTAAAAATAGGACTCGAATCTCGGATTTTACCCTGAGACGCCTACGTAGACTATAGACGCATCAAAGTCCACGTAGTTCGCATGCAAAACGAGCGGTGGGGTTTATCCCATAAATCCAACAGGGGACTTCTCTTATTTGTGTGTGTGTGAGTGTGTAGAAAAATTCTTTTAGTTGTGAGAAAAGTGTAATAAAAGTGTACGAATTTTCGTTTGGAATTTATGAGCAAACCCTCTTTTTCTTATTTTTTGGTTGTTATTTGTATGAAAATAAGAGATGTTTAATAATACTAAATAAAAATTATATTAGGATATGTGACATGAGACAATAAAAGTGCTAAGTAATAAAACAAGTTGATGCAAATTATGAGAATTTAAGGAGAGAGTTGAGGAAATTGGACCTTCTTGAAGATCTTGAGCTTGATCTTGAATGTTGGAGAGAAACCCTTGCACTTGGATGATGATGGAGAATGGTTAATTCAAAAAGTTTGATGAAAAGGATGATGAAAGGTGAAGGTTGGAAAGGGATTTGAATGTGGAAATTGCGCTGACTTCGAGAGAGGTTTTATGGATTTGTTGAGAGTGATGTGTTTTTGATATGGGCCTCTCTTGCAATGAGGTCAAGGCCTCCTTTTTATAGGACCAGGGCATTGCTAATCGGCATAGCCCTATTCCTGCCAATCGGCAGGTGCGTTTAGGCACACTGCCGATAGGTAGGGTTTGGGACCTATCGTTTGGCATGTCTTTCAGGACTTTTCAGAAAATTGTCCGCAGAGTGCAAACCGTTGATCCGAATCATGAACGGGGTGGACTGTTGGAAAGATAATTTAGAGACCTTCGAAAGTCCCTTAGACCACTCCCGGGTTCGGAAGTTGACTTTGGGTCAAATGTGGCTCGGAAGCATTCGTCCGTCCATTAGACGGGAAATCGCCGGACGCAAACGGATCGTTCGTTCACATGGTAAGTCTGAATTGTGCACTGGGAGGACCGTTGGAAAGGTTAGGAAATATACTTTGACATTCTTAAGAGTTTGATCCATTTTGGGGAGTTAACTTTGGTCAATCGGGACCTGGAAACATTGGGTGACCTCTCACAGTCAAACATATTATCCGTCCGTACCGTAAGTCAAAATCGTGCACGGAGAGGACCGTTAGAAAGGGGTATCAGTGCCCTTTAAAGATTCATTCAGTCTCGGTCAAGATGAAGACTTTGACTTTTGGTTAAACGGAGCCTAGGAGTGCCCGATGGCCTTTTAGGTCAGTACCTGTGGTATAACTTGGGTTTATAGTGATGAAGGGAGGTGCTAGGGACCTAAGGAGAGTTTAAGGGGTAACAGAATGAGGTGTCTACAACGCCTGGTACCTTAACCCTTACTCATCCCCACAGAGTGGGAAGACCTGTATAAAAAAGCCATTGAAGTTATGAAATGCATTGACGTTATATGGAAAGATGAAATTGTTGCCACCGGATGGGGGGAGGAATTTAAAGATTCGAATGAAGAGCAAGATTCCAATAAGACTATCCTGGTAGCCAATATGTGTGGGATGATATCGTTGAGGAGCTCTTCAGAGAAATAAATAAGGTGACAGAAAGACCCGAGATCGATGAAGAAACAAGGTTCATGCTCTTCCCTTCTTCTGTAAATCACATGACTAGATCAGGGAGGCCTTACCAGATCCTAAGCCCACCCCCAGCAAAAAACAAAGGTAAGGGCGTTAAAAATCTTCCTATGCCAGAGAAGACCCCCGAGGAGAGCAAGATCATCGATCAACTGAAGAAAACTCAAGCTAACATCACTCTATGAGGGCTTTTCATGTCTTCCCAACTGCACATAAATTCTTTGATCAAATTGCTCAGTGGACCCACAATTCTTCCTTCTGCCACACTAGAAGTGGCGGTAAGTTTAGTTGGATCCTTGAACTTTACTCTAATTCTATCCTTTTTCGAAGAAGAAATCCCCAGAATTGGGCCAAACCACAATTTTGCACTCAACATCTCCATCGAAGTTATGGGAAAGATCGTACCACTCTATCTTATCTATAATGGATCCGCCTTGAATGTCCTCCCATTAAGAACCTTCAAATTCTTAGGACTAATGGAAAGTAACTTTTCTCCAACCTCCACTGCTGTACGCGCCTACGATAATACTCGTCGAGAAGTGATGGGATCCATAAAACTTGTAATAGGGCCTAGCCCTATAAACCCTGTCTTTGAGTTCCAAGTTATTGACATCCCAGCTTGTTTAAAAATGTTTCTCGAACGACCTTGTCTCCACAGTATCAAGGGTGTGTCTTCCTCACTCCATCAGAAATTGAAATTCTTTGCCGACGGGCGAGTCATCACCATTTTGGGCGATGACGACAATACCGAGGGTGTAAGCACCAGTAATCCAATCCTTGAGATACATCACGGGTCAAATGATATGCTCCTATCAGGGTTCCGAGTTGAACCACTTCTACTCCCAGTACGGGACGATTTCAAAGAAAGGGTTTGCTCGGAATACGACCCTCATGGGAACGTTAATGTGATTCAGATGTTCAGAAACATGCACTTCATGGCCGGACTGGGGCTACGGTAAAGACATCAAGGGATACTTGAGCCCATTAGACTAAAGAAGTATTTCTCTCCTTGTGGTTTGAGGTATCAACCATCAAAAAAATAGCTCAGAATGATCCTCCAGTCTCAACCAAAGAGAAGACTAGACTGCATCCAGACTATCCCAGGTGACTCCTTGAATGGACGATTCATTAAAGAGGGCGAGGACTTTCCCTTTTTTGGCTTTTCAAAACACTGGTATGACCATACAGACAAATAGATGAATCTTGGAATAGAGATATTTTTCTAGGATAACTACCCATGGGATAAAATTTCCCAACACCATTTACAACCTCTCATCAGAGATTCCGAAGATTCTGAGGGAACTGACTCCGAAGATTCCTTCAACTTACAGACACTAGGGATCACACTCTACATGGTTCATTCAAGCACTACATCACTGGATCCATCCCACTTGATTAAAGCTGCTGATACACCTCTCCTCAATTGGCATGCTGTACCGGTTCTACCTGTTGAAACCCCACCTAAACCCAATGTTTACCCCATCTCTTCTTCTGTTGTCTATCCTTGATCAAATGTAATCGAGACCTCCTTTGATGAGGTTATGAATGCTATTTTTCCTATCAATGAAATAAATGAATATTTTGAGTATCTTGATGTGCCTTACATTAACTATTTTGATTCTAATCAAACTTTTGATGATGATGATTTTGCAAATGAACAATTCTTAACTGATTTAAATAAGGTTAATAACAAACAATATAGCCGCGTTGAAGTTAATGAAGAAGAAAATGTTATTATTAACCTCGGTTCTAATAGCCAACTGTGTGAGATTAGGATAGGGGCTACCCTCAACGAGCATGAGCGCTCACAACTCAAAAAATTATTGATGGAATTAGTTGATTTTTCGTATGGTCCTATGACGATATGCCCGGCATTGATCCTGAAATAGCTCAACATTAGATCCCCACTCTCCCAGATTACAAGCCAGTTAAAGAGAAGTTGAGAAAGCTCCGCACTGAATGGTTGCTCAGAGTCAAAGAAGAGGTATTCAAATAGTTGAACGTGCGTTTCATTCGTGTGATCGAATATCCCACATGGCTAGCCAACATAGTGCCTATGTTGAAATCAGGAGGAAAAGTTCGAATGTGTGTAGACTACCGGGACTTAAACAAAGCCTTTCCAAAGGATGATTACCCGTTATCCAATATAGACATGATCGTGGACAATATAGCCAGTCATGCTCTTAAGTCATTCATTGACGGGTTTATTGGATACAACCAAATAAAAATGCACCCAGATCACCAAGAAAAAAATTCATTCATCACCCCATGGGGAACCTTTTGAAACATTGTTATGCCATTTGGTCTCAAGAATGTTGGGGCTACCTACCAGACAGCTACAATAACCATCCTGCATGATCTGATACACAAAGAGGTCGAGTTTATGTGGATGATAAGATTATCAAATCCAAAGCTAGAGCATATCATGTCCCCTCCCAGAACGGAAAAAAATCTGTGGTTTCCTTAGGAAATTTCAATACATCATCCGGTTCATCAGCCATCTAACCTCTATCTGCGAACCGATCTTCAAACTCCTATGAAAGGATTCAACCATGATTTGCAATGATGCCTGCCAAAAAGCTTTTAAATGAATCAAATAATATCTAACCCAACCTTCGATACTCATGCCACCACAGACTGGTCTCCCCTTGCTTCTATACCTAACCATAGCCAACACTACAACTGGGGCTTTGCTAGCCCAATACCTTAAAGATTCCCACAAAGAAAGAGCCATCTATTACACCAGTCGCAAATTAGCCTGATATGAAGCCAACTACACTACTTTGGGAAAGGCAGGTGTCGTATTTTTTTGGGTCACCCCAAGGTTACGACACTACATGCTCGCATTCCCCATTAAGCTTATATCCCGAATGTACCCCATCTAATTCCTGTTTGAGAAACCCGCCTTATCTAGTCGAATGTCCTGGTGGTTGATGCTTCTAAATGAGTTTGATATCGTGTACGTCACGCAGAAAGCCATGAAAGGAAGAGCCATATAAAAACATCCTCTACACTGCTCAAGGCGACCTTCGATGGAAAATTTTCTTCGATGGCACGACCAACAAAAAGGGATATGGCATTGGGATACTTCTGATCGCCCTAGATGACTCCCACACTCCCATCACCATCAAGTTGGATTTCCACTGCACCAATAATATAATTGAATACGAGGCATTTATGGTAGGCCTCAAAGCTTCTCTCAAGAAAGGTATTCAATGCTTAGATGTCTATATGGATTCTACTCTCATCATTGGCCAAGTGCTCATAAAATGGAAAGTCAAGGATGAGAAACTCCAACCCTTCCATGCCCACTTAGAAGAACTAGCCTCCTAATTCCAAGACATCACCTGTCATTACCTACCTCGAGCAAAAAAGAACCCAGTTGATGCCCTTGCTACCCTAGCCTCCATGGTCGACATGCCCAAAGGAATAACGATGGTCCCCTTCCTACTTCAAAAGCAAGATAAACCAACCCATTGCTGCCACATTGAGCTCATTACCAAAGAAGATCCCGAGCTAGAAAATTCCTTGTACTATGAAATTTGGAACCTCCTCAAGCATGGTAGGTATCCCGAGGGTTCCAACAAGAAGGACAGGGCAACCTTTCAAAGACTAGTCACCCAGTACATTATCTGTCACAAAGCACTGTTGGAGAGAAACTTCGATGGAACCCATATACACTGCATCGCAGGGGCTGACATTGAAGAGGTAATGCAGAAAATCCACAACGAGGAATACGGGCCCCATATGAATGGTCACATGATTTCCAAGAAACTCATATGACAAGGCTACTACTGAACCACCATGATCCAGGATTGCATCGCCTATGTCTGGAAATGCCTCAAATGCCACAGTTTTTTAACCTTCAATACCTGCCTCCGCATGAATTGTACAACATGACTTTTCCCTGGTCGTTCTCCACTTGGGGCATCGACATCATAGGGAAAGTTACACCCAAGGATTCCAACGGGCATGAGTTCATCCTAGTAGCCATTGATTACTTCACTAAATGGGTCGAAGCTGAGTCATACGCATTCTTAAACGCCAAGAAAGTGTCCAACTTCATAAAAAAAACATCATCTACCGATATAGGGCCCCACACGAGCTACTATCAAATAACGGGTTGCATTTCGAGGAAGACGTCACAAAAGTGGTCAACGAGTACGGTATTCAGAGACTCAATTCTTCTCCCTAGCGACCTTAGACCAATGGTGCAGTCAAAGATGCTAACAAAAATCTCAAAGCCATTATTAGTAAGATGACTCAAAAGTTGTCGAGATTGGGCTAACCAAATCCCATACGCCCTCTGAGGCTGCCGAACCTCAATCTGAACCTCTACTGGGGCTACCCCTTACTCTGTAGTCTACGGCATGGAAGCAATCCTACCCGTGGAGCTAGAAATACCCTCATTGCACATCATGCTTCAAAGCAAGGTCAGTGAAGAAGATCAATACCAAAGTCGTCTCGATGAGTTGGCCCTCCTAGATAAAAGGGGACTGAAAGTGTTGTATCACATACAAGGGTACCATCGCTGAATAGTGCATTCATTTAATAAGAGAGACAAGGACCACGATGTTCGAGAGGGGGACTTAGCCCTCAAAAAAATAGTAGAGCCCATCTGGGACCCCAGGGGGAAATTCAAGCCCAATTGGAGCAGCCCAAACATTATCAAGAAGATCTTGTCCGGCGGTGCCGCCATGCTCATTGACCTAGATAGAGAAGAAATGGCTCATCCAGTCAACCTGGACCATCTCAAAAGGTTTTACCCGTAGTCCAAAATCTCAACACACTATGTCTCTTCTCATCTCCCTTTTATTCTTAAAAAAAATCTTCATTTCCCTCTACCCAGAACTACGTAGGCCTGATCCTCTACAAAAACTAGTTTCAGAAAAGTTAAAAATTTTCAAAAACCCCCAGAGGTATGTAGGTAGCTCATACATCTTACATGAGCACGATCCTTTATTTTTCACAAAAAAAGTATTATTTTCTTATCTCTGAGAATGGCAGTTCATTCTAACATATACTTGAACAAAAGGATTATGCATGCCTTAGTGATCGGTATAGATAATTAAAAATACAAATTTCATCAAAAGGCACAGCTGCATGATCAAAAACTTATTTATTTCACTAATAAGATATTACGGTGAGATTAAATAAGAAAAGGAACAAATAATTTCCTTCCCCCTACCTTCCTAAAAAGACAAATAAAATCCCCAAGTTTATTCCCCATTACAAAACAAACTCTTAAAGAGCCCTACCCACAGCGACCAGAGGAGCCCACTCCATTTTCATCATCTACATCCTGGGGTCCCCAAACTTCCCCTGCCTGAATGGAGTGATGCAGATGCTCCATGGACCGATAAGCTCGAACCATCGTCAGAAAAACTACCACACCTCCCTCCGTGGTATCAGATAAGACACGCCACCTTTGTCCAGTCTCCACTACCATCATTTTGCTGACTACTCTTCTCCACAACCACTTCATATAATCGCCGAGGATATGCCAAACTCTCTCAACATACTGATAAGGACGGGTCAACGGACGTAAACTCTCCCACAAAGTGCCAAGCCGCATGCACAGACGCTCTGTCAAATCTTCTACCAGAAAGAAATCCAGTGTATGAGGTGGCACAATCTCCTCCCAGCCAAATTGTCGCAAAATCCACCAAGGAAAATAGAAAGAGGTCTGTCTGAGACCAACCAGCCGGACATACGAGTATTCTCCCAGCTCCAGAATAAGCGACAACTGTCCCCACCAAGGCAGTGACCAATACAGATTTATAGCCCCATAATCCACAAACCAGTTCTCCCAGCTCTCAATATCCAAACCAACACTGATCAAATGGCGTAAAAAAATTTGGGTATAGCCGACAAAGGGTATTCTGAAGGCGTCACTAGGAAGAATATTTCAGACAACCACATGAACAGTATCACATGGCTACCCCTAAGAAAGTCAGAACGACCTTCTCACCAGGCATCTAGGCCATTCAGAGTGTTCGCCAGTATCACCGCCACAAGATTATGATGGTAGGACATCCATGAAGTAATAGCTGCAAGTTGGGGGTCCACTAGCAACTCCCCGGTCACCAACAACAATTTTGAAACCAAGCCCAGAATGAAAGCTTCGTCATATCTAGTATCACTAACCTCCTGCAAATGCATAGATCGCAACACTGCCATAAGATAAATCATTCCTTCAATTATCAAGGATCTACTCTCCGAGGGCGAGACACGGAGAAGTCCAACCAACAACTCCCAAGGAGATCAAGAAAACTCAGGCATAGCAGCCGGTACGATAGGATTTACTCCCAATATGGCAAAAAATTACTCATAAGCCAGACAGACTTATTCTAAGCCAAAGCGGAATACATGGTCTTCGGGGTACCAAAATTATACCCCGGCGATTAATATATTCCATTATATAGGCCGATTATGCCATAAAAAGACTCGACGCATGTTGAAATCATCATATTCGACGTTGTAGGAGCACATCGCCTCCAAAGTCTCGAGGTAGTTAGAAAACTCAACAGTACTAGGGAGAGCCATCTCACAGAATCAGAAAGATAGAATATGAGGGTGTGATGAAAGCACTCCACCCTTACCCCTTTTTATACTTGAAAATCCTCACAAAATATATAACCCCTACAGAAATTGGAGGAAATCCTTCCCCACAAGGTACCAAAAGCTGAAGAGGGTACCAATCAAAGCTTTGAATTGATGGGACTGTACTGATCTACTGATAGGCAGGACAATGTGCTTGTCGATCGACAACCCCCTACTTTTGGAATTTTTCCTTTTCCTCTTTTGTCAAATTCATAAAACTCAATAAAAATAAATTGATATTCTCAATAGAATTTCAAAAAACCCCTTTTCATCTTTATATAAATCCTCATTTTGAATAAAACTTTCCTTCAAAATTACAAAAATATTTTATGGTCTCAATAGTAAAGTAAAAAGGGCGTGTGTATGCATTAATTCATTCATCATTAACAGAAGATAATAAAAAACTCCATCGCATTGCATAGATATTTCTTTGTGTTACATTAATCTTACTAATAAATAAAGAAAAGAAAAAACAACAGAACTCTTCCCGAACCCACATTCTCTCTGTCTCTCACTTACCCTTCCCCCTCTCTCCTAAGAGCTTCCCTCCCTACAATGCACTCTCTTTCCCTTGTGGCGAGATGACACACCACCTCTACCTGAACCAGAATCCTCCCTATATGAGGAAGATGGAATGAAGCAAGAAGGAACAGGAACCGGATCCCGAATATGGGTAGTCACCGAAGATATCCAATCCTTAATTTCCCTCAGCCAAGTGGTGGACACCCGGACTTGGTGCAAGAAAAGGAAGAACTAGTATCAAGCAAAAAAGATCAAAAGAAACTAAGAGGAAGGAAAGGAAAATAACAAAAAGATATACCAAAGGATAAAGAACCTCCTCTATAAATCCCAACTCCTCTAGGTCCATCGCATGAGGACGATGCAACATTGGCACCATCCATCCATTAGCCCACCGGATGTTGTATGAAGGGTCATGCAACCTCACAAAGGGAACTTCCTAAGTCACTATCACCGCAAATGTCTATGGACTGCCATCGCTGTGGGAGGACCCTCACTGGTCGACTCGAACTCGTAGGAGGGAAGGGCAGTGCATCATATATGTTGGGCGCCATCAGCCAGCTTATCACAAAGTCCATATAATCATACAGTGTAGCCATATCAGTATACAGCAGATAGGACTCGCCAATCATCATCGCGATCCTCCGGTAATAGCCACTCCCATCTCATAAACATAGGGGGCCTCGCATGTGGCACCACTACCTCCTCCTCAGTAATCTTCCAAACCACCCTCTCGCCAAGATACCAAGAGGGGAAAAACTCATGCGCCAGCAAATACCTCATTTGTGCATTCAATCTAGTAAACCTCGTATCCTGAACGGTCGTCCCGTAAGGGTAAAAATTCACCAAAAAAATCCCCAGCAGATATGAGTCAAATACAGAGTCAAAGCACACAAAGACCAGGACTGAAGAATAAAAAAGTCTTACCCTATCACTGGTCAGGCCATTCAAGACCTGGCGTATTGCCTCGAGAGAGAGAGACCTCCTCGATTATTGATTGGTCTTTCGCCACCAATACAACTGGCAAAAGTCCCTAACAGTCTCATCCTTTAGAGCGACCGACTGGTTATTACACCCAATCACCTCATAGAACCACGTCTGCCAAAGACAAGAAATCCACAATCAAAAGAGACGCATAAGGGAAATGCGAATGTATGAAAGGAAAATGAGCAAATTAAAGAATAACTCAAGAAGATACATGGCCCCGGTGAAAGATTGTCTGCAACACCGACTGAATGAATCCAGAGAAAAATAAAGGGTCGCTAAAGTTAGGCTCCCCCAATCATAGAGAGGGATGTTCGAAAACATCCTCAATTGTGGTAAAAAGCATAAATGGACTACGTCACCGCTTAACGCCACCAGACATCCCCCCAGCACTAGAAAAATGAACAATCGGGCCATCTTCCTCACCTGCAGCTGGTCCTCCACATCAACTACCCTACTCAGTAAAATATCCTTTAGCAGCGACAAAAGGATGGAGTTCCCAGATACTATCCTCCCCACATCACCAAGCGACGCCCACACCGCCTCCAACCTTACCTGCAAAGAGCGATCCACCTCTATCTGTTCTCCATCGCAATCCAGCCCAGCAGCTGCTGAACGTCTCTAGGAGTCACAGTCATCTCCCTGAAACCAAAATGGAAGGTGTGGGTAGTGTCCCACCAACTCTCCGAGAGGGTATAAGACCGTCGTCGAACGAGGCGTCTCATCCAGCACAGATGCCAACCTCCCAAAACCTGCCGATGATACCACCCAACACACCACAGGTGGAAGATGCTCCCTGACATCCTTAAGCCCCATTATCCCATCAGCACGCATAGTCAATAAAGAATCATCGGACTGTCAAAAGAAAAACCTTGTCAAAATCCAAGAAAAAAGGAAATCACCAAAAAATAATGCCAAAAGTCATTTCACTTACATAACCACCAGGGTTCACCACCCTCGAAGAGAGATGATGGGAAGGCTCCTGCAGTAAAGTCCGCTCATTGGCAACCGACTCGAATGCGTCAAAATAGTTCTCGCTCCCCAAAGCAAGAGGCACCCTGGCTCTCCACTCCACATTTGCCCAGTCGTCAACAGCTAACCACTCCCTGTATACCACAGTGCTCACAAAAGAGACCATTTTTTAGATTATGGGATGTTAGAATGATTCGCAGAAGAAAATTGTAGAAAGAGAGAAGGCAAAAAGATGTGAAAAATGAGGGGAACCCGCCTCCTTTTATTGGATGCCAATGGTCATGCTGATCGGTACTGTACCCCCACCCACCGATCAGCACTGACCCTTTACCTTCTGGAGTCAACTCAAAAGTCCACGCCATTGTCGAATGTCACACTCTACACCATGCCGATTGACACTCCCTAAATTTTTGTACAAAAACTCCCAAAAAATACTAGAAAACCCTTAAAAATCCTCAGAAAATTCCTAAAAAACTCGGAAAGGATTTAGAACATTTTCACCAAGAAAATTTTGCACTCCCTCAAGCGGAACCCCTATTTCCCCAGTAGAACTCTCAAAAGCCAAGTCAATCTCCCCCCGGCAACGTCCCAGAGGACCTCCATAGTATCCCAAACTTCAGGATCATCTCCTATTCCCCAAAGGTCTTAAATTTCCCCAAGCAATATGTCCAAACCCAGGACCACATAATCATTTTCCAAGTGAAATTTATAGCATCAGATTGGCTATTACCTCGCAAAGTCTCAAAAAGATACTACGATTTCCCCGGCAATCAGTTGCCCAACTCAAATTAAAATCACGAGGTAATTTTCCCGAAAGAGTTCCCTGAGAACATCTCAATTTAAGCCCTCAGAATTGGCTTCGAGCCGCAAATTTGGTCATCTCAACTTAAGCCCTCACAATGGGCTTCAACCCACAGAATTGGTCATCTCAACTTAAGCCCTCACAATTGGCTTCGACCCGTAGAATTGGTCATCTCAAATTAAGCCCTCAGAATTGGCTTTGACCCACAGAATTTGCTTCGACCCGCAGAATCGGTCACCCTCATCTTTAAGCCCTCATAATTGGCTTTAACCCGCAGAATCGGTCACCCTCATCCCTAAGCCCTCAGAATTGGCTTTGATCCGCAGAATCGGTCGCCCTCATCTTCTATCCCTAAAAATTGGCTTCGACCCATAGAATTAGTCATCTTAATTTAAGCCCTTAGAATTAACTTCGACCTACTAAATCGATCCCCCTCATCTTCAATCCCTCAAAATTGGTTTCGACTTGCAGAACCGGTGGTACTCACCCTTAGGTCCACATAATAGACCTCTTTCAATGGCATCATGTTTTGTCTATTCGACGGCTATCATTTGTTCCAAACTCACCCATCGAGGGGCTCTGTAGGCTCCCCATTCTAACACCCCTTAACCTCTCCGTAGGTCCCTAGCACCTCCCCTCATCGCTACAAACCTGAGTCATACCCCAAGTACTGATCTAGAGGCCATAGGGCACTCCCGGGCTCCATTTAACTAAAAGTCAAACTCTTCATCACGATCGAGATTGAATGAATCTTGGAAGGGCACTAAAACCCCTTTCTAACTGTCCATACAGTGCGCGATTCTGACTTATGGTGCGAACGAACGACCCCCTTTCCCCTGAAACTTGATCAAGAGGTAACCGGACATTCCCAGGCTTCGTTTGACAAAAGTCAACTCTTTATCTCGACCGAGACTAAATGAATCTTCAAAGGGAACTGAAATCCCTTTACAGCGGTCCGCTCCTAGCCCAATTCGAACTTACGGTATGGACGAACGACCTGTTTTACTCTGAAAGGTCACCGAATGCTTCGAGGCCCTGGTTGACCAAAGTTAACTCCCCAAACCAACTCACGATCTTTATAGTGTTGTATTAGATCTCTTAAACTTTCCAACGGTCTGCCCCGTGCATGATTCTGACTTACTATGCGGATGAACGATCTATTTGCGTTCGACGATTCCCCGTCCAAAGGATCGACGAACACTTCGAGCCACATTTGACCTAAAGTCAACTACCAAACCCGGGAGCATTCCAAAGACTTTCAAAGATCTCTAAAGTACCTTTCCAATGATTTTCCCCGTGTGCGATTCGGATTAACAGTTTGCGCTTTACGCCCAATTTTCTGAAGAAACCTCAAAGTGGCTACCAAACGGCAAGTTTCAAACCCAGCCTATCTGGAGTGTGCCTAAACACACCTACCTATTGGAAGGACCAGGTCTATACCGATTGGAAATGCCCTGGGCTTTTAAAAAGGAGGGCCTGACCTCATTGCAAGAGGAACAAGATCTGAAACCCATCACTCTCAGCGAGCTCAGAAAACCCCTCTCGAAGTCAGCGTGATTTCACATCCAAATCCCTTTCCAGCCTTCACCTTTCATCACCTTTTTCATCTAACCTTGTGAATTAATTACCCTCCATCATCACCCAAGTGTAAGGGCTACTCTCCAACATCCAAGATCAAGCTCAAGATCTCCAAGAAGGTCTAACTTTTTCAACTCTCTCTTTAAATTCTCCTAAATTAGCATTAACTTCTTTTATTACTTACCACTTTTATTCTATCATCTCATATATCCTAATATACTTTTTTATTTACTATTATTGCACATCTTTTATTTTCATATAAATAAAAAAAAAATATATGAAAAAGAGGATTTGCTCATAAAGTCCAAATGGGAATTCTCACACTTTTCTCACAACTAAAATACTTTTTTACACAAACACACACACACATATATAAGAGAAGTCCCCGATTGGATTTATGGGTTAAATCCCACCCCTAATTTTGTATACGAACTACGTGGACTTTGATGCCTCTATAGGATACGTAGGCATCTCGGGGTAAAACTCGAGACTCGAGTCCTTTTCCTACTTTTTTCCTATTTTTTTATATTCTTTAAACTTAACTCTCTTACACTCTCTATATAGATATATTTTGTTCTTAGTGGCGTATTATCCCGCATGCGTTATCGTTCCCTTATAATGATCAACGCTAGGATAGTCGTGTAAATCCTATTTTCTAATATTACTTTTACGAACATTCCTATGGATGACTCACTTTATCTCTTCCATAATGCAAGTCGATGATTCCTATCTCCACTACATATACACATGCACACATATCACGGGGAAATAAAGGAAAATAGCAATAACCCATGAGATACCGCAAGGAAGGAATGGGTGCCTAACACCTTCCCATTTAGTAACTTAGCCTCCTGACCCTTTTGGTTTCGTATGTTACAGTATGTCTTTAGATGTTGTCCTTCAGAATGGATACCGTTTCTTTTGTCTCTTTTGAGTAAAATAGACTGGCATCTCCATCTCTCTACTTTTTTCACCTCATCATCGACGCCGTCCGAAGCACTCCCGAGAGGGATGAACGTGACCAAGATTCTCTCGAGATGAAGAGACACCCCTCTTCTTCATCTCCCCCACCGTGAGGATCGGGGTATGGCCACACCTATCTAAAATTTTATATCATATTACAATTAAATAAATTTTTATAATATCATTCCCCAAATCCCATTTTTATCAAGTGATTTCCATCCACAAATTCATATTTTTACCACAACCATTTTATGAACTATTAACATAGAATAAAATATCAAATAAAGTTTAACAACTTGCCTTTAATAGTAAAGAATTATAATCCTCCTCTTAGGAACCAAATTATGTGTTTCTTCTTGCCCAGAAATTTGTCCCATTCTCTCCCGAATTTATTTTCTTGAGTTTCTATGGAGTCCTCCCTTCTCTTTTATTCTCTCTCTCAAGTCTTGGTTTTTGGGAATGGCTGCCCACTCTATCCACCTTCCCTAACTATATCATAAATCTCAAAATTGTGCTTAGGGTTAAGTGCAAAATGACCCGAATGTCCCTATATGGGTCATATATATCTTAAAGTCCACGAAGCCCGATTAGACCCCCAGGTACCTAATTCTGACTATTTGGACCCATTCCGGATCATTAGTGCACCTGAAATCACCATCTGAGTCCCAAACATAATTTTTCCATCTCATTCCCAACCTGACACCAGACTCGTGTCCCCAATGAGATACTGTTAAAACCCTATCGATTTTACTCACTTATAACGTAATGTAAATAGCCCGTTTTGTTTTAGTTATCACAGAAGTAAATATAATAACACATGAATATTAATCCTCATAATTGTTAATTAACATTTATTGAATTCATTTTATTTTCTTAAATACCTTAAATTATGAGCACATGTGTAATTTAAAATGTTCCCCAAAATATGGAGGTGTTACATACCCTCCTTACAATGGAATTTCGTTCCCAAAATTTAGATATACTTGGTACCCAAAATTTTTGGGTTCTTATCCCACACAACATCCTCATGTTCCTAAATCAACTCATGGCTACATACACCATCTTGACCAAAGTCTTACGCACTATGGCCCAAAACTAGCGATGAGTCTCTTGAAATCATAACTATGCCATTCCTAAGTCTCACCTTGATGATCACACACGAAGCACATCGTGAACCAATTGTAAATGATCCAGTCAGACAAACCTATGCACCACTATCTCTATCCTCTCAATAATGATCAATAACACACATCCTAGGAGACAACCTATCTTCTTACCAAACTGTATCACTCCCTTTATGGCAGACACTAGTACTAACACATGACCACTCACGTCAGCCTTCCTAATCTTCAGTTCATGATGACTTAACTCCCAGATGTCCCTAAAATACAAAAAAATAAATCCATATTAATTCAATCCTTGCTGACGGACCCTGAATCATGACCATCCTGGGAAGCTTGCTACCCCAGATCTTTAACCAACGAGAGGGCATATGATAAAGTCTCCCATAAGAAACATCAAAAGGCTCCATAACTCTACCAAATGTAATTACCTAAAAATATAGAATAAGCATCCATTGTATATCCTCCAGCACCTTAGTCAGCCCTTAGGTCTACCCATCAGTCTACGGGTTATACGCTTTGTCTAAATACAACTTCGTCCCAATCGCCTCCTGATAATACCTATCATAGGTGGAACATAAGAATCACCTCTTGATCTGTGATAATATTAGGCAGCACCTCGTCCTAATTCATTTATTTTCTGTAATAAAATATTGGGCACACTGCCCAAACATGTAATTCATGTAAATTAATAATAAATTATACATTTCAGTCAACCGATCCCAAAATCCAAAAGGAAATATTGAACTTTTTACGATATTGGTAAGCCAATAATGAACTCCATTAGTACACCCTACCACTCCATCACTTGAATGACCAGCTATAGCAAAACTTTAGCTGATCTACTTAGACCAACCCTTTTACTTTTAACGAGTGTTACACTTAGAGACAATCTTCAATTTGTCTCATTCCACACTAACCCACAGATTATGTATCTAATGATACTTGGTACTTCTTACTTCCCATCTTAGGGTATGCCAAATACTGTAACCCATGCAACCACTCTAAAATAGTTCACTTTCAGGGTCCTTCTTGTCTAGTGAAAATCAATATCCTAACCTTAGAACTTGGCTGAGTACAGCTCTTCTCTTCTTATCAAAACTATTGAATCCACCTTTAGTAAGAGTCATCTCATGTCGGTGTCTTTATAGTCTTTTAACCCAACTCGGGTGTGGTAGTTCTCACTGAATAAATTCGGACTATCTTCGTCCTTTAATCAAGTTCAGTCCATCTCACTTTTCCAATTATGCTTCTAATTTCCCAGTAGGCACACAGTTCAACACATTTATTTCCATTTCCTCTCATCTAGGGTAGTAATGCAAATCGAACTAACTAATGCACCCATACACCCTGTAACCCGTGCATATCTGAAAAAAATAACCAACATAACATATATACATCAAACTCGGCTTGGATACTTAGCATGGCAATAAAGTAAGGGTATACTCGACTACCCTAGTATTCTGACTTAATTACTCTCGAGACTGGCCCATTTATCAACTAATGATACAAACGTCCTATAGTACTTTCTACACATCACTACCTTGACCTTAAGTCGTATAATAACTCTAAACTCAAAGTTTTTGCCGATATACACGAGTAATAACTAGAGTAATAAACCCATACCCTATCTCCCCAAACATCTACCCACTACCGATGTTCACTATGGCTCATGTGTGGCATGTCTCGCAAGCGAAATTAAAATAAGAAACTCCCTCCCCTTGCCCCCCCCCCCCCCCCCCCCACCCGATACACTACTGCCTAGCGTAGTCAATCATTATGATTCGTAGGCCCAAAGCACATAATCGGGACACTCAAAATCCTCCCCCCATATGGATAATTCTAATTATGAATACCCACATCTCTAAAGGAGACATAAAGTATGGCGCTAACAATATGACAAAGTCCCCTACACTAACTAACAACAAGACTAACCTCTCAGTTCAACAGTAACCCCGATATTCCCTTAATCACGTCACTAATGTCTCTATGCACAGGGATCGAATATAACGAGACAACTATACTCCCCTAAGTCTCCTCTAAAACATAAAAATAAATGTGAGCTCGACCCTCTTTTAGGATGAGTTGTCGCAAATAACACATCGTGACTAAGAACAACAGTCCCAACAGACTTACTGAAACCGTCCACCATCATTTAAATTGACACTAACCAATCTATACCCAAAATAACATCATACTCGAAAGAATATCTCTATAAAACAATTAGATCTGCAAAAACATATCCTCCTAGTGTCCAAATCTTCTCCCCATTCAAATGGGACAAAAGAGATCCCTATTACCCAATTGTAAATATAATGCATAATAACAACAACAACAACAACAACAACAACAACAACAACAACAACAACAATAATAATAGCAATAATAATAATAACAACAATAATAATAATAATAATAATAATAATAATAATAATAATAATAATAATAATAATAATAATAATAATAATAATAATAATAATAATAATAATAATAATAATAATAATAATAATAATAATAATAATACATCCACTAAACCCGTTTCATGTGAGACTCTATTGCTTACAAAATACTGTGATGCATACATGTCATAAAAAAATTACCGCAGCTTCCCAAGGATAAAAACCATAGCTTAATTGCGAATGGTATTGGTTGTTCAATTAGTTCCTAGAAGTAATTCTCACGTCTGAAGTGATCCAAAAACTATTATAATTTCTTACCCTGCTGGGCACCCTTCTCCTGCCCCTAGATCTCTGCGGACAAGCTTGACACATGTGGACCTTCACTCCACATATAAAATATAATCCTGTAAAGTCCCCCTATCTTTGTTTCTGCTAGCCATGATAGGCTTGTCCTTCTCTTTGGCCTTGATGACCTCGATCTTGATGGCCACTTCTATTGTTCCCTAGTCCCCTCTAGACAAGTGGAACACTTTGCTGGCCCTGATGGAACTATCTGAATCCACCGCCATCCAGTCAGAATTCCCCTAATCTAAATCTCTTAGCGGTGTTCCTCTTTTGTGTATCCCCCTGTGGTGCCCAACTAGCACCATTACTTCCAGTCTTTCCCAGCTAGTTGGACGCTCGAAATCTATTAGCTCCCTTCAGATGGTAGAAACGATCTTGATAGTGTAAAATTGCGCTTTGACAACGTCAACATAAGTCGTCAATGCCGAATTTCCCAATAAGTGCTAGCGAATTCTTCACATGAGTTAAGGACCATTTTCTCCTCCATACCTACCTTGTAGGCCACAATGTTTGTAAAATGTGTGAAATATTTCTCATAATCGGCCACTATCTGTGACACCCCGACTAATTAAATACCGGGTAGCTAATCCTTTATTAAATTAATACAAAATGCAAAGTTAATTCAGTTCATAGCATCACTGTCGAAAACGTTTTATCAATTACTAGCCACCTAATATTTAAAAAGTGAGTTGTCAATTTTAATTAAATCGGATTAACATGCAATAATTAAATTATGAAATGCTAACATAACCACCACAACATAATGACAATGGAATAACCATAAAATAGTAATGAGTCTAGAGGGATACTCCTCACAAAAATCCAAATACAGGAATAACCAAATACTAAGTCTGCATCACTAAATTAATTACAACCCAAAAATCTGATACAACTGGATAAATAAAGTGTCTAAAAGAAATGGGGTGACATGCCCAATAGATGAGGAAAATATAGTAACATAGAGTCAATATTGAAAGTGGAGGCGTCTACTATCAAAGTCTTGTAACTTCCACGGCAGCTACAGTCCGTCACCTGAATGGAAGTCCTATGCATGGTGTCCTTGTGGCTGGGCACCTAAAAGGTTTTTACAAAAATATATTTGAAAGCAAATGGGTCAGAGCCCGATTGTGGAAAACAGTTTAAAATATAGCAAGTGTTTTAATGACATAAAACAATGAATGAAAAATACATGTTAGGACTTGCTCTCACATGAAATACTCACCTCGACTATTTGTGCACTCCTAATGTATCCGTAATCGAATCTAGTTATGCTCGTATCTAACTGGTTCAATATAAAATCTAATGTTACTATACGATTCACGATTTAATTCCCGACATCTTATTTTAAACAGAGTTTTTTGCTCTTCTACACAGTTTTCCCCATTTTAGTACTACTAATCACTAGAGATCTTACATTTTATCTTTTACAAAACGTTGATATTATAGATACTCACATTTATACATTACAATTCATTTCAATTTACAGTATATTATTCCCATCATAAATATACAATACTAGCACCCTGAGACTAAGCTGCGGTGCACACATACTCTAATATCCAATCCCGGTACATCACGTACATAAGGACCACGCATCCCGAATCTCTCAGGAATCATTCTCAAATAACAATAATCACACAAAATGGAGGCAAACATAGTTCACATCACATGGGTCACGCACATACCAACGCTTCCATGATCAGCAGACTTATTAACTTCTCAATAAGTCCTTCTCTGACCTATGTCCTCGAGGTACCAATCTAAATCCCCCCGTAGGCACACAAAGATTAGATGGCCCTAATCGAACGCAGACCTCCCGTGATAGAAAGTATGGTAGGTATGTTTTTACACATAAAACCACATATACAAAGCATTCACACATCTTAGATATCTCGAATTATTAATATAGGTATGCTTCTCATTCTTATACCGTTATTTAATGTTATACGTTTACAAGTCCCCAATTTGTATATTAACGTTGTCAATCCTTCTCACGTCGTAATTAGGTATTCGTTTCCCATTCCATAAATGTCATCCGGATTACTATAAGGTTATAAGTTCTGCTCCTCAGCGTACCCCAATTCTCACAATTATGCCCACTAGTCAATAAGGGAAGGTTAATTCTCAATTACTTAAGTTTACAGGACATTTGAAATAAAATCAGGCCAAAAAGGCCATTCTGTCAACTCGTTAGAAGTCTCGTTCGAACGAGGTCGTTCGAACGAGTGTCGTTCGAACGAAAGGCTTCGAATGAACTACTAACTCATTAGAAGGGATACTGTCATCTCTTTAGAAGCTCATTTGAACGAGGTCATTCGAATGACCTAGGCATGCCTTCTAACGAGATGGCAGACTGCGCCCAGAAATTCCCCCAATTTGTTTTTCTTCAGATTTCTCTCCTCTAAATCCCCACTAAGATCATCCCAATTAAGTTTTAACGTTTTTAAACTACTCTTAGTCCTCCTAAGTCACCCTCTAACATATATTTGGGGTCAATGCCTCCTAAATTAACATGTAATCATCATAATTCCCAAATATTATCCCAAACCCTATAAACATGAAGCCAGAATTTTAACGTCTGCAATTTCTCCTTATAAATCCGTTTTTAAATCATCAACGATAAATTTTGGATATGGAATTCACTCATTACCATTCTACATGCAATCCCTATATAAGATTATGAGTTCTATCAAACTTTCAATACAAGACACATATTTAATCCTAAGCATGGAGGAAACATTCGCTTGAAATTTTGTAATTAAACCACTTGCCTTAGGTTTTCTGATTTGATGTTGAAGGATGAAGGCTGATTCTCCTCTTTCTCTCTACAGATTTGTGGCTAGGGGTTTCTTTTGGAACCTCTTAAGACTCTCCCTATAACTCCCGTAGCCCACTACTTGTTAAATACTGATATTGGACTTAGTGGGTTTATTTCTAATATAAAATTAACCTCTAAAAGTCATGGGTTTTAATTCCCCTATTTTTAAAATTACCAAAATACCTTTCTAGGTTGCCGGTATGGCCCAAAAATACCCCGGGACCCAAACTAAACCCCCGACTAGTGTTTTCTGACTATTTTGACCTTTCTAGACACGTTGGCGCACTCAAAATGACAATTCAGTTGATAAAAATATAATTCACTTTTTAATTCAAATAATTACATTCCTGATGCGACTGACACGTGTGTTCCAATCAAATTTCCAAATTGTCGTATTTCTGTCTCGTGACAATTTTAACATTTTCAATACATGAAATTTTCAATTTTAACATCATAATCAAATACCAAATCACCTATCACTAGTATTTGTACCCGGATTAATTCCCAATTAATTTTTATTTAATTTAATTAATCCCTTAAATAAAAATCAATAAAATTACGGGGTATTACACTATCTAGCCTTCCTGTTATAAGTTTAAGAAACTCTATGTATCTTTGTTTGAATAATATATGGAAAGATTTTGCGATCGAAATGCACTCAAAATTCCCCAATTGTCAAAGTGTATGTCTCTTAAGATATGGTGACTAACTCCCACCACTATAGTACCACTCTTACGAGCTTAAAAGTTTCTAGAATTTGTTTCTAAAAGTGTCACTGCACTCACCCAAATGTAAGTTCCTTTGACTGTCATTCTTCTATTTTCTAGTTACTACAACGTCATAATTTCCCTAAAACTCTAGCGAATGGTCCTCTTGAAAAGCCCCTCTCACTCTATCACATGCTCATTGCACTAGGTGAGCCTGAATTGGTGCCACCAACTGTTATGGTGATGCTTGGGGAAACTATAGCACAATGAGAGTCATCGCGATAATAAATAACTAAGCAATAATAGTGGTGACCTCTGTTGCGATCATCGTCCCCTGAATAGTCACTGGGTCTGACTTAGCCTCTTCTCTTCTGGCCCTCCTAGCGGCCCAAGTTGGTTATCCTCTCATATACGGAATCTGCAAACAAATTGAACTCATATAAGATTTTGTTCAATTATACAAAATAACAGGACTCTATATAAGCATAATATGAGTAACCAATCCCATGTACAGGGCTCTATATCAAAGAAAAGAAATGCTAAAACTGCAATAAGTCCAGAAAGATCCTAAGGACACTAAAACCTAATGCATTGATACCATCTGTGACTCCCCTCCTATTATAATAATACATCATTAGTCCCCTAATAAAATATAACATGAATCTCAATCCAGTTCAATTTTAGTATCACCATTGAAAATTAATTTAATTAAGAACAACCTATTAGGCCCGATGTCAAACTTTTGCTTTACTAAAACTTCCAATCAATGGAACAAACAATTCGATATAACTATTACAATGCCATAAAACATAAAATGAAAATAGAACATGATGAAATAAATAAGTAATCTGATAACTCTCGGTAAATAACCAATATAATAGTCTAACCGAAAATGAAATGCATAAAGTCTTAATAATACAATATTGCGTAATTGGGTGACATGCTCGAAATAAGACCTGAATAAACATCCAATCTTGATGACAAAGATTGAAGTGACTAAGGATAGCTAAGCCAAACATCTCTATGGATGAGCATCTAAAAGGGGTTGAAAAGATGTTGATATGGGTCAGAGCTCGAAAACCATTTGAAAACATTTCGCAAGTGTTTAAAATAAAATAATAAATATAAAATATAAGCATTCATATTTAAACTTCCATTGCAATCCCATGAGATTATCCTAACCCCTTATCTATTGTGCACCCCTAATGCGTGTATTTTAAACACCTTAGTTACGCCACCTTACCTAATACCATCACTAAACTTAATCCCGCGTGATAATCTTCTGGACCCATCATGCTACACATATTTACCTTGTTTCATTTCTCATTGAGCAAATAAATAAGTTTTATCATTATAATTCTCAATTATAATCTTCGTTAACCGTTTTACATAACTTTACGATAGTTTCCATGTTCACAGTTTTGTTTAATTCCTCCATATACATATATCACTATTATATAAGTATATAAACATAACATCCCCAAGCTATCCTCTCGGATGCATATAATTTACTTTTCACATATTCATCCAATTCATCCTTATATATTTAAGACACATATATACATATATGCATATAACATCTCGTACATATAAATATATATCACTCATTATATATCCATAAACTCATAGGCATCCCCAGAGCTTAACCTCGCGGATGCATTCTCTAGCATACTATCAAGCTCAAGGTACATCATGTACCACTCATGGGCCAATGGACCAGAATCTTACTACCGAACACAAATCGTAAACATGTAATCGAAGACAGTCATAGACATACATCCGTGGGTTATAACCACACCATATCACCTCACTAGACTCCAAACTCACATACAGTGGTCATGCAACAGTCCTATGACCTGGGGCGCAGAACTAGGAACAATAATGTGACTTGGCGAGCAGACCTAACACTTGCTGGTCCACATAGGGTGGTTCGTCGACTATGAGAAACCACCAATGATATCATCCATAAATTGGGTATGTTCACATATAACATACACACACACACACACACACACACACACACACATATATATATATATATATAACCAGTAGCCCATAATTTCTAATTCTAACCCTAACTCCTCAATACATAATTTGGAGCATACTAATAATTACTTCACAAATATTATTATAATTCTTAACAGTAAGCTATTCTACTCCAGCTCGTATCCCAATTCTATCCAGAATTGCAAACCAATTTTAGTAATTAATTTTTGAATGTCGTTGATCCTAAAGACCCATATTTTCATACCTTGAATTATATTACTGAGTAACCTAAAGTAAAATAATATCCCACCTATTTTTTAGAAGTTCTAAATCTTATTTACGTACATCTTAAATAAACCTAGACCCCCACTATTTTGTGAAATAACCAAAATAAATAATGGGGATGAACAGTTTATTCGAATCAATTTGCCACCTGGTTCTAGCCTTGGGGGGGGGGGGGGGGGTCTATTACGAGTTTGACAAAATTTCTCAATCTTCCACACACTAGATGTACAAAAATCTTCATCCAAACCCATACTAACATTGTACTATCAATTCTAAATGTAAAAATACACACTTTCAGGTCCCTATTAATCCGATAACATAATCATCCACGGGAATCAACATAAATAACAAGAAGCCATTCACTTCCTTAATTAAATTTCAAGAATCTTTCAATTCTCCTAAGAACCATTCAAGATTATATCTTCTCTATGAATCAATCTAAGATTTTATTCAGGATCACATCTTCTATATATAAATCCATATCACATTTCAAATCATATTGCAATTAAATGAACTTCTATAATATCATTCCCCAAATCCCATTTTTATCATGTGATTCTTACAAAAAAAAATTATAGATTTAACACCAACCATAATTTGAATTATTCAACATATCATAAATATCAAAGAAAGTTCAAACATTTTTCTGTAGTTGTAGAAATTTATGATCTTCCTCTTAGTAGCCTCTTTGTGTGTTGCTTCTTGCCCATAAATTGTTCCAATTCTCTTTCTGAATTTATTATCTTGAGTTTCTCTTGAGTGCCCCCTTCTCTTTCCTCCTATCTGTAAAACTCCGTATTTTTATGACTTTTAATTTTGGAGATTTATTAAATTTAATTAGAGATATTAATTTGATATTAATCCAAAAAATAATTTAAATACTTACTAGAGTGATGAGAGTTAGTAATTATTTTGTTGTAAGTTACTTTATGGGTAAAGTACGTGGTGCAATTGGATTTAGTAAAAATTATCACGAGAATCTAATTTAAAAATTTTAGAAACTTATCGGGACGCGCTTGTGTCGTGTCGGGATTAAATTCGAACTATTAAAAGTGAATGAATTATAAGTCACCCGTATGGTCATTTTGAGTGCGTCAATGTGTCCGGAAGGGTCGAGATAGTCAAAATAATGTACCCAGGGGTTTAGTTTGGGTCTCGGGGCATTTTTAAGCCTAATTAATATCCCGAGAGGGCGTTTTGGACATTTTACATTTTTGGGCATGAAAACCCACGAAATTTCTAAGAGTATATCAAATGGTAGGAGCCATCTTCTTGGATTAGAATATACATAAACTAAAGACGGCCATTGGAGAGGAAGAGGAGAAGCTTTCCAAGGAGTTCTAGGCCAAAAACTCCACCATTTGCACCGCCGTCGCCACCAAACTTTAGATCGCGCAACGAGGATCACAACCACACCAATATCTACACAAATCTGAGCCAAGAATTCCCAGGCAAGTATCTATCTTGCTCTATTTCAGTTAATGCTTCAATAATATTAGTCTAGGATTGATTAGGACTAGTTTTGGTCAAAGAAAAACCTATTTTGGAGACTTGAATTTGCATGATGTATAGGAAATAGATGTATTCTGGAAATCAAATTCACGTGTAGAGATTAAACCACGAAATTACAGTAAATTAGGATTATGAAACTGGGTAAAGAATGGGAAGAAAACGAACAAAGAAAATATTAGGGTTCTTGATATTTTTATGGATTGTGCCCCATTTAATTTGTTATACATGATGAAAATTCGCATGCCTTACGTAGAATACCACTTATTTGTGAATATAACACTTGTAGTTTAAATTTTTGGGAGTTTGGAAGTCAAATATATTAGTTTGGATGATTTTAGAAGAAGAAACCCGTGACTGGAAATTCTGCAAATTCGCCATTCATGCTTGATCGATCGAACGACCCAAGATCATCGATCGATCGAACACCTGCCATAGATCGATCGACCCCTCCTGGAAAACTCACATTCCCCTTTTTGTAGGTTGTTCTGACTGAAATGATTATACATCATTAGACATTAATGTTAGAACCTTTTGGGATATAAAGAAGACCAGTAGGACTTTATGAAAATGGAACCTTTAATGTAAGATGAGATTAACATTTCACGGAGGTGTTTTACACATAAGGGATAATGGGAACATGTGTTAAAGAGTGAGACTTGTAAGAAAGTTACATCTTTACAATAAAAGAGTATCTACTAAAATTACACTTATGACGATAGGATTTCACGAGTGTTACGAAATAAGACGGAATAATCCCATAAATAAGAATAAAAGAGAAACCATTACATGATAATCTAATAATGTGCAATAAGAATAAATATCATAAGTATGGGTCGTGAGAGTACCTAAATTTGATATGGGAATAGTAGTATACATATATTACTATCATTGTGCATATAATATATACGTGTGAAAATCATGCCCGCGCTACTTGCTATCCCTGAGGTTACCATGCTGGGACAGTCTTATCTCGATGGGACCTTTATGGGGGATATTGACTCGTACCCTAGAACATAGGAATCCTTGGTACAGGCTATCGGATTGATAGTCAGATGGTCCTAAGAGACGTGAGGGTATGTGCTGACCTCATAGTGACTTGGAACTATGCTTTGCCTCAATTTGTATGTGTTTTGTGTTAATACGGTTCGAGAGTGATTTCGAACTAGTATTTCCCTTAGTACGACTGATACGGGGACTGGATAACAGAGTATGCAAGCACCATAAATGTTATGTGGGGTGCCGTTGGTATATATATATTATATGAGTAGATAATATATATTTAAACTTGAAATTTGGGAACTACCTACTGTGACCAATGGTAAGTAAGTAATGAAATATTATTTCAACTTGGGAATAAGTGTTTGAAAAGTATGATGCGATACTGAGAAACTTAGAACCAAATGAGGCTTATGTGAGAACATTGCTTTTAAATAAAAATTAACTTTCTTAACATTAGAGATTATCGGCATGAAATCTTGTGAGTAACTTAAGATAAGTTAAACTGTTGGGAATATTAGTGCGATAGGTGTGCACATTAGAAGAGAGGTGAGAATTTCTCAAGGGAGTGCCGCACTAATATGATTGTTTCATTAGCCGGTAAGCATTTTAAATACTTGATAAACTAATTTTAAACTTTTTTACAATCGGGCTCTGACCCGTTCCCTATGTTCTCTTCTCTCTTGTATATATATGTATATATTACAGGTGCCCATCCACAGGGGCATCTTGCATAGGATCTTTTGGAAGGAATGCGTTGCAGCTTAGGTGGGAGTTGCAGGCCTCTTGCTTAGACGATCTCATTATTGATTCCACATCTAGTTTTATTTTTATCCAGTTGGGAATGTGTAGCCCTTTTTCCATTACTCATTTGGTTTGATCAGAGATTGTGACTCATTTATTTCCAGTATTTTTACTTTGGGATTTTTACTGTTAGGATGTTTTCCTTTAAAGTTTTAAAGTTGGAATTAATTAGTTGGATGTTTCATTATTTGGACTATATGTTTCAGTATAGTTGTTGTGTGATATTTGAACCATCGATTATGTAAGGTTTTAATTATTGGTTCTAAATTAAATTGGGAAATTGATGTCTTAAAAAAATGGTTTTGTCATTTAGCTTAATTATTTAGGGTGTTTAATTGGAAAAGTTATTTTTGCTATAGTGATGCTAAGAATGAACCAACCATTCACCTTGGTTATAATTTAATAAAGGAATGATCACCCGGGACTTAATTAGACGGGGCGTCACAGGTGGTATCTGAGCATCAGGTTCTAGTTTCCTTTAGGATCTGTACGACTTACTTCATTTTCAGCTTAGCGTTCTTGCTATAGAGCCCTATTTTTAGGATTGTTGCATTATTGATTTTATGTTTATGTCTTCAGCTATTTGAGATTTGATAATAACTATAGACTAATGAATTTCTTTACGTTTCAGATGCCTTCGAGACGCACACTAAAGAATAGGTGTGCCCAAGCCGAACAACCAGTAGCTTCGGCTCAGGGAATAATGAACGCAACTGAGGTAGCTGCTATCATTGCTCAGGCGGTGAATGCCGAGCTAGCGGTAGTGAAGCAGGCTCCACCCCAGGTTCAGGCAGTTGCGCCAATACCAGAACAACTTCCATCTGCATGGGAGCGAGTTCGGGATAACTTCCAGAAGGCACATCCCCTAGATTTTGCGGGTAGTTCAAATATTATTGTATCCACCCAATGGAAGAAAGATATCCAGAGGAATCTGTGCATGTACGAGTGCACGGACGTGTAGAAACAGCTGTTGGCTTACTTTAAGCTTGCGGGGGCCTCTTTGCATTGGTGGGAATCCACTACCACCTTGGAAGAGAGGGATGTTATCACTATTCAGTCATTTGGGACGCAGTTTGACATGAAATACTTTCCATCCACCGTGCACACTGAGATGAGGCAGAAGTTACTAAGTCTGAAATAGGAGAATTCGACTGTTGCTGAGTATGAAGAAGAGTTCACAAGACTTCTCACTATAGTGCCAGATGAGGCACCCACTGAGGGAAAGAAGATACTATTATTTATGGACGAGTTGGCCTGGAGGATCCGTCAACACCTCATAGGCAATCTGTCACTAAGTACCTACACGGATGTACTCAATGCTGCTTTGTTACACTGTCAGGATCACCGCTTCCATATGCAGGGAAGAAAGCGAGCAGGAGAGTCCAGCCAGCAGGGCAGGAGAGGGGGTAGTGGTACTAGTGGAGCACCGATATCCCAGGGGCAGACTCGTCAGTATGAGCAGAGTTCCCATTAGGGGGACCCTGCCAAGCGGTTCTGATCAGGTTACTTTAGGAAGGGATTTGGGGGATTTAGGCAGGGTCAGCAGGGCCAGCCTAATCAACAGGGCCAATATCGTCAGCTGCAGGGTCAGTAGCAGGGCCAACATTGATTTCAGTAGGGCCAACAGGGCCAATGGCGGGGTGGTAACGGCCAGCAGGGCCGTAATCAGTAGGGGCAGAGGGGAGGAAATTTCAGGGGCCGATGCTTCGGTTGTGGTAAAAATGGCTACACGTGCCAGGATTGTCCAGAGGAAGATAGGGCCCCACAGCAGTAGGGTGCCCATAATGAGCCACAGAGGCCATCTTTTCTAGCCGCCCTCCCAGCACCAGCTCAGGCACCAGCCCTCCCAGCCATTCCAACAGCTCTAGTGCAGTAAGGGCAGTTACAGTACGGACGTGTCTATAACGTCCACCAGGAAGCAGCTCTACAGGCACCACCCGCGATTGAGGGTACATTTCCTATCCATGGTACTATGGGTAGGGTTTTATTTCGTACTGGGGCAACACACTGTTTTATAGCTAGTCATTTTCCAAAGGCCTTAGGGTTATTAGCCACGGCAGAGAGCACTGTGACATGTGTAGACTCTTCACTAGGAAATGGATCGTTAATTTTCTTTATATTTTGAGGCATGGGAGTAGAGATTGGTAGCTTGATCTTACCGGCAGACATGTTAGTCTTAGATATGCATGAGCACGACGTTATTATTGGCAAGGATTGGCTCGCAGCATACAGAGTCATGACAGATTGTTTCGGTGACAGTATTATCTTTGCCATTCCGTGGAAGGAGATGTTTGTATTGGCAATGCCTCGCCCAGAGGGAGGCTCTACCTCTCATTTGTATTACATAGAGGAGAATACATCTAAGGAGGTTGTGATTCCCTTAGACTCGATCCCAGTTGTTCGTGAGTATTCTTACGTATTTCAAGAGATACTAGGCCTACCCCCAATCAAGAGATAGATTTTGTCATAAATTTATTATCGGATACTCGAACGATAGCACGCGCTCCATACCACATGGCTCCGACAGAAATACAAGAGTTACGAGACCAGATAGAGCAGCTGTTAGGTCAGGGCTTCATTCGTAGGAGTACCTCACCTTGGGGCACTCCAGTTTTATTTGTGAAAAAGGGAGATGGTTCACTGAGACTATGTGTGGACTACCGGGAGCTGAATAAGGTCACGATACGGAACAAATATCCGTTGCCTCGAATCGATGATCTGTTCGACCAGCTGAGGGGAGAAACTTTCTTTTCGAAGATAGATTTGAGGTCAGGATACCATCAGCTATGTATTAGGGAGCATGATGTTTCGAAGACTGCCTTCTTGACGAGATATGTGTCCTACGAGTTCAGAGTGATGCCATTTGGACTCACAAATGCTCCAGCCGTGTTCATGGACTTGATGAACCGAGTGTTTAGAGAATTCTTGGAAAAGTTTGTCATCGTCTTCATAGATGACATCCTGATATATTCACACACTGAGGAAGAGCATGCTGAGCACTTGAGACAGGTTCTTCAGACCCTACGAAAGCATCAGATATATGCTAAGTACGAAAAGTACAGATTATGGTTACAGGAAGTGCAGTTCTTAGGACATATTGTTTCTGAAGAGGGGATAGCGGTTGACCCGAGCAAAGTTTTAGCAGTGAGGGAGTGGGGACAACCCACGATACCGATGGAAGTGTATAGTTTCCTGGGGTTAGTCGGATACTACAGGAGATTCATCTGAGAGTTCTCCAAGATAGCTGGTCCATTGACGAACCTGAGTCGTAGGGGGTACCATATGTTTGGGACGATACTTATCAATTGACTTTCGATGAGCTGAAAGACAAGATGAATTCGGCACCAGTCCTTATTTTACCCAAGCCGGGCATGGAGTATCTAGTTTACACCGACGCCTCCTTACGGGGACTTGGGGGAGTACTTCAGCAGGAGGAGAAGGCTATCACTTTTGCCTCCCACAAGCTTAAGCCACACGAGATAAATTACCCTACTCATGACCTAGAGTTAGCAGCGGTCGTCTTTGCATTGAGGATATGGAGACATTATTTATTAGGGGATAAATTCCTCTTGTTCACAGACTAGAAGTCACTACAGTACCTATTCACTCAGCGAGAGCTGAATATGCGTCAGCGTAGGTGGTTAGATTTTGTGAAGGACTATCAGTTTGACATACAGTACCATTCGAGGAAGGCCAACGTAGTTGCTGATGTGTTGAGCCGTAGATAGGTAGGCGATGTAGAGGACATCTGGGAAGAAAAGTGGAAAGAGTTGGGTCACCAGGATGCCATAGCCCGTTCCTTCATATCTATCATGACAGTGACACCCGAGATTATTACGAGGGTAATACAGGCACAGACAGCAGACCCATTTTGCTAGGAGCAGATTATACGACTTTTAGCTAAGGGTGATGAGTCCTATTCTGTTAGTTTCTATGGAGGTTTGAGGTTTAATGGGAGATTGGTGGTCCCAGAAGGAGCATACTTACGCCATGCAGTGATGACCTAGTCTCACGGGTCCCGATTCGCGGTGCATCCTGGTGGAGATAAGATGTACCAGGATATGAGGCGACAATACTGGTGGAGTGGGATAAAAAAGGACATTGCTGAATTCGTGTCCAAGTGTTCTACTTGCCAGATGGTAAAGGTGGACCACCAGAAATCGTCAGGGTTGCTTTAGTCATTGGAAATACCTACGTGGAAGTGGGATAGAATTTCCATGGATTTTATTACTGGGTTGCCTACATCACAGCGGGGCCACGACTCCATCTGGGTGATTATGGACCGTTTGACCAAGGTGGATCATTTTCTACCAGTACGAACAGATTATACCACGGGACAGTATGCTCAGTTGTTCATTGCTGAGATTGTTCGACTACATGGGGTGCCCCTGGATATTGTGTCAGATAGAGAAAGGATTTTCGTGTCGCGTTTTTGGAAAGCTTTTCGGAGGCCGTGGGTACAGAGTTGAGGTTGAGTTCAGCTTATCACCCACAGACAGATGGATAGACAGAGCGTACCAATCATATGTTGGAGGATATGCTACGCATGTGTGTCCTTGGTTTTGGGGGAGGTTAGGAGCCACATCTTCCACTGGTAGAGTTTGCTTATAATAACTCTTATCAGTTCACAGTTGACATGGCTCCATTTGAGGAATTGTATGGCAGGCCTTGTCGTTCCCCAACCTATTGTCTAGAGGTGGGGGATAACAAGCTGTTCGAACCAGAGGTGATTCAGGAAACCTCCGATAGGATTGAGATTATCAGGAGTCGCATTCGGGTAGCCCAGGATAGGAGAAAAGCTACACCGATGCAAAATGGTTCTTCTGAGAATTTAATTTGGGGGAGCAAGTATTACTACGTGTATCTCCTATGAAAGGAGTGATGAGGTTTGGGAAGAAAGGGAAATTGGCCCCGAGGTACGTGGGACCATTTCCCATTATCGAGAGAATTGGGCCGGTAGCATACAGATTGAGACTGCCAGAGAACTTACATCGCATTCACGATGTATTCCACATCTCGTCATTGAGACGATACCTTCGGGATGACATGGCCCACACCCACATCGCGATTGAGAATATTGACTTACAGCCCGATAGCTCTTATAAGGAGAGGCTAGTGGCTATCCTAGACCATAGCGAAAGGAGATTAAGGTCGAAGGTAGTCCCACTTGTCCAGGTCCAGTGGGAGCATCATAATGTGGAGGAATCCACTTGGGAGCGTGAGGCGGACATGCGTGAGAAGTACCCAGAGTTATTCTTATCAAGTACACCTTATTTTTCGAATTTCGGGATGAAATTCCGTTATTAGGGGGGAAGTATGTAATACACCGTATTTTTATGACTTTTAATTTTGGGGATTTATTAAATTTGATTAGAGATATTAATTTAACATTAATCCAAAAAATCATTTAAATACTTACTAGCATGATGAGAGTTAGTAATTATTTTGTTGTAAGTTACTTTATGGGTAAAGTATGTGGTGTAATTGGATTTAGTAAAAATTATGACGAGAATCTAATTTAAAATTTTTGGAAATTTATCGGGACGCACTTGTGTCGTGTCGGGATTAAATTCAAACTATTAAAAGTGAATGAATTATAAGTCACACGTATGGTCATTTTGAGTGCGTCAATATGTCTGAAAGGGTCGAGATAGTCAAAATAATATACTCGAGTATTTAGTTTGGATCTCGGGGCATTTTTAGGCCTAATTAACATCCCGAGAGGGCGTTTTTGACGTTTTACATTTTTGGGCATGAAAACCCACGAAATTTCTAAGAGTATATCAGATGGTAGGAGTCATCTTCCAGGGTTAGAATATCCATAAACTAAAGACGACCATTGGAGAGGAAGAGGATAGGCTTTCCAAGGAGTTCTAGGCCAAGAACTCCACCGTTTGCACCGTCGTTGCCGCAAAACTTTAGATCGCGCAACGAGGATCACAACCACACCAATATCTCCACAAAGCTGAGCCAAGAATTCCCAGGCAAGTATCTATCTTGCTCTATTTCAGTTAATTCTTCAATAATATTAGTCTAGGATTGATTAGGACTAGTTTTTGTGAAAGAAAAACCTATTTTGGAGACTTGAATTCGCATGATGTATAGGAAATATATGTATTCTGGAAATCAAATTCACATGTACAGATTGAACCATGAAATTACAGTAAATTAGGAGTATGAAACCTAGGAAAAGAATGGGAAGAAACCGAACAAAGAAAATATTAGGGTTCTTGATATTTTTATGGATTATGCCCCATTTAATTCGTTATACATGATGAAAATTCGCACGCCTTACGTAGAATACCACTTATTTGTGAATATAACACTTGTAGTATAAATTGTTGGGAGTTTGGAAGTCAAATATATTGGTTTGGATGATTTTGGAAGAAGAAACCCGTAACTGGAAATTCTGCAGATTCACCATACCTGCTTGATCGATTGATCGATGCATCGATCGATCGAACACCTGCCATAGATCGATCGACCCCTCCTGGAAAAGTCACATTCCCCTTTTTATAGGTGTTTCCGACTTAAATGATTAGACATCCTTGGACATTAATGTTAGAACCTTTTGGGATATAAAGAAGACCAGTAGGACTTTATAAGAACGGAACTTTTAATGTAAGACGAGATTAACATTTCACGGATGTGTTTTACACATAAGGGAAAATGGGAACATGTGTTAAAGAGTGAGACTCGTAAGATCGTTACGTCGATACAATAAAAGAGTACCTACTGAAATTACACTTATGAAGATTGGATTTCACGAGGGTTACGAAATAAGATGGAATAATCTCATATATAAGAATAAAAGAGAAACCGTTACGGGATAATCTAATAATGTGCAATAAGAGTAAATATCATAAGTATGGGTCATGAAAGTACCTAAATTTGATATGGGAATAGTAGTATACATATATGACTTTCATTGTGCCTATACTATATACGTGTGATGATCATGTCCGCACTACTTGCTATCCCTGAGGTTACCGTGCTGGAACAATCTTATCTCGATGGGAACTTTATGGGGGATATTGATTCGTACCTTAGCACATAGGAATCCTTGGTACAGGATATCGGATCGATAGTCAGACGGTCCTAAGAGACGTGAGGGTATGTGTTGACCTCTTAGTGACTTGGAACTATGCTTCACCTCAATTTGTACGTGTTTTGTGTTAATACGGTTCGAGAGTGTTTCCGAACTAGTATTTCCCTTACTACGACTGATACGGGGACTGAATAGCAGAGTATGCCAGCACCATAAATGTTATGTGGGGTGCCGTTGGTATATATATATTATATGAGTAGATAATATATATTTAAACTTGAAATTTGGGAACTACCTACTGTGACCAATGGTAAGTAAGTAATGAAATATTATTTCAACTTGGGAATAAGTGTTTGAAAAGTATGATGCGATACTGAGAAACTTTAAAATCAAATGAGGCTTATGTGAGAACTTTGCCTTTAAATAAAAATTAACTTTCTTAACATTAGAGATTGTCGACATGAAATCTTGTGAGTAACTTAAGATAAGTTAAACTGTTGGGAGTACTAGTGCGATAGGTGTGCACATTAGAAGAGAGGTGAGAATTTCTCAAGGGAGTGTCGCACTAATATGATTGTTGCATTAGCCGGTAAGCATTTTAAATACCTGCTAAACTAATTTTAAACTTTTTTACAATTGGGCTCTGACCTGTTCCCTATGTTCTCTTCTCTCTTGTATATATATGTATATATTACAAGTGCCCAGCCACAGGGGTGTCTTGCATAGGATCTTTTGGAAGGAATGCGCTACAGCTTAGGTGGGAGTTGCAGGCCTCTTGCTTAGACGATCTCATTATTGATTCCACTTCTAGTTTTATTTTTATCCAGTTGGGCATGTTTCGCCCTTTTTCCATTACTCAGTTGGTTTTATCAGAGATTGTGACTCATTTATTTCCTGTATTTTTACTTAGGGATTTTTACTGTTAGGATGTTTTCCTTTGAAGTTATAAAGTTGGAATTAATTAGTTGGATGTTTCATTGTTTGGATTATATGTTTCAGTATAGTATTTGTGTGATATTTAAACCATGGATTATGTAAGGTTTTAATTATTGGTTCTAAATTAAATTGGGAAGTTGATGTCTTAAAAAATGGTTTTGTCATTTAGCTTTTTTAGTTAGGGTGTTTAATTGGAAAAGTTATTTTTGCGACAGTGATGCTAAGAATAAACCAATCGTTCACCTTGGTTATAATTTAATAAAGGACTGATCACCCGGTATTTAATTAGGTGGGGTGTCACACTATCTCTCAAGTATATGTCCTTTAAGATGGTGGAATGGATGCTCACTCCATCTACCTTCCCTAATTATAACACAAATCTCTAAATTATTCCAGGGTTAAGTGATAAATGGCCTAAACTCCCCTATACGATCCTTATTTACTATAAAAATCACTAGAACCCGATTACAACCCCCGGGTACCTAATTCTAACTATATTGACCCTTTAGAGATCATCGGGGAACTCAAAATCACCATCCTAGTCACCCAACATAATTTACCCATCTCATTCCTAAAACAACCCAACACGTATGTGCTGAATGAGTTACCGTAAAAAACTGTCAATTCTACTCACTTACAATGTTATGTAAAACAACCCTTTTTATTAAATTATCACACAAGTAAATATGATAACACATAAATATGAATTCTCATAATCATTAATTAACAATTATTCAATTCATTTAATTTTCTTCAATCACTTAAATTACGAGCACACGTGTAATGAAAAATATTCCCAATAATACGAGGTGCTACAACTAGTTTAGTCAATCTTAACATAGTCCAATACGCTAAACTTCTAGCCCAAATATGATATACATATTTTTCTCTACTTTGTTTATCACTTGGCTATCACGTAAGTTATATCATAGTAATTCACAATTATACTTATAGCATTATTAGTTAACGTAACAGTATAGAAGTTATGATTTAATGTTCACACATTCACTTGAGTAGACATATACATATAACACTCTTTTATATGTATATATATAGAATTTTTGAGATATCCTCATGAGTGCATTCTCTAGTATGTTATCAGTCACAAGGTACATCCTATACAATCCCTCGGCCACCACGCTGAAATATCATCGCCAAACCTAAATCGTAAACACATACTTAGAGCGATCATAAACATACATTCGAGGGTCATAACCATACAATATTACCCACGAGACTCAAAACTTAGCTATCCATAAACATAGATAGTGGTGGTGCAACATTACTATAACCTAGGGAAATGACTCAACACCTGCTAGTCACGTCAGGGTAAACTGCCCATAATGCGCAACCTCTAATAATATCATAACTAGAGTAGGTGTGTTCACATATAAAACAATCACAAGTAGACATGTATATATATATATATATATATATATATATATATATATATATATATATATGTTCTCGAATGTTTTTCGCATTGAGATAAGTCACCAAATGAAGGTTTTTATTTGGATTGACTAAGGTTTGAGAATTGCCTACATGGAACCTGAGAAGAAACAATGCGATAAATAAGGGGTTACCTAGGGGAATGACTGGAAAAGTATTGAAGATACAAAGGACCTTAGTAACTACTAAATGCACTAGTTCTACCAATTCTAAATTTGGTAGTTGAACTCCTTCCAAAGGAACCACAACCAAGACATTAGCACTCATCTTTAATTTTTATTTCTTGGGAGATTGGATGCAACTTTCCTCTCTTAATGAACCAACTATAGAGAAAGCTTTTGTTTTTGCAATAATAGTAATAGGGGAAACAACATTCTTCTTCCTTTTTAAGGAACATTACTCAGTGGGTCCAAAGGTGGTAACTTTTGTGGAAAACTCTTCTTTGTGGTGCTCAAATAAAATTAAACTCCATTTACTAAGTTATTTTTATGTCCAAGATCACTAGGGGGAGGGTACCAACTAAAAAATAGATATGAAGAAGGAGTCCAAAACCACTCTCTAATTTGATTGAGTAGAGATGACGAAAAGTCCATGAATAAGAAAATGATACATAACCTTTCCTTTTGTTTCTTAGAAGGATGAGGTTGACCTTCAAATCCCACAAGGAGCTACAATGGTAAAAATTGTAATATTTGAACAAGTTGTGGAGAAAGTTTCGTCAGCTACTGCTTTGATAGAACTTAAAGAGACACCTTTGTCATATCGAAATTGCCTGAAATATTGGTGGGGGTGATAAGCCTCACTTTCAACACCCCACTCAGTGAATGAGAGGAGATAGACAGGTTTAAGGATGAGAACATCTGAATCAAGTTTATCAAAAACGATCAGTCGCTATTTTGACTAGAAGATTGGCATTAGAAAAGAACGATTGTGTTTAGGATTGAGTTTCCCCACTATAAGGCCTGAGAACAGAGGCATTTTACTTGTCAAGAATGGTAAGTAAGTAAATATTTCTGTATTTCTTTTTTCTAATTGAGCAACCTTGGATAAACTTGACGCGACCAAGATTTTGTCTCAAAAGTACGTTTTACTCTAGGCTCAAGTACAAGCCTGTCGCTCAAGTAGTAACTCGATAAATCGGGATCGTATCCACAGGGATCTAGATTGCCAAATTATAACAAGAAAAATTATTAAATCTTGAAATGATTTCTTAAAAGAAACAAAAAGATGATTAATGGTTGGGGAAATTTCTAGTGAAATAAATTGCAAAAATATTTAGATCTGACAAATGGGAGAAAATAGGGTAGGATACAATCCCTCAATCCTTAACAAATTACCTTATAGAATACTAGAATTCTAAATTAAAATTATTGACTAGATCCAGTCTTTATAAATTCTAAGCATTACATATATGAGGGATCTAGCCCGCATCATATGAAATCAAAGATAGATATAAAGCGATGAATGATAAATCATACTCGCAAAGCGTTCTTAAACATATCAAGTACCTAGGGAAAGAGAGATTAAAAGATTGACAATGTTTGTATGATTTTCTTTCACGATTCAATCAATATTTTAAGTTAACCTCTGTTTTCTACATAAATAATTTGCCTTGGATTGAGTTCATGTACCCCAACCCTAGGGAATTTCGCTACTCATGATTTGGTTCAAGAATAAATTCTCATGTAAAATTATGGATCCACAAGACATTGCAAATAATTTGCAAATAATAAAACTAGAGAATGGAATGAGTTTACTTGAATTCAGCAACAAGAAAGTAATTGGAATTCAGAATCCTTACAAACTAGGGTTCAGGAAAGAAATTGAAAACTTCTGAATTACTCTCTCAAAAACTAACCCTAAAATTCCCTAGCCACTTTGTAACCTAGCCTCTCTTAGAAAAAGCCTAGCTAGCTCCTCAAATGATGTAGAGCATGGGCTTTTATAGCATAAAGGATCGAATTTGACAGCTCAATGTGCTTGTGGCACAAGTTTCACCAAGATTTGCACTGCTTTAACTGCATAATTAATGCCAGGATTTCGCATGACCGGATCGGTCCGGATTACCCTCGGATCGGTCCGATATCCACTGGATCAGTTCTTTTATTTCTACCGGATCGGTCCGGTCCTAGTCGGATTGGTTCGAATTTCATCTCCATCGGTTTTTTATCCATCCGGGGCCTACTAGACTTGGATCATTTTGGATCGGTCCGGTTTCCATCGGATCGGTCCGATTTTCTTCCTTGTTGACTTTCTCCTTGCAACTTTGACTGGCCATAAATTTTGATCTAGAACTCCGATTTGGGTGCCGATTCTTCCAATGCTCATGTGAACTCATGCTCTTCAACTTCACTGTTGGTGTCACCTTCAATTTTTGAGTGGAACTTTACTCTTTTGCCCTTTGACTTTTCTTCTAATTTCTTCTTTTCCTTTCTTGCATTCCATTCCTGAAAACTTCATCACAATTACACAAAAACTAGGGAATATTGTTAGAAACAGACAATAGAGTGATATGGACTAAAAATGATTCAATTACTTTGTTCGAGATATTAAAATCACTAAATTAAGGGGCTAAATTCAGAAGAATTTACGCTTGGTCAAATCCCCCTAACTTAGGACTTTGCACGTCCCGGGCAATGTAACTGAATCTAACCAAAATTCTACTCTTGAAAATTCCTTTATTGGGATAGAATACCTTTTTCGCGGGCAAGAGATTGCATTTAGCGTATGAAACAAGCCTTTTAAACCCTAGGTTACCCTAGTAGGACGAGTTTTGTCTCGTGAGGGTTTGCAGTGAATATACTCACAAAATTCTTTATTGACTCAAATAAATATCAAAATATTTAAAAATTGTACAATTTAAACTTTTCAAAAAAAATAATCACCATCAACTCACAGTCACCTGTCTCCAACCATAGTGTGTGTGTGCAAAGCCAAAAATTAAACCTCAAATTTCCACCGATTGAGCATTACGTAACTTTCAGAAAATTCATTTTGATTCAAATTCTTACGAATTGCACTCACAAACGAATCACTCGGATTGTGGTTGTTTTCTCTCGGTATGCATGATATAAGGAGTAAATATAATGGACACAAATTCGTGCATACAAAATTGAAAAGAAGGAAATATATGGTGAAAAGATCTCATCATTGGAATACAGTTATTTAGAAATGGGAAAATCACCTCTAATTCACACCATTTTAATCTCTTATTTTATCTTTTCATGTCTTAGCTCTCCATGCGGTAACCAATTTCGCCATTCGGACTCGGTTAGGACTTTCTCGGGTTAAAAGGTGTAAAGGGTAAAATTGGGAATGGACGGAATGTTCGGAATTGGAAAATGTCTTTATGATGTCCATTAGTGCTTTTTCGGGCATTTGCTCATTTTTCTCTTTTTTTCTTTTCTTTTCTTTTCTTTTTCTTTTCTTTCTTTTTTTTTCTATTTTTCTCTTGCCCCTTTTTGTTTGCACAATTTGGACTTACTTGATGAATTTTCTCAATTTTCACAATTCCGGGCTATTTGGGTTTTTCGGGTTATCAAACGAAAGGAAAATATTTTATCAGGCTCAAAATGGGTTGCAAAGGGATAATTTTGTTTTTCACAACTTTTTTATGGCTAATATTTTTGGGTAACAAATGAAGGCCTACTTCATTGTCCAAATTGCTAATCACATTACCATATGCATCTGGAGATTAATTAAGTTTAGAGACATATTTAGCACGAATTTCGAGACAACATTTCACACATTTCCCATAACCAATCAAAACAAAGGATTGAGATCATCAACGACTTATTAAAACGCTGAAAAGAACTTTGAGTTAATCATAAACTCGGATTGATTTAAAAACTCATAAAAAATTGAAAGGTTCGAAATCTCACCGGATTTGATCAATCTCCACACATATTCTTAAAGTCGTCAATTTTCTTTCAATTTCCATCTTCGGTCAATTTTGGCTTAGTGCAATTGATTTAACAATTTGAGACTTTAAATAGAATAAAGGTGATATTTTTGAAAAAATTAAATCCCAATTTTTATTTATTTTGAACAAAAATATTTTTGGTTTTTTCAACTTTTTTTGTTCAACTACACATATATATGAATACAAGCGAAGTTTTATAAATACGCACCTGTCATCCCCCCTAACTCAATGATTTGCATTGTCCTCAATCAAATGGATAAGAGAGATAAAGAAGACAATAAAAAGAATGCGATAAATAAAACAAGCAAATATCATATTAAAACTGTGGATTACAAACAAACTGTGACACGACTGTGTAGGCAAAAACAAAAACAAACATATCTAAGGGGAAGAGGGGCATCCTAAGGGGCGGGTGGGGGATGGGAAGCACTAGGATCAGCAGGATCATAGGGATTATAATAGTAAGGAGGAAGAGGGGCCTCGGGTCCCAACTGAAGACGGTACAAGTCGGCCTGCATACGCAGGACCAAACTCATGTCCCTCTTGTAAGAGGACACATACTCGTCGAAACTCATTTCAAGTGAGAGAACGCGCTCAGTGAAGCCCGTATCAACCGGAACATAATCCGGATCAGCAGTCTCGTCATATTCTTCTTCCTCACCTTCCTCCATCTCAACGTCCTCATCAGCGACGTCCTCCTCCTTATCGGAATCCTCGTCACTCGAATCATCACCGCGCCTTGCACGGACTAGATGAATTTGTCTTTCACTACGAGTGCGGGATTCTTGTCCTAAAGTCTTAGGCAAGTTGATAAGATCTTGAGGTGGTGCTATCCCGTCATCCCGAAGCATGGAGGTAATGAGGCGACCATAAGGAAGAGGGGCGCGACCCTTTTTATCATAGGCCACAAAAAGGATATCGGTGTAAAATGTCCGAGCTAAGTTGATCACTGTCGCAGGGTCGAACAAATGATACATCATAGTAGCTTGGCGCGGCCTCATCGCTGAATCATTGGAGGTTTGCAAAATATTGGCACAAACGATATGAAAGGTAAATCGTGCCTTGTCAGATAAGCGACCGACGGGAAATGTCTCGGTATTCCAAACCGCACAGGGCTTGATTCTCGAGATACAAACTTCTTTAGTGAGAACGAGATCGGGATCCGGATAGTCAAACTGGGCCGGAGTGATCACACCATAAGACTCGATCTTCCGTGCCACAAGGTTAAGTGAGAATGGAATAGGGATGGAATCCACAAAGTCTTGTGATTCAAATTCAGGGTACGGACAACAGATCCGTAGAACTGACGCACTTCATTCTCCCAAACTGCCTCATAAGGTTCGTTGAAGAAACGGCACCATCCCCGTGACAGGAAAAGGGCTGTGACAGAATTGGGCATTTGGTCCCACAACACTTGACGTTCGATATGAATTTTTCATCTAGGGCTGAAAAACCTACGGCACCAATTTGCTTCGAGACGAGAACGGTACTCTCCATTTCCGTCGGGAAGGACTTCAATAGAGGTATATTTCTGAAAGCAGCCATGGATATGGAGGATATTTAGATGGGAATGGAGATAGAATAGAGTAGGTAGGTGGAGGTGTGAAGAAAATGGGTATGGGGATGGGTGTATTTATAGGAATGGATTGGGAAATTGGAGGGAATGAAAGGGTGAGAAATGGGGGGACGAATTTCTGAAGGAAGTGAATGGATTGGGGGAAGTGAAGAGGTGTGGATTAAAGAGGTGTCTCTTGGGAAATGAATTTCGGCAGACAACCGGACCGATTCGATTTTGGGACCGGACCGATCCGCCTTATCGAATCGGTTCTTTTAATTCCTCCGGACCGATCCGGTATGCTGAATTTCTGAATTTTTCCTCTCTCTTCTTTTCTCCAAAAATGCTTCTATTCTCCCTTCAAAACATGAATTTTCCACTGGTCACACTTCAAACTATCCTCAATGCTCATAAAAAATGAAACACCCCTCACCCTTCGAATTCTCAACCCCGGGACTGACTCAATCCTACGACTCCTAACTTCTAAGACTCATATATACTACAATCACCCCATACATGTCGGGGGTGCGACGACCTCACCTCTCTTTTTTTAGTCAATCCCCATAAATGGAGTCCGATAGCCAGATTGTGTCGGCTTCTTTGACAATTGCTTCCAAATTGGTCTTGAGACGATGCCTATTAACTTTAAATGTGTTTCCCCCTTTCTCATCTTTGAGTTCAACGGCTCCATGGGGAAATACCTCTGTCACAATAAATGGACCTGACCATCTTGACCGCAATTTTCCGGGAAACAAGTGCAACCTCGAGTTGTAGAGAGGTACTTTTTGTCCCGAATGAAACTCTTTATTTCGAATGATTCCATCATGAGCTCGTTTCATTCGGTCCTTGGATATTTTAGCACTTTCATACGCATCATTGCGTATTTCTTCCAACTCATTCAACTGAAGTCTCCTTGTTTCACCGGCTTTATCCCTATTGAAGTTCACCCTTTTGATAGCCCAATACGCTTTGTGTTCGATCTCAACCGAAAGATGACAAGATTTGCCATACACAAATCGAAATGGGGACATCCCAAGGGGATTCTTATATGCGGTTCTATAGGCCCAGAGTGCATCATTTAATCTGAGAGACCAATCTTTCCTATTAGGATCGACTGTCTTTTCCAAAATGTTTTTGATTTCCCGATTAGCGAGCTCGACTTGGCCATTCGATTGAGGGTGATAAGTTGTTCCAACTTTATGTACAATGCCATACTTCCGCATTAGTTTCTCCATAGGCCTATTGCAAAAATGAGTTCCATTATCACTGATTATGGCCTTTGGCATACCAAAATGAGAAAGTATATTTTCTTGAATGAATTTTATCACCACTTTGTTATCATTCGTCCTTGTAGCTATTGCCTTAACCCATTTGGAGACGTAATCTACAGCAACGAGGATGTATAGAAAACCAAAAGAAGGTGGAAATGGGCCCATGAAATCAATACCCCAACAATCAAACAACTCCAATACTAGAATTGGGGTTAATGGCATCATGTCATGATGAGTAATAGCTCCCATTCTTTGGCATCTATCGCATGATTTACAAAAAGCATTCACATGCCGGAAGATTGTGGTCCAATAAAGACCACTTTGAAGGATTTTCGCAGCAGTTTTATTTTTAGAAAAATGACCTCCACATGCTTCCGAATGACAGAATCGAATTACCCCTTGGATTTCCTCATCGGGTACACATCTCCAGATGATTTGATCAGCACAATACTTAAACAAATATGGATCATCATAAAAGAACATGCGTGACCATGTAATGAACTTTCTTCTCTCTTGCGGAGTCCAATTAGATGGAAGAACTTTAGTGACAAGGTAATTGACTATATCCGCAAACCAAGGGAGAGAAGAATTAGCAAATAAATTTTCATCCGGAAAATACTCGTCTATGGGAATGGGATCAATAGGCACGTCGGACGAGAGGCATGACAAATGGTCAGTGACGACGTTTTCTACTCCTTTCTTATCCTTAATCGAGAGATTAAACTCTTGTAAGAGTAGGATCCAACTGATTAGACGGGGTTTGGCATCTTTTTTACTCAAGAGATATTTCAGTGCCGAATGATCAGTGAAGCAAATGATAGGCGACCCAACAATGTAAGAGCGAAATTTGTCGAGAGCAAAAATGACTGCTAGTAACTCTTTCTCTGTGGTAGAGTAATTAAGCTGAGGGCCAGATAATGTTCTGCTAGCATAGTAAATAATATTAGCTTTCTTGTCTTTCCTCTGTCCAAGAACTGCCCCAATCGCGTAATCACTTGCATCACACATAATCTCAAAGGGAAGTGACCAATCCGGAGCTTGCATGATAGGAGCGGAAATAAGCATGCTTTTAAGTTTATCAAAAGCTTCTTGACATGCTTTATTCCACTCAAATGGAGTGTCTTTCATAAGAAGATTACTCAAAGGTCTAGCGATGGAGCTAAAGTCTTTGATAAACCTCCTATAAAATCCAGCATGGCCTAGAAAGGACCTCACATCTTTAAGTGATTTTGGCTGGGGTAACTCAGCTATTACGTCAATTTTTGCTCGATCAACTTCAATTCCTCTAGATGAGACTATGTGACCTAAAACTACGCCCTCGGTAACCATAAAATGGCATTTTTCCCAATTGAGTACTAAGTCTTTTTCCACACATCAGAATAGAACTCTTTCAAGATTAGCTAAACATTGGTCAAAAGATGGACCGAAAACGCTGAAATCGTCCATGAACACCTCAAGACCTTTTTCAATCATGTCGCTAAAGAGACTTAACATGCACCTTTGAAAAGTTGCTAGCGCATTACATAACCCAAATGGCATACGTTTATAAGCAAACGTACCAAAAGGACATGTAAAAGTCGTCTTTTCTTGATCAAGTACATCCACTTCAATCTGATTGTATTCGGACTACCCATCTAGGAAACAATAGTAAGAATGGACAACCACTCGTTCAATTACTTGATCGATGAATGGTAAGGGAAAATGATCTTTTCGAGTTTCGGCCTTGAGCTTTCGGTAGTCAATGCAAACACGCCACCCGGTGGTGGTGTGTTGAGGTATTAATTCTCCCTTAGCATTTTCAACCACGGTCATTCCTGATTTTTTTGGAACGACTTGAATTGGGCTCACCCATTTACTATCCGAAATGGGATAGATAATCCCAGCATCTAGCAATTTGATAATTTCCGCTCTTACTACATCTTTCATGGTTGGGTTTAATCGCCTTTGCATCTCTCGCGAGGGCTTCACTTCTTCCTCAAGATGGATTTTATGGGTACAAATCAATGGACTTATACCTTTCAAATCTGCTATAGTCCAACCAAAAGCACTTCTATGCTTTCTCAACACATCCAACAACATACCCTCTTGCCTTTTTTCTAGACGGGAAGACACAACAACAGGAAATGTATCATTCTCTCCTAAAAAGGCATATTTGACATGAGAGGGTAGTTTCTTCAACTCAAGACTAGGAAATCTATTTTTGGAGGGAAGCATGGTTGTCTCCCTCGGAGGCAATTCTTCATACCTAGAAATCCAGTCAACATCTCTTAAACTCTCAAAACTCTCATCTCCTTGTAACTAAGTTTCTAACTCCTCCACCTCACACTCAAACTCAGTATAAGAACGCTTTTTCTCGCCACTTTGCACTAAACACACTTCCAATGCATCTCCTCCTACAATTTTCTCAATGTTCTCATCCACCACTTCTTCAATAAGATCAACCTCAAGAATCTCATCCTCATCACCCATTTGGTTAGCGACATTGAAAATATTGGTCTCAAGAGTCAAGTTTCCAAAAGTGAGTTGCATTTGGCCATTCCGTGTATTGATCAACGCATTAGCAGTAGCTAAGAATGGATGGCTCAAAATTATTGTAACATGATTTCTCGTATGGGGAACAGGCTCAGTGTCCCAAATGACAAAATTAATAGGAAAGTAGAACGTGTCCACTTGAACTATCACGTCTTCTACAACCCCACGAGGCACTTTCACTGTTCGATCTGCTAATCGTAGAGTGATTCGGGTAGGTTTTAAATCACCTAAATCAAGCTGCTTATAGATGGAGTATGGAAGGATGTTTACACTCGCACCTAAATCAAGCAATGCTTTTTCTACTCTTTTTTCTCCTATGATGCACGAAATTGTAGGTGCACCTGGATCCTTGAATTTTGGTGGAAGATCATCGAGAAGGACCGAGATCACATTTTGTGCCAAGAAAACATTCTTCTTCACCTTAAGCCGTCTTTTGATAGTCAAAAGATCTTTGATAACATTAGAATATGCTGGAATTTGTTGAATAGCATCAAGGAATGGCAAGTTCAATTTTACTTGCTTCAACACATCCAACACCTCGGTACACAAAGGCCCTTTTTTGGGTGACTCTAAGCGTTGAGGAAATGGAGCAACAGTAGGCAACTTGACTTCAATTTAAGGTTCAACTTCCTTATCTTTCAATTCCTTTTCTAAGGGAGGTTCTACATACTCGGGAGTTTCAGATTCCTTAGAAATTTCGGGTTCAACTCCTTCCTCGTTCACCTTTGGAAGCTTTGGTGATAGATCAATCACGCGGCCACTACGAAGAGTATTAATAGCTTGACATTGTTCTTGCTACTCCGATGATGTGGAGCCAACTGTGGATTGACCTTGAAGAGGAGGTCTTTGGCCTTGGGCTGGAAGTTTACCCTTCTCTTGAGTATTCACCGCAGACTGCAACCTAGAGATGTTAGTATGCATTTCAGCGAACATCCGATCATATTTAGCATCTCTCTCTTTTTGAGATTGGATGAATTGATTGAAATTATCTTCAAGAGTTCTCCTAGGTGGAGCTACATACGGACCAGGAGGTGGTACCTGCATAGGATTTGGCATTGGAGGGGACACTTGCTGAAATTGAGGAGGTGGTGGTAGAGTCATATGTGGATTAAGAACCATCCCACCTTGGGGTTGTCCATATTTGAACCCAGGATTCCTCCACGATTGATTATATGCATTCCCTTGCTGTGCATTATAATTTCCTCGAAAACCCCCTATTGCATCCACCTGTTCAGTGAACATTGTCTTGTATGCAGGAATGGTAGGACATCCTTTGGTATAATGACCCGTATTACAAATGGCACACACTTTCTCCTTTCCGACTTGTACAGGTCTAGACACATCTCTCAATCGCACTTCAAGCATATCTCTGAAATTCTTCTCCAATTGGTCAAATTTTCGATCCAACAAAGAGTCCTTGTCGAAGTGATAAATACCGGACGCAGAAGGCAAATTGGACACTTGTCGATTCCTATTTTGACTGTTGGGATCAGAAGTATCCCATGCTTGGGTAGTCTCTGCCACATATTTCAAATGAGCCTCAGCATCGCTCGAATTTAACTCCCAAAAAGGTCTTTCACACATGGTTTGAACAAGTTGTTTAGATGCTAAAGTAAGGCCTTGATGGAAAAATGAAATCAGGTGATGCTTTTCAAAACCGTGATGTGGGCACGCACTAAACAACTCCTGAAATCTCTCCTAACACTTATCAAAAGCCTCATTCTCATTTTGACGAAAAGCTTGAATTTGGGATTTAACAGAATTGGTTTTGTGTTGTGGAAATTTTTTTGATATAAACTTCGATTGCATATCTCTCCAGGATAACACAGAATTTGGGGGTAGGGACCATAACCAAGTTTTAGCTTTATACTTTAAGGAAAAAGGGAAGAGCTTCAACCGGATTACATCTTGTGGACAAGCTTGGTCACCAAAGGTCTCACATGTATCTTCGAATTCTCGAATATGGAGATATGGTTTTTCAGAATCCATCCCATGAAATGTAGGAAGAATTTGGATCGTACCATTCCGAAAGTGGAACTGACCGGCATTATACTGGAGTAAAATGCAACCAGGGGTAACAGTTCGCTCCGGAAATAACAAATCTTTCATGGGAAGGTAAGGTATCTCCTCCTCTCCAGCACCAACACCGACACTACCATGATCCGACATATCGCTACCGAAAGGTTCAGAATTCTCACTCAGTGTTTGACTCAATGAACGACTTGTGATGGAATTATTAGGCGAAGGAGGTGGAACCCAAAAAGGAATAGACTCAGAATTTTCAGAACTTGCTTCGGCAATAGTATTTTCGTGAACTTGGGTGGGAGATGAATTCTGCATATAAGCACACAAAAGATGAGAATATATATATATATATATATATATATATATATATATATATATATATATATATATATATATATATATATATATATATATATATATTTAGAAATCACATGTAGATAAAAATAACATTCTTGAAAATTTAATAATTTCGGATCCCCGGCAACGGCGCCAAAAACTTGACGCGACTAAGATTTTTGTCTCAAAAGTGTGTTTTACTCTAGGCTCAAGTGCAAGCATGTCGCTCAAGTAGTAACCCGGTAAATCGGGATCGTATCCACAGGGATCTAGATTGCCAAATTATAACAAGAAAAATTATTAAATCTTGAAATGATTTCTTAAAAGAAACAAAAAGATGATTAATGGTTGGGGAAATTTCTAGTGAAATAAAAATGTTGCTTAAGAAAAACAACCTGAAAATTGCAAAAAGATTTAGATTTGACAAATGGGAGAAAATAGGGTAGGATACAATCCCTCAATCCTTAGCAAATTACCTTATAGAATAATAGAATTGTAAATTAAAATTATTGACTAGATCCAGTCTTTATAAATTCTAAGCATTACATATATGAGGGATCTATCCCACATCATATGAAATCAAAGATAGATATAAAGCGGTGAATGATAAATCATACTCGCAAAGCGTTCTTAAACATATCAAGTACCTAGGGCAAGAGAGATTAAAGGATTGACAATGTTTGTATGATTTTCTTTCACGATTCAATCAATATTTTAATTTAACCTCTGTTTTCTACATAAATAATTTGCCTTGGATTGAGTTCATATACCCCAACCCTAGGGAATTTAGCTACTCATGATTTGGTTCAAGAATAAATTCTCATGTAAAATTATGGATCCACAAGACATTGTAAATAATTTGCAAATAATAAAAATAGAGAATGGAATGAGTTTACTTGAATTCAGCAACAAGAAAGTAATTGGAATTCAGAATCCTTACAAACTAGGGTTCAGGAAAGAAATTGAAAACTTCTGAATTACTCTCTCAAAAACTAACCCTAAAATTCCCTAGCCACTTTGTAACCTAGCCTCTCTTAGAAAAAGCCTAGCTAGCTCCTCAAATGATGTAGAGCATGGGATTTTATAGCACAAAGGATCGAATTTGACAGCTCAATGTGCTTGTGGCACAAGTTTCACCTAGAGTTGCACTGCTTTAACTGCATAATTAATGCCAGGATTTCACATGACCGGATAGGTCCGGATTACCCTAGGATCGGTCCGATATCCACCGGATCGGTTCTTTTATTTCTACCGGATCGGTTCGGTCCTAGTCAGATTGGTCCGAATTTCATCTCCATCGGTTTTCTATCCATCCGGGGCCTACTAGACTTGGATCATTTCGGATCGGTCCGGTTTCCATCGGATCGGTCCGATTTTCTTCCTTGTTGACTTTCTCCTTGCAACTTTGACTGGCCATAACTTTTGATCTAGAACTCCGATTTGGGTGCCGATTCTTCCTATGCTCATGTGAACTCATGCTCTTCAACTTCACTGTTGGTGTCGCCTTCGATTTTTGAGTGGAACTTTACTCTTTTGACCTTTGACTTTTCTTCTAATTTCTTCGTTTCCTTTCTTGCATTCCATTCATGAAAACTTCATCACAATTACACAAAAACTAGGGAATATTGTTAGAAACAGACAATAGAGTGATATGGACTAAAAATGATTCAATTACTTTGTTCGAGATATTAAAATCACTAAATTAAGGGGCTAAATTCAGAAGAATTTACGCTTGGTCAGGGAAACAACATTCTTCTTCCTTTTTAAGGAACATTACTCAGTGGGTCCAAAGGTGGTAACTTTTGTGGAAAACTCTTCTTTGTGGTGATCAAATAAAATTAAACTCCATTTACTATGTTATTTTTATGTCCAAGATCACTAGGGGGAGGGTTCCAACTAAAAAATAGATAGGAAGCAGGAGTCCAAAACCACTCTCTAATTTGATTGAGTATAGATGAGGAAAAGTCCATGAATAAGAAAATGATACATAACTTTTCCTTTTTTTTCTTAGAAGGTTGAGGTTGACCTTCAAATCCCACAAGGAGCTACAATGGTGAAAATTGTAATATTTGAACAAGTTGTGGAGAAAGTTTCGTCAGCTACTACTTTGATAGAACATAAAGGGACACCTTTGTCATATCGAAATTGTCTGAAATATTGGTGGGGGTGATAAGCCTCACTTTCAACACCCCACTCAGTGAATGAGAGGAGATAGACAGGTTTAAGGATGAGAACATCTGAATCAAGTTTATCAAAAACGATCAGTCGCTATTTTGACTACAAGATTGGCGACAGAAAAGAACGACTGTGTTTAGGATTGAGTTTCCCCACTATAAGGCCTGAGAACAGAGGCATATTACTTGTCAAGAATGGTAAGTAAGTAAATATTTTTGTATTTCTTTTTTCTAATTGAGCAACCTTGGATATTTTATAGCAAATGGAATGATGGGGTTCCCTAGGGGGCTAGAAAGGGAAACTTTCTATAAAGGAACCCCGTTAAGATAATAGTTTTGCAAAAGTTAGAGACAATAGACCTCCACCAAAAATAGTCCATGTCAACAGAAGTCCTTTCTATTTAAGTGTAAAGGGATCCAGGAGTGATGACAATAAGTGAAAGATTAATACCTCGAGATAACATGACATAAATATTAATCAAATATCTATGAGACTGCTCATTGGGATTGCTCGATAGAAAGAAAAGAGAAACCTCATAAAATGTAAGCAACTAAGTCCATCGAGTAACGTTGACATTCACAAAAGGCTATATAATGAATAATACGTTTGCCCTTATCATCATTGGTGCCTTTTGGAGGAACCTTGTAATAAAACATGATATGTTGGGTGAAGGTTTCTCTATTAAAATATCTAATACATTCATGATATATCATTTCAATGTTTATTTGTGCTATACATATAGTGGTATCAAGAGTTTCATCAGTGTAAGAAGAAGAATCATGGGGCTCAACTATCATTAACTGACAATAGTAGTCAATGGTTAAATCCACCCCAAGTTTCAATGAAGGTATGTGACACTTGGTTCAATTGAGAGACCAAAAACTATAGGTCTACATTATGTTTGGACAAAGTAAAGTACCGAAATAAATAAGTGTGGAGAAGATCTACCATCTTGAGCATGACATAAGAGGTTTGATGGGTGTAGTTTTATCAAAGAAAAAATCCTTCTAGGGAGCCTTTAGGTGATTCAAAGTCAACGTAGGAATAGGGGAAGTCCCACGGTCAAACGTTAAATGGAAAGTCTCAACAAGGTTTATATATCCCTAGTCTGCTCTCTCTTCTAGTTCACCCACTAATGTCAAATATTAGCTCTAGCTTGTAGCTAACTAGAAAATGATTTGTAGTATCACTAAACTTTTTATACTTCCTAAAGTATGGATCACAATAGTATAACTGCAACTAGGCTTGACTCGCCACCATCATAGCCTCTAGGGCTTAGTTAGAAAAAAATTCAAAAACCTCTGGTTGATGACTGGAGGCGACTATTAGTGATTTAATGAAGGTTTTAATTAATGAAAGGATGTGAAAGAAGCACAGGGGAAGGCGGTGAAAATAGTTGATGGATATGGGAGTTCACGTTAGTTTATGGTGAGATTAGAGGGCAGACAAAGCTATTTCCCTATAAGAAAATCTTGAGCTCTGAGCTTTAATGGTAGAAAGGTTTGAAAGTATAGATAAATAATTTAATTGTTGGGTTTTGAAAAAAAGAAATATATATGTTTGTAATGGCCCTAAAGTTTTATTTTCCCATGCATAGGTCTTTTATAAGTGATGATGGCTTTTGGGAATAAGATGTCTGCACAATTAACACCAACACACCACATGGCAATATGTAGCTATAGATGTCGAACAATTAGACATCATCATTAATTACATGCACGGATAAAAAAAATAGGGAAACTTATTTCGAAAGAAAGGGTTTAGAGATATTTTCAAATGTCAACTTTTTAAACGTTTATCAACCAAGTTTCCTCATTATTAGTTCCCATGAATCAAGTTTGTTCACAATCAGATCCCACAGATCAATCTTGTTAGTAGCAAGTTTCAACATATCAAGTATATTCATAGCTACATATGGAGAGGTTTTTAGATAAATATGCTTTGTACGGATAACTCTTTCCCACACTAAAATTGTCCCTACGAAGGAGCCAATTTAAGAGACTTAAAGATAAAACTACAAATAGAGATAATTCCCCTTATTAAAGAAAACAAGAGGAAGATTTAACAAAATTTAGTTAACTATAAAGGAGTGCAAAGAGTTAAGTGAGATGGATCCAAATCTAGCTCAAGGAAAGACAAAGGAAGCTGGAGGTAGCACATAAAAAGTGGTGTAAGAGAAAAACTCGCTAGAAGAACGTAAATCAGTACAATTGGTAGCAGAAAGAACATAAGAAACCTTCCTAAAGGATTTTTTTGAAGAATCTTTGCGTTTCAATATGATTTAATTTATGTACTTATGAGACATACTATAATAAATGAGATATATTGCAATATTGGTGAGGTTTCTCCATATTCGCAAGGGACTTCGTCTGGTAGGATTTGGGATAGCTTTGATGGTGTATCGAACAACCTCACTAAGGGAACATTTTATTGAATTGAATTGAAGATCTATGTCATCCTCTAAATCATCATCACATCCCATTTTCTTCTCGTCTATCTTTCATACAGGGAGACTCTAATAATCTTCTGACTTTATGCTCGTAGTTTGGGATGGTTCTATTATCTTTATCCATATACCTCAATAGTTTTCCTCTTCAGATTAAGCTCTTGATTTTGTTCTTGAGAGTTATGAAACTATCCATGTTGTAGCCGTGGTCCTTGTGAAACTCTTAGTACATACTTTTGTCCTGATGATTTACTGAGGCTTTCATCTTTTCGGGCCACCTTATGTCTTTGTTTCCTCGGATATCCTCAAGGATGTGATGGATGCCAACATCAAGAGGGTTGTAATCATCATAAATTTTTGGCTTCTTTATTTTCATATCATTTTGACCCTTATTTTTGTTGTTATTACTAGAGGTAGCCTTTGTGTGACTTGACTCTTTAATATCCACAGCCTCCTCAGCATTCATGATTTTACCTACTTTGGCCAAGAGTTCGATGATTGTATTTGGTGCTTCTGTATCCAGCACATAAAATATCTTGTTTTGATTGTGACCCGCTCATCAGCACATTTATAGTAGTTTTCACATTATAATCCACCACCTTAAGCTTCTCATTGCTGAAGTGAGTAATAAACTTGAGCATGGTCTTGTTGGCTTTCTGTCATACGTTGAGAAAGTGGGATACTTTTTTCTTGGCTTGGCTCCAAATTAGAAGTTACTGATAAAGAGATCGATCCGCTATTGTAAAGTAGATATTTGATCGATAGGTTGTCATGTCAAACATAGGCAACTATTTTGCCTGGGGGTTATTCATACTGCTCTATATGTGCTATTGGATAAATATTTCCATCATACATTGCATAATAACCGACGGTTTGAATTTTATGAGTATTGGATAACCCATAATTACTGGACTAAAGGGGGATCCCTTCACAAAGTCTTTGTGCAACATGTTCTTTGATCAAGAAATTTATCCCAAACGATCCTCTAATCGCTAGATGAATCCCTTCTGGGGTTGGTCTTCCTGCATGTCCTTTACTATGACCGTCTTGACTGACCATCCTTGGGTTTTAGGTGAGATCTCTTTATAAGAAGTCCGCTTGACTTGGGATAATCTTCTTATGCACATCCTGGACTTAGTCAGGAATTGTGTCCCCTGGTAATAGGCTAGGTTTATTCTTCCCAATGCCCGTTACACTCTCTGGGACCTTGTGTTTATTCGCCCTTTATTTTTTGTGGGTGGAGATAACCAAATACTGACCCTCTATACAGCCTTTCCAGCACACTGGGCATTTCATTATAGAAAGATTATTTGTCATCATACCCAATTGATCTAAGGAAGGAAGTGTTCTCGAGGAAATAAAACCTATCCTCTTGATCCAGATTATCTAGATGTACTCCTACCATCATGCGACCCTAGGTTAAACCTCCTTGGGTTTTCTAGAACTTGCGTTCTGTAAGAGTTCCTACTATCACTATAGTGGGCTAAAGGTAGCACTTCCCCTCTCCTTTATGAGGTTTCTCTTTCAACTGGGGTGAAGAGATCCACTCCAGACATACTTTCCAGCTAAGAGCATATGCATCAGCTATTTAATGCCTGCATTACCTCATGGCCTTTTTTCTAAGCACATCGAAATTACATATATGTCACCCATGTTCACAAGTGTGGAGGGAGGATGTGCCTCGGTGGTGTGTCTACTCTATGGGTTATCTTCCATTTTCTAGAATTTTCAAATGAATAATTATGAAAAGGAAAATTATTTTAGGAATATGGATGGTAGAAAACAACAATGGCTTATCTAATCTCGCACTGATGGTGCCAATCTGTTATCGTCTAAAATTGGTTTATGAATTAATTTCTTATCTAGGAAATTCCAATGACAAAAAATAATAAACAAGAAAATTATAGCTACATACTTGTCAAATTAGTAGGAGCATAGTATAGTGATAGATAAAGAAGGAAATTTGTATTTACATGGTTCGGCCCAACATGGTGCCTATGCCCATAAGTGCAATGTTGATTATCTGTATATTACTTGGTAATATCCATGAAAGTTAGGAATAAACGATCTGTGAATTCTCTCCCTAGGGTTTACCTAAGTCGTCTAGTAGAATAAATTTGGATCCATTACCATGTGGGATTGAATGTTATTTATAGGTGGTTATTAGAAAGAGAAACAATATTATGGGATAGGTGGAGTGTCTTTATAGATCAACTAGTTACACCATTTCCATTCTGGTGGGGTAAATAAGTTTGAGTTTTTTACATCATGGTAAAGGTGGTATAGTGAGTAACTTCCTCATGTGCACAAGTGGGTATTTACAAGGTTAATTGATGTTATTAATTAATATAGTTTTATTAGTAGCGAGAAAATTAATGAAATGGCAGGGACGAGCAATATATAACCTGACCCGACCTTAATCCCCTTGGCTGAGTAGACTATATATCAAGCCGAGCTCTCTTTCCACGTCTATTGAGGACACATTTCACCTCTTCAGAGTCCCACATGGTGTTCTATACTTATGGTTTAACACTAGTATTTATGGTAAACTAGTATCAAGAAAATGTATGAAGATATTAAAATCCATCCTCCTAGTATTTGAAACAAACTTATTCTTTCATTTACTTTATTGAGTCAAAGACATGAAATTCGCAACAAACCTTGATCCGTCAGCCTCAGATGCTCTCTAAAAATGACATAAGAGTATAACAGTGGTGATGATGGTTCAGTGGAGTCCTCCTAATGTTATGATGTTGAAATTTAATGTTGATGAGAATCAAAGAACTATTACAGGTGGAGGTATTCTGAGGAACTCAAAGGGTATTTTTATGAAAATCTTTTAGTGTTGGAACTAACTTGAAAGATGAGGCTATTTCTATTTTAATGGGAATGGAATTCTATGAAGAGCTTCTCTTTTATTTCTTGATTGTTGACTAAGATTAAAAAATCTTAGTGGAAGTGTTTCATGGGGAGATGCATTTTCCTTGGAGTGTGAAAGTAATAGCAGAAAAGATAAACAAAGGATCATAGGCCATTGTGTAGCTCTTTCCTCATATTTTTTGAGAGAGTAGTAGATGTGAAAATTTACTCCGTATCTTTGAATGCATTAACTAGTGCTAGATTATTTTGATGATATCGATTCATTTCCTATAGGGATTAGACTTATTCTTAATACATACAAACTCCAAATTTTATGACACTCTAATGACACACCAACAGCTCTGATGAAACTCAATATGTATCCCTGCGACTTCAACGATTACCCAAGGACATACATGTCACTTCATTAATGTTCTGACAAACCCTATCGATATTCTAACTACCACTAAAATTTCTCATTGTGAAATTACATTACAAAATTTCACAATACAAAATTTTTTGACTGAAAATTTAAGGTGTGAAATTTGAAAAAGAACATTTTCCACTATTTAGAAGTGTGAAATTTCACACAGTAAATTTCGAACGATAATTTTACACAGCAAAATTTACCATCGACGAATATATAAGAGATTACATTACGAAATTTCAAACTTCAAAATTAAATTGCATTCATGAATCTATTTTGATCGATCCTAAGAAGACCTTTCCAAATACATAGATTTGTCTAAAATGGACTTGTATGTTGGGAGATATTTAATTTTAAAGGTTGTCATGAAAAAACAAAATAGGGGTTATGAGAAAATTAGTCTGAAAAGAATATTTTAGGATGATGAGGGGGTTCTCATTAATAATAGTTTCGAATTAAACTAATTATTGTACATGTTTAGATCTTTTTCAATTCAGTAGTCAGTTGGAAGGAAAATAGTGTCCACATTTGAAATATAGGCCCCGTTTGATAGAAAGTGGGAAAATGCAAAAAACTCTAGGATAATTGATTATAGGACAAATAATTCCAAGGTAAATGAGTATTTTCTAACATGTGTCTCTTTGATACAGGTTGGAAAACTATCAATTTTCTACATTTTCTATTAAACACAAAAACTAGAAAATAAAATAAATCTAGAAAATTTGTTTACAAAATATATATTATTTATGGAATCTATATTATATATATATATATATATATATATATATATACGAAATATACAAAAATAAATATGTAAATATATGTAATATAAAAATATAGTTAATATACGAAATATATGAATTAAAATATATGAATTATTAAAAATATATATATTAAATATTTAAAAAATATACAAAATATATGAATTATATGAAGAAAATATATGCAGTATATGATGTATTTGAAAATATAAAAACAATATAAAATATTTGAAATTATATTAAATATACGAAATGAATCGAAGTATATTAAATGTACTATATATATATATATATATATATATATATATATATTAGTGTATGCCCATAATCGCAAAACGGTGAAAAAAAGTGTGTAATCGCAAAACGAAAAAAAATTTCAAAGTGCATAATTATAAAATGGAAAAAAATTATTTCCCCAACAAAACAGTTGAACTTAAAATATATGAAATTATTTCCCCGAGATGAAAATTTAATGCTGAAATAATCATTCGTTCTTTAAGGTAAGAGTAAAACGACAAAAAATTTCAAACTACATAATTGCAAAACGACAAAAATTTCGTTTCCCAACAAAAGAAAGTGTGATTTTAAAAATTTGTCATAATCATTCTTATATATATACATAACTAATTTGATGAATACATGAGTGTTTCCACTTTGGTGGGCGTAGTGTCTTTTTAGGCTTTTTTTAATCAAGCTTTACATACATATAACCAAATGATAACTTTTTTATATACATACCTAATTTGATGACTCTTCAATATTATAAATTTCACCAAAATTTCTTAATTACACAATATAAAAGAAACGTGATAAAAGAAACGATTTTTTTTTCAAAGTGCGTAACTACAAAAAGAGAAAATTTTCGTTCCCGACAAAACAAAGTGTAATTTGAAAAAAAAAATTAGCCATGATCTCCTCAATTTGTAGGATTGTCCACACGTTTTAACAAATAACAAATAGTCCAACATCATTCACATTGTTTAAATTCATCAAACAAATTTACATATAACATGAACTATATAATATTCATCAACCAAATTCACATTATGTCACAAATAAACGAAGTGTCAATTTTAAAAAAATGGACATTATCTCCTTCGTTTATTGGACTATCCCCCCTATGTGACGGATAACAATCAATCCAACAATATTCAAATAGTCCAATGTCATCAAACAAAACTAAAATAAAATCTTGTGATATACAAAAACCAACTCAACTTTGTATAACCCATATGTGGGAGGCGTCTCTTTAGTTAACACTGCCCTGCCACACAACTTCATCGTGGTGGCCTTGGTTGCTCCTGATTCATTCCAACACCTGAAAAGTAATAACAAATTAGTTTACCAGAATGTTGGATTACTTCTAACCATTGTATGGTACCTTAACACTATAGTGACCCAAAAGATATCAAAATAATGAATGGCGCCTTCCAGAAAATCTCTATAGGCTGAATGACATACTAGTCTTTAGGATGGTTATCAACATTTTTCTTCAAATTTGAGCACCTACAGGATAAAAAAAATAAACAAATCAATATAAATATAAAAATCCATACATATAATTGAGTTGAAAATCCTAAGAGACCCCATAATTATAAACAAAAAATGAAAACCACAATTAGGAATTTAATTAACGAAAGAAAAAAGAAAAAAAGAACACGACAGTGTGTATTACCGAAGTTCAAGAAGGTTATACATGATCCTAAAAAAAGATGTGGTGCGTCGGATTTCAGAGTCAAATTTCTGATTTCAGTTGCGACGACTTAATTTCTCGATTAGTAAATTCGTTAGTGTAACTGTTGATGTAAAAAACTAGATTTGATCTAATTATTTTAATCACAAATAAATATGAATAAATAAATATGAGACAATGGATTTTTAAAGTGGTTCAGCCTTAAGGAAAATGCCTACATCCACTATTTTTGTATTGCTGACTGTTTGCCTAGAATTCTTGACAAGTGGTTTTCTCAAAAAATTCCGATCCCCTTTAATGAGGAAGTTACAATGTATTTATAGCCTTGAGGCTGTACATGTCAAAGGAAAATGCGCTGTTATCTAGTAAACATATACATCTGTATGATAATAATGAGCATTTAATGCGCAGTCGCCTCTTTGATTATCCTGACTTGAGTGTTCTGTAAGCTAAGTAGCTCAGACCGCTTAAGCTGCTCGGACTCTCTAAGTAGCTCAACACGCTTGGGTTGCTCGGAGCCCATAAGTTGCTCCGGGAGCATAAGTTGATCGGTACGTTTGAGCTGTTCGGAATGTATGAGTTGTTCGTAGCGCTTGAGTAGCTCTGTGGTAGAGGTATTTATAATTGCCATGTTGGTTGACAGGTATCTTAAAATGATGGATTCATGTCAGCAGATTAAATTTGGTATCAATAGAAGCCCCCAATGTTTCATAGTTTGATGTCAAAGAAAAGTATGGGACATTTTACTTGAAAACTGCATAGATTATTGATTTTTATGGTTTTTAGGAAAACGATCGTTGTATATAACTCCTTTTTGAATGCATAGTATCAGGCCTCATAAATATTTTAAATGTTCACGACCGCTTCGATTTTTGTGCCCCTTTTCTTCTTTTTAGTCGCCGAATACGCAAATGTCCGCCCTCGTAATCATTGCTTTTCTCTATTCCCGAGGTAAAGTATTTAAGCGTGGCAGAAATCCTAACGGCGTTCACCTTTCAAATTTGTATCTTTGAACTCTTCATTTTCTCTCTGTCTTGTGCCTTCGTTCTTTCCGTCTTTCATTATCACCTGATCTCTTTTTCCCTATAAGATTTTCTTCCCTTTCTTTTATTTTGCTTTGTTCATCATGGTTTATCTTGTTGAGTCATTGGAAAAATTTTGGTTTGAGTTTTCAATCCCTTCTTGGGTCATTTTGGAGGAGCTTTTTGAACCTTCTGATTATTTTTATTTGGCTGAGGGACATTGGTTCCCAAGTCTTTTTGTGGTCGAATGTGGCTTTTATTTTCCACCAAACCCCCTATGTTTGGAGTTCTGCCAATATTTTGATGTTGTACCTGTAAAAATAGCTCCAAATACCTGGAGGATAGTCAATGGTGTTCATAGATTGAACCAACTCCATGGAACCCGTTTAGGGATTCCTGAGATTATGTACTGCTATAGATGGGTTGTCAGTGATTCCACATTCTATTTAAAAACTAGGTTTTTGAATAGGGCTTTAGTTGTCAATCTTTCAGATGGCAATAGGGATTACTTTGAGCATGGGGTTATTACGAAAAATTGGCAACATACTCCATTAAATTAAGATGATGTATATCAGGGTCCCAGGTGTGCCTCTTATGGCAATGGAATATGTTGTTTTTATTTTTTGAAATATTATTTTCTTGGTGTTTGATAAAATTTATCACTGATAAATTTTTATTTGTTATAGTTGAAAGTAAAAGAAAACCTCCAAAAGAAGTTGATGTTAATTTGAAGCATTTGAAACTTATCTGGGATTTGCACCAATCTTTTGTTGAGGAACATATTAGATCTGCCTCTTATTTGTTGCAGTACAAGAGCTATACTTCATCTTTCACTGCTTGTCCAGTGGTGGTTAATCTTGACCAAGTATCAGCCTCTGAGTCTAGCGTAGAGGGATATTCCTCTGAATCGAGTATTCCCATTAGTGATATAATGAAGAAAAGAAGAGCTCCTGCTTTCTTTAATAAATCTGCTTCTACCAATGTAGAGACAAAGAAAAGTAAACAATATGTCCAAGAAGAAGTGATGAGAACCATTGATGCACTTCCTCCTGCTGCTGCCAAGAAGACTGGTGAGAAGCCCCCTGTGGCTCCAAGTAAGACAGTTGCTATCTCTCCTCCGAGTGAGGTTATTGTCATATCGCCAACAAAGACAACGTCTTTAGTTGAAAATGCCCCTGTTCCTCCGAGGAGGTTAAAGAAAAGTTCTTCTGAGAGACCTGCTGAACTTGTCTCTCAACCTTCAACTATTGAAGGTGATGTTCCAACCTTTGTTCCCCCGAGCTCCGCTGTGAACTTGGTAAAATCATGGACTATCCCAGAAGTCTAAGGCATTGAGGATACACTTTCTCGTGAGAGAATTAATACCCTGTCTGCTCAACACATTGCCTTAGTAAGTATATTCAACTTGACCCCTTTTGTTTTGTTATTTATTTATATGTCCATGTATTGACTTGAAGTTATTTCTTTTTTCAGCTGGTGACGTATTTCAACAGCCTTTTGAAGAAGGATGAAGCAATCAAGGCTTCAAGTTCCTCGAGAGGAGTAGAGGAAGCCTTTGTTGGTCTGACCCACTCTCTAAAAGATTCTAGTAAAAAATACGAGGAAGATAAGGTTGCTTGGGAGAAGCAACTCAAGTCCATTGAGCGGGATAGAAATCAGGCTGTGAATGCCTCCAAGGACTTGGAGAAGAAGTTGAAGGAATCTAAGGAGAACAACAAAAACTTTGAATAGAGCAATAAGAAGCTTGAGGCTAAGCTCAAGTCTGCTAAAGATGAAGTTGTTAAACTTTAAGATATTAGACAACAGAAAAAGGATGTGGAGGAGAAGTTGAAGGTTGCCGAGGAGCTCCTTAAGTAAAGGACCATCTCGGAGAAGGCAAAAAGGAAGAGGGCAGTTAAAAAATAATTCAATGCCGGCTGGGATAAAGGCTGGAATAAGGGTCTGGCTGCCATGTCCTCTCAAATGGAATATGCCAGTCTTAAATACTTTAGGGACAGATGGGTTGCGGCTTTGCAGGAGCTGAAAGTTGCTGAGAATTCTGAATTATTCCAGCAGCACACTCATGGCCCTCCTCCCTCTCCTGGAGAAGAAGACGAGGATGAAGCTACCTCAGATGAATCTTCTTTGATGATTGGAGATCAGGACCCTTCTGTCCCAGTTGTTCAAACTTTCTCCGAGCAACTCCAACCCACCAGCACTTCTGTCGAGCAGCTACCTTTATCCTCTAAGCAACCAGTCACTTCCTCCAAACTTTCTGAGGAGGTCGTAGGGAATAAGGAGAATGTGTAGAGTTGTTCGAGTGTTTATTTTGTTATTTTTGAATGTAACCTCAAACTTTGTATTTCCTTCTATGATGAAATAAAATTCGAACTTTGGTTGCTCACTTTGAATTTCTCTTTTATTTGCTCTATCTGTGTTATTATTGATTCTTTTTATCTCTTTTGTTTGCTAGTTTATGGCCAGGATGGAGCTCTTATCAGCTCATAACATATAATTGATGAAGAAATGCAATTACTATTTTAAATCTGGTTATGCAGATCTAAACGAGGCTCAAATCATTGTTATCCTTGGTCCAGATACTTCTGAACGAGCAGTCGAAGCTTACCAATACCTGAAATGTTTGCTCGATCGTGTTGTTGCCAATAATGTGGCCTACTATGAGATGATTGAAGATCTCCAAGGAATAATCGAGGAACTTCAGAAATAGTACAAAGAGTCTTCCACACTTTTTCATCAAGGATACGAGAAGAAATATCAGCAATAAAGTGCTGATAAAGGGTATGATAAATTTATTTCTGCTTATGAGAAGAAAGAGAGCGTTCTGAAGCTTGAGGTTGAAGGACACAGGCGCATCGCTGAGCTGTTGGAGCAAGAAAACATTGTTTTACAAGAAGATATTAAACAACTCAAGTCTGCCGCATCTTCTTCGGGATCCTTGGTCCTTATTAATGATGAAGGTTTCTCTTTCTTGGAGGTAGAAAATGACAACATAAGAGATGAGTTGGAAACTTTAAAAAGGACTGGACCCTCCTCATCCACTCGTGGACGAGTAAGATCTTCTTCTTGTGGACGAGATAGGGCTTGTCGAGTCACCATTGAAGAAGCTATAATGCAATCTGCTTTATAGAATCAGTCTTTTCAGCTGATGGCGAAGAACCAAGACTTAGCAGAAATGTCTAAGAAAATTTTAAATTTCAGCGAACAACTTACTACCCAGAGTTCTACCTTGGAAAATAAGGAAATCCTGGTGAAGAATCTCCACGAGCAACTAGAGAGGTTAACTTACCAATTCCATAAATAACCCAGAGAATTTTGGATGGCTGGGTATAATGAAGCTCTTTAGCATCTTGATGAGCGGATCCAGTAGTCGAATAATGAGGGGTACAAGCAGGGATGGTTAAATGCTATGTGTGTGCTGAAATTGGAGCAGGGACACTACTTATGGGATTATTATGAGCCTGGAGGGCTCGACTTACCCCTGCCTCCTTTTAAGCTTGATTTTAGTTGGATACCTGCTCAGGAAATTCCTCGATGCTTTATCTCCAAATATCTTGACGACTACAGTCTTCATACTAATGTTGATATATCTCGCCCAGAGCATTTGCTTGATCGGCCCTCTGTGATGAATGTTAGAATGCTGAGAGATGTAAATTTTATAAATTCTCCTTATGCCTTAGACGACCCTCCTGCTGGAGTAGAACCTGTTTCAAAGGCAAAAGGGAAAAAACTTATAGAATAGGATTTTTATTGTATTGAAGTATATTTTTCACATTATGTGTAATTCTGTTTGATTTGAATGAAGAATTTTTTTTGCCATTTCATTGTCTTCTAACTAATTTGTAGAATGTTCTTGCTTTATGATTGATAAATATCTGTATATATATAATACTTATCCCATTTGTTGTTTAATTTGAGTTAATTGCTTTCCGACCAACCAGAGTTGGTGGTAATAAATTTTGACCAACCGGAGTTGGTGGTAAATAAGTTTCTGACCAATCGGAGTTGGTGGTAAATGCTTTTCGACCAACCGGAGTTGGTGGTAAATAAGTTTTTGACCAACCGGAGTTGGTGGTAAATGGTTTTCGACCAATCAGAGTTGGTGGTAAATAAGTTTCCGACCAACCGAAGTTGGTGGTAAATGCTTTCCGACCAACCGAAGTTGGTGGTAAAGACTTTTTGACCAACCAGAGTTGGTGGTAAATGCTTTTCGACCAACAAGAGTTGGTGGTAAATATGTTTTCGACCAATCGGAGTTGGTGGTAAATAAGTTTTCGACCAACCGGAGTTGGTGGTAAATGCTTTCCGACCAACTGAAGTTGGTGGTAAATAAGTTTTCGACCAATCGGAGTTGGTGGTAAATGCTTTTCGACCAACTGGAGTTGATGGTAAATAAGTTTTCGACCAATCGGAGTAGTTGGTAATTGATTCCCGACCAACCGGAGTTGGTGGTAATTGATTCTCGACCAATCGGAGTTGGTGGTAATTGCTCTAAATTTGATGTGTAGTGTGTAGCACTAATATTCCGAAAAAAATTTCAATAAAGAAAGAAACTAGATGAAGCATCACTTTATTCATATTGAAGAAACTGCATTATATATGAACTACAATCATTGATAATACTTGCACAGATGCTCTGCATTCCATACATTCTTGAATTCTTCTTCTTCCAAGGTTTCAATCCTGTATGTCCCTGGGCAAAGAACTTCTGTTACTATGTAGGGTCCGTGCCAGTTGGCTTCTAGTTTGTTGTGCTTTTGGATCACTTTCTTCAGCACATAATCCCCTTCCTTCAAATCACACTTGTTCACTCTTTTATTATAGAAAAAAGCTATTTGTTGTTGATATGCTTAATTCCTGATAGCTGCTTCTTCCCTAACTTCTTCGAGCATATCTAGGTCTAATCTTCTCATTAAGTCACTGACAAGAGAATTAAAATTTAGTACTCTATGCATAGGTAGACCCAATTCAGCAGGTATGATAGCCTCAGTCCCAAATGCCAGCATGAATGGGGACTCTCTAGTTTCTGTTCGCGGTGTGGTGCGATAAGCCCACAACATAGAGTGTAGTTCATTAATCCAATTTTCTTTTGCACTATCTAGTAATTTCTTTAATACATTGAGTAGCGTTCTATTTGTCAACTCAGTTTGTCCATTGCTCTGGGGGTGACCTGGTGCAGAATGAGTTTTCAGTAAATTGGATTGATGATAGTATGCAGCAAACTCCTTATTGTTAAACTGGGTTCCATGGTTAGTAATGAATGCATGTGGGAGACTATATCTGCAAATAATGTTTTTCCAAATGAATTGATAGACTTTGTCGTATGTCATATCAATAAGGGGCTCAACTTCCACCCATTTTTTAAAATAATCCACAGCAACCACAAAGTACTTGAACCTTCCCTTGATCATTGGGAGTGGCCCGACCAAGTCTATTCCCCACATGGCAAATGTCCAAGGGGACGTTATGGGTGTTAATAATGCCTGAGGAGTTATTCGAACGAACGAGAAGCATTAACATTTGTCGCATTTCTTAGCATAAGCTACGCAATCAACTCTCATCGTCGGCTAGTAGTACCCCTGCGTGGTTATTCATTGTAAGAGCATCCGACCAGCTACATGGGCTCCACAAGACCCTTCATGAACCTCTTTGATCAAATCTTTCACTTCAGATGGATGGACACATCTTTGTAGCCCTGCTATAACTCCTCGTCTGTATAAAATGCCACTGGTCAATACATAACGAGCAACTTTAAACTTTATTTTCCTTGATGTGACTTTATCATTTGGTAAAGTTCCATCTTCAATATAGGCTCTGATGGGATCCATCCAAGATGGTTCTAAGTCGAGGGTAATGAAATTCATCATTATATCTTCGTCTATGCTCCGACTAACCAGTATTTCTATTGGGATTTTTTTTCGTAGCTCAGTGCGTGTGGCTGATGCCAATCGAGCTAGTGCGTCTAATCTTGCGTTATCCAATCTTGGTATTCTAATTAACAGAACTACAGTAAAACTTGATACCACCTCCATTGCTTTGGCATGATACTTGATCATTAATTCTCCTTTTGCTGCATACACCCCCAGAATTTTATTTACAATTAACTGAGAGTCACTTTATACAACGACTTGCTCTGCCTTCATGGTTTTGGCTAGGCTTAGTCCCACGATCATTGCTTCATGTTCGGCTTCATTATTAGAAGCTTTAAATTGAAAGCGCAGAGAATATTCCACATCAATCTCATCTGGACTTTTCAAAACAATCCCTGCTCCACTGCCCGCAGTGCACGAAGAGCCATCCACATACAAATTCCATATGGGTAACTTATCATCAAAATTTTGATCAGAGAGAGTTCCTCGGTGGAATATCTGGTGTTTCCTTTTTTCCTCCTCCAGTACTTCTCGTTGCTCGTCAGTCATCTTTTCTTGATCGACTGGCATTTTTTGCTGCTTGCCTACCAACGTAAGTTGGTCGGGGTTTAATTTTGATGATCTTGTAACATCCACAGGTTGGTCGGAGGCATCTTCCTGAGTAAACTCTGCGATAAAATATGCTACTGCCTGCCCTTTGAGCGATGATCTAGGCTCATAAACTATATCATACTCGCTAAGTTCTACTCCCAGTACATCAATCTTCCCGTTTTCTCCGGTTTATGTAGAGCTTTCCTTAATGGCATATCAGTGTACACAACTACAGTATGGGCTTGGAAGTATGGTCTCATTATTTTGCTGGCTTCAATTAGCACTAATGCCAACTTCACCAACCTTGGATATCTGATTTTTGCTCCTTGGAAAGACTTGCTGATGTAGTAGACTAGTTTCTGCACTCCATCCTCCACTCTTATCAATGCCGAGCTAACAACATTCTCTGAGACTGCTAGATACAAGTATAGTCTTTCTCCCATCACTGGCCTCGACAATAATAGAGGTGTCCCTAGATATTTTTTCAACTTTTGAAAAGCCTCCTCACATTCATCATTCCACTCAAAAGTTTTTTGGAGTGTTTTGAAGAATGGGAGGCATCTATCAGTTGCTCATGACACAAATCTATTAAGTGATGCTACTCTCCCTATGAGGCTTTGTACTTCCTTCTTCATAGATGGAGATCGTAGCTCTAATAGAGCCTTGATCTTTTCAGGGTTCGCCTCAATCCCTCGTTGATTAATAATGTATCCGAGAAACATTCCTTCTCGTACTCCAAATATGCATTTGGTGGGATTCAGCTTCATTTGATATTTCTCTAGTTGATCAAAGGTCTAACCTAGATCAACTAGATGATCAACAACTTTCTTGCTCTTTGTCAGCATATCATCAACGTAAACCTCCATGTTATGTCTGTAAACACCTTATTCATTAGCCGCTGATATGTTGCACCTGCATTTTTCAACCCTTAAGGCATAACATTATAGCAATAAGTTCCCCCTATGGTGATAAAAGAGGTACTCTCCCTATCCTCAGGCTTCATTTTAATCTGGTTGTACCCAAAATAAGCATCCATAAAACTCAACAATTCATGTCCCGAGGTAGCATCCACCAGCTGATCGATTCGGGGCAAAGGAAAATGATCCTTTGGGCAGGCTTTATTAAGATAAGTGAAGTCTACACACATCCTCCACTTGTTATTTTTCTTTTTCACCATTACCACATTTGCTAGCCAATCAAGATACTTGACATCCTCAATAAAAGAGGCTTTTTGTAGTTTCTTTATCTCTTCCTGTATGGCTTGGTTCTTTTCAGGACTGAACACCCTTCTCCATTGCTTTACTGGCTTAATTTCCTTGTTCACGTTGAGCTCGTGACACAGGAAATTCGGGTCTATCCATGGCATATCTTTATGACTCCATGCAAAAGTCTGCTTTCTGCGTCTTAGAAATTCTATCAATTCCTATTTTATTGATACATCCAGTAATGAACCAATTTGAGTGTTCGTTCTGGATGCTCGTCGTCCAGAATGATATTTTCGGTAGCCTCCATGACTTGTCCCTTCACTAGCTGAGACTCATCTCTGGGGTCTAGCGTTTCAATCTTCGCTTCTTCCGTTTCATCCACTTGATAAGTAAAAGTCTTCTTTTTGGATTCTTCGTGTTCCTCTTGCTCGACAGATGAGTAGTAGCATTCCCGAGCTACTTTGTGGCCGCCTTTCACAACTCCCACTTTAAAATTGGTTTGGAATTTTAAACATTGATGTACAGTAGATGGTACTGCTTTAAACTTCTTCAGGCCTACTCTTCCCATGATGATATTGTAAGCTGATTGGACATTTTTATCCATTACAAAAAAGCGTACACTTTCTGTTCGGTAAGCAGGCCATGTACCGATAAGCATATCCAACTTGATCGTCCCAAGTGGAAAAATCTTCTCGTTAGTAAAACCAAGGAGGGTCTCCAACTAGGATAGCTTTAGATTCAAACTATAAAAACATGGGTAGAACATGATATCTGTCGAGCTACCATTATCCACCAATACTCGTGAAATCACTACTTCCTTCATTCTCATTTCGATCACCAATGAATCATCATGAGGATATAGCACACCTGCTAGGTCGTTCTTAGAGAAATTAATGACCAACTTGTCTTTATTTACCTTCCTCGGGTGATCATCTTCAGCTAGATTTATTCGTTGAATGCATGAGCAAGCTTGAGCCTCATTGAGGTAAGCTTTCCTCTCCGTAGTAAGGTCTCTACCTCCTGCATCTCCACCTGTAATAACATGACAATCAAATAATCCAAAACGAATTGAAAATACCTCACATTCTGGTTGTCTTGGTCTTTTGGGGATATCGGGATCATCTTCTAGATCTTCTTCATGACTTCTTTTCTTGTCTTCTTTTGCTTGACGAGGAGATTTAGATCTTATTCTTCCTCGGTTGTTGGTCTTTCCACCATTTTGGCGATCAACATACTTAGCCAATTTTCCTCATCTGATGAGTTCTTCAATTTCATTCTGAAGAGCTATGCACTGTTTGGTTGTATGACCATGGTCTTTATGGAATTCACAATATTTGGACTTGTCTTTTTTGTCTGGATCTGCCTTCATTTTTGCTAGCCAGGCTAGCTCCTCGCTATTCTTGATTTCCTCCAGAATATGATTTATATCTACCTTTAAAGGAGTGTAATTTCCAAATTACTTCATCTGTTCCAGTGTTTGCTTTGCTTTTGATTGCCTATTACCACTATTGTTCTTCTGATCCTGCTTTTCGATTTTACCATCTTCCACCTTGGTCTCCTTAGTGTCTGCGTTCTTCTTCGCAGCCATGACTTCCCCGACATTCATGATTTTGGCTGCTTTTGCCATCAGTTCTGCCATGGTCCTCGGTGGATCTTTGGCTAAAGTGTAGTACAATTTATTGGGTAACAGTCCACTCATCAGAGCAGTAATTGTTGTTTTCTCCTCGTAATCAATTACTTCTAGTTTCTTGTTATTGAAAGGAGTAATATAGTCCCTAGTGATTTCACCTGTCTTTTGTCTAACACTTAGAAAGCGTGTTAATCATTTGGCTGGCTTTGCTCCAAAACCAAAATTCCCAATAAAGAGTTCTGCTAGTTGAAAGAAATTCACAATTTTCACCCGAGGAAGGTTATTGTACCATATATGAGCAGATCCAATAAGAGTTACTGAAAATGCCCTACATCTCATCTCACCTGGAACTACATAGATATCAGCAGCAGCTTGGTATTATTCTATATGAAGGACAGGGTCAGTTTTTCCATCATATTTAGGCGTCACCATAGGAGATTTGAATTTTGATGGTGTGGGGAAATCCACAATTTCCTGTACAAATGGTGTTCCTTGGACAAAAGTTATTTGTAGAGGATTCTTGGCCTTAGACATTTCCCCTAATCTATCCTCCAACCTTTGAATTGAGCCTTTCCATGCATCGTTTCCCTCCTCGGGCCTATTGGTTCGAGAAACTGATCGTGTTGGATTTGCCTCTTGGGATCGAGCTGCTGGTCATGATTGGGCAGAACCTTCCCTGAGATCGGATAGTCGTGGGGAGTTCCTCGACGAAATCCTATGAGGACTTCTATTCCTCTTAGGGCCCAAATGATCAAAGGAAGAGACCCTACTCAATCTTTCTAGAGCACCGGTCCTTTCTAGAGATAGAGTGACATTTCATTGAGAATATATAGCTCGTACTGATGAAGTCCGACCAGGTTGATAAGAAGGATCATTAGATCTCTCAGTACGATATGATTCAGTGCGTCTAGATTGAGATTCCTCTGGGAATAGCGTTCGCCTAGTTCGTAAAGAGGGTAAACAGGTATTTCTTGATCGTGCGGCTGCGTTAGACTTTAATGTGCGGAAGTAAACTTATTGTTGAGTAAACACCTTAAACCTACGAGTTTATATGAATGATGCAAAGGGGACCAAATTAAACTTTTACTTAATCTGTTAACTTTATGAAAATGAATTTGATTTTCAAAGTCAATTAACAGTCCAAATTATTATGTGGTTAAATCGAGGTGATTTACAAAAATAATAACCAATTCAGTTTTTAGGTGAGTTTCTATTTATTTAAACCTACTTTTTCATGTGAGGTGATATACGAAAAATATAAAGCACACTGTGTTTATTTTACGTCGCAAAAACCCTTCCCGGAGAAAAATGACAAACTCCTCTAGGAGTTACCTAATCTACTTCCACTAAAACAATAAATCAATAGGAACGATTTACAAACAACAAACTCGACAAATAAAGAAGAAAGATATAGCGATTACCCCACTCGACCAAGACACCTTCCTGGTTGCTTATTTTGTTCTCTCTTTAAGTCTGTGCTCGCTTGTTTTTGTGTTCTATACTTCTCAACTTCTCCCTTTTGCTCTTCTTAGCTCAAGATTAGCTCAGTGCCTATTGTTATTTTCTAGTGAAGTGATAGTGTGTGGTGTACTATCCTATATAAATACACACCCACACTTAATGAATACACACAGAATGCTATGCAACAGACTATATCACTTATATATCTTTGCAAGTCTTATGTCATTGAAATCAAGTCTTCTTGACTTTGAATACAATTTTGAAAATCTTTCTTTTCTTTCTTTCAAATCTTGAACACTAGACTTGTTCAAATATTTACACAAATATGTGTCTATGTGAATACAACGTGAGTAGGTATGTGAGTGATATGATATGAAAAAAATTCCTGAAAATCACTTAACAATCAAGTAATCATGTTCACCGAATAATGACTTCAAATATTTTCAATAAACTGAGACAGTCAAATATTCACAATCTTATTTTTCAGAAAACAAGTATTAGATTAAATCAGATTTTAATCTAAAATCTTATCAAGACTATTTTTACAAATATTTTAGATTAAATCAAAACAGTCTTAAGCACACAAGAAAATAATATTCAGTTCAGATTTTAAATCTTCACAAATCATATTTTAAAAATCTTAGGTTTAACTTTCTAAACCACAAACAATACAAATCTGAATATTACCAAATATTTTCTGAAAAATCTGTTTTAAAACAAAATGTTTAAAAACATTCAAGATCTCACAAATAAGTCACAAGAAGAATATTCACACAAAAATTGATTTCGTGAATAGTGTGTGTTTGTGTAAAAATATTAGATCTAAAGAGTGATCTAAAAATACACACAAAGATGAGAGAACTCACTTACAAAAATTATATACACTTGAAAATCGTAAGTGCAGATTTAGAATTAGAGAAGTCCAATCTTCATTTTCGTTTTGATAGAAATCAACACTTGAAGATGACACAAAAATAATCTGGTTTAATATCTCTCTCTCTCTAAAAATTTTGACAGAGTTTAACTACAAAAATAAATTTCTCAGCTCTGCAAAAATGATACACAAAGGATACTATTTATAGAGTGCACAAGTGTGTGCAGATTGGTGTAAAATAAGGTCACATGGATCACCAAAGAAATAAACACAACCATTGATAAATACATATCTAAGGGCTCACAAAGAAACAAAAAGTGTAGTGTTAAAAATGTGACACGTGTAGTGCAAGGTGTAAGCAACTAATAGAACCAAGAAAATCGATTTTAAAACACAGTTGTTTTGAAAAACTGAATGCCAGCTGTAAACACCACACAACGTACCAATGACGCAATAGAAATATTACCGTTGCAAAACTTTAGAGATCCGGTGTCGTTTATAAAAATGGAAGCCAGCTGTGATCAGAAAACTTCCAACGTTGTCGTTTTAGTAAAAACGAAAATCAATTTTGATTTTTTTTAAGAAAAACGCGACGTCATTTATAAAACCAATACTTGTTATGCGTCAGCTGCATTACACTTTAAAATAAATTATAGCTGAACCCATACCCCAATACGCGATATCAACTTTTTGAGAATGATGGGACAATAGAGAGGGGCGGTCAAAACAAAAGAGGCCACGGTTAATTTCGGCTATAGAAAAGGCCACCTGCAAACTATTAAATTCTATAAGGGAATGGTGAAATCGGAAGGTTCTATGGCCAACATATAACATATATGACATACATTACATATATTATACATATAAAACATGAGACACGCATATAACATATAAACATACACGCATGCATAACAACATGTAAGCATGACACATATTATATAGCATACATATATATACAATATATAAACATGCCATAGCATCTTTAACAACATATATAAAATGCCACGCACATATAAAATATACTAATATATAAAACATGTGCACATATATAAAACTGGTACAATATTATATACACGCACATGCATATTTCATATCAAAAAAAAATATTTTTAACTTCAAAAAAAAATATTCTGCACCTTTCATTAAAAAAAATATTTAGTGTCAAACTTATTTTTCAAGAAATATTTTTCTTATAAAAATTTCAAATAAAGTTTTTGAACTCAAAAACAGTTTTATTATGACGAAACAAAATACTATCATAAGATATGATAAATAAAAATGCAGATGCAACGTGGTGTCGTGTCCTACATGACAATAATTTGTATGAGCCATAGAAAATGAGAATTACATTTTACTGAGAGGGCGGACTGAATCGAGTGCTCATTTGATGTAGATGAACAAGGAGAGCTTGGCGTCAATAGGGAGACACGCAATCCTAGATTACAAAAATATTTTGTCAAAATTTGAGTCCAACTAGATGAAGTCCTATAGAGCTAAAGTACGAAAAGAAAATCCTAGGTGTGCTCTATATAGGGACCTTCAAACTCCCCCATTGGACTAATTTTGACAAAACCCTTGAGTACATCAAATGATATACTAAGGAAAAATAATTCCTAATATGTCCTATACAAAAGAGTATCTAACTACCCACCCATCTTAGAAAAGAAAAAGACAAGACTCGGATGCACAGTTGATGAAAACCTGCAAAACATAAATACACTTTCTGCCAAGAGAAATCAAGTTAGTAGCATTTGCTCTACCAAAATAATAATACAACAGCATTAAATGTGCAGTAAATAACTAAACATAATATGTATGAACACAAGACTAGAATATGTACTCAACTCTCCCCCATTTTGTCTAAATTAGACAATGGTTAAAGGTTATCATAAGAACAAGTTATAATCTGCAAAATAAGTGTCTCCTACATCACACATGGTTCTAAGAGATACCGTTATTAGTAGATATCTTTATCCTAAAACCTCTGAGATCGTAAAATCAAGATGCAGACAATATACAAGTTTTAAATATCGAGCACACCATTCCAATCAAACAAGGGATTAACGAAAGACTTCGAAAATATATCACCAAGTCTACAATCACTAGTACAATGTTCAACTACCCCATTATGTTGGGTGCCTTTTGGAGCACTAAACTGATTTGAAGTACCACTAGTCTCACAAGAATCCATAAATCCAATTTCTTTAAAATCATCTTCCCCATCATTGAATAACTCTAAAGGGGCAATGGTATTTTTTCCTTTCACACTTTGGTGAGGAGACTTAGTAAATTCCTTCATAGGGACATCGTTACAAATATTAGGGGGACATTCCTTCGATTTCAAAAAATCCAACTGAGGTCTCAAATCACAAGTCCTGACCCAAATAGGCAATGTTTTCAAAGGTTTTTGTGCCTTTTAGAATCTAGAATGGTATGTTTTCTTATGGGTCTGAGGCCTAGAGTAGTTGAAGGAACGGTTCCACCTATTATTGGGTCGATGCCTATGAAAATTTGTAAATCGCTTCACTTTCTTATCAAAGACTTTAAAATGAGCTTCATTCTTACGATTACCAAGGCATTCACAATTTTAGTGTCCAAAAACATCACAAAACTGCAATAGCAATTAATAGCATATTTTTTGACATAAGAATCAGACTTCCTAGACTTTAAAACACCCAAGTCAGGTTTAGTAGTCAAGTTTGTCCTTTTAGGGGGCAGAATGTATTTTGGAGAATCAGCATACCTTATAGGAGGATACTTGAGATCAAATTCCTTTTCCGAAGTCGTTTCATGTAAAATCTGTTTTCCTTTATCAACTTTTGAACTACTCAAATTTTGCTTAAGTTGGGTACTATCCCTAACAAAAATAGTAGGTTTAATACAAATACTATTCTTAGCATTCTCATCATAACCAAGTCCATTTGTATTTTAATCATATTTCATAGAGTCCAAAAATTTATCTAAATCAAAATCTTCTTTTGATTTCTCTAAATCTTGTTCTCGAACCCTTTTAAAAGCATCGACACACATTTCTTTAGATTTTTCAAGATCAACCAATGTGGCCTTGTATCTTTGTTCAAGAACATCATTCTTTTCTTTAAGATCAAAAATTTCATTTTCAAAATCAGATTTTTGTTTTTCAAAAACGCTTCTTTCTTTTTCAAAATTTGATTTGATATCAATCATCTCCTTTTCAGTTTTCTTAACTATCCTATATTGACTTTCTAAGGTATCACTAAGTGATTTCACCATATTGGACAAGTTTTTTCTGTTTCATAGAGTTCTAACATACATTTCAGCATAGTCATCATAGCCTACAACATCAACATCCCATGAAGCTTCAGTGCTAGTGTGCGAAGTGTCATCAGTTCCATTAAAAACAGAATTATCATAGCGAGCAGCACATTTAGCATCAAAAGGAGCAATTAATTCATGCATGGAAGGTTGAGTAGCTAATAATTATTTTGCACATTCAACTAAATCTAAAATCTAATCGAATTCTTCATCAGAATCATCTAGATTATTTAGGCCAACAATATATTTATCTCCACAACAATTATAAACACTACCAATAAAAGCAAGGTAACATGATTCAGTATTGACCTGGTCATCTTCCAAATTAGAAGATTCATCCCAAGTTGAGGTTAAATGGGCCTTATGATTTTTATTGTGTGTGATTTGTGATTTTACACAACAGTCATCACTGAAGCGGCCTAAATTACCATATGTATGACAAGCAAATTTTTTCGATTTACTGTTATCACAATAATACCCAATATGATTAGTGTTTATGTTGCGAGGCTTTTTCGATTGGTTAGATTTGGAGTCAGATTGCACACACCTTTTTGCAAGAAAATTTCTCTTTTTCATAAGACCTTTGATATGTCTTGACATGAGTGCAATCTCACTATCAATATTTCCTAAATCATTAACCTCATCATCAGACTCATTTTTAGATTCTGATTGAATAGAAACAGGTTTAATTTTTTCCTTAACAGCACCAGGAGTTTTAAATGCAAGTTTATAACTACAAAGGGAATCATGCATAGACATATCCACTAAATTCTTCCTAAATGCCAACTCTAACTCCATGGTCTTTAACTTAGAACTGAGAAGTTCGGGTGTCAGTGACGGATCATTAATTTCTTCAATTATATACCGCTTGTGATCAAATCTGGGCGCTAGAGATCTTGAAATTTTAGAGCATATTTCTTTACTAGTGTACACAATACCATTCGAGTGAAGTTGAGTAATGATATCAGTTAGTCTCATGTAGAAGTCATCAAAAGCTTCGTTATCGTTCATTACTAACATGTTATATTGTTGAACTAGCAATTGGCTCTTACACGCTTTAACCCTCGCATCACCCTCATGTGCGGTGACTTGAGTATCCCAAATCTCTTTGCTCGTGGTGCAGTGACATATGCGCTTCAATTCGTTTTCACATACACTCATAAAAATGGCATTTTTACCCTTATTGTTATAGTTGCTGATTTTCTTTTGTTCATTACTCAATTCATTCATTCTGAGTTTTCTAAGTGTAGAACTACCATCAGCAATAGGAACCGTAGGGTGTGTATAACCATTTCCTATCAAGTCCCAAACATCATCTCCTAGTGTGCCTTGAATAAATGCAATCATACGGATTTTCCAAGTAGGAAAATTAGAACCATCAAAAATAGGAGGCCTACTCATATTACCCAATCTAAATAAATGACTTGAATCATCCATTAAAACAATGTACAAAGAGTTTAATAAAAGTTTTGAAAAAGATTTTTAAAAGTCTAGCTCTGATACCACTTGAGCGTGCGACTGCGTTAAACTTTAATGTGTGGAAGTAAACTTATTATTGAGTAAAAACCTTAAACCTACGAGTTTATACGAATGATGCAAAGGGGACCAAATTAAACTTTTACTTAATTTGTTAACTTTATGAAAATCAATTTGATTTTCAAAGTCAATTAACAGTCCAAATTATTATGTTGTTAAATCAAGGTGATTTACAAAAATAATAACCAATTCAGTTTTTAAGTGAGTATCTATTTATTTAAACCTAACTTTTTCATGGGAGGTGATATACGAAAAATATAAAGCACACTGTGTTTATTTTACGTCACAAAAACCCTTCCCCGGGAAAAATGACGAACTCCTCTAGGAGTTACCTAATCTACTTCCACTAAAATAATAAATCAATAGGAACGATTTACAAACAACAAACTCGACAAATAAAGAAGAAAGATATAGAGATTACCCCACTCGACCAAGACACCTTCCTGGTTGCTTATTTTGTTCTCTCTTTAAGTTTGTCCTCGCTTGTTTTTGTGTTCTACACTTCTCAGCTTCTACCTTTTGCTCTTCTTAGCTCAAGATTAGCTCAGTGCCAATTGTTATTTTCTAGTGAAGTGATAGTGGGTGGTGTACTATCCTATATGAATACACACCCACACTTAATGAATACACACAGAATGCAATGCAGCACACTATATTACCTATATATCTTTGCAAGTCTTATGTCATTGAAATCAAGTCTTCGTGACTTTGAATAAAATTTTGAAAAGCCTTCTTTTCTTTCTTTCAAATATTGAACACTAGACTTGTTCAAATATTTACACAAATATGTGTCTGTAGGAGGGTAGTTTAGATAAGATGGAGGCGTAACCCCTTTTAAGTATGGTTATGGCAAGGTTAGTTAGAGAAACACTAGTGATTTAGCCACAAGACACAAAGAGCAGTTTGGAAGGTATGGAACCCATCTTATACTCACAAATCTCGTGTATAACTCTCAATATAATAAAGAACTTCAGAAATAACTTGGCTAGAGGGAGATAGAAGTAAGCACCCTAGATACACCTTGGTAGGCAGGCAAAACATACTAAAACAACTCTCAAGGGTCTCTGTTATGTATTAAAAGCTTTGTAATAAATGACAATGGTGAGTGGATAAGCCCTCTAGTTTGCAATAATTCTCTCTCTGATGTATCTCTAGCAATAACTTTTTGAACTCTCAAAGGATCATCTTTCCTCAAAGGTGGTTGGGGTCCTTAAATAGCCCCCCCACACCAACCCTGAGGCAACTTAGTCATTAAAGACTATGAAAGACATCCCTCATACTTTATGTCAAAACATTAAATGCCTGATGCACTAGTTGTCCCCTACGTCATAAACATTAAATGCCAAGACATGCCTTTTGCCTAACCACTGTATGTCAGGGGGTTGTTGTTGCAGAGGTGGCTCACCAACTACCTGACAGCCCCAAATACCACGGTGGTTTACTCAAGTGAATGTCTGACATTGTTTAGATGGCTAGTGACATTACCCACAGTAGATGTGACATTAAGTAGAGGGTCGTTTGGTCCATAACTTAATGCCCGATGGAACTCCAAGCTGCTCCGCTTGAGGTTCCACGGTCAGGGTCCTTCGGTGCTTTACCAGGTGTATCAAAGATGGTCAGGACAAGCCCCAACGGTGCCCCACATCTCAATCCTCCAAACCAAATCCCTCTAAAGTTCCCACGGTGAGGTTGTTCGATAGAGCATGAAAGCTCTCCCAGGCTCTGCCAAACCTGGTCTCTTGCGAGTACCGTTCGACCTCACGCTCATTCATTATTCTCGTTACAACATTAAAGTCATTATAACTCGTAGTAAATATAAACAAAGCTATAATATGGCAAAGTAACAATAAGCTAAAGTACGAGTTGCCACGCTTGAGTTGCCACGCTGAGCTGCCTCACCAAGATGCCACGCTTGAGTTGCCACGCTGAGCTGTCTCACCAAGCTGCCACGCTTGAGTTGCCACGCTGAGCTGCCTCATCAAGATGCCACGCTTGAGTTTCCACACTGAGCTGCCTCACCGAGCTGCCACGCTTGAGTTGCCACGCTGAGCTGCCTCACCAAGATGCCACGCTTGAGTTGCCACGCTGAGCTGTCTCACCAAGCTGCCACGCTTGAGTTGCCACGCTGAGCTGCCTCACCAAGATGCCACGCTTGAGTTTCCACGCTGAGCTGCCTCACCAAGATGCCACGCTTGAGTTGCCACGCTGAGCTGTCTCACCAAGCTGCCACGCTTGAGTTGCCACGCTGAGCTGCCTCACCAAGATGCCACGCTTGAGTTGCCACGCTGAGCTGCCTCACCTAGCTGCCACGCTTGAGTTGCCACGCTGAGCCTATCCTCAGAACACTGTTGCTAATTAGTGGATTATCCCAAATCCCAGGATTACCTTCAGGCCCCCTCTATATTTGCCCCTTCGTGGAGGGATTTGTTGTGGGAACAAAAAGTGCCTCCACGAAAACTTCTTAATCCGATGAACCTTCTCTGTCTGGCCTGCGGTTTGTTCTAATGCTGAGCCTCAACTGTTCCAGCTTGAATATCTGAAATTCTCCCGAAGGACCTGCTAATATTCTCGCAGTAATGTTCGAAAAAAGCGAAAAAATTCTCCCCGATGTAACTGAGTCATAACTAAACAACGTTTGAGCTTCTGTCGAGGGGACATCGTGCCTTTTTTGAACCGTTGGGACACCTTCTTCGTTGGGGGGGTTATTGGATATGTCAGAGAAAATCTTGGCGCCCAAAACTGAATCTTGCTTAGGAAGGTAACGGTGGCTGTTCCCTAGGTGTCACTTCATTAATTGATGGCAGTTCCCCAGGTGTCACGTCATTGAATGACGTAGAGTTGTCTTTTCCATGTCAGAACACTTCCCGAAGTGCCACGTGTACATTTGAAATGATTGCAGGCGGCCACACACGTGCAATGGTGGGAAACTTAAACGACGAACTTTAAAAATTAAACGGCCAAATCACTTAAAACCATTCTTTTTCTTGCTTTCCCACTACTTGCTTCAAATTTCCTTCGTTTTTTTAGAGAGAGAGAGAAAAAGCTTCCATTGTTGATCGTCTGAAATCTCTATTGCTGTTCGACCTTGTGCCGTCCTGTTCTTGCTCTCATCTTCTTCGCCACCTCCTGTGGTTGTGCTTCCGCCATTGTCGTGCTCAGGATCCTCTGACTCAAGGTTGTTTTCTGTTTGCTCTAACACTCTGTCATGGCGTCTCAAAGTTACCCCACCATCTCTTCAACCAGTGCGCCGCCTGCTACTGCTGTTGCCACCACTACTGGTGCCTCTGCCTTGGACGTTGTCCGTCGTGAACAATTAAGGTTTTATCGTCGCTCTCCCATTTTTGGCGAAGGTGATTGCTTTGCTGCTGCTTGCAAGACTGTCAATTTTGAATGCAAGTTTGAGTCCTTAGTGCTGGGTGACGAGAACGAAGAACCCTCGAAGTGGGGCTTTCTTCCTCCAGAGGGGACTCTCCGGTTTCGTCTGGAGCGAGGGGACTTCCAATGGTCCCAAATTGACTTCGAAGCACCAGGTGGTTCTCCTGCCCATTTTGCTGCTTGGAACTCTCACATGGTGAGTTCCTATGGTGATATTTTGAGTAAGATTGGCCTTCAACGGGCCAAATGGTTTGGTGAGTTTACTCTCTCCAAAAATAATGCTGCTCTCCCCATTCTTGTTTCTCGTTGGAACGTGACGACTCACACATTTATTGCTGCGTGGGGCGAGTTCACGATAACCCTAGAAGATGTCTGCGAGCTTCTGGGGCTCGAAGCAACAGGTCATGAGCCTTATATCGATGAGCCTCTCGATGCCGAAGAGACTGCTGACCGTTTGGCGTTGGACCGAATATGCCGAAGTTGCATCGGTTCTTCAAACAAAGCTACCTTCACTCCGCTGATTAACTATTTCTTCAAGGGTTCTAGTGAAGGTAGTTCTTCAATTTCAACGGATGCCCCTGGCCAAGGTACTTCGTTAGAGCTCCCTTCTTACATCCTTGTGATTCTGTCCCGTTTTCTTTTGACGGGAAAACCAAACGATCATCCCCGAAGGGACCTTATCAACATATCCCTTCGTTTGGCCCGGGGCATCAAACTTCCTTTGGCTGCAATTGCCCTAGGGTCCCTCTACACCTGGCTTGACAGAACGTTGTTCGATATGGAACGATCCCTTGGCCGTTATAACATGGCCAATTTTGCTAACAGCGTCCTTCTAACCAGCTTTCTTTACGTGCGCTTTCCTGTTGTGGCGGCTAAGGCCAACCATCCTCCTTCTGGGGAAACTATTCTGCCCCCCCCCCCCCCCCGCTCTTATATTTATCACAAGAGGCAGAGCCGAAAAGAGATGATCGCCTCAATTGATCGTTTTGAGGACTTTGTTATGAGGCCTTACGGAGAGGACGCCTTTGTTCATAGTTGTGATTTCTTTCAGCACGAATCCAGGGTGGTACAGGTGGGGGTAGACATTGAAGATCCTCAGTTAGCCGTGGTGCTTCTCCTTTCTCCGGGGTATCTGCCTTCCTACACCGAGTGGGGATATTCCAGCGAACATTACAACCCCAATCGGTGTAGTCGTCAATTTGGGTTTGATCAGGGGGCTCCTCGCTCAGTTTTCCAATCCTCAAACCCGAAGGTTAGCTTTAGTGAGGCATGTTCCTTATTTTCCTCCACTGCTGCGTGGGAGATAAGTGAATCAATGGCTGGGAGAGTCACCATTCCCTCCAACAAGAGGCAAGGGAATGTGACCAGTCTATTTTCCACGAAGTTCTGGCCGAGACAACTGGCTAACATTGCTGAATTCATAGATGGCGAGCCTGTGTACCCTCCAGTTCTTTCGTTTTCTGCGATGGAGCTGGGACTCAAAGGCAACTCCGTTCTGGGGATTGAGTTCCCTCTAAGCAAAACCCCTAAGGGGCCTTCCGAAGAGCTACCTCCCTTATGCCCCATGACTCCCACTGCCATATCCAAAGCGAAAAGTGTTGGGGTATCCAGGAAGACTGCTCCTTCGACTGGAGCTACTGCTGATGAAGGGTCTTCGCAGCCGTCGACCAAGAAGGCCAAGAGTGGGGTGGCTTCCACGAAAAAGGCAAAGTCCAAATCCCAGATTCCTGTGGCAGCCCTTCCCATAGCCTCCGTTCCTCCTCCCATGTCTCCTGAAAGGGCCGAGAGGTTAAGGAGGGAGGCGCAGGCTGAGGTAGATCGGGTGAATGCAGAGTTTCAACGGCGCGCTGTCGTCATTCCTCCCTCGGTTGCCTTCCCCACCATCGTCGTCGAACCCACTGAGCCAGCTGCAAAGAGGAGAAAAGGTTCGAAGGTTCCTCAAGCCACTGGTAGTGCCATGACAAGGCTGAGGAGGAAGACTTTAGGCACCAAGTCCCAGCGGAAGCAAGCTTCCCCGGTGCAAGCTTCTCATTCTTCTTCCCATTCTGAGGTATGCACACTTGTCTTGTTCTCTTTTCTTCTTTGGTTAGAGCAAGCCGGATTTGCTTATATATATTGTTCTTAACTACTTTGGTGCAGGGACTTAAAGAAACGGGGCCTCGTTCTCCTAGCCCCCCAAGTCCCCCCATTAGCCGTTTCGTGGGCGGTCGCTGTGGGGCCATCTCATCCGATACGACCCCACCCCGTTCGCCAATGACCGGGCTTACTTACGCCCGTCGTTCAATCTCAAGACGGGTGGGGGAGGAAGTTGAGGAGGGTGAGGTTATAGAGCCCGTGGGTGTCTCTTCGCCACCAGAGACAACACAATCTGAGATGCCTACTCCAGTCCCCTCTGGCTCACTGGCTTCCTCTGAGGCTGTTCTCCCCCTCGTTCTGGTTGCTGCAGGTGATCCTGAGGTAATTATTTCATAATTAAATTTGTCTGATCTGGCATTCCTTCTCTTTCACCCCGTTCTGTGTGCTGAATTTAGGATGTTGGTTGCCCTAGGTCAAAGTATCCTCGCTGCTAGCAAACATTCTCCGTCCAACGGTGCTGGCCAGACCTCTGGCCACAGTGCCCCTTTTCAACGTTCTGACTGAGGTAAGTTATTCTTGGATACATTTCGCCCTTTTTTCTGTATTTGTTCCTCTTTACTAACATTGGCTTTTATATTGCAACTTTCTCCTGATCTTTCACCACCCTCATCTATTCCCGATGAACCCCTTGCTCTTGCTTTGGTACCTTATGTGGGCGAGGGAACTATGCCGATGGTTGAGGTTTCTGGGGCCAGAGACCCCGTTGAGGCCGATGAGGTAACAAGTCCCCTCCCAACGATTCCTGCCACTTTAACCTCCGTGATAGCTCCCACTCCTGCCCCTGTTATGATTCAGGTACTTTCTTAATTCTCTGCTTAAACTCCTTCTTATAATAGTGACTTAACAACGAAAACGTTTGTTAAGATTTTTTATATAATCTCCACCTTATAACGGTGACTTAACAACGAAAACGCTTGTTAAGATTTTTATATAATCTCCACCTTATAACGGTGACTTAACAATGAAAACACTTGTTAAGATTTTTATATAATCTCCACCTTATAACGGTGACTTAACAACGAAAACGCTTGTTAAGAATTTTATATAATCTCCACCTTATAACGGTGACTTAACAACGAAAACGCTTGTTAAGATTTTTATGTAATCTCCACCTTATAACGGTGACTTAACAACGAAAACGCTTGTTAAGATTTTTCATATAATCTCCACCTTATAACGGTGACTTAACAATGAAAATGCTTGTTAAGAATTTTATATAATCTCCACCTTATAACGGTGACTTAACAATGAAAACGCTTGTTAAGATTTTTCATATAATCTCCACCTTATAACGGTGACTTAACAACGAAAACGCTTGTTAAGATTTTCCATATCCTTATTTGGGCTTTTCTTTTCAGTTTGCTCGGGAAGATTCGCCCCCAGTCCTCTCACCTGTAGGCTAGCCCTTTCGAGAACCTGACGCTTCGGAAAATTCAATTCATGATGATCAAGGTTCTACGACTGGTGCTGCAGTCGAGAGCGAATCTGGGTGTGAGGTCCCTCTTCCCGACCTAGCTCCTCACTCGTTCTGCCTCATGGTGCTTCGGAAATCTCCTCAAATGCCCGTCAACCATCGGCTGGTGATTGAACAATTGGTGGATCGCCATCCTGAGACCTTCACACCGGATTGCCTGCGCTCAAATATTCATGTGATGAGTCACAGGCTGCAAGGCATGGCGATCGTTGTTGCTGAAATTGCTAGTACCCCCACTGCCAGTGTTACCAGATCCCTTCTCAACCAATTTCTAGGTTTTCTGAAGGAGTTGGAGCGTGATGGTTTTCGTTTTGACTGGCTTATAACGCATCTGAAGACTTTGAAGAACCAGCAACTGATCGGCCAGAGGGAAGTGCTGATAAAGCACCAGGAGGACCAACGGGCTGAGGAGGTTAAGTTAGCTGAGCTCGCACCTCTTTTGGAATCGGCGGATGAAGAAGTAACGAATGCCGAAGAAGCTCTGCGTTTGGCCAAGCTAAAACGGGAAAGGCTCCTTATTGAACGCGCCCAGGTGCAAACCAGGCTAGAGGTTGCTGTCAACGCTCAAAATTCCTTTGCATCAGCTTCTTCGGGCCTTCCCGGGGATTTTTTCTCTTCCCCGGATCTGTGGTTTCTCTTAGGGTAGTAAAACTCCTGTACATATTTTCTTTCTTTCATTCATGTAATTCTTGGGCAATAGTTCCCCATTTTGCTTGTAATGCTCTCTTCTTTAATGAATGAAAGAATGTACATTTTTCAATTTATCTCTGAGTTATGTCTGCTTTCATATATCAATGTCTATACTTCACATCATCAGTAAAACTTGTATATTCATAATAAAAAGACCCAATACATCGATGGTACAACCTAACTGTCTACACATGATATACTTTCATCCATTTATTGTTAATTTTGAATGGCCTATCTTCCTCCAATTTAGAAATTAGGCAATAACCTGAATCATGAGCTTCGTTCACGATGAAAGGTCCCTCCCAATTAGCTGCGAACTTTGGCAGAGGAAGTCCCCTAATGTGTTTCACTGCTGCCTTCAAAACGAGATCTCCCTCCACGAACCTCCTTGGTCTTACCATGTTGTCATATGCCCTAGAGAGCTGCCTTGTATACATTTGAAAATGTTGCATCGCGTTGTCTCTGTGTTCATCCAATGCCTCCAACTGCACATGCCTGTTCTGAGGGATCATGCTACTTCGCAAGGCGTATCGAGCCGAGGGAACTTCCAACTCCACTGGAAGAATTGCCTCAGCCCCATAGACAAGGGAGAACGGAGTGTACCCTATGGGCTTCCTCTTCGTCGTTCGATAGGCCCACAACACTGTTGGTATCTTGTCATCCCACGATCCTGGAAAGTCCTCCATCGTTTTAGCCAAGATATTAACCAGAGTTTTGTTAGTTGCTTCAGCCTGACCATTCCCCTTCGGGTATGCCACCGTTGAAGTGTGATGAACAATGGAGTACTTGTCTGTGAGCATCGTTACTTCTGAGTTGACGAAGGGAGTCCCATTATCTGAGAGAATAACCTTTGGGATCCCAAAACGGCAAATGATATACTCTCTGATGAAGCTACTCACTACCCCAGCCGTTGCCCTTCTAAGTGGTATTGCTTCAGCCCATTTTGTAAAGCACTCCGTTGCTACCAGTATCCATATCTTGCCCCTCGACGAAGGATGTATCGCCCCCACGAGGTCGAACGCCCAAGTGTGGAAAGGATAAGGTGTTGCCAGAGAGTGTAAGTCCACCGATGGGGCATGGATCATATTTCCATGAAGCAGGCAAGCCTTGCATTTTCGGACAAATTCGGCGGAGTCTTTCTCTATCGTTGGCCAATAATACCCTAACATCATCAGCTGATCATATAACTTGACCCCTCCCATGTGAGCTAGGTCATGGGCTTGTTTGAGGACCTCAGTTGCTTCTTCTTTTGTAATGCAACACAATGGCCTGTTGAAGTACCCCCTTCGATAAAGCTGCCCCTCTTGGATATAGAACCTCGGGGCCCTTCGCCTTAGTCCCATCGCATCCATTTTCTCTGTTGGGACAATTCCATCCTGAATAAAGTCGATATAGGGCTGCCTCCAGTCTGTTTGGGCTTCAATGAAATGGCACTCAGCTGCTTCGAAAAATAGCTGACACTTATCACAATTCCGTTGTAATTCTGCCGCATCCTGTTTCATTTTAGGCCAAAAATATCCCCCTCTTTGAATTCTCCTATAAAGAGGTATCTCAGTTGTTTCGCAGTGCTCCTCGTGTGTTTTCTTCAACCTCCGCTCTGCCTCCTCTGGCCCAATGCATCTTGATAACCATCCCCCTGCATTTCTGTAGTAAAGATTTCCCTGGTTTGTAAAGTATTGGGCTAACTCTCTTAGTCCCATAGCTCCTTCGCCAGACTCCAGTTGCTTCCTGCCCTCTCCTCTCCAATCCGCGTCTCCCTCCATCGGTAGTATTGACTGCACCACCGAAGGAGCTGTTCTTCGTTGGATTGTAACAATAGTCGTATCGCACCTCATGACCATTTTTTGAGCAATAGTGGCATAAGCGTGTGGATGACGGTTCATCGTTCTGGGATGTCTTCTAATTTTGGTCCGATGGAACTGGCTGAGGAGCCTTTGAATGATCGTTCTGTACGGTGCCAAACTCATGTGTTTCAACGTATATTCTCCGTTAACTTGCTGAATTACTAAGTTCGAGTCACCCTTGACGCAGAGTGAACGGATTCCTCTTCGAAGAGCCTTCAGCAACCCTGGTACCAACGCTTCGTATTCTGCTTCGTTATTGGAGCAAGGGAAATCCAGTTTGTAGGAAAGGCAAATCTCCTCCGTTCCTTTTGAAAGGATGACCCCTGCCCCTCCTTTTTTCTCTGCCAAAGACCCATCAAACTGCATCGTCCATTCCTCATCGGTTGCATCCAGATAGTTAGCTTGCAAGTCGTCTCCCGGAATGTCTTCTTTAGGTGGTTCAAATGTTCCAGATGGAAAGATTGCCAACAGATCGGCATACGCCTGGCTCTTGATGGCATGAGGAATCACACACTTTAAATCATATTCGGAGAGAATAAGGAACCACCTAGCTGCCCTGCCAATCAAGATAGTTCTAGCCAATAAATACTTAATAGGATCACATCTAGTTACAATATGAATTGTAAAAGACAACATATAATGTCTAAGTTTTTGTGCTACAAAGACTAAGGCCAAACAATGCCTTTCTAGGCTGCTATATCTAATCTCTGGCCCATGTATGATCCTACTGAGGTAATACACCGGTCGTTCTTGCCCGTCAATCTCTTGTGCCAGTAAGGCTCCAACGGACCTTGTAGTGGAGGTGAGGTACAGCTGCAACGGTACTCCTGCCTGTGGAGGAACCATGATTTGTGGTGAAACGAGCAGCTTCTTCAACTCATCAAGAGACTCCTGGTGATCCTTTTCCCATCTGAACTTTGTGTTCTTTCGTAGCAGCTGCATCAACGGGTGTGTTACCTCGGCCAATCCTGGTACAAATCTTCTGAGGTAGGAGACTTAACCGAAGAAACTTTTCAGCTCCTTCGCCGTTCTTGGGCACGGCATTTCTAAGATCGCGCGTTGTTTATCCTGGTCCATCTGCACCCCTTGTCGATCAACTACAAAGCCTAGAAACTTCCCGCATGTTACTCCGAAGACGCACTTCAATGGGTTCATCTTTAATTTATACTTCCTACATCGAGTAAACACCCTCTTTAAGTCGTTTAGGTGGGAATCCTCCTTCTTCGATTTGATGACCAAATCGTCCACATAGAATTCTACAAATTTGTGGAAGAAATCGTGAAAAATGGCCATCATTGTTCTTTGATAAGTAGCTCCCGCGTTCTTAAGTCCAAACGGCATTACTTTGTACATGAAATTGCCCAACGGGGTTCTGAACGCCATTTTCTCTGCGTCCGCGGGGTCCATCTTGATTTGGTTGTACCCTACGTACCCATCCATGAAGCTATACATCTCATGCCCAGCCGTGGCATCTATCAGGCTATCAATGGAGGGTAGAGGGAACTCATCTTTGGGGCAAGCCCTGTTCAGATCTCTAAAATCCACACAGATCCTTATTTGGCTCTTGTCCTTCTTCCCTACTGGCACAATGCTAGATAGCCACAGGGGATGTTGTATTGGTTTGATGAATACTGCTGCCAATAAACGCTGAACCTCTTCCTTGATCTTCAAGTCCAACTCAGGTTTATAAGTTCTTGTTGCCTGTTTTACCGGGATGGCTGAAGGTGTCACGTTTAGCTTGTGGCAGCTCACTTCCTCATCTAGCCCTTCCATTTCAGTATACTTCCATGCAAAGAAATCTATAAACTCCCGGATTAGCCCAACCAGGGCTTCTCTCTTCGCCTTACCGAGATCCTTCGCGATGAAGATGGGCCTCGGGTCTTCCCCTTCTCCTGCCAGGTTCAACTGCTCCAACTCTTGTGCCTGGGGCTTCGGTTGATTTGCCATGTAGTCTGGTTCTTCGGCGACCTCCTCCACGAACTCCTGTATGTTGGAGTTGTCTATCACCATACACTATCCCTGTTGATCTACCAAAAAACACTCATATAACGGGTCAGCCCCATCCTCGGTCTCTTCGGCCGCCCGCTCACATCGTTATAAACGGTATACCACCTTCCCCTCCTCAGTGACCACCTTCTTGCATTGCCTATTGTTAGCTGTTGCCAAGGCCTTCCTCTTCCTTTCTCTCGAAGCCTCAGCGATCCTTCCCCCCGAAAAGTGACTCAGCACGCTTTGCCGTTGGACCTCATGCTCCATAGGGTCCACTCTAAGCCTCGCTTTGTTTTTGAGCTGCCTTATGGTATTTTGAGGTCGAGGGATCACCTGACGGGTTTCTTCGGTCCTTACCCCTTCGTTACTCGTGGCTTCTTTACTTTGCTCGTTCAGAGGCCCCATTCTATCTTTGATCGAGGGAACCTATGCCCCCTCCATTCTTCTCGTTAGGACTCGAGCGTCCTCTTCCAACTCCGTATAAAAGGCCGCATCTACAAAGTGAGCTTCCTCGATAGCAAAAGGCCTTTTTGTAGCCCTAATGGTCACTTCTGTTCCTTTGACATTCGCCTTGGCGCATTGATGATATGTTGAAGGAACTAAACCTTGATTGTGCATCCACACTCTTCCTATTAGTAGATGATAGGAAGTTGCACTTTCTATTACATGGAACTTGATGTGGGAACTCAGATTTCCCATTACAATTCCCACATTCACATACCCAATGGATTTGGAAGATTGGTTGTCATACCCTGAAATTACCAGAGGCATGGGGACCAACCTTTCTTCTGGGATATCAGCTGCGTGGAAGGAGTTGATCGGCATAATGTTGATGGAAGCGCCCCCATCCATAAGCGTTCTTGCAAAACTAACCCCATTGATACTGGCCGTCACATACAAGGGTCTGTTATGAGGGAACCTTACAGCTCTATCTGCATCGCTGAAGGTCACCTCTGAAAAGAACTTTTTCACCACCCTCGCCATGGGTCCCCTCCATTTCAACGCGGGAACCGCGTCCTTTCTCGCGATGTCTAGGATCGCCCGAGTTATTTCCAGTCTGCTCTCCTTTGGTATCCCCACTTGATCGAAGAACCAAGAGAATTTTGGGGATTTTGAAACTGCGCTGTACTCAACGACTGCCTCCATTTCCTCGCCTTCAACGCTGTATACGTCTTCCACGTCTTTAGCGCTTGCTTCATCGTAGGCTAAAATTACGTTAGCCATTCCTGTGGTGCAACGTTCCAGAGTTTCTTCGAATTCCCTTTGCCTCATTATTGACCTTCCTTCTCCTCTTTCCGCCTCATCGTCGTAGGCCGTCACCAAGTTGGCCCCATGTGCTGGAAGCGGGTTGTTGTCAACGTTTTGTGGGGGGATCTGCAGCGTCCCTGCCTTCATGTACTTGTCAATGATTCTTCTTAGTGTGAAGCAGCTCTCTGTCGGGTGCTGGATCTTTCGATGAACCTGACAATACCTAGGATCCGCCTTCGTTGCGTCATCGGGTTCCTCCGAAGGAACGCCTTTTGGCAGGTAAACCGTTCCACCCTGGACCATGGCATTATAACAACTCACCGCCTCTTCTATCGTGCATGGTAACGGTGGTGGGTCTTCTCTATCTCTTCCAAACTTCCTTTTGTTGTCCTTCTTCGCCGCCTTACCCCCATCTGTTCCTTCGGTGTATCCCACCCGTGGGGGTTGAGGCCTTCCTCCCCCAGGTTGTATCGGCTGTCTGAATATCATAGGCACCACCACCGGGTTTGGTCGTACGACCAATGAGATGTTCCTTGCAGATTTTAAGAATGCCGAAAAAGTTCCCTCGCGCGTCTCATTGATAAGATGGCAGATGTACTCCGGGAGTAGTCATTCGGCACAGATTTGTAATAGTTTGGATTCCTTGGCCTCCTCTCTCACGTCCAGAGACCTTTCCCTGAACCTTCGAACGTACGCCACCACGTCTTCTCCTGGTCGTTGCTTCTCTCTCCCTAGTTGGGTCAGAGTGAATTCATCCTCTGCTAGAAAGAACTTTTGGACAAACAGCACATGCATCTCTTCCCACGTGGAAATACTTTTAGGGGCCAAATAAGAATACCACGTGTATGCTTTATCGGTTAGGGATTTGGAAAACTCCCTCAACCTGAGTTTCTTGTTGTTGCAATGCGCCCCTAGGTGCTCAATAAAACGTTTAATGTTCTCTTTCAGATTCCCACCCTTCCCTGTGTATTTTTCAAAGATGGGGGGAATATAATCCCTCGGGTAAGGCTCATCGTTGTATTCCTGAGGATAAGGTGTCCTAAAGTCATCATAGACTGAAGCTACCTCACCTATAAACTGTGAGGAAGCCTGCACAAACTTTAACATCTCCTTTTTCATTTCTCTCCTCATTTCCTCCATGGGCGATGGGGAAACCACCAATGGGGGTGTTGGCTGAATGACCGTAACAGTTGGAGCCATCGTTACGGCTGGTGCCGTTGATACTCCAGAGATTCCCATTGCCAGATTCACGATGGAGGGCATGCTTGCCGGGGCTGCTCCCGTTGTACCTGCGCCCGGTGGAAGCGTTGGAGCTGCCCCTGGTGTTACGAAGGAATTGGCGTCAAGTCCTCCCAGCACCGTTGAAGCTGCAGGAGTTTGCAAAAACTCATAGAACTTGCTCATGAGGAGGGTCATCTGGGCAGGTCCCAGCCCAGCGCTCGTGGAAGCCTGCGTCACTCCTTGAGCGCCCTTTGTTGTCTGAACTGGGGGCACCTCTATTCGAGGAGCTCCGCTCCTTAAAGCCTCCAACTCCACCGCTGCTTGCTCTTCACTGTGTTGGATATCATCAAAGTTGAGCCTTCGATTAACGTTATCTTGCGCCATACTTCTTCCTTAGAAGAATGCCTCCCCAGCAGAGTCGCCAAATGTAGGAGGGTAGTTTAGATAAGATGGAGGCGTAACCCCTTTTAAGTATGGTTATGGCAAGGTTAGTTAGAGAAACACTAGTGATTTAGCCACAAGACACAAAGAGCGGTTTGGAAGGTATGGAACCCATCTTATACTCACAAATCTCGTGTATAACTCTCAATATAATAAAGAACTTCAGAAATAACTTGGCTAGAGGGAGAGAGAAGTAAGCACCCTAGATACACCTTGGTAGGCAGGCAAAACATACTAAAACAACTCTCAAGGGTCTCTGTTATGTATTAAAAGCTTTGTAATAAATGACAATGGTGAGTGGATAAGCCCTCTAGTTTGCAATAATTCTCTCTCTGATGTATCTCTAGCAATAACTTTTTGAACTCTCAAAGGATCATCTTTCCTCAAAGGTGGTTGGGGTCCTTAAATAGCCCCCCCACACCAACCCTGAGGCAACTCAGTCATTAAAGACTATGAAAGACATCCCTCATACTTTATGTCACAACATTAAATGCCTGATGCACTAGTTGTCCCCTACGTCATAAACATTAAATGCCAAGACATGCCTTTTGCCTAACCACTGTATGTCAGGGGGTTGTTGTTGCAGAGGTGGCTCACCAACTACCTGACAGCCCCAAATACCACGGTGGTTTACTCAAGTGCATGTCTGACATTGTTTAGATGGCTAGTGACATTACCCACAGTAGATGTGACATTAAGTAGAGGGTCGTTTGGTCCATAACTTAATGCCCGATGGAACTCCAAGCTGCTCCGCTTGAGGTTCCACGGTCAGGGTCCTTCGGTGCTTTACCAGGTGTATCTAAGATGGTCAGGACAAGCCCCAACGGTGCCCCACTTCTCAATCCTCCAAAACAAATCCCTCTAAAGTTCCCACGGTGAGGTTGTTCGATAGAGCATGAAAGCTCTCCCAGGCTCTGCCAAGCCTGGTCTCTCGCGAGTACCGTTCGACCTCACGCTCATTCATTATTCTCGTTACAACATTACAGTCATTATAACTCATAGTAAATATAAACAAAGCTATAATATGGCAAAGTAACAATAAGCTAAAGTACGAGTTGCCACGCTGAGCTGCCTCACCAAGATGCCACGCTTGAGTTGCCACGCTGAGCTGCCTCACCAAGATGCCACGCTTGAGTTGCCACGCTGAGCTGTCTCACCAAGCTGCCATGCTTGAGTTGCCATGCTGAGCTGCCTCACCAAGATGCCACGCTTGAGTTGCCACGCTGAGCTGCCTCACCAAGCTGCCACGCTTGAGTTGCCACGCTGAGCTGCCTCACCAAGATGCCACGCTTGAGTTGCCACGCTGAGCTGTCTCACCAAGCTGCCACGCTTGAGTTTCTACGCTGAGCTGCCTCACCAAGATGCCATGCTTGAGTTGCCACGCTGAGCTGCCTCACCAAGCTGCCACGCTTGAGTTGCCACGCTGAGCTGCCTCACCAAGATGCCACGCTTGAGTTGCCACGCCGAGCTGTCTCACCAAGCTGCCACGCTTGAGTTGCCACGCTGAGCTGCCTCACCAAGCTGCCACGCTTGAGTTGCCACGCTGAGCTTATCCTCAGAACACTGTTGCTAATTAGTGGATTATCCCAAATCCCAGGATTACCTTCAGGCCCCCTCTACAGTGTCTATGTGAATACAACGTGAGTAGGTATGTGAGTGATATGATATGAAAACAATTCCTGAAAATCACTTACACAATCAAGTAATCATGTTCACCGAATAATGACTTAAAATATATTCAATAAACTGAGACAGTCAAATATTCACAATCTTATTTTTCAGAAAACAAATATTCGATTAAATAAAATTTTAATCTAAAATCTTATCAAGACTATTTTCACAAATATTTCAGATTAAATCAAAACAGTCTTAAGCACACAAGAAAATAATATTCAGTTCAGATTTTAAATCATCACAAATCATATTTTAAAAATCTTAGGTTTAACTTTATAAACCGCAAACAATACAAATCTGAATATTACCAAATATTTTCTGAAAAATCTATTTTAAAACAATATGTTTAAAAACATTCAAGATCTCACAAATAAGTTACAAGCAGAATATTCACACAAAAATTAATTTCGTGAATATTGTGTGTTTGTGTAAAAATATTAGATCTAAAGAGTGATCTAAAAATACACACAAAGATGAGAGAACTCACTTACAAAAATTATATACACTTGAAAATCGTAAGTGCAGATTTAGAATTAGAGAAGTCCAATCTTCATTTTCGTTTTGATAGAAATCAACACTTGAAGATGACACAAAAATAATCTGGTTTAATATCTCTCTCTCTCTAAAAATTTTGACAGAGTTTAACTACAAAAATAAATTTCTCAGCTCTGCAAAACTGATACACAAAGGATACTATTTATAGAGTGCACAAGTGTGTGCAGATTGGTGTAAAATAGGGTCACATGGATCACCAAAGAAATACACACAACCATTGATTGATACAGATATAAGGGCTCACAAAGAAACACAGCGTGTAGTGTTAAAAATGTGACACGTGTAGTGCAAGATGTAAGCAACTAACAAAACTAAGAAAATCGATTTTAAAACACAGTCGTTTTGAAAAACTGAACGCCTGATGTGAACACCACACAGCGTACCGAAGATTCAATATAAATATTACCGTTGCAAAACTTTAGAGACACGGTGTCGTTTATAAAAATGGCAGCCAACTGTGATCAGAAAACTTCCAACGTCGTCGTTTTAGTAAAAACGAAAATCAATTTTGATTTTTTAAAAAAAAAAACGCGACGTCATTTATAAAACCAATACCTGTTATGCGCCAGCTGTATTGCACTTTAAAATAAATTACAGCTGAACCCATACCCCAATACGCGATATCAACTTTTCAAGAATGATGGGACAATAGAGAGGGGCGGTCAAAACAAAAGAGGCCACAGTTAATTTTGGCTATAGAAAAGGCAACCTGGAAACTATTAAAGTCTATAAGGGAATGGTCAAATCGACAGGTTCTATGGCCAACATATAACATATATGACATACATTACATATATTATACATAAAAAAGATAAGACACGCATATAACATATAAACATACACGCATGCATAACAACATGTAAGCATGACACATATTATATAGCATACATATATATACAATATATAAACATGCCATAGCATCTTTAAGAGCATATATAAAAAGCCAAGCACATATAAAATATACTAATATATAAAACATTCGCACATACAAACATATATAAAACTTGCATAATATTATATACACGCACATGCATATTTCATATCAAAAAAAAAAAAATTAACTTCAAAAAAAAATATTTTGCACCTTTTATTAAAAAAAATATTTAGTGTCAAACTTATTTTTCAAGAAATATTTTTCTTATAAAAATTTCAAATAAAGTTTTGAACTCAAAAACAATTTTATTATGACGAAACAAAATACTATCATAAGATATCATAAATAAAAATGCAGATGAAAGTGGTGTCGTGTCCTACTTGACAACAATTCCTATGAGCCGTAGAAAATGAGATTACCTTTTTCTGAGAGGGAGGACTGAATCGAGTGCTCATTTGATGTAGATGAACAAGGAGTGCTTGGCGTTGATAGGGAGACACGGAATCCGAGATTAATAAAATATTTTGTCAAAATTCGAGTCTAACTAGATGAAGTCCTATATAGCTAAAGCACGAAAAGCTAATCTTATGTGTGCTCCATATAGGGTCCTTCAAACTCCCCCATTGGACTAATTTTGACAAAACCCTTGAGTACATCAAATGATATACTAAGGAAAAATAATTCCTAATCTGTCCTATACAAAAGAGTATCTAACTACCCACCCATCCTAGAAAGAAAAAGACAAGACTCGGATGCACGGTTGACGAAAACCTGCAAAACATAAATACCCTTTCTGCCGAGAGAAATCAAGTTAGAGTATCTAACTACCCACAAATCCTAGAAAGAAAAAGACAAGATTCGGATGCACAGTTGATGAAAACCTGCAAAACATAAATACACTTTCTGGCGTGAGAAATCAAGTTAGTAGCATTTGCTCTACCAAAATAATAATACAACAGCATTAAATGTGCAGGAAATAACTAAACAGAATATGTATGAACACGAGACTAGAATATGTAACTTGAGCGTGCGGCTGCAATAGACTTTAATGTGTGGGAGTAAATTTATTGTTGAGTAAACACCTTAAACCTACGAGTTTATACGAATGATGCAAAGGGGACCAAATTAAACTTTTACTTAATATGTTAACTTTATGAAAATGAATTTGATTTTCAAAGTCAATTAACAGTCCAAATTATTATGTTGTTAAATCAAGGTGATTTACAAAAATAATAACCAATTCAGTTTTTAGGTGAGTTTATATTTATTTAAACCTACCCTTTTCAAGTGAGGTGATATACAAAAAATATAAAGCACACTGTGTTTATTTTACGTCGCAAAAACCCTTCCTCGGGAAAAATGACGAACTCCTCTAGGAGTTACCTAATCTTCTTCCACTAAAACAATAAATCAATAGGAACGATTTACAAACAACAAACTCGACAAATAAAGAAGAAAGATATAGCGATTACCCCACTCGACTAAGACTCCTGCCTGGTTGCTTATTATGTTCTCTCTTTAAGTCTGTCCTCGCTTGTTTTTGTGTTCTACACTTCTCAACTTCTCCCTTTTGGTCTTCTTAGCTCAAGATTAGCTTAGTGCCTATTGTTATTTTCTAGTGAAGTGATAGTGCGTGGTGTACTATCCTATATGAATACACACAGAATGCAATGCAACAAACTATATCACCTATATATCTTTGCAATTCTTATGTCATTCAAATCAAGTCTTCTTGACTTTGAATACAATTTTGAAAACCTTTCTTTTCTTTGTTTCAAATCTTGAACACTAGACTTGTTCAAATATTTACACAAATATGTGTCTATGTGAACACAACGTGAGTAGGTATGTGAGTGATCTGATATGAAAACAATTCCTGAAAATCACTTACACAATCAAGTAATCATGTTCACCGAATAATGACATCAAATATATTCAATAAACTGAGACAGTCAAATATTTACAATCTTATTTTTCAGAAAACAAATATTAGATTAAATAAAATTTTAATCTAAAATCTTATCAAGACTATTTTCACAAATATTTCAGATTAAATCAAAACAGTTTTAAGCACACAGGAAAATAATATTCAGTTCAGATTTCAAATCATCACAAATCAGATTTTAAAAATCTTAGGTTTAACTTTCTAAACCACAAACAATACAAATCTGAATATTACCAAATATTTTCTGAAAAATTCGTTTTAAAAGAAAATGTTTAAAAACATTCAAGATCTCACAAATAAGTCACAAGCAGAATATTCACACAAAAATTAATTTCGTGAATAGTGTGTGTTTGTGTAAAAATATTAGATCTAAAGACTAATCTAAAAATACACACAAAGATGAGAGAACTCACTTATAAAAATTATATACACTTGAAAAATTGTAAGTGAAGATTTAGAATGAGAGAAGCCCAATCTTCATTTTCGTTTTGACAGAAATCAACACTTGAAGATGACACAAAAATAATCTGGTTTAATCTCTCTCTCTCTCTAAAATTTTTGACAGTGTTTAACTACAAAAATAAAATTCTCAGCTCTGCAAAAATTATACACAAAGGATACTATTTATAGAGTGCACAAGTGTGTGCAGATTGGTGTAAAATAGGGTCACATGGATCACTAAAGAAATACACACAACCATTGATTAATACAGATATAAGGGCTCACAAAGAAACACAAAGTGTAGTGTTAAAAATGTGGCATGTGTAGTGCAAGATGTAAGAAACTAACAGAACCAAGAAAATCGATTTTAAAACACAGTCGTTTTGAAAAACTGAGCGCCAGCTGTGAACACCACACAGCGTACCAAAGACGCAATAGAAATATTACCGTTGCAACACTTTAGAGACACGGTGTCATTTATAAAAATGGAAGCCAACTGTGATCAGAAAACTTCCAACGTTGTCGTTTTAGTAAAAACGAAAATCAAATTTGGTTTTTTTTTAAAAAAAAACGACTTCATTTATAAAACCAATTCCTGTTATGCGCCAGCTATATTGCACTTTAAAATAAATTACAGCTGAACCCATACCCCAATACGCGATATCAACTTTTCAAGAATGATGGGACAATAGAGAGGGGCGGTCAAAATAAAATAGGCCATAGTTAATTTAAACTATAGAGAAGGTCACCTACAAACTATTAAAGTCTATAAGAGAATGGTCAAATCGGCAGGTGCTATGGCCAACATATAACATATATAACATACATTACATATATTATACTTATAAAAGATGAGACACGCATATAACATATAAACATACACGCATGCATAACGACATGTAAGCATGATACATATTATATAGCATACATATATATACAATATATAAACATGCCATAGCATCTTTAACAACATATATAAAATGCCACGCATATATAAAATATACTAATATATAAAACATACAAACATACAAACATATATAAAACTTGTATAATATTATATACACGCACATGCATATTTCATATCAAAAAAAATATTTTTAACTTCAAAAAAAAAATATTCTGCACCTTTTATTAAAAAAAATATTTAGTGTCAAACTTATTTTTCAAGAAATATTTTTCTTATAAAAATTTCAAATAAAGTTTTTGAACTCAAAAATAATTTTATTATGACGAAACAAAATACTATCATAAGATATGATAAATAAAAATGCAGATGCAACATGGTGTCGTGTCCTAAGTGACAATAATTTCTATGAGCCATAGAAAATGAGATTACCTTTTTCTAAGAGGGCGGACTGAATCGAGTTCTCATTTGATGTAGATGAACAAGGAGAACATGGCGTCGATAGGGAGACACGCAATCCCAGATTACAAGAATATTTTGTCAAAATTCGAGTCCAACTAGATGAAGTCCTATATAGCTAAAGCACGAAATGCAAATCCTAGGTGTGTTCTATATAGGGACCTTCAAACTCCCCCATTGGACTAATTTTTACAAAACCCTTGAGTACATAAAATGATATACTAAGGAAAAATAATTCCTAATATGTCCTATACAAAAGAGTGTCTAACTACCCACCCATCCTAGAAAGAAAAAGACAAGACTCGGATGCACGGTTGACGAAAACCTGCAAAACATAAATACACTTTCTGCCGACAGAAATCAAGTTAGAGTATCTAACTACCCACCCATCCAAGAAAGAAAAAGACAAGATTCGGATGCACGGTTGATGAAAACCTGCAAAACATAAATACACTTTCTGGCGAGAGAAATCAAGTTAGTAGCATTTGCTCTACCAAAATAATAATACAACAGCATTAAATGTGCAGGAAATAACTAAACAGAATATGTATGAACACGAGACTAGAATATGTAACTTGAGCGTGCGGCTGCATTAGACTTTAATGTGTGGGAGTAAATTTATTGTTGAGTAAACACCTTAAACCTACGAGTTTATACGAATGATGCAAAGGGGACCAAATTAAACTTTTACTTAATCTGTTAACTTTATGAAAATGAATTTGATTTTCAAAGTCAATTAACAGTCCAAATTATTATGTTGTTAAATCAAGGTGATTTACAAAAATAATAACCAATTCAGTTTTTAGGTGAGTTTATATTTATTTAAACCTACCCTTTTCAAGTGAGGTGATATACAAAAAATATAAAGCACACTGTGTTTATTTTACGTCGCAAAAACCCTTCCTCGGGAAAAATGACGAACTCCTCTAGGAGTTACCTAATCTTCTTCCACTAAAACAATAAATCAATAGGAACGATTTACAAACAACAAACTCGACAAATAAAGAAGAAAGATATAGCGATTACCCCACTCGACTAAGACTCCTGCCTGGTTGCTTATTATGTTCTCTCTTTAAGTCTGTCCTCGCTTGTTTTTGTGTTCTACACTTCTCAACTTCTCCCTTTTGGTCTTCTTAGCTCAAGATTAGCTTAGTGCCTATTGTTATTTTCTAGTGAAGTGATAGTGCGTGGTGTACTATCCTATATGAATACACACAGAATGCAATGCAACAAACTATATCACCTATATATCTTTGCAAGTCTTATGTCATTCAAATCAAGTCTTCTTGACTTTGAATACAATTTTGAAAACCTTTCTTTTCTTTGTTTCAAATCTTGAACACTAGACTTGTTCAAATATTTACACAAATATGTGTCTATGTGAACACAACGTGAGTAGGTATGTGAGTGATATGATATGAAAACAATTCCTGAAAATCACTTACACAATCAAGTAATCATGTTCACCGAATAATGACATCAAATATATTCAATAAACTGAGACAGTCAAATATTTACAATCTTATTTTTCAGAAAACAAATATTCGATTAAATAAAATTTTAATCTAAAATCTTATCAAGACTATTTTCACAAATATTTCAGATTAAATCAAAACAGTCTTAAGCACACAAGAAAATAATATTCAGTTCAGATTTTAAATCATCACAAATCATATTTTAAAAATCTTAGGTTTAACTTTATAAACCGCAAACAATACAAATCTGAATATTACCAAATATTTTCTGAAAAATCTATTTTAAAACAATATGTTTAAAAACATTCAAGATCTCACAAATAAGTTACAAGCAGAATATTCACACAAAAATTAATTTCGTGAATAGTGTGTGTTTGTGTAAAAATATTAGATCTAAAGACTAATCTAAAAATACACACAAAGATGAGAGAACTCACTTATAAAAATTATATACACTTGAAAAATTGTAAGTGAAGATTTAGAATGAGAGAAGCCCAATCTTCATTTTCGTTTTGACAGAAATCAACACTTGAAGATGACACAAAAATAATCTGGTTTAATCTCTCTCTCTCTCTAAAATTTTTGACAGTGTTTAACTACAAAAATAAAATTCTCAGCTCTGCAAAAATTATACACAAAGGATACTATTTATAGAGTGCACAAGTGTGTGCAGATTGGTGTAAAATAGGGTCACATGGATCACCAAAGAAATACACACAACCATTGATTAATACAGATATAAGGGCTCACAAAGAAACACAAAGTGTAGTGTTAAAAATGTGGCATGTGTAGTGCAAGATGTAAGAAACTAACAGAACCAAGAAAATCGATTTTAAAACACAGTCGTTTTGAAAAACTGAGCGCCAGCTATGAACACCACACAGCGTACCAAAGACGCAATAGAAATATTACCGTTGCAACACTTTAGAGACACGGTGTCATTTATAAAAATGGAAGCCAACTGTGATCAGAAAACTTCCAACGTTGTCGTTTTAGTAAAAACGAAAATCAAATTTGGTTTTTTTTTAAAAAAAAACGACTTCATTTATAAAACCAATTCCTGTTATGCGCCAGCTATATTGCACTTTAAAATAAATTACAGCTGAACCCATACCCCAATACGCGATATCAACTTTTCAAGAATGATGGGACAATAGAGAGGGGCGGTCAAAATAAAATAGGCCATAGTTAATTTAAACTATAGAGAAGGTCACCTACAAACTATTAAAGTCTATAAGAGAATGGTCAAATCGACAGGTGCTATGGCCAACATATAACATATATAACATACATTACATATATTATACTTATAAAAGATGAGACACGCATATAACATATAAACATACACGCATGCATAACGACATGTAAGCATGATACATATTATATAGCATACATATATATACAATATATAAACATGCCATAGCATCTTTAACAACATATATAAAATGCCACGCATATATAAAATATACTAATATATAAAACATGCAAACATACAAACATATATAAAACTTGTATAATATTATATACACGCACATGCATATTTCATATCAAAAAAAATATTTTTAACTTCAAAAAAAAAATATTCTGCACCTTTTATTAAAAAAAATATTTAGTGTCAAACTTATTTTTCAAGAAATATTTTTCTTATAAAAATTTCAAATAAAGTTTTTGAACTCAAAAATTATTTTATTATGACGAAACAAAATACTATCATAAGATATGATAAATAAAAATGCAGATGCAACATGGTGTCGTGTCCTACGTGACAATAATTTCTATGAGCCATAGAAAATGAGATTACCTTTTTCTAAGAGGGCGGACTGAATCGAGTTCTCATTTGATGTAGATGAACAAGGAGAACATGGCGTCGATAGGGAGACACGCAATCCCAGATTACAAGAATATTTTGTCAAAATTCGAGTCCAACTAGATGAAGTCCTATATAGCTAAAGCACGAAATGCAAATCCTAGGTGTGTTCTATATAGGGACCTTCAAACTCCCCCATTGGACTAATTTTTACAAAACCCTTGAGTACATAAAATGATATACTAAGGAAAAATAATTCCTAATATGTCCTATACAAAAGAGTGTCTAACTACCCACCCATCCTAGAAAGAAAAAGACAAGACTCGGATGCACGGTTGACGAAAACCTGCAAAACATAAATACACTTTCTGCCGACAGAAATCAAGTTAGAGTATCTAACTACCCACCCATCCAAGAAAGAAAAAGACAAGATTCGGATGCACGGTTGATGAAAACCTGCAAAACATAAATACACTTTCTGGCGAGAGAAATCAAGTTAGTAGCATTTGCTCTACCAAAATAATAATACAACAACATTAAATGTGCAGGAAATAACTAAACAGAATATGTATGAACACGAGACTAGAATATGTAACTTGAGCGTGCGGCTGCATTAGACTTTAATGTGTGGGAGTAAATTTATTGTTGAGTAAACACCTTAAACCTACGAGTTTATACGAATGATGCAAAGGGGACCAAATTAAACTTTTACTTAATCTGTTAACTTTATGAAAATGAATTTGATTTTCAAAGTCAATTAACAGTCCAAATTATTATGTTGTTAAATCAAGGTGATTTACAAAAATAATAACCAATTCAGTTTTTAGGTGAGTTTATATTTATTTAAACCTACCCTTTTCAAGTGAGGTGATATACAAAAAATATAAAGCACACTGTGTTTATTTTACGTCGCAAAAACCCTTCCTCGGGAAAAATGACGAACTCCTCTAGGAGTTACCTAATCTTCTTCCACTAAAACAATAAATCAATAGGAACGATTTACAAACAACAAACTCGACAAATAAAGAAGAAAGATATAGCGATTACCCCACTCGACTAAGACTCCTGCCTGGTTGCTTATTATGTTCTCTCTTTAAGTCTGTCCTCGCTTGTTTTTGTGTTCTACACTTCTCAACTTCTCCCTTTTGGTCTTCTTAGCTCAAGATTAGCTCAGTGCCTATTGTTATTTTCTAGTGAAGTGATAGTGCGTGGTGTACTATCCTATATGAATACACACAGAATGCAATGCAACAAACTATATCACCTATATATCTTTGCAAGTCTTATGTCATTCAAATCAAGTCTTCTTGACTTTGAATACAATTTTGAAAACCTTTCTTTTCTTTGTTTCAAATCTTGAACACTAGACTTGTTCAAATATTTACACAAATATGTGTCTATGTGAACACAACGTGAGTCGGTATGTGAGTGATATGATATGAAAACAATTCCTGAAAATCACTTACACAATCAAGTAATCATGTTCACCGAATAATGACATCAAATATATTCAATAAACTGAGACAGTCAAATATTTACAATCTTATTTTTCAGAAAACAAATATTAGATTAAATAAAATTTTAATCTAAAATCTTATCAAGACTATTTTCACAAATATTTCAGATTAAATCAAAACAGTTTTAAGCACACAGGAAAATAATATTCAGTTCAGATTTCAAATCATCACAAATCAGATTTTAAAAATCTTAGGTTTAACTTTCTAAACCACAAACAATACAAATCTGAATATTACCAAATATTTTCTGAAAAATTCGTTTTAAAAGAAAATGTTTAAAAACATTCAAGATCTCACAAATAAGTCACAAGCAGAATATTCACACAAAAATTAATTTCGTGAATAGTGTGTGTTTGTGTAAAAATATTAGATCTAAAGACTAATCTAAAAATACACACAAAGATGAGAGAACTCACTTATAAAAATTATATACACTTGAAAAATTGTAAGTGAAGATTTAGAATGAGAGAAGCCCAATCTTCATTTTCGTTTTGACAGAAATCAACACTTGAAGATGACACAAAAATAATCTGGTTTAATCTCTCTCTCTCTCTAAAAATTTTGACAGTGTTTAACTACAAAAATAAAATTCTCAGCTCTGCAAAAATTATACACAAAGGATACTATTTATAGAGTGCACAAGTGTGTGCAGATTGGTGTAAAATAGGGTCACATGGATCACCAAAGAAATACACACAACCATTGATTAATACAGATATAAGGGCTCACAAAGAAACACAAAGTGTAGTGTTAAAAATGTGGCATGTGTAGTGCAAGATGTAAGAAACTAACAGAACCAAGAAAATCGATTTTAAAACACAGTCGTTTTGAAAAACTGAGCGCCAGCTGTGAACACCACACAGCGTACCAAAGACGCAATAGAAATATTACCGTTGCAACACTTTAGAGACACGGTGTCATTTATAAAAATGGAAGCCAACTGTGATCAGAAAACTTCCAACGTTGTCGTTTTAGTAAAAACGAAAATCAAATTTGTTTTTTTTTTTAAAAAAAAACGACTTCATTTATAAAACCAATTCCTGTTATGCGCCAGCTATATTGCACTTTAAAATAAATTATAGCTGAACCCATACCCCAATACGCGATATCAACTTTTCAAGAATGATGGGACAATAGAGAGGGGCGGTCAAAATAAAATAGGCCATAGTTAATTTAAACTATAGAGAAGGTCACCTACAAACTATTAAAGTCTATAAGAGAATTGTCAAATCGGCAGGTGCTATGGCCAACATATAACATATATAACATACATTACATATATTATACTTATAAAAGATGAGACACGCATATAACATATAAACATACACGCATGCATAACGACATGTAAGCATGATACATATTATATAGCATACATATATATACAATATATAAACATGCCATAGCATCTTTAACAACATATATAAAATGCCACGCATATATAAAATATACTAATATATAAAACATGCAAACATACAAACATATATAAAACTTGTATAATATTATATACACGCACATGCATATTTCATATCAAAAAAAATATTTTTAACTTCAAAAAAAAAATATTCTGCACCTTTTATTAAAAAAAATATTTAGTGTCAAACTTATTTTTCAAGAAATATTTTTCTTATAAAAATTTCAAATAAAGTTTTTGAACTCAAAAATAATTTTATTATGACGAAACAAAATACTATCATAAGATATGATAAATAAAAATGCAGATGCAACATGGTGTCGTGTCCTACGTGACAATAATTTCTATGAGCCATAGAAAATGAGATTACCTTTTTCTAAGAGGGCGGACTGAATCGAGTTCTCATTTGATGTAGATGAACAAGGAGAACTTGGCGTCGATAGGGAGACACGCAATCCCAGATTACAAGAATATTTTGTCAAAATTCGAGTCCAACTAGATGAAGTCCTATATAGCTAAAGCACGAAATGCAAATCCTAGGTGTGCTCTATATAGGGACCTTCAAACTCCCCCATTGGACTAATTTTTACAAAACCCTTGAGTACATAAAATGATATACTAAGGAAAAATAATTCCTAATATGTCCTATACAAAAGAGTGTCTAACTACCCACCCATCCTAGAAAGAAAAAGACAAGACTCGGATGCACGGTTGACGAAAACCTGCAAAACATAAATACACTTTCTGCCGAGAGAAATCAAGTTAGAGTATCTAACTACCCACCCATCCAAGAAAGAAAAAGACAAGATTCGGATGCACGGTTGATGAAAACCTGCAAAACATAAATACACTTTCTGGCGAGAGAAATCAAGTTAGTAGCATTTGCTCTACCAAAATAATGATACAACAGCATTAAATGTGCAGGAAATAACTAAACAGAATATGTATGAACACGAGACTAGAATATGTAACTTGAGCGTGCGGCTGCATTAGACTTTAATGTGTGGGAGTAAATTTATTGTTGAGTAAACACCTTAAACCTACGAGTTTATACGGATGATGCAAAGGGGACCAAATTAAACTTTTACTTAATCTGTTAACTTTATGAAAATGAATTTGATTTTCAAAGTCAATTAACAGTCCAAATTATTATGTTGTTAAATCAAGGTGATTTACAAAAATAATAACCAATTCAGTTTTTAGGTGAGTTTATATTTATTTAAACCTACCCTTTTCAAGTGAGGTGATATACAAAAAATATAAAGCACACTGTGTTTATTTTACGTCGCAAAAACCCTTCCTCGGGAAAAATGACGAACTCCTCTAGGAGTTACCTAATCTTCTTCCACTAAAACAATAAATCAATAGGAACGATTTACAAACAACAAACTCGACAAATAAAGAAGAAAGATATAGCGATTACCCCACTCGACTAAGACTCCTGCCTGGTTGCTTATTATGTTCTCTCTTTAAGTCTGTCCTCGCTTGTTTTTGTGTTCTACACTTCTCAACTTCTCCCTTTTGGTCTTCTTAGCTCAAGATTAGCTCAGTGCCTATTGTTATTTTCTAGTGAAGTGATAGTGCGTGGTGTACTATCCTATATGAATACACACAGAATGCAATGCAACAAACTATATCACCTATATATCTTTGCAAGTCTTATGTCATTCAAATCAAGTCTTCTTGACTTTGAATACAATTTTGAAAACCTTTCTTTTCTTTGTTTCAAATCTTGAACACTAGACTTGTTCAAATATTTACACAAATATGTGTCTATGTGAACACAACGTGAGTCGGTATGTGAGTGATATGATATGAAAACAATTCCTGAAAATCACTTACACAATCAAGTAATCATGTTCACCGAATAATGACATCAAATATATTCAATAAACTGAGACAGTCAAATATTTACAATCTTATTTTTCAGAAAACAAATATTAGATTAAATAAAATTTTAATCTAAAATCTTATCAAGACTATTTTCACAAATATTTCAGATTAAATCAAAACAGTCTTAAGCACACAAGAAAATAATATTCAGTTCAGATTTCAAATCATCACAAATCAGATTTTAAAAATCTTAGGTTTAACTTTCTAAACCACAAACAATACAAATCTGAATATTACCAAATATTTTCTGAAAAATTCGTTTTAAAAGAAAATGTTTAAAAACATTCAAGATCTCACAAATAAGTCACAAGCAGAATACTCACACAAAAATTAATTTCGTGAATAGTGTGTGTTTGTGTAAAAATATTAGATCTAAAGACTAATCTAAAAATACACACAAAGATGAGAGAACTCACTTATAAAAATTATATACACTTGAAAAATTGTAAGTGAAGTTTTAGAATGAGAGAAGTCCAATCTTCATTTTCGTTTTGACAGAAATCAACACTTGAAGATGACACAAAAATAATCTGGTTTAATCTCTCTCTCTCTCTCTAAAAATTTTGACAGTGTTTAACTACAAAAATAAAATTCTCAGCTCTGAAAAAATTATACACAAAGGATACTATTTATAGAGTGCACATATGTGTGCAGATTGGTGTAAAATAGGGTCACATGGATCACCAAAGAAATACACACAACCATTGATTAATACAGATATAAGGGCTCACAAAGAAACACAAAGTGTAGTGTTAAAAATGTGGCATGTGTAGTGCAAGATGTAAGAAACTAACAGAACCAAGAAAATCGATTTTAAAACACAGTCGTTTTGAAAAACTGAGCGCCAGCTGTGAACACCACACAGCGTACCAAAGACGCAATAGAAATATTACCGTTGCAACACTTTAGAGACACGGTGTCATTTATAAAAATGGAAGCCAACTGTGATCAGAAAACTTCCAACGTTGTCGTTTTAGTAAAAACGAAAATCAAATTTGATTTTTAAAAAAAAAAAACCGACGTCATTTATAAAACCAATACCTGTTATGCGCCAGCTATATTGCACTTTAAAATAAATTACAGTTGAACCCATACCCCAATACGCAATATCAACTTTTCGAGAATGATGGGACAATAGAGAGGGGCGGTCAAAATAAAATAGGCCATAGTTAATTTAAACTATAGAGAAGGTCACCTACAAACTATTAAAGTCTATAAGAGAATGGTCAAATCGGCAGGTGCTATGGCCAACATATAACATATATAACATACATTACATATATTATACATATAAAAGATGAGACACGCATATAACATATAAACATACACGCATGCATAACGACATGTAAGCATGATACATATTATATTGCATACATATAAATACAATATATAAACATGCCATAGCATCTTTAACAACATATATAAAATGCCACGCATATATAAAATATACTAATATATAAAACATGCGCACATACAAACATATATAAAACTTGTATAATATTATATACACGCAGATGCATATTTCATATCAAAAAAAATATTTTTAACTTCAAAAAAAAAATATTCTGCACCTTTTATTAAAAAAAATATTTAGTGTCAAACTTATTTTTCAAGAAATATTTTTCTTATAAAAATTTCAAATAAAGTTTTTGAACTCAAAAATAATTTTATTATGACGAAACAAAATACTATCATAAGATATGATAAATAAAAATGCAAATGCAACATGGTGCCGTGTCCTACGTGACAATAATTTCTATGAGCCATAGAAAATGAGATTACCTTTTTCTGAGAGGGCGGACTGAATCGAGTTCTCATTTGATGTAGATGAACAAGGAGAACTTGGCGTCGATAGGGAGACACGCAATCCCAGATTACAAAAATATTTTGTCAAAATTCGAGTCCAACTAGATGAAGTCCTATATAGCTAAAGCACGAAATGCAAATCCTAGGTGTGCTCTATATAGGGACCTTCAAACTCCCCTATTGGACTAATTTTGACAAAACCCTTGAGTACATAAAATTATATACTAAGGAAAAATAATTCCTAATATGTCCTATACAAAAGAGTGTCTAACTACCCACCCATCCTAGAAAGAAAAAGACAAGACTCGGATGCACGGTTGATGAAAACCTGCAAAACATAAATACACTTTCTGCCGAGAGAAATCAAGTTAGTAGCATTTTCTCTACCAAAATAATAATACAACAGCATTAAATGTGCGGGAAATAACTAAACAGAATATGTATGAACACATGACTAGAATATGTAACTTGAGCGTGCGGCTGCGTTAGACTTTAATGTGCGGAAGTAAACTTATTGTTGAGTAAACACCTTAAACCTACGAGTTTATACGAATGATGCAAAGGGGACCAAATTAAACTTTTACTTAATTTGTTAACTTTATGAAAATGAATTTGATTTTCAAAGTCAATTAACAGTCCAAATTATTATGTTGTTAAATCAAGGTGATTTAAAAAAATAATAACCAATTTAGTTCTAAGGTGAGTTTCTATTTACTTAAACCTACCTTTTTCATGTGAGGGATATACGAAAAATATAAAGCACACTATATTTATTTTAGGTCGCAAAAACCCTTCCCCGTGAAAAACAACGAACGCCTCTAGGAGTTACCTAATCTACTTCCACTAAAACAATAAATCAATATGAAGGATTTACAAACAACAAACTCGACAAATAAAGATGAAAGATATAGCGATTACCCCACTCGACCAAGACTATTGCCTGGTTGCTTATTTTGTTCTCTCTTTAAGTCTGTCCTCGCTTGTTTTTGTGTTCTACACTTCTCAGCTTCTCCCTATTGCTCTTCTTAGCTCAAGTTTAGCTCAGTGCCTATTGTTATTTTCTAGTGACGTGATAGTGTGTGGTGTACTATCCTATATGAATACACACCCACACTTAATGAATACTCACATAATTCAATGCAAAATACTATATCACCTATATATCTTTGCAAGTCTTATGTCATTTAAATCAAGTCTTCTTGACTTTGAATACAATTTTGAAAATCTTTCTTTTCTTTCTTTCAAATCTTGAACACTAGACTTGTTCAAATATTTACACAAATATGTGTGTATGTGAACACAGTGTGAGTAGGTATGTGAGTGATATGATATGAAAACAATTCCTGAAAATCACTTACACAATCAAGTAATCATGTTCACCGAATAATGACATCAAATATATTCAATAAACTGAGACAGTCAAATATTTACAATCTTATTTTTCAGAAATCAAATATTAGATTAAATCATATTTTAATCTAAAATCTTATCAAGACTATTTTCACAATTATTTCAGATTAAATCAAAACAGTCTTAAGTACACAAGAAAATAATATTAAGTTCAGATTTCAAATCATCACAAATCAAATTTTAAAAATCTTAGGTTTAACATTCTAAACCACAAACAATACAAATCTGAATATTAGCAAATATTTTCTGAAAAATCTGTTTTAAAACAAAATGTTTAAAAATATTCAAGATCTCACAAATAAGTCACAAGCAGAGTATTCACAAAAAAATTAATTTCGTGAATAGTGTGTGTTTGTGTAAAAATATTAGATCTAAAGAGTGATCTAAAAATACACACAAAGATGAGGGAACGCACTTACAAAAATTATATACACTTGAAAAATCGTAAGTGAAGATTTAGAATGAGATAAGTCCAATCTTCATTTTCATTTTGACATAAATCAACACTTGAAGATGACACAAAAATAATCTGGTTTAATCTCTCTTTCTCTAAAAATTTTGACAGAGTTTAACTACAAAAATAAATTTCTCAGCTCTGCAAAAATGATACACAAAGGATACAATTTATAGAGTGCACAAGTGTGTGTAAATTGGTGTAAAATAGGGTCACATGGATCACCAAAGAAATACACACAACCATTGATTAATACAGATCTAAGGGCTCACAAAGAAACACAAAGTGTAGTGTTAAAAATGTGACACTTGTAGTTCAAGTTGTAAGCAACTAACAGAACCAAGAAAATAGATTTTAAAACACAGCCGTTTTGAAAAACTGAACGCCAGTTGTAAACACCACACAACGTAGCAAAGACGCAATAGAAATATCACTGTTGCAAAACTTTAGAGACTCGGTATCATTTATAAAAATGGAAGCCAGCTGTGATCAGAAAACTTCCAACGTCGTCGTTTTAGTAAAAACAAAAATCAATTTTGATTTTTTTTTAAAAATACGACGTCGTTTATAAAACAAATACCTGTTATGCACCAGCTGTATTGCACTTTGAAATAAATTACAGCTGAACCCATACCCCAATACGCGATATCAGATTTTTGAGAATGATGGGACAATAGAGAGGGTCGGTCAAAACAAAAGAGGACACAGTTAATTTCGGCTATAGAAAAGGCCACCTGCAAACTATTAAAGTCTATAAGGTAATGGTCAAATCGGCAGGTGGTATGGCCAACATATAACATGTATGACATACATTACATATACTATACATATAAAAGATGCGACACGCATATAACATATAAACATACACGCATGCATAAAAACATGTAAGCATGACACATATTATATAGCATACATATATATACAATATATAAACATGCCATAGCATCTTTAACAACATATATAAAATGCCACGCATATATAAAATTTACTAATACATAAAACATGCGCACATACAAACATATATAAAACTTGTATAATATTATATACACACACACGCATATTTCATATAAAAAAAATATTTTTAACTTCTAAAAAAAATATTTTGCACCTTTTATTAAAAAAAATATTTAGTGTCAAACTTATTTTTCAAGAAATATTTTTCTTATAAAAATTTTAAATAAAGTTTTTGAACTCAAAAATAATTTTACTATGACGAAACAAAATACTCTCGTAAGATATCTCTATATACTATAAAATGGAAAACAAGGCATTAATTGTGGTTGGTTGTGAGATTGTCCACGTGGAAGTGCTTTTTTACCCCCTATTTCTCTCTCATCTCTATGACTCCTCACCAACGATGGTATTTTAACGTCCCAACATCTGATACATTGAACCACGTGATTTTTTCCTCTCCTTCCTATTTGAAACCCTAGCACCCCTGTTTATTCCTCTACTCCTCTTTGAACCTTCCGCGAGGTGATATATTCAGTGGATTCTACATTGAAGAGTGTGTGTCTCCATATGATTTCACACTATAAAAATTCATCTACGTTGAATAGATTCTTCCCGTCATCCATGCACTCTATTTCAAAGGTAAGTCTCTCTAATTCATTCTGTAGATGCCAGTTTCAGTTTCTCTGTCAATTTTACAATTCTCTCACTCTGAACATATTTCTGGTTGGTATTTTGATACCGGCTTTGTTCAATCAAAGTATTAATTATCGTTGTTAGGGGAAGATGACCAGGTATGTTTAAAAAATTCCACGATTTTTTTGAATGTTATGAATAAAATTAATGTTGATAAATTGTTTGTTGTGTCATATATGAGTTATAATTAATACATTCCAAAAATCTAATTTATCCTAACTTTTGATTTTGGTTGCATATTTGATTATGTATTATCTTGTGCTGAGAATAGAGAAATACAAAATGAAAAGTTATTTGTTCTTTTGAGTTCTAATGTTGCGCATGAACCGTTTGTTAAAAAACCATAAAGAGGAGACCATTTGTTATTCTTTACTTAACGCTATGACAAATTATAACATCCATAAGGGAATTTGTTGTAAAATGATTATTTTTCCTCATTTTCAATATTGAGATTTATACACATTATATTCCATGAGAATGATATCAATTAAACATGTTGATATAAAACATCCACTGTGTTTATATAAGCTAAAGCCATGTATACACATAATCAATTCAAAAATTAGAATTGATACAATAATTCTCGATTGGGAATAATATTAGAGCTAGAGAAAGGTTGATTTATGTTGTGTTGAAAGTCAATTTTTTATAATTTTTTCAAACTCTTTATTTTGTTTATTCTTTTTCTGTAAAAAGAATAATTTTTTTATAGTGGCCTTTTTTTCAAACTCTTTATACTATAATTTTTTATAGTTGGCTTTTTTTTCAGAATTTTCTATTTTATTATTGTTTGATTGGAAAATTATTAATGTTTTCCTCTAAAACTAATAATATCTCCCTTTGATTAGTTTTTTCCCTTTTGTAATAGTTAGTTAATTGAGAAATCAAGTTGTTGGATTTATTAGTAGATGGGATGAAGTTAGATCATATGACGGAGTCTGTTCAATATTAGACAACCTAAGGAGAGTGGTTTTCAATATAAAAGTAATGACTTTGTTCACCTCTCATTTTCTACCATTGTAATAACTCAGTCAGATTATTTAGTACATTGCACTTTCTTTTTCCCCCCTTCCAAAAGGTGAAAGTGTTTTATTAGAATAGTGGCATCAAATATGTGTGGGAAGTTTCTTAATGAATACTACAATAAAAATTGCAAACAATATGACAATTTTAAAGGCGAAACTAAGTTCAATTTTTTCTTAAATTAGTGTTGCAACATACCGTGAGGACATTCGTTTTTCCAATCTCTTTAAGGATGATATATGCTATCACTATATAGTGGGATTGTTGTTTGTTGTCCTATATCTATTTCAATCTTATAATTAACTTTCACATTTCATTACATGAGAGATGATGCTTTATTTTATTACTTGAGATAAATCTTGATTGTGATTTCTATGCTTTAAAACTTTTCATAAACAAAAGGACATAAGTAATATCACCCTTTTTAGTTTTTATGACATATTTGTTTTTTATCTTTATCTTCAATCCCTGTCATATCCCAGCATGATATATTATCTTTTATGTTTTCACTATTTTCCTATATTTTATATTCTAATAGGACTTAGTATTTGGAGATATACATTAACTCTTTGTTTAAACATCTTATAAAAGTGAATATAATTTTAATAAGTACTATTTGGTTTACAAATTCTTAGTTTTATACTATCATAAAACTCAAATTCACAAGTCAATAGGAGATCTTTCACTTCCGCCAACAAACACAACAAAAATTTATATAAACCCAGATATTCAAGCCATTACAGAATTTAAAGCCAAGTAAATACAATTCATTCTCACTTTCATCCTACCCACAAAAAAAAATCACAGCTTCGGCTAATCTTCTTACTTATCCAAAATGTAAGACCATATTACGATTATTTTCCATATTATGTGTGCTTGCTAAGTCATTTATTTTAATGAATTATGGAAGGCCAAATCTCCACATATTTAAACTCTTCTTTGGGTTCATTTAAAGTAGAGGATACAAAGCAAAGAAATCACCAACAGATCTTAAAAAAAAAGACAGCATTTTAGAACTGAAGCTCTCTTCAGTCTTCAACTGATATACATCTAAAAGGAATACATTAATTACATTAGATTATTAAAAGTTATATTTTAAATTTACATGTCGATTGAATGTTAAAGGTTGAATATGAAAATTATCGTTTCATAATCTCTTAGTCCGCGCATCGCGCGGGTTTACATCTAGTGATAAATAAAAATGAAGATGCAACGTGGTGTCGTGTCCTACGTGACAACAATTCCTATGAGCCATAGAAAATGAGAATTACCTTTTTCTGAGAGGGCGGACTGAGTCGAGTGCTCATTGATGTAGATGAACAAGGAGAGCTTGGCGTCGATAGGGAGACACGCAATCCTAGATTAGAAAAATATTTTGTCAAAATTCGAGTCCAATTAGATGAAGTCCTATATAGCTAAAGCACGAAAAGAAAATCCTAGATGTGCTCTATATAGGGACCTTCATTTCTCTGAACACTTCGTTGTCCTGATTGGGCTGGCACTCAGCCTTGAAAAGTTTGTATGAGTTGACGCATGGTTTCTTGCATGGACGTTTGCCCTTAGGCTAAATTGGCAATTATTCCAGCTATATCTTGAACATTTGGGGGAAGTGAAGGATTTGGAGGGTTCCCAGCATTCCGATTACTGGATTCCGGATTATCAGCCATTGATGATGAATTGTTTTGATGAAAAACGCTGAGTACAGTCGTTTCCCACAGACGGCGCCAATCTGTTGATGTAAAAAACTAGATATGATCTAATTACTTTAATCACAGATAAATATGAATAAATAAGTATGAGACAATGGATTTTTAAAGTGGTTCGCCCTTGCGAAAAATGCCTACATCCACTATTTTTGTATTGCTGACTGTTTGCCTAGAATTCTTGACAAGTGGTTTTCTCAAAAAATTCCGATCCCCTCTAATGAGGAAGTTACAATGTATTTATAGCCTTGAGGCTGTACATGTCAAAGGAAAATGCGTTGTTATCTAGTAAACATATACATCTGTATGATAATAATGAGCATTTAATGTACAGTTGCCTCTTTGATTATCCTGACTTGAGTGTTCTGTACGCTAAGTAGCGCGGACCGCTTAAGCTGCTCGGACTGTCTAAGTAGCTCGACACGCTTGGGTTGCTCAGGGCCCATAAGTTGCTCGGGGAGCATAAGTTGATCGGTACGTTTGAGCTGTTTGGAATGTATGAATTTCTCGTAGCGCTTGAGTAGCTCTGTGGTAGAGGTATTTATAATTGTCACGTTGGTTGACACGTATCTTAAAATGATGGATTCATGTCAGCAGATTAAATTTGGTATCAATACCTCTTGTTTCGCAAACCACTACAAATTTCATCGGAGTCAGATTTTGGATTTCAATTGGGTCAACTTAAATTCTTCATTAAAAACATGCTACCCATCAGTTTGGAACTACATAAAAAACTATTATAGGATTTCACAATAGGCAAAATCACATCTAATTGTTTGAAATAACAAATAATTAACTACATTTATATTAAAAAACATACAACCCATCTAATAAGGAATAATTATTTGAACAACTATGTGTCTACAATATTCCTAACCAAGTTTTTGCAACATTTTTTTTAAATATCTTAACAGACATACAACCCATCTAATTAGGAATACTTCATTAGCTGTATAATTTAAAAAAAATAGATAATTAACTACATCTATTTAAAAAAAGTATACTTCATTAGCTATATACTTTCCCAGGGATTTTGTTGGAGAAAAGAATTATAAGCTTTGTCTTTTCTTTCCTTGGTTATTCCGGTGAGTGTCTATAGGTATTCAATAACTTTGGTTGGTTTTGTGTTGTCTTTGTGGGTCTACAGGTATTCATTAGTTGGTTTTGTGTTGGCTTTGTGGGTCATTTGTTTCTTCATAATTCATTGTAAATGGATGTAGAGTCATAGAAAAACGAATTGGAAACCGTTCTTTCCCGGAGTTGTGTTATTTCGCCGAAATTGGATTTAAAAGTTTATGTTGGAATATTTATATATAAATCTATATGTAAAAATGAAGAAGCTATTAAGAAAAATTTAGTCAGAACGAAGAACCCCCCAAAAATTAAGAATTGAAAATCTAAGATCTCAAAAATTCAAGAGCAGAAAACTAAATACTAAACCGTTGTATGGAGCCAGAAAAGTAGGGAGGATATTTAAGATTCATAAGTCGATGCCTTCTTTGTCCTACTTTTCATTATCCATGTCACTCCTGCCAACATTTTGTCATGAACAGAACTGGAAGAAAGAATTCTGGTTTAATCGATGCTGGGTATGGTTTTGATGGACAATGTATGGCGGAGATGGGAAGGAAACGGTTATGGCCAATGTATTATAGAGTGTAAGGTTTTCGGAGATGGTAGGATCAGTTTGATTGAGATTTTTTATCTGAGAAAGAAACTAAGAGTATGAAAATTCAAGATGAGAAAACTAAATACTTGCTCTGGCCAAATACAACGCCATCAACAAAGTCGCCAGGAGGAAGCCATGTGATTTCTTGGTTTTGGTTTTAAACGAATGTGGAAAAAGGAGAGATGGGAGATAAAATGAGTGATGGCGAGAGACCCTCGAGCCTTATGCTCTTATCCCAACAATCTTTTCAAGTTTACCTCATTTACGATCGGTAGATTCAAAACATGTTGATAAAGATAAGAAGTAGATATATACAAAATCCTTCCTTTATTATATGTCTTTCCTCGAGCCTTGTGCTCTGTCCATATTAATATAAATATTTGTTATATTAAATGTGTGCAAAGAGTAGTTTTTTTTTCAAGCGTTTTGAACCTTTACAAACATTAAAGTGGTCTATCAGAATTAGAGGATGTTACCAAAATACCCGTATGTTTAAATTAAAGTGAAGGTTTGTAAGGAAAAGGGGGGGGGGGTAATGAAAGAATAAAGGGGCAAGTTTGTAAAATAAAAAGGGTAACAATATACAAATCTCAAATTTTGTCATGTTATAATCCTTAAATTATGATGTGGCACAGTATCTAACCATTAGATTATCCCAAGAAATTCGATCTCAACCGTTAAAAAGTTGGCACTATTTAAACACCCCTCTCTTATATATATATATATATATATATATATATATATATATATATATATATATATATATATATATATATATATATAAGTGAGTGTAGAAAAATGCAGAATAACAAGATTCACTAAAGAAATCAGAAAAAGAAGAATGTAAATGAAATCACACACAACAACGACGGGGGCAACTTGCCTACATGCATGGAGAGGTTACTTGTTTTCTTATTAAGTATCTCTCAAGAATTATAACTTTTTCATCCCTTTGCCCCAGATCAGGGAGTATAATTCATACATATGTTTATTATAGAGTTTAAGTTATTTAAGGAACTCACCATTGTAAGTGGATTGTCTCTGAGGTGCTTAAATATCTCCACCAAGATTCTCTGCACCTGATTTGACCATATCCGCGAGCATCCTTCTCTAACTCGACTGCTCATGTAGGAGTTAAGATATAATTTGGGTCGGACCAAATAACTCGAGTTATCTTAGTCCCTACTTTCACGGGCTTGTAAAAATTGTTCTCACACAATTATCCCTGGAATCTTTAGCCTAATAACCACGGGCCAACATATTTCAATAGGGTTGAAGGTCCTGGTCCTCGTCATAGAGTCCATGATGGCATCATTTTAAAATTGAGAACTGTAACAAAGGCAAGCTTGTCTTAAGAAGAGAAATAAATCGCTAAAATCTGCCTGGGAAATCGAAACTCATCATTTGAGTATTATGGTGATCATTTGAAGCTTACCCAATCATTCGTTCATGGCATTTTGTCGTTCTTGTGCATAATCCATTTTTTATGGTCTTCTCTTGGTATAAAATTCAAAGTTTATCTCCTTTTGTTCTTTCTGAAATTCTTGTGACCACTTCTAAGTTATAATATTTTCCTCTTCTTTAGCTCTTCTTATTTGTATTAGCTAGTTACTATAGTTAGGGTCTCTTCCTTGGTTATTCAGTTAAGGCGATGATAGATGGTAAATCTGTAGAAGAAGTTAGGCATAAGTATAACATTCCTGAGTGGGTAATTATCAACTGTCCCCCTTACTTGTAATGTTCATAGGATGTAAGGGGGGCACTAGATTCATACCCTGCTAATAGCTCAAGGAGTTCTAATTTTTCCCCCAAATGAGTTATTTCATAGATTTTTTTAGGTATTATTCCATTAGTCCTGTTCAGTGTTCCCTTAATGTATAGAAGATAATAAATGGTATTCATAAGATTAATACACTTTATGGAACAAGACCGGGGCTTGTCGAGATATGTTATTGTTATGTATTCTCAAAAATTAAAAAAGGGTGGTTATATCTGAAAACAAGAAAAACTGAGCGAGTTCTGATCGAAAATCTCTCAGATTCCCATAAGGACTACTAGGAAAGTGGGTTTATTGCAAGGAACTAGTAGCACCCTTCATTATTGGAAGGGTGCAGACCATGCGACCTTCTCATTTTTTACTATGGGAAGGCCAAAATAGGTCACTTACTCCTTTTCCTTTTTTCGAACTTCTCGTAGATTCTTCTCATTTTTATTGCTGATTTTGCACTTCTATGTTATCACAGATCGTGCCAAGAACTAAGAACTTGATATTAATGAGATCAATACTAAAGAGCTCATGAAGGCCAGGAGGATATAGGAGAGGTTGACAAAAGGTGACCATCCTAGGTTGGAGGCCTTCACTTAGAATATAAGAACACAAGTAGTAGCGGAAGAACCTTATACTCTTGACTCACTTAAGTCTACATTGTATAAGTGCTCATCTAGTTTGGAAATAGTTACAAAATTAGAGTCCCATTCCTTAGAATCCAAAAAGCCTTAGACACTTCTCTTCATTCCTCTTGATTGAGTAATTAAAGGTATATTCACAATCACCCACACACTCTAGGATTGCATACATTGTTCACATATTGCTTCATTTGGTTGTGTGTGAGTTAAATCCCCTTTAAATTGGTAATAATAATTTTTGGGATTTTCTAAACATTTTTTAAATAATTTTTCATAATAAAATTTGGATTATAAAAGTTTTGGGGTCATTTTGCTATTTTTGGTTTTATGGTTTCAACCCTGAAAGTTGATTTGGGTAGGATCCGAAAGCGCTAAAGACTTCAGGGTGCTCTTGTAATTATTTTTGGAAACACGTGTGAACCTTGATCTCATCCCTACACATGTCATCCATAGACCGACCTTATTTGTGTTTCTTTGAAGGCACATAACCGTTGTACTTTATCAGTCCTTGGATTGATGTTATCAACGCTCTGCATGCGTTTGAGGTCAATCCGCATGAAACCCTTTTAAGACAATCAGAGCATGTTTAATCCACCGCTTTTATTTTACCGTTGGATCAAAGTCAATTTGGCAAGACCAAATATCAGCCCTTATTTTTGCATAGCCTTCTCGAATCTTTGCCCGTTAGTATAAAAGGAGACTTAGCCTTTGCCTCTGAGAACTTTTGCCACTTCATCTAACCAAAGAGAGAAGAGAGAAGAGAGAGAAGTGAGAGAAGAGAGGAAAGAGAGAGAGAGAGAGAAACTATAATCGGTATTCAAACCCGAATCTTCCTTATCCTATATTTGTTTTACCAAACACCATCCTTGTGTTTGAGAGTGTTGTTGGTAGGGGTTTGAAGGTCGTTGATAAAGTTTTATCCTCTTGAGTTTAAGATCTTGTGTCCAACTTAAACATTTTAGGTTAGATCTGTATTTCTTGTTCATAAAAATTATAGATCTGGTCATTTTATGTTATATTACATGTAGATCTGCATTTTTAGTTTCTCATCTTGAGAAATCAGTTTGTTGATTTATTTTCGGTAAATGTTTTTCAACTCTAGAATCAAAAAATTATTTTCTGTTTCTAGTTCTTTTGAAACAAGACTTTTGACCTAGTTGGAATCGCAATTGGTGGTTTCCAATTTCAAAATCATTTTCAAAACACTCTAAAATTGGATATGACCTTGGCAGTGTTACGAGCAAGGTAACCTTGGATTCCGGGATTGATTAAAAGTTCAAACAAAGTTCTTTTGTTTCCTAAGAAGAGAGAAACTGAAAATCACACCATTTAGATCTGATTTGTAATTTATTATGACTGTTTGTATAAAATAAGTGTGTGTGTGTGTGTGTGTGTGTGTGTGTGCATGCATGTGTTAGAGAAACATCATAAACACTTGACACACTACAACACAGAAGTGTTGGTTATAAGTTCTTGAATCAATAAGAGTCAACGTAAAGACTAGAACAAAATTGGAGAAGTTAGCAAACTGGGAAAGCCACATCAACATCAGACCTGCTGAGAAGTTAGAATCAACCAGTGGGTACATTTCTAAACTTAGATAGGAAGTATTTATGTGCATGTGTGTTATATAGTTTGTAACTTGAGAATTTTGTTTTAGTGGATTTTTGGTGTGTGACTTAGAAGTCACCGTGGATGTTTCCCCAGTTGGGTGAGGTTTTACCACGTTAAAAATCTCTTGTACTTAATCATTCTACATCTCCACATCTCATTCTTGTGGTTGTGTTGAGTTTAATTGTTTGAAACTATTTTACTATATCTGTTAACAAAATCTTAAATAGATCTCGTGCATGTTTTATTAAACACATCTTGTGATTGAACAGATTTGATTTAAAGAAAAGAGTTTCCTCAAAAAACTGTTAAGAGTTACTTCAATAGTTTAATCTTGTGTTAAACGCCCTAAGTAACAACTTTTTCAATTGGTATCAGAGCTTGGGAAATTTCTTTTCAAAAGATCTTGTGTTTCAGAAATTTTTCCTTAAAATCAAACAATGGACGAGAAAAATGAAAGATTTGGTAACTTGACCAGACCTCCTCTCTTTGATGGAAACAATATTGCTTACTGGAAAGTAAGGATGATTGCTTTCATACAAGTAACCTTATGAGATGATGTCTGGGATATTGTTGAAAATGGATATACTTATCCTACAAAACCATCCACAGGAGGAAGTAATGAGAGGATTAAGAAAGTATTAAGTGAATTTACTCAAGAAGAGAAGCAAGTTTATTGAAACAATAACAAAGGAAAGAATGCCATTTTTATGTCTATAAATGAATATGAGTTCAAAAGGATCTCATCTTGTTCCACTTCTAAGGAAGCTTGGGATAAACTAGTTACTGCACATGAAGGTGACACTAGAGTTAAGGCTGCTAAAACACAGATGCTTATCTAGCAATATAACTCTTTAATTATGTTAGAATCTGAATCTTTTGTGATTTGCACATGAAACTCACTAACATTGTGACCAAATTGCATGCTAATGGAATAACTTATGATAGACATGAAATTTTCTCTAAAATTCTAATATCATTGCCACAGAAATTTGATAACAAAAGATATGCTATTGAGGAAATGAGTGACCAAAATCTCACTCCTGAATTACTTAGTAGTAAACTGAGAACTGTGGAAATGGAATTAGAATTTAAGAAGCAATTGATTCAGTCCCTTAGGAAACAGACTAGTCCCAATTTGAGTTTCTCCTCAAAGGTAATAAAACCTGATCTCGTCATTCCGAATGATGACTCTTATGAGGAATGTGATATATATAGTTTGGATAATCAAATTTCCTTGATATCAAAATAGTTTAAGAAAATTATCAATTTTAGAAATAAAATGGCAACTAGACAAGGTAAGACAAATTATCCAACACGGTTTAATCAAAAACCTCATAGGAAAGGTCAAGACAAACATCACAAGGACAATCATACGAGACCTAACAAATATTACAAGAATAATGAATGTTATAGATGTGGTAAATTGGGTCTCATAGCACAAGACTGTAGAGTTAACTTGAACAACATCAATAAACATACTAGGGCCAACACTTGCAAGACATGGGATGATTCAAGTGATTCTGATAATGAGGAACCCAAGTCATCTGATGTTTTTTATCCTTGTATGTCTTTTTATGCCAAGATAATCTATAATGATGATATGCCTTTGCCTATGTATAAGAATGATGATAATAACTCTACTTCTGTTGTTATGAATCATGCTGCTACTGGTTTAGATGCTTTAATTTCTGAGAACAATGCTAGTTCTACTATGGGGTGTGTGAGTCAAAGGGAAAGTGATAATGACGATGTCAATGTGTGTGTGAGTTCTAAAATTGAATCTTTAGGGGTCACTTCACACACTACACTTAGTGATTCTGACATTGAAGACCTCCCTGATATTCACACACATTATGCTAAGACTCTCAAGAAAAGCACTAGACTATAGAAGACTATGAAAGATCTCACTAGGAAACTAGAAGACCTAAGCCTGATGGTTAAACTTAATGCTGAAGAGTATACTTTCGAATATCTAACTCATTAAAATGAAGTCAAACTTTTTGATCAAAAATCGAAAATTTTGATTGAAACAAATGAAACTCTAGAGAAAAAATATAAAGGGACATTATTAGAATTGGAGCAATCTAAAGAAAAGACAACAACTATTTTCAAAACATTTGCAAAATTTGAAAATAATTCCAACTGTTTTGATGGTTTTGTTTTTGATTCAAAAACTAATTTTGATGATCGAACTGGAATAGGGTTTTGCCCAAAATTAAAGACACAAACTAAAAACATTGAATCAGTCAAGTTTGTGTCAGGAGGCAAAAGACCTATAGAAACTTGCCCGAATTTTCATTCCCTAAAAAATGAGTTTGATGAAAATCAACTGAAGTTTAATATCGGGGAATCAAGTAATTATAAGTGTGAAAGTCCATCCAAGGCTAAATACATTTGCCCTCAGATTAGGAAGAGTGATTCAGCCTTTCAAACTGTTCTCCCTAGGAACAAGGTTCAAAATCAAAATTCTATGAAACCTATGTTTAGAGACATTCCTTAGGAGATACCCTCATCAAGCAACTTATATTGCTCCTACTGTGACATATTTGGTCACTATTTTGAAGGATGCTATTCTAAACGCTTAGTAATACCCGTATGTAATACTCCTCTATACCAGAACTTTAACTATTCCGGGAGAAGCCGTAACAATTACATCATGCCTAGACAATCAGATAAAAACTCTAACTATAGAAAGATAAAGACCAAACCTAAAAGAACATTTCCAATAAGGACGACTAAGCACGTTTCTAAACCAAATGCTCATATCTTCTATAAAATACAAAATCATGCGCAAAATATTTTTCAACAAAAATCTAATGCTCACAAATTTTATCAAATGAGAGAAAATAAGCGCAAAATTAAAACAAGAGATATTTGGGTTAGAAAAGATGAGTTATTGCCCCGGATGAAGTGTAACATTGTGATTACTGCTTTAAAAGCTGAACACACTCCTTCTGGATGGTATTCAGACTCAGGATGTTCAAAACACATGACTATTGATGATACAAAACTTTTAAACAAAATCATCTTTGCTGGAGAAAAAGTTATTTTTGGTGATGCTGTATCATCTCAAATCATTGGTAAAGGAACACTGCAAGAAAAAGGATTACCTATACTTGAAAATGTTCTTCTAGTGAAAGGTATTGAGGCTAATATAATTAGTATCTCGCTATTTTGTGGCTCAATTCATACTGTTACTTTTTCAATGAATAATTGTAAAATTTTAAATGAAAAAGGTGAGTGCATTCTTACAAGACTCATGACACATGACAATTGTTACACTGTCCAGACTGTCACTGAGGTCTGTAACATTGCCAGAATGGATGACAATGAAATATGGCATAACATGATGGGTTACATAAATTACGATAACCTTAGTAGATTGTCTTCACAAGAAATAGTTGGAGGAATTCCAAAGATCAAACCTATCTCTAATATTGTCTGTGAATCATGTCAGGAAGGAAAAATTATTAAGGCACCTCATAAGAAAGTTAATGACATCCTAACTTCTAAACCCTTGGAGCTAATCCATATGAACCTAATGGGTCCCCCTCGAACTGTTAGTCTCTGTGGACACAGTTACATTCTTGTTATGCTTGATGACTTCACTAGATTTACTTGGGTAGCCTTCTTAAAACACAAGTCTGGCACATTCCAAACTTTTTTGAAAATTTTACTTCGGATTGAAAATGAGAAGGGCACTCAAGTAAATAAAATTCGTAATGATAGAGGTGGTGAATTCATAGACACTGGTATTATAGAATATTGTGACTATAATGGTTACAAACTTGAACTCAGTGCTCCCAAAACTCCCCAACAAAATGGAGTTGTCGAGCGTAAGAATCGTACTCTTCAAGATATGGCACGTGTTATGATTCATGCCAAGTTCTTGCCTAAATACTTTTGGGTAGAATCTATTAGTACTACGTGTTACGTCATCAATAGGGTATATCTTAGGAAGAATTCTAAGAAAACTCCTTACGAACTATGGTATGGGAAAAAGCCCAATCTTAAATACCTTATAACCTTTGGTAGTACTTATTATGTCTGTAAAAACCGAGAACACCTATCCAAATTTGAGACTCGTTGAGATAAAGCTACCTTCTTAGGATACTCTCCTGACAGTAGAGCATACCGTGTTTATAATCTTCGCACTAAGACCATAATGGAATCAATAAACATTATTGTGAGTGACACTACTGTTGAAAGTAAGACTGGAGAACCAACTATTGTGGAAGAGTCTGAAAATGTTTTAGAAAATGACTCCCCAGAAATAGATGATTCTTTACCAATTGAGACACTTGAAGTACCTAACTGGGTTTCTAAAGATCATCCCATAGATAACGTAGTTGGTAACCCTACTGAACCTGTGCGTACAAGATCTCAATTAAGAAACTATGCTCATTATCCATGTTTTGTTTCCCTTGTGGAACCAAAGAATGTAAATGAGGCACTGAATGACCCTCATTGGATTTCTGCAATGCAGGAAGAACTTCTTCAATTTGTCATTCATGATGTTTGGTATCTTGTACCTAGGCCTGATCATAAAAAGGTTATTAGCACATGTTGGATACTTAAAAATAAATCAGATGAAAGTGGGATAATCATTAGAAACAAAGACATATTAGTTGCACAAGGATACTCTCAAATTGAAGGAATTGATTTTAACGAGACTTTTGCCCCTGTTATTCTCTTAGAATCTGTTCGTCTTCTCTTTGCAATAGCTTGTTACTTGCATTTTAAACTTTACCAAATGGATGTCAAATCTGCCTTTCTGAATGGAATATTAACTGAAGAGACCTATGTTGAACAACCCAAAGGTTTTATTGATCCACAATATCCAAATCATGTTTATCGTCTTAAGAAGGCTTTATATGGCTTAAAACAAGCTCCAATAGCCTAGTATGAGCGCCTTTCCAACTTTATCTTAGACAAAGGTTTTAAGAGAGGTGGACATGATCAAACACTTTTTGTCAAACATTTTGACAAACATATTATTATAGCTCAAGTTTATGTAGACGATATCATTTTTGGATCTACTTCTCCCTCATAAGTCAAATCTTTTTCTGCAATTATGCATAAAGAATTTCAAATGTTTCTTATGGAGGAGTTACAATTTTTCTTGGGTCTTCAAATCAAACAGAATTTAGAAGGCTTATTTGATTCACAATCTAAATATTCTTTAGAGATTGTTAAAAAATTTGGTCTTGAAAGAGCCAAAGATTCTAAAACTCCCATGAGTACTATGGTAAAACTCTCTAAGGATGAGAATGGTAAATCCATAGATCCTACTCTATATCGTAGTACAATTGGAACCTTACTATACCTTACTTCTTCGTGTCCTAATATTATGTACGCGGTTTGCATTTGTGTTCGTTATCAAAACAATCCTAAAGAGAGCCATTTGGTGTGTGTTAAAAGAATCATTAAGTACATAAAAGGCACTCTAAACTTTGGAATTTGGTACACCAATGATACTTCTAGTACCATAACTGGATACACTGATGCCGATTGGGCAGGGTGTACTGATGATAGTAAGAGCACATCAGGAGTGTGTTACCATATTGTTAATAATTTGGTAGGATGGAGTTGTAAGAAGAAAAATTGCACTTCCTTATGCATATCGGAATCTGAATATATAGCCGCTGGAAGTTGCTGTGCCCAATTACTTTGGCTTAAGAAAATGCTAAGTGATTATGGTATTCAAGAAGATCAATTACATTTATATTGTGATAATCAAAGCACGATTAATATCTCTAAAAATCTTGTTCAACACTCGCAAACAAAACATATAAAAATAAGACATCACTTTATACGCGAATTAGTTGAGACTAAGGAATTAGAAATAAATTATCTTTCTACTGATTTACAACTCGCTGATAGGTTTACCAAACCTTTGGATTACAATATATTTATTTCTTTACGTAAATCGATAGGAATGGTTTGTGCTGAATAAACTCCTACGACTTCAGTTTTTATTCCCTTTGTCCATTTGAGACAAAATGGGGGAGTAATTTGAGTTCATTTTTTTGTACATATTTCTAATAATCTTGATCTTAGTATTTTTTGTAGAATTTGTAACGTTGATGTTATTAGGGCATTGGTTTGTAATTATTTGAGTTATGTAATTTTCTGTTTCTAGGAAATGAGTAGATAGAATTCTTGTACATGAATAGGTTTTTCCTTATTTCATTTTATAGCCCTACGAGTCCTAGATGACTTAAAGGAGATTTTATCACATATTTCCAAAGGGGGATATTGAAGAACCTTATACTCTTGACTCACTTGAGTCTACATTGTATAAGTGCTCATCTAATTTGGAAATAATGACAAAATTAGAGTCCCATTCCCTATAATCCAAAAACCCTCATACACTTCTCTTCATTCCTCTAGATTGATTGATTAAAGGTATATTCACAATCACCCACACACTCTAGGATTGCATACATTGTTCACATATTGCTTCATTTGGTTATGTGTGAGTTAAATACCCTTTAAATTTTTTATAATAATTTTTGAGATTTTCTAAACATTTTTTAAATAATTTTTCATAATAAAATTTGGATTATAAAAGTTTTGGGGTCATTTTTCTATTTCTGGTTTTATGGTTTCATCCCTGAAAGTTGATTTGGGTAGGATCCGAAAGCGCTAAAGACTTCAAGGTGCTCTTGTAATTATTTTTTGAACACGCATGTGAGCCTTAATCTCAGTCCTACACCTGTCATCCATATACCGGCCTAATTTGTGTTTCTTTGAAGGAACATAACTATAGTACTTTATCAGCCCTTGGATTGATGTTATCAACTCTCTGCATGCGTTCGAGGTCAATCCGTGTGAAACCCTTTTAAGCCAATCATAGTCTGTTTAATCCATCACTTTTATTTCACCGTTGGATCAAAGTCAATTTGGCAAGACCAAATCCGAGCCCTTCTTTTTCCATATCCTTATCGAATCTTTTCCCCTCAGTATAAAAGGAGGTTTAGCCTTTGCCTCTAAGAACTTTTGCCACTTCGTCTAACCAGAGAGAGAAGAGAGAAGGGAGAGAAGTGAGAGAAGAGAGAAAAGAGAGAGAGAGAGAGAGAGAGAGAGAGAGAGAGAGAGAGAAAGAGAAACCCTAACCCGTATTCAAGCCCTAATCTTCCTTATCCTAAATTAGTTTTACCAAACACCATCCTTGTGTTTGAGAGTGTTGTTGGTAGGGTTTTGAAGGCCGCTGATAAAGTTTTATCCTCTTGAGTTTAAGATCTTGTGTCCAACTTTAACATTTTAGGTTAGATATGTATTTCTTGTTCATAGAAATTATAGATCTAGTCATTTTATGTTATATTACACGTAGATCTGCAGTTTTTGTCACACCCCAAAACCCAATATCCATACTAATCATTTGTTATTGGAATAATTAGATCATAATCTTGAGCCCATTGGAAATATGATTCATTCGTCAATATTTTCCTACATAATGTGCATAATGAACCTAATATTATTTTTATATCATAAAATTCAATATCAGAGTCATAATTAAGCGAACATACAATAACTTGATTAACTATGATCAACTCAATCCATACTAAATCAATATACACAATGTGTGAGTATATTAAAATCTTCAGTGTGAAAACGATAAAATCGTATTTTTAAACCCCAACTCTCTCCAACGGTGCAACTCTCAAAGCTACGGGTCATATGGTATCTTAGCTGGCAGTGTATGAACCTGAAATTGTTAAAATATAAACCGTAAGCATTAAGATTAGTGAGGTACTCCTTTCCTGCAATAGAATAACAATTCTATATCGAATATGTAGATATAAAATCCGAACAATCCTGCCCATTGGCAATAACAAATCCTGGATCATAAGATCCAAATAATTCTGCCCATTGGCAATAACAAATCCTGGATATTTGAATATCCAAACAAATCCCGAATACCGAAGTATTCAAACCAATCCTGGATCATGAGACCCAAACAAATCCTGGATATTTTAATATCCAAACAAATCCTGAATACCAAAGTATTCAAAAAAATCCTCTCTTAGAGCTATACTCATATTTATATATGAAACAAATCATAAGTACACTCACCTTGATAGTTTAACTGGCTTTTCCGTTGCCTTTATCCGATACTTGTTCAATCATCTCTTCTTCCCTTCCTATCATTCTTACAATATTAGTATCATCATAAGAATATTAATATTCCAACGAATAACTTCAATCATAACTCAATTCATAAGCATCATATTATTCAATTCAAATCATTCATTAAAATGAAGTCCCATCTAGACTCAGGTGTTGTTATCTAACATATTCAAATTACAGCCCAAACCCTTTTTAATTATTCTTGGTAATCCAATCCTTATTATATCATGTTTCCAAAACAAAAGACGGCACATCATTCCGAGTTTCCTAGAGCAAAATAAGCCTATTTCTTCACTACATAGTAAATCTGCCCTATAGGCTCTTTCATCGTTCATTCAACTTCCAGGAATTTCCATAATTTTTCTACATTATAAAGATATATGATATTCAACCCAACATCAGTAAACATATTGAACAATACAATATTAAAATTTCATAATTTTTGGAGTTTATTTTCTATGTCAAGCAAAACATCGAACACATGGTAGGCATACTTTCACCCTTAGGGCATATTTCATACCCGAACTTCAAACTCTCACCAAGTACTCTTTTCCTGGTATTTTCCCATGATTTTAGGATATGTCATACATATGTAAGTCCAGGTTAATATAAAATTTGAATCAATCAATTCCAGTAAGTATAGAGAAATATATGGAAGTTTGAATAAACAAGGTTCTTAAACAAAACAATCTCAAGGGTTTACAGATTCAAGTTTACTTAAACTTGCATCTATCCATAAGTACATATCAAGACATGGAATTTCAGTAATCAAACGATTATTTCAATCATTTAAATAAGTAATACAAAAAAATATACAAGATTTATGGATGGAAATACCTTAGGGGCTTTTACGTAATTTTTGTATGAATTTTTCTTCAATTTCACCTCACACTTTCTTCCTAAACTTCAAAACTCTCTTTCCTTAGGTTAAACTCTTCCATGGCTTAAATATGCTGAAGGAAGAGATTAATTAAAGGTTTTTAAGTCGGAATAATGCCACCCCTCTTGGTCCAATCAAAATATAACATGTGGCATTACATAAAACAAAATTTCATTTAAGGCTAAATGACTACTTTACCCCCTGTTCGTAAAAGGACAATATCTTCCCACTCGGATGTCCGTTCAATGAACTGTTTCTTTTGTTATAAACCTAACTCATATATATAAAAATATGTAGTTTACACCTCAAGTTCATTTTTATATCATAAAGGTCAAAACTAGCCTTAAACATGAACATTCCTACCGAAACCCTCAAAATTCTGTATTTGTAACTAATCCAACATTTCATGATTTTTGAAGGTAGGATTAGACTAAACATAGTAAATTAACATCATATATATTAATAACACACTAATCATATCACATAAGCTAAGCATGATTTAATCATAATTAATCGTAATTATATTCGGGTTGTCACAATTCTCCCCCTGTTAGGAAATTTCATCCTCGAAATTGACATACCTTGGTTGTCCGAATCAAACAAATACGGATAACGCATTTTCATGCTATCCTCACTCTCCCACGTAGCTTCTTCCATGGAATGCCTTCTCCACGCAACTTTCACAAGTGGGATCACCCTTGTTCTCAATATTTGTTCTTTCCTATCGACGATAGCAAGCGGTTCTTCCACGTAGCTCAAATCTTCCTTCAACTCAATAGGTTGCTCTACCAATACATGTGAAGGGTCCGCTACATACTTTCTCAACATAGAAACATGGAAAACATCATGTAATCGAGCTAACTCCTGTGGTAACGCTAACTTGTAGGAAACCATCCCGACTTTCTCAAGAATTTCATAAGGTCCAATATAGCGTGGACTTAATTTACCTTTCTTTCCAAACCTCATAACTCCTTTCCATGGTGATATCCGAAGAAACACGTAATCCCCCTTCTGAAATTCTAAATCTTTTCGTCTCTTATCCTCATAACTTTTCTGTTTGCTTTGAGCTGTTCTCATTCTACTTGAATAATCTTCACTTTTTTAGTGGTGACTTCAATCAATTATGGACCCTCTATTTTCCTTTCACACCAACATATTGGTGTACGACATCGTCTACCGTACAATGCTTCATATGGAGCCATACGAATAGTAGACTGAAAACTATTGTTATATGAAAATTCTATCAAAGGAAAATATTCATCCCAATTACCTTTGAAATCAAGCACACAAGCTCTAAGCATATCTTCCAAAATCTGTATTGTCCTTTCAGACTGCCCATCTGTCTGGGGATGAAAAGACGTACTAAACTTCAAGTTAGTACCCATAGCATACTGCAAGCTATCCCAAAATCTGGATGTAAAAGTAGGGTCCCTATCTGAAACAATAGATACCGGTGCTCCATGCAATTGAATAATTTCATTAACATACAATCTAGCATACCTATCAACTGTATACGTAGTCTTGACTGCTGGAAAGTGAGCGGATTTTGTCAATCTATCCACCACTACCCAAATCGAATCTGACCCCTTCTGAGATCGAGGAAGCCCAACCACAAAATCCATCGTTACATGATCCCATTTCCATTCCGGTATCGGCAATGGCTGAAGCAGACCAGTAGGTTTCTGATGCTCCACTTTCACTTGCTGACATATAAGGCACCTCGCAACAAAATTAGCTATTTCCTTCTTCATATTATTCCACCAATAATGCTCCTTCAAATCCCTATACATTTTAGTACTACCAGGATGCATAGTATAAATGTAATTATGAGCCTCATCTAAAATTTCCTCCTTCAATCCACCCACATTAGGCACACATAACCGCTGTTTATACAATAAAGTTCCATCATTCACAATACAAAAATCTTCAGACTTACCGTCTTGGACATCTTGTCGTTTCTTCTCAAGGAAAGGATCTTGACTTTGCAAATCATGAATACGGTTAGCTAACAAAGGCCTCACGCTTACATGAGGAAAGAATCTGTCCCCATCTGCTAGCTGCAATTCCACTCCCATCAATCTCAACTCCATAATATGAGCAACTCTACCACATCGAATACAAGATAACCTGCCTGAAGCCTTTCTACTCAAAGCATCTGCAACTACATTTGCCTTTCCTGGGTGGTAGTGAATTGTACAATAATAATCTTTAATTAACTCCATCCACCGCCTCTGCCTCAAATTCAACTCCTTCTGAGTAAACAAATACTTAAGGCTTTGATGGTCAGTAAAAATTTCACATACCTCACCATATAGATAATGACGCCACAACTTCAAAGCAAACACAATAGCAGCAAGTTCCAAATCATGTGTAGGATAATTACGTTCATGCGTACGCAACTTCCTAGAATCATAGGCAATAACTTTACCTTGCTGCATAAAAACACAACCCAACCCCTGATGTGAAGCATCGGTATAAACAACAAAACCATCTCCACCATGCGGAATAGTAAGAACAGGTGCAGTTACCAACATCTTTTTCAATTCATCAAAACTATTTTCGCAATCAGAATTCCATTCAAACTTAACATCTTTCCGGGTTAGTTTAGTCATTGGTAAGGCAATCAAAGAAAATCCCTTAATAAACCTTCTATAATACCCAGCTAACCCCAGAAAACTCCTCACCTCAGTCACATTATTGGGCCTCTCCCATTTCACAATAGCCTCTACCTTATTAGGATCAACACATATACCATCTCCAGAAATAACATGGCCTAAAAATACAACTTTTGATAGCCAAAATTCACACTTGCTAAACTTAGCATACAATTTCTTATCTCTCAACAGATTCAAAATAGTTATCAGATGCTTTTCATGTTCAACCATATCATGTGAATAAATTAGAATTAAATCAATAAAAACTATCACAAATGAATCAACAAAAGGATGCAGTACCCGGTTCATAAGATCCATAAATACAGCTGGAGCATTAGTCACCCCAAAAGGCATCACCAAAAATTCAAAATGACCATACCGAGTGCGAAAAGCAGTTTTATAAATATCACTCTCCTTCACCCTCAACTGATGATAACCCGATCGCAAGTCAATTTTTGAAAACACTTTAGCACCCTGTAACTGATCAAACAAATCATCTATACAAGGTAAAGTGTATTTGTTCTTAATTTTACTTTTATTTAGTTGCCTATAATCAATACACAAACGCATGGTACCATCTTTCTTCTTCAGAAATAAAGGTGGCGCACCCCATGGAGATACACTAGGCTTTATGAACCCCTATCAAGTAAATCTTGCAACTGAATCTTGAGTTCTTTCAACTCAACAGGTGCCATTCTATACGGTGCCATAGAAATAGGGGTTGTCCCCGGTGCTAATTCGATACTAAATTCAACTTCTCTTTCTGGAGGTAAGCCTGGCAACTCACTAGGAAACACTTCTGGAAAATCCCGTACAATAGGAACATCGACTAATTGTAAAGATCCCTTCCTAGTGTCAAGAACATATGCAATAAAACCCTCACAACCCTTACTCAATAATTTCCTCGTCTGAATTGCATAAATGAGGCAACTGGGAACAATTTTCCTTCCCCCCACAAATTTAAATTCAGGCTCACCAGGCATATTAAAAATAACTTCCTTACAGAAAAAATCCATAGATGCATGATATTTAGATAACCAATCCATTCCCAGCATTATGTCAAAATCAAAAATATCCAATGGAAGTAGATCTATAACTGTATCTCTAGCCCCCATAGTCAAAACACAATCACGAAAAACATATTCAACTACAATCATATCCCCCATAGGCATGGAAATACCCAACCCCACCTCTAAATGAGTGCATGGTCTATTCAGATATATGGAAAATGCATATGACACAAAAGAATGTGTGGAACCAGGATCAATCAGAACACAAGCACTTCTATCAGTAACAGAAAGTGTACCTGTCACCACATCTGGAGTAATCTGAGCTTCTTTCATTGTAAAAAGTCGTCCACCTGGTCTGGAACTACTATCTTGTCCTCTTCCCATACTTTTCACTGTACTGCCTCGAGATAACATTCTGCTTGCTACTTCACTATGTGTTGTTGGAGTCTCTGCCGACTGCGAACAATTCTTTTTAACATGCCCCACTTGATGACAATGGTAGAATTCCACTCCTTTAAGCTTAGGGAACTCGGATTTATAATGCCCCTCCTCTTTACAAAAGAAACTTGTAACAACTCTTGTCGGTGCCTCACCTCTCCCTGTCCTCCTAACCAGACTAGAAGATTCTCCACCCCTAGTATCTTTGCCAAATCTCCCTTGGCCTCTACCACTATATCCACCACCTCTCTGAAATTTATGAGGTTCCACATTAACACTTCCACTCTCACCTCCCCTATACTGAGATGCTTCGAATCTAATTTTCTTAAAACTCTCTCTGCTCGCAACACCTTGTTTCATTTGCCTTTCTGCTATCGTGGCTTTGTTTACCAGAGAAGCATAATCTTCCAACTCTTAAGTGGCCACTCTATTTTGAATAGGCCAAATCAGTCCATCTTGAAACTTACTACATTTATCTCCTTCCTCCTGCACATACTAAGTAGCAAATATAGACAAAGCAGTAAATTTAGCATCATACTCCCTCACAGACATGTTCCCTTGGGTTAAATTTATAAACTCCCTCAGCTTCTCCCTCCTATAGACCTTAGGGAAATACTTAACATACAATGTTTTAATAAATTCAGCCCAAGTAATAACATCAGTACCTTCCATCCTGGGCACCAAATGGTTGCAGGCTTCCCACCAATATTTGGCCTCTCCTTTCAGCTTAAACACTGCTAGATTCACTTTCTGGTCATCCGGAACTTTCATAACTGCAAATATGGTTTCTATATCTCTGACCCACATCTCATCTTCTGTAGGTTCCACCGACCCTGAATATTCTGGAGGATTCAAGTTCAAAAACTTCTCATGCATGGAATCCTTCATTTCCTTCTTTGCCTCTTTCTCAATCCTGGCCACAATCTTTGATTCTAGATATCTAGCCTGCTGTTCTGCCATTTGCGCCATATTTCTTTCTTATTGCTCTTCCATCCTCATCATTGCTTGTGCCATTATTTGCATCTCTGTAGGCTGTTCTTGCTCTCTAGACCTCCCAGCAACACTTTGCTCTACTTCAGCATTATCTGTACGAGAAGCTACTCCCTCTTCTCTAGGTTGCCCATTCCCAGGTTCCATCTGGAATAATCTGTAATACAACAAAGTTCTAACAACCAATATAAACAGTTTATAATACTAAACTATTGGTTAGTACATAAACAATTCATAAATATCAAATCAACTCAATATTGCCATCTAACTGTCACACACGTCCAGAATTAATAACCACGCTCTGATACCACTATTTGTCACACCCCAAAACCCAATATCCATACTAATCATTTGTTATTGGAATAATTAGATCATACTCTTGAGCCCATTGGAAATATGATTCATTCGTCAATATTTTCCTACATAATGTGCATAATGAACCTAATATTATTTTTATATCATAAAATTCAATATTAGAGTCATAATTAAGAGAATATACAATACCTTGATTAACTATGATCAACTCAATCCATACTAAATCAATATATACAATGTGTGAGTATATTAAAATCTTCAGTGTGACAACGATAAAATCCCATTTTTAAACCCCAGCTCTCTCCAACGGTGCAACTCTCAAAGCTACGGGTCATATGGTATCCTAGCTGGCAGCGTATGAACCTGAAATTGTTAAAATATAAACCGTAAGCATTAAGCTTAGTGAGGTACTCCTTTCATGCAATAGAATAACAATTCTATATCGAATATGTAGATATAAAATCCGAAAAATCCTGCCCATTGGCATTAACAAATCCTGGATCATAAGATCCAAATACTTCTGCCCATTGGCAATAACAAATCCTGGATCATTAGATCCAAATAATTCTGCCCATTGGCAATAACAAATCCTGGATATTTGAATATCCAAACAAATCCTGAATACCGAAGTATTCAAACCAATCCTGGATCATGAGACCTAAACAAATCCTGGATATTTTAATAACCAAACAAATCCTGAATACCGAAGTATTTAAACAAATCCGCTCTTAGAGCTATATTCATATTTATATATGAAACAAATCATAAGTACACTCACCTTGACAGTTTAACTGGCTTTTCCCTTGCCTTTATCCGGTACTTATTCAATCAGCTCTTCTTCCCTTCCTATCATTCTTACAATATTAGTATCATCATAAGAATATTAATAGTCCAAAGAATAACTTCAATCATAACTCAATTCATAAGCATCATATTATTCAATTCAAATCATTCATTAAAATGAAGTCCCATCTAGACTCAGGTGTTGTTATCTAACATATTCAAATTACAGCCCAAACCCTTTTTAATTATTCTTGGTAATCCAATCCTTATTATATCATGTTTTTAAAAAAAAGACGGCACATCATTCCGAGTTTCCTAGAGCAAAATAAGCCTATTTCTTCACTACATAGAAAATCTGCCCTATAGGCTCTTTCATCGTTCATTCAACTTCCAGGAATTTCCATAATTTTTCTACATCATAAACTTATATGATATTCAACCCAACATCAGTAAACATATTGAACAATACAAGATTAAAATTTAATAATTTTCAGAGTTTATTTTCTATGTCAAGCAAAACATCGAACACATGGTAGGCATACTTTCACCCTTAGGGCATATTTCATACCCGAACTTCAAACTCTCACCAAGGACTCATGTCTTGGTATTTTCCCATGATTTTCGGATATGTCATACATATGTAATTCCAGGTTAATCTCCAATTGGAATCAATCAATTCCAGTAAGTATAGAGAAATATATGGAAGTTTGAATAAACAAGGTTCTTAAACAAAATAATCTCAAGGGTTTACACATTCAAGTTTACTTAAACTTGCATCTATCCATAAGTACATATCAAGACATGGAATTTCAGTAAACAAACGATTATTTCAATCATTTAAATAAGTAATACAAAAAAATAAACAAGATTTATGGATGGAAATACCTTAGGGGTTTTTACGTAATTTTTCTATGAATTTTTCTTCAATTTCTCCTCACACTTTCTTCCTAAACTTCAAAACTCTCTTTCCTTAGGTTAAACTCTTCCATGGCTGAAATATACTGAAGGAAAAGCTTAATTAAAGGGTTTTAAGTCGGCATAAGTCCACCCCCTCTTGGTCCAATCAAAATATAACAAGTGGCATTACATAAAACAAAATTTCATTTAAGGCTAAATGACTACTTTACCCCCTGTTCATAAAAGGACAATATCTTCCCACTCGGATGTCCGTTCGATGAACCGTTTCTTTTGTTATAAACCTAACTCATATATATACAAATATATAGTTTACACCTCAAGTTCATTTTTATATCATAATGGTCAAAACTAGCCTTAAACATGACCATTCCTACCGAAACCCTCAAAATTCTGTATTTGTAACTAATCCAACATTTCATGATTTTTGAAGGTAGGATTAGACTAAACATAGTAAATTAACATCATATATATTAATAAAACACTAATCATATCACATAAGCTAAGCATGATTTAAGCATAATTAATCGTAATTATATTCGGGTTGTCACAGTTTTAGTTTCTCATCTTGAGAAATCAGTTTGTTGATTTATTTTTTGTAAATGTTTTTCAACTCCAGAATCAACAAATTATTTTCTTTTTCTAGTTCTTTTGAAACAAGACTTTTGACCTAGTTGTAATCGCAATTGGTGGTTTCCAATTTCAAAATCATTTTCAAATCCCTTTGAAATTGGATATTACATTGGCAGTCTTACGAGCAAGGTAACCTTCAATTTCAGGATTGATTAAAAGGTTAAACAAAGTTCTTTTGTTTCCTAAGAAGAGAGAAACTGAAAATCACAACATATAGATATGATTTGCAATTCATTAGGACTGTTTGTATAAAATAAGCATGTGTCTGTGCATGCATGTGTTAGAGCACCATCACAAACACTTGACACACTACAACACAGAAGTGTTGGTTATAATATCTTGAATCAACAAGAGTCGACATAAAGACTGGAACAAAACTGGAGAAGTTAGCAAACTGGGAAATCCACATCAACATCAGACCTATAGATAAGTTAGAATCAAATAGTGGGTACATTTCTAAAGTTAGATAGGACTCTTTTGTGTGCATGTGTGTTATATAGTTTGTAACTTGAGAATTTTGTTTAAGTGGATTTTTGGTTTGTGACTTAGAAGTCACCGTGGATGTTTCTCAGTTGGGTGAGGTTTTACCACGTTAAAAATCTCTTGTACTTAATCTTCCTACATCTCCTCATCTCATTCTTGTGGTTGTGCTGAGTTTAATTGTTTTAAACTAATTTACTATATCTGTTAACAAAATCTTAAATAGATATTGTGCATGTTTTATTAAACACATCTTATGATTAAATTGATTTGATTTAAGGAAAAATGTTTCCTTACAAAACAATTTGGAGTTACTTCAATAGTTTAATCTTGTGTTAAACGCCCTAAGTAACAGCTTTTTCATTACCTTTATTGCTCAACCAATCGATCATGTCCCAGTTTTAGAGGTTTCACAGGTAGGTCCTTCGGAGGAGGAAAGTTCTGAAGAAGAAGAAGAAGAAGAAGAAGAAGAAAAAAAAAGAGAAAGGAAGAGATAAGAGGAGGGATAGAAACACATGAAAAAATAATGACGAAGAATAAGACATAGATCCTCTAGTCAGAAAGACGAGGTTGAGGCCTCTTGATGGTGATGATGACCATGCAGTCCTGTCTAACATGATCCTTTCTTTAAAGAGTTCTACGATAAATTCCCCCAAGGGCTGTGGTATTGGCCCATCCGATAAAGGGAGAAAGAAAGAGAAGGATAAAGAAAAGAAGAGAGAAGAATAAATGAATAAGAGGGAGATAAAGAAAGATGAGAAGAAGAAAAAAGAGATAGCGACATCGACAGAGGGAAGAAGAAAAGAAGATATATATATATATATATATATATATATATATATATATATATAGAGAGAGAGAGAGAGAGCGAGAGAGAGAGAAAAGTATAGGCTAAGAGGTTAGACTTGTAGTCTGCTGATGGGATCGTCGTTCCTATTATTGAGGGGGCTAGTGTGGGTGACTCCTTTTTTTGCCTCCAGAACTGCTGAAGAAGTCAGTGCTTACCTCTAATCGCGAGAGGTCCTCAAAGTTGGGCCACCTTAACTTTTTCTCAAGACTGCGCATGGGATGGGTATGATAAGTCTCTCTTATTTCTTTTTATTGCTATTTCTCGTTTATATTATGATTCTCTAATTTTCTATTTTCTCTATAGATGCTGTCTGATTTCCGTACCCTTATGGACAATCATTCTAATTGCTTGAGTAGGGAGGAAGAGTTGAAGAAGGCCCTGGAGGCCAAGATGGTGGCCTTGAAAGCTGAGAAGGTGGCCTTTGCTAATGCTCTCCAATTTTGGGAGCTTGATAAATGTGGTATGTCTAAGGCATATGATGCTTTGGGGGCAGTTGATACGAGAAATCTTCCACTTGTCATTCTCGTACCAGAAAGTCAAGTGTAAACTATATAATAAGTAGATAGAGCAATAAATAGAGTGGTTCTGCTATTAAAATGAGTCTACGTCCACTTTGGTGCCACACTCTCATTATATACAATGTAGTACAGGTTTACAACATCATAATAGGTATATAATGTAGATGAGAGAAGATAATACATATTTGTGATGATTCCGGCGGGGGGGGGGGGGGGGGGGGTCGGAGAGATGATCGTGATGTCGGTGAGTAGCCCCAGGCTAGATTGAGAGGTGTAGAGAGGGTAATGATCTACGAACTAGGTATCAGTACTAGAAATGAACCCAGATCAGGGTCCCCCAATCTCGAGGTCTTGACCTCTATTTAATGGAGATGCAGGAGCTGTATTGTTTCTCTGAATGGACAGGGATGCAACTAAATAAGTGGAAAGGCTGGGGTCACACCCTATAGTATGTAGGACCGCACCCTATGGTATGTTGGGTTGCACCCTATGGTATTTTGGTCTGCACCCTATAGTGTATGTCTACTGCCTGTGTATATAGGGATGTACCCTATGGTATGTAAGTCCATGTCATATATGTAAGGCTGTGGCAGAACATCTTCGACTCATGCCCATCATACTCTTTTTGCGGCATGGTGTTATATTTTCCATATTAATATGCTCCAACTCATAATGCAAAGAGATAGAGATTGGGGTTGTGACTCAGTAACCAAGTCTTCTCTTGTCAAGTTGTCGTGGCAATTCGAAACCGACACTTCATCTTCCCGTGGCCTCGTATATAAATGGCAACTATTTGTGGCCTTCATTATATTTCCAAATCCTTGAGATAAATGTCTTGTAATTTCTTACCTTGAGTTTTTCGATGATCTTCAAGTGATTGCTCAAGTGGTTCAAGGTTGAGCAACACCCAAGTCTTCCTTCCTCATTGGTTTCCAAGTAATAAATCAAAACTTCTTGATTTTAGCTTTTGACTACTTGTTCTTCTTGATTGTTCTGTCTCATTGTACTTCCTGATTGCTGTTTTCAAATTTCTATTTTTGCTGAACCATTTTAAATAACTAATCTCGAATTGAATTTCTGGTTGAGCTGCTAAATTCATCATCAAATGGACTCATTTGAACCCTTTGATTTGACTGGATCATAATATTAATAGACAACTTGTTTGGATTTGAATCAATCTTTAATTGACGAAATAAACTGCTAAATCCATATTGATTCAATAAATAAAACTTTGCTGACTTGTGTAGGATCAAATTTGTTGGACTTAGTGTAGTACAAGTATTGAAAACATACCATTATGTTCTTGATGTTCTTGAGAAAACCTTTCAAATTGCAGGGCTTCATTCTTTAGGTTAGGCAACCTTCAGTGTTAACCTATTTAAGAGTTTATCCATGCCAGGTATCATATTTGGTTGAGGAATCATGTCAGTAATACGATAAATTGTACCTTTTTTCCTTAGGGTTTAGCTTTGGGACAATGTCCACAGCCTTTTATCGAGTTCCACTAAGAGCTGTGGCATGTAAGAACATATCTAATACCTCATTTCCCAAAAACATTATGCCGCGGCCATAATTTGATTTATAGGTTCCCATAACCCAACACTTAGTGTAGTTATCTGAAATTGTTGAAACTTCTATTTTTATTCCAAACCTTTTATTATGTTGTTCTTGCCATGAATTCTAAGAGGCATATCTTACCATATTGGTTGCGGCACCTAACTACGGATATTTTCTACTTTTCATGTCTTGCTGCAGCTATATGAGTTAGGATCCTGACGAATTTCTGAAGGACTTTTTGAACAAACATTTTGCAGTCTCTCCCCCTGAACTTCCTTCCATGCATTATTTAAAGATAGTAGGTCATTTCCTACTCAAAGGTTGCCTAAATTGTGTCACTTTAGATTCTTACTCCTCGAATTCCATTTGTAGGAAAGAGACTGAGGTAATGGAAGAGGAAACCCACTGAAGGACCAACCCTATGGATATTTATGCCACGATTGGTGGGCCTTTAAAGGCCATGGACCGACCTGATGGCCCACCAAATCGAATAGAGAGACCCCCTGAAGCCTTAAACGTCCGTAGCATCATGACTCAGGAATGGGTTGACCAAGTTGCTGAGGCATTTGTGTTACCAGAGAATGTAATTTTCTCAGCACCTTTCGCGAAGCAGAGGCCATGCATCGCGCTTGTTCATGATGGGGTCTGCTTCCCCCACCATGCGTTTGTATATGGGTTGCCGCTTCATGTTCTAGTCCCCATTAGGAGAATTTTACAGGCAAGGACGTTAGCCCTAGCCAAACTAGATCCCAATGGATAGAGGGCAATTCTTTCATCGATAGTGTTGTGGAAGAATAAATGCAGGAGAGACATAACTCCCGCAGAGTTTTTTTATTTTTATCGTCCAAAGAAAAACTCTATGAAATTTATGTAGTATTACTACTTTACCATCCGCATCAATGATGAAACCCTTTATACTAGGAGGCCCACCAGAGTAAAAGATTCGAAGGGCAAGTATTTTTATATTTATGGAGAATGGTCTGAAATCCACCCAGACGAGACTGAGAGAGAGAGAAATCCTTCAGGATGTCGTGACAGTGAGGACGCTCCTTCAAGGTAGTTAAATAAGGCTGCATCCTTCTATGAACATGTCGCATCCTATTTCTAAAATTTGTATTTTCCATATTCCTTTCTTTTCTTTTGTACTAATATTGAACTTTTATGCATCTCTTGAAAATTTGCCCCTAAGTGAGCGGCAAGAGAGCAGAATCAAAAGAGCTGCGGCCGTAATTGATGATGACAAAAAGTTTAGCACCTTAGTGACTTCATCCTCAATTTTTTAGGGAGGATACTTCCCCAACAAATCTCTCCCCAAAGTTATGGTTGTGGAAGGTATTAATCCCTTACTTTATTAATGTCGCGACCATTATTTCTAAGCCTTCAAATTTTGACTCTGCTTCATTTCTGCTTCAGGTGAGGAGATAAATAGGGAGCTCCTAGCATCTCAATTGCTCGAAATGGATGAGAACGTAGCTGCCCTCAATAACACAACTAGGCTGAAGAAAAGAAAAAGGGCCAATTTCAAACGTCCTTTTACAACCACTACGGCGACTAAACAACTCATATCGCGCCCCCAATTCATGTTGAGGAGTTTTCTCCTCAAGATAGTCCTAAAGGTCAATTTAATAATGACATCGGCAGTCATCTTGCCACAAAGTCTTTAATGCCTTCTAGTTCTGAGTCGCACTAAGGATGCGGAACCTCTCATGCCAACACATCAAATTCAACCCCTCCAATAGTAATGGTTGTTAATGCCAACTTGGGACCTCTTCAAAATCGTGCCAGTGTTAGCCTTAATGGCCATCCATGGCCCTAATTGTGAAGACCAGATCCTCAGTCTTCCTGGGAAACAACTACTAGGGCAGCTCACAAGATGCAGAGGGTACCTAACAACATAACCCTGGACCGCTTGGTGGAGGAGGATCATGAGCATAATGAAGAGTATTCTTTACACAACCTGCTAAGGGTAAGTGCAAATTTGCATTTTCAATACTTTCTTATAACTCATTTTGTTTCTAACATTGAATTAATTTTCAGGACCTGGACGTTGTGGTGTCTCAAAAGCTGAAGTATGAAGGCCTTTACAAGTTAAAGGAGGCCGCGGAGGGGATCCATTTGATTGACTTGGAGAATGCCAAGAATTCATCATTTAAGGCAGGAAAAAACTCTGTTATTGTGACACTTCAGGTTGTTTAGTTGGACCTCCACGCTACTGTCAAGGCTAGGGATAATGCAAAGGGAAAACTGACAACTGTCGCAGCCTCTTTGGAAACTGAACAAGCAAAAGCTGCGGAGGCTACTAAACTTGCCTCTAGAATTGAGTATTATTTCAAAGAGCTCAAAGAAAAATTTACCCAACAGGAGACTGATCACGCTACGTCCATCTAGAAGATGGAGGACTCACACTCTACAACCCTCCAACAGGACACATAAGCTGCTGTGGTAGACTATAAAAAATCAAGAGACTTCTTCCTCACCAACAACAAGGCATACATCTGCGGATATCAAGAGTTAAGATATAGGGTGGATGAAAACTTCCCAGATGCCAAGGACCAGGTTATGTCTTGGAGAGTTGGTGATGCAAAACATAGAGCCTGCACGGCTGAGATGAGGGTTATAGTAGAGGAGAGATCAAGGAAGTTGTTGGAAGAGGCTACGACTGATGATGAAGAAATTGAGACTGTCGCAAAAGGAGAAGAATGAAATATTGAAGATGATGCTATGTCTTAAAACTTAGGGATCTATTTCCTCTTTTTTATTTTGTATTATACCTTGGGCCGCAGCCTTTTTAGAACTTCAACTTTATTTTAGGATGCAACCTTTTTATAATTTCAACTTTATTTTAGGCTATGGCCTTTAACCTGTCCATACTTGTATAACCTGTCATTTCTCTAGATTTTACCAAAGCGATGGCCTTTGATCTATCTGTTTGTCTTAACTGCTCCTTTGATTACTACTTTATTGTCTGCTATGATATTTTCATGGATGCTACTTCTTTATTTAGAATGGTTATTGCTTGAATGAGTTTGCAAAAATACTTCAATAACTGTAAATGTGGATATAAGGCTGCGATAACACCTTTATAAATTTTTCCTCTAAGCAGGTTGCAGCTTGTTGTACTTTGCCATAAAATTTACACTTCGTATTTTTGTCTATCATTCCCAAGTCGCGGTGCCAAAGAGAAATGGCTTTTGGGGATTCTTCTTAACTTCCTTTGCCGCACTTAACTTATGTCAATTTTCCATGTCTTGGTTGCAATTCAAAGGTTGCGATTGGTTTGAAGTCCTGTCGCAGCATTGGAGCAATTCCAATGTTTACCACCATTTTTCTTCTCCACATTCCAAATGAATGAGTGGACTATATGGTGGTTTCACCCATATTGATAATGCTGCGGTGCCATCCAGACCGTTGTCAAGAAATTGATGATAGCATGCTGGGCTGAGGCCAACTTCTTTCTATAGCTTTATGATGCTTCATGATGTTAGTGTCACAACATCCTTTCATCGCTTTCCTTTAGTCTCTTTATAAAGAAACCAATTTCATAGCTTTTCTTAGTCCCATTCATTGCATGGGATACCCTCCATGGAAGTCTTTTGATGTTATTCCAAATAATGATGAATCCTTTTCTGCCAATAGTAGATTTAATAAATATTCTTTTCTCTTGATTACATGCTTCTTTTCCTCTGCATCTTTAATACTTGATCGTTTTGAATGCCTAATTGTGGATGTAACTTGGAACTTGATATCAACATATTATACTGTGGCTTCGCATAATTTTGACTTAGGAATCAAAACTAGCTACATCCTCTCCTTGAACTTTGTAGAACTTGCAACTTTAATAAGGGACATTCTTAAGCCTCCCCCAGCTAATAGATGAGACATTTTCAAGCCTCCGGAGGCTAATATATGAGACACTTTCAAGCCTCCCCAGGCTAATATATGGGATATTTTCAAGACCCCCTAGGCTATGATGCGAGACATTTTTAAGCCTCTATAGGTTAATACACGGAACATTTTCAAGCCTCCCCAGGCTAATATACGCATCCCGAAAGCTGAGTGGGAGAAATTTGAGCCCTTGAAGATGATAGTATCATATACTGAAGTATAGTTGGCCTTATAAATATAAGAATATGTCCTTGAACCATGAGTGGCATTATAACCCAACTAAGATAGTTATTTTTGAACCATTCGATCATTCCCAAAATAAATAGTCTTCTGAGATAACTTTCCATCTTTCCCTTGATATTTGTTTAAGACAAGAGGTCTTTTATGAGACAACATCTAATGAAATCATTGAACCAAGATATGTCTAGGCAAGCCTAATTTCATATATTCATGTATTCATGACTTGGTTAGGATAATAAAAAAAATTAAAAAGGAACTATTCAAATAGAGTTTTTCATAGAGGAAACATAAACATAGAATTGATCATAAGCATAGTCAGGTGTGAGGTGTGTGGCTTGTTAGATTAGGCTGCATCCCTTATGCATCTTCAGGAATTATCGTAGCATCACATGCTTTACCAGCATCTCAATTTCATTCTTCAGAGCACGACACTGTTCGGTGGGGTGGCCCTGATCTTGGTGAAATTTGCACCATTTTTCTCGGTTCCTCTTGTGAGGTGGAGTCTTTAGATTTTTCGGCCACCTGAGCAATTTTTCCTCTATGCTTCCAAGGATATCCTCTAGGGTGGAGTCCAGCAATGTTTAGTTCTCATATAGCTTATTTCCCTCCTATTTCCTCCTTTTCTTTAGGGCTATAGACGTGGCCTTGCCTTCCATGGCCACTTCTTTTAACCGGGATATTTCTTTGGCTTTTGATGTTGTGGCCTTTGGCATAGAGGTAAAGTTTGTGCACTCTAGCATGTGGAACCTTTGCGGCAGGAAACTGATTTGGTCTTGCCATGAGGCCTGGTAGTTATATAGATGGTTGATGTAGTCATACAGCCGAGCTATCTCTTCATTATATTATGTACTTGAGGCGGAGTTTCCTTCCATTTCTGATTTGTTAATCTTTTAAAAAAAACATATAATCTGAGACAAAACTAGCAGAAGTGAGTAATCACAGAATATAGGATGAACCAAATATAAATTTGGGATGCAGTGTTTGCATCAATGCATGATTTTATTGTTGAAGCCGCGACCAGTAAGGCATATATGTCCACTGCCACTGCCTTTGAGTGGAATTCACCAAGGTTAAACTTGAGTCCACTTGAGTCCACTCCCCAATGATTTGAAGTAGGTGTAAACCAACTACACTTGTAGGGGCTCGGCAAAAGGGCAGTTAAACTACCAGGACATATCCATTCTTGGGCAGGAAGGAGCAATTCCAGAATTGGAACCCCAAAACTGAGTTTTCCATGCGAAACACGTGGGTAACATACCTACTAGGGTCTATCCCGGACAAAACAACCACTTAGTGCACAATTAGACACAATCATGGTGGGAAACCTTAGATCACAGGCTGAGAAAGTAACATACGAGCAAATAGATCTCATCCCTAGATACCCACCTTGACGAGGCTATTGCCTTTTGCACTCTTCAATGTTATCTTGGTGAGGTAACATCATCGAGGTATGTGAAAATAGATCTAAGTTGATAAAAAGGTGACCCGTTGACAAATCTGAATATATGCGATACCATTTAAGGGTGTGTATACAAAATACGAGTTCAATAACCAAACTTCACCCTAAGATAATGATCCAAAGGATCCCCATGAATAAAATAAGGTGTTTAATAACCCAAAATATAGTGAAACAAGATCGGAATACCTCATTTCCCACAGACGACGCCAGATTATTGATACGAGAAATCGTCCCCTTGTTGTTCTCATACTAGCAAGTCAAGTGTAAAATACATAATAAGCAGATAGAGCTAGTAAAGAGAGATAAAAGAAAAGATATAGTGTGGTTCGGTTATTAAAATGATCCTACGTCCACTTTGGTGCCACACTCTCATTATATACATTGTAGTACATGTTTATAATGCCGTAATGGGCTTACAATGTAGATGAGAGACGAGAATACATGTGTGTGATCATTTCGGGAGTGTCGGAGAGATGACTGTGATGCAGGTGAGTAGCCCCCAAGATAGACTAAGAGGTGTAGAGAGCGTAATGATCTCCGAACTAGGTATCAGTACTAGAAATGAACCCAGATGATGATCCCCTAATCTCGAGGTGTGAACCTCTATTTGTAGGATATATATGAGCTATATTATTCCAGTGAATGGAGAGGGATGAGACCATCTAAGAGGAAAGGCTCGAGCTAAATTCTATAGTATGTAGGCCCACACCCTATAGTGTATATCTGCTGCCTGTGTATGTAGGGCTACACCCTATGGTATGTAAGTCCGCGACATCTTTGTAAGGTTGTGGCAGTACGTCTTTGGCTCATGCCCATCATACTCTTTTCATGACAGGGTGCAATATTTTCCATATCAAGGGTGGCTTAAAAGGTTATCGTTGTGAAGAAGTTCAAGTTAGTGGAGGCTAACAAAGATCTAACTAGAAAGGAGGCCATATTAGATGGCGACCTCTCTCAGGCCAAGGACGATTGCTCTCGTAGAGGTTTTTATAAAACTATCGAGGATGCTAAATGCCAAATGGCTTATGCTTGTAAGGTCTCCTTTAAAAGGGGATGGTACCAAGATTTGAAGCATGCTGGAACTACGGTGAGTTTTGAACTCTTCAGCCTTCATTCTCTTGGTCCCGACCCTTATATTAAAGACGCATAAGGAGAGGGCAGCGACCAAGATGCTAGAAACATTGAGATCATTCCTGCTACTGACCGGGAACAACAAGTGGCCGACAAGGGGAAAGCCAAAGTTGGGGAAGATCAGGTGAAAGACTAGGGCTCTTGTAGACTAAGAGTTCATGTTTTCGTTCTATAATTTATAGTTTTCGTTAGTTTGAACCCTTATTTTGAAAATTCATGTTCACGAATCAAGTGATCCTTCCAGTACGGCAACTGAAAGAATATGTTTTTTTCTCTAATTTAGAGAACTATCACAATTCGCTTTACCGTCAATACTTGTTTCTCTCTTCTTCGTCGTCGATAAGTGACCCTTCTCATTATTTCTTTCCATTGCCTCTAATTTCTCCTAGATATCATCCCCGGGTACTTGAGTGGGCTTGACTTCTCTTTCAACTTTCCCATCAGAAGATATGGTATCATTTCTAAATTTGTGGTTGTGATCCAACCACCGACGATGACCCATATAGCCAAATTTCTTCCCATTCTTTAACCATTGTGAGAGAGTGTTCTTGTTGCAACAATGACAAGCCAATCTCCCTTTTGTACTCCAACCTGACAAGTTTGCATACGTGGGAAAGTAATTAATTGTCCACATTAACATTGCACTCATGCAAAACATTTTTTCAGTCGATGCATCGTAAGTAAGTATGCCATCATTCCACAATTCCTTCAACTCATCAATAAGAGGATGCAAGTAAACATCAATATTATTTCTTGGGTCGCGTGGATCGTCAATCAACGTAGACAGTATAAGATAAGGTTGTTTCATACACATCCACGGAGGCAAGTTGTATATCATCAAAACAACGGGCCACGTGCTATGAGATATGATCATTGTTATAAAAGGATTGAAGCCATCAGCTGCTGGTCCGAGCCTAACATTGAGCGAGTCACTAGAAAAATTTGAATTTTGTTGATCGAAGGTTTTCCATGCTTAAGAATCATCCGGGTGTCTCAATATGCCGCCGTCATTGCGTTCCTCCGCATGCCAAATCATGAGGGAGGATGTTTTCAATGGCATAAAATATATCTGAAGCCTTGGTTTCAGTGGAAAGTACCTAACAACCTTTGTGGGAATTTCTCAACCCCTAGCTTCTTCATCATGAGACTCACCCGAAAATTACTTCCATCTTGATGTATGACATACTATGCAATCCTCACGATCTTTGTTCTCTTTCTAATACATTATAAAATCATTTGGACATGCATGGATTGTTTTTTAATCAAACCCCAGATCATTAACCATTTTCCTACTTGAGAGTATGAACCTGGCAGTTTCTCACCCTCCGAAAGTGCCTCTTTTAATAATTGAATCAATGATGTAAATGACGTGTGGCTCCACTTATAAAGTATTTTCATATGAAATAGCCGAAAAATAAATGAAAGTGATGAGAAAGATTTTCAACCAGGGTACAACTCGCGTTCCCCATCTTTAAACAACTTGAAAATGCTGATGCATTTTCATCCATCACATCCTGGTCTTCATATGGGTCGTTACATCGCATACTCTCTTCACTTCGATTTTAGAATATATTATGTAGTAGTCCACACATATCATCTCTTGTATTCGAGTCATGCCCTTCATCCGCTCCACTAATTCCCAATGTGTATGGAGCACCTTTTACATGATAAATCCACCTAGTATAATTCTTAACAAACCCATGTATGATGAGATGCTCATAAACAACTTCTCTTTTATGGCTAATGGTATTTCGACATTTCTTACACGGGCACTTGATCACTAGCTCAGGGTATTTATTAGAAAATGCAAAATCTAGAAACCCATTAACTCCTTTAATATAAGGCAGAGAAACTCTTGACAACTCCATCCAACTCTTATTGCTATCCATTTGAAAATATTGTTGATTACCTCACACTAAAATAAAATTGATGTTAGATTCATTAGGAAATATTCATAAAAAACAGAATAAATAAACAAAATGTTAAAACATAAATCATTAATATGCTCCTTCAAAACTATGTAAATTTAAAAATAGTAAGACTTTAATTATAACACCATTTGGATATGGCCTTATATGAAAAGTACCAATATTTACTCTTATAAAATGGGGAAACTTAACTATCAATATATTTTAACCTTAGTTAACAATAATTAAAAAAACTCACTCATAACATAAAAATTCTATTATTGATTTTTCAAGTATCACGTGAATGTACTTTATATAGTCTTAACGCCATCATACTAAGTAGTAGTGGCAAAATGTGGTCCAACTATAAGACAACACATATTATCCCAGTCATTTCTATAGTCCGATTTCAATGAACGAGGTATGTAATCTATTAGGTTCTATTTTTTATTTATAATCTACTTTTTCCCGATTAGCATTTTTTAGGGAAATTTATAGTTAGGTCCCTTGGTAACAATTTTTAAACATTTAAGGACAATTTACAACTAGGTGCATTTGTTATGCCACTAGCGTGGACTTTTATAAGAAGAGAATTAGTGGACCTAAGTGTTTAAAATTTGTCAAAATTCCTTTAGTGTTTAAAATTTGTTTGTGGGGGACCTAAGAGTACTTTCCCTTTTTTTTATTAATTTCATCATCATTTATGTTCCCCAGAAATATATTTCTCAGACTTTTGTTTCAATCAATATTTCGAGCTCTCGATTTAAAGGTATGCATTTCTAGATTCTTTTTCCTTTATATTGTTATGATCGATTTTTTTTTAAATTACTTTTTTTTCTGTTGGGGAATAATTTTTTTTTCTTTTCCAATTACACTATATATATATATATATATATATATATATATATAGAGAGAGAGAGAGAGAGAGAGAGAGAGAGAGAGAGAGAGAGAGAGTGAGAGGGAGAGAGAAGCCAATTAAAACCCAATATATGCAACATAAAAACAGATACCTAAAAAAAAGGCAATATACTAACAAGAAGTGCTTGTCTCAGTTCAGTCCACATACAATATATTACGAAATCTCACATAGAATTTGATAAGATAGAATTTTGAATGCATAAATTCACTAAATAAATTATCATCGTATTGTCACTAGGCTACAACAACATACACTGAAATAAAATTTAAAAAAAATGCAATTTACCTTAATGCTTCAAAGATCAAAACCCATTGATTCTATGAACAAATCTGGATTTCCAATGCTTTATAAAACTGAACAATGATGAATGTTAGCAATGTGATCCCTCGTCCTTCTTTAACTAGGGGGAAAAGAAGACGAGATTGAGGTGGATGGGTTGGTTCATATAGAGACAACTTCGGGCAGGATTAGGTTTATCCAGATACGTGAGAGATTGAACGTGATGGGAGAGAGATTGAGGTAGATACGGCCGAAGAGCGTGGGTGGGATAGAGAAAGTAGTGCGCCATTTCCAAAAAAAACACCCGCTCTTTTTTTCCCCCCTAATTTTAGTGGCATTAGATATAAAATGCCAAAAAAAATACCACATTTATTTTTGTATTAATTAAGAAAAGCTCTATTTATGCGACATATTAATATAAATGATGTAAAATTTTCAATACTTATAAATAAATGCTAGGAAAAAAATTCTCTGCATTTTTAAATAATACCGAGAAAAAAGTGCCGTAAAAAATTAGTTTTCTTGTAGTACTCGTCAATATCTGACCCCGCAGTTTGGGATACAAAATAGCCCATTGCCACCTCAAATAAATCTACACTCTCAGTCTCCTAAGATATATACATAAGGTCACCTTGAGAAGAGGATGACAAATACATGGGGTTATTTGTCTTAGTTACTTGGGGTCACAAGGCTCAGTAAGCCTAGGGTATATGACAACCAAGGGGGTGGATAAATAAGACTAAGGGGAAAGGCCTTAGCCTTGTGACTCTCGACTTCTTCAACTTCTACTCCCCTAATTTGTTCAAAGAACTTCTATCTAACGCTGGAAAATTCCTTGCCTAACATATACAAGGGCTACAACATAAAAGGATGAGAGTCAACTTCGGTAAAAATAGAAAAGGGATAAATAACTTGCAACTTTGACTACAGTTCACCAAAAATCAAACAAGAAGTCAAAAGGATTTCACACAAGAACTTTAAAAACACAGACTTAAAGATAACTAGAGAAGATATTCGAAGGTCATCGAAAAAATCATTAAATGGTTGGAAAACCTTTAAAAGCCTTTCCAACCAAACATCGACCACTACCAACCACCTAAAAACACTCTAGAGAAGGCCAAGATAAGGCCAAACACACCTAAATGCTTTTCAAAAAACTCACAATCTCAATAGAAAATTTGAAGAAAAAGTTAATAAGGGTGACCTTAAGATCTAGCTATTGGAGAAAGAGAGAGGGGGGGGGGGGGGGGATATGCAGTTGCAGGAAGGAAATAGAGCTGGAGAGAGAGGAATAGGTGGGAGTGTTTGAGTTTAAATAGGAGAGAGAGAATGTTTTGGGTTTAAATATAAAGGAGATGATTAGTCACTTTTTCCAAACTACATCATCATGTGAGGCTCGAAGTCCAAAGTGCTAATCCATCGAATTAGTCTTGAGGCTAACGTTACCCAACTAGAACTGTGACATGTGTCACTCTCTTATGCCTCAAGATGTATCCAGTCGATGTGTCAGATGTACCTCATCAAAGACAAAGTCAGACTAATATCCCCTAGCCACCTCTTTTCATATATGATTGATGGCTAAAGGGTGATTGATATGACCAAGTATAACCTTGTCTTAGGACGAGATCCCTCACCTATAATAGTCAAGATTCCATAAGGCCCTCACAGGTCATTTCTAAGACTCATCCCAAACTAAGTTCGGCCTCATCCTCATAACCTCATCCACTTAAAAGACCGAGACCTCAAGGAAGCATTTTATAAATATTGGCCTTACTTGGCCACCACAATAACTGACATAATAGTTGGCCTGCTTAGTCTACCTCGATTTAGGATACTCAGGCGAGATCACACTTTCTAGTTTCCAGTATATAATCAAGTTTGGCATCATCAACCTCTTACTCGACCAAGTCGAGACCCCTACAGATGATGAGCAAGAGAAGGTTCTAAGGTGTCATATCTCACGTTAGCAATTCTGTTACTACCAAATTATCCCCCACGTAAGGGGATATTACATCATCATTTGTTATATGTGTTATGGATAGCTGTCATCATCCTATTCAAAACCTTCTTCATCACATGCCTACTATATGTTGTGGGATACATTACACCCCTAAGCACTATAAATAATTATCTTCTACCTCTTGTAAAAGGGACACTCATTAGAAACCCTATAAAAACTCTGTCCAACTCACTGTAAGACACGTTCGAGGCACCATCTTTTGGGGAATCAATTTACATTATTCACAGACCATAAATCACTTTAGTATCTACTTATGCAGAAGGATCTCAACATGAGCCATAGGAGATGGATAGAGTTCATGAAGGATTACCATTTTGATATTTAGTATCATCCTAGGAAGGCTAATGTGATGGAAGACGCATTGTGCTGATGGTTAGCTTGAGAGATAGGAGAGGTTTGGAAGGAGAAGTGGAGAAATATTCGACACGATGATGAGGTTGCCAAAGAATGCATGTCAGTACTAGTTGTCACACGTAAGATTATTTTAAGGGTGGTGAAAGCCCGGGAAGGGGATCAGTATTTATAGGACAGGGTTCATCATTTGTTAGTCGGTGGGGCATAGTCATATTCTATCACTCAGAGGGAGGTCTTCATTTTAATGGGAGACTCATGGTTCAAGAGGATGAGGATTTAAGGCATCCAGTGATGTCAGAGTCTCATGGGTTGAGGTTTTTAGTACATACCAGTGGGGATAATATGTACTAGGATATATGCAGATAATATTAGTTTCCAGGGATTAAGAAGGACATATTGGAGTTTGCCTCAAAGTGTGCTACTAGCCAGCCAGTGAAGTTAGACCACCAGAGATCGATGGGGAAGTTACAGCCACTCGAGATTCCATTGTGGAAATGGGAAAGGATATCCATGGATTTCATTACCAGGTCACAGTTATTGCAGTAAAGTCACGAATCCATTTGGGTGATAGTGATCGATTGACTAAGGTGGCCCACTTTCTACCGTTTCACAAGGATTTTTAGATGAGGCAATATGCCCAGTAATTTATTTTTTAGATAGTGTGAGTGCACAGTCTTTTGATTAATATTGTGTAAGATCGGGACAAACTTCTAGAAGAGATTTCAGGAGAAAGTGGGCACGAATTTATAGTTGACTACAACATATCACCTATAAATGGATAGAAGACAGATAAAGTTAATCAAATGCAGGATATGCTGAGGTTGTCCATACATGGCTTCGGGGGAGGTTGGGAAGTATCTTCATTGGTGGAGTTTACGTATAACAACTCTAACTAATTCACAATCGGCATAGAACCATTTAAGGCACTGTATGGACGACCCTATCGTTCACCTGCTTGCTAGTCAGAGGTCAGAGATGATTCAGGTAACCACTTCCAAGATTGAGTTGATCCGAGGGCACATTCGGATAGCTTAAGTCAAGAAGAAGAGCTACACCGATGCAGATAGGAGGCACATATAGTTGGAGGTTGGTCACCAAGTTTTGGTGCGGGTGTCTCATATGTAGAGGTTCATAAGGATATGCAAGAAAGGAAAGCTAGCACCTAGATATTTGGAACCGTTTTCGATTATAGAGAGAGTGAGACCACTTGCATATAGACTAGGATTATCAGAGCACTTACAACAGGTTCACGACGTGTTTAATGTATCATCACTGAAGAGGTACTAGAGGAGCGAGATGAATTTTTGGAATATTCCATTAGAGGATATAGACTGGCTTCTAGATATCTCGTATAAGGAGAGACCTGCGAAAATACTTGGTCATAGTGACCGTAAGCTGCGGTATGAGGTGGTACCCTTGGTTCGAGTTTAGTGGGCACACCACAATGTTTACGAGTCAACGTGGGAGCGGGAGGATGACATGAATGGATAGTATTTAGAGTTATTCACAACAAGTATGTCCTACTTTCAAAGGCAAAATTCCTTTATATGGGGGGAGTATCTAACACCCCGTATTTTTGGGTAACAAATATTTAATTAATTCGAATACTTAAAATTGCACGTGTGAGATAATTTAATTGAAGTAATTATTATGTGGTTAATAAATTACTAATCAATAGAGATCAGGATTAACATTATGAAAAAAAATTACTATGTGAATAGTAAATAATTATTTTACGTTATAGCGAGTGTTAGTGACATGACGATACTTTATGTCATTCGGGAGTAACGTGTAGGCTATATGAGGATGAAATATGAAATTATCGGAGGATGACTCTAATAGAAATTTTGAGATCATGGTTGGTTCCAGAACTATAGAGATAGTCAAAATAATGTATCCGAGGGGTAGTAATTGGGTCTCAAGACCTTTTTAGACATAACTCGACCCACGCGGGGTATTCAGGTCATTTGGGCATGGCGTGTTAGACTAATTTAGGGATTAAGGATATTAAGCTAAGTGTTAGAGTTAGAGTAAGCCATTAAGAGAACTCTAAAACCTACATTTAAGAGAGACGAGGAAGGAAGAAGGAAGAGTGCTTAAGGAACCAAACTCAGGGAAAATTCAGGAACAATTCATCTCCTACAATGTGTAATAAAACTCTTCAAATCTAAAAGGCAAGTTATTGCCTTGATTTTGATATAAATTGCAAAAACTCATGTTCATATTATAGTAGGTGTAAAATAAATTGTTATTGGGAGGGTTTTTCACATTTAAAATAAAATGGGATTTTTTGACTTAATGTAAAATAAAAATTGTTATTGGAGGGTGGTTCATGTGTAAAATAAAATAAAAACTCACGTGAAATTAATGTTGAATTAATGATGTCATACTGTCATATGATGTTAGGATCTGATTTAGAGTCGAAATTCAGTAGCTAATATTATGTAATTCAGATTTTTGAATCAAATTGAATATGAGATACCTATTTGTAAGTGTAATAAACATTGAGTATTATTTGGTTGAGGTCTAGATTGGATTATTAGAGCTTTGAGGTTTGACAGTGGTGGAAAAAAGAATATGGAAGAGGGATGGGCGTCAGTCGATTGATCGAACACGTCGATCGATCGATCGATGAGGTCTGATATTGGGCCATTATGTTTGTTTAAATTCAAAGGTTCTGATTTTGTTGTTGTCTTTTCTAGGCTTTTTTTGTTTAAAGAGAAAACCAATGAGGAGGCCTATTACCTAGTGATTTTGGGTGGAGATGAGTGGAACTATGAAGGTGGGGAAAGACGAGAAACATAAAAAATGAATTGAGTAGAATAAATTCAATAATTGTTAAATACATGTTGATTGGGCGAGTCCGGGTATCATAGAAAATGAAGACATGTTTCTTTATTTAATGGATGTGAAATTAAATAAAGTAAGATTCGGGGAAATATACTCGGGTGTTATGGGCTAGTGCTACGAGAGTTTGATGTGATTTATAAATATTGGTGTTAGACATTTATGTGAATATATACCCCTCTAGTACTACCGTAGGAGTTTTCTAGATGTGGATGAATCCCCTAGCTAGTAAATGCAGGGAAAGTACAGTCTGCAAGTCATATCGTTTGGTATTTTATTATGTGATTTATTTTTGAGGTGGGACGTTTTGGGTATGATTTGGTCTCACTCTCGAGGAAATATGAATGTGTGCACTAAGTTTGAAACTTTATTTACCTATTTCGTTATGAGTTAACCGTTTTATAGTTTTCGTGTTAGAGTGAGCATACCTAGGATGATAGCATTTAGAGATAAATATCCAGTGAGTTAATGCTTAGAATGATGTCTATTATACCCTACATGTGTGTGATTGTTGTACTATATTCATACATATATAATAGCGTAGATAAGTTATATACAAATTCAAAATACAAGGTGTGAATACAGTATTTATATAACTAGTGTGCATGTTATATAATCAGTGAAATTGGAAAAGATCAACTAAGTTAAAGGGTAAAGTATCTTAGGAAATATAAAGTAGAAAATATTCGGTATAGAGTAAAGTAATAGAAAGGTTGTAGCATCACTAGTTAAGTGGGGTAGTATAACTAGTTTGGTTTGAAGGTAAGCATTAGGTGTGCATAATATAAAGTATGCAAAGTGTTAATGCGTATTTAAATTCTTTCATTTTAATTACTTGCAAAATATTTTCAAACGGTTTTTAGCTCTGGCCCATATCAAAATATTTTCCAAAAAATGTCTAGCTACAGGGATGCCCATCTTGATGATTCTTTCTGGGGCTGCATAGTTGCGGCATTGTGGAGACTTGCAAGATTTGATTTAAACGCTTATGTTATTCATTCCTAGTAAGGAGATTTATTTAGTAGTTTCATTTGGGCATGTCACCTCTTTGAGTTAATACATTCTAGTTTCATTTATCAGACGGTGTACCTAGATTCATTTTATTACTTTAGAGTTGTATTTGGATTTATTTTAGGAATCAATGGTTTATTCGGTACTATTATTCATCCATCAATCGTGTGATTGATTCAGACTATTATTGTGTGGTGACATTTCCCGAATATGCTCATGAAATAATGCCATACGCGCAAATGAATATACACTGATTTCATGCAAGTTTTTCTAATAACATGTATATAATCAAATGAAGAAAAACTTTATTATACAACTAATCAGATTTTAATACATGAGGAAATTAAAATTGATTAAATTTGATTTATTACGATACAATTCAATATATCTCATAAGATTAATTATTCTAACTCAAGTAATTAAATCATGTAACAATTTTAATTCTAAATCATACATAGAATGAGATGAGGAAAAGAAGAATAACAAGTATGATTTTTTAACGTGGTACAAACTCACCCGACTGAGGAAACATCCACGGTGACTTCTAAGTCACAGACAAAAAATCCACTAAAACAAAAATATTCAATAAAATTCGGATCTAAAAATTTAAGGAATTGTAGTTTTTGTAAAAAATTATTTCAACATGAAAGCACATAAATTTTCTCTACAATAACACAATATTTCAATCTCTGAAGTATGAGATGATGCGTAAGATTATTGAGAATTTAAAAACAAAAATAGAAATGAGATGAAGTAGAAATAACACAACGTGTGAAAATAACATTCAATCTCTGTCTTAGATATTCTCTCTAATTCTCTATATTTTTCTCTCTAAAAATTTAAACCCTCTTGTGTTTCTCACTCTTGATATTGGAACATCTAAAAATTATAACTCCAATTGAACTCTCTAATGAGGTTTGTACAGGTGAGAAATATTATTTTAGAAACACCTAAATCAAGGGTTCGAATTAAAAGTTATTAATCAAAGGATGTGATTAATTCGAGTTCAAATATCTTAACAGCTTTTAAACAAATAAACTGTCTAACTTATTAAGTGTGTTATGAAAACGTAAAAATACTAAAGATATAACAAGGATGGTATAGGGTTTTGGTTATAAGAAACTTATCCAACGGATATTATATGACAGATGGCAAACACTCAAAGTAAAACAATCAGATGCATTTCTCATCAGAGTTAAAAACCAATAGCTACAAGATATTATTATGTTATAACACATTAACCAATAGGTATGGAATCTAGTTCCAAATGGTCAAATCACTAAAGCTGGAAAGCTTTAAAACCTAAGAACTAATAATAGTTGGTAAGGCAGGTATGGTCTTAAATTGACGGCCAAGTTTTACAAAATATAAACCTATTAAACTAATATCAGCTGGTACAAACGTAATAACCCAAAAAAACTAGGATGAAATGCACCAGCTATGGGACGAAATCTAAGCCTACATGTATATAGGAGGTTCTAATCGGACTTGACAAGTAGCAGGTTTGCATCAAAATTCCACCAAATCAGAAATAAAATCCAACATGTACAGATAAAAAACCTAAGGTTTTAAACCAAATAGCTAAGGTTTAAAAAAATAAAACTCCTAATAAAATTGGCTACAATCCAACTCATGTAGAGGGCTATACACTCAAGGCAACAACTACCTACCTAATCTTTATGAGAAAAGAACGAACATGTATAAAGCTCCAAGTAAGATCTTTAACAGGTCAAATCTTAAAGCTCACTTGGGTACAACTATGAGACTAAAGCTACAAGTCTATTAGATGTACATTAGGATAAGACGAAAATCACATCTAGTAGGATGAGACCTAAGGTAAGGCATGGGACCTAATCCTTCAATTATTTTTCTAGTTGAAAATTAATTTTATTAATAAATTCCGAAAACTTTAAAAAAATAAGAACTTAATTTTTATCAAAAGTTAATTCAAATTTTACTTTTACAAAAAATTTAGTCAATCAATCATAATAACACAATTAATATATTCATGTGTGCCTAATGTGTCAAGTGAAAATGTCAATCACACATGAATACCTTTATTGGATATGTCGCTGTGTAGAGTCGAGGTATGTTGAGTCGCCGAGTAACATTGTAAGATGTACCAAGGAGAAGGCTCGTACAAAAAGTATTTTTGACACAATATCCGAATTAGTTGAAACACCTAAATAATATAGACTCAAGTAAGTCAAAGATTTAGGGTGTTTCAATCTCCCCCTTTGGATATTTGTGACAAAACCCTTCGAGTACATCATGGTACTCTTAGAAAAAAATAAAATAACCTAAATCCTATACAACAATTACTATTCTACCCAATTCAAAAATAATCCTAGAAAATAAAAATTACAAGACACAACTATACATGAATTACGCTAACACCTTATTATGATTTCCTGCATTAAAACATTAAAACCAAACTCACAAGAACAAGTGTAAGATATCATAGAAATTGATAATTCATTAAAAACAAGATATCATGAAAATATTTCAAGAATCAAGTCTAATAAAATGATGTACTCTTCTCCCCCTTTTTGTCTCAAATAGACAAAAGGATAAAAAATGATATCATATAGAAGATTAAAAAATAACTACCACAATAAACATATTAACGGTTATAATCAAGTATCACTGCTACATTGACATGATTTTAAGAGGTGTCTTTTGCATTGACAAACATCCATACCTTAAAATCTCAGAGGACATATAATTTCCATGTGTAAGAGGGTAGTTTAGATTAGATAGAGGCGTAACCCCTTTTGAGTACAATAATGATAAGTGAACTAATCACACTATTGATTAACTACAAGACACGGAAACACAACTTAGTGAAGATAAACTCAGTTTGAACTCACAAATCGCTCGTGTATAACTCAGAAGATAACAACGAACTCAGAAGTAACTCATTCATAGGGAGAGAGAAGTAAGCACCCTAGATACACCTTGGCCGACAGACAAACACCCCAACCACCCTCTAAGATGTCAGTCAAATATTAAAGCTCCGTAATAAATGACAGTGGTGGGTGAGTAAATTCTCTGGTTTGTAATAAATCTCTCTTTGAGGTATATTCTCTCTAGTAATAACTCTTGAACTCTTAAAAGAACATACCTTCCTCAGAGGTAGTTGTGTCTCTTAAATAGACTCCCACACCACTCTTGAGGTAACTCAATCATCAATGACAGCGAAAAACATCCCTCATACTGTATGTCACAAACATTAAATTCCTGATGTACTAGCTAGCTCCAAGTCATAAACATTAAATGCCAAGACATGCCTTTTGCCTAACCACTGTGTGTTAGGGGGTTGTCGTAACATAAGAGGCTCACCAACTGTCTGATAGACCCAAATACCACGGTGGTTTAATCAAGTGCAGATTTGACATTGCCTAGATGACTAGTGACATTACGTAAAGTAGATGTGATATTAAGTGGAGGTTTGCTTAGTTCACAACTCAACGCCCGATATAACTCAATGCTGCTCCGCTTGAGGTTCCACGATCAAGGTCTTTTGGTGTTTTACCACTGTATCTAATATGGTCAGGACAAGCTCCAACGGTGACTCACTTCTCAATCCTCCAAACCAATCCCCTCTAAAGTTCCCATGACGAGGTTGTTCGATAGAGCATGAAAGCTCTCCCATGCCCTGCCAAGCCTGGTCTCTTGCGAGTACCGTTCGAACTTATACTGAATGCCATTATAATCATTACATCATTACAATTATTATAACTCACAGTCAATGTAACTAAAAGATAAAACAAGACTAATTTAAACAACAGGAGTAAAGGATGAGCTCTCTCGATTAGTTTCTTCGCTGGAAGATCCCTCTGGGTTACCACACTGAGCTGCATTGCTTTGAGCTGCCTCCCTTACTTAATCCCAAACAATTTTGTTAATGGGGGAATTATCTCTAATCTCAAGATTACTTTCAAGTCCCCTTTATATTTTCCCCTTCGTGGAGAGATTTTTTGTGGGAACAAGAAAAGTCTGCACGAAAACTTCTTAATCCGATGAACCTTCTCTGTGTGAAAAAATACTGGCATCCTTTCCTTCACTGCAAACATCGTGGTTAACGCCTCCCAAAAAATGTAAAATTCTCCCCGATGTAACTAAGTCACAACGCTGTGACTTATTAGTTCTTTGTCGAAGGGAGATTGCATATTTTTCCTGTTACTCGGCTTCAACCGTTCTAGCTTGACTGTTTGAAATTATCCCGATGGACCGACTGACTTTCTCAAATACCCATTCTGACTCTTGTGAAATGAAATTCTCCCGTTTAAGCTATGGTGGAGTATAGTTGCATGTAGTGAGTTTTTTCGTTAGGACTTCCCCTATCGTTGAGACTTGTGAAATTCTCCCTTGTAAACTTCTTACTAGGAAATTCTCCCTATTTGAATGTACTACTTCATTTGGGCTCTGCTAAGGCGTCGTTTTGTCAAGTTCAAAAAAGCAGAAAAAAATTCTCCTCGATGTACCTAATTCATATTTAAACAATGTTTGGACTTCTGGAGAGGGGGCATCATAGCTTTTTTTGAACTGTTGGGACAACTTCTTCGTTGGTAGTTATTGGATATGTCTAAAAAAAATTCTAGCGCCAAAACTCAAACTTGCCTAGGAAGAAAACCCTTTATATTCATCATGTGTCACTTCATTAATGATGTGGTGTTGTCTTTTCAACTGTCAGGTGACTTCCCGAAGTGCCACGTGTCCGTTTGAAATGATTATAGGCGGCTTTGCACGCGTTATGATGGGAAACTCAAAAGGCGAACCCAAAAATTTAAACGGATATTATTCAAACACCTAACCATTGTTCTCTTACTTTACCTTCGCTATCTTCAACTCCCAGCATTCTTAAAGAGAGAAAACCCTCAGAGCGCCATTGTTTCCAAGATTTTACCTAGTTTCCTTCTTCCCGTCATCTTTTACACCACCACTTGTGGTTGTACTCCTCCATTTTTGTCCATATCCCTTCCTTACCAAGTAGTTTCTCTCATCGTCACTTATTATGGCTTCTTCCAGTGTCCCCAAGTCTACCATCGCCGTTGCTCAGTCAATCCCATCCTCTACCATTTCTGTTATCACTGCCACCGCTAGCGCCAACCCTTTGGATGTTGCTCGTGAAGAAAAACTAAGTTCTTACCATCGATCTCCCATCTTTGGAAATGGTGATGAGTCCTATGATGCATGCAAGACCTGCCATTTTTCAGCTATGTATGATCCTTTAATGATGGGTGATGAAGACGAAGATTTATCTAAGTGGGGATTTCTTCCTCCAGAAGGGACTTTACGTTTCCATTTGGATTGTGGCGACTTACCTTACTCCTAGATCGATTTCTAAGCGCCAGGGGGATTTCTAGATTATTTTACTGCCTGGCATGCACACATAAAGAGATCTTACGCTGCAGATCTTGCCAAGGTTGGTCTTCATCGAGCCAGCTAGTTTGGGGAGTTCACTCTTTCTAAGCACAACGCTGCACTCCTAGTGTTGGTTTCCATATGTATAGTTACAACTCACATATTCTTCACTGCCTTGGGGGAGTTCACCATTTCATTGGAAGATATTTGTGAGATACTTGGGTCGAACCCATGGGTGAGTTTACCTATCTTGATTAGGCCTTGGATGCCGAAGAAACTGCTAATCGAGCTGAGCTATATCGAATTTGTCGCCGTTACATTGGGTCTTCCAACAAGGCTACTTTTACTCCCCTTATTAGCTATTTATTTGAACCTCCTATTGCAAAGGACGTCACTGCTATTACGGGTCATGGTAAAGGTACATTTTTAGAGTTACCAGCCTATATTCTTATGTTGCTTTCCCATTTTGTCTTGATTGGGAAACCCAACGATCAGCCCAAGAGGGACCTTATAAACATTTCTATCTATTTGGCCAGAGGTTTCAATCTTCCTCTGGCCTCCATTGCTTTGGGGTACCTCTATACTTGGTTGGATCGAACCTGCCTTGACATGGCACGGTCCCTTGGTCGTTACAACTTGGATAATTTTTCCAATACTGTTATCTTAACGAGTTTCCTCTACACCCTTTTTCCTTCCATTGCTTCCAAATCTGTCCCTTATCTTATGAGCCAAGGCATTAAACCCTCACACCTCTTATGCTTCCATAAAAAATAGAGTCGAAAGGAAATAATGGGAGTTTTTGACCGTTTTGATTCCTTTGTCATGAGGCCGTATGGAGAATCTACCTTCGTCCATACTTGGAATTTTTTTCTTCTACATCTAGAATGGATACTTTTGTTCCAGTTGTAGAAGATCCTTCACATGCCGTGGTACTTTTGTTCACTTTTGGGTTTCTTCCTTCCTTTACTGAATGAGGATATAGTTATGAACCTTATAACCCCGATCGCTGAAGCAGGAAGTTTGGGTTTGATTAGGGGGCTCCTCGACCTGAGTTTCAGTTAATGAATAGGAGGGATACTTTTGTCGAGGCTTGTACCTTCTACCTTTCTGCAGTAGTACTTGGCGTGACATCTACTATGGATGGTCGAGTCACCCTTCCCAGTGGAACTAGGAAAGGGGATGTGTCTACCTCTCTTTCCACCAAATTATGGTTGATGCAACTGGCTATGATTCGTGAGTTCATACAAAGTCCCCCCAGTATCCCCTAGTTCTTTCTTTCTTTACCTTGGAATTGGGCCACAAGGGCAACTCTATTCTTGGGGTTGAGTTCCCTCCGAGTAAGCTTGTTAAAGATCCTCCCATCGAGCTACCCCTTACTGCCCAAAGATCCCTATTACCATTCCCAAATCTAAGACCATTGCAACCCCCATATAGCCCGCCCCTACTGAAGATGATTCTGGTGAGGGTGTTATAACCGAAGCAGCTTCTGGCGAAGGGCCTTCCCATCCACTATCCAAAAAAACTTAGAAGTCCAAGAGTGGGACTTCCTCAAAATCTAAGTCTCAAACTCATCCTCAAACTCCTTAGGAGGCATTTCCCATCACCTTTGTTCCTCCTCCCATGTATGCAGAAGTTAGTGAAGAGTTAAGAAAGAAAATTCAGGCTGAGGTGAATCGAATCAATATGAGTTTCAACGATGTGTTACCATCCTTCCTCCTGCTACTTCCTTCCCTACTATCTGAGTTGATCCAACGGAACCAGGGTCAAAGAGGAGGAAGAGCTAAAGGGTTCCTCAAAGTGTTGGTGCTGCAGGTGTGAGGAAAAAGACACTAGGTACTAAGTCCTAGAATAAATGAGCTCCAAATATACATCCCGTCCTAGCTCCCTCTGCCGTTGCCTCCCCTCCTGCTTTACCAATGGTGATATCATCCCATAATCCCTCTGGATCCGAGGTATGCACGTGTGTTGTTATTACTCCCATTTTTCTAAAACAAACTGCATTTGTCTAAATCTTAACAACTTTGGTACAGGAGGTTGAAGAAGAAAGTCCCACCCCCTCGTGAGTCCTTTCATGGGGGGACATTTTGGTTTCTCCCAGACCGATGTAACTCCTCCCCATTCCCCCATGATAGGGATTACTTACTCTCGTTGTTTATCCTCAAAACGTGTGAAGGATACTGCTTCAGGGGGTGATTTCGTTGAGTCCGTAGGAATTCCTTCTCAACCAGAGACATCTCCCCCTGCTTTTTTTGAATTATCACCTCAGCCCGAGGTTCTTCTTCCCATATTTCTCATCGTTCCAACTGTATAAAGTTCTCCCGAGGTAACATATTCTCAATGACAGTTAGGTTTGGTGTCTTATCTCTCTTCTACCCCTTTTTCTTGTTTACCAACCTGAACTTTAATCTCTTAGTATGCCTTAGGTAGAAATGGCATCTTTATTGACTAATATTCGTCTTCCTGCTGCATTGACAAGACCAATAACTGCGATTCCCCTCTTTAGTACCATAACTGCAGTAAGTAAAACTTAGAGATATTTCTTCTCTCTTCTGTATTTATTCCCCATTTCCAACACAGCTTCATTTTTGGAGTTTTCTCCAGATCTTGTCCAACCAGATTTGTTTGGTCGTCTTCCTATCCCCAAAGGCTAGAGTTGATTTTTCTGCCCAGTGTGGTGGTTCTTCTGCATCTACTACCATTAGAGCATCCCTCGGAAGTCAAACACCTTCTCCAAGCGAGACTACTCCCATGTTAGCCTTGGTACCTTTTATTGGCGTAGGAGCTTCATCACACGTTGAGCTTCCCACCGTTAGGGGTTCTATGGGGGATTCTAAGGAGACAACTTTCCCTTCCAGAGTTCCCCCCATTACAGCGTCCATGGAAAGCTCCCTTATGTCTTCACCTATTGCTGAGGTATTTCTCTACTTTCTGTTCCTTTCTCATTGTTCATACTTTACTTGGCACTGTACAATCTAGAAGAATCTCTTTTTCAAACATTCAAAATCCACCAGTAACGGTGACTTGATAATGAAAACCACTTATTAAGATTTGTTTTGTAACATCCACCTCTAATGGTGACACCCATAACGGTAACTTAACAATGACAACCATTTGTTAAGATTTTCATCAAACTCCACCAATAACGATGACTTAACAATGATAAACACTTATTAAGATTTTCGTCAAACTCCACCAATAACGATGACTTAACAATGATAAACACTTGTTAAGATTTTCTTCAAAACTCCACCAATAACGGTGACTTAACAATGATAAACACTTGTTCAGATTTTTGTCAAAACTCCATCAATAACAGTGACTTAATAATGATAAATAGTTGTTAAGATTTTCGTCAAACTCCACTAATATTGGTGACTTAACAATGATAAACACTTGTTAAGATTGTTTTTCACAACATCCACCTCTAACGGTTACACCCGTAACGGTGACTTAACAATGACAACCACTTGTTAAGATTTTTGTCAAACTCCACCAATAATGGTCACTTAACAATAATAAACACTTGTTAAGATTTTTTCTTACTCATTACCTGTTTTAACTGTTCTCATGTTGCTAGAGAGTCTCTTCAAGCTGGGGAGATGTCTCCCCAATCCCTTCGCCTACTGCTTCTCCCCATCGAGAACAAACTATTCTAGAAGATTTTAGTCCTAACAACTAGGGTTCCATGATGGGTATTGTGGCTGATAGCAAGTCTGGTTATGTGATTCCTCTACCTGCCTTAGCTCCCCAAGAGTTCTGTCTCATAGTCCTTAAATGTTCTCCTCAGATGTCTATTTGCCACCATTTAGTTATCGAACAAATTGCCATTCATCATCCTGAGACGTTCACTGTTGACAGTCTTCATTTGAATATTCCAGTGATGAGACTCAGACTTCAAGGAATGGCCATGGTTGCTGTGGACTTGGTTAGCACCCCGATCTCCAATGTCACTAGGCTTTTTCTTAATTAATTTTTGGGCTATTTAAAGGACTTTGGTAGAGATGGCTTCTGATTAGGCACATATTCTTCACATTTATCCCCTTAATTTCGGTATTTTTATGATCCAGTGCAGTGTATTTAGCTTGGATTTGTCTCTTATTTATGCTACTAACCTTTTTTGGCAAGTATTTCGTGTTTTGTGTATTTCTCATGTGTTTTACAGGTATTTCATGCAAGTTAGTGCGAAGGAGAACTCAAAACAGTGAAAGAAACCAAGAAATGGGGAGTTCAAGGGCATTTTCGTAATTTTTCAGCCTTATTCCGAAAGTGGGTCCAACTAGAAAGTTGAAGAGCTCTAAATTACAAGAATACTGGAAAAAATGGCACCTCAATCCGAGCTACGGTGAAGAAGTTACGATGTTTTGAAGTTGCACAATAATGAAGAGTCTGGATGTGCGGATGTCTGTAATTAATTATGCATTTAATGCAGTGCAACTCTTGGAAAACTTGTGCCACAAGCGAAATTTGATGCCAAATTCGTGCAACTTGGTGCTATAAAAGACCGAGCCCTACCTCATTTTCAAAGGGGAGTTTCTAGAGAGAGGCTAGGTTAGGAGTAGGTTAGAAGTGCTAGATTGAATTTTAGGGTTAGATTTTGAGAGCAAATTTTCTATTCCTTCAAGAGTTTTCATGAACCCTAGTTTGTAAGAAATTCTGGATTCCAATTCCATTTTTGTTGCTGAATTCAAGTAATATCTTTCCATTCTCTATTTTTATTATTTGCAAATTATTTCCCATGTCTTGTAGATCCATAATTTTGTGTGTGAATTTATTCTTGAACCAAATCATGAGTAGCTAAATTCCCAAGGGTTGGGGTACATGAACTCAATCCAAGGCAAATTATTTATGTAGAAAATAGAGGTTAAATTAAAATATTGATTGAATCGTGAAAGCACCGCTTTATATTTATCTTTGATTTCGTATGGTGCGGGCTTGAACCTCATATACGTAATGCTTAGAATATATAAAGACTGGATTCATTCACCGCTTTATATCTATCTTTGATTTCATATGATGCGGGCTAGATCCCTCATATATGTAATGCTTAGAATGTATAAATACCGGATCTAGTCAATAATTTTAATTTACAATTCTAGTACTCTATACGGTAATTTGTTAAGGATTGAGGGATTGTACCCTACCCTATTTTCTCCCATTTGTCAGATCTAATTTCTTTTGCACTTTTCAGTTTGTTAAATTTTCCCAATTATTAATCATCTTTTCGTTTCTTTTAAGAAATCATTTCAAGATTTAATAATTTTTCTTATTACTATTTGGCAATCTCAATCCCTGTGGATACGATCCCGACTTACCGGGTTTATTACTTGAGCGACAGGCTTGCACTTGAGCCTAGAGTGAACGCATTTCTGAGACAAATTCTTAGTCGCGTCAGCTTCTAATTCAAATGGATGATTGGACATTTGAAAACTCTAAAGACCAACAATTAGAAGGATAGAGGGAGCTGTTACTGCAGCATCGAGAGGCCCAATGAACTGAGGGAGCTAGACTGGCCGAGCTAGCGTCCCTAGTAGAGGTTGCCGATAAGAACATAGAGGACCGTGAAGAAACTATTTGTGTAGCAAAGATAGAACTGGAGGAGCTCCTTATCGAGCGGTCACAAGTTCAAACTAGGTTGGATGTTTCTATTAACGTCGAACGGTCATGCCAGAAAGCTTCTTCGGGTTTGCCTGGAGACATTTTTTCTGCTCCAGACTTGTGGTTCCAACATTTATGAATGAGAAGAAAACGTGTTGTATATTTTTCTATGACCTTTAATTGTGTTGTGACTGCTTTACACAAGTTACAAAACTCTGCCATTTTTCATCTTCATTCAAATTACAATAAAAGACATCTTTTTTAGGAACAACGGCCTATATATTCATAATAAAATCACCAGATACAACGGTGATCCCAAGTCGATTACTCAAACATGGTAGGCCTTCAACCATTTATTATTAATTTTAAACATTTTATATTCTTCCATCTTAGGAATTAAACCAGAATCATGAGCCTCCTTTTAAATAAAAAGTCCCTCCCAATTTGCTGCAAACATAGGTAGAGGAAGCCCCCTGGTGTGCTTTACTGCTCCCTTTAAAATAAGGTCTCCCTCTACGAACATCCTTGGTCTCATAAAGTTATCATACGCTCTTGAACGCTGCTTTGTGTACATTTGGAAGTGTTGAATCGCTTTCTCTCTGTGCTTGTCCAATGCTTCTAATTTTACATGTCTGTTCTAAGGGAGCATACTACTTTGCAAGGCATTTTGGGCTGAGGTTACTTCCAACTCCATTGCGAGGATTTCTTTAGCCCCCAAAATGAAGGAGAACGGGGTGTACCCCGTAAGCTTCCTCCTTATCATACAATAGGCCCATAACACCGCTGGGATCTTTTCATCCCATGATCCTGGAAAATCCTCCATCATTTTTTCTCAAATGTTAACCAACGTCTTGTTGGTTACCTCATCTTTTCCGTTCCCCTTTGGGTATGCCACCGTCAAGGTATGATGAATGATAGAGTATTTGTTCACCAGCATTGTTAGTTCTAAGTTAATGAATGGAGTTCCATTATCAGATAGAATAACTTTTGGAATCCTGAAATGACAAATGATATACTCCCTGATAAAGTTGGCTACTACTCCCATAATTGCTCTTCTTAGTGGTATCATTTCATCCCACTTTGTAAAGCACTCTATTTCCACTAGTATCCAAATCTTCCCTCTTGAGGAAGGGTGTATTTCCCCTACGAGATCATACGCCCAAGTCTGGAAAGGATACGGAGTTGCTAGGGAATGGAGGTCCACTTATGGGGCATGGATCATATTTCCATACAGCTGGCAAGCTTTACACTTTCGAACAAACTCTACGGAGTCTTTCTCTATCATTGGATAATAATAACCTAATGTCATCAACTGATCATACAACTTTGTCCCTCTTATGTGAGTTGGGTCATGATCTTATTTTAGTTCTTCGGTTGCCTCTTCTTTAGTGATGCAACGCAATGGCCTATTAAAGTACCCTCTTCGATACAATTGTCCCCCTTGAATATAGAACCTTGGGGACCTTCAATTGAATCCCATCGCGTTAATATTTTGTATTGGGACAACTCCATCATTCATGAAATCAATATAGGGTTGCCTCCAATCTGGTTGAGTTTTAACAAAATAACACTCAGCTACCTCGAAGAAAAGCTGACACTTGTCACACTTTTGTTATAGCTCTGTTGCATCTTGTTTCATCCTGTACCAAAAGTATCCCTCTCTTTGAATTCTTTTGTAAATAGGTATTTCAGTTGTTCCTAATGCTCTTCGTGTGTCTTCTTTAACCTTCATTTTGCGTATTCTCAATAGATGCATCTTGACAACCATCCTCCTGCATTCTAGTAGTAGAGGTTTCCCTAATTTGTAAAATAATGGGCCACCTCCCTCAGCTCCATCTTTTCTTCTCCAGACTTTAGTTGCTTTTTAATCACTCCCCTCCAGTCAGAATCATCTTCCATCGGTAGGATTGACTGTACCATATAGGGAGATGTTCTCCGTTGGATCACCACTGTAGTTGAATCTTCCTTTATAATCATCTTCTGGGAAATAGTGGCATAGGAATCTGGATGGAGATTCATCATTCTGGGATGCCTCCTGATCATTTTCCAATAGAACTGGCTGAGAAGCCTTTGAATGATCGTTCTATAAGGGGCCAAACTGATGTGCTTAAATGCATATTCCCCATTCACTTACTGGATCACCAAGTTTGAATCACCCTTGATATAAGGTGAATGAATTCCCCTTCGAAGGGCCTCTAGCAACTGTAGTACCAATGTTTCATACTCTACTTCATTGTTAGATCAAGGGAAATCTAGCTTGTAGGAGAGATAAATTTCTTCAGCTCCTTTTGACCCCTGCTCATCCTTTCTTTTCTGTCGAAGATCCATCGAACTGCATTGTCCATTCTTCCTCGCTCACGTTTAAGAGGTTGGACTGTAAATCATCCCCTGAAATGCTTATTCTAGGTGGTTCAAATGTCCCAGAGGGGAAGATTGCGAAAAGGTCTGTGTGCACTTGGATCTTGATTGCGCGTGGGACCACACACTTCAAATCATACTCTAAGAGGATGAGGAACCACCTAGATGCCCTACTAATCAATATATATATTGCTAATAAAAACTTAATGGGATTACATCTTGTTACAATATGAATTGTAAAAGACGGCATATAATGTCTAAGTGTTTGTGCCACAAAGACTAGGGATAAACAATGTCTTTCTATACTACTATACCTGACCTCTAGCCCATGCATGATTCTACTTAGATATTAGACTGGTCGTTCTTGACCATCCACCTCTTGAGCCAGCAGAGCTCCAACGAACCTCGTGGTGGATGTGAGGTACAACTGCAACGGTATTCCTTCTTTTGGAGGAATCATGGTTTTTGGTGAAACGAGAAACTTCTTCAGCCTGGTAAGAGACTCCTGGTGAGATAACTCCCATTTGAACTTCGTGTTCTTTCGCAGCAGTTGCATCATTGGGTGTGTTATCTCAGTTAACCCTGGGAAAAACCTCCTAAGGTAGGAAACCCTTCCGAGGAAACTTTTTAGTTCCTTCGCCGTTCTTGGACTGGGCATCTCTAAGATTGCTCTATTCTTATCCTGGTCCATCTGCACCCCATGTCGATCCACCAAAAAACCCAAAAATTTCCCACTAGTTGTAACACCCCGTATTTTTGGTACATTTAAAATTTAATTAATTAGGAAATTCTAAATTACTAGTGTGTTGTAATTTAATGAATTAATTATGGTAAAATAATATATAAATATTAATTTGGGATTGAATGGTTAATATTTAGGGAAAATTTATTTACTAAGTGAATAGTAATAATGTAATTACGTCGTTTCGAGTATAAATGACGAGGTATGTATTTATCACATCCGGAAGTCGGTATAGACTATATTGGGTGGGGGATAAGTATTTTTATCAATTAATTCGGATGCAAATTCTGAGTGTACAGTTGAGTCCGGATGGGCCGAGATAGTCGGAAAAGTGTACCCGGGGGTAGTAAACGGGTCACGTGACGTTTTTAGACATAGTCGGGCCCACTCGGGGGCATTTAGGTCACTTGGGCTTGGCCCATTAGTCAAAAAACGGGATTTGGGTAATTAACCTAATAAAAATAAGTAAGGGCATGGCTGAGCTTAATTAGAGAGAAGAATTAAAGGGTTAGGAAACCCTAACAGCAACCAAAGCCATTTGGGGATCTCAAAAGAGCCAACAAAGGTCATCTTCAACCTTAGAATCCATCTCAAATTCAGACACTACGAAACCTAAGGCAAGTGAATAACTTGCAATAGTATTAAATCTGTCTTTCAATTCATATTTGTGTGAGGTAATGAATTAAAATTCGTTTTGGAGTTTCATGGCATAAACATGGGGTTTTGAAAAACAAAAGAAAATATTAATCTGATTTGCCAAAATTTATGAGGATTTATGTAAAAATCTGATATTGGAATATTGATGTGTATCTGTTAGAATGATATCCGGGTAAATTAGAACGAGTTTGATGAAGAAATTTGGGGTGTAAATGTGTTTAAGGATAAAGATAGATTTTTCCCCAAAATTATAAATCAGTAGTTTATGGACGAATTGATGATTGTTGTGGACTTTCAGGGGGATCCTAATAAGGTTTCTGATATGTACTTGTGATAAGAAGGCTTATAATTCATGTTAGAAGACATTAAGGTTTAAGTAAATTCGTCCATGGCTGCCCTATCTACGCGAAGAAGACAAAGACCTATTCGATCGATCGATCGACAGTCTGGGGTCGATCGATCGACGGTCGTCAGAACTTGGCAGTTTCGCCAGTTAATTATATAAAAGGGGAAATTCATATAAAAATCTTATGTAATTAATTATTGCGAAATTAAATACAGGAGTTTAAATCTAATTAATTGTAGATAAATTAATTAAGGTTTGAGGCAGAAAAATTTGGTTGTCACGTCATGATGAAATACGGAGCTATTGTCGAGTCCGGGGATATTGGTTGAGCGAAACCGAAATGTAATAATTTAATTAGACAGAGGCTAATAAATTAGAGTCGGGGATTTTGACTCGGGTAAATTTATTTTGGGCTACGAGAGTAAGTCCAAATTTATGGTGGGGGCGACACCAAAAGTAACTTAATTAATTAAGGTGAAATTTAATTAATATTTAGAGTTGGACCATAAACTCTTAATAATTTTAATAGGCTTATGTTACGAATTTAGCGCACGGTAGAGCCCGGACTTTTATATTTATATATACGGATGTGATAGTATATATATATGGTGTGTACATTAATATCAGTGATTAGATATTTTATACTATAGTGTTATAGGGGGAGGTTGCGCGTAGTGGATGAATCCCCTAGCTTGAGGAGTAGGGTGAGTATATTCCCGAGGTCATAGCGTCCATTATATGGGTGAGGGACATCTCACTTTCAGGGAAGGAATATGACCGCCTCCAATTATTTATTTTTTTCAAGTTGGTGTGAAATTCTGACTTGGGATAACTAGGCTATGTGATTGTACCTAGTGGGATAGCACTTTATAGAATTTACATTCTGTGAGTATTTTACTCGGGTGAATGTAAGTTGTTAAATATATTATAGTATGATTGTGAATGCTGAAATATGATTATAAGTATATAATTGGATAATTAATTATATACGGGTTATCAATGAAAAATATGAGTTGTTTCATATGTATAACAAGTGTCGAAGTTATATGAATTTAAAAAGGGAAATGTTTTAGTTAAGTTGATGTTACTAATGACTTAAAAATCATAATCACTATATACTCAGTTAGAGTAGGGTGGGTATAAAGGAACTTTGTTACTTATCTAGTCATGAGATGAATAACTCGGTAATTTAATTAAAGTGTTAGTAGTGTACATTAGAGGAGGGGTAAGGAAGTCCTCAAGAGAGTGCGATACTAACTAGAATATGAAGAGCATGCATATTTATTTATTACTACAAGTTAATCATTTGTTAAATGTTTTCCAAATGTTTTGGTTACTAATCCTTGCTATAAATCTATTTTCAAAACCTTTTAGGTGTCCATCCACAGGGACGCCAGCCTTGACTCAATTCCAGGGATCCGTTGCTGCAGCATATGTGGATGTTGCGGGGTTTTGATAGACGCCTCATTCTTCATTCTTAATGTAGAAATTCATGATTAGTCATTCGAGCATGTTGCTCACATTCCGTTTATTTGTATTAGACTTGTTGGGAGTTCATTCTTGTCTTTACGGGATTTATTATTTGGACCGATGGTTTATTCGGTTAATTATTCTTACTTGTGGATTATTATTTCGGTTATCTGTGGTTGTTGTATTGTTTTATGTTCCGCATGGGTTTTTGTTTAAATAATGAAAGATAAAAATTGGCACCAGTCTATTTTTCTCACTTAGGTGGTTAGTAAATTAATAAGACGACAGTGATGCTAAGAATGGACCAAATGAGAAACCTGTTGTAACTTGATTTAGGACTGATCACCCGGGATTAATTAGGCGGGGTGTCACATATGGTATCAGAGCATCAGGTTCTAGTGTCCTTAGGATCTGTGTGGCTTTCTACATTTCAGCGTAGCGTTCGGTTGTTATAGAGACTTATTATTAGAACTGTTGATTATATTTTCCACTTGTGAGATATCGTATTCCTGCTATTTGTTTTTGTATAAATTGTGTACTTATACAATTCAATCTATTTCAGATGCCACCAAAGAGACAGAGAGCGGAGAGGGTTGAGGCTAGAGATGAGGTGAGGGAGGCTCGCCAGGAGCCACAGATACCGCCACCACCACCCCTACCCGAGTTGATTTCTACCACTCTGGTGGCAGTGATAGTGGCCCAAGAGGTCGAGACAGCGATGCGAGCTATGGAAGCTCATTTTCCACAGCCCCAGGCACCGCCTCCAATGGCTCCAGCAGTTCAGGCTCCAGTGGGACCACCGTCTTGGCAGCGAGTGAGGGAGACCTTTCAGAAGGGTCACCCACCTAAGTTCCGAGGTAGCACCAATGTGGTGGAGGCTTGTGACTGGAAGAAGAACATTCAGTGCCATCGGTGCATGTTAGAGGGTACAGAGGTGCAGAAATAGATGCTGGCTACCTTTCGTCTGTCGGGGGAAGCCTTACAGTGGTGGGAGTCCGTTACCACCGCTGAGGAGCAGGATTTGATGCCGATTTCTGAATTCTGGGTGCGGTTTGACTGCAAGTACTTCCCTCCAGCAGTAGAGTCTGAGATGAGAAATAAATTCAGCGAGTTGGTATAGGGTGACAGGTCAGTGGCAGAATATGAGGAGGAGTTCACCCGTTTGGCAAACTTTGTGCCAAATGAGGTGAGTGATGAGGAGCGAAAGAAGTCAAAGTTCATGGATGGCTTAGCCTGGAGGATCAGGCAGCACTTGATTGGAAATCCGGCGTTAGTGACTTATACAGATGTCGTTAATGCCGCACTTGAACATTTCCAGGATCATCGTTTCCATGCTAAGGGGAACAAGAAGGCAGGTGAGCCGAGCCAGCAGGGCAAGGAGGCTACTAGTAGTGAGACAAGTGGCACACAACAGCAGGTTATCATTCAGCAAGGGAATCAGGCTAAGAATTTTATGCCTGGTGAGTTCCGACCGGGAGGATAGGGGTTCAGGCAGGGGCAACCAGGCCTTAATCAGCAACAACAGGTTCCTCAAGGCCGTCAGGGCCAAGGGAACAACGGGGGAGGCCAACAGGGCCAGCAACGTCAGGGCCAGCAGGGCCAACGGCAGGGTGACGACCAGAAACGCTGTTTTGCCCTTGGCCAGCCAGGACACTTCAAGAGGGAGTGCCCGTAGAGGGGCAGAGGCCATCAACAGGGTGCCCAGCAGGGGCAACAGGTCAGATGCCGCCAGCAGCACCAGCTCCACCCGCCCCACAGCAGCAGGGGCAGATGCACTACGGACATGTGTATAATGTTCGGGATGTTCCCAATCCTCCAGCACAGCAGGTGCCACCAGCGGTTAAGGGTATGTTTTTCATTCATGGTCATGAGGGTAGCATTATTTTTGACACGGGAGCATCACATTCATTCATTAAATCTAATTTTGCTAAACGGGCTGGGTTATTAGAGATAGCGGGTAGCCTCCGTATGAGTGTAGAGTCGCCAGTAGGCAGCGGGGCATTGATTCGCTTGATTTGTCGAGGAGTAGACATTTTGATTGGGAGTCTTAGTTTAGCAGCAGACCTCTTAGTGTTAGATATGGAGGGGTATGATTTCATCTTGGGCATGGATTGGTTGGCAGGTTACCGGGTTACGGTTGATTGTTATGAGAGGACAATCGTGTTCTCCATTTCGGGACAGGAGATGTTCCTAATAGCAATGCCGCTTCCTGAGGGAGGGTCGCGCACTCACTTATATTACATTGAGGAGGAAACCTCATAGGAGGTGGTAGTCCCTTTAGACTCTATTCCTGTAGTGAGGGACTTTGAGGATGTATTCTAGGAGATACCAGGATTACCACCCAGCAAAGAAATCGAATTTGTTATCGATTTGGCACCGGGTACGAGGCCGATTGCTCGGGCACCTTACCGTATGGCCCCTTCAGAGATGCGGGAATTGAGGGAATAGATTCAGCAACTACTGGTTCAGGGTTTTATTCGGTGGAGTACATCGCCGTGGGGTGCGCCGGTGTTGTTTGTAAATAAGCGAGATGGTTCACTCTGCTTGTGCGTGGATTATAGGGAGCTGAACAAGGTGAGGATACGGAATAAATATCCGTTAGCTCGGATTGATGATTTATTTGACCAATTGAGAGGGGCGTCTTACTTCTCCAAGGTCGACTTGAGGTCAGGGTATCATCAACTGCGTATCCGAGAGGGGGATGTTCCTAAGACCGCTTTCTTGTCGCGGTATGGATCATATGAGTTCAGGGTGATGCCCTTCGGGCTCACCAATGCACCTGCAGTGTTCATGGATCTCATGAACAAGGTTTTCAGGGAGTACCTAGATCAGTTTGTCATCATGTTCATTGATGACATCCTAATCTACTCGCGCACCGAGGAGGAGCACGCAGAGCATCTGCACATGGTTTTACAGACACTAAGGGATCATCATCTATACGCCAAATTAGGAAAGTGCGAATTCTGGCTACGGGAGGTACAGTTCCTTGGTCACGTCGTGTCAGATTAGGGTATTGCAGTGGATCCGAATAAGGTGTCGGCGGTGAGGGAGTGGGAACAGACCACGACACCGATCGAGGTGCGCAGTTTTCTGGGTTTGGCCGGTTACTACAGGCGATTCATTAAGGGATTCTCTAAGATTGCAGGACCTTTGACGAATCTGACTCGAAAAGGGGTACCTTTCAAGTGGGATGATAATTGTCAATTAGCGTTCGACGAGCTAAAGGACAAGTTGACATCTGCACCCGTGCTTGCATTGCCAAAGGGAGGGCTAGAGTATCGGGTTTACACAGACACATCCTTACGGGGTCTTGGGGGTGTGCTCCAGCAGGAGGAAAGGGCTATAGCTTATGCTTCCAGGAAGCTAAAGCCCCACGAGAGGAATTACCCCACTCACGACCTAGAGTTGGTAGCGGTCGTTTTTACTTTGAGGATATGGAGGCATTATCTTCTAGGAGAGCAGTTTACTCTATTCACAGATCACAAGTCCCTTCAGTATCTCTTCACACAGAAGGATCTGAATATGAGGCAGAGGCGGTGGCTAGAATTGTGAAGGACTACCAGTTTGATATTCAGTATCATCCTGATAAGGCCAATGTGGTAGCAGACGCATTGAGCCGAAGGTTGACTGGGGAGATATCGGAGGTATGGAAAGCGAAATGGAGAGAGATTCGATATGAGGATGACGTAGCCAAGTCTTGCATGTCAACATTATCCATCACACCCGAGATCATTATGCGAGTTGTGAAGGCTCAAGCAGAGGATCAGATTCGCCGGGATAGGGTGGGCCAGTTGTTAGCTGAGGGAGCAGAGGGTTACTCAATTAGCTCAGAAGGAGGCCTACGCTTTAATGGGAGGTTAATGGTGCCAGAGGATGAGAATTTGAGGCACGCTATTATGACAGAATCCCATGGTTCGAAATTTGCGGTACATCCCGGTGGGGATAAAATGTACCAAGATATGAGGAGGCAGTATTGGTGGGCAGGGATGAAATGGGACATAGCGGAGTTTGTTTCGAAATGTGCCACGTGTCAGCTTGTGAAAGTTGACCACCAGAGACCATCAGGGATGCTACAGCCGTTAGAAATTCCCATGTGGAAGTGGGAGAGCATCTCCATGGACTTCATCACAGGGTTACCTGTATCACAGAGGGGTCACGACTCCATATGGGTTATTGTGGATCGGTTGACTAAGGTGGCCCACTTTTTGCCGGTACGCACAGACTTTTGAGACGATGCGTTATGCATAGCTATTCATAGCGGAGATTGTTAAGCTGCATGGGGTACCAATAAATATTGTATCCGACCAAGACAAAATCTTTGTCGCCCACTTTTGGTAGAGATTTCAGGAGGCAATGGGCAAGGAGTTGCGCTTGAGTACAGCGTATCACCCACAGACTGACGGACAGACTGAGAGAGTTAATCAGATGCTGGAAGACATGCTCAGAATGTGCATTTTGGACTTCGGGGGAGGATGGGAGAAATATCTTCCTTTGGTAGAGTTTGCGTATAACAACTCTTACCAATTCACGATTGGCATGGCACCGTTTGAGGCACTGTACGGGAGACCTTGTCGTTCACCCGCTTGTTGGTTAGATGTGGGGGACAACAAACTCTTGGGGCCGGAGATTGTCCAGGAGACATCTGCCAAGATAGAGTTAATTCGAGGAAGGATTCGAATAGCTCAGGACAAGAAGAAGAGTTATGCTGATGCTTCTCGAAGACATGTGGAGCTAAAAGTTGGGGACCAGGTTTTAGTCCGGGTATCCCCTATGAAAGGGGTGATGAGGTTCGACAAGAAGGGTAAGTTAGCACCGCGGTACGTAGGACCTTTCCCTATTATTGAGAGGGTGGGACCGGTGGCGTATAAGCTTGGGTTACCAGAACATCTTCAGCGGATACACGATGTATTCCATGTGACATCGCTGAAGAAATATCGAAGGAGCGAGAGAGCCTTTTGGGACATTCCACTCGAGGAGATCGACTTACATCCAGACATCTCGTATGAGGAGAGGCCGCTGGCTATTCTGGATCATAGTGAGCAGAAATTATGATCCAAGGTTGTTCCATTGGTTAGAGTACAGTGGGGTCATCACAATGTTGACGAGTCTACCTGGGAGCGGAAGGAGGATATGCGGGAACAATATCTAGAGCTTTTCATCGCAGGTACGATCTAATTTTGGGGACGAAATTCCTTTGTAAGGGGGGGAGTATGTAACACCCTGTATTTTTGGTACATTTAAAATTTAATTAATTCGAAAATTCTAAATTACTAGTGTGTTGTAATTTAATGAATTAATTATGGTAAAATAATATATAAATATTAATCTGGGATTGAATGGTTAACATTTAGGGAAAATTTATTTACTAAGTGAATAGTAATAATGTAATTACGTCGTTTCGAGTATAAATGACGAGGTATGTATTTATCACATCCGGAAGTCGGTATAGACTATATTGGGTGGGGGATAAGTATTTTTATAAATTAATTTAGATGCAAATTCTGAGTGTATAGTTGAGTCCGGATGGGTCGAGATAGTCGGAAAAGTGTACCCGGGGGTAGTAAACGGGTCACGGGACGTTTTTAGACATAGTCGGGCCCACTCGGGGGCATTTAGGTCACTTGGGCTTGGCCCATTAGTCAAAAAACGGGATTTGGGTAATTAACCTAATAAAAAGAAGTAAGGGCATGGTTGAGCTTAATTAGAGAGAAGAATTAAAGGGTTAGGAAACCCTAACAGCAGCCAAAGCCATTTGGGGATCTCAAAAGAGCCAACAAAGGTCATCTTCAACCTTGGAATCCATCTCAAATTTAGACACTACGAAACCTAAGGCAAGTGAATAACTTGCAATAGTATTAAATTTGTCTTTCAATTCATATTTGTGTGACGTAATGAATTAAAATTCGTTTTGGGGTTTCATGGCATAAACATGGGGTTTTGAAAAACAAAAGAAAATATTAATCTGATTTGCCAAAATTTATGAGGATTTATGTAAAAATCTGATATTGGAATATTGATGTGTATCTGTTAGAATGATATCCGGATAAATTAGAACGAGTTTGATGAAGAAATTTGGGGTGTAAATGTGTTTAAGGATAAAGATAGATTTTTCCCCAAAATTATAAATCAGTAGTTTATGGACGAATTGATGATTGTTGTGGACTTTCTGGGGGATCCTAATAAGGTTTCTGATATGTACTTGTGATAAGAAGGCTTATAATTCATGTTAGAAGAGATTAAGGTTTAAATAAATTCGTACATGGCTGCCCTGTCTACGCGAAGAAGACAAAGACTTGTTCGATCGATCGATCGACGGTCTGGGGTCGATCGATCGATCGACGGTCTGGGGTCGATCGATCGACGGTCGTCAGAACTTGGCAGTTTCGCCAGTTAATTATATAAAAGGGGAAATTCATATAAAAATCTTATGTAATTTATTATTGAGAAATTAAATACATGAGTTTAAATCTAATTAATTGTAGATAAATTAATTAAGGTTTGAGGCAGAAAAATTTGGTTGTCACATCATGATGAAATACGGAGCTATTGTCGAGTCCGGGGATATTGGTTGAGCGAAACCAAAATGTAATAATTTAATTAGACAGAGGCTAATAAATTTGAGTCGGGGATTTTGACTCGGGTAAATTTATTTTGGTCTACGAGAGTAAGTCCAAATTTATGGTGGGGGCGACACCAAAAGTAACTTAATTAATTAAGGTGAAATTTAATTAATATTTAGAGTTGGACCATAAACTCTTAATAATTTTAATAGGCTTATGTTACGAATTTAGCGCACGGTAGAGCCGGGACTTTTATATTTATATATACGGATGTGGTAGTATATATATATGGTGTGTACATTAATATCAGTGATTAGATATTTTATACTATAGTGCTAAAGGGGGAGGTTGCGCGTAGTGGATGAATCCCCTAGCTTGAGGAGTAGGGTGAGTATATTCCCGAGGTCATAGCGTCCATTATATGGGTGAGGGACATCTCACTTTCAGGGAAGGAATATGAACGCCTCCAATTATTTATTTTTTTCAAGTTGGTGTGAAATTCTGACTTGGGATAACTAGGCTATGTGATTGTACCTAGTGGGATAGCACTTTATAGAATTTACATTCTGTGAGTATTTTACTCGGGTGGATGTAAGTTGTTAAATATATTATAGTATGATTGTGAATGCTGAAATATGATTATAAGTATATAATTGGATAATTAATTATATACGGGTTATTAATGAAAAATATGAGTTGTTTCATATGTATAACAAGTGTCGAAGTTATATGAATTTAGAAAGGGAAATGTTTTAGTTAAGTTGATGTTACTAATGACTTAAAAATCATAATCACTATATACTTAGTTAGAGTAGGGTGGGTATAAAGGAACTTTGTTAATTATCTAGTCATGAGATGAATAACTCGGTAATTTAATTAAAGTGTTAGTAGTGTACATTAGAGGAGGGGTAAGGAAGTCCTCAAGAGAGTGCAATACTAACTAGAATATGAAGAGCATGCATATTTATTTATTACTACAAGTTAATCATTTGTTAAATGTTTTCCAAATGTTTTGGGTACTAACCCTTGCTATAAATCTATTTTCAAAACCTTTTAGGTGTCCAGCCACAGGGATGCCAACCTTGACTCAATTCCAGGGATCCGTTGCTGCAGCATATGTGGATGTTGCGGGGTTTTGATAGACGCCTCATTCTTCATTCTTAATGTAGAAATTCATGATTAGTTATTCGAGCATGTTGCTCACATTCCGTTTATTAGTATTAGACTTGTTGGGAGTTCATTCTTGTCTTTACGGGATTTGTTATTTGGACCGATGGTTCATTCGGCTAAATATTCTTACTTGTGGATGATTATTTCAGTTATCTGTGATTGTTGTATTGTTTTATGTTCCGCATGGGTTTTTGTTTAAATAATGAAAGATAAAAATTGGCACCAGTCTATTTTTCTCACTTAGGTGGTTAGTAAATTAATAAGACGACAGTGATGCTAAGAATGGACCAAATTAGAAACCTGTTCTAACTTGATTTAGGACTGATCACCCGGGATTAATTAGGCGGGGTGTCACACTAGTGACCCCGAAGACGCATTTCAATGGATTCATCTTCAGCTTATACTTCCTGTACCTGATGAATACCTTTTTGAGATCATCTAGACAGGACTCCTCCTTCTTCGACTTGATGACGAAATCATCCACATAGAACTCCACAAACTTGTGGAAGAAATCATGGAAAATGGAAATTGAAATTTCCCTAATACGCCCATGAAACAATGCCACACACACAAATGAACATACTTTGATTTCATGCAAGTTTTTCTAATAATATGTATATAATCAAATCAAGAAAAACTTTATTATACGACTAATCAGATTTTAATACATGCGGAAATTAAAATCAATTAAATTTGATTTATTATGCTAGAATTAAATATATCTCATATGATTAATTACTCTAACCTAAGTAATTAAATCATGTAACAATTTTAATTCTAAATCATACATAGAATAAAATGAGGAAAAAAAGAATAACAAGTAGGATTTTTTAACGTGTAAAAACTCTCCCCATTGAGAAAACATCCACGGTGACTTCTAAGTCACTAACCAAAAATCCACTAAAACAAAAATATTCAATAAAATTCGGATCTAAAAATCTAAGGAATTCTAGTTTTTGTAAAAGATTATTTCAGCATGAAAGAACATAAATTTTCTCTGCAATAACCCAATAATTTAATCTCTAAAGTATGAGATGATGCGTAAGATCATTGAGAATTTAAAAATAAAAACAAAAATGAGATGAAGTAGAAATAACACAATGTGTGAAAATAACATTCAATCTCTCTCTTAGATTTTCTCTCTAATTCTCTATATTTTTCTCTCGAAAAATTTAAACCCTCTCGTGTTTATCACTCTAGATATCTGAACATCTAAAAATTCTAACTCCAAGTAAACTCTCTAATGAGGTTTATATAGGTGAGAAAAGAATTTTCTAGAAACACTTAAATCAAGGGTTCACATTAAAAGTTATTAATCAAAAGCAGTGATTAATTCAAGTTAAAATATCTTAACATATTTTAAATAAAACTAAACTATCTAACTGATTAAGTCTATTATGAAAACCTAAAACCACTAATGATATAACTGTGATACCCCGCCCAATTAAATATCGGGTGATCAGTCCTTTATAAAATTTATGAAAGAATGTTCGGTTGGTTCATTCTTAACATCACTGTCGAAAACTTAAATCCAATTAATTACCTAACATTTAATTAAGCTAGTGTCAAAATATTTTCCAATTTAACTTGAAACCAATTAATTCAATTAATTCATGAACATTTAATTATAAACCATACATAAGAAATGAATACTGACTGAATCAAATACTGAATAATTAAGACTGGATAAAACCTTCCAGTTCAAAGTCACAAACCAAACCATAATGTATACTCAATCCAACTGAAAATAACTACAAGGGAACTGAGTACAACCCCGCTAATGAGAATGGGCGACACATGCCTAAACTGAAATATCTGGACTAGGAACTTAATAAAATGAGAGAAGCGTCTAATCTCAATGACCCGCAACTTCCACAATAGCTACTGCTCAGCAAACCATCCAAGTATCTAGAGTCGGTGTCCCTATGGCTGGGCACCTGTACTAATACAACTATATATATATAGCAAAAGAGAGAAGAGATGCAAGAGACGAGTCAGAGCCTGATGTTTTAAAAATATTTATTAGCAAGTATTTAAAACTTCATTAAAGCAAGTATTATATGCATGTTAGTTCGAACTCTCACATGAGATTCTCACCTCTCTACTAGGTTGCACGCCTAATGTACATCTAATCCAACCTAGCCATTTGACACACTTCTAACAAGGAAAGAAAAAGGCTTATCCTTCTAGTTACCCTTCATAGTAGTATTCCGTATTTGGTCTCAACATTTATCATTTTAAATAAGTGTTATCACACTAAAGATAAGTATTTACTATTTACGTTATTGATGATTTCACTATCGTAATAGTTTTCAATTATCTCATTGTAGATATACCATAATCACACACACACATATATATATATATATATATATATATATATATATATATATATATATATACTAACACAACCCCCCAAGGATACACATGTGGTGCATTGCATACTCTGCTATCATGTTTCGGTACATCTCGTACTCAAACAAGGGCTATCTGTTCGGGAATATCTCACGAATCATATAAACAAATCACACATATTGGCGGCTAACATAGTTCACATACTTATGGGTCACGCACATACCTACACTCCCATAGTCAACTGACTTATCAAATAATAAATAAGTCTTCACAGTCCTATGTTCTGAGATACAAGTCAAATATCCCCCCGAAGGTCACCCAAGATAAGACCATCTCTACACCCCCACCCCCCCAAATACACTACTGCCTAACACTGCTGGTCGTCGAAATCTGTTAAGTCCTTAATCCATAACATATATCCGTGTATTCCCATCTACGAAAATAAAAAGTCTACTCGTCCACTCCCTCATGTCACTAAAGACGACAAAAAAATGTGGTGTTCTCACTATCAAAAGTTATTAGTGCTATATGATTAAGGAGCTATACCTCTCCTCTCTATAATAAGTCAATATACCCTGAATCACATCAGTAAAACATCCATGCTCACCGGGATCAACATAGTAAGACAACATAATCACCGAAGTCAACAATACAATACAACACATATACAAGTTCAACCGTCTTTCAGGTGATGCCTCGTTAAAACCATATTTTAAAATTTTGAAATTTTTAGTACGATAGTCTTATCACACAATTTACTACCGTTCAAACCCTCGATAACCAGTAACAATACAATATAATAATAATATGCCACATTATCATAACGCTCCAAAGAGCACGAATCGTTACATAATACCATATACAAATTTCTCTTAGTGTCCACACTTGTTCCTCCCCGCAGGTGGTACAAAAATCTCGCTACCAAATGGTAGTCATATAAATAATAGGTTTCCATCGCCAGCATACTCAGTAAACTCGATGCACACTCGAATATTTAGTGTTAAATATTCACATATGTTGTGCACACCCATGTCACTTGAACTCATCATTTATTCCCAAGGATGAAATAAAGATTCATCAGTCTAGCTTGATCATAGGGTCCCCGCACGCACTTTTCACGACCCATAATTATCTACAATCGTTATACCTTTCGGATTCCACTCATTAGTTTTTCCCTTCCTCGTTGTGGGTGCATTAATCTGATTTATGGCTTACCCACCCGACATTGATACATTAGCCCCATATCTCTGGGCCTTAATTATGGTCTTACTGGCATTCCCTTTATTTACTGGGCCCCGCCGACCCTGAAATACGATATGCTACAATTATTGAGGACTATGCTGGTCCTGCCTAAACACACTACTCTTGGGTTATTATTTCTTGGGCCCAATTCTTTTGACCCGATTCCTACACGGGACATTTTACTTCTCCAAGTGGTATGCCTTCCAGGCACGGTTTATTATTCCTGATACTAACAATTTCACTTTTCACGTGAACACATTCAATACAGGTAACCCTTCTCTCTACATACAGGGTAATTTCCCTTTCACTGGTCCTCCTGGCCTTGTTAGGATGTCCTTCTCTCGGACCTGGAAGTCCTAACTCCCAGTTGTTATTTTCGTTGTTCCTTGCGCTCTATAGGCCATATGGAACACATGGTCGACCCGCTGGTCTTGGCTGAATCCATCACCATTACATTAATATTTAATCATTTCATTTAAATAGTTCCCCCCCCCCCCCCAATGGGTATACCTTATGGTGATGTTCTACTAACACTATTAAATTCAGCCTTACCCTTCGGCTAAGTATCACAACTTGATTGGCTCCCTTTCTTCTGGGGCGTTGACATATTCTAGTAAACATATGCTTTGATGACATTGGCACTAGTCACCTTAGTCACACCTCCCATTCACTCTAGGATATTCTACCCACGAGTTCATTTTTAACTTACAGACCCTTTTATCTTCCGTCACTCCTACTTTGGTTATGAAGTTCGCTTACCAAGTTAACTTATCCTTTACGGTCGGTCTTAATCCAACCTACTGGTGATAAGTTCAACATCTCTTCCGTATCTCTGTCTGACGAGTGGATGGAAAATTTTAAACGGTCAACCCGTACCCAATATCTCGGTTTGATTGACTATTCTTACTCTTTGTTGTTTCTTTAAGGTAGAAATATTTCTTATGAATTTAAAATTTTGAGTGTCACTGCACTCTACTTTACATTATGGCCTTAGGATTAGCTCCCTCCATTGGCCCATTACACTTAGATATTACTATTGGTGACTTCTATTGTGATAACCGTTCCCCGAATGCTTCACAACTTTCAATTATTTTCCTCCACCTGCAGTCCCACTAATGGCCTTTGTTGGTCGTCCCATATTATTCCGAGTATAAAGTCCAATCACTCTCGCATATGAATTGGATTCACTAAACTAAATCATAAGAGAACGTGAAGCGCATATGCAGTGGAATAAAACAATCCTAGAATAAGGCTAAGCTGAAATGTAATAAGTCGTACAAATCCTAAAAGACTCTTGAACCTGATGCTCTGATACCCAAAATTCATGGATTAAATCATTTAAACTGAAAGAGATTTATTATATCTAATTTTCATATCAATAACAAATTCCAAAAACTCTATAGTTCATCCTTAAATCATGTAAGTTCATACTTCTTACTTAACCTATCTAGCATGGATATTGTAAGCAATAAAATAAAGAAAGAATTACACTTGTTGTTTTCAAAACTATTTTTACCATCAGGCTCTGACCCGTTTCCTTGTATATTCTCTTTTCTCTCTTGTATCTTCTATATCAGGTGTCTAGTCGCAGAGACACTAGCCATAGAGGATTATGATGGTTGAAGAGTTATGGAGCTATGGATTATTGTTTTGACTCCTTCATTTATTTGATTCATACTCTGTAGTGATCTTTCATTTAGGGCATATCGCCCCAGAGGATTTCAATTGTTTCTTTTCTACTTGAGTCAGTACTTTATACTCGTGTCGTTGTGTTACATTTACTAATGTTGGGATTTATGTATTGTGATATTTTCTGGAAAGTTTATTCCGGTTGCATTTAAAATCTATTGTGATATCTATTCAGTTTATTGTTGTTGTGGAATGGAATATGTAAAATTGTTTGAAATGGTAAAATAAATTTTTTATTGGAAAGTTTTTAACACCATCTTAATTCAGTATTAGGTGATAGGAAAATAAACGGGTCAGAGCCCGAAGTTTAAAAATGATTTAGCAAGTATTTGAAACTGGTTCTTACAACAAGTCTTATACGCATGTTAGTTATCGAACTCTCACATGAGTTATCACCTCTCATCTATTGTGCACGCCTAACGTACATCCAATCTCTCCCTATTTACACCACCCAGTCTAACTAGTCAGAAACCATACTAATACTAACTATGCTCACTAGTAGTATTCCCTTATCGCCCATACAGTACACTATTCAAATAGTTTAATCGACATACTAAGTTTCATTATTCACGGTTCGAATCGTTAATCTTTTATCCACTACGATTATTTTATTTCTCATTTCCACTTTATCTACTAGTTTCACAAAGTAGAATGTTCCCCAAGTACACTCATATATATATATAGTCTTATCATCCCTATATATATACACTAATCCTGCACCCTTAGGTTAAGATCACTTGGCGCAATGTAATGATTATTATTATTACCAAGTCTACTAATTTCACACAGTAGAAATATTCACAAGTTCATATATATATATATATATATATATATATATATATATATATATATATATAGTTAGTCACATCATCCCTATACATATATATATACTAATCCTGCACCCCCGAGATAAGACCCATTAGTGGACCTATGAAGACAATTCTGCATCCCCGGGTTAGGAGCCATTAATGAACCTATCAAGAAATTCCTGCATCCCCGGGTTAGCACCCATTAATGCACCTATCAATAATAATCCAACACCCCCAAGTTATCACCCAGTAGTGCGCCTAACAATAATCATCCTTGTACCCCCGGGTTATCACCCATTAGTACACCTAACAATGATATTCTTATACCCCCGGGTTATCACCCATTAGTTAGCTTAACAATAGAGTTTCTGCACCCCCAAGTTATCACTCATTAGTGTGCTTACCTATAATATTCTTGCACCCCCGGGTTATCACCCATTAGTGCTCATAGCAATAATATCACATAATAGGTATACAAACATCCTATTATAATTTATAGGTATTTCTCTAACCTACATATATACTTCTCATGCGTATTTTACTCTCAACACTACGTATGGTATAAATATTTAGATTACTATCTCTCTCGTAATCTCCAAGGTACATTCTCTTTATACCAAAATAATTAAAGTATTAATTCTCACATACTTTCTCGAAATTCTGTCTTGTTTAAGTTTACTATCGGCCAATTTCTCTCACTCCAAAAAACCGGTAAACTCAAAACTGGACTCTATGAAAATTCTCAAAAATTCACTTTGTCGCTCGAACGAGATGGTAATGTCATTTGAACGACTACCACGTTTGAATTACTGCCACACACGAGATACCAATCTCGTTTGAATGACTTCGCGCGAGACCTACTATTTCATCTTCTTCACAGAATTTCAGTGTTTTCTACCATTTTTTAACCTAAAAACCTCTAAGATTCAACACCTAACACCTCATCATTAATACCCATCAACACATAACAAATTATAAATCATTCCTAACATCCTAGGATCATTAATTCGTCATTAATCATCATAATTATATAAAATCCCCAAATTAATTCACATGAAACCTAGTTTCCAAAATTTCAATTAAAGAACCTAATCAACCTAGATTCATTCATCAATATATGATTCAATGCCATAGTTTATCCTCGACATACATGAAGGAATATCAACAACTAATTAGCCCAGCCTCTAATCATCATTTAACCTTTAATTTTCACCCAATTAACATACAAATCAAGATTAATTTCACCTACTCTAACATGAGTATGATTATTGCTAAAAAAAAGTAAAAAATACTTGCCTTAAATCGAAGGTCTGGATCCTTTGGTGATGTTGGTATAGGTGTGTTCCTCGTCTTTCGATGTATACGATGGTGGTCACGGCGGTGGAAGGTGATGCCTAAAAGCTTTGGCTCTTTGGGATTTGCTCCCCCTCACTCTCTGTGACCCTCTCTTGAGTTATGTGCATGTGAGCCCTAATTTCTCCCACGTAACTAATAAAATAAACTCCCAATTTTCGTCCATTTAATTCCACCAAAAATTAAAATTACAAATTTACCCCTATAGGGTGCCGGCTTGGCCTAAAATCTCCCGGAGTCCAAATAAAATACCCGGGTAGTATTTTCTAACTATCTCAACCCTCTCAGATTCAACGGTGCGCTCGAAATGACCATACGAGTTAATAAAAATAAATTCTATTTTTATCCCAATCAATTAGTTCCAACAAGACTCACATGCGCGTCAGACTTAAATTACCAAACTGTCGTATTTCTCACTTCCGACAATTTATCAAATATCATAATTCCACATTACATATCACACAGTAATATTTAATAATTCACAATAATAAGTATTAACCCTTGGCACACTAGTTAATAATTATTTTAATCCGGATTAATTAACAATTAAATCTTCACTTTTTAATTCAATTAATCCAAGAATAATAATAAATTCCACAATTATTTAAATCATAAAAACTACGGAGTGTTACATACTTCCCCCCTTATAATGGAATTTCGTCCCAAAATTTGGAAAAATTATAGCAAGTATAGACAATGTTGTGTATAAGTTGCGCATCGCATCATTGCGCTCCCAAGTAAAGTATTCCGTACCACCCATATAGTATGCTATCGAATACCCTTAATAATGAACACTTCACATGTGTTTGTTTTAAACTCCAGGTTACCCTGTCATGTAGGCTCCTCCCTAAGCCTTACCGTTTAAGTTTAACTACTTACTATGTTTTAGGTATTCACTATCTAGCCTTTTACTATTTGCACCTTAGTAGATTTATCCTCCTTTCAGATACATATGACTTCTTCTCGTGTCGTTCGTACAAGTAAATTGGTTGTGCAATATATATTTCATATAATATATACGATAATATCAATTCCTCTCCAATATTTGTAATCATAACTGGTCCTCCACTCGTAATTATCAAGTAGGACAACAACAAGGTTTACCGTGCCATACTTCTACTGGCACTCCACCGAAAGATGAACTTACAGGAGTTATTTGGACACAAACTCCACTAGTGGAAGTTACTGCTCTCGTCCCCCCCTTAGATCTCAGGGTCCAAATAAAATTTTCTCCCCAACATCCGATTTGACTGCTTGTCCTGCCCATCCCTCTATCGTTGGTAGGTCGTACTCAATCGCATCTCGCTACATATGGCTTCACTATCTCGGCTACATAAGGATTCTATGCATACTGTCCCGTAGTATGATCATCCCAATTGGCATAATGTGATCTACTTCACTCCACCGTTCCCTATCACATATATAGGATCATAACCACTCTAGAAAGTAGTACTTCATGAGAAGATCCGTAGGAATACTCTCCCGTTCACTCGTGAAAGAAACCTCTGTTGGTTTCAGATTGTCCACTCGTATGATCATTTCGAGTGCGCTGTTGAGTTCGAAGGGGTCGAGATAGTCAGAAAACTCTACCCAGGTATTTTATTTGGACTCCGAGATATTTTAAGGTCAAGCCGACACCCGGTAGGGGTAGTTTTGTAATTTGGATTTTTAGAGAAATCAAATGGACGAAAATTGGAGAAATATTAAATCAGCTAATTGGGTACAATTAGGGTTATGATACACCAAAATCAAGAGAAAGCCACAGTGGGTGAGGGAGAGCAAATTCCAAAGGAGGAGAGTTAATTTACACCACCTTTCACAACCACCACCACCATCGTGTAGATCGGAACACGAGGAGCGCATCCATACCAACAACACCAACGGATCAGACCTTTGAAATCGAGGCAAGTGTTTACTGATTGCTTTCTTTAGTGATAGTTGTGTTCATGTTAGTCTAGTTTAATAAACTTTGTTATGAAAGTTAATTTGGGAGAAATTGGAGAACTATCTCATAAACTAGGGCTGATTTGATAAGAGTTTGAATCCCATAGGTAGATAAGATGTTTCCTATGAAATTATTATGATTTATATGAACAAATCTGGGTTTAATTTTGAAGCTACGCATATGAATTTAAGAACTAGGGTTCTTGATAATAAATTGGGAATTTCGAATTATATGGATGATTGGTGATGATTTAATGATGTTAGGTTATGGAATCACATATCCATGTTAGAATAATGTTTGGTATTGATTGTTGGAAGTTTGAGCTTGATCTTTAGAGGTTTTAGGAGTAAAAATGGTGGGAAACGCTGAATCTGGAGGTAGGGGACGAAACAGCCCAGGTCACGAGATGTCGCACGAAGTGAGTCGTTCGAGCGAGATCGTATCTTGCACGAAGTCATTCGAGCGAGATAGGGTTGTCGCGTGAAGCTGGATCGAGCGACACGTGTATGTCGTTCGAGCGATATCTTCTTCTGGTTTGAGCGAGATTTCTAATTTTCAGAGAATTTCCTATTTTGCCCCAATTTGTGTAAACAGCCAATTTGAGTGAGGAAAATTGGTGTTCGATGAACCCCAAATAGTGCAGAATTATTGGGAGTTGTTTAAGTGTAATGATTTAAATATTTGGGAAGGTGAGTTTACCTTAAAGATTATGAGAAAGAGATAATCATAATTGTAAATGCGTCGAGATTATTGCGTGATAAATACTTACAAAATTAGTTCTAATGATATGGAACTTATAAGAATAAAAATTAGTGGTTATGTTTGGTAATGCTTATGATTATGTATTAAGGATTTTTGGGTGACATATTATCCTTATATATATTACGAGAGAGGGAATTTCGTAATTTAAAAATACGTTGATAGTATTTAGTTATGGTAATACTACGTATGGAATATGACATTTGGTTGTGTGTATACCGTTTGATTTGATGGGTTGTGTGTATACCTATATTTGATATTATGTGTATGACATACCTAGCTGCTTGCTATCGCGGGGGGTTGTGTAGAGACGGTCTTATCCTGGGTGACCTTCAGGAGGATATTTGACTTGTATCTCAAAACATAGGACTGTGAAGACTTATTTGTGAGTTGATAAGTCAGCAGACTATGGGAGCGTAGGTATGTGCGTGACCCATAGGTATGTGAACTATGTTTGCCGCCAATATGTGTGATTTGTTTATATGGTTCATGGGAGATTCCCAAACTGATAGTCCTTGTTTGAGTACGAGATGTACCGGGACATGATAGCTAAGTATGCAATGTACTACAAGTGTATCCTTGGGGTGCTTTGTTAGTATATATATATATATATATATATATATATATATATATATATATATATATATATATATATAATAGTGGTGGATATATATGTATACTTATGTTATACTTACAATGTGATATTTGTAGGCTATTAAGATTATGTTAATACATATAGATATGAAAGTGAGGAATATATATGTATGCTTATGGTATATCTACAATGAGATAATTGCAGACTATTAAGATAGTGAAATCTTCAATATCGTAAATACTAAATACTTATCTTTAGTGTGATAACACTTATTTAAAATGATAAATGTTGAGACCAAATACGAAATACTACTACGAAGGGTAACTAGAAGGATAAGTCTTTTTTCTTTCCTAGTTAGAAGTGTGTCAGATGGCTAGGTTGGATTAGATGTACATTAGGCGTGCACCCTAGTCGAGAGGTGAGAATATCATGTGAGAGTTCGAACTAACGTGCATATAATACTTCGTTTAATGCAGTTTTAAATACTTGCTAATAAATATTTTTAAAAAATCGGGCTCTAACCCGTCTCTTGCATGTCTTATCTCTTTTGCTATATATATATATGTATTAGCATAGGTGCCCAGTCAGAGGGACACCAGTTCTAGATACTTGTATGGTTTGCCAAGCTGCAGCTATTGTGGAATTTGCGGGTCGTTGAGATTAGATGTTTCTCTCATTTCATTCAGTTACTAGTTCAGATATTTCAGTCCGAGCATGTGTCTCCCATTCTCATTAGTAGGGTTGTTACAATCCATTGTAGTTATTTTCAGTTGGATTGGGTATTTATTATGGTTTGGTTTGTGACTTTGAACCGGAAGGTTTTATCCAGTCTTAATTATTCAGTATTTGATTCAGTCAGTATTCATTTCTTGTGTATGGTTTATAATTAAATGTTCAGAAATTAATTGAATTAATTGGTTTCAAGTTAAATTGGAAAATATTTTGACACTAACTTAATTAAATGTTGGGTAATTAATTGGATTTAAGTTTCGACAATGATTCTAAGAATGAACCAACCGAACATTCTGTCATAAATTTTATAAAGGACTGATCACCCGATACTTAATTGGGCGGGGTGTCAAAATAACAAGGATGGTATAGGATTTTGGTTGTAACAAACTTCTCGAACGGATGAAATAGGACAGTTGGCATACACTCAAAGTAAACCAATCAGATGAATTTCTCATAAGGCCATCTCCAATGGGCAATGCAAATGTGTACATTTGCATTGCCGTTGGTTCAGAGTGGGTCGCACAATGTACATTATTTGGAGAGAGAAAATCTAGCTAGTGTGTAAATTTACATTATGCCTACATAATGTCTAAGCTGTGGGACCCACATCTGGGCGGGTAGCTCTTATCCGCCCAGACTATGGGCGTGTAAATGATATCTGCCCAAGACTCTAGAAAACAAAAAAAAACAAAAAAAAAACTCCCTGGGCGTGAAACACTCACCCACCCAAGGCCTTCACCCCCTCTTCTAAGTCAAAGACTTACCCCTCTCTGCCACCTCAAAGTAGCATTGTCCCACTGTGTGAAAGTCTCAGAAAATGTAAGCTAAAAAATGTAAATTTACATTGTGGGAGATTGTCCCATTGGATATGGTCTAAGAGTTAAAAACCAATGGATACAAGATATTATTTTGTTATAACTCATTAACCAACAGGTATGGAATCTAGTGTCGAATGGTCAAATTGCTAAATTTGGAAAGCTTTAAAATCTAAGAACTAATAATAGTTGGTAAGGGAGGTATGGTTTTAAAATGACGACCAAGGTTTACAAAATATAAACCTATTAAACTAATATCAACTAGTACAAACGTAATAACCCAAAAAAACTAGGATGAAATGCAACAGCTATGGGATGAAAGCTAAGCCTACATGTACGCCTATAGGAGGTACTAATCGAACTTGAAAAGTAGCGGGTTTACTTCATAATTCGGACAAGTCAGAAATAAAATCCAACATGTACAGATAAAAAGCCTAAGGTTTAAAAAAAATGAAACTCCTAATAAAATATGCTACAATCCAACTCATGTATATACACTCAAGGCAATAGCTACCTCCTTAATCTTTATGAGAAAAGGATGAATAGGTATAAAGCTCCAAGTAAAATCTTTAACATATCAAATCTTAAAGCTCACATGGGTACAACTACGAGACTAAAGCTACAGGTCCATTAGATGTATAATAGGATAAGACGAAAATAACATCTAGTAGAATGAGACCTAAGGTAAGCCATGGGACCTAATCTTTCAATTATTTTTCTAATTGAAAATTAATTTTATCAATAAATTTCAAAAACTTTTAAAAAATAAGAACTTAATTTTTAGCAAAAATTAATTCAAATTTTACTTTTAGAAAAACTTTAGACAATCAATCACATTTACACAATTAATATATGCATATGTGCCTAATGTGTCAAGTGCAAATGTGCATCACACGTGAATACCTTTACTGGGATATGTCATTGAGTAAAGTCGAGGTATGTTGAGTCATCGAATGATGTTGCAAGATGTACTTAGGATAAGGCTCGTACAAAACATATATTTTGACACAATATCAACATTAGTTGAAATGCCTAAATAATATAGACTCATGTAAGTCAAAGATTTTGGGTGTTTCATGTGGATGGTATAGTTCTTTTTAGTTTTATTTCGCATGTTGTTAAGTTAATGAAAAGATTAAATTTGGCACCGGCTTAATTTAATGTAGACGATTGGTAATTTATATTGTTTTCGACAGTGATGCTAAGAATGAACCAAAAGATATTCCTATTTCTTTTGATAAAGGACTGATCACCCGTAATTAAAGTAGGCGGGGGGTCACACGAATGATAGGCTAAATACCCAATTCAATTGCGAGGATGAAACCCATGATGATGTTATTTTGTTTTATTTACTGCATTTAGTTATTATGTTCAACCTAAAATGAGTTTTAAATTGTTTCCTTCGAAGTTATACCCTGCGAAAAGGTAAATTATTTTCGAGATAAAATCAAATTTGACATATCATTTTCATTTTGGAATCAAACTAAATATATGTTTTTCTTTAGTGTAACATTATGTTTCAAATTTTAAACTCTAAATTTAATTTTTCTATGGCTTAAACTATTTTTAATAAGTTTACCCTAGCGATTGATTTGTAAAATGAATTTAAATATAATTTCTGAGAGTTTGTGAAAGTTTACAGTAATTTTTCAAAAGGATAATATTGAAAGTACACTTATGACTTGTGATTATTAGTATCATCTTAGTCTAGTTTAAATAAAAAAAAAATTAATATATGTGGTAAAAGTCCCATGCTTTAATTTGTCTCACAGTATCATCGCATATTTCTCTCATTAGCATGTACTTGATAGGAAATTTACTTAAAAAATCTGCACACTTAGTTAAGTAAAAATTGTGTGAAAATTTATTTTTAAAATCAGGATAATGTATTTCCACTTGTCCATATTATTCGTTCCTCACTCTTGACATTGGATTGACAACCCGACATACCTATATACAAGTTGGCGTTATCATTTTTGTAGGTAATTTCAAAGGATTGTTTTGTTAACATCTTATCTACAATGACAAATACCAAGGAGAATTTCGATCAAATGGCCTCGTTGTCGGATTCTCGAGTGGAGGATAATTTTGAAGACATGTACTTTTTCATTATTCATTTGTATATATTTTTATTTCCTTATATTGGTTTCATTAGTATTATTGGGATTTGTATTTGTTTTTATGGGGAGCATTTTGGACACCAATTTATTTGAAATAATTCTTCAGAAAGAGAAAAGGAAAACAAGGAAAAAATAGAGAGGGCGCCCTTGGACTAGATTTTGATGTCTGTATTTTGGGTCCATTAAAGTCTCAGGGTCAATTAAAGTTAGGTGAAAGGCCCCTCGGTGGATTCAAACTGATCTTCGCCCCACATATGTAGAAGTTTTGGGAGGTAACTTTTTAAACACTCATGAATCTCCCACAAGAGAGAGTTAATTTTATGTTTACTCTATGCTCTTATGTGATTTTCTTTTTCTCATTATCTTACTTTATCATGGCGTGATGGAGTAATCAATCCAAGGCATAGACCTGGTCATTGAAATGAGTTATGATTTTGTAACCCACTCACTCTTTTTATTCCACTTTCTTGTTATCCCGTGACATCACATAATTGAATTTAACCAAACTTGTAAGGCAAGTAGGAGAATATCTTTTAGGTGACCTATAAGGATATATGCCTTTGGCATCCACAGATTAATTAAAATTTGACTACCCTGTCACTTAATTGAAGACTAAAATTGGTTATGTGTTAGTTAGGATTCGTCCCATGATTCTATGCCTCTTGTTAAAATACTTTATTAGTCTATTGATAGTACAAATATAGCACCCTGCCGTGGATGGTATGCTATTCTGCACATGATTACATGTAGCGGCCTCTATCAGCATCGAACGCGGCCGCTACTGAACTTGGGGCACGACACCACTCTCATCAAGGGCGCGACCACCATATACGTGCCGCGGGCCCATTCAGTTAAGGGCATGGAACCTTTACCTATATCCAGTTATAGGATGCGGCTCTTATGTTGCTTGCCTTATAGGCCGCATCCCAATCCATCACAGCTCCAGACTTTGTGCGTCACGTGCTCATTGCATGTGATCATATCTCCGATAAATATAGGAATGCACCTAAAAATGGGGGATCAATTCCACACGCCCGGGACAAGTTCTATAATATCGACTCCCTCTACATATCCTCAATATACAACTTGGGGATTTCTCATCCACATCGCAGCTACCTCTCCGGCACACTGGAATCATCAGTCATCATGTACTCTCCTTTATTCTCATACTTGTACACCTTTTAGGCATGATCATATTGTACAATACCACATATAATGAGAACGAAGCAACACAGTGGACGTAGGCCTATTTTAGGGGATGAACCACTCTATATCTTGTGTTTGTGTCTTCTTACTTACTTTGTGTATTCATTACATATTTTACACTTGACTGGTTGATAGAGAACGACTAGTGGATGATTTCTCATATCATCAGTATGTACTCTCCTTTATTCTTATACTTGTACGCCTTTTTAGGCATGATTATATTGTATAATACCACACATATAATGATAACGAAGCAACACAGTGGACGTAGGCCTATTTTAGGGGCTGAACCACTCTATATCTTATGTTTGTGTTTTCTTACTTGCTTTGTTTATTCATTAAGTATTTTACACTTGACTGGTTGATACGAGAACGACTAGTGGAAAATTTCTCGTATCATCAGTTTGGAGCCGTTTGTGGGAACGAGATATTTTAATCTTGCTTCTTTATATATTCGAGTTCTTAAACACCCTATTTGATCCCTGAGGATCCTATGGATCGTCATCTCCCTGGTAGATGCTGGTTATTGAATTCTATTTTTATTTTACACCCTTAAATGGGTCTTTCACGTACTCAGATCTATTATTGGGTCACCATTTTATGACCTCAGATCTATTCTACATACCCCTGTGATATCATTCCATCTAGGTAGTGCTGAGAAGAATGAAGGGCAATAAACCCCCCAAAAGGTGAATGATTAGGGAGGAATTATGTGTACTCCCTTTTTCCTGTTCTTTTGCCTATGATCTGGGTTTTATCATCATAATGGTGCCGATTAGTGAACCAAGAGACTATTATGCTCTAGATAGACCCTAGTAGGCATACTTCCCCCGTGTTTCGAGAGATGAGCTCAGTTTTTGGGCCTCGACTTTGAGATTGCTTCCCCTGCCTAACAAGGGATGTGACAGGTATTTTAAATACCTTCATGCCACGACCCCAACAGGGGCAGGTGTTACAGAAGGTTCAGAGCCTCAAATACTCATGTGGTCAACTCCACCTCAATGTTATTATAAGGTTACGATAGCACCCGTGTGCTTTTCTGGCCACAGCCTCATCAGTGTAGCGACAACCCAAAAGCTACCTCCCAGCCTCATACTTAGTTAACCTCATACTTCTGAGATTACTCACTTCTGCTAGTTTGTCTCAGATTATATATATTTGTAAAGACTAACAAAGGCAAAAAATGGAAGGAGAGTCCAGCCAGAGCATACAAACAAAGATGAGATTGTGCAGCTATACAAACACCTCAACCACCTCTACGATAGTCGTGCCTCACTCCAGACCCAGGTCAACTATTTGACTCAGAGGGTCCTAACTCTTAAGGCCACAACCTCACTCAATGTAGGCACGACACTCATGAAAATAACACCAACAGACTTCACTGTCGTGGCAGTCCAAGAGGATCCAGCCGCAAAATCAGTCAGCAGGTCAAAAAAGGAGAGTGGAGAGGGAAGAGAAGAAATCTGAGGCCTACACTCCGTTGGCCTTCCTGTTTGAAGAAATATTTGAGTTCATCAAATAAGACAAGATGTTGAGGTGGCCAAAAAAGTTGAGAGCTCCACCCTACAAGAGGAACAAAGCTACGTGGTACAGATTCCATCAGGACCATGGCCATGACACTGAGCAATGTTATGCTCTGAAGGATGAGGTTGAAAGGCTAATTAGACAAGGGATGTTGTGGAGGTTCTTCAAAGATGTTTAGGGGATGCAACCGTATCTCACATGCCACATGCTCATTTTTCATGCTTATCCCTTATATCCCACCTGTCTCTACTTTATAGTGACAACACCTCTTATGCGGTTTTAAATTCAACTTTGTATTGGCTTACCTAAGTAAATACCTATACATATGTATGAATAGTTTTAAAATCAAGTTCACTTTTATAGTGTCGTATTTTGAGTCTCATTTCCATGAAATATTATCTTATAAAGACTATTTTTGCCTTAAAATAGATCTCGATCCGAGACAACATGTTATATTGGGAATGGTAATATCTGAATGGGCCATAATGCCCGAGAAGATGCCTGATTGTTCAAAAGTTGAAAATAATTGAAAGTGGCGAAAGAAAATATTGGCAGCAGTTATCCATATAGGACTGTGACATCACTCGCAAGAAATTCCAATGCCCGTTCTTAGCTTTCGGGATGTGTCATTTGCTGTAAGGGCTTACAATGCTCGCTCCTGGCTTTCGGGATGCGTCATTAAGTTGAGAGACTTCTAATATCTAACCAGGGATGGCTTTATATATATCTACAGTTGTGGGTGGCTTAAAAACAAAACCAAGCCTGAGGAGGCTTGAAAATATCCTATATCTACAGCTGTGGGTGGCTTAATAACATAACCCAGCCTGAGGAGGCTTGAAAATATCCTATATGTTAGCTGTGGGTGGATTAATAATATAACCCGACCTGAGGAGGCTTGAAAATATCCTATATGTTAGCTGTGGGTGGCTTAATAACATAACCCAACCTGAGGAGTCTTGAAAATATCCTATATGTCAGCTGTGGGTGGCTTAATAACATAACCCAACCTAAGGAGGCTTAAAAATATCCTATATGTTAGTTGTGGGTGGCTTAATAACATAACCCAACCTGGGGAGGCTTGATAATATCCCACTTACATACAGAAGGGCGATGCTAAGGAAGGTAAAGGCCATATTCCGTGAAAGATAATTGAAGCACTAGAGGAAAAGCCTTTGCCTTCTCGATATTTTCCATACTAATTATGTGCACTTCCAACCATTGGTGCAAGGGGCAGGGCGGTTGTAAGGTGTCGTGGCCTATATAAAGTGCACTTATGGTAATCTATGATGCAGTGCAACTGTTAAATCTACTAAGGGTTGATGAGGCATATAAAGCTACTACAGAGGGATTTCAAATATTCAAAAGCACATCCCTATTAATATGGCTCTGACCATTAAGTAAATTCATTCAGAATTAGTGAAGGTAGGCTTGTCAGACTACCGCAGCTCTGATTTTAAGGCTGCCATTCCAGTCATTTCAAGGCAGAAAGAACTGCAGCTCGTGAACATGAGCCATGCGAATTACGACCGTAACCTATAACCCATACTTGTGAAGGTTCCTTGGCATTACTCGAGGGTACCTCGACAGCTGAATAAGAACATTTATCAAAGAAATATGTTATACTGACACGAACTTAATCTATTATTTCTACAAGTTTATTCAATTAGTAAGGCATTTTAATTACATAAGGCAGTTGTATTCAAGCCACCAGAGACGTACAAAAAGCATTCAATAAAGCATTGAAGCAAGCAAAGAAGAAGATGCAAAAGCTACGAGAAAATGAGGCCAAAATAATTAATGTAGAAAAGATGGCCGCAACCTTGATATTATCAGTTAAGCTTATAAGAAAATGGGCCACAGCCACTATAGTTTAAAATTACAAAAGGGACGCAGACCTATATCAATGATAAAAAAAATAAACAGGCTCAGGAAGCAGCATCATCATGCTCATCACCCTCCTCACCATCCGCGGCCATTTCAGTCTCTTCCTCCATGGCCGCTGCCTCTGCTTCTTCTCTCAGCCTAGCTTTCTCTTCAGCCACAACCTTGAGCTCGACTATGCATTCTTGATGCTCGACATCACCGAGACCCCAGACAAGAACCTTCTCCTTCGTCTCAAGAAAATTATTTATAATCCTATGCCTTAGCTCCTAGTAGCCGTAGAGGTAGGCTCTATTATTGATAAGGAAGAAGTCCCTAGAGCCTTTGAATGAATCCACTGTGTGGTCAATGGCCAGCTGAAGAGAATCGTCATGGTTTGCCTCCATCTTCTTTACTACCACGGCAAGGTCTAGGGAACCTTGGGCGGACTTGGCCTCCAGCTCTTCGTACTTCTTTTGTAGAAGTATGAGCTTATTACTTGAAATCTCTGCAGCCCGTGAAGCTTCTGCGGTCGGATCCTGTGAGGCTTTGAGGGATTATGCGGCCTGTTTGAAGTTTTCCTCCGCCTCTTCCCTTGCATTGTTTGCAGAAACTAAGTCTATCTGGGCCGCCTGAAGAGCCGCGACAGCAGAATGCTTCCCAGCCTCGAATGATATAGTCCGTACAGCCTCCAGATCTGCGGCATGCACCCTCTTCTTGGCCTCTTTCAGTTTGTATAGGGCCTCGTACTTCCTTTTTTGGGCTACCATGATGTTCGCGACCTAAAATTAAAAATTTAATTGCAATATTTGCAACGTGAAAAGAAAAACGAAGATAGCACTAAGCATTTACCCTTAGAAGACTATGGAGGCCGCAGTCCTCCAAGTCGTCGTGGTCTTCTCCCACCTACTTATCGAGGTCCGCAGCATCAATGGCCCTCTTCATACTTTGCGCAGCCTACGCAGTAGTGTCCCATGAGGAGTAAGGGACGGGTTGTCCTAACTGAGTCCGTGGACGACTGTCAGGACCAGAAGCGCCGCGGCACTGGGGAGGTGCCAAGTTTGCATTAACTCCAACTACACGTGGCGGCGGAGGAGATGCTGAATGAACGGGTGCGTCAGAAGTAGACATCAACCCCATCGCGGCCAGGTTAGCTCCTATGTCGTCATTAAACTCAACTTGCGGTGGGTTCTCAACATTATCCATTGTCTCCGCAGCCTCAGTTGCGGTCGTGGTAGGTGGATTTTTATCGTAGTAATGAACCACGACTGGAGCTTTTGTCTTGGTCCTCTTCCTCTTCCTGCTCCGCGTAATATTATTGAGAATGAGTGCGTTCTCGTCCATCTCTGGCAGCTACGCGGCCAACAGTTCTCTGTCAACTTACTCACCTAAAAAGGGAAAAGGAGTAATAAGTATTCGAAGTCAAGAGAAAATGTTGCAAACAAATACAGAATCAGATTATTACCTCCCGCGGCCATATATTTTGGAATGGCCTTTCTTGGAAAGCAACCTGCTTCAAATACAGTTGTTGATATAACAAGTGTGTTGAACCTCTTAAGCTCGGCAGGAACTGCCGTGACCTCAACAACTCTCTTTTCCTTCCGTTTGCTCAAGTATAAGTTGTCAAAAACTGCAAAAAACATTTTAAAGGTTAGTATAGAGCATGAACAATTACAAAGAAAGAAGGGATGCAGACATTATCCAAATACCTAGTTTAGAAGGAGACCCCCATTGCCGCGGCCTTCTATATGACCTCTCCCTCTCATTCTCCTCGGGGTGAATCTCCCTAACTTTTTCGTATATGTAGAAATACTTGGCCTTCCAGTTCTTTACACTGGTTGGTCTCCCAGAGTAAAGTGTCCCAACCCTTCCGCGGATGGAGAAATAGTAGTACCTGACGAACTTCACGGAGTTTTCCTTTGGGCAGTAAAAATGAAAGAACTCCACAGGAGTAATGTCCTTCTTGAATCGGTTCTCCCAAAGAACGATCGCGGTAAGTATATCCCTCCAGCCATTGGGATCTATCTGGGTTGGTGCCAGTTTCATTGTCTGAAAAATGCGATGAATGGGAACACGAACTGGCAGCCGCAGCCCATAAATAAATGCATGGAGTGGGAAGAAAACTCCATCATCGGCTAGAACTGTGCAAGGTCTTTGGTTTGCGACAGGTGGTGAGCACATCAAATTTTCCAAAAATTCAAAGGCTGCGTCCACCTTGTCAACACAATCTTGGGTCATGATACCACGAATATCAAGTGCAGCTACGGGTCTCTCAACCCTCCCAGATGGACCAGTTGGGTTATCCCTAAATCCCGCGGCATCATCTCCTATGCCCAATAGATGATTACTTGAGTTGGCTTCCTCCTCTATTATAGACTCAAAATCCTTCTTGTAGGAAGAGTCCACGGATTTTGAGTCTAGTATCATGCAGTTGGGTCAATCCCTCAATTGGCAAGGCCCTATTGATCTCAGAGGAGGCACGAAAGGCAGTTCGGGAGGAGAGGTTCCAAAATGTTTTTCCTAAACGCCTCTCAGAAATTCATCAGGGTCAAAGCTCGTATGGCTGGAGCAGTACCTGAAAAGCAGAGTTAGCAGTTAGGTGCCACAGCCAGTATGGTTCAAAAAAGATAAGGGGTTTAAGACCTGAAAAATAAGTAACGCCGCGGCATATAGATTTGAGGGGTGTTATTTCCCAATTGGAGTTGCTAATGGGATAAAAATTGCTGACTCTATTCGTTGAACCTATGGGATTACCCTCTGACCCTATCAGCTGTAGCCATCTCCTATATCAATAAAGGAGCTTACACTGTCATGGTAACTCACTCAAATGGAATTAGATATTACAAGCTACAGCCATCTCTAAAATCACTAAAGGCCGATTCAAGGAATTCTAGCAATAATTACAATTGTTTATCATGGATGTATATTTGGTCCTTAAAAATTTGAAGATTGTTCAGCACGCAATGATGGGGATTCAGATCCCTAGAAGACCCTCACCGCTGTGGCAGATTAAGTGGATATGCATCAAAGAGTTGGGGAGGATAAATCTCACAACCTAAGGGGTCGCAGCCATCGCTCATTGTATGCCGCGGATAGGGTCATCAACAGTTCAAGGGGCCCCTAGATTATTGATTTTCTATCATGCCACGGTCTCTATCTTAAACATTTTGGTATCTAACGTTTAGTCACTTTAAGATCGAATACACATAATACGAAGAGTTTATTTATGAACAACAAGAACAATTGTATGATTTCATGGGATTCAACACCGATTCATGTTATGTTGCTTAAGCACTGGGAAGATCAGGGGTTCAGTTCAGCATATGAAGATTCATCCAAACAATTATTACAATAATTTTATCGTTCATGCGTGATGGCAGGTTAGTCAATTGGAACCCTAAATTCCTATCAAGCAATGCAGAAGATCATATGTTCGATTATTGAAGAAGTACGAGCTATGAAGACTATTTAAAAAGATAATTGGTTGAAAAATTATCTGGAACAGAAAAATCAGCAATGCTCAGCCTCACACCACCTTGCAACCGCCACACACAACCTTGAGGGTTGCCGAAAAATGAAAGAAGATGAACACGCAAAAATTTGCTCTCGATTTTCTCCCAATGTTTTGGAAGTGTAATGAATTCCACGGCCAGAAACAATTTATACAAGAGAGCATAGAAGACGAATCGTTGCCTTGAAAACTACCGTGGCACATAAGAAAACTTAACTAAGTCGCAGCCCCACTCGAATTCTCTTGGCACTACGACTTGGGGGCTTATTGATAGTATAAATATAGCACCCTACCGCAGATGGTATGCTATTCTGCACGTGATTACATGCCGCGACCTCTATCAGCATCGGGCGCGGCCAGTACTGAACTCGAGGCGTGGCACCACTCTCATCAAGGGCGCGACCACCATATACGTGCACAGACCCATACAGTCAAGGGGACGACACCTTTGCCTATATCTAGTTATAGCATGCGACGCTTATGTTGCTTGCCTTACAGGTCGCATCCCTCTCCATCACAGCTCCAGACTTTGTGCGTCACGTGCTCATTGCATGTGAACATATCTCCTATAAATAGAGGACTGCACCTCAAAAACAGGGGATCAATTCCACACATCCGGGACACGTTTTATAATATCGGCTCCCTCTACATATCCTTAACATACAACTTGGGGATTGCTCATCCACATCGCAGCTACCTCTCCGGCACAGCGGAATCATCAGTCATCATGTACTCTCCTTTATTCTCATACTTGTACGCCTTTTTAGGCATGATTATATTGTACAATACCACACATATAATGAGAACGGAGCAACACAGTGGATGTAGGCCTATTTTAGGGGTTGAACCACTCTATATCTTGTGTTTGTATCTTCTTACTTGCTTTGTTTATTCATTATCTATTTTACACTTGACTGGTTGATACGAGAACGACTAGTGGACGATTTCTCATATCATCATCTGTTTTGTGTCTTCTATCCCTTTTTATTTCAAAGATAGTCCATTTTAGCTCCCCTTTTCCAAAATCCATGAAATATTTTGTTTCCTTTTTCTTATATGAACAAATTCCAAAAATATTTTTTTTAAATGTTCAAAAATCCCAAACATAATTTCCATCTTTTTCAAAATTTAAAATCCCAAAAAGACATTATTTCCTTTTCATAAATAATAAAATGCCATAAATATTACTCTCTATATAACCGAAGAATGTCGTTTAACGGTCTACTTTTGTCATCTCTCATTATCACGAAGTATATTTGATGTCGTGATCGATTCGAACCTTCACAATCGTCTTTGTGGCTTAAATCCTTGACAAATAATGTTGACACTTTTTTGTTCTCTATGCAACAATATCACACTTCACTTCCCTCATTAATATGTGACGAGGAGTCTAATGCTTCATCGTGCACAATTGTTTCTTATGATAATGGTTTATCCCATTCTTTCCCATTCATTAGTTATTAGCTTAACCCCACCATAGAACCTGTGTATCCATTTTAAATTATTAAGAAATTATCTCTAGAGTCATATAGTGACACTTATAGTGGTGAGTGGTGTGAGTAGTCAAATTTCTAGTAGAGTACTGATCACCTTCCTACACTATACCAATCCCAACCACAAGTTGAGGATCCTCCTCATTTCCCATAGTTGTCATGGAAACGATGTTCACCCATACACGATCACTACCCTCACTATGGTCACCACAATCATTAACTTTTCTTTATTATGACGTACAACCTTTCGTGTATGACCAACTTAACCTTATCCCACCCACTCCTATGACTATTCTCTACTTACTATATGAATAGTGGATTTTTACTCAACCACTATAGACACATTCAACCATTTTACCACCATCATCCACATTCACTCTCGATAGAAACTTTCAAAATTTCATCCTCGAATAAGAGCAAGAGACTTAAAATCAAAACAATGTCCTTTAACAGCTTGATCAGTGATTAAATGAATTTGAGTTTTAGCAAGATCGAAATATTTCCCCGATCCAACCCGTTTGTAACCCTACGGGGATGGTACTAAGTTGTCTTATGATATCGGTTTTGAGTGTGACCACCCCTATTATCTCAATAATCGTGAAGTTGAGACCACCCCATGGTCCAAGCACCAAGTTGACAATTCTTTTGACATATTCATAGATTGTGAGACTGATCCTAACCCCTTTAAGTCCAAAGAACCCAATGTCAAGGTTCCTCCTTCCCTGTTTAGTCCAAAAGAAGTCATAGTTGAGGTTCAGAACTCCACTGAGTCCAAAGAACCCACATATGAGGTTCACCTACCCAAAATGTTCATAAATATGCCCAAGTCTATACTTATTGAGCCCACTAAGTGTGTCCTTAATGCACCCCATCCTCATTTTTTAGCTTCGTCCATGAGAAAAAACCACCTCACTAAGATTGAATCATAGATGGTTCCTAACTCTATTGATATGGATCCATTCTAAACTTCTGCGGCTCACTAATATCCTACGAATAAATTCTAACAATTTTATCTCCATTATTTTTTACTTTATTATCATATATCGGTTGACCTATACATATATATATATATATATATATATATATATATATATATATATATATAACTGAGTTTTTGTAGGTATTGGAATACTAAATGGATAATTTTCTTGCGTTTCGAGAAAATTTTGTCATTTGATGCAACTTTATGGGTATTTAAATATTTTCATACTTCTTGGTCCCTATAGAGGAATCCCACGAGAGTGTATCTCATTGATTTAGCTTTGCGTGGTCACAAACAATGCATAGTTTTGAGTCCAAATGATCGCATTAGATATATTTCCATAAATATAATATTTCTCCCTTTTGAAGAACAAAGTATCGAGAGAAATAAAGAATCAATCGGCCGGTCAATCTCCATTGATTGATCGATCGATCAATCATGTTTGGCCTATGAAGGAAGGCAGTGGGAAATATTTTAGACCACCAATCAAATAGTCAAAGGACCGTGGTTGATCGACCATAGCAGTTATTTGACATTTTTGCCTTTTGGTTTTTTTTCCTTTTTTAATTCAACTTACTATATATATGTAACTTTGATTTTTGGGCATATCTTCACTTATAATCAGATTAGGTTTTGTTTGGTTTGGGAGGTTTACCTCTTTCCTTCGGATTTATCTCATTTTGTGTATGCAAGTATAATATTTATCTTATTTCCCATTAATATAAGCTTCCATTGTTATTTTCAAGCTTTGTTAATTAGTTGTCTTCAATTTTTCACTTATTTTCATGTTTTATTAGGATTTCTAGCTATGTTAGTTTAGGCTTAGATTGATTGAACTCATACTAAATTAGATGGTTTCTTTGCTTTGGTGATGGATTAGAATAGTTTAAATGGGTTAGGAACTTCTTGATTTTATGCCTAAGAGATTTAATGGTATATATATCATGTATGCATTATATTTATGACATTACGTGTGTAATCTCGAGGTAATTTGTTGACGCCAAATTTAACTAAACTTTTATGAGAATTTCAAGGTGAAAACTATAGATTTTATTAATTGTGAAAATGAAATTTAATCTTGATAACTCATTCTTCCAATGTAAGCATTTTTAATAACTAATCCTTGGTGAGGGATATTATTCACAATCTCTAGTTCTTACTCTTTTTGTGTTTGAGTTAGTTTGAATACATGCTAAGATTAATATTTTGTTAAACTCACCATATTTTACACTTTTATTCAGATGTATTAAGTCAATGCCTATCAAAATTCCTCATGGACTTGACACTCGAACTAGCTGCTATAATCCTATATAGAGTGTATTCATATTTTAGATTTTTGCATAACAACAAGAGCTAAAAACAACAACTAGCATAGGTAAAATGAATGCCGAGTTTTTCGTTGTTTATCAAATCTTGTCGTTTCTGGGGATTATTTATTTTACATTGTAAGTGATTAAAATTTTCATAGTATTTTCTTTCTATTCGTATTCTTTGTTAGATGGTTTTATGGGACTTCTACATTTGGGCGACAAAAAATGATTGGATCTATCAGTCGCGCATCTTTGTGTAATTTTCCCATCTTGGGATATATTTTGGGTAGGCATGTGTTATACTACTGCTTTGGGTAATCGTGATGATAATTCTTAAAATCCCCCAAAATATATGCTTTTTGGCCAATACTCTCAAAGTCAAAATCTTGATACATTTAAAATTTCATTGGTTGATTATAATAAAAGTCAAGTAACAGGTTATGGAAGTTTTGAGAATGATCTTTCCTTAAATAGTCAAAATAATTACAATAACTTTCCAAATTCTTATAATAATAACTTTAATAGGAATGTCGAGGATAGTTTCCAAACATCTCATTTTAAAGAATTCACGCCTCCACATATGACGTCTTCTGAGGGCCTGTGCATTTTTATAATGAAAAGATTGAAACGTTATTGGGAAGAAAATCATTGTTAGGAACAAGAGTTGGATGCATTATCCAAATCCAACAACAATTTTTCTTTCAAGACTTTTATAGTTGAGGAATATGCTGAACTAAATGAGGAATCGATGCCAACTTTAGAACAAACCATTCTTTTGTTTGGCCATGGCATAATAGATAATGAACTTGAGAAATAAATGGATGGAGTATCCATTTGCAACAAAATGATTTCTTCTTTTAATGAGAAAAAGGAGGTTGAGAATTATGGTTTAACCTTAAATTATTTTTGGAAGAATATTTCATTGAAATTGAATCCATTTACTTTGGAATTAAATCTTAAAACAATGAAGAGTCATCTATTGAGATTGAGTTTATTTACTCCCTAACTTTATTCTACATTATAAACCATTACAAGTATCCTATGAATTAGTTCAAAACTTTAAAATGTTATGCCATTTCATCGATGATGATTGCTTGCTTAAGTTTTTTTTCATTACGATAAGCTTGCATCCACATGTTCCAACTCACATTCCAATTACAAAATCTTTGGCGGTAAATTTTGTTTTTTGGATCCTATGTGTATTCTTCACCCCTTCAATGCAAACCCCTATAATCCGCGTTAAACTTTTAACTGGTGATAGTTCATAGCTTACGTCTACACATGCCTTCCATTATGAAAATGAAATTCATATTTTTTGGAAGGCATGAACTCAAATTAGGGTACACTAATTATCCCTCAAAGTTAAATCATATTATGGGTGGACCATAAAAAAATTCAACTTTTAGTGTAGAGTTAGAAGTTAAAATTGTAGATTGTACATATTAGTTCAATTTTTTTAACCTATTATCTAGTCTAATTAATTAAAAAAAATTATTCTTTTTTTTTTATGTTTGGTTCTAATTTGTTTTGTCAAATCTTTGGACCTGTGATATCCAAAGATAGCTTCATATGGGATAATATTTCTCTTTTCTTTTATTTAACTTGGTTCTTGATTCACATTGAGGAAAATATAAGGTTTAAGTAAGGAGTCTAGGATACGTTTTTTATTGCCTTTTTGATTTCCATTGATTTAATCACATATTCTACCCAAGCATGCTTTTGGGGGGGGGGGAAATTCAAAATTTTCATAAAAGATTTTTTTCCCTTTTTCCCTTTTCTCCTTTTAAGTATTTTACCTTTGTTTGTGATGATAAACTTAAAATAGTTTTTTTGATCAAATAGATAATTCAATGATGCATGATCTCGATTTTAGAAATTATTAGATGTTAGTACTAAAATCATTGATATTATGAAAAACTTTATGATTAAACTTTAAGGCGTGAGTACGTGCGCTTTTCTTATGAAATGTTTGGTTTAAGGCTTTTGTAAATCGATAATCTTTTGTTGCATTGTATATGCTTACAGAAAGTTAGCTTTGCACATTTCTTCATTTGTGAGTATTTGTACATTACTCTTTTCTCCTTGAAAATATTAAAGTCGTTGTTAATCTTACCATTCTTTCATTTTATCGTTCATTATTTGAGTTCATTTATGAAATTTTTCACTTGAGCCTCCTTTTCAAAATTGTTTTTACTCGAGAATTATGTAAACTTTAGGAAAATATCATAGGCCCCATTTTCTAATACACCTATATTAACCTTGACCTCACCTTATATGTTTGCCCTCATTAACCCTTTTGAGTCTAAATATTAGCCTTTTGTTTCATAACCAAAAATCCCACAACTAATTCCAGATTTGGGTTTTCAACCATATATATCACCTTCCACATCTTTCTTTGGAATGATATTTGGATTGAATTATGTTCTTGTTATGTGGTTACAATAGAGCATGTGAGAGTGAAAAGAAAAGAAAATAAAAGAAAAAACAAAAGGAAAAGTACAAAAAACAAAAGAAGAAAAGAAAGAGAAAAAATTACGTGTTGTACCCAATCTTCAATAATCTTTGTCACTCTCCAATGTCATATCTATTGATTTTATGGAAATCATATTCCAATTTTAAAATTACCCACAATTTTCCATTATCCCAGTGTTTCCTCCAAACACCTTTGAATTCGTACATATTCACTTCATTTCATAACCTCATTTTATGAATGTTATCCTCTCACTAAGATTGTAATTTTTCAATATACATGTAGCATTCTTCATTTATGACATGTCTGCGACCTAGTTTCCAATTACATTTACTCATCATATTTGCATGTCCCGTGTGTTACACCTCATTCATAGTGATTTCATTTGTTGAGTGTAAACACCGAAGATGATATATATATATATATATATATATATGCACACTTTCATGTTAATCTAGTTTATAAAATCTTTACAAAATTGACATTTTCATGTTCTTGCTTTTCCTCCTACACAGGGTTTCAATTCTATAAAGTTCATTTTGTAATTTATTGATAAACAACTTGTTGAAATTATTTCTTTATTTGTGAGTGTGTCTTGTATTGTTGTTTGGGCATACCTTTTAAGGAAACTCATTTTTATTGGTTTTATCCTTACAAACCTTCACGAGACATCAGTCATCCACTAGGGTAACCTAGGGGTTTAATGTTTTGTTTCATATTGCTATGTGAAATTGTTTGACTTCAAAGTGGCATTGCCGATGGTTAGTTTTAATTCATTTCATCACTAAGGATTAGCAATTTCTATTTTAGGGGGTGTGATACATCATCAATATTTTATATTAGCACCCATTATCCTTAGGCATTATAGAACTTTTGTATTAGTTATATACTATATTACGCTCATATAATGGTACACCTTGATATTCAATATATATATGATATGCAATGTTTATCTGAGGTTTTGTAGGTATCAGAATACTAAATATAGCAGTGGGATGGATTTTGGTAAACTTCCATCGTTTGACACAATTTCAAGGACATGTTCATAATTTGTGCTTCTCGGTAAGGAAAGCAAAACTCCATGGGAGTGTAGTTCATTTAGTTTGTAGAGGGGGATTGAAGGTAATCCTGATATTAGAGATAATCCCCCCATTAACAACAGTGTTTGGGATTAAGGCATCGATGCATCTTAGCGTGGCAACTCAGTGAGGCCGCTCAATGTGGTAGCTTAGTGTTTGGGATTAAGGAAGCGAGGTAGCTCGGTGTGGCAGCTCAGTGAGGCAGCTTATACTTTAGCTTGTTCTGTTACTTAGTCACGTTGTATCTTTGTTTATATTGACTATGGGCTATAACGATTGTAATGATGTAACGAGTATAATGATTCTTAGTGTGAGTTTGAAAGGTACTCACGAGAGACCATGATTGGCAGGGCCTGGGAGAGCTTTCATGCTCTATCGAATGACCTCGCCATGGGAAATCTATAGGGACTTAGTTTGGAGGATTGAGAATTGAGGCACTTTTGGGGCTTATCCTGACCATCTTAGATACACCTGGTAAAACATCAAAAGAACCTGACCGTGGAATCCCAGGCGAAGCAGCCTTGAGTTCCATCGAGGGTTGAGTTATGGACCAAACAACCATCTATTTAATGTCACATCTACTGTAGGTGATGTCACTAGCCTGCTAGACAATGTCAAATATGTACTTGAGTAAACCACCATGGTATTTGGGACTTTTAGACAGTTGGTGAGCTACCTCTGTGACGACAGATACCTGACACATAGTGGTTAGGCAAATGGCATGTCTTGGCATTTAATGTCTATGACGTGGAACTAACTAGTGCATCAAGTATTTAATGTTTATGACATAAAGTATGAGGGATGTCTTTCACGGTTATTAAATAATGAGTTACCTCGTGAGTGGTGTGGGTGGCTATTTAAGGACCCCAACTAACTCTTGGGAGAGGATGTTCTTTTTGAGGGTTCAGAAATTATTTCTAGAGAGAATATACATCGGAGAGAGATTTATTGCAAACCAGAGAGTTTACTCACCCACCATTATCATTTACTACGGAGCTTTAATACTTGATAGAGATCATTGCGGGTGGTTAGGGTGTTTGGCTTCCTGCCAAGGTGTATCTAGGGTGCTAATTCTCTCTCTCCCTCTAAGAGAAGTTTCTTCTAAGTTTATTATTACCTTCTGAGTTATACACGAGAGATTTGTGAGTTCAAACTGAGTTTATCTTCACTAAGTTGGGTTTTCATGTCCTACAGTTAAGCGGTGGAGTGATTAGTTAACTTATCATTACTGTACTCGAAAGGGGTTATGCCTCCATCTACTCTAAACTACCCTCTTACATAATTAACTTCAAGTGGCCGTAAATGATGCGTCCTTTTGAGTTCGGATGATCGAGTTAGATCAATTTTCGTAAACATAATATTTCTTCCTTTTAAAGAACAAAGTGCCTAGAAAAACAAAGCACTGATCGACTAGTCATTCTCCATGGTTTAATTGGTCAATCAGGTTTTGCCTACAAAGGAAGGCAATGGGCATTATTCATGGCCACCGAACAACTGGTCATAGTAGTTATTTGGCATTTATTTTTTCCCTTTCCTTTTAATCCACCTTTCTATATATTTATAAGTTTTATTTTTGGAGAGATATCTTCATTTTTATTTATATTAGGTTTTGTTTTAGTTTTGAATCTTTACCTTCTCTCCCAGAGTTTATCCCATTTTATGCACGTAAGCATACTATTCATCTTCTACCCCATTAATATTAGTTTTGATTGCTGGTTTCAATCTTTGCTAATTAGTTGTCTTCAATTATTTCCTACTTATTTACTTACTTGGTTTAGCTACATACTTTAATATGATTTCTAGATATGTTAGTTTTGGTTGAGATTATTGAATTTACTTGGATTAAATAGTTCCTTTTCTTTGGCGACAGATTAAACTAGTTTAAGTAGGCTAGGTTTATCTTGATTTTATACCTAGGAGATTTCACGGTGTATACCATGTGTGCGCCATATTTACAACCTTGCGTGTATAATCTTAGGAATATTTGTTGACGTAAAAATCAATTAATCTTGTATAAAAAGTTCAGGATGACAAAGATTTTACGATTTTGTGTTTAACTTAATTGAAGACAAATGCCTAGATTTGTTAAACTCATTATATTTTACACTTTTATTTAGAAATAATAAGACAATTAACCTCTAGCAACATTCTTTATGGATTCGATACCCTGCCTAGAAATTATACTCCCTTAAATAATGTTATTTAAAGGGCCGAATACAAAATGATTAGTTGATGGGACGGTTAAAAAAACACACAAACTATTTTTTATATATAATTTTTCAATTAAACATTTTTCTTAAGAAAAATCAATTCAAACTACTTAAGCACTAATTAAACATATTTGCGATTAACTAGTTTTACTTTTATCCTAATTATGCATCTACGTGAGTGTAGAACGATAAAATAAATCAACCATAATACTCGTTGCAAGAGGAAAATGCAAATGGAAAAAATCTATGACGACCCAACCACACAAAATGCACTTAGTACGAAATTACAAAAGGACTGGACAAAAGAATCAATTCCTTAATAAGTCTTGATGTTCTTCATTCCTTATTCCTATTTTCATTGACAGGTAATAATCAACCCACACAGTTGTGATAATTGTGAGTCTATTCACTCCTCAAAATCCATCGATAAGACTAAGCAGTCATCAAGCACATGAAGTCATCTGTATGTAAATGAATGGGCACGGAATCCACTGCAGGAAGTAATTCTCAATAAGATGTAGAGAGTAAAATATGGTACCAAATCATGATTTCAATGTATATCTAAGATGAATCTAGAATCGTACACAATCTAGGTGTAAAATAGGATTTTTGTCATAAATGATAAAAAAAATTGGTGAGCTTTTTGGAAGCGTTTATAAACTCCAAAGAATGGAAAAAAAATCCCAAACTTAACTATTTTGCTCTATTCCTTAAAAAAGTGGGAGCTTTGAGAACATGGAATTGTTTTTGATTTTTTGAAATATGTGTAGGGACATTTGAATGATGTACTCTTTCTTATTCAAATAGTAATCGAACGAGCTATTAGGAAGATGATCGGGGTGAAAACATGATAATTGAGTGGAGGAAAAAGGTCTAAAATAGGGATCCGAGAAGGGATGAGAAGAGGGATAGCAACATTACCAAAGAAGGAAGGTGAATCAGAATGATATCCTGAGGGTTTGCAGCCGAAGGGGTGCCGACTTCATCTAGAATCCAATTGGAAAGTGGAAAGTATCATGATCGATACCAAAAGATTACTCAACCTAATCTAATATGAGTTCTTTACGCAAATGAAGTTAAAGGCACGTCTTAAGCCAGTGCATGATCCACTTTTAGGTACCTTGGAGGAACAAGTTTATTCGAAGGTGTCCATAGAGCTATCATTCAAAATTAAGAAAGGTGAGTGGTCTGTCACCCTATAAGTGTATTTTTTGGTGGTCATGTCTTGCTCGGCATACAATGTACTAATAGTGAGGACATTCTTTAGTCATTTAGATGTCTTTCTATCAGTCTAGTCCCTATCCCATTGGGTTTTGGAAATTAAATGGTCCGAGACTTAAAAGATTTACGAGGTAGACCTAGGATATTTCAAGAGAGGAGGCCTTCAACATTAATAATTTAGACTCAAGAGAAGAGGTCACAACAAGGTCTTCAATGAAGACTTGTTACTCATACCATTGTATAAAGATTTCCTAGAGAAAGAGGTATATATGGGATCGTCATTAAAAGAATACATGAGAAAAAAGCTAACCCAATTTTTTAAACAACAACACATGAAGTTCTCATGGAGCCACAAAGATATGTCGGGCATCGATGCCGTGATAATGACAAATCAACTAAAGGGTAAATCTGACCAAGCATCCGGTTCGATAGAATAAAAGGATATCCATACATGAGAGGAAACATTCAGTGAATATAGTGTCGAGAAAGTTCCTAAAGGCAAAGTTTGTTCAAGAAGTTAAATATTAAGAATGGTTGTCCAACATAGGGACGATTAGGAAAATGAATGGGAAATAGACACCATGCATAGACTATATAGACCTCAATAATGCCTGCCCAAAATATTCCAGCCCCTCCTAAGGGTCGACACTTGGATGGACACTATGGAGGATCACGAGACACTTTCCTTCATTGACTCATACTTCGGGTATAACCAAATCAAGATTTACTTGGGGACAAAGAGAAGAAGTCATTTGTAACATATTGGGGGACTTACTGTTATAAGCTAATTTCATTTTGGTTGAAAAAAGTAGGGGAAACCTCCTACTGTTCATGAACAATATGTTCGAAGATAAGATATGTAGGTTAATGGAGGTCTATGTAGATGATATATTAGTAAAGATTTTAAAACGGAGGAGCACCTGACATATGATGAAGGAACCTTTAAGATACTCAATTGATATAAAAAGAAGTTGAACTAAAAAAAGGGTGAATTTGGAGTGGCCTTAGCGAAGTTCCTAGGGTTCATGGACACACGGCGGGGGATATAAGCAAACCCCCAAAATATCCAGGTTATCCTAATCATAAGAAGACCGAGGATAGTAAAAGAGGTACAATTGATGATTGCAAAGTTGGTCACACTAAATTGGTTCATAATCAAAGCCATGGATAAGTGCATTCCTGTCTTCAGGACACCTAAAAAGCCCTTTATTTAGAAGGATGAATGTAAGTGCGCCTTATAGGATCCGAAGGCCTACTTAGCAGACATCTCCTCCATAAATGTCAACTCAATTTTGATTAGAGAAGATAAAGGGATTCAATGTCTATCATACTATGTGAGTAGGGTGTTCAGAGGGAAAAAGGCTAGATACCCAGTCCTGAAGAAGTTAGCATTCACTCAGTTCATGATGACTCAAATATTATGACTGTATTTCTAAGAACACGTAATTCTATGCTTTTTCATAAGTCAAAGGTCTCCGACATGCTTATAAAGTGGTCAATGGAGTTGGGGGAATTTGATATACGATACAATACAAACGTTGAATTAAAAAGGTATGCCATGGCTGAATTCAGAGAAGAATTTTTGGATGATGGGAGAGATGAAACAGTGCGAAGGATAGAGATAGATAATCCAATTTGGACGATCGACATAAATGGGTTATGAATAGGGAACAATACAAAGCATGATAGATAATTGAAATGCCGAAGGTTGGTAGTGTAGAATACACATTATGGTTTAACTTTAAGGCCTCCAATAATAAATTCCAATATGAAGCACTGATCCCAGGGGCTCGCCTCTCCCTCGCCATAAACGCCGAACAAGTAGAGTTCTTAAGTGGCTCAAATGTCATAGTTTAGTAGGTAATAATCAAATATAAGATGAAAGGCAAGAACATAATGGCATATTAAAAATGTTTTAATAGATTTCATGTCAATTTAAAGCATCCAACATCAAACACATTCCTAGGGCAGATATTACCTCAACTAGTCATGGGAATCAACTGGTGGAGAACCTAGATAAACTGAACATTCTGAGATAGGAGGAAAGTGTAGTTGGTCTCATGGGTCTTGGCCCCAACTGCATGGATAAATACACATCGTACATCAGACTAGGAATGCCCCCGAATGATTCGAAAGAAGATCAGAAAGTGCGCATCAAGGCCATAAAATTCTTGATGTATGAAGGAATATTTTATCCTCAAGGATATTCCCAGTCAATCCTTTAGTGTGTCCACCCTACAAAGTTAGAAATCGTTATGACTGTGTCGCACGAAGGAGCATAAAGATGACATAACGGAAGGAGGAACCTAATGAAACAAGAGCTAACCAAAGGTTACTACTAAATAATGATGAAAAGAGTCACAAAAGACTATGTATGAAATTATGACATGTTCCAGAGGACAATCAATGTCATCTATCATCCAACCGAAGAACTAGAATCAATCATCTCACCTTATCCATTTGCATTATCGATCATGGATATCCTGGGTCCATTTCCAATATGAAAAGGTCAATAAAAATTCCTACTAGTGGAGATAGACTATTTAATCATGTGGGTGGAGGCAGAACGCTCACTAGAATCACGAAAAAAAAGGTTCACTCTTTTCTGTGAAAGGTCATCATCATTTGATTCAGTGTGCCTAGCCAGATCATTACAGACAACAAGAGGAAATTTGACCACATTCTCATTGACAATTTATGTGATAAATTATGGATTAAACATTACTATTCTACTCCATGGCACCCTAGATGGAACGGTCAAGTCGAGGTGACGAACTAGATACTTCTCCATCGAATAAAAACCAAGTTGAATAACTCTAAAGGACTCTGAGAAAAGAAGTTAACTTCAATCTTATAGGGATACGAAACAACAACTAGGGGTTTGATGGGATCCACACCCTTCTCCCTTACATACAACACATAGTTCATTATTCTCATAGAACTCAAAGTCCATACGATGAGGGTATAATGACTCAATGATGAAGAAAACACAGAGAGTTAGGGGAGAACCTAGACCTGTTGGAGAAACGAAGGGAGAAAATGGTTAAGGGTAGCAATAACTTAGTAATAAGCCTCACGATACTACAATTGAATGGTTAGTAATATGAAATTTTAAGTGGGTGATTTGGTGCTCAGAAAAATTACTCAATCCATGAAGGTTCTAAGCCATGGGAAGTTAGCTGGCAGCTAGTAAGGGACCTATGTTGTTAACTATGTCATCTGGCTAGGAACATACAATCTCATTGATCATTAAGGGTGAGCCATAAAATTCCCATGGAATGTTTAAACCTAAAACGATCTTACCAGTAAGAAATTAGAGGAAAGCATAACTCAGCATCAAAGGCACATTTAATATTTCTTATTTATATTATTCAAATTTTTTATTCTAGTTTCTTTTTCGAACTCGATCATGCAACATATTTGTCCCAATATTCAATGTATCTATGAATAAATACATTATAAAAAATGGTTTTTTCGCACGACCGTTTCTACTCCTATTCTTACCCTATCCCCCAGTGTGTTCGGATCATACAAATTTAATGACCAACGTTTAGGTGGAAGAAGTCTAACATCGAACGGTGTTCCAGTACGTCTTTCCCAGGCTCATATCCTCCTAACATAATAACTTCATTGATCCCCACATTAACTAATTGAAAAGCACCCAAAACTGTACAATTTATACCCCAAATAGACTACTTTAGTTGCTAATTCTCGACAATATGGGTCTTATGCGCTTAATTGTTCAATATACAGGCTTAATTGCAGTTGCGGTGTAAAAAGCTATATTTCCAAGAGATTTGTAGTTAAAAAGGAGTTAATTCCCTTATCCCGTAACCCTAGCCTATCCTATCCTAGCCTAAACCTACCCTGAAACCCGTGTGTGTTAGTTTGTGCCCTTTTATTATTTTTTAGATTTTTAGTTTGGGTCATTTTTATTTTTAGGATTTATTTTAGATTTATTTAGGATTTCTAGGTTTTATTTTCTATTTTTCTATTTTATTTTATTTTTATTAGTGCAATTTATTTTATTTTTATTAGTTTTTAGTTTTTATTAGGATTAGATTTTTCTAGGATTTCATTTATTTATTAGTTTTATTAGATTTTACATTTTCTTTTTAGGATTTTAATTTTAAGTTTTATTAGATTTTATTTTTATTTTTATTTTATCTCTTTTTAGTTTCATTTTTTTATTGAGTCTTTATTTTATTATTAGAAGTAGAATTTTTATTTTAGATTTTTAGTTTTATGAGTTTTAGTTTTTTTTAGTATTATTTTTATTAGGGGTCCAAATTAAACACACACCCTCACACCTAACTTCCTACACCACACATACACAATCAAACCCACATCTTCTTCCCCATCTTCCACTTTCTCTATTCTATCACCAAAACAACCACCTCTTTCCACCATTAAAACCCTCTTCTCTATCTATCTCCACACCCATTTCCCAACATTTATACGCCATAAACCCCCATCCATCCTTTACTCGTCGGAACAACCCACTTCCCGTCGGCGTCCTAACTCCGACGATAACCGGCGCACCTGCCACCACTCCCTTTGCACCTCCGATGCCGACAGCGCTTCACCTACCCGTGCCTGCCGCGACCCCCGCCAGTAGACCCTGACCCCCATCTCCGGCGCTCTGGATGGCCTAATCAACCCCCCGACCTCTAGACCTCCGACCCGCTGCTCTCCCTTCCAGATCCAAGCCTTACCCGAAACCCCAAGCTAAACCCATCTCCCCCTTACCCCTTATCCAAGAACCCAAACCCATTTTCAAAGACAAAGACCCATTTCATTCCCCTCACACGATTTCTTTAAATTGCCAAAACCAAAACCAAATGCCAACAAAACCCACATGTGCCACTTAAACCATTTTACCAATTTTACCCCCAACTATTCTTTTATCCCAAAACCCCAAAATACCCATAAACAAATTAGATTTTTTTATTCTCTCTACCACTTGACCTCACACCTCATGTGTAGACACCCCATTTCCAAGAACATTAAACCTTTCCAAAAATACCCCTTATCTCCATGTGTGCCATGCATCTACTATAAAAGAAGACTCAAGACCTCATTTGAAGAAAATCATCATTAAATAGAGAGATAAAATTCTAGAGAAAAGTAGAGAGTTTGGATAGAATAAATTAGGTAGAAATATAGTAAATAGTTTTATTTTCATTTTTTTTTAGATATTTGTGAGTGATAAATGTGTGAAATTCAATTTATTTGATTATTGTTGGATGCCCCTATTGGATGGATTGTGCTTAATTTCAAAGAATAGAAGTTCAATTTCACTTCAAGAGATTGTGGTTTGATTGTTCTCTTCTCTTCTCATTTATTTTATGCCTTTGATTATTAATTTGCCATATTTCATATCACGTTAGGCTAAATACCCTTTCAATGGGTGGGGTAAAACCCTTATTTGATATTATTTTATTTTAATTAGTTTAATTACTTGAAAAGTCCCTTTGAATGTTAATTTTGATTCCTCACCCTTAAATTTATGCCTCGGGAGAGGGTAAATGATTTTCGGGAGAAAATCAGAATTATAATTATAATACCCATTTTAGATTCGAACTAGAGATAGGGGTTTCTTAAGTGAGGTATTATAACTTGAATTTAAACTCTAAATTTATTTTCTAAGCTTGACATAAATTTTAATCGATCGATCCTAGCGGGTGATTAATTAAAAGGAGTGTAGATCTATTTTTCTAGAGTTGTGGGGTGTTAAACTTAATTTTCTAAAATATTACTATTATAATTACACTTGCAACAAGAGTTGGTTTGTAATTTTGATATTAATTTCGGAGAATTCAAATAATTAAATTAATTAATTAGAATAACTAAAATTTGTGGTGTAATCCCATTCCTTGATTGTTCTCACAATTATTTACCTCACTTTATCTCTTATTTTAGTGTTAGACTTTATTTTCCATTTTAGTCATTTTCTAGTTAGTTTTTATCATATCACATTTAGTTTAGTTTAGTCTTATTTCACCTCACCTCACCCTATTGTTTTAATATTAAAAAATCTAAAAAAAGTAGAAAAGTGAAAAAGCACAAAAAGAAAATAAAAAATGAATTACAATTGAATTTGTCTCTAGTTTACTCCCTAGGAAGTGGATTGATACCCTTACTTACCTCTAAACTTTAGATTGTTTTATTTAGTAGGTATTATAAGGTTTTTGATTAGAAGGAGCTTGTACAACAACGACAAATATACGCAAAAGTTCTTTTTATCAAATGGCGTCGTTGCCATTCTTGGGATCGTGAAGCTCGGAGCGGATTTCATATTGTAGTTTTTTTTTTGCACTTTATTATTTTTGTACCATTTTTATATTTTTAGAAGGCTTGTATTTAGGAATTTTATCATTTCTTGTATTGCGGTGCTTAGAGACACCATTTTATTTTTTATTTTAAAAACTTGTAATAATTGAAAAACGTGATAGGGAAACCAGACAAGGTAGAGAGAGGGCGTCCAAAGGCAAGGATTTAGAAGCCTCTCTACCTTGGGTCGGTAGGACTCCTGGGGAGGACTGAGAGTGGCATGATCTCCCCCCGGTCGACTCAAAATTTTCAGCACCCCACGGCATAAATACCATGGGAGGTACATTTCTCAAACCCTCGCGCCTCTCCTGTTAGCGAGTTAATTTTGTATGCTCTTGTGTGATTTTATTCTCGCATTTATTTTTTGAATGGTGTGGTGAATTAAATTACTTAGACCTACACCCGGTCACTCACGAGAAGGGATTTCATCACCCGACTCACTCGCTTATCATTGTGTGCTACCCTAGCCATCACTAAATTTAAAATTAATCAACTAGGTAGCCCACTAGGAGAATATTTTGCAAAGGCGATCACAAAGATTTCCGTGAATTTTTATTGCCCGCGGACTTAATTAAAATTTGACTACCCTTTCGCTTAATCTAAAGATAAAATTGGCTATGTGCTAGTTAGGAAATTTTCTTGACTTGTGTGTGTGTCCAATTCCATTTTTCGGTAGTCAATTTTAGTTGGTTCGTCCAAATCAAAGAGTCCATCTATTTTCCCCACCTTTTCTTCCAAAAAAATCAAAAAATATTTTCTTTCATTTTTATAAAAAAATCCAAAAATATTTTCTTTCTTTCCATTTTAGAAAAAAATCCAAAAATATTTTCTTTTTCTCATTTTTAGAAAAATCCAAAAATATTTTCTTTCCTTTTGAAAAAAATTAAAAATCAAAAAAATATTTCTCTCCACATGGCTGACGAACGTCCTTTACGGGACTACTTTGGTCATTTTCCATTGTCACGGGACACGTGTGAGAGTGATCGTGAGCCGTCTCTTTATGATATCCTTAGTGGTTTCACCTCTCTCACGAGTACCGTTGGTATTCTTGACCCATCTATGCACGTACCTCCTACTCTATCGCCCTCGGTGTCAAGTGTTGACGTGTCTTGTCCTTTGTTGTGCACCCACTGTTATTATGCCGATCACATGTCCCATGAGTGTCCGTACTTGTCATATCCATCCGAACCCACCATGGAACTTGTGCATCAATATGACATTGTTTCGGAACCCACCTCGGCCTACTATCCCGATATACCCAATCTCGAGTTGTGTGAGTCCCCGAGTTATTAGTGGAGGCTTGATCACCCTCCCACGCAATACGAATCCCAACCCGATGTTGTGGATCCTCACACGTTCCAACAATTATCATGGCAACCTTGTGCACCCGTACACGATCAGTTACCTCATTACGCACCGCATGAGTCTCAACCAATTGTCCATCACGAAAGCGATCCTTTCGTATATGATGAGCTTGGCCCCACTCCACCCACTTCCTTTGAGTATTCTCCATACACTCATGATAGTAGCGAGTTGTGTCCACCTCACCCACCACCCATCACTCCACCACCACCATCCACATCCACTCTCAAAAACCTCTTGCAAAAGTTCATACTCGAGCAAGAGAAAGCCACTCAAATTCAAACTCAAGCTCTCCAAAGGATTGAACAAAGGTTAAATGAATTGGAGTGTGCGAGAGAGTCGGATATTCCCATGGCCCCACCCATTGTTGCAACCAGGTGTGATGATGATGTGTCATCTTATGACACGGAATTTGAGTGTGACCAACCCTGCCACCCCGAGAATCTTGAAGTTGAGACCATTCCATGGTCCGGGTCCCAAGTCGACACTTGTGTTGACTTACCTTTCGATAGTGAGCCTATTCCAATCCCACCATGTCATCCTGAACCCCACTTTGAGGTTCCCACTCACTTTCCCATAGAATCCCACTATATTCCAGAGTCTACACCTATCGAGCTTCACCCTTGTGTTTCCGAGGAACAAATTTATCCTAGGTTAGCTCCGGCTACGAGTGCTCACCATTGTACCGAGATTGCATCCGAGATGGTTCCCACCTCTCTTGATATGGATCCTATCCCGTTATATTTGGCTCCCCTTGAGCCTCATATTGATGTTGATTCATCTATCTCGGATCTTAATGCCTCGTTAGACCCTTTCACCACATCAGATGGCGACATAATGGTGCATAAGTTGATCACTCACTCGTTTAATTCCACACTTCCTCCTGCGATTGCCCTTAAGGATCCCTTTGTGCCTCATGAGGAGTGTGTGTCTCCCATGCTTGAGTTGGATCATCTTTCTCCACCGTTTATTCTACCCAATACACCATTTATTCCACCCAATCCACCCATTGTCCTTTCTACCCCACCACCTGGTTTGGATATTGATTTTGCACATTTCAAGTTTCCATCTAAAGTTTTAGATCCTCACCTGAAACCATTCCCCACCCACGAGAGTATTTATGGTGCTACTCTCCACTTACCGAGCTTATTCCTCCATGCACACCGCTTCCTTGTGGTGTTGATTTTTCTCAACATCTCCCTGGCGTGTAACGGCGCGACCATTATCATCGCCCATTTATAGAATGGTCTTGTGACTTATATGATCCCCACCCCATCACTATTGCCAAACCCTTTTGCCTTCCCATCCAACTTGAGCACCATTCTTATAGGGCCCTAGTTGCCCTCACCATCCGGCTCAATAAGGCCCGAGACCGATACCTCTTCACCCTTTCCACCCTCACCATTACCCTACTACCCACCCGCCCATGGTTCACCGATGCTTTGCATCGTGTGATGCACTTTTCCATACAAGTGCATTGACCCATTTTAGCCTCTATCCAACAAGACTGATGCTTCAGTCTTGTTTGGGGGTGAATCTCATCACCTGATTTTTCTTCCGCCCACGTCATCATAGTTCCTATCCTTAGGGTGAGATTTCATCGGTCTGGCTGAATACATTAAACTTAGCGCTACCGGGAGACAGCCCGCGTTTCTTGTACTAGTCTTATCCTGTTTTGGGGTGGTGTGTCACAACACCCAATGCTTTACCATTTTATAGACTTGTACATTTTATTTTTTATTTTTCTCTTATCATTTATTCAGGTTTATTATTGGTGATATCTGTCCACTTCATTAGCGGCTCATTCTGGTAATCTCTTTCCTACCTTATGCTCTTAATTTTAAAAATCATTTTACTTAACATCGAGGACGATGTTCCTTTTTGTTTGGGGTGGGGAATTTTATCAAAATCGTACCTCTTTTGGAAAATTTTGATTTCTAAACCTGATTTTTAAAATTTCGTGCTATTTCATTCATCTCACTCATTGATGTGAATTTTTAATCATCCATCTTTCAAAGTCTAGGAATCAAGCTAGAGAATATTTTTTTCTAATTAGCTTATGTAATACATGACAAGGCATTTTGCACCATGAATTCCTAGACTCAACAAAAATTTGCGCACTTATCAAGTCACTATGGTTAGAGTTGAGGAGTACTACAATTATAAAGAGAACCTTAAGGATCACTAGTAGAGACTTTAACTTGTGAGATTTGTGCCTTTCACCCTTTTAGAGTATTTTATGCAATCTCCGAGTCACAAGTTGATTCAACTTCTTTTGGCTCCACACTAAATTGTTGTACGATCTCATTATTCTTCATTTTTTGTCTTGATCACTGACAAGACATCTCTTTCAAGTTGTAAGAAACGCGTGTCTTGATATTTGTCCGGATCACCAAATTTTCATCGATACACCTACCACTTTTCCATTTCATATCCATTTACTCACCCATTACCTTACCTTATTCTCATATATTTCCCCACACCATCACCTATCATCTCCATATCATCTTTCATTTTCAAATAAAAGAGTGTGATTTCAAATGTAAATGTCTTCAGTGTTGGTTTGAAAAATGAAAAAAAAAAAGAAAAAAAAAAGAAAACAAGAAAAAAGAAAAAAGAGAAAAACATAAAAATAGCAAAAATAAAAAAATAGAGAAAAAGAGAAAAAGAAAAGAAAATTCAAAAAAAGAGAGAAAAGAAAAGAAAAGAAAAGAAAAGAAAGAGAGTTGTAGTTAATTTTTATGTAATAAAGACATTTGTGACTAAAGTGTATACACTCTTGTCAAATATCCACCATCCATCCTTCATATCACTATCACCATCCCATTTTATCCTTCATATCATATCCTTCCCATTTCATTTCCCCCTCACCCATATACATACATATTTCCCCAGGTGTTCGGGCAAATGAAAGTCAACGTGGTGAATAACTCGACGTTCTCACTATAGTGATTAGCATTCTTTCATGAGATCATTTTTCTTTCTAATTGTTCGTTCTTTCTTATGTGTGTGTGAGACGTTTGAACTTGCTTACATTTACTCACCTCCTCACACACATGAACGATACACTGACCCTAATCTCGAGAGTTCGATTGAGAGAGTTATATCCAGTGAGATGTTAAAGTTGAAGCGTTGATTCAGACAAGGCAATCTATGAATTACTCTTATGATACTCGACCCATTTTGACTGATTCACACCACACACGTTGAGTTCTAGGAAGGATGTGCCTTGTGTATTTACTTAGCTAAACTTTTTACACATTCTAGCTTGTATTTCTGAAATCATTTATCTCATGATGGATTGTGCGATCATTCTACGTTTAATAAGAGATTGACTGCCTTTCAATAAATCTTTGCAAATAAGAATTTTGTGGGTATATTCCCTGCAAACCCTCACGAGACACAACTCGTCCTGTAGGGAAACCTATAGGTTTAAAGGCTTGTTGCACATGCTAAGTGCAATCGCAAGTGCTCGCAAAAGTGGTACACTTTTTGTTTCTTGTCTTTCTCTTTCTCTATATCTTATTCTCGAGGACTAACAACGCTCTGTTTGGGGGTGGTGTGATAAGCACCCAAAACTGTACAATTTAAACCACAAATAGACAAACTTTAGTTGCTAATTCTCGGCAATATGGGTCTTATGCGCTTAATTGTTCAATATGCAGACTTAATTGCAGTTGCGGTGTCAAAAGCTATATTTCCAAGCAATTTGAAGTTAAAATGGAGTTAATTCCCTTATCCCTAACCCTAGCCTAGCCTAAACCTACCCCGAAACCCGTGTGTGTTAGTTTGTGCCCTTTTATTATTTTTTAGATTTTTAGTTTGAGTCATTTTTATTTTTAGGATTTATTTTAGATTTATTTAGGATTTCTAGGTTTTATTTTCTATTTTTATATTTTATTTTATTTTTATTAGTGTAATTTTATTTTATTTTTATTACTTTTTAGTTTTTTTTTATTAGGATTAGATTTTTTAGGATTTTAATTTTAAGTTTTATTAGATTTTATTTTTATTTTATTTCTTTTTAGTTTCATTTTTTTATTGAGTCTTTATTTTATTATTAGAAGTAGAATTTTTATTTTAGATTTTTAGTTTTATGAGTTTTAGTTTTTTTTTAGTATTATTTTTATCAGGGGTCCAAATTAAATACACACCCTCACACCTAACTTCCTACACCACACATACACAATCAAACCCACATCTTTTTCCCCATCTTCCACTTTCTCTCTCCTATCACCAAAACAACCACCTCTTTCCACCATTAAAACCCTCTTCTTTATCCATCTCCACACCCATTTCCCAACCTTTATACACCATACACCCCCATCCATCCTTAATTTTCCGGAACAACCCACTTCCCACCGACTCAAGACCTCATTTGAAGAAAATCATCATCAAATAGAGAGATAAAATTCTAGAGAAAAGTAGAGAGTTTGGTTAGAATAAATTAGGTAGAAATATTTGTAAATAGTTTTATTTTCATTTTTTTTAGATATTTGTGAGTGATAAATGTGTGAAATTCAATTGAGTTTATTATTGTTGGATGCTCCTATTGGATGGATTGTGCTTAATTTTATGGAATAGAAGTTCAATTTCACTTCAAGAGATTGTGGTTTGATTGTTCTCTTCTCTTCTCATTTATTTTATGCCTTTGATTATTAATTTGTCATATTTCATATCATGTTAGGCTAAATTCCCTTTCAAGGGGTGGGGTAAAACCCTTATTTGATGTTATTTTATTTTAATTAGTTTAATTACTTGAAAAGTCCCTTTGAATGTTAATTTTGATCCCTCACCCTTAAATTTACGCCTCGAGAGAGGGTAAATGATTTTCGAGAGAATCGAAATTCTAATTATAATACCAATTTTAGATTCGAACTAGAGATAGGGGTTTCTTAAGTGGGGTATTATAACTTGAATTTCAACTCTAAATTTATTTTCTAAGATTGACATAAATTTTAATCGGTCGATCCTAGCGAGTGATTAATTTAAAGGAGTGTAGATCTATTTTTCTAGAGTTGTGGGGTGTTAAACTTAATTTTCTAAAATATTACTATTATAATTACACTTGCAACGAGAGTTGGTTAGTAATTTTGATATTAATTTGGGAGAATTCAAAAAATAAAATAATTAATTAGAATAACTAAAATTTGTGGTGTAATCCCATTCCTTGATTGTTCTCACAATTATTTACCTCACTTTATCTTTTTTTTTATTGTTAGACTTTATTTTCCATTTTAGTCATTATCTAGTTAGTGTTTATCATAGCACATTTAGTTTAGTTTAGTCTTATTTCACCTCAGCTCACCCTATTGTTTTAATATTGAAAAAGCTAAAAAAAGTAGAAAAGTGAAAAAGCACAAAAAGAAAATAAAAAGTGAATTACAATTGAATTTGTCTCTAGAGTACTACCTAGGAAGTGGATTGATACCCTTACTTACCTCTACACTTTAGATTTTTTTATTTTGTAGGTATTATAAGGTTTTTGATTAGAAGGAGATTGTACAACAACGACAAATATACGCAAAAGTTCTTTTTATCACTAATGTCCCCAGATCTGATCCAATTTGCATAGCAAGGTCGTTCGACTATAATGGGATGACTCCGAGTCAAAAAGGGTCCTTATCGATCACTACATTATTTTTAAAAGAAAACGGGGGAAGTATGGGGCTAATAAGGAGGAAATAAGGCCTAGGTGTTGTTATAGGCAGAAAATATTTCAAAATATCAATTACAATTTTTTTTTCAAAAACACCTATGATCGGAGCATAAATATTTGTTGGTACGAACTTTCGCCAATTGACCTTTGAAGTACGAATCACAAGGTTAATCAATCGTGTATAAATAATGAGAGTAATTTAAATCAGTCATTTTGGATAATATGGTTCATTAACCTTGTATAAATAAAATCACATGATTTGTTAACCGTTTAGAAATGAAATAACACAATTTGTCAACCTTGTATACAAAAAATAACACGGTTCATGAACTGTGCATAAATGAAATAATATGGTTCATCAATAATTTATAAACAATAACAAAGAATTTTATTCAATCAGAATAACATGACTCATCAGTTGTGTATAAACAAAATTAATCATGATTAGATCAATTATGTCCAGCTACCCTATAAGAATATGACTTTCGATATTTTGCATGGACAATTTAGCATAATCAAGTAGTTCAAAAAATGCAAAGGATATTTCATAAATCGTTCATTGATAGAACATTCACAGTAACCAAAGCAGAGAAAAGACTGATTAAGGAAACATACAATAATATAAAAAGAAAGGCCGAAGCCAATTATTATTGTGGATGAATCCAATACATACATTGTTATAAGGCATAACCATAAAAATTTAAAAAGGTCCAAGACCTATATTATAGAATAAATTTATAAGGGGCATGGGGAGATGAAGAGGGTCAATGTGCAAGGACTCGTCTCATCCTTTCTAGCATGGAGGTCCAAAGGTCCACACCTTTAGAGACTGTTGAGGGACAAGGATAATCAGCAACTGTCTATACGGAGTGTAGATATATTCATCCAAGAAAGTTGTAGAATGACTATATTCCTCTTTAGTGTCCACGTCATTAGGATTTAATGTCGAATGTTCCCATTCAATGTGAACTGCCTTCACTCGATCGATAAGTTCATTCTGCATATTCAATAGTCTGACGTAATGAAGAACTCCATGTATTTGAATGCGATAAACGGGGCCAAGTCCTTTCATCCTTAATCCTCCTCCTTTGCCTTGCTATGAAGACTAAGGAAGCTTCAAAAATCAGAAACCTCGACTATCAGCTAAGTCTAGATCATAGCAACCTCTTACTCAAAAAATTCCATGGAAGTCTTCTCATTATACTCTCATTTTGAGCGGTCTTCAGGGTAGCATCGCCTTTGTCCTTAGTCTTTTTTAAGGTCTCCAATTATGTTTCAACCCATGAATAGTCCCACCCTTATTGGCTCTCCTATACCACCTTTGCAACATAGCAACCGGTTGCCCAGTCCCGAGACTCCCTTATTTAGGATAGGATTCGATTTTGAACACATGCACACTTAGGCTTGAAAATGTACCTCGAGGGGGTCACCCCATAATGTCCGGCAAAAAGAACCACGAGTGGCATGAGCCCCTTTAATGCGTTCGACATAACACGTAGCAACTGATCGTATAGTCACAGGACTCCCGCTTTGAGAATAGGACCAGAATTCGAACATAGGCACGCTTAGCCTTTGAAACGTGTAGTAAGGGGAGGGAGCCCCCAGGGTCCCCCAAATGGAACCTCAAGTGGTGAGAACAATGCAAGCGGCCACACAATCACGGGACTATTGGTTTGACGATAGGACCTGAATTCGAGCACATAGATATTTAGGGTTCAAAACATTCTCGGGGGGGGGGGGGGCAACGGCCCCCATAGGACACCGAGAGTGGAATGAACACCTTGTGCGCGTCCAACGTAACATATAGCAATCGTCCATGGAGCATATGACTCCCAATTTGAGTACATGACCCGAATTCGAACATAGTCACACTTTGGCTCGTAAACGTATTTAGGGGGAGGGCAACCCCAACTGCCACAAATGGCACTGCAAGTATCACGAACACCTTGTATGTGTCAAATGTACCACTTATCAAGCGATCGCGTGGCAACATGATGCTCGGTTTTAGGATAGGATGTGAATTCGAACACAGGCGCACTTATGCTAAAAATTGTGTTATAGAGGGGCAGACACCCCCAATGACACACAAATGTCCCTCGGAGTGGCATGAACACCTCTTTCACATCCAATGTAATACGTAGCAACTGGTCGTGCTGCCATAGGACTCCCTGTTTGAGGATAGGACCCAAATTTGAACACAAGCACACTTAGTCTTGAATACGTGCCCCGTGAGGACCCTAGTGGCCCCTAAATGGCATAACGATTTACACGAACATCTCAAGCGCGTCCAACATAATACCTAGCAGTGGGTCGTAGACTCATCAGACTCCTGGTTTGAGGATAAGACTCGAATTTTCACACAGTCACACATAGGATTGAAAACATGTTGCGTGTGGATAGGCATCCGCAGTGGGCTACAAACAACACCACGAGTGGAATGAACCTCTCATGCATGTCCTACATAAAAACTAGCAATTGATCGTGCAATTGTGTGACTCCAGATTATTAGACATGATCCGAATTCGAACATAGGCACACTTAGTCTTGAAATAGTGATGTAGGGGTGAGAACCCCTGCAACCCCTAAATGGTATCATGAGTGGCACGAGCACCTTGGCACTTCCAACGTAAAATGTAGTAATAGGTTGCACAATTACAAAACTCCCGATTTGAGGATATGACCAATATTCGAACACAGTCACACTTAGACATGGAAATGTGTCACGGGTAAAGGGCAACCCAATGGCCCCCAAAAGGCACCGCGAGTGGCATGAATAGCTCTTGATCATCCAAAGTAACATGTAGAAACTGTCCATGAAGTTTTGGGAATCTTGGTTTGAGTATAGGACTTGAATTCGAATGCATGCACTTTAGTCTTAAAAATGTTCCACGAAGGGGTAGGCACCCCCAGAAATCCCCAAATGACCTTGCGAGTAACACAAATTACTCTTATGCATCCAATATGAGAAGTAGCAATTGGTCACGCATTTGAGGGACTCCCAATTTAAAGATAGGACCCAAATTCGAACATAGACACATTTAGTCTTGAAAAGTTCCACCGGGGGTGTGACCACACTTATCGACCCGGAACGGCACTGTGAGTGTTATGAACACCTCGTATATATCAAACAATATTTACTAGCGTGACGAGAGTTAGTAATTATTGAAAATATGTTATTTATTGAATGTTACTGTATGAGTATAGTAATATATGAGTTTTATTTTATAATATTGTCACGTGTGAATAAAATGAAAATTATGGAAATTTAAGTCGGGAAGCGCCTGTGTCGTGTCGGGACTAAATGTTGATTAATAAAAGTGAATAAATTATAAGTTGCTCATATGGTCGTTTTGAGTGTGCCAAAGTGTCCGAAAGGGTTGAAATAGTCAGAAAAGTGTACCCGAGGGTTTAGTTTGGGTCTCGGGGCGTTTTTAGGCTTAATTAGCACCCTGAAAGGGAGTTTCAGACATTTCGTAATTATGGGTAATTAAACCCACGAACTTGCAAGGGTTATATCAGATGTTAAGTGTCATCTTTTAGGGTTAACACAATAAAATACTAATGACGGCCATTGGAGAGGAAGAGGAGAAGCTCTCCAAGGAGTTCTAGGCCAAGAACACCTCCGATTGCACCGCCGTCACCGCCAAATGGTAGATCGCGCAACGAGGATCTTGACCACACCAAATTCTTCCACAAATCAGAGACTAAATTTACAGGCAAGTATCTATCTTGCTTTTATCAAGTTAATGCATCCTTTTATATTAGTCTTAGGTTGATTAGAATTAGTGTTCTTGAAGAAAAAACGTTAATTGAAGACAAAAACTGCATGTTGTAGAGGTAGAGATCATATTTCTGGAAATCCATTTCACATGTAGAGGTTGAACCACGAATTTTCATGGTATTAGTGATAGAAAATCTAGAAAAGAATGGAAGAAACTAAGTTAAAGGAAAAATTAGGGTTCTTGAGACTTATAATGATTTTTGCCCTTTTATCGTGTTATAGATGACGAAAATTCGCATGTGTTACGTAAGATATTGTTTATATGGGTATACAACACTTATAGTATAATTAGTTGGGAGTTTGGGAATGAAACATGATGATTTGGAGGAGTTTGGGGTAACAATTCCGTAGCTGGGTTTTCTGCAGTTTCGCCATAACTGCTTGATCGATCGATCGAGTCCAGAGCATCGATCGATCGATAGATCGATCGATCGACCCTCTTTTATCGATCGATCGACCACTCCTGGAAACTTGCACTTTTGCCCGTGTTAGCTTAATTCGATTTTATGCATAGTAAACCTTGATTAGAGTTGCTAGAACATAATGGAACATAGAGAGGACCAGTAGGGCCAAGACAAACCCCGTTAAGTGGGACTTTAATATGAAGCGAAATAAAGGGGTAAACGGGGAGATATTCATACATAGAAAATCATACGTGCATTAATTTTAATAATCGAAATGTCTAGAAAGTTGGAATAGAAGGCAAGTGAGGGCTTACTGAAATTATACTTAAGTAAAGGCAATACTTCGAGAGACGAGAAGTGAGTTTCAAATGATTTATTTATGAGAAAAGTATGTAATACCCCGTATTTTTATGGCTTTTAAATTTAGGGATTTATTCATTTTAATTGAGATAAATTAATTTAATTTAATCCGGAATGTTGTTTTTAATATTTGCTAGCGTGACGAGAGTTAGTAATTATTGAAAATTTGTTATTTGTTGAATGTTACTGTATGAGTATAGTAATATGTGAGTTTTATTTTATAATATTGTCACGTGTGAATAAAATGACAATTATGGAAATTTAAGTCGGGACGCGCTTGTGTCGTGTCGGGACTAAATATTGATTAATAAAAGTGAATAAATTATAAGTTGCTCGTATTGTCCTTTTGAGTGCGCCAAAGTGTCCGAAAGGGTCGAAATAGTCAGAAAAGTGTAACCAAGGGTTTAGTTTGGGTCTCGGGGCATTTTTAGGCTTAATTAGCACCCCGAAAGGGCGTTTCGGACATTTCGTAATTATGGGTAATTAAACCCACAAATTTGCAAGGGTTATATCAAATGTTAAGTGTCATCTTTTAGGGTTAACACAATCAAATTCTAATGATGGCCATTGGGGAGTAAGAGTAGAAGCTCTCCAAGGAGTTCTAGGCCAAGAACACCTCTGATTGCACCGCCGTCACCGCCAAATGGTAGATCGCGCAACGAGGATCTTGACCACACCAAATTCTTCCACAAATCAGAAACTAAATTTCCAGGAAAGTATCTATCTTGCTTTTATCAAGTTAATGCATCCTTTTATATTAGTCTTAGGATGATTAGAATTAGTGTTCTTGAAGAAAAAACGTTAATTGAAGACAAAAACTGCATGTTGTAGAGGTAAAGATCATATTTCTGGAAATCCATTTCACATGTAGAGGTTGAACCACGAATTTTCATGGTATTAGTGATAGAAAATCTGGAAAAGAATGGAAGAAACTAAGTTAAAGGAAAAATTAGGGTTCTTGAGACTTATAAAGATTTTTGCCCTTTTATCGTGTTATAGATGATGAAAATTCGCATGTGTTACGTAAGATATTGTTTATATGGGTATACAACCCTTATAGTATAATTGGTTGGGAGTTTGGGACTGAAACATGATGATTTGGAGGAGTTTGGGTTAACAATTCCGTAGCTGGGTTTTTTTGCAGTTTCGCCATAACTGCTTGATCGATCGATCGAGTCCAGAGCATCGATCGATCGACCCCCTTTTATCGATCGATCGACCCCTCCTGGAAACTTGCACTTTTTCTCGTGTTAGCTTAATTCGATTTTATGCGTAGTAAACCTTGATTAGAGTTGCTAGAACATAATGGAACATAGAGAGGACCAGTAGGGCCAAGACAAACCCCGTTAAGTGGGACTTTAATATGAAGCGAAATAAAGGGGTAAACGGGGAGATATTCATACTTAGAAAATCATACATGCGTTAATTTTAATAATCGAAATGTCTGGAAAGTTGGAATAGAAGGCAAGTGAGGGCTTACTGAAATTATACTTAAGTAAAGGCAATACTTCGAGAGACGAGAAGTGAGTTTCAAATGATTTGTTTATGAGAAAAGTATGTAATACCCCGTATTTTTATGGCTTTTAAATTTAGGGATTTATTAAATTTAATTGAGATAAATTAATTTAATTTAATCCGGAATGTTGTTTTTAATATTTACTAGCGTGACGAGAGTTAGTAATTATTGAAAATTTGTTATTTGTTGAATGTTACTGTATGAGTATAGTAATATATGAGTTTTATTTTATAATATTGTCACGTGTGAATAAAATGACAATTATGGAAATTTAAGTCGGGACGCGCCTGTGTCGTGTCGGGACTAAATATTGATTAATAAAAGTGAATAAATTATAAGTTGCTCGTATTTTCGTTTTGAGTGCGCCAAAGTGTCTGAAAGGGTCAAAATAGTCGGAAAAGTGTAACCAGGGGTTTAGTTTGGGTCTCGGGGCATTTTTAGGCTTAATTAGCACCCTGAATGGGCATTTCGTAATTATGGGTAATTAAACCCACAAATTTGCAAGGGTTATATCAGATGTTAAGTGTCATCTTTTAGGGTTAACACAATCAAATTTTAATGATGGCCATTGGGGAGGAAGAGGAGAATCTCTCCAAGGAGTTCTAGGCCAAGAACACTTCCGATTGCACCGCCGTCACCGCCAAATGGTAGATCGCGCAACGAGGATCTTGACCACACCAAATTCTTCCACAAATCAGAGACTAAATTTCCAGGAAAGTATCTATCTTGCTTTTATCAAGTTAATGCATCCTTTTATATTAGTCTTAGGTTGATTAGAATTAGTGTTCTTGAAGAAAAAACGTTAATTGAAGACAAAAACTGCATGTTGTAGAGGTAAAGATCATATTTCTGGAAATCCATTTCACATGTAGAGGTTGAACCACGAATTTTCATGGTATTAGTGATAGAAAATCTGGAAAAGAATGGAAGAAACTAAGTTAAAGGAAAAATTAGGGTTCTTGAGACTTATAAAGATTTTTGCCCTTTATCGTGTTATAGATGATGAAAATTCTCATGTGTTACGTAAGATATTGTTTATATGGGTATAAAACCCTTATAGTATAATTGGTTGGAAGTTTGGGACTGAAACATGATGATTTGGAGGAGTTTGGGTTTACAATTTCGTAGCTGGGTTTTTTTGCAGTTTCGCCATAACTGCTTGATCGATCGATCGAGTCCAGAGCATCGATCGATCGACCCCCTTTTATCGATCGATCGACCCCTCCTGGAAACTTGCACTTTTTCTCGTGTTAGCTTAATTCGATTTTATGCGTAGTAAACCTTGATTAGAGTTGCTAGAACATAATGGAACATAGAGAGGACCAGTACGGCCAAGACAAACCCCGTTAAGTGGGACTTTAATATGAAGCGAAATAAAGGGGTAAATGGGGAGATATTCATACTTAGAAAATCATACGTGCGTTAATTTTAATAATAGAAATGTCTAGGAAGTTCGAATAGAAGACAAGTGAGGGCTTACTAAAATTATACTTGAGTAAAGGCAATACTTCGAGAGACGAGAAGTGAGTTTCAAATGATTTATTTACGAGAATAAAAAGGAATGAGTCCGTTATACGATATAATTGAGTAAAATGTGTAGTAACGGATAATTATAATTATGGGTCGTGAGCGCACCTAATTTAATAATGTGGATGTGAATACATGTGTATATATGACGGTGTGATTGTGCATATATTATTTCTGTGTAAAAATCGTACCCGGGCTACTTATTGTCCCTAAGGTTACCGCGCTGGGACAGTCTTATCTCGATAGGACCTTTATGGGGGATATTTACTCGTACCCTAGAAGATAGATATCCTTGGAACAGGCTATCTGATAGATGGTCAGACGGTCCTAAGAGACGTGAGGGTATGTACTGACCTCTTAGAGACTTGGAATCTATGCTTCGCCTCAATGTTGTTTGTGTTTGTGTTAATGCAGTTCGAGAGTGATTCTGAACTAGCATTTCCCTAAGTATGTGTGATACAGGGACTTGATAGCAGAGTATGCCAGCACCATAGTTTCTATGTGGGGTGCCGTTAGTATATATATAATTTATAAGTGATTGGTATATATATACTTATATATGGAAGTCTATCACCATAGATTTTATGTGGGGTGCTGTTTGTATATATATTATACGAGTAATTAATATATATACGTGTAACTATATGAGAACTTTCTACTGAGTAATATAGTAGTTAAGTAAAGTATTAAATTCATCAACTTCACTGTAAGTATTCGAAAACGTTATAACAATACGAAATTTTTTTAAATAACGTAAGAAATCTTGAAGAGATAGACTTTTCTAAAGTGAATATCATAACCTTAATTTCACGTGTTAAGACTTATGGAGAATAAGTTACAAAGATATATGGAGTTCATTAGTACGATAGACGTGCACACTAGATGATAGGTGAGAATTCTCAAGAGAGTGTCGCATACTAATATGACTGTTGCATTAACCGGTAAGCATTTTAAATACTTGCTAAACTATTTTTAAAACTGCTTTACGTTCGGGCTCTGACCCGTTTGCTGTTACCTCTTCTCTCTTGTATATATATATATATATATATATGTATTACAGGTGCCCAGCCACAGGAGCGTCTTACTTAGGATTCTTTGTATGGAACGCGCTGTAACTTTTGTGGGAGTTGCAGGCCATTGCTTGGACGACCTCATTGTTGACTCTACTCCTAGTTCAGCTTTATCCAGTAGGGGCATGTGTTGCCCTTTTCCATTATTTAGTTGGTATTGTCAGAGATTGTAATTCTTTTACTTTCAGCATCTTTATTTCGAGATTTGTTACTGGCAGGATGTTTTTCCTTTAGTGTTTTAAATGTTGGGACTTATGATTTATGGTTAAACTCTTGTATGTTCAGTTCTATTCTCATACTTAATGTGTGACTCTTAAAATGTTAATGGTTAAAGGTTTTATAATCAGATTTAATAAAATGGGAAATAAGGTTTTAAATGATTTTGTCACTTAGCTTAATTATTTAGGGTGTTTAATTGGAAAATTTATTTTTGCGACAGTGATGCTAAGAATGAACCAACTGTTCACCTTGATTTTAATTTAACAAAGGAGTGATCGCCCGGTATTTAATTAGGCGGGGTGTCACAGTATAATGTATTTATATGTATATAATAATGTATATATCTATATTCTATTGAAAGATATGACAGCTATGGCTGCTCATTTCCCACAGTCTCAGCCACAGCCGCAAGTGGCGCTGGTAATCTTGGCTAAGACAGGGCCATCTACTTGGCAGAGAGTCAGAGAGACATTTCAGAAGGGCCACCCACCTGAGTTTTAGGGTAGCTTTGATGTAGTTGAGGCGTGTTAGTGGAAGAAGATTATACAGTGCCACATGTGCATGGTGGAATGTAGTGAGATTCAGAAGAATATGCTGGCTACTTTCAGACTTACTGGAGTAGCATTACAGTGGTGGGAGTTAGTTACCACCATCGAGGAGAGATATATGATAACATTTTTGGAGTTCTGGGTGCGGTTTGACCACAAGTATTTTTCGCTAGTAGTGGAGATCAGGATGATGAAGATGTTGAACGAGGTGACCTAGGGTGATCTCTCTATGATAGAGTATGAGGAGGATTTCACCCGTTTGGCTAATTTTATGCCCGATGAGGTGAGCAATGAGGAACGAAAGAAAACGAGGTTTACGAATGGATTGGCCTAAAGTATCAGGCAGTACTTTATTAGCAACCCAACATTAGTGACATATATAGATGTCGTCAATGCAACATTATTACACTACGAGGATCATCGCTTCCATATAAAGGGAAGAAAGATAGGAGGTGATCCAAGCCAAGGGGGCAAGGGGGGGTATTGTTATCAAAGCACATAGGAGCAGGTGGCAGGGATATTCTGCCAAGAGATTCAGATATAGGGGTTATCGACTATATGGGTAGGGTTTTCGACAGGGCCAACAGGGTCCTAATCAGTAGCAACAGGTTCTACAAGGTTGTTAGGTCCAGGGAAAAATAATGGAGGCTAGTAGCGCCAGCATTAGGGGAAACCTCGTTAGGGCTAGGTCTAGGGGATCTCAGGGGTGATGTTTCGTTTGTGGCTAGACAGGGCATATGAAGAAAAAGTGTCCACAGAGAGATAGGGCAAAGCAGTAGGGGCAACATGCATAGATGCCTCTAGCATCACCAACCCCATAGCCATAGGGAGAGTCGCATTACGAGAGTATGTATAACATCCGAGATGCTCTTATGCCACTAGAACCTCAGGCGTTGCCAGTAGTTGAGGGTACATTTACTATTCATGTGAACAAGAGTAGGATTTCTTTTATATCGGAACGTCGGACTCCTTTATTGCTACTAGATTTGCACAAGGGTAGTCGGTCTTTTCGAGACATTTGGCACTCACCTTACGTTTGTGGAGGTGTGGACATTATTATTGGGAGTATGAGCTTATCAGGATACATTGTGGTGTTCGAGGTGCAAGGATACTATGTTATCATAGGTATGGATTGGTTGTCAAGGCGCATGGTGATGGAAAACTATTACGAGAGGAGCATAATGTTCTCCATTCCGAGTGAGGAGATGTTATTATTGGTGATAACTCATCTTAAGGGAGGGTCATTCACACACCTATACTATATTGGGGAGAATACCTCACAGGAGGTAGTTATTCTTATAGACTCGATTCAAATTGTGAGAAATTTTAAGGATGTAGTAGATAAATCGAGTTTATTATCGACCTTGCACTAGGTAAGAGACTGATTAAGCAAGCACCGTATTATATGGCCTCTTTAGAGATATACGAGTTAAGGGAGAAGATTATCAGCTATTGGGACAGGTTTCATTCGACGAAGTACATCTTCATGGGGTGCACTGGTGTTATTTGTGAAGAAGAGGGATGATTCGCTTTGCTTGTGTGTGGACTGCAGGAAGGTGAACAAGATAATGATACAAAATAATTTTCCATTGCCAAGGATCGATGACCTGATTGATTAGTTTAGAGGGTATGCATACTTCTCCAAGATTAACTTGAGAACGAGAAATCACCAGCTGCACATTTGAGAGGAATATGTTAACAAGATCGCTCTCCTATTGCAGTATGGTTCGTACAAGGTTAGGGTGATGCTATTTAGGTTCCCCAATTGTGCCAACAATGTTCATGGATCTCATGAATAGAGTATTTAGGGAGTTCTTGGACAAGTTCATGATCGTGTTTAGACGAGATTCTAGTTCATTCACGTACTGAGGAGGAGCACGCGAAGCATTTACGTAGATTTTTACAAACACTTAGGGACCACTAGTTGTATGATAAATTTTGGAAATGTGGATTTTGGCTATGGAAGGTATAGTTTATTAGCCACATCGTGTCCGATAGGGGTATTGCTATTGATACGAGTAAGGTATCAGCGGTAAGGGGGTGAGGACAATCCACTGTATCGATAGAGATTTGTATATTTCTGGGGTTGGGCAGGTATTATCCCTGTTTCTTTAAGAGATTTTTTAACATTGAGGGTTCGTGATGAAGATGAATCGTAAGGGAGTATCGTTTGTGTGGAATGATCACTGTCAGTTAGCCTTTGATAAGTTAAAGGATAAATTCATGTCAACACCAGTGCTTGCATTGCTTAGGAGTGGGGTGGATTACCAGGTGTACAAGAATGCATCCTTACAGGTACTTGGGTGTGTATTCTAACCGAAGGAGAGGTCCATAGCTTATGCACCTCGAAAGCTGAATCTGTATGAGAAGAATTACCCCCCAAACGACTTTGAGTTGACAGCGATAGTGTTTATTTTGAGTATATGGAGACACTATATTTTGAGGGAGTAGTTTACATTGTTAACAGATTATAAGTTTCTTCAGTATCTCTTCCCACAAAAGGTTTTGAACATAAGATGGAGTGGTGGTTAGAATTCATGAAGGACTTTCAGTTTAACATACAGTATCATCCTAGTAATGCTAACATGTTAGAAGACACGTTGATTTGACAACTTACGGGGGAGTTAGCAAAAGTCTGGAGGCGAAGTGGAGTGAGCTCCGACATGATGATGAGATTGCCAGAGCATGCATGCCAGTTTTAGCTATCACTCCCTATATTATCATGGAGGTAGTGAAAGCACAAGTGGAGGATCAGTACTATCAATATAGGGTACATTAGTTATTATTTGAGTACGGGATGACTACATTTTTATAGGAGACTAGTTGTGCCTGAGGGTGAGGATTTGACGCATGCTATTATGACGGCATAAGATGATTCGAGATTTGTTGTACATCCCGACGGGGATAAGATGTACCAGGACATGAGGAGATAGTATTAGTGATTATGGATGAAGCGAGACATAACAGTGTTTGTCTCGAAGTGTGTCACTTGTCAATTGGTTAAGGTATACCCCCAAAGGCCTTCAGAGATGCTACACCCAGAGAATATTCCCATATGGAAATAAGAGAGTATTTTGATGGACTTTATTACAGGATTGCTAACGTTGCAGAGGGGTCACAACTCTATTTGGGTAATAGTGGATCGATTGACCAATGTGGCACATTTATTACTAGTTAGAATCTATTTTGAGACGATTGAGTATGCGTAGCTATTTGTTGCGAAGATAGTTAATCTATATGGGGTATCGGTTAACATCGAGTTTGATAGAGACAAGATCTTTGCGTCTCACTTTTGTCAGAGCTTTCAGGAGGCCATGGGTACGGACTTGTAGTTTAGTACATCATATTATCGACAGATACACAAACAGACTGAAAGTGTTAATCAGATGCTAGAGTACATGTAGAGGATGTGCATTCCACATTTTGGAGAAGGATGGGAGCGATATCTTACGTTGGTAGAGTTTTTATGTAATCACTCTTACCAATTCAACATCGACATGACACCATTTGAGGCACTTTATAAAGGCCTTGTCATTTGCTCGCTTGCTGGTTAGAGGTGGGGGACAAAAGGTTATTGGGGCTAGAGATGATACAGGGGGCAACTACCAAGATCGAGAAGATTCAGGGATGTATTCATATACCTTAGGACAGGCAGAAGAGCTATGCTGATGCAGATCAGAGACACATTGAGTTAGTGGTTGGCAACCAGGTGTTTGTTTGGGAGGGGGGGGGGTAATCTAGCCAGATGGTTATAAGAGAAAGCGGTAGGTGTGAACAATAGTTGAGGGTGAGTATTCTCTCAAGGGAGTGCAACACTTTCTTAAATATGAAAAGCATTCCTTCATTTTAATTACTACAAACATAGTCACTTGCTAAATATTTTCAAAATGTTTTGGGTTCTAAACCTTATTGCAAATATTTTTACAATTATTTTTGGTGTCCAGCCACTAGGACACCAGACTTGAGATTCTATTTCAGGGATACGCAGTTGTGACATATGTGGATGTAGGCAGGAGTTGGATTAGATGCATCATTTCTTTATTCTTATATTTGGGATCCTATATTAGTTATAGTTTCATTTAGGTAGTGTTTCCCATTTACTTTCATACTTGTTATTTGGATTATATATTTATCTGTTGGATTGGGATTTATAGTCGATCTTATTCGACAAGTCTTTTGATTACTTATTTAGTATTTGAGATTTCTCTCTAAACTACTATAATATGCTCTGATACCGCTTGTTGAAACGAATTCCACCAAATTTTAAACAAAAATTATGATATGGTTCAATGATACCCCAAATTTTAATTTTTAACAAATTTAACTTAAACTTAAACAAATAATTAATTTTCTTCCAAACGAAACGAATTAAAATCAAGAGAGAAAATAGCTCAGCAAATATTAATTCATAATCAAATATAGGCTAAACAAACTTATCATAAATTCTACCAAATTACATATGTTGACTTGAATTAAATTAACTCAAACATTATCGAAATATTAATTAGCACGAAACATCGTATATTTTGACGGTAGTCGTTCCCCATCGGTGGATTTAGAGACTGCGATGGAGTCCGAAGTTGTCGACTAGGTGAAGGTTGATGCAAGAAGGAGCATCGAGGCTTGAAGGGAGTTGAGTCGTGTGTTGTAAGTCCCTTGTCTTGTATTGTAAACATACCATACTTATTATATTTGTAGGCAAGGTCGTCTGAGGGTTTTCCCATTGTGAGTTTTCCTCATATATCGTGGCGTAATGTGATTGGTTTAATTTTTATCTTGCAAAAATTCACGTAGAGGCATGTGTAGCTTAATTAAGATAGAAATTGGTTTAAATCCCCAAACTAATGGTTTAGATACCATTCCTCCCTCTTTTTGTTAAAAAATAGACAAAGGTCAAGAATAAAATAACTTATTTCTCCCCTAAATAAATAAATACTCCCCCTAAACAAAGCAAGGGATAAATAATAAGGAAAGTGACAAGTTAAACAAGCAATGGTGAATAAAGTGACAAGATCAATTGATTACATGGGCAATAATAAAATTACTAATCCATAAAAAAATATTAATAATATATCAACTATGATGTAGTGACAAAAGATACCACTTCATATGAATTATGATAAGCAGGAGGTGTCCAACAAAATTTGCAACAAGATAGATACCAATCTTGAATTCAAAGCATAATTATACCAGTAAGCAGGGCTAAGACACAAAATAATAAATTATATATATATATATAGACACACACACACACACAAATTTACCAATAACGCACACACACATAGGTATCAAAACCACACATAAAACGGAATACATTAAGCTTTCCACACTCATATGGAAAAAATGTGTCTAAATACATGTGGTAAATGGAAGTGAAGGAGTGTGAACTAGAGACTGAAGGAATATCGACCCAATCACTTAAACATATTCATGGAGTTCTCATTTGATTGAAAAACTTTATCACACTTAAATATAGCCTCGTGAGACAATATAAAGTGAACTCAATGAAAAGTCAAACATAATTCACACAAGCCTAGATTTTTTATGATTCTACAAACCAATAGAGGCATGAAAAAATATCATAACAAGGATACAAACTCATTGTGCAAACCCGTTGATATATCCAACCAAGATTCTCAATAATATTCTTTTTATTTTTCTTTTCTTTCGTGAATATATCAACTAAACTATGAAGGCCCTGGCTATTTTTTTTTCAATGCCATGTTTTTTAGGTCAACTTTCAATGGTGGCTTTTCACGCAAGTAATTTTGTCATTCACAACCAAATATCATTGAAAAACAACAACACCGGATAAATATTTTTCTATTTTTTAAATCCGGGAAACGGTTCTTAAATGCACAAATCCTCCATAGTTACAACAACATGTAGATGACTAGATTGATAGGAGAACATATCACTTAGCTCAAATATAAGTTAAATTTCAAATGAGATCATGCATGTGCGAATCGAGGCATATAAAAATTGAATCAATTAAGAAATGCAAAATCAAACTACTCAATGCAAGCATGATAAAGAACACTTTAAGGATTGAAAATCTTAGCCAAAAGTTCTAGACACATGGAAGATGGGGTGAAGTTAGATTAAAACACAAGTATATGCCACATAAAGTGGTGTCAAACTAAATTACACATAGAAAAAAAATTAGTTTTTCACAAATTTTCACCAAACATAAAAAAAAAAATCAATTCAAAACTACACTAAAATTCTTTTTTTTTAATTTTTCAATAATTCCAAACAAAACAAAATAGAATAGAATAGATACACAAGTCATAATTCTAGCACAAATTTTATATGATGAATCAAAGACTAGAAAATGACAAACAAACTTACAACTAGCAATAATATATCATGATGCAACAAAAGCTAGTGTATGTAAACAAAACTTAACACATTCAACCTTTAGATTTAGAAAGGGAGGTATCACATCAAGCAAATGAGAATTAAAATTCCTATCATGTAAAGCCACTAAATCGGATCTCCTAACCCAAAGAAGTGAAGAATGATGCTCTCAGGATTTGGTCACTCTACTGTTGGACTTTCTAGGACCCTTTTTAAGATCAAAACAAAATTTTCTAAGATTAGCTTTTCGATCACAATGTGATCATGTAATGACCCTCCAAAAAGTAATACCTAAGGATTGACCTATAAAAGTGTTTTTAGGTGATTCTCTAAAAATTCTGGTTTGGAATTTATTGGAAGAAGCACTTTGTGTATCGAAGTCGATACCACACTTGTCATTTATGATTTGGATGGTTCCTAGAATTATATTTAATTTTTTGAACCTACATTCCAAATCAAATTTGACTAAAATTGAGTCTATCAACTTTTATTCTAACTCTAAAATATGTGGCTCAAGAAAACACTTACTCATGACACCCCGCCTCATTAAATATCGGGCGATCACTCTTGTACCAAATTAAAATAGGAGTCGCATATGGATCATTCTCAGCATCACTGTCGAAAACCAAATTAATTACTAATAACCTATTAGGCTGGCGTTAAAATTTTAATTAACTAATCTTTTTAAACAAACTATACAAATAAAACATTCACACGGTTTATATAAAGGAAACTAAAAAGAAATAAAATAACCGAACACTCGGTAACAATAATACAATCCAACCGCATTCCGGATAAGTGGCGGTAAAAGAATAAATAACAGCAGTTGGTTTATTAGCCCGAATGTATATACAATACCTCTTATCTAGATTAAAGGATAGAAGCGTCTATAGAAAACCTGCATGCATCCACAGCTGCCGCGGCACACGTCTGACTAGAAGGAATCATCATCCACGCGTCCCTGTGTCTGGACACCAATATATATATATATATATATATATATATATATATATATATATATATATATATAGCCAGAGGTAAAATATAGAAACGGGTCAGAGCCCTAGTTGTGAAAATATTTTGCAAGTGCATAAATGCAATATTTTTGAAAATATGTTTTTATCACATATTTAAATTGGCATCTCACTCCTATGAGATACCCCTCACCTCTCTTCTAATAGTGCACACCTAACGCATCCTAGAAGACAACCCAGTTAAGCTACCCTGCCTAACTAATCATTTCACTAAAATTATACAAATCCTATTTAATCCAAGTACTAAGGGCTGAACTTCTCTCCAGTCTCAAGACTGTGCCATATTCGTGCGTGGGGTGTCTCGCGAAGAGAAATCCAAATAAGGAACCCCCTAGATAAACTACTACTTGGCAATGTCGATTGTCGAGATCCATTAGGCCCTCAGTACACAACGTATATAGGTAGATTCCTATAATTATATACATTATCAAACTAACTTTTATATGCATATCACTATACACATTCGGATATAATCTCCCGGAATGAGAATTAATCCTTTTTCATTTTATCTCATTTCTCTAATAGAGATATATAATATCTTGCTCTCATACACAAGTAATATACTATACACACAAGTATAATAACCATCCCAATGAGCTATAACTCGAGGATGAGATCTCTCAATGCTATCATCTTCCAGGGCATTACTCACGTACCATCCTGGGGACCACCGGTAGGACTAAATGTCACCTACTTCGTGGTCAAAACAAAATCACAAAGTCTGGGAAATGGTCATAGTTCCTCACCGGCAATGAGACAAAACATACCCACCACGTCTCATCCCTAATAAAAATCACACAATATAACAATGGACGACTATGACCCGGGGACTATCCACACCCTGCTCCTCAAGCCAGGGGCTCACCCTCATCACGCAACTTTCCATGATAGCATTGGAGGGGGTATGCTTCACACACACACACACACACACACACACACATATATATATATATATGTATGTATATACCATTCACACATAGATACATATACATCTCCATATCATATTATATATATATACTTTAATCACATCATATATATATGCACATTTATATTACTTCATTCCTCAAATATATGCATGGCGAAAATCGCCAATCTCATAATAATATTTAAGTATTTTCCCACTTAAATATCCATCACACCTTAATCGTTGTTGGGAATTTTATATACTCTCAAAATATCCCAATTCATAACCGTATGATAAGTATACTCTCAACTTATCTTTAATCTATAACCCAATTTCCATCCTAGTCGGCTCGTAGGAGTTACTCACTAATTCCATACACTTACTTTTTCCCATTCGTATGATTATTTATCCATAATCGCTCGCTAAAATACTCCCTCGGGTGTCCCTCACTCCGAACATCCATAAACAAATAAGTTTTGGATTTTACCCAATTAATCCAAGGTATACATTTATCTCGAATAATAATTATTTAAAAGTCGCCTCTTATAATTCTGGAAATCCTAATTTTCTAATCCTTCAATTTGTTTATTTTCCTCAAAAATATACCTTAGTGCCACACAATTATAACACCCTCCTAGCCCCCATAAGTCTCCCCCAAATGGCTAGTGATGAATTACTAGATAAATACTTATTTCCTCAAATGAATAATCTAGAACTAATTAAAATTGGAAATCACCCCATATAATTAACCCCAGACAAAAATTGCCAAAAATCCTGAAGGGTCGATCGATCGACCCTTGGCCCTCGATCGATCGATGGTCAATGGATCGATCCTTTACCCTCAATCGATCGATCGCTTCGGACAATTTCTTCTCCGAGAAGCTGTTTCAAACATTAAAGCTTCTCCCAAGCTTGTGTCTCCTCACCTAATGTCCCCCAACCGCAATCAACCATATATACACAATCTATGAGGGTCCTAAACATCCTACAACCCATTATCCACAACAATTATTAACTAAATCCTAAGTTTTCCAGTTGGGATATTTTTCGGGGTTAATCCGTTAAACTTTTTCAAAAACCCATTTTGGTTCACAAAAACCCATCCCGAAAATCTTTATGATTTATCACTACCAACTACAATATGAGATTTATGCTTTAAATGAAATAAGCAAGTAACACTTGCCTCGTGGATAAAATTCGACAATCCCGAGTCGAATCCCGCGGAGTTTGGTCGGAATCACGTTTTTCTTCCTCTTTTCTCTCTTCCTTTCCTCTGCTCTTTCTTTTCTCTCTTCTCTTCCCCTCTGCCTCCTTATATATGGAGAAATTAAGGGTTTATCCCTGTAAAACCCAAAAATGAATCGTTTACTAAATTTTGAGTCCCTATTTGTCTAAAAGTTCCCAGAGTCTAAACACTACCCCCAGATACTTTATTCCGACTATCTCGGCCATTCCGAAACCAACTGCACACTCGAAATCCCCATTCGAGGTACTTGGCCACAACCCACTAATTAAACCTGACACTGGTTAATGCGGGTTCTCCCATTAAAAATATCATCCTTTGTCGCTTTTCCTAACAGTGATATATAATAAAATACTTTAAATCATTTACTTAATCCTAAAAGTAAATATAACATACATCGAAAATCATTAACTCCTTGAAAACCTCAAAAATTACTATTCATGATAATTTCTTAAATTCCAAAATTGCACTTAATTTTTAAATTTAATTTCCCATAAAAGTTCGGGGTATTACATACTCCCCCCCCCCCTTACAACGGGATTTCGCCCTCAAAATTCAGATACAACAGTTACTACCAACACTAACCTAGGATCGTGAATCACTTCATATCCTAATGCCTCAAAGTGGAATGGTATTAACCCAATGGTTCTCAACCATATACTCATTTAGCACTCACCTCAAACCAGGTTTATATGATACTATACTGCTACAACGATCGTAAAGTGACTCTAATAACATCACATCGCACCCATCGTTCCTATTGCCCCATGTAGAAAGACGAGCCTACAACCGCTGTTGTAACGTCCAAGAACGATTCTAAACGTTGCTTGTCTACATCTGTATATCTAATTTCTCCCAAAAATAAGTTACTCTAACGCTCGACCACTCTCATCAGTGTCATCGCTTCTCTTGGGCATGGTACCTCTTATTGCCCTATACAGTTGGATTGTCACCTACATCTCACGATGTTCCTTCTGACCCATACCAATTCCACTTATCCTGTCTCCCGGCATAATCTTCAACTTATATAGTATACCTCTTCTATATCAGACGATATATAAAACCAATTTACTAATATGCCCACACACCTTTTAACTCGTGCCTATCAGCACAACTACTGTAAACGTGACATACGTAACACTCTCTCTAAATATGGGCCTTATTTCCTCGGTGTAATATTCACACATGGGTCCTCCCAACGCTTGAAATTCAATACTTCTTAGGGTTAATCAACCAATCTTCTTGTGGTTTACTTCCCAAAAATCTTCCTATATCGGTGCTACCAACTTAATTGAACTTACTCCCTAATAATCTTACGATCTATGCGTTACCCTACCCACATGAAACGAGTATAATCCTAAGTATATCCTTAATGCCCAAGGCCTCTCACAACTCCTGACATTTTATCTGTTTCATGTGTGGAACGTCTCGCAAAGCGAAATCCAGACAAGGAACCCTCCCATTACACTACTTCCTCGCGTTGTTGGTCATCGAGATATAACAGCCCGATGCATACCAATGGGACGTCCTGAATCCTATCTTACTAACTACTAACGTTCTTCTACCACTCTATCCTTCCACCTTGGCGAAAAGGAAAAAAAATCTAATAAATTAAGGCGCTTACTCCCTTCAAACCTATTATGAACCTCACACCTAAAAATATACTATCTTCAAATTTTCCTTCTCATCAAGGCCTAGCTATAATCCTTAAATCAGTTTCCCTTCCCTCGTCTCACCCACATAATGGTGGTGAGAGAACCATTTCAGTGCTTTTCCATAGCACTTTCATCTCCACTCCCGACGTCATTAAGGTTCCTTAACTTCAAATATGCAACCTGAATAACCCTATCCCCTCTTCCAACAAAATGTGGTCTGAGCTCATATCTCTGCCCAGTAGCCACAACACCAAGCGCTCGCACTAACACTAAGACCTTGCGCCACTATCAATGAGCTTAGACTCACAGCTTATCAGTAGGTTCTGCATACCTTAAACCACATTTATAAGGTCACCACGTACTCATATCACAATAATGAAACATTTGCTCACCAAAGTTTCACCTACCCATAATAACAAAGGCGAACTCAACCTGTATCCAGGTGAGATATATCAATAATTACCTATTCCACCCTAGAACCGCGGACACGATAGTATTACAATCATTAGCCTGCTATCGCTCCGAACAACGAAGAACATATTATACTCAAAATAATACCACACTCGTATATTACACATAAAACGAGTAGTACAAATCAGATATATACTCAAAATGTCAACACCTGCTTTTTTTTATAGCGAATGAAGGGAAATATAACTCCGTTACTGCGGAGGAATATATATACATTCACTATATAATGTTTTCGATACTACCGGTAAACTCGAAACAAACACATGAAATACTGTGACTCAATCTAGCCGTCCAAAATATACCTCCTTCGTCCGAGGTGAGACTCATAACAATAACTTCGCCAGTCTCCCTGACTGCTCCATATGGTTCTCAAACATAGTACACTTGTCCTAACTGAACCTAAAAACTACTTTAATTAATGCCCCATCTCAGCACTCCATTTTTGTCCTTAAACTCGTACCTACTAAGGAATAACCGTGTGGTTCTACACTCCACATTGCAACATTCCCCATCTCTGGCCACCCTAACCATGCTAGGGTTATCAGTATCTCAAACTCTATAGTCACAACCCTGACAATCGCCTTCATATTACCCTTAACTTCTTCGTCAAAAGGAAACTCCACCACCGGCCTCAACAGCCTTGTTTAAAAATAATTCCCCGGGTGTATGTCCACAAATGGGGTTCCATGAACACAAATTCTCCATAAGTGTTAGGAACACTTTCTAGTTAGTCAATCATTATTTTGAAGGACTCTCTCTTCATTGTATCTACCTTACTTTGGTACAAGGTTCACTTCTCCATATCACTCTTTATTCACTATCGGCCTCTGACCGATCCTTACATGGATAATTCTGGAACTGCATTCTCTTCATATCTGATAAACCAAAGGAACTAACGGTTGTATCCATCTATAAGATCCCTCTATGAGCTAAACATCCTACTCCCTTACACATAGTGGCTATCGCTCCCACCATTTTAATATTGCTCCTACGAGTGAAAAATTTTCCTCAAATTTTCACATATGGGTATTTCCATACCTTGATCTAAGCCAAAGCTTCTGAGCCTTATACTTATGTTGAATCACCCTACACTAACACAGAAAAATCTCAACATCAACATATGGTCCTTATAAAGGACCTTTTGAACACTTTTCCCTCTTTAGCCTTACAGAGAAAATTCAACCTTAGTACCACTCTCTACTATAGTGGCACTTGGATATTTATAACCACTATACCTTAGTAGTCATTTCAACCATCTTTGATAAAGTTCACAAGGAAAGTGACCTCTACTATGGTCCTAGTCTCCAACTTTAACTAATCGCTCCAAATAAGTCCTGCCTTCTTCTATCCTTGCAATGGCTTTCTGTGGTCGTCCTTCATCGATTAACACAGGAATCTCGAACAAGCGCGCAAAAGATTAACTATAATCTTATGTAATAGCAGGAGAACAAAATCTCACAAGAGGAATCAACAATCCTAATTCCCGAGGCTCTATATCAAATCGAAGGCAACGCTGAAAGCGTAGTACGTCCGCATAGATTCCTAAGGACACTAAAACCTGATGCTCTGATACTATCTGTGACGCCCCGCCTAATTAAATATCGAGCGATCACTCCTGTAACAAATTAAAACAGGAGTCGCATATGGATCATTCCCAGCATCACTATCGAAAACCAAATTAATTACTAATAACCTATTAGGCTGGCGTCAAAATTTTAATTACCTAATCTTTTTAAACAAACTATACAAATAAAACATTCACACAGTTCATATAAAGGAAACTAAAAAGAAATAAAATAATCGAACACTCGGTAACAATAATACAATCCAATCGCATTCCTCATAAATGGCGATAAAAGAATAAATAACAACAATTGGGTTATTAGCCCCAATGTATATACAATACCTCCTATCTAGATTACAAGGATAGAAGCGTCTATAGAAAGCCTGCATGCATCCACACCTGCCGTAGCACATGTCTGACTAGAAGGAATCATCATCCAGGCATCCCTGTGTCTGGACACCTATATATATATATATATATATATATATATATATATATATATATATGAAGAAGGAAAAATATAGAAACGGGTCAGAGCCCGAGTTACAAAAATAGTTTGCAAGTGAATAAATGCAATATTTTTGAAAATATGTTTTATCTCATATTTAAATTGGTATCGCACTCCCATGAGATACCCCTCACCTATCTTCTAATACTGCACACCTAACGCATCCTAGAAGACAACCCAGTTAAGCTACCCTGCCTAACTAATCATTTCACTAAAATTCTACAAATCCTATTTAATCCAAGTACTAAGGGCTAAACTTCTCTCCAGCCTCAAGACTGTGCCATGTTCGTGTGTGGGGTGTCTCATGAAGCGAAATCAAAATAAGGAACCCCCCCGATACACTACTACTAGGCAATGTCGATCGTCGAGACCCATTAGGCCCTCAATACACAACGTATATAGGTATATTCCTATAATTATATACATTATCATACTAACTTTTATATGCATATCGCTATACACGTCCGAATATAATCTCTCGGAATGAGAATTAATCCTTTTTCATTTTATCTCATTTCTCTAATAGAGATATATAATATCTTGTTCTCATACACAAGTAATATACTATACACACAAGTATAATAACAATCCCAACGGGCTATAACTCGAAGATGCGGTCTCTCAATGCTATCATCTTCCAGGGAATTACTCACGTACCATCCTGGGGACCACCGGTAGGACTAAATGTCACCTACTTTGTGGTCAAAACCAAATCACAACGTCTGGGAAGCGATCATAGTTCCTAATGAGCAATGAGATGAAACATACCCACCATGTATCATCCCTAATAAAAATCACACAATATAACAATGGATGACTATGCCCTGGGGACTATCCACACCATGCTCCTCAATCCAGGGGCTCACCCTCATCGCGCAACTTCCCATGTTAGCATTAGAGGGGGTATGCTTCACACACACACACACACACACACACATAGATATATATACATCTCCGTATCATATTATATATATACTTTAAGCACGTCGCATATACATAAAGATTTATATCACATCATTCCTCAAATATATACATGGCAAAAATTGCCAATCTCATAATAATATTTAAGTATTTTCCCACTTAAATATGCCTCACACCTTAATCATTTTTGGGAATTTTATATGCTCTCGAAATATCTAATTCATAATCGTATGATAAGTATACTCTCAACTTATCTTTAACCTATAACCCAGTTTCCATCCTAGTCGCTCGTTGGAGTTAATCACTAATTCCATACACTTACTTTTTCCCATTCGCACGATTATTTAGCTATAATCGCTCTCTAAAATAATCCCTCGGGTGTCCCTCACTCCGAACATCCATAGTTAAATAAGTCTTGGATTTTACCCAATTAATCCAAGGTATACATTTATCTCGAATAATAATTATTTAAAAGTCCCCTCTTATAATTCTGGAAATCCCAATTTTCTAATCCTTCAATTTGTCTATTTTCCTCGAAAATATACCTTAGTGCCACACAATTATAACACCCTCCTAGCCCCCATAAGTCTCCCCCAAATGGCTAGTGATGAATTACTAAATAAATACTTATTTCCTCGAATGAATAAGCTAGAACCAATTAAAATTAGAAATCACCCCATATAATTAACCCCAGACAAAAATTGCCAAAAATCCTGAAGGGTTGATCGATCGACCCTTGGCCCTCGACTGATCGATGGTCAATGGATCGATCCTTTACCCTCGATCGATCGATTGCTTCGGACAACTTCTTCTCCGAGAAACTATTTCGGACATTAAAGCTTCTCCCAAGCTTGTGTCTCCTCACCTAACGTCCCCCAACCGCAATCAACTATATATACACAATCTATGAGAGTCCTAAACATCCTAGAACCCATTATCCACAACAATTATTAATTAAATCCTAAGTTTTCCAATTGGGATATTTTTCGGGGTTAATCCGTTAAACTTTTTCAAAAACCCGTTTTGGTTCACAAAAACCCTTCCCGAAAATCTTTGTGATTTATCACTACCAACTATAATATGAGATTTATGCTTTAAACGAAATAAGCAAGAAAAAACTTGCCTCGTGGATAAAATCCCACGATCCCGAATCGAATCCCACGGAGTTTGGTCGGAATATCCTTTTTCTTCCTCTTTTCTCTCCTCTTTCTTTTCTCTCTTCTCTTCCCCTCTCCCTCCTTATATAGGGAGAAATTAAGGGTTTATCCCTGTAAAACCCAAAAATGACTCGTTTACTAAATTTTGAGTCCCTATTTGTCTAAAAGTTCCCGAAGTCTAAACACTACCCCCAGATACTTTAATCCGACTATCTCGGCCATTCTGAAACCAACTGCATACTCGAAATCCCCATCAGAGGTACTTGGCCGCAACCCACTAATTAAACCTGACACTGCTTAATGCGGGTTCTCCCATTAAAAATATCGTCCTTTGTCGCTTTTCCCAATGGTGATATATAATAAAATACTTCAAATCATTTACTTAATCCTAAAAGTAAATATAACATACATCAAAAATCATTAACTCCTTGAAAACCTCAAAAATTACTATTCACGATAATTTCTTAAATTCCCAAATTGCACTTAATTTTTAAGTTTAATTTCCCATAAAAGTGTGGGGTATTACATTACTCTCTTCAAACCCAAGAGTCCCTTTCTTTATAGCCTCCATTAAAACTATAAGGCTATCTATACCACCTTCTACATAGTCAAGATTCTCATGAAGATCTCTATCACGTGTCCTAAGGTCTTCCACTAAATCCCTCTCATTATTAGCGTTGGCACATTCTCTCAAAATAGAGTTTAACTTTAAGTTAGACCTTTTTATTTTAATTGATACCTCATATAGATCATGAAATTCCACTTGAAGTTCACTCTCATCAAACTCATCTTCCTTCTCACTTTAACTTTTAACTCCACTCTCTATACCATCACAATTTTGGGACTCACAAACAATGTCCTCGGAAGTGTCATGTCATAAGATGTCATCATTAGGTGATTTCACAAGTTCACTTACATGACTTGCCATGAACACGATAAATTTGCGCTCAATGGGGGAATCGGTCCCTCTTCCTTATCAATATCTCTAATGGTGGCTTTGTATGAAATTGGTTGCTTGCCCTCCTTTCTTAGTTTAGTGGGACACTCTCTTTCCTTATGGCCATAACCCTCATAACCATAGCATCAATTGGACTCGTTCCTATTAAGATTTACATTATTCTTTGTAGGGAATTTCTCGGCTTTGTTGTATTTAGACTTATCAAATTTCTTAAAATCCTTTTTTAGATTCTTTATTAAACTCAAGAAATTTTCTACACTTCCTAGAAAATATAGCCATATCATCTGAGTTGATCTCACTCTCATCATCCGACACTTCTTTTTCCTCCTTTAGGGATTCAAAACGATGCCCTTATCTTTTTTCTTCTCATCCTTGGAGGTAAACATTTCAATTTCATAGGTTTGCAAGTCCTCTACGAGCTCTTCAAGTTTCATAGAGGCTAAAGTGGGTAAAGAATTTTAAACGGTCATTTCTGGGATAAACCTATCGAGTAAAGACCTCAAAATTTTCTTTACTACATGACCAACTTGTATCTTTTCTCCCAAATTGAAAGATGAATTAACAATGTCCGAAAGTCTTGCATTAAATTCATCAAAACTCTCACTTTCAAGAATTTTAATGGTTTCAAATTGATTGGTGAGGTTTCAGAGTTTCGATTATTTTATGAAACTAGTTCCCTTATGGATGAGTTGAAGCATATACCATGCCTATTTAGCAATCTCACATGTCATAATATGTAAAAATTCATCTGGTGTGATGACATTAAAGAGAGAATTTAAACCATGGAAATAAAAATTTGCTAATTTAAGTCCATTCTCACTTTATCTCTCAACGGGTTCAGGTACACTCTCATTTTCAACTAAGCACGTAGGTGGGGACCATTCATTAACTATGCATTGAAAAACCCTCTATTCTAAGGACTTAAGTGCCAATTTCATTTGAGGTTTCCAATGCAGGTAATTTGAATCAACAAAAATAAAAAATTTTGAAAATAAGGATTTTTCCATTTTTAAGCCAGCAAAACAAACAAAAAAAGATCTTAACATAATAATTTAGTGTTCCTAGCTCTAATACCAATTTGAGGAAGAGATTTCTCTCTAAACTACTATAATATGCTCTGATACCACTGGTTAAAACGAATTCCCCAAAAATTTTAAACTCAAGTTATGAGAAGGTTTAATGATACTCCAAATGTTAATTTTTTGCAAATTAAACTTAAACATAAACAAATAATTAAAATTCTCTTCCAAACAAAATGAATTCAAGTCAAGCCGAAAATATCCCAACAAATATTAATTCATGATCCAATATAGGCTAAACTAATGTATCACAAATTTTACCAAATTACATATGTTGACTTGAATTAAATTAACTCAAATATTACCCAAATATTAACTAATACCAAATTAAACAAAGTTGTGATTTAAACTAATTTTTATCTTGATTAACCTACACATGCATCTACGTGAATTTTTTCAACATGAAAATTAAACCAATCACAATACGTCGCATTGTACGAGGAAAATTTACAAAGGAAAAAGCCTCGGACGACCCTGCCTACAAGTTCGCTAAGTATGATATTTTTAAAAATACAATACAATAGACTTATAACACACGACTCGGCTTCCTTCAATCCTCGACATTTATTCTCGCATCAACCTCCACCTAGTCGACAACTACGGACTCTGTCGCAATCTACTAATTTAGTGATGGGGAACAGCTACCGCCAAAATATACAATGGCCTTTCCAATGTATGCACACAACAAAGCAAGAAAACAATCTACTTTTTGGGCAGAGAAAGAATCGAAACAATCTCCTTTGATGGGTAGAGAAGAATGTCGGTGCGAAAGAATCTCCAAGAATATATATACATATATATATATATATATAAATAATAAAGTAGGAAACTTATGTATGTCATAAGTTTGATTAATGATGTCACTTGAGAGGAATTTTTCCTTTATTCCCTCTTTTACCCCTTAAAAATTTGAGTTCCATGTAAATTCTTCAAGGCTATAAGAGTAATAAGGGAGGAGGCATTTACACCTTACAGCACAAGGCTCGAGGTAAAGACCTCTCTAACCAAACCTCCCTCTCTCCGTAAACTAGATTTTCATTTCAATTTTCTCCCTCCTCAAGTTTCTATCTCCTTAAACTTCTCTCTCTCTCTCCGTGTTTTCACATTTGAAGTGAACGCAACTACTGTTGGTTTAGGATTAGGAAATGGCAAGGTTTTTGTGGTTTAGGGCTAAGCTGAGGTGGAAACGATAAGGTTTTGGGGGTTTAGGTTGGGATGATAGGGAGGGTTTAATATACTCTCTCTCTTTCGACCCAAGCTTCTTCTCCACGATCACCGAAAGGTACTCTAGGGTTTAGTATACCTTTAATTTACAATTTCATTTTTTCTTAAATGTTGATGAAACTGGGGTTCAACATACAGGGGTTTCAGATGAAACAGGTATCCACTACCTAAGCTTCCAAATGATTCATTGGGACGGTGGTGTTGGAGACGTTTGCAGGTCAGATATCTTTGGTAATTATCTTTATGCAAATGTCAACACAGAGGAAGCAATATTGAGTATGAAACTAAAAGATTCTCAAAATTTGTGTTGATATATTCCAGAGACAACTGTTAGTTCGTGAAATTTGTCTACATTAACGGTAATTCTTTTGTGTTTGATGTAATTTATGCATCCCTAATTATGAATCTGATAGAAACATGTTTGTCCCCAAATTTATTAAATTTTCACTTTTGTGTTTGATAACTTACGATTTAATATTATATGTGAATGTATTTTTGTAGGTAAACAACTTGGGTTTTGGAATTCAAAAACTTCAGGTATGTTTTGATTGTTCTTAATTTTTACTTTTATATTGAGATAGTTTTGGAGTTTTCCATTTTTGTTAGACAGTAGTAGCAGTAAAATCATGAAATTGTATTCAATATGTTAGTATTCAATTTGTTCATATAAAGTAATGCAAACCTATTCATGAATAATTTTCTATTTTTAACAAATCATGAATTGGTATACAAATTATAAAATCATGAGTAGGTATTCAGTTGTTTTGCAATTTATTTAAACCAAATTGTACAACTAATTATGCATTTCAATGTCATTCATTATGAAGTTGAAGTCTGTTTGTATATTATATTATTGTAGGTATTTCTTGCTTAAAACCAATAGTAGAAACTTACCAGATTGAGGTATACGATTGATTACCTGCCAAATAAATTGATACAAATTGTGTTTCTTTGATTTTTATCTTATGAGTCCCGTGGATTTTAGGTCCCAATTATTATCTGTTTGAATATTATTGCCAGTGATATTAAACACTTCAAGAAAACAAAAAAACTAAGGTGTGTAGTTCTTCCAGGTTATAGCTTTATCAGATATTCTTCTGTTCTTAAGCTTCATACTCTTCTTCACATCATGTTTTCATGATGTTAGGGTATCCCCCTGTCTATTGACTATAAAAGGAGGGCACGTATTTGTTTATTTTGGTGTGTAACAGCAGAAACAGGGCTGAGAATTCATTATCTCAAGCACTAATTTCGCTTCCGACTTAATTTCCTTCAATTTGTTCTCAGACGTCATGATATCATTTTTGTCATGCTGAAAAGCTGTGTTTATTAAATATGAAGGTTCTTCTATACTCCGTTATATATAGGGAACTCACCCAAGCTCTGTCTTCTTGACATTGACACCGCCAGCAGCCTTACTTGGCTTCAATGTTCAGTAGGTCCAACTGCTAACTTTAAAAAGGTAATATTTCAAAATATTTAAAATTAATTAATAATTAAACTATATAACAGCTCTCTATTTTGTTCTCATTTATATTTCTCTCGGTGTGTCCGTCTATGCAGGCCCCTCATCCTCCATACAGACCCAACATCAATGTTGTAATGTGTAAACACCCCATTTGTGCCTTTGTCGAACAATTCAAGAACCCAAAGGATCAATACCACTATGAGTTTGAATATGCTGACCACGGTGTGACACCCCACCTAATTAAATACCGAGCGATCACTCCTTTATTAAATTAAAATCAAGGTGAACAGTTGGTTCATTCTTAGCATCACTGTCGTAAAAATATCTTTTCCAATTTAAACACCCTACTTAATTAAGCTAAGTGTCAAAACCATTTTTAAACATTACTTTCCAAATTTTATTTTGAAAACAAAGATTTAATTATTTACAACAATTCAAAATTAAAGAATCACACCACAATAATTCTGGAACATATAATCCAAATAATTTAAACATTCAACAACTAAATCCCAACATTAAAACTTAAAGTAAAACATCCAGATAGTAATAAATCCCAAAGTGACAATACTAGAAATAACTGAATTACAATGTCCAAATAAACAACTGAATAAGGGAAAGGGCGATACATGCCCCACTAAATGAATATGCTAGGAGTGGAGTCAAATAAATGAAGTCGTCTAAGCAAGAGGCCTGCAACTCCCACCTAAGCTGCAGCACGCTCCTTCCAAGGGATCCTAAGCAAGATGCCCCTGTGGCTGGGCACCTGTAATATATACATATATATACAAGAGAGAAATAGAAATAGAAACGGGTCCGAGCCCGATAGTGTATATGATTTAAAATTCGTTTAGCAAGTATTTAAAATGTTTACATGCCAATGCAACAACATATTAGTGCGACACTCTCTTGAGGAATTCTCACCTCTCTTCTAATGTGAACGCCTATCGCACTAACCTTCCAAACGGATTTTCTTATCTTATATTGCACTAAACTTCCCAATGGTTTAACTTATCTTAGGTTACTTGTAAGATTTAAAACTGAACAATATAGTTGTTTAAAAGGAAGATTTCATTTAGTAACAAAGCTCTCATTTTAACTTTATTTATTAATAAAGTTTCCCAGTGTCATATTATACTTTTTTCAAAACAAGTATTTCTAATTTGAGTCATCATACATGTCTTACTTACCATATCACAGCAGACAGTTCCAAATTTCAGAATTTCATATAAATATTAAATACTCGTATAATATATATATTCTAATAGCACCCCACATAAAAACTATGGTGCGGGCATACTCTACTATCCAATCTCCGTATCACTCGTACTAAGGGAAATACAAATTCGGAATCACTCTCAAACTGTATTAACACATACACAAACAATATTGAGGCAAAGCATAGATTCCAAGTCTCTAAGAGGATGGCACATGCCCGCGTCTCTTAGGACCGTCTGAACTATCAATTCGATAGCCTCTACCAAGGATTTATATCTTCTAGGGTATGAGTCAATATCCCCCATAAAGGTCCCATCGAGATAAGACTGTCCCAGCGCGGTAACCTCAGGGATAGCAAGTAGCATGGGCATGATTTTCACATGTATATAATATATGCATACACACAGTCATATAAATATACTGCTTTTATCATATCAATTTTGGTACATCTCTAATTCCATAATTACGAAATTTATCCTTATTTTCCCATTATTTGTTATCACGTATAACGGTTCATCTCTGACTTTAATTCGAGGGATTATTCTAACTCACTACATAACACTCATGGACTCTATCCTCCCAAGTGTAAAAATTCAGTAGGTATTCATCTATTTTCCATCGTAACCATTTTACGTAATCTCTCCCTTTAATACAAAATTCCATCGTCCCTTAGGTATAAACACTCCAAAAATATAAATTTCGCCTTACATTAAAGGTCTCTTAATCATTAATAAATCCTACTGGTCATCTTTATCTCCCAAAACATTTTAATAAGGGTGTCCAAGGATTATTTCTCATTGAATTGAATTCAAATAATTTAAAAAGGGGAAATATGAGTCTGCCAGAAGGGGTCGATCGATCGAACCTTCGATCGATCGAAGCTCTTGGCTCGATCGATCGATCAAGCAGGTATGGCGAATTCTGCAGTTACCAGTTACGGGTTTTCTCACATAACTCCATCCAAATCCAAACTTTTCACTCCCAAACGTCCAGAAATTTATACTACTAATAATATAAATCCATTCCATACATCTTTTACGTAAAGCATGCAAATTTCCATTAATAATCATGGATTAATAGGCCAAAATTCATGTAAATCTCAAGAACCCTAGAAATATCTTTAACATGGTTCTAATCAGTCTTTTTCCAGAATTTTCTTCTTCTAAAACATCAAAATTTTGTGGTTTAATCCTCTACATGTGAAGGGGTTTCTAGAATAACATTTAAACCATTACTACATGCGATTTCCTATCTCAAATTTGGGGTTTTTTTCCATAAAACTCATCCTAATCATCCCTAGACTAACATGAGTGATGCATTAACGAAATAAGCAATATAAACACTTGCCTGGGATTTTGACATTCTGGTTTGATGACGAATTTGGTGTGGTTGTGTACCCCATCGCGCGATCTATGCGTTGGTGGTGGTGGCGGCGGTGCAACCGGGTGAATCGTTGGTCTTGGATTGCTTGGAAAAGCCTCTCCTTACCTCTCCTATGGCCGTCACTTGTCTTTGGTTGTTTTAACCCTAGAAGACAACCTTAGACATCTGATATATCCCTTGAATTTTCGTGGGTTTAATTACCCAAAAATGTAAAATGTCCAAAATGCCCTCCCGGGGTACTAATTAAGCCTAAAAATCCCCCGAGACCCAAACTAAACCCCCGGGTACACTTTTATGACTATCTCGACCCTTACGGACACATTGGTGCACTCAAAATGACCATAAGAGTGATTTATAATATATTCACTTTTATTCATCAATATTTAGTCCCGATGCGACACGGGCGCGTCCCGACTCAAATTTTTAAAATTGTCATTTTATTCACTCGTGACATTCAATATAACCAATATTATATATTACTTTGCTCATTAGTAATATTCAACAAGTTTCCCATAATTACTAACTCTCATCACGTTAATAATTATAACATAATTAATTTTCGAATTTTTATTAAATAATTAATTCACATTAAATTTAATAAATCCCCAAATTAATATAGCATAAAAATACGGGGTATTACACACGGTTCCTCTCTTGGTGTGTTGGTTAGGGACTCCTTTACTCTCAAATATATAAATGGCTCTACATATCCACCAAGTCTAGCTTTTAGGTGGGTAATATATAGTCATTCACCCCTTAATTTTGATTACTTTTGGTGTTCTCAAGTCCAATGCCAAAAAAAATTAGCTACATGTTTTAGTATGTTTGCATGTTTAAGTATAATTTATAAAGCATGCACACTTCTAAGAAGCACTTTATTGTGTTGGACACTAAAACTACGTGTCCGATACTTCTTAAATGTCAAACATGATTTGTCACCCACCTCTTGAATTCCAAGTATGAGCTGGATATCTTAATTGGATTATTATTCATTGCCTTCTACGCAGGGGTCATTTCAAATGCATTTGGAACCCATCCTTCTAATAGGTTCTATCACATGAGATTACTGATCCGAGTTTGAGATGCCAAATCTTACAAAATTCTTCAGTTGTGTTTGCTAAAATTGCAGATCAGTGCTTACTTTACCGATCAAAGAAAATCCCCAGAATGGCTGAGGTCGTGGCCTCTATAGAATCTGTATTGGCGTTGCAAGAGGGAAGGGATTCTTCTATGTTCGATAGGGAGATTTTTAATGTAGGTGGAGCTTATTTCAACCAAGAGATTGATTATTCCATGGAATAACACGAGGTTACGAATATTAGCAATGGTGGGAACAATGAAAAAAATCTTGAAAAGATTGTTACATTGCGTCATTCAAGTAGCGGGATGTCCCTTCGAAAGGTAGCCAGGATACGGCCATTCACAAAAATGGTGAGGTGATTTTTCTTTGGCAGGGCTCGAATGGCTTCAGGTAAATCGAAACTCTTCAAATTTCTGTACCCTATGGTAAATTTCTATACAATTATAGTCGACTTCATCATAACACTTTAAATTTTTCTTTGGCAGGGATCGAGTGACTTCAGCTCTACTTTTTTTGGCCACGCATGCTAACAGCTATAGAATTTAAATCATAACTGCCATGGGCAGTGTTTAACTCATACAATGTATCAAAAAATGGAACAATACATGAGATTACTGATCCGAGTTTGAGGTACCAAATCTTACAAAATTCTTTGATTGTGTTTGCCAAAATTGCAGATTAGTGCTTGCATTACCGATCAAAGAAAAGCCCCACAATGGCTGAGGTCGTGGCCTCTATAGAATCTGTATTGGCATTACAAGAGGGAAGGGATTCTTCTCTGTTCGATCGGGAGATTTTTAATGTAGGCGGAGCTTAAATCAACCAAGATATTTTATTAATTTCTAGAGGGCAAAAAGCCTCTATTCGGTGTCTCATACAAGCTCAATTGAAAGAATAAAAAGTAAGAGTGGAAGAATTGTCTCATACAAGCTCATTTTATACATTAGAAACGATACCAATTTGTTTTTCTACTCCCGTGTTGCATTGCTATTTTAGGAAACTGAAATGGTTCAATCTCTTAGATGGAACAAGGAATTTTTTTTGACTTCTGCTTATTTTAAATATTTTGAGTCACATTCTCACATTTTTGGTTAGTCGCCAAATGTCAAAATTGATTGTTTGACTAACGATGAGGTTGAAACACTTTTTTTTCCAAAGAATGGGATGTTCTTTTCACTTCCCAAATCAGTAGAATGAGTGAAAAGAAGGCGCAAGGACACAAGACTTTCAAGGACTTAAGATAGAGAATAAAATTTACTAAGACGCACCAAAAATTAGCGATTTCACAAAAGACTACATTTAAATTATTCAATATATATTCATCAGTATCACAAGCATCCTAGTTACATCAATAGTAGTCACAGTTGGTATATCCAAATTTCCCTATATCTAAAAAACTATTTTGTATATAGCAACTATTTTTTGGATTTAGTAACTATTACATGAGTAGTTTACAGAACCTTGTTTTACAGGTATATCTTCTCGATCATGTATCTACACACCTACTGTTTAAAAAAGTAGCCTCTATTTTAAAAAAGCATCCCCTTGGTTTTGTGCGATAAGTTTTTCGTGTGTCATTTTTCCTTTTTTTTTGAGTTTTTTTTTATTCTATACTTTTATTCTGTATATTAATTCGATTTTTTGCAGGTTATACTTTTATTTTGGGTATTATATGCTACATGCATGATAAGCCTTTTTTTTTCTACATGCGTGGTGTTCGTATATAAAAAGGTCATGGGATTGAAGTAGACAAACGAAGGGTATGAGGGCTCCAAATGAAGTCGCAATTTTGTCTTCAAAGTTGTTGGAGAGTATTTTCCAAATTAGAGAAATCTTCCACTGCCGAGATTTAAATAAAATATCCCTCAATGTCATTGCTGATGGGGGGTACCAAATTTACGAGAGGCATCCACGCATATGATTGAAGAATTTCGTAATTGGATTTTGAACTGTTGGATTTCGTAGTAGAATTTAATTTATGTTGGTGTCATTAACTTTTGGCCTTGAAGAATTGAGAAATTAATAATTGAGTTATATTTCTCTATTTGACTAATAATTGTTTTATTGATTTTTGTGGGTTGAGCTTAAATACAGATATTGTGTTAAGAAATTCCCAAAAATTGGCATAGTTGATATATGTGAGGTCCTAGATGGACTATTATTATCATTGTTTTGGTATTTTGTATTGTCTAAACAGGGTGGACAGTCGTATAAACAAAAGATACTCAACCCAATTTTTATAAAATATTTGTATTATGAATGGAACTCGGGTAAAGTTTTATTATATGTTACGTGACACTTTAGAAAATTATGCATGCCTACGACACTTTAGAAAATTATGCATGCCTTTTTCAAAAAATTTAAACTGTTTACACTCATGTATTGTAAAGAAAACTTTTTGACTTGATTATACAAGATTCAAGACTACTTAAATTTACACAATTGAATACTTTGAAAAAATACACATATAATATATAAACATTTTTTATTTACATTATACACGATTTTATACTTTTTAAAATTATCAGCGTGCCTTCAGGCACGGGCATACCCTAGTATATATATATATATATATATATGAACTTGGATTAAAACTAAAACATGGGTGTAAAGAAGTTTTTATGTTGATATAAAATCTTTTTATTTCACATAAACTAATAATACTTTTACTGTAGGATTTGGCTCTCAAAAACACCTTCAAAAAAGTTAAAAGTCTTGTGGAAAAAATCAGTTCCCGCACTTATTAAAATAGCCAAAAAGTAGTGGGAAAATGGGATGTTTTATAAAAAAAATTGTCAGAAAACTGTTCCCATTGAAATGTCGTTCGAACGACTTTTTTATGTCGTTCGAATGACCATGTTAAAATGATAATATCGAACGAGATTAGTAACGAAAAGTCAAGGAACAATTCGTTGGATATGTCGTTCGAACGAAACTTCTAATGAAAATTCACACAAAATCACGTCAGATATGTCGTTCGAAAAATTTGAATTTTTCTTTTAAAGCCCATAAACTTTTAAGTAGAGTTTTAAAAAGGATTTTCTGAAAAAAAATAAAGGTCTTTTTGAAATAACTTTATAAAAAGAACACCCATAAAAATATTCCATGTCTCTATATATATTAAATTCATTCATACCTTTTCGAGACATTGGAATCCAAATGTTAATGAAGTGAAACTTGGCGTGAAATCGACAAGGATGAAACTTTAAACTCTTTACCTCTACGTCTTCAACTTTTACTTGTCATAGGCTTGAAGGGTACAACATGAATATCTATCCTATGCCTCAAATTCTTTTGTCCGAAATTAAGTCGATATTACAAAATGACTCGATTAGTAATTTGACCTTACAAATCTCCCCCTTTGGCTATTCTGGGATAAAATCAAACCAAAAATCATATGGGTTGTCAAGCACGCCTGGGCACAGTCCCACCGAAAAACAAAATAAAAAATACACGATTGACTCTACTCATAGATGCTTTGCCGCTTTAACCAATTTCTTAGTAAAAGGAAATTCCAGCACACTTAATCACACCATTAAACACATAGGGAAAATCAAAAGATTAATTAATACTCCTCCTTTATCTACCATGATATACCTAAGGAGGCAAAGCTTCCCCCTAAGTTATATCTTCCCAAACCAAAGGTTTAGATACCATTTCTCCCCCTTTTTGTTCAGAAATAGACAATGGTCAAGAATAAAATAACTTATCTCTCCACCAATTAAAGAAAATACTCCCCCTAAACCAAGCAATGGATAATTAATAAGGAAAATGACAAGTTAAACATGTAATGGTGCATAAGTGGCAAGATCGATTAATCATATGGGCAACAATGAAATTCAACTAATCAATTAAAAAGATTAATAAATATCAACTATGATGCGATGACAAAAGATACCACTTAGGATGTACTATGATAAGCATGAGGTGTCAAACAAAATTCGCAACAAGATAGATACCAATTTTGAATTCAAAGCATAATTGGACTAGTTATCAAGGCAAAGACTCAAAATAAGAAATAACACACACACACACACACACACACACACACACACACACACACACACACACACACACACACACACATATATATATATATATATATATATATATATATACACACACACACACACACAAATATACAAATAACGAACACGCACATATACATAGGTATAAACACCACACATGACACAAAATACATTAAGCTTTCCACATTCATATGGAATAAATGTGTTTAAATACGTGGAAAAACATAAGTGAGTGGGTGTGAACTAGAAACTAAAGATCGACCCAATCTCTTAAACATGTTCACGAAGTTCTCATTTGATTGCAAAACATTATCACACTTAAATATAGCCTCACGTGACAATATAAAGTGAACTCATTGAATAAACAAACACAATAAATGCAAGCCTAGAATTTTGATGATTCTACAAACCAATAAAGTCATGACAAAAATAGCATAAATAGGATACAAAGTCATTGTGCAAACCCACTCACTTATACAACTTAACCTTTTAATTATATTTTTTTCTTTTTCTTTTCTTTCATGAATATAAAAATTAAACTATGATGTCCTTGGCTAATTTTTAGTGCCACAGTTTTTTGGTCGACGTTTAATGGTGGATATTCATGCCAAGTAATTTTTTCTTTCGCAGCCCGATTCCATAGATAAACAACAATAACAATCAATAAATATTTTTTGATTTTTTAAATCCCAAAAACGGTTCTTACATGCACAAATCCTACATAGTCATATCAACATGTAGATGACTATATTGATAGGAGACACATGATAAAGAACACTTTAAGGATTAACCCAAAAGTTCAAGACACATGGAAGTGGCGGCGAAGTTTTATTCAAACACAAGTATATGCCATATAAATTGTGTCAAACTAAAATGAAGCAAAAAAAATCTTTTTGAGTTTTTCAAAAAATTTCACCAAACACAAAAAGAAACCATCTTAAAAGAAAACAAAAATTCTTTTTGAATTTTCGTAATACCAAATAAAGTAAAATAAAATACAAAAGATACACAAGTCATAATTCTAGCACAAATTTTATATGACGAATCAATAACTAGAGAATGACAAACAAGCATACAACTAGCAATAATATGTCATGATGCAAAAAAGATAGTGTATGTATGAAAAAACTAACACATTCAATCTTTAGATTTAACAAGGGAGGTATCACGTGCAAGAAAATGAGAATAAAAATTCATATACTATAAAGCCATTAAATCAGATCTCCTAACACAAAAAAGTGAAGAATGACTCTCTCTGGATTTAGGAAACTTGGTGACTCCACCATTGGACTTTCTAGAACCCCTTTTAAGATCAAAAGAAAATTTCCTAAGATGAATTTTTTTACCACAATGTGAGCATGTAAAGATCTGACGAAAAGTAGTAACTAAGGATTGACCTTTAGAAGTGTTTGTAGGTGATTATCTCAAAATTGTGGTTTTGTCTTTATTTGTGGAAGCATTTTGTGTATCGAAGGCAATACCACACGTGTCATTTTGTATTTGGACTGTTCCTAGCATATTATCTAATTTTTTGGACCTTCATTCCAAATCAAATTTGGCTCGACTTGAGTCTCTCAAATTTTCTTCTAACTCTAAAACATGTGACTCAACCAAACACTTACTAACTTCAAATCCAAGAAGATATTCCTTCATAGCCTCCATTGAACCTCTAAGGCTATCTCTATCACCTTCTACATACTCAAGCTTCTCTCGAAGATCTCTCTCACGTGTCCTGAGGTCTTTCACTAAAGTACTCTCATTATTAACCTTGGAAAGTTCTCTCAAACTAGATTCTAACTTTAAGTTAGCCATTTTTTATTTTAATTGATTCCTTTTATATCTCACGAAAGGCCACTAGAAGTTCACTCTCATCGCGCTCTTCTTCCTTCTCGCTCTCACTTTCAACTACACTATCTATACCATCATATTTTTGGGATTCACAAATAATGGCCTCATAAGTCTCATGTATTAAGATGTCATGATTGGGTGATTTATCACTTTCACTTACATGACTTTCCATGAATGCGATAAAGTTGCACTCAATGGGGGAATCGGGTCCCTCTTCCTTGTCACTATCACTAAGGTTATCATTGTATGAAATTGGTTGCTTGCCCTCCTTCCTTAGTTTAGTGGGACATTATCTTGCCCTATAGTCATAACCCTAACAACCATAGCATATATTTGACTCATACTTATTAAGATCTTCATTATGATTTGTAGGGAATTTCTCAGCTTTGTTGTATTTAGACTTATCAAATTTCTTAAAATTCTTTTTAAGATTGTCTTTATTAAAATTAAGAAATTTTCTAAACTTCTTAGCAAACATAGACAAATCATATGAGTCGATGTCACTCTCATTATTCGAAACTTGTTTTCCTACTTTTGGTCTTCAAAGAAATTCTTTATCTTTCTTCTTCTCATCCTTGGAGGTAAATATGTTAAGTTCATTGGTTTGCAGGTCACCTAAAAGCTCTTCAAGTTTTGTAGAGGCTAAAGTGGGTAAAAAATTTAAAACAATCACTTTTTGGATAAACCTAGTGGGTAAGGACCTCAAAATTTTCTTTACTACAAGGTTGCCGGGTATCTTTTCTCCCAAATTAGAAGATGAATTAAAAATGTCTGAGAGTATTACATAAAATCCATCAAAAGTCTCACTTTCTAGGATTTTAATGGTTTCGAATTAAGTAGTGAGGTTTTAAAGCTTTGAAGATTTTATGACACTAGTTCCCTTATGGGTGAGTTGAAGAATATCCCATGCCTCTTTAGCGGTCTCACGCAACATAATACATCAAAATTCATCCGGTGTGACGGCACCAAACATAGCATTTGAACGATGGGAATTAAAATTCGCCAATTTAAGTTCATTCTCACCCCATCTCTAATTGGGTTTAGCTACATGCTCATTTTTAACTAATCACATAAGTGGGGACCACTTATTAACTACGGATTGCAAAAACCTCTCATAGAAGGACTTAAGTGCCGATTTCAATTGCACTTTTCAATATGCGTAATTTGAATCATAAAAAATAAGAAATTTTAAAAACAAGGAATTTTCCATTTTTAGGCCAACAAAACAAACAAAAAAGGATCTTAATGAAGTAATTTAGCACTCCCATCTCTGATACCAATCTAAGGAAGATATTTATCTCTAAACTACTATAATATGCACTGATACCACCCGTTGAAATGAATTCCCCCAAATTTCAAAATCAAATTATGAGATGGTTTAATGATACACCAAATTTTAATTTTTCACAATTAAACTTAAACTTAAACACATAATTAAAATTTTCTTCTAAGAAAAATTAATTCAACTCAAGTTAGAAAATATCCCAACAAATATTAATTCATGACCCTATATAGTCTAAGCAAGCTTATCTCAAATTTTACCAAATTACATATGTTGACTTGAATTAAATTAACTGAAGCAATACCCAAAGTTTAATTAGCACCATATTAAACAAAGTTGTAATTGAAACCAGTTTTCCTAGACGTGCATCTACATGAATTTTTGCAAGATAAAAATTAAACCAATCACGCTACACCACAATATACGAGGAAAACCCACAATATGAAAAACCTCGGACGACCCTGCCCACAAGTAAGATAAGTATGGTATGTTTAAACAAAAAAGACAAGAGACTTACAAAGCATGATTCGACTCCCTTCAAGCCTCGATGCTCCTTCTTGCAACAACATCTGCCTAGTCGACAACTATGGACTTCACCGCAGTCTCAAAATCCACTGATTGGGGCACAACTATCGTAAAAACATACGATGGCCTTTCCAACGTATGCACACCACGAACCAAGAAAAGGGTCTCCTTTTTGGGTAGAGAAGGAAACCAAACAATATCCTTTTATGGGTAGAGAAGAAATCTACTGCCAAACAATCTCCAAGAAAATATATGTATATGAATTTGGATTTAAACTAAAACATGTGTGTAAACAAGTTTTTGTGTTTGTATAAAATATCATGATTTCATAAAAACTAAGAAGAGTATTGGTGTAGAATATGTCTCTCAAAAGAAGAGTTCAGGCACGGGCATATCTATATAATAAAGTAAGAAACTTAAGTATGTGACAAGTTTGGCTCATGATGTCATCTTTATGAATTTTTTTGTAGTATCTATTTTACCCCTTACAAATTTGAATTCCCCCCTCTTTTGACACACTCTAATTTGTTGTTTCATCCTTTTTTTTCAAAATTCAAACAGAAGGGTACAATGGTATTTTCACACATTGTCACACTTTACTACCCCTTTTTCCTACCCATATCTTATTTTTTTTCTCTCACTTTCCTCTCTCCCTCCCTCTCACCCTTTTTCTCTCTCAGCCACTACCATTAACAACGAATAAGAAGGTGACTTCGGGCCAACTGCCATGCTACTACAATTAACCCATGAACCAGCTGCCGACTTCGAACCACAGAGACTACCTATACCCTCCAACCTAAAACCGACCTGCTTACCTCCGACCCGAATCCCGAATCCAAACATTCGCAAACCCAGTGACTATTCCGACTGCTCTATTCAGATCTGGAGAACCCACTTCCATATCCGATGTTAATCTTTTGCAGAGAAGATCTTACACAAGATCTAATCGACTCGATGTTAATATTTTTTAGTCGTAGATATCAGTTTGGGGTTTGTTTAAAATCGGGTTTATTTTCTAAAATTAAGAAAATTTCTCATGATCCCCTCTTTTATCAGACATGTTATTTATCTTTCTTCGGTGTATCTCACAATAACAAATTGGTAAGTTTTTATTTTCTAATTGCAGTTATTTATTCTACTTTTATCTTTTTCTCTGTTTGATTTGTATCTTTTTCTGTTTGATTTGCAGATGGAAAAAAGGTTGAATAATCTCAATATCTATTTAGGGTTATTATTCTTACGGGGGATTTTCAGGTATATGTACGTGCTCCTTTATTTAGGATTATTATTCTTATGGTGCTCCTGTATTTCGGGTTTGTAGAGGTTTGTTTTTTGTTCAGCTTTGTTTGAAATCGGGTTTGATCATTGGTTGCCTTATTTATGGTGTGTACTCCAGTGTTCCGATAAACCTTTAATGTTTTTGGTATTAACAGTTGTTGAAGGTTCTAGATATGAATTAAATCATGTTTTGTGCACTAAAACTTTAATCTTTTTTATATTGTTTGGTTTTCTTTTTACATTGACTAGAGTGATGCTTTTATATTGATCTTCTACAATATTTTTTGCAGGTGTAAATTACTGTTCTACAATGGGCTGTGCTTAAAATTTAGGTATTCTCTTTGCTTTTTACTAAGCTTTTTCATAAATTTTTAGAATTTGTTGGTTATGATACTAATCTATGGAGTTTACGTATTAGAGAGAGGGAAAGACTTCTTTTGTTATTTTGTGTTTTGGGGCCTTTGATGTTTATTATTTATAAATTTAAGGTATGCTAGAGTTTGAGGTGGAATCAAGAAGCTATGGATTTTGGATTTTGCATACAAGAAGCCATGGTTTAATATACTGCTTACAATATACAAACGATTGATACTTGTTTTGTAAAATGGATTATTATATGGGTTATAGGTTCTTATAAATGATTGATACCTCCTCTTACATGGGTTACGTTCTTATATGAGTTATGGTTGTTTTGTCCACAACTTGGTGAAGATGAGATTGAGGCAATATGTACAGGTGGTTGGTGTTTTTGTGTTTAAGCAATTTTGGTGTCTTTTCTGCTTTAATTATTTTTGGCTTTTTTCTGAATTAGAAACCTACACTTAATCAAAACATTATTATGAAAATAAAACACCGTCCTAAATAAAATAATTGATACACTTAATCAAAGTATTTTTGGGTGATAGGACGGATGATAGACCCCATCCAATGGCTCATATTCTCCATGTTTGACTCCTTCTTGTCTAAACACTTTGGGCACAAATCCCATATCATCTACACACCTCCAAACACCACACCACCACTCTTTAGATCTCATCTCATTTTCTCTCTAAAAAAAAGTCTCACATCTTCAAGTTTTAATCATTATCAAAAACCCATCTTTTTGGTAGATCTTACCCCTCTTACTGTTATATTCTTAGCTTGTTCATTTCGACTCATTTACTTTACAATTCGTTTTTGTCATATATTATGCTCAAGTTAAATTGGTTGTAGTTCAGTTCACTACATAAATGCACCTTCCACTTTCCTCATCCACACTAATGTTTGGATTTAGATATCCCATAATTGTAAATTTGTTTTTGGTTGCTCATTATGTATCTTAATGTTCTTATTTGGTTTGGTGGGTAATTTTTCAAGACTAAATTACAACACGTATCTTCATTATTATATATAAATTACAGCAGGTATCTTCATTCATGGTCGCATGTGAACCTTTTGTTGATTGTAAATGGGGTTGTTGTTCGTAACTATTTCTGCCCAAGGTTGGATTTATTGATTGTGGAAAAATAGTTATGCAGGCTAATTAAAATGAGCCTGTCAGATGTTATATCATCATTAATTGTATACATTACATATACCTTCAATTTAGATGTGGGACATATATGAACCACAATTAATAAATCATTATTCCCCTGTGTTGAAAGTAGATTAAAATTTATTGTAGTCCTATAATGGAAATACATATACCATCAATTTAGGTTTCTACAGTTGTTGTAGTCCTGTGATGGTAGTATATTAAAATTTATTCCCCTTATTTGTAATCTATGTATATTAAATTTGTATTTGCAGGATTTTGGAGATTTGTGTGCCTTCAAACTACCAATTTTTATGGCTTCTCCAGCTACACAGTCTCTCACGAAGTAAGAGTCTATGGGAAACTCAGTTCAGTGAACCTTTCAGTATATCCTTCTTAATCACCTGTTTAAATTTCTCCCCCATTGGCTTTCTTCTATTTTCTGTCTCTAGGGGTGATTTGAGTTGATTTCATGGGGTTAGGGTTTGTGGTTATTTTTTTAACCTATTGCAAGTGGTATGTTTGGATTTGATTTCTTATAGTTACAGACACTTGAATTATTACATAACTTTCATAGCATGTGGGTGTGGGTGTTAAATAAATCATATTTTATATTGGGATTAGATGAATCTCTATTATTCTTTTTCCAGTTTTTTTGTTGTGGGATAATATGAATCTCTAGGGGTAAGCTAAAGTGATATGCATTTTGTGTTGTAGATTTGGGGATATAATCCCCAGTTATTTTTCTGATTTAGGAATCTTCATTTTCTTTTATTTCCTTAAGTTATGTTTGTTTCTTCTTTCTCCATCCATCTTAATGATCTTCGTAGAATATGTGCAAATGTTTATAGTGATTTAGATTTAGATACTAAATACGTTTTTAGATGGTGATGATCTAAATTAAATCATTAAATATTCATCCACTATCTTCATTCATCTAAGAGCATGAATTTTAAAATATTCATCCACTATTTTTGGATATAATATATTCAGGATGCATGAGTTTTACATTTCAATTGTGAAAAATGGTTTAAGCTTTTAGTCTTGCTAACTTTATTCAATTCATTCATTATTTTTCAGTTCTATTTCTCTTCGTCAACTTAGCACCTACAGCTGTAGTGGTCAGCGGGATTACCGTGTGGTAGTAGGATGCAGTGAGTTTTGCCTTTATTGTTCAATGCCAAGGAAGCAATGAGATCAACAGTGGAGAAACTCATCCCTGCATTGCATTTGGTGATGTTTCTAGTTGCAGTCAAATGAAAGATCAGTCCCAAATGAGACTATATTATTCCCAGCCACACCTGCAAAGTTCACAATGGGACTTGCAGCAAGTCCAATGCTGGTACTCACTCCAGTATGCTCATATTAGTACTGGAGTTCAACCTTGTCGGATCAGGAATAACAAAACTTAAGATTGGGAGCTCATTAGCTCCCAATAGGACACCAGGAATTTATCTCATCGGCAAACATTATGAAGGTTGGTTGCGGGCTGATCATATCAACATTTAGAACATTTAGAATAGAGCATACCTTCACTAAACAGATCATAACTGCACATAACATTTAGAACAGAGCATAACTACACTGAACAGAACATTTAAGAACCTTGAGAGCATAGCTAATTTTAGGTATTAAATTTGGGTATTATATTTTTAAAAAGTTGTAACTTGAGAAGTGTGGCAGAGTCCATAGTAATATTTTTCTCCATATTCTAGTTGGGATGTTTCAAAGCATCAGCTACTTTAACTTCTTTCAATTTCTCAACATGCCAGTCCCTGAAAGCCACACTAGATGCAGTTAAAATTATGCGCCTAAGAGAACCTTCTGGTAAGCCTTGAATACACTGGAATATTGTATAATGTTCAGAATCAGCAGGAAGAATCTTTACGTTATGGTTTTGAGCAAGCGCAAGGACAAAGGGACCACTAGTAATTAAGGTCTCTTTGTTGGCCAAGGCTACGTCTTTCCCGGCTTTAATGGAAGCCACTATTGGCTTCAAACCAGCGCAGCTGACTATTCCTGTAACTACAGCGATACAATCTGGGTGACGAGCAACCTGGTGGAAGATGTTTATACATGGACGCGGATGACATTGTATTGTTATTTAGAATTTGAATATGAATAGTGAGAGTAGAAAATGTATAAAGTTACTTAGGTAAATGAAATAACGGGATTCTCTTTTCTATGAGCCAATCAGACTGATGTAACTAAATTACACACCTTTATCAGCTTCATGAAATCATGATCTTCCCTTGGTTTACTTATTTGATGCGTCTTTTAATTGTGAACATTAAAAACTTTCTTGATCATGGTTGTAAAATAAATCAAAAATTAGGTTTTGTATGCATTGTTATAGTAAAATAAATTACACGCATGTTTGAATGTTTGGTCCTCTTCGCCATTTTATGGTGTTCGACTGTAAGGAGTTGGTTTGTTTTAGGTTCAACCTATTTTGGTTTATATGTTAACTTTTGTATGTAATTATTTTAAAGATAAATATATTGTACATAATTATTTGAATTGGTTCAAGATGTAGAAAAGTAACAACATTATATCACATGACATGTCGTGACCAAAAGTGCGATCACTCAAATGAAAATTTTCGACGTGCCGATTTCTTTTATTTATGATTTCTTATATGTAGATTGGTTATAACTGTGTATATGTTTAATTGAGTGGTCACATTGATAATCACAATCTTCCTCATTTGGTATTGGAAGTGTGTATATTCAATACATTGGTTCAATTTTATGTTTAGGTGAGGGTTATTTGTTGGGGTGTTTGTGGCGGCGCTGTGTTGCAAGTGCAAGTATGAATACTGGGGTAAATTTATCATCGCACCTTCAGGCTCGGGCATACCCTCGTATATATATATATATATATATATATGAACTTGGATTTAAACTAAAACTTGGGTGTAAACAAATTTTTGTGTTTGTACAAAATATCTTGATTTCTTAAAAACTAAGAAGAGTTTTGGTGTAGAATTTGGCTCTCAAAAGCATCTTGGAAAAAAGGAAAAATCTTGTGCAAAAACTCCCATCCCGCACTTATTAAAACTGCCAAAAACTAGTGGAAAAGTGGGAAATTTTATAAAAAAAACTATTAGGAAGCTGTTCCCGCTAAAATGTCATTCAAGTGACTTTTTGATGTCGTTCGAACGACCATGTTCGGACGATAATATCGAATGAGCTTACTAATGAAATGTCAGAAGAAATCGTTGGATATGTCATTCGGACAAAACTTCTAACAAAAATTTAGATAAAATCATGTTGGATATGTTGTCTGAACGATCTCGTTTGAACGAGAAAAAATGTCGTTCGAACGACATTTCAGAAAATCTGAATTTTGCTTTTAAAGACCAAAAACTTTTTACTAAATTTTTAAATGATTTTTTGAATAAAATAAAAGGTCGTTTTGATAAAAATTTATAAGAACACCCATAAAAATATTCCAAGTCTCTTTTTCTCTCTCTCTCTATTTATATATATATATATATATATATATATATATATATATATATATAATGCATTCATACCTTTTAGATACTTTGGAATCCAAATGTAGATGACATGAAACTTGGCATCAGACTAGAAAGAATAAAACTTTAAATTCTTGGATGCTACGTCTTCATCTTCAAGTCGTCATAGGCTTGAAGCATACAACATGGACATATATCCTATGACTCAAATTGTTTTGTCCAAAATTAAGACAATACCTCAAATTGAATCGATTTGAAAATTTCCCTTAGAGTATTGTTTTTAGACTGAGTGATTGTGCATGGAATAGTTATTTTGATTCCACGCATTTATTTGTTTGATGAAAGAAAAAATTTATCATTGATCTAATTAATTAGTTAGGTTATGAGTAATTAATATGGTTTTTGAGAGTGATGCTAAGAATAATGCAAATGATAATCGTGTTTTAACTTAATAAAGGACTCATAAATCGTTATTTAATTAAGCAGGTGTCATGGGAAACCCCAGTGGCTACTAAAAGGCCCCATGAGTGCTATGAACACCTCGTGTGCATCTAACATGAAGCAACTGGTCACGTAGTTTCTGGTCTCCCGATTTGAGTAATGGGCTCGAATTCAAACATATACACACGTAGTCTTGAAAACATGCCGGGGGGACTCCTAAGAGGCAATAAATGACATGGCGAATGACATGAAAACCTTGTACACATACAACGTAATACTTATCAACTGGTCACGTAGTCGTGGGACTCTCATTTTGATGATAACACCGAATTCGAACACAAGAACGTTTAGCCTTGGAAATATTCAATGGGGGGGCATCCACTCTCAGTAGCCCACAAATGGAATCGAAAGTGGTATAAACAGCTCTTTATTGTTCAAAGTGTCATGTAACAACCGGTTAAGTAGTCGGGGAACTCTCAGTTTGAGGATAGGACCTGCATTCGAACATACGCACACTTTGGCTTAAAATGCGTCGTGAGGGAAACAGTACCTCCAGCATCCCCCAAATGGCATTGTGAGTGACACAAACACGTCGTACGCATACAAAGTAACACGTAGCAACTGGTTTCAAAGTCACAAGGTTCCTAGTTTAAAGATAGGACCCAAACTCAAACAAGTGCACATTTATGCTTGAAACCATGTCGTCGGGGGGTAGGCACCACTAGCAGCCCCCATAAGACACCACAAGTGGCACAAAAGCCTCATGGGCATCCAAAGTAGCACGTAGCAACCATATGCAGTATGAGGACTACCGATTTGAGGATAGGACTCAAATTTGAATAGAGTACAACGAGGGTTGAAAATAGGCTTCGGGGGCACCCCTTGTGGCCCTATAAATGGACCTGCGAGTGGCACAAAGACCTCGTGTGTATCCAACGTAACACGCAGCAATCGATCACATAGTCATAAGAATCTCGATTTGAGGATAGGACCAGAATGCGAACATAGGTGCACTTAGGTTTGAAACCATGTCACGAGAAGGTGGGCACCCCTAGTGGCCCCCAAACGTTACAACTAGTGGCACGAAAATGTCGTTTACATCCAAGTAACACGTAAGAACCGGTTGCAAAGTCGCATGAATCACGATTTGAGTATAGTACCCCCATTCAAACACAGAGACGCTTAGGCTTGAAAATGAGCCGCCGGGGGGAGGGACACCCCCAAGAAGTCCCTAAACGGTAATGCAAGTGTCATGAACACTCGTTCCCATCCTACATAACACGTAGCAATCGAATATGTAGTTGTGGGACTCCTCATTTAAGGATAAGATTCGAATTCAAAGATAGGAAGATGTAGGATCGAAAAGGTTCACGGGTGGTGGGGGAGAGGCACCCCTTGCCGTATCATGCGCATCTAACGTAACACGTAGAAACTACCTTGCAGTCGCAATCGGGCCTGAATTTGAACACATGCACACTTAGGTGTGAAAATGTGCCGTGGGAGGAGGGGGCACCATAGGGCCCACAAAACGCACCATGAGTGGAACGAACACCTTGTACACATCAAATGTAATAGCTAGAAAGCGATCATGGAGCCGCAGAACTCTCACTTTATGGATAACACTGATGTCCAACACAGGCACACTTAGGCCTGAAAACATACTGCCGAGGGGGGGGGCGCTGATAGTGACCCCCAAATGGCACCACGATTGGTATGAACACATCATTTGCATCCAATGCCACATGTATAAACCAGACACACATTCATAGGACTCTGGATTTGAGGATAGGAGCTGAATTTGAACACACTCACACTTAGGCTTGGAAACGTGAGGGGGCAGCCACATTGTGCACATCTGACATAACGTAGAGCTCCGCCACGCACTCATGGGACTCTCGGTTTGAGGATAGGACTCAAATTAGAACACAAATCACTTACGATTGGAAATGTTTCCCAAGGAAACGGGCACCCATAGTGCCTCCTAAACGGCCCTGCGAGTGGCTAGAACACCTCATGCATGACCAACATTTATTGGTTGCAGCGAGCTGTGCAGTCGTGGCACCCCCAATTTTAGGATAGGACTCGAATTCTAACACGGTCACACTTAGGCTTGAAAATGTGCCGCAAGGGCGGGGGGACCCCTAGAAGTCTCCTAGGCCTAAAAACGTATTGTGGGGTGGCGGTCAACCCCAATGTACACTAAATGGCCCCGTGAGTAGTATAAACACCTCATGTGCATTCAAGTTACACGTAGCAAATGATCGCACATTAGTGGGTCTCTCAGTTTGAGGAGGACCTAAATTAGAACACAAACACACTTAGGATTAAAAACGTGCTATGAGGGGGCACCCCTAGCAGTCCCTAAGTAGGACTGCGAATGGCAGGAATACCTCGTGCGCATCCAAGGTAACACATAGCAATTGTTCGCATAGTGGTGGGACTCTTGATTTAGTGATACGTAAAAATTCGAACACAAGCTCACTTATTCTTAAAATGTGCCACGGGTGGTGGGCACCTCAGCAGCCCCTAAATAGCAACGATAGTGTAATGAACACCTTTGGCATTTCCAACATAACACATAGCAATCGACCGAACAGTAGAGCGCTTCATCCTTACCCTTCAGCGAGACTCATCCCATTTGCTTAGCCATAGCTTCTTGATTGGAAAGTGAAGTTGCAAGGTTATAAGTTCTTAGTTTAATTCATAGCATACACACACGCAATCCAATTTTAATATTAGCTATAAAGTGATATTCTCCAATTACAATTTAAAAGCAGATTCACAAGTTCGCAAGAACAAATTTCAATTAATGCAATGGGATTGATGACTTAACTAATTAAGATAAAATTATTCCAATTTTATTCATTTTATCCTAACCATACATCTAGGTGATTTAATAAAGTAAAATTCAAAAATCCCAACCACAACACGCCGATGTACGAGGAAAACTAAAATGGGAAAAACCTCGGACGGCTGGCCCTAGACAAAATCCACTACAAAAATAGGTTTTACAAGAGACTCAAAAGACTTACAGACATTGACTCGCTCAAGACTTGCTTATGCCGTCCTCGACCTCTGAAGTTGTAGTACACGAAGCTCCAACGCGATCAACACTCCTCGTGTCGCGGTATCAACCGAAGCCCAAAACCACCTTCTCCTCAAAGCTTGAATGCAGAGATCCATCGCAAACTTGCTTGTTGAATGTCAATTTGATTGAAGGGGTTTTGTTTCAAAAGATGATAAAAGTGTTGGAGATAATGAACTTCCTTAACCTTTGAAACTGATTTTCGTCCATATAATATAACTGAAAAAGTAGTGGACAAAAACAGTTATCGGAAAAAACTACTTAAAAAATAAGTTTAAAAAAAATCAGATCTGGCAGAACCCGTTCGAACGAGGTCGTTCGAACGACTTGTTGTTCGAACGACTTGTCGTTCGAACGAGTTATCTAACGAAGTTCCAATTTCGAATTAGATAGGTCGTTAGAAACCTCGTTCGAACGAGATCGTTTGAACGACATTTCTAACGAACTTCTAACGAAGTTTTAGTATAACCTAGGGAAAGTCGTTAGATCCAGGTCGTTCGAACGACCTGGATAAACTTCGAACGATATTTTATATTTTGCACAAATTTGTACAAATTTATTTCAAAGATATTTCTTTATGAAAATTACTTATTTATGAAAATTTCTCTATATGAAAATTTCTTGATTAGACAAAATAATCCAACACATAAAATTTATTTTGGTCATATACCTTTTTAGGATAGCTAGCATGGCATGCATATCGATGACGCGTTAACTTTGGATGCGATGCTTGAATCTTTAGGTTGAATGATGCTTGATGCAGAATGACCCAAAAATTTTTTGTCCAACAAAATAAAGCCAATATAACAAATGACTCGATTGGAAATTTGTCCTTATAGAAAGAAAATTTTTAAACTCAACAAGTGATGGTTGAGTCGGCCATCTTTGTACAGCAGCAATAAAACTTCGGTCTTCGGACCTCAAACCATAGATAATTATTCTTTTTATCCCGATTTCACCAATAGGAGTTGTTGGATATAAATTTGAAATTCCGTGGAATATTTTCTTCACCTTATGAAAGTACTTGGTGATAGTTATGTCACGTTGCGCCATCAATAGTAGCTCGTTCTCTAGAAGTTATAGTCTTGTGTTGTTCTTCTTTAAAAAAAGTGTAGTGAAAGTGTCCCATGCTTCTTTCGGTGTTTTAGCATCCCAGATGGGGTCCAACATTTCTTCTTCAATTGTGGTCTTTAAGGCAAACATCTCTTTGCTCGCTTTAATATTCCATTTTCGCAAAGTGCCATTAGCGTCATCAACCCGGTTGTATAGATTCACTACCGCCAATGACCTCCAAAAGGCCCTGTACTAGCATATAAGACATCATACATGTCGCCCACGTATTGTAATTTTGGTGGTTGAGCTTCTTGATTCCTCTAACTACTTGAAGATCACCCATCGTGTCGGTAAAATTTTGATAATACCTAACAAGCCTGATTTCAAGATACAAACTTGCAGAATATGAATTTCTCACAACTCAAGAAAACTCACTCCAAAAATACTGGTACACGACTGTCCCACTCTGATACCAATTGTTTAGAATAATGAGTACAAAACTCTAATATTCGCAAGAACTGATTATAAGGAAGTACTCACTAAATCACTCTTTCAAAACACTTAAAGAAGACAAACTCATAAAATACTACACTCAAACTAAGATACAAATGCTAATTGCCTTATTGTTTTACTTCTTCTTGGATGATTATACAAGCTTAGGACATAGGGTATTTATAGCATGGCAAATACGTTTTAGGCCACACATTAAACAAGTAAGGAAAAATTACAACCACACCTTTCTTCCGTACACACACTAATTTATCACTAGTGAAATATTGGTAAGTAATGACAAAACACACACTAATTTACCACTAATACAATATAGGTAAGTATTAACATCATATGGGTTGTGATGTTGAAACTTAATATGGTCCATATGTGTCTATTGAACAAGCCCATGACCCAAACTTATCTTTGTATAAGAAGTTAACAAACGAGCAGCCAAGTGTACAACTCGATCACACGACACGCGCCAATATGTTTTGACTTGTGGTACGCTATTGAGGGTGAGGGAGACCAAATCAAGTTGTTAGAACGTTTCCCTTCAAGTTGGACCCACCCCCTTATCTTCAACATAATCGAGACAATAACAAAGGGACACCTGTCCCACTCACCTGATTACCATTGTGAAGCTAGAAATTATGAGGTTTTTGTGCTGAAATTCTGGAAAAATCTATTGTAGCTTATAACCCTTATACCTGATCACTTTAATCCCCCTTTACCAAAGAACTAGGCTTGATCTTATATCCTTTTTTCAATAGTGAAATTCTAATGTTGGGTTTCTCGCCAATGAGTTAATTCCGGACTGGAAACTAATGATTTTAATGTTTGGTTTCGACAGTGAAATCTAGTGCTAGCTTTTTTTTTTTACAGTGGTAATCTAATGGCTGATTCTTTTTACAGCGAGTTGGATTTTATCAAAAGTGAGATTCTAATGTTAGTTTTCTTTCATCTGAGATACCATTACCTGGTTTATATTATGATTTCTCTAGAATGATCATTTTCAATATTGAGAGAGAGAGAGAGAGAGAGAGAGAGAGAGAGAGAGAGAGGAGAAATTTTGGCACACCTGAAAAACTCTTCTCAAAATGTTATGATTTGATTCTGCCCTGTCGACATTGCTTGAAACTCAATCACTGAACAAACAATTTCACCTAAAATAATCTGCAATTTGTTTATCTTTCAACCGTAATTAGTTAGTCCTATTATATCCACAATAATTCTCTTCATCATAATAATACATCCGAAAACTTGACTTGTTTTAAAGATATGATTGAGGAAATACGTAAAGAACTACCACATCAGAAAATATTGATTACTTTCAGGGATTTTGTATCTGGGATGAATAGAATTTTCATTAATCCATCAAAAAATTATTGCCTTTGAAGTGCCCTTACTTAAGAAACCCACTCCTTGGTACGTACATAGATATCGTTGGGGCAACACCTACTGCACAAATACAACAGAATTAATAAACGAGTTAGAATATCTCGAGCGATATTCTATATAATTGGGAATGAGGACTTAAGAGAGACATTTCCTCACTAATGATCTGTCCAAAACATTATTTCATCCTCACTCTCGGGACAAAACGAAGTGCTTCTAAAAAATGGACCATCATTTAGAAACACCAATCTACTCCCACCCGCATGAGATCATAAAACCTCTCTAGGGATCCAATCTCCTTCCCGGCCATATTTGGCCACCGTAAATTTTCTCCTTGTTTACTCACGCTCAGTCATAAATCTCCATAACCGCTCTCCTAAAAGCATTTCATTAAATTTTAACTAATATTATGTCCCCCAACCCACCATTCTTTATAGGAGAACACAAGGCCCTTAGGGACCACGAGAGAGGCAGCCACCTAAGGGGTCCGTAAACAATTTTAGAAAATCAGCAATTAGGACAAATTATTTAACGGAACCTTCATAGCTGTCATTTAGAAAGTTAAAAAAAGTCATAAAATAAATTTTATTTCACTTCTTAATGCAACTTACATGCCAACTCACGAACATTGTTCTCGAATATATACATTAATTAGTTGTTAGAGAGGCATATGTCATCAAAAGCGTATTGAGATTCGGGTACAATATCACTTATAGTTTTACTAAGCCGAGAAGACAAAGCATTTTATATGATTGCATAGATTCATAAAAATATATTTATGGATCCGACACCCTTATATTTTTTGCTTCTCCTATCTTTGGTATTAGCACAAGAAAAGTATCACTTAGACTTCTTTAAAATGATTGGTACTCGTGGAAGAATTGGAATACTTCCATGATGTATACTTTAATCAATTGAATTCATCCAAAGAATTTCCACTATAACCTATTCGTACCTCTAATTCAATTTTGTTACCTATTTTTTTAATTAAAATTTTTATTTATAAATAAATTAGGAGAAAATGCCTCTCCTAAAGGCTCTTACAAGCACTAATGAAAATGCCTCTCCTATGACACTATCTTCAATCTCTAAGAAGTATTTTGCTATTTCAGTATCAACCTTTCTCGCTATAATGAAAATATATAAATCATTAGGAAGCTTTTATTAGCAAGAAGCGAAAAGTAAAAATAACTGAATAAGTAATGTACAATCAAAGTGAGTGTTTACGCTCATCGGCTGAGCTTCAGGGGGTCAAACTTCTCAACTTCTTATTTCTGTCTTTGAACACAAGACGACAGGGGTAGAATCCAACCACTTCTTGTTGGACCGCTCATCACTATCGTCTCGAAAGTCCTCGGACGTGAGAATAGTTAGGTTGTGAGGCACTCATTCATCAAGGGAAAGCAGAAAGATCACTAGATGTAAAGGGGGCACCTATGACCTACCTTACCTCTCAGGCTTTAAAAGCCCGATATATCCGCCAAGAAGTAGGACTAGAGAGGGGTTCAAGAAGAACATGTATGATGACTCAGAGATAGACATGTACATCATACCAGGATAAAAGGGAATGGAGAATAAACCCATAAGCCCAGCGATTAGGATAAAGGGCCAAAGTCGAGTCTCTTTGCCTGTATGAACAATGCTACATATTGAATCCTCACAACCCATCATATGGAGAAAAACCTTTAGTAGTAGTACCAACAAGATTACTAGACCAACCAATCAAGGTTGAGTTGGTTGTGATGGGGAAGGGACCTAAATTCCTAGCCTCGACGAGGGAGGTGCAATTAGAGTGAAACAACTGGAGACTTCTCTAGGAAAGGTCACGAGAAATCTCGTGTTCCATGGAACTGAGGCCATCCGAGGCACCTCTCGTCAAAGAGAGGTGGTCGTCCACTTCTCCATCGACCACCCTATTATGTCTACTATATTGATAATACAAAAGCACATAATTATGAATAATATTATAATAACAGAAATAAAAATGAATTATAGAAAATGTAATAACTTACTTGAATTTACAGAAAAATAATATAACTAGAAAAGAATTCGAGCCCTATGTAACACAGTGTCCTTAAGACAATTTATTTCCTCCAATGTACTTTGAGGTTGATGAATATTGTATCCCAAGATAGAACGGATTTTTCAAATTAATTATGTAGCACGACAATAATTAATTTCAATGAACACAATTTCTGTGTTTTTACTCAACTAAACAGTATGATAAATGATTATCAAATAAATGCAGGAGGGCAGAAATATGTTTCTGGAATTGACAGCATTTTGGGTGGGAAGAAAATATGAGAGGGAATTTTTCATTAGTTTAAAAACGGAGGGAAGCATTTGTATTTATAGCAAAGTAAGTGACTCTTAAAAAATAACTTATAAAATAGTTAAACGAATTTAACTGTTGACTGTTGGCAGACTGCCAATAGTTTATTAATTAATTAATTAATAATTAAAGCCCAGAAAGTCAAATTAATTCGGCCCAAAACTGTAGGAGATTTTTATAAGCCCAAGTCCGAAACGAACAGATCGGCCGACCGGATGCACGCGCGCGCGTGTCGACCTTTAACCAAAAGTGAACCCTAGCATAGCTTAGGTCATCTCCCCTTCAAAGAGTTGGGATACCCAAAGGCATCCAAGACTTAGTCCATCATTTCGGTTTTATCAACTCATCATTTTCCCACTACTCTTCCAATGTGGGATAAGAGTTAAAACATACCCAATTAATTAACTTTCATTGCTTTATGAGTCACTTTGGGGGCATATTTATCGTTCATAACTTATTAATATTGGACATGTGAATATTCTACGTTAATCTCCTCGCTAAGGAGAATGCGTTCGTATATAGTCCCACTATTATTGGGGTATAGGTCCCAATTAAAATTAAGCTCAAAGTTGCTAAAAAATATGGACAGCTTTATGTCCAATTTTTCCAACAATCTCCCATATGAATGATATATCGCTATAAATAAACACAACAGATGCATATGCAGACACAGGTTGAGTAAAACAAAAGATTTATTACATCGGGAGAAGTAACCTAGTGGCCTTGAACTTTCCTTAGTGATATACTATCAGATTTACTTGGTTAATTAGTAGACTTCACGTCTTTGAACCGTCAGCGATTTTTGTAAACCTAGACAATAGTATTCACACAATAATTCTTCAACACAGTTGGTTCTCACATTTGTGTTAGTTTTGTCCATGAACACCACTTGGTTCCGTGAGTATTTTAGAGAATTTTCCTTTATTATTCTCATAGAAGTGGCCCCCTTCTTACTTATGTATCCATAAAGAGTATCTTGCAATACCCCACTTAGACATACTAAGTTATGAATTCCATTAAAAGCATAACTTATCCTAATTTCGTGGAAGATGTGCATTGTCTCATATTTGGAATGGATAGGATTAAATATCCTCCAAGGCTTACTGAATACAATGTAGTTCGATTTGCCCATTGAACCTAGATCTTGGGATCTCCAATCACCTAGGTTGGGTTTCCACTATATTGATTCTTATTTATTTATAGGCTTTAGACCCATTTCTCTCGATGATCTTTCAACTTGCTCTCGGTTTAAACCTTTTGTTAGTGGATCCGCTATATTATTTTTTGACTTTACATAGTTAATTGAGATAATTCCATTTGAGAGAAGTTGTCTAAAGGTATTGTGTCGACGACGAATATGTCGTGACTTTTCGCTATACATGTGATTATATTCCCTTTCAATCGCTGATTGACTATCGCAATGTATACATATTGTGGGCACAGGTTTTGACCAATTTGTTACATCCTGTAAGAAATTTCAAAGCCATTCATCTTCTTCTCCAGCTTTGTCTAGTGCAATTAATTCGGATTCCATTGTCGATCTACAAACGCACGTTTATTTTAAGGATTTCCAAGATACGACTGCACCTTAAAGGGTAAACACATATCCACTCGTAGACTTAGAGTCTTTTATATCGAATATCCAATTTGCATCGCAGTGTCCTTCAAGAACAGTTGGATATTTTGAGTAGTGCAGTCCATAGTTTTGAGTATATTTCAGATAAACAAAAACTCTCAATATTGCTTTCCAGTGATCTCTCCCTGGATTACTCGTAAATCGACTTATCTGACTTATTGAGTATGTTATGTCCGGTCGTGTACAGTTCATGATATATATTAAACTGCTAATAATATGAGAATATTCTAGTTGAGATATTCTTTCACCATTATTTCTTGCTAGATGTAAATTTACATCTACAGGTGTCTTGGTAGTACTGATATCATACTTCTTGAAATTTTCAAGTACTTTCTCTATGTAATGAGATTAAGATAATATAAGTCCATTCGATGTTTTAGAAATTTTAATTCCTAATATAACATCGGCGATACCCATATCCTTCATGTCAAATCGACTACTTAACATTTGTTTTGTAGTTTTAACAATTTCCAGGTTACTTCCCATGATAAGCTCATCATCAACATAGAGGCACACAATGACATATCCATTTTGAATCTATTTAAAGTAAACACATTTATCACATTCATTAATTTTAAAACCATTTGATAACATTGCATTATCAAATTTTTCATGCCATTTCTTAGGTGCTTGTTTTAATCTATAAAGTGATTTAACAAGCTTATATACTTTTCCTTCTTGTCCGGGAGCCTTGAACCCTTCAGGTTGCTCCATATAAATTTTCTCGTTTAGTTCACCGTTTAAGAATGAGATTTTTATATCCATTTGATGTATGTCAAGTCCATTAATAGCATCTATTGCTATTAACATCCGAATGGACATTATTTTTGTTACCGATGAATATATGTTGAAGTAATCCAACCCTTCCTTTTGCCTATAGCCTTTAGCTACAAGTCTAGCTTTATATTTATCAATTGATCCATCGGCCTTCAACTTCTTTTTAAAGATCCATTTATAACCTAGCAGTTTTGAACCTAGTGGAAGATCCACTAGTTACCACGTGTGATTTTGTAATATGGATTCAATTTCACTATTAATTGCTTCTTTCCAATTAGAAGCATCGGGTAAGGATATCGCTTCTTTGTACGACCGAGGTTCATTTTATAGCAAATATGTTAGAAAATTCAGACCAAAGGAAGTTGAGGTTCTTGCTCTTTTACTATGTTTTGGTTCATCCTCTATTGGTGTATTATCAATAGGTTGATTTGTCCTTTTAGAAGGACCAAATTCTCGGTTTATGTTATACGAAAATTCATTTCTAAAAAATGAAGCGTCCCTCGATTCAATAACTGTATTAACATGAATATCTGATATCTCAGATTTACAAACTAAGAATTGATATGCACTACTATTAGTAGCATAACCGATGAATACACAGTCAACGGTCTTTGGTCCTATTTTTACCTTTTTAGGTTTAGGAACCATCACTTTGGCTAAGCACCCTATAATACTCCGCGATTTTCATGACTGATAATTTAATTAATTTAGGAGAAATATTATTTATTTATATTGGAGATATTTTAAATTAGCATTTGAGGTTAAAATTTGATGACATTAGAAAGTATTTCGAAGGACGATTCTGAGTGTACGGTTAATCCCGGAAGGCTCGAGATAGTCGAAATGACTGTACTTGGTCTTATTTGGGTTTCAGAATATTTTTAAGTTCGTTTAACTCGAATTAAAGTCACCGAGTCATTTAAAGAGTGTATTATCATTTAAAGTTGGGTATCTTGGATTTACGGCTTATTAGGCCTACGTGAGAGCCATTCTCATTTGAGAGAAAGAGAAAAGCCCTAGAAAGAGAGAGAGAGAAGAGGAAAGGAAGAAGAGAAAGAGGATAAAAGGTTGGAGATTCCGTTCAATCCGTGATTTTGAGGAAGATTCAGACTCTACAACTTTGAGGCAAGTGATTAAACTTGTTAAATAATTCTTGTGCATCATTTATTTCATGATTTGTGGATAAATTTATGGATTTTGGGTTTAAAATGTCAAAACCTAGATTTGGGGTAAATCTTGGATTTGAGGTGTGTATATGGATTTGAGGGTATATAATTAGTTGGGTTGGGTTATATATGAGTTTTGATGTTAGGTATATGTTTGGGTTGAAGAGGATTGGAGAAATGATGATAAATATGATTTTTGGGAATTTTGTCTTTTGATGAAAAATTGCCATTTTCGTAGCTTCTGAACAGGCCGAATCGATTCAGCCCCCATTCCGAATCGATTCGGAATGTTCTATCTTTCCAGGTCTGAGTGACCGAATCAATTCGGACCCAAAGCCGAATTGATTCGGCCTAAGAAAGATGCCCAGGTATTTTGGACCGAATCGATTCGCATTTGGGGGCGAATCGATTCGTTGGGCCGAATCGATTCAGATTGGGCCCGAATCGTTTCTGAAACATGGCAGTTTTGGGTGAGGTTTTTCTAGAGAAAGTTTAGTTTTGCTTCGTTTGGGTTTAATGATTGGGAACCCTTATATGAGTTACGAGGAGTATGTTTTGGAGAGTTTTAGTGAGTTTCCCTTAAGATGAATCGTTGGGGTCATACTGAAATATTCCGAGAGAATACCGATTAGAGATTATCGTATAGACTAGTGGGAAATCCCACAATCATTTAGGTTTCCATTTGGAGATAGTATGGATCTGTAAGAGAGAGATAACATACACTTAGCGAAGTTGGACTTTAGGATTAAATCACAAATTGTGATAATTTTAAGGGTTCTCATTATTGATTGAACCATAATATGGATTGGGGATAATGTTTGTTGATCGGGGTGTATTTGGATATCGAAGATATCCTTAATGTTGATTGGAATTGAGAGATTTTTCATACTAATAGAACTGGGGGCTGAATTTCAAGTGAGGGATCGTATTGTGGGGTACCGAGGGCATAATGGACCTCAACGACCAAAATTTTCAAGGAGTAGTGTATCAGGGGGGTTTCTTGTTTGGATTTCGCTTGTGAGACATTCCACGCATGAAACGCGGCGCAATGCTAGGAGTGGGGATAAGTTTAGTCCTTAGTACTCAGATTTATATGTTATAGTGAAACAAAGTTTTATGAGAATAAACTGGAGTAATATATTAATAAAGTGGATGATGTTATATGCATCATACACTAAGGTCATAACGAATCTCGACAATTAACAGTGTCAAGGAGTAGTGTATTGGGGGGTTCCTTGTTTGGATTTCGTTTGAGAGATGTCCCACGCACGAAACGCAGTGCACTATTGAGAGTTGGGAGAAGTTTAGTCATATACATTCAGTAAGTAATTTGGGGTTATATGCGTCGTGCATTGAGGTCATAATGAATCTCAATAATCAACATTGTCAAGCAATAGCGTATCGGGGGGGTTCCTTGTTTGGATTTCTCTTGCGAGATGTCCCACGCACGAAACACGGTGAAGTGTTAAGAATTGGGATTAGTTTAGTCATTATCATTTAGATACTAATAACTCGTATATGTAAATAACTAGAATTCGATAATTCTAGTAAGAGTATAGGTATATGTATATTTATTAGTTAAGATAAGTTTAGACGCATAATTGGGTTTAAGGGGGAATCGAAAGTTGATGGTTATATTTTAGATGAAGATTTACCCAAGTGTGGATTTGGCGCAGGTTAGATTAATTGCCCCTAGATAGTGTTGGGCAGTTATTTTGAGGATCATGTGCATACGTTTAGGTGCGCTCTCTAGATGAGTGGTGACTAGGATTTTCTGCAGAGTACGACCCCACTTTAATCATGTTATAGTGCATTTATAATTATTATGCATTTTAATGCACTTGCTAAATGTTTTTACACGTCGGGCTCTGACCCGTTTATATTTCTCTCTTGCTATATATATTGTATTATTTTAGGTGTTCCTCCTCAAGGACACCAATGATGTTCTCTATCAAGTTTATGCATGGAGCTTTAGCAGTTGCGGACTGTTACGGGATTTTGTTAGAGTTGTTTCCCTATCTTTTGTAAATCTAGATTAGGATTCAGTTTGTTTATCGGGTTGATACCCAAGTATTGTAGATAGCACTTTATATTTCATTTTTTCAGATTGTTGTATTATCTGTGACCCAACAGCATATTCGAGTAATTTATTTTATGATCTTATGTTGTAATTAGAATTTCATCTTTTATTATCATCGTGAGCATATGATATCATGTTTAGTATTTATTATGTTGTTGGTTGGTTATTGTTTTGTATGTTTTAAAAAAATTTGGCACTCTCTTTTTGTAGTAGCGGATTATTTGTTGTGTTTATTTTAGTAACGTCAGTAGATGCTGAGAATGATCCACTTGAGATTCCTGATTAATTATAGTATAGGGCTGGCCACCCATTATTATTTTAAGCGGGGTTTCACAAACCCCCACACTCGTAAATATTTATAGCAAGGTCTTCGACCTTTCCATAAATCATAAGGCGTTTTATGAGTTTTCTTGTGTGGTACTTTGTTAAGAATATAATTAGCAGATAATAAGGTTTCCCCCCATAAGTTTTGTGGAGCTCCTGAACTTATTAACATATAGTTCATCATTTCCTTCAATGTACGGTTTTTCATTCATCAATGCCATTCGATTGAGGAGAGTAAGGAGCGGTGGTTTGATGAATAATTCCATTTTCGGAACAAAATTCATCAAACGGATATTCATATTCACCTCCTTTATCACTCCTAATGGTCTTTATCTTTTTTCTTAATTAATTCCCAACTTCATTCTTATATTGTTTAAATGCATTAATAGCCTCATATTTACTATGTAATAAATATACATAGCAATATTTTGTGTAATCGTCAATAAAAGTAATAAAATACTTTTTCCCATCCCTATTTTGTACAAATTTTAAATCATAAATATTCGTGTGAATTAAATCTAGTGGTTCGGTTATCCTTTCAATCGAATGAAAAGGTAATCTAGATAATTTTGATTCCACACAAATATCACATATATGATTAAATTTTGGCAAAAATTCCAAGTTAATTAATCTACGCAAGGTGTCAAAATTAACATGTCCTAATCTAACATGCTAAATATTAGATGACTCAATCAAGTAAGAAGAACTATCAAATTCATTCATTGAAACAGATGTTTTTTGGGTTACAGTAAGAACATTGATTTTAAAGAGCCCCTTATTTAGGTATCCCTTTCCTACATACATGTCATTCTTTGACAACACAAAGCAATCTGACACAAACATAAGCTTAAACCCACTTTTAGTCAGGAGATATCCAGAAATCAGATTCTTTCGGATATCAGGCACGTGAAGAATATTATTGAGAGTAAGTTCCTTTCCAGAAGTTATTTTTAGAGAAATATTTCCTTGTCCCACCACCTTATAAGTGGAAGAGTTCCCCATAAAGAGGGTATCCTCATGTTCCAAAGGCTTATAGGTAGAAAACATCCATTTATTTGCACAAATGTGTCGTGTGGCTCCAGTGTCCACCCACAATTCCTTGGTATTTCCAACCAAGTTACATTCAGAGACCACAACAGAAAGATTCATATCTGCCAAGTCATTTGCGATGTTTTCACCCTCAGTTGCATTTGCTTTAGGATTATTCTGATTTTTCTTCTTAGGCTTATAACACTCGTTTGAGCGGTATCCAGGTTTACCACAGTTGTAGCATTTGCCTTTGAACTTCTTCTTGTTCTGTTTGGAAGCGCCTTCCCCATCATGCCTTTGCTTGTTCTTCTTAGGACCTTCAACAACATGGACTTTCGTTTCCATTGGATTCTTCCCACATTTCTTTTGAGACTCACGGTTATCTTCTTCAATTCTCAGCCTCACCACCAACTCCTCCACATTCATCTCATTTCGTTTGTGCTTGAGATAATTTTTTAATAAAGTCCAAGATGGTGGCAATTTTTCAACAATTGAAGCAACTTGGAAGGTTTCACTAAGGGACATTCCTTCAGCATGAATGTCGTGGAGGATCACTTGGAGTTCTTGCACCTGCGAGATCAATGATTTAGAGTCAACCATTTTGAAGTCCAAAAAATGCCCGATGATAAATTTCTTCATCCCAGCATCTTTAGTTTTGTACTTCTTTTCCAAAGAATTCCACAATTTCTTCGATGTCTTGATCGTGCAGTAGACATGATACAATGTTTTGTCCAAGTAGGCCAGAATATAATTTCGGCACAGATAGTCAGAGTGCTTCCAAGCATCAACAACAACAACCTTTTCTGATTTATCTCCCTCTTGAATAGAGGGGCAATCTTAATATACAAACCTACCCAGTTGGCAGGTAGTGACATAGAAATACATTTGTCCTTGCCAACGTTTGAAGTCAGCCCTATTGAACTTTTCCAGTTTCTCTCCGTGTGGCATAGGTATCGGTGCAGTCACATGTGTGTTAGAGCAGTCACATTTGCAGGAATAGTGTTCGTACTATGCGATTCCATTTCTGTTACAAAAACATAATTTTTATCAACTATAATATTCATATATAAATGAATTAATCGAAACAGAATACAAAATTCTATACACCAATTTCCTATAAATATAATTAAGATTAACTGAATTCTAACAAGAATTCTAAATAATTTCTAAATTATATAATATAGAATAAAGCAAAATTTCTACACAAGATTTAGAATTCGATGTCACATAATTAGACTAAATTATTAAACAGTAGTTTATATTAGTCTAAATTCAACAAGAAAAATCTGTGTCACACTGTTTTTAATATTAAAAAAAATCCGTAAATAACAGAAATATAATTTTAAGATTAAAAGTTTTATATAAACAGTTTTAATAAAAATTTACAAATAAAATTTTTATTCTCTAAAACAGAATATATAAACAATGTAAAAATTAATTTTCTGTAACACTAACTGTTTTCTTAAATTTCTGTAATAAAACAATATGTTAATTCAAATTTTTCTGTCAAAACAGATTTATTTTATACAAATAAAATTCTGTAATTAAAAATTTTCTGTACACTATACAAACAGTAGAACAAGAGATAAATTGTCTTCAGATTATTATGTTTACTATATTGATAATACAAAAGTACAGAATTATGAATAATATTATAATTACAGAAATAAAAATGAATTACAGAAAATCTAATAACTTACTTGAATTTGCAGGAAAATAATATAACTAGAAAATAATTTGAGCCCTGTGTAACACCCCGTAATTTTGAGGATTTAATATTTAATTATTTTTGGGAGTTATAAAAATATTTAAATTTGGAAAAACTTAAATTCATGAGTTGGAGAATTTAATTGAGTGAGCCGAATTATTTATAATTGGTGACTTTTAAGTTTAATGGTTCAAAATCTCGTGTGTCACATTTTGAGGTAGAAATTTGAAAATTTCAAAAAGTATTTCGGATGGCACTTCTGAGTGCGCGGTTGCGTCCGGATGGGTCGAGATAGTCAGAAAAGAGTACCCGGGGTAGTAATTGGGTCTCGGGATATTTTTGGACATAGCCGGTCCCACACGGGGTGATTTGGGCTATTTTAATTAGGCCCACATGGCCAAAAACGGGATTTGATGTTTTTAACCTAATTGAGAGATTAGGGAACGACAATCAACTCAACTCTAAGCCTAGGGCTTGAGAGGGAAATTGGGAGAAAGCAAATCAAGAGCCAATTTGGGGATTTTGGAGCCAAATTAAGGGACTACACCAACGGATCAGACACTACGAACGATTCCAGGCAAGTGGTTAACTGTTGTGATTCCTAAATTGATGATAATCAATTCATATCGTAGTGATGTGTAAATAAAAATTTTGTTTTGGGTGTGTAACCAAAATTAAAATTGGGTTTTTGGAAATTAATATACTTTAATGGGATTAAGGGTGAGATTTATTGTGTTTATGATTCTAGAATGTAGAGGAATGAATCGTATGTTAAAACCAGTGAGAATAATGGTTAATTGCTGATAATATGTATGAAATTCGTATTGGGGGTTTGAAACCCGGATAATACCCAAATCGGGAAAACCTTGGAATTTATGGATATTGATGATTAATTAAGGTCCGTGGGATGTTTAGACCCTTATTTCATATTGAGGATATGTTATTTGTGTTTGGGTAAGGGCTTAGATTGAGAATCAAAGCTTTAAGTTTCGTCCATGGCTGGCAGTGGCTGGAGAGGAAGAATACTGAAACGATCGATCGATCGATCGATCGACCCAGGGGGATCGATCTATCGATGATGGCGAAATCTGGGCAGTTCGGCGAGTTTGTTATATAAAGGGGAATTTAGTTGAAAGTTAAGTTTCATACATTAATAAGTGATAAATAATTATGAAACAAATAATTCCTAGAAATTATGGGAGAAAGTAATTGGGACTAGGATGAATTTATGTGGGGCATTTAATGGATGGATTTGAGAAATCTTATTCCAAAATAGTGAGATACGGATCAAGTGAGCGAATCCGGGTATATTGGTCAAGCGACCCCAAGGTAGTGAATTAAGTTTGGAGATCAACTAATTCATTTAGAGTCGGGATATAGACTCGGAAAATATTTAATTTTGGGCCAAGTGATCGAGTTCGGGGTATATTGATAATTATTGGTAAATATAATTGGAAAATTTATGGAGATGCATGTGTGACACATTGTGGGCGAAAATGTGGGAATGAAATTATGAGAGGTAAAATGGAACAAGTGAGCGAGTTCGGGTATACTGGTTAAGTGACACCAAAGTATTAAATTAATTATTGAGAGAGAGTAATTAATTTGGAGTCGGAATGTAGACTCGGGAAATATTAAGGTATGGGACAAGTGAGCGAGTCCGAGGATAATGGTTGGGTGACACCAAGTTATTAAATTAATAAGTGTGATAATTAATTTAATTAGAGTCGAATTGTAGACTCGAGTAGGATTAAATTAATAGGTGTGATAATTAATTTAATTAGAGTCGGATTGTAGACTCGGGGAGGTATTGAATTAATAAGTGTGTTAATTATTTATATTAGAGTCGGACCGCAGACTCGGATTGGTGTAAATTAATTAATGTGTAAATTAATTAACTGGGAGTCGGACCATAGACTCGGATCGGTATTAAATTAATGGGTGTGTTAATTAATTTAATTAGAGTCGGATGATAGACTCGGTGAGGTATTAAATTAATATGTGTGTTAATTAATTTAATTACAGTCGGACGATAGACTCGGGGAGGTATTAAATTAATATGTGTGTTAGTTAATTTAATTAGAGCTGCGTGATAGACTCGGGAATGTTTTAAATTAATAAGTGTGTTAATTAATTTAATTGGAGTCAGACCATAGACTCGGGGAAAGTATTATATAAATTGAGGTGTGAGTTAAATATATTAGAGCCAGACCATAGACTCGGGAAGACGATAAATTATTAAGTGAGTAAATTAATTACGTTGAGTCGAGCCACAGACTCAGGAAATTCCAGGCAGTGTACGGGATTTTTAGTACACGGTAATGCCGGGGTTTATAATATATATATACGGTGTAGTGATAGTGTATATATATATACGTGTACATATTGTGTGTGATATAAAATTATAGGCAGTGTATGGGATTTTGAGTACACGGTAAAGTCAGGGTTTATATTATATATATACGGTGTAGTGATAGTATATATATACGGGTATATATTGTGTGTGATATTAAATATCAGTGACTAGATATTTATTCAATTTATACAATCTAATACTATCAAGGGAGGTTGCGCGATGTGGGTGAATCCCCTAGCTTGAGGAGTAGGGCGAGCATATCCCCCAGTCATAGCGTCCGGTATATATGAGTGAGGGATTTATCTCACTTTCAGGGAAGGAATATGACCGCCTCCACTACGTTTATATTTTGGGCCAAGTTGGTGAGCGATTCCAACTTGGGGAAATTAGGTTTTGTGAGCCTACCTAGTGAGATAGCATTTTAGAGGGAATCATCCGGCGAGGGTATACTCGTAGGGATGGGTATACGTATGTTATATGTGTGGATATTGTGGTAAAGGTACGTATATAATGGTAGTAAATATTATATACGGGTAATAATACAGTGTGTGATGTATTTACTTTATATAACTTTTGACACGGTTATATGTTACTATTTAAGAGGAATTAATTAAGTTAATTGTGATAAGTTATAATTCAAGAATCATTATACTCGGGTTAGAGTAGTATGTCAAGGGAAGGTTATACCAGGACTAGTTGGACGGGGTAGTACAACTAGGTGGGGTTAAGGTAACCGGTAGGTGTACATAATAGTGGAGGGGTGAGAATGTCCACAAGGGAGTGCGACACTAACTTAAATATGAAGCGCATTCATGCATTTTAAATTACTGCAGTTAATTCACTTGCTAAATATTTTCAAAATGTTTTGGGTTCTAACCCTTGCTATAAAACTATTTTCAAAACCTTTTAGGTGTCCAGCCACAAGGACACCAGGATTGATATTCTATTCCAGGGACACGGAGCTGCGGCATATGTGGATGCTAGCAGGAGTTTCTATTAGACGCATCATTCATTCATTCCTAGAGTAGGAATCTTGTATCAGTTTCAGTTTTATTTTGGGCATGTCTCCCAGACTTTCAGTTCAGTTTTAGATTTGTTTTATTCCTGTGTTGGATATTTGTTTTGAATTATTTCACTTTGGTGGCCGATGGTTTATTCGGCAAATTGTTTATTTTATTATTCAGTTGAGTTTTATTCAGTTGTGTGAATGGTTTATATTTATTTCCGCATGTACTATTTTGTGTAATTTAACAAGATAAAAATTGGCACCAGTTTTTGGAATACTAGGTGGTTAGTAAGTCTTAAAAAAATTTCGACAGAGATGCTAAGGATGATCCAACTGAGATTCCTGTTTTAATTTGGTATAGGACTGATCACCCGATATTTTATTAGGGGGGGTGTCACACCCTGTGTAACACAGCATTCTTAAGAATATGTATTCCCTCCAATGTGCTCTGTGGTTGATGAATATTGTCTCCCAAAATAGAACGTATTTTTCAAATTAATTATGTAGCACGACAATAATTAATTTTGACGAACACAATTTATGTATTATTACTCAAGCAACCAGTATGATAAATGATTATCAAATGAATGCAGGAGGGAAGAAATATGTTTCTGGAATTGACAGCATTTTGGGTTGAAAGAAAATAGGAGAGGAAATTTTTCATTAGTTTAAAAACGGAGGGAAACATTTGTATTTATAGCAAAGTAAATGACTGTATGAATTTAACTGTTGACTGTTGGCAATAACTGCCAACGGTTTATTAATTAATTAATTAATTAATTAATAATTAAAGCCCAAAAAGTAATATTAATTCGGCCCAAAAATGTAGGAGATTTTTATAAGCCCAAGCCGAGCCGAACCGAACCGACGGGCGCGAGTGTGTGGACCTTTGATCGAAAGTCAACTCAAGCATAGCTTAGGTCATCTCCCCTTCAAAGAGTTGGCATACCCCAAGGCATCCAAGCCTTATTCCATCATTTGGGTTTTATTAACTCATCATTTTCCCACTACTATTTTCGATGTGGGACAAGAGTTAAAACATACCCAATTAATTAACTTTCATTGCTTTGTGAGTCACTTTGGGGACATATTTATCATTCATAACTTATTAAAATTGGACATGTGAATATACTACGTTAATCTCCTTGCTAAGAAGAACGCATTCGTATATGGTCGCGCTATTATCGGGGTGTGGGTCCCACTTAAAATTGAGCTCAAAGTTGCTCAAAAATCTGTCCGGAAAATCTGGACAACTTTATGTCCAATTTTTCCAACACACCCACGATTAACCAAGGAGTTGTCAGGCTGAGTTTTAGATGAAAATATGAATCTCCTTTTACTGAGGCCATCGAGATGATGAGTCTCCCTCAGATGTTCACGATGCATAGTTCAAAGTGTTTGAAGGAAAATCTGGCCCCACCTATGAGATACATCATTATTGACAAATAATGGCATTGCGAAACACTATTGATGAGCTGATGTTCGGGTTTTCCCTTCCATTTGTCGAGAAACGATGTAAACTGGTTCAAGATATTAGAGGCACCATTGATGAGTTCTTCACCTTGGCAGAAGCATTCACTGCTCATTGCATCACAAGCTACAGAAATCTAATGGAGGTGGAATCCCTTTTAATTGTCAAGATAAAGATGGGGAAACACACAAGGGGTGGTCAAGGCATTATTGCTAAGCCTTTAATGAAGAAGATAATTGCAGTGAGAAAATCAGTGTCATTTCGTTTAATCTCTGTCTCTCAAGAAAGAGGAGGCTAAACAAGCCCATGTACAAAGGCGTGAACACCATCTTCAAATTGCATGTCTTGATCCATATTGCGAAGACGTCACTCTTTGAGAGGCCTTTAGCCTATGTCCGACGATATGAGTAAAATAAATGCCTACCTGAGGTGCTCTACTCATAAGGCAGTGTTTCAGTGGCGAATTCAGGAATTTAGATGAATTGGGGTGAAAATGTCGAGTGTATCGGGGGTTCAGGGGTTCGAGGGCGAGAGCCCCCGAGGTGAATATTTTTGGGGTTATTTCGATTTTTTTTTTACAAAGTAACAATACCTAATTAATTTCAAGAAATAATCGACGCTTAATAAATATTCACAATACCCAAATTTTAGTAGTGATAACAATTGAATTTTGCTTAATATAAAGTACAAAAATGAGTTAACTCACCTGGCACAGTTATGGCTCAATTTAAGCGCACCTGATAAAACAAAAATGCAATACCCCTTATTTTTGAGAAATTGTTTTTATATTAAATTGCCATCAGGGTTAATTATATAAAATAAAGGAAGTTTGAGTAAATGTTGTTTTAAGTGATTCAAGAGCATATTTACTGTTAAGTGCATATAAATAGCATCATATTATATTTTATTGCGTCGTTGTGCCTAAAGCGACGGTTATGATTTAAAATGATATTGGGACATGAAATAATTTATGTTATCCCGGATGCCAATTTAAAGGGTGCAGTTAGCCCGAAAATAGTCAAAATAGTCCAAATAAGTACCATGTTGTATTTTTGGGTTCCGGGTACTTTTGACTGGTTATGACTTAGTTATATTGTTACGAGCCATTTTAATTGTGTAGTAACATTTAAAGATGGAATTTAGTGTTAATGGGCATTTAAGTCTTCCAAAAACATTTTTATCCTCATTTATATGTCTTAAACCTAGAGAGAGAGAGAGAGAGAGAGAGAGAGAGAGAGAATTTGGGAGAAAAAGAAGAGAAAAGAGGGAGAATTGAAGATTGGAGCTTGGATTTGTTGCTACCGAAAGAAAATCTAAAATTTTGACCTTAAAGAAAGTTTCTAACTTGCAAATTTATGATTTTAGGTGGATAAATTGTAGTGATAGTTGTGTATTTGGAAGAATTGAACAATTGTGGGTTTTGATAAATTTTTGGTGTTTAAACCCTTAAACATTGTTTTAGATAGAAATTGTGTTGATTATTGTAGTTAGTGGTTATGTAGCATTGTTTTGGTGGGATTACTGATGGATGGAGTTGGCAAAATGGAAGAGAAGTGAGTTTGGGGAAATTAGGGTTCTTAAAACCCATAGCCGAAATTGTGCAATCTAGCCCAGGAGAATCGATTTGCCCCTAGCGAATCGATTCGCTGAACTGGTAAGCTGCAGGCCTATGATTTGGGAATCGATTCGGACTGACTGAATCGATTCGGCAAACATGCAGAAACATTGGTCCTTTTGACCAAATCGATTCGGATAGGGCGAATCGATTCGGAAATCCTGTTATTTTAGGATATTTTTCTACCTTGGTTTTTAGCCATTTTCTTCTAGGTTTAAGAACTAGAAACCTTCTATTATGAAGTAATATAGAGTACTAGAGTCTTGTATTAGGAATATGAATACTCTAGATTAGAAGGGAGGTTATCGGGCTTACTTCTGGGGCTATTTAGTGGATGTTAAGGTAGTTTCTTTATCCCGTAGGCTAGCCTAGGACTAGGGGAAAGTAGGTTTACATAGTTTTAGACTTTTAAAGATTGGAATGAGGTAATATTACTTGATGTCTTATAGGTTTGTTGTTAATTCATGGAGACTAATATGAAGAAAATTGGATGTTGAGTTTTTTGTCGTTAAACACATATGGCTCCGGATATAATGTAACATACATTTTAATTTGGCATATCTTGTGAATATTGATTTTCATATACATACCTCTCTAAATGATATCATAAGGGAAGTTACGCGCATGAGGTGATGTCCCCTAGATAATGAATGCAGGGTGAATATAGTCCTCGGCCATAGGACCGGTTGCTATATTCTGATGTTATATTATTCGAAGTGAGGTAATTCCGGGTATGGTTATGACTCACTGTCGAAGGTATATGGACGCTTCCCACATGATGTGATTTAGGATTCCCAGGTTGTCTTGGTGATAGTCCCTGGAAGATGACAGATATTTAGGGGCGCATCCAGTAGGGTGACTCCCGGAAGGATGGTCTTAGAATCGTTAAATATTGTGATTATAACTATTCTCACGAATATTAAATCAATTGGTTCAAATAAGTTTTCGAATGATAACTTAGACTTGTGAAATCATATTATGTAAACTAAATTGTAAGCTTATTAAATTGTAATTGAGTTACTTATCTTGCATTAATGCATAGTTTTCATTATAAATGACTTTTCGCTAGGTTGTGCATTTAGATAAAGGGTGAGGATTATCTTATTGTGAAGGGAGAGATAAGCTTATTCATGATGTGAGATATTCATAACTGTCATACATTTTATTCACTTGTATATCATATCAAACTGGGCCCTGACCCGTTCATATATCTTTATTTTGTATGAATTCTATTTACGCCCAGGTGCTCCGCCGCAAGGACGCCCGTGTTGATTTTTCCTTCCAAGGGTCTTGGAGCTATAACATTTTTGTGAATGTTGAAGGATATTTGTATTAGACGCCTCTATCTATTATGTATTCTAGTTATGAGTAGCCTAAACATTCGGGCGTGTTGCCCAAGTTTTGTACTTGCGTATATACTATGATATTTATTTTTAATACTCGGTGTAACCGCTTGTATTGGTCTATTAACCAACAAGTTATTCGGTGATTATATTGTGAATGATCATAATTGTTATCTTTCTTTATATCCACCTTCTTTTAAAATTGGATTGTCTAAATGGTTTTAAGTAAACTTACAAATTAACTTGACATCCGTTTTCTAAAATAATTGGTGGTTATCTCGTATTATTATTTTCACGACAGTGATGCTAAGAATGGACCATCTATGATTCCTGTATTTATTGGATTATCGGGTTGGCCACCTCTTATTTTAATAAGTGGGGTGTCACAGAAAAAAACTTGATAAAGATCCCATATCCAAAACCTATCCTGAACTTTGGAGATAATCGATTGGACTAACCCTAAAAAAAATCAAATCTCAACTGGGGCGGTCTCCCGACTTAGCACTAGTGTGGATCCGCCCATCCAGATGGTGTCGGACAAAGGTATCTAAAAGTATTCTAAAGTTTTCCACAAATAAGAAATATGTTAATCAGAAATTTAGAAAAAAAATAATGAAAATCAGGAAGAAGTCTCGGGAAAAGGGGAATTTCTAAATAATCAGAAGACATTTGACATCTTAAGGTTTTTGGTGTTGAGCTTAGAAATTTGAATAATCATATCTTTGTTCAGACAACCTTTAAAATCCAACAGAGTTTTTGGTGTTGAGCCTAGAAAGTCGAGGTCTCATCGCCCACCTCTAAGGTACATAAATAAGCCACCCACGATAAGAAAAGTTTAAAAGTTTAGAGGAAAGGTGGAAGCATTGAACATGTTCATCTCAAGGATCTCAAGGAATTAAAAAAGTGTTATTCCTTCTAGAGTATTTTTCATTTTATAATATAAATCAGATGAGAGGAATTTTAGCAGACGTGGACTGGAGACCCCTCTTAAAAATGTTATGGTTCATTTATGTGGTCTGAAATTCAACCTTTCTGAAAGAACACTTAGGATGGAACTATTACAATCACATCAAAAAACAAAATATCAAAAGTAAAAACTAAGGTTCTAAAAGACTCGAAGTGTGATCGAGGGAGGGGTGGAGGTCAAGACTTATGGCTTAGAAGTTTAGACGGGCCTTAGACTTGAAAAAGTGCTTAGGCCTTTTTAAATATATTTTAACATTTTTAACAATAACAAGGCTATTAAAAATACTAAAATGGTACGTACCTTAAAATATAGTTGAACATATGCAAACTATAGTACTACCTTTTTTAAATACTAAGAAAAAAGCAAAAAAAAAAATTGCTTTTTTTTAGATGAGAGAGAGAGAGTGAGAGAGAGAGAGAGAGGTTTGGGATACCGTTTATTTTTTTTATTGTTTTGGATGAGATATTGGTTCCATTTTTTTCAAAAAATGTCTTTAAAATGCGATATCGTTTCACTAAAGCATTTTTGTTTTTAAAAAAGTGCGCCTTAAGCCTTTTACCAAAAATAAGGCGTAAAACGCTCAAAGCGGGGCGTTTTTCCCAAACTTTTAGGCGCGCCTTTTAGAACAATGAAAAAAACAAATTGCAACATGTTTTTAAACCAAAAACTTTCTCCATGTCAAATCACACTCCGTCATTATCTGAATTTAGAAATTTTTATGGGGGATAATAAATGTTTGAAATGTGCGTATATGATTGTTTTTACAAAACCTTGATAAAAGATGTCTAAACTGTCATATCAAGTGTCAAAAGTGGCATGAAAGGCAGAATAGGCAACATAACCAGAATAATTACACCGCTTTTTAAAAAGAAAAAAGTTGTTATACTATTGTATATTTTTAATAGGACAACCCCATTTCAAATTTCTGCCCAAGCCCTAAAACCTCAGGGCGGGCACCAAGAGAAAAAGAATGTATCTTATTTCACTAATTGATACTTCTTATCCTTTCTAATCCCACCCTTCCTAAAGGAATTTACTCTACATTTTCTTAATTTTTTCCACCATTGATAAGGAATTTAAAAGTTCTTTTTACTAGTGCTAGTATGCTCTCTTTACATGAGAAAAATGATATGTGACCCAACTAGATTGACTAAATTCAAAGACCTAAGTGATGTGTCTAATAATGTAAATGTTAATGTGTGGAGTACATTTAGTGGATTACCCGATGCATGTAAGGACATTTTTCTCATGTCCAACATGTTACATTTGTGTATGTCGTACGCCGCTACATTTGGCACGTCACCGCATGATCTCACATGGCGGCCTCTATCCGAATTTTGAGAATCAAGCATTCAACATCTCCATTAATATGTCCACATCTGCCTCAACACTTCACGTTCCACGATTTTAGGGACTTAATGCAAGTGGTACGCAAGAGAAGTCAAAACAGTGAAAAAAAAGGCACGATAGGAGAGTTCAAGGGCATTTTTATAATTTTACAGCCATAGTCCGGAGGTCTGGTCAACTGGAAAGTTGAATAACTCGCCGCAACGAAGATACTGGAAGAAACGGCACCTCAGTCCGAGCTACGGTGAAGGAGTTATGTACTTTTGAAGATGGATAAAATTCCTTAAAGAATGTTGATTTTTTTTTTATCCCCAAACCAGAGAGGTACCCCAAATCACATGGGGAACCGATTCGGGGTACACCAGAATCAGTTCGGGGTACCTGAGGCTGGCAAGAGTCCCAAAGTTTTAAAATTCGTTTTGGATTCCTTTAAAAGCCAACTTCGGGGGAGCAGTTTTGCAAGACTTTGGAAGACGTTTTTGAGAGTCCCAATTACTCTAGTCTTCATATTTTTTGAGTCCCAAGACTCATGTTTTGATTACCACAATTGACAAACCTTTGTGAATCTTTTTGGTAACCCAATAACACAACCTTGTGTTTGTTCAAACCTTTGTGGAGAGATCTTTGCAACCGAGGGCTGCGTGTCATTACTGAGGGAGTCTCTACAAAGTTTTATGGTTGCGTGTCAGTGTGGAGTGCTACGGTTCTTCCTTTGTTAATTGGACCGAGGTTCATGTGGGTTCACTGCGTGTGGATTCATTGCTGACGACACCGACCGACGCCTGCGGGTATTCGTGTGTCACTGTATTTCATTGTAATCCGTGTAAGTTGCGATTTTCTTATTATAATGAAATAAAAGGTTTTTCCCTAAGGGGATTTTTCCTTAAACTTGTGTCGCATGATTTATCTGTTTATGGTTTGACACACGAACACACGTAGATGCTTGTTTAGGGGATGATTTAAATAAGGTTTGATTGGAATCTTGCGAATTAATTTAATCAAGTATCACACAGTCGCATATACGACGTTTTCAAATTGGTATCAGAGCGGGTTACGCTAATTTATCGCGTGATCTTGATTTTTCAAGGATTTGTTTTTATACAATTTGACTTCTCACGTCGTCAAATTGGTATCAGAGCGGGTTATGCTAATTTATCGCGTGATCTTGATTTTTCAAGGATTGTTTTTTATACAATTTGACTTCTCACGTCGTCAAATTGGTATCAGAGCGGATTACGTTAATTTATCGCGTGATCTTGATTTTTCAAGGATTTATTTTTTTTATACAATTTGACTTCTCACGTCGTCAAATTGGTATCAGAGCGGGTTGCGCTAATTTATCGCGTACTCCTTTTTCCGCAAAATCGTGTGATATTGATTTCTTTTAAAAAATCAATTTTGTGAAAAATCATAATTTTTTCAATGGAACGCCCGTTTAATGAGGAGACTATTTTTGAAAAAGTTCACGACCATGCTAAAAATTTAAAAAGTTTGAATTTGAAACTTTGCAAAAGAATTAAAGTTTTGGAAAAAGAAAATTCTCGTTTTAAATTTGCGATGGATCTTTTGCAAATGGTTCAAAATCAAAGAGATTTTTATCGTGAAAAAGTTGTTTCCTTGGACCATGACTTTGTTTCTTTAAAATTGTTCAAGAAGGAGAGTGATGAAAGGGTCTTGTTTTTAGAAAAAGAATTGGAGGACCTTAAAAATTCGATGGTTTGTGTTTGTGCCAAAGAGTAGAAAAATATTTTAGTCAATGAGTTTGTGGCAGGTGAAAAGACTCTTAGGAAAAAGTTTACTTTAATTGAGGGAGAGAGAGATACGCTTTTAGGAATTATTGAAAACTTGAAAAAGGCGTCCCTTAATTTGGAAGAGTCTAATTCTTTTCTTGAGTCAAAAATTTTGAAATTAAAAAATGATTTGACAGACTCAAGTAGGTTTGATAGTGATGGTAATGGCTCATCTTGTTCTCATGCTTCTAATGCTAAAGCCAAAGCCATTATTTTTTTTAGAGGGTCAACCAATTTTTAGGATGTTAGAAAAGGTCAACCCATAGGTTCCATTCCACCCGTTTACACATGTCCATATTGTGGTCAGAAAGGTCACCTTGGGCGTTTTTGTTTTGATCTTGGAAAATGTCCTAGGAAATTTATGTCTAGTGTTCCCGTGGTTCCCAAATCCCCCACACGTTGTTTCATATCTATTTGGGTTAGGAAATCACTTTTGGATACACTAGATTTTAGACAAGTTGATTCCCGTTTGCTTGCACATGATTCTTCTCTTGCCATATCATATAGATGATTGTGTTGTCATGTGTGTCATACGCTAGTTTTTTTTTTAATTTCATAATATTTATGTTTACTAGCGTTATGACATGTAATTTTTGTATGTTTTATTTTTTTTTGAAAAATTTTGAAAAATACAAAAAGATTTTATTTTGATAAAATTTTGAAAAAAAATCCAAAAAGATTTTTGTTTTTTGTTTGCACCGTTTATGGATGAACACTTTGGATGACCGAGTCACAACATCATTTCATTTTTTTCATGTGACTATTTGATAGTGTTCTGAGACAATAGGCCAATTCATCCTTGTGCTTTATAATGTTTGGAGTCATTAAGATGTAATTGAGTGTTTCTTCCTACATGTTTGACTCATGTTTCCTTTATTGCACACATGCACGGACTTTTTTGATTATTGTGCTTGTCTTATCACATGTTGGTTGGGTGTTTTCAATTCAATTTTGTCCTTAAAACGAACCAAGCGTGATAAATTTTTGATAAGGAAACTGTGCATATAAGAACCGTTTTGTGAGTTTGTGTGCTTTATTTAAAAAACGGGGAAGGGCTGCGAAAGGTTCATTTTGCCTTTGCGAATACTAAGCCACCGTAAATTGGACCTAAAAAGTGGAGGAATTTTATTATCCTGGGTCCAAAGAGGTTTAAAATAGCCCGAAAAAATTTTAAGGCAATAAAAAGAGATTCATGCCAAATTATGGGCCAATTAGGTTATTGCACCAATTCTCCAATGTTTGAGAATTTAGATTACCTCTAAAAGAAAACATATATGAGGGAGTTTGGTTGGAGATTATATAATGGGTTTGCACGTCCTTGAAATTCTTGAAAAGGCGCTAAATAGTTTTGGACGTTATTGGTGTGGAAATCACTTTGACTTTGATTTGTTGATTTGCATAAGACGATGTCATTTAAATTCAATAAGTTTTTACACCTAAGGATACTTTTGATGATCATTCGTTAGGGGTACACTTATGCATCATGCACATATGATTGATTGAGTTGATTTACCTATCGAATGTGTTCACACCCATTCATTCCATTTCCATGACTTGGTTGTTTGTAAGGACATTTTTCTCATGTCCAACATGTTACAATTGTGTATGTCGTATGCCGCTACATTTGGCACGTCACCTCATGATCTCACATGAAGGCCTCTATCCGAATTTTGGGAATCAATCATTCAACATCTCCATTAATATGTCCCACATCTGCCTCAATGACTTCACGTTCCACGATTTTAGGGACTTAATGCAATTGGTACGCAAGAGAAGTCAAAACAGTGAAAAAAGGCATGATAGGAGAGTTCAAGGGCATTTTTGTAATTTTACATCCATAGTATGGAGGTCTGGTCAACTAGAAAGTTGAAGAGCTCGCCGCGAAGATACTAGAAGAAATGGCACCTCAATCCAAGCTACGATGAAGGAGTTATGATCTTTTGAAGATGGAGAAAATTCCTTAAAGAATGCTGATTTTTTTTATCCCCAAACGAGAGAGGTAGCCCAAATCGCATGGGGAACCGGTTTGGGGTGGAAACGGTTCGGGATACACCAGAATCAGTTCGGGGTACCTGATGCTGGAAAGAGTCCCAAAGTTTTAAAATTCATTTTGGATACCTTTAAAAGCCAACTTCGAGGGAGCAATTTTGCAAGACTTTGGAAGACGTTTTTTAGAGTCCCAATTACTCTAGTCTTCATATTTTTTGAGTCCCAAGACTCATGTTTTGATTCACACAATTGCCAAACATTTGTGAATCTTTTTGGTAACCCAAGAACACAACCTTTTGTTTGTTCAAACCTTTGTGGAGAGATCTTTGAAACCGAGGGATGCGTGTCATTGCTGAGGGAGTCTCTACAAAGTTTTATGGCTGTGTGTCAGTGTGGAGTGCTGCGGTTCTTCCTTTATTGATTGGACCGAGGTTCATGTGGGTTCGCTGCGTGTGGATTCATTGCTGACAACACCGACCGACGCCTGCGGGTATTCGTGTGTCACTGTATTTCATTGTAATCCGTGTAAGTTGCGATTTGCTTATTATAATGAAATAAAAGCTTTTGCCCTGCGGGGATTTTTCCTTAAACTTGTGTCATATGATTTATTTGTTTATGGTTTGACACACGCACACACGTAGATGCTTGTTTAGGGGCTGATTTAAATAAGGTTTGATTGGAATCTTGCGAATTAATTTAATCAAGTATCACACAGTCGCATATACAACGTTTTCAATGCTTTTTCTAACACATCACTTTTTTCAACGGTGAAGATTTTGAAAAAACAAAAAAACTTCAAAGAGATATAAAATGTAGTGATGCATGCAACCATAGTTACCTAAACATACCAAGATCCAGGATCACCGACGTAAAATGCGGTTGGTTCATTACGCGGAAATCCTTAGAGTTGGATTAACCAATGTTTTCTTGTTTTATGTACAATCATACCGATGGTGTGTGTGTGCTCATGGGTGACATACAGAGAGGGGTTTTATGGTGAGCATACGACATTGACCGCATGGGTACTCCAGTGATAGAGTCGAGCTTTACCTTGCTCAAAATTTCTCAAAAATAAACAAATTTTTCTAAATCAAAAAATTCAGAGAAATATAAAACCAATAAGGTTTCATACATCTAACCCCTCAGTACCCCGTAGTGGTGGGAACCTCGTGCACTGGGTTTGCCCCTTTATAAAACCAATAAGGTTAAAAAATCATCGGGTAGCCGAGATAGAAAGATAAGGATTCGGGTTGGGGTTATAAGTGTGAGGGTATATGCCATAGGTTGTTCGAGTGTCCAATGAGGGTAAGAAAAGGCATTAAATGACACCCGTAATGATAATAAGTCAGAATTCGATCATAATTAGTCACCTCGAGAGCTTAACTTTATCGCCTTTACCACCACTTTGGACTTAGTATAAGCCATTCCCGGATCTTCCCTTATTGAAGATAGGTTGAGTAAATTAGCAACGAATCACAATATATATAGGTCCGAACTATTTCAAAACCATTGGTTCATCATCTATCATTGATTCAAATGCGATTGTGCTTCATCACTGGTAAAAGGTTTATTTTGTCAATGGTAAATTAGAAAATAAGGTTACCATCCATTTCTCTCTTTATTTGATTTGAGAATTGGGTTTTGGGATTCTAAGTAGTATACATCTCAGATTTAGATTTGGATTTGGATTTGCACTACAAATCTCAGATTTTGATTATAGATTTGGGATTTTGTATTCTAAGCATTACATATCCCAGATTTGGATTTGGATTTGGATTTGCACTACAATAACACTTCTCTTGATCCTTATCATTTTCATTTGCACATTTCAATCCGATGTAACTGGGTTTCAGCACTAATTATTTTTCTTTTCTTATCTTTGGCATTTGTAGGTAAGGTTTGGGAAGACTATAGTGGTTTTGGGGGATTTTTTTTTTTTATTTTGTATCTGAGATACATTAATTATTGATATAGTGGTTCCCATTCTTTTTTGTTATATTTATTTTTTTTTGTTGAATTTTTATGATTTTTATTATCTTTATTTGAGTTCATTTAAAATACTCATAAGGTAAAACCCTTATTTTAAATAATATGGCTTTAAACTGCACCAATATTTGTTTAGGTTTTTATTGTTTCAGCTGATATGGGTTTACTGACATGAAAGAAAGAAAGAAAGAAAAATATATGATTGGGACTCTATTAATGATGGTGAGAGAAAAGAAAGAGGTAATAAATCCCCTTATTTTAGTCATTTGTAAATAATCAAGAGTTTTTATTCTTCTCTTTATTTCTGTTATTTCAGTTATTTAAAGGCAAACTATATTGGCAGTTGACGAGGAAATGGATTTGTTGTTGACTGTCAAAGGTTTATGCCGTCAAGCTCCTTTGACATTTATATCGGTATGAAATTTTCATTTTATAAAATGGATGTCATATGCTTTTTATTTGTGTATGAAATACGTGGGTGATGGAATACCAAACATACGGATTTGTCTTTTAAAGAAATACCTTCCATTGTTTCACTTTTCTGATTATTTTCCCGACTTACATAATGTTTCTTTCCATCGTTTTGACATTCTGACCAAGTCGGCTGTTTTTTTAGATGTATAGCTCTACTTTATGTGTATTTTTTAATTTAAAAGTAGATGGTTGTTTTTTAATAAACTAAGATTGTTTAGTTTTTTCTTTTAATAAAGTTGTTGTTTATTAAAAATGACTGTTCGAAAATAACTTTCTTTTAATATCTTGACTTGCAATTTGAATTGGCTATTTATATTTATTTTTTGTTTTGTATTAGGTCGCATTTTGAAAACTATGGACAATCATTATAGTGGAACATGTAAGACGACCTTAATTAATATATATGTGATTTTTTTACGAAGTTTGTTTTGTTGAAATATTTGTTAGATGAATTTGCGATCTTTGAATATTGTAAGATTAGTTGTTTCCCTTAAAGAGGGTGGATAGTCCAATAAACAAAGGAGACTTTGTCCATTTTTTTTATAAAAATTAATACTTTGTTTATTTGAGGCACAATGTGAATTTAGTTAATGAATATTGTATATTTCAGGCTATATGTGAAGTTATTTGATGAATTTAGACTATTTGAATGTTGATGGACAATTTGTTATTTGTTAAGCAGGTTGAATAGTCTTATAAACAAAGGAGATTATGGCCAATTTTTTTAAAATTACACTTTTCTTTGTTGGGAAACGATATTTTTGTCATTTTTGTAATTACATACTTTAGAATTTTTTGTCGTTTTGCGATTACATGCTTTCAAAATTTTCACCGTGCCTTCAGGCACGGCCATTCCTCTAATATATATATATATATATATTTGTTTTGGTGTTAGTTCATTAGTAGGTGAACTCGGCATTGGCTTGCCTGATTACGGTGGTTGAATCCAAGTGAGGGTTTGAACCGTTGAGGTGGAGTGTTTATCTTTTTTGCGTATGTATGTGTGGGGGGGTGAGAAAGGTGACGCGTTTTCGCTATTGATCCTTATTTTTGCATTTGGGATTCGTGTAGGTGGGTACTCGATATGGGTGGTGATCTTGGTTGGTGTAAACGAGTGGTGGGATTAGACTTGTATATTCAAGGAGGTGGAGTGTTTTTTACTCTCCATGTGTATATATGCATTACAAGGTAATTGTAAATACGACGGTTTTTGTGTATTGCATCGATTTTCATGGTGAGTTTTCCAATGCAGAGGAGGATTTAGATCACTAATATGCAAGCTTGACTTTTCTAGTGAAAGTGGGAAAGTCACTTGTGGTTTGTGGATCAAGTAATGCCTATACCATATTCCATTGTAATGTTCATTATAGCGGTGGTACTAATGTCATGAGAGATAACCTTGAGTTTTTTTCTCTCTTCAGTAACTCTTAAGATGGGTAATTTACTCTTCACAATTAGTTTTCTATTATTGAAATTTAAGTTACATTTTTAGATTTATATTAAATACATGAGTTTTCTATTATTGAAATATCATTTATGCATGTTGTCCTCATTCGTTATCTTATGTATATATGTTTTGTTTTTTATATGTTGGGGATTAACATTATAAAAAAAATCATCCTTAAGAACTTTGATTGATCATGAATTAGAAAGTAAACTAAAATACCTAAATTCAAAGAATGAATTTAGGGTTGGGATCAAGCTACCTTTCAAATCTTGTAGGTTATCAAATATAGGAGCAATACTTGATTAAGAGGATGATGGGGCTTCCTTTGTTCAACCTCTAAATCCTTCCTAAAATGTGTTGTAGGAGTTAGATCTTCCATGATATGATCCATCCAAAGAAAGTCATGTGTGTGGTTACTTCTGAAGATCAACTTGGTGAAATATGAGTAAAATCACTTTCTCTCTCCTCACCCTTTCAAAACAATGTGAATCGTGTTTTTCATCTCCCTCTTGGACCCTTTTGAATTTCACATTCATCTTAAACCCCTTTCCTTGAACCATATAAATGCGTATATGAAGTTGGTTTGGGCCAAAGAGGGTTTCCAAAGGTTTTTAGGGTTGCAACTTGGTATATGAACTATATTGGGGACACAAGACTAATAACTAAATCGGCTTCCAAATAAAAAAATCAAAATCTCATATTACATCCCGTTATATATTTTCGTCTCCATTTTTCTATAATTAATTTTACTAAAAAATTACAGTTGTAGTGCAATTTAATTAATTTAAATAGTAGATAATATGACTCCCCACGTAAAGCATAAAATACCCGCTTGGTGAAATTTAATTTTCCACTAATCTATATCACGAAATCTTATTTCTTCATTGATATCAAACATAACTTATGTAACTCTCTACTGGATTATAAAATCAACCGTTCGGGTTTACCGGTAGAATCAAAACTTATAAGTTTATCAAGTGGTATCACAATCTGGGATATCTCCAAAATACAAAGTTCTATGAAAAATTAAGTTAGACATATCCACATAATAATTGCAAAACTTGCAAAGATTTATACACAATAAATTGAATTGAACTCCTAAGAATCAAATCAATAATTATTTGCCTATTAGAATTCTCGGGATTAAAAATTTATACATCCTTTGCAAATATTCTAAGATTCTGAAAGTATAATCGATTCAGCATATAGACTTAAATCTCAGTGGTAGTCATGTTCAATACATTCCCGATGTATCAATACAATCCTCTTTAAACTAATAGATAAGTTCTTGAATCGTAAAAAAGGTTCTTGTAGTCAAGGTAAACTACTAAGATCGTGCATGAAACTTTATCGATAGAACTTCGACTCCAATCTAGGTTGGGAACTGTTGAATTGAATTAGAACCGAAATTTTGATCTTCTATGATTAGGCCAAAACCAACTCATCAGAATTCCTACTAAGTCTAATTGGTTGACATTCTACATTATATTTAAAAACAAATATAAGACATGTTCACAAACATGATTCCTTTTTCAAAACAAACATAAAATTGATTTTAAGAATAAAACCTTAATAATATCCCACTTAATATTAAGTCCATATACATTTGCATTTAACATCTAATTTGTTGTTATCTGATGCAAATCTTTGTCACGTTTTTTCACCTCCCTTGTTCGACCCATTGAACTAGGTGATACCTACGACCAATGTGCTTATCTCTTTTTATGGGTATTGAGTTCTTTCGAAGCTATGATTGTTCTGTCATTAACACACAGAATGGACAATTGAGGTAAAGGCACCTAATCGAAGTCACTTAAGAAGTGCATGAAGCATATATCATCTTTAGTTGCCTTCAAAGTGATAGTAACTTAGGCCTCCCTAGTGGACTAAACAATTCAACATTTATTTACACTCTTCCAATTTACAACTCCACCTCCTAAAGTAAACAAATTGTGACACCCTTATTTTCCCATATTCAGTTGATCAGGCTGATACGCCGAAGATAGGGCATGCTATAAAATTTATATCATTCTCCACATCAATGATAAATAAAAATCATCCACGATATAATAATAATAATAATAATAATAATAATAATAATAATAATAATAATAATAATAATAATAATAATAATAATAATAATAATAATAGCTGAACTGAGATAAAAATAACCGAGTCTCAACTAAAACTGAATCGTCATTAATAATAAATCCCAATAATTTAATAGTTTGAACTAAAAAGTAAATAAGCTGGAACCACTTCGGTTCATACATAAACTCTTGAATAAAAATAACTACTGGAATGCCAACTGAAATGAAATAACAACTCCTACTTTAAGGATGATGAATTATATCTCTAATCACTACAGCTACGGTTGCTCAGTCCTTTGCCTAACAATAATAATACCTGGGGGAGATTTTTTATACAATTGGGCCAGGGCCCAAAATCTATAAGAAATAGATATATTACTTAACAATATTAAATGGGACATTTTTACGACCCATGTCATCTCCCAATATCACTTATATAAACCATACCTCACCTTTCCTCTAACTTGATACATTTCTAACTAACCTTACCATACTAAGGCTTCATTTCCACATAATTAAAACACGGGGTAAATACCAATAGTTCTAGTTCCCCACTAACTCTCAACTCCCAACCTTACTAAGCTTTGTGCGTGGGACATCTTGTGAACTAAATCCAAATAAGGAAATCCCCAATACACTTTTTCTTAGCTTAGATGGTCATTAAGATCCATTTGCGCAACAATTAATATATCATTATAATAAGAACATCATAAATTAATGATCGATCACTAGGTAGGTACTACGGATCGCGTACCCAAATGCTCCCAACTCCTGACCGAACTAGACTCCATGCATGGGATATATAGCAAAAAAAATACGAACAAGGAACCCCCGATACATTTCTAGCCGAATTATTCATCTGAGACAATGGTAAGAGACTCCATAGGCAAATACCAATAATCTCAAATAACATCATAACCAATATTATAGAGCATTACATCACCTCATATATCATCCAATTGTCCATGTAACATTATCCCAACTCATATATTTGTTGATGAATTCATCTATACGATGCAAACTAGGGGATTCGTAGCAAAGGGACAAGAAATCAAGGTGTGAAATCCTAAGAGATCCATTTATGGACTTAAGTAAGAATCAAGGTCTTGGAACATCTGATTTGATCAGGCTATCAAATATTTTGGTTTTGATCAAGGTTTAGGTGAAACTTTTTTGTATAAGAAGCATGACACAAATGTGGTGGTATTTGTAGTACTTTACATAGATGATATTATCCTAATCGATAATGATGTGGGTGTTTGTCTAGTATAAGAGGGTGGTTATTTATCCAGTTTGATATGAAGGACTTAGGAAAAGCCAACCACATTCTTGGTTTCAAGCTTTTGTGTGATCAGGAAAATAGGATAATAGGTTTATCCCAAGCTATTTATATTGGTGATGTGATCATAGGGTTTATCATGCAAGATTCCAAGAAAGGGTTTTGCCCTTTCAGACATGGAATTTATTTATTTAAGGATCAGTGTCCTAAGACACCTGATCAGATAGAGAGGGATGAGGAGTATACCTTATGCTTCGATGATGGGAATACTCATATATGCTATAGTGTGTACAAGATCGGATATCTGCTATGTCGTTGGCCTAGTCGACATATTTTAGTCTAACCTATGTGATGAGCACTAGATCACGTTTAATCACATTCTCAAGTAACTGAAAATGACTAAAGATTATGTGTTGGTTTACCTAGTAGATAGTCTAGTACCTAAACTCAAAATTTTAGTCGAACAATGATTTCAGGAGATCGACCTTGGGATATGTGTTTACCCTAGGAGGTAGAGCCATAAGTTAAAGGAGTATCATGCAATCATTTATTACTGATTCAACCATGGAAGCCAAATATGATGTCGCTTCAAAGGCGAAAAAATAGGCTACTTTGCTTTAAAACTTCATAAGTGACTTGGTTATGTTTCCTTCGGTGTACTTGGCTATTATATTTTATTGTGATAATATCAGTGCGTTTTCAAATTCAAAATAACTAATAACTCATAAAAAGGCGAGGCACATTCAACATAAATATCTCCTTATTCAGTTGATCGTGAAAAGGGACGATGTCATAATGACCAAGATTGAATACCATATGCAACCTAATGGATCCTTTTATAAAGAGATTACCAGCTAAGACCTTTGACATGTTCATGTAGAGAAAATAGGAGTCAAGTGCATGGCCACATGGCTTTAGGACTAAGTGGGATATTGTTAGGGTTTATTCTTAAAACCACGTAAAGACATTTATTTATTTATTAATAAATGAGTGTCTTATTCATTTTAAAATGAAAATTATATTTGTGAGAATTCTTTATATTTATGCTTTTAAATATATTGCTTCATATGTATGTTGGTTAATATTACTGTTGATGCAAAAAACAAGACTAGGCTAATTAGTTGATCAAAGATAAATATAAATAAAAAAGATAAGAGAATTTTTAAGTGGTTTGGCTTAATTGAAGAGCCTACGTCCACTATTGTGTATTGCTTTGGGATTATTTAATTGCCTCTCTTTTCGTGTCCATTGTATGTAGGGTTTATAATGTATTTATATCCCCCGGGGTGTACAAGAGCTGGAATATCAAAAGATGGAATGTTTTTATATCGCAGACATTTACATCTGTACAATCATTAATGTATACAGATGTTGGTGTTTTCCTGTCATCGTTGGTTTACATCCCTGGTGTTGGTAGGTATCCCTGGAGTTGGTCGGTATTTCATCCTTGATGACTAGGATTAATCTTCCACTCTATAACATATATCAGTATCTGAATGGTCCATGTAGATGGACAATTTTTGGTATTAACAGAAGCCCCCAATGTTTCATGCTTGAAGTTTTCACAAGAGTATGGAGCATTTGGATCTTAAAGTTGCTCGGCAAATAATTTTAGGCCGGGTCGGTTGCCGACTTCCCATACTTGTAAAAATTTACAGTTTAATTATGGAAAAATAATGCGCGTGGCATTTTTGATATTATCCACAACTTTAATGTATTATTTTTGGGCAAATCCATCTTTTCTGCCTTTAGCCGCCACCAGTTCAATCGACACTGTCTTTTAATCATTATCTTTCCAATTTTCGAGGCAACCTATAAAAAGCAGGAAAGGTCACAAACTTTTACTACCTCAAATATTCTGAGTGTTTTTAGCTACAGTGTCTTCAAGATTTTTGTTTCTCTCTTGAGCGATCGTTTTATGTTCTTCAATTCTTATTAAATCCTTAATTCCTGTAAGAATTATTTCTCTTCTATTCTATTCTTCATCATGGTTTACTCTATTGATTCTCTTGACGAATTCATAAATGAATTTAAGATTCCCTCTTGGGTTGTTTTGGAACACGCTACTTTACCTACTGATTTTTTCTCACTTGCTGAGGGTCACTGGTTTCCCTATATTTTTTTAGTTGAGTGTGGATTTACATTTCCTCCCAACCCTTTGTGCGTTGAATTTTGTCAATAATTTGACGTTGTCCCAGCGAGGGTAGCCCTTAATAATTGGAGGGTCGTAAATGGGGTGTATAGGTTGAATCAAATTCATGGAACCCATCTGGGGATTCCAGAAATAATGTTTTATTATAAATGGGTGACTAGTGACACCACCTTTTATTCAAAGACTAGGTTTGTAAAGAAAGCATTAGTAGTTAATCTTCCAGACTCCAATAGGGATTATTTTGAGCATGAAGTTGTTATAAAAAATTGGCAATATTCCCCTTTGACTAGAAATGTTGAGTACCAGGGGACTAGATGCCCTCCTTTTGGCAATGGGATAAGTTATTTCTCATTTAACTGTTTTGCCTTGTACATATCTACTTAAATGTTACACTAATTATTTCTCTATAAATTTTTGTTGCAGTTGATCAGAAGATAAGGTGACTAAAGGAAAGTGAAGTGAATCTGAGGGAGTTGAAGTTTATTTAGGGACTTCATCACAGGATTGGCGAGGAGCAAGTTAGGGTTGCATCTTATTTGCTGTAGTACAAGAACATAATTTCTTCCTTTGTTTCTCATCCTACTCCTTCCCCGATAATTGACCTTGAGTAAGAACATCATTCTACTTCCTCATCCACTACATCTAGCAGTGGTGATCTTGATTCCCTTTCCCCTTCTTCCTTAGATTTAAATTTTCCCCTTGCCATATCCATGGGGAGGAGGAAAATTCCCAAAATGTTGGGAGATATATCTGCTAATCCCCCTTCCAAACAAGATGGTGAAATGGTGAAAAATAAAGATGAGACTGGGAAGAATCCCCCAGCCAAGAAAATTGAAGAGAGCCCTCTAAAGATAATAAAGAGAGGATTGCCTTATAAGTTAGCAGAAGATTCTTCTTCTCTTCATGACCAACGTGAGTTAGTCGACATATCTTCTTCTGCCTCTCCAGTGGTCCTTGACCAAGATTGGCAAGACAACTAATAAAGTCCAGAACTTTGCTATACCACTGGGGTGTTGCAGCTGCATTGCCTCATTCCAAAAGCTCTGACAGGGCAGCTCAAAGTCTTGCTCTGGTATATTCTTTTGCCTTCTTTAATTTTATGTCTCTTGATTTATTTTCATAATACTGACTTTCCTTGTTGTTCTTATGCAGTTCCTCATTAACTTTAATAATATGTTGGAGAAATATGAGGCTTTGAGAGTTTCTTCCTCTGGTGAAGTTGAAAAAGCTTTTAACGAGCTGGAAAATGCATTGCTTAATTCCCAACAAGCATTAGCTAATGAACAAAAGAAATGGGATGAGAAGATGAAAGTTGCTGAAGGAGCTACTAAAACTTCTCTGGGTTGGGTGACAAGTTGCAAAAAGACTTGGATGATGAGAAAGTCAAGTCTTCCCAGCTACAAAAGGACTTGGGTGCTGAGAAGGTGAAGAGGGCTAAGGTCAGAGAGGCCAGCTTTAACAAAGGCTGGGATAAGTCTTTTGGAGCAGCTTCTTTGCAAATTGAGTTGGAGAAGAAGAAATGCTTCAAAGATGGTTAGTCTGCTGCTCTGTTAGAGGTCGGCACTCAAAAGGATTCCGATCTATTCTTGCGACATGATCCTGGGACACCTCCAAACCTGGATGAGGAAATTGATGATGTTCATTCCAGTGAATATTTGATAGCAATGGATTCTATCGATCAACACCAGGATGTTTATTCTACTGCTCCCTCCAAAGTTAATCCTTCTTCTGCTCCTGCTTCTACTTCAGCTAATCCTGAGGTAGACACGAAGAAGGTTTAGAACCGAGTAAGTTTTTATTTTCCCTTTTTCAGTAGTTGCACTTATCTTTTCTTTTTGAAGATGTATCTGTACTTCCCTTTTTTATTAATGAAAAGAAAAATATTTATGTTCCTCTGCTCATGTTTTTCAATACTCTGCTCCTTGTTGATTGATGACTTTATTCTTCTTAATAGTTTATGGATAAATTTGAATACTTATCATCTACTGACTCCGAGCTACTCCAGAGGTATAATGAGCTTTACAAAGCTTGTCACTTATCTATAACTGATGTCGACCAACTGAAGTTTCTCGGGGAAGGGGTATCCGAGCAAGCTAAAGAGGCCTATATTCATCTTAAGTGTCTTCTTTATCGGGCAGTGTCCAACAACGTTGTCTACTATGAAATGATTAAAGTGCTACAAGAGGATCATAAAGAAGCTATGGAACTTTTGCATGAGGATTATGAGAATAAATTCCAAGCCCTTAGCAAAGGTTGAGGCTTTGAGAAAAAGTTGGATAAATTTGTTTCTCATTTTCGGAGACAAGAATTCCTGCTCAAACGTGAAGTAGATGAAGCAAGGGACATTTTAAAGCTTTTAGAGGAAGAGAATAAAAACTTAAGAGATGAACTTGATGCCCTGAAGTCTTCCACTGCTATTGTTACTACTACAGATGAGGGTCGTTCCTTCTTGAAGGCTAAAAATGCAAGGTTGAGTGAGGTGTTGGAGGCTCTGAAGAAATTAAAATATTCTTCTTCATTTTCTCGAGCTAGAGTCAAACCTGGACGAGGTACTATAAAGGAAGTCAAGACCCAACAGGCCCTTACCAATTAAGCTGCACAATTAAAAGCCAAAGATCAAGCCATTGCTGAGATGTACCAGAAGCTACAAACCTTATACAAGAAACTATCCACCCAATCTTCTCATTTACAAGCTAAGGATGGGTTTTTGAAGAAACGGCATTACCAAGTTGATAGATTGACCTTTCAATTCCATAAATAACCAAGAGAAGTCTGGATGGATAGGTACAATGAAGCTCTAGGTCATTTTGATGATAAGCTTCAACAGGTTAAGAATGAGGCTTATAAATGGGGTTGGATGAATGCTTAGAGAGTGATAAAGGTGGATTAAAACAACTCATTATGGGAACGGTATGATCCAATTTTAGTTTATATGTCAGTTGAATTTATATGTCAATTGAATTTATATGTCAATTGAATTTTAGTTCATTATATTCCTCAATGCTTGATTTCAAAATACTTGGGGGATTATGAACTTCATGATGAATTAGAAATCATCTGACCTCCTCACCTGCTTGATCGTCCTAGTATTAGCAATACCAGAATGCTTCAAGATTTTAACTTCATCAATAGATGATCCTCCTGCTGGAATGAATCCTGTTTCAAAAGCTAAAGGAGAACGTCCTGCAGAATGAAGCTTTGTACTTTGTTTTGTTAACACGGTCATGTAATTTCTTTGATTGAATGAAATGGAAATTTTATTACCTTATCTTATGTTGAATGTTAATCCTTTCTTTATCATTAATTCTATTGATACACTTTTATTAAATTGAGTATCAATGATTAATGAGTGTAGATGTTATACTAGCATACTTAGATTAAAATCTAAATTTAGAGCTAGTTAAATGAATACATAGGTTCTACTAGAATACTTAGATTAAAATATAAATTTAGATCTAGCTACCCATGTGTCTCCAAAGGTTTTAATAATGCACCCGAGTATTGGATTTTTGTATTAAATACTAGTGGTGTGACTAGGTGTTTGTGGAATATGTGTTTACATTCCTCCTGAGGAATCTTTGCAACGTTTTTCCTGTACTTTTCCCAGTAGGATAAAGATCTTGTTTTATCCTTATGTTTGTGGACCAAGTTTCTTAAGAATTTAACATCCTGTTGACTTGGACTTTTTGTATCAAGGACCAAATTTGTGGCTTCTTGGAGAAAATTATTGCTTCTATCGAGCAACGTTCAGGGTAATATTTATTGATCTGAGCAATAATTTTTTGAACCGACCAATAATTTATAACTTTTTACCAAGTAGCTAGAGTAGTGCATAGCACTAGTACTCCCCAAAAAAATTAACAATAAAAATGGAAAGAACTGGAGATTTTATTAACACTGCAAGTTGATTTCAAACTGATTACAACATCATTGATAATACTTTCTAAGATGATCTGCATGCCATGGGTTTTTGAATTCTTTGCCTTCCAAGGTTTCAATTCGATAGGTTCCAGGTCGAATCACTGCTGAAATACGATAGGGCCCATGCCAATTGGCCTCAAGCTTGTTATTTTTTTGCAGAACTTTCTTCGACACATAATCTCCTTCCTTTAAGTTAGTCGATTTCATCCTTTTATTGTAAAAATGGGTTGTTCTCTTTTAGTAGGCTGCATTGCGCAAGGTGGCATCTTCTCTCACTTCTTCTAGCATGTTTATATCCAACCTTCTCATTAGGTCACTTACAGGAGAATTAAAATTTAAAACTCTATGGGATGGTAAGCCTAGCTCAGCAAGAATGACAACTTCAGTCCCAAATGATAACATATATGGGAATTCTCAAGTTGTTATTCACGGTGTTGTTCGGTATGCCCACAAAACAGAGCATATCTCATTCATCCAATTTCTCTTGTCATCATCAAGACTTTTTTTCAACCCGTTAAGCAAGGTTTTGTTCATAACTTCAGTTTGTCCATTACTCTGAAGATGTCCTGGAACCGAATGCAATTTTTTAACATTGGATTGAACATAGTAATTTGCAAATTCATCATTGTCAAACTGTGTTCCATGGTCAGTAATGAAAGCATACGTTTCATATGAACTGATAGACCTTTTCATAAGACATGTCTATCAGAGGCTCTGCCTCAACCCATTTTGTAAAATAATCCATGACGAACACCAAGTATTTAAATCTTCCTCGGGTGGTTGGCAGTGGCCCGACCAAGTCTATACCCCACATGGAAAATGGCCATGATAAAGTGATTGGAGTGAGAGCAGCCTGTGGAGTTTTACAAATTGTGGAAAATATCTGACATTTATCACACTTCTTAGCAAAAAAACTCTGCTCGCATTATTGGCCAATAATACCCTTGAGTGTTGATTCTTTACAGAAGTGTTATTCCTTCTACGTGAGCTCCACATGATCCTTCATGCACCTCCTGAATTAGATCTTGGACCTCTGATGGATGCACACAATGCTACAAATTGACCATTAGTCCTCTTCTATAAAACACACCTTTATCTAATACATACCGAGCTGCTTTGTATTTCAACTTCTTTACTTCCACTATATCTGTTGGTAGAGTTTCTTCTTCAATGTATGCTTTGATGGGGTCCATCTATGATAGTCCCATATCTACGCCAATAAAATTGATCATCAAATCTTCATCTATGTTCCTATTGGCCAACATCTCAATAGGGATAGTTCGTCGGAGTTCAATCCTGATAGTAGAGGAAAGCTGAGTAAGGATATCATCTCTGGCATTTTCCAACCTTGGGATTATGTTCATCTGATCAACAAGTAATTTTGTAATGATTTCCATCGCCTTGGATAAATACCTGGTTGTCAATTATCCTTTAGATCCATATAAACCTAGTGTCTGGTTTACTACCAACTGGGAGTCACTATGTGCCACAACTTTCTTGGCATTCAATGATTGGGCTAAACTTAGGCCCACAATAAGAGCTTTGTACTCTGTTTCATTATTTGAATCCTAGAATTGAAAGCGTAGTGCATACTCAATATCAATACCATCAGGAGTGTTAAGTATTATACCTGCCCCACTACTAGTTAAATAAGATGATCCATCAACATATAAGTTCCATATTGGGACGTCATTGTCAAATGCTTGGTCTGTCAAACTCCCGTAGTGGAATATTTTTCTGCAATCACTTTTTTTTTAAAAGTTCTTTGGGAGCTTTTTTTTAACATCATTTTCTCCTAATTCTTGTTCTGCTTGCTGATTTGGTTGCTCAGGGACCTCAGAGTAAGTGAACTCTACTACGAACTCTGCCACTACTTGACATTTAAAAGAAGACCTTGGCTTATATATGATATCATACTCTCCCAAGTCCACATCCCAGTACATTAATCTACCAGATTTCTCTAATTTATGCAAAGCCTACCTTAGAGGCATATCAGTATAAACTATGATTATATGGGCTTAGAAATAGGGTTTCATGCGTCTGAATGCTTCAATCAATGCCAATTCCAATTTCTCCAAGCGAGTGTATCTGATTTCTGCTCCTCGAAAATCCTTACTAGTATAGTATACGGGTTTTTGAACTCCATTCTCTTCTCGAATCAATGCGAAACTCATAGCTGACTCAGAGACGGCTAAATACAGGTACAAATTTTCACTTGTGATTGGGCGGGAGAGCAATGGATGTGACCCCAAATACTTTTCTAATTCCATAAAATCTTTTTCACATTTTTCGTTCCATTCAAAGCTTTTTCTGAGCACCTTGAAGAATGGCAGGCATCTATTTGTAGCTCGGGACACAAATTTGTTCAAGGTTACTACTCGTCCGGTGAGTCTTTGCACATCCTTCTTGCAAGTTGGAGATTGCATTTCAATTAATGCCTTAATCTTTTCTAGATTTACTTAAATTCCCTTTTTATTTACTATATACTCGAGGAACATTCCCTCTTGCACTCCAAAAATGCATATGGTCGATTCAGTGTCATCTAGTTCTTCTCAAGTTGATCAAAAGTCTGGCTTAGTTGGCAATGTGATTGGATGCCTTTTTGCTCTTTGTAAGCATATCATCTACATAGACTTCCATATTCTTGTCTATCTCCTCCTCAAACATCTTAGTGACCAGCCTTTGATATGTAGCACCTACATTTTTCAAACCAAAAGGCATAACATTATAACAGTATGTTCCTCGGGGAGTGATGAAGGAAGTGATTTCCCTGTCCTCAGGTTTCATTTTTATCTGGTTATAACCAGAATAAGCATCCATTAAGCTGAGTAGCTCATGTTCTGATGTTTCATCCATGAGTTAATCTTTTCAGGGCAGAGGAAAATGAGCCTTTGGATATGCTTTATTTAAATCTGTGAAGTCTACACACATTCTCCACTTGTTGTTTTTCTTTTTGACCACAACTACATTGGCCAACCAGTCTGGGTATTTCACTTCATTGACAAAAGTTATTTTCTGAAGTTTTTCAACTTCTTCCTGTATGGTTTGGTTCTTCTCGGGGCTGAACACTCTTCACCTTTATTTGACTGATTTAACTTCTTTATTTACATTGAGCTCATGACAAAGGAAATTGGGATCTATCCCAGACATGTCTTCATGACTCCAGGCAAACACATGCTTTCTCTGTTTAAGGAAGCTCACCAGTTCTTGTTTAAGAACAGGATCCAATGTTGTACCTATTTGAGTGATGCGCTCCGGTTTTTCATCATCTAACACAATGATTTCAATTGCTTACACAATATTTCCCTTTACCAACTCTATTTCCTCTCTTGGATATAAGGTTTCAACCTCAGATTCTTCATCAAGCTCTGGAGTATCCACTTGGTAAGTAGTGGTTTTTTTATTTCTTTTAAATCTTCTTGCTAGGCAGAAGAGTAGTAACACTCCCAAACTACTTTTTGATCACCTTTCATAATTACCACACCAAAATTAGTAGGGAATTTTAGGCACTAATGAATAGTGGATGGTACTGCTTCAAACTTCTTTAAACCCACTCTTCCCATGATTATATTGTAAGATGAATGGACGTTTTTATCCACTACAAAGAAATGGATCTTATCTATTCGGATAGCTGGCCAAGTGCCTATCATCACCTCCATTTTAATGGTTCCCAAAGGAAAGACTTTCTCACCTGCAAAGCCTATTAGTGGTCGATGATAGGGCTCTAATAGACAAAGTTTAAAATCCAAGTTGTTGAAATCAGGATAAAACATGATATTCGTCAAACTGCCATTATCTACTAATACTCTAGAGACAATAATTTCTTCCTTTCTGACTTTGATTACCAATGGGTCATCATGAGGATACAGTACTCCTGAAATGTCATTTTTAGGGAAACCAATTACTATTTTATCTTTGTTAACCTTCCTTTGTCGATCTTCCTCTGCAAGGTTGATCCTCTATATATACGAGCAAGATTGCGCCTCATGGAGGTAAGCTTTTCACTCTATCGTGTGATATTCTCTTCCTGCATCTCTACTTGTAATCATTTGGCAATCAAAAGAACCAAAATTGATACAAAATACCTCACATTCTTGTTGTCGGGGTTTTTTAGGGAGATCCGCATCAACATCCTGATCATCTTTATGATTTCTTTTCTTCTCCTCTCTGGGCTTGCAAGGAGATTTTGTTCTACGCCGAATTTCTTCATTGTTATGTCGATCAACATACTGATTCATCTTTCCTCTTCGGTTGAGAGTTTCAATCTCATTTTGAAGAGCTATGCAACGCTCTATTGTGTGACCATGAACCGTGTGGAATTCGTATTACTTAGTCTTATCTCTCTTGGCCAACGAACATCTTTGTTATGCTTGATTTCTTCCAAAACATAGTGAATTACCATGGTTAATGGAGTATAGTTGTTGTACTTCTTGAGTCTCTCCAAAACTCCTTACTGTTTTGATTCCCGATGTTCTCTGGGGTCTTTATGATCTTTTTTATCATTTTTTCCATCAACTTTTTTTCCCGAGCTACGATTGGCTGCATTGCTTCCTCGACATTCATGATCTTTGCTTATTTAGCCATTAAATATGTCATTGTCTTGGGAGGATCCTTGGCAAGAGTGTAATACAATTTTTCGAGGAGCAATCTACTCATGAGGGCGGTTATTACAGTTTTTTCCTCATAATCTACGACTTCTAGTTTCTCGTTATTAAAACGAGTGATGTAATCTCTCGTGCTCTCTCCTTCTTTTTTACTCACATTAAGTAGGTGTGCCACCCTTTTCACAGGCTTTGCTCCAAAGAAAAAGTTGTTAATGAATAGCTCGGCCAGTTGGTTGAAGCTAGAAATTTATCCCCGATGAAGACCATTATACCAGATTTGGGCAGATCCAATGATTTCAAAAAATGCTCTACACCTCATTTTATCGAGGATGGCATAAATGTCAGTAGTCGCCTGGTAGTGTCCTATATGGAGGACGGTATCAGTTTTTCCATAATATTTGGGTGTTACTACTGGAGCCTTGAACTTTGCTGGAGTAGGGTAAATCCACGATTGTTTGCACAAATGGAGACCCTTTTACAAAACTTCTTTGTAATGGGTTTCTTGTCTTTTCCATTTATACCAATCTATATTCTAGTCTTTGTATGGAGCCTTTCCATGCATCATTATAAGTACTAAATTTATGTGTTGTAGCTTTATTAGTTGTTGAGGTTTTTTCCTGATGTCATTGCTTGGTCCTACTAGCAGTTCGTCGGGCATTTGATCTAGATTTAGTTGTGCTTTCCCTTTGATCAGATGGTCATCAGATATTACCAAATCTTGCCCTGGGAACACTTATGTTCCCCCTGGGTCCCAAAGGATCGAAGGGAGAAGAACGGCTTATTCTCTCTAAGGCACTTGGCCTCTCTAGAGAATAAGACTGCGTGTGGAAAGATTTCGATGTCCTGAGTAATGAAGTTGACCTTGTATGGTAGGAGACATCTCTTGTCGATATCGAGTGGCTCCTCCAACCACCTCTTGGTGGGGGTGGTGTCATTTTCCCTTGAGCAGATAGAGAAGGTACTCTATCTTGAAGAGTTTGTGCAGGTTTCCCGATAGTATCTTGCATAGCCTCTTGGCCTCTTGCAAGACTGGAAAGAATTCCAGTTAAATCATTTGCAGATGGAGGAGCCGAAGGGATAGGTGGAATACCTTCTCTCTTGATACTTGATTTAGGAATATCAGTCATTTAAATGTTTGATTGAGTGAGATTGATTAAAAAATTTGTTCCCACAGCGGGCAATAATCTGCTGATGCAAAAAACAAGACTAGGCTAATTAGTTGATCAAAGATAAATAAAAAGAAAAGAGACGAGAAAATTGTAAAGTGGTTCGGCTTAATGGAAGAGCCTACATCCACTATTGTGTATTGCTTTGGGATTATTTAATTGTCTATCTTTTCGTGTCCATTGTATGTAGGGTTTAAAATGTATTTATAGCCCCCTCGGGGTGTATAAGAACTGGAATATCAAAAGATAGAATGTCTTTATATAGCAGACATTTACATCTATACAATCATTAATGTATACAGTTGTTGGCATTTTCCTATCATCGTTGGTCGGCATCCCTGGTGTTGGTCCGTATTTTATCCTTGATGACTAGGATTAATCTTCCATTGTACAACACGTGTCAGTATCTGAATGGTCCATATAGATGGACAATTTTTAGTATCAACAACTACTTAGTAGGAATTTCAATAAGTTGGGTTCAACTTCATTAATGGAGAAGATAATTCAGGTTCTAGTTCTGTTGAATAGTTCACAACCTAGATACGGAGTTAACATCCTATCAGAATGGTTGTGATACAATCCTAGTAGTTTATCAGTAATTATGGGAACCTATATGATTGTTCAAGAACTTATATAATAGTTTAAAAGATAATTATGAACGGTATATCTAGGAATGTATTAAATAGGGTCACGTATGAGATATAATTCTAAAGGATGTCTTAATTTGACTTAGGTAATCTCACACCATTTGCAGAAGGGTTCATACATTCTCAATCCCGAGTATTATGAGGATTGGAATTCTTATATGATTGTTTCTTTAATTATTGTGGGTATGATTTGATATTATATTGAATCAAATGATCCCCTCATATTAGGTGACAGTTGTGTGAGTAGGTCTGAGATCATAATTCAAAGGAATTCATGTCTGGGGATACCTTGGGTTGTGATACCTTGTGATACACTTACAAGATTTATTTTTGCAAGTTAAACCTCATTAGTGGATTATTTTATAATTTGGTGGAGTAGAAAAAAAAGTTTAGTCTAAGAATCAATGAATTGATTAGATGTTTGCTAAAGTCAATTAGCAAAAAATTGATTTGATGAAACAGGTATCAGAATCTTAACATGTGGAATTGATCAGATTGTGCACCATTATTAACTTTGCAAATAAGACCCCATTATATCCGAGTGATTTATGAGATAATTAAATTGGAGTGCGATCATAATTATTTAATGGAATTAATTATGATTGACTAATGAAAGGAGATAAATAATGATATTCGTGGTTTGGTATTTCAATATTTATTTGGGAGCCAATTTAATTATTTGTCTTGGGTACCTTGTACAGTCCATATACCCAAGTTGTTAGACCCAAATTCTCAAGAAACCAAGTTTGGCCCAAGCCCACATTTCAATCATGTATATATTAGTTTATCTTAGGGTTTTAAGATGCATTATTCATTATCGGGGTTTGAGAAGGGTGAGAGAAAATACTATTCACATTTTTATGAAGGAGTCTGGAGAGAGAGGACCCTATCTCACTCAAAAGAAAGAGCTTTCTTCTTCAAAGGTTCCTACACACCTACCTAGATTTAGGTGGAATATATATTAGAAGATCCAAGAATTTGGAGTGTTCTAGAAAGCTTTTGGAGAATCAAAAGAAGGAATCCCTGAATCACCATCAAATACTTTTCTCCCCATCGGATTGCAATTCGACTTGCAAAGGTATTGTAATTTAAACCATAGATTCATTTTTTGGACCTAGTTTTTCAGTTTTATTCTTTCTATTGCATAATCATTCAAAGATTCTAGGGATGAAAATTTTACTCCGCGTATGTATATCCCCAACAATATTGACATTAATTACAAAAGATAAATAACCCAGATCATACTACCCTATGCCACAGGGTCCGTAATTAAATACATATGCACAATCCAGTGTACATATATAATGACAGCCTAGAGTAATCAACCAACCCTGGAGCGACCCAACAAAGTGTAGTTACCCAGCTCATACCATCCATCATCCGTACATATATACCAAAACATAATCATTCAATGACCGAGCAATAACCCAACTCCGTCCCCATATTTATCCACAGAGATTACAGTACTTTAAATAAATCCATTATTAAGAATATACCATAACCATCTATTGTTAATAATTATCTTCATTATGACTAACCCAACCTCATTGAATTTTAACAATTTTAGATTGTTATGTACACCTCTTGATTTAAGTTTCACATATAAAAGTGTATTCCTAAATTAGTCTCATGACAATAATTAAGTCCCACATGTACCCATACGCATATGCAAATATATACCATCTTATACATAACTGCCTAATCGCATAATTTGCAATATGAAACCACCCGCGAACCCAACATATAGATATTCTACATACTCATACAAACATTGTCCTCACAACTTCACTAAATACACACACACACACACACACACACACACACACACACACATATATATATATATATATATATATATATATATATATATATATATATATATATATATATATATATATATATATATATATATATATATATATATATATATTGATAGATAGATAGATAGATAGATAGATAGATAGAGAGATAGAGAGAGAGAGAGAGAGAGAGAAAGATGATCCTATACATATAAACTCGAGACTAAACCTATAGTCTAATAATTATACGCAAAAATATAGCTATGCAAATATAAGCCAACGCATGTGGTACTCCACACCAATAAAAATAACTACACTCGAACTAACCCCACCTCAACCATGTGGTCACGGAGTTACCAAATCCACTATGCACAATACATAATTATACATGAAATAAAGCACATATAGGATATAACATACCACTAGTATACCCAAGGTCCACTAAAACTCCTAACCGAATTATACAAATAATTATAGGTTTCATGCATATAAACCCTAATTATAATACCCTAGGATTACCCATATCGCAATTAAACTTTAATAATAGTTTATAGTTGGTATATTAATTAAATCTCTTATAAAAATATACCCAAAAGAACTTCATGAACTTACCCAATGAAAAATAAATCAAAAACTGCATAAACCAAAAGTTCCTGAAAATTCTCCAACCAACAAAACTGGATCGATCCATCTCCAGGCCAAATTGATCCACCATCCAGATCGATGTGAGCTTTTGCTGGATTGAGCCAATGGGTCCAATGTGATGATATCGTCTTGAAGTTCATTAAAAGCGGTTGTGAACTCAACCAAATTCATCCAACAACCTCTAAACTGCAACCATATCGTTCATCCACACACATAAACTGTTGATTAATGTATATAACGAGTTTTCTATGAGATTTAACTTGAATTCCAACACAATTAAGGGTTCAAATTCATATATTGATATTCTAACCCCAACTTCATCTTATTCATTCAATTGGGACAAATTAACATATGATTAACATCAATAATTTTATTAAACATGTGATTACACATTAATTAACAATTTAAACTATAAAACAAATCATATTTGCAACATTTAACGATTCAAAACATATAAATCAAGGGTTTCCAACAATATAATCCATATACTTCTACGTTAAATATTATTCTTAGCATGAACACGGGTTCAATCAATTATTCAATTCAGATTTACAATAGACATGTTTAAAAATTAGATGTTACAAATCCAAAATCATTTATAAACCCTAAGAGCATGCTCCTAACCAATTGATTCATATGAACTGATGAAATTCATAAATTAATTATATTAATACAATAAGGAGGATATTATTTCTTGCATTAAACGAAGCTCAATCTTTTATTAAACCCTCTTGATTTTTCTTCCTCTTCTCCCAAACCTTACCTTTTGCTGATAGGTTTTAAATATGATGTATTATGAGGGTTATTAGCTTGTTTAAAATCCTAAACTCATGGGTCCACTATAAGCCCACTCTTGGACACAAAATAAGCCCAAACACTAACCCAACACTTTTAAAACTTTCCCCAAAGGTGTACCTACCTCTGGGGTCTAATTTTCCACATTAAAAATACTATTCTTGGCCTTTATACTCCCCTAGAGTCTAGTCCAACCAAAATAACCTGCAATACCAAACTAATTACATTTGTGCTAATTTAATTTATGAGTCATTCACATATTATTTAAAATTATCAATTTAAATTATGGTTAATAATCTAAACCAATTAAACCCAGTAATTTACCTGCTAATTCACCCGAGTCAATATTAATTAATAATTATATAATGATAGTTTATTTAATTCCCAAAAGTGACGCATTATATTCTCCCTCCTTAACAATGGAATTTCATCCTCGGAATTCTCTCAAGTCATATCACATAAAGAGACATACAAATGGTAAGCCATTGGAACCATATCTCTACACCTAGTATAAACTCATACGTCGGATGAATAATACAAGTAAGGAAACCCTTGCATATACTCGTACCCTAGCCTTTGAGCGCTAGACCCAAGAGCTAATGAAATCTCCCGATAAAAAATGCCTAAACCAAGGCCGGCATTTCTGAGTGCTAAACCCAAGAGCTAATGAAATATCCCAATAAAAAATGCCTAAACCAAGGCTCAACATTTCTCAACACTAACCCATGATGCAAAAAATTAACCATGTTATAGCAATCACACATGACAATTATATTTAACAGCTCAACCACGATGCTAAAAATCAACTATTCCATTCTTCTAAATAGCTCACTCATGCTATAACAGACCAAACTGAGCCATCCTACCTAATAACTCATTCACGTTATGGCGAAACTACCTACCAAACAAATCAATACATAACCCATGCTATGAAATTCACTTGTTTTAAAATTGAATATTACCGCAAGTGCAGAGGCTATTATAGTACAACTTATGCAAGTACGACTTGAACCCACAAAGATTTGTTCAATTTTCTATGTTTTTAACTTTTCAACAAGATGGTAAAATGTAAATATGTGAATTATAATCTAAAACTAAAATAAAAGCAATTAATGGGAACAACGAAGAATATGTAACTAATCATGGAAGAAAGTAGGATTTCAGATCCATTTATCAATTTTAACTAATATTAAACATTAATTTAATTTCATCATTTTTTATTTTATAACTCAAATTAAATCGACTCTCATTGCGTTCAATTCAGAAAATAAAATATTTAAGTTCACACAAAATTTAACGTCTCTAATTTAGACAGCTAAAATCCCTTTTCCTTTAAAAATATCAATTTTAAGTTTAAATGTAGTCTTTTAGCATGAACTATCAAAGTAATCGAATGCAAGCATAACCCATCAAAAAGTACTCACGCCAAAAATTGAAATACAAATTATCAATTTTAAGTCAACTTTGTATTTAAGCATGAGATATCAAATAATTTATTGTAAGCATAAATGATGATACCAAAAATTGTATAACCAAGTCAAGATGAATATAAGCTCAAACTGGAATAACAATGGACTGGATGCAGCAATATATATATATATATATATATATATATATATATATATATATATATATATATATATATATATATATATATATGTGTGTGTGTGTGTGTGTGTGTGTGTGTGTGTGTGTGTGTGTGTGCAGAAAGAGATGAGGATAAGAGGAAATAACCCATATATGTAAGTGGTTCAACCAATCATGCCTACTCTACTGTGTAGGGGTGAGTAAGTTCACTATAAGCTTTGCCTCTAACGGCCAAGTGATACGATGCACTCATTTTCTCTCTCTATTGTGATTTTAATAGAGTTTTAGCTAGGGTTGTGAATAGTCGATCCCCTATAAAGTAGAAGATGAATAGTAGATATAGTTCTTGGGGGTGTAATGTACCCACTAAGCATTCAATGAGCATGTGCCAAATGAGCTAGCTAATCTGCAGAAGACACCTGGCACTGTGACAAGTAGGTCATGATGATCAAATATTCCCTCACATGAGAGAATGATTTGGGTCTAACGGTTTTGGTCCACGTGTGGTATGTGCCCACGCGCGCATCCTCACGTATCTCCCAATACACGCGCCATGTCAGCTATGTGACCTCGGCTGACCACAGTGGCCGAGGGTAGATTTGTAGATCTATGAAACACTGAGGAGTTGACACCTATAATTCTAATTGATCTTGGCCTATATTTTTTGGCCTGAAGGTGGACAGGAATGAGGATACTCAATCACTGAAAACAATACAGGTTACTCATGCTTGCTGGTTACTAAAGGTTAAGGCCGAGGCATCCTTAACTGCTCCATCGATCGAGTCAGCCTAGCCAAGTTACAATGCCCCACTTCTAGATAGTTGGTAAAGTTCATCTATGGCCAAGTCTATGTGATGGATAGGGCCACACTTAGCATATGAATCACCCCATAACCCTTAGTCTCTGACGTGTGAATGAGGCTGAGGGGTAACGATGTGTTGTCGTCTGGTGATACTGATCATAGTTATTGAGAGGACACATGGCAGCTATTAAGTGAATGGAAGCTTTGTGTGACAACTTTCACAGTTCTCATAGGGCTGTGTCTAATCGAGGCATGAATGACGTCTTAAACACTTAGGTTTTTCGTGCTTGGCATGATGAGGCATATAGGGAATCGTGTGCCACTTTGTAAAATATGCACAAATCATTACTAGTATTTAAATGGTTTTTTTAAACTATTTTCTCTTTCCTTTCTTCTCAATCCTTCGCGCCTCCTCTCTTTAGAACCTGGTCTTTCTGCCTCCTGTTCCTATGTTTCCAGGCATCTCCCAAGGCCATTCTTGCTTCCTCGTTCTTTGATTCCTTCCAACTAACCTTTTTTTTCCACTTCTTTCAAGCTTGTTTAGTTTTCTAGCACGTTATAAGGTTTTTCAATTTTTTGGTGAGTTTTTCTACATTTCAGCAAATGTCTTGGGTGGTTAGGTTTTACTTCTTAGTAGTTCCTAGAGGTTTTTGAGTAGGTATAGGTTCTGGGGAGCTTTTTCTACTTATCTTTTGGCTTGCTTGCTCTTTTTCTGAGCTTTTTTAACTCACTTCGGCAAAGTTTCGTCATCTTCTCAGGCCAATCTTCAAACTATTCTTACCTGTTTCTTTCTAAAATGATTCACTTTCCACCCTTTGATCCTTGGGTAAAAGTTACTCAAACCCTTAAGTTATTTGCTCCCTTTATGTTTTTTATTTCTAGTAGCTCAAGTGTTGCCTTGGCTCTTAGATGTTGCAAGAGCTTTATAAGTTAGCTGAAGAGTTTCCTTTACTTAGGGAGAAGCGCTTTCAGGAGATTCGTAGGGTAGAAGAAGAGTACGAGGCAAAGCGTAGAGATGATCCCATTTGGGTACGACCCATTTTCCCTATCCCTCTGAAAACCATATACCCTTTTCCCTCCAAGGCTAGTAGGGACGAGATGACTGGATCATCATCTACTCCGGACGATAGGAGGGACTCATTCGAGGAGGCCATGGGGATGACCCCATCTCATATTGTTGACCCTGAGGTAGTTGAGACCTCAACTTGCACCACATCATCAAAACAAGTTGAGTCTCCCCGACTGAGATGACTCTTCTCCCCAAATCATGGATGAGGATGCTTCTAGTGGGTCTTCAGTCCAGATCATCTCTAAATCTACCGAGCGGATCGTAAACATAGCCATTCCACCATTCATCGTCCCTCTGAGTGCCATGAAAGGCGATGAATTTTAAGAGAGTTTCCCAGATGGACTTCTGCCATCCGAGGCCAATGCAGTGAATGAGGCCAAAAATGATTATGGTAGTAGCTTTAAGGAAGAGTCCCCTGCTAAGTATACTTTTGCTTAGTGGGTTCCCTCATTAGTAAAAGATTCTGACCTCCTCCTCTAGAAACACCTTTATGGCATTAAGTCTGACATAACCATACGCGTACAGGTCGAGGGAGAGAGGACATATGGTGGCCGAGAGGGAAAAATTATAGTTTACGAGTAGATGTTCAAACTTGGCTTCGGGTTACCCTTTCACCCTGTCATACGAGACATTCTTTACAGATTGGAGCTTGCTCCGACCCAACTGGCGTTTAATTCTTGGCGAGTCATCCTCGGCTACATCACACTGTGGCTGAAAAATAACATGGATAACCCTTCCACAGATATCTTCAATGCCTACTTCCACACATCGTCTTCTAAGAACCAGGCAGGCTATTATCATTTGGAGGCAAAGAAGCCTGACAACAAGATAAGATAGGTCACCCAAACTTCTAACCATTTCTGTAAGATGAGGTCCTTTTTTTAATCTCTGAAGCTTGGGAATTCTAGGCCAATGTTTATCAAAGGACGAGCCAAGAGTTCCTTAGAACTGGCCGAACCCTTCAAGGTGGGCCAAATTGGACCCCAGCCTGAGGGTACCAAATTGAGAGAGGGTGACGTACTTGCAGAGCTTGGGGAAGGAAGGTATTCTTTCCTAGTATGAGGACATAGTGACTCATGCTCTTTTAGATAAGGACGGCCTATGCGTTGACCCCCTGGCCGAGCCATGTGAGTGATATTTATTTTTAATATTATCTTTCAAGTGTTATATTGTCTCCGACTTTTATTGTTACTTATCACTTCTTCTCTTGAACCGCAGATCATCCACCACACATTTCAGATGACCTATGGGATATGATTGCCCTAAGTTTGAAAAACATTCTGAAGAAGGGGGGCAAGAATCCCATAAACAAGACTGCTACTTATGGGTCAACCCATCCTGAGGTCGACCAAAAATGAAAGGCATCCCCTCCCCCGGTCGATACCCGTCTGAACAGTCAGATGAGGCTAAGGATAATTCCATTATCCACACATTCACAGATTTCTCCTTCATCCTCGGCCCCCAGCTCATCATCTGGGGAGACATTTAAGCATTATTGGGTAGCTTACATCGCTCAACTAAGGACTACTCCTAGTACGATCTTTCCGTCAACATCAAGGGCTAAGAGGGCCATGTTTCATGCCCCTTTCAAGGAAGATTAAAACTTTTTGTCTAAAGCCCTGCCTCCCCAAGTCATTGACTTTAGTCTTAACTCCTTGGCTCAGGTATTGGCACTTTCTTAATAAACTCTTGTCTCGTCTCTGATAAGTACATTCTAACTTTTTCTAATCATTTTACAGGATGTGTGTGGTCTCGCCTTGGCCTCCAGATGGATGATCGAGAACTATCATAAGGTTCGTGAGGCCAACAAGGCCTTGAGGTCTGAGGAGGAGCTGAATGGAAAGCTCAAGGATAGCCGACGCGACTATCAGAAGGTTTTGTATGCTCTAAAGAAGAGGGACACGGCTCTATAGATGAAGAATGATCTTCTGAAGACCCAGGGTGAACCCCTGAAGAAGAAGGATGAAGACCTCTCAACTTTAACTTCCCAATATGTTAGAGATATTGATGTCGCTATTACCTAGTCCAAATTCAAGGATTTACCAGTAAAGTCTCTACAAAACATAAGGGACGAAGCCATTAAAGCATACAAGTCCAGTGATGAGTTTGGAGGTTTCGGCTTGGAGTAATTTGAGAGGGGACTTAAGATAGCCTATAGGTGGGTCACCACTAACTTTGCTGAAGTAGTCTCCTCCATCCGCTCTGAGTTGGAATCTTCTGACATAGAGGACTCTTTTATGGTCGATGCCCTGGAATACATTGACGATCTGCAGACAGTCAAGGCCAATAAAGTGACACGCGATACCCTTCTTATGGATACCAATGCCTTAGTCGTCTCTACTCAGGCAGAGGGAACTTCCAGTGGGTTGGCCGTGGTAGTTGAGCAAGCCCATGCTGATGAGAGCGCTAAAAATACAGAGCCCACTACATAGGGTGGTCGTCTATGACCTATACCCTCCTGTCTGTAATAGCTTAGTTTATTTTGGCAAACTCTTATTTCTTCTTACTTCATTTATGAACATGACTCACATTTAAGCTGAATATGTGGTGTTTGTTCTCTTATATTTTCTGAATTATCTTTGCCTTTGTATGCATGTCATCGTCTGATGTTTTGGTCAACTAACCATAACCATAATGAAATGATTTTCAATTTCAAAGTCCCCTCTCGTCGTTTTGAGAGTGTATGGATGAGTGTCATCTAGTCCATTCACTGTCGTCTCGACTGAGAGAGTTTATCCACCAAGTTAATGATGTTTAATAATGAACCACACTTAAGTGATTTTAAATTCGAATCAACCAAATTATGGTGTTGTATCATAAGTTCCCTCTCGTCATTTTGAGAGTGTATAGATGAGAGTCATCTCATCCATGCACTGTCATCCCGACCGAGAGAGAATTTCCACTAAGTTAATGATGTTTAATAATGAATAATACTTAAGTGATTTTCCCATCTCTCGGTGTTTTAGAAAGTCTGTGGACAAGGCCAACCCCATCTGGACTATCATGTCATCGAGAGAAATCTTAAGCTACTTCACCACGAATGATATTTTATGGCTTAAAATGATTTGGCACATGCAAGCAATAAATACTTAATCAATAGACAAGATAGAAGAGAACACTTGAGAAATTTTCATTCATAACCTTATTTTCTTTTACATAGAAGAATGAAACAAATACAGATGGGGCTTGATACAAACTTATTGGTAATATATTTTTACGTAATCGACATTCCAAGGGTTGGAGAATGGTTCTCCAGCCGATATGTCCCTAGAACCACTTCTTCGACCACTTTGTAAGGGTCATGCCAGTTCGGATGAAGCTTATTGGGTTTTTGCCAAGTCTTCTTCAGAACAAGATCCCCTACCTTTAATGGTTTGGCTTTCACCCTCTTATTATAGAAATTTATTTCCTTCTACTAATAGGCAGCTTGTTTAACCTCAATATCTTTCCTCCATTCTTCCACTAACTCTAGATCAAATCTTCACTCGGCATTATTCTCTTTTGGGTCATATGTCTGAACCCTATGGGTTAGAAGACCAATCTCTGAGGGAACCACGTCCTCTGATCCGTACACGAAAATGAATTGAGTCTCCCTAGTTGGGGTTATCTCCTCCATCATGTATGCCCATAGGACAGCATACACTTCTTCAACCCATTTCCCCTTAGCATCTTTTAACTTTTTCTTGATCCCATGAAAAATCGTTATATTCGTCACTTATGTCTGCCCATTGGCCTGGGGTTGGTCGGGAGTTGAAAAGAACTGCTTGATAACAACTTTCTTACAATAGTTATCTAAGGACACATTCTTGAACTGTTTTCTATTATCTGAGATCAGAGTATTGGGTAGACCACACCTGAAATTTTATATTCTTCCACATAAATTAGAATGTCTTATTTTTAGTGATTGTAATCATTGACTCGGCCTCTACCCACTTTAAGAATTAGTTAATTGCAATGATCATATTTTGGTAATTATTGGCATCTCTTGGCAAGGGTCCAACCAAATCGATCCCCCAGACCGTAAATGGTCAGGGAGAGGTGATAGAAGTGAGAAACTGTTAAGGTTGATGAGGAATGATGGAAAACCTATGGCATTCATCGCACTTTTTCACATATGACACCGCATCTTTTATCAATGTCGGCCACCTGTATCCTTGAGTTATTATCCTCTTCGCTAAATACCGCCCTCCTATATGGTTTGAACAAGATCCCTTGTGCACATCCCTCAGATATTGTCTACCTCCATTGGGTGGACGTATAAGAGTAGTGGTACGAGTAAGCCCTTCTTATACAACACATCTCCAATGATGGAGAATTTAGCATCTTTATACCTTAGCTTCTTTTTCTCAGCCTTAGAGTCTGGTAGCACCCCATCTCTAATATACCTCACGATAGGATCCATCCAAGAAGCTCTCATATTTAATTTTAGATAAAATTACAACTAACTTTCCTCCTCTTTGATGCTTGGTCGGTATAATATCTCCATGGGTACTTACCTTCGGATCTTTGTTTTGATAGTCGACGCTTAGCTAGCCAAGGCATCAGCTTAGCTATTATCTAGTCGCAATGTCCTCTTCAACTTCATTTCTCTTAAGTGCTTCATCACGGCTCTTACCCTTCCTATTCTATCGTCTTTGGCCTCATACACCCCCAAAATATGATTCACGACCCACCTGGAGTCACTATGTACCAAAATCTTATCGACGTTCAGTGCTCGGGCAAGGGAGAGGCCTACTAGGAGAGCCTCATACATCGACTCATTGTTGGAGGGTTTGAAGCTGAACCTCAGTGCATATTCAATATCGGTCCTGTCTGGGACCAACACTATAAGACCTTATATGCTTCCTGCTTCACATGAGGAGCCATCAACAAATAAGCTCCATATTATTCCCTCTATTGTGAAACTACCCTCTTCCAGGGTTCTATTCTTGAAGAAAAATTTTTCTTCTTCATTTTCACCAACTCTGCCTCTTCCTACCCTTGTATTGGCTTGGGATGGGGTGAGCCACATCCCCTTTTCCTCTTCATCGACCAAAGGTACAATTTCATCTGTATCAGCCTCATCCCAGGTGAACTCAGCCACGAAGTCTACCAATGCTTACCCCTTGATAGTTGTCCTTAACTGGTAGATGATATCAAATTCTCTCAACTCTATCGCCCAAGCCATTAATCTCCCCGACTTCTCAAGCTAGTGTATGATATGACGAAGTGGTGAATCTGTGAGGATGACCATTATGTGGGCCTAGAAGTACGGATTTATCTTCCTTAAAGTGTGGATTAGAGCATAGGTCAGCTTCTCCATCTTGGGGTACCTTTTCTCATCCCCCTAGAGGTCCTTGCTATTAAAATACTCCGACCTCCATACTCCATCCTCCTCTCCTACAGTAATAGCGCTGATAGACGACTCTGAGACTGCTAGATACAAATAAATATTCTATCCCAGGACTGGCCTTAACAATAATAAGGGAGAGTCGAGGTAGGACTTCAGCTCTTGAAAAGCCTTGTCACACTCCTCATTCCATTCAAAATATTTTCTGAGAACTTTAAAAAATGGAAGACATTTATCAGTGGCTATAAACACAAACATGTTAAGTGTTGCCACTCGTCCAGTTAGTCTCTAAAATTCTTTGATTGTCATCTAAGTCTTCATCTCCATTAAATCTATTATCTTTTCTGGGTTGGACTCTATCCACCTCTTATTCATGATGAAGCCCAACAGGTTTCCTGCTCTCACGCCAAACACACACTTAGCGGGGTTGAGTTTAATTCTGAACTTATCCATCGTGTCGAATATTTGCTTGAGGTCAGCCACATGTGTGTCGGCCTTGAGGCTCTTCGTAAGCATGTCATCAACATATACTTCCATTGCCTTCCCAATCTTCTCCTCGAACATCTTGTTGACTAGCCTCTGATATGTTACCCCATCATTCTTTAGACCAAAAGTCATGACTTTGTAGTAGTAAGTCCCTTTGTCGGTAATAAAGGCAGTCTTCTCTTCATCGGTTGGGTTCATAGTGAAGAACCTTATACTCTTGACTCACTTGAGTCTACATTGTCTAAGTGCTCATCTAGTTTGTAAATAGTGACAAAATTGAGTCCATTCCCAGGATTCCAAAACGCCTCAGACTCTACTATTTATTCCACTTGATTGATTGTTTAAAGGTATATTCTCAATCACCTACACACACACATTAGGATTGCATTTATATCATATATATTGCGTAAAATGATTGTGTGAGATTTGTGTGTGTTTAATCCCATTTAAAATCGGTTTTATTAATTGTTTAGGAATTTTTAAGGATTTTTAAATAATTTTTTAGAAATTAAAATGTGGATTAAAAAGCTTTGGGGGTTATTTTGTAATTAGTGTTTTTATGCTTTCATCCCTGAAAGTTGGTTTGGGTAGGATCCAAAAGCGCTTGAGACTTCAGGGGAGCTGTGTAATTATTTTTAGATGTGCGTGTGTAAGCCAATCTTTTCCCTACACCTATCAACCTGATATCGGTTCGATTTATGTTTATTGGTAGACTTAGTTGCTTAGTTACATCTCAACCCTTGGATTGTTTTTATCAACTCTATGCATGCGTCCAATCCCAATCTCTGTAAACCTCTCTAAACCAATCAGAAAGCATTTAACTCACCGCCTCTTCTAAACCCTTGGATGGAAGTCAACAGGCCAAGACTAAATCTCAGTCATTAGATTCACCTCATCCTTCTCGATCCTTCCTTGCTCCCTATAAAAGGATGCTTACCCTTAGCCTTTAGAATACTTTTGGTATTTCATATAAAGAGAGGAGAAGAGAGAGAAGAGATAAGAGAGGGAAACTAAAGAAAGAGAAAACCAAACTCGTTCAAACCCTACTCAGCTTCAAACCCTAAGTCATATTTTCTTAAACAATTTACACCAAACACCAATACTGGGTGTTTGAGAGTGATGCTTGTAGTAGTTTGAAAGCTGTTTGTGGTTCGAATCCTCTTGAGTTTGAGATCTTGTGTCCAACTTAAGCATTCCAGTTAGCTCTGTATTTCTTTTTTATAGAAATTATAGATCTGGTCTTTTATGTTATATTACACTTAGATCTGCACATTTTAGTTTCTCATCTTGAGAAATTGTATTTGTTGATTAAAGTTTTTCTGTAAATGTTTTGATCTACTCTATAATCAACAAAATTATTTTATGTTTCTAGTTCTTTGGAAACAAGACTTTTGACCTATTTGGAATCGCAATTGGTGGTTTCCAATTTCAAAATCATTTTCAAAACCCTCTAAAATTGGATATGACCTTGGCAGCCTTACGAGCAAGGTAACCTTTGATTCCGGGATTAATTAAAAGGTCAAACAAAGTTCTTTTGTTTCCTCAGAAAAGAGAAACTAAAAATCACAGCATATAGATCTAATTTGTAATTTGATAGGACTGTTTATATAAAATAAGTGTGCGTGTGTGCATGCATGTGTTAGAGCACCATCACAAACACTTGACACACTACAACACAGAACTGTTGGTTTTAAGATCTTGAATCTTTGAGAGTCGACGTAAAGAGTGGAACAAAGTGGAGAAGTTAGCAAACTGGGAAAGCCACATCAACATTAGAACTGCAGAGAAGTTAGAATCAAACCAGTTTGTACATTTCTAAACTTGTATGGGTCTAATTTGTGTGCTTGTGTGTTAAATTGTTTGTAACTTTTATATTTTGTTTTAGTGTATTTTTGGTTTGTGACTTAGAAGTCACCGTGGATGTTTCCTCAGTTGGGGGAGGTTTTACCACGTAAAAAATGCCTTATCCTTAACCTTTCTACATCTCCTCATCTCATTCTTGTTGGTGTGATGATTTAAACATTTTAGTTTTATTTTTCAAAACTAGTTAACTAATCTTGAACAAAGCTCGTGCATGTTTTATTAAACACATATTGTGTTAATCTGTTTTGTTTTTAAAAAAAGAGTTTCCTCAAAAAATAGTTCAGAGTTACTTCAATAGTTTAATCTTTTATTTAACGGCCTAAGTAACAGATTTTTCAATTGGTATCAGAGCTTTGGAAATTTCTTTTTAAAAGATCTTGTGAAAGTGCGGAAGCCCCCAATTTTTAAATTCAAATATAATGAAATGGTTCAAATTTTAATTTTTTCAAAAGTTATTTAAAATTGTCTTTTCTTAAAGAGAACAAACCAACTTATGAAAAAATTAAAACTAAACGAAAAGTGAAATTAAACTACACACACAATTTTCCTTTAGACTTAAACACACATTAATCCAATTCAAGTTAAACTTGCATGTTATCAAGATAAAGTAATTTTGCACTTGAATTAAATTGAACATACCCAAACATTACATTTTCACCAAATTAAATAGATTTTGATTTTGAACTAATTTTATCTTTTAGTCATAAGCATGCATCTAGGTGATATAGCAAGATAAAATAAATATCAATCGCACTACGCCGGATGTACGAGGAAAACCCAAATGGAAAAAACCTCGGACGACCCTAGCCACGAATTCACTAAGTATGGTAGTTTTTACAAAGACTCGACACAAGAGGACTTACACAAACTGACTTGAGTCCGTCCAAGCCTTGACGCGCTCCTTCGGTCTTCAACCTCCGCCTAGTGTATAACCGTGGACTCCTCCACAGTCTCGAACTCTATCGATGGGGCTATGGTCACCGTCAATCCACACGCAAAGCCTTTCTTCGAGTGAGAACACCGCAATAAACTTTTCTCCTTTTTTGGGGTAGAGAAGAACCCAAACTCTCTTCTTGTTGGTGTAGAGAAAACCAGGTGCCAAAAGTCTCCAAGCAATGATATATCAATGGGTACTTGGAATAAACTAAATAAATGGGTGTGTATGTAATTTTTGATGAGTTTAATCCATAAAAATCAAACACAAAACATGGAACTTTTTCTTAAAAGTTTTGCTCTCAAAAGACTCTTAGAATGTGAAAAAGTTGTCTTCAAAAAGTTAGTTCCCGCACTTAAGAAGTATGTCAAAAAGGAAGTGGGGTAAAGTAGTGGAAAAGTGGAAAAAACTGGCTTAAAACTGTTCCCGCTATTTTTTCGTTAGAAATCGCGTTCGAACGAGACTTCTAACGAAGAGACAGAAAGGAAAAAAAATTCTCGTTTGAATGACTTCTCGTTCGAACGAGGTAGTTTGAACGACCTCTCTAATGAGATCTTAGGCCATGGTTCTAGATAATTTCGATACGAACGCGTGGCCGCCAGTTTCGTGTCATTCTGATTTTTTTTGGATTTGATATGATTTTTCTACTGAAAGGTGTCCGAGAACAAAATATTTAGAACTATGAATTCAAAAAAAGTTTAACAAAAAAAATACTAACACCCAAAATAAATTTCTAAAATACACCCAATAAATAATGTTCCAAGCTCCTATATATATATATTAAAATGCATTCATACCTTAGGAGCAATGGAACCATGTTGATGACGTAGAAACGAGGCACAACACACACGGCATTTGATGAATCTTTAATATCTTGGCCGCTGCGTCTTCAACAAACACGTCATAGGCTTGTATGGATAAACTTGAACTCTATCCTATGACTCAAATGTTTTTGTCCGGAATTGAGCCAAAACTATAAAGTACTCAATTGGAAATTTGTGTCCTTACATCTTGTGTTTCTGAAATTATTTTCTTAAAATCAAACAATGGACGAGAAAAATGAAAATTTTGGTAACTTGACCAGACCTCCTCTCTTTGATGGAAACAACTTTGCTTACTGGAAGTTAAGGATGGTTGATTTCATATAAGGAACCTTGGGAGATGATGTATGGGATATTATTGAAAATGGATATACTTATCCTACAAAACCAGCCACTGAAGGAAGTAATGATAGGATCAAGAAAGTGCCAAGTGAATCCACTCAAGAAGAGAAGCAAGTTTCTAGAAACAATAACAAAGGAAAGAATGCCATTTTTATGTCTATAAATCAACATGAGTTCAAAAGGATCTCATCTTGTGCCACTTCTAAGGAAGCTTAGGATACACTGATTGTTGCACATGAAGTTTACACTAGAGTTAACGCTGCTAAAACACAGATGCTTATCCAGCAGTATAACTCTCTAATTATGTCAGACTCTGAATCCTTTGATGACTTTTTCATGAAATTGACTGACATTGTGACCAAATTGCATGCTAATGGGATAACTTATGATAGACATGAAATTATCTCTAAAATTCTAAGATCATTACCAAAGAAATTTGATAGTAAAAGATATACTATTGAGGAAATGAGTGACCAAAATCTCACTGCTGAATTACTCAGTAGTAAACTGAGAAATGTGGAAATGGAATTAGAATGAAGAAACAATTGACCCAGTCCCATAGGAAATAGACTAGTTCCAATTTGAGTTTTTCTTCTAAGCTGATGAAACCTGAGCTTATTATTCCCAATGATGACTCTAATAAGGAATGTGATATAGATAGTTTGGATAATCAAATTGCCTTGATGTCAAAATAATTTAAGAAAATTATCAAGTTTAGAAATAAAACGGCAAACAAACAAGGCAAGCTAAATTATCCAACTCAGTCTAACTACAAACCTCATCAGAAAGGTCAAGACAAACATCACAAGGACATTTATACGAGACCTAACAAAGGCTTTAAGAATGTTGAATGTTTTAGATGTGGAAAATTGGGTCATATAGAACAAGACTGTAGAGTTAAACTGAACACGACCAATAAACATACTAGGGCCAACATTTGCAAGACATGAGATGATTCAAGTGATTCTGAAATTGAGAAACCTGAATCATCTGATGTTTATGATCCTTGCATGTATTTATTTGCCAAGATAATCTATAACGATGATATGCATGTGCCTTTGTATGAGAATGATGATAATAGTTCTACTTCTGTTGTTATGAATCATGCTGCTACTGGTTTAGATGCTTTAATTTCTGAGAATATTGCTTGTTCTACAACGGGGTGTGTGAGTCAAAGGGAAAGCGATAATGATGCTGTCAATGTGTGTGTGAGTTCAAGAAATGAATCCTTAGGGGTCACTTCACACACTACACTTAGTGATACGGACACTGAAGACCTCCTTGATATTCACACACTTTATGCGAAAACTCTCAAGAAAAGCTCTAGACTAGAGAAGACTGTGAAAGACCTCACTAAGAAACTAGAAGACATAAGTCTAATGGTTAAACTTAATGCTGAAGAGTATACTACCCAATGTCTAACTCATGAGAATGAAGTCAATTTTTTATCAAAAATTGAAAGATTTGGTTGAAACAAATGAAACTCTGGAGAAAAAATATAAGGGGACATTATTAGAATTGGAACAATCTAAAGAAAAGACAGCAACTGTTTTAAAAAAATTTGAAAAATTTGAAAATAATTCCAACTGTTTTGATGCTTTTGTTGCCGATTCAAAAACCAATTCTGATGATTGAACTGGAATAGGATTTTGCCCTAATTTAAAGACACAAACTAAAAACTTTGAATCAATCAAGTTTGTGTCAGGAGGCGATTTTCATTCCCTAAAAGATGAGTTTGATGAAAAAAAACAAAAGTTTAATATTGGGGAAAGAAGTTACTCTAAGTGTGATAGTCAACCTAAGGCAAAATACATATGCCCTCCTATTAGGAAGAGTGTTTCTTCATTCCAAACTGTACTCCCTAGGAATAAGGCACAACATCAAAATTTCATGAAACCTATGTTTAGAGACTTCCTTAAGGAGATACCTCTTCCAGCAATCTATATTGCTCATACTCTGACATATACGGTCATTCTTTTTAAGGTTTCTACTCTAGACGTTTAGTAAAACCTATCTGTAATACTCCTCTATACTAGAACTTTAACTACTCCAGGATAAGTCGTAACAATTATATCCTGCCTAGACAACCAGATAAAAACTCTAACTATAGAAAGAGAAAGACCAAACCTAAAAGAACATTTCCAAGAAGAACAACCAGGCAATTTCCTAAACCAAATGCTCATGTTTTCCATAAAATACAAATTCATGCGCAAAACATTTTTCAACAAAATCTAATGCTCGAAAACTTTATCAAATAAGCACAAATTTGCGCAAAACAAAAACAAGAGCTGTTTGGGTTAGAAAAGATGAGCTATTGCCCCAGATGAAGTGTAACATTGTGATTACTGATTTAAAAGATAAACACACTCCTTCTGGTTGTTCTTTAGACTCTGGGTGTTCAAAGCACATGACTGGTGATAATATAAAACTTTTAAACAAACTAGCTTTGCTGGACGAAAATTTATTTTTGGTGATGGTGTATCATCTCAAATCATTGGTAAAGGAACTCTCCAAGAAGAAGTATTGCCTTTGCTTGAAAATGTTCTTCTAGTAAAAGGTCTTAAGGCTAATATACTTAGTATCTCGCGATTTTGTGACTCAAATCATATTATCACCTTTTCAAAGAATAATTGCAAAATTTTAAATAAAAAAGGTGAGTGCATTCTTACAGGACTCGGGACTCCTGACAATTGTTATACTGTCCAAGCTAGTACTGAGGTCTGGAACATTGCTAGAATGGATGACAATGAAATATGGCATAAAATGATGGATCACATAAATTACGATAACCTTAGTAGATTATCTTCACAAGAAATAGTTAGAGGAATTCCAAAAATCAAATCAATTTCTAATATTGTCTGTGGTTCCTATCAGGAAGGAAAAAATGTTAAGGCACCTCATAAGAAAGTTAAAGATATCCTTATCTATAAACCCTTGGAGCTCATTCATATGGACCTAATGGGTCCTTATCGAACTGTTAGTCTCTGTGGACACAGTTACATTCTAGTTGTGGTTGATGACTTCACCAGATTTACTTGGGTGGCCTTCTTAAAACAAAAGTCTGATACTTTCCAAACTTTTTTGAAAATTCTTCTTCGGATTGAAAATGAGAAGGACACTCAAGTAAATAGAATTCGTAGTGATAGAGGTGGAGAATTTATAGATACTGTAATTATAGAGTATTGTGACTATAATGGATACAAACATGAGTTTAGTGCTCCTAAGACTCCTTAACAAAATGGTATTGCTGAGAGAAATAATCGTACTCTTCAAGAGATGGCACGTGTTATGATTCATGCCAAGTTCTTGCCTAAGTTTTTTGGGTAGAATCTATTCGTAATGATTGTCACATTATCAATAGGGTCTATCTTAGAAAGAATTCCAAACAAACTCCTTACGAACTCTAGTATGGGAAAAAGCCCAATCTGAAATACCTTAGAACCTTTGGTAGTATGTGTTATGTCTGCAAAGACAGAGAACACTTATCCAAATTCAAGACTCGTGGAGATAAAGCTATCTTTCCAGGATATTCTCCTGACAGTAGAGCGTACCGTGTCTATAATCTTCGCACAAAAACCTTAATGGAATCCATAAAAGTTATTGTAAGTGACATTACTGTTGAACTATTGTGGAAGAGTCTGAAAATGTTTTAGAAAATGAATTTTCATAAATAGATGATTCTTTACGAGTTGAGATATCTGAAGTACCTAACTGGGTTTCTAAAGATTATCCCATAGATAACGTTGTTGGTAACCCTAGTGAGCCTATACGTACAAGATCTCAATTAAGAAACTATGCTCATTATGCATGTTTTATTTCCCTTGTGGAACCAAAGAATGTAAATGAGACATTGAATGACCCTCATTGGATTTCTTCCATGCATGAAGAATTTTAATTTTTCATTCATGATGTTTGGTAACTAGTACCTAGGCCTGATCACAAAAAGGTTATTGGCACACGTTGGATATTTAAAAATAAATCTGATGAAAGTGGGATAATCATTAGAAATAAAGCCAGATTATTTGCTCAAGGATAATCTCAAATTGAAGGAATAGATATTAACGAGACTTTTGCCCCTGTTACTCGCTTAGAATCTGTTCGTCTTCTTTTTTCAATAGCTTGTCATTTTCATTTTACACTTTATCAACTGGATATCAAATATGTCTTCCTTAATGGAATATTGACTGAAGAGACCTATGATGAACAACCCAAAGGGTTCATCGACCCTCAATATCCCAATCATGTTTATCGTCTTAAAAAGGCATTGTATGGTCTAAAACAAGCTCCTAGAGCCAAGTATGAGCATCTTTCCAACTTTCTCTTAGACAAAGGTTTTAGGAGAGGTGGAAATTATCAAACCCTTTTTGTCAAACATTTTGACAACAATATCATTATAGCTCAAGTCTATGTCGACGATATCATTTTTGGATCTACTTCCCCTTCAGAAGTTCAATCTTTTTCTGAAATTATGCATAGAGAATTTCAAATGTCTCTTATGGGGGAGTTACAATTTTTCCTGGGTCTTCGAGTCAAATAGAATTCAGAAGGTTTATTTGTTTTGCAATCTAAATATACTTTAGAGATTGTCAAAAAATTTGTTCTTGCGAGTGCAAAAGATGTTAAAACTCCCATGAGTACTACGGTCAAATTATCTAAGGATGAGAGTGGTAAATCCATAGATCCAACTCTATATCGTAGCATGATAGGAACCTTGCTATACCTTATTGCCTCACGTCCTAATATTATGTACGCAGTTTGTGTGTGTGCCCGTTATCAAAATAATCCTAAAAAGAGCCATTTAGTTTGTGTTAAAAGAATCATAAAATACATAAAAGTCACCTTGAATTTAGGACTTTGGTACACCAATGATACTCCTAGTACTATAATAGGTTACACTGATGCCGATTGTGGAGGGTGTACTGATGATAGTAAGAGCACATCTGGGGAGTGTTACTATATTGGTAATACTTTGGTAGGATGGAGTAGTAAGAAACAAAATTGCACTTCGTTGTCCACAGCTGAATCTGAATACATAGCCGCTGGAAGTTACTGTGCTCAATTACTTTGGCTTAAGAAAATGCTAAGTGATTATGGTATTCAAGAAGATCAATTACATCTCTATTGTGATAATCAAAGCGCGATCAATATCTCTAAAAATCCTGTTCAACACTCGCGAACAAAACATATAAAAATTAGACATCATTTTATATGCGAATTAGTTGAGACTAAGGAATTATAAATCAATTATCTTCCTACTGATTTGCAACTCGCAGATATGTTTACCAAACCTTTGGATTACAATAGATTTCTTACTTTGCGTAAATCGATAGGAATGGTTTGTGCTGAATAAACTCCTATGACTTCAGTAATATTCCCTTTGTCCATTTAAGACAAAATGGGGAAGAAATTTGAGCCTTATGAGTTCATTTTTTTGTACATATGTCTAATAAACTTGATCTTAGTATTATTTGTAGGATTCTGTACAGTTGTATTCAACAGATGTTATTAGGTTATTGGTTTGTAATTAGTTGAGTTATGTAATTTTCTTTTCTAGGAAATGGGTAGATAGAATTTTTGTATAGGAATAGGTTTTTTCCTTATTTTTTGTTGCCCTATGAGACCTAGATGACTTAAAGGAGATTTTTTCTCATATTTCCAAAGGGGGTGATTGAATCACCTTATACTCTTGACTCCCTTGAGTCTACATTGTATAAGTGCTCATCTAGTTTGGAAATAGTGACAAAATTAAGTCCATTCCCTAGATTCCAAAAAGCCTCAGACTCTACTATTTATTCCTCTTGATTGATTGTTTAAAGGTATATTCTCAATCACGTACACACACATTAGGATTGCATTCATATCATATATATTGAATAAAATGATTGTGTGTGTTTAATCCCATTTAAAATTGGTTTTATTAATTGTTTGAGAATTTTTAAGGATTTTTAAATGATTTTTTAGAAATTAAAATGTGGATTAAAAAGATTTTGGGGTTATTTTGTAATTACTATTTTTATGCTTTCATCCCTGAAAGTTGGTTTGGGTAGGATTCGAAAGCGCTTGAGACTTCAGGGGAGCTGTGTAATTATTTTTAGACGCGTGTGTGTAAGACAATCTTGTCCCTACACCTGTCAACCTGATATCGGTTCGATTTATGTTTGTTGGTAGACTCAGTTGCTTAGTTACATCTCAGCCCTTGGATTGTTTTTATCAACTCTCTGCATGCATCCAATCCCAATCTCTGTGAACCTCTCTAAACCAATCAGAAAGTGTTTAACTCACCGCCTCTTCTAAACTGTTGGATGGAAGTCAACAGGCCAAGACTAAATCTCAGCCATTAGATTCACCTCATCTTTCTCGATCCTTCCTTGCTCCCAATAAAAGGAGGTTTACCCTCAGCCTTTAGAAGACATTTGGAATTTCGTCCAAAGAGGGGAGAAGAAAGAAGAGAGAAAACCAAACTCGTTCAAACCTTAACTCAACTTCAAACCTTAAGGCATATTTTCTTAAATGATTTACACCAAACACCACGCCTGGGTGTTTGAGAGTGATGCTTGAAGTAGTTTGAAAGCTGTTCGTTGTTCGAATCCTTTTGAGTTTGAGATCTTGTGTCCAACTTAAGCATTTCGGTTAGATCTGTATTTCTTTTTTATTGAAATTATAGATCTGGTCTTTTATGTTATACTACACTTAGATTTGCACATTTTAGTTTCTCATCTTGAGAAATCGTATTTGTTGATTAAAGTTTTTCTATAAATCTTTTTATCTACTCTAGAATCAAGAAAATTATTTTATGTTTCTAGTTCTTTTGAAACAGGACTTTTGACCTAGTTGGAATCGCAATTGGTGGTTTTCAATTTCAAAATCATTTTCAAAACCCTCTGAAATTGGATATGACCTTGGCCGTCTTACGAGCAAGGTAACCTTGGATTCTGGGATTAATTAAAAGGTCAAACGAAGTTCTTTTGTTTCCTAAGAAGAGAGAAACTGAAAATCACATCATATAGATCTGATTTGTTATTTGATAGGACTGTTGGATTAAAATAAGTGTGTGTGTGTGTGTGTGTGTGTGTGTGTGCATGCATGTGTTAGAGCACCATCACAAACACTTGACACACTATAACACAGAAGTGTTGGTTATAAGATCTTGAATCTTCGAGAGTCAATGTAAAGACTGGAACAAAGTGGAGAAGTTAGTAAATTGGGAAATCCACATCAACATCAGAACTGGAGAGAAGTCAGAATCAAATCGGTGGGTCAATTTCTAAACTTGTATAGGTCTGATTTGTGTGCATGTGTGTTAAATAGTTTGTAGTATTATCCTCCTTAGGGGGAGGGTATGGGTCGTCATCTTCGTCGTCGTTTGAGGCATCATCCTTCTTGTCTGGGACATCTTCCTTGAACTTATCGGCCCTTTTTTTCCTTGGCTCATCTTGGCCTCTCCTAGCATTGCCACTGCTTACATACTTTCTCAATTTCTCGGCCTTAAGCATCTTTTCAATCTCATTCTTGAGCATGAAGCATTTTTCAGTCAAGTGCCCATGATCTTGGTGGAACTCACACCATAGGATTTTTTTCCTTTTGTGGGGTGGTGATTTTAACCTCTCGGGCCACCTCAAAGATCGATCCCCTTTGATCTCATTGAGAATATTCTCGCAGGTAACATTAAGCCGTATGTATCCAATGAACTTATCATCCACTGATCTCTTCTTCCCATCTTTATTTTTTTGGAACATTCCCCTAGAGCTATTGGTTCCTTTATTATTTTCTCCCTTTGCGACCAATGCCTCTTCGGTGTTCATGACCCTTACGGACACGCCTAGGATATCTTCCATAAACTTGGGAGGGTCTTCAGTTAATTTCCATAAGAGCTTCCCCTTATGCAATCCTCGAATCAAGGTTGTCATAGCGATGCTCTCATCATAGTCCTCGACTTTTAAATTTTCCTTATTGAACCGCGCTATTGTGACACCCCGTCTAATCAAATATTGGGTGATCAGGACTTTATCAAATTAAAATAGGTTTCTCATATGGTTCATTCTTAGCATCATAGTCGAAAACCAAAACAAAATTATCACTAACCACCTAATAGTTAATTAAACCGATGCCAAATTTTATCTTTTCAATTAATCAGGATACATAAATAGTTTGAGAGCTAAATCAACATTCACAAGATACTATAGTCCAATTCATCAATACTATGTAAATGCATAAAAGTCATGCCAAATAAACCGTCGGCTAAAACTATAACCAAGAAATAATCCACAATCCAACTACTAAGTAAAACTAATACAAAACTGGAACTGCAATGTAGTCAACTGACAACATGTTTACACATGAGATACAATAATGAGATCCTACTCTAGATCTGAATGAAAGAATCGTCTACTCAAAATCGTATCAGCATCCACAGTGCTACAGCTCCGAGTCCCTAGAATGAAACCATCAAGTATGGCGCCCTGGTGGTTGGTCACCTAAAAGGTTTTGAAAACATTTTTATAACAAGATTTAGTACTCAAAATATTTTGAAAACATTTAACAAGTAATTTATCGCCATTAAAATCGATTATTGATTACACATGTTAGGTTTACGCACACTCTCTTGAGTTTCCTCACCTCTTATCTAATGTGCACGCTTAATGTTCTATACTAAGCCCACTAAGCTATCTCGACTAAAGTATATAGCCGATCTTATTAATGGTCTACTCTCCCGTACCGGCCATATAGCACGCTTCATTATTAACATTTCTCGCATTTTTCAGTTTTCATATAACATTCACATATGTTATGTTTAATCATCATAATCAAGTCTCACTACTTAATTCATATAGAATTTCATATCTATCATCATTCAACTTCCATAATTAAGTTTCACTACTTAATTTACTATAGATAATCCCAATCTATTTTTAATCTTGTAATTAAGTTAGTAGAATATCATGAAGTATATATTTCACGCACAATATATACTATAAGATTATTGGTCTGGATAATCATCGACCCCAATCATCCTATTGTTTACATTAGTCCGGATATCCCTCGGACCCAAAGTATATTTTATGCATATGCATATTGGTCCGGATACACATCGACCACTATATTTTTCATCTTTGATTTGGTTCGGATAAACATTGACCCCAAATCGAGATTTCATGTATTGGTCCGGATAATCATCGACCCCAATACAGAATTAAGTACATTTTATGTGTGTGTGTATATATATATATATATTTCGTACACAATATATACTATAAGAACATAATATATAATCACCTCCCTGTATCACATTTTAAGGGTTATTGTCTCGGAATTCTACCTCGATCACCAATAGTGATTTATATCTCTTGGCTCGAAATCATACCTCGATCACTAAGAGTCATTAATTATATTGGCTAGGAATCACAAATATATTTATAGTATACTTTAGGTATTCACACAACCTATGTATTACTATGCATCAATAGGTATTCACACAACCCGATAATACGTGTTAGTACGTAGTATATATCTCTAGCATACCCGTTATACTATTTACTTTATGATTAATTTAACTATCGTATCTATAAGAGTGTTCACACAACTCTAAAGGTCCTAGTTACCCCTTCTTATATAAATTCAATATTTACCATCCTTAATCTACTGGTACACCTATTAAATTGATGTCTACTCCCTCTCCGTAGCTCAACTCCCAAATTTCCCGATCTATCTCTCAATCGATTATCCCTGCCGCTCCGTACTCTAAGTCCTACACTCAAAGGCCTTAATGGACCTTGATATACACCTACTGGTCTTTATCAAATCCCTACATATGTATAATATCACTCCTAAGATTCCCTTACATCATTGGTAATCCCAGAACATTTAACCAACAAAAGAACCTAAAATTCGCCAGGGTCGATCGATCGAAGCATTTGTTCGATCGATCGATCGAACAGGTGCAGCTTCGTCTTCTTCGATTTTTAACCCTTTCTGATTTACTCAAATCCCATAATTCTTTATCGAATTCACATCCGATTATTCCTAACTATTCCTACATGAGTTAGGATGATCTCTAATGTTTCAAACACATTAAAACTTCATTGAAATCAATCAAGAATGAATCAAACCCTCAAAACTCTTTCATGAATCTAGTTTTGTATTCATCCATTTCATTCAATTCAAAACCTAGATTTAAATCCGTAGTAATAATCAAAACTCTTCTGATTTATAATTCTCTACATATATAAACACTAACTACATGTAATTTTACTCAAACATGTAATCAATTGGTACTTTTCCTCAAAACATTTTAAATCAAATCAATATATTCATGAAATCCCTACACATGGGTATTATAACATCAATTTGATTTGAAATAAACACTTCCTTTTAATTGATTGATCTGATTTCATTGTTCTTGGTTGAAGATTGATTGCTTCTTCTCAAATCTTCCTTTCTAATTGCCTTGAGGTGCAAAAAACCCTTCGCTACCTTCACAATTCTCTTCTTAGGCTTTGGAAAAGGTTCTCTCTTCTCTCTAATGGAATCTCAAATATTTTATGTTAAGAGCCCTAACCCCAATCTCTAAATATTTTATATATGGCTCTAAATTTCGTAGGTCCCTTAACCTCATCATGGAAAATGACTGAAACACCGTTAATAGGTGTAGTTTTGGTCCAAAATTGGCTCGAGACCCAAACTATACTCCCGGGTATACTATTTTGACTATTTCAACCCATTCGGAATCATTCGTGCCCTCTAAATTATCAATCGAGTTACTTAAAATATATTTTTTATTTCTCACCTCAAAATAGTCTGTACGCTACTCCCGGTGAGATAAAATAAAATACGAGCATATCACTTGCTATGCCGTATAACCATAATTAACAATTATTTACTATTCACACTTAGTAAATATCATAATGCAATATTGATGAGTATCTATATCTCGATTAATATTTTATAGTCATAATTATTATCTAATTGCATTAAATTACTTTACTCGTGTAATTTAATTTAAAACGTATTTTTCCTAATTAATTCCTTAAATTAATAAAAAAAAAATACACAGAAATACATGGTATTACAGCTATATACTCCCAAAGGCTCTCATTTTTCCCATGCTTAATGTACAGCAGGTGTGTGGTCTTCTTCTTGGGTATTACCCCAAAGCAAAAGTTGTGGATGAACCTATCTGCCAGTTGCTTGAAGCACTCTATTGAGTACTTTGGAAGAGAGGTAAACCAAACATGTGCAGCCCTAGTGAGGGTGCTAGAAAATGCCCTGTACCTCATCTCATCTGAAACTGAATAAATGTCTAAAGACAAATGGTACATATTTACATGATGGACGGGGTTTGTACTCCCATCATACTTGGGTGTAACCATTGGAGGCTTGAATTTGGCCGGAGTTGGATAACTTACTATCCTGTCCAAAAAGGGTGAGCCTTCATTATATCCCCTCTACAAGGGGTTTCGGATCTTCAAGATGTCACATATCTTATCTTCCAGCTATTGTATGGAGTCATTCTAAGGTCTGTTGTCCACCACAACCTCGACCACTACCGCATTTTCTCCGGCTCCTTCTTTGCCATTTGGTCGAACTGAAGCTTCTCTGGGATCCGTTCTCCATCGGTTGTTTACCTCTATTTACTCCTTGTCTCGGCCTCTTGGGTCCTGATGATCGTCACCTCCATTGTTCCTTCAAGAACCAGTTATACTTCTTGATATGGAGAGGCAGTTTCTCAAATCGTCTGGTGTTGGGCCGAGCCTATCAAAGGCTGACCCCCTGCTCATCCTATCTAGGGCTGATGCTCTTGGTATGAACTCTTAGCTCGACCTTCCAGTATGACCTCATCTTAGTTTAATCGGTCTTACAGTTCCTCCTGTGATCTGATAGGGCTCCCAACAACTTATATCCTCCTCCTCCTCACACTCTTGCTCCTCATCATTGGGGCACTGCTGACCTGGCCTCCCCAGGCATAAACTCCTAAGGTTGGCCACGTATCTGTGCCTGTGCTAATGAGGGAGATATTTGTGCATGGCCTAGGGTGGTTCCCTAGCTGCCAAATTTTGATGTCCTTACCTTGTTGTCGGAGTTATCATATTATATCCATCAGGCCCGATCACTTTTTGGCTAAGAGTAGCGAAATACTGTTGCATCAACTGATAGCTGGCCACTAGGGAGCGGAGAGTTGCCACTACTTCAGCCATTTTTGACTGAGGAGGTTGGATGGTACTAGGTCCACCACCCCCTGGTGGTAGTGGTTGTTGAAGATCTGAAGTCATATGAGGGTTTCAGTGATTAAAATCCAGTATTGTACTGGAAGTAAGCTAAAAGCAAGCTAGGGCTTAACCCAGAGCTCTTTTAATGGTGGTTCAAGCTCAACCAAGGGTGAGGTTGAACCGCCACCAGAGAATCCGATAGAGAAGCTGTAGAAGAAACAAAAGAGACTGGCTATCTCGTTCCCACAGAAGGCACCAAATTAATGATACCAAAAATGGTATTACCAAGTCAATATGAATAAATGCTCAAACCAGAACAACAACGGAGTGGATGCAACAATATATATATATATATATATATATATATATATATATATATATATATATATATATATATATATCTGTGTGTGTGTGTGTGTGTGTGTGTGTGTGTGTGTGTGTGTGTGTGTGTGTGTGTAAAGATATGAGGATAAGAGTAAATAACACACATATGTAAGTGGTTCAGCCAATCAGGCCTACTCCACTGTGGAGGGGTGAATAGTTCACTATAAGCTTTGTCTCTACTCCTATAAGGTCAAGTATAGGAGTAAAGGGAGACCAGGTTACGATGGCATGAGTACCGGAGGTCAGGTTATATATTGCTTGATTCGTTCAAAGGCTTATTAAAAAACTTCATTCCAAACTTTGGTTAAATCCTTTCAGAGGAGTTTGAAGATGGGTTTATAAATAGAAGTCAATTAGCTAATGAATCGGCTGATATATTGTAATTTTCCGAAGAACCCATAGACTTTCATCTCCATTTGGGGAGGTGTCATTTCGAGTGTGGCTTTCAGTTTGGCTTCGATTCCTTTCTCGCTAACCATGAATCCCAAAATCTTTCCTTGGGTGGTGTCTAAAATGCATTTATGTGGGTTAAGTCGCATCTGGTATTTTCGCAGTTGTTCAAAGAACTTCTGTAGGGAGGGAATTGACCTTTATGTGTCTTGGACTTAATGATCATATCATCCACATAAACCTTGGCCTTTTTATGTATCAGATCATGCAAGATGGTTGTGGCAACCCTTTGGTAGGTAGCCCCTGCATTTTTTAGATCGAATGGCATGACTATGTAACATAAGGTTCCCCAAGGGGTGATGAATGCAGTTTTTTTTCTTGATGATCAGGGTGCATTTTGATCTGATTGTATCCTACAAACCCATCAATGAACGATTTGAGAGCATGATTGGTCGTGTTGTCCACGATCATGTCTATATTGGACAGGGGTAATCACGTTTCAAAGAGTCTTTGTTTAAATATCTGTAATTAACACGCATGCAGACCATTCCTCCTACTTTTGGCACAGGTACAATGTTGGCTAACCATGTGGGATATTCTATCACTCGAATGAAGCCTACATTTAACTGTTTGATCACCTCTTATTTAACCTTGAGTGACCATTCGGTGTGGAGCTTTCGTAATTTATTTTTTATCGAATTACATTATGGGAGATTCAGAATCTCGTGTTAGGCGATCTCAAGATCGATGTCGGGCATGTCATCGTAAGAGCATGCAAAGACGTCCACAAATTCCTTTAATAGTTCTTCGAGTTGTGCGCGCTCATTCTCGTCAAAAGTGGACCCTATCTTATCTCGCTTTATTGGTTACTAGAATCGAGATTGGTAACAATAATTTTATCCTCATTAATTTGAATGTGATTATGTTGTTTGTTATTAACCTTGTTAAGATCAGTTAAGAATTATTCATTTGCAAAATCATCATCATTAAGAGTTTTATTTGAATCAATAAAATTAATGTAAGGCACAACAAGATACTCAAAATATTCATTTATATCATCGTTAGGAAAAATAGCATTGGAAACCACGTCGAAGGAAGTCTCGATTACACTCTTATCAGGAAAGGGAGAGAGAATAAAAGAGGAAGACATGTGATAAATATCTGGGTTAGGTTGCATTTCAGCAAGTGGAACTGGTATAGAATTCCAATTGAGGAAGAATTCATTAGAAGCTTTAATTAGGATGGATGGATCCAACGATGTAGCGTCTGAGTGGATCATACAGAGTGTTAGTCCCTGTGTCTTCAAATTGAATAATTCTTAGGGATCACTCTCCTTGAAAACTTTGGTAATAGATATATCTTTCTCAACGATTGGTTGCACATGATGCTTGGAGTCCTCGGCCCAGGAGTAAATTTTATAAAAAAAAATATCCATCCTCGGATTTATCTACTTTTCCATATGATCATACCATGGAAAGAAAATATCCATCCTCGGATTTATCTACTTTTCCATTTACAGACTTTCAAAGCAATGCCCTTATCTTTCTGGAGAAAAATATGTCAAGCACATTAGTTTGAAGATCACCTACAAGCTCTTCGATTTTCGTAGAGTCTAAAGTACATGTGGAATTAAAACTGTCACTTTTGAATTAAATCTTTCAGGCAAGGACCTTAAGATTTTTTTGACAACACGATTTTTAGGTATTCTCTCTCCTAAGTTAAATAACGAGTTCACAATATCAGATAATCTAGCATATAACTCATCAAAGGATCCACCCTCGTCCATCCTAACGGTTTCAAACTGAGTGGTGAGATTTTGAAGTTTGGAAGCCTTAACATCACTTGTACCTTCATGAATGAGTTGGAGGATGCCCCAAGCCTCTTTAGACATTTCACATGTCATAATACGGAGGAACTCCTCTGATGTGACTCCACAAAACAGATCATTTAAACCTCGCGAATTGTAATTTTCTAATTTCTTGTGTTTCGCACTCCACGATTCTACGATTTTGGGAATCCCATGATCACCAGTTAAGGTTGTGGGTGGGTACCATCCCTTAACTATAGCTTTCCATACTGACTCACATAGTGAATTAAAATATTATTTCATACGCGTTTTCTAGTATATGTAGTTAGACCCATCAAACAAAGGTGGTCTAGAAAATGATTGACCATCCAAAAAAGCTGTTAAAATTCATGCTTAAAAACGGATGTAAGACTAAAACTAAGTGTTCTCACTCTGATACCAATTTGAGAATGCGTGATAATAGGAGATACAAAGAGTGGTCTAAATAAAAGCTAATTTTTAATTTTTTTCAAATTAAATATTAAACTTATATGGAGTAAACCCCAAACATTAATTTTAAATGATTGCGTGTTAAAACAGATTAAGCAATTTAATATTTATCCTAAAGTATGCATCTAGGTGATAGTATGATAAAACAGATCAATCCACATAACATATCGATGTCCGAGGGTAAACACAATGAGAAAAACCTTGGACAACCCAGCCACGCGAATTCACTATATATGGAATTACAAGGACATGACAGTTGACTTACAACACAGACCTGATGCCCACGCAAGTCTGGACGCTCTTCGTTCCCCAACCTCCACACAGTGACACCCAGGATTCCACCCACACCACTTCTATAGCGTGTGAGTTCACATACGCCTCGGTTTCCATCGATAAGGCTCATCAACCGTCTTCACTGTGTGTAAACATCAAACAGTATAAAGTCCACTGAACAAAATAAATATTCAACATAGATGAAGAGTATAAACCTTATTAGTGACCACAGATTGAAGATCTCAAACTAATATAAAGATTGAATCTTGGATCTCAAAGAGTTTGGGTAAAACTATGATTTGGAGGCTTTTGGATTCAAATTAGAAAGTGATTTTTGCCTAAATATCTAACATAAAAAGTTCCCACTACTTGTATTTATATAAAACACGATTTTTGAGGCGACATAATCTTGTTTGAATGAAAATAAGAGTTCGTTCGAATGAAACATCATATTCCGTTCGAACCAAAACCAAACTTGTTTCAAACAACTAATACTTATAATGAACTTCAAAATATATTTGTTCTGTTAACATAGATATATCATTCGGTTTAATTTCGAAGACCGCTTGGAAGAACAACTACATCTCTTTTGAAAGAAAGACTATAAAGTCGTTTGAACGACTTTGTTAAAAAAAAAAAAAATATTATGAAACATCCTTTATAAAAAAAAAGCCTCGGGCATGTAAAACAAATAACCAATGATATCCAAGAATCGAAATAAAATGCATCCATACCTTTTTAGATTCCTCGGATGTTGAAGACGAAACGTGGCACAAAACATGACACAATTATGTTAGTCTCTGAAACTTCGCCCCTACACTTTCAATTAAACACGCCAATGGCTTAAAAGGGTCAAAATACTCATGTCCTAACCTATGACACAAAGGTTTTATCCAAATAAGAAATAAGCCAAAATACATCAAAATTGTGTATATCAAAAATTTGTCCTTACACTTTTTTGCCAAAACAATCATTTTAGGAGAGAAAGGTCTTTTGATATAAACTTCTTTGTAAATCCTGTATTCATTCAAGTTTTAAATCTTATTTTTTCTTTTATATTTCTTAAGATATTTTAAGTTTAATTACTTGTGAAATATAAAATATTTTGAAATGAACTTGTTTGCTTTAAAATCTTTTCAAAACCTTTAACAGCCCTCTTTCTAATTTGTTCTTGAGGTATTTTTAGATTTCATATATCCCAAAGATATATTTTGTGAGTTAAGACACTATTTTAAGAAACACTTTCACCTTAGGTCATCAAACACCTATAAAATGTTAATACACGCATCAGAGGCTTATCATTATTATTCCATCTTGGAAGACATAGTTTCATCTTCAAACTCAAAAATGAAGAAAGTTTCCTTCAAACTTTAAACTAAGACTTTGTTCATCTCGAGGACTTGACGGCACTGGTTACAGACCAAAATTGAATACAGTTGAATAATGTTCTCCAGCTGTTGGCACTCGCTATGGAGGATGATGATGCTGGAAATAGCGCCACCCTTCAAGGTTTTTGTAAGCTCAATTCAATGTTAACAATGGCAGTATAAAGGTATATAGTAGAAGGAGGTGAGGACAAGAGGAAAGTCGCTGGAATATAAGTGGTTCAACCAATCAGGCCTATGTCCATTGTGTAAGTGTGTGATTAATATCACTGTATGAGGGCTCTAATGGCCATAGATACAAACTCTCAAGATTTCTCTCTCTACTGTAGATTTAGAAAGAGTTTTAGCTAGGGTTGCTAATTTTGGATCTTTTACAAGGTAAAGGATGACCTCTATATATAGTGTCTGGGGGGTGTAATGTATCCCCAAGCATGCAATGAACATGTGCATGAGGATCGAACCAGTATCAGAATGACACCTGGTTGATCTCATGAAGATAATGATGACGTCAATATTCCCTCACGTGGGGGAATGATTCGGTTATAACTGATTATGTACACATGTTCCTAATAATACATATGCTGATAAGGACTCGGCAATCTGTGAATGGTCCCAACCTCGGCCTGGAAGAGGACGAGGTGGTGACCTTGGCTCAGTGGGAGAGCTGAGGTAAGGTATGTTGAACTGTGACGTCGACCATCTGTGAGTGGTCCCAACCTCGGCCTGCAAGAGGATGAGGTGGTATCCCTAGCTCAGCGGGAGAGCTGAGGTAAGGTAATTGTAACGTAGCGGGAACGTCGGCTGATCCCCAGCCGAGATTGGTTATGATGATGGGATGGGAACCTCGGCTTGAACCAAGCTGAGGTTGCAAGACTTGGATGACCAGATGGATAACCGCCCATGTGGATTACGAAGACCTCACTTGCTGAGGTAACTAGTAATGTCGGCCTTGGCCGACCCCGCTAGTTGTTGATCTAAAGCCCTTCCAACATCGGCCATCTCCATGGCCGAGGTTGATGTCTTTGAGCCGAGGGGGTACATATAGGGCATATCAATCACCCCCTAGCCCTTAGTTATATGTGGGAACAGGTGACTTATGGGGTATACACCTCTGAGGTCTCTCTTTGTGCCAATGACACTTGTCAATTGCTGAAGTAGATAGCGTGCCAGGTAAGCTCAATGATGTCAGTTTTCCTTTGGGCTCCCAAGATAATAATGGGCCTTGGGATGCGTGTAGGGTTGTTTGAATGTTAAACCCTTTTTCCCTCTTTTTCTTCCCCACTTCTTCATTCTCTCGCCTGCGATTTTTCTACCTCTCTCACTCTCTCTCTCTCTCTCTCTCTATATATATATATATATATATATATATATATATATATATATATATATATATATATATATATATATATATATATATATATATATATATATATATATATATATATATATATCAGAGCTCTGATTAGAAGTGCACTGGGTGGATTTTTCCTTACCAATTCGTCCTCTCTTCTCATCATTCTCCATCAGGTATCGTCTATCATCCCTTTTTCTCCGCTTTTTCCTGCCTTATTCTTGCTTTTTGCATTTTTCGGTGAGCTTCAAGAGGTTTTCGATTAGTTCATTAGTTTTCTGGCGAGTTCATGTATTTTCTGGTGAACTGTTCTTGATCGTTTTTCACTCAAAGTCCTAGTTTGATCCTTGGCCAAGCCAAGTAAAGTTGTTTATTTAGAAGGGTCACAAGTGTAGGGTCTGCCTCATATGCTCAGACCCCTTTACCAACTCTTAGAGGAATTCCCCTCTCTTAGGGATAAGACCTTAGACAAAATTAGGAAAATAGAAAGAGCCCAAGAGGAGGCTCGTAGGGCAGAGGCATTCCCCCAAAGACCTATCTTTCCACTGCCTCTTAAGGTTATACCCTGAGCCAGCCGAACCAGTTAAATCAGCAGAGGTCCCAGTTAAAACTTCCCCCATGTCTGAGTCTGAGTCGTCTACCTCAGACCCTATTTCTGTGGATTGCCATGGAATTTTCCACTCAGCAGAATCAGGTCCCTGATCGAGCTGAGATTTCTAGTCACGCCTCATCTCACAACAGTTCAAGCACATTGCACTCTTCCTCCGACGTTGAGGTTGTAGGTCCCAGCGTTGCTGTTCCACTAATTCTTAAAGTTATTCCCCTATCGACTGTCAAAGGGGCTGAGTTCGCTTAGAGGTTCCCAAGTGGTGCCCCATCATCTGATCTGGCTGACGTTGAACCAGATGATGATAGGGATGAGAGTGATGTTGACACCTCGAAGGCAACTGAGATAGAGAGAATTATCATCGAGCTCGACCTTCTTACCTTCAAGCGTCTATATTCCATTAGCCCCTCCATAAAACTCAGGAGACCTCTGAGGGAAGAGAGGGCTTTCAGTGGCCGAGATGGTGAGATCTGTGTGTATGAGCAGATGTTTAAGTTAGGGTTTCGTCTGCCCATCCATCCCATCATTAGCGCTATACTTTCCTACATCAACTTAGCTCTTTCTCAGTTATCCCCCAATGCCTGGAGGGTGATAATTGGAGCTATAGTTCTATGGAAGGCAGTCCACAATTCAGACCTTCCTGCCCAGGTCTTCACCAGGTGCTACATCCCATCCTCTGCCAGGAACCATCCGATCTATTACCATTTCGTAGCTCTAAAGTCAACTAAGAAGATGTTACAGGTTACCCAAACTAGCACCCATAATTGCAAGCCGCGGTATTTCTTTGCCTCAGGGGCATGGGAATTTGGCCCTTGTGTCCCCTCTTCAAACTTAGAGCCGAGGATACCCCTGAGATGGGGCAAGGTGTCAATGGTTTCCAGGGACACTACACCAAAAATAGGAATCTGGCACGATTTAAAACTGTGCCAGATCAAATCTGGCACAGTTTTGAACTGTGCCAAAATCAGGTGTTCCAAAATGGCGATTTTTTTCTAGCACGGCTCAAAAGTGTGCCAGATTTGGCCAAACAGGAACACTTCTGGCACACTTTTGGCACAGTTTTTAACTATGCCAGATTCATCTGAACAGGAATACTTCTGGCACACTTTTAAACCGTGCCAGAATTTGATATTTCTGGCACACTTTTTAACTGTGTCAAATTCAGCATAGTTTAAAAAAAATTGGTTATGATACACTTTTTCCACGGTTTTGAACTGTGCCAAATTTTTTATAAAAAAATTAAAAAATAATTATTTGAAAGCACAAAATTCACAAATTAATAATATTGCACATTGTTAATAAACTAATGTACATACGAACTTCAAAATATTACAAGTCTTTAATAGTTCACAGGCCCAAAAAAATTGGGCAGAGTTTCCTCTATTTTCTGGACATTCCAAAACCTGTTAATACAAAACCAACCTAACATAAAGACCGCGCGACAACAAAATATAATAATTAACTTACAAAAGCCCGCACGGCCATAAAAGTCAACAATAAAACGATAAAAGACCGCACGGCCATGACACAAAAAAATGAAATCATGAATAAACCTCTTGTTGTAAATCATTGAGTTCTCTGTGTGTTCCACGTGAATAAATGCCAACGATAAACTGTTATCCTGCAAAAAAAAAATAGGATTCAAAAAAGATACGATATTAGTAACCCAATAATTTACAAAAAAAAAAAATTACTCAAACTAAAAAATTACATATACGAGTGTTTTTAATTTTAAGTGTTGATTTTTGAAAATTATCGCCATACTCTCAAACCGGGAAACTCGGGACTACGCGGTCAGTTCCTACAAGTTACATTGGTCCCGTGCGAGGTGTTCCTGTCTCCTACGGGGTCATTTGGGGGTTGCTTTGGATTTTCACCCTTTAACAGCTTGTTTTTAAGCCTAAGTGTGATTTTTGTAAATTATCACCATACTCTCAAAACGGGAGACCCTGGTCTACGCAGTCAGTTTCTACAAGTTACATTGGTCCCGTGCGAGGTGTTCATGCCTCCTACGGGGTTGTTGGGGGTCTGATTTGGGTTTTCACCCTTTAACGACTTGTTTTTAAGTCTAAGTGTGATTTTTGAAAATTTTCATCATACTCTCATACTGGGAGACCCGGGACTACGCGGTCAGTTTCTACAAGTTACATTGGTCCCGTGAGAGGTGTTCGTGCCTCCTACGGGGTCGTTTGGGGGCTGGTTTGGGTTTTAGCCCTTTAACGGCTTATTTTTAAGTCTAAGTGTGATTTTTGCAAATTATCGTCATACTCTCAAACCGGGAGACTCGGGACTACGCGGTCAGTTCCTACAAGTTACATAGGTCCTGTGCGATGTTCGTGCCTCCTATGGGGTCGTTGGGGGACTGGTTTGGGTTTTTACCTTTTAACGGCTTATTTTTAAGTCTAAGTGAGATTTTTGTAAATTATTGTCATACTCTCATACCAGGAGACCCGGGACTACGCGGTCAGTTCCTACAAGTTACATTGGTCCCGTGTGAGGTGTTCGTGCCTCCTACGGGCTCGTTTGGGGGCTGGTTTGGGTTTTCATCCTTCAACGGCTTATTTTTTAGTCTAAGTGTGATTTTTACAAATTATCGTCATACTCTCAAACTGGGAGACCCAGGACTACGCGGTCAGTTCCTATAAGTTACATTGGTCCCGTACGAGGTCTTCGTGCCTCCTACGGGGTCGTTTGGGGATTAGTTTGGGTTTTCACCCTCTAACGGCTTATTTTTAATCCTAAGTGTGATTTTTGAAAATTATCATCATACTCTCAAACCAGGAGACCCGGGACTATGCGGTCAGTTCCTACAAGCTACATTGGTCCCGTGCGAGGTGTTCGTGCCTCCTACGGGGTCATTGGGGGGTTGGTTTGGGTTTTCACCCTTTAACAGCTTACTTTTAAGTCTAAGTGTGATTTTTGCAAATTATCGTCATACTCTCATACCGAGAGACTCGGGACTACGCAGTTAGTTCCTACAAGTTACATTGGTCCCGTGCGAGGTGTTCGTGCCTCCTACGGGGTCATTTTGGAGCTGGTTTGGGTTTTCACCTTTTAACGGCTTATTTTTAAGTCTAAGTGTGATTTTTGCAAATTATCGTCATACTCTCAAACCGGGAGATCTGGGACTACGCGGTCAGTTCCTACAAGTTACATTGGTCCCGTGAGAGGTGTTTGTGCCTCCTATAGGGTCGTTTGGGCTCTGATTTGGGTTTTTGACATTTAACGGCTTGTTTTTAAATATAAGTGTGATTTTTGCAAATTATCATCATACTCTTAGACCGAGAGACCCAGAACTACGCGGTCAGTTCCTATAAGTTACATTGGTCCCGTGCGAGGTGTTCGTGCCTCCTATAGGGTCGCTCGGGGGTTGGTTTGGGTTTTCACCCTTAAACGGCTTGTTTTTAAGTCTAAGTGTTGATTTTTGCAAATTATCGTCATATTCACAAATCGGGAGACCCGGGACTACGCTATCAGTTCCTATAAGTTACATTAGTCCCATGCGAGGTGTTCGTGCCTCCTACGGGGTCATTTGGGGGATGGTTCGGGTTTTCACCCTTTAACGGCTTGTTTTTAAGTCTAAGTGTTGATTTTTGCAAATTATCGTCGTATTCTCAAATCGGGAGACTTGGGACTATGCGATCAATTCCTACAAGTTACATTGGTCCCGTACGAGGTGTTCTTGCCTCGTACGGGTCCGTTTGGGGGCTGGCTTGGGTTTTCACCCTTTAACGGCTTGTTTTTAAGTTTAAGTGTTGATTTTTGGAAATTATCATCATATTCACAAATCGGGAGACCCGGGACTATGCGGTCAGTTCCTATAAGTTACATTGGTCCCGTGCGAGGTGTTCGTGCCTCCTACGGGGACGTTTGGGAGCTGGTTCGAGTTTTCACCCTTTAATGGCTTGTTTTTAAGTCTAAGTTTGATTTATGTAAATTATCGTCGTATTCTCAAATCGAGAGACCCGGGACTATGCGATCAGTTCCTACAAGTTACATTAGTCCCGTGTGAGGTGTTCTTGTCTCCTACGGGGTCGTTTGGAGGCTGATTTGGGTTTTCACCCTTTAACGGCTTATTTTTAAGTCTAAGTGTTAATTTTTGCAAATTATCATCCTATTCTCAAATCGGGAGACCCGGGACTACGCGATCAGTTCCTACCAGTTACATTGGTCTCATGCGATGTGTTCGTGCCTCCTACGGGGACGTTTGGGAGCTAGTTTGGGTTTTATCCCTTTAACGGCTTGTTTTTAAGTCTAAGTGTGATTTTTGCAAATTATCATCATAGTCTCAAACCGGGAGACCCAGGACTACGCGGTCAGTTCTTACAAGTTACATTGGTCCCGTGTGAGGTGTTCGTGCCTCCTACGAGGTCGTTTGGGGGCTAGTTTGGGTTTTCACCCTTTAACGGCTTGTTTTTAAGTCTAAGTGTTAATTTGTGCAAATTATCATCATATTCACAAATCGGGAGACCCGGGACTACACGGTTAGTTCCTACAAGTTACATTGATCCCGTGCGAGGTGTTTGTACCTCCTACAGGGTCGTTGGGGGGCTAGTTTGGGTTTTCACCCTTTAACAGCTTATTTTTAAGTCAAAGTTTTATTTTTGCAAATTATCATCATATTCACAAACCGGGAGATCTGAGACTACCCGTTCAGTTCCTACAAGTTTTATTGGTCTCGTGTAAGGTGTTCGTGCCTCTTACGGGGCCGTTTGGGGGTTGTTTTGGGTTTTAACCTTCAAACGGCTTGTTTTTAATCCTAATCTACGTATTTTGAAATTATCACCATATTCAATTTTACCGTTCAGATAATAAAGTATGCAGGTACATAATAACATCAACAAAAAAATATGCCTGCAAAACCCATTTAGTTTCTATAGAAAACAAATAGAATTAGAGAAAGAGATAAGAGAGATCAAAACAATAAAGTAAAACACCAAAAGTAAACCCTCACCTCATTAGGATCAAACCTTGTTAATTGGAATCAACTTATAGTGTGAGCCATTTGAACTTGTATGCGGGACAACTTGACGAGAATGCCTTAAGCCTCGACCCGGTTGAACTTGAACTTGTATAGCCGTATCCATTGAAGTGTAAGGAGGATAAAGTCTTATCAATGCAGACCTTAGAACGATAGATATACAGTAAGATCTAAATGGATTTGTAGTGCTCACGAAAAAGTGCATTATAGGTTTGGGCACATAATCCTCAGTACTATTTCGTATAATACATTTGTTCTACACTCTCTGTGGGAGTAAAAATTAAAGGGAGTTGATGAGTAACTCACCCCTTTGCCATCGGGAAAGCAGCGCCAAAAGAAGTCTGGACGTGGTTGACCAACTGCATATACGTGAAAATACACTTCAAACTATTTTTTTGAAAAATAAAGCTAACTAAGATATTGAAGTTGTTAATCTCTGGAAAACTCTTGAGTGATGATCATAGTTACATGTTTTTTCTAGCTAAGGGTCCCATTTTCACTGATCCAAAGTTCGATATCGGGGCATTATAGGCCTGAAAAAAATGGGGAAAATGTTATGCCAATTTCAAGAGTTTATTTTAGGTTTGATAGCATCTTACGGTTGCTAAATACTATACTATAACCATCATACTATGGTTGGTCAATTATGATCCACATTTAGAAATAAAAATGGAGGAAGGTCCAAGACACTAAGTTCTTGTTTGGTGTAGAGTTTTTATGCTCTGCTGAAATCCAAATAGGTAACAGCTCCATATATATATATATATATATATATATATATATATAACTATAACAGCCGTTATAAATATATAAGAAGTATGTATAACAGCTATATAGTTGTTTGAAAGATAGATACGGGCCATGGTTTGTGATACTATTACAAGGTGATTCCATCCACATTAAAGAAGATCGGGGAAACCTATCAAAGAAGATCTGGAATACTAGCTGTTTTTCGGAATGATATTAAATAGTAAGGTTACGATAGGATTTCAAAGGCTGAAGACAATGAACTCTGCCCACATGGCATGCTTGTATTTAATAGTCAATTTTAGCCTTTTTGTAAACAAAAAGAATCGCAACATTGGAAAAATAAATGTCAGTTTGGCCGGAAACTAAACAGTGGACTGCAATGATAAGTTAAAAGAAACTTAATGTTGTTTACAAATAAAACCAAAACTCAACGTCTAAACTGAAAGATGGGTAAAAGTTTGTTTTGTTTGTTTTACGATTTATATGCCAATTACCATGTGTACCATAGGGGGTTGCATTTGCGAGTGAGGGAGAGAAGAGAGGACAGGGGCGGAAGAGAAGAGAGGACATAGGCGAGAGAGAATAGAGGACAGGGGCTGCTGCTGCTCTGCTTCGGCAGGGGGCTGCCGCTGTTCTGCTTTACTTCGGCAGGGGGATGACCCTCCCCATTCACCCTATGTCTGGTATGGGCTAGGCAACATCCAAGTTTTCTATCCCTTTCAAGTGTTGGGCTAATATTTCTCTCGTGTTTTCAATTGTAATTCTTCCGTCGCTCAACACCAATGTCGCATAAATTAAAGAAAAACTTAGGCTTACAAATTGTAATTCTGTCGTCGCTCAATACCAAGTGTCGCACAAAATAAAGAAAAACTTAGGCCTACAAATGCTTTCAATTGTAATTCTGTCGTCGCTCAACACCAATTGTAATTCCAGGTTTCTCTTCCACCACTCATAGCTATAGTTAAGTAAATGAGAAATAAAATAAAGAAAAACTTAGGCCTACAAATGGTTAGGGTAGTAAACAAAGCAGTATTAAAAATATACCACATCAGTTTTAGTATTTGGAATTTCAGAGAAGATTTGGATCACCTCTTTTAAGGACAAACAAGCATTTTTAAGAACCAAACAGGTAATGAATATGAACACTTCACAGATATATCTTAAGTAAATGAATTCAAATACAACTGTTTAATAGGACCAATGCTTTACCAAGGATAGATCTAACTCCGGTATTTCAAAACGGACTATTTCAAAACTTCCCTTGTCCTTATTATCTAAAGTGGTTTCATTTTCCTCCTAAAATGAAATGAACTTGATGTAAACACACACTTTTTTCATGAATCTTGTTAATAGTGAATGGAATAACATCAATTCAACTAGTTTCCCCGTGTATATTTTTAAAGAGAAACTAAAACACCTCAACTGTGTTTTGAGAATTTTGAATACTTCTTTTTTGGAGAATATTCATGAGAACCTTATTAAAGGTAAAGTCTCTTTAGCTAAAAACCAAGAAGAATTCAAGACCTGGAACACTTCCAATTCAGGGAAGACCTTGAAATAAAAGCTCAGAAACACTTGGTTGAAGCTCTTAAAGCTGAGGAAAACTATTGGAAGGATAAGAATATAGTTAAATGGAACTCTAAAGGAGATATAATCAAAGAGTTAAACCTAAATAGTTGGAAAGGAAACATGATTTCTTCTGTTGGTAGGCTTTAACTGATCAAACTTGTGGTCCAACCTATTCTTATATACAGTTTCATAGTATATAAGTGGCTTGGAAATATCTTAAAGAAAATGCGAGCTTGGGTTAGATTATTTATTTGGTATGGTTCAACTTATAAAAGAATGTTGGTCATTATGACTAGGAATAAAGTTTGTGCTCCTATCAATGAAGGTGGTCTCAGTTTAACATGCTTCAAATGTCTTAATAATGTTGTCATCTTCAAACATGTCTGGGAAACTTGTTTTAAAAAGTCTACAAGGTCTGAATTTTTGAATCATAGATTCACTCCTTTTGGAGAGAAGATGTATTACAAGGTTATCACTATTTGGCATGGTTATCAAGAAGATTATACCCTAATCATTCTTCATTTTGAATGGATTATTGGCAATGGAAAAACTGTGTAGATTTGGACTGACATGTGGATTGGAGAACCTATAGTAAACCAAATGAGAGATAGACCGAACTTTCCTTATAATAATCAAATGGTGTGTGAATGGATTAGAGAGGGTAGTGGGATATACCTTTTGATTTATCCTCTAAATTCCCTCTTATTTCTAGGAAGATAAAAGAATTACAGTTGCCACTTGATAATCAAGATGACTATTTTATATGGATTTCAACTCACATGGGGAATCTAACATTCAACAAGGCTTATGAAATGGTCAGAATAAAACGTCCTAGATGTGATGAATTCTCATTCATTTGGAAGAAGTATATTCCTCCAAGAACCTCAGTTACAATATGGAAACTGGTCCAGAATAAAATTATTGTTCAAGATCTTCAAACCAAAACATTTCACTTACTATCTTGAAGACTAATTTTAGCCATAAAATGAAACACGTATGGATTGCTACCATATTAACATTCGCAATCATATATGCAGATATCTGCATTTATGCTTTCATATACGCACATATATGCAGCTTGTTACAAATAACAATGGTGCGATTTTACTACAAAACACAAATCACATACCTGATGGAGGTAGAGAGGGAGGGAAGCAGAGAAGGAGGGGCAATAGCCTGGGAGGGAGGGAGGTAGAGAGGGATGTTTCATTATACAAAATGAAAACATGGAAGACTAAATAACATAAAAAATGACTAATAACTTATAAGTAGTTATTTCTCTCAACCAATCACTTATAAGTAGCTATGTTTCATTATACAAAATGAAAATTCAATGGAAGACTAAATAACATCAAAAAAATAAAATGACAGACAAAAAGATGACGAAAAACACATATCTAAAAGGGTTTTACCTTCGAGGAGATGTATTAACCTTGAAATATATCTCATTAACTTATAATAGGTGGAACTATAAGGCTCTGTTTGAAATTTTCATTACAAATTCTAGAACAAAAATTTTAAGGTGATACAATGGAAATAAAGAAGAAGTCCAAAGAAGAATGAAGACACAAGGGAAATTATTCAATAAGAGTTAAAAAGTTGATGAAAACTCACAAAATGCAAATTCAATGTTGTTACTTGTCAGAAGAGAAACTAAGTGAAAATTAGGTGGATTCCAATGTTATTAGAGATTTTAATCAAGCCATAGATGACTGTGGCTTACTGGATTTGGGGTTTATAGGAACCATATGGGAACTCCTAGTGTTCCTCACTCTTCTCTCATACTAGCATCCTTAATATGAATATAATTTATTCGAATCATGATTCGTTGCTAGTGTCTGTGAAAACTGAGTTGGACATCATTCCTACAGCATTTAAATTTTAATCTATGTGGTGCAACCATTATGATTTTGTTGACGTGGCCAAATCTTCATGATATGGGGAGGTTCAGGCTCTAGTCATGAGGAAATTCTCTATTAAAGTGTAGAGACTTAACGATGTCTTCAAAACATAGAACAAGAAAAAAATTTGTGACATATTCCAATTATTTAATAATTTGGAAGATGAAGTTCTTAAAAGCGAGGTGGATTATGAAGGATGTAAAAGTGATTCAAAGAGAGTTAGTCTTCAAGATTGCATAGCTAAACTATTAATGGCCCTTAACAGTAAAGAGATTTATTAGAAGGGGATCCTCACCAAGGAGATCGTTTGTCATGATACTAAAAGAGGAGGTATATATTATATGGATTATTTCAGTCTTGGTAGAGTTAATAATATGCAACATCCGTCGGGTGTCAATCATAAGCGGATCAGTTGTGGCATCACCGTTTGGGGAATCCTTTTTTTGGCCAAATGTGATGCGTCATGTTTAAAGAATGATTTGCATACGAAATATTTCTAAAATGATAAAATTTACATTGAATTTGGCCCCAACCAATAAGACGCCAATGCTTCTCAACCAAAAATACCTATATGAATAAGAAGCTATAACTAATTTTGAGAAGGTTCAATCAATTGATCCATATATGGTCACCTATACAAATGACTATGCAATGCTTTTAAAGCTCAAGTATGGTTACTCAAAGTTGAAGTTTCCACAAATCAGAAAAAGCTGAAAATGGATTGAATTAAAGAGTGATGATTTCTTAACTCTTTTTTACCACTAGAGAGAAACACATTAGGCAAAATAGGATCTCACAGCCCACAATGAAATAAGCTTATAATATAAACATGAAAATTATTACAGACATACCCAAATCATGAAATAATCTTATAATCTAACAAAAATAATGAGAAAATGAAAGAGAGACTCACCCATAATGGCAAAACAGGATCTCGATCGCTAACGATGAGCCATACCCAACCATAGCTAATAAAGTTTTGAATAGCACCAATAAGAAGAGCCACAATGGCAAAAACTTGCATAATATGCCTGTGAGGAAGCCAACACTGACCACAAAATTATACATGCATACAAAATCTCAACAACAAACCTTTCCATTAAAAAAAAACTTTCTCCAACAACACAGATCACAAAATCTCAATCTTACCTCAAAAATAAAAATTGTATATTAATTTATATCCCCATCAAGCAATTGAAACCAAAATATCCCAAATTAGGTGTTCCTAAAATGCCTAGATCACAAAATCTCAATATAAAATCGAAAACCCATCTCATTTTCTCATCAATATAACAGAAAATGGTAATCAATAATTCACAATCATTCGAATAAAGCTAAAGTAAACTTGTTACATATATTTGTTTAAAATATCAAAACTACATTTCAAAGATTTGGTCAGAGTTTACCTTGATTTGGAGCTTTTCTCAGTGGCCAAACACGATGGAGATGCTACCTTTGGTCGATTGAAGTCTCAGTGGACAAAAATGATCGTAGGTTTTTTACTAGTGGAGGTTTTTTACCGACGAGAGAGAGTATGGAAGAAAGAGCTATCCAGAGAGAGAGAGAGAGAGAAAAAGAGCTGGTCGAAGAGATGATGAAGCTGGCCGGAGAGAGAGAGAGAGAGGCAAGAGCGCCAATGAGATGAAAGAGAGACGGGCTTGAGCGAGAATGAAAAGAAATGTTATCTAATGTTTTTTTAGGTCCTTCATATTTTAGTAAGTGTACTCAATTTTGGCACACTTTAAAACAATGCCAAATTTTGGCACTGTTTTAAAGTGTGCCGGATTGTTATTAAACCGTGCCAAAATTTGGCAGAGCTTTAAACTGTGCCAGATTTTTAATATCAGGGTGTGCCAAATTGCTATTTTTGGTGTAGTGGCCGACCCTGGGTTAAGCTAGAATAATCTTCAAAAAGTGAAAGACCTCCAAGATCAGGGGGAGCACCGTCTGTTGGTCAGGTTCGAGCACCTAATGACCCCCTATTATCTCTCAGAGACTGGGCTTAGGGGTAGTCCTCTAACAGAGCTTCGTAAGTGCTTATTTAATTATTTCAGCAAGTTAAACCTCTGAGTTTTTTATGTCTCTGATATTCTAACTCAGACCATTCCATTTGCAGAGTGCCCCGAAGGCATTTCGAACGAAGTCTGGGAGATGTCTGCCCCAAGTCTTACAAAGCTAGTAAAGAAGGCAGGCCTGAATGCACCCCCTCCTCCTCCACCGAAGAAGAGTGTCGACACGTCCAAGGCCGATGCTACAAAAAAGAGGAAAACTACAACCACCTCCCCTGAGGATCAGAGAAAAAGTAAAAGCTCAAAAGGCCATCCCCATATCCTATGAGGATGCCTTGGCTGCTCGTCTGGAGCAGCTAAAAATTAATGATAGCATAATAGGCCACAGTTTGCAAGCGTTGGATGCCATCGACTCTGCTATGACCGATGCTGACAAACGCTTTTGTCGCTCCATAGACACTCCTCTGATGGTTGAGTTTGGACTTCACAGGTCCATTTAGGTATAACTTTGGATTTCAGTTTAATTCTGAAGTGTAACATCTGTTTTGAATTTGAACTCATACATTTGATTTCTTGATTTGCAGGAAATCGTTGATATGAACCATCCTACCAACTGGACTCTAAGGAAGTTGCCCCTCATCGAGAAAGGCCAAGAGGCCGAGAAGGTACAGAGCTCGCTGAATGCAGAGGTAGATCGTCCAAATTCTGCCTTTAAAGGATCTTATAAGAAGGTTAAGGAGTTGGAGAAAGAGATATCCAAGCTTAAGAAGGACCACACCATTGCTCTGAAGGCCAAGGACGACGTTCTCTAGCAGAAAGTTAATGCTGCAGTGAAGGCAACCCTTAAGGATGCTTCTGAGGAGATCCTGGCTGATTACAAAGTCTCTGATGAATTCATCAGCTTTATCTTTGAATACCTCGAAATAGGTATGGCAACTAGAAAATGGGATATTGCAAAGGAGAAGGAGTCAGGGAATTTGAAAGCCTCTGACTTTGTTGGTCTGGGTTTTGGCAATCCTCAATTCGCTCAGTCCCTTCAAGAGGTTGAAGAGGAAGATGTTTCCCCTGTAGAGACAGCACCTTTGGATCTTACTGAGATTGAAGGCGCCAACCTCCAAGATGATGGGGCCGATGTGACCAACATCGATCAGGGGAATGAGGCCGAGGATGCCAATACTGTAGCTACAAACCCTTAGGCCTTCTTTATGAAGCTTTATGTAATTTTTTTATTTTGATTTTAAGATGTAACTTCTGATTGTAGACTTAGTTACCATGTAACTCTTAGTTTGTATTATCTTCTGATACACGCTTCACTTCCTTATTTGCTGAGTGTTCTTTAAATGATTTTCATTGCCATTCAATATTTATTTAGGTCTGAGGTCATCCAAGTATGATGTCTGACCTCAGACCTTGTCACCAATCCATGATGTTATAAGGGTCTGAGGTCATCCAAGCATAATGTATGACCTCAGACCTTATCACCAAATCATGATGTTATAAGGTCTGAGGTCATCAACTAAGATGTTATCCCCATAAATAATTTTCACCAAATTAATGATGTCTAGGGTCTGAGGTCATTCAAGTATGATGTCTGACCTCTGACCTTATCACCAAATCATGATGTTGTAAGGTCTGAGGTCATCAACTAAGATGTTATACCCATAAATAATTCTCACCAAATTAATGATGTCTAGGGTCTGAGGTCATCCAAGTATGATGTCTGACCTCAGACCTTGTCACCAAATCATGATGTTATAAGGTCTGAGGTCATCAACTAAGATGTTATCCCCATAAATTATTTTCACCAAATTAATGATGTCTGAGGTCATCCAAGTATGATGTCTGACCTCAGACCTTATCATAAAATCATGATGTTATAAGGTCTTAGGTCATCAACTAAGATGTTATCCCCATAAATAATTTTCCTTTCAAGCATAATGAACCAAGTATTGACACGGGAACTGATCTTCTCATAAGATGATATATTTACATGAAAGCCCTGGTAACATCATATGTAATACTTTTTTAGATGATCAGCGTTCCAAGGATTGGAAAAGGGTTCCTCTTCGAGGTTCTCTAGCCTGTAAGTCCCGGGTACAACCTCCTCAATCACTTTATAAGGACCATGCCAATTTGGGTGAAGCTTGTTTTCCTTCTGCAACGTCTTCTTCAACACTAGGTCTCCTACAGCTATAGGTAATTATTTTACCCTTTGATTGTAGAATTTTGATGTTCTCTGCTGGTAAGTTGCCTGCCTAACTTCTGTATCTTCCCTTATCTCTTCAATCAAATCTAGGTCGAGTCTTCTCTCCTCCACATTCTTCTCAGGGTCATAGGTTTGAACCCTATGAGTAGGGATTCCTACCTCTGTTGGTATGACGGCCTCTGATCCATATGATAACATAAATGGGGTATCCCCTGTTGGCATCCTAGCCGTTGTTCTGTAGGACCATAGCACAGCATAAACCTCTTCGGTCCATCTACCTTTATCTTCTTCTAACCTCTTCTTGATCCCATCAAGGATCATTCTGTTTGTGACTTCGGTTTGACCATTTGCTTGAGGTCGATCAGGAGAAGAGAAAAATTTCTTTATCCCAACTCTTTTGCAATATTTTTCCAAGGAAGAATTCTTGAACTGGGTTCCGTTGTCCGAAATGAGGGTGTTTAGGAGGCCATGTCTGCATATGATGTTCTTCTAAATAAATTGGAAGGTCTTCTGCTTTGTAATTGTGATCATAGGCTCTGCCTCTACCCACTTGGAGAAGTAGTCAATGGCAACTATCAAAAATCGATAAGTATTTTCAGCCCTTCGCAGGGGACTTACTAAGTCAATTCCCCATACTGCGAATGGCCAAGGGGAACATATAGACGTCATAGGCTGATGAGGTTTATGGGGGATAGTGGAGAATCTATAACATTTTTCGCACCTCTTTACGTAAGCTGCAGCATCTTTGGCCAAGGTCGGCCACCAATATCCTTCCGTGATAATCCTCTTCGCCAAAGGTCTCCCTCCTATGCGACTGGAGAAAGAACCCTCATGAACCTCCTGTAGGAGGTGGGGAACTTCGGTGGGATGAATGCATCTAAGGAGAGGTAATAGGAATCCCTTCCTATACAGGACATCTCCTACTATTGAGAACTTTGCAGCTCTGTACCTCAATTTCCTCCTCTCTAACTTCTACTTCGGTAGCACCCCCTCTCTGATATATCTGATAAGGGGATCCATCCATGAGTCCCCTAGGTTTAAATTGAGGCAAGGGTTACTGGCCTCTTCTTCTTCAATGGTTTCTCTAGGCACGATCTCAATAAGGACTGTCCTTCTGATATCTGTCTTCGTTGCCGAAGTTAGCCTTGCTAATGCATCTACATGACTGTTGTTTTGTCGAGGTATTCTCTTCATCTTTATCTCTTTGAATCCTTTGAGTATCGTTCTCACCCTCTTCATATATTTGGCCATCCCTTCGTCCTTGGCCTCGTAAACCCCAAATACTTGATTAACAACCAACCTTGAGTCACTGTGAAGGAGGAGGAGTCTTATACCAATGGTCCTTGCTAAGGAGAGGCCTGCTATCATGGCCTCGTATTCTGACTCGTTGTTTGACAACTTGAAGTTAAACCTTAGGGCTTATTCGATGTTGGTACCATCAGGGGATGAGAGTATCAACCCCACACCGCTCCAACTTTCACAAGAGAACACGTCGATAAAGAGGTTCCAGATGTCTCTATCTAATGAGAAGCCACCTTCTAACATTATTTCCTGCCTGAAGAGCTACCGATCTTCCTTATTCTCGTTTATTCCATCTTTGGCTCCCATGGTCATAACCATTTTCGGGTGTTGGAAGATGTTACTTTTTTACCCTTCTGTAGTCTCTAGATTATTCTCAACTTCGACCTCTTCCCATGTGAATTCTGTGACAAAATATGCCAGTGTCTGCCCTTTGATGGTCATCCTAGGCTGATAAGTGAGGTCATATTCTCCCAACTCAATGGCCCATGTCATCAACCTACCCGACTTCTCAGGCTTATGGAGGACCTGTCTTAGTGGGGATTTGGTGAGGATGGCCATGGAATGGGCTTGACAGTAAGGTTTCATCTTCCTAGAGGCATGTATCAGGGCGTAGGCCAACTTTTCCATCCGAGGATAATTCTGCTCAGATCCCTGAAGGGCCTTACTGTTGAAGTACACAGGCCTTTGGACCCCAATGTCCTCCCGTATAATGGTCGCACATATAGACGATTCAGAGACCGCTAGATAAACAAACAGCCTCTCTCCCGCTATTAGCCGAGATAAGAGCAAGGTAGATCCAAGGTAGGACTTGAGTTGATCAAAAGCCTCATCACACTCTTTTTCCCATTCCTAGCCTTTCTAAGAACCTTGAAGAACGGAAGACACTTGTCGGTCGCCCTGGAAACAAATTTGTTGAGCGCAGCCACTCTTCCAGTGAGACTCTGAATATCCTTGATACTCCTTGGTGTCTTCATGTCGAGCAAAGCCTTGAATTTCTCGGGGTTCGCCTCTATTCCCCTTTGATTGACAATGAATCTAAGAAATTTCCTGGATCCTACCCCGAAGACACACTTCGCAGGGTTGAGTTTCATTCTGTATAAGTCCATGGTATCGAAAGTCTTTTCCAGGTCTGCCACGTGGCTGCAGGCCTTTAAGCTCTTCATTAGCATGTCATCAACGTACACTTCCGTAGTCTTGCCTATTTGGTCTTCGAACATCTTATTCATAAGACGTTGATATGTTACCCCCGCATTTTTCAATCCAAAGGGCATAACTTTGTAGCAATGCGTCCCTTTGTCAGTAATGAAGGTTGTCTTTTCTGAGTCTTCAGCATCCATGAAGATCTGATTGTAGCCTGAATACGCGTCCATGAAGCTCATAAGCTCATGTCCTGCAGTTGCATCTACTATCTGATCTATCCGAGGTAAGAGATAGTTGTCTTTTTGTCAAGACTTATTCAGGTCAGTAAAATCTATGCACATTCTCTATTTTCCATTGGCTTTGGGCACAATGACTGCGTTTGATAGCCACTCAGAATATATGACTTCCCTAATAAACTCAGCCTCTTCCAATTTTTTGACCTCTTCTCGGATGACATTGTACTTTTCCCTGGATTAAACTCTTCATCTTTGTTTGATTGGCTTAACATCCTTAGTCACGTTGAGTTTATGACACATAACCTTAGGGTTGATGCCAGGCATGTCTGCGTGACTCAAGCGAAGACACTCTACCTCTTCCTTAAGAAGTCTATCAGCTCTTCCTTGATTTTTACTTTTAAGGCTTTGCCGACCTGGACAGTTTTTTCTGGTTCGTCCTCATTAAGGACGATGGATTCTACCTCTTCCGCTACCTCTCCTTTCTTTAACTTTGTTTCATCTCTAGGGTCATGTGTGTCAATGTTATAAGTGGTAGTTTCTCTCTTATGATCATCTCTCTCTTCAACCAAGTTGAAGTAGCATTCTCGTGTTATAGTCTGGTGACGCGACTTAAAATTTGTCTCAAAAGTGCGTTCATTCTAGGCTCAAGTGCAAGCCTGTCTCTCAAGTAATAACCCGGTAAATCGGGATCGTATCCACAGGGATCGAGATTGCCAAATAATAATCAGAAAAATTATTAAATCTTGAAATGATTTCTCAAAAGAAACAAAAAGGTGATTAAAGATTGGGAAAATTTCTAATGAACGAAAAACTTTACTTAAGAGAAACAGACTGAAATTTGCAAATAGATTTAGATCTGACAAATGGAAGAAAATAGGGTAGGGTACAATCCCTCAATCCTTAACAAATTACCTTATAGAATACTAGAATTGTAAATTAAAATTATTGACTAGATCCGGTCTTTATAAATTCTAAGCATTACATATATGAGGGATCTAGCCCGCATCATATGAAATCAAAGATAGATATAAAGCGGTGAATGATAAATCATACTCGTAAAGCGTTCTTAAACATCTCAAGTACCTAGGGCAAGAGAGATTAAAAGATTGACAATGTTTGTATGATTTTCTTTCACGATTCAATCAATATTTTAATTTAACCTCTATTTTCTACATAAATAATTTGCCTTGGATTGAGTTCATGTACCCCAACCCTTGGGAATTTAGCTACTCATGATTTGATTAACGAACAAATTCATATGTAAAAATATGGATCCACAAGGCATTGTAAGTAAATTGCAAATAATAAAACTAGAGAATGGAAAGATTTTACTTGAATTCAGCAATAGGGAAAAGAGATGAACTTGAATCAAGAAAAATTCTTCTTCTTCAAACTTACAAAAAGACTCTCTAAAATCTAATTCTCTCTCTAGAATTCTATTCTACTCTCTAGAATTTGACTCCCTCTCTCTAGAATTCAACTCTCCTTTGAAAATGAGGTAGGGCTTGGTCTTTTATAGCGCCAAGTTGCACGAATTTGGCATCAAATTTCGCTTGTGGAACAAGTTTTCCAAGAGTTGCACTGCATTAAATGCATAATTAATTACAGAAATCCGCACATCCAGACTCTTCATTATCGCGCAATTTCAAAATATCGTAACTTCTTCACCGTAGCTCGGATTGAGGTGCCGTTTTTTCCAGTATTCTTGTAATTTAGTGTTCTTCAAATTTCTAGTTTTCCCCACCTTCGGAATAAGGCTGAAAAATTACGAAAATGCCCTTCAACTCTCCATTTCTTGGTTTCTTTCACTGTTTTGAGTTCTCCTTCGCACCAATTTTCATGAAATACCTACAAAACACATGAGAAATACACAAAACATGAAATACTTGCCAAAAAAGGTTAGTAGCATAAATAAGAGACAAATCCAAGCTAGATACACTGCACGGGATCATAAAAATACCGTAATTAAGGGGATAAATGTGAAGAATATATGCCTAATCACACCCCTAAACTTAGAACTTTGCGCGTCCCGGGCAATGTAAATGAAATTAGCCAAAATTCTACTCTTGAAAATTCTTTTATTGGGATAGAATACATTTTTCTCTGGCAAGCGATTGCATTTAGCGTATGCAATAAGCCTTTAAACCCCTAGGTTACCCTAGTAGGACGAGTTTTGTCTTGTGAGGGTTTGCAGTGAATTTACCCACAAAATTCTTTATTGACACAAATAAAGATCAAAATACTTAAAAATTATACAATTTAAACTTTTCAAAAAATAATCACCATAAATTCATATTCAAATGTCTCAAACCATAGTGTGTGTGTGTGTGCAAAGCCAAAAATTCAACCTCAAATTTCCACCGATTGAGCATTACGTTACTTACCCGAAAATTCATTTTGATTCAAATTCTTACGGATGCACTCACAAACGAATCACTCGGATTGTGGTTATTTTCTCTCGGTATGCATGATATAAAGAGTAAATATAATGGACACAAATTCATGCATACAAAATTGAAAAGAAGGAAATTTATGGTGAAAAGATCTCATCATCGGAAAACAGTTATTAGGAAACGGGAACATCGCCTCTATTTAATACCATTTAATCTCTCATTTTATCTTTTCATGTCTTAGCTCTCCATGCGGTAACCAATATCGCAATTTGGACTCGGTTAGGACTTTTTGGGGTTAAAAGGTGTGAAGGGTAAAAATGGAAGTTGACGGAATGTTTGGAATTGGAAAATGTCCTTATGACGTCCATTAGTGCTTTTTCGGGCATTTGTTCATTTTTCTCTCCTTTTTTTTCATTTTTTTTTCTTTTTTTTGCTATTTTTGTTGAGCATATCTATTTTTTTTCTCCTTGCCCCTTTTTGTTGCACAATTTGGACTTACTTGATGAATTTTCTCAATGTTCACAATTCTGGGCTATTTGGGTTTTTCGGGTTGTCAAACGAAAGGGAAATATTTTATTAGGCTCAAAGTGGGTTGCAAAGGGATAATTTTGTTTTTCACAACTTTTTATGGCTAATATTTTTGGGTTAAACAAAAGAGGGCCTACTTCATTGTCAAAATTGCTAATCACATTACCATATGCATCTCGAGATTAATTAAGTTTAGAGATATATTTAGCACGAATTTCGAGACAACATTTCACACATTTCCCATAACCGATCAAAACAAAGGATTGAGATCATCAGCGACTTATTAAAACGCTGAAAAGGACTTTGAGTTAATCATAAACTCGGATTGATTTTAAAAACTCATAAAAAATTGATAGGCTCGAAATCTCACCGGGTTGGACTAATCTCCACACTTATTCGTAAAGTCGTCAATTTTCTTTCAATTTCCATCTTTGGTCAATTTTGGCTTAGTGCATTTTGAATTGTACAATTTGAGACTTTAAATAGAATAAAGGTGATATTTTTGAAAAATTTAAATTCTAATTTTTATTTATTTTGAACAAAAATATTTTTTGTTTTTTCAAAATTTTTCAATTTTTTTTTATACACATATATATGAATATAAGCGAAGTTTTATGAATACGCACCTGTCATCCCCCCTAACTCAATGATTTGCATTGTCCTCAATCAAATGGATAAGAGAAATAAGGAAGACAACATGAAGAGTGCGATAAATAAAACAAGAAAATTATTAAATAGCAACAAGACACTATATAACACGTATACATGACTCAAAAATACAACAAAAATCACCCCATACGCGTCGGGGGTGCGACGACCTCTCATCTCTCTCTACAAATCACCTGACCCCTTGCACGGGGTACGATGCTCTCCTCGTCGCTCCCGTCTTACCATCATAAGTGAATAGACGGAACAAATTGGGCCCGTGCCCATAGATAAAGGAAAGACCGGGAGATGCATTATGATTAACCGGAAAAGGATCCTCTTGTTGTGTAGCACGTGGGTTGGTCTCTAAGTCGGACGAGATTTGAGTCGTATCTTCAAGTACCTCCGAAGACTCAAATGGTATGGGTGGAGGTTTGTTAAGGAGAAATGCATCAAGGCTATTGTCCCACTCACTTGCGTCTAAATGACGAAATGAGGCCCAGAAAGATTGGACTTCAACATTTAGGCTTTCATCCACCTGTCCAAACTCTCTCTCAAACTCTGCTAGGCTCAACTCCTCTAGCGCTCTCTCTTGCTTGGTGTCCTCAACCTGCCTTTCGTGCTCACTCGCCGAATGATAGGGTGGTGTGGGTGGGTTGATAGAGCCTCTCCCGACACACTCTAAATTGCCTATTTCACTCTTGTTCATGGGCTCACTCGTGCTCTCGAATGCATTAACTAAACATACCTCCCCTACCTTGCTCTGAATATTGTAACCACTCCACTCACTGGGCGCAACACAACCTTCCCCTAATGGCTCTCCCTTGTAAGTTCTTTCTTGCTCGTGTGCTTCCCCCAAAAAATTCAACCCCCGCGGTTCCTCTTCATCATCCTCTTTCTTGGAATTATTAAAGATATTTGTGTCGAGGGTCATGTTCCCGAAAGTTAATTGCATACGCCCACTTCGGGTATTGATAAGAGCATTAACTGTAGCTAAAAATGGACGGCCAAGGATAACGGGAACATGATTACTTGGGAGAACGGAGGATTCTTCGTCCCAAATGACAAAATCCACCGGGAAGTAGAAAGTGTCTATTTGAACAATCACATCCTCAACAATTCCCCGAGGAAACTTCACAGAACGATCCGCGAGCTGGAGAGTCATTTTTGTGGGCTTAAGGGCCCCCAGTTCCAGTTTCGTATAGATGGAATAGGGCATAATGTTAACACTCGCCCCGAGATCTATTAAAGCTCTCTCAATTCGGTTCTTCCCCATGATACAAGAAATAGTGGGTGCACCCGGATCTTTATATTTTAATGGAAATTCACTCGACAAGACTGCGCTGACATTTTGGGCCAAAGAGACGTTCTGGTTTACCTTTAGCTTGTGTTTCACCGTGAGTAAGTCTTTAATAAACTTAGCATACGCGGGAATTTTCTGTATAGTCTCGAGAAAAGGTAAATTGACTTTTACTTGCTTAAGGACTTCCAGAACTTCATCACGGGAGGTCGTTTTGGAGTGAGAGACCAATCGTTGAGGGTATGGGGCAGCGGTGGGGGTGATGGCCTTGGGTCCACTAGTGTTTTCCTCCTCCTCACTCTCAATTAAAGGGGCATCTTTGGCCTCTTTTGTGTCGAGCGAAACCTCTTTATCTTTAGATGCATTGCGTGAGGGAGGTGACAAATTAACTACTCTCCCACTACGGAGAGTGGTAATAGCGCTACATTGCTCTCGATGGTCGAGGGATGTAGTGCCAATACTGGTTTGTCCTTGGGGAGGGGGTCTTTGGCCTTGAGCTGGGAATTTACCTTTCTCCTGAGTATTCACTGCAGATTGCAACCTAGAGATGCTAGTATGCATTTCAGCGAACATTCGATCATACTTAGCAGTGCTCTCCTTTTGGGATTGAATGAGGTGATTTATGTTGTCTTCAAGAGATCGCCTCGGAGGGGTAACATACGGACCAGAAGGTGGTGTCTGCAAAGGAGGTTGCATTGGAGGAGCCATATGCTGAAATTGAGGAGGGGTTTTTTGCAAAGTCACATGTGGATGAGGCACCATCCCCCTTGTGGTTGTCCATAGTTGAAACCAGGATGATTCCTCTAAGATTGATTATATGCACTCCCTTGAGGTGCATTAAAATTTTCACGAAACCCTCCTATCGCCTCTACTTGCTCAGTGTACATTGCCTTGTAAGCAGGGATGGTAGGACATCCTTCGGTAGAATGACCAGCAGCACAAATGGCACACACTTTCTCCTTTCCTATTTGCACGGGTCCAGACACATCTCTCAATCGCATATCTAGGATATCTCTGAAATTCTTCTCCAATTGGTCAAATTTTCGATCCAACAAAGTGTCCTTGTCCAAGTGATAAATACCGGACGCAGCAGGCAAGTTGGACACTTGTCGATTTCTATTTTGACTATTGGGATCAGAAGTATCCCATGCTTGGGTAGTTTCTTCCACATATTTCAAATGAGCCTCAGCATCTCTCGTACTTAACTCCCAAAAAGGTCTCTCACACATGGTTTGAACAAGTTGTTTAGCCGCTACAGTAAGGCCTTGATGAAAAAATGAAATCAGATGATGAGGTTCAAAACCATGATGGGGGCACGCATTAACTAACTCCTGATAGCTCTCCCAACACTTATCAAAAGCCTCATTCTCATTTTGACGAAAAGCTTGGATTTGGGCTTTAACAGAATTGGTTTTGTGTTGTGGAAAAAATTTGGAGATAAACTTGTTTTGCATATCTCTCCAGGATAAAACCGAATTTGGGGGCAAGGACCATAACCAAGTTTTAGCTTTATCCTTTAAGGAAAAAGGAAAGAGCTTCAACCGGATTACCTCTTGTGGACAAGCTTGGTCTCCAAATGTCTCACACGTATCTTCGAATTCTCGAATATGGAGATATGGTTTATCCGAATCCATCCCATGAAATGTAGGAAGAATTTGGATCATTCCATTCCGAAAGTGGAACTGGCCGACATTATATGGGAGTAAAATGCAACCAGGGGTAACAGTTCTCTCCGAAAATAAAAGATCTTTCATGGGTTGATATGGTACATCATCCTCTCCCGCACCAACACCGACACTACCATGATCCGACATATCGCTACCGAAAGGTTCAGAATTCTCACTCAGGGTTTGACTCAAAGAACGACTTGTGATGGCATTATTAGGCGAAGGAGGTAGAACCCAAAAATGAGGAGACTCAGAATTTTCCGAACCGACTTCGGCAATAGGATTTTCGTGAATTTGGGTGGGAGATAAATTCTGCATATAAGCACATAAGAGATGAAATTAATATTTTTTTTTTTTTTTTTTAAATCACTTGTAGATAAAAATAACTTTCTTGAAAATGTAACAATTTCAATCCCCGGCAACGGCGCCAAAAACTTGACGCGACTTAAAATTTGTCTCAAAAGTGCGTTCACTCTAGGCTCAAGTGCAAGCCTGTCGCTCAAGTAATAACCTGGTAAATTGGGATCGTATCCACAGGGATCGAGATTGCCAAATAATAATCAGAAAAATTATTAAATCTTGAAATGATTTCTCAAAAGAAACAAAAAGGTGATTAAAGATTGGGAAAATTTCTAATGAACTAAAAACTTTACTTAAGAGAAACAGACTGAAATTTGCAAATAGATTTAGATCTGACAAATGGAAGAAAATAGGGTAGGGTACAATCCCTCAATCCTTAACAAATTACCTTATAGAATACTAGAATTGTAAATTAAAATTATTGACTAGATCCGGTCTTTATAAATTCTAAGCATTACATATATGAGGGATCTAGCCCGCATCATATGAAATCAAAGATAGATATAAAGCGGTGAATGATAAATCATACTCGCAAAGCGTTCTTAAACATCTCAAGTACCTAGGGCAAGAGAGATTAAAAGATTGACAATGTTTGTATGATTTTCTTTCACGATTCAATCAATATTTTAATTTAACCACTATTTTCTACATAAATAATTTGCCTTGGATTGAGTTCATGTACCCCAACCCTTGGGAATTTAGCTACTCATGATTTGATTAACGGACAAATTCATATGTAAAAATATGGATCCACAAGGCATTGTAAGTAAATTGCAAATAATAAAACTAGAGAATGGAAAGATTTTACTTGAATTCAGCAATAGGGAAAAGAGATGAACTTGAATCAAGAAAAATTCTTCTTCTTCAAACTTATAAAAAGACTCTCTAAAATCTAATTCTCTCTCTAGAATTCTATTCTACTCTCTAGAATTTGACTCCCTCTCTCTAGAATTCAACTCTCCTTTGAAAATGAGGTAGGGCTTGGTCTTTTATAGCACCAAGTTGCACGAATTTGGCATCAAATTTCGCTTGTGGAACAAGTTTTCCAAGAGTTGCACTGCATTAAATGCATAATTAATTACAAAAATCCGCACATCCAGATTCTTCATTATCGCGCAATTTCAAAATATCGTAACTTCTTCACCGTAGCTCGGATTGAGGTGACGTTTTTTCCAGTATTCTTGTAATTTAGTGCTCTTCAACTTTCTAGTTTGTCCCACCTTCGAGATAAGGCTAAAAAATTACGAAAATGCCCTTCAACTCTCCATTTCTTGGTTTCTTTCACTGTTTTGAGTTCTCCTTCGCACCAATTTTCATGAAATACCTATAAAACACATGAGAAATACACAAAACACGAAATACTTGCCAAAAAAGGTTAGTAGCATAAATAAGAGACAAATCCAAGCTAGATACACTGCACGGGATCATAAAAATACCGCAATTAAGGGGATAAATGTGAAGAATATATGCCTAATCATCTGGTCACCCTGCACTTCCCCTACCCCATAGTGGGTCAAGAATTTTAGCATCTGGTGGACTGTCAATGGCACGGCTTCAAACTCCTTAAGGTATACTCTTCCAATGATGAGGTTATAGACCGAGAAGACATTTTCGTCCATAATGAAAAAATTAATCTTCTGAGTTAACCTCTTTGGCCACTCATCACCCATTCATACCTCCATCTCATACATGCCTAGTGGATGGACCTTTTCATCGCTGAACCCCATTAATGGATGATGATAAGGTACCAACCTAGCTCTGCTAAGGCCTAGGCTTTTGAAGCAGGGCCAGAACATCATATCTGCTGAACTTCCTCCGTCTACAAGAATTCCCTGCACCTCATATCCATGAACTCTTATGGTGATAACCAAAGGGTCATCATGTGGAGCTAGGATGCCTTTGAAGTCGAGTTGGGAGAACCCAACTACGAGAGTGTCCATGTCTACCTTCTTTCTCTTCTGCATAGTCTTGGAAGACGTCAGGTTTACCACTTCAAGTTTGGCCACTGATTTGGCCTCTTCCACATAAGCTTTTCTGTCATCAACCTCAGAACCACCCCCTGCAAGTCCTCCGCATATGGTGCTAATACCAAAGGAGATCATACCAACCCTCTTCACTAGGGTGTTGTCATATTTTGGCGGGAGGTATGGATCGTCTTCGTCATCTCCGTCTGAGTCACCATATCTTCTTGCTGGGGTATAGTCACGACATCTGCCGTTCCTCTTATTTTGGGGGTCATCTCTTCCCCTTTTGGGAGCTTTGCCATCAATATATTTCCTCAACTTTCCTGACTTCAACATCTTCTCGATATCATTCTTCAAGGCGAAGCACTTGTCTGCTATATGGCCATGGTCTTGGTGGAATTCACACCATAAGTTTTGGTTCCTCTTATGTGGAGGAGCCTTCAGCTTCTCTGGCCATCTTAGGGATCGATCATTCTTGATCTCATTGAGGATGTGCTCGCAGCTTACCATAAGAGGGGTATAATGCGTAAACTTATCATCAGTTGACCTCTTCTTTCCATCCTTCTTTCTTTGGAAATTTTCGCTGCTACCGCCGTTCTCATCTTCATACTTAGCGGCCATGGCTTCTTCAGCGTTCATGACCTTCCCCGCAGTTGCCAATAGCTCCGCCATAGACTTTGGAGGGTCTTTCGTAAGTTTTGACAATAACTTTCCCTTCTGAAGACCTCCTATGAGGGCGGTCATGGCAATATTCTCTTCGTAATCTTCAACCTCAAGTTTTTCTTTATTGAACCGGGCAATGTAGTCTCTTAGGCTCTCGTGCTTGCCTTTCTTGACATACAACAGATGGGTGGTCTTCTTTTGAGGTCTTACCCCAAAGCATAAATTGTGAATGAATCGTCCAGCCAAGCCCTTAAAGTTCTCAATTGAATTCTTCAAAAGAGAAGTAAACCATATGTACGCAGCTCCCGTCAAGGTCCCGGAGAAGGCCCGACACTTCATCTCATATGGTATTGAGTAAATGTCCGCCGCTGACTGGTATATCTCAATATGATGTACAGGATTGGTGCTACCATCATACTTGGGAGTCACTGTGGCTTACTTGAACTTGGCTGGGGTAGGGAAGCTTACTATCTTAGCCACGAACGGAGAGACCTCTGAGAAACCTCTTTACAGTGGATCCCGACTTTTGATGAGGTCTCTTATCTTGTACTCAAGACGTTGGATTGAGTCATTCCATGGTTTTTCAATGTTGGCCTGGCCGAGGTTATCCCCATCCACCTCCAGGGGGTGGACTGAGGGTTCCCTAGCCACGGCACAACATCTTCTGTTGACCTCTTCTTGGTCTCTTCCTCGTCCCTGATGAGGCCGACGTTGTCTCTCTTCCTTTTGTGAGTCGGCTGCACTTCTTGACCTTGACAACCTTTGTCTTAGGTAATTTACGGGGTCAAGCCTTTCAAAGGCTGACCCTCTGCTCAGTCGATCAAAGGTTGATCCTCGTTGTTGGGCTTCTCCACCTCTTCTGCCCCAGAACCTTGGCTCCGTTGGATAGGACGAACTGTATTATTCGAACCTCATACGGATCTCAACAGTCTTTTGGGACATCTTTTGCCTCTAGATCATCATACTTGTCCTCAGGGCAAGGGTTTCATTGCCTCCCCAGGCGTAAGTGCCTAGGGTCAGTAATGTCCCTCCTCCGCTGGGGTGTAGGTTAGTCTTTTCGCGATGCCTGGGGTGGTCCCCTGGCGTCTGGATGAGGCTGAACAGTCGCCGAAGTGATCATTTCCGGTGGGACTCCAGGTGGCCTCATTATATTTTAACTGAGCGGTGCAAATTGCTCCTGTATTACTTATTGCGTTGCAGCTAAAGACCTCAAGGCTGCGGCCACCTCCACCATTTCGAATTGGGGCGGTGCCTGGCTGGAGCTAGGTCCTCCCGTACTAGGCGGCGGAAGAGGTGGTGGTAATTCCAGTGCCATGTGTTAGCACAAAAGAGCTGGTGTAGTAAATAAGCTTATTACCTTATAGGACCTCTTTCAATGGTGAAACAGCTCCATGCAAGGGGTGAGGCCTGGTTCACCACCAGAGTCTCTGGTGAGGTTAAGCGAATAATGAGTAAGAGACAGCTTCTCGATTCCCACAGACGGTGCCAAAATGATAATAGTGGAAATAGCACCACCTTCAAGGTGTTTGTAAGCTCAATTCAATGTTAACAATGGAAGTATAAATGTATATAGTATAAGGAGGTGAGGAGAAAAGGAAAGTCACCGGAATATAAGTGGTTCAGCCAATCAGGCCTACGTCCACTGTGCAAGTGTGTGATTAATACCACTGTATGAGGGCTCTAATGGCCATGGATACAAACTCTCAAGATTTCTCTCTCTACTGTAGATTTAGACAGAGTTTTAGCTAGGGTTGCTAATTTTGGATCTTTTACAAGGTAGAGGATGACCTCTGTATATAGTGCCTGGGGGTGTAATGTACCCCCCAAGAATGCAATGAACATGTGCTTGAGGATCAAACCAGTATGAGAATGACACTTGGATGATCTCATGAAGATAATGATGACCTCAATATTCCCTCACGTGGGGGGAATGATTCGGTTATAACTAATTGTGTACACGTGTTCCCAACAATACATATGCTGATAAGGACTCGGCCATCTGTGAATGGTCCAAACCTCGGCCTGGAAGAGGACGAGGTGGTGACCTTGGCTCAGTGGGAGAGCTGAAGTAAGGCATGTTGAACTGTGACATCAGCCATTTGTGACTGGTCCCAACCTTAGCCTGGAAGAGGACGAGGTGGTGTCCCTGGCTTAGCGGGAGAGCTGAGGTAAGGTAATTGTAATGTAGCGGGAACATCGGCCGATCCCCAGTCGAGATTGGTTATGATGATGGGATGGTAACGTCGTCCTGAACCAAGCCGAGGTTTCAAGCCTTGGATGACCAGATGGATAACCGCCCATGTGGATTACGGAGACCTCACTTGCCGAGGTAACTAGTAACGTCGGCCTTGGCCGACCCCGCTGGTGGTTGTTCTAAAGCCCTTCCAACATCGGCCATCTCCATGGCCGAGGTTGATGTCTCTGAGCCGAGGGGGTACATATAGGGCATATCAGAGGATATGGTGAAAGAATATCTTTTCGATCATAGCGTTGAGATGGTGTAAGTCTCTATCTTCTAATTGTAAAACTCTACCATTACACATTTGTCATTTTGTCGGCCCGAGATGTTTTCCTATTGTGGTTTTTCCCTGTACGTCTTGGTCTTGTGCTATATTTTTTATCTTTATGCACTTTAATTAAGTCACCTAAATATCGAAGATAAAATTTGATGTAATTTAATCGATAAAAAAAATTATCACATAGACCTAAGAGTTTGTATTTGATATCCTAACTTGAACTTGCACAAAAAACCTTGTCACAACTAGACAAGATATTTTAATGAGGAATCTTTCATCCACCTCGATTTAGAGCACACTCACTCTCAACTAGGATCAAATTTAGACCTCTCTTTGTTAGGTTTTATCACTTAGAGGTAGATCTAGTGTGTGTGACTATGGACATTTATGTGAATGATGAAATGTATAAAATGAATAAAATCAAGAAAGGTCATGCTCTACCCAGACTTGTCACTTTTCTGACATTTTAAATCACTTTCACCCAATCATTTGTAATACTCGTGTTAGTGGTTATGAAGATAGTTATCTACATTGTTCTCTTGATGCACTTGTTTATCAAAACAAGAGTTTATAAAAAACAAATGTTAAACTTTCTATGAGAGTGAAAAACTAGGAAAATAAAAAATCCATAAAATAAAATGAAGACCATGAATCTTCTCGGTTATCATTTGAAAGGGACAGTTTGCTTGATAAAATTAAAGCCCTCGAAAAGGACAAAACCAAACTTTTAAATGAGATTAATTTCATTAAAGATGAAAATAATTCTTTTCAATCCATTGATATGCATGCCAATTATCTTTATCCTGAAGGTAAATCTCTAGATTTATACTTTAATAACTTCTTATATTTTCTTGATGAACTTGTTGAAGGTAAGAAGTTGCCTTTAGTTGAGGAATAATGTGTATCCACTTTGAGAAAAGATAATTATAAATTAAACATCATCATAGATACTTGAAAAGTATAATATCAAAATAGTCTTAATTTATATTCCAAATTTTAGGAAAAATTGAATATCAATCCTTGGGAATGTATTCAAACTATTGTGATCATTATAGAGGAATGACTTCTAATGAGAAGTCTTCAACTTCAAATCATTCATCCTTTTTACATTTTGGTTTCCAAAACTTCCATAAATCAAGGAAACATGATAAGATGAATAATTTGAAAGAGAAGTGCAATGAGTTTCCTCACTTTTACAAATATCATAATCATAATGATAAACAACCTTTTAGAGATATTATTTGTTCATATTGTGACAAAAAGGGTCATTATAAGGATTTTTGTTTTAAGTTGAAAAAGGTTCTGGTTGTTGATGGTCTTACTCCCAAAATGTGTTCTCATATAACTCGTCCTAATAATTATAGACGTGATTATTCTAATAGGAAGGGAAATTTGAGATATTTTGTTGTTTTCTTAAATCAAACTTACACTTTCGTAATGTTTGGAAGAGTTATAGATTTGTTAGGAATAAAACTTGGGAAATCAACATGAACATCATAGACATGTTCATAGCAAAAGGGGAAAAATAATTTCTAATACCCCCAAGATCCAACCTACTCCCAATTTGCCTCACACTAGGCAAGCATGGATAAGGAAAGATCCTTTACACTCTGTAGATTTAGAAACTAGAACGAATCACATGTTGATCCCCTCGACTTCTACTAGTTGGAAGGTTTCACCATGAGCTTTAGAGTTCTTAGAATGCTTATCTTGTTCCTTAGCTCATTTTGCTATTTTAATGCTTTATTTGCATAATATTTTTCTAGATACTTTTCATGATTGTGTTATTATAGGTCACATTGCTAAAATGCTATGACTAATCTATTTGACTTGTTTTCATATGATGCTTGTATCTTGGTTGTGTTTATGACTATGAACTCTACATTTATAATTCAAAAGCTTTGAAAATCTATGGTTTGGGGAGCTTAATTTATCTTGAGTAAAGGTCATAAGTCATCTCACTTACACCGTACTACATTTTGATAATTATGTTATGAGCTAAAGAACAAAACACTTCAGAGTAATGCTTTATTGAATTTTCAAAATGTATGTGAATTGAAAAGGGGAGACATTTTTTTATTTGTATGTGTGAGACTTGTATCTTCATGGTTGGACTTGGAAATTTTATATATTTAAAATCATATAGATGATGTGATTAAGGATACAACTTTGATTTGATAATACTACCTTTGAAAATTGAAAATAGTATTCCATCATCCTAATAAATGCGTGAAAGCCACCACATGAAAAAAAAAATTAAATGAAACGTTTTAAAGAGTTGTATCCCTTCGAAAAATTTAATATCATCATAATGTGAATCAAGGTTTTAACTAAAAACCATTTAATGAGGAAGATAAAAGTGTTAGTTTAAAATTTTACTTTTCTAGGAAAATGAAAGTTTTCTAACAAAAATCATTTAAAGTTTGAAATTCCCATGTAAAAATTCTCTTTTAATATTTGTTTTGATTTCATCGGACAAATGCTCAGGTTTATACACTTGTTTCTCTCACACGAGTTATCCCCTCTATACTTTTTTGGTTAACTTGAAAACTTACTGCGAGTCTTTCACTAGCTAGTTTTTTCACCATATAGAGTACTTGGAATAACATTTAAACTTTGACTTGACGATTTATAATGCAAATATATCAAATTTATTTGTCTAAGTCATTTTAGGAAGTTAATCATGTGAGAATGATCACTTTGTATCTTTTGTGAGTTGCTCAGTATGTTGAAAAAATATTTATGAGTTTTTATAGTTAATCTAGTCATTCGCCGACCAGTGAAGGGTTATTCATCGTAGTGACAAAAGTCGTCACTCTAGCAAAATAAATAACCTGTAGTAGATATCGCTGCAGCGAAATATCAAGTTTAAAACCTACCAACTGTTCTTTTTCACCCACTTTCCAATCTCCTTCTCTCTCTTTATAGTAAAAACTAACGCTACTCCATTTTGGACAGTTTAGAAGTCTTTTTGGAAGATTCTTTAATTAAATTCCCTCTATAAATCACATGATTAGTTTATTCTACTCTTAATCTTCTAAATTTGGATTCTCTCAAGTCCTATTTACAAATATTATGGGTTAATAATGTTTTGACCTTTTTCTCATTAGAGTTATTGTTTGACTCTAAAAGTTAGTGTATATATATATATGCACATAGGAGTTGGATTAACTGATTTCACTCATATTTGTAGGTATCTTTTGTAGTTTTCATGTTAAGTTTAGGATACTCTTAGTTATTTCATAACCCAAGTTGAATCTTCTCATCCCTTTTAGGTATGTTAAAAGAATACACACGGGCGCAAGTTCTTCGACCCAAAGAAACCCATCTCCTCCATCTATGCCCAAATTTTGATCCCCAAACAACCATGCCAACTTTGAGAACTCCCATCTTTGAAATATCCATTATGAATGCATAATTGACTAGAATTATCTTAAAAATAATATTACAATGGGGATTATAACATTGGCAGCCAAGGAGTGGACAAGGAAAAAGTTTTTCCAGAGCTTGAAAGGAAGTTTTACAACAATGTCGTGTTAGGCATGGGTTGTTTTATCGCCAATATTTATGGGATTTTTATCACTGTCTTTCCTAGTTTTCATAGAGAAACCTATGGATTGCCTCATTTACATAACCCCAAATATACATATGTTGCAGGAGCCATTCATAGAATGGATGAGATTATAATTGAGCTTACTATGGAGAACTCACTGAAGCATCTAGAACCTCTCTACCTCAAGGGTATCTCATTGATTACTATTACCTTATCCACATACTATCTTTGACGAACATTGTTCAGAACTCACATCATCATTTCATTCCACATTCCTTATGTGTGTTCATATATGCCATAGGAATAGGATATACCATTAAACTTAAAGAACTTATGTATAGTCTAATGACATAGAATCTCACAAGCTAAGGAAAAGGCAATCGACCCGTTAATTACTTTGGACGACTCATTCAGCGTTTACTACTTACTAGAAACATTCACATTTCCTTGAGCGAGAACAAATCCCAAGTAGGAAAAATAATCACATATCAGTCATTGTAAGAGGGTAAGAGAAGATGCTCCAAGAAATGCATGGAGGACTCAAATTTCAGTGATGACCCTTGATGGTTGGTGGTGCTACAATGCTTGATGATATATTTGATGGAACTTTTTGATATCTTCATTATTTTTGTAGTTTTGGTGACTTTAATATGTTACTTTTGAATACCATTTATAACATTTTTATGTCATTTTTTATATTATGGGTGAAAGGACATATTTTTCATCTTGTCCCCAGTTCCTAGTTTAAATCACGTATGGCGTATCCCATTCCAAGCATCAACCACCATGTAGGGAGTATTTTTTGTAAGGACATATTTTCCATCTTGTCCCCTAACACTGTGGATAGTCTTACGGGAGATCTTCAATCTTCATTAGAGGCTCCTGAGAAACTTGAAGCCCGTGTATCCCAACTCAAGAGAGATCTCGAATATGCCTGAGAGTTCATGGTCATTATAGAGGACACATCTAAGAAGGTTGGAAAGATGCCCCTCGATACTGCTTTGGGTAATGTTGAGAGACTAGGAATAGGTTATGACGGTTCATCCACTTTCCATGTTTCACCCGAGACGATTCTCGAATTTGTGATATATCCATATGGCTCTCAACCAAACCCACCTAGGCATCTGTTTCCCCATAGGAGAGCATGTCCTAGACATTTTGAGAGAGGTGTTCCAAGGCTCGTGTATGTTTATTCCCATTACAAGAAAAGAGGACACCTTGGGAATTTGTTTTAAGTTGGGTAGTGTGTCTCATAGGTATTTATCTCGTTATGATACTACATATGTTCCCACACAAACTCCCACACATGTTACTCCACATGCTCCTACACATCACATGAGAGAGAAAGTTGAGTATTTAGTCAAAACTTCACATGATTTGACGGATGTTTTTCGTAGGATATCACCACCTTTGGAAAACATCTCTGGACCTAATGATTGAAATTTAGATTTATTTGTACGCATAGGATGATTTTCATGTTTATATCTTTATGCCTAATTCTAGTGTGTACTATTATTGTTATTAGTTTTTTTTTCATTTCAATATATTTTTCAAAAATCCAAAAAGAGTTTTGTATTTCTTGAAAAAAATGCAAAAAAAATCTATTTTTTGGAAAAAGTGAAAAAAGACAAAAATATTTTAGTTTGATAAAAAAATTTGAAAAGCACAAAAAGACTTTTGTATTTCTTTTTGCACCATTTATGTATGGACATTTAGTATGACCAAGTCACAATATCATTCCATTATCCATGTGATTATTTGATAGTATTTTGAGATGCAAAATCATTTCATTTTTGTGCTTTATAATGTTTGGAGTCATTAAGATGAGATTTGTTATTACTTACTATATGTTTGACTCAATATTTCCTTTAATGGACACATGCATGAGTTTATTTTATTATTGCACTTTTCTATCATATGATGGTCAAACTGTTTTCATTTCAAATCTGTCTTTAAAACAAATCAAATACAATAAAATGAGACAATGAAAGTAGTGTATGTAAAAACCATTCCCCGTGAGAGTTAGTTATAATTGAAAATATATGAGTGAACATGGGAAAAGGCTACGAGAGGCAAGTGAACTCATCGTGAAAGCCACCGTTTGAAAAGAGCCTAAGAAAAAAATTGCAATAAAAAGAAAAATATTCCAAAATGGGGCTAATAGGAAATCTCTGCAAGAGATATTAGCACCTCAATAGAAAAATAAAAAAGAATTAATATTTGTGAGGGAGTTTGTTTGGAAATCAGTGAGTTTTCACGTCCTGACAAAGTCTTGAAAAAGCATTACGTAGTTTTAGACATTATTGGTATGGAAATCATTTTAGACTTCGATTTGTTGATTAGATTGAGTCAATAACATACAAATTCATCTTTTTACACCTAAGGACAATTTTGAGTTCATTTATTAAGAGTATCCAAAATTCATCGTACTCATATGTTATGATTATTTGAGTTGATTTTCCTATCAAATTTGTTCACACCCATTCATTATGTTTCCTCGATTTAGTTATCTTAGTATTAATTCATGGTGTGTTATTTTTGTAAAATTATTTTTTCTTGAAAAATCAAAAATAGTTTGTAGAACCTTTTGAGTTTATCCTTGCATGAGATAATTTTTTATGCTTGTCATGCCACTCCGGTTTATTATGTTTCTATTCTTTTACTTGTCTATTTCGGACAAATAAAAAGGGGGGGAACGAATTATGAATTATAGAGGAGTTAGAATTTGAATTGTGGGAGAGAATTGATTTACTTGATTTGATTTATAATTTATTATCTCATTTCAAACTCGATACGTCACAAAGGTATTTCTTTATTTATTGTGTGTAGGTATTTGATGATCATTTGGAAAGCACACAAAAATAAGATCAAGATAAAGCAAGTATATTTGAAGATTTGAAAGTTGAATATTTTTTAAGACTAACATATTTAGTATCTTTCCACTTTTGAGTTTTGGGGAGGGCATTAGATTTGTATAGGAGAATTGTTGATAATTTGAATATATTTATTTTGTACCGAAATAGCCATTGGGGAAAATTTGTAAAGACATATTTTCAATCTTGTCCCTAGCTCTTAGTTTACATTGTGTATGGCATTTCCTCAATTAAAGTTTACAAGTTCATGAAAACGGGGCCAAATATCGCGCATCTTCAACATCTACGCGACATGAGGTATACTTTGTTAGGGATTTTGTTTTGTGTTACTTAGATTTTTTACTAAGTATTGGGATATTTTCTAAAGTAGTTTTTTTATCAAAACGAGGCATTTTACAAATTGGTTTTCAACCAGTGTTTTTAAACTTAAAAACAATCGTTTTTATGTCGTTCAAATCACATTGACATGTCGTTTTAGCCACTTTAACATGTCGTTATAACCATATTGGCATGTCGTTTGAAAGGTAGTTTGAAGCCCTATTTGTCATATGGATCAAACAAACCCGTACTGTTTCATGTTTTAAAGGTCATTTGATAGGTCGTTCGAAGCCACTTCTCACGAGATCTCAATATTGTTCTAACGACATCAAGATCTCGTTCGAATGACTTTTTGTCGCCTCAACCTTTTCGTTTGCCTATAAAAATCTGTTTCATGAATATTTTTCATTAAGATTTTTACTTTACACAATCTGCAGAACAGCTGCAAAATAGCTCAACTTTTTAGTAAAAAATTTGGTTTTGATTCACACAAATCAATCACAATTACTTTTGCGAATCATCTTTGGAACCCAAACACTTTCTTAATGAAGTTTTTCATGTGGAGTGTTGTCTCTACTGCTGATCTTGAAGATAGTCGAGGGTATTCACTACTAATGGAGGAACTGCGGTTCTTATGATTCTCGAGGGACTCATTATTGGTTTAAGGTTGTAGGCTTTGTAGGTTCTTGGGAAAATTCATTGTAGTATTTCACTTGTAAGTTTGTAATTTGCGATTTACATTTTATTAGTGAAATAAAAAGTTTGACCCTGCGGGGATTTTTCCTGAATTTGATTTTTCCTGAATCTGTGATTGCATGCTTTATTGTTTTAATCTTTAAATCACATAGATGCATGTTCAGGGTTTAATCATAATTGGAATTTGCGAGATTGACACCTACTTACATAAGTTTAATCCATTAAAATATTTTGCATTCACAAATTGGTATCACATACCCCATTTAAAAATTTAATTAAAGTCGATTTCTCTAAGTTATCGAGTGATCCTTTTTCCACAAAATTTTTGTAATATCAATCATTTTGAAAAATCACATTTTTTTCGATGGATAACTTATATAATCGGATTCTCGTCTTTGATGGCACAAATTATGACTATTGGAAAGCTGGCTTGAGATCCTATTTAAAAGATATTGATGAAAGAGTACGACTCGTACGTGAAAAATGGTGGACTCCTCCCACTGTCACCATTAATAATATGATTAATCCCAAACCTATGTCTTATTGGACCGGAGATGAGTTTAAGTGGAGCTCCTACAACTCCCATGGCCTTAGTGCTATTTTCAAAGATGTCACCCCCGACGAGTTCCAACGTATAACAACATGCAACATGTCAAAAGAGGCATGGGATATCCTGCGATTGACACATGAGGGTACCAACACGGTTAAGGTGTCGAAATTACAAAATTTTGACCACCCAGTTTGAGACTTTCACTATATTAGAGTTCAAGTGTTTTGATGAGTTTAAGGATAGGTTGTTGGACATAGCTATCAGGAGATTTAATTTGGGTGAGAAGATTTATGATTCGAGAATTGTGAAAAATATTTTGAGGTCACTCCCTTCCCGATTTGTTCCTAAGGTCACTGTTTTGAATTCTTTTGGTGTATTAGATTCACATAGGTTAGAATAACTCGTAGGAGACTTTCAAACTTATGAAATAAACGTGTTTCGCAAACCCATTATGCCTAGGGATAGATTTAAAGACTCAGGTTAAGAAAAAGAAAAAAAAAATAGAGTTTGTGAGTCCCATTCTAAGGGTGGGGTTGATTTCGATGACTTGACCTTGTTTGCTAACAAATTAAAAAACTTTCTTAAATTTTCTAAAGAAAATTCTTCCAAAAAAACATTTTTGATAAAAACAAAAAGAAAGATGAGGTCAAGAATAGTGGTGAGAAAGAGGAAGATATAAGGTGTTATGAGTGCGAGGGAAAAGGGCATAAAGCTTTTGAGTGTCCCACTATGCTAAAGAGAAAGGGGAAGAAAATTTCTAATACAGCCACTCTTAGCGATAGTGACATCGAGTTGGATGATTACGGGAATGAATCATCTTATTTATCCCACGATGATGAAGACATTTGTATACATGAGAGGTTCGATGATGTTTTGAGCCATTCAAGGGATAGTGAGTGTGATAATGAGACCACAAGTTAGGGAGAAGGAGATCTCCAAAACGAGTTTAGAGATTTATACACCAAGATGTTGAAAACCCAAAAGTTGAATAAAGAGTTAAGTCTTATGGTGTTATATTTGGAGAGAGAGAGAGAGAGAAGTTTTGAGGGTGTGTGAGGCGCCTGCGAGTCAACTCGAGAAGGTGAGATTTTTTTTATGTGAGCAGTTGATCGTCTTAGGCCAAGAAAAGAGTGAATTGACCAACATTGTGGATAGTCTTATGAGATATATTCAATATTCATTGGAGACTCATGAGAAACTTGAAGCCCATGCATCCCAACTCGAGAGAGATCTTGAATCTGCCCGAGAGGTCATGGTCACTATAGAGAACATATCTAAGAAGGTTGGAAAGATGCTCCTCGGTCCCTCTTTGGATAATGTTAAGAAACTAGGAAAAGGTTATGACTGCGTGTACACTTCCCATGTTACTCCCGAGCCAGTTCACGAGTTTGTGACAGATCCGTATATTCTCAACCTAACCCACCTGGGTGTTCGTTTCCCCATAAGAGAGTGTATCCTAGATATTTTGAGAGAGGTGTTACTAGGACCATTTATGGTTGTTCTCATTGCAAGAAAAGAGGACACCTTAGGGAATTTAATTTTATGTTGGGTAGTGTGTCTCATAGGTATTTACCTCGTTATACTACGACACATGTTCCCACACACACTCCCACACATGTTACTCCACATGCTCCCACACATCACATGAGAGATTTTGAGCGTTTTCGAGAGAAAGTTGAGTATTTAGTCAAGACTTCATACGATTTGATGGATGTCTTTCATAGGATGTCACCACCTTTGTTAGCATAGGAAAAATTTTATGTTTATATGTTTACGCCTATTGCTTGTGTGTACAATCATTGTATTTAGTTTTTTTCCATTTTGATATATTTTTCCAAAATCCAAAAAGAGTTTTGTTTTTCTTGAAAATCTTTGGAAAAATACAAAAAGATTTTCTATTTTTTGGAAAAAGTGAAAACAACAAAAAGAATTTATTTTGATAAAAAAAATTAAAAAACACAAAAAGAATTTTGTATTTCTTTTTACACCGTTTATGGATGGACATTTAGGATGGCCAAGAAACAATATCATTACATTATCCATGTGACTATTTGATAGTGTTTTGAGACGCAACATCATTTCATTTTTGTGCTTTATAATGTTTGGAGTCATTAAGATGAGATTTGGGATTACTTCCTGACGCGATCACAAATGTGTCTAGTGTGCGTGCTATATAGGCTCAAGTGCAAGCATGTCGCTCAAGTAATAATCCGATAAGTCGGGTATCGATCCTCAGGGAAATAGGATGAACGGAGTCATAACGACGTTGGACAGACGAAGGAAACCTAACTCTGACTCTAAAAAGAAGGAAAAGGTGACTTGATTTGGAAACAACGACACTATATGCACTTTTGAAAATGATTAACTAATGAAATTTTGAATAAATGAAATGCAACTATTCTACCGCAGAATTACGAATGACTTGACTAAAACTTTAACTATGAAAGAAGAAAGATAGGTCGGGTTACAATCCCCCACACCCTATTAATTCACCTCGTAAGATACTATATTCAGAATTAAAGCTTTAAATGAATCCGACTTTTTAATAATCCTAAGTATTACATATATGAGGGATCGTAGCCCGCACAGTACGTAAGCACAGCTTGAATTAAAATTCGGTCTTTATTTCTCCTAACTATTACACATATGAGGGACCGTAGCCCGCACAGTATGTAAGCAAAGGTTGCATTAAAGTAGTATCGCATGAACTACGATAAAATTCATCTAAAGTTTTAATTTTGACTTCTATTTCCACTATCGTGAATCACATCGGGTGGGGTTCATGCACCCCGACCCTTAAAAACTTAGTCAGACATGTTAAAACTAGAAGAAAACACGTTTGGAATGAAAGAAAACATTTTTACTACTGAATGAAGATGAAGAATGATAAACTTTCTATTAGAGAAGTAACTACTACAATAATGAAAACAAGAATTAGAATGGTATTACTTGAATTGCAAAACTGGAACAAAAACTAGGGTTTCTTTGTTGTTGTCTTCTCTAAACTAATTACAAAGCTTCCTAAACGAATCAGAAACCTCCTCAATGTATGGGAGGTGTTTATAATTTATAATATACGATTTCTAAGAGTTTCTACCATGCAAGACTCTAATTTTACAAGTGGATGAGTTTAAAATTCTGATACCCGAACCGATCCACTTGAGGTGATCCGGTTCAGTTCCATCTTTCAATGCTTTACCCGAAGTTTTTCCATGAACCGATTCGGTTCATTTTTTCTATATTCAATTCGGTTCCATCTTTGACAGCCTTTACATGAGGTTCTTCAAGCACAGGATCGGTTCGTTTTTCCTCCTCCTCGGTTCGGTTCCATCTCTTAGTGATTTTACAGGAAGTTCTTCAAGCATAGGATCGATTCACTTTTCTTCCTCTTCGATTCGGTTCTGTATTGTTAATTCTTCACATGAAGTTTTCCATGATGGGATCGGTTCTTTTTCCAACCCATTTGGTTCGGTTCCGTCTATTCAGGAACTTTTCCTCCTTGTATGTTTTGAACATTTGTGACTTTTGGTCCGGAACTCGGATTAGGATATCGATCCTTCCTTGTGCACTGAATACCTTCAAAATAGATAGGAAATACACAAAACTCGATGTACTAATTAGAATCTATCAATAGCGATGATATGAGATAAATCCACTCGAATTAAACTTTGCAGCGCGATAAAAGCTTCTAAATTAAGGGGATAAATGGGAAGAATTTATGCCTAATCAAACCCCACTAACTTAGAACTTTAATCGTCCCAAGAAATGTAAAAAGAATCAAAACATGGTTCAACTATAAAATGGGCTAGAATACCTCTTTTGCGGGCGAGCGATTGAATTTAGCGTATGCAATAAGCCTTTAAACCCCTAGGTTACCCTAGTAGGATGAGTTGTGTCTCGTGAGGTTTTGTAGTGAATATACCCACAAAATTCGACTCAAAGAAAACTCAAAATACGCAAAAATTATATAATTCAAACTTTTCCAGAAAATAGTCATCATCAATTCATGTTCAAGAGTCTCAAATCATAGTGCGTGTGTGCGAAGCCAGAAATTTAACCGCGAATTTTCACCGATTGACCATTACGTTACTTATTCAAAAATTCATTTTGATTTTAAAATCTCATGGAATACTCTCACAAACGAATCACACGGACTGTGGCTTATTATCTCGGTATGCGTGATTTATAAGAGTAAATGTATTGGAACCAATTTCACGCACACAAGTAGAAAGACGATAATTTATGGTAACTAGATCTCATCAACGGATTATGGTTATAAGAAAGCGGGAACATTGCCTCTAATTCATATGTTTGATCTCTTTTATTATCTTTTTGTGTATTAGCTCTCCACGCGTTAACCAATTTAGCAGTTGGACTCGGCTAGGACTTTTTCGGGTTAAAAGCGTATTGGGTAAAATGGGAATGATACAGGAAATTTGGAATTGGAAAATTTTCTTATTATGTCCGTCAGTGCTTTTCCGAGCTTTCGCTCATTTTTTTTTCTTTTGTTTTTTTCTATTTTTTCCTGTTTTTCACGCTTTTTCTTTTCATGCTATTTTTGTTGAGCATAGCTATAATTTTTTTCTTGCCCCTTTCTATGCACTTTCCGGACTAACTTTCTGGGCTTATAAATTTTCCCTATTCCGGGCCAATTTGGGGTTATTCAGGTTGTCAAACGAAAGGGAAAATTTTATTCGGCTCAATTTGGGTTTACAAAAAGGGATAATTTTTCACTGCTTTTTCGGGCCAGTATTTTGGGGTGACAAATGAGGGCCTACTTCATTGTCCAAAATACTAATTGTGTTACCATATGCGTTTTGAGATGAATTAAGTTTAGAGATCTATTTGGCACATTTTTCAAGGCAATATCACACACATTTTCCATAACCGATCAAAGTGAAAGATTTGAGATCCTCGACGACTTATTAGAACACTGAAAGGAACTTTGAGTTAACCATTAACTCAGATTGATTTCTAAACTCACAAACATAATAGGTTCGAATCTCACAGGGATTGTTAATCTCCTCCTTTATTCGTTAAGTCGTCTATATTCGCTCAATTTCCATCTTTGGTCAATTTCAGCTTTGTGTATTATGTTTTTACAATTTGAGACTTTAAACCAACTTTTAATGATATTTTTGAAAATTTTAAATTCCAATTTTTATTTATTTTGAAGAAAAATATTTTTGGATTTTTCAAAATTTTATGATTTTTTTTTTAAATTTCTGGGCATTTTTGAAAATTTGTGAAGTTTTAGAAAGACGCACTTGTGATCCCCCCTAACTTAGACTTTTGCATTGTCCTCAAGCAAAAAGTACTAAAATCTTACTCAAAGCGAATGCAAAAGTGCTAGAAAATAAAACGAACAAATACAATAGAAATGCAGAATTTATATAGATACCTAAAACCTGTGTTACAAAGGAGAGGTGGGGAAAACATATAACCAACATGTGTAAACAACTACCAACAACGTAAAACAGCAACAAACAGCAATAGGCTTCACTGGGGCGGATTAGAGGGTCTGGATACGCTGGGATCATATGGATCATAGAAGAAAGTTAGAGGGGTCCACTAAAGTTGAGCTCGTATAAATGGGTTTGGAGACGATGCATCATGCTCGTGTCCCTTTGGTAGGCCTCTTGATCTCGTTGATAGGCCGCTTGGTCTCGATTGTATTGTGTGAGGAAACCACCAAGACGGGTTTCCACCACCGAAAGGCTCCTATCAAAATCTGCACCCGGGGGCTCAAAGTCGGAGTCGGGGTCCTCGTCATACTCTTCTTCATCGGCCCCACCCATCAAAACATCTGGAGCCTCGTTCTCTTAAACATGGATTTCCTAGTCTTCATCGACATCAACAACCTCCTGACCTGCTCAAATGGCTACCCTTTGCTAGGCACTCCTAGTGCGTGACACTCTCCCAATGGGCTCTGGGAGGTGCGAAAAGGCTCGGGGAGGCGGGATACCGGCATCGACGAGGAGGGAGGTTGTGAGACGTGCATATGGGAGGGGCATCGCACCTTTTTTCTCCAAGGCTACGTAAAGAATATCCGTGTAAAGCATGCGATCCAGATTGAGAGTGAAGTTTAGATCGAAAAGGTGGTAGACGAGGGTAGCTTGGCGAGGGCGCATCGCCGAGTCATTTGTTGTTTGAAGCAAGTTGGCGCACACAATATGGAAGGTAATGCACGCCTTGTCATTTAGGTATCCCACGGGGAAGGTTCCCCTTTCCCAAATCTCGTTAGGTGCGAGACGTTAGATGCATTGTTGTTTCGGGATGGTGGGGGCATTGGTGGGGTAGTTATAGTTTTCCAGGTATGGGACCCCTTTAGTATAAAGTTTGCGAGCTAGAATGGCCAAGGAAAACGGGATGGGGTGGCCATCGATAAAATCTTGTCTCTCAAACTCGCCCGTGCGGACGAATGAGCATAAAAAGAGCGTACCTCGTCGGTTCAGGAGACGGGGAGGTTGAAAAATTTTTGCACCATAGGCGCTCCATGTGGGAGTGGTATTCCCCATTGCCGTTGGGCAGAATCTCGGTGGACATGTATTTTGGGGAAAGAGCGGGATTGGCCATGGAAATATCTGGTAAAATTGGAAATGGGCGAGAGAGAGAATTAGAGTGGTGAGATATGATGGAGGTGTGGATGGAAAGGTAGGGGAGAGATGCAATTTATAGGTGGTGGAGAGGGTTGGGGAGAAAGAATTTGGAGGGAAAAGGGGAATGGATGTTTGGAGGGAAAGAGGGGAAGTAATGGATGTTTGGAGGGAAAGAGGGGAAGGAATGGAGGGAAAGGAGGGGATAGGGGGAAGGGGGTTCACCTCGGGAAGAAACAAAACTGTAGAACCCGAACCGATCATGTTTAGGGGCGAACCGATCCGGTTCTAGACTTTTTTATTTTATGATTTATCAAAACCGAACCAATCCCCTTAAGGGGATTCGATTCGGTTTACCTTAGGTAGAACCCTCTCACCCAGAATGCTGAAACTAGATTCTCACTCCCTCGATTACCCGTACACTCTCTTACGTATTTGCTCACTTGAACGTCTGTGACTCCCTTACAACGCGCGAGTTGGTGTGCCTAATCCGAACCCTCACCTTTCGTAACCTACCTACGAACTCTACTATTCTACCGATGCACATCTACTATACATAGTAATTCACCCCATACGCGTCGGGGATGCGACGACCTCTCAATTCAAGCTCATTTTACCCCGTAAATAGGGTCCGACAACCAGATGGTTTCGATCTCTTCTACGCATGCCTCAATATATATCTTTAGGAATTGTCCATTGACTTTAAACGTGTTTCCCCCTTTTAGGTCTTCCAATTCTATAGCTCCGTGGGGGAATACGCTTTTCACAACGAAAGGATCAGTCCATCGGGATCGTAATTTACCCGAAAATAAATGAGGCCGAGAATTATAAAGGAGTACCTTTTGTCCTGGTTGAAACTCTTTTCGTCGAATAATTTTATCATGTGCTAGTTTTATCTGGGATTTTGCAATTTTGGCATTCTCATACGCATCATTACGTATCTCCTCTAACTCATTCAATTAAAGCTTGCGAGCTTCACCGGCTTTGTTCACATCGTAATTTAATCTCTTAATGGCCCAATACACTTTCTGCTTCAACTCAACGGGAAGATGGCAATGTTTTCCGTACACAAATAGAAAGGGGACATTCCGAGTGGGTTCTTGTATGCGATATGGTAGGCCAATAGCGAATCGTTCAATCGAAGGGACCAATCTTTTCGATCGGGACTGACGGTCTCTCTAGTATGTGCTTGATTTCATGATTTTCCAATTCAGCCTGTCCATTCATTTGTGGGTGATATGTAGTTCTAACCTTGTGAATGACACCATACTTTTTCATAAGTCTTTCAAACGGCTTGTTGCAAAAGTGTGTGCCATTATCACTAATTACCACTTTAGGTGCACCGAAGCGAGAAAGTATGTGTTCGTATGTGTTCGTGTAGGAACTTTATCACCAGTTTATGGTCATTAGTCTTGGTAGTTATAGTTTCCAACCATTTAGAAACATAGTCTACCACGACTAGGATGTATAGGTATCCAAAGGAGGGGGGAAAAGGTCCCATGAAGTCAATACCCCAGCAGTCGAAGATCTCGATGATGAGAATCGAGGTTAATGGCATCATGTCTTGTCGGGTGATTGCTGCCATCCGTTGACACTTGTCACAAGATTTGCAACAATTGTTAACATCCTGGAACATTGTGGGCTAGCACAAATCGCATTGGAGCGATCATATTTTAACGAAAAAGTGGCCTCCGCATACTTCCGAATGACAGAATTAGATGACCTTGGGAATTTCGTCATCCGATACACATCGTCAGATGATTTGATTGGCGCAATATTTAAAAAGAAATGGATCATCATAGAAGAACATGCGCAACCAAGTGATTAACCTCTTCTTCTCTTGTGGTGTCCAATTAGGAGGGACAGCTCTCGTGATAAGATAGTTCACTATATCTGCAAACCAGGGTAAAGAAGAGGTGGCAAAAAGCTGCTCATTCGAAAAATACTCGTCTATGGGTGTAGGATCACTCGGCTCATCGGAAGAAAGCCATGATAAGTGATCGGCAACGAAATTTTCTACTCCTTTTTTGTCCTTAATGGAGAGATTAAAATCTTGTAGGAGTAGGATCCACCTTATGAGGCACGGCTTTGTGTCCTTCTTCACAAGTAGATATTTTAAAGTCGTATGGTCGGTGAAACAAATGATGGGGGAACCGATAAGATAGGACCAAAAATTTTCAAGCGCAAATACTACCGCTAGCAAGTCCTTCTCCGTGGTGGAGTAATTAAGTTGTGATCTGGTAAGGGTCCGTCTAGCATAGTAGATGACATGAGCTTTATTATCTTTTTGTTGGCCCAAAACAGACCCTATCGCATAATCTCTAGCATCACACATAAGCTCGAATGGCAAGGACCAATCTGGAGCTTGTATAATGGAAGCGGATAGAAGCATGTTTTTTAGTTTTTTAAAAGCGCTTTGGCATGCTTCCGTCCATTCGAATGGGGTGTCTTTCATAAGAAGGTTGCTCAAGGGTCTAGCGATGGCGCTAAAGTCCTTAATGAACCTTCGATAAAACCCCGCATGGCCCAAGAAGGGGAACACGTCTTTCAGCGATTTAGGTGGGGGTAGGTCAGCTATGTCCCTTTGGATGACACAATGTGGCCAAGGACTATACCCTCGGTTACCATGAAATGGCATTTTTCCCAATTCAGCACTAAGTTCTTTTCCACACATCAGGCTAGTACTTTCTCAAGATTGGCTAAACATAGGTCGAAGGAGGTGCCAAAAACACTAAAGTAGTCCATAAACACCTCTAGCCCTCTCTCAACCATGTCACCTAATAAGCTCAACATGCACCTTTGAAAGGTTGCATGTGCATTACACAAGCCAAAAGGCATATGTTTGTAGGCAAACGTTCCAAAAGGTCAAGTGAATGTTGTTTTCTCTTGATCAATTACATCTAGATCAATTTGGTTATATCCGGAATAACCATCTAGGAATCAATAATAAGGGTGGCCCGCTACTCTTGCAAGCATTTGATCAATAAATGATAAGGAAAAATAATCTTTCCTAGTTCCCGCATTGAGTTTTCAGTAATCAATCCAAATGCGTCATCCAGTGGTGGTACGTTGGGGAACTAGCTCTCCCTTGGCATTTTCAATCACAGTCATGCCCGAATTCTTCAGGGTGACTTGAATGGGTCTCACCCACTTACTATCCGATATTGGGTAGATAATCTCGGCATCCAATAGCTTTATAATTTCAGCTCTCACCACATCTTTCATCGTGGGGTTTAGCCGTCTTTGCATTTCTCTCGAGGGCTTAACATCCTCTTCGAGGTGAATTTTGTGGGTGAAAATTATAGGGCTTATCCCCTTCAAATCAGCTATGCACCAACCAAAATCACTTTGGTGCTTCCTCAAAATCTTTATTAGTTAACCCTCTTGCTCTCCATCTAAGCTCGAGGAGACAATAACAGAAAATGTCTCACTTTTACCTAGGAAAGCATATTTAACATTGGAGGGTAGTTTCTTCAACTCGAGAGCTGGGAATGTGACGCTAGAGGGCACTATGTGTTCTTCTCTTGGCGGTAACTCTTTGAATCAAGAAACCCAATTAGCATCACTCGCGTCCTCGTTCGACGCTCTCTCATCGAGTAATCCTCTTAACTCCTCTATCTCCCCTCGAACTCGGTGTAGGATCCCTCACTCTCATAACTAGAACCTAGGAAAGCTTCTAAGGCATCTCCGCAGTAATTTTCTTCAAAGTTATTTTCTATAATCTCCTCAGTTAAACTCACCACATGAAGATCATCTTCTTCCCCTGCCTGTTGGGCTATGTTGAAGATGTTTATTTCTAATGTCATATTCCTAAAAGTGATTTGCATCTACCCATTTCTAGTATTGATGATTGCGTTAGTCGTAGGTAAAAATGGGCATCCAAGGATGATGGAAACAAGATTTTTTGAGTCAAAGGAGGGATCCGTGTCCCAAATGACACAATCTACCGGGAAGTAGAAAGTGTTCACTTGGACTATCACGTCCTCAACTATACCCCTTGGTATCTTCACGGTTTGATCCGCTAACTGGATAGTGATCCTTGTGGACTTAAAATCACCCAGATCAAGTTTCCTATAAATCGAATAGGGGAGGATATTGACACTTGCCGCAAAATCGAGTAAGGCTTTTTCGAATTTGTTCTCTCCAATAGTGCAGGAAATGGTGGGGGCACCGGGATCTTTATATTTAAGTGGGAGATCATTAAAAAGGACCGAGCTCACGTTTTGTACTAGAAACAAGTTCTTCTTTACCTTCATCCTCCTCTTAACGGTCAATAATTCTATTATGACTTTTGCATAGGATTGAATTTGCCTTATTGCGTCGAGGAAAGGTAAGTTCAATTTTCGTTCTTAAGCACTTCCAGCACTTCTTCACTTATGGCTCCTTTATGGGGAGGAGCCAACCTTTGAGGAAATAGACCAGCGGAGGGTGGTTTTATAATTACCTTGGGATCACTAGTGTTTTCCTTTTCACTCTCAATCAAGGAGATATCTTCGGCCTCTTTCTTGTCGAGCGAATTCTCCTTGTCTTTTGAAATGGCATGTGGTGGAGGTGATAAATCAACAACCCTCCCACTATAAAGAGTGGTTATCGCTTGGCAGTGATCCTGCTATTCGGTAAAAGTGGAGCTAACACTAGGTTGACCTTGGGGAGGTCTTTGGCCTTGGGCAGGAAACTTACTCTTCTCTTGGGTGCTCAATGTGGCTTGCATCTTGGAGATGTTTGCACTTATTTTGGTGAACAAGCATTCATATCGAGCATTGTGTGCACCTTGAGAATTTATGAATTGATTCATTGTATCCTAGAGGCTCCTCCATTGTGGGGCTACATATGGGACTGGAGGTGGTGGCACTTGTTCGTACTGAGGAGGTGGTGGAGGTGGAATAACCTGTGAATGTGGGTTCATCGCAGCTTGTGGTTTTCCATAGTTGAAACCAGGATAGTTCCTCCACGACAGGTTGTAAGAATTCCCATGCGAGGAATTAAAATTCCCCCTGAATCCTCCTATAGGATCCACCTACTCGGTTTGCAAGGCCTTGTAGGTAAAGATCATTAGGTATGCCTTTGTGGAGTGGCCCGCCTCACAGATAGCACACACTTTTTCTTTTGAACCATGGATGGATCCAGAGATGTTTCTCAACCAACCATCAAACCACTCCTTCATATCTCTCTGAAACTGATCAAATCGACAGTCTATTAAGGTATTGCTATCCAAATGGTATAGACCGGAGTCAGTTTGATTGGTAGATAGTTGTCTAGGTCGAGCTTGGTTGGGATCATATGTGTCCCATGCTTGAGTAGTCTCTGCAACATACTTAAAGTGGGCCGCAGCATCGCATGCGTCTAAATCCCAAAAGGATCTTTCACACATCGTTTGAACAAGTTGGTTGGAAGCTATTGTCAACCCATTATGGAAGAAATATATCACTAGGTGTTTGTCAAAACCATGATGGAGCATGCACCTACTAACTCTTGGAACCGTTCCCAACATCTATCAAAAGACTCATTATTGTGTTGTCGAAAAGCTTGGATTTGTATTGAATTTTTAGACAAACTTGGACTGCATATCTCTCCAGGAAGTGAAGGAGTTCTGGGGTAGAGACCATAGCCAGGTCTTGGCTTTATCCTTTAAGGAGAAAGGGAAAATCTTTAGGCGAAAGACATCTTACGTGCAAGTTTGATCACCAAATGTGTCACATGCCTCTTCGAACTCACGAATATGCAGGTATGGTTTCTCAGAATCCATGCCATGAAACATAGGGAGAATCTGTACCATCCCATTTCAAAAGTGGAACTGACTGGCAGTATACGAAAGTAAAATGCAACCAAGGGTGACAGTTAGTTTAGGAAAAAGTAAGCCTATCATGGGACGATAGGGAATATCTCCCTCTCTAGTACCGAAACTTGATGCGTCAGACATTGCGCTCCCACTCTCTTCAAATGACTCTGTGTACTCACTCCGTGTCATAGAGGTGTGACTCGAAGTTTGACTCAGGGTGTAGCTACTGATTGAGTGCTCGAGTGTAGGAATTGGAAACCAGAATTATGGGACACGAGGTGTGTGTGGGCTTTCAGAGTTATACTCAACCATAGGGTTTTTGTGGATTCTGACTGGAGTATTGTGAGGAGTTTGAGTATGTTCAGGATTTTGCATTAAAGGCTTTGAGAAAATTTTTTATATTTTTAGATTTTTTTTTTTTTTGGATTTTTGGTCAAAGTTTTAGATTGACTTGATCTAATCTAAGTCTACCAAATTCCCCTGCAATGGCGCCAAAAACTTGATGCGACCACAAATGTGTCTAGTGTGCGTGCTATTTAGGCTTAAGTGCAAGCCTGTCGCTCAAGTAATAATCCGATAAGTCGGGTATCGATCCTCAGGAAAATAAGACGAACGGAGTCATAACGACATTGGACAGATGAGGGAAACCTAACTTTGACTCTAAAAAGAAGGAAAAGGTGACTTGATTTGGAAACAACTACACTATATGCACTTTTGAAAATGATTAACTAATGAAATTTTGAATAAATGAAATGTAACTATTCTACTGCAAAATTACGAATGACTTGACTAAAACTTTAACTATGAAAGGAGAAAGATTGGTCGGGTTACAATCCCCCACACCCTAGTGATTCACCTCGTAAGGTACTATATTCAGAATTAAAGCTTTAAATGAATTCGACTTTTTAATACTCCTAAGTATTACATATATGAGGGATCGTAGCCCGCGCAGTACGTAAACAAAGGTTAAATTAAAATTCGATCTTTATTTCTCTTAAGTATTACTCATATGAGGGATCCTAGCCCGCACAGTATGTAAGAAAATGTTGAATTAATGTAGTATCTCATGACCTACGATACAATTCATCTAAGGTTTCAATTTCGACTTCTATTTCCACTATCGTGAATCACATCGGGTGGGGTTCATGCACCCCGACCCTTGAAAACTTAGTCGGACATGTTAAAACTAGAAGAAAACACGTTTGGAATGAAAGAAAACATTTTTACTACTGAATGAAGATGAAGAATGATGAAGCTGCTATTAGATAAGTAACTACTGTAATAATGAAAACAAGAATTAGAATGGTATTACTTGAATTGAAAAGCTGGAACAAAATCTAGGGTTTCTTTGTTGTTGTCTTCTCTAAACTAATTATAAAGCTTCCCTAACAAATCAGAAGCCTCCTCAATGTCTGGGAGGTGTTTACAATTTATAATCTATGATTTCTTAGAGTTTCAACCAAACAGGACTCTAATTTTACAAGTCGATGAGTTTGAAATTCCGATACCCGAACCGATCCCCTTGAGGTGATCCGGTTCGATTCCATCTTTCAATGCTTTACACAAAGTTTTTCCACTAACCGGTTTGGTTCATTTTTTCTATCTTTAGTTCGGTTCCATATTTAACAGCCTTTACAGGAGGTTCTTCAAGCATTGGATCGGTTCGTTTTTCCTCCTCTTCGGTTCGGTTCCATCTCTCAGTGCTTTTACAGGAAGTTCTTCAAGCATAGGATCGGTTCATTTTTCTTCCTCTTCGATTCGTTTATGTCTTGTTAATTCTTCATAGGAATTTTCCCAGGATGGAATCGATTCTTTTTACAACCCATTCGGTTCAGTTCCGTCTGTTCAAGAACTTTTCCTCCTTGTATGTTTTGAAGATTTATGACTTCTGGTCCGTAACTCGGATTAGGATGTCGATCCTTTCTTATGCACTAAAAACCTGCAAAATAGATAGGAAGTTCACGAAACTCGGTGTACTAATTAGAATCTATCATTAGCGATGATATGAGAAAAACCACACGAATTACACTCTGCAGAGCGATAAAAGCTTCTAAATTAAGGGGATAAATGGGAAGAATTTATGCCTAATCACTTCCTACATGTTTGACTCATGATTTCCTTTGATGCACACATGAACGAATTTATTTAATTATTGCACTTGTCTATCCCATATTGGTCAAAGTGTTTTCATCTCAATTATGTCTTTAAAACAAACCAACCGCGATGAAACGAGACAATAAATGTAATGCACCTAAGAATCATTGCACGTGACATTTTATTTATTATTGAAAAAATATTAGTGAACATGGAAAAGGGTTGCGAGAGGCAATTGAACTCATCGTGAAAGCCACCATTTGAAAAGAGCCCAAGAAAAAACAAAGGAAACAAAAAGAAAAAATATGCCAAAAGGGGGCCAATAGTAAATCTCTTCAACAGATATTAGCACTTCAATAGAAAAATAAAAAGAATTATTATTTAGGAGGGAGTTTGGTAAAAATCATTGGGTTTGCACGTCCTGACAAAATTTTGAAACAAATTAAGGACTTTTAGACGTTATTGGTGTGGAAATCATTTTAGACTTTGATTTGTTGAGAGAGATTGAGTCAATGTTATATAAATTCATCTTTTTACAACTAAGGAAGATTTTGAGTTCATTCGTTAGGAGTTGCTGAAATTTATCGTGGTCCTATCGAATTTCTCACATACATTCATTATGTTTCCATGATTTGGTTATCTTAGTGTTAATTCATGGTGTATTGTTTTCGTAAAATTATTTTTTTCTTGAAAAATATTTGAAAAATAAAAAAATAGTTTGCGAAACCTTTTGAGTTTATCCTTGCATGAGATTATTTCATAGATATTTGTGATAATTTGCTATGCTTGTCGTGACACTCCGATTTAATATGTTTGTATTCTATTCCTTGTATATTTTGAACAAATAACAAAGGGGGAGAACGACTTATGAATTATGGGGGAGTGAGAGTTTGAATTATGGGGGAGAATTGATTTAATTGATTTGTTATATGATTTATTATCTCATTTCAGACTCGATTTCTCACTACGGTATTTCTTTATTTATTGTGTGTAGGTATTTCATTATCATTTGGAAAGCACGCAAAAAGAAGACCAAGATAAAGCAAGGAGATTTGAAGATTTGAAACTTGAATGTTTTTAAAGACTTCCATATTTAGTATCTTTCCACTTTTGAGTTTCTAGGAAGGTATTAGATTTATATAGGACATTTATTGATAATTTGAATATTTTTATTTTGTACTGGAATAGCCAAAGGGGGAGATTTGTAAGGATGTATTTTCCATCTTGTCCCTAGTTCCTAGTTTACATGGTGTATGGCATTTCCCCTTCCTACCGTCAAGTCAATTAAAGTTTAAAAGTTCATGAAGACGAATCTGAATATCATCAACATCTACGTTACATGAGGTATACTTTGGTATGGATTTTGTTTTGTGTTACTTAGATTTTTTACTAAGTATTGGGATATTTTCTAAAGTAGTTTTTTTATCAAAAGGAGGCATTTTACAAATAAGTTTTTGACCAATGTTTTTAAAGTTAAAAAATATTTTTTTTGCTTTTATGTCGTTCAAACCACATTAACATGTCATTCTAGCCACATTGACATGTCATTCTAACCACATTGGCATGTCTTTTGAAAGGTAGTTTGAACCCCAGTTCTCATATGGATCAAACGAACCCGAACTATTTCATGTTTTAAAGGTCGTTTGATAGCTCGTTTGAAGACACTTATAACGAGATCTCAATCTTGTTCTAATGACATCAAGATATTTTGCGAATGACTTTTTGTCACCTCAACCTTATCGTTTGCCTATAGAAACCTATTTCGTGAAGCTTTTTTACTAAGACTTTTAATTTGTGCAATTTGTAGAAAAGCTGCAAAATTGTCTTAACTTTTTAGGGTAAAATTTGCTTTTTATCACACAAACTAATCCCAACTACTTTTGTGAATCATCTTTGGAACCCAAATACTTCTGTAAGGACATTTTTCTCATGTCCAACATGTTACATTTGTGTATGTCGTACGCCGCTACATTTGGCACGTCACCTCACGATCTCACATGACGGCCTCTATCCGAATTCCGAGAATCAAGCATTCAACATCTCCATTAATATGTCCCACATCTGCCTCAACGACTTCACGGTCCAAGATTTTAGGGACTTAATGCAAGTGGTACGCAAGGGAAGTCAAAACAGTGAAAAAAAGGCATTATAGGAGAGTTTAAGGGCATTTTCGTAATTTTACATCCATAGTTCGGAGGTTTGGTCAACTAGAAAGTTGAAGAGCTCGCCGTAACGAAGATACTGGAAAAAACGGCACCTCAATCCGAGCTACGGTGAAGGAGTTATGGCCTTTTGAAGATAGAGAAAATTCCTTAAAGAATGCTATTTTTTTTTGTACGCTGGATAGAATTTTACAGTTTTAAAAACATGGGACTCTTCATATTTTTTCCTATAAATACCAACTTCGGGGGAGTTGTTTTGCAAGACTTTAGGAGACGAATTTGAGAGTCCAAATACACCTAGTCTTCATATTCTTGAGTCCCAAGACTCATGTTTTGATTCACACATCATTGCCAAACCTTTGTGAATCCTTTAAGCAACCCAAGAACACAACTTTGGTTTGTTCAACCCTTGTGGAGGAGACCGTTCTTCTTCTTCATTGCAGCCCTACTGGAAAGGGATAATTCCAGCCGCGACTACAGAATCCGATACCCGAGGGTAATTCTTAGTCAACTTGTATTTTCATTGTAATCCGATTGTAAGCCGTTCTCTTATAAATTATAGTGAAAATAAATGGTTTTGCCCCTGAGGGGGATTTTTCCTTAATTGCATGTGTTTGAATGTTCTTGCGTAGATTATCAATTTATTCAATCACATACTGCTGCATGTTTAGGGTTTGTTTGTGTTAAAAGGGTTTTATATATAATTTGATCATTTGAACGCGAGCATACACGTCTTATTTGATAAATCATCTAGATGCATGTCTTAGGGTTTAACTAAAATTTGGGTTTAATTAAAATTGGTTTTTATTTGAGAAGTCGCAATATTTTCGCTGTAGCTGCACTCTCAAATTGGTATCAGAGCCTGTTGCACTAAGTTATTGTGTTTTGATCCTGATTTTGCACAAAAAATGGCTTTTGATGGTTTTTATGATCTTCGATGTCAAATTTTTGAAAAAGTTAATTGGAAAATTCATAGGAACTCTTGTTTTAAATCTTCTGTTGAAAACGAATCTGAGAAGTGTTCTTGTTGTGAGGGGGTTGGTCACACGTTAGATGAGTGTACCACTAATTTAAAGAAGAAATTGAATAAACCGATTTCTCATGTTTCTACCTTTAGTGATTGTGATTCGAAAGAAGAAGTTTTTTATGCTTCTAGGCGAGAGTTTCCCATCCGTGTGATTAGTGATGATAGTGAAAGTGATGGGAGTGTGGATGAAAGTGAGGAGGAGAGTGTAGATGAGCATGACTTGCAAACTGCTTACAATGAACTTTATGCTGAAACTTTGAAAACAAAGAAAGAAAATTTGAAATTGAAAGCTCAATTGAAAGAGTGTGCCATAAAAAATAATGATTTTTTGGTTAAAGAACTTAGGGCTCATGCGAAAATTTTGAAAGAGAATCTTGAGTACGTCGAGGGTGAGAGAGATAGTCTTAGAGGGTTGATGGAGACTATGAAAAAGGAGCTTTTAGAGTTTGAGGATTCTAAACTAGTACTTGAATCTAGGATAGGTGAACTTGTGTGAAATTGAAAGATTCAAGTAAAGTGAAATTTGATTTGGAGTCTAGGTCTGAAAAACTTGATAAGATTTTAGGCACAGTCGAGATCAAAACGGATAGGGGTGGGATTGGTCTTGAAAAATATGTTGCACCCATTCCCACACGTGTGAGAGAACCTCCTAAGATCATTAGGAGAGACCCACCTAGGCAAATTCGGAGAGAGCAACCGATTAATTTGAGGAGAGGGCCACCTTTAGGGAACACAAATCGCCCGATTTACTCTTGCACACATTGTGGTAGGCAAGGTCATCTTAGGCACTTTTTTTATAAGCTTAGAAATGGACCTAAGAAGGTTAATGAAAGAATAAATTCGATTTCCAAAACCCCCACACTTCGTTACACATCAATTTGGGTTAGAAAATCGGATTTAGAGGCTTATGATTTATTTGTCCACGATTCCCGTTTGCTTGCACGTAATTCACCCCATGTGAAATCTTTTGGTTGATTGTGATTGCATGTTTGTCATACACTAGTTGTGGTTTCATTATGTATTTTTACTAGTGTGATGACTTGTACCTTTTGTATATATTTTTTTTGAAAATTTTTGAAAAATACAAAAAAAAAATTAGTTTGTTAAAATTTTGAGAAAATCCAAAAAGATTTTTGTATTTTGTTTGCACCTTTTATGGATGAACACTTAGGATGACCGAGTCACAACATCATTCCATTATTTTCATGTGACTATTTGATAGTGTTTTGAGACAATATGTCAATTCATCCATGTACTTTATAATGTTTGGAGTCATTAAGATGTAATTAATTGTTACTTCCTACATGTTTGACTCATGTTTCCTTTATTGCACACATGCACGGATTTATTTGATTATTGTGCTTGTCTTATCACATGTTGGTTGGGTGTTTTCACTTCAATCCTGTCCTTAAAACGAACCAAGCGCGATAATTTTTTGATAAGGAAATTGCGCATATAAGAACCGTTTTGTGAGTTTGTGTGCTTTATTTTAAAAACGGGGAGGGGCTGCGAAAGGTAATCATCTATCCTTTGCGCAAAAGCCACCGTTAAAAAGGACCTAAAAATGGAGGTATTTTATTATCCGGGGTCCAAAAAGGTTTAAAAGAGCCCGAAAAAATTGAAAGGCAATAAAAAGAAATTCATGCCAATTATGGGCCATATAGGTTTTTGCACCAATTCTCCAAAGTTTGAGAATTTAGATTACCTCTAAAAGAAAATATATATGAGGGAGTTTGGTTAGAGATTTTATAACGGGTTTGCACGTCCTTGAAATGCTTGAAAATGCGCTACATAGTTTTGGACGTTATTGGTGTGGAAATCACTTTGACTTTGATTTGTTGATTTGCATAAGACGATGTCATCTGAATTCAACAAATTTTTTACACCTAAGGATACTTTTGATGCTCATTCGTTAGAGGTACACATATGCATCGTGCACATATGATTGATTGAGTTGATTTACCTATCGAATGCGTTCACACCCATACATTCCGTTCCCATGACTTGGTTGTTTGAGTCTAAATCCATGGTGTGATTTTGGTATCATGTTTTACATTTTTTTTCAAAATGGTATCTATTTTTTGTATAAAAAATTGAAAAAAATCAAAAATAGTTTGCGAAGATTTTTTTTAGCATCTCCTTGCAAGAGCACGTTTGTCATTTGATTGATGCCTTGATTTTTATACCGTGACGCCCCGATTTTGCTTGCTTGTCTGATTCATTCTTCTTATTTGTCTATTAGGGGACATCATAAAAAGGGGGAGAAAGAATTATCATTTTATGGGGGAGTTTGAATTTTGGGGGAGTTTTGAGATTTAACGTATGCTTATCATATATTGGTATCTATGTTTATCTCATTTCAAACTCGATACGTCACTTGGTATTTTTCTTTATCTTATGTGTGTAGGTACTACATTGATGATCTCTGAATTGCACACCCTGATGAGAAAAGATTTGAGATTCCTGAAGATTTGAAGATCAAACGATGAAGACTATTCATTTGTACCTTTTCCAGTTTTGGGTTCATGGGATGGTAGATTTGTATAGGCAATTTCATATTTGATAATTCGGATTTTTTATGTATGTACCGGCATAGACATAGGGGGAGATTTGTAAGGACATTTTTCTCATGTCCAACATGTTACATTTGTGTATGTCGTACACCGCTACATTTGGCACGTCACCTCACGATCTCACATGACGGCCTCTATCCGAATTCCGGGAATCAAGCATTCAACATCTCCATTAATATGTCCCACATCTGCCTCAACGACTTCACGGTCCAAGATTTTAGGGACTTAATGCAAGTGGTACGCAAGGGAAGTCAAAACAGTGAAAAAAAGGCATTATAGGAGAGTTCAAGGGCATTTTCGTAATTTTACATCCATAGTTCGGAGGTTTGGTCAACTAGAAAGTTGAAGAGCTCGCCGTAACGAAAATACTGGAAAAAACGGCACCTCAATCCGAGCTACGGTGAAGGAGTTATGGCCTTTTGAAGATAGAGAAAATTCCTTAAAGAATGCTGTTTTTTTTTTACGCTGGATAGAATTTTAGAGTTTTAAAAACATGGGACTCTTCATATTTTTTCCTATAAATACCAACTTCGGGGGAGTTGTTTTGCAAGACTTTAGGAGACGAATTTGAGAGTCCAAATACACCTAGTCTTCATATTCTTGAGTCCCAAGACTCATGTTTTGATTCACACATCATTGCCAAACCTTTGTGAATCCTTTAAGCAACCCAAGAACACAACTTTGGTTTGTTCAACCCTTGTGGAGGAGACCGTTCTTCTTCTTCATTGCAGCCCTACTGGAAAGGGATAATTCCAGCCGCGACTACAGAATCCGATACCCGAGGGTAATTCTTAGTCAACTTGTATTTTCATTGTAATCCGATTGTAAGCCGTTCTCTTACAAATTATAGTGAAAATAAATGGTTTTGCCCCTGAGGGGGATTTTTCCTTAATTGCATGTGTTTGAATGTTCTTGCGTAGATTATCAATTTATTCAATCACATATTGCTGCATGTTTAGGGTTTGTTTGTGTTAAAAGGGTTTTATATATAATTTGATCATTTGAACGCGAGCATACACGTCTTATTTGATAAATCATCTAGATGCATGTCTTAGGGTTTAACTAAAATTTGGGTTTAATTAAAATTGGTTTTTATTTGAGAAGTCGCAATATTTTCACTGTAGCTGCACTCTCAACTTCCATAATGAAGTTATTCTTGTGGAGTGATGTCTTTTCTGTTGATCTTGGGGATACTCGACGGTAACCATTACTGAAGGAGGAACTGCGGTTCTTATGATTCTCCAGGGAGACATTACTTGTTCAAGGTTGCGGTCTTTGTGGGTTCTTGCGGGAATTCATTGTAGTATTTCACTTGTAAGTTTGTAAATTGTTATTTACATTTTATTGGTGGAATAAATGGTTTTGTCCACGAGGATTTTTCTTGAATTTGATTTTTCCTGGATCTGTGATTTCATGCTTTATTGTTTTATTCCTTAAATCACACAGATGCAAGTTTAGGGTTTAATCAAAATTGGAATTTGTGGGATTGACGTCTACTTGAATAAGTTCAGTCCATTAAAATATTGCGCATTAACAAATTGGTTCACATACCCCATTTACAAATTAGTATCAGATCTGGTTGCTCTAAGTTATCGAGTATCCATTTTTCATAAAATTTTATGATATCAATCATTTTGAAAAATCGCATTTTTTTGGATGGATAACTTAAATAATCGGATGCCCATCTTTGATGGAATAAATTATTCCTATTGGAAAGCCCGTATGAGATCCTATATAAAAGCTATTGATGAAAGAGTATGGATCGTTTGTGAAAGAGGGTGGAGTCCTCCCACCGTCACCGTTAATAATGTGATTAATACCAAACATGTATCTTAATGGACTGATGATGAGTTTAAGTGAAGTACCTATAACTCTCGTGGCCTTAGTGTTATTTTCGGATTTGTCCCCCTGATGATTTCTGACGTATCATGCGTGCACCACGTCAAAAGAGGCATGGGATATCCTCCAGTTGACATATGAGGGTACCAATGGTGCTCAGGCGTCGAAATTTTAAAATTTGACCACCTAGTTTGAGACTTTCACTATGTTAGAGTCCAAGTGTTTTGATGAGTTTTATGTTAGGTTGTCGAACATAGTTAACACGAGTTTTTATTTGGGTGAGAAGATTGATGATTCGAGAGTTGTGAAAAAGATCTTGAGGTCACTCCCTTCCCTATTTATTCCTAAGGTCATTGTTTTGAATTATTTAGGTGTATTAGATTCATTTGGGTTAGAAGAACTCGTGGGAGACCTTCAAACTTATGAAATTAACATGTTTGCCAAAACCATTCAGCCTAAGAACAGAGGTTTAGCTTTAAAGACTCGGGTTAAGAAAAAGAAAAGGAGAGAGTTTTTGTGTCAGATCCTAAGGGTGAGGTTGATTTAGATGACTTGGCCTTGTTTGCTAAAAAATTTAAAAATTTTCTCAAATTTTCCAAAGAAAATTCCAATAAAAATATTTTAAAGGAAACAAAAAGAAAGATGAGATCAAGGATAACGGTGAGAAAGAGGAAGATATAAGGTGTTAAGAGTGCATGGAAAAAGGGCACAAAGCTTTTGAGAGTCCCACTATGCTAAAGAGAAAGGGCAAGAATATAGCTAATACGGCCACTCATAGAGATAGTGACATTGAGTTGGATGATTCAAGGAATAAATCACCACATGAAAAATGTGTTGCTTTCATGGCTAATCACGTGAGCTCATCCAGTTTGTCCCACGATGATGAGGACACTTTACGTGAGAGACTCGATGATGTTTTGAGACATTCGAGGGATAATGAGTGTGACAATGACACCGTAAGTGAGGGAGAAGGGGATTTCCAAAAGGCGTTTAGAGATTTGTACAACGAGACGTTGAAAATCAAAAAGTTGAATAAAGAGTTAGGTCTTAAAGTGTTAGATTTGAAGAGAGGGATAGAAGTTTTGAGGGTGTGTGAGGCGTCAGCGAGTAAACTCGAGAAGATGAGAGTTTCTTTATGTGAGCAGTTGATCATCTTAGGCCAAAAAAATAGTGAATTGACCAACACTGTGGCTAGTCTTATGAGAGATATGAAATCTTCTTTGGAGACTCGTGAGAAACTTGAATCCCATGTATCCCAACTCAAGAGAGATCTTGAATGTTCCCGAGAGGTCATGGTCACTATAGAGGACACATCTAAGAAGGTTGGAAAGATGATCCTCTGTCCCGCTTTAGGTAATGTTGACAGACTCGGTATAAGTTATGATGGTGCATCCACTTCCCATGTTGCACCCGAGTTCATTCCGAGTTTGTGATAGATCTTTATGGTTCTCAACCTAAACCACCTAGGCGTCCATTTCCCCATCGTAGATCACATCGAAAACATTTTGAGAGAGGTGTTCCTAGGCCCATGTATGTTTGTTCCGATTGAAAGAAAAAGGGGACACCTAAGGGAATTTTGTTTTAAGTTGGGTAGTGTGTCTCATAAGTATTTACCTTGTTATTCTACTACCCGTGTTCCCACACACACTCCCACACATGTTACTCCACGTGATCTCGCACATCACGTTAGAGATTTTGAGCATTTTTTTTAGAGAAAGTTGAGTATTGAATCAAGACTTCACACGATTTGATGGATGTTTTTCATAGGATGTCACCACCTTTGGAAAACACCTCTGAACCTAATGATTGAGATTTAGACTTGTTTGCTAGCATAGGATAATTTTAATGTTTATATCTTTCTGCCTATTTCTAGTGTGTACGATTATTGTATTTAGTTTTTTTTTCATTTTGATATATTTTTCAAAAATCCAAAAAGAGTTTTGTTTTACTTGAAAAAATTTTGAAAAATACAAAAAAAATCTATTTTTTGGAAAAAGTGAAAAAAGCAAAAAGATTTTTTTTATAAAATTTCTTGAAAAACACAAAAGATTTGTGTATTTCTTTTTACACCGTTTACGGATGGACATTTAGGATGACTAATTCACAATATCATTCCATTATCAATGTGACTATTTGATAGTGTTTTGAGATGCAACATCATTTCATTTTTGTGCTTTATAATGTTTGGAGTAATTAATATGAGATTTTTGATTAATTACATGTTTGACTCATGATTTTTTTTAATGAACACATGCATGAATTTATTTTATTATTGCACTTGTCTATCACGTGTTGGTCAAAGTGTTTTCATCTCAATTTTGTCTTTAAAACGAACCAAATGTGATAAAACGCCACAATGAAAGTAGTACATGCAAGAACCGTTGCCCGTGAGAGTATATTTATTATTGAAAATATATGAGTGAACACGAGAAAGGGCTGTGAGAGACAAGTGAACTCGTCGAGAAAGCCATCGTTTGAAAAGAACCCAAGAAAAAATTAAGGCAATAAAAAGAAAAATATGACAAAAATGGGGACAATAGGAACTCTCTTCAAGAGAAATTAGCACCATAATAGAAAAATAAAAAGAATTATTATTTATGAGGGAGTTGGTTGGAAATCAATGGGTTTGCACGTGCTGACAAAGTCTTGAAAAAGCATTACATAGTTTTTGACGTTATTAGTGTGAAAATCATTATAGACTTTGATTTGTTGATTAGATTGAGTCAATATCATACAAATTCATCTTTTTACACCTAAGGACGATTTTGAGTTCATTCGTTAGGAGTATCCCAAATTCATCGTGCACATATGTCATGATTGTTTGAGTTGATTTTTCTATCAAATTTTTTCACACCCATTCATTTTGTTTCCTCGATAGGTCTTAGTGTTAATTCATGGTGTGTTGTTTTTGTAAGATTATTTTTTCTTGAAAAATATTTGTAAAATCAAAATTAGTTTGTGTAACCTTTTGAGTTTATACTTGCATGAGCTTATTTGATAGATATTTGTGATAATTTGCTATGCTTGTCGTGACACTCCAATTTATTATGCTTTTTATTCTTTTCCTTGTTTATTTCGGACATGTAAAAAGGGGGCTAATGAATTATGAATTATGGGGGAATGAGAGTTTGAATTATTGGGGAGAATTGATTTGATTTATAATTTATTATCTCATTTCAAACCCGATACGTCATGAAGGTATTTCTTTTTTATTGTGTGTAGGTATTTGATAATCATTTTGAAAGTACACAAAAAAAAGATCAAGAGAAAGCAAGGAGATTTGAAGATTTGAAAGTTGAAGATTTTTGAAGACTTACATTTTAGTATCTTTCCATTTTTGGGTTTCTGGGAGGGTATTAGAGAAATGTGAACAAATGAAGAGATTTGTTTGAGTGGTTCCACAACAGAAAAAAAAACTTCCAACATAACAATTTATTGGTTTTTATTGTTCTTTTAGTATTTATCCCCAAATTTTATAGAGTCTTACAAAATATTGAACATCCCTTGCAACACATTTTCTCTAATTTTCCTACTACGATCAGGTTCTCAACACAACTGCATTTCTCGAGGATTTATTCTGAAGTACAACTGGAGTGGTGGTGAGATCGGATTGGACACTTCTCCATAATCAGAGGTAATGTCTCTATGCCTAGTCTGGAGATGGACAAGTGGTTCGATACCAACTAATAAGTTTTTACAAACCAATCACTCGTGTTAATATAAAAATGTTAGTTATAATCATAGTAATGCATATGCAATTAACATAATTTATAATGGGTTATTCATGTTTTTGTGCATTCATTTTCATTGTCCTCGAGTTGGAACCTACTGTGAAGTTTTCATACGCTTCCCACAAGGCAGTGAACGAATACAAGGAGGATAAGGCGGTATATGGATGTTTTTCAATTTTGTATATTTCCAATTTGTTGAACTTTGATTAGTTGTCTTATTGGACGTTATCACTCAATCGATGTCATAAATTAAGAATGAATATGTCTTGTATTCAATTCCTAACGGGATTGAAAATTCTTATTGTGGGTGATGATACTACTTGTTTGAGAATTTTAGAATAAATTCTCAAGAGATGCAGGTCCCACAGTTAGTCCCTCACTTATTTTTAATTTTTGGATTATCTTGTTGTATTGGAAGTAACTGAATACTATTAATATTGTATTTATAAAAATAGTACACTCCATATACCAATTTTCAGAGAGGCACCACACTCCAAATCAGGGCTCCACAAGTTTAGTCAAGTTAATGTCGTTGTTTTTATTTAATTTTATCATCTCCATTATGAGTTTATTTTTTTTATTTTTTTATTTTTTGGTAAAGAATGTGATTATGTAACTTGAAGGAATGTTTAAAGGAAGTGGATTATGTTATGTAAATTTTAAATGTTAGTTTAACTTGGGTATCTCATTAAACATGATAGTTTTGGTTATAAATATATTTAATGTTTGGGCTTATAATTGTGTTGCCTTTTATTTTGTGTTAAGTAGTTTTTAGAATGTTTTGTTTATAACCATATCAATGTGAGCATATTTAGAGTTTATGAATTTATGATTATGTTGATAAGCATAGGATGTGTTTTATTCGCCTTAAATGGGTGTATTTGCCTTTGACTTGCAATTTAGGATGAGATAATATTATATTTCTAGATTTATGTGTCAAACTATGTTACATTAGTTACATTATAATATTGGCATTAATTATAATATGTTGTTTAAATAATGTTTTGATGACTTAAATTTTTGGTCAAGAGGTCTATTAATGTTTTAGGCTTAAACAAGATAATATGTGAAGTATTGTTAAATTCATCCTCTTGTTAAGTGATAATTTGCTAAAGATGTTGGAATGTATCAGCTTAGAGGATGAAATTTGATAAGAATTAGAGAATCGTGTCATATTTGGATCCTTTTATGGTATATATTGACACTTGTTGTGTATATTTATTAATTATTAATGCTAAAACACTTTTGGTGTAGATAACATGGGTTGTGGGTGTATTTTTTTGCCCTTCAAATCATCACAAACTTGTGATCCGATTCTTAGAATTTTTTGGCGCACAAGAATTTGACTACACCTCTTTTGGCTCCTTTGCTGACATAGAATCTTGACACATTTTGTGCGACACTCATGTGTGGTGTTCACATTACTGTGTTTTTATCAACTTTGGATGGAGAATAATAGGGGTTAAGTCAACTTCTGATGAAATAAATATATTTTTTGTTTTGTTTGACATAGGCAATTTGATCCAAGTGTTCTTTTAGAATTGACTGAACAAATACATTTCATTTATTTCCAATAACGTTTAAACAATATTATCCCATTGAATGTTTTGTAGGCTATGAAACTTTACTTAGTGTTACTTGTGTTTCATTAGTGTGGATTACCATACTATTTTTCGAATATATATTTCAAACTATTTGACACAATATAATACATTTTGATCATATGTAGTGGGTATAGTTGTGTATAAATACACTCTTAATGTTGTTTATATCACCTCAAAATTTATTATCCTTTTATTTTGGTTCTATAATAGGTTGGATGTACTCGATTTGGAGACTATTTATACGAAAACGATCGTTAACCCAAGAGATCCAAATGGTGTTATTGTTTAAGGATAAGTGTTATTGTTGCTAGAGCTTTCGAGAAGGGAGTTGCTAAATGTTAGTTGTTAGTCATGGTATTTGCAGGGTTAATGTGTCAATGTTTCACATAAAACACAAATATTTAGTGGTCATCATTGTGTCCATACCTCCCCTCGGGTCCAATTTCCCATCTCCTTCATCAATCTTGGGGGTCGACGCTCGCACAGTTGGTGGAGAGAGATAGAGAGGCCTCACGCCCTTTCTAGGAACGCTTTGGCTTCTGTCGATGTGGGGTGATGTAAAGAGATAGATTTGCCAACCTATTTTGCACAAAACAGGAAAAAGAACATGTTGTCACCCCGAGAGAACGGCATCAAAGACAAACTGTTGCAAAACCAATTAGATTAGAGGTTCGGGTGCTAAGTTACAGAATGGGAAGGTGTTAGGCAGCCATCCCGCCTTTCAGATCTCTCATGGGCTTATGTTACTATTTTCCTTAATTTATTCATGAAGTGTGTATGCGTGTATATATAAGTGGAATCGGAATTGCTCGACTCACATCATGGAAAATATGGAGTGAGGTCATCCATAGGAATGTTCCCAAAATAATAATTAAAGATACGATGTGTGCATTTATCGAGATATTGATCATTATGATGAAACGATAATATGTTAGATAAGACGCAAATATGAATCAGAAGTATGATATATATGAATAATGTATGGATAAAATAGGAAAAAAGAGGAAAATAGGACTCGAGTCACAGGTTTTAACCCGTGACGCCTACTAGACTATAAAGGCATCAAAGTCCACGTAGTTCGCATACAACACGAGGGTGGGGTTTACCCGTAAATTTAAACGAGGATTTTATTATATGTGTGTGTGTGTAAGAAAAATAGGTGTTTTTAGTTTTGAGAAAATGTGGTGAAAATCCCATTGGATTTTATAGGTATAACCCTCTTTTTCTTATTTTCGGTTTTTTATAAGAAAATATATTATGTGAAACATTACTAATAAAAGATTGAAGATTAATATGTGTATGAATCAAAAGTAAAAAGATAAATTAAGAACTTATATGACTAATGTGAAAATAAAGAAATTTAAAGAGAGAGAAGAATGTTTTGACCTTCTTTTGAGACTTGGCGATTGATTTTTATTGAAGATGAGCTTCATTGCTAGTAGGTGAAGAATGTATAGGTTTTTTTGAAAAATTGGGTGTGAAAGTGATGGAAATGAAAGGTGGAGAAAGGTTTCAAACAAGGGAACCTCGCTGACTTAAGAAGAATGTTGTTGAGATCACTAAAGTTGATGTTTTTGAGGTGCCCTTTGAGGTGAGCTCATGATATCCTTATATAGGATCAAGAGGTTGTCGATAGACATTGTCCTTATCCTTCGAATCGATAGGTAACCCTAGACACACTGCCGATAGGCAGGGAAATGGACCTGCCAATTGGTAGTCTCGTGCAGATTTTTTGAAAAACGGTCATAAAACACAATTCGTAAGTCCAAATTGCGCACGGGACATACCATTGGAAATATTTTAAGATACCTTTGAGAATACTTTGGGCCTCTCACAGGTCCGGGAGTTGACTTTATGTCAAATGGGGCTCAGGAGCACCCGTCGATCCTTTGGACAGGAGATCGTCGGATGACGATGGATTGTTCATCTAATTTGTAAGTCCAAATCACGCACGGGTGGACCATTGGAAATTTTATGAAATTAACTTCAATGTTATAAAGAGTTTCGCTCGATTCGGAGAGTTAACTTTGGTCAAATGGGGCCCAGAAGCGCCGGGTGAGCCCTAGGAGTAAAACGGGTCATTCGTCCGTACCGTAAGGCTAATTCGTATATGGGGCAAACCATTGGAAAGGGTATTCAGTGCACTTTAAGGATTTATTCGATTTCATTTTATCTGAATTGTTGACTTTGGTCAAACGGAGTCTGAGAGTGCCTGATGGCCTTCGAATCAATTTCTGGGGGAAACGGATCGTTCATTCGAACGGTTATGCAGTTTTACACCTGGGTCAGACCATTGAAAAGGGAATTCATTTCACTTTGAAGATTCATCGAGCTTTCACTCTAACGATGATGTTCATTTGGGGCTCGAGAGCGCCCGGTGGCCTCTAGATCGATTTTTTATAGTAAAATGGTTCGTTCGTCCATAGCGTTATTCCAATTCGTGTATGGTGTGGACCGTTGGAATTTAGATTCAGAGCCCTTTAAATATTCATTGAGATTTCACTCTAACGATGATGTTGATCGGAGTTAAATGGAGCATCGGATCCCCCACTGGTCTCTAGATTTGTACTCGGAGTCTAACCTTAGGGTTTATGGTGAAAAGGAAGGTTTTAGGGACCTAAGGAGATACTTAGGGGGGCCTAAAATATGGTGTCTATGGAACCCCTCGATGGATGAGCTTGGAATAAGGGAAATCCATCAAATAGTCACCACATGATATTTTTGGAAAGAGGTCAATTCTACGGACCAAAGGGATGAGGATGACCGTTTCAGAGGGTCAGGGTTGATCTGAGAATCTAAAGTAATGTTGGGGATAATCGATTCTGAAGGCCATGGTCAATTCTGTGGACCTAAAGTTGGGGTGACCAATTCTGTAGGTCGAGGTCAATTTTGAGGACCTAAAGTAAAGACGATCAATTTCGCGAGTCGAGGTTAATTCTGTGGGCCTAAAGTATAGACGACCAATTCAATGGGTTGGGGCCAATTTTGTGTGCCTAAAGTATAGGCGACCAATTCAGTGAGTCTAGGCCAATTTTGTGGGCCTAAAGTGGAGGCGACCAATTCTGCAGGTCAAGGCCAATTATGTTGGCCTGATGCAGGGGTGACTAATTTTGCGGGTCGAGGCCAATTTTATGGGACTAAATTAGAGGCGGCCAATTCTACAGGTTGAGGCCAATTTTATGAGCCTAAAGTAGAGGTGACCAATTCTATGGGTCGAGGCCAATTCTATGGGCCTAAAGTAGAGGCGGCCAACTCAACGGGTTGGGGCCAGTTCTGTGTGCCTAAAGTATAGGCGACCAATTTAGCGGGTCGAGGTCAATTCTGCTGGCCTAAAGTAGAGGCGGCCAATTCTGTGGGTCGAGGCCAATTATGCGGGCCTAAAGTAGGGGTGACCAATTCTGCGGGTCGAGGCCAATTTTGCGAGCCTAAGGTAGCCTCTAAAGTAGAGGCTACCAATTCTACGGGTCGAGGCCAATTTTGTGAGCCTAAAGTAGAGGCGACCAATTCTATGGGTCGAAGTTAATTCTGAGGACCTAAAGTAGAGGCGAATAATTCTACGGGCCGAGGTCAATTTTACGGCCTTGAAGTTGAGGCGACCAATTATGTGGGTCGAGGCCAATTCTGATGACCTAAATTAGGGTCAACCAATTTTGTAGATCGAGGCCAATTTTACAGGCCAAAAGTAAGGGGCAGCTAATTTTACGAGGCGGAGCCAATTTTACGGGCCTAAAGTTATGCTCTCTAGAGAGTATTTAATTTACCTTTTTTAAGACTCTACAGGGGAAGAGACATCTGGCTGGGGATTATGTCCTTTCTAGAAGAGATATCTTTACTGGGGGAGCTGAAATTCTTATGGTGGATGGATTTGGGAGAAACATTAGTCTGGAAATTCTGCTAGGGAAATAGTTGATCAGATTTTAGGATTCCGTTAGGGAATGTGTTTCATTGAGGCACTGTCAGTGATAGATATATGACCGGCTTATAGCTCCACTGGAGAAGTTTCATTTGGAAGTTTCATTAGGGAAATAGTTAATGAGTGTAGTGGACTCCGGGGATGCAGATGTGTCATTTTAGGGTTTAAATTTGGGATAGGAGTGTAGTTTTATTTCGGTGAGGGATTTCGAGAGCTTGAAAAATGGTTTTCTTGGTAAAAAAATAATCCAATATTTATTTGGAAATTTTTGGAGAATTTTGGGAATTTTCTTGCATTTTTTGGGAATTTTCGTACCAAATTTTCCAAGCATTGTCGATTGACATGTTTCAAGGGTTGCCGTTTAGCAATGGCACAGTATTATGGGATACCTTAGGAAGGGAAAAAGGCAAGTGTCGATTGGTGGGTGCCATGGGACAGCCGATCAGCATGCCCCTTGGCCTCCTATAAAAAGGGGCGATTTCTCATTTATCACAGCTTCTAGCATTCAGATCTTCTGCCCGTTCTTGCTAAGATCCGTTTTCATGTTTTTTTTCTTTCTCCGAGTCTTAAAAATGGTGAATTTTTTGGATAGCAAGATCCATGCGGTGTGGTTGGGTGTCGACGATTGGGCAAACCTAGAGTAGAGACTTAAGGTGCCCTTGGCATTGGGTAAAGAAAATGCCTTTGAGTTATTCTAGACAGTTGTTGAGGATCGCTTTCTGCTTCCCGAGTCTTCACATCACCGATTGTCTAGGGTGAGGAACCCTAATGGCTACGTAAGTATTAATGACCTTTGGTATTATTTTTATTTTCTTTTTGTTTCCTTGAGTTGACAAAAGGTTTCTTTTTTGATTTTTGGTAGACTGACATAGCTTCGATGAGCTTTCATTACCGAGGGATAGAAGGGTTTAAGGATGTGTGGGAGCACCTTCTGACGGTGGTACTCTGGGTGGTTTACTCTGCAAGTTTTGGTCACCTAGTGTCTATTTTTTATGAGACACCCCATTATACAGATGTTCTATGCGCGCTGGGGGAGAGGTGGCAGGAAAGATTATGGAGGATGAGGCGGAGGTCCCACCAGCGATGCCCCAGATGTACATGATGCTGGTGTAGGAGATGTCGAAGGAGGCTTAGGTGACAGTGATAAATGGAGAGCCTTTTTCGTCATATACGGATATAGTGGCAACTTACGACTACCTCGATTTCGTGATGAGATAGATAATGTAATCATGTATCTATAATATGATGAACATGCCTCCTCCTTCAACGGCTTCGGGTAGGGGTACCAGCAGACCAGTGGGGTCCGTCCATAGCGTAGGTGGTGCGTCGTCATCGGCAGCGACAGTGGAGATTTCATTCATTTAGCTTGCCCCTGCCTTCTTATAATTTTCGTTTGGCTGGAGGGGGATCGCTACTTATGTAGCACCGGCCTAATACGGTGGATCCTGGGGTATTGGGGCTGGCGAGGACGTCCTTCAGCCATAGGTATATCTTTTCTTTTTCCTTATCCTTGTCTGGCTTTTTCTTTACTTTATACTGATTGGTTTGCCTTTTGTTTCTATTTCTTTGTCTGCAACATGTCCGGATGTCGACTACTTGGCTTAGGGACATTCAGGACTGGGTGGCCTCAGCGACTACCAACATTAGAGACTCGGTTCCGGTTCCTTCCTATCTTGTGTTGTCTACTTCCTCAGAGGAGGGATCGGGATAGCGGAGTGAAGGCTCCACAGCTCACCATTGGGGGAAGCGCGCTCGCCATAGGGATGGGGGGTCTGAGATAAAGTGATGAGAGAATGGGGGTTTCAGGCTGAGTCTTGCTATTCTTGTTTTTTTTCTTCTTTTTCTAAGAAAAGAATGTAATGATGCAAATGGAAGTATATATAAAATGAATGAGATTTTTGTTTATTTATCTTTGCTTATTGACTTAACCTACATGCACTTTTTAATTTATCACTGAGACCATACAAAGGATGGTTTTTTAAATAACTCAAGAGAAAAATTATTTTGAGAAAGGATGAGTAGAAATGGAAGAAACAATCGGGATTTTTTTAAATAAGGATTTATTTTTTTAGATTTTTTTATTCTGACAAAAAAAGAAAGATAAGATTTTTCTAAAATAAGGGGGTGCCGATCGACATAATCCTTGTCCTACCTATCGGCAGGTGAGTTTAGTCAAATCATCCTAAGGATTTTATTACATTTTTTGCATCTTTAAAGTACTTGGTGGGGCAGGCATATAATCGAGTTCTTCAGATTTCTTGTTGTTTAACCAAGATTTTCATGTATAAAAGGGGATAAGGTGGTGAGGTTCTTCACCCATTCGCATTTTCTCTTCTCTCTTTCTTATTTTCTTGCCTTATGTCTTATTATTTCCCAAATAGCCCTTCCCATGAGTGAAAATTTTGCTCCGTACCTTAAGAACATGGAAGTTATATGTTTATACAATGTAGATTATAACGCTTTTAACTTGCGTGTGTCTCTTTATGGAGCAATCATCCCATCGACTAGAACATGTTGGCAACGGCAGCAAGATCATATTTTCTACTTTGGTTTGGATGAGGTTTTTCTAACCTATGAGGAGTTCTCAGCTATGTTAGGGGTTAATCCCAGCATGGAGGTGGCCATGCCTAAATTCTCTCGATCTCCTCGGGAGTTATTAGCGGGACTTCTCCATATATATCCTTCGATGGCTTGGTCGTTGGTCATTGGGGGAATGATCTCTCTCCCAGCTATTTTGTATTATGTGCGTCTACAGGACTTCAACGATGCGGGACATGCCAGAGTTGTTGCCCTAGGCTTAACTTCTAAGCTACTGCTGGTGATCGGACACTTGATGGTGAACCCTCAACCGGCTGCCATTAAAGCATGGATATCATATCATTGCAATCTTATAACGGTGATACTGGCAGAGGCCCTGAATAGTCTAAATGCATGGCGAGAAGGCCAGTCTAATTTCTTAAGAAGAATCCCGATTATGCAGTTCATGTGGTTGGCTGAGAGATTTCGTTTGGAGGTCCTTCCTGAATATCCCTTTGGCAGTTGTACCGAATTTCTTCACTTGTTTTTTCATCAGCTTTGGCAAATCCATAGAGAACAGGGGGAACTGGTTCATGTAGCATGGAGCTCAATGTCTGTGATGGTCGATACCGTGGTGGGGGGAACTATAGCCCATTCTGGATCTAGGGGAATACCGTCATGTTCGGTTAGTTGCTCTTTGGCAGACCTCATTCTATTTCCCCTTACAGCTCATGCAACAAGTCGGATGGGAGAAAATTGTTCCCTCTCGTACCTTGGATTTCTTTCCTCTAGAGGATTTGACTGAAGGCTTGAGCATGCGGTTGGGTTCTCTGTGAGATAATCGTCGGCCATCAACTCATCCTTCACAATCTGTCTATAGGGTTTGGCATGTTTTTGGAGATTATATGAAATGGCTATGAAAGAAGGTAGTGGCTAAGATCTTGGCAGAGGAGACTGGGCAGAGTTGGTTTGTCATGTTTGACACTATAGAGGGGTGTAGTGATTTTCTCTAGGCTGGTCTGGGCTTATCGCTCCATGGAGTGCCTTCGGCATACCAACCAAGCAGGGGAAGTCTGGGGGACTCAAGGAGTAGACGATGATGGGGTTGGGTCTTTCGGCAACTGCAAATAGGTTTTTTTATGAAGACGAGATTTGTTTGTGAAGCTTTTGTGATGGATTTTTATTTTGGTTATCTTTGGGAAAGTTCGGTTAATTTATTTTAGGGGTAGTTTGGTTGGCGGGAGCGATAGTTGTTTGACTCCCTACACTGATATTTCATGTAATTGTACTGAATTCTCCCATTTATGGAATAAAAACTACATTATTGTGCCTCTTTATGAGTTTTACATTTGAATTATCTATATCGATCGGTGTGGCAAACATAATCCTTTTGTTTAGGTAAATAATAAAACAAACTTTCATTCTCGAAGGGGAGAAAAGAATATCATTTTGTGAAAAAGAAGGGGACCGTGGCCATGTAAAGTGTATCAGTTGCCTACATACCTCTCAGGGTTTTGAAACTTTTCTGAGTTTCATTTTCAAAGAAAAAGGTATTTAAGAGGATCAGACCCCACGTAGTTCTGAGTAGAGGGAAATGAATATTTTTTTTTAAATAGAAAGGAGATGAGAGGAGTCATAGCGCGCTGAGATTTCGGATTAAGGGTAAAATTTCTTGATATGGTCCAGTTTGACTAAACGCGCCACCTCTTCTCCGTTAAGGTCAGAGAGAATAGTGGCACCATAGGACAGGATCTTCTTCACAATATAGGGGCCACTCCAGCTTGTCTTAAATTTCCCTTTAGGGTCCCATATGGGTTCTATGATTTCTTTGAGGTTTAAGTCTCCTTCTCAGACATCGCTATCCTTGATACTTTGGTTGAACAATCGCACTATCCGGTGATGTTATCCTTGTATGTGATACAGAGCCTTTAGCTTCCTTTCGTTTAAGAGCGATAACTTGTCAAAATGGCTCTGATGCCAGTCTTCCTCACTAACTTTTCTCCCTAGCATAACGTGTAATGAAGGTATTTCTTGTTCAACAAGTAAGACTACTTCCATGTTGTATACCAGAGAGTAATGGTTATCCCCAGTAGATGCTCGGACCGAATTGCGATAGCTTCAGAAGGCGTAAGGGATTCGATCAGCCCAATCCTTGTAACTTTCGATCATCTTACTGATGATTTCTTTGAGGTTCTTATTGGCGACATCAATTGTACCGTTCATTCATGGTCGATAGGGAGATGATTTATGTCTCTGAATCCCTTACTCTTTGACCAATTCTGTGACCGCTACCTCAAAATGTAATCCGTTATCACACACTAACTCATGCGGAGCCCCGTATCGACAGATGATGTTCTTTTGGATGACCTTGGATACATTTTTCGCATTCAGCCCTACGTATGACGTATATTTGACCCATTTGGTGAAGTAATCATTGTTAACCAGGATGAACTCATGCCCATTGGAAGCTTTAGGTGTGACTTTCCCTATGATATTAATGCCCCATGTGGAGAATGCCCAGGGAAAAGTCATGTTATATGATTATCGTGGTGGTAAGTGCTGGAGAATAGCAAACTGTTGACATTTAAGGCATCTCTGGACATAGGTGGTGCAATCCAGAACCATGGTGGTCCAATAGTAACCTTGTCGGATAATTTTCTTAGCGAGCATATGGCCATTCATGTGAGGTTTGCATTCCCTGATATGGATTTTCTTCATCATTTCATCAATGTCAGCCCCTGCGATGAGGGAAAAGTGGGTTACATCGAAGTTTCTCTTGAATATTACTTTATTGCAGATAATGTACTGGTCAGTCAGTTTGCAAAGGGTTACATGATCTTTATTATTAGCATCTTAGGGATACCTATCGTGCTTAATGAGGCACCAGATATCATAGTACCAGCACTCAAAAATATCAGATTCCTCTTCTATAACGAGCTCAATATGGTAGTAGTGGGTTGGTTTAGCTTATTTTTGGACTATGAAGGGGCCATCATTTTTTCCTCGGGCATGTCAACCATAGAAGCTAGAGTAGCAAGAGTGTCGGCTAAGCTCTTCCTTGCTCGAGGTAAGTAGTGGATGGTGATATCTCGAAACTTGGAGGCCAACTCTTTTAGGTGGGCGTAGAAGGGTAAGAGATTTTCATCCTTGACTTTCCATATTCTAAGGATTTGGACAGTGATAAGGGCAGAGTCCCTATAGACATCTAGGCATTGGATACGTTTATTGAGAGAGACTTTGAGACCTACAGTGAACGCTTCGTATTCGCTCATATTGTTAGTGTAGGGAAAATCCAACTTGGTGGAAAATGGAGTGTGAGAATCATCAGGGGCTATCAGGAGTATCCCAATGCCGTATCTTTTCTTATTGGCATCGTTATCAAAGAATATTTATCACTGGAGGTCTTCCTGAGAGGTGCAAAGAATGTCTTCATCCGAGAATTCAGAGACTCAAACATCAACCTCTTCCATAGGTTAGTCAGCAAGGTAGTCAAAGATGGCTCCTCCTTTCATGGCTTTCTATGTGACATACACAATATAGAACTCAGCTAACAACATCAACCATCGAGCCATTCAGCTAGACAGGGCGGGTTTATCGAACAGTTATTTGATAGGATCTATTCAGGACACAAGTCTGATGGGAAAAGCGAGCATATAGTGCCGTAATTTTTTAGTGACTCAGAAAAGAGCGACACATGCTTTCTCCAAGGCAGTGTAGTTGATTTCATGCCCGGCCAATTTGTGATTGGCATAGTAAATGGCCGTTTCTTTGCAGGATTCTATAATGTATTGGGCCAGTAAAGCCCCAATTACAGTGTCACTTAGGTTGCGGTGGCACGAGTACCGAAGGTCGGGTAAAGTAAAACTTGATTTTTTTAAAGTCTTCCTAATAGGCCTCATTCCAGATCTTAGTGGAATCTTGTTAAAGGAGTTTGAAGATGGGCTCACAAATACAAGTCAAATGGCTGATGAACCGGCTGATATACTGTAATTTTCCTAAGAATACCTGTAGATACCCCATTATAATACCCTCTAACCTCTCCTTAGGTCCCTAGCACCTCCCTTCATCATTACAAACCCAAGTCATACCCCAGGTACTGACCTAAAGGCCATTGGGCACTCCCAGGCTATGTTTGACTGAAAGTCAAACTTTTCAGCTCGAACGAGACTGAATGAATCTTCGAAGGTCAATGAAACCCCTTTCCAACGGTCCATCCCGTGCGTGATTCTGACTTAAGATGCGGACGAACGACCCATTTTCCCTCGAAACTTGATCAGGAGGTTACAACACGCTCTCAGGTTCCGTTTGACCAAAGTCAACTCTTCATCTCAATCGAGACTGAATGAATCTTCAAATGGAACTGAAACCCCGTCCCAATGGTCTGCCCGGTGCGCGATTCTGACTTATGACGGACGAACGATCCATTTTACTCCGAAAGGTCACTGAACGCTTCCAGGCCCCGGTTGACCAAAGTTAACTCCCCGAACCAGGTCAAACTCTTTGGAATGTCGAATTACATCTCCAAACCTTTCTAACTGTCTGCCTCGTGAACGATTCTAACTCACTAGGCGGACGAACGATCCGTTTACGTCGGAAATTTCCTCGTCCAAACGACCGACGAATGTTGTTTTAAATTACTAACCCCGTATTTTTATGGCTTTTAAATTTAGGGATTTATTAAATTTTATTGAGATAAATTAATTTAATTTTAATCCGGAATGTTGTTTTAAATATTTACTAGCGTGACGAGAGTTAGTAATTACGGGAAATTTGTTGAATGTTACTGGATGAGTATAGTAATATATGAGATTTATTTTATAAAATTATCAAGTGTGAATAAAATGATAATTTTGGAAATTTAAGTCGGGACGCGCTCGTGTCTTGTCGAGACTAAATGTTGATTAATAAAAGTGAATAAATTGTAAGTTGCTCGTATGGTCGTTTTGAGTGTGCCAAAGTGTCCAAAAGGGTCGAGATAGTCAGAAAAGTGTACCCCGGGGTTTAGTTGGGTCTCGGGGCGTTTTTAGGCCTATTTAGTACCCCGGGAGGGCGTTTTGGACATTTCGTAATTATGGGTATTTAAACCCATGAATTTTCTAGGGTTATATCAGATGGTAAGTGTTGTCTTCTAGGGTTAGCTTAACCAAAAACTAATGACGGCCATTGGAGAGGAAGTTGAGAAGCTTTGCAAGGAGTTCTAGGCCAAGAATTCCTCCGGTTGCATCGCCGTCACCGCCAAATGGTAGATCGCGCAACGAGGATCTCAACCACACCAAATTTGTCCACAAATCAGAACTCTGAAATTTCAGGCAAGTATTTATCTTGCTTTTATCAAGTTAATTCTCTTTTATAATAGTCTAGGGTTGATTAGAATTAGTGTTCTTGAAAGAAAACGTTAATTGGAGACAAGAATTTCATGTTGTAGAGGTAGAGATCATATTTCTGGAAATCCATTTCACATATAAAGGTTGAACCACGAATTTCCATGGTATTAGTGATTGAAAATCTTGAAAAAGAATGGAAGAAACTAAGTTAAAGAAGATATTAGGGTTCATGAGAATTATATAGATTTTGGCTCTTTTAACCCATGATTCTTGATGAAAACTCGCATGCCTTACGTAGATTATTACTCATTTGGGTTTATTATGTTTGTGGTATCAATTTCTTGGAGTTTGGGAGATAAAAATTTGGAATTGGATGAGTTTGGATGATAGAACCCGTAACTGGTATTCTGTAGATTTTTTCCATACCTGTTTGATCGATCGATCGAGCCCATAGCATCGATCGATCGACAGTTCGATCAATCGACCCCTTTCTATCGATCGATCGACCCCTCCTGAAAAACTGCATTTTTGCTCGTGTTAGCTTAATCCGATTTTATGCGTAGTAAACCTTGATTAGGATTGCTAGAACATAATGGAACATAAAAAGGACCAGTAGAGTCAAGATAAACCCCGTTAAGTGGGGCTTTAATATGAAGGGATATAAAGGGTAAGCGAGGAGATATTTATAGTTAGAAAATCATACGTGCGTTGATTTAATAATCGAAACATCTAGGAAGTTTTATTAGAAGGTGAGTGAGGGCTTACTGAAATTGTACTTAATTAAAGATAATACTTCTAGAGATGAGAAGTGAGTTTAAAATGGCTTAATTACGAGAATAAAATGAACGAGTCTGTTATATGAAATAATCGAGTAGAATGGATAATAACGGATAATCATAATTATGGGTCGTGAGCGCACCTAATTTAATAATGTGGATGTGAATACATATTTATATATGACGGTGTGATTGCGCATATATTATTTTTGTGTAAAAATCGTACCCGGGCTACTTGCTATCACGGGGGTTTCCGCGCAAGGACAGTCTTATCTCGATGGGACCTTTATGGAGGATATTGACTTGTACCCTAGAACATAAGATTCCTAGGTACAGGCTATTTGATTGATAGTCAGACGGTCCTAAGAGACGTGTGGGTATGTACTGACCTCTTAGGGCCTGGAACTATGCTTCGCCTCCATTTGTATGTGTTTGTGTTAATGCAGTTTAAGAGTGATTCCAAACTAGCATTTCCCTAAGTATGTGTGATACAGGGACTTGATAGTAGAGTATGCCAGCACCATAGTTTTTATGTGGGGTGCCGTTAGTATATATACATTATATGAGTTGTTGGTATATATATACTTATTTATGAAAACTTTGCACCATAGATTTTATATGGGGTGCCGTTTGTATATATATTATATGTGTAACTAATATATATATATATATACGTATATCTATATGAGAACTTTCTACTGAGTGAAATAGTAGTTACGTAATGTATAAATTCTTCAACTTCACTATAAGTATTCGGAACGTTATAACAATACGGAATTATTCTAAATAACGTAAGAAATCTTGAAGAGATAGATTTTTCTAAAGTGAATACCATAAACTTAATTTCACGTGTTAAGACATATGGAGAATAAGTTAGAGAGATATATGGGATTCATTAGTACGGTAGACGTGCACACTAGATGAGAGGTGAGAATTCTCAAGAGAGTGTCGCATACTAATATGACTGTTGCATTAGCCGATAAGCATTTTAAATACTTGCTAAACTATTTTTAAAACTGTTTTACATTCGGGCTCTGACCCATTTGATGTTATTTCTTCTCTCTTGTGTGTATATATAGATGTACTACAGGTGCCCAGCCATAGGGGCGTCATGCTTAGGATTCTTGGAATGGAACACGCTGTAGCTTTTGTGGGAGTTGCAGGCCATTGCTTAGACGACTTCATTGTTGACTCCACTTCTAGTTCAATTTTATTCAGTGGGGCATGTGTCGCCCTTTTCCATTATTTAGTTGGTATTGTCAGAGATTGTAATTCTTTACTTTCAGTATCTTTATTTCGGGATTTATTACTGTCAGGATGTTTTCCTTTAGTGTTTTAATGTTGGGATTTATTATTTATGGTTAAACTCTTGAATGTTCATTTTTATTCTTATACTTAATGTGTGACTCTTAAAATGTTAATGGTTAAAGGTTTTATAATTGGATTTAATAAAAATTGAAATAAGTTTTTAAATGGTTTTGACACTTAGCTTAATTAATCAGGGTTTTTAAAATTTGAAAATTTTCATTTGCGACAGTGATGCTAAGAATGAACCAACTGTTCACCTTGATTTTAATTTAATAAAGGAGTGATCTCCCGGTATTTAATTAGGCGGGGTGTCACAGGTGGTATCAGAGCATCAGGTTCTAGGGTCTTTAGGATCTGTGCGGCTTATTATGCTTTTAGCGTTGCTTTGTTTGATATAGAGCCCTATGTTTAGGATTGTCGATTTCTTTGATGAGATTTCGTTCTCCTTCTATGACGTATATACATTAGTGAATTCTAATTTCGTTCGGATGTGTGCATGTGACGAGCAATGACGGATGTCAGGAGAGGACCGTTAAGCGAACATCAGGAGGCAGGGCTCAGTTGAGGTTGGAAAATATATCCGAGGATGATGACCGTAGTCGAGGTCACCTCCATTATGGAACGAGAAGCCAAGACTAGAAAGGAGACTAAGGCGCAGCAATGATTTCAAAATGTTGCTATGGTCGAATGAGGTGCAAGAGTAAACTTACCCAACGTGTTACAAAATGGGTAGATAACTGTCTGTGGAAATTCTAGAAATGAGGGAATTGTATGCGTTTACCAAAGGAGGTAAAGTATCCAAAGGTTTAGATATAGGTCGGAGTGTGGCTAACTGAAAGTGAAAATTTAGAGAAAATTTTCTTAGTTGTCGAAATGAAGTTATAATGATGGGAGTCAACCACCAATTTTAGAAGTGAAATGTTATGTCTATAGGAGAACCTTAGGTATAGTGTTGACCGTATGTTCTTTCATCAGATGTTCAGGATTGGAAGTGAACGTTGTTCTGAACTCATCACAGGAGGACGTGGCAGAGGTCCATTTGTGAATATGAATCTTAACCGTTAGCGAAATTTTGTATCGGGAGATGTAGATACAAGTGGAGGAAACGACTCCAAATGGGAGATCGACTCGTAATAATAATTGATAACACTCAAAGAAGAAATTCTGATGGACGACCGATTCAGAGGTTGACAATGTTGTATTTTGTCAATAAAGATGATAATGCTCCTTTGTGTGGGAAGCTAAAAGAATCAAAGAATTTAGTCGAGAATAAGACTGAACACAACGATAGTGGTGTAGCACCACAAAAGGGTGTGGATACACATCAAGGGACCCATTTAAATGATTTGAATAGTTGAATTCTTACCAAGTGATGGTAAATTCAGTAAGAACTATTATAGACAATGACATGTTCTTTAGGGCCTAAAAGGCTAAGGGTATAATCGGGGTAGCCAACAGGAATCGAGTCTACTAAAGTCCGAGAGAAGGACAATCCAAACATGGTTAGTAGAACAGGTGACAAGTGGATTAATGTGTTAAGGTATTTTGTGGGAAGTGAAATTGCACGCGATAATATTATCCGAAGTGAGTAAAGGGACAAGAATACGGTGCCTAGTAAAAGACAACGATTAAAGTAGCTTTGTTATAGTTTGGGCAGACGTGTTACGTCCGGAAACCATTTGTGCAGTCAAGACGATTCCCAAGGTGGAAGTATAATTTGTACCCTTAGAGGATGAGGCGTGTTTATGTGACACGAACGAGTCACTATATTTTGTTCATTGCTAGAATTGCATGTGAGACGAGTTTAATGCATATAATTATAAACGTTATTAATATTTGAATATTTTTCCCTAGTGTAGCGGGAATTTTTCTTTAGTGCTATCCGCGGAGGATGAATGAGTATATTAACAATGTTTTGTACTTTATTGAGTGTTGATACAAAAAACTGGACCGAATCCCATTTTTATGATCACAGATAAATAGATGAAAGCAATCCAATCAAGCACATAAGAGACAAAGATTTTTAAAGTGGTTCGGCTATGAATAAAGCCTACGTCCACTGTTATTTTATTCCCAGGGGTTTACAATAGCACCATAGGGTGTAGAGAGATAAAGGATGTGTATCTTGTGTATGGGGTTTCTAGGTTCCCCCGAATCTCCTCCCGATCTCCGCGGTACCTTGACCGGTCGACCGGTCCCCTGTTTTCCACTTTAAAACTTATTTTTGTTTCCTAGATTTTTCTTCTCGATAGGGACTAGGAACCTTCTTGAATGAAGTAAACTTAGAGTCCTAGAGTTCTAGATGAATTGAGATGCTACCCTAGATTAGAAATGGTTCTGATGGGGTTTTTCGGGGATATGCCAATTGAAGTTAGGGCATTTTTCTTCTAGTTGATTTTCATAAAACTAGGAGATGTAGTATTATGTTTGGGAGACTGTAGAAGCTCAATTGAGCTATATTAGTTTTGATGGTTTATATTATCACCCCAAGAGAATGTTGGGAGATTTTGAAAGCTCGATTGAGTTATGTTAACCTTGGTGGTTCATAATAACACCATAAAGGTGATTTTGGAGAATAAATTGAAGGTTCATTCATTCCTTTGAAAGATGATAAACTTGGGGTTTTAAAATAATACCCTAAAATTCTTGGAGATGATCAAGAGGTTAATTACTCCTTTGAGGTTGTAGTGTCGATATAAGCTATAGTATGGCTCCGGATAATAAGTTATGTTATTTACAAGAAGTAAATAGTAATGGTCTCGGATAAAAATGAAACATATACATGGAAATAGAATGAAATGGAAATGGTATTGATTTTAGTAAATGATAATTTACTTAATCATGAAACTGGTAATTGACAATCTACTGATTTTTAAAATGATAAATAAAACGGTTTAAACACACCTCTCTAAATGACATCATAAGGGAAGTTCGCGCGCGAGGTGATGCCCCCTGGCAAATTAACGCAGGGTGGATATAGTCCATAGGCCATGTGAGCATTTATTGTTGTATATTTTTCTGCGATGGGTAGGAGATTCCGGGTGTGGTCTTGACTATCCCGCAGGCACATGGCCGCTTCCCGACGTTTTTGCGTTAGGTGCCCAGGTTGTCTTATGATAGGCCCTGGAAGATGATGGTCATTTAGGGGCGCGCACAGTGGCGAAACCCGGACGAGCGGTCTTAGAATCGTTATATATATATAAATATAACTATTTATAATCAAGTTGGACTTGATGGATTTTATGCCATAAAGAGCATGCTGTAGTGCCACAAAGAGCACATATAAATGCCACAAAGAGCATTTTAAAATGATTATTTTCCTGATAAGGAAAGGATTTTTACAAAAATGTAAAGTAAGATAAAATGCCATAAAGAGCATAACATTGTAATTTCACATATATTTCCTATTAAGGAAAGGAGATATGAGATAATTGGTACACATGATAAGTTTTCCTATTATCATTAGTTGTTTTGTCTTCTTGCTTATTTTACGTTTTAAATTGTGTCGTTAGATAGTTATACCTCTCATCATGATTCATCATTCATAATTGTCATACTCTTTATTCATCTGGTAATCATATAGAACCGGGCCCTGACCCGTTTATATTTCTTGTTGCATATGCATCTTGTCTCCGCTCAGGTACTCCGCCACAAGGATGCCTGATTTGAATTCCTATTCCGATGTCCTCGGCAAGCCGTGATACATTGCGGGTATTATGGGATACTTTTGGTATAGACGTTTTCATTTTTGAATTCTAGACAGGATCGGGTCTCCTTACTCGGGCGAGGCCCAAGCTTTATAATTGATTAATGTAATGTAATATATAAATTTATTGTAATTGCTTAATAATGTTGTATGAATCAGCGGACCGATAACATATTCGGTCCTCTTCTTTGTTATTTGTTGTTATAAATATATATACATCCTTGTGGTTTCCCTTATCTTTTCAGGAAATGGGTTGTTTGTTTTCTTTTATTTACTTTAAATTTAAAAAATTTGGCAACCCGTTTTCTGAAATAGTGGGTGGTTATCCTGGATACTCTATATTTTTATTGAGATGCTGAGAATGATTCCGTCTATGATTCCGTTATATTGGAGTATTGGGTTGGCCACCCCTTATTTCGGATCACGGGGTGTCACAGATGGTATCAGAGCATCAGGTTCTAGAGTCCTTAGGAATCTGTGTGGACGCCTTAAGTTTCAGCGTTGCTCTTGATTTGACATAAAGCCTTAGGATTAAGATCGTTGGTTTCTCTTGTGAGATTTCGTTCTTCTTCCATGAGGTAGAATCTATAGAATCTTTTGCGTATTCGTGTGAGAATAGTAGGTCAATTGGAGGACGCCAAGGAAGTTTGTTGTGAGGGCGTCATGAGAAGGAACTACTAAGGACTGTAAATTGTGGTCGGGGATGAGGACCGCTTTGGAGGTCGCTCCCTTTTTTGTTGCATTTTTATCTTTTTACTACGACTACTAATTACAGTTGATGTGGTTTCCCAAGTACCGCTAGAAGTGGAAAGTGGTACTAAGCTTGAGAATTCAAGCGATGTTAAATTGAAGTAGAGAAGTGCCCAGAAGTATGATGGAGGAGAATCCTTCACCCGTAGGAGTAGTATGCAAAGGATTAGAAAGTAGTTACCTTATTCGTGGGTGCTGGAGGTTTTGCCCATGGAGGAACCCGGTAGATACTTCCTATCGTAAGTTTCTCTGGGGTAAATGGAAGGAGGAGAAGGTAATATCCTCAAGTGTTCACGAGAGGCTCAGTTAGAGGCTGACATGTGAAGAAGAGTTGTGCGATTAGGGAGATCGTGCACTCAAGAAAGGTAGGTATAAGTGAGAGCCCCCAATGGAATGATAGGCTCCAGAATAAGTATCGTAAACACTTCTGATGGGGCAGTGATCATGAAACCGCATTGGTGGACATCCTCCTGGGAAGGTTTCATTGAACTGAGGAAGAGGAGGCCGAGAGCGTGTTCTCTTTTATTGAGAAAGTAAAAGGAACTACGTGGGCTATAATGATGTGGAAGAACCACGCGTTTTCATTACGTTGATTGGAGGAACAAGGGCAAAAATAAAGTGCCTAGTTGGGAAGTTGAGGGAAGTAATATTGGTTTACATAAGGCTCGAATACGGAGTCTGATATTCATTAGTATTGACCCGGAGTGCTTGGCTTAAATTGTTGGTGGGAATTCCACCTTATTAGTGGGTGGTGTATTCCTTAGAATAAGATAGAGTAGTATTGTGTTTACTCTAGATTCGGGTGTGCATATCGAGTTTGTAATAGTATCGACATTATTATAGAAAGATAACTATATGACTTCCGTGGTAGGGAAGTTTTATGATCTCTTCACTCGTTATAAAACGAGTGATGATATTTTAAAGGCGTATGTGCTATATGTGATAACTAGTATAAATTTTTTTTCTGCTTGTTTGCATTGTATGTGGATGTTATGACTTATCTCTACGACCAACAAGGTTAAGTAGTAATGCATAGGAGGGGTTCCTTATTTGGATTCTGCTTTTGCGGGACGCTCCACGCGTGAACCTTAACGACGTTGGGAGTGGAGATATGTTAATTTTCCTTTCTCTTAATTTATGTATAGTACACAAGTAAAGATATTTTGGTGGGTTTGGTATGATAGCAAGCAAATAAAATTGTAAGGCTATCTTACTTCTAGTTCAATATGGAACTAGTTGTTCTATGATTTCTCCCCTGGATACAGGTTGAGACTTTATAGAGGTGAATCGAGGTAGGTAGGAGATTTTGTTATTTGTTTAGTTATCTTGTGTGAGTGTTTGTTTGTTTGTCTTGTTTATGCATGTTACGCTTATCTCCATAATCAACTAGTTAAGTAGGCATGTGTCAGAGGGGTTCCTTGTTTGGATTTCGCTTCGGCGAGACACTCCACCGCATGAACACTTAACGATGTTGTGATTGGAGAGACGCTATCCTTTTCTTTCTCTTTTACTTTATTTATCTTGTTGTTGGATGTGGGATTGGAAGATTAGTCGAGAATCACGTAGAAGAGTGATTAAGGGCTATTAAAGTGCGAGATAGAAGCACTTTATATAGTTATCTCCTCTGATCGATGTGAGGGAGACTGTGATACGAAGTTGGATTGAGACTTCGGGATTGTGCCTTGATAAGAAGGCCATGTTTTATAAAGGGAATATGTATCTGAAAGACTCCACGAGAAGTGAATGTCTGATCAGTTAAAATCTTTAAAAGATGCTATGGTAAGTAGGATTGTAAATTAGAATTGTACCGATCCCAATCATGTGTCTTAGACCGTCACATCTTAATGACCAACGATGCGAGGTAGTAGTGTAACGGGAGGGTTCCTTGTTTGGATTTCGCTTCGGCGAGATGTCCCACGCACGAAACCGAGAAAATTATCGGAAGTTGAGATAGGTCTTGGACACTAGGGATATATTTAGTATTATCTATCTACGACTTAGGTAGAATGTATACTTGTAGATCAACCTTAGGTTTATTAGAACATAAGGCCCTTAGGGCAGGTGATGTTGATTTTAGGAAGGCGATAAGGAGTGGACCACGAATGAGTTATGGGTTAACTCTATGTCGGATTAGATCCCTAGGAACGAGATTTATGGGGTCTCGGGAGGTTTGGGTGGTTTTGGCCGAAGAAGATAGGGCCTTTCTTAAATATGCTGCTACGTGGCGACTTCACTTACGAGGAGTTAAGGAAAGGACTGACCTTCACTCCTGAGCTCATGATAGTGATCTTGAGAGTGGGTTTTATGATTAAGTCTCTGCCAGGAGCGGGAAGTATTAATACTGGAGCATGGACTCGTCGTCTATGCGTCTCACCAGCCTAACCTTGTGGGAAGTAGTATCCCACGCTTGAATTTAAAATTTATTGCTGTGGAAATTGCCTTAAAGAAATGGAGGTACTACTTCCTGGGTAGGGAAATTTAGTCTTTCTCGCGAAGCAACAAGTTGTTGCAATAGGTCGTGGGAGAAATCGAGTTATTGCTCGGATTTCAGAAGAACTAGTGATTGGGTATTTTCTCATTCACTAAGGAAATGCGATTGGGATAGTAAATGCGTCGAGTAAGAAACTCGTCGGAGAGATTTGTGTTGGCATGGAAAGCCAAATGAAACGAGCATGACTCAAAAGACTCTGTAACGAGAGCATTCCGGTCTATGATCGACCATTTCACCTACTAGTGCGAAGAAGAGTATCGGTGGAATGAAGAGGGGTATATTCATAGACGGTTGTATTGAAGTGCCGAAACCGTTATGGTCACGATCCTCTTTGAGAAAATTGTTGATCGTTCAACCAAATCTTTACTTTTTCGGCCATTATGGGCAGACTAGATGTAAAAGAGTATGCCCCATTCTTGATGGAGGAAGTTGACTTAATGCCGAAAGGCATACCTGGAATATGCGCCTTAGGACACATAGCTATTGAGAGCATAACGGCGTGGAAGGAAATTCCCGTACAAACATTAGGCTTTGAATGGCCTTATGGATCATTTCCTAAGGCTTGGCACAATGAGTGGACTAGTGTAGTCGGTTGAGTAATTCGTATACTCGTTGGATGGAACCAATGGGTAATATGTTCCTTGGACTTAGAGTGGTCTCGGAACATTTCTTTAAAGATTTGGCTTTTGAGCCATACTCCACGATGGGATAAGTTAATGCGAAGAAAAGTTGATTTGTGTGGGGTATTTCCTTCCGTTTTAAGCAGGTAGAATCAATAGTTAGTGATGAACGCTGAGTGCTACGCTAGAGCACAAATGATGTAGGTTGAGATCGATAAGTCGACCTTAGTCCGGGTCCATTTAGGATGACTGCGATGACGAGGGGTTGGTTTAGGATGGTATAATCCTAGTTTAGAGTAGTATACCCTTTATGAGATTTGGGTATGCCCGAATTTTGGGGGCAAAATTCCCTCTTAAGGGGGGGAGTATGTAACAACCCTCGATTCTGGGAGGCCTCATTTTATACTAATATTACCGCATAAGGTAATTATATAAAATGTGGGGACTGGAGTAAATATTAATTGAATGAAATGAAAGTTAATATTTGCTAGGTTATTGCATATTTACTGCATGAGAAAGTAAATATCATTCTATTGTATGTTTTATAGTGTTATGTGTTTTAAATCACATTATGGTTTAATTGAAACTGGAATTTAAAGTGGTTTAGAAAATTGCCGGATGCCATTTTAGAGGGTGTAGTTAGTCCCGGGATATGTGAGACAGTCAAAATAAGTGCCATATTGTATTTTTGAGTTTCGGGCACTTTTACCTGGTTTTAACTCAAACGCGTATTTGTGAGTCATTTTAAATGTGGTATTAACCACTTAAGTTGGGAGTTTTAATTTAAGCCACGATTTTAGTTTCCTAAACCCCTTATTTTTCCCATTTTATGTCTTGAACACATAGAGAGAAAAGAAAGAAAGAAAGAAAGAAGAAGACAAAAGAGGAGAAAGAAGAGAAATGAAGATTGAAGATGGATTGATGCTTCTACTCAAAGAAATTTGATATTTTCTACATCAAGGCAAGTGTTCTACTTGCAAATATGTGATTTAAGATATATAAATTGTATGATAGTTGTGTATTTTCATTTATGGTTTAAATGTGGAATTTGGGGGATTTAAACCCTAATCTTGATTTATGTTAAAGAAATTGTGGGTCTTGATGGTTATAAATCATATAGGAAAATCTTTGGGTAGATAAAGATTGTTGGTTGAGTTTAAGATGGACAAGGTTTAAGATTTCGGAAAATGTAAATCATCATTTGGGAGTAGATTTTGAAGGTGAAAGAACCCTAGGTCAGCTACGACCAGTCGACCGCGGTCCCCTGACCGGTCAACCGGGCCTTCGGAGACAGGCTTACTACTTTCCCACAGAGGCATTAATTCATGCGCGGTCGACCGCGGTACCTTGACCGGTCGACCGGTTATATCATTTTGAGCTTTCTTCTTTCCTTCGTAGGCAAAACCTTGAGACGCGGTCGACCGCGGTCTCGGGACCGGTCGACCGATCCCCTGTTTTCCACTTTAAAACTTATTTTTGTTTCCTAGATTTTTCTTCTCGATAGGGACTAGGAACCTTCTTGAATGAAGTAAACTTAGAGTCCTAGAGTTCTAGATGAGTTGAGATGCTACCCTAGATTAGAAATGGTTTTGGTGGGGTTTTCCAGGGATATGCCAATTGAAGTTAGGGCATTTTTCTTCTAGTTGATTTTCATAAAACTAGGAGATGAAGTATTATGTTTGGGAGACTATAGAAGCTAAATTGAGCTATATTAGTTTTGATGGTTTATATTATCACCCCAAGAGAATGTTGGGATATTTTGAAAGCTCGATTGAGTTATGTTAACCTTGGTGGTTCATAATAACACCATAAAGGTGATTTTGGAGAATAAATTGAAGGTTCATTCATTCCTTTGAAAGATGATAAACTTGGGGTTTTAAAATAATACCCTAAAATGCTTGGAGATTATCAAGAGGTTAATTACTCCTTTGAGGTTGTAGTGTCGATATAAGCTATAGTATGGCTCCGGATAATAAGTTATGTTATTTACAAGAAGTAAATAGTAATGGTCTCGAATAAAAATGAAACATATACATGGAAATAGAATGAAATGGAAATGGTATTGATTTTAGTAAATGATAATTTACTTAATCATGAAACTGGTAAATGACAATCTACTGATTTTTAAAATGATAAATAAAACGGTTTAAACACACCTCTCTAAATGACATCATAAGGGAAGTTCGCGCGCGAGGTGATGCCCCCTGGCAAATTAACGCAGGGTGGATATAGTCCATAGGCCATGTGAGCATTTATTGTTGTATATTTTTCTGCGATGGGTAGGAGATTCCGGGTGTGGTCTTGACTATCCCGCAAACACATGGCCGCTTCCCGACGTTTTTGTGTTAGGTGCCCAAGTTGTCTTATGATAGGCCCTGGAAGATGATGGTCATTTAGGGGCGCGGACAGTGGGGAAACCCGGACGGGCGGTCTTAGAATCGTTATATATATATAAATATAACTATTTATAATCAAGTTGGACTTGATGGATTTTATGCCACAAAGAGCATACTTTCGTGCCACAAAGAGCACATATAAATGCCACAAAGAGCATTTGAAATTGATTATTTTCCTGATAAGGAAAGGATTTTTACAAAAATGTAAAGTAAGATAAAATGCCATAAAGAGCATAACATTGTAATTTCACATATATTTCCTATTAAGGAAAGGAGATATGAGATAATTGGTACACATGATAAGTTTTCATATTATCATTAGTTGTTTTGTCTTCCTGCTTATTTTACGTTTTAAATTGTGTAGTTAGATAGTTATACCTCTCATCATGATTCATCATTCATAATTGTCATACTCTTTATTCATCTGGTAATCATATAGAACCGGGCCCTGACCCGTTTACATTTCTTGTTGCATATGCATCTTGTCTCTGCTCAGGTACTCCGCCGCAAGGATGCCTGATTTGAATTCCTATTCCGATGTCCTCGGCAAGCCGTGATACATTGCGGGTATTACGGGATACTTTTGGTATAGACGTTTTCATTTTTGAATTCTAAACAGGATCGGGTCTCCTTACTCGAGCGAGGCCCAAGCTTTATAATTGATTAATGTAATGTAATATATAAATTTATTGTAATTGCTTAATAATGTTGTATGAATCAGCGGACTGATAACATATTCGGTCCTCTTCTTTGTTATCTGTTGTTATAAATATATATACATCCTTGTGGTTTCCCTTATCTTTTCAGGAAATGGGTTGTTTGTTTTCTTTTATTTACTTTAAATTTAAAAAATTTGGCAACCCGTTTTCTGAAATAGTGGGTGGTTGTCCTGGATACTCTATATTTTTATTGAGATGCTGAGAATGATTCCATCTATGATTCCGTTATATTGGAGTATTGGGTTTGCCACCCCTTATTTCGGATCACGGGGTGTCACAAAAACTAAACGTAAATTTAATTGATTAATTAGACCCAGACTTTAGTACTCCCAAGCATTATGTATATGAGGTTCAAGCTCGCACCATACTTAATCAGAGGACGAGTTAAGCGATACGCGCGATAGCGACATTCGCATTGCATTCTGAAGCATCCCGGTTCCCCGAAAGCAAATAAGATCCAAAGATATACAATGGTTGTGATGCTACGCAATACGGTCATAATAAATCCTTAAATTTATAGGATTACTTTTATACACATGCAACTATCACATCGGACTGAGTTCATGCATCCCGACCTTTAAAAACCTAGCCTAACATGGTGAAATTAATGAAAACTACGTTATCTACGTTGCATGAACTCATAATTGCTTGGAAAGAGAGATGAAATATGAGAAATAATAATAAAAGTGCTGGAAACAAAAGTTACCAAGATTGAAGGACAAGAACATGCAAGAAGAAATCAAAGGTTGAAGAAAACCTTGAAAAGCTCTTGAATTAAAGGTGGAAAATATGTAAATCCTTCTCCTAGATGTTCCTACTTGTTATGGAGCTCGTAAATCAATGAAATATTATTACAAAGAGTCCTAATGACTAAATATATAGGCTATAGGTCGTTTAGAAGAGTCCCCAAAATATAAAACTCTTTTGGCTAAAAGATAAGCACAAAATAAAAATCCCGTATCTGGCAATTTGTCACACTTATAAAGCGTGACTAATTTTGTAACGGATCTGGAGCGTGACTAATTACCGGATCGGTTCTTTTAATTTTTATCAACTTCGATCCGTCTTCGGTCTGGGGTTCACTGGAACTTTGTATTTCGGATCGGTCCGATGTTCTTTGACTTTTTCTTCTATCTTTGACTACTCATAACTTTCACACCATGACTCCGATTGAGGTGACGTTTTTTCCAGTGTTCTTATAATTAAAAGCTCTTCAAATTTCCAGTCGGCCCCACCTCTGGACTAAGGATAAAAAATTACAAAAATGCCCTTTAACTCCCCGTTTCTTGGTTTTCTTTCACTGTTTTGAGTTCTCTTTGGCACTAACTTGTATGAAATACCTGTAAAACACATAAGAGAAACACAAAATATATAATACTTTGCCAAAAAGGGTTAGTTTCATAAATATGAGACAAATTCAAGCGTTTTACACCGCACGGGATCATAAAAATACCGAAATTAAGGGGATAAATGTGAAGAATTTATGCCTAATCAAACCCCCCTAACTTAGAACTTTGCGTGTCCCGAGCAATGTAAAAGAATGAGAGTATGAGTTAAAGACCCTTCAAAAAATTTATTGTGATAGAATACCTCTTTCGCGGGCAAGAGATTGTATTTAGTGCATGCAACAAGACGTTAAACCCCTAGGTTACCCTAGTAGGACGAGTGGTGTCTCGTGAGGGTTTGCAGTGAATATACCCATAAAATTCGTTATTGACTCAAAGACATATCAAAATACTTAAAAATTGTAAAATTTAAACTCCCCAAAAATGGTCACTTTAAAATCTTATTTAAGAGTCCCAAATAATAGTATGTGTGTGAGAAGCCAAAAATTGAACCGCTAACTTCCACCGATTGATCACTACGTTACTTTTTCGAAAATTCGTTTTGATTCAATTTCTCATGGATTCACTCACAAACGAATCACTCGGATTGTGGATATTCTCTCGGTATGCGTAATTTATAAAGAGTAAATATAATGGACGCAAAGTTCACGCACACAATTTAAAAGACGAAAATTTTTGGGTGAAAAGATCTCTTCATCAGAATACGGTCATTGGGAAACGGGAAACATCATCTCTTTTTCACTCCATGTAATCTCTTTTATTATCTTTTTGTATTTTAACTCTCCACGCGGTAACCAATTTCGCAATTTGGACTCGGTTAGGACTTTTTCGGGTTAAAGGTGTATTGGATAATATGGGAAAGGTTGGGAACTTCGGAATTGGAAAATTTTCTTATGATGTTCGTTAGTGCTTTTCCGGGCTATTGCTCATTTTCTCTTCTTTTTCTATTTTTTTCACACTTTTCTTTTCTTGTTATTTTTTGTTGAGCATTCTTCTATTTTTTTCTTACCCCTTTTTGTTGCACTTTTTGGACTTAAATTCTGACTTTTTCCATTTTTCACAATTCCGGGCTATTTGGGTTTTTCGGGTTGTCAAACGAACGAAAAAATTATTCGGCTCAAATTTGGGTTACAAAAGGGATGATTTTTCACAACTTTTTATGGCCAATATTTTTGGGTAACAAACGATGGCCTACTTCATTGTCCAAATGCGAGTTGCTTTACTATATGCGTCTTGAGATTAATTTAGTTTAGAGATATTTTAGTGCACGTTATTCAAGATAATATCTCACACATTTCCTGTAACCGATCAAAATAATAAAATAGAGATCATCAACGACTTATTAAAACGCTAAAAAGAACATTGAGTTAATCAAAAACTCGGATTGATTTAAGAACTCGAAAAGAATCGATAGGCTCGAAATCTCACCGGGTTGATTAATCGCCACACTTATTCGTTAAGTCATCAATTTTTTTTCAATTTCTATCTTTGGTCAAATTTGTCTTTGTGCATTGGATTTTTACAACTTGAGACAGAAAAAATGTGACATTATTGAATCTTTTAAAATCCAATTTTTATTTATTTTGAAGAAAAATATTTTTGGCTTTTTCAAACTTTTTCAATTTTTTTCAAAATTTTTGAAATTTTCTAGAAAAAACACACTTGGAAAGAACATGTGATCGAATCAATGAATCTAAACAATAAACAGGAAGAATATCCCACACCCCCTAACGTAAATATTGCGTTGTCCTCAATGCAAATCAAGAACACAACATAAAGAGAGGAAAAGACAGATATTATCCAAAATGGAGCGATCCCCGAAAAGTACGAGTCTATTGAATATACAAAACATGTTAGAACCAAGCATAACAAAAAGAAAAAAAAAACTCTAAACTATAAAAAAAGGAAAAAAAATTATGTACAACCTACGATTTGAACTTCTAATAAGTTATACACTAGAAGTCGAAAAATTTGAGGGTCCACCCAAAATACAATTTCACTTTGAAAGGTAATCGGTGTACCCTCATTAGGATGCATGCCTCCTGAAAAATAAGAGTTCCATTTGAACAACGGAAGGCATGTGTAAGGCGAAAAAAATGGACCATCATCAATTAAATATTTTAAAAGGGGTTATGGGTGAAAAATACAATTGGGATCCAAGAAAAATAGAATCCCCTCCCAAAGTTTTTCAAATAGTATGGGAAGAGGGGCACACAAAAAGGAAGAATCTATCTTAGAAACCAATTCAAGTAAAGATTCCTCGTCGGTAAAAGTTTTCACTGTTTCAAAAGTTACAACCAACTCATGGGAATCAAAATTCGATTCATCTCCCTTTTTTTTTCAATCAGAACAGGAGGTAGTGCACGTGTAAGTGAATATCCCATAAGATGAAGCATCTCAAACAAAAATTCTCGTTCAAGAATCGGGTCAACGTCCTCAAGACTTTCTTCCGACTCTTGTGATAGATCTAATGGTTCGATAACAGTGAATGAGAATGGTGAGGACATAAATTCAATCTCAACTGGTTCATCACCACTTAAAGATTTAGTTTCAAGGGAGCAAGACTCACTTTATATGGGATGTTCGTCAAAATTTTGAGGTAACACACAAGTCTCATCTTCCTGTATCAATCTCCTTTCCAGTTGCTTTACTTTGCAATTCTATAGGAGTAGGGCCATCTAGATGATTTTTGCTAATAAGTAGGAGTTCTTCCAAAGTAGGCTTCCTTAGTTCTAGCACCTCGAATTCCTCATTTGGTTGAAAACATTCTTCAACTTCAAAAATATCGAAAGAAAAATCCTCATTGGGTTCAAATAATGCATCTAACTCTTGCTCCCAATAACGATTTTTTTTCCAATATTCTTTTTCAAGTTTTTTTTTCTTCAAGCAATTCATTTTGAAAATTTTGGATGGCCTTAGCACTGGGCTTGTATTTATGAGACTCATCTTTAGTGATATTGATCCGATGTTCATAAATTCTGAGTGCCTCCTCCTCCTCACTATTACCATAAGAATTAAAACCATCAAAAGAGTTAAAGTGAGACATTTCAAATTAAGCAATTCAAAAAGGTGACACCCATCTTTTTGGATTTTTTTCTAAGGTCAAATTCGGGATTAACCAACCTAACATAAAGTCTACCTAATTCCCCGGCAACGGCGCCATTTTGATCGAGGTGGAAATCGAGCGTCCGTGTAAATACGCTAGTCGTTGTTATCGGCTTCCAACAGCAATACAAAAACCTAAACTTTAACTACACTCTTATGGAGTATAGTGGCGAGTCTGGGTATCGAATCCACAGGGAACCAGGACGAGTGAACGTGATGACAAAGGTAAGACTGTTAACCCTAACTTGACTCTAAAAAGAAAGGAAAAGATGATTTGTTTTGAGAATTGGCTACAACTAAATGCAATTTTTGAAATTATGAAAGAAATGCAACTATTCTAAATTACCTTAATTACTAACGATGAATGATTTAAAACTCGAACTATATAATGAAGAAAACAGGACGGGAATACAGTCCCTCAACCCCAGTGTGTTGATGATATAAAACAAATCGTAAATTTAATTGATTAATTAGACCCAGACTTTAGTACTCCCAAGCATTATGTATATGAGGTTCAAGCCCGCACCATACTTAATCAGAGGACGAGTAAAGCGGTACGCGCGATAGCGACATTCGCATTGCATTCTGAAGCATCCCGGTTACCCGGAAGCAAACGAGATCCAAAGATCTACAATGGTTGTGATGCTATGCAATACGGTCATAATAAATCCTTAAATTTAGAGGAATAATTTTATACACATGCAACTATCACATCTGACTGAGTTCATGCATCCCGGCCTTTAAAAACCTAGCCTAACATGGTGAAATTAATGAAAACTACGTTATCTACATTGCATGAACTCATAATTTCTTGGAAAGAGAGATGAAATATGAGAAATAATAATAAAAGTTCAGGAAATAAAAGTTACCAAGATTGAAGAACAAGAACATGCAAGAAAAAATCAAAGCTTAAAGAAAAACTTGAAAAGCTCTTGAATTAAAGGTTCAAAATATGTAAATCCTTCTCCTAGATGTTCCTACTTGTTATGGAGCTTTTACATCAATGAAATCTTAATAAAAAGAGTCCTAATGACTAAATATATAGGCTAGAGGTCATTTATAAGAGTCCCCAAAACATAAAACTCTTTTGGCTAAAAGATAAGCACAAAATAAAAATCTCGTATCTGGCAATTTGTCACACTTATAAAACGTGAATAATTTTGTAACGGATCTGGAGCGTGACTAATTACCGGATCAGTTCATTTAATTTTCATCAACTTCGATCCATCTTCGGTCTGGGGTTCACTGGAACTTTGTATTTCGGATCGGTCCGATGTTCTTTGACTTTTTCTTCTATCTTTGACTGCTCATAACTTTCACACCGGGACTCCGATTGAGGTGGAATTTTTTCCAGTGTTCTTGTAATTGAAAGCTCTTTAAATTTCTAGTTTGCCCCACCTCCGGACTAAGGCTAAAAAATTACAAAAATACCCTTTAACTCCCCATTTCTTGGTTTTCTTTCACTGTTTTGAGTTCTCTTTGGCACTAACTTGTATGAAATACCTGTAAAACACATAAGAGATACACAAAATATGAAATACTTGCCAAAAAGGGTTAGTAGCATAAATATGAGACAAATACAAGCTATTTACACCGCTCGAGATCATAAAAATACCGAAATTAAAGGGATAAATGTGAAGAATTTATGCCTAATCAAGTATATCTTTGGATGCTGTCCTTCGGGATGGCTCCCTTTTCTTTTATCTATTTTCAGTAAAATAAATTGGTGACTCCGTCTCTCTAGATTTTTCACCTCGCCAATGACGCCGGCCGAAGAGCACTCGAGAGGGACGCACGGGACCCAAAAAAGGGATCATCTCCCGCCGCGAGGATCGGGGATGGCCACAATCCCCAGGCTTCTTTCTCCATTCGGGGTGGCATCATGTCGAGTATGGATTTTAATTTAGAAGGGTCAGTTTCAATTCCTTTCTCGCTAACCATGAATCCCAAAATCTTTCCTTCGGTGACGCTGAAGACACATTTCTGTGGGTTTAACCGCATATGGTATCGTCGTAGCCGTTCGAAGAACTTCCGAAGAGTAGGAACATGACCTTATCGAGTCTTAGACTTAATGACCATATCATCCACGTATACCTTGACCTTTAGTGTATTAGATCATGTAAGATGGTTGTGGAATCTCTTTAGTAGGTTGCCCCTGAGTTTTTTAGACCGAATGACTTAATTTTGTAATAGAAAGTTCCCCAAGGGGTGATGAATGCGATTTTTTCTTGGTGATCATCAGGGTGCATCTTGATCTGAATATATCTAACAATCCCATCAATGAATGACTTGAGAGCGTGACTTTCCATGTTGTCCACAATTATGTCAATATTGGGCGGTGGGTAATCATCTTTCGAAAAAGCTTTGTTTAAATCTCAATAGTCAATGCACATGCGGACTTGCCCTCTTGATTTTGGCATGGATATAATATTGGCTAGCCATATGGGATATTCGATCACCCAGATGAAGCCTACGTTCAACTGTTTGATCACCTCTTCTTTAACCTTGAGCGGATATTCAACTCTTGGTGTTGTTTTAACTTCCAACTCTTCATTTCTTTGCCTTATTTAAAGGAGTCTTTTGGATTCGAACTCTTCATTTCTTTGAATTATAAAAGGTAGTCGTGGGCAACCTTTTAACCTACTTTTGGCACAAATTTTGGCGGCAAATATATTTTATATTCCTCTTCTTTTTATATACACATTGGCCCTTGAGATTTGTGAGTTCCAACCTTAGATTAGAGGTGTTCTTGGGGATATTTTATTGGAGGTTCTTGGAGGAGCTTTTGTAGATCTTTTGAGTTTTTCTTGAGGATGTGATCACTAGTTTCTCATCATGGTTTGAGGTATGGGGTTTTACACAATATGCTCCTTAAATCCCGCGAGTGTCATTCTCTTTGAATTCTTGTTAATTGAACTCATATTTGAATTGATAAATTCATTGAAATCTGGAAAATAATTATTGAAATTATTTTGATTCATGTGGTATCATTACACACCCTCATGCTCGTCAAGGGTGGACTCTGTTGATACCAAAAATTATCTACCAACGTGGACCAATCACAAGTGAACATTTGTCTTCTTACGTGGTCGAAATTCTAGTCAGTAAATAGTAGCTCGGCAGGCATGCCGACCAACATAAAGAATGCTTACTATCAATGCCAATTAAGCTTCACCATACCAAGGGTCCTACCACACGTGGTTCGCACAACCATCCAACGCATTCATTATGTATGGGTGTAAATGCTTAAATGTATAAAGGCATTCCATCCCTTATCATTCCAACCCTTGATCTCCGGGTCAGTTGTAATACCCCGTACTTTTGGCTATATTTATTTTTGGGATTAATTAATTAAATGCGTATTAATTGGAAATTAATCCGGGTTATAAATACTGATGTGATGCGAATTGGTATTTGATTATGTGCATATATGATTATATATGTATTTGGTATTATAAAATTTGTCGTGGGATTTATATACGGCATTTTAGAAATTTTGTTGAGACGCGTGGGACCGCCGCGTCACGGTATAATATTTTGATATTAAAAGTAAATTTAAAATCGATAATCCGTATGGTCATTTTGAGCGCGCCAACGCGTCCGGAAGGGTCGAGATAGTCAGAAAACACTAGCCGGGGGTATAGTTTGGATCCCGGGGTAATTTTAGACCGTACCGGTAACTTAAAGGGTATTTTAGTAATTTGGTATTTTTGGGTAATTAAAAGTGACGAAAATTGAGAGTTGTAATCTGATAAGGATTGACCCCAACCAACCCTTATTAACCCAACAAGCTACGGAGGTTTATTGAAATTAGGTTTCATAAGTTTCCCCAAAGAAAACCCTAGCCACCATAGCCTTTTGGAGAAGAAAGCTTGGAGAAGGAGAGAGAGAGAGAGATTCTGCAGAAATTCTACACCGAATCCACACCAAATTCAGAAATCAAACCAAGGCAAGTGACTTTATTTCCATTTAATTACTGAGAATGTCTTTTCCATGTTAGAAATTGAAGAATCTTAATTGTTCTTGAAAGATTAAAAGAAAACCCATGTAATTTGAAGTTATTATTGAATGTTGGGATAGGTTTGCATGTAGAAACATTGTTGGAAGATTAAATTTCGGAGATTTCATATCTAGGTGATGCATTAACGAATTAAAATCTGGGAATTTATGATGAGAAAAAGTTAGGGTTTATGTTCTTGAAGAAAATTGGGAATTAGTGTAGAAATTGTGATTTAATGATGTTTAGATGATATCAAACCCTTTAATGATGTTAGTAGAACCCCTTAACATGTTTGAGGATGATTAGAGAACTCAATATATTGTGGGAACGAATTTTAGAAGAGGTTTGAGGAGTAAAAATGGTGAAAAACGATTTTTGGGAAATTCTGGGCCAAAACTGGCACCTCGTTAGAAGCAGCCCCCAGGTCGTTCGAACGAGCTCGTTCGAACGAGCTTCTAACGAGTTGACCAGTCGTTATTAACGAGTAGGATTTTCGTTCGATATCTCGTTCGAACGAGATATCGTTAGAAGGGTCAGTTCGTTCGAACGAACTGGGATCTCGTTCGAACAGCCTCGTTCGAACGAGACTTCTAACGACCTGACAGTCCAAACTCGTTCGAAGCCTCGTTCGAACGAGACTTCTAACGAGTTGGCAGTTTGACCCTTTTTGGACTGTTTTGACTTTTGGAGTTCCGGGAGATGGTTCAAGGGTAGAGTTAGCATCCCTTTGATGAGATAGTGATTGATTTGGGACTTTTGGGTTGCTGGGATGAGTAAAGCATATACGAGAATTATATTCAATGAATCATTTGGGTTGAGACGTGAGTGTCTACTACGATGTGAGGATGAATTATAGCGCGTATAATTATGAACCGGGATAAAATAAGTCGTGATAATTAGTTAGTACGAGAGTGCAATATGTACTACGAAAATAATACGATATTACTAAGATGTGTGTTTACTTAGTATTGATATATGGATTGTATGTATGACATACCTACCATACTTGCTATCACGGGAGGTTTACGTTTGCTTAGGACCCTCTAATCCTTGTGTGCCTACGGGGGGGGATATAGACTGGTACCTTGATGAACATAGGTCATTGAAAGACTTATTGTGATATTAATAAGTCCGCTGACCATGGGAGCGTAGGTATGTGCGTGACCCATGTGATGGTGACTGTGTTCGCCTCCATTATTTGTGATGTTGTTATCGGTAAACTATTCCTGAGAGATTCGGAATATGTAATCCTTATGTACGTGATGTACCGGGATGGATAGCAGAGTATGTGTGCACTACAGCTTAGATTGCGGGGTGCTTGTATCGTATATTTATGTGATGAATAATATACAATTATTTAATGGAAATCCTCATGTTAATGTTGTAAAATATTCCGGTATTGTTTCGAGATATATAATGAGTTAGCTGTTAGTTATATCAATGGCATACTTAATAACGGAGATTACGAGAGACCTCTATTAAATTACGAGCGTTGTTATGTTAAATTAACCGAGTAAAATGAGTAGAACCTTTGGTTGTCTAGCTAGTTTACGTTGTCACTTAGCTAGTGGAGAAGGTAGTTATAGATGGGTACTTACGTTAGGAGTGCACAGTTAGTCGAGAGGTGAGAATTTAATGTGAGTGCACGTCCTAACATGTACTTTGCATTTAATGTTTTAAATGTTTTTAAAGCACTTGCAGGTTTTTAAAATGATTTCCACTTTCGGGCTCTGACCCATTTGCTTTCAAATATATTTTCTTGTAAAACCATTTTAGGTGCCCAGCCACAAGGACACCAAGCATAGGATTCTCATTCAGGTGACGTGCTGTAGCTGGTTGTGGAAGCTACAGGGATTTGCTCATAGACGCTTCTATCTTTTGGATTCCAGAGTCACTATCTATCAGTTGTAGGGCATGTTGCCCATTCCTATTTAGAGCATTTTTACATTTCAGTTTTCAGACTCTAGCATGTATTGCTCAGTATTCAGTTTTAGTTATTTATTTCAGTTTACATATCAGTTGTGGGATTTGTATTGAGGAGTTTTTCCTCCAGGTTTTATTTACATATTGTGATGGTTATTCTTGTTACTTCAGTATGGTGAATGGTGTTATTTAGTTATTCATTACTCTTGTTGCATGTTAATCAGATTTAATAAAATTTGGCACTTACTTTTTAAATACTAGGTGGTTAGTAATAATAAAACGTTTTCGACAGTGATGCTATTAACTGAGCCAACTTGGCATTTTGAATTAATTTTATAAAGGAGTAGCTACCCGGTGTTTAATTAGTCGGGGTGTCACAGGTGGTATCAGAGCATCAGGTTCTAGTGTCCTTTAGGATCTGTACGGCTATTATGTTTCCGCTACGTTTCTTTGATATAGAGCCCTATATTTTAGGACTGTTGTATTCTTTTGTGTATGCTTCGTTCTTCAGCTATATTAAGTTTATAAACCGTGAACTTATAAACTTTGTTCTTATTTCAGATGCCTCCACGACGTGCACGACGAGTTCCCAGGAATGCTACGCCCGAACCACAGCCCGCTCCAGTTCAGGGCATGTTGAACGCCGCTGAGGTTGCTGCTATAGTAGCCCAAGCGGTAAATGCCGCGATTGCCGTGATTCAGCAGGCACCACCGCAGGCGCCGGCTGCCGCGCCAGTACAGGTTAATGCATTCCCGTCTGCTTGGGAGCGTGTACGTGACGCTTTTCAGAAAGCACATCCACCAGAGTTTGCTGGAAGCTCAGATGTGGTTATCTCGAGCCAATGGAGGAAGGACATGCAGAGGCATTTGAGGATGCATGAGTGCACTGATGTTCAGAAACAGGTGCTAGCTACTTTCAAGCTAGTTGGATCTGCGCTACAGTGGTGGGAGTCTATTACCACCGCAGAGGAGAGGGATACCCTCACGATTCAGGAGTTCTGGGTGCGGTTCGACCGCAAGTATTTTCCGTCCGCAGTTCATACAGAGATGAGGAGGAAGCTGATGAGTTTGAAGCAGGAGGGCAAGACAGTGGCCGAGTATGAGGCCGAGTTCACTAACTTGTTGAATATCGTTCCAGACGAGATTCCAACAGAGAAGAAGAAGATAGAGAAGTTCACCGACGGGTTGAATTGGAGAATCCGGCAGCATTTGCTTGGGAACCTATCGTTGGCCACGTATTCTGATGTGGTTAACGCTGCGTTATTGCACTGCCAGGACCACCGTTTTCACATGGCCGAGGGCAAGCGGTCGGGAGAGTCTAGCCATCAGGGCAGGACCGGAGGACATGGTGCCATTGGGGCACAATCGGGTCAGGGGCAGAGACAGACTGAGCAGGGCTCCCAGCAGGGGGATAACAAGAGGTTCCGGTCAGGGAACTACAGGCAGGGACAGGGAGGTTTCCGCCAGGGCCATCAGGGTCCAAACGGCCAGCAGGGCCAACAGGGACAGAATGGGCAGCAGTTCCATCAGGGCCAGCAGGGCCAAGGGAGGAATGGTAACGGCCACCAGGGCCGGGGACAGCAGGGGCAGAGGGGAGGAAACTTCCCAGGGAAGTGCTTTACTTGTGGCAAGACTGGCCATAAGAAGCAGGATTGTCCTGATAGGGGCAGGACCCCACAGCAGCAGCAGCAGGGTGCTCGCCAGGAGCCACAGAGACCTATGTTTCCCGCCGCTCTTCCTGCACCGCCACAGATGGCAGCATTGCCACCCATTCCAGCAGTCCCAGCTCAACAGGGGCAGCTACAGTATGGACGTGTCTACAACGTTCACCAGGCTGCAGTTCCACAGGCACCGCCCGCGATCGAGGGTACGTTTCCTATCCATGGCACTATGGGTCGGGTGTTATTTGATACGGGTGCTACACACTGTTTTATTGCTACACACTTCGCGAAAGCTTTAGGATTGTTAGCTACGGCAGAGAGCACAGTGACGTGTGTCGACTCACCATTAGGGAGTGGGTCACTTATTTTCTTTATATGCCGGGGAGTCGGGGTAGAGGTTGGTGGTTTGGTATTGCCTGCGGACATGTTAGTGTTAGACATGCATGTTCACGATGTGATCATCGGGATGGATTGGCTCGTAGCATATAGGGCCATGATTGATTGCTTCAGCGGGAGCATTGTTTTTGCCATTCCGGGGCAGGAGATGTTTATAGTGGCGATGCCTCGCCCAGAGGGAGGATCGACCGCTCATCTGTATTACATAGAGGAGGATACCTCTAAGGAGGTTGTGATTCCTTTAGATTCGATCCCGGTTGTCAGGGAGTATTCGGATGTGTTTCAGGAGATACCAGGCTTACCACCCAGTCGAGAGATAGACTTCGTTATTGATTTGCTACCGGGTACGAGACCTATAGCACGTGCACCGTACCGTATGGCTCCAGCTGAGATGCGAGAGTTACGGGATCAGATAGAGCAGCTGTTAGGGCAGGGCTTTATTCGCAGGAGTACCTCACCTTGGGGCGCTCCAGTTTTGTTTGTGAAGAAGAGGGATGGTTCACTGAGATTGTGCGTGGACTACCGAGAGTTGAATAAGGTCACAATACGGAATAAGTATCCGTTGCCTCGAATCGATGACTTATTCGACCAGTTGAGAGGAGCTTCTTTCTTCTCGAAGATTGACTTGAGGTCGGGATACCATCAGTTGCGTATCAGGGAGGAGGATGTCTCGAAGACTGCGTTCTTGTCGAGATATGGTTCTTATGAGTTTCGGGTTATGCCTTTCGGCTTGACCAACGCTCCAGCAGTGTTTATGGACTTGATGAATAGGGTGTTCAGAGATTTCCTAGATCAATTTGTCATTGTCTTCATTGATGACATTCTGGTTTACTCTCAGACAGAGGAGGAGCACGCCGAGCATTTGAGGATGGTTTTGCAGACACTTCGTCAGAACGAGCTGTATGCAAAATATGAGAAGTGCGGGTTTTGGCTGAAGGAAGTCCAGTTCTTGGGTCACATTATTTCCGACCAGGGAATATCTGTCGATCCGGGGAAGGTGTCAGCGGTGAGGGAGTGGGGACAGCCCACGACACCAACGGAGATTCGTAGTTTCTTGGGTTTAGCAGGATACTACAGGAGGTTTATTCGGGGTTTCTCAGAGATAGCAGGTCCTTTGACACATCTTACTCGTAAGGGTGTGCCATATATCTGGAGTGATGCCTGTCAGTTGGCATTCGATGAGTTGAAGGACAAATTGACCTCAGCACCTGTGTTAGCATTGTCGAGACCGGGAGTTGAGTATTTGGTTTACACCGATGCGTCTTTGCAAGGACTTGGAGGTGTTTTGCAGCAGGAGAGACAGGCCATAGCTTATGCTTCCCGTAAGCTTAAGCCTCATGAGAAGAATTACCCCACGCATGATTTGGAATTGGCAGCAGTAGTATTTGCCTTACGGATTTGGAGGCACTATCTTTTGGGGGAGAAGTTTCAGCTGTTCACGGACCACAAGTCACTACAGTATCTGTTCACGCAGAAGGAATTAAATATGCGGCAGCGTAGGTGGCTTGAATTTGTGAAAGACTACCAGTTCGACATTCAGTACCACCCGGGTAAGGCTAACGTGGTAGCAGACGCGTTGAGCCGCAGGCCAGCAGATGAGGTGGCAGAGGTGTGGAAAGCGAAGTGGAAGGAATTAGGACACCAGGATGCAGTGGCCCGATCTTTCATGGCTGTGATGACCGTTACACCGCAGATTGTCACGAAGGTTGTACGGGCACAGGCAAATGATTCGTTCTGTCAGGAGCAGATAGTTCGATTACTCGCTGAGGGAGCTGAATCCTATACCGTTAGCTCAGACGGGGGATTACGCTTCAATGGGAGATTGGTAGTTCCGGAAGGAGAGGAACTGCGACACGATGTGATGGCAGAGTCGCACGGCTCACGGTTCGCGGTACATCCCGGAGGGGACAAAATGTACCAAGATATGAGACAGCAGTATTGGTGGAGCGGTATGAAGAGAGATATCGCAGAGTTTGTCTCGAAATGCGCCACTTGTCAGCTTGTAAAAGTGGATCATCAGAGACCAACAGGATTGCTACAGCCATTGGAGGTTCCGGTGTGGATGTGGGAGATCATATCCATGGACTTTATCACGGGGTTGCCTACGTCGCAGAGGGGTCACGACTCCGTTTGGGTAATTGTGGACAGATTGTCCAAGGTCGCTCACTTTTTACCCGTTAGGACTGATTACACTGCGGGTCAGTATGCCCAACTCTTCATTTCAGAGATTGTGAGACTTCACGGTGTGCCCCTAAATATCGTGTCTGACAGAGACAAGATATTTGTTTCGAGGTTTTGGGAGAGTTTCCAGGAGGCCATGGGCACGGAATTGCGGTTGGGTACGGCTTATCATCCGCAGACTGATGGGCAGACCGAGCGCACCAATCAGATGTTGGAAGACATGCTACGCATGTGTATTATTGACTTCGGGGGTGGATGGGAGCAGTACCTTCCACTGGTGGAGTTTGCTTACAACAACTCCTATCAGTTCACGATTGGCATGGCTCCGTTTGAGGCATTGTACGGTAGGCCTTGTCGTTCCCCAGCATGTTGGTTGGAAGTGGGGGACAACAAACTACTTGGGCCGGAAGTAATTCAGAATACTTCGGCAAGGATTGAGTTGATTCGGAGTCGCATTCGGGTAGCTCAAGACAGGCAGAAGAGTTATGCTGATGCGAAGAGATTTTTCAGGGAGTTCCAAGTGGGGGACCAAGTTTTGCTCAGGGTTTCTCCGATGAAGGGGATTATGCGATTCGGGAAGAAGGGGAAGTTGGCACCGAGGTATGTGGGGCCGTTTCCTATTATTGAGCGGATCGGACCGATTGCGTATAGACTCGGGTTACCGGAGCATTTGCATCGGATTCACGACGTGTTCCATATTTCCTCGCTGAGGAAATACCTTAGGGATGATTTGGCTCATTCTCACATTGCTGTGGAGGACATCGATCTCCAGCCGGATAGCTCTTATGAGGAGGGGCCAATTGCTATTTTGGACCGAAGCGAGAGGAAACTGCGGTCAAAGATAGTCCCGTTAGTACGTGTTCAGTGGCGACATCACAATGTCGAGGAGTCCACATGGGAGCGCGAGGATGAGATGCGCGAACGTTATCCAGAGCTGTTTTTAGCAGGTACTTTCTAGTTTCGAATTTCGGGACGAAATTCAGTTATTAGGGGGGGAGTATGTAATACCCCGTACTTTTGGCTATATTTATTTTTGGGATTAATTAATTAAATGCGTATTAATTGGAAATTAATCCGGGTTATAAATACTGATGTGATGCGAATTGGTATTTGATTATGTGCATATATGATTATATATGTATTTGGTATTATAAAATTTGTCGTGGGATTTATATACGGCATTTTAGAAATTTTGTTGAGACGCGTGGGACCGCCGCGTCACGGTATAATATTTTGATATTTAAAGTAAATTTAAAATCGATAATCCGTATGGTCATTTTGAGCGCGCCAACGCGTCCGGAAGGGTCGAGATAGTCAGAAAACACTAGCCGGGGGTATAGTTTGGATCCCGGGGTAATTTTAGACCGTACCGGTAACTTAAAGGGTATTTTAGTAATTTGGTATTTTTGGGTAATTAAAAGTGACGAAAATTGAGAGTTGTAATCTGATAAGGATTGACCCCAACCAACCCTTATTAACCCAACAAGCTACGGAGGTTTATTGAAATTAGGTTTCATAAGTTTCCCCAAAGAAAACCCTAGCCACCATAGCCTTTTGGAGAAGAAAGCTTGGAGAAGGAGAGAGAGAGAGAGATTCTGCAGAAATTCTACACCGAATCCACACCAAATTCAGAAATCAAACCAAGGCAAGTGACTTTATTTCCATTTAATTACTGAGAATGTCTTTTCCATGTTAGAAATTGAAGAATCTTAATTGTTCTTGAAAGATTAAAAGAAAACCCATGTAATTTGAAGTTATTATTGAATGTTGGGATAGGTTTGCATGTAGAAACATTGTTGGAAGATTAAATTTCGGAGATTTCATATCTAGGTGATGCATTAACGAATTAAAATCTGGGAATTTATGATGAGAAAAAGTTAGGGTTTATGTTCTTGAAGAAAATTGGGAATTAGTGTAGAAATTGTGATTTAATGATGTTTAGATGATATCAAACCCTTTAATGATGTTAGTAGAACCCCTTAACATGTTTGAGGATGATTAGAGAACTCAATATATTGTGGGAACGAATTTTAGAAGAGGTTTGAGGAGTAAAAATGGTGAAAAACGATTTTTGGGAAATTCTGGGCCAAAACTGGCACCTCGTTAGAAGCAGCCCCCAGGTCGTTCGAACGAGCTCGTTCGAACGAGCTTCTAACGAGTTGACCAGTCGTTATTAACGAGTAGGATTTTCGTTCGATATCTCGTTCGAACGAGATATCGTTAGAAGGGTCAGTTCGTTCGAACGAACTGGGATCTCGTTCGAACAGCCTCGTTCGAACGAGACTTCTAACGACCTGACAGTCCAAACTCGTTCGAAGCCTCGTTCGAACGAGACTTCTAACGAGTTGGCAGTTTGACCCTTTTTGGACTGTTTTGACTTTTGGAGTTCCGGGAGATGGTTCAAGGGTAGAGTTAGCATCCCTTTGATGAGATAGTGATTGATTTGGGACTTTTGGGTTGCTGGGATGAGTAAAGCATATACGAGAATTATATTCAATGAATCATTTGGGTTGAGACGTGAGTGTCTACTACGATGTGAGGATGAATTATAGCGCGTATAATTATGAACCGGGATAAAATAAGTCGTGATAATTAGTTAGTACGAGAGTGCAATATGTACTACGAAAATAATACGATATTACTAAGATGTGTGTTTACTTAGTATTGATATATGGATTGTATGTATGACATACCTACCATACTTGCTATCACGGGAGGTTTACGTTTGCTTAGGACCCTCTAATCCTTGTGTGCCTACGGGGGGGGATATAGACTGGTACCTTGATGAACATAGGTCATTGAAAGACTTATTGTGATATTAATAAGTCCGCTGACCATGGGAGCGTAGGTATGTGCGTGACCCATGTGATGGTGACTGTGTTCGCCTCCATTATTTGTGATGTTGTTATCGGTAAACTATTCCTGAGAGATTCGGAATATGTAATCCTTATGTACGTGATGTACCGGGATGGATAGCAGAGTATGTGTGCACTACAGCTTAGATTGCGGGGTGCTTGTATCGTATATTTATGTGATGAATAATATACAATTATTTAATGGAAATCCTCATGTTAATGTTGTAAAATATTCCGGTATTGTTTCGAGATATATAATGAGTTAGCTGTTAGTTATATCAATGGCATACTTAATAACGGAGATTACGAGAGACCTCTATTAAATTACGAGCGTTGTTATGTTAAATTAACCGAGTAAAATGAGTAGAACCTTTGGTTGTCTAGCTAGTTTACGTTGTCACTTAGCTAGTGGAGAAGGTAGTTATAGATGGGTACTTACGTTAGGAGTGCACAGTTAGTCGAGAGGTGAGAATTTAATGTGAGTGCACGTCCTAACATGTACTTTGCATTTAATGTTTTAAATGTTTTTAAAGCACTTGCAGGTTTTTAAAATGATTTCCACTTTCGGGCTCTGACCCATTTGCTTTCAAATATATTTTCTTGTAAAACCATTTTAGGTGCCCAGCCACAAGGACACCAAGCATAGGATTCTCATTCAGGTGACGTGCTGTAGCTGGTTGTGGAAGCTACAGGGATTTGCTCATAGACGCTTCTATCTTTTGGATTCCAGAGTCACTATCTATCAGTTGTAGGGCATGTTGCCCATTCCTATTTAGAGCATTTTTACATTTCAGTTTTCAGACTCTAGCATGTATTGCTCAGTATTCAGTTTTAGTTATTTATTTCAGTTTACATATCAGTTGTGGGATTTGTATTGAGGAGTTTTTCCTCCAGGTTTTATTTACATATTGTGATGGTTATTCTTGTTACTTCAGTATGGTGAATGGTGTTATTTAGTTATTCATTACTCTTGTTGCATGTTAATCAGATTTAATAAAATTTGGCACTTACTTTTTAAATACTAGGTGGTTAGTAATAATAAAACGTTTTCGACAGTGATGCTATTAACTGAGCCAACTTGGCATTTTGAATTAATTTTATAAAGGAGTAGCTACCCGGTGTTTAATTAGTCGGGGTGTCACATCAGTATAAATACATTGTATCCCTTTCATCAAAGGTAAAATAGAACGGATTCTAGGATATTCTTATTTACAAGAGTAACTAGCTTTCGGTAATCTCTTATATCAATACCATAACAGTGGAAATAGGCTTTCTTACATAGTTAAACCACTTTAAAAACCTCTTGTCTCTTTTAATTATCATTACAATTTTATATTTTATTTGTGATTATAAAATCGGATCAAGTCTAGTTTTGTACATCAACATATGACGTCGTATGTGGGAATGTGTGTCTAATTATCGTTCTCAAACTCATACATCCTTGCTCAAGGGAAAATGAATAATCCAGAGTCTAGTGCCAGGAACGAAGGTAACCCAATAGTTATGTCTGCTCCACCTACAACAGCCGACTTAAATGGGATTCTGGCCAATATTGCTAGGGGCGTAATAATCCATGAGACAATTAGCTCAGTAACTACAAGCCAAATCTCCAGCCCTATCCAGGCAGCAAGTAGTTCCTTCACCAAGAAGAGAAATGTCACCTCCACCTCCTAGGCATAGTCGACATAGTTATTCCAGATCATTACATGATAGGACTTATCACCCAAGAGTCGGTTCATCAATTAGATCCTCAGAGTTATATGATGGATATTCTTTCTCTCCTGAAAGGCCAAGTTCTCTAGTAAGGTTGAACAGAGCTTCGCCTTTTGATCGTTTGGGACCCCAAGAAAATAGAAACCCTCCCAAAGCATTATCCAAGAGCACACAACGTCTAGCCGACAATCGTGAAGCCTCAGTCAGGTTAAGATCAAGCGTCAGATGATCTATACATGCCGAGCAGACTTCTCAGGAAGAGAGTTCAGTACAGACACATGGACGTGACAACCGAGCTGCTTCGTATAAATCTGACGTAGGCAATCCATCATGGAAAGGACCAATCTAGCAGTTGGAAGATCGACTAGGAGAGATGGCAAGAGCAAAGAATACTTTGTAATGGAGATTTGTTAAAGAATCCCATTTTATTCAGGCGATTGTGAATTTTCCTACTCCATCTAACTTTAAAGCTCCAGTGACCACCCCTATATATGATGGCAAAACTGATCCAATTCTGCATATTGAGAAATATCAAGCTGCCAGTGACATTTATTCGATCCCCAATGAGATGAGATGTAGATCATTCTCAAGTACTATTAGAAGTTCTGCTCAGATATGGTACAATAACTTGCCCTGAGGATAAATTACCAATTTCAACCAACTTGTCGAGCTGTTTAATATCAATTTCTATTTTGGGGCCAGGCCAGTGAAAAGAGTAGCCCACCTCTTGAGCGTAAGGCAGTGAGTAGAGGAAACTACCAGGGAGTACATCACTCATTTTAACAATGAGAGGTTTTGAAAGTGGTTAATTACGAGTAAAAAATAGCCGTCACTGCTCTAATAAGTAAATTTCTTCCTGAGAAACTATATTATACTTTAGCCAAAGACCCTCCTAAAACTATGGTTCATAAAAGATAATGAACGTCGAGGAAGCGATGGCCGTAAAATAGAGTCCATCCACTAAGCCTGATAAAAAGGATCAAAAAGATCATAAGTCGAAAGGGGATGACAAGCTCAAAAAATATGGACCCTATACTCCATTAAGTGTTAGCATTCACCATATCCTAGAGGAAATCAAACATAATAAGGATTTACGATGGCCTGAAAGGTTGAAGGCACCCCCTAACAAGGGGGATAAATCTAAATATTATGAATTACATAAGGGTCACGGACATACAACGGATAACCGTATCGCCTTAAAGAATGAAGTAGAGTCTCTTATCCGATGAGGAAAAATGAACAAATATGTTAATCGACGAGAAGGCAGAGAAGTAAGAGGAAAGTTAAATTCTCCATATAAGCCCAGAGATTACAGGAAGAGAAATCATGAAGATGGTTATGAAGATGATCTCGACCTGCTGAAGAAGCCTAAGCAACCAGAACGTAAGGTAGTTATGATCAGCTTTGGTTCATTTAATTGTCATGTAATTACAGGTGGCGATACAGGAGGAGGCTATCACACTGTCAAAAGAAAACCTTACTTGAATGAGGCACATACTTGTTCTTATATCTAGAGAATTAATCTGAATGATGATGGTCATCCCAGGAAGGTCAATAAAGATTAACTCGTGATCGATTTATCTAAGAACGACCTCTATAGGGTACTGTATCCTCATGATTATTCATTGGTCATCAAATTCAGGATCTAGGATACCGTCATCGCTAGGGTTTTGATTAACAATGGGATCTTAACAAATATTATGTTTTACCCTTACTTTCAGAGTCTGGATTTGAAACTCAGCCAACTGGAACCTTACCACAGGCCATTAATAAGTTTTTCTAGTGAAAAAGTTTACCGTCTTGGGACATTCAGTCTAGAAGTGTTGCTCAGCACCTGGCCGTCAAGTCGTACGGAGAAAATACGCTTCTTTATTATTGATAAAAATGTTTAATCTGCCTATAATATGATCCTCGTCAGGGTAGGGTTCAAGAAGTATGAAGTCATACCGTCAACAGTCCATCAATGCTTGAAGTTTCCAACTCATTTTGGGGTAGGTATTGTGAAAGGCGACCAAAAGGTATCCAAAGAGTGTTATTACTCCTCAGTCGAGCAAGAGGACTTGATTAAATTAAAGAAGAAGAAGAAGAAGAAGAAGAAGAAGAAGAAGAAGAAGACTACCACTTATCAGGTGGATACCACTGAGCCTAACAGTGAATTTGAAGTTAAAACTTTATATCCACTAGATGAGATAGAATTAGTGAAGGGATAAATTTTTGAAGCTACTGAAAGCATTACCCTAGACGATGACAAACCAAAGAGATCAAAGCAGATCGGCTCAACACTGGATCCAGTCCTTAAACAAGAATTGATTATGTTCCTGAGGCAATGAAGAAATGTATTTACTTGGAGCTATGAGGATATGCCTGGGATTGATCCCAGTTTCCTCTATCATGAGCTCAACATCAATAAGGATGCCAAGCCGATCAAGTAGAGATGCAGAGTATTTAGTCCCGAAAAGAATCAAGCTATACAAGAAGAAGTCAAGAAACTTTAAAGCTTCCCCAAAAGATATGAAGTATCCAGTCTGGTTGGCCAACGTTGTGATGGTCAAAAAGAATAATGATAAATGGAGGATGTGCGTGGATTTCACCGATTTAAATAAAGCTTGCCGAAAAGATCAATTTCCCTTGCCTAGAATCGATAAATTGGTGGATGCTACATCGGGACATGAGCTTTTAAGCTTCATGGATGCATATTCTGTGTATAACCAAATTAAGATGAAATCAGAGGATAGGGAAAGCACAACTTTTATCACCAGTATAAGAACTTATTATTATAATATAATGCCCTTTGGGCTAAAAAAATGTCGGAGCGACATATCAGAGGTTGGTGAATAAGGTATTTGAAGAATAAATAGGTAAAAACATGGAGGCGTATGTAGACGATATGCTGACAAAAAGTAAGAAAGCTTTGGATCATATCAGGGACCTCGGTCAGACTTTTAACCAGTTGGAAAAGCATCAAATGAAGCTAAATTCGACCAAGTGTGTGTTTGGAGTACAAGAAGGAATGTTCCTCGGCTTCATAGTCAATCAAAGGGGAATTGAAGCTAATCCAGCAAAAAAATCAAAGCTTTGATAGAAATGCAGTCGCCAATTTGTAAGAAAGATGTACAAAAGCTCATAAGTAGAGTATCAGCTTAAAACCGATTCGTTTCTCGGGCAATAGATAGGTGCTTACCATTTTTGAAGATGTTGAGAAAGACTTTTAAGTGGAATGCAGAATGTAAAGAAACATTCCAAGAATTGAAGAAGTACCTAGGGTCACCTCCTTTACTATCCCGGCGAATTTTGGGAGAGAAATTGTACTTATACCTGGCTATTTCTAAATCTGCAGTTAGCTCGGCCTTGGTTAGGTTGGAAAATGGGATCCAAAAACCAGTTTACTACATAAGCAAAGCATTGTCGAGATCAAGTATCCACGCCTAGAAAAGTTGACTTTAGGACTTATTAAAGCTTCTAGGCATATGGAAACCCTATGTAACACCCCGCCCGCCCGGGGAGAGCGAACGGAGCGCTAATGCGATAAAATAAATCCAAATCCACAAGTGACAAGGTATATAGCATCTAAGTCCCACAACAACAAAAGAGAAACTAAAATCTCAATTTCTTCAAATAAATACCAAGTCTCTCGAATTACATACAACAACTAACTCGAAAATAAAATACAAATCTCCAATGCTCTATACAACAAAATAAATAATACAAATCTTCCCCAAACAATCCTCGCTAAAATAAATCTCCATAGCGCCCTAAAATCCGCGCTAACCAGCCACTAAAAGAAAATATGGGGAAGTACACAATACGACAAGAAAGATTCTCAACAAATATATGTTAGCGATGAATAAAATGTAACAACATGAGTACGAATATTCAAATCAAAATGCAAATCTCAATAGCATTTCATCATTATAATTTCTCAACAACACTTTAACCGGGTCACCAGGCCTCACCACATCCGTATATGCTTTATCAAGCCATAGCCCGGGAAACAGGAATTTTGGCGGGTGCCCAACATCCGTGCCATATTATAATCTCATGACAACGTGCTCAATACAATATAATGATACCACATGAATCAAAATAATTTCAACAATTATTTTCTAGATTTTAATGAATTTAACAATTCAAATATGAGTTCAATTAATAAGAAATCAAAGAGAATGACACTCGCGAGATTTAAGGAGCATATTGTGTAAAACCCCATACCTCAAACCATGATGAGAAACCAATGATCACATCCTCAAGATCAACACAAAAGATCTACAAAAGCTTCTCCAAGAACCTCCAACAAAATACCCCAAGAATACCTCTAATCTAAGGTTGGAACTCACAAATCTCAAGGGCCAATGTGTATATAAAAATAAGAGGAATATAAAATATATTTGCTGCCAAAATTTGTGCCAAAAGTAGGTTAAAAGGGTTGCCCACGACTTCCTTTTATAATGCAAAAAAAATGAAGAGTTGGAATCCAAAAGACTCCTTTAAATAAGGCAAAGAAATAAAGAGTTGGAAGTCAAAACAACTCTTGAAAATTACTTGTTGTTCACGAAATCAGGGGAGGTCAATCGATCTACTCCCAGGCTTCGATCGATCGTGCCCAAAATTTGACAGTTCGCCGACTTAGAATTCCAAGAGTTAAAAACATTTAAAAATCATTTTAAAATCCGTTTTAACTCCGTTTTCGAAACCGTTTGAAATTCTCGCCTTAAAAAATAATAACCAATATATTTGAGCAATAAAAATAATTTTATCAAAAACATTATTTTCCTCCATTTTCCAGAAATTAATTAAAATAGCCCAAAATTACGCGGGTTATTACACTTCCCCACTAACAATGGAATTTCGCCCTCGAAATTCACCGAATGCCTAACCCTCAAAAATCAGGCTAACAATCTCTAAAAATAATTTCGTCTCAAAAAATAATTCCTCACCTCTAATCTCGAAACCTAACACGAATATCATCTAAAATTTTCTATCTCCAAAAATTGTTATCCACGCAATGAACCCAAAACTCAAGCCCCGAGGGTTGTCGTATACCTAAGCTCTGATACCATTTGTAACACCCCGCCCACCCGGGAAGAGCGAACAGAGCGCTAATGCGATAAAATAAATCCAAATCCACAAGTGACAAGGTATAGAGCATCTAAGTCCCACAACAACAAAAGAGAAACTACAAATCTCAATTTCTTCAAATAAATACCAAGTCTCTCGAATTACATACAACAACTAACTCGAAAATAAAATAAAAATCTCCAATGCTCTATACAACAAAATAAATAATACAAATCTTCCCCAAACAATCCTCGCTAAAATCAATCTCCATAGCGCCCTAAAATCCGCGCTAACCTGCCACTAAAAGAAAATATGGGGAAGTACACAATACGACAAGAAAGATGCTCAACAAATATATGTTAGCGATGAATAAAATGTAACAACACGAGTACGAATATTCAAATCAAAATGCAAATCTCAATAGCATTTCATCATTATAATTTCTCAACAACACTTTAACCGGGTCACCAGGCCTCACCACATCCGTATATGCTTTATCAAGCCATAGCCCGGGAAACAGGAATTTTGGCGGGTGCCCAACATCCGTGCCATATTATAATCTTATGACAACGTGCTCAATACAATATAATTTTTTTTTTTTTTCTAAAGACTAATTTTATTGATAATTAGAGAGAAAAGCCCTCTCTAGATGGCTTACATAAAAGAAAAAACAAAACCAACTACATTAAAGAGCATCTTGACAAATAGCAATTTTGATTTCTCTTGGGAGATCATGTAGAAATGAATAACACATGATTTTTTGGAGAGAAGAACCACGCTTGGATAGAAGAGAAGCCACTATATTTCCATCTTTTGAGCAAACAGATGTTGAACAATGTAACCTTTTAAAAAAACCTTGAACCAAATTGAAGTTGGATCGAGCAAACCAATGAATATGAGCAGCATCAGAAGAGGAGATAGATTCAACCAACTCTCTCGATTCAGCTTCTATATCTATGTTGAAAAAGTTATGGTCTGAGCAGAATTGTAAACCCTCTTTCAAAGCTTGGAGTTGAACCTCTTGATAAGAACCAGAAGTTAGAAAATTTGAAATAGCCCAAATGAAATTTCCATTACAATCTCTAAGGATGGCACCACCTCCCAGATGAAGATGATGATCTCTATAACAAGAGATATTAATTTTTATTCTCCCTATATCAGGCTTTGACCATGAATGATTAAATAAAAAAGAAGGAGATGAATGAATTTGTTTGATATCAAAACATTTGATAGCATCCTGATGAATTGAGCAGTCCCCCCTCTTTAAACGAAAATCTTTAGACAGCTCAGTGATTTTTGTAGTCACTCTGTGAATAATTATGTGAGATTTCATAGGAATACCTTCAAAAAGAGACTTATTCCTACTTAACCACAATTCCCACAAAATACACACTGGAATACTGCTATGTAACCATCTAGATATCTTAGACTTACCAGAGTGAATCTGCCATTGAGTGATAGATCCATGAATTGAGGAAGACCTGCTGCTAATATTCATCAACGAATTGAAAAAATTCCACACCTTAGAAGCAATGGGACCATTAATGAAAAGATGACTAGGAGATTCAATAGCTGAGCAACAGCATTGGCATCTTGAAACCAACCTAATACCCAATTTTTGCAGTAAAGAATCAACAGGAACACAGTTCGAGAGGGATCTCCAACAGAAAATAGAAAGATTGGGAGGGATCTTTGGGTGCCAAATCGAAGTGAAAGCCAAAGAAGAGATTTTATGAAGGCATTGGAGATTAAAGGCTGTAGAAAAACTAAAATTACCAGATAAAGAAGGTTTCCACACTAAAGAGCCATCAAACACCTCTGAATTATCTTCCATAATATTCCAGCAAGACTGAATTCTCTTAAAAGACATGGATCCAGACCTCAAACCCAAGTTTCTATACTTACAATTCATGAAATTAGCCCATAAGCTTTTATTTTCCTTAAACTTCCAAGGTAGTTTAACATTAGTTGCTTTCAGAACTGTATCTAAACTTCTGATATCTAAACCCCCCTCCTCCTTATTATAACAAAGAGACTTCCAGTTAACCCAATGATATTTTCTCCCAAATTCTTTATGGACTCCCCAGAAAAAAGAACTAAGAAGCTTTTCAATAGTTTTTATAATCAACTTAGGAGGATTAAGAGCCAAAAGAGTGTACAGAGGGATAGAAGATAAAACAGATTGAATAAGAGTTAATCTACCTCCCAATGATAAGAATTTCGATTTCCAACTATGAATTTTAGAGGTAATAGATTGGATCAAAGGTTCAAAATAAATAGCTTTTCTTCTACCTTTAAAAAGAGGACAACCAAGGTATGTTAAAGGACCTCTGACAAACTTAAAATCAGTGACTTCTGCTATATTGTTCCTTATCAAAACCTGGCTTTTAACACTCACAGAAAAGCAGCTCTTCTCTTTGCTGATCAATTGTCCTGATTCAGCTTCGAATCTATGCAAAAACTTCATCAAGTTTGATAAACTCCTCTTAGAACCTCTAGTGAAAATAATGATGTCATCTGCATAACTCAAGTGACTAATGAGAGGACAGTTTCTGGGATGGGAAAAAGCACTTATAACTTCTCTAGACATGAGGTCATTTAATCCCCTGCTAAAAGATTCAGCCATGATAATGAATAGGCTTGGAGAAATAGGGTCTCCTTGCCTTAATCCCCTAGAAGGTTTGAAAAAACCTTTAGGTTGGCCATTAATAGTCACAGAAAACCAAGGGGAAGATATACATCTCCAAATTAAGTCTATGAAAGTTTCTGAAAATCCAAATGCTCTCAAAGTTTTAATCAAGAAGAACCAAGAAGTCCTATCATAAGCCTTAGCCATATCAAGCTTGATAATAGTATTTCCTCCAGCAATCTTTTTATCCATCTGGTGCATCATCTCTTGAGCTAACAAAATGTTTTCTTGAATGTTCCTTCCTGCCACAAAACCTGATTGATTCTTAGAGATTATAAAAGGAAGAACCTGGCTTAGTCTGGAGTTAATTGTTTTGGATATGATTTTGTAGCTAAAATTACAGAGACTTATAGGCCTGAAGTCTTTGCAAAATGAAGGGCTGGCTACTTTAGGAATAAGGCTTATATGGGTAGAACTCCAGGATTTTGGAATATCAGCTCCTAGAAAGAAGTCTTGTATGGCAAAAATGAAGTCCTTTTTGATGATCTCCCAACAAGTAACATAGAAATGACCATTAAAACCATCAGGTCCAGCAGCACTGTTGTGATTCATATCTTTAATAGCCTTCAAGATCTCTGCTTCATCTGGAATACCATCCAAATTACTATTCATCTCATTTGTAATGGATTTTGGAATGACTTTCAGCAACTCTCTATCTTCTTGGGAACCTGCATTGAATAAATCAGAAAAATAAGAAATAAACATGTTAGCAATACCATCAATAGACTCAGTCCAAGATCCATCTTCATTTTTCAGTTTTTGGATCCTAAGCTTCCTTCTATCTTGCTGAACTTTAGCATGGTAGAACTTTGTATTCCTATCTCCATCTTTCAACCATTCCATTCTAGATTTTTGAAACCAGAATAATTCTTCCTTAACTAAAGCTGAATTCAAATCTGCCTTTGCTTTAGAATATTTTTGTCTTTGAGATTCACTATACCACATGAATCAAAATAATTTCAACAATTATTTTCTAGATTTTAATGAATTTAACAATTCAATTATGAGTTCAATTAATAAGAAATCAAAGATAATGACACTCGCGACATTTAAGGAGCATATTGTGTAAAACCCCATACCTCAAACCATGATGAAACCAATGATCACATCCTCAAGATCAACACAAAAGATCTACAAAATCTTCTCCAAGAACCTCCAACAAAATATCCCCAATAACACCTTTAATCTAAGGTTGGAACTCACAAATCTCAAGGGTCAATGTGTATATAAAAAGAAGAGGAATATAAAATATATTTGCTGCCAAAATTTGTGCCAAAAGTAGGTTAAAAGGGTTACCCACGACTTCCTTTTGTAATGCAAAGAAATGAAGAGTTGGAATCCAAAATACTCCTTTAAAAAAGGCAAAGAAATGAAGAGTTGGAAGTCAAAACAACTCTTGAAAATTACTTGTTGTTCACGAAATCAGTGGAGGTCAATCGATCTACTCCCAGGCTTCGATCGATCATGCCCAAAATTTGACAGTTCGCCGACTTAGAATTCTAAGAGTTAAAAACATTTAAAAATCATTTTAAAATCCGTTTTAACTCCGTTTTCGAAACCGTTTGAAATTCTCTCCTTAAAAAATAATAACCAACATATTTGAGCAATAAAAATAATTTTATCAAAAACTTTATTTTCCTCCATTTTCCAGAAATTGCCCAAAATTACGCGGGTTATTACACCCTATTTCCAAGCACACACTATAGTTGTGTATACTGATCTGCCTCTTCGACAAGCACTCCACAAGCCTGAGAAGTCAGGAAGATTGATGTATTGGGCGATAGAGTTAGGAGAATATGACATTATCTACGAACCAACACTACAAGAAAACTAATTTTTTTCGGCACCTTTTTTTTATATTATTTAAAAATGCTGAGAATTTTCTTTTTACCAGCATTTATTTATAAGTATTGAAAATTTACGGCATTTATGTTGATGTGTTGCATAAATAGAGCATTTTTTAATTAATGCCAAAATAAATGTGGTATTTTTTAGGCATTTCATAACTAATGCCCCTAAAACTAAGAAAAAAAGCGCCTCTTCTTACGTTTTTTGGAGGGGGTTTATTTTTCAAGAAAAAAAATTGCAAGTTTCCCCTACCACCCCAATACTCTCTCCCATCACATCTCTTCTTCTCCGGAAGAAACTCCTCAATCCTAATCCTACCCAAACCTCTCTCCCCTCAATTAGTTTGACCTAATAATCCTCTCTTTTATTTATTCTCCACATATTTTTGAATGATGATGAAGAGGGTTCAACTTAGAAATTGAGCCAACTAGGTTTGAATGACAATGACAAGATTTTGGTAACAGTGGTTTCTCTTAATGACAAGGCTGAAGAAGAACATTTTTCTAGTCTCTCTAAAATCAAGTGAGTGCTCTCCCTCTTTCTCTCTCCGTATCTCTCTCTGCACACACACACTATTCTTAAGTGGATCTTGAATTTCCAACTGATAGGACTTATGGGTTTGATTTGAGAGCTATCTTGGATTGTAATTTCATATTATACATTATCGTGAATATAACGTGGTATATATATATATATATATATATATATTACGCTTGCTATTTTAAAGTTATTAAGTTGTTGATTCATATGTTTGTGGGGTTTTGATAAATTATGTAAATTGGATTATCACTAAAAGGTACCCTAAGTTCTTTTAGAGTTCTTGGGATTTGATTCCAAAATGACTTCTAGAGATGCAAAACATGTCAAAAATAGTTTTACCAAGATTGTATTCCATAATTTTTCCATCGCTGAAAGTCATTTTGCGTCAAACGCCAAGAATTGCAAATATTGAGACCAGGGTCGATATCAAAAAATTAATGGGCCAAACCCCAAATAACCCTTCTTGATTTTGGGTATATAAGAATAATCATATAATTAACATGGAGAATATTTTCTTCTGTGTCGCTAGAATCAAAATGGTATTATTATTAAGAAAAAATGCAACAATTAAATATGATGGTATATGGAAATTTGAATACTGAACACTAAAACTACTAAGAATGAAAAGTCCCCTTTTGTACAGCACCCCTGCATATCGACTTGTTGTGTGACTTAATCTGCGTCTGTATGTATGCATTTTGTAAGTATATTGCTGAAACCAACTGAATAGACATTCTTTTCCTGGAACACAATCACACATATAATATATGTCACCCACTCTAAGATACTTCATATAACATACCACCATGTTTTAGGGGTATGTAACCGAGTTTTTAATGAAATTTGGTGAAGATGAGATGAACATCATTTATGTCAAATTTATCAGAGTTTCAATCATATAGTTGTTCAGATGCAAAATAAGTATTTATGTGCACTTTCAGCCGTTACAAATTTTGATTAATCATTTCACCCAATATATGGTTGAATTATTGTGATGAAAATTTCTAAAGATGATCTCAATGATGAAATTTTGAATTATTGTGGACTGCACCTGCCTTAGAGGAGCTTCACATATCTACTTGTCCCACATTAATGGAGTTACCTTTCAGAAAAGATGATGCAAAGAGACTGAGGTCCATTGTAGTGGAACAAAATTGATGGGATGATTGCAATGGAGTGACCATGAGGTCAAAGCAAGACTTTTAACTCTATTTTTTCCACGGTAAGGCTTTTTCGTTCACAGATAAGTTTATTGTTCTAATGAAGATAAGCACATGTTTTTTCAAGTGTGTTTAGGATTTTATTTGCTAAAAATAGTATTTTTTTAATGCAACATGATCTTTCCCCCTTTTAAATTTAGAGTAAATATTTTTTGAGGAAGACATTTCACACCAGACTAAAGAGAAATTTTTTACTCTCCCCTTTGCATGTTAATTATACTAGTTACAATTCTCTTTTCCATGGAATTGATCAATTTTAATGGTTATTGTATGAGGAAACAAAACTTTATTGTATCAAAACCCCATAATCCTACTTCATGCAACTGTAAAACTGATGTATCATTCTTTTATCATTTTCTTTCTATTGATGTAACAGTCTTTATGAAAATGTTTCATTCTTTCTCCTTCAGTTTTATAGAATTTCCAATAAATGGAAGTCATAATTTAGCTAGAGTGTCGTTATGGGGTTGATTACATCAACACATTTTAATCTAAAATGGTTGTTATTTGTATTAAAACTACCCTTGAATGAATTATGACTTTTGGGTCATTGTTACATATGGTTGTTATTTGTATCAAAAGAAGTTAGTTATTTTGTCGACTTGTAACTATAGAAATTTTTAGAGGAAGAGCTTTCTGCCATCACAAAGAAAAAATAATAGAATTAGGGTAGATGTATGCAATGGAGAAAACACTATTCCCATTATCCATCCATTCCATATATTAGTATCAGGTGAATCATAATGACTTGTTCCAAAATTAGCTATCTCATTTATAATCTCCATATTCAGTATGTTACCATTCAAAAATGAATTTTAAGAACCATTAACATCAAATAATCACCTGGTTATTATCATTATTCACTAAGTTTTATGGAGACAAACTCACCATGTCGACTATCCAGTTTGATTGATTTGTGAAGATTTATGTACTTACATATTGTGTTACTTGGGTGATGACACATTTCAAGATATAACAGGGCTTTACTACCTAACCATATCTTTTCCATGTACAACTACATTCATTTTCTATTATGAAATACCTTTCTTCTTAGTCTTTTCTTCTTTTTTACATATTCTTAAGTGAATATGTATAAAGTGTGTTTGATCACATCTATATAAATTATTCAGTCACAATACTTTAATTATTTTTTCAATGGAACGAAAGTTATAAATATATCCTGCTTATCATATGAAGAGATAATACACTAAAAAATTTCCCTTGTCTTTCTAAAATTTCAAATGATAAGTGAAATATTTTTATTTTTCGAAAGATGGGAGAATATTTTCTCTCCAACTGTTTTTATAAGGTCGAAGTATCATCCACAACCTTGTTAAAAGCCTTTAGTATAACTTTAGTATCTCAATAATATTTTGCCCCATATGTAGGATTTGAATGCATAACTGTATAATGCTAAAAAACAGAATAAATTTGAGGTTAAAGTTTTAATATTGTGACTATATAGTCAAGTGCTCAGCTTCTTTAGGTTATTGTTATTTCTCATTCATGTCTGATATGCATTAAGAACCTTAAAGAGTCCGCATTGAACTAGATCATTAATAGTTCATATAGTCATTGGAAAAATTCATTTCTTCTCCTGTATGATGGATGCATGCATTGGTTTATGCACATCATTGTACAAAGTTTTTAACCTCATTTTCTTTTTAATGCTTAATTGACATTTAATAATATTATGCTTGTACATTTAAAAATTGTTATTTCATGGATACCTGCAGCTTAAATTAATATTTCCCAATTTTTTTTAATATTATTATATTGATTTATGATCCGATGTTTCTATTTTTTAATGTTATTATATTGGTCATTTTTCCAGACTCAACTGCACCAATACACACTGCTTCTAGTTCGACTTTGCCCTGTGTGCGATCCCTCAAGACCAAGCAAAACTTGAGGCTACACTGTTTGTACTGGTTTCTCCTCCTTTTTGATGAACCCTGTAATGACGTGTTATAGTGCCATGGGCTACTCCAGCCTCTATGGTCTTTCCATCGGGACAAACCAAAATAGATGTCATCAACCCAAGAGATCCAAACCCTTATGATAAGAAATCACTTTGTACATCACCATCATAGTTTTTTCATGCCCATACATAGCCTCCTTTGCTCTTAAGGGCATAAGCAACCATATCGTCAATGAGGCGGTGTTCAAACCATATTCCAGTAGCCTCATACTTTGATTTCAAATTGGCTTCATAAACTTCTTGAAATATGTCCTTGAATCTTCCATCATATTTCTTAAGAATGGTGTTTTTTGTGCTAAATAAGATAAAGCGGCCACTCTTTCTCGTAAGCTGTGTCCATTGAAGCCTCCGCAAAAGCTTGAATTGACTCATCAGTGTTGTACATTGATAAAGCTACCCCTCCAGCACCAGTGAAGTTGTAAACCTCCAACTCTGTCTTTTCTTCCTTTCCTTTGGGGATGAACACCAATTTGAGTTTGCCAAGTCCTTTGATAACTGCATCAGTTTCCTTGTATTGATCACCAAAAGCATGCCTTCTAATGCATATCGGCTTTGTCCATCCTGGAGTGAGCTTAGGAATGTTTTTGCACAGAATTGGTTCTTTAAATACCGTACCATTCAAAATGTTCCTGATTGTCCCATTTGGACTCTTCCACATCTGCTTCAATGTAAACTCCTTCATACGGGCTACATCTGGAGTAATGGTTGCACACTTTATTGCTACATTGTACTTAAGGGTAGCTTCTACACTTTCAATAGTTACTTGATCATTTGTGGCATCACGATGAGGAAGGCCATGGTGAAAGTACTTTATATACATCTCCAAGAAGGGAAAAATGAGCTTATCCTTTATTGATTTCCAGAAGATACGAGTCATTACATCTCCATCCATCTCAACGATGGGGTTGGTGACTTTGATCTTTTTGAATGCCATTTCTTCTTCTACGTATAAAGGATGATGAGAAGATTTATGTATAGGGAAAGAAAGAGGAGAGATGGAGATTTGTTAGAATCTCCGGTGGCGACCAAATATGTTATGCTCAAGAGTGGAGGCTAATTTTTATACTGTCAAATATTAAAAATCTATTTGTAAATCATGGGAAAATTCTATATGAAAAATGATTTTTTGTTGAGTGTGATGTGTCTGCTTGATTTATTTTGGTATTTTAAAGAATTTTCTAGTTGTAAGAGTATTAGAACTGGATGGTAAGTGTCATGTTTTCTCTCAGCTGGTTACGAATTTGATACTTGTCTCTGTCCATTGGGTTTTTATAGACGTTTACTTTTAACTTTATCTTATTAAACATAACTGATCTGACTCGACTGATTAGTACCAAATTTAGGCACCCAAAGATCACGCCTACCTATTTTTTACCATTACAAATTATTTATAATGTCCACAATCCTTCCTTATGCACTGGAGTATCAAAAACTCAAAAAGAAGGAAAAACTTTTTCTTGGATGGTTTCATTAAATATTTGTAAGGTCCTGTCACGAATCATGGTTCTGAAATGGATTTGTGGTTTATTTTATATATGTGAAAAGATTTAGAGGGGATGAGCTGATGGAGTTTTACAAAGTAAGTCCTAATTTTATCTTCATTGATCAGGATGTACAAGTGGTTCCCATTTTATCATTGAGTGGGTGATGTTTGTATTCCAAATAGTTGTTCCCTTGTGCAGGATTCTTTATTTAGTTTTAAATCATGAGGTGTCCTCTAGGATTCTAAGCTTGCTTATTGCCATTTCTCAAGGCTGCTAAACTTTTGGCAATATTCTATGTAATTTCCAATTTACCCCTTCGTAAGTGTCTATAGTGTTGGGTAAGCAATCTCCTCAAAAAAGAGTTAGTAATTCCTTTTCATCTTTATTGCTTTTTCCTTACGAATTTGTATAGATGCTGTTGAATTGAATTACTTAGCCCAAAACATTTTTTGTTACTATGATGTTGGTTGTTCCTCTTAATTAATGCTCATTTTTGCGGAACTATTCCAATGATACCTCGCATTCAACTTAGGATTACTCAGTGATCATAAAAGTGAATTGATCAGTAGGAGATTCCAAACATTTGCACTTATTTAAAATAAACCAAGGAAAAACAAGCTATAATAAAGCTCATTCAAGCTTGCATAAGGCAATTGCAAGCACAAGGAACACTCAAGCATACATTTGAACATTCAATAAAGCTTATGAAGGAGATTGAGACCATGCATTCAAATTTTGTCTTTTACTTTTTGTAGCACACTAATGGAATGCATTATTGTACTAGTGTGTGCTACCCTTGGTAGTACATGACGTGAATGATTGTACTTTTACTTTTCATTTCAACTTTGAGTAGAGTCCAAAAATGTCTATAAATGGATCCTATATGTAATGAGAAGGCACATAGATCTTTTGAGTATTCTTGAGATAACAAGAAGTTTGGTCTCTCAGATCCTCTTGAGTAAACAATACTTTTTCATTCCTCAAAATGTTCAAAGATCACATAATTCACTCTGGAAAAAACTAATATATCTATGTCTCTCTTCCCCCCCCCCCCCCCCCCCCCCCTTCTCTCTCTCTCTCTCTCTCTCTCTCTCTCTCTCTCTCTATATATATATATATATATATATATATATATATATATGCTCTCATACATACCAAGTATACATATCGTTGACACAAATAATTTTTTTTTAAATATTAAAAAAAAATATTTATGAGTTCACCTTTTTTGCTAAATTTAAACATTTAAAGGAACCCATATAAAAAATAGCTCAAAATAACCTTTTTTGCTATTTTAAAAAAATCGGTCAAACTTTCGCAGAGATTTTTTTATATAAGTCCCCTAAAATATTGAAACGTCATATAAAAAAATCAATCCAAAACATAATTTTTTTACTATTTTTTAAAAATATGTATGCATATTTAGTATGTATACTTGGTATGTACTCAAGCGTGTCCATATATATATATATATACACACATGCACACACACATACACACACACAAAAAATAAATTCCCTGGAGGGTCTTCCCGCAAAAGTTTTATTCGGACAAGTTAGTGTTTTGGTACAATTAGATCTTTCTTATTTTCGTTGATCGGGTTATCTCTATATAAATAGACATTAGGGGTGATATAGCTAGATTATATCACCGTATTTCTGGAAAGAAAGAGAGAGAAATCAGAGAAATTTCATAAGTTTCACTAGGATCTGTAAGTCTCTCGTGCCGGAAGTTTATATATATATATATATATATATATAAGCTTTATTTTAAAGTGATTGGACTGATATTTGAACATTTTATATTTAAATTATTATATTCTTGAATAAACCCTATTATTCGTCTAATCCAAATAACCATAGTCCGAGGTAAGAAGCGAAACATATTTTGTGATGTACTTGATCTAAACAAGATGAGGTTGAGATTGACCACCTCTATAAACTGGAAGTTTGCTAACGCCAAGTGTCTACATCGACTACGTTCAAGTATCAATCAAGATCATTAAGTATTATTTTTATTTGCAAAGCACAGTGGGCCTTTAACACACAAATCTATACCAATATTATAAAATGGAAGACAACAATTAAGACTTCTCTTCTTTTAGGGTGTCCACGTGGCACATCAATGAATTTCGGATTTCTTAATCCACTATCTCTCTCCTCTTTCCATCTCCATCCCTATCTCCTTATCTTTTCCACTTTTCACTTCCCAAGCAACTCTTCGTCTATCCATACCCAATGATTGCATATTCAATGAAAGGACTCTTACATTTCAATTTCCCTTTTGTTTTCGTAATTAGAATTTTCCTTTTTATTTTTGTAATCATCATTTCCTTTTCATATTATTTATTTTACTAGCAAATCATTTCTCAACCCCATATACCATTTTCATTGCCAACCATTACGTTTACCTTTCATTGACAGTTATAAATAAGACTAACTACAACTTCAAAAGCCACATGCCACATGCCACAAACACAGTTCCATCACCCCTCCTCTGGCCATCAAAGTTAATCCTAACTAGAAAACCCAAATAAGCACTCCAACGGCTTTTCATTTATTGGACACACTTCAGGGTTGATCCCGTTTGCTTATAATGATTACCAAAGGTATACCATACATGAACTATATGTTAAAACTAATTATCCACTTTATTTATCTTACAAAATTCTAAAAAATGTTTATTTTAGATTTGATAATTGTCCAATTGTCTCTATTTATAAGTGGAGCTTTTAGTTTCCAATGCAGTGTTACTATTGTTACAAGTAACCAATTGAAAATGGATGGGATGAGCGTATTAGGAAACTTTGATCTAATTTATGATTCTCCCGCTTTCGGCTTAACAACGGCGACTCCGATCACATGAAGGCTTTGATTAATTGCTCGATTGTTGCTTTGATCAGGCTCCAGTGTTAAAATTTGATGTTAAATTGATGCCGACAATTGAGATTGTCAACGAACACTTCCGTGATATCAAAGCTCATTATGCAATCAGCCTTCGGGGTGTCGAAATGTACTGTTAAATCGGTACCGACCACCGTGATGGTGGGAGGACACATTGATAATCTAAATTGATAGTAAATGAGTATAATTCAATTGATTTTCTCAAGGTAAAGTCTATCCTGACTTTTGATTCTTTTTCTCTTAGTAAATTTAGATAAATAAATTATATTATGCTTAGAAGTTACAATTCGTCACGAAGTTGCTTTCAAGATTTTAATTTCTGTACCCAGTAGGAACTTTTTTTAGAATTGTTACATTGAATGAATAATAGAAAAATTAATAAACAATAGGAATGCTAATATTTTATTTGTGCAAATTGATGGATATGTGGGTTTGTAAGTGACTTGCATGGAAGAACTCAAAAAATTTAGGTACATATACCAAATAGTCACTCGAACATTTTTTAATACCCATTTAGTCCAAGCTTTTTTATTTTGCCTCAAAAAATCCTTTGCCACATATTTTGGAGAGGGAGTGCCGCTGGCGTGGACCTCTAAAAATAAGAGAATATTGAGTGCTTGATGGACTAAATGAGTTAAACTAAAAATATGTTTCCTTTTTAAAAAATATACATTTATAGTAGGGACTATTCAATAATTGACCCAAAAATTTAGGTATGGCCATATATATATATATATATATATATATATATATATATATATATATATAGAGAGAGAGAGAGAGATAGATAGATAGATAGATAGATAGATAGATAGAAACACCACGGAGGGAGAGATATACTAGGTTTGGTGGGTCGTTTTTAAGGAGAGTTGGATATCACCTAATGTGAGGAGTTGAAATGGTAGTAGTTTGATTTTAGAGGAATCGAGGTTTTATTTATCAAAATATAATTATGAAGCTTTAATATTTTAATGGCATATACCTCTTTATTTGTTTATATATATCTCTATATATAATTGCTAATATAGTATTATGTAATCACATTAGAGCATTATGCTCCATTATCTTTTTTCACTTTAGCAAAATCTTACAAACTATCTATATATTACAATGTCATAAAGAAAGCCACCCCAAGTTTCTTTAGTCTTATTAATAATTTTAATGGTTATTTCAATTTTTAAGATGCCCGCACATCGAGCGAGTTACATGCACACTATAAAACCCCGCTTATTAAAATAATGGGTGGCCAGTCCGCTACCAAAATAAAATGATAGTCTCATATGACTCATTCTCAGTATCATTATCGAAATTTAATTAATTACTAATCACTTATTAGTTTAACAATCAGTGTCAAGTATTAATCTTTAATTAACATGCCAAAATAAAACCATTCAATCATAATCCAACGAAAACAAAACTAAATAAAATATTCACACCACATGAAGAGGTCTAGATAAATGTCATACCCAGTGCACAAGGCTCTAGCTTCACTATAGGGTCTAGGAGAGGTAGATGTCGGCTAGCCTTACCCCCAATTATTTTATAATATGAAGAGACCACTCTCAAGTCTCGAACTCGAGACCAACCATAGCTTGGGCGAGGACACTTGCCATCGCTCCAAAGTACCGAATAAAATCGAGCATCGAATAGACCATCGGTTACCAAAATTCAATCCAAATATCTGAATGAAATAGATAACTAAAAAATAACTGAGTCTGGAATAAGGGGGAAACACGTCCAACTGATAATAGAAATAGAGCTTAATCTAGAATGCAGTAAAGAAAACGGCTACTCGTAACTCAGCAAGCCTTTACATTTGCTACAGCTACGTATCACTGGAAAGAGAAATTATCCTTGACGTCCCTGTGGATGGACACCTAAAAGTTTTTGAAAAATAATTTTATACGGATCAGATCCCAAAACCTTTGAAAAATATTTGCAAGTAATTAAGATGCAATAAATAAATATGCAGTAAAACTTTCCATATTTAAGCCGGTGTCACACTCCCATGAGATACCCCTCACCTCTCCACTATAGTGCACACCTAACGAATACACCTTAACTCGCCTAGTCTATAATATATAGTTAAAACTAGTAGATATTTTATATATACTACCACAAGAGTCATTATTGTGAACTTCATATTAACATAATTTTATTCATAAATAAGTCATTAAATAATAAAGTATAATTATAGAGCTAGTTCCCTCTATATTGTAAGTTGATAAAGCATGTCTTGAAGAAATATAAGTAGGGTTGTAAATGGATATTTGAAAATTCGCATCCGTTCGATATCCGAATCTGAATTTGCAAATATTTATCCGCAAAAATGAAAACGGATACGAATATGGATACTCTATAAAAATATTCGAGAAAAAGGATACGAATACAAATAGTACTAGTATCCGACACGGATAATCCGTATTCGATGCGGAGTATCCATTTTACCGGATATCCGTATCTGCCAAACATATGTTTAAAATATTACTAATAATATTAGTATTAGTATTACTAATAAAATAATATTGAAAAAAATATTAATTGTTTATTGCCTAAAACAAAACAAACACATACTCCAATCAAAACACATACTCCGCCGTTGCTCATCATCCCCGCCACCGCTTCTCATCAACCCCTCCGCTGCGCATCAACTCCGCCGCTCCGTCGCTGCGCATCCCCTCCTCATGCAACAAAAAGTTAGCAACAACAAGTACATAAAAAATAAAAATAAAAATATATAATTGTATTTGTATATTGTTCATGTGGCTGTTAATTAGTTTTCTTAATTATAAATAAATGTAGGAGAGAAACAAAACAAGTAAAGAGATGGTTTTAATTGTGATGATAACTGAAGTTAACAATAAGTATGTTATATACAAAATAAAAATATATACTTATTAAAATAAAAATATTAGCATGTTTTGAAGACTAAAAGGTCCACGAGGTTACCATTCTTAATAAATCATTCTAAACACATGTTATAAGTTGGGGGCAGTTAGGGGTGTTCAGAAAACCGAGCGAACTGAAGGACCGAACCGTCTTATTTTTGTCGTTTTTTTTTTTATAATCGGTTCGTTCCCGATTTTTTTTAAAAACCGACTGAGTCGGTCCGATCCTCGGATTTGGGCTTGACAGGGTTGATCTGGACAGACCCGGACCGACAAGAATTAAATATATATATATTTTTTTATATTTTATGTGTGTCACTTGTGCTCCTATTAGTGTGTAATGTAAAATAAACAAAAGATTGAGGTTAAAATAGTTAAAATGATAAAATGTCTAACTAAACAAAAACCCTTTTCCTTTTCTTTTCTTTTCTATCAAGATATCGGCCGTTCCTTCCTTTCTTTTCTATCATCTCTCTCACCCAAACCAAAACCAAAACAAAAAACAAAACCATCTCTCTCACATCTCACATCCCACCCAAAGCCATCCTCTCCACCATCCAAGTTCCAACCAAGCCCCGGCCTGCCGCCGATTGCCAGATCTGCCGCCGGACTGCCGCCGATCTCCCTTGTTGCTGCCGACTTTCCAGATCTCCCTTGCTGCCGACATTGCTGCCGCCGTCGCCGATTGCTTTCAGTCAGGTATTTTTTTTGGGCTCACAAGCATTTAGTCCTACATTATGAATTTTTTTTAGTGATCAATCCTAGGCTTTTTTATTTTGGATGTTAGTCCTATCCCTACTACAAAGGTGCTGAGTGAAAAAAAACTGGTTACCCAGGAAAATAGGAGCAGCTGATTTTTAAAAACACACAAAATGGGTATAACGGTTGGAAATTTAGAACTGCCAACAATTAAAAGAAGATGTAGGATCGGACCTTTGTAAAACATGGGTGCATAGGACTGATCACAATTTTTTTTTTTTTTATCATTTTTTTTTTTTTTTTATATATATATATATAAACAGTTAAAAACTGTTTTATATGTATATTTATATATTTTTAACTGTTAAAATATATAAATCTTAAGACCGACAAACTAAACCGAACCGACCTTGTAACAAACCGAACCGAATAGGGTCGGTTAACCGACATAATTGGTCCGGTCTTGGTCCATTTTTTTAGAGGACCGACATAGTCGGTCCGGTCCAAAAAAAACTTCAAAACCGAACCGGACCGTGCAGTTGTATCATCAAAATACACTATTCAATGAAGTAGGTGAAATTAGAAGAAAAGAAAGAACAAAATAAACTTGAAGGAGCAAATTGAAATGTAATAAAAGTCTAAGGGGTTAAACTGCAACTTAGTGGTATATTAGGCGAGTATTTTCTTTTTCTCCACGTATTCTTTTTGTCTCCCTCCCCTCCCGATCTGTCTCTATTTGTTTTGCTGTTTCATCTTCATCTTCATCTTCATCTTCATCTTCATCTGGTAAAGGTATGTCTTTCTCCAAATCATGAGATTTAGGATTCATATCGAAAGCACCAGATTTGGGGCCTGTTGAAATTCTGGTTTTTCATTTTAGGGTTCTTGCTTGTGAGTTAATGTTGATTTGTTGTGTTGTCTTGTGTATGTATCCCAAACCCCTTCAAGAAAATGTCCGTCAGTTGTTCACCTGGCCGGAATCGTTGCATTGTCCCTGTTATTTATACCTGGCCGGAATACCAGTCCCACTAGATCCGTCCACCTGGCCGAAATACCAGTTGTAGTCCCTGGCCAGAGTTTATACCTGGCCGAATACCAGTTGTGTTGTCCATGATTTTTTATTTAATATGAAGGGGTTTGATTTTAGTAGCTCTTGTTGAAAACTGCTATGTATACCCAATTGAATACTTGATGAAACAAATTGTATTAATGTTTACTTATAATACAAACTGTATTAATGTTTAATAATACAACTGCTATGTATACGCAATTGAATACTTGATGAAACAAACTGTATCAATGTTAGTTATCGGGAAAAAAACGATTTGAGATTCTGGTAGTTACTTGGAAAAAACCGAACTGAAACCGAAATTACCGAAACAAAAAAAAACCAAAAATACCCAAAAAACCGAAATACCTGCCGGTTTGGTTTTGGTTTTTGTTTTGATGTACCGGTTGGTAAATTAGTACAAACGTTTTTACCGGTTTTGGTATTGGTAAGGGGTCGTTACCGACCATACCGTACCGATTGCACCCATAGTTTTGATATTGTGACAGTAATACGTTCCTATCATTGCCACTTTCTTTTCTTATGATTCGGGATCTGTTTTTGTATTGTATATCCTTAAACTATTTACTCATCTACGTATTTAATCTGTAGATTGCTTGTTTGATTTGCACACTCTTTTGTTTAATCTCCACTACTCATGTTGATAATATCAACTTTTTTCATTTTAAATTAAATGTCAGAATGTGCATTTATTTATTTGTTGTGGAATGAGTTGTCTCTCTGTGTCATTTATAATATCAATAGAATTCTAATCAGAGTGACTGATCAATAGGAACCGCTAAATCCCTCGTACTACTTCATAATAGATATCAACTGGTACTAGTTCGTAATAGATATCAACTTGGATCCAAAAATATAGATTTTTTTAATATTATTATGTGGCTGTTTGTATATGTCCATTAATGAGTTTGTATGTCTCATAATATCTAATAATTTTTTGTTTGATAATACCTAATAATATTACTTCCGGAAAAAAGGGTCTGTTAATATTTATTAATATTATATGTTTGTATATGTCCATCAATGAGTGCTTCCACTTCCCTCACTGTTTTCGTCTACTACAATTATAAATAATGAGGTAAATGGCTAAAGAAGATACGTTACGTTCTGGACCGAACAAGACCCAGACCAAGGGTTCGGTCCGGTTTTTGTCTTGAATTTTATAGGACCACCCCTAATTGGAGGTTTCTCTCGAATATGTGTCCCATCACTTATTCCGATGAGAGTTGTGAATTCAACACTTTATAAATATATGATTTTCCAAGAATAATTACATAGTACAATCCATGAATACAATGCCAATTACTCTCTATTGCCATATCTCTTATAATATATACCATAACTTAGAAATCCATTTCTAGTGCATAACTCATTTTTTTGCACAGTTGGGTTATGACAATCACCATGAAACAAATTGGCATATTGTATGTGCCACTTGCGATTTAACTAATAAGCCAGTGAGGTTTCACAAGCTGTTGTTTCAATTCATAATGATATGCAACTGAAACAAGTTCATTTTATAGCAGGGGCTGTTCATATTCTTCCGGTCTAAAATACGTTGTAGCTCACTTGAGGGGAATGATATAGTGGTGCCGTGGTATGGCAATCAGATTTTAGTATCAATTTTGAGATCTATAGTATTACCTTTTTCATAATACAAACCAAAATTATTATTAAATCTCAAAATAATCGAAACAGTGGACAAGAAGATGTTTACTCAAGAGACGACAAACTCAAACGATTGAGAAACAAACAAAAAACAACTAAACTCCAAATAGGTAATATGGTTTTAACTTTCAAAACACAACCACTTATATTCAAGGTTCTAAAAGGCGTGAGGCGTGGTCTATGTGTGGAGGTCAAGCATCAAACATTAGGAGCTTAGGCATGAAAAGGCGTTTTTTTTAAAAATAATTGTACTAAAGCTTATAAAACAATAAAATCAGAAATATAATCATAACTCACGTAAAAAACATAAGCATAAATTAGGTTTATCATCCAACATCACTGGAATTTATTTTTGGATCATTGGATGCATTGGAGGAAGGCTCGTTTGGTTCCGTAGACGTTGAGTTCTAAAAGCGTAAATATAAGCACAAACATATAACAACATAATTTAATTTTGTTTGGTTCAGAAATATAACAATGGAAAACCACTGCTTTTGTAATTTTATAACAGCGAAAAAAAATAACAGCAGTTCATAATGACAGAAAAAAATAACAGCAGTTTATAATTTCTGAACCAATGGAAAACCACTACTGTTGTAACCAAGGCAAGTCGGAGAGGTTATTAGTCCCATTAAACTTTTTAGTCCCTTTAAAATTATTAGTCCAAGTCAGAGATGTTCAATGTGGCCCTGATTGAAAACCACTACTGTTGTATGCTGTTGTAAATGATCCCTTGATCGAAATCCCTTTCTTATATACAAGAAAGGGTTTAAAAAAATAACTCAAATCAAAAGAAACTGAAAGATATACAAGAAATATGAAAAAACTCGAAGAGGGAGAGGGAGAAGTCTGAGAGGTCTGTCGGAGGTTTCGGTTAGGGTTTATGGCCGAAATGGGGAGAGGGTTTATGACCGGAATGGGGAGAGGGTTCGGTTAGGGTTTTGCTTTATTTGAATTGATTAGGGCGCCTTTTTTTAGTTTCAGTTTGTTAATAAGTTAGGGATTAGATTAGCAGAAGAGAAAAACAAAACAAAAAAAATTCCTGTCCTAACAAAATGGCGCTGTTTAACTAAAAAAAGGCTTTCAGCCAAAACGACGTCGATTAACCAATTTAAAAAAAAATGCATTACGCACATATATGCGTGTGAAACGTTGACCTCCTTACATGGGCGCTGACCTGACTTTTGCCACATCATCCCATATGTGCTTCGTTTCTAAAAAGCATCACGCGCCAATGCGCACATTTTAGAACACTACTTATATGCATTCGTTCTAGGTTCTGCCGATAAAAAACCCCGGAGATGCCTTAAATTGATTTTGTCCCAAAGCTTTTCTTTCTCTATCTTCATGTCCTCAAAGATTCTCGATCTCGAGTTCTGCTCTATCTACATATGCAAAAAGCTGCCATTGCTATGTACAATATCCAAATGGAAATTTTGATATGTTTTCTCCTTGCTAGATATGTAGGAAGAAACCCTCTGATTCCGAACTCTCCATGTCACTTTCCTCCAAATGAACGAGGCTACTTTACAATGAACGAGTAAATGATATAACTTCTCGAGATGATTTTATCACATAACTCACTAATTCAGAGAGAGATGCCAATTTGGACTTCTCTTCTGAAAGTCTAAAGTACTAACTTTTTGAGTGTCATAAGTCAAGAGAACTACTACTTTTTAAAAGGTATATGCTGTCCATGTAAGTTGAAGGGTGCATCAGAATCCCGCATCACCTAACTTCCACTCCCTAGCATCTCTGACCCTTTAGTCACACCCATCGACCTTATTAATGAAAACACAAATTGTTCAATGTCAAGTTATTTTCTCATGAATTCAGGATACTAAAAATAAGTGTCATTGGATTGAGAGTACAAAGCAGCAACATGTTGATTCTTGTTAGAAGATTTGGTACCGAGACGGTAATGTAGATACAACTTCTCGCCTCTCGAAACACCCTCTCCAAAGCAAATAAAGTATCGATCCCTCGCCTTGAGGGCCATACAAGGGAGGAAAGAGCCTAAAGCCTCTTGAAAAAACTGTAGGGCCAAGGGCTTCTAAAAGTTTCCCTCGTATTCATATTGAAACCCCACCCATTTTTATTTAAGCCATAGATGCTTTTGATGGTTAAGGTTTCCCTTTTCAATGGGAAACACCACTACTTACCCCCCCCCCCCCCCCCACCCACCCACCCCACCCAACACACATTTTTTTTTTTGTCTTCGAAACTTCTTTCCACTTGGGAAGGTTGTTTTTCTTATCTACTTTCAAAAGTGAGAGGAAATTGAGGGAAAAGAGGGTTGGTGAGGTATCATTAATTACTATAGTAGGATATTAATTATTACTCCCTTCGTCACAAATTAAGGGTAATGTATGCGGGGCTCACGGGAATCATTTGTATTTTTGCATTTATTATTTTTCATTTTTAGTTGTCTTTATTAGGTTTAGTGGGGCATTTAGGTATTATGTAATAAAGAATGTTATGGTCCATGTCATATCACCCATGACATCGCATGTGACCTAAGCATTCCTTAATGCCCTCTTTAGTCATTTTGTCTTTTTTGATTATCTTGACTAACAAGATAACTTAGCCTATAAATAAGACAACTAGGCCTCCTTTTCTCCTTACTATTTTGAGAGATGAATTAGAGAGTTTAATTGGGTCTTTGTCCTATAAATTCTTCTTTTGTGGAGTTTTGAGATTTAATCGCTTTCACTCCAACTTACATATCATATTGGTATTAGAGCATTGTTCGCTCTTGATGTGGTCGTTGTAGTTGTTGTAGAGCCATGGATAGGGTTCAAGAAAATCGACTATCCACTCCTCCAAACTATACCTCCTTCGTATGTGGTCAAGCGGCACCACCATACCCGCCAAACCCTAAACCCGAATCTTCAAATTTTAGATTTAAATCCAAACATCCCCAAACCCCTAGATTTGGATTCCTCTGGCGTACCTTAGTTGCCCTCCCTCATTTTCATACTTCCGGTGATTGTCGCTAGGGCAAAATGAGGTCGGACATCCGAAGGACGTCGACGAACCTCTAGAAACTTCAACCTGCCCGCATTGTTCAGATTTGCTAAAAACAGAATCCCGATAGGGGTCAAAACCCCCTTTTCTCCTTGCGAACCGATGTATCCAAGCATGACCGACCTTCGCCGATGTTCGAAGAACCTTTTCGGCTTCCTGCGAAGGTCAGTGACCCACCCCCGCTACATATTGACGCAAGATACAACAAGAATCATCCTATCCATCATTAAACAAGCGACTAACAATTGGGATCCCATTTTTCCGCCCCACCAGCCATCGCTCAGGAGACCCTTTGGTGTCGCCAGCATAAGGTGAAGGTCGTCGGACTAGAACGGACCTCGTTGGGGCTCCGACAAGCCTAGGAAATGTCATGGCAGCAACCCCCATTCGCAATCCACAAACCCTAGTTAGAGTTTATCTAGTTGAAGCCAAATATGAAGGTAATACCAACTTTACCCTTTCTTCTTTTAATTCCAAGTCTATCCCCGACTTATAAAGTTTTAAAAAATGCACTAACACTCGTTGAAATCATTTTCAAACTCAACACCCCCAAAATATTTAGAAATTCACCCCCCACTATTGAAAATTATTTCAAGCCTCCACCCTCACTCGAAATGTACATTTCAACCCCCCTAAGTTTATGAAAATCACGATTCAACCCTTGCATTTTCCCAAACCCTCAATTCAAGCCCAACTTCATCCCTCGATACCTATTGTCAATTTGATATGTTGTGGAACCTATGTTGATTATGAGCATGATATGGAGGTTTGTACTGAATTCATGTGGTTGAGTCGTACTCTCATCGAAGAACTCCAAACCCACATCGACAACTTGGACAAAGTGGGTGACACTTTACATAAAAAGCTTCTGAGCTTTCAATTAAGTGCCATCTCCATCGGAGAGTATCAAACGAGCCACTACTGCTTAAGCCAATGCCGCACGAAGTACTTTGAGGTAGTGGCAACGCGTGATCATTGGGTATGTTCGTGTACGATGATGATGCTCGCCACCCAATTACGTATAGTGATGGCTTCTCTGAGGCTGCCGAGGATCCGTTATTGGATTGTATGGATCCTTAGTTTTTTCCTTGTGATTTCATTCCTATTTTTTGATGAAGATGGATGGATTACATGTAATCGTTTTCGCGATTTAGAGGTTTTTGAGTTTAGGGACTTTTTTCATCTTCGGGGAGGATGTTGGGTTTGTTATCAGGGATTAGTTCGACATTTATATTGTGGACGGTTGGATGACTTGCACGCATTTTTGCGAGGTGGGGAGGCATATGATATGGTTTATTTCTTCTCAATCTTTGCGAGTGATGATGATTTTGATGGAGTTAGTATGACGGTTGTTTCTCTCGAGCGCGACTCATTGATTTGGGTGCCTGAGATTGATCAAGGGTATGGGGATCCGTTGTGGAAGGCGTTTGAGGCCCGTTGAATGGTTGAGTTAGGGAGCCTAGTTTCATGAGTGCTCATCATGGGAGACTCGTACCACATTTGGCATCGCCGGCGCTTCTCGAGGCGTCGGTGTGATGGTTTTCATCTTAGCAATTTTCGAGGTCTCATTCTTTCCGGGACTTCATGACTCCTCTTGGGTACATTATGCTAGTAGATATGTGGGCCGTTTCTGATGAAAGCTTCCCTTTTAAATGGGGGAGTCCATTGATGGGTGTTTTGATCCCTTGCTGGTGACCTCAAATGCTCGGGACGAGCTTTTTCAACTGTGGGAGATTGATGTATCTGGTGCTCATGAGAATCATTTGTATTTTCGCTTTTATTATTTTTCATCTTTTAGTTGTAGTTATTAGGTTTAGAGGGGTCGATTTTAGGTATCGTGTAATAAATAATATTCTGGTCCATGTGATATCATTAGTGATGTCACCCATGACATTACATGTGACCTAAGCATTCCTTAGTACCCCCGTTTAGTTTTTTTTTTCTCTTGGTTATATTGATTAGCAAGATAACTTAGCGTATAAATAAGGCCATTAGGTCTCCTTTACTCATTCCTATTGTGAGAGAGAGGTGAATTAGAGAGATTAGTTGGGCCTTTTAGCCTTTAAATTGTTCTTTTGTGTAGTTTTTAGATTAAATCGCTTCCTACTACACATCAAAAGCTTTTAACTACACATCGAAGAGTCCTATTTTCTTTTTTGGAATGTCTAAAATAAGAGTACGCTTTCCTTTTTTAGACATAATTAATGAACCAAATTATACAAATAGTGAAGTAATCTTGATATTGGCATTGATTGTATTTTAAAAACTGTAATTTGATCCGGAGATATAATTGGCTGAATGTGTATATTTTAGTTTTCACTCTTTCCTACAATCCTACTACAAAAAGTTGGAATGAAGGATAGTTTCTTTCCCTCTTAAATTTACTTTCCCTCCTTCCTACTAATTAAAACTGGAAAAAGATATTCTTTTCTTTTTTGGGTGGAAATCTAGAACTCCCTCTTTTTTTTTGCTTTTTCCATCATTCCCACTATATGGAGCACAAGTATATCTGATCCCATTGCCAATTTGATTTTAATTGTGGTTTGACTAAAATTCTATTGCAGGGTTTATCCATAGCAGCACACATCCCCTTTTCCAATATATGGATAATAGAAACTTCACCTTGGTAAGGTTCACTTTGGCCATAAGAAATTTTTTATCTAGGCTTGGTACGAAGTTAGGGGTGATAGTTTGCTTCTACAGGTGGGGGGGACTTGCCCTTACTGTTATACAATATTATTTCTACTTCCACAGCTACAATGGTGAATGGTTTTGATTTCACAACGAAGGCAGTAATTGGCCGTCGTGAGTACTGAACAGAATTGTAACTGTGAATTACTTGAAGCCTAATTCTTAAAGAAGGAAAAAAAAACTTTAACCCTACTGTAACAAGTCAAAACAGCAAATATAGAATCCACAATATAAGTTTCCGAGTAGACCATGATCACAATTCCATTGATTGTGTCAAGTCACAGTGTTTTATCATTTTTTTTGAGAGGTACACATTGTGATTTGTCATTGATCTTGTAATTGTCGAGTCTCATTTCAATTGTGACAGCTTACAATGCATAATCATATGTTAGTCATCCATATTTTTCTTACTATTAAATTTTGTTCGAATGTTTTTATTCAATTCAAGTTTGTATAATATCTAATTGCTCGGTTAGTTTAAATTTGCAGACTCCAAATTTGACAGCTGTGACCATGTCTTCATCGTATCTCCCAGCAACCACAGAGTCACTCATTCAGGCCTCAGAAGCCATAGCCCCATCCGAGTCCATCTCCATCCTTTATCGCATACTCGAAAACCCTTCATCATCTTCTGAAGCTCTAAGGATAAAAGAGCAGGCCATCTCCACACTCTCAGATCTCCTTAAACAAGAGAACAGGGCAGAGGAACTCCGGAACCTTCTGACCCAACTGCGCCCATTCTTTTCCTTAATCCCAAAGGCAAAAACAGCAAAAATCGTTCGGGGTGTCATTGACGCTGTAGCTAAGATACCCGGGACGTCCTCTCTTCAAATCTCCCTCTGCAAAGAAATAGTTCAGTGGGCCCGCGATGAGAAGCGAACCTTCTTACGTCAGCGAATTGAGGCCAGGCTGGCGGCTCTTTTGATGGAAAGCAAGGAGTATTCCGAGGCATTAACCCTCCTCTCGAGCTTGATCAAGGAGGTGAGAAGGTTGGACGATAAGCTTCTCCTTGTCGAGATAGACCTGTTAGAGAGCAAACTCCATTTCTCTCTGAGAAACCTCCCAAAAGCAAAAGCTGCCCTCACTGCAGCTAGAACGGCCGCTAATGCCATTTACGTGCCACCAGCTCAGCAAGGGGTTATCGATTTGCAGAGCGGGATTCTCCATGCTGAAGAGAAGGATTACAAAACCGCATACAGCTATTTCTTTGAAGCGTTTGAGGCCTTTAATGCCCTCGAGGATCCACAAGCGGTGTACAGTTTGAAATACATGCTGTTGTGCAAAATCATGGTGAGTCAGGCCGATGACGTGGCGGGGATAATATCATCTGCAAAAGTGGGGTTGCAGTATCAGGGCCCAGAACTTGATGCAATGAAAGCCGTAGCTGATGCTCACTCGAAACGTTCTTTGAAGCTCTTTGAGACTGCCCTTAGGGACTTTAAGGCACAGCTTGAGGAGGACCCTATTGTTCACAGGCACCTCTCGTCCCTCTATGACACGCTGATGGAACAGAATCTTTGTAGGTTAATTGAGCCTTTTTCGAGGGTTGAGATTGCTCATATTGCTGAGCTGATTGAGTTGCCTGCGGATCATGTGGAGAAGAAACTGTCTCAGATGATTTTAGATAAGAAGTTTGCAGGGACTTTAGATCAGGGTGCGGGTTGCTTAGTGATCTTTGATGATCCCAAGACAGATGCGATATATCCTGCGACTTTGGAGACCATTTCAAATGTTGGGAAGGTTGTGGATAGCCTTTATGTGAGGTCTGCTAAAATAATGGCGTAATGTTGAGGTCGTATTTGTCCTATTTTGCATTCTCTTATGGGACAATATTTGTAATAGTCTGGATTATTTGCTTGATAGCAAGTGTTTCTCTCTTTCTCCAGGCCGATGGTGTGTTTTGACATTTTACTAGTGACCCAACATGTGGGGAAACTGACTTAGAAGAGTTGATCTGTTTGATGAACTTGTGTTTTTGCAACTTTACTATTGCGTTTATTGTCTACTTTCATGCAATGTTACTTTGGAGTTGTGTCAATACTTATTGCTTGCAGGTAGGTTAACTTCCTAATCAATCAGATTCTCTATAGTTTTTCCATTCACTGTTTCCTACTAATATGCTCTGTATTCGCAGCTAATGATGATGGAGAATTTGACAAGAATAGAGTTGCCACTTTATAAGTTGCGATGTGACACCGTGGGGATTATACTAAACAATACATTGAGAGATTTATGCGATGTGACACCGATGGTTTTTAAACGGGGAAAAAAGTTTTTAAACAATACATTGGAGTTGTGAAGATTTGAATAAGTTTAAGATTTCATTTTCATTTTTACTAATATATTTTTTATCATTTTACTAAAAAAACCTGTAATACTTTACCCTTGAGAGAACTGATTTTAAAAAGGAGGATGGACCGGGTTGGGTTGGGTTCGAGCCTATTTAATTTTTTATGGGTAAGGCTTGTGCTCAACAATATTGGTTGAGGCCGCGCTAGGGCCTTTGTAGGAAATGTTATTGTGAGGTGTCAGTCCAACCTACCATGGAGAGCACTACCTTTGTAGGGTGTTTGGTTCGTGGTAAAGTTGGGTGGAATTTGATTCCTTCCGAAAATTCATGGGAAAGTGTAAGATTATTGTGTTTGGTGTGAGGTTAAGTTGCATGAGAATGTGTGACCAAATGAAATCAGATTACCTTCGATGTGGGAAAGTGGGTGGGAAAGTGGGTGGAATCAAAACTCATCAAATATAGGTGGGATTCTTACTTTTCCGTGAGAATCTATAAAAATAATTTTTGTGAAGACAAAAATGCCCTTAAAAATATTAAATTATAAAAACTACTCATAAAATCTAAACATTTATTTTGTGAAGACAATTTTGTTATGTAAGTTTGTATTAAATTTAAAGCCGAACAAAATTTTTTAGGCATTTTTTCTACTCATGTAATAATTAATTTGATTAACTTACAATATAATACATACATATCTACAATAAATTATTATATTTGTTAAATATTGGAAAATAAATATTAAAAAAATAAGCATATTTGAGTTCATACATTTATAAATAGTGAACCGTAATATTGTGTATAAATGCCTGCGCGCGCGCGCACGCGCACACACACACACACACACACACACACACACACACACATATATATAATGTTCTTGTGCGAACTAATCCGCATTTGAAGAATGCGAACCGGACATATGTCACTTAACGGTGCACCCTAAAAATTATCGCCTAAATTATAGGCACACTCTCTCTCTTTTCTGGGCTCACCGCCAGGTGACACATGTCCGGTCTGCATTCTTAAAATGCGGACTAGTCCGCACAAGAGCAGGAGTATATATATATAGATGGATAGATAGAGAGATAGAGAGAGAGAGAGAGAGAGAGAGAGGTTCTCATGCATACCCCAGTTTGCATACCGCTGGAGCGGACCAATTTTGATAAAATAGTAAAAAAAATATTTTTGAGCTAATTTTTTTTATATATAGTTTTTAAACATTTCAGTAGGGCCATATAAAAAAAATCAGCTCAAAATGAATTTTTTTACTATTTTAAAAAAATCGGTCAAACTTTGTCAGTTTTTAATAACTTAAAAACAACTTAAAAACTGACAAAGTTTGACTGATTTTTTTAAAATAGCAAAGAAATTCATTTTGAGCTGATTATTTTTTTATGGTCCTATTGAAATGTTTATAAATCATAAAAAAAAAATCAGCCAAAAAATATTTTTTTTGCTATTTTAAAAAAATGGTCCTCATTCAGGGTCCTCAAATTGTGACCTCACTTGATCCTTTCCCTATATATATATATATATATATACGGTCAGGCTCCTGTGCGGATTTAAGTATGCGGATAGAATGCGAATTAGCTGTCTTCCAAAAAAGTCTTTGGATCGCGTTTGTCTTTTATGGACCGCTTAGGGACCACTTTCTCTTTCTAAGGTTTCTGGGAATATAAATTTCTACCTTAATAATTTCTAGAGTCTAAGCTTATTTTAAAGTCTAATTAGTGTGGAATGAGGAATGGTTCGGGGCTACCTCTTAAGCTTTCTCCATCACTATTGTACTGTATTTCAGAATAGTGAGGATTATCTATATAAATATTTTCTTCAGGGTGTCTAGAGATTTCAAGAGGTTTTGAAGGAAAATAATCTAACCTTAAACACCTTATGCGGTATTGTGGTTTTATACGTCTAGTCTCTTTATATATCTGATTAATAATATAAATTATATTGTTTTGTATAAATTCTTCTAACTCACTGTCACCGTAGGATGACAAAAAATTTATATATGTTCTTGGTGAAGCTGTTTCTACGAATTTAAGGAGTAGATAAATTCCTCCTTATCTAATTAAGGTGGCTCTAGTCTCAGCTAACCTTTTGCGTTTAATATATTTTAATACGTCTATAGTATCTTTAAGTATTCTAGTATATTCTTAGTATTTGTCTGGTTCTGAAAGTTCTTCTGCAAATTTTACAGTTCTTAAGTCTTATTTAAAGAGATCACAGATCTTTGTTCTAAGTATTTCTATTCTAGGCACTTCTCGTACTAATCACTCAATAATTTGGTATATTTATTTGTAAGTACCTCCTGCGTATATTAAAGCAGTTTCTATAAGTAGTTTTTCTTTTGGGTTTGTGAGAGTCCACTCTTGAATTTCTCTTGTTAAGTCTGGATTTGTTTGATTAACAAACACTAAAAAGTCTGTAGTTATCTGAAGGCTCATGCAAGTATTTTTAACAATAATATTTGAAATAACTAAGGGTTTGGTTCGAGTTTATACCATCCTTTTGGTCTGCAATTCCTTTATCTTCTTTCCTTCGTCTCTTCAGTTTGTTACTATTCTTCTCCGATATGTGCCTCTTGCAACTCTCTCTTTATGTATCGCACCTTAATCCACTAGTTTGCCGTTGGACCCGTTTCCTGCCCTGTACGTCACCACGCCTAACGCCCACCTGGTTAACGGCTCACGACAAATCGACACCTGACGGCGATTCAACAGTATAACACCTACGTGCTACACCAGAGGTTCCATACAGTAGTCCTCTATGAACAGAAAGTTAGAGACGTTTGGACAATAATAACAACTTAACATAAGAGATTTATGGAAAAGAAAATACTTTCATTGCATAACATAAATACAACTCTCCCCTCTCCCCTAACTATGAGAGGTTTACTCACTCATATACATATTACTTTCTACTCTCTATTGATCTCTCTCTCTCTCTCTCTCTCTCTCTCTCTCAAACTTCAGATATCTCTTTCTTCGATAGACGCTCCTTTTTATAATAACAAGGGCACATACAAATGACTTGCAACTGGTCGTGAAAAAAAAATCGGAGGGAAGCATACAATAATTAAAGTCTTTACTTTACAGAAAGCAATTCCATCGCCTATTAATAATTCTGGCAGGTCTTTGTCTGAGTCATTACTTTTTTGAAAAAGAGGTGTCTGGTGGCCCGCAGGTCAAGTCTATGAAAAGAATCAGTCGTCTTGTGATTACAACGAATCTTTTGCAAGTGGTCTAAATAATTGAATCTTCCGTCTTTAATAATTCGTTGAATATAGTGGGACCCTTTTATGTCCCGTCTGCTTCTTTCGTTGTCTTTTCGACATTGTCTTTATCTGGTAGAGCATTATTGTTGAAGTATTCATCAATGAGGCCCACCACTCTAATGCCGGCTGGCAAAACTATTTCTACCATTTCTCTGGATTCCTTTTTGAGCCTTCCATTGAATGGCTCATCTGCTTGGATAATCAGGTCTTCCATATGGTACACAGTGTACTATCTTTCTCGACTTGTCAATAACTCCATAATTTCTATTGTCTCCATAGCTTGGGTAATTTGGAGTTTGGACTTGTCAACAGTTAGGTCTTTAGTTTCGTCTTCAGATAGGATCTCAACGTCTTCGAATGAAAAAGTGGAGAATTTAATGCGTCTAAATCCTTCAACTCTCATTCCTCTACAGGAACTTAGAGTAATCTAGTAAATTCTGGAAAACAGGGGAATAAATTCTTCTACTTTCTTGGCATACTCATGGACTATTTTTCCAAGAGCAATAACGTCTTTTACGGTCTGTATCTGAACGAGTCCAAATGAACCCATGGTCTGTCAAAGTTATCAGTGTCATGTCTATTTTTCCAAAAAGATAAATTTTTGGAACGTCTTTGAAGAAACCCCTAATCATTAAGGCATCTCCATTAATCTCAGATAATAACATATTGAAATGTTCAATAATGCTATCACCCTCTTTTTGGCAGTCTTTTGAAAATGGAATTTTATTATGACCAAATGGTATAACAATCTTAGTCTTAAAAGTCTTTTACTGATAATAAGAATTTTCAACTGGTCTAGTTTTGGAGGATTCTCCAAGAGTCTGAGCATATGTTTGAGTCTGTAGTCTAGGAGTAACATTAATACTGAGTTGAGTCACTACAAGTCTTTGAAGTCTCATGAATCTGGCAACATCTACCAAATTATGTTTGAATTATACCCATAGTTTATTTTTAACATTCCACCACAGGGTGTCTATAAGAGTATTTTCATCATCAAAAAATTCTCGTCTATATTTCATCAAGTATGGGTATCTTTGATCTCGTTTATATTGGAAAAAATACATTTTCTCGATAAGTCTATTCTGGGTAATGATTTCATTCTTAGATTTTCCATGAGAAACTAGAATATCATCAAAAATTTCTAGAATTGGTCTTTCTTGAGAGTCTTGAATATGGATCTGGGTCTGTCTTTGCGTTTTGTCAGCATTTGGTCTTACGCGTCTAAGATAGCCTGCAATGTCTTCCTTATTCAGTCTATTTGTTCCAGAAGAAATCATGATGTCTAAGTCTTCTATTTGCAACATAAAAGAAGATATAATATTAGGGTTAGAAAAAATAGGCTCTCTAGATATGATGTCCATAATGGTATTTTTGCTTCCCTTAATATATATAATAGAGAAATCATAACCATTAAGCAATCGCTGCCATCTAATAAGTTTATTAGTTTTTTATTTGGATAAATCTAAGTCTATGAATTTTACTGCATAAGAAGAGTCAGTATAAACAGTAAAATGTTTAGGTCTAAGTTAAAGCATATATTTTTCTATAGCACTGACTATAGCTAAAACTTCTTTTTTATGGGAAGTGTATCTTGTTTCTGGATCAGTAAAGGTTCCAGAACTATATCTACGAAGTTTCTTCTTTTTAGTCTGATGATTAATGGCAAAATATATTGCTCCCCATTATTTATTAGAGGCATATGTTTCTACTATAAACTGATCTTCAACATTAGGCAGTTCAAGAAAATGGATATTTTTGACTGCTTATTTGACCTGTCTTATTACTTCAAAATCATCTTTAGTTCATTTAAAAGGATTAGTCTTGTCTATTACTTTTAATTTGGAAGTTAGACTTTGTCTTTTTGAAGTAAGGTCTTTAATAAAGTCTGCAACACAATTAAGTAATCCTAAAAATGATTATAATGATTTTCTATCTTTAAGTTGGAAATTCAAGAATCTTTTTGGTTATGTGTTATGCTAAGGATAATTTTTCTTTATTAATATGCATTCCCACAAAGTCTATTTAAGTCTGAAATAATTGCATTTTTTTTTAGAAATAATAATTCCATGTTTATCTAATTCTAAGATAATCTTTTTGAGGTGGTCTATATGTTCTATTTTAGTCTTGCTAGCTATATGAATATCATATATGAAAACAAGACAAAATTCTGAGTAAGGTCTAAAAATATTGTCCATTCATCTTTAGAATACTTTAGGGGCATTCAAGTATCCAAATGGCATCACTAGCCATTCATATTTTCCTTGGGGTACACTAAAATCCGTCCAAGTAATACTGTCTGGGTGCATCTTAATTTTCTTGAAGCCCGATTTACAATCAAACTTGGTAAATATAATTCTATCTTCAATCAGATTGATTAGATTATTCTTATATGGTATCTTATAAGAATCAAATTCACATTTCTTATTAAGGTGTCTATAGTCTATAACCATACGTCTTTTTCCTCTCTTTTGTTCAGACTCATTTTGAACATAGAAGGCAAGATTATTATGTTTACTTTTGCTTTCTCTAATAATGCATAGCTTAAGCATTTCATCTATGTCTTTTTTTTATTTCTTCTCTGTCTTCTTGTGAATATCCTTTTTATAAGTTCCACCATTAATATTGAAATCTGGGTTAATGGGGATAATTTCACAATAACTTTGGTCAATGGGATTTTCTCCAAAAGTAGGCTCTGATAATTGCCTAATCTTTTCTTTTTATGCTTCTATATCCTTTTTCTTTTATTTGGATATAACTTGGACCTTTAATAAGGTTTGTTGGGCATGATCTAAAATATCTTGTTGTATAAGCGCTATTTGCTTATAACATTTTTTATTTGGACACTTACATTCTTTTTGTAAGGGTTTAGTTATTTCTAGGGCTTCTTGTTGATTTGTATGTGAAGAGTGTGTGTGCTCGCGTTCAAATGATCAAGTTATATATAAAACCCTTTTAACACAAACAAACCCTAAACATGCAGCAGTATGTGATTGAATAAATTAATAATCTACGCAAGAACATTCAAACACATGCAATTAAGGAAAAATCCCCCTCAGGGGCAAAACCATTTATTTTCACTATAATTTGTAAGAAAACGGCTTAAAATCGGATTACAATGAAAATACAAGTTGACTAAGAATTACCCTCGGGTATCGGATTCTGTAGTCGCGGCTGGAATTATCCCTTTCCAGTAGGGCTGCAATGAAGAAGAAGAACGGTCTCCTCCACAAGGGTTGAACAAACCAAAGTTGTGTTCTTGGGTTGCAAAAGGATTCACAAAGGTTTAGCAATGATATGTGAATCAAAACATGAGTCTTGGGACTCAAGAATATGAAGACTAGGTGTATTTGGACTCTCAAATTCGTCTCCTAAAGTCTTGCAAAACAACTCTCCCGAAGTTGGTATTTATAGGGAAATCCATGAAGAGACCCACGATTTTAAACTGCTGAAATTCTATCCAGCGTACAGGTACCCCGAACCGGTTCGCCCCTCCGAACCGGTTTGGGTCTGGGTTCGGGAAAGTGTGCTGGGAATTGGTGCTTAAACACTTAGAAAATTTTCCAGACTTTTCAATGAACATATCTCCATTTTCAACGGGCCATAACTTCTTCACCGTAGCTCGGATTGAGGTGCCGTTTCTTCCAGTATCTTTGTTGCGGAAAGATCTTCAACTTTCCAGCTGACCGGTCCTCTGGACGGTGGCTATAAAATTACAAATTTTCCCTTGAACATCCCTCTCATGCCTTGTTTCACTGATTTGACTTCTCTTGCGTTCCACTTGCATTACGAGCCTAGAATCAAGGAACGTGAAGTCGTTGATGCAGATGAGGGACACATTAGTGGAGATAATGCATGCTTGATTCCTAAAATTCGGATAGAGGCCGTCATGTGAGATCGTGAGGTGACGTGCCAAATGTAGCGGCGTACGACATAAATAAATGAAACATTTCGGACATGAGAAAAATGTCCTTACAAATCTCCCCCTATGTCTATGCCGGTACATACATAAAAAATCCGAATTATCAAATATGAAATTGCCTATACAAATCTACCCTCCCATGAACCCAAAACTGGAAAAGGTACAAATGAATAGTCTTCATCGTTTGTTCTTCAATTCTTCAGGAATCTCAAAAATTTTCTCATCAGGGTGTGCAACATATAGATTTGCAATCTTCATACCTACACACATGAGACAAAGCAAATACCACGTGACATATCGAATTTGAAATGAGATAACATGGATATCAATATATGATAAAAACATAAGCAACATCTTAAAAGCTCCCCCAAAATTCAAACTCCCCCATAATATGATAATTCTTTCTCCCCCTTTTTATGATGTCCCCAAATAGACAAATTAGAGAAATAAATCAAATAAGCAAGTGCGGGGTGTCACTAGGATAAAAGCACACCATGAATAAACAGAAAGCAACCAAGTCGATGATAGCGTAAATGACGTGGTGTGATCAAATTCGATAGGAAAATCAATGCATACAAACATGACATATGTGCACGATGAATATTGGATATTCCTAGCGAATGAACTCAAATGCTTCCTTTGGTGTAAAAGAGTGACAGTATAAGATATTGACTCAATCAAATCAACAAATCAAAGCTCAAAATGATTTTCACACCAATAACGTCCAAAATGATTTTTTGCTTTTTCAGGACTTTCAAGGAAGTGCAAACCCGTTCAAAGATTCTCCAACCAAACTCCCTCAGATATAATTTTGAATAGAGGCATTCTAAATTCTCAAACTTTGGAGAATTGATGGTGAAACCTAAGTGGCCCATATTTGGCATGAATTGCTTTTTATTGCCTGTAAATTTTTCGGGCTCTTTTAACCTCTTTGGACCTCGGATATTAAAATTCCTCCATTTTTTAGGTCCTTTTTAACGGTGGCTTTTGCGCAAAGGATAGATGATTACCTTTCGCAGCCCCTCCCCGTTATACAAAAGCACACAGTCTCACCAAAACGGTTTTTACATGCATTCCAATCTTGTCAAGTTTTATCACATATAGTACATTGTATAGACAGGATTGAGGTGAAAACACGCAAGCCAACATGAGATAGATAAGTGCAATAATCAAATATAGCCGTGCATGTGTGCAATAAAGGATATAAGAGTCAAACATGTAGGAAGATATCACTAATTACATCTCAAAGACTCCAATCAGTGTAAAGCACATGGATGAAATGGTGTAGCCTCTCAAATCTCTATCAAACAGTCACATGGATATATGGAATGAAGTTGTGACTTGGCTAACTTACATGCTCATCCATAAAAGAAGCAAATGTAGAAATCTTTTTGGATTTTTCAAAAAAATTTATCAAAATAAAATCTTTTTGTGCTTTTCATAAACAAAATAAAGAAAATCTTTTTGTATTTTTTTCAAAAGAAATATAAAAAGCAAAAAGAATAAAACAAAGTTGTACAACTAAGCAATGGTACATATAAAACAGACTAGCAATAGGAAGCAAATGATATGAACATGAAGAAGCATCCTATTCTAGACATAGACTAACCCCTCAGTCAACTGTGAAAATCCCTAAAGATTTACTAAGACTCTCAAATCTAAGGGCATCTAAAGGTTTCGTGAAAATATCGGCTAACTGACGGTCGGTAGGAACAAAACTCAGGGATACGACTTTCTCTTCAACTAACTGACGAATAAAGTGCTCACGTATCCTGATGTGTTTTGTGCGCGAATGCTGAACTGGATTGCGGGATATGTGTATCGCGCTTGTGTTATCACAGGAAATGGTCATGGTGTCCTGTGATATCCCATAATCCTCCAGCATTTGCTTCATCCACAAGAGTTGTGTGCAACAACTCCCGACGGCTATGTACTCAGCCTCCGCAGTGGACAAAGAAATGGAATTTTGCTTCTTGCTCAGCCAGGAGACAAGAGCAGAACCAAAATAGAAACACCCACCAGAAGTGCTCCTGCATCCATCTACATCCCCAGCCCAATCGGCATCCGAATAGGCGGACAGACGGTCATCAGAATCAAAGGAATACCAAATCCCGTATGAGAGAGTCCCACTCACGTATTTAATAATACGTTTTAGAGCAAGTAAATGTGACTCTTTTGGGGATGCCTGATATCGCGCACAAAATCCAACACTAAAGGCGATGTCGGGACGACTGGCAGTCAAGTAGAGAAGACTACCTATCATACTCCGATATAAGGTTTGCTCTACGTCCTTGACTGAAGTGTCCTTACTAAGCTTGGTAGTGGTACTCATAGGTGTACGTGCATGCTTAGCGGAGTCTAAACCAAATTTCTTCACTAGGTCTCTAGCATACTTGGATTGGGAGATGAACATCCCATCTTCTAGCTGACGAACCTGGAGACCAAGGAAGAATGTAAGCTCACCAACCATGCTCATTTCAAACTCACTTTTCATCTCCTCCTCAAAGTGATGAGCATGCTGGGAGCATGTGGATCCAAAGACTATGTCGTCCACATAGACCTGGGCAGCCAAAATAGCACCGTCATCTCTCCTGACGAACAACGTCATATCTACTCCCCCTCTCTTGAAGCCACGAGCTAAGATATAGGAAGTAAGCCTCTCATACCAAGCACGGGGTGCTTGCTTCAAACCATACAAGGCTTTCCTCAGATAGTAGACGTGCTCAGGGTGCTAAGGGTCTTCAAACCCTTTTGGTTGTTCCACATAAACCTCCTCCTGTAGAATGCCATTCAAAAAGGCACTCTTGACATCCATCTGATACACCTTGAAGCGCAGATGACATGCGATGGCGAGCAGAAGACGGACGGACTCAAGCCTCGCAACAGGAGCAAATGTCTCCCCAAAGTCTACACCCTCTATCTGTGTGTAGCCTTGAGCGACCAACCTAGCCTTATTTCGGATTATGGTACCATTTTCATCCATTTTGTTCTTAAAAATCCACCGGGTACCTATCACATTAATCTCACTAGGTCGGGGGACAAGTTCCCAGACATCATTCTTTTTAAACTGAAGCAACTCATCCTGCATAGCAGATATCCAGTGTTCATCCTTGAGTGCTTCTTTATGGTTCTTGGGCTCGACTTTGGACGTGTAGCAAAGATGGCTAACAACGTTCTCTAGCTGGGCACGAGTCTTGACCCCTAGAGTGGGATCACCAACAATGGCAGAAGGGTCATGACTCTTGCGAACCCAAGCAGGTGTGTCCCCTAACTCAGGAATAGGGTCCACAGAGTGTGAGAGAGGAACAGATAAAACACTGTCAGAACAATCCTCATCCTCACACTGAAGGTTAGGATCAATAACCGTCAAAGGTTCGTCATCTTACACGGTAACGTTTATTGATTCCATAACCCTAGAGCTCGTCAGGTTAAATACCCGGTACGCTCTACAATTCGATGAATATCCTAGAAATATTCCCTCGTCGCTCCGGGAGTCGAACTTTCCTAATTGCTCTCTATCCCGTAGGATGTAGCATTTACTCCCAAAAACACGGAAATACGCCAGGTTGGGCTTCTTGCCGGTCCACAGCTCATAAGGTGTCTGTAGTGTGTGTGGACGCAAATAAACCCTATTCACCGTGTGGCATGCAGTAGACACTGCCTCTGCCCAAAATCTCCTAGAAACTTTACGACCTAGAAGCATAGATCTAGCCATCTCTTGGATCGTTCTATTCTTTCTCTCAACAATCCCATTTTACTGAGGAGTTCTCACAGCAGAAAACTCATGTTTGATCCCAAGGCTATCACAATACAAATCCACCTTTGCTTCCTTGAATTCAGTGTCGTTGTCACTACGTATTCTGTTAATAGTGACACCGTGTTGATTTTGCAGGACACGGCACTTGGTCGTTAAAATTCTACAGCATCGGATTTCTCTCTCAGAAAACCTACAATGGAGTACCTGGAGAAATCATCTACCATCACGAGGATGTACCTCTTACCACCTAGACTCTCAGTACGAGTGGGACCCATAAGATCCATGTGAATCAACTCCAGAACACGAGAGGTGGTAATGGTATGCAACTTCCTATGAGGACTACGAATTTGTTTTCCCAACTGACAGGGTCCACAAACGGTCGAAGTTGACTTTCCAAGAGATGGTAAGCCACGTACTAGGTCCTTTTTAGCTAAACGATTAAGATCTCTAACGTTCACGTGACCTAGACGTTGGTTCCACAGATCCATAGGAGTGATCGTGGCGCTGTTACAGACAAGTGAGGATGTGGGCTCAGTCCCATAGCAATTATCCTCGGTCCTCACCCCTTGCATCAAAAGTTTACCGGCTTGATTGTAGACTTTACACGTGTCCCGGTCAAACTTTACTGCAAAGTCAGTGTCGCACAACTGGCTAATGCTGAGAAGGTTTGCTTTCAAACCTTTGACGTACAAAACATTTTCTAGCTTAGGAAAACCAGGTAACTCGATAGTACCTCATCCTATAATGCTAGACTTACTCCCATCTCCAAAGGTGACTCTGCCATCTTGATAGTCCTCAAGAGTAGTAAAAAATGAGTCATCACCTGTCATGTGTCTGGAGCACCCACTATCAAAATACCACTGAGAGGTATTATGTGCTTTAAGAGCAACATGAACAACAAAAGCCTTTTTATCTTTCTTAGGTACCCAAGTCGAGATGACCTTTTGTTTGCCTTTGTTGTTGTTGGTTTTAGCTGGAATGTGAGAAGCATTCACTAACGGCGACGACATCCGTCGGAATTCTTTCATCAAACTCTGAGTCGTGGCAGCTAAGAACTCAACTCGCTCTCTCAGACTAGAAAATTTATCAGTATGACGTGGTGGAGGAGTAGTACGTCGTGTTCGACCCATACTATAGCAAGATTCCCTAAGGTGGCCTTTTCTTTTGCAATAAGTACAAAAAAGCACAGTCAAAGGCGGACCTTGGTTTGCTTTTCTTGGTCGAACTCTCCTTCGAGGTTTTTTACGGTGACCATAAGGAGTTGTAGTAAACTCAGGAACTGGTCCCGGTGCAATTTGGGACGTGGAGGCACCATCATATCCAATTCCTTGACGATCACCAAAACCTAAAGCGGGGCCGAGGAGCATCTTTCCCATCTTCCCAGATCTGTCCTCGATTTGTACCTTGACTTCCCGTGCTTTCTCAAGATCATGAGTCATCTGGGCAACAAGGGGTTCAAGTTTCTTCCGAGTCTCCACGGAGGAATGGAGCTGACTCGTAAGACTAGCCACTTGCTTGATCAAGTCCCCTCTCTCTTTCTACAGAGTACTCTCTCTCTCTCTAAACAAATTCTCATTCTCGACACATGTAGACTCTCTCTCTCTCAGGGCGGTGCAGGTGGAGAACTCTCTTTCTCTCGCTTTCTTTAAATCTTCCTCTAGGCAAGTGATCTTAATAACTAACGCTTTGTTACGCTTTTTAGTTTTAAAAGACTCAGAATATAACTCACCGTAGGCTCGTTGTATATCACTCTCGCTCTCACTTGTGTCATCCTCCCTCTCACTCGCATCGATCTCACTGTCGAGGTGTCCCTGTGAAGCATCATCCTCAACGTCGTGAGGAGAACTAGGAGTGCTCACTTGGCTGGCCATGAATGCGGTGAAGTTACACTCATACGGTGACTCATCTCCAGAATCCACCGTCTCGACCTCAATGTCGTCACTAAGGGTAGCATTAAGGACAACTTTCCCTTTCTCTCTATTCAGACGATTGGCACACTCAAAAGCTCTATGACCCCTACCATCACACTCAAAACATCTCTCACTTTCTTTCAGAGGAGGATTTTTGGAAACTTTTTCATTTTTCTTTTCAAACTTATTTTTCTCAAATTTCTTTTTATCTTTAAAATTTCCATTTTTCTTAAATTTGAGAATCCTCTTGAATTTTTTTGCGAAAAGAGCCAAATCATCTAAGTCAAAATCGCACTCAGAATCTGACGAGTCAGTCTCTCTCTTTCTAGATGACTCTACCCTCTTTCTAGCTGACCCCTCACTCCTTCTCTCTTGGGCTTTAAGTTCAATTCCCTTATCTTTAGATTTAGCATTTTTAGGGAACATATCAATTTCATCAGTTTGCAAATCTCCTACAAGTTCTTCCAATTTTAGCGTATTTAAATTACCCATAGAATTTAGCACAGTGACTTTAGGGATAAAACGCTTAGGCAAAGAACGAAGAATCTTTTTAACAACTCTAGCATTCGGAATATGTTCACCAAGATTAAAACTAGTATTCACAATGTCAGAAAGTCTAGCATAAATTCATCAAAGCATTCAGAATCATGCATGGTGATTGTTTCAAATTGAGTTGTCAAGTTTTGCAACTTAGACTCTTTCACAGCATTAGTTCCTTCATGGGTGAGTTGTAAAACATCCCATGCCTCTTTTGACGTGGTACACGTCATTATGCGTTTGAACTCATCAGGTGTGACAGACCCAGAAATAGCACTTAGACCCTTAGAATTAAAAGATGACCATTTAATTTCTTCATCAGACCAAGAAATGTCAGGTTTCAAGTTGGTTACATTATCAACAGTCACGGTGGGAGGAGTCCACCCTTATTCAACCAAAATCCAGACACGTTCATCAATGGCTTTTAAAGCCGACCTCATACGGGCTTTCCAATAAGCATAATTTTTCCCGTCAAAAACAGGCATTTTATAATATGACTTCTCCATTTGAACACGCACTTTTTCAAAAATCAATTTTTTCAGAAAATTGATATCTTAGAAAAATTTTGCGAAAAATAGGAATACGCGATAGATTAGCGTAACCCTCTCTGATACCAATTTGAAGAGTGTGTGTGCTCGCGTTCAAATGATCAAGTTATATATAAAACCCTTTTAACACAAACAAACCCTAAACATGCAGCAGTGTGTGATTGAATAAATTAATAATCTACGCAAGAACATTCAAACACATGCAATTAAGGAAAAATCCCCCTCAGGGGCAAAACCATTTATTTTCACTATAATTTGTAAGAAAACGGCTTACAATCGGATTACAATGAAAATACAAGTTGACTAAGAATTACCCTCGGGTATCGGATTCTGTAGTCGCGGCTGGAATTATCCCTTTCCAGTAGGGCTGCAATGAAGAAGAACAACGGTCTCCTCCACAAGGGTTGAACAAACCAAAGTTGTGTTCTTAGGTTGCAAAAGGATTCACAAAGGTTTGGCAATGATATGTGAATCAAAACATGAGTCTTGGGACTCAAGAATATGAAGACTAGGTGTATTTGGACTCTCAAATTCATCTCCTAAAGTCTTGCAAAACAACTCTCCCGAAGTTGATATTTATAGGGAAATCCATGAAGAGACCCACGATTTTAAACTGCTGAAATTCTATCCAGCGTACAGGTACCCCGAACCGGTTCGCCCCTCCGAACCGGTTTGGGTCTGGGTTCGGGAAAGTGTGCTGGGAATTGGTGCTTAAACACTTAGAAAATTTTCCAGACTTTTCAATGAACATATCTCCATTTTCAACGGGCCATAACTTGTTCACCGTAGCTCGGATTGAGGTGCCGTTTCTTCCAGTATCTTTGTTGCGGCAAGCTATTCAACTTTCCAGTTGATCGGTCCTCCAGACGGTGACTGTAAAATTACCAATTTGCCCTTGAACATCCCTCTCATGCCTTTTTTCACTGATTTGACTTCTCTTGCGTTCCACTTGCATTACGAGCCTAGAATCAAGGAACGTGAAGTCGTTGATGCAGATGAGGGACACATTAGTGGAGATAATGCATGCTTGATTCCCGAAATTCGGATAGAGGCCGTCATGTGAGATCGTGAGGTGACGTGCCAAATGTAGCGGCGTACGACATAAATAAATGAAACATTTCGGACATGAGAAAAATGTCCTTACAGTATGTCTAGGTCCACCATGCTCAGTTGAAGAGCTCTGGTGGGATAATTTTCTATAATTAGGTTTGAACTGCATAAGTGTGACATCCTGCCTATCTTAACCACAGATGATCAATCCTTTATTAAAATAACCAGGAATCTCATTTGGTTCATTCTTAGCATCACCGTAAAAAACTTTTTAAATTAATTGCCTCACACTTCCAAAGGATCAGTCAATCTTGACAAATGGAATATCCCATCTTTAAGGTTGCATTAAATTTCTATTCTTTCTTTTAATTATTTTAAGTATTCATGGTTTGTTAGGTTTTTATAACTCTTTTTCTAAGTCTATGTCTGTATAATGCCACCTAGAAGGGCTTTTTTTCCTCGTAATCATATAAATTAGGGGTTAATCCTCTTGCATTAAAAAAAATTAAGCTGGTGCCAAATTTTATCTTTGATTTAACTTAACAACATGTTGAATAAAAATTAATTAACCAACTATCCACACAAGTCTAAACCATTACACGACAGATATATAAATAATAATATCGAATAAACCATCGGTTCCCAACAATAAAATCCAACTACAAGTCTGCAATAATAAACTGAATCTATAAAGTCTAATCAATAAACTAAAGTACTCAATATCTGAAGGGACGACATGCCCAAATAAAATACTGAATCATCAACCTAGTCTAGGAATGAACAACTGAAGCGTCTACACAAAGTCCTGTAAGCCTCCACAATGTTGCATCTACGTATCCCTGGAATGAATCATCAAGATTGAAGTCCCTGTGGCTGGACACCTAAAATGTTTTTGAAAAAGGATATTTTAACATGGGTCAGAGCCCAAAATCATTTGAAAAATATTTAGCATGTAATTAAAATGCAACAATTAAATATGCATTAACACTTTTCATATTTAAGCAGGTGTCGCACTTTCTTGAGGTATTACTCACCCCTCATCTATTGTGCACACCTAACGTTGACCTTCTAACCCCACTAGTTATACTACCCCACCTAACTAGTCCAGTTACAACCTTTCTATCACCCTACTCTAACCCGAGTGTTCCTTATTTTGATTTATAAGTTGTTCTACTCATTAACTTATTTAATCATTTCTACCTTAATTAATCATATAATGTTCACACTAGTTATATCTGAAATACATCTTAATCATATAACGTTCACACTAGTTATATCTAAAATACATTCACACTTCATGTATATATCCCGTATATAATTTTTTACTCATATTATATACGTATTAGTATACTACAACATTCACACACATATCACGTATAGTAACCATCCTCCCGACTAATAACCCACTGAATGCTTGTCTCTACAATGCTATCATATCCCAGGTGTGCTCACTCTAACCCGATTACCACAAGTTGGACTAGCTCACGCCGAACTTTGGTAAAAATATTGCAAATGTAGTGGAGGTAGTCATATTTTCTCGAGAATAAGATCGAATCATACCCAAAACGTCTCACCCCAAAAATAAATCACACTGTAAAATAACGGACGATATGACCTGGGGACTATACTCTCCATGCATTCACTAGCTAGGGTAGTCACCCACATCGTGCAACCTCCAATGATAGCAATAGAGGATTATGCTTTCACATAAATATCATGCACACTGATATTCATAAAACACACATGTATATATATATATATATATATATATATATATATATATATATATATATATATATATAAATCAAATCCGGCTAACCCGTGCCCAACTCCCGTAGCACTAGCCCAATCTCCGAGTCTATTTCCCAAATCTTAATTACATAAGTATTAACTTACATTTATATATCACAACGTATTTTTATTCAAGATACTAAGTACATCTCAATTCATCCCGTATACTAATTTCATCCGAAATTCCCATTCAAATCCATTCATATATTTTCGAGTGTTGTTAATCCTAAACACTCCTAAATCCATACCTCGAATTCATTCCCAACTAATTCTAAGGTAAAAATAATGTTGCTTAATATTTTTCAAAGTCTTACACTCATCTACGGACATCCTCAAATAATCCAAATTGATTTTCCACTAAGATTTTGGTCTTAGACACCCTTCCGTAATAAATTCTTAACTAATTAAAAAAAATCAGAAAAATAAGATGCCGGTGCCCACGCGATCATAACGGAAAGACCTACAATTCCGTGTTTTAAACAAGCAGGTATACCGAACCGGTTCTGCTAGGGGAGAATCGGTTCACCTGTTAATCAAAACGACGTAGTTTTGATTCTGTCAAACTTCATCTTCCCCAATTGTTTTCTTCCATTTTTGTTCACCCAATCCTCCATGGATTCATCTCAAAACTCAACCCAAACATACCCAATGATTAATACATGTTTTCAAAAATTTCTAATCATAAAATACATCATTAAACATTAACGATTCCTACTTAAATCAATTAATCCACGAGTTGGGTTTTCTCAATTTTATTCAAATTCCTCATTCAATCCGATTCTATACTCCAAATTAAATGAGATTAGCTACTGGATTTCGACTCAAATTCAGATTTCAACAACATATGATATCATCCCATCATTAATTTAGCATATATTTTCACAGCAAATTCCTAAATCTCCCCAAACCTATTTTAGCATGTGACAACCCTCCCCAAAACAAGTTTTCTTACACCTACCATGATATGAACATGAGTTTTTGCAAGTAAAAATCACAAGCAAGTTAATTACTTGCCTTATAGGATTCGTAGGGTCTGATTTCACGTGGGAGACGACGAATCTAACAAAGCACCCCCAATTCCTCCTTGAATTTGGTCTCTAAAGTCCCTTCTTTTTCTTCATTCTCTCGTCTCTCAATTTCTAGAGTTTTCAATCTGGGTTATGGTTGCCTATAATTCCAAAACTTAGGCTTAAAACTCCCAATACTTAAATTAGGCTAATTGGCCAAGCCCAAATGTCTCGAACACCCCCGTATGGGCTCGATTATGACTAAAAGGGCTCGGGACCCAAGTACAACCCCCCGGGTACACTATTTTGACTATCTTGATCCTTCCGGAACAAATCGTGACCTCGAAATCGCCATCCGAGTCAGCTTACAATAATTTCCTATCTTGACCTCATATAGTCTACACATAACTCCTCGTTGAGATAAAACACTGCCACGTCACTATCACTCGCTATGATATTAAATAATCATTTATTATTCGCTTAGTAATTATATTGCATAAATATTAATCATTATCTCTCCCGATTAATATTTTAAATAACCACATAATAATTTTTTCACACATGTGGCCTATGTCATCTTATAGGCGTCAACAACACATAATAATAAATTCAATTAAATTACGACAAACGTGTAATTTAAAAATACCCGAATTAATTAAATTATAAATACTAAGAAATACGGGGTGTTAAATACTCTCCCCCTTACAATGAAATTTCGTCCTTGAAATTCGGATATGCCAGGTATTACCACCTCGAATCCTTACACACAACTGCATCCAAGCGTATCAAAAGTTTACTCGCACTAATCTTTTAGTATTTCCACTATACACACACCAATGGTACCGTTTTGACCGAAGGTCTACTTACTACAACCCACGATTAGCGACAAGTCCATTCAAACCTTTACATTCCGATACATTCCTTTATGCCCAAGGTCTCACTTATATAATGACACACAAAACTATTATGAATTCGATAACAATGTCTCAAAAGACGAGCCTCTACTCCACTGGCTCTATCATCTCTATGTTAGAAAAGACCCCACTTTTATAGGTGCTCATTTCCCTTATTGCCATATGTGTCATCTCTCTTCATGGGAGGCACCCTCAGCAACCCCTGACCACTCATTTCATGCCTCAAAACTTTTGTTCACGTCAATATTCTCTCACTACGTTCCATAACTATAGGAAAATGATAAGGATTAACTCAATCCTTGTCGACGGACCATGAATCACTCCAGGTCGGAGAAACTTGTTATTTCCCCATTCTCAACTATCCCATGGGTGGGAAAAAAATCTTCCTATGAAGCCTGAGAAGTCACTTTACAATTAATATCCTGCTACGAGTCATCACATGCATCTCTAACAGTTGTAGTTAATATTTGATATTACTCCAGAAATCCAAAACATGCAATTTCACATTCTCCCACATTCTATATCACCCCTTCCGACTCTCCATCAGCCTACAGTTGACACGTCTAGCTCATGAAGCAACTCCATCTTCATCGCCTCCTGACAATCCCTATCCAAGGTGGAACTTAAGGGTCTCGTCCTGATTTACAACAATATTGGGTGGCACCTTGTGCCGATTCATTTCTCCTCTTTAATAACATACTGGGTATTTTTCCCGGTAGTATAACACACCCCAAATAAATAACGATTATTCCGTTCAGGGTCAATTCACTTCATAACCCAAGGAAAATACTGAACCCTCTGCGATTTTGATAATCCAATAATGAACTTTATCAGTCAGTGTATCCATTCCGTCCATAGAATCATCAATCTATCAAAACAGTCGGGTGGGAAATATCGGACCAACCTTTTCCCTTTATGAGTGCCGTACTTGGAGACAAGTTCATTATGTCTCACTCAATCCGAAATCCATACACTCGACATCTCATGTCACATGGAACATCTTATTTCCCATTTTATGAGATATATAAAAATCATAGCCCGCGTGTTTGCTCCACAACTGTGCACTTCCTAAGCTCTTTTCAATCTGTTAGAATTAACAACCTATCTATGTGCAAACCACTCTACGCATTCGACTCCGCTCCACTTCTCAAAATTGTGGGGTCCTCCCTTGTCACGGGATACCTTTTACATTTTCTTCCAACGTCCTTCGACTCACCTCGGTTGTAAGAGTTTTCTTGTGACCTACACACAGTCAGACTACCTCATTTCCTCGAAAGAAGTTCAGTCCATCATACTATCCCACTCATGTTTCTGACTGGCCCACTGGCATATTTTTAACACCTTTATAACCACTTCCTTATCACGGATGATACTGAAGGTCAAATTAACCAGGGCGCCTATACACCATATATATCGTGCACATTTGCATAATAATCTCTAACGTCCCACACGTAACATACTTATCTCAAGTCCGGCCCCGTATTCTCAGTGTGGCTATACCGTATAGCTAACCTCAATCATCCTACTAAAATGATTTGGTTTTTCCTCGATACTGCTCCACCCATCAACTAGTGGTGCAAAAATTTCCCGGTGCTCCCCACACAGCACTACTTGACACACTACAAGTCTTATATTATATAATAGTTCTCAGCTCATGATTTTGTCCACATACACGTATAACATCCAAAGTTCTAAACCTATGCCCTTGTGCCCAACACATCTCCCAACTCTCAACATCCATTGGGGTTCATTCGTGGGATGTCTCGCAAGCGAAATCTAAATAAGGAACCCCCCGATACACTACTACCTAGCATTGTCGGTCATCGAGATCCGTATGCCCTACGTATATAACCAAAATATCCAAAATCCTATCTCCAAACATACAAGTCTTACTGTACACTCCCACATCTCTAAAGGAGTTATACAACATGACGTTCTCACTATCACTAGTTTTCCCGTGCTAAGTCGATAACGAGCTAAATTTCTTCACTCGGCAGTAAACTTAATATATCCCTAATCATATCAATACAGTTCCTACACACTGTGATCAACTACAACAAGACAACTATAACCTCTTAAGTCTCCTCCATGATATAATATAAACCTGAGCTCAACCTTCTTTCAAGTTACACATTGTCAAACAACACATCCTGCCCTAAAATAATGAACACGATAGTCTTGCTGTAACAGACCACCATCGCTCAACCCGTCGCTAACCAACCCATACCTAGGATACCATCAAACTTGAATATCATCTCTTGAAATGAGTTAACCTACTAGAATACATCCTCTCACTGTCCCCACCCGCTCCCCTGCAGATGGAACCAAAAATAGTCCCGCCACTTAACAGTAAATATATACATACAACAGTAACACTAATGATACACACACTAAACCCGTCTCACGTGAGAACCTAGTGCTAAAAAATACTATAGTTTGCTCGTGTTACACAAAATATTCCCCATTCACCTTAGGATAAGACTCACACTTTCAATTATCACTAGCACTGGTAGTCCAATTGCTCTCTGGACATAACACTCTCGTCCAAATCGATCCAAAAACTTTAACAATAATTGCTCGTGTTGGGCATCCCGCTCCTGTGTCCTAACTCATCGCGGACAGGGTTGATATATGCAGTCCTACTCTCCACACCTAGGACACCATTATGTTTTATCCCCCAGTCTCTAGACCCACTGGCCATATCAGGGTTGTCCTTCTCTCGGACCTGGTAGTATTGACCTCGATTGCTACCCTCGTTGTTCCTTTGGCTCTGCTAGCCCTGTGGAACACACCGCTGGCCCTGACGTCCGTAACTGAATCCACCATCATTTGGTAGGAATTTCATTGATCTAGATCATTTAAATGAGTCGCCTGCTGGGTATCCTCCTGTGGCGCCTCACCAATTACCTTCAGTCTTGCCCTTTTGGCTAGACTATCTAACTCTCTTGGCTCCCTTCTCATGGAATCGTTGATATAAACATTGTAAAAGTACGTTGATTGAGGGTGAAAAGTAGTGCGTGTCAAAATATCAATCGTTATTTTCTGTTCTCCTCCTCAATACAAAAATCTAGACTATTGACTACACTCTTTTAAGGGAGTATAACGGCCAGTTCGAGTATCGAAAAATCCACTGAGACTAGTGCTAGAATTTAATTGGTTTATTACTTCTCAATAAAAGTGTAGAAGATAATTGCTGACAAAATGAAAAAGATAACAAAAGGAAAGGATTAATCTAGGCGTGGGAATATTAAACTAAGTTAACAAAGCGAATAAAAACTATAGGTTGTGTCTGATATCCCTCACCCCGAGTCAATTGGTATAATTGGTTACATGGGCTCACGAGTTGTTAAGATTGTGTCTTGTTTCGACAGTTAATTAAATCAAGAGTTGTCACACCCCTAAATTTGCATAAAAGTCTAATAAGCTATTGGCGTAAACAAATACTTTGAAAATTACGCACGCAAGGTCGTAAATACGGAGCATACATGATATACCCCGTTAAATCTCCTAGGCATAATAACTAGGACAACCCAATCAAAATAAACACGTAAAACTCCATCACCAAAGCAAAGCAACCAATCAACCCATAGGTGAGTTCAATCCAACACAACCTAGACTAAATTATATAGAAAGCATATTGAATGACATGAATTAAATGCAAGAAAGTAAACCTAATTAACAAAGCAATAAATGAAAGCAAGATAAAGAAAGCAATAAATGAAGAAAAACAACTATATTAATGGAGAGGATGATGAATAGTACCAACTTACAAACTCAAAGGTTGTCACACCCAAGGAGGAAGAAGAGAATACCTCCCACCATCCAAACTCTAGCTAAACTAAGCTAACAACTAACTAAAATGAAAGATATCCTTTCTCAAATGAGAGAAAATGGTTTATATACAATCCCAAGAATGGCAAACTTATAATAAAAAGAAGAGCAAATTATTTGTAGAGCCGAATCGATTCGGCCAAGAGCGAATCGATTCGGTATGAGATATCTTAGAAGATTGGCTTCGGGCGAATCGATTCGGCAAGGGCCGAATAGATTCGATTTGCCGAATCGATTCGGCAGGGAGAAATCTAAATGCCAAATGTTTTTATAAATATTTCAATTAGACAAATCGATTCACAGGAAACCGAATCGATTCGGTAACTTAAATAACTGAGACTTCCCCCTAAGCGAAACGATTCTCAAGTGGGTGAATCGATTCACTCTCCTATTTTTGCAATCTTTCTTCTGCTTTGGTTTTTCCCTTCCATCGAAATTCTCGTAACTTCTTCGTTATGGATCAAATTAACGCACCGTTTATGATCACAAGAAGCTTGATGAGATATTGGACCAGTTGCCCAAACTATGAAATGATTGAATTTCCCTTGCGTGTGCGAATTTGTACGAAAACTTGCCAGAATGCGTCTGAACTCCATATAAGTACCGAAATACCTTCAAAAGCTCAATTAACCCATTTAAAGCATGTATATATAGAAATCCGAGGTTTTCTGGTTAACGAGCATAAATATAGGGATTAAGATACCTGAGGGGGCTAATAACGCGTAGGCTAACAGGTGAAATATGTAATATTTGCATTGTATCATACGTTATTGAGGCCATGTGCATAAGTCGTCCTACTCGTGAGTCCATTATCACCCTTAAGAACATTTTCCTCCTCCCTACCTACCTCCCGGTTATGAAGTTCACTTAAACAAATAAATTCTTCATCACAATCGGCCTCTGTTCGCCCATCCCGTGATACTTCTAGAAACTTCCTTCGCATCTTTATCGGAACAGCATATAAAAGAACTTGCGGTCAAACTTCACCCAAAATTTCTTGATTAATTCCTTATCTACTTCCTTATACAAAAATCTCATTTGGTTCATTCTTAGCATCACTGTCAAAACCTTTTTAAATTACTAACCACCTATGTTAAATTAAGCTGGTACTGAATTTTATCTTCGATTTAAGTTAACAACATGCGGAATAAAAATTAATTAACCAACCATCCACACAAGTCTAACCCATTACACGATATATATATAAATAATTATACCGAATAAACCACAAGTTCGCAATAATAAAATTCAACTACAAGTCTACAATAATAAACTGAATCCATAAAGTCTAATCAATAAACTAAAGTACTGAATATCTGAAGGGGCGACATGCCCAAATAAAATACTGAATCATCAACCTAGTCTAAGAAAGTATAACTGAAGCGTCTACATAAAGTCCTGCAAGCCTCTACAATGCTATAGCCCTATATATATACACCCTTTGTCCCCATGATTTGAAGATTCAATCATTTTTTAACTCTGCCATCAAGTCTCTCGCGTGACAATCTAACAGGCCTTGAACCTCGTGCAAGTTGCCTTAATTAACTTACATGCACTTCAAATCCTCTTCATTTATATTGTTGCCTCGCAAGTTAATTCCATTTTATTTTATATTGATGTTTATACCTAAACAGTTATAATATGTCTTTAAATTAAAAGATAAATTCACATGCTACCTATATTATTTGTGTTAAATTGTCTATATTTTCTGTGAACCCTCTTAATATTTTTAACTCCCCTTCTTTATATTTAGACAATTTATGAAGCTTCTTTATGACCATAATTTTCTTGTCCAATCGACCTTTTTGTGCACGTCAGACATATTGATTTAATACATCATAGGGCCATTCTCTGATTGAAAGAGTTCTATTAATCCTCTATACTGTTCTGACATGCGTGTCCTCTTATTTAGTCTACGACAACATATATTGTTTTATAACATTTAAATATGTTTGCTCCATTTTGAAATTCACAAATGGACTATGATACTCTTGGGCCCCACATTGATTTACAACATATGTTTTTATCTTGTTATATCTTACCGACGTTTGTGAACAAAAATGATGTGTTGACTATTATATCACTTGAAAAGAAACCCTTTTATATCTTACTTTTGAACAGTTGATATATCTCACTAAGATTCTCATTTTAACATCTTTACATATCGGATTACTTCTTTCTCTCTCTTGGACTAACATATTTTTGCAGAACCTATATGAGATTATTGACAGGAGGCCTTCAGTCATTTATTTTGAGAATGTTATTATCATGTCTCAATAATCGTTTTTATTAAGAAGCCAACTGGAAAATCAGAGATCATTTTTTTTCCAGCCAGCTTCATCTTAGAAAAACAGGAGCATTTAATGCTCACAATGGTTGTCTCTAACGACTAGTTTTTGAAGTTTCTACTTAAGCATTTAGAGAGCTGCATTTAAGACACAACACAAGAATGAGAATATGAGCAACAACTAGAAAATTTATTAAGAGCATTTATATTTACTACTTAGCTATTGCACTCAAAGGGAGCAATTAATTGTTATATTATGCTCAATAATTGAAGAAGATGACTTGATCCTACACCAACATCATTTATTGAAGTCTCATTAAAGAAGAAGAAACTCATGTTACAAATTGTATTTTAAGGAGTTTTATTATTCTACATTGTACCAAAATAATTAAGATTTATTTGAAGCTTTGGTTTGTAACGGTGATTGGTACCCACCCTCAAGTGGGCTAAAGTATTGGAGCTGGTATTTGCTTTAAGTGTTTGTAAAGTGGTGGATTGATCCTACCGTCAAGTGGATCAGGAATAGTGAAGCGCAAGGAGACGAAACCTGCTCTAAGCGCGTGGATGTACCGGGTTTTGGCCGAACCACGTTAAAATTATGGTGTCACTTATTTTCTGCATTTTATTTGCATATTTTACTTGTACTTGCTTGAATTTATATTTTCACCACTTATAGCTGAAAATTAATTAATTCTAAAAAACACTAAATTTATTTTAAGATTAAAATAATTATTTTTGAATTAATTAATTATTTCAGAATATTAATTTAAATTAAATACAAAAATTAATTTAATATTTGTGACGCGTGAAAATCTGCATTTTAGCTTGTTTAATTTAATTGGTTCCTTTATTTGATATTATTGGTTTTAATCTTTAAAGATTTATTAATATGAAAATTGATAAGGTGTTGTAAATTAAATATTTTTTTGAAATTTTAATAAAGCCCTAAAAATTTGCTAAACTCAATTCACCCCTCCCTCTTGAGTATAATCTGGGGAACATATACATCACAACATATTTTTCTTCAAGATACTAAGCACATCTCAATCTGACCCCTATCCTAATTTCATTCAAAATTCCTATTCGAATCCGTTCATATATTCTCAAGTGTTGTCCGTCCTAAACACTCATAAATCCATACCCCGAATTCATTGCCATCTAATTCCAAGGTAAAAATAATGTTCCTTAATATTTTTCAGAGTCTTACACTCATCTACGGACATCCCTAAATAATCCAAATTTGATTTTTCACTAAGATTTCGGTCTTATACACCCTTCTGTAATAAATTCATAACTAATTAAAAAAATTAGAAAAATACGAGGTCGGAGCCCCCGCGATCGTAATGAAAAATCCCACAATTTCATATTTTGAACAAGTAGATACACCAGGAGGGAATTGGTTCGCCTTTCAATCAAAATGACGTAGTTTTGATTCTGGAAAACTTCAACTTCCCCAATCGTTTTCTTCCATTTTTGTTCACCCAAACCTTAATGAATTTATCTCAAAACTCAACCCAAACATACCCAATCATTAATACATGTTTTCAAAAATTTCTAATCTACATTATTAAACATTAACGATTCTTACTTAAATTAATTAATCCACGAATTGGGTTTTCTCACTTTTATTCAAATTCCTCATTCAATACGATTCTTTACTCCAAATTAAATGAGATTAGCTACTGGATTTCGACTCAAATTCAAATTTCAATAACATATGATATCATCCCATCATTAATATAGCATATATTTTCACATCAAATGCCTAAATCCCCCCAAACCTATTTTAGCATGTGACAACCCTCCTTAAAACGAGTTGGTTTACACCTACCATGATATGAACATTAGTTTTTGCAAATAAAAATAAGAATCAAGTTAATTACTTGCCTTATTGGATTCATAGGGTTTGATTTCACGTGGGAGACGACGAATCTGATAAAGCACCCCCAATTCCTCCTTGAATTTGGTCTTTAAAGTCCCCTCCTTTTCTTCCTTCCCTCTTCACTCAATTTCCAGGGTTTTCAATATAAGTTTTGGTTGCCTATAATTTCAAAACTTAGGTTTAAAACTCATAATCTCAAAATTAGGCTAATGGGCCAAGCCCAAATGACCCGAACACCCCCGTGTGGGCTCGATTATGACTAAAAGGGCCTCGAGACCTAAATACTACCGCAGGGTACACTATTTTGACTATCTCGATCCTTTCGAAACCAAACGTGACCTCAAAATCACCATCCAAGTCACCCTATAACAATTTCCTATCTCGACCTCATATAGTCTACACGCGACTCCCGATTGAGGTAAAACACTGTCACGTCACTATCACTCGCTATGACGTGAAATAATCATTAATTATTCACTTAGCAGTTATATTGCATAAATATTAATCATTATCTCTCCTGGTTAATATTTTAAATAACCACATAATAATTTTTTCACACATAATAATTAGTTCAATTATATTACGGCAAACGTGTAATTTAAAAATACCTGAATTAATTAAATTATAAATACTCAGAAATATGGGGTGATACAATAAGGTCAAAAGCAGTAATGTGATCAATTAGAGGGGAAATAATATTAAACTCCTCTTTATTAATAAGTATTATCTTATCATTATACTGAGTATAAGGATGATATTTACTAATAAAGTTTTGTCCTAAAATAATATTTCCTGTGAAACTAGGACAAGGATCCATTATCCAAAACCGATGATTTACAGTTTTGTTAGTCTGATTTCCTAATGAGAAAATGAATAGGAATAGTATGAAAATATAAGGTAAATGGTTCTCCATTAGCTACCTTACCATGGATCTCTTGATTACTATCTAAAAAATATTCTTCAGGGACAACATTAGCCTTATAAATACTCTGAGAGCATCCTGTATCTATGAAAGATGAAAGTCTTTAAGGATAATCATTATGTTGTATGAGTAATTCTACAAAATAAGCAATAGGTTTAGTAGAAATTCCTAAATTATTCCTTTCTAGTATAGATATTCGTTTCTCAAGTTTATTTAAATTATCTATTGGTGTTAAGTCTTCTATACTACTATCAGAGCAGTTTTTTCTAAGTCATAAGAAATCCCTTTTCCTTTTAAGTCTTCATTTTCTTGTAATCTCTTGGCTATATTTCTATCAATGTCTTGATAATATGTTTTAATATCTTGGTTTATTTTAGCATCATACTGGGTAGTATAAATTGTTCAAAATCTAGTTCTCCAATAGCTTTCATGGTAGTATAGTTGACAAATAACACAAACCATAAATAATTCTATTTATATAGTCTCAAAATATTCTACACATATAAAGTCTTTCTTGCTAAATTTCATTTGGAATGTGAAATAATGTTTTTCATCATAGTAACATCTAGGTATATAAGTTAGTAACTCGGGATTATTAATTGTCCATCTTTTCTTTAAAAATGGGTTATTATACATTTATACCAAGCTTCTTCAAAATCTATATAATCATCTTCTTGATCAGTTTGCATCATATATAAATCTAAAGTGTCTTGAGTCTCTTCATTCTCATCAGTATCACTATTTTATAGTCTTCTGAATCACTATTTGTGTATGCACTATAGATACTAATAGTATCATAATTTTCTATGTCTAATATTTTTATAGCGTATTAAATATCTAATTCTTCTTGATTTGCAAAATCTAATATTATATTAATAATCTTAATACTTTCTTTATCTTTCTTGCTAGGACAGTCTTTAGAAAAGTATCCTTCTTTGCCATAAGTCCAGCATTCTTTGGTAGCAGTCTTAGATTGAGATACTTCTTTTTCCTTCCTATAATTAGGAACCTTCTTATGTTTATTGTTATTTTTCTTAAAATATCTTCTTTGGTTAAATCTATTTTTCTTAGCTCTAAAATTCTTTTCTCTAAAGGCAGATGGTCTAAATATATATTTCTTTGGAAAACCTACAGTCCTAGCCTGAAACTTATTTTCTTTCCAATTTATCTTTTTTTTTTTGAATTTCTTATCTTTGGATTCACTACCACATCCCCATTGGATTGGAGCAATGTCTCTTTCATCTTTAATTGGAGGAATCTGTTTTTGAAAGTTTCTTCAATCAACTTTCCTTGATTACATATCGTCTTTTAGATATGATGTAGTTTTTGGCAAAATTAATTCTTTCATCAAGGGAGTTATTCTTAATTCCAACAACTCCTGGCCAATTCCTATATATATTTATTAGGATTTGTCCAATAGCTAGTATTTTTCTAAAATATTCATCTTTTAAGGTCTCACAAATTTCTTTAATTTGGTAATATAGTTGTTCATAATTATTGCTATATTCAATAATCTTGTCTAGTTTGCAAATACTAAGAAGATCTAACTTAGTTTTTGCTAAGTCTTGTTAATTTATTTGAGCTAAATGTCCACCTCCAATGAATTCTGAAGTAAATAATTGAATATATTCTTCAATGGATCTTTCTTCTAGGTTTTCTTTCATTTTCTCAATCTTAGCTGGGGATTCTACATCTGTAGCTTATCTTAGACTATCTAAATAATCTTTTGCAATACCTCTAATACATTGTTCAGGGTATTATTTACATGAACTTGCATCCCATTGTTCATTAGATACAAAACACATATTCATTTTATTACGCCATTCATCAATCTTCTTATCTTGGACATTATCTAAATTAAGGTATATCCCAACTGGATTTATGGCTTGAAATGCCATGGTCTTAACAGGAGTAAAACTCTCGTCATTAGTTGGAAAGTCTTTTATGTAATCAGGTTTGGTCTTTACCAAGGTGTTTGAATAAATAAGAATATTTATTCCTATTGGTTTACTAAAGATTCTGGGAGCATCATTTAGCCTATTACTAGTTCCTATTTCTTACTTATTAGGACCTACCTGTGTAGCTGACAATAATCTTTCTTCTCCTTCTTCCATCAATCTTAAGTATCTAAGAAGTTCTTTAGTATTCTTAGATTCTTTTAGTTTTAATTATGGTCTTGGGATATTATATTAAATCTATCTTTATCTTGTAACCTAACAGAATGACTTCTGTTAAGATGTTCCTTAAATGTCTCCATGTCCAATTCTGAGGGTTCATGTCCAAAGTTTTGGATTCTGGATTTTTCTCTAACTAAGTCTTTTTATTCAAATGATCTTCTATGTCTAATTATTGGAGCTTGTCTTAACAAGCTAGATCTAGCTTTGCTACTACATTCTCCTTCTGAAGGATCATTGATTATGACTTCTCCCATATTTTTAAATATATTTTCTTCGGTGTGGATATTCTTACTGGTAATCTTACGGGGACCAAATCGGATAGTAACATTTCCCATGACATCATCTTGATTAATAAAAAAAGGTTTATTCTGTATAGTCTTAGTTTCTCGAAATTCTGACAATTACCAAAGAGTCTTGGCTTTTTCTTTCATAGGTCCAGTATTTTTAATACTGTAAATATGATTGAAGTCTGAATTATTGTTTCTAACCAATATTTCTTCATTAAGTATACCGCTAGGAAATTCCGATTGCATTCCTTCATAGGGGAATTGAGAGAGTTTCACATAGCTTTGGAATTCTATATTGATATTAGCATCTGGGATAATATATTCTTCATAGCCACTAGCATATAAGATTAACTTAAAGTGTTTGGGTGTGTCTACAGTTACTATAAATGCCAAAATGACAGTAAAGTATCCTATATTATCTCACATTTCTAATTGGGCTATCCCAATAAGGCTTTTCTCAAAATCTTTCCATTTTTTATCTATTAAACAACATAATATGTTGATATTATTTTGAGGTCTATGTAATCCTTGGATTCTTGCTTGAAAGAGTCTAAAGGTTAGGTACTGGAATTTTCTATCAGTTCCTTTTGATCTTAGTGATTCTGAGTCAAAAAATTAAATCTCAGTATAGGAATTGCTAACACATGATTTCTACAATGATAATTCATGTTATAATTAGGAGTTTTGGGAGTGGCTCCTTCTTTAAACAAGTCTATGTATCTAACTATTGGAAGTTGTCCATTATGTATGGAGTCTTCTACAATTTTCCAGTCAAGTTCACTCCAATCTTTCACTGAAGAGGATTGGTGAGATTTCTTTCTTTCCTCCATGTTCTAACATAGGAGGATGAATCTTTAAGTCTTTCGAGCATTAAATTATTATGTCCTATATTTGGGATAGGGCTAGTTATCTTACTAGTCTTATCTAATCCATCATTTATGATTCTTCCAGCTATGTTTTTTCCTTCCATAGTTCTTATAGGAGGAGATTCTTGTAACACCCCGCCCGCCCGGGGAGAGCGAACGGAGCGCTACTACGATAAAACTAACAAAAATCCACAATATAACAAGGTATAGAGCATCTAAAACCAATCCCACAATATAAATAAAAGAATCCACTAATCTCAATCTCTTCAAATTAAATACAACCAATAATCTCTCGAAATAAGACAACTATCTTTCTCTATATAAAATAAATCTCCAATGTTCTATACATCAAAATAATACAATCTTCTCAACTTGTATTAAAAATCTTCCCAAAATAATCCTCGCTAAAATCAATCTCTATAGCGTCCCAAAATCCGCGCTAACCTGCCACTAAAAGAAAATATGGGAAAGTACATAATACGATAAGAAAGATGCTCAACAAATATTAGCGGTGAATAAAACGTCACAATACGAATCCGAATATTCAAATCAAATGCGAATTTCATAAGCAATTATATCAATATAATTTCTCAACAACACATTAATCGGGTCACCAGGCCTCACCACCGTACCGCGCCTATGAATTTTTAAGTATATCTGGAAAAAGGAATATTGGCGGGTGTACAACCTCAATGCCATATTAAAATCTCATGACAACATGCTCAACACCAAATATAATACCACATGAATCGAAATTAGATTCCAACAATTATTTCCAGATTTCGAAATGAATTTAGCAATTCAATTATGAGTCAATAATCAAAAGAAAACAAGGAGAATAATACTCACGAGATTAAAGAGCATATTATGTAAAACTCCATACCTTAAACCACCAAAAGATACCAACATAAATCTTTCCAGAAGTCACAGAATTAAGCCATCAAAAAAGCCCACAAAGATCACCAAAAACACCTCCAAGAACACCTCCAAAAACCTAAGATTGAATGTATAAATTAAAGGGGCAAAGTGTGTATAAAAGAGAGGAATTGTTTGCTGCCAAAAAGTTGTACCAAAAAGGGTCTCCCACGACCTTAATTTTATAAGGCAAAAAAACAACAGTTATAAACAAACCAAACTCTTTAAAATGCTTGTTGCTCATGTTTTCTGGAGGGGTCGATCGATCGAACAGGTATACCACCACTTCCCTTTTCCTTCGTTTAATGCCATTTAACTAAAATTCAATTTTTTCTATTAGTTACGGACTAAATCCGTGACAAATGTTTTTCCTTTTTTTTAGGCTAAACTTAAAACTCTCATAAAAACTTCATATTAAATCCGATTTCGATTCCGCTTGAAATTTTATTCTTCTAAAATTATAACCAACATATTTAAACAACAAAAAATAATTTTAACTCAAAATTTATTTTTTCTCTTTATTTTGAAAATATCCCAAAAATTATGCGGGTTGTTACACTTTCCCACTAACAATGGAATTTCGCCCTCGAAATTCGCCGAATACCTAACTCTCAAAAATCAAGCTAACAATCTCCAAAATAATCTCATCTCCAAAAATAATTACCTCACATATAATCTAGATGCCTAACGCGAAACGATTCTCTAAAAATTTCTATCTCCAAAAATACGCGCCACAAAAACGCAACAGATCCAAAACCCAAGACCTGAGGGTGGTCGTATACCTAAGCTATGATACTATCTGTCACACCCCGCAAAATCCGATAGACGGGGGGTGGCCAACCACCACCGTCGAACTATGCCAGGCGTGAACTAAATAAATACCATTCTTAGCATGAGACATATATGAGACATAAATAAATCAGTCCATAAGATAAATAATTAAATAAATCTCAAATGATCATAAACAACTACGCGAAAAAAGATCCATCACATGCTAACTCCAAAAATCCATTCTCCAATAATGCTTAAATAAAATCTGAAATAATCCCAAAATAAATCCTCTAAACAACTTTGGAACCGAATGGCCCAATAAACTTAAATAAAGTCTCATAATTAAATACGACTGAAAAGGAAGTCTAACTAAACTATGCCATAAAAATGAATAACTCCAGCTCCACCTCCAAATGATAACTCTGATAAACTTATGCAGCTTCTCTAATTCTAATTCTGAAAAAGATTAGTCAATGCATCGGTCAGAGCCAAAGCCCCGAGCAAGAATACATACTACTCCCCTCAAATAAGATCCTTGAATCCAGATAATAACATTATATGCAATAATTATCACAATAGAATATTTTAAATTAAACGGAATAATTAAAAGCAATAAATATAAATCACTAAATACGCATAGAAATTCCAATTTATAAAGGCACACCAATATGATTTTACCACGATGTTAATTTAATTAAATTAACCAACTTTTATTATAATTTTCACTTTTTATTAAAGTGTCACGCTTCCTATTGTCAATCGCCCTCTGACCCGTTTAAACTGTCACCCCCGACACATGACAAGGTTCCACACATGACACGACATAAATCGCCCTCTGGCCCGTTTAAACTGTCGGCCCCGACACATTATGTCGTCACAAATTTTAATACCCATTTTTATCTTAGGCATTAATTCACTCATAATACTAAAGAAAAAGAATAGATTATTCATGCCTGTAAAGATCGTGTTGAAAATCTGATTAAAAATCTGGATTCCTCTCGAAAAATTAGCAAGGAAGTGTTCTTGAACAAACTTGATTAAACCCCAATTAAGCCTCCTAAAACTTGTGATAAAAACTTGATTATGAAGAAGGTTGATGATTATGAGTGAGCGGAAAAATATTTGAAAGTGTTTTCTGGAGAAAAACTTGAGAAAAAATGATTATTAGTAGTCCCCCTGTAGATTAACAAGGTTATATAGTGTTTAGGAGTCTTAATCCTAAACAAACTCTAATTTAAAACAACTTGCAACGCACGACTTAAGGTGAGATCGATAATAAAAGTTAGTCAATTTAATTAAATTAACATCGTGGTAATTGGTAATTTAAAATTATATTGGTGTGCCTTTATAAATAGGAATTTCTGTGGGTAGTTAGTGATTTATATTTATCTCATTTAATTATTCCGTTTCACTCTCCCCGGGCGGGCGAGGTGTTACATAATGGTATCAGAGCATCTAAAACCAATCCCACAATATAAATAAGAGAATCCACTAATCTCAATCTCTTCAAATTAAATACAACCAATAATCTCTCGAAATAAAACAACTATCTATCTCGAAATAAAAAAGATCTCCAATACTCTATACATCAAAATAATACAATCTTCTCAACTTGTATTAAAAAATTTCCCAAAATAATCTTCGTTAAAATCAATCTCCCTAGCGCCCCAAAATCCGCGCTAACCTGTCACTAAAAGAAAATATGGGAAAGTACATAATAAAACAAGAAAGATGCTCAACAAATATTAGCGGTGAATAAAACGTCACAATACGAATACGAATATTCAAATCAAATGCGAATTTCATAAGCAATTATATCAATATAATTTCTCAACAACACATTAACCGGGTCATCAGGCCTCACCACCGTACAACGCCTATGCATTTTTAAGAATATTCAGAAAAAGAAATATTGGCGGGTGCCCAACCTCAGTGCCATATTAAAATCTCATGAAAACATGCTCAACACCAAATATAATACCACATGAATCGAAATTAGACTCCAACAAATATTTCCAGATTTCCAAATGAATTTAGCAATTCAATTATGAGTCAATAATCACAAGAAAACAAGGAGAATAATACTCGCGAGATTAAAGAGCATATTGTGTAAAACCCCATACCTTAAACCACCAAAAGATACCAACATAAATCTGCCTAGAAGTCACAAAATTAAGCCATCAAAACAACCCACAAAGATCACCAAAACTCCTCTAAGAACAACATCAAAACTGCCCCAAGAACACCTCCAAAAACCTAAGATTGAATGTATAAATTAAAGGGACAAAGTGTGTATAAAAGAGAGGAATTAAAAACATGTTTGCTACCAAAAAGTTGTACCAAAAAGGGTCTCCCACGACCTTAATTTTATAAGGAAAAAAAACCAGAGTTGTAAACAAACCAAACTCTTTAAAATTCTTGCTGCTCACGTTTTCTGGAGGGGTCGATCGATCGACTCCCTAGGTTGATCGATCGATCGAACAGGTATGCCGCCACTTCCCTTTTCCTTCGTTTAATGTCATTTAACTAAAATTCAATTTTTTTATTAGTCACGGACTAAATCCGCGACAAATGTTTTTCCTTTTTTTGGGGGGCTAAACTTAAAACTCTCATAAAAACTTCATATTAAATCCGATTTCGATTCCGCTTGAAATTTTATTCTTCTAAAATTATAACCAACATATTTAACGAACAAAAAATAATTTTAACTCAAAATTTATTTTTCCTCTTTATTTTGAAAATACCCCCAAAATTACGCGGGTTGTTATAATTTTTTAAATTTACAGGTGGTTACCTATTTTTGTTCAAGTATTTTCTCAATTCTTTCTAAAGAGTCTCAATAATCATTTTTTCTGTTTATCTGGTTAATGATTTCTTCTTTAAAAATCTTATTCTCTTTTCTTGTATTTTCAGTAATTTCTTCATTATGCTTGATAAGTGTAAGGACATAAATTTTCAATTAAGTTCCTGTATTATTTTGACTTAATTCCGCTAACAAAACTGTGTTAGTAATATGTCATAGGGTGATTTTATTTTGTCACGATCCCACTTGATCTATGACGTATTGAAGAAATTGAAGACGTTGCGGCAAAGCTTCAAAGAATTAGTCATGCTGAAGTTTAATTGGTGAAAGTTTATTCGTCTTCAAGTTAATTACATTTCGAGATCACATAGGTATGAATGCATATTGTTAATGAGATTCGAAATTGTTTTTATAAAAGATAAGGCTGTAATTTTTATAAGGAAAATGTTTTTAAGAGTGTTTTAAAATTTTAAACTATGCTTTATTTTGATAAGCTCGAAATAGAGTTTGACTTAATTGGTTCTCTTTTGGAAGAGACGTTTTAAAGAAAAAGTCAAAATGATACGCGCGTCGTTCAAATGACAAGCTGGATCGTTCAAGCAAGATAGCCATGTCACGCGAACAACAGGTCGATCTCGTTCGAGAGACACAGTTTTTGAGGCGGTGAATTTTTACTATTTAAAGCGTGGTTTCGTTAGAATTAATGTGTGTGCATTCTGGAAAAATAGTTTACGATCTAGAAACCTGTTTTCACATGTTTTTTTAAGGTTTCAAAGCTTGAACACATCCTTAGACTTTGCAAAGATCCGAGTTATCATTACAATATGTTTATGTGATCTTGCTGCACCAAGAAGGTTTGATACTTGAATTTCTAGGTTTTGCGGTGAAGAAAAGAGAAGGACTTCTTGTTCGACATCGTAGACGTATCAAAGCCATACGATGGACACCAAGACATACGTAGATACGTGTTTTGTGGACAGGTATCATGGAAAAAGGACTTTCTGCGTGGGCACTGTGAGAGGAGTGGTTGAAGATCAGAAGAACGTCAAGACCCGTGGGGATCGAGTCGTTGAGTGAGTCTTTTGTCTATTCGTTGTAATTCCACATCCATAGTGATTGTCTGGCTTGGATCTTCCGAGGTTTTTTCCCATCTTGGGTTTTTCCTCGTACATCCGGCGTTGTGAGTATTCTTTACTTTACTTTACTTGCTTTAATCACTAGATGAATGTTTAGGATTAATCAAGATAAACTTGGTTTAAAGTAAAAATTGGTTTTTCACAACTTGGTTTGGTGCTAATTAAAAGTTGGATAATTTTTGGTGAAAATTGGTTTGATTTCAAACAGACGCATAAGGACCACTCTTTCAAATTGGTATCAGAGCTAGAAAACATAATTTATTTGTTTTGTGATCCCGTGTGTTTTCAAAGATGAATTTTGGAAATAACGAACTTTTTCGAACTCCTATTTTTTATGACACTAATTACACCTATTGGAAGATGAGAATGAAAAGTGAATTAAAATATATTGATGAACGTGTGTGGCTAGCAGTTGAGAAAGGTTGGACACCCCATGCCACTATTTTAGGTGAAGTCACTAATTTAAAGTCTGTCGAGTATTGGACCTAAACTAAACATAGACTTTCACAATATAATCCTAAGGGTTTGCACGTTATTTATTCACATGTCACACCGGAAGAATATAATAGAATTATGACTTGCGAAACATCAAAAGAGGCTTGGGATATTTTGGCAATCACTCACGAGGGCACTAGCACGGTTAGGGCGCCAAAGCTTCAAAATCTTAATACACAGTTTGAGACCATTAAGATGTTAGAGAGTGAGACTTTTGATGAGTTTTATGGTAGGTTATCCAATATTGTCAACTCGTCATTTAACCTAGGTGAGAAAATTCCTGACAACCGTGTCATTAAGAAAATCCTTAGGTTGTTGCCTTGTAGGTTTGATGCGAAAGTGACTATTTTAAACTCCTTGGGTAAGTTAGAGTCGAAGAAACTAGAAGAGATTGTAGGTGACTTACAAACCTATGAAATCGACATGATTACCTCCAAGAAAGTGCCTAAGAAAGAAAAAGGTATTCTTTGAAAACCCGGAAGGAGGAAATTAAAGTTTCGGATTCCGATTCCGATTCTGATTTTGAGGATGTTGCTTTGTTGGCAAAGAAATTAAAAAAAAATTATTAAGTTTCAAAAGCAATAGAAAGATGCCAAGAAGTTTGAAAAATTCAAGAACAACAAAGTTGATCCCACCTTTAAGGATAAGTTTGAGAAGCCTAAGATAAATGAGTCGGATAAGTGTTTTGGGTGTGAGGGGTACGGTCACAAAGTTAAGGAGTGTCCCACTAGACTTAAGAAAGAGGGAAAGCATCCCATTGATATAGTGCCACCTTAAGTGATAGTGATCCGGAAGAGGGAGAGAGTTCCCCCATTAATCCTAACTTTGTTGCATTTATGGCATGTCATGTGAGCGACGACGATTCTCATGTGAATGACACTTCCGAGGAAGTTTTGAGTGAATCCCATGTTAGTGAGGGTGAAGAGGTGACGAAGAGAAGGTAGATGTGAAAGAATTTCAAGTTGCATTTAATGACTTGTATGCCGAGACGGTTAAGGTGAAAAAGGCAAATGCAAAATTGCAAGCTAAGTTGAATGAGCGTGCCATAGAAAATAATGATAGTTTGATTGAGGATCTTACGGCACGAGAGAAGACTCTTAGGGAGAAATTAGAGTATGTCGAGGGAGAGAGAGATAATCTCCATGGTTTGATGGAGTCTTTGAAAAAGGATATTTTAGAGTTTGAGGAGTCTAGGCATTTGCTCAAGTCTAGGATTCATGAGTTGGAGGAGAGATTGAGAAACTCGTCTAGAGTTAAGTTTGATTTGGAGGCTAGGTCGGAGAAGTTAGATAAGATCTTAGGCACCGTCTAAATTAAGGGAGCTAGGGGAGGTATAGGTTTTAATGAGAGAATTGTTTCCATTCCCCCCGCACGTGTGAGAAACACTAGGAAGGTTAGAAAAGGTCCACATATAGGTAATCATTCCCACCGTCGCTACACTTGCATGTTTTGTGGTAGGAAAGGTCACCTTAGGTGCTATTGTTACGACCTTAGACAAGCTCCTAGGAAGTTTAGGAATAAAGTTTCCCCGGTTCCCCAAATCTCCATGCATCGTTTTACACCTACTTGGGTTAGGAAATCGGATTTAGTGGCTTTAGGAATAAAACTTCATGATTCTCGTTTGGGTGCACTTGATTCTTCCCATGCTAAATCTAAAGAATGATAGTGTTGCCTTGTTTGTCATATGCTGGTTTGCTTTATGATATATTCATTGCTAGTATAATGACATGTGTATCATTTTATATTATAGTTTTTTCATTTGTTTGAGTCCTTATGGAAAAAATACAAAAAGATTTTATTTTTGAGAAAACTTTTGAAAAACCAAAAAGATTTTGCTTTCATTTGAGTTAAAATATGTTTGAAAAGCCAAAAAGATTTTTGATTTTTTGTTTTTGAGTTTACATGTTTGATGTGGCATATTGGTGTACTTGACCCCCCCATCGTTTCATTATCCATGTGGCTAGGACATTTTGTCATTATTATCGATGCTTAGAATGATCTTAGCCATTTTTTATATGGGGTTGTTTCGAAGTTGATATGCATTTTGATTCGACTTTGCATATATGCCATCAATGCACATATGCACGAGTTTTTATGGATGTTTGACTTCTCTTGCATGTTTAAATTTGGTGAGGCGTTCTTATCTCAATCTTATCATCTATGCATAAGTATACTTAAGGATAAGTGTGAATGTAAGAACCGTTGACCGTGAGGATTTGAATTGGTACCTAATTAAAAAATCATGAGTGATTCACGGGAAAGGTCTACGAGAGTTCAAAATTGACTCGTCGTGAAAGCCACCATTTAAAAGAGCCCAAAAGAAAAAGCAATATGCTAAGAAAAAGGGCCAATAAGATTTTTTCTAAGTTGGGAATGCTAGAAACCTCAAAAGAACTTGAAAAAGTATGTTTATGAGGGAGTTTGGTTGGAGAAAATTTAAACGGATTTTCACAACTAATCCTAATGTTGAAACATTGCAATTTGACGTTATTGTTTATAGAATCATCAAAATTCTGGATTTGTGTGCATGTAGTATGTTTAGTTCATTAAGCTCACACTTTAATTATCATATGGCTATGATAAAGTTTGATGATATATCGCTATAAATTAGAGCTTCTTGATCTTTTCGATGTGCTGGAATTATGACTCATTTGTTGTAGTTTCATGCCCATACATTCCATGTCCATGTTTGAGCACATCGGTACTATGTTTGCATGTAACCCGCGTTATTAGTTTTTTTTGCTTTTTGGGTAAAAAGCTTACTGTTTTAGCACTATTTTGCTGTTGTCAGGCCCTTCCAGTGTGTTTTTTCTAGAAATTTTTTCACTGGGCAAAAACTTATGATATTTCTGGGAATCTGGGAAAATTTGGTATGTCGCGAGAAGTCGTTCTAATGACATCTCTCTGTCGCGAGAAGTCTCATTTGAGCGACGTCCTCATCTCGTTTGAGCGACGTTCCTGGCTCGTTCGAACGACAGTCTGGAATTTTGTGCTTCGTTCTTGTTTGCAGTCCACTGGTTTATTTTGTGATATTTTTTTTGGTACTACTGGAAGTTTTCTGAACTGACTGGTTTATATGCAGGTTTTATTGTCTCATATTGGAATTTTGCATATGATCCGTTTATCACACTTGATTAGATTGCTATATTTTTGTGTGATTCATTGGTTTACTAGCTACAGATTTGTCATCTATTGATCATATTTATCTGATTGTTTCATGATTATCTAGCGATTTTTATTTGGTATATCTTCATGCTAGATACTTGTCGATTCGTTTATCTTTTCACCGGATTGTCTATTCAAGACAAAAAGGGGGAGAGATGTATGTGATATAGGGGGATATTTGTCAAGCATATTTTTTATTACATATTTTACAAATTGGTATCGCAAATTGGTAGTACAAATTGGTATCATTTTGTTGCTCAATTGTTTAACAAATGATTTTTCAGAATTTATTCATATTGGTATCTATTGTAAAATTGGTATCATTTGGATATATATATTGGTTTCATTTGTTCCACCATACATCACTGGGTATTTGTTTGTCTGTTTCATGTGTGTAGGTATGCTTCAGAGATTTGAGATTTCAAGTCTACATCACATTTAGACAGTTCATGCTTGCCGGTGCTACATATTCTAGTCTGTGTCCTGTAATTTTTGACTTTGGGTTTATGGGATGGGATTTAGGTGTCATACGGATTGACAACCCATCTTAGGCATTTCACTAGTTTAGTTTTGTCCCGAAATAGTCAAAGGGGGAGATTTGTAAGGACATAAATTTCTAATTGAGTCTTTGTATTATTTTGACTTAATTGCTTACAACTATACTCCACAACAGCACAGACGGGAGAATTTCACTTCCAAAGAATTAAGATGGGCATTTGAGAAAGTCAGTAGGTGTCTCGGGAGAATTTCAATTAGCCAAGGAAGCAAAGAGAGAATGGTTGAAGCTCAGTGATAGGAAAAAGTGGCGATGTCCCTTCGTTAGTCGCCGATAATTCGCAGCGCTTTGGTTCAAGTACATCGGTGAAGAATTTTACTTTTTCCTGGAAGTGATAACGACAGAGGCCGTAACGAAGCCAGAGATGCCAAGGTTCATCGGATTGAGAAGTTTTCTTGCAGACATTTCTTATTCCCACAACAAATCTCTCCACGAAGGGGAAAATGTAGGGGACTTGAAGATAATTGTAACAACCCGGATTTTTTAAATGGAAATTTTTAAATTAATTTTGAAAATCGGAGAAAAATAAATTTTTGGATTTAATTATTTTTTTAATAATTAAATATGTTGACTTTTTATAATAAATAGCGGGATGTTAATCGAAATTAAAATCGGAGTCTAAATGCAATTTTTAAAAAACTATTTTGTCACGGATTTAGGCTGTGACTAATGGAAAATTGATTTTTAGTTAAATGGAATTAAACGAAAGGAAATGGAAAAGGCGACGTACCATTCTAATTGGGATTTGAGGTTGTTCGGTAATTTTATTTGTAGTGTTAGAGTGGGATTAGAATTCCTAATTGGTATTTAACCATTCTAATTCGTGGGGGGACTTCTCATAATAACTTTTTTCCAAATTTTTCACTTGAGATCTCTTCTAAAAGTTTTTCCTCTCCACCATATTCATCAACCTCCAACATAATCAAGTTTTTATCACAAGTTTTGGAAGGCTTAAATGGAGTTTAATCAAGTTTGTTCAAGAACACTTCTTTGTTAATTTTTTCGAGAGGAATCCAACCGTGCTACCAGATTTTCTTCATCTAAGTGTATGAATACTCTATTATTTTCATTTAGTATTATGCTTTTTAAGTGACGCCTAAACCCTTAATCATGTATTTTTTATTAAAATTAAATAGTAACTTAATTAGAGAAAGTGAGCACTAATTATGGAACTATTTTTATTAAATCTTTTAATCTGAATAATATTCATAACCCTTGGGTACGTTGGATTGATGAGTGAATTTTGGATTTTATTGGTATAGGTTGCATGTATAAAAACCTTGGTTTTGAATTAATTGAATTTTAGGGACGTATACCTCATGTAAATTGTGTAGAGATAACGAAATTGGAAATATGATGTATTAATGATGAAATCTCGGTGTATTTAAATTAAAATAATTAAAGGTAATTAATTGGGTGTTTATGACAATGTGATAATTAAATTAAGATTTAATTGAATTGGACTATTATGTGTAGTTCTATAAGTTGAATAATTATGCTTGTTTGTGTGACTTGTTGGTATTATTATAGTGCCATTGTGATGACGGGTTGTTGGGTATTTTTTATCTCCCTATATTTTAGGATGCCTTCTAGGTATGGGACTATTAGGTAGGCCTTTTGATGATTTACGCCTTCTAGGTATGGGACTAGTGAGGGTAGATTATCGCGATTCTTATCATATTGGGGTGGGCTGATTTTTGATACTTTATCATCGTTACGCTAACCTAGGCATAAGACTAGGTCGAGGTTTATGTTAGAAATTCATCCTATACATAGGGTAGGACGTATTGATAACATGGGGACCCTTAGGTATGGGACTAAGGGGTAATTTATGGATCTCACATCGATTAAAAGGGTGGGATAATTTATACATTGTCAAATTGCGAAATTGAGAATTAATGCCTAAAATAAAAACGGATATTAAAATTGGTGGCGACATAAATTGCAGGGGATAGACAGTTTAACCGGATTCAGCTGGCATTTTATGTCATGCCGTGTGTGAAACCTTGTCAAATTACGGGGAATCGACAGTTTAAACGGATTCGGCTGGCGTTTTGGCAAGGGAAAGTGTGACACTTTGGTGGGACGGGAAGACCGTCATAATAAAAAGTGAGAACAATAATAAAAGTCGGTTAATTTAATTAATTAACATCGTGGGACTTGGGAATTTAAAATCATATTGGTCTGCCTTTTAAATGGGGATCTCTGCGGGTAGTTAGTGATTTATATTTATCACGTTTAATTTAAAATATTTTATTGCGATATTTATTGCGTATAATGATACTGCCTGGATTCAAGGATCCTATTTGAGGGGAGTAGTGTGTATTCATGCTCAGGGCTCTGACCTCGTGCCTTGGCTAACTTTTCAGGTATTAGTGCTGGAGTAGCTCCATAGGATTTATTGGATATCGTTTGGAAGTTGTTGATGTAAAAAATTAGATCGCTCTAATTATTCAATCACAGATAAATAAATGAGACAAAATATTTTAAACTGGTTCAGCCTTATATGAATAGCCTACGTCCACTGTTATGTTATTGCTGAGTGTTTGGTAATTCTCGATTACAAATGCTATCAAGAAATTCCGGTCCCTCTTGAATGAGGGTGATACAAGGTATTTATAGCCCTCAGGTTGTACATGAAAGGATAATTCATTTAATGCTATTCAAGCGTGTGCGTCAAGATGATAAGCATTCAATGAATAGTTGAACTGTTGATTATCTGGAAATAAATGCTGTGGCCGAGGTGCAGCTGCTGTGGTCGAGATGCAGCTCGGACCGCCTTAGTTGCTCGTCGTTCAGGAGTTCCTCGGAGAACTGGAGTTCCTCGGAGTACACCTGTTGCTCGGAATGAATATGACTTTCTCGGTGAAATAGACTTCCTCGTTGTTATTGTGCCACGTAGATCGACACGTGTCTTCTTATTATTCGTCCATATCAGCATACTAATTTTGGTATCAACAGAAGCCCCCAATGTTTCATATTTCGAACTTTGAGGAGTATGGAACATTCTTTCTCGGTATATGGAAATATTAAATGATCTTCCTGGTTTTTAGAAACATTTCTCCGTATTTGAATTTCCTTCCAAATTCGCAGAACCCGCCTTTTTGCATTTTTATAAGCGCTTCGATCTTCGTGTACTTTTTGTCCTTTTAGCCGCCGGTAGCGTAATAGTTTCCTTTTTGTAATCATTTCTTTCGCCGTTTTCCAAGGCAAAGTATTTAAAATTCATAGACATTATCACCGTCTTCTACCTTTTCCAATTTCTGCTTTTGAGTTTTCCATAGTCTCTCTCTCTCTTGTGTGTTCATCCCTTTCTTCGTTTGTTTGTCAACAGATCTCCTTTTTCCTGTAAGATTTTCTTCCTTCTTCTTTATTTCTTTTTATTCACCATGGTTTATGTTATCGAATCTCTTGATAAATTCCGTTCTGACTTTTCTATTCCATCTTGGGTAACCTTGGAGAATCTTTCTGAGCCTTTAGATTATTTTCGTTTGGCTGAGGGACACTGGTTCCGCAGTCTCTTTATTGCCGAATGTGGATTTTCTTTTCCACCAAACCCTCTGTGCTTAGAGTTCTGTCAATATTTCGATGTCGTCCCTGCAAAAATAGCCCCCAACACATGGAGAATAGTTAATGGGGTGCATAGGTTAAATCAAACTCATGGAACTCGTATAGGAATTCCTGAGATTATGTACTGTTATAGATGGGCTATTCTAGATAATGTTTATTATTTAAAAACTAGATTTTTGAATAGGGCTTTAGTAGTCAATCTCCCTGATGCAAATAGGGATTATTTTGAACATGGGGTAATTATCAAAAATTGGCAACATGCCCCTTTAGTTGGAGATGAAGTATATGAGGGTCCCAAATGCCCTCCATATGGCAATGGGATAGGTTATTTTCATTTTATTTTATTTTTGAAATTATGATTACATTATGTTTGAATAAATGCATGATTGGCATTTCAATATGTATTTGTTTGCAGTTGACAACAAGAGAAAGACTCCAAAAGAATCAGAAGTTAATATCAAGCATTTGAAACATATCTGGAGTTTGCATCAGAAAGTTGCAGACGAGCACGTCAGGTCTGCTTTATACTTGTTGTAATACGGGAGCTATACATCGTCCTTTACTGCTCGTCCTGTGGTTAGCATCAGTGAACCATTGCCAGCTTCAGAGGATTCTTCACCAGACTCTCACATTCCTCTGAGTCAGAAGATGGGCAAAAGAAGAGTTCCTGCTATCTTCGATGAGGCTTCCTCTGCTGGAGATGGAAAAAGAAGCAAGGCTGATGTCTCAAAGGGGACAAAGAAAGTGTTGATGTTGCCCCTTCTGTTGCTCCTCAAAAGGCTGCCGAGAAGCCCCCAGTGGCTCATGTGCAAAAGGATGCACCTGTGGAAGTAATCACCATCTTTTCAACCAAAAGTTCTTCTTTGGTTGAGATTATTGAGAAGACACCGAGGAGACTGAAGAAATCCTCCTCGGTCAGTTTTTCTGAAGCCATTCCCCAGCTCCAAGCTAGTGGAGCTGGTGTTCCAACCATTATTTCCCCGAGTTCTGCAATGAGCTCGGTAAAGACTTGGACCATTCCTGAAGTCCAAGGAATCGAGGAAAACATGTCTAGGGACATGCTGACATCCCTAGCTACTCGTCACATTACTTCAGTAAGTTTCTCTTATCCTAATTTTTTTTTTCTTTTAGTCAATATATGTATCTCGGCACTGACTTATCATTATTTTCTTTTTCAGCTGGTGAGTTGCTTTAACACCATAGTGAAGAAAGATGAAGCAATCAAGGCTTCCAGCTCCTTGTCTGGAGTAGAGGATGCTTTTCAGGGCTTGACCCAATCTTTGAAGGAATCCCGTCAAAAATACGACGAGGATAGGGGTGAATGGGAGAAGAAGTTGGCTGCGTCTGAAGCAGAGAAGGTACAGTTGGGAAATAAGGTGAGAGACTTGGAGAGGGAGAATAAAAAATATGCTGAGAAGCTCACAAGCTTTGGGGAGCTTGAAAATAAGTTGAAATCGACCGAGGAAGAGCTGACCCTTATGCGAGAAGTAAATCGCCAGAAGGAGGAGGTGGAGGCCAAGTTGAAAACCACCGAGGATCTTCTATCCGAGAAGCTCACCTCGGAGAAAATGAAAAGAAAGGTGGCTGTGAAAAAATCATTTTGAACTGGTTGGGACAAAGGATGGGATAGGGGGGTAGCATCAATGATGACCCAGGTACAGTATGGGAGTTTGAAGTACTTCCGAGATGGTTGGGTTGCTGCCCTGTAGGAACTGAAGCTTAGCGAAGACTCTGAACTTTTTCAACAACATCTTCCTGCCCCCCCCCCCCTCCTGTAATTGAAGATGAGGAAGAAGACGAAGCTGCGTCCGATGAGTCTTCAATAATAGAAGGTGATCAAGTCCTTGCTCCACAACCTAATCAGACAGCCACCGAGGAGATCTCGTCTTTGCCTGCTCCTCCTCAACAAGTCTCAACTTCTGCCAATCAACTCATTGTTCCCACCGAGCAACCAAGCTCCTCGTCCCAGCCTCCCGAGAAAGTCTTGGGAGACAAGGAAAAGGTGTGAAGTTGTTCGGTATTTTCTTTCTGTTTTTCTTTTACTTATACTATGTATTCTGAACGCTGTACTCCTTTTGTTGATGTAATAAAATCACCTTTTTTGTTCCTCTTCGTTGTTGATGTTTTGTCTTCTTCTTTTATTAACTCTTGCCTTCTCTTCTTTACTAGTTTGTGGCTAGAATGGAATTATTATCTGCCAATGATACAAAGTTGATGCAGCAATGCCATGAATATTATAAGGCTGGTCACACAGACCTAAGTGCATCTGAAGTTGCTGATATCCTTGGTCATGATGCTTCTGAGCAGGCAGTTGAGGCTTATGAGTACCTGAAGGGTTTACTTGACCGGGTTGTGGCCAATAATGTGGCCTATTACGAAATGATCGAGGATCTTCAAGGTACCTTATAAGACCTTTAAAATCAGTATAAGGAATCAACTGCCCTGTTGCATGAGGGGAATGAGAAGAGGTATCAGCAACTTTCTGCCGAGAAGGGCTACGACAAACTCCTGGCTAGGTACGATGTCAGAGAGAGAACCCTAAAGGGTGAAGTTGAAGCCTGTAGACAGATCGCCGAGCTGCTAGAGCAAGAAAATAACAATTTGCAGAAAGAGCTGGCGCAGTATAAGTCTGCAGCATCTTCTTCAACAGCTATAATCCCAGTGACTGACGAGGGATTTTCCTTTCTAGAGGTCGAGAATGCCAAATTAAGGCAAGAGTTGGACACCTTAAGAAGGTCGGGTACTTCTACTGCTAATCGGGGACGAGGAAGAAGTTCTCGTGGACGAGGAAGAATTGCACAGGATGTTGACGAGGAACAAAGTATTCAACCTGCTTGGGGACGACCAAGAGGTCTTCGTCATTCTGTTGAAGAAGCTCGTACTCAATCAACATTGGAAACTCAAGCGTTCCAATTTAATGCAAAAGAACGAGCTTTGTCTGAAATGTCCAAAAAATCCAAACTCTGGAGGATCAACTTGCTTCGACAAAGTCTGCTCTGAATAATAAGGATGTTTTTGCCAGGAACCTTCATGAGCAGTTAGAGAGAATAACTTTCCAATTCCACAAACAACCTCGTGAGTTCTGGATGGCAGGCTACAATGAGGCTCTTTGTCACTTGGATGCTCGCCTTGAAAATGCCAATAATGAAGGTTATAAACGGGGATGGTTGAACGCCCTGGTGTATTAAAACTAGAGCAGAGCCATTATTTATGGGGTTATCATGCTCCTGGGCTACTAGACTTGCTTGTGCCATCTTATAAATTGGACATGGAATGGATCCCAGCTCGTGCCATTCCTCGGAGCTTAATTGCAAAATACCTCGGTGACTACAATCTTCATTCTCAGATCGAGGTATCTCGTCCCGAGCATCTACTGGACACACCTTCTGTGATGAACGTTAGGATACTGAAGGACTTGAACTTCATTAACTCTCCTCAGACTTTAAATGATCCGCCTGCTGGCGAGGAACCTATTTCAAAAGCAGAGGGAAAGAAGCCAATAGAGTAGGGATCTCAATGTAATAGTTAGTACACATATGTAACTTGTAATCCGTTTTGAATGTTAATGAAAGACTTTCATTTTCTGTTTGCAAATCTGTATTGCTATTGTCCTGTGCTTGTCAAACACGTTATATTTGTGCTTGCATAACAATATTGTGTGGTTCATCGACCAACTTAATAAAAAGTTACAAGTATCAGTAATGTTGCTCGATCACTTAATAATAAAGTAATGAGTATAAAAATGTTTAAAAAAATTTCCAACCAACCAAGGTTGTTAAATTGTGTTTGTCGACCAACTATGGTTAGTGAGAGTTTATCCCCGACTAACCGTACTTGGTAAGTTTTTGTCTTTTTCGTAAAATATGTCCGACCAACTAAGGTCAATAAATTTTCCTCGTCGACCAACTACAATTAGTGGGTTTTTATCCCCGACCAACCATACTTGGTTCAGTTTGGAATATTTTGTTCTTCGAGGAACTTTTGTATTTTCTGTAATAATCTTACCTCCCGACCAACATAAGTTAGCATTTGAGAGCATATCTTGTTTCCTAACCAACCGAGATTAGCCTTTTTAGGATTCTCGTGTTCTTGCTCTTTTACCAACCGGAGTTGGTCTGAGTTCGAACTATCATGTCCACTAGCTCTTTTACCAACCTGAGTTGGTCACGCTAGTGTACGCCTCCTAACCAAAGGAGTATAATTTGTTCTCGCCCTTTTACCAACCGGAGTTGGTCGTGGGTTTGAACTATCATGTCCACTAGCTCTTTTACCAACCTGAGTTGGTCACGCTAGTGTACGCCTCCTAACCAAAGGAGTATAATTTTTTCTCGCCCTTTTACCAACCGGAGTTGGTCGTGGGTTTGAACTATCATGTCTACTAGCTCTTTTACCAACCTGAGTTGGTCACGCTAGTGTACGCCTCCTAACCAAAGGAGTATAGTTTATTCTCGCCCTTTTACCAACCGGAGTTGGTCGTGGGTTTGAACTATCAGTGTTGCTTTTATTGCTGAACAGCGTAGTGTTGTACACTAGTATTCCCCAAAAAACTTTCGATAAAAAGAAAGAAGATGGAGAAACATCATCATTTTATTCATATTGATGAAATTGCTTTACATTTTACATCACTGATAATACTTGCGTAGGTGTTCAGCATTCCATGCATTCTTAAATTCTTCTCCTTCTAGAGTTGATATCCGGTAAGTTCCTGGTCGAACAACTTTTGTGACTCGGTAAGGTTCATGCCAGTTTGCTTCCAATTTATTGTGCTTCTGAATGACCTTCTTTAGCACGTAATCTCCTTCTTTTAAGTCGCATTTATTCACCCTTTTGTTGTAGAACAGAGTTGTTCGTCGTTGGTAAGCAGCATTCCTAATGGCTGCCTCTTCTCTAACCTCCTCGAGCATATCCAAATCCAATCTTCTCATTAAGTCGCTGACTGGTGAATTGAAATTCAGCACTCTATGTGTTGGAAGACCCAACTCAACAGGTATTACAGCTTCACTTCCAAATGCCAGCATATATGGTGATTCTCCAGTTGCTGCTCGGGGAGTTGTTCGATAAGCCCACAATACTGACTGTAGCTCATTAATCCAATTAGCTTTAGCTTCACTTAGCCTCTTCTTCAAACCATTGATTAATGTTCTGTTCGTCACTTCAGTCTGTCCATTGCTTTGAGGATGGCCTGGTGCTGAATGAGTCTTCAAAATGTTCGATTGTCGACAATAGGTAGCAAACTCCTCGTTATCGAATTTTGTTCCATGGTCTGTGATGAAGGCATGAGGGAGACCATATCGGCAGATTATATTCTTCCAAACGAACTGGTATACTTTCTCGTACGTCATATCAATAAGTGGCTCAGCTTCTGCCCACTTAGTAAAATAATCCACAGCCACGATGAGGTATTTGAATCTTCCTCGGGTCGTTGGCAGTGGTCCAACCAGATCAATTCCCCACATGGCAAATGGCCAAGGGGAAGTTATGGGTGTCAACAATGCTTGTGGAGTACGTCGGATGGAAGAAAAACGTTGGCATTTATCACATCTTTTAGCATAGGCTATACAATCAGCCCTCATCGTTGGCCAGTAGTACCCCTGCGTTATCACTCTTTGTAAAAGTGTCCGACCTGCTACATGCGCTCCACAAGACCCTTCATAGATCTCTTTAATCAATTCTTTCACCTCGGAGGGATGTACACATCTTTGCAAACCTGCCATAATTCCTCGTCTATACAAAACACCATTAGTTAGTACATACCGAGCAGCTTTATACTTCAATTTCTTGGCAGCGAGCTTATCCTCCGGTAATTCTCCTTCCTCAATATATGCCCTGATGGGATCCATCCAAGATGGTCCTAAATCAAGGGTAATAATATTCATCGTCAGGTCTTCATCTATGCTCCGACTTCCTAATACTTCAATTGGTATTGTTCTTCGCAACTCGGTACGAGTAGCTGATGCTAGTCGGGCCAGTGCGTCTGCTCGTGCATTATTCGATCTTGGTATTCAGATCAACTGAATGGCATCGAATTCTGCTAATAACTCCATCGCCTTTGCATGATACTTGACCATTAATTCTCCTTTAACTGCATATGTTCCCATCATCTGATTCACAATTAATTGAGAATCACTGAATACCATCACTTGTTGCGCTTCCATAATCTTTGCTAAATTAAGACCTGCTATCATGGCTTCATACTCAGCCTCATTATTGTAAGCTTTAAATTGGAATCGCAAGGCATATTCCATGTCAATCTCGTCTGGGGTGTTCAAAATAATCCCTGCTCCATAACCTGTTGTGCAAGATGACCCATCTACATATAATATCCATGTAGGTAACTCGTCTTCAAATTTCTTTTCTGACAAGATTCTCCGGTGAAATATTTGTCGTTTGCTTTCATCCTCCCTTGGTAATTTTCGCTCCTCGTCGACCATCTCTTCTCGCCCTTTTACCAACCAGAGTTGGTCTGGGTTTGATTTTGATGATCCTTCAACATCCACAAGACCTTTTACCAACCGGAGTTGGTCTGGGTTTGTGTTTGATGATCCTGTAACATCCACAGGTTGATCAGTGAGCAACTTTTGTTCCTCGGGGGTATCAGGACAAGTAAACTCTGCTATAAAATCAGCTACAGCTTGCCCTTTTAGTGATGATCTGGGTTCATATACAATATCATATTCGCCGAGCTCTATTGCCCAATACATCAGTCTCCCTGATTTTTCTGGCTTATGAAGGGCTTGTCTCAATGGCATGTCGGTATACACGACAATGGTATGGGCCTGGAAATATGGCCTAATTCTTCTACTTGCTTCAATTAATGCCAATGCCAATTTTTCCAGCTTTGGGTACCTGATCTCTGCACCTCGAAAAGCTTTACTTGTGTAATAAATTGGCTTCTGGACTCCATTCTCCATTCTGATCAATGCCGAGCTGATTGCATTCTCTGATACTGCCAAGTACAAGTACAACTTTTCTCCCATTACTGGCCTGGACAACAGTGGAGGTGCTCCCAGATAATTCTTCAAGTCTTGGAAGGCTTTTTCACATTCATCATTCCACTCGAAAGTTTTTCGAAGTGTTTTGAAGAATGGGAGACATCTATCAGTTGCTCGGGATACAAATCTGTTGAGCGCTGCAACTCGTCCTGTAAGACTCTGCACCTCTTTCTTCGTCGTTGGAGATCGCAACCCTAAAAGAGCTTTGATCTTTGCTGGATTTGCCTCAATGCCTCGCTGGTTGACAATGTACCCTAGGAACATTCCTTCTCGTACTCCAAATGTGCACTTCGTCGGGTTGAGCTTCATTTGGTATTTATCCAGTTGATCAAAGGTCTGACCTAAGTCAACTAGATGATCAGCAGCTTTCTTGCTCTTTGTCAGCATATCATCGACATAGACTTCCATATTGCAACTGATTTGTTCGGCAAAAACCTTATTCATCAGCCGCTGGTATGTCGCTCCTGCATTTTTCAAACCAAAAGGCATAACATTGTAACAATAAGTTCCCCTAGGGGTAATAAAATAAGTACTTTGCCTGTCTTCAGGTTTCATTTTGATCTGGTTGTAACCAGAGTAAGCATCCATGAAGCTGAGCAACTCGTGTCCCGAGGTGGCGTCCATTAGTTGATCAATTCTGGGCAGTGGAAAGTGATCTTTTGGGCATGCCTTGTTGAGATCGGTGAAATCAACACACATTCTCCATTTATTGTTCTTCTTCTTTACCATCACCACGTTGGCTAACCAGTCTGGATATTTCACATCTTCAATGAATTGAGCTTTCTGGAGCTTGTCGACCTCCTCTTGTATAGCTTGATTCTTCTCGGGACTAAATACTCTTCTTCTCTGCTTTACAGGTTTGATTTCCTTATTCACATTAAGCTCATGACATAAGAAGTTTGGATCTATTCCTGACATGTCTTCATGACTCCATACAAAAGTTTTCTTCCTGTTTCGCAAGAAAGTTATCAATTCTTGTTTTATCGAGGCATCCAGCGACGAACCTATATGGGTTACTCGTTCAGGGTGCTCGTCGTCCAGAATAACATTTTCTGTAGATTCCACCACCTGTCCTTTTACAAGTTGGGATTCATCTCTGGGATCCAATGTTTCAATTTCTGTACCTTCATCCACCTGGTAGGTAGTAGTCTTTTTTCTTGACTCTTCAAGCTCCTCTTGCTCGGCAGATGAATAATAGCATTCCCGAGCAACTTTTTGATCACCTTTCACAACTCCTACTCCAAAATTTGTTGGAAATTTTAAGCACTGATGTACTGTAGATGGGACTGCTTCGAACTTCTTCAAACCAACTCTTCCCATGATGATGTCGTAAGCTGACTGCACATTCTTATCCATCACAAAGAAGCGTATTCTCTATGTTCGACAAGCAGGCCAAGTTCCAATGAATATATCCAACTTGATCGTCCCAAGTGGAAAAACTTTCTCGCCAGCAAAACCCAGAAGAGGTCTGTGATAAGGTTCCAATTGAGACAATTTCAAATTTAACCTGTCAAAGTATGAATAGTACATGATGTCTGCCAAACTACCATTGTCTACCAGCACCCTTGAAATCACTACTTCTTTCATCCTCATTTTGATCGCCAAAGGGTCGTCGTGAGGGTAAAGAACACCTGCCAGGTCATTTTTTGAAAAGCCAATGACCAGCTTCTCTTTGTTTACCTTCCTCGGACGATCCTCCTCGGCCAAATTTATTCGCTGAATGTACGAGCAAGCTTGGGCCTCTCCGAGGTAAGCCTTTCTTTCTGCAGTATGGTCTCCTCCTCCTGCATCTCCTCCTGTAATAACATTACAATCAAATGAACCAAAACGTATGGAAAATACCTCTCGTTCTGGCTGCCTTGGTTTCTTGGGAAGATCGGGGTCATCATCTGGATCATCTTCATGATTTCTCTTCTTTTTATCCTCTGCTCGACGAGGAGATCTAGACCTCTCTCTAGTTCGATCATTATTTCTTCTTTTCCCTCCCCGATCAACATACTTTGCTAGCTTTCCTCTTCGGATGAGTGTTTCAATCTCGTTCTGAAGAGCTATGCAATTTTTGGTCATATGACCATGATCCTTATGAAACTCGCAATATTTATCCCTGTTCCTTGTATCAGGGTCTGACCTCAGTTTCTTTGGCCACTTTACCTCCTCGCTATTCTTGATTTCTTCTAAGACATGATTAATACCCATTTTCAAAGGAGTATAATTATCGAATTTCTTCAGGACTTCCCATGATGTTTTATTATTCTTGGAATGCCTGTCACCGCCATTGCCCTTATGCTCTTTCTTCTTAGATTTGTCGACTTCCACCTTGGTTTCTTTATCCATATTCTTCTTCGCAGCCATAGCCTCCTCGGCATTCATGATTTTGGCCGCTTTTGCCATCAACTCTGACATAGTTGTAGGTGGATCTTTGGCCAAAGTGTAGTACAACTTGTTAGGCAACAACCCACTCATCAAGGCGGTGATTGTTGTCTTTTCTTCATAATCTATGACTTCTAGCTTCTCGTTATTGAAACGAGTTATGTAATCTCTAGTACTTTCGCCAGGTTTTTGTCTAACACTTAACAAGTGTGCTATTCGTTTTACTGGTTTTGCCCCAAAAAAGAAATTGCCAATGAACAACTCGGCCAACTGAAAGAAAGTTGAAATCTTTCCCCAAGGAAGATTGTTGTACCATATTTGGGCAGATCCAGTAAGAGTTCCAGAGAATGCTCTACATCTCATCTCGTCGGGGACAACATAGATGTCGGTAGCAGCCTGATATTGCTCTATGTGGAGAACAGGATCTGTCTTTCCATCATACTTGGGGGTCACCACGGGCGCTTTAAATTTCGACGGTGTAGGAAAATCCACAATGGCTTGTACAAAAGGTGTCCCTCGAACAAAAGTTCATTGTAGGGGATTCTTTGCCTTAGCCATTTCTCCCAATCTATCCTCCAACCGCTGAATGGAACCTTTCCACGCATCATTTCCCTCCTCGGGCCTATTAGTTCGAGCAATTGATTGTTCTGAAGTAGCCTCCTGAGATCTATCTTGACGAGCAACTGGTCGTGATTGTGCTGATCCTTCTCTTAGATCTGATGGTTGTCGAAAACTCCTCGACATGATCTTAGGTGGACTCCTATTCCTTCTAGGACCTAATCGGCTGAAAGTAGAAACTCTGCTTAGTCTTTCCAAGGCACTGGGTCTTTCAGGAGAGAGAGTGATACGTTGATCAGTATCTGTAGCCCGTATTGACGAAGTTCGCCCAGGTTGATAAGAGAAATCATTAGATTCCTCATTACGATATGATTTAGTACGCCTGGATCGTGAAGAAAGTAAATAGGTTTTCCTCTGACCACTTTGTTGTCCTGAATGCGCAGGTGCACCGCCATGAAGGGTTTGTATGAGTTGACGCATTGTTTCTTGCATGGCGGTTTGTCCTTGAGCCAGATTCGTCATAATTCCAGCCAGATCTGGAGGTGCAGAGGGATTTGGAGGATTTCCAGCATTTCCAGCGTTTCGATTGCTAGATTCTGGATTGTCTGCCATTGATGATGAATAATTCTTGGTGAAAAACGATAACAACAGTCGTTTCCCACAGACGGCGCCAATCTGTTGATGTAAAAAATTAGATCGCTCTAATTATTCAATCACAGATAAATAAATGAGACAAAATATTTTAAAGTGGTTCAGCCTTATATGAATAGCCTACGTCCACTGTTATGTTATTGCTGAGTGTTTGGGAATTCTCGATTACAAATGCTATCAAGAAATTCCGGTCCCTCTTGAATGAGGGTGATACAAGGTATTTATAGCCCTCAGGCTGTACATGAAAGGATAATTCATTTAATGCTATTCAAGCGTGTGCGTCAAGATGATAAGCATTCAATGAATAGTTGAATTGTTGATTATCTGGCAATAAATGCTGTGGCCGAGGTGCAACTGCTGTGGTCGAGATGCAGCTCGGACCGCCTTAGTTGCTCGTCGTTCAGGAGTTCCTCGGAGAACTGGAGTTCCTCGGAGTACACCTGTTGCTCGGAATGAATATGACTTTCTCGGGGAAATAGACTTCCTCGTTGTTATTGTGCCACGTAGATCGACACATGTCTTCTTATTATTCGTCCATATCAGCATACTAATTTTGGTATCAACAGAAGTGTAGCCGGAGTTATTCTTTTATTGTTTTACTTTAGTTTAAATTTTTTTCCAGTCGTATTTCCATTATGAGTTTACACCTTTTGAGTTTTATTGGGCCATCCGGTTCCAAAGTTGTTAGATAATTTCAGTTGCTTTCTTTCGATTTTTAATAAAATTTATTATTGGAGATTGGATTTAAATTACAGTTTTAGCAGGTGATGGATCTTTTATCATTCAGTTATTACCATAATTTGGGATGGATTAAAATATTTATCTTGTGGATTGATTAATTCATTGTCTCATATCTGTTTCATGCTAAGAATGGTATTTATTTAGTTCACACACGGCGTAGTTCGGCGGCAGTGGCTGACCACCCCGTTAGTCGGATTGCGCGGGGTGTGATAATAATCTCGAGATTAGAGTTAATCCCACAGCTAATACAACAGACTCAAGGGATGCAGCTCAGCGAGGCAGCGATGCAACTCAAGTGATGCAGTTCAGTAAGACAGCAAGGCAGCTCAAGCGAGGTAGTTCAGCATGGAAGCCCAAGGGGATCTTCCAGCGAAGAGGTTGGCTGAGAGAGCTCATCCCTTAGTCCTATTATTTTACTTAGTCTTGTTGTATCTTTTTATTTATATTGACTATGAGTCATGACGGTTATAATGATATTTAGTGTGAGGACGAACGGTATTCGAGAGAGACCAGGCCTGGGAGAGATTTCATGCTCTATCAAAAGACCTCACCATGGGAACTTCAGAGGGACCTGGTTTGGAGGATTGAGAAGTGAGGCACCGTTGGGGCTTGTCCTGACCATCTTAGATAAACATGGTAAAATACCAAAAGACATTGACCGTAGAACCTTGGGTGGAGCAGCCTTGAGATTCCATCGGGCGTTGAGTTATGAACTGATGAGTGCAATATTTTGTATATTTTATACCCAAATTTATACTTTGTTAGTCTCATTTTAGTGTATTTAATAAGTTCTTAGGAATTTTTTTATTAAAAAGAAAAAAAATGCAAGAATGATTGAATTCATATTGAAAATGGCAATTTTAAGTCAAAAATGGGCACTTCGATAATTTTATAATATTCTTGTGCTAATTTGTGAAAAAAGTTACTGAGTGAAATTTTTGCAGGTAATGATGGAATTTAGTGCAAATTGATGATCAATTCAAAAAAGGCATGAAAAAATTGATTTTTACGGTCATACGAAAAAATGTTATTTTTACACTTGTGAAAAAGTCGGGAATTTTTATTCTCCGATTTGGACGAAACTCGGCATACGTGTTCAGCAAGAAAATATAAGAGTTTTCGAGTGGGGATAAATTTCGTCCCTTATCATGATCCAAAGATTAAAGAGGTGGAGAGATAGCTACAAACATCATTCGGCCAATCAGACAGAGTCCCACCACAACTCAAATATCTCACCACTTGTCCTATAAAAAGGACCCTTGGGCTCATAATTTCGTAGACAATTAGAGAGGAAATTCGGGGAGCAACTTTGAGTGATTGTAATCAATTTGAGGGCCAAGTTTTTATCAGTTGTTTAGAGAATTGGAGATTGTTGTGAGAGAACTATTTGTAAGTTTGGTCTATTAATGAAGAATTCTACTCATTCTTACAATTTCTCTTTCATTATAGTACATTGATTCATATATTAGGAGTAGGGTGAAGTTTATCATAGTTGGCTAATATTGTCACGTTAATTTTATCGTTGTTTGTTCCCTACTTGTTTTAATTGTTATTAAAGATTCGGTATTCATTTTAAAGTGACACGAGAGTGTGTTTTAGAAACTTCAAGATTGTTTTGTCAAATCAAGTTTTGAGATTTAAAAATAGTAATTTTTGATGGATTATACTTTCACTTTGATTGTTTTGATAGTCCATGCTTAAATACATTTGCGAATTTTAAAACCTATATTTTCTAAGGGAATAGGAATTTTAGCTGTCTATTAGAGACGTTAAAAATATTATGATCATAACTGTCATATTTTTAGAATTAAACACGGCGAGAGTCGGTTTAATTTGAGTTATAAAAAGGGAATGACAACATTAAATTAGTGTGCACTATTAGTTACGTGATAAATGGACCCCGAATCCTAATTATTTCCTAATTGTTTACAAATATCTTGTGTTACCCTTATTTATTGTAGTTGTTTTAATTTAGTGTAGTTCATAATCATTCTCTATCCCATTTAGTCTAGTTGGACAATCACAATTATTTTGAACGAAAAAATTGACTAATCTCTGTGGGTTCGACCCGTACTTACACTCGTTATTCTATAATAGCTCATGCACTTGCGGTATTTTATAAATTTGACAAGTTTTTGGTGCCGTAGCCGGGAATTTGTTCAATTTTTTTTAAAGAGGTTGTAACTTTCGGGCTAGTTTTTTTTCTTTTGCACTTCTGTTAGTAAAAAAATTTTTAAAAAAAAATCCGAAAATTCAAAAAAAAAAAATATTTCCCGTAATAATTTCCAAAATAAAAGAAATAAAAAAAATTGTGTCATAAGTGTGCTTTGGTTTTTTTTTTCTTCTTGTTAAATACACCACAAGTGCGTGTGTCATTTTTTTTTCTTCTGTTTTCGTTAATTTTTTTTTTGCATGTGTCGCCCTTTACGTTTGGTGTAGTTTCTTTCGTTTTTTTTAAGAGCATATTAAAAAAGTGAAGAAAAATTCGAAAAAGTGTTCAACGGTGCGTGAACGTGCAGAAAAAATTGTGCAATCTTGCCACGAGCACAGGAAACTCTCAGGGATGACTGAAGCGTAGGTAGCGTTTCCCTTCGATCGACGTTAACTTAAACTTCGGCCCGACGTAGACAAGTGACCGTAAAAATTCCACGTCGGAGGTACGTTTTTGTGTGCTCCTACGTGATTTAATTTCGCACTTAATTTTGCACGTTGCATAAATTGACTTAAGGGCAAAACCCGTGTGAAAGATAAGGTGGGGATTTCATCACCCTTCCTTGGCCCAAAAATCACTAATTAACCCAGCATTTGCATAACCCAAGCCATCACATTTAATTTAAAATCAAGTAGACATTGGCCTTAGGTTATCAGATAGCTCATAGGAAACCTCTTAACGAGGATAGAATTAAAATCTACTCCAACGCGAACTTATCAAATCGATCCCGTTTCACCTTGTCTAGGATTGATGGTTTTTAATGTGTCCTCGTAGCAACCACCTACCAGGAGGAAAAAGAGGGATTGGAGGCGATAAACACAGTTGGTCATCTTTTAAATTCTCCCTTGTCAAAGATTAGGAGTTGTCTAATTAGGGAGATTAATTTGGATACCCATGTGTCGTCGATTAATCTCGGAAAAACTAGATTTTAAAATTGAAACTCCCCTCACCTAAATTAGATATTTCAAATTGCTTTGTGTTAGCTAGGAATTAAGTGGTTTGAGTCAATCCTTTTTTTTTCTTCACATAAAAAAAAATCGAGTGAGTTGAGTGTATGCGAAGTTGGTTTCGAGATCTTACCGATCGTTTGTCGAGTGAGGAATCTAGCATTCCTGATACTTACGTAGGTAGATCTTCGATTTTCACCGAAATGGGAGATAAGTTAGCACCATGTGCCCTTAAAGATTACCTTTACCCGACCAGGTCTAGTCAGCCTTCATGCATACTTCTACCCGAGCACGTCGCGAATAATTTCCAAATCTATTCGGGAACAATCCAATTGTTACCCGTGTTTTGAGGTACCGAAAAAGAGGATCCCTACCTTCTTATGAGTGAATTCGAGGATATATGTGGGACCATTAAGTACCAACAACTCTCCGATGAGATTGTTAAACTTAAATTGTTCCCGTTCTCATTGAAAGACAAAGCTAATAGTTGGTTTAACTTGTTGAAACCCGGATCCATAAACACTTGTAACCAAATGAGTGTCTCCTTCCTGAAAAAATTCTTTCCCAATCAAAAGACGGCATCGATACGTTATGCCATCAATACATTTAGCCAAAAAGAAGAAGAAACCTTGTGGATGTATTTTAAGAGATTCAAGGAATTGCTACTGCAATGTCCGCACCATGGGATTGAGATGGGACGTCAAGTCCAAATTTTGTATGAGGGGTTCGATTGTACTACTCGAGTCATGCTCGAGTCACTATGTAACGGTGATTTTACCGAGAAAAATGAGGTAGGCACGTGGTTATTCCTAGAAGCCATAGCGAACAAGTCCCAACGATGGGCACCCAATAGAGAATCTAGTCCCACCACCTCCAATGAGGGTTTCTCTCACCAAGTCTAACAAAGTTATGATTTAAATGCCAAAGTGGCCACATTGGCCCAACGTTTAGAAGCTTTGGAGACGAGCAAGGAGGGTAATCGAACCGCATTTGCGGTCGTTCAACATGTAGGTTCCCCTATGTGTATACTTCTTGATGCATTCGACCACTTAGTCGAAAATTTCCCCACCCTTCCGGCCCACAAGACACTCACCGAGCAAGCCAATGCCCTCTACCAAAATAAGCCAAAGTATGATCCATATTCCAATGCGTACAATCTGAGGTGGCGAGACCACCCTAATTTTTCATTGTACAAGGGTCAATACCAAGAAAGTGGAGGTTAATCTTCTGGTAATCTACCTCTGGGTTTCCAAAAGAATGCCCTCGAACCATCGTATCCTTCTTCCCAAAAGATCCAAGCTTTAGAGGATACGATGAATTTGCTTGCCCAAAGTACCCTCCAATTCCAGCAAACCACTCAAAATGTCCTCCAATCCACCCAACAGAGCTTGCATGCAAACACTCAATCCATATCCAAACTCGAGGTTCAAGTGAGTCAATTAGCGAACGCGTTGAGTGAGAGAAACAAAGGAACATTTTCGAGTCAACCTAAGCCCAGTCCTAAAGGTAACTTACTAAAGGTCAATATTTTGTTCAAGATAACGTCAGTTCATCACAAACCCAATAGGATGTCAAAGAAATCGTCACGCTTCGGTTTGGTAAAGAGGTCGAAAAGAATGTCTCACCACCCATTGAGAGTGAGTACGAGAAACTTAAGGAGAAGGAAGATCCACGTGTGGATCCAACTTCCTCCCCACCCTTATCTTTCGAGCCATCTGTAGAGACCTACATTCCAAAAGATCCATTTCCCCAGCGTTTGGTGCCCCAAAAGAAAAGGGCACAAGTTGATAAGATGTTGGAAGTATTCAAGGAAGTAGAAATCAATATCCCACTGTTTGACGATATACAACAAGTCCCATCCTACGTCAAATTTCTGAAGGACCTTTGTACCTTCAAGAGAAACACCAACGTGCCCAAGAAAGCTTTTCTCTCCGAGCAAGCTAGCTCGATCATTTTCTATAGAACTCCCTTCAAGTACAAGGATCCAGGGACACCGATGATCTCTATCAAGATAGGGGAACATCACTTTGAGAAAGCTCAATTAGACTTAGGAGCAAGCGTAAACCTTTTATCGTACACCGTGTACGAAAAATTAGGTTTGGGGGAGTTAAAATCCACAAAGATGACCTTGTCCTTGGCCGATCGATCCATTAAGATACCTAAAGGTGTTTTAGAGGATGTCTTGATTAAAGTGGGTGAGTTTATCTTTCCAGTAGACTTTGTGTTCTTAGACACGCAACATGTACTAAACTCATCCACACGAATCCCGATCATCCTCGATCGACCCTTTTTGGCCACCTCCGACGTTGTCATTCGATGTCGTAGTGGGCAACTGAACCTATTGTTTGGGAACATGACCATGGATTTGAATGTTTTTAATTTAGATAGGTCATCGTCCGATAAGGGAGAGAATGAAGTCAAGTACGTTTAAGAAGTGAACGATGTCACTACTCCACGGGATAGTGGCCCAACCGATCTACGTGCTTGGCCACCTGACTTGTCTATAGATATGAGTCTTAAAAATTTGGAAGAAGAATTTGGTCCGGTTAATGAGGATCTCACTGTTGAAGTCCAATCATTATTGGACTCATTTCGTTCCTTAGAGGAAAGAGACTGGGACGATAGAATAGACAAATTCCTTCTCTGCGAACACAAGCCCAATCCTTTTGAGTGTATGCTGACATGTGAGATTTTATCTACTAGTGACGAGATTGAAAAAATAATTCAAGCGTTTCCACCTGGTGACGCATGTTTTGTGAGGCCGTATTGTCCTGTTCCACCACGTTCACCTGTGTCATTTGAGTGTTTGGGTGAGATGGAGGAAATGAGTAGAGGATCATCCGATTTAGATCCAGATTTATTCACTCTCGAGTTTGAGGGATACCTAGGCTTAGCGTGTCATTCGGAATTTCATTATGATAGTCTCCGCGAGACTAATCATCTTTGTTATAATGTGATTGTGCATTTTGATAATTTCACTCACAACATTCATTATGTGCATTCATATGTATACTTTGTCGATTGGGTTGACTCTCAATTGTTCAGACTTTTGATTTATGATGAAAGGAATGTGAGATTGGTTGGAAGTTGGTAACACAAGGGGAAATTCACGGGTAATATCTTCATTTTACTTCTGTACTTTATTTGTTTTGTCCATATTTCTAGTTTGATCATCAATGTAAAATTTAGGTTTGGGGGTAAGGATGAAAAAGAAATCAGAAAAATTTCAAAAATCCAAAAACATTTTCAATATAATTGAGTTTTGAAATGATCTCTTAATATAGAATTAATTCATGCATATCTCAACTTATGAATTTTTTTTTACACATTAGCCATACAATATGATCGCAAATGGATATTGAGGTTAAAGTTAATATGCTTAACGAATAAATGTAGAGATTTTAACCCGGTGAGAGTTTTGTGCCATTCATCATTTTCGAGAGATTTAAATCAATCCGAGTTAAAATAACTCAAACTTTCCTTCAGTGATAAATTCGTCGATGATCTCTAATTCTTTGTTTTATTCGATTACTGAAAATAAAAAGTCAAAATGTGAATCTTAAGCACTAGAAGTCTTAGTAAGTCCTCTTGAGACACAAATCAACTTAATGAAACTTGAGAAATGAGATTAGGCCATCATTTGAAAACCCAAAAACTAAGCCCAAACTCCAACATTTTTACATTACAAACCCATAAAAAGAGCTATACCCATTTTCTGAGAATACTAGGGTAAAATTACGATAGGAAAAAGGCCAACAGAAAAAGAGGTTGCAAAAATAATATGTAAAAAGAAACGAAAAGAAAAAAAGGAGGAAGAAAAATGTGAGTTTCAAAAGAAATAAAGGAAAGAGAAGAAAAATGGAGGTCAGAAGAAAAGGTGCCTTAAAGTCGAATTACCGGAAAAAAAAACTCTATATTCTCATAAATTTTTGAACTCTAAAGCCATTCTTTGTAGCTAAAATTCAAGCATACAATACAACCAAATAAAGTCCTAATCAATCTCAAGTGAAATTAGTTAAAGTGTGGAGAGAAGATGAATAGGATCTATGGTGTGATTCAATGTTTCCAAAAATTAATCGATGTTCCGTTCATGAGATCATATATTCATCCATTATAAAAGTCCGTTCTTGATAATATATATGTTGTAACACCCCGCTCGCCCGGGGAGAGCGAACGGAGCGCTAATGCGATAAAATAAATCCAAATCCACAAGTGACAAGGTATAGAGCATCTACGTCCCACAACAACAAAAGAGAAACTACAAATCTCAATCTCTTAAAATTAAATACCAAATCTCTCGAATTACATACAACAACTAACTCGAAAATAAAATACAAATCTCCAAAGCTCTATACATCAAAATAATACAAATCTTTCCCAAATAATCCTTGCTAAAATCAATCTCCATAGCGCCCCAAAATTCGCGCTAACCTGCCACTAAAAGAAAATATGGGAAAGTACACAATACGACAAGAAAGATGCTCAACAAATATATGTTAGCGATGAATAAAACGTAACAACACGAGTACGAATATTCAAATCAAAATTCAAATCTCAATAGCATTTCACCATTATAATTTTTCAACAACACATCAATGGGTCACCAGGCCTCACCCCATTCGCATATGCTTTATCAAGCCATAGCCCGGGAATAGATATTTTGGCGGGTACTCAACATCCGTGCCATATTAAAATATCATGACAGCGTGCTCATCAACAATATAATGATACCACATGAATCAAAATAATTTCAACAATTATTTTCCAGATTTCAATGAATTTATCAATTCAAATATGAGTTCAATTAACAAGAATTCAAAGAGAATGACACTCGCGAGATTTAAGGAGCATATTGTGTAAAACCCCATACCTCAAACCATGAGGAGAAACCAACGATCACATCCTCGAGATCAACACAAAAGATCTACAAAAGCTCCTCCAAGAACAACCAACAAAATAGCCCCAAGAATACCTCTAATCTAAGGTTGGAACTCACAAATCTCAAGGGCCAAAGTATATATAAAAAGAAGAGGAATATAAAATATATTTGCTACTAAAATTTGTGCCAAAAGTATGTTAAAAGGGTTGCCCATGACTCCCTTTTATAATGCAAAGAAATGAAGAGTTGGAATCTAAAAGACTCCTTTAAATAAGGCAAAGAAATGACGAGTTTGAAGTTAAAACAACTCCAAGAGTTAAAAACATTTTAAAATCATTTTAAAATCCATTTTAACTCCGTTTTTGAAACCGTTTGAAATTATCGCCTTTAAAAATAATAACCAACATATTTGAGCAATAAAACTAATTTTATCAAAAACTTTATTTTCCTCCATTTTCCAAAAATTAATTAAAATAGCCCAAAATTACGCGGATTGTTACATATGTGAAATTTTCTCATCTAAACTTACACTTTTATTCACATATACCGGGAGAAAATAATCCATTTCCGAGTGTTCGATTGTGAGTGCATCCCGTAAGATTTTGATATCGAAATGAACTTTCGGATAAGAAATGTAACAATCAAATCTTTTGAAATGGACGGTTATATTGGCTATACACACACACACACACGATAAGTTGAGATTGAAAAGTGAAGTTCTACTCTATTTATGAAGTTTGCATTCAAGCTTGGTTATATTACTTTTGAGTCATTTGTATTGAGTCAGATTTTTTAATTTTGTGGGTATATTCACTAAAACCCTCACAAGACAAAACTCTTCCACTAGGGTAACCTAGGGATTTAACAGCTTGTTGCACATGCTAAGTGCAATCGTGATTCCTACGAAAGTGAGTTAGATTTAAAATTTTAGTTTTGCTCGAGGAGTAGCAAAGTTTAGGTTTGGGGTATTTGATGAGTGCATTATTTTGTATATTTTATACCCAAATTTATACTTTGTTAGTCCCATTTTAGTGTATTTAACAAGTTCTTAGGACTTTTTTATTAAAAAGAGAAAAAAAATGCTAGAATGATTGAATTCATATTGAAAATGGCAATTTTAAGTAAAAAAATGGGCACTTCAATAATTTTATAATATTCTTGTGCTAATTTATGAAAAAAGTTGCCTAATGAAATTTTTGCATGTAATGATGGAATTTGGTGCAAATTGATGATCAATTCAAAAAAGACGCGAAAAAGATGATTTTTACGGTCGTTCGAAAAAATGTAGCTTTTACACTTGTGAAAAAGTCGGAAATTTTTATTCTCCGATTTGGACGAATCTTGGCATGCGTGTTCAGCAAGAAAAGATAAGAGTTTTCGAGTGGGGAGAAATTTCATCCCTTATCACGATCCAAAGATTAAAGAGGTGGAGATATAGCTACAAACACTATTCGGCCAATCAGAAAGAGTCCCACCACAACTCAAATACCTCACCACTTGTCCTATAAAAAGGACCCTTGGACTCATAATTTCGTAGACAATTAGAGAGGAAATTTGGGGAGCAACTTTGAGAGATTGTAATCAATTTGAGGGCCAAGTTTTTATCATTTTTTAGAGGATTGAAGATTGTTGTGAGAGAACTATTTGTAAGTTTGGTTTATTAATGAAGATCTCTACTCATTCTTGCAATTTCTCTTTCATTATGGTAGCTTGATTCTTATATTAGGAGTAGGGTGAAGTTTATCGTAGTTAGCTAATATTGTCACGTTAATTTTGTCGTTGTTTATTCCCTACTTATTTTAATTGTTATTAAAGATTCGGTATTCATTTTAAAGCGGCACGAGCGTGTGTTTTAGAACCTTCAAGATTGTTTTGTCAAATTAAGTTTTGAGATTTAAAAATAGTATTTTTTTATGGATTATGCTTGCACTTTGATTGTTTTGATAGTCCATGCTTAAATACATTTGCGAATTTTAAAAGCTGTATTTTCTAAGGGAATAGGGATTTTAGCCGTCTATTAGGGACGTTAAAAATATTATGATCATAAGCGTCATATTTCCCGAATTAAACGCGACGAAAGTCGATTTAATGTGAGTTATAAAAAGGGGATGACAACATTAAATTAGTGTACAATATTAGTTACGTGATAAATGGACCCCGAATCCTAATTATTTCCTAATTGTTTACAAATATCTTGTGTTACCCTCATTTATCGTAGTTGTTTTTATTTAGTGTAATTCATAATCATTCTCTATCCCATATAGTCTAGTTGGACAGTCACAATTATTTTGAACAAAAAAATTGACAAATCTCTGTGGGTTCGACCCGTACTTACACTCGCTATTCTATAATACCCTGTGCAGTTGCGGTATTTTATAAAATTGACAACACGAACCAAACAACCCTCTACTTAATGTCACATCTACTTTATACGATGTCACTAGCAAACTAGGCAATGTCAAATTTGCACTTGAGTAAACCACCGTGGTATTTAGGGCTGTCAAACAGTTGGTGAGTCACCTCTGTGGCGACAACCTCCTGACGCACAGTGATTAGGCAAAAGGCATGTCTTGGCATTTAATATTTATGACGTGGAGCTAACTAGTCCATCAAGTATTTAATGTTTGTGACATAAAGTCTGAGGGATGTTTTTCACAGTTATTAATGACTAAGCCACCTCAGGAACGATGCGGGGGGGGAGGGGGGGGGGGCTATTTATGGGCCTCAACCACTTCTAAGGGAGGGGGATTATTCTTCCAGGGTTCTTTCCTAGAGATTATTGGCTAGAGAGAGAGATTATCATCAAGAAAGAAAGAAGTTTATTGCAAAACCATAGCTTTTACTCACCCACTATGGTCATTTATTACGAAGCTTTTAATATCTGATTGGAGATCTTAGAGAGTTGGAGTGTTTAGTTGCTGCCAAGGTGTATCTAGGGTGCTTACTTCTCTCTCCCTCTAAATGAGTCACTTTTGAGTTCATGATTGTCTTCTGCGTTATACGCGAGTGATTTGCGAGTTCAAACTGAGTTTATCTTCACTAAGTTATGATTGCGTGTCTTGTAATTAATCAAGAATATTACTGGTTAACTTATCATTTCTATACTCAAAAGGGGGTTACGCCTCCATCTAATCTAAACTACCCTCTTACACCTTTGAGAATTTGATTGATGATGTCGGGTCGAAGACTTGAGAATAGCACCCCAAGTTGGAGTATTGAAGTATGATTAGGGTACCGACATGTGTCGTTGGCACAAGCTGAATAACCCTAGTAGGGAAAGAATTAGTTGTTGGCACCTCTTGCCAAACTTGTACAAATTAAGATGTGTAGACATGTGTAGTACTCATTATTCTTATAGTGTTGATGACGGTTGGTTTGTCCGTCACATAGATTAAGTTGGGTAGAATTTAGAGATAGGCGTAGTGATGACCTTATGCCAATGATGGATATTACGAGGTGAGTGTTAGTATAGTTGGGCATTGTCTAAGTCGATTAGGGGATAAAATCATCGTGCAATGAAATAAACGGTAACCTAGGTATGTTAGGTTGGTCACGAAGTCATGTTGACTAGGTATGGTCAGCATTGGCAAGGGTGTTTGGCACTCTCTGATTGGAGCGGTTCGTGTTTGGCAAGGATAAAAAGGGGTAAGTATCACTCCAAAGAGGCAAGTATAGCGTTGACTTCCTAGAGGACAATAGGCCCATTTGTTACTTTCGTCTCGTGGAGGTGAATGGTTCGTGATTCGATTGTCATAGTTGGTGACCCAAGCCAGGTTGTATGGCTAGGATAGGATATGATGAGAACGTATAGGAGGAGTTGTAATCTTCAAAGCGTATGGTATATATTCTCCTTTCGTAAACCATAGTCCGTTGTACGCGGATGGGATTCTCTCGGAACAGTCATTTGTCCATTTCGATTTATTGTGTTCTTTTGGTTTCGATGCCCGAGGATTGTGTTCCCTCGTTTACGGTATCCTGGAATTGTTTCACATTATTGTTTTGGTTACGGTACGGCTTGACTCAGTATAAGTGCAGATGGACCTAGTGTGGTCACTACTGCTCGACAACTGAGTGCGCTCTTGTGGGAAATATCTCTTTGTTCTACACAAGTTTCGTTTACATGTGGCTGCCCGTTCTGCCGCACGATTTTCTCATAGTGTTTGTTTTCCTTAGATTAACGGTTTTGTAAGTTAGTCGGTGTGGCGGTTAGTGGCTCTAGTTGCAAAGACTTGGTGATGAGTTAGCCGGTGTGATGATTAGTGGCTCTAGCCGTAAGAGCGGGATTATGGTTTAAGAATGTCATAGGTATTAGAACTCGAGGAAACTTAGCACGTGGTTTTATTTTATCTGTGTGTAAGTGGGTTGGCGTAAAATTTGGATAAGAGTTCCATAGTTGGATCGCCTGGAGTGGTCCTTAGTTCGCAGAATGACCTTGCGGGCATACCGATTAGAAGTACGATTTTTTGCCTAATTGGTATGTCACTTATCGGGTGATCGACCATTAACGCGAGGTGAGCATCAAGTTTAAATTAATTTCAGGGATAGGATCACTCGAGAACTCGAGGAGACTCAGGACATGTAGTCCCGTGTATTGAGATACCTTACGATGGTGGATTGGGAATTAGTTTCATATAATTTTTCTCTTGGATAATGGTTAATCACTTGAGAGTGTTTCCCTAGTAGATGTGTCGGGTATGCCTTGGGTGTTAGCAAGGAAGCCTTAGGATTTAGTTGAGTATGATCATTGTGCAAGTGGAGACTCGAGGACTGTTATGCGATTTGATGACGGGCCTAATAGTAAGCATTAGGACCTGCCTCGTGTTAAGTTCTTTGGTGACTGATCTTGTGAAAAGAAGTATAATGACTTCTTAGTCGTTTAGGATTTCGATAACCCAGCCTTAAAGGATCCCTATGACCCCCCCAGGAATTTGAGGAATTGATTGATTGAAATTTTCGAGGACGAAATTCCCTAAGGAGGGAAAATGTAACAACCCCCAACCCCCCACGCGATTTTGATCGTACCCATGTGATTTGGTAACTTGGCATGACCCATTTATTCTTTAGACTTGGTAAGATGGATCATGGATTAAATTTAGTTAATGTAGTGGCCCCGGTGCGATTAAATTGGATTTGTAAGGATTAAATGTGATATTAGTGCGGCTGTTCGAACGAATAAGAGTGTCGTTCGAATGAGGAAGTCTATGTCATTCGAACGAGGTTTGAACGACCTTCTGACGAGAAATATCTCTTTATTTTCCATTGCTCTTTGGAATCTCGTTGGAACGCCCTCATTCGAACGAGGTGCGTTATCGTTCGAACGAAGGGTGCATTGTCGTTTGAACATACAAAGATTTTACCTTATTTTTAAACATCGTTTGACTCTCGTTAGAACTCTCGTTCGAACGAGACGGGATGTCGTTCAAACGACCCTGTGAAAATCAAAATTTTTAGCACATCATAATGTGCTGTCGCGATGTGGATCGTCGGATTGGATGAGCTGTCGAGATCGTAGCGGCTCAGATCAAAATGTGGGTCAAAGGTTTGATGGACCAATGATTAAAGGATTCATTTTGGGGCATTTTTGGATTGACCTTTAGGGTTTGGGGGACTATTTAAAGAGGATTTTGGCTCATTTGAGCAACCAAATCAGATTTTGCCACTCTCTCTCTGCTCTTGGAGCTCCTCCTCCACTAACTACCATACACCACCCTAGCACCACCATCCCTCCATCCAAAACCACCATAGTTTAACCCTTTTTCACCATATTTAATCTTATAAAACCCATATACACCACACGCTTGAGCAAGATTGGATTTTATGGAGTTGTTGTTGGGGATTTTTGGACAATAATAATAATAATAATAATAATAATAATAATAATAATAATAATAATAATAATAATAATAATAATAATAAGGGAGCTAGAAGGGGGTTTTGCTTGGAGATTTCATGGAGCACACTTTTATGGAGCTAGGCAACCTCCTTGAGGCCACCTTAGGAGGTGGGAGGCTACCATCACCATCTTCTTTATCCAACCATTATTAGAGCTTCTTTGGGGTGGAAAACTCTACTTTTTAGCTTAAGAACTCTATTTCCTATATATTGGTCTTGTAGTTAAAGTTTGTAAGAGTAGAATGTATATATGATTTAAGAAGGTTATTTCTTATGGTTTTGTGTAAAATGGCTTACAAATAATTTCAAGATTTTTGAGCAAAATGATATATTTCAAGAAAGATTGGTATCTGAACATTTTAGGGAATAAAATGTTTGAAATAATATTAATCTTATTGAAGATATATAATGAATAAATGTCCCAAAGTTTTCTTGTAAAAATTGGGAAGTTTATAAAAATATATATTTATTCAAGTTTTAAAGAAACGAGAAGGTCTTTGGTCTTGAATAGCATGTTTTTGCAAAATTTATGAAATTTCTAGAATGAACCATGTGTTAGACCCATTTAATGAGATTCTTGGACTTAAAATCCCTCTTCCCATGTATATGAACTTGTAGTAAATTGGTAATGAACATATAGACGAGTTTAATGAAGTTTTTAAGAGATTTTAACATAATTCAAAGAAAATAGAATTTTCAGACCTTAAAATGTGTGAATAAGTGTAGAAAATGTGATAAGTTGGTATTTCAAAACTACATGTGAAAATAAGGAAAAATGGTGTTTTCTTGCAAAGTAGTCTTTAAAATGTCAAATGATTTCTTTAGCAAAGAAAGTAATGAAATAAAGAGATTTTCAACTTGAAAAGCGTGTTAACTCCAAATAGTTCAATGGGTGTTAATGAGTAAAAATATTCAAGAAGTTAGTGTTTATAACTTAATAATATTTTTGAAAAATCAACACTTGTGAAAAGGGAGAAAAAGACGAGTTTGGAAATAAATGGGTAAAATGGTAATTTTAAGTAAAGTGAAATATTTTTATGAAATAAAAATGTTTGAAAAGGCGTTACACAAATGGTCCTAAATGAAAGTGATTTTTGGGATAAAATCAATGTAAGTGTGTAAAGGACAATAAGTGATGGTTTTCAGGGTTTAACTCAAGGTGGAGTGAATTTCCCGGGTTTTGACTTCAGTCGGTAAAAGTGAAATAATGTGGACATTTGAAAAATATTAAAACTCATTAATATGTACTCGGATGAGACCGAAAAAGAATTAAGAAGGGCGCGGAGCCCTGGGGTGAAGACACAATGGTCAGAGCATATGGTAGAGTAGCCAGCGGTGAGGAGCCCGTGAAGTGCGCAATTATTTGGAGGATTCTGAGAACAATATAATGGAACATGGTAAAGAAATGGGTTGTGTAGTGAATATAAGAAAATACAACCTAACATGAAATGAAATTGGTAAATATTACGATTGAAAAGATAATATGGATAATAAATATGAGAAATTGGTTAATGTCCGTGTAAAGCGATTAAATGGGTAATAAAGCAACTTAAGGAAGTTTTAACCTATAATGAACATAAGTGTGTGGTTGCGAAAGGTTTTCAATGGAAAATAAGTATTTTCTAACACGGAGTATGCATGTATTGAATGGTTATTTTCAAGGAAAATACTTGGGTAAATTCGGTGCAAATAAATGGGTGATTTCGATAAAAGAAATATTCTCTCCAAACAAATGATATTTTGTTTAGGTATTTAACCGGGTGCGTTAAATCGAAAATTTTGGTAACTTAAGCAAAAAGGGTCTTTTCATAGGATCAATGAGATTTAATCGAAACAAGTAACGTTTCTGGAATAAAAACGGTTTCATGCATTAAGGTGTGTGTGTGTGTGTGTGTGTGTGTGTGTGTGTGTGGTAATGCATGTGCACGTAGGTATAACATGTTAGAGTTTATTTTATGTCGTTCGATTCTATATTGCATCGTTGTATTTTTCGTTGGGCATTCAGCTTGCTCCTCTTCTTTGTTACAGCAGGTTGTTTGCGATTTCATATTTTGAGAGCGTTGTACAGGCAACTATCATTTTTATTTTAGGTTAGTAGCCCTGAATGCTCGAATTTCGAGAACACTTTCCACGGGTTCCACATGTAGCTTGATATGAATCGGAATGGCATTTTAAACAAGTAAAAAGTTAATTAAATAAAATTGGACTAGCAACATTATTTAGGTTGTCTCAATGCACTTCACACTAACGTTCGCGTCGGGCCTGGTTTACCCTCGAGTAAGCCATAAATCCGGGTCGGAGTGTTACAAAGCTAATATTGTGAATTAGATATGTGAATAAAAAAATAGCCCAACTAAATAGTTCCTGACGTATGAGCCACTGATGCGAATCGAATATACGAATCAGGGAAGACCAAAACGTTTTTATAACCATCATCCAAAATAACTGAATGGACATACTTGAATATTGCCTGACGTTTCCGGCATAGGTTTACTAGGTCGGCGTTGGAAGGCAGTGGATGATATCGGCGAATGGGGACTCGAGGGACTTAAGGCTAAGAGGTTTTTAAGAAAACCTAGGTTGGATTGGTTATGTCATTTTTTTTATTTATATACTGACCGATTTTAATTAAAATAAATACATAATTTTAGGTATATATATTATGAACATATTTTATGCATCAGACATAGTTCTAGGCTCATATATATATATATATATATATATATATATATATATATATATATATATATAATCGATAATAAAATCATATACCTAAATGAATTGATAATATTATTTAATACATATGTACTGTTGATACCAAAATTAATATGCTGATGTGGACGAATAAGATGAAGACACGTGTCAATCTACGTGGCACAATAGCATCGAGGAAGATCATTTCCCGACCAACCATACTTCTTTCCGAGCAACGAGAATACACCGAGGAACTCTATCATACCGAGGAACTCTATCACACCGAAGAACTCTATAGCACCGAGGTACTCTAATACTCCGAGGAACCCCTGATCAGCAAACAGCTATGGCGGTCCGAGCTGCATCTCGGTCGTATCATTAATTGCCAGATAATCAACAGTTCAGATATTCATTGAATGCTTATATTCTTGGCACGCATTCTGCATTAAATGTATTACCCTTTCATATGTATGTCATTTAATGTATCGAACCTTTCATGTACAGCCTCAAGGCTATAAATACCTTGTATCATCCTCATTCAAGGGGACCGGAATTTCTTGAGAGAACTTGTAATCAAGAATTCCACAAACACTCAGCAATAACATAACAGTGGACGTAGGCTTTATTCCTAGCCGAACCACTTTAAAAATCTTTGTCTTATTTATTTATCTGTGATTAAAAAATTAGAGTGATCTAGTTTTTTACATCAACAGATTGGCACCGTCTGTGGGAAACGACTGTTATTATCGTTTTTCCTAAAAATCATTTATCACCAATGGCAGATAATCCAAAATCCAGTAATCGAAATGTTGGAAATACTGGAAATCTTCCAAATCCATCTGCATCCCCAGATCTGGCTGGAATTATGACGAATCTGGCTCAAGGACAAACCGCCATGCAAGAATCTATGAGGCAACTCATTCAAACTCTTCAGGGCGGTGCACCTACCTATTCAGGGCAAAGGAGTGATCATAGGCAATCGCAATCTAGACGTACCGGGTCATATCGCAATGAGGAGTCTAATGATTCTTCTTATCAACCTGGGCGAACTTCATCGATACGGGCTACGGATACAGATCAACGTATCACTCTTTCTCCGGAGAGAACTAGCGCTTTGGAAAGATTAAGCAGGGTATCTCCTTTCAGTCGATTAGGACCAAGGAGGAACATGAGTCCACCTAGGGCTCCATCAAGAAGTTTTCGACCACCACCAGGTTTGAGAGAAGGATCTGCACAATCGCGACCAACTACTCGTCGAGATAAATCTCAGGAAGCTACGTCAGAGCAATCAGTTGCTCGGACTAGGCGGCCCGAGGAAGGGAATGAAGCATGGAAAGGTTCCATTCAACGGTTGGAAGATAGATTGGGAGAAATGGCTAAGGCAAGAAACCCCTTACAGAGAACTTTTGTTCAAGGAACACCTTTTGTGCAAGCCATTGTGGATTTCCCTACACCGTCAAAATTCAAAGCACCCGTAGTGACTCCCAAGTACGATGGAAAAACAGATCCCGTACTTCATATAGAACAATACCAGGCTGCTGCAGATATTTACGCTGTCCCTGACGAGATGAGATGTAGAGCATTCTCAGGAACTCTTACCGGATCTGCACATATATGGTACAATAATCTTCCTCGGGGTAAGATTTCAACCTTTGTTCAGTTAGCCGAATTGTTTATTGGCAATTTTTGTTTTGGGGCAAAGCCGGTAAAGCGAGTAGCACAGTTGCTAAGTGTTAGACAAAAATCAGGTGAAAGTACTAGAGATTACATAACTCGTTTCAATAACGAGAAGCTGGAAGTCATAGATTATGAAGAAAAGACAGCAATCACCGCTCTGATGAGTGGTTTGCTGCCTAACAAGCTGTACTACACTTTGGCCAAAGATCCACCTAAAAATATGTCGGAGTTGATGGCAAAGGCGGCCAAAATCACGAATGCCGAGGAGGCTATGGCTGCGAAGAAGAATATGGACAAAGAAATTAAAGTTGAGGTCGACAATTCTAAGAAGAAAGATCAGAAAGGTAATGGTAGTGATAAACATTCCAGGAATAACAGGATGAAGTTGGAAGTCCTAAAGAAGTATGATAATTATACTCCATTGAAAATGGGTATAAATCATGTTTTGGAAGAAATCAGGAATAACGAGGAAATCAAGTGGCCAGAGAAACTGAAGACAAATCCCGACCTGAGGAATAAAGACAAATATTGCGAGTTTCACAAAGATCATGGCCATATGACCAAAAATTGTATAGCCCTCCAGAACGAGATTGAAACACTCATCCGAAGAGGAAAATTATCAAAGTATGTAGATCGCAGAGGTGAAAGGAAGAATGATGATAGAACTAGAGAGAGATCTAGATCTCCTCGTCGTGCAGAGGATAAAAAGAAGAGGGACCATGAAGAGGATCCAGATGATGACCCCGATCTTCCCAAGAAACCAAGGAAACCTGAACGAGAGGTATTTTCCATACGTTTTGGATCACTTGATTGTAATGTTATTACAGGAGGAGATGCAGGAGGAGGAGACCTTACGGCAGAAAGAAAAGCTTACCTCGGAGAGGCTCAAGCTTGTTCATACATTCAGCGAATAAACCTGGCCGAGGATGATCGTCCGAGGAAGGTAAACAAAGAGAAGCTAGTGATTGGTTTTTCAAAAAACGACCTGGCAGGTGTTCTTTACCCTCATGATGATCCTTTGGTGATCAAAATGAGGATGAAGGATGTGATCATTTCAAGGGTGTTAGTAGACAATGGTAGTTCGGCAGACATCATGTACTATTCATGCTTTGATAGCTTGAATTTAAAATTATCTCAATTGGAACCTTATCACAGACCCCTTCTGGGTTTTGCTGGCGAGAAAGTTTTTCCACTTGGGACGATCAAGTTGGATATACTCATTGGAACTTGGCCTGCTTGTCGAACAGAAAGAATACGCTTCTTTGTGATGGATAAGAATGTGCAGTCCGCCTACAACATCATCATGGGAAGAGTTGGATTAAAGAAGTTCGAAGCAGTTCCATCTACAGTACATCAATGTTTGAAATTTCCAACGAATTTTGGAGTAGGAATTATGAAAGGTTATCAAAAAGTAGCTCGGGAATGCTATTATTCGTCTGCCGAGCAAGAAGAACTTGAAGAATCAAGGAAAAAGACTACTACTTATCAAGTGGAGGAGAGCACAGAAATTGAAACTCTTGACCCTAAGGATGAATCTCAACTCGTAAAAGGGCAGGTTGTGGAATCTACAGAAATTGTTATCCTGGACGACGAGCATCCTGAACGAATAACTCAGATAGGATCGTCGTTGGATGTTTCAATAAAACAAGATTTGATAACTTTCTTGAGAAATAGGAAGAATACTTTTGCTTGGAGTCATGAAGACATGCCAGGTATAGATCCAAACTTTTTATGTCATGAGCTCAACGTGAATAAGGAGATCAAGCCTGTGAAGCAAAGAAGAAGAGTGTTTAGTCCCGAGAAGAACCAGGCCATACAAGAGGAGGTCGAGAAACTCCAGAAAGCCCAATTCATTGAAGATGTGAAATATCCAGATTGGTTGGCAAATGTGGTGATGGTAAAGAAGAAGAACAACAAATGGAGAATGTGTGTTGATTTTACTGATCTCAACAAGGCATGTCCAAAAGATCATTTTCCATTGCCCAGAATTGATCAACTAGTGGATGCTACCTCAGGACACGAGCTACTCAGCTTCATGGATGCTTATTCTGGCTACAACCAGATCAAAATGAAACCTGAAGACAGGGAAAGTACTTCTTTTATTACCCCAAGGGGAACTTATTGTTATAATGTTATGCCTTTTGGTTTAAAAAATGCAGGTGCAACATATCAGCGGTTGATGAACAAGGTTTTTACCGAACAAATCAGCCGCAATATGGAGGTCTATGTCGACGACATGCTCACCAAAAGCAAGAGAGCTGCAGATCATTTGGTTGACTTGAGTCAAACTTTTGATCAACTGGATAAATACCAGATGAAGCTCAACCCGACGAAGTGTACCTTTGGAGTACGAGAAGGAATGTTCCTCGGATACATCGTCAACCAGCGAGGTATTGAGGCTAATCCAGAAAAGATCAAGGCTCTTTTAGGGCTGCGATCTCCGACGACGAAGAAAGAAGTGCAGAGTCTTACCGGACGGGTTGCAGCACTCAACAGATTTGTATCCCGAGCAACTGATAAATGCCTCCCATTCTTCAAAACACTGCGAAAAAGTTTTGAATGGACTGATGAATGTGAGAAAGCCTTTCAAGATTTGAAGAAGTATTTGGGAGCCCCACCATTGTTGTCTAGGCCAATAAATGGGGAGACGTTGTACTTGTATTTGGCAGTATCAGAAAATGCAGTTAGCTCGGCATTGATCAGATTGGAGAATAGAGTCCAGAAGCCAATTTATTACACAAGCAAGGCCTTCCGAGGTGCGGAAATCAGATACCCAAAGCTGGAAAAATTGGCACTGGCATTAATTGAAGCAAGTAGAAGAATGAGGCCATATTTCCAGGCCCACACCATCATTGTGTATACCGACATGCCATTAAGACAAGCCCTTCACAAGCCAGAAAAATCAGGAAGATTGATGTACTGGGCAATAGAGCTCGGTGAATATGATATTGTGTATGAACCCAGATCATCGTGGAAAGGGCAAGCCGTTGCAGATTTTATAGCAGAGTTCACATACCCTGATACCCCCGAGGAGCAAAAGGTGCTTGCTGACCTACCTGTGGACGATACAGGATCAACAGACACAGATCCAAACCAACCAAGGTTGGTAAAAGGACTTGTGGATGTAGAAAAATCATCATATTCAAACCCCGATCAACTCCGGTTGGTAGAAGGACGCGAACAAATGACCGACGAGGAACGAAGAATATCCGGGGATGATGAAAGAAAACAGATGATATTTCACCGAGGAACTCTAACAGATAAGAAATTTGAAGACGAGTTACATACATGGAGATTATATGTAGATGGATCATCTTGCACGGCTGGTTGTGGAGCAGGGATTGTTTTAAACTCTCCAGACGATATTGACATGGAGTATGCCTTGAGATTCCAATTCAAAGCTTCCAATAATGAGGTTGAATATGAGGCTATGATAGCAGGTTTTCATTTGGCGAAAGTTATGGAGGCACGACAAGTAATTGTTTTCAGTGATTCTCAATTAATTGTGAATCAAATGATGGGAATATATGCAGTGAAGGGAGAGTTAATGGTGAAGTACCATGCAAAAGTGATGGAGTTATTAACAGAATTTGATGCTATTCAATTGGTAAGGATACCGAGAATGGAGAATGCTAGAGCAGACGCATTGGCCCGACTAGCGTCAGCTACGCGCACCGAGCTGCGAAGAACAATACCAATTGAAGTATTAGAAAGTCGGAGCATAGAAGAAGATCTGACAGTGAAGATTATTACCCTTGATTTAGGACCGTCTTGGATGGATCCTATCAGAGCATACATTGAAGAAGGAGTGCTACCGGAGGACAAACTAGCTGCCAAGAAATTGAAGTATAAAGTTGCTCGGTATGTGTTAACTAATGGTGTTTTGTATAGACGAGGCATTATGGCAGGTTTGCAGAGATGTGTGCATCCATCAGAAGTCAAAGAATTGATTGAAGAAATCCATGAAGGATCTTGTGGAGCTCATGTAGCAGGTCGGACTCTTCTGCAAAGGTTGATGACACAGGGATACTACTGGCCGACGATGAGGGCTGATTGTATAGCCTATGCTAAGAAGTGTGACAAGTGCCAACGTTTTTCCTCCATCCGAAGAACTCCACAGGCATTGTTGACACCCATAACATCACCTTGGCCATTTGCCATATGGGGGATTGATCTAGTTGGACCACTGCCGACGACCCGAGGAAGGTTCAAGTATCTCGTCGTGGCAGTAGACTATTTTACTAAGTGGGTGAAAGCTGAACCACTAATTGATATGACGTACGAGAAGGTGTATCAGTTCATATGGAAGAATATCATTTGTCGATATGGTCTCCCCCACGCTTTCATCACAGACCATGGAACGCAATTTGATAATGAAGAATTTGCTGCCTATTGTCATCAGTCAAACGTCTTGAAGTTTCATTCAGCACCAGGCCATCCTCAAAGCAATGGACAGACTGAAGTGACGAACAGAACATAACTAAATGGGTTGAAGAAGAGGTTAAGTGAGGCTAAAGCAAATTGGATTAATGAGCTACAGTCAGTTTTGTGGGCTTACCGAACAACTTCCCGAGCAGCAACAGGAGAATCACCATATATGCTAGCATTTGGAAGTGAGGCTGTGATACCTGCCGAGTTGGGCCTACCAACACACAGGGTGTTAAATTTCAATTCTCCGATCAGTGATCTGATGAGAAGGATGGATTTGGATATGCTCGAGGAAGTCAGAGAAGAGGCAGCCATCAGGAATGCTGCTTATCAACAACGAACAGCTCTGTTTTACAAGAAAAGGGTAAAGAAATGTGATCTAAAAGAGGGGGATTATGTGCTAAAGAAGGTCATTCAGAAGCAGAATAAACTGGAAGCAAACTGGCATGGACCTTACCGAGTTACAGAGGTTGTTTGATCAGGAACTTACAGAATAGCAACTCTAGAAGGAGAGGAATTTAAGAACGCATGGAATGCTGAACACCTGCGCAAGTATTATCAATGATGTCAAATGTAAAGCATTTCTTTCATTATGAATAAAAGGAGGATGTTTCGCCATTTTCTTTCTGGTTGAAAATTTTTCGGGGAATACTAGTGTAATACACTACACAACAAAAGTGCTCTAAGGAGCCAACCTCCTTTGGTTAGGAGGACAGCTCTACGGAGCAAAAGTGCTATAAGTAGCCAACCACAGCTCTACGGAGCAAAAGTGCTATAAGTAGCCAACCTCCTTTGGTTAGGAGGACAGCTCTACGGAGCAAAAGTGCTATAAGTAGCCAACCACAGCTCTACGGAGCAAAAGTGCTATAAGTAGCCAACCTCCTTTGGTTAGGAGGACAGCTCTACGGAGCAAAAGTGCTATAAGTAGCCAGCCTCCTTTGGTTAGGAGGACATGCTCTAAGGAGCAAAAGTGCTATAAGTAGCCAACCTCCTTTGGTTAGGAGGACATGCTCTAAGGAGCCAAAAGCTTTAAAGAGCCAGAAACTGTACACCAGCATGATCAACTACGGTTGGTAAGATAAAAATATACTCTCATATTACAACTTATGTTGGTCGGGAGGTAATATTATTACAATGAGTTCTTTGAAGAACAAAATGTTCAAAAAATACACCAAGTATAGTTGGTCGGGGATAAAAACCCAATAACTGTAGTTGGTCGGCGATGACAAATTATTGATCTTAGTTGGTCGGACGCAATTTTATAATTAAACCAAGAATAGCTGGTCGGGGATAAAAAAAAAACCATCAGCTGTAATTGGTCGACAAACATTATTCACCCACCTTGGTTGGATGGAAACAATTTGAACATTTTACTCATTACTTTATTAAGTGATTGAGAAACATTACTAATACTTGTAACTTTTTATTAAGTTGCTTATTGAACAATAATATTGTTATTTTTTTTAACAGATACATAGATACATATGTACAAATATAAAGGTGTTTGATAAACACAAGACTAACAAAATTGGCAAACAGAAAATGAAAATCTTTTCATTAATCTAGAATAAATTACAAGTTACAAGAAGGTACTAAATTGTTACATGGATATTACTATTCTATTGGTTTTTTGCCCTGTGCTTTAGAAACAGGTTCCTCGCCGGCAGGAGGGTCTTCTAGGCAAAGGGGAGAATTGATGAAATTAACATCTCTGAGCATTCTGACGTTCATAACAGAAGGTGTATCCAAAAGATGCTCAGGACGAGATAATTCAACTTGGGAGTGAAGGCTATAATCACCAAGGTATTTTGAAATTAGGCTGCGAGGAATGGAACGAGCTGGGATCCATGCCATGTCCAATTTGAAAGGTGGTACAGGCAGGTCTAATAATGATGGAGCATGATAGTCCCATAAAAAATGCCCTTGCTCCAATTTTAACACACCCAGTGCGTTTAACCATCCTTGCTTGTAACCTTCATTGTTGGCATGTTCTATACGAGCATCCAGGTGAACAAGGGCTTCATTGTATCCTGCCATCCAGAATTCCCTTGGCTGTTTATGGAATTGGAAGGTTAATCTATCCAATTGTTCATGAAGGCTTTTGGCAAAAAGATCCTTATTATGCAAGGTAGATTTCGTCGATGTAAGCTGATCTTCCAGAGACAGATTTTTATTGGACATTTCAGTCAGAGCACGGTCTTTTACTTTCAACTGGAATGCTTGAGTTTCCAGAGTAGACTGAGTGCGAGCCTCTTCAACATTTTGGCTGAGGACTCTTCCTCGCCCCCGAGAACCTCTTCCTCGTCCCCGAGCAGTTCCAGAAATGGCAGATCTTCTTAAGTCCTCCAGCTCTTGCCTTAGCTTGGCATTTTCGACCTCTAAGAACGAGAAGCCTTCATCAGTAACTGGTATTAATGCAGTAGAAGATGAAGTAGCAGATTCATATTGGGCCAATTTTTTCTACAAATTATTATTTTTTTGTTCCAGGATCTCGGCAATTTGTCTGCAGGCTTCAACTTCACCTTTTAGGGTCCTTTCCCTAATATCATATGCAGCGATGATCTTCTTATGGCCTGTTTCAGAAGAAAGTTGTTGGTATCTATTTTCATAATCTCTGTGTAACAAAGCCATTGATTCATTGTGCTGACCTTGGAGATCCTCTAAGGAACAATGCAGTTCTTCAATCAGCTCATAATAAGCGACATTGTTGGCCACAGCTCGGTCGAGTAAATCTTTCAAGTACCGATAAGCCTCAATAGCCTGCTCTGAAGCATCATGACCAAGGATATCAGCAATTTCCGATGTACTAAGGTCTGTATGACCAGCCTTATAGTATTGATGACATTGCTGCATCAGCTCGGTATCATATGCAGAGATCAATTCCATTCTAGCAACAAACTAAGGACGAGAAAAAGACAACAATCAACAAAAACAAGTTATCAACAAAGATGAGCAAAGATATGTTTTATTAGATCATCAAAAAGTTACATTGTTCAATTACAAAGAAATACAGAAATGCTACCGAACAACTTCACACCTTTTCCTTGTCTCCCAAAACTTTCTCGGGAGGCTGGGACGAGGAGCTCGGTTGCTCGGAGGTAACAACAGCTTGATCGGTAGGAATCTTCTCGGGAGGAGGAGGCATGGAAGAAACGTCCTCAGTGGCAGAGGGTTGAGAGGCAGAAACTTGATCGCCCATAGCCATAGAAGACTCATCTGAGGCAGGCTCATCTTCTTCTTCTTCCACAATTGGTGGAGGGGGACCAGGGAGATGCCGTTGGAATAGTTCAGAATCGTTTTGGACCTTTAGCTCTTGCAGAGCAGCCACCCAGCCATCATGGAAGTATTTCAACTCCCCATATTGGACTTGGGAGGTCATTGCAGCTATCCCTCTCTCCCATCCTTTCTCCCAACCAACACTGAAATGTTTCTTGATTGCAACTTTTCTCCTCGACTTCTCCGAGGAGAGCTTCACCTCCAATTCCTCCTTCTTAACCTTGATATCTCGCAGAGTAGATAATTCTTCTTCTGCCTTCTTCAATTTATCATCAGATTCCTGATGTTTAACCTCCAAACCCTTAATTTTCTCCTCCAAATTCTTGGAGGCCTCAGCCATCTTCATCTTATCAGCCTCAGCCACAGCCAATTTTTTCTCCCAAACAGTTTTCTCCTCAATGTACTGTTGGCGAGATTCCTTCACAGATTGAGCTAAACCCAACAAAGCCTCGTCAACATCGGACGAGGAACTGGAAGCTTTAATAACTTGATCTTTCTTCACGATGGTGTTGAAGCAGTTCACCAGCTGAAAGATAAGAAAAACAGTAAAGTCAACACAAATACAAGAATTCAAGAAAAAGAAAGAAAGACCAAGGGAGTGAGAAATTTACTGAAGAAAGATGACGAGCAGCTAGGGATGTCAGTGTATCCCTAGGAATTTTTTCATCAACCCCGAGAACCTCGGGTATAACTGAGCTCATTGAAGAACTCGGAAGAAGGATGTTTGAAACACTACTACCACCAGCGGGTAGAGAAGATGCAGTTCCAGCAAGATTAACTGAGGATGATTTCCTCAATCTCTTCAAAGGACGGTCAGCAGCATCAACCAAGGAAGAAGTCTTGGTCGGAGAGATGGCAATTACATCAGCAGGAGCATCTTTCTTGCTCGGGGCCACTGGGGGCTTCTCGGCAACTTTGGAGGAACCAGCATCTACTTTTTTAGTCCCCTCTGGGACATCAATTTTGCCTTTCTGGGCTCCAACAGCAGAAGAAATTTCACCAAATAGAGCAGGAGGAGCTCTCTTCTTGCCCATTCTCTGAGATAAGGGGATATGAGAATCTGAAGACGAACTTTCTGGTGTTGAAGCCGGTTCAACAGGGCGAGCAGTATAAGAGGTTGTGTAACTCTTATACTGTAGTAAATATGAAGCAGATCTGATGTGTTCGTCAGCAATCGTCTTATGCAAACCCCAGATAAGTTTCAGATGTTTAATATTCACTTCTGATTCCTTTGGAGTTTTTCTTTTGCTATCAACTGCAAATAAATACATAATGGAATATCAGTCATATATTTTGACAAACATGATGAAAGCATAATTTCATAAGTAAAATAAAATGAAAAATAAACCTATCCCATTGCCGTATGGGGGGCATCTGGGACCGTTGTATACTTCATTCCCAGATAAAGGCGCATGTTGCCAATTTTTTATGACCAACCCATGCTCAAAATAATCCCTATTTGAGTCAGGGAGATTAACTACAAGAGCCCTATTCAAATACCTAGTTTTTAAATAATAAATATTATCTAGAACAACCCATTTATAACAAAACATAATTTCAGGGATCCCAATACGAGTCCCATGAGTTAGATTTAATTTGTGCACCCCGTTAATTATTCTCCATGAATTGGGGGCTATTTTTGCAGGAACAAGATCAAAATATCGACAAAACTCAAGACATAATGGGTTTGGTGGAAAGGAAAAACCGCATTCAGCAACAAAAAGACTGGGGAACCAATGTCCCTCAGCCAATCGAAAGTAATCTAAAGGCTCAGAAAGAACCTCTAGAGTTACCCACGAAGGAATGGAAAAATCAGAACGAAATTTCTCAATAGACTCCACAATATAAACCATATTGAATAAAAGAGATACAGAAGAAAGAAAGAAGATCTTACAGAAAGAAAGGAGATGTGTTGACAACGAACGGAAACAAGGATGAACGCACAAGAGAAGAAGAGAATAGAAAGCTTGAATGCAGAGAATGAAAAACGTAGACGACGGTATGGTTACCAAAGAAGTTTAAATACTTTGCATTGGGAAGCGGCGAAAGAAATGATTACCAAAAAGAAACTACTAAACGTCCGGCGGCTAAGAGGACAAAATTTGCACGAATATCAAAGCGCTTATAAAAAAGGCGGAAACTGCGAAATAAGAAGGAAATTTGAATACAATGTTCCTGAAACCCGGGAAGGACATTTAATATTGCCATATACCGAGAAAGAATGTTCCATACTCTTCAAAGTTCAAAATATGAAACATTGGGGGCTTCTGTTGATACCAAAATTAATATGCTGATGTGGACGAATAAGATGAAGACACGTGTCAATCTACGTGGCACAATAGCATCGAGGAAGATCATTTCCCGACCAACCATACTTCTTTCCGAGCAACGAGAATACACCGAGGAACTCTATCATACCGAGGAACTCTATCACACCGAAGAACTCTATAGCACCGAGGTACTCTAATACTCCGAGGAACCCCTGATCAGCAAACAGCTATGGCGGTCCGAGCTGCATCTCGATCGTATCATTAATTGCCAGATAATCAACAGTTCAGATATTCATTGAATGCTTATATTCTTGGCACGCATTCTGCATTAAATGTATTACCCTTTCATATGTATGTCATTTAATGTATCGAACCTTTCATGTACAGCCTCAAGGCTATAAATACCTTGTATCATCCTCATTCAAGGGGACCGGAATTTCTTGAGAGAACTTGTAATCAAGAATTCCACAAACACTCAGCAATAACATAACAGTGGACGTAGGCTTTATTCCTAGCCGAACCACTTTAAAAATCTTTGTCTTATTTATTTATCTGTGATTAAAAAATTAGAGTGATCTAATTTTTTACATCAACATGTACTATATGTGTATTTTATATTATTCCAAACATTAATAATATATGTATAAAACTATGTATAAGCATCATGTATGTATTGATAAAATTATTTAACATAAAAATTTTAATATATTATATAATATAATAAAATATACATATATATAATTTTGTGTACATGTACACATATTTTTTATTTATTAGAATTACATACATATTAATGCATTATATATGTATATTATATAATAAGGTATAAATGCATAAAAATATTAAGCATGAATAATTCTAAATTGAAAAATAAAAAATAGAATTTAGAAAACTCTTTTGCTGTATTCTGAAAAACTTGATTATAACATAGAAATATTATAATTCAGTATTTAAAAATAGATGTATCAAAAAACAAAAATATTATTAATAACCAAACAGGCCCCGAGTTATTTCTTTTCTTTTCTTTTTTGTTGTTGGGTTTTAATTAATATCATTTTTAATTGCTAGTGTGTATTTTTTAACACGAAGTGTCAAGTTAGCGAGTCATTTGCCACCTGGGTACCACTTTATATGCTTAGTCATCAATTCCATTATGTTACTTATCGCAGGATTAACGAGGTGTAAAATTGCACAAATTAAAAGTTGTAAGGTTAACATTAACTTTTGAAACATCGGATCTAAAACTAAAAATATTTCTATAAAATAATTATTCGTATTTAAGGACCTCACAAGAGCGTGTGTGTGTGTATGTATATATATATATATATATAACATGTAAGTTATTACATAAAATAAAATCTCAATAAACAATTAGAAATACAATAGTGACATCCTCCCCACCTCAGAAAGAAATGACACATAATCCAATCGTCTCAACTCCAATTAGCCACATTCAGCTAAGCAACTTAATAAGGACCTTGTCTACGTACGTATCCATATTTCATACACAATACTCAGCACTTACAGAAACAATATCAAAACAATTAGCAGATAACTTTCATAAATCAGCCAACATAAAACGGCAGCTAGTAATATCAACAAATTCAGCCTTTACAGAAATAACAGCAAAAAAAAAAATCTAGGGGCTGAGACACCCTCTGAGTGCTGCAGCTAACACTAAAAATATAACTAATTGCATGAAAAAACAACAAATAGAGTGAACTACATAGTAGTGTTATTCATCCCCAAAGAAGAACTAGAGAAAAAAAATGAAAAGGAAACAAAGATATTCTGGTCAGAGGCGTATACATATATATATATATATATATATATATATGGCAATGCTTGGCATTGATCATGTCAAGAAGTAAATATGTTCCAATGATGATCTGCAGGCAGGGTTTCCTTAATTTTTTCAAGCCTCTTGAGGATCTCCAAGAAAGAAGGTCTCTGGTTCATATCGGGGTCCCAGCACTGACTTGTTAACCTATAATGTACAAATAACCTTAGAAGTTAGCACCCTATCAATCTTTCTTGATAAGCCTGATATTCCGGCATGTATAATCTATGATATAAAGGAGGTAATACAATAGGATGCTGCTTTTGTGTGGGGGGGTCATGGAATAAACACCAAACATAGAAAACTGAATGATCCTGAGGAATGGTGATAATGCTGCTAGGGGCAAACCAAAAGTTACTTTAAACCATCTCCGGAGCATTGGATCATTTTGCTCCACCAAAAAATGCACCAAACACCAGAGGATTAAGCAAAAAACAAATTTGCACTCCCTCGCGGAGTCGCGGCAGTCCAACTGCCACACAAAGCGTAAAAAATCACAAAAAAATTCGCTCGCGCAGCAATCCAAATGCCACGGAAGCGCAAGTTTGTTGCTTCCAAAACAAGCAAATTCAAAAGCATTATGGACAAGAATTTGCTTGTTTTCCATGCTCCGAAGAGTCTAAGTAGGCCACCGCACCACCACTCTCTCCGCCACGGCGCCACCATCACCAACAAAACTCTCTCTCTCTCTCTCTCTCACACACACGAAAGAAAACCTACTTATGACGAGGTGTATAATTGTCATGTAAAAATAATCGTATTAAGAAACATTTTTGTTTAGATTCAACTCAAACAACTTAAAATAAATTACATTCTAACACAGGATTCAAAACATACATAAAATTTAAAAAAAACATTCACAGATCCGAAAACCTACAACTTCACTCCTCTGACCCCGAAACGATGACAAAATTCGGCACTAAGTCTCCAAGAATGCATAAAAATATAAATATATACAAAGTGTTATAATCATACATACTCCGGGTTGTGTCCCCATATGATGCAAAAATTCCAAGGTCATGTCATCGAGCATGTAAAATTTTTACATGAACTTCGAAAATGTACACTCAGGGTTATGCCGCCGAATATGTAGAGTTTCCACATGAATATGAAATTTGTACATACCATATCATGCCGCCAAATATGGTGCCAAATTTCGGGGTGATGCCCTCCAATATGTGTTTGTTCATTGATTTCGGGGTTTGGGAGCGAAGTTGCAAGTCTTCAGATACGTGAAGTTCTATGTATGCTTTAAAACCTATGTTAGTATGTATTTAATTTTAAGTTGTTTATGAGTTGAATCTGAAAAAAAAATTATCTCTTAAGGTAATTTTTTAATAAAAACATATACTTTTTCATAAGCAAGGTTTCTCTCTCTTAGAGAGAGAGAGAGAGAGAGAGAGAGAGAGAGTTGTATTGGAGATGGTGGTTGTATGGTGGCGGATAAGGAAGAAATGAAAATTTTGAACATTATATATGGGAGGGTCAAGTTGGGGTAAAAAGTAGCAAATTCTCTACTTTTATGGTGTTCGTGAGTACCCCGCTATTAGTAAGTTTTTGGGTGCCTTAGCAGCACCTATATTATAAAAGTAAAAATTTGTTAACCCTACCCAGATGGGGGTAACATAACCCTCCAATGTGATTGGTTAAAGCATGAATGACTCAGCAATGGACCCCACAACTTTTAATGAGTTGCCAATAAGTTAATACTACGTTAGCATAATAATCTAATGACACATAAAACTTTATATATATAAGTTACATAGAAGCCAAACAATCCAACGAAAGTAGCTTGATGAGATTTGCAAAAGTGAAACAAATGGTGAAGGGGGGTTTCACACCAGGGAAAGGAAGTAGTGGATTGCACAAGAGAAAGAATTGAGAAAAGGATTAAAATTATTTTAGCGTCTTGTTATTTTTTTATTTTTTTGTTCCTTTCAAAAGGTTGAGGAAAGAATCGTACAATTGAAAGTCCAAAAGAGTTCAGAAATAAAGTTTTTTTGACCGATTGGCCCAAAATTTTTTGACTCTCTATCGCTATGTGTATCGTAAGATACGCGTATCGTATCGAGATACGGAACGATACGCTTGGAATACATGACATCTGCAATGCTAAGGGGTGATTCATATCGTTTTGCTTGTGTATTGTGTATCGTACAAGGAAACATATAGCTTATCGTAAGATACTAACAATAGAGTGCTGGAGAGTTTGCTTTATATGTATAAACTTTTCAGTCTTCGTAAGAAATAGTATAGCCCCTGAAATATGAATTTTGCTACATATATGATATACCCCCTTTCCTACGGGTAGCTAAAAAGCCCCCCAAAGGGGTATTCACAACAAAGTGCATTGTTCATGGGATTATAGGGATATTCAGGGGGTTAATTGCAAGAATATGAATATGTGGAAAGGGTCCTTGTCTACAACCACTACTAAAAACTTATAAAGAATACGAGATTACAGTGTGGGATTCACCTAATGCTCTCCTTAATTAATTCGAAGGCTAAATGCATTATTATTTATCTTGTCAATTTTCTTTTCCACTGAATCCTATTTTCTTTCTTCCCTTTTGTTTCCCGCATCATGTTTAATGGGAATATCGGAGGTAGCAACCCCTCCCCTCGCCAACCTGGATTGAGGCACACTTTGACCCAGGTCTCTTGTAAGACTAGCAAAAGTTATCAGCTAGCTATGAAGCGCGGATTTTTCAATATGGTCATGCACCCGAAAATGATTCCTATTGTTCCCAGAAACACGCCAAAAGCATTACCATTTTCGACTATTAAATTTATATACAGATTCTTGTAATACTCTTCAAGAAAACAAAAAATAACCAGCGCCAATAATAATTTTTGAACCAACGGCCAATATCTGTAAATCGAAGTACAGCTAGGAGGAGATGTTGTGATCTGGTAACCTTTTTTGAGAGAGCCAAATAAAAGGAAAGATAAGTGATAAGAGTGATGTAAGTTGCACCATTTTACTTTTATCATCACTGATGAGGACGTTGAAGTTCTGGATGCTTATGATGTTGTAAATCAACTTCTAACATCTTCCAACATCAGATATGGTCATCGATAATGGTTTCAAGGTGGTTTGTATGGCATGGTGCTAAGAACTTCTACAAGTCAATGCTTGGCTAGATTTTGTGACAAGTGGAATTCTAGAGTGGACAAGTGCTTTAGATGTAGAAGTCTTCTGATGGATAATTTTATCATTTGCAAGGTTGTGGACCATTCTATTTACGTTGGACTTGAGCAATTTTGTTGATTTATGCTAGGTCTTGTCTTGTAGCCTATTACCTAGTTTATACAGGTCCATATGTAAGTATTCTGGAGTTATTTTTTGTATACAAAAAATTAATGTATTGTCTATACAACGATTAAGAAATAAAATCGCATATTTTTATATTATTATTTTTCTGCACAATTCACTCGAATCCTACTCAACTACTCAACTCAACTCAACAAAGCCTTTTCCCAATTATTTGTTCACTCGTTACTTATATATTTCTTCGTCACACTAGCACTATGTCGCACCCACACCCGCATATGTGATTTATAGTCAGCTAGGCTGACACATTTCCCTTTCCATCGTTTCAACCCCATTGCTTCCCAAACCAAGTTATCCACCAAACACGAACTCCATAATTGACAAAAACGACCGCAACACTCCTACCTTTTAACGGTAATTGTATCATTAAAAAAAATAGATCGCCAATCTGAATATGTTTTAGTCAATTGATGTGAAATGCGGAAGCAAAACTACAACAATTAATAATAAGAAGAAGAAGAAGAATTAGTCAAACTCTAATTCTCATTTCTCTAAATCATGGGGTAACTGAATGCCTTTTTCAATAAAGGTGTACAAAATTTATAGTAATGGGATAAGGGGGATATTCCTAAGATATCCTAGCAAAATATGGAATATTCTATGCCCTAGTGATGTCATGGCTGACATAAGTCATGACCTCATTGGAACCTTCCACATTTAAGTTATTACATAAGGGCTAAAACACCCATTCTAACTATTATTAACTACTAGAATACACTATGAGAATAAAAGAATATTTCCTTATTCTAATAATAAGGATAAAATGAAACACGCCAATTTTATCCTGGTCCACGTGTCAATCTTCCCGCGTATACATCATTCTTCCTTCCTTTGAAAGGCTCATTCTTGAGCGTGAGGATAAAATTGGATAAACCTTTGCCCCACAAAATAAAATTTTTGGAGTATCTCTTTCATTGTGGCCAACTTGTGAGCCTCCGGGAATGGATTTGCGGAGTGAGCCCAAATGAAACCACCTCCAAAAAGTCAACAAGTGGGCATATATTTTTAATTGGGCCACTCATGGCCCATACTCTTATTAAGTAAATGAGACCCAACAACCCCTGCCTCCCATTACGGCTAAGGCCAAACAATGCATGTCATCTTCGAAATCTTGCTCTCTATTGTGAATTGTATTTCTAACATTTTTAGCGCTTTCTTATTTTTAATATTGTAATCTTCCTTTTACTAGTTTTTTTAGTTGATGTTATTACATTTAGTGAGGGTCATTTTAGTCTTTATGTAATAAGAATAATCTTATATAATTGCTTTCATGGAGGGGACCATCTTGTGATATCACCCATGGCATCACATGGATGCTAGAATATTCCATTAGTGGTAGGAATTATGACCTCTAGAACTTTCTCTAGGCTATAAGTAGTGTAATCTTTTAGGGTAACGCATTTAATATAGTAGAGTTTTTTAGAGAGTCTCAATGTTTGAGTGTGCCTTCTTTGAGTGTCATGGACACCGTTTACGTCAATTGGTATTAGAGTTTAGTCGCTTCACCTGTTGCAGCGTAGGAAATCGTAAACAAAACAACAATAGCGCCGAGGAAAAATGCTCAAGCCGAAACCAAGCTTCGCATCACCCGATTAAAGGAGCAAGTCGACTCGATTTTGGTCACGTTATAGTCCCTCATCCCACCCATAGTTGTCAAATCGCGAATCGTATCGTGAATCGTTTACCCCCCGAATCGTGAATCGAATCGTAAATCGAATCGGAACCAAATGATAAAAACGTAATAAAACATACGTAAATGGGATTTAACACTATATAATTGGTAATTAAGTGTAGTATGACAAAAAATTAATCGTAGCACATAATAATATACCAAAATATATCACAAAAATTAACCGTAGCGCATGTTCTCGTTCATTTTAAGCTTAAAAATGTAAAAAACAAAAATATATCATAAAACAGCCTACATATTAATTAAAAACATCCTACATATTAATTTAAAACAATAAAATAAATACTAAGGTTAATTTAAAACAGTAAAACTGTAAAACAAATACTTCCAAAAATTTTAAACAGTGAACTTACTAAGATTAACAATATTTATTTAAAGCAGCCTACAAAATTACAACAAAAATTAATTTAAAACAGTAAACCATATTAATTTAAAACAATAAAACAAATACTAAGATTAACTGTAAAACAATATTAATTTAAAATAGTCTTCATAATCTTAACGGTATCCTTTGTTGTTTGTTTCTTTTTTTATTTGTTTTATTAAAACACACGTATGGTTAAAAGGTAAAAAAAATCGAGAAAAAAAAGAAGAGAGAATTGGACCTGAATCGTACCCGAATCGGAAGATTCGAATTGTGAATAGCCGATTCGGTCCGATTCTTTAGACAATTGCGATTCTCAACTCGATTCGAATCGTTTTATGTGTGAATCGAATCGTACGATTCGAATCACGAATCGTACGATTTTGACAACTATGATCCCACCACCACCAATCCACGCTTCCACCACCATTCCCGCTTTGACTAATGTTCCACCACCACCACCACTATGAAACCCTTACTCCACCCTTAACGCCTTTGTCAAAACCCAAAACAAGCAGAAAAGGGGGTTGGCATCCACCCCTAGAGCTAAGTTGAGGGGGTAGAAGAGAACGAGAAGAAAATGGGTTGAATAGTTGTCATACCCAACTCAGTAGCCCTCCTTGTGCTCCGACGACCACTAATGACATTGGGTCTGGTCAGCGACGGTCACAAAGAGGAGGATCTAGAGCTTCGTAGACCAAAAATGGTGTTTGACCCGGGTGGATTTAGGTTTGATTCAAAAGAAGAAAAAAGAGAAGAAAACAGCTGAGAGAAGAGGTTGGCCGAAAGAAAAGAAGAGATGAAGAAGATCGAGGACGAGAAGACCGAAAAAAAAATTGAGATTAAAGAAGAGAGGTGCAGGGAGAGAGAGAGATCTTACTAGAGGAAGATCGTCGGAGAGGTCCCAGTTGTTCGTAGTTTCCGTTTAATAAGTTGTATTCAGTGCTTTCGCTAAAAAAATGTTTGGGAGAAGGATAGTGCACCATTAGTTGAACCATGTCACTCGGATCTCTCGAGTTGTGGAGCTATTGTTTCCTTGAGGCAATACAATCAATAGAATTTATACGAAAGATAAGATTGGATTTTTAGGAATAAAAAAGTCACGAAGTCAAAGCCAAATAGACCCAATCAGTTAGACTCGTGGACCGATTGCAACTTGAATTCCATTAAATTAAATAGTTTCGATTCAAGATTCGTTGCTAGCAACGCGGGGCTACTGAGCAAGACGAGCAAATCGAGTATGGGCAAAATCCATGGAGAGATCCACTTCGCTCTAGCTGCCAAAAAGGAAATGTACCGTCAGGCGACGCTGGTTTTGGAGTTCTGTTTTGGAGTGCTCTTTTGAGAATTGTTTGCCTTTCTTCCTGGAGTTGGCACTACAGTGGCCTGGGGTACTCTCTTTAAAGAGCGTTGATTTTTTATAGTGCATATGCAATCCCAGGGGGGATAAAGGCCGCCACTTGAATGTCCCAATACCTTCAACAATGTTTGAACAATCTAATGGTCTTTAGAGGAGGCATCAAATAGGATCTCGACCAGTTCTAAGGATCCCAAGAAGGTGTAGGTTTCCTTGAACAGGTTGGGTATCTCTCCCCCTTTTCGTTCTGAAGGTGTAACCTAGGCAATGAAAAAGGGGCCCAATACTTCAACTAGAGGAGCGACCTGTTGGTTCACCAAACACCAACCCAACGTCACACATTCTTCGGATCCAAAGGGATCCGGTGTCCAACTACCGACTCCTCCCAGAATTGCGTTATCAGAGCCGAGCCAAGAACGGCCGTTAGTGGACACCCACCATTTTTCACAGGGCCTCTTTGATACGTAAAGAAAGGATAATCCCAGTGCCAGAAAAGCAGGTTGTGCTTGGTTTCCATGGCCGCTGCACTTTGGGTGGTTTCCTTTGAAACCCTGAATATGAAGGGAAGAAGCTGTTTCAGTTTGCCCTGTTATGGGCTTTTATTTGTCTTGGAGCATGTTGTTGTTTGGGCTTAATTTTGGGACACTTCTTCCTCCAATAAGTGATTTGCTGTTTGAAGCTTTGGGGATAAAAGTTTTATATAGAAAATGGGGCCCACTAGAAATACCAGCCTGCTTATCCCTTGAACAGCCCACCAGCATAAAAAAAAGGGGGCTGCATATTCCCACAATTCGCACACATATCCCCGAATTTCAAAAATCAGCTTGGATTTAAGTGAGGCAGTGTGATGTGAATTGTATTTCAAGCATTCTTTAGAGTTTTCTTATTTTTAATATTGCAATCTTCCTTTTATTATTTTTTTTAGTTGTAGTTATTAGATTTAGTGAGGGTCATTTTAGTCTTTATGTAATAAGAATAACCTAGACCATGTGTTGTCATGGAGGAGACCATCTTTAGTGATGTCACCCATGACATTGCATGGATGCTAAAATACTCCATTAGTAGTAGAAATTATGCCCTCTAAGACTTTCTCTTAGGCCTATAAATAGTTTACTCCCCTTTTAAAAGGGAACTCGAAGTTGGTATGGAAAACAAGGTTGGAACCCTTGAAGTTAGACTTTGTCCCCGTTCTTCCACCACTGGCCCTCCAATGCTCCACTTATTTGATCGCCCCCTCCTTGATGTCCCGTGTTGTAGCTCCAATGACCTTCGGTCCTCATCCCCACCTGGCTCGTCTCCGCGGTGAACGAAAAGTCAACCGACTATGTGTCGATGAGGCGGCAGGAGTAGGACAAAGAGCGGATCGTGGTTGGTAGATGATATAAGTGGGGGGGTTTTGGCTGGGGAGGTGCGACAAAGGTGATTGGTAGCAGGTAGCTGTGAGGATGGGAATGTGAGTATGGCTTGCAATGAACCACTCGACTTGGGCGTCAAATGTGCAGCTTCAAACCTGAGGGACATGGTCGAGGTTGCAAAGCAGCTCCTTGTCAGAGATCTGTGTTGGTGGTTGTAAGGCTGAGTAGTAGGTATGTCAATGATAATGGGTGACACATAATGATGGATAGGGGTGGGTTGCGTGTGCTAAAGGGGTGGTTGTCATGACGATGGCGCTGGTATTGGAGAAACGACAAGTCCCAGCCCGATTTTCAATCATACCTCGTCAAACTCATGACTAAACTACCACGCCGAGTCACTTTGATACCAATTGGATGTGAAACACAGAAGCGTAAATACAACAACCCATAAGAAGAAGAATTAATAAAATTCTCAATCTCATTTCTCTAAATCATGTGGTAATTGAATGCCCTGCCCAATAAACGGATACAACATTTATAATACTGGGGTAAGGGAATATCCCTAAGATATTCCAGCTAAATTGGGATGTTCTAGGCCCTAGTGATGTCATGATTGACATCACTAAAGTAGTGACATAAGCCATGACCGCATAGGAACCTTCAACATTCCACTTATACTAGGGCTAAAATACACTCTTTAACTATTACTAACTATGGGATGTTACTACTTACTAACTTAGGATTATTCCCTATTCTAATAACAAAAAATATATCAATTTTTCCCCGTTCACGGACCAATCTTCCTGTGTATACATCTCAATTCATGGGCCATGCATATGATGTGGTGCAATCCATGCATATAATATGATGCACTCTGAAATTTTCAGACTAAAAGAAAAGAGTTTGACTTACTCTTTTAACTCAGGTGTGTAACCTTTTGCCCTAAACATAGGCCTGTGCCCTTCTGCCACATATTTGGCTGCTTCATAAGGTTCGTAGTGAGATAACGGTGGGTCACCTTCAAGCATCTGCACCAGTTCAGAACATTACTGATTATATCTTTCATCAATTACTTTGTCATTTCATTATTCTTAGGGAAACAGAAATTACCTCATATAGTATCATTGCAAAAGAGAAAACATCGACCTTCTTATCATATTTACGGTGCTTGAAGACTTCAGGAGCCATATATCTATCTATTGTTTTATTTCATAAGAAAAGATAAAAAGGTTGACTACCAATGTAAAAAAATCCACCTATATTGAAAAATATAATGAAACAGACACTCACAGCTTCCAGTCTCGCCAGTCATTTTGTACACGTCATGAGAATTTTGAACTTTGATAAGCTTGCTTAGTCCAAAATCTCCAACTTTAAGATGATCTGCACTGGAGTTGACCAGAAGAACATTCCTGAAAAAAATAACCAGTCAGCCAGCAGAGATAGAACGCTCCAACCCCCAGGCCCCAAAAACGAAAAAATAAACAGCACAAGTGCGCATGTGTGTGTGTGTGTGTGTGAGAGAGAGAGAGACTTTACATTCTGAAATGGAGGGTTCACATTGTTAGATTTAATAACAGCACTGAAGTTGAAGTAAATGGTGTCAATGACACTCAAAGAAAACACGCTCAAGCATTGGGACTCTCTCAAAAACTACTATAATATTGTTTGATTTTCCCCAAATGGAGAGTACACTATTAAATAGTCCCAAGCGAAGGATCTAGAAATGACACATTAGTTGCTCGCTAAGAAATGCTAGCATCCATGTGATATCATGGGTGACATTACAAAAGGTCCCCCACCATGACATCACATAGCCTAGAACATTCTTATCGCATAATACCTATTATGGCCATCACTAAACCTAATAACTACAACTAAAAATTAAAAATAATAAAAAGGAAAATTACGATAACAAAAATAAGAAAATGCCCAAAATACAATTCAGAAAGTTGAGTGCAAATTCTGGAATTATGCAGCCCAAAAAGTAGTAACCTCATTTTTTTCATTTTTTTTTTTATTTTTTATTTTTTCATCATGGACCCAGCTCACTTATTCTTTTCTGTCTGTCAAGGCAGCCCAGAAGTAGAAGGAAAAGAGCTGAAGCCAACTAAAGGCCTAAGTTGGACCTAATCATGAACGGGCCCGATCCAAATACACCAACATTATTAACTGGGTTGAAATGCCAGCAAGCCCAATCTCCATTACTTCCGAGCTGCCAGGTCTTGTGTGAGCCAAAGTCCCATGAAACCAATGTAGATTAAAAAAAAAACAGATATTTAGGGCAAATGACGAGCTGTGAAACAAAGGATAACCCCGCTCCCCTCATTTTCACTAATAAGGCAAAAATCCTAACCGTGCTGTCCTCGACAATGAATCTTCCAGTGGTCTGCCTTTGCTGAGCAATTTTTTTTTTCTATTTCTTCTTTTTTCGATCTCTCATATTCTCTTCTCGATCTTTCTTCCATACCCTGATCTTTTCTATCTCACGATTACATTTCTTTCATCTTCTCCAATTCAAGCAGCAACAATGGCCGGACGCCTGGGTCAAAAATCAGTCAGGACCATGGTGCCCAAGGACAACCCCTACACGGTCATCGCCAAGCCGGAGAGGGTACGCCGAGGGCATGCCGGCAGTGGGTCACTCTCTTTGTGGGTTTGATCCTCCTTTTTGGGTTGTTTCCTCGTCGTTGAAACCATAGGTGCTGATTTGGGATTTTGATTTAAGAGGTTCCACTCTCCTCTTCTTTGCAGACCTATAGCTCACCCCCGTTCCCTTCTTTTGTTTGTCCTTCGCAGGGGTGATATTAGGGTTTGGGGCAGCAGTTATGGCCGAGGGTGGTGGTGGAATGGTGAACAGAGGTGTTGGATCAGTGAAAATGATGGCGGAAGCATGTGGGTAGGTGGTAGCTGATGCTAGCAGCCATGAGGGACTCTAGTTTGCCCAAAATCGAGCAAACTTGTTCCTCCAATCGAGTAAGGCATTGATTGATTGCGGCATGAGCGTTCGTACTCGGCGCCATTGTTGCTATGATTACGGTTTCCTATACAACGGGTGGATCGACTAAGCTCTAATACCAATTGACATAAACGGTGCCAACGGCACTCAAAGAAAACATAAACATTGAGGCTCTCTCGAAAGCTACTATAATATTGATTGATGCTCCAAATAGGGAGTACACTACTTATAAGCCTAAGGGAAGCATTTTTTCCCATTACTTACTAAGGAATGCTAGCATGAGTGACATCACTAAAGGTCCCCACCATGACATGTCCTAGAACATTCTTATTGCATACTACCTAATATGGCCCTCGTTAAACCTAATAACTACAACAAAAAATTAAAAATAATAAAAAGGAAAATTAAAATAACAAAAATAAGAAAATGCCCAAAATACAATTCATATCAGAAGTAGTAGTTATCATTAAAACAGCCTAGTATATGTTAATTTCAAACTGACAGAATCAACTAACCTTGGTTTCAAGTCTCTGTGAACTATGACGTTTGGCTCATTGTGAAGATACGCCATGCCTCTGTGACCGTTAGATTTGTGAAACTCAGATTAGCACAGTATTCAAAGTCAATATATTTGTCTTGAAGGAATTGGAAAGAAAAACATCACAAAATACTGCAGTTTTAATAATAACTTTTATCATGTTGTTCTGTCAAATAATATCACATACTGCATCATGAGATATGGGAGCACACTGCCTGCCCATACTCTAGTGAGAAGCTATTTCTAACATAATAATAATGTAATGATATTATTATTATTATTATTAATTGGAGCATTATTCTGCTTAATTGCAAGAATAGTGGTAAAATTATAGAAGCATTTCTTGAATCTCCTTTCCTCATTACAAAGCACAAGATGATCTATCCCCATAGGATATGAAAAAAGGGGCAGAATTTTCATTTTGATGTTGGACAATTTTTAGCCTACTCAGCAGTCACATGCAAGAGGTTTATAGCATCTTAACACTTGGTATTAACTATCTGCAGGATTTGAAATGAGACAAGTTGTTTTGGTTCAACTGCATAGACAATACTCTCTTGCATAATAAATAAGTTATACCTAGCAATGTCTAATGCGAAGTTGACTGCGGTTGATGGATTAAGTGCACCCTTCTCTTTCAGATACTGATGAAGATCACCCTATATCCAAATATGAATCCGAAGATAATGTTAGCATGGGGAAGTACCAAAGTTGGAAAAATACATACTACTTATACACAATGCACAAATATGCATTTATTACCCCCCGTAAGTACTCAGTAATTAGCATTAGTGGCTTCTTTTCAGTAACAGCTCCAAGGAATTGCACGATATTAGGGTGGCGAAGCTTCACTAGCAACTTCACCTCGTGTCTAAAGTCCTGACTGAATCAATAAGTAAAAACATAAGGGATGTCAATCCAAAGAGAAAAGGAAACTACACAGGGAAGCATATACTGCTGCTATAAGAAGAAGTCTTAGTAATTGCAGCAGAGACCCCTAAAAAACTTAATAGATACTAAAACTTGTTGGACAATTGCTATCTCAACATTTTAAGGTTTGAACACTGGCTTCTCTGTTTTAGTTCCAAGTCTCATTACAAGAAACAGTCAACAAAAACACACCAACAATAACCGACCCGTCATTCCAATCCCATAGCTTAAGCAGTGGTAAATACAAGACTTAGTAAAAATCAATATACAATTATAAGAAGATCGGATATAGGTAGTTGTATTTACATCACCAATCTATCATCTGAAAGATTAGGAAGAATACGTTTGACAGCCACAGGTGTTCCACGCCAACATGCTTTTATAATCTCACCAAAGGACCCCTACAAACATCAGATATCATCATCAGCAGTAGTAGATTGTGAAGATTAAGAAAAAAAGGTGCGCTATAAGCTCAAAAATTGTTTGTGAATCAGTCAGATAGAATGGTTCATGAGTTCTATAAGGTGAAATGAAAAGTCAATGAAACATTCCAGATGAATATGAAACTAGTAACTACTTGCAGAGAGATGGAGGAAAATTGGAATTTATATATAAAAAAAGAAAAACTGCCACACCTTACACAAAATATTCAACAGGGGGGTGGTGGGGGGGGGGGGGGGGGAGGTATTCTATCTTCTTCAATTTGATAAATAAATGTCATGGCATTTTGGAAACACGAAGGCATGGATGTTCATGACAATAGGAACGGTCATTTTCTTCTCTCTTTTTTCATCTTATATGCAATTGTTTTATATCATCCACTGTTTAAATTTTTTTTTAAAAACAATATTTACATTTATTAATGAATTGTAAAACTTTCATTCTTCATTCTAAAATGAATTCCCACTACCGCAAAATAACTCCATTCGCAGAATGTTTAGAATTGAATTTCTAGATCTTGACATCACTTACATTTCAAAGCCACTTCAGATACCAGCTAATTTAAACTACTCTAAAATTGATCGCATCAACATATAAAGGAAAATTTGCAACGACTTTGAAGTAAAATTTACTACATGTAGGAAAAAATTCAGCCGTGTGATTTTAGTGTTGACGATAAGAAGCAAAATATTAACTTTTGCTCATATTGTCCTACCACTCCATTCAGATCTCTATACACCTGGTGATAAAGAACAAACTCTTTATCAAAGCCACACATGTTTTAAGTGAAACACTTGCAGCTATTGCTAAAAAAAGTGGCTTAAACATTTTCTAAATTCAAACTCAATCAGTCCAGCAACGATCTTCAGTATATAAAACCAGACCTTCCCTATAATAGTTGCGGTGGAGAAGTCCAGCTCAGGAGGGTCAACCTCCCAGTCACACTTATTTGGTAGAGGGGGTGGAACAGGCCTCGGTTCAAAATGGCTTCCATTTTGGCCCTGCAGCAAAATCACTAAAACTTAGAGCCCACAGAAGCGCATAAAGGAATCCAGAAGACATATTAACATCTTCAAAAACCATTGTATTTAGCATAACATAAATATGTAAGGAAGAAGCAAAAGAGCAGCGAGATTTAAGATGTATGCATCTCCATGTTCAAGAAATATGACTGACCATTTCACAAACAAAGATTTTCAAATTACACAATTTATATCTTCATATGTAATTAACGGGTCCATTGAAATAAATGCATTGTTAGAAAGCTTCGGCGGACATCATTGAGGTTGCACTTTGTGCAACTAATGCAAAAAGTAGGTTTATACCCCCATTAACCCCTATAAATACCCTTGTTTGGCAGAGACCCAACTGGATAAAGGCCTTCCGTGCTTACTTATTTATTCATAACATCATCACCACTCTAGCTGAAAAAGTGGATTTTCTTCATTAACTGGCTTATACTGAAGAAACTGCCCTTGCCAGCAGTAGAACTTCATCCTGATCTTCGTATCTGAGGTCAGAGGTTACTCTATATATTAATAATGATCTGGACAAAAATTATCTAAGATGAACCAGTTGAAATCATTCAATTATTACTTCCAACAGCCTTCTAATCAAAATGCACCCAAACAACCGCTCGGCCCGTCAGAATATGATAATGTTTGAAACTCAAATGCTTTTTCGCTTTAGAATGATGAAATTCCAGAGGTTACAGTGTTCATTGAAGTTCAAGCCATATATACTCAGCAATTTCTCATGACATGTAGAAGTACATACAGTAACATATAATATAAATCCCAAATGTGAGTTGCAGCTCAATCTGATATATGATATTATGGACAATATTAACCAATTTCCTATGGATAACTAATAATGCATAACAAAACGAAAGGCATTGCAGGAGTCACTAACAAAGAAAAAATCAAACCATCGATGGAAAACTAGAAGTGAGAAGACAATATCAACTTGTACCTCACACATTAATGCCCGTTCACCACTAAACACCGCTACACTTTACAATGGACAGGAAGAGACTTAAAAATGCTGGGAAAGTGAGAAGTAACAAGTCTATCCAATGCAAGTTATTGTAAAATTATTGCCAACACCAAATGTCGCCCTCAAAATGACTTTGTCGGAAAACTAAGTTAAGAAACCGAAGTTCGGACAATGAAAAAGATAGATATCCTAGCATGCAACCCACAAGGGATATATGTATATATATATATATATATATATATATATATATATAGAGAGAGAGAGAGAGAGAGAGAGAGAGAGAGAGAGAGTCAAGCTCCTGTGCACACCCAAGTTTGTGTACCAAGTTTGCGCACCGGTTTTTTGACATAGTAAACAAATTATTTTTGAGTTGAATTTTTTTGTGTGGAATTTAAACATTTCAAGGAACCAACATAATTAAAAACAATCTCAAAAAAACTTTTTTTGCTATTTTTAAAAAATCGGTCAAATTTTCACAGCTTTTAAAGCACTTTAAAAGCTGCGAAAGTTTGACCGATTTTTTTAAAATAGCAAAAAAAGTTTTTTTGAGCTGATTTTTTTTAAATGGGTCCTTGAAATGTTTAAATATCACATAAAAAAAATTCAACTCAAAAATAATTTTTTTAATATTTTAAAAAAAATAGGTTTGCACCAGCAAGTATGCAAACTTGGTACGCACAGGAGCCTCTCTCTCTCTCTCTCTCTCTCTCTCTCTCTCTCTATATATATATATATATATAGCAACATACCTCACTTAACATACCAATGAACATACCCATTTTTTTAAAATAGTAAATAATGGAATTTTTTAACCAAACTCGGTATATATGATCTACATAGTAAGGGGATCATCTACAAAAAAAATAATAAAAAAATTCAATCCGGAAGTGGGTGAGATGATGGCAAAAATTTTAACGGACGAAAATGCTCATATATACCCACTTTTCATTTCACCCATTTTCGGGTTGAATTTTTTTATGATTATTTTTGTAGATGATCTTCTCATTATGGAGATCGAGTATACAAAATTTGGTTGAAAAATACATTTTTTCCTATTTTAAAAAATAGGTATGTTCATAAGTATGCTGATAGGAGGTACATTAGAGAGCATAATTGTATATATATATATATATATATATATATATATATATATATATATATATATATATATATATATATCACCAAATAGAACTACATTTGATGCTATGACCACCATGGTTACAGGAGAAAATGCTAAGAAGAAAATGGGGATGATGTAAATGCAGTGGAATGTTTACACACACTAAAAGAGGAAATAACAAGGATAACTCACTTGTTCTCTTTAATTCATGATAATTTGTTGATATATGCTAAATGGATATTTAAAGGCTTAGCTATACATGGAGACCAAGTAATAGCCCTAATACATAAAGTACAAAAATAACCTAATGTAATACCCCGTATTTTCTGCGTTATTTATTTTTGGGGATTAATTGAATTAAATGTTTATTAATTGAAAATTAATCCGGATAATAATATTAACGAGATGTGAGTTAGTATTTTATTATAATGTGCATATTTGGCATTATATGAATATTGGTAATATTGATATTGTCGTGAGATATAAATACGGCAATTTGGGAATTTTGCTTGACGCGTGTGACCGCCACGTCATGGTATTGTGTTACTTAATTAAAAAGTGAATTTTAGTTCCATTAACCGTATGGTCATTTTGAGTGCGCCAACGCGTCCGGAAGGGTCGAGATAGTCAGAAAACACTAGCCGGTAGTTTAGTTTGGGTCCCGGGATATTTGTGGGCCATACCGGCATCATAAAGGGCATTTTGGTAAATTACATTTTTGGGGAATTAAAAAGTGACGAAAATGGGAATTAAAAATCTGACTATTTCTCAACCCACTTAAACCACTAACCCCACTATATGTCATTATGGGCTACGGGAGAAGTTGATATAGCATTTCAACTTCCACAAACCATTACTCACCTCCATATTCCATTATCTTCAACCTTGGGAAAAGCTTGAGAGAGAGAGAGAGAGAAGGAAACCTTGAGAAGAGCTTGAAAGAGAGAGAAGGAAGAGAATACTGCAGAAAAGTGAGGGAGAACAACTTGGCTATCAAGATTCAACACCAAATTCTGAGATAATTAAGGCAAGTGATTTAAACTCCTTTAATTCAAGATATGTTTCCATGTTTAGGAGTTTTCGGAATTGATTTTTGGAGATAAATTAGACCCATGAATTGAAAGTTAAGGGACATGATTTATGTAGGAATTGCATGTAGTATATTCTGGACGAATTTATATGCTGAAAACAGAACCTTGATGATCAAAAGGTAGAATTAGAAGAAACTTAATGATGTTCTTGAATGGAAGAAATCTGGGAATTAGTTTGATGTAGTTTTAATCCAAAGTAAGCCTTTAAATGATGAATTATGGAATTTAGAATGTTATTACTGATGTAGGATGTTAGTATAACGTTATAGTAACCTTATCTTGAAGTTTCATGCTTAAAAATGGTGATTTGGGACGAAACTGTAACTGCAAAACAAAGCAGTCCGTAACAGACCTGTGTAATCGATCGATCGACATTCATCAGTCGATCGATCGACCACAATCGATCGATCGAAGGTCAAGGTCGATCGATCGACCTTCCCAGAATGAATAAAGTTTTTCCCTTAATTGAATTTTAATGATGATAACCCTTAGATAATATTATTGGAGACATTGTGATTACCCTAAATTTTAAGGAAGACCAGTAGGCATGATTTTGAGATTGGACATTAATTGGAATTTAATTTGAGGAATTATTCTAAATTAATGAAATTCGTTATGTGAGATAATATTTGGGTTAATAGTACAAATTTGAATAATTTGATGAAATAAGGTTTGGGGCAGAAGTAAGGACCTTAGGTATAAGCGATGTTATATGAGGGAATTATGGGAACTTAATAGTCTATTCGAGACAGGTTTTAAGTTTAAGATATTACGACGTGAGACGTGTCGACTATTTAATTTATATATTGTCGGGATACTTGAAATATATGAATTGGGAATAATGGTATAATGATGTAGAGAATACCCTTATTAATATTGAAATATCTAAGATGTGTGAATGCTTAGTATATAATCTTATGTGTATGACATACCTACCATACTTGCTATCACGGAGGTTACGTTCGCTTAGGACCTTCTTATCCTTGTGTTGCCCGGATTTAGATTGGTGCCTAGAGGACATAATTCAAGAGAACGACTTATTTGTGAGTTAATAAGCCAGCTGACTATGGAGCGTAGGTATGTACGTGACCATGGATATGATTGAATTATGTTCGCCTCCATTTTTGTGTGTGGTGTTGATTCCAACAATTCCTGAGAGATTCGGAATTTGTAATCCTTATGTACGTGATGTATCGGGATGGATAGCAGAGTATGTATGCACCGCAGCTTAGCCTTTGGGTGCTTGTATTGTATATTTATAATGTGAAAAATGTACGGTTAATCGAGAAGGAATTTACTATAATAAATTGTGAGTATAATTATTGTAATGTTTTGGAAAGATAAAAAGAGATCTTTTATCAAATAAATGGTTTGGTTAATAATTGGGAACTTGGGAATTAAAGTAGAACTCTCTATTTAATTGTTAATGACGGAACTTATAACGTGAACCGAGTAGCAGTGTTAGAAACTCTTTAGATAGTTATGAGATAACATACGAATGGGTACAGGAACGTTAGGAGTGCACAGTAAGATGAGAGGTGAGTATATCATGTGAGAGCACGTCCTAACATGTACTTTGCATATACTATTTTAAATGTTTTTAAAGCACTTGCAGGTTTTTAAAATATACACATTCGGGCTCTGACCCGTTTGCTTTCAAATCTACTTTTTGTAAAACCATTTTAGGTGCCCAGCCACAAGGACACCATGCATAGGATTTTCTTACTCAGATGACGAGCTGTAGCTGCTTGTGGAAGCTACAGGGACTTGCTTTTAGACGCTTATATCATTTGGATTCCTTGTTCATTTTTCCTCAGTTGTAGGGCATGTTGCCCAGATTCTATTAAGTACATTTCCATTTCAGTTTTCAGATTTTGGCATGTATTCATTTCAGTATTTAGTATTTCAGTATTTACTTCATTTGTGGGATTATGTTATGAGGAGTTTTTCCTCCAATTTATTTATATCATGCGACGATTATTCTATTTACTTCATTATGGTGAATGGTGTTATTATTATTCTTGTCACTTGTTGCATGTTAATCAGTTTTTAATTAAAATTTGGCAACTTACTTTTTAAATACTAGGTGGTTAGTAATAATAAAATGTTTTCGACAGTGATGCTATTAACTGAGCCAACTTGGCATTTTGAATTAATTAATAAAGGAGTAGCTACCCGGTATTTAATTAGTCGGGGTGTCACAGGTGGTATCAGAGCATCAGGTTCTAGTGTCCTTTAGGATCTGAACGGCTTATTATGTTTTCCGCTGAGCTTTCTTTGATATAGAGCCCTATACTTTAGGACTGTTGTATTCTTTTGTTTATGCAACGTTCTTCAGCTATTTTAAAGTTTATAACTGCGAACTTATAGACTTTATTCTTATTTCAGAATGCCTCCACGACGTGCACCACGAGTTCCCAGGAATGCGGCGCCAGAACCACAGCCCGCACCGGTTCAGGGCATGATGAACGCCGCTGAGGTTGCAGCTATTGTAGCCCAAGCGGTAAATGCCGCCATTGCCGTTGTTCAGCAGGCATCGCCTCAGGCGCCGGTTGCCGCGCCAGTTCAGGCAACTTCATTTCCGTCTGCTTGGGAGCGTGTACGTGACGCTTTTCAGAAAGCGCATCCGCCAGAGTTTGCAGGCAGCTCAGATGTAGTAGTCTCGAGCCAATGGAGGAAGGATATGCAGCGGCACTTAAGGATGTATGAGTGCTCAGATGTTCAGAAGCAGGTACTAGCTACTTTTAAGCTAGTTGGATCTGCATTGCAGTGGTGGGAGTCTATTACCACCGTAGAGGAGAGGGATGCTCTCACTATACATGAGTTCTGGGTGCGGTTTGACCGCAAGTACTTTCCGTCAGCTGTTCATACGGAAATGAGGAGGAGATTGATGAGTCTGAGGCAGGAAAGCAAGACCGTGGCCGAGTATGAGGCCGAGTTTACTAATCTGTTGAATATCGTTCCTGATGAGATACCGACAGAGAAGAAGAAGATTGAGAAATTTACCGACGGGTTGACATGGAGGATCCGTCAGCATCTGTTAGGGAACCTTTCGTTGGCCACGTATTCTGATGTGGTTAACGCTGCATTGTTACATTGCCAGGACCACCGTTCTCACATGGCCGAGGGCAAGAGGTCGGGAGAGTCTAGCCATCAGGGCAGGACTGGAGGACATGGTGCCGGTGGGGCACAATCTTTTCAGGGGCAGAGACAGGTAGAACAGGGTTCTCAGCAGGGAGATCAAAAGAGGTTCCGTTCAGGAGGTTTCAGGAACGGTCAGGGAGGATTCCGTAATGGCCAGCAGGGTCATAACGGTCATCAGGGCCAGCAGGGTCAAAATGGCCAACATCAGCAGTTTCAGCAGGGCCAGCAGGGCCAAGGGAGGAATGGTAACGGCCACCAGGGCCGGGGACAGCAAGGGCAGAGGGGAGGGAACTTCCCAGGGAAATGTTTCATTTGTGGTAAGATTGGCCACAAACGTCAGGAGTGTCCTGATAAGGGCCGGGCCCCACAGCAACAGCAGCAGGGTGCTCGACAGGAGCCACAGAGGCCACTCTTTCCACCAGCCCTTCCAGCTCCAGCTCAGATTATTCCAGCAGTTCCTGTGCAGCAGGGGCAGCTACAGTATGGGCGTGTCTACAACGTCCACCAGGCTGCAGTTCCACAGGCACCGCCCGCGATTGAGGGTACGTTTCCTATCCATGGCACTATGGGTCGGGTATTATTTGATACGGGTGCTACACATTGTTTTATAGCTACACACTTCGCAAAGGCGTTAGGATTGTTAGCCACAGCGGAGAGCACAATTACGTGTGTCGACTCACCTTTGGGGAATGGGTCACTTATATTCTTTATATGTCGGGGAGTGGGGGTAGAGATTGGTGGTTTGGTATTACCTGCGGACATGTTGGTACTAGATATGCATGTTCACGATGTTATTATCGGTATGGACTGGCTCGCTGATCATAGGGCCATGATTGATTGCTTTGGTGGGAGCATTGTTTTTGCCATTCCGGGGCAAGAGATGTTTGTTGTGGCGATGCCTCGCCCAGAGGGAGGCTCGACCGCGCATTTATATTACATTGAGGAGGATACCTCTAAGGAGGTTGTGATTCCTTTAGAGTCGATCCCAGTCGTCAGGGAGTATTCTGATGTGTTTCAGGAGATACCAGGCCTACCCCCCAGTCGAGAGATAGATTTCGTTATAGACTTGTTACCAGATACGAGACCTATAGCACGTGCACCGTACCGTATGGCTCCAGCTGAGATGAGGGAGTTACGGGATCAGATTGAGCAGTTGTTGGGTCAGGGGTTTATTCGGAGGAGTACTTCACCGTGGGGTGCCCCTGTGTTGTTCGTGAAGAAGAGGGATGGTTCACTGAGGTTGTGTGTGGACTACCGGGAGTTAAACAAGGCCACGATACGGAACAAGTATCCGTTGCCTCGAATCGATGACCTATTTGACCAGTTGAGAGGAGCTTCTTACTTCTCAAAGATTGATTTACGATCTGGTTACCATCAGTTGCGTATCAGGGAGGAGGACGTCTCGAAGACTGCGTTCTTATCGAGATATGGTTCCTACGAATTTCGGGTTATGCCATTTGGTTTGACCAACGCTCCAGCAGCTTTTATGGACTTGATGAATAGGGTGTTCAGGGATTACCTAGACCAGTTTGTCATTGTCTTCATCGATGATATTTTGGTTTACTCTCAGACAGAGGAGGAGCATGCCGAGCACTTGAGACTAGTTTTGCAGACACTGCGCCAGAATGAGTTGTATGCAAAATATGAGAAGTGCGGGTTTTGGCTGAAGGAGGTGCAGTTTCTGGGTCATATTATTTCCGACCGGGGAATATCGGTTGATCCGGGGAAGGTATCCGCGGTGAGGGAGTGGGGACAGCCCACGACACCGACAGAGATCCGTAGTTTCTTGGGCCTAGCAGGTTACTACAGGAGGTTTATTCGGGGTTTCTCCACGATAGCGGGTCCCATGACACACCTAACCCGTAAAGGTGTGCCATTCATTTGGAGTGATGCCTGTCAGTTGGCATTTGATGAGTTGAAGGACAAGTTAACCTCAGCACCTGTGTTAGCATTGCCGAGACCGGGAGTTGAGTACCTTGTTTACACCGATGCGTCCTTACAAGGACTTGGAGGTGTACTGCAGCAGGAGAGTCAGGCCATAGCTTATGCTTCCCGTAAGCTTAAGCCTCACGAGAAGAATTACCCTACCCATGACTTGGAGTGAGCGGCAGTGGTATTTGCCCTTCGTATTTGGAGACATTACCTGTTGGGGGAGAAATTTCGATTGTTCACGGACCACAAGTCCCTGCAGTACCTATTCACGCAGAAGGAGTTGAATATGCGGCAACGGAGGTGGCTTGAATTCGTGAAGGATTATCAGTTCGATATCCAGTATCACCCGGGGAAGGCTAACGTGGTGGCAGACGCGTTGAGTCGTAGACCGGTAGATGAGGTGGCAGATGTGTGGAAGGCCAAGTGGATAGAATTGGGACACCAGGATGCAGTGGCCCGATCATTCATGTCTGTGATGACTGTTACACCGCAGATTGTCACGAAGGTGGTGAAGGCACAGGCAAATGACTCGTTCTGTCAAGAGCAGATAGTTCGATTATTAGCAGAGGGAGCTGAATCCTATACCGTTAGCTCAGACGGGGGATTACGCTTCAATGGGAGATTGGTGGTTCCGGAAGGGGAAGAATTGCGGCATGAGGTGATGGCAGAGTCGCACGGCTCACGATTCGCGGTACATCCCGGAGGGGACAAAATGTACCAAGACATGAGACGTCAGTATTGGTGGAGCGGGATGAAGAGAGATATTGCCGAGTTTGTCTCAAAATGCGCCACTTGTCAGCTCGTAAAAGTGGATCATCAGAGACCGGCAGGACTGCTACACCCATTAGAGGTCCCAATGTGGATGTGGGAGAGCATCTCTATGGACTTTATCACGGGGTTGCCTACATCGCAGAGAGGGCACGACTCCATTTGGGTGATTGTGGACAGGTTGTCGAAGGTCGCTCATTTTCTACCCGTCAGGACAGATTACACTACGGGACAGTATGCCCAGCTCTTTATTTCAGAGATAGTGAGACTTCACGGGGTGCCCTTAAATATCGTGTCTGACCGAGACAAGGTATTTGTTTCACGGTTTTGGGAAAGTTTTCAGCAGGCCATGGGCACGGAATTGCGGTTAAGTACGGCGTATCACCCGCAGACCGATGGGCAGACCGAGCGCACAAATCAGATGTTGGAGGACATGCTACGTATGTGCACCATTGACTTTGAGGGTGGATGGGAGCAGTATCTTCCACTGGTGGAGTTTGCTTACAACAACTCCTATCAGTTCACCATTGGCATGGCTCCATTTGAGGCATTGTACGGTAGACCATGTCGTTCCCCAGCATGTTGGTTGGAGGTGGGGGACAACAAACTACTTGCGCCGGAGGTGATTCAGGATACTTCGGCAAGGATAGAATTGATTCGGAGTCGCATCCGGGTGGCTCAGGACAGGCAGAAGAGTTATGCTGATGCGAAGAGATTTTTCAGGGAGTTCCAAGTGGGGGATCAAGTTTTGCTCAGAGTATCTCCTATGAAGGGGATTATGCGTTTCGGGAAGAAAGGGAAGTTGGCACCGAGATATGTGGGACCATTTCCTATTATTGAGCGGATCGGACCAGTTGCGTATAGACTTGGGTTACCGGAGCATTTACATCGGATTCACGATGTGTTTCATATTTCCTCGCTTAGGAAATACCTTAGATGATTTGGCACATTCTCTCATTTCTGTAGAGGACATTGATCTCCAGCCGGATAGCTCCTACGAGGAGGGGCCGATAGCTATTTTGGACCGAAGTGAGCGGAAACTGCGGTCAAAGATAGTTCCGTTAGTACGTGTTCAGTGGCGACATCATAATGTCGAGGAGTCCACATGGGAGCGCGAGGATGAGATGCGCGAACGTTACCCAGAGTTATTCTTACCAGGTACTTGCTAGTTCCGAATTTCGGGACGAAATTCAGTTATTAGGGGGGAAGTATGTAATACCCCGTATTTTCTGCGTTATTTATTTTTGGGGATTAATTGAATTAAATGTTTATTAATTGAAAATTAATCCGGATAATAATATTAACGAGATGTGAGTTAGTATTTTATTATAATGTGCATATTTGGCATTATATGAATATTGGTAATATTGATATTGTCGTGAGATATAAATACGGCAATTTGGGAATTTTGCTTGACGCGTGTGACCGCCACGTCATGGTATTGTGTTACTTAATTAAAAAGTGAATTTTAGTTCCATTAACCGTATGGTCGTTTTGAGTGCGCCAACGCGTCCGGAAGGGTCGAGATAGTCAGAAAACACTAGCCGGTAGTTTAGTTTGGGTCCCGGGATATTTGTGGGCCATACCGGCATCATAAAGGGCATTTTGGTAAATTACATTTTTGGGGAATTAAAAAGTGACGAAAATGGGAATTAAAAATCTGACTATTTCTCAACCCACTTAAACCACTAACCCCACTATATGTCATTATGGGCTACGGGAGAAGTTGATATAGCATTTCAACTTCCACAAACCATTACTCACCTCCATATTCCATTATCTTCAACCTTGGGAAAAGCTTGAGAGAGAGAGAGAGAGAAGGAAACCTTGAGAAGAGCTTGAAAGAGAGAGAAGGAAGAGAATACTGCAGAAAAGTGAGAGGGAGAACAACTTGGCTATCAAGATTCAACACCAAATTCTAAGATAATTAAGGCAAGTGATTTAAACTCCTTTAATTCAAGATATGTTTCCATGTTTAGGAGTTTTCGGAATTGATTTTTGGAGATAAATTAGACCCATGAATTGAAAGTTAAGGGACATGATTTATGTAGGAATTGCATGTAGTATATTCTGGACGAATTTATATGCTGAAAACAGAACCTTGATGATCAAAAGGTAGAATTAGAAGAAACTTAATGATGTTCTTGAATGGAAGAAATCTGGGAATTAGTTTGATGTAGTTTTAATCCAAAGTAAGCCTTTAAATGATGAATTATGGAATTTAGAATGTTATTACTGATGTAGGATGTTAGTATAACGTTATAGTAACCTTATCTTGAAGTTTCATGCTTAAAAATGGTGATTTGGGACGAAACTGTAACTGCAAAACAAAGCAGTCCGAAACAGACCTGTGTAATCGATCGATCGACATTCATCAGTCGATCGATCAACCACAATCGATCGATCGAAGGTCAAGGTCGATCGATCGACCTTCCCAGAATGAATAAAGTTTTTCCCTTAATTGAATTTTAATGATGATAACCCTTAGATAATATTATTGGAGACATTGTGATTACCCTAAATTTTAAGGAAGACCAGTAGGCATGATTTTGAGATTGGACATTAATTGGAATTTAATTTGAGGAATTATTCTAAATTAATGAAATTCGTTATGTGAGATAATATTTGGGTTAATAGTACAAATTTGAATAATTTGATGAAATAAGGTTTGGGGCAGAAGTAAGGACCTTAGGTATAAGCGATGTTATATGAGGGAATTATGGGAACTTAATAGTCTATTCGAGACAGGTTTTAAGTTTAAGATATTACGACGTGAGACGTGTCGACTATTTAATTTATATATTGTCGGGATACTTGAAATATATGAATTGGGAATAATGGTATAATGATGTAGAGAATACCCTTATTAATATTGAAATATCTAAGATGTGTGAATGCTTAGTATATAATCTTATGTGTATGACATACCTACCATACTTGCTATCACGGAGGTTACGTTCGCTTAGGACCTTCTTATCCTTGTGTTGCCCGGATTTAGATTGGTGCCTAGAGGACATAATTCAAGAGAACGACTTATTTGTGAGTTAATAAGCCAGCTGTCTATGGAGCGTAGGTATGTACGTGACCATGGATATGATTGAATTATGTTCGCCTCCATTTTTGTGTGTGGTGTTGATTCCAACAATTCCTGAGAGATTCGGAATTTGTAATCCTTATGTACGTGATGTATCGGAATGGATAGCAGAGTATGTATGCACCGCAGCTTAGCCTTTGGGTGCTTGTATTGTATATTTATGATGTGAAAAATGTACGGTTAATCGAGAAGGAATTTACTATAATAAATTGTGAGTATAATTATTGTAATGTTTTGGAAAGATAAAAAGAGATCTTTTATCAAATAAATGGTTTGGTTAATAATTGGGAACTTGGGAATTAAAGTAGAACTCTCTATTTAATTGTTAATGACGGAACTTATAACGTGAACCGAGTAGCAGTGTTAGAAACTCTTTAGATAGTTATGAGATAACATACGAATGGGTACAGGAACGTTAGGAGTGCACAGTAAGATGAGAGGTGAGTATATCATGTGAGAGCACGTCCTAACATGTACTTTGCATATACTGTTTTAAATGTTTTTAAAGCACTTGCAGGTTTTTAAAATATACACATTCGGGCTCTGACCCGTTTGCTTTCAAATCTACTTTTTGTAAAACCATTTTAGGTGCCCAGCCACAAGGACACCATGCATAGGATTCTTACTCAGATGACGAGCTGTAGCTGCTTGTGGAAGCTACAGGGACTTGCTTTTAGACGCTTATATCATTTGGATTCCTTGTTCATTTTTCCTCAGTTGTAGGGCATGTTGCCCAGATTCTATTAGATACATTTCCATTTCAGTTTTCAGATTTTGGCATGTATTCATTTCAGTATTTAGTATTTCAGTATTTACTTCAGTTGTGGGATTATGTTATGAGGAGTTTTTCCTCCAATTTATTTATATCATGCGACGATTATTCTATTTACTTCATTATGGTGAATGGTGTTATTATTATTCTTGTCACTTGTTGCATGTTAATCAGTTTTTAATTAAAATTTGGCAACTTACTTTTTAAATACTAGGTGGTTAGTAATAATAAAATGTTTTCGACAGTGATGCTATTAACTGAGCCAACTTGGCATTTTGAATTAATTAATAAAGGAGTAGCTACCCGGTATTTAATTAGTCGGGGTGTCACACCTAACTAATAATGGGAATATTTATAAGAATATTCCCTTGGGCTTGTTTGGTTGTTCCAAAATTGTAAATTCGTTCATTAATGAATCGGTTCATTAATGAATTGGTCCATTTACAAATTGACCCATTAATTATGTTTGGTTTCATTAATGAAATTATTCATTAATTGACCCATTTTAGCTCATATGTAAAATCTAAAATTGGATAATTTCGCAAAAAACGTGAAACGCATCCATTTGAAATAAGAGTCAGATAAAGTGCATGTTCATTTCTCCCTTCCGCCTTCCCCCTTCCCCCTACTCCCTCCCTCTCTCTTAATTTGTTTTATTTGTGTGTATCTTTTTTTTCATAGAACCTTAACATCAATTTCAGATTACCAAACATTGCGTAAAATGGGATTTAAACTCATTTCAAATCCATTCATTTACAATTCATTAAATCAAAATGAACCAATTTACATAATCAAACAATTTGCACAATCAAATAGGGCCTTATTCTACTAATAAAGCAATGAAAATAACAATTACTTACAATTGAAAAATCCGCAATTTGTCACAATTCCACACACGTGTCACACACCAACATATATCATTCACCCCTCCTTTGAAAAAGCGCAACCCCAAGCTTTAGGGGCGAATTGGATAAAGTAGTGTCACTTAAACAAATACTTCGAGAATATTTTGCTAAATGATTTGGGCCCAAAATAATTTCCAACAAATTTTGGGGGACAGTAAAATACCTTCCTACATTTTTTAACTTAATCCAAATCCTTTTAGCCCAATAAAATCCAAATCTACACCATTAAATTTCAAAGTAAAGGAGGCCTCATTAATGAGCCCGGACTCACCAGACAAAGGGTCAAAGTTGGACCCAACTCTGAATAGACCTAAAATGGCCCAAGCTTCAAACAAGCCCACTTAAGCTTGTGACTCACTACAGATTCAACCCCTTTTAATTACCCAGTTGGCTTTGGGCCCATCTTCTCTCAACTCCAACCATTTCATTTCAATACCAACCATCACAAGACCGGATCCAAGCCCCTACCCGAACAAGGTTATAGGGTTTTACCAAACCTTAGCCACTATTTTCTTCTCCTGTACAATTGGGCTATCTCCAACAATTGAGATGTCACCAGCCTCTCGTTCAAGGTTAGCGACTCTCGGCCCACATCCTCCTTTCTAGTAGCTACAGACGATTGTGACCACATCGCCAAAGCCTACGACAATGGAAGTTCGTTTAGGCAACATACGCCTTCTCATTGTTTTCTCCCTCAGTTTTCCGTCCAGATCGAAAATCATCTCTCACTAGTTTGAATTTGGCTACAGATCTGCACTATCTCAAACTCCACGCCTCCATCGTTCACACTAATAATAACCTCCATTGAGTTATGCCTTTTTGGTCTGCTTCGAAACCTGTGCTTGACGGCATGCCATTTGAAACGACAGTTATCAGAGGCCGAGGAGAGTGTGGAAAGTGGATTTCTATTCTTCATTTTCACAATCATCCAAATATTCCTTGGATTCAGTCTCTTTGACTCATCTTCAAATTCGTCATCTTTTTCTAAAGTCGAGGAGTAAGGGAATCTAACAGTGGTTGTGTGGTTGTGATGAACTCTATGGCACGTTCTTCGACATAGTGGCTCCTCCACAACCTTGGCGTTTGTTAAAGCTCTTTAAAACACGATTCCTTAAAACATGTAAGCCTAAGATTCGACTATCTTAGGCTTAATCTTAGGCATAAATCATGCTTGTATGTTCCCTTTATACACATTGTAAGAGCTATATATAAAGACCTCCAATTGGAGAAGAATATACAGAATTTTTATTTTCTACATGGTATCCGCCTAAATACCGATCCGCGCCTTCTTCCCTTTTCTTTTCAGATGAATTTGTGCTCTCTCCGGAGTCCCTCTGTCAGCGGCAAAAAGCACCTCCTCTCACCTCACAAACCTCCTCTCACCTCTACTGTACTTTTCTCTCTACAACGAGCATTGATCATCACCGTCATCAATGTTCATCCCCGATAGTATTGTTCACCGTTGGAATCACTATTCACATTCCGAGTTACTGTTAAAAAAAAACTCTTCACTTTTGTCCTTCCGAACCTTTAATACCCTCAGTCTTTTTCGATAAACCTCTTCCTCTCCCACACTCGCAGCAACCCCACCCCACCCGCAGCTTTTCCCCACTAATCATAACCCAACATCTAGCATCATGACTTAATGCTAACTTTGCCTTGCCTTTGGGCATTATGCTCACAGATGCTCTCAATTGCCCACATTTACTCAATTCTCATTACCTTAATCACTGCATTCGGCATCTAATGGCCTCCAAATTGCTCCTTCTCCAAAGGCATATCACTCCAGACTCCTGCAGGCCCATCCAACATTACCCCCTTCTGACTCTAGCAGGTATCCTGACACCGGTGCCTCTACCCACATTATTGACAATCTTACGCTTCTCCACCAACATGCATCCTACACTGACCCTGACGCACTTCAACTTGACAATAGTAAACAACATTCGATTACTTATATGGGTAACATAGCACATTCTCTTCGTACATCATCTTTTCGTCTCGATAATATATTTGTTGTTCCTTTCATACGAAAAAACTTTCTCCATTGCCCAATTCTGTCATGATAATAAAGTTCTCTGTGCCTTTGATGCCAATCACTTTTATATCTTTAATCTCACTAATGGGTCCTTGCTCTATCAAGGCCTTTGCAAGAATGGTCTTTACAAAATTCATGCCCTTCCATCTCGCCTCTAGGCTCTCACAGTTCCTCCCCCCGCTAGCATCAACAACTTGGTCATCCCTCTGTCAAGGTTCTTTCTCACTTAAGCTCAAACAAACACTTATCCTCTACTTTCAAAAATAATTCTTCCTTTTGCCAAGGGTGTGCCCGAGATAAATCCACTCAACCCCCTTTTCAATCATTTAATTAAGTAAAAAATTACTCTCCTTTTGACTTAGTTCATTCTGATGTATAGTAATCTCCTGTTCTCTCTGTTTCGAGTAACAATTATTATGTGCTCTTCACTGAAAATTGCACTCGTTATTCATGGATCTTCTTCATGAAAAGAAAATATGAGCTCCTCATCCATTTTCAGAACTTTGTCACCTACATCCGCATTCAATTCTCCGCTACTCTCAAATAATTTCAAAGCGATGGTAGTCGAGAATATAAAAGCGGTCCCATCAAGACTATATTATTCCCTTGGTATTCACCACCGCCCCTATTGCTCTCATACTCTGAACAAAATGGTCTTACGAAACGAAAACATCATCACATCGTTGACACTCTTCTCTACACTAGTCATCATGTTCCTCTCTATCACTGGCTCGAAGCAGTTTCTACCATTGTCCATCTCATTAATCATCTCCCATCTCCTCTCCTCCAATAGTCTTCTCTTTTCTCTCGTCTCTATGGTCTCCCTAATACTCTACCCTGCGTGAGTTTGGATGCGCTTTTATACCCATTTAGGTGCTTATGTCACTAACAAACTTTTGCCCAGAACTATGGAATATGTTTTTCTAGTTTACAGCTTACAACACAAAGGTACCGATGTATGAATCACAAAATTGGTCATGTCTACATCTCTCAACATGTTTGAATCGACGAACAAACTTTCCCCCTTTTCCAAACACACCAAATCTTCAACACCTTCCTCCTGAAGATTAGTTCATGTCATCCCTCCAGCTCCAGCATCACCACCACACTTGAATCCTCCACCCAACATCCCCCCTGTACCCACACCAGCTCATAATCATATGGAACCTTTTCCCTATCAATATTAGGGTCGACCATCCCATCACCCAATTCCTTCTTCCCATACAAATACTAAACCACCACCTTCTCCCCTCTCCCTCTCCAATAGACCACCCATCACCTCTTCCCGATACCCCGTGATCACCGGACATCAAGAGGGCACTTGTAAACCTCTTCACCGGATAGATGGCACTATTAGATATCCTCTTCCCAAAACCCTTTTGGCTCATCTCCCTTCCCCTACCACAGAACCTACTTGCTACTCACAAGACTCGCACATTCCCGAATGGTGTCAGGCCATGACCAATGACTTCAATGCCCTGTTAAAGAATGCTACATGGGTTCTTGTTCCTCCTGCTCCTCAACAAATGGTTAGATGCAAATGAGTTTTTAAGATTAAACGATGAGCAAATGGGTCCATTGATCGTCACAAGGCCCGATTTGTTGCAAAAGGCTTTCATCAACAAGTTGGGGTTGACTTTGATGAAACTATCAGTCATGTCATTAAACCAATAGTCCGTACTGTACTCTGCATTTCCATCTCCATAGGTTCATTTATCCGTCAACTTGATGTGAAAAATGCATTGCTTCATGATGTATTAGATGAGACTGTTTACATGAGTCAACCTCCAAGTTTTGTAGATCCCAATCACCCTCATCATGTTTGCCTCCTCAAAAAAGCCATTTATGGACTATGTTGTCCCAATCACCTTCACCCGTCCTAACATAGACTATGTTGTCCATCATGTTACTCAATTCATGAGCATACCTAAATCACCTCACCCCATTGCTACAAAACGGATCCTTCGCTATCTCAAAGGATCTCCTAACTTTGGCCTTACCTTTCGTCGCTCACCCACACCCTTTACTATCACAGTTTACGCTAATGTTAATTGGACAAGTTGTCTCGACTCTTGTCGCACTACTACAAGTCTTTTGTGTCTTCTTAGGGTCCAATCTCATCTCTTGGACCCGCCAAGAAATAACATACTGTATCCCGCTCCAGTGCTGAAGACGAGTACCGCTCTCTTGCTTATGTTTGTCCCGAGACCACCTGGATCTCCCATCTCCTTACCAAACTCAACTTCCCTTCACCCAAACCTATTACCCTATTCTGTGACAACTTAACACTACCTGCATAGCCTCAAACCTCGTTTTCCATGCTCGCACTAAGCATATTGAACTTGACTACCATTCAATCCGAGAACGCCTTCTCTCCGACACTCGTCGGGTTCTGTTGTCCCTTCTCCAGGTCAATTAGCAGATATTCTCACCAAAGGACTACACAAACATCGCTTCACTCTGCTACGGTCCAACCTCGTATCTCCTGGACAGCAGAGTTTAAGGGGAGGGTGTTAAAGCTCCTTAAAACATGTTCCTTAAAATATGCCATATTTTATGAGAATCATTAGTGCAAAGATTTGACTATCTTAGGCTTAATATTAGACATAAACCTGCCTTAGGAACATTATTCAGCCAAGACACTCTCTCGATCGAACAGTTGTTCCAAGTTGATGCCATAAATAATATCCTGGCTCCGTACACCAATTAGTATGAACACAAACTCTCACTAATATCCCAAATGTAAAGTGATTACAATGAGAGGCCATAAGACTAATTTATAGGATAAAGTTATCTTGCTAAACAAGATAACTCTAAAAGTGCAAAAGGACTGTAGAGAGAACTCGTAATATTCCAAAGGAATACTACCCCACTAACTACTAGCTAAAATAGGAAATAAAAGAAAAGAAAAGCAAAATAAAAAAGAGTACAATTTATAATATTGCAATTCGGCCCTTGTAGGGAATGATTAATCAATTAGAATATTGTGCAAACACTTTTTGAAGCTCAAACTTTACAATTCCAATCCGTCCTCAAACAATTAAATAAATTCCCAAATTACAATATCCCACGGGACACCTCGGAGGAAGAACCAAAGTTACTCATCCACCATGAAACGCCCTAGTAAAATTTACTCAAAAGGTCACCAATTTCTAATTACAAAAAAGATAATTTTGTTGGATAATAAAAACCACTTGAACCATGAATTCAACATAAGCATTCTATAATTTAAATGGGGCAGTGAATCAGGCTGATCTAGCTTGGCTATTGATCCGATAAATATGAAGCTCACTTCAAACTCATTTTTGAGATATAAAAGCATATTGTATTCGGGACTTCATTAACCTTTGACGTTGAGATCAAACAAGAAGACTAAAACTACCAAACTACTGTAGCAATAAAAAAAAACGATGATATAATTCCCACCTCTTCGTGATTGTTCATGGGATAAATGAGCAACGCTCAACCTTAGTTTAAAGGCCATTTAACTTTTCAAGCTACACTCAAACTCTCTTTCCACTCTTTGTGGCTTGTTTACAACCCTCACTCTAGATAATCAGCTTTGTTTGTGTGCTTTTCGAAAAAATGACATGTTATTCTCATACAGAAGAAGAAGAATTACAAATCATATACAATGACAGTCCTAGATAAAGTGTGACGTATTCCATGGAGAATGCTGCCAATGAGTTTGCGATGTCAAAATAGAACTTGCTGAAGTCTGTAATTTAGCATGTAATTTAGCATTAACAGCAAAAATTGCAGGTCAAATAAAAGTTTGCATAGTGGTCACAATATTTTAGTAACATATTGGAGATGGGCCGACATAAATTCTAAACGAAGTAACAGCAACCAAATTTTTGTGATCCCGAGTATTTTGGCCTTGGCATAGATGGTTGTATTGTTATATTACTAGAGTTATTAGGTTATATCTAGCTTTCACCTTTTTGGTAAGATGTAAGGGATCCAAAGGGGTAGGTTCTAGATATTTCTTTTTTGTCCTTTTTCCTCTTTAGTGTATTGCCCTAGGGCACACGACCCTAGGCTATGAATATAGTTTTACTCATCCCATTTGGGGATGAGCACGTTGTAAAGAGAGAATGATGGGAATCCGTTGTTATTTTCCTTTAATTTTTCATTTTATTTTCTATTTTAGTTCTTTTTTAGGCATTTCTTTCTCCTTAATTATTAGCCTCCACACATGTTTGGGACTAATTAGGCATTCTTTTATTTTTAGTTGGTCATTTTAGTCATTTTAGCAAAATATTTGATTAGCAAGTAATCCTTCCCATATAAGTACCCTATGTACTCTCATTTGTACTTACTTTCCATTCTTGAATATAAGACATCTTTTGAATCTCTCTCTAAAAGTTAGGGTGGGTTTGTTTCTTTTACCCATTGACGTGTAGTTTACGTCAAATTGGTATTAGAGGTGGTGTCACTCCAAACCTTTGGTGTCTGTGTGTTAGTTTGTATCGGTGTGTATAGTGTAACCAAAAAATCGTACGCTACTTTCTCGATGACACCGAGAAAATCTAAACCTCAAGTTGAAGAGATTCAAAAATTGAAAGAGCAATTAGCACAACAATTGGCACAAACGAATGAGGAAAACGAACGAAGGATAGAAGAATTGACAAGAAAGCAACAAGCTCAATTTGAAACCCTAATGTAACAATTTTTTATTTTGCAAAACCCTAACCCTAATTTCCCAGCCCACTGTGACAACCCAAAAATGATGACAACATCATGAACAGCAGATCTGCCACAATCCGAAACCCAATGCAGCCGACAACAGAGATCCCTGTCCCAGGCATGTTAGGCCGACCTAATGCAGCAAAAAAGCAACGATAACAAAAAAAAAATAGCCCTTCTGACCCTGAAAATCCAACCGACCTACCAGAAGCTTCCACACCGGCCAAACGCTGCAGGCAGCCACTGGCAGCCAACCCAGAAATCCCGATCGTCTTTCGGCAAACCTGGGGTTACCTGTTGCCATTCTGAAAACTCTGTCAATCTACCAAGTGGATGATCCGCCGGGTCTTCGAACGCCACTGTCAATTCGAACCAGATCTTCCCTCCAGCCTCTTTGGTTTATCGAAGCCGGCAATCTTCCCAAATAACTCTGAAATGCTAATAACATACAAATAAGGGAATCAATTCTACACTTCGACAGCCCTAGGGTTACCGATGAAACAACCGGATCAACCCGAACATGACCCCACCCCTCGGCCACCCTCAAGTTTTTGGCTATCCCGGGGCTATCAGTCATCAAATTGGATCCCTCGGACACCCATCCCATCTCGACCTATTCCATCCCTACATTTCTACCGCCCCTTTAGCCCACCGCGGATCACCTTATGAACCACAAATGTTCCACCAGCCACCCCACCATCCTCACATCATACACCTTCTCACCATGCCCTCTCCCTCTATTCTGACTCTTCATCTTCCGACACGAGGGACACCCACCATAGCATCTTGGATTGGATTCCCCCACCCGGTGACCCTAATTTTGTCCCATTAGAGGACCGCCAGTGCTATTATTGTGGGGAGCGTGGTCATTTGATTGGTACATATCCCCATCACCCTCGTGGTTCCCCAGTACCTCCCATACCACCAGATGATCATCATCATCATCCACCACCTACCCAGGCGCCACCGATACCCATTGATCATGTTACATCTGCGCCGGGTGATGTGATTGATGAGACCCACTTTCATTAGCACTTCAGACTCTTTTACAGAGTCTCCGTAAGGATATGTGCATAGATCTTCCTATGTTCGATGGTAGATTCTCCTCGGATGATATGATCGATTGGCTAGCTGTTATAGAGGCAGTTTTTTACTACAAGCGGGTTCAGGACCGCGCATATGTTCTCCTAGCCACCACCAAATTTCGAGTTTGCTCGAGTTTGGTGGAATGACCTTTGCTACCGTAGGACAGCTGCAGGACTCCCTACCATTCAGGACTGGCTCGACCTTAAGGCCACTCTTCAGGACTCATTTATACCCCGACATACGAGCGTGACCTCTTTGCGTGCATCTAATCCCTCCGACAAGATACGTCCTCAGGGATACAATATACGGAGCGGTTCCAACTCCTTTGCACTACAGCTCGCCTTCCCAAGACCAAGGATCAGGGGATCAACCGCTATATTTTGAAACTCCATCCATATATTCAGTGGGATCTTGAATTAAGAGACATACCGACTTTTCTAAAGGCGGTAAAGTATGATACCAAGGTCGAAGCCTATCATGCAGCTCCTCCAGCACCCCGGCCTCCTCCTTTATTGCCTCCTGCTCCTCCTACAGCATCAGCACCGTCACCTTCTTCCACTACTTCCGCTGCGACACATATAGGTTCCCCCACATTCAGATGTTTTAATTGCAGCAACGTGGGAAACCGAGCTTCGGATTGCTCTCTTTCACGTCGTCGGGCTCCAGTTTTAGAGGGTGATTCTAAAGGCCTACCCCCTTTGAATTCGTGGACGAACTCTTTTTGAGGGGGGGAGTGATGGGAATTCGTTCTTATTTTCCTTTTATTTTTCATTTATTTTCTATTTTCTATTTTAGTTCTTTTTTAGGCATTTTCTCTCCTTAATTAACCTCCAAGCATGTTTGGGACTAATTAGGCATTTTATTATTTTTAGTTGGTCCTTTCAGTCATTTTAGCTAATTACTTGATTAGCAAGTAACCCTTCCCCCAATGTACTCTCATTTGTACTTACTTTCCATTCTTGAATATAAGACATCTTTTGAGTCTCTCTCTAAAAGTTAGGGTTGATTTGTTTCTTTTAGCCATTGACATGTAGTTTACGTCAGAGAAAGTTTTAACGATTTGTGCTTGTTTCCAAGTGCCATTTCTCGTGTCGCATCAAATTGGTATTAAAGCTTGACTCATCTCAGTTGTTACTATTTTTTATGTAATTACGGGTGCGAAAGAGTAAAAGAATTATTATTTACATAACAACAACATGGAAAATGAAGAAGCGTTCTTATTTCTCTCTCTAGTCTCTCGATATCAAAATGGCAAAAGTGTTATAAAAAATGGCCTTTTGACTATTTATTCTAAAGAAACAAAAAGGCTAAAAAAATAACAAAATAAAAAGAATGATAAAAAGGTCGCTCATGTTCCTATGCTCCTGCATCTCTACCCCATTGAGAAGACTTCAATACTCCGTATATTGCCGATAGAAATCAGGGTCGATGTGCTGGAGGGTGGCCTCTGTGATCCATGAATCTTTGGCCTCGGGACCCCCAACCCAACGAACCAAGTAACCCGTATAATCTCCCGAAGATATAGATACAAGTTCGGAATCTAGAATTCCCTCAACGCGATCTACGCAGGAGCGAACCGGGTGGGTGGTGGTAGAGTGAATGGGAATCGGTGGAGCATGGGTGCCTCGGAATGGAAAAAGGTTCGCCACATTAAACGTGCGGTGCATGCGGAACTTATCGGGGAGATCAACCTCATAGGCATTCATCCCACGAGCTCGGATAATATGAAAAGACCCAAATCGACGCATAAGAAGCTTGATATCCTTGCCCTGTCAGCGCGCCTTTTGGACGTATACCATGACTAGATCACCCGAGCGGAAGGAGATAAAGCGGTGGTGCTTATCGACGGCCTCTTTATAAGAGGTATACATGGTCTGTAGTCGAGCGCGAACATCGGCCTGAATGGAAGTCAGGCGGACAACAAACTCCTCAACTGAAGGGCATGTAGGCACCGTCGGGAGAAGCTCGGCGAGGTCTATAGGCATAGTAGGGGACTGCCCCAATACAATCAGGAACGGAGAAAGGACAGTAGAACAGTTGACGGCATTGTTGAAGGCGAACTCGGTCTATGCTATCACTATATCCCACCTATGGAGATGCTCAGAAGACAAACATCTCAATAGGTCACCCACACTCCGGTTAACCACCTCAGTTTGGCCACCCGCCTGGGGATGAAAAACGGTTGAGAACTGTAACTCTATCAGTAAAAGTCGCTAAAGTGTACACCAGAAATGCCCTGTAAATCGTATGTCCCTATCGTAGGTGATACTACGTGGAACCCCGTGAAGACGAACGATCTCACGAAAATATAATGAAGGAACATGGGACACATCCTTCGTGCGAGTACAAGGAATGAAATGCGACATCTTGGAGAACCTATCCACCACAACAAGGATGGAATCATGGCTACTAGAAGTACGGGGGACCCCACGATAAAATCCATCGAAACATCCTGTCATGGTCTCTCGGGAATCCGCAACGAAGTATATTGACCCGCATTGGTGTGTCGGCTCTTGGCCGTCTGGCAAGTGTAGCAACGCCTAATGAAGGCATTGGCATCCCTCATCGTCGGCCAGTAAAATCTGTCCCGCAACATCGCGTGAATATGCCTGTCCCAAGTGGCCTGCCAATCCTCCCCCGTGTATCCCGAAAATGATCATCTCCCGTAAGGAAGAAGATGGAATACATAAGGCCGTCCCACGATGTAAGAACCCATCCTGTAATGGATACTCACTCGAAGCACCATTGCCCTGCTGGCAAGCTGCAAAGATCGGTCCAAACTCTACATCAATCGGATAAAGATCACGTACTTCATCAAATCCAAACACTTGACTCCTAAGAGCCACCAACACATGTGCTCTCCTGCTAAGGACATCCGCCACCTGTTTCTACTTTCCCGATTTATACTGCAAGTAAAAAGTGCAGCGCTGGAGGTAAGCGGTCCTTGGCGTGTCTGTCACTAACACGTCGTTGACTATGTAAGAAACGTAGGGCTTCGTGATCATGACAAACTCCTTATGGAAGAGATAAGGCGACCAAAACTTCACTGCCTTTACCACCACATAGAACTCGAGTTCATAAGTTGAATAATGGAGAGAGCCCCTGTCAGTTTCTAACTAAAGAAAGAGATCGGCGTCCCATTCTGGCTCAAAACAGCACCGACCCCTGTCTTGCAGGCATCGTAAGACAACTCAAATAGCTTATCGAAATCAAGTAGTGCTGAAATAGGCGTCGTCGTCATCAACCCTTTGACGCGCGTGAAGGCTCAATCCGCCTCCGGGGTCCACTGAAACTCAGCACTCGAGAAAGTACTCATCAAATTCATGACAAGAGCCATGACAGTGCTGAAGTCGGTTATAAAGTGCCGATAAAACCCGGCTAGGCCATGAAAGCTACGAACCTGGAATACCGATGTGGGTGGGGGTCAATCCACTATCGCCTGAACCTTGGCATCATCCACCCTAATGCCTTCGCCTAAAACCATATAACCCAAGAATGTCACCGACAGTACCATAAAAGCACATTTCTTCAATGTGAGGAAGAATCGCTCGGCTCATGAAACTTCCAACACCTGAGCCACATGGTTAAGGTGTTCCTCCTCTGATCGACTGTAAATCAGAATATCGTGAAATTAAATCACCACAAATTTTCCCATCAAATGGTACAAGATCTATGTCATCACCCTCATAAAGGTAGATGGGGCGTTGGAGAGGCCGAAAGGCATCACCGTTCACTCATATAGTCCGTCCTTCACCTTGAATGCAATCTTCCACTCATCCCCTAATGTCATGCGAATTTGATGATACCCGCTCTTCAAGTCTTGCTTGGAGAAAACCCTCACACCATGAAGTTGGTCTAACATATCTTCTAACCTGGGGATAGAAAACCTATATTTCACGGTGATCTTGTTAATAGCTCGGCTATCAACACACATACGCCAACTCCCATCCTTCTTTGACGCTAACTGGGCGGGTACTGCACAAGGAGACATATTCTCTCGAATATACCCCTTGTCACATTAATCTGTGACCTGTCTCTGCAACTCTGCGTGTTCTGTCGGTGACATGCGATAATGGAGGAGGTGGGGAGCTGCGCCTCTGAGATAAAATCAATAGCATGCTGTATATTCCGGAGAGGAGGAAGATCATCTAGAGGTGTACAAACGTCGGCAAAAGAATCCAACAAACTCTGGACGCGTGGGGGAACGGACACCTTTGGGGTAGTGATGGGACTAATGAGAGCATAGCATAACCCTGCCTCTGCGGCCTCTGTGGCTAACTCCTCGTGTGAGACTACTAGGGCGGATGGCCATGACATCGGGAATGGTCGCATGGGCAGAGGAAGAAGTTCCTCCCCTCATACATAAATGAATAGGTGGTAGCTCGACCTTCATGCATGCTACGATGATCAAATTGCCACGATTTCCCCAAAAGAAGGTGGCATACCCGCATATCCATCATGGTGCACAAAATCTCATCATGGTAGTCCCCAATAGTAAAAATCCACCAGGCATTGTAGGCTAGGAACAAGTGTAGCTCCACTACCCAATATGACACGGGATGGTCAATGACTCCGTGGGGAGCTTCAATTTATCTACCATCTCTTGTGCCACTAAATTGTCACTGGCTTCGCCGTCAACAATCACTATGCATAGCCTCCCCTTTACGGTACAACGAGTAAAGAAAATACTCGTGAGGATCCATGTATCATCATTAGGCGGAAGTGTTCGAGGATCCGCCAACGTCGTTATCATCACGGCGTACATATAAGAAATAGAAACTTCCGCAAGTTTCGCTTGGTCATGGCAAAATGAGTCTTAGTCACCGACAAATAGATTGGGCGGAAGATATAGAGATATGGGGTGGAATAGGAAGGATGCCTATGGATGGACATCCTTTGTAGATAGGGCTGGGTTGATCATTTGGCTCCATGGTCATCGGTTTAGAGGTTATAGGATTGTGGTAATAAATTGGAATAGAATGGGTTGAATTAGGGAAATTAGGATTAGGGTTTTGAATGTGGGTGGTGTTATGTTGGTTTAGAAGATTAGAGCTTGATCGTGAAAAATTAGGGTTCACAACTTGGTTGGAATTAAAAAAAAAATGTGGAAATTGGGTCGGTAATAATGGCGAATGAACTTGTGAAAGTTCCGAATAGGTTTTGTGCTGAACTGATACACAAGGCAGGTCGGTTGATTTTGGTGGGTCAAAGGTTGGATCCGAAGGGGAAATAAATCGATCAGGGTCAAACTGGAGCAAAGGGTTTCGGATCAAGGGGACTTCTAGTCAGACTGCCTCGAAATGGCAGTTGGCTGTCATGGTGGTGATTTCCGATCTGGCTAGAGCTGATTTCGGCCTCTTTTGGTCGCTGATGGGTTGTCCCAACAACTCCGATGCTTTTTTGGCAGCCTGGGTTGGTTCTTGTTCCACTTGGTGGAACCCTAGTGACGGAGAAGGCCGGCCTGGGTTGGGGCAGCCTGTAATGGTGGTCCGACAGCCATAGGAACTGGTCGGCTCTTCTTCTCTACTCGGGTAGTGTGTTAGGGCTTTTAGGGTTAAAATATTCGATAAACATGTTTAATCCAAAAACAAACCGAGCTCTGATACCAATTTGATGTAATTACGAGTGCGAAAGCTTAAACGAATTATTATCTACACAACAACATGAAAAATGAAGAATGGTTCTTATTTCTCTCTCTAGTCTCTCAATATCAAAATGGTAAAAGTGTTACAAAAGAGGGTCCTTTGACTACTCATACTAAAGAAACAAAAAGGCTAAAAAAAAAGAACAAAATAAAAATAATGATAAAAAAGGCGCTCATATCCCTATGCTCTTACATCAATTTATAAACCATAACAACTTTACATGGCACTCAAGAAAGCTAACCAAGTTGACATAGACCACTATATGACTGCATTCAAAGAAGCCTCATCGGGTTATCTGGCGACATTCAATACCTTCTCGGCCTCTTTCCAACCTATGCACATCAACTGCCCCACCACAGGCTACCCTCACCATAGACGTAGGTTCGGGCCACCTTCCCCAGGTGACTCTTAGGCCAAACCACCAGGTCATGAACCAGCAGGGCTCTCGCACATCATGTGCGGCCTCACAATCTTTTGTTGATCGTCACAACACTCAAGGAGGAATTAGCGAAAATGGAAAATCCCCTACGGTGCCTCACGGTGGTTGATCCACCTAATTGTTCACTAAACAAACCCTAACAGCTATCTGCTAAGGTTGGTGGCACTCCCACTCAACTTCAGCAGCCTCAAGGCAGCCCCTCGTACCATAAGTGGACCACCTCCACATTTCACATGTGCTCGCCTGAATCACGAAAGCCCTCACCCCCACTCACAACTCGGATGTGGTTTTTGTGAAAGGAAGAGCTTCAATTAAGATCCCCCGTGCCCCAATCGACACGCATTTGATCGTTCCAGCCCCCACGTACACAATTCTACAAGAGGGACTAAGGAAAGAGAAAAACTATGAAGTGGGTTCAAAAAGTGCCGCCGAGGAAAATCGAGTTTGAGGAGCTTGTAACCGTGGAGTATGGCAACAAGATCCAACCTCATTTCAATCTGGTATCACTAACACAACGTTCCATTCACGAGGATATTTAACGATCGAAGCATAAGGGATGGAAGACGGAGTTATCTCCATTCGAGAAATCGAGCCCCTAAGTGCACCCACCTGTGCCCCGAGAGCAACGCCTTTGCTTCTTATGCCATGGCCGGAGACACGAGATGGAAGAGTGTCGGTGAATGATGAGAGAGGTCATGGCCACCTGAGAAGGTTCCACGACATCACTTGGGCGGCCAAAGCCATACGCCTCGGGTCGTGTAGATGTTGATGACGAGGATGATGGGGATTTGGGCGAGGAGGACGAGTTTGCACACAACCATCTTGGCCAAGCCTTGCGGCTTTTGGCCAAAACATTACACAGCGACATTCAAGTAAAGGTCCCGATATTTGATAAGATGATTAATTCGGACGCCTTTCGTAGATTAACTGGATTCTCACGAAAAGGTCTTCAGATACAAAAGGGCCAAGAGTGTTCGGCCAGTGGGAACCAAGCTCAAGGGTTGCGCAAAAGTGTGGTGGAATGAGGTTTTGCACAAGAGAGAGAGGGAGAGGAATTAGATCCAATTCGCTTGTGGTTAGTGATGCGACACTTGCTGAGGGAAGCACTCGTACCACAGCCTTATCGTCGGGATTTGTTCACATTGGGGCAAGGGTCATTATTAGTTGTGAACACAGAGCAGTTTCCCACTGCTTTGTTCCGAGGCCAATCTCGTGGAGGATGAGGAGTAGTTCATCACACCCGCTACAATCATGACCTTCAACCTCGCCATTGTTGTGAGATATTCCATCAATGGCCAAATCCATTAAGCAATGGTTAGAGGATTACCTCCAGTAACACGTTCAATCGATGCGAGCGAGGTTTCAAAAACGCCACAAGGGCAAGTTGGGTCCTTCAAATGCGACGAGTGTTGACAATCCGGGTATAAGGCGCAGGGTGTCCTAAGAAGCGGCAATTGATACTAGCCATAAAATCAGAGGAGGAGGAGGAGGAGGAGGAGGAGGAGGCAAAGGCTCCATAAGACGTGACTCCAGAGGCATTTGTGATTTGCACAATTCGGATCCCGCTGGTTGAGAAAGACCTTCCCCTTTGATCTCGTCATCGAGCACTTTCTTAGTCATGGGAGGGGTCATAGTTACCGAATTCTCTATATACCCCTACGAACCGTGATACGAGATCACTGACCCGAAAAATGGTGGGTTCGCGATCTTGATCTTCAAAAGTGGCATACCTCACATTAACAATAAATATCTTTTAGCTATTATAAGTAATACTGCAACTTTTGATTTAGTGGATGAAATAAATGAAGAAAGAACAAGCTTCCTCGCAAAAATTAGAAGAATAGTTTATATATGTTCTTAATCTATTACATAAACTATACACAATACAATTTTAGTGAAGCTTTCTAAATTGGTGGAATACATATATTCTTGCTAATATATTACTTTGGCTCCAAAATATTCTCAACAAGAGTATTAGAACATTTTATAACTTGAAGTAACAAACCAAATAAGCCTACCCCGACTATACCGCGCACCGGCTATATCTGCATACCCCGTACCCATACGTACTGCGTACCAAAGCAACCCACTTTCCACAGGGGTATTGGGTCTTTTTTTGCACATAGTATTTTGGTCTTTTGGGTATTGATGGTTGTTTTATTATTTAACTGCGTTTATTAGGTTATTTCTAGTTTTTGCTGCTATGATGTAAGCCTTACCGGCTAGGTTCTAAATGTTTCCTTATTAAAAAATTTAGTTTATTTCCTCTTTAGTGTGTGGGGCACACATCCCTAAGTTGTAAATATAGCTGTAACCATGCCATCTGACGATCATCACATAGTAGAGAAGGAAAGTTCTACTTCAAATTTTGTTGTGGTGCCACTTGTCGTGTTATGTCACCAACACTTCTTTTCACGTGTCCATAATTTAAATATAGAATTAGCGGCCCACTTATTTTCACGCATCTAACACTTGTTTGGACTTGTTTGTGATGGGAATCCATTTTATTTTCATTGTATTTTATATTTCTAGTTCTTTTTAGGCCTTTTCCTCCCTTAATTAGCCTCCAAGCATGTTTGGGACTAATTAGGCATTCTTTTATTTTTAGATGGGTATTTTAGTCATTTCAGCTAATTACTTGATTAGCAAGTAATTCACCCCATATAAATACTCCTTGTATTTTCATTTGTACTCATTCTTCAATTCTTGAATATAAGACATCTTTTGAGTCTCTCTCTAAAAATTAGGGTTTGTTTGTTCTTTAGTTATTGACGTGTAGTTTATGTCAAATTGGTATCAGACTTCGTGTGATAGTTTGTATCGGTATGTGCATCAACAAATCGTACACTACTCGTAATGGCTCCAAGAAAATCTAAGACCCAATTGGAAGATATGCAAGAATTGAAAGAACAAATGGATCGCAAAATGGAAGAAATAGTTCAAAAGCAACAAGAACAATTTGAGGCCTTTTTACAACAATTTTCCAAAATTCAGGCCACCTCCACCAAAAATTCGCTGGAAAATACCACCTAAAGGCCTGGAAAGGAGATTCTACACCCAAACAGCCTGTAGCAACCCACCACCTGCTCACGCGGTAGGTCCTATCATTCCCGCCGGCGATTTGCTTGAAGACCCTCGATTGCGACCACAGCAGGTTCAGGTCGGCCCAACCCCGAGAAAACTCCAGTCCAATCTGCGTCCATGGGGATTTCAAGAGACCTCGATCCTGGTACTAGGGCTTGACTACATCAGCCGACCAGACGCGACGGTCAACATCAGAAATCCAATAGGTTTGGACGGAATTTCTGGAAATCCCGACTCCCTCACCAAGGCCGACTACATCAGCAAACCTGTCGCAACCTCACTAGGTAGAAACTCAGCATGCACAAGGGGCAATCAAAGCCCGGTGGACGACTCAACTGCTCCCATTAAGTTGCCAAAGCCCTAAGAAGGATATACCGATCGGATCTCCTCCAGAAAACCAAGATTCTTGATCCTCTCAACATTTCCAGTCACTCCAAAAACCCTAACCCACACCCGAATCAAGAAATCACTTGCTATGAACCTGAATCTGGTCTCCTCGGCCGACCACCGAATTTTTGCCCCACGCCACTCAGAAATCTTAATTCGTTCGTTCAAACACCCACTCCCTTTGGTTTCGACTCTCACACTTTTTGTGAGAGAATTCCAGAACCCATTGACTTACCCATCCCCGTTCATATAACATATCACCCACCATTACATCATCGCCCCCACCCTTATATTCCACCTCCTCCCCTATCGCATCACGCACCTTCCCACCATGATCTCTCCCTATTTTACACCAACTCTTCTTCACCCACCGACATCGGCGATACCCGCCGTAGCGTGTCATGGATTGGATTCCCCCACCCGATGGCCCTCGTTTTGTACCCCTATGCGACCGACAATGCTACTATTGTGGTGAGCTTGGCCATTTGATCGACACATGTCCCCACCGCCGTCCTCCAGCACCTCCTATGGTCCCACATACTCATCATCTTCATCCACCACCTGCCCAGGTACCTCCGATTCCGATTGCCCCAGTTACACCTGTGTCGGGTGATATGATGGGTTTGGGAGCTCATCAGATTATTTCTCGGAGTCTCCAAGGGGATATCTGCATAAATATTCCTATGTTCGATGGTAGATTCTCCCCGGATGATATGACCGATTGGCTCGCCACTATGGAGACAGTTTTCGATTACAAGCGGGTTCAGGACCGCTCATGTGTTCTTCTAGCTGCCACCAAATTCCGAGTTTGGCGGAATGACCTTTGTTGTCGTAGGACGGCTGCAGGACTCCCTCCTAACCAGGACTGGGTCGATCTCAAGGTCGCTCTTCAGGCCTCCTTTATACTCCCGACATATGAGCGAGACCTCTTTACGCACATTCAGTCTCTTCACCAGGATACGTCTTCGGTAGTGGAGTATACGGAGCAGTTTCGGCTCCTCTGCACTAGAGCTCGCCGGCCCGAGACTAAGGATCAGTGGATCAACCGCTATATTCTAAGACTCCAGCCACATATTCAGCGCAACCTTGGATTGAGAGAGATACCGACATTTCTGAAGGCGGTAATATATGCTACGAAGGTCCGAGGCCTATCATACAGCCCTGGCAGCTCCTCCAACATCCCGACCACCACCTTCCTTGAGCTCTGTTTCCCTGCAGCATCAACCTCGACATTTTCTGCCACTACTCCAGTTACCACCACTTCTACTGCCACCCATACAGGCCCTCCCACATTTCGGTGCTTTAATTGCGGCACCGTGGGACACCGAGCTTCAGATTGCCCTCTGCCACGTCGTCGGGCCTTATTAGCGATGGATCAGTCACCAGAGTATCTCTATGAGACCGAGCATCCTCCTGGCCATGCATTGATTACAATTTTTTAGGGTGACTCTGTTGGCCTTCCCCTTTGAATTCGTGGACGAAATCTTTTTTGGGGGGGGAGGGGGTGATGGGAATCCATTTTATTTTCCTTTTATTTTCATTGTATTTTCAATTTTTAGTTCTTTAGGTCTTTTCCTTCCTTAATTAGTCTTCAAGCATATTTGGGACTAATTAGGCATTCTTTTATTTTTAGTTGGGTATTTTAGTCATTTTAGCTAATTACTTGATTAGCAAGTAATTTAGCCCGTATAAAATACTCCTTGTATTTTCATTTATACTCATTCTTCAATTCTAGAATATAATACATCTTTTAAGTTTCTCTCTAAAAATTAGGGTCTATTTGTTCTTTAGCCATTGACGTGTGATTTACGTCAGTTTGAAGTTATTGCAAGTCTATAACAGTATAAGTTAAGTCGGTGGCATCATTTTCCTTCACGGTATATGCCCCTGTGACATTCAAAAGCCTCTCCCCCACTCTACTGCCACTACTCCACGGAACTTTTCTTATCTAGCAAAAAATGTAATTTTATGTTATGCTTTTGTGAAAGACTACATATACAAAATTTCCTTACGTTTCCAATAAGGGCTTTAAGATATAATTCATTCTTTTTAGTAAGGATTCAAACATGTATGTTTTTCTTTTCATATTCTTGTAGATTTATTTATATAAATTTATAAAAATATATTTATTTATCGTAGTGCCCCTGTCGTGTCGTATCCTAAAAATTTTATATTTTTCATGCCAACATGTCCGTGTAATGTGAGACACGACACCCATGTCCGTATCCGTGACTCTTAGGGCACCAAGAATTACAAGCTTTCATAATAATGGATGGTGAAAACAGCAAAATATTATAATATAACTAACATCCTAAATAAAGAAAAATGACCAACTGCTAAGTAACATGCACATAGTCACTTTAAAGACTATGCCATAAAACTGAAAAATTAAAGCCCAATAGTGCAATTGAAGATACGGACAGGGAGAGTTTAATAGTTCAGACATGAAGCACTTACATATGATAGACCACCGTATGATTTTAACAACTCAATCATTCCATGTTTCTTAGCTCCTTCAGCATCAGCTAGAGGCTATCATCATTGACATCATTTTCAGATAACAGTCAGTCATTGTGAATGAACAAGCTAGATGAAGACTGCATTGTTAAACAATTGATCATGCATGAATCAAGAAAGGAAAACAAAAAAATTGTAGTGATTTGGCAATTTCCATTTATCCATGCCCATGAACTTGGTGGATGACTACAAACCAAAACATTGCAATTGCATCTATCTATACTAGCATGCACCATGCATGTCTAATAAGTGTTAGATTCAACAAGAAGCCCAAAAAACATTAATCAACCAAAAGTTATGATTTAAGCTATATATCGAAGTGCAAATACTTTAGGCTTGCATTAACGTTCCTCTTCAAGTTCTCTTCAAGTCTCAAATAAGTAAGATTAAAAACTGAGTATATGGATTGTAATTTTAGTAATGACAGGGCCACGAATGGGATATATGCCATGATGATGTTTCCCATAGGATAAACTGGTTAGATCAATTGGAGAAGCGGCGAATTATGTGATAGACATATTGGCGTGAATTGGGAATATAATTATATCGTATTATTAGTATTTGGTAAATACCAGGTACTTATATTATTATTAATTAGATATTGTATTGATAATTATCAGGTTATTAGTTATCTAGTTTAATTAGGTTTTCTTTTATTAATTTGTTTCCTAGTTTAATTAGGAGACTCCCAAGTCTAGGTTTTATTATAAATAAGATAACACCCTTGGCCTCCCATTGCATTGAGATTATTAATATGATGAATTAAATTGAGCGTTGAGAGGTGAAACCTAAATTGTGCGCTTTTTTATTATTCCGTTGCGTTTCACATCAAAGTGTATTAGAGTTGCGTTCGCTAATGAGTTTCCATACAAGTGTGTGTGTCAATCGTATGTGCTTTGAGGTCACGAGCTATGGCGACAGCTCGGAGCAACCTATTGTATGGCGTGTACTTGACGACAATAAATGCTCCATATCCAGCCACCACAAATAGAGTATCGTTCTTCTGCGAACGATCATTCGCTTCACGATTCTCAAATAGTTTATCATCGTCAATGGATCTTCAATATCGTCTCCTACTGGATAATATGCCAATCGTTCCAGAGATTTTTCGTCATTTATCACCCCTACTAACCACCTCGTCTTTGGCGGGTGGCCCCCAAACCCAAACCCCCGGTAAAAACCAGCTAAACCCCACCATAACCCGATTTCCCACCCTGATTCCCACCGCCGAAAACCCTAGATCTGTCATAAAAACAGCTCCTTACCATTGGTCCACCTCTTTTATGTCTCCGACGACTTCGCCGAAGGTGGACGAAGGTCACCAAACCACTAATAATTGGTAAAGGGCATTGTTGAATTAAGTTGAGTTGAGTTACCAAAGTGCAACTATAACATTTTTTGTCAACCTACCTTTGGGAGGTCTCCGTAGGTCCCAAAAAAACATTGTCCACCCGTTTATCCTAAAACTAAATCCCACTTTTCTTCTTCATTTCTCTCCCACCCTTTTATCTTCTACGCACAACCCTTTCAGCCTGGCATCTCTCCCTATACAACTCACTGGTCTCTCCATCTCAACTTCTTCTCCTAAACCTCAAATCTCTCATCGCTTCTCCGCTCCAACACCTAATCCATCACATCTCTCACCTTCTCACCCCACCATCGCCAACATAGCTTTCTCTCTCTTCAGCTCGACTCTCCTCAGATCAACCCTTATTCTTCACCACAATTGATTTAACATCTCTGCTTTCCAGTCGCCACGGTAACTCTCTTCTCTACACCCTCGCGTCCTTTTTTCTACAAACTCCCATTCAGGTTCAATGTTCATGTATTCTGTGTATATATGTGCGTATAATAGTATATATATGCAGACTTTCTTTGTTAGTTTAAAAAATGCTTTGACATTTATGATTGCAAAGAATGTCAGATTTTAAAATTTGATTCACGATAGTTAAATTTTGTTTCTCCCTATTGGAATCACCTGGATATTTATGTTTATTATATATGATATGATTGTTATGTCTTTGATAAGCAGCATTGATTGTTTAGAATAACTTGAGAAACTCTAGTTTTGGGATTGAGAAAATATTGAGATAGGTTACATGCTAAGCATTGAGATAAGTTTTGGTGATGACTGATGAAGATGGCTCTTTTTATGTATTCTTGTCCAAATTTAAGATTCGTTTTAATGAGCAATTATACGATTTAATATAACTGAAGTAAGATTGAATTGAATATAAAAACAGGAACAATGGAGCAAATAAAAGTCAACGTGTGTGTATGTATGTATAAAGTATATAGAAAGATACCGTGTTTTTCCAACGATCTAGGGCGTTGACATCAGCGCCGAACTCAATCAAGCAATTGACGACGTCGATCCAACCGTGAAGCGAAGCCACGTGGAGGGGAGTCCGATTATCGTAATCCCTAGCGTGAACCAGAGATCGATCTTCCTCCAAGAGCTTTCTGACAGCGGCGGCGTCGTTTTGATGAGCGTGCCACAGAATTAGCGACGTTCGGCTTACTCGGGCTTTCTCTTTTTTCTTGTCCCCGCCTGATGAATGCCCCGAGCTACCTTCGCTCACGCTCATTCTTATCGTTCGTTGATTTTTCTTTCCTGCTGTAAGTGATGATAGGATAATACTATTAGATTCTGAAATGAATGTGTGCGTGGGTTTTATCATTATGTCATAAATGTTGCTATTATCATTATGACAACGTGAATTCAGATTACGGAATTACGAAGGCGCGTGTACGTCTACGTGTTCAGATAAAACTCTCTTACCTTTTCAACACACAAAAGATTCTCACGCTTTCCCACTCATCAGGGTTGTTGATGCATCTTTACATTTTGAGCACTTCTACATGAACCGCATTTGGACCGCTCACGAACCGTATTTACCCATTCTTTCCTTCCCCCCACTTTTTTTTTTTTTATTCTTTTTAAGTTTTTTATGACTTGTTTCGTTTGCAACTATAATTTTGTTTTCTGTGCTTAAATATAATTCTGATAAAAATTTACGTTTAACAGCGTGTTTTTAAACACAAAATTATAATATATTTGTGTTATAATCAAGTTTTTCAGAAAACAGGTTTAGGGTGTTTTATAACTTCAGTTTTTTATTTTTCAACTCAAAATTATTCATTCTTAATATTTTAATGCAGTTATACCTTAATATATAATATACATACATATTACACTAATATGTGTAATTCTTATAAATAAAAAATATATATGTGTATGTACATAAAATTACGTATGGAATAATATAAAGTTAAATAATATTATCGTACATAAAATTACGTATGGAATACTATAAAGTTAAATAATATTATCAATAGATATATGATACTTATATATAGTTCTATACATGTATTATTAATGTATGGAATAATATAAAATATACATATAGTACATATATATTAAAAAATATTATCAATTCATGTATGTATATAATTTTATAGTGAATTATATATGCAATATCATTATATATATATATATATATATGATTGCCCATTTTATCAAATTTTCAAAAAACTGCATTTTTAAAAACAAGTTTACCAAACGCACACCAATAATTATAAATACAAAAAATTGAATTTTAAAACTGTATTTAAAAACATCGTTTAAATCGAGTTTTCTGAGTAGCGAACCAAACGGGCCCTTATCCTCTTGAGTTTTTTTTTTTGTTTTTGTTTCTTTCTTTCTTTCTTTCTTATTCTTTTGTTTTTAACAATTGATAAAAAAAAATCCTATGAATATTAAAAAAAACATTTTTTTAATTAAAATTAAACCGTTTTTTTATTAAAATTAAACAGTCTTTTTCAATTAAAATTAAACATTTTTTTATTAAATATCGCCATTAATTAAAATTAAACATCTTTTATTAAAATTAAACAATTTTTTTTATCGCGATTAATTAGTGATCTGTTTGATTGGGTCCACGTCAGCAGCACTAATTAATCACGATATTTTATTGAAAAAATATCACGATTAATTAGTGTCGCTGGCGCGGACCCACATTCAACAAATGATTTTGGTCCGGGAATGTGGGTCGGCATCAGCGGCACTAATTCATTGCGATATTTTATTGAAAAAATATCGCGATTAATTAGTGTCGCTGGCGCGGACCCACATTTAACAAATGATGTAGGTTCGGGAATGATTTTTTTTATTAAAATTAAAAAAAATTATAAATAAAAAAAATTATTTTTACTAATAAAAAAACTATAAAATAATTTTTTTTAATTAAAAACAATATTTAAAAAAATATTTTTAAAATTTTAATAAAAAAATGTTTAATTCCATGTCTTAGATTCGCGATTACTTACTGTCGTTGGCATTTTTTAAATATCGCGATTAATTAGAGCCGCTGGCGCGGACCCACATTCAACAAATGATGTATGTCCAGGAACGTGAGTCGGTGTCAGCGGCATTAATTAATCGCGATATTTAAAAATATCGCGATTAATTAGTACAGCTGGCGCGAACCAACATTCAACAAATGATGTGGTTCCGGGAATGTGGGTCTGCGTCAACGACACTAATCAATCGTAATATCATGTCAATAAACATAATTTTTTTATTTATGAAAAAATATATTTATTTTTTTTAATAAAAACTGTTTTCTTTAAGAAAAAGTTTTTTTAGTAATAGGAAAATTGTTTTTTCTTACATATAAAAAACTATTTTTATATTAATTGTTATAAGCAAAAGAATAAACAACTTTCAGAGAGAAAGAGAAAAGAAAAAGAAAAAAAGAGGATGCGGTCCCCATGCGGTTTAGATGGGCGGTCCATCTAAACTTTTCCTTACATTTTTGAGCGTACGCATTTTTCACACCGAACTTCTCTCATCACATTTGTTTACCCATTTTATCGGTACTAAAAACAGTGGTATATGACGTTAAAAATCACAATAAATGTTATGGGTGATAATTATAGAAACATTCTCTGAAATCATAGATGTGAAAGTATTTTTGAAATGTGAGTGTATTATAAAAAATCTACTTAAAATAATTTTAACAATGTAATTAGATAATAATTGATAGTATTTATAAATATGTTATGCTTAATATTTTATGATGAATAATTAGTATACAAAATAAAGAGTGACATTTTTTACAAAGACGTCAAATTTGATGCAAAATTCATGTGATATAATGTTCATGGAGGTTTGCATTTTATTTTTATTTGAATTTAAAAATTTTAATCGGTAAAACACACACAAAAATTATTATATACACGATTAGAGATATACTATAGCTATAGATTACCACACACGCATATATATATATATATATATATATATATATATATAGAGAGAGAGAGAGAGAGGCTCACCTACATCACAATTAGAACTGGCAAAAAAACGAGTTGGGTTAGTTATGGGCGGGAGTAATGTGGGCCGGAGCTCAACTGAACCGGGTTGAATATGGGTCGAATTTGTTTCTGGCCGGTTGGCCCGTTTTTTTTTTTTTGCAAATTTTTTTTATATTTTTTAATTAGTTAAAAAAATGAACAAATAAGTCCACCATTTTAATTAGTTAAAGGAAATGCAAAAAAAATTGATCCGAAAATGAAAAAAAAAAAACATAAAAAATGAACAAATAACATACCGAAAATGAACAAATAATATACAGAAATGAAAAGAAAAAAAATGGTAAGATACAGAGATTTTTCCGGCGTACAATCTTTTAAGTTACCGAAAAATTGATTTTTTCGGCTCTAAAATCAACCTCCGATGGACTGAAAATCCAGCTCCGATGGAATGAAATGGACTAAAAATCAAGCTCCGATGGACTGAAATGGACTACCTTATAGCTCCGACATGAGATCCGTCATGGACTCAAATGGACCTTAGCTCTTTCGTTCATTATTGCTCAGTGGAATAAGTGTGAGGCCCTTGAGTCAAGAGTCTTAACAGATGGGTTGTGTGAAAACGACTATGTGAGGAGTTAATATTTAGGTTACGTGATGGGTTATGTGAGAAAGGCTATTGAGTTGTATTCAGATAAATTGGGATTTTTATTTTTGCCTTTCGTTCTAAAATATGGGCCCCATATTAATTTATACTTCTAAAATATGGGGCTCATATTTTAGTGTTCGGACTGAAATGGGTATTTCAGTTAAATGGGCTATATATTGTCGTTGTTGCTAATCACAATGTATACGTCACACCTAGTTCTAGGTCCTAAGAAATATTTTTTTCAAATTTTTTATTTTTCTCTTGAAATAACCTTCCAATCAACCCATATTCAAAAAGTTAGGTTAAAATATATTTTGTAATTATTTTTAAAAATTTCATAAAAACTATTAGTGGTGTATTTTTTTTAAAATAGCTACAAAATGTATTTTTACCTAATTTTTTGAACATGTGTTTTATTGAAAGGTGTAATACTCCACCTATAACTAAATATTTTAGATATAATTTGAATAGTTTATCCAGGGGAAATTATTGGAGAAACAAATGCATAAAGAAATAAGGCAAAATGTACAAAGGTGACGCGTTGCACATAAGGATAAAAAAAAAGTTACGCTGCATGGTCCGCGTGGATGAATATTCGTGTTAAATGAGTTGGTCAGTACACATTGGTGATGTATGACACGAATTGGTCGAGGAATGGAGGTGAGACGAGCATGCAGTGGCGGATCCAGGATTTTAGGTCAACTGGGGCGAAAGTTTCGAGCGGTATCGGGGGTTCGGGGGCGGGAGCCCCCGAGGCGATTTTTGGGGGGTTATTTCGAATTTTATACAAATTATAATTTTATAATGCCCATACAACTACTATCAATCATTATTAACAATACCTAATTAATTTCTACAAATTAAAGTTTTATACAAAAAATAAATAACTTTTGTAATATGAGAAAATTTGTTTAAATCAGCAAATCTACAACATTCAATCAGAAAATCTACAGGAGCTTACCGGAGCAAAGCACAACAAAGCACAGCAGATCTACTAGAAATCTACAACAAATCAGACATTGCATCATACTTAGTGAAACAAATGAAAACGGAAAAGATTTGAAAACTGCTTACCGGAGCAAAGCACATCGGAGCGGTGGAGCAGAGCACAGCAGTACGAGAAACCCTAATTTTTTTTTCAAATCTGAACTGGGGCGGCTGCCCCAGTTGGTCCCACGTGCGTCCGCCCCTGCGAGCATGGTTAATGATCAAGGGTGAAAAGTAATGCGTGTCAAAATGTCGATCGTTGTTTTCTGTTCACCACCTTAATACAAAAACCTAAACTTGTGACTACACTAAAAAAGGGAGTATAGCGGTCAAGTCCGGGTATCGATAATACACAAAAATGAGTTACTAAAATATTATTTGATTTAATACTTCTCTCAATAAAAGCGTGAAAGGTAATGCTAACAAAAAGGAAAAGATTAATCTAGGCGAGTGAAAATTAAACTAAGAGTAACAAAGAGAATAAAAACTGTAGGTTGCATAGAATATCCCTCACCCTGAGTCAATTGGTGTAAGAGAGTAGTCTAATTTGGGTAAATATCGGATTTTAGCACGTGTTTGACTTGAGAAACATAGGTTTTGCCTATGTATCCGTCATAATCGGAATTAAAGTCAGCGTAGTTCATGGGTCCGTACTATTCACCGAAAAACTCATTGTAGTGGTTTCTCGAATAGGAGGTAGGTGGTGAAATTCATCTCAAAGCTCTTCTCCAAAACTCTTTTCTAAAACTCTCTCTAAAAACTCATAAGATAAGAAATCACTCTTCTCTCCCAAGAAGACCCTCTCTTAAATGTATGGGGTGAGGCTTATTTATAGCGAAAACCAACACAAGTGGGTCGCCACACACTACACCAAATTCATTGTTTTATAAGTGTTTTAAACACTTACAAATCAAACAGTAACGGTTTTAAACTGTTATAAAAGAAGGGGTTATAATTTTTTTGTAACTTTTCAAAACACTTACAAATTGAAATTAGTAACGGTTCGGACGGTGATTATTTTCGAAGGGGTCTGTTATATAGTTAACCCATTATAAGTGTTTTAAACCGTTACTGTTTGGCATCTTATAAGTGTTTAAAACTGTTACTATTTGATACTTTATAAGTGTTTAAAACCATTACTGTTTGATATTTATAAGTGTTTGAAACCGTTACTGTTTTACATATTGTAAGTGTTTAGAACCGTTACTGTTTGTAATTTTTTAAAACCGTTACAAATATCGTTTCAAATAAAAAAAAAAGTTCAACCACAAAGGAATCATCCAAAGCAGCTCAATCATCGGAAAACAACAAAAACTAACATCTCCTTGTTCAATCAACAACAAATTAAATTCATTAATTTAATTTACAAGAATCAAGGTCTCAATCATCGCCTCGTTCAATCAACAACAAATTAAATTCGTTAACAATTTTTTTCCATCTAAAAACTAAAAATATATCTCAAAAGATAAAATCAAAAAGAAAAGTAAAGTAAAGGATAACAACACATAAACCAATAGGCAAACCGAAAGGATCAGGGCTGATAATGTCTACTCACTCGCCATTGAGGGCCTTCATTTAAGATTTTTAAGCCTTCCCCCACTTGAATGGCTTTACAACCTCCCATGTGAAGTCAGGGTCTTCAAGAACCTGCCATTTCCAAAATGCCCGTAAGTATCTATGAAGACGGAGTATGGACGCCATTGTAGACCATATTTATGCTTTAAGAGGTGTTACGTTTTTCATATTTGGGATCGACAGATTAATAAAAGAGGTTCATATAGTTATTAGGCCATGCTTAGTCAGCAAATATATTTTCAATATAATTATATAATTCAGGGGTTCTTTTTTTATATAATTCTACCTGGATTATCGGTTCTGAATCTGATTACAGTTCATCCAATAGTTGGTATACTTATTGTGTTCCTGCTCCTGATGATCTGATCAACACTGTTGGCTTTATTTCCTGTAAATCAAAACAGAGAAGTGAGAAGAGCCGATATTATAGGGAGGGAGAGAGAGAGAGAGATAGATAGAGAGGGAGAGAGAGAGAGAGAGAGAGAGAGAGAGGGAGAGAGAGAAAGAGAGATTCATGCATTAACAGCTTCCACAAGTGTTCTAACAGGTTCATGCTCATGGGCCATAGTTCTAACCTGAATGAGGACTTTCTCACCATAGTTTGCATCATGGCAGACATAAATTCATGCATAAGTTCAGCATATTCCTGGAGAAAATAGGAAAAATCCAATTGAGTGTCATAAAACCAACTAACAATAAATTATATTGAAATTTAAAACGCAGAACAACCAGATAACGGATTGCAACATGCCCAATTGCCCTCCTTTTCTTGAGCCCAATATAGAATTCATTGTTTAACAAGATTTTGTTGTTTGTGCCCACGTCAATTGTTACAGGCAAGCACTGAATATGATAAATAGATCTCATAAAAAATTTCAGGCTTTATTCCAAAATACATCGGAATAGAAAAAATAGGTGATGACATCATCACAGATTAATTAAATACTTACAGCTAAAGGACGAACCCCTCCAGTTGCAGTACACAAAGATAGCTTCTCTACGGGTATCCCCATTCCCTAAAACGATTTCAAATATTGTTCGGATCAAATAAACTTGAAAATTACACACGTGTAAGCACAAGGCATATTATTATAAAAAAAATTGATCTGAAATGAAGGTAATGTGAATGAGTCCATATATTATATATCTGACAGCCAAGGTCCCCAAGCCCCAAAATTCTCTCCGTCAGGAACAACAATAACTCGAATTTTCTTCTCTGGCCAATTCTTCAGTACCTCGTGAATTTTTCCCCTGCAAAAGATTATAATAAGTAGTTTCAGTGTAATAATATTAAAGCTTTGAGACCACTAGTGGGGAACTCGTATATACTGTAACACATCATACTTTTCTTTCAAACTAATAAAAAGGCCCCGAGGGACGCCTAAAGATACTCCTATTGTTGATTGCCAACCTATAAATTTTCTCACCTACCTGTTACCCACCAACAATCACGAATGAAACGGTCAATCTTCTCTATTGCTACATCAAGAAAGAATTCGCATTCCGTTGATCCGCCTCTGTACTCTCACCAACGTATAATCGAAAAACACTTGCGAGTCAAACTGGTGATTATCTACATATGTAGATCAAGTAATAGTTGCATGTGCTGATAAAAAACATCTAGTGTACAAAAAAAGTGACTTTCATTAATTCAGCACACCTATTTTAGCATCTGAAATACTGTACACATACCTTCAATAATTTTGAAATAATGTCTCGTAGCACGCTCAATCCAGTGGTTAGTCCAGCAGTATGATGGAAAGTGATTCGCGCCTCATGAAGTACATTCACAAGTTTGAAGCCCAGTAAAAAGTGTAAAATCTTGTATGGCCACACCCATTAGTTATGTCCATTCGTTCTGATTGGTGAGGCTACATGTGCCCTCAGCATTAGTCAAATCGAAGACACGGATACCCCAGTTATGTGGAGTAAAAAATCATGCCTTAAGGATCTTGATAATGAACATCATACCATATTATTATCTGCTAGTGATATGATTACATGTGCAACTTTTCCTAAATATGTCCAACTTCTTTTTCCTTATGTGATTGTTTCCATGTGATAAATATGATGTCGTGAGCTTTATAAAAAACTAATCATGGTAGTCACCTGCAGTGAATAATCTCACCTCACTAGATTACTCTCTAAGAGTAAAAGTATCTTTCTTCTAATACATCTCAAGCAGATGGTCACTTTTTTTTCTTGCAAACAAGAATACCTTGTCTTCTATCAAATTTAGTTTCACTGCCCGACAAACTACACATATGTTACAAACCCTCTAGTTGATGCATCAAAGTATTGAGCATGCCTGGATTATTATACCATACAAATAGTTCAAGTGGGAGGATAACTCAATATTTCCAGATACACATCAGACTCTAATGTTATCAAACAGATTGGTAGAATTCAAGTAACTCAACAAGATAATTAACATATTTTAATAAACCATGCTTCCTCTCAAAATATTAAATTTGTACAGTAAATTTATTATACAGGGAAAACGATAAAAAAACAAGTCACTCACAATAATTAATAACCTTTTACTTTCCAATATTGAACTTTGGTTGTACTATTGTAGAAAAAGTATCACAGTTTATAAATAACACATGCCTATGTCAATAATAAGGACACAACTAATAAGAACACAACTAATAAGAACACAAGTGGGATCACGATGATGTAAGAGTAAAAAGAACCCAGAGAATTAAATTAAAGAGATCCCACAAACGCATGTAACATTTTCAGTTTACTCAAAAAAATTAAAAAGGGCCAAACAAAAACATAAAAAAAAAATAGGACTCTTCATTGATGAAGATGAAATAATTTATTTAATGAGGTATAAATTAGGGAATTCACTTTTTGGGGTAGTGGGGGAGATGAAAGATCAGTTTGAGGTGATGAAGAGAGAGCAATGTAAACACAGTAGGGGGACACATGCGGATATCGTGTGAGAGGATAGTTGATGAGAAAGAGAGATGTTATTGCTGAGAGTGTGGGAACTAGTATCGCTTGAGATATAGATATTGAAAGGCTATTTGAAGGGATAAGAATGTAAAATGGGAGGAATGTATAGGTGAAAAGGTCAAAATCCTGATTTCATTGAAATCTATGCTTTTTAAGGGTAGTAAGATTGAGTTGTGACAATCACTTAAACTAAATTAAGGCAACTCAAAATTTGCCCGAACTGGATAAACAGTCCACGCCAAGATGGAACTTACTCTTTTCAGCATAATAACTCCATCTTCCAACCCCTCCATGCTCTATCATTCTCTTGTTCATCTATTTTACAAGAGGAGTAAGATGATGAGGCCCTAATACCACCCTCCTCGATATTATCGAAAATGGTAGCTCTATTACTGCACTAATCCTTGCAATAATAGAATATTAAAAAAAATGTGTTAGACTAACAATTAGAAGGGTCACACAACTATAAAAGCATATGCTGCTAAAGTTCGTTAAACAAAACAGATGTGGATCATTTGAAATAAACATAGAAGAGTAGCCAATAGTACTAGATAGCACACATAGATCCATCGTACCAATCTTGATTCATATGAGATTTCCTATAACTGAAGTTTATAGCCTCCCATGTATTACAGGGCACACATACTAATCTTACACATAATAAATTGTGTAGTTAAGATCTTTGACATTACATCTATGCATAATGAGTTACATGTGATAAGATTTTATAACTATATATCCCTGTTTCTAGAAAACATGCATCTATTGTATGTCATATTGTCTGAAAACAATAAAGCAAGATGATCATCTTAAAGTAAGATGGTACACAAGAGTCATCTCGCACATGTACACTTTTATGGCTACATGTCCATACCCATTCATTTTCAGGGATAATATCTTCATTTTACATTCCGGCGAGAATGAACTCAAACCACAATATGAATTTCACTATATAGCGAAAAATTACTGAACTCCCGTCACATAACAAATATGAATAAGAATGAAGTTATCTCTAAAAATTGTAAGATGTAAAATATCACAATAAGAATAAAATAAGGTCAAGATTAGATGTAAAAATTACATTACCTGAACAGCCATATCATTTTCACCTACTTATGCATTTGGCATTTCTATCGGGCATTTACACATACATATACTATGCATAATTGAAACTAAATGGGTGTTAAGTCCTTAAACATTTTACATACGCTATAATCACTTAATAAAAAATATTGATAATATAATAATGTTCAATGTTTCATTGTTGTTAATAGGGCCAGCAAAATAAAAAAAATACCTAATTAAGACAATTTAATCGACATATGTGCTTAAAGGAGAGAAATTCATAAATGCACCGAGAATCCAATATATGCACAAGAATACATATTTGACACTAATAAAATCCCATGAGAGAACATGCTATAAACATATACAATAGAATAAAAAATTGCTATGAACAAAATCACACAATTTATGCAACCATAAATATTGAAATTTTAATAAACCCACATATCCCTCTCTATGGGTGGACAATCAACATGATTGCTAGATTTAACGATCACAACAACCACATACCCCTCTAATATGAAACCTTATTTTCCATATGATAAAGTAATTGCTACAAAATGGCTAGCAAACCATTAACAACCATACCAACATCTAAAATCAAAACTAAAAAATTAGTGGTGTAATGGAGAGAAATAGATCAACAATAGATAAGAATAGGACATTAACATCACCCGAAGAATAGATGAGTAATAAATGAGATAGGATGGAGGAGAAAAATGTATACCATAGAAGACATTGATGGAGGATAATGAGGAAATAGGGTTTCCTTTAAGAGTGGGGAGGAGTATAAAAAGTATATTTTTGGACCAATAATTACTGCTTGGTTTGTTTGACCAATATATATAAAAAAAATTAAGTAGGGACAGGTTTGATTTAAATTACTTACAACCAAAAGCAATTTGAAGCTTTTAAAATAACTCAAAATTGGTGTTCTAATAAATTCAAAAAGAAAATCACCCAGGAAAACAACATGATTAGAGGTTTACAAACTTAAAGTTTTAAATTCACTTTAAATCCCACTTTGCTATCGAGGCAAGAATGCCAATCAGCCTTCATTCCTTTCAAGGGAAAACGATCATGACGTCTGTCATGAATTGCAAGAAAAGTAAAATATACACATCAACTTAAATTCCAATCAGCGTTAGTATAAGAGACTTTGAGTAGTCAAAACAAACCTCTTTTTCCCTGTGTTCAACTTCAACAAGATTCAGATGCAAGTAAGATGAGTATACCCTTTCTAGTTTGTGCTGAAATTAGAAAAAATAGTAATGGTGCTTAAAATCAAAATCCGCCAACTGGAACTGATATTCAATACTAATAAATTACAAAAATATATAGGATTTTACCTCATTGTAGTCACCAAACATTTTATTGGCACGCATATATGATTCTATCATTGCCACCTGAGTTTTAATAAAGAAAAGAAGTCATGACTCATGAGGATTACTGGAAACAAAATAAAACAAACTTATTAGGGATAATTATGTATGATCCCCCCTATTTCTTAAATTATTAAACAAACCTCATGTGATTCCTGAAGTTATAGTCAACTCCTATTGTGGAGACAATGATTGTGCAACACAAATAAATATGAGAGAAGTAATGACCAAGAAAGAACAAAGAAAATAAAACGTCAATCACACAACAACGGATGTACGTGGTTCAGCAAAGATGTGCCTACGTCCACGGTGGTGCAGTCAATGTTATTTCTCAATATTCCGGAGAACGGGTACAGAGAATACAACTTGTCCTTTATCCCGGACCTAGGGTTTAATTTATATATGTGTATGTTCGTTAGTGGAGATGATGGGTTCCTCCATATTAGCCATCTCTCCTATAACTTCCCTGCATGGGATCGTGCTCCCCTATAAATTTCCTTCATGGGATCGTGGGGAAATTGGATCAATACAAAAGATGAGGGGCCTGGACTTTGGGCCGCTAGGGCTGGGCTACTCGTCCAGGCATATAGCACTAATTTCCGGGTACCCACAATTGCCCCTAAATTTGTTGTGCCATGCATGTGGGCCCAACAGATTTAAATGATTAGCCGTAATAGCTGTGTTGCAATTCCTCGGGAGTTGTAGAGTCGATTTCTGGTGGCAGCCGCTTCGCTTACTGTGCGATATGATTAGATTTTTAAGGTTTGTTGGAATAAGGCTCATTTCTTTTCGTCGTTTCAGCTTTTCCAGCACTCTTCTATCTTCTGAGAACTCTTGCGCTTCGTACCTTCTACTTTCGATCTCCATTCTCGTTGCTTCTTCGTCATTTAACCTGCTCTTCTATCTTGTAAGTTTCTTGTGCCCTTTGCATTTTCTCTTTGGTTTGTAGATTTTCTTGTATTTTCCAATGGCGAAGATTGGAAATAGGTCAATCTCGGAATTTAGAAAATTCTACAACATTCCTGAGTGGGTAGAGATTGAGTGTTGTGCCTCGCCTCCTAGGAACGTTAGGGATATAGAGGATGCCCACTGGATTCATGCTTTGTTGCTTTCCCAGGGGGGACTTACTTTTCCCCCTAATGATCTGTTTTTGCATTTCTTTAGCTATTGTAGTATTGTACCTGCACAATGTTTGCCCAATGTATGGAAAATAGTGAACGGCGTGCATAGGATAAATCAATTGTATGGCACAAGGTTAGGGCTTACCGAGGTCTGCTTTTGTTACTCCTTCTCTCGAACTAGTTCAGGTGTCCTGTACCTCAAAGCTAGGAGCCCTGATAGGGTATTGGTAGTAAATCTACCTGATTCCCATAAGGACTACTGGCAGGAAGGTTTTTTTGTTAGGAATTGGCAGTTCTCTCCCCAATCTGAAGGGTCAAGGTCTGAAAGATTCACTGTTCCCTTTTATGGGGAAGAATATATAGGTAGATATTTGTATTTTTGCTTCAATCTCTGCTGACTTATGACTTTTCTAACTCCTTTCTGCGTTTTCTTTTACAGCGAGGTCACGGAACTTGGAGCCTGCTCTTAGCGAGGTCCGAATTTCTCAGTTTGTTAAAGCTTGGAACATCAGAGAGCCTTTGGTTGACGGCGAGCATCCCAGATCTGCCTCTTTCTTGTTAGAGTATAAGAACGTAGGCTCTAGCTTCATAGCACGACCTGTAGACGGTGTTCCAGAGTTTGCTTCCTTCGAAGAGACTACTGCCGAGCTAATCCAGTTGGACAAAGAGGAGAGGAGCTCTGAAAGTGAGCATGTCGGTAATCTTGGTGGAGGGAGCTCTGTCAGTAGCAGTTCTTCTAATTCTGAGGAGAATTCGGAAGCTCAAGGATCGTCGAGCACTTCCAACAGTTCTGGTGAAGAGATGCCTCCCAGGAAGAATTTGATCAGAGATGATGACGATGATGATGACGTGCTCCTTGCACAGAGGTCCAAGAAACTGAAGTTTGCATCTGGGGTCATAACTACTGGTTCTCGGCCTTCTTCTCAGGAGCAAGAGAAGAAGAGGAGAGAGGAGGAGCAGGTGAGAGAGATGGAGAGGAAAAAGTAGGAGGAGAGGAGGAAGATGGAATCGAGGACCAAAACAGGTCAAGCCCTGGTCCCAGTATCTGCCTTGCCTGAGGGGGCTTCGGTGGCCACTTCTCCTCAGCTAGCCTCTGCGCTGCTCGAGAGAGCAGTCCTTCCTACGGATCGCCAGAGGGCGTTGGGGTCCGATCAACTGGCTCTGCAAGCTAGCCAGAGGCTTGCCTTGGTAAAGTTCTCTTCTAATTCTCAATTTATTTTAACAAGTCTTGATGGTTTCTTCTCCTTGATTTCTTCTTTATTCTTTGCAGTTTGTGACCGACTTTGCTGTGCTCTATCGCTCTCGCGATGAGCTGATGAGGAGGAATGGTGAGCTGGAACAGCAAAAATCTGCTCTGGAAGCCAGGGGCTCTCAGCTGGAGACCGACCTGAAGGCTGCTGATGCAGCTCGAGTTTCGTCTGACCTGGCCCTTGTCAATTCTGCTCGCGAGAGAGATGATGCTGTCAGGGAGCTGGGAGAGCTGAGGAAGGCTTATGATCTGGTGTGTACGAGCAAGCTGGACCTTACAGAGAAGAACAGGGTTCTGGCCGAGCAACTGGAGGCGAAGAAAGCCCAGGCAGCCACCCTTAAGGAGGACTCGTACAACTCTGGCTGGGCTGCTGCGTATGAGGACGCTGAAGTTCAGATAGGCTATATCAGTCGTCTGAACTTCAAGAAAGGGTGGAATAAGGCTCTCGTAGCTGATGGGGTGGACGTTGCATCCCCACTCTTTGACGAGCACGATCCAGGGCCGAGGCCAGTCGTAGATGAGGACCCTGCCCCAACTGCTGAAGGCACTGATCCTGTCTCTCAAGTGACTCCTGCTGACGCTCCTTTGGTTGAGAGGACAGAGGACACCCCTGCAGAGGGTAATGCCCCTGCTGATGCTGATAAGGACAAGAAACTATCCACCTCTGGGCCACCCGAGGTTGCTAATTGATAGGGCTGCTTTGTAATTTTTTTTTCTTTTTCAATCTGATGTAACCTCGTTCCTTATTAATGAAAAGACTTCATTTTTGTTTATGCTGATCTCTTTATCTCCTCTTTCTTTCTTTTACTTGTAGTTGGTTGATGTTGATGACTATATTCCTGCTACCTCCCAACTGGGTAGGACTCTTAGTCCTAATGCAAGCCCTGCTGTTCGCCAGGCCTTTGCTAGACTTTGCAAGTTTGCTAAGTCAAGGAACCAAAAATATAAGGATCAGTCCGAGCTGGTGGCCAAGCTGAAGGACAGGCTCCAGGAGATGGAAGAAATCGGTGCCTCAGTACAAGAAGAAGTCAGTGCACTGAGAGCAAAGTTACTGGAGGCCACCGAGATTAACTAGGTTGGGGAGTTCCTGCAGCAGGAGAATGAAGACTTGAGGAGGGAGGTCCTAAAGCTTAAGGAGCATTCGCCGAGCACCGTTTCGGCAGTTCTGCAAGGCTCGTCTTCATCGCGAGCTGCTCGGCCTCCCCTCTCGCGTGCTGGCAGGAGTGCCAGGGGTAGGAACAGGGAAGCCATCGAACAGCGTGATAGGGAGATTGAGGAGCTGCGCGACGATGTTCGACGAGCTTATGTAATTGCTGCTGGGCTCCAGAGGGACGTTTCCCGACTGCGACATCTATTCAAGAAGGGCCCTCGCCAAGTGTGGTCTGATGGCTACGATCAGGGCTGGTTGGATGCTCCCACGAGACTATCAGAGTTTGAAGAACTTTCTTTCATCAGAGGGTGGTTGAGTGCCCTGAGAGAGCTGCAGGTCCCGAGGAACTCGGTGTTTTGGTATCGACACGAGATGTCCTCCTCCACTATGATGCCCAATCCATTCAGGAGGGATGATCGATGGATCCCCATTGATGCTATTCCCCGGTAACTATTGGAGTTGGACACAAATGAGGTCGTGGAAGAGCTAGCCCCCGCTCCTGATGATGGAATAAGATCTAAAGTTGCTGATTATCTTGCTCGGAGGCTTCCACCTCCTTGAGATTATTCTTTTTCTTTTTGATAATGTAAATGCTTTGGGCGAGCTTCGCCGACTAAACATGTATTATCATTGTTTGTAAATATAAAGGATTAATGAAAAGTTCGCGTTTTGGGCAATTTTGCCGACTAAACGTGTTCATCCAATCTTTTAATATTTTCGCTGCTTCATAATCTTTTTTATTTTGTCATGCGAGTGTCCCCCCAGTCCAGTATAATGCAAGAATACCATTGTGCCCTCACTTTACCTTTTAGGTTGTGTCGTCACACTCCCTTAGGCCTAAGTAGGGCAATTGGCGAGGACACACCTGGTATTGGATGTCTTCATCCGATCAGGATTTTGTTTAACCAAAGTAGGTTTGATGCCTAAGAATACTCTGTAGGGCTTCATATATTGCCAGGGGCAATGCTAAGTGGTCTGTCGTGCTTCATGACGATGACCTGAGGAGAGGTGTTCCCCTGCTATGTCTACCATTATGCCTGTGATTTGGAAGGGATGTGTAATAAAATATAACTGTTACTAATTAGAGAGTGATCAACTGAGAGATTTTCATTAGTGAAATGGAAAATGAACTGTCCTTTCACATAACGAATACAATAAAAGATTTAATAATAGAATTCCTAAAAATAGAATTTCTTGAGATTAGTTGCGTTCCATGCTCGTGGTATCTCCCTGCCCTCCATCGTTTCCAAATGATAGGCACCTTGCAGGTCGTCTCTAATTATCTTATAAGGTCCTTCCCAGTTTGGGCCCAGCTTACCGTCGGATGGCTTCACTGTGTTGCCCAAGACCTTTCTTAGAACATAGTCCCCAACTTTGAATCTCCTCGGGTTGACCCTTTTGCTGTAGTGCTTCGCGAGCTGTTGCTGATAGCTCTCTAGTTTCACTAGGGCAAGTTCCCTGCGCTCGTCGGCTAGGTCGAGTTCAGCGAGCAAATCCTCATCGTTCTGGCCTTGTTCGACAAGGTCGGATCTCATTGTTGGCAATCCCGCCTTTAGTGGGATGATTGCCTCCATGCCATATGTTAGTGAGAATGGCGTTTCTCCTGTTGCTCGCCTAGGAGTCGTTGTGTATGCCCATAGGATATGTGGTAGCTCGGTTGCCCATGCGCCTTTAGCTCGCTCTAACCGCTTCTTCAATCCAGCGATCACTATTTTGTTGGAAGCTTCAGCTTGTCCGTTGCTTTGAGGGTAGGCCACCGAGCTGAAGTGGTGCCTGATCCCGTGTTCGTTGCAGAAGTCCTGAAAAGGGCCACTCTCGAATTGTGTTCCATTGTCAGTGATGATGGTTCTGGGGATTTTGAATCGAGTGATTATATTCCTCCATACGAACCTTATCATGTCAGCATCTCGGATGTTCGCCAGTGGTTTTGTCTCGATCCACTTGGTAAAGTAGTCAGTTGCAACCAACAGGTATTTGCGATTGTCGACAGCGGTGGGCAGTGGTCCCACGATGTCCATTCCCCATTGGGCGAAAGGCCAGGGGCTGGTCAGGGATTTTAATTCGCTGGCGGGCTGGTGGACCATAGGAGCATGAAGTTGGCATTTTAGGCATTTGCGGACATATAATGCGGAGTCCTTTTGCATGTATGGCCACCAATAGCCTTACTTCATTGCTCGGAAGGCTAGAGACCTTCCTCCGACATGACTTCCACAGATTCCTTCGTGAAGCTTGTGAAGCACTGCCTTGACATCGCCTGGGTGGACGCATATAAGGTAGGGACCGGAGAAAGATCTTATATACAAGTCGCCTCCTGTGGATAAATGAAAGCGAGCAGCTTTGACCCTTATCTGGTGGGCAGTTCTCTTGTCATTTGGAAGCGTTCCGTCCTTTAAATAGTCCTTCAAGGGATCCATCCAGCTGGGGGCTGATTCCAATTGGAGTATTGGTTCCGCGTTTGGCAGCTCGCAGTTGGGGTAAATGCTTGGGCAACTGAGGAAATCGATAGGGATAACCCTTTTAAGGCTAGAATCAACTGCCAAACTCAGGGCTGCTAACGCGTCAGCGTGGCTGTTTTACCCCCTGGGAAACTGCTGGATGTTGATCTCTTCAAAGCTCGTCATTAAGTTTTTCACCAAGGAGAGGTAGGCTGTCATTCTTTCATCCTTCGCGTTATAGTCTCCACTTATTTGTTTGGAAACTAGTTGCGAATCACCGAATACCTTCAAACGCTTTGCTCCCAGAGTTTGCGCTTTTTGGAGACCTGCTATTAGGGCTTCGTATTCTTCTTCGTTGTTGGAGGCTGCAAATCCCAGCCTGATTCCTTGCTCAAGGACTGTGTTTTCTGGAGTGATGAGAACAATTCCTACCCCTGCCCCCTTTGAGTTGGAGGCTCCATCAACGAATAGTTTCCAGCTTTCCACTGTAGCTTGGTTGTTTTGCTCTGTTGGCTTAGGCTGGTCGGAGGGTTCTTCACCTGTGAACTCAGCTATGAAATCAGCGAGGATTTGACCCTTGATAGTTGTCCTTGGTTGAAATTAGATGTCAAACCGGCCGAGATCGACTGACCATTTAGACAGTCTTCCTGACAAATCCGCCTTCCTTAGGACAGCCTTGAGGGGGTGTGATGTAAGGACGATGATCGTATGAGCTTCGAAGTAATGCTTCAGCTTTCTCGAGGCTATTACTAGGGCGACTGCGAGCTTTTCCAATTGTAGGTAGCGCTTCTCGGCATCTAATAAGGTTTTGCTCGCGTAATAGATGGGATGTTGGATTCCTATAACTTCGCATATTAGTGCCGAGCTGACAGTATGACTGGATACAGAGAGGTAGAGGTACAAAGAGTCCATTTGCTGTGGTATGACAAGCAGTGGTGGAGTGCTTAGGTAGGACTTGTGCTCCTCCAATGCTCGCGAACAATCTGGGCTCCACTCTACTGTTTTGCTGCCCTTTAAGAGTTGGAAGAAAGGCTTGCATCTCTCGGAGGATTTAGAAATGAAACGATTCAGAGCAGCGAGCATTCCAGTGAGCTTCTGTACATCCCGGATTGTGCGAGGAGGTTGAACTCCGTTGATTGCATCAATCTGGTCCGGATTAGCCTCTATGCCTCGCTTGCTGACCAAATACCCAAGAAACTTCCCTGACTGGACACCGAAGGAACACTTGCTCGCATTAAGCTTCATTATGTACTTCCTGAGGATTTTGAAGGTACTTGACAGGTCCAAGAGGTGATTCTTCTTCCCCTTGCTCTTGACGAGCATGTCGTCGATGTAAACCTCCATTGTGTCTCCCATTTGATTCTTGAACATTTTAGTAACTAGCCGCTGATAGGTTGCCCCTGCATTTTTTAGCCCAAAAGGCATGACCTTGTAACAATATAAACCAATCGTCATGATAAACGTCGTTTTGTCCTGATCTGGGGCATACAAGGGAATTTGGTGATACCCTGAGTACGCGTCCAGGAAACTCATTCGTTCGTGAGCTGCGGTGGCGTCTACTAGTTGGTCTATTTTTGGAAGAGGGAAGCTATCCTTGGGGCAGGCTTTGTTGAGGTCAGTGAAGTCTATGCAAACTCTCCACTTTCCGTTGCTTTTCGAAACTACCACTGGGTTGGATAACCATTTGGGAAATTGCACTTCCCGTATGGATCCTGCATCCAACAGTTTTTCGACTTCTTTTTCTATTGCTCTGGCCTTCTCGGGAGCAGTTCGTCGTGCCTTCTGCGTTATCGTCTTGAATATGGGATCGACGTGCAACTGGTGGCAGACCATATTGGGATCGATTCCTGGCAGTTCATAAGGTTCCCAAGCGAAAACATCTATGTTGCTTCTGAGTAAGGTTGACAACTCCTTTTTCTCTTGGTCGGTGAGTGACGCTCCGATCAGAAAGACTCTACTATTGTCGCCTTCCCTAGCCGCCACTTCTACCAGGTCCTCGACGACACGCTCGGAGGGGAGGAGCCTGGTCTCTTCCACTCCAGGTCTTCCATATTTTAATTGCTATTTGGAAGGAATTGCACCTTCCTCCACTTTCTCGCTGGGTTGATCGGCTTTTTTCTCTGGGTTTGGTCGGATGGCCGCTATGAAGCACTTTCTTGCCATCGCCTGGTCACCGTGTATCTCCATTACTCCTCGCTCGGTAACATATTTGAGCTTCTGATGGTAGGTCAAGGAGACTGCCTTCATCGCATGAAGCCATCCCCTGCCGAGGATGGCCTGATACGGTGAATCAATGTCGACCACCAAAAACTCGATCATCTTGGAAATATTTCCAGCGCGCACTGGCAGTACTATTTTGCCTAGGGACATGGTCATTTTTCCAGCGAAGTCGACCAGAGGGACAGTAGCTCCCTTTAGGTCGGCGACGCTCAACTTCAATTTCCTGAACAGGTCGATGTACATTACTTCGGATGAGCTTCCTTGATCGACAAGCAACCTGTCGATGTCAAAGTTGGTTATCCTGAGTGTAATGACCAAGGCATTATGATGTGGGGTCCTTACTCCCACTAGGTCTTCATTCGTGAAAACAATATGCTTGTTGTAGTTGATGTCCTCTGCTCGCCGACATTTTCCTGACTGTGATCTTGCTGGATCAATCTGAAAAGCTTGCATTACCGCCGTCAGTTTCTTTACCTCCATTCGAGCTGAGTTCCCTTGTATTTGCTTGACGTCAGATACTCCGTGGATTACTGCGAATTCATGTACGGCATCATCCTCCAGCACGTTGTCGGGTTTCGCCTCTCTGTAGGCAGCCACTTTCTCTACCTTCTTTTCCACAAAGTCATTCAAATGTCCAAACTGGGCCAACTCCTCGAGGTGGGACTTAAGAGCCTTGCAGTGCTCGGTCTTATGCCCTCCCTCTTTATGGAAAGCGCATCTTAATGCATTGTTTCTTTTCGAGGGGTCTCCTCCCATTTTCCGGGGCCATTTGATGAACGGCTCATCCTTGATCTTCACGAGAATTTTGTAAATTGGCTCTTTGAAGACGGTGTTGACCGCCTGGAACGATTTTGTTACGTCAGGGTTCCCTCCGTTTTGGGAGCCATTCTTGCCCCCACTCTTTCCTCCTTTCTTCTGGTTCTCAACTTTCTCACTTCCCTTGGTAGTGAGCTTGGCTCGACCGTTTTCTCCTACATTAAGGCGGGTGACATCTTCCACCTTTGTGTATTTCTCAATCCGGGCCATCAGGTCGTCAATGGTCATAGCTTCCTTCTTCGTCAAGGACTGGTAAAGGAGGTAAGAGCTAGGTAACCCAATTTTGAAGGAAGCCACTGCCACCTCTTTCGCGCAGTCCTCGATCTCGTTGAATAACTCCCAGCACCTCTTCGTATAGTCTCGGAGTGTTTCTTGAGGCATTTTCTTCATGGTTAATAGAGCATCCATCCTTTTGGGATGGGAGCTGCTGGTGATGAACCGGGCCATAAAGAGCTCGGCCAGGGATTTGAAATTTTTGATGGATCGGTGAGGGAGTTTTTCGAACCATTTTTGGGCCACGTCATGGAGGCTCGAGGGGAAAATACGGCACATCAGTGCATCTCGGTGATTCCAGAGGGTCATGGCCTGTTGGTACTGCCTGACATGATCAATGGGATCAGTCTTCCCGTCGTAAATCTTGAACCTTGGAATGGCAAATTTCTTGGGAGCCTCTTCCTCTTCAATTTCCCTTGTGAAGGGTGACTTCATCTGGGTCTTGAGGGCTCTCCTGGCGAGTTCTCTGGTCGACCTGGTGCCGCGGTGAGCTGGATGTTGGTCCATTTCCCTGCGGACCAGGTTCCGTATGTTTTCGTCGCTGCGAGCAGGGCTCTGGTAGCGACGAGCTCTTCTTAGTTGTTCGCGGAGGTCGTCGTCTGAGTCGCCACCTTCGACCCCTTGATATTCCCGCCTAGGGCTCCTTCCTCGGCTGCGAGATTTGCTCGCCTGAGGGCTAGGAGTGCGATAGGGGTGTCTCCTGGTATCAGGACGTAGTTCCTTCTCCAGTCTTTCTAGTCTTCTTTTCAAGCGAGCATTCTCAGCCTCGTTTCTGCGAGAAGACTCCCTCTGCTCGTGGAGCCTTGCCTCGTATGCATCAATCAATCTGGATATCTGCATGGACCCTGTTGGTCCTTGACCTTCTTCTGAGGCTGGCCTTTCTGAGCCAGCCCACGATCTGAACGTCGGACTTCAGACCTAATCCTGAGAGGAGCAGGTGGCTCTTGAATATCTCCTGCTTGAGGAGCGTTGCTGCTGTGACCAGACATATTAGATTCTTTTCTTGGCGTGGGCTCTTCTCAGGGAAAGATGAACGCTTCCCACAGACGACGCCAATTGTGGAGACAATGATTGTGCAACACAAATAAATATGAGAGAAGTAATGACCAAGAAAGAACAAAGAAAATAAAACGCCAATCACACAACAACGGATGTACGTGGTTCAGCAAAGATGTGCCTACGTCCACGGTGGTGCAGTCAGTATTATTTCTCAATATTCCGGAGAATGGGTACAGAGAATACAACTTGTCCTTTGCCCCGGACCTAGGGTTTAATTTATATATGTGTATGTTCGTTAGTGGAGATGACGGGTTCCTCCATATTATCGATCTCTCCTATAACTTCCCTTCATGGGATCGTGCTCCCCTATAGCTTCCCTTCATGGGATCGTGGGGAAATTGGATCAATACAAAAGATGAGGGGCCTGGACTTTGGGCCGCTAGGGCTGGGCTACTTGTCCAGGCCTATAGCACTAATTTCCGGGTACCCACACCTATATATTATAAATTTTTGTTGACATCATTTTCGATTAACTTTTACAATTCTTATGCACAAGGATTTGTCTTAATTTATAAACAACTTTCTTAGTGACATAACTGAAAGCTACAAATAATTATTCAGAAAAAAGAAAAAGAAAAAAGGGGAGCTCGTTGTCATCCAATTCGAGGCAGTTCAATAGGTTCATTCTAACTCATTTATCATCAATATTTTCAGGCACACCATAAATAACAAAAACCACTCACTATATTTTCACTTCTTCCAGTTAATTTGAGATATTGCAATATTGCATGATAAACTGGGAAGAACTCATTGTTGCACCATACTCAGGAGACATGTTGGCAATGGTGGCCCTGTCAGCTAATGATAGTTCACCCATACCATCCCCTACACAAAAAATATTTTAAACCCTTAGATATTGCGTGATAAAACCATGACAGGTGATTCTTGTTATAGTTTCAACATTAGTTACCATTCAATTTTGTCAACAATACAATGCTTTCTTGGCATTTGTGTAACAGTTAAAACCAAGTTAGTAGCCAAATTGCTTTTCCAAATAAATATTATCAGAAAATTATAAACGAAAACACTACAACATCTTTTCTAGAAAGAACAACCCAAATTTTTTTCTTCCAAATCGAGATAAAAATATTAATTGATTTAGAAAATCTATTAAATTTTTCTTTACTTTTGGATCAATCGAGTAAATTTGTTGGGTTCGATTTGGTACTAACCCTATTTTATCATCTCATCTTCACAAAAAAATACTGTAAAGAAATATATTATAGGTTGTATTTTGTACCTATATCTAAGAAGAGAAACCTCCTCAAAAAAGATGAGACGCGATGGTGATGGTGATGGGCAGCAAACTGCCTGATACCGAACACGCAATAGTTATGAGCGGTGTGACTCCATGAGACCAAATACGCGATGGTGATGAGACCAAATTAGCGATGGACCGCGATGGTGATGAATCGAAGACCTAAGCGCGAATACAGTTCTCTAAAGCGATAATGATGAAAATAGAATAGAGGGAAGGGAACAAAATTAACACTTTCGAGTTTTGCAAGGGATACACGTGACATTCACGTGTTATGTATTATCTATTTTGCGATTTTGTAAGTGTCCCGAACACTTATAAATTATTTTTTCAATTAATTATAAAATAGCCAATTTGATGTAGTGACATATCAAACAATTCATGGTGACACATGTCCTATTTTAAGTGGCATGTGTCCCATAACATATGTCCAACTCTCAACACTAGAATATTGTCTAGTAAATGCGTAAATAATACACAAATACGTATGATATGTCCAACGCGCATAATAATACTCCAGTCGCATAAACACATGGACTTTTTCTAATATTAATAATTAAATGAGAGGTTTATCATTAAGCCCCTCCTACAATTGGTATAATTGGTTACATGGGCTCACGAGTTATTAAGACTACGTCTCGTTTCGACAGTTAATTAAATCAAGAGTTGTTATACCCCTAAATTCGCATAAAAGTCTAATAAGATTTTGACATCAACAAATACACCGGAAATTACCCACGTAAGGTCGTAAATACGGAGCATACGTGATATACTCCATTAAATGTCCTAAGCGTAATAATTATGACAACACAATCGAAATAAACACGTAAAAACTCCATCACCAAAGCAAAGCAACCAATCAACCCTGAGGTGAGTTCAATCCAACACAACATAGATTAAACTAGCCACTAAGCATGGTAAACAACATTAATTAAATTAACTAATTAATTTAACAACAACTAATTAAATTAAAACTACAAATTAAACTAGGCTTGAAAATAAATGGAAAGCATGAAAAACTAGGGTACAAAGCATAAAAGAAAGAGAGAAGACAATAAATAGTATCCACTTACATTAATGGGTGTCAAAACACCAAGAAAATTGAGGAGATGTGGTTATCTCCAATAAAACCCCCAAAATTCACTAACCCTAGGAGAGAGAAGCTCTAAAAAACTAACCTAAAAACTAACTGAAAAAGAAGATGCATATACAAATAAACAAATAAGGGATAAGTCCTAATTAAGGAATAAAAGAAAAAGAGAAAAGAAAATAAATAAATAAAAAAGGGAAAGGAAAAACTAGCAGCAAAATTGATCTCGACAAAGGCAGGGGTCGGTCGACTGCGGTCAAGTCGGTCGACCGCGTGAACAGGAAAGGTGGACACTGGAATGGTCGCAAGCCAAATATTGGAACCCCGGTCGACCACGTGATGGAAGTCGGTCGATCGGTCTTCTCAAGTCAACCCCAATTCGCACTTCAACAGTTAAATCCTAAGTCTCAATCTATGTTATAACCAAGCCGAGACCCATTTGGTGTTGGACCAAAAACCAACACTCCATTTATGTAACAACCACCTGTTACATCCGGATAAATAAAGAATCAAAACCGTGCCCTCCAATGGCGACACAACCCGAGAATTGACCTGCCATGGCTAGACCCAGCTACAACATCGCAAAACCCAAGCTCGAAATGGACAAAGTCATGATCCAAAACTAGTTCCACCATTGTTGTAAAGACAAGAAAAACCCATGACCTCCATCTCCATTAGTGTCCAAACCCAAGAAAATATCCAAATGGGTACTCCAAAAACCCGAGCCAACTGACCCACAATTATATCCGCACGCAACCCAAGCTCTAATTTCGAACGAAAGACTCCAACTTCGGACGAAACCAAAATTCGAGCACAAATTCGAGTCGAACAAAAATTGCCCATGGAAGCTTGCTATAAAAGTGGGTAAACGAGAAAGGGACATGGAGGGTATTAAATAGATTGTTAGTATATAAATAAAATAATATAATTAAATAAAATCTTATATTTCTTTCCCGATTAAAGGTCCGCATTTTCTTCGTTTGGACTTTGATTCGAGAACTCTTCGCGGTCACGTAAAGATTGACCCAAGAGACACAACTTCCGTGAATACTTTGGACAAAAATCCCGAAGTGTGAAATTACCGAATTGCCCCTGAACGTGCGAACTTCGATGAATCTTTACCGAAACGCAACCAAATCTCATACTTAGCACTTTAATACCTACAAACACTCAATAATACCTCAAATAACATGTTAGAATATAAAACATAGATCGTCTGATTAACGATCACAAATATAGATATTAAAGTAACCAAGGGGACTAAAATGCACAAGTTTGAGGGTACTTAAATGCATGATTCGATACGAATCACACCCTCTAACTTACACATTGCTAGTCTCTAGTAATGAAATTCATAGAAAGAAGAACTATAAGAAAATCGCAAAATAGGAGATAAATACAAAAGAGATAAAATCCACTTTCGCGGGCGAATGATTGCATTTAGCGTATGCAATAAGCCGTTAAACCACTAGGTTATCCTAGTGGACGAGTGTCGTCTCGTAAGGGTTTTCAGGGATGAAACCCACAAACATCATATGGTTTTCTCAAAATATGCCCAACACAATATATGACATGCCCAACAATACGAACAAGATTTCAACATGTTATTAGAAAGTGAATGAATTCACACAGAAGTTCGTATTGTTAACATTATAGAATGAAACTCGTGGAATTAAATCCTTAAAATGTGGGAGGGGAGTGAGCGCATGGAAAGTGTGATTTGACAAAAACTTAAATAAATCGGATAAACATAAAGCGTGCATATATGTCAATCCTCACTGGGAATTATGCTCAACAAATGAAATCACTAAAAAAATAAAGCTAAGCTAATACACTGGACATGCGGGAATAAATAGTAAATGTAAATGGAAACTAGGCCGTGCACATGTCATAAATGAAGAACGTTATATAGAAAATGAAAAATGTAATCTCAATGAAACATACCGCTCATTGAAGGAGGCGGAATGTATTTTCACAGATTATCAAAACTATTTCAACTTCTAAATTAAATCACCCTAGGATCACATAGGACTTTCATAGGGTTTTAATGTAGGTTAGGCTCGGGTTATAAAATGAAGGAAATATGTACGGATAATACGTGTTCGGGGATGAAAACTCGGGATAATGGAAACATGTGAGCAAATGCAAAAATTGGAAAATAACTTCCATAAAAGGCATTGAATATAACAATGGAGAGAGTAAACAAAGCTTATTGAACACAATACACAACATATACATATTTTTCTTTATTTTATTTTCTTTTTTTCTCACTTTTTCTTTTGTTTTCTTTTGTTTTCTACTTTCTTTTTTGTCGCTTTTTCACTTCTTTCGTTTCTTTACTATTATCACTCTCACATGCCTAATTGAAACCACGACGTGAACATCATTCAATTCCAAGTAACATTCCAAACAAAGGTACGGAAGGTAATATGTATGGTATATAACTCCAATGTGGAGTTGGTTATGGGATTTTGGGGTTATGAAACGAAAGGCTATATTTAGGCTCAAAGGGGTTGACGAGGAAAAACATATAAAGTGAGGTTAAGGCTAATATGGGTGATATAACAAAGATTGCCTATTATTATTTCATAAAGTTTACCCAATTCTCGAGTCAAAATAATTTATGAAAATCATGCTCAAGTAATACATTGAAAGATATAAACTCAATTATTGAACGATCAATGAAATAATAGAGAGATTACCGACGAATTCAACGTTTTCAAAGAGGAAAGAAAAGTGTATAACACTCACAAATGAAGAAAAGCAAAAAGCTCACTCGGTGTAAGTATATACAATGCAACAAAAGATTACCGAGTTATAAAAATCTTAAACCAAATCAATAAAGTAAGGAAAGTGCATGTGCTCATGGGATTAAGGTTTAATTCATGAAGTTATTCATAATATCAATGATTGAGGACTAAAGTCTAATAACTTCTAAAATCGAGAACATGCATCATTGAGTTGTCTATTGGATTTGGCAATTATTGAAATTTATCATCGGAAACAAAGGCAAAATGCCCAAAAAAGGAGGAAAAAAAAAGAAAATCTTTTTAAAAATTTTAATTTTTTACAAGAAAAGCATGGTTGGAAATAACATATAATCAGAATCATGGAAACTACCAATGAATGGATAGAATATCCCACACCCCCTAACTTAAAACCTGACATTGTCCTCGGTGTAAATTAAGAACCAAGTTAAAGAGAGGAAAATAACGATATTACCCAAAATGGAGCGATATAGTGAAAGTACAAGTCCAATGATTCTAAAAAATATGTTAGTACCAATCATAACCAAAATAAATAACAAAAACTTAACTAGCTACATTAGACAATAAGTGAGCGACTATACACTAGAATTATTTACACCCTACAATTTTAACTTCTAACTAACTATACACTAGAAGTTGAAACCTTTGAGGGTCCATTCAAAGTACATTTTAACTTTGAAGGATCAATGGGGGACCCTCTTTTCATGCATGCCTCTCAAAAAATAGAAATTATGTTCAAACAGTAAAAGGCATGTGTAAGGCGGAAGAAATTAACCATCCCCAATTAAAAATTTTGGAAGGAGGATGGGGGATTTGGATAAGACGGGTGACAAAATACACAAGGGGATAAAAAAATTGAATTTTCTCCCAAATATTTTGTAATTGGAATGGGAGATGGCGCACATGGAGTCAAAGATCCCTTCATGGAAGGAAACTCGAGCAAGTACTCCTCATCGGTGAAAAGGTTTAACGTTTTAAGGTTTTGAATCGATTCATCGGGTACTACCATCGGCGTGATAGTATAGAATCAAGATGGGGAGGAAAGAAATTCAATCTCAAGAGATGAGTTATCATCGCTTAAGGATTGAATTTCGTAGGAGAAGGGGTCATTTTCAATGAAACTTTATTCTTTGGGGGCCAAAGAAGAAATCATTTCATTGCAAATAGATACCATATCCATTTCATCCCCACTTTCATTCTCGACTATACTATGGGCCAAGTTAAGAATGATTTGTTCCAAACTAAGCATAAAGTTCTCATTTGGTTCAAAGCATTCATCGACTTCAAAAGTTTCAGAAGAAAAATCGTCGTCGAATTCAAATAATAAATCCAATTCATGCCCTCACAAACGATTTTCTTCCCGATAACGATTTTCAATTTTCTCATTTTCAAGCATGCGCAAACCCTCGCCGAAAGTCATAAGCCGAGGCGCGGATTCTTGAAAATGAGAACTTTGAAAATTACCATCGGAACTATACTCAAAATCATTATTATAAGAATTTTAAAAGCTAATGCATGTAGTTTCAACATTCTTATTATAAGGAATTAGAGGCCCAAAATCATTACAATCATCCTCAAAATACACACACTTAAAAGCTTGACTTCGGTTATACTCACCCAAAGACATTTTAGAATTTGCATTTTTTTGGGTCTCTAAGTATTCACCAAAAGTCATAGTGGTATGGGGATTTTGAGAATTATCATTACGATTATCGAAAAAATTGGAATAAGACATGCTTACCCCAAAAAAGGCTCGAGAAAACAAATTCCACAAAATATGTGCGGCCGAAAAATTTAAGCGGTTCTTGATGTCTTGCAAAAATTGTTAACAAACAATAGAAATTGAAAGAAAATATTACGAAATATTAAATCAAATAAATTTTAAAACGCAACAACGCCATTTTGATCAAGGGTGAAAAGTAGCGCATGTCAAAACGCCGATCGTTATTTTCTGTTCACCACCTTAATACAAAAATCTAAACTTATGGCTACACTAAAAAAAGGAGTATAGCGGCCACGTCCGGGTATCAAAAATGCATAGAGACGAGTTGCTAGCATATTATTCGCTTTAATACTTCTTAATAAAAGCGTAAAAGGTAATGCTAGCAAAAAGGAAAAGATAACAAAATGAAAAGATTAATCTGGGCAAGGGAAAATTAAACTAAAATTAATAAAAAGAATAAAAACTATAGGTTGCGTAGAATATCCCTCACCTTGAGTTAATTGGTATAATTGGTTACATGGGCTCACGAGTTATTAAGATTGCATCTCATTTCGACACTTAATAAAATCAGGAGTTGTCACACCCCTAAATTCGCATAAAAGACTAATAAGATTTTGGCGTAAAAAAATACTCCGAAAATTACGCACGCAAGGTCGTAAGTACGAAGCATACGTGATATACTCCCGTTAAATCTCCTAGGCGTAATAACTAGGACAACACAATCGAAATAAACACATAAAAATCCCATCACCAAAGAAAAGAAACCAATCAACCCTTACGTGAGTTCAATCCAACACAACCTAGATTAGACTAGTCACTAAGCATGGTAAACAACATTAATTAAATTAACTAATTAATTTAACAACAACTAATTAAATTAACACTAGAAATTAATTTAGGCTTGAAAATAAATGGAAAGCATGAAAAAATAGGGCACAAATCATAAAAGAAAGAGAGAAGACAACACTTATATTAATTGGGGTCAAAACACCAAGAAAATGGAGGAGATGGGGTTATCTCCAACAAAACCCCAAAATGCACTAACCCTATGAGAGAAAAGCTCTCAAAAATTAACTAAAAATGAAGATCCATCTACAAATAAACAAAAGGGTTCTTTTATACCAAATGGGAAAAAGGAAATAAAGAAAAAGAAATAAGAAAAGAAATAGGGGATAAGTCCTAATTAAGGAATAAAAGAAAAAGAGAAAAGAAAATTAAAAAAAAGGAAAAAATAATAGCAAAATTGATCCCGGCAAAGGCAGGGGTCGGTCGACCACGTGAACAGGAAAGGTGGACACTGGAATGGTCGCAAGCCAAAAATTAAAAACTCAGTCAATCGCATGATGGCGGCCGATCGATCGGTCTTCTCAGGTCAGCCCCAATTCGCACTTCAGCAGCTAAATCCCAAGTCTCAATCCATGTTATACCCAAGTCGAGACCCATTTGATGTTGGGACAGAAACCAACACTCCATTTATATAACAACCTCCTGCTACATCCGGGTAAATAAAGAACCAAAACCGTGAAGTCCAATGGCGAAACAAATCGAGAACTGACCTACCATGGCCAGACCCAGCTGCAACATCGCAAAACCCAAGCTCGAAACGGACAAAGCCAAAACCCATAACTTGTTCCACCATTGTTATAAAGAAAAGAAAAACCCATGACCTCCATATCCATTAATGGCCAAAAACTATGAAAATATCCAAATGGGTACTCCAAAAACCCGAGCCAACTAACCCACAACTATATCCGCACGCAACCCAAGCTCCAATTTCGGATGAAATCAAAACCCAAGCACAAACCCGAGCCCACTGAAAATCGCCTGTGGAAGCTTGTTGTAAAAGTGGGTAAAAGATAAAGGGACATGGAGGGTACTAAATAGATTGTTAGTATATAAATAAAATAATAATTAAATAAAATCTTATATTTCTTTCCCGATTAAAGGTTTGTGTTTTCTTCGTTTGAACTTCGATTCGAACACTGTTCATGGACACGCGAAGCTTGACCCAAGAGCTATAACTTTTGTGAATGTTTCGGACAAAAATCCCAAAGTATAAAATTACCGAATTTCCCCTGAATGTTCGAACTTCGACGAATCTTTACCGAAACGCAACCAAATCTCATACTTAGCACTTTAATACCTACAAACACTCAATAATACCTTAAATAACATGTTAGCATATAAAACGGAAGTTTTCTACTTAACGAACATAAATATAGACATTAAAGTACTCGAGGGGGCTAAAATGCACAAGTTCGAGGGTAATTAAATGCACGATTCGATACGAATTAGTTAATATAACGATAATTTTGATGGTACGTGGCACATAAGATTACAAACTTGCTTGATTTTTGTAGAAGCTCTCGATGATGGTAAAAATGAATTGACTGAACATTTAGGGTCCCTAAAATATATATAAAAGTACCATGGGGTCGTAATTAAAAAAAAAGTTTTTCACACTGGACCCGTTGTGACACCCCGCTTATTAAAATAAGAGGTGGCCAGCCCGATACTTCAATAATATACATGAATCATAGATGGTCTATTCTTAGCATCACTGACGTGCAAATAAAATATGAGATAACCACCAAATATTTTAGAAAACGGATGTCAAATTAAATTTTGCAAGTTAAAAGAAAAGTATTTAGACAATCTAATTTAAAAGAAAGTGGATATAAATAAAGATAGACATAAGAACAACGATACTATACCACATAATAACCGAATAACTGTCGGTTAACAGACCAATACAACAGTTACACCATGTATTTCAAATAAATAGCACATTATATAAACAAGTACAAATCTTGGGCAACGCGCCCGAATGACCAGAATGATCGTAACTAAAGTATAGAAAGGATGAATGCGTCTAAAACCAAAAATCCTACAACATTCGCAATAATGCTGTAGCTCCCTAACGCTGAGAAGGAAGGATCACATCAGGCGCCCTTGCGGCGGAGCACCTGAACATAAAAGAGAACCACACAATAAAGAGAAATATAAACGGGTCAGGGCGCGATTTGATATGATAACCATGAGAATAAAATGCATGACAATTATGAATATTTTATAATCAATCATAAACCTATTTAGCTCTAACAAATAATGATAAGATTTCTCACCTCGCAATCTAAAAGCACAACCTAGCGCAATATCAATAACACTGAACAATATTCGTTTTCGCATGAGAAAATAATCTAAGTTTCACTTAATGATATTTCATTTCAGTTTTACACAACTTAACTGCACAGTTCCTTTTCTCTTTAGGAAACATATTTAAAACAGTTTGTTTCACAAAATGCCTTTCCATCTATAAGATTCCCACTTTAATAAGAATAGTTATAATCACATCATATAAAGATTCTAAGACCATCCTTCCAGGTTTCCCCACTGGATGCGCCCCTAAATAGCTATCATCTTCCAGGGCCTATCACCAAGACAACCTGGGCATCCTACATCGCGTGACGTCGGGAAGCGTCCATATACCTTCGACAGTGAGTCATAATCACACCTGGAATTACCTCACTGGGAACAATAATCACACAATATAATAACCGGTCTTATGGCCGAGGACTATATTCACCCTGCATTCACTAGCCAGGGGACTTCACCTCATACGCGTAACTTCACCTATGATAGCATTTAGAGAGATGTGTATATGCAAATTATCATTTACAAGTTTTTTTCCATTGAAAACATTCACATTTTACATTCTCAAAATCATATATTCTTAACACCATGTGCCACTATAAAATATGTATTTCTTATTAGCAAAGTCGTACATTTTTAACCACAAAGGCTACAAGGTAACACTAACCTCACACTAGTCTCCAAGAGTTCAAAACACTGCTATAGGCCTCCAATGGTAAATTTTCCTCAATACTACTCTCCAAGAATCCTAGACCATGCCTTTCTACTTCCCTTAGTCCTAGGCTAGTTTCCTAGATGAAAACGACACTAACTTCTATTGAATAACCCCCGGAATATGCCCCATTATCCCCAAACCAATCTACGGTATTAGTCCCCCTAATATAGACCCATAATACTCATAATTACTTACCAATAGAAGGTTCCTAGGCCTTAAACCTAAAGTAAGAGGACTAGAAACTAAGCTAGAAAAACCATATAAAATAGCAGGGTTTCCGAATCGATTCGCCTAGGTCCAAATCGATTCATCCCAAAGCGAATCGATTTGGCTGAGAAAACTATCTTCCTGTCTCAGCCCGAATCGATTCGGCATTAACCCGAATCGATTCAGGTTCCTAGACCTGTATCCCCCATTGCCGAATCAATTCGGGTTCCCAGACCTGTATCCCCCATCTTTAGCGAATCGATTCGCAAGGGGGCGAATCGATTCACCCTGGACGAAATGCCCAGTTATGGCTACGGGTTATATGAACCCTAAAATCCCCAAAACTCAATTCTTCAACTTCCTTCAACCTCAACAACTAATAATTCCACCAAATCATTCCTACACAACTACTAACTAGTAAATTCATCTCAAATCGTAATTAAATCGAAGATTAAGGGTTTAAACCCCAAAAATCCCCAAAACCCAAAGATGGTTTAAATCTAAAAAACATAACTATATATACAATTTATTCGCATTAAATCATACATTTGCAAGTAAGAAACTTGCCTCTAGTTTGTAGTCTCGATTTCTCTTCCCGAAGCAACGATCCCAAGCTACAACTTTCTAATTCTCTCTTTTCTCTCCATTTTCTCCCAAGCTCTCTCTCTCTCTCTCTCTCTCTCTCTCTCTCTCTCTCTCTCTCTCTCTCTCTCTCTTAGGTTTATAAACCTAAAAATGAGAAATAAATGAGTTTGCAAGACTAATATACCTAATTACATTAAGTTTACTCGTTTAAATGTTACTACACAATTAAAACGGCTCGTAACAACATAATTAAATTATAACTAGTCAAAAATGTCCCGGAACCCAAAAATACAACTAGGCCCTTATTTTGACTATCTCAACCATTTTCGAACTAACCGTACCCTCAAAATTGACATCCGGATTATCATATAATATTTTATGTTCCAACTTCATATTCAATCATTAGCAATGATCCAAATGGAATATAAGTCATAACCGTCGCTTAAAGCACAACGACGAAATAAAACACAATATAATGCTATTTACATTCACATAACAGTAAATATGCAAAACTTGGTAAATATGATCTCTTAAATCACTTAAAATAATATTTACTTCAACTTTCTTTCTTTTATAAAATTTACACACTAGGTAATTTAATATAAAATAATCACTCAAAAGTAAGGGGTATTACCCCGGTCGATCGCCCTCCTGGTCGCGGTCGATCGCGGGTCACAAATGTGGCCTAGACGACCTATTTTTTATATGTTATGGAAAGAGTGGCCCTTGTATGGTGTTGTTGTTGATTTGTGAGAACTTTATACTTGATATAGGAACATGGGAAAATGATAACCTTTCCATTTAAAACCATAAAGGCGTGTAGTTAGGATATAAGAGGAGAGAGAACCGTAAGGGGAGGCCATTCCCCACACTCTATTTTTAGCAGATTTAAACACACTCTCTCTCTAGCCTAAACTCCCATGGAAGAACATCCTTCTGCCCCAGGTCTTTATCACACTCACCCACCACATACACCCACCATTAGAAACCATTAAACCACCTTATCTCACCCTGGTAAAACCTATACATATTTTGGGTTGAAGAAGAGATGATGTTCTGGATGTTTATTAGGTATTTGAAGATGGAGTTTGAAGAAGGATCCTTAGGTATTGAAAAGAGTTCACATGAGGATGGAGAATGGATTCGTGGAGACAAGCTTGATTCGTATCAAATATTGCATATTTTCGCCCGTTATCTTTATGCATTCTAGCGCTTTTACGGTCCTAATGCCTATATTTATGCTCATTAACCAGATAACCTTGGATTTGGATATATACATGTTTTGCAGGGGTTAATTGTGCTTTTGTAGGTATTGGAATGCTAAAAGTGAGGATCCGTTGCATTTCGAAGAAATTTCATCGTCGGACGCTACTTCAAGGGCATTTTAGTCAATTCACATTTCTTATCCAGCTCATGGAAATTCCATGGATGCGTAGTTCATTGAATTAGCGTCGCGTGGCCACAAACGATGCGTCGTTTGGTGATCATTGTTATAATGGCGCCGTTGCTGGGGATGAGTTTATTTGAGACTTTATTTGATTTAGTATTTCATAGTATTTTCTTTCTATTTGTATTATTTGCTAATATTTTTGCAGGAGTTCCACATTTGAGCACTTAGAAACGCATGAATTCATTCTGCGCGCACCTATTTTGTGGAATTCGCCACTTCGAGCCATTTTTCGGGTAAGCATGTCTTATTCCAATTCTTTCGGTAATCATTGTTATAATTCTCAAAATTCCCGCAAACCTATGACTTTCGGTGAATACTTAGAATCCCAAAAATTTACAAATTCAAATATGACTTTGGGCGAGTATAACGAAAGTTAAAATTTGGGTTATTGGAATTTTGATGATGATGATAATGATTTTGGGCCTTTACCTCCTTATAATAGGAATTTTTAAACGAATTCGAATAGTTTTCAAAATTCCTATAATAATGGGTATTCGTTTTAAGTCCAATGGTAATTTTCAAAGTTCCCATTTTCAAGGATCCGCACCTCAAACTACGATATTCGGTGAGGGTTTGCGTATGCTTGAAAATGAGAAAATTGAAAATTATTATCGGGAATAAAATCGTTGTTGGGAGCAAGACTTGGATTTATTATTCGAATCCAACGACGATTTTGCTTTCCAGACTTTCGAAGTCGAGGAATGTTTTGAAACAAATGAGGACTTTGTGCCTAGTTTGGAATAAACCATTCTAGACTTTTCCCATTGCATAATAGATATTGAAAGTGAGGATGAAAATGAAGTAATATCTATTTGCAATGAAATGATTTCTTCTTTCGCCCCCAAAGAAGAACATTTCATTGAAAATGATTTATTTCCTTCGAAACTCAATCTCCACGCGATGATGATTCATCTCATGAGTTTGAATTTCTTTCATCCACATTTTTATTTTTTGTTATCACACCATCACAAGTACCCGATGATTCGGTTTCAAACTTTAATGTTTTAAACCTTTTCGCCGATGAGGAGTACATGCTCAAGTCACCCTCCACAATCGCATTTTTGCCTTTGTGTGCGCCACCTCCCATTGCGCTTGCTAAATAAGCTTTGATTACTCTCCCCGATGATATATCTAATGCCGTTTGGAACTTATTTTTCCAATTTTGATATTTCTCGCATTTTACCATTATCCCGAGTTTTCATCCCCGAACACTTTGAATCCGTACACACATATCCTTCGTTTTATACCCTAGCCTAGCCTACATTATAACCCTATACAAGTCCTATGTGATCTTAGGTCGATGTAATTTAAAAGTTGAAATAATTTTGATAATCTGTGAAAATGCATTTCGCCTCTTTTAATGTGCGGCATCTTTCATTGAGATTACAGTTTTTCATTTTATATATAGCATTCTTCTTTTGTGACATGTGTGCGGCCTAGTTTCCATTTACATTTACATTTACTCTTTATGCCCCCATGTTCCGTGTGTTACCTCCCTGTTTCGAGTGAATTCGCTTGATGAGTGTAATGCCCATGAGGATTGAATATATGCTTGCTTTAATGTTTATCCGGTTTATATAAGTTTTTCCCAAATAACACTTTGCATGTGCTCGTTCCCCTCCCACATTTTAAGGTTTCAATTCTATGAGGTGCATTCTATAATGTCAATGATTTGGACTTTTGTTTGAATTCATTCACTTTGCTAATAACGTGTGTGTCGCATATTGGTTTGGGCATATTTTGAGGAAACCATGTGATGTTTGTGGGTGCCATCCTTGAAAGCCCTCACGAGACGACACTCGTCCACTAGGGTAACCTAGGGGTTTAACGGCTTATTACATATGCTAAATGCAATCGTGCTCCCTATGAAAATGGCATTTATATTTTGATGCATATATACATCTTGTACCACCCTCTGTGGTATGGTTTTGTTTGTTTCATTACTAGGGACTGGCAATGTTTAAGTTAGGGGGTGTGATTCGTATCAAATATTGCATATTTCTGCCCGTTATCTTTATGCATTTGAGCGCTTTTACGATCCTAATGCCTATATTTATGATCATCAACCAGATAACCTTGGATTTGTAAATACACATGTTTTGCAGGGGTTAATTGTGCTTTTGTAGGTATTGGAACGCTAAAAGTGAGGATCCGTTGCATTTCGGAGAAGTTTCATCATCGGACGCTACTTCAAGGGCATTTTAGTCAATTCATATTTCTTATCCAGCTCATGGAAATTCCACGGATGTGTAGTTCGTTGAGTTAGCATCGCGTGGCCACAAACAATACGTCGTTTGGAGTTCGAACGAAGAAGATATGCCCGTCTCCGTTATTGGATCTTTTCCCCTTTTCATGGAACAAGGATTGCAGAAAATAAAGTACCGGTCGACCGCGTCCCTGGGATCGGTCGATCGCAGTTTTAACTTTTAACGTGGGAAGGAGACAGTAGGATTTTTCCTAAGGTACCGGTCGACCGCGCCCCTGCGACCGGTCGACCGGTTATGCCAGATATTTTGAGATCTTCCTTTTTCTTTTATTTTCTCTTTATTTATTTCCCACTTACTATAAATACCAATTTTTGTTGTGAGACTTAGGAGATCAGATTTTTAGGGTAGTTTAGTTTAGGTTTTGGGGTTTTGGAGAGTTCTTCTTCTTCCTCTCTTTGTTTGACACCCTTTAGGGTTTGTAAGTGGCACTATTCATTACCCTCTTCATTTATATAATTGTATTTCATTAATTTCTTGCTTTCTTGATAATTTACAAGCTTTCTAATTTAGGTTTACGTGCTTTCTAGTGTAGATTTTCCGCGTTTATTTACACGCTTTCATTTACCGCATTTTTTATCATGCTTTCTAACTAATTTAAATTAGGTTGTGTTTGAATGGAACTCACTCGGGTTGACGCATTGCTTTGCTTTGGTGATGGTGTTTACGGGTCTATTTCGGGTGCTTTATCCTAGTTATTGCACCTAGGAGATTTGACGGGGCATATCATGTATGTTCCGTACATACGACCTTTCGTGCATAATTTGCGGGATATTTATTGACGCCAAAATCATATTAGGCTTTTATGCGAATTTAGGGGAGTGACAACCCTTGGTTCAAATAACTGTCGAAACGAGACGCATTCTAAATAACTCATTGACCCATGTGACCATTTTATACTAATTAACTCGGGTGAAGGATATTCGACGCAACCTATAGTTTTATTGCTTTGTTAATCTAGTTTAAATACACTCGCCTATATTAATCATTTCCCTTTATGCATCTTTTTCCTTTTAGTTTGTGATCACCTTTTACACTTTTATTTCGGAATATTAAATCATATAAATTCTAGCAACTCGTCTCTGTGGATTTTCGATACCCGACTTACTGCTATACTCACCCGTTGAGTGTAGTCGTAATTTAGGTTTTTGTATAGTTCAGGTAAGACGAATTCAAAACGGCCGGCGCGTAGGTGACTCTCGCGTCGCGGCGAAACCCTGCCTATCAAAGATTTGGTGGGCTTTTAGAGACCCCCTTGAGGCCACCTTTGGACGTGGAAGATCCTCCATCTTCTTCACCATCTCCATCATTGTTAAAGCTTATTGAGGTGGGTAAACTAACATTGATTTATACTTGTTTAGTATAGTATGAATTCAGCATGTTTAGGTACATATATTATACTAAATATATGTAGGATCGATGTTAGTTTGCATTTAAGTGTTGGCTAGTAGTCATTTTATCATTTGTATGAAAATGGATTTAATAAAGGATGATTTAAAATGAGTTTAAAGTGTAGAAAATTTTAAAATATATGTCTCAAACATTTTATGTAAGAAAATGTGTTATAATGATGTTTTAAAGGGAACGAATGCAATTTTAGTAAATAAAAATGTATTTGGCTTGTTTGAACCATTTTGTGAGATTAAAGGATTATTTTCTATATCAATAAATGAAGACAAATAAGAAAAGGAGATTTCCATGTTAAATGCATATTTAAAGTATGTAAAATTTATTTAAAAGTAAAGTGTATTAAATGTTGAAATGTGTAAAAGATATGGTTTTACATTAATTGTGGTGTAAAAATGGATAGTGAAAGTTGAAGGGTTTAAATGTGTGAATAAACGTGAAGTGGGTGCTATGATACAAAATTTCATAAATAAAGTGCATATTTCAAATGTTGTGAAAATGGAACTTTAATATGTAAAAAGGTGTGATTTTATATATTAAAGATGTTAGAGTAGGAAGTAAGAAAGTGGGATAATTATGATATTGAACAAGTGCTAAAATGGTTAAAAGGTGTTTAAAATGTTAAGCTGAAAACTTAATGACCGTCTTTGGAAAAATAGCACTTGTTGAAGGATTAAATTGCAAATTTGGCATGAAAAGGGTGTAAATTAGCAATTTACTTAAAGTGGGATATTTTTAAGGAATAAAAATATCAATGAATATTTTTATATTAGTATGGTTGAAATTGAATTAAGTCCTAAAAGGCGTAATTGATTTTGGCATAAAATCGACGTGGTGTGAATAAAGGACTTAAGGGAGAAAGAAATCATTTTCCCAAGGGTTAATGGAAAAACGGGCGGTTAAGTCCGGATTTTGGATTCAGTCGGGTAAAAGGAAAGAAATGGAATAATGTGGACATGTGTAAAATGTTAAACACATTAATAAGGACTCGGATGCAACCGGGAATAAGCAAGAAGGGCATGGAATCCTTGGGTGAAAAGCCCTAAATTACTGGCCAGAGCATATGGTGCGCATAGCCGTCGGTGTGGAGCCCGTGTAAGTATGCGGCATAGAAAGATTATGAGAAAAGATAAAGGAAATATGGAACATATCAATAAATGGGTTGTGTGCTCAAATGTGTTAATACAGCCTAAATTGAACAAATGTAATAAATGTTCTGGTAAAGGTAAGCAACTTAATTGGTTAAACTCGTATTTAACACAAGAAAGTATTTTCAAATACAGTGAGTGCGTGTGTTGGAATGGTGATTTTCAACGAAAATAATAAAGCGTAGTGAAATGAATGAAAAGGGATAAATCTCGATACAGGAATGGGTTCGAATAAATCAAGTGAAATAGTTTCAAGTGTTGAACCAAGTGTGTTAAATAAAGTGAAAATGCTAAGTATAAACAAGGAAGTCTTTACTAGATTAAGGTAAACTAATATGGATAAGTAATATTTTGTGTTGCCCAGATTATGCTCAAGAGGGGAGGTGAATTGAGTTTTTAAAATATTTATTATAAATTAAAATTTAGAAAAATATTTAATTTATAACACTTTGACAAATTTCAGATTAATATAACTATAAAGAATAAATCAAGCAATATCAAATAAATGCAACCAATCAATTTAAACAACTAGAAATGCAGATTTTAACACTCTATAAATATTAAATTAATTTTTGTATTTTATATTAAGTGATATTCTGAAACTAATTATTTAACTCAAAAATTTATTATTTTAACCTTAAAAATGATTATGTCAAATTTCGGAATTAATTTAATTACAAGATAGTGTGCTGAAAATATTAACTCAAGCAAGTAAAATAAATAAATAAAAGTGCGGAAAATAAATGACACCAAAATTTAACGTGGTTCGGCCAAATCCCGGCCTACGTCCACGCGCCTAGAGCCCCTGTCTCCTTTGCGCTTCACTAAATTCTGATCCACTTTTATGGTAGGATCAAACCACCACTTTACAACTGAACAGCAAACCGGCTACATGTACAACTTCCGAAGCTAAAAGCCAAAGCTTCAAAAATAAATTTTAAGTACAGAGGTTTGGATGTTGAAACTCTTAAAATACGAATGTGAATTTGAGTTTCTTCTTCAAGTTCAAGGCAGCTTCACAGAGATTCCAATTTCTAGTCTCAAGTCTTCACTAGAAATCTTGTAGCAGAATAATGGAAGTATAAAAATCAGATTGCTCTCTATTTTTCGACTTTCTTTTTGTTTTTTCAGTTCAAGCTGCTTTCTTCTTGCATCTTCTATCCAAATATATTCTAAAAGAAATAGACGTTGGAGATTTTGAAAGATGGAAAACCTTGATCAACTTGAGAGCTTCATTAATTGTGAACTGAAAGATGAAGACCATCTCTTTTTCTTCATTGATATCTATCAAAATAATAAATGGTAGACTGATGGAGAGAGAATGTTAGAGACAAGTGAGATAAGAGATACGTAATAGAAGAAATCATCTCTATTCAAAACGTCACCAGTCACTCAGAGATAAAAAAAATTGTCCAAGAGACACAATTCGACAAATACAAATAGTCAGTACCAATATCTGATGCACAATTTATTAAAAGCACTGTGCGTGATAAGTGATTATATAAACAACTATTTAAATTTATACACTCATTACATATATAATATATGCTTTCGGCAAATATAATATATGGAGGTGAACTGTAGATCATTTAATAATTTGTAAAGGACAAAACTTTAAACTACCAGTCCACGCTATCATAACAAATAGCTGATATAAGTCTACTCAGTCGCAGGGTGCAGAGACAGGAGTGTATGGATAGAAGTGACCATAGCAGGCATTAAAGATTATGTAGAAATTCTCTCTCTATATATATATAATATATATCGCTGTAAAAGTTTAAACCAGAACTAGACTATTGACATAGTCGTAGCAAAAAAAATGTCCGGACATAAGAGTTTTAAAATTAAATGGCAGTGGGGATTATGAAATCTTGGTTAAGTCAAGTCACCAATAGAAAGCTACTAACCAATGGTTAAGACCGTATACATGTAGTAAAAAAAATAAGGATTCAAATTGTAAGTTTCCAAAACAACTAACATGTATGGCCGTTATCTTTTAACACATACCAGGTCTAGACGGATAAGTCTAGTAGCAGGTATCATGATAAGTGTGTAGGGTCAAATCACAATTAATAAGTAGCCGAACCAAGTTGGTGTATTCAAATTAGTCAATAGTAAAAGAACGAAACAAGTATAGTAGCTTAGCTAGGTTTTAAGTATTAAGGCACCACCAGGTTTGAAACTATCAAAAGACCGAGGCATGTAGCATTTCGGTCATTACACTGTCATGTAGCAGTTTGGTCACTACACTGATAAGACAAGACAAGGGGTGTAAGGATTAAAAAGTGGATAACTTTTATCCTGAAAAGAAGTAACCCATTTGGGTCTCTTAAAAAGCAAGCGTAGCTGTCAAAAGATAAGGCACGAATTGTGTACAATAAGTAACTATTATATAAATATTATATATAAACATTAGTACATGTGGGGCTAATATAAAAAAAGTATATAAACATTAACGTTGGAGCTAAATAAAGATTTGTCAGAGAAAATGTTTCACTTAATATAATTAACAATAAAAAATATTTAACATATGGATAAAACGTAAAATTAACAAAAATTCGGACACAAATGAGTAATGAATAAATAAAATAACAGCAATAGTATTTACCAGAATGACATCTCCAACTGTTAAAGTAGGTGGCACAATCAATCCATATCTTCTCAAGATTTTACACAATTTTATCATTGTACTATACGTCAATCAAGACTTATGCCTTTTCATGAGTTCCGATAGAATTGTCCATGAAAGCAAGTAGCAGGTATGATGTGGGACGTTATACCAAAAATAATAATTGTATTAACTATTATACAAATATATATATATATATATATATATATATATATATATATATATATATATATATATATATATATATAATTATACAATTAATAATAATAAAAGTATGTTTGGAATCATCAAAATCAGTCTATTAGTAATTAAACTAAATTAATTCAAGGGTTAATTACATTTTCAATTAACAATCTCCCCTTTTTGACGATGACAAACAACTTTACTCAAAATAATAAACATTGGCACAACAAAGAAAATAAAGAAAATTTACATACTTCTCCCCCTGTTTGTCATAAACAAAAAGGAATAGCAATAGGTCATTCTATAAAAGTAAGATGCAAAGAAAAGATAAACACAACTGCTGGTTTATTGATACTAAAAGGAAATTACATTTTCAGATTATTTATCATATGACATACATCATTGGGGTGTCCTTCAAGAAGGATTTCTTTCCCATTATCTTTCAACAAAAGTTTGACTGATTTTCCTGTGTAGGAACTAGTTGAGGAAGATTCAAATTTGGTGGAAGAGTTTGTTTGAGATGAAGTAGCCATATGAGGTGGTAAGACAAAAGGCCAATGAGGTGGAGTTACCCAAGGAGCAAATGGAGGAGAGAGAGCTATGTCATTAAGAGCTTCGGAATAAGAAGGGTATTTTTTGAATTTAGCATTACTTACACCTTTTATTTGAAGCTCACATTCTGCCCAAGTGGTATAAATCCCGGGTTGTTTTCCAACCCAAACAACATAGAAAGACTTCATGATTTGTTTGTGAAGAGGGGAACTCATATATATATATATATATATATATATATATATATATATATATATATATATATATATATATATATATAGGAGTGGTGAATGTCAGCTAGTGATAAAGATACTAAAGTTTGTCTACTAGTGATAAGGGTTTTTTGGAAAGTTGTGAAAATAATATCGATATAAATAATGCAAAAATTATAATTTTAAATCATTTATACATGCCATACCGAGTTCACGACAAATAAAGGTAAAACGATCTTCAGATAATGGTTTTGTGAAAATATCGGCTAATTGAAGATTCGTAGAAATAAATTACATTCATACGTCACCTTTTTGAACGTGATCGCGTAAAAAATGATGTCTAATTTCAATATGCTTTGTTCTAGAATGTAGAATTGGATTTTTGTCAAACATATAGCACTTGTATTGTCACAAAAAATTGGAGTATTGTGAAAGAATATTTTAAAGTCTTCTAATTGTTGTTTCATATATAATGTTTGAGCACAACTACTACCGGCGGCAATATATTCTGCCTCGGCCGTGGAAAGAGCAACTGAATTTTGCTTTTTACTAAACCAAGAAACTAGTGAGTGTCCTAAGAAGTGACATGTACCACTAGTGCTTTTTCTATCAATTTTACAACCCTCGAAATCCGCATCAGAATAACTTACAAGTTCGAACGATGTGCTTTTAGAATACCATAATCCTAAGTTTTTAGTACCATTTAAATATCTAAAGATGCGTTTTACGGCACATAAATGAGATTATTTGGGATTGACTTGAAAACGAGCACATAAACATACACTAAACATAATATCGGGTCTACTAGCGGTTAAATATAGTAGACTACCAATCATGCCATGATATAAAGTAGTATTAACAGATTTTTCTTTTTCATCAATATCTAAATTTATAGATGTGCTCATAGGTGTACCAAGTGTTTTACCATTCTCTAAGCCATATTTTACTAAAAGATCTTTAATATATTTAGATTGATTGATAAAAACACCATTTTTAGTTTGCTTAATTTGTAAGCCCAAAAACAAATTTAACTCACCCATCATGCTCATTTCAAATTCTTTTTGCATAAATTTAGAAAAATCTTTACATAAATTTTCATTTGTGGATCCAAATATAATATCATCAACATAAATTTGTACAAGAAGCATATCATTGTTAAGAATTTTTATAAATAGAGTAGAATCCATTTTTCCTTTTACAAAATCATTTTTAAGTAAAAATCCACTTAACCTATCATACCAAGCCCTAGGGGCCTGTTTTAATCCATATAAGGCTTTATTTAGTTTATAAACATGATTTGGAAATATGTTATTTTCAAAACCGGGAGGTTGCTTAACATAAATATCCTCACTTATAAAACCATTTAAGAAAGCACTTTTGACATCCATTTGAAATAATTTAAAGTTTTTATAACATGCATAAGATAATAACATACGAATGGCTTCTAATCTAGCTACGGGGGCATAAGTTTCATCGTAATCAATTCCTTCTTGTTGGTTGAAACCTTGTGCAATTAGTCTAGCTTTATTTCTTATAATCAATCCGCCATCATCCTTTTTATTTCTGAAAACCCATTTAGTTCCAATAATAGTTTTATCTTTAGGTGTAGGAACAAGTGACCAAACATTATTACGTTCAAATTGTAACAATTCTTCTTGCATAGCTAACAACCAAAACTCATCTTTTTCGGCTTCATTTATATCTTTTGGTTCAATTTGTGACACAAAAGCTAAATTATTACATACATTCTTTAAGGAGGATCTAGTAAGAATACCACTTGAAGGTTCTCCTAATATATTTTCAAAAGGATGATTATTAACGAATTTCCAAATTTTAGGTAAACTAGAGTCATTATCATTTTTATCTTTATTTGGAGTCATTCAGCATTAATGGTTTTATCAATACTAGAAGTAAAGTTTTCATTTAATTTTACTTCATTAATATATTTATTTAGATCTAAAACCTCATCATCATCTCTGTTGTTTTTAGCAAAAGAATTAGATTCATCAAAAGATACATGTATTGATTTTGAACAACTAAAGTCCTTTTATTAAAAACTCTATATGCTTTACTATAAAGTGCATACCCAAGAAAAATACCTTCATCTGATTTTGCATCAAATTTACCCAAATTATCTTTATCATTTAAAATAAAAACATTTGCTTCCGAAAACCTTGAAATAACTAACATTTGGTCTTTTATTTTTCATAATTTCATAAGGAGTTTTATCTAAACCTTTTCCAACAATAGTTCTATTTATTACATAACAAGATGTATTAACAGCTTCCGCCCAAAAATATTTCGGTAAATTATGTTCATTTAGCATAGTTCTAGCCATTTCTTGTAAAGATCTATTCTTTCTTTCTACTACACCATTTTGTTGAGGTGTCCTAGGTACAGAAAAATTATGTTCAAAACCATTTTTATCACAAAATAATTCAACATCTTTGTTATCAAATTCTCTTCCTCTATCACTTCTTATAAAGACAATATTGCAACCTTTTTCATTTTGAATTTTTCTACAAAATTTAGCAAAAACAGAGTGTGTATCATTTTTATGAGTAAGAAAGAAAACCCATGTAAATCGAGAATAATCATCAACAATAACAAGAGCATAATATTTTCCACCTAAACTAGCTACTTTGTTAGGTCCGAATAACTCTAAGTGTAATAATTCTAAAGGCCTATTAGTTGATATATCTCTTTTCTTTTTAAATGAAGTTTTGGTTTGTTTTCCAAATTGACATGCATTACACAATTTATCTTTAATAAACTTAATTTTGGGCAGCCCTCTAACTAACTCATTTTTGGACAAAATATTAAGTTGTTCCATGTTGGAATGACCTAACCTTCTATGCCATAACCAACAAGTATCATTTAGGACAGCTAAACACTTAACATTTTGTTGTGACAAATTATCAAAATCAAGAGTATAAACATTTTCATGTCTAGAAGCAATAAATAAAACATTATTATCTTTAACATTTTTTATTAGACAGTAATCTTCTTTAAATATAACATCATAACCTTTATCACACAATTGGCTAATACTAATTAAATTATGCTTAAAACCATCAACTAAAAGAACATTTTCAATGCAAGGGGAAAGATCCTTACTGACTTTACCTATGCCGATGATTTTGCCTTTGGAGTTGTCTCCGAATGTCACTAGACCTCCATCTTTGGCAATCAAGCTAGAAAACTTGCTTTTGTCACCCGTCATATGTCTTGAACACCCGTTGTCTAAGAACCACTTTGATTTGTTCGAACCAGCTCTAAAACAAACCTACAATGGACATTTAAATAACTTTTCTTTTGGTACCCAAAATGTGTTGGGTCCATACGGGTTAGCAAAGATAGGAGTCTCTTTAGGAATCCATGCCACTTTAGTAGAAAATCTATATTTGCAGAAATCTGAAAAATGGGTATGTCTTCCACAATATGTACATAAAGAATTTCCAATATTTTTAGAATAATTTTCAAAGCTTTTCTCATTTTTATTTTTATTATATCCAATTCCAGCCTTATCATACATCCACCTTTGGTTTCCGAGTAGCAAATTTAAATTTTTCTTTCCATTTACAAACTTTTCAAGACACCAAGTTAAATCCTTAATTTTAAGTTTCAATTTTTTATTTTCAGAAAAATGACTTGATGATTCTTTAATTCTTAGTTTTTCTATTTCAGATTTTATAGAGTTATTTTCAGATTTCATTACTTCTATATTTTCAAGGAGAGAATCATATTTATGTGATAAAGAATAATGTATTTTTTTAAGACTAATATATTTAGTTTTAAGTTAATCAAAATTGTAATAAAGTTCATCAAAAGCATTTTGAAGTTCATCATGATCATTTGAGGTTTCATATTCACTATCTGAATTAAAATTAGAAGATACCTCATCATCATTTACCATAAGGCAAAGATTTGCAACTTCTTCATCACTTGAATCTTCATCATTACTACTTTCATCAGAATTACTCCAAGTAGTAGCTTTCATGGTCTTTTTGTATTTTTCATTTCTTTTCTCTTTTCTATCATTCCTCCCTTCTTTGGCTTTGGGACAGTTTGGTCTGATACGGCATAACTCTTTGCAGTTATAACATCTTGGCTCAAACTTGGAGGATGACTTTGTGACACCCCGCCTAATTAAATACAGGGCGATCACTCCTTTATTAAATTAAAATCAAGGTGAACAGTTGGTTCATTCTTAGCATCACTGTCGTAAAAATAACTTTTCCAAATTTAACACCCTATTTAATTAAGCTAAGTGTCAAAACCAATTTTTAAACATTTCTTTCCAAATTTTATTTTTTTGAAAATAAAGATTTAATTATCTACAACAATTTAATATTTAAATAATCACACCATAATAATCCTGGAACATATAATCCAATTAATTTAAACATTCAACAATCAAAATCCCAACATTTAAACTTAGAGTAAAACATTCATGCTGAATAAATCCCAAAGTAACAACACTAGAAATAACTGAAAATACAAATATCCCAATAAAACAAATAAATAGTGGAAAGGGCGACACATGCCCAATAACTGAGAATGATAGAACTGGAATCAAGTAAATGAAATCGTCTAAGCAAGTGGCCTGCAACTCCCACCTAAGCTGCAACACGTTTCTTCCAAGGGATCCTAAGCAAGACGCCCCTGTGGCTGGGCACCTGTAATATATACATATATATTTAAGAGAGAGAGAGAGAGAAAAAAACGGGTCAGAGCCCAATAGTGTATATGATTTAAAAATTCGTTTAGCAAGTATTTAAAATGATACAGGCCAATGCAACAACATATTAGTGCGACAATCTCTTGAGGAATTCTCACCTCTCTTCTAATGTGCACACCTATCGCACTAACCTTCCCAGTGATCTATCTCATCATATATCACGCTATCCTTTCCCAATGGTTTAACTTATCTTAGGTTATTCGCAGGATTCAAAATTTAACGATTCAATTGTTTGAAAAGAATATTTCAATTAGTAACCAAAGTTCTCATTTTAACTTTAATAATCAATAAAGTTTTCCAGTGTCATATCATACTTTCTCAAAACAAGTATTTACAATTTGAGTTATCAACCATGTCCTACATATCAAATCACAGTAGGCAGTTTCAGATTTCAGAATTTCATATATATATTAACTACTCGTAAAATATATATATATATCATAACAGCACCCTAAATAAAAACTATGGTGCGGGCATACTCTACTATCCAATCCCCGTATCACTCGTACTAAGGGAAATACAAATTCAGAATCGCTCTCGAACTGTATTAACACGTACTCAAACAATATTGAGGCGAAGCATAGATTCCAAGTCTCTAAGAGGATGGCATATGTCTGCGTCTCTTAGGACCGTCTGAACTATCACTGCGATAGCCTGTACCAAGGATATCTATTCACGAACAATATGAGGCGAAGCATAGATTCCAAGTCTCTAAGAGGAAAGCATATACCCGCGTCTTTTAGGACCGTCTGAACTATCATTCCGATAGCCTGTACTAAGGATATCTATCTTCTAGGGTACAAGTCAATATCCCCCATAAAGGTCCCATCGAGATAAGACTATCCCAGCGCGGAAACCTCAGGGATAGCAAGTAGCGTGGGCATGTTTTTCACACATAGATAGTATATGCATACACAATCATATAACTATACTAATATTACCATATCAATATTAGGTATATCTCAAATTCCATAGTTACGACTTTTATCCTTATTTTCTACATTATTAGAATCGCGTATAAGGGTTCGTCTCTAACCTTAATTCGAAGGATTTTTCTAACTTACCACGTGATTGGACATAAATATTGTATATTTATTCCCCTAATTTCAATGCATTTGTGAACCCGAGTGATGTAACCCACATGGATTTAACGTACGTGTATGCTACTACTATTTGTTGGCAAGTATTTCGTGTTTCGTGCTTCTCTTATTGGTTTTACAGGTTAATTATGCAAGCAGCGCAAAAGAGAAAGCGAGAAAATGAAAGAAAAACTAAGAAGGCAAGTTCAAGGGCATTTTGGTAATTCTGCAGCCAGCTCCTGAAGCAGAAGTCAACTGGAAATTTGAAGAGCTCGGAACAATGAGAACACTGGAAGAAACGACACCCAAATCCGAGCTACGGTTGAGGAATTATGACCCGTTGAAGTTGAAGAAAAATCTAAGTGTTGAATGGGAGAAAAGCACCCCAGACCAACAAACCTTCGCGAACCCAAGGGCGAACCGGTTTGGGGGGCGAACCGGTTCGAGGAACATGCGAACCGGTTCGGGGGTCCTGTAGCGCGATTTTCCTCCTTTATGATGATTTGGCTCTAAGGTTTCCTTCTTATACAATATCAAAATTTCGTGGTTCCTTCTTATACAACATCAAAATTTCGTGTTTTAATCCTCTACATCACAAAAGATTTCCAGAGTATCATTTAAGTCATCATTACATGCAATTTCCTATCTCAAATTGGGTATTTCTTCCATACAATTCATCCTAATCATTCCTCAGCTAATATGAAAGATGCATCAACAAAATAAGCAAGATAAACACTTGCCTGGGATTTTTGGTGTTCTGATTTGTAGATGATTTTGGTGTGGTTGTTGGTGGTGGTGGCGGTGCAAACGGATGACTTTTGGGCCTCGAATTTGCCTTGAGAGCTCTCTCCTTCCTCTCCTATGGCCGTCACTTGTGTTTAGAGTTTCTAACCCTAGATGACAATCCAGATATCTGATATAACCCTTTGAATTTTCGTGGGTTTAATTACCCAAAAAGGTGAAATGTCCAAAACGCCCTCCCGAGGTACCAATTAGGCCTAAAAACGCCCCGAGACCCAAACTAAACCCCCGGGTACACTTTTCTAACTATCTCGACCCTTCCGGACGCGTTGGCGCACTCAAAACGACCATACGAACAACTTATAGAATATTTACTTTTATTTATCAATATTTAGTCCCGATGCGACACGGGCGCGTCCCGACTCAAATTTCCAAAATTGTCATTTTATTCACTCGTGACATTCAATATAACCAATATTACATATTACTTTGCTCATTAGTAATATTCAACAAATTTTCCATAATTACTAACTCTCGTCACGTTAATAATTATAACATAATTAATTTCTGAATTTTTATTAAACAATTAACTCACATTAAATTTAATAAATCCCCAAATTAATATAGCATAAAAATACGGGGTATTACAGACTTTCCTTCATGTGCCTTCTTTGAAAAGAATTTCTTGAATTTTCCAGAATGTCCCTTCTTTTTGGCAAGAAATTTTTTGAGTTTTCTGGTGAGAAGTGCTATATCACCATCTTCATCATCATCAGCTTCCTCACTTTCTTCTTCTTCCTAAATGGATTTGAAAGCAATAGTTTTGCTTGCCTTGGGCTTCTCATCTTCATCAAGTTCTTTGAGTTCCATTTCATGAGTAATTAAGGAGACCAACAATTCATCAAGAGAAATAGGTCTTTCTCGTATAACTTCTTTGATTGCTAGCTTCTTTGTCATAGAAGCAGATGGTAGTAACCTGAGAATATTACTCACTAATTCAGAGTCAGTATAAGTTTTACCAAGAGATTTTAATCCATTTATAATATTTAAAAATCTAGTAAACATATCAGAGATAGTTTCATCTGTTTTCATTTTAAAAAGCTCATAGTTATGAACAAGCATGCTAATTTGATCTTCTTTAACTTGACTAGTTCCTTCATAAGTAACTTCTAGTTTATCCCAAATTTCTTTAGAAGATTCACAACAATAAATTCTGTTATACTCATTTACATCAAGTGCACAATGCAAAATATTCATAGCTTTAGCATTTATTTGAATTTTCCTAATATCAACTTCATTCCATTCATTTTCTTCTTTAGGGACAGAAGCATTATTTCCTTTTAATAGGAATAAAAGGACCATTCATAACAATTCTCCAAACTTCATAATCACGTGACTGAATAAAATATTTAATTCTATTTTTCCAATAACTATAATCTTTTCCAGAAAATAGAGGAGGTTTAAAAATGGATTGACCTTCACCAAGAGATGTAATAACATATGCCATTGATCTTTAACTCTAAGATTGTTAAATCTAAAAATAAGAGGAGCACTAGCTCTGATACCAATTGTTGCCCAAATTATGCTCAAGAGGGGGGGGGGGGGGGGTGAATCGAGTTTTTACAATCTTTATTATAAATTAAAATTTAGAAAAATATTTAATTTATAACACTTTGACAAATTTCAGATCAATATAACTATAAAGAATAAATCAAGCAATATCAAATAAATGCAACCAATCAATTTAAACAACTAGAAATGCAGATTTTAACACTCTATAAATATTAAATTAATTTTTGTATTTTATATTAAGTGATATTCTGAAACTAATTATTTAACTCAAAAATTAATTATTTTAACCTTAAAAATGACTATGTCAAATTTTGGAATTAATTTAATTTCAAGATAGTGTGCTGAAAATATTAACTCAAGCAAGTAAAATAAATAAATAAAAGTGCGAAAAATAAATGACACCGAAATTTAACGTGGTTCGGCCAAATCCCGGCCTACGTCCACGCTCCTAGGGCCCCTGTCTCCTTTGCGCTTCACTAAATTCTGATCCACTTTTACGGTAAGATCAAACCACCACTTTACAACTGAGCAGCAAACCGGCTACAGGTACAACTTCCAAAGCTAAAAGCTAAAGCTTCAAAAATAAATTTTAAGTACAGAGGTTTGGATGTTGAAACTCTTAAAATACGAATGTGAATCTGAGTTTCTTCTTCAAGTTCAAGGCAGCTTCACAGAGATTCCAATTTCTAGTCTCAAGTCTTCACTAGAAATCTTGTAGCAGAATAATGGAAGTATAAAAATCAGATTGCTCTCTATTTTTCGACTTTCTTTTTGTTTTTTCAGTTCAAGCTGCTTTCTTCTTGCATCTGCTGGCCAAATATATTCTAAAAGAAATAGACATTGGAGATTTTGAAAGATGGAAAACCTTGATCAACTTGAGATCTTCATTAATTGTGAACTGAAAGATGAAGACCATCTCTTTTTCTTCTTTGATATCTATAAAAATAATAAATGGTAGACTAATGTAGAGAGAACGTTAGAGACAAGTGAGATAAGAGATACGTAATAGAAGAAATCATCTCTATTCAAAACGTCACCAGTCACTCAGAGATAAAAAAAATTGTCCAAGAGACACTATTCGACAAATACAAATAGTCAGTACAAATATCTGATGCACAATTTATTAAAAGCACTGTGCGTGATAAGTGATTATATAAACAACTATTTAAATTTATACACTCATTACATATATAATATATGCTTTCGACAAATATAATATATGGAAGTGAACTGCAGATCATTTAATAATTTGTAAAGGACAAAACTTTAAACTACCAGTCCACGCTATCATAACAAATAGCTGATATAAGTCTACTCAGTCGCAGGGTCCAGAGACAGGAGTGTATGGATAGAAGTGACCATAGCAGGCATTAAAGATTATGTCAAAATTCTCTCTCTATATATATATAATATATATCGCTGTAAAAGTTTAAACCAGAACTAAAGTATTGATATAGTCGTAGCAAAAAAAATGTACGGACATAAGAGTTTTAAAATTAAATGGCAGTGGGGATTATGAAATCTTGGTTAAGTCAAGTCACCAATAGAAAGCTACTAACCAATGGTTAAAACCGTATACATGTAGTAAAAAAAATAAGGATTCAAATTGTAAGTTTCCAAAACAACTAACATGTACGACCGTTATCTTTTAACACATACCAGGTCTAGACGGATAAGTCTAGTAGCAGGTATCATGATAAGTGTGTAGGGTCAAATCACAATTAATAAGTAGCCGAACCAAGTTGGTGTATTCAAATTAGTCAATAGTAAAAGAACGAAACAAGTATAGTAGCTTAGCTAGGTTTTAAGTATTAAGGCACCACCAGGTTTGAAACTATCAAAAGACCGAGGCATGTAGCAGTTCGATCATTACACTGTCATGTAGCAGTTTGGTCATTACACTGATGGGACAAGACAAGGGGTGTAAGGATTAAAAAGTGAATAACTTTTATCCTGAAAAGAAGTAACCCATTTGGGTCTCTTAAAAAGCAAGCGTAGCTGTCAAAAGATAAGGCACGAATTGTGTACAATAAGTAACTATTATATAAATATTATATATAAACATTAGTACATGTGGGGATAATATAAAAAAACATATATAAACATTAACGTTGGAGCTAAATAAAGATTTGTCAGAGAAAATGTTTCACTTAATATAATTAACAATAAAAAATATTTAACATATGGATAAAACGTAAAATTAACAAAAATTCGGACACAAATGAGTAATGAATAAATAAAATAACAGCAACAATATTTACGAGAATGACATCTCCAACTGTTAAAGTAGGTGGCACAATAAATCCATATCTTCTCAAGATTTTACACAATTTTATCATTGTACTATACGTCAATCAAGACTTATGCCTTTTCATGAGTTCCGATAGAATTGTCCATGAAAGCAAGTAGCAGGTATGATGTGGGACGTTATACCAAAAATAATAATTGTATTAACTATTATACAAATATATATATATATATATATATATATAATTATACAATTAATAATAATAAAAGTATGTTTAGAATCATCAAAATCAGTCTATTAGTAATTAAACTAAATTAATTCAAGGGTTAATTACATTTTCAATTAACAATTTGAAAGTAAAACAGTTAATGCATTGGCATGTGTATTCACTAAAGGTATACGTACATAGCTATATATATATTTTCGCATGCATGTGGTTATAGTGTGTGAGTATTCTGTTATGTCGTTCGTTTCTATACTGTTCATATAAATCCCACTGTGCATAGGCTCACATCCCCCACTTTGTTACGGCAGGTTGGAAGCGATTTCATATTTTGAGGGCGTTATACCTGTAAGTATATTTTATTTATGTTTACGTTAGTAGCTTTATTTACTTGGACTTCAGGGTGCTCCCCACGGGTCCCTCGCGTAGTTTACCTTAAAATCGGTATCGCATGCTAAACAAGTGAAGCGTTAATTAAAATAAAATTGGATTAGCAACATTTTATTTGTTGTTCCATTTCACTTCACACCTAACGCTCGAGACGGATCGGGTTGACTCATGGGTAACCCACAAATTCGGGTCGAGCATTACAGAATGTTAATTTCAAGCGAAAAATAAAAAAATTGGAACAAAAAAAGTTTTTTTAGGACCAAAAACTAGGTGTGGTGTATGAATGATGTATAGAGCATGATGTAGGAGAGAATTCTCATATATATATATAAACACACACTTACACTGTTACGCACACACCCATACACATAACACACACACACATACACACACACACACACACACACACTCCTACATACATATACACGCACACATACTATACATATACAATATATATATATATATATATATATATATATATATATATATATATATATATATATATATATATATATATATAGAGAGAGAGAGAGAGAGAGAGAGAGAGAGAGAGAGAGAGAGAGAGAGAGGGAGTCTCTCATGCGAACTCCCTCCTATACATACGTGCGTACGTTTTTTATTTTACACGAGGCCCGCGATTAAAACCATCAAAAGTTAATACTCTCTCACCTCTCTCACCTGGCCCAACAGCCAAAATGTCCACTCTCTCACCTCTCACCTCTATCGTCGAAACAGAACTACAACTCACGATTTCCACGACATTGAAAGCTTACATAACCAAACCCTTACATACCATATACAAACAAACCTTTACAAAACATAAGACCAAACAAACCTTAAAGATATTACCCTTTACAAAACCGATACAAACAACTTTTATCATGTTTCTTGGAGACCATTGAATTTCTTAGAGACCATTGAAGCTTGTTTTGTAGGCATGTTTCGATTTTTTTAAGTTTCAATATTATGTACCTGTTATCATGTTTTAGGTATGATAATAAAAAAAGAAATAGCTATTTAGAACGTAATTGTTATTAGTTGATAATAACAGCTATTAAGACCTTAGCTGTTAAGAATGTACGTGTTATCATGTTTCAATATTATTGTATTTAGGTGATAATATAAAAAAATAACCCATCATTTTCAAATAAAAAATAGTTGTTATTAAATCATTTTTTAGGTTTTCAAATAAAAAAATGACCCATCATTTTCAAGAATGTAGATGTTATCATTATTTTTTTTTTTTACTGAAATTAGTTGTTATCATTTTAAAAAAATGACCCATCACTGTTAAAAATGCTATTGGTTAATTTTTTTGCAGTTATATGGAAAATGATTATGATGATGTGGGGAGTATAGGAGATGAAGATGGAGACGATTTAGAGAGTCGACATAATTTAGAATTAGTTATTGTGGATGAAGGTGGATACGTCCATGTTGATTAGAATTTGGAGGCATCTTCTTTAGAATATTATCCTCATGCCCCGGAGGATATCACTTCCAAACTAGTCCAGGAGTTTCAATCCTTATAAGAAGTCCACGGTTTTTATAATGTGTATTCCAAAGTCGCAGGCTTTAGTGTTTGAAAGTGGAGCGAGAAAAGAAAATGTGGAATTGATGAGATTATTAGGAAGGAGTACGTACATTTTAAAGAAGGCAAGAGTAAGTTGATTGCAAACTCAAATGCTAAAAGAAAGCGAGGGTAGTTAACGAAAGTTGTCGTGCTAGACTTGCTCTCGTGAAGGGTGCAATTGGGTCATTCATAGTTAGTCAAATTCTCGAGGGTCACAATCACCCATTGTCTACCCTTGGAAAAACACATATTTTGTGATCTCACCACAAACTTTCAGAATCTTAAAAGTGTTTGGCCCAACAACTTAATGCTATTAAGATCCCACACATCAATAATTCAATTTTCTTGGGTTACATGCGGGATATTTTGAGAACATTGGATGTATGCAAAAGGATTTGTATAATTACGAGAGGGACTTGCGAAGAAAGATGAAGGATTTGTATAATTTTCTTGGGTTGTGCTTTCTTGGGCGATGAGACGGTCGATTCATTCATATGGTCATTCAACCATTTTAGCGATGCTATGTTGGGTGGAGCCCCTAAAATGATTATCACTGATCAAGATCTGTCAATGACAAAAGCAATATCACAAACCCTTCTTAATACGTTTCATAGATAATGCAGTTGGCACATATTGATAATTTTTTTTGAAAAGATAGACTCTATGACATACAATGTTTATTATAGTGAGTTCTTGGATTGCATTTAAAATACAGAGTTGAAGGAAGAGTTTGATATTAAGTGGATTGATTTTATTCATAGGAGTGGCTTGAGTGGCTTGAATGATAATAAATGGCTACACAATATATTTGACATCCGTTCGACTTGGGTTCCTTGTTATGTGAATCACGTTTTCTCTGTCAGCATCTCGAGTTGCCAACGAGCGGAGAGTGATCATTCATTCTTCAAAGGGTATGTGTCCCAAAAAAATTCATTAGTAGACTTTATAATACACTTTAATTGGGACCTTCTTCGGCAATGTCGCGAAGGAAAAAATTTGGACCACAAAGATCTAATAGAGAAATCGAAATTAATTTTTGAAAATGAAGTGTTGTTGTAAATGGTAGACTAATATACACATTTGAGAAATTTCAAGATGAGATGCGGAAATTTTTGAATTATAAATTTGAGCAAGTGAACGAGGATTGTAATAAAAGTGTGAACAAGGTTACTCGAAAAAAAAATAGAGTCGTACAAATATCAAACTATTACATTTGACAAGGTGTCCAACTTTAGTACATATACTTATCAGAAGTTTTAAAGCATCGGGATCCCATGTAGACATATTTTATCGTACTTGCAAAAATTACATAACTTTGAAGAATTGTCGAACCCTTATATTTTGAAGCGATGGAAAAAAACGGAAAAAATTGGGATGTTGTCGAGGGCATGGTAATTATAAATGATAAGAAATCATATTTCTCAAATCGGGATCGATTAATTCAAATTGCTTTGAATTTGGTTGATAAGGCCCTTACAAATGAAGACATGATGAGAGTTTACACGGATGTTTTAGATGTTGCAAATAATAAAATCAATCAAATTATTGGTGTTGATAGATGTAGTGTGAGTGATATGAGAGTTGGTCCAAGTGCGCGGGTGGAGGAAAGTTACAATGAGCCAAATCAAGTATGGGCAAATGGTTGTGAAAAAAGACGTAAAGGAGGAAAGGAAAATGCATTTTGAAAGGCAAAACAGAACAAATCTCGTTGTTGTAACGGTTGTGATTTAATTGGCCAATCACGCGATAAGAGGAATTGTCCCTTTGCAAATGGGTATGCATTATCTTTTTATTCTATTTAAATTTTCCATTTGAATAATAAATGTTTATATTGTATTCATTAAATTATGTTTCTGTCTTTTATTCAGTGCACATGCTAATGTAGACGCTAACACATTCGTGAGTTTGGAAAACGACGATGACTATTCGACAGACGAAGCCTCCAGAGATGATATTATCATTTGAATGTTAACTGCCTTATGAATCATTTGAATGCATTTGGCAGTTAATCTTTTGTATTTGAATGGTAACTACCTCATGCTAATGTTAACTGCCTTATGCTAATATATTTGGCATTTAAATGTTAACTTCCTTTGATAGGGAATATTTTGTATGAATGTTAATTACCTAATGCTAATGTATTTGGCATTTTCATTTGAAACTTTTGCATGAATCATTTGATAAAGAATATTAGTTGCGTGTGCATGCTAATGTATTTTTCATTATTTGGCAGTTAATCATTTGAATATTTTGTATGAATCATTTGAATGTATTTGGTAGTTAATAGTCATTTGAATCTCTATCTTTTGCATAAATCATTTGAATATATTGAATCCTTGGCAATTAACTTTTATTCGTTATGTAGATAATAGAGAATATTAGTCTTCTATTCATTCTATTCATTTTCTGGTAGTTAACTTATATCATTTACCACTATATGAGTAATGAGTGTTAGAGAGATTTTATGCTACATACCAGTTGTTGATACCAAATTTAGTTTGTTGACGTGGACCAATTATGTGGAGACACGTGTCAATCTACATGGCACTCGTAAATATTTTTTGAACAACACCTTGACTCCGAGGAACTCAATCTCCCCGACCAACTCATGGTGCTCCGAGCAACAAGTGCTCTCTGAGGAACTTTATTGTACCGAGCAACTCATGTATACCGAGCTACTTAGGCGGTCCGAGCAGCTTAGGCGGTCCGAGCTGCATCTCGTATAGAGCATTCGTATCCGGATAATTAACAGATTGACTGCGCATTAAATGCCCATTATTATCACACATATGTACACGCCTATTGGACAACTATGTACAACATCAGGGCTATAAATACATTGTATGATCCTCATTGTAAAGGGACTCGGAAATTCTTGGAAAAAATTATTATCGAGAATTCCAAACAAACAGTCAATAACAAAACAGTGGACGTAGGCCATTCCTTCAAGGCTGAACCACTATAAAATTCTGTTATCTTATTTATTTTTATCCGTGATTGAATAATTAGAGATAATCTAATTTTTTACATCAACAGATTGGCACCATCTGTGGGAACTAATGCAATTTTCTTTTTTTACCAAAATCATTCATCATCAATGGCAGATCATCCAGAATCCACGAAATGCTGGGATTCCTCCGAATCCATCCACTCCTCTAAAAGTCCAAGATCTAGCCGGAATAATGGCTAATTTAGCCCAAGGCCAAACTGCCATGCAAGAAACTATGTGACAACTCATACAAACTGTCCAGGGTGGAGTATCTATCTAGTCAGGACAATGAAGCGTTCAAAGAAATACCCGCTTACCTTTTAGGCGAACGTTACTCTCAGAAGAATCTCGATCCAGACGCACCGATTCATATCGTACTGAGAGATCTCATGATCCCTCTTATCAACCTGGGCGTACTTCCTCAGTGCGAGCTACAGATACTCAACAAAACATCACTCTATCTCCAGAAAGAACAAGTGCTCTTGAAAGGTTGAGTAGGGTCTCTCCTTTTGATCGTTTGGGCCCTAGGAGGAATATAAGTCCTCCTAAGATTGTGTCGAGGAACTTTCAACGACCATCCGACCTAAGGGAAGGTTCCTAATCACGACCAACTGCTCGTAATGAAAGATCCCAGGAAGCAAATTCAACACGATCAGTTGCTCGGACCAACAGGCCCGAGGAGGGTAATGAAGCATGGAAAGGCTCTATTCAAAGGTTGGAGGATAGACTAGGGGAAATGGCTAAGGCCAAGAACCCTCAACAAAGAACTTTTGTCCGAAGGACGCCTTTTATCCAAGAAATTATGGATTTTCCCACACCATCAAAGTTCAAAGCACCCGTTGTGACTCATAAGTATGATGGAAAAACTGACCCTGTCCTTCATATAAAATAATACCAAGCTGCTGCCGATATCAATGCAGTGCCGGATGATATGAGATGTAGGGCATTTTCTGGAACTCTTACCGGATCTACCCAAATATGGTACAATAATCTTCCCAGGGGAAGATTTTAACTTTCTTTCAACTGGCCGAGCTCTTTATTCACTACAAAAAACTACCCCTATTATGACACTTTAAAAAATGACAGTTTTAAAAAAATGTCTTTAAAAGCATATTTCTCTTATTTACATGACATATTAATTATAAACTGTCATTATAAGAATATTTATATTAATGTACACGACCTTTTTAAGAGAAGAGTCATATTTAATGGTATATATTATGACTTTTATTTTATAAGAATCCAAGTAAGATAACCTATTACGACATCTTCAATCCAAAATTTGGTCTAAAAATTTTAGTCCCGCGCTCTTTCCCTCCAACTTTCTGTCGAAGACTTTTCCCAAAACCACCTTCGTTTTCTCCTTCCCCCATTTACTCTGGTACTTTCTCTCTCACACACACACTCTGCTACCACCCCATCTCGTTCTGCTACGTTGTATCTCATTCTTCTCACGCCGGAGGTTTTGCACCCGGATTCCATTGTCACCATTGGCTTCTGCTCAGGTAAGCTTGTGTTAAATTCATATAACGAATGATTAGAATCCTGACTTATTGATATTTTTCTATACCCGATTTCTACTCAGGTAAGTTTCCACAAAATGTTTATTTCTCTACCCTAATAGATCTCATGTGATTTTTGCATCGGGCTAATTTTCACAAAAATCTGAACATGTTCCTAACTTGATTTCGGGTTCTCTATGGTGTATACGCGAAACTTGGTTGCATAACATAATCACAATCATTATGCATAGTTGTAGACTATTGGAGTGATTGTAACAAAAAATGTGTATTTTATCTCACTCTAGGAGTAAAATGGTTTGGAACTCGTTTAGCCTGTATACCGCATAGAACCCCCAAATATAGGTTTGTGATTTTTTGGTGTGTAATTCGACTGATGTGCTTTGTTTCCCCTCAAGAGCCTCGACAGGGGGTCTGAGTAAATTTCTTGGCTAAATCCAAGTGTGTGGGATGATCCAAAAATAATTTTTGATTGTTGTTGTGTTAGTTGGCACAAAATGTTAATTTCTCTACCCGATTCATTCCACTTCATTCTGTTAAAAAAATAAATAAAGGGGGGAGGGAAAAATGCAAGAAATGACCTAAACGGACAAATTGATTACAATACCCCCTAATCACAAGGCCCTTTTTAGGGACACATGATTGAAATAGTTCAAGTAATTTTTTGCAAATTCAGTAGTTCAGGGATGTATTTTACAACATAGGTGATAGTTCAGGAGGTTTACTATAATTTGACCTATAAAATCATATAGAATTTCATGTCCTTGAGTTCCTTGATAGAAGGGAGCAGCGTGAAGTTTTCAAAGATTGGCGTTTCTGACTTCTTGATGTTTTTGGTGAACAAATGTTATTGAATTAATCAACTTCATACAGAGAATGAAAGAATTACAAGCCGACGAGGCTAAGAAAAAGATGATTAAACATAGACCTGTTCAATGCTCTGGGCTCCAATATAACTTCATGCTTGATGATAATACTAACGTGGATGATAGGTTTGATTCTAAATTTCTGCTAGTAGGAATTTTACACCATTCTACTGCAAAATGAAGGACATATATTGCAGTATATATCATATTGTTCTACTTCACGACCTGATCTATTATTCTTTATCATGTGTAGAGTTTTTGATATGGATGGTGTTAAATTGGTGGTGGATAAAATTTCATTCGACTTTGTAAAATGTGCCACTGTTAAGGAGTTGATTCGCTCTGCATTCCAGGTCAGCTCATAATGTCCACACTTTTTGTTTGTGTATCTAATCACCATGTGTCCACATTTTGAGTAAGAAATATTTCCATCGTTGATGTTATTATGAGAGTCGTCCTTAAATATATCCATCACTAATTAGCATCTGGGAATATATTCAGTTCATCAGTTATTGCAAAAGTACTAAATCATAAGATAATAGAGGTTATTAGTTTCTAAGATATTAATATCACTTAGTCATGGGAGAAAACCAAAGGATATTAGTCATCGTATCTTGGTGAAATACCATGATTTGAAATAGTGAAAGATCATCCCAACTGTGACAAAAGTTAGTGATTAATCAGACCAAGCTAGAGATATCTGTCATGGGACTTGTAAAACACCCAAATATAATCGATCTTAATCTTTGCGCAAGTTGATTAATATCATTTATAATTTGTTTGGTCTGATAATCCTCATGACAATAATGGTTAATCTTAGTGAGCTTGTTTGGTCTTATATCATGAAGACTTAGTGCTATTTTGTGCAAAACTAACATCGTCTTTTGGGCATAATATATGGTGGCAATGAGTTTTCATCGGCTTTCTGTTGTGTGACACAAAACTTTGTTATCCTGTCTATGTGCTAGTTCGTATGGTTACACGGTACATGTTGGCTGTAGTTGCAGACATGAAAATTAAAATTAGGAGAACTTGCTTCCATGAAACAAGCACAAATAATTTAGGGAAAAACAATATTCTTCTTTGTTGAGTGTTTGGTATCTATTGAAATGGTTTTGAGAAATCTTTGGGACTTTGGTAATGTAACATTGGTCTTTCTTGGGTTCTTCTTATGTTTTCTTGTGCTTTGTATGATAACAGTTTATATTAACTATCCATCAGTCCACACCCTTTGCGTGTGCGATGCATAGATGATAAAATAAAGACTATGCAATAATAAAGTAATAAATATAAAGAAATTAAAGAAATTTATACATTAGAACTATAATTAATTTTAAAGTTTGAAAACAAAAACATAAGTTCCCTATTGTTATTTAAAAGAAATAGATTGCGCAACATCATCTATGGCTGAGAAATAACACATTTAAATTCTAGATTTTTGTAAAAGACAATACATTCAGATACTCCTATTTAATAATAGAAAAATAAATTTATAAATAGTTATATATTAGTTAGTAACATTTTTAAACATTTTTTTGTAGATTTTCACTTGCTTCATATAATTATGATTGAAAAACTAAACTTTATTTTAGCGTTCTTATTAAAGGAAATACTCACTACATTATAACGAGAACAATATTGTGAAAAAAATACAAACTCAATAGATATAGATACATGCTTAGGTATTTGAAATCCTCTTAGTTTTATATAGTAATGCAAAACTAGATTGTGTTGGATGTAGGAGCAGGAAGTGGTATTCTAGCTATATGGTCATCACAAACCGGTGCCAAGCAGGTGTATGTTGTGGAAGCTACTAAGATTGTGGAACATGCCCGCTAAGTTGTTAAAGAAAATAATCTTGAAGATGCGGTTGAAGTGATTGAGCGTTCAATGGAGGATATTACTTTTCCGGAGAAAGGTAACCTTTAGTATGCATCGGAGTTCAACTGTTTTGTTTTGCACGATTTTCTATTATTTTATTTCCTAACTTATATGAGGTTTTTGTGTGTTATTAGTTTTTTCCTAGTTTAAGTCTGGAAATTGATTTTGGACAGTTGAATTCATTATCTCATAGTGGACCTCCCTTTCTCTTCTTTCTTAATTGTAGTTTTCGCAACTCAGCACAATATGACCTAATGGTTAGTCAGCATATCTGTCTATTTTCATTAGGGATATTTTCTTCTTTTTTCATCTTTATTTAATTACACATGTAAACATAAAGAAGCAAAATGGAATCAAAGTAGTAATATAATGATTCAAGGGCTTATTTTCTTCTTTTTTCATCTTTATTTGTCTACTATATATATATATATATATATATTATAGGCCTAGAATACGAGTTACCGTGTTCTTTGATTCAAGGGCTTGAAATACAAACCTTTTGGAAAAATGGAATCAAAGTAGTAATATCGCGAAGATAATATAACGGGTTGAAAAGAGGATGTATGTTTAGATTATATAGTCGTATTTCAGTTCTTACCGTATTCAATAGTATCCTCATTTGTTTATATCCCCGCACAGTAAATATTTATCGTTTGATGATCACTGAGATAAATGTTTTGTTATGCCCGTGGTGGCCTTTATATTTTCGTTGATTGTTAATCCCCAAGGTGGTATTTATATTGTTATTATTGATAATCAATGTTCATGGTGGTATTTGTATTGTTGTTATTGTTGACAGTGCATGTCTGTGGTGGGATTTATACTGTTGTTGTTAATGATGTTGAATACCCGAGGTGGGATTTATATTGTTGTGGTTGGTTAAACATGTCATGTTTAATTTTGGATTATTAAAAAAATAACGGAAACTCTGTCAAAACTTCCATAAAACCTTCCCCACTTATCTCTCCCACGCCTTATTAAAGAATGAAGTAAGAATTAACTTTAAAATTATGCAAATGTTTATTTTTTTGATGCTCGATATTATATTAAAATATAATTATTGTTTGAGCTATTTTCTTTATATGGTGAATCTGTTTTAGTTTTTAACTACTATTTGTTTCCTTATTTTGTTCAGATATCGATCCCGTTGTTTCCTATTGCGTATCCGATGTAGCTGTTGCTAAATTGGGTTTTCATGCTACACTAATGGAGCCACTGTTGCAGTTTAATTTGCTTGTTTTTATGTCTATAGTAGTTTTAGATATCGTTTTATTTGTGAGTTGTCCAGAAGTCTATTGGGAAACTGTTGGTGTATATTTTTTTTAATTTCTAATGTTAATGACATTTTTTGTACTTATTGTTCAAGTTATATTGGTACTTGGAATTTGCTACTTTGAGTATGGAAATTTGTTCTTTGAATTGAAAAATCATAGTTCTATGGATTACATCTTTGTGATATTTGAATAATATAATAGAATTCAATGCAACAAAAGAAAGGAAAAAAAAACTTTAATGACGGTTTACTGTTCACATATAAAAACGGGTATGTTTTATGACTGTTTTATGTACGCTGTCATTATAATTAACAAAGTAACTGTCGTAATAGGTACCTTTTATGACGGTTTTTAAGAAAAATTGTCGTAATAGGATGGTTTGTTATGACGGTTTTTCCAACACCACTTTTATTATGACACACAACATTATTGTTAATGATGCTTTGTATGAATAACTGTCATAATAGGATGGTTGTTATGACGGTTTTGTCAACACTGATTTTATTATGACACACAACATTACGACGGTTTTTAAAGATTTGAAAACCGTCATAAAAAACCTTTTATGACCCTTTTTCCCCGTCATAAAAATGTCTATTTCTAGTAGTGATTGGAAATTTCTGTTTTGGAGCAAAACCAATTAAACGAGTAGCACACTTGTTAAGTATTAGACAAAAAGCCGGTTAGAGCACCAGGAATTACATAACTCGTTTCAATAACGAGAAGCTCGAAGTTATTGATTACGAGAAAAAGACAGCAATTACTGCTTTGATGAGTGGACTATTGCCAAATAAATTGTACTACACTCTGGCCAAAAATCCGCCTAGGACCATGTCAGAACTAATGGCAAAAGCAACCAAAATCATAAATGCCGAGGAAGCTGTGGCTGCAAAGAAGAACATGGACACTAAGGAGACCAAAGTTGAGGTCGAGAAGGTATAAAAGAAGGATCAGAAGAACAATTGTGGTAACAATCAATCAAAAGCAAAGCCATCATGGGAAATGTTGAAGAAATTTGGAAATTATACTCCATTGAAAGTAGACATAAACCACGTCTTGGAAGAAATCAAGAACAACGAGGAGCTAAACTGGCCAGAGAAAATGAAGACAAATCCTGACAAGAGGAATAAGGCCAAATATTGCGAGTTCTATAAAAACCGTGGTCACATGACCAAAAATTGCATAGCTCTTCAGAATGAAATTGAAGCACTCATCAGACGAGGAAAGCTGGCCAAGCATGTTGATCGTAGAAATGAGGGAAAGAACAACGACCTAGCAAGACAGAGATCTAGATCTCCTCGTCGAGCAAAAGAAGACAAGAAAAGAAATCATAAAGATGATCCAGAAGAAGACCCCGATCTCCCCAAAAGATCAAGACAGCCAGAACGTGAGGTATTTTCAATTCGTTTTGGATCACTTGATTGTAATGTTATTACATGTGGAGATGCAAGAGGTGGAGACCTTACTGCAGAGAGGAAAACTTACCTCAATGAGGCTCAAGCTTGTTCATATATTCAGCGAATAAATCTAGCAGAGGATGACCGCCCGAGGAAGGTAAACAAAGAAAAACTGGTCATCGGTTTCTCCAAGAACGATCTCGCAGGTGTGTTATATCCTCACGATGATCCATTGGTGATCAAAATGAGGATGAAGGAAGTAATGATCTCAAGAGTACTGGTGGATAATGGTAGCTCGGCGAATATCATGTTCTACTCTTTCTTTGACAGCTTAAATTTAAAGTTGTCTCAGTTGGAGCCTTATCACAGGCTCCTCCTCTGTTTTACTGGCGAGAAAGTTTTTTCACTTGGGATGATCAAGTTGGATATGTTCATCGGTACATGGCCTGCTTGTCAAACAGAAAGAGTGCGCTTTTTTGTGATGGATAAGAATGTTCAATCAGCTTACAATATCATCATGGGAAGAGTAGGATTGAAGAAGTTCGAAGCAGTACCATTTACTGTACATCAATGCCTAAAATTTCCAACCAACTTGGGGTAGGAATTGTGAAGGGTGACCAAAAAGTAGCTCGGGAATGCTACTATTCATCTACCGAGCAGGAAGAACTGGAGGAATCTAGGAAAAAGACCACTACCTATCAAGTGGAAGAAATTGAAACATTAGATCCCAGAGTCGGGTCGCAGCTCGTAAAAGGCCAGGTGGTGGAAGCCACTAAAAATGTCATTCTGGACGACGAACACCCGGAACGAACAACTCAAATGGGTTCGTCGTTGGATGCCTCACTAAAATAGGAATTGATAGTTTTCCTAAAAAGCAGAAAACAGACTTTGGCGTGGAGCCATGAGGACATGCCAGGGATAAACCCAAATTTCTTATGTCACGAGCTCAATGTGAACAAGGAAATCAAGCCAGTGAAGCAGAGAAGAAGAGTGTTCAGCCCCGAAAAGAACCAAGCTATACAAGAGGAGGTCGAGAAGCTCCAGAAAGCTTGCTTTATTGAAGATGTCAAATATCCAGACTGGTTAGCAAATGTGGTGATGGTGAAGAAGAAGAACAACAAGTGGAGGATGTGTATAGACTTCACCGATCTCAACAAAGTATGCCCAAAGGATCATTTTCCTTTGCCCCGAATTGATCAATTAGAAGATGCTACCTCGGGACACGAGCTGTTGAGCTTCATGGATGCTTATTCTGGTTACAACCAGATTAAAATGAAACCTGAAGACAGGGAGAGTACCTCTTTTATTACCCCAAGGGGAACTTATTGTTATAATGTTATGCCTTTTGGATTGAAAAATGCAGGTGCAACATATCAACGGCTGATGAACAAGGTGTTTGCAAAGCAAATCAGTTACAATATGGAAGTTTATGTCGACGATATGCTGACAAAAAGTAAGAAAACTGCTGATCATCTAATTGACTTAGGCCAGACCTTTGATCAACTAGATAAATATCAAATGAAGTTGAACCCTACTAAATACATATTCGGAGTACGAGAAGGCATGTTCCTAGAGTATATTTTCAACCAACGAGGTATTAAAGCAAACCCTGAAAAGATCAAGGCTCTATTGGGGCTGCGATCTCCAACGACGAAGAAGGAAGTGCAAAGTCTCATAGGGCGAGTTGCAGCACTTAACAGATTTATATCACGAGCAACTGATAGATGCCTCCCATTTTTTAAAACACTCCGAAAAATGTTTGAATGGAATGATGAATGTGAGAAGGCTTTTCAAGAGTTGAAGAAATACTTGGGAGTACCTCCATTATTGTCCAGGCCAGTGATGGGAGAAAGATTGTACTTGTAACTGGCAGTTTCGGAGAATACAATTAGCTCGGTATTGATAAGAATGGAGGATGGGGTGCAAAAACTCATTTATTACACTAGCAAGGCCTTCCGAGGAGCGGAGATCAGATATCCAAGACTGGAAAAGTTGGCATTATAATTGATCGAAGCAAGTAGAGAATGAGGCCATACTTCTAAGATCATACCATAATTATGTATACCGATATGCCATTAAGGCAAGCTCTTCATAAACTAGAAAAATCAGGGAGATTGATGTACTGGGCAGTAGAACTTGGAGAATATGAGATAGTTTATTAGCCTAGGTCGTCGCTTAAAGGGCAAGCAATAGCAGATTTTATAACTGAGTTCACCTATCCTGACACCTTCGAGGAGCAAAAGTTGAATACCGACCAACCTGTGGATGTTACAGGATCATCAAATTTAAACCCCGATGAACATAAGTTGGTTGACGAGCAAGAGAAGATGGTCGATGAGCAGCAAGAAGTGCTAGAGGAGGATATAATGAAGCAACAAATATTCCACCGAGGAACTCTGACCGACCAAAAATTCGAGGACGAGGTACCTATATGGAATCTATATATGGATGGCTAATCTTGCACTACAAGCTGTGGGGAAAGGATTATTTTGAACAGCCCGGATGAGATCAATGTGGAGTATGCTCTGCGCTTTCAATTCAAGGCTTCTAATAATGAGGCTGAATATGAAGCTATGATTGCCGGTCTTAGTCTAATAAAAACCATGGGGGCAGAGCAGGTCATTGTATTCAGTGACTCACAGTTGATCGTAAATCAAATGCTGGGGTGTACGCAACAAAAGAAGAATTGATGATCAAGTATCATGCTAAAGCAATGGAGATTGCATCAAGATTTAATGCGGTGCAGTTAATTAGAATGCTAATATTGGAGAATGCAAGAGCAGATGCCTTAGCTCGGTTAACCTCAGCAACACGCACCGAGCTACGAAGAACAATCCCAATAGAAATCTTGGCTAGTCGGAGCATAGATGAAGATTTGATGATGAACTTTATTACCCTTGATTTAGGACCATCTTGGATGGATCCCATCAGGGCATACATTGAGGAAGGGGCCTTACCAACTAATAAACTTGCAGCCAAGAAATTGAAGTTTAAAGATGCTCGTTATGTACTGACTAATGGTATTCTATACAGACGAGGAATTATAGCAGGTCTGCAAAGATGTGTGCATCCCTTCAAGGTGAAAGACTTAGTTGAAGAGGTCCATGAAGGGTCATGTGGAGCCCATGTAGCAGGTCAGACGCTTTTGCAAAGAATAATGATGCAAGGATACTATTGGCCAACGATGAGGGCTGATTGTATAGCCTATGCCAAAAAATGTGACAAGTGTCAACGCTTCTCCTCTATCTATAGAACTCCCCAATCATTGTTAACACCCATTACTTCCCCTTGGCCATTTGCCATGTGGGGAATAGACTTGGTCGGGCCACTTCCAACGACCAGGGGAAGATTTAAATATCTCGTGGTCGCGGTGGATTACTTTACTAAGTGGGCGGAAGCTGAGCCCCTTATTGATATGACATATAATAAAGTATACCAATTTATTTGGAAGAATATCATTTGTAGATATGGTCTTCCCCATGCAATCATTACTGATCATGGAACCCAATTTGACAAGGAGGAGTTTGCTGAGTATTGTCATCAGTCGAACATATTGAAAACCCACTCTGCACCAGGACATCCCCAAAGCAATGGACAAACTGAGGTGACGAACATAACGCTGCTGAATGGTTTGAAGAAAAGACTGAATGATGCGAAGGCAAATTGGATCAACGAGCTACATTCTGTGATGTGGGCTTATCGTACTACACCACGAGCAGCAACAGGAGAATCTCCATACATGCTGGCATTTGAAAGTGAAGCTGTTATACCTGCCGAGATGGGCCTCCCCACACACAGAGTGTTGAATTTCAATTCTCCTATCAGTGACCTGATGAGAAGATTAGACTTGGACATGCTCGAGGAAGTTAGAGAAGAAGAAACAATCAAGAATGCTGCATACCAACAACGAATAGCTCTGTTCTACAACAAGAAAGTAAAGAAATGTGATTTGAAAGAAGGGGACTATGTGCTAAAGAAAGTAATTCAAAAACACAACAAACTGGAAGCTAACGGGCATGGACCCTACAGAGTAACAGAAGTTGTTCGACCAAGGACATATAGGATTGAAACCTTAGAAGGATAGGAGTTTAAGAATGCATGGAATGCAGAGCATCTGCACAAATATTATCAGTAGTTCAATCCCTATGTAATGCAATTTTCTTCAATATGAATAAGTTTTAGATGTTTTACCTAATTCTCTCCTTTTGTTGAAATTTTTTCGGGAATACACACTACGCATCAAGTCCAGAATAAAAATCCACCAACTACGGTTGGTCGGGAATAAAAATTCACCAACTACGGTTGGTCGAAAAAAAAAGAAAAAATCCACCAACTACGGTTGGTTAAAAAAAAAATCCACCGACTACGGTTGGTCGGGAATAAAAATCCACCAACTACGGTTGGTCGGGAAAAAATCCACCAACTACGGTTGGTCGGGAATAAAAATCCACCAACTATGGTTGGTCGGGAAAAAAATCCACCAACTACGGTTGGTCGGGAATAAAAATCCACCAACTACGGTTGGTCAGGAAAAATCCACCGGCTACGGCTGATCGGGAACAGTTGGTTAAACAAAGCAGGATCATGGGATGAAAGTCGTTTCATGACTTAAAATTAAAAAGTGATAAGTCACTATAATCAAAAAATAAAATAGAATTTCTTTATTTGTGATATTTTAAATTACCACCAACTCTAAGTTGGTCAGGAAACAAAATATCGCCAACTCTGGTTGGTCGTCAGATAATTATCACCAATTCAGGATAGTCAACAATAAATTTTCATCTCCTCCAGTTGGTCGGTGATATAAAATAACACAAAACATTTTTGTCTTTTTACAGATATACATACACATTCTTCAGAAAATAAAATAGATGACAATCAAGATTACAAAGAAAACTAAAAGTTTCTTCATTAAAATAAAAACAAATTACATTGAGAATAAAATACATGTTACACGACGAATCATTACATCAAAAAACCTATTCTATTGCCTTTTTCCCTTCTGCCTTTGAAACAGGTTCTACTCCAGCAGGAGGATCATCTAAGGCGTAAGGAGAATTTATGAAGTTCAGGTCTCTAAGCATCCTAACATTCATCACTGATGGTCGATCAAGTAAGTTCTCCGGGCGAGATATCTCAAAATTAGAATGAAGACTGTAATCGCCGAGATACTTGGAGATTATGAACTGAGGAATTGCCCGAGCAGGAATCCAGCTCATATCAAGTTTTAAGTGTGGCACGGGAAACTCGAGCAATCCAGGGTCATAGTAATCCCAGAGATAATGGCCCTGCTCCAAATTTAACACCCCCAGCGCATTCAACCATCCTTGCTTGTAACCCTCGTTATTTGAATTCTGGATCCTATCATCGAGGTGATAAAGGGCTTCATTATATCCAGCCATCCAAAACTCTCTGGGTTGTTTGTGAAACTGATAGGTCAACCTCTCTAGTTGCTCGTGGAGTTTCTTCACTAAAAGTTCTTTATTCTACAAGGCAGAACTTTATACAGAGAGTTGCTCGTCAAGGTTCAAAATCTTTTTGGACATCTCAGTTAATGCTTGATTCTTCGCCATCAACTGGAATGCTTGATTCTCCAAGGATGCTTGCGTTCTAGATTCTTTAATAGTAACCCGAGCAGCTCTTGCTCGTCCTCGATAAGCTCTTGCTCATCCACGAACAGATGTAGAGGGTCCCATCCTCTTTAAAGTCTCCAATTCGTCTCTCAAATTGGCATTTTTGACCTCCAAGAAAGAGAAACCTTCGTGATTTATAGGGACCAAGGCTCCAGAGGTAGATGCTGCAGATTTCAGTTGGGATATCTCTCCTCGCAAGTTATTATTTTCCTGCTCCAACAGTTTCGTGATCTGCCTATGCTCTTCAACCTCGGTCTTCATAGTCCTCTCCTTCTTATCATAAGCAGCGACGAACTTATCATATCCTTTGTTAGCATTTAGTTGTTGATACTTTTTCTCATACCCCTGGTGCAAAAGGGAAGTAGACTCCTTATATTGTTGTTGAAGCTCTTCGATGGTACCCTGGAGGTCTTCAATCATCTCATAATATGCCACATTATTGGCAACTGCACGGTCGAGCAAGCATTTCAAATACTGGTAGGTTTCTACTACTCGTTCAGAAGCATCTGGGCCAAGGATGTCAATGATTTGAGCTTCATTCAAGTCTGCATGACCAGCTGTGAAGTACTCATTACATTTCTTCATTAGTTCTGTATCATGAGATGATAATAGTTCCATCCTGGCCATAAAATAGCAGAAAGAAGAGATAAAAAGAATCAATAAGAATGTAGAGAGAGCAAGAAGAATAAAATGGATCGATAATAGGAGCAGAGCAAGAAAAAGGGAGTTAAGATGCACAACCAAAAACTTTATATTTTATTACATCGCAAAAAGAAGTACATGGCCCAAAATTACATTCAACAACAAAAAAAAAGCAAAGAGAAAGGTCCGAACAACTCTACACCTTCTCCTTGCTTCCTAAGACTTCCTCGGGAGGCTTGGACGAAGAGGTAGGTTGCTCGGAGGGCATAGAAAGCTGGTCGATAGACATGTTGGTTGGCTGGGGCTGCTCGTAGCGAAGTTCAACATTAAGGACCTGATCCCCAATCATCATTGAAGACTCTTCAGAGGCAATTTCGTCCTCTTTTTCTTCTCCAGGAGAGGGAGGAGGACCATGAACATGACGCTGAAATAGTTCAGAATTATCAGGGACCTTTAGCTCCTGCAGAGCTACGACCCATCCATCCCTGAAGTATTTGAGGCCAGAAAATTCCATCAGAGAGGACATGGAAGCTAGGCCTTTGTTCCAACCTTTGTCCCAGCCAGCGCTAAAGGACTTTTTAACAGCGAGTTTTCTCTTTGACTTTTCCAAAGAAATCCTCTAAGTATGAAGTTCCTCGGCAGCCTTAATTTTCCCTTCGATCTCATGCCTTTGACGATCAACGTCATGAAGTCTACCAAGTTCCTCTTCAGAAGTTTTGAGCTTAGTATCAAGCTCTCCAACATTCTTGAGCTTTTCCTCAAGCTCATTATTCTTCTTCTCAGATTCTTTCACTTTCCTCTCCAACTCCTGAGAGACCTCCACAACTTTCTTTTTCTCTTGCTCGATGGACTTTAGGTGCTTCTCCCAGGCAACTTTATCTTCATCATATTTCTAACGAGAATCCTTCAAGGACTGAGTCAAACCCACAAAAGCTTCCTCCATACCTCCCGAGGAGCTCGAAGCCTTGATGGCCTCATCCTTTTTCAAAATAGTGTTGAAACATGTTACCAGCTGGAAAAAGAAAATAATTAAAAGTCAGTGCAAGGACATAACATTGAAAAATGAAAGCTTAGGTTAGTAATACTTACCGAGGCAATATATTGAGCTTCCAAGGTGGTAACCCTATCCGGAGAAAGACTGTCTTCAAAACCTTGGATCTCAGGGATTATCCAAGACTTCACCGAGCTCATAGCAGAGCTCGGAGGAACAAAGTTGGGAATACCACCTTCAACATTTAAAGACTGAGAGACTGCTTCTACTGGTCTCTCCACAAAATTTTTCTTTAACCTCCTCGTAGGAGCAAGAACATTCTCAACCAAGGATGTTGTCTTGGTCGGTGATATAACGATAACCTCGCTGGGAGGAGAGATAGCAATAACCTTGCTCGGGGCCACTGGGGGCTTCTCGACAACCTTCTTAGCGGCAATTGGAGGGGGTGCATCAATCTTACTTGTCCATTCCTCTGGGACATCCTGATTATTTTTCTTGGCCTATATATTGGCAGAGTCCGATTGGTCAAAGAAGGCAGGAGCTCGTCTTCTCTTCATTCTGGTACTGAGGGGAATATGTGATTCAGGGGAAGAACTCTCAGAAGCTGGTAATGGGTCGATGTCACCCACCACTGGACGAGCAGTAAAGGATGAAGTATATCTCTTGTACTGCAACAAGTAAGAGGCCGATCTAATATGCTCGTCAGCAATGGTTTGGTGCAAACTCCAGATAAGTTTCAAGTGCCTCAAATTGACATCAGTTTCTTTGGGTGATTTTCTTTTGCTGTCAACTACAAATAAACAAAAAATTAAAATGTCAATGACGCGTTTTATCAAACACAAAGAAAACATAATTTCAAAAATAAAATAAAAATAAAAACAACATATCCCATTGCCATAGGGAGGGCATCTAGGACCCTGATATACACCATCTCCATTTAATGGAACATGTTACCAATTTTTCATAACAACCCCATGCTCGAAGTAATCCCTATTTTCATCGGGGAGATTGACAACTAAAGCCCTATTTAAAAACCTAGTTTTTAAGTAAAAAGTACTATCGCTGACAACCCATATATAGCAAAACATAATTTCTGGAATTCCTAAACGGATTCCATGAATCTGATTTAACCTATGGACTCCATTAACTATTCTCCAGGTATTGGGAGCTATTTTTGGAGGTACAACGTCAAAATATTGACAGAATTCTAAACACAGGGGATTTGGAGGAAAAGAAAAGCCACATTCGGCCACAAAGAGACTGGGGAACCAATGTCCCTCAACCAAAGAAAAATAGTCTGAAGGTTCAGAAAGTTCCTCCAATATGACCCATGAAGGAATAGAAAAATCATAGCAAAATTTATCAAGCGACTCAACAAGGTAAACCATGATGAACAAAGAAAATAAAAGAGAAGGAAGAAGATCTTACAGGAAAAGGGTGGATTAGTTGACAACGAACAATGGAAGAAATGAATGCACAAGATAGAGAAGAAGTAAAGAAGTTCTAAGATGCAGATTTGAAAAAGTAAAAGACGATCGAATTTTCTGAGGCGTTTAAATACTTTACCTCGGGAATAGAGAAAAACAATGATTACCAGGATGGACGATTGCGTATCCGGCGGCTAAAAATAAGAAAAAGGCACAAAAAACGAAGCGGTTATAGAAATTCAAAATACTTTAAAAGCCTGATACTATGCACTCAAAAAAGGAGGTATAAACAACGAAAGATTGTCTAAAATCCATAAAGACTAGGCAACGGAATGTTCCATACTTTTCTTCAACATCAAATTACGAAACATTGGGGGCTTCTGTTGATACCAAATTTAGTTTGCTGATGTGGACCAATTATGTGGAGACACGTGTCAATCTACATGGCACTCGCAAACATTTTTTGAACAACACCTTGACTCCGAGGAACTCAACCTCCCCGATCAACTCATGGCGCTCCGAGCAACAAGTGCTCTCCGAGGAACTTTATTGTACCGAGCAACTCATGTATACCGAGCTACTTAGGCGGTCCGAGTAGCTTCGGTGGTCCGAGCTGCATCTCGTATAGAGCATTCATATCCGGATAATTAACAGATTGACTGCGCATTAAATGCTCATTATTATCACACAGATGTACACGCCTATTGGACAGCTATGTACAGCATCAGGGCTATAAATACATTGTATGATCCTCATTGTAAGAGGACTCAGAATTTCTTGTAAAAACTTGTTATCGAGAATTCCAAACAAATAGTCAATAACAAAACAGTGGACGTAGGCCATTCCTTCAAGGCTGAACCACTTTAAAATTCTTTTGTCTTATTTATTTTTATATGTGATTGAATAATTAGAGATAATCTAATTTTTTACATCAACACCAGTACACATTATTACCACCTTTTAAATAATGAAAAATAGATATTACCATTAAAACATAATAATAAAAAGTAGAAACAACTACGACAATAAAAAGTACAAACAACCACGTCAACTACAATGACATTAAAAACAACTAGACTAAAAAGGTTGCGACACCTACAACACCAAAATCGAAAAAAAAATAGCCTTTTCAATATCCCTATCAAATTATGATTCTTCGTCTCCTGCTCAATCAACAACTCAAGTAGATACACATTCAGCTCTCTTTCAATTGCAATCAATATTTTAAAATTTTCATTTTTTTCCTTCTCGATATTATTCAGTTCTGACAAGATATCAACTTGGTTCTGAAGATTTCGGAATCGTTTTGATATTGATATTGTTATACCTGTGTCGATCCATTTGAAATAGCCACATGAATGTGCTTTGTAATTTGGACATGTAATGAAACGCCTTCCTGGATTTTCACGGTGGTTGACAACTTGATCGGTGTTTCGTGCCCGTAATAGCACAAAAAAGGTATTTTTTCCGACCCAACACTAGATATCATTTCTGAAAATAAAAAAATAAACATGTGCTATATAGAAATTAAACTGTCATTTTAACAGGTCCTTTACAAAATTTAAAATAAAAAAAATGAAAATGAAACATGTACAAACATATGCACAAAAGCCTTTGAAATTAAAAATTAACAGTTTTTTTTAAAAGTTGGCTTACTAAAAAAAAATGCACAAAAGCCTTTGAGATGAAACATGTACACGCATTTTAACAGTTGTTTTATGTCCGCTGGCTTACAAAAATTAAAAAAAAAAGCACAAAAGCCAACCAAAAATGAAACAAGTACACACATTTAAACAAATATGTTATAACAATTGGGCTGAAATGGTTTTAAAATGCACAAAAGCCAGTAAAAATGAACAAAAATGCAAAAAAAGATTTCTATAATAGTTGGGTGATACAAATTAACTAAAGTGCAAAAAAGCCAACCAAAAATGAAACATGTAAAAGTTGAAAGTTTACCTGAAGATTCGGAAGCCATATCAGTTATCGTCTTCAATGGATTATGTTTGCTTTGAGAGAGGAAAATAAGGGTTTGGTCTTATTATGTTTTGTAAAGGTTTGTTTGTATTTGGTATGTAAGGGTTTATTTATGCAAGCTTTTAATATCTTGGAAATCGTGAGCTGTAGTTCTGTTTTGACGACAGAGGATAGAGGTGAGAGAGTGGACATTTCTACTATTGGGACAGAGGAGAGAGGTGAGAGAGTATTAACTTTTGATGGTTTAATCATGGGACTCGTGTAAAATAAAGAACGTACATAGGTATGTGTAGGAGGGAGTCCGCATGAGAGACTCCCTCTCTCTCTCTCTCTCTCTCTCTCTCTCTCTATATATATATATATATATATATATATATATATATATATATATATATAGAGAGAGAGAGAGAGAGAGAGAGAGAGAAGAGGGAGAGGGAGAGGGAGGAAGAAGACTTGCCAAAAATGTTGGTAGGAGAAGATGAAGAAAAGGTTGGGTGTAGATTTTTTTTGTAGGATTTTTTAAACCCTTGTTTCATTCATTTTTGGCTTCTTAGTTGGAAAAAAACTTAAAAAGACTCTTATATATAATGCTAGGGAGAGAAGGGGTGGTGTATATTGTCTCTCGCTCTTCCACGAATAGTTATTGATTTCTTTATCTCCGTGCTTATTCATTTTAAATCTTTTACTCTTCAACATTAATTATCATTTATACCTCTAATACTATCATTTTACCCCCTTTTTCAATTGCACAAAAGCCGATTATGTCTCGAGTCAGAGAGAAAATCATGACATTCACACCGTCTAAGTTGAACATTAGAATTAACTAGCATACAACCCGTGAGATGCACGGACGATGTACAATAAACAAATATAATGATAATTATAAAAATTACAATATATCATAAATTCAATATCTTATCTTAAAGCCATTATAAAAGGGTTAATTTTTTCAAAAATAAAAATTGCCATTTATTTTTAAAGATTTTTACTATATAAAAACTATTTTTTATAAATAAAAACTTTAAATTAATTGTACGTATTATATATTAAAAAATTATTCATATTTTTATTTATTTATATTTTAAAAAGTCGTATGTCATTTATAGATATAAACTTAAAGTTTTTTCTACAAATAAAACGTTAAAAATATTTTAACAACCAATTTTTTTTTACTTATATTAAAAATAATTTCAAAATTCTAAAAATCTTTATTAACATATAAACTATTTTTAATAAATAAAAACTTCAAAAAACTATACGTATTTTACATAAAAAGATTATAAATATTTTTATTTGTTTTTAGTTTAAATAACTTTATGTCATTCATAAATAAAAGCTTACAGTTTTTTCTATGAATACAACCCAAAAAAATATTTATATAAAAAGTAATTTGAAATTTTAAAAACTTTTTTTTAATATTTTTTCTAGAAATAAAACGTTATATAAATGTAGTGGAATTAGTAGCATAGTGTAATGTGATTTGAGTGGAGAATGATAAAAAGAAATTAATTAATTCTAGATTGTGTTGGATCGAGAGATTAATTATTGGAGTATATAATGGATCATCTTTTTAGTTTTCAAGAGACTTTTGATTTATTCATTTTTTTATTTCAATGAGATTTTTGATTAATCCGTTTAGATGAAAGGGAGTATTAACTTTAGAAGGAGGGAGACATATTTAGGTAAGGCGCATTAATTATCATTACACTTCAAATACTATCGTATTAGAGGTATAATATAGATACGATACGATTCCAAATTAACATAAGATATTGGACTCGTATCGAGATTTTTTTACATAAAAGTTATGTTGTATTGTATGAATTATGGCTCTGGTTAGTAGCGTAATTCGTATTGTGGTTCAGCGTGACTCGTATCGAGATTTTTTTACATAAAAATTATGTTGTATTGTATGAATTATGGCTCGGGTTAGTAGTGTAATTCGTATTTTGGTTCGGCGTGCAGAGCCGACCTTGGCCATGTGCCAAGTGTGCAATAGCACATGGCCCATTTTAGAGAAAGCACCAATACACACACACATACACACTCAAGCAAGCGTCTCTCTCTCTCTCTCTCTCTCTCTCTCTCTCTCTCTCTCTCTCCCCTCTCTCACAAGCCCCCCTCTCTCTGCAACTTATCTTTCTAATTTTTTTTCCTGAAAAAAGGGAAGAAGAAAATTCTTTCTTTATATTTACAGAAAATTCTAGCCATTGATCCAAAGACAGGCCATTGCTGAAAAAGGTAAACCACCCTCATTTTGTTTTTACAATTAGTATACCTGATTTGTTAATAATTGTGGTGACTGTATTTTTTTAATCATTTTTTATAAATTACATGGTTTTATATTATTATTTTGTTTTTTTAACTTTTTAAAGTTATTATTACTATGTTTTTTTTTAATTAATATGATTTTTCCATTCATCAAGGTCTTATTAATCTTTTATTTATGTAACTATAGGAGTCAAATAAAAAAAAGTTTGTTTCATGATATGTCGTGTTCGTGTCTATTATCTCACCATTATAGCTTTACTAAATATTTTTTTTTCACACAAGAAAAGTAGTTATATTACCATTAAACACGAGGTAGTGCCCTCAAGATAAAAATACAATGGGATAGTTAAATGAGAGTCAAGTCAAAGACATATCACATCCCCTTTCCACGAATACCCACAAAGGCAAAATTGATTAGAAACTCTAACAACCCATGTAAAGAAAAAATACAGCACAAAGAAACTAAAAACCTATAAACAACCAATCTTCATAGTTGTTGTTCCCAAAATATATCAACCAGTAGACATTAGATACGTGGCACGGGCGTCCGCGTAAACACGAAAAGTATATACCAAGCCTTGGCAAAGGCCTCAGGCTATAAAAAAAAGTCCACAGCCTGGTACATGACCCAATTGCGAACTGTACTCCATTTGCCCCTTTCTACACTCAAAACTTTGGCTTGGTGCACAGATAGGATGCGAATTCTATGGCATGACTGCATAAGAGGGCCACGACTATGCCTTTTATAAGTTGAGGCTCCTCAATCTCAGCACATTCCAAGATGTATAGAACCACATCCAGGTAAACAGGAATATATCAAGCCTTGGCAAAGGCCTCAACCTATAAAGAAGGCATGGCCTAGTACATGACCCAAATACAGATTGCACTCCATTTTCCCTTTATACACTCAAGACTACGGTCTCGTGCATACACAGGCCGAGGATTCTATAACACAACCGCATCAGAGGGCCATGGTTATGCATTTGATTGGATGCAACCTCTTAGCCTCAGCACATCCCTAGATGTATACGCCGCGGACCTAACACGTCATTAATGGCCTGCCAGCTATCCACCTTCTAGAAATATTCCATTGATAGATTGGGTCTTGCCGTGACTCGAGAGTCACCTACGCGCCGGTCGTTTGTTATATTCGGCTCACTAACTCTATACAAAAACCTAAACTATGACTACACTCTTTTAAGGGAGTATAACGGCTAATCCGGGTATCGAATCCACAAAGACAAGATGCTATAATTTAATTGGTTTGATAATTCTAAAATAAAAGTGTAAAAGATATTTTTCTAACTAAAAAGAAATAAAAGATAAACTAGGCATGCGTGTATTTAAACTATGTTAACAAAGTGAATAAAAACTAAAGGTTGCGTCGAATATCCCTCACCCCGAGTTAATTAGTATAAAATGGTTACAAGGGTCGACGAGTTATTAAGATTGCGTCTCGTTTCGACAGTTAATTAAATCAAGAGTTGTCACACCCATAAATTCACATAAAAGTCTAATATGATTTTGGCGTCAACAAATACCCCGGAAATTACCCACGCGAGGTCGTAAGCACGGAGCATACATGATATAACCCGTCAAATCCCCTAGGCGTAATAACTAGGACAACGCACTCGAAATAGACCCGTAAACTCCATCACCAAAGAAAAGAAACACGTCAACCGTAGGTGAGTTCAATTCGACACAACCTAGACTAAATTAGCCCCTACATAATTAATAGCATAAATAAATGAAACTAATTTAAAACAACTAATTACCAAAGAAAATAAGAATTAAACTACCAACAACTAATAAATTAAAGCAATGAATCAAGAGAACAATGCTTAAACAAAGAAATAAAGAATTAATTAAAAGAAGAGGATGAGTGAATAGTAACTTACATACAAATGGGTATAAACCCAAAGAAGAGGAGAAGGGCCAAAGCTCCCAAAACAAACCCCCAAAATATCCTATCTAAAATGAAATATCTCCCACAAATAAAATCCCCTAACATTTTGTTTTTACCCCAAAACAAACCCCCAACAAAACCAAGCCAAAAAACCCAAAATAAGTCAAATTTTGTCCATATCCGATGGGCCCGATCGACCTCATGTTTGGGACCGGTCGACCGCCGCTTTTCCTTTCCGAACCAATTTTGACGCATTGCACGAAAATGGTCGTAACTCCCTCATACAAAATCCAAATGATGCGTGGTTGGAACCAACGTGAAGATAATTCAATTCTATACATGATTCTATTTTGAAATCCTCAAAATCATGAAGTATGAAATTACCAAAATGCCCTTGAAGTAGAAGAAAATATCGAAACCTTCCAGAAATGGGCATAACTTCCACATACAGAGTCAGAATGACGCACGGTCAGTGGCCACGAAAAGTTAATTTGATGATGTACATGTTGGTAACTTCATTACATAAAAAATAGTGAGTTTAAAAAGACCAAATTACCCCTGAAGTAGCGATCGCGTACGGAAATCGAGCGGAATGCGTCCGAACTTCACACTTAGCATCCAAATACCTATGAAAGCTCAATTAACCCCTGCAAAACATGTTAACGTAGAAATCCGAGGTTGTCTGGTTAACGAGCATAAATATAGGAAATAAGATACCCGAGGGGGCTAAAATGCGTCGGTTCGAGGGATGAAATACACAATATTTGCGTAATATCGCACCCCCTAACTTACACATTGCTAGTCCCTAGAAATAAAATAGGATGAAATAAGAATTACAAACAAACCAAAAGCAGGAGATAGTACAAAAGTATGGTATAAACGCATAAGGCCACTTTCGCGGACGATTCAATTGCATTTAGCGTATGCAATAAGCCATTAAACCCCTAGGTCACCCTAGTGGACGAAGTGTCGTCTCGTGAGGGTTTTCAGGGATGCTACCCACAAACATCACATGGTTTCCTCAAAATTGCCCAAACCAACATGCGACAAGCCTAACAAAAGCGAAAAAGATTTCATACGCATTATTAGCACATTGAACGAATTCAAACAAAAGTCTGAAATCATTAACATTATAGAATACACTCATAGAATTGAAACCTTAAAATGTGGGAGGGGAGCGAGCACATGCAAAGTGTGATTTGACGAAAAACTTATATAAACCGGATACTAATCAAAGAAAGCATACATTCAATCCTCACGGGCATTACGCTCATCAAGCGAATTCACACGAAACAGGGAGATGAGACACGGAACATGCGAGCATAAAGAGTAAATGTAAATGGAAACTAGGTCGCACACATGTCACAAATGAAGAACGCTATATATAAAATGAAAAATCGTAATCTCAATGAAAGGATACCGCACATTAAAAGAGGCAAAATGCATTTTCACAGATTATCAAAACTATTTCAACTTTTAAATTAAATGCACCCTAAGATCACATAGGACTTTAATAGGGTTATAATGTAGGTTTGGCTAGGGTACGAAATGAAAGGAATGTATGTACGGATTCAAAGTGTTCGGGACGAAAACTCGGGATAATGGGAAAATGCGGGCAATATCAAAATTGGAAGATGATTTCCAAAAGGCATTAGATATATCATCGGGGAGAGTAATAAAAGCTTATTGAACTATATACACAACATTTACTACTTTCTCTTTTCTTTCTTTTGTTCTTTTTCTCATGTTTTCTTTTGTTTTCTTTTGCTTTTTGCTTTTTACTTTTCACTCTTTTTCTTTTCTGTATTTTCTTTACTTTTCAAACTCTCATGTGCCTAAATTGCAACCGACATCATAACAGCATCATTCAATCCCAAGTAACATTCCAAACAAAGGTATGGAAAGTTTATGTATGGGCTAAAACTCCAATTCAGAGTTGTTTATGGGATTTGGGTTATGAAACGAAAGACTATATTTAGGATCAAAGGGGTTAACTAGGGAAAACATATAAGGTGAAGTCAAGGTCAATATGGGTGATATAACAAAGATGGCCTATGATCATTTCATAAAGTTTACGCAATTCTCAAGTCAAAACAAACTTTGAAAATAATGCTCAAGTAATACATTTACTATATGAACTCAATTAATGCACGATCAAATGAAAGAATAGTGAGATTACCAACAAATTCAACGTTTTCAAAGAGGAAAGAATAGTGTATACACTCACAAACGACGAAAGGTACAAAGCTTACTCGGTGTAAGTATATACAATGCAACAAAAGATTACCGAGTTATAAAAATCTTAAACTAAATCAGTAAAGCAAGAAAAGTGCATGTGCTCATGGGATAAAGTTTAATTTTTGAAGTTATTCATAATATCAATGATTTGAGGACTAAAGTCTAATAACTTCTAAAATCGAGAACATACATCATTGGGTTGTCTATTGGATCGGGCAATTATTGAAATTTATCATCGAAAACAAAGGCAAAATGCCTAATAAAGGAGAAAAAAGAAAGAAAATCTTTTTGATTTTTTTGAATTTTTCTAAGAAAAGCATACTAAGTAACTAACATGTGAGCAAAAACATGGACTAAATAAAGAAATGGATAGAATATCCCACTCCCCCTAACTTAAAACCTGACATTGTCCTCAATGTGAATTAAGAACCAAGCTAAAGAGAGGAAAAAAAGCGATATTACCCAAAATTGGAGCGATCCCCATATGACCAAGTCCAAAGAATCTACAAAGCAAGTTAGTACCGAGCATAGAAAAAATAAATAACAAAAAGTTAACTAATTACACTAGACTATATTAAAAAGGAAAGAAAAGATAAAAAGAAAGAAAGAATAAAAAGCTAACTATATACAACCTACAATTTAGGCTTCACACTAATTGTACACTAGAAGTCTAAATAGTTGAGGGTACACCGCAAAAACAATTTGACTATGGAGGATAACCGGTGTACCCTCACTCTCAAGAATGACTTCGTAAATATATATTCTGTTTGAACAACGGAAGGCATGTGTAAGGCGGAAGAAAGGAACCATCGCCAATTAAAAGTTTTGCAGGGACGATGGGGGATTTGGATTGAACGGGTGATAAAAACATGTGGGGACTGAGAAAAGAATAGTAGCCTCCCAAGGATTTTGGAACTGGAATGGGAGGGGGTGCACACGAAGGAAAAGATGCGATCATGGAAGGCGACTCGAGCAAGTACTCCTCATCGGCGAAAAGGTTTAACACATTAAAGTTTGAAACCGATTCATCAGGTACTTATGATGGTAGGATAACAGAGAATGAAAATGGGAAGGAAAGAAATTCAAACTCATGAGATGAATCATCATCGCATGAAGTTTGAGTTTCGAAGGAAATAAGATCATTTTCAATGAAATGTTCTTCTTTGGGGGCCAAAGAAGAAATCATTTCGTTGCAAATGGATATTACGTGATTTCATCCTCACTTTCAATATCTATTACATAATGGGCAAAGTCAAGAATGATTTGTTCCAAAGTAGGCACAAAGTCCTCATTTGGTTCAAAACATTCCTCGACTTCAAAAGTCTCGAAAGCAAAATCGTCGTCGAATTCAATTAATAAATCCAATTCTTGTTCCGACAAAAGATTTTCTTCCCGATAACGATTTTTAATTTTCTCATTTTCAAGCATACGCAAACCCACACCGGAAGTCATAGGACGAGGTGTGGATACTTGAAAATGGGAACTTTAAAATTACCATCAAACTTAAACTTAAACTCATTATTATAGGAATTTTGAAAACTATTGCAATTCGTTTCAAAATTCCTATTATAAGGAGGTAGATGCCCAAAATCATTATCCTCCTCCTCAAAATACACGCACTCCAAAGCTTTACTTTTGTAATACTTGCCCAAAGTGATTTTTGAATTTGCAATTTTTTGGGACTCTAAGTATTGACCAAAAGTCAAAGGTTTATGGGAATTTTGAGAATTATCATAATGATTACCGAAAGTATTGGAATAAGACATGCTTACCCCAAAGATGGCTCGAAGTGACGAAATCCACAAAGTGATGCACGCGCGAAAAATTCAAGCGATTCTTGGCACTCAAATGTAGAGGTCTTACAAAAATGTTAGGCAAAAAATACAAATAGGAAAAAAATACTACGAAATACAAAATCAAATAAATTGTAAAACATCAGGTCCCCGGTAACGGCGCCATTTGATAGACTGGGTCTTTCCGCGATGCGAGAGTCACCTACGCGCCGGTCGTTTGTTATATTCGGCTCACCAACTCTATACAAAAACCTAAACTATGACTACACTCTTTTAAGGGAGTATAACGACCAGTCCGGGTATCGAATCCACAAAGACAAGATGCTAGAATTTAATTGGTTTAATAATTCTAAAATAAAAGGGTAAAAGATATTTTTCTAACTAAAAAGAAATAAAAGATAAACCAGGCATGAATGTATTTAAACTATGTTAACAAAGTGAATAAAAACTATAGGTTGCATCGAATATCCCTCACCCTGAGTTAATTAGTATAAAATGATTACATGGGTCGACGAGTTTTAAGACCGTGTCTTATTTCGACTCTTAATTAAATCAAGAGTTGTCACACTCCTAAATTCACATAAAAGTCTAATATGATTTTGGCGTCAACAAATACCCCAGAAATTACCCACGCGAGGTCGTAAGCACGGAGCATACATGATATAACCCGTCAAATCCCCTAGGCGTAATAACTAGGACAACGCACTCGAAATAAACTCGTAAACTCCATCACCAAAGCAAAGCAACACGTCAACCCTAGGCGAGTTCAATCCGACACAACCTAGACTAAATTATCCCCTACACATAATTAATAGCATAAATAAATTAAACAAATTTAAAACAACTAATTACCAAAGAAAACAAGAGTTAAACTACCAACAACTAATAAATCAAAGCAATGAATTAAGAGAACAAAGCTTAAACAAAGAAATAAAGCATTAATTAAAGGAAGAGGGTGAATGAATAGCAACTTACATACAAATGGGTATAAACACAAAGAAGAGGAGAAGGGACAAAGCTCCCAAAACAAAACCCCAAAATATCCTATCTAAAATGAAATATCTCCCACAAATAAAAGCCCCCAACATTCTATTTATACCCCAAAACAAACCCCCAACAAAACTAAGCCAAAAAATCCAAAATAAGTCAATTTTCGTCCATATCTGATGGGCCCGGTCGACCTCATGTTTGGAACCGTTCGACCTCGGTTTTGAGATTTGCATTGGGCTTTCGACAACCCCCTTTTCCTCTCCGAACCAATTTTGACGCGTTGCACGGAAATGACCATAACTCCCTCATACGAAATCGAAATGATGCATGGTCGGAACCGACGCAAAACTAATTTAATTATATACATGATTATATATTGAAACCCTCCAAATTATGCAGTATGAAATTACCAAAATGCCCCTGAAGTAGAAGAAAATACGAAAACCTTTCGGAAATGGGCATAACTTCCACATACAGAGTCAGAATGATGCACGATCAGTGGCCACGGTGATCGTGCCCACGAAAAGATAATTTAATGATCTACATGTTGGTAACTTCATTACATAAAAAATAGTGAGTTTGAAAAGACCAAATTGCCCTTGAAGTAGCGATCACGTACGAAAATCGAGCAGAAGATGTCCGAACTTCACACTTAGCATCCAAATACCTATAAAAGATCAATTAACCCCTGGAAAACATGTTAACGTATAAATCCGAGGTTGTCTGGTTAACGAACATAAATATAGGGAATAAGATACCCGAGGGGGCTAAAATGCGTCGATTCGAGGGATGAAATATTTAATATTTGCGTAATATCATCCATCTCAACAATACTTGTCCACAAGGCGCGTGCACTGTACATATGATGCCCTTCACAACCACTATAAGTAGATGTCATCACCTCTTCATTGGGAGGGGGACATTTTAGGCAGCGAAGCTCTACCAGATTCTCTCAAACTTCTCTCTACACCCAAGTCCACACTTCAATCATATGCTCTTGCACTTGAGCCAATACCAGTTGCGGCCTATCTCTGCTTACCCAGAGTCCGCAACCTTTTTTACACAAAACTTATATGTTATGCATTTATCATACTTTTCTCCTTTTAAATGCCTCTAAGGCCCCCATGAACTTGGAGTATTACATAAATAAATCCAATGATAATCAGGCTCCATAGTGGACTTCGGCTCATTTTCATGGTTGAACCACTCTAAATCTTGTGTTATCTCCCTTTATCTATCGTTTTCTCTATTTTCTATACTTTGATTGTCGTGTATAACTTATAGCGTATGCTTTACTTTGCTAAACCATTTTTAGACAACAACAGTTTGGCGTCGTATGTGGGAATCAAAGTGTTCTATTGAGTTTCTCATAAATCAGATCCATTATGCCTTATTTCATCCATAAGGATTTTTAGATCTTCATCGTATGGGTGAGATTTTGACAGTTCGACCCATATTTTCATATAAACCCGTTAAGGGTATCTTCATCTTCTCAAGTCTATTTTCCCAAGCCAATCTTAAGGCTTTGGGGGAGATCCATCTGCCTCAATGATGTTTTCATGTCTAAATATTGCTAAGTATCTTGACAGGACACAAACTCATAAGGACTGGGACAACGGATTCACATATTTTCTGTCTTCTCTACCCTTTTAGGCATTTTTTTTATCATGTTATGACCTACATAGTAGGAATTTATGGCCACGCTTATGTTACTTTGAACACAAGGACTTGTTATGCCTAGGTTCAATACCCTATAGACTTTTTATTGTCAACTCTTGGGTTGGAAAATCACATTTAGGTAAATTTGGATTTGAATCGCATTATGCCCCCTACTGTCTATGATATGTCTATGTTCTCGTGCTACACATCACGGACTCCAGTTAATAGCTTAAGTTGATTCTTATATTTCTGGCATATTTAGAATTTCTAATTAAATAATTGTTTTCTTATAGACTAAGGATGCCATAAAATGCTTGGAAACCCCTGTAACATGTTTTATGGCTTATGGGTGGGGTTAAATTGTATAAGGTTAGGTCGTAGGATTAACAACCGATGATTCCATGGGAAAACTCAGGCAATGTTATTGCCTTACGAATTGGTAAAATTCCCAAGATAGGTCAAGATATTTTTACTAACTTTTTAGTTACCTATTCTATCTAAGGACATGTACTCATTAAATTGTCCCCTAGATGGAATCGTTCCAGAAGAAAAATGTATTCGATCGTATCAATCGTGGTGGTAAAACTCTTTGCAAAGGATAAAAATCACGCCATTGCCCCTTATAGGCTTAAAACGTTATAGGCTCAATGTGAACTGTTATATCCCATCGTTACTATATGCTCAATCTTTGATTCTAATAACTCGATAAATCTTAGATTTCTCTCTATGTTTAGTTCATCTCAAGTAAAATATTTTTTCAAAAACTAACAATTAAAAGAGAAGAATCATGGAAGGTGACTCAGGATAGCAGACTGAAGGGGTGGGCCACTTGATGAGGTGCATCAACCATTAGTAGAGGGTTAGTCCTCCCTCCATGGATAGATTAACCTCTTTTGACAGAAAATTTCTATGCTTGAGTCTACATTCATCAAAAACACGTTGAAGGCTGAAGACCTTAAAGCGAAGACTATGTTCGCAACCTCTAAGAGGAAGAGTGCGGCATAATCAGTGGAAGGGAAAAATATGAAGAATGACGACTGTCTAGAAATGATATATAAAGAATTCACCCCTTTAAACCATGACATGGAAACTATTTTAGCCAACATCAAATGAGAGAGCATCCTCAAATGGCTAGCGAAGCAGAAATCTTCTGCTAATAATAGAAATAAAAGCAAATGGTGTAATTTCCACAAAGACATTGGTTACACGACCAATAAATGCCTAAGCTTAATGAATGAAATCGACAGGCTTGCTAGACAAGGAATGTTTCTGCGATTCATAAAGGTTTCAGCCTTTAACTGAGCAGAAATTAGTCGCATCCCTACTAAAAGTTTTGAGGGAGAATTTTGTCTATTTTATACTTTTGGAATCATTGCAAAACCATAGCTTATATATCAATTTTGTATTCCCTAAACACATATATTAATAAAAATTTTGCATTTTACTTTAAGGACTTTATAAATTCTTATTCAACGGTTTTAATGAGAAACCTAGCAACAATCATACCTTAAAACAGCGACCAAGGTCATGGTCCTTAAGATCATAAGAAGACCGCAGTTAGGGAGGCAGAAATGCCAATAACCCTACCAATGATCGCGGAGTAGAGGTGCCCATAAACCTTAATCATAAGAAGAAAACAGTGAGGGAGGCAGATGTGTCTAATAACCATATCAACAGATGTGGAGGCAGAGGTTCCATAAACCTAAGAACAAGAAGATCGTGGCCAGGGAGTCAGAAATTCCCAATTACCTTATCAAATGACCGCAGAGGCAGAGGTGACCATAAACATAGGAGATGAAGGACAATCAGATTCAACTCTAATGACAAAACCTAAATAATAAAAAATAAGACTTAGTCTGCACTGAAACCCCAACTGCCAATAATTTCATGCTAGTTATTCTCGTCGAATCCTCTATGACAGAGTCTTTTATAAAAGACTCAGGGTTAACTCCAAAATATCATTATTAAGCCTCGGGGGCTTGTAAAACACAACCTCGATAGTCTATGGAATCTCATAAACAATACTTCAACACTCTTTAAAGATTTTAAAAGCATGAAGACCATGTTAGAAATAGAAGACCACGAAAGTTAGAGACATCATCCTAACGTCCGAAGCTGTCAAAAACATCATGTCCAAAGCCCTGGGGGTCAAATATACCCCTCAGTTCTATCGAAAATTCGCTACATCATTTAGGGCCACTGTACCCTTTAGATCCACACAGTGTTATCTGAAGTTTGTAAATAAGATTGCATTATTAAGGCTGCAACTATAATTGAAATTAATAACTCACTTATAAAGACCGCAATTATACTTACTAAGTTTGCGGCCACAATCAAGCCTAGGAGTTAAACTGAAGGCGATTCAAAATATAAGACCGCAATTATAATTAATAAAGTCTACATACAGTCTAGCATACAATCTGCAGTTTAAAGAATGAAATGTGCAAAACAATAAGGCGTATAAGGCTTCAGAATAAAAAAATTATTCAAATAAATCAAAGTTTAATACAAGTATTATTCATTACAAAATGGTTACAATCAAAATGAGAAATAATACCTCAAATAAGCTTAAGAATCTACGTCCTCTTCGCCATCAGCGTCTTTATCCTGACCAGTTTAATTTCTTCAGCTTCAAGTGCTGCAATCGTGGCCTCCTCTTTCTTCTTCCTAACAAGCTCGTTAGCCTCCTTCATCTCCTCCACGAACTAAGTGTGCTCAACGTTAGTGAATCTCTAAGCAAAGTTGTTTTCCTTGGCCTCTGGGTAATTTTTAGAAACTCTATGCCTCATGTCCTTGTAGCCGTAGATGTACGCTTTATTTTAGCCAATAAAAAAGTCTCTATAGGTCTTGAAACTGGATATGGCATCCTCAACAACTTCTTCAACGTTGCAGTATGATCATCAACCACCTTCTTCATGGATGGGGCATGATTTTAGGTTAGGGACTCGATCTTAACCTTAAGATGGTCAACCTTCTCTTCGCTGGCTACAACCTATTTAGCAGCCTTTAGGTACTTTACCTTAGAAACCTTTAGAGCATCCCTGACCTGCTTGAAATTCTTTTTAGCCTTATTTTTAGTCTTGTGACCGGTTTTTACCTAGAGTTGAGCAATATTAAAATAAGCCTTTGCAGACGCCCTTCCAGACTCAAAAGAAGAATACTTGGTTTTAGACATTTTAGCTAGGTATATAGACTCTGTGACCTTAAGTAGATTATAAAGCTATTCATATTATTCCATATGGATCATATAAGCCTCGGTATCCCAAACGAAAGAAAGAAAGTAAAAGTTAGTTAAGTAGACATGAATAAATTCACGGAGGTATATGGTATAGGAAAACTGACCCTAAGAAGAAAATGGAACTAGTATTCCTCCAAATCCTTAACAACTTCCTCAATCAAAGGTTTGAGGTCTTCAGGTTTGGTAACCCCCCTCATCAAAGGGACAACGATAGAAGTAGTATCCCATGGAGATTTTGGGTTCGATTTCCTTATATGTGGCCATAGACGAGAAGGAAAGTCCTTATTTTATGGGGTTATGGTGTTTGCTTCAACTATAACAGACATCCATGGAGGTGAGTTTGTGACGAAGATATGCCCATAGTTTATTGGTTCTTTATATTTCTTCCTGGTAGATGGGGATGTTAATCCTACACTGGATACGTTGATCGTAGCCTTACCTATCCACGAAGCTTAATTCAATGTGTAGACATCCCCCTTCAGCTAGAAAATAAAAATTTAAGTGGGAAACTGAAAATTAAAAGTATCAAATTAGGACACAGTCTATGTAGTAAAAATTATTACCATTTGGTGCTTGCCTCATAGGTGAAATGTGGGTAGTCTTTATCCAACGTTGTACAAGACCCTAAGGGTAACCACCGCAGGAAATTGCTTTTTCATCTCGAGAATCAAGACTGCAACCTCAATCCTCTTCCTTTGACACTCTGTGGGGGCCAAACCTTCACAATCTCCAAAAATAATTGACGCTAATATTATATATAGTATGAAAATCAAATATCATGGCCTTATCATGCTACCTTCCATCGGGAGACGTCCCTAGGACCGTGAAACCCCATGCGTTTTATCTCTCACTCAGATCCTCAATGTGTTCTCCCAATTATCTCTAGATATAAAATAATATTTACCTTTATACTTTTTGGTACTAGAAGCTCGCCCCCTCGCGAGGTACTTACTACCATTCCACAGTCCCTTATAGTAGTACCACAAGTTTTCTACGGAGTTCTCTTGTGGCCTATAAAAATCAGTGAACTCTGCAGCCATAATAGCCTCTATGAATTTATCCTACCAATCCACTAAAACTACATATATAGCCCTCCGCCTATTAGGATCAACTTGGGTTAGGGCTAGATTAATCACCTTCAGAATCTTCCTCATAAGATGGGACATTGAAAGCCTCGACCCAAGGAGGAAATCATGTAAAGGGAAGCATACTCCATTATTAGAAACCATATAACATGATCACTAGTCCGAGGAAGACGATGTATAGATGGTTCCCTCATATAATTCACAAGCCTCACCCAACTGAGATAACCACTCCTCATTCATTAGGAAGGGATAATTGAGGGTTTCATAATCCCGCATTTTCTCAATATCCCGGATGGATAGCCTAGCTTCGACATTCCTTACTTCCACAATAGGCATTTATCTATTAGGATTCTTGGCACTCCTCTCAACTGGAACTTAATTATTTGTGGATTAAGTATCCTCCTCAACTCTATAGATATCCTCTACAACCCCCCATTGAATCCATGCAGTTAGAAAACTCTACAAACTCATAATCGACTCTAATATAAAAATCCTCCGAGTACTCCCAAGTATTCTAATGCCTAAGGCTGTGACAGAACCTGTAAAATCAAAATAATCTCCACAGTTAAAGTGCCATAACCTTTATGAGCAAAATATAATAAAAACAAGAGTTTGGAAGACCACGACCTCAATACCAAGTCACGGTAATATACACAAGTATATATCCTAAAAGCCACACGTATTATGGGTAAGGTAGAAATAATACTTATAGCACTTAAGCCGCAGACTCCTAAAACTTAAGTCCAACACCACGACCATAGTAATATTAGCAAAGGGAAAGGTATAAACTAAGATGTGAAACATAAACACCAAAGGTCACGAATCATAGAAATAATAGTGAGAGACTGTGATATAGTCAAAACTTGTCAAATGGCATATCAAACAATTTAAAGGCGGGTCCAGGGCCATAACCAGATGAACAGGGCCGCAACCACAAGTTTGCGTCCACGACCAGAGAAGACAAACACCTGGGCTCCTCAATTATATGACCTAACAAGAAAAATGGGGAAAAACTAAAGTTTTGGCCAAGAACAACCACGAACAATAATTTGTGTTCTTGGTCCAAACCCAACCTAAAATTCCCATAAACCAAATGTTCAAATCATAACGAAATAGCAGGGGTTATTTGTAAGATTTAAAGCTTCAGCATAAACCTAGGAAAATAAACCCTCGTGAAACACCAGATCCACCAAACAACCTTCGAAAATCCAATCGAGTTCTTCCCAAACATAAACCCATAAAAATTTAAACCCACTTTACAAATTATAACGATTTCAGGGATTATTCGTAAGATTTAAATCTTAGAAACAAAATGAGAACACGAAGATTTATATTGAAAGATAACCTAAGATGAAGAAAAAGACTCTTCAGAAATTGCCTCTGCTTCTGTCAAAAATTTCCCAAGTCGTTGCCCTCAAATATTGAAAAAGGTAATGAGTCCACCACCTCCCAGAATTTATGTAAAGGGCTGCAGAATTTGAAACATCGTAGAATTTGAAATGTTTCAGCAATTAGTCGCGACAATATTTGAGGCGTTTATTAAACTCCATCCACCAATAAGTCGCAACATCATCAAGGCACCCTGTCAATAAAAGGCGTCAACTCAAGGAAATACGTCACGAACATAAATTAAGCCCCACTAATAAATCATTCACCTATTAGGAGTGAGAATTAAGGGCTTTTGTTATAACCAAAATATGTCAATCAAGAGATATAAGACATGTGGAACGGGAGTCCACGCAAACACGCAAAAGATATATCAAGAGCTAACATAGACCTTATCTTATAAAAAGCCCACAGTTAGGTACATAACACAACTGCAGACTGTACTCCATTTTCCTTTTTATACATGCAAAACTATGGCATGGTGCACACACAAGTAGTGTATTCGATGCACGACTGCATCCGAGATCCATTAATATGCCTTTGATAGGCCGCAACCCCTCAGCATCAACAAATCTCTGTTGTATAGGCTGCGGCCCCTAACTCCTTTTCAATGGCCTACCAGTTGTCCACCTTCTAGAAAGATTCCATCTCAACAAGACTTATCCACAAGGCACGTACATTGTGCATGTGATGCCCCTGTCAATCATTATAAGTAGAGGTCATCACCTCCTCATTAGGGTGGGTGGGGGAATTTTAGGTAGCGAAGATGTGCCAAATTCTCTCCAATTTCTCTCAAAATAGGAGTCCACACTCCGGTCACTCACTTTGGCACCTGAGCCAATACCAATTGAGACCTCCCTCAGCTTATGCTATAGAGTCCACAACCTCTTCTACAAATAACTAGTATGTTATGCATTTAGTCTATTTATTTCCTCTTGTATGCCTAGAAAATATAAATCTCATGTTATCTCCGTTTATCTCTCTTTTTGTCTATTTTTTACACTTTGACTGTTGTGTATAACTTTGACAGTATGATTTACTTCGTAAACCAGTTTTAGACAATAACAATGGTCTTTAGTCGAAATGCACTCATTGCCTCCACTCCAATCTGTGCTTCAAAAACTCCAAACCCAAATGAAAGAGGATAAAAAATCTCATAAAAAGAGAAAGGACACCTATATAGATATCAAAAGAAAAATTAGATCTAGGATGAGGAGAGCCGAGAATGAGCAAAGGGGATGATGGAGAGGGTTTGATATTTTTTTTTGAATATGAGGGAGGCCGGGTAATCCACATGGATTGAGGGGGGTGAAGTAATTGTAGAAGATAAAAGGAGGGGAGGAAAGGGTGGGAGGAGGGGGTTGTTTAGGGCCGATGGTAATTTTTTTTGGAGAGAAAAATCTCTTATTGTGTGAGAAATTTGAGTTTATGAGTTTTTATGATGTTGGTAGTGGTAGGGTAGGAGGGAGAAAATAAATGTCTTGCTTTTCACTAGAAATTAATTAATTAATTACTAACTAAGTTAAATAAACATGAATAGAAAAACAAGATGATGAAAAAACTTATAAATTGATATTATTATAATCATTGGCTTTTGGAGAAGAATGTCGAGTTGAACATTAGACGTTCTCTCCTAAATACCAACTTCCCCAATGTTACAGTGCTTACGATAATCGATTATGGATGTCTGCCTTCCAAGATGAAGTGGTCTACGACAAGTGCAAGAAGCACTACAATGTGATTACTTCACAAATGAATAATGATGATACTCTCTGACTCTGAGGGAAATAAAGAAGTATAGATATAAGGATTTTTTGAATATTCAAAAGTGAGGGAATGGTTATTATTTATAGGCACCAAATCACTCTGATTGGATTGCTCTGTGAACCAAAAATTAATTGTAACCGATGCTCGAGATATACTGACAGTTTAATTTTAACTAAAACGACAACATTTTAAGTGATAAACGTTGACATTTTAATTTTAATTAAAATGAAGATGTTTTATCAAGTTGAAAGCATAAATAAAATTTGTCCAAAAAGATAATATTACTCAAGAACGACCCATGGATACGAACAAGCGTGTGGGCATTTGGGTAAAATCCCAAACCATGTATAGGGTGGGTCCAAGGGGATGGGATACCCAAAGGTCATCCAAGTCCTTAAGCCAATTAATGGTATAAGTACTCTACCTATTTCACATAAGTTTCCTATACGGGATAGATTTTCTACATTAGATACACCAATTTGTTCATGTTAAAAGGAATACTTTAAAGCGAAATTTTTATTCATTACTTATCCAATTTAAACAAATCAATATACAATGATGTTTACCTTTCGGAGAGGAATGTGTATATACCTTGACCTGCCAATTTTATATCGTGAGTCTCATATTAATTAAAACTCAAAGTTTATAAAAAAAATAGATTTGGTCAAAACAATAATTAGGTTTAAACCAATATTGTCCCCTCCCCCACCCCCACCCCCTGCGCAAGAATGAAAAAAATAGACAAACTTAAAGAGAGTATTGGTGGAAACGTGTTGCATTAGTAAAGATGGTTTGTGGACTTGGATGTGAGAGATTATCGTGTTTACAAGCTAATTAATGAAAGTGATGTCTTGAACTGATCAACTGTTTATGTAGATCAAGGATATAGATTCACATAATCCTTTTCGAATATTATTAGTTTCATTATGTAATACCCACGTAGCATCGAAAACCTAAAATGATCAAACTACGATAAGTCAATCCTATATATCCCCCTTATACCTTAGTCAAATTCAAAAACACCCTAAACAAAGTTGAAACTACTCATGAAATCCTACAACTTTGCTTAATTACATAAGTACTCTCTAAGGTTATAAAATGACCAAAATACCGCTATAAATTTTGAAGAAGCGTAACTTGACCTACATTTCACCCCAAGACCCAAACCTTATATCAAATTGAACCTTTAAAACCTCAACTAATTTAATTTTACAAATTCAATCGTCGAACTTTCATGAAATTACACAAATTTCACTTAAATATGGTAGTTAATCAAATAAAATACAAAACAAATACTAAACACCTTCCTCAAGGACCAAAATTAAAACCAAAATGGACTTTCCCCCGACAACAATGCATCCAAATAGGTACAAAAGGCCAAAAATCACATGGGAACCACCCTCCACACATGTGAAACCCATGTGCCACCATGGTTATCTTCTTAAGCCATGGAAGAATCCACCTTACCACCAATCAACTCCCCCTAGACTACCCTATAAAATCCCCATGAATTCCAGCATTAAAACCTACCAGTTCGGTAATAACAAACTTGTATTTTTTTCTCTCAAATATGGTAATCTATTATTTTATGCACCAATTTCTCTTTTGATTATCAAAAATATTTTCTGTTCTATCAAAATTCTCAAACCAATAAAAAAATAAGCTCTTACGTGTATTATGACATGTACGGGCAGAAACATTCAAAAACTCCATTAAAGGTGAAACTCCGTTCTTTAACCTTGAACCTATTTCAAAGTGAGGAATGAGTTCCTTGGGATCCCAAGAGCTTAAGTGCAATGCGCCTTTTAAATAATAATTGAGTTTTGACCCCCAATTTCTCAAAGGTGTTTTTGAAGTTCAAGAATTTCAAATTCAAAATTCTCCCTAACCAGTGTACCTAAATCCCTCAAGTAAAAGCCAAATTCTCCTTTTGGATAGTAGAAACCTAACCCTCGTATTAGAATCCATTGCCATACTCTAAAACTGCACGAATATTTAGGTTAAATTTCCTAAAAAACACAATTGTTCTAACTCAACCATTTCTGAGCCTCAATCCATGAAACCTATATATTTGGATTCCATGTGAAAAAATAGGTTGGATTGGTTAAGGAATCATCTTAAATGGTATAGGATATTGAAAAAAATTGAGGTTAAAATTTTGGGCCAAAAGGTAGTCAAATGTTGAGAGGTTGAAGATGAACGTTTTAATCAGAATTATTAACCTAGCGCGTGAGGGCGCGTGGCGAATAAATTTTTTCCCAAAAATTTTATTAAAATTTTCTAGTCAAAATTATATAAGGTAAGGCAATATTTGGTCAAACCTAGCTCAAATTACTGAAAACTAAGGATTTGGTTTAAAAGTATTTTCAAAGAATTATAAATTAACTCCTCATATTTTTTTTAATCTTTTGAATTTTTACCCTAACGTTTTTTAACATATTCTTGGATAAATTTTTTGACAAAAAGTCTTCTACACTGTTTTTTCAAAAATAACTTTAAGACTTTTATTCTAAACTTTTAAAATAATTACAAAACTACCCCTAAACTTTAAGAATTACAGTTTTTCATTTTTTTCTTTTGTATCGAATTTTGTCCCGATCTTATTCGCTTTCAAATATGATGATTGCCAAATAATCAACCACTTGACCCTCGTAATTCCCCCTCAAATCAGTTTTAACACTGTTCTTAACAAATGATAAGTGGATTTTCCATTTCAATAGTAATTTTAGCATATTCAATATAATTTCTATTGATATCACACTGTGATAGCCTTAAATTACTCTTAGTATGTGTATGATAGATTACTGCCATGTTATATACGTTTGTCAAATATTATTGGTATCTAAATATGGATCATTTCAATAAAATTGAGCCCTTCTCTCTAATAACTGAGTTCATGACGTTAAACGATTGAATTAGTTCACCCAAGAATTTATGTGTTCAATGTCTTTGTTACAAGCATACTTATAACTTAAGGAGTAGACCGTCATGTTATTCCACAAACCGTTTCTACTTTGCCTATAGGACTTAAAATGCTTGGAGAGCCTAGTTATACTATATATATATGAATGATGTTCCTGTAAAATGTGCGTATCCTGATTACTTAAAATTCAAAGTTTTTGGATTATTATTCTATTATATTGATATGTATAATTCTTCTGTACCTGCTAGTAAACTGATAATTATGAGATTTTCTGTTTAAAACTCCTTGGTTTTCTTCTCTATCAATCAAAATTTTTGCTTATGCTTAATTCATAACATTATCCATTAAATAGTTAAATCTATATACTCCTCAAGCCTTTATAAAAATATATTTGTTGTAAAATTGATTAAAATCTACTTAGCATAATTTTGATAATTCTTATTTACTTCTAAATGTGTGAGGATAAAGAAGCAGTACATCCCCACCCTTTTATGATAAGCACGGATCACTTTGATATTATTGTAACTATATGGAAGGAAGTTAAAGAAGACAGAAGCAGAGAATGGTGTTGCTTAATGACCTTTGGCATTTTCTATTTTCGGAATAAAATGTAGTACTTAAACAACTCACCCTTGTATTTGGTGATACAATATATAATTGTTAATATAATGAATAAAGTTATGTTATTTCTGCCTTAACTGTAGTTTCATTTCTTTGTTACTATCTTGTACATTCATAACAAAACAGGGTGTGAGAAGTTGGAATCAGAGCGCGATTCTAAATTACGTTGGGTTCGGCACCTATAAGGGAATAATATAGGATATTAGTTATTTTATATATTTCGTAACTTCTTTACTCATGTCATATACTAAATCCATTTTAGAGCATGAACATTTGGGATTCCCAGCTATTTAATATTGAAATAGTTTCGACCAATCGATGGGAAGACACCGTCAAGGAACAAACATTCCTCAAGCTTAGCGCTATGGTTCATGAATTGGATGATGAATAGAGAAACTCAAGTGCCATTGTGAAGCACCTCGTGTTAAAAAAACGTATATCTGGTGAAGAGGAAGCTATGAGAAAAATGAGAGAATATGTTGACGATACAATCATACACCAAGAAGCCATTAATCTTGCCTAAAACCACCTCTACTCCCCGTACCCGCCCCAAAATGAAGCCACATTAAATGGAGATATTTTGATTGAAATTCCTTCTGACTCTTCAAACATCTCAACCAACTATGTTTCATCGGAACCCGACGATGGGTCCCTGAATGAAGAAAAATGATGTTCCCTCCCCATATTAGTAGTGCAACTAAATATTGTGGTAATGCTACGAACATAGGTGGTATTTTAACTGCTAGTGCGTTGTATAATAGTAAGTGTGCTTAGTATGATTGTACGCTAGAGTGCTAATGTAACATAAACTGCTAGTTGTAACAACTTTCTATATAATATTACCTCGTTAGAAATAGATTTCTTACTCTTACGCGTCATATTAGTTCAAATATTATAACTCATTATGCTTTGGGACAGTTACCACTTGCACTCCTACAAACTAAGCCCTAGATGAGTCACACCAAAGGAATCATGAAATGCCACCAAGAATAAACATCTCTTGCTAGACAGTAGCAGGCACGACTTAACACATGACTCAGGAAGAAACAATAGAGGAAACCCACTGAATGAATGCTCATAAGGAATTTATAAGATAACGACCCCCTTACTTTCTTAGAAATCCTAGAGTAAGTGAATTTGAGAAGGGAATATGCCAAATTATGAAGATATTCAATGGGGTAGGAATTATTGACAACCTATGTGTAGTTTTAGCGTCATACATGTTTGAAGGTGAAGCCGATTTTTGGTGTCAAGCCATAGCCCGAGGTCGTAATCTAACCGCCCTAACCTGTGAGTATTTTCAAGAAAATTTCTTTAAAAAGTACTTCTCTGAGTCCAAAACAAATCAGTTAATCATAAATTTTTTGAGGTTACAATAAAATAACATGCTTGTAGCCCAATATGAAGCTAAGTTTACCTTATTGTCACCTTACGCATCCGAGTACATAATCACCGAAGCCAAGAAATGCAATTATTTTGAGAAAGGACTACACCCTAGGATCAAGACCTTCATCATACCTTTGAAAATCTGAGACTTTTCCCAACTTATTAAAGTTTCCTCAATCGTTGAACATAATCCCGCATCAGGTTGATATGTACGCCCTTCCAATCTCATAAATAGGAACAATTATGTTGTTGAAACCTCGCCCAAACCTCGAGTCCAACCTTATCCCCACCATAGTGGACAAATCTACCCCCAAATTCGCCATAACACTACCAATCCCGCGATGCCATAAGTGTCAAAAGGTAGGACAACTACGTCCATAGTGTACCAAGTTATACCCACTAATGACAAGAAATGGACCCGTTAGTTCCTCGAGACCTAGAGAAACAACTCCTTCCTACAATGAGTGAACGACTTATAATGATGATAAAAATTCCGAACCAATCCCTGACAGTGGGAAAAGTTATGTTATATTGCCTGTATGGAATTTGCATTACATGGTGGAAGGTACAATAATCTTTTATAACTATCCTGCCCAGATCTTAATTGATTCTGGATCAACCCACTTATTCATTAGTATTAAATTAGCCGAAATTCTACAAATTATAACAAAGTCGTTAGATATTCTCTTAGAGATAAAATTACCTACTGGTGAAAAGAGCAACCTGCCCAAAAATGTGACAAATGTGAAATTCATCTAGGTATAGGTACACTCTCTGTAAATTTAATAATCTTAGATACACACAAATTCAATATCATTACTGGAATAGATATGTTATCAGCACACCAGGCTTATATCGATTGTTATATGAAAAGAGTATACTTTCGAGACCAAGATAGCCACTCCTGTATGTTCCAAGGAATCAGTCATTTCGAACTTTCGGCATCCCAAATCCAAAGTGCCAATTCCTATTTGATATTTAGGATCTTAGAACATTTCAATGATGTCTTTCTATAAAAATTACCTGGAATACCACCCTCTTGAAAAGTTGAGTTTACAATTAAGCTATTTTCAAATACTTCCTCTATTTCAATACCTCTGTATCGAATGACCCCCTTAGAACTTCGTGAGCTTCATACCCAACTAGATGATTTACTTGAAAAGAATTAAGAAAAAGACCCCCCTCTCTCACGTAAACCCTTAAGGTTTGCATGGCGGCTAGATCTACCTCCATTCTGGAGGTAAAAACCCTTCCTCCCGATCCTTTTCAATCTGATGTTCTGCCTAATCCTTATATACTTTCTACTACTTCACTTTCTAAATCCTTTGCTGAAGTAGTGGGATCCTTCAAATCATATACTACTTCCTTTCATAAAGTTACATCATTCAAAGGAGAACCAACTCTTTTTTCTTGAAAATTAGTATCTTCTTAAGCTTTAATCTCCTTTCAAGTACTCATTGGTAGGGAAGTTCACTCATGGTCATCCTACCGTGGAAGATATAAGGAAAATGTTAAAATCCATGGGTTTAAAAGCTGCTTTAAATGTGGGGTTGATAGATAAAAAACATGTCCGGATCCGATGGTTTCACGAAGAAGATTTCCTAAGACTTTGGATAAGATCAACACGGTATGTCAACAGATTCCCTATGAAAGTGTTTAAATGAACATATGATTTTCTTCCTGATTTGGAAACAACTATAGTTCCTGTTTAGGTTAGTCTTCTTCAATTTCCAATACATCTCTATAATAAATAAAGTATATTCTTGATTTGTAGTGCAGAAGGAGTTCCTTTGACGATGAATAGTGCTACTACTTCTTGAGGTAAACCTAGCATGGCAAGAGTTTGTATTGACGTTGATTTGAGAAAGACCATTCCAGATAGAATTTGGATTGCAAATAAAAATACTTCTTTAGGATTTTGGCAGTATTTTGAGTATGAAGATCTTCCATCATATTAATTCAATTGTTCCAAAAAAGGCCACAAAGAAGAAGATTGTCTCCTTAGAGAAGAAAACAAAGTTAATATCGATTATTCCAAAAAACCTATTCCATTGACCAGGAAAGAAGATGGTACTAAAGAATGGGTTATCAAATCTTTCAAGAAAATTTTTGAGAAACCATCAGATAAAACACTAGAAGTTCAAGAAGCTTGCCCTAACATCCCCAACTCTCAAGAATCTGTTCAGGTCGTTAAAGATCATTAATAAAATATTATAATTTTTTTAGAAGAAATACCCAAGGGTAGAATATCCTATAAGAATTCCCAGTGAAAGAAAGTCAAGTACATAAAGCAGAATTGATCACGTAGAAGTGGTAGACAAGGACAAATAAGTAGAAGTTGCAATGGAAGCTGATCAAGATTTTGAAGAACAAGGTGAAATTTCTATTTCCCTAAAAATGGATTCTGGTTTTAGTACTCCTTTAAAAACCCTTAGGCAATGAGGTGATGGTCCAAGAAAAAGCTAGTGCAGAAGGTAGAGTGGAAAGGATCAGGTCAAAGTCAGTCATGGTAGTTCCAAATATAAATACCCAATATATAAGGGGGGAACCAAATCAATCAAAATTTCTAAGTTGAAACAAAAATAAAGTGCTGATAATAAAGAACTCATGCCTAATACTAGACTACTAAGGTCTAGTACAAAATCTTCTTCTTTAACTCAATCCAAATGATCAGCACAATCATTTGGCATGTTAGAGGGCTCTCCAAGAAAGGAGATTTAAAGATAATCAAAAGGTTGATTATAATATATCACCTCTCTACTATAGTGATATTGAAGCCTAAGATTGAAGTTCAAAAGATGGAATCTTTCGGACTAAAGTTGGGATTTCACATTGCCTATGCTAACTCTAATAGTAAGATCTGGTGTTTTGCTTAAGAAGATTTAAATTGCCAATTTAGTTCTGAAATGGAACAATGTATCACTCTTTATTTCATTGTCAATAACTCTTTGATTAGAGCTTCTTTTATTTATGCAAAGAATACTAAGATTGAGAGAAGAGCTCTATGGGAATATCTTAATATGAATTTCACTACAGCTCCTTAGTTTATTGGGGGATATTTTAATGTGGCTTCAAATAATTTTAAGAAGACAGGTGGCAATGATATTAATGGAGGGGAAGCTATGGAGTTTTTGGAAGCTATGGAAGTAAATGAGATGTCTGACCTTAGTTTCATAAGATCCAATTTTACTTGGTTTAACAAAAGGGAGGGAGTGGATAGAATTTGGTGTAGACTTGACAAAATTTTTTCTAATCAAAATGCTATTCAATTAGGTTTAATGGATGTTCATCACCTAAATACACATATGTCTGATCATTGTCTTTTTTTACTTTCAGTTAAGAATACTCTTGAGGTGAAACCAAAACATTCAAATTCCAATAATTTTGGCTTGAATATCCAGAAATTCAGTCAGTTGTATATCAAACTTGGAACTCTATTGACCATCTTAATCCTCTTATCTCAATAGGATTAAAATTCAAATTGCTCAGATCCACTCTTTCTTCTTGGAGTAGAATTAAATTTGGTGATATTTTCAAAGAAGCTAGAATGGCTGAGGATAACCTTTTGGATAAGGAGATGGTTTATGATATTGATCCTTCTGAGCTCAACAGAGAAAATATTTCTTTAGCTCAGGCATATAGTATTCAGAAATTCCAAATTGAAGATATATTATGAAGACAAAAAGCTCAAGACAAATGCATTATAGAGGGGGATAGAAACACAATCTTTTTTCATAACTCAGTTAAAGCTATAAAGGAGACAACTTGTGATTTTTTAGATTTGAGATTTAGAAGGTAACATCCAAAAATATGATAAGGTTATCCAAGACACTTTAGTTCAATACTTTGAGGATCAATTCAAACAATCAGAAGGCCCCTTTATTTCTATGTATAACACTTTTTTGGAGGTAATTCCTAATCTTGTGTTTGATGATTCCAACTCTAATTTGTGCTCAGTTCTTGACAAGAGTGAAAATTTTAAAGTAGTTAAAGAGCTGAATAATAACATCTCGCCTGGTTCAGATGGATTTTATGGTGTATTTTTTGTGGAGTTTTGGGACATTATAGAGGTTGAAGTGGTTGCTTCTATTCAAAGTTTTTTCTTAGGTGCTTCATTACTTATGAAAATTACTTCTACTTTAATATCTTTGATCCTTAAAGTGCAATCTCCCAAAACCTTCTCATATTTTAAACCAATTAGTTTGGTTAACATCTTCATCAAAAGTATTTCAAAAATTCTCTCAAATAGGTTGAATATCATTTTGCCTCATATCATTTCTCTAAACTAACGTGGGTTCATAAAGGGTGGGGATATGTTGGATAATGCTGTATTAGATCAGGAGATGGTTTCAATGATTCACTCAAATAGTTTTAGAGGCAATGTATTCCTAAAGTTGGATTTGGCAAAAGCATATGATAGGGTGTCATGGCTTGGTTTCTCTGAAACATGGATTGATATGATTTGGAGGTTTATATATAATTGTTAGTTCTCAGTGATCATCAATGGTTCTTCTTATGGTTTTTTCAATGCTTCTAGAGTTCTGAGGCAGGGTGATCCTCTATCCCCTAGCCTTTTCATTATTATGGATAAGGCATTCTCGAGGAACTTGAATTCTCTTCTTCCTAATCTTTATGGTTACAAATTTCCTATGGGCTGTCCTAAATTTAAGTATCTTGCATATGCAGATGATGTCATTATTTTTTCTTCAGGGGCTTCCAAGGATTTAAATTCCATTATGACGATTATAAAAGAGTATGAGAGAGCAGCTGGCCAACAGCTTAATATATCTAAATCTCAAATGTTCTCATCCAAAAAACTAGTCACTGCTGCTGTCAACAAAATTAAAAGGATCACTGATTTTACCAACAGTTCTCTTCATATTTTATACTTGGGATGTCCTTTATTTGCACGTAGAAAGAAGATAGCTCACTTTGAATTTCGTATTGAAAAAGTTAGAATGGCTCTCAGTGGATGGAAATATAGATATCTGTTATTGGATGGGAAGCTTGATCTCATAAAAAGTGTCCTAACCACAATCCCAATACAGGCTATAGCTGCTTTTAGCCTTCCCAAGTTGTTCTTCAGAAGTTGGAAGGTTTTTTTGGAGTTCTCATGATGGTGCTTCAAAACATCACCGGTGTAAATGGAATCTTATCTCTATGCCCATTAAAGAAGGGGGATTAGGGGTTAGAAAGCTTAAAGATATCATTAGAGCTATGTCTATTAATCTTTGGTGGAAGTTCAGGTCTGGTAACTCTCTATGGGCTAATTTTATGAAAGAAAAATATTATAGGAATGTTCATCCTACTGTTGTCGGGCCTAAAACTTTTTCCAAAACCTGGGGTAGAATGTGAAAAGTTAGAACAGAAGCTGAGGAGCATATGAAATGGAGAATAAGCTCAAGGGACATTGACTTTTGTTGGGACAATAGGTTGGATTCATACCCTATTAGTGAAGACTTAAACATTCCCAAGAATTCTAAAATTAAAGATTTTTGGCTGGCTAACAAAAGGTGGGTAAAACTTAAATTATTTTTCTCCATGTACCTTATTCAAGAAATTACTCAAAGTAAAACATGGAATTTGTGAAAAGATAGTATGATTTGGATAGCTTCTAATTTAGGGCAGTTTTCTTTTTCTACTACTTGGAACATAACCAAGTCACACTCTTATGTCTATAGAATAACTAATTTCTTTTGGGATTCTTCTATACCTCTTAAGATGTATATTTTAGCTTGGAAAATTATTCGAGATTTGCTTCCAACTGATGGTAAAATCCAGTATATTGGTATTAGAGGCTCCTCTAAATGTATCTGCTGTAAAGAGAGAAAATGAGAGTCACCTAATCATTTATTCTCTTCCAGTAAAATAGCAGTTAAAATTTGGGATTTCTTTAGTGCTAAACATGGTGTTATTAGTCCTATAGGAACTGTAAGGCAAAGATTTATAGCTTGGTGGCTAAGTTATTCTTCCTCTAATAGTTTGTTGTTCAAAATCATTCCCATTCTTATCTGTTAGCACATTTGGATTAGCAAAAATTAAGGTAAATTTGAAAACTCTTCTATGTTCTCTCCCAGAATCATAAAGAGTATTCAAAACAGTTTTTCTATGCTCTCTACAGGTCTAAAAAAGTCTAAATCCAAAATTATTCTAGTTCACTTGCATATTCCTCCAAAAGGTTTCTTAAAGCTGAATGTGGATGGCAATTCTTTGGGTAATCAGTGGTTGTGGAAGGGTCTTAAGAAATCGTAGAGGTGAATTGGTTTAGTTCTTCTTTAAGGAATTAGAAATCAAATCAATTTTAGAAGCTGAAGCAGATGCAGTTCTTCAAGGAATTATATTCTATCAAGATCTCAAAGACTATGACCTTATTATCGAATCAGATTCTAAAATTTTGATTAATGTTCTTCTCAAGAAAACTTTATGTCCATGGAAGATTCAATGGCAAGTGGATCAAATTCTTTCCGTAATTTCAAACCTCAAGTGTAGCTTCACTAATGTTCATAGAGAGGCAAACATGGCAGCAAATTTCTTGTCTAAGATTGGTAGCATGCATAATAAATCTTTGATGTCTCATAATCTTGATCTTCTTCCCAAGAAATTTAAATGCATTTTAAGATTAGATAAACTTCAAATTCCTTACCATAGGAAGGTTTCTTTTTAATTTCTTTATTATCTATTGATTGTAAGCCATGGTGAGGGCTCTTCTCACCTTAATTCTTTAATAAATTCTTATTCTTGAAAAAAAAAAGATTTACTTGAAAAGGGTTTTATCCTCCTTAGTTCATCTCCTTAGGGATCACCCTTGTTGTTTCTAAAGAAAAGTGATGGAAGTTTTAGATTGTGTGTGGACTATCGTAAATTTAATTACGTAACTATTAAGAATAAGTATCCCTTACCCAGAATCGGAGATTTATTAAATCAACTTATAGGTTCAAGGATATTTTTAAATATAGACTTATGATCTGGTTACCATCAGTTAGGAGTTACAGAAGAGGATATTCCAAAAGCTGCATTTTGAACTCGTTATGGATATTTCAAATTCACCGTAATGTTCTTTGGACTAACTAATGCCCCTGAAGCCTTTATGGACCTCATGCATCGAATATTTTGACCTTTTATAGATCAATTCATAATCATATTCATCAATGACATTATCATTTACTCCCAGAATCTCAAAGAATATGCCTAACATCCAGAAATAGTGTTAGGTATAAGGAACCATAAGTTGTATGCCGAAAAGAGCAAATGCGACTTCTTGATGAAAAAAATAAAATTTTTAGGACATGTTATTTCTGAAAATGGATTCTAAGTCGACCCAACAAAGATCACAACTATTTTAGGATAAAAAAATCCGATTAGTGTTATCTAGACTAGCAGTTTTTTTGGATTAACTGGTTATTATTTCCATTTTGTGGAAGGATTTTCAAAGATTGCTCTCCTGTTGATGAAGTTTCCTAGAAATACATACCATTCATATGGACTTTTGAATGTGAGTAGGCACTCCAAACTTTAAAGGACAAGTTGACCACTTCTCCCGTCCTACTCATTCCTTTTAGTAATGTAATCTATGATGTATAAAATAATGCCTCGTTTCAAGGTTTATGTTGTGTATCGATGCAAAAAGGACATGTAGTTGAGTATGGATCTCGACAACTAAAGACTTATGAATGTAATTATCTTGTACATATTCTTGAGTTAGCATCCATAGTTTTTGCCCTAAAAATATGGCGTTGTTACCTGTATGGTTAAGAATTTCACGTGCTTTTAAACCACAAAAGTTTGAAATACATCTTTACCTAGATAGACTTGAATTTAAGATAGAGACAGTGGGTGGAATTTTTGGAAAATTATAGATTTACGTTAGACTATCATCTGGGGAAAAAAATGTCGTAGTCAAGCTGTAAGCCGTAACCCCATTGGAAGGCTCAACAATATAATTTCTTATGATATTTCTACTACCATAGAGCAATATAATCTTCAGCCAACCTACCCTTTTTCAAAACTCACCAATATCATTGCCTAATAGAGTTTAATGAAGAAGATTATAGATAAATAACTTCAAAACCACTTTATTACCAAGCAGCGAACCGGAAGCAAGACCAAAGAATTTTTGTATGAAAAGGAGACATGTCTACAATTTAGAAATAGATTGTATATATCTAATGATTTATCTTTAAGAGAATAAGTGCTACAAGAATCTCATCGTTCCAAATTTGTGATACATATTAAAAGTTTTAAAATGTATCATGAACTTAAGAAATAGTTTTGCTGGACGGACATGATAAGCAATATTAAAAAATTTGTTAAAAGATGTCTCACCTGATAGTAAGTTAAGAAAGAATGGCAGAGTCCTGGTGGACTCCTCCAACCTTTTCCAACCCCTAAGTGGAAATGGGATCATATCACAATGGATTTTATCACTGGATTACCTTGTATATCCCAAGGATACAAATCTATTTGGGTAATTGTAGATCGACGTACCAAGTCTGCCCATTTTCTCTGAGTGAAGATTATTGATTCTTTCCAGAAACTTAGCAAACTCTATATCTAAGAAACTATTCGATTGCATAGAATTTATTTATCCATAGTATCTGACCGAGATTCTCATTTCGTAGGCAGATTTTGGCAAGCACTCCAAATCGCAATGGGTACTAAACTCCATTTCAGTACCGTATTTCATCCTCAGACCGATGGATAATGTGAACGCACCATTGAAACATTAGAAGATATGCTAAGAACATGTGCTTTAGATATGACCGGTAACTTAAGTGAACACTTGTTACAAATCAAGTTTTCATATGACAACAGTTACCAATCAAATATCAAGACTGCCCCATTTAAAGCATTGTATGGAAGATCACATTGATCCCCATTGTGTTGGATGAAATTAGGAAATAGCAAGCACTTTGGCCCTGAGATAATTCAAGAAACTACCGAAAAGATACAACGGATCAAAGATCTACTAAAAATGTCCCAAGGTCAACCGACACTAACCACCACAGGAAGCCCTTGGAGTTCCAAATTTTTTATAGAGTATTCCAGAAAGTTTTGCCTCAAAAATGAGTTTTATGATTCAAAAATAAATGGAAGTTATCACCAAGATACATTATACCTTTTAGCATTACTAAACGTGTTGGCCTTGTGGCCTATGAATGAGAATTACCTCCAGAATTGTCAAGTATTCATAATTTATTCCATGTATCCTAATTGCATCTCTATATTTCAAATGCTACACATGTGATTACGTGGCATAAAATATCTGTTCAACCAAACTATGAATTTGAAGAATGTCCTATTCAAATTCTGGACCGCCAGGTTAAATTTCTTAGACAAAAAGAAGTTACTTTAATAAAAGTAATCTGGGAGTACCAGAATCAGAAAAAAGCTACCTAGGAACGAGAGGACTCTATGCAAAAATAATATCCTGAGCTTTTTGCAGGTAAATTCGAGGACTAATTTTTTATTACGTAGGTAGAATGTAATAATCGCGTAGCATCGAAACCCTTGAACGATTAAACTACGATAAGTTAACCCTATATATCGCCTTATATCCCCTTACACTTTAGTCAAATTTAAAAACACCCTAGACAAACTTGAAACTGCTCATGAAATCCTACTCATTTGCTTAATTATATAAGTACCCCCAAGGGTATAAAATGATCAAAATACCCCTTTAAACTTTTAAAGAAGCATAACTTGACATAAATTTTACACTAAGACCCAAACCTTATATCAAATTGAACCTCTAGACCTCAACTAATTTAATTTCACAAACTCAACTCTTGAACTTTCATAAAACTAGGCAAATTCCCTTTAAATATGGAAATTAATCAAATAAAATACAAATTGAATTCTAAACACCTTCCTCAAGGACCAAAATCAAAACCAAAATGATTAGACTTCCTCACGCCAACAATGCATCCAAATTAGCACAAAAGGCCAAAATTCACATGGAAACCACCCCCCACACATGTGAAATCCTTGTGACATCATGGTTATATTCTTAAACCAAGGATATTCCACCTATTTTTACCACCAATCAACTTCCCTTGGACTACCCTATAAAATCCCCACGAATTCCCGCATTAAAACCTACCAGTTCAATACTAATAAACTTGTCTTTTTTCTCTTAAACTTGGTAACCTATTATTTTATGCACCATTTTCTATTTTTATTATCAAACATATTTTCTCCACCATCACAAACTCCAAACCAATCAAATAACCCAATCTCTTACGTGTATTATGACATGTATAGGCAGAAACCTTCAAAAACTCTTTTAAAGCTCGAGCTTTAATGGTGAAACTCAATTTTTTTACTTTGAACCTATTTCAAAGTGAGGAATGAGTTCATTGGGAACCCAAGAGTACAAGTGCAATGCCATTTTTAAAAAATAATTAAGTTTTGATCGCTAATTTCTTAAAGGTGTTTTCAAAAGTTCAAAATTTTCAAATTCAAAATTCTCCCAAACCAGTAGACTTTAAGTCCCTCAAAGCAAAGACAAAATCAACCTTAGGATAGCAAAAACCTAACCCTAAGTAATTATGTGCAATGTCAAATTTCCCAAAAAAACACAGTTCTTCTAACTTGTTCATTTTTGAACCTCCATACATGAAACCTACATATTTGGATTCCCTGTGAAAAATTAGGTTGAATTGATATAGGAATCATCTCAAATGGTATAGGATATTAGGATAAATTTGAGGTCCAAGTTTTGACTAAAATATAGTCAACTGTCAAAGTTGAAGATGAACGCTTCGACGAGAATCATTGACTTAGTGCGCGAGGGCGTGTGGACAATAAAAAAAATCTGATTTTTTTTTAAAAATTTTATTAAATTTTTTCGGTCAAAATGATATAAGGCAAGGCAGTGTTTTCTCAAACCCAGCTCAAATTAAAAAAAAAACAAGAATTTGCTTTAAAAGTATTTTCAAAAAATTACATTCATATTTTTGTATCTTTTGAATTTTTACCCCAACTTTTTTACACATATTCTTGGATAAAATTTAAGCCAAAAAGTCTTCTACACTTTTTTTCAAGTATAACTTTAAGATCTTTATTCTAAACTTTCAAAAATAATTATAAAACAACCCCTAAACTTTAAGAATTATGTTTTTTTTCATTTTTTTCGTATCAAATCTTGTTCCGATAATATACGCTTATAAATATAATGATTGAGAGATAATCAAGCACCCGACCTTCCCAATTACACCTCAAATAAGTTTTAGCACCGTTTTCAACAGCCGACAAGTAGATTTTACCCTTTCGATAGTAATTTTGACGTATTTGATATAACTTCTATTGATATCTCACCCTGATAACCATAAAAAACTCGTAGTTATCATGACCATGGAATTAAAATAACACTAATCATGACACATAATCGCGACCCATACCCATTTCCATTTTGAATATGCCATGGCCCAGAGGTGTGATCCTATTGGATGAAATTTTAGCATTGATTATGGACATGGTCCCGACCTTAGTCCGGGACCACAATTGAAGGGAATTTTGGTTCAAATATGGCGCTATGATGGTCACGCCTTTGTTCCGGACGAGGGTCGTGACCCACATGGTCAAGTCTAAAGGTGGTGACCATCTCGAGCTAGTTCCATGACATTTTAAGGTCATGGAACTAGTCACGCCTTAATTGGCCATGGTCATAGACCAAATCCGTGACCACCATGTCATGATTATGCGCCTAATTTGGTGTAGCGAATACTGCTATGTTATATATGCTTGTTAAATTTCATTGGTATGTGAATATGAATCATTTGGATCAAATTAAAACATTCTCTCTAATAATTGAGTTCATGAGGTTAAATGATTGAATCAGTTCACTCAAGAATTTATGTGCTAAATGTCTTTATTACAAGAATACTTATAGCTTTGGGAGTAGAGTGCCATATTATCCCACTAAACGTTTCTACTTTACCTATAGGTCTCAAGATGTTTTGATAGCCTAGTTATGCTACATATATATTAATGTCGTTCCTACAAAATGTGCGTAACCTGGATACATAAAATTCAAAGGTCTTGGACTATTATTTAGTTATATTGATATGCTTAATTCTTCTATACCTGCTAGTAAACTGATAATTAGGGGATTACCCGTTTAAAACTCGTTGATTTTCTTCTCTATCTATAAGTATTTTTCCTTATGCTTAATTTATAATGTTATCTATTAAATGGTTAAATCTATACACTCCTCAAACCTTTATATAAATATATGTTATAGAATTGGTTAAAATCTACTTACGCTTTTCGTGATAAGCGCGGACTACTTTTATGCTATTATATAACTATATGGAACGAAATTAAAGAAGATGGAAGCGAAGAATGGTGTTGCTCGATGGCCTTCATCATTTTCTATTTTTGGAATAAAATGTAGTACTTATAATTCACCCTTGTGTTTAGTTATACAATATATATAGTTATCAATATAATGAATAAAATTCTTTTATTTCTGCCTTAACGGTAGTTTCATTACTTTGTTATTATCTTGTACATTCATACCAAAAACATGGCATGACACATTATGTTTTCATTTTGGCCTTAAAGAACTCTAGATTTTATAAGTGTATTAGAGAATTTAGTCATTTTATCATTCCCATAGAATGGGTCGCTTCTCAATCATATAGGTCATTTTTATATAAATATCATGTTAATACCCCCACTTGACCTTTATGTTCAAGTTATAAAATTAGTTAAAAATAAAGTTGGTCACATTACAGCCCAAAGATTGTGCACTGACTCATCATAAGAATGCGAAGAAGTAATTATTCTCTTAGTACAAATTAAGTCGCACATAGTTATCGCGTTGAAATTATTTATTGGGATCTCCAGTCATTGAGGTTGAGTTTCCATTATGGCAACTTTTTAAGTTTTTACAAACTTTAAGCCCATTCATATTAATGAACTTCGAACTTATTATCTAATTATATATTTTTGGGTTATCGCGATCACAGAACATTCATGATTCTATTTGGGTTATTGTTGATGGATTAACGAAGGTGGCCCATTTTTTACGTGTTAGAACAAATTATTTTACAGATCAGTAAATATAGTTATTTATAGTCGAGATACCAAGACTACATAGGGATATCATGTCAGATAAGGGGTAATACTTTTATCTCCCAACTTTGGAAGGCATTTTAGTTTGAGATGGGAGTTCGGTTGAGTTGATCACATCTTTTTACCCCTCTTCGGATGGCCAGATGGAAAAAGGTGAATCAAGTGTTGGAGAATGTGCGCAGGGATTGCGTGTTAGACCTCAAGGGAAATTGGGATGTACATTTTCCACTTGATAAGTTCTCCTACAACAATAGCCATCACAAGACGATTGGGATGACACCGTAAGAGGCATAATGTGGATGGTTAAGTCGTTCACCCAGTTATTGGACAGTGTGGCCATCCCTAATCCTCGTGGAGAGAGAGAGAGAGAGAGAGAGAAAGAGAGAGATGGTGAGAGGATCTCGATCCCGCGCATCCCTCTCGGGAGCGCTTCGACTGTCGTCGACGATGTGTGAGGTGAAAAATATAAAAAGATGGAGTCGCCAGACTATTTTACTCAAAACAGACGAAAGAAGGTGGAGCCATCCCATAGGACAGCATCAAAGACATACTGATACATACGAAACCAAAAAATGATTCGAGTAGGGTTCAGAGGCTAAGTTACAGAATAGGAAGGTGTTAGGCACCCATTACTCCCTTGCGGTCTCTCATGGATTTGTTGTTATTTTCCTTTATTCTCTGTGATATGTGTGCATGTGTATATGTAATGGATATAGGAATCATCGACTTATATTATGGAATAAATAGAGTGAGTCATCCGTAGTTCCTAAAAGTAATATTAGAAAATAGGATTTACGCGATTATCCTTTCATTGATCGTTATAATGGAACGATAACGGGTATGAAATAATACACTACTAACAAAAAATATATGTATATGTAAATATGTAGAATCTAAGAGAATTAAGTTAAAAAATTAGGAAAATAGAAAAATTGAAAAAAAAATAGGACTCGAGTCTCGAGTTTTAGCCCGATACGCCTGCGTAGCCTATAGAGGCATCAAAGTCCACGTAGTTCATATGAAAAATGAGGGGTGGATTATATCCCATAAATCCAATACTTCTCTTATGTGTGTGTGTGTGAAAAGGTGTTTTAGTGTGAGAAAAGTATGAGAAAAGTGTGAGAATTCCCGCTTGGAATTTATGCGCAAACCCTATTTTTCTTATTTTTTGGGTTTTTTTATATGAAAAATAAGAGATGTGAAATAGTACTAAAGAAAAAGTATATTAGGATATGTGATACGGGGAGAATAAAAGTGTTAAGTAATAAAACAAGTTAATGTGAATTTAAGAGCATTTAAAGAGAGATTTGAGGAAGTTAGCCCTTCCTGAAGATCTTGATCTTGAATATTGGAGAGAAGCACTTCCACTTGGATGATGATGATGGTTAGTTAATTCACCAATTTTGGTGAAAAAGATGACGAAAAGTTAGTGTTGAAGAGGGATTTGGATGTAGAAATCACGCTGACTTCGAGAGAGGTTTTCTGAGTTTGCTGAGAGTGATCGATCTGAGTTCCTAGGGTGCTTTGCAATGAGGTCAGGCCCTCCTTTTTATAGGCCCCGGGCATTACCGATCATCATGGGGATGGTCCTTCCAATCGGTAGGTGTCTTCAGGCACACTACCGATAGGCTGGATTTTGAACCTGTCGTTTGCCAGTCTTGTTCAGGTTCCTTTAGAAAAATGGTCGTAAAATGCAATTTATTGATCCGAATCATGCACGGGTCATACCACTGGAAAGTTACTTCAGATAACTTTGAAACTCCTTTGGACTTCTCCCGAGTTCGGGAGTTGACTTTGGGTCAAATGTGGCTCGGAAGCGCTCATCGATCATTTGGATAGGGGATCTTCGGACGATAAAGGGTCGTTCATCCGCACCGTAAGTTAGAATCACGCATGGGGTAGACCTTTAGAAAGGTTAGGAGATTTACTACAACATTACAAAGAGTTTGACTCAGTTTGGAGAGTTGACTTTGGTCAACCGGGGCCCAGAAGCGTCCGATGGCCTTTCGGAGTAAAACGAATCGTCCGTCCGCACAGAAAGTCAGAATCGCGCACGGGGGTGGACCGTTGGAAAGGGGTTTTAGCGCCCTTCAAGGATTTATTCAGTCTCATTCAGGCTGAAGATTTGACTTTGGTCAAATGGATCCCGGGAGCGTCCGGTGGCCTCCGCCTCAAGTTTCGAGGGAAAACGGGTCGTTCGTCCGCACCGTAAGTCCGAATCGCGCATGGGGCGAATCTTTGGAAAGGGATTTCAGTGCCCTTTGAAGAGTCATTTAGTCTTGGTCAACCTGAAGAGTTTTACTCTTGACCAAACGGAGCCTGAGAGTGCCCACTGGCCTATAGGTCAGTACTCAGGGTATGACCTAGGTTCGTAGTGATGCAGGGGGTGCTAGGGACCTAAGGAGAGATTAGGGGGTGCTATAATGGAGTGTCTATAGGCAGGCTCAATTGAGTATATATTATTTACATTGTAACTTCTTCAAAATATCTCTAGGAAGGTAACCCTCACCAGGATGTTCATGTAAGTACATTATAAATATAAAAAGGATTAGGCAAATAAGAGAAAACATAAACTGGACTTCCAAGTGGGAGATCAAGTGTTATTGAGAATCTTCCCGATGAAAGGGGTGATTAGATTTTAAGCAAAGGGGAAGTTAGCTTCCTGCAACATAGGCTCTTTATGATTATTGAGAGAGTGTGCGTCCCAGTGCGTATTGTTATGCATTTTTTAATCATCTTCAGAGGGTACATGATTTTTTTACATATCCATATTGAGTAATGAGTACGAGTATCAACACGTAGATCTCAATTGGTATGAGTTGCAAGATGATGCTAGTTATGAAGAAAGACCCCCAACGTATCCTTGGCCGTAGGAGCATTCCCTACGATTGAATGCCATTCCACTAAAGAGAGTTCAGTGGGAAAATAATATTAAAGATGAGCCCACCTGGGAGCGTAAGGAGGACATGCGAGCGAGGTATCCAGAGTAATTCCAGCTAAGTATAGTCTCAATTCTGAGGACAAAATTCCTTGAATAATGGGGGAGGAATGTAATAGCCCATATATATTACTTGTGTTTAAGTGATGTGCAACGTCACAACAAACTTATAAGCGTTTATAAATATATTAGAAATTAAGAAACGATAAAACACTATCAAATATTTTAAGCGTGACTGTGTATAATGGGAGACTATGGAATGGTCCATTCCGGGGTTCAATATCGAGAGCTTCCTTATTTATATTATTCCCTAGGTGTTGGAACTTAATGACTATGAAATAATCAACTATAATGTTGTATTACGCCAAACCAAATAATTATGATTTGAGTAAATTGGGACCAATTTGGATAATTTTCCGTATGTGTGTTATTTACTAATTTTGGTTAAGGAGGGGGGGATTGTTAGGATTGGTAGTATTTAAAATAATAGTTTTTAACTTTAATTAAGGATTTGGGGCCTATTGGGTAGTGTAATGAGTTAGGGAATTTTTAAACTAACTAAGGGTTAATATGGGCAAGTTACTTAAGACCTTATTTTATGTACAAACTCAATTTCGTTATTAAGAGGTAGTATTGAGCCATTAGGAGGTTTATTTTAAAACTAAACACAATTTGGGGATCTATGAGCTTGGAAAGAAGAAGGATAAAGGGAAAAAAAGAGGGTTCTTGAAGACTGGACCCTAGTTCTACATCAATTTGGAGGCAAGTTTAATTTGAATTCTTGTTTAATTGAATGTTTTATTGTGTGTGCAAGAATAATCACAATGAATAATCCCAAGAAAGCGAGTAAGTGAAGAATGTAAATCAATTTCACACACAACATAAAATGTATGTGGTTCTGCAATTTTCCTATATCCACGGAGAGGTCACTATATTTTATTAGTCAGTCTCTAAAGATTACAAAGTTGCATCCCCTTAGCCCCAGGGGTGTGGGTTTACATTTATTATAACATTCAAGAGGTTGAGTTGTACTGAAAACTCTTCCGGCTTGAATGTAGCTCATTAGGTGTCCATGAATATCTCTCTGTAATTATTGGTAACCGATTTGAGCTTATCAATATGTATTTAAGCACATGTTAAATACTTGTGTGAAGCTAATCATTTGATTTGGTTGAACGCATCCTATCTTTTCCTGGGCTGGTCCACTAAAATCATGGATGGGCCTAGAGAATAGTTTTAATCCCCACAATTACCCCTAAAATCTCTGGACTGAGACTTATTGGGCCCATATATTTCATCCTTGTTGTAGGCCTAAGACCTAAGATTATTAGAACTGGCATAACAGTTTTGTAATATCCCTGAAATGCTAAGGGTACGCTCGTGCAATCAAAGTCGGTGGTGATTGGCATGGCCAATTTATAATGATCTTGAAGCTATGGGGGTACGCGATTACATGCCATGAACTGAAGCACAGAAAATCCTCCTCGAGAACCATACCCTATGATTACACACAAGGTTTTAAACTAAGCTTTGCTACTTCAAACTGTCACTTAGCATTTCTGAGTTTTCTTCTTCATAAATTCACTCAGAGCTTTCCTTCTGCTTCTAATTCCTTCAGAGCTTCTTCGTATTCTTGTTTTTCCATAAGTCCATCTTTCCTACTCCTTTTGTTCATAAATTTACTTCTCTGCTCTTTGCTATTTGGGTCTCTTTCATCAATGGCTACTCTTCACGATAAAATTATTGAGGAGTTTAGAAAAGCATGGATGAGGAGAACTGGATTCTTACAATTATTATAGTTCAAGGGGGTTTAACATTCCCCCCAAACCACTTATTTTTAGATTTTTTTTACTGCTCTGAAGTCGTTCCTGCCCAATGTGCCCCTAATACTTGGGAAATAGTCAATGGGGTTCATAGGATCCATGAGCTTTATGGGACCAACTTAAGGATTTCGAAAATTAAATTCTGCTATGTATGGTCGCACACCTATAATGGTATTCTCTACCTAAAGGTGAGGAAATCCAATAGGATATTGGTGGTAAACCTCCTTGATTCCGTCAAGGGATATTGGGATCAGGGTTTTATCACCAAGAACTGGCATCATTTGTCCCTTCTTGAGGGTGGGAGACACATGGCCTTTATTTAATGCCTAGGGGGAAGATCACATAGGTCGCCATTTATTTTTCTTTTTACATTATTGACTAATTATTTTCTTCACTCACATTGCTTGCTAATTTTTACCTCATTTATCTCTGTACAACCTGTAATAAAAATAAAGAGCTATCTCTCCATTATATCAAAGTTGTTTACCCTTTGAAGGTTTGGGGAATTAAGGATAAACTACCCGACGACGAACATCCTCGCTTGGTAGCCTACCTGCATGAGCACACCAACACCACCACAAGTTTTGTTGCTCATCCGTTGGACGACGTTCCATGCCTTCCTCTCCTAGGTGAGGGGGCTCCCTTTCTGAGCTAGTAGGTGTGGAGTCTTTCCATCAAGAGGAAGAAGATCTGATGACTCCCGCTAAGAGGAGGCTTATGCTGGCTGAAGATGATGATGATGAATTTATCCTTTCTATCAGGGCCAAGGTTCAAAAGAAGGTGGAGGGGAATCTTCCCAACACTGGTGGCCCTGGTTTAACAGCCAAGGAAAAGAAATAAGAAGAGAAAATGAGGAGAGATGAGGAGAAAAAGAGAGGAAGAAAAAGTCCATTGAGGCCCTGGCTAAGAGGATCACTCCTTCTTCCCTTTTTGATACTCGTTAGGCCAATAATGTGGCCTTCAACCCATCTCTTGCCTCCAGCCTGTTGAGGGGGCAGTACTTACTGGAGACTACTAGCATTCGATGATGCTTGACCCCGATAAACTATCTCTGCAGGCTTCCCAAAATTTTGCCTTAGTAAGTGTTCTCTTTTATCCTTATTATTTCAAAATGTTTACCCCCAATATTTACGTCTTTTTTATTCTACAGTTTATAGCAGAATTTACCACTATTTTGGATGGTCGTGCTGACTAATACAGGAAGAATGTAGACATATCTGAGGCTATGAGAAAGTTATAGGAGGTCAGGTTAAGGCCATAAAGGCCCATGAAAAGGAGAAGGATAACATTGCCTTATTATGGCCTCTTTAAAGTCTGAGAACATCCTTTTCCAGGTGGACAACTCTAAGTTGATCAAGAAGGTACAAAAGTTCCTTGCCCTTAAGGGTGCCAGCTTTGAGCAAGGCTAGAATGAGGCGTACGATGATGCCAGAATCCAGATAGCCTATGCCCAAAAGGTGAGCTTCAATAAAGGGTGGGACAGAGCCTCGAAGGAAATTGGATTCCCCTTTGAGTCCGAGCTATTTGGGAGGCACCATCCTGCCAAGTCCTCCTCCTCCTGTTGATGAGGATAAATTTTCCTATCATCTCGTCGAGCAAATGGAGGTTGTGGTGCCTCAAGAGAAATAAGAGGCATCCAAGGGGAAATAAGTTAATATAGAAGAGCAGGTGAAGAAGTAAAGCCTTTAGTTCTTAGGGTTTTATTTTCTCATTTTGCTCGAGCATCGTCCCTTTTTTCCTTGGGTTGTAATGGCTTTGCCTACCCTTTTTATTGTTAATAAAAAATGATATCCTCCTTTACTCAGTTATCTTCCATTAATTTTTTTATTTGCTGTATTTATTTATGTTATTTCTCTATCACAAAGTCGAAAGATGACCTTCAAGACTTGGAAGACTCTAACTCCATGATGCAGAAGGAGATAGCCAACCTGAAGGCCCAACTTGTGGAGAGCATGGATATAGGTACTATCGGCGCCCTGGTTTAGTCTGAGAATGATAGTTTGAGGAAGAAACTCTCTGAGTCAGAAGAAAATTTCCAAAGGAGTAACGTTATTGTTGTTGGGCTTCAGCGTGACGTGAATAAGCTCCGGTACTTAATCAGAATGGGACCTCGAGTTTCCTGGCCGATAGGCTATGATGAAGGCTGGTAAGATGGCCCCGTATGATTTCAAGAAGCTCATGATGTAGTATATAAGCATGGGTGCTTGAAATACATTAAGGTTATCAAAGAACTGAAGGAGCCCTAGTTGTGGTATATGTACTGAGTGGATTATCCAACATACCTCCAACCTCCCTTTGGAAAAGACGAGGAGTGGGTTCCCTTGGATGCCATCCCCCATCAACTGGTTAATGACTACCTGATGGATCATGACGATGACGATGAATATGCCCCCAATCCTAACGATAGGCAGAGGAGAAAAATAGAATAATTTATATCTCGTTGACCATAAACTGTTGTGCATTTCCTATAACTTTTATAATTTTTTCTATGTAATCGATACTTTTTATATTTTAAATTTTTGCCAAGTAAATAAAATTAATATCAATTATTATTGCATTTTTTGAGTCTAATATGCCTTTGTATGTGTTATTCCATCCTCCTTACCTGTTAGGTTGTGTCGTCACAATCCCTTAGGCCTAGAATAGATGATTGCAAAAAATGCACCTAGTTTATGGGCAATCCATCAGTTCAGAATTTAATTCGACCAAGCAAAGTTGGCTGATTACCTAGGGATCCCCCGTAGGGCTTCTATCATGCTTGAGCAAGTCGTGAGGTCGTATATATTGGTAATAACGGGTACATGTGGACTTAAGTTTTAATTGGAATAAGTAATACTGCCATTGTAATTAAATAAAAGTCTAATGATATAACCGTATGGTCGGCCGCTTTCCAGGATTAAAATCCAAGTATGATCCAATTACTTAGGAAATAATGTTGATTAACTTAATCATATTTCGAGATTTGAGCATAATGTAGATGAAATGGCCTTCCTTTATTCATAACGTAAAATAGAAACTCCTTGCAACATAAGTTTGAATTGAAAATTTGCGTAAACTAAATGTGTTGAGATATAAGAATACTAAAAGTAGAATTTTTTGAGGTTGGTTGCATTCCATGCCCTTGGTATCTCTCTTCCTTTAATTGTTTCCAAGTGATAGACTCCCTGAAGATCATCTCTGACCACCTTGAAAGGTCCCTCTCAGTTGGGCCACAGTATTCTATTTGACGGCTTTACGGCACTATCGAGAACTTTCCTTTGGACGTAATCTCCTATTTGGAAATTCCTCGGATCCTTTTATTGTACCGCCTTACTAATTGTTACTGGTATGAGGCCAACTTAATCATAGCTTACTGGCATCGTTCATCTGCTAGTGCAAGTTAAAAAATAATGGCATCGTCATTCAGTCCTTGGTAAGACACTCTAGTTATCATAGTCGGGAGACCAACTTCAAGTGGTATGATAGTTTTTATTCCATAAGTTAATGCGAAGGGTGTTTCACCAGTTAGTCCTCTGGGCGTGGTATGATATTCTCAAAGAAGATGAGGAATCTCATCCACCAAAGCACCTTTCTCTATTTTCAACCTCTTCTTAAGGTCACCGATCATTATTTTTATTGGAAGCCTCTACTTGACTATTGCTTAGTGGGTACACTATCAAGCTGAAGTGGAGCTTGATACCATGCTCATCACAGAAAATTTAGAAAGGACCACTCTCAAACTGCATGCCGTTATCAGTGATGATGACTCTTGGTACTCCAAAGCATGTTATGATGTTCCTCCAGATGAACCTTGTCATATCGACGTCTCTGATATTGGCTAGTCATTTTGCTTCTACCCAATTGGTGAAGTAGTCTATGTTGACCAGTAAATACTTATAATTCCCAGGTGCGGTAGGTAGTGGTCCCATGATATCTAACCCCTATTTCTCAAATAGCCATGGATGGTAAAAAGTCTCAAATCATTAGCCGATTGATGAACCATATGAGAGAACTTCTATCACTTCTTGCACTTCCAAACATAGATACTTACATCTTTCCAAATAAACAGACACTAGTAGCCCTCTTTGATCACTCGAAATACCAGGGATCTTCCTTTTGCGTGACTCCCACAAAATCCCATTATAAAGCTCATAAAGAACTTGCTTGACGTCTTTTGGGTGGACGCGTTGGAAGTAAGTACCCGTGAAAGATCTTTTGTAAAGTTTCACTTCAGGACCCAGATGGAAGCTAGCAACCTTCACTCTTATTTGGTGAGTCAACTTTTTATTGACCGACATTGTTTCATGGTACAAGTATATAACGATTGGATCCATCCATATACGACCTTTTTCAACCGTGAGAACAAGATCGATGACGATTGTCTTATCAATACTATGCTTAGAAAGGAACTCTAATACCCCGTATTTTTATGCTATATTTAATTTGGGGATTTATTTAATAAAAAATCCGGAAATTAATTATGTTATAATTATTAACGTGACTAGAGTTAGTAATTATGTAAAAATTGTTGAATATTACTAATGAGCATAGTAATATGTTATATTGGTTATATTGAAATGTCATAAGTGAATTAAATGACTATTTCGTCGGGACGTGCTCGTGTCGCGTCGGGACTAATTATGTTAATTAAAAAGTGAATATTTTATAAGTTGTCCGTATGGTCGTTTTGAGTGCGCCAACGCGTCCGGAAGGGTCAAGATAGTCAGAAAAGTGTACCCGGGGGTTTAGTTTGGGTCTCGGGATGTTTTTAGGCTTAATTAGTGACCCGGGAGGGCGTTTTGGTCATTTTACATATTAGGGTAATTAAACCCACGAATTTCAGCCATCCTTAGCAGCCATTTAAGTCAGCCTTTTAGGGTTAGATCATTCAGAACCCTAAGACGGCTAGTGGAGAAGAGAGGAGAGACCTTGCTAGGTGATTCAAGGCCAAAAACACCACCTTTTGCACCACCGTCACCACCAACGCGTAGATCGCGAGGAGGAGAACGCAGCCACACCAATATCAGCAGGAAACCAGACCTCTGAAATCCCAGGCAAGTGTTTAACTTGCGTATTTTCGTTGGTGCAATAATCATGTTAGTGTAGGAATGATTAAGAGTATAATCCATGGAAGAAAACCAAATTTTAATAGGGATTTGCATGTAGAAATCATATGAACCTTATTCTGGAAATTAAGATGTGAAGTAGATGTTTAACCCACGAAATTATGATGATTTGTTAGAAGAAATTTCTGGAGAAAACTGATTAGAACAAAGGTTAAGAAAACTGTAGGGTTCTTGATGATTAGATGAAATATTAGGTTGTTTAACCATGTTTATTGATGTATATACGCATGCTAATCGTTAAAGATACCTGGAATTATGTTAGGATGTTAACAGTAGACTTTTTGGGTCAATTAGAGTTGGAAAATATTAGTTTTGATGAAGAAACTTACGCAATCCCGTCACTGCAATTTCTGCAGAATTTTCACAGACCTGCTCGATCGATCGATCGACCCTAGAGGGTCGATCGATCGAAGGTTCGATCGGTCGACCCCAGACGTCGATCGATCGACCCTCCCTGGCAGCCTATTATTTCCCTTGTTTAATTAGTTGAATTAATTTATCGTGGAATAAACCTTGGGCTTTCTAAATAAAATGATTTGGGAGATATTGAGGACCAGTAGGGTATATGGACCTATGTTAGAACCTTTAATCTTCAACGAGGAGGGTAATTATGGGATATTTACTTTAGGTTGTTAGATTTATGAAACTTAAGGGTGAGGTGCGTAAGAGAGTTACGTTGGAATCAAATAAAGTTATTTACTGAATTTTAGATTTGTAAGGTTATAACCCATGAGTATTAGGTAATGAGTGAGAAAACTCTTCGAGTGAAGGTTAGAGACGAAACCTTATACGTAATCATAATGATGGGAAATTAAAGATAAATGTTATGACTATGGGTTACGAGAGAAACCTATATTAATATAATGGAATGGGTATATTTATATATTGTGTGTACATATATTATATTCATGTGAAAAACGTACTGCGCTACTTGCTATCCCTGAGGTTACCGCGCTGGGACAATCGTATTCTGTGATGCCTTTGGGGGATATCAATTTGTACCCTAGAAGATAGAGATCCTCGGTACGGGCTATTAGATTGATAGTCGGACGGTCCTAAGAGACGTGTGGGTATGTACTGACCTCTTGGACTTGGAATCTATGCTTCGCCTCAACGTTGTTTTGTTTATGTTAATACAGTTCGAGAGCGATTCCGAACTTGTATTCCCTTTGTGTGAACGATACAGGGATTGGATAGCAGAGTATGCCCGCACCATAAATTAGTTGGGGTGCTGTTGTATATATATTATTCGAGTAGTTAATATATATATATGGTGATAAACTTTAATATGCTTACTATAATGTGTTAAGTGGGACTTAGTTGTTGACGCAATTATAAATATTTATTTTGTGAAAATATGAGAAAACACTGAGAAACCTTATAATTTAATGAAGCTAAAACGAGAGGAGTACTTCAGATTGAAAGTTATATTTTTATAAAACATTGTCCTCGTCCGGTTTTGTATACATATGAATAAGTTAAGATAAACGAACCATTGGGAAGGTTAGTACGATAGGAGTGCACATTAGAAGAGAGGTGAGTATTTCTCAAGAGAGAGACGAACTAATATGATGTTGCATTGGCCTGTATCAATTTAAATACTTGCTTAACGTATTTTAAAATCAAACACACTTTCGGGCCCTGACCCGTTTCCTTCTCTCTCTCTCTCTTGTATATATATATGTATATTTTCAGGTGCCCAGCCACAGGGGCGTCTTGCTTAGGATTCTTTGAGAAGAACGAGCTGCAGCTTAGGTGGGAGTTGCAGGTCCCTTGAGTAGACGGCTTCCGACATTGACTCCACTCTTATTACTCTCATTTATGGGGCACGTGTCGCCCTTTTCATCATTTCATTTATTGTTGGGGATTTTTATATTTCAGTTATTCCAGTATTGTTTATGGGATTTGTTTCAGGATGGTTTATGATTTTAGTTTTATATTATTGACATTCGTTTGGTGAATGTATGGTTTTATTTAAATTTCGTGGTGTGATTCTCTATTGTAGAAATGTTGTTTTGAATGAATAAAAATCTTTTCTTTAATTAAAATTTGGAAGTTCGTATAAAAAAATGTTTTTGACACTTAGCTTAATTATTTAGGGTGTTAAATTGGAAAAATTATTTTTATCGACAGTGATGCTGAGAATGAACCAACTGTTTACCTTAATTTAATTTAATAAAGGAGTGATCGCCCGGTATTTAATTAGGCGGGGTGTCACAGGAACTCCACTTCGATTGTTCTTTTGAGGCCAGGGTCCATTGCTGATCTTAGGGTTTCTAAGGCGTTAGCATGACTATTTTATTCCCCAAGGAAATTTCGAACGTGGACTTCTTTAAACTTTGCTATAAGCTCGCCTACCATAGTAAGTTAAGTCACCATCCTATCATCCTTTGCATTGAAATCCTCATTGACTTTGCGTTAAAATCCCTGCTAACTTGGTTGGATACCAATTTGGAATTATCAAATACATTAAGCCACTCTGCCTCCAGTAAATAGGCTTGCGTAGGCTAGCTATCAACGCTTTGTATTTGGCTTTGTTGTGGAGGCTTCAAAACCCAACTGGATTCCTTGCTCAATAATCGTGTCTTTTGGTGTGATGAGGATAATTACCATTCGCCTCCCCTGGAATTAGAGGTTCCATTAACTTATAGGGTCCAGTCCTTATTTATGGAATTTTCTACTAGTTATTGATAGGTTGGACCGTATTCTGTGAATTCAGTGATAAAATCGGCCAAAATTTACCCATTAATGGTTGTCCTTGGATGAAAGTGAATATGAAACCTTCCAACTTTGATTGAACATTTTGACATTTTTCTGAAAAGGTCAAATTTTTTAAGGATAACTTTGAGGGGGAATGAAGTGATCACTGTAACAGAGTGGGCTTCAAAGTAATGTTTAAGCTTTCTTAAGGCGATGGCCAGAGCGTACGCTAGTTTTTCCAATAGCTGGTAACACTACTCTGTGTCTAGAAGTGTTTTACTGGCAAAATAAATAGGGGAATACTTTCCCTTATTTTTGCAGACCAAGGATGAGTTGGCGACGTGACTCAAAACTTCGAGATAGAGGTACAAAGGATCCCCATAGTTAGGAATTGCCAACAAATGAGGTCTGCTGAGATAAGACTTGATTTCTTTAAGTGATTTTGAGTATTCGTCATTCTAGGTGAGGGTATTATCTTCTTGAGGAGCTGGAAGAATGGTCCGCCATGCTCTGAAGACTTGGAGATGAAGCGGTTGAGTGCTGCGAGCATTTCGGTGAGCTTCTAGATATCGCACAATGTTTTCAGTGGCTAGACCTTGTTGATAGCGTCAATCTGATCTGGATTGGCCTTAATGCCTTCTTTACTAACCAGATAACCTAGGAATTTTCCTGATTGGATCCCGAATGATCACTTGCTCGTGTTGAGATTCATTCGGTATTTCTCGAGGATTTTGAAGGTTTTGGCTAGATCGCTAAGGTAGTCGCCTTTATCCTTGCTCTTAACTAGCACATCGTCGATGTAGACCTCTATATTTTTTTTCATATATTGCTTAAACATTTTACTAACCAACCTTTGATATGTGGCCCCAACATTCTCAAGGCTGAATGGCATGACCTTGTAACAGTACAAACCAACTGGGGTGATGAACGATGTCTTGTCCTAGTCGGGTATGAACCGTAAAATCTGATGATATATCTTATAGGCATCTGAGAAACTTATTCACTCATGTGTTGTCGTTATGTAAACCAACTAGTCTATCTTCGGTAAGAGGAAACTGTCTTTGGGGTAGGCCTTATCGAGATCAATTAAATTAATACATACTATCTAAATGCCGTTAGTTTTATGCACTACCACAAGATTTAAGAGCCACTTCAAAAAATGAACTTCTCTAATGTACCTTGCCTCCATAACTTTTCCTACATCATTTTCCACCGCTTTAGCCTTCTATAAGATTGTTCGGCATGCCTTCTATGTAATCGGCTTGAAAGTTGGTCAAAGTGAAGACGGTAGCAAGCTACCTGGGGATCGATACCTAGCAGGTCATTCGGTTCCCAGGCAGACACATCCAAGTTACTCTTTAGGAAGGCAACAATCCCCCTCTTTTTATGGTCAACGAGTGTTATCCCAATAAAAAACTTTCTTTATGGTAGGTTGGCATCAAACGAAACCTTCTCCCGATTTTTAACTACCCAATCGGTAGAGTGGACCCTGATCTCCTCCACCCCTGATTAATCGTACCGTAGTTACTATTTTGAAGGAGTATCCTTATATTAGTCTTCCACGAGAGGATCTTCATTTGATTTCATCTTTTCTTTTCGGGGCTGAATGGCGGTGAAGCATTCTTGACAGTGGCTTGGTCACCCCGAATTTCCACCACTCCCCGATTTGTGATAAACTTAAGCTTTTGGTGGTAGGTCAATTATACGGCCCTCATCGGATGAATCCACCATCTACCTAGAATGGCATGGTAGAGCGAGTCTATGTCTAGTACCAAGAATTCAATCCATTTTTGAAATATCCCCTACCCTTACTGGCAGGACTATCTTTTCTAATGGCATCGTTATATTCCTATCAAAGTCGACCAGTGGAACAATTACCTTTTTGAGATCAAATAAGTTGAGCTTGAATTTGTGGAAGATCTCTAGGCACATCACCTCAGATGAGCTCCCTTGATCCACCAGCAATATGTCACTAGTTCGAAATTCTAAGAGTGATTACGAGTCCATCGTAGTACGGGGTCCTTAATCTTCTCCCATGAAGATGATGTGTTTATTATAGTCTACATCCTTTGATCTCTAGTGCTTGATATCCTGGATTTTAGTAGGGTCTATTAGTAACGCTTCTATAATGATCGTGACTTTCTTTAGTTCCATTTGAACAACGCTCCCTTGAATCTGCTTGAGGTCAGAAGCTCCGCGAATCATGGTGAATTCTTATCTCATGTCTTCGTCTAGGACACTGTATGGCTTCTGGTTACAATTGGTTATGACCTTGTCATCTTTCTTATCTATATACTCGTCCAGATGCCCAAATTGGGCCAGCTCTTCCAAGTGAGATTTTAACGCTTTACAGTTCTCTGTACGCGTTGTTCCTCTTCATTGAGTCACCACCCATCTTCTTGGTCCACTTCATAAACTGTTGATCCTTAATCTTTCCTACTGTCTTGTAGATTGGTTCCTCAAAGACTATGTTGATAGTTTGGAAGGCTTTTGAAGGATTCGCCTTGCCCCCGTTCTTGGGACTGTTATCCTTGTTGCGTCCTTTGTTTGCCTTGTTGCGACCAGTTTTACCATGGCTAGTGTGAACCACATCCTCTACCTTGGCATATTTTTTAATGCGCACCATGAGGTCATGAATGGTGTTAGCCACCTTCTTTGTAACGGACTAGTGCAACACGAAGGTGGTCGGAGACCGGTATTAAAGGATGCGATGATAACATGTTCCAAGCAGTTCTTTATTTCATTGAACACTTTTCAATATCTTTTGGCATAATTAGGGATGGAAATTTAACCCGCCCCGTAGGAGCCCCGCCCCTCCCCTAATGGGGCGAATTTTAAAACCCGATTAATGAATTAGGAGCGGGTATGGGTTTTAAAAAAAATCGTTTATTAAATGGGGCGGGTTAGGAGTCAAGTTAAATAAAGCCTCCCCTGTTTCACGTATTGAAATACGAACCATTGTAGAGCTCTAAGACTATAAGGTAATAATTTTAATTTTACTATTTTTAAAATTAACCCAACCCGTAGGAACCCCGACTCGCACCGTTTATTAAATGGGACGGGTTAGGAGTTAATTTAAATAAAAATCAACCCGCCCCGCCCCGCCCCGTTTATTATATGGGGCGGTTAGAATTTTGTCAAACTCGCCCCAAACCCGCCCCGTTGCCATCCCTAGGCATACTCGCAACGAGTTTCTTATGGCTTCTTCTTCATTGTAAGCAGCGAATCCATCCTTTTCGGGTGGGAGCTGTTGTTTCTAAAGCGAGCGGTGAAGGCCTCAATGAGGACCTTGAAGCTCGTGATAGACGTGTGAGGAAGCCTTTCAAACCAGTTCTCAACTACGTTATGTAGGCTAAAAGGGAAGATGTGATATATAAGATAGTCGTTGTGGGTCCACTGGGTCATAACCTACTTGTATTACCTGACGTGGTCTATTGCCATCGTAGATTTTAAACCTGAGGATTGTGAACTTCTTTGGGGGCTCTTCATCCTCAGTTTCCTTTGAAAAAGAAATCGCATCTCTGCTGTAAGAGCTATTCTAGCCAGCTCTTTGGTGAATTTAGCCCCTCGATGGGTCGTATGTTTATCCATATCTTTTCGGACCAAACTTATTATGTCTTGACGTTTATCGTTTCTATGACATCTTTCTGGTCGGCCATGTTCTGCTCTATTCAAGTCACACTTCGAGCTTCTCTCTAAACTGTGAGTGTTTATCGTCTGAGGATCGGAGTTCTTACACGACGTTGCGATTATCGTTGTGGAGCTCTCTCTCCATTATTTTTAGTCTCCTTTGAAGGTGAGCATTTTCTTTCATTTGGAGGCATGTGGCCTCTTCTTTATCTTGAAGCCTGGCTTCATAGGCGTCGACCAACCTGAAGATTTGCGTAGACCTAAGCAGACCGTGGCTTTTTTTGAAAGGTAGTCTCTCTTGGAAAAACCTTGGATTTGGCTCCTGACGAATCTGAGACTTGACCCTGGGTAGAACTGGATCTGGTTGTACGTCGCCAGCTTGAGGTAGGTTGCTACTGTGGTGAGACACTGTGGCACTTTTTTTCAGTGGTTACTTTCGTAAGAAAAGAGAATCGTTTCTCACAGACGGTGCCAATTGTGAATGCAATAATAGTCACAATAAATAATCCCAAGAAAGCGAGTAAATGAAGAAAGTAAATCAATCTCACACATAACACAAAATGTACATGGTTCGACAACTTGCTCACGTCCATGGAGAGATCACTGTATTTTATTAGTCCGTATCTCAAGATTACAAAGTTACATCCTCTTGGCCCCGGGGGCTCACGATTTTGATGGCCATACTAGTGATTTGGAGGAGATATCTCGTAAAGTATTTAGTGACCATTTCGGTCAACTTTCCTTCATTTTTCTTTGGCTGGGTGGCATGTATCTCCACGGTGCTCAGTTTTCCAACTATGAAGCATGCCTAAGTGACCCGACTCATATTTTACATTTATAGTAATGTAAAAGAGGTAGAGTTATACAAGAAACTCTTTCAGCTTGAATTTAGCTCGTGAGTTGTCCCTGAATATTGCTTCAAGATTATTAGTAACCGATTTGAGCTTATTAAGATGTATTTAAGCACATGTTAAATACACATGTGAAATTAATCATTTGAGTTGGGTCGGACGCATCCTAAATCTTGCTGGGCTGATCGCTTGAAATTGTGGATGGGCCTAGCGAATTATTTTAGTTCCTAGAGTTATAGATTATGCCAATTCATTTGAATTAAAACCCTAACTATGTGATTAGAATCTGAATTAGATCATTTATATCAAGTAAATTTATAATTAACCTAATTTGGAATTAATTATGATTGATTTAATATCACTTTGATTGGATTCTCCTTAAAATCTATGAGGTTTGAATAGATCTTGAATAAGTTCGGATTTAGTAATGTAATCCCTTAAAAACCCTAAGATCTTATGCATGATATGTACAAATTGAAATTAAATTGTTGTAAATTGGGATGTTAACATTCTTGAGAGAGAAAATGGATTTTATTTGAGTTCCTGAACTATAATTTGGATTTTTATGTTAGAATTGTGTTCCAATCATGTTTTATATATGGATTCATTGTTAAATTGTTATATGAATCATATGTGAAGGATTTTTAGTCTTTAGTGGAGATTTGAGTTAAGTTTTGTTGAGTTAGAGAACACTAACCTCGTAGTGGGAATTTTTCAAACACTGAAGTGACCAGTCGATCGGTGAATTTTCGCGGTCGACTACTGCCTCGGATATTTTGGCAATTTCACTTGTTGTTTTAATTAATGAAGTTTGTATTTAGGGGTTTGCTTTGGATAACCCCTGTCCTAAATTAATATATATGACTTGCTTTATAGTATAATTAGGATTACTCTAAGTTAAGTTTAATGGAGTATTTTATATGTACTTTTGAATTAAATTAACCTGGTCAAATCTAGTTGAGACTTGTATTTTCGTAATTGTGATGGATATTATTTGTTGTGTTCTTTATGTATGAATACAATGCATGAGTACTTGTGGTGAACGTACTAAGGGTGGATTCTAGTAAGGGTGCACGTACGACTCGGATCGCTATGGTGCCTTGGTGAGTAGATGATATGTCTTAGTCAATTTTTACCAGCGAGTCACACGTTTAGTTACCCATATCCGAGATGGATTACGGGGATATTTTCTTCATATAATCTTGAGTATGGTAGGATATATGATTGATGGGTAGATGTGGTGATTTATCCCTTGCCTTGATGAGGTCTTAGGTTTGGGATGACTTAAGACAATACTTAGTATGCGCGAGTGACCCTGAGGGCAATAGGGATAGGCCTTTATTGCTTGGCTTATTTATGTGACTCTTAGACTTTGTGACTATATTAAATGCTTAATACACGTGATGTTGATTAGAGTAATGATATTTAAAATTAATTAGTTATTTTCATGTGTGAAGAATAAAAGTTAAACATGGGTTCACTTTGGTTTAGGGAATCTTAAATGTATTCAATATTAGGATTGAGGGGTGGGGTAAATCTAAAAAATGTTAAAGGATATAGGAAGATTGCATAGTTATGATTTACTCTAACTTCTGTTATACTCTTCTTCTCCTTAAACTTGTTGTTAACGATGTGGATTTAACATTTTAGGACCGAGGTCCACGTTCCACAACCTTGATCGATATTGAAGTTCTCACTTCATCCTTCTTGTCACTGTTTTGTTATAGGATATAGGTGTCCCTGGCCTACATTTCAATCCTATTATTTCATTTGTTTTCTGTTATAGTAGCAAGACATACATACTTGTGTTTGTACCTTTATTTGGATAATAGTTAGTTGTACTGATACTGTAAATTTTGACTCATGTGGATGGTATCAGGGTTTTGAGATATCTTTCAACGTTGACATTTAGTTTTGATTTCAGTTTATTTTTTTTCTCTCATGCTTAGAATGGTAATTAATTATTTTGACTACTATACTGTTTAATTTAGAACTAATCAGTATATTTTTAAATATTACGGGGTGTCATAAAAGCTTTTGGGCTTGGCTAATGAGAGTGTTTGAATTTGACATTTTACAATCGAGTGATCTACTAACCGAAAATTTCTTCATTCCGGCATCCACCATTTTATAATTTTTTTCCAAAGACTCCCACAATAATTTATAGGTTTTGATTGGACTATAAATGTTATATAGCATACTGTCCAATTCATTAAGGATACAATGTTTGCATAGGGAGTCGTAATATTTTCATACTTCTGTGGTAGCCAAAGTTTTCTTATTCATTTTCGTATCATCAATCACTGGAGCGTATTCAGGTAGAAACCTACTAAGATCAAAATTTGTGAGGTAAAACAACATTTTTTGTTATCATCTGTTGAAATTATGGGCACTAAATTTTTCGAGTTTCTGACCATGGGTTGCATGAGACGATATGGTGATAGGAAAATTAGTGTTAATAACATTGGTAATATTATTTTGAGAGGGTGAAGTTGTCATTGTTCTATTAAATTTAGCATCTAAAGAACTAATATTAATTTTATATTTTGATAGAAAAACAATTAAAAATGTGACATTTTGAAAATAATTTCACCCTAAGAATGACCCCTGGATCTCGGACCTGAGCACGAGCACAAGAACGGCCCGATAGGGGACGATGAAGCGAGCGTGTTGCCTTTTGGACCAAATCCCAAACAATACATATGGTAGATCCTCTCTCCCATTCAAAGGGTTGGGATATCCAAGGGCATACAAAATCTTAAGCCAATTAATGGGTATATATATTCTACTCATTTCACAGAGGCTTCATATGTGGGATAAACTTTTTTGCACTAGCTATACTATGCTGTTTATGTGTAAAAGGGATATTTTTTAATCAAAAATTTCATTTATTACTTCTTCATTTTGAACAAATGAAAATACCACGTAGTTCACCTTTCAAAAAGAATGTGTAAGGACCTTGACCCGTCGATTTTATATTGTGGGTTCCATATTAATTAAAGATCAAAATTTACCAAAAAATAGATTTGATCAAAACAATAATTGAGTTTAATCATCCAACTATTTAATGTTATTTGTTGTGTCATATACCTAAACATGACCCAAAATACAATTGTCTAAGTCACCCCTATGAACTATCATATAATTTTTATGGTGCATAATTTCAGTTCTAGTATACCCATATGCATACAACATACTAGTTTGTCCTTTATATGGCATACCCATATGCCATATTTGTGACAAACTACATACACCATGATCATTTTATAGAAGGGTTGAATATTATCATTTGTAGTAATTATTGGAAGTGGTGTTTATAAAAATAGTTGTGGGCAACTTTAGGCCCAAATTAAAGTAGGACGCGCAATCTGAATTTAGCGTAACCATATATAAATATAATGCATATTCAAGGAGAACAACATGGTATATTCACACGTAAAAAACTATAAAATGTTGAATGATAAAATTGTTTCTAAAGATGCATACTTGAATTGATAAAAAAAAACTTTGTGCCTTAAATGTGATGAATTGGCATGATGTGAACACAAATACACTTAAAAGTTAAGATACGATGCAAGTCTAGCTCGATATGAACATGGAGTTAGTTATTTTAGATTTGGTCAAAGTTGACTACGAAAAGGGAGAGTTTTAATTTATCCATACTTTGTTAAATATATTATGACAAAATTATTAATAATTAATCATTTAATGGAATAAAAAAAATTCATGTTAGTTCTCATTAAATTATTGTAAATAAATTTAAGTTTGTCGATTCATAAATAGGTCAAGTTTAATTAAAATTAATCTCAATAGAACATTACTTAACACTACACACAACTAAAGCCCGTCGAATTCAACATCTCTAATTATAAAAACACAAATTTATGGAAATATGACAAACGTAAATATGATGTATTGTGTTGTTAATAAAAAGAAACTTTTAAATGCATCAACTTAATTATGCACCTCACTTTCATTTGAAAAAATATACTACACATTTTATCATATTTTAATTGGTGAATTCTAATTAATTGATAAGATGCAATTGGGTAAATTCAATGTTTTATAAAATATGAGTGAGATGCATAATTAATTGAGCGTATTAAAAAATTTATTTAAGATCCGTTTGACAACTCAATTCCAAATTTTGGAATTGGAATTGAAAGCCAATTTCAATTATGTAGAATTATTAACCTTTCAATTTCATTTTCATAACTTGAAATTGGGTTACCAAACGCACCCTTAATAAAATTGAAAATATGAAAGTAAGCACAAAATGGTTGAATCTGCACATTTAATCGATGGTTATTTATTGTTTGGGATAAATTTGTTAATAATAATTGTGACTTGGAGTACACTAGTTTGCATTATAATTGGTTGGGGTTCAAATTCGATGAAAATCGTTAGTTAACTAGTTTGATCGTCAGTTCACTTACTTTTTCAACCAAAATTACTCTTTTACCCTTTAATGCTGTTGTATATTTTATTAAATGCCAGCTTATTTCGTCAAACTTTAGAGTCAATTTTAATTAAGACACATATGTTAAAAGTGATGTGTCTTAGTACCAATGTGTTCCTTGTAGCAAGAAGATTAATTTGGTATACTTACTTGTTCAAAATAGTGAAGTAATGAATGAAAAATTTGGACTTAAAGTGATCCATTTGAGTTTAAGCTAGATGGTGTAACATAGTTAAGTGGATTTATCCCACATTGGAAAAGTGGTAGAAATACTTGGAGTTAATATACTCAAGTTATGGGACTAAGGCTTGGATGCCTTGCGCTATCCCAACTCTTTGAAGGGGAGATGACCTACACTATGCATGTGTTGAGCTTGGGCCAAAAGTCCACACGCTCCGCCAACGTCGTCCGTCCGGGTCGTGGGTCGTGGATCTTTCTTGAGCAACTATTAATTATTTAAAAAACGTTGTCGTTTTTTAATTAATTAATTAAAATGTTAAGTTGCTTTATTAGAGAGATGAGACTATACAAACAGTCACATCTTTTTTGAAAAAAGCCATGAGTTGCAGTCTTTCACCACTTATAAAAAGGACCATATGCAGTCCATTTAAAAGATTAGAAAATCTACCTGAATTCCCTACTATTGTCCTTGTTCCCTTCTTACTGCTTGAGAGAAATTCGCCATTGTTGGTTCGTGGAACTGTTGCACTGAAGTTCTTCTTGTAACAGTCGTTGACTGTTTCATCCTGGGAGGCAGACGCCCGTTGAATTTGCCGTCAACACCGTAGCGGGAGCGTATTCTGTCTTAAGGAGAGATAGTTCAACTTTCGACTTGATCAAAATTCTTCAAGTGATTGTTTCAATCACAAATTGTATGTTTTTCTTGTCTCCCTTTACTATTACTGTTTTTTTAGAGTAATTAATTTTAATTACTGTTTATTTATTTAGTGATATATTATTTTTTTTGTAATCCGGTAAACGACAAATACATGAATACACATTAGTATAAGTATATATTAGTATATTAAATATAAATTCTACATCATTTCTAATTATTTTTAATAAAAAAAACTTTTTACATTTAAATGTTTTTTATAAAATCAAAAAAAATTATAAAATGAAAAAAAAATTATATACTTATTTTATTAACTGTTTTTTTATAAAATAAAAAAGTTTTTACAACTGTTTTAAAAATAACTGTTTTTAAATAAAACTAACTGTTTTAAACAGTTTTTTTAAGTTTTAATAATTATTATTCAAAATAACTGTTTTAAAAAAAATTATTTCAGAAATAACTTCTTGTAATTTTTAAAAAAATAAAAGTTATTAAAAATAACCTCTTAATAACTATTTTGAAAATAAAAAATTTAAATGTTAAAGAAATTATTTTTAAATCTATTATAAAAATATTTTCTTAATTAAAAATTACGTTTTCATAACTGTTTTAAAAATACTTTTTTTATGACTGTTCTAAAAATGTTTTTTTTATCATAAAGAACTGTTAAAAATTTATTTTTTAAAAACAGTTATAAAAATAATTACAAGAAGTTATTTTTGAAACAGTTAGTTTTTCTATTTTTAATAATAGTTATTACAACTTTGAAAAAACTGTTACGAGCAAAATATGTGCAAGTTACCTATTGAAAAAAAAGGCTGGATCTCCTACAACCCATTATGCTAATTTAGAACCTATCATAATTTTATAATTTTTATTCATTTTTATGAGCTAGTATGCCATATAAATAATTAGTTTTGTTCATTAATATGAGAACACGTTGTTCTATCAAGAACAAACCCAACATGTAATGATTTTTTTTATTATATTGGATTGACTTCGTGTTGTAGTTTAAAAAAAACATAAAAAGCAAATTTAGTTTGCTTGCAAACTGGAAACTGCAACTCTTCCATATCACCCAAATGCTATTTTATTACCTTATCGGCCCAATATATGTAAATAATTGAATTAAATACGCGCGAAGAATAATATTTGAACAAGAAGTTATTTTTGAGACAACTTGTTTTTCGATTTTTGATAATAACTATTAAAACATTAAAAAAAAACTGTTTAAAACAATTAGTTTTATTTAAAAACAGTTATAAAAATTAAAACAGTTGTAAAAACCTTTTGATTTTATAAAAAAGCAGTTAATAGAAAAAGTCAAGGTTCTAAAAAACGCAGGGCGTGATTGAGGCGTGGAGGCCAAGCCTTAAGCCTTAGAAGCCTAGGCAGGCCTAGGCGTAAAAAGGCGTGAAAAGGCGTTTAGGCCTTCTTAATATATTTTAATATTTTTTAACCATAACAAGGCTATTAAAATACAAAAATTGCACATATCATAAAAATATGTTTGAATATATGCAAATTAAAATACTATCTGATCATTTTGGATAAGATAATGGTCCGGTTTGTAAACAAATTCTTTAAAAGGCGACATCGTTTCACTAAGGCATTGTTGTTTTTAGAAAAAAGTGCACCGTAAGGGTTTTACCAAGAATAAGGCGTGAAAAGCGTAAGGCGAGGCGTTTCTCCCAAGCCTTAAGCCTAGGCGTGCCTAGGCGGAGCCTAGGCGGGTTTTTTAGAACAGTGGAAAAAGTATATAATTTTTTTTTCATTTTACAAAAATTTTTTATTTTGTAAAAAATATTTTATAAAAAAAGCCTTTTTATTAAAAACAATTAGAAATAATGTAGAATTTATTTTTAATACACTAATATATACGTATACTAATGTATATTAATGGATTAAAGGATAAAAAAATCTTTTTGAATGAAAAAGCAAGTCAACTGACGATCAAATCGGTCAATTAACGATTTTCGTAAATTTTGAACCACAATCAATTATAATGTAAGCTAAGGGCATGTTTGGTTCTCTATTCAGAAAATTCGATTTAAACATTGTTTTTAAATACAGTTTTAAAATTCAGTTTTTTGTGTTTATAATTATTGGTGTGCGTTTGGTAAAGTTGTTTTTAAATACAGTTTTTTGAAAATTTGACAAAATTGACAAATATGCATATTTATATCATACATATGCGCGTGTGTGTGTGTGTGTATATATATATGTATGTACATATAAACATACATAAAACATTCATACATACATGATACATGAATGTATACATACATACATACATCATAAATTATATACATGTACATTTAATAACATGTATTTTTAGGTATATTTAATGAGGTATGTTGTGGAGTTTATATATATATATATATATAGAGAGAGAGAGAGAGGAAGGCTCACCTACATCATGCACTATACATCACACCGTACATCACACCTAATTCTACGCCCTAGAAAACCTTTTTTTTAAATTTTATACTTTTCCCTTGAAATTAACCTTCCAATCAACACATATGCAAAAAATTAGGTCAAAATACATTTTTTAGCTATTTTTAAAAAATCCACAAAAAACTGCTGGCGCAGACCCTTATAAATAAGGTATTTTTAGCAGTTTTTTGTGAATTTTTTAAAAATAGTTACAAAATGTATTTTGATCTAATTTTTTGCATATGTGTTGATTAGAAGGTTAATTTCAAGGGAAAAATATAAAATTTGAAAAAAAAGTTTTTTAGGGCCTGTAATTAAGCGTGATGCATGGATGATGCATAGAGCATGATGTAGGTGAGCCTTCTCCTATATATATATATATATATATATATCAAGGTTCTAAAAAACGCGGGGCGTGATCGAGGCGTGGAGGCCAAGCCTTAAGCCTTAGAAGCCTAGGCGGGCCTAGGCGTAAAAAGGCGTGAAAAGGCGTTTAGGCCTTTTTAATATATTTTAATATTTTTTAATCATAACAAGGCTATTAAAATACTAAAATTGTACATATCATAAATATATGTCTGAATATTTGCAAATAGAAATACTATTTGATTATTTTGGATGAGATAATGGTCCGATTTGTAAAAAATTCTTTAAAAGGAGATATCGTTTCACTAAAGCATTGTTGTTTTTAGAGAAAAAGTACGCCTTAAGGGTTTTACCAAGCATAAGGCGTCAAAATCTTAAGGCGGGGCGTTTCTCCCAAGCCTCAAGCCTAGGCGTGCCTAGGCGGGTTTTTTAGAACAATGATATATATATATATATATATAAAACTTTCATACATACATGATACATGAATGTATACATATACATACATACATACATACATCATAAATTATATACACGTACATTTAATATCATGTATTTTTAGATATATTTAATGATGTATGTTATGGAGTTTAACTCTCTCTCTCTCTCTCTCTCTCTCTCTCTCTCTATATATATATATATATATATATATATATAATGATGTCGCATATATAATTCACTATAAAATTATATACATACATGAATTGATAATATTTTTTAATACATATGTACTATATGTATATTTTATATTATTCCATACATTAATAATATATGTATAAAACTATATATAAGTATCATGTATCTATTGATAATATTATTTAACTTTATATTATTCCATACGTAATTTTGTGTATATGTACATATATATTTTTTATTTATAAGAATTACACACATTAATGTATTATGTATGTATATTATATATTAAGGTATAATTGCTTTAAAATATTAAGAATGAATAATTCTGTGTTGAAAAATAAAAAAAAAAACAGATGTTATAAAACACCCAAAATCTGTTTTCTGAAAAATTTGATTATAACATATGAATATTATAATTCTGTGTTTAAAAACAGGTTGCCAAACGAAGAATTATAGTTGCAAACCAAACAGGCCCTAATGTACTCCAAATCTTAATTATTAAGAATTAATAAATTAAATTATGTAATTTTAGGACTTAAAATAATATTGATTATGGATATAGGATAACAAACATTTCGTTTCTATTTTTAGTCCCTATTTTCAAATGAAAGGGACACGTCGCATGCTGTGATTGATTGACGTTTTATGAATATGGATCCGCCCCAGCGACTTTATTAAAAAATAGAGATTAAAATTATAAATAAAATATTTGTTATTCTATTTTTAAAATACATATTATAATAGGTCCTAAATCTACAAAGTGCGTTAATAAATCTCAAACCGTAAATGTCCCTTTAATCAATTGTGTCGGCTACAATATGTATGCCATTTTTGGTATTGCCAACCAAGTGCCGACGTCTTTCACAAGCCTTAAACGAAACGCAGTTAAAATAAAAAATTCACTGAACAAAAAAGTCGCATTCGACACCTTCAAGTTAAAAACAAGTGCCTTCTTATCTTATTTATATTTTCTGTATATATGTATGATAAGTTTAAGTCATATACAATAAATAGAAAGAGACACTACCAGAACATATGATTTCATTTAAGCAAGTGGCCGTTGGTCACTTTATACTTTTTTTATTTGATTTGACAAGGGTCACTTTATACTTTTTAAAATGCAACAGTATATGTATAAAATATCTAATGAAAAGTAGGACACATTGCATTATGAATATTTCGAATACGATATTTCACTTATCAAGTTTTATTCATTCAGTTAACGAGTTAAAAAATTATTAAATTAAGTTCATAATATTTAACATCTTATTTTGACAATTTAATACATTAAAATAATAAATACATTTTTAAAATATTTTTTTATAGATATTATCTCGTTTTTTCAAATTTACAATTCTAAAATTCACAAAATTTATATATTTGGAATCTACTCGTTAAGATTTATCAAACAAAATCTATATTCAATATTTTTTGATAAAAAATCGTAACAGATAAATTTATTATTTTTGTAACACCTCCATTTTTTTCGATGAAAACTCCATGTTTTTCGCTGAAAACTCTTCTTCTCTAGTTCGGGCGATAGTGCCACTGACGCGGACCATAAAAAACAAAGAAATAGACAAAGAGAGAAACGAGAAGAAGGAAACACTTCGGCGAGAACTCCGACGAGATTTTTCGATGAGTTATTTTCGGCAAGTCTCCGATGTGATTTTTTTTTGGGGGGGGGGGGGGGAGGTGGAGGTAAGACTGTTAGAGAGAGAGTGTGTGAGATTATATGTTTGTTTTTGGAGAGAGATAGAGTAAGTGGGTTTAAAATTGATATATGTTGTGGTACATTTGTCTAAATATATGTAGTCTATAATGAAAAAAGACTTGATGCATTGAAAAAAGTCAATGAGTTTTAATGTATCTTTGACCCAATAAATGAAACTAACCTTCAATTATCCCTATTTTTTTTAAATTTAAAGTGATAATTATTATTTTTTTCTTTTTAAGATTAAAGAACTTTAACTTTTAATATACAAATTCAATATTTACGAAATTAATATTTTTAAAAGCTACTAATCAAAAGCCTCATATAATAAGATATGAAACGTAGTGGCCCCCAATTTTAAAATAAACTAATTCTTTAAAATCAATTTCCTTGTTGAGATGCGAAAGCGTAAGATGGTTCACAAAACAAACAAACATCAAATTTTAATTTCTTTTTCAAAATTAAAATAAAAACACCAACTGAAGTTAAATTAATGCATTAAGTCAATTTCACTTAAACACAATTAATTAATCCAAGTCCTAGAATTTGCCTAAGTCATATTTATCAATATTTCCAAATTAGGCCAAACCAGTTTTAACAATAGACTTGAATTAAATAAACAATTACCCAAATTTAATTAGCACCCAATTAAATTAAGTGTGACAATTAAAACTATTTTTATCTTGAATTATCCTAAGCATGAGTTCTAAGTTATTATGCAAGATAAAAATATATCAATCACACTACGCCGTGATGTACGAGGAAAAATCCACAACGGGAAACAACCTCGGACAACCCTAGCCTCAAATCTACTAAGTATGGAATTTACAATTACAAGATAAAAGACTTATATCACACGACTCGATCCCTCTCAAGCCTCGACGCTCCTTCTTGTAAACACCTCCACTTAGCGAATAACCCCGGAGCTCCACCGCGGTCTCGGAATCCACCGATCGGACTTTAAGTGGTCACCGTCACCCGAACTAGGAGCCTTTCTCCAAGTGGGTAAATCATAAAAAACCTCTTCTTCTTTGTCGGATTTAGAAGCAAACCCAAACTTCTGTTCAAACTAATGTAGAGATAAATCCGGTGCCAAACTCCAAGCAAGATGCATATATATGAGCTTGGATAAACAAAACTATGGGTGTAAAACTAAAGTGTATAATCATTTTTCTTTGAAAATTAACACTTTAAAACAATGAACTTTTCCCTAAAATAATTTTTCTCTCAAACACTCTCTAGAGGTTAGTAGGATATGAAAAGTTAAGTTGTAAAAAGTTGTTCCCGCACATTATAAGTTCTGAAAAAGTTAGTGGAGAAACAAGTGGAAAACATGGGTAAAAACTGTCAAAAACTGTTGCCGCCTGGCATCTCGTTCGAACGACATCTTATTCGAACGAGACTTCTAACGAAGTTCCAGAGTGAAATCGTTAGAAATCTCGTTGGATATCTCGTTCGAACGACATATCGAACGACATTTCAAAGGCCTATATTGGAAACTCGTTGGCAAACACGTTCGAACGACATCTGGTTCGAACGAAAAACTCGTTCGAACGACATATCGAACGAACTTCCAGAAAGTTCATAAATTTCGATTTTAGCCCAGAAACTTTATATACTTTATTTTAAAGTTTGATAAAATCTTTTTGAAATTAAAACAACAATTTTATATAAACCTAACACCCAAATAAACTTGTTCCAAGCTCCTATATATATATATATATGCATTCATACCTTGGGAGCATGGAACTACTGTTGATGACATACAAACGAGGCACATAAACCACGACTTTTGATAAAGCTTTATACTCTTTACCGCTACGTCTTCAACTAAACACGTCATAGTCTTGAGTAGGTACACTTGAACACTATCCTATGACATAAACGTTTTTGTCCGGAATTGAGCCAAAACTACAAAGGACTCAATTGAAAATTTGTGTCCTTACAAATCTCCCCCTTTGGCTATTCCGGGACAAAAACCAAACAAAAATCCTAAAGGGCCGTCAAGCTCTACTAAACTAATAAAAGTTCCACCCAAAAATAAAATTACAATGCTTGACTCAAACAACCCAAAGGATCACAATCTTTGCCGGTGAAAGTTGTCACTTATAATATGATTCCTGCACACTTAAGCAAACACATTACACGCATAGGGAATATCAAAATATTTAATAGGTTTAGATAAATCTCCCCCAAACTAAGATACAATGATAATAGGTTTAGATACCAATTTCCCCCCTATCATTCTCCCCCTTTTTGTTCAGGAATCGACAAAGGTTAAAGAATAAAACATGTGATTGCAGAAAGTGATACCAATAAAGCATACGAGCAACAAAAAAAACACAACTAATCCAACAAATAATAACGGATACCAATTAGGATGCAAGACAAGGATACCAATAAGGTACATAAAGAATTAAGCATGTGATATCAAAAAGAATGCAACAAGATACCAATTATGAATTAGAGTATATATGGACTAGAAGATAAGGCAAAGACTAAACAAAAATATCAAATATATGTATACATAAGATATAACTAATAGACGTAAGTACACATATATAGATATAGACACACACAAAATATAATAGGAGTCTTTCACACTCGTAAGGCAAAAATGTGTCATATGGAAACGAAAGTGTTAGGGTGTGAACTAGTAACAATTAAATTTAGACCCAATCACTTAAAACATGTTCACGGAGTTATCAATTGATCGCAAACTTCATCACATATGAATATAACCTCATGTGACAATATAGATTGAACTCAATCAACAAACATACACAATGCATACAAGCCTAGAGTTTTGATGATTCTACAAACCAAATAGAGTCATGACAATAAAGACCACTAGGATAAACGGACATTGTGCAAACCGTTGATATACCATCCAATCTCCCTCAAGAAGCATATATATATTCTTTTTATTTTGAATGAATATATCAAGCAAACATAGGCCTTGGCAATGATTTTTCTTTTTATGCCATATTTTCTATTTTTAGGCCTTTGGACCACGTATTTCTTTTAGATCCATTTCAAACGGTGGCTTACAATCGCAAAGGATAATAAATCCTTTCGGAGCCCTTCCCCGTGCACATTTATTTATCATTTTTATTTCTCACAAATCTCACGTGCAACGGATTTTGACATGCACTAGTCCTCCTAGTTCATAAATATGTAGATGAATAGATTGGTAGGAGAACATCTCACAAAGCTCAAATATAACATGTGACATTAAAATTTCAAGAGAGCTCGTGCATGTGTGAATAGAGGCATATAAAAATAGAATCCATTTAATTAATACAAAATCCAACTACTCCATACAAATATGGTAAGGAACATTTTAAGGATTGACAATCTAAACCAAAAGTTCTAGCCACATGGGAGCGTAAAAGATGGGATTCAAACACAAGTATATGCCACATAAAGTGTGTCAAACTAAAATACGCATAAAATAAAAATCTTTTTGAATATTGAAATTTTTAACCAAAATTAAAAATATATACTCAAAAGACAAACAAAAATCATTTGAATTTTTCATTAAACTTAAATTACCAAGAGATAAAAACCCAAATGATAAACAAATATCTTTTTGTATTTTTCATTCAATGCAAACAAAAAGAAGAAATAAAATATAAAAGATAAACAAAAATCATTATTCTAGCTTGTGATTAAGCATGGGGCATAGACTAGAAAATGATTAAATAAGCATACATTTAGCATGATAATATAGTACTAAGCACAAAAGCTAAAGTATGCAAACACTAACACATTTATCCTTTAGATTTAGCAAGAGAGGAAGCATGTGAAAATAAATGAGAATCGAACGTCCTATTTTGCAACGCAACCAAGTCGGATTTCTTAACCCAAATTAAAGAAGAATGACTATCTTGGGGTGTAGAAACGTTAACTACCTTGGTTACTTTACGTTGGAATTTTCTAGGAATTCGTTTAAGATCAAAATAAAATTTTCTAAGATGCCATTTTCGACCACAATGAGTACAAGTAAAATTACGTCAAAATTTGGTACCTAAGGAATGATCTCTAAATGCTTTCCTAGTAGATTCTCCTAAAACATTGGTTATGGCATTATGAGTAGATTCATTACAAGTATTGAAGCCTAAACCACACATGTCATTTTTAATTTGAACCGTTCCTAAGATTTTATCTAATTTTTCTGAACGACACTCCAAATCAAATTTGACATTACTAGACTCCTTTAATTTATTTTGCAATTCTAAAATGTTAGACTCTAATAAAACATTGCGCTCTTCAAAATCAAGAACCTCCTTTTTCAAGGATTCCATTAAACCCCTAAGGCTATCTCTTTCGCCTTCTACATATTCAATCTTCTCTAGAAGAGTCCTCTGACGTGTCCTAATGTCTTCTACCAACATACTATCATCAATGATCTTGACACGCTCTTTTAAACTAGCTTCTAACTTCAAATTAGCTCTTTTCAATTTAATTGATTCTTCATATAATTCTTGAAAAGCATTTTGAAGTTCACTCACATTAACCTCTTCTTCATTTTCACTCTCTCTTTCTTCTTCACTCTCACTACCATAAAAAATAGGGAATTCATAAACTTTGACCAAGGAAGTGTCATGTGTTTGAATATCTTCATGAAAAGATTCATTATCGGTGCTCACATGACTAGCCATAAAAGCCACAAAGTTGGGCTTAGTGGGGGAATCGGGTCCCTCTTCCTTATCACTATCACTAAGGGTCGCATTATATGAAATGGGTCGCTTACCCTCTTTCCATAGTTTAATGGGGCACTCAGAAGCCCTATGGCCATAACCCTCACAACCAAAACACCTATTTGACTCGTTCCTATTTAAATTTTCATTAATAGTTTTAGGGATCCTCTCGGCTTTACCATGCTTAGACACTACACCAAATCTACACTATTATCACGGTCATTGACCTTGACAATTCGGGGCGAGACAACTTTTTTTGTCACGGACATTGATCGTGACAAGTTCATTAGAATTGTCACGGTCGTGTCACAGGCCATGACCCTGACACGTTTAGTCACGGTTAATAACTGTGACAAAGCCTTGACCCTTTTTAAAAAAATTGTCACGGTCATTGACCGTGACACGCCCGTGACAACTTTTGTCACAGCCTTGTCACGGTCAATGACCGTGACAATTCTGGACAAAATTGAAAAAAAATCTGCTAGGTAGTATGGCCACTGTCACTGTCCAGCAGTATATTTGTAGCTGTTATATCAACGTTGTACCTATTCAAATATCATATATCCAAATAAACTAGAGATAACGCAAATATACATTCAAAATATAAACTATTTAAGATGAAACAACATCACCATCAATTATATCAAATCTACAAACTATTTAGCTGGAAAAGAGATTTTGTCCCGCGACACTTGGGGACACCTCCTTATCCTTCGCTTCTCGTCCGAATAGCCACATAAGTATTGAGCATATATGGCCTACCCTCAAGGCCACTCCCTGTCCCCTGAAATAAAATAAAGTAAAATTAGTATCCGCCTCGCAAATATAGATTAATATAAATCGAAATTGAAATCGTGCATTTTCGTGCATTTTCTCAATCCTTCGAATGACTCCCCCCAAGGCAAGTACCCACAATATGTTCAGCGAAGTTCTTCTCTGCATGCATCATATCCAATACACGACGCACCGGCTTATTCTTCCAATAAGGCAAGTCAAATAAAATTGACCTCCGAGACCATGCCTTTCTTATCTCAGTTTCATTCCCAGTTGGGGTCTTCTTATGCTTGACATTCTTAAATTTGGGATTCTTACCTGGCATATTAGGGCCACATTCAGAAGATTTACTTTTAATTTCTGAACCCGAAAGTTGTCTCGGCGGTAGCCTATGTTCAACTCCGCCCAATAAAAAATTAGAACCTTTTTCAGATCTGAAACTATGAGCTGGGGGTAAAAACCTCATGCGGCGATGGTATACATTTTTTAAGCTAGAGAATAGACGAAGAGATTCAGTCTCCTCTCCACAAATAGGACACCCCAAATAACCATGTACTACACAACCGGATAATTTCCCATAAGCTGGAAAATCATGAATTGTCCACATCAACATAGCTTTCAGCGTAAACTCTTCTTTTATAAAAGAGTCAAATGATTGCACACCCTCTTCCCACAACTCATTTAATTCTTCTACCAAAGGAGCCAGGTAGACGTCAATGTCATCACTTGGTGCCTTTGGCCCAGGTATCAACAAAGCCATCATCGAAAATTCAGGTCTCATACACTGTGAAGGAGGGAGGTTGAGTGGGGCTAGGATCACTGGCCATGCACTCTGATTTGTGCTTAGATTTACAAATGGATTGAAACCATCTGTTGATATAGTCAAACGAATGTTGCGTTGTTCTCGAGCAAAATCGGGATACTCAAAATTCATCCTCCGCCAGGCAGTAGAATCAATAGGATGACGCATGATATTACCCCTACTTCTGCCCTAGCATGCCAAGTCATTGCCTCTGCAATCCATGGTACTGTGAAAAATCGCTTTAATCTAGGCCCAACGGGAAAATATTTCAATACTTTTTTAGGCACTTTTGAGTTTGTGCCTTCCTTACTAGTAGATTGGACATATCTAGGTTCATCGCATACCGGACAACGATCCAGATTTTCATACTCCTTTCGGTATAGTTTGCAGTCATACACACAAGCATGAATCGATTTATACTTCATTCCCAAACCTTTCAAACTGTTCTTCATAATAGGATAGCTATTTGAAAGTGTATTCACCTTGGGTAATAAGCCCTTCACCCATTTCATAATTTCCGCCACGCTATTGCCAGACAAATCGTACTGCATCTTCAAACTGTGCAAACCAACCATGGCATGTAAAGTTGTTTGATCTTTCTCACAGCCAGAGTATAACGGTTGGGTCGCCTTAAATTTTAAACTTTGGTAGTTGTCATCAAATTTATCGTGTTATCTTCACGAGCACTTGAATCTTCTACATTATCAGTAACCTCATTCTCCTCTGCTTTATAAACTCCGTACGCATCATCAACTAAATCCTCTAACATATTATGATCTACGTCGTCCCCTTCTACATCTATTCTACTTGTTGAAGGTTGTTGTGAAGGTTTGTCGGGGACAAATGAACTTTTAATTCACCGTGAAAACTTCAAAATCGATAACTATCTTGCATACCCGATCTTAACAAATGTAGTTCAACCGTTTTCCACTCAAACACCTTACCATTCTTATACCTAGCACACAGACACGGAAACTCTTCATCATTATGACATCTCTTTGCATATTTCACAAATTCGTTAGCACCTCTGCGAAACACATCCCCCATTCTATTAGTCTCACCCATCCACTCTTTGTATTTTGGATATCCCATCACAACTACCACAACTAAACACCTATTAAAAGTAAACAAAACTTAGATTTATAGTATGTTTTATTTAATTATCCCATCATTTAATTATCCTATTAAAGGGTGAGTGGTCATATCCCATTCAAGACCGCATTTTTTTGTAATATACTTAACAGCTCATGCACACTATTACGATTTGAAAAAAATTCGACAGCATATCCCCGTAGTTCTCCAAGTACACGACGTAGATTGGCAGGTGTGAGTGTTATATAAATTGATCAATTGAAATAACAGTCACACTTGTCAATCTAGTATGTACCCAGAGAACATTAAGATACGACTGCAGAACTTCCTCCAAAAGTAACAACTTTAAGCCAATAAGAATATTATACAGAAATTATACAGTCTCAAACTCTCCAAACGGGACAATTCGAGAGATCTCATTACAGAGGTAATGACTCTCGAACGGGTCTAAGGGCTATTGAATGCGTACGCATAAGAACTAGAAGTCTAGTATCTATGCACACTATATTTAATTTCAAGTATGTTTCATTTAATTATCATACTATATATATATTGTTCAATATACAAAGTAATTTTCAAAAAAATTTGAAAAATTCCACCCTCATATGGAAAATAATCCAGTGGTCATGCCACTTTTAAAACTAACCAACCAAACATTTACGAAACAAAATAATCCAACAGCAATGTCAACAACAAATGTGTATCCCGTACTCCTTCTAATTCATCTACTCAATTAATTCATTTCATCAATTAAACTAATAATTAACGTATACAATTATTAATTTACTAATTTACATTGAGGGGAAATCCTACTTTCATATGAAATGGGCACTAATTATTAATTTACTTTCATCTAAAACTGTTTCATTTATTAATTATATTTTAGTGGATGTAATTATAGAATCTATGGATGGATTCAATTTAATCTTACTATGTGAATGTTTTTATCTATAATGAGTTAACCTTGAAACAACATATATTATCTCATAGAATTATCAAAACACGATATTAAGAGAATTACAATGGTACCTTGCCTTACCCCCCCTCCCCCCCACCCCCCACCCCACTCCCCCCCCACTCCCCCCCCACTCCCCCCCACCCCCCACCCCACTCCCCCCCCCCCCCCCCCACACACACACACAAACAAATTAACAAATTCATGGGTTATTTCGAACATATAAACATCAAATACACCTAACAAACATACACAAACATATATTCACGAGTTAGTTTCAACAAAAGTGCAAAAAATTCAAGAACCCATATATATACAAATACAAAAATAAATAACTCGTGAATTTATCAATTTGTTTGACAAATTCACGGGTTAATTCATGGGTTAATTCAAATACAAAAATAAATTCATGGGTTAATTCAAATACAAAAATAAATTGACAAATTTTGGTGTAGTGAGAAGTTTCAAATTTCTTAAAATCATTTTTAAATTTATCTTTGTTAAATTTCAGAAATTTTCTAAATTTTCGAGCAAACAAGGCCATGTCTTCCGAGTCACTATCAGTCTCGCTCTCTACTACTTGTTTGACCTCTTTTCGGGATTTTAAAGAAACGCCCTTTTCTATTTTCTTTTCAGTTTTAGAGGAAAACATGTCTAGTTCATAGGTTTGTAAATCACCTACAAGCTCTTCTAATTTCGTAGAGGCTAAAATTGGTAAAGAATTTAAAACGGTCACTTTTGGAATAAATCTATCGGGTAGGGACCTTAAAATTTTCTTTACAACTCAGTTGTCGGGTATTTTCTCTCCCAAATTAAAAGATGAATTGACAATATCGAAAAGTCTATCATAAAATTCATCAAAAGTTTCATTATCGTTCATTTTGATGGTTTCAAATTGAGTGGTGAGGTTTTGGAGTTTCGAAGCTTTAACGACACTTGTACCTTCATGAGTGAGTTGCAAAATATCCCACGCTTCTTTAGCGGTCTCACACGTCATAATACATCAGAATTCATCCGGTGTGACAGCGCTAAACAAGGCATTTAAATCTCGAGAATTAAAGTTTGAAAGTTTAAATTCACCTTCACTCCATCTATCGGCCGGTTTGGGTACACATTCATTTTCTACTAAATAAGTTGGTGGAGACCACCCGTTAACTACAGACATCCAAACCCTCTCTTCGATAGATTTAAGTGACGATTTCATTCGTGCTTTCCAATACGCGTAGTTAATACCATCAAAAATAGGAAATTTTAAAAATGGGGAAAATTCCATTTTAGCCAAAAATTATTTAAAGGATCTTTAACGAAATAATTTATCGCTTTGGCTCTGATACCAATTTGAAACGTAGTGGCCCCCAATTTTAAAATAAACTAATTCTTTAAAATCAATTTCCTTGTTGAGATGCGGAAGCGTAAGATGGTTCACAAAACAAGCAAACACCAAATTTTAATTTCCTTTTCAAAATTAAAATAAAAACACCAAGTGAAATTAAATTAATTCATTAAGTCAATTTCACTTAAACACAATTAATTAATCCAAGTCCTAGAATTGGCAAGTCATATTTATCAATATTTTCAAATTAGGCCAAACCAGTTTTAACAATAGACTTGAATTAAATAAGCAATTACCCAAATTAATTAGCACCCAATTAAATTAAGTGTGACAATTAAAACTATTTTTATCTTGAATTATCCTAAGCATGAGTTCTAAGTTATTATGCAAGATAAAATATATCAATCACACTACGCCGCGATGTACGAGGAAAAATCCACAACGGGAAACAACCTCGGACGACCCTGGCCTCAAATCCACTAAGTATGGAATTTACAATTACAAGATAAAAGACTTACATCACACGACTCAATCCCTCTCAAGCCTCGACGTTCCTTCTTGTAAACACCTCCACTTAGCGAATAACCCCGGAGCTCCACCGCGGTCTTGGAATTGTGACACCCCGCCTAATTAAATATCGGGTGATCACTCCTTTATTAAATTAAAATCAAGGTGAACAGTTGGTTCATTCTTAGCATCACTGTCGTAAAAATACTTTTCCAATTTAAACACCCTAAATAATTAAGCTAAGTGTCAAAACCATTTAAAACCTTATTCTCATTTTATTAAATCCGGTTATAAAACCTTAAACCATTAACATCTAAAGAGTCACACATTAAGAATAAAAATAGAATTGAACATACACGAATTTAATCATCAATAATAAATCCCAACATTTACAACACTAAAGGAAAACATCCTAACAGTAATAAATCCAGAAATAAAGGTACTGAAAGTAAAAATTTCAATCTCTGATAATACCAACTAAATAATAGAAAGAGGGCGACACATGCCCCTGCTGGATAAAACTGAACTAGGAGTAGAATCAAATGGATGAAGTCGTCTAACCAACAAGCCTGCAACTCCCACCTAAGCTGCAGCACGTTCCTTCCAAAGGATCCTAAGTAAGACACCCATGTGGCTGGGTACCTGTAATACATACATATATATACAAGAGAGAAAAGGAAATAGAAACGGGTCAGAGCCTGATAGTATATATGATTTAAAACTTCGTTTAGCAAGTATTTAAATTGATTACAGACTAATGCAATAACATATTAGTGCGACACTCTCTTGAGAAATTCTCGCCTCTCTTCTAATGTGCACTCCTATCGCACTAACCTTCCCAATGGTTTATCTCATCATATATCACACTATCTTTCCCCAATGATTTAACTTATCTTAAGTTATTCGCAGGATTTACAACTGAACAACACAAGTATTTAAAACGTAAGATTTCAATTTGTAACCAAGGTTCTCCTTTTAACTTTATTAATCAATAAAGTTTTCCAGTGTCATATTATACTTTCTCAAAACAATTATTTATAATTTGAGTCATCAACCATGTCCTACATATCAAATCACAGTAGGCAGTTCCAGATTTCAGAATTTCATATATATATTAACTACTCGTATAATATATATATCATAACAGCACCCCACATAAAAACTATGGTGCGGGCATACTCTGCTATCCAATCCCCGTATCAATCGTACTAAAGGGAATACAAGTTCGGAATCACTCTCGAACTGTATAAATACATACACAAACAATATTGAGGCGAAGCATAGTTTTCAAGTCCAAGAGGTCATTACATACCCTCACGTCTCTTAGGACCGTGACTACCGATTCGATAGCCTGTACCTAGGATTCCTATCTTCTAGGGTACGAGTCAATATCCCCCATAAGGCACACGAGATAAGATTGTCCCAGCGCGGTAACCTCAGGGATAGCAAGTAGCGCGGGCATGATTTTCACAAGTATATAATATATGCATACACAATCATATAAATATACCGCTTTTATTATATCAATTTAGGTTTATCCAATAACCCACATTCACAACATTTATCCTTATTTTCCCATTATTATTTATCAAGTATAATGGTTCATTTCTAACTTTAATTCGAAGGGTTTTTCCAACTTACTACGTAACCCTCATGGACTCTATTCTTCCAAATGTACAATTCAGTAGATATCTATTTATGTTCCAACGTAACTCTCTCTTACGTGTCTCTCCCCTTTAATATATACTTACATTATCCCTTATGCAAAATATCCCAAAAATATAGATTTGGCCTTACATTAAAGGATTTTGAATTTTATTTTCAATGATGAGAATTTCAAACGGTTTCGAAATCGGAATTAAAATAGAGTTTTAATTGAATTTTTATTATCTCTACGAGTCCTCAAAACATAAAACTGTCTAGCAAAAAAAAATATTAAAAAATATTGAACGGTCCGATCGAGTTGAATTTTTTTCTATAGCTTCCTCTCGTCTTCAGCTAATTCTCTGTAAAATTTCATCCAATTCCAACGGTCCGATCGTCCGGAATAAATTTTTTTTGTGTGTTTGTAGCTGATTAGAACTCTTTTCTTAATCAAACTCTTAATCCTTTACATGACAAAGGGTTTCCAGAATATCATATAAATCATCACTACATGAAAATTTCCCATCTCAAATTGGGTTTTTCTTCCATAAATCTCATCATAATAACTCCTAAACTAATATGGATGATGCATCAACGAAATAAGCAAGATAAACACTTGCCTGGGATTTTCAGAAATCTGGTTTTGTGTGGTTGCGTTCCCCGTCTCGCGATCTACGTGTTGGCGGTGGCGGCGATGTAAACGGATGAGTTTTGAGCCTTTGAATGCCTTGAGAGCTCTCTCCTCTCCTCTCCAATGGTCGTTCTAGTGTTTTGAGTTATCTAATCCTAGGAGATAACCTAAACATCTAATATAACCCCTTTAATTTTCGTGGGTTTAATTACCCAAAAATACAAAATGACTAAAATGCCCTCCTGGGGTACTAATTAGGCCTAAAAACGCCCCGAGACCCAAATCAAACCCCCGGGTATACTTTTCTGACTATCTCGACCCTTCCGGACGCGTTGGCGCACTCAAAACGACCATACGAACAACCTATAAAATATTCACTTTTATTAATCCACATTTAGTCCCGACACGACAAAAGCGCGTCCCGACTTAAATTTCCACAATTGTCATTTTATTCACACGTGACAATATTATAAAAATAAATCTCATATATTACTATACTCATCCAGTAATATGCAACAAATAATATATTCCCAATAATTACTAACTCTTGTCACGCTAGTAAATATTTAAAACAACATTTCGGATTAAAATTAAATTAATTTATCTCAATTAAATTTAATAAATCCTTAAATTTAAAAGCCATGAAAATACGGGGTATTACAGGAATCCACCGATCGAACTTTATGTGGTCACCGTCACCCGAACTATGAGCCTTTCTCCAAGTGGGTAAATCATAAAAAAACTCTTCTTCTTTGTGGGATTTAGAAGCAAACCCAAACTTCTCTTCAAACTAATGTAGAGATAAACCCGGTGCCAAACTCCAAGCAAGATGTATATATATGAACTTGGATAAACAAAACTATGGGTGTAAAACTAAAGTGTATAATGATTTTTCTTTGAAAATTAACACTTTAAAACAATGAACTTTTCCCTAAAACAATTTTTCTCTCAAACACTCTCTAGAGGTTGGTAGGATATGAAAAGTTAAGTTGAAAAAAGTTGTTCCCGCACATTATAACTTCTGAAAAAGTTAGTGGAGAAACAAGTGGGAAACATGGGTAAAAACTGTCAAAAACTGTCAAAAACTGTCAAAACCTGGCATCTCGTTCGAACGAGACTTCTAACGAAGTTCCAGAGTGAACTCGTTAGAAATCTCGTTAGATATCTCGTTCAAACATAAGTTCGTTCGAACGACATATCGAACGAACTTCCCGAAAGTTCATAAATTTCGATTTTAGCCCAGAAACTTTATATACTTTATTTTAAAGTTTGATAAAATCTTTCTGAAATTAAAACAACAATTTTATATAGACCTAACACCCAAATAAACTTGTTTCAAGCTCCTATATATATATATATATATATATATATATATATATATGCGTTCATACCTTGGGAGCATGGAACTACTGTTGATGACGTACAAACGAGGCACATAAACCACAGCTTTTGATAAAGCTTTATACTCTTTGCCGCTACGTCTTCAACTAAACACATCATAGGCTTGAGTAGGTACACTTGAACACTATCCTATGACACAAACGTTTTTGTCCGGAATTTAGCCAAAACTACCAAGGACTCAATTGAAAATTTGTGTCCTTACAAGATACATATTCTAGATTAAAAAAAATAACACAACGTGATTACTTCGTTTTATGCACACTGTAATATTAGCACAATATTGTTCACTGTTTGTAAAAACATTTCAGATATAAAACAATTTCATTTTCTGATGAACACAATAAATTTGTACTGTATTCCTTCAATTTTTTTATATTCATCATAAATCTTGTTTGATAGATCTCGTTACGAATGTTTCCAAATATAGCAGTTTTGTAAAATACGAATTTCTCAATAAAAAATTATAATATTTTATAGTTTGAAAACGGTAAAAAAAAGTTGCAATCACGTGAAAGTTTTTTCTCACACTAATTTATGTCAAATAAAAACCCTCAAATTAAGGAATAAGATTTATTTAAAGATTGAAAAACCAATAAAACTTATTTAATAAAAAAAATGTTCGCATGGACTCGTATGCACTTTATTATATATATATATATATATATATATATATATATATATATATATATATATATATATCAAATTCACAATAGTTAGCTGCCGAAGACTAAAAACGTTAAAGCTGAAAGAAAGTTTGAGCGGCAAGACAAATAACGCCCCAACTAAAAAAATAAAAAATTAAAAGAAGTTTCAAAGCAACCCGGACCAAAATCAACCTGGCAAAATGGGTTTTAGGCTTGGAGATGGTCTTACATTTTTTTATAATTTTTTGTATGTTGTGTATAATTTAAAATCCAGGACTCAGATTAAAATGCTTATTGCCTATAATATACACGTAAAATATTAATTTAATCTTTAAAATTCTTATTATGACACCGGTGTAACTGAAACGCCCCTCGCTGGAAATGATAAAACCAAGCAAATTGCACTGATGCAGAAACCCCTATTGAATATGATAAAACATACAAATTTGCAAACGTTGAATGTGTCACTCGTTAAGAGTTTGTCTAGTTCAAACCCTTTTATGTGAGTCTCCTGGATCTTCAATGTGATTGTCTGCTTTATTTATAGATTCCTCTCTCTCTCTCTCTCTCTCTCTCTCTCTCTATATATATATATATATATATATATATATATATATATATAATATACACTTTTGTCTTTTGGTTAACATGTACATTGTTGGATTTTTCATCCAAAGTTATGCAAGGTGTGGAAGTTTAGAGATGAACTAACTTTCCTGCTTCAAACCATTAAGGGTAAGTTTGATTATATTTTCTTTCTTATTTCAATTATTTTAAAGTTTTTTTATAGAATCCAAATTATGTGGTTGAGTTAATAATAATTAGAGGAAAGTACTCTTAGGTCCTCACAAACAAATTTTAAACACTAAAGGAATTTTGATAATTTTTTAACACTTAGGTCCACTAATTCTCTTCTTATATATGTCCACGCTAATGGCATAACAAGTGGGCTTAATAGTAAATTGTCCTTAAATGTTTAAAAATTATTACCAAGCGACCTAATTGTAAATTGCCCTAATAATTTTCAATTAAAATCATTATTTTCGTGCCATATTGAAAATCATGCAATGTCCTAATTGTAGCAGGTTAATGAGTTTATGTTAAGAACTGTCAATTAATCAAAGTCGAACTACGTTACGGTCTCTTAAAAGTTGAATAAGAAAATAATGAACAATCCCTAATGTAGACAAAAACGACTTTCATGGAAAATATTCCCAATTCTCTGCTTATTCATTTTATGTAGATGCAGTATATTAATCCCTATTATATACAGTTATCATGAAAGCTGTGTTTGCGAGTCAAATATGTTCATACCTAAATAGCTACAATTTTAGTAATAACAGTTTATATACAGTTTCCAGTTATATTAACAGCAGTTTGGACATAACGTTTCATCATCCAAGATGAGAACGTTCACATCTCATCTTCTTGGTCTTCAAGGGAGCGCGTACGAGCCCTCAACTTCAGCTGAAGGCTTTCAGGAAGAGGATGTGTCCTCCCTCTACGAAACAGAACAGCAAGAGCTCTCATCTTTTGGCAAAGATCAAATACCTGCAGAAATTTTCCAATATATATTAAACACCGTTAACTTAAGGTTCTGGTGAAAAGGTGAAAGCATTTTCGCTCATTTGAGTTAAATTTTGTCCACTATTTTGTTCAAAATCACATAATTATAACGTGTACATGTATTATGAAGACAAACATTAAGTTCCGAATAGGTCAAGACACTTTTTACAACTTTACATTCACCTGAGAGAAATATGTCACCTTGAACCAAAGGGGCATAGGAAATAAATTTCAAAATTATCTGTGTTTCTTACCGAAGAGGCTTCAATCTCTGCTACACCTTCGCAACCTTGACCTCCTCCTTGGAGTAAGTCGCAATATTTTGCAGCTTCATTCTCATCTTCAAATACCTTCAATAAATATTCTGTTTCTAAGCAGACGAATTCTAAAATAACATCTTGCAAAAAAGTAACTACTACACCCTTGACCTTCGGCATACACAGTAATAAAGGTATTCCAGTGGTTCATTGTTAAATAATCCTTCTATTTTAATTCAGGAATCACTGTTCGAAAGTCAAACTTCTTAAGAAGATATTAATTTTGGGAAAGTAGTGAAAACCTCCTTTTCAACTATGCATTTTTTGGAAGAATCCCCTGAACTGTTTACAATGCAAAATACCCCTTTAAACTGTGCATTTTATTGCAAACATCCCATTCTGAGGACTATTTAGAGACGTTTATTAGCGGCACTTTTGGGGTGGGGGGGGGGGGGGGGGGAGGGGAATTGTTCACAGCAAATGCATATTTCACGGAAGTTTTTTGCATTAAGAATCGTTTAGGGAGTCTCTTGTGCTTTACTCTATTGATTTTCATGCCATACATGTTCAGATATAAACTTCTTAAATTGTTGCAAATTTTTTGGTACGCTAATTGTCAAAATATGGCTCTTAATTTTTTTTAACGGAAAAAAATATGACTCTTAATTTGAGATGAAGAGACGAGCAAACAATTATATAATGCAACTAAATTAACGCATATAGTTGCAAAGCAGACAGTTAGGTTTGTGAGGGGAATTGTTCACAGCAAATGCATATTTCACGGAAGTTTTTTGCATTAAGAATTGTTTAGGGAGTCTCTTGTGCTTTACTCTATTGATTTTCATGCCATACATATAAACTTCTTAAATTGTTGCAAATTTTTTGGTACGCTAATTGTCAAAATATGGCTCTTAATTTTTTTTAACGGAAAAAAATATGACTCTTAATTTGAGATGAAGAGACGAGCAAACAATTATATAATGCAACTAAATCAACGCATATAGTTGCAAAGCAGACAGTTAGGTTTGTGAGGGGAATTGTTCACAGCAAATGCATATTTCACGGAAGTTTTTTGCATTAAGAATTGTTTAGGGAGTCTCTTGTGCTTTACTCTATTGATTTTCATGCCATACATGTTCAGATATAAACTTCTTAAATTGTTGCAAATTTTTTGGTACGCTAACTGTCAAAATATGGCTCTTAATTTTTTTTAACGGAAAAAAATATGACTCTTAATTTGAGATGAAGAGACGAGCAAACAATTATATAATGCAACTGAATCAACGCATATAGTTGCAAAGCAGACAGTTAGGTTTGTGTGTGGAAAAGAATATAATTAATGCAGCTGGCTCTCATTGTCACAACTTACACCCTCACTTAATAAATTATTATTTACTGCATTGGGTGGATAAGAACATAATCTTATGTATAAGCCATCTTCACAAATGGGGACCACTTGGAAAACATCAAAATCAATGGCCATCAACTACAGATTTTGAGTGGAAATTTTGGATTGGTGAATTCTTAGACTAATTCAGGTCTATTTATTGCTCCGATTTTCTTTATGACATATCGTGGTATCCAAAATATTGCAGCCTATCTATTTTGACTTGAAAACCAAACACCATCTCAAACATAACTTCAGACAAAAAAATGTCACTACCCAGTGGTGATTCCGATGTGGATGTTGTGAGGGTGGACTAAAATCTTATTTGAATCTACGGAAAATGGCTGCCCTCATACTGTGTTCTCACACCTAAGAACCCGCATGCACACAAAGCATGCTCAACTCTATGGCTCCATTGGATTTAATGTAGGGACGGAAATTTTTGAAACTACACGGAAACACGAAACGAAATTGACAAGATATGTCGTGTTCGTGTCAAGTATTTCTTACATGAAGTCGTATCGTGTTCGTGTCAAAATTATGAGTCGTTTATTGAGTCATTCGTATTTTTACTCGGATTATCGTGTCTATTTTTGTTTAATTGAGCATAAAACTTAAGAAAGCGTGTTAGCCATGTCGTCTTCAATACATGAAAAGAAAAATTTAACGTGTCGTGTTCTTGTCCAAAAAACCCTTGTTGTGTCGGCCCAAAATCCGACCCAAAAGCACAAACTGTCACCCCTAGTTTAGGGTCCGTTTGGTTCGGGGTAAAATATATTTCAACACGGTGAAAAGTAATATGGTGAAATACGTTTTCACCTATTTAGAGTGAATTTTTTTTCTATATTCTTGTTTAAAGTTTTATAATTATAGGGGGTTGACTTACTCACAATGTCAACCCAACAAAAATTTAATTTTAAATAGGTCAAAACATATTTCACCATATTACTTTTCACCGCGTTGAAACATATTTTACCCCGAACCAAACGGACTAAGGTGAAATATCTTCCACCTAGGTGAAAAGTAAAATGGTGAAAAATGGTTTCATTTTTATTTTTTGATAACCCTGAACCTCCACGCGAACGAACCCTTTTGGATTCCCCCATGTGAGCTAAACAGGGGGACGTTGTGCTAGAGCCACCCTAGTACATGCCCCGCTTAAAGTCTGGCATCCTTTGTGAGGTCTCTTGAGTGGACTAACTAGGGTGGATTAAAAAATTGGTTTCATTTCATCTATACTTATTTACAATTTTATACAATCAAAATATGTAACTCCGAATAGGTGAAAATACTTTTCACCATTTTATTTTAAGGTTGTTTGGGGTTTGCCCCCCACTCACTTTGCCATATTCAGTTTAGGCCCCATTTATTTTACTACGTTTAGTTTGGCACCCAAAAACGTCATATGTACACCCTTCAATTTTTCATCCAAATGAAAAACATTCAATCCGAACGGAATGGAGCTACAAATCTTCTCAAATTTCTAAGAATTCTCTCTATATAGGTTAATTTTACAATTAGTTTCACAGGTCACCTTGTGTGCTTGTGCTTGTCCACACTACAATATTTACTTTTTACTAAAATGAGCCTTGGAAATTTAGATGCCCCACTCAGCCTCAAATATAACATTTCAATTTAAAAAAAAAAAATGCCTTTGAATATCATATACAAGAATTACACAAAGAAAACAAATCACTTACAAGCACCCCCTCGCTGACATCCTCCACAAGCATATGAAACTTTGTGCCATTTCCCGGCTTCTTGGCCTGATTCCTCCACTTACCGCCTTTGGAAAACAATTGTCCAAGTTCTCTTTCAACTTCACTGATATGAAGAACAACATCTAAGACAGGCTAATGGTAACAACTATTAAAGATTAACAACATTAGAAACGAACGAACCTTCGATTTCTTCGAGTTTTCATCGTGCATAACTGGTTTTCCCTGTGAGTTAGTACATATACAGCCTTTGAAGTTTCTCTCCATGGGTTGGCCTCCAATACTGAAAGGGAAATGCAGATAAGACAATAACTTGTGGTGACTTGAAAGGAAAAACAATATTGATGAAATACTACATTAATGGAATTATTAGCTACCATGACAGTGCCACCAAATCAAGTGACATACTTAGGATCTATTTAATAGGCAACATTTGCCCTGGAAAATGTGAAAGATTCCAAAATTTCCAACTTGAGCGGTGTTTGATTGCACAAATTTGCCTTCGAATATTTTCCACCCATAAAGAATGTACAACTTCATAAAGCATGAAAATTTGCATTTTCCAACTTTTATTACCTTACCTCACCCTCAAAGAACATTTTCCATGAGAAATTTTGATGTAAATAACGTCAAATGGGAGCAAGAAAAGATGACTCTCGTCTAAACTCTCTCAATTCAATATATCTCAAAATGGAAGAATGCCTCGAATGAGGCTACGAAGGAATATTTATAGGAAGGAAGTTGCTTGAGATCTAACCTACGTCCCTAGATGCCCATAACCTTCATTCCTCTAAATACTAATCAAAAGAAAAATACAATGCAACACTAAAAATAAAGGAAAGACTAAAAAATGACGATAAGGCCCTTATTCAATTAAGTGGAGCCGGTGGCATGGGGGGAAGATGATGGGGTTTGAGGTGTTTTTGTGGGTGGTGGCGAGGATAGATGGAGATGTGGTGTAGGGTTTGTTCATGTTGAGGGATGGTGGGGGTAGGGTAAGTGTGGTGGTTTGCGGCGGTAAATGGGGTGGGGCAAGAGTGCGAGGTGGGGGAAGGCGTGGGGATGAAAATGGTGATGAGATGGTAGTTTGAGTGGTGGTGGAGGGGAATTAGGTGATTCTTGCGAATTTTTGAGGGTGAGAGTATTTGGGATGTGTGGGGGTTGAAATTCTAGGGTTTGTTGATCAAGATTTGGGTTAAAGTGCATCATGGGCTCATCTAGTACCGGAATTGTTACCTTTGCATGTGGTTGAGTCGGATTTGGCCCCTTTGCGTACCGAATGTCACGAATCATCTCGGCTATTGTCGACGAGTAAGTTCCGATCATGGGTGGAACAATTTGAATCTTGGAGAAGTCATCGAAAAAGTACCGGAATGAGTCGGGGGTACCGGAAGGCCTTCGGTAGGGCTGTTCGGCCGCCACTGGCTTCGGTCCAAGGCAGGCGGTTCGTCGAGAACTGCCGACGCATTGTTCCAACCTAGTTGTTGAGGTTCCAGGTGTGCCCGGCTACGAAGATGGTATACGGCAGTTGGGAGATGATGTCCGGTGTATCAGAGGGTGATCGAGATCGGGACGAAAGTGTTTTGGGTCGAGTGATATTCGGAAGAGGTGTTCGGTGGGGTTCGGAACAGAATAGGGCAGTGGCGGTTGACCTTGGGTGGATTTTGTGTTGTCCAGCCAGAGGGTTGAGGCGGTGGGGTGCCACCCTTCGTGGTGGTGCCTTCTTGGATGAATATGGGGATTAGGTTTGTGGAATTAGTTTTTTTTTGTGGTAGGGGCATAGGATGAGTTAATTTTGGGGAATTAGGGTTAGGGTTTTGAGATGATACCGGGCGGTACAAGGGCGGCTGGTGGTGGTTGTCGATGGAGGAAGTCGCGCGTCGATTTCATCCATCCAGGCCATCAACCGGTTGATAACCTCCTCGAGACGCTTGTTAGAAGTTTCCACGGGGGCGTGCACCTTTCTTGAACCCATATTGACGTTTACGAGTTTTTGTTTTTTACAACAACAACGAGTAGAACCGACCAGGCCTGATACCAATTGACATAAATAACGTCAAATGAGAGCAAGAAAAAATGACTCTCGTCTAAACTCTCTCAATTCAATATATCTCAAAATGGAAGAATGTCTCAAATGAGGCTACAAAGGAGTATTTATACGAAGGAGGTTGCTTGGGTTCTAAGCTATCAATCTAATTAAAATTACGTCCCTAGATGCCCATAACCTTCCTTCCTCTAAATACTAATCAAAAGAAAAATACAATGCAATACTAAAAATAAGGGAAAGACTAAAAAAATGACAATAAGGCCATTATTCACATCAAATTTTCATTGTTTAAGCCTAAATAAACTCAATATTTTCCATCTTTTTATAAAATTACAATTGAAAATTAAACACTAAAATTTAGCTATTGTCTCTATGAGATAAAAGTAGAACTCAATTCTAGATATAAATGTTATTATAGTCTCTTCAATCCAATACTTATATTGAAAAGAGATAATAATATAATATCTTTTCACTATGGAGTTGGATGCGTGCTCTTGGATCATTGCTCTATCATAGGTATTTGTGGGATGGGCAACTTTGTAATTACATCTAGTTTTATATACCATTTGACTATTAATTTGGGATGGACCAAAAAAGAAGACATGACTTGTACATCGAGACGAAGGGTATTTTTAGGGGGGATCGGATGTGTGCTTAATAAAATTTTGTATGGGTATTTTGTTTTTAAAAAGGAAAAGGGAAGGTGGTCTTTCTAAAAATAAAAGGAGGTATGATATATTTGAAAAAAAAAGAGTAAAAAAGGAAGAACAAAGTTGCCCATTGAGCATTTCTCTTTGTTAATGCTCACCATCATGAGGGAGAATGTAAGAGATACATGTTAGAATTATCTCTTCAAGTGTTTATCTTACCTCTATCTTTGTGGTAGGTTGTGTGCTTATATACAGCACTTCTCTGATGTAAATTATTATTTGCAATAATTTAATGAAAGATCTTTCCTCCTACGGACATACCTTTTGTTAAATAAACTTATGTGTTCTTTCATTTCTATTTGTTTCTATACATTAGCTTAATATATTTGTGGTCGGCCCACTACCTAATATCTTAAATTTTTAAGTGAGGTTGTAACTTAACATTGTATCAACGCCCTGTTTCCTGGGTGATAGAGGGTTCAAGTCTTTTCCTTCATCAGTCTGCTCTGGTTTTTGTCTGCTCTACACAGAACACTTTTTGCAGACCAGCTGATATAACAATAACTTAGTCAGATCATCAGATACAGTTGCACTATTAAGTTGCTATTGCATTAGAGCATCCACAATGGTGGAGCAAGTGGACAAGAAAAGAGGTAAACTTGCAAACTGAATCCCTTGCAGTGGTGGACGAAACCTTGCAAAATTTGTAAAGGAAAGGGTAAGAGCATGTCCAATGGTGGACATGCACGAAAGGTAAAGTTGCAGATTTGAAAAGTGGTTTTAACCTTTTGTCCCAATAAGTTTACACACTAGTGATTTGTAAAGAGAAAGGCTTGAAAATTGCTACGAACTTTAAAAGGTCGTAGGAAATAGATTTTATGTTCTTACGAACTTTAGACGTTCGTAAGAACTCCTTATGAGTTCTTACTAACATTTAAAGTTCGTAGGAACATAAAATCTATTTCTTACGAACTTTATTTGTTCGTAAGAATTTGTATTCGCTCACAAATTCGTAGGAACTCTTTGTATTCGTTCTCTAAATTTAGAGAACGCCTAAAATTCGACTACAAAATCTTTTCCGTCCTTCACACCATTGGAGGGTTCCCATTTTGCATATTTACAAATTTTGTTGGCTTCTTCCCCGACCATTACGGATGCTCTAAGGGATTGCAAAATTTTCTGAATGGATGCAAATTCAGCAAAAGTTCCTACGTACTTTATTTGTTCATACCAATTCTTACAAACAAATAAAGTTAGTAACAAATATATTTTATGTTTCTACGAACTTCTAAAGTTCGTAGCAAATTTTAAAGCCTCTCATATACAAATCACCTTTGTGTATGTTACCCTTGTGAAAAGGTAAAACCCACTTTTGAATTTCCATAGATACCTTTCGGGGCTCTCCACCAGTACGGATGCTCTTAGCATCTCCAAAGCATGGATATTAAAGTATTTCTACTTTATAACAAGAGCATACACACTTAAACTTTTTCAGAATACCTAGGAATACAGGACTAGGAACAAAAAATAACAATATACGACTAACTGGATACATATAAATTTGGGTGCAGTTAAACAAGATTGATTTTTATGATTATGAAAATTTTCAATTAAGATTGTATTTGGCAGCATGGAATTCACGCTAAGGAATTGGAATTGGAATTGGAATTGGAATTGGAATTGGAATTGGAATTGGAGCAAATTTATTTTTAAAAAATATTGAAATAATATAACTCCAATTTATATTCAAGGCATGAGTTCCATGCTTTAAACATAGCCTATAATATAATTTACCAGTGATATGGAGACACGTGTGTGTATGAGTTTACAATACTTACAGTGAAGCAGATGATGAAATTGACAAAATGAAGAAAAAAACGACGCTGCTACTGGGCCAGTTTAAAGATCATTGCTGGTAAAAGCAAGCACAACCATTATCAAACACCCATATTTCACACTGAAGACATCATACCATGTTTTTGTCGTATTAAGTCTCAACAGTGATGGTGCTTGAAATAGCACCACCAGTTTAATGTGATAATGAGCTCAAACAGGTATAGCAATGGCAAAATGAAACAAACAATATGGCTGCAAGAGAATGAGATGAGGCAAAGAGAAGATGAGACAACAATTTAAGTGGTTCAGTCAATTAGGCCTACATCCACTGTGTGTGAGATCCACTAAATAAGGGCACTAATGGCCATGGATACAGTCACTCAAGCTTTTCTCTATCTTACAATCAGTTTGACAGAGTTCTACTAGGGTTTTTAATATTCGATCCCTTCTCATGGAGAAGATGAAGTGCATATATAGGGCCTGGGTGGTGTAATGTACCCCCCATGCATGTAATCAGCATGTGCACGAGGGAACTGCCAATAAGGTGTAGACACCTGTCTATGGCACATGGGTACAATAATGATGTAATATTCCCTCACGTGAAGGAATAATCTTGTTATAACAGAATTGTCCACGTGAGCATAACTCCTCTGCACTTGCATATGCTTGTACTGTTGGACATCGTCCGCTACAACATCGGCCTGAGAAGGGACGAGGTTGCTAATTCCTACACGATGGTCCCATACTATCATAAGTGTGACCTCAGTTGAATAGATCAGGTCGAGGTCGGATTAATCGGCCACTCTTGTCATCGGCTGTGGCAGAGTACGACGATGGTGCTAATCTGAATCGGTATTGCTCTTTCGGTCTCGGCTTTACGGATGGCCGAGGCTAGTTGAGGTGAGGCCGACCCTTATCGCGACGACCCTGCCAATGGCATGTGTGGCTCCAATGACAACTCGGCCATGAGCTGTGATACCACTCGTCCTAAGGGCCGAGGGTACACTTTGGTCATATCAAACAGGTTTAGAGGGAAAACTATCAATCAACAACCTTAATGCATTCAATATTGACTGCAATGAAAACCATAGTAATTTATGGCACGCCAAGGAGAAAAGATCTCCCGAGAGTCTAGGCGCAAGGTGAAAGGCAAGGCACGTGCATAATCGAAATAAGGCACACATTGAACAAAACATATAGAAAATCCATTTATTGTGTACATGTAATGATATAAAGTAACGATAAGATTTAAATTATAAATATATGGTATAAATCAAAATTGGGCACGGTCATGAAGAGGCATAAAAAAATATACCAAATAATAACCATACACAAAACTTTATAAAGTTCAAATATCACAAATTAATTGTACGTTCCAATCATCAAATTGAAGCAACACAATCAATGGCACAAAAGAAGCTCTCGCAAACAAAGATAAATCCTCTTCACTATATTAAATGGATGGCGAAGTGACTACATAACATATTTATAACTAGAGATATGTGCCCTTACTAGCCTGGGACAATAATAATAATACAACAAAAAAAATAAAATAAGCCTCACTATATATGCATTCACATTTACCAAAATAAAGAAAAACTATAGAAAGAAAAAAAAAATGGTATGTATAACACGAATGATAATTACAAATCAGGCCGCAATTTATTTACATCATCCCCCCCCCCCCCCCCCCCCGATTTTTAGGTGGAGAATCCGAGTCACAAGCACATCAACCTGTGTCTCCTCTTTCTCCGACACCTCCTGACCTCCGTCATTGGTCAACAACGCTAACCTCTTCTTCGTTAACCACACACTCAAAACAGGGCGGAGCGTGAGTGGTTTCGGTGGCTTTAACCACACTAAATGTAAGTTGAGTAAAGGGGGTCATCTTCTCCTGTCGAACATACTCTGACACGGATACATAATCTCTTACCCCAAGATGGGGATGTTTCTCAAACCAAGCCCATGCATGATATCCAACGGTAGGCCATACGCAGCTTCCGATATGTTGCTCCTTGCTCTCACCAAGGAAGCCCGGGTGCACAACAGTTGGAATTGGTCTTTATACTTTATTCTCTCACTGAAGCGGGCTCTAACTGTTCATGGACTTAACAAAAAGATCTCATTCGTAGTACTGGGGAAGAAGCGTAACTCTCATGTGTTGCTTTATTTTAGGCCATAATCGAATAGCTCTTCTTCCCTTGTCAACGCAATCATGTGTCATGTCGTACCACCATACTTTGGCTAGCCCCTGCAACTTTGTAGCTACAAAATGGACACTCAACTCCCGAAATGCGCTTGTACATGAACACATTCTCAACAGTGTCGGATCAACGTATGATACTTTAGGACTCCATTCTTCCGTCAAGACTCTTCTCCACTAGTCTCAAGACTCGCCCAAATGGTAAAATTCACCCCGACATTACCGTCTACAATACCTCCCTCATCTGAAGAGATGTCAATAGCACCCAACACATTGCTTCCTAGCCCACAGAGTAACAACACGAGGTTGCCCGCGATTAATTGGGGCAACTACTGGCCCTTCCCATTCCGCGAAGATCACTTAGGGAAAACATTCATTAAGTTGACCTTGGCGAAAACATTTACTTTACTCAATACGGACACGAGGGATCATCTTAGGCCCGAGGTCTTCCCACGACGGTTCAGAACGCCACTCATTGCATTCAGGTTAGCAAAGATGTACATAATCTAAACGACAGGCAATCAAAACCCGCCAACGCACGTGAAACCCAGGTTGGTCGATCGTCCATTCATCACACCCTCTTGCATTCCACTCCGCAACTTCAGCCCCTTTATTAGTGGCGTCAGCCTTACTCAATGTCACTTGGAACGTGGATCGCTATGGTAGCATACGTGTTACGTTGGTTTAGCGATACGCGATGCAGTGGGGGTACACTTACTTAGTTTACTACTTAGGTATTTTAGAACTCTTTTGGGGTTCTTTTAGTAATAGAGAATCATGTATTTTATCAAGAATCCTAGTATTCCACAATATATAGAGTTCAATAAGAATATATGTAAGGTGAAAACTATGTATTCCATAATATATTAATAAGATATTTTAATGATTCTTGAATATACATATATTGGTTAATAATTCTTTTTTCTTCACATTTATTTTGTTATTGAAACCAAAAGTTGCATTATTACTTAAAATAGTTGACATAGTAATGTTAAATCTCAAAACGCAGCTTTTAAAAATATGGATTGCAAACCCACTGTGTTTAGGGTCATATGATGCCGATATGTGAAGGAGATTAGCGATCCCAGTAAATATGGCTCACTTTATTGCGAATCTTCATCAGCCTCTCTGTGCAGTCAAACGAGCAGCAGTTAAACTGACGGTGTTAATGCAAGATGATAGCAAAATGATCGGCCTTTGTCCATGGTTGCTCCCTTCCCACCATGTTCATTGTCAAACAATTCCACTTTCTCTTCATAATCAATCGATACTTAAAAAATCCCCAAACATAAGCGGCGTTTACCATGGGTGGTGGTCGTTGCACCCACTCAAAAATCTGACAACCACGGTCTCTGTCAAACTATTCCAGATCAGATGAGGCTGAAATCACCGTTGAAGCTTGAAGGTTGACTAATGCTCTCCCCTCCATTAAAACGATAACATTGGAGTTGGGAGGTGATGGGGGATGTCGATGGTAGGCAATGAGCATGGACAGCACTCGTATCAAGGCCGCGCGCGCCTAAGCAACGGGGTTCGGGTTGCAAGAGGTTGCGAGGGGCCACAGGAGTGGGAAAGGCAAGAACGAGTGAGTGGGCGAAAGTTTTTAGGCTTACTATATTGGGATATTCTAAAGCCATCTAACTTTTAATTGTTATGTACTAGTTTTCTTTGAGACACTATTAATTAAAAGTGCTCATTGAAGATGAGAATCCAATTGTGGGAATGCTAAATATATTAAGTGTCAGTGTGGGAAATTCCTCTTATCCACAGAAGATGAGATTAATTGCTCTTATATAATTGAATATGCTCTGAGATGGACTTGAACACGCAATCGATATAGTTGCGACTAGATTGAATTAGGGTCTTGACTATGGGAACCTGTTCGATTGTTCAAGAAATACAGCAGAAATGTATTGAACAAGATCAAGATAGAATTGGCGTATATGTATTGACTATGTTTCCATGGTTTGTGCGAAGGTGTATAAATTCTCAATCCCAAGTGATATTAAATGCCCATAAGTTAACTAATTTATAAGGATGTGTTGGGAATTACATTTTTAGGTAATCAGCGTTCTAAATTAATTTTTTTGGATTTTTTTTAATTTACCTAATAAAACAGGAGCAATCACATAAATTAGGTTAACGATCCAGGATTAGAATGTGAAATTAAATTGTTAGTATTTTGTAATAACCCGAGATTTTTGGGACAACAATTTATTTATTTTGGGAGAAATAAATATTAATTTAATTGGAGATTAATTAAATTGGCCTTGAGGTCAAAATTTGAAGTTGTTAGAAAGTTGTTCAGATTACAATTCTGAGGTTGTAGTTGTTTCCGGAAGGGTCGAGATAGTCGAAATAACTGTACTTGGGGTCTATTTGGGTTCCGAAATATTTTTAAGCTCGTTTGGCCCGAAATAATGTTACCGAGTCATTTAAAGTGTGTATTATCATTTAAAGCTGTGTATTTTGGGAGACAAGGCTTAAAATGCCAACGGGAAATAGAAATCTCCTTAGAGAGAAAGAGATATAGAAAGAAAGAAAGAGAGAAGAAGAAAGAAGAAGAGAGAGAGAAAAGTTGGGATTTCCGGCATTTACGCGACCTCGAGACAGATTCAGACCCTACGAACTTGAGACAAGTGATTAAACTTGCTAAATAATTGTTGTGTACCATTTATTTCATGACTTGTGGATCAAATTAACGGATTTTAGGTTTAAATTGTAAAACCTAAATTTTTGGGAAAATCTTAAATTTGTTGTGTATAAATGGATTTGAGGGTATAAAATTAGTTGTGTTGGGTTATTTAATGAGTTTTGATGTTAATAATGTATTTGGGTTGAAGAGAAATGGTTGGATGATGATATAAATGATTTTTGGAAATTTTGGGTTTTAAAGGAAATAACCCATTTCGTAGCTTGCTGGGTCTGTTGCAGAACCTACAGGTCTTTAGGGCCGAATCGATTCGCCGGGGCGAATCGATTCGGTATGTTGCAGGCTCTCAGGTCCATTGGACCAAATCGATTCGGAGGGGCCGAATCGATTCGCTGTTGGAGCCGAATCGATTCGGAAACAGGGGAATTTTTGGAGAAGCTATTCTAAGGAGAATTTCATCCCATTTCGTTTAAGGTTATCGATTGGGAACCTCTATAGGAGTTAGGAGGAGCTTGTTTTGGAGATTTTTAGGGAGTTTCCCTTATAAGAAATTGAATGGGTCATATGGACTTATTTTGAGAAATACCGAGTAGGGGGTACCGGATATACTAAGTAGGGAAGCCCACTACCTTAATCATGTCATAATGCATTTATAATTATTATGCATTTTAATACACTTGCTATAAAATGTTTTCACACCTCGGGCTCTGACCCGTTTATATTTTCTCCTGCTATGTATATATATTGTACTCTTTAGGTGTTCCTCCGCAAGGACGCCATATTGATTATCCATCATGTTTAGTCGTGGAGCAGTAGCAGTTGCGGACTGTTGCGGTATTTTTATATAGTCGACTCCTATCCTTGTGTATCTAGATTAGGATTCAGTTTGCATATCGGGTTTATACCCAAGTGTTGTAGTGTAGCTCTTCTATATTTTCTCTCTCAGTTTATTGTATTGTCTGTGACCCGACAGCATATTCGGGTATTTTATTTGTACATTATGTTGTACTCTCTTATTCTAGTCTCCTTTATATTATTCGAGCTTGAGTGTGTCTCTTATTTTATGTAGAGTTATGTTGTTGGTTAGTTGTTTCATGGTTTGTGTTGTTTGTTAATAAAAGGTTTTAAAAAATTTTGACACCCTCTTTTTGTAGTAATGGGTTGTCAGCCGTGTTTATTTTAGAATCGTCAGTTGATGCTGAGAATGTTCCACTTGTGATTCATAATTATTTTAGTATTGGGCTGGCAACCCGTTATTATTTTGAGCGCGTTGTCACAGATGGTATCAGAGCATCAGGTTCTAGTGTCTTTAGGATCTGTGTGGGTTTATTGCGATCTTCCGTAAGCGTTCTTGATCTAGAGCCCTATTATTAGGACTGTTGTGTTCATACGTCCATATTTTCTTCTGTGATGAGAAAACATTTGAAAGGCATTCTGATACAATTGTTCTTGTTTCAGATGCCACCGAAGAGAAGTCGGTCAAATAGGGCAGATAGAGGGGCTGAGAGTATGGAACCCCAATTGCCTCAAAGGACTATGACTACAGATGAAGTTGCCAGTCTTGTGGCACAAGCAGTAACTGCTGCCATTTCTGCGATGGCGCAGCAACCTGCAGTACAAGCAACCCCAGCCCCAACAGGATTGTCCATGTGGGAAAGAGTGAAGGAAGATTTTAGTAAGGGGCATCCTCCAGAGTTTTCAGGGGGAGTTGATGGGATGGCTGCAAGTCGATGGAAGGATAGTATGCAAAGGCGCCTTCGTCTGGTTGAGTGAAGTGAGGTGCAGAAGCAATTTCTCGCCACCTTTAAGTTAACGGGAGAAGCTCTCCAGTGGTGGGAGTCTGTCACCACATCAGAACAAAGAGATACATTTTCCGTAACTGATTTTTGGGAACTTTTCGATTGAAGGTATTTTCCTTCCGAGACTCGGAAGGATATGAGGAAGAAACTGATGGATGTATTTCAAGGTAATAGAACGGTGGCCGAGTATGAAGAAGAATTTACTCGATTAGCAAATTTAGTACCTGATGAGGTAAATACGGAAGAGAAGCGTATATCGAAGTTTATGCGAGGTTTAAATGGTCCAATTCGGCAGCAATTGTTAGGAAACCCAGCATTAATGACTTTCGCCGAGGTAGTAAATGCGGCATTGTTGGAGTGTCATGAATATCGTCTTCGTTCGAAAGGGGGTAAGAACTTTAGAGATTCGGGTTCAACGAGTAGGTTTGGTGAAGAGAATACCAGAAATGCCAGAAGGTATAGGCAGGATTTTCGAGGGTCGCAACAGCATTTTGTTCCCCATGATGAGCAGAGAGGATTTGCGGGAAGATGTTTCTTTTGTAAAGAATTCGGTCATAGGAAGAGAGATTGTCCTAAAAGAGGTAAAGGACCGCGTTTTGAAGAAGTTTTGAATGTGAAACCCCTACAGCAGATTAGAGGTCATTTTAGGACAGGGGACTTTGAGTGGGAACCCAATGATGAGGAGAAGAAATCGGACTAGAGATGTATGATGTAAGTTATTTTCCTTTGTGAATAGGATTGTGCTGTGTGAGATTGGGAATATCGTATGTAAGTATAGTTATGAGAGGGTAGTGCTATAACCCTATTATGTATGGAATGACCCGGAAGGGAATTTGAGCAAGTGAGGCTCTTACGTTATTATCTTTTGGGAGAATAGATAATTTTGTGATATACTCATAGAGAGCTATGACTTTGTAATGAATGTAAGAATTGTTGTAATGTGTTAAGTAGTAATGATAAAGCTACTTATTTTATATAGTCATGTTAGACATATATAATTGTTGTGTTCCAGTTATGGAAGAGCCTAGTTAATGGCAATATATGTTAATATGATGTATGAGATTATTTCTGAAAAGAATTCAGAACTTTGTAGACTATTGTGGGGCAAGAGATTTTAGCTCATAATTATGCTAATTTTGTGAGCTATATGTTGTTATATGTATGATGATTGTTAAAACCTTGTGTCATGGGCATGAGGTATTTTTTTTTATACAAATGTCGAAGGACATAAACCGTTTTTATATAATAAACTGTTTTCAAGATAAAACTTTTTATAGGCCTTTGGGCAATATCAAAATGATTTTCACAAAAATGTTTTAAACTCTAGTCCCGATCTAACACTCTCAATCCCCGACGTCGCTGCACATTAGTGTATTGGGAGGGTTCCTTGTTTGGATTTCGCTTGCGAGACCTCCCCTGCATGAAAGTGACGAATGTCAGGAATTGAGAGGAGTTATATCTTTGGACCTTTCAAAAATTTTCTTCTATTAATCTGCTAGTATTATTTATATATATTTCGAGTTGTGGTACTATTGAGGCAAGTGAAGCCTAATTAGGTTTATGCGAGTAAAGCTCGAATAAAAGGGTGTATGGGCGCCCTAGTAGTTAAAATTGGTTTTATAATAAAATTTATAATAATTCGTCGTGAGAAGTGGGAGGTTTGGGTAAAGTGTTAGTGGGGATAAGTGTAGTAGGAACTAGTTGAGCTTTGGAGAATTAGGCTTAGCTAAATTTCGAGGACGAAATTCTTGTAAGTGGGGAAGTCTGTAATAACCCGATATTTGTGGGACAACAATTTATTTATTTTGGGAGAAATAAATATAAATTTAATTGGAGATTAATTAAATTGGCCTTGAGGTCAAAATTTGAAGTTGTTAGAAAGTTGTTCGGATGACAATTCTGAGGTTATAGTTGTTTCCGGAAGGGTCGAGATAGTCGAAATGACTGTACTTGGGGTCTATTTGGGTGCCGAAATATTTTTAAGCTCGTTTGGCTCGAATTAATGTTACCGAGTCATTTAAAGTTGTGTATTTTGGGAGACAAGGCTTAAAATGCCTACGGGAGATAGAAATCTCCTTAGAGAGAAAGAAAGAAAGAAAGAGAGAAAGAGAGAAGAAGAAAGATGAAGAGAAAGAGAGAAAGTTGGGATTTCCGGCATTTACGTGACCTCGAGACGGATTCAGACCCGACGAACTTGAGGCAAGTGATTAAACTTGCTAAATAATTGTTGTGTACCATTTATTTCATGATTTGTGGATCAAATTAACGGATTTTAGGTTTAAATTGTAAAACCTAGAATTTTGGGAAAATATTAGATTTGTCGTGTATTAATGGATTTGAGGGTATAAAATTAGTTGTGTTGGGTTATTTAATGAGTTTTGATGTTAATAATGTATTTGGGATGAAGAGAAATGGTTGGATGATGATATAAATGATTTTTGGAAATTTTGGGTTTTAAAGGAAAGAACCCATTTCGTAGCTTGCTAAGCTTACCGAATATATACGCCCCTTCCGAATCGATTCGGTCTGTTGCAGAACCTACAGGTCTTTAGGGCCGAATCGATTCGCCCCTTGCGAATCAATTCGGTATGTTGCAGGCTCTCAGGTCCATTGGACCAAATCGATTCAGAGGGGCCGAATCGATTCGCTGTTGGGGCCGAATCGATTCGGACACAGGGGAATTTTTGGAGAAGTTTTTCTAAGGAGAATTTCATCCCGTTTCGTTTAAGGTTATCGATTGGGAACCTCTATAGGAGTTAGGAGGAGCTTGTTTTGGAGATTTTTTGGGAGTTTCCCTTACAAAGAATTGTATGGGTCATATGGACTTATTTTGAGAAATACCGAGTAGGGGGTACCGGATATACTAAGTGGGGAAGCCCACTACCTTTGTGATTTCTCTTTGGAGATAATTATGGAACTTTATGAAAGAGTGAGAATGCACTAAATGAAAATGGATTTTAGTATTAAATCCCAAAAAGGGGATAACTTTAAAGGTTCATATGATCAATTGAACCGTATTTCGGATTTAAATTTATAAATGAGGATTGATGTGCATACGGATATAGAAAATATCCTTAACGCAAATTAACTTGGGAGATGTCTCACATAAATGGGAAATGCTAATCGAGGTGCATTAGGGTGTAGAGAATATCCTCAAAGTAAACAGAATCAAGAGATGATTCATATAAATAGAAGTGATGTGTGAACTTCAAGTGAGAATTAGTATAGTGTAGACTAAGTGGGGAAGTTATGTGAGTTATTGACGATTAGTATATCGAGAGAGAAATATACTAAATAATGATATTATTTCACGTACGCCTAAGAGCGTACTATGTGTATGTAAATAGTGTGTTATATATACCTTATGTCATGGTATATATTTATCTGATGTGATGTTGTATGTATATCTTATGTGAACGATATATATATATATATATATATATATATATATATATATATAAGTGAAGCATACCCCCTCCTTGCTATCATTGGGAAGTTGCGCGATGAGGGTGAGCATCATGGCTCGAGGAGCAGGGTGTGGATATTCCCTAGGTCATAGTCGTCCATTTTATTTATGTGATATACATTCTATTTTCGGGGTGAGAAGTCTTGGGTATGTGTCGTTCTCACTTGTCGGTTAGGAACTATGACCGCTTCCCGGACGTTGTGTTTGTATTTTGACCATGAAGTAGGTGACATTTAGTCCTACCGGTGGTCCCCAGGATGATATATGAGTGATTCCCTGGAAGATGATAGCATTGAGAACCTGCATCCTCGAGTTATAACTCGTAGGGGTGGTTACTATTATACTTGAATATGATTATGTGATATCATATTTTGTCTCGTGAATAAAGAGACTTAAGAAGATTGTTTGAATCTCATTCCAGGAGATTTTAGCCGGACTTAACTTATGATAAAACGATTATGAGAAAATGAATAGTATATTATATGGTTATATAGTACCTTGGGTACTGAGGGCATAATGGACCTCAACGATCAACATTGCCAAGGAGTAGTGTAACGGGGGGGTTTCTTGTTTGGATTTCGCTTTGCGAGACGTCCCACGCATGAAACGCAGCGCAATGTTGGGTGTGGGGAGAAGTTAGTTCTTAGTGCTCATATTTATAGTAGTAGTATCTCGACGATCGACAGTGACAGGAGTAGTGTATCGGGGGGGTTCCTTGTCTATATTTCGCTTTGCGAGACGTCTCACGCACGAAACGCCGCGCACTGTTGAGAATTGGGAATAGTAAATTAATCAATTGGGTAATAAGAATTTGGGTTATATGCATCATGCATTGGGGGCATAATGAATCTCGAAAATCAATACTGTCAAGGAGTAGTGTAACGGGGGGGTTCCTTGTTTGAATTTCGCTTTGCGAGACGTCCCACGCACGAAACGCAGTGTAGTATTGAGAATTGGGAGAAGTTTAGTCCTTAGCATTTGGATGCTATTAACTCATATTTTATATGCATATTGTTGGCATAACAAGAACATGAGAAATTTCTAGTAAGAGAAGGTTTATGTAAATTTTATATGCTCATTATGAGATCGAGTATTTGAGATCGATAAAGTTAGAAATTGAGAGATAATTTAAATGGTTTTAAATGGAGTACAGAAATTGGGAATAAGTTAGATTCCTTTGCCCTTAGGTAGATTTGGGCAATTAATTGGAGATTAAGTGCATACGTTTAGTTGCGCGCTTTAGTTGAGAGGTGAGATGGATTTTATGGAGAGTGCGATTCCACCTTAATCATGTCATAATGCATTTATAATTATTATGCATTTTAATACACTTTCTATAAAATGTTTTCACACCTCGGGCTCTGACCCGTTTATATTTTCTCCTGCTATGTATATCTATTGTACTCTTTAGGTGTTCCTCCGCAAGGACGCCATATTGATTATCCATCCTGTTTAGTCGTGGAGCAGTAGCATTTGCGGACTGTTGCGGTATTTTGATATAGTCGACTCCTATCCTTGTGTATCTAGATTAGGATTCAGTTTGTATATCGGGTTTATACCCAAATGTTGTAGTGTAGCTCTTTTATATTTTCTCTCTCAGTTTATTGTATTGTCTGTGACCCGACAGCATATTCGTATATTTTATTTGTACATTATGTTATAGTCTCGTATTCTAGTCTCCTTTATATTATTCGAGCTTGAGTGTGTCTCTTATTTTATGTAGAGTTATGCTGTTGGTTAGTTGTTTCATGGTTTGTGTTGTTTGTTAATAAAAGGTTTTAAAAAATTTTGACACCCTCTTTTTGTAGTAATGGGTTGTCAGCCGTGTTTATTTTAGAATCGTCAGTTGATGCTGAGAATGATCCACTTGTGATTCCTAATTATTTTAGTATTGGGTTGGCCACCCGTTATTATTTTGAGCGGGTTGTCACATATTTAAATCAAATATTATCGTTTAACACTTGGGAGGATCATAAACGTGAAGACCTAAAGGTGAAAATGAATCAAGAACATCAAATTCCATCTTCCCAAACAACCTGCGACACAACACGAAAGCGATCAGGTCTCTATCAACGTATCAAGCTAGAAAGAACAAAAAAGGTTTAAGATCTTGTAAATTAACTAATCACACGATCCGGTCATTTATATCCCCAACATGCAAAATGGTCGTAGGTAGTGGGCTTTTGCTTTTGGTGAAGGTTTGGAGGTGGATTCATAATAGACGCACTGGAGGCGGTGCTCGGCTAGTGAAAGGTCCACGACATGGGCCGATTTTGCAAAGGTCGTGGTGAGTCTGGTGACATAGTGGCACAATGTGGCTCGCCTAGGGCATGGAGGTTTAACTGTGATGGTGGACAAGGAAACGGTGGTAAGTGGTAGTGTGACGTGTAGTAGGCAACCGACCATGTAAGTGATGGTGAGGTAGTCCCTCCAAGGATGGCACCAAAATATTCTCAAGTCATGTTGTTCTCCGATCCATCACAACTTTATTTTCTTACAATTGCTTACAAGTTAAGTGGACTCTACTAATTGATGTAACACAATCAATGGCATAAAAGAAGTTTCGACAACTATATATAAATAATTTTTGTTAGTTTGAATTAGGGGTGGAAGCGGTACGGTTTTGTCGGTAACAACTCCTTACCAAAATCAAACCAATAATCTGGATGGTTAAACCGTTTGTACCAAATTTACCGGCCTATACACCATAACGAAAACCACTACCTAGACCCGTTAAAAAACACGATAACTCGTTAACATGAAACGACCCGACACGAAATTATAAGTGGGTTTACCTTTATTGGGTTTGGGTTATTAATGGGTTAACGCGGTAGACCCATTAACACTAACGATTTGGGTTTGAGAATTTACTTGTACCCATTTTTACCCGTTAACACTAACGGGTACTATACGGTCACCCAACCCATACCCAATAAGAATAACTATTAAAACCCATTATTTCTAAATCCTTTAAGACTAATGGGTACTATAGGGTAACCTAACCTATACCCAGTAAGAATAACCATTAAAACCCATTATTTTTAAAGTAATGAAGACTATCATGTACTATAGGTATTAATGAGTGCTAACGATCTGGGTCGTGTACCCGTTAATATTAACGGATCTTGTTTGGGTATTGTCATTGGATCCATTAGTCTTAACGGGTCGTGTATGGGTTAAGGGTGTTTCACCCGTTAACCCGACCCGTACACGACCCGATACGACCCGTTGACAGGTCTACCAATACCACACCGACTGGTATTTCGGTATTTCCGGTAATTTTGATTTTTTTGGATTTGGTAATTACGGTTTCATTTTGTTTTTTCCCGAAAAATACCAAATTACAAGTCGGTTTAATGCATTCGGTAAATTTGGTACAAGTTTCAGTATTATGATTTCAGTAAATTTGGTACAAGTTTTGGTACAAAATTTTAAACTCATTTAATCCGGTTAATTGCATTCGTTTAAACTTTAATCTAATATAAATTACACTACAAAATAATATGAACATGATGCATAAACTAAATGGCATAACTCATTGTGTCCACTCCATTTTAACAAACTGAATAACATCTTAATATTTCAAATAATTCAAACAAAAACACCAATTGTTATAGGGAAGTAAAATTCTTGTTTTAAAATAATTAAAAAGATAAAACACATGAACATAGGAACTCCATTAAAAAAAAAATCACATTCTAACAAAATTGTTATGAGACGCACAACTAAATCTTAATCTACAGGTTCAGCCTCAAATGACACCATGAACATATACAATTAACCGAAGTTTTAAATAAATCAACCTCAAACAAAATTCTACCTCCACAAACTTGGTATGAAATACATAATCTTTGTCTGAAAGTCCAATTTCACCAAATTTTTTAACAAAATTGAACCTATGTATTCAAATAAAATTAAGAGCAAAGTGACACCAATTACCAAAGTACAAAATTCCAAAACTCTAAGCATCAACATATTCCAAAACTCTAAGCACAGTGACCATGAACATCATTTTCTCTCTTAGTTTCAATTCTTTTTCGAATATTAGAAACAGATTAAAAGAAATCAAGCAAAGAAGATGTAAAAAGAAACCTCAAATCATCCCAAAGTGTGGTGTGTATGATGATTGCGTGTGGTATGTGTGCTGTGTGCGCGAGTGTGGCAGATCGGAGGGAGGGGGAGATCAAAGGGAGGGATTGGAGGGAGGGGAGATGGCTTTATCGTTTGGTTGCTGGTTGGTTGCTTGCTGCTTTGAATTTCCGCCATGTGCTTGCTTGTTAATTTGAAGAGTGGAGAAATGAATTCTTAGGTTTATAATAGTTTTAGGGTTTGGCTTTTATATCGAGTTAAACAAGTGACTGATATGGGCTTAGAAAATGAAGGGTCGGGATAAATTGGTATATATATATTTTAAGTACATCTTTTATTCGCTATTTGTGGTTTTTACCTCAGTAAGTTGGTATGATAATATGCGGTAATTTTGGTCCGGTAAATCGGTAGAGTAAGATTCAGTAAGTCGGTTTTTTATGTCTAAAAATCAAAACCAACCAACTTTTTTGCGGTATTTTACGTTTCAGTAAAATCGGGTTTTGGTATTTTATAATATGAAACCAAAACCATTAATTTCGTACCAAAACAGTACGGTACGGTAAAAAATCGTACCGCTTCCACCCCTAGTTTAAATGAATGAAAAAGTGACTTGCATAACAGATTTATAATTGATCTAAATTTCCTACATTTGAAAAATACTTCATCCTTTTTACCACTTTCATAGTGAGCAAGAGAAAGCTAAGTTTTCTATAGTTGAAATATAGGCGCCTTTGACAACATTGATCAGACCTGTAGCACTTGATTGAAACAACGAAGCTCAACGGTAAATTCAGGTACAATAGTGGAGAAGCGGATAATACAAATTCAACTTTGATTCACTCGACTCCAATTGATATTAAATGGCTTGTGCACATGCCTCTTCATCTGTTTCCAAATATGTATATGTCTAAGTACATGCGTATATTACATTTAACATTTTATCCCCCAAGAAAACCTTTGGACTCTAAACATGAACTAAGCCATGAACCATAAAATGGAAAACGTACAAAGTACATTGCATATTCAATAAGCCTCTAAATACCCAAACAGTCTAGGTTAATCTTCCATCCCTCAAGCAGCACCCCCCACCCCTACCCACACACACCCCAAAAAAATTACACCAGAGTTTAGGAAAAAAACAATTAAACTCCTTCGTTGGTAAGAAAGTTTATCTTCAAGGGGTTTGGAAATTAAACTGATAGATTATTCAAATTACACCATCTTTCAACGGGACATGTTTCACATTAATCTCATTTAAAGTTTTGACATGTATAATACCGTCAACTAACACGATTGTTTTCTCACCTCTTATATTTCTCCCATGCTTGGTCTTTCAGGTCAAAGAACGACTCGTATATACCCAAAAATGTCACTTAGTATGTCTACTACAACAAATTATAATGATATGTATAGGTTTTCACAAACTAGTTGTTGGATATGCATGCCAAAAAAATATGATGTGAATCTAAGAATGCGGAAGCGTTATTACTATAACTACACACCAACTACTAACTACACCACCAACAACAACAGAAAAAAAAAAAAAACTAAACTAAGAAAAAGGGTTTCTTTCTCTCTCTGCATCTTTTTTCTCAATATTCAAGTTGTCATTACAAATGAGGACCAAGAGCCTATTTATAGGAGAGATTTGCTTGCTAGCCAAGCTAAAACCCAAAAAGACAAAAAAGGACAATTAATAACTAAAAATGACTCGTTAGCCCTAATTAAAGACTAAAATAAAAGAAAATGGCAATATTACCCTAAACTAAAAATGCAAAATAAAAGATAGTTTTCTCCTGGATGCACAACCACGCCCCACGTGTCTCTACGGATCACCATATGCATCATTCTCCCCGTCTTAAAAAAAGCTCATCCTCGAGCTTGGAGGGTGAGTCATCAATGCCACATGATATGAACCAAGAAAAGCTTCAGACCTTAATCAAAACCAATAAAAAGTGGGTTGCCCAAACTGGAATTAGTCTCGTGCGTATGACCCTCATCAATAATGGGTCTAATAAACCCAAATCCCGGCGAAGTCCCTCTACGAAAGCCAAGGAATCAAAAACTGACGACCATATTTGACTTCTCTACACCACAAGTACATGGTTGCTACTTAGAGCGGTGGACCCTTAAATCTGACCGGAGGGTAGCTCCGGCGATCGCACCTTTGTGAGTACAATGGCAAAACAAACGGATTGAAGACGGCGACATTCCGGAAAGACGAACCCAAAATGGCAAATAGTGGGAAAATGGGCCCCAAGTGGAACGCATTTTTTTATGGAAGTCATATGTTGTGTCATAAATAGGCCCTAGGACCAATTTTGACCGAATTTGAGGTCAAATAGGGGGTAGGAGATTGGATCGGAGTAAGGAAGCCCATTTTTATCGGGTTTGATTGTGGTTAGGCATAAATTAGCAGGGGAGGGGGAAAACAGGGTAAAAATAGGGGTGGGGGCTAGGGTTTTGGTCGGAGGAGGTTTTGGGTGGTTCTTGGATTTTTCTTTTTTTTGTTGTTGGGGGGGGGGGAGGGTTTGGGGGAAGGAAGGAGATGGTGTTTCATTTGACGAGGTGGTGGTTGTGTGGTGATAGGAGGTGGAGGTGGAGAGAGTGGATGGTGGAGGATGCAGGAGGCTAAAAGGGTTGGTATCCCCCCTTTTAGCAGTGATGGAATTTAGGGTTTCCATCCACCCGATTCTCATTTGAACATTTATCAATCTAAAGATTGAAGGGTTGCTGGACTTGGAATCACAACTCGATACCCACTTCACACACCACGACGAACACCAATAATAAACGTAGCTCTAATACCAATTTGACGTGAATCTAAGAAGGCGGAAGCGTTATTACTACAACTGCACACTAACTACTAACTACACAACACCACCAATAACAGAAAAATAAAACTAAACTAAGAAAAAGGGTTTCTTTCTCTCTCTACATTCTTTTTTCTCAATATCCAAGTTGTCATTACAAATGAAGGTCAATGGCCTTTTTATAAGAGAGGTTGGCCTGATAGCCAAGCTAAGACTCAAAAGACAAAAAAGGGCAATTAATAACTAAAAATGACTCATTAGCCCTAAACATGCTTGAAGAAATTAAAGACTAAAAATAAAATAAAATGACAATATTACCCTAAACTAAAAACGCAAAATAAAAGATAATTTTCTCCCGGGAGCACAACCACGTGTCTCTACGGATCACCATGTGACCATACACATTAAAAATATGATGGTAATCTTTACCTCCACACTTCGTAAAAAATATCTCTTATAAGCACTTCTCAACTTCATCACAAAACTCATCAAGTGGATCAATTGGGATAAACTAAATAATGCCATCGACCTCTTCATTCAATTTTGGTGAGTTACATATTCTCTACTTTTTGCAGTGGAAACAATTCAAAGAAACATTCTTCTTCTTCCATACCTAATAATTTAACCTCTTATCTTGATAAGAGTAATTAGAGATAACAGAGATCTCATTTCCATGTTATTAACAACTTCACTAAAAAAAATAGGGCAATTTACAATTAAGTCCCTCGCGAACAATTTTTAAACATTTAAGGACAATCTACTATTAGGTCTGTAAGAGGGTACTTTAGATTATAGATGGAGGCGTAACCCCTGTTTGAGTATAGTAATAATAAGCTAATTGGCCAAAGCCTTGGATTAGCAATAGAACATCCAGACATAAGTTCAATGAAGACAAGACTCAGTTTAAACTCACAAATCTCTCGTGTATAACTCAGGAGATAGTAATGAACTTTAGAAGTAACTTAGTTAAAGGGAGAGAGATGTAAGCACCCTAGATACACTCTGGTAGGCAGGTAGAAACACACCATACACCCTCAAGAATCTCTATCAAGTATTAAAAGCTTCGCAATAAATAACAATGGTGAGTGAATAAACCCTCTGGTTTTTGCAATAACTCACTCTCTGATGTCTCTTTTTAGTAATAACTCCAGAGTTCTTTAAAAGGATCATCATTTCCTCAAAGGTGGTTGGGGTTCTTAAATAGCCCCCCACACCACCCCGAGGCAACTCAGTCATTAAAGATTATGAAAGACATCCCTCATGCTTTATGTCACAACATTAAATGTCTGAGGCATTAGTTGTCTCCACGTCATAAACATTAAATGCCAAGACATGCCTTTTGCCTAACCACTGTGTGTCAGGAGGCTGTTGTCGCAGAGGTGGCTCACCAACTGCCTGACAGCCCCAAATACCACGGTGGTTTGCTCGAGTGCAGGTCTGACATTGTTTAGCTGGCTAGTGACATCACCTACACTAGAAGTGACATTAAGTAGAGGGTTGTTTGGTTCACAACTCAACGCCCAATGGAACTAAAAGCTGCTCCGCCCGAGGATCCACGGTCAGGGTCCTTCGGTGTTTTACCAGGTGTATCTAAGATGGTCAGGACAAGCCCCAACGGTGCCTCACTTCTCAATCCTCCAGACCAAGTCCCTCTAAAGTTCCCACGGTGAGGTCGTTCGATAGAGCATGAAAGCTCCCCCAGCCCTGCCAAGCCTGGTCTCTCGCGAGTACCGTTCGACCTCACACAGATTCATTATTCTCGTTACATCATTACAATCGTTATAGCTCATAACCAATATAAACAAAGATACAATATGACTAAGTAATCAAACAAGCTAAAGTACGAGTTGCCACGCCAAGCTGTCACGCTTGAGCTGCCACGTTGTCTTAATCCCAAACACTGTTGCTAATGGGTGGATTATCCCTAATCTCAGGATTACCTCCAAGCCCTCTACATTTGCCCCTTCGTGGAGGGATTTGTTGTGGGAACAAGAAATGCCTGCACGAAAACTTCTCAATCCGATGAACCTTCTCTGCGTGAAAAAATTTTTGGCCTTCTTTCCCCTGTTAGAACCGCAACGATATAATCTCCTGGAAAAAGTTAAATTCTCCCTGATGTACCTAAGACGAAGCGCCATTCTCGTTGGGGCTGGGGCGAGGGGACATCGCTGCTTTTTCCTTGTGCTGATCCTCAACCGTTCTAGCTTTAATATTTGAAATTCTCCCGAAAGACCTAGTAACCTTCTCAAATACTCGTTTGGACTCCTGGTAAATGAAATTCTCCCTCGCGGTGCTTCGTTGTGTTTGAAGAACGTTTGGACATATGGGATCTTCTTCGTTAGAAATTTATTGGATATGCCTGACAAAAATTTTTGGTGCCAAAACTGAAACTTGTTGAAGAAGGCAACGCTTTCTGTTTTCTATGCGTCACTTCATTAATGACGTGGCACTGTCTTTTCAACTGCCAGAGTACTTCCCGAAGTGCCACGTGTTCATGTGAAATGATTATAGGCGGCCGCGCACGTGCGAGGGTGGGGAAATCTAAACGCCGAACTCGGAAATTTCAAACGTCCATATCCCAACACTTAACTTTTCTTTTCTCTTACTTTGCTTTCATCCTCTTCAAGCTTCCATTCGCTTTCGAGAGAGAAAAAAAAACTGTGAGAACTCCATTGTTGTTAAGCTCTTACTCCTGACTGCTTTCTTCTGTTACCATCTCTACCCCTACTTGTGCTCGTGTTCCCCGTTCTCGTTCTCAAACCCTTATTGCTCTAAGCTTTTTTGTTACTTTATCATTATTTGCCATGGCGTCCTCAAGCAACCCCACCGTGTCTGCCACCGGTATTACACCTGCCACTCCTACCACTGCCACCACCCTGGATGCTGCCTGCCAGGAACAACTAAGGTTTTACCGTCGATCACCTATTTCTGGACAAGGTGATGATTTTGTTGGTGCATGTAAGAGGGTCCATTTTTCTTCTAAGTTTGACCCTTTATTGTTGGGTGATGAGGACGAAGTCTCTACTGAGTGGAGTTTTCTTCCTCCCGAGGGGACTCTCCGATTTCGTTTAGAGCGAGGGGACTTCCCGTGGTTCCACATTGAGTTCGAAGCACCCGGGGGTTCTCCTGCTCAGTTTGCTGCGTGGAACTCCCACATGCAGAGCTCTTATGCTGAAATGCTCACCAAGATTGGGCTGCAATGAGCCAAGTGGTTTGGTGAGTTCACTCTATCCAAGAATAACGTTGCCCTTCCTGTTCTGGTGTCTCGCTGGAACGTTACTACCCACACCTTCATCGCTGCGTGGGGTGAGTTCACGGTGACGTTGGAAGATGTGTGTGAGCTCCTGGGCCTCGAAGCAACAGGCCACGAGCCCTATACTGATGAGGCTCTGGATGCCCAGGAGACTGTTGATCGTTTGGAGCTGGACCGAATATGCCGAAGTTGCACCGGTTCATCAAACAAGGCCACCTTCTCCCCACTTATCAATTATTTCTTCAAGGATTCTGTCGAAGGTAGTTCTTCTGGAGGTGCCACTGGTCAAGGTACATCGCTGGAACTTCCTGCTTATATCCTTGTCATTCTTTCCCGTTTCCTTCTACCGGGAAAACCCAATGATCAGCCCCGAAGGGACCTTATCAATATATCCCTTCGTTTGGCCCGAGGTACCAAGCTTCTATTGGCTGCAATCGCTCTGGGATCTCTCTATACATGGCTCGACAGGACCCTCTTCGACATGGAACGATCTCTTGGTCGTTATAACTTGGCAAATTTTGCCAACTTTGTCCTTCTAACGAGCTTCCTCTATGTTCGTTTCCTTGCCGTAGCGGCCAAGATCAATCGTCCTCCTTCTGGGGAAAAAATTCTGCCCCCACGCTCTTTCCTTTATCATAAGAAACAGAGTCGAAAGGAGTTAATCTCTGTGATTGATCGTTTTGAGGACTTCGTTATGAGGCCCTACGAAGAAGATGTCTTTGTTCACAACTGTGACTTTTTCCAACATGAAGCCAGGTTAGTGGAGGTAGGTGCAGATATTGAAGATCCTTCGTTGGCCGTGGTTATTCTGTTCTCCCCCGGGTATCTGCCTTCCTACACCGAGTGGGAATACACCAGTGAGCACTACAATCCCAATCGATGCAGCCGCCAATTTGGTTTTGATCAGGGGATCCTCACCCAGTTTTTCAATCATCAAACCCCAAGGTTTCTTTTAGTGAGGCTTGCTCCCTATCTACCGCTGCATGGGGAATAAGTTCTGCAATGGCTGGGCGAGTAACCATTCCCAGCAACAAAAGGCAAGGGAATGTGTCTTCTCTGTTCGCTACACGATACTGGCCAAAACAATTGGCTGATATTGCAGAGTTCATCGAGGGGGATCCAGTGTACCCTCCAGTTCTTTCCTTTTCTGCTTTGGAACTGGGTTTGAAAGGCAACTCCATCCTTGGGGTTGAGTTTCCTATGAGTAAGACCCCCAAGGCATGTCCACCTGAGCTTCCTCCCCTTTGTTCCATGATCCCTACCACTACGTCTAAACCCAAGAGTGTTGCGGCCTCTAAGAAAGCTGCCCCTTCGACCAAAGCTGCTACCGATGAACCTTCAGGCCAGGAGGCAAAGAGTGGGGCTTCTTCCAAGTCCAAGTCCAAGTCCCGGACTAAACCTCAAGCTCCTAAGGAGGCATTCCCCATTGCCTCCGTTCCTCCTCCTATGCCTGCAGAGATAGCCGACGAGTTGAGAAGGAAAGTGCAAGTTGAGGTCGCACAAATAAACGCTGAGTTCCAACGGCGCGCTCCAGCTGTTCCTCCACCGGGAACCTTCCCCACAATCATTGTTGATCCCACCGAGCCCACGGCGAAGAGGAGAAAAAGCTCCAATGTTCTTCGAGGTACTAGCCCTGGTGCATCAGGAACGAGGAAGAAAACTCTGGATACCAAGTCCTAGAAGAGACAAACTCCTGAGGTGCACTTATCTCCTGCCCCCTCGCCTGTCAGATCTGAGGTATGTATACTTGTTCTATTATCATTTCCCATTTGCTTAGGGAAAAGGTGCATTTGCTTATGCATTTTGGTAACTTGGTGCAGGAAATTGAAGAAGAAAGTGGCAATCCCCCTAGCCCCCCCGTGAGCCCTTTCGTGGGGGGCGTTTTGGTGCTTCGCCCCCGATGTGCCTTCTCCTCGTTCGTCCATGACTGGGCTTACATATTCCCGTCGTTCAGCCTCACAACGTGCAAGAGATGTTGCCATGGGTGATGATGCTGTTGACTGTGGGCGTCTCTTCTCAACCAGAGGCGACTCTCTCCATCCCCTCTGGTGTATCCTCTGCACCCGAGCTTCTTCTGCCCATCGTTCTGGACGAAGAAGATGAGCCTGAGGAATGATTTCCTCTATAATTTGTTTGGTATAATGTCCTTTTAGCCTCACCCCATTATTTATTTATAATGCTGAACTTTGAGATTTTGGGACGCCCTAGGTTGAAGTGTCTCCATTGCTAGCCAACATTTGTCTTCCCACGGTGCTAACGAGACCCTTGACCACAATTCCCCTTTTTCGTACCATAACTGAGGTAAGTGACATTTAAAGGTGCTTCCCCTTTTTTTTTGTTTATTCCTCTTACCTTTTTTAACACTGAACTTCATGTTGCAGCTTTCTCCCAATCTTGCCCCACCTTTTCTTGAAGGTCTGCACGCATATAAGGCCAAGGTTAGTGCTTTTGCCCCCCATGGTGGTTTTTCTGCATTCACCCCTGTTGAGGCCCCATTTGGGAGCCCATCATCTTCTCTCAGTGAACAACCCATGCTGGCCTTGGTCCCCTATGCTGGTGGGGGAGTTTTGCCTGCCGTTGAGGCTTCTGCAACCAGGGATCCCGTTGTGGCTTCTGAGGTAATGAGCCCGCCCCCAACGGTTCCTGCCCCTATGGTTGCTATGGTGACTCCCGTTCCTGCCCCGGCCGTGACTGAGGTATTTTCCTTAATTCTATGCATTTTTTTGTCAAAGAATTTTCGCACTCACCTATAACGTAAACTCCACCTATAACGGTGACTTAATAATGAAAACACTTGTAAAGATTTTTCATAGGCTCCACCTATAACGGTGACATGAAAACACTTGTTAAGATTTTTCATAGGCTCCACCTGTAACGGTGACTTAACAATGAAAACACTTGTTAAGATTTTCATAAACTCATTACTTTTCTTATCTCAGGTTGCACGAGGGACCTCTCCACCCGTTCTTTCGCCTATTGGCTCACCTTACCGGGAACCTGCCATTTCGGAAGATTCTAATCATGCTGACCAAGGTTCCACGACCGGTGCTGCAGCGGAGAGTGAATCCGGGTGCGAGCTTCCTCTGCCGGATTTGGCTCCTCCTGCATTCTGCTTAATGGTGCTTCAACATTCTCCCCAAATGCCTGCCACTCATCGACTAGTGATCGAGCAACTTGTGAATCATTATCCTGAAACCTTCTCGGTGGATTGCCTACGTTCCAACATCTCTGTCATGAGTTATAGGCTGCAAGGCATGGCTACTGTTGTTGCAGAAATTGCTAGCACTCCCTCTGCGACCGTTACCAGACTACTCCTTAACCAACTTCTTGGCAATTTGAAAGAGTTGGGTCGTGATGGTTTTCGTTTTAACTGGCTTATATCGTATTTAAAAACTTTGAAGAGCCAGCCACTGATCAAGCAGAGGGAATTATTGCAGAAGCACCAGCAGGACCAACGGGCTGAGGAAGCCAGGTTGGCCGAAATAGCACCCCTTCTAGAAGCAGTTGATAAGGAGGTAGATGATGCCGAAGAAGCTTTGCGTCTGGCCAAGCTGAAACGAGAAAGACTCCTTATCAGACGTGCACAAGTACAAACGAGGTTGGAGGTTTCCATCAATGCCTAACAATCTTGCATTACAGCTTCTTCGGGCCTTCCCGGAGATTTTTTCTCATCTTCAGACCTATGGTTCCTCCTAGGCTAGTCAACATTTGTATATATTTTCCTCTTGTTTCTTTCTATGTAATTCTTGGGCAATAGTTCCCAATTTTGTAATGCTCTATCGTTTACAAATGAATGAAAAATGTATATTTTCCACTTCTTCTATATGTTACAACTGCTTTTATGAATTTCTATATTTCTGCAGTTTTTTTCACTCTACTCAAGTCATAACTAAAACTTGTATATTCATAACAACTTCTATCTACAACTTCTATTTACAATCATTGTTCAAACTTAATTGTCTACACGTGATAAACCTTCAGCCATTTATTGTTAATTTTAAATGGCTTGTCTTCCTCCATCCTAGAAATTAATATCCTGATTCATGAGCTTCTTTTACAACAAAAGGTCCCTCCCAATTGGCTGCAAACTTTGGTAGAGGTAGTCCCCTGATGTGCTTCACCGCTGCTTTCAAAACGAGGTCCCCCTCCACGAACTTCCTGGGTCTTCCCAAGTTATCATATGCCCTGGAGAGCTGTTTCGTGTACATTTGAAAGTGTTGCATCGCATTATCTCTGTGCTCGTCTAACGCTTCCAACTGTACGTGTCTATTCTGAGGGAGCACGGTGCTTCGCAAGGTGCATTAGGCAGAGGGAACTTCTAATTCCACTGGAAGGATTGCCTCCGCCCCATAAACAAGCGAGAACGAAGTGTACCCTGTGGGTTTCCTCTTGGTTGTTCGATAGGGCCATAACACAGCTGGTATCTTGTCATCCCACGATCCTGGGAAGTCCTCCATCACCTTGGCCAGAATATTAACCAACGTTTTGTTAGTCTCTTCGGCTTGACCGTTTCCCTTCGGGTATGCCACCGTTGAAGTATCGTGAATAATGGAGTATTTATCTGTGAGCATGGTTACTTCTGAGTTGACGAAGGGCGTCCCGTTATCTGAGGGAATAACCTTTGGGATTCCTAAACGACAAATAATGTATTCTCTGATGAAGTTGCTCACCACCCCATCCGTTGCTCTTCTGAGTGGTATTGCCTCGGCCCATTTTGTGAAGCACTCCGTTGCAAATAATATCCATATCTTTCCCCTCGAAGAAGGATGTATTGCCCCCACCAAGTCAAACGCCCAAGTGTGAAAAGGGTGAGGTGTTGCCAGAGAGTGTAAGTCCGCCGATGGGGCATGGATCATGTTTCCATGTAGCTGGCAAGCCTTACATTTTCGAACGAACTCAGAAGCATCTTTTTCCATTGTTGGCCAATAATACCCCAACGTCATCAACTGATCATACAACTTGGCTCCTCCTATGTGAGCTGGATCGTGTGCCTGTTTGAGGACCTCAGCTGCCTTTTCTTTCGTGATGCAACGTAATGGCCTGTTGAAGTATCCCCTTCAGTAGAGCTGCCCCTCCTGGATATAGAACCTTGGGGCCCTTCGTTTCAGTCCCATCGCATCAATTTTCTCTGTCGGGACAATTCCATCTTTAATGAAGTCAATATAGGGTTGCCTCCAATCGGCTTGAGCTTCAACGAAATGACATTCAGCTGCTTCGAAGAAAAGCTGGCACTTATCGCACCTCCGTTGTAACTCCGCCGCGTCTTGCTTCATTCTAGGCCAGAAATATCCCTCTCTTTGAATTCTCCTATAAAGAGGTACCTCAGTTGTTTCGCAGTGCTCCTCATGTGTTTTCTTTAACCTTCGCTTCTGCTTCTTCTGGGCCAATGCATCTTGATAACCATTCCCCTGCGTTTCTGAAGTAGAGATTTCCCTGGTTTGTAAAATATTGGGCCAACTCTCTTAGCCCCATTGCCCCTTCGCCAGACTCCAGCTGTTTCCTAATCTCTCCCCTCCAGTCCGCGTCCTCCTCCATTGGTAGCATTGATTGCACCGCCGAAGGAGCTGTTCTTCGTTGGATCATGATGATAGTTGTATCGCTCCTCATGACCATTTTCTGGGCAATAGTTGCATACGCATCTGGATGGCGGTTCATCGTTCTGGGATGTCTCTTGATCTTAGTTTGATGGAACTGGCCGAGGAGTCTCTGGATAATCGTTCTGTATGGTGCCAGGTTCATGTGCTTCAACGCATATTCTCCGTTTACTTGCTACATTACGAAGTTCGAATCACCCTTAATGCAGAGTGAACGAATTCCCCTTCGAAGAGCCTCCAGCAACCCTAGTACCAATGCCTCGTACTCTGCTTCGTTATCGAAACAAGGGAAATCTAACTTGTAGGAAAGGCAAATCTCTTCTATTCCCTTTGAAAGAATAACCCCTGCCCCTCCCTTCTTTTCTGCTGAAGATCCATCGAACTGCATCGTCCACTCCTCCAGATAATTGGCTTGTAGGTCATCTCCTGGAATGTCTTCTTTGGGTGGCTCAAACATTCCTGATGGAAAAATTGCCAATAGATCGGCATACGCCTGGCTCTTAATCGCGCGAGGAATTACACACTTCAAGTCATATTCTGAGAGGATGAGGAACCACCTAGTTGACCTGCCAATCAGTATAGTTCTTGCTAACAAATACTTAATAGGATCGCATTTAGTTACAATATGAATCGTAAAAGACAGCATATAATGCCTAAATTTTTGTGCCACGAAGACTAAGGCTAAACAATGCCTTTTTACGCTGCTATATCTAATCTCTGGCCCATGTATGATTCTACTGAGGTAGTAGACTGGTCGTTCTTGCCCATCAATCTCCTGTGCCAGCAAAGCTTCGACGGACCTCGTGGTAGATGTGAGATATAATTGCAACGGCGTTCCTGCCCGTGGGGGAACCATGGTCTGTGGTGAAACCAGCAGCTTCTTCAGCCCAGCGAAAGACTCCTGGTGAACCTCCTCCCACCTGAACTTCGTGCTTTTTCGCAACAGCTGCATCAGCGGGTGTGTTACTTCGGCCAATCCAGGCACAAATCTCCTAAGGTAGGAGACTTTACCGAGGAAGCTCTTCAACTCCCTCGCTGTTTTAGGGCTTACAATTTCCAAAATCGCCCGCTGTTTGTCCTGGTCCATTTGCACCCCTTGTCGATCAACCGCAAAGCCTAAGAATTTCCCACTTTTTACCCCAAAAACACACTTCAATGGGTTCATTCTCAACTTATATCTTCTACAACGAGAAAACACCTTCCTCAAATCGCTCAGGTGGGACCCCTCCTTTGATTTGATGACCAAGTCATCCACATAGAATTCTACAAATTTGTGGAAGAAGTCGTGAAAAATGGCCATCATCGTTCTCTGCTAAGTCTCCCCAGCGTTTTTGAGGCCGAACGGCATCACCCGGTACATGAAGTTACCCAACGGTGTTCTGAATGTCGTTTTCTCTGCATTCGAGGGGTCCATCTTGATCTGATTATACCCCACATACCCATCCATGAAGCTATACATCTCATGACCAGCCGTCGCGTCTATCAGGTTATCGATGGAGGGTAGAGGGAACTCATCTTTAGGACAAGCTCTATTTAAATCTATGAAGTCCACACAGATCCTTATCTGGTTTTTGTCCTTTCCCACTGGGACAATACTGGATAGCCAGAGTGGGTGTTGTATTGGTACGATGAACCCTGTCATTAGCAGGCGCTGGACCTCTTCTTTAATCTTCAGATCCAGCTCGGGTTTGTACGCTCTTGTTGCCTGTTTCACTGGAATGGCTGAAGGCATTAAGTTCAACCTGTGGCAGCTTACTTCCTCATCCAGCCCTTCCATTTCCGTGTATTTTCACGCGAAGACATCTATAAACTCCCGAATCAATTCGACCAAGACCTCTTCTTCAGCCAGATTTAATTGCTCCAACTCTTGTGCCGGTGGCTTTGGCTGATTTGCCATGTAATCTGGTTCCTCGGCGACTTCTTCCACGAATTCCTGTTATGCTATAATTGTCTATCACCATGAACTGCCCCCGTTGATCTACCAAAAAACATTCATATGTCGGGTCAACCTCATCCTCAGTTTCTTCGGCCGCCCACTCACACCGTTACAATCGGTACACCACCTTTCCTTCCTCGGTAACAACTTTCTTGCATTGCCTGCTGGTAGTGGTGATCGCCTTTCTTTTCTTCTCCCTAGAAGCTTCGGTCACTTTTTCTCCTGAGAACCGGCTCAGCACACTCTGCCGCTGAACCTCATGCTCTATCGGGTCCATTCTGGGACTCATCCTGTCTTTAAGCTCTTTCGAGATGCCTTGGGGCCGAGGGGCCACCTGCTGAGCTTCTTCGGCCGTTTCCCTTGGGCCGCTCGCAACCTCCTTCTTTTGTTCGTTTAGGGGGCCCATCCTTTCTTTGATCGAGGGAACCCATGCTCCCTCCATTCTTCTTGTCAAGACCCGGACATCTTCCTCTAACTCCGTGTAAAACGTTGCGTCCCCTAAGTGAGCCTCTTCAACAGCGAAGGGTCTTTGTAGCACTAATGGTCACCTCTGTGCCCTTGATATTCGCTTTAGCACATTGGTGGTACGTAGAAGGAACTAGGCCTTGGTTGTGCATCCACACCCTTCCTATTAGCAGATGATAGGAAGTTGCACTCTCTATCACGTGAAACTTGATATGGGAACTCAGATTTCCCATTACAATCCCGACGTTGACGTACCCAATGGACTTGGAAGATTGGTTATCGTACCCCGAAATCACCAAAGGCATGGGGACCAGCCTTCCTTCCGGAATATTGGCTGCGTGAAAGGAGTTGATTGGCATGATATTGATGGAAGCTCCCCCATCCATAAGAGTCCTTGCGAAGCTAACTCCTTTGACCCTGGCGGTCACATACAATGGCCTGTTGTGAGGGAACCTTACAGCCCTATCTACATCGCTGAAGGTTACCTCTGACAGAAACCTTCTCACCAACCTAGCCATGGGTCCCTTCCATCTCAGCGAAGGGACCGCGTTCTTTTTCGAAATATCAAGTATCGCCTGGGTTATCTCCAACCTACTCTCCTTTGGAATCCCCACTTGTTCGAAGAACCAAGTGAACTTCGGGGATTTTCAAACTGTCCCCTGGTGCAAATTTCTAAGGCTTCCTCGTACTCCTCTCCTTCTCCTCTCTCTGCCTCTTCATCATAGGCCACCACAAGATTGGCCCCATGTGCTGGCAGTGGGTTGGTGTTAACGTTTTGTGGGGGGATTTGCAACGTTCCCGCCTTCGTGTACTTGTCAATGATCCTCCTTAGTGTGAAACAGCTCTCCGTTGGATGCTGGATCTTCCGAAGAATCTGACAATATTTAGGATCCGCCTTCGTTGCAGCATCGGGTTCTTACATCGCAATGCCTTTTAGTTCATAAACTGTTCCCCCTTGGACCATCGCGTTATAACAACTCACAGCCTCTTCTATCGTGCAAGGCAATGGTGGTGGATCCTCCCTGTCTCTTCCGAATTTCCTCTTGTTGTCCCTCTTCGGTGTTTTGCCCCTATCTTCCCCCTCGGCGTACCCTACCTGTGGGGGCTGAGACCTTCCCCCCGCGGGTTGCATCGGTTGCCGGAACATCATGGGTGGTACCACCGGGTTGGGTCGCACCACCAAAGAGATGTTTCTCGCCGCTTTCAAGAATGCTGCAAAAGTTCCCTCGCGCGTCTCGTTGATAAGGTGGCAAATATATTCAGGAAGTAGTCCCTCAGCACAAATCTGCAACAACTTGGACTCTTTGGCTTCTTCCCTTACGTCGAGGGACCTTTCCCTGAACCTTCGAACATAGGCCACCACCTCTTCCCCAAGTCATTGCTTCTCTCTACCAAGTTGGGTCAAGGTGAACTCATCTTCTGCCAAAAAGAACTTTTGGACAAACAATACATGCATCTCCTCCCACGTAGAAACGCTGTTGGGAGTCAAATGGGAGTACCAGGTGTACGCCTTATCAGTTAGGAATTTGGAAAACTCCCTCAATCTAAGCTTCTTATCATTGCAATGCGCTCCCAAGTGTTCAACAAAACGCTTAATGTGCTCCTTCGGGTTCCCACCTTTCCCTGTATATTTTTCAAAGATAGGGGGAATATAGTCCTTTGGGTAAGGCTCATCGTTGTATTTCTGAGGGTAAGGTGTTCGAAAGTCGTCATAAACCGAAGCCACCTCGCCAGCGGATTGCGAGGAAGCTTGCATGAATTTCAACATCTGTTTTCTTATTTCCTCCATGGGCGATACCACCGGGGCAACCAGCGGCGGGGCCACGGGCTGAATGCCCGTGGTGTTTGAAACGAGTGTTACCGATGGCGCCGTCGAAGCCCCCGAGGCTCCCACTGCTAGATTCACAATAGAGGGTACACTTACTGGAATTGCTCCAGCAATACTTGCGCTTGGTGGGGACGTTGGAGCCACTCCTAGCGTTACGAAAGCATTAGCATCCAATCCTCCCAGCATAGTTGAAACGAGTGGGGTTTGTAAAAACTCATAAAACTTGCTCATGAGGAGCGTAATCTGGGCGGGTCCCAACCATGCGCCCGTGGAAGGTTGTGTCACCCCAGGAACGCCTGACGCCGTCGGGACCGGAGGTACCTCCACCCGAGGAGCCCCATCCCTTAGAGCCGCCAGTTCTCTCGCAGCCTGTTCTTCATTATGCTGGATATCATCAAAGTTGAGTCTTCGAGTAGCATTATCTTGCGCCATACTCCTTACCTAGGAGAATGCCTCCCCAGCGGAGTCGCCAAATGTAAGAGGGTACTTTAGATTATAGATGGAGGTGTAACCCCTGTTTGAGTATGGTAATAATAAGCTAATTGGCCAAAGCCTTGGATTAGCAATAAAACATCCAGACACAAGTTCAATGAAGACAAGACTCAGTTTAAACTCACAAATCTCTCGTGTATAACTCAGGAGATAGTAATGAACTTTAGAAGTAACTTAGGTAGAGGGAGAGAGATGTAAGCACCCTAAATACACCCTGGTAGGCAAGTAGAAACACACCATACACCCTCAAGAATCTCTATCAAGTATTAAAAGCTTCGCAATAAATAACAATGGTGAGTAAATAAACCCTCTGGTTTTTGCAATAACTCTCTCTCTCTCTCTGATGTCTCTTTTTAGTAATAACTCCAGAGTTCTTTAAAAGGATCATCATTTCCTCAAAGGTGGTTGGGGTTCTTAAATAGCCCCCCACACCACCCCGAGGCAACTCAGTCATTAAAGATTATGAAAGACATCCCTCATGCTTTATGTCACAACATTAAATGTCTGAGGCATTAGTTGTCTCCACGTCATAAACATTAAATGCCAAGACATGCCTTTTGCCTAACCACTGTGTGTCAGGAGGCTGTTGTCGCAGAGGTGGCTCACCAACTGCCTGACAGCCCCAAATACCACGGTGGTTTGCTCGAGTGCAGGTCTGACATTGTTTAGCTGGCTAGTGACATCACCTACACTAGAAGTGACATTAAGTAGAGGGTTGTTTGGTTCACAACTCAACGCCCAATGGAACTAAAAGCTGCTCCGCCCGAGGATCCACGGTCAGGGTCCTTCGGTGTTTTACCAGGTGTATCTAAGATGGTCAGGACAAGCCCCAACGGTGCCTCACTTCTCAATCCTCCAGACCAAGTCCCTCTAAAGTTCCCACGGTGAGGTCGTTCGATAGAGCATGAAAGCTCCCCCAGCCCTGCCAAGCCTGGTCTCTCGCGAGTACCGTTCGACCTCACACAAATTCATTATTCTCGTTACATCATTACAATCGTTATAGCTCATAGCCAATATAAACAAAGATACAATATGACTAAGTAATCAAACAAGCTAAAGTACGAGTCGCCACGCCAAGCTGTCAGGCTTGAGCTGACACGTTGTCTTAATCTCAAACACTGTTGCTAATGGGTGGATTATCCCTAATCTCAGGATTACCTCCAAGCCCCCTCTACAAGGTCGTGAATTTGTGGACCTAAGTAATTAAAATTTGTTAAAATTCCTTTAGTGTTTAAAATTTGTTTGCAGGGACCTAAGAGTACTTTCCCCCAAAAAATAAAACTTCAAAAAAATCAAAGACTGCAATCTTTTGTTGAGAATCAATATCACTTGTTTCTACCTTGTTAGTTTGTTTCACAAACCTACAATTCCTGATTCTAGACATCCAAAATATAACATTTTTCATACACTACGTATCTATCCAAACTCAAATCATCTAAAAATCACGTTAAGACTTCTCACAAACATTATCAGAATTTTCAGTCAGCTAGTCATTATCCTTTTTCAAACTCTTTATTTCCACTCCTTTTACCATTTCATTCCCACTTCTTTTTCCTCCTCGGTTGATTCTTCAATATTTGTTGTAGATTCATTGGCATAGCTGATTCAGGAGCATATGTGATTGAGGATATTTTTGTACTTTTGTCATTAGATATTTTAATAGGCTCTAGATTGATAATGCCACACCCGTTTGAGGCCAGTATCTTGTGACATCATCTTTCTAGAACCTCTTATTCATTCCATTGTACTCTATAAATAGGATGCTCCTCACCCTTTTGTTGTGTAATTTTAAAATTAAATCGCTTTTGTGCCCAACTACACATGAAATTGGTATTAGAGTGACATTTTCTCTTGGATATTCAAGTATGGATGTAAATGATTGAGATATGGGGTGGTGCCACCCGAACGAGGCATGAACTGCTGCTGAAATCAATTTTTTGGCAGAGATGTAGCAGCACCACCATGCCTTCATTACCATCGAACAGATCTGAAAATGAAGATCAAACCCTAGTTCCTGTTTTTCCTTACCTTGCTGTCAAGCCTCAAGCGCTTCTCAAACACCCACCAACTCCACCAGCTGCAACCGAGAAGCACTGCCCAACCTCTTCCAACCCTGACCGCACAGGCAGTGAGCAGTTCCGACCACCGTCTGACCACCACCCTCCCGTGGAGTCCCATTCGAGCTCACCCAAGCAGATCTGTTACAGATCCGACCAAGAATCTCAGCCCGACCTCCAATCCAGGCCTTCAGATCAGATCAAGACCAGATCCGTGACCAGTCCACCCCTGTCCACCATTCCGGACAGTACAGGTCCATCGGCCTCTTTACCAGTCAGAGAGCCACCGATTGTCACCCACTCAAACAGATTTGGCTTGCCAACCAACCCCACACCTCGAAACCTAGTTGTTGAACCTCAACTTAACCCACCCAATCCTATAACACCTCTGAATGATCCCCTTCAAGCCCAAACAGCCCTGAGTTAGCTCGCCTCTACACCAGGTACCCCAGATTAGGCATTTTACCCATACCCGCCCGTGTTCCACTTTCAGAAGCCTGCTGCATTTGTCGACGGCATGATACTTTTTGCCATCACCAAGCAAAGTAAGCCGGCTTCACCCTCACACCCTCCACCTGGCACGTTTGTTCTCCCGATGACACTACTCGCGTCCTCATGATGTCCCAAGTCCTCTTCAGTAGCTCCGAACCTTCCGATGATTCCATTTGGCTGGGAACGAGCATTTTTCACCTGTTGCACTTCCAAAGGGGGAGTCTGTGCACCGACATCATCGACGAGGGAGCCAATGACAACCTCGTTGCCCTAGTCGACAAACTAGGGCTCCACACAAATCCACTCGCCAAGTCGTGCTGTATTGGGTGGTTGGGGAGTGGCAGCTCCATAGTCCCAAAGCTTACAGTGTCGCGTGCCATTTTCCATCGGATTTTATGTCGACGAGGAATTGTCCTATGCAAAGTTGTTGACATGCGTGTTTGTTATTTACTTTTAGGACGGCCTTGGCAATACGATCACTCGAGCAAACATGATGGCCGCACCAACACCTACACCTTTCATAACAGGACAACAGAGACAGAAACAGCTCCAACCGATGCGCGAGCTTCGACCGCCTCAATAGCCCTCACTATTTCTCACGATGCCTTAACCACCGAGGAAAAAGAGAGTGGTTTGTGTTACGCGCTTATCAGCCCGATCAGCACACCGAAAACTGACATACCACCTGAGATTCAGGACTTTTTGGACTCCTACCCCAATGTGTGCACCCCACCAAACAAGCTCCCACCACTTCGAGACATTTAGCATGCTATTGACTTTGTGCCTAAAGCTTCCCTACCCAAGTTGACACACCATCTGATGTCACCCACCAAGCACGAGGAGCTTCGGAGGCAAGTTCATGAGTTGTGCGATCGAGGCCTCACCAGAGAGAGTGCGTCTTCGTATGCCATCCCAACCCTTCTCACCCTTAAAAAGGATGGGAGTTGGAGGATGTAAGTGGATAGCAGGGTTGTCAACAAGATTACCGTCAATTATCGATTTCCCATTCCCTGCCTCGAGGATATGCTTGCCTCGAGGATATGCTTGACTAGTTACAGGGGAACAAGTCTTCTTTAAACTTGACTTGAAAAGCAGATACCCTCAGATTGGGATGCAATGAGGAGATGAATGAAAGATTGCCTTCAAAACGAATGATGGTTTATACGAGTGGACATTTACGTTGTTCAGGTTAGCCCCTTCTACTTTCATGCGGATAATGCCCAGATCCTTCGTTCTTCACTCGATAAGTTTGTGGTGGTTTACTTCAATGACATCCTCATTTATAGTCGTTTAAAGGAGCTTCATTTGTCCCGTGTGGCATGTCGTCCTTCGATCCGAGTGTTTTTACCTCTGCCTGAAGAAGTGTTCATTCATGGTCCCATCCATCACCTTCCTAGGGTATGTAGTCTCTTGCGACGGTGTGCAAGTTGAATTCCAATATCCTTGTAGATTGGCCCAACCAACTTCTATCTCACAGGTACACGATTACCACGGCCTTCCAGGTTCCACCACCGCTGCATTATCGGGTTTAGTACCGTTACGGCTCCCATCACAGATTTGATGAGTACTTTCAGTGCTGAGATGGGCCGATGTCGTCAAACATGCCTTTCAACGCATCAAAACCCTTATGACTATTGCTCATGTTCTAGCACTTTCATATTTCTGTCAGCTCTTTGAGTTGTTTTGTGATGCTTACAAGATGGGGGTCGGCGTTGTTATGATCCAAAACGATAAACCAATAGCATTTTTTAACCAACTCTTAGGGGACACCTTGAATTATTCGACTTATGGTTAAGAGTTCTACGTTGTCATCAAAGCTCTCAAATTCCAACTATCCTACCTCCTGCGCAAGCTTCAAATGCATCGTTTTGGACTGTTCCCAGTGGTTCAGAGTTATGGAGACCATGCCTATGACGTTGATTTATGTTGTAATATAGGTTTACTTTAGTCCTTTGAGCTTATAGTTTTTTTTATTCTTTTAGCAAGTCTTGTAAAGCCTATATATGTTGTAATATATATGTTTCTCTTGTAACATGCATTTTACACATTTACAATACAAGTTATTTCCTCCTTGTAAATTCTGAGCCTAAAATTTAAACCTATAACATTTCTTATTCCGTCTTCTCGGCGGACGGCTGTTGCTGCCAGTATGGTCAAAGAGTTTCTTTGTTCTTTTAAGTTTCTTCTCATTTGATGGTTTTTTTTGGCTGTTGTCTGCTAAGCTCAGCCGAGGTGAAGGTCGTCGAAGGTCGATAGACCTTGTTGAACACTCCGTTGGACCATCATCCTCGTTTTAACAAATTCTTCTTTATGACGGGCTTGGTTTTGTTTGATGCAAATATCAGAATGCGTATTGTTGCCATCGTATTGCTCACTCACCTCATCATATCGTCATCATCAATGGGTTGCGAACCTTCAGCAGGCCTCGCAATGCTCCGGTGACCATCGTCAGTAGTATGCATGACCATCCATTTGCTACCACGAAGTGGAGAAGGTTCTTCTTGGGCATGTGGAAACAACGAGGTGGCTCTCCAGTAGGCCGGCGGACATCGTCTGGCGACGAGATAGCTCGCTGAAGGTTCGCACCTAGTTGGAGTTGATTCAACCCCAAAAGTAGGAATTTGTGCTGCCTTGGCTAGGGTTACGAACATGTGGGAGAAACAAGTGGGTTTGGATAGTAATCGGAAAATGTGAAACTGGACATCCACTGCTGTTGGAAATTTCAGGTGGAGGCAGTGGCATTGTGCTGTCTTGATGGACTTGTCCTTCCATTGGAATTGCAGTGACCGAACCACAGCTCCGGCCAGCCCAAACACCCAAATAGTCCACAGGCAACAACCCCCATTTGTGTTTCTCAAACCCTAGATGGGGTTTTAAAGATGGTGCCAAAATTGTAACTGATACCTATATTACCCCCTTCTTTTAATATCAAGTCTGTAATCTCCAGTTACATCCCCACTTCAGAAAATTACTTTGTAGCCCCTATAATCTCTCAAAATTGCATTTCAGCCCTTTATTTTTTAGAATTCCCACTTCTGCCCGTGAAATATTTGAAAATTATTTGTAACCCCTCCTAACCTCTGAAATTTACGTTTCAGACCCTAAAATTTCAAAAAATCACAAATCAACCCCCAAAACTTCTTAAAATTATTTTTCATCCCTAAAATTTGGAGACTTTGCTCCTAGAGACTTTTTTCCCATCTTTGAGGAAGAAGATATTGGGTTTTTTATAGGGGATTTTTTTTATATTTTTGTTAAAGATGCTTGGGTGACTCGCACACATTTTCACGATGTAAAATCGTATGATTTGGGTGATTTATTCACACCCCTTGGGTATGCAGATGATTTTGATGGGGTTGATTTGTTGGTTATGTCTCCCAAAGAGGACATGTTGCCTGGGGTGGCCGAGTTGGTTTGAGGGTATATGGACCAATTGTGGGAAACTTGGACTACATTTGACACCATTGGCACTCTGCCTTATATTATAACAATTTGCGAGCAGAGTTTCGCATGCACTACACCTTCGACATTGTTGTCCTCTCCCCTTCCGAGGTACCCACATTCCCCCAATACCTCTTTCCCCAGTAGAGAGCCACCTAATTCTAATGGGAATGGACCATATTCTAGGGTTATTTTTTCCATTTTATTCTCTTGTATTTTCTTTTATTTTGTTATTGCATTTTCCTTTGTGTTGCGTTATTATTTAGAGGTAAGGAGTAGTAATGACACTTTTGTAATTAGGGCCTTAACTTGGAGTCTAAGCTATTCCTCCCTCTAAATACCCATGTAGTCTTCATTTGAGGAGAACTCGCATTTTTGAAATATTAGAAATCTCTTGATTCTCTCTAAAAAGTTAGGATTTGTTCATTTTCTTGGCCACTGATGTGTAGTTTACATCAAATTGGTATTAGAGTGAGGTGTCGCTCCCCGATTGGTGCATTGGTGTCTAGTTATCAAAATTGTACACTATTTCGATGGCTCCAAAAAGATCCAAACAACAACAAAAAAAAAATCTCGAGTTGAAAAAAAAATGGAGGAAATGGTGACACACCCAACTCATGACCCAAATGGCCTAACTCCTCTCCGACATCAAACCACCCTCCAATCTCAGCCCTATCCCCATGCTACCACCCCAAACCCTAGCCCCTCTACTTATGCCTGCCACCCCCGAAACCCTAGTTCCTCCTTCGCGGCCTACTCATCCACAAACCCGCTGTCGCCGACCACCTCCCCGACCCCTTCTGACCCCGTCGTCCCCATCCGAACCCCTTCCGCCACCGGAAACCTTCGGTCGACCCTCACACTCCACACACCCTTCAACCCACTGCAATCGTCCACCTCCCTGACCTCCACCAACCCCGCAACCAACCACCCAGTCCCATCCTCACCCTTCCACTCTTGCGCACCCTCGGATCCAATTCTTCCACTGCCGATCTAACCCATGACCTTCAAAACCCACCTGGGCGACCTTGTTTTGCCCCCAGGGTGCCCATTTCACCCACCCGCTGCCCCGACAACGTAGCCCAACCCACCCGGGCTCCGTCCGACCCCTCCCCCTTCTGCCCAACCTCCTCCCGCCCTCTAGCCCAGCCCAAACAGCCTAATTTTTTTAACGCCTCTACATCACTTCAACCTCCGAACTTATTTTTTTCACCCACCGGGCAACCCGAATCCTTCCCCCACCACTCCGTAGCCCCATTCCATCATATACATGCCTATCCCTCTCCCCGGGTTTTCCACCTATCCCAAAACCATTACCCAACATATGGCGACCCGCGGCCTTCCACAAACTCCCGATCCACTACCCCAGCCTCCATTTATACACCCATGTCCACCTCCACCACCGTCACATCATACCCTTTCCTATCATGACCTTTCCATGTCCTACACTGATTCATCCTCATTCACCAACACTGAAGATACAGCGTCTTAGAGTAGATTCCTCCCCCTCCTCCTGACCCTCCTCGCTTTGTTCCACTTCGAGATAGCCAGTGCTTTTATTGTGGAGAGTACGACATCCCAATTGGCACGTGCCCCCATCGCGACCCTTCAGCAACTCCTATGGTTCCACAAGCTTACCCTCCTCATCTGCCACCTGCTCGGATGCCACCGATCACTGTTGGGTTTTGCTGCGCCGGCACCAGGTGATGTAATGGGCCTCAAGGCTCGTCAGGATGACGATCACCTGTTGACAATAGCACTATAGTTACTCTCTCGGAGTTTTCAAGGAGATATACGGGTCGACGTTCCCATGTTTGATGGATGATTCTCCCCGGATGCTATGGTGAATTGGTTAGCGAATATGGAGACAGTTTTTTTTATTACAAGCGGGTTCAAGGCTGCTCCTGTGTTCTCCTAGCAAACACTAAATTTCAGGAATTCGCTCAGATTTGGTGGAATGATCTGTGCTGTAGCCGAGCACCGGCGAGATTGCCTCCCATACAGACTTGGCCAGCGCTGAAGGCCGCTCTTCAGGCGACATTGATACCGCCGACCTATGAGCGTGACCTTTTTTCCCTCATCCAGTCCCTCCAGCAAAGTTCGTCTATAGTGGTGGATTGCACAGAGCAGTTCCAGCTCCTCTGCACCAGAGCTCGCCTTCCTAAGACTGAAGACCAACGGATAAACCGCTATATCCTGAGACTGCAGCCCCACATCCAGCATGACCTCAGATTGAGGGAGATACCGACCTTTTTGAAGGCGGTTAAGTACGCGACTAAGGTTGAGGCCTACCACACGTCTTTAGCGGCTTCTCCGGCCTCTCGAGCCCCACTCACCCCGGCGACCGCTCCTGCTCCTGCTCCTCCAGTATTGGCTTTATTCCCCACAACCATCACTGCGACACCACCTCCACCGATTCCTACATTCAAGTGCTACAACTGTGGCATTGATGGTCACCGAGCTTCTAATTGCTTCCTTCCACGACGTCGTGCCCTATTGCCAATGGAGCATCCACCCGACTATTTAGACGCATCCGAGGAGCTTCCTCAGCATGCCCTTATTATGGTTTTGGAGAGCGACTCTGTGGGTCTTCCCACTGTGAGCTCGCCTAGGCACCTATTTTTGAAATTTCCTAGCAAGTCCCCAACTTTTAGCGCTCGAGGACGAGCTTGATCTTAAGACGGGGAGAGTGATAGAAATGGACCCTATTCTAGAGTTATTTTTGTCATTTTATTTTATCTTGTACTTTCTTTTATTTTACTATTGCATTTTCCTTTGTGTTACTTTATTACTTGGAGGTAAGGAGTAGTAATGACACTTTTGTAATTAGGGCTTTAGCTTGGAACCTAAGCTACTCCTTCCTTTAAATAACCATGTAGTCTTCATTTACGGAGAACTCTCAATATTAGAAATCTCTTGATTTTCTCTCTCAAAAGTTAGGGTTTGTTCATTTTCCTGGCCAATGACGTGTAGTTTACGTCAAGTTCGTTTTCACGTTGATCATGTGAAGGGTGTCCTAGCATCGAAAGTAGTTTCATCCCCAATCGATGACTACACCCTCTTCCACATCCAATGGAATGATCTGCCAGAGGCCGAAAACACTTGGATCAACGAGGTCACGTTGCAGTGCATCGACCCCTTCTACCGCCGGTATGCGGACTATATGATAATTTTTCATGAGGGAGGATAATGATGCACGAGCTTAAGTCCCCGTTTGGTTGTCCGAAAATTGTAAACTGGTCCATTTACAAATTTTGATGCATTAATTGCTCCATTTTAACTCGTGTAAAATCTGAAATTGAATCATTTCACAAAAAACGTGACATGCATCCATTTGAAATAGGAATCAGATAAAATGTATACTCCTCTCTCTCTTTCCCTCCCTTCTCCCTCCCACTCTCCCTCTCTCTCTCTTAATTTGTTTTTATCTTATTTTTTCCCTCGTAAAACCATAACATCAATTTCATATTACCAAACCTTGCGTAAAATTGAGTTTAAACTCATTTACAATTCACTAATTCACAATAAATCAATTTACATAATCAAACAATTTGCGCAACCAAACACGGCCTAAGGGCCCAAGTGATTGGGACTATTTTTGTTTTATCATTAGATATTTTGAAAGACTTCTAGATTGATGATGTCACATTTTGAGATCACTATCTCGTGATATCATCTTTCTAGAACCCTCTTTTATATATATATATATATATATATATAGTCATTACTTTATTTAGCGAGATGAATGAGAATTAGGAATTAGGCCTTTGGCATTTAAAAATTATTATTGTTGTTGCTCTAGTTTTCAAATTAAGAATCAAATACCAAAAAGTCCCTCAAATATTTTTTAATACACAAATATTCTCTTATTTTTAAAAGTCCGCACCAGCGACATGTTGAAAAACTTTTTGAAACAAATAAAAAGGCTTGGACTAAACGTGTATTAAAAAATGTTGAAAGGACTATTTGGTATATTCCCCTTAAATTAAATAGATTACGCTCCCAACTATAGGTGATAAGTTTCTTCTTCCTATTCAATTTGTGCAACTTAAAGATCTTGGGGCAGAACATGTTGGTTAAAATTTGGTAAGCAAAAATTGTAAATTAAATTAGTAAAAGTTAGGGGTGGCAATTTGGGTCAACGATTCGTGTTTCGGGCCGACACGACACCAATTCGTATTTTTTTTTAGTTGACACGAACACGACCCGAATAAAAAATAACACAGCACGACACGAATACCAGAATTTCTTAAATTTCACGCCTAAAAAACACGATAGGACTCATAATTCATACACAAACACAAACACATAATTCAGACACGAACACGACAGATCGTGTCAATTTCGGATCGTTACGTGTCGTTTTTTCGTGTCGTTTCTAAAATTGTCACCCTAGTAAAATTGAGTAAAGTGTAGAGCAGATGAGGGGGTACCGTCATAGCTACTGGTATCAAAGGTTTGTTGTAGGTTTCTACGCATATCGTAAGCGCGGGAAGAGACTTGTTTGAGGAACTGATTGGAAGTGACGGGGATAGTCCCATCCAATTGAAGAGCCTTTTCCACGTCGTCATCGTCGTCTTGTTGACCTTGTCCTTGTTTATTGCTGCTCAATTTACAGGACGTAGTTGGCGTTTTAAAAGGTTTGAGATAGTAGGAGGATAGGAAGATCCGCCTCCCACGGTGCTGGTGTCTGGGACTGGGAGGGAGGACGAGGGAAGCCGACAGAGAATCCATTGGAATTGGAATTGGATAGTTTATCGGCGTCTCTGATACATACAACGAAGAAGAAGAGAGGAAGAAAAGAGTGAAAGATTTGATTTGCGTAACAAACTTGTACAAGAAATGGAAACTAGAACGAACAAGAGAAGAAGAAGAAGAAGAAAAAAAAAAGAAGTTGTTTTGAGGTTGATGGCTCGCCACACTACCCGCAATTCTCAACGCCCGTGTCAAATGTTTTTTTTTCTTTTCTTTTCTTTTCTTTCTTTTGTGTGGGTAAAACAAGGTTCATTTCAATTTTGATATATTACTTTGAATATCAAAATTGTTTTAAGGATCAAATATCAAAAACTCTCTCAAATATTTTTTTTAATATACATTCAGTTCAATCCTTTAATGTAAAATAAAAAGGTTTGAACCAAACGTGTATTAAAAAAAATTCGATGAACTATTTGGTATATGCCCTAAAGTTTAACGTATTGTCACTTTAATTAATAATTTCATTTTTTTTTTGGAAAAAAATCTCACAAAAAGTTAGAAATAATATAAAAATATATCGTAAAATGTGAAAACAATACTCAAAATAATAGGGTTCGATTTTTTATAGGGTCGGTCCGGTCTAACCCGCCGGTCCTCACATTAATGAATTACATCATTTATAATAATAAAAATATATCCAAGTCTATTTTTTTAAACATTAAAAACTATAAAATATCAAAATTTGCAATTTAAACAAAACTAGTATTGGATTAAACTATAATTTAAACTAATCAAATATTAAAATAAATGTTTTCACTATTTGTTTATCTTATATATATACATATATATGTAGAAATATATTATTTTATATATAGTCGGTCTTAACAGGATTTTTGAATCTATAAATCGTGGACCGGACCGATTAGGTCGGTCCTCCAAAAAAATAAAGCGAGACCGGACTGATTAAGAAAAAGATCGAAAAAAAGTAGTCGGTTCGGTTCGGTCCGTCGGTACAGTCGGTTTTTTGAACACCCCTAATGTTATATATGGAATATATGATATAGGTTGTGTGTATACCTATAATGATTTGTATGATTTATTATGTGTATAACATACTTATCATACTTGTTATCACGGGAGGTTGTAATAAGAGGACAATCTTGTCTTGTGTGCCTTCGTAGGGATTTAGATTTGGTACCTCAAGAACATAGGACTGTGAAAGACTTATTTGTGAGTTGATAAGTCCGCTGACTATGGGAGCGTAGGTATGTGCGTGACCCATGGGTATGTGAACTATGTTCGACTCCAATATGTGTGAATTGTATTAATACGGTTCCAGAGTGATTCGGAATCTACAGCCCTTTATACAGTGCGTGATGTATCGGGACTTGATAGCAGAGTATGCATGCATTGTAGGTCTCAGCCTAGGGGTGTTGTATTGTATATATATAATTAGTGTGATAAATATATATACTTGTGACTTATTTTACTACATGTGTTTCGTAAATTTTGTACAAGGTAATTATAGGCTAGTATACTCGCACAGCAACTCAGCTTAGGGGTGTAGTATTAGTATATATATAACATAGTGATATATGTATACGTGTGAATATATTCTACTGTGTGGGTTTAGTATAAGAGAAAGATAGTGATATTAAAAATAACTATATTATGGGAGAATTAAGGACATACTGAGAAATTTATAATGGGATAAAAGATATGGAAATTCGGTAACATATTGTATGGGTAATACGGGTGGGTACGATGAGTTAGTATATGGAAGGAGACTTGTTATGGCTAGTTAAGTGGGGTAGCTTAACTAGGAAAGGCAGAAGGCAAGCGTTAAGTGTGAAAATTAGATGAAGGTTGAGTTATGTCTCAAGAGAGTGCGACACTAGATTAAATATGAAAAGTGTGCATGCATATTTAATTATTGCAAATGTAACTGCTTGCTAAATATTTTCAAAATATTTTACTTGGGCTCTGACCCGTGTCAAAATCTTTTCCAAAACATTTTAGGTGTCCACCCACAGGGACACCTAAAATGTTGCAGGACCTTGTTATAGACGCTTCGTTCATTTACTTCTAGTGTGGGAAATTTTCTTCAGTACTCATTTGGGCATCTCGAATTCAGATTTCATATTTAGTTTATTTATTGAACTTTATGTATCCAGGTTATTGCTTTAGGGATTATTGTATTTTATTGTTGAACCGATAGTTAATTCGGTTATCTTTATTTATGATTATTCATTTGTGTTGGATTCCGTTATCAGTTGTGTTGATGGTTTGGTTATTATTTATTTTTCGCCTGTTGTTAATTAATGAAAGATAAAATTTGGCACTAGTCTAATTAAATTACTAGGTTGTTAGTAACTTTAAAAAAAATTCGGCAGTGATGCTAAGAATGAGCCATATGAGACCAATATTTTATTTTGATCACGCGCTGGCCACCCGGTATTTTAGTAGGCGGGTGTCACAGGATTGGAGTGACGAATCAAACCTTTAATAAAATAAACATTATTTTACATGGTGACTTATTTTAAGAGTAGTCACTTATAGTATTTATAATATCCCGTAATTTTAAAAGTTTTTTAATTAATTAAATAATCATTTTTTGTGAATTGAAATAATTATTTTAAGTGAAGACTCGAATTTATAATTATTTAACTGAGAAATAAAGTTTTATAATAAACTTTGAAGTTGGAAAAATTATATGGGGCTTAATTATAATTTGAAATTTTATTAAACCAAATTATAATTTAGAATTCCAGTAAAATAACAATTGAACCAAAAATGGAATTTTCACTTCAGAGCATGGGTAGATGGATAATTAGGACTTACTTTGTGAACAAGATAGGGTAAGGGGCAAAATATGGAAGCCAATGTTATAATGAATTAATATACAAACTAAAAATAAACCCTAATTTCATTTTACAATAACTCCCCACCAAATCTCTATGCCAATTCTTTACTCTCTACACCAATTTCCCACACCAAATCTCACAAATTTTTTTACCTTCACCTTACAAATTGTTTAACTCTAAAGACTTTACATATCCTAAAGTTGATTTTTGGGAAAATATTCAACCAAGTTCAAGAATAATGTTACTTTTGACTCGGGTTTTTTCCCCTACAAATTGGACTTTGTGTGATGACCCGGATATGATTATGATAAACCATGTTTAAATCATGATTACCGTATGGAATGGGGATAATGTGTTATTAGAATATATAATGTTAAGTTATTGTGTTTGGTATAATCCTACCTTCATAACTTATGAAATATTAAATTAGTCACAAACACAAATTTGTGAAGTCTTCGGTAGGAATGTTCGAGTTCGGGACTAGTTTTGACCACTATAATATAATAATTGACTCGGTGTAAAAACTAAATACTTGTATATATGTGAGTTAAGTTTGTAACACAACAAACGGTGTGTAAAACAAAGGTCCGAGAAGGAAGTTATGCTGGAATTAAGAAGCAGGGGCAAATATGTACATTCGTTAAGTGGTATTTTGTCTTACATGTATAACAAATGGATGAATTTCATTGGTTGGAAGGGGGGGCAAGCTTGTCTGACTTAAGCCCCTTGAAATAACCTTCTTATTCAGAAAAACTCAGCCATTAGGGAGTTTGGCTTGAAGATAGAGAAATGGGAAGTTTAAGAAGAGAAAGGCGAGGAAAAATTTGAGAAAAATCCATAGGAAATTACGAAAACATCCCTAAGGTAATTCCACCTGTAAATATTGTATATTGTTGGAATTATTGATTTAAAATAATATAAATAATCATTTGTTTACTAAACTTTCGTGTTTTGAGGTATACGTATGGATAGATGCGGGTTTAAGCAAAGTTGAACGTGCAAATCATGTATATTGATTCGATTAGAAACCATGTGGGTTAAAACTCCTATAACTTTTTGTATATTTATTGGAATTGAATAATTTCAGTTGGATATGAAAATAGACTCATATATGTATAACATATCTGAATATTATGTAAAAATACCAAGAAATGAATCTTTGGTAATAGTTTGAAGTTTATATATCAAACTTGCCCCAAAGGTGTAAGTATGCACACCAGGTGTTCGATGTTTTTCTTGACATAGCAAATGAACCTTAAAAATTATGAAACTTTAATTTTATATTGTTCAATATGTTTATGTATGTTGGGTGAAATATCAAAGGAAGTTATGATGCAGAAAAATTATGAAAATTCTTCGAAGTTGAGTGAACAATAAAAGAGTCTATAGGACAGATTTGATTTGTAATAAAGAGATAGACACATCTTGCTCTAGGAAACTTGAAATGATGTGCTGTTTTTTATATTGGGAACCTTATATGATAAGAATTGTATTACCAAGAAGAAATTAAAGAATGTTTGGGCTATGGATTAGATATGTTAAAGATTTTAACATGAAATTGAATGAGACTTCATTTATGATAATTGATTAGAATGGGATGTTGTGATGCTTATGAATTCGGTTAAGGTTAAGTTTTCTTTGGATTTTTAACATCTTATGATGATACTAATATTGTAAGAATGAATATGTGGAAGGGAAGAAGAACTGGTTGAACCAGTGCCAGACAAAGGCAAGGAAAAAACACATGAAGTGGCTAAGGTGAGTGTACTCACTTGTAAGATGTATTTATATATGATTCTGGATATTATATATTGTACTTGTCTATTTGAATATAGATATGAGATGTTGTACTTCTTGAGATGATTATGGATGTCATATGTTGTACTTGTTGAGTTGATTATAAATATGAGATGTTGTACTTATCGAGATGATTATGGATATTATATGTTGTACTTACCGAGTTGATCATAAATATGAGATATGGTACTTATTGAGATGATTATGGATATTATATGTTGTACTTTCCGAGTTGAGTATAAATATGAGAGGTTGTAATTATTGAGATGATCATGGATGTCATACGTTGCACTTGCCGAGTTGATTATAAATATGAGATGTGGTACTTATCGAGATGATTATGGGCATTATATGTTATACTTACTGAGTTGATTATAAATATGAGATGTGGTACTTATTGAGATGATTATGGATATTATATGTTGTACTTGCTGAGTTGAGTATAAATATGAGAGGTTGTAATTATTGAGATGATTATGGATGTCATACGTTGCACTTGCTGAGTTGATCATAAATATGAGATGTGGTACTTATTGAGATGATTATGGATATTACCTGTTGTACTTGTCGAGTTGAGTATAAATATGAGACGTTGTACTTATTGAGATGGTTATGGATATTATATGTTGTACATTCCGAGTTGATTATAAATATAAGATGTGGTACTTATTGAGATGATTATGGATATTACATATTGTACTTGCCGAGTTGAGTATAAATATGAGATGTTTTACTTTTTGAGATGATTATGGATACTATATGTTGTACATGCCGAGTTGATTATAAATATGAGATGTGGTACTTATTGAGATGATTATGGATGTTATATGTTGTACTTACCTAGTTGATTATAAATATGATATGTTGCACTTGTTGAGATGATTATGGATATTATATGTTGTACTTACCGAGTTGATTACAAATATGAGATGCCATACTTACCAAGTTGAATATGGATACGATATGTTGACTTTAAAACTCAATTATAAGTAACTGGGTTGGGGTGTGTCACTTTGTGTTCTTCGTACCAGGCAAGATAGTACTACTCTTTCCTTCCATGGTGTTAATAGTGATATTCTATCTAAATAATGCTTTGTAAATTTTTAAAATCATGTAGGGATAATTAGAGCGTTTCAGGTATTTGAAGATTGGGATTTTTGAGAAATTTAATACCCCATATATTTTGGAATAAAATATAATTTAATAGGGATTAATTTAATTCAGTGAAATTAATTAATCAAGGTTGCGAGTAATTAGACTCGTTATTATTTATAAATTTTAGAGTTGTACTTAAACGATTTGAGAATAAACCAAAAGGGATTTTATTTTTTGAATTAAAAGTATTGGCGAGTGTCACGTCACAATTAAATATATTTTTGGAATAAACATATTTGGAACACACTTTGAGAGGTATTACGAGCTCGTTTGGGCATTTTAGACCCTTAGGAGTGGTCCCGAGGTATATATATATATATATATATATATATATATATATATATATATATGAGTTGGATAATTATCGGGCTAATTAGATTATGTATTTGGGCTCATTTGGGAGTCCAAAGTTGGGGCCTAAAGCCCAGCTAGGGAATTGAAGACCAACCTTGTTTAATTAGAGATAACCCATTTATTTGGGAGTTATATCGAGGAACCCTAGACATAGCCACCCAAGAGGAGGAGAAAGAACACCCTAAGAGGAGGAAAAAAGGACTTCTCTACACATGCAAGGATTCTCTTGCCATTCTTATTCAATTTGTGTTATTCTTACATAAATGTTAACATCAAGCTTAAATTTAAAGTTGAATAATGTTTTAAGGCTGCACAATTAGAGATTTTAAATTGGTGTAGAAATTAATGATTATTACATCATCCATGCGTAGATCCATAATCCTTTGTATCAAATCTGTATACATGTGATTTAAATTGAGAAATTGTTTGGAAGACATGTTGTAAGAATATTTCAACAAATCTGGAAGTTAATGGAGTAGAATAAACGAAAATCGTGAAAACCCAATTAGATGTATACTATTAAGATTATTAATTGTTGGTATTTAGGGATAAATCCATGAATTAAATGCGTTAAAAGGGAGGATTTTTGGTTGGGACTGCTGAATAGAATTTTGGGTATTAAAAGCTGGAAGAAGGTTGTTAATGGCGGAAGCAGAAGCTGGAAAACCAAGGGGACAAAAACCTAGCAGATTGTTTGAGCGACCCGGGAGTTCATTTGCGCGACATGCTCTTGTCGTTCAAATGACATGGAGGGTCGTTCGAGCGACGTAGAGAAATACGTGGTAGTTTGGCCTATTTTATTTTTTATTTGGCCTAGGATTTTCCTTGGAGTTTTATTGTGAAATTAAGGGATTTAATTAGGGAAAGAAAATATTGAGAGCAATACTTATGTGGCTTGAGATTTCTTGGTGAACTACGGAGGGATTTATTAGAGAACAATTATATGGAGATTAATACCTAGGGTGTTGAGAGTTGGGTATTAAGGAATATTAAATGTGAAAAGTGAGATAAATTCTTAAAGGTTAGGATACGGTCCAAGGGAGTGAGTCCGGAAATTTTGGTTGAGTGACACCATTCTAATAAATTAATTAATGGGTAATTAATTAAATTATGAGTCGAGGAAATTGACTCGGGTATTAAGGGCTAGTGCTATGGGAGTTAAGAAAGGGGTAGCCGATTTAATTTATTATATATATATATATATATATATATAATGAATTATCAAATATCGAATTTATTAGTGGGTGTTCGACCTAATAGTGGAATTTTGTGTAATGAATTCTGAAGGGTGAAGATATAGACCGAAAGAGTGAGTTTGGGTATTATAGTTGGGTGATACTATTTAACCATATTAAAGGATTTCTTATGTATGTACATATAACCCTTTTAACGTTAGATGACTCCTTATATATGTTCATATAAACCTTACTGAAAAGGTATCGAAAAGTGAATAATTATTAATAATATGGAATGATTGAAGTTTGAGTTAAGAGGACAACATGTTAAGATTATTAAATGTATGGGTAAAGTTAATTTGGGAATAACTCTACCTATAATATTTTGGAAAGGTTAGTTTGGGGATAATTGTGCCTATATATTTAAAGGGAAATAAATGATGAAGTAAATGTGATTTTAAGTCTAAAAGGGCAATGTATGTGTTGATGTAAAAAACTAGATGCAATCTAATTAATTAATCACAGATAAAAATGAATAAATAAGACAAAGGATTTTTAAATTGGTTCAGCCTTAAGGAAATGGCATACGTCAATTGTTGTTGTATTGCTGAGCGTTTGCTTGAATCTCGATGATGGGCTTACAAGAGATCCAAAAAGTCCTCTCTTATGATTGGGTTACAATGTATTTATAGCCTTGAGGCTGTACATATAAAAAGGCAATGTGCTGTCATTTAGTAGACATATATATTTGTACAATAAGAATGCGCATTAAATCTGACGTTCATTGAATGCGTAGTTGTCTTTTGGTTATCTGTTGAATGCTCTGCACGCTAAGTAGCTCGTACCGCTTGAGTAGCTCAGAACACTTGAGTAGCTCGGTGAAAGTATGCATTTTCCACGTAGGTTGACATATGTCTTCACGTAATTGGTCCACGTCAGCTGACTAATTTTTGTATCAATAGAAGCCCCCAATGTTTCACAGTTGAAGTTAAATAAAAGAGTGTGGAACATTTTGCCCAAAAGTTGCTCGGATTACAGATCTCCAACACTTAGGAAATTTTTATTATATTTCTTTCCATTTGAGCGCGTAATGGCACACTTGTAAATATTTTGAATCTTTAGCAGCCGTTTTGATATTTGCGCCTTTTTCATTATTTAACCGCCGGAAATGCAAACGTCTTTCCTGGTAATCATTTCTTTTTTTTGTTCCTGATGCAAGGTATTTAAGAGCGATAGAAATTCAATCGTCTTCTACTTTTCACATCCATATCTCTGAACTCTTTATTTTCTCTCTCTATTTTGTACTGTTGTTCTTTTCGTCGTCCGTCATTAGCAGATTTCTCCGTTTTCTGTAAGATTTTCTTCCTTCCTCCTTCTTTTCTTTAGTCATCATGGTTTACCTTGTTGAATCTTTAGATAAATTCTGGAGTGATTTTTCAATACCCTCTTGGGTTATTTTGGAGGAGCCTCCCTGTCCTTCTGATTTATTTTCTCTGACGAAGGGACATTAGTTTCCCTCCCTTTTTATAGCGGAGTGTGGTTTTTCTTTCCCGCCAAATCCCCTGTGTTTGGAGTTTTGCCAATACTTCGATATTGTGCCTACAAGAGTAGCTCCAAATACACGGAGGGTAGTTAATGGCGTATATAGGTTGAATCAAATTCATGGAACTCACTTAAGAATTCCTGAAATTATATACTGTTATAAATGGGTTACCAGTGACACTACTTTTTATTTAAAAACTAGATTTTTGAATAGAGCTTTAGTTGTCAATCTCCCCGATGCCAACAGAGACTATTTTGACCATGAGGTTGTGATGAAAAATTGGCAACACCCCCCACTAAATGAAAATGATGTGTACCAAGGTCTCAGATGTCCTCTTTATGGCAATGGGATAGGTTGTTTTTAGTTTTTGAATTTAGCTTTCTTTATGCTTGACAAAATGCATCACTAACATTAATTTGTTTGTTACAGTTGACAGTAAAAGAAAGCCCCCAAAAGAGATTGACATTAACATAAAAAAATTTAAACTTATTTGGAGTTTGCATCAATCAGTTGATGGAGAGCACATTAGAGTTGCTTCTTATTTGTTGAGATACAAAAACACCACCTCTTCTTTTATTGCCCGTCCTATTGCACCTCCCGTGATAATTGACCTTGATCAACTACCAACATCTCGAGCAAGTGTGGTAGAATCTTCTTATGATTTGGATACTTCCATTGTCGATTTGATGACAAAGAAAAGGAGGAGGCCTGAGTTCTTTGTCAAAGATGACCCTGGTGTTGATTGGTCAAAGAAAAGTAAAGGGGATGTCTTAGCTGAGGGGACGAAGAAAATGGACATTGCTCCATCTAAGGGAACAACTACAACTGTGAATGAGGTGGGTAAGAAGCCCCCGGTTGTTGCAAAAGAGGTAGCACCTCTGATTAAAGATGTTGCCATTACACAAGGAGAGGCAACACTTTGAGTGGACCTGCTCCTCTAAGGAGATTAAGAAGAGGTCTCGCTGAAAGACCTACAGAAACTGTTACTCAACCTTCTGATGTTGAGGGTCCTTTGAGAGCTACTGTTCCAGTTCTCATCGCTCCGAGCTTAAGGTTTGATCAAATTTTGGATCATTCCTGAATATCGAGTTGCTGAGGGTTCCCTTTCTCGGGAGAAGATCACTGATTTAGCCACCCAACATATTGCGTCAGTAAGTATCATCATCCTTATTACTTCCTTATCTCTAAAAATTGCATTCATATTTTGAGTTGAGCTATTTTATTTTTTAGTTTATAACGTGCTTTAATAGCATCTTGAAGAAAGATGAAGCTATTAGGGATTCCACTTCCTCGGATGGGGTGGAAGAGACTTTTGCTGGTTTAACCCACTCTTTGAATGAATCTCGTCAGAAGTAAGAGGAAGATAAAACTCATTGGGAGAATGAACTTCGATCTGTCAAGACAACTCGACATCAAGCTATAAGTGACTCCAAGGAGTTGGTGAGCAAATTGAAGGAAGTTGATAGCAAGCTTGAAAAATCTAAACGACGTAAGAAAGAGCTTGAGGATAAGCTTAAATCTGCCGAAGAGATTGAGGCCAAGCTTGAAGAGGCTGAACGACGTAAGAAAGAGCTGGAAGAAAAAGTGAAGCTTGCTGAGGAACATGCTTCATCGAAGAAAGTGAAGAGAAAAGCTGCTGTAAAGAAGTCTTTTAGCTCTGGATGGGATAAAGGATGGAATAAGGCCTTAACTTCCATTACTTGTCAGATGGAATATGCCAGTCTGAAGTATTTTAGAGATGGATGGGTTGCATCCTTGAAAGAATTGAGTGTTTCGAACGATTCTGAATTGTTTCAGAAACACACTCATGGACCTCCTCCTATCATTGGCGAAGAAGAAGATGAACCCACATCTGATGAGTTCTCTGTAATGGTAGTAGAACAAGTACCTATTACTATTGTTCCCAACCTTTCGAGTAAGTTCAACAAGCAAGAACTTAAGCAGCCTGCTCCTCCCTCCAAACCAACTGAAGATGTTGTAGGGAATAAGGAGAAGTTGTAAAGTTGTTCGGTTCTTTAATTATGTTATTTTCTTTTTTCCTCGGTTATAACTTGGAATGTATTTTCCTTTTGTACGATGAATAATAATGAACCTTCATTGTTTATCTCGCATCTTTTTTTGACTTGCTTTGTATCATTGTTGATGCATTTTATTTTCTCCTTGCTAGTTTGTGACCAGGATGGAACTCTTATCAGCTAATGATACAAATTTGATGAAGAAATGCAACGATTATTTCAAAGTCGATCATGTAGATTTTACTGAGGCCCAAATAATCGACATCCTTGGATCTGATGCCTCTGAACGAGCAATTGATGCTTACCAGTACTTGAAGTGTTTACATGATCGTGTTGTGACCAACAATGTGGCATATTACGAAATGATTGAAGATATTTAAGGAACGATCGAGGAACTTCAATTACAATACAAAGAATTCACTAAAATCCCGCATGAAGGTTATGAGGAAAATACCAAAAATTGAGCGTTGATCGTGGTTATGATAAGTATCTCTCTACTCATAAGAAAAGAGAAAATGTTCTAAATCATGAGGTCGAAGAACATAGGCACATTGCCAAGCTATTGGGAGAAGAGAATGTTGCGTTGCAAGAAGAACTAAAATAGCTTAAATCTGTTGCCTCTTCTTCCTCGAGAGCTTTGATTCCGGTCAACGATGAAGGCTATTCCTTTTTAGAAACTGAAAATGCTGCCTTGAGAAAAGAGTTGGAGACTTTGAATGAGACAAACCTACATCCTCTTCAAGGGGTAGAGGTATAGTTGTTCGAAGAAGTGTTGAAGAGACTAGGACTGAGCAAACTTTAACAAATCAGGCTGCTCAGATAAAAGCCAAAACTCAAGCCTTAGTTGAAATGTCTCAAAAAATGCAAGTTCTTACCGAGCAACTCTCCAACCAAAATTCTACACTGGAAAGTAAGGATATTTTGGTGAAAAAACTCCATGAGCAGCTTGAGAGATTAACTTATCAATTTCACAAATAACCCAGAGAATTTTAGATGGATGGGTATAATAAAGCTCTGTATCATCTTGATGCTCGGTTGTAATAGTAGAATAATGAGGGGTACAAGCAGAGATGGTTGAATGCAATGTGTGTGCTGAAACTAGAACAAGGACACTTCTTATGGGATTATTATGAGCCTGGCGTACTTGATTTGCTCGTGCCTCCCTTTAAACTTGATCTCAGATGGATTCCAGCCCGTGCTATTCCTCGGTGCCTGATCTCCAAGTATCTTGGTGATTATAATCTTCATTCAAGTTTTGAGATCGACCATCCACGATTAACGTCAGAATGCTGCGAGATATGAATTTTATAAATTCTTCCCACGTGTTAGATGATCCTCCGGCTGGGATGGAATCTGTATCAAAATTAGAGGGAAAGAAAACCATATAATAGGAAACTTGTATTTAATGAATCGAATTTCATTTCGTATGTAATCTGCTTGGTTTTAATAAAGAAAGATTTAGTCTTTATGCAATTTCATTTTCTTGGAAATAGTTTGTAAAATGTTTTCCTTTATTATTTGCTGATGAATATATATATATATATATATATATATATATATATATATATATATATATATATATATAGAGAGAGAGAGAGAGAGAGAGAGAAGGACAAAATGTCCTGTTTTGTTTTAGACAATGGAACTTGTCCCATAGGCTGTCTGATTATAGTGACTTGTCACTCTTTGTGCTTAATCAATGGAATGATTTTCATACCATGTTCTTGCTTAGTTGTAGTAATCGTGCCAGGATTACCTTGTTGCCTAGACAATGGATGCCTCGGGAGGTCACCCATCTTCTTGTCCAGTTTGGGGTGTCCTTTGAGATCACCCGTGATCAAACATGCTTTTGCATTTTATGATTTTTATTTACTGACCAACCGGAGTTGGTGGTTACTGAATTACCAATCAACCGAAGTTGGTGGTTGCTGAATTATCGACCAATCGGAGTTGGTGGTTGTTGAATTACCGACCAACCGGAGTTGATGGTTGCTGATATGGTTTATGTAGTGTGTAGCACTAATACTCTGAAGAAAATTTAACAAAAGAGGAAATATGGATAAAACATCACTTTTATTCATATTGAAAGAAATAGGTTACATATGCATCTTTATTACTGATAATACTTGCGATGATGCTCTGCGTTCCACGCGTTTTTGAATTCTTCTCCCTCCAAGGTTTCAATTCTGTATGTCCCAGGGCGAACCACTTCAGTTACTCTGTAAGGCCCATGCCAGTTAGCCTCTAGTTTATTGTGCTTCTGGATTACCTTCTTCATCACGTAATCCCCCTCTTTCAAATCACACTTTTTCACCCTTTTGTTGTAGAACAAGGTTGTTCATTGTTGGTAGGCTGCATTCCTGATTGTTGCTTCCTCCCTAACTTCTTCGAGCATATCCACGTTTAAATTTCTCATCAAATCGCTTACAAGTGAATTGAAATTAAGCACCCTATGTGTGGGTAGACCCAACTCAGCAGGTATGACGGCTTCACTTTCGAAGGCTAACATGTACGGAGAATCCCCAGTTACTGTTCGTGGTGAAGTGCGATAAGCCCGCAACACAGAGTGTAGCTCGTTAATCCAATTTCCCTTCGCATCATCCAGCCATTTTCTTAAACCATTCAGTAGAGTTATGTTTGTCACTTCAGTTTGCCTATTTCTCTGGGGATGGCCTGATGCGGAATGGATCTTTTGTACATTGGATTGGTGACAATATGCAGCGAACTCCTCGTTATCAAATTGGGTTCCATGGTCAGTAATGAATGCATATGGGAGACCATATCTGTAAATAATACTCTTCCAAATAAATTGATAGACCCTGTCATACGACATGTTAGTGAGAGGTTCAGCTTTTACCCATTTGGTAAAATAATCCACCACAACTACTAGATATTTGAATCTCCCTTTGGTCATTGGAAGTGGACCGACCAAGTCTATACCCCACATGGCAAATGGATAAGGGGAAGTAATGGGTGTTAACAATGCTTAGGGAGTTCTTCGGATGGAAGAGAAATGTTAACATTTATCTCACTTCTTAGCGTAAGCTGTACAGTCAGCTCTCATCGTTGGCCAGTAATATCCCTGTGTTATTATCCTCTGCAAGAGCGTCTAACCTGCTATATGAGTTCCACAAGAGCCTTTGTGGACCTCTTCAATCAAATCTTTAACTTAAGAGGGATGCACACATCTCCGTAGTCCTGCTATAATGCCTCTTCTATATAAAATGCCATTGGTCAGTACGTACTGAGCAACTTTAAACTTCAGTTTCTTGGCTATAAGTTTATCAGTTGGTACAACTCCCTCTTCGATATAGACCCTGATGGGGTCTATCCAGGATGGTCCCAAGTCTAGGGTAATAAATTTCACCATTAAATCTTCGTCTACGCTTCGATCTACCAGAATTACTATTAAGATTGTTCTTTGTAGCTCGGTGCGTGTTGCTGAGGCTAACCGAGCTAGTGCGACAGCTCTTGCATTCTTCAATCTCGGTATTCAAATCAACTGAACCGCTGCAAAAGTTGATAGAACCTCCATAGCTTTAGCATGATATTTGAACATCAAATCTCCCTTCGATGCATAAAGCCCAAGAATTTAATTTATAATTAATTATGAATCACTGAATACGATGACCTGCTCTGCACTCATGGTTTTGGCCAAACTAAGACCCATGATTATAGCTTCATATTCAGCTTCATTATTGGAAGCCTTAAATTGAAAACGTAAAGCATATTCAATATCAACTCCATCAGGACTGTTTGGATTATTCCTGATCCACTACCCGTAGTACACGAAGAGCCATCCACGTACAAATTCCATATAGGTATATCATTATCAAACTCTTGGTCAAACAAAGTTCCTCGGTGGAATATTTGATATTTCCTTTTATTTTCCTCCATCACTAGGCAATTACCTGATGCTTCCCGTTACTCGTTGTCTATCTCCTCCTGTCGATTTACTAATGGAAGTTGGTCGGGAGTTGACTTCGATGATCCCGTAACATCCACGGGTTGCTCTGCATTAAGCTCTTGCTTCTCGAGTGTGTCAGAGTAAGTAAACTCCGCAATGAAGTCTGCTACTGCCTGCCCCTTAAGTGACGACCTAGGCTCATAAACTATGTCGTATTCACCAAGTTCTATCGCCCAGTACATTAATCTTCCCAATTTCTCCGGTTTGTGCAGAGCCTGTCTTAATGGCATATCAGTATATACCACTATAGTATGGGCTTTGAAGTATGGCCTCATCCTTCTGCTTGCTTCAATCAGTGATAATGCCAACTTCTCTAACCTTGAATATCTGATCTTTGCTCCTCGGAATGCTTTGTTGGTGTAATAGACCAATTTTTGCACTCCGTCCTCCACTCTTGTCAACGTCGAGCTAAATGCGTTCTCTGAAACCGCCAGATACAAGTATAGTCTTTCTCTCATCATTGGTCTGGATAACAATGGAGGTGTACCCAGATATTTCTTCAACTCTTGAAAAGCCTCCTCGCATTCGTTATTCCACTCAAAAGTTTTTCGAAGTGTTTTGAAGAATGGGAGGCATCTGTCTGTTACTCGTGACATAAATTTGTTAAGTGCTGCAACTCGCCCTGTGAAACTTTGCACCTCCTTCTTCGTAGCTGTAGATCGTAGTTCTAGTAGGGCCTTAATCTTCTCAGGATTCGCCTCGATGCCTCGTTGATTAAAAATATACCTGAGAAACATGCCTTCTCATACTCTAGATATGCATTTGGTGGGATTCAACTTCATTTGATATTTCTCGAGCTGATCAAAAGTCTGGCCCAGGTCAACTAAATGATCAACAACTTTCTTTCTATTTGTCAGCATATCGTCAACATAAACCTCCATGTTATGGCCGATCTGCTTTGCGAACACTTTATTCATCATCCGCTGGTATGTGGCACCTGTATTTTTAAGTCCGAAAGGCATAACATTATAGCAATAAGTTCCCCTTGGGTAATAAAAGAGGTACTTTCCTTGTCTTCTGGTTTCATCTTAATCTGGTTATAATCGGAATAAGCGTCCATGAAGCTCAACAATTCATGCCCGATGTAGCATCCACCAGCTGATCGATTCGGGGCAAGGGAAAGTGATCTTTTGGGCAGGCTTTATTAAGATCAGTGAAGTCCACACACATCCTCCATTTATTGTTCTTCCTTTTTACCATCACAACATTTACTAGTCAATCAGGATACTTGACATCCTCAATAAAAGAGGCCTTCTGCAGTTTCTCAACTTCCTCTTGTATGGCTTGATTCTTATCTGGGCTAAACACTCTTCTTCGCTGCTTCACTGCTTTGACCTCCTTATTAACATTGAGCTCGTGGCACAGGAAATTCGGATCTATCCCTAGCATGTCTTCATAACTCCATGCAAAAGTCTTATTTCTGCGCCTTAGAAATGCTACCAGTTTCTGCTTTATTTAGGGGTCCAATAATGGGCCAATTTGAGTTGTTCGTTCTAGGTGTTCATCGTCCAGAATGTTATTCTCTGTAGCTTCCACAACCAGACCCTTCACGAGTCGAGATTCATCTCTAGGGTCCAAGGTTTCAATTTCTGCATCTTTTATCTCATCCACTTGATACGTGGTAGTCTTCTTCCTTGCTTCTTCCAGTTCTTCCTGTTCGGCAAATGAATAGTAGCATTCCTGAGATACTTTCTAGTCGCCTTTCACAACTCCCACCCCAAAATTAATAGGGAACTTCAAACATTAGTGTACCGTAGATGACACTGCCTCAAACTTCTTCAGACCTACCCTCCCCGTGATGATGTTGTAGGGTGATTGGACGTTTTTGTCTATTACGAAAAAGCGTACTCTTTCTGTTCTGCAAGCAGGCCATGTACCAATAAGCATGTCCAACTTAATCGTCCCAAGTGGAAAAACCTTCTCGCTAGTAAAATCGAGGAGGGGCCTATGATATGGCTCCAACTGGGCTAACTTTAGATTCAAGGTGTCAAAATATGGGTAGAACATGATATCTGCAGAACTACCATTATCCACCAATACCCGTGAAATCACCACATCCTTCATTCTCATCTTGATCACCAAGGGGTCATCATGAGGATATAACACACCTGCCAGATCATTTTTGGAAAAGCCGATGACCAGTTTATCCTTTTTCACCTTCCTCGGGCGATCGTCTTCAGCCAAGTTTATGCGTTGTATGTAAGAACAAGCTTAGGCCTCATTGAGGTAAGCTTTCCTCTTTGCAGTGAGATCTCTACCTCCTGCATCTCCACCTTTAATGACATTACATTCAAATGATCCAAAATGGATTGAAAATACCTCGTGCTCGGGCTGCCTTGGCCTTTTGGGGAGGTCGGGGTCATCTTCTGAATCATCTTCGTGATCTCTCTTCTTGTCATCTTTTGCTCGGCGAGGAGATTTAGATTTTGTCTCCTCTGTCGCTGGACTTTCCACCACTTTGGCGATCGACGAACTTAGTTAGTTTCCCTCGCCTAATGAGCGCTTCGATTTCATTCTAGAGAGCTATACAACGTTTGGTTGTATGGCCATGGTCTTTGTGGAACTCGCAATATTTGGACTTGTCCCTTTTGTTAGGATCTGCCTTCATTTTCTCTGGCCAGGCTAGCTCCTCGCTGTTCTTGATCTCCTCCAGAATGTGATTTATATCTACCTTCAAGGGAGTATAATTTCCATACTTCCTCATCTACTCCAGCGTTTGTTTGCCTTTTGACTATTTGCTGCCACCATTGTTCTTCTGATCCTTTTTCTCTGTTTTACTACCCTCAACCTTGGTCTTTATAGTGTATGTATTCTTCTTCGTAGCCATGGCTTCCTCGACGTTCATGATCTTGGCTACTTTTGCCATCAATTCTGCCATGGTCCTGGGCAGATCTTTGACCAAAGTATAGTATAACTTGTTCGATAATAGACCACTCATCAGAGTAGTAATTGTTATTTTCTCCTTGTCGTCAATCACCTTGAGTTTCTCGTTATTAAAATGAGTAATGTAATCCCTGGTGTTTTCTCCTATTTTCTATCTCACGCTTAGTAAGTGTGCTACTCTCTTAACTGGCTTCGTTCCAAAGCAGAAATTCCCTATGAAAAGCTCTGCCAGCTGATGGAAAGTAGCAACTTGCCCCCGAGGAAGATTATTGTACCATATCTGGGCTGACCCGATGAGAGTTCCTGAAATGCCCTGCATCTCATCTCATCAAGAACCGCATAGATATCAGCAGAAGCTTGGTATAGCTCTATATGAAGGACAATATCAGTTTTTCCATCATATTTAGGCATCACTATAGGAGCTTTAAATTTTGATGGTGTGGAAAAATCCACAATTGCCTGCACGAAGGGTGGCCCTTGGATAAAAGTTCTTTATAGAGGGTTCTTGTCCTTAGCCATTTCCCCTAACCTGTCTTTCAACCTTTGAATAGAACTTTTCCATGCATCGTTTCCAGCTTGGGACCTATTTTCTCGAGCAATTGATCGCGCTGAGCTTTCCTATTGGGACCTTTCGTTACGGGTTATTGGGTGTGATTGGGCAGAACCTTCCCTTAGATCGGTTGGTCATTGAGAATTCCTCGACACAATTCTAGGAGGATTTCTATTCCTCCTAGGGCCCAAATGATCAAAAGGGGAGACCCTACTCAACCTTTCCAGAGCGCTAGTCCGTTCTGGAGTTAAAGTGACATTCCGGTGAGAATCTGTAGCTCGCACTGAAGAAGTCCGACCAGGTTGATACGAAGGATCACTAGATCTCTCAGTACGATAAGATCCAGTACGCCTAGATTGAGAAAACTCAGGGAAAAGTGTTCGTTTGGTTCTTGAAAATGGCAGATGAGTATTTCTTTGAACACTTCGTTGTCCTGACTGGGCAGGCGCTTCATCACAAACAGTTTGTATAAGCTGACGCATGGTTTCTTCCATGCCCGTTTGCCCTTGGGATAAATTAGCCATTATTCCAGTCAGATCTTGCATATTTAAAGGAGTGGAGGGGTTTAGAGGGACCCCAACAGTGTTTCGATTATTGGATTCTGGGATCTCAGTCATAGATGATAAGTTTTTGGTGAAAAACGCTAAGTATAGTCGTTTCCCACAGACGGCGTCAATCTGTTGATGTAAAAAACTATATGCAATCTAATTAATTAATCACAGATAAAATTAAATAAATAAGACAATGGATTTTTAAAGTGGTTCGGCCTTAAGGAAATGGCCTGCATCCACTGTTGTTGTATTGCTGAGCGTTCGCTTGAATCTCGATGATGGGCTTACAAGAGATCCAAAAAGTCCTCTCTTATGATTGGGTTACAATGTATTTATAGCGTTGAGGCTGTACATATGAAAAGGCAATGTGATGTCATTTAGTAGACATATACATCTGTACAATAAGAATACGCATTAAACATGGCGTTCATTGAATGCGTAGTTGTCTCGGACCGTTTGAGTATCTCGGTGAAAGTATGTATTTGCCACGTATGTTGACATATGTCTTCACGTAATTGGTCCACGTCAGCTGACTAATTTTTGTATCAACAGTATGAGACTTAATATTAAATCGGGATGTAGTCGTAGGTGTAACAACCCGTAGTTTCACAGAATTAAAAAGGAATTAAATTGGTTAAAATTTAAATTACACGTGTAATGTAATTTAATAGAAATATGATGAGTTGATTAAATTATTAATTGGCGAGAAATGATAAATGGTTATTGAATAAAACTACTAAGTGAATAGTAACTATAAAATTGATGTCACATCGAATGACAGTGACGTGACAATATGATAACTCAACCGGAAGTCATGAGTGGACTAAATAAGGTAGAGGTAGAAAATAAATTCTGAGTAACTGGAATGATGATTTTGAGGTTACGATTGGGTCCAAAAGGGTTGAAACTGTCAAAATGGTATACTCGGGTGTGTAATTTGGGTCCCGGGACACTTTTAGACATAATTGACAACTCGATAGGGCATTTTAGTCATTTTGTAACCTAAGGTTAAGGGAATTTCGGGATTTTGAGTATTATATATAGTTGTGGGGATATGAGGCTAGGTTAAATAGATTATAATACAATTGGAGGCTAGTAGAAAGGAGAGGAAGTGTTTTTTTTAGCTCAAGCAAGGGTTTTGCAGAATTCAAGCTCAATTTAGCATCATAACCACTCTTGGAGAAAGGATTTGAAGAGAAGCTTCATCAAATAGGATCAAAATCAGACTACTCCAATAGAAGGCACATATTTATCTTGTAATTTTTATGAGTTATAATACTCATGTAGAGTAGGGCCTTTGAATTTAGTGAAATTGATGATATTTTGTGATTTGATGAATATACTTCATAATTGGGAATATGATTGCATGTAGAATGAATCCACTTGTATAAACAAAATGAAATCAGAAGTTATGAGATTTAGATCATTATACCATCTAGATACAAATGCAATAACATCATTCTAGGGATTAAATTGTAGAACAACTTCTTAAATTTGAGAAGACTATGAAATTGGATAAATTAGGTATCATTTAAAACTTATACCGTCATCTTAAAAAATTGTTTTGCGCTGTTTTGATTCCGAAATGGCTATTCCGTTCGCGTGGCCTTGTAGAAAATCCTATTTTATGCATTTCGTTCACTGATACGTTTTCTCCAAAAACGTCTTCGAAATGCCTAAAAACTGCATTTTAAAAATCTGGATAGATTCGTGGGGAAAATTTTAAGAAATGTTATTTTTGGTTTGTAGTTCCAATGGAGGTTGCCTCGATTGATTGATTGTGATTATTGTTCTATAATTGGATGATGAACTATGAGGCTATTTGAAAAGGGTTTGAACATCAAGAAGGTGTAAATTGTTCGAACGAGATTGATGTGTCTCTTGAACGACGTAGGTTTTTCGTCTTAGAGATAGATCTTTTCATTGCGATTGCGTGGCCGCCAGTTCAATTTTCAAACTACGGATATTAAGTAAGGAGTAAATAAGACCCTTAGAGTAGTGATAGATAATCGAAATTATGTGAAATATAAGTTTAATTGAAAATTATGGTACGTTGAACATACGAGTGAAATATATACTACATACGAGTTGATGAAATTAGGTTGTGTGTATACCTAGTGAATAATATATAAATAGGTTGTGTGAATACCTATAGATATGATTTGATTATATGTGTGAACATACCTACGCTGCCTGCTATCAAGAGATTTACGCCAAGAGGGTGATCCCACCTTGATGATTCCAATGAGGTCTGGATTAGTGCCCCAGAGCATGGAACTTAGGGCGGTCTACTGTGTGTCGTGTATTATTAGGATTGGTAGGTCATTTCGGTATATTTGGTATGTGCGTATCCCAAAGGCTTAGAACCACGTTTACCTCCACTATGATTTTGATTTATTTTGGTTTCGAGGAATGGACTTGATAGCAGAGTATGCCAATATCACGAGGGACCGTTACGAGGCTGATATATGTGTGTATATATTGTATGTATGATGAATATATATACCCGTGTAATATACCTACTTATGTGAAACAGTAAAATTGATAAATGATGAATATCTAACGAGGAACTTAAATGTTAAAATTTAAATAAGTTTCTCAATAATAAATTGAGAATAAATAATTTATTATTGAAACAGTAGTACCATATAATATGGATATATTCGTGAGAATTAGACTTATCGAGAGTAGTCAGATACCTTATCTAGTTGGACAGAGGATACTAATTAGGTAGAATACGATAGGCGTGCATATTAGTTGAGAGGTGACAATCTCAAGTGAGTGTACGTGAATAATACATTTATCATAAATAACTGATTTAAATTGTGATTTAAACACTTGCTAAATATTTGAAAATATTTTACTTGGGCTCTAACCCGTGTAAAAATATATTCGAAACATTTTAGGTGTCTAGCCACATGGACGCCTAACTTAGAGATCCTATCCAATGACACATTGCTGCAGTGTTACGAAGGCTTGCAAGATATCTTCTTAGACGCTTCAGCTCGTTCTTTCTAGATAGGAGATCTCAATAATAGTTCATCTGGGCGTGTTGCCTTTAGATTATTTATTTATTTATTTCAGTTATGCATCGGGCTGTATTAAGATATTATTTACTTATTTTCAGATTGTGATTGAATTATTTTACTTAGAGAACCGATGGTTTATTCTGTCTCCTTTATTTAATTATTTATATTTATCGTCGGATTGTTCAGATTAGATTCATGTATGATTGGCTTAATTCATTTAAATTATTATTGCATGTGTTAATAATAAAAGAAAAAAACTGGCACCAACTTAATTTGACACAGGTGATTAGTAAATAGCAAGTTCTCGATAGTGATGGTAAGAATGAAGCCATTAATGATTTCGGTTCAATTTAATAATGGACTGATCACCCAAGATTAAAATAGGCAGGGTGTCACAGATGGTATCAGATCCAGGTTCTAGTGTCCATATGATCTATACGGCTTACTACGATTTCAGCACAGCGTTGTTTAACTTAAAGCCCTATTATTAGGACTGTTGTATTCATAATCATGTATATGAGATTACATTCTTCTACGGTTATATTTATATTGACGGTGAACTCATACAATTCGATCTATTTTCAGATATCACGTAGGAAGGAATGACAGATTAGGAACGCCGAAAGAGGTGATGCTGAAAAGGATCAGTGAGTACCTCTAGTACCACAAGGTATGGTAACCGTCATAGAGGTGGATGATATTGTAGCACAAGAAATTACTACCGTATTATTACACTATCGAGTGCATAACGTCCAACTAATAGGAATCAAAAGAGCAAGGGAACCTAGTCAGTCAAGCAAGTCAGGAAGCAACAGTAACAATGTAACACCGAAGCAACAACAACAAGATACTCGAGGCCGTCAGGGCCAAGAGAATAATAAAGATGGCCAATAGAGTCAAAGCCACTAGGGCCAACACGGCCAGGAGTAGGGAGATTTCAAAGGGAGATGCTTTATATGTGGAAAGGGTGGCCATAAGTGCAAAACTTTGTCCGCAACGAGCTAAGGAGAAGCCTCAATTGGACCAACAGGGTCAAAAGAAGAAAAAAATTTGCTGGTCGGTGTTATATTTGTGGGGAGGCGAGTCACCTAAAGAAAGATTATCCACATCAGGGTCAGTACCATCAAGGCAATCAGGGACAACATCAAAGAGAGTTTTCAGGCTAGTTTTTATTTGAGTACAGATGGGCCATAAGAGGCTGCCCACAACAAGGAAGAGAGCCGCATAAGCAGGGTAACCCGTAGGAGCAGCAGGCACAAAGGCCACCTACGACACCAGCCCCACCCGCTCCTCCATAACGGGGACAACTTCAGTATAGGCGTGTTTATAACGTCTGAGATTCCGCCATTCAGTAGGCACCACATGCACCACCAGTAGTAGCGAGTACATTTACTATACATGGGCTTGTTGGTAGTGTTTTATTTGATACTGAGGCATCACACTCTTTTATAGTGATTAGATTTGCACGAGCTATCGGCCATTTAGAGACAACTGGTAGTATCCTTTTGTTTGTGGAGTCATATATGGGAAGTGGGTCACTTATACATTCGATTTGTAGAGGTGTGGATATCAAGGTGTGTATATTGTGTTTAGTTGCTGATCTTCTTGTATTGAATATGGAGGGATATGATGTTATCTTGGGGATGGATTGGTTAGCGGGTTATCGGGCGATGGTAGATTGTTAGGAGAGGACTGATATATTTGCGATACCAGGACAGGATATATTCTTAGTGGCAATGCTTCTTCCTGAAGGAAGGTCGATCACTTATCTATATTACATTGAGGAGGATACCTCACATGAGGTAGTGGATTTGTTAGACGTCGTGAGCGAATTCGAGGATGTCTTTCAGGATATACTTGAATTACCACCTAGCAGGGAAATCTATTTTGTTATTGATCCAGCACCGGGTATGAGACCTATAGCTCGAGAGCCCTATCGCATGGGGCCATCTGAGATCCGGGAGTTGAGAGAGAAGATTCAGTAGCTCTTGGGGCAGGGTTTTATTCAATGGAGTACTTCACTGTGGGGTACACCAGTGTTGTTTGTCAAGAAGAATGATGGATCACTTCGATTGTGTATTGACTATAAATTTTTGAATAAGGTCATGATTCGAAATAGATATCCACTGCCTCGTATTGATGATCTATTTGACCAACCGAGGGGAGCAGCTTACTTCTTCAAGATTGATTTGCGATCCGATTATTATCAGTTACGCATCGAGGAGGAGGACATTCTTAAGACTGCTTTTCTGACACGATATGGGTCCTATAAGTTTAGAGTGATTCCATTCGAACTTACCAATACGCCAGCAGTGTGTACGGATATGATGAACTGGGTTTTTTGAGAGTTCCTTGACCAGTTTATGATTGTTTTTATCGACGATATTTTGGTTTACTCTCGTTCTGAGGATGATCATGTCGAGTATTTATGGAAGGTTTTACAGACACTAAGAGAACACCAATTGTATGCAAAGTTTAGTAAATGTAGGTTTTAGTTTTGGGAGGTACAATTTCTGGGCCACATAGTGTCTGAGAAGGGTATAGAAATTGATCCGAGTAAGGTATCGATAGTAAGGGAGTGGGGATAACCCACGACACTAACTGTGGTTTGCATCTTTTTGGGGTTGGCAGGATATTATCGGAGGTTCGTTAAGGGTTTCTCGAAGATTTTGGGTCCATTGACAAACTTGACTCGTAAAGGGGTGTCATTTATTTGGGACGACCATTGTCTGTTAGCTTTCGATGAGCTAAAGGACAAATTAACATCAGCACCCATACTTGCACTGCCTAAGGGGGGAGTTAGATATTGTGTTTACACTACTGCATCCTTACAGGGACTTGGGGATGTATTGCAGCAGGATGAGAGATCTATGGCGTATGCATATCGCAAACTTCGGCCCTATGAGAAGAATTACCCCATGAATGATTTGGAGTTAGCCGCCATTGTATTTATCTTGAAGATCTGGAGGCACTATTTCTTGGGCGAGTAGTTTACTTTATTCAAGGACCATAAATCGCTTCAGTATTTATTCACGCATAAGAATTTGAACACGAGGCAGAGGAGGTGGTTGGAGTTCATGAAGGATTACCAGTTTGATATTGAGTATCATTCTGGGAAGGCTAACATTGTGGCTTATGCGTTAAGTCATGGACCAACAGGTGAGCTAGCAGCGATTTGGAAAGCGAAGTGGAGAGAGCTTCGACACGATGATGAGATTGTTATGGATTATATGTCCGTATTAGATATTACATCCGCGATTGTGATGAGGGTAGTGAAAGCACAAGAAGAGGATCAATTTTTCCAGGACAGAGCTCGCCAGTTACTAGCTGATGGTATAGAGGGATACTCGATCAGTTCAGAGGGTGGATTACGTTTTAATGTGAGACTAGTGGTTCCCGATGATGATGATTTGCGATATGCAGTGATGAAAGAGGCTCACAGGTCTCGGTTTGCAGTACATCCTAGTGGGGATAAGATGTACCGGTACATGCACAAACAGTATTAATGGTCAGGGATAAAACAGGACATAACAGAATTTGTCTCGAAGTGTGATACCTGCCAGCTAGTGAAGGTAGACCACCAGAGATCGACATGGGTGTTACATCCATTAGAGATTCCCATATGGAAATATAAGAGCATATCCATAGACTTTATCATTGGGTTGTCTTTATCACAATGAGGTCATGATTCTATATGGGTGATAGTAGATCGGTTGACCAAGGTAGCTTATGGTTACATAGGGTCCCGCTTAATATTATGTCCAATCGGGATAAGATATATGTATCCTATTTTTGGCAGAGTATCTAGGAGGCGATGAGGACAAATTTACGATTGAGTATAGCGTATCACCCACAAACAGATGGACAGACTGAGAGGGTTAATCAGATACTTGAGGATATGCTGCGAAAGTGTATACTCGACTTCAGAGGGGGATGGGAATAATATCTTCCTTTGGAGGAGTGTGCCTATAATAACTCTTACCAATTTATAAAATCGTGACAAGTCAAACTTGTCAAGGTCTTTAACCGTAACAAGTGTGGGGGTGACAACTGTCTTTGTTATGGACTTGTCATGGTCCTGTCACGAACTTTAACCTTGAAAAGTATTGTCATGATCAAAGACCGTGACAAAGTAAAAGAAAATTTTTACGATAAAAAATCATGACAAGTCCGTGACAAGTTTCTTTGTCACGTTTTTTTACCGTAACAATTCTGGGCGGAATTTTAAAAAAAATTACTAAATAGTAAGGCCACTGCCCTGCAGTATATTTGTAATTGTTATAGCAAAATTGTACCTGTCTAAACAACATATATCCATATAAAACAGAAATAATGTACCAAATCCTGGCATATATAATCAATATCCAAATAAAATAGAAATGTAAATATCAATATCCAAACCAATACGTACCAAAATAAAAAAAATACAAATACAATTCAATATCCAAATTAAAAAGATAGAAATAATGTCATTGGAAAGGGTCTTGATAAGGTCGTAGGAGGAAGGAAGGCCACACGACATATGAATTGACACGCCCCTCAATATGCTGAACGTCGCATCATACGCACAACCACAAAGGTGAGTTATCCTTTTTGGACACCACATGTGTAACGATCACTCTTGCCTTAATGTCTTGGGGGGGAAGTTCATGAACCACCATACCTGGGAGGAAGCTCGGATCCCTTAACCCCCTCTCTATCGGATCCCCATAAAATATGTCGAGTAGAAAGACACTCAGCCAACCGATTGTTGACATAGGTCGTTCGATGGGGTCACGATAGGAAATGGATCATAATATGGTGGAGAGTTCGTGCATATCAGCGATAAAGCAATGACGTCCTTGCCTGCCTCTGCCTCTGCCTCTGCCTCTGCCTCTACCTCTTTCTCTTCTCCTTCCCCTTCCCCTTCCCCTTGGACCCCAACTGATGCTTCATGAAGTTATGCATATGTAGGACCGTCGCTTCTAACCTTGATAGCTTTTCACCCTGGGCGTCCACTTTATGAGCTAACACGGTGTTGCTCATCTCCATTTCGATGATCCTCAACTTCCCCACCCACGATCTCACCCCTAGCCCTCCCCTTGTGATCCTCCCCAAGCATTTGGCTGAGTGCGTCAGTAGACAAAGATGCTTTGTCGACATCAGACTACGACTCATGCACTTCCTTAAGCTTTGCCTGAAATGACAAAAAGTACACGATTAGTTAATTAAGTAAATAACAAAAATTAACATAATTAAAAAAACATTTATAACTTACAATCGTGGCTGCAACACTCGGGCCCACTTCCTTGTCCTTGCCCTTCTTCCCTCGTATTTTCACATAGGCATCGAGTCTATGTGGCCTACCCCCAGGGCCACTCCCCATCTCCTAAAATAAAATAATACAGTATTAGTAAGTAACGCAAAGTAATGCTAAAGTAGAATAACATAAAACTAAAATTAAAGAAAAATAAAAACTTAGCATCCTGTGCTCCACCTCGACATAAGACGTCCACCCGGAGTAGTGCACGTCTAACTTTTTTGCTCGGTTTTCCCTCCCAATTGGAGATATGCCAATTTTCACTCAGAGATATCATTGTTGAGAAACCTTTTCCACTGAGCCAATGAGATCGGCTCCTTCTGGGGGACGGTGTCAAGTACACTCAGAATGGACTCCCGGGTCTTCCCAAAGTACCGTGCCCGCATATTCTTCTTTCACGTCTTATATTGATCCCTTAATTGTTTCAACATGGACTCGCGAAGATGTGGGAGTAGGCCTAATTGTACCCGTTAAACAAAAACAAACCAAAAAGAAAGTAAGTGTTAGTTGCTTATAAATTTAAATATAAATATAAATACATTACCTGTAGTGCCCCCAGATGCCCATCTTGAGTTCATTAGGCACGACCCGCCAATTAGTGTACCCCGGGCCAACGATCACCTTCAGAAACTCTAGAGATATAGCCAATAATGTCATCTTATTCTCAACGACGGACCTCGATTGACCCCATTTGGGGGGCCTACTGTCCGAGGAGCCCTCGTCGCCTCCGCTACCACGCTAGGATGAAGTCATTTTTTGAAAAAATTGTTATTACTAGTACAAACATGTATGTGGAATTTGAATTAATGCTCAAATCCGATAATAACAATACATACCAATACAAATATCCAATACCAAATTGTAAGGACATTTTTGTCCATTATCAATTTGTTATGTCGTACGCCGTTACACCGTTGAAGAAATTCAAGATTTATATCGTCATCAACGAATCCAAATATCAAAGAAGAGGACGAATCAAAATTCTGATAGGCCGGACCGGTCCGCCCAGAGAAAAATAACCGATTCGACTCCGGACCGGTCCGCCCATCTATCGGACCGATCCGCGTGCTGCAGATCCAGTAGACCCCGAACTAGTAGCGAACCGAATAAGGGCCTTGAGAAAATGAATCGATCCGCCCCCTCCCAGGCCGGTCCGCATCAGAGGTAGACCGGTCCGCCTGGGATAAAGTTCAACAGATCGTGTTCAGATTTTTTAGGCCAAGTTATTCCTTTATAAACCCATTATGAGGATTTGTTTAGCAAGACTTCTTCACACGATTTTCAGAGTCCATAAACTCAAAGTCTTCATCTTTGTGAGTTATCAAACTCATGTTTCGATTCACATAAATTTCCAAATCATTTGTGAGTCTCTTTGCAACCCAAGAACACAGTTTTGCTGTTCATACCCTTGTGGAGAAGACTGACCTTCTTCTTCATTGCAGCCCTCCTGGAAAGGGAAACTTACAGCCGCTGACAACAGATCCGAAGCCTGAGGGTAATTCTGTGTCTCCCTTGTATTTCATTATAATTCGTGTAAATCGTACCTTACAAAATTCTAGTGAAATAAAAGGTTTTGCCCCTTTAGGGGATTTTTCCTCATTTGTGTGTGTTTGAAAGTTCCCGCATGCTTTACATCTTATTCAATCACACCTAGATGCATGTATAGGATTTAATTGTGTTAAACTGTGTTTAATTATATAATTTCTTAAGTTGAACGCAAGCGCGTACTCTTTCAAATTGATATCAGAGCGGGTTACGCTAATCTATCGCGTATTCCTAGTTTTCGCAAATTTTTTCTAAGATATCAATTTTCTGAAAAATTGATTTTTGAAAAAGTCCGTGTTCAATGAAGAAATCATATAATAAAATGCCAGTTTTTTACGGTACTAACTATGCTTATTGGAAAGTCCGTAGGAGGTATGCTTTAAAGGCCATAGATGAATGTGTTTGGATTCTAGTTGAAAGAGGGTGGATACCTCCCTCCGTCACTGTTGAAAACGTGACCAATTTAAAACCTGTCACTTCATGGACTGAAGATGAATTTAAATGGTCTTCTTTTAATTCTAAAGGTTTGAGTGCTATTTTCGGATCCATCACTTCTGATGAGTTCCGACGTATCATGACGTGTACTGCGTCAAAAGAGGCATGTGATGTTTTGCAACTTACCCATGAAGGAACTAATGCTGTGAAAGAATCTAAATTTCAAAATTTAACAACTCAATTTCAGACCATCACCATGCTTGAAACTGAATGTTTTGATGATTTTCATGCTAGGCCATCTGATATTGTTAATACTAGCTTTAATCTTGGTGAACATATTCCTAATGCAAGAGTTGTCAAAAAGATTCTTCGATCTTTGCCTAAGCGTTTTATCCCTAAAGTCACTGTGCTAAATTCTATGGGTAATTTAAATACGCTAAAATTGGAGGAACTTGAAGGAGACCTGCAAACATATGAAATAGACATGTTTCCTAAATTTGTGAAGTCTAAAGATAAAGGGAATTGCACTTAATGCCCAAGAGAGAAAAAGTGAGGGGACGGCAAGAAAGAGAGTAGAGTCATCTAGAAAGAAAGAGAGTGAAACTTCTTATTCTGAGTGTGATTTTGACTTAGATGATTTGGCTCTATTTGCTAAAAACTTTAAGAAAATTCTCAAATTGAAGAAAAGTGGAAACTTTAAAGATAAGAAGAATTTTCAGAGAAATAAGTTTGAAAAGAAAAATAAGAAAGATGCTAAAAACCCTCATAACAAAGACAGTGGGAGATGCTATGAGTGCGATGGTAGGGGACATAGAGCTTTTGAGTGTGCTACTCGTCTGAATAGAGAAAAGGGAAAGGCTGTACTTAATGCTACCCTTAGTGACGACAGTGAGGTCGAGTCGGGGGACTCGGGAGATGAGTCACCGCATGAGTGTAACTTCACCGCATTCATGGCTAATCATGTGAGCACGTTGAGTACTTCTCACGACGATGAGAATGCTGCATCACAGGGACACCTCGATAGTGAGATAGATGTGAGTGTGGGGGAGGATGACGCAAGTGAGAGCGAGAGTAATCTTCAACGCGCCTACGCCGAGTTATATAATGAGTCATTTAAAACTAAAAAGCGTAACAAAGCGTTAGTTCTTAGGATCACTGCGTTAGAAGAAGAATTAGAAGAGACGAGAGAGAAAGTGTCCTCCACCTAAACCGCACTGAGAGAGAGAGAGTCTGCATGTGATTTGTTATAAAGTTGTTTTGAGAAAGAAAAAGGGGACTTAACTAAACAAGTGGCTAGTCTTACGAGTGAGCTCCATTCCTCCGTGGAGACTCAAAAAAAACTTGAAGCACTTGTTTCTCAGCTTACTCATGATCTTGAGAGAGCAAGGGAAGTCAAGGTACAAATCGAGGACAGATCTGAGAAGATGGGAAAGATGCTCCTTGGCCCCGCTTTAGGTTTTGGTGATCGACAAGGAATTGGTTATGATGATGCCTCCACGTCCCAAATTGCTCCTGGACCAGTCCCTGAGTTCAAAACTACTCCTTATGGTCATCGCCAAAATCTACCAAGGAGAGTTCGACCAAGAAAATCAAACCAAGGTCTGCCTAAGACTGTGTTCTTTTGTACATATTGCAAAAGAAACGGCCATATGAGGGAGTTTTGCTATAGTTTGGGTCGGACACGACGTACTACTGCTCCACCACGTCATACTGATAAGTTTTCCAGCCTGAGAGAGCGTGTTGAGTTTTTATCCGCCACATCACAGAGTTTGATGGAGGAATTTCGACGGATGTCTTTGCCGTCAGTTAATGCATCTCACGTTCCGGCTAAAACCAACAACAATAAGGGTAAATAAAAGGTTACCACTTCTTGGGTACCTAAGAAAGATAAGAAAGCCCTTGTTGTTCATGTTGCTCTCAAAGCACATAATACCTCACAGTGGTATTTTGATAGTGGATGCTCCAGACACATGACAGGTGATGTCACATTTTTTACCCATCTTGAGGATTATAAGGATGGTAGAGTAACCTTTGGAGATGGGAGCAAGTCTAGCATTATGGGACGAGGTACTGTTGAGTTACCAGAATTTCCTAAGCTAGAAAATGTTTTGTACGTCAAAGGTTTGAAAGCAAATCTTCTCAGCATTAGCCAGTTGTGCGAGGCTGACTTTGCAGTAAAGTTTGACAGGGACGCTTGTAAAGTCTATAATCAAGTCGGTAAACTTTTAGTGCAAGGGGTGAGGACCGAGGATAATTGCTATGGGACTGTACCTACTTTCTCACTTGTCTGCAACAGCGCTACGATCACTCATATGAATTTATGGCACCAACGTCCAGGTCACGTGAACATTAGAGATTTGACTCATTTAGCCAAAAAGGACCTAGTACGTGGCTTACCATCTCTTAAAAAGTTAACTTCCACGGTTTGTGGACTCTGTCAGTTGGGAAAACAAATTTGGATCCCTCATAAGAAGGTGCATTCCATTACCACGTCCCGAGTTCTTGAGCTTATTCACATGGATCTTATGGGTCCTACTCGTACTGAGAGTTTGGGTGGTAAGAGGTGTATCCTCGTGATGGTAGACGATTTCTCCAGATACTCCATTGTAGGTTTTCTGAGAGAGAAATCTGATGCTGTAGAGTTTTTAACGACCAAGTGTTGTATCCTACAAAATCAACACGGACTCACTATTAACAGAATACGTAGTGACAACGGCACTGAATTTAAGGAAGCAAAGGTAGATTTTTATTGTGATAGCCTTGGGATCAAATATGAGTTTTCTGCTAGGAGAACTCCTCAGCAAAATGGAATTGTTGAGAGAAAAAATAGAATGATCCAGGAGACGGCTAGATCTATGCTTCTACGTCGCAAAGTTTCTAAGAGATTTTGGGCAAAGGCAATGTCTACTGCATGCCACACGGTGAATAGGGTTTACCTGCGTCCACACACAGTTAAGACACCTTATGAATTGTGGACTGGCAAGAAACCCAACCTGGCATATTTTCGTATTTTTGGGAGTAAATGCTACATCCTACGGGATAGAGAGCAATTAGGAAAGTTTGACTCCCGGAGCGATGAGGGAATATTGTTAGGATATTCATCAAATAGTAGAGTGTACCGGGTTTTTAACCTGAAGTGCTCTAAGGTTATGGAATCAATAAACATTACCGTGCAAGATGACGAACCTACGACGGCTATTGATTCTAACCTCTAGTGTGAGGATGAGGATTTTTTTGGGAGTGACCTACTTGTCCCTCACTCACACTCTGTGGACCCCACTCCTATGCTACGGAACACACCTGCTTGGGTTCGCAAGAGTTATGACCCTTCTACCATTGTTGGCGATCCCACTCTAGGGGTCAAGACTCGGGCTCAGCTAGAGAACGTTGTTAGCCATCTATAATACACGTCCAAAGTCGAGCCCAAGAATCATAAAGAAGCACTCAAGGATGAACACTGGATATCTGCTATGCAGGATGAGTTGCTTCAGTTTAAAAAGAATAATGTCTGGGAACTTATCCCCCGACCTAGTGAGATAAATGTGATAGATACTAGATGGATTTTCAAGAATAAAATGGATGAAAATGGTACCATAATCCAAAATAAGGCTAGGTTGGTCGCTCGAGGCTACACGTAGATAGAAGGTGTAGACTTTGGGGGGACATTTTCTCCTGTTGTGAGGCTTGAGTCCGTCCGTCTACTACTCACCATCGCATGTCATCTGCACTTCAAGTTATATCAGATGGATGTCAAGAGTGCCTTTCTGAATGGCATTCTATAGGAGGAGGTTTCCGTGGAACAACCAAAAGGGTTTGAAGACCCTCAGCAATCGAATCACATCTACTATCTGAGGAAATCCCTGTATGATTTGAAGCAAGCACTCCGTGCTTGGTACGAGAGGCTTACTTCCTATCTCTTAGCCCGTGGCTTCAAGAGAAGGGGAGTTAATATGACGTTGTTCGTTAGGAGAGATGACGGTGCAATTTTGGTTGCCCAAGTCTATGTGAATGACATATTCTTTGGATCCACATGCTCCTAGTATGCTCACCACTTTGAGGAGGAGATGAAAAGTGAGTTTGAGATGAGCATGGTAGGTGAGCTTACTTTCTTCCTCGGTCTCCAGGTTCGTCAGCTAGAGGATGGGATGTTCACCTCTCAATCCAAGTATGCTAGAGACCTAGTGAAGAAATTTGGTTTAGACTCTGCTAAGCATGCACGTACACCTATGAGTACTTCTATCAAGCTTAGTAAGGACACATCAGGCAAGGACGTATAGCAAACCTTGCATCGAAGTATGATAGGTAGTCTTCTCTACTTGACTGCCAGTCGTCCCGACATAGCCTTTAGTGTTGGAGTCTGTGTGCGATATCAGGCATCCCCGAAAGAGTCACACTTACTCGCTCTAAAACGTATTATCAAATACGTGAGTGTGACTCTCTCATACGGTATTTGGTATTCCCTTGATACTGATGACCGTTTGTCTGCTTATTCGGATGCCGACTGGGTCGGGGAAGCAGATGGTTGTAGGAGCACTTCTGGTGGGTGTTTCTATTTTGGTTCTGCTCTTATCTCTTGGTTGAGAAAGAAGCAAAACTCCATCTCTTTGTCCACTGCGGAGGCTGAGTACATCGTCGCCGGGAGTTGTTGCACGCAACTCTTGTGGATGAAGCAAATGTTGGAGGATTATGGGATTTCACAGGATACCATGATCACTTCCTGTGATAACACGAGTGCGATTCACATATCCCGCAATCCCGTCCAACATTCTCGCACAAAGCACATCAGGTTATGTGAGCACTTCCTACGTCAGTTAGTTGAGGAAAAGGTCGTATCCCCGAGTTTCGTTCCTACCGACCGTCAGTTAACCGATATTTTCACGAAACCTTTAGATGCCCTTAGATTTGAGAGTCTTAGGAAGTCTTTGGGGATTTGCATAGTTGACTGAGGGGTTGGTCCGTGTCTAGCATAGGATGCATTGTCATTATCATATCCTTTTATTCCTATTGCTAGATTGTATATCTAGTGTATTTTTTTTTTTGCTTTTTATATTTCTTTTGAAAACTACAAAAAGATTTGATTTTAAGAAAAAATTTAAAAAAAACACAAAAAGATTTTATTTTGATAAAATTGTTGAAAAATCCAAAAAGATTTCTAGTTTGCATTTTTTTTGGATGAGCATTTAAGATAGCCAAGTCACAACTTCACTTCATATATCCATGTGACTGTTTGATAGATATTTGAGACGCTACATCATTTCATCCATGTGCTTTACATTGTTTGGAGTCTTTGAGATGTAATTAGTGATATTTTCCTACATGTTTGACTCCTATATCCTTTATTGCACACATGCACAACTTTACTTGATTATTGTACTTGTCTATCTCATATTGGCTTGAGTGTTTCTATCTCAATTATGTCCATACAACGTACAATATGCTATAAAACTTGACAAGATTGGAATGCATGTAAAAATCATTTTTTTAGGAATGAGTGTTTGTTTAAGAACGGGGAGGGGCTGCGAAAGGTCTTTATCTATTCTTTGCGCAAAAGCCACCGGTCAAAAGGACCTAAAAAATGGAGGAATCTTATTATCCGAGGTCCAAAGAGGTTAAAAGAGCCCTGGAAAAAAAAGGTAAAGGCAATAAAAAGAAATATATGCCAAATATGGGCCAGTTTGGTTTCACCATCAATTCTCCAAAGTTTGAGAATTTAGATTGCCTCTATTAAAAAAATATAAATCTGAGGGAGTTTGATTGGAAAATGTCTAAATAGGTTTGCACTTCCTTGAAAGTCCTGGAAAAAGCTTGAAATTCGTTCTGGATGTTATTGGTGTAGAAATCACTTTGAGCTTTGGTTTGTTGATTTGATTCAGTCAATGTCTTATTTCATTTTTACTTACACCAAAAGGACGCATTTGAGTTCATTCATTAGGAGTATCTGATATTCATCGTGCACATATGTCATGTTTGTATGCATTGATTTTCCTATCGAATGTGATCACACCCATTCATTTACGCTATCATCGGCTTGGTTGTTTTGTGTTCATTCATGGTGTGTTCTTGTTTGTTTGAAATTTTTTGACAAATTCAAAAAAATAGTTGTTTAGTCCTTGTGACACCCTTGCTTTGCTTGTTTGATTTATTCTTCTCATTTGTCTATTTGGGGACATCATAAAAAGGGGGAGAAGGAATTATCATATTTTGGGGGAGTTTTTGAGTTTTTGAAATTTGATAAAGTATGCCTTCATCATTTGATATCTATGTTTATCTCATTTCAAACTCGATACGTCACTTGGTATTTTGCTTTATCTCATGTGTGTAGGTACTTTGTTGATGATCTCTGAATTGCACACCCTGATGAGAAAAGCGTTAAGATTCCTGAAGATTCGAAGAGCAAACGATGAAGTCTTATTCAATTGTATCGTTCCAGTTTTGGGTTCATGGAAGGGTAGATTTGTATAGGCATTTTTGTTGTTTGATAATTCGGATGTTTGTTTTTATGTATGTACGACATAGACATAGGGGGAGATTTGTAAGGACATTTTTGTCCATTATCAATTTGTTATATCATATGTCGTTACACCGTTGAAGAAATTCAAGATTCATATCGTCATCAACGGATCCGAATATCAAAGAAGAGGAGGAATCAAAATTCTGACAGGTCGGACCGGTCTGCCCAGAGAAAAAGAACCGATCCGATCCCGAACTGGTCCGCCCATCTACCGGACCGATCTGCGTGCTGCAGATCCAGTAGACCCCGGACTGGTAGCGAACCGAATAAGGGCCTTGAGAAAATGAATCGGTCTGCCCCCTCCCAGGCCGGTCCGCATCAGAGGTAGACCGGTCCGCCTGGGATAAAGTTCAACATATCGTGTTCAGATTTTTTAGGCCAAGTTAATCCTTTATAAACCCACTACGGGGATTTGTTTAGCAAGACTTCTTCACACGATTTTCAGAGTTCATAAACTCAAAGTCTTCATCTTTGTGAGTTATCAAACTCATGTTTTGATTCACACAAATTTCCAAATCATTTGTGAATCTCTTTGCAACCCAAGAACACAGTTTTGCTGTTCATACCCTTGTGGAGAAGACTGACCTTCTTCTTCATTGCAGCCCTCCTGGAAAGGGAAACTTCCAGCCGCTGACAACAGATCCGACGCCTGAGGGTAATTCTGTGTCACCCTTTTATTTCATTGTAATCCGTGTAAATCGTACCTTACAAAATTATAGTGAAATAAATGGTTTTTCCCCTTTGGGGGATTTTTCCTCATTTGTGTGTGTTTGAATGTTCCCGCATGCTTTACATGTTATTTAATCACACCTAGATGCATGTATAGGATTTAATTGTGTTAAACTATGTTTAATTATATAATTTCTTAAGTCGAACGCAAGCGCATCCTCCTTCACAAATTCAACTGATTAAAATCCCAATTAACATATTCACTTGGTTATTACAAGAATTAAAATGATCAAGTACAAATGAATTAAAAGCATTAAATTATCGTTTGATAATAATAAAGCACTATAATAATACAACTAGTGGTCATAACAAATAATTTGAGTACTTATTACAAATCTAAAAATTGTTTCAAATTCGGGTTATCATCAAAAATGGATTGACGGTTGATCGGGGACAAAAGGAACTTTCGGTTCCCCGTGAAAAACCCAAATTTGATAACTATCTTGCATACCCGATCTTAACAAATGTAGTTCAATTTTTTTTCACTCAAACACCTTACCATTCTTACACCTAGCACACGAATACGAAAACTCTTCATCATTATGGCATCTCTTTGCGTATTTCATAAATTTATTAGCACATCTGCGAAACACATCCCCTAATCTATTTGTCTCACCCATCCATTCTTTTTATTAAGGATATCCCATCACAGCTAAAACAAACAATCACCTATTATGCGTAAGAAGCGTATATTCGTGGATTAGTATAAACAAATCACATAGTGAATACGTAAGCATAAGAACTAGAATGCTAGTTTATATGCGCACTATGTATAATTTAAATTAGTTATAAATGTTACAGAACCGTTATGTCATGCATTCAATTTTAATTTGAAATTGAAGTTAAAATTCAATTTATAATATTAATTCCTATATCATCCATCTCCTCTAAAGGGTGAGTGGTCCTATCTCATTCAAGACCACATATTTCTATAATATACTTAACAGCTTATGCACATTGTTCCAATTTGAGGAAAATTTGCCAGCATATCCTCACGGTTCTCCAAGTACACGGCATAGATTTGTAAGTACTTAACATCGCATCATCTAGTATGTACCCAGAGAACATTAAGATATGACTGCAAAACTTTCCCCAAAAGTAACAAGTGTAAGTCACGAAGAATATTATTATACAAAAACTATGTCGTCCCAAACTGTCCAAACGAGACAATTCGAGATATCTCATTATATAGGTAATGACTCTCTAACGGGTCTAAGGGATATTGAATGCATACGCATAAGAATTAGAAGGCTAGTATCTATGCGCACTATATGTAGTTTAAAATATGTCTTATCACAATTCGATAGATTTCATTTAATTATGTAATTTAAAGTATGTTTCATTTAATTTAAAGTACGCATAAACACTAAAATTTATTCCAATTTATACTAATTTATACCAATATCAATACCAATTCAAATTCAATTTCAATTTATACGCATTCAAATTGAATTTCAATTTATACCAATTTATACTAACTTACACCAATATCAATACCAAATCAAATTCAATTTTAATTTATACCGGTTGAATTCAATTGAAATTGAATTTCAATTCAAATTTAAATTTAAATTTTGTTCAATTTCAATTCAAATTCAATATCTATACAAATGCAATTTATGTTATAAGATCGGGGCACATTAAATCGTCTAATTCAAATTAAATTTCAATATCACACACAGACTTACACACACACACCCTTACCCCCCCCCCCCCCCACATCTACCACCATCCCCACTGCCCTTTTGCTGCCCCTTCCCCCCCCCCCCCCCCCCCCACACACACAAATGTAGACACGCACAAATACACACACGCACCTACACACACACATACACAAAGAAAATATACATACATACATATATATATATATATATATATATATATATATAGAGAGAGAGAGAGAGAGAGAGAGAGAAGTGTCGCGCTGAGATGAGAGAGAAAATGGAGGGAAAGAAAACGGTGGGATAAAAGAGGTGCTAGGGTTATTTGTTAAAAGAGTTGTCACGGACCTATCAAAGTCATTGACCGTTACAAAACTTTGTCACAGTCAATGACCATGACAAAAAACGCGTGTTTTTTTATCACGGTCATTGACCATGACAAGGCTAACCAGTTTAAAGGTGACAATTTAGCCTTTTTAGTGTAGTGGTCCTTCAACCACTCCTCCACAGTTCCCACCCAAAAGTCCTTCTGCGATGCTCGTCTACAACACACGAGTCCACATATGTCTCGGTGTCCACCGATGCGTCTTGGCAACATCTACGATGTCAAACATGAACTCCATCGCTTCTTTACCGCAAAACCCAACGTTCAAAGTATAGAACAAACTCCAATGGTGCAAACAAAGATCACTATACAATATGTGAATGAAAGAGTGGATCTTTGAAACTTTGAGGATGTTTTTAATCTTTGAAAACCTTAGAAAACTTGTGCAAAAAATGTACCGTATGTAAACTGTTTTTCAGGTTCTGCAACTTACGAAATTTTGAGAAAATCACGCCTTAAATAATAAAGTTAAGTCGGCGCATCGTTCGAACGAAATCTTCATGTCGCTCGAATGAAATGCACATGTCATTTGAACGACATGCTTATCTCGTTTGAACGACCTTCAAATTCCTTTGAACCACTTAAAACTAGAGTTTGTGTTTTACACAACTCTAAACGATCTTTATCTTAGAGTAAACAAAGTTTAATCATTTTAAAACACTTTTTTCGTTTAATCATTTTAAAACACTTTTTAACATTTTAAAAACACTTATTTAATAAAACAACATCCTAAAACATCTTTCGAGTCTCATAAACATTACGCATTCATACCTGAGCAATCTCGAAATGCAATGAAGACGTGAAATGTGCATGAAATGAATTTCGGCATGATTTATCTTTAAAGTTGGGCCGAAATGTTTTTAATAAACTTTATCTCATGGATTGTGTGGGATCGTGACAATAAAAAATCTACTTATAACTCAAATACATGTTTTGTTCTGGAAATAAGTCAAATACTACAATGGACTCAATTGAAAATTTTGTCCTTACAAATCTCTCCCTTTGACTATTTCGAGACAAAATCCAAACAGTGAAATGCCTAAGCCGGGTCGTCAAGATGTATGACGCGTAAATTCCATCCCATAAACTCAAAATAAAAATTACAGGACAAGACTAGTAAATGTTTGTCTGACAAGCATAAGCTATCTGAATGTGATGTGGACTTGAAATCTCGAATCTCTTAACCTACACACATGAAATAGACAAATACCCAGTGAAGTATGGAGGTACAAATGATATAAAACATTATGATACCAATATGAAATATTAATATCAATTTATAAAATTAAAATCAATTCATTTGTTAAGCATGTGAGCAAGTGTGAGAAAAAATACTTTGATACCAATTATGAAAGCATGAAAATATATGATACCAATTTGTAATGCAACAAAAACTATGTGCTCATCAAATAAACTCCCCCCCCCCCTAACATCACATACATCTCTCCCCCTTTTTGTCTCGAATAGACAATTAGTGAAAATATACGTATCTACACCAAAACTGGCGATTTCTCTCACGGGACCGTACGGGGGCTATTTCGAGTTTTCACCCTCTAACGCCTTGTTTTTAAGCTTAAGTCCTCATAATTATCCCGTATTCCTTCTAATTATCCGATACTCCTTCTGACATACTATTCGACAACAAGCCAACAACCAATAATTATCCAACAACCAAACCAAACAAAACCAATAATAATCCCGTACTCCTTCTACCATCTAAAATATTTAATAGATAATGTATATCAATTATATAACTACTTTAGTTAAAGTAAAGAGTACCTGGTGTGTAATGAAGAACTGGTATGTAATGAAGAACTGGTATCTAATTGGTTAGATCTGCAATACGTAAACAATGTGTTATGAAGAAGGGGTATGTAAAATTAAAGAAAGTACCTCACAAAACCACTGAAGAATTAGATATGTTGCCTATAATATGTCGTAGATTTACATATGACGCAGATTTATTCCCCCATTTTAACATCGCAATTCGAACGAACATGAGCAACATACTGCCTATAATATGTAAAGAAAAGTACACAAAGGCAAAGGAGAACAAAAATGTATAATATCAACCCAGTGCCTATAATATCAATGTAATTGTGATTATTACGCCGCCATTTTAAGGCTTTAAAATACATATCCAATCAAGTTGATCACAACAAATCTCAAACTAAAATAGAACTGTATAAAATCAACAGAATTATGGTATACATGTCAAGTTAAAATATGAATGAACGGAATCAAGTTGCCTTTGTTCCATGTCAAGTTGTAGCCTCATAATATCTTGACGTAAACGTCAAAAAATGCACATTAATCGCAAGATAAGTGATATACTTTTTATAGGCAAATCAAGAACACACCCAACAAATTTAATAACATGTACACTTATGACACTAGTATCAATTCAATAAATCCAACATAGTATCCAACAACCACCCAACAATATCTCACTATAATAATGTGCACACGTGTTTGCGACTAGTATGTCAAAAAAAAATCACGACATGCATATAACCCCCAATATAATATGATGACATGCATATAACCCACAACAAGGTGGATGTAATTTTTTTTACTTATTAAAATTCCATTTAATTACATTTTGTCAAAAAAAATATAATGTCTAGGGTTTTGAATAATATTTTGTCAAAAAAATACACACACATACAATCTAGGGTTTATTGACATAATTTATACATACACACACATACAATCTACGGTTTATTGACATAATCTATACATACACACACATACAATCTAGGATTTTCTAAACCCTAATATTTTTTTTGCCATAAATTTATACATACACACACATATAATCTATACATACACACTCATACAATCTAGGGTTTATTGACATAAAAAATAATTTATTTGTTCATAGTTACATACATAAACACGCATATACACATAAATATATGCATACACACATATATAAACATAAATTTATACATAAACACATATACAAACAAGAATAATAACCAAAATAGAAATTGATTTTCAATGGCCTACAATCAGTTTTGGGGGGTGACGGCTTATGCTAGAACAAATACACGCATACCTTTCAAAACTCATCAAATCGAAATGCACACAGCTCCCACAAATCATCAAATCGAAATGAACACACACATATACACACATACCTTTCAAAAATCTCAGCAAAGAAATCGAATCGTAAAAATCGCCCCAAACCCTCTTTGACGAAATCGCAAACACCCAAATAGGAAATGGGACTGAGATAAGCGACTTTTTTTCTAATGGCTATATCTGGTCACGGGCTAAAGTCGTGACCCACCAGCGCAACCCATTAGTCCTCCATCTGCTAAATGGTCATGGATTAGAGCCGTGACCCCCATCTGCGACCACCATAAGGGATATCATGTGTGACCTGCTGATGCTCAAATGAGGGATGGTCACGTCCCATAGCCGTGACCCATACCAAGAAATGGTCACGGCCCCAAGCCGTGACCCTCAATCTGTGGTGCGCGACCCTTTTTCATCCACCCTAGTGCTTGAATGAGGTATGGTCACGACCCATAGCCGTGACCCACACCCAGAAATGGTCACGGCATTTAGCCGTGACCCTAAATGTGTGTACTCTCTTCTTCCTCATGCCATGGGTCACGGACTTGGACCGTGACCCAACCGCGACCAAGCTTGGAGAGAATTTTGGCGCGATTTTGGTCACGACCCAAGTCCGCGACCACTGTGGTCACGGACTTGGTCCGTGACCACTTTTCGAGCGTCGATAATTTAGTGTGATAATAAATATGGTCACGCCAAATTTTGAGGGGGTCATGGCCCAAGTCAGCGACCAGCTGGTCGCGAACTTGGGCCGTGACCCACTGGGCGTGACCATTCGCAGGATTTGGTGTAGTGTACCAATTTACCAATATATCTAGAATAAGAATACTCAAAGAAGAAAATCTAGATAAATAAAAACATAGCCAGTTAAACAGAATCTCAAAGTACCAAATCGTAGCTAGCGAATAGTAGTCACATAAAGAGAAATCATCAAAATCAGTAATGATGTAACGAAATGAATTATGCTGCAAAATTCATAATGGATAAATATCGTAAACTGTATAAAACCACCCAGAAGTACCAAAACAGAATGATATGACATTAAAACTAAGCAGGTACGAAATTAGGAGAATCCTAAAAAAAATCCTCTAGGGGTCACTTAAACGACAATGCATTGTCGCTCAAACGACAATGAATTTCGCTCAAACCAGTACATCAAGCGACCTAAACACTCGAAAAATAGTAGCATCTCGCGCGGCAAACCTTTCAAGTGACACTTCAAGCGACCATACCCGACACTTTCCTTTCTATCGCTTGAACATCGTGAGAACAAAACTTTGCACGACATTGAGTTATCGTTATAACGAAACCCAGTGGTCGTTTAAACGACAATAAATTTTCTCAATTCCAGTTTTGAAAATCATGAAGTTTTATCCAATGAAAAAAAATACTAAAAAACTTAACTGGAAAGAGCAAATGGAGGCAAAACAGAAAAAATAAACAAGTCAAACAATGCGAGTTTCATGCCAACATAGTATCAATGTGTTCAAACATGGATATGGAGTGAATGGTTGTGAACTACAATAAATGAATCATAACAAAAACACATTGAAACGTTCAAGAAGCTCTAATTGATAGCAATATGTTAACAAACTCAGTTTTAGCCACATGTGACAATTAATATTTTGAGCTAAATGAACTAAACAATCAACATGCACATAAATCCATCATATTGACGATTCTATAAACAATAGCATCATGATGTAATGTTTCAACATAAGAATTTGTGGTGCAAACCTGTGACACCCCGACTAATTAAATACCGGGTAGCTACTCCTTTATTAAATCAATTCAAAATGCCAAGTTGGTTCAGTTAATAGCATCACTGTCGAAAACATTTTAATGATTACTAACCACCTCGTATTTAAAAAGTGAGTTGCCAAATTTTAAATTAAATCTGATTAACATGCAATAAATGAATAATAGAAATGTAGCACAACCATTCACGATAAAGTCTCAATAGTGTAATTAACAAGTAATAAAGAATCCGGAGGAATTACTCCTCCCAACAATCCCACAACTGAAATAATAAAACAAGTCTGAATCCTGAATTAATTACAATCCACAATTTGAATAACTGAAATATAAAATGTCTCTAAAAGAAATGGTCGACATGCCCTACAAATGATGAAACTGAATATGGAGTCCAGACTAGAAAAGGAGGCGTTTATTATCAAGGCCCTGTAACTTCCACAACAGCTAAAGCTCGTCACCTGAATGAAAATCCTATGCATGGTGTCCTTGTGGCTGGGCACCTAAAAAGGTTTTTACAAAAAAAATAGATTTGAAAGTAAACGGGTCAGAGGCCGAAAGTGGAGAGTATTTTAAAAACAGCAAGTTCTTTAATAACATTAAAACAATGAATGCAAAGTACATGTTAGGACGTGCTATCACATAAAATACTCACCTCTCGACTAATTGTGCACTCCTAACGTACCGTACCCATTCAAGTGATTCTCATATCTAACTAAACCGACATAAGTTCTAACCTTTCCACTCGATTCACAATATGAATTCCCAATATTATCACTTAAACAGATAGCTTTAATTAAACTCGGATTCTCAATTGTTAACATTACAATTCACGACATGTTATCCCTTTTTAACTTCTCAAGGAGTTACTCTGCTATCCATACTCTGCTATCCATCCCCGTACATCACGTACATAAGGATTACAAATTTCTAATCTCTCAGGAGTTGTTAGAATAAGCACAACACACAAAAATGGAGGCGAACATAATTCAACATATCCATGGGTCACGTACATACCTACGTTCCATAGTCAGCTGACTTATTAACTCACAAATAAGTCATTCTAGCATTATGTTCTTAAGGTACCAATCTTAATCCGGGCACACAAGGATTAGATGGCCCTAAGCGAACGTAAACCTCCCGTGATAGCAAGTATGGTAGGTATGTCATACACATAAAATCATATACATATACTAAGCATGCACACATCTTAGTAATTTCCATAATTTATTAGTGGTATACTTATCATTCTTATACCAATACACATGTCCCCGGTTTATATATACACATCATCCATTATCCTCACGTCGTAATTAGTTATTCGCGTCCTAACCCACAATTACCATTTGGTTCAAATCATTCTTCTATATTTTACTCCCCAATATATCCCGAATATCCCAACTGTATCAATTAGTCATCAAGGTAAGGTTATCTCTACTATTAACCAAGGTTACGGGACACTAGAAATCAAACCAGGCCAAAAAGGCCAAACTGTCAACTCGTTAGAAGTCTCGTTCGAATGAGAGTTCGTTCGAACGAAGTGGGCATCTAACGAGATCTCGTTCGAATGAAAGACATCGAATGAACATCCCACTCGTTAGAAGGCAAACTGTCAACTCGTTAGAAGCTCATTCGAACGAGCTCGTTCGAATGACCTGGGCAGGTCTTCTAACAAGGTGACAGTTCGAGCCCAGAATTTCTAAATTCGTTTTCCCTCCAACTTTCTCTTCTCAAAACTCATCCAAACATTATCCCAATAGTGTTTTAAGGTTTCTAATCATTCATAAACATACTTAGGTCGTATATTAACATATATATGGGATCAAATCATCCTAAACCACATCTAATCATCAAATCTCCCTAATTTTCCCCAAATCTCATGAACATGAACCCTAGAAATTTAAAGTCTTCAATTTCCATAAATAAATCCATTTTTGTAACATAAAAAGTAGTAATTCTTTTAGTTCAATCACCCAACAACAATTCTACATGCAAACCTATATCAAAATCTGAATTTATAACTCCAAATTACATGGGTTTTTACAAGTCTCCCAATACAATGAAATTTTCATAAATGTCTAAGAATGGAAGAAGCATTCGCTTGAAATTAACGTAATTAAACCACTTGCCTTGGATTATTCTCTGAATTTGGTGTAGAATGATGAAGGTTGCACTCTCTCTTTTCCTCCCAAGGTTGAAGGTTGAAGATGGAGGTTGTGTTTTCTCTTTGGAAACTCTCTCTAACCTCTCCTATAACTCCCGTGGCTTTTTAGTTGGTTAAGTGCTAGTAATGGCTCAGTGGGTCACTTAATATCTTAATATTTAACTCCCAAAATTCGTTGGTTAATTATCCTAAAATTTTAAAATTACTAAACTACCCTTTTAAGTTGCCGGTATGGCCTAAAAATGCCCCGGGACCCGAACTAAACTTCCGGCTATTATTTTCTGACTATTTCGACCCTTCTGGACTCGTTGGCGCACTCAAAATGACCATACAGTTGATAAAAATAAAATTCACTTTTTAATTTAAATAATTATATTCTTGACGCGACTGTCACGCGTGTCCCAACAAAATTTCTCAAATTGTCGTACTTCAATCTTGCGACAATTTCAATAGTTTCAATATTCATATAACATCATATGTATACACATTATAATAAAATACCAACTCACATCTCGTTAGTATTTTATCCGGATTAATTCTCAATTAATTCACATTTAATTTAATTAATCCCATAAATAAATATCGATAAAAATGCGGGGTATTACAAAACCCGTCTAAAATTTTCAACCAAACTCCCTCAAATATATATTCCCTTTTCAAGCTCTTTTGAGGTTTCTATTTTTCTCAAGTTAGAAAGATCCTATTGGACCTATTTCAGCATATGATATTTTTTGATGCTTTTATTTTTTCTTTTGGGCTCTTTTAAATGGAGGCTTTCATGAAGAGTTAATTTTGTATTCTCGCAGTCCTTTTCCCGTGAACACTCATAATTGTTTTCAATTTGTGCAATTATCAATTCTCACAGTAAACAGTTCTTTCATGCACACCTCCTCCTATGTTTACTTACGCATAGATGACAAAATTGAGATAAGAACGTCTCACCAAACTCAAATATGCATGTCGAACATTCAAATAAACTCGTGCATATGTGTAAATATGGCATATATACAAAGTCGAATCCAAATGCATATCAACTTCGAAACAACCCATAATACAATGCGTAAGATCATTCAATGTATAAATACTTATGACCAAATGTCCTAGCCCCATGGATAACGAAATGACGGGGGTCCAAGCACATCTATATGCCACATCAAACATGAAAAACTCATGACACAAAAAAAAATCAAAAATCTTTTTATGTTTTTCTAAAAAAATATTTTTGACCCAAAAATAAAATCTTTTTGTATTTTTCAAATAGGACTCAATAAATGAAAAAAAAAATAATACGAAAGATACACATGTCACTACACTAGTAAGATATAAATCATGAAGCAAACACTAGCGTATGACAAACATGGCTACACAATCATCCTTTAGATTTAGCATGTGAAGAATCAAGTGCAAGCAACAAGAACCATGAAGTTTAATTCCTAAAGCCTCTAAGTCCGATATCCTAACCCAAGTAGGTGTGAAATTATGTATGGGGGTTTTGGGAACCGAAACGACTTTATTCCTTAACTTCTTAGGAGCATTCCTAAGGTCTTAATAAAAACGTATGAGGTGACTTTTCCTCTCACAATAGGAACAAGTGTAAACATGGCGGGAATGATTACCAAAATGTCAACCACTCCTCATATTCCTAGTGGGCTCTCTCACACGATTGTTATTGGCTTTGGGAATGGGGACAACGTGATCATCGTAGCCTATACCAAACCTATTTCCCTTGACTTAGATGTTGCCTAACATCATATCCAACCTTTTCGATCTAGCTTCCAAGTCAAACTTTACCTTACTTGAGCCTTTCAACTTCTCCTTTAATTCACTAATCCTAGACTCAAGCAAACGTCTAGACTCCTCAAACTCCAGAACTTATTTCTTTAAAGCCTCCATCAAATCACGAAGACTATATCTCTCTTTCTCAACATACTTTAGCTTCTCCCTAAGAGTCTTCTCTCGTGCCTTAAGATATTCAATCAACGCATCATTATTCCCTATAGCACACTCATTCAACTTAGCTTACAACTTCAAGTTTTCCTTTTTGACCTTTACCGCTTCCACATATAAATCACTAAAGTCAACTTGTAACTATCCTATATCAATCTCCTTATCCTCACTAGCTTCACACTCACTCACTTAGGATTCAACGGCCTTTAAAGTGTTATGAACATGAGAACTTCATGGTAAGATTTATCATCGTCGCTCACATGACATGCCATGAACGCTACAAAGTTGCGCTCAATGGGGGAACTCTCTCCCTCTTCCAGTTCACTATCACTTAAGGTGGCATTATAAGTTATCGGTTTATGACCTCCTTCTTAAGTCTAGTGGGACACTCAAAACCTGTAACCATACCCCTCACACCCAAAACACCTATCTGACTCATCCCTTTTAACTTTATCACTCTTATCCTTAGGGGCGGGATCGACTTTGCTGTTCTAGAATTTCTCAAGTCTTTTGGAATCTTTCGATTGCTTTTGGAACTTATAAATTTCTTGAACTTGCCAATAAGGCTACATCGTCAAATTCATAATCGAATCGTCATCTAAAACTTTAGTCTCCTCCTTCCGGGCTTTCAAATCAATGCCCTTTTTCTTTCTTTGGCACTTGCTTGGAGGTAAACGTATCGACTTCATAGGTTTGTAGGTCACCTATAATCTCTTCAAGTTTTGTCGATTCAAGCATACCTAAGGAGTTCAAAATGGTCATTTTCGCATCAAACCTACTTGATAAAGATCTTAATATTTTCTTTATAACTCGGTTGTTGGGTATCTTCTCTCCTAAGTTAAACGACGAGTTGATAATATTGGACAACCTAACATAAAACTCATCAAACGAATCACTCTCTAACATCTTAATCATCTCAAACTGTACAGTGAGGTTTTGAAGTTTAAACGCCCTAACCATGCTTGTGCCCTCGTGAGTAAGTGCAAGTATGTCCCAAGCCTCTTTCTAAGTTTCACACGTCATGATTCTATTATACTCTTCCGGTGTAACATGTGAGGAAATAACTTTAAGACCTTTAAAGTTGTATAGGGCAAGTCTATGTTCGGCTTTGGTCCATGACTCAACAGGTTTTAAAGTAGTGGCCTCACCCTCTCGTGTAACCGATGGAGTCTAACCCTTTTCAACAGCTAACCACACACACTCATCAATTGATTTTAAAGAAATTCCCATTCACTTTTTCCAGTAAGCATAATTAGTGCCATAAAAAACAAAAGCACATAAACTTTTAAAATTTTCGAAATTCATCCTTAAAAACACAATTGATCAACACAATAAAAATATGTTTCTAGCTCTGATATCAATTTGTAGGGCCCTTTTTATTTCAAATGTGTTTTAAGGATGTTAAAACCAACTTTCTTTTTTAAAAAACTTTTTCCAAAATTTTAACCGCACCAAGTATGTGGACCAATTTTATCTTATTTAATCCTAAACATGCATCTAGTGATTAAAGCAAGTGAAATGAAAAAATCTCACAAAAGCGACGCCGGATTTACGAGGAAACCACTAAGGGAAAAAATATCGAACGGTCCAAGCCAGATAATCATTTTTATGTGGTATTACAAAGTACAGACGATAGATTTACTCAATAACTCGATCCCCCACAAGTCTTGATGCTCTTCTGATACTTCAACCACTCATTCACAGTGCCCATGCAGAAGTCCTTCTACGATTCTCGTCCACAACATACACGTCCACGTATGTCTCGGCGTCCACCGATGTAGCTTGGCAACGTCTACGATGTCAAGCACAAACTCCTTCACTTCTTCACCGTAAAATCGAACGTTCAAAGTAGAGAACAAACTCTAATGGTGTAAACAAAGATCACTATAGCATATGTGAATGAAAAATTGGATCTTTGAAACTCTAAAGATGTTTTTAGTCTTTGAAAACCTTAGAAACTTGGGCAGAAACATATTTTATATAAACTATGTTTGAACTTCTGAAACTTACAAAATTCTAAGAAAACCACGCCTTAAATAATAAAGTTAAGTCGGCGCATCGTTCGAACAAAATCTTCCTGTCGCAAGAAATTCACGTGTCGTTTGAATGAGATGGTTATCTAGTTTGAACGACCTTCAAAGTCTTCTGAACCACTTAAAACAATACAACTCTAAATGATCTTTATCTCAGAATAAACAAAGTTTAATCATTTTAAAACACTTTTTAACATTTTAAAAAACTTATTTAATAAAAAAACATCCTAAAACATCTTTCGAGTCTCATAAACATTACGTTTTCGTACCTGAGCGATCTCGAAATGCAATGAAGACGTGAAACGTGCACCAAATTAATTTCGACATGATTTATCTTTGAAGCTTTGCTGCAACGTCTTCAATAAACTTAATGTCATAGACTGTGTGGGATCGTGACAATGAAAAATCTACCTATGACTCAAATACATGTTTTATTCTGGGAATAGGTCAAATACTACAATGGACTCAATTGATATTTTTTTCCTTACACCCAGCCCTCCTTATTTTTGACAAACTCGTTGAGGTGCCCAAATTGAGCCAGATACTTAAGGTGGGATTTTAAAGCTTTGTAATTTTCAATCGTGTGGTCGTTATTCTTGTGGTTTGCACACCTCAGCGCCACATTCCTCTTCTAAGGATCGCTTATCATCTTTTGGGGCAAATTAAAATATTATCGACCTCTAATCTTATAAAAAATCTTGTATCTTAGCTCAGAAAAGGATGGCCTTCAAAATCTTTTCCGGATCTTTCTTCTAAGTTCCTTTAGGCTTCCCGTATAACTTTTTCGATCCCCTTTTGTTTTGCTCCCTTTTTATCTTCATTTTTAGGTTTCTTTGGTCGATCATCTTCCTGGAAAACTCCCTCCATTATGTCTTAAACCTTAGCTTACTTTTCGATCCTCACCATGAGGATGTCAATCATGATAGCCTTCCTCTTCGTGTGGGATTGATGACTCATGGAAAAACTCGACAATACAATTTTTAAGGAATACACTGCAACTTGCTCAGTACAATCTTCGACTTCGTTGCACACCTCCTAGTATCTCCTGGCATACTCTCGAAGCATTTACTGAGACTTATTTTTCATCATAAGAAGTAACTCCATTCGTTTTATGAGTGTTTCTTGTGATAAACATGGTCATGAAGGCCTCTACGAGTTGCTTAAAGCAAGTAATCGATCAATGTGGTAACTTCACGAACCACTTCTGAGCAACGTCTCTAATATTGGAGGGATATATTCACCACATTATACTATCTTTTTTATTCCATAACGCCATATCCTCATAATGTTGCATGACTTAGTTGGTGGGATCCGTCTTCCCATCGTAAATGTTTTAATCGTGGAGCATCAAACTTTTTAGGAGGTTCAAAATCCTAAATATCCCAACTAAACAGTGACTTCATCTGGCTAATAAGATAAGGATGTATATCGAACTCTTCTCATTAGGTCACAGAGATATCTCTCCTCTCAGCGCTCACCGAAGCGAGATTTTTGTGTCGGGGGTCTCCTTCGAGGAGAATCTTCCCTTTATTGCAGCGCACTCCTCACTCGGTTGCAAGCTCTTCTTTATTAAGGAATAGGAGTGTATGATCTATGGCCACACTTGTGCTTCTCCCTTTGGACCTCTCCTCCCAACTTCTCTAGGCATCGTTGGAGCGCAACATTCTTCTCCTATGGTGCCTATTGGCGGTCCATTCGTCTCATAGACATTTCTAATAGTTGTTAATGAGCCTTAAGAACTAGTTAGATCGCTCAAGCTTATCACTCTCGATTGTCCTTTTATCGTGAGGATGATAGTATGCATCAGAAGATTGGTATTAGTCGCCAATATCTGATGTGACCTTCTGGGATGGAGGAGATGGCCGACGACCCTCCTGGTCGTCATGACTATCGTAGTATGTACCCCATGGCTATGTTGGTGATGACCCTCCTGGTCATCGAGATTTTGGAGATCTTGGTTGGGGGAGAAAGACATCACCGACAACTAGCTAGTGGCAAAGAACTCAGATCGTTCCCACAGACGACGCCAATTACAGGTGATAATCTCCTACAGTTTATGGTATTCAAAGCGCACAAGACAAACAAGCATAATAATAAGTAGAAAGAGTAATTAAATCACACACACAACGCACGATGTACGTGGTTCGACAACGTGTTTACAACCACAGGGTGTTAAGGTTTGTTTTTTATTGCTTAAGAACTCAAGTCGACAGAGTAATAATATTGCTTGACGTTACAATGATACGCGCCCCTCTCATATGGGGTGGGTTTACATGTATAGGACAACTGAGGAAAGTCCTAAGTCTCGTGAATAGCTATCCTTAAGAGTTCGACCTCATCCTTTTATCATAGTCAACTATTATAAGTGATCGTGTAGAAGATTTCCACTCTCACTTGGAGTCTTCATTAATTTTAGGCACACGTGCCCGAACACATGTTGGTGCGATTCTTGACCCCACAATTTTCAGCCCTCAAAAATGATTTTCAACAATAAAAAAATATGATTTCTGGCAATAAAAAATAATTTCAAGCAATAAAAAAATTTATTTCCAGCAAAAAAAAGCGTTTTCTAGCAAAAAAAAATGATTTCAAATAAAAAATTGGTTTTCGACCAAAAAAATGATTTCCAACAAATAAAAAAATCTAATAAAAAGAAAGACTAATTTCCAACCAAAAAAATTCAGAAAAAATTATTTAAAAAAATTAATTTTCAGCCTAAAAAACATTAAAGAACAAAAAATATTTTCAGTAAGGAAAAAAAAACTGTTTTCCAACAAAAACAAATGATTTCTAGCATAAGAAAAAAAGACAAAATAAAAACTAATTTCAAACAAATAGAAAAAAATAATTTCATTAAAAAATTTGCAAACAAAATCCAACAAATAACAAAATAAATTCCAACCTGAAAAAAAATACCCAATACCCAATACCCATTTCCTAAACAATCCTTGTTCTTCAAATCCTAAACATCCATTTAAAAAGGCATATAGATTCAGATACTTTTTTTCTTCTTATCAAGCCCCCCCCCCCCCCCCCCCCACCCAAAAAAAATAAAAATAAAAAATAAGAGAGAAAACCGACTATCCATTTCAACAAACACAATACTCAAATCTAAATATCCATTTAATAAAATCCCTAAATTTAAACAACCGTTTTCCATTCCAACAAACTTTAAAGAAATTCATGTAGATTTGTTTATGTGAGTGTGCGTGCAGATTTATTTGTTTGTCTATATTTGTATTTTCGTGTGTACACAGAGATGAATATAAAGAGAAAAATGAGAGAGGAGGGCGAGGGGTGGTGGAGGGGGCGGGCGGGCAGGGTGGGGGGCTGCCGTCGTGGAGGGGGTGAGGGGGGTTGGGTTGACAGCCATGGCTTCTTCCATGGCTACCATAGGGGAGAGAGAGGATTGCGATAATACGGTTTCTTTTTTCTTTTTTAATGTATGAGGTCAAAATATCAAAATACCCCTTTAAAAGGTCACATGCTATGCACGTGACCCACTTTTTGGTTCAAAAACTAATGGTGTTAACGGTAGGGTATTACTTGTAATCGTTTAAAAAGTTATGGGGGTTAAATGCCGAACTTAAAACTTCGGGTGGTAAAGTAAAAAATGGAGAAAAGTTCAAGGGTGGAGGTGGGGGAAAAGTATAATTAATCCAAAAAAATACAATGAATAATCAACGATTTTTGACCTAAAACAAATAAGGTGAAATTAAAAGTTCTAGATTAAGCTCAAAATCATAATCGTAAGAAAATCACTGAATGTTGTAATGTGATCTCTCTCATGAATATTGTCATCTTTTGCAATGTTGTAGAACCGAATGACTTGTGATCTTTTTTTATAATTTCGAAGTGTATAGGGCTTCTAATTTCATTTTGTGTTCGTTTTAGGTTGAAATCTCTTTGAAATTTGCCAACAAATTTAGGATTCTTAGGGGAGAGAGAGAGAGAGTTGTGATTTGTATTGTACATGTACATGATTGAAGCAGTGTAGGCTGTGGTGAGATTATCACGAACTAGGTGGGTTGTAGTGTAGTATTGTGAGGAGACGCTTTGATGGGTGGTGATGGTGTTGTGAGGAGACACTACGGTGATTGATGATGGTGATGATAGTTTTAAAGTTAGGGTCAGGGTTTATTAAAAGTAAGTTAAAGAATGAAAGAGTTTAACGGGAGAGAAGAAAAATAAGTTCAAACAAAAAATAAAAGGGGCATATATTAAATAGTCTCTCGAACTTTTTTTAATACACGTTTAGTCCAAGTCTTTTTATTTTACACCGGACTTTTTGGTACAAAATAAAAGGCTTGAACTAAGTGTGTATTAAAAAATGTTTGAGATGTTATAAATATTGTATTTTTCATAATTAAGTGGATGTCCACTCCTATTAGTGTTACATTAAATGTGCAACCACCTAATACCTAAGCTAATATAGGTGGTTTGGTGAGATGCATTTAATGTAATTTAATCTCTACCATCCATCTCATTGTTGATCCAATGGATGTGGTGAAAACTAAGTAATTATAAATAGGACCCTCTTGTGAAAGATTAAACACACCAATTAATGAGAAACTCTTCCTCTCTCTAAAATTATCTTTGTGTCCCATTTATTTTAACACGTTATCAGCACGATTTTTCGAAGGCTTCCAGTGGTTTTTCCTGAGGTATTTTTTTTTGGAGGTAATCTTTTTCTCGAAAAAAAAATGGGCTAAATTTTGTTTGACCACTGTTTTTTAAGATTTTGAAAATTGTTTTTATTTGGATAATCTAAATAGATTTGGTGTTAACTAAGTGCGTCTTTCAGTGTTTAATTAGTGGCTGCATTTTTTTTGTATGTGAGGTATTCACTTGGCCTTAACTCAGTGATTTATCTTGGCCTTAACTCGCTGATTTATCTTGGACTTAACTCATTAACTTAACGTGGACTCAACTCATTGTGTTAACTCGGACCAACTCCATTTAAATAATGGACTAATCTTGGATTTAATTTTTGGACATTTTTTTTTACATGATAATAACATGTACCATAAAATCAAACTTGAAGTTTTGATTTTTGGGACCGGAAGTTCCTAGTAATTAGGACCTAAAGTTCCTGCATGATATTCAATTTTGAACGAGAAGTTTCAATAATTTTGGAGTTGAAACTTTTGTTAGCGTGAGTCGCGTACTTGCGTGATTTTTGTAAGATATTTTATTGGGGTTAAAAATAATTTGACCATATTTATTGGATGCTAAAAATAGGCCTAAGAGTGTCATGGGGTCAAAACTCGAAAAATGAATAAATAAATAAAATATTATTATTTTATTAAAAAAAATGCTCAGAAAATTCTGAAAATCATCATACCGACTCAAAATTTAATTTTGAGCAACTTTCCCTTCTTCAACATTTCCGAAAAACGTCATTTAGATCCGATTTAGGTCATTTTTCGGTTCGACCAGATTTTTTTTCTAAACTTTAATCATTTTGTTGCCTTATATAAAGGGATGGTGGGAAACCTTTTTTTTTTCCATTTTGAAAGCATCTTTCGGCACAATGTTTGGCATCCAACATATTTTAATTCCTCTCATTTTATATATACCTTAGCCCCTTATAATTATGTGTTCAACCATAGTTTTTGGAGGAGTTATTTGGGGCTATTTAGGTGTTGCATCTTGAAAGAGTTTTGGTGATTCTTGGGCCTGAAGTTCCAAATCATAAATTAAAGTTTTTTATTATTATTTTTGGGACATTAGACGTACTCAAATAATTTAATATGGACCTGAAGCTCCAAATATATATTTGTAATCAAACCTGAAGCTTTGACACAATGGGGTGTGGAATTTAACATAATATATATTAATTGGACCCGACGATCCGTATATTTATGTGTTGAACCCAAAATATTAATCACTTGACATTTCAATCATATTTTTTTACATTGTTTAAATTATGCATTTTGTGTTTCTAATTATTATTACTTAAATGATCAGTTTCCAAAATGTCGAACATAACTAAACTTGAATTTGAGGCACTTGATATAAATGGAAACAATTATCTCAACTGGTCTCAAGATGCAGAACTTCATCTACAAGCTCGAAATCTCGGTGATGCCATTACTAGTGATAACACTATGTCCCGGAAGGACAGGGCTAAAACCCTCATCTTTCTGAGGCATCACATACACAGTGATTTAAAAAGTGAATATTTAACTGTGAAAGATCCGTTAGGTCTATGGAACTCCCTGAAGGAGAGATATGACCATAAAAAATCAGTCATACTTCCATGTGCATGCCATAAATGGCTAAATTTGAGATTTCGAGATTTTAAGACAGTGTCAGAGTACAATTCTGCTATGTTTAAAATCACTTCGCAACTAAAACTCTGCGATGAAAAGATAGATGATGCAGATATGCTAGAGAAAAGTTTCTCTACTTTTCATGCCTCAAATATGCTCCTGCAGCAGCAATATCGAGAACGAGGTTTTAAAAGCTATTCTGATTTGATATCATGTCTCCTAGTAGCTCAACAAAATAATGATTTGCTGATGAAGAATCATTCCTCACAACCCACTGGATCTATAGCACTCCCTGAAGTGAATGCTAATTCAGCGCGGAATTTTGAAAGAGGTCGAGGAAATATACGGCAACGCCGTGGCAACCCCAGAAGCGGTGGCTATCGCAACCAAGGGCCCAGACAAAATACAAATTTCCTGAACCACCAGAAGTGGAATGGCCCAAATAAAAAAGCAAATCAGAATACAAACATAGCACAACCGCGAGACACTTGTTATATATGTGGTGGCAGTGGTCATTGGAACCGTAATTGTCGTGCCTCCAAGAAATTTGTGCTAAAATATCAAGCTTCAAAAAGGGGAGTAGAGACAAATATGATGGACGGTCCAGAAGACTGCTGGAAGATGGAAGGTCCTAAAGACCACTGGAACATTGATAATACCCATCTCAATGTTAATGATTTTTTTGAAGATGAAGATGGCAATCCCATTGCTAATGAAACATTTGATGCAGTGATTGGCAAACCCCCCAAAACTGAATAATTTATGTTTTCTTCATATGGCTACAATATTTTTTTTACTTGAAAGATCCTTATGTTTTTATTTTTCCTCTAGTTATTGTAATAAATTGCATGGTTTTACATTAAATGCTTATATGGTTTGTAACCTTTAATTGTGTTTCTCGTATAAAAGGTATGGATCCTAAATTGAAAGCAAGCGATGACACTTGTCTAGTTGACAGTGGAATAACTCATACTATTTTGAAAGCTCAGAAATTTCTCTCCCACTTAGTGTATGATACGACAAATGTGTCCACAATAGCTGGCCCTGCTAAAATTATTGATGGCTATGGAAGATCCCACGTGATGTTACCTAATGGTACACACTTATTTATACAACATGCCATATACTCAACAACTTCTAGAAGAAATTTATTGAGTTTTAAAGACATCATAATGAATGGGTATCATATGGAAACAAGGCATGAAAATAACAAATAACTCCTTTGCATTACTTCTAGTGTTGGAAGCCGAAAGATCACACTAGAAAAACTCCCTGCAATATCCATGGGGTTATACCACACAACATTTAGTGTTGTAGAATCAAACTATGTCACGGGTCGAAATATTAATGATCCTAATGAGTCGACAGTATGGCATGATCGTTTGGGCCACCCTGGATCCAACATGTTTCGAAAGATCATCAATAATTCGAATGGACATTTTTTGGCAAATCAAAAACTTACGCTACCACGTGATCATTTTTTCACCCCATGCACGCAAGGAAAATTAATTACTAAACCATATTTTCTCAAAATAGCCTCTGAGTCACCATTATTTTTACAACGCATTCAAGGGTTTGTTTGTGGCCCTGTTCACCCTTTTAGTGGACCTTTTAAATATTTTATGGTTTTAATTGATGCTTCCACTCGATGGTCATATGTTTTCCTATTATCCACTTGCAATTTGGCTTTTACAAAACTACTTGCTCAAATGATTAAGCTCAGAGCACATTTCCTTGATCACTACATCAAATCCATTCGCTTAGATAATGAGGGTGAATTTACTTCTCAAGTTTTTGATGATTATTGTTTATCCATAGGCATTGATGTTGAGCACCCAGTTCCCCATGTTCATACTCAAAATGGTTTAGCTGAGTCATTAATTAAACGTTTACAACTCATAACCAAACCATTATTTATGCAATCAAAACTCCCAGTCTCAGCTTGGGGTCATGCCATCCTACACGCTGCCAAGTTAATTCAACTTCGACCAACTGTTTACCATTCTTTTTCCCCTTCACAACTTGTGACTGGATGTAAGCCCAACATATCCCACTTGCGTAAATTTGGTTGTGCTATGTACGTTCCTATCCCACCGCCACAACGTACTAAAATGAGGCCCCAACGTCGTTTGGGCATATATGTGGGTTATGATTCACCATCCATTATTCGATATATTGAACCAATGACAAGTGATGTGTTTACCGCTAGATATGCGGATTGTCATTCTGATGAGACCATCTTCCCACCGTTAGGGGGAGGGAAGAACGTACCTGAAGTAAGGTCCGTTCCAGAAGAACGGAGAGAATTAACGTGGAATACTTCCACCTTGTCTCATCTAAACCCCCGTACCTCACAATGTGAGCATGAAGTACGAAGGATAATACATCTTCAGGGAATTGTAAATCAATTACCCGATGCATTCAATGATGCTGCGAAAGTAACCAAATCCCATGTACAAGCGGCTAATGCACCAGCCATAATTGATGTTCCCGTGGGACAAATTTTGATTTCAGCAACAAATGATTCTGTTGCATGCCAGAAGCTTGGCAAACCTATAGGTTCCAAAGATTTGACTCCACGGAAGCGGAGATCGCATGAAAAATCATGCCCTAATAACCCTCCCGAAGAGGTTATGACTAAAAGATCAACTTTCTCTAAAACCCCTGAAGAGGTTATTGTCTTTGAAAAGACACAAGTCCCTGAAGTGACTATAAAATCCCCTGAAGAGGCAAAGGTACCTAAGAACAATAATGAGATCTCTATATTTTATACATGTTCAAGAGAAATGTGGGATCGTAATGATACAATCATCGATGACATATTTTCATATGCAGTAGCTACACAAATTTCAAATGGCATTGATGATGATAATGAACCACGTACTATAAATGAATGTCGACAAAGTGAAAATTGGCCAAAATGGAAAATTGCCATCAAGGCAGAACTTGAGTCTCTAAATAAACGTGATGTATTTGGACCTATAGTACAAACCCCAAAAGACGTTAACCCAGTAGGTTACAAATGGGTGTTTTTAAGAAAGCGAAATGAGAAAAATGAAATCACTAGATATAAGGCACGACTTGTGGTGCAAGGTTTCCTGCAGAAATTCGGGATTGATTATAATGAAACATACTCCCCTGTTATGGATGGTATAACTTTCAGATATCTGATTAGTTTAGCGGTCTCTGAAAATCTTAATATGAGACTCATGGATGTTGTGACTGCTTATTTATACGGGGACTTAGACACGGAAATTTATATAAAAATCCCTTAAGGATTTACTTTGCTAGAAGCAAAGTTAAGAAGTACGTACTCAATTCGACTAAGACGATCATTATATGGCTTAAAGCAATCCGAAAGGATATGGTACAACCGTCTTAGTGAATACTTATCTAAGGAAGGGTATGAAAACAATCCAATTTGCCCATGCGTCTTTATAAAGAAATCCCCAACGGGATTTGAGATAGTAGCAGTTTATGTGGATGATCTTAATTTAATCGGGACTCCAAAAGATCTCGAAAAAACTGCTAACTATTTGAAGAAGGAATTTAAGATGAAAGACCTCGGGAAAACTAAATTTTGTCTCGGCCTGCAGATCGAGAGAAATTCCAGTGGAATTCTTGTCCATCGGTCTAATTATACTGAAAAAGTCTTGAAAAGATTTGGTATGGATACATCACATCCACTAAGTACACCCATGGTCGTCCGATCTTTAGCTATAAAGAAAGATCCATATCATCCTAAAGATTATAATGAGGAAATATTAGGTCCAGAAGTACCTTATTTAAGTGCAATTGGTGCATTATTATATTTGGCACAATGCACTAGATCGGATATTTCATTTTCAGTCAACTTGCTTGCCAGATATAGTTCTGAACCAACAAAAAGGCATTGGATTGGGATCAAACATATCCTAAGATACCTACGAGGAACAACTGACATGGGCTTATATTATTTTAATCATTCTAATGGTTCTGAGTTATTAGGTTATGCAGATTCTGGATACCTCTCTGATCCTCATAAGGGTCGATCACAGACAGGTTATGTATTTCTTAGCGGTAATACTGCATTTTTTGGCGCTCTACTAAACAAACTTTAGTAGCTACTTCCTCTAACCACTCTGAAATTTTAGCACTGCATGACGCAAGTCGTGAATGTGTATGGCTAAGATCTTTAATTCAGCATATTTGTAGTTCTTGTCAACTGTCTTCCCTTACAGATGTTCTCAATATCATATATGAAGATAATGCAGCATGCATAGCGCAAATTAAGGAAGGCGTCATCAAAGGAGACAAAACCAAGCACATTTCACCAAAGTTTTTCTTCACTCATGAACTTCAAAAGAAAAATGAAATCAAAGTCAAGCAAGTGCGTTCAAATGAAAATCTAGCTGATATGTTTACCAAGTCGCTTCCAAAAGCAACGTTCCAGAAACTTGTGCATGGGATCGAAATGCGGAGACTTCATCAACAGTAAATTTGAGATATGAAAATCACGGGGAGATCCTTAGGGGGAGAATAAAAAATCATGCTCTTTTAGGATATAAGCGCGTTGTACTCTTTTTCCTTTAACTTGTTTTTTTTTCCCATTGAGTTTTCCAGTTAAAGGTTTTAACGATGCAACACTAAGCGCGTCCAACACCAATTCAATGATCACAAAAGTTGTACTATTTTTCTTTCACTTTGATTTTTTCCCACTGAATTTTTCCTTAGTAAAGTTTTAACAAGGCAATAATCATTGAATGGTAGATATATGGTGTACATCCAAGGGGGAATGTTATAAATATTGTATTTTTCCTAATTAAGTGGATGTCCACTCCTATTAGTGTTACATTAAATGTGCAACCACCTAATTCCTAAGCTAATATAGGTGGTTTAGTGAGATGCATTTAATGTAATTTAATCTTTACCATCCATCTTATTGTTAATCCAATGGATGCGGTGAAAACCAAGTAACTATAAATATGACCCTCTTGTGAAAGATTAAACACACCAATTAATGAGAAACTCTTCCTCTCTCTAAAATTCTGTGTCCCATTTATTTTAACATGAGAGATTTTTTTATATTTGATCCAAAATAAAAAATCTAATTTAAATACTTTTGACCATGTGGGCGCCTCTTCATGTGGTGGGTGCGATAACTTTGACCAACTTAGATGTGGAGGAGGAAATATAATTTAGCGTTTGCCTTAAATGGCACCCAATGGAGAAACACCAATTCACGTCCAAAAATAGCATGGTCAAATAAGTCAAACCCTATCAGCATCCCTCCTCCCGTTAGTTAAGCTTAATTAAAAATAAAAATAAAACTTTCTGAGTTAAGCTTAATCAACCAGTTCAAACTTGCTTTGTTTCAAGTATTACAGAAATTGAAATTAATGTAATCACCCTCGGACAATGAAAACAAACAAATACAACGTCAACATCAAAATCATGAAATACATAAACATGGGAAATGGCGCAAGTATATATGGTTGATTACAATATATACATCAAATGTCACAACTAAAATCATTCCAATTAATTGTGAGAAAACTTAAAATATAGAATGATGATGATTGCCAGAACGAGAGCAGCAATTATAGAGCCAACGATCCACTTGTGCCTGCTCATCCTTTTAGTCATAGAATTCAAGATTTTCTTACTCTTGTCAATGGCATCATCTACACCATGAAGCTGCAAAATAATACAATCCATCAATCAACAAACCCACTACGGTTCCCAATTTTTTTTTCTTTCTGATTTCTATTTTCATTTATTTTGATAATGCAAAATTTATGAAAAAATGTTGACAAAAGAGGCTGCGTGGCGCCAAACTTGGTTTGAGTGAAATATCTTGTGAAAAATAAAATGGTAGCAAAAGTGAATACTTTTCACCTAGGTTAAAAATATTTTTGAGCCCAATCAAACAGGGGCTACAATGAAAAGTTGAATTGGCTCCAGATAAGGCTGCTGATAGATGATAAGTGGGATCAGAAATTTGTTAGTAATTACCTTGGTATGGGAATGTAAAAGAGTTTCCCGTTGCTGATGTAAATCTTGAAGGATCGAGATACCAAGCTCTTCAGTCTCGAACACAGTTCTTCTGCTCTCCTTGATTCTCTCACTTGATTGATCCAGTCTCTCAGTTGACATCGCCAATCTTCCTCGTTGATCCGCAGAAACCTGTAACGATATCCATAAGTTACAAAAAGTATTCTCCCCTTAATATCAAGAAGATGAACATCCTCGCTGCAGAAGATGTTCATTTGTCCGAAACAAAAGGGAAGTTAGCGAGAGAGAGAGAGAGAGAGAGAGAGCATAATTACATAAGTGAAATCCATGCTATTGAAATGGGCCAATTTCGATGACTTACGGACTATATTTGGAATTAAAGGTGTTTGATTAAACGGTTGGAAACTGATTCAAAAACAGTTCATTTTTAGGAAGCTGAATCAGGCTTTAGGAAAAGGGACCTAGTCCAAAAAAATTAGGATAAAGCATAGCACAAGAATTTTGCATCACAGGTCCAACAAAAATTGTCCAAAATGCTCCTATACAAACAAAAAGTACCCACTACCTAACCAATTTATTACCCATCCATATCTTTTCCAAAAACACTGTACTCTCGGCGAGATCTCGTTCCATATCCAATGAAGACAGCACGATGATCCTCTCCGCCATTCTCCAGCATCTTTCAGTCCTCTCCCTCCCTTTGGCCCCTCCCTCTCGCTCCTCTCGTCTTCGAGGAAAACTTCCAGATTTTATATTTTCTGGCAATGCTCTCTCTACCAGATTCCAACGCAAGGTAAAGATTTGCAAAGATCGTGTCTCATCTCTTCGATTGTCACTCTCTTTTCTATGTCATGCTTGATTGCAGTTCTATTTTGTAAATATGTGTGCGCGCGCAAGGGAAAAGGTAAACAACAAAATGATTGGTCGATGTCCCGCACATTTGAATGATGATCTTGCGTTGCCAAGAGTAATTGATGGAAATGGGTCCCTATTTTAGGGTTTTATTACATTTTTTTTTGTTTTATTATGTCATTGTATTTTCTTTTATTTTAGTATTTAGAGGTAGGAGTAACAAAAGACAATTTGTAATTAGAAGATTAACTTAGAGCGTAAGTTATTCCTCCCCTTTAAATACCTCTTGTATTCCTCATTTGAGGACACTCTCCATTTGAAATAGAAGAAATCTCTTGATTCTCTCTCTAAAAGTTAGGGTATGGTTTATTTTATTGATCATTGACGTGTAGTTTACTTCAAATTGGTATCAGAGGTGTCGCTCCAACATTGGTATTTGGTGTATCGATGTGTTTTTATCAAATCGTGCGCTACAATCCAATGGCTCTAAGAATATCCAAACTATACGAGGAGGTTCAAAAATAAACGGAAGAATTGGTACAAACAAGAAATCAAAGCCTTCCTCATCTCCTCCAAATTCCCAAACCCTAGCCCTTACCCTATCCTCCACACCTTCTACCCCTGCCCTACCCCCCAACAGCCCTCACCCCTGCCCCGCCCCCCTTTCCCCCACCCCACTACCCAGAACGCCCCCACCTCTGTCGCCCTCCCTTCGCCTGCCACCCAACCCTCTGAACCAGAAAAAAAAAACACTCGCTGCCCAGAAAACCCCAGCCGACCTCCTGCTGCCGCCACCCTAAACCCTAACCCACCCGAACCCAAAATCCGACCCCCCACAGGCCGAAACCCACCCCAAGTGGCCACCCATGCCCTTGCTCCCCAAAACCGCCCGATCTGCCCTATTTCTGCTCGAAACCCATTTGGGTTGTCCCATTTCAACCCAAACCTATCTAGGTGTTCCAAAACGTTGCGTTTTGACCCGGGAGGAGAATTCTAGGGCTGGTTTGGTGAAGAAAGAGAAGAAAGAAGAGGAAAATTTATGGATTGGACACTCTTCAACTTTCAAAAATTATTTTTGGTCCCCCCATAAGTTTTTGGAGCCTTTTTTTTTTTAATTTCCTCACGAATCCCCAATTTTATTTTTTGAAAGCTTGAGGACGAGCTTGGTCTTAAGAGGGGGAGAGTGATGGAAATGGGTTCCTATTTTAGAGTTTTATTACATTTTATTTTATTTTTGTTATTTTCTTTTATTTTATTATGTCATTGTATTTCCTTTTATTTTAGTATTTAGAGGTAGGAGTAGCAAAAGGCAATTATGAGCATTTTTGTAATTAGAAGATTAGATTAGAGCCTAAGTTATTCCTCCCCTTTAAATACCCCCCCTGTATTCCTCATTTGAGGACACTCTCCATTTAAAATATTAGAAATCTCTTTATTCTCTCTCTAAAAGTTAGGGTTTAGTTTATTTTCTTAGCCATTGACGTGTAGTTATTATGGCAGTCATAATATGAGGAGGGACCATCGTTGATTGTTGTGAGAAGTTTGGTGAAATAGATTAACAGAGAATTCAATCGATGGGGATACTCTACGAAGGAAGAAGATTTTACTAAATAGGTATCAAAGTGATAAATATCCATATAAGCTTGTTTGGATTTAATTGATTGATATTGCTTGCTATTCATAGATGAGTGAGAATTTGTTCCATGTATTATTCAGGTTTTCTTGTGTTCCATTTAGTTCACCCATTAACCAATAACTTCGTGTCTCATTTTACTAGGTCTAGACAAGACCATCCTTTATTGTTGTGAGGGGTTTGGTGAAATCAATTAACAGATAATTCAATCAGTGGGATACTCTGCAAAGGAAGAAGATTATACTAAAGAGGCGTCAAAGTTATCCATATAAGCTTGTCTGTATTTAATTTCGGTTGCTATTCATAAATGGATAATAAGAGTTCGTTTCATGTTTTCTTCAGGTTTTCTTGTATAACGGTAATATCTGTTGATTTATACACAGAAAATTTCAGCTGCATTAAGGTTGTAATATATAAAAAGATGTGAAGACACAAAAGCAAATATATATATATATATATATATATATATATATAATAAGTTACAAGTGTGTTTTTATGGTTGAGATTAAAGCCATTACAAGTTGGAAAGACATTTTATGGTTGAGATTAAAGCCACCTAGGCAGGAAATGGAGGGATGAGATCATTTTCCCTTTCTCTATCTCACACGTCTGATATTCTGCTCACACATGGCTCGAGAAATATTGAGAACGTGATTTCATCTTTAACAATTTCACCCACTCTCTCTCTCTACTTACACAGTTCTACCCACTCACTCACAAATCCCAAACAATCCCATCGACTTCCCCTTTCTGATATTCTGCCCACACATGGCTCGAGAAATATTGGGAACGTCAGATCGAAGGAAGGAAGACGATTTTTGGGGGAAGACATTTAACAGTTTTGAAGATGGTTTTGTTTCTTCAGTGACGAAACAAACACTTCATCTCTTCTTCGTTTAATGATGTACGGTTTTAGATTTGGAAGGGAGATCCGAAGGATTTTTGGGGGTAGATTTTTTCCCTCTCAAACCCTCTTTTCGGGCTACACATATCACTCTGTTGAATCGCTATTTTGGTGCTCAAATGCACATCAACCACTGCCTTGAAGGAGAGGACAACACACTTGGGTTTGATTTTGCTGTTTAGATGTTTCTCTCACCCATATTGGGTTTGATTGTGTTTGGATCTTTGGTCTGACTTTGTATTCGAAGTATCGTTTCAGGTTTTTGATCTTTTCATCTCTTAAATAGCTTTTTATTGTGGTTGTTTACTCTACATTTTTTTGTATCTCCTTGCCATGGATCAAAAATAAGGTATTCTCATGATTTTTAGTTCATTGGACTTTTTGAAGTTTACCTGTTATTTAATTTTCACTATTATTTTTTATATTTGTTTGTATTGTTCGAAGATATTTGGTTGCTTCAGGTGATTTGGTTGCTTCATCAGTTGAATAGAAGATACCTCTAAAGCGGGGTACCACCATATTCCAAACCGAGGATTCAATTTCTTCTTTTTCTTTGGTGTATCAAGCTTTCACAGTTGGAGTATGGCTGAAGCATAATGTTTGTTTTAATGATGCTTTTGTTCTTGGTTTGGAAATGTGATGAATGTACCATTTATTTGGTTCAAGAAATTTTCTTTGTTATGTACCTATATTTTTAGGAACTAATGGAATAGTTAGTATATTAAATGAATCTACCATTTAATGAAGTTTCACAATATATTTAATGAAGTTTCACAATATATGATTGTCTCTTTATGCCAACCCAAGAAGACCCAATATTTTTATTTGGTTATCAAATATGTTTTGTACTGTTTCATTAGAAGTTAGTATTCAACCGTTCAACTATTGAACTGGGTTCTACAAAACCATAAGCTGAACTATTGAATGTGGTTTTTTTTGGGTCTATTCAGTTTTAAATTGAACTGTTTAACTTGGTATGTTCAGTTTAAAAGTTAGTTCTAAACACTGGGTACTACAACTTAAAACCCGGTATTAAACTATTGAACCGTTGAATACAAGTGGAGTGTACAATTCGGTATTAAACACTGTAATGGATAAAACACGTCATTAAACTGAACTGTCAAAAAACGGTATTGAACTATTAAACGGTATTAAACACTGTGTGTAATGGTGTATACCTGTTAGGACCTTAGCTGTCCGAGTTTGAAACATCAAAGGAAATTGAAGTAAGTTCCAAATTATACAAAATCATGGTATGACAGAGGTGCCAAGATATATCATGCTAACAAGTATAGGAAGGGTGTTTTTACATTTGCAAGAGATTTTTTTTTGTTTTTGAAATGGTACATTTAGCTTCTATGATTCTATTTTTTGGGGGGGGTCTCAAAATTGCACTTTGACCAAGTTACTCGGATCAAAATCTGTATGTGTTTCAATGTATTGTCCTTTAATTTGAGATTTTTTTTCTTTCAATAGTGTTTTTGACATCTCTGCACATAGTTTCATCTCTCTCAATCTCAGTATTGAATAAATTTTGTACTTATATTCAAGTTTGGGGGCATGGATTGTTTGCATATTTTTATGATTTTTTTGTATCTCCATTTATTTGTTAGTTTATATCAACTTAAAACATGTTTTTCTGTTTCAGCTTATCAGCATTGCAAGCTATGGAATTTTAGTCTTTTTTGTTGTTGGTCTACCTATTTCCTCCAAAGAAAAAGGTTAGTGTGATTCAATCTGCAAATAAGATGATCACTAAGTGCTTTTGCAATTTTAATTAGGTGATCACATATGTTTATTGTCTTAAAATTTAGTACTAATGTTTGTTTATGTAAATGTGAGAAGCACGGGACTTTTAGGACTCTTGGGGCAATTTGGCAGGACAATTTGTTGGTATGGAAAGTTCATCTTAAGCCACTAAAGCGATCAACAGTTTATCAAATGATTTCTTTTCAATGCAGCTGGGTAAGATTTGCATTTATACTTAGAGGATAAAGACTTTGGGAATTAATTTTCAGGTGAAGGTTTAAGCAAAATTTGTGTCTAATGACAAGTACATATGGTATGGTTAAGATTTGTCAATTTTAATAATTAGCAAGCATTGATTTGTTTATTTCATGTTTTATTTACATTTTAGTGACTTTTTTATATTCTTTATTTGAACCAATAAATATGTGTAATGACAACACTTTTCTAGATGCTAGATGAAGGCATGGTTTGATATGAAGTAATCAATGTTCTTCATTCGGTAATCAGTGTTCTTCATTCGGTAACTGAGGACAGCCCTCTCAGAGATGGTATCATGTTCCACTCTCACGGCTGAAACCAAGTGGGAATTTTTTGGTTGTGTTTGAAGAATGGGGTGGAAACCCAAGTGGAATTTCTTTGGTTAAAAGGACAACTTAAAAGAGTCTGAAGAAGCTCTCGATAATTTTCCTCCAAAAAGTCAAATATAGTAAACAGTATGCCTTAAGCAACATCAATATTGTCTTCAATATTGCTTTAACACATAAGGTAAATAAAAGTCACTGAAGGTACTAAAATAATTATCATATACATATTTAGTGATATTTTTTCAACATTTGTAAAAAAGTGTTGCAAATACATACTGCTGCAAGTATACATTATTATTGTTAAAAAAAGTATTATCTACAACTATTAGAACTGATATTTTTAAATAATTTTGGTTTAGGCTTATAGCTTAGTAGCTGTACTTTTCTCGACCTCAAATTTTTATTAGTATATCATCTACAAGATTAGACAAACCAGATTAGCGAACAAATGCATAATAATTTTTATTCAATGTTAGAAGTGATTCTCTCAAAGGTATTAGTCAGGTCTGAATTCATGGTGAGTTTTGTCTTGATTGTAGACATTACCAAATGCTTGAACCTACAGTTTATTTTGTAAGTTGTGTTATCAAGCCTTTTTTCGGTACAAGTATTTCTTTATGCCACTCTTAATTTGGACTTATTTTAGTAGAATACCTCTTTTAATGTTCCATTATATTGATTAATGTTGTGAATCCATTGATTGCAGTCCTACCTGCTCCAAGATTCCTTTGTACCTCATAATCAGGGCCTTCTTACCATAAGCACTGGTGTAATTATAAGCACTTAAAGATGGTCTGGCCCTACAATAATTCATTAAAAATTGACACGGTACTGATTTGCAATAAACATATACATTTACGTTTGCAAGTCAACTGGAACAGTATTGATTTAGGAGGGGAAGAAGCTTCGTCCTTCCTATTGAGCCTCCTGCCAAACAAGCTCCAACAGCGCCTCAACCCCTTAAGCTAACCAAAAATGAACCAAATAATCTTTGAACCCAAGCAATCTCATGAAAGCGCTTGTCTCGAGGGCTGCCCCGGATCCAGCCGATATTGAAATGGAAATCAGAAGCGCATTTACTGAGGGTGAACAAGCTCACGTGGACCGCAATACTGTACGAAAGCTCACACACGCTGAACATTGTGAGAAGAAAGAGCGAAAGTTGTTTGATAACCGAAGGAAGTTAACACTAGGGAGAACCGGTTAACAGAAAGTTGTTTTATTATGTGGAAATTTTGATATTGTATTATGATGTAGTGATTTTTTTTATAGAATATTCGGAGAATTATAAATTGTTAGTACTTGGTTTGATATGCCCCAAGTGTCACCTCGGCTCAAAGGCATCAACCTCGGCCGAGGACATGGCCGACGTTGGAAGAGCCTTGGATCGGTGACCAGCGGCCTCGGCCATAGAAGTGTCGGCCCTGGCCGACACCACTACAAACCTCATCAAGGGGAGGCTGCATGTATCATAAGGGTCAGCAGCTCTTCAGTTCACCTGGGAATGATAACCTCGGCCAGGGGTAGGCCGAGGTTACGAGGATACATACCTCTATCAAGGACAAACCCATCAATGAATCAGCCGATGTTCCAGGCACAATCCAGCTCAATCTCGACCCGGGCCGACCTCAATACTTGCCTCGGCTTCACTTAAGCCGGGACCATAATGACTCATCTCGGATTATATGGACAACTGAACCTTACCAGCCTCGGCCTCTTCCAGGCCGAGGTCATGACTAAGCATCGAGGCTGAGCTCTTATTGGCATATGTGTGGACAAAGACACGTGGACACAATTCAGTTATAACAAATCATTCCCCTCACGTGGGGGGAATATTTCATCATCATTCTCTACCTGTGACAGTGACAGATGTCTTCATCAGATTGGCTAGATCAACCACACATGCACATTGCATGCATGGGGAGTACATTACACCCCTCAAGTACTATATATAGAGGTCATCATCTACCTTGCAAAGGATCCAAAATGAGCAACCCTAGCTGAAACTCTGTCTAAACACACAATAGAGAGAGAAGGCTTGAGAGATTGTAACTATGGCCATTAGAGCCCTCATACAGTGATACATATCATACACTTGCACAGTGGATGTAGGCCTAATTGGCTGAACCACTTATATTTCGGTGTGAATCCTCTTCTCCTCACCTCCTTCTACTATATGTGTATGTACCCTTATGCTGCCATTGTTAACAATAAATTGAGCTCACAAACACCTTGAAGGGTGGTGCTGTTTATAGCATCTTCATTTTGGCGTCGTCTGTGGGAACGAGAAGCTGTCTCTTCCCCTTTATTTGCTCAACCTCACCGGAGACTCTAGTGGTGAACCAGGCCTCCCCCCTTGTGCGGAGCTGTTTCACCATTGAAAGAGATCCTGTAAGGTATTAAGCTCATCTGCTACTCAAACTCTTTAGTGTTAACATATGGCACCAGAATTGCCACCGCCTCTTCCGCCGCCTGGTGGGGGAGGGCCCAGTTCCAGCCAAGCACCGCCTCAGTCCGAAATGGCGAAGGTGGCCGCAGCTTTGAGGTCTTTGGCTACAACACAGCAAGCTATGCAGGAGCAGTTTGCACAGCTCAGTCAAACTATGATGAGGCCACCTGGAGTTTCACCGGAAATGATCACTCCGGCGGCGGTCCAGCCTCATCCTGACGCCAGAGGACCACCCCAGGCACCAATGAAGGACCAACCTGCACCCCAGCGGAGGAGGGACGTTGCTGACCCTAGGCGCTTACTCCTGGGGAGGCAAGGAAACCCTTGCTCGGAGGACAGGTATGACGATCTAGAGGCGGAAGAGGTCTCGGAGGATTGTTGGGAGCCGTATGAGCTTCGAATAATATAGTACGTCCTCTTCAGCAAAGCCGAGGTTGTGTCGGTCGATGAGGTGAAGAGGCCCAACAAAGAGGATCAGCTTTTGATCGATTGAGCGGAGGGTCAGCCTTTGAGAGGTTGGGCCCAGTGAATGACCTAAGACAGAGGTTATCAAGTTCCCGTGCAGGAAGGGGCAGAGACCAGGAAGAGGTCAACAGTCGACGCTGTGCTGCGGCAGGGAACCCTCAGTCCATCCCTTGGAGGTGGCTGGGGACAACCTCGGCCAGGCCGATGGTAGGAGACCATGGAATGACTCTATCCAACGTCTTGAGGAGAAGATAAGAGACCTCATCAAAAGTAGGGATCCATTGCAAAGGGGTTACTCAAAAGGCTCTCCATTCGTGGCTAAGATAGTGAGCTTCCCGACCCCTGCTAAGTTCAAACCACCCGTGGTGTCTCCCAAGTATGATGGTAGCACCAACCCTGTACATCACATTGAGATGTATCAGTCGGCGGCGACCATCTACTCGATACCTGATGAGATGAAGTGTAGGGCCTTCTCTGGGACTTTGACAGGAGCAGCACACAGCTGGTTTACTTCTCTTCCGAAGAATTCAATTGAGAACTTCAAGGGCTTGGCCGAACAGTTCATTCACAACTTCTGCTTTGGGGTAAGACCTCAAAAGAAGACCACTCATCTACTGTATGTCAAGCAAGGCAAGGACGAGAGCCTAAGGGACTACATCGCCAGGTTTAACAAAGAGAAACTTGAGGTTGAAGACTACGAAGAGAATATAGCAATGACCACCCTCATAGGAGGCCTTCAGAAAGGGAAGTTGTGGAAACTTGCGGAAGACCCCCCCAGGTCTATGGCCGAGTTACTGGTAACTGCGGGGAAAGTCATGAATGCCAAAGAGGCAATGGCCGCCAAGTATGAGGATGAAAACCGCAGTAGTGGCGGGAAGTCCCAAAGAAAGAAAGACGAAAAGAAGAGGTCAGCCGACGACAAGTTCGCTCACTATACTCCTCTAACTGTGAGCTGTGAGCATATCCTCAACGAGATCAAGAATGACAGGACTCTAAGATGGCCAGAGAAACTGAAGGCCCCTCCACATAAGAGGAACAAAAACTTGTGGTGTGAGTTCCACCAGGACCATGGCCACGTTACAGACAGATGCTTCGCCTTGAAGGATGAGATTGAAAAGATGTTAAAGTCCGGAAAGTTGAGGAAGTATATTGATGGCAAAGCTCCTAAGGGGGGAAGAGATGACCCTAAGAAAAGGAGAAACGACAGATGCCGTGACGATGCCCCGGCTAGAAGAGGCAATGACTCGGAAGATGATGATGGAGACGATCCGGACCTTCCGCCGAAGGATGACAACACCCCGGTGAAGAGGGTTGGCATGATCTCCTTTGGTGTTGACACCATATGCGGAGGACTTGCGGGAGGTGGCTCTGAAGTGGCCGACAGGAAAGCTCATGTGGCAGAGGCCAAGTCAGTGGCCAAACTTGAAGTTGTAAATCTAACGTCTTCTGATACAGCACAGAAGAGAAAGAAGGTGGGTATGGACACTCTTATAGTTGGGTTCTCCAGGCTCGACTTCAAAGGTATCTTAGCCCCGCATGATGACCCTTTGGTAATAACAACAAGGGTGCATGGATGCGAGGTGCAGAGGATCCTCGTGGACGGGGGGAGTTCAGCAGACGTGATGTTTTGGCCTTGCTTCAAGAGCCTAGGTCTTAGCAGAGCTAGGCTGGTACCCTATCATCATCCTTTAATGGGCTTCAGCGGCGAAAAGGTCCACCCATTGGGCATGTATGAGATGGACGTACGGATGGGTGACGAGTGCCCTAAGAGGTTGACCCGGAAGATCAATTTTTTCGTAATGGACGAAAACGTCTTCTCGGCCTATAACCTCATCATAGGAAGAGTAGCCCTTAAGGAGTTTGAAGTTGTGCCGTCGACGGTCCACCAGATGCTAAAATTCCCGACCCCCTATGGGGTAGGGGAAGTGCAAGGTGACCAGACCATAGCACGAGAATGTTACTTCAACTCGGCCGAAGAGAGAGAGGCGCATAAGAGGGCAACTACCACCTATAGCATTGATACATTGGACCCAAGAGATGAAACAAAGTTGAAGAAGGGTGAGGCCGCGGAAGAGGTAGAATCCATCGTCCTCAATGAGGACGAACCGGAAAAAACCATCCAGGTCGGCAAGGCCCTAAAGACAGAAATCAAGGAAGAGCTGATAAACTTACTCAGGAAGAGGCAGAGTGTCTTCGCTTGGAGTCATGCAGACATGCCCAGTATCAACCCTGAGATTATGAGTCACAAGCTCAACGTGACCAAAGAGGCCAAGCCTATCAAACAAAGACAAAGAGTTTACTCCAGAGAGAAGTACGACGTCATCCGGAAAGAGGTCAAAAAATTGGAAGAGGCTGAGTTTATAAGAGAAGTCATATACCCGGAGTGGTTGTCAAATGCAGTCATCGTGCCCAAAGCCAATGGGAAGTGGAGAATGTGCGTTGATTTCACTGACCTGAACAGGTCTTGCCCAAAAGACAGCTATCCCCTACCTCGGATAGATCAGATGGTAGATGCCACTGCAGGGCATGAGCTCATGAGCTTCATGGACGCGTATTCAGGCTACAATCAGATCTTCATGGATGCAGAAGACTCAGAGAAGACAGCCTTCATTACCGACAAAGGGACGTACTGCTACAAGGTGATGCCCTTCGGTCTAAAAAATGCAGGGGCGACGTACCAACGTCTTGTGAATAAGATGTTCGAAGACCAAATAGGCAAGACCATGGAAGTGTATGTAGACGATATGCTGACAAAGAGCTTAAAGGCCTCCACTCATGTGGCAGACCTTGAAAAGACCTTTGATACTATGGACTTGTACAGGATGAAACTCAACCCAGCGAAGTGTGTACTCGGGGTAGGAGCTGGGAAGTTTCTTTGATTTATCGTCAATCAAAGAGGAATCGAAGCCAGCCCAGAGAAAATCAAGGCTTTACTTGATATGAAGACACCAAGGAGTATCAAGGACGTCCAAAGACTCATTGGGAGAGTGGCCGCGCTCAACAGATTTGTTTCCAGAGCAACGGACAAGTGTCTTCCGTTCTTTAAGGTGCTCAGAAAGGCCTTCCAGTGGGACGAAGAGTGCGAAGAAGCTTTTAACCAGCTCAAGTCTTACCTTGGGTCTCCCTTGTTATTATCTCGGCCCATAGTAGGAGAAAAATTATATGTGTATCTGGCAGTCTCTGAATCGGCCATCAGTGCAGCCATAATACGGGAAGACGTTGGAATTTAAAGGCCTGTATATTTCAACAGTAAAGCCCTTCAAGGGTCTGAACAAAATTACCCTCGTATGGAAAAAGTAGCATACGCCCTGATACATGCTTCGAGGAAGATGAAGCCCTACTTCCAAGCCCATTCCATGATTGTCCTCACCAGCTCCCCTCTAAGACAGGTTCTACACAAACCTGAGAAATCTGGAAGGTTGATGACTTGGGCCATTGAGTTGGGGGAGTATGACCTTACCTACCAACTAAGGACAGCCATCAAGGGGCAGGCCCTCGCAGACTTTGTTGCTGAGTTCACATGGGAAGAGGCCGAGGCAGAGAATGACCTAGAAGGTGCTGAAGGGTCAAACAGCAGTGTCTTCCGAGAGCAGGAAGAGACGACACCAAACGTCTTCCGAGGGCAGGAAGAGGTGGCACCGAACGCCTTCCGAGGCCAGGAAGAGGTCGAACCCAAAAAGATCAGGGGCAGAGTAGCGGAGAACGAGGAGGATCGGTACCTCTTCAAGCAAGGAATCATGTCAGAGGGAGCCTTCTCATCGGACACAGACATTTAGAACCTCTTTGTTGACGGTTCTTCCTGCGACAGTGGAAGCAGTGCAGGGTTGATACTTTCAGCTCCAGATGGTGCCAACATTGAATATGCTTTGCGGTTCAACTTCAAGGCATCTAACAACGAGTCAGAATACGAAGCCATGATTGCAGGACTCTCATTGGCAAAGACTCTGGGGGTAAGACGACTCCTACTTCACAGCGACACAAGGTTAGTTGCCAATCAAGTATTAGGAGTCTATGAAGCCAAGGATGAAAGGATGGCTAAGTATCTTAAGAGGGTGAGAACGATGTTAGAATACTTCGAAGAGACAAAACTGAAGAGAGTACCTCGACAAAGTAGCAGCCACGCAGATGCATTGGCGAGGTTGGCTTCAGCGACGAAGACAGGCATCAGAAGGACAGTTCCAGTCGAGGTCTTAGGAAAAGCGACCATTGAGGAAGAAGAGGTATGCAACTCTTGTCTCAATTTGAACCTAGGAGAATCATGGATGGACCCCCTCGTCATATATATCAAAGAGGGGGAGCTACCGGAATCCAAGATAGAGAGGAAGAAGTTAAGATATAGGGCTGCCAAGTTCTCCATAGTAGGAGACGTACTGTACAAGAAGGGAATCCTGTTGCCTCGCCTCAGATGTGTGCATCCCACCGAAGTTCCCCGGGTCCTACAGGAAGTTCACGAGGGTTCTTGCTCCAGTCACATAGGAGGAAGACCCTTGGCCAAAAGAATTATTACCCAGGGATACTGGTGGCCAACCTTGACCAAAGATGCTGCAGCTTACGTGAAGAGGTGCGATAAATGTCAGAGATTCGCCACTATTCCTCATCAACCTCATCAACCTATGACGTCAATCACCTCTCCATTAAGTATTCGCAGTATGGGGAATTGACTTAGTAGGACCCCTACCAAGAGCTGCCAACAGTTACCGGTTCCTGATAGTAGCCATTGACTTAGTAGGACCCCTACCGTTCATGCTTGCACATGGCTCAGAGGCCGTCATACCAACAGAGGTGGGACTCCCTACTCACAGGGTTCAGACCTATAACCCTGATAAAAATGGGGAAGAGAGGAGACTAAACCTAGATCTGATTGAAGAGAGAAGAGAAGACGCAGAAATCAGACAAGCAGCTTACCAGCAGAGAGCAGCAAAATTCTACAATTAGAGGGTGAAGTCAAGACCCATTGCTGTGGGAGACTTGGTACTAAAGAAGACCTTACAGAAAACAAACAAACTCCACCCAAACTGGCATGGCCCCTATAAAGTGACAGAAGAGGTTGTACCTGGGACCTACAGGCTAGAAAACCTAGAAGGGGAACCTTTTGCCAATCCCTGGAATGTTGATCATCTGAAGAAGTATTACATATGATGTTGCAGAAAGTTGTGTAAATGTACCATCTTATGAAAAGATTATTAATAAGAGATCAGTTTCCATATCGATTCTTGCTTCATTGTGCTCTAATGGTAGAAATTATGAGGATAACATCTTAGGTGATGACCTCAGACCCTTATAACATCATTAAGTGGTGACAAGATCCGAGGTCAGACAGCACAATTGGATAACCTCAGACCCTGAACATCATTAATTTGGTGAGATTAATTATGAGGATAACATCTTAGGTGACATCATTAAGTGGTGACAAGGTCTGAGGTCAGACACCATAATTGGATGACCTCAGACCCTTAACATCATTAATTTGGTGAGATTAATTATGAGGATAACATCTTAGGTGATGACCTCAGACCCTTATAACATCATTAAGTGGTGACAAGGTCTGAGGTCAGACACCATAATTGGATGACCTCAAACCCTTATAACATCATTAAGTGGTGATGAGGTCCGAGGTCAGACACCATAATTGGATGACCTCAGACCCTTAACATCATTAATTTTGTAAGATTAATTATGAGGATAACATCTTAGGTGATGACCTCAGACCTTATAACCACTATGGTGACTAAGGTATGAGGTAAGGCTATTAATTTAGTTTAAGCAGACACCATTGCGCCAAGACTTCAGAGCTAAAGCATCACGTGGCAAAGAAGCATTCAACAAACAAAGCAAATGAAGTAAAAACCCTCCTCAGAGGTAGTCATTCCAATTGTAAAAATTCAAAAGATACAAGTTTTATATGTTCCTCGGACGCTACATCCAATCAGGGGTTACAAAAAGTATCAGAAAGCTTCATAATTAAGCTTAAGGGTTAGAATGGAGAGTGCTGGTGTCCTCAGCCTGATCCTGTTGGACGACGTTGGTCACCTCGGCAATGTCTTCTCTGTGGTCAGCGCCTTCAACCTCCGTACAGTCCAGAGTGGCAGTCTCTGCAGGCGCAGCAACCTCCTCTTCAACCTGAAGGGCTTGGGCAAGCTGAGGGTTAACAAAGTCGAGACCTATGAAATCAGAGGCCTTCAAACTTCCAGCCTCCTTCTCCTTGACAGCCGCCCATTTGATAGTAGCTTTAATACCTCTTTCAAGGTACTCAAAGCCGAAGCTCATGAATTCATCAGAGGCCTTATAATCAGCCAATATCCCCTCAGAGGCGTCGTCAAGAGCTACCTTCACGGCAGAGTCGACCTTCTGCTGGAGAACATCGTCCTTTGCCTTCAGAGCCACAGCATGGTCCTTCTTAAGTTTGGAGATCTCTTTCTCCAGCCCCTTCACCTTCTTCTCAGACTCGTTAAACTCGGACTTCAGGCGATCTATTTCGGCATTCAGAGTACTTTGCACCTTCTCGGCCTCTTGACCCTTCTGGATGAGGGTTAACTTCCTCAGAGTCCAATTGGAGAGATGATGCATAGCGGCCAGGCCCTGCAAATTATGTGATCATGTATATGAGTTGAAAGTCAAATCAGAGGTTACACTTGGAAACTATAAAGAAATCTGAAGTCATACTTGAATGGACCTGTGGAGACCAAATTCAACCAGAAGAGGCATATCCATTGACCGGCAGAAACGTTCGTCAACCTCGGTCATGGCAGAGCCGATGGCATCCAGCGCCTACAGACTGTGACCTATGATGCTGTCGTTGATTTTTAGTTGCTCTATACGAGCAGCCAACGCGTCGGCAGAGAATATTGGGATGGCAGAGTCCCCACCTTTTTTCTTCTGCCTCTGATCCTCAGGGGCATGTTCGGTAGAACTTCTCTTCTTAGTGGCCTGAGCCTTCGAGGTTGAGGGAGCTGGAGGAGGAGCGTTCAGACCAGCCTTCTTGGCAAGCTTTGTCAAACTCGGTGTCGCCATTGCCCAAAGCTCATCTGAGATATCCTTCGGACGCTCTGCAAAATTGAAAGGTCTGAGTTAGTGAGTAAGACAGGCATAAACTCAGAGGTATAACTTGAATAAAAACACTTACCAAGCTCTGTGAGAGGACTACCCCCCAAACCAGTCTCAGAGAGGTAGTGGGGGGTCATAAGGTGTTCAAACTTAACGAGCAGACCATGCATCCCCTGATCCTGAAGGTCTTTGACCTTCTGAAGATTCTACAGGCTTAGACCAGGGTCGGCCTTGGCAGACATTGTAACCTTGCCCCGCCTTATGGGCATTCGCGGCTCTAGTAAGGAGGAGGGGGCACATGGGCCAAATTCCCATGGCCCTGAAGCGAAGAAATAGCGAGGCTTCCAGTTATGGTTGGAAGTCTGAGTTATCTGGCGCATCTTCTTCTCAGGCTTCCGAGCTACAAAATGATAGTAGCTCGGATGGTTTTTGGCAGAAGAAGGAGCATAACAACCTACGAAGACCTGGACTGGAAGGTCTGAATGGTGAACAGCCCTCCATAAGACGATGGCCCCAATTATTACCCTCCAGGCATTGGGTGACAACTGGGAAGGGGCCAAGTTGATGTAGGCTAAAATAGACCTAATGATGGGGTGGATTGGCAGACGAAATCATAACTTGAACATCTGCTCGTACAAGCAGATCTCACCATCTCGGCCATGATATGCCCTCTCTTCCCTCAGAGGTCTCCTGAGCTTTATGGAGGGGCTGATGGAGTACAAGTATCTGAAGCAAAGAAGGTCTACCTCAGTAACTGAACTCTCAATCTCGACCGCCTCAGAGACGTCGACGTCACTCTCAGCATCATCGTCATCGTCATCATCCATCTCAACGTCGGTCGGAGCAGACGTTGGAGGATTACTTGGGAACCTCTGAGCAAACTCAGCCCCGGTGACGGCCGACGGCGGAATGGCGTCAAGTATTGGTGGAATTACCACGCTCGGTTCAACAATCTCAACCTCTGAGGAAGAGGACGATGTGCTTGAACTTTTATGGAACGAGGCCCGACTGGAGACCTCGGCTTGATCAGAGACCTGATCTTGTTGATTTGTGAAGTCCATGGCCTCTTGGAAAGAATCCACAGACATAGGGTCTGATGTGGAAGACTCAAACTCAGACATCGATAATGGTCCAGCAGGTACCTCGGCTTGGTTAGTGGGTTCTGCTGGTTCAGGGTATACTACCTTCAGTGGTGGTGGAAAGATAGGTCTGAGGGGGAATTCCTCTAACCTACGAGCTTCCTCCTGCGCTCTTTCTATTTGCCTAATTTTCTCTAAAGTCTTCTCCTTCAGAGAAGGGAACTCCTCTAGAAGTTGGTAAACGGGTCTGAGCATCAGAGGCCAACCCTACACTTGCAACTCTCCTAAATTACAAACAAGACTGGCTAATGGAATAAAGCAATTTAAAGATCAAACTGTTAAACCTAGAGCAAGAACAGTTCGCCTGAAAATATGGGGACTCGCGGAAAATCCCCAAAAACCCACCGGAAAATGCAAAAGTAAAGGAAAAATGGGGAAAATGAAGGAAAAGGAATGGAAGAGGATACCTGAGGATGAAATGGTAAAGAAGAAGGAAGAAGACGCGAGGAATCACCACCAAAGGCTTCGAACCAAAGCTTTTCTAGAGAGAGAAAAGGCCGCTGAAACAAATCGTGCCAGGAAAGAGAAATGAGGAAGGAGTGAAAATAGGGTTTGAACCCTTAAATATGGAGGCACGTTTCCCAAGGCCCATCATTTCCTTGGGAGCCCCAAAAGACAGCTGACAACACATGCTTGCCAGGCAAGCCACACTTCAGCAATGGACAAGTGTCAAATGAACATTGGCACATAGAAGAAAGACCTCGGAGGTGTAGTGATCCCATAGTCACCTGCTCTCACATGTAACTAAGGGCTGGGGGGTGATTGATATGCCCCAAGTGTCACCTCGGCTCAGAGGCATCAACCTCGACCGAGGACATGGCCGACGTTGGAAGAGCCTTGGATCGGTGACCAGCAGCCTCGGCCATAGAAGTGTCGGCCCTGGCCGACACCACTACAAACCTCATCAAGGGGAGGCTGCATGTATCATAAGGGTCAGCAGCTCTTCAGTTCACCTGGGAATGACAACCTCGGCCAGGGGTAGGCCGAGGTTACGAGGATACATACCTCTATCAAGGAAAAACCCATCAATGAATCAGCTGATGTTCCAGGCACAGTCCAGGTTAACCTCGACCCGGGCGACCTCAATACTTGCCTCGGCTTCACTTAAGCCGGGACCATAATGACTCATCTCGGATTATATGGACAACTGGACCTTACCAGCCTCGGCCTCTTCCAGGCCGAGGTCATGAATAAGCATCGAGGCCGAGCTCTTATTGGCATATGTGTGGACAAAGGCACGTGGACACAATTCAGTTATAACAAATCATTCCCCTCACGTGGGGGGAATATTTCATCATCATTCTCTACCTGTGACAGTGACAGATGTCTTCATCAGATTGGCTAGATCAACACACACATGCACATTGCATGCATGGGGGGTACATTATACCCCTCAAGTACTATATATAGAGGAGGTCATCCTCTACCTTGCAAAGGATCCAAAATAAGCAACCCTAGCTGAAACTCTGTCTAAACACACAATAGAGAGAGAAAGCTTGAGAGATTGTAACTATGGCCATTCAAGCCCTCATACTAGGGCTGGCAATTTTTGACACGATAACCCGTTTATGGTAATAACCCGAAATGACCCGAACTTGACACGATTAGCTTGTATAGATTTAAGAGTACCCAAAACTTATACTCAAATAAAAATCAACGCGACCCGAAAATGACACGACTAACCCGAATTGCCACCCCTACCTCATACAGTGATACATATCATACACTTGCACAATGGATGTTGGCCTAATTGGCCGAACCACTTATATTCCGTTGTGAATCCTCTTCTCCTCACCTCCTTCTACTATATGTGTATGTACCCTTATGCTGCCATTGTTAACATTGAATTGAGCTCACAAACACCTTGAAGGGTGGTGTTGTTTATAGCATCATCATGGTTTTTATTTTAGGTTCTATGTTTATTATTTTGTGATCTAGGGTGATGTTGGCTAGAAATTATGGGAGTTTTTAATTGAATTTGATTATATGTTCAAGTTTTATGTTAGTATTTGTATAATTGTAATTATGGATGATGCTTATACGAGGTCGAAGATGGACTAATATTATCATTATTCGGAGTATTTTTTAAAAGAGGATAGTCCTATAAACAAAATGGATATTGCCCAAAATTTCTAAAATCCTTGGAAGTTGTAAAAAAAACTTTAGGACTTGGATAAATTTTTTATGGACATAATGTTGTTTATATGAGTTTCAAGATGGACTATTAATATTGTCATGGATATTTTTTTTATTTCTTAAATAGGGCGGCTCATTATATAAATAAAGAAAATTTTGCCCAATAATTTTAATTTGTTTACAAATCTTTGTGTTATACAATAATTAACAATTAGTAGGAGATCCGTGATGAATTAAATGCCGTGAATAGTTGCATTAACATATGGAAATTTGTTCAAATTGTTTACAATTACGTGTTGTAAGAAAAGTTTTTGAAAAAATAGGTTTGTACCATGGTCTATGTATGCATGCATGTACATATATACGACGTATGGTCTAATCAACGACGTATACTTTCAAAAATTTGTGTCGTGCCTTCAGGCACGGGCATACCCTAGTATATATATATACACACATGTGCGCGCAGACAAATATGTAAGAGACACATTATATATTAAGGTAAACTATACTTAACTCCTCGTACTATTTTGGATTTGTGGTTCCCCTCCTTGAGCTTCCCCTGGTTTATTACCTGACAAACTGCCTCTTACACTTTTGACCCCTATCAGTCTACTCCACGCCATTAATATACAAGTTATACTTACGAGTTCTACTTTCCTTTACAGGCCGTCCCAAATAAAGAATCAATGTAAAAATTCCATGATATTCATCTAAGTTTTAGATGTGGCCATTGATTACGTCAAAGTCAATGATCTCTTAAAAACTATGAATTTCAAATGAGGACTCTTAATTTGGGACAGGGGAGTACCTATAAAGTAAGAACCCTACGCTCCCCATTTCAAATGAAATTGATCTTTGGATTTAATTCTAAATGAATAGAGGGGTGATCACATACCGCGTGTGCATCTGCCATTCCAGACTCCAACAACTCTTCATGGGCAGCTTGGCTAGATTTGGCTGGCATGAGTTTTTTAACTTCTCTTTTCAATTTATTCAGATCAGATTTGTATTCCCTTAGCTTAGCAAGCAGGGTAGCCTTTAAACTTGGCTGCAAACTTCTTGCCTCAAGATCCATTTTCCGTATCTGGCAAAATACTGGTGCTAACTCATTAGGGCCCAGGTACAAAAGAAAAAAATCGTACCAAAGAAAATGCAAAAGGTACATTACCAAAACATCAGCCTCATCCAATCCAGCCTGTAGTTCGGATATGTGTTTGTTTTTTTGCTCCTCTAAACACAATGACACAAAATAAATTACAGTCCACAAAATGGGTAGATCAGATAGAAGTAACCAGATTAATAAGCTGCATAAAAAGAACCAAAGAGAACATCAAATGACAGAGGCAAAAGTAAATCTATCCAACCCTGCTGTAACTGCATTCTCTCAAACCATAACAGATCATTGACTTCTCTTTGCTCTACTTTTTTTCTTTCTGTAGTATAGTGGATCCTGATCTTGAGATATATTACATTTGTAACTTTTAAGCTTTTTGAGAGAACCATGTGGCCTCTCTTGCTAACAGGCACCACATCCCTCTCAAAAGGGGAGAGCAAGAGCAGAAATATTGCAAGAGTTGGGTCAATGGGAACTAGTAATGCTAGTCCAGGTTGAATAGAACCATAAAAGCGATACAGACTTTATCGATTGTATTTGGAAAACTAAGAAGGAATTGGTTTTGAACATATGAAAATAGTAACTAAGTCAAGCTTGCCAATCAAAGTCCGAAAAAGAAACCCACAACCGACTTAGTGAACACTGAACACATCGGCATTATGTTCAACTGAAGTCACAAAAGATGTTTTGCTCGGACTTTCTCCCAAATAAAATGGATATCATCTATATGCGACGTTCTCGCATAAAAATCCAAAGTCGGCCCAATCATTGATTTACTATCGTAAAATAACTCCGGTGACTTCTTCTCACTAATTACTACACCCAGAATAGAATGCAACCAAAGCTCACATATATATTGGGTTACACTTCACTGCTACCCCATGGTCCAAGTGACGATATATCCACCTCAGCAGACTTTCTATACTCTCTTATATCAAAAGGAAGGAATTCTTGTTAAAAAAAGCATCCGGACAAAATAATGGTTCAATTTTTTTTTTTTTAATCAAAACACAATATGTAAAGTGTGTACCTCAAGACATCATTGAGTACTACCGTTAATCAAAAACCATAAAATATAAAACTGGCATGTTACACATATTGAGAATATTTTATACAGAAATAAAAAAAAAGTTCTCTTTCAATAAGAAGGTTACAGTAAATACTACTACTAGCCAGGATATGAAATAACATAATGTTATGCCCTCAGATCAACAACCAATTATAGCATCACACCTGTCCTCAACAATCTAGTACCATCTAGTAAGGTGCAGGTATGGGGATTCAACTTATAAGGTTTTGATGCTTAGCTGAGGATGGAATTTATCCCTGCATAAATACAAATGTTAACTCCCTAATAGCCGATGTGGGACAAATGAATTTTCAAAGTATTTACTTAAGTAATAATTGACTGATGGTCGTCCTACTTATCCACAAGTAATTCCTACATAACAAATTTTGTCCCCAGTTTATGCATCTAATGGTCCTAGTGTAGAATATTAACTTAGCAAACCTGAGACACTGATTCAAGTACTCATTGAACTCCTTAGCCAAAGGTGACAAAATTGTTTTATCCATAGATGACGCAGACACAGTGCATCATATTAGTTTAGCTTCATCAAGAATCTGTATAGTTGCTTAGGTATCTAAATAGTCTTTCAATAAATGGTTGGGTCAAGATTTGTTTATGCTTATTAGCTATGCTCTCTGCAATTCTCTCATAGCATACATAGGAGTTCATATGAAGGTGGAAGGCATCACTTAAATATTTTAATTCATCACTTCCTCTTATCCGCGCATCAACACATATCCTCAGATATACAATGATATCCTAATAAGCACCATACCAAAACCACATTTTGCATAAAATAACGAATGAATACACACATACATCTGAATATTACGAGGAAAAAATACCTCCATCGAGAAGAAGACCAGCTGAGTTACACTTTCTTGACAAATTTGCCGAAATCTCACAGTACTGACGCTCGTATCCTTCAAAGACCTCACTCATCCTTTCTTCAACACCTTAATACAATCAATTTCCAAAAAATAAATAAATAAAATTCCAAGGGCACCCAATTCTATAGATGGGATAAAAAAATTGCCATGTTTGGATGGGATCTATAAGAGCAAGCACAGGGCCTACTTAGCAATTAGCAACAGAACATTTCGGATCGAAAAAAAATATATATATATATTTTAAACAGCGTATACTGTAGTGCAAAACCCTAATCTAGCTTCTATCTGATATTTTCTTTTGCGAAATTCAAGTAATTGATCTATCAAAAGACGTATATATACTTACAAGAATCGGAATGTTAAATAGATGAAGCAAATCGAGTGTTAGAAGAGAAAAATTTGATAAGGAATAGCTTCAACTAGAGAGAAATGTTTGCGTTGAGTAAATGTGTAAATGTCACTCTTGACAACACCAACCGTAATTTCTCGACCCTTTCGCTCATCTAGATTTCTTCTATTCTTCTATTTTTCTCTTACTTTTCTTATTTACACCTAACTCCAACATTTAAAACTTTTTTCAACCATAATCTAAATTGAGATGAATGGCAATAATAAAGATTCATCCATCGTGATATGATCCAACATTATAATAAAACTCTATTATAAAATAAGGATTAATTATCAAAAAAAAATTCAAATATTTTTTAATACATTAGTTCAAATTTTTTTATTTTATTTCAAAAATTCCCTCAAACACTCATTTAACTAATCTATAAACTAGTATAAAATGTTATACAAACATTTAAGAGTCCTCACCAAATAGGCCATCTTATGAAAGACTATTTAGTGTGGCACGGTATAATCTGTATACATAGGAGTTCATTCCACGTATGCAAGAAATAAAAGTTGATATCTCATCTTACATGTGAGCTCATAGTGTGGCACGGTATAACCTAACCGTGCTTTTATCTCCAACCATAAATGCAAACCTCATAACAAAACGTCCCTTCATTACCTCAAACCAAAAACGAAAAAACTCACAAAAGGGTCCATCATCTCAAGTGACATCTCACCTCCCACCCCTTACATCTTCTCATATAATGCATCCATCAATACTCATTCCTCTTTCATCCCAAACGGCCCTCACCATTTTTACCTATAAAAAAATAATTTACGTTTTCTTCATTCACCCTTCAATCGACATTTTCTTCATTTCCAGAGGTAAAAATTTATGACTCATTTTTGTAGAGTCTTATTTATGTTTATTATTAGTCCAGTTTTAAAGTCTACCCCACTGATTAAAATGACCCGCTCATATGTTTTTTTTGCCCTCACCATTTTTACCTATAAAAAATAATTTACGTTTTCTTCATTCACCCTTCAATAGACATTTTCTTCATTTCCAGAGGTAAAAATTTCTGACTCATTTTTGTAGAGTCTTATTTATGTTTATTATTAGTCCAGTTTTAAAGTCTACCGCACTGATTAAAATGACTCGCTCATATGTTTTTTTTGTAGATATCGCAAGTTTCATTTTGGTTCAAAAAATCATTAATTATCGTCTTTTGCGGAAGGCTCGAACATGTATGTTTATTTGAAACAATTGTCTTTAAGTAATTTTTTCATCGATGTATATGGTTTATGTATAAGTATGACCAGGTATGTGTAGTTGTAGAATTCATGTGGTTATTGAGATAAGTTGAATTATTTGTAATTTTAACCCCTTATAGATGCACGACATATGTTTGAAAAAATATCTAAATCAAAATTAAGTCCCCTATTAACCTATTTTATTTCAATTTTCAACTGAATTCATAAAACATATTTTTTTTTATAATTGACTGTCATTTATTTTTTAATATGATCATCACATACGGTGAGTTTTGACTCCTCATATGTACTATATTCAAGTATTAAAAATTTCACAACAACTGTTCTTAAACAACGTAAATTATTTTTTTATTGTTTGGGATGACATGAGAATTAGAAAATGTGGTAAAAGACGGAAAAATAAATTCTTTACCCATCGAACATATATACAATAGTTCGTAATGGGAATTTGTAGTCAGAAAATATAGTAAACAGAGACTTAAATGATTTTTAAATGCATTATCAAGCTACAACAACACATTAGGTATAGAACTTTTAAACTTCCATAGTTTTGCTGTTATAATCTGTTTAGTATTTCCTTCTACGCATATTTGGCAGCAGGGTTCTTTCTTACAGATTTGTAGTCTACTCAGCACTTTAAACAAAAAGACAGGCATTAGCTTTTTATTTACTACCGTTACTGTTTTAAGTTCAGCTAAACAAATCATCTATAGTTGTTGCTGCATGTGTCGTGCTATTATTTATACTAAATTTATTTCTTTAGATAACTACTTACAAACATGTCCAACAACACAATTTCAAAAATGCTTGATATGTTATTGACTTGGCATACACCCAACTAGCAGATGATGCCATTTTTAGCATCGTTGTAGATAGAACAATGACGAATCCCACAAGGAATCCTTACCCTAACTAAAGGTATAATTATATAAACTTAATATTTTTAGATACAACATTTCCAATGTTTAAACTAAAATATCGTATGGCTTTGACTGTCGTAACCTTCTTGAGAGTCTGAGAGCGAGAAGTTCAAAAGAGAGAATAGCAAGACTGCATCACTTTGGAACATGTTTAAGTCTCCCAATTTTGGTTTGGTTTCCCTATGTATAGATTAACTTGGGATGTGCTAGAAAAAGCAATTTTAAAATTCAGTCAGTGATGCCCCTCCATGGCAGTATAAGGGCTTCCAGAATATCCCGATTCAAGATTGCCATACCTAACTTTAGTAGCATTGCAAGCCCTCTATTCTGCATTACACATCTCAAAATGACGTTTTTTCCAATTTTTGGTCCATTGAAATTAATTTCTTTTCCATTTCCTGACCACACTCATAGTTCTCTACGCAAATATATTCTCATACTCGATAGCAGCCTGTGGTTGCTGCACCTCCTGTTTCAGACCTTGATTTCTGCTTTCACAACTGAAGACTGATGCAAATTAGCATTAGCCCTGGCCAAAATCTTGAGCCATAGCTTGGACCTTGGATGTAACTTTATGTCCTGGCATCCATTAACGAATTAATATCAGTATATAATTGCATAATCTCAAACACCAAGGCCTTCACATCACAATGATATATTTTGTGTACATTTTAACAAACTTCTCATATAATCGCCTCATTTTCTTATCCTTCTACATATGTCGTGAATGGTCAAAGTGATCCATTTGTTAAATCACATGTAGTGTACAGATTTGTATACATGCCATATATAGGTAGTGTATATAGATATGATATAGCATAATTAAGTTTTATATTTCAATATCCCAGCCTAGCTTCCACGGAGGACCTCTGGATGAGTTTGTATCCACCTCCAGCCACGCCATCTCAACTTAAGGCACTCATATCGTCTCCTAATCATTTTCAGGCGTAAGGACTTCGTGATGACATACAACAATCTATTATGCAATATAATTCCAAATGTTTCCCAGCACCTAATATGGTGTCCTTCATTCAAAATTCAGTATATTTATCATAAATTCAGGCTTTCAAAGCAAAATGATGAACACCAGCCCATTCTCTGTCCAGACAGTACCTCATATTCCAAAATAAAATTAAATGGACCAGGGCTACAATACATTTAGCAGTGCTACGCAAGTAACAAGTTTGTTAAATCCTAAACTAATAACTAGAGGGTAAACACTGGAAAGAATAGATCATCATATTATTTGTCTATCTTTCATGATATCACCTTAAATGACCAAACAAAAACTTCATGAATTGGAATTTCTTACCATAAATCTATGTATTAATAAGTTTTACTTTTGAATTCTTTGTCTTCCATTTTGATTTTATCGTGAGAGTTTTATTGTTATCCTCTGCTATCCTTTCGTCATATACCTTTATGGTTTTTGCTTTTTCATTTTTTATATAATTTTTATATGTACCTATAAGATGTTTAGTGTATCAATTTTACTTCCGCTTCTTATTTCAAATTCTGAAAACACAAGAAACTGGACAAATAGATACATACCATAACCTAATCAATCTTATTCTTTGGTAAACTGTCTTATTTTAACTCCACCCACAAAGGCAACGCGCCATCCCTTTTAATCTTGATCCCTGTTTTTAATGAATTATTTATTTTCACTCCCACCTTCACTCTGGCAATGTTGAAACAAGATAACTCTTCTTCATTCATTGCTTTTGTAGTGAGGAATTTGCCTACAACAATGGCTATTTGTTTCACTTTACAAGCATTGTTAGGGTTAATTAGTCACACCCAAATTCATTATGTTTGTTAGTTTCTACTCTTTTCAATTCATATGACAATCTAAATATATTCTCTATGAAAATTGGGCTTCATTTTATTACACTATGATGTGAGATAAATGCGTTATATTGTTATAAATATGTTCTTATGGCGTCCATCATTTTGTTCCCTATTTGATAGAATTTTGATACCTTGCCTTCGTTTAATAGTTATGATAAAGTGCATTTTTACAACTTCTATCATTTTTAAGAAATTAAAACCTTGATTTTTATATTTTACTTATGGTTGTTTCATCATTTCACAGTTATAATTTCTTGGTAGAGATCTCTGAGTGTGGTTTAGGTTGTGTCTTCATAATTTCTTGATTGTTTTAGTTTTCAAATTTGGGTTTGGGCTTCATATTTGACATAAATTTTACCTTTTACATTTAACATTTATCATCTTTATCCCGCTCAAAGCAGAAATCATGCTCTAAAATATGTTCATTCCTTTCTTATGTTCCTATATGGATATGTTTGTTTCTATATGGGCATGTGTTAGTTTGATTTGTAGTATATATATTATTTGTTTAAATTTAGAGGCATTATAGGTGACATTGGTGTTCATAATTTTTTATTTGTTATGAACTTAGTGATTTAGTATACAAAAATTAAGTTTTTTAGGGTGTATAAACATTGCTCAATTATGCATCATTTGGATTTTTGGTTGTTGGAATATGCTTTGGTCATTTATGGTGGGTATGGCGAATTCACTTATATCCTTTGTTTCAATGTCGCAAGCATAATTAATTTAACTTTAAGCATGTGTATGTGACGCTGTTGGAAATGATTCACACGTAACCATTCAAAATTTTTGATGTTTTTAGGCTTATAAAGGTTATATATGTCATGTGACTTGAACCAATATTTATTATATCTCAAGAGTTGCGGCTCAACGGTGATGTTACTTTATATCTCCTAGAAGTGGTTCAAGCGCCATTATCAAGTTAAAAGATAGCTGAAGTTGCTCCACTTAGTGTGACTAGGTAAATGTAAAAAGTCATATATGGTCTTTTTTGACGTATTTTGTGAACTCTTTATTATTAATTTATAGTAATTTAATTACACTTCATGATTGTTTGATGATCTTTTTGCGTATTGCGTAGTTATGATGATATTTGTATTTAAATTTGTCCCAACATTTTTTAGAAAGGAGAATTTACCAGTGCAAAATATAAATTTATTATAAATACTTTGTTTGGGTAATTAATGTTTAATCAAACAAATTATATATAAAAAAATTAGTATATGTGATTATTGTATAGAGATAGTGGCATTAACATGCCACATATTTGAATTCACTATTTGTGTAATAATGTCACTACAAGGGATTTAAAGTATTTCAACCTTTTATTTTCAGTGAATGAAAATTTCCATAATGTCATGTTAAACTTTATTGTCATTTTATTCATTTATCTTTATTGATCATTATCACAATGTTGTTCGAAACAAAGGATGAATATTTAATATTGAAAATTGTGAGTGATCAGTATTGAAAACATATTTATCTTATTGAAGGGTTGTTGGAGAACAAAGGAGACTTTTGTAGAAGGAGCCAACATCACCAGCTCCAGTTCTCAACTCAAATAGGGACAAAAAAAATGCAGAAGCAAATCTACGATATGGAGGATTTCCTTCTTCTGTGAACCTTGCAACATAACCAATCTCATTCATTCTCATAGGTATTATATTCTTAATACTCTTTTCTCATTATTGTTCTATTATACAATTTTTAACAAACTACATTTCTCCATAAATAGGTACAAACTTCAAATCTCCGTCAAGGACCAAACAATTTGATTCGACGTTTGGACCAGGTTCATTGAAACGTGTACATGCCTCAAACCCACTGACAAAATCTTTTTTCTTATTTCATAGACTAAAGTAAGTTATTTCTAAAGTTTGTCTGGTTTCACATTTTCTTCACACTTTTATATAATTATTCTTGGGACAATAAATTGTAATTTTTTCCTTTTTCTTCCTAGACTCCTACTTGGGAAACTTACATCAGTTGACTTAAAAGGCCTAACACAATAAGAGAATCTTTATTTTTATATCAACATTTATAACTCATTCATGATGAACGTACGCGTGAGTCCTTTTAATAAACATACTTTGTATTTCATGAAATTATATTATACGTCTAATTTCATTTGTATGTTGTCATATTTCTTAAGAAATGCACTAACTATATGATTCATTAACTCAGGCATTTCTAGAAAATGGAATACTAGAGAGTCCTGCGATGATTGGTGCACTAATGCAAAAAGTAAGGCTTCTCTCAATCATTTTTGTTATGCAATAACAGTGAAATATGTCATTTGACAAAATCATAGGCTGGGATATGAAGGGGGTGGAAAAAAAGGAAATAGAGCAAGCGAAGCAAATGCCACGGGGGACGTGCTTGAGCACTAGAAATTACTCTCCTAGCCTTGCTTTTATAATCGACATTTTTAGTATCTTTATCATAACTTTCAGTCCTGAAACATAGAGAAATGTGTATCACTTACAACAATATGGTGGTTCCCTTATTGATTCTCAACATATTCGGGTCACTTAATTGTGTCATAAGAATACAAGTATTGTAGTCAACTAAGTAGACTGATTTTAGGACCTAAGCATCATTCCCTAATAGTTTGTTTTTTGTTTATTTAATTTATTTTACTCATACTAATTTTTCTCTGCTTGAAATGTTGTTGAGGGGTATGGCTTTTCTTGAAATGCATTTATTGCTTTGCTTGAAATGAAGATCTTTTACTCATACTAATTTTCCTTTACATGAAATGCAAGTATTTTACTATTTTTTGGTTTGTTTGCGTGTGTAATCATGACCTTATGCTTTTAGTAGAACCTATATACATATTAGATTCTTTTACACATTTTGTTTTTGGTTATACGAAATTTGGACTTTATGGACATCTGTTCTTCTTTTAGTTTTCAGAAAACTGACGTTAGTTTGGTATGAATTTGTCGACTTGTTGGTTTAAGTTTGTTTAATTACCTTAGTTTATCAAATTTTAGGCAAAATTGCATCACTTAATTATCGTATGAACAGGGTTAGTACATGTTCTTATTACAGGATATTTTGAATTGAAAGATAATTTTAAGTGGTTAGAAATTTCACACCTAAAATATATTTAGTTATTATTACACATGTTAAGGTATAAAAACAATACTGATTGTTAGAATGGCCAGATTCATTATATCTAGGAAATCTCATTATGAGTCAACTCTACTTATAACAACATTTTATTCCCATCTTGGACTTGCTCTTGCCATTTGGATATTAGATCTCAATTCTCCTCTATCATAACATATTTTTTTGCAGTTGCCTATGGTTTACTTTTCCTTTCATCACAAATTAAGGGAATGTTTCTAAAAGTTTAGCTTATTAATAACATTTTAATTTTAATATAATCAATGTTCCATTCATTTTTTGTTACTAAATTTGTCTTGGAAACAATATTGACTGTTTATGACGTGCACAACAGTCACAGTGAAAACAAAAGGTTCGTCAATATTGGATTGAACAGTAATATTTCTTCAATCTATTCATTCAATTTATTGTTCGATTAATTGGATGTACACTCTAGTATTTGACATGAATATTTCCAGGTTATACTATAAAAGGTCCCTACCTCATTGAGTCCTACTTGAACTTTGACATAATGGCTTTACAATAAACTTCAGTTCGGTCAAAAGGTAGTTATTGTGATTTGCATACATACAGTTGTACATATCCAATATGTACTAAACTCCTGTTCATATATCTGTACAGATCCAGTGCAGATCCAGTGTGTATAAAACTTATGTTCAAAAGGTAATGGAAACACTTTTAAGTAGTGCATAATTTGAAGTGGTGAAAACAAGAAAATGCATCCTTTTGGTGTTTACTCCGAAGGATATGTACAATTTCATGTTAAATTTGTACAATTTTGATGCAATGATCTTACTTTTTAATGTTCTTATGTTTACTCTATGCACCAAGAATGGACATCTATAGTGTTTATATGTTTTGCATTTATGATTATGGCAACACTTCAAATGTTGTGTGCTTCTATTGTGAGAGCGAGAACTGGAACAAACATTCATATCAGCAGCTGCAGACTCATTTAATGGTTTTCCCATTTATAGAAGTTATCCCCTGTTTTGTAATAGTTTTTTTAATATGCAACTTCTTGCTTTAAGTAACTATTTATCACTGCAGCAGCAACAGTAGCAAGCCTTGGACGAACAACATGGAATGCGCTCGGGTGGAAGTACTGGGCTCCACGTTATCTAAAGAGAGGCCAAAAGTTCAAGATTAATGAGGGGTTTTGTCGGGGGAAATGGGAGAGGTAAACATCGGATATGCATATTTTCTTATTCCAATGTTTCATAAATTTCCAAATATATTGTATATTTTAACACACCAAGTATGTTTGATTTTGAGAATTACAAATAAAATGAATAGTTTTTTAAACCTCATTTCATAGTTTGAAAATTAAGCTGACTTAGGTTTGATCTTGAAAAATGCTAAATTCTAAATTCATCTTTGGTCATACTTTGGAAATTGAGGGAACTTGGGATAGAGTTTCAAAACTTGGGTTCACTGATGTAGCATCAATGCATTGTTTAATGTGTGTGAAACCACTGATCAATGTGTCGATATTAATTAATAAATGATATTTGTGCTTTTCTAGATTTATAATCGTTTTTGTTAATCCTTGTTCTTCTCGAGCTCACTGTGCAAGGAACACCAAAGTCTCAGTCAAAAGCATAAACACTCTTGCGTTTACTTACATTCTCCTTACCCAAAATTCGAGCTTCAACCCGACACACTAGAGAATATCGTGTGTAACATTATATCTCAGATTGACAGTTAGGATCAATTAGGGAAGGTGAATTAGATGATGGCTGAGATGGTGCAACTCAACAAGAAGCAAAGATTTAGACATTTGCAACAAAGGGCTCTGGTTTGTACCCCTACTAAGCTGCTTATCACTAGCTCTGCTTCTGAAGTTCCTCTGAAGTGATCATTTTTTCTCATTTTAAATATGGTTTCTATGAGATGAGATCTGATTATATGAAGTAGGATAAAATAAGATATAGTGAAGTATAACAGTCAAGGACTTTGTGATGCTACCTGGTGACTGGTAAGTGTCAATAAACTCAAATGTCATATGAGGTTAAAAGAGTAGTAAATTTATAAGCATTGTGACGTTGGACACTTTGTCACCCGTTTTGTGCAGCTTTCTTAATTACATTGTAGTTATTATTTTTTTCCATTTACTCATTTACAACGTGGGGATTACTTTAGGAACGGGTAAGATAAACTTTACCTTTCTCACATAAATATTAGGAACGAGCGGGAGAAACTTCACCTTTCGGACCAACTACTTGGTCAATTTCAGAAATTTTTACAGACGAATCCACTATCAATATGGGCATCTCCACAATGAGAGTGGGAATTATAGTAGTTTTACTTCTTTGCGTTACAGTCATCTTCAACCCTTATGTTGTGTGAATTGTGGCTCCTGTAGTCATCCGGACCAGGAGGTGCTCCAAGTGCAATCTGGAAGTCAAAATGTCGAGCAAGCATTACCACTGCTACTACAGCCTGCAGATCAATATATATATATATATATATATATATCTTAATAGTTGAGTTATTTGTTCCTTTATAATTTCCTTTGTTTCTTGCGCTCGGTGAAAAGCAAACTCTTTCATCAAGAAAACTATCATCCAATTGATCACATCATAAATTATCTACAAACCCCTGTGCAGTACTGTCATGAGGCCTGTATCAACATTTTACCTCAAATGAAGCGAACATGTCCGCTAGACATTTCCTTAGTCCACCACTAAAAGGTAAGTAACTAAAATTTTGGTTTGTTTCATTTGGATTGGGTCCATCTAGAGGCCATCTTTCAGTATTAAATTTATCTTCATCTTCCCAACGTTGAGGACAATGATGTAGGATCCAAATATAAATAAAAATATCTTTGCCCCTTTTTATAAGGTACTTTCCAAGTGTGTCATTGTTAATTGAACGGCGAATAAAAACAGGTGGCTTTGGGTAGTGTCAAGGATTCATTGATTACTTGATTTGTATATCTAAGTTTCTTCATTTCTTCAATGGTGGGAGAGGGATCACCTAAAATCGAATCAACCTCATTTTGAAGCTTGGACACGACATTAGGTTCCTTGGAAAGCACTGTTGTTTCATGTCCAGCTATAAGCATTGTCATCAGATCATCACGAAGTTTCTTACTTGATACATCATCTCCCGATGCCAAAAGAAAGTGGAGAATACTAGGATCACTCTCATTCATGTATTCCTCATGAAACTGTAATTCTTCTTCGTCCACCATCCTCTTGCATATTGCATTCAGATCATCCAGTGTTCCATTGATCAACTTAAGGGTTGTGTTGACTTTTTTTTTTGCTTTGGTGAGATATCTTTCCATATAGGGATCTCCTAAAATGGAATTAGTGAAATACTTCGATCTTCTGCTTCTCACAAGACCGTGTATACAGCCTCGACTATCCCAATATCATTTGGAAATAACGTGGCCGATTACTTTACGTTAGGTCTATCTTTTAATTCATTGCATTAAATATGTGTGGTTTTCATAATACTTTTTTGTGTAATATGGGATTTGTGATATTGTCTATAATCAAAATCATTGTCTTTGCAGGACTGCTATATAGTCAACCACCAAGGGAACACATAGTTGAAGGCCAACATTTGCTATATTTGGAGATATAGGTTTCTCTCTTTCCCTTTGGGTGACATTTTATACCCATTCTCAATCTATATGCTATTATGTTTACAAAACTATTCTGTTTTGTTTGAGTTACTTAGGTATATACTTTATTGAAAATTTAATATGTTATGTGTCAATGTTTTATGACCTTGATTTATGTATTTGTGAAACGCATCACCTATGGAACTCAAATGAGGTATCTTCATTATGTGATTTTATATTCGATATCCACGGTATAAATTGACAAACTAAAATTGGTATTGAAGTATCCGTGACTTTTCTTTCAATGTAGAGAATCACTAATCGCCAACGTCAACTTTTTATGTAGCACCATTGGAACATCAATACTACCACCTCATATAACATGGTTTGATTTGAACACCTCTCAGTAAAGTATATTATGTTTTATATTGTTTGTATGCCCTAAGTGAAGGTAATACCCAATCAACTGTGTATGGTTCATTATTTTTACTGTATATTAGTTGTAGTTATAAAGTAGGATCCTTTTAGTAATTTGTATTTTACACTGGTTCAAATTTTCTCATATACTAAATTTTTTATTTCCCGAGTTTAATATTAATTCCCCTCATCAGTTCAAAGTCTGATTTTTTCTTCTTTTTCAGATAAAAGACCGTGCTTTGTGGACTATACATCCCAGACGTGGTAGGATTTGCAATACTTAATGTCGTCTTCAAGCGAAAATTCACTCGGACCCTTTGAAGAAATTGTTGATCACAAATTTAGTGTTCATTGAACTAGATGTTCATTTGATTTTTTTTTCCAATTGTATAATTGTGATGGTATTGTTTTTGCTGGATTATTTTTTTTACAGGGTGGATAGTCCGATAAATAGAGGAAGCTCTGCCCAATTTTTAAAAAAATATTTGCACTTCTACGTCGTAAACATAATTTTTGTATTATAGTGATTTTTCATAATGGTATAATTGTGATCATTATAATGTTTATTCGAGGTCCCAGACAGACTTTTTGTATTGTTGTTGACTTTTTTTTAACAAGGTTGATAGTGATACAAATAAAGAAAACTCTATCCAAATTTAATATATTGTTCACATTTTTGTTGTATTAAAACTCAACTTAAATTATTTACACATTTCTATGGTTTTTAATACGCATCCTTCCGCCGACGTCGAAATTGAACATCTCCTGAAAGGGAAGCGTACATCAAGGTATTTTTACTTTATTATACATTAAAATTCTCTTCACCTTTAGAATACACTATTATCATATTTTTTTAACATATACTTTTCATTCATTGTAGGAACATTGATGAAAGGAAAAAAAGGATGTTGTAGATTCAATTTTAGGGGTTCCATCTTCATCAGCATATTACACCTTGTGCTACTACATTCAATTTATACTTTATTGTCTAACTCTATGTAAAGCATTGATAATGTTTGTCAACATTTGTACATGCGGTTTAACTATCACTACTACTCTACATTCTTATTATATTGCTCTTTTTAAAATTCTATTTTAAATTTTCCACTTGCATTGGTTCATTGTGCATTAAATTATGCATAAACCGCGCATCGCGCGGGTTTCCACCTAGTATTCTCTTAGTTTTAAAGGTCAGCGCTAGCGGTACCCCCCAACAACCAGAGCTCTGGCAACCCTCACCGGAGCTTCTTGTTTTGAGTGTTTTTATGTGGTGAGGGACTTTTTGGAACAAAATAAATTACTTGGACTAAACGTGTATTAAAAATTATTCGAGGGACTATTTAATATATGCCCCATAAAATAATCTCTAATAATTAAAAGGCACTAAAGATGGTCTCCAAATAAATATGTAAACAACTGTGAAATCTAAAGACCCATTAAATTTAAATGTAACTGTCTCATAAATGAAATGACGAGAAGGAAATCTAAACTAAAGCATAAAATAAATTATAATTGAACTTTCATTACTTTCAATCCATGCAACTTATAACAACCTGACCTAAAATGTCCGTTCATAGCAATAGTTCAGAGCCCACTATAAGAATATCAGTTACATTTACCAAGTAGGGTTACATGAACCCATATATAAGTGTTAGATATAAAATATTTTAATTAACAATAAGAAATTTAATAGAGAACATATCAATAAAATTTCAAACTTTTCACTTTCGTATATTATCAACATTAATGATCTTTTAATTATTAATTATCCCATTGCTATATTATAGCCAGTCAATCGCTTATACGGTCACACACATATCATGGTGTGCCACTGGTATATCTTCAATTTTAAGTGTCTCTTTACTTATATCAACAACATAGGCATATACATTCTATAACCTTTACTCAATAAGTTTTTGCTCTTAATTGTTGAAATAAGTCAATTAGGAATAACCTTCGTTTTTCCTGTAAATCGAAACTCGGATTCACCTGGCAGATGAAATGTAACTTATTTTCAAAAACAGTCGATAAAAGCATGATATGATGATAACCAATCCACCCCCAGTATAATATCAAAATCCCCAATGGCTAACGATATCAAATCAACATATAAATATCGCTTACTTATTTATAAGACACAATCTTTATAAATGTGGGTACCCGAATTTTCCATCACAGGCCCGGACGAGTAGCCTAATAGAAATGGCCTAAAGTCTGGGCCCCTCGTATCTCAACTGAATTCAATTCCGACTTAGTCCACTCCTAAAATCTCGTAGGGAGATATTCTAGGAGTAGAAGATGGACGAAGGGGAGTCCAACACCCCCACTCCCCGAGAATAAGCATGTATATAACAAACCCTAAGCCTGGGGCAAAAAGCACGTATTGTATTCTCTAAAAGACACTCCTCGGAGTACATAGAAATAATACTGACTGCACCACCGTGGACGTAGGCATTCTTGCTGAACCACGTACATACTGTGTTGTGTGATTGACATTCATTATCTTCTTTACTTACTTGATTGATTGCGCTTTTCTTATTTATTTTTGTTGAATATAATTGTCACCACAATTGGTGTCGTCTGTGGGAACGTTTGTTTTCCTTTAAGAAAGCCCTCACCACCAAAGGATTTATAATGTCTGATCACAAAAGTAACGCCCCTCAGGTAGGGGATATCCAAGAGCAGCCTGCCCCTCGCAGGATCAGATCTGAAGTTCGTCGTTTGGATCAAAGGGCTAACCCAGAACGATAAGCCTCGGAAGAAAATCAGGGACCAGCTAAGTCCACACAAATCTCCAGATTGATCGATGCATATGAGGCAAGGATCCAAGAGCAAGGAGAGTTTGCTCGCAAACAGGAGGCAAAGAATGCTCGCCTCAAAAGGAGACTGAAAAAAATGGAGAAAGAACTCCATCATAGCACCAAGCGACGTCTATACTGTACTCATAGCCCTCAGGTGAGCAAGTCTCACAGCCTAGGAAGGAGCCCTAGACGCGGATCCCATAGAAGTGCTAAACACGAGTCGAATGATGACTTGTTCGAGAAATAGCGAGTAGCTCGCCATTATAGGAGCCCAGCTCGAGGTGATGAGGACATACGAAATTTGGTCCGATTGGAGATGGACCAGCACTCAGCACATCGGGGTGCCAGATCGATCAGGGAACTTGCTCGCCGAGCTCTTAGGACTCAGATGAAATCCCCTTTCTCTAGAGAGATAGAAGAAGAAGAAGCCCCCAAGAAGTTCGTAATTCCGAGATTCAAGATCTATGATGGAAAGACTGACCCTATCGATCACATTAGGCAGTACCGGTAAGCCATGACTCTCTGGAACCACCGGGATGCACTAATGTGCCGAATTTTCCCCTCGAGCCTGCACGATGTGGCCCAAAAGTGGTTCGAGAGGCTCCCTCATAGGTCCACCAGGAGCTTTGAGTCCCTTGTCGAGCTCTTCATGGCTCGCTTCCTCACCAGCAGCTCCCATCCTAAGAGGATGGATGCTTTGCTTATAATGAAGAAGACGTCATAGGAGAGCCTCCAGGACTATACAAAGCGGTACTGAGAATTATTCAACGAGGTCGAGGACTGCTCGGAGCAAGTAGCAGTGGCCTCTTTCAAGATCGGCCTACCAAACTCTTGCCTTCTGCACCAATCCCTGACAAAGAAGGAGGCCACAGCCATAGATGACCTAATAGCTCGCATCGAGAAATACGCCAAAATGGAGCCGTGACCCACTCTAGCACAGGGGAAAATAGCCAAACTAAGCTCGCTGCTAAGGGTAACGACAAGGTTGAGAACCAGAAGAAAGGAGGCAAGAATGAGGGTAAAAATGGCTCCAAGAACGAAGGTAAGAACGATGCTTCAAAAGCATTTCAAGCAATGAACATTGTCTTCAAAGAACCAATTTATAAGATCCTGACGAAGATCAAAGATGAGCCATTTATTAAGTGGCCCAGAAAGATGGGGGGAGACCCCTAAAAAAGAAACAACGCGCTGAGATGCGCCTTTTACAAAGAAAAAGGACATAAGACTGAGCATTACAAAGCTCTTAAGTCTCACCTCGAAGAACTGGCCCAGACTGGACACCTGAATGAGTTTGTTGAGAGGAAGGCAGAGAAGGTTGATGCCAATGGAGACACGAGACCCGATAACATACTCGAGGATGATGCTGGCCATGAATTCGCAGTAATTCATGGGGCATCTGATATGAAGCAGATTCAAGAGAATTCAGCTCGAATAGAGGTAAAAAAGCTTATAACACTAATGTAAGCTTTTCAGATCGATCCAGCAAAGACACAATCAGTAAAGTGTCGATGAGCAGATGATGTTGACTATAGCAAACATATCGTGTTCACATATGAAGATCTGGTGGGAGTAAGAACTCCACATCATGACGCCTTAATCATTACGCTCAGGATAGCCAACTATGACGTCGACAAGTTGTTCGTCGACCAGGGAAGCTCATTCGAGGTAATATATCTCGACCTCTTTAGAAAGTTGAAGCTAAGCATCGTCGACCTGAAGGAAGCCACTGTCCCTCTAGTCAGCTTCGCTGAAAAAGTAACTATTCTATTGGGAAAGATCGTGCTGCCAGTAAGGGCAGGAAGTGTCTCCAAGATGATCGAGTTTCTGGTGGTCGACATCGACTCGCCATATCAAGCTATCCTTGGCAGGGGGTGGCTGCATGCAATGAAGGCAGTTCCCTCGACATACCACCGAAAACTCAAGTAAGTGACTGAGAGAGGAGTAATGGAGATCCACGGAGATCAGGCGATGGAAAGAAGGTGCTTCATCGCAGCCATCCGCTCTAAACTGGGGAAGAGGGTCGAGGAGCAAGAAGGTCTGATACCTTCAAAATAGCAATTAAAATATAGATTGCCCAGAGTGGAGGGAACCAGGCTCCTCTCCTCTGAGCGAGTCATTGAAAACCTGGAGGAGATAACAGCCAGAGGGAGCAAGAAAGATAGGAGTTTCTTGATCGGGACTTCTCTTACAGATTAAGAGAAAAAAGAATTGACGGTGCTAGTAAGAAGCAACCTAGACGTTTTCACGTGGGAACCTTACGAGCTGCCTCGAATTGATCCCAGTATAGTTTGTCATAGGTTACACGCCGACCCCACTTTCAGGCCTATTGGGTAGAAAGCACAGTGAACTGCGCCCGAGAAAGCTAAGGCTGTGGAGAAGGAAGTTGAAAAGTTATTGGATGCAGGATCCATACGGGAAGTTCAATTCCCTAAATGGCTTTCCAACCCAGTAGTGGTTCCAAAAAGTAATGGGAAATGGAGAGTTGGCATTGACTTCACTGACCTTAATAGGGCGTTCCCTAAGGACAGTTTCCCTCTCCCAAAAATTGACCAATTGGTGGACGCCACAACAGCTCACGAGAGGATGAGTTTCCTGGATACAGATTCAGGGTATCATCAGATCCCTTTGTATGCACCAGATCAAGATAAGACAACGTTCATCACTACTGTCGGGTTATACTGCTACAAAGTTATGCCCTTTGGGATCAAAAATGCAGGAGCAATTTACCAGAAGCTAGTCACCAGGATGTTCAAAGATCAAATGGGAGATACCATGGAGGTCTACATCGACGATATGCTCGTCAAAAGTAAGTGCAAAGAGGACTATCTCTCAGACCTATCAAATACCTTTGAGATCCTCAGGAAATACCGAATGAAACTCAATGCGAGCAAGTGTTCTTTCAGTGTCCAGTCAGGAAAATTCCTCGGATATTTGGTTATCAAGAGAGGCATTGAGGCCAACCCGGACCAGATCGATGCGATCAACAAGGTACAACCCCCTCGCACGATACGAGACGTGCAAAAGCTCATGGGCATGCTCGCCGCTTTGAATCGTTTCATTTCAAAGTCCTCTGAGAAGTGTAAGCCATTCTTCCAGCTCTTGAAAGGAAACAAGACGGTAGAGTGGAATGAAGATTGCTCGAAAGCATTGGAGGAGCTCAAGGCCTATCTTAGTAAGCCACCTTTGCTCGTCATACCTCAAGAAGATGATCCCCTTTACTTATACCTTGTCGTCTCCAACCACGCTGTTAGTTCTGCACTAGTGTGCGAGAAAGCAGGAATCCAACATCCAGTTTACTACGCGAGCAAAATCTTGTTGGACGCCGAGCAGCGGTACCTACCACTGGAAAAGCTCGCCTTCGCACTAGTAATAGCTTCGAGGAAGCTGAAGCACTACTTCGAATCTCACACTATAATCATCCTTACATCACACCCCCTTAAGGCAGTTATGCGGAAAGCAAATCTATCTGGCAGACTATCGAAGTGGTCAATCGAGCTCGAACAATTTGATATCCAATTTCAGCCCAGAAATGCAATCAAAGGGCAGGTCCTCGCAGATTTCATCGCAGAATTCACTAGCGAACACCCTTGCGACCAGCTTTAACCCATGAAGTAAATGGAAAATCACCCATCAGTAGAAGTTTGGCGACTATTTATCGTTGGAGCCTCCAACTCAAAGGGGGCAGGAGTAGGCATTGTGCTCGTCACTCCAAAAGACATAATCCTCGAGAAAGGGATCAGGCTTGGATTTGAAGCCTCCAACAATGAGGCAGAAAATGAAGCTTTAATAGTTGGACTGCAGAAGGCACAGGCACTGGGGGCAAAGCAGTTACAGGTGTTCGGTGACTTATAATTGGTCTCCAATCAGATAAGTGGGGACTTCAACGCAAGAGACGAAAGAATGGCAGCCCACCTTACCTTGGCAAAGAAGCTAATGTCCAGCTTTGAGGAAGTCAATGTCCAATAATTTCCCAGAGGACAGAACAGCGATGCCGATGCCCTGGCAGTCTTAAGTTCAGCGATCGATTCTAATTTGAAGAGGGCGATCCACATCGACTTCCTCGCCCATCCGAGCATTAACCAGAGTGATGAGCCGCCAAATCTAGAACACATACTCCAGATCGGGACAGCGCCCAGTTAGATGGACCCTTTGAGGGACTATTTGAAAAATGGTGCACTTTCCAATGATAAAATGGTCGTTCATCAGATAAGAGTCAAAGCTGCTCGCTTTCACTTATCTCTTGAGGGAAAACTGGACAAGAGATCATTCACCGGCCCTTATCTTCAATGTGTTCACCTGAAGGACGTCGAGCAAGTTCTACACGAGCTTTAATAAGGAATCTATGAAAGCCCTATTAGAATAAGGTCACTAGCTTTTCGAGCAATGAAGGAAGGCTACTGGTGGCCATACATGTAAAAAGATTCGACAGTATACGTTCGTAAATGTGAGAAATATCAACTACATGCTCCTATGGTTCACAAACCTGCCAGCGACCTAAAATCGCTCACCATCCCATGGCCTTTCACCCAATGGGGGATGGACATCGTAGGCCCTCTTCCAACTGCCACCGGTAAGCGCAAGTATCTGTTGCTCACAACGGATTACTTCACCAAATGGATAAAGGCAGAGCCACTGACAAACATCCGAGGTGCAGCTATGATGAGGTTCATATGGAAAAACATAATTACCCATTTTGGAATCCTTAGAACCATCATCACTGACAATAGAACACAGTTCGAGAGTGTCCCTTTCCAGAACTTCTGCAAAGAACATGGGATCAGGCACTATTTCAGCTCGTTGGCATACCCTCAGAGCAACAGTTAAGACGAGCTTCCAATAAAATGGTGATCGATGGGTTGAAAAAATGACTAGAGCGAGCCAAAGGTACATGGGTGAGTGAGCTGCCACATATTTTGTGGGCTTATCGCACTACCCCACGGCGAGCAACCGGAGAAACTCCATTTTCGCTGACGTATGAAATGGAAGCAATCATCCCCTTGAAAGCTGGCCTACCAACCATGAGAACCACCCTTGTCGACCAAGGCCAAAATGATGCAGCATTACTCGCTGAACTTGACCTTCCTGACGAGCGCAGAGAGCTAGCCCTAGTTTAGCTGGCGAGCTATCAGCAACAGCTCGCGAAATACTATAACCAGAAGGTCAATCCAAGGACATTCCAGGTTAGAGACTACGTCCTAAGGAAGGTGCTTGGCAGCGCAGTAAAACCATCAGATGTCAAGCTGGGTCCAAACTGGGAGGGGCCATTCAAGATAATAAGAGATGATCTACAAGGATCCTATCACTTAGAAACGCTGGAGGGCAGAGAAATACCCCGAGCATGGAACGTATCCAACCTAAAGAAATTCTATTTCTAGTTTTTTCTTGGCTCTTTTATCAAATTTTTGGAATTGGCAACTCATTTTTTATTTACTTGTGATTAATGAAAGTTGTTTGGCAGTGGCATTCTATGAAGTGTTAATTCTGTATTGAGAACTTTATAACTTGCACACCCTTTCAAAGTAACATGCACCTTATTCAAAGCATAAAAGCAGGGTATCACCCTCCTCAGGTTTTCGTTATGAAACACGAACGACCTCTTAGCATTGCCCCTGGCAATAAATGAAGCCTTACAGGGGACCCTTAGGCAATTAGGCCAAAAATAAATTGGTTACCAAACTATGTTTGGTTCAAAAAACCTGATCGGATAGAACATCCAACGCCAGGTGTGTCCTCGCCATTGCCGCACTTAGGCCTAAGGGAGTATGACGACGCGACCTAAAAGGTAAAGTGAGACAGAATGGTATCTTATAAGCACTGGACTGGGAGGACACTTACTCAACAATGCAAACCTACAAATCTAGTCGACCACAAAGGGGCCCGAGATAATTAAGTGAGAAATAAAGGATGTAAAAATATAGAACACATGTTTAGTCGGCGGGATCGCCCAAAATATAAATATTATATTACTTTATCACATTTATAATGACAATATACAACCCGTGTTTAGTTGGAGAGATCGCCCAAAGCATCAATGTTACATTACTTCATTACATATATACAAAGAGTTACATCTGGTAAAATCTTAATGAGGTTGAGGCCTCTGAACAAGATAGTCAGCCACTTGTGCTATTCAGCCGTCGTCCGGGTGAGGAGTTAATTCCTCCTCGACCTCATTCGCCTCTGACTCTAACAACTGTCTGGAGATGGCATCAATAGGGATCCACTGGTCGTCCCACCTGAAAGGATTGGGCCTCAAAGTTGAGGGAGAGATCTCATGACGAAGTTCCTTGGGACTTGCATCTCCCTGAGGGCACTCAACCATCCCCTAATAAAGGCGAGCTCTTCGAACTCTGCCAGCCTCGTTGGAGCATCTGCCCAACCTTGGTCGTAACCATCAGCCCACACTTACCGAGGTCCTTTATTGAACAGATGCCTCATCCATGTGACATACCTTTGAAGCCCAGCAGTATTCATGTATGCTCGACAGACATCTTCTCGAAGCTCGTCCATCTTTCTAGTTGTACCCCCTATATCTGGCCCAGCACGCGGAGTAGCCGATGAGGTAGAACCTCGCAAGACTGGAGGAGCACCGCTCGGCCCTACCCCAGCTCACGGAACAGTCGATGAAGAAAAGCCCCGTAAAACTTGGGGTGCAACGCTTGGTGCATGCTCCCTGAGTCTCATTACCTCTCTCCTTAGAGTCTCATTCTCCTTCTGAAGGACTTCTCTAACTTGATTAATTTCAGAGGCGTCTAGAAGCTTGGCTCTTAAAGTATTCACTTCCTCTTGGACAGAGGCACCAACTTTTTCCATCTCCTGGAGTTTATCCTTCAGTTTGGCAACGAGCTCTGATTTGTCCTTAAACTTTTGATTCCTCGTCCTGAGGGACTTGCAGATCCTAACGAAGGCTTGGCGAACTTAATTGCTCGCATTAGAACCAAGGATCCTTCTCAGTTGAGAGGTGGAAAGTATATACTCATCCACATCAATCAACTACAGGACATAAAAAGCAGTAAAGAATAAAAAAATCAGTATGCTGAAGGGAAAGCGCTTTCATTTCATTAATGGAAGTCCAAATTACATCGACGAACATAAAAAAGCAGTACAAACAAAGCAAAAAATACAGAGGAAATCCTAGGGGCAGACTAGTTAGCAACCTCAGTTTGTTCAGGGGTTGCCGATTGCTTTCCCTTATAAGCAGCAGGAGAGGCAACTCCCTCGGACGGAACAATGACTGTTCCCAGCGCAGGAGGAGCATCAACAGGAACAGTCTGGGAGGCAGGGGCAATACCTTCAATGGCTGGGGCAGGAGCTTCGTCTACAACAGGCTTTGGGCCTGGGTCATGCTCATCAAACAGGGGTGAATTAATATCCACCCCAGCCGCCAAAAGAGCCTTGTTCCAACTCTTTTTAAAGTTTAGCCAGCTGATGTAGCCAATCTGAATATAGGCATCTTCATACGCCGCAACCCAACCAGCATTATATAAGCTCTCCTCCACTGTCTTCACCTTCTCTGCTTGTACCCTGTTCTCCTCCACCACAACTAGCTTGCTCGAGCAGACTAAGTCGTAGGCCTGCTGCAGCTCGTTCAGACCTTTGACCGCTGCTTCCCTCGCCCGATTGGCTTCGACAAGGGCAAGATCAGAGGACATCTGAGTAGTATCAGCAGTCTTTAAGCTGGCCTCGAGCTCGTTACTCTTCCCCTTCAGAGCAGCGTTTTGCTTCTCCAACTCAGCATTCTTATTCACTAGCTCGTCGCGAGAACGGTAGAGAACAACAAATTCAGTCATAAATTGCAACTAAAAAGAAATCATAAGAATAAAGCAGTGAACAAAGAGTATTACAAGTGTTAAAAAATAGAAACAGACTTACCAAGGCTAGCCTCTGACTCGCTTGCAGGGCTAACTGGTCAGTCCCCATTGCCATTTGTCAATTAACTGGCAAAACTGCTCTCTCTAGCAGCGCATGAGCCAGTTAGGGAGATGTGGCGATCGAGGCCCCCTCTGGTAACTCAGACACGGGCACTAAAGCTTGCCCGACCTTCGTCCTCGCTTCCACTCTCCTCCTCTCCTCCTCTTTATCCTTCTCCCTCTCAGCTCTCTTCCTCTCTTCCACATTCTTTTTCTCTTCAGCCTTCTTCCTCTCCTCGTCTTTCTCTCTCTCTCAACTGTTCTTCCTCTTTTCTCTTCTTCTCCTGCTCATGAGCAGCAGATTGAGAACCAGTGGCGACATCCCCACCAACAGACTTTTACTTCTTCGATCGCTGAGCAAGAAGCACATCATCATCATCACGGATCAGATTCCTCCTAGGGGAGCCATGTCCTCGCTATAACTACTGGATGTACTCGAAGACTCTTGAGCCTCAAAAACCCCTTCCGAACTGGAGGACCCTTCACCACTGGAGCTTATCTCACTGGAATCACCTTCAGCAACACCCATATTGTCACCCTCGCTACCCTCACTAGAGCTGCGCTCTTCCTCGTCCAAATAAATAGGATCTGCCACAGCTTATTAAAAAATATCAAGCTCAGGGATACTGTCTGCAGGTCGTGCGATGAAACTAAATCCAATATTCTTGCACTCCAGGAGAAAAGCTGCTGATCGAGGATGTTCACCGTCAGCCAAAGGTTCTCTGATGTTCCAAGCTTTGATCAGCTCGACTGCGCGAACCTCACTAAGAGCAGGTTCCAAATTCTTTGTCTTCACTGAAAAGAAGACAGAATAATATCAGAGAAATCGTACATTAACAAGAAGATCGAAAGAGAAGAACATAAATTAATCCTACCTATAAACTCCTCCCCATAAAAGGGGACCATGAACCTGTCAGACCTCGACCCCTCAGTATGGGGAGGAAATTGCCAATTTTTAGCAAGAAAACCCTCTTTCCAGTAGTCCTTGTGGTAATCGGGTAAATTTACTACCAATACCCTTCTAGGACTCCTGGCCTTGAGGTAAAGAAGACTAGAGCTCGTTCGTGATAAAGAGTAGCAGAAACATATTTCAGCAAGCCCCAGATTGGTGCCATAAAGTTGGTTTATCCTATGGACACCATTAACTATCTTCCAAACGTTTGGCGAGCACTGCACAAGGACGATATTGAAATAACCAAAGAAATGTAAAAACAAATAGCTCGGAGGGAAAGTCAGGCCCCCTTGGGATAGCAAGAGGACATGAATCCAATGAGTGCCCTCTATCTCTCTGATATTTTTAGGGAGAGGCGCACTCAATGTCTACCCAATCTGGGATATTATAGAACTTCCTAAACTCAGACACAGTCCTATTACCTATCTTCGCCATTTATAAACCCTAATTACGAATTTGAAGAAATCTTAACAGAAAAAGAAAACACAGAGAGAGAGCAAAAGGGACTTACGAGATGAAGGTTTGGCTAGGACGACGCAAGATCACAAGCCCAGATGACGAAGAAGATTGAAAGAAAAGTAAACAAAGACCTTGAGAGGAATGCGCAATAGCAAAAGCTTGAAAAAGATGAGAAAACTTGAAGAAGTTCGAAATGACAACTACAGACTGCTGTTCCAAATGACCTTTAAATGCTTCCAATCATCAGGCACATGACACGAAGCAAGATGCCGCCTAAATCAGTTTTCAATCTTGGGAAGAGTTACACAAATTACAAGAGAGCCATTATGACAAATCATTTAAATTTATTGATCCCAAATTGTGGCCCAACAACTTTAGGGGCAATTGTGGGTACCCGAATTTGCCATCACAGGCCCAGACGAGTAGCCTAATAGAAATGGCCCAAAGTTTGGGCCCCTCGTATCTCAACTGAATTTAGTTCCGACTTAGTCCACTCCTAAAATATCATTGGGAGATATTCTAGGAGTAGAAGATGGACGTAGGGGAGTCCAACACCCCCACTCCACGAGAATAAGCATGTATATAACAAACCCTAATCCTGGGGCAAAAGATACGTATTGTATTCTCTGAAAGACACTCCCCGGAGTACATAGAAATAATACCGACTGTACCATCGTGGACGTAGGCATTCTTGCTGAACCACGTACATACTGTATTGTGTGATTGGCATTCATTATCTTCTTTACTTACTTGATTGATTGCGCTTTTCTTATTTATTTGTGTTGAATATAATTGTCACCACAATAAACATGCTCAACCATAATTACATTTTCCATTGGAGTAGAAATATATACATCACAATTGAGAAATGAACATGGTATACCCAAATATGAAATAATAGGTAATATTATGAATGAATGCATATATCCAGGGTCAATCACATATAGATCTTTATTTGTAATAATAAGTTTACTTATAACAACTTCCAGTGTAGCATGAGAATCTTACAATGTCATTTCAAACACTCGTCATTCATCCTTTGATCCACTTTCTTATCCTATACCTCTTCCTCTAGTTGTACTACCTAGAGATGATCATTTACTAAGCCCCACACTATCAACCGAAATTGTTCTTGCTAACATAGGATAATTCTTTATTAGATGACCCTTATGGTGAAAGTTACAAAATTTTACATTCAGTAACTTTGGAAAATTTCTCTTTATATGACCTAATGTCCCACAAAAGAAATAAGCATTTGGATTTTCTTGTGTTGAAACTCCTGAACTTCTTCCACTACTAGCTTCATCCCTTTACGAACTACTTCCCAAATTCTTATCATACTAAAATTTTTGCACTCCAAGCCTTGAATATTTTGTATCACTACCCTTTTGATAATTCGGATCAAATCTACTTCTCTTTGTTCCTCGTTCTCGTTTTCCTCTTGCTTCACTCACATCCTTTTCTACTAGCATGAATTTATTCACCAAGACCGAATAATTAATGGTCTTTAAAGCCCACAATCGTGATTTAATGACCAACTCTAGTCCACCATGGAATTGACTACACATGTATTCCTCATTCGGTATAAATCTCGAAGAAAATCTAGACAAGGTTATAAGTTTAACTCCATATTCTCTAATTTTCATCCTTTCCTGATTCAACATAAAATATTCTTTATCCTTAAGTTTTCAATACATTGGAGGAAAATATTTATCATACAAAGATTTAACAAAAGCATCCCATGAGATCACATTCCCACCTCATGGAGTAATCAACAAATGTTTGGTTGCATTCTACCAATATTTAGCTTCTCTTTTCAGTATATACGTTGCTAAGGTAATTTGTTGATTTTCAGGCATTCTCATTACCCCAAAAATAAGTTCAATCTCTTCAATACATACATTTGCCTCAAAAGGATCAATCGATCCTTCAAACGATGGTGTATTCATCGTAATAAATTTCTTGTGTGAAGTATTACTCTCTTCCCTGTGTATCACATCCTAATCCCTAGCCAATGCATGTGCCTCCAGTTGAATAACATGTTGGTCTTCCATCTAACCCATAACCTAGCTTGTTGTTCTGCCATTAAAGTCATAGGACGTACTATTTTTTGCATATCGATCAATTGCTCCGGCTTGAATTCTATACTTATATGAATAGGTTGTTCAACCTCCGCTTATACTGGAATATCAAAAGCCTCGTCTTATACTCTCACATTAACATTGCCTCATTTCATTTTTTTATATCGAAAATGAATCAAAGATATAACAAAATGCATATATACATATCTTCTCTAATATAATTATTAATGTATAACAAAATATATGTCTTATATTAAGTGTCAAATCTAGACTCTTCTAACTCCATAACCTCTAAAACCTAGACTCTGATTCCAAAATTTGACACATCTCAACCCATTTACTTATAATTAAGTTTGAAAGTCAAAGTGATTCAAAACATATTTAAATTAACCAAACCATAAACATAAGTCTTAATTCTAGAGTCATCAATGTAAATCCATAAAACTAAAATCTTTTTACAATATTAAAGTACTTATGCTTATACGAACTTGCTTGAAGGATAAGTTGACTTAATTACATCATTTACATTTAAACAAAATCATTCTTTTACCCATTCCTTGCTAACCCATCTGGCCCCCTAGATTTGGCAGTGAAATCACGATACCTAAAAAAACATAAACATCAGAATCGTGAGCAAAATAGCTCAATGAATGCATCACTACTACACTATTACATAAAATTAAATGCAATAAATCATAACCATATAATAATGTACAAACTTATACGATCCATTCATAAAGAATGACCTAACTTTTTGAGTCGTGATTCACATATCCTGTCTGTAATATATACTTATCCACCCACTCCTGGACGGGGAGTAATCGCTTGTCCATAATATAGAATCTTCCTCCACCCCAGATCGAGGAGTAACCTCCCATTTCGGTAGATCAAAATGAAATAATTTCATATTCGTAATGTCACGATTATATCCATAACAATGTACATATACATCTTTCGAGTGAGTACATTCACCTTGGGCTCTTCATTATATGTTTGCATTTTCCTTGGGCGGATCTGAACTTGGTGGATTAGACCTTAAACCTTGAGAACACTTTTATGCTTTTCTTAAAATTTTTCCTAGGTTTTCTAATAACATTTCTTCTTTAAACTTCTCCTTTCTCTCTCATTAAAGCAAAAATTCTTTAAGCTGAACCTAATGTTAAAATTGATGAAGAAAGAGGTGATATTAGTAATTTAAATTTGTCCAAAGTTACCTCCCTCTCCAGCCAATCAAATTAAAAAATTTGGTGTACTGAAAGACAAAATACCACTTAAAGGAATGGACAGATTTTTTTTTGTTCAGAAATTAGGTATAACTTCTTACTCGGACATTCATTTGATACACTGTTTGTTGTGTTACAAACATAACTCAAATATCTAAAAGTATACAGTTACCTTGACCCAATTATGACATTATAAGGGTCAAAACTAGTCTTTAACATGAACATTCCTACCGAAGATCTTAAAATTTTGTTATTTGTAACGAACTTGATATTTCAAAAGTTTGAAGGTACAATTAGACTAAAATAACCTAACATTATATATATAAATAAAACATTATACATATCATATCAGGTAAGCATGATTCAAACATATTTTATCATAGTTGTATTCGGGTTGTCACAACTATAATGGTGTTATCACTAGCAACAACAAATTTTTTGTTACTCACAAAATTCTCAAAAGCATCTAACTCGAAATCACCTCCGACCAAGATATTAGAGGGATATAGATTATTTTTCAATTAGTGAGAGATGGATGAACAAAAACATGAAGAAGGGCATTTTGGTGTTGAATCCCATTAAAATAAACATATGTAAAAGAGGCATAGATTGAACAAATCCAAACAATAAGTTGATTGACTTTTGCATTTTTTGAGGCATCAAATGGATAATAAGCAACAACTTTGCAAGTCCAGATAGTTACAACTTCAAAGGGTTGATACGTTGATGGATGAACCAAATGGGTCCAATAAGTGAAAGAGATTAATATATCTTAAAGATGAGAGTTATGAAACGAAGTATCATGAGGGATCTATGATGGTTATTCCCAAGGCTTAGCAATAAAAGAACCTCACTAAGGAGGTTCAACATCAACAAAGGGCGGAAAATAGGAACCGTTCTCCATTCGGCAACTTGAGGGTTTTCCTCACCCTAAATATTATCTTCCAAGACAAGTCCTGGAGGAGGATTAACAATGGAAGTTCATTCTTAAAGGGTATGGCCATAAATAGCATAGTATTTACCACAATAAACTTGACATTATTGGCGTTCGGAGATAATGACCCATTAGAAGAAGCCAAGTTAAGGGATCAAACTAATTCAAAGTTTTTTCCAAGAGTCTTAGGGGGCATGGGACTCTATGATAGGTCACGGACCATAAAACACTCGTTGGGGCGAAGGAGGTAGTGGAGAGTTTTATTTGTAGTCATCGTCATGAAAGTGAGACATGGTGAAAAATGGTTGAAAATAGATGAAAAATCAATGAGACAAGAAGAAATCCACCAAAATGAAAAAACTCAAATGATTGGGATCCACTAGGTCACCAGATGATATTTAAAATAACAATTGCAACTACCAAGTTGTAATTATTATCAGCGAATTCGAAACACGATAAGACCATCCAACTGTTAATTTTTAAAAATAAGAATGTGTGACGATTTTGCAAGAAGAGTAACAGTCCATTAGTTCACTTTCCCCCCAAATTAGTCCCTCTGACTAGGCAAAAAGGGATTTTTGGTACAAGTCAGAGCCAAGCCATTTGAATATATTTCTCAAGTATTTAAAATGCAAGGATTCAAATGTAGTATAATCGTTCATGTTTAAACTGGTATCTCACTCACATGTGATAATCCTCACCCCTCATCTATAGTGCGTACCTAATGCGTATAACTTAACACCCTAGTTATGCTACCTTGCCTAACTAGTACCATAACTTACGTTATCCCCACATGCTAAGCTTCTAACCAAACTATGCTACGTATTTTATATCACTTTAATTCTCAATGAGCAATCACAAGCTATATCATTATACTTCTCAATTATAATTATAACATTTATCGATGCACATAAATTTGGACTAGTTATAGTTTCAATATTCACACAATCATGTAATTCACACGTATACATTTGACATGCTTATATACGTATATACATATCACATCTCATACACATACATATATATCACTCGTTATATACGTATAACCGCATCCCCAAAGTTGATACCTCGAGCATGCATTCCCTAGCATGCTATTAGGCTCCAGATGCGTACCACTCTTGGGCCATCAGATCAGAATCTCGCCACTAAACCCAAATCGCAAACACATAATCGGAGGCGGTCATAGACTTACATTATGTGGGTCATATACCACAGTATCCCACTAGAATCTAAACTCAAATATAGTGGTTATGATACAGTTTTATAACATGGGGAAACTATCCAACATCTGTTGGTCAACGTCAAGGTGGATCGCCCACTACTCGTAACCTCCAACGATATCACCCATATGGTAGGTATGTTTACATGTATCAATCACACAAATATATCCATATATGTACTATCTCTATCAATGCATATATATATAACTAGCTAAACGTGCATAAGTGACTCGTACCACTAGCCTACAATTCTCGAGTCTACTCGACTCTCGAATATTCAAGTAGTCACTTACTTATAATAAATTTATAATTATCATTATTATGGTCACTAAGCTATTCTACTCCAGCCCATAGCCTAATTCATTTAGAAATCCCAAACCGATTTCATTAATCATATTTCGAGTGTCATTCACCGTAAAACACCTATATTCTCGTATGGGATTTTATTCCCGACTAACCCAAGGAAATTATAATATTTCACACATTTTTTCAGAAGTCCTAGGTCACACATTCAACTCCTTAAATTAATTTGAATCGTACAAAATCCACGAAAAAACTCAAATTAACAAAGTAGGCCAAACAACAGGGCCGAACCGGTTCGCCCTCCTAACCCAAATCAGTTCGCCTGCCAAATCAGGTCTGGGTGGACCTGGTGCATTTTTTATGAAATACCTCAATTTCCTATAATCCATATGAACACCATTCTTCATTCAAACCCAACATAACATCTTTCCATCAATTCTAAACATAATGGTGCACGTTTTTATGTCCGAATTTTTCCAATAACATATTAACTCATAGGATTCAACCTAATTAACAAGAAACATTTACCTTATTAATTAAGTTTCAAGATTCCTTCAATTCTCATACGAACCATTCAAGATCACATATTTTTATATAAATCATTCTCAGATTTATTTTGGAATCAAATTATCTTTCTATAATTTCGTTCCCAAAAATCCTGTTTTTACATGTGAATCCCACCCCAAAATTCATATTTCTACACAAACTATAATATGAATTATTAAAACAATATAAACATCAAAGTAAGATAAACACTTGCCTTATATTGTAGAGATTTTGGTTTCCTTCTACGAATCTTCTTTACACGATGGTTCTATGCCTGAAATCGGTCTAATTCTCTCCCGGGATGATTTTCTTCACTTTCTCTTTGGTTCTCATCCTCTTTTCTCTTCTCTCTCAAGTCTAGGTCGTTTGGGATGGTGGAATGGATTCCAACACCATCCACTTTTCCTAATTATATCACAAATCCCTAAATTATGCTTAGGATTAAGTGCAAAATGACCCAAACGCCTGTATACGGGCCCCATTTAGTCTAAAAAGCCCTCGAAACCCGATTATAACTCCTGAGTATCTAATTCTGACTATCTCGACCCATTTAGGATCATTGGTGCACTCTAAATCACCATCCAAGTCACCTTATATAATTATCTCATCTCATTCCCAACACGACCCCACAAGCGTGTCCCAAATGAGATATCGTCAATCCCGTTGATTTTACTCACTAATGATGTAATATCACTTGACATATTTTTATTTACTTATCACACTAGTAAATATACTTTTACATAAATATTAATCCTTTTCTTGCTAATTAATATTTATTTAATTCTCATTTTTTCTCATTTGATTTAAATTACGTGCACGCGTGTAGTTTAAAATGCTCCAAAAATAAATAGTCAAAAATACGGGGTGTTACAATAATGGACCAGGTGGGAAGTTGTGTTGACGTTTCAGCCTCTTATTCCTTGGTTGAAGGTAGAGGGCCCCGTAACTAAAAAGTGTTCGGGGTTCAAAATCTTTGAGGGAGAAATGTATTAGAAGATACTGTTGTTGTGAAGAGCAAAGAAAGAATAATTGGTTATATAAAAAGCTGGAGAGAAAGAGATAGTTGCTAAACAGAATGCTGAAGAGTTCCAACCATCCCAAGGGGATCCTTTATAGCATCCAAGACATGTTGCATCAATACTCTCAACCCCCTAAATACTCAATGTGAGTTCCTTCCCAATGCGATATCATTATGACGAGAATCTTTATGGTTAGTTACGCTACTACCCCCAACTTGATTAAATGGATAAGTGTTTACCCTTGCATTTCTTTCAAAGAGCATAAAATAGTTACAATTCGGAGGACTATAATAATGGGAGAAGTCTCCACAAAAAACTTTCTTACTTCACTTTTATTTTACCAAGTTTATTACACTATTTATTTACACTTTTATGAGCATATCCCCTCTTCGAATTAGTTTGTAAGGCTAGATTTTGTTGTTATTTCAAGTACCTTGTAATTTTCAATTTAATTTACCTTTTAATTTGTAATTTAACTTCAAGTTCCTAAAATACCAATTTTTTATTTTACAGTCGAATGGTTTATTTTCCTTCAATTTCCAAATTCACCTTTCGTCTTTATTTTAATCATTGTTATTGTTTTTTAATTATAATTTTTCTATTTTAAATCCGTAGTTTATTTTAGCTCTAAAATAAAGAAAAAATAACTTAACACTTCATAAAAAGTCTTCTTTATTGAAGCATTTGAACGTAACACAATCGTCTAATTATTTGTTGGCTAAATATAATTAATTTGGGTTGTTAAGACCCATAATCCTTGTCTGGAATGCTTGCAAATTTCTCATAAATCAAGCCACTAAAATAACACCCCACTTACCATGACACACACATAAAACCATTATTATAGTCTGACCCCTAGGTCTGACATATACTATGTATCCAACCAATGTATACCCTGCATATACCATAACATTCATATAATTCTCGTCAAGATATCCAGACAATGTAAGTCCTTCACATACAATGTATGTAGCCAATGCTACACCCGACACATAGATTATCGCCCCATTATCATCAATTTTTAATATATATCATATCTAACGTATTAATCTCTAATCAATATATCATCATACATCACCATATTACTCATCAATTATCTATCACCTAAAATAATCGCTACAAAATAAATCAACAATTCCCAGTCCCATACCTAGAGGTCACCCAAACCATATGTATTATCTAGTCCCATACCTAATAAATACCCAAAGCCATACATATTCCCTAGTCCAATACTTAGGAAATACCCAATTGAAAAATAACATATTGCCTAACAACATACTTAGAGTAAAACAACCAATCAAAATCTACTTGTGAATTAAGTACACATCTAAAGTATTTTCTTTCATTAGAGTTTTATTAAAATTCTATAATCAAATTTCCATCTTATCACAACTCTTTACCTACTTATAATCATCATAATCATGATTAACTTGGACACCAAGAAATTCCAAAGTACCACTTATTTTATTTAAAAGTTTATTGAATTAATTTAATTAGCCCACAATTCACCAACTTCATTTCAATTGAATATTTTGTTATCCATTCAAATTCTAAAATCAAATATTATTTTAATTAACTATACCAATTAATTAATTAATTTGTTTACCCAAAATTATGGGGTAATACAAATAATTGTTTCTCTATAGATTTTTTTTACAACGACGATGATGATGATGAGGGGGAGGTTACTTTTTCATCGTATAATGTTTCTTCAAATTTTTAGTGCAACACAAACAACACGATTGAGGAAGGTGATATCATCATCAATATCTGAAAAATGTGCAAAGTGATCTGGTTATATGATTACAAACAAGCAAAGTTCAACTTTGATCAAATTTTATCTTGATTAATTAGCTGGAACTAAACATGCAAGATATTGAATCAAAATCTAACAAAACAAACAACCACATAAGATATGAGGAATTTTTTTCTATAAAAACCCCTTTTCAACATTGTTTCAACTAAGGTATTACAGACGACACATACAGACTTACAAACTTAAACACCACTGAGTATCGCAATTCAGGCTCCTTCCTTGTTAATAATAGAAAGTGATATGAATCCATCAACGCGCCACATCAAGCTCCACTTGTCTTAGTATCAACCAATTAGCCTCAAGAAACTCTTTTCCTCTCATTAATAGTGAAGAATGATAGGGATTTAAACAAGTGATACGTTCTTCAAGGTTTGATAAAGTATTCACAAATATCCAAGGGGATTGGATTTTGAAAAATCAAAGTGTTTAATCACAAAATAGGTTAAAAAGGCTCACAACAAAGTGTAATTTCGTACCTCTTAAGTAGGATGAAAAATCTAAAAGAGATAAGATTAAAAAGATTGAGTTTAAAACCAACTAAAAAAATTAATCCGCACCGGTTCGTTGAAACAAAATGTACCTCTTTCAAATGACCTAAAATTATCATTCGAATAGCTATTGAATGAGAGATAAACTGAATTACCATAATGACTGTACAAATGCTCATTTTAAGTTCGTTCGAATATCTATCCAATGAGTTGTACTAATTCGATTGAGAAACCCTCAAACTCTTTCCAACCGTAAGCATAAAAAATATTTTTTGTTTTAAAAAAGCTTTTAGAAAAATATTTTGGATTCGAACAATTTTAAAAATACCCTTAAACATAAGTTAACACTAAATCCACCCCATATACCTTCTCCGATGATTGTAGTGATGACATCAACTCCGTTCTTTGATTAATACGTTCGGTCACTAACTTGTCTTTGATTGAAGCCTTTTGAGAATATATATAACTAGTATAATGGTGCAACGGAATATAATAAACTATAAACATTATGAGCAATCCATAAATTGTGATCTTACAAATCTCTCTCTTTGGCTTTTCTGGTATAAAACATAAAAACGAAAAAATAACCCCTAACACAAGTTCAACTAATATCCCTCCTAAACCCAAAAAGAAAAAAAACACTCGTAACTTTGTCTCTGATGAAAATATTCACCGTGTAGTCCATAAAATCATTAATACAAAAAATACCTATACACATGAAACAAAGAAAATATCATGGAATTTGAAAGAACAAATAAAACATGTTAGCACAAAACACCCCTTAATATGTTCTCCCCATTTTGTGCATAATAGAAAAAGGGTTAGAAGCCAAACATGAAAAGTTAGCATCACGAGTATACAAATTTGAAATATCATCACAAAGTATAGATAATTAAGCATATGCGATGAAACTTCAATAATTAAGAACACATTTTTAAAAAATTTAAAACTTTTGAGTATAAAAATACACACCTATAATTACATACAAACACACAATGATTAGCACAAAAATATTCGAATCGTGAAAATGGAATGTAAATGTGTGAACGTAATGTGCATGAAAGTCAACAGAGGCATATGTAGCAACGGTGGACGAAGTCAAATAGACACTCCTAAATAAAGTACTCAATTCAACATTTTGTGTAAAAAATGTTAAACAAGGTGAAATTGACTCAATTGATACAAAATTCCTTTCAATTCTTCTCAAATAAATAACGCCAAACTATTCAATATTTTTTAAGAATTTTTATTGTGCAAACCCATTGATCTTCAAATTATAATACCCTCAAATCTCGCATTTTAAGCATAAGCTCTCAAATTTTTTTAAGGAATCGTATTGTTTGTTTTTAATAAAGCATCAATGAAACAAATTTGTCCTTGGCATTTTTGTTTTTATGTGCTAAATTAATCTTTTAAGCTCTTGCCAATGGTGGCTTTTAACGCAAAGAATATCGATTCTTTCATATCCCCTTTCCATTGCTTAATGTTTATCAATCAATTTTTTGATGAAAAAAATTTAGGAAATAGTTTTTACCTGGACAATTAGTTCCTAGTACATTTGGTTCATTATTAAGCACGATTGATATGAGAATAAACTACTTAACATATGATAAAAAAAGTGCATTGTTCAAAAGTTCGTGCAAAGTGTGTGTAATCAAGGCGATATAATGAGTCTAGCATGAATATAGTAATCAACAATGAACGGCGCAATGCTAAACATGCATTATTAAGCACTAAAAATTACTTAGCCAAGTGTAGTAATACCATTATTAAGTAACATGAATGAATGAAATGAAATTGTGATTCGAACATCTTACATGCATCCATATATAGTGTAAAACAAAATACAAAAATCTTTTTAAATTTTTGGAAATTTTTATCTTAATACAATATTTTTGAATTTTTATGAAATCTTTCTAAAATAAAGAAAATCTTTGTGAATTTTTCAATTTTTAGGTACCAAAGTGGTGGTAACCTTTCGCTCACCCTTATCGTTATTGGCACTACTCATTGGGCTGGAAGTGTTCTCATAAGATGTAGACATATTTTTAAATTCTTCCATTAAACATTTTGAAGTCTTGACTAGAAACTTAACTTGCTTTCTAAAGACTAACTAGTTTGCTATAGTGGTGTGTGGGAGCATGTGTATGTGAGACTTTTTCTAGCTTATAATAAAACTTTCTAAGGTGACCTATTCATTTGCAATGGGTACAAACATAGATTTGTCTGGGTCGACCTTGGTTAAAATGCCTAGGACGAGTTACCTTGGTGAGTTAACTGGAGGCTTATAAAGACCTAACACAAATTTAGCAATCGGTTCAGGTGCGGTATTAGAATTGAATGTACCACCGTAATCTATGTCATGCCTCTCTTTAAAACCCAAAGTGAGACCTAGAAATATTTTTTCAACTTTCTTGAATGTATCCTCTAAAGTGACTTTGACCTCCCAAGTACGTTTGAGATCTTTATCGAGTTGGGAAATTTGGGCTTCAAGTTTCTCATGAATATCCGATGAAGGTTGAAGATTTCTCGTAAGACTAGCCATTATGTTGGTCAAGTCAGTCTTTTCCCTACTAATTGAAACAAGTTTCCCATTCAAAGAGATTATTATTCTCTCGAGTTAACTCGCTGAGGCCTCTTTTCGGTCGAAACTTTCAACTCCTTCTCAAAGACAACACCCTCATAGTCAAATTTTTATTTGATTTTTAGTTTTTAATAACTCGGTGTAATGTTCGAAGTATACGTATTAAAGACCAAGTTCCCCCTAACTGAAATTCTCATCATCACCCTCAGACTCTCTAGAATGATTCGACTCATTATCGAGGTTATCACGTTTAGCAATGTCCTCATCGAAGTGAGATGCACAAGAAGTGCTAACGTGATTATCCAGGTGAAGTTACATTTAAGTAGTGATTCATCCTCGGAATTCACAGACTCGACATCATTGTCTCTTAGAGTGGCATAATAGGCGGTTGTGCCTTTACCCCATCTCTTAATCCTAGTGGGACACTCATGGTCTTTGTGACATTTTCGTTCACGCTTACAACACCTCTCTGATTCATCATTCTTAGGATTTTCATCTTTATCTCTCTTTTCATCATTCTCATTAAAATTCTTACTCACTTTGTAATTTTTGTTTTCCTCTAATTTTTTATTTTTTGGGTTCATTTTTTGAACTTGAGAACATTTTTAGTCTTTTGATCAATTTCAGAATCGGGGTTGGATGCATCTTCTTTTTTAGATTTAACTTTTAAGTTATTCATCTTTATTTTTTCTTTTGGATTTTGAAGGACATGTCTAATTTGTGAGTTTGGAGTTCACCTACAAGTTCTTTTAGCCTAATTTTGTCTAAATTTTCCATAGAGTTAAGGACAGTAAATTTCACACTAAAATGAGATAGGAGAGGCCTAAAATTTTCATAAAAACTGTCACTTTTGGAATTTTCTCACCCAAATTAAAATAGGAATTCATAATGTCAGATATACGACCATAAAATTCATTAAATATTTCAGTTTCAAGCGTGTGTATAGTCTCAAATTGTGTCATGATTTTTTTAAGCTTAGAACCTTTAACGGCACTGGTACCCTCGTGTGTGAGTTGGAAGATATCCTAATCTTATTTAGAATTAGTACACATTATGATGGGATGAAATTCATCAGGTGTGTCACCACCAAAATTTTTATTCAAGTTTCAAGAGTTAAAATTTCTTAATTTAAAGTCATCTTCAGCCCAATTTGTAGTTGGTTTGAGACTAATGACATTTTTATTAGTCAGGGTAGGAGGATTCCACTACTTTTTTATGGTAAGCCAAACGCGCTTGTCGATCAATTTTAAAGATGATCTTATTCGAGCTTTCCGATAAGCATAATTCATGCGCATGACTAAGTATAGGAGAAAGACTTACATAATTTATGCCATCAAACAAATGGGTTTTATTGTATGAATTCTTCATAAAACCACCAAGATATATCTAAATATCTTGTAGATACGAGCCCTTATACCAATTTGAAAAACATGCGGAGTGGTCCGGATACGAGCCCTTATAATCCGTAAATTTGGTCACAAAAAAGCCAAATTCAATTTTAATCCATTTTTTTCTTAATTAATTAGGTGAAACTAAGCATTCAAGATAATTAATCTAAATCGAACAAAACAAACAATGACACGAGATATGAGAAAATAAGCTTTCAAGAAAAAAACATTTTCAGCATTGTTTCAACTAAGGTATTGCAGACAACACAGACAGATTTAAAGACTTAAACACCACTAAGAATCGCAATTCGATCTCTTCCCTTGTTGATAATAAAAAGCGTTGCAGATCCATCAACACCCCATAATAAGCTCCATTTACCTTGGTATCCACCGATCAGACTCGATAAACTCCTTTCCTCTCGTCAATAGTGAATAATGATCTACACAGGGATTGAATAAGTGATATGTTCTTCAAGAATTGATAAAGTAATCACAAAAATCCAAAGGGATGGATTTTGAAAAACCAAAGTTTTTTTTTATCACAAAATAGGTTTAAAAAGGCTCACAACAAAGTGTACGTTCGTACCTATTAAATAGGATAAAAAAAATCTAAAAGCGATAAGATTGAAAAGATTGAGTTTGAAACGAACTAAAAAAATAAATATGCATCGGTTCGTTAGAATAACCTTCACATTCTTTCTCCCCTTTTTATGATGTCCCCAAATAGACAGATAAGAAGAAATAATCAAAACAAGGAGTGTCACGATAAATTGCATACCAAACAAGGATCAAACTACGCGCATGCAAAGGTATGTCTCAAAAACTTTCACAAACTATTTTTGATTTTTCAAAATTTTCATACAAAAATAAGATACCAAAAATCACACCATGGATTTAAACTCAAACAACCTAGTCATAGAAATGGAAGGAATGGGTGTGTACACATTCGATAGGTAAATAAACTCAATTAATCATATGTGCACGATGCATACGTGTACCCCTAACGAATGAACATCAAAAGTATCCTTAGGTGTAAAAATTATTGAATTTAGATGACATCGTCTTATGCAAATCAACAAATCAAAGTCAAAGTGATTTTCACACCAATAACGTCCAAAACTATTTAACGCTTTTTCAAGACTTTCAAGGACGTGCAAACCCGTTTTAAGTTCCATCCAAACTCTCTCATGCATATTTTCTTTTAGAGGTAATCTAAATTCTCAAACATTGGAGAATTGGTGTCGAAACCTAAATGGCCCATAATTGGCATGAATTTTTTTTATTGCCTTTAAATTTTTTTGGGCTCTTTAAACATCTTTGGAGCTCGGATAATAAAATTCCTCAATTTTCTAGGTCTAATTTAAACGGTGACTTAGTATTTGTACAGGCCAAATGAACCTTTCGCAGCCCTTCCCCGTTTTCAAATAAAGCACACAAACTCACAAACGGCTCTTACATGCACAACTTTCTTATCAAGTTTTATCGCGCTTGGTTCATTTTAAGGACATGATTGAAGTGAAAACACCCAACCAACATGTGATAAGACAAGCACAATAATCAAACAAATCCGTGCATGTGTGCAATAAAGGAAATCATGAGTTAAACATGTAGGAAGTAACAACTAATTACATCTTAATGACTCCAAACATTATAAAGCACATGGATAAATTGACATATTGTCTTAAAACACTATCAAATAGTCACATAAAAAAATGAAATGATGTTATGACTCGATCATCCTAAGTGTTCGTCCATAAACGGTGTAAACAAAATACAAAAATCTTTTTGAATTTTTCAAAATTTTATCAAAATAAAATCTTTTTGTATTTTTCAAAAAAAAAAAATATACAAAAAGTACATGTACAACGCTAGCAAACATAAATATCATGAAACAAAAACTAGCGTATGACAAACATGCGAACACAATCATCTATATGATATGGCAAGAGAAGAATTATGTGCAAGCAAACGGGAATCGACTTGTCTAAAATTTAGTGCCTCTAAAAGTGATTTTCTAACCCAGACAGATGTGAAACGACTTGTGGGGGCTTTGGGAACCACAGGAACACTAGACATAAACTTCCTAGGACCTTTTCGAAGATCAAAACAAAATCTCCTAAGGTGGCCTTTCCTACCACAATGTGAACATGTGTAAACGGGAGGAATGTTACCTAAAGTGTGCTATTTTCGAACATCCTTGGGATTAATTGACCTTCTAAAACAAATAATGATTTCGGCTTTAACACTAGAAGCATGAGAACAAGATGAGCCATTACCATCACTATCAAACCTACTCGACTATGTCAAATCATTTTTTAACTTCAAAATTTTTTACTCAAGCAAAGAATTAGACTCTTTCAATCTGAGGGACTCCTTCTTTAAATTATCAATCAAACCTAGAAGGTTATCTCGCTCCCCCTCAATTAAAGCGAACTTTTTTCTAAGAGTCTCTTCAGGTGCCACAAACTCATTGATTAATATATTTTTGTCCTCTTTGTCATAAACACAAACCATCGAATTTTTAAGGTCCTCTAATTCTTCTTCTAAAAATATGACCCTATCATTACTCTCCTTTTTAGACAATTTTAAATCATTAAAGTCTTGGTCCAAAGAAACAAGTTTCTCACGATAAAAATCTCTTTGATTTTGAACCGTTTGCAAAAGATTCATCGCGAACTTAAAAAGAAAATTTTCTTTTTCCAAAAAATCAATTCTTTTAGCAAACGTCAAATTCAAACAATTTATATCATCAAAACTCTGACTCGTGTCATCAAAGGGGGGTATCCAATTAAACAAGTGCTCCATTGAAAATTGCGATTTAAAAAAAAATAGATTTTGCAAAAAAAATCAATATCACACAAATATGTGGAAAAAAAGAATACGCGATAAATTAGCGTAACTTGCTCTGATACCAATTTGACGACGTGAGAAGTCAAATTGTATAAAAAAAATAAATCCTTGAAAAATCAGGATCATGCGATAAATTAGCGTAACCCGCTCTGATACCAATTTGTAAACGAATAAATGAGGTGTGTGATACCAATTTAAATTAAATTCGCAAGTTTCCAAGTAAACCTTATTTAATTAAAGTCTATTTAAACTAAATCAATTCAGCCCCTAAGCATACAACTACGTGTGTGCGTGTGTCAACCCATAAATAAATAAAGCATCCGACACAAATTCCAGGAAAAATTCCGCAGGGTAAAACCTTTTATTTTCAATATCATTTGTAAGTAACGGTTTACACGGATTATACTGAAAGCATGAGTGACATACAAAATACCCTCAGGTGTCGGTTCCGATGTCGTTGGATGGAATCTCCCGCAAGAACTCTAGATGGGCAACAATGAAGAAGAGACGGCTTCTCCACAAGTGTGAACTTTATAAGAACTCCCTCCATAATAGCACTCAACTGTCGGTTGTAGAGTTCTCCCCACAAAGAATGAACAAAAGCAAAATATGTTCTTGGGTTCCACCAAACAACTCACATAAAAGTAATTGGAATCTTTGTGAATTGTAAACAAAACAAATATTTAAACCCTTAAATGGTTGGAGAAAAACTTTCTGCCAAAGGTATCGAATTAAATTTTGGGTAGATAAACAAAACAAAAGTTTGAAAGGTTAAAACTCTTTAAAGTTAAAAACTGTTCTCCTCGTTAAAAACAAAGGTTGGCTGTCCTTTTTATAAGAAATTTTGAGTCGGTCAAAGGATAAGAATGAGGTCAGCGTGTCAGAAAAAAGTTACGTCGCTCGAACAAAATCCCATCTCGCTCGAACGAGATACGCGTGTCATTCAAACGACATCGCTCGACATCTCAATGTCGCTCGAACGGGATGGTGATCTCGCTTGAACGACCTCAGCGTCGAAACTGAGGTACGCTTACTGCCTTAGAAATTTTCTCAAACCTTTTCAAAACTCATTTTTCTAAAACAGTTAACAACCTTTTTATAAAAAAAAACATTTATAGAAATATTTTCTATATCAAAGCTTTTTAAAACTTTTTTTAAAAAATTATCCCAACACTCTTAATTTGAAATGCAAATGAAACTTTAAACATTATCTTACCAAATGTCATATTGTTGGGCTTGAATGTTGAAGACAACTTGTAATTCGGATCCGTCTTTTGTAGATACAATCTTCTCAACTCTTCGACGACTTGTTGCGGTATACGATATAATTAATTGTGACGGACATTTATAAAATCATGTCCTTATAGTTTTTATGGGTTAAATCTAGAACAAAATATGTTTCTTAAGGTCAAATTTCTATTTAATATATATATATATATATATATATATATATATATATATATATATATATATATATATATATATATAGAGAGAGAGAGAGAGAGAGAGAGAGGGGTTCACAAATGAACCTAAAAGATGAAATTTTTTGTGAATCTTAACAAAAAATACATAACAACCCATTAATTTTAATTCCGATGTTGTAATTGGTCCGCGCCAGCGGCAACGAAGATGCGTGTCGATAGAATATTTTTTTTACACCCCAACCCCCTCCATCTTAGACTCGCCAGCCACCACCCAGAATTAAATATATCTCTCTCTCACCCCCTAATTCCATCACTTCTGGCAGCGACCCCTACTCAGAGCCATCCTCGTCGGCAACCTGCCTACTTCGGTCATATACTCATGCTCGATCCACCATAACCCATGAACCTAACAAACTCCAGGCATACCCTCTTCTAAACCCAAGCGACGAGCTCTTTCCTACCCGAAGCTTAACCCGAACCCAGATCTCATCAACCCTCATCATCTGACCCCTTATCCAACCTTAATCCAAACCCATTAACCTCCTGCCATTTCTGACCCAACACTATACGTCCACCTGCTGAAGCCTCAACCCGCTCCGAGTGTACCCGCATCCAAACCGGGCAGCTCCAGCCAAAATTTTGCTGTTAATATACATGGGCAGATGGGTTGGCTGGGGTGGGGGGGTTGAGGGGTGTGTACATATTAAACAATACGCGTGTCACACGCGTGTCCGTTACTGTTGGCGCGAACCAATTACAACATAGAAATTAAAATTAATGGGTTGTTATGTATTTTTTTTATTAAGGTTCATTAAAATGTTCATCTTTTAGGCTCACTTGTGAACTTCTTTCTCCCTCTCTCTCTCTCTCTAGAGATAGAGAGAGAGAGATTGTTAAGTTCGTGGCAATGGTGGTGGTGCGGAGTTAGAGATGGAGATTGTGCGTGGTGAAAAAGGGTTTGTAAAGAGGAAACTGAAATCTTAATATTAAAATAAGCATGCACGTGGAGATTGAGATAAATGAAAATTTTGAATATGAATTATATGGATGCCTATTTGGAGTAAATAATAACAAACTTTACTTCATGATGTTAGTAATTTTTAAAGTAATTTTAGCAATCCAGAAAAAGATAACACAAGGATTTACACTAGACATGATATATTCAAGGGGACATTGGGGACTCTTTGCTCTAAGCTCTTACATGGTGACAAAAACAATAAAAAATATGAAAAATAATCATTTTCTCTCTGTGTGTGTGTATATATATATATATAGTCAGGCTCTCATACATACCAAGTTTGCATACCGCTGGCGCGGAGCCATTTGTATAAATGATTTTGAGTTGAATTTTTTTGTGGTATTTAAACATTTCGAATGACCCATATCAACTCAAATAACTTTTTTTGCTATTTTTATAAAATCGGTCAAACTTTCACATCTTCTAAAGCACTTTAAAAGTTGTGAAAGTTTGATCGGTTTTTTAAAACTAGCAAAAATGTTATTTTGAGCTGATTTTTTTATATGGGTTCATTGAAATTTTAAATACCATATAGAAAAATTCTACTTAAAAATAATTTTTTTACAGTTTTAAAAAAAATTGTATGTAAACTTGATATGTATGAGAGCCTAACTATATATATATATATAGTTATATACTGCTCATGTGCGAACTGTCCTGCAAATTAAAAATGCGGACTTGACATGTGGCACCTGGCGGTGAGCCTCCAAAAGAGAGAGAGAGAGAGAGAGAGTCCAACTTGCTTAAATCAAGGATATTTGGCCAATAAAAAACCTTGGGCAAATATTCTCGTTTTTGCTCTTATGCAGGATGACCGAAAAGAGCAATCATATATATATATATATATAGGGAGAGGTTCATAAGTGAATATAAAAGATGAACATTTTAGTGAACCTTAACAAAAAAATACCTAACAATTAATTCCAGTGATGTAATTGGTCTGTGCCAGTGGCAACGAACACGCGTGTCAATCGAATGTTTTTTTTACACATCACTCCCTAACCCCACCCCCGGGGGGGGGGGGGGGGGGAGTTGGGGATCGATCGACACGCGGGTTCGTTGCCGCTGGTGTGGACCAATTACAACATATGAAGTAAAATTAATAGATTGTTTGGTGTTTTTTGTTAAGGTTCATTAAAATGTTCATCTTTGATGTTCACTTCTGAAGCTCTCCATATATATATATATATATATGTATATATATATATATATTTCAATTTCACGTAATCACGCCCTAAATGCATACATATATGCATGTAGATATGTATATATTTAGTCGTCGTCATCATCATCATCCTTATCTTTCATACACGTGAATCATTTTTAACTATTTTTTTATATTTTAAACAGTTTGTCAACTATACATAAGAGTCCCTTTGATGGCAAAGATGAAAAAAACATGAAAATGTTTTCATGCCAGAATTTGATTTATTCTAGTGTTTGATTGGAAAGATGGTAAAAAAGTTACTATAGAAAAAATGAAGCATATATATGGGGTAAAGTTTTTCAACTTGTCTTGGAAAACAATTTCCAATGAGTAAGTATACTCTATAAGTTGGAAGACTTTTTTTTATGAAAATAATGTCTATCAGTCATTTCCAATAGTTTTTTTGGGGTGGAATACAAAACGCCAAAGATCTCTTAATTTTCATGAAAACGAAGGTTATCAAACACATCCTTAGTTCTTAGATATTAATTCAATCGCGAAATCATTTTTTTTAACAAGTCTTAAATGAATATATCCGCGCCAAGGCTGATATTGAAACACCATAGTCGTGGAGTCACTGGAGTGTAAATATGTGAGAAGAGAGGTAGAGGCTAGAACACCATAGTTGAGTGTACATGAACTGAGACCCTATTTGGTTCGCGATAATATTTTGGATGGATTGTGATTACCAGGAAAATGATTACCAGAAACCTTTTACCAGGATTCTAAATCCTTTTGTTATGTTTATTTAACCCATGGATTCTTACTGGGAATCAAAATTTGGTTAAGGGTTCAAGCATGGAAAGTTGCATGGGAATGTACAATATATACCAATAATACCCTTTATAAATTATATTGATATATATATATATATATATATACACACACACACTAGCGGAATGCCCGTGCCTGAAGGTACGAAAAAAATTTTCAAAATACGTAATCGCAAAACAGTAAAAAATTTCAAAGTATGTAACTGTAAAACGACAAGAATTTCGTTCCCTGACAAAACAAAGTGTAATTTTTAAAACATAGGCCATAATGTCCTTTATTTATAAGACTATCCACCCTGTTTAACAAATAATAAATAGTCCAAGAACTTATATGCGGAGTTGAATCAACTAACATATGACGCAATTAGAATAGATAAAAAATAGACAAAAATACCTCACACGAACCAAATCCGACAATGAGAAAACCGAACTACCGACTTTAAAGATGATTTTGATCCCTTGAATAATGTCGAAAATAGCCCAAAGCATAGTTAGCTAGGCATGGGCGATACAAATCCAATGGCACCAGAATCACCTCATTCCGATTTACGGTTAAAAAGTAATGACAATTCTCCCAAAACATAATGTTTTAACTCGTAGTGCCAACGACACAATTGTAAAGCTCTTTAAGTGCACTTGTCTACAAAACACTATGATAATGTGTTCAGTACATGCTCGGTGTGTCGAGTACAAATTATTTTAAAATTTTGATGTGTTAGATTAATTGGTTTTATTATTTAATCAATTTAAAATATTTTCATCATTTAGTAGACTTAGAAACCAACTTCGCTATATTTAGTAGATATTGGGTGGATACTTTTCATAACTTGTATGTCTCATTAAACACTCGTTGAATCAATTTAGATGTACAAAATAGATAAACTAATTTCACCTTAAGGTTAAACCGTAGAAAGCAATTGAACGAAGAACCCAAATGATTTCTATTATCTAAAACCAGGAAAGGAACATTAAGTTAACACACACAACACATACATAAAGAGGGTTAGGGACTACATAAATAAAAGCTTTGAACATATATAAAACCATGGTAGGATATAAGTGTGCTCCTTTGACACCTTGATCACTTCAAGGGCCATTAGATTAGGATCCGAAAACATCTTGGAACAATCGCAATCCCTCCCAAGAATAAGAGAATCGAAGAAATTCGAAAGGCCGAGAATTGAGATCATCTAATATCATCAATTCGACATTAGTAATATCAACTCATTTAATTTTGGAGCATGACTAAATCTAATGAAAATGAAATAATACAAATAAAAATATAATAAGAGATGAAAAAAACAACCTTGTTTTCGTCCTGCTTTTATATAAGAAAAAACATAAATTTAGCTAAAAAAACAGAGGATGTTGTTTGCCAGCAGTTCTTTGGATAATATCATTTGGAACCAATCTTGCCACGGCACTTGCAAAGCTTTCTTGGTCAATATTGCCAAGGATATAATCTAGTTCCTCCAACTTCTTCGATGAGTGATCGTCATCTTTTTGTTCTGATTTCGTAGCATTTTTCTCAACTTCAATATCAGTGTCTAGGATTATAAGATCTGCAATAAGTGATTGCACATATAGTTAACTTCTTCGAGCAGATTCAAACGATAAATAGCTAAAATATAAGGTGCAGGGCTATGTGCACGGAAAATTCAATGACTAAATCATATGTTATAAACTAAAATCTATAATAAACAACTTTTTTTTTATCCAAGTTTCAAACCCAAGGAAAATTAAATGATTAAATTAAGCCCTATAAACATAGTACCAATGATCTCCGAAACTAAAGTGTAATCCGAATGAATTTGTTACTATGTGCACAAAATTAGAATAAAAAACATAAAAAATATCAATTGCTAGCTCCTCGATGTGGACCTTCACAAAGCGAGTCTTTAAAAGGTAAGTAATATCAACTTTTGCAATCTGTTCCACTCATTTTATTCAACTACTGAGAAATATTGTAAATAACAAAAACACGTGTAAGAACATATGCCAAAATATAACTTCAGTAAAAAAAATAAGAATCACCAATAATTCGTCATGAACTTTATCACCTTTTAGTAGCAGCAGTTCCAAGCAGTTCAAAAAATGGTTCTTAAGCAATTATGAATCATACCTTCTAGTAGGCAGCAGTTCCAAGCAGTTCTAAAAAATGAGAATTACCAAACCATTCCAATCCTTTTTATTGTTTTGCAACTTAGATAATCTTGACAGAGATGAATCGTCACTACGTACCAACAGTAGTAGCTCACATATGTTCAAAAAAGAGAAAGAAGTAATAACTCAGAATGTATAGGCTCGTATCTAGGCCAACTAAATAGGCTCCAACAACATTTATAGCTACTTAAAAAACACAGAAAATGTGATATAAACCTTCAGAAATATAAAAAGACTTATTATTGACTTTTGAATTAATAGCATCAACGTATATTTCTGGAAGCTTTACGCCTAACGTCTGCACAATGTTTGCACCAAATGTGATGCAAAGCATCAAATCTTATGGTCTTGGACTGCAAAACAAAATATGTATGGAGAAAATATAGTTTATAAAATAATAAACAAATACAGAATGTTACGGAAAGGAAAAAAGAGTATCGACTTGTACCGAAGGAAACAATTAAGTAAGTGCCTACTAACTCATGTAAACGAAGAAATGTAATTAAGTAAGCGTCTACTAACTCAACAACAAAAAATATATATTTGCATCAACAACCCTATTTATAACTACGGCCACAGCAACCCCCTGCCCACTGCCACAGCATCCCCATTTATAACTGAACTACGTCTTTCACAACTCTTTTTAGTTAAAGCAAGTGCTGCTTCAACAACCAGTGCCCAATGCACTGTAGAGACGTGGTTCCCCCGCTTTTGGTATTCAAGCAGTGTTTAACAACTTTTACCTAATGCACTGCTTCAACAACCAGTGCCCATGTTTTGTGTCACAGATAAAGACGTTTAACGAATATATTTTGTGTGTAAACCAGTGCCCAATGCACTGCTTCACAGATATAAACAGTTGGATACTTCAAGGCTCTTCAATCACATATAAAGGTGTTTAACAAATTTTTTTTGTTTATGTTCTGTGTTTTTTTTAGTATCTACTTTGTGATATTTACAACTTCTAATAATTTTGACCTGGATTTATGCACACCTTATAAGTTTAAAGTCACAGTATAAACCTACAGGGAAGACATGGATTCCCAAATCTGCAATTGATTTATAATGAAACATATATAAATGCATACTATAATAATAAATCTTGGACAGAGGAGTGAACAGTGGACTGAAAAAATACTGTCGCCTTTTTCTCCAACATGTAGTTCGTGAAAACTAAACATTTAAAAGAAGGAAGATTTCCTACTCCTAAACATCGAGATTGTGTTCTCATCACTAAAATCATGATTACTTTAAAAAAACAGCCACATACAACATGATATGTAGTCGAAAAATATAACTGAATCTATGAATAAGGGTGTGTTAGATTCCATATTAAGTGAAATATTTAAAAATTTCCAAATGTTGGTGTCTTTGATTTCCTATATTTTTCATGCAATTTTTTTCTATGTTAACATAAAGTACCACCTGCTCATGCATATATATTTATTTCCAAGAGAAATCTTACAAATTATTTTCACCCCTCCAATGGAACACACCATAACTTTATTTATAATAGAATACAATTAAAATTTGGATAATTCTGGGCCGACACAGGACTCGAACACATTATTATAGCACACTGATGTGATGTGTTGTGTCTGGATTGGGTGATGATTTGAATGATAATAAGTGGACCTCCAAAACCAATCAATGGAGACACGAAGCGTAAATGTACCTACAAAATGTGTTTGACTCATGTGTCAATGTAGAATTACCCTTAAAATTTATAACAATATCTGTAAAAGGACAACCACGTGTCCATCCACTATATTTTGTATCATGTAATTCTAAACTTATAACATAATATGAATCACTAAATCTGATAGTCAGATGTCACCAAACCTAACTAATACCCACAAAATTTAAAATAGGATAAATAGAACATTATACCGTCACTTATAAGAAAACAGAAAAATCTGTATATAAACCAAAATTGCAATATCTACACAAATATAAATTTGTCCACGTTATGTTTATCAAAATAAAATAAAAAATTGTCTATGTTACATTTTGTAAAGATGTAATGTATTGAGATAAGGGTGCAAAAGACAACAAATAACTATGTGAAGTGGCCTAAAATAAGAATTAACATTAAAATTGATCTTGTGAAACCATAAGAACTATACTGAAATACAAAAAGGATACTAAAAGGAAACATACTTTATCTATATTTGATTAATTTCTTTTATGAATACATGTATTGATTAATTTCATTCTTGGCTCTTCAAAAAATTTCTACCTTTTTATCTATCTTTGATTTGCAGAGTTGAAAAAAAAAGAGGGAGAGAGATCACACTAACTTGAAACATTAATTAATTCCTTACAATGTTCCATCATCTTTCACCACAAAACGCCTGGGCTATTATTGGTGACATCAGTTCTTGGATCTCATTGATTATTTTCTTGCATAACCTATGAGAGAAGTGTCAGATTTCATGTGTGTTGGAGAACCATATAATTTAACATTTGAAAAAAAGTAAAATATACCAAAAATCTATTTGAAGCAAGAAGTAAGATCTAAAGTCTTCGATTTGACATTGCGTTGAAATTAATTTATAATTGTAGTTCTATTGTTAATGAATGGTTCAATAAATACACTAAAACTTATCCTAATGAACATATCTAGTTCAAATCAAGGACATACCTTTGAAGAACTCTTTAACCATTCATTCATCCAATGTAGTGAAGAATATTGAGGTAGTGAACATTCACCGGCCCAAGAAAATATCTACCGGAATGAACATATGTTAGACCATTAGTCTTAAACAGATGACAAATGACAGATTACTCTTAAACATATGGCATATGACAGATTTGTAGCTAGAGAAACCAACTAGGCTTAAACGGATGACCATTTTGTAGATATACAAAGAGGTGTCTAAAAAGAGAGTCAAATTTTAATTCACCAAACACTATAATGTCATTATATAGTCTTAAACAGAGGAATAGCAGATAAACAGAGAAATAACAGATGACAGAGTGAAGAAGTATTAATTCTCATCTATGTTACTTGAGCATCTCCAAGAGTGTAGAAAAACCATGTCCAAAACTTCACATACCTCGGTTCATAAAAATGGCGGTTCATAAAAATGGCAAGAAGAAACATTAACCTACACATGTAATTTAGCCCAAAAACTATCCATTAAACTGAAGAAGAAATATTAAGCTATGAAATGAGCAACATATAACAAAGTATTACATCTGCAAAAAAGAAGAAATCACCGATCTTAATCCTTAGGTGGAGAAAGTACATTTTCGATAATAAAATAGCTTAATACAAACTTTCACTACACCAAAATGGGCAAATTATCACCTTTCAGCCGGCCAGCCTTGTCAAGGTCATTGACCGTGACAAAAAAACACGCGTTTTATGTCACGGTCATTGACCTTGACACGACCGTGACAACCAATTGTCACGGTCAATGACCTTGACACGACCGTGACGACTTTTCCAGCAAAAACCCTTTCCCCCTTCTTTTTTCCCTCCCACCGTTCCCTCCCTCTCTCTCTCTCTCTCTCTCGACGCTGCTCTCTCTCTCTCTCTCTCTCTCTCTCTCTCTCTCTCTCTCTCTCTCTCTACTTTCAGGTCCAATTTCTCTCTCTCTCTCTCTCTCTCTTCCATTTATATATATATTTGTGTGTATATTTATGTGTGTATGTGTATATATATATGTGTGTGCGTGTGTGGGGGGTGGGGCAGGGTGGGGCGGGGTGGGGCAGGGTGGGGGAGGGGGTGGTGGAGGGGGCAGGAGGTGGGGTGCGGTGTGTGTGTGTGGTGTGTTTTGGGGGAGGGGGTGGTGGAGGGGGGGAGGGGGTGGTGGAGGGGGGCAGGGGGTGGGGTAGGGTGGGGTGTGTGTGTGTGTGTGGTGGTGTGTGGTGGGGGAGGGGGTGGTGGAGGGGGGTAGGGGGTGGGGTGGGGTGGGGTGTGTGTGTGTGTGTGGTGGTGTGTGGTGGGGGAGGGGGTGGTGGAGGGGGGCAGGGGGTGGGGTGGGGTGTGTGTGTGTGAATAGGTATAATTTTTTTCACTCCCTCTCTAACCCTCCACAATTGATTCTTATGCTAAAATCCTCGCTTACACAATATATATAGGTATAATTCACGGGCTTTAGCTAAACTAGGGTTTTATAGAGTTTCGCTCCTACTACTTGGGCAATGACTATACTAGGGACCAAAGATAAATAAATAAACTGGATTCAAAGTAAATACTAGGAAATCCCAATTTATAACCGTCTAATTTATATCCTTTATTTATTTAATCACGATTCATAACACTAAATAATCATGATTGCACTCAAATTTAATTATTTATAAATCACTTGAAAGAATGTGTTATTATTATTAAAGTTGATTACGGTATATTATGATTCCCCACGTTATGTTTTCGATACCCTCTTGGTTAAATAAATTTTCTACTAACCGATTTTAATGAATATCTGATCAATTCCTTGATTCTAAAACTTAATTCTATAGGATTATAAAATAGTTCATCGGTCGGGTAAACAAAACATATAAGTCTATCAAGGGGTATCACAATCCAAATTATTTCTTGGACGTGAATTCCTCCAAATTATGATCTCATACCTATTCACACAATGATTGACCAACTTGCGAGGATCTATTGTGAGCATCCTTAGACTTGTAGGGGGTGGGGTGGGGTTGGGTGGTGTGTGTGTGTGTGTGGTGGTGTGTGGTGGGGGAGGGGGTATAAACAATTAAAAAAATGGGCGTATGCTGCCTATTTGTGAGCATATGATATTCTTTAGTAAAAGGCGAAATAGTAGTTCATTGTGTGCTCATTGTGTGGCCTCATCAATCTACAATACACTACGTAACTAAAAGTTCAATAAAAAAGCCAAGGACTTGCTTTATCTATACATAAGCATGATATATATACTCCAAACAACTGATCTCTTTATTTATCTACACATAAGCATTGGACAATGGTTAACCTTAAAACTAAAATAAACAGAGTATAACTTGATAAACCCAGTACCAAATAATTATATTTAAAATTCCACATCTGATCATAAAAACTAACATATATACACAACACTAAAAGTAGACATCAATTTTATAAATAATTGATAATAGTTGAATAATAATTGGATAATAAACATCGGGAGGGGGTGGGGGTGGGGGTGGGTGGGGTTTTGAATATTATTTACATTCAAAATAAATAATTGATAATCGTTGGATAATAATTGGATAATAATTGTTTTTATACCTATAGAACAGCTTAGATAGTGTGTGTGTGTGTGTATGTGGTCAATACATGAATTTATTTTTGTATTTGAATTATCCCATGAATTTATTTTTGTATTTGAATTAACCCATTATATGAAACATACTTGAAATTAAATATAGTGCGCATAGATACTAGCATTCTAGTTCTTATGCGTACGCATTCAATAACCCTTAGACCCGTTCGAGAGTCATTACCCCTGTAATGAGATCTCTCGAATTGTCCCGTTTGGACAGTTTGAGACTGTATACTTTCTGTATAATATTCTTATTGGCTTAAAGTTGTTACTTTTGGAGGAAGTTCTGCAGTCGTATCTTAATGTTCTCTGGGTACATACTAGATTGACAAGTGTGACTGTTATTTTAATTGACCAATTGAAATAACACTCACACTTGCCAATCTACGTCGTGTACTTGGAGAACTAAGGGGATATGCTGTCGAATTTTTTTCAAATCGTAACAATGTGCATGAGCTGTTAAGTATATTACAGAAAAATGCATTCTTGAATGGGATAGGACCACTTACCCTTTAATAGGATAATTAAATGATGGGATAATTAAATAAAACATAATATAAATATAAGTTTTGTTTACCTTTAATAGGTGTTTAGTTGTGGTAGGTGTGATGGGCTATCCGAAATACAAAGAGTGGATGGGTGAGACTAATAGAATGGGGGATGTGTTTCGCAGAGGTGCTAACGAATTTGTGAAATATGCAAAGAGATGTCGTAATGATGAAGAGTTTCCGTGTCCGTGTGCTAGGTGTAAGAATGGTAAGGTGTTTTAGTGGAAAACAGTTGAACTACATTTGTTAAGATCGGGTATGCAAGATAGTTATCGATTTTTGAGTTTTCACGGTGAATTGAAAGTTCCTTTTGTCCCTGACCAACCTTCATAACATCCTTCAAAAAGTAGAATAGATGAAGAAGGGGACGACGTAGATCATAATATGTTAGAGGATTTAGTTGATGATGCGTACGGAGTTTATGAAGCTGAGGAGAATGAGGTTACTGATGATATAGAAGATTCAAGTGCTCGTGAAGATAACACGATAAAACTTGACGATGACTACCAAAGTTTAAAATTTAAGGCGACCCAACTGTTATACTCTGGCTGTGAGAAAGATCAAACAACTTTACATGCCATGGTTGGTTTGCACAGTTTGAAGACGCAGTACGGTTTGTCTGGCAATAGCGTGACGGGAATTCTGAAATGGGTGAAGGGCATATTACCCAAGGTGAATACACTTCCAAATAGCTATCCTGTTATGAAGAACAGTTTGAAAGGTTTGGGAATGAAGTATAAATCGATTCATGCTTGTGTGTATGACTGCATACTATACCGAAAGGAGTATGAAAATCTCGATCGTTGTGCGGTATGCGATGAACCTAGATATGTCCAATCTACTAGTAAGGAAGGCACAAGCTCAAAAGTGCCTCAAAAAGTATTGAAATATTTTCCCGTTGGGCCTAGATTAAAGCGATTTTTCACAGTACCATGGATTGCAGAGGCAATGACTTGGCATGCTAGGGCAGAAGTAGGTGGTAATATCATGTGTCATCCTATTGATTCTACTGCCTGGCGGAGGATGAATTATGAGTATCCCGATTTTGCTCGAGAACAACGCAACATTCGTTTGGCTATATCAACAGATGGTTTCAATCCATTTGGAAATATAAGCACCAATCAGAGTGTATGGCCAGTGATCCTAGCCCCACTCAACCTCCCTCCTTCACAGTGTATGAGACCTGAATTTTCGATGATGGCTTTATTGATACCTGGGCTAAAGGCACCAAGTGAAGACATTGATAACTACCTAGCTCCTTTGGTAGAAGAATTAAATGAGTTGTGGGAAGAGGGTGTGCAATCATTTGACTCTTTTAGAAAAGAAGAGTTTACGTTGAAAGCTATGTTGATGTGGGCAATTCATGATATTCCAGCTTATGGGACATTATCCAGATGTGTAGTACATGGTTATTTGGGGTGTCCTATTTGTGGAGAGGAGACTGAATCTCTTCGTCTATCCTCCAGCTTAAAAAATGTATACCATTGCCACAGGAGGTTTTTACCCCCAGCTCATAGTTTCAGATTTGAGAAAGCTTCCAATTTTTTATTGGGCGGAGTTGAACATAGGCTACCGCCGAGACAACTTACGGGTTCAGAAATTGAAAGTAAATCTTCTGAATGTGGCCCAAATATGCCAGGTAAGAATCCCAAATTTAAGAATGTCAAGCATAAGAAGACCCCAACTGGGAATGAAACTGAGATAAGAAAGGCATGGTCTCGGAGGTCAATTTTATTTGACTTGCCTTATTGGAAGAAAAACCCGGTGCGCCATGTATTGGATGTGATGCATGCAGAGAAGAACTTCGCTGAACATATTGTGGGTACTTGCCTTGGGGGGAGTCATTCGAAGGATGGAGAAAATGCACGAAAAGACCTTAAAACGTTAAAACTTAAACCACAACTATGGTTGAAAGAAGATAGTAGGGGAAGGACAATAATTCCCCCTGGTGCGTTTACTTTGACGAGTGAGGAAAGGAAGGTGCTTCTAGACACAATATATAATTTGAAGGGCCCATCTACTTTTTCGTCCAACTTGCAAAGGATTGTGAATTATGTTACTCATGATTTATATAAGTGTAAGTCCCACGATTGGCATGTGATCATGCAATTGGTTCCTCTATTGTTTAAGCACTGTTTCTCCAAGCACAAGGATTTGCGTAGGGCTATTATACAAATTAGTATTACCTTCTCCCTCTTGTGTGAGAAGGTAGTGAATCGAGAACACATAGTGGCCGCAAAATTGGCTGTGAATGAAGCGATTTGTGTATTGGAGAAGTACTTTCCCCCAGCATTCTTTGACATAAGTGTTCACTTGTTGGTACACCTATGCGACGAGGCACTTCTTTGTGGTCCAGTTAGATATCGGTGGATATATCCTTTTGAAAGATTGATGAAAGTTTTTAAAGATTACGTCAAGAATACGCGATATATTGCAGGATCAATTGTAGAGGAATACATCACCGTGGAGTCATCAATATATACTCGGGAATATATGACTGACTCTTCCAGCGTTGATGACACTGATGAATTCCTCGATGATGGTGGTAATGTGATGGGAAAACGAGTGAAATTAACGAGTTTGCAACATGAACAAGTAGCTCGTTATCTATTTGACACACATGAAGATGTCGAAGAATGGAAAAAGTAAGTTTCGAATATTATAATGTTTAACATTATTTTAGATTATTTTATACATGATTAATTTTGTAATATGCAGTAAATATGAAGCCTGTGAGAACAATAAAAGACGAAAAACAGTGGTACAATCAGACAGCGAATTTAGGCTATGGTTGACACAAGAGGTAATTACAATGAAAACAGTCGTTATATAACGTTACATTACACTCAAATTTTACCACTAATATAATTAATTTATCTATATTCTCAGCTCCTAAAGATGGGTGATGCGACATCAAGGCTTGCTCGTCTAGCCACTGGACCCTTGTTCGTGGCACAAGAGTACAAAAAATATCGATTGAACGGTTACATTTTCGGCGCTAAAGTGTACGAGGAAAGTACAAATGTACAGAACTCGGGAATTTCATACAAGGTTCTTACTTTCTTTCGAGCGAGCGCAAAAGATAAAAACCTCGTTGAAGCTGAAATGACTTACTATGGTGTAATCCAAAATATATTTGAATTGGATTATATAAGCTTCAAAGAGGTTGTATTTTACTGTGAATGGGTAAGAGTTGAGGATAAAAATACTTGTAAAGTTGATCCTGTCACCAATTTGATCATGGTTGACTTGTCTAAGTTAAAGAGCAACGACCACGTGAGCGATGAGCCGTTTGTTTGTGCATTTCAGAAGGTTAAGCAAGTGTTTTACTCGGAGTATATCAACAACGAGCCGTGGTCAATTGTCCAACACGCGCCAAGGCGTCTAAATAGTAGTGTGGATGACTTGGCTGCTCCTACCGAATATCAATCCATTTTTTATGATAACCCGAATTTGAAACAATTTTTCAATTTGTAATAAATATTTCAATTTGTACCGAAACATCCATTTTTAATGCTTTTACTTGATCTGCACTTTATCATTTTCACTCTTGTGTAGTGTGCGTGTGTGGAGAGGAGATTAATACATAAATATTCCAACTACATCTAAGTTTTGTTTATACTAATCCATGAATATACGCTTCTTACCTTTAATAGGTGATTAGTACATAGTTATTTGGGGTGTCCTATTTGTGGAGAGGAGACTGAATCTCTTCGTCTATCCGAACACTAAGAAATGCCATAATCCTATGGAGCGATGCTCTGCAAATTCCTCCCAACCGTTATGTAGCCAAACATCACCGGTTGAAGTTGTCAATTCCACTTTCCATACCCCACCACTTGGAACTTCTAGCAAAACATGGGAGACCATTCAAAGGTGGAGTTGACAACTTCAACTGCTGATTTTTGGCTACACAACGGTTGGAAGGAATTTGCAACGCATACCTCCATAGGATTATGGTATTTCTTAGTGTTTAGATATGAAGAGAATTATAATTGACACGATTGCCCGGGGTACATTAGTTGGAAGGAGGTGCCATATGAGCTCAAGTTAGCTGTTTGAGTGACACTACAGGTAATGTATTTATATTTATATGTCAATTTCGATTTCGATTTCAATTTCGATTTATATTTATCTATATTTGAGGGGCGGATACTAATTTTATTTTATTTCAATTCAGGGGACAGGGAGTGGCCCTAAGGGTAGGCCACATATGCTCTATACTTATGTGGCTATTCGGACGAGAAGGGAAGGATAAGAAGGTGTTCCCGAGCGTCGCGGTACAAAATCTCTTTTCCATGCAAATAGTTTGTAGATTTGAGATAAAATGATGGTGATGTTGTTTCTTTTTAAATAGTTTCTTATTTGAATATATATTTGCATTATCTTTAGTTTGTTCGGATATATGATGTTTGGAACAGGTACAACGTTGCTATAACAGGTACAAATATACTGCTGGGCAGTGGCAGTGGCCATACTGCCCAACAGTTTTTTTTTAATTCTTCCCAGAATTGTCACGGTCATTGACCGTGACACGTCCGTGACAAAATTGACACGGACGTGTCACGGTCAATGATCGTGACAATTTTTTTAAAAAGGGTCACGGCTTTGTCACGGTTTATAACCGTGACAAACGTGTCACGACCATTGACCTTGACACGACCGTGACACAAAACGCGAGTTTTGTGTCAAGGTCAATGACCGTGACACGACCGTGACAAAAAAAGTTGTCTCGCCTCGAAATGTCACGATCATTGACCTTGACAAGGTGGATTTGTCAAGGTCAATGACCTTGACAAATGGGCAGATTTGGTGTAGTGTTTTGACACCAAATTCCGACATTAATATTGAATTTGCAGATGAAATTCATATTTAAACATTTCAAAAAAATTACCTTAACATCTGTATCTCCCAATCAGGAGTTTACTCATGTTTGTGTCTAAAAATCGGAGCAAATACTAAATATCTGTTACAGAAATAGAAGAAAAATGAACCTTCATAGGTTAGAGACAGTATTGTAAGTAGTGGTTTCAGCTGCAAATACAAATACATCTCAAACCATAAACAAAAAAACCTCTACCAACAATATTCTCCAAATCAATATGTTAAAATGGACACTAAACTAAGAAACCCTACGAATCATAGCATATATTTATATTTCAAGGAACTGCAAAAAACTTACCCAAAATTAAACCATATATTTATCATTCTCATATTTGCCTTGCAAACCTAAGGCCAAAACCATAAAAATAAATTAGATCAAGAAATTATTGAAATACTTTAGATCTGCAAACCAAAAACATTAGATCTGCAAACCAAACAATATAAACCAACAAAATTGAAAAAATGGAAAAAGAGTATACCTGTGCATGTTTGCGTGTGAGTTTGTGCGGCGGTGGAGGCGTAGGGCAGTAGTGGAGGGGGGCGGTGGAGGGAGGAGGTGGGGTGGGTTCGTGTTGGGATTAGGAGGGTTTGTGTTGAAATGAGAGAGGGAGGCTCGAGGGAGTTCGTGAGCGTGGAGGAGAAAGGGAGAGAGAGAAGGAAAATCGTAAATGAGAGAGAGAGATGAGAGGGAGATAGGGTTTTGTTTGGGGATTCGTAGAGTTTTAGGAGATTGGGGAAGTGAACCGGAGAGAGAAAATATTCTCTTTTTGATGTATTACTAATATACCCTCTGTATTTGAATCATACTGAAATTTGAGAAGAAAAATGGGGGGGGGGGGGGGGGGGGGGAAGTAAATTTTAGTAGGTTAAAATTGTAAATGCCATATAAATTATAAAATCGAGTGTGGTGAGTTGTAGTGCTTATGGTGTGAATTGTGATTTCACCTTCCATTTTTTGCCTTGGTGTCTAAATCCTCACCTCTACTTATGTTATCATCTGATGGAATAGTAGAAAGCTTCTCCTCCTTTTATATATATATATATATATATCTGGTGCGGACGGATCTGTGCGAACTCGATGCGGAATTTGTCTCTTTCCCAAAAGTGGTCCCCCGTGGTCCCAAAGACAATTTTGTTAATGTTCCCTTCTTGTCTTATAGTAAAATCCATTTTCAAGACTATAATTATAACATATTTATATTTTAGACCTTAAAAAGATAAGAAGAAAAGTATATTTGGTATCAAAAGCTCTAAAGCTTTAAAAAGAATTTCGACCCAATCCCAATTCTGGTATCAGAGGCAAGATGTTCCTTTTAGACCTTTAGTAAAAGACTTTAATAACCTTGGAATTGATCCTATGCATTTTCGAAGATATTTTTGGAACCCATCTAGACTACCAACCCATACCCATAACTGATTTAGACCCAAAAGGTTGCTTAAACTCACACATAGACTGTTGTTTACACGTTGAACATATCCCAACTAAATACGCAGACAATAGACAAGTCACTGCCAGTGCTATTAATAGCATACTAGACCAAAACAAGTGTATCCTCCTCATTTTAAGACAACCAAGACCTATAAATAGAGATAAAAAATATCTCTAAACGAATACAAGAAATAGATAGCCAAATCTCAATAGATCTTGTACAAGTATTACAAGATATACTTACTAATACCAATCACATAGAAGTCCTTAACAAAGAAATTTCAGACCTTAAGATTCTAACTAGAAACTAAGAAAGTGAGTTAGTCAAACTCATTAAGGAACAAGCTAAACTTATGTCAAGATTAGACAATTGTCTTCCTAATGGAAATAGTTAGATCATATTGGAATGAGGAATCTAGAAACCTCTCAATTCAGACTTTAACAGACTTTTACCAAAGAATTCTAGAAAAGATAAATGATGATAGATTTTATTATAAGATAAATAAAAATGAGATTGCTAATGTTGCTAAAGAATTAAGTCTTATACTTGAGAGATTAAATTTAATCTCAACATCAATAGCAGCCACACAAGAATTAAGTCTTATACAATTGTAGCTTTGTTAAATACTTACAATTATATTTGAAGGCTAAGACAGAAGGATTAACCACCTTCTATATAGACTTTGTTAAATTCCAATAAAATTTAGCAAATTATTTTAATAATATGGAAAGCCATAACCTATCCAGAATGGATAGTATTGTTAATGAACTTAGGTTAAATATATCCCAAGCAAAATAAAAATATGAAGAAATTATTCAGGGAATTAAGGTTATATATAATAAACATTTATAAGCAAATTAAACTCTCTAACACGTTTAGATAAAATAGAAAAAACTGTAAAATCTATAGAAGCTAGAATGATACAAGAATATGTGCAACAACAAGAAAAAGGTGATTAAGTAAAAGACTATATTGCAAAAGTTGCCAACTCTCTTGTTATTTTTGTTATTAAAACAGTGGTCCTTATGCGCCTATTTCAAATCAAACCAATTTTCACAAAAAATTATCCAACTTTTAATTAGCACCAAACCAAGTTGTGAAAAACCAATTTTTACTTCAAACAAATTTTATCTTGAATAATCCTAAACACGCATCTAGTGATTAAAGCAAGTAAAGTAAAGTAAAGAATACTCACAACGCCGGATGTACGAGAATTACCCAGGACAGGAAAAAATCTCGGACGGCCCAAGCCAGACAATCACTATGAATGTGGAATTATAATGAACAGACAAAAGACTCACTCAACGAATTGATCCCCACGGGTCTTAGCGCTCTTCTGATCTTCAACCACTCCTCTCACAATACCCACACAAAAAGTCATTTTTCCACGATACCTATCCACAACACACGCGTACACGTATGTCTCGGTGTCCACCGAATGGCTTTGATATGTCTACGATGTCGAACAAGAAGTCCTTCTCTTTTCTTCACCGTAAAACCCAGATGTTCAAGTATAGAACAAACCTTCTTGGTGCAGCAAGATCACATAAACATATAGTAATGATAACTCGGATCTTTGCAAACTCTAAGGATGTATTTAAGCTTTGAAACCTTAGAAAAACATGTGCAAACAGGTTTTTGGATCGTAAACTATTTTTTCAGAATGCACACACATTAATTCTGACGAAACCACGCTTTAAATAGTAAAAATTCATCGCCTCAAAAACTGTGTCGCTCGAATGAGATCGACCTGTCGTTCGCGTGACATGGCTATCTCGCTTGAACGAGCCAACTTGTCATTTGAACGACGCGCGTGTCATTTTGACTTTTTCTTTAAAACGTCTCTTCCAAAAGAGAACTAATTAAGTCAAACTCTATTTCGAGCTTATCAGAATAAAACGTAGTTTAAAACATTTAAAACACTCTTAAAAACATTTTCCTTATAAAAATTACATCCTTATCTTTTATAAAAACAATTTCGAATCTCATTAACAATATGCATTCATACCCGTGTGATCTCGAAATGCAATTAACTTGAAGACGAATAAACTTGCACCAATTAAACTTTGGCTTGACTAATTCTTTGAAGCTTTTCCGCAACGTCTTCAATTTCTTCAATACTTCATAGACCAAGTGGGATCGTGACAAAATAAAATCTCCCTATGACATATTATAAACACAGTTTTTGCGTTAGGACTGTCTCTATAGTTGAGATTTGTGGAATTCTCCCTATTTGAAGGTGCTACTTCGTTTGGGCTCTGTTGTGTCATCATTTCTTCATGTTTGAAAAAGTAGAAAACTTCTCCCCGATTTATTTGAGTCACATTTAAACAACGTTCGGACTTGTGGCGAGGGGACATCATAGCTTTTTGAACCGTTGGGACAGCTTCTGTGTTGGGAGCAATTTGGATATGTTTGACAAAAGAAGAATTTTGGCGCCAAACCCCAAAATTTGTCTTGGAATAAACCCTTTTTATCCCCATGCGTCACTTTATTAATGACATAATGTCGTCTTTTCATTTGTCAAGACACTTCTCGAAGCCCCACGTATCCATTAGAAATTATTACCGACGGCTTTGCATGTGTGGTGGTGGGAAACTCAAAAGGCGAACCCAGAAATTTCAAACGGCTATTATTCAAACACTTAGCCATTTTTTTCATACTTTGCCTTCGTCGTTGTTGATGTAAAAAATTAGATTATTTATAATTATTTAATTACAGATAAAAATAAATAAGACAAAAGGATTTTAAAGTGGTTCAGTCTTGAAGGAATGGCCTATGTCCACTGTTATGTTATTGCTGACTGTTTGTTTGGAATTCTCGATAACAGGTTTTACCAAGAAATTCTGAGTCCCCTTACAATGAGGATGATACAATATATTTATAGCCTTGAGGCTGTACATGTGAAAGAATAATACATAGCTGTCAAGTAGGAATGTACATTTGTACGATAATAACTGTGCATTTAATGCACAGTCATCCTCTTGATTATCCGGATATAAATGCTCTGTACGAGATACAGCTCGGACCGCCTAAGCTGCTCGGTATACATGAGTTGCTCGGTATAATAAAGTTCCTTGGAGAACATTTGTTGCTCGGAGCGCCTGAGTTGGTCGGGGAGGTTGAGTTCCTCGGAGTCAAGATGTTGTTAAAAAATGTTTGCGGGTGCCATGTAGATTGACACGTGTCTCCATATAATTGATCCACGTCAGCAGACTAAATTTGGTATCAACAAAAGCCCCCAATATTTCGTAGTTTGATGTTGAAGAAAAGTATGGAACATTCAACTGCTTAGTTTTTTCGGTTAGTATGGTTTTTAGGAAAGCATTCGTTGTATATAACTCCTTTTTAAATACGCAGTATCAGACTTTATAAATATTTTGAATTTCCATAAGCGCTTCGTTTTTCGTGCCATTTTCTTCTTTTTAGCCGCCGGATACGCAATCATCATTCCTGGTAATCATTGTTTTTCTTCATTCCCGAGGCAAAGTATTTAAATGCTTCAAAAAATTCGAATGTCTTTTAATTTTTCAAATCTGCATCTTAGAACTTCTTCACTTCTTCTCTATCTTATGTGTTCATTTCTTCCATTGTTCGTTGTCAATTGATTAACCCTTTTCCTGTAAGATCTTCTTCCTTCTCTTTTATTTTCTTTGTTCATCATGGTTTACCCTGTTGAGTCGCTTGATAAATTTCGCTCTGATTTTTCTATTCCTTCATGGGTCATATTGGAAGAACTTTCTGAACCTTCAGACTATTTTTCTTTGGCTGAGGGACATTGGTTCCCCAGTCTCTTTGTGGCCGAATGTGGCTTTTCTTTTCCTCCAAACCCTTTATGTTTGGAGTTCTGTCAGTTTTTTGATGTCGTACATGCAAAAATAGCTCCCAATACCTGGAGAATAGTGAATGGAGTCCATAGGTTAAATCAGATTCATGGAACCCGTTTAGGAATTCCAGAAATTATGTTTGCTATAGATGGGTTGTCAGAGGTAGTACTTTTTATTTAAAAACTAGGTTTTTAAATAGGGCTTTAGTTGTCAATCTCCCAGATGCCAACATGGATTACTTCGAGCATGGGGTTGTTATGAAAAATTGGCAACATGCTCCATTAAATGGAGATGATGTATATCAGGGTCCCAAGTGTCCCCCTTATGGCAACGGGATAGGTTGTTTTTATTTTATTTTTGAAATTATGTTTTCTTTGTGTTTGATAAAATGCGTCATTGACATTTTAATTTTTTATTTATTTGCAGTTGACAGCAAAAGAAAATCCCCCAAAGAAACTGATGTCAATTTGAGACACTTGAAACTTATCTGGAGTTTGCATCAAACTGTTGCTGACGAACACATTAAATCAACTTCTTATTTGTTGCAGTACAAAAGCTATACTTCATCCTTTACTGCTCGTCCAGTGGTGGGTGACATTAACCCATTACCTGCTTTTGAGAGTTCTTCCCCTGATTCACATATTCCCCTCAGTATTAGAATGAAGAGAAGACGAGCTCCTGCCTTCTTTGACAAATCGAACTCTGCCAATATAGAGGCCAAGAAAAACAAGCAGGATGTCCCAGAGGAAGGGATTAGAAAAATTGACGCACCTCCTCCAGTTACTGCAAAGAAAGTTGCCGAGAAGCCCCCTGTGGCTCCGAGCAAGGTTGTAGATGTTTCTCCTCCAAGTGAGGTTATCATTTTATCACCGACCAAGACAACATCCTTGGTTGAGAATGTTCCTGCTCCTACGAGGAGCTTAAAGAAAAGTTATGTGGAGAGACCAGCAGAAGAAGTCTCTCAGTCTTTAAATGTTGAAGGTGGTTTTCCCACCTTTGTTCCTCCGAGCTCTGCTATGAGCTCGGTGAAATCTTGGATTATCCCAGAGATCCAAGGTGTTGAAGACAATCTTTCTCGGGATAGGGTTACCACCTTGGCAGCTCAACATATTGCCTCAGTAAGTATTACCAATCTAAACTTTCATTTTTCAATGTTATGTCCCTGCACTGACTTATAATTATTTTTTTTTTCCAGCTGGTAACCTGTTTCAACACTATTTTGAAAAAGGATGAGGCTATTAAAGCTTCGATCTCCTCGGGAGGTGTGGAGGAAGCTTTTGTAGGTTTGACTCAGTCCTTAAAGGACTCTCGTTGGAAATATGAAGAAGATAAAGAGGCTTAGGAGGGACAACTCAAGTCCATCGAGCAAGAAAAAGACCGAGCTGTGGAGGCCTCTCAGGAGTTGGAGAGGAAAATGAAAGAATTTGAGAAGAAGAATAGTGAGCTTGGGGAAAATCTCAAAAATGCTGGAGAGCTTGAGACCAAGCTCAAAACTGCTGAAGAGGAACTTGCTAGACTTCGTGAAGCTGATCATCAGAAGGAAGAGATAAAAGGAAAATTGAAGGTTGCCGAGGAACTTCTTACTGAGAGGATTTCCTCGGAGAAGGTAAAGAGGAAACTTGTTGTTAAAAAGTCCTTTAGCGCTGGCTGGGACAAAGGTTGGAATAAAGGCCTAGCTGCCATGTCCTCTCAGATGGAATTTTCTAGCCTCAAGTACTTCAGGGATGGATGGGTCGTAGCTCTGTAGGATCTAAAGGTCTCTGAGAGTTCTAAATTATTTCAGCGTCATGTTCATGGTCCTCCTCCATCTCCTGGAGAAGAATAAGAGGACGAAGCTACCTCAGAAAAGTCTTCAATGATAATTGGGGACCAGGCCCCTACTGTTGAACTCCGCTACGAGCATCCCCAGCCAGCTAACGCGTCTACTGATCATCTTTCTCTACCCTCCGAGCAACCTACCTCTTCGTTCAAGCCTCCTGAGGAAGTCTTAGGAAGCAATGAGAAGGTGTAGAGTTGTTCAGACTTTTCTCTTTGCTTTTTTGTTGAATGTAATTCTGGGCCATGTACTTCTCTTTATAATGTAATAAAATTTGAAGTTTTGGTTGTTCATATTAACTCTCTTTTTCTTTCTCTACCCTTATTATTATTGATCCTGTTTATGGCTTCTCTTTGCTAGTTTGTGGCTAGAATAGAACTATTATCAGCTCATGATACAGATTTGTTGAAAAAATGCAATGACTATTTCAAAGCTGGTCATGTAGATCTGAGTGAAGCTCAAGTCATCGACATCCTTGGTCCAAACGCTTATGAACGAGCATTTGAAGCCTAACAATATTTGAATTGCTTGCTCGACCGTGCAGTTGCCAACAATGTGGCATATTATGAGATGATTGAAGATCTTCAAGGTACCATCGAGGAACTTCAACAACAATACAAGGAATCTTCTACCCTTTTGCATCAGGGGTACGAGAAAAATATCTGCAATTAAATGCTGACAAAGGGTTTGATAAGTTCATTGCTGCTTACGAGAAGAAAGAGAAAATTCTAAGGGTTGAGGTCGAGGAGCATAGGCAAATCGTAAAACTGCTGGAGCAGGAAAATAATGTCTTGCGAGGAGAGATATCCCAACTGAAATCTGCAGCATCTACCTCAGGAGGCTTGGTCCCTGTCAACGATGAAGGTTTCTCGTTCTTGGAGGTCGAAAATGCCAATTTGAAAGATGAATTGGAAACCTTAAAGAGGATTGGACCATCTATTTCTGCTCGGGGATGAGCAAGGGCTGCTCGGGTCACTGTTGAAGAAGCTAGAACGCAGGCAGCCTTGGAGAATCAGGCATTCCAGCTGATGGTGAAGAATCAGGCCTTAGCAAAGATGTCCAAGAAGATTCTGACCCTCGAAGAGCAACTTTCTACACAAAGCTCTGCCTTGGAAAATAAAAAAAATTTGGTGAAGAATCTTCACGACCAGCTAGAGAGGTTGACTTATCAGTTCCATAAGCAGCCCAGAGAGTTTTGGATGGATGGTTACAACGAAGCCCTCTACCACCTCGACGACCGGATCCAGTAGTCAAACAACGAGGGGTACAAGCAAGGATGGCTGAATGCACTGTGTGTGCTGCAATTGGAGCAGGGTCACTACTTATGGGATTATTACAATCCTGGGTTGCTTGATTTACCAGTGCCTCCTTTCAAGCTTGATATGAGTTGGATTCCTGCTCGGGCGATTCCTCAGTGCTTAATCTCCAAGTATCTCAGCGACTACAGTCTTCATTCTAATTTTGAGATATCTCGCCCAGAGCACTTGCTTGATCGTCCATCTGTGATGAATGTCAGGATGCTTAAAGATCTGAACTTCATAAATTCTCCTTATGCCTTAGACTATCCTCCTGCTAGAGTAGAACCTGTTTCAAAGGCAGAAGGGAAAAAGCCAATAAAATAGGATCTTTGATGTAATGATTCCTCATGTAATATGTAATTTGTTCTGATTTTAATGAAGGAACTTTTAATTTTCTCTGCAATCTTGATTGTCATATCTGCTTTATTCTCTGATGAATGTGTATGTATATCTTATAAGAAAACAAAAATTTCCTGTGTTATTTTAAATTGTCGACCAACTGGAGTTGATGAAAATGTATTGTTGACCATTCCGAGTTTGTTATAATTATTTGACGACCAACCGGAGTTGATGATATTTTGTTTCCCGACCAACTTAAAGTTGGTGGTAATTTGATATGCCATAAGTAAAGAAATTCTGTTTTATTTTTTGATTATAGTGACTTATCACTTTTTAACTCTAAGTCATGAAACAACTTTCATCTCATGATTTTGCCTTGTTTAACCAACTGTTCCCGACAACCGTAATTGGTGGATTTTTTTTTCTGACCAATCGTAGTTGGTGGATTTTTATTCCCGACCAACCGTAGTTGGTGGATTTTTTTTCCCGACCAATCGTAGTTGGTGGATTTTTATTCCCGACCAACCGTAGTTGGTGGATTTTTATTTTTGACCAATCGTAGTTGGTGGATTTTTTTTCCCGACCAACCGTAGTTGATGTATTTTTATTCCCTACCAACCGTAGTTGGTGGATTTTTTTATGCGTAGTGTGTAGCACTAGTATTCCGAAAATTTTTTACCAAAAGGAGAGAATTGGGTAAAACTTCCAAAACTTTATTCATGTTAAAGAAAACTGCATTACATAGTGATTGAACTACTGATAATATTTGCGCAGATGCTCCGCGTTCCATACATTCTTCAACTCCTCTCCTTCTAAGGTTTCAATCCTATATGTTCCTGGTCGAACAACTTCTGTTACTCTGTAGGGTCCATGCCAGTTAGCTTCTAGTTTGTTGTATTTTTGAATTACTTTCTTTAGCACATAGTACCCTTCTTTCAAATCACATTTCTTTACTCTCTTGTTGTTAAACAAAGCTGTTCGTTATTGGTATGCAGCATTCCTGATTGCTTCTTCTTCTCTAACTTTCTCGAGCATATCCAAGTCTAATCTTCTCATCAAGTCACTGATAGGAGCACTCTATGTGTGGGCAGGCCCAGCTCGGCAGGTATAACAGCTTCACTTCCAAATGCCAGCATGTATGGAGATTCTCCCCTTACTGCTCGTGGTGTAGTACGATAAGCCCACATCACAGAATGTAGCTCGTTGATCCAGTTTGACTTCGCATCATTCAGTCTTTTCTTCAAACCATTCAGCAGCGTTCTATTTGTTACCTCAGTTTATCCATTGCTCTGGGGATGACCTAGTGCAGAGTGGGTTTTCAATATGTTTGACTGATGATAATATGCAGTGAACTCCTCGTTATCAAATTGAGTTCCATGGTCTGTGATGAATGCGTGAGGAAGACCATATCTACAGATGATATTCTTCCAAATAAATTGGTACACCTTTTCATACGTCATATCCATAAGAGGCTCAGCTTCCACCCACTTAGTAAAGTAATCCACCGCGACCACGAGGTATTTAAATCTTACCCTGGTCGTTGGAAGTGGCCCGACCAAGTTTATTCCCCACATGGAAAATGGCCAAGGGGAAGTAATAGGTGTTAACAATGCTTGGGGAGTTCTTCGGATAGAAGAGAAGTGTTGACATTTGTCACATTTTTTGGCATAGGCTGTGCAATCAGCCCTCATCGTCGGCCAATAGTATCCTTGCGTCATTATTCTTTGCAAAAGCGTTTGACCTGTTACATGGGCTCCCAAGGACCCTTCATGGACCTCTTCAATCAAGTCTTTCACCTCGGAGGGATGCACACATCTTTACAAACCTGCTATAATTCCTCGTCTATATAGAATACCATTATTCAATACATAACGAGCAACTTTAAACTTCAGTTTATCAGTTGGCAAAACCCCTCCTTCAATATATGCCCTGATGGGATCCATCCAAGATGGTCCTAAATCAAAGGTAATAAAGTTCATCATCATATCTTCGTCGATGCTCCTGCTAGACAAAATTTCTATTGGGATTGTTCTTTGTAGCTCGGTGCGTGTGGCTAAGGCTAATCGAGCTAAAGCGTCTGCTCTTGCATTCTCCAATCTTGGTGTTCTAATTAACTGCACAGCGTTAAAGCTCGAGACAATCTCCATTGCTTTCACATAATACTTGATCATCAATTCTCCTTTTGTTGCGTACACTCCCAACATTTGATTTACGATCAACTGTGAATCACTGAATACAATGACCTGCTTTGCCCCCATGGTTTTTGCTAAAGTAAGACCTGCAATCATAGCTTCATATTCAGCCTCATTATTGAAAGCCTTGAATTGAAAGCGTAGAGCATAGTCCATATCGATCTCATCCGGGCTGCTTAAAATAATCCCTGCCCCACAGCTTGTACTGCAAGATGAGCCATCCACATACAGATTCCATATAGGTACTTCATACTCAAATTTTTGATCGGATAAAGTTCCTCGGTGGAATATTTATTACTTCTTTATATCCTCCCCTAGCACTTCTTGCTGCTCGTCGACCATCTCCTCTTGCTCATCAACCGACTTAAGTTGGTCGGAGTTTAAATTTGATGTTCCTGTAACATCCACAGGTTGGTCGGTATTCAGCTTTTGCTCCTCGGAGGTGTCAGGATAAGTGAATTCTGCGATAAAATTTGCTACTGCTTGCCCTTTAAGCGACGATCTAGGCTCATAAACTATGTCATATTCACCAAGTTCTACTGCCCAGTACATCAATCTCCCTGATTTTTCTGGTTTATGAAGAGCTTGCCTCAACGGTATATCGGTGTACACAACTATGGTATGAGCTTGGAAGTACGACCTCATTCTTCTACTTGCTTCGATCAATGCTAGTGCCAACTTTTCCAGTCTTGGATATCCGTTCTCTGCTCCTCGGAAGGCCTTGTTAGTGTAATAAATTGGTTTTTGCACCCCATCCTCCATTCTTATTAATGCCGAGCTAACTGCATTCTCCGAAACTGCCAGATATAAGTACAATCTTTCTCCCATCACTGTCCTGGACAACAATGGAGGTGCTCCCAGGTATTTCTTCAACTCTTGAAATGCCTTCTCGCATTCATCATTCCATTCAAGCGTTTTTTTGAGTGTTTTGAAGAATGGGAGACATCTATCAGTTGCTCGTGATATAAATCTATTAAGTGCTCCAACTCCCCCTGTGAGACTTTGCACTTCCTTCTTCGTAGTTGGAGACCGTAGTCCCAATGGAGCCTTGATCTTTTCAGGGTTTGCTTTAATTCCTCGTTGGTTGATAATATACCCGAGGAACATGCCTTCTCGTACTCCGAATATGCATTTGGTAGGGTTCAACTTCATTTGATATTTATCTAGTTGATCAAAGGTCTGGCCTAAGTCAATTGGATGATCAACAGCTTTCTTGCTCTTCGTCAGCATATCGTCAACATAAACTTCCATGTTGTAACTGATTTGCTCTAAAAACACCTTGTTCATTAGCCGCTGATATGTTGCACCTGTATTTTTCAATCCAAAAGGCATAACATTATAACAATAAGTTCCCCTAGGGGTAATAAAAGAGGTACTCTCCCTGTCTTCAAGTTTCATTTTAATCTGGTTGTAATCAGAATAAGCATCCATGAAGCTCAACAACTCGTGTCTCGAGGTAGAATCCACTAATTGATCAATTCGAGGCAATGGAAAATGATCCTTTGGGCATGCTTTGTTGAGGCCGGTGAAGTCTACACACATCCTCCACTTGTTGTTCTTCTTCTTCACCATCACCACATTTGCTAACCAGTCTGGATATTTGACATCTTTAATAAAACAAGCTTTCTGGAGATTCCCGACCTCCTCTTGTGTAGCTTGGTTCTTTTCAGGGCTGAACACTCTTCTTCTCTACTTCACTGACTTGATTTCCTTGTTCACATTGAGCTCGTGACATAAGAAATTTGGATCTATCCCTGGCATGTCTTCGTGGCTCCATGCAAAAGTTTGTTTTCTGCTTTTTAGGAAGATTATCAATTCCTGTTTTAATGAGGCATCCAATGACGAACCTATTTGAGTTGTTCGTTTCGGGTGCTCGTCGTCCAGAATGACATTTTCAGTAGCTTCCACTACCTGGCCTTTCACGAGTTGCGACTCGTTTCTAGGGTCTAATGTTTTAATTTCTTCACCTTCATCCACTTGATAGGTAGTAGTCTTTTTCTTATATTCTTCTAATTCTCCCTGCTCGATAGATGAATAGTAGCATTCCCGAGCTACTTTTTATCCACCCTTCACAATTCCTACTCCAAAGTTGGTTGGAAATTTTAGGCATTGATGTACGGTAGATGGTACTGCTTCGAACTTCTTCAAACGCACCCTTCCCATGATGATATTGTAAGCTGATTGGACATTCTTATCCATCACAAAAAATCACACTCTTTCTGTTCGACAAGCAGGCCATGTGCCGATGAACATATCCAACTTGATCGTCCCAAGTGGAAAAACTTTCTCACCAGTAAAACCGAGAAGGGGCCTGTGATAAGGCTCCAATTGAGACAATTTCGGATTTAAACTGTCAAAGCACGAGTAGAACACGATGTCCGCCGAGTTGCCATTATCCACTAGTACTATTGAAATCACTACTTCCTTCATCCTCATTTTGATCACCAATGGGTCATCATGAGGATATAGGACACCTGTGAGGTCGTTCTTAGAGAAACTGATGACCAGTTTATCTTTGTTCACCTTCCTCGAACGATCATCTTCAGCTAGATTTATTCATTGAATGTATGAACAAGCTTGAGCCTCATTGAGATAAGCTTTCCTCTCTGCAGTGAGGTCTCCACCTCCTGCATCTCCACCTGTAATAACATTATAATCAAATGATCCAAAATGAATTGAAAATACCTCACGTTCTGGCTGTCTTGGTCTTTTAGGGAGATCGGGGTCATCTTCTGGATCATCTTCATGATCTCTTTTCTTGTCTTCTTCTACTCGACGAGGAGATCTAAATCTCTGTCTTGCTCGGTCGTTGTTTTTTCCTTCATTTCTACGATCAACATACTTGGCCAGCTTTCCTCGTCTGATGAGCGCTTCAATTTCATTCTGAAGAGCTATGCAATTTTTGGTCATGTGACCATGGTCTTTATGGAACTCGCAATATTTGGCCTTATTCCTCTTGTTAGGATCTGTCTTCATTTTCTATGGCCAATTTAGCTCCTCGCTGTTCTTGATTTCTTCCAAAACGTGGTTTATGTCTACTTTCAAAGGAGTATAATTTCCAAATTTCTTCAATATTTCCCATGATGGCTTCGCTTTTGATTGCTTGTTACCACCATTGTTCTTCTGATCCTTCTTCTCAATCTTCTCGGCCTCAACTTTGGTCTCCTTAGTGTCCATGTTCTTCTTCGCAGCCATAGCTTCCTCGGCATTCATGATTTTGGCTGCTTTTGCCATTAGTTCTGACATGGTCCTAGGCGGATCTTTGGCCAAAGTGTAGTACAATTTATTTGGCAATAGTCCACTCATCAAAGTAGTAATTGCTACCTTTTCCTCGTAATCAATAACTTTGAGCTTCTATTTATTGAAACGAGTTATGTAATCCCTGGTGCTCTCACCTGCTTTTTGTCTAACACTTAACAAGCGTGCTACTCGTTTAACTAATTTTTCTCCAAAACAGAAATTTCCAATAAAGAGCTTGACCATTTGAAAGAAAGTTGAAATCTTCCCTCGAGGAAGATTATTGTACCATATTTGAGCAGATCCGGTAAGAGTTCTCGAAAATGCCCTGCATCTCATCTCATCTCATCTGGCACGGCATAGATATCGACAGCAGCTTGGTATTGTTCTATATGAAGGACATGGTCAGTTTTTCCATCATATTTAGGAGTCATAACAGGTGCTTTGAACTTTGATGGTGTGGGAAAATCCACAATTGCCTGAATAAAAGGTGTCCCTTGGACAAAAGTTCTTTGTAGAGGATTCTTGGCCTTAGCTATTTCCCCTAATCTATCCTCTAACCTTTGAATAGAGCCTTTCCATGCATCGTTTCCCTCTTCGGGCCTGTTGGTTCGAGTAACTGATCGTGTTGAATTTGCCTCCTGGGATCTTTCATTGCGAATAGTTGGTCGTGATTGGGCAGAAACCTCCCTTAGATCGGATGGTCGTCGAAAGTTCTTCGACACAGCCTTAGGAGGACTTCTATTCCTTCTAGGGCCCAAACGATCAAAATGAGAGGCTCTACTTAATCTTTCCAATGCACTAGTCCTTTCCGGAGAGAGAGTCATGTTTTGTTCAGTATCTGTAGCTCGTACTGATGAAGTTCGACCAGGTTGATAAGAAAAATCATTAGATCTCTCAGTGCGATATGAATCGGTACGCCTAGATCGAGATTCCTCTTGGAATAATGTTCGCCTAGAAGGTAGGCGGATATTTCTTTGAACGCTTCGTTGTTCTGAATGGATAGATACTCCACCCTGGACAATTTTTATGAGTTGTCGCATAGTTTCTTGCATGGCTGTTTGGCCTTGGGCTAGATTATCCATTATTTCGGCCAGATTTTGGACATTTGGAGGAGTGGATGGATTTGGGGGAATCCCAGCATTTCGATTACTGGATTCTGGATGATCTGCCATTGATGATGAATGATTTTAGTGAAAAACAAAAATTACAGTCGTTTTCCACAGACGACGCCAATCTGTTGATGTAAAAAATTAGATTATTTCTAATTATTTAATCACAGATAAAAATAAATAAGACAAAAGGATTTTAAAGTGGTTCAGCCTTGAAGGAATGGCCTACGTCCACTGTTATGTTATTGCTGACTGTTTGTTTGGAATTCTCGATAACAGGTTTTACCAAGAAATTTCGAGTCCCCTTACAATGAGGATGATACAATGTATATATAGCCTTGAGGCTGTACATGTGAAAGAATAATACATAGCTGTCCAGTAGGAATGTACATTTGTACGATAATAACTGTGCATTTAATGCGCAGTCATCCTCTTGATTATCCCCTAAGTATCTCGGTATACATGAGTTGCTCGGTATAATAAAGTTCCCCGGAGAACACTTGTTGCTCGGAGCGCCTGAGTTGGTCGGGGAGGTTGAGTTCCTCGGAGTCAAGATGTTGTTCAAAAATATTTGCGGGTGCGATGTAGATTGACACGTGTCTCCAAATAATTGATCCACGTCAGCAGACTAAATTTGGTATTAACAGTCGTCTTCAACTCCCAGTATTTTTAGAGAGAGAAAATTCTTAGAGTGCCATTATTGCTAAGCTTTTCCCTGGTTTCCTTTCTTCCGTCGTCTCTTACACCACCACCTGTGGATATACTCCTCCATCTTCATCCACAACCCTTCCTCACTATGATTTGTCTTTCATCATCAATTACTATGGCTTCTTCAAGCGTCCCCAAGGCTACCACCACCGATGCTCCACGGCTACCATTTCTGCTGCTCAGCCAAGCTCCACGGCTACCACTTCTGCTGCAGTTACCGCTGCCACTGTTAGCGCCACTGCCTTGGATGTTTATCGCCAAAAGAAACTACTCTTTTTTTGTCAGTCTCCCATCTTTGGCAAAGATGATGAGTTCTCTGATGCATGCAAGACCTGCCATTTTTCAGCTAAGTATGACCCTTTGCTGTTGGGTAATGAAGACGAGGATTCATCCAAGTGGGGTTTTCTTCCTCCAGAGGGGAGTTTGTGTTTCAAGTTGGATCGTGGCGACTTCCCTTACTCCCAGATCGATTTCGAAGCACCCGAGGGTCGCAAGCTTATTTTTCTGTCTGACATGCACACGTGCAGAGCTCCGGCGCTACAACTCTTGCCAAGGTTGGTCTTCACCGAGCCAACTAGTTTGGGGAGTTCACTCTTTCTAAATACAACTCTGCACTCCAAGTTTTGGTTTCTAGATGGAACGTCACAACTCACACCTTCTTCGTTGCTTGGGGGGAGTTCACCATTTCCTTGGAAGATGTCTGTGAGCTACTTGGGCTTGAACCCATGGGTGAGTTTACTTATCTTGGTGAGGCCTTGGATGCCGAAGAAATTGATGACCGAGCAGAGCTGGATCAGATTTGTCGCCGTTGCACTGGGTCTTCGAATAAGGCTACCTTTACTCCCCTTATCAGCTATTTCTTCGAAGCTCATACTGCAAAGGACGTCACTTCTATTACAGGCTATGGTAAAGGTACATCTTTGGAATTACCAGCCTATATTCTTGTGTTGCTTTCCCGTTTCTTCTTGATTGGGAAACCCAACGACCAGCCTAGGAGGGACCTCATAAACATCTTTGTTCATTTAGACATGGGTTTCAGTCTTCCTCTAGCTGCCATTGCTTTGGGGTCCCTCTATAATTGGTTGGATCGAACCCACCTTGACATGGCACGGTCCCTTGGTTATTACAATCTGACAAATTTTGCCTATACTATTATCTTAACGGGTTTCCTCTATACCCGTTTTCCTACTATTTCTGCAAATCTGTTCCTTATCTTGTGAGCCAAGGCATTAAACCTCCTTGCCTCTTGCGCTTCTATAAAAAATAGAGTCGAAAGGAGATAATGGGCATTTTTGACCGTTTTGACTCCTTCATCATGATGCCGTACAGAGAATTTATCTTTTCCCATACTTGGAATTTTTTCTCTTCTGAAGCTAGAATGGTCACTTTCGTTCCGGTTATAGAAGATCCTTCTCAAGCCGTGGTGCTTTTGCTCACCCCCGGGTTCCTTCCTTCATTCACTGAATGGGGATATACTTCTGAGCCTTACAACCTCGATAGGTGCAACATGCAGTTCAATTTCGATCAAGGGGCTCCTTTACCTATGTTTCAGTTAATGAATAAGAGGGCCACTTTTGTTGAGGCCTGCACTTTCTACCTTTCTGCAGCAGTACTTGGCGTGACTTCTACCATGGATGGTCGAGTTACCATCCCCAGTGCTTTTCGAAAAGGGGATGTGTCCACCTCTTATACCACTAAATTCCGGTCCATGCAACTCTCTATGATTCGTGAATTTATACAAAGTCCCCCCCAGTATCCTCCAATTCTTTCTTTCTCTGCCTTGGAGTTAGGACTCAAGGGCAACTCTATTCTTGGAGTTGAGTTCCCTCTGAACAAGACTCCTAAAGATCCTCCCAGTAAGCTACCTCCTTATTGCCCCATGATCCCTACTGCCATGCCCAAACCCAAGAACGTTGTAACCCCAAAACAAACTTCCCCCACTGAAGATGTTACAATCGATGCAGCTTCTGGCGAAGGGCCTTCTAAACCGCCAGCCAAGAAAACTAGGAGATCCAAGAGTGGGACTTCTTCAAAGTATAAGTCCCAACCTCAGCCTCAAGATCCCTTGAAGGCATTCCCTATTGCCTCCATTCCTCCTCCTATGTCCGCCGAAGTGAGTGAGGAGTTAAGAAAGAAAATTCAAGATGAGGTAGAGCGAATAAATTCTGAGTTTCGACGACATGCTCCTGCCTTTCCTCCTCCTACTGCCTTCCCAACCATCTTAGTAGATCCATCTGAAGGTGGCTCAAAGCGAAGGAAAAGCTCAAGGGTTCCTCCAAGTCTTTGTTTTGTTTGTGCGAGCAAAAAGACTCTGGGTACCAAGTCCCATAAGAAACGGGCTCCTAATGTACATCTCACACTAGCTCCCTCTGCTGTTGGAGCTATGGCGTTGGATGACTGTCCTACTATCGCGCATCATTCTTAGACGATGTCTTCATCAGCTGCTTCCCCTCCTTCCTCACCAATGATGATATCATCCCACTCTCCCCCTGGATTAGAGGTATGCCCGTGCGTTTCTCATTTTTTTATAACAAACTGTATCTGTCTAACTCTTAGCAACTTTGGTGCATGAAGCTAAAGAAGAAAGGCCCAGCCCCCCTATGAGTCCTTTCGTGGGGGGACGCTTTGGGAGTGGGTCCATTGGTGCAACTCCCCCCGTTTTCCCATGATCGGGATCACTTATTCTCATCGGTTGGTCTCCCAACGCACGATGGAGGCTGCTAAGGAGGTTATTACCCCTGTTGATCCTGTGGGAGTTTCCTCTCAACCAGAGAAGACTCCCTTAACTTTATCTAGTTCACCTTCTTTTCCTATGGTTCCTCTAGACATCATTCCCATTGTGCAAAGTTCTCCCGAGGTAACAAGTTCTAGACATTTTTTAGGTCTTTCTTTTCTATCCTTCTCCCTTCACTGCATCTTTTAATTTTTTTTTGTGTATTTTAGGTTGAATTAGATTCCCTTTTGGCTTCATCGTTGGCTAACATCCTTCTTCCACCTCCATTGACCAGACCCATCGCTGCCGTTCCCCCATTCAGTCATATTACTGAGGTGAGTTAAGTGTGAAGTGCGTCTATTATTTTTGTATTATTTCCCTCCTCTAACAGTTAGATTTGTATTTACATCTTTCTCCAAGTCTTATCCTACCATTATCCTTCAGGATTCTACCAGTTTCCAAGGCCACCGTTGTCTCTTCTGCCCATCCTGGTGCTTCTTCTGCCCCCACCAGCATTGGTGCATCTACGGAAGGTCAAACGGCATCTTCAGGCTCTACCCTAATATTGGCCTTAGTTCCTTTTATAAATGCAGGAACTTCACCCCATATTAAGGTCCCTCTACCCGAGGTTCCTCTATTTGAGAGTGTCGTGGAGGCTTCTGAGGAGGTGAACCTGCCTTCAACAATTCCCACCGTTGTAGCATCTTTAGTGACTATCGTTCTTGCTCCAGCTATTGCTGAGGTATTTCACTATTTTCTCTTCGTTTCTTGTTATTTCTCCTTTATCTTAACAATGTAAAATCTAGAAGACTCTTATTTTCAAACACTCAAACTCCACCGGTAACGGTGACTTAACACTAAAAACCACTTGTTAAGATTTTTTTTGTTTTAAAATTCCACCAATAACGGTGACACCCATAACGGTGACTTAACAATGACAACCACTTGTTAAGATTTTTCATCAAACTTCACTAATAACGGTGACTTAGCAATGATAAATACTTGTTAAGATTTTTTACCAAACTCCACCAGTAACGGTGACTTAACAATGATAAACACTTGTTAAGATTTTTTTGCCAAACTCCGTCAGTAATAGTGACTTAACAATGAAAATCACTTGTTAAGATTTTTCCATCAAACTCCCCCAGTAACGGTGACTTAACAATGAAACACTTGTTAAGATTTTTCGTCAAACTCCACCAGTAACGGTGACTTACCAATGATAAACACTTGTTAAGATTTTTTTCCACTTAACTCATTATTTTCTTGATTCGTTCCTAGGCTGCTGGGGAGTCCTCTCGCGTTGCAGAGCAATCTCCAGCGATTTCTTCGCCCGTAGCCTCACCAAATCGAGAACCAGCTATATCTGAGGAAACGAGTCCTAACAACTAAGGTTCCACGATAGGTGCTCGAGCCGACAGTGAATCTGGTTGTGAGCTTCCTATGCCAGCTCTAGCTCCTCATGAGTTTTGTCTCATGGTCCTTCATCGCTCTCCCCAACTACCTGCTAGCCATCGATTGGTGATTGAAAAGATTACAACTCATCACTTCGAGACTTTTATTGTCGATTTCTTGTGTTCAAATATTCCCGTGATGAGCCAAAGGCTGCAAGGTATGGCGATCGTTATTACTAATATTTTTAGTACACCTACTGTAAACGTTACCAGGCCCCTCCTCAACCAATTCTTGGGCTATCTAAAGGAGTTGGGCCGAGATGGCTTCTAATTTAGTTGGCTAATTGGACACTTGAAGACCTTGAAGAGTTAGCAATTGGCGAGTCAGAGGGAACTATTGCAGAAGCATCAAGATACTCAAATAGCTGAGGAAGCTAGGCTTGTGACAACCCGCACTCCGAGATAAGGGGTGGCCAGCCCGATACTCCGACATATACGGTAATCATGGATGGAAATCATTCTCAGCACCACAAATATAGTAAGAGTAATCGATAAAACCACGCATTAATTTAGAAAACGGGTTGTCAAAACAATTTATGTAATTTAAAAGTTAAGTTAAAAAAAAACAATTTAAACAACCCATTCTAGAACAATAGTGGAATTCAAAGAAACATAATTAACATACGACTAAAACAACTATATACAAGGGGAGAACCGAATATGCTGTCGGTCCACATCTACACAAAAGTAATTACAACCGTTAGATGTTATATACTACATTCATTAAACAATTACAAGTTGGGCCACTCGCCCGAGTGATAGACCCGATCATAACTAGATATCAAAAAGAATGATAGGGTCAAGCAAAGCATCCTGTAATATCCGCAATTTCATACAGCTCTTTGAAAGCAAAAGAGTAGAAATATCAACATGGGCGTCCTTGCGGAGGAGCACCTGGGCGGACACAATAATATGCACGACATAGAAGAAAAATGAACGGGTCAGGACCCGGTTTTTATATAGTTCCGAGATGAACAAAATGCATGCTAGATATGAACATTAAATCATGGAAATGGAAATCAGAGATCTAACAACCTAAGCATAAATTTTTATATAAAACAACTAAAATGACATGCCTAAAATAAACTATGCAAGAAAATGAGATGATGCATTGATTAAATTAAAAGCTTCTATTCACCGATTTTCACTTTAATCTAGTTTCAATTCCTTAACAGGAATACAATATCATTGTTTTCTTATTTTTTTCCAAGTCTCATTCCTTAGCAGGAATGTAATTTTCATGATACAATTCAGTGGAAAATAATACAATCCTCAAGTCCCACTTGAGTTTAGAAAAGTTATATTCTTATACATATAACGATTCTAAGACCGCCCCTCCGAGTTTCCCCACTGGGCACGCCCCTAAATGACTATCATCTTCCAGGGTCCCATCAAACAAGGCAGCCTGGGTACCTAACGCACGTCGGGAAGTGGCCATATACCTGCGAGTGAGTCATAACCACACCCGGAATTACTTCACTAGCGCAGAAAAATACATATAATAAACCCGCATATGGCCGAGGACTATAGTCTCCCTGCATTCACTAGTCAAGGAACATCACCTCATGCGCGAGCTTCCCTTATGATAGCATTTAGAGAGGTGTGTTTAAGTAAATTAGCATTTACTATAAAAACCATACTTTTCCTTTTCATTACATTTACATGTTTCATTTATTTGAAACCGTTATCATAGGATATTTCATTTATCATCATCCTAGGTTATACCTCGAATAAAACTCCAAGGAGGTTATTTTCGTTTCCCAAGCTTAAGGTCTTATGTGCCTCAATTCAAGCCCCTAAAGTCTCCAAGTATGGGCCTACAATTCCCATCCATATTATTAGGATGCACAAAGAAAAGCGATGCCTTAACATCACTTAGGACAACCCCTCCCCCGGACTTAACCCCAAGTGAAACCCATTCAACACTAGGGTGACAACCAACTCAACTAGGACTCTAAAAGCCAAGGTTTACTTCATTCAAGAAGAGTCCTAAGTTCCTAGGGGAAGAAAAGAATTAAAAACAAAAGTAGGAAATTGGGTAAGAAAAACAGGGGACGGGTCGATCGGTCCCAAGACCGCGGTCGACCGCGTCTAAAAATTTAGCCTATACTGGAAAGCAGAAAACTCATTTCGGACGAGCCGGTCGACCGGTAGGGGCATCGCGGTCGACCGCGCCCTTAATTTCATGCCTTTGAAAGAAAGCAGTGTGCCCTCCTCCGAAGGCCCGGTCGACCGGTCTGCGATACGCGGTCGACCGGTCATTGCAGACCTAGACCTATTTCTCCTATTTCCTTCTAAACCCAAAATCGATAACCAAACAAAATCATCCAACCACATTTAATGATACTAAAAGATCATAAATGCTCCCATTAACATTTTTCTACCTCAATCAACAATCTATCTCTATCAAAGATGTTGATACCCATAAATCCAACCAAAAACCACAATTATATTACATCAAAACTATACATAACTACCCATACTAATTATTCATCTTAAACCATATAATAGAAAGTAGAAAACTTGCCTTGGGGCTTCAATTTCAGACTTGGTTGAAGAAGAATGCAAGATCAACCCACAAATCTTCAAGATCTCTCTTTCTCTCCAATCTTCCACTCTCACTCTCACTCTTAGGGCTAGAACACTTAGGGAAAATTAGAGGAAATGAAAGACTTGGGGAAAGACTAAAACGTGGCTTTAGATTAAAAGTCTCCAACCTTTAAGTAATAATATCGCAATAGTTAATTTCTAATACGCAATATGCCAAAACCAGTCAAAAGTGCCCAAAATCTCAAAATACAATATGGCACACATTTCGACTGTCTCGCACCTCTCGGAACTAACTACACCCTCCAAATTATCATTTGGAGATTTTATAAGCCATTTTAAGTTCCGGTTTCATTTTAATTCAAATTGCCATTTTAATTTCATGACAAAATAGAACACCACATGGTAATAATCACTTACCCACATGGGAATTATGCAATCTATTAGTAAATATTAACTTATTTCATCAAATTAATACTTACTCACATCCGGCATTTTATATATGCAACTACACAATATAGAAAATAATTATAAAATGGGTTCCCAAAAGTGAGGGTTGTTACAAAGCTGCTAACAAAAAGGTAGAGGATATCGAAGAAACTTTGCGTCTAGCAAAACTGAGGTGAGAGAAACTCCTCATTGAGCGTGTCCATCTTCAGACAAGGCTGGAAGGTTCCATCAATGCTCAGCAAGCATGCCTAGTAGATTCCTCGGGTTTGCCTAGAGATTATTTCTCTGCTCCAGAATTATGGTTCCTCCTAGGCTGATGACCTCCCACATACTTGTATAAATTTTTAGTTTCGTTCTTATGTAACTCCTGGGCAATAGTTCCCATTTTTGTAAAACCTCCCAATTTATGAATGAAAGAGAAGTTATATCTTATTTTTATGCCACTTCTTTGTGTTATAACTGCTTGCATAAAATACAAACTTTGCCATCTTCCATTTCGAGAAAGACAATGACTTATATCTATTCATAACAAAAAGGATAGATAAATCGATGTTCTAAGGTTACTTGCTTTACACATGATAGACCTTTAATAATTTATTGTTAATCTTAAATGGTTTATCTTCTTCCATCTTAGAAATTAAGCAATAACCTGAATCACGAGCCTCCTTTACAATGAAAGGTCCCTCCCAATTTGCTGTAAACTTAGGTAGAGGAAGCCTTCTGATGTGTTTCACTGCTTCCTTCAGAACAAGGTCTCCTTTAACAAACTTCCTTGGTCTCACCAAGTTGTCGTATGACCTTGAGAGCTGCTTCACGTACTTTTGAAAGTGTTTCATCGCATTATCTCTGTATTCGTCCAACGCTTCCAACTGCACATGTCTGTTCTTAGGGAGCATGCTACTTTGCAAGGCATATCGGGAAGAGGGAACTTCCAAGTCCACCGGGAGGATTGCTTCAGCTCCATATACAAGGGAGAGCGGGGTATATCCTGTGGGCTTCTTTTTAGTTGTTCGATAGGCCCATAATACAACTGGTATCTTGTCATCCCATGATCTTGGAAAATCCTCCATCGTCTTGGCAAAATGTTAACCAATGTTTTGTTAATTGCTTCGTCATGACCGTTTCCCTTTGGGTATGCCACCATTGAAGTATGATGAACAATGAAGTACTTATTTGTGAGCATTATTACCTCTAAATTGATGAATGGGGTTTCATTATTGGAGAGAATAACCTTTTGAATCCCAAAATGGTAAATGATGTATTTTCTGATAAAATTGCTCACCACCCCTGTTGTTGCCCTTCTTAGTGGTATCGCTTCAGCCCATTTTGTAAAGAACTCCGTTGACATTAGTATCCAGATCTTCCCCCTCGAAGAAGGATGTATGCCCCTACCAAGTTAAATGCCTAAGTGTCGAAAGGGTAAGGGGTTTCCAGAAAGTGTAGATCAATCGATGAAGCATGAATCATATTTTCATGCAGTTGGCAAGCTCTACATTTTTGAACGAACTCAGCAGAGTATTTCTCCATTGTTAACCAATAATACCCCAACATCATCAACTGGTCATATAACTTTGCTCATCCTATGTGAGCTGGGCCGTGAGCTTGTTTGAGGACTTCAGCTGCTTTCTCATTTGTGATGCAACGCAATGTCCTATTAAAGTAGCCTCTTCGATAAAGCTTCCCCTCCTGAACATAGAACATCGGGGCCCTTCTTTTAAGTCCCATCATATCAATTTTCTTCGTAGGGACCACTTTGCCTTTAATATAATCAATATATGACTGCCTTCAATTTGGCTAAGCTTCAACAAAATGGCATTCAATCGCTTCGAAGAAAAGCTGACACTTATCACATTTTCATTGTAGCTTTGCTGCATCTTGCTTCATCCTAGGCCAAAAGTATACCTCCCTTTGAATTCTCATGTAAAGAGGGATTTATGTTGTTTTGCAATGCACTTCGTGTGTTTTCTTTAATCTCTGCGCTGTTTCTTCTGGGCTGATGTATCTTGATAACCATCCTCCTGCATTTCTGTAGTAGAGGTTTCCCTGATTCGTAAAGTATTAGTTTAGTTCTCTCAGATCCATCCCTTCTTCCCCAGACTCCAATTGTTTTCTAATTTCCCCCTCCATTCAGAGTCATCCTCTATCGGTAGAATTGACTATACCACCGAAGGAGTTGTTCTTCATTGAATCACAACTGTAGTTATATCGTCTCTCATGATCATCTTCTGAGCAATGATGGCATAGGCGTCGGGGTGGCGATTCATCATGCGGGGATGCCTCTTGATCTTGGTCCGATGGAATTGGTTGAGAAATCTCTGAATGACTGTTCTGTAAGGTGCTAGACTGACGTGTTTTAATGCATATTCTCCATTCACTTGATGAATCGCTAAGTTCGAATCACCCTTGATGGAGAGTGAACGAATCCCCCTACGAAAGGCCTTTAGCAACCCCAGTACCAACGCCTCATAGTCTGCTTTATTATTGGAATAAGGAAAGTCTAGTTTGTAGGAAAGACATAATTCTTTCGTTCCTCTCGAAAGAATAACCCCTGCTTCTCCCTTCTTCTCTGCTGAAGATCCATCGAAATGCATCATCCATTCCTCATCGCTTACGTCCAAGTAATTGGCCTGAAAATCATCCCCTGGAATGCTTTCCCATGGTGGCTTAGATATCCCAAATGGGAAGATTGCCAGTAGGTCTGCGTACGCCTGGCTCTTGATCGTGCGAGGGACTACGCATTTAAAGTATTATTCTGAGAGAATGAGGAACCACCTATCTGCTCTACCAATCGGTATAGTTCTTGCCAACAAAAACTTAATAGGATCGCATCTCGTTACAATATGAATTATAAAAGACAGCATATAATGTCTAAGTTTTTATGCTACAAAGACTAAGGCTAAATAATGCCTTTCTAAGGTACTATACCTGGCCTCTGGCCCATGTATGATTCTACTAAGGTAGTAGACTGGTCATTCTTGCCCGTTAATTTCCTGTGCTAACAGAGCTCCGACGGACCTCGTAGTGTATGTGAGGTATAACTGCAATGGTATTCCTGCCCTTGGAGGAATCATAGTTTGAGGTGAAATGAGCATCTTCTTCAACCTGGTGAGAGAATCCTGGTTCACTCCCTCCCACTTGAACTTTGTGTTCTTTCGCAAAACCTGCATCAACGGGTGTGTTATTTCGGCCAATCCAGGCACAAATCTCCTAAGGTAGGAAACCTTGCCGAGGAAACTTTTGAGCTCCTTCATCATTCTTAGATTTGGCATCTCCAAGATCGCTCGCTGTTTGTTTTGGTCCATCTGTACTCCCTACCGATCTACCATAAATCCTAGAAGATTTCCACTGGTTACTCCGAAAATGCATTTTAGTGGGTTCATCTTCAGTTTATACCTCCTACATCTAGCCAGTATTTTCTTCAAATCACTCAGGTGGGACCCCTCCTTCTTTGATTTGATGACCAAATCATCCACATAAAACTCCACAAATTTATGAAAGAAGTCATAATATATGGCCATCAGTGTTCTTTAATAAGTAGCCCCATCATTTTTGAGTCCAAATGGCATAACTTTGTATATGAAATTACCCAACGGGGTCCTAAACGCTGCCTTCTCTTCATCTGTGGGGTCCATCTTGATCTGGTTGTACCCTACATACCCATCCATGAAACTATACATCTCGTGTTAAGCCGTTGCATCTATCAAGCTGTTGATGGAAGGCAGAGGGAACTCATCTTTGGGATAAGCCCTATTCAAGTCTCTAAAATCCATGGAGATCCTTATCTGATTCTTATCCTTTTTACCCACCGGGACAATGCTAGAAAGCCATAGTAGGTGCTATATCGATTTGATGAACCCTGCTGCTAACAAGCATTGGACTTCTTCTTTGATCTTCAAGTCCAGCTCAAGCTTGTAAGTCCTCGTTTCCTTCTTAACCGGAATGACTGAAGGCATCACATTTAATTTATGGCAGCTTACTTATTCATCTAGCCCCTCCATCTATGTATACTTCCATGCAAAGACGTCTATAATCTCCGGAATCAGCTCAATCAACTCCTCCCATTTTTCCATGCATAGATCATTCGATAGAAAAATGGGCCTTGGCTCCTCCCCTTATTTTTCTAGGTTTAGCTGCTCCAATTCTTGTGCTTGTGGCTTCGGTTGGTCCGTCATGTAGTCTGGTTCTTCGGTGACAACCTCCACGAACTCTTATACGTTAGAATTATCTGTCACCATACATTTTCCCACATTGATCTACCAGAAAACACTCATATATCGAGTCAGCCTCCTCGTCAGCCTCTGTCATAGCTCCTTCGTCTGCCCGTTCACACCATCATAGGCGATAAACCACCTTCCATTCCTTAGTAACAATCTTCTTGCATTGCCTGTTGGGCGTTGAAACTGCCTTTCTTTTTCTCTCCCTTGAAGCTTTTGCCCTCCTTCCTTAAAAAAAATGACTCAACACACTTTACTGTGTAACCTCGTGTTCAATCGGGTCCATTCTGGGATGCATCCTGTCTTTTAACTGCTTCGAGATCTTCTTAGGTTGAGGGACCACTTGGTGGGCTTCTTTTGTTACTCCTTTGTCGCTTGTAATTTCATCATTCCCATTGTTCACAGGCTCCCTCCTTTCTTTAATCGAGGGAACCCAGGATCCCTCCATTCTTCTCGTTAGGACTCTAACGTCCTTCTCTAACTCTGTATAAAACACTGCATCCACTTGGTGAGGTTCTTCGATAGCGAAGGGCCTCTTCGTAGCTCATATAGTGATCTCAGTTCCTTTAATATTTGCCTTGGGACATTGGTGATAAGTCGAGGGAATTAGTCTTTGGTTGTGCATCCACACTCTTCCTATCAATAGATGGTAGGAAGTTGCACTCTCTATCACGTGGAACTTGATGTGGGAACTTAGATTTTCCATTACAATCCCAACATTCACATAACCAATGGATTTGGAAGACTGGTTGTCATAACCTGAAATCACCAAAGGCATGGGGACCAATCTTTCTTCTGGGATGTTAGCCGTGCGGAAAGAACTAATTCACATAATGTTGACGGATGCTCCCCCATCCATAAGAGCCCTCGCTAAGCTAACTGCGTTGATGCTGGCAGGCACATATAACGGTCGATTGTGAGGAAATCTCATGGCCCTATTTGCATCGCTGAACGTTATTTCTGACAGAAACTTCTTCACCAGCCTAGCCATGGGTCCCTTCCACCTCAGCGAAGGGACTGCATTCTTCCTCGCGATATCCAAGATTTCTTGGGTTATCTCCAACCTACTTTATTTTGGCATTCCCACCTGATCAAAGAACTGGGTGAACTTTGCGGATCGTGAAACCGTGCAGTACTCCAAGCTTTGGTCCATTTCCTCACCTTTAATGTTGTATATGTCCTCCATATCTCTGGCGCTTGTTTCGTCATAGGCTAACACTATATTAACCATTCCTCTCGTACAATCCTCCAAAGACTCTTCGAACTCCCCCTGCTCTGTCGTCAGCTCCCTCTCTTCTCTTTCTACCTCATAGTTATAGGACACCACTAGGTTGACCCCATGTGCTGGTAGTGGGCTGTTATTAACATTTTACAGAGGGATTTGCAGTGTCCCTTCCTTTACATGTTTATCGATGATTTTCCTTGGCGTAAAACAACTTCCCATCGGATGTTGAATCTTCCGATGGATCTGGCAATACTTAGGATTTTCTCTGGTTGTCGCGTCTAATTCCACGGTGGGTATGCCCTTAGGTTCATACACTATTCCTTCTTGAATCATGGTATTATAACAGTTAACAACCTCCTTTACTGTGCAGGGTAACGGTGGGGGTCTTCCCTATCTCTCCCAAATTTTCTCTTGTTATCTTTCTTTGGTTGTTTGCTTTCTTCACTTCTATCGATGTATCCCACTCGTGGGGATTGGCTGCGTGTTGCAACGGGTGGCCCGGGCTGCCTAGACATCATTGGTACCATAACGGGGTTCGACTTAACTACCGATGATATATTCCTTACTGCTATTAAAAATGCCGCAAAAGTCCCTTCGCGAGTTTCATTAATCAGGTGACAGATGTACTCAGGGAGAAAACCCTCAGCACATAGTTGTAACAGTTTGGACTCTTTGGCTTCTTCCCTCACGTCGAGGGACCTCTCCCTAAATCTTCGAACATAATCCACCATCCTCTAATGGCTGCTGCTTCTCCCTGCCCAATTGTGTTAATGTAAACTCATCTTCTACCAGAAAGAACTTTTGGACAAACAAAACTTGCATCTCCTCCCACGTTTAAACACTCTTTGGCGCCAAATGAGAGTACCACGTACAAGATTTATCTGTTAATGATTTTGATAACTCCCTCAATCTGAGCTTCTTATTATTGCAGTGAGCCCCTAGATGTTCGATGAAACGTTTGATGTGCTCCTTCGAGTTCCCCCCTTTTCCTGTGTACTTTTCGAAGATAGGAGGAATATAATATTTTAGGTAAGTATCATTGTTATATTCCTGAGGGTAAGGTGTCCAAAATTCGTTATAAATCGAAGCTATATCATCAACAGATTGCGAGGAAGCTTGCATAAACTTCAGCATCTGCTTCTGCATCGCTTTTCTCATTTCCTGCATATTCGATACCGTTGAAGGAACGACCGGAGGGACCATAGGTAGGACGTCCATTGCCCATGGAGTAACCACCATAATTTGAATGCTTGTTACTCCTGGGATTCCCACCGTTGGAACCACAATAGGGGGTATGCTTTTTGGGTCAGTTCCTGTTGGAACTACGCTTGGTGGGTCCGTTGGGGCTACCCCTGGCGTTACGAAGGAATTGGCCTCAAATCCCCCCAACACTATTGAAGCTATAGGAGTTTGAAAAAACTCGTAAAATTTATTCATGAGGAGTTCCACTTAAGCTGGTCCCAACTCGGCGCTAGCGGAATCTTGCGTTACCCCTAGAACGCCTGTCACCGTTTGAACTGGAGGTACCTCCACTCGAGGGGCACCCTCTATTGAAACCTCCAGCTCTCTCGCCGCTTGTTCTTCATTGCGTTGAATATCATCAAAGTTAAGTCTTCGATTAACTTTATCCTGTGCCATACTCTTTGCTTAGAAGAATACCTCCCCAACGGAGTCACCAAATGTAAGAGGTTAGTTTAGATTAGATGGAGGCGTAACCCCTTTTGAGTATAGTAATAATAAGTTAACCAGTAACACTATTGATTAATTACAAGACACACAATCATAACTTAGTGAAGATAAACTCAGTATGAACTCGCAAATCGCTCGTGTATAACTCACAAGACAATAATGAACTCAAAAGTGACTCATTTAGAGGGAGAGAGAAGTAAGCACCCTAGATACACCTTGGTAGGCAGCTAAACACGCCAACTCTCAAAGATCTCCAATCAAATATTAAAATCTTCGTAATAAATGACCATGGTGGGTGAGTAAAAGCTCTGGTTTTGCAATAACTTTTTTCTTTCTTGATGATAATCTCTCTCTAGCCAACAATCTCTAGGAAAGAACCCTGGAAGAATAATCCCCCTCCCTCAGAAGTGGTTGAGGCCCATAAATATCCCCCCCCGCACCATTCCCGAGGTGGCTCAGTCCTTAATAACCGTGAAAGACATCCCTCACACATTATGTCACAAACATTAAATGCCTGTTGGACTAGTTAGCTCCACGTCATAAACTTAAATTCCAAGACATGCCTTTTGCCTAATCACTATGCGTTAGGGGGCTGTCGCCATAGAGATGGGTCACCAACTGTCTGACTGCTAAAAATACCACGGTGATTTACTCAAGTACAGATTTGACATTGCCTAGCTGGCTAGTGACATCACATAAAGTAGATGTGACATTAAGTAGAGGGTTGTTTGGTTCATAAATCAACGCCCGATGGAATCTCAAGGCTGCTCCGCCCAAGGTTCCACGATCAAGGTCTTTTGGTGTTTTACCAGGTGTTTCCAAGATGGTTAGGACAAGACACAACGGTGACTCACTTCTCAATACTCCAAACCAGGTCCCTCTGAAGTTTCCATGGTGAGGTCTTTTGATAGAGCATGAAATCTCTCCCAGGTCCTACCTGGCCTGGTCTCTCGCGAGTACCATTGAAACTCAAACTAAATATCATTATAACCGCTACAACTCATAGTCAATATAAATAAAAATATACAATAAGACTAAGTAAAATAATAGGACTAAGGGATGTGCTCTCTCGTCCATCCTCTTCGCTGGAAGATCCCCATGGGTTGCCACACTGAACTACGTCGCTTGAGCTACCTTGATGTCTTACTGAACTGCATCGCTTGAGCTGCATTACTGCCTCACTGAGCTGCATTGCTTGAGCTGCATCACTGCCTTAATCCCTTGAACTGGGGGGATTAACTATAATATTGAGATTATCTTCAAGCCCCCTACAAAAGTCATCTCCTAGTACTTCACTAGATTGAGTACAACACTTTCCTTAGTTATCCTATGACCATGAGGGTTATTTCCCATCATGACATAATTTTCCATTTTCCCTTAGAAAGTTACATCACCTATCTGTACCACATCAGACGTTGTTACCACGGACTATATGATTCAACTCCTCTAAACTTAGTTAAAAATATTAGATCATCACGTGACCCTTATAACAATCGTCAACAACGCATTTACACTCTATAACACCGAACACGATTGGCTCCCTTAGGACACCAAGTACACCCTAACATAAGCAAACCTGACAAGATTTCATCACCCATGATTATCTCATAGTAGGTGTGTCCTACCGACCTCCTAGTATCCATCTTAAACAACTGTTATATGCTCGTACAGACACTAACCTATAAGTTTCCAACAAACGAGCTACCACATTCGGATAAAAATTCTACTTTATTTTGTTTAAAACTTTGGTACAGGCTCAACCTACTTCCTTATCGTCGGGACCCAATGAAAAGGCTCAAAAACTCCCTTCCAATCAACTTGATGCCTCACATTACATATCAAACCAAAATCTAACACTATTAAGGATTATGGTAGGATACAGGACGTTGTGCTTAACCTAAAATCCTTTAAGTGCACACTCCCGATGCCACAAGGGATCCTATTCCTCAATGTCACATCATGTTCTCTAAAACCAAATTATGGAAGACTACATAGGGTTCACTCATACGTTACGTCAATTCGTAGTTGTTACACACTTACCATTAATGGCTCGTAACTCATATCATGACTTATATATATATATATATATCGACAATTACTAAGGCACTCTTCTACAATGTTAGTGTCCTATTGACTAAGTCCTGAGTACACATCCTCAAGTAATGACCAACACGGGTCTATATGCCTACTGACATGTTGAATACTTACGGCATGACACTGCCTCAAGAGTAAAGTTTTCTTAATTGCATCATCGTTGTTAACTAAACATGAGTTCCTAACTAATGAACCTAATGCGTCCTTATGGAGTAAGTACTTCTTAGACATGCCACTCTGGTCACCTAATCTCCATAGTTGACTTTAAATAATATTCATATCTAAGTAATGGACGACATTTGTCTTTATCGACACCTTAAAAGGCTTCTCATATCATCAAAAGCTAACAGAAATATACCTCACACTAAAGACCATGGTGTCGCCACTAATGGCTCGCACAGATACTTGTAAGTTACTAACACGCCTAAATCAAAAGCGCTGAGAACTATTAATGGCAATTAACTTGGCCACCTGCTACTTGACAATAACTTTCCCATCTTTCTAATCTCCTTGGCTCCATCGTCGAGAACATGAATCGAAACCGTCACCTAATTGGCGTGACCGGCTCAAAACCAACACCAATGTCGAAAGATCCACTATTGACCTCACCACGTCACTCCCGAAAGGAACCTTGAACCTAGAGCTCTGATTTCATTTGTGACGCCCCGACCCAGATTTATGTCTTACTCGAGGGTCAACCCGGTTCGGCCCGAATGCTATGTGTGGAGTGAAATAAGACAACCTAAATAATGTTGCTTGTCTAATTTTATTTAATTGACTTTTCACTTGTTTAGAATGTAATTCCGATTCATATCAAGCTACGTGTGTGACCCGTGAAAAGTATCCTCGGAGTCCGAGCATCCACACTTACTAACGTAAAATAAAAAGGATACTTACTTGTACAATGCTCTCAAACTATGGAACCGCACACAACCTGCAGTAACAAAAAAGGGGAATGAGCCGAATGCCCAATGGAAAATACAACAATATAATATAGAATCGAATAGCAGAAAAGTGACTCTAACACGTTATACCTATGTGCACATGCAATTACCTCATATAGATACATACCTTAATGCATGAAACTGTTTTTATTCTAAAAACGTTACTTGTTCCGATTAAATCACATTAATCCTATGAAGAGACTCTTTTTGCTTAACTTATTAAATTTTTTCGATTTAACGCAATCTGTTAAATACTTCAACAAAATACCAATTGTTTAGAGAGAATACTTTTTTTTTTATCTAAATCACCCATTTACTAACAACGAATTTACCTAGTACTTTTTTTGAAAATAACCTTTCAACACACGCACGCTCTGTGTTAAAAAATACTTGTTTTTCATCGAAAACCTTTCGCAACCACACACTTGTTTTAATTATGGGTTAAAAGCTCCCCAGGTTGCTTAATTACCCATTTAATCGCTTCACACGAACATTGACTAATTTATCATATTTCTTATCCATATTATCCTTTCAACCGAAATATTTACCAATTTCATTTCATGTTAGGTTGACTTTTCTTATATTCACTACACAACCCATTTCTTTACCTTGTTCCATTATCTTTTTCTCAAAATCCTCCAAATAACCATGTAACTCAAGGGCTCCTCATCGCCAGCTACGCTACCATATGCTTTGGCCAGTGTTTTAGGTCTTTCACTCTAGGGTTTCGGACCCCTATTAACTCTTTCTCGGTCTTATCCAAGTCCATATTAATATGTTTTAACATTTTTCAATTGTCCACATTATTCCACTTTTAATGACTGAAGCCAAAACCTAGAAATTTCACCCCACCTTGTGTTACACTTTGAAAATCACAATTTCTTGTCCTTTACACACTTGCATTGTTTTATCCCAAAAATAACTTTTATTTAGGACCATTTGTGTAACTCCTTTTCAAACATTTTTATTTCATAAAAATATTCCACTTTACATAAAATTACCATTTTATCCCTTTATTTTCAAACTCGTCTCTTCTCCCTTTCACAAGTGTTGATTTCCTCAAAATATTATTAAGTTATGCACACTAACTTCTTGAATGTTTTTACTCATTAACACTCATTGAATTCTTTGGAGTTAGCACGCTTTTCAAGTTGGAAATATATTTATTTCATTACTTTCTTCACTTAGGAAATTATTTGACTTTTTGAAAGCTACTTTGCAAGAAAATACCAATTTTCCTTTATTTTTACGTGTAGTCTTGAAATACCCACTTCTCATATTTTTTACACTTATTCACATACTTTAAGGGCTGAAATTTCTGTTTTCTTTAATTCATGTTAAAACCCATTAAAACCTTCATTAAACTTGTCTATATGTTCGTTACAAAATTACTACAAGTTTATATACATAGGAAAGAGGGATTTTAAGTCCAAGAATCCCCTTAAATGGGTCTAACACATGGCTATTCTAGAAATTTTATAATATTTGTAAAAATATGCTTTTCAAGACCAAAAGACAATTTTATTTCTTCAAAACTTGAATAAATGTCTATATTTATAAAATCCCCAATTTTTACGAGAAAACTTTGAGATGTTTAATATTATTTCATAAAATGTTTAAATACCAATCTATCTTGAAATATATCAATTTACTCGAAACTCTATTATACACAAAACCATAAGAAATAACCTTCTTAAATTATATTTGCATTATACTCTCGCAAACTCTAACTACAAGACCAATACAATGGAAAATAGAGTTCTTAAGCTAAAGAGTAGAGTTTTTCACCTTAGAGAAGCTCTCACAATAATAGGATGAAGAAGATGGTGATGGCAACCTCTCACCTCCTAAGGTGGCCTCAAGGAGGTTGCCTAGCCCCACATAAGTTTGCTCCACGAAATATCCAAGCAAACCCCCCATCTAGCTCCCTTTTACTTCTTCTTCTTCTTCTTCTTAAAAAATCCCCGAAACTTCAGGGCCCAATGTATGAATGGAAAAAAATAATTTTCATATTTGAATAATTATTGAGGAACCTCAGGTCCCAATTGTAAATAGCAAGGGAACTTTATATCCCAACATTAAATATTTGGGAATTTTGAAGGCGTTGCCCAATTATAAATGACAAGGGTAAAATTGTTGTAACACCCTGTATTTTTGGGCATTTAATATTCAATTAATTCGGCTAATTTTAAATTACTTATGTGTCGTAATTTAATTAAATTAATTAGTATTAGTATTTATTTAAATTTTAATTTGGAGAGTAAATGATTTATATTCATGGAATTTATATTACTAGATGAATAGTAATAATTTATTTACGTCATAATGACTGATAATAATGTGGCATTTATTTATCTCAACCAGGAGTCGGGTATAGACTATTTTGGGGTTGAGATAAGGACTTTTGGTAAATTAATTTGGATGATAATTTCGAGTGTACGCTTGAGCCCGGATAGGACGAGATAGTCGAAAAAGAGTACCCGAGGTGGTAAGTGGGTCTCAGAACATTTTTAGGCATAACCAAGCCCACACGGGAGTGTTTGAGCCATTTTAATAAAGTCCACAAGCCTTAAATGGGGATTGACTCAATAAAATCTAAAAGTGAGAGGGTGTTGCAGCCACAACTCATTTAAGAAACCCTAGGGTAGTAGAGGAGAAAAGAGGGAGAATTTGGAGAACTCTTGGGAGCCAAAAGCAATAACAAGTGTGTGTGTTCTTCATCAAATACTCATCTACACCAAAGAAATTCAGACCCTACAAACCCTTTAAGGCAAGTGGTTAGACTTGCTTTTAAATTAAATGCAGTCTTCAATTCATATCATAATAGGTGTGATAAACAAATGATTTTGGGTTGGGCTGACACACAAATTAGGTTTTTAATTTTTGAAATAATACGAATAAGGTTTGGATTGAGAATGACTATTAGTTTGTATGTACTGTTGAGAAACTAATTGATAAATCAGAAACAATTTATGAACTATAAAGGATTTGGGAATTGATAATTAACCTTCGATTCTGTGTAGATGTTGATATTAAGATTGGGAGACTTAAGATTTTAGGGTTTGATATAAATTCTTAAGGGTTTATAGAGGAAGAAATTCGGGTAAGAAAACTTATATGTTCATCAATGGCAGAACTGAACTGATCGAAGAAGGGAGAGAGAAAACCTAGGGTCGTTCGAACGACCTGGGTTTCGTTCGCGTGACATCCGGTGTCGTTCGAATGATAGGCTGATCTGTTCAAACGACGTGATAACTCCAGCAACCTGTTGTCTCTTCTATGATTTGGCTTGGGACTGATTTAGGGATTTTTACAGATATGCAGTATACTTTTAGCCTGAGGTGATTTGAGGTTATAAAGGGGCATGACCGTGTTAGATTAAATTTAAGGTGGGAAGATGAACATTAAGGAACATTAAATTAATAAGTGTGTCAAACTTATTAAGGGAAATTTTGGGATAATAAATTATGAATAGTAAAATACGGGCCAAGTGAGTGAGTCCGGGTATATTGATTGAGTGACACTAAGGTAATAAATTTAATTAATGTGTAATGAATTAAAGTCTAGAGTCGGGGAGTTGACTCGGATATTTCGGGCTAGTGCTACGAGTGCTTATGCACGGATTTGGCCGGGTTAAAATATTATAGGGTTATGTAATAAATTATGGAATAGAAAGAAAAAGGTGTTAACCGGAATAACGGTATTTTGAGGAATAAATTATGAGAGATGGAATTTCGAACTGAAGGAGTGAATCTGGGTATTGTAGTTGGGTGACAAAACTTGAGTGATAAATAAATAAATGTGGGATTTATTTAAATTACAAGTCGGTATATAGACTTGGGAATGTTAGGCTACTGTTACGGTAATTGTGCACGGAGTAGTCGAGATTAATTAGTTATATATATATATATATATATATATATATATATATGCCGTGATTGTGTAGTATATATATATTTGTGTGCTTTATAAATATTGGTGTGAATCATTTTTATAGGAATACATACCCCTCTAGTGCTATCACAGGAGGTTGCGTGATGTGGGTGAATCCCCTAGCTTGAGGAGCAGGGCGAGTATTATCCCCAGGTCATAGTCGTCTAGGATTTTATTGTGTGATTTGTTTTCAGGGGTGAAATGCTTTATGGTATGATTTGGTTTCACTTTCGGTGAAGAAACTATGGCCTCCTCCTCTACGTTTATTTTTGGTTCACTGATTCGGGGAGCTAACCGAGTCGGGGTGTCAGGGTGTATGAGTATACCTGGGGTGATAGCAGTTTAGAGAACATCTGGTGAGTGTCTACTCGGGAGGATGGTTATATATCTATGACATGTGTGTGAATGTTGTAATATGATAATACATATATATGGTGCGGATAATTATATACGGGTAAAATACATGACGTGAACTGTATTTTATTATATAGCTCGTGAGAATGTTATATGGTCTTAAATGGAAAATGATTAGCTAAGTTAATGTGATAAATGGATTATAAATCATATATTAAACATACAAGGGCTAGAGTAGTGTGACAGAAAGGAGTTATAACAAGGATTAGTTGCGGGGTAGATGACTAGGTGGGTTATAAAGAAAAGGGTTAGGTGTGCAAAATAGTTGAGGGGTGAGTAGGTCCTCATGGGAGTGCGATACTAGCTTAAATATGAAGAGCATTCATGCATTTTAATTACTTCATTTTAATCACTTTCTAAATATTTTCAAAATGTCTTGAGTTATTATCCTTTCTATAAAATATTTTCGAAACCTTTTAGGTGTCCAACCACAGGGACGCCAAACTTGTTTATATTCCAATGTTATGTAGCTGCGGCATATGTGGATGTTGTAGGATTTAGTCTTAGCCGCTTCAGTTATTTCATTCCTGAGTAGGATGCAGGTAATATTTCATTTGGCCATGTCGCCCTTGTAATTTCTTTTGTTTCAGTCAGATGTTGTCCTTAGTTTATTATTGAGTTGGTTTATTATTTCGGACTTGGGTTTTGTAGCCGGTGGTTTATTCGACAAGGATTGTAATTATTCATTTTCAGTATTGTTTGACTCAGTGATTATGTGAATGGTCTAAATTATATTCATCCGCATGTTGTTGTTGTTAGTTGATAAAAAAGATAAAATTTGGCACCGTTTCTTTTTGAATACTAGGTGGTTAGTTAGTTTTAAAAAGTTTTTGACACTGATGCTAATAATGAACCAAATGAGATTCCTGTTTAATTTGATATAGGACTGATCATCCGGTATTTTATTAGGTGGGGTGCCACAGATGGTATTTGAGCATCAGGTTCTAGTGTCCTTAGGATCTTTGCGACTTTTTACGTTTCAGCTTAGCGTCCTTTGATATAGAGCCTTATTATAGGGTTAGTGTATTCCTTTATGTATGCAACTTACTTTCTCCTGATAAAGTATAATTGATGGGGTTCAAATACGATTTCGATTGAGCGTGGTAGATCGAACTGTATAGAATGACAAGCATGGGACGTTAGAAAGATTACAAGAGGGAGGACTCACCAGAAGCCATGAAGTATTCTGGGAACAATGACACGATAGGAGTCACCGTGATTATTATTCGAATAATTGACATTGGAGTAACCACTGGGGCGAGGTAGTTACCCCAAGAACCGTCATGAAGGACGATGATGCAAAGTTAGACCCACCAAGTGCAGACGACAAGGGCGAGGGTCGAAGAAGATTTTTGTTTCAGAAGAACAATCCGCTAGAATTCGAGGAAAGTGCAGAAGGGTAATTTACTAATGGAAAGAGAACATCCAATTGGGATTACATGTGGGGGAGTGTAGACACACCCAAGTCAAAATTCTGGGCAAAAATGTTTGCTCATAGGAGCAGTGTAGGGTGATGGGAGTCAATAACCATATCTATGGGAAAATTACCATGAATAGCGAGGAATTTGGGGTGAAAATTATTACGAACCCTCTCACCAGTTGTTTAAATAGAGAGGAATGGGAGATTTTAGTACTTTTTTCTTAAAGGGTCCGGACAGTGGCCGAATGTGAAGGAAAGTTGATGAAATTCATAAAATTTGTACCCGATGTGAGGGATATGGGGAATCAAAAAAGGGTTCATAAGTTGATAATAGACCCATGGGTAGAATATACCAACATGGATAGGAGATCTGGCTAGGATGATTGGGGTCGTTGTCGTTAATGGCGTACATTTCCAAATATATATCAATGCTCACGCGAGAAAGGAGCCAAGGGAGTTCGAGAATCTAACCTAAGGGCAATACTGGATTTTTTCAGTGCTAGTGAGGCACCAAGGGAAGGGGTACCCAGCAGAGGAGATAAATTTATGATCGAGATCAATATAATTTTTACCAAGTGATGGTGGGTTCAGTCTGGTCCGTCAAGGCCAGCAACAAATCCCATGGGACCAGCGGAGCCAAAGGGACAATGGAAGTAGCAATCAGGGTCAAGACTACTAGGTCCGCGAAAAGGACAACCCCAACATGGTCGATGGGTCCATAGAAAAGGGGAAGGGAACAACGAGTCTTATGTGTAAAGAGTAGAAACACATGTGTAGATCTTATCCGCAGCGAGTTAGGGGACATGAGTGGGATGCCTAGAAGGAGAAATAGTTAGATAAGTTTTGGTTTGGTTAGGACGAGAGTGGCATGTCTAGGAACCATTTGATCCGCCAATGTTATGGGTGATTGAACTACGAATTTTATCCCGAAGTTATTGGGGTCTATTTTTTGTGACACAAACGAGTCACAGTAGTTTGTTAGTACTAAATTCACGTGTGAAACAGGTTTGGTAGAGGTATTAGTAATAGTACTATGGTTGTAAATAATTACCGTTGTGTAACAGGGCTCTGATTAGTTCCATCTATAGGGGAGAGGATGTGGAAAATAAGAGGGTATATATTTAGGTAATCCCATGATGAGAGGTGATTATGCTCTTATGATTTTATCCTGGGTGCGAACGGATTAGCAATGGTGGGCGGTTATCGAAAGACTATCTTGTTCGTTATTCCAGGGCAGGGTGTATATTCTTTTTGCGATGTCTCACCTGAAAGAGGGTCGAGATCACGGAGGTATTTTGTGAAGTAGACTTCAGAGAGTACAATTGTCTAGTTATATTGGATCCCGATGCGTAGGGACTCTTATTGATGAGATTCAGGGGATGCGAGTTACCATGGAGCGAAGAGATTTAGCTTGTTATTAATATAGCGCTGGGGACTTAATGATAGTGCGAGCGCAGTATTATATGACTCCAAAGATGCGGGGGTCAATGATTAGACTTGTGAGTATAGGGATAGGGTTTGAATGTCTCGGGTATATGATTTGGGTTCTACGAAAAGTAAAGACTGACAATGCTGAGGAATAGTACAGTGGGAAAAGCTCTTTTGGGCTTTATTGGGAGATGTTATATGCATAAGACTTATTAAACGTCGGGAGAGGAGAAACGTTATTGGATGCTAGGACATCGGATTAAATGTTAATTTTTGATTGTGTGGAGAAAACACGTTGGGCTGAGAGTTATTACAAAATAGGGCCAGTGGAGCCGAGAAGTGCTGCGAAAGAAGCACTGGGAAGAACTTTTGCACCACAAGTTGATCGGTGAGGCAATATCGGAAAGAATTAAATAGTAATTGGTGGGGTGATTTAAAAATACCCGGATGATATATCCACGCCGGGAATGAGGGGGCCGAACTTGATATAAGTATGTTTCGTATGTGATGTTCTGAGGTTTGTGCAAATATGCACGGGCTATAGGGTGTATGGGAACCCTGGGTGGAGTAGAGTCTCACTTAGTCAGATGCCTAGCAGTTTCAGGAGCAAATGCAAGGGCAATGGTTTTAGGTATATTCTAAAAAAATGGGGAATAAGAATTCCCTCATATTTTGAAACGTTGAGCATGGGGATCAGTGGTGAATAATACATAGTAGTGTTCTCTATAAGTTACACCATTTAGCAATGGAAAAAGGGTTTATCCGAGGTTATCAACTAGGCTTTTTTAAGTTGATGTCCTCAGTGACGGGATTCGTGAGCATGAGTGGTGAAATTCATATTTGGGACATCCAAAATCACAAAGAGGTTAAGGTTTCCATCGAGTTTTCGAAATGAATTGACCAAAGCGGAATATTTGTTATTTTGAAGTGCGATATACTTTCGCACAGTATATCAGACTTTTCGCTTGGAGAAAGAAGTGAAACGAAACTAGGTGCTGTTTAAAATTATTGAGAATTGGGATAAGAACTTTAAGTCCCACCTCTGATCGGAAGTGTCAGGAGGCGATGGGGACGGAGTTGCTTATCATTCTAGACGTGTCACCCTTAAGTAAATAGTAGACGAAGCGATTAGGTTAGTGGGGGAATTGAGAAATGCGTAATTCCAGATTGTTGGGTAATTGGGAATATTAATTACCACTAGTAGAGTTACGTGTAATACTTTGTAACAATTTATTATCTGCATAACACCTTTTGAGACATTATTAGGGAGATTTTATCATCAACCCTTTGGTTGGGAATGATGGGGACATAACAAGCTCCTGGGACCCAAAGTGATTTATGGTCCATCGTCAGGAATGGAGCAAATCGTGTCTTTTCTAGATAGCTCAGAAACGTAAGGAGAGTTAGGTCACTGTGAGTTAAGGGTTTGAAGTCTGACATCAGTAGTTAGGTATTATTACGGATATTTAACCGGAGGAGAGTCACGGGTTTGAAAATAAGAAATTGGAACCCATATAAGGTGGAGCCTTTTCGTAGAGCCGACAGAGAATATGCTCGTCTTTTGAGGCACTATATGGTCGGAGACCATTGAGTTGGATATTGATGACCAGGTGTTGGTTAGAGTGTCTCCCATGAAAGGGGTCATGAGGTTTGACATGATATGGAAGCTAGCGCCGAGATTTGTGGGTCCCATCCCTATCACTGAGAGAGTGTAACCGGTAGCTTATGGACTAGGTTTACCATAGCATCTACAACGGATACACGACGTGTTTCACGTGGAATCGCTGAACAATTATCGAAGGAGGGTGAGAGCTTGTGGCATGTTCTACTTGAGGAGTTTGATTTGCAGTCAGATGTCTCATATGTGGAGAGACCTGTAGTTATTCTGGATCGTAGTGAGCGCAAGCTGCGAGTCTACTTAGGAGCGGGAGGATGACATGCGAGAGCAGTATTCAGAATTATGCGCCTCAGGTATGACCTAATTTTGGGGATGAAATTCCCTTGTAAGTGGGGAAGTATATAACACCCCGTATTTTGGGGCATTTAATATTGAATTAATTTAGGTAATTTTAAATTACTTGCATGTCGTAATTTAATTTAATTAATTAGTATTAGTATTTATTTAAATATTTATCTGGAGAGTAAATGGTTAATATTTATGGAACTTATATTACTAGGTGAATAGCAATAATTTATTTATGTCATAATGAGTGATAGTGACGTGACATTTATTTATATCAATCAGGAGTCAGGTACAGACTATTTTGGGGTTGAGACACGGACTTTTGGAAAATTAATTCAGATGACAATTTCGAGTGCACGCTTGAGTCCAGATAGGTCGATATAGTCGAAAAAGATTATCCGGGGGTGGTAAATGGGTATCGAGACATTTTTAGGCATAACCAAGCCCATACGGGAGTGTTTGGGCCATTGTAATAAAGCCCACAATCCTAAAAAGGGGATTGACTCAATCAAACCCAAAAGTGAGAGGGTGTGGCAGCCACAACTCATTTAAGAAACCCTAATTAAGTAGAGGAGTTTAGAGGGAGAATTTGGAGAACTCTTGGGAGCCAAAATCAAGAACAAGTGTAGGTGTTCTTCATTAAATACTCATCTACACCAAAGGAATTCAGACCCTACAAACCCTTTAATGCAAGTGGTTAAACTTGCTTTTAAATTAAATGCAGTCTTTAATTCATTTCATAGTGGGTGTGATAAACAAATGATTTTGGATTGGGTTGACACATAAATTGAGTTTTTAATTTGTGGAATAATACGAATAAGGTTTGGATTGAGAAATAAAAATTTCGTATGTACTGTTGAGAAACTAATTGATAAATTAGGAACGATTTATGAACTGTAAAGGGTTTGGGAATTGATAATTAACCTTCGATTCTGTCTAGATGTTGATATTAAGATTGGGAGACTTAAGATTTTAGGGTTTCATATAAATTCTTAATGGTTTAGAAAGGAAGTAATCCGGGTAAGAAAACTTATATGTTCATCAATGGCATAATCGAAGAAGGGAGAGAGAAAACCCAGGGTCATTCGAACGACTTGGGTCTCGTTCGCACGACAATCAATGTCGTTCGAGCGACAGGTTGATCTGTTCAAATGACATGATAACTCCGTCCACCTGTTCTCTCTTCTACGCTTTGACTTGGGACTGATTTGGGGATTTTTACACATGTGTAGTATACTTTTAGCGTGAGGTGATTTGAGGTTATAATGGGGCATGGCAATGTTAGATTAAAATTAAGGTAGGAAGATGAACATTAAGGAACATTAAATTAATAAGTGTGTCAAACTTATTAAGGGTAATTTTGGGATAATAAATTATAAATAGTAAAATACGGGCCAAGTGAGTGAGTCCGAGTATATTGGTTGAGTGACACAAAGGTAATAAATTTAATTAATGATTAATTAATTAAAGTCTAGAGTCGGGGAATTGACTTAGATATTTTGGGCTATTGCTACGAGTGCTTAGGCATGGATTTGGTCGGGTTAATTTATTGTAGGGTTCTATAATAAATTATGGAATGTTAAAAATAAATAGGGTGTTAACCAAAAAAACGGTATTTTTAGGAATAAATTATGAGAGATGGAATTTCGGACTGAAGGAGTGAATCTGGGTATTTTAGTTTGGTGACACAACTTGAGTGATAAATAAATAAATGTGAGATTTATTTAAATTACAAGTCGGTATATAGACTTGGGAATGTTAGGCTAGTGTTACGTTAATTGTGCACGGTGTAGCCGGAATTAATTATATATATATGCAGTGATTTTGTAGTATATATATTTTTGTGTGATTTATAAATATTGGTGTGAATAATATTTATAGGAATACATACCCCTCTAGTGCTATCACAGGAGGTTGCGCGATGTGGTTGAATCCCCTGGCTTGAGGAGCAGGGCGAGTATAATCCCCAGGTCATAGTCGTCTAGGATTTTATTGTGTGATTTATTTTCAGGGGTGAACCGCTTTAGGGTATGATTCAGTTTCGCTTCCGGTGAAGGAACTATGGCCGCCTCCACTACGTTTTTTTTTGGTTCACTGATTTGGGGAGCTAATCGAGTGGGGGTGTCCGAGTTGATGAGTAGACCTGGGGTGATAGCATTTTAGAGAACATCTGACGAGTGTGTACTCGGGAGGATGGTTATATATCTACGACATGTGTGTGAATGTTGTAATATGATAATACGTATATCTGGTGCGGATAATTATATATGGGTAAAATACATGAAGCGAACTATATTGTTATATATAGCTAGTGAGAATGTTATATGGTCTTAAATGGAAAATGATTAGTTAAGTTAATGTGATAAATGACTTATAAATCATATATTAAACATAGTCGGGCTAGAGTAGTGTGATAGAAAGGAGTTATAACAAGGACTAGTTACGGGGTATATGACTAGGTGGGTTATAAAGGAAAGCGTTAGGTGTGCACAATAGTTGAGGAGTGAGTAGTTCCTCAAGGGAGTGCGACACTAGCTTAAATATGAAGAGCATTCATGCATTTTAATCACTTACTAAATATTTTCAAAATGTCTTGGGTTTTAACCCTTGCTATAAAATATTTTCAAAACCTTTTAGGTGTCCAACCACAGGGACGCCATACTTGTTTCTATTCCAGGGTTATACAGTTGCATCATATGTGGATGTTGCAGGATTTCGTCTTAACCGCTTCAGTTATTTCATTCCTAGAGTAGGATATAGGCAATATTTCATTTGGGCATGTCTCCCTAGTTATTTCTTTTGTTTCAATCGGATGTTGTCCTTAGTTTATTATTCGGTTGGTTTATTATTGGGATTTTAGCTTAGTTGTATGATTGGGATTTTAGCACGAGAATGCATACCAGTAACATATAAAGGTTAGGATAAGGTGACAAGTAACATCAAGGATCAAATATGGGAGTTCGTTACTATGAGTATTTTATTTCTCTACCCTTTGCACAATTATGTAATATTTTGAATGTAACTTTGTACATATTGAATTGTAACTAATATAGTGTATTTGTTCTATATGATGCAGCAAAAATATAACCTTGAAGAATGTCGAAAGACCATTATTTTGGGTCAGACGGGCAGAGCTTCGAAAGATTTTAAGTCAAAATTATCAACACAAATACGAGAAGAAGCTAATGGACCAAATTCAACTCACCATCTTACATTACTCAAGCCCCCTGGAATGAAGTCAAATGAATGGGATGAATTTGTTAAATCTTGTTTGTCACCTGAATTTGATGCAAGTGATTTTAATTATTTATTTTTTATTTTTATTAATAGACTAAAGTCCACCTTTGATATTCTTGTATTTCTTGCAATTATATATGATATCTTTTATTTTAATAGGAAACAAGTGAAAAGCATAAGGAGGCTAGAGCAAATCAAATCTATCCACACACAACTAGTCGTAGAGGTTATGCTAGACTTAAGGAAAACGTGGTATGTTTCCCCTTTAAAGTTGTATACTTCATAAATAGCTTACATTATTTCGTAATTCTATATTTTAAAATTTTGTAGATAAAAGAAGACCCAAATAACACTATACGCCGTGTTGATGTTTGGATAAGGGGACATAGGAGAGAAAATGGCAATCCGGTTAATCAAGTTATTGGTGAAGCGATAGTAATGACTTAAACACTTACACAACACTTTACAATTTTTTTAAAAGATACAATGTGTTTATTATATTTTTTTAATATTTTGAATTCTTGAATTTATTTTAGGAAAAGATGGAAAAAATTCCATCTCATGATTCAAAATCGTTGAGAGATGATGCAGTAATAAAGGTGCCTGGTCCTGAATGTCCGGGTCATGTCTGAGGTCTTGGATTTGGGGTGACGCCTACGAAGGTAGATGGGTCGTTATACAGTAACGCAAGGGTAACGGGTCTTGAAACTCAAATTCAACAACTTCTGGAATGGAAGATGCACATGAAAAGTCGAATGACACAAGAAAATGAACGAAATGTGGTATTTTTTTAAAATTAAATATGATTCAATACATATATATTTTCCCTTATTTTGTTTTTATATACTTCACTTAAAATTTCTATAGGTTCAATAAGAGGGTGGTGGGAACGCCGTGCATAATTACGCACATACTCTAAAGGTTATTGTTAATGAATTGTCTAAGTCTAAATTATTTTACTAATTGCATTATAACAATCATTTTTAGTTATTTTCTTTGTACTATTTATTAGTGTAATCGAGAAAGTTCATGTGCACAAAGTTCTCAACAAAGAAATTATCCTTGCAAATTGTTACATTGGTTAGAGACTTGAGAAGAAGTGGGAAGCGCATAACTTGATTCTACAGACCCGAATTCACTAGTGCACCACCAAATCCTTGGGCTTAATTGCTATAAAGATAAACAGGGTTTTGCCGCGGTGTTGCGTCACCGACGCCGGTCGTTAATTATATTCGGCTCACCAACTCTATATAAAAACCTAAACTATGACTACACTCTTTTAAGGGAGTATAGCGGCCAGTCCGAGTCTCGAATCCACAAAGACAAGTTGCTAGAATTTAATTGGTTTAATATTCCTAAAATAAAAGTGTAAAAGATAATTACTAAAAAAATAAAAAGATAAATAAAGGAAAAGATTATACTAGTCGAATGTTTTAAACGAGATTAACAAAGCGAATAAAAACTATAGGTTGCGTCAAATATCCCTTATCCCGAGTTAATTAGTATGAAATGGTTACATGGGTCGACGAGCTATTAAGATTGAGTCTCGTTTTGACAGTTAATTAAATCAAGAGTCGTCACACCCCTAAATTCGCATAAAAGTCTAATAAGATTTTGGCTTCAATAAATACCCCGAAAATTACACACGCAAGGTCGTAAGTACGGAGCATACATGATATACCCCGTCAAATCTCTTAGGTATAATAACTAGGACAACCTACTCGAAATAAACCCGTAAACTCCATCACAAAAGAAGAGTAACACGTCAACCCTAAGTCAGTTCAATCTGACACAACCTAGACTAAATTAGCCCCTACACATAATTAAAAGCATAAATTAAAGAAACTAAGTTTAAACAACAAATTACCAAAGAAAACAAGAATTAAACTACCAACAACTAATAAATTAAAGCAATAAATCAAGAGAATAAAGCTTAAACAAAGAAATAAAACATTAATTAAAGGAAGAGGATGAATGAATAGTAACTTACATACAAATGGGTATAATCTCAAAGAAGAGGAGAAGGGCCAAAGCTCCCAAAACAAAACTCTAAAATATCCTATCTAAAATGAAATATCTCTCCCAAATAAAGGCCCCCAACATTCTATTTATACCCGAAAATAAACCCCCAACAAAACCAAGCCAAAACACAAAAACACCCAAAATAAGTCAATTTTCGTCCATAATTGATGGCCCCGGTCGACCTCATGTTTGGTACTGGTCGACCGCGATTTTGGGATTTGCCCCCCTTTTCCTCTCCAAACCAATTTTGACGCGTTGCACGGAAATGACCATAACTCCCTCATACGGAATCGAAATGATGTGTGGTCTGAACCGACGCGAAGATAATTCAATTATCTACATGATTCTGTTTTGAAACCCTCCAAATTATGTAATATGAAATTACCAAAATTCCCTTGAAGTAGAAGAAATACCGAAACCTTTCGAAAATGGCCATAACTTCCTCATTCGGAGTCAGAATGACGCACGGTCAGTGGACACGGAAAGGTAATTTGATGATTAACATGTTGGTAACTTCATTCCATAAAAAATAGTGAGTTTGAAAAGATCATATTTCTCTTGAAGTAGCTTTCGACGACGAAACTTCTCCGAAATGCAACCGAACCTCACTTTTAGCGTTCCAATACTTACAAAAGCACAATTAACCCCTGCAAAACATATATATGTCCAAATATGAGGTTGTCTGGTTAACGGGCATAAATATATACTTTAAGAACATAAAAGTTCTAGAATGCATAAAGATGAAGGGCGAAATATGCAATATTCGTGATGTATCACACCCCCTAACTTAGACATTGCTAGTCCCTAGTGATGAAACAAAAAACCAGTCCATAAAAGGAAATACAAAACGTGTATATGCATCAAAATATAATTGCCACTTTCGTAGGGAACACGATTGCATTTAGCATATGCAATAAGTAGTTAAATCCCTAGGTTACCCTAGTGGACGAGTGTTGTCTCGTGAGGGGTTTCAGAGATGAAACCTACAAACATCATATGGTTTCCTTAATATATGCCCAACACATGCGACACACCCAACAATAACAAAAAATATTTCATACGCATTATTAGCATAATGAACGACTTCAAATAAAAGTCCGTATTATTAACATTATAGAATACACCTCATAGAATTGATACCTTAAAATGTGGGAGGGGAGCGAGCACATGCAAAGTATGATTTGGAAAAAAACTTATATAAACCGGATAAAAATTAAAGCAAGCATATATTCAATGCTCACGGGTATTACACTCATCAAGTGAATTCACTCAAAACAGGGAGTTAACACACGGAACATGCGGGCATAAAAAGTAAATGTAAGTGGAAACTAGGCCGCACACATGTCATAAATGAAGAACACTATATAGGAAATTAAAAATTTTAATCTCAATGAAAGATACCACACATTAATGGAGGCGAAATGCATTTTCACAGATTATCAAAACTATTTTAACTTGTAAATTAAATGCAACCTAAGATCACATAGGACTTAATAGGGTTATAATGGAGGTTTAGCTAGGGTATGAAACGAAGGATATGTATGTATGGATTCAAAGTGTTCGAAATAAAAACTTAGAATAATGGGAAGAATGCGGGCAATATAAAAAATTGGACAACAACTTCCATAAAAGGCATTAGATATACAAATGGGGAGAGTAATCAAAGCTTATTGAACACTATACACAACATATACAAATTTCTCTTTCTTTTCTTTTCTTTTCTTTTTTTTTTCACTTTTTCTTTTGTTTTCTACTTTTTCTTTTTCACTAAACTTTCTTTTCTTTTCTCACTCTTTTCATTCTCAAATTGCAACCACACTACGCAACATCATTCAATCCCAAGCAACATTCCAAACAAAGGCATGGAATGTAATATGATTGTTTAAAACTCCTATGTGGAGTTGGTTATGGGATTCTGGGTAATGAAATAAAAGGCTAATATTTAGTCTCAAAGGGGTTGACGAGGGTAAACATATAAGGTAAGGTCAAGACTAATATGGGTAATATAACAAAGATGACCTATGATCATTTCCCAAAATTTACGCAATTCTTGAGTCAAAACAAACTTTGAAAATCATGCTCAAGTAACGCATTTCAAGAATTAACTCAATTAATAAACGATCAAATGAAAGAATAGAGAGATTACCAACGACTGTAACGTTTTCAAAGAGGAAAGAATCATGTATAACACTCACAAACGATGAAAGGTACAAAGCTTACTCGGTGTAAGTATATACAATGTAACAAAAGATTACCGAGTTATAAAAATCTTAAACCAAACTAATAAAGCAAGAAAAGTGCATGTGCTCATGGGATTAAAGTTTAATTCATGAAGTTATTCATAATATCAATAATTAAGGACTAAAGTCTAATAACTTCTAAAATCGAGAACATGCATAATTGAGTTGTCTATTGGATCGGGCAATTATTAAAATTTATCATCGAAAACAAAGGCAAAAAGCCCAAAAAAGGAGAAAAAAGAAAGAAAATCTTTTTGAAAATTTTAATTTTTACAAGAAAAGTATGCTTGAAAATAACATATAATCAAATCAAAGAAACTACCAATGAATGGATAGAATATCCCACACCCCCTAACTTAAAACCTCACATTGTCCTCAATGTGAATTAAGAACCAAGTTAAAGAGAGGAAAATAGTGATATTACCCACAATGGAGCGATCTCCTGAAAGTATAAGTCCAATGATTCTACAAAACATGTTAGTACCAAAGCATAACAAAAAAGAAGAAATAAAACTTTAACTAATTACAATAGACTATAAGTAAGAATAAAGAAAAATAAAACTAACTATTTACAACCTACAATTTTAACTTCTAATTAACTATACACTAGAAGTTGAAATTTTTGAGGGTCCACCCAAAATATGATTTGGCTTTGAAAGATCCACAGCGGACCCTCTCTTTCATGCATGCCTCCCAAAAAATAGGAATTACGTTCGAACAACGGAAGGCATTTGTAAGGCGGAAGTAATAAACCATCCCCAATTAAAAATTTTGGAGGGATGATGGGGGATTTGGATAAGACGGGTGACAAATACACATGGGGTCCAAGAAAAAATGAATCATCTCCCAAGTATTTTAAAATTGGAATGGGAGGGTGCACAGAAGGAGGCAAAGATGCCTTCATGTAAAGCAACTCGAGCAAGTACTCCTCGTCGGTGAAAGGGTTAAACGTTTTAAAGTTCGGCACCGATTCATTGGGTACTTATAACGATGTGATAACGTAGAATGAAAAGGGGGAGGAAAGAAATTCAAAATCAAGAGATGATTTATCATCGCTCAAAGTTGGAATTTCAAAGGAGATAGGATTATTTTCAATGAAACTTTCTTCTTTGGGATCCAAAGATGAAATCTGTTAACGAAAATGTTTTTTATCCCTAATTAATTAAATTAGTTTAATTAATGTACATTTTAGTTTAACTTAATATATTGATTTTGATGATTCCAAACATATTTTTATTAGGTTATTCTATAGATATTTATTTTGGTATTATCTTGTTTATTCACGACTGAACATACCTCGACTTTACACAACGACATATCCGAGTACAGGTATTCACGTGCATTGCACATTTACACTTGACACATTAGGCACACATGCATATTTCTTGATCTAAGATTTTTATTGTGTGACCAATGAATTGTGAGACTAAAATTTTTCTAAAAGAAATTATATTAATTTTACTGAAAATAATTTTTTAGTAAAATTGGTGTAATTTTTATTTAAAATAAATTTCTTAATTTTGAAATTATTTTCGGAATTTATAAACATCACACGTAAAGATTCATTTGTACACAATTTTGACCTTAGTAGGTATAGTAGCTGTCATAGCCTTTTATATTATTTTAACCATTAGAATACTCTTAAGGTTTGCCCAATGGTCCTGACCGTATTTGTACCTATAGACTCTTTAGGAGCTTTATAACTTTCGACCAAAATACCTGTTTGAAAGGTTTTTTTAATCCTCGGTTGCCGCAAATGCTGACATGGTCAGCTCTCCTTTCTTTTTCATGTACGAATGATAGTACTTATATATATATATAATGCATGCGTGTACACCTCAAATGTTTTACTACTGTTACACGCCATCTCTGGCCGAATAAACAGTTGGATTCCTTTTCTATATGTGTACGAATTGTTTTTATATATGTAGATACAAACTTAATCCTTGACCCCTTGTACCTGATGTGACCATATGACATGGGGCCATGCCCTGTCATTTGCGTGAAACTCTTTTGGCCACCCACTCACTTTGACTAGCCTAAGGCTACGCCATCATTGGCAGAATGAATAGTTTGGATTCGTTCATATATGAACTTTGGAAATTGTTTTTATATATATATATCCGTTCGAAACTTTTTTTTTTATATATATTTGCTCAGAAATTTTCTTATATACATATCAGTCAGAATTTTTTTTATATCAGTTCGGAAAATATTTTTTTGTACAAATATATATATATATATTTACATATATATTTCCTTGCAAACTTGTGACTGAGTTGTACATGTGTCAGACCATATGCCACAAGAACTGACAGGACTCATATTACCTTGGACTGTTCATCAGCTTATACTTTCGGCTATGACTTGTCCCTATTGAATATTATATCACATCTTGATTAAATCTTGTTTGTTCCCAAAGTCTGAAGAAACTACCTATGATATTATCTTTGGTTTCCTCGAGACATGCACCTGAACAAAATCAGTTACTTACATTGTCCCACTTATTCTCTTGACAGAAAAATGTTCTTTACACAACGGTTTCACATTTACACATCAGATTTGTATTTTATCTCTTGGACTAACAATCTTTTTGCAGATAATATATGGGTTATCTATCAAGCCATTTTCAAATGATATATATTTTCAGATGTCTATTTCCATGCTACAACAGCTATATTTTTATGGAGAAGATAAAAATAAAGATTTTGCATATCAGACTGGAAGATTATTTTGAAGCTACACCATCTCAGAAAATTAGGAGCATTAAATGCTCAAATTGCATGTGTCTAACAACTAGTTTTTGGAAGACACATTTAAAGCTTTCTGGAGCTGCATTGAAGACAAAAGACTTGAATGAGAATATGATCAAGACTTGAAATATTATTGAGAGCATTCATTTTACTACTCATCTACACATTCAAGAGAGCAATTAATTTTATCATCTGCTCAATCATTGAAGAAGAAGACTTGTGCCTACTTCAACATCATTTGTTGAAGTCTGATTAAAGAAGGAGAAACTCAGATTACAAATTGTATTTTAAGGAGTTTCAGTATTTTACCTTGTACTACAAAAATTCAGATTTGTTGTGAAGCTTTGTTGAAGCTTCGGTTTGTACCGGTGATTGGTTCCTACCCGCAAGTGGGCCACGGGGTTTGAAGCTCGGAGTTAGCTTGCAAACAATTGTACCGGTGATTGGTTCCTACCCGCAAGTGGGCCACGGGATTTGAAGCTCGGAGTTAGCTTGCAAACAGTTATACGCGGTGGTTTGATCCTACCCGCAAGTGGATCAGGTTTAGTGAAGCGCAAAGGAGACAGGGGCTCTAGGCGCGTGGACGTAGGCCGGGATTTGGCCGAACCACGTTAAATTTCGGTGTCATTTATTTTCCGCACTTTTATTTATTTATTTGCACATGCTTTCTTGAGTTAATATTTTCAGCACATTATCTTGCAAATAAATTAATTCCGAAATTTGATTAAATTAATTTTAAGGTTAAAATAATTATTTTTGAATTAAATAATTAATTTCAGAATATCACTTTATATTCAATACGAAAATTAATTTAATATTCCTAGAGTGTTAAAATCTGTATTTCTAGTTGCTTAAATTAGTTGGTTGCATTTATTTGATTTTGTTAAATTTATTCTTTACAGTTTTATTAATCTGAAATTTGTCTAAGTGATTCAAATTGAATATTTTACTAAAATCTTAATTTGACTTAAAGTTTGTAAAAACTCAATTCACCCCCCCTCTTGAGTATAATCTGGGCAACAATTGGTATCAGAGCTAGTGCTCTTCTTATTTTTAGATTTAACAATCTTAGAGTTAAAGATCAATGTCAAACTTTAATGTTTCATCTCTTGGTGAGGGTCAATCAATAAATAGACCTCCTTTATTTTCAGGAAATAATTATAGCTATTGGAAAAATAGAATGAAAATTTTTATTCAATCAAATGATTATGCTGTTTGGAGAGTTATTATAAATGGTCCTAATATCCCCATAAAAGTTGTTAATGATGAAAATGTTCCTAAAGAAGAAAATGAATGGAATGATGTTGATATTAGAAAAATTCAAATAAATGCTAAAGCTATGAATATTCTGCATTGTGCACTTGATGTAAATGAGTATAACAGAATTTATTGTTTTGAATCTGCTAAAGAAATTTGGGATAGACTAGAAGTTACTTATGAAGGAACTAGTCAAGTTAAAGAAGATAAAGTTAGTATGCTTGTTCATAGTTATGATTATTTAAGATGATATCTGATGAATCTATTTCAGATATGTTCACTAGGTTCACTAATATTATTAATGGCCTTAAATCTCTTGGCAAATCTTATACTGACTCTGAATTAGTGAGTAAAATTCTCAGGTCGCTACCATCTGCTTATATGACAAAGAAGCTGGCAATCAAAGAAGCTATTAGAGAAAGACCTATCTCTCTTGATGAGCTATTGGGTTCCTTAATCACCCATGAGATGGAACTTAAGGAATTTGTTGAAGAAGAGAAACCTAAAGCAAACAAAATTATTGCTTTCAAATCTTCAAGCAAAAATGTAGAAAGTGAAGATGACGATGATGATGATGTTTCCTTAATGGCGAAAGATTTCAAAAAATATCTTATTTCCAAAAAGAAAGCCAAAGAAAGAAGAAGGAAAAATTATTCAAAAGAGTTCAATGATGATCATCAATCCAAATCTGAACCAAGATGCTATCATTGTGATGAAGTTGGACACATTAAGCCTAATTGTCCAAAATATAAGAAAGGGAAGAAGGCATTGAAAGCCACAACATGGAGTGACTCCGACACAAGCTCTTCCGATGAAGATTCAAATGAAAATGAAGTTGCTCATCTATGTTACATGGCTATGGAAAATGGGGTACATTCTAACCCTAACTCTAGTGATAGTGATAATGATGAAGTTGATGATTATGAAGTTTTACAAAATATTTTTGATGAATTATGTGAAAGTTTTGAAGAACTTAAAAATAGATATATTAAACTTAAGAAGTCTCATTCATTAGTTTCAACTAAATATGATTATATGTCAAATGATTTTGATGAGTTGAAATTAGAAAATGAATCTTTGAAAAATGAAATTAAATCTTTGAAAAAGGAAAAATCTGTTACTGTCACAACTCCTCTTGAAATTGAAAATATTGAGTTGAAAAGGGAGATTGAATATTTAAAGAAATCATTAGATACTTTTACAAAAGGAAATGAATATTTTCATAAAATTGTTGAGACACAAAGGATTCGATTTAATAATAATGGTATTGGGTATGATGAAGGAAATAAGAAAAAGACTTATTCCAATTTATTGAAATTTGATGCCTCATCTAGTCTACCTAATTATTTATGCTCTTATTGTGGTAGACACACACATTTTTCAGATTTGTGTCCGTATAAATTTAGAAAAAGAAAATTTGCATGGATTCCAAAAGGATCCAAGATGTATACTAACCCCTATGGACCTAACACATTTTGGGTACCAAAAGAGAAAATTTTCAAAGTTGTGTAGGTTGCATTTTGAGATGGAATGTGGATTTTCAAGGCATATGATTTAATCATATTACAAATTTCAAGTATCATTGCCTAATGTTGGAAATGCCACACTTGGTAGAAGTTTCATGAATATATCTTTGGTATTGGTAAGGTGGTAAGGTACACCTTTCTGGAAATTAATATCATATGTTTATTAATAATTTATTTCATAATTGATATATTTCCATGCATAGAATATTTGTTATAACACATGAGCGTGTTGATTGAGTATTTAGTATTCACATGTAAATTTGTATATTTATTATTCTTGATGATTTTGTGTTATATGACACATACACTTGATTTTGATGATATTTTTTTGGATGAAAATTCATAATCTTTTAAATTACATCTGGACATATTTTTGTGAATATTAAGATTGGATCAATTCATGCTTTTATTGAATATTAATCTGAAACGAAAAAGTCCTTTTAAAATTTATTAGTCATATGAGCTACATGTTAATATTGTAACATTCACTTGTTGATTTTGATGATATGGTCATATTAATCTCTATGAGTTAGTTTTATTGCATACTACATGATTAATGTCATTGTTCGAATATTTGTAACATTCACGATGAATATTTTTTTAAGTTGGTAATATTTGTGTTATGCATGTTTGAATTGAGAAACCACATGATCAACAATTGGTACCATTTGTGAGACTTTTCAAAAATGATTTTATGAAGTCAATTTTTTTAATAATATTTTATCTCATGAAATAGATGCACCATATTTGTTATATGCATATATGCCTTAATTAGTATCCTTTAGGGGGAGATAAAAGTTTATTGAAATTTGTTTGATTATTTGTTCGAAAATTGGTTGATCATAACTTTGATATATTATTATGGATTTTTCAATTCAGTTGATTATTCTGAGAATTAGGAAAAAATACAAATAAAAAATACTATAAAATACTAAATCAAATAAATTCTAAAACAAACAAGTCCCCGAAAACGGTGCCATTTGATCGATAAGGTTTCGTAGCGGCGCGAGAGTCACCTACGCGCCGGTCATTTGTTATATTCGGCTCACCAACTCTATACAAAAACCTAAACTATGACTACACTCTTTTAAGGGAGTATAACGGCCAGTTCGGGTATCGAATCCACAAAGACAAGTTGCTAGAATTTAATTGGTTTAATATTCCTAAAATAAAAGCGTAAAAGATAATTTCTAACAAAATAAAAAAGATAAATAAAGGAAAAGATTATACTAGGCGAGTGTATTTAAACTAGATTAACAAAGTGAATAAAAACTATAGGTTGCATCGAATATCCCTCACCCCGAGTTAATTAGTATAAAATGGTTACATGGGTCGACGAGCTATTAAGATTGAGTCTCGTTTCGACAGTTAATTAAATCAAGAGTTGTCACACCCCTAAATTCGCATAAAAGTCTAATAAGATTTTGGCTTCAATAAATACCCCAAAAATTACGCACGCAAGGTCGTAAGTATGGAGCATACATGATATACCCCGTCAAATCTCTTAGGCGTAATAACTAGGACAACCCACTCGAAATAAGCCGAATATCGATCCTAATACCATCACCAAAGCAAAGCAACACGTCAACTCTAGGTGAGTTCAATCCGACATAACCTAGACTAAATTATCCCCTAAACATAATTAAAAGTATAAATAAATGAAACTAAGTTAAAATAACTAATTACCAAAGAAAACAAGAATTAAACTACCAACAACTAATAAATCAAAGCAATAAATCAAGAGAACAAAGCTTAAACAAAAAAATAAAGCATTAATTAAAGGAAGAGGATGAATTAATAGTAACTTACATACAAATGGGTATAAACCCAAAGAAGAGGAGAAGGTCCAAATCTCCTAAAACAAAACTCTAAAATATCCTATCTAAAATGAAATATCTCTCCTAAATAAAAGCCCTCAACATTTTATTTATACCCGAAAACAAACCCCCAACAAAACAAAGCCAAAACACCCCAAATAAGTCAATTTTCGTCCATATCTGATGGGCCCGGTCGACCTCATGTTACGGACCGGTCGACCGCGGTTTTGGGATTTACCCCCCTTTCCTCTCCGAACCAATTTTGACGCGTTGCACGGAAATGGCCATAACGCCCGCATACGGAATCGAAATGGTGCTTGGTCGTAACCGACGCGAAGATAACTAAATTATCTACATGATTAGATTTTAAAACCCTCCAAATTATACAGTATGAAATTACCAAAATGCCCTTGAAGTAGAAGAAAATATCAAAACCTTCCGAAAATGGCCATAACTTTCTCATTCGGAGTCAGAATGACGCACGGTCAGTGGCCATGGAAAGATAATTTGATGATCTAAATGTTGGTAACTTCATTAAATATAAAATAGTGAGTTTGAAAAGATAATATTTCCCTTGAAGTAGATTTCGACGACGAAACTTCTTCGAAATGCAACCGAACCTCACTTTTAGCGTTCCAATACCTACAAAAGCACAATTAACCCATGAAAAATATATATATGTCCAAATCCAATGTTGTTTGGTTAACGAGCATAAACATAGATATTAATAACTTAAAAGTACTAGAATGCATAAAGATAAAGGGCACAAATATGCAATATTCGTGATGTATCATATGGGTTGTTGAAATTTTAGTGCCCAAAGTGCCACTTTTTCGATACCCGGATGCATTTTCCACACTTGATAATGCAAAAGTAAGTACCATAGCATGGCCACATTGATACATTAGTTTTGACTAATTATTTGAGTGGAATAGTTATAGTTGTTGGATTTTATTCTAAGAATTTTGCTTTGACATTTTCTCGTATTGATTTCAGAAAAACTTAAGGCATCAAGTGGGTATGATGTTTCTTCGTTCCTTTTTGGATTGAAGGTATACTTTGATTTTTTATTTTATTTTATTACAAGTGTGTTGTTAATTTACGAGAGTATTTACTAAAATTGTTTTTCGAAGAGGTACTTATTTTTAGAAGAAGTTGAAGACATTTTGGGAGGAATATTTTTGAAGAATGCTATTAGTTATTTTTTGAAGGAAGATTGCATTTTAACTTCTTAGGCTATGCTCATTTCATTATAATCCCATGTTTGTATGTGACTTGTAACACCCAAGCATTTATTCCTTCTACTGTTTTGGGCACGACTTTAATATTATGGTTATGAGTACATATTATGAGTTCCTCTTAATTATATATATTTGCTTTAAATTTCAAGAATTGTGGATTGGCTAATTGTGATACAATCATATTATGTGGATATGTTAATGTTAGTATAAGCAATAGGCATTTGAGAAGCTAATTTTTATAAAAAAATTATACACTTTTAACGACATATTTTATACATCGTAAAATGATAATAACGACGCCTATATTTAGTCATATATAATATTAACGACACGTACGTTCAGTCGTAAAATAACATTAATGACACATAATAAGTAGTCGTGAAATATTTTTTTGGGTAATGACTTTTACGACTAGTAACTAGGTGTCGTGGATATTTGTTTCAACGACATTTGGTAGGTGTCGTGAAATAGTTTTATGACACCACAAGGTGTCGTGGATATTTACGACTAGTAACTAGGTGTCGTGGATATTTATTTCAACGACACTTGAAAAGTATCGTGAAATAGTTTTACGACACCACAAAGGTGTCGATATAGAAGGTAACTTTCTACGACCCCCCCCTCAACGACTACATAAAATGTATCGTGGAAATAGTTTCACGACACATATCAGGTGTCGTGGAAAATAATTTTTCTTGTAGTGTTATTTCGGACTTGGGTTTTGTAGCCGGTGGTTTTGTAGTGTTATGGGACTTTTAGTATCCATTGTACTATTATCATGTACAAAATTTTGAAGAATAATTGAGAACTTTTAGTCCCAATATAAAATAATTTGGGAATTTCTGATCCCAAAAGAAAAAAATTACATGGGATCTTCTGGTCCCAAATGAAAAATTGATTTGGAAACTTTAGGTTCCAAGTTAAAATAATTATTTGGGTATTTCATGTCCCAAAATGTAGATAGCCATTGGAAACTTTTTGTCCCTAAAAATAGTAATTAGGAGTTTGAGATCCTAAATTTCAAATAGTATTGAGAACTTTAGGTCCCAAATTTGAATGATAATTAAGAACTTAGGGTCCTAATAAAATGTGAAAACTTCTGGTTTCATAATTTAAGTAGCAATTGGGAACTCAAAGATCCAAATTTAAATGATTTAGGAACTTATTACCCTAAATTAAATTCGTTATGAGAACTTCAGGTCTCAAATTTAAATCAAAATATGGGAACTTCAGGTTCCAAAAGTTAATTAGTTTGGGAATTTCACGTCCCAAAATTTAAATAATAATTGAGAACTTAATTTCAATATAATTATATAATTATCATAGGTTTAATTCTAGTTACTTAAGAAAATAATCTTATAAGGTCGAAACTCAAATGAGATAAAATTATCCTAATTAAACACAAACCACTTTGTTATTTAGGTTTTATAAGAAAAAAAAGGTTTAGATATTATAATTGTATATCACACTGCCTTAAGGCTTTATGAGAATTCATGTTGGGCCTTTATTATTTAGTATTAACATAATAAGTCACAAATACCCAAAAATGGAGTAAATAATGGCATATTGTACTTTACTATTAAAAAAAAATAAAAATAACGAACATACTTTGAGTTTTGTTATGTGGTTTGGTTTGACAATTATTCCACTGTATTCTTAAAATATCCAAATCCACGGCAGTAACCAAATAAGCGATGTCAATTTTATGTGTTTGTTTTGGGTTAAAGCATTTTTGACTTTTAGCCTCATGCCCGTTTCTCTCACATGAACAACTTTATGGGCAACATTTAGAGTATCCAAGACCTGTTAAAAAACGAACAAAAGGTCGGTGGTGATGGTATTGATGAGAGTCACTAGTGCTGATGACGTGTTGTAAATTAAAGGAACACAGAGAGAGAATTTAGAGGTAGTGAATCTTTTATTTTATTGAGGGGTCAGACCCATATTTATAGTAATAGACCCCTTAACAAATGCTGAATATCAGTGGACTAGAATACAAGTGGATATCCAATTAAATAAATATTTTATAATAAAAATATAATAAAAAAAGACCATCCTAAATTAACAACTTTGCATCCCAACACATAAAAGGACTCCCAAACCATAAATACTAAAATTGTATCAAAACCAGAGACTCATCGTACAAAGTCTAAAACACCCCAAAAAAAGAACAAGGTCCTATGTAAACTAGAAGAAGATAGAATTGTTGCGTGACGAAAACTCCCAAATAGCTATTCAAGGGGAGTGATCAACTAACGGCGTAACTCAATGACTTGCAATGTTAATAATTAAAAGTGGGTCAGTCCAACTACCGGAATAACTTTACATGATCCCAAACAAAATTTTGGATAGAATTGAATATCACAATATTTAAATTGATTACATTTTAAGATCCAGTTGTCATAGGGTCGCATCATCAATCCACTAATGTCACTATGCATATATATATATATATATATATAGGCAGGATCAAGTGCGGACCAATCCATGCGGACTCCGTACGGACCAATTTTTTTAAAATACTAAAAAAAATAATTTTGAGTTGGTATTTTTATTTTGGTGTTTAAACATTTCAAGGTACCCCTGAAAAAAAAAATCAGCTCAAAATGATGAAAAAACTGACATATTTTGACCGATTTGTTTAAAATAGTAAAAAACATCATTTTGAGCTGATTTTTTTTTCAGGGGTACCTTGAAATGTTTAAACACCAAAATAAAAATATCAACTCAAAATTATTTTTTTAGTATTTTAAAAAAATTAGTCCGCACGGACCAATCCTTAAGCTGGTCCGCATTTGATCGGCTATATATATATATATATATACAGTTTTGCTCTTGTGAGGATCAATCCGCATTTTAAGAGTGCGGACCGGACACGTGTCACCTGGCGGTGTGGCCATAAAAGAGAGAGAGTGTGCCTATAATTTGGCCGATAATTTATACGCTCACCGTCAGGTGACACATATCCGGTTCGCGCTATTAAAATGTGAACTGCTCCGCACAAGAGCTGTACTATATATAATAATAATAATAATAATAATAATAATAATAATAATAATAATAATAATAATAATAATAATAATACTCTTGTGCGGACTGGTCCGCATTTTAAGAATGCGGACCAGACATGTGTCACCTAACGGTGCCCCTGGAAATTATCGCCTAAATTATAGGCACACTCTCTCTCTTTTCTGGGCTCACCGTCAGGTGACACATGTCCGGTCCACATAAGAGCAGGTATATATATATATATATATATATGTTTATAAATTAGTAATGGTTGGATCCGTCATTACCTTCCTCATAATCCATAAAATATGAAAGATTCACACAAACTATCATAGGAGAGATTCAAACTAAGGGATTAACACCCCCCAAATTCTTCACATGCACATGATGAACACATAAACAATCATCGCTGTCAACCACTGCTACGAGAGTTATAAGGGTGACTCTCCGCATGCACATGACACACACGTATAATATATATCCTAATATATCCATGTTGAGTGTATCAATCGCTTAATAGGTATTGTGATTCTCTCAATACGCGCATATGTATAATCAAGTAAATATCATGGATTAATTACATATTTTCCTGGGATTAAATTCCTCCACCTTGGGTTTTCATAGCTTGCACATATAAATCCTTGAAATTTCATAGTTATTCATAAAGTTCAACAAATAAAATTTCATAACTTTGCTTCGTAATGATAAAATATTCATGAAAATAAGGTGGGTGTTTATGGTTCTATTCATCAAGACAATTTAATTTTCTTAAGATAAGAGTTTATAGAAATTCCTCAATTAAAGTCTACTTGTTTTAAGAATTATCATGTTCATGTATTTATCAACTAACATGCTCTCAATAATTCTTAAGAAATGGAAAATAAAATTATATCTCTATTTTAACTAATTATTCGTATGTGTCAAAATTGACATTTAAATTCATTAACATTAATGATTCTCCTCACTAGATTCATACTAAGCCATACGGGTTGCACACGTAGGTGCTGTAATCAAGCCTAACACTCCATTTCGAGTTCTATCTCTAAAACCATGATGAACATCATCGTGTCCTAAGTCTCCCAAGTGTAAAACCTAACACGTATCAACATATTTTCAACCATGATGAACATCATCGAAAATCACATTTTTGCACATTACTCCCTTTGTAAATATTCCTTACATATACAAGGCGCGCAAGAATCGGGACCTCCGCGTAAAACATATTCTTTTTCTTCATATGGTAATATTCCTTATATTTTTATGAGTCTAAATATATGGTCGGAATATTTTTTTGACTTACCAAATGTCCTAAACAATTTGCGCATAACTGGACTTTCGCAGTGTCACGCACCATCAGACAATTTGTATCCAGGCTCGCATAGCACTCATTGCTTGTTCAAATCGCGTGAAACTTAACCTAAGTACTTCAAATAATAATATAAACTCAAAATAAAACTCACGAGAGACATGCAACGCAAAACTTTCTTGTTTAATCCATATTGCGATACTTTGTTTTTCGTACCATTTAAATATCGCGTTGTATTAGCCTTATCCGTGTCACATCTGTTCCTTTACATTTTCCCCTCAAACTTAACGGACATCCTAGCTAATACTATTGGAGATTAAATATGCATTCATACGACACATGCATGGTGGGATTTTTCTCGTTTAAACCATTTACGTAATACGTCACCTTACGTATTACTTTACGTATTACAAATGGACTATTTATTCCTCGGATTTTTCTTTGGACAAAACACCTCAAATAATGTTAAATACCTAACTTCTAGGGCGGGGTATTAGAATATGTTTATGTTTAGTAGATGAATTGCATATTAAAATTCATGTTTTAAGATTGACTCTTATGATATCCTGTGTCTAAAGTGTAATTATAATCTTGTTGGAATTGATAAATTTGCAAGTTAGAGGTTAAAGGATATAGTTTTTTAACCTTAAACAATCACCAAAAACGTTGGAAATTAATTTTGGTTGGTTAAAATTAATTTGAGATGATTTTGTGGTGTTACGGGCCCGTCCAATACAGATAGAGGGGGAGATATGGATGCGTGTGTCCCTAGAGAGGCGATAATACTTATCTCTCAATCTCTTCTTCTCTATGAGATTGGTTCGTTATGCCCCTAGAAGCTGTTAGATGTCATGTCCTATTTTTTAGCGTGCCCCTTTTGTCTTAACCCTTTCTTGCATTAGGGGTTTTCATTTTCTCTAAGCCACCAGATTTTTTTATATAAAAACAAACAAAATGATTCGTGTTAGCCCTTTCGGCCTTACCCTAAGGCCCTTTTGAGGCCTGGGAATTCTCTAGAGATTCTTACCGTGGGTTCAAAAATCGAGTTACGAGTAGGTGAGGTATTAAGCACCACACTTGTTCTTCATTCTTCGTTATTTATGTATTTATTACCTCATTTTACATTATAATTACTTTTAGCTTTATTTTTAAACATGCAAAGAGACCTTAACTTATTAGATACCCTTAAAATGTAGACATACGCTTTTGTATAAAAATTATATTAGTGAGAGGTGTAGGGACATCATTAATGGGTATATGGGTACACACGTGCGTGTGTGTACAAAATATTACGAGTAGAGGGAGGTCGTCATTGTATATGTGTAGCAGGAGTATGCTAGTGTATATGAGCATTACAAGTTGTAACGGAAGGTTATAGTGTGTTGAGGTGTAACCGATGGCTGTGTGTTGAGGTTTGTACTTACGAGAGGAGCCTCGACATTGTGCCTATGTATTCATGAGATCATTGCCTACGTATTTTGTGATGTGGGTTTTACCACATGGAATGTGTTCCAACGTCATATGTGTACAAACGTGAGAACTTGTCTTGGAGGGTAAAGAAAAATTTGAACATCAGGAAAGTGCATGTGAGTTACAAGGCTAAGGAATTTTGTAAAGGATTTCGTGTTTTATATCTAGTAGGTCGAATCTAATATGGTGTTTTGGAAGTGGAGTGCACTAGAAGTCATGGACAAATATATTTGTATCCCGTATATGATGACTTATATCCATTAGGTTTTGTGGTTCTCGGGTTGGTCTAAGATGGTTAAGATGACCATCTAGTATAAGAAAGGTGGACTAAAGATGGATACATGCTAAAGACAATATGCCAATAGACGTATTGTAAGGCTTGGGCTCATGAGTGGGGCTTGGTATTTCGCCTAAGTACCTAGGGAAACATGGGATTAAAGACTATGTAGTTCCAACAGAGGGATTTATACACATTTATGGGATTTGGGATACCGGGTATAAATGGTACAACATTATAGTAATTAAGAAGCCTAGTCCTTCGTATAACAATTCAAATTTTAATAGGCATATTCGAATAAAGGTGTTTGATAAGTTTTTCAAGAAGCTTTGTGGGTTTTGTCATTGAGACAGGAACGTTTGCTCGAAGAAGTGGTGAGGATTATTTTAAATTTGGACTTTGGCTTTTGTAAGGAGTCTAGAGTAATCATGTTTATCAACACTTTCTAGAAAAAGAGTTTAAATGTAGGCAAAAGCGTGTTTTTCGTAGTAATTACATTTACCTATTTTGATTAGTCCTTTTAGACTGAGAACATAATAACTATCTCAATGATGAAAATGTTGGAGGAGTACCAGAATTTGAAATATAAACATTTTAAAGTTCATAAACAGTCTCCTGGTGTGGGTCAGGTTATGTTATTATGCTAATATAGATGTTTTTAGATCCCAATATTTATTTAAAATATAGGTTTAGGATTTTCTCAAAATATTTACCCTTGCATCATTAACTGAGATTTTTTTTTTTTTTGGGGGGGGGGGGGGGGGGATGTGTTAAAATTAATATTTTGTTGACTTTCTCTTAAATCTGCAGAAATCTGCTTTGTATTTTAATAGTATTTCTTTGTTAGCAAAAGGAAGAGAGATGGCCCTTAAATTCCTCTCCCTATTTTCAGAAAGTTTCCCACTATGTAAAAGCTGTCCGAACTATGTAAAGGATATCAGCTTCTCTTCATTACTGTGTGTTCCCTGCAATTATATATAGAGAAGAAATAAGAGCAGCTTATGGACTGTTTTGTCTTATAATTCTGTGCCATATTTGCAGCAGAATTTTCTGAAACTATACCTCTGTTTTTCATCTTAACTTCTCTTTCTAGTATAACATTTTAGTTTTCACTTAAATTCTAACAAAGTGGTATCAAAGCCCTCTTTAGATCAAGAGATGGATGTATTTTCTTTGCTGGATGGAAAACAAATCCGACGAAAAGCGACAGAAAATTTATGGAAAGTTCTAGCAACCAAATGGGTACCCAACAACCATTCATTCCAATTTTTGATGGAGAGAACTGTGATTTCTAGTCTGTAAAAATGAAAACCATTTTCCTTTCATTTGATTTATGGGAGTATATTGAAGATGGGTTTGATGAACTACAGGATATCACGGCTTTACCGGAAGCTCAAAAGCAAAAGTTGAAGGAGCACAAGAAGAAAGAAGCAAAAGCTTTAAGCCTAATCCAACAGGGGTTAGTTGAAACAATATTTCCAAGAATCATCAATGAAAACAAAGCAAAGGAGGCTTGGAATATTTTATAAAAAGAATTAAGAGGTACTTTGAAGGTAAGGTCTATTAAAATTCAGTCCTTAAGAAGAGATTTTGAGAATATGAAGATGATGGATGTGGAAATATTGAAAGATTATTTCTCTAGATTAATTGAGATTGTGAATCAAATGAAAACATATGGGGAAAAACTTTCTGATCAAATAATTGTTTAAAAGACTTTGATTAGTTTATCGAAAAAGTATGACCCCATTGTTGCCATTGTTGAAGAAACTAAAGAAATAACTACTTTGAGTGTTGAAGAATTGACGGGTTCCATTAAAACATATGAGCAAAGGTTGAGTAGACACTCTGAAAAATCTTTTGAGAGTGCCTTTCAATCTAAGCTCAATGTTGGGGACAAACCATTTTTTGATCAACCCAAAGGTGAATCTTCAAGAGGTGGAAGACATGGAAGAGGAAGAGGAAGAGGAAGAGGAAGAAACACTCGAGGAAGAGGTAGAAAAAATTTTGAAAGAAGAGAAAGTAGTGAAAGTTTCAATCAACAAAAGTGTAGTATTTGTAAGAGAAGTATCCATATTGATAAAGATTATTGGTTTCGGGGAAAGCCACAATGTCACAATTGTAAGAAATTTGGGCATGTTAAAAAAGATTGTCGGCTAAAAAATAACCAACAAGCTAACTTCACCGAAGAACAAGAATGTGAGGGGAATATGTTTTTTGCTTGTCAAAGTGCATCGGAGCAAAGAAATGATTTGTGGTTTCTTGATAGTGGGTGTAGTAATCACATGATCGGAGATCAAAATATTTTTACCTCTATGGATACTTCTTCTAATTCTCAAGTAAGGATGGGTAATGGTGCCTTAGTCCAAACAAAGGGCAAGGGTACTATAGACATTGAGACGGAGAAAGGAACAATGTATATCTGAGATGTGTTATTAGTTCCGGATTTAGAGCATAATTTATTGAGTGTTGGGCAACTTGCGAAACATGGGTACACTATTCTCTTTGAAGATGACCCGTGCATAATTTTTGACAAAGGGGGGAGAAGCCAAGTTGTTGCAAAAATCAAGATGGAAAAGAATAGAAGTTTTTCTCTCACTTTTCGATTCAAAGAATGTTTCCTTGAAGATGAATGAGGTTGACGACATATGGCTATGGCATAGAAGATATGGGAACTTGAATTTTCAAAGAATGAAGAATTTGCATCAAAAGAGCATGGTTTACGAGCTGGCAAGCATCCAAGAGGTAAATGGAGTTTGTGAAGGATACGCTCTTGTAAAGCACCACCGAGAGCCTTTTCCAAAGGAGAAAGCATGGAGAGCTAAAGCACAATTGGAGCTTGTTCATACCGATGTGTGTGGACCAATTAAAAACACTTCTCATGCCGGTAACAAATACTTCATTACCTTTATTAATGATTTTACAAGGATGAATTGGGTGTATTTTATGCGGTAAAAATCAGATGTTTATGCCATTTTTAGAAAATTTCACAAACTAGTTGAAAAACAATGTGGTCACTAGAAAATTTTGAGAAGTGATACAGGTGGAGAATACAACTCTAAGGAGTTTGATAAATTTTATGAAGATATTATCATGGAAAGACAACTAACGGTTGGGTATACTCCACAACAAAAATGGAGTGGCATAAAGGAAGAATATAACCATTGAGGAAATGGTAAAATCCATGTTACATGAGAAAGGGTTGCCATATACTTTTTGGACCGAAGTGGTGTATACGACGGTTTATTTGATGAATAGATGCCCTACAAAGGCCGTAGAAAACTCCATTTGAGGCATGGAATGGAAGAAAACCATCTGTAAGGACACAAATTTCCAATTGAGTCCATATATAGTTTTGGCTCAATTCCGGACAAAAATATTTATTCATAGGATAGTATTCAATTGTAATATTCTCAAGCCTATGAAGTGTATGTTGAAGACGTAGCGGCAAAGAATTTAAAGCTTCATCAAAATGCCGATTTGTGTGCCTCATTTCTACGTTATCAACTAAGGTTCCATGCTTCCAAGGTATGAATGTAATTATATTTATATAGGATCTTGGAACAATATGTAGTGGGTGTTAGGTGTAATAAAAACTGCATTTTATTTTCAGAAAGAATCAATTAGAACTTTAAAATAAGTATATAAAATCAAGGTATGAATCTATTTTATTTTCTGGGCCAAAATCGAATTTTACAAACTTTCTGGTCGTTCGTTAGAAATGTCGTTCGAACGAGTTTTTTCGTTCGAACGAGTTTTCGTTCGAACGAGTTTTCCAACGACCCTAAACTGATCAGTCGTTCGATATGTCGTTCGAACGAGTTTGGTCGTTCTAACGAGATATCTAACGAGTTTCTAACGAGCCCAGGCTGGTCGCTCGTTAGAAGTCTCGTTCGAACGAGACGCCAGGGCGGGGAACAGTTTTGAGCAGTTTTTGGCAGTTTTCACCCACTTTCCCCACTTGTTTTTTAACCAACTTTTTCAAGACTTATTAAGGACGGGAAACACATTTTTCTAATCAACTTTTCAACCTTGTTTATCTCCTAGAGAGAGTTTGAGAGCAAAAATAGTTTAGGAAAATGTTCAAGTTTTGAGTGTTGTTTTTCAAAGAAAATTCATATACCACTCTAGTGTTTACACCCAATAGTTGTTTATCCAAGCTCTATATATACATATCTTTACTTGGAGTTTTTTGGCACCGGTTTTCTCTACCGAATTCAAGAAGAGACGTTTTGGGTTTGCTTCTACACCCCATCACAAAGAAGACTTTTTGTTGAGATTCTACCCACACGGAGAAAGGCTCCATGCTTGGGTGACGGTGACCATATAAAGTCCCATCGGTGGATTCCTAGACCGCGGTGGTGTTCCGAGGTTGTTCGCTAGGAAGAGGTTTCTACGAGAAGAAGCGTCGAGGCTTGAGAGGGATCGAGTCAGTCGTTGTAAGTCTATCTGTCTTGTAATTGTAATTGCATATCTAGTGGACTTGTGGCTAGGGCCGTCCGAGGTTGTTTCCCGTCTTGGGTTTTTCCTCGTACATCTCGGCGTAGTGTGATATTGTTTATTTTATCTTGCATCATAATTTAGAACGCATGCTTAGAATAAATTCAAGATAAAATTTGGTTTAATTATCACACTCATTTAATTTGGGACTAAATTAAATATTGGGTAAATTTGGTTTATTCAGTCTTTTGCTAAAATTGGTTTCGCCTAACTTTGGATAATTGAAAATTATGACTTAGGCATATTCTAGGACTTGAATCTAATTAATTGGACTTAAACGGTTTAAGTGAGTAATAATTAATTTGGTGTGTTTCATTAATTATTCACTTTTGTTTATGTTAATTTTTTTGAAAGTTGAACCATCACTCTTATATACGCTTCCGCATCATCTCTCGTGTTTTACATAAAAAGGAAATTCTTACGTCTTCAAATTGGTATCAGAGCCAAAAACGATAAATTATTTCGTTAAGATTTTTTATTTTTTGGCTAAAATGGATTTTTCCCCATTTTCAAAATTTCCTATTTTCGATGGTTCAAACTACGCGTATTGGAAAGCGCGAATGAGATCGGCACTAAAATCTATCGACGAGAGAGTTTGGATGTCTGTTGTTACCGGATACTCCCCACCAACTTACTTAGTTGAAAATGAACGTGTTATCAAACCCGCCGATAGATGGACTGAAAATGAGTTTAAACTTGCTAATTTTAATTCCCGTGGTTTAAATGCCTTGTTTAGCGCCGTCGCACCGGATGAATTCCGACGTATTATGACGTGTGAATCCGCTAAAGAAGCTTGGGATATTTTACAATTAACTCATGAAGGAACTAGTGTCGTTAAAGCTTCAAAACTCCAAAACCTCACCACTCAATTTGAAACTATCAAAATGGATGAAAAAGAGACTTTTGATAAATTTTATGCTAGACTTTCTGATATTGTTAATTCATCCTTTAACTTAGGAGAGAAAATACCTGACGATCGTGTTGTAAAGAAAATTTTGAGGTCCCTACCCGATAGATTTATTCCTAAAGTGACCGTTTTAAATTCTTTACCCACTTTAGCCTCTACGAAATTAGAAGAGCTTGTAGGTGATTTACAAACCTATGAACTAGATATGTTTCCCTCTAAAACTGAAAAGAAAATTGAAAAGGGTGTTGCTTTAAAAGCCCGAAAAGAGGTCAAACAAGTAGTAGAGAGCGATAGTGAAAGTGACTCGGAAGATATGGCTTTGTTTGCTCGCAAATTTAGAAAATTTCTTAAATTTAACAAAGATAAATTTAAAAATGATTTCAAGAAATTTGATACTTCTAAAAATGATAAAAGCGAGAAGATTTCTAAAGCCGAGAGGATCCCTAAACCTAGTAATGACAATTTAGATAGGGACGAGTCTAACAAGTGTTTGGGTTGTGAATGTTATGGCCATCGAGCTTATGAGTGAGGAAAGAGGGTAAACGACCCACTGCATATAATGCAACCCTTAGTGATAGTGATAAGGAAGAAAAGCCCGATTCCCCCACTAAGAAAATTTTTATGGCTTTTATGGCTAGTCATGTGAGTGATTGTGACAACTCATCGATTGATGAAACGATAGCACATGCCACTTCCAAGGTCATTGTTCATGACTCCCTTGTTTTTAATGATAGTGAGAGTGGAGAAGAGAGTGAAAATGAAGAAGAGGTTGATGTGAGTGAACTTCAAAATGTTTTTCATGAATTATATAAAGAATCTATTAATTTGAAAAGAACTAATTTGAAGTTAGAAGCTTGTTTAAGAAAGAGTGTCAAGATCGTTGATGATAGTGCCTTAATAGAAGACCTTAGGACACATGTGAGGACTCTTCAAGAGAAGCTTGATTATGTAGAAGGCGAAAGATATAGCCTTAGGGGTTTAATGGAATCCTTGAAAAATGAGCTTCTTGCTTTTGAAGAGAGAAATGTTTTACTTGAATCTAACATTGCTGAATTGGAAAATAAATTAAAAGATTCTAGTAATGTCAAATTTGATTTGGAATGTCGTTCAGAAAAACTAGATAAAATGTTAGGAACGGTCCAAATTAAAAATGACACTTGTGGTTTAGGCTTCAATCCTTGTAATGAATTTACTCATAATGCCCAAACCAATGTTTTAGGAGAATCAACTAGGAATACTTTTAAAGATCACTCCTTAAGTAAATCTTTTCGACATGTTCTCACTTGTACACATTGTGGTCGACAAGGTCATCTTAGGAAATTTTGTTTAGATCTTAAACGAATTCCTAGAAAATCCCATAGTAAAGTAACCACAGTAGTTAAAGCTCCTACACCCCAAGATAGTCATTCTTCATTAATTTGGGTTAGGAAATCCGACTTGGTTGCCTTACAAAATAGGGATTTTGATTCTCATTTACTTTCACATGCTTCCTCCCTTGCTAAATCTAATGGATGAATGTGTTAGTGTTTGCATACTTTAGCGTTTGTTCTTCATGCTATATTCATATGCTAAATGTATGCTTGTTTAGTCATTTTCTAGTCATAACCTTATTTCATATCACATGCTAGAAATTATGACTTGTTTATCTTTTTGTATTATATTTTGTGTTTGAATTAATTGAAAAATATAAAAAGATTTTTGTTTATCATTTGTGTTTTATTTATTTCATTTAAGCTTAATGAAAAATACAAATGATTCTTGTTTGTCCTTTTGAGTAAATATTTATTTTTGATTAAAAATGTTAAAAACTCAAAAAGATTTTATTTTGTGTGTATTTTAGTTTGACACACTTTATGTGGCATATATTTGTGTTTGAATCCTATCGTTTACGCTCCCATGTGGCTAGAACTTTTGGTTTAGATTTTCAATCCTTAAAATGTTCTTTACCATGTTTTATATGGAGTAGTTGGATTTTGTATTGTTTAAATGGATTCTATTTCGTATGCCTCTTTTCACACATGCACGAGCTCTTTTGAAATCTTAATGTCACATGTTATATTTGATCTTTTTGAGGTGTTCTCCTATCAATCTAGTCATCTACATATCTATGACCTAGGAGGACTAGTGCATGTCAAAATCCATTGCATGTGAGATTTGTGTGAAAAATGAAAACATGATAAATTAATATATGCACGGGGAAGGGCTCCGAAAGGATGAATTAAATCCTTTGCGATAGTAAGCCACCGTTGATTGGATCTAAAAGAAATACGTGATCCAAATGCCTAAAAACAGAATATTTGGCATTAAACAGAAAGCAATTGCCAAGGCCTATGTTTGTTTGATATATTCATTCAAAAATAAAAGAATATATATGCTCATTGAGGGAGAATTGGATGGTATATCAACGGTTTTCACAATGTCCGTTTATCCTAGTTGTCTTTAATGTCATGACTCTATTTGGTTTGTAGAATCATCATCATGCTAGGCTTGTATGCATTGTGTATGTTTGTTCATTGAGTTCAATCTTTATATTGTCACATGAGGTTATATTTAACTGTGATGAAGTTTGCAATCAAATGAGAACTCCGTGAACGTTTCTTAAGTGTTTGGGTCTAAATTTAATTGTTGCTAGTTCACACCCCTACACTTCCATTTCCATATGACACATTTTTGCCATACGAGTGTGCAAACTTATTGTATTTTGTGTCATGTGTGTGTTTATATCTATATATATATATGCAAGTGCTCTATTGGTATATCTTTAGTATCTATATATATGATATATATTTGTCTTTGCCTTGCTTTTATTGCCCATATGCTTTCATGTCTTATCACCTTAAGCTTCAACATGTTGTTTATTAGTTCTTTATCCTTTGCCTATTCCTGAACAAAAAGGGGGAGAATGATGATAGGGGGAGAAATGGTATCTAATCCTATTATTATCGTATCTCAGTTTGGGGAGATTTATCTTAGGGGGGAGACGTCTTTCTAAGTAGGTCATGTGTTTAAAGGGAGAATTAATTTAGGGGGAGTAATTGATTAATTGCATTTAATATTTTGATATTCCCTATGCATTTGATGAGTTTGCTTAAGTGTGCAGGAATTATACTAAAGCGGCATCTTTCAATGGCAAAACGTTTGATCCTTGGGTTGAGTCAAGTTTGGGCGGGTTATGTTTTGAGTCTAGTAGAGCTTGACGGCCCTTTAGGATTTTTATTTGGTTTTTGTCCCGGAATAGCCAAAGGGGGAGATTTGTAAGGACACAAATTTCCAATTGAGTCCATATATAGTTTTGGCTCAATTCCGGACAAAAACATTTATTCATAGAATAGTATTCAATTGTAATATTCTCAAGCCTATGAAGTGTATGTTGAAGACGTAGCGGCAAAGAATTTAAAGCTTCATCAAAATGCCGATTTGTGTGCCTCATTTCTACGTTATCAACTAAGGTTCCATGCTTCCAAGGTATGAATGTAATTATATTTATATAGGAGCTTGGAACAATATGTAGTGGGTGTTAGGTGTAATAAAAACTGCATTTTATTTTCAGAAAGAATCAATTAGAACTTTAAAATAAGTATATAAAATCAAGGTATGAATCTATTTTATTTTCTGGGCCAAAATCGAATTTTACAAACTTTCTGGTCGTTCGTTAGAAATGTCGTTCGAACGAGTTTTTTTGTTCGAACCAAGTTTCGTTCGAACGAGTTTTCGTTCGAACGAGTTTTCCAACGACCCTAAACTGGTCAGTCGTTCGATATGTCGTTCGAACGAGTTTGGTCGTTCTAACGAGATATCTAACGAGTTTCTAAAGAGCCCAGGCTGGTCGCTCGTTAGAAGTCTCGTTCGAACGAGAGTCAAGTTCGTTCGAACGAGACGCCAGGGCGGGAACAGTTTTGAGCAGTTTTTGGCAGTTTTCACCCACTTTCCCCACTTGTTTTTTAACCAACTTTTTCAAGACTTATTAAGGACGGGAAACACATTTTTCTAATCAACTTTTCAACCTTGTTTATCTCCTAGAGAGAGTTTGAGAGCAAAAATAGTTTAGGAAAATGTTCAAGTTTTGAGTGTTGTTTTTCAAAGAAAATTCATATACCACTCTAGTGTTTACACCCAATAGTTGTTTATCCAAGCTCTATATATACATATCTTTACTTGGAGTTTTTTGGCACCGGTTTTCTCTACCGAATTCAAGAAGAGACGTTTTGGGTTTGCTTCTACACCCCATCACAAAGAAGACTTTTTGTTGAGATTCTACCCACACGGAGAAAGGCTCCATGCTTGGGTGACGGTGACCATATAAAGTCCCATCGGTGGATTCCGAGACCGCGGTGGTGTTCCGAGGTTGTTCGCTAGGAAGAGGTTTCTACGAGAAGAAGCATCGAGGCTTGAGAGGGATCGAGTCAGTCGTTGTAAGTCTATCTGTCTTGTAATTGTAATTGCATATCTAGTGGACTTGTGGCTAGGGCCGTCCGAGGTTGTTTCCCGTCTTGGGTTTTTCCTCGTACATCTCGGCGTAGTGTGATATTGTTTATTTTATCTTGCATCATAATTTAGAATGCATGCTTAGAATAAATTCAAGATAAAATTTGGTTTAATTATCACACTCATTTAATTTGGGACTAAATTAAATATTGGGTAAATTTGGTTTATTCAGTATTTTGCTAAAATTGGTTTCGCCTAACTTTGGATAATTGAAAATTATGACTTAGGCATATTCTAGGACTTGAATCTAATTAATTGGACTTAAACGGTTTAAGTGAGTAATAATTAATTTGGTGTGTTTCATTAATTATTCACTTTTGTTTATGTTAATTTTTTTGAAAGTTGAACCATCACTCTTATATACGCTTCCGCATCATCTCTCGTGTTTTACATAAAAAGGAAATTCTTACGTCTTCACCATCCGTGAACCACTTGAGGGTGTTTGGTTGTATTTTCTTTGCTCATGTCCCTAAAGAAGTGAGATACAAGCTTGATGAAAGTAGTGAAAAATGCATCTTTGTGGGGTATAACTTAAAATCAAAGGGCTATAGACTCTTTAGCTTGAAGAGGAACAAAGTGATTATTTGTAGAGATGTGATTTTTGATGAGAAAGCCTTTTGGGATTGGAAAGAAAAAAAATCCCAAAATCAAGTTATCACCCTTAATGAAGAATCACAAAGTGTTGAAGAAGATGAAGAGGAAGATGTAAAAGCTCCTCAAATGTCTCCAAATGCAGGTCCAAATGCAAGTCCACAATCATCCTCAAGTTCTCCATTAAGCTTAAACTCCTCATCTCCAAGATCAACTCCAAGAAGAATAAGAAGTCTAAATGATGTGTATGCTAGATGTAATTTTTGTGTAGCTGAACTGGAGACCTTTGAAGATGCTAAAAATAAAAAAGTCTGGCAGCTTGCAATGGACGAAGAAATTTAGGTTATTTTGAAGAACAAGACTTGGAAATTGGTGGAGAGGCCTAAAAATAAAGAGGTAATTGGTGTGAAGTGGATTTACAAAAGCAAGGTTAATCCGGATTGCTCAATCCAAAAGAACAAAGCAAGACTTGTAGCAAAGGGCTATTCTCAACAACTCGAAATTGATTTTCAAGAGACATTTGCACCCGTGGCAAGGCTTGACACAATTAGAGCACTTGTTGCCATGGCCACTCAAAAAGGTTGGTTTTTGTATCAACTTGATGTAAAATCTTCATTCTTGAATGGTGTGTTAAATGAAACGATGTACGTTGACCAACCTCAAGGATGCATGATGAAAGGTAAGGAATAGAAGGTATACAAGCTGAAAAAGGCCTTGTATGGCTTGAAGCAAGCTCCCCGAGCATGGTATAGTGAGATTGATGCATACTTCAATGAAAGAGGCTTTAAAAGAAGTAAAAGTGAGCCAACCTTGTACATCAAAAGAAGCGGGAAAACATGTATTCTTATTGTCTCTCTTTATGTTGATAACTTGGTGTTTACCGGTAGTGATGCAAAAATGATTGAAGATTTCAAAAGTGACATGATGAAAAAATATGAAATGAGTGATTTGGGTCTTCTAAATTACTTCTTGGGCATTGAAATTTATCAACAAAAATATGGTATTTTTATTTTCCAAAATAAGTATGCTAAAACCCTTCTTAAAAAATTCAAAATGATGAATTGCAAATCGGTGGCTACGCCTTTGGTGGTGAATGAAAAATTATTGAAAGAAGATGGAAGCAAAGAGGTTGATGCATCTATTTATAGAAATTTGGTTGGAAGTTTGTTGTACTTGATGGCTACGAGGCCGGATATCATGTATGCTACTAGTTTATTATCTCGGTACATGCACAAGCCGAGTCAAACTCATTTTGGGGCTGGAAAAAGGGTGTTGAGGTACATCCAAGGAACTTATGATTTTGTCATCATGTATAAGAAGAATGTTGAGATAAAGTTACTTAGGTTTTTTGATAGTGATTAGGCTGGTTCTATTGATGACATGAGAAGTACTTCCGGGTATGTATTTTTTCTTGGCTCCGGAGCAGTTTCATGGGCATTAAAGAAGCAACAAACGGTAGCGCAATCATCCGTCGAGGCCGAATATGTGTCGGCATCATTGGCAACTTTACAAGCGATGTGGCTAAGAAGAATTTTGGAGGATGTTGGTGAAAAGAAAGGAGATGCTACTCAATTACTTTATGGCAACCAATCCGCGATTGCCATGACGAAGAATCCCATCTATCATAGCCATACCAAGCACATTGCAATCAAACATCATTTCATTAGAGAGGATGTGGAGGATGAAGAGATTCAACTCAAATATATCAAGACCGAAGAGCAAGTTGCGGATATCTTCACCAAAGCTCTACCCAAGAACAAATTTAATTTCCCTAGAGAAATGATGGGTGTTCAACAAAAACATTAAGGGGAGTGTTAAAATTAATATTTTGTTGACTTTCTCTTAAATCTGCATAAATCTTCTTTTGTATTTTAATAGTATTTATTTGTTAGCAAAAGGAGAGATGGCCCTTAAATTCCTCTCCCTGTTTTCAGAAAGTTTTCCACTATGTAAAATCTGTCCCAACTATGTAAAGGATATCGGCTTCTCTTTATTAGTGTGTGTTCTCTACAATTATATATACAGAGAAGAAGTAAGAGCAGCTTATGGACTATTTTGTCTTATAATTCTGTGCCATATTTGCAACAGAATTTTATGAAACTATACATGTGTTTTTCATCTTAACTTCTATTTCTAGTATAACAATTTAGTTTTCAATTAAATTCCAACAGGATGATCCTCAACAAGGTTGAAGCATTTATTAAAAATTCATAAAGTTCAATTTATTTCCCTATTATAACATAAATTTAATTCAAAGAAAATGGAAAATTTTAAAATAAAATGGGGTTTTAAACGCTGCTGTAGTAATGTGAATGGAAAGATTTGGATAATTTGGAGATTTAATGTAACTGTTCAGTGCTTTGATGATGAAGACCGGTAATTTTCTGCGAATATGAGCCACTAAACCTTTAAATTTGATTCATGTTTGACAGTAGTATATGCAAAATGTACTAGGGAAAAGGGTTTATCTCTAGGATCAGATGGTGAATATCTCAAACATTTGTATTGATAATCCTTATTTGTTAATGGGGGATTTTAATGTGGTGTCCTGTCAATCAAAAAAATTAGAAGGCGGTGACATTGATTCTAATGTAGTGGGGGATTTTAATCAAGATTTGGATGATTATGGACTTGGATATTTGGGCTATATAGGAACTAGGTTCACCTGATGTAATAACATGTCTAAATATGGGGTTATCATGGCTTGATTAGATAGGTTTCTATTTGATCAACAATGGTCTAACTTATTTCCCAATTCTTCTATCTAGCACTTGAACAGATCCTCTTCAGATCATGATCATCTTTTACTATATGTCAAAACCATGTTGGATTTTATTCCTAAATATTTTAAGATCCAAGCAATATGGTGTAAGCACTCTCAATTTGAGGACATAGTCAGGTCTTCTTGGAAAGAGGAGAATCAAAGATTTTGGATGAGGAAATTCTTAAATAAATTGTAGAATCTTAGGGGTGACTTGAAGAAGTGGAATAAGGAAATCTATAAAGATTTTTTAAGCAGTTTAGGACTTGGAAGATGAGATTCCTCAATTGGAATTAACTTATGAGCCTGATAAGAAGGAATCTAATAGTATAATTCTAAGCCAATGGAGAGCTAAATTGATGGCAACTGTAAATATTGAAGAAACTTATTGGAAGCATAAATCATCTATTAAATGATTGAAGTTGGGAGACTCAAATACCAAATACTTCCATTCAATTGTCAAATCCAAGAAACAAAAGTTGGTGATTCACAACATCAAAGATCATAATGGTACCTGCATTTAAGACAATCAAGTAATTTGTAACCACATAATCACTTCCAGGAGATTTTGACTGCCGATGAGCATATTCTTAATATTAAAATTCATGATATCATTCCCACATTGATCACTCCAGAGACTAATGAGATTTTAGAGGAGTTTTCAATGAAAGAAGTTTTCAAAGCTGTCTCAGAGTTTAGTGGGGATTCAGTTCCTGGTGTAGATGGATTTAGCGGATCATTTTACAAATATGTTGGAATATTATAAAATCTAAACCTATTAATCTCTATAAATGATTTTTTGTAGGTCATGAGCTTCCTAAGAGCGGGACAAGCACTGCCAATGTGCTTATTCCTAAGATAAAACATCCTAAGAGGTGTGGAGATTATAGGCCTATAAGTTTGTACCACTTCTCACACAAGATCATTTCTAAGATTTTGTCTTCTAGATTTTCCAAAATTTTTCCTCACATTATTTATCCAAATCATAGTGGTTTTGTTATAGGCGTAAGTATTCAAGATAATGTCCTTCTTGGCTAAGATATGGTTCACAACATGTGGAGGAAAACTCATGGTGGTAATGTACTCATTAAATTGAACACGGAAAAAGCATATGATAAAGTTGATTGGTAATTTTAATCAACGTGTTGAGAAGTTTTGATTTGAGAAAGGTGAATTGAATTTATTTGAAGATGTATCTTAAATAATTGGTTCTCTATATTGACCACTAGTCAAGCTAATGAATTATTCAAATATTCTAGAGGATTGAGACAAGGGTTTCTAATATCCTTAAGTTTTTTATTTTAGCAATAAAATATCGTAGCAGTGGATTAGATAAGCTAATGATTCAAGGCAAAATCAAACCATTTTATCTTCCTAGTGGGAGTCCTTTAATATCTCATTTTTCCTTCGCTGATGCTATGGTGATATTTTCTAGAGGAGATAAGAAAAGCATAAGGAATTTGATGTTTTTTATCAACAGTGTTTCTTCCATTTCAGTGCAGAATCAATCTTCAGAGATTTCACAATTGATTTTAAAGTCCCTTTGAGGTATGGGAGCAATATTATTGATTGTTCAGGTCTTAAGTACAAAGACTTTCCCATTAAATATTTAAGTTGTCCTTTGTTTAAAGGCGGAAAATAAATCACTTTGTATGATAGTTTAATTGCATCTTTGAGAAGTAAAGTTAAAGGTTGGCAGTCTAAAATTCTCTCAAGTGGAGGTAAGTATATGCTCATACAACATGTTTTATCATCTATACCCTCAAACATATTAGAATCTATTCAAGCCCCCAAAGAAGTGTTTAAAATGATTCACTCCATGTTTAAATTTTTTTTCTGGGGTGGAAATGAACCTCAGGGTTAAAAGCATCAGTGGAAAGGTTAGGACTGCTTATGCAAAGAATTTAATTATTGGATTTGTGGATTTAATCTTGATATCCAAAGAATCTAGTATGAGATTATTTTGGAAATACTCTACTGAGAACTCTCTTTGGGTGTCTTTTATGAGAATAGGTACAAAAACTTGAACCAATTGTCAAATGGTGGATCATTAGCTTGAAAAAGAATTATGGAAGCCAGTGATCAGTGTTTAAACAACATGGAATATATAAGTGAGCAGTGGATATGAAAACCTTCCATATCAATCTCTTTTTATTTCCCCCCATCTTTTGAAATTGATAAGAATCATTACTCTACTTCTAGTGTATTAGGAAATATCCGGGATCATAAAATTCCAAAGAAATTGTCAATCTATATGTGGAAAATCCTAAATGATAATCTCCCTCACTCTTAATGAGAACATTAAATGTCTGGGAATTGAATTGATCTCTCAATGAAAAGTTTGTCTCTCTTGTTCAGAATTTATTAACCGTGTTTTCTTAGATTACAATATGATCAATCCAGTGAGGAAGTTTGGTACGATAATTCCAATTGTAGTGTGTTGGGAGATTTGGAAAGGAAGGAATAGATCTCACTATGATAATGTTCCATTCAACAACAACTACATTATTAATTAATCCATCCTTTTAATCTCTAAAATTTATAAAGGTACAAGCTTTGTTAATTCTCTTTAATGTTTTGATGCCATAATTAAGGAGGTCCTTGAGTTGTCTTCGAAAAATATACAGAGGATATTCAGAAATATTGAATGAATCTACCCTTCTAAAAATTGATTCAAACTTAATGATAATAGGGATTTTAAAGGCAATCCAGGGCCAAGTGGTTATGAATGTATTATTTGAAATGATATAGGTCAAATGATTGTTGTTTTTACTAAGTTAGAAGGTATTGCAACCAATTCAATTGTGGACCTTATGGGTTTATAACGTAAATGACGTCAATGGGATCAAGAAAAGATAATTCTCTCTCAAACTCTCTCTAATCAAATCTCAAAATATGAAAGAATAACTCAAATGAGTCTACAAAAGGGGTATTTATAGGAGGAAGGTTGCTTGGCCTCTAAGCTAACCATCTAATTATAATTATACCCTTAAGTGTCAATTAACCTTCCTTCTTCTAAATACCAAAGAAAAAGAAAAATACAATGAATGCTCAAAATAAAAGAAATACTAAAAAGAACTAAAAAATGATAAAATGACGACCACGTCCCTGATTCACATCACTCTCCCCTCCTTGAAAATAGTTCGTCCTCGAACTCAGAGGGGAAGGTCTTCGGTATCACCATCAAGGATCGTGATGAGAGCTGGCTGGGATGGTATCTTTGGTGCCTCCTCAATGTAGTCAGGGTCCCCAGAAGCTAAGAGAGCGCGACGACGAGGGAGAGAGCAATCGGAAGCGTGATGGCCCATCACCCCTCAATTGTAGCATTTGAAGGTGACCAGATGAGCTGGAGCCGGAGGAGGAACCGTGGCAGCCGGAGGTGCAGTGGTAAAAGGAGTCCCAGTAGGTGCCGAAGTCACGTGTGCTAGAGGAGTAGGCGTGGAGCGACTATGCAGTGGAGGAGCAGTCTGGTGGAAGGACTCAACCTTGGTGGCATACTCCACCGCCTTAGAAAAGGAGGTGACCTCACACAAAGCAAGATCGTACTGGATGTATCCTTGAAGGACGTGAATATATCAGCTAATGCGCTGCTCCTCACTCTCACCTAGGCGGGCGCGAGTACATAAAAGCTGAAATCGCTTAGTGTAGTCCAAAACTGTGGAGTCCTGGCGAAGGGACTGAACTTGAAGAAATAAGTAATGCTCATAATTGGCTGGGACAAAAGCGGACATCAATTTTGGACAGAGCTCTGTCCAAGACTGGATGGGGGAAAGTGCCTAAATGGCACGATGATGCTCCAAGTCATTCCACCACACACTAGCGTAGCCTTGAAATTTGGTTGCTGCGAGAAGAACACATCTACGACCCTTCAGCCATTTATACTAAAAATCCGTTCCATGGCAGCAAGTCAATCGACAATGGCATCAAACTGTAGGTGGGCATCAAACATGGGAACATCCACTCTGATATCACCCTGCATATACTCCTGGATAATAACTCAAGGGCCAACTGTGTGACAACATCACCACCTGGAAGAGCAAGGGTATCCTCATCTAGATCATCATCGCCTGGTGGAAGCTCGGTAAGTAAGGCTCAATATGGGTGCTTCCGAGGCGGTGGATGAGGAGGGTCAGGAGTTGGTAGAGAAACTAGGGGTGAAGGAGCGGGTGGGGAGCTGGAGCTGGGGGAGGAGTGGTATGAGGTGGGAGAGTCTCACGGGGAGGGGAAGCAGGTGGTGGGGGGACCAATGGCTGGCGGTATGGGGTAGTGGTTCATCTGGTGCCCCTTTTGATAACATAAAAAATAATGGCGCTCGGGAAGGGGTACATATGGAGTAACCTTCAGTCCTAGGGAGTCAAAAGGAGAAATATCGGTGCGCCACTCAATAGGAGGGGGTGGCTCAAATGCGGGGGCGGAATGAGGTCGGGGGTAAGGGGGTTCATCGTGAGGGGGTAGGGTAATCCACTCTCGAAACCGCTCATGGGTATCAACGGGTGCGAAATGGACAAAACGGGTATCCCATGGAGTGCGATGATGTGGGAAGTGGGGAGGATGAGAGGTGTGTAGAATAAGTGGGGGCGGAAGCGTGGGGAAAGTGGAATGGGGTGGGTAGGGATGTGTGGTAGCGGATGGGGTATGGGGGGTAAATGGGGGTGTTCGAGGTGTTTTTATGGGTGGTGGCGAGGGTAAATGGAGATAGGAGGTAGGGTATAGTAATATGGTTGTTGGGTGGGATAATTGGGTGAGGGGTGTGATGGGGAGTGGGAGGGAACAAGAATTCGGGGTAGGGGAAGATGTGTAGAGGGTATTTGATGATGTGTTTATATGTTTGGAAGCGGAGGTGGAGGTGGAGGTATAGGAGGTGGTGGTGAATTTTGGTGGGCAAAATTATTAGGGATGTGGTAGGGTAGAAATTTTAGGGTTTGGGCTTCAAGATTGGGGTTAAAGTGGGGATAAGGTTGATTAAAAATAGGAACTGACATTGGGGGCTGAATTTGGGTTGATTTCAAACCTTTTTCATGTCAGATGTCACGAATCATCTCGGTGAGAGTCGAGGAGTGTGTTTGCACCAGGGGGTACCGCTTGGAGGGCAATTGGGGTGGAAATATTTGGATTTATCTCAATTTGGGATAGTGCTGGCAGCCGACCAGGAGGGGTTGCTTTTGACCCTTGTTTGGTGTATCTTAGTGTGTCGGAGATATCCAGGACAACCAGGGGGTGGTGCGGTTCAACTTGGACTTGGGTCGGGGCCGTATGGCATTATTTTGCGACTGGTCTACTTCGGAGGTTGTAACCGAGGTCAGGTATAGGCTGGCCGACTGGGTCGACAGTGCTGGTAGGGGAGGAATCTTTTTGGGAGGGTTTGAATATATTTTTTTTGTATTTCAGGGGTAGTAAGGGGTCGGAGGGGATATTCTAATTTTTTTTGCATTCCGGCCAGCAGGTGGTGGTGGTGCAACGGTAACTTCGGTGGTGGTGTCTGTTTGGATGAGTATGGGGTTAGGGTTTGATGAGCTAGGTTTTTTTTGAGGTAGAGGTGTAGAATGAGTTGATTTTGGAGAACTAGGGTTAGGGCTTTGAGAAATTACCGTGGCGGTTTGGGGGCGGTCCGTGGTGGTTACTGGTGGTGGAATCCGAGCGTTCATATCATCCATTTGAGCCTTCAATTGTTGAAAAGCTTCCATGATTTGCTTGAAAGGGTTTTATACGGAGTTGTTCATCTTTCTTGGACCCACGTGACGTTGTTTACGAGTTTTTTTGTCTTCACAACAACAACAACTGGGTGGAGCGACGAGGCTCTGATACCAATTGACGTAAATGGGAGCAAGAAAAGATAATTCTCTCTCAAACTCTCTCTAATCAAATCTGAAAATATGGAAGAATGACTCAAATGAGTCTACAAAAGGGGTATTTATAGGAGGAAGGTTGTTTGGCCTCTAAGCTAACCATCTAATTACAATTATGCCCTTAAGTGTCAATTAACATTCCTTCTTATAAATACCAAAGAAAAAGAAAAATACAATGAATGCTCAAAATAAAAGAAATACTAAAAAGAACTAAAAAATGATAAAATGACGACCACGTCCCTGATTGACATCAGTTTAAATATGGGGATTCAAATACGATTTAAGTTCTAAATTAGCTTCATTTATATAGAATAAGACTCAGTTTGGGTAGTTAAGTTAATAAATAATGGTTGGAAGCCTCCTTGGAGACTTAAAGCTTGACTTGAAGAAATTTTGTCTAATCTCAAACTTCTCAACTACACTTTGACTCATTGCTATAAAGAATCAAACATGGTATCTAATTGCTTGGATAATGTGGGGATTGTCTTATCTTATGTTCAAATTTATAAGGAGTATAACGAGCTTTCTAAGATGCTTAGAGGTGCATGCAAGCTTGAAAAGATAGGATGTAAATACATTAGGTCTAGTTTCATTTCTTCATAAATATTCTTAGATCAGGTAGGATCTTTGTAATGGGTCTAAGATAAAGCCCCAAATTTATTTTTTTCATTTTTTGTCTTTGGTTATTAGCTCCCAAAAGAATTTAAAGTTAGTAAATTTCCCTTGAGCTTGTAATTTCTACTTTAGAGAAGGTTTTTCTCCTTTATTTTCAATACTATGTGTGGGGTTATATCCATCTTCTTTTAAAAAAAGAGGTGGTATCGTCGGACGGAGTTCTAACTTAGAAAGATCTTATTCACTGATTTTTGCAGAGATACAACTCTTTTTAGTTGGCAGAAATGACTTTATTGAAAAAGTTAGAATTTTTCTCGAGGTCAATGGCAAAGGAGAATTTTTAGAAAGAGTAGCACTAGGGAGACCCAGAAAAAAACTCATTTCGTAAACCCAGTGCATAAGACAAAAATGGGTACAAGTTTTTAATGCACATTTTGATGCCCTGACGGGATCCACAATAATAAGGTATAAGCTTTTAATGCATTGGGTTTACGAAATGAGTTTTTTTCTGGGTTTCTCTAGATTTATTCTTTTAGAAAACCTAATCAATATTGAGTTTCGGGTTATTTTCCCAATGGGGTGGGTCCCCTTTTATAAGGTTGATTCCAGACCTTCTAACCACTTGGTCAATAAGCACATTAACCGTGTGGTTAAATGATTAACCGCCCAGAAAATTTTCTATTGATTTGGTGTCAGGTGTCCCACTTTCTTAACCGCGCGATTGATTGGTTAGTTGCACAATCAAATCCAAATATATTTGTTTACAAGTGGTGGGGATACATAATGATGAGTAAGATAGTTAACCATGCAATTAACCATTTAATCGGGCGGTTAATTATTTAATCGGGTGATTAAATATCTAGCACATGTGATATTTCTGATTCTCCTTGAACTTAGACTAGGTGGGAACCTCAAGGATATTGGTTCATGTATTATGGGAGCGCCCATATATTTATAAGTAATTTATTGTTCGAATATCACTTGACCTGGTATTTTTGGAAGATCGTTTTGGGAGGTCAACAGATTACACGAGTTTGTCACATAATTTGTAAAAATGAATCGTAATTAAAATTTGATGTGTCCTCGAAGGTGGTCTACGGGGGGAGTGCACGTGCAACCACTCTTCATTGAAATATGGAATGATACGAGAGTGCCTGTGTTGATTTTTTTGAGATTGAATGCATATGTGAGAACTTTTCTAGGGGTGAAAAGTGAGAATTTACATTTTTGTGAGATGAATAAATTGGACGGGTAACCATTTGACTGAATGGTTGATGCAGACATTTGACCATGTGGTTAACTAATTGACTGCGCAACTAATTGACTCGAAAAAAATCAATCTATAAAAGGGAGTTCATTTGATGGTTTTTGAAGTTTGAAACGGTTATTTAGTGATGCCTCCATCATTTCTATGACCAAATATTTGAGTTTTCCGATTTTTCTCGACACTGGATACCGATAGTGGGGCTAACTTCGGTATACCCGATTATCCTTTCACTTTTTTCGTAGCGAGGATGATCGATCCTTTTCAGGGGACAGCCGTCTGCCTTGATTTCGTTGACTCTAGTTACTATTGGGCGAGTTATGTTCTTACTTTCGGAGCATTCTCGGATACCTCCTTCTTCCATCTAGATAGATAAGACCCGTTTGCCCGTTTTACCTTATATGTTCACGATGATTTTGCATGGCGAGAACCAAGCGGTCCATATTCGTTAGCGGGCATCTACTTCTGGCATTATTATTCTTATTTTGGATCCCGTAATCCTGTCCAATGATATAAGTTTCAACATCCCGTATCTTATTAAGTACGTTTGTATAAAAATATGTTTCTTTTTTAAATTTTTTTGTGTTTTTTTTATGGTTTTTAGCAAGTGATTGTTGACACTGCTCAACTATGGGAGGTGATGACACGTTTGTCTTCTACACATCTAGTATTGTGCCAACTCGTGGTGCTAGTTTCTGGCAGAGATGATCTGGGTTGTGTGATGCTCTCTTCTAGTTTGAGCTTTTAGAGGGTTGGGTCTTCCATTTCAGTGGGATCGCCTGTTTTGGTGCCCTTGCTTGGGTACTAGTCCCGACGCCTCTCGAGGGTGTCTATTAGGATGGACGTATGGGGAAGAAACCTCATACATGATGGGTCAGGGATGTTTCTTATATTTTTGGGTGTCTTTAGGTGTGAGCTTGATGTACTTGTCTTAAAAAAAAAGTGTGCCACGCAGCAGTGATTTGTTGTCCATTGGGTGAAAATGTCGAGTGGTACCGGAGGTTTAGGGACGGAAGCCCCCAAGGTAATTTTTTTTGGATTAATTTGAGTTTTATAGAAATTATACCTTTATAATACCCAAACAACTACTCTAAATTATTATTAACAGTACGTACTTAATTTTAAGAAATAAACAACGCTTAATAAATATTCACAATACCCAAATTTTAGTAGTGATAACAATTGAATTTTGCTTAATATGAAGTATAAAAATGAGTTAACTCACCTGGTGAAACAGAAAATCATCATCCACTACCAAATCAACATGTCTGCCACTACCAAACCATCAGCCATTTCAAACCAGCCAACATCAAATCTCCCATCTCCCATATTACACAACCTTTCACAAAACCACAGATACGAACAACCAAGAACAAAGACAAATATAGAAACCCTAAACATAATTAAATATTAAAGTCCAAGAAAAATAAAAAAAAGGATGAAATCACCTACCTTGAATTGTTTTGGCTTCTGTGTGTATCAGTTTAGGGTTTTGAAAATAAAGATGACGAGACCCGAAAGTTTATAGCACCAGATAAAAAAAATCAAATCTCAACTGGGGCGGCCGCCCGAGTTGGGCCTAATGTGGATCCGCCCTTGGTGCCACGTCTCATTTTGAGGGATGAGTGGGATGCCCCGCTTTTGTGTTAGTTTTTATGGTAAAATTGGAAGTGCTTAGTTATTTTTTGTAAAAGGATTGCCATGCATTAACTCTCTCTCTCTATAACATGGTTTCCTTTTTCTTTTGGGGTATATCTTTTGTGAATGCTTCTACAAGAGTTTAAGGGATGATAAGTACATGAAATGAAAACAACTAGTCGCCGATTATGCATGGTCGTAGGTAAAGCAGAGTTTCTAGACAACTCATTTTAATAATTTAGATGGTAAATAATGTTTTTTAAGACATATGCATGGAATGAGACGAATATCCTTTTACAAGAAGTAAGATGCGAAGCTTTGATAGGAATGCATATTTGCAAGGATGCCCCCTCTTTTTGTGCTTTTTTTCACGGGTGAAGTTTTGTAGAGGTAACCTCGTTTTCCATGGGTCGGTGTAACAAAAAGAGAGCCCAACATGCTCTATATGATAAAATAAACATTTTATTTAAATAACGAAAAGAGTTCTAAAAGCTAAATCTTCAACATACTCCTTATACGTTCCCTTTGCGAGCCTACTTATTTCCCGAAAAATGGTTATTTATGCAACATCAGTTAAAAGCCGAGTGTGATTCAATTTCCAAATATTCCAAGGTTTTCAGAAAATTGATACCTATTCAATTTAGAACAAAAGGCATATACATATATGGACAGGAATTTGCAGTAATATATATAAAGTAACTTACAGTATATATTTTCAGAAGAAACAGTGCAGAACAGAACAGATAAAAAATTGAGCAATATGTCAATTTTTCACTTTTATTTTAATGGCCATGTATGTTATAATACCCAGATAAACAGATAGTGTTACCAAATGTTTCCACCCGGCAACAACATAGACAGAAAATCATGATCTCTGGAACAATACCTTGTTTAGGGCACACCAACGATAAACCAGCTGGGAAGGCACCACCCAAATATTTCCACCTGGTAGTCAAGGCCAACATAGTAAAAGAGTTTTCATAGGCCGAATTAATAATTTTAGAATTCAAATTAGATGTATATATCGAGAGATATACGCATATAACAAACGACGGAATCATCGGTATTAGATGTATTTTTTAGAATAAAAGCAGTTTCACAAATTATATATAGTTTGCATAATATCATATAATCGAAATACATAAGGAATGTCATAGAGTACTCACCTAAAATATAAGTACGAAGTTATAAAAATTGAGTCTTGGATCACTTCGTTAAGATGAAACCTCTTCTTAAGCTTACATAACTCCTTTTTAAGATATCGCTCTTTCTTACTATAGTTATCGAGGAAACAGTTTAAATTTAAATGATCCTAAAGGCCGTATTTATAGTTTTCCAAAAATATATCGGCGCTGATACGCGTCTAGCTGACCAAGATTTTAGAATGGTGAGTCAGCGTTGACGTGTCGTCTAACAGAGATGTCTTACACTCTTATTTAACCGAACTGCGACACGTGTTTTGACTTTAGCAATATCAATGATACATATAAGCACGAGGTGTCAATTAAGGGTATAAGGGTTATTTTACACATGAAGAAAATTTTGGTAATTTCACACTATATATTTTTAATATTTTTTAAAGGTCACTGAAAATATTTTATTTACAAAAATGTTCTTTTTTTATTTTTTCATTTTGTTTGGTCCCTGAAATTTTCTTAATTAGAACTAAGTCCCTAAACTTTCATAAAATTATATTTTCTACTCCAAAACTTATCATTTAGCTTCGGATGTGCATTAAAACTTCAATTTGACCCAATTTACAGTTGATTCTTCAAATTTAAAAATGCGCTTCATCATATTAAGAATCCAGAATTTCACATTTGTAATAATACAATATTTATCAGATAATAAGTGACACGAAATTGTAAAAATAATATATATATATATATATATATATATATATATATATATATATATATATATATATATATATAAGTGGGGTCATTACATCATACCCTCCTTATAAAAAGTTTGGTCCTCAAACTTTACTTATATTAATTTTCAAATAGGTATGGATATCTCTCCTTTATTTCATCGTCCCACTCCCATGTTGCTTCTTCAACGGAATGATTACACCATAATACTTTGACCAGTGGAATCACATTGGTTTGTAATATTTGATTTTTTATGGTACAAAATATCTATTGGATGCTCAATGTATGCGGAATATTCTCTAACTTGAAGAGGCTCATGACTTAAGATATGCGTCGAATATAGAACGTATTTCTTCATCGTTAACACGTGAAACACATTATGCACACTAGAGAGTTCAGGGGGTAAGCCTATTCTATATGCAATAGCTCCTATCCTTTCAAGAATTTCAAAAGGTCCTATGTATCTTGGACTCAACTTCCCTTTCTTCCTAAATGGGATTACTCCCTTTCCTGGTGATACTCGCAAGAACACATAATCTCCTTTTTGGAACTCTAACTGTTGGTGTCGATTGTCGACATAACTCTTTTAACGGCTTTGAGCGATTCGAAGTCGGTCTTGTATCAATTTCACTTTCTTTGTTGTGATCTGGATCAATTCTGATCCTAATAATTTTCTTTCTCTAACTTCCACCCAACATGCAGGGGAACGACACCTTCTACCATAGAGTGCCTCATACGGAGCCATTTGAATACTCGCTTAATAACTATTATTATATGGAAATTACACCAATGGTAAATGATCATCCCAATTCCCCATCAGATCAAGTACACATGCCCTAAGCATTTCCTTTAAGGTTTGAATGATTCTATCAGATTGTCTATTTGTTTGAGGATGAAAAGCGGTTATGAAATTTAATTGTGTTCCCATGGCTGATTGTAGGCTTTTCCAAAAGTGAGACACGAATCTAAGGTCACGATCAGAAACAATTGAAATTGGGGTCCCATGAAGCCTAATAATTTCCCGTACATATAACTTAGTTAATTTTTCTAAAGAGTGGGTAATCTTAATGGTAAGAAAATGAGCAGATTTAGTTAGCCTATCAATAATTATCCAAATAGAATCATTACCATTTGAATTACTTAGTAAATCTGTCACAAAATGCATAGTAATATGTTCTCATTTCATGCAGGGATAGGTAGGGGTTGTAATAAAACTGATGGTTTTTTATGTTCAACTTTTACTTGTTAACAAACCAAACTCTGAGATATAAATTCGACTATCTCCCTCTTCATGTTATTCCACCAAAATACTTTTCGAAGATCCCTATACGTCATTGTACATCCGGGATGAAATGTGAATCTCGAGTAATGACTTTCCTCCAAAATTTTCCTCTTTAGTTGGGCATCACATGGAACACACATTCTATTTCCAAACCTCAGTATTTCATCTCGTATCAAAAATTCGATTATCTTCCCTTTGATGACTTTTTCCTAATCTTCTTCAGTTGTGGGTCATCTACTTGTGCAATTTTGGTCCTTTCCATCAACATGGGTTGTACCTATAAGTTTACGATTATTCCTCCTTTAATAGAAATACGTACATCAATTTCCATACTCCTCAAATATCTTAACAAAGGTTCTTGATTTGTAATGATACATGCTAAATTTATTATAGACTTCCTAGTTAAAGCGTCAGCTACTACATTAGCTTTCCCTGGGTGATAATGAATATTTAAATCATAATCCTTCATTAATTCTAGCCACCTCCTTTGTATCATATTCAATTATTTTAGGGTAAAGATACATTTCAAACTCTTGTGATCGATATAAATCTCACAAGTCTCACTATATAAATAATGTCTCCAAATCTTAAGAGCAAAAATTACAACTGCTAATTCTAAGTCATGGGTTGGATAATTCTGCTTATGGGTTTTTAATTGTCTCGAGGCATAAGATACTACTTTTCCATTTTGCATTAGCACACATACCAAACCATTTTTAGAAGCATCACTATAAATCACAACCCCCTGTCCTGGAAGGAATAGTCAAAATTGGTGCAGTTACTAATCGATTCTTAAGTTGTTGAAAACTATTCTTGACTTCCTTAGACCATTCATATTTTGCCTTATTTTATGTTAACCTAGATAGAGGTTTGGAAATACTCAGAAATCCTTCAACAAATCTTCGATAAAAGCCTGATAATCCAAGAAAACTACGAATCTCCGTCACATTAGTTGGTTTAGGCCAATATAGTATAGGCTTGATCTTTTGAGGGTCAATCGACACTACCTCCTTATAAATGACATGTCCTAGAAAAGAGACGCTAGGTAACCAAAACTCTCACTAGTTTAATTTCGCATATAATTTCTCCTCCCTAAGGATTTGTAATACTATCTCTAAATGTTCTTGTGTTCTTCAATACTCCTGGAATAAAAAAGGATTTCATAAATGAAAATAGCCACGCATTGATCCAAATATTTCCTTAACACTCTATTCATCATATCCATAAAAGCAGCTAGTGCATAAGTTAGTCCAAATGGCATCACTAGAAATTCACAGTGACCATATCTAGTACGAAAAGCTGATTTCGAAATATCATCTTCCTTAATCTTCAATTGGTTATAGCCTGATCTAAGGTCAATCTTAGAAAATATTTGCACACCCTGCAATTGGTCAAACAAATCATCTATACGAGGTAGGGGGTATTTATTCTTAATGGTCACCTTATTTAGTTCATGATAATCTACACATAACCTCATCTTCCATCCTTCTTTTTAACAAATAACACTGGAGCACCCCAAGGGGATACACTTGGTCTAATAAAACCATTATCTAACAAATATTTTAATTGAATTTTTAATTACCTTAATCCTAAAGGTGACATACGATAAGGTGGTTTCGATATTGGTATAGTTCTAGGAATAAGGTCAATCGTAAACTCTATTTCTCTACTGGGGGAAGATTGGGTAAATCATCTGGAAAAAATCTGGAAAATGTTTAGTGATAGGAATATCTTCTAAACTAGGTTCTTTTGTTTGAAAATCAATAACACTTGCAAGGAATCCTTGACATCCCTTCTTAAGAAAATTACAAGCTTGCATTGCAGAGATAATACGTATGGGAGATAGGATGCTAGTTCCTTCAAAATAAAATTCTAGTCGATTAAGGATTTGGAAAGTAACTCTCTTCTCAAAACAATCTACCTTAGTATGATATGATGCTAACCAATCCATCCCCAAAATAACTTCAAAGTCTCTTATGTCTAAAACTATCAAATCGGTGAATAGTTTATGACTACTAACATCTATAGGGCAAGACTTATATACTAATGTTCTCGTCAATCACTCGAAGGAGTAAAAACGTGTATGCTATGATTCAAAGGTTCAGGCATATTAGGAAAACGATTAATAAAATGTACAGAAACAAATGAATGGGTAGAACCATGATAAATTAAAACTTGAAAAGGTTGGGTACATATAGAAAGTGTACCTGGCACTACTACGTTAGAAGCTTGGGTATCAAAAAGTGAAAAAAATCTACCGTGTCTTCCTTGGTCCTTCTTTTCTCCTAAAGGCTATATCGAAATCCTTGCTGGGGTTGGGAAGTCTTTTATTTGATGTCCTTTCTGTCCACATCTAAAACAAACTCTCGTATCCTTGTAACAAGGTCGTCCTCCATTCATCTTCCCACATCGCTGACATATCTTGTTATTAAACTGTTTGTTATCGCTATCTCCCCCAACATTGTATGTACTCCTAAAATTATTTTTATTATTTGGGTTCTTCCCTATTTGTTCCCCAAACTTTATCTTACCATCTCTTATTCAATTGTACTCCTCACCATACCTTTCAGCTATCGTAGCCCTAGCGACAACGTCACTATATGATGTCAACTTTAGGATGGAAATTCGACTATGAATACTCAACCTTAACCCACGTTCAAACCTTTTGGATTTTAAAACATCAGTTACCACAACATAAGGTGCAAAGCGGGATAACTCAGTAAACTTTGCCTTGTATTGATTGATCGTCATATTCCCTTGCACGAGACTCATGAACTCAGCTGCCATTTCATCTTTCATCATTTCAGGGAAATATTTCTCATAAAATATCACTAAAAAGTCAGTCCATCCTATGGAAGTATTCCTCTCCTCGTGTATTCTCTTAGTCATTCTCCACTAATATTAGGCTTCACCTTCTAACATAAACATTGAAAATGAAACCCTTTGTTCATCGGTACACTTAAGAACACCAGCATCTTTTCCATCTGCATCACCCAACTTTTTGCTTCAGTGGGGTTAGGAGTACCTTTAAAAGATGGCGGATTCAACTTCTTGAACTGTTCAATAGTATAAGTACTTAGTTCAAGATTCATTGGCACTCTATTATTTATCTGATGCTCTATAATCTTTGCTAGACTTTCAATTACCTTATATGCACCTTCCAATCCTTCCATACTTGAACCACTAGTTCCTGTAGTTGATCTTGTGTTGGTCATTTTCAACAGTCATGGCCAAACATAAGATGTATTATACTATCTCAAGATCGCAAATTAGAAGAAAAATTATATATAAATATATATAATGTAAGACATATTGAGGGTTATCACATAAGTCGTATATTTAGTCCTATATCCTATGTATGGAAACTTAAAATCTATAATGTTCGAAACTTATGCTCAGTAGTCTACAGGTACCTATGCTCTGATACCACCTCTGTCTCGACCCTGACCCCGATCCAAAATAATAGTAGAGAACGAGTGTCTTGACATGCCACCAAGGCAACAAATATTCTTACTTAAATTGTTTCCTTAAATAAATGCAACAAAAATACAATCACATGGTTATGAATCGTAAAATACTGAAAATCAAAGAACTATGTCATCAGAGATTTCTATAGGAAACTTCATTTATATTAAAAGTAATAACAAGTTACAACTTAATACAAATTTAAAACTTATTAAAAGAGAGCCAAACATACTCTATATGATAAAATATAGATTTTATTTAAATAATAAAAAGAGCTCTAAAAGCTGAATCTTCAACATAGTCCTTATACATTCCCTTCGTGGGCCTACTTATTTCCTGAAAAATGGTTATTTATGCAACATCAGCTAAAAGCCGAGTGAGATTCAATTTTTAGGCATTCTAGGGTTTTTAGAAAATTGATACCAATTCAATTTAGAACAGAAGGCATGTACATATATGGACAGGAATTTCCAGTAACATATATAAAGTAACTGATAGTATATATTTTCAGAAGAAACAGTGCATAACTAAACAGATAAAAAAATTGAGCAATATGTCAAATTTTCACTTTTATTTTAATGGCCATGTATGCTCTAATACCCAAATAAACATATAGTGTTACCAAATGTTTCCACCCGGCAACAACATAGAAAGGAAATCATGATCTCTGGAACAACGACTTGTTGAGGGACGCTAGCGATAAACTAGCTAGGAATGTACCACCCAAATATTTCCATCCGATAGTCAAGGCCAACATAGTAAAAGAGTTTTCATATGCTGAATCAATAATTTCAGAATTCAAATCATATGTATATATCGAGATATATACACATATAACAAACGACGGAATCATCGGTATCAGATGTATTTTTTAGAATAAAAGCAGTTTCACAAAATATATATAGTTTGCATAATATCATATAATCAAAATACATAAGGAATGTCATAGAGTACTCACCTAAAATATAAGTACGAAGTTACAGAAATTGAGTCTTGGATCACTTCATTAAGATGAAACCTCTTCTTAAGCTTACGTTGATGTAAAAAATTAGATTATATCTAATTATTTAATCACAGATAAAATAAAGTGAGACCAAGAAATTTTAAAGTGGTTCAGCCTTATAAGAATGGCCTACGTCCACTGTTTCTGTTATTGCTGACTGTTTGGGAATTATCGATTACAAATCTTATTCAGAAATTCTGGTCCCTTTACAATGAGGATAATACAATGTATTTATATCCCTAAGGCTGTCATGTGAAAGGGTAATACATTCAATGCCCCTTAAGCGTATACATCTGTATGATAATAATAAGCATTTAATGCGCAGTCAATCTGTTGGTTATCCTGCTATTAATGCTTTGTTCGAGGTGCAGAGCGGACCACCTAAGCTGCTCGGACCGCCTAAGTAGCTCGGTACTCAAAAGCTCCTCGGTACTCAAAAGTTCCTCGTAAAGTTCTCGTTGGTCGGAGCGTCTGAGTTGATCGGGGAAGCAGAGTTCCTCGTTGCAGTATGGTTCCTTGGAGTCAAGGTGTTATTCGAAAGTGTTTGTTGTTGACACACAGATTGCCACGTGTCTTCACTCAATTGAGCCATGTCAGCAGACTAAATTTGGTATCAACAGAAGCCCCCAATGTTTCAGAGTTCAAAATTTGAGGAGTGTGGAACATTCTTTCTCGAAATATGGCGGTTTTAAATGGTCATCCTGAAATTTAGGAGTATTTTCTTTTGTATTTATTTCTCCTTCCAAATTCGTAGAATCGGTCTTTTTTGAATTTTTATAACCGCTTCGATTCCCGCACCCTTTTTATCTTTTTAACCGCCTCGTAACGTAACCGTCTCTTTTTCAATCATTACTTTTACCCTTTCCCAAGGCAGAGTATTTAAACGTTGCAAAAAATCCCATCCTCTTTTACTTTTTCAAATTTGTCTCATTGAGTTTTCCATTGTCTCTCTCTCCTGTGCGTTCATCTCTTTCATCATTTGTTGTCAACAAACTCATCTCTTTCCTGTAAGATTTTCTTCTTTCTCTTTGATTTCCTTCTTTCATCATGGTTTATCCTGTAGAATCGATTGATAAATTTTGCTCTGATTTCTCTATTCCCTCATGGGTTATTTTAGAAGAGCTTTCTGAGCCTTCAGACTATTTTCATTTGGCTGAGGGACATTGGTTCCCCAGTCTCTTTGTCGCTGAGTGTGGCTTTTCTTTTCCCCCAAACCCTCTATGTCTGGAATTCTGTCAATACTTTGATGTGGTTCCTGCAAGAATATCCCCCAATACGTGGATAATAGTTAACGGTGTTTATAGATTAAATCAAATTCATGGAACTCGTATAGGAATTCCTGAAATTATGTTTTGTTATAGATGGGCTGTGGGCGATAATACTTTTTATTTAAAAACTAGGTTTTTAAATATAGCTTTAGTGGTCAATCTCCCAGATGCCAATAGAGACTACTTTGAGCACGGGGTTGTTATGAAATATTGGCAACGCCCTCCATTAACTGGAGATGATGTTTACCAGGGTCCCAGATGTCCTCCCTATGGTAATGGGATAGGTTGTTTTTATTTTATTTTCAAAATTATGCTTCCTTTGTGTTTGATAAAATGTGCCACTGGTATTTTAATTTTGATTTATTTGCAGTTGACAGCAAAAAAAAATCTCCAAAAGAGGTCGACGTTAACATAAGGCATTTAAAACTTATCTGGAGTTTGCATCAGACTGTTGCCGACGAGCATATTAGGTCAGCTTCATATTTACTGCAGTACAAAAGTTACACCTCCTCTTTTACTGCTCGTCCGGTGATAAGCGACGCAGAACCAATACCAGCCTCTACAAGTTCTTCACCTGAGTCACATATTCCTTTGAGTGAAAGGATGAAGAAAAGAAGACCTCCTACCCTTTTTGAGAAATCTGCCTCCGGTGCTGGAGAGGCAAAGAGAAGTAAGCTTGATGTCCTAGGAGGGGGAACAAAGAAAATTGATGCACCTCCTTCGGCTGCTCCTGTGAAGGTTATCGAGAAGCCCCCAGTGGCCCCGAGCAAGGCTGCTGCTCCAAGCAAGGTGATTGTCATTTTTCCAACTAAGACTACATTGTTAGTCGAGAAAGTTGATGCTCCTCTGAGGAGGCTAAAGAAAAGCTCCTCTATCAATTTGGCTGAATCCATCTCTCAACCCCCGACTACTGGTGTTCCCACTTTTGTTCCCCCGAGCTCTTCTATGAACTCGATAAAGACTTGGATCATTCCCGAGATCCAAGGTATTGAAGAAAACCTTTCTCGGGATACGGTTACCACATTAGCAGCTCGTCATATTGCTTCTGTAAGTCCTATAGTCTTAAATTTTCATTCTTTCCTTTATGTATCTGTGCATTGACTTGCTTTCGTTTTCTTTTCACCGTTGGTGAGCTGTTTTAATACAATTCTGAAGAAAGATGAATCTATTAAAGCTTCAAGCTCCTCGTCTGGTGTAGAGGAAGCTTTGATGGGCCTGGCGCAGTCTCTGAAAGATTCTCGTCAGAAATATGATGATGATAAGGCGATATGGGAGAAGAGGCTTACTTCGACCGAGCAGGAGAAGGCTCAGGTTATTGAGGTCTCCAAGGGGTTGGAGAAAAAATAAATGATTTGGAGGGGAAGAATAAAGATCTCGAAGGGAAGCTCAAAAATGTTGGGGAGCTTGAAAATAAGCTCAAGGCTGCTGATGAGGAGTTGGGTCAACTTCGGGAAGTACGTCGTCAGAAGGAGGAAGTTGAGAATAAATTGAAAGCTGCCGATGATCTTCTTTCCGAGAAGCTTTCCTCGGAGAAGACAAAAAGGAAATTGGCTGTCAAAAAATCTTTCAGCGCCGGCTGGGATAAAGGGTGGAATAAAGGTTTGGATGCCATGATGTCGCAAGTGGAATATGGCAGTCTCAAATACTTTAGAGATGGATGGGTCGCTGCTCTGCAAGATATGAAAGTTGATGAAAATTTTGAACTATTTCAGCGACACATCCCGGCCCCCCCTCCAACTCCTGAAGAAGAAGAAGAGGACGAAGCTGCCTCTAAGGAATCTTCCATGGTGATGGGAGATCAAATTTCTCATCCCCTAGCTATCCAGCCCACTGGAGAGGAATTTTAACTACCCGTTACTTCATCCGAGCAACCTCCATCACTTCCCGAGCAACCCTCTGTTCCATCCGAGCAACCTAGCTCCTCGTCCCAGCCTCCTGAGAAAGTTTTGGGAGACAAGGAAAAGGTGTAGAGTTGTTCGGATTTCTCTCTATATTTTATTTTTCTTTGTCAAATGTAACTCTGAACTTTGTACTTCTCCTTTATGATGTAATAAAATTTGAAGTTTCTCGTATTCATACTATTGTTTCTCTTCTTCATGCTCTGTTTGAACTCTTATTGATTATTTCTTTTTCTTCCTTTACTAGTTTCTAGCCAGGATGGAATTATTGTCTGCTTATGATACAAAACTGTTAAGGCAATGCAATTAGTATTTTAAAGCTGGTCATACAGACATGAGTGCAGCTCAAATCACTGACATCCTCGGTCAAGGTGCTTCAGAGTAAGCAATTGAAGCCTATCAGTATTTGAAGTGCCTGCTCGACCGTGCGATGGCTAACAACGTAGCATACTATGATATGATTGAAGATCTCCAAGGCACTCTTAAAGAACTTCAACAACAATATAAGGAATCTACTGCCCTTTTGCACGAGGGGTACGAGAAGAAGTATCAGTAAATCAGTGCTGATAAGGGATACGATAAACGGTTTGCTGCTTACGATGTGAGGGAGAGAACTTTGAAGGCTGAGGTCGAAGATCACAGACAGATAACTGAGATGTTAGAGCAAGAAAATAATAACCTGCAAAGAGAGGTGTCTCAGTTGAAGTCTGCAGCTTCCACTTCAAATGCTTTGGTCCCTGTGAATGACAAGGGATTCTCTTTCTTAGAGGTCAAAAATGCCAACCTGAGGGATGAATTAGAAACCTTGAAGAGAGCTGGCCCTTCTACATCTACTTGGGGACGAGCAAGAGCTCCTTGGGGACGAGAAAGAGCTGCTCGGATTACTGTCGAGGAATAGAGAACTCAATCTGCCCTGGAGAACCAGGCCTTCCAACTGATGGCAAAGAACCAGGCATTGGCTGAGATGTCTAAGAAGATCAGGAATTTGGACGAGCAGCTTTCTGCACAGAAGTCTGTCTTGGAGAATAAAGAACTCTTTATAAAAAATCTCCACGAGCAACTGGAAATATTGACATATCAATTCCACAAGCAGCCCAGAGAATTCTAGATGGCTGGCTACAATGAGGCTCTCTACCATTTGGATGATCGTATCCAAAATGTAAATATTGAGGGTTACAAACAGGGATGGTTGAATGCCTTAGGTGTACTGCAACTGGAACAGGGTCATTACCTGTGGGATTACCATAATCCTGGGCTGCTCGACCTACCAGTGCCACCATTCAAGCTTGATATGAGTTGGATCCCTGCTCGGGCCATCCCTCGGTGTTTGATTTCCAAATACCTTGGCGATTACAATCTCCATTCCAATGTTGAGATATCTCGTCCCGAGCACCTACTAGATCGACCATCTGTGATGAACATCAGGATGCTTAAAGATCTTAACTTCATAAATTCCCCTCATGCTTTAAATGATCCACCTGCTGGCGAGGAACATGTTTCAAAAGCAGAGGGGAAGAAACCAATAGAATAGGAATCTTGATGTAATAAATTTGTATTTCATTCTTGATGTATTTTGTTCTACATTTAATGAAATAATTTTATTTACAAATCTTGACTGCCATTGTCTTATAATTATAAAACACTTTACATCTGTGCATGTATATCTGTTAAAAAGATAACAATATTGTGTTATTTGTCGATCAACTTATTGTCGACTAGTTTGAATTTGTGGCAATCTTTTGACAACTAAACAAACTTAATGATGTTTTGTTTCTTGACCAACTTAGTAGTAATTTAAAAAGTTACGAGTATCAAAAATTTTGCTCGATCACTTTCTCGTATTCATAAAATGTTTCCGACCAACCAAGGTCGGTAAAATTTCCTTTTCGACCAACTACAGTTAGTGGTTTTTTTCTTAATGAGAAACTTTGGTACTTTTTGGAATAGTTTTACTTCCTAACCAACCTTAGTTGGCATTTTTAATTATAGATTTTACTTCCCGACCAACCTTAGTTGGCGTTTTCGGGAATATATTTACTTCCCGACCAACCTTAGCTGGCGTTTTCGGGAATACATTTACTTCCTAACCAACCTTAGTTGGCATTTTTAGGAATACATTTACTTCATAACCAACCTTAGTTGGCATTTTTAGGAATACATTTACTTCCTAACCAACCTTAGTTGGCGTATAGATTTACTTCCTGACCAACCTTAGTTGGCGTATAGATTTACTTCCCGACTAACCTTAGTTGGCGTTTTCGGGAATAGATTTGAGTAGTCCGAGTTTTGCTGAGTAGTGTGTAGCACTAGTATTCCGCAAAAAAATTCCAACAAAAGGAAAGAACTGGGCAGAATATTGTCACTTTATTCATACTGACGAAACTGCATTACATGAGAGTTTACATTACTGATAATATTTGCGCAGGTGTTCTGCATTCCATGCATTCTTAAACTCCTCCCCTTCTAAAGTTTCTATTTTTTATGTCCCTGGTCGAACAACTTCCTTAACTCGGTAGGGTCCATGCCAGTTCGCTTCCAATTTGTTGTGCTTTTGAATCATTTTCTTTAGCACATAGTCTCCTTCTTTCAGGTCGTACTTCTTCACTCTCTTGTTGTAGAACAAAGCTGTTCGTTGCTGGTAAGCAGCATTTCTAATGGATGCTTCTTCCCTAACCTACTCGAGCATGTCCAAGTCTAACCTTCTCATTAAATCGCTAACAGGGGAATTGAAATTCAATATTCTATGTGTTAGGAGACCCAATTCGGCGGGTATAACAGCTTCACTTCCAAATGCTAGGATATATGGAGATTCCCCTGTTACTGCTCGGGGAGTAGTTCGATAAGCCCATAGCACTGATTATAGCTCGTTGATCCAGTTTGCTTTCGTATCATTCAGTCTTTTTTTCAAACCATTCAGCAGCGTTCTGTTTGTCACTTCAGTTTGTCCATTGCTTTGAGGATGGCCTGGTGCCGAGTGGATCTTCAAGATATTTGACTAATGACAATAGGCAGCGAATTCCTCGTTGTCAAATTGTGTTCCATGGTCTGTGATGAAGGCATGAGGAAGACCATATCGACAAATGATGTTCTTCCAAATAAATTAGTACACCTTGTCGTACGTCATATCAATGAGAGGCTCAGCCTCAACCCATTTAGTAAAATAATCCACAGCGACCACGAGATACTTAAATCTTCCCCTGGTTGTCGGCAGTGGCCCGACCAAATCTATTCCCCATATGGAAAATGGCCAATGGGAAGTAATGGGTGTCAATAATGCTTGGAGAGTTCTTTGGATGGAGGAGAAGCGCTGACACTTGTCACATTTTTTGGCATAGGCTATACAATCAGCTCTCATCGTCGGCTAGTAGTATCCTTGAGTCATCATTCTTTGTAAAAGTGTTCGACCTGCTACATGGGCTCCACAGGACCCTTCATGGACCTCTTCAATCAAATCTTTCACCTCGGTGGGATGCACACATCTTTTTAAACCTGCTGTAATTCCTCGTCTGTATAGAATACCATTAGTCAGTACATAACGAGCAGCCTTAAACTTTAGTTTCTTGGCTGCAAGTTTATCAGTTGGTAATTCCCCTTTCTCAATATATGCCCTGATGGGATCCATCCATGATGATCCTAAATCGATGGTATTAAAGTTTATCGTCAGATCTTCATCTATACTCCGACCAACTAAAACTTCAATTAGGATTGTTCTTCGTAGCTCGGTACGAATAGCTGATGCTAATCGATCTAAGGCGTCTGGTCTCGCATTCTCCATTCTTGGTATTCTGACCAGCTGAATAGCAGCAAATTTTGACACCAGCTCCTTTGCCTTTGCATGATATCTGATCATTAATTCTCCTTTGGCTGCATATACTCCCATCATTTGATTTATGACCAATTGCGAGTCACTGAAGACAATAACTTGTTCTGCCCCCATGGTTTTTGACAAACTAAGACCTGCAATCATGGCTTCATATTCAGCCTCATTATTCGAAGCATTGAATTGGAAACGTAGGGCGTATTCCATGTCGACCTCGTCCGGACTATTCAAAACTATCCATGCGCCACATCCTGTAGTGCAAGATGAACCATCCACATATAGACTCCATATAGGTAACTCGTCTTCAAATTTCTGATCTGACAGAGTTCCTCGGTGGAAAATTTGTTGCTTCCTTTCACCATCTCCTGATATTTCTTGCTGTTCGTCGATCATCTTTTCTTGCCCTTTTACCAACTTAAGCTGGTATGGGCTTGAATTTGATGATTCTGTGACATCTACTTCCCCTTTTACCAAGCTAAGTTAGTCTGGGCTTGCATTTGATGATCCTGTAACATCCACAGGTTGATCAGTGAGTAACTTTTGCTCCTCGGGGGTATCAGGATAGGTGAACTCTGCTATAAAATCAGCTACCGCTTGCCCTTTTAACGATGATCTGGGTTCATAAACTATATCATATTCACCAAGTTCTATTGCCCAGCACATCAATCTTCCTGATTTTTCTGGTTTATGAAGGGCTTACCTTAATGGCATATCAGTATATACTACTATAGTATGAGCTTGGAAGTATGGCTTCATTCTTCTACTTACCTCGATCAATGCTAGTGCCAATTTTTTCAGCCTTGGATATCTGATCTCTGCTCCTCGGAAGGCCTTACTTGTGTAGTAGATTGGTTTTTGTACTCCATTCTCCATTCTTATCAATGCCGAACTAATTGCATTCTCGGACACTGCCAGATACAAGTATAATTTTTCTTCCATTACTGGCCTGGATAACAACGGAGGTGCTCCCAAATATTTCTTCAAGTCTTAGAAAGCCTTCTCACATTCATTATTCCATTCAAAAGTCTTTCGGAGCGTCTTGAAGAATGGGAGACATCGATCAGTTGCTCGCGATACAAATATGTTGAATGCTGCTACTCGTCCTGTAAGACTTTACACCTCTTTCTTCGTCGTTGGGGATCGCAACCCTAACAGAGCTTTGATCTTTTCAGGGTTAGCTTCAATGCCTCGCTGATTGACAATGTACCCGAGAAACATGCCTTTTCGTACTCCAAATATGCACTTGGTCGGGTTCAACTTCATTTGATATTTATCCAACTAATCAAAGGTTTGGCCTAAGTCAAGTAGATGATCGACAGCTTTCTTGATATTTGTCAGCATATCGTCAATATAGACTTCCATATTGCAACTGATTTGTTCTGCAAACACTTTGTTCATCAGCCGCTGATATGTTGCACCTGCATTTTTCAAACCAAAAGTCATAACATTATAACAATAAGTTCCCCTAGGGGTAATGAAAGAAGTACTCTCCCTGTCTTCAGGTTTCATTTTAATCTGATTGTAACCAGAATAAGCATCCATGAAGCACAGCAGCTCGTGTCCCGAGGTAACATCCACTAGTTGATCAATTCGGGGCAGCGAAAAATGATCCTTTGGGCATGCTTTGTTGAGGTCAGTGAAGTCTATACACATCATCCATTTGTTGTTCTTCTTTTTCACCATCACCACATTTGCTAACCAGTCTGGATATTTAACATCTTCAATAAAGCAAGCTTTCTGGAGCTTCTCGACTTCCTCCTGTATAGCTTGATTCTTTTCGAGACTAAATAATCTTCTTCTCTATTTCACAGGCTTGATCTCTTTATTCACATTGAGTTCATGACATAAGAAATTTGGATCTATCCCGGGCATATCCTCATGACTCCACGCAAAAGTTTTCTTTCTGCTTCTTAGGAAAGTTATCAATTCCTGTTTTAGTGAGGCTTCCAATGACGAACCTACTTGAGTAGTTCGTTCAGGGTGCTCATCGTCCAAAATGATGTTTTCAGTAGCTTCCACCACTTGACCCTTCACGAGTTGCGACTTATCTCTGGGATCTAATGTTTCAATTTCTGCACCTTCATCCACTTGATAGGTAGTGGTCTTTTTCCTTGATTCCTCCATTTCCTCTTGCTCGGCGGATGAATAATAGCATTCCCGAGCTACTTTCTGATCACCTTTCACAACTCCTACTCCAAAATTTGTTGGAAATTTTAGGCATTGATGTACCGTAGATGGTACAACCTAGAACTTCTTCAATCCTACTCTTCCCATGATGATATTGTATGCTGATTGAACATTCTTATCCATCACGAAGAAGCGTATTCTTTCTGTTTGACAAGCAGGCCACGTACCAATGAATATATCCAATTTGATCGTCCCAAGTGGAAATACTTTCTCACCAGCAAAACCGAGGAGGGGTCTATGATAAGGCTCCAGTTGAGATAACTTTAAATTTAAACTGTCGAAGCACGAGTAGAACATGATGTCTGCCGAGATACCATTGTCTACCAGTACTCTTGAAATCATTACCTCCTTCATCCTCATTTTGATCACCAATGGGTCATCATGAGGATATAGAACACCTGCGAGGTCGTTCTTTGAGAAACCAATGGCCAATTTCTCTTTATTTACCTTTCTCGGGAGATCCTCCTCAGCTAGATTTATTCGTTGAATGTATGAGCAAGCTTGAGCCTCACAGAGGTAAGCTTTTCTCTCTACAGTAAGGTCTCCTCCTCCTGCATCTCCGCCTGTAATAACATTACAGTCAAATGACTCAAAGCGTATTGAAAATACCTCACGTTCTGGCTGCCTTGGTCTCTTGGGAAGATCGGGGTCGTCTTCTGGATCAACTTCATGGTCTCTTTTCTTGTTCTCCTCTTCTTGACGAGGAGATCTAGACCTCTCTCTTGTTCGGTCGTTGTTTCTCCTTTCATTCCTCCGATCAACATACTTTGCCAGTTTTTCTCGTCTGATGAGTGTTTCAATTTCATTCTGAAGAGCTATGCAATTTTTGGTCATATGGCCATGATCTTTATGAAACTCGCAATATTTTGCCTTATTCCTCCTGTCAGGGTCTGCCTTCATTTTCTCTGGCCAGTTTAATTCCTCGTTGTTCTTGATTTCTTCTAGAACATGGTTGATGTCTTTCTTCAAAGGAGTATAATTATCAAATTTCTTCAATACTTCCCATGACGACCTTGTTTTTGAGTGTTTGTCACTACCATTATTTTTATGCTCTTTTTTCTTAGCTTTATTACCGTCCACCTTGGTTTCTTTGGCATCCATATTCTTCTTCGTAACCATAGCCTCCTCGGCATTCATAATCTTGGCCGCTTTTCCCATTAGATCTGACATGGTTCTAGGTGGATCTTTGGCCAAAGTGTAGTACAACTTGTTGGGCAGTAGTCCACTCATCAAGGCGGTAATTGCTGTCTTTTCCTCATAATCAATGACTTCGAGTTTCTCGTTATTAAAACAAGTTATATAATCTCTGGTACTTTCACCAGCTTTTTATCTAACACTTAACAAATGCGCTACTCATTTAACTGGCTTTGCCCCAAAACATAAATTCCCAATGAATAACTCGGCCAGTTGAAAAAAAGTTAAGATCTTACCCCGAGGAAGATTATTATACCATATTTGAGCAGATTCGGTAAGAGTTCCCGAGAATGCTCTGCATCTCATCTCATCTGGAACAGCATAGATGTCGGCTGCAGCTTGGCATTATTCTATATGAAGGACAGGGTCGGTCTTTCCATCATATTTGGGGGTCACAACAGGTGCTTTGAACTTTGATGGTGTTGGAAAATCTACAATGGCCTGGACAAAAGGTGTTCCTTGAATAAAAGTTTGTTGTAGAGGGTTCTTGGCTTTAGCCATTTCCCCTAATCTATCCTCCAGCCTCTGAATAGAGCCTTTCCACGCATCATTTCCTTCCTCGGGCCTGTTGGTTCGAGCAACTGATCGCGTTGATGTGGCTTCTTGGGATCTATCTTGACGAGCAGCTGGTCGCGACTGGGCAGATCCTTCCCTTAAGTCTGATGGTCATCGAAAACTCCTCGATGCGGCTCTAGGAGGACTTTTGCTCCTCCTAGGACCTAAACGATCAAAGGGAGATACTCTGCTTAATCTTTCTAGCGCAATAGTCCTTTCTGGAGAGAGAGTGATACGTTGTTCTGAATCTGTGGCTCGTACCGACGAAGTTCATCCAGGTTGATAAGAAAAATCTTCAGACTCCTCAGTACTATATGAATCGGTACGCCTAGTACGCGAAGAAAGCAAACGGGTATTTCTTTGAATACTTCGCTGCCCTGAATGGGTTGGTGCACCGCCATGGAGGGTTTGTATGAGTTGTCGCATAGTTTCTTGCATGACTGTCTGGCCTTGGGCCAGATTTGTCATTATTCCAGCCAGATCTGGAATATTTGGCGGAGCAGATGGATTTGGAGGGCTTCCAGCGTTTCGATTACTGGGTTCTGGAATATCAGCCATTTGTGATGAATTATTTTTGATGAAAAACGATATCACCAGTCGTTTCCCACAGACGACGCTAATCTATTGGAGTAAAAAATTAGATTATATATAATTATTTAATCACAGATAAAATAAAGTGAGACCAAGAAATTTTAAAGTGGTTCAGCCTTATAAGAATGGCCTACGTCCACTGTTTCTGTTATTGCTGACTGTTTGGGAATTCTCGATTACAAATCTTATCCAGAAATTTCGGTCCCTTTACAATGAGGATAACACAATGTATTTATAGCCCTAAGGCTGTCATGTGAAAGGGTAATACATTCAATGCCCCTTAAGCGTATACATCTTTTTGATAATAATAAGCTTTTAATGCGCAGTCAATCTGTTGGTTATCCTGCTATTAATGCTTTGTTCGAGGTGCAGCTCGGACCGCCTAAGCTGCTAGGACCGCCTAAGTAGCTCGGTACTCAAAAGTTCCTTGGAAAGTTCTCGTTGGTCGGAGCGTCTGATTTGATCGGGGAAGCAGAGTTCCTCGTTGCAGTATGGTTCCTCGGAGTCTAGGTGTTGTTCGAAAATGTTTGTTGTTGACACGCAGATTGCCACGTGTCTTCACTCAATTGAGCCATGTCAGCAGACTAAATTTGGTATCAACAGCTTACATAACTCCTTCTTAAGATATCACTCTTTCTTATTAATGTTATCGAGGAAATGGTATTAGTTTAAATGATCCTAAAGGCTGTATTTATAGTTTTCCAAAAATATACCGGCGCTGACACGTGTCTTGCTGACCAAGCTTTTAGAACGGTGAGTCAGCATTGACGTGTCAGGTAACAGAGGTGTCTTGCACTCTTATTTCACCGAACTGCGACACATGTTTTGGCTTTAGCTATATCGGCGACACATGTAAGCACGAGGTGTCAATTAAGGGTATATGGATAATTTTACACATGAAGGGCATTTTGGTAATTTCACACTATATATTTTTAATATTTCTTAAAGGTCCTTGAAAATATTTTATTTACAAAAATGTCCTTTTTTATGTTTTAATTTTGGTGCCTAAGACTCTCTTAATTAGTGTTGATGTAAAAAACTAGACTAGGCTAATTATTTGATGAGAGATAAATAGAATTAAGACACGAGATTTTTAAAGTGTTTCGTCTTCATGGAAAAGCCTACATCCACTATTATGTATTGCCTTGGGATTGTTCAATTGCCTCTCTTTTCGTGTGTCCCTGTATGTAGGGTTTACAATGTATTTATACCCTTAGGGGGTGTACAAGAGCTGTAATATCAAAGGATGGAATGTCTTTGTATCGTAAACATTTACATCTGTACAATCATTAATAAATACAACTGTTGGTGTATGCCTTTCATGTTGGTTGGCATCCCGGGTGTTGGTCGGTATTCCTAGAGTTGGTGGGTATTCCATCCTTAATGACTAGGATTAATCTCCCACTGTATAACACGTGTCAGTATCTGAGTGGTCCATGTATATGAATAATTTTTGGTGTCAATAGAAGATCCCAATGTTTCATGCTTGAAGTTTTTACAAGAGTATGGGGTATTTAGCTCTTAAAGTTGCTCGGACAATAATTTTTGGCTTGGTCGGTTATCAACTTCCCGTACTTGTAAAATTTAATGGTTTAGTTATGGGGATATAATGCGCGTGGCATTTTTAAAATTATCCACCACTTTAACGAATCATTTTTGGGCAAATCCGTCTTTTCTACCTTTTAGTTGCCACCAGTTCAATCGACGCTGCCTTTTAATCATTACTTTTTTTATTTATTTTCGAGGCGACTTATAAAAAGAAAAAAAATCCACGAACTTTTTCCATCTCAAATCTTCTGAGTGTTTTTGGGCTACAGTGTCTTCAAGCTTTATTTTTCTTTCTCGAACGATCATTTTATGTTCTTCAGTTCTTGTTTAATCCTTAATTCCTGTAAGAATTCTTTTTTTTCTCTTTTATTCTTCATCATGGTTTACTCTGTTGATTCTCTTGATGAAGTCAGAAATGTGGGTTTACTTTTCTTCCTAACCCACTGTGTCTTGAATTTTATCAATACTTTGATGTTGTCCCAGCTAGGATAGCCCCCAATACTTGGAGGGTTGTGAATGGGTTATATAGATTGAATCAAATTCATGAAACCCATCTAAGGATTCAAAAGATAATATTTTCTTATAAGTGGGTAACTAGAGATACCAATTTTTATTTAAAAACTAGGGCTATAAATAAAGCGTTAGTAGTTAATCTTCTAGACTCCAATAGGGACTAGTTTGAGCATGGGGTTATTGTAAAAAACTGGCAGTATGCCCCTTTGACAGGAAATACTGAGTACCAGAGGCCTAGGTGCACTCTTTTTAGCAATAGGATAGGTTATTCTTGATTTAATTGCTTTGCCTTGTACATATCTTGTTTAAATGTTACACTAATTATTGCTTTGTAACTTCTTATTGCAGTTGATCAGAAGACAAGTTGCCCCAAGAAAATTTAGGTGAATTTGAGGGAGTTGAAGTTTATTTGGGGACTTCATCAAAGGATTGACGAGGAGCACGTCAGGTCTTTATCTTATTTGCTGCAGTATAAGAACATCATCTCTTCCTTCATTGCTCATCCTAATCCTTCCCCTGTAATTGACCTTATATAAGGACCTACTTCTACTTCCTCAGCTACTGCATCTGGCGGTGGTGTTCTTGCTGCCCTATCCCCTTCCTCCTTAGATTTAAATTTTCCCCTTGCTACATCCATGGGGAATAGGAAGATTCCCAACATTTTGGGAGATATTGCTACCAACCCCCTACCAAATGTGCTGATACATGGGTGAAAAATACAAATGAGATTAGGAAGAAACCTCTAACCAAGCAAACTGACGAGAGCTCCCTGATCAGAATAAAGAAAGGGTTACCTTCTAAGTTAACAGAAGGTTCTTCTACTCATCCCGACCAATGTGAGTTAGTAGACATATCTTCTTCTGCCTCTCCAGTGGTTCTTAGCCCTGAATTGGCAAGACAATTAATAAAGTCTAGGACTTTGCCAGACCACAGGAGTGCTGCTGCTGCATTGCCTCACTCCAAGAGTTCTGACAGGGCTGCTCAAAGCCTTGCTATGATATATTCTGTTTACCTTCTTTAATTATCGTATCTGGATTTGTTCTTCATAATACTGACTTTCCTTATTATTCTTATGCAGTTCCCCGTTGAGTTCAATAATATGTTGGAGAAAGATGAGTCTTTGAGAGCTTCTTCCTCTAGTGAAGTTGAAGAAGCTTTCAACGAGTTGAAAAAGTCTTTGCTTAAATCCCAACAAGCCTTGAATAATGAGTAAATGAAATAGGATGGTAGGATAAAAGCTGCTGAGACTACTCGGGGTTTGGCTGACACATTACAAAAGGACTTAAATGCTGAGAAAGTCAAGTCTGCCCAACTTTAGAAGGACCTGGATGCTGAGAAGGTGAAGAGAGTTAAGGCAAGAGAGGTTAGCTCTAGAAAAGGATGGGATAAGGTCTTTGGTGCAACTTCTTCGCAAATTGAGTTTGCGAAGAAAAAGTGCTTCAAGGATGGATAGTCTACTGCTTTGGTGGAGGTTGGCACTCTAAAGGATTTCGAGTTATTCTCTCGGCATGATCCTGGGACTCCTCCAAACCTAGATGAGGGAGTTGATGATGGGGGTTCCAGTGAATCTTTGATAATGATGGAGTTTGTCGATCAATACTAGGATGTTGAATCTACTGCGCCCTTCAAAGTTAATCCTCCTCCTCTTTCAACTCCCGCTTCAGCTAATCCTGAAGCAGATAAGAAGAAGGTATAAAATCAAGCATCTTTTATTTTATTTTTCAATAATTATACGTTTTCCTTTTTTGAAGATGTATCTATACTTCCCTTTCTATTAATGAAAATATATATTTTTATGTTCCTTTGATTGCATTTTTTCAATACTTTGCATCTTGTTGATTGATGACTTTCTTTTTCTGAATAGTTTATGGATAAATTGGAATACCTCTCATTTACTGACTTCGAGCTACCAAATATATATGTAATGATATTTTCAAAGTTGGTCACTTATCTTTGACTGATACCGACCTACTAGAGTTGTTAGGGGAAGGGGTATCCGAGCAAGCCAAAGAGGCATATATTCTGAAATTCTGTTACTAAAGACGTTTATTAAAAATAAACTATTTAAGTAACTCCAATCTGTTATTTTGAGAAACTCTTTTCTTGAAAAACCAAAACTATTTGAACACAAGATGTGTTTAACACAACAGTATGTACGAGATCTATTCAAGATTTTACTAACAAGTTTATAAAAAAGTTTTAAACAAACTTTAAAACCCAGCACAACCAAGAATGAGATGAGAAGATGTAGGAAGATTAAGTACAAGATTTTACGTGGTAAAACCTCACCAATTGAGGAAACATCCACGACTCCCTCTACGGAGTAAAACAAAAATCCACTATAAACAAATTTAACAGTTACAAACTATATAACAAACATGCATACAACTCATACCTATATAAGTTTAGGAATGTACCCTCTGGTGTCCTTATAACTTCTCTGCAGTTCTGATTGTTGATGTTGTCCTCTCAGTTTGTTAACTCCAATTTGTTCAAGCTCATTACGTCGAATCTTTATCTCAAGATCTTATTACCAACACTTTTCGTGTTGTAGTGTGAAAGTGTTTGTGGAGGTTCTTTCTAACACATGCATGCACACACACACACACACACTTATCATGTACAAACAGTCCTAGCAAATTACAAATAAGTCTATATGCTGTGAGTTTTATTTTTCTCTCTTCTCACAAAACATAACCTTTTTGACCTTTAAAACAATCCCAGAATCCACGGATACCTTGCTTAGAAGACAGTCAAGGTCTTAATCAATCTCAGAGTTTAGAAAAGTTTTTCGAGATTGAAAACCTCCAAGTGTGATTCCAAACTAGGTCTAAAGTCTTGTTTGAAGAGAACTAGAAACAAAAAATATTTTTGTTGATTTCAAAGTTAAAAATATTTACAGAAAACGAATCAACAAAATATTTCTCAAGATGATAAACAAACATGCAAATTAAGTTTAATATATCATTAAAAACTTAGATCTGAAAGTTTCAATATACTAGAACAACAGATCTAAGAAAATGATTAAGTTGGAAACAAGATCCAAAGAAGAAGAGGTTACAGCAACAAACCAACTCTCAAATCATCTCTCAAAAACACTCAAACACTCAATGTTGTGTTTGGTAAAGTATAGAGGTTTGAAGGTTTGTATTTTGTTTGAAATGCATAGACGATTTAGGGTTAGGGTTTCTAACTCTTCCTCTCTCTTCTAGTTTCTCTCTTCTCTCAACTCTCTCTTTATTTTCTCTCAAATGACAAAATAACCAAAGTCTCAGAAAGCTGAATAAGGGGCTCCTTTTATAGGAGGCTGAGAAGGTTCGAGACCGAGGGCCAAAATCAAGGGTCCAGATAGAGTCAAGATGGATTGAATAAGATCCAAGGGCATACGATAAGCGGTGGTTAAAATGCTTCTGATTGGTTCAAAAGGTAATCACAGGGATTATGATAGAAGACATGCAGATCGTTGATTACATATGATCCAAGGGTTGAAAGCAGGCAAAGTTTTACTCTCTTCAAAGAAACACACTTCTCACCAATCAGAGGGTGACAAATGTAGGTCAATAACACGAGATGAAACGCGCGTCAAAATAATTACAATGTAAACCTTGAAGTCTCTGCCGCTTTTGGTTTCTACCCAAACCAACTTTAGAGAGTTAAAACAATATTTCTAAAATAGCATATTTACCCCATAACCTTTTAAAAGCAAGTTTAATTAATAAAACCTTATTTTAAAATGTTTTAAAAAATCCCAAAAAATATTTAAAAATCAAATTTAGGGATTTAAAAACACTCAACATATATACACACACTAATATGCAACAAGACATGTAAATGAATCATTTTACTGTGTGTGAGTGTTGGTAATTAAATCTAGGTCTCTTCAATCAAAGATGAAATAGTAATTCAAGCTCTGAGGTTCTTTGGTTTCTAGGTTAGACATAATTTTGTCACAATTTCCAAACTAGATGAACTCTTATACAATATAATATCATGTGAGTCAAGAGTATAAGGGTTCAATCTCCCCCTTTGGAAATATGAGACAAAATCTCCTTTGAGTCAACTAGGACTTGTAGGGCAACAAAAAGAATAAGAAAAACCTATTCCTATAAAGATTCTATCTACCCAAATCCTAGAAAGAAAAAGTACATAACTCAACTATTAACAATTGAATACCCTATTACATCGGTTGAGTATGACTGTACAGAAACCTGTAATAATCACTAAGATCAAGCTGTTTAGCATATATAAACAATCATTAGAGACTCAAATTTCTCCCCCATTTTGTCTCAAATGGACAAAGGGAAAAAAACTTGGATAATCAGCAAAGGTATTACTCAGCACAAACCATACCAATAGATTTACGCAAGGAAATGGATCTATTATAATCAAGAGGTTTGGTGAACATATCTGCGAGTTGCAAATCAGTAGGAATATAATTGATTTCTAAATCCTTAGTTTCAACCAATTCGCGTATAAAGTGATGTCTAATTTTTATGTGCTTTGTTCGCGAGTGTTGAACATGATTTTTGGAAATATTAATTGCACTTTGATTATCACAATAGAGATACAATTGCTTTTCTTGAATACCATAATCACTTAGCATTTGTTTAAGCCACATTAATTGAGCACAACAGCTGCCAGCGACTATGTATTCAGATTCGGCTGTCGAGAGTGATGTGCAGTTTTGTTTCTTACTACTCCATCCTACCAAGTTATTACATATATAATAACATGCTCCTGAAGTGCTTTTACTATCATCAGTACACCCAGCCCAGTCAGCATCAGTGTACCCAATTATAGTGCTTGGTGTGTCATTAGTGTACCAAAGTCCTAGATTTAGAGTGCCTTTTACATATTTAATGATACGTTTAACAGCATTAAAATGGCTCTCTTTAGGGTTATTTTGATAACGAGCACATACACACACATCATACATAATATCAGGACGTGAGGCAGTAAGATATAGTAAGGTTCATATCATACTAAGATACAGAGTAGGATCTATGGATTTTCCATTTTCATCTTTAAAAAGTTTTAACGTAGTACTCATGGGCGTTTTAGCATCTTTAGCACTCTCGAGGCCAAATTTATTTACTATCTCTAAAGCATACTTGGATTGCGATACAAATAATCCTTCTGAATTTTGTTTGACTTGGAGGCCTAAGAAGAATTGTAACTCCCCCATAAGAGACATTTGAAATTACTTATGCATAGTTTCAGAGAAGGATTTGACTTCTGAGGGAGAAGTTGATCCAAAGATAATATCGTCAACATAAACTTGAGCAATAATAATGTGTTTGTCAAAATGTTTGACAAAAAGAGTTTGATCATTTCCACCTCTTTTGAAACCTTTATCTAAGAGGAAATTGGAAAGACGCTCATACCAAGCTCGAGGAGCTTGTTTAAGGCCATACAAAGCCTTTTTGAGACGAAATACATGATTTGGATATTAAGGGTAAATGAACCCTTTAGGTTGTTCTACATAGGTCTCTTTAGTCAATATTCCATTAAGGAATTCAGATTTGACATCCATTTGGTAAAGTGTAAAATGCATGTGGCAGGCTATAGCAAAGAGCAGACGAACAGATTCTAAACGAGTAACAGGAGTAAAGGTCTCGTTAAAATCTATTCCTTCAATTTGAGAATATCCTTGAGCAACTAATCTAGCTTTATTTCTAATGATTATCCCATTTTCATCAGACTTATTTTTAAAAATCCAACGCGTGCCAATAACCTTTTTGTGATCAGGACGAGGAACAAGATACCAAACATCATGAATGACAAATTGAAGAAGTTCTTCCTGCATAGCAGAAATCCAGTGAGAGTCATTCAATGCCTCATTTACATTCTTTGGTTCCACTAGGGAAACAAAACATTCATAATGTGCATAGTTTATTAGTTGGGATCTTGTACGTACTAGCTCACTAGGGTTACCAACTACGTTATTTATGGGATGATCTTTAGAAACCCAGTTAGGTACTTCAGGTGTTTCTATTGGTAATGAATCATCTATTTCAGGAGAGTTATTTTCTAAAATGTTTGTAGGCTCTTCCTCAATAGTTGATTCACTAGTCTTACTCTCTATAGTAGTGTCACTCACAATTACATTTATGGATTCCATCAAGGTTTTAGTGCGAAGATTATACACTCAATAGGCTCCTCGGCTCTCAAATTTGGATAAGTGTTCCCTATCTTTGCATACATAACAAGTATTACCAAAAGTTCTAAGGTACTTAAGATTGGGATTTTTCTTGTACCAAAGTTGGTAAGGAGTTTGTTTGGAATTCTTTCTAAGATAGACCCTATTTATGATGTGACAAGCAGTACGAATAGATTCTACCCAAAAATACGTAGGTAAATTCTTGGCATGTAACATAACACGTGCCATCTCTTGAAGGGTACGATTCTTTCTTTCGGTAATTCCATTTTATTGAGGAGTCTTAGGAGCACTGAATTCTTGTTTGTAACCATTATAGTCACAGTATTCAATAATACCAGTGTCTTTGAATTCACCACCTCTGTCACTACGGATTCTATTTACTTGAGTGTCCTTTTCATTTTCAATCCGGAGAAAATTTTTTAGGAAAGTTTGAAAAGTGTCAGACTTTTGTTTTAAAAAGGCTACCCAAGTAAATCTGGTGAAGTCATCAACCATAACTAAAATATAACTGTGTCCACAAAGACTAACAGTTTGGGAGGGACCCATTAGGTCCATATGGATGAGCTCCAAGGGATTTGAGGTAAGAATATCATTAACTTTCTTATGAGGTGCCTTAACAATTTTACCTTCCTGACAGTAACCACAGACTATGTTAGGAATGGGTTTGATTTTAGGAACTCCTATAACTATTTCCTGAGAGGTAAGTCTACTAAGGTTATCGTAATTTATATGACCCATTCTGTTATGCCATATCTCGTTGTCATCCATTCTGGCAACATTACAGATTTCATATTTATTCATGACAATATAGCAATTGTCAGGAGTTCTGAATCCTGTAATTATGCATTCACCTTTATCATTTAAAATTTTGCAATTGTTCTTTGAAAAGGTAACAGTATGATCTGAGTCACAAAATTGCGATATGCTAAGTAGATTTGCCTTAATACCTTTAACTAGAAGGACATTTTCAAGAACAGGAAGTCCATTTTCTTGGAGAGTTCCTTTGCCTATGATTTGAGATGAAACTCCATCACCAAAAATGACTTTACCACCAGCAAAGTTGGTTTTGTTTAAAAGTTTAGTTTCATCCCCAGTCATGTGCTTAGAACATCCAGAGTCTAAATACCAACCAGATGATGTGTGTTCAGCTTTTAAAGCAGTAAAAAAAATGTTACACTTCATCTGAGGCAATAGATCATCTTTTCCAACCCATATTGCTCTAGTTTTCATTTTGCGCTTATTAGCTCTCAATTGATAAAATTTGCGATCATTAGATTTTTGTTGAAAAATGTTTTGCGCATGATTTTGAGTTTTATGAAAAACATGAGCATTTGGTTTAGGAAAGTTCTTAGGATTCCTTGTAGGAAATGTTCTCTTAGGTTTTGTCTTTCTCTTCCTATAATTAGAGTTTTTGTCAGGTTGTTTAGGAAGTACATAATTGTTTCGATTCCTTCTAGAATAGTTAAAGTTATGATAAATAGGATAACTATAGAAAGGTGTAATTTGTTTCCTAGCATAACAACTATCAAAAGAGTGACCGTATATATCACAGTAAGAGCAATAAAGATTGCTCAAGATTTGGGTCTCCTTAGGAAAGTCTCTAAACAAAGGTTTTGAGAAGTTTTGAGGTTGAACTTTATTCCTAGGTGTGACAGTCTTGAATGTAGACTCACTCTTCCTAATGGAGGGGCAAACATATTTAGCCTTAGGTGAACTTTCATGTTTAGAGCAACTTGATTCCCGAATGTTAAAATTTTGATGTTTTGAATCAAACTCAGTTTTTAGAGAATGAAAGTCTAGGCATGTTTCAATAGGCCTTTTGCCTCCTGACACAAACTTGATAGGTTCAAAAGATTTTGTTTGTGTTTTCAAATTGGGGCAAAACCCTATTCCAGTTCGATCATCAGAATTGGTTTTTGATTCAGCAACAAATTCATCAAAACATTTTGAATTATTTTCAAATTTTGTAAATTTTTTGAAAACAGTTGCTATCTTTTCTTTAGTTTGTTCCAATTCTAACAATGTCCCTTTGTATTTTTTCTCCAGAGTTTCATTCGTTTCTTTTAAATTTCTGAGTTTTTCATCAAACATTTTGATTTCTCTTTTATGAGTCAAACATTGGGTAGTATACTCTTCAGCATTTAGTTTAACCATTAGGCTTAGATCTTCTAACTTCTTAGTGAGATCTTTCACAATCTTTTCTAGTCTAGTGCTTTTCTTGAGAGTTTTAGCATAGAGAGTGTGAATATCTGTGAGGTCTTCATTGTCCGAGTCACTAAGTGTAGTGTGTGAAGTGACCCCTAGGGCTTCATTCTTTATCCTCACACACCCATTGACATCGTCATTATCGCTTTCCTTTTGACTCACACACCCCGAAGAACAAGTAGCAATATTCTCATTAATCAAAGCATCTAAACCAGTAACAGCAGTATTCGAAACATCAAAAGTAGAATTACTATATTCATCCTCATTAACAAACACAGGCATATCATCATTATAGATAATCTTGGCAAAAAAAGACATGCAAGGGTAAAAAACATCAGATGACTCAAGTTCCTCATTTTCAGATTCACTTGAATCACCCCATGTCTTGCAAATGTTGGCCCTAGTGTATTTGTTTTGAGTGTTCAAGTTAACTCTACAGTTTTGTGCAATGTGTCCTAGTTTACCACATCTATAGCATTCAGTCTTCTTAAGGTCTCTGTTAGGTCTAGTGTGAGAGTCCTTGGGATTTTTATCATGGCTTTTCTCATGAGGTCTGTGATTTAAAGGAGTTGGATAATTAGACTTGCCTTGTTTATTTGCCATGTTGTTTCGAAATTTAATGATTTTCTTAAACTGTTTTGACATTAAGGCAATCTGATTGTCCAAACTCTCTATATCGCATTCCTCATCAGAATCATCATTGGAAGTATTAAACTCAGGCTTAATCAATTTAGAAGAGAAGCTTAGATTGGAACTAGTCTGTTTCCTATGGGACTGAGTTAATTGTTTCTTAAATTCTAGTTCCATTTCCACAGTTCTTAACTTACTACTGAGTAGTTCAGGAGTGAGATTAATATCACACATTTCCTCAATATCATATCTTTTGTTATCAAATTTCTGTGGTAATGATCTTAGAATTTTAGACACAATTTCTTGTCTATCATAAGTTATCCCATTAGCATACAGTTTAGTCACAATATCAGTCAGGTTCATATAGAAATCATCAAATGACTCAGTCTCAGACATAATTAGGGAATTATACTGTTGAATGAGCAATTGAGTTTTAGCAGCTTTAACTCTAGTGTCACCTTCATGAGCAGTAACTAAAGTGTCCCAAGCTTCCTTATAAGTGGTACAGGATGAGATTCTTTTGAACTCATGTTCATTTATAGACATAAATATAGCATTCTTTCCTTTGTTATTATTTCGAGAAACTTGTTTCTCTTCTTGTGTGAACTCACTTAAAACTTTCTTAACCCTCTCATTACTTCCTTCAGTGGCTGGTTTTGTAGGAAAAATGTAACCATTTTCAACAATATCCCAGACATCATCTCCCAGAGTTCCTTGAATGAAATCAATCATTATTACTTTCCAGTAAGCAAAATTGGTTCCATCAAAGATAGGAGGTCTGGTCAAGTTACCAAATCTTTCATTTTTCTCGTCCATATTTGATTTTCAGAAAACAATTTCAGAAACATAGGATCTCTTTAAAAGAAGTATATCCCGCTCTGATACCAATTGAAATTCTGTTACTAAAGCCGTTTATTAAAAATAAACTATTTAAGTAACTCCGATCTGTTTTTTTGAGAAACTCTTTTCTTAAAAAACCAAAACTATTTGAACACAAGATATGTTTAACACAACAGTATGTACGAGATCTATTCAAGATTTTACTAATAAGTTTATAAAATAGTTTTAAACAAACTTTAAAACCCAGCACAACCAAGAATGAGATGAGAAGTTGTAGGAAGATTAAGTACAAGATTTTTACGTGGTAAAACCTCACCAATTGAGGAAACATCCACGACTCCCTCTACGGAGTAAAACAAAAATCCACTATAAACAAATTTAACAGTTACAAACTATATAACAAACATGCATACAACTCAGACCTATATAAGTTTAGGAATGTACCCTCTGGTGTCCTTATAACTTCTCTGTAGTTCTGATTGTTTATGTTGTCCTCTCAATTTGTTAACTCCAATTTGTTCAAGCTCTTTATGTCGACTCTTTATCTCAAGATCTTATTACCAACACTTTTCGTGTTGTAGTGTGAAAGTGTTTGTGGAGGTTCTTTCTAACACATGCATGCACACACACACACACACACACTTATCATGTACAAACAGTCCTAGCAAATTACAAATAAGTTTATATGCTGAGAGTTTTCTTTTTCTCTCTTCTCACAAAACATAACCTTTTTGACCTTTAAAACAATCCCAGAATCCACGGATACCTTGCTTAGAAGACAGTCAAGGTCTTAATCAATCTCAGAGTTTAGAAAAGTTTTTCGAGATTAAAAACCTCCAAGTGTGATTCCAAACTAGGTCTAAGGTCTTGTTTCAAGAGAACTAGAAACAGAAAACATTTTTGTTGATTTCAAAGTTAAAAACATTTACAGAAAACGAATCAACAAAATATTTCTCAAGATGAGAAACAAACATGCAAACTAAGTGTAATATATCATGAAAAACTTAGATCTGCAAGTTTCAATATACTAGAACAACAGATCTAAGAAAATGATTAAGTTGGGAACAAGATCCAAAGAAGAAGAGGTTACAGCAACAAACCAACTCTCAAATCATCTCTCAAAAACACTCAAACACTCAAGGTTGTGTTTGGTAATGTATAGAGGTTTGAAGGTTTGTATTTGGTTTGAAATGCGTAGACGATTTAGGGTTAGGGTTAGGCTTAGGGTTTCTAACTCTTCCTCTCTCTTCTGGTTTCTCTCTTCTCTCTACTCTCTCTTTATTTTCTCTCAAATGACGAAATAACCAAAGTCTCAGAAAGCTGAGTAAAGGGCTCCTTTTATAGGAGGCTGAGAAGGTTTGAGATCGAGGGCCAAAATCAAGGGTCCAGATAGAGTCAAGATGGATTGACTAAGATCCAAGGGCATACGATAAGCGGTGGTTAAAACGCTTCTGATTGGTTCAAAAGGTAATCACAGGGATTATGATTGAAGACATGCAGATCATTGATTACATATGATCCAAGGGTTGAAAGCAGGCGAAGTTTTACTCTCTTCAAAGAAACACACTTCTCACCAATCAGAGGGTGACAAATGTAGGTCAATAACACGAGATAAAACGCGCGTCAAAATAATTACAAAGGAAACCCTGAAGTCTCTGCCGCTTTTGGTTTCTACCCAAACAAACTTTATAGAGTTAAAAAAATATTTCTAAAATAGCATATTTACCCCATAACCTTTTAAAACCAAGTTTAATTAATAAAACCTTATTTTAAAATGTTTTAAAAAATCCCAAAAAATATTTAAAAATCAAATTTAGGGATTTAAAAACACTCAACATATATACACACACTAATATGCAACAAGATATGTAAATGAATCATTTTACTGTGTGTGAGTGTTGGTAATTAAATCTAGGTCTCTTCAATCAAAGATGAAATAGTAATGCAAGCTGTGAGGTTCTTTGGTTTCTAGGTTAGACATAATTTTGTCACAATTTCCAAACTAGATGAACACTTATACAATATAGACTCAAGTGAGTCAAGAGTATAAGGGCTTCGTATTCATCTGAAGTGTCTTCTTGATCATGCAGTGGCCAATAATATTGCCTACTTTGGAATGATTGAAGAGCTATAGGAAGAGCATAATGAAGCTAGGGGACTTTTGCTTGAAGATTATGAGAAGAAATTCCACGCTCTTAGTGAAGGGTGGGGCTTTGAGCAAAAGTTGGATAAATTTGCTTCTTATTTTTGAAAGTAAGAATTCTTGTTGAAACATGAGACAAATGAAGCAAGGGACATTGCCAAGCTTCTGGAGGAAGAAAATAATAACTTAAGAGATGAACTTGATGCTCTGAAGTCATCCACTGCTATTGTTTCTACTACAGATGAGGGTCATTCCTTCTTGGAGGCTGAAAATGAGAGGTTGAGTGAGGAGTTGGAGGCTTTGAAGAAAATAAAATCTGCTTCTTCATCTTCCCGAGCTAGAGTTAAGCCTGGCAGAGGTACTGGCCGAGGTACTAAAGAGGAAGTCAGGACCCAACAAGCCCTTGTTGATCAGCATGCACAGTTGAAAGCTAAAGATAAATCTATTATTGAGATGTCCTAGAAGCTACAGACCTTGTCTGAATAACTATCCACTAAATCTTCTTAGTTACAAGCTAAAGATGGCGTGTTGAAGAAAATGCATTCCCAGGTTGATAAATTAACCTTTTAATTTCATAAATAACCAAGGAAAGTCTAGACGGACAAATATAATTAAGCTCTGGGGCATCTTGGTGATATACTTCAACAAGCTAAGAATGAGAGCTACAAATGGGGTTGGATTAATGCTTTGGGAGTGATGAAAGTGGATCAAAACAACACATTGTGGGGATGGTATGATCCAGGCTTGCTTGAGCTTGCCTCCTTTTAAGTTAGATGTCAACTGGAATCCTATTAATATTATTCCTCAATGCTTGATTTCAAAGTACTTGGGAGATTACGAGCTTCATGATGAACTAGAGATCATCCGACCTCCTCACCTACTTGATCATCCTAGTAGCAGCAATACCAGAATGCTTCAGGATTTTAATTTCATCAACTCTCCTTATACTTTGGATGATCCTCCTGCTGGAATGGAACCTTTTTCAAAAGCTGAAGGGAAATATCTTGCAGAATAAATCTTTGTACTTTGTTTTGTTAATGCAGTCATGTATAATTGAATGAAATGGAAATTTGATTAACTTATCTTATGTTGAATGTTAATCCTTTCTTTATCATTAAATCTATTGATACACTTTGTTTAAGTTAAGTATCAATGATCAATGAGTGCAGATGTTATATTATCATACTTAGATTAAAATCTAAATTTAGAGCTAATTAGATGAATACATAGGTTCTACTAGCATACTTAGATTAAAATCTAAATTTAGGGCTAGTTACCCATATGTATCCAAAGGTTTTACTAATGCACCAAAGTATTAGATTTTTGCATTAAGTACCAATGGTGTGACCAGGCATTTGTGGAATATGAGCTTATGTTCCTCTTGAGGAACCTTTGCAACGTTTTTCCTGTACTTTGCCCAGTAAGATAAAGATCTTGCTCTATCCTTATGTTTGCAGACCAAGTTTCTTAAGGATTTTAACATCCTGTTGACTTGGACTTCATGTATTAACGATCAAGTTTAGGGTTGCTCCGAGCAACTTACTGCTTCTGTCGAGAAACTCTCAGGAGAATATTTGCTGAGCTGAGCAACAATTTTCTGAACCCATCAACAATTTATAACTTTTAACTTTCAAGATAATGTAGTGCATAACACGAGTACTCTAAAAAAAATGAACATAAAAAATGGAAAGAAACTAATTTTTTTATTAATATTGCAAGTTGAAAACTGATTACAACATCATGGATAATACTTTTGGAGATGCTTTACATCCCATGGGCTTTTGAATTCTTAACCTTCCAAGGTTTCAATGCAATAGGTTCCAGGTCGAATCACTGCATAAAAACAAAGTAGGCCCCATGCCAATTGGTTTCAAACTTGTTATTTTTCTGCAACACTTTCTTCAACACATAATCTCCTTCCATCAAGTTGGTCGGTTTTATTTTTTTATTATGAAAGCGAGTTGTTCTTTGCTGATAAGCCGCGTTGCACAGGGCATCATCTTCTCTTACCTCTTTCAGTATGTCTAGATCCAACCCTCTTATTAGGTCATTTATAGGAGAGTTAAAATTCAAAACTCTATGGGATGGTAAGCCTAGCTTGGCAATAACAACTTTAGTCCATAATGCTAACATATATGGGGATTCTTCAATTTCTATTCGTGGTGTTATTTTATATGCCCACAAGACAGAGTGTAGCTCGTTTATCCAATTTCCCTTGGCGTCATCAAGCCTTTTCTTCAACCCATTAAGCAAGGTTTTGTTCGTAACTTCAGTTTGTCCATTACTCTGAGGATGTCCAGGAGCAGAATGCAATATCTAAACATTGGATTGAGCACAGTAATTTTTGAACTCCTCATTGTCAAACCGTGTTCCATAGTCGGTAATAAAATCATAAGGGAATTCGTACCTACAAATGATATTTTTCCATATGAATTGATAGACCTTTTCATAAGGCATATCTATCAAAGGCTCTGCCTCCACCCATTTTGTAAAATAATCCACGGCGACCACTAAGTATTTAAATCTTCCTCGGGTGGCTAGCAGTGGCCCGACTAGGTCTATACCCCACATGGCAAATGGCCATGGTGAAGTAATTGGAATGAGAGCAACCTGTAGAGTTTTGCGAATTATAGAGAATCACTGATATTTATCACACTTCTTGGCAAAAGTTGAACGCTCTGCTCGCATTATTTGCTAGTAATACCTTTGAGTACTGATTCTTTGCAGAAGTGTTCTCCCTGCTATGTGCGATCCTCATGATCCTTCATGTACCTCCTGAATTAGATCTTGGATCTTTGATGGATGCAATCAACGTTGCAAATTGACTTTGAGTCCTCTCCTTTACAAAACACCTTTGTTTAACACATACTGAGTTGCTTTATACTTTAACTTATTAGATTCCTCCATATCTGATGCTAGAGTTCCTTCTTCAATGTATGCTCTAATGGGGTCCATCCATGATGGCCCCATGTCTATGGTAATAAAATTGATCATTAGATATTCATCTATGCGCCTATTAGCCAAAATCTCAATAGGGATAGTTCATCGGAGTTTAATTCTAGTAACAGAGGCTAGCCAAGCAAGGGCATCAACTCGTACATTTTCCAACCTTGGAATTTTGTACATCTGAATAGCTGGTAATTTTGCAATGACTTCCATCACCTTGGATAAATACCTGATTGTCAATTCTCCTTTGGCTCCATATAAACCCAATATTTGGTTTACTACCAGCTGAGAGTCACTGTGTGCCACAACTTGCTAGTCACTCAATGAGTGGGATAAACTTAAGCCTACATCAAGAGCTTTATACTCTGCTTTATTGTTTGAATCCTGGAATTAAAAACATAGTGCATGTTCAATATAAATACCATCAGGAGTGTTAAGTATTATACTTGATCCATTGTCGATTGAACAAGATGACCCATCAACGCATAAGTTTCATATGGGGACGTTATTGTCTCAACCTCCCGTAGTGGCATACTTTTCCCTTTTCTTCTTCATACTTCCTAGTGATCTCCTATGTTAAAGAAGAAAAGTCTAGTTGGTCTGCACTCGCTTATTCTGAAGAAAGTTCTTCGGGAGCTTTTCTAGTAACATTACCTTCTCCTTATTCTTGTTATATCTGATCATTTTGTTGCCCCGGGACCTCAGAGTAGGTGAACTCCGCTATGAAATCTGCTACTGTATGGCCTTTTAGAGAAGACCTTGGTTCATATATGATATCATATTCCCTCAATTCCACAACCCAGTACATTAATCTACCATATTTTTCTAGTTTTTGCAAAGCCCGCCTTAAAGCCATATCAGTGTAAACTATGAATGTATGGGGTTGGAAATAGGGTTTTATGAGTCTAGATGCTTTAATAAATGCCAATGCTAATTTCTCCAAGCAAGGGTATCTGATTTCTGCTCCTTGAAAAGCCTTACTGGTATAGTAGACGAGTTTTTGAACTCCATTCTCCTCTCGAATCAATACAGAACTCACAGCTGATTCAAAATAGCTAAGTACAAGTATAACTTTTCACCTGTAATTGGTCGGGAGAGAAATGAAGGAGACCCTAAATACTTTTTTAACTCCCCAAAAGACTTTTCACATTCTTCATTCGATTCAAAGCTTTTTCTGAGCACCTTGAAGAACGACAGGCATCTATCTGTAGTTCCAGACACAAATTTGTAAGGTTGCTACTTGTCCAGTTAGTCATTATACATCCTTCTTACAAGTCAGAGATTACATTTCAATTAGTGCCTTGATCTTTTCTGGATTTGCTTCAATTCCCCTTTGATTTACTGTGTACCCCAGGAATATTCCTTCTTACACTCCAAAAATACATTTGGTTGGATTCAGCTTCATCTGGTGCTTCTCAAGTTGATTAAAAGTCTGGCTGAGGTTAGCAATGTGATTTTATGCCTTTTTTTCTTTTTGTAAGCATATCATCTACGTAGACTTACATATTCTTGCCTATTTATTCCTCGAACACCTTGTTAACCAACCCTTAATATGTATCACTTGTATTTTTCAAACCAAAAGGCACAACATTATCACAGTATGTTCCTCAGGGAATGATGAAAGAAGTGTTTTCCCTGTCCTCAGGATTTATTTTTATCTGGTTATAACCAGAATAAGCATCCATAAAGCTGAGAAGCTCATGTCCTGATATAGCATCCACGAGCTGATCTATTTGGGGTAAAGGAAAGTGATCCTTTGGGCATACTTTATTTAAATTCGTGAAGACTACCCACATTCTCCACTTGTTGTTTTTCTTTTTGACCATAACTACATTGGCCAACCAGTCTGGGTATTTCACTTCATTAATAAAAGATGCTTTCTGAAGCTTTTCGACCTCTTCCTATATGGCTTGGTTTTTCTCGGGGATGAACACTCTTCTCCCTTGTTTGACTGGTTTGACCTTTTTGTTTACGTTGAGCTCATGACTCCAGGCATGTCTTCATGACTCCAGGAAAACACATGCTTTCTCTATTTAAGGAAGCTCACTAGTTCCGGTTTAAGAAAAAGATTTAATATTATCCCTATTTGAGTGGTGCGTTATGGTTTATCATCATCTAACACAATGATTTCAGTCACTTCCACAATCTGTCCCTTTACCAACTTTGTTTCCTCTCTTGGATCTAAGGTGTCAACCTCAAATTCTTCATCAAGTTCAGGAGTATTCACTTGGTAGGTAGTGGTATTCTTATTTATTTCTTCCAAGTCTTCTTATTCAGGAGAAGAATAATAACACTCCCGAGCTACTTTCTGATCACCTTTCACAATTCCCACACGGCAATTAGTAGGAAATTTTAGACACTGATAAAGGTGGATGGTACGGCTTTAAACTTATTTAGCCTTACTCTTCCCATGATTATATTGTAAGATTTATGGGTATTGTTATCCATTACAAAGAAACGGATCTTTTCTATTCGGCTAGCTGGCCAGGTGCCTATCATCACCTCCATTTTAATGGTTTCCAAAAGGAAGATTTTATCACCTGCAAAGCCTATTAATGGTCGATGATAAGGCTCTAATTGGCTAAGTTTAAAATCCAAGTTGCTGAAACAAGGATAAAAAATGATATCTGTCGAGCTACCATTATCTACCAATACTCTAGAGACAATGATTTTTTCTTTTCTGACTTTGATTACCAGTGGGCCGTTATAAGGATACAGTACTCCTGAAAGGTCATTTTAGAGAAACCAATTACTAGTTTGTCTTTGTTAACCTTCCTTGGCCGATCCTCCTCTATAAGGTTGATCCTCTATATGTACGACCAAGCTTGTGCCTCATAAAGGTAAGCTTTTCGCTCTAATGTATGATCTACTCCTCTTGAGTTTCCACCTGTAATCATTTGGCAATCAAAAGAACCAAGATTGATACAGAATACCTCACGTTCTGGTTGTCGGTTTTTTTGGTAGATCAGCATCATTATCCTGATCATCTTCATGAGTTCTTTTCTTCTCCTCTCTAGACTTGTAAGGAGATTTTGATCTATGTTGACATCCTGCGTTGTTCTGTCGATTAACGTACTGATTCAGTTTTCCTCTTCGGATGAGAGTTTCAATCTCATTTTAAAGAGCTATGCAATGTTTTGTTGTGTGATCGTGATCCCTGTAAAATTTGTAGTACTTAGTTTTGTCTCTCTTGGTCGAGGAACTTCTCAACTGATCAGGCCAACGCACATCTTTATTATGCTTGATTTCCTCCAAAACATGATGAATTCCCATAGTTAGCGGAGTGTAGTCATTATACTTCTCGAGTCGCTCCAAAACCCCTTTTTGTCTTGAATCCTTGTGTTCTCTGGGTTCTTTATGATCTTTCTTATCATTTTTGCCATCAACTTTTTTGCCCGAGCTACACTTAGCTGCCATTGCTTCCTCGGCATTCACGGTCTTTGCTTCTTTAGCCATCAATTCTGCCATTATCTTCAGAGGATCCTTAGCAAGAGTGTAATACAGTTTTTGGGGGAGCAATCCACTCACGAGGGCAGTTATTACAGTCTTCTCCTCGTAATATACTACTTCTAGTTTCTCATTATTAAAACGAGTGATGTAATCTCTGGTGCTCTCTCCTTCTTTCTGTCTCACACTAAGTGTGACACCCTTTTCATAAGTTTTGATCCAAAAAAAAAGTTATTAATGAATATCTTGGCCAGTTGGTTAAAAATAGAAATTTATCCCTAGGGAAGACCTTTGAACCATATTTGGGCAAATCTGGTAATGGTTCCAAAAAATGCTCTACACCTCATCTCGTCGGGGATGGCATAAATATTAGCAGTTGCGTGGTATTATTCTATATGGAGGAATGAATCAGTATTTCCATCATATTTGGGCATTACTACTGGAGCCTTGAACTTTTCTGGAGTAGGGAAATCCACAATTGCTTGCATAAATGGAGATCCTTTTACAAAACTTCTTTGCAGTGGGTTTTTTGTCTTCACCATTTTTGCTAATCTGTCTTCCAATCTTTGTATGAAGCCTTTCCATGAATCATTGGCAGCACCGAATTTATGTGTTGCAACTTTATTAGTTGCTAAGCTTTCTTCTTGACCCCGTTGCTCGGTCCGAGTAACTGTTCGTCGAGCATTTGATTTAAATTGAGTATTGCTTTCACTTTGATCAGATGGTTGTCTAGTATTAATAGATCTTGCCCTAGGAACATTTATGTTCCCCTTGTGTCCCAAACGATCAAAGGGAGATGCGCGACTTAGTCTCTCTAATGTGCTTGGACTTTCTGAAGAATAAGACTGAGTATGAAAAGATTCTGATGTTCTGAGTAATGAAGCTCACCTTGGATGATAGGAGACATCTCTTATTGATATCGAATGGCTGCGCTGACCACCTCTTGGTAGTGGTGGTGGCATATTTCCTTGAGAAGATAGAGAAGGTGCTCTGGCTTGGAGCATTTATGCAAGTTGTCTGATAGCATCTTGCATGGACTCTTGCAAGACTGGTCAGAATCTCGGTTAAATTATTTACAAAAGGAGTAGGAAAAATACCTTCGTTCTTGAGACTTGATTCAGGAATTTCAGCCATTTAGGTGTTTGATTGAGTGAGATCGATTAAAAATATCATTCCCACAGACGACGCCAATCTGTTGATGCAAAAAACTAGACTAGGTTAATTAATTGATCACACTTAAATCGAAATAAGAGACAAGAGATTTTTAAAGTGGTTCGGCTTGATGGAAGAGCTCATGTCCACTGTTATGTACTGCCTTGGGATTGTTTAATTGCCTCTCTTTTCATGTGTCCCCGTATGTAGGTTTTACAATGTATTTATAAACCTTAGGGGGTGTACAAGGGCTGAAATATCAAAGGATGGAATGTCTTTATATCGTAGATATTTACATCTGTACAATCATTAATATATACAATTGTTGGTGTATGCCTTTCATATTGGTCGGCATCCCTGGTGTTGGTCGGTATTCCAGGAGTTGGTTGGTATCCCATCCTTAATAACTAGGATTAATCTCCCACTGTATAACACGTGTCAGTATCTGATTGGTCCATATAGATGAATAATTTTTGGTATCAACAATTAGAACCAAGTCCCTTAAGTTTTATAAAATTATATTTTCTACCCTAAAACTTATCATTTAGCGTTGGACGTTCATTAAAACTTCAATTTGACCCATTTTACAGTTGCTTCTTCAAATTTAAAAATGCGCTTCATCATATTAAGAATCTAGAATTTCACATTTATAATAATATAATATTTATCAGATAATAAGTGACATAAAATTGTAAAAACAATATATATATATGAACATATAAAAGTGGGGTCATTACACAAGTGTTTAAACTTGCGAAATTTGAGCAATAATATCACCCATGTTAGTGTAGGTTGAAATTGAACATGTATTGTATATGATTTGGAAGAAATTGAAGGATTCAGATCATAATCCAGAATTGAAATTGTATAGGTTTGATTCCCCATGATATATAGATGATAACCCACGAAATTGGATTAATATTGATGAATAATTTTGGGCTTTTATGGTAGTTCTTGAAGAAGATGACAAACTAGGGTTCTTCATGATTATACTTGAAATAAACCCAATTAATTGATTCCCTTCGATGAAATTGTAGTTCTTGAACATTAGAACTTGTTTAATTATGTCAGTATAACATTTAGTATGTTTGAATTGGTGTTTTGGGATGATTAAAATAAGGATTTGGGGTTGAAAATTGGAGAAACCCGTAAGAACACATATGTAGAATTTTCCATATCTGTACGAGCGAATCGGTTTAGTCCTCACCGAATCGATTCGGCAAGACGAATCGATTCGGACCAGTCCGAATCAATTCGCCTGCCCACTTTTGGCCAATTTCTCCTTTTGTTTATTATGGCTAGAAAATCATTTGGAATATATTCTTGGGATTTGTTTTAATATACTTGGATTTATGTTAGAAGACTAGTAGGCCTAGGTGGGTATTAGGCTTGATCTCATAATGGTGTATTATGGATAAATGTATTTAGGTTAACGTGAGAGGATTACCTTATTTGGAAATTAATTTGAGTTACAGGAATTTGAGGACAATGATGATTTAGACCAATAGGATATAGTGAGTCACCTACTAATTTTTTGGGTAGAATAAAGGGTACACTTTGAGTGGTGAGTAATACTCGAGAGCGTACGATAAAAAGTGAAATTGTAATTCAATTAAACGTAGGATATTCGGGATAATGATATACTGCATATGAGATTTATGATATGGGACGTGAGTATACCTATATTTGTGTTATGAATATATATAGGTGAGATGAATACCTATTATATGATTGATTTATTATATATATGACATACCTACACTGCTTGTTATCGCGGGAGGTTTTAAAAGGGGATAGTCTCATCCTGATGAGCCCACTGGGGTAATTTTAAATTGGTGCCTCAGGACATAGAATGTAGGAACGACTTATCGGTGAGTTGATAAGTCAGCGGTCATATGGGTGTGTAGGTATGTGCGTATCCCATAGGCTTGTAACTATGTTTGCCTCTAATATGTGTGATTTTTATTATAAGAATGGTGAATGTGTTAAATGGTTTAAATTATTTGACATTAATTATTGGGTAAAATGTTTTTCGACAGTTACACTAAGAATGCACCAACCGAATATTCTGTTTTAAATTTTATATAGGATTGATCACCCGGTATTTAATTTGGCGGGGTGTCACAGGCGGTATCATAGCATCAGGTTCTAGAGTCTTTTAGGATCTCTGCGACTTTTCACGTTTCAACGTAGCGTTCTTTGATGTAGAGCATTGTCATAGGATTGTTGTATTCCTCTACGTTTGTTACTTACGATCTCCTGCAATTAAGTATAGCTGATGTGATTCAACTATACTTATGTATGTTTTTTCCTCAAATCTTTTATCGAATGCCAGGGCTATTAGTCGTTGGTAGCCCTAATTGTGATAAGAAACCTTAAGCCTCCCCTGTCAAGTAGGGCTAATTCGTTGTTTTAAGATTGTTCCCACTCAGTCTTTGTTACTTAGATTTGGAGCTGACTCTTAGTGAATGTATCTCAAGTTCTATGGGTAGAACCGCTTTAATTCCATAATCTAGGGCACATGGTTGGCCCCTATTGAGTACCTTTATGTAGTGTGGTAGCCCGAGAGGTGTATGGGAGTTTGACTCACTAGTCACTATAAGCTTTTGTCATCTTGTTGATGATATTCTTGACATTTTTGTTAGCAGCTTCGACTACTCTGTTGGTTTGAGGTCTGTATGGGGAAGACTTATACCGAGTGATCCTGTACTCATGCAAGAGAACCGTTGTCATAGAACAACTTATGGGGTACACCAAAGTGTCAAATTATATTTCATCGTAAGAACTTGTCCACTTTCTTGGATTGAGAACCAAATATGATTCTTTCTCAACATGTTTAGTGAAGTAATCGATGGCTACTAGGATGAACTTGTGCATATTGCAAGCCTTATGGGTTACCTTGCTTATGATGTTTATCCTATGTGGAGAAAGTCCATGGTGAGATCAAGCAATATAGATCTTTGGGAGGCAAATATTATTGGGGGCATATTTATGGCATTTAAGGCATTTCCTGATGTATGTTATACAATATTTTTCCCTTATTGTCCAATAGTAATCTTATCGGAGTATTTTTCTAGAAAAAGTGCATTCGTTCATGTGTGAGCCACACTCGTAGTTGTGGATTTTGTCCATGATTTCAATTTTCTTGTCTCTTATTATGCACCTTATGTGTACCACGTCAAACCCTATTTTATAAACTTGGCCTCCATAAATGATGAATTGTTCAATTAATTGTCTTGAGTGATCCGATCAGTCGGAGTGGTACTGGGCGGGTAGATATTTTTATCTAGTAGGTGCCATATATCAAAGTACCATATTACGGATTCAACTATCACCTTCTCAACTTTGTTGGTATCAAAAGCTTTTTACGGTAAAAGTGATCTATACGGTTAGGTCTGGTATGTCTATCATTGATGCAATGGTGACAAGTGTATTTGCAAAGCTATTTTTGGCCCTGGGGATAAAGTCGAATTCAAGGTGCTCAAATCGTGAGGTTACTTCCTCCAGGTAGGAGTGGTAGGGTTAAATCTTATCATCCCCGATCTTTCATTTTTCTACTATTTAACTAATGACTAGGCTTGAGTCTCCATAATCTTTTAATTATGTGATTCCCATCTCCAAGATGATTTTGAGACCCATGATTCAAGACTCGTATCTGACCATATTTTTGGTACATTCGTAGGTGAGTTTGATAGTCATGGGGAGATGATTGGATTATGGGGATATAAAAAGCATCCCGATGATGAAGCCCCTTTAGTTGGACACCTCATCGCAGTAGAGTTACTACATTTATTTTTTTATCAATTTTGAAAGGTCTTCATTCGGGAATTTTACGGTGTCTTCTTTCTCATCTATCAACGGATAACATGCTAGGAAGTCCTAGATGGATATACCTTTAATGGATTTTTATTTGACGTAAATGATCTCAAACGTATCTAGTAATAGTGACTATTTGGCCATTCATTTGCGGAGAGTGAATTTATCAAATAGGTACTTTAGGGGGTCTATTTGAGAGATAAGTCATATACTAAGTGGCATTATGTAGCAACGGAGCTTGCAAGGAATCCATATTAGCTATACTCATGCCTTTTCCAAGGATATGTACTTAAGTTCGTAGGATATCACCTTCCGACCAACGTAGTATATGGCTCATTATTTCCTAAAACTCTTCATGTATTGTGGTAACATTGCTCCAATGGCAGTGTCGGTGATAATTATATAGAGCAATAAGGGTTGACCTAGTCGAGATAGTACCAATATCAGTGATTGGGTAAGGTATTCTTGTATTTTCTCGAATGTTTATTGAAACTAAGCTTTCCATTCCCTGGGGAAGTATTTGTTTAACAGTTAAAATATGGGTTTGCGGGTGGTCCTGAGTTGCTTGATTAACCGAATTATGAATTGAAGTTGGTCTACGAGCTCTTTAACTTCTTCATCTATTCTGGGGGTATTTCTCGATGGTTGTAATACCCCTTACTTTCGTGTATTTATTTTTATATAAAATTATTGGGTGTGGGTGATTTAATATAATTGAGAATTAAAATAAGGATTTAAAATAAGTATTTATGGGAATTGCACATTTACTAGCGTGATATGGTAAACATAGTCTTGTTGTAAGTAATTTCATCATATATGTGTGTAGCGGCGGCGGGATTTAGTTATTTCTCAACCGTGGCATATTTTAGTGAGTTATATGAGGTTGGGAGATGGTTTTTATATTCCTAGTTTCGGATAAGAATTTTGAGGGCACGGTTGATTCCAGAAGGGCCGAGAAAGTCAAGATGACTGCCCTAGGGTTTATATTTGGATTTTGGAATCTTTTTGACTAGTTTGACTCGAGTTGGGGTATATGAGTCATTTTAATGTGTGAATTATTATTTAAAGTTGGGATTACTAATAATAGGGGTTATTCGGCTTAATAGAGTTAATTAATCTCAATTAAGAGAAAACCCATTTGAGAGAAAACATGAGAAGAAGAGAAAGAGAAGAGGAAGCTAGAGAACCTTGGGAATCTTGGACAACCCGTGACTTTTAGGAAGAATCAAACCCTACATCTTTGAGGCATGTGGATTAAGTTGCTAAATGATTATTTGTGTGATTTATTTCATAATTTGTGGAAAGATTTTGGTAATGTTAGATTTAAATGTTAAACCCTAGACTTTAGTGTCGAGGTTTGGCCTTTGCTGTGTGTATATGGGTTTGAAGGTGTAGAAATGGTGGAATTTATACATTGGGTGGATTATGATGTTGAAATATTGTAGAATAAGGGTTTGTTGGAGAAATAGGAAGATTTCATAGGATTCAGAACTGTAGAGTCCGAATCGGTCCGATAATTAAAAGTTTTTTGATAAGTTTAAGGAATCGGACCGATTCGTTTTTGGGGACATTCGGTTCGATCCGGTTACTGCAGTTGTAAATTCTGGATTTATTCCTCTCTAGTTGATTTTAAATACTGAGGAACCCTCTAATATTATTTGGTAAACATATTTATAGGGCATAATGTGGGTACGATATGACTCAATGGAGGGACTACTTTGGGGGATATTATAGAGGCATATTTGAGAGGGTATTATGTTGTTTGCTTTTTTTAAATCCTTTGAGGAGTGGGGATTCTTTCGAGGAGGGTTACGGGCTAATGAGTGAGAGTTCGTAAGTCCTTAATGAGGGCAAATTTGAGGAAAAATCATAGGCGTGATTGATTATCAATAATCAAGTAAGAACTTTTACCACCTTCAACGCCCGTTCAGATTGCCCCACCTTCACAGGGACAGTTGCAATATGGACGAGTGTACAATGTTCAAAATGCGATGCTATCACAGGTGCAGTAGCCTCCACTATCCATTGAAGGTAAGTTCCCTATTCATGGGCATATGGGTCGGGTATTATTTGATACTGGAGCCTCCCATTCCTTTATAACTATTCATTTTGCACGTGCGACGGGAGTGTTAGAGTTAGTTGATACTGTTCAAATGCATATAGAATCTCCCTTGAGAGATGGATAACTTATCCATTTTATTTGTAAAGGGATAGAGATAGATTTTGGGAGATTATGTTTAGCTATCGACTTACTTGTATTAGATATGCATGGGTATGATGTTATATTAAGTATGAATTGGTTGGTTAAATATCGAGCAGTGGTCGATTGCTTTGGGAGGTTGATCGTATTTGCTAATCTGGGCCAGGAAATGTTTTTTGTTTCTACGCCTCTTCCGGAGGGAGGTTCAAGCACCCATTTGTACTATATCGAGGAGGAGACTTCGCAGGAAGTGGTTGTTTCCTTAGACTCGATCCCAGTTGTTTGTAAGTTCGCAGACCTTTTTCAAGAGATTCAAGGCTTACCTTTGAGTCTCGAGATCGAGTTTGTTATAGATTTAGCGTCGAGGACTAGGCCGATTATGTGAGCTCCATACCGTATGGCTCCTGTGGAATGAGGGAGTTACGAGACCAAATCCAGCAGCTTTTGGGACAAGGTTTCATTCGTCGGACTATGTCATCTTGGGGAGCCCCTATGCTATTTGTGAAAAAGAGGGATGATTCTCTGCGGTTATGTATTGATTACCTAGAATTGAATAAGGTGACAATCAGGAATAAGTACACGTTGCCTCGTATTGATGATATATTTTATCAGTTGAGAGGAGCCTCTTACTTCTCAAAAATATATTTGCGTACGGGGTATCACCAGCTTCGTATAGGGAGAAGTATATCTTTAAAACTACATTTTTGACCCGATACTGATCCTATGAGTTCTTGGTTATGCCGTTTGGGCTAACCAATGCCCCTGTAATATTTATGGATATGATGAATAGGGTATTTCGAGATTTGTTGGACAAATTTGTAATTGTGTTCATTGATGATATTTTGGCCTATTCTTAGACGGAGGGCGAACATGTCGAACATTTGAGGATGGTTCTGTATACATTACGGGACCATCAATTGTACTCCAAGTTCATGAAATGTGGATTTTGGTTACGAGAAGTGCAATTTTTGGGTCATGTAGTGTCAGAAAAGGGTATTTTCATGAACCCAAGTAAAGTTTCAGCGGTGAGGGAATGGGTCAGGCCTCAACGCCGATGGAGATTAGAAGTTTCTTGGGTGTGACGGGTTATTATCGCTATTTTAAAAAGGGGTTTTCGAAGATTTTCGTCCCTTTGATGAATTTGAATCGAAAGGGAGTCCAGTTTGTGTGGGATGATTCCTGTCAATTTGACTTTGATAAATTAAAGGGCAAGTTGAAGTCGGGACTCGTTCTCGCATTGCCTAAAGTAGGAGTGGAGTATTTAGTCTTTACCGAGGCGTCTCTCTAGGGTTTAAGAGGCCTGCTTCAACAAGAAGAGAGGATAATTACGTATGCGTCTCGTAAACTTAAACCCCATGAGCATAATTATCCTACTCGTGACTTGGACTTAACTGCAGTAGTCTTTGCATTGAGAATTTGGAGGCATTATCTACTGGGCGAGAAGTTTAGAATTTTCACGAACCATAAGTCTTTACAATATTTCCTCACCTAGAAGGACCTAAATATGAGGCAGCATAGGTGGTTGGAGTTGTTAAAGGATTATCAATTGGATATCCAATATCATCCAAGAAAAGCTAACGTTGTAGCTGACGCGTTGAGTCGTCATCCCACTGGGCTGTTAGTAGAGGTATGGAAAGCTAAGTGGAAGGAACTTCATCAGGATGATGCGGTGGCCAGGGCTTATATGGTCGTGTTATCAGTCACACCCAAGATGGTAATGAGGGTGGTGAAATCTCAATTTGAAGGTACGAATTGCAAGGTTATAGTATAGAAATTACTGACCGAGGGAGCGAAATCCTATTCCATCAGTTCTGAGGGTTTTACGTTTCAATGGTAGGTTGGTAGTCCTAGACGATTCTGATCTACGACTGGATGTTATGTCAGAATCTCACGGGTCAAAATTTACTGTTTACCCGGGTGGATATAATATGTATCAAGATATGCGACGTCAATACTGGTGGGCAGGTATGAAGAGGGACGTAGATGAATTTGTCTCTAAGTGCACCACTTGTCAGTTAGTAAAAGTGGACCACCAGTGACCCTCGGGAATGTTACAACCGGTGGAAATTCCTGTACGGAAATGGGAAAGCATTTCCATGGATTTTATCACCGGATTACTAATGACACAGTGTATCCATGATTCCATTTGCATTATAGTTGATCGTTTGACAAAGTCGAAACACTTTTTTTCGATGAGGATAGATTTTACGACAGCCCAATATGCTCAGCTCTTTATTGCAGAAATTATGAGGTTTCATGGAGTGCCGATCAATATTGTGTCTGACCGAGATAAAATCTTTGTCTCCCATTTTTGGCAGAGCTTTCAGGAAGCCATGGGGACTGAATTGAGGTTGAGTACGGCATACTATCCTCAGACTGATGGGCAAACGGAGCGAGTAAATCAAATATTGGAAGACATGCTCCGGATGTGTATGTTAGATTTTGGAGGAAGCTAGGAGCAATACCTACCATTGGTATAATTTGCTTATGATAATTCTTACAAATTTACTATAGGTATGGCGCCTTACGAGGCATTGTATGGATGCCCATGTCACACCTTCGTCTTGGTTGGAAGTCGACGACAATAAACTTCTTGGCCCAAAAATGATCCAGGTTATTTCGGCAAAGATTGAGTTGATTCTTAACCGCATACGTGTTGCAAAGGACCGCTAGAAAATTTATGCCGATGCGAACCGTAGGCATGTGGAGTTTGAAGTGGGAGACCAAGTGTTGTTAAAAGTGTCTCCAATGAAAGGTATAATGAGGTTTGGCAAGAAAGGAAAACTTTCGTCGAGTTATGTAGGCCCTTTCCCAATTATTGGGAGGATTGCTCCTGTGGCTTATAGACTTGCCTTGCCAGAGCATTTACAAAGAATTCATGATGTGTTCAAAGTTTCATCCTTGAAGAAGTATAAAGATGTGAGGGAGCTCATTGGCATGTTCCATTGGAGAAAATTAAGTTACAACCTGATATCTTGTACGAAGAGCGTTCGGCTGCCATTTTAGATCGTAGTCAACGTAGGCTACGATCGAAAGTAGTACCTTTAGTTCGAGTCCAATGGGGGAACCATAACACAGATGAGTTAACGCGGGAACGAGAGGATGATATGAGAGCCATGTACCCTTACCTCTTTCCATAAGGTATGTCTGAATTTTGAGGACGAAATTCCTTTTTAAGGGCGGAAGTATGTAATACCTCTTACTTTCGTGTATTTATTTTTATATTAAATTATCAGGTGAGGGTGATTTAATATAATTGAGAATTAAAACAAAGATTTAACATAAATATTGATTTGGGTAGAATAATTCATATTTATGAGAATTGCGCATTTACTAGTGTGATATGGTAAATATAGTCTTGTTGTATTCAATTTCGTCGTATATGTGTGTAGCGGCGGCATAAATTAGTTATTTCTTAACCGTGGCATATTTTAGTGAGTTATATGAGGTTGGGATATGGTTTTTGTATTTCGAGTTTCGGATGAGAATTTAGAGGTCACGATTGATTTCGGAGGACCGAGAAAGTCAAAATGACTGCCCTAGGGATTTTATTTGGGTTCCGAAATATTTTTGGCTAGTTTGACTCGAGTTGGGGTATATGAGTCATTTTGACGTGTGCATTATTATTTAAAGGTCGGATTACTAATAATAGGGGTTATTAGGCTTAAGAGAGTTATTTAATCTCAATTAAATGAAACCCCATTTGAGAGAAAACGTGAGAAGAAGAGAAAGAGAAGAGGAAGCTTGAGAACCTTAGGAATCTTGAACAACCCGTGACTTTTAGGAAGAATCAGACCCTACATCTTTGAGGTAAGTGGATTAACTTTCTAAATGCTTATTTGTGTGATTTATTTCATAATTTGTGGAAAGATTATGGTAATGTTAGATATAAATGTTAAACCATAGACTTTAGTGTTGAAGTTTAGCCTTTGTTCTGTGTATATGGGTTTGAAGGTGTAAAAATGGTGGAATTTATATTTGGGGTGGATTATGATGTTGAAATATTATAGAATGAGGGTTTGTTGGAGAAATAGGAAGATTTCGTAGGATTCAGAACTGTACAATCCAGACTAGTTCATTCTCAATGGACATCGAATAGGTCCGGTAAATAAAAGTTTTCTATCAATTTGAAGGAACCGGACCAATTCATTTTTGGGGACCTTCAGTTCGGTCCGGCTACTGCAGTTGTAAATTCTGGTTTTATTCCTCTCTAGTTGATTTTAAATACTTAGGAACCCTCTAATATTATTTGGTAAACATATTTATGGGGCATAATGTGGGTATGATATGACTCAATGTAGGGGCTACTTTGGTGCTATTATAGAGGCATATTTGAGAGGGTATTATGTTGTTTCGTTTTTGTAAATCCTCTAAGGAGTGGGGATTCTTTCGAGGAGGGTTATGGGCTAACAAGTGAGAGTTTTTGAGTCCTTAACGAGGGAAAATTTGAGGAAAAATCATAGGTGTGATTGATTATCAATAATTAAGTAAGCGAGTAAATTATAATATGAACTTGAAAAGATTGTGTGGATCATTAGCTAGTGTAAGGTGCGATATTTTAACAAAGCTAGGATTATTAATATATGCATTCTGTAATATGATGGTTTGTATATATGATGTGAATGTATATTGGGTGTGTATGATATATACTATTTTATACATACCCCTCTAGTGATATAATGGGAAGTTACACGATGTGGCAAATCTCGTGGCTCGAGGAGCAGGGAGAGTATAGTCTCCAGGTCATAGCGTCCAGTATTGTATCGCGTGTGAGGTATGGGTAAGATGTCTTAGGTATGATTCTTCTTACCTTTAGGTAAGGAACTAAGGTTGCTTCCCATTCGCTTGTGAATTGGTTCTTTACCAAGTCGGTGTGAGAGTCGGACCGTTGGTAACCCAGTATGATATGTGAGTAATTACCTGGAAGATGATAGCATTATAGAGACCGTTAGTATACATTTATGATTTGTGTTATGTATTGCCTTATTTGTAGGATATGTGTGCTACGTAGGGTCATGAGATTAGGTAAGTATGATTTATGTTTGTAGATTGAAATTTAGGAGTACGTGCTATAGAGTGACGGCCTAACGGATTTCCACGACTAAAAATGTTAGGTAGTAGTGTATCGGTGGGCTTCCTTGTTTGGATTTCGCTTGCGAGGCGTCCCACGCACGAAACCTAGCTGTATGTTGGAAGTGGGGAAATGTTTGGTCATCGGTACATGGGGTTTTTGAATTTACATAATTAAGGGGACTGACATATAACAATGATAACAAGGTATAGTTACGCTAATGGGAGTTATGCATTGTCTTGAGGGGATATGATCCGTAGATTTAGTGGGGTAGCTTAACTTCAGATTTAATATGTATGTTTAGGTGCGTGCTGCAGCTGAGAGGTGAGGTCGAGACTCAAGTAAGTGCGCCTCCACATCAATTATGAAATCTTGCATTTTTAATTATTATGCATTTAATTCACTTACTATAACTATTTTCAAACCCATGGGTCTGACCCGTTTATATATTTTCTCTTGTAATATATATTGTGCATATTATAGGTGTTCCACCGCAAGGACGCCAATGATGGTTATCTGTTCCATAATTTTTGGGAGTTGTAGCATGTGATGGATGTTACAGGATTTTTGTTATAGACGCATATCTTTTTGTAATCTAGTTAAGAATTCACAATTGTAAATCGGGAGTGTATACCCAAAGGTCGTATATGTTGATCCCTTACATATTTGTCTCTCGATATTGTATGGTCTGTTGCCCGACAGCATATTCATGAATAATCTTTTGTATGAGTACTCATAGCATGTTAATGATCTAGTCCATTATTATTTTATTATTTTATTCTCCGTAGTATGTGAATGATTTATTGTCAGTTTTTTCTAAAAAGAAATTTTTTTGGCACCTGTTTATTTTATGTAGGGTGGCTCTCGGTTATATTTATATTCGATAGTTGGTGCTGAGAATGATACACTTGCGATTCAGGTTTTATTTTAGTATAGGGTTGACCACCCATCATATTAAATAAGCGGGGTGTCACAGGTGGTATCAGAGCATCAGGTTCTACAGTCTTAGGATCTATGCGAACTTCTACATTCTACCGTAGAGTTTTTGATATAGATCCCTATTATTAGGATTGATGTGTGTTCATATTTCATCCTCGATTTCTGCTTTGATTAATTGCTTGAACTGTGTGTTCATATAGTTTGTTCTTTCCACAGATACCGTTGAAACGAGATCAACCAACTAGGGTAAATTGAGGAGCTGAGAATGTGGAACCCCAAGTGCCTCAGGGGACTATAACTGCCGCAGAAGTTGCCAATATTGTGGCACAAGCCGTTAATGCAGCGATGATTGCGATGGCATAACAGTATCCTCAGGCTCCGTAACAGCCTGCAACTCCAGCAGTTCAAACCCACCCGGGGCTATCGACGTGGGAGAGAGTGCGAGAAACTTTCCATAAGGGGCACCCTTCGGAATTCCAAGGAGGTGCTGATTTTATCCTTGCTAGTCAGTGGAAAAAGGATATTCAAAGGCATCTACGTATGGTTGAATACAACGACATTCAAAAACAAATACTTGCCACTTTTAAATTAGTTGGTGTGGCTCTCCCATAGTGGGAGTCAGTTACTACCTCTGTGCAAATAGATACGATGCCCATTGCCAATTTTTTGGTACTCTTCGATCGTAAGTATTTTCCTCCGGCAGTTCAAATAGATACGACAAGGAGATTGTTGGATGTAACCTAAGGGGTGTCACAATGGCCTTGACCTTAGACGGATCTACCTTAATTATGTCATTTCTCACAACAAATCTGAGGTCTTTCCCTTTAGTAACCCCAAAGATACATTTATGAGGATTCAATTGTAGATAACCCAATCCTATCCCCTAAAACTCCGGAGAAACATAACACAATTTGTCACCCTTCAGATCTCAAATAAAACTCCAAAGCCTTGGCAGCCCAAGGAATAACCCAAAGTATATCCCAAACAAAGCCAAAAACCTTAGCAGCCTAAAGAATAATCCGAAGACACCCAAAAGTTAACCATAAACAATACCCATATTCAAAACATGTGCCTATGATGGACCAATGTATTGAGAAGCGTGCCATAACCAACTGGTCTGAAACCTCAGGCAATTTGCCTATAAAAGGATACCTCACCAACCAATCCATTCATACTAAACTCTGCATCCTAAATGTTGTCTTTCTTTTTTGTTGCTCTTTCTCTCTAGAAACGTCTTAAAGCACTCTCTTTTTGCTTCCCAAACCCCTTTACAAATAAATTCTTAACTTTTAATCCAAAATTAATAACCTTATCTTCTTCTCACCTAGATTTCCTTCTAAATAAGTCTTAAATCTATTTTCAGAAAGGGTGATTTCAAGTCGGAACGTTGCCAAAATAGAAAGGTTCACATGTAACATCACGGCTACATTCTTTCTAACTATTTTATCTTGAAAGTCAAGACCTAAAAAAGGTGGTGTTGTGCTGTAAAAACACCCATTATGATGTGTTTCTTCATCTTCTTTCTTTCATGGTCTTTCTATAAAGGTCATGGAGAAACTATGTCTACTTTTATTCTTCTTTCCATGTATACATAGCTGTAATAAGGGGCCCACCCTTAAAGCTCAAGTTAAATATTGTATATATTTATATATTTCGACTAATTATATCAAAAGGTCAAACAACAAAGGTTCGAACCATTAAATACAGATATATAGGTTATAGGATCACTAGATTTGGGTATTCTACCTATTATTTTGTTCTTAATGTTGGAATTCTCAACACTCTTTCCCCATCAAAATGGTTTCATAAGTGACCCATTTCATCTAATCATATTCTATGAACACTAGCTTTTTATGTCTTTAGATCTATTCACGTTTTAGTCTAAAAGCACTTTGAGATAGAGAGTTAAGATATCTCACATCGAGCCTTCATAAGAGGTATAATTTATCCTTATCCCTTTCCAAACTATGTGGACATTGAATCGCTCCGTGCACATAGGCCTGCCCGGATTATAGTCATAATGAACAAGTTCGACCGTGTACATATCTATCATTTGTCTGTATTATCTGCACACATCGCACACCACACTACATAATTTATTTATATACTAACTATTTTTATTTTATTATTTCTTTTATACTATAACATGTTGATACAAATATCTCACATCTATATTTGAGACCAAAAAGGCAGAGCGAATGCCTAAAACCTTTCCAATTAGTAACCAAATCCCCGAACCTTTGACTTTTTTGTTAAACATGCAGATCACTAGGTCTACACGGAGACCTACCCCATCTTTTGTCTATTTTTAATTATATAGACTAGCAACTCCATTCTTTTCAAAGATAACGAATTAATGACCAAGTGTCACCGTGAAAGACCTCTGCTCCACATGTCCACGAATATGCGGAGTAGAGATGTGTCTCGTGGGCTTAGGTTCTCACGTCAACCTCATCTTGAAAAGGTAAAGCCTTTAGAAGAAATTTTAGAGTTTCAGGATATGTCCTTTGCGGCTCCACCTCTTTGTGTCAGAGATCGTGAAGGATGGTAGTTGTTTCACTCTAATAGGTTGCCCCTACTTTCTTAAGGCCGAATGGCATGATCGTGTAATTGTATGTTCTCCATGAGGTGATGAAACTAGTCTTATCCTAGTAGTCTGGGTGCATTTTATTTTATTATACCTGAAAAAATATTAATAAAGGATTTTAGTTCATCCTCGGTCATATTATCTACTAGTAAGTCCACATGAGGTAGGTTAAAATCATCCTTAGGGTAGGCCCTACTGAGATCCCTGTAGTCTGCGCACATCTGGGCTTTGGTATTAGCCTTGGGTACAGGTACGATGTTAGCAATCGATGTAGGTTATTCCACCACTCGAATGGACCTGACACTGAGTTATTTTTCCACTTACTCCCAAACATTTAAGGACCATTCACGTATTAGCTTTCAAATATATTACTTGATTGGTCTTATGTCAAGGAGATTTTATATCTCAATCACAACTATTTGCAGATTAATCCTGGGTAAGTCAGCATGGGGCCATGCGAACACTTCGTTGAAATAGGCGAGCGGGTTGGTTAGTTCGTATTATTCCCTTTTGGTGAGGGAGGACCTTATTTTTAGGTGTTTGGGGTTTTCAGTGGTGCCCAAAATTTACGAATATTATGTCCTCCTCTTTGGGAGACATATGGTTACTTTGACTTTGGTCAAGTTTTTGTGAGTGTTTCAAGTATTATTGATCCATAAAGTCATCATTATTAGGTGTGAGATATGACCCGTTATCGGGTTTGTAATCATCACATGAAATACACGAGGGCAAGTATTGGAAATCATAATTGATTATACCGTGAAAATAAGGAAGCACAAAATGATAAGGGAAAAGAAGTATGCTTCATATGGGGATACACTGTGATATAGGATTAGAGGGACTCAATTTTTAACATGCCAGACTTAAAATATTTCTGGATAATAGGTTTCGATATGCATTTGATAGAAGCCCAGTTGTTCAAGAGTGTTGTTCTGGTGATATTGGTGATGAGTTAGGTTGGGTTGTAGTTGAGGATTTGGGGAGTGTCATTTTGGTAACGTTGGGCTTTGGAGATAACTGTGGGCTTGGCTTGGCAGATTCCATTGGGCTCAAATTTATTTTCCTTGCTCCTCTTGGTAGTATCTTTGTTTGGGTCCAACGTAGGATCAATATAAGGGATGGATTGTGAGAGGGCTTATAGTAGGTTTCTAGTGGTTTTCTTATTTCCACTAATAATTCTATTATAGTTAGAAGATCGTATCTCGGGACTTGTTTTGAGGCGGAGTGTTTAGTAGAGGCTTTATAGTGACTGGTACGTGGAAGTAGAGGTTGAGTTCATGGATGCTGACTAGACATTCTTTTTTTACTGCGTTGCCTTATGGGTGGAGGCAGTGTACCAGGCGTTGAACCGTTCTACAGAGGTTAGGTCATCTGATCACAGCATGTCGACCAAGGTAGTTTGTTCTTGGAATAAGGAGGGTAGATCTCACTCGGGTCCTAGTTCCTCAAATATCATATCCTCTTATGTGACCCATGTGACATAAGCTCATTGTGGCTGATTTGGTGGACTTTCTCGTAGTCTATGTATAATCCTTCCTCATAGAATATTTCCATCCCTGACTGTAAGGAGTTCTTTTCTTCATCCCACTAAGGTTATAGGAGGTCGTGATAAGGAAAATCCTCTCCCTAGATATGGAAGTCAACTTCCACCCATGATTGGGATCCTTAAGGGGGTATTTTTGGATTCTCTGTTGGAGGAATAGCGTAAATCGTCCTTTCCTTTGTCTTCCATGTTTGTGAAGGCTTCCAGATTTCCCCGTTGGTTCCTTCTTAATGTGAACTTGGGAATATATCCCATCTTTTGGATGATTCAAGTAGGTATATCGTGGATGACTAGCCCTTACTCGATTATTTGAACTAGTCGAATGACCCAAAATCTATCGAGGTCTATATTGCTGCTATCATGTTGGGTGGCCAAAAATGGAGTGGTATTAGTGTTGACGATTGTGGCCCAACCATTGTCTCATAAATGGTGATGGCCACAATGCCAAAAGAGAACCTCACTTTCATGCGCAACAATCAGAGTTATGCTCCTATTGGGTGTGTTCAGTCTTTTCCTAGCAAGAGGTTGAAACTAGTTTGGGCATCGAGTACATAAAATTCAACATCGCATTTGATGAACCCTACGATAAGGGTAAGGATGATGGACCCTATGTCTTTTCAACGAGTGTTGTCATAATCCATGATGGTGATGGTGAATGGCGTAAAATTTATGACGGTGTACCTCAAGTCAGTGATTTTACGAAGGAGGAATACATTAATGGTGGGCCCATTGACCATTAGTATTAGTGGCATAATCTATCCACATACTTTGGTGATTATTTGCATTGTGAAACTGTGGTTGTGTCCTTATACGGGGAGGTCTTAGTTGGAGAAGCTAATGTATTACTGCATGGTGATGGATCCAATAGTGGTAAACATTTCTACTGGTGATAAATCTCAGTGTATTGAGGCCTGAGATAATTTCTATATGAAATGTAGTTCCCAGATGGTTATATTAGCCGAGGTCCTGTAAAATTGTTCTTGAACCTTAATGCTCAGTGATGGTTCCTTCGACATAACCTTTTTCTTTTATCCATAGTATTTTTGGGGGTACAATGTTGTCTTGACCAAATGAGGAAGCCAACCTATTTATCTTGAGAAAGTAGTAGGTCTGACTGAGCTTCCTTCTTAACTTGTTTTAGGCGAAGTAAGAGATCAGTTAAGTTAGGATTTTATTCTTAAAAACATGTATGACATTTATTTTTCAATAAAAGTGTGTTGGGTTCATTTGAAATGAGAATTATATTTGTGAGAATGTCTTATATTTATGTTAAAATATAGTGTATGCAATATCGGCCAATTGGACTTGGTAGAAATTTTGATGAGTTGAATACGACCTGATTACAGGAAATCGAGATTTTGATTATAGTATAATTGAACAGCTCACAACATATATAGGGAGTTCACATCCAATTAGTAAAGTTGTCAGTGTAATCCTAGTAGTCTATCCTAAACTACAGGAACATGTCTGATGGTTTGGGAACTTATCTAATAGTTCAAAGAGAATTATGACCGATACATTAATTAATGTATTGAAAAAGACCAAGGGTGAGATTCAAGTATAGGTGTTTACTGGATCAAACTTGCACAATCTCACGGGTCTATAAAGGGGGGATTATTAATCCCGAGGGTTATAAGGATTGGAATGCTTACACAATTGTTGATTTGATTTTTATGGGTGTGATTCAATCTTATTGGATCTAAATCTATGCAAGTTGGGCAATCGTTGTGAAAGTATGCATGATATCATAATCCATACTAATCCGCATCCAAGAAAGATCTTAGATTATGATACCGTTAATATGCTTATAGGTTTTGTTCTATTAGTAAACTTGATCAATGAATTATTTTTAAATCCGATAGAGTATCAAATAAGCTAAGTTTTATATCAAGGAATAAATAATAAATTGGTTAAAAATTATTAGCAACGAATTGATTTGACTAAACAGGCATGCTTAAAGAGGGGAATCGTATTATGTACCATAACAACTTTGCCAACAAGACTCAACATTCGAGTAATTTTAACATAATTAAATTGGATTGAAGTGGTGATTATTTAGTGGAATTAATACCGATTAAATTGAGAAAGTAAATAAATTACGAGGATGTAATTTAGTAATTCTGAGTACCTATTTAAAATCCAATTTAAATATTTAGTATTGGATCCATAATATAGTCCATTTACCCAAGTAACAGGGCCAGACTCTCTGAAAACCCAATTTATCCCAAGCCCAATACTTATACTTATATATATTGGTGTAAGTTAGCATTTTAAGTTGCATATTCATTATTGAGGTAATAGAGGTAGAGAAAAAATAGTATTAACATTTTTTGAAGGGTTATAGAGAGTCAATGTCATATCACACTCAAAATACTGAGTATTCATCTCTAATAATGCCCAAACACGTAGTATAATTTGGGAGGATCATATACTAGAACATCTGAGGCTTTCGGGAAGTTCTAACAAGGTTTTAGAGGACAAGAAAAGGCATCCCTTTTATCTTTTTCAAACTATAATTCTCCTCAATTGAATCACCTATAAGACCCACAAAGGTATCGTGAATAAAAAGCCTAGGTTTATTCTTTAAGCTTAGTTTTGTTTTATTTTCTAATGCATGATCAATTAAATTTTGGGGGCATCAAAGCTTTCTATATTAATCCCCAACAGGTTATGGATACGGGTTTGGTTGTAGGCGAAGCTAAATTTGGGACCATTACTTCGGTTCAATCGAGTATAATGGGTTATTTTAGGTCGAGGGAAGCTTTAACCTATGTTTAGGGGGGGCATGAATGTTGAATCCTCTAACATACTGTCATGTTCATGTCATGAGAGGGGGTATTGATCTTTACTGCTTATCATCGTGGTCGTCCACGTTCATGGGAGGTTCTGAAGTGTAGAAGACCCCCTGAGTTGGCTTCATAATTTCATCGTTAGAGGCGAACTTTTGCGATCCTCATCTTCGGAATAGGTTTCAGATTGTCTCAGGTTTATTTCCCATACTATATTGAAACCCTCATAATAGATGTCCCCATAATATTACTGGTATTAGACATACTCTGGCCCCCAGGATGAGTGTCCTTTGAAAAACCTAGCGACAACTAAGGCGAAGATTACATATCGGAGTCTATTAAAAAAATGTGTGTTATCATAGTCAACAGGGTTGACCATTTCTTCCTCAGATTTATACGAATATCTTCGAATGGGGGGACCTTCGGTGGGTGGGTGGCCTCTACTGGTTATTTCTACTTGTAGTAATATGATGTCGATAATGTAGGGGTGTAACGAGTACTGTTTTATCGTACCATGCCATTTTGGACCGAGAAAAAATGGTTTTGGTTTCATATTACGAAATACCGAAAACTGATTTTACCAAAACTGAAAATACCGTAGAAAATTTGGCTGGTTTTGGGTTTTAGATATAAAAAAATGATTTACCGAATTTACCGTACCGACTTATCGTACCAAATTTACCGTACCAAAATTACAAAATTTATCGTAATGAGATACCATACCAAACTCACCACATATTACCATATGAATTACCAAATAAAAATTGTATTTAAAAAAAATTATATACCCAACCCAATCAAGACCCTTCATTTTTTCAAACTAGTCTCCACCATTAATTTCCCTTACTATAAATACCACCAAACCCTAATATTATGCACAAAAATCAGTCGCTCACATACATGGACACAACACAACAACAAACCAGAAATCTTTCTCTCCAAATCACAAGGTAATTTCTTCTTTTTCTTGGACCTATCTCTATTTTTCCTTATGTTTTTGACACAAATCATCGCTACAATCAACCCATGTTGAGTCGTCCTTATGTTACACACACTTGCTTCATTTTTTTCATTATGTTACACACACTTGCCGCATTTTTTCCATATGTAAACACACTTGCTGCTGCATCGACTCGTCCCTATTGCGTCGTCCCTGTTCATTACGGTGCACACACGTCCTTATCGTCCCTGTTGGGTTACACACATTTCCTTATCATCCCTATTGGGTGTTACGTCGACTCATCCCAACTCAGCTCTCACAATTACAAACCGGACACTACTTTAGATTTGATGCATGGGAACTATTTGAGTAAATGTCCCAAAGAAACATTTTTACTTAGCACACTATGATTGAAGGTTATATGAAATCAGGTGACAAGGAACAAACACTGGGTTTTTTTTAATTTAAGTTATGCTTTCATATTTGTAACTAATTTAAGTCCCATATAGTATACTAATTTCAAATTTGAAATTAGCTTTTGATGGTTGTACCATGAAGTATATTTGAACAAAATCCTAAAAAGTTCCAAATTAATTTACAATGTTTATTTTTTATTTTTTAGGTTTTAATCGACAATGGTTTTGAAAGGCGATATCTGTGCGTTCATAGCAACCTCCGACGTGTTGGGAAAGAGAAAATGGAACCAAAAAATTTGGAGTACGATAATAATGAATACTTTGAGCATTATGCAAAGATTGACAGAAAGGGTCAGATTGAGTGCATATATTACAAACAATGTTTTCTGGAGATTGAGCCAACAGATAAACTTTGGGCTCATTTGGGAGATTGCGTAGAATGGAATCGTGTTGATCGTGTTCGGACTAATAAAAAAGCATGTTAAACATTAACTTGACAAGTGGTCTGTTAAGGACCTCTACCCTCATAAACGCATAAAATTTGTTAAGTTACTTAAAAGGTGGACAATGGGGCTTAATAGCACGGATTAGAGTATCACGTGGCATTATTTTTTGAGAGAGTTTAGAAATAGTATCTCTCTTGTAAGATGAATTAAATAGTATCTTTTTTGTTAATGCTTCCAAATGTTTCTACTCTCTAACCTTCTAACTTGTATTGGAGAACTACATGACATTTTATGTCTTTTGTAATGAAATATTAAGTATTACTTTCTTGTTTAGCAAATCCCTTATTTATTATTTGTTGATACTCATAATTATTATCTGTTTAATATTTTGTATTTTTATTAGATGTCAGCGATGGATGAAACAAATAATAACGACGCAGAAATAAGCAAGGGTCGCACTGAAGTGAGTAAAAAATGAACAAAAGGAGGTACTAAAATTGTCATAAAGTCAAACCAGGGTAGTTCTCTCATTTGGACTCATATGAATAGACATATTATTGATGGTATATATATGGGTACTTATGAATGTGTTCATTGCGGAGCAAAGTTTAATGCTTCTTCAGCTAACGAAACTAATTTGTTGTGGAATCATCTTAAAAGGAGATGTAAGAAAAATTTACAATCTGAAATAATCGATAAACAAACAATTTTATCAATGGAAGGAACTCAAAAAACTAATTGAAAGTTTGATCAAGATAGAGACCGCAAGACTCTTGCGAAAATGATTATTCTTTGTGAACTTCCATTTAGTTTTGTTGAAAAGGAGGGTTTTTGGTTGTTTATCAAAGAGTTAAATCCTAGGCTTTATGTAGTTTCTCGAATTACTATCACAAAAGATTGTTGGAAAATTTATCTTGAAGAACGTGCAAAATTAAATCATTATTTTATGACATCCTCTACACGTGTCTCCCTGACCACTGATTTGTGGACTTCTATTCAAAATTTGGGATATATGTGTTTGACCACTCATTATGTGGATAAGATTTGAAATTTACAAAAGAAAATCATTAATTTTTGTGTCCTTCCACATCCACATAAAGGTGAGGCCATTTCTAAAGTCGTGGAGCCATGCTTGCTAGGGTGGGGTTTAGAAAAGTTAATAATTACCCTTGATAATGCAAAAAATAATGATAGGTGTGTTGATGATTTGAGAAAAATATTTAACAAAAGAAATGGGTTATTATTGGGTGGGGAGTTTTTTCACGTGAGATGTTTTGCACACATTATCAACCTTGTTATAAGGGATGGAATTTTTGAAATTAAGGAGATAGTGAAGCGACTTCGTAGGACTGTGAAATATGTGAGAAGTTCTCCTTCAAGGTTGCAAACATTTAAAATGTGTGCCACGGAAGAAAGGATAACATCAACAAAGTGTGTATGCCTAGACGTGAAAACAAGGTGGAATTCCACATACATAATGATTGATGCGGTAATGCAATATAAAAAGGCATTTGAACGTCTTGATGACAAAGATGATATGTACAAAGTAGAGGTTAGTAGAAAAGGAGATGGTGTCATATGTCAGAGTGATTGGAAGACATTGAAAGCTTTGCATACATTTTTGGAAGAATTCTATCTTCTAACAAAATGTATTTTCGATTCTCATTACATCACTTCAAATTCTTACTTTGATGAAGTAACTTTTACTAAAGACTTACTCTTAAAATATTTAGAGAGTGATGATCCTTTTTTATCATAACATGGCTATCAAAATGAATGCCAAATTTGACAAGTATTGTGGCATTTCTTCTTTAAATTTAATCTTGGTTATTGCTATTGTCTTGGACCCTTGCCATTAATTGTAATATGCAGAGTATTGGTATAATGAATATTTTGCTAAGGATCACACACTTTCTCAAGTAGAAAGAGAGTGTAAAGTGTTTAACTTCATTGAAAGATTGAAAGGGTTGATCTCACAAATGTATTATCACTACAAGTCGGAAAATGACTCTTTTGTTGAAAGTGAGTCAAGTGTGGTTCATTGTGATGGTGATATTTTGGGTAATTTAGTTGGAAATGTTGACAAGCGTGCTTTGAAGAAAAAAAAAATTTCAAAGTATTTGAAAAGGAAGGATAATTTTGAATTGATGAATGATTTGGTTCGATACTTACATGATGGTATAGAGGCTCTTGATGATCAAAATTTTGATGTTTTGATTTGGTAGAATGGAAAGATTCCAACATACCATGCACTTGCATTGATGGCACGTGATGTCTTGGCCATTCCTTTAACATCGGTGCCTTGCAAGTGTGCTTTTAGTACAAGCAAAAGAGTCCTTAATCCATTTCATAGCTCTTTGACACCAAAAATGGTGGAATGTTTAGTATGCGCTCAAGATTGGATTAAAAGCTCCACAACCGTTGAAATTGAAGAATCACTTGAAGCACTTGAAGGCATCGAAGCTTGTATGTATTTTATATTCATAAGTTTAAAGTTTACTTATTTTGTTCACTTATTTATTTATATTTGTTGATATGCATTTGTTGTTGTGCTTGTAGGTGTGATGAATGAGTTCAATGGATTGAACATTGGTTCGGATTAATCGACATTGACCTTTTGAAAAATGAGGTGTTTTATAGTTGTTTTAATGTTGTATTTAAGGGGTTTTAGTGTTGTTTTTAGTGCGTTTTAGGGTTATTTTTAGTGATTTTTAGGTGTTCTTTTTAGTGCTTTTTAGGTGCTGTTTTTAGTGCGTTTTAGGGAAGTTTTAGTGCATTTTAGGTGCTGTTTTTAGTACTTTTTAGGTGCTGTTTTTAATGCATTTTAAGGTTGCTTTTAGTGCTTTTATGTGCTTTTTTTGTGTTGTTTTCAGTGCATTTTAGGTGCTGTTTTTAGTGCTTTTTAAGGTTGTTTTTAAGACTTTTAAGGCGTTTTAGGGCTGTTTTTAAGGTTTTCATTGTTGTTTTTAGTGCTTTTGGGGGGTTGTTTAGACTTTTTTTTTTATACTATTTTATGGTTGTTTTAAAGCTTTTTAATGTTGTTTTTAGGAATGTTTCTCTAAGTTTTTTCTAATATTATTTTTTCTTTTGTCTTTATTTACAGGTGAAGTGAAAAAATTTGATGAGGCAAAAGAGAAGAATGATGGTGTTGTTTATTGTGCACGATGGTTTTGTTTTATTTGGCTATTTTATTGTAATTTTTAATTTGGAGCTTAATGTGTATTGATATGGATTGGACGCAATTAATTATGAAATTTAGTTTGTTTCTTCATGATCTTCATTTTATTTTTGGTGCAATTTGTATTATATTCTAGTTTCAAGTAATGCACTTAACCGATTAAATGAGTTTAAAATTTTATCGGAATCATATTATCGAAATACCGAATTTACCAAATGCATAAACCGATACGAAATTCTAGTATTTATCGGGAAAAAACCAAATTGAAACCAAAACTATCGAAACCAAAAAGAACAGAAAAAAATCGAAAAAAATCGAAAAAAATTGAAAAACTAGTCGGTTTGGTTTTGGTTTTTATTTGTATGTACTGGCTAGTAAATTGGTATGATACGATTTTACCATTTAGATTGTGGTTCTGGAATTGGTAAGGGGTCATTACCGACCATACCGTACCGGTTGCACCCCTGCGACAATGTGACATGCATCCAAATACTTGTTCTTGTATCTACATCCCACAATAATATGGTGATGGGTGTAAGGTGAGATTATGGGACAAATAAGTCAAATGCCTCTTGTACAATGAAAAGGTTTAGTTCGTTGTATGGATTAATTGGGCCTACCATGGGTTCATCTTGAGAGGACGGAAGGACGTCGGGGGATTTAGGGTCCAAGTTGATGCCCCCACAAATAGTATCTTATAATTCCTACAGTTGGTCGGGTACTCTCATAGAAATTGACACTAGGGTTCCTAAGTTGTCCCTTACTATTGTAAAATTATAAATATGGCCCTTTATAAGATAGTCCTGGTCATAATTTGTATATTATGTACCCTCGTTTCATCATTTGGCTTACCCAATGTTTATGCTACTCCAGACTATCTTATTGTTCTGAAGTTGCTTTTTACCATGTTAAAAATTATGATCTCGAATGTTGGTTCCTTTAACGGAGGCAGGTCCTTTCTCATAAAGTCCCAATACCTTTATAGGTGAATGGTCCTATCGTACTATCATTTCCTAAATCGGGGGAACTAAGGATGAATTTGGCCCCAGGCTTGGGAGGTGCATGTAATACCCCTTATTTTTATGGCTTGTAATTATGAGTTTAATTAAATAAAATTGCTTTTAATTATGGGATTAATTAAATTAATTTGAGATAATTAATTGGAAGTTAATTCAGATTTAAATACTAGCGAGACGAGAGTTGGTATTTGATTATGATAATAATATTTAATATTACTCAGTGAATATGGTAATATATGATTATTGAATTTATTAATATTATCGTGAGCTGAAAATACGGCAGTTTTGGTAATTAAGTTGGGACGCGCGTGTCAGTCGCGTCAGGAATCAATTTGAATGAATTTAAAATTAAATTATATTTGTATCATTCGTATGACCATTTTGAGTGCACCAACGTGTTCGAAAGGGTCGAAATAGTCAAAAAACACTAGCCGGGGGTTTAATTTAAGTCCTGGAGCATTTTTAGGCCTAACCGGCAACCCGGGAGGGTATTTTAGTCATTCCTATTTTTGGTGAATTGTGACCTACGAAATTTAGGTTTTATTTATTAGCCAACACTTACGGTTATTAGGGCCATTATTTGTTAAACACAAGAGAGAGTAACGTGAGAAGAAAGAAAGGGTTTCAGTAGAACTCCAAGGGTTTCCAAGGCAAAACAACCACCACACACCACCACCATCGCCGGATTTGTGACCGGTAAGAGAGGGAGAACCAACCAATATCATCATCAACGGATCAGAACTTCTAAATAGAGGCAAGTGATTTATATTGAAAAGATTCAAAGCATATATTTTATATGATAGTGTAGATTTGAAGATTCATCATGAACAATGAAATAAATTGTGAAATAGGAGAATTAAACATTGAATCTGGGTAGGGTTGAATGTAATTAAAATTTCTAGTCGTATATTAGATATGAAATCATGATTTATGTGTAGGGAAGTACTAAATTTAATTCGGATTTATGATGTTCTTGAAGAAATTTGGAAGAACTAGGTTTAGAGGAAGAATTATGACTTTTGATCCAAGAAACTGTTAATTGAGGATGATTTAATGATTCTAATAACGTTAGAAATTATGTAAACACGTTGGTATGATGATTAGTATACTTGGTTGGGAGTTTGGGACGTTCTAATGAAGAATTAGAGGTGTAAAAAGAGGAAACACGTAACTGTTTAAGGAAATTCTGGGCAACTACCTGCTTAATCGATCGATCGACTCAAGAATGTCGATCGAACGACCCCTTTTCTTCGATCGATCAACCTCTTCTAATTTTTGGTAATTATTTTCCTTTAAGGTTTAATGAAAATCCCAAAGCCGATAATGATTCTTAGGGTGATTAATATAATATTGTGGGACTTAATTAAGGTCAGTAGGGTCTTAGTTGATGCCCGAAAAAATGGTTTACCTTATGGAATTGAATGCTATTACTTGTGAGGGTCTACCGAGTGAGGTACGGTTAGAAATCGTTCGAATTGAAACTATAATGGGAATGAATGATGGTGTAAGGACAAGAACAGTAACAGAGGGACTTTAAGTTACTGAGATAACATTATAAACTAATAGGAGACCCAGTAACCTTTTGGGATAGGTTTAGGTACTCAAATTGATACGACAAGAGAGTTATCAAGCTAAATATATATTACGTAGGATGTTCGGGATAAACTTACTAAGTATGAGACTTGTAATATGGAATGTGTGAATACCTATATTGATATATGATTACTTGAGTTGTGTGAATGCCTAATGTATGGATTTATTACGTGTATGACATACCTACCATACTTGCTATCACGGGAGGTTAGCTTTCAGAAAAGGACCATCTGATCTTTGTGTGCCTACGGGGGGATTTAAATTGGTACCTTAAGGACATAGGACTGTGAATGACTTATTTATGAGTTGATAAGTCAGCTAACCATGGGAGCGTAGGTATGTGCGTGACCCATGGGTATATGAACTATGTTCGCCTCCAATATGTGTGATTTTGTTTATTAAAACGGTTCCTGAGTGATTCGGAACGCGTAGTCCTTATGTACGTGATGTACCGGGATTCGATAGCAGAGTATGCGCGCACCGCATCTTAGCCTTTGGGGGTCATATATATATATATATATACTTGTGACTGGTTCACTATTGCTTAGTAGATGTGAATAACTAAGATATTTGAATGGGCTACGAATATGAGAATTTAAATAACACTTGTGATAAGTAATTTAATGAATGTAAATGTGAGTTATAAATATAACTTGTTTGTGTAATACGAGTAGACACCTTATATTAAAATGTGATAGCAGGGGTTAGTACGGACTAGTTAGTTAGTGGCATAACTAGGATGGGTTAAGGGTATACGTTAAGCTTGCACATTAGTTGAGAGGTGAGAAACTCATGTGAGAGTACGCAACTAACATGTTTATAATATGTGTTGTTTAATTGTAATTTAAACACTTTCTATATTTTTAAACTGTTTTCACCTCGGGCTCTGACCCGTTTTCCTCCAAATCTATATTATTTTGTAAAAATATTTTTAGGTGCCCAACCACAGGGGAGACAAGCATAGGAGTTCCATTACATTGACGTGTTGTAGCTGATGTCGAAGTTATAGGATCTCGATATTAGACGCCTTCACATTCTGCATTTTATTCTATTCAGGGTTACTCATCTGTTAGGGCATGTCGCCCGTTTTCATTTAGAGATAGCATTCTCAGACTTTCAGTTTTATTTAAGATATTTGTTTATTTATTCAAACTCTTGTATCGGGATTTTATTTTACTCTGGTAGTATTATTGGAGTGTTTACTCCGGACCAAGTTTATTTCATTTTGTTGGGTATTCATATGAGATTGTTTATGCGATTGATGGTTGATGATTTAATTACTTGGTTATTGTTAATTTAGTTAATAAAATTTGACATCTCTCTATTTTAAATATTAGGTGGCTAGTAAGTAACTAAATGCTTTCGACAGTGACGCTAAGACTGAACCAAATTAATATTCTGTATTAGTTTAATAAAGGAGTAGCTACCCGATATTTAATTAGTCTGGGTGTCACAGCTGGTATCAGAGCATCAAGTTTTAGTGTCCTTTAGGATCTGTGCTGCTTATTATGCTTCCAGCGTAGCTTTCTTTGATATAGAGCCCTATGTTTAGGATTGTTGATTTCTTTGGTGAGATTTCGTTCTCCTACTATAATCCATATAATAGTGAATCTTATTTTCATTCGGGTGTGTTCGCGTGTCGAACAATGTAGTATGTCAGGCGAGGGCAGTTGGGCGGACAGCAAGAGGCAAAGCTCAGTTGAGGTTATAGGGTATATTCAAGAATGATGACCGTAGTTGAGGTCACCCCTATTATGGTACGAAAGGCCAGGACGGTAAAGACGGCTAAGGCACAACATATGGCCTCCACGTATCACTATAGTAGAAAGTGGAGTCAAATTAGACTCACCCAGTAAGGTTTGATTAGGAGGGAGTCAGACGAAACATTGAAGAGAACCAGCAGTGGAAATTTTAAAAATGCGAAAATGGCGTGTGTTAGCCAACGAAGGTAAAATATCCAAAGGCTTGGGCATATGTTAGAGTATGGCTAATCGGGAGTGAAAATTTAGGGTAAAATTTTTCTTGGCTCGTAAGAGCAGAGTTACAATGGTGAGAGGCAACCACTGCACTTAGAAGTGGAATGTTTTGTCAAGAGAAGGCGCATAGGTAGGGTTTGACCATAAGTTCCTTTATCAGAAGTTCAGGATAAGATGCGAACGTTGTCCTGAACTCACACAAGAGGGTCGAACAGAGGTCACTTTGTGAAAAGAAATTTAATTAATTAGCGAACCTTACACCGGATGAAGTAGGTGCAATGGAGAAGAGGACATTAAAGGGGAAAATTAACTTACAAGAAGAATTGCTCCTACTTCTGGGGAATTCCTCTTGGATGGTTAATATGGAGGTAAACGCTTCCTTGTGTGGGGAGCTATAAGAATCGAAGAATTTTATCAGAGAGTAAGACTAGGGGAAATGGTGTTGGTGAAGAACCACAAGGGGGAGACCCATCAGGGGACCCCATTTAAATGATTCGGATAGCAAAATTTTTATCGAGCCATGGTGACTTCAATAAGAGTTGTTGAAGCCAGTAGCGTGTTCCTTAGGTCCATCAAAGCTAAGGGAACAACGGAGGTAGCCATCAGAGTCGAGACTACCAAAGTCCGAGAGAAAGACAACCCAAACATGGTCAATGTGACCGAAGATAAGTGGAGTATGTGTAGAGGTATTTTATGGGGAGTGAACCCGTGCGTTAAAATTTTTCGAAGAAAGTATAAGGATAAGGGCATGGTGCTTAGCAAGGGTAATAGTCATTGAAACTTTCGATTTGGTACGGACAGGTGTGTTAAGTCCAGGAACCATTTGAGCAGCCAGGGCGATTGGCAAGGTAGAAGTATGAGTTATATCCTCAGATGATGATGCGTGTTGTATGTGACAGGAACGAGTTACTACATTTTTATTATTGCTATATTCGCATGAGAGACGAGTTTGGTGCGTATATCGACAATGTTATTATCTATGTGAATATTTTCCCTCGTATAGTGGAGTTACCTTTAGTGTTAACCGCGGAGGATGAATGGGTGTATCGATAGTGGTATATACTTTATTGAGACTACTCATTTTAGTGATGTGTTATATGAGTATGATATTATCTTGATTATGATTTTATAGTGATGCTTAGATCGATAGTGGGCGCATGTCGCAAGTCTATCGGGGTTACTACCTCAGGGTAGGATGTTTTATTCTGACGAGACCTCATCTGCGAGAGGGTTGGACTCACGTTTATATGTTTATGTATATGTATATATATTATCGAGACTTCGAAAGGTATAATGTTCTCGGATATTTGATCTCGGTATGTGTAGGGACTTTATTAATATGATTCAGAGTGTATTTAGTTTACTGTTCAGCGAAAAGATTTAGTTGGTTATTATAATTAACGCTCAGAATGTGGTAATAGGAAGAGTGCGTTGTTATATCACCCTTTAGAGACTTGGAAGTTAATACTCATAGTTGTATGTCTGGGGACGGGATTTTGAGAGCCCCGATTATATTTTCATGATGTTTATGGAATGTGATTACCATCAATGTTAAGAGAGTGTCTTTCGAAAGAAATTCCTTGTTTAAGTGTAATTACCGAAGGAGATGTAACTTTATTATCAAGAGACGGAAATATAGGGGTACATGTTATGGACTGAGGTCCTGTGGATTCTAATGATCGACAATGCTAGGTAGTAGTGTATTGGGGGGTTCCTCATTTCGATTTTGCTTTGCGAGACATCCCACGCATGAAACTTAGCGTAAGGTTGGTAGTAGGGAGATGTTTGGCCATTCGTCCATGAGTCTGGTACCTCGGACGTTATGGAAGTATATAGTTATAACTGTAAGTTAAAAGGTAAATTACGATATAAGGACATTAGAGCCAGTTATGTGGTGAGAAAGTACTGAAAATTTTAATTTATTACGGCGGGTTGAAGGAAGGAATAATGTTAAGGAGGATTTATGATTTCAAATTCTGGGGTAATCTAGAATGCCTAAGTGGTATGGCCACGTTGCAAATACAGGGGAAATAAAGAATTAGGCATACGTATGAAGCGTATATAATGTTTAGACACGTATGCATGGTTTATAAGGTGTATGGACACCTTGGTTTGCTGGTGTCTGGATCGCCAGAAGAAGAGACATATAAATGGGTGAAATTTATGATTGTGGGATTGATATTACAAAATGATAGTGGTAGAATGGATTAAGCGTCGTAATAGAAGGATGTTAAGAAGTATATTCATATGCAATCAGAGTAGCGTGTCCGAACTTGGTGGAAAGGCAGTGGGAAGCCATTTAAAAAAGGGGGTATCCCTTGAGCAAATAATTAACTATTATGGACAAATTAGAGCAGAGTTCTACCCAGTAGAATATTGAGAGGGACTTGCGCGTAAATAGAATGTTGATGTCAATAAGATATGAAGAGTCCATAAGTGCACATCGTGGTGAAAACTTTTGGTATCCGCCGAGGGAAGAAGAGGGTTATTAAGTATCACTTAACGGGAAGAATTATAAGTGAAATTCAATGTTGAACAGGGCATAATAAGTAGTCTCCACGTGCACCGCTCATAGATAGAAAACAGTTGGAGTGGGATAATCAACCAGAAAATTTTGTATCAAGCCAATGATTCCAGTGATGGAAGAGTCAAGTTGGTAAATTTCTTTGATGGGTTGCCAATCTAAAGATAAGTAACGAGTTCCTTCGAATGTGTGGAACAGGTTGTCCAAAAGGAAAGTAATTGTTGTATCCTTGAATGATTTACACTATTATATAGTAATCATGTCGGTACGTGGTCCTACCCAGCATTATTCTGAACTAGGATGAGATCCCTGAAATCCACCTTCAACATGCGCTATCAGGAAGTAGTGGGGATAACGCTTTGTTTAGAGCAGGTTGTTTCACCTATAGCTCAAGTAGTAGGCACAAAGTGATTGACGATTGTTGAAGTTGTATGAAAGTAATTTCGAACTCATTGCGATCATTTCATTTCCACAACGGGTATAGCTAGTAAGTGAAGTATAATATGGTAATGGGGAGAGGATATTACCTAATAGAAGAGTTATGTGAAAGCACTTGTAACTATTTATAGTGGATAAGGCGCATACTGAGGTTTTGTGTGGATAAACCTTACCATTCTTCCTCTGGATGTTTAGAGGTGAGAGGATTATCAGAGTTTTGGATCAGTCAGAAGTTAGAATCCGATGACTATAATAGGATAACCACAACCCGTATTAGGTGCCTTTTTCTGTAACACCCCGCCTGCCCGGGGAGAGCTAACGGAGTGCTAATGCGATAAAATAAATCCAAATCCACAAGTGACAAGGTATAGAGCATCTAAATAAACCCACAATAATATAAATCCACTAATCTCAATCTCTTCAATTACAACAAGTCTCTCGAATTAAAATTACAAATCTCCAGAGCTCTATACACAAAAATAATAAAAATATTTTCCAAACAATCTTCGCTAAAATCAATCTCCATAGCGCCCCAAAATCCGCGCTAACCTGCCAACTAAAAGAAAATATGGGGAAGTACACAATACGACAAGAAAGATGCTCAACAAATATATGTTAGCGATGAATAAAACGTAACAACACGAGTACGAATATTTAAATCAAAATGCAGATCTCAAAGCATTTATCAATATAATTTCTCAACAACACATCAATGGGTCACCAAGCCTCACCCCATTCGCATATGCTTTATCAAGCCATAGCCGGGAATAGGTATTTTGGCGGGTACTCAACATCCGTGCCATATTAAAATCTCATGACAACGTGCTCATCAATAATATAATGGTACCACATGAATCAAAATAATTTCAACAATTATTTTCCAGATTTCAATGAATTTATCAATTCAAATATGAGTTCAATTAACAATAATTCAAAGAGAATGACACTCGTGAGATTTAAGGAGTATATTGTGTAAAACCCCATACCTTAAACCATGATGAGAAACCAATGATTACATCCTCAAGATCAACACAAAAGATCTACAAAATCTCCTCCAAGAACCTACAACAAAATAGCCCCAAGAACACCTCTAATCTAAGGTTGGAACTCAAAAATCTCAAGGGCCAAAGTATAATTAAAAGGGAGAGGAATATAAAATATATTTGCTCCCAAAATTTGTGCCAAAAGTAGGTTAAAAGGGTTGCCCACGACTTCCTTTTATAATGCAAAGAAATGAAGAGTTGGAATCCAAAAGACTCCTTTAAATAAGGCAAAGAAATGAAGAGTTGGAAGTCAAAACAACTCCAAGAGTTAATAATATTTTAAAATCATTTTAAAATCCGTCTTAACTCCGTTTTTGAAACCGTTTGAAATTCTCGCCTTTAAAAATAATAACCAACATATTTGAGCAATAAAAATAATTTGGTCAAAAACTTTATTTTCCTCCATTTTCCTAAATTAATTAAAATAGCCCAAAAATTACACGGGTTATTATATTTTCCTTTTGTAAATGTTACACCGTCGGGAATGGAGATTCGAAGAAAGGACAAGAGTAGTCAGATGTCCTATGGTTTCTCCCAGGATAAATGTTTTTCGTTTAAATAAACATGGGGATTGATACGAAGGAGGTGCGACCTCCCAATAATATTGAGATAATGCGGCCAGTGATGTATAGACTATTCTTAATCGAATGTTGTTTAGTAAGAACACAAGGTGAGGTGCATTTATTGAGGTGTGACCCTATAACTGATAAAGTGTCGAGAGTGTTCAATAAGCTTGTTGTGAAGCAGGGGCTGTAGTGATTGGGCCTTACTTTGAATTTTGTTTTGAGTATTGGAGGATACCTAATTTTCCAGGTATGCCTTACTTTTCTGAATTTTTGGACGGAATTCCGTTATTAGGGGGGAAGTATGTAATACCTTGTATTTTTATGGCTTTTAATTATGAGTTTAATTAAATAAAATTGCTTCTAATTATGGGATTAATTAAATTAATTAGAGATAATTAATTGGAAGTTAATCCGGATTTAAATACTAGTGAAACGAGAGTTGGTATTTGATTATGATAATAATGTTGATATTACTGAGTGAATATGGTAATATATGATTATTGAATTTATTAATATTATCGTGAGTTAAAAATACGGCAGTTTCGATAATTAAATTGAGACGCGCGCCAAGAATCAATTTGAATGAATTTAAAAGTAAATTACATTTGTATCATCCGTATGACCATTTTGAGTGCGCCAACGTGTTCGAAAGGGTCGAAATAGTAAAAAAATACTAGCCAATGTTTTAGTTTGGGTCCCGGGCATTTTTAGGCCTAATCGGCAACCCGTGATGGTATTTTAGTCATTCCTATTTTTGGTGAATAGTGACCTACGAAATTTAGGTTTTATTTATCAGCCAACACTTACGGTTATTAGGGCCATTATTTGTTAAACACAAGAGAGAGTAACGTGAGAAGAAAGAAAGGGTTTCAGGAGAACTCCAAGGGTTTCCAAGGCAAAACAACCACCACACACCACCACAATCGCCGGATATGTGATCGGGAAGAGAGGGAGAACCAACCAATACTGTCATCAACAGATCAGAACTTCTAAATAGAGGCAAATATTCAAAGCATATATTTTACATGATAGTGTAGATTTGAAGATTCATCATGAACAATGAAATAAATTGTGAAATGGGAGAATTAAACATTGAATCTGGGTAGGGTTGCATGTAGTTAAAACTTCTGGTCGTATATTGGATATGAAATCATGCTTTATGTGTAAGGAAGTACAAAATTTAATTCGGATTTATGATGTTCTTGAAGAAATTTGGAAGAACTAGGTTTAGAGGAATAATTATGACTTTTGATCCAAGAAACTTTTAATTGAGGATGATTTAATGATTCTAATAACATTAGAAATTATGTAAACATGTTAGTAAGATGATTAGTATACTTGGTTGGTAGTTTGGGACGTTGAAATGAAGAATTAGAGGTGGAAAAAGAGGAAACTCGTAACTGTTTAAGGAAATTCTGGGCAAATACCTGCTTGATCGATCGATCGACTCAATAATGTCGATCGATCGACCCCTTTTCTTCGATCGATCGACCTCTTGTAATTTTTGGTAATTATTTTCCTTTAAGGTTTAATGAAAATCCCAAAGCCGATAATGATTCTTAGGGTGATTAATATAATATTGTTGGTTTATTTATTCAGACTCTTATCTCGGGATTTTATTTTACTCTGGCATTATTATTGGAGTGTTTACTCCAGACCCAGTTTATTTCATTTCGTTGGTTATTCATATGAGATTGTTTGTACGATTGATGGTTGATGATTTAATTATTTGGTTATTGTTAATTTAATTAATAAAATTTGGCATCTCTCTATTTTAAATATTAAGTGGCTAGTAAGTAACTAAATGTTTTCGACAGTGATGCAAATACTGAACAAACTTGATATTCTGTATTAGTTTAATAAAGGAGTAGATACCCGGTATGTAATTTGTCACGGTGTCACAGTGCGTATCCTTGATGACCAAGAATTAGTCAAATAAATATGTAATGCCATTTCCATCGAGTTAAGCGTAGTAGGTATCTTATGGTTTTATATCCAAGGATTATGTAATATGCATTTAATTGTTAGAGGTAGAGTCTATATTACTTGTCTGAGCCCCAAAGTTTTTCCCAATTAGTATAAAGGTGTCGACGTCATTGTCTGAGTCAATCCTGATCAGGCGAATGATAGATTCAGGGGGTCTTGCGGTTCTGCTTCTCGAGGGGGGACTGAGTGGGGATCATATGGCGTCTATCATATGCATTATGAAATAACATCTTTAAGACCATAAACCAATGGCATTCCCAGATTTTATTCCACATGTCTTATGTTAGGAATTGATGAGGGGTGTATGTTAGGCTGGGGTTTACTCTTAATTCAACTTACGATGAGACTTCTCTACGAGTGGCATGGGCATTGACTCTTTCCTCTTATTCATACAACTAATTTTAACGGTTCCTATAACTCCATATGCTGTAGTCATCAGTGTTAAATCCTAAGTAAAATACTCCACGTTGAACCTTTATGGCAAGACATAAACCCTTTATTAGGGTGAAAAAAGAGTTCGACCTGGTTGTGAATTATGATCGGCTCAGGTGTGCCTATGCTCGGCCTTGTATTCTACCTATTGACCTGATAGTTGTTTCACGATATTGATTAGCCCCATCTTGCTGACTCAATCGAGGCCTCTCCTGTACCCACCCATACACGTAAGAGAAGCCCACTAGTCATACTGATGACACGTGATCACGTGATAAATATGTACTCTTTCCCACTCTATTTAGGCTGTAACAAACTCATCTTTATCTGTCCCATCATGTGTAAAGGGTTTAACTTCCTAACCTATAAAGTCACTCCACTTGTCCCCTTGATATTCTCAAGTAACTAACTATAAATAACACAAAATTCCACAGGGATACGGGACTGAAGTGATCACCTCCACACGAACCCTAAATCTGGATTCACTCTCAGAAACTAGTAAATTCATGATCACTACACCTGTGGACTTAGGTACCATCTTTTTACCGAACCATATAAATCATGTATTTTCTCATTGTTTCTCATCTCCTTTATCTATTTACTTCTTATTAGCTTAATAACTATTTGTTATTGTTTATACTGTTAAACCCCTGGATAAGGAATAAATCCCCTAAACCAATTTTAGACGATAACAAATTGGCATCGTCTGTCGGAATATGACAAGTCATTGTTATTTCATAATAAATTCTAAATTCACTTTTTCTTCTTCTATAATCCTCTCTTTTACTAAGAATGGATGATAACCCGGAGGGCATCCATGTGGTAGGGGCTCTTTTACCATCTACTTCGATAAGGATGTGATACCTATAAGGAATACTAATAAGTCTTGAAAAAGACCAGGAGGCTATGCAAGAGAGTGTTAAGCAGTTGACGCGGACACTACAGGTTGGACAGGGATGGCCCGCTCTGGATCCTGTCACCCTAGTGGAGAGAGGGGAATCAAAAGGAAGAGGAAGAATGCTATCTCCACCACCCTAAAGAGATAGAAGACATGTGTACAAGATTCAAGCTCTTGAGAATCCTAGGAGATTAAGCCAACATGAGCACATCCTGACAATCCAGGTCACTCCATGATCGATCGTAGCATCCCGGTGTCACCTCCTCCCTCTAATCGACATGATACGATGAGGAGCAATACTTTTTTTAGGAAAGACCCAACACATTAGAAAGGTTAAATAGAGTATTAACCTCTGATCAGTTGGCCCTACATCGTATAAGAGGACAGGCTGTTGTGGCTCCTACGGAGCATAATGCACGGCTAGAAGATTCAGCTCGATCAGTCACTAAAGGATCACACCAGTCGACTAAATCCATGACTAATGATAGAACATCAGCCCAGGCCGAGCAAACTTCTCTGGAAGAGAGCTTATTCAAAAATTGAGGCTAGATGGTTAAATCTGCTATCGTAAAGCTAAACTAGAGAATCAACCATGGAAGGGATCTATCTAGTGCTTAGAAGATCGATTAGGGGAAATGGCTAGACTTAAAAATCCTCTCCATAGGGACATTGTGAAGGGATCTCCCTTCGTCTCCTCTATTGTGGGTTTTCCTACCCCCACCAAGTTCAAACCCCCAGTGATCATACCGAAGTATGACGGAAAAATAAATCCCATTTTTGCATGTAGAGCATTACCAGGTAGCCACCAACATCTATATTGTTCTGAACGAATAGATCTCCAATTTTAACTGTTGGCCGACCTCTTTGTCAGCATCTTTTGCATTGGAGAAAATCCAGCAAGAATGTTACCCATCTCCTCAGTGTGTGATAAAGGCCGATGAAACCACATGGAATTTCATCACTCATTTTTAATACAGAGAAACTTGAAGTAGCGGCTTACAATGAACAAACCTCCATAACCGCACTGATGAGTGGGTTACAACCAAGAAAATTATTTTAGGCACTGTCAAAGGAGAAACTCGAGACCATGACGGACCTTTGAGCTAAAGCAGGTAAGATTATGAATGATGAAGAGTCCATGGTGGCCAAGGAATCAAATTTTACAAAGGCCACTTCCAGCAAAGGTAGTTATAAGAAGGAACAGAAAGATAAGAAAGCCGAGAAGATAAAAAAGTACGATGAGTACACTCCCCTAATAGTAAGAATCAACCATATCATTGAGGAGATTACATGAAGCTAAGACCTCAGGCGGCCTGGCAAGCTCAAGACCCAACAAGCCGACATGACAGAAGCAAGTGCTTTGAATTTCATAAAGATCACGTCCCAACACGGATAGATGTATTGCACTAAATAATGAGATAAAAAGACTCGTTAGGAAAGGCAAACTATCCAGGTAAGTGGATAAATATGGACAAGTAGACACGGATGAGTATAAGGCCAAAAGATGATTAGAATCCCCTTATAGGAAGAATAATGAGAAGATAGGGGGATCAGATAAATATTCAAAAGATGATCCATATCTACCAAAAAATCCAAGAGAACCAACCTATGAGGTCAAGTTGATGTCCTTTGGATGTCATTTCATCTCTAGCGGATATGAGTGAGGAGGAGAAGATCTTGCAAAAAGGAAGGCATATCTGAATAAGACCAAGGCCAACACTCATATCGAGCAGATAAACTTGACAGGTAATGTGGACGCTCACCTTAGGAAAGTAAATAAAGACCACCTCATTATAGGATTTTCTAAGGATGATTTTTCTAGAGTCTTATACCCCTGTGATGAGCCTATGGTCGTCACCAAGATGATACACGAGAGAAAGGTCACCCAGATTCTAATAGATAATGGCAGCTCTACAGATGTCATTTTCTATAATTATTTTCAAAGGATGAATCTTTGGGACAACAAATTAACACCGCATTATCAGCCCTTGATCGATTTTGGGGGAGGGAAGGTCTATCCCTTGGGAACTATAAACTAGATGTCATAGTAGGTGCCTGGCCAATGTGTCGAACATAAATCATTTGTTTCCTTGTCCTAGATAAAAATCTTCTGTCGGCTTACAACGTCATCTTGTGGAAAGAAAAAATTTGAGGCGGTGCCCTCAACAGTTCATCAATGGTTGAAGTTCCCTACCCATTATGCAGTAGGATTGGTCAAGGGGAACCAAGTGGAGAGTCACGAATGTTACTACACTTCGACCGACCACGAAGAGCAGAAAAGGTTGAACACCGCTTACCAGATTGCAAGAGATGAAGAAAAGTTAGTCAAGGAACAAGTGGTCAAATAAATAGAATGTGTCGTCCTAAATGAGGAACACCCTTACAAAACCATGCAAATAGGGTTGTCCCTAGACCCAGACTTGAAGAAGAATTTTCTCAACTTCCTTCGATAATGGAAGAGCATATTCACTTAGAGCCATGAAGACATGACCAGGATCGACCTGAAATTCATATGCCACAAGCTAAGCATAGTGAAGGGTGCTAAACCGGTCAAATAGAAGAGATGATTCTTCGATGCTAAAAAGAACATGGTAGTTCAGGAGAAGTTAAAAAGTTAAAAAATCTAACTTTATAGAGGATGTTACGTATCTTAAGTGGCTCTCCAATGTGGTCATGGTGCGTAAAAAGAACAACAAGTGGAGGATGTGTGTAGATTTCAGTAACTTGAAGAAGGCATGTCCCAAGGATCACTATCCCTTGCCTAGAATCAACTAGTTAGTTGATGCCACTTCTGGTCATGAGATGATCAATTTTATGAATGTTTATTCCGAATACAACTATATTAGGATGAAATCATCGGATAGAGAAAAATGTCCTTTATCACTAGCAGTACCAACTGCTATAATGTCATGCCCTTCGGCCTCAAGGATGATAGAATAACTTACCTATAACTTCTGAAAAAGGTGTTTCAAGATCAGATAAGTATAAATATGGAAGTATATGTGGATGACATACTCATTAAAATCAAAACAGCGTCCGACCACGTTAAAAACCTGTATTAGAGCTTCAACCAGCTTAAGAAGAATCAGAGGAAGCTCAACCCAACCAAATGTGTGTTTTGAGTGAAGGAGGGAGTGTTTTTGGGCTTCGTTGTCAACCAACGCGAAATCAAATCTAATCAAAAAAAGATCCAAACCTTGATCAATATGCAGTTCGCAACATCAAATAAAGAGGTACATAGGCTGACAAGACGCGTTTATCGTGCTCGACGGGTTCATCTATGGGGCCACTGATAAATGCCTCCCGTTATTTAAAGTTTAAAAAAAATTGAATGGAACAAGGAATGTGAAAATGCATTCCTGGAGTTAAAATTGCATTTGGGGTCCTATGGAGACCAATATTAGGGGAAAACCCTACTTGTACTTGCGATAGCAATATCTACTGTCAGCTCAGATCAGGTAAAAGATGAGGATGGAATACAGAGGCCGGTATACTATACAAGAAAAGCATACACAAGCAAAAATTTGGTATCTCGGGATGGAAAAACTAACCCTTGTTCTAATTGAAGCTTCGAGAAGGATGAAGCCATATTTCGAAGCCCATACCATTATTATTTATATAGATCTGCCTTTATAGCAAATTATATATAAATTAAAAAAGTCAGGATGACTGATGGCTTGGGAAGTGGAATTGGGAGAATATGACATCCAGTACAAGTCCAAAACGACTATTAAAGGCCAAGCCATGGTAGAATTTATAGTTGAGTTTATGTACAAAGAGAAACTTATCGATCAGACTCCTTCGGGAGAGAGCTCAACACTTGCGGCAAAGTAGACTTCTCCAGAAGAGAGCTCTGCCAAACTAAAATTGAGCAGACTCCATTAGGAGAGAGCTCACCTTACGAAAGGAACGAGCAAACCACTCCAACATCAAATCTCGAAATAAGCGTCCTAAAATATATAATCAGCCATGAAGTCCCTACACATGACAACGAGTTATTAAAAACATTATTCAAATTTAGAGCATTAGTGGAAGGAGAGTTCAATCAAGAAAGTATTATATGTAAATTGTTCGTAAATAGATCATCTTGCACGACGGGCAATGGAGCGGATCTCATTATCACCACTCCGAAAGTAATAGATGTGGAGTACGCACTCTATTTTTAGTTTGAAGAATCCAACAACGAGTATGAGTATAAAGCACTAATAGCGGTTTTTGAATTGGCTGCGTCACATGGTGCTGAGCAGATTTTAGCACACAGTGACTCATAGCTAGTGATTAACCAATTACTTAAGCTTTAAGAAGCCATAGAAGAGTTTATGATCAAGTATTTAATCAATACATGATGGTGGCTAACCAAATTTCCACGAGTGAAGGTACTGAAAATCCCTAAAGTGAAGAATGTCAGGGCAGACGCACTAGCGAGATTGGTGTCAGCTACCCAAATAGAATTATAAAGAATAGTACCGATCGAAGTACTTACCCATTACAGCCCAGACAAGGAAATATCCATCATCAAGGAAGTAAATCTTGTCCCATCATGGATGGACCCCATATAATCTTACATTGAGACTGGCGCAGTGCCATCTCATCTGAAGGAAGTGAGAAAGCTACGTGTAAGATGAAAGTTATGTGTTGAAGGCAGGAGTATTATACAGGAGAGGATACATCGCCTCGTTATTACGATGCGTTCACCCAACAAAAGTGAACAACGTGATAAAGGATGTACATGAAGGGTGTTGTGGTCACATTGATCATGAAGGTCATTGGTGAAGTGGGTGTAAGGTCATATTTTCCATTATTCTTACTTTACATAGAGTATGTCATATACCGCTACAACCATCGAGGGAAACTCAAGTTCATTCATTCATGAAGACGGATTCGAATTTCAAGAACACTGCAACATGTTCGCAACATGAGGTATAATTTCATATAGAATGTGTTTAAGTTTCGTAAATGGTTTACATTTATATTGAGATATTTTTTAAAACTGATTTCAAACAAAATGAGGCATTTTTTTCTAAGTTTAAATAATTTTTAAGACCAGTAGGCGAGCTTTTTAAAATAATTTTTTCTCAATCCTATCATTCGAAAGACAGACCAATGTCGTCCAAACGACCTGCCAATGTCGTTCAGACGATTGCTTCTAATGACAGCCAATGTCGTTTGAAGGGTCGCTCAAAGGGTCATTTCTTTACTACTTCAAACGAACCCATATTGTTTTGTGTTTTTAACTGTCACTTGTAAGGTCGTTAGTAACGACATGAGATGTCGTTCAAATGAATTGAAGATGTCATTTGAAGTCCTTCGAACGACCTGAATCGCCTCAACTTTTTTGTTCAACTATAAATACTTACTTTAGAGACCTTTTTCATTAAGACTTTTTGCAAAATGAAACTGCATCTTGGCAGATCTTTTTATCTTTAAAGTTTAGGGGTTTTTATGTTTTTGATTCACCAAATTCAATCCCAATTCTTTGTGAATCTTTTGTGAATCCAAATACTTATATTGAAGTTTGTTCTTGTGGAGCGCCATCTCTACTGTTGGATTGGTAGCTCTTGCGGAAGTTGCTTGCTGATGATTGTGATCACTTGGGGAGACTTGAGGGTGTTCCTTGCTGGAGATAGAGTTTCGGTTCTTATGAATTCTTGCGAGAGTCCATTTTTTATTTAGTATGCGGTCTATGTGAGGTTGCTGCGGTAAATTCATTGCAGATTTTTGTACGTGTTTTGTACGTTGAGATTTGTAAACATTTATAGATATAAAGGTTTTTCCATTTCGAGGGATTTGTCCTGAAATTCATTTGTCCTGAAACTTGTGATTGTTTATCATGGCATGATTATTCACATAGATGCATGTTTTAGGGTTTTATTATTTTGGATCTAATACTGACTCCAATTAAATAAGTTTTAATTGGAAATTTGTGAATCCCAAAAGTAATCGATATCACTGCATTCTCAAATTGGTATCAGATCTTTAACTCGGGATTTTTACCTCTTATAAATTGGTATTAGAGCTTTAGCTCAGGATTTTATACCATTTAGAAATTGGTATCAGAGAAGATTTCACCAATAGTGAAATCCTTTTTTCGCAAATTTTTTGTGATATCGATATTTTTTGAATTTCTTAATTTTTTCGATGGATAACTTATATAATCGGTTGTCCCTCTTTAATGACACAAATTATGCCTATTAGAAATCTTGTATGAAATCTGGTTTAAAAGCTATTGATGAACATGTCTGGATTATGTGTGAAAGAGGGTGAACTCCTCCTACTGTCACCATCGATAATGTCACTTACCCCAAACTTGTGTCGGACTAAACTGAGGATGATTTTAAATGGAGCAATTTTAACTCCCGTTTCCATAGCGCTAATTCTAGAACCGTCACCCCAGATGAGTTCTGCCATATTAAGACATGCACCACATTTAAAGAGGCATGGGATATCCTCCAATTGACACATGAGGGTACCAACGTGGTTAAGGCATCTAAGTTATAAAATTTGATCACCCAATTTGAGACAATCACGATGTCTGAGTCTGAATGTTTTGACGAGTTTTATGCTAGGTTATCGGACATAATCAGCACGAGTTTTAATTTAGGTGAGAAAATTGATGAGACTAGGGTTGTTAAAAATATTTTAAGGTCACTTTCGTCCCGTTTTATTCCTAAGTCGCTATTTTAGATTCCCCAAAGAAGAAGAAGAAGAAGAAGAAATAGAGAGTTTGTGACTCCAGGTCTGAGGGAGAGTTTGCTATTGATAATATGGCTATGTTTGCTAAAAAATTCTCAAATTTTTAAAAGAAAATTCGACCAATAAAATGTTTTTTGAGAAAAATTAAAAGAAATAAGCGGCCAGTGAGAGAGATGAGAAAGAGAAAGAGCAAGAGCAAGAGGAGAGATGTTTTGAATGCGAGGGCAAAGGTCACAAAGCGTTTAAATGTCCCACTAAGCTAAAGATAAAGGGCAAGAAAGTTGCTATGCCATCCACTCTTAACGATAGTGACGAGGAGGTGAATGATTTCGGGGATGAGTCATGTGTCGCATTTATGACAAGTCATGTGAGAACACCTATTTTTTCCCGTGACAATGAGGATACTTGTGTACGTGAGAGCCCTGATGATGATTTGAGTGTTTCGAGTGAGTGTGAGAGCGAGTTTGAAAGTGAGGCTGAAAAACGATCTACAAAAGGCGTTTAGATATTTATACGCCGAGACCTTAAAGAAGTTATATAAGGAGTCAAGTCTTAAGGTGTTATATTCGGAGAGAGAGATAGAAGTTTTAAGAGGATTTGAGGCATTGGTGAGTCAAATCGATAAGGTTAAGGTTTCTTTGAGTGAGCAGTTGATTGTCGTAGGTCGGTAAAAGAGTGAACTTGAAGCCCATGTGTTACAACTGGAGAGAGATCTCGAACGTGCCCGAAAGGTCAAGGTCACTATAGAGGACACGTCTAAGAAGGTTGGTAAGATGTTCCTCGGTACCGCTTTGGGTAATGTTGAGAGATTAGGAATAGGTTATGATGGTGTGTCCAGTTCTCATGTTGCACCCGAGCCGGTTCCCGAGTTTATGATAGATCCTTATGGCTCTCAACCCAACCCACATAGGTATCCGTTACCCAATAGGAGAGTGCGTCCTAGACATTTTGCGAGAGATGCTCCTTGGGAAGTCTGTTTTAAGTTGGGTAGTGTGTCACATATAGCTTTGCCACGTGTTCCCACACATGATATTTTGCCTGCTTCGGGAGATTACATGAGAGAATTTGCACATATTCGAGAGGAAGTTAAGTTTTTAGTCAAGATGTTTTTCATAGGATGTCATCACACTTGGAAAACTCCTATGCACCTAACGGTTGAGGTTTAGACTAGTTTGCTAGCATAGGGGGATTTTCATGATGATATTTTATGCCTTTTGCTAATATGTACCACTTTTGTATTTATCTTTTCCATTTTTTATATATTTTTCAAAAAACCAAAAATATTTTTATTTTTGAATTTTTTTGGAAAAATACAAAAAGATTTCTATTTTTTTATAAACAAATTGAAAAGGCCAAAAGGATTTTATTTTGATAAAATTTCTGGAAAAAGATAAAAAGATTTTAGTATTTTATTTTATACCGTTTATGGATGGACATGTGACTATTTGATAGTGTTTTGAGACGATACATCATTTCATCCATGTGCTTTATAATTTTTGGAGTCATTAAGATGAAATTTGAGATTACTTTCTACATGTTTGACTCATGATTTCCTTTATTTATTTGATTATTATGCTTGTCTATCACATGTTGGTCGGAGTGTTTCTTTAAAACGAACCAAATGCGATAAAACTTGACAATGAAAGTAGTGCATGAAAGAACCATTGCCCGTTTCGAATTTGTTTAATTTGGAAAAATGATAAGTGAACACATGAAAGGGATACGAAAGGAACACATGTCCTTTGCGATTAAATCACCGTTTAAATCGGACCTAAAAAATTTTGGCATTGTAAAAAGTAGCCAAGGCCCAAAGAGTTTAAAAAGTGCCAAAAAAGTGTGGTGTTGAAAAGAGTAGCCAAGGCCAAATTAGTTTAGTTTGATATGATCATTCAAAAGAAAAGCATTGAATAGAAAACTATGATCATTATCTTATATATATGGGTTTTTGGCTGGAAATATATCAACGAGTTTGCACGTCCTGACAAAGTCTTGAAAAAGCATTACATATTTTTAGACGTTATTAGTGTGAAAATCATTTTAGACTTTGATATGTTGAATAGATTGAGTAGATGTCATTTGAATTCAACTATTTTTACACCTAAAGACGATTTTGAGTTCATTCGTTAGAAGTTTCCATATTCATCGTGCTCGTCTGTTATGTATGTTTGAGTTGATTTACCTATTGAATATGTTCACACCTATTGATTCCGTTTCCATGATTTGGTTATCTTGGTGTAAATTCATAGTTTATGATGTTTTTGTAAATTTGATTTGTTGAAAATTTTGAAAAATCAAAAAGAGATTGTGAAATCATTTTGAGTATATCATTGCTTGAGTGTAGTTGATTTATTTGTGTTGGTTTTCTATGCTTGTTGTGACAGTACGTGCTTATTTTTATCTATTATTTTTTATAGAAAGAACTTTTGCGTGTATTTTTTCTTTGTCGTTGCTTGAAAAGTCCTTCTAATCAAAACCTCAAATTACCTACAACATATAACAAACTCAAGTGTAGAGGTAAGTAAGGGCATACCTCCACATCAAGGGGGTAAGCTAGAGACAATCTCAATTGTAGTTCAATTTTTATTTCTTTTTGTGCTTTTTCACTTTTCCAATTTTTTTACCTTTTCAAATATTAAAACAATTGGGTGAGGTGAGGATTTAAACTAAACTAAATAAAAGGGGGTAATCAAACTAAAAGTAAAATGTGAAAAATATAAACAAGTGTGCGATAAAAATGAGTGGAGTGTAACTAAATGAGAGAAAATATTCAAGAGACGAAAAATCCACCCTCAATTCTCACAAATTTGTCTAACATGCACGTTTTTAATTTCATCAATTTCCAAAATATTCATTTAATTCAAAAGCCAATTCTCATTACACTAATGAATTAATTGAATATTCTTTAGAAAAGTAAGTTTAATCCCCACAAGCACTACTCTAAATGAATTAAAATCAATTAAATGAATCACCCGCTAGGATCGATTCACCAAACTAATTTTAATTAGACAAAGTAAAAACAAGAGTAGATGCAAATTATATTAACATTTAAATCAAGTGATAAACCTATCTCTAGTTTGAATCAAATGATAATAAAATTTTCAATCCTTTCTCAAGGATGATTTTCCATTTCTCAATGTAAAAATAATTAGGAATTAAATTTACTAATCAAAGGAAACTAACAAAATTAGAATTGACAATTAAACCAAATTGGATTCATGAGGGTTTCAATTCATCCCTTGAATGGGATGATTAGCCCTCCATAATCATCAACCAATAAAAATTAGAATCAAATAAGAGCATAAAATAAAAATTAGAGAGGAGTAATCAAACCAAAATTGCCTTCAATTGCATTAATTCTTCATTCATCTCAATTAATTACAACACTCAATTTATTGAATTTTTTTCTCTAATCTAAAAAAATAAAATTAAATAAACTTCTAAAAAATAAAAATGGTGTTTATCTATCTACTTCTCTCTCTAATTCCTATCTCCAAAAACCCTTGTCAAATGGGGTCTTGAGTCTTCTTTTATAGTAGATGCGTGGCACACATGGGGCTAAGGGGTATTTTTGGGAATGTTTAATGTGCATGGAAATGGGGTGTGTACACATGATCTAAGAAAGGTGTGAGGTCATGTGGGTGAGGGGATTGGAATAAAGCAAATCAGATTTAGTTAAGGGTTATTTTTGGAAATGGTTTAAAGTTGGTAGTTGGGGGGTAGAATGGGAAAAAGGGGTTAAATGGGTTTTAATTGACATGAGGGGATTTGTTATTTGGTTTGATTTATTTTTGGTTTTGGCTCTTTTGGCAGGTGGAAAAATCATGTATGGTGTGGGAATGGGATATGGGTTTACATTGGTTAGGAGTTAATTTGAATCGGAGCAGGTAGGGTTCCGAACCGAGTTTAGTTGGGTCGCCGGTGACAGCGGTTTTCGAACGTGGTGGTCGGGTCTGGTTGTTGGGATAGGAGCTGAGCGTTTGGACAGGGTATTCGGGTATGGGAAGGTGTCGCCGAAAATGGGTTCGGAGCTGGGAAGGTCACGGGTTAAGGCGTGTCGGGTTGGGGGTTAGCAGAACGAAGAGAGAGAGGTCGGAGTTAGGGTGGTAGGACGCCGGTGAGTTATGAGGCAGACCGCCGGAAGTGAGGGAATCGGATCGGGTAGCAGATATTCCGGCCATAGGTTTGGTTTTGTTGGGCCATAGGGATGTAAGGCAGGTGGTTTCAGGGGTTGATTAAGGATGGGCATGTGTGGTAATGGAGGTTTTTAGGAGAGAGAATGTTTGGTGGGAAGTTTGTTGGAGAAGATGAGAGGGAGGTGATAGGGTGTTTGTGAGTGTATGGAAATGTGGGTGTGGGTGAGAGGGTGTTTGTGTGTATTAGGGTGTATGGAATGGTGAGTATGAGTGGGGGTTTAGATTTGGTGTAAATGGGTGTAAGAGGGGTTTGTGTGTGTGTGTTTAATTTAGACACCTATAAAAAATTAATAAAGACTCAACTAAAATTAATAAAAACTACTAAAAAATAAAATCTAACTAAAAATAAACAAACTAAAAACTATAAAAATAAAAATATTAAAACTAAAAAAAATAAAATCCTAAGCTCATATAAAAACTAAAATAAAACAAAAGAAATAAAAACTTAAAATCTAAATGAAAACTAACGTCCTAAAAAATATAAAATCTAATCAACTAAAAATAAACTACTAAAACTAATCCTAATAAAACTAAAAACTAATCAAAATCAAAATAAAATAAAATTACACTAATAAAATAAAAAAATAGAAAATAAAACCTAGAAATCCTAAATAAATCAAAAATAAATCCTAAAAATAAAAAATGACTCAAACTAAAAATCTAAAAAGTATTAAAAAGGGACAAACTAACACACACGGGCTTCGGGGTAGGTTTAGGCTAGGTTTGGGGTAGGCTAGGATACGGGACAAGGGTAATTAACTCCATATTGTACACAATTGCCTTGAAATACGCGTTTAAACACCGCAACGTGCATATGGCCTACAAAATAAATATTTAAGCACATAAGACCCATATTGCCAAGAATTAGCAACTAAAGTACATCTATTCGGGATATAAATTGTACAGTTTTCGGTGCTTATCACTTTTTCTTGTCTATTTTAGACAAATAAAAAGGGAGGGCGAATTGTCGATTATGGGGGAGTGAGAGTTTGAATTATGGGGGAGGCTTGATTTGATTTGATATTTGATTTATGTTTATCTCATTTCAAACTCGATATGTCACGAAGGTATTTGTTTCTTGTCTCATGTGTATTGGTACAAAGTTTGAGGATCATTATTTTGCACATTCTGATAATGACAAAGAAACGTTGAAGAGTTCAAAGTTGAAGATGTTTGAAAGATGTTGAAGATGTTCTTTTGAAGACTTACATGTTTAGTATTCTTCCGGCTTTTGGGTTGCATGGGTGGGTATTAAATTTGTATAGGATTTTTGTTTTGATAATTCAGTTGTTTTTATTTTGAACCGGCATATACGTAGGGGGAGATTTGTAAGGACATATTTTCCATTGTTCGTACTTTACATAGTGTATGTCATCTACCGCTACAACCATCGATGGAAACTCAAGTTCATTCATTCATAAAAAGGGATCCGAATTTCAAGAGCACTTCAACATTTGCGCAACATGAGGCACAATTTCATATCGAATGTGGTTAAGTTTCGTAAATGGTTTACATTTATATTGGAATATTTTTCGAAACTGGTTTTAAACAAAAAGAGACATTTTTTTCTAAGTCAAAATAACTTTTAAGACATGTAGGAGAGATTTTTAAAATAAAATTTTCTCACTCAAGTCGTTGAAACGATAAGGCAGTGTCATTCAAATGACCTGTCAATGTCGTTCAAATGAGTGTTTTTAACGACTACCAATGTCGTTTGAATGGTCTCTCAAAGGGTCGTTTCTTTACTAATTCAAACAAACCCATATTGTTTTGCGTTTTCAGCTGTCTTTTGTAAGGTCATTACTAAATACATGAGATGTTGTTCAAACGACATGAAGTTGTCGTTTGAAGTCGTTCGAATAACCTGCGTCGCCTCAATTTTTTTGTTCAGCTATAAATACTTGTTTTGGAGACCTTTTCCATTGAGACTTTTTGCAAAATGAAGCGGCATCTTGGCAAACCTTTTAGTCTTCAAAGTTTAGGGTTTTTTATATTTTTGATTCACCAAATTCAATCCCAATTCTTTGTGAATCTTTTGTGAAACCCAAATACTTCTATTGAACTTTGTTCTTGTGGAGTGCCATCTCTATTGCGATATTGGTAGCCCTTGAGGGAGTTGCTTTCTGACGACTGCGAGCACTTAGGGAGACTTGAAGGTGCTCCTTGTTGATTTAGGATACGGTCTAAGTGAGTTTGTTGCGGTAAATTCATTGAAGATTTTTGGAAGTGTGTTGTACGTTACGATTTGTAAATATTTATAGAAATAAAGGTTTTGCCCTTTCTAAAAGTGTGTTGTACGTTGCAATTTGCAAACATTGAAGAATGAGTTTGTCATTTGTGATTGTTTATGATGGAATGATTATTCACATACATGCATGTTTTAGGGTTTAATTAATTTGGATCTAAGACTGAATCTAATTAAATAAGTTTTAATTGGTGAGAGTGCGGCAGCAATCAATGAACAAACTTATTTAATTAAATTCCAATTTTAGTCCCCAAAACCCTAACTCTTGCAATAAATTGTGATTGGAAAATTAAATAAATTCAAGCATGCAAACAATCACAAAAATGAGGAAAAATCCCCCAAAGGGGTAAAACCTTTTTTTTATTTCACTATATCTTGTAACAACTTACAAATATAGAGAAATACAGCATGACACACGAATACCCGCAGGCGTTGGTTCGTTGTCGTCGGCAAGAGATTCTGCGATAACTCCAATTATCATCAATGGAGAATTAACCGTCTTTTCCACAAGTGTACTCCAGATGAGTAGAATAAGTAATATAGTGTTTAAATGATTGACATGTGAATTTGGTATAATTTGGTGAATCAAAAGAGGTTTAATACTCATGAAAATGAAGTCTTAAATTGCAGTTGTTTCTACAGAAAATGGAGTTGTGAAGACTTGAAAAACGTGAGTGCGGGAAACTGGAATTTATAAGAAAGTTAAGGTGGTGTTCTCGATCGAACGAAACAGAGATGTCGCTCGAAGGACAGTTGATTGTCGTCTGAACGACTTCGCGCGAGATGCATATATCGTTTGTACGACAGTATGATCTCGTTCGAATGACACGAACGTCAAATCATGCCCGCCTCAACACTTAGAAAAAATTCTATCACATTGGAAAACATTTCATGTACTGAAAAATAGTTTACAAAAAATTCCCAAATAAATATGTAAACCTTAAAAGCTCCAAATTAAATATTTTTCCATAATCATGAATGGAGTAGTGGGAATGTTAAAAATGCACATTGAGGTTGCACTATGAATGTATGAAGATGATGATGGGTGTGTGAAGCTTCGGATTCAGATCGAGGTCATCATGGATGATCGTGTTAACGTGCCAAATGTGATGGTATAAGACATATATGTTGTGATCTAGGACACTTAGAAAATTTCTGAGATACAAAAACGGACATTTATGAAATCATGTCTTTACAAATCTATGTCTATGCCGGTACATACATAAAAACTATCTGAATTATGCTACCCAAAATCAAAACAAATGACATATAATTTAATACCCCCATTAAACCCAAAAACTAGAAATACTAAATGACATATCTTAGAAAAGACTTCAACAGCGTCAAATCTTCAACTTCTTGAATCTTTCTTTGTCATAATTAGGTGTGCAAACATGATCCTCAATTTTGTACCTACACATATGAGACAAGAAACAATACCCGTGACGTGCACCAGTTTGAAAAATATTGATAAGCAAAAATCAATAGCAATTAAGCTTAAATAAATCCTTATCAATTCAAACATGCTACCAAATTTATCGCCCCCATAATTAGTTCTCCCCCTTTTATGATGTCCCCAAATTGACAAATATAAAGAACACAAAGCAATACAAATTTAGAATGTCGCAAGGTAAGAAAACTTTCTCTTTTTGAATTTTTCAAAATTTCTCCAAATCAAAGATTTTACAAAAAAAAATTACACCATGAAAGAACACGAAAATAACCAAGTCAGTGATATTGAAAATGTAGGGGTGTGAACAAATTAGATAGGAAAATCAATGCATACAAACATAACATATGTGCACGATGAATTTCGAATATTCCTAACGAATAAACTCAAAATCATCCTTAGGTGTCAAAAAAATGTGAATTCATATGACATCGACTCAATCTAATCAACACATCAAAGTCTAATTAGTTTTCCAAACCAATAACATATAAAACTATGTAATGCTTTTTCAAGACTTTGTGAGAACGTGCAAACTTATTTTTTACTTATCCATCTGAACACCCTAATAAATAATAAATCTTTTATTTTTTCTTGAGGTGATCTATTTTTTCTCTTCTCAGAGAAATCCTATTGACTCCATTTTTGGCAAATGATTATTTTTATTGCCTTAATTTTTTTTTTTTTGGGGGGGGGGTGCTCTTTTAAACAGTGACTTTCACGACCAGTTAATTTTGTACTCTCACAACCCTTTTTCGTGAACACTCATCATTTTTGCAATTTAATTTCGCACGATAAACGGTTCTTACATGCACGACTTTCACTGTCAAGTTTTATCGCATTTGGTTCGTTTTAAAGATAGGATTGAGATGGAAACACTTCAACCAACATGTGATTTGACAAGTACAATAATCAAACTAATTCGTGCACGTCTGCGTTAAGGGAGATAAGAATCCAAACATGTAGAAGACGTCACTAATCACATCTTAATGACTCCATATATTATAAAACACATGAATGAAATGATGTAGCAACTCGAATCACTATCAAACAGTCACGTGGAATATGGAATGAAGTTGTGACTATGTTTATCTTAAATGTTCATCGATAAATGGTGTAAACAAAATACAAAACTATTTTTGATTTTTTTAAAAAATTTTATAAAAAGAAAATCTTTTTGTCTTTTTCAAAAATTTATCAAAAACAAAATCTTTTTGGATTTTTTTAATTTTTCAAAAAATAGAAAATCTTTTTGTATTTTTTGAAAAATAAGAAGAAAAAAATAAATCCAAAAAATAATGATACAATCAAGTGAAAGAAATCATATGATATGAACATAAAAAATGTATCCTACTCTATACATGGTAACCACCTCTCAGTCAACTGTGCAAATTCCTAAAGACTTTCTGAGACTCTCGAATCTAAGGGCGTCTAAAAGCTTTGTGAAAATATCGGCTAAAGTTCTCATGTATACTAACGTGCTTTGTGCGCGAATACTGGACTTGATTACGAGATATCTTTATCGTGCTCGTGTTATCACAGGAAAAATTCATGGTGTCATGTGATATCCTATAATTGTCCAACATCTGCTTTATCCACAGAAGTTGTGTGCAACAACTATCAGCGACTATGTACTCAATATCCGCAGTGGATAAAGATATGGAGTTTTGATTATTGCTCAACCAAGAGATTATAACAGAACCAAAGAAGAAACACACACTAGAAGTGCTCTTACATCCATCTGCATCCCCATCCCAATCGGCATCCGAACAGGTAGATAAACAGTTATCGGTATCAAAAGAATACCAAATTCCATATAAGAGAGTCCCACTCACATATTCGATAATACGTTTAAGAGCAAGTCAGTTCCACTCTTTCGAGGATTCCTGGTATCGAGCACAGGCTCTAACACTAAAGGTTATGTAGGGACGACTAGCAGTCACGTAGAGAGGACTACCTATCATGCTCTGATATAAGGTTTGCTCTATATCCATGCTTGAAGTGTCCCTGCTATGCTTTGTTGAGGTACTCATCGGGTTACGTGCATTCTTGGCGGAGTCTAAACCAAATTTCTTCATAAGGTCTCTAGCAACTTGGATTTGGAGATAAACATCCCATCCTCCAGCTGATGAACCTGGAGACCTAGGAAGAATGTAAGATCACCAACCATGCTCATCTCGAACTCACTCTTCATCTCCTCCTCAAAGTTGTGAGCATGTTGGGAGGACGTGGATCCAAATACTATGTCGTCTACATAGACCTGGGCAACCAAAATAGCACCGTCTCCTCTCCTAACAAATAATGTCTTATCAACTCCCCCTCCCATGAATCCATGGGCTAAGAAATTCCAAGCACGGGGTGCTTGCTTCAAACCATCTTAGAAAATATATGTGATCAGGGTGATTAGGTTCTTCAAACCCTTTTGGTTATTCCACATAAACTTCCTCCTCTAGAATTCCATTAAGAAAGGAACTCTTGACATCCATCTAGTATAACTTGAAGCGCAGATGACATGTGATGGAGAGTAGTAAGCGGACGGACTCAACCCTCAGAATAGGAGCAAGTGTTTCGTTAAAGTCGCCATATATCTGTATGTAGCCTTAAGAAACCAACCTAGTCTTATTTCGGATAATGGTACCATTCTCATCTATCTCGTTCTTGTAGATCCACTTGGTACCAATAACATTCTTCCCGCTAGGTCGGGTGACTACTTCTCAGACATCATTCCTTGTAAACTGAAGTAACTCATCCTGCATAGCAGATATCCAGTGTTCATCCTTGAGTGCTTCCTTTACATTCATGGGCTCGACTTTAGACGTGTAGTAAACAAAACTAACCACGTTATCCAACTGAGCACGAATCTTAACCCTAGGGTGGGATCTCCTAGAATGGCAGTAGGATCATGACTCTAGCAAACCCAAGCAGGTGTGTCCACTAAAATAAGAGTACAGTCCACCCTGAGTATGGGATGCACAATGGGATCATCAGTAAGAAGTGCATCCTCCTCACATAAAAGGTTCGAATCAACAAATGTCGACGGTTTGTCATCTTGCACAGTAACGTTTATTGACTCCATAACATTAGAGCTACTCAGGTTAAAAACCTGATAAGCTCTACCGGTTGATGAATACCCTAATAATATTCCCTCATTGCTCTAGGAGTCAAACTTTCCTAATTGCTCTCTATCCCATAGGATGTAGATTTGCTCCCAAAGACACGAAAATATGAAAGGTTGGGCTTCTTTCAAGTCCATAATTCATAAGGCATATTAAGTGTGTGTGGATGAAGGTAACCCCTATTCACCATATGGTATGCAGTAAACGTCGCCTCTGCCCAAAATCTCCTAGAAACTCTACGACCTAGAAGCATAGATCTAGCCATATCCTGAATCGTCTGATTCTTCCTCTCAATAATCCCATTTTGTTGAGGAGTCTTCAAGGTCAAAAATTCATGTTTAATCTCGAGGCTATAATAGTAAAGATCTACTTTAGCTTCCTTAAAATCAGTGTCGTCATCACTCTGCATTCTATTAATTGTGACATCATGTTGATTTTACAGGATACGACACTTGGTTGTAAAAAATTCCATAACATCGAATTTCTCTCTCAGAAAACCTACAATTAAGTAACGAGAGAAATCATCTACCATCGTGAGGATATACCTTTTACCACCCAAACTCTCAGTACGAGTAGGACCCATAAGATCCATTTGTATCAAATCAAGCACTCGTGAAGTGGTAATGGAATTCGACTTCCTGTGGGGGCTACGGATTTGCTTTCCCAACTGACAGCGTCCACAAATCGCGAAAGTCGGCTTTCCAAGTGATGACAAGCCACGTACTAGGTCTTTTTAGCTAATATATCCAAATCGCTAAAGTTTACATGACCTAGATGTTGGTACCACAGATCCATAGGAGTGATCGTAGCGCTGTTGCAGACAAATGAGGACTTAGGCACAATCCCATAGAAATTATCTTCAGTCCTCACCCCTTACAATAAAAGTTTACCGACTTGATCATAAGCATTGCACTCGTTCCGATCAAACTTTACTGCAAAGTCAGCATCGCACAGTTGGCTAATGCTGAGAAGGTTCGCTTGTAAATCTTTGACGTACAAAAAATCCTCTAGCTTAGGAAATCCTGGTATCTCTATTGTACCTCGTCCTACTATGCTAGACCTGCTCCTGCCTCCAAACATGACTTTGCCTTCCTTATGATCCTCTAGGTAGGTAAAAAATGAAATGTCACTAGTCATGTGTCTAGAGAACCCACTATCAAAGTAGAACTGAGAGGTATTGTGTGCTTTAAGAGAAACATGAACAACAAGGGCTTTTGCGTCGTGCTTAGGTCCACAAGTGGAGGTAACCTTATGTATGCCCATGTCATTGTTGGTTCTATTCAGGATTCTGGAGGTATTCGCAGACGGCAAAGAATTCCATTGGAACTCTTCCATTAAACTCTGAGATGTGGCGACTAGAAAGTCAATCAGCTCTCTAAGACTCAAAAAATCGCTAGTGGCACGTGGTGGAGCAAATGTATGTCGTGCCCGACTCAAACTATAGAAAAATTCCCTAAGGTGGCCTTTTCTTTTATAATAGGTAAAAAAGTACACAGTCTTAGGCCGACCTTAGTTTTCTTTTCTTAGTCGAACTCCTCTCTGGGGTTTTGGATGATAGCTATATGGATTCGTAGTAAACTCAGGAATTGGTTTCGATGTCATATGAGACGAGGAAGCACCATCAAAACCTATTCCCTACCTTTCACCAAAGCCTAAAGCAGGGGCGAGGAACATCTTTCCCATCTTTCTAAATTTGTCCTCTATTTTTACCTTGACCTCCTGAGCTCTCTCAAGGTCATGAGTGAGTTGGGATACAAGGGGCCTTCAAGTTTCTTCAGAATGTCCAGGGAGGAATGGAGCTCACTCGTAAGACTAGCCACTTATTTGGACAAGTTCCCTTTCTCTTTCTCTAAACTACTCTCTCTCTCTAAACAGTCTCTCTCTCTTTAAATTGACTCTCTCTCTCTATGCAAAATCTCTCTCTCTCAAGGCCGTGCTAATGGAGGACTCTCTCTCTCTCTATCTCGTCTCTCCCAAATATTTCTCTAAGGAAATGATCCTAAGTACTAATGCTTTGTTACGCTTTTTAGTTTTAAAAGAATCAGCATACAAATTAGCGTACGCGCATCGTAGGTCATTCTTGCTCTCACTTGCAACATCCGTCCCCTCACTCACATCGCTTTCACTGTCGAGGTGTCCCTGTGAAATAGCATCCCCATCGTCGTGAGGCGCACTGTCAGTACTCACATGACTAGCCATGAATGTTGTGAAGTTACATTCATGTGATGAATCATCTCTAGAATCCACCGACTCAACCTCACAGTCGTAACTAAGTGAGGCATTTAAAGCAGCTTTGCCTTTGCCTTCACATTTCAACCTAGTAGAACACTCAAATGCCTTATGACCTCTACCGTCACACTCAAAACATCTTTCCTAGTCTTTCTTAGGTGTGTCCTTTTTATCTTTATCCTTTTTTTTCAAACTTATTTTTCTTAAAATTCTTTTTATCTTTGAAATTGCCATTTTTCTTTAATTTAAGAAATTTCTTGAAATTTTTCTCAAACAAAGTCAAATCGTCTAAATCAAAATCAAACTCCGAATATGAAATTTCTTCCTCTTTTCTCCTAGACGACTCATCTCTCTTTCTTTCTGACCCCTCACTCTTTATGGCCCGGGTTTTAAGTGATACCCCTTTATATTTTGATTTTATTGTGTTAGGAAACATGTTAATTTCATAAGCCTGAAGGTCTTCTACTAACTCTTCTAATTTCATATTACTCAAATATCCTATTGAATTTAATACAGTGACTTTAGGGATAAAACGCTTAAGCGGTGTTCTCAAAATCGTTTTAACTACTCTAGCATCCGGAATATGTTCACCTAGATTGAAACAAGTGTTTACAATATCATATAAACGTGCATAGAATTCATCAAAACACTCAGAGTCAAGCATGGTGATTGTTTCAAATTGTGTAGTTAAATTTTGCAATTTTGATTTTTTGACTGCATTAGTGCCTTCATGGGTAAGTTATAAAACATCCCATGCTTATTTAGACGTGGTACACGTCATAATACGTCTAAACTCCTCAATGGTGACGACAACGCACCCAAAATTTCACTAAGCCCACGTGAGTTATATGTGCTCCATTTAAATTCACCATCAGTCGATTCGGGCACAGCCTTTAAATTTGTTACATTATCTACAGTGACAGAGGAAGGAGTCCACTCTCTTTCACACATAACCCAAAAACATTCATCAGTGTCCTTTAAGTGGGATTTCATACGGGCTTTCCAATACGCATAATTTGTCCCGTCAAAAATTGGCACTCGATTATACAAGTTTTCAATTGAAATTGCGCTTTTTCAAAAATCAATTTTTTAGACCAAATTTAATATCCAAAAAAATTTTGCTGAAAAGTTACATGGTTTAATTGAGTAATTGGTCCTGATACCAATTTGAAAGTGCGCCAGTAATCAATGAACAAACTTGTTTAATTAAATTCTAATTTTAGTCCCCAAAACCCTAACTCTTACAATAAATTGTGATTGGAAAATTAAATAAATTCAAGCATGCAAACAATCACAAAAATGAGGAAAAATACCCCAAAGGGGAAAAACCTTTTTTTTATTTCACTATATCTTGTAACAACTTACAAATATAGAGAAATACAACATGACACACGAATACATGTAGACTTCGGTTCGTTGTCATCGAAAAGAGTTCCCTCAATAACTCCAATTGTCAACAATGGAGAATCAACCTTCTTCTCCGCAAGTGTACTCCAGAAGAGTAGAATAAGTAATCTAGGGTTTAAATGATTCACATGTGAATTTGGGACAATTTGGTGAATCCAAAGAGATTTAAAACTCATAAAAATGAAGTTTTAAATTACAGTTGTTTATGCGGAAAATGAAGTTGTGAAGACTTGAAAAACGTGAGTGCAGAAAACTGGAATTTATAAGAAAGTTAAGACGGTGCTGTCGCTCGAACAAAACAGGGATATCACTCAAACGACAGTTGATGTTGTTTGAACGACTTCGTGCGAGATGCATATGTCGTTTGAACAACAGTATGATCTCGCTCGAACGACGCGAACGTCAAATCATGTCCGCCTCAACACTTATAAAAATTCTATCACGTTGGAAAACATTTCAGGTACTGAAAAATAGTTTATAAACAATTCCCAAATATATATGTAAACCTTAAAAACTCCAAATTAAATATTTTACCATAATCATGAATGGAGTAGTAGGAATGTTGAAGATGCACGTTACACGTTAAGGTTGCACTGCGCACGTATGAAGATGATGATGGGTGCGTGAAGCTTCGGATTCAGATCGAGGTCGTCATGGATGATCGTGTTGACGTGCAGAATGTGGCAGTATAAGATATATATGTTGTGATCTAGGACACTTAGAAAATTTCCTAAATACTAAAACGGACATTTTTAAAATCATGTCCTTATAATTGGAAATTTGCGAATCATAAAAGTAATCGATCACTTGATTCTCAAATTGGTATAAAAGCTTTAGCTCGGGATTTTTACCTCTTATAAATTGCTATCAGATCTTTAGCTCGAGATTTTATACCTTTTACATCAGGTAGCTATACAAGGCTTTCCATGAAAGCAGGACGTGGTGACTATGCTAAAAAGTACGATAAATGTCGAAAGTTTACTAAGATCCATCACACTCCGGGAGCTTTTCTGACGCCGATCACATCCCCTTGGTCATTTATAACCTAGAGGATTGATTTGGTCGGACCATTACCTAAAATAAAGGGAAGGTTTAAATACTTAGTGGTCGTTGTGGAATACTTCACCAAACGAGTAGAATCAAAGCCTCTGGTTGAAATGTCGTACGTGAGAGTCTTTCAATTCATATGGAAGAACATCATTTATCGCTACGGAATGACATATGTGTTCATTACCGACCACAACACCCAGTTTAACAACCAAGAGTATGAGCACTACTGCATTCGCTCAAAGATTCAGAAGCTTCATTCTGCCCTAGAACATCCATAGTGCAATAGACAAACTGAGGTTACTAATAAAACCTTAATAGACGGGATCAAGAAAAGGCGAAATGACGTAAAAGGGAACTAGATCAATGAATTATAGAGCGTCCTATAGGCTATGGGACCACTCCCAGGACTGCTACCGGTGAAACCTCCTATATCCTAGCCTTTGGCATAGAGGTAGTGGTCCCAACTTAGATCGGCCTTTACAGCCACCGTGTACTCAATTTCAATTCCCCACGAAGTCACTTAATGATAAGGATAGATCCTGACCTTGTGGAAGAAGTAAGATAAAATGTATTGTTAAGAGTTGTTGCTTATTAGCAGAGAACTGCTCGTTCTATAATTACGGAGTAAGTCCAAGTAGCCTGAAAGAAAATGATTATGCTTTATAAAAGGTCATTGAAGAGTGTGCGTTATTCTCTAACGGAGTAAATTTATTTAATTAAATGTTAATATCTAAACAAATACTAATTTTATTAACCCTAGAACATGCAACCGTGTTATTCAAATCAAGCATGTAAAGAAAACACAATTTCAGGAAAAATTCACGCAAGGCAAAGCCTTTTATTTCATTAAAGTTTACAAATCGCAACTTACAACACAATAGATAAATACAACAGTGAATTCCCATGAGAACTCACAAATATCGCAACCTTCAATTAACAATGATTCTCTCGAGAGCCACAAGAACCTCAGTCATCCTCCTTTAGTAATGAATACCCTCGAGTACCACTAGATCAGCAGTGAAGAAAGCTCGTCACAAGAATAACTTCAATATAAAAGTGCTTGAGTTCCAAAGATGATTCACAAAAGAATTTGGGATTGATTGTGTGAATCAAAAAGTGTTTTGCCCTAATAAAAAGTGAAGACTATTTGCAGCAGGTATGCAGTTTGTGTAAATGAAAAGTCTTAAAGAAAAATCTTCATAAAATAGGTATTTATAGGCAGATACAAATTTCGAGGCGGTAAAATGTCAATAGAATGAGATCATCGAGTCATTCGAATGAGATATCTATCTTGTTAGAAGCTACCATATAATGACCAATCAAATGACTTTCAAAAACTAAAACAGTACGCCTTAATTTGAACCATATTCGATGTAGACCATCAAATGACGTATCAAAAGACATGAATAAGTCGTTCTAACAAGATCACAATATTGTTTGAACGAGATGTCTAAATAAAATTATTTTTTCAATTTTAAAACGTTTTTTGAAAAACAGTTTGAAAATGCCTCGTTTTGGCAAAAACCAGTTTAGAAAAATATCCCATTACTTATCAAAAATCTACGAAACACAAAACAAAATCCATACCAAATATACGTCAAGTCGTGGAATAAGTTGAAAATGCTTGATATTCGGATCCATCTTCTTGAACGTATGAGATGAATTTCCATGACGGGAGTAATGGGATATGCCATACTCTATGGACATATCCTAGATGCTAGGGGCAATGATGGAAAAATTGCCCTTACAAATCTCTCCCTATGGCTATTCTGATACAAAATAAAAAATCTGAATTATCCAATCAAATCCTATACAAATCTAATACCCTCCCAGAAACTAAAAACGTAAAGATACTAAATTTGTAAGTCATCAGAATCTTTAACTTTTAAAATCTTTTAATCTCCTTACTTTCTCTTGATACTCTTTTGGGAGCTTTGTTAAATATGTGCTTTTTAATTGTTCATCAAAGTGTACCTACACAAAATAGACAAAGAAAATACCTTCGTGACGTATCGAGTTTGAAATAAGATAAATCTCATAAATAAGATCAATCAAATCAATTCTCCCCTATAATTCAAACTCTCACTCCCCCAAAATTCATAATTCGTTCTCCCCCTTTGATCTATCCGAAATAAATAAGGAAAAGAATAAAAATAATAATAAATTGGAATGTGTTACAACAAGCATAGCAAATCACCACAAACATATATCAAATAAGCTCATCAGAGGGATAATCTCGAAAGGTTCCATAAACTAATTTTGATTTTTTAAATATTTTTCAGAGAATTTTTTTTACAAAAACAGCACACCATGAATTAACACTAAAATGACCAAATCCTGGAAACGGAATGAATGGGTGTGAACTAATTCTATAGGAAAATCAAATCAAACAATCATAACATATGTGCACGATGAATTTTGGATACTCCTAACGAATGAACTCAAAATCATCCTTAGGTGTGAAAATGTTGAATTCATATGACATCGACTCAATCTAATCAACAAATCAAAGTCTAAAATGATTTTCTCACCAATAACATCCAAAACTATGTAATTCTTTTACGAAACTTTTTCAAGACGTGCAAACCCATTGATCTTCGACTAAACTCCCTCAAAACTCACATAAAGAATATTTCACTCAACTCTTTTATTTGGGAGAAATCAATGCTCATATGTAGTAAAGCATCAATGTTCTTTGAATTTGTTTTAGCACTTTATATTTTTTCTTTTAAGTGCTTTTAATTTTTTACGATCTTTTCTTTTGCAAATGTTTGCTATACACACAAAGATCTTTTTACTTTTGCAACTCGAGCCATTGCTTTTAAATTAACACATTTTACCGGAGATATAATTTTCAATCTTTTCAATCCGGGCAATGGTTCTTACATGCCCTACATTCATTATCTCATTTTATTGCATTTAGTTTATTTTAAAGACATGATTGAGATGAAAACACTTTGACCAACAGATGATAGACAAGTACAATACTCACATAAATTAGTGCATGCGTGCATTAAAGGAAATAACGAGTCAAACATTTAAAAAGTAATCACTAATGACATCTTAATGACTCCAAAACACTATAAAGCATATGAATGAAATGATGTTGTGCTTAAAAACATTATCAAAAAGTCACGTGGATAATGGAATGATATTGTGACTTGGTCATCCTAAATGTCATCCATATATGGTGTAAAAATAAATACAAATTTTTGTTTGTTCTTTTCAAAAATTTTATCAAAAATAAAATCTTTTTGGCTTTTTCACTTTTTCTTAAAAGAAATCGAAAATATTTTTGTATTTTTCCAAAAAAATTCAAGAAAAACAAAACTCTTTTTGGATTTTTTGAAAAATATATCAAATAAAAAAGGATAAATACAATGGTAGTATATACTTGCAATAAGCATGTCGCGAACCTCTTCACCACTCGCAATAGAGCCCAACTCCTTCAAACTCTGCAGGTCACAAAGTCGTTTAAATAGACGGGCTTCATTGAGGGCTTTCTCCATACATTCTTTTCAGGTGCTAGGAATGTCAGGCAACTCATTGAAGAACCCTGAGGAATAACAAAAGGCAATCAGAATATTTAAAAAAAAAGATGATAATAACAGAACTAAAAAAGGAAAATGGAGTATTCACTTAGATCGGGTTTATTCCAGGTCAGAGGGATGGTAAACAGATGACCTGTAAGGTCGTTACGTTCATAGCGTTCCCAATATTTCCTCTTAATGTAAAAGAGGTGATGTCTCTAGTCGTGGTTGGATGAAGGGAGAGAAACTTAACCCTTATTTGAACTAGAAAAGGTGTACCAACCTCCTTGAGAGGTTGTAAGCTTATATACGATCAGTAGTTTACCAACTATTAAAGGATGATCAACCCCAAACAAATCAAAAAAATAAACCATGGAGCAAATCAGAATTTTCCATATGGTCGGAATCAGTTGAGAGGGAGCCAATTTGAGGAAGACCAAAACTTACAAAATGGTCCTCGGGAGTGGAATACTAAGGCCGGCTTGGAAGCAATGTTCATAGAAATATACCTCCACTTCATAAGCAATAGGGGCTAATCGGTCTCGTCGATAATTCGAACAAACAAGGTCCTAGGGAGAGATAACATCCCCACCCATTCATTAGTTGCCTCCACAGATATATAGCTAGAAGTCTCATAGGATCCTTAGGAATTACCCCTAAGTGGAACTGCAATTGAAGGTCCCTATAAACCAGTAGTTGGGAGTTATCGGGCAGGGGGATTATAAACTAGGAGGTGATGGTTGGGACCTAGACAATTGGTTGAAAAATTCCCTCATTATATGGCCTTTCGTCCATTATTTTCGGGACCAAAAGACTCCACGACATCCACCATATTGGCTAAAGACCTCTAACGTTGAAGTCTGGCCGGATGTAATTTATATCAGAGATGATCGAATGGTTGAAGCCACTCTAAGTACTAGAATAATGGTGAGTTAGGGGATACAAAGTTAGCAACATGGGGATTGACTCATCGGAATAGGTAAATAAAATTACTAATCCTAGTAAAGTGGAAAACAAAACCTAAACTAAGTTGAGCCATAGTGAGAAACGAGATAACAGGTGATGAAATAAACAGGAAGATGGAGAGGGAAGAACATACTAGTTAATAAGATGCGAGGAATAGAAGCTTTTGGAACAAGAAAAATGAAGGGTAGAAATACCTTAGAGATCGTAGAATTTTAATCGATAGAAATGAGAAAAAATGAAATATAAAACAAAAGGCCTCTTTTTATATCAAAGTGAAAAGACCTTTCAAATTTAATGGTGTGATTTTGATTGATCCAACGATCTAAACGTGGCGAGGGGATTTCATGCACGGTAAAACATGTGGAATGGAAAGACATGTCAGAGAATATCTTGGAAGTAGGCGAAGAATCAAAAGTAATGAGAGGGGATGTTTTGAGTAGGAAAGTGCCCCCAACGGTTTAATAACAAAAGAAAGGCAATGCTTAGGTTGCCAGTTGTCAATATGGCATAAGGATCGCATTAATTGGTGGGGATGGCATTAATCCATTATCAAATATTATTCGGTCCGGTACTTCAAATGTAAAAATTCTGGGGGGTGAGTGATGAGGAGGATTTTTAAAGAATAGGAGAACGAATGGGGTAATATTCGAATGGTATCTAGATGATCATGCTTTGACGGTATCCGAACGAGGTGCAACCACTAGGTACCAAAGGGTTCCTTACTAGGATAAAACTAATAGACAATGAGCTTCAGTTGGTCAACAACGCTAGGGGTTATGGAAGTCTCAACAGGGGTCCCTCGGTCGATCAAAGCGGTCTTCGATCTTGACTGAGGGACTCCCTACAATGTGATAGATATTTAAACTATCAGAGACTTAATCAAATAATGTGTTACCAATGGATAGCACGATCCCTATTATTATGGTCAGATATCTCAGAGAATCCAAACACGTGACCCTCTTGAATTTGAAGTTATTATGCCCTGAATTAATTAAGTGAAAGTCATCGTTTTATATACAAATAAATATCCTCAAACAATACTTTACTCTAAATCGTTGTGTAAAATAGCACAAGATTTTTTTTGAAAGGCATGTTTAGATGAAAATATAACAATGTTTGTATATAACATATTAGTACTAAACAACTTTACATATACAAGTTTCTTAGAATAACATTTACACAAAAAGCTTCTTTATATTCAACCCATATTATATATCCTTCACTCCCCCGTTTTATAGTCCTAACTTGGCAGTGAACTCCAAATAATAGGCATACATGAAACAAAACATTATAGGAGTGTAAGCTATAAAAGCTTAGTGAATGATCATATATATGCACACCACACATATAACAACTTTGAATAAACATTTTAAATTGTATAATCCAACTAGAAATTGTGAACTCTCGCAATCCTGGAACCACCACAATCCAAATAACCCACCACAGTTAATAGGGACCACCACATCCCGTAGGATCCACCATAGTGCATAACATCAATCATATGCATATGTCTCATAAACACCACGTCAATACACAAGCATCCCAACACATGTATTTAAACTACACATTTTCATATGAAAAAATAAGAATATATATTTTATAGGGCATGTCACTCACATTAAAATATGTAATATTATTAGTACCAAAACTATTTCATTGGTATGGTAGTATTATCCGCTTCCCCACCTATCAATTCGACATCATTAGCATTTCAATACACAACAAATAATATTAAATCTAGTAACACATCACATTAGTTGGTAAATCTGAAATAAAGAAAAAATAATTATGTATTCTACTTCACCTTTCTGTATCACCATATGCATTAGGGTTCTAACATAATTTTCGGAATGATTTTACCATTTTACTAGAGAAAGCTATGCTCATTTTTTCCACAACATTTTAAAAAACTTCATCTTCAAAACAACGCCAAAGCCAAAACAAGAGGAATTTTGTTCTCATCTTTTAGTATGGTGTACTCATATATGTTATCTAACAACTCCAACTGGAATCACTTGATTTCATCATGTATCGAATGAGTTATGCCACTTTTTAACACAACGAGGTCCAAAACATAAATTTAGAGCATTATATATGAAGATTTTTAATTTAGGAGTTTCATGTATATGATGTGTGTATATGCTAAAACATGTTTAATATATGTTTCATGAACTAATGTCTTTCTGTTTTAGACATTAGTTCATGAAAACATATATTAAACATGTTTTAACATATACACGCATCATATACATGAATTTCCTAAATTAAAAATCTTAACAAGAAGGTGATTCAAATCTAGGATTTTAAGCTTAACATTTACTATCCTAGCACAATTCTTATTTATGTTCTTAAGCCATCCTTGTTTCAATACCATTTGGCAGTATAGGTATCATTCAAATCTTTATCAAATCAGTAAAAATAATATACAAAGTGTAAAACTCATTCATGTGACCAACTTTTACAAAGAGATAATTACTTAACAATAACTCCTTGATTTTTTGTAAATTTTCAAAATAATCCCTCCATTAACTTCCTTTTTTCTCTATCCTTAGGCATATTCCCTCCCAAGATTATACTATGAAATGAACAATATGATAAGGCCTGATCTATAACCACAAAAACATGTGGTTATGTGACCATTTTCAAGGTGGTTGTGTGTGATTGGTTGGACAAAAAGTCCAATCAAACAATTCCACTAATGACAAATTTGTCCCGCATTTGTAAAATCTCAATAAGTCACTATTCTGGACCCGAATTTACTCTCTATTTGCATCTATGTGTAGATAGCTTATATATCTAAAAATTTCATATTTATGTTTTCTTAAAATCAGAAAACTAGTATCCTTCATTTAGGCTTAAATAGGAGAGTAGCAATGTACCGAAAATCTCAAAACTTTCCCATTTGGCGACCAACACATCCTCAATTTCACACCAACATCCCAGTTTACTTTTATAAACATAATTATGCATTAAAAACATAATTTATAATACATATAGCCATATAAATAATCATACATAATAAACATGTTATCACCGATCATAAGCTCAATTAGAATCCAATGCAAACAACATATATATCACGTGAATATGCATCCCCTAAACAAGAGAAATAAAATATTTACTACCCATCTCCAAAGTTATCTATCACAACTTATAATTAATCATGTAACTAACATTCCTAATCTTGTTTTAGGGCCTTACAATTTTATCCCTCTTAAAAAAATCTTCCTCGAAATATAACACATAAGAAACTTACCAAACACATGAGGATATTGCTTCTTTATGTTATTCTCTCCTTCCCAGGCGGCATACTCTATATTCTTAATTTCTCACATTATCTTAATTAATGAAATGGTTTTATTACTTAACACTTAATCCTTTCAATCTAAAATAGCAATCATTTCTTCCACGCAGGTCAACTCTTCTTGAAGCTCTATTGGATATGAAATAAACCCATGTGAAGGGTCAGGTACATACTTACTCAACATCGATATAAGAAAAAAATCGTGTATCCAAGATAATTATGGTGGTAATACCAACTTATAATCCACGGATCCAAATCATTTCACTATATTATAAGTGTCAATGTACCTAGGATTTAAGTTTACCTTCTTCCCAAATCTCATAACCCCTCTCCAAGGAGAAACACGCAGAAATACCAGATCACCTTCCTCAAATTTCAATTCTTTCCTTCGGTAGTCTGCATAATTTTTTGTCTACTTCGCACCACCTTCAAGTGATTTTGAATAAGATTTATCTTCTCCTTAGTTTACTGCACAATTTCTGGCCCAAGTAGTCTTCGTTTACCTACTTCTGTCCAACATACTGGAGTCCTTCACTTTCTCCCACACAAAGCTTCATAAGGAGCCATCTTAAAACTGCAATGATAACTATTATTATAAGCAAATGCTATTAGTGACAAGAGTCCATCCCAACTGCCCTTAAAATCTAATACACAAATTCAAAATGTGTCTTCGAATGTTTGGATCGTTATTTTTAACTCCCATCAGTCTGAGGATGAAAATATTTTTAAAAATTATATTTAGTCCCCAAGGCTTGTTGTAAACTAGGCCAGAAGTTAGAAGTAAACGTATGGTCTCGGTCAGGAATAATAGAAATGGGTTCACCAAGAAATCTAATTATCTCATCGACATATATTTTGTCATAAAAAGAAGAAAATGTGTAAACTTAGTCAATCTATTAACGACAACCTAAATAGAATCAAACCCTCGTGATGATTTTAGTAATCCTAAAATAAAATATGTGGTAACATGTTCCCACTTCCCCTCGGGAATAGGTAAGGATTGTAGTAAACCACTAGGCTTTGATGATCCGCCTTCGCTTATTGGCAAACTAGATATATACCAACAAAATTTGCAATGTCGTGTTTCATTCCCAACCACTAATAACATAGTTTCAAATATCTATACAGTTTCTTACTTCCTGGATGCATAGCATATAAAGAACAATGGGCTTATTCTAAAATTATTCTCCTTAAATTAGGCACATTAGGTACACACAAACGGTTATCATACATAACAATGTCATCATCATGAATAGAAAATTCATTTGCTTTACCTTTTTCATATTGTCTCTAACTCTGTCCAATTCTATATCTCCTTCCTGTGCTTGTCTTATCCAGTCTATCAAAGTAGGTATAACATTTAAATATGCTACTATTCCGTAAGAATCATTTAACGTTAATTTTACCCCCATTAAAGATAACTCTGTCAGCAAGTCAACTCGAATATAATAAATACAACATACTCTGCCTAGATATTTTCTACTCAAAGCATCAGCAACAACATTAGACTTACCCGGATGGTGATGTATTATGCAGTCATAATCCCTTATAAGTTCCATCCACTTTCTTTGCCTCAAGTTTAAGTCTTTTTGAGTAAACGAGTATTTTAAATTTTGACGGTCAGTAAAAATTTCACAACTAACACCATATAACTAATCCCTCCAAATCTTTAGTGCAAAACTATTGCAGCTAACTCAAGATCATGTATAGGGTAGTTGCGTTCAAGTAACTTTAACTGTCGAGAAGCAAAATCAATTAATACGAGGCATTACTACAAATGACTAAACTTTCTGTACCCGTTGGAATAGTCAACACTGGAGATGATGTAAACTTACCCTTTAAATTTTCAAATCTTTTCTCACAATCATCATTCCACATAAACATGCTATCCTTTCTAGTTAGCTAAGTCAATGGAAATGCAATAGAAGAAAACCCCAGTATAAATCTCCTCTAATATCCCGCCAATCCCAAAAAATAATGTACCTTTATCACACTAGTTGGTTTTTTTCAATTCATTATTGCTTCCACCTTCTTGGGATCAATACAAATGCCACCAACAGAAATAACATGCCCTGAAAATACTACCCTGTCTAGCCAAAATTCATATTTAGTAAATTTAGCATATAACTGCTTCTCTCGTAAGGTCTGTAAAATAATACGCAAATGGTATTCATGCTCCTCCCTACTATCAGAATATATCAAAATATGATCAATGAAGACAATAACAAAAGAATCCGCATATGGTTGAAATATGCAGTTCATCGAGTCCATGAATATGGTTGGTGCATTTATTAAACCAAACGGCATGAAAATAAATTCATAATGTCCATACCTATAATGAAAATAAGTTTTAGAAATATCACGATCTCTTACTTTCAACTGATGATATTTGGATCTGAGATCGATCTTAGAAAATACTTTGGCTCCTTTCAACTGATCAAACAAGTCATCAATGCGGGGTAATAGGTATTTGTTATGGATCGTCACCTTATTCAACTAACAATAATCCATGCACATTCTCATGGTTCCATCTTTCTTCTTTACAAACAATATTGGGGCTCCCCACAGTTATATACTAGGCCTTATAAAACCACAGTATAACAAATCTTTCAACTATATTTTTATCTCTTTTAATTCTACAGGTGACACGTGATATGGTGCAATAGATATCGGTGTGGTGCTTGGTACCAACTCAATCACAAATTCAACCTCAAGATCCGGTGTTAACCCTGGAAGTTATTCTGGAAAGACATCTGCAAACTCATTAACTACTGGTATATCTAATAGTTTTACAACCTCTTATCGTGTGTCCACCACATGATCAAGATAATCCTGACATCCTTTTCTTATCATTTCATATGATTTTATAGCAGAAATTAAATATGTTGGAGTCATATTTCGGTCCCTTATAAATTTAAATTCAGTTTCACCCGATAATCGAAACACTACCTCCTTTCTAAAGCAATCTATACATACATGATATGAAACCAACCAATCAATATCCATTATCACATTAAGTCACGCATATCGAGAGGTAATAAGTCAACCAACAACTTCTTTTCACCTACTCACACCACACACTCCCTACACACCCTATCAATAAAAACTAATCCCCCTCCTAGAGTAATAATAACTAAACCAGAATCTAATAACGATAATGGTTTAATAAGATGCAAGAGATAAATTAAAGATAATAACTAATGTGTAGAACTAGGATCTATTAACACAAAGCATTTTTATCACAAATAGGAAGTGTACCGATCACTACATTTGGGGTGGCATTGAGATATACCTCCTCTACCTCCCTTGTGTACATTCGGTGTAGAACTCCAAACTCCTACAATCACACTCCCAACAGAAGTTATATCTCCCATTACCACATAATTCTTTTGCATGTGCCTTGGTTGATGACAAGGGAACCATAAAGTTGTCATTTCAGCTATTGTACACTCCCAGGACATATGCCTTGACCACCACATCTATAACAAAGAATGGCCCTTGGTTCCAACACAGATGCATTTTCTAACCGACTCATCCCAGTCCTTCCACCTCGAGCTTGAAATATTCCTTGAGCATTTCTACTATTTTTAAATCCTTTACCTTTAGATATCCCTAGTGCTACATTATAAAATGAGGTTCCCGTGTCCCATCAATGTGATCTGGTACCATCATGTCTAAATTTTTTTAAATGTGCTGCTTGCATTTCGTTCATTGACTCTTCGGACACCATCGCTCTATCCACCAAATCCACGTAATATGTGATATTTATATTATAAACCATGGTTTTTATATCTACTACCAACCCAGTTTGAAATCAATCACATTTATTTCCTTCTGTCCTCATCAAAGCAAGTGCAAATCTAGATAGAGATATGAATAAAGTTTCATAGTCTGCAACTGCTCAGTTTCCATATTTTAGCACGATGAATTCTTCCTCCTTATCCTTCCTATAAAGCCTTGGAGAATATTTTTCAAATAAAACATTCACGAACTTTCAGTAAGTATTCAATGAGTTATTCCATTTTTAACACAACCAGGTCCAAAATAGAACTTTGGAACATAACATAATACAATTAAGTCTCCACACTATCTATCTTGGAAATTTGTTCATGAAAACATATACTAAACATGTTTTAACATATAAACACATCATATACATGAATTTCCTAAATTAAAAATCTTCACAAGAAGGTGATTCAAATCTAGGATTTTAAGGTTAACATTTACAATCCCAGTACAAATTCTTATTTATGTTCTTAAGCCATCCTTGTTTTAATACCATTTGGAAATATATGTATCATCCAAATCTTTATCAAAATCAGTAAAAAAAAAGTCTAAAACTCATTCATGTGACCAACTTTTACAAAGAGATAATTATCTAATAAGAACTCCTTGATTTATTATAATTTTCCAAAACAATCCCTCCATTAACTTCCTTTTTTTCTCTCTCCTTAGGCATATTCCCTCCTAAGATTATACTATGAAATGAAAAATATTATAAGGCCTGATCTATAACCATAAAAACGTGGTCATTTTATCATGTGACCATTTTCAAGGTGGTTGTGTGTGATTGGTTGGACAAAAGGTCCAATCAAATAATTATACTAATGACATATTTGTCCCACATTTGTAAAATCTCCATAACTCACTATTCCGGACCCCGATTTACTCCCCCTTTGCATCTACGTGTAGATAAATTATATATCTACAAATTTCCTATTTATATTTTCCCAAAATCATAAAAATAGTATCCCTAATTTGGGCTCAAACGAGAGAATAGCAATGTATCGAAAATCTTAAAACTTTCACATTTGGCGACCAAACATCCCCAATTTCCCACCAACACCCTAGTTTACTTTTATAAACATAATGATGCATTAAAAAATATTTTATAATACATATAACCATATAAATAATCATATACTCTAAGCGTGTTATCATCGATCATAAGCTCAGTTAGAATATAATGCAAACAACATATATATTACGTGAGTACGCATCCCCTAAACATTGTAATTATTTAATACCCATCACCAAACTTATAAGTCATAAATTATACTTAATCATATAACTAACATTCCTAATCATGATTTAGGGCCTTACAGAAATATATCAACGTGCATGCTGGGAAATTGGAGGAACATTGTATCAAGGCTGTGTATATAAAGCCTTATAAAGCAGTGAATTAACTAGGCCATGTATTGTACTCAAAACCTTTGTGTACCCCTATTAATAAAGAAGCATCATCCCTTTGCCTATAGACGTAGGCCAAGCCCGGATGAACCATGCACATAATTTATTCCTTCTTGTCCCTCGTCTCCTTCTCTATTATAACAAATATAAATTCAATGTGTTGTTTAAATTTTGCATCAACACTTAACATCGTTTTTATATGGTGAAAATTCTAAACATCATTTGTGTATGGTGAAATTTCTAAACATTTTTTACAGTGAATAATTAAATCCTTCTCTTAACGATATGAGAACTCTAGGAGTCCTGTCTCCTGGACATATCTCTGTGTGTACCCTCGATAGGTGGGAAGTACTTAACATCATTTGTATATGGTGAATTTTTTTTATTTCATATGTGTATGGTGAAATTTCTAAACATCATTTTATGGTGAGCATACGACTAAACTTTCTCTTTGTAGTACGAGAGTGGTCTGAAGTCATCTTTAAACTACTTTCATCAAAAACTCAAGGGGACAAGTAATTTATATATCACCGAATTTTATGGTGAAAATAGGGATTAAGACTAATGGGAAAGGCGTATTGTCCTAATATCCCAAAATAAACATCATTTTTTTATGAAAAGTTAAACATCACATAGAATGGTGAAAGCAACAAAGCGGATACTACACTTGGTAAAAATAATGACAAAGACAGTTGCAAAGCCAAAGATGTAAGTTGTATACGAATAACACTCCAAAAGTTATTAAGTACAAAATGGGATAGATGTTCAAAAATGAAAATTAAATATGATATTACAAAATTTAGGCCTCGGAGACCACATACGGTCGCTCGGAGAAGATAGAAAAGAATGGTTTTAAGCATCGTCCACTAGCCCCTTAGTAACAGCGGGCTCAGGGATGGATGGGTTCACATCAGGACTAACAGTGGTACCATCTTGGTCATAATTTGCCTCTATTCCATCCTCTTCATCCACTTAGGTCATCTCATCTTCAGTTTCCACCTGCCTAGCAACATCGGCATTAGCTTGCACCTCTTGGAGTGCGTTCATGCTCCTATGATCGATGAAGTTGAAGGACTTCATGATCTCGGCCAACACAAGATTATTAGTGGAAAGATCGCCACATTGGTTGGTAACCTGTCGACAAACAGCCTTTGCTCCCTTGTCGAGATACTAAGATGGAATACTCGAAAAACTCATCTGACTCTTTGTAGTCAACAATGGCCTTCTTGGAAGCAGACTTGACGCGCTCGTCCTCACCCTCCTTCTGCTCCTTAATCTAGACCTCAAGTTTTTTTAACTTTGGTCTTACAGCTCCACTCACAGTTACAAGGCATTCCTTATGCTAATCTCGGAGTTCCTGAGTCATGGTGCCATAGTCACTTTTTTGGTTCTCTAATATCTGCCTCGGTATAGAGAGCTGAGACTTATCATCGTCCAGCTTCATCTCGTGTCCATCCTCCACCATCCACTGATGAATATTCTGGAGGTCAATGACAGACTGCAATCATAAACAATGAAAAAGTAAGTACGATAAATATGAGACGATACTCACTTAGAAAAAATAATCGATCTTTTATTTGATTCTTACTTGGATTACTTTATGAAAAGTAAATTTTAAAACCCTTGAAGGTTTCGAGGAATAAAAATACCGGTTGTTGTAGGTGGGAATAACCGAGTTAATGTCCTCACTAACATTCATCTAACTCCTTAAAAGAGAGTCAGCATTGACAACAAGTTGTGCTAGATGTGCAACCGTCGTTATGTCATATGTTATGGGGGAGAAGGGGCTCAATGGATCATCTCGACGGACCCTCATTCCTCTTATTTTGTTACTGCTGAGTGGGGGAAGTCGAGGTTCCACCAATAACCTCTTTTCTTTTCTTTGACCCTTCGACAGTATGGGGTCATGTAGCAGTTTATTTTTGTCGAATTTGAGTCGGTTGGGTAGTTTTGCCCTGGAAATGAGTAAGAAGATTGTTGATCAATAGTACTTCCATTTCCCAAATGTCGCCTAAGATATTGGATGGAAGATCTATAAAGAGAATATTAAATATAAACATGAAAAGCATCTTATGCTAGTAAACAAGTCTAAACCACAATCATTAGGTCCGGAGGTGTTCTCCAAAGGAGGTTAGATCCTATGGAAAACATCCATCAAATCATGTGAAGTCTTGACTAAATACTCAACTTGCTCTCAAAATGTCTCAAAATATCTCATATGATGTGCGGGGGCATGCGGAGTAACATGTGTGGGAGTGCGTGCGGGAACACATGTAGTAGATTATCAAGGTAAATACCTATGAGACACACTAGCCAACTTAAAGAAAAATTACCTGAGATGTTTTTTTTTCTTGGAATGGGAACAAACATAAACAGGCTTAGGAACACCTCTCTCAAAACATCTCGGATGCGCTCTCTTACGGGAAAACGGACGCCTAGGTGGGTTAGGTCGAGAGCCATATAGATCTATAACAAACTCGAGAACTAGCTCGGGTGCAACATAGGAAGTGGACGCAATGTCATAACCTATTTCTAGTCTCTCAATATTACCCAAAGCATAACCAAGGAGAATCTTTCCAACCTTCTTAGATGTGTCCTCTAAAGTGACCTTGTCCTTCGGTCACATTTGAGATCTCTATTGAGTTGGGATACACAGACTTCAAGTTTCTCATGAGTCTCCAATAATGATTGAAAATCTCCCGTAGGACTAGCTACTGTGCTGGTCAATTCACTCTTTTCCCGACCTAAGACGAACAACTACTCACACAAATAAAATATCACCTTCTCGAGTTGACTCGTTGACACCTCACAGACCCTCAAAACTTCTATCCCTCTCCAAATTTATCACCCTAAGAGATAACTCCTTATTCATATTCTTCATCTTCAATGTCTCGCTATACAAATCACTAAAAGCTTTTTGGATATCCCTTTCTCCCTCACTTGCTATCTCATCCTCACACTCACTATCTCCTGAATGGCTCGAAACAACATCGCGGCTCAAAACATCATCGCGTGTCCTCATCATCGTGGGACAAACTAAATGTGCTCATGTGACTAGACATGAAAGCAACGCACTTTCATGTGGTGTTTATCCCCCTAAATCATCCAACTCGATGTCATTATCGCTAAGACTGGTCATATTAACAACTTTCTTATCCTTTCTCTTTAGCATATTGGGACACACAAAAGCCTTGTGCCCTTTACCCTTGCACTCAAAACACCTTATATCTTCCTCTTTCTCACCATTATCCTTGAACTCGTCTTTATTTTTGCTTTTATCAAAAATCTTTTTATTAGAAAAAATACTTTTGGAAATTTTGAGAAACATTTTTAAATTTTTTGCAAACAAGGACAAGTCATAGAAATCAACCACACCCTCAGATTCAGACTCATAAACTTTCTCCTTTTTCTTAATTTTAGTCTTTAAAGATATCCCTTTATCCTTAAAATTAATGGTTTGGGAAAACATGTCAATCTCATAAGTTTAAAGGTCTCCTACGAGTTTTGCTAACCTAAGACAATCTAAAACCCCTAAAGAGTTAAGCATGGTGACCCTAGGAATAAATCGGGAAGGGAGTGACCTCAAAATATTTTTCAAAACTCTCGAATCATAAATTTTCTCACCCAAATTAAAGATCATGTTAATGATGTCCGATAACCTAGCATAAAACTCATCAAAACTCTCGGACTATAACATTGTGATAATCTCAAGCTGGGTGGTCAAATTTTGAGGCTTAGATGCCTTGACAGTGTTGGTACTCTCATGTGTCAACTAGAGGATATCCCATGCCTTTATAGATGTAGTGCACGTCATGATGCGGCGGAACTCCTCAATGGTGACGGATCCAGAAATAGCACTAAGTCCGTGGGAGTTGTAGGTACTCCACTTAAACTCATCATCAGTCCAATCAAAAACAGGTTTGGAATTCGTGACATTATTCACAGTGATAACGGGAAGAGTCCACCCTCTTTCACATACAAGCCACACTCTTTCATTGGTTGCTTTTAAACAAGATCTCATATGGGGATTCCAATATGCAAAATTCATGGCATCAAAGATAGGCATCCGATTATATAACTTCTCCGTTAGAAAATTTGCAATTTTTCAAAATCAATTTCATAAAATAATTGATAACTTAGAAAAAAATTGCGAAATAAGGATCTCACGATAATTTGATGAAATTGGATCTAATACTATTTTTGAAGAGTGCGTGCTAATTTTGTGGCAGAGTAAACTTATTTAATTAAATGTCAATCTCCAAACAAATTCCAATTTTTATTTACCCTAGAACATGCAACTATGTGATTCAAATCAAGCATGTAAAGAAAATATAATTTCGAGAAAAATCCCCGCAGGGAAAAATCTTTTATTTCACTAAAGTTTATAAATCGCAACTTACAATACAATAGAGAATTACAACAATAAATTCCCATGAGAACCCACAAATATCACAACCTTCAATTAGCAATGATTCCCTCGAGAATCACAAGAACCTCAGTCTTCCTCCTTCAGGAGTGAATACCCTCGAGTATCACAAGATCAGTAGTGAAGAAAGCTCTCCATAAGAATAAGTTCAATATGGAAGTGTTTGTGTTCCAAAGATGATTCACAAAAGTATTTGAGATTGATTGTTTGAATCAAAAAGTGTTTCTCCCGAATAAAAAGTGAAGACTATTTTCAATCGGTCTACAGTTTGCGTAAATGAAAAGTCTTAAAGAAAAATCTTCACGAAACATGTATTTATAGGCAGGTACAAATTTTGAGGCGACATAATATTGTTAGAATGAGATCATCAAGCCATTCGAATAAGATGTTTATCTCGTTATAAGTGACCATCTAATGACCCATCAAACGACCTTCACAAACTAAAACAGTACGCCTTCGTTTGAACCATATTCGATGTAAACCATCAAACGACGTATCAAATGACATGAACAAGTCGTTCTAACGAGATCACAATCTCGTTTGGATAAGATGTCTACAAGAAAATTATTTTTTCAAGTTTAAAACGTTATTCGAAAAAGAGTTTGAAAATGCCTCGTTTTGATAAAAATAGTTTAGAAAAATATCTCAATACTTGGCAAAAATCTACAAAACACAAAACAAAATCGATACCAAATATACGTCAATTCGTGGAACATATTGAATATGCTTGATATTTGGATCCATCTTCTTGAACGCGTGAACTTGAATTACTATAACGAAAGTAACGGGATACACCATACTTAATTTAAGCTAGACTCTATGGACAAGTCCTAGATGCTAGGGGCAATGATTGAAAATTTACCCTTACAGTCATCCCGAAAGGGAATAAATAATTGGAACAGTCCTTACCACGTTTCTAGTGTTGTGAGGCCAGGAACCTATTGAATTGAGACTCTTGATGGTGAACAGTTCAAAAATCCTTGGAATACTTAACATCTGAGGAACTATTACCAATGATATAAATGACAAGAATTATCCCCGTCTTGTTATCATGTATTTCCTATTTTCCATGAATAAAAATTCAATTTTCCTTTATTCTTGTCATTATTTACTTTTGTGGGCATGAGATATGTATATATACATATCAACACTTAACACTAAAATCAACTCTAGTATATTCTCGATACAAAAGATTGTGATCAAGAGTTTATACTGTTAACCTCAAGTACGACTTCGTTGAAAAAATAAGTCACCAACAGAAATCATATAAGACTTCATTGAATAAACAAGTCACGAACAGGAAATCAAACTTTATGTACGATTTTGACATATGACAGATCTCGAACAAGAAGTATTCTCGCCAAAGTAAAAGGATTCCCTACTTTATGGGTGACTGAGATCTGACCATAATCTAACGCAAGGATGACCACCTTTAAAACTTTGAAACTGGTGATCAACACAAGACAACAAACACTGGTAGAACCTAAGTCCAAACACATTCAAGATTTGCCTATGATCATAACCAGTAAAGTTAGCAGTCGACTAACTATAGTGCACAAGAGATCATTTACATCAAAGAAGATAACAAAGTTAAACTATCATTTATATCATTTATGAAGCACAGCCTTACAAAAAGAACAGATGCAAAGCAAAAAAAATTATGTTACGTTCAAAAATTACAAAAACAACCAAACATGAATAAAACTTCAAATGAAGATTAAGTAGCATAAGTCTCATTACTGTTGCCAGAAGGTTCGTGTAGATCAATAGGAGCAGGTATATCCTCACAAACAGGTTCGTCAATGGTCATCACCTATTCACCTACAAAGGAAGTTGCCTCGTCGCCATCACCTTACCAGGTGCTCACGACCTCCGCAATGTCAGGATAATGGGTCATTACCTCTTTTTCAATTCTTTATACCCATCCATGAAGAAATTGATATAGTCCACATTATAATCGCTTAAGGATTTATACTTGGCCACCCTCGCTTCTTCAACAGTTACTAAAGCCTATTGAGCCTTCTGGAGATCATGGCATTACTGAATATTGGTTTGGATAGCTCATCCAAAGCCTTATTCGTTGTTGACAGAGCTTCTTCTATAATTTTCAATTTGGTATCAGCGGTGGTCACTTTATTATGGAGCTTGGTGTTCTCCTCTTCGGTACAGCTAAGGGCCACTGTCTTGGCCATCAACTGGTCATCATGCTCCTGTAGCTCCTCATCGACCTTCCTGAGGTCCCTAGTAGCCTGCTCCAACTCATCCTCCAACTTCCTGTTCTCTTCAGACAGTTCCTCATAAGCATAGTTATTGACCACGGCCTTCTCTCATAATATGGTGGAGGCAGTAGAAACCTACCAATAGAAATAAATATGTTAAGTAATTAGCTATTCAATAACATAAAACGGAAAGACAGTAAAAAGTATTACCATCGAGAGTCTATGTTGAACTAGTATCCACAACGAATCAGGGTCATATCCCCTCAAAAACTCAAAGTCCTTGTTATATCCATGGTATCCCAGGGGATAAGAAGCATTATTGGCATGGTGGAATATGGACTCAAGATCGGCCCTCAACTCATCAAAAAAAATCCTGTGTGCAGGATCAAACTTAAACTCCTCCTATAACGGGGGGCATAACCCTGGACTCTCACCAACCTACGAAAGGGCCTGGCTTTTGTAGTCCTCGACACCTTTGGAGAGTTCTGACTGACGGAGGGATCCAAAGTATTCTTATCACCCACACCTGGTGCTTAAGAATATATGGGGGATTTGATTTCCCCTTTAACTTAGACAGAGCGGAAGCTACCTCCTCAGTCCTCTTCCGAACATTTTTCATGGCTTGAATCCGCTCTTTTTTTTATCTTTTCTTCTTGGCCTCAGCTTTCCTCTTCTCAGCATCTGACCTATTTTTCTCTACTTCCATTTTGTTCTTGCAAGCAATCTCCATTGCTTTGTGGTTAATGTGGCGGGGACCCATTCCAAAAGTTAACTCAGATGGGTACTCAAATGTAGTTGGAGATAGAGCTAGACGAGCAAAAATATTAGCAAGCCGAGAAAAAGCAAATAAGAACATGCCAAGAATAAATGACATTGGTACCTATATATGTTTTAGCAAGCAATTTAAATAATTAAATGCAGAATTAAAATCAGGAACGAAATTATCCAATTTTTGAAGCAAATAAATCTGGGCAAAAAAGTATAAGAATTTCGGAACTGGACAGTCAAGAACACGGCTGAGTCGCGCACTAGGTCGCTCTCTTTAAGGTGTTTCGCGGCTCTGCCTCCAACTTGTGCCGACAGTGTACAGCCCCGTCACCCTCAGGATAAAACAGCCTCCAAAATTAAATTACGGATTGATAAAGCACAAGTATGAATCCGGTCTGAATACACCCAATCTGTATTAATTGCTCGATTCCATAATTAATCTGTACACGAATGAGATTAATTATTCTGGAAAAAATATTCTGGGAAAAGGAAATTTTTTTTCAGAACTGTAGAGAAAAATTCTGTGTTGAAAGTAGATAACTGTGTGCCAAAAACGGAGGCTACCACCTCTTTTATGGGGCAAAAAGAAAAGAGACGTTGGTAAACAACGTGGAGAAAAATCTGAAAATAGTGGGCAACTCGGTTGAATAAATCAACACGGAATAAAACACGTTTTAATTTTTCGGATTTAATTACCGTTAAAAAATAATTTTTAAGGCCCAAAAAACAGTTATGTATTTGTCCAAAAAATTAATTCTTAATGAGCCCAAGCCCAAGACCCAGGACCCGGCCCCGGACACGGGCACGGGCCGGACGAACGGCGGCGGCGCGCGCGCCAGCGTGTGTGACTTGGCCCATTGGGTCTGCCCCACATACCCACAAAAACTTGAATGCCCAAAGGGCTGAACCTTTGTTCCCAAAAAATTGTAAATATACACAACACAATTCAACTATCCCACCGATGTGGGACACAGCCTAAAGGCTATTTCAAAGTTTTGCACTTCTTTCTTATAACAGGTGTCTCACAGCTGTTTCCAACAATCCCCCACTTACAAAACTTGAAAACATTTTATCGAGCAATAATTCATAGAATTGTGGATAAGCAAAGGTGTCTTTCGACTTGAACCTTTACGTAGTAAAGATGATTCAGAATATACTAAAGTAACCGTAGTTTTGAACTCTATCTCTAACAACATCCCACACACAACCCTACTTGGGTGTAAGTCTAATAGCTAGTACGTTACGGCCATGTGCTTCTATCCCAGTATAGTGAACGCTTTAGGAATTTGCCCAAAATATCCATAGGAAGCGGCCACACTTCCACATTCACATAGGTGAGTCTATCAAGAATACTCCTGTAGCTAAGTACCCCACTCAAAATAGAGCTATAGATCTCATTAAGAGTTATCATAACTCATCCTTAACTCGCTTCAGGATATCATGCTCCTTAGGGATGGAATCGGAGTAAAACCCCGTTCTATTTTAATTAATAATCGCATGATTCAACCCATATCACTTGTGACTTGTTATTACCCTTTGAACATATTTCTTGGGATCTCCAGTCTATATGTTGGGTTACCATCACAAATGACTCATTTATCCAAGGGCTTTAGTCCCATCCCTTTCGTGGTGTTCCACACCTTCTCCCTAGCTAGTCCTTTCGTCAAAGGATCAGCTAAGTTCTGTTCAGACCGTATATGATCCACCCTCACAGCACCCGTAGAGATAAATTCTCTAACAGTACTGTGCTTACGACGTATTTGTCGTTTCTTATCATTATAATAACGGTTCTCAACCTTTTCAATAGCCGCGGTACTATCACAATGAATCAAAACGGCTGGAATCAGTCTTTCCCATAATGGGATATCTGACAGGAGGTTTCTTAACCAACCTGCCTCTTCACTAGCAGCAGCTAGCGCTATCATCTCAGACTCCATAGTGGATTGAGCCAAAATAGTTTGTTTCTTAGATTTCCAAGAAACTGCACCACCAGCGATGCTAAATATATATCCACTAGTAGCCTTAGAATCATCAGATAGGGTGTTCCAATCTGCATCACTAAATCCTTCAAGGACATCGGGATGCTTATTATAGTGTAATCCGAGGTTCATCGTCCTTTTAAGGTACCTCATGACCCTCTCAATAGCATGCCAATGCTCCATACTAGCTCTACTAGTAAATCTACATAGTACTCCCACGGCATAAGCTATGTCAGGTCTAGTGCAATCTGTAGCATAACGTAAGCTACCAATAATGCTTGCATAAGCATTTTGGTTTACACTGTCGCCAGTGTTCTTAAATAACTTTACACTAGGGTCAAATGGAGTACTAGCAGGTTTACAGTCAAAGTAATTATATTTCTTTAGAACTTTCTCAATGTAATGAGATTGATCCAAAGAAAGTCCCTTTTCTCACCTAGTAATATTAATTCCTAATATTACACTAGCTTCACCCAAATCCTTCATATCAAAGTTGGCACATAATAATGATTTAACATTTTCTACGGCATGAATATTAGAACCAAATATAAGCAAGTCATCAACATAAAGACATATGATAGTGCAAATGTTCTCAACATATTTATAATAAATGCATTTGTCACTTTCATTAATTTTAAACCCATTAGAGATGACTAAGCTATCAAATTTATCATGCCATTGTTTAGGTGCCTGTTTGAGTCCATAAAGAGATTTATCTAATTTACATACTTTATTTTCTTGACCGTGTACAATAAAACCTTCAGGTTGATCCATATAAATCTCTTCTTCTAATTCTCCATTTAAAAATGCAGTTTTAACATCCATTTGGTGTACAATTAAATCATTTAAGGCAGCTATAGCAAATAGTACACGTATAGACGTTATTCTAGTCACTGGTGAAAATGTATCAAAAAAGTCTACATTTTCTCTTTGTCTAAAATCTTTAGCAACAAGACGTGCCTTATATTTTTCAACAGTGCCATCAGGTTTTAATTTCTTTTTAAGAATCCATTTACACCCAATAGTTTTACATCCAGGAGGAAGGTCCACTAAATGCCAAGTTTTATTTGTTTTCAAAGAATCCATTTCATCATTAATAGCCTCTTTCCATAAATCGGCATCTAAAGAAGATAAAGCTTCTTGAATAGTGTTAGGATCCTCCTCTAAAGTGTAAGCATAAAAGTCGGGACCAAAATCTTTTTCCACACGAGCCCTTTTACTTTTTCGAATTTCTAAAATGGATTCATTATTTTCTTTATTTTTATTTAAAGAAATATTAGTGGATGACTCGCCCCCACTATTCCTCAATTTAAAAGGAAATTTATCTTCATAAAAATCGGCGTCATTTGATTCAATAATTACTTGATTTTTCAAGTCATAAAATCGGTATGCTTTGCTATTAATAGCATAGCCTATAAAAACGCACTCATATGCTCTACTTGCCAATTTAGACCTTTTAGGGTCGGGTATACGTACATAGGCTAAGCACCCCCACGTTCAAAAGTATGACACGTTGGGCTTAATATTTTTCAAAATTTCATAAGGAGATATTTTCATTTTAGTCTTAGTAATTCTATTAAGCACGTGACACACAGTCAAAATAATTTCACCCCACCAATGTGAGGCAGCCCCGGAATTTAATAAAATAGCAACAACTAATTCAGTTAATGTCCTATTTTTTCTTTCGGCTTTACCGTTCATTTCGGGTGAATAAGGGGCAGTTTTTTCGTGAATAATACCGTGGGTTTTATAAAATTCAATAAATAGTCCAGAATCATATTCGGTGCCTCTATCACTACGTAACCTTTTTATTTTCCGATTAAATTGATTTTCAATTTCATTAAGGAAAATTTTAAACATGTCAAACGCTTCACTTTTATTTTTCATTAAATACACAAATGAATAATCGGAACAATCATCAATAAAAGTAATAAAATAACGTTTGTCATTTCTAGTTGGACACCATCCAATTCACAAATATCCGAATGAATTAAATCAAGTGGTTCAGATTCTCTAAAAACAGATTTATGTGGTGTCTTAGTGATTTTTGCTTGACTACACCATTCACATTTTTCAAAATCATTTAATGATAATTCGGGAATTAATCCTAAAGTGCTAATATTTTTAACAAGTCGTTTATTAACATGACAAAGCCTAGCATGCCAAATATTAAATGAACAAGCAATATAAGCAGAAGGAGAAATTTTATTCATTGCATCAACATTCAATTTAAACATCCTATCAGTGGCATAACCTTTGCCTACAAAAATTCCATTTTTGGTCAAAGTAAATAAATCAACACCAATAGTTTGAGTAAAGCCAGCTTTGTTGAGAAGATAGCCCGAAACCAAATTTTTCCTTATCTCGGGAGTGTGAAGAACATCTTTGAGGATAACAGTCTTTCCCGAAGTAAATTTCAATTCCACATTTCCAGTACCAGCAACCTCAGTGGAGTGAGAATCACCCAACAACACCTTCTTATCTGCACTCTCAGAATAAGTCTTAAACAGACTACGGTCATAACAGATATGGCGGAAAGCGCCAGTATCCAACCACCGCCCTTCGGCACCGCTAACCATGTTGATTTCTGAAATCATAGCACATAGGTCCTCTTCGGTCAAATTCGCTTGTGCTTGTGGCACATTGCGACATTTGCGAGCCATATGGCCAGGCTTGCCACACTTGAAACAGAGAAACTGTCCCGAGTTGCTAGACTGTCCATTTCTAGGGTTCTTATACTTATTCTGAGTCTGAGTCTGATTTTTAAAATTCTGGTTGTGGCTCTTTTTCTGATTTTTCATATTTTTTCCGTTTGCCTTTAAAACAACTGGAGTGTGGTTCTTTTTCTGATTTTTGTTGTTAGACACAACAAGAATTTCATCTTTATAGTCCTGTTTTCGGGATTCCTCCTTAATTCTCAATTTAGTAATTAATGACTCTAGTGAGAATTCTTTAGACTTATGCCTCAAAATATTTTTAAACTCTTTGAACAGTGGAGGCAATTTATCAATAATCACAGCCACCTGAAATTGCTCATCTAAGGCCATGCCCTCGGAAATAATTTCATGGGCAATCATTTGCAAATCATGGGTTTGAGCAACAACAGATTTGTCATCCGTCATTTGAAATTTCAAATAACGGCTGACGGCATATTTTTTAGCACCCGCCTCCTCCGTGTCATATTTTTTAAAAAGTGCGTCCCAAACATCTTTCGCAGTTTTATAATTGGCATAATAGTCATAAAGTTCGTCACTTAGAGCATTCAGAATATAGTTCTTGCACAAAAAATCATTTTTCTCCCAATTTCTAATTGTTTTGCTTTCCTCAACAGTAGGTGGATTATTTACTACGGGTTTGTCAAATTGAACACATGATGCGACTTTTTTCGTAGTTAAATAAAATAGCATTTTTTTTCTCCAACGTTTAAAATGAGTGCCTTCATATTTGAAAGGCTTATTTAGGTTACTGGAGTTAATTTCGTCCATGGCAGAATTCAGAAGCACCTTAAAATTGTTGTAGCAGCAATTTAAATAATTAAATGCAGAATTAAAATCAGGAACGAAATTACCCAATTTTTGAAGCAAATAAATCTGGGCAGAAAAGTATAAGAATTCCGGAACTGGACAGTCAAGAACACGGCTGAGTCGCGGACTAGGTCGCTCTCTTTAAGGTGTTTCGCGGCTCTGCCTCCAATTTGTGCCGACAGTGTACAGCCCCGTCACCCCCAGGATAAAACAGCCTCCAAAATTAAATTACGGATTGATAAAGCACAAGTATGAATCCGGTCTGAATACACCCAATCTGTATTAATTGCTCGATTCTATAATTAATCTGTACACGAATGAGATTAATTATTCTGGAAAAAATATTCTGGGAGAAGGAAAATTTTTTTCAGAACTGTAGAGAAAAATTCTGTGTTGAAAGTAGATAACTGTGTGCCAAAAACGGAGGCTACCACCTCTTTTATGGGGCAAAAAGAAAAGAGACGTTGGTAAACAACGTGGAGAAAAATCTGAAAATAGTGGGCAACTCGGTTGAATAAATCAACACGGAATAAAACACGTTTTAATTTTTCGGATTTAATTACCGTTAAAAAATAATTTTTAAGGCCCAAAAAACAGTTATGTATTTGTCCAAAAAATTAATTCTTAATGAGCCCAAGCCCAAGCCCAAGACCCAGGACCCGGACGGACGGCGGCGGCGCGCGTGTGTGACTTGGCCCATTGGGTCTGCCCCACATACCCACAAAAACTTGAATGCCCAAAGGGCTGAACCTTTGTTCCCAAAAAATTGTAAATATACACAACACAATTCAACTATCCCACCGATGTGGGACACAGCCTAAAGGATGTTTCAAAGTTTTGCACTTCTTTCTTATAACAGGTGTCTCACAACTGTTTCCAACAATATCAATACCAGCCTCAGCCTCGTCCTCAAAATTATTGGCGGCTCCTAGATTGTTCTCAAACAAAGCCTACTCTTCCATAGGAACCTCTACTTCCACGGGAGGAACTCCGCCTAGAATGGTATATACCCAACATAAATAAACTTCTTTATAAAAAATAAATCCTTAAATTTTGGGGATTTCTTCACGCAATATGACTCAATCAGGTCAATCACAATAGCACGAAATCATGGGGCCTTCTTCACTGAAAAAATAAAATAAAGGGGTCATCATCAGAAAGCAACAGATACAAACGACAAGATTACATTACTTCTTAAACGTTTACCTATTATGTTCGGCCCGCTCCATTCTCGAGGAATCCTATAAGATCTGTCTTGCTTGTGACTCCTAAATTCCCAACCATCGTTGGCAAATACGTACTAACCCTTCCAATGGTGGTTACTGGTCTGAACTTCCTTCACCATCCTCAAGTGGGACCTCTTAGGGGAAAATTAATAATAACGGGGGCTTTTGGTGTTTTTTAGGGCCCATGGACATATCTGAAAATTTCGCCCGTAAGATCAAACTTAGTCACAGTCTTCCAGAACATCATCGCCCCTAATGTGGTCCTATATACATTTGCAAGAAGCTAGGTGTAACAACCTGAATTTTATTTTAATTATTTACGTGTCAAAATGACATTTTTATTTTTATCTTTATCGAGAGATAAAATTAATTTTTAATTACTGAGTAGATATTTTTTCTACAAGTGTCAAATATTATATTTAAAGTAAACTTTATGTTAAATTTATATTTACGCCAAGATTCATATTTAGTTTTGTTGTTGAAATTAAAAAATAAAACTTATAGGGTATAAACTATAAATTTTTAAAAATAAGTTAAGGGACAAAAGTTGGAAAAAAATCAAATATCCAAAATATCTATAACTTTTTCTCTTATATGGTTTTAAACAAAAATATATATAAAAAAAAAAGTTACAATATTATCTAGTTAGTTGTTTATATAAAAAAAATATAAAAAGAGGAACAAAAAAAAAGGTCTTAGTCGCCCTTGCCAAAGAAAGAGGGAAAAAAAAGAAAAAACAAAGTCAAAAAAAAAATCTTACCAACTTACCCCGCCCCACCTCTTTATTTATAAACCAAAAATCCATTATTTGAAAGTTTGAAAAGGAAACCAAAACCAAAAGACCTACTTCCTATATCTAAAGCTCCTAACAAGTATGTTATTTTTTCTATACTCTTCTTTCTTCTTCTTCCTATTTTTGTGTGTGTATATATATATATATATATGTATGTGTGTGTGTGTGTGTGTGTGTGTGTGTGCGCATTAATATACACATATATTTGTGTAAGTTAAAAGAAAATAGGTGTGTATGTTGGTTTTAAAAACAGTATAGTGTGTGTTGTGTTTATTATATACGGGTATGTATAATTACGTGAGTGTCACGGCGAAAGAAAATAATTAGAGACCAAAATAACGTGTTATGTATCAAGACAACACTACTGAAACATATATGTTGTCAAAAAATAAAACGAGTGTTCGTTTAAAATCAACGGTGACTATAAGTCGACACATTGACATGCCACCTTTTTAAACTTTGAAAATTCATACACGCCACATACCGTTGGAATCATGTTGTCGAATAGAATTTTTGGATATAAATATTTTCAATTCGACACTATTTTTACAACGTTATATTTGGCCCGTTGTGTCAACTATAAATCCCGAATAACTGTTAAAATATTATTTTATGACATTTTTCTAAATAAAATTGTTCGAACGTGTTATAATTGTTAGGCAGAGATTTTTACTCAAACCGTATATGAGTTATATATAAATGCAAGTCCGCGACGCGAATACCGAATACGGTATAATTACGAAAGGCTACGTGTAGAGTGAAATATTTATTTTTAGATTATTCGTAGTAGCGCTTGCCTTAAAAATTATAGTTAACTATAATAAAGCACAACGAATTAGGCAAGTTGTTATACTCAATACAGTGGTAGGTTTTTCCATCTCTATAATAGTAAACTTTAGCATATGTTATTTGCTATTGATATCATTATGTGATAGCCAATTTAATTTCAAGTGTGTGTAGAAATTACCATACTCGTATTTATCATATTCTCACAATTTGTTTTAATTGTGATCATTTGAATTTATTGAACCTTTCTCATCCAATAGCTGGTATCATCAAGAATCATTTTAGTGATTGATTCCACCCCTGCATATTTGTGCAAATATTTATATTATGAGCATCAGCATTAACTAGGGAGTAGACTACCATGTTATCCCACGGAAATTTTTTGCTTGGCCTATGGTCTCAGATGTTTGATATCCCGGAGTGCCACTTTAATTGTGTGCCTAGACAGTTACTTTTCTCCAAAGTTTTTGGATTGATTTTATTTAGTTATACTGATGGCTTACTTATTTCTATACCCCTTAGTGAGATGGTAAGTATGGGATTATCAGTTCAAGGATCCTTGATTTTTTTTAAGTGACCCTTAATGAGTTGGTAAGTATGGGATTATCAGTTCAAACTCCTTGATTTTCTTTAATGTTATTATGAAAAATATTTGTTTCCACTTTATATTATGAACACTAAATTCCATATACATTCCAAACTCTCTTTATATTTATACTTGTTATAGAATTGGTAGAACCTATTCAACAACGTTGTTGATTCGATCTTCAAGCTACCTGATGAATTTATGGGATAGTTGGATATTGCCTAAGGAAATATTTTAAGATTAGAAGTATAGTTGCGAAGTTGAGATAATTATATGAGGATTATGAGAAATATTCTAGAACTATAAATTTGAGAAATGTGATAAATTTAGATATTCGGATTTTATGTATTGAACATTATAATTAAGGACTTAGGATTACCAATATATGATTAAGGATTTAGAAGCATACTAAGAAAATTATCTTATGAAGGGATTATATACAATATACTCCTCAAGTCGTTATGTAATGCACCATTCTTTGTCTGTACTAGTCAATTAAACTCCCCTTGAGAATAAATTACTTCATTTGGAACTCCATTTTCTCCTTTGGAAGTTGTTTCATATTTCTATTGACCTTTCATTTTTCATCTTTCGCATTGCACTCTTGTTATACTGTATAATATTCCCACTAGATTACAAGACTATCTTACTTATGTCAGAATGGTACCTAAATAGGATTAGATTGGAGAAATTATAAAATAATTCCTTGATGAGCATTAAGAATGTCTTAAAAGAAAGGTAGAAATATAAAAAATGCTAAGTTGAATCGTTCTACTCTTTAGAATGTAACGGCATTGTTTACTGAATCCTATCCCATAAATAACAATTTTCCCAAGTTTTATCCAACCTTGACCATTAATTATGACTAATAAATCACTACCATGTACCTTGTAACCATTGTCAAATATTTTTCAAAGTTACAGTGATTCAGGATATCACTGAAAAAATTTAATATCCCCAAAAACAGTATGGCATCCGTAGTGAAAAATAATTTCTTATCTATAAACAACTAAAATAATTTTGATGTGATAAAATCTTACATAAACTTTCTATATAATCTTAATAGCAAAAATGTGGTTTCTCTTATAAACCATCTTTTCAAAGAAATTCCAATTTGAAACCCAGATAATTTTGTAATGAGCAATATAAATTTTCACCCATGGTAGGTGATTTTGATTTAGTATCATTTCACGAAATGCTCGTATCATTATATGATAGCCTCGAATACCTTATGACCTCCTTTTTATAGTTCAAAATATGGCGTTGAATTTCATTTAAAACTCTATTTCGAACTTGAAACAATAAGTTAACGTTAACATGATCCCATTGAATTTGTTCTTACATAGCATACAATATAATCAGGGAATCGTTATGCCTATAACACTCAAAATATTGAGTGCCTAGTTTTATTTATCATATAAATGCCTCTCTTCGGAGTTTTATCTCGACACGGTTGCTTTATCTCCAATTTATTTATATTGATTTATCTCCAAAAGTTTTGGATTGATTCGTTATTTGAATTGCTATTAACCCTAAGCCTATATAACAGATAAGTGTGGGTTATTTGTTTTAAAAACTATTCACGACCTTAACCTTGTGAAGCTGATATTTTTAATTCCAGTGACATCATCATATGAATTATGTAATATTACTTCCGATGAATTATTGCTATACCTACCTGATGTCACCAAAGTTTTACCCTGAATAAATTATTGTTGACCTTAATCGACAAGTCCTTTGTACCGTACAGTGTTATATCTGAAACCCTTACAGTATTCGTTCTTTTCCTTATATAGTAACTCAATAAACTATTAAGAATATACAATAAATCAGATAAAGACTTAAGGCAGTCAAGATACATTGGACCCTTTAGTATTATAAAATGCATTAGCTCTATGGCCTATTAATTAGAATTACGCACAGAACTGTCTAATAATCATTATGTGTTTCATGTGTTCCAGTTATGTTAATATATTCAAAACCCAATACGTGTCAACTTTATAACCACACCAACAACTTTCCTTTTACAATTAAACCTCTTTCAGAACCTTAGACTCTCGTTACTTTATACCATTAGCCTGCCCTTGATTCTATATAGTTCATTGTACTTTCAAATTGTAAGATGTGGGTTCTTGGAATACTGTTCGTAGCAAGAGAGGCGTAACCCCTTATCAATATTAGGATTAATGCTCAAGAAAATATCTAATAATGACAATAAATGAGGGAAACAGAGACAATAAAATTCAACACTCAAGCTAGTATTAAATGAGGTCTTTACACCATAAATGCGTTGTGAATACAATAAATAAATGGGACCAGCAAGTAACTTGGTCGGAGGGAGAAAGAGCAAGCACTATTGACACAATAAAGGCAAAGAAAAAACTACGAGCTCAGTTAATGCTTAATGATGAGGGCATTAATAGGTATAGGAAGAATGTTTGGTCAATAAATGTTCTCACAGAGACACTCGTGTATGATGAAAATCCAACAACAATTCAGGGTCAAGATTTCCGTCCTTGTAAATTGTTTGGTTGGTATATTTATATGAAGGCACGGTTACTCGAGTAACCTTGCTGGTATTAAATGTGATTGACCGTCATCAAATGTTAAAGTACCGTAGCATCAATGTCGAATATACTGCATTAAATGGATGGGATATTATATTTTGGCGGGAAACTTCTCAACCAGTTGGAAGTATGGTGGAATTAATGAGGTTGTGACGTGGAAGCTCAAAGGCTTACCTTATAACAGATACAAAATCAATTTGGTGCACTAGGCCTGCCATCTTAAGGATAAACTCACTTGAGTGCGGTGACTCCGAGTTCATCATTTACAGACGTTTTGACATCATAAAGTAGGTGAAAAGTGACCCGACTAGACGTGTGGTCATATTAATCAAATGGACGGTGTTTGGGTTTTAGGTTGCTCGGCTAGAAGGTAGCTCGAGTATTTGATATGTTGTTTGTGGGCTAAGAACTATCCCTAGACCAAAGATACAAGATTGGGGTTCCTCGAGGGGGTTCCTCCCCGAATAGGTTAAAGTCGTGGAAGCTCGGCTAGAAGTGGCTCGAGCAATCATTTGGACTGAATGAATTTTTACCCAAGTGTGCCAAGAGAGTTGGCTATTGTATTCCCTGAGAATACGCTATATGGTTGACTTAATTGAGTATGTACCGTATAGGAGTTCCAACTAGTTTGGATATCGAGACAAAATAGGATTAGATTTTTTATGAGTTACTCTCTCTCAAAACGGAATCCAAGCTTCATCAAAGGAATCCCAGTCCAAGAAATTCAATGCTCTAATGCTCTACAAAAAGGGAAGTATTAAACACATGAACCACATTAGGACACAATCACAGCATATATGTGTCATTATGTGTGCAAAAAATTTATATGGTGGTTTAGCCTCTTCAAACAATTTTTTTAAATTCATTAAAATATTTTTTAAAATAATTTTTATTTTAATTAAAATATAGTTTTTAAAATATTTGGGGATAAAACCAGAATTATTTTGAGGTAAAAAACTTAGTTGGGTAGAATGTTCTCGCGTCTAATTTTGGCCAAACGCATGTTGGATTTTAACTCAGCAATTTATGTTTGTTTAGAATCTAAGTTGTGAGGTGAGTTTCTGACCCTTGATCATGATGTTATCAAAGAACTAAACTGAAACAGCCTTAATCCTTGTGACCTCATATATATCCAGCCAGAAGTTGTTCTTCCACCGCCTTTTATCCACCATTAGATCAGATTATGTTCGTCAAAAAACAAATCTGCACCCTTGGTTTTGTAACCGTCTTTTTGTGCTGAGTATATATTTATATAGGGTTTTGCACTTTATAATTTTTTTAAGAAACTAGAGAAAGAAGAGGTCGATGCTCCAAGAGAGAAGAGAGATCGACTCATAACATCGAGAGAAAACAGAGAGAGAAAAGAGAGATCGTCGCACAACAAATCGAGATAAATCGGAGAGTATAGAGAGAACACGAAATCGTTCCTTACAATCATACACATTTTTTCTTTTTCAAACCATATACACCAAATCCTCCATTGTTTGTTTAAACTAAAAATCGAGATTTTAGAAAACAATATGCTTGGAATTTATATGAGATCGGCTCGTTGCTGGTATGATTTGTATTGAAGACCTCTTCAATAATATCTCTCTCTAGGAACCATATTCTTCACATAGAATATTTTTAGGTTCTTTATATCTGTTTATTTGGATCTTATTGTTGTTATTATTTTGATCCAATTGTGTGATCTCAAATACGTTTTGAGAAATAAGACTTCTAGTTGTGTATATATTCAGATCTGTAAATATATTTTTTCTAGTTTCAAAATATAATTTCACAGTTAGTGAAATAACTTTGAACATAGATAAATTTTTGAAACAAAACTTGATTTAAAAAGATTTTATTTCAGATCCGAAATTTGTTGAAGTCTATTATTCAAAATAGATTTGAAATTACTTTCCTATCATATAGATTGATTTGTAATTCGTAGGAATTTATTGTATAATTAATTGAGAGACGTGAGATTCATTTCACATACACATTCACTCTCACACGAACATTTAGATAATTGTGGTTCTTAGAGAGATATATTGTTAGTTGCGCTGCTATAATCAAGTGGGCAAGGAAAAAGTAAAGAAGTTGCTGGAGGAAATCATATCAAGTCAGAAGCCTTTGAGAGTGGAGTAACTCGTGTAGGTAAATTTTTTGAACTTAGATTAGGATCTTGTATTACAGGCTTAGTGCTATAACTTGTACCTTGTGATTTTAGTGGATTTTTTATTTTGCTTCGTAGAGGGGGCCATTGATGTTTTCCTTATTATAGGGTTTTACCATATTGAAAATCGTGTGTCAAATTTGCTTGAATGTTCTTAATTGCTTTTGTGAAAAATATCTCATTTAAGACTTTATTATAGGTTTTAGTTTTAAAAATCTAAGGTAATCAAACTACCAAATCTAGAGGACATATTCAGAAACGTTTAACACATCTTGTGTTGTATTTTGAAAAGAGTTTTGTTCAAAGTGTTTGTTATCGGAGTTTACTTAATCTATAACATTTTGTTATTAACTTAGTAAGCAGTTTTTTAAGTGGTATCAGAGCGGGTTTATCAAAAGATATTTTGATCCTGAAATTCCAGAAATCATTTTCAAAATCTATTTCTGAATATGGATAAAAGATTTGAGAAGTTAGGTAACCTTTCCCAACCACCTCTCTTTGATGGAAACAACTTCTCTTACTAGAAAGTATGAATGGTTTCTTTCATTCAAGGAACTCTTGGTGATGATGTTTGGAATATGATTCAAAATGGTTATGAATATCCAACTAAGTCTTTATCTGATACTCATTCCACAATGGTTAAGAAACTTCTTAGCGAATTTACTAAGGAAGAGAAAAAGATGTCTCTCGATAATAATAAGGGCAAGAATGCTATCTTTATGCCAATTAACAAGCATGAGTTTAAAAGAATATCTATTTGCTCTACCTCTAAAGAGGCCTGGGACACTCTAGTCACCGCACATAAGGATGATGAATGTGTTAAAAGTGGAAAAACACAAATGCTTGTCCAACAGTATAATACACTGATTATGGATGACAATGAATCCTTTGACGATTTCTACATTAGGTTAACTGATATTTTCACAAAATTACATGCAAATGGTATAACCTATAATAGAAAAGAAACCGTTCAAAAGATTCTTAGGTCATTACCTACCAAATTTTCCAATAAGAGATATCCCCCATAAGAAGTGGACGACCCAAACCTGACTCTTGAATTGCAAAGTAGCAAATTAAGAACTGTTGAGATGGAGTTAGAGTTTAAAAAACAAATGACTACCTAAAACAAAAGACTCACTGGATATAATATTGTGTTTTCATCACAATTGACTTCACTTAAAGTCAGTCCCTTAGACTTTGACCTTGACCTAAATGATGACTGTGATTTAGATGATCTTGATAACCAAATTGCCTTAATGAGTAAACAGTTTAAGAAAATAATAAAATTCAAGGACTCAGTGGCAGCCAAGCATGGCAAACCAGGTTAGTAAGGCCCTCAAAATTCCAGACCTCGTGAAAGACATAACAACAAAAGGACCTATGACAATAATAGACCTAAGATAGACAAGAAAGATGTGAAATGTCATAGATATGGAAAAATAGGAAATTTTTCCAACAAATACCAAACTCGATTTAACAACAATACTAGGGCTAATATGTGTAAGGCATAGGATGACTCTAGTTATTCTGATGAAGATGAAACGGAGTCAACCCATAATTATGAGTCGTGTATGTCATTCTTTTCTAAGATCATATACCATGATGATAATGAATGTTTGACTACTCATGATTCTATTATACCTATTGTTGCATCTGTTAATGAGAATATTGTGATTGTTGATGATGAAAATAACACTGATAGTGAGAGTTTAAGGGTGTGTCAAACTGAAAACATTATCGATAAACCTGAAGTGTGTGTGAGTTCCACATAAGAAATGAGCACTATAGGAGACACTACACATATTACACTTAGTGAGTCTGACGATGATCTTCCATATCTTCAAGAGCTATATACCAAAGCGCTTAAGAAAAGTGCCCGTCTTGATAAAATGGTTAAGCTATTAAATGAGGGAATTGATTTACTTAACCAGACTATTAGGACAAAAGTTGAAGAATATACAGCATAATGTGTTGCCATGATACTAAAACTAAAGAATTTTCAACAAAAATAAGAGATCTTTTTGAGAAAAATAATATTTTGGAACAAAAATACAAGTCTACTTTAGTTGAACTTGAAAAATCTAAGCAAAACGTTTCAAACATCTTTAAAAAATGCATACACTTTGAAACTCAAGCTAAATCCTACGAAGAAATTATTATTTGGAAGCAAGTTTGATTCTGAAGACAAATCTGGTCTTGAATTTGGAGAAAAAGTTTATACTAGCAAAAATGTTTCTCCTGAAAATGTTGGTTTTGTAAAATAAGGCCAGAATCTTCACAACACTCAGAAAGAAAATTATTTCAAAGATGCCTTTAAGGCAAAACAAAGTGAATGTACTAAACAGCCCAAATCTAGTGGTTCAACTAAGTATGTTTGTCCTCTTGTTAGAAAACAATATCCCAAAACCAATGACACCTGGACGACCATTCCTATTAGAGATAAACCAATTTTCAAAGACTTTAATAATAAAGTCAAGTCCTCCACACATCAGTACTGTTCATAATGTGATGTCTATGGCCACTCTATTGCCGAATGTTTTCAAAAGAGATTATCTACACCTACTTATTCAAATTTTAAATATTCTAGAAAGAGTAGGAATACTTATGTTTTGCCAAGACAGATCACTCACAACTCTAACCATAAAAATAAGGGATGACCTAAAACTAAGAAGAAATCATTTAGAAAGACCCAACAAAACTTTAGAAAGACCCAATAACATCGATTTAGAAAGACCCAAGAACATCGATCGATCGATGATCGATCGATCGACCCCATTCCCTCGATCGATCGACCCCTTCTGAAAAATGCGTATTTTTCCCCTTTTTCTTTAATCCGGTTTAATTACTTAGGAACCCTTGCTTATTATTTATAGAATATAAGGAGTCATGAGGAAGACCAGTAGGGTCTAAATAAACCCCGTTGAATGAAATTTAATATGGGACGAAATAGTGGGTTAACGGGAAATTTCGGGACACATTAGAGATTGTGAGTAAATTCGTTAATGAATCGAGGGACTCGTGAAAGACTTAGGTCGGAAGGTTAAAGATGGTATACCTACTGCAATTATACTTAGTGAGATAGAATACTTCGAGAGATGAGAAGTAAGTATGAAATAAATTATATATGAGAATAAAAAGAGACGAATCCGTTATGCGAGATAATTGAGTAAATTGTGCTAAGAACGGATAATTTTAATTATGGGTCGTGGGCACACCAACTTTAGAAAATGTGAATATTTATATATATGACTGTGTGACTGTGCATATATTATGTATTTGTGTAAAAATCATACCCGGGCTACTTGCTATCACGGAGGTTTCCGCGCCGGGATAGTCTTATCTCAATTGGATCTTTATGGGCGATATTGACTCACACCCTAGAAGATAGTATCCTCGATACAGGCTATCCAAAAAAGATAGTCAGATGTTCTAAGAGATGTGAGGGTATGTGCTGACCTCTTAGGACCTGGAACTATGCTTCGCCTCCATTTGTTTATGTATTGTGTTAATACAGTTAGAGAGTGATTCCGAACTAGTATTTCCCTTAGTTTGAGTGATAGGGGGACTTGATAGCAGAGTATGCCAGCACCATAGATTTTAAGTGGGGTGCCATTAGTATATATATTATATGTGTGGCTAATATATATACGTATATCTATATGGGAACTTTCTACTATGCTTATAAGTTGATAAGTAATGAATAAATGCTTCAACTTTCTTTTAAGTGTTCGGGACCTTTATAACGGTAATGGGTTGTCCTAAATAACGTAAGAAATCTTAAAGATAATGATTTTCCTAAAGTAAATATCATAACCTTAATTTTTTTCATGATAAACCCTTATGGAGAATAAGTTAGAGAAACCTATGAGATTTATTGGTACGATAGGCGTGCACACTAGATGAGAGGTGAGAATTCTCAAGAGAGTGTCGCACACTAACATGGTTGTTGCATTAGCCGGTAGCATTTTAAATACTTGCTAAACTATTTTTAAATTGTTTTACACTCGGGCTCTGAACCGTTTCCTGCTATTTCTCTTTCTCTTGTATATATGTATATATTACAGGTGGCTAGCCACAAGGGTGTCATGCTTAGATTCTTTGGAATGGACGTGTTGCGGCTTATTTGGGAGTTGTAGGCCCTTGCTTAGACAACCCCTTTGTTGATTCTACTTTTATTTTAGTACTGATTAGTTAGGGCATGTGTCGCCCGTTTCCCTATTCATTTTGGATTTGTCAGAGATTGATGTTCATTTAATTTCAGTATTCGGTACTCTTTGGGATTTACTTCTTGTCAGGATGATTTCATTTGTAGTCTTTAAACTTGGGATTGGTTTATTTGAATGGTTAAATTATTGTGTCTTAATTTCCATCCTTAACATTTATGTGAATCTTAAACTGTTAATTATTAAAAAGGTTTTCATATCTGGATTTAAATAAAATGGAAATAAGGTTTTAAATTGTTTTGACACTTAGCTTAATTAGTTAGGGTGTTTAAATTGAAAATTTTATTTTGTGACAGTGATGCTAAGAATGAACCAACTGTTCACCTTGATTTTAATTTAATAAAGGACTGATATCCCAGTATTTAATTAGGCGGAGTGTCACAGGTGGTATCAGAGCATTAGGTTCTAATGTCCTTTAGGATCTGTACGGCTTATTTCGTTTCCATATTAGCGTCTTTGATTAAGAGCCCTATTATTAGGAATATTGTATTCATCTTTATGCGTTGGGAATTCGTGCTTCTGCGATATGTTTATGTGAATGATGAACTCATCCAAATTATTTAAATTTTTAGATGGATCGTGAAGAAGAACAAGCTAATTACGTTGGGGGAGTCAATGATCAAGGCCAGCTCACACTTCAGGTGTCTCCAGAGAAAGTATTAACCGCCGAGTTAGCAGGTATTATGGCACAGGCAGTTACCACTGCGGTCTTACAGTATCAAGAACGCAGCACACGGCTTATAGGAGCAAAAGATCTAGGGAGTATAGTCAATATGTCATGACTATAAATAACAAGTGTGCAAAGACACTAAAATCGCAACAACAAGCTCCTTAAGACCGTAAAAACCACGAAGGTAACAAATTGTACAGGGAGACCCGAAAGTATTAGGGCCAAAGAAATCGAGGTCAGAGTGAAGTCACAAAGAGGTGTTTCAAATGTGGAATGGATGGTCATGTACGTCGAACTTGTCCGGATCAAACTGGAGAGGAACTCTGACCCGACCAGCGAGAACTTTCAGGACTCTATTATAAGTGTGTACAAACGGGTCACAAGTGGAGGGACTGTCTGTAACCAAATGTCATTTTTTATCAAGATGCTCAACAAGGCCAATAATGCCAAGGAAAAAGTGGAACTGTATAATCGGACCAAAACAAACAGAGCCGTAAAATGAAATAGTTTAAAGGTAGATTCTTCAATTGCAGCATGATGGGTCACCGGAGGCAGGATTGCCCAGATAAGAGTGAGATAACCCAGCAGCAGGGGCAGAAACAACATGAATGTTTGTACGATGTCCAGCATGCTGAAATTCAGCAGCCATCATCGGCCATTGATGGTACATTCCTTCCTTCTATTACTATGGGACATATTTTATTCAATACTGGGGCATCACATTATTTCATAGATAATCACTTTGCACGGACCTTAGGATTTTTAGACATTACTGAGAGTACGGTGTCATGCGTAGACTCATCATTGGAAAGGGTCTTTAATTTTCTTTATACGTCGGGGTGTAGGTATATAGTTTGGCAGTTTGATTTTTACCAACAGTCATACTAGCTTTAGTCATACGTGAGCACGACGTCATTATTGGCATGGATTGGCTCGCTGCGTAAAGATCCATGATAAATTGTTTCGATAGGAGTATTATCTTTGCCATTGCGGGGCAGGAGATATTTTGGTGGCGATTCCCTGCCTAGAGGAAGGATCTTCCACCCATTTGTATTACATAGAGGAGAATACCTCTAAGGAGATTGTGATTCTCCTAGATTCGATTCCAATCGTTCGTGAGTTGGAGATAAGTGGGTTATGTGTTGAGGTATTTTGTGGAGAGTAAAACCATATGATCTAAAAAAATTCGAAGCAGAATAAGGGCAAGGGTATGGTGCTTACAAGGGAAATGGTTAATACAATTTCCGATTTGGTTCAGACAGATGCATTATGTCCGAAAGACCATTAAGTAGCCAAGACGATTGGCAATGTAGAAGTATGAGTTTTATCCTCGGAGGATGAGGCGTATTTTATGTAAAACGATCGAGTCACTATATTTTGTTCATTACTATATTAGCATGTGAGACGAGTTTAGTGCGTATAACTATAAACGTTATTATTATGTTAATATTTTCCCTAGTGTAGCGAGATTATCCTTAGTGTTATCCGCGGAGGATGAATGGGTGTATTAATAGTGTTATATACTTTATTGCGATTACTCATTTTAGTGATGTGATATACGAGTATGATATTGTTATGGTTACAACTTTATAGTAATGATTAGTACAATATTAGGCAGATATTGCAAGGCTATCGGAGTAGTTGCCTTAGTGCAACATGTTTTGTTCTGGCGAGACCTCACCTGCGAGAGGGCCAGACTCGCACTTATATTATCTATTTTAGAGATTTCAAAGGGGATAGTGGTCTCGAGATATTCGATCCTGGTGTGTGTAGGGACTTTGTTGTTATAATTGAGTATGTATTGGGTTTACTGTTGAGCGAAAAAATTTAACTCATTATTATGTTTAGCGCTCAGTACTTGATGTTAGGAAAAGCGCATTGATATATATATCCTTTAGAGATGTGAGAGTTAAGAGTTGTACCCATACATTTGGGGACAGACTTTCGAGAACCCCGACTATATGTATTCGAGGTTTAGGGAATGTGATTACCACCAATACTGAACGATAATGCAATTGGCAAAACATTCTTTGTTCAAGTAAAATTTCAGGAGGAAAAGTATTTGTCAAGAGACTGAATAAAGGGGTACATGTTATGGACGGAGGGCCTGACAGATTTTGATAATCGACAATGCTTGGTAGTAGTGTATCACGGGGGTTCCTTGTTTAGATTTTGCTTTGCGAGACATCGCACGCATGAAACTTAGCGTAAGGTTGGAAGTAAGAAGATGTTGGTCATCAGTCTATGATTTTGGTACCTCGGTCGTAGTAGGAACAGGTAATTATATCTGTAAGTTGGAAGTTAAATTATGATTTAAGGCCATAGGATCCGGTGGTGTGATAAGAAGGCATTGCAAGTTTTGTCTTATCACCACGAGTTAAGGGGTGGAACGATGACAAGGAGGATTAAAATTTTTGATTTCTAGGGTTATTGAAAGTACCCAAGTGTTGTAATCACGTTGTGAGCACAAGGAAGATAAATAATTGGGTGTTATGTGTGAAGCGTATGTGATGCTTATGCTAGTATGCACGATTTATAGGGTGTGTGGTCATCCTGGTTAGCTAATGTCCAAATCGTCCGAGTTGAAGGGACCTGGAAATAGACGTGTGGAATAAATGTTTTTGGGATTAACATAACGAAGTGGAAGTGTCAGAGTGGATTGGGCGCCATGTGAAAGACGATAAATCCACATATTTGTGTTCAGATTAGCACACCGAATCTGGTTGGAAGGCTGTGGGAAGCCATTTAAAAAGGGGTATCCCTTGAGATGGGTAGAATTCAATTATTATGGAGGACACTCGGAGAGGAGTTGTAATTAGTCAAATGTTGAGAGCGGCTGACGCGTACAAAGAGTGAAGATTCTAATAAGGTATAAAAGTTCTGAAAGTGCACATCGTGGAGAAAAGTGCATGGGTCGAAACTTTCAGTATACGCAAAGGAAAGAAGGGGAATATTAAGTGTCACTTAATATGAGACATTACAAGTAGAAGTCGATGTCGAGCGGGACATAATGAATAGTCTCCGCTGGCACTACTCATAAATAAAAATCATTTGGAACAAGAGGAACAAACTTGGGAATTTTGTGGCTATCGATAATTCCTATAATAGAAGAGGTCGGTAAAGTCGGTAAAGTTTCTTGGATGAGTTGAAAACCTCAAGGTAGGATGAAGAGTTCATTCGAACGTGTGGAATAAGATGCCCAAGAAGTAATTGATTGACATTCCTTTGGGGTGATTTACAATATTAGCTAGTGTGCCCCAGTCTTCCTTTGAAAGGAGGGATCGCACCGGTACGTGGTCCTACGCGGTATTTTTCTGACTCGGATTGAGATTTTTGAATCCCACCTTCAATATGGAATTTCAGGAAGCAGCGGGGACAACATTTAGTTTTGAACAAGGTTATATCACCCATAACTCGGGGGTAGGCGAAAGGTGATTAACCATTAGTGGAGCGGTGTGAAAGAAATTTTGGATTCATTGTGATCATTTCTCTTCCACAACGGTTATAGCTAGCGAGTGGAGTATAGTCAGTAATTGGGGGAGGATATTACCTAATGGTAGATTTACGTGGGAGCACTCGTACCTGTTTATTGTGAACAGGATGCTTATTGAGGTTTTGGTGCAGAAAAACCTTAACTTTCTCACTCTGAATGTTAAGAGATGGACAGATAATCAGAATTTTGGATTAGTTGAATAAGAGTCTGATGACTATGGTAGAATTCAACGACTGTTTTAGGCGAACAAGAGTGGTCAGATGTTTGTATGGTTTATTCCAGAATGGGAGTTTTTTGTTTAGATAAATCTGAGTAGTTGTCATGTAGTGAGGTGCGACCTCCCAATGATATTGAAATAATGGAAATTAATAATGTGTAGGCATGTCTTATGTGAATGTTGTCGGATAGGAGCACAATGTGAAGTGTCTTTAATGAAAGTGTTAAATAAGTTTGTTGTGAAGTGGGGGCTATGATGATTGAGCGCCTTACTATGTAGATAGTTTGCGTACCGATAAGGTATCCAAATTTATTTTACCAAAATAGGCCTTATTTTCCGAATTTTGGGATGAAATTTCATTATTAGGGGGGAAGTATGTAATACCCTGTATTTTTATGGCTTTAAAATTTAGGGATTTATTAAATTTAATTGAGATAGATTAATTTAATATTAATTCGAAAATCTATTTTAAATATTTACTAGCCTGACAAGAGTTAGTAATTATTGAAAAATTGTTGATTTGTTAAATATTACTTATTGAGTAGATTAATATGTAGAATTGAATTTATTAAAATTGTCACGAGAGAATAATATGACGATTATGGAAATTAAGTCAGGACGCGCCTATGTCGTGTCGGGATTAAAATATTATTAGTAAAAGTGAATAAATGATAAGTCGCCCGTATGGCCTTTTAAAGTGCGCCGATGTGCCCGGAAGGATCAAGATAATCAAAATAATGTACCCGGGAGTTTAGTTCGGGTCTCGGGGCGTTTTTAAGCTTAATTGGCATCCCGGGAGTGTATTATAGACATTTTACATTTTTGGGAAATTAAACCCACGAATTTCCTAAGGATATATCAGCATTTAGGAGTTGTCTTCTAAGAACGACCGTTAGAGAAGGAGTTGGAGAGCTTTCCAAGCAACTCAAGGCCAAAGACTCGCCCGTTTGCACCGCCACCGCCACCGCCACCAAAGCGTAGATCGCGCGACGAGGAACGCAACAATACCTCTTTTGTCCACAAATCAGAAACTCAAATCCCAGGAAAGTATCTATCTTGCTTTTTTTTAGTTATTGTTTCATCCATGCTAGATTAGCATTGTTATACTCATGTTCCACAGAAGAATTTGAGGAATTTGAGTATTTAATCACATGTTTTGGTGGAAATAATTATCTTCTGGACATCCCAATCATACGTAGAGGATAACCCACGAATTGGTATGAGATTAGAAGTAAGAAATCTTGAAAAGAAATTAAAAGAATGGAAGTTTTATGGAAATTAGGGTTCTTGATAGTTAATACAAATTGGCCCTTTAATCCAATTCCGTTGAAGAAATTATACATGTCTGTCACACCCCGCAAAATCCGACAGACGGGGTGGCCAGCCACCGCCGCCGAACTATGCGGGCGTGAACTAAATAAATACCATTCTTAGCATGAGACGAATATGGGACATAAATAATTAGTCCATAAGATAAATAATTGAATCAATCTCAAATGATCATAAACAACTAAGCGATAAAAAATCCATCACATGCTAACTCCGAATAAATCCAATCTCCAAAAATAATTAAATAAAATCTGAATAATAAAGATCTGAATAATCCAACATAAATCCTTTAAACAACTTTGGAACCGAATGGCCCAATAAAACTCCAATGAAGTCTCATAATAAAATATGACGGGAAAAGAAAGTCTAACTAAACTATGCCATAAAATAAATAACTCCAGTTGCACCTCAAAATGATAACTCCGATAAACTTATGCAGCTTCTCCAATTCTAATCCTAAAAAACATTAGTCAACGCATGGGTCAGAGCCAAAGCCCCGAGCAAGAATACACGCTACTCCCCTCGAATAGGATCCTTGAATCCAGACAGTAGCATTATACGCAATAAATATCACAATAGAATATTTTAAATTAAACGGGATAATTAAATGCGATAAATATAAATCACTAACTACCCGCAGAAATCCCCATTTATAAAGGCACACCAATATGATTTTAAATTCCCAAGTCCCACGATGTTAATTTAATTAAATTAACTAATTTTTTTTATTGTTCTCACTTTTTATTAAAGTGTCACACTTCCCCTTGTCAATCGTCCTCTGACCCGTTTAAACTGTCGGCCCCGACACATGACAAGGTTCCACACACGACACGACATAAATCGTCCTCTGACCCGTTTAAATTGTCGACCCCGACACATTATGTCGCCACAAATTTTAATACCTGTTTTTATCTTAGGCATTAATTCTCCATTTCTCATTTTATAATCACCCCACCCTTTTAATCGATGTGAGATCCTCAAAATACCCCTTAGTCCCATAACTAAGGGTCCCCAAGTTATCAGTACATCCTAACCTATGTATAGAAAGATTTTCTAACATAAATCACAACCTAGTCTCGTACCTAGACTAGCGTAACGACGATAAAGTGATAAAAATCAGCCCACCCCCGACATGATAAAACCGTGATAATCTACCCTCACTAGTCCCATACCTAGAAGGCGTAAATCATTAAAAGACCTACCCACTAGTCCCATACCTAGAAGGCATCCTAAATTATAGGGAGAGCAAAAATACCCAATTGACCCATCGCCACAAAGATATTTAATAATACCAACAAGTCACACAAATATGCATAATAAATCAATGTTCCAAACTACGCATGATAGTCCAATTCAATGAAATCTTTAATTAAATTATCACAACATCAAAAATACCCAAATAATCTCATTTAATTATTTTAAATTAATTATACAAAGTTTTCAGCATATATACCTCAAAACCCAAATTGTATTATCTATACATGTATTACATGAGTTATACGCACCCAAAAATTATTTATTTTAAAACTAGAGTTTTTCTACATGCAACCTACACCAATAAAACCCAAAATCACTCATGAATCCTACGTACCCAAAGGGCTATGAATATTATTCAGATTAAAAGATTTTATAAAAATAGCTCCATAATTAGTGTCCACTTTTTCTAATTAAGTTACTAATTATTTTTAAGAAAACATGTAATTAAGTGTTTAGGCGACACTTAAAACGCATAATACTAAAGGAAAAGAATAGAGTATTCATGCCTGTAAAGATCGTGTTGAAAATTTGATTAGCAATATGGATTCCTCTCGAAAAATTAGCAAAGAAGTGTTATTGGACCAATCTTGATTAAACCCCAAATAAGCCTTCAAATCTGGTGGCAACCCCTTGATTATGTTGGAGGTTGATGATTATAGTTGAGAGGAAATATATTTAGAAGTGTTCTCTGGTGAAAATTTTGAGAAAAAGTGATTATGAGAAGTCCCCCCACGAATTAGAGTCATTATATAGTCATTAAGAAACCTATTCCTAATACAACTCTAATAAGATACAAATACTAAAAATTTTATTACGAACGATCGGACCGTTGGAATTAAATGAAATTTTATAGAGAATTAGCTGAAGACGAGAAGAAGTTACAAAAAAAAAATCAGCTCGATCGGACCATTCAATATTTTTAAATATTTTTTTTCTAGAGAGTTTTATACTCCGAGGACTCTTAGAGAGTTTTATGTTTTGAGGACTCTTCTATATAATAAAAATTCAATTAAAACTCCATTTTAATTTTGATTCCAATTCCATTTGAAAATTTATTTTTCAAATATAAAACCAACATTTTAAATTATAAAATTTATAAAATCCAAGATTTTATTTTTCTCCGATTATTACAATTAATTAATTAAATTAATTATAAAAAAAATACGGGGTGTTACAATGTCTTACGTAGAAATTCATGCATATATGTATATAGAACCAGTAGTAACCTTATTTGGGAGTTTGGGAATTTTAAATGGCATTTTGGAGAAGATTATTGGTTGAAACCCGTAGGTTGAAATTGTAGTTTCTGGGTAAGAACTGCTTCAATCGATCGATCGATGCCATTCCCTCGATCGATCGAGCCCTTCTGAAAAATGCATATTTTTCCCCTTTTTCTTTAATCCGATTTAATTACGTAGGAACCCTTGCTTATTATTTATAGAATATGAGGAGTCGTGAGGAAGACCCGTAGGGTCTAAATAAACCTCATTGAATGAAATTTAATATGGGACGAAATAGTGGGTTAACGGGGAATTTCGATTCACGTTAGATATTGTGAGTAAATTCGTTAATGAATCGAGGGACTCATGAAAAACTTAGGCCGGAAGGTTAAAGATGGTATACCTACTGAAATTATACTTAGTGAGATAGAATACTTCGAGATATGAGAAGTAAGTATGAAATAAATTATATATGAGAATAAAAGAGACGAATCCGTTATGCGAGATAATTGAGTAAATTGTGCTAAGAATAGATAATTTTAATTATGGGTCGTGGGCACACCTAATTTAGAAAATGTGAATATTTATATATATGACTGTGTTACTGTGCATATATTATGTATTTGTGTAAAAATCATACCCGGACTACTTGGTATCACGAAGGTTTCCGCGTCGGGACAGTCTTATCTCGATTGGACCTTTATGGGGGATATTGACTCGTACCCTAGAAGATATTATCCTCGATACAGGTCAGATGTTCTAAGAGACGTGAGGGTATGTGCTGACCTCTTAGGACCTGTAACTATGCTTCGCCTCCATTTGTTTGTGTATTGTGTTAATACAGTTCGAGAGTGATTCCGAACTAGTATTTCCCTTAGTTTGAGTGATACGGGGACTTGATAGCAGAGTATGCCAGCATCATAGATTTTAAGTGGGGTGCCGTTAGTATATATATTATATGTGTGACTAATATATATACGTATATCTGTATGGGAACTTTCTACTGTGCTTATAAGTAGATAAGTAATGAATAAATGCTTCAACTTTCTTTTAAGTGTTCGGGACCTTTATAATGGTAATGGGTTGTCCTAAATAACGTAAGAAATCTTGAAGAGAATGATTTTCCTAAAGTAAATATCATAACCTTACTTTTCACATGATAAACCCTTCTGGAGAATAAGTTAGAGAAACCTATGAGATTTATTAGTACGATAGGCGTGCACACTAGATGAGAGGTGAGAATTCTCAAGAGAGTGTCGCACACTAACATGGTTATTGCATTAGCCGGTAAGCATTTTAAATACATGTTAAACTATTTTTAAACTGTTTTACACTCGGGCTCTGACCCGTTTCCTGCTATTTCTCTTTCTTTTGTATATATGTATATATTACAAGTGCCCAGCCACAGGGGCATCATGCTTAGATTCTTTGGACAGGACGTGTTGCGACTTATGTGGGAGTTGCAGGCCCTTTCTTAGACGACCTCTTTGTTGATTCTACTCTTATTTTAGTTCTAATTAGTTAGGGCATGTGTCGCCCGTTTCCCTATTCAGTTTGGATTTATCAGATTTTGATGTTCATTTAATTTCAGTATTCGGTGCTCTTTGGGATTTAATTCTTGTCAGGATGATTTCATTTATAGTCTTTAAACTTGGTATTGGTTTATCTGAATGGTTAAATTCTTGTGTCTTAATTACCATCCTTAACATTTATGTTAATCTTAAACTGTTAATTATTAAAAAGGTTTTCATATCTGGATTTAAATAAAATGGAAATAAGGTTTTAAATTATTTTGACACTTAGCTTAATTACTTAGGGTGTGTAAATTGGAAATTTTATTTTGCGACAGTGATGCTAAGAATGAACCAACTGTTCACCTTGATTTTAATTTAGTAAAGGACTGATCGCCCGATATTTAATTAGGCAGGGTGTCACAGTGTAATGATGAAGGTGTTGTTGAATCTGTTGTTGGAAAGTCCCCTGTTATTATATCGTCGGTTATGGTAAACCTTTTTTCCTTTATCTTTGAACTCCTTATGACATATTCTTGTTGTTATCATATTATTTCGGTTGTTCTTCGCAGATTTCACTCCCCGAACAAATTGCCCCAGGTCTTGGTTACTCTCTTTGGGCCCTCCATCCTCAATTCAGAGGGGGCCGAGGTTGTTATTACTGGTCAGGTAGGAGGTTTCCATGAAGAAGTCTCTGAAGTTGGAGGTACTACTATTGTTCCTACAGAGCAACATCTTTTTTGTAGATCCAGGGGATTTTTAAGAGGAGGAAGATTTAGTAAAGATGGCCACCCGACAGTTCGTCGATGATCTGTAGCTAGAGATATGCTCTTATTTTTGTGTGACTCCTGCATTTAAATGTTGTTTGCATTGCCTAGTAAATAGGACTTCGAATCTCCTATAACCGAGGGTCGAGCGGGCCAAGTCATATTGGTTTTAAAATCTCCCATAAATGAGGGTTGAGCGAGCCAAGTCATATTAGTCTTAAAATCTCCCATAATCGAGGGTCGAGCGGGCCAAGTTATATTAGTCTTAAAATCTCCCATAATCGAGGGTCAGGAGGGCCAAGTCATATTGGTCTTAAAATCTCCTATAACCGAGGGTCAGGCGGGCCAAGTTATATAGGTCTTAAAATCTCCCATAACCGAAGGTCAGGCGGGCCATAACTGTGACGATGGCTAAGTTATATTAATCTTGAAATCTCCCATAATCAAGGCTTTGTTGGGGAAATCTTCTTATCAATGATGGGTTTTCGCTATCTTGGTTAGTGAAGCTACTACGTGACTTTAAGAAGGCTGACTTACTTGATCTTTTTCACCGGCTGCAGAGTTCTCATCGCTCGTAGGTAGATATCTTAGAGGAATTAGTAATCTTGGAGGCCAAGTTTGTTATGTCTGAACAAAAGGTGGATGATTCTCATTATGTTATTACCCGAGGGGAGGCTGAGTACTTAAGTATGAGCAAGATCTGGATAATGTTCAACGGAGAAGGGAGCGCCACCAGAAGGACTTAGCTGATCTAATCTCTGACCAAAGCAGCCTAAAGAAAATTCATCCTCTTCACAACCATCAACTTATTGGCTCAGCTAACCTGATTTTTATAATGGATGCCCCCTAGCAACTTTTGTTTAAGTTCTCCTTTTATTTGTGTCCCCCCCCCCTTTTTTTACTATCTTGGAACCTCTGTGATGTGTGACACGGTATTTCTTTATTTAAATAAACTTCTTGTCATTTGGTTCTCTTCCTTTTATATTATGATTATGTGACACCCCGCCCAATTAAATAAAGGGTGATCAGTCTTGTACCAATTTAAAACAGAATGCTCAGTTGGTTCATTCTTAGCATCACTGTCGAAAAACTTTTTAACATATTAATCACCTAATATAAAATTAGGCTAGGTGTCAAAACATTTCCCATTTAGTAAAACCAAGTAAATCCATTTTCATTAAATCTTAAAATATAAACCATTTAACTCCATAACAATCCAAGTATAAATTATAAACCATTACCACACACAGGAATATAATAAGTACTGAACAAGAATCAAATACTAAACTAAATAAGACTGGGTCAAACTCCCAGTTCAAAACTCCAAACCATAAACTAAACCGAATACAATATCTCCGATGAAGGAACCAGAAGTGGGCGACACATGCCCTAGATAAGAAGTCTAGATGAAACTCAATGGAAGGGATAGATGCGTCCACTGCAAGGACCTACAGCTTCCACAACAGCTGCAGCACGTCAAGCAACCCAAATCTCTAAATCTGGTACCCCTGTGGCTGAGCACCTGATATATATATATATATATCAACCGAGAGAAGAGATACAAGAAACAGGTCGGAGCCCAAGGTTTAAAATGATTTAGCAAGTATTTAAAATTGGTTCTTAAAACAAGTCTTATACGCATGTTAGTTATCGAACTCTCACATGAATTTCTCACCTCTCATCTATTGTGCATGCTTAACGTACATCTAATCTCCCCCTAGTTATACCACCCAGTCTAACTAGTCAGAAACCATATTAATACTAACTATGCTTATAGTAGTATTCCCGTATCGCCCATACAATAAGCTATTCAAATAGTTTATCTCACATACTAAGTTTCATTATTCACCGTATGAATGATTAATCTTTTATCCACTAAGATTATTTTATTTCTCATTTCCATTTTATCTATTAGTCTCACAAAGTATAAAGTTACCCAAGTACACTCATACATATACATATATATATATATATATATATATATATATAGTCTCATCATCCCTATATATATAGACTAATCATGCACCTTTAGGTTAAGACCACTTGGTGCAATGTAATGATTATTATTATTACCAAGTCTACTAATTTCACACAATAGAAATATTCACAAGTTCATATATATATATATATATATATATATAGTCACATCATCCCTATACATATATATATACTAATCCTGCGCCCCCGAGCTAAGACCCATTAGTGCACCTATCAAGAATAATCAAGCACCCCCGGGTTATCACCCATTAGTGCGCCTATCAAGAGAATCTTGCATCCCCGGGTTAGCACCCATTAATGCACCTATCAATAAATTCCTTCATCCCCGGGTTAGCACCCATTAATGCGCCTAACAATAATCATCCTTGTACCCCCGGGTTATCACCCATTAGTACACTTAATCAACAATGTTCTTGCACCCCCGAGTTATCACTCATTAGTGCACCTAATAGTAAGATTCTTGCACCCTCGGGTTATCACCCATTAGTGCTCTTAACAATAATATTACATAATAGGCATACACACATCCTATTAGAATTTATAGGTATTTCTCTAACCTACATATATACTTCTCATACGTATTTTAACCTCAACACTACGTATAATATAAATATTTAGATTACTATCTCTCTCGTAATCTCCAGGGTACATTCTCTCTATACCGAAACAAGTAAAGTATTTATTCTCACATACTTTCTCGAAATTCCGTCTTATTTAAATTTACTATTTGGTAGTTTCTCTCACTCCAATAAACCGGTAAACTCAAAACTGGACTCTAAGAAAATTCCCAAAAATTCACCCTGTCACTCGAACCAGAAGGGTTGTTGCTCGAACCAGAATGACATGTAGTTCGAACCAGAATGACATGTCGCTCGAACGACTTCCACGTGTCGTTCTAATGACTTGGCGCGAGATCCCTATCTCGTTTGAACCACTTCGCGCGAGACCCACTATTTCGTCTTCTTCACCAAATTTCAGCGTTTTCCACCATTTTTTAAACTAAAAACTTCTAAGATTCAACACCCAATGCCTCATCATCAATACCCATCAACACATAACATATTATAAATCATTTCTAACATCCTAGGATCATTAATTCGTCCTTAATCATCAAAATTATATAAAATCCCCAAATTAATTCATATGAACCCTAGTTTCCAAATTTTCAATTAAAGAACCTAATCAACCCAGATTCGTTCATCAATATATAATTCAATTTTTTTATTAATCCTCTACATACATGAAGGAATTTCAACCACTAATTAACCCAGTCCTTAATCGTAATTTAAATCTCCAATTTTGACCCAATTAACATGTAAATCATGATTAATTTCACCTATTCTAACATGAGTATGATTATTGCTAAAAGAAAGCAAGTAATAAACACTTGCCTCGAATATGATGGTCTGATCCGTTGGTGATGTTGGTATAGACGCATTCCTCTCTTCTCGATCTACGCATTGGTGGTCACGGTTGTGCAAGGTGGTGCTAATTGAGCCTTCTCTCTTGGAAATTGGTTTTCCTTCACACCCTATGTGGCCGTTCTAGATTTTTGTGTCTCTCCACCCTAATGGACTTTCCTTGGCTGATAAAATAACTCCCAATTTTCGTCCATTAATTAAACCCAAAAATACAATTTACCATAATTCCCTCTCGAGACGCCGGTTAGGCCTAAAATTGCCCCGGGACCCAAACTAAACACCTGGGTATACTATTTTGACTATCTCAACCCTCCTGGACTCAACGGCGCACTCAAAATGACGATACGAGTTAATAAAAATAAATTTTCTTTTTATTCCATTCAATTAGTCCCGACACGACTCACACACGTGTCAGACTAAATTACCAAACTGCCGTATTTCTCACTTCCGACAATTTATCAAGTATCATAATTCCATATTACATATCAAATAGTAATATTTAATAGTTCACAACAATAAGTATTAACCCTTGGCACGCTAGTTAATAATTATTTTAATCCGGATTAATAACAAATTAATTCTCGCATTTTAATTTAATTAATCCAACAACAATAAGTAATCGCATACTTATTCCCATAATAGTAATTAATCACATAATTATTTAAATCGTCAAAAATACAGGGTGTTACATACTCCCCCCCCCCCCCCCCCCTTACAACGGAATTTCATCCCAAAATTCAGAAAAAGTATACCAGGTACAGACAACGCTGTAAAAACATTGCGCATCGCATCCTTGCGCTCTCAAGTAAGCTACTTCGTACCACTCATATAGTACGCTATCGAATACCCTTAATAATGAACACTTCACATGTGTTTGTTTTAAACTCCAGGTTACCCTGTCATGTAGTCTCCTCCCTAAGCCTTACCGTTTAAGTTTCACTACTTAATATATTTTAGATATTCACTATCTAGCCTTCTACTATTTGCACCTTAGTAGATTTATCCTCTTTTCATATACATACGACTTCATCTCGTATTGTTCATACAAGTAAATTGGTTATGCAATATATATTTCACACACCATATATACGATAATATCGATTCTTCTCCGACATTTGTAATCATAGTTGTTACCCCACCTTTAACTATTAAGTAGGACAACAACAAGGTTTACCGTGCCATACTTATACTGGCACTCTGCCCGAACGTGAACTTATAGGAGTTATTTGGACATAAACTCCACTAGTGGAAGGTACTGCTCTCGTCCTCCCCTAAGAACTCAGGGTCCACATAAAAAATTTCTCCCGTATCCGATTAGACCGCTTGTCCTCCCCATCACTCCGTGGGTATTAGACCATACTAAATCGCATTTTAGTACCTATAATCTCACCATCTCAGCTACACGAGAAGATCCTTGGGGATACTCTCCCATTCTCTAGTGGAAGAAGCCCCTACTGGTTTCGAATTGTCCACCCTTTTTCAACAGTCAGGTGACCCACTACAAGACTATCCTTGCAATATTACCCTACATCGTAACCCATCACCAATGTTGTTTGTATCCTGATACATTTTGTATTTCCTGAATCAATTTCAGTTTATTTTGAAACGTAAGTCTCTGATAAATCTTAGTGAATAGGCTTTGGCTTACCCGACTACATGTTATCGAATTCACATGCTAACCAAGATCCACTGCCTAACCCAATTACCTAGGGAACCCATACACCCTATGCCTCTCGCATCATAATACAAATGACATGTAATTTTCCTACTTCAATTCTTGCACACTCGATATTCTGATGTAGTAGGGGTGCACTCAACCCCCCCACTAATCATAATTTATTCATTCCTTCAATGGCATAATTTCTCTATTCCAAATGATACTAAGGCTAGGCGACTCTATTGGACTTAAGTTATATAAGAATGATCAACTCTCAATTATATTCCTTTATAGGTATAATAACCAACATACAAAACTTATGTACTATCGACCAAACTTCTCTCCAACTCCCGACGTTCTCTAGTTTCATGCGTGGGATGTCTCGCAAAGCGAAATCCAAACAAGGAACCCCCCCGATACACTAATATCTAACCTAGTCGGTTGTTGAGGTCCGTAAGGCCTCCAGTCCATACTATGTACCTCTCTACAATCTTCGTTTGTTGACATAAGAGTTTGTTGGTCCACTCTCATGTCCCTAAACATAACCTCAAGCATGGCGCTCTCACTATCCCAGGTACTCAGCGCTATATATATATATATATAACGAGCTCTATCTCTCTGCTTGAAGAAGAACGCAATGCATCCTGAGTCTCTTCAGTAAAATAAATTCCTACACACTGGAATCACATATAACTAGACAACATACTCGCTGAGGTTTATAATACCATGAAAATTTTCATATATTCATATATCTGGTCCCAATTCAGGTGGCGGTGCAAAAAACAAATATTTCTCCTCCCGGAGTATCCGGCACGAAAGTCAAATCACTACATTTTTATTATCGTTTAACCATACAGTAATTGATCACTACACATTACCATAATAAACTCTTCTAAAGCTGACTCAATGTAGTAGTAAATTATAACAACAAAACATATTCTTAGGGCCCACCTGGTTCACTCACGGGCAATCATCAAAATGCCCTGCTAACAACGAGAAATACGTTTGTAACAACACTGTTAAAACTAATGTTCCCTCTAAACTCGACCCGCACGGGAAGTTTAGGATTTTCAATTTACATAAAAGTTGTGTCACACCCATGTCACTAGAATCTATCCTTTACTCACAAGGAAGAAGAAAAACCTCACCAGTCTCACTAAATCACAAGGTCTCAGCACGTGGCTGCCATCATGAACCATGAACATATGCAATTGGCATTCATCCTAGGATTTCATCCTATAGTTGTCCCCTCTCATCATGGACAATTTATTCCATCGTGTGGGTTTTACGACCATTATTAAAACGTTGGCCCAAAATCTCTAGGCCTCAATTATGGCTTTACTGAACTACCGTTTACATCTCGGGCCCCATAGAACCTGACGTACTGTATGCTACTATTAATGAAGACTCTATTGGTCCAGACTAAACCCATCACTCTCGGGTTATAAATTTCCTGGGCCTAATTCTCTTGACCCCAAGCTCCTTCGCTGGAAGTCTCACTCCTCCAGTTGTTATGCCTAACTGGCACGGTTTACCATTTCAAATCTTTTCGGTCCCACTTCTCAATTGTGGACACATTCAACACTTGTAGTTCTACTTCCTTCACATAAGGGAAAACTTCACGAACCATTTCCCCATCATAGGTCCCACTGACCATTTTGGAAATGTCCTTCTCTCGGACTGAGTACTCTTAACTTACTGGCTACACTTGCCTTTCGAAACTATGGTTGGCCTCCACGGCCCTGATTGACTTCATCGTCCTCTTGAAGTTAATCACTAAAAATCATCTAACCATGTTCCCTATTGGGAATACTCTCATGTGGGGTTTCAGTAACACCGTTAAGTTCAGTTTTGCTTTTCGCCCAGATTCTCTAAACTTTCTGGCTCACTTCCTTTGGAAAGAACGCAATAACTAGTCACCGTATAACCTTGACGACATCAACATTATTCATCCTAGCTGGATTTCTCATCTATGCTTGTATTCTACTCACGGGTTCTTTATCAACTATAAACCCTTTGGATAATTTATGCCCCTCTACCAGGTACGAAGTTCATTATGCAATTTAATCTTTCTGTCACGATCGGTTTCTATCTTACCCATTGTGCTAAACATCAAAATTTCACTCGCATTTTGTTAGCACATCGAATGGAAGACCTCACGGTCAAATTGTACCCAAATTTCTTTCTAAATTTTAAACACACTTCTTCATATATGGTGATTTCCTCTAATCACTACATCATGCTCCTAAGAGCTAGAGCTTTTAACTCTAAATTTAATTCTGAGTGTCTTGACACCCCACTCTACACAATTGCCTTTGGATTTTCTATTTCTGCTGGTCTGTTACACTTTCTCGTTTTCTTCTCCGCATCTCCACCGATGGGTTTTCAAAAGAGTCCCTCTGATTTCCCCCTTATCGATTGTGCTAGGTGGTCCTGAAATCACTCCACCGTTATCTACTACTGTGTCTTGGGAACCCACTATTCCTGAGTGATGATTTCACTATCATTTCCTTAAGTAATTATCATGGTGATTTTTGTCACGATCACTCTTTCCCGACTACTCTATGCCTTCTGTTGGGTTTCTTCTCCGGCAGTTCTTCTTGCGGCCCTTCCTGGTCGTCCTAAAATGTTTGGTGTTTGAATCACACAGATTTTTGTATAATGAGTCATCTCCATTATAATTTGTAGCAGAAGAACGTAAGTCGCATACGTAAGGGAACATAACAATCCTATTATAAGGCTCTACATCAAACAATGATACGTTGAAACGTAATAAGCCTCATAGATCCTAAGGGCACTAGAACCTGATGCTCTGATACCACCTGTGACACCCCGCCCAATTAAATAAAAGGTGATCAGTCATGTACCAATTTAAAACAGAATGTTCGGTTGATTCATTCTTACCATCACTGTCGAAAAACTTTTTAACATATTAATCACCTAATATAAAATTAGGCTAGGTGTCAAAACATTTCCCATTTAGTAAAACCAAGTAAATCCATTTTCATTAAATCTTAAAATATAAACCATTTAACTCCATAACAATCCAAGTATAAATTATAAACCATTACCATACATATGAATATAATAAGTACTGAACAAGAATCAAATACTGAACTAAATAAGACTGGGTCAAACTCCCAGTTCAAAACTCCAAACCATGAACTAAACTGAATACAATATCTCCGATAAAGGAACCAGAAGTGGGCGACACATGCCCTAGATAAGAAGTCTAGATGAAACTGAATGGAAGGGATAGATGCATCCACTGTAAGGACCTACAGCTTCCACAACAGCTGCAGCACGTCAAACAACCGAAATCTCTAAATCTGGTATCCCTGTGGCTGAGCACCCGATATAATATATATATATATATATATATATATATATATATATATATATATATATATATATATATATAGAAACAGAGATAAGAGATACAATAAACGGGTCAGAGCCCGAGGTTTAAAAATGATTTAGCAAGTATATAAAACTGGTTCTTAAAACTAGTCTTATACGCATGTTGGTTATCGAACTCTCACATTAGTTTCTCACCTCTCATCTATTGTGAACGTCTAACGTACATCTAATCTCCCCCTAGTTATACCACCCAGTTTAACTAGTCAGAAACCAAATTAATACTAACTATGCTCACTAGTAGTATTCCCGTATCGCCCACACAATACGCTATTAAAATAGTTTATCTCACATACTAAGTTTCATTATTCACCATATGAATGATTAATCTTTTATCCACTAAGATTATTTTATTTCTCATTTTCATTTTATCTACTAGTCTCACAAAGTAGAAAGTTACCCAAGTACACTCATACATATATATAGTCTCATCATCCCTATATATATAGACTAATCCTGCACCCTTAGGTTAAGACCACTTGGTGCAATGTAATGATTATTATTATTACCATATTCACAAGTTCATATATATATATATATATATATATACTAATCCTGCACCCCCGGGCTAAGACCCGTTAGTGCACCTATCAAGAATAATCAAGCACCCCCGGGTTATCACCCATTAGTGCGCCTATCAAGAGAATCCTGTATCCCCGGGTTAGCACCCATTAATGCACCTATCAATAAATTCTTGCATCCCCGGGTTAGCACCCATTAATGCACCTACCAATAATAATCCAGCACCCCCAAGTTATCATCCATTAGTGCGCCTAACAATAATCATCCTTGTACCCCCGGGTTATCACCCATTAGTACACTTAATCGACAATGTTCTTGCACCCCCGAGTTATCACTCATTAGTGAACCTAATAGTAAGATTCTTGCAGCCCCGGGTTATCACCCATTAGTGCTCTTAATAATAATTACATAATAGGCATACACATATCCTATTAGAATTTATAAGTATTTCTCCAAAGTACATATATACTTCTCATACGTATTTTAACCTCAACACTACGTATAATATAAATATTTAGATTACTTTCTCTCTCGTAATCTCTAGGGTACATTCTCTCTATATCGAAATAAGTAAAGTATTTATTCTCACATACTTTCTCGAAATTTCGTCTTATTTAAATTTACTATTCGACAGTTTCTCTCACTCCAATAAACCGGTAAACTCAAAACTGGACTCTAAGAAAATTCCCAAAAATTCACCATGTCGCTCAAACCAGAATGACATGTAGTTCGAACCAGAATGACATGTCGCTCGAACGACTTCCACGTGTTGTTCTAACGACTTCGTGCGATATCCCCATCTCATTTTAACCACTTCGTACGACTTCGGACGAGACCCAATGTTTCGTCTTCTTCACCAAATTTCAGCGTTTTCTACCATTTCTGAACCTAAACACCTCTGAGATTCAACACCCAACGCCTCATCATCAATACCCATCAACACATAACAAATTATAAATCATTTCTAACATCCTAGGATCATTAATTCGTCCTTAATCATCAAAATTATATAAAATTCCCAAATTAATTCATACGAACCCTAGTTTCCAAATTTTCAATTAAAGAACCTAATCAACCCAGATTCGTTCATTAATATATAATTCAATTTCACGATTAATCCTTTACATACATGAAGTAATTTCAATCACTAATTAACCGAGTCCTTAATCATAATTTTAATCTCCAATTTTGACCCAATTAATATGTAAATCATGATTAATTTCACCTATTCTAACATGAGTATGATTATTGCTAAAAGAAAGAAAGTAATAAACACTTGCCTCGAATATGATGGTCTGATCCATTGGTGATGTTGGTATAGATGTGTTCCTCTCTTCTCGATCTACGCGTTGGTGGTCACGGTTGTGTAGGGTCGTGCTAATTGAGCCTTCTCTCTTGGAAATTGGTTCTCCCGCACACCCTCTGTGGCCGTTATTGATTTTTGTGTCTCTCCACCCTAATAGACTTTCCTTGGCTGATAAAATAACTCCCAATTTTTTCCATTAAGTAAACCCAAAAATACAATTTACCATAATGCCCTCTCGCGACGCCGGTTAGGCCTAAAATTGCTCCGGGATCCAAACTAAACACCTGGGTATGCTATTTTGACTATCTCGACCCTCCCGGACTCAACAGTGCACTCGAAATGACCATTGTAGACACCTCATTCTGTTACCCCTAACTCTTCTTAGGTCCCTATTACCTCCACTCATCACCGCAAACCCGGGTCATGTCCCGAGCACTGACCTAGAAGCCATCGGGCACTCCCCGGCTCGGTTTGACCAAAAGTCAAACTCTTCGTCTTGATCGAGACTCAATGAAACTTCTAAGGGCACTGAATACCCTTTCCAACGGTCCACCCCGTGCGCGATTCTGACTTACCATGCGGACGAACGGTCCGTTTCTGTCCGAAACCTGACCTAGAGGCCATCGGGCGCTCCCGGGCCCCGTTTGACCTATGTCAACTCTTCAGCACATCCGAGCCTGAATGAATCTTCTAAGGTCACTGAATACCCTTTCCAACGGTCCATCCCGTTGGCAATTCTGACTTTCCATGCGGACGAACGATCCGTTTGACTCCGGGAAGCCCCCGAGCGTATCCCGGGCTCGATTGACCAAAGTCAACTCTCCAAACCGGGTCAAACTCTTTGGAATGTCAAAGTACATCTCCTAAACTTTCTAACGGTCCGCCCCATATGCGATTCGAACTTACCATGCGGACGAACGATCCATTAGCATCCGCACGATTCCCCGTCCAATGGACCGACAAATGCTTCCGAGCCATATTTGACCCAAAGTCAACTCCTAAACCCGGGAGAGGTCCAAAGGACTTTCGAAGGTATCTGAATTAACTTTCCAACGGTATGCCCCGTACATGATTCTGATCAACGGTTTGCCCTCGGCGGCCAATTTTCTGAAAAAACCTAAAACACACTACCTAACGGCAGGTCCCAGAACCTGCCTGCCGACAGGAAGGAAGGGCTCTATGACGATCGGCAAACCCCTGGGCCTATAAAAGGAGGCCTTGGCTTCATTTTCAAGGGGAGCTCAGATCAGAAGGAAATCACTCTCAGTAAGTCCCAGAAACCTCTCTCGAAGGCAGCGTGATTTCAACTTCCAAATCCCTTTTTCACTTCCACTTTTCATCATACCTTTCATCAAACTTGATGAATTAACTACTATCCATCATCATCCAAGTGCAAGGGTTGCTATCCAACACTCAAAATCAAGCTCAAAGTCTCCAAGGAGGTCCATCTTTCTCACCTCTCTTTTCAAATCTTCTTAAATTTGCAATAACTTGTTTTATTACTTAAGCACTTTCATTACCTTATTTCACATATCCTAACATACTTTTTATCTAGTATTATTTCACATATCCTATTTTCATATAAATATAAACCCAAAAAAAACAAGAAAAATAGGGTTTGCTCATAAATTCCAAATAGGGGTTCTCACACTTTTTCCACACTTCTCTCGCAACTAAAAACACTTTTTCTACACACGCACACACACTTACAAATAAGAGATTTCTCCATTTGAATTTTTGGGATAAACCCCACCCCTCATTTTTTATGCGAACTACGTGGACTTTGATGCCTTTATAGGCTACGTAGGCATTTCGGGGTAAAACCCGAGATTCGAGTCCTTTTCTCATTTTTTCTTATTTTCTATCTTCTCTTTGTCCCATTTTCTATTATATTTTATACATTCGTTCTTAGTGACGTATTATCTCACATGCGTTATCGTTCCCTTATAACAATCAATGCAAGGGTAGTCGCGTAAATCTTATTTTCTAATATTATTCTTAATATCTTCCTACGGATGACTCGTTTTATCTTTTCCATGATACAAGTCGAGGATTCTTGCCTCCATTCTATATATATACACATGCACACATATCACGGGGGGAAACATAAGGGAAAATAGCAAATATTCATGAGAGACCGAAAGGGCGAAATGGGTGCCTAACACCTTCTCATTTCGTAACTAAGCCTCCGAACCCTTCTCGAATCATTTTGGTTTCGCACGCACCAGTATGTCTTTGGATGCCATCCTTCGGGGTGGCTTCCCCTTTTTCTTTTGTCTGTTTTGAGTAAAATAGACTGGCGAGTCTGAATCTCTCTATATTTTCACACCTCACAAATTGACGCCGGCCGAAGCGCTCTCCCGAGAGGGGACGCGCGGGACCCGAAGGATCCTTTTCCCTCCGCGGCGGGGATCGGAGATGGCCACAGTGGCGACTCTGCTGGGGACTTTATTTATTTCGAGGGCTTGACTCTATTTACATGAATGCTATATTTTCTTATGCCCCCCCCCCCCCCCCCCATATCTGCATGTTCCCCTTTCTCATATGTAACCCATGCTTATGCTTATGTTCACACACTTGTAGAAAACTCTCCATGTACACTTCGCACCACATGCACCTAGGATCACATATATATCCCCATGTTTCACGCATCACCCATCCATACTTGGGGTACCTTTTGAGGTACTTGTACTTTGCCCCCTGTTTGTCATAATCAAGAAAGGCATTCTCATCATAAGATACTGATAAGAGAATCATGCATGATTCACACGATATCACCAAAGAGCATTGCTATTGACCAAATTTTACCCAGTAACTGGAGGGTCACTTCGTGATGGGCGCTGGTCCGGCAAGTCGCAGTTAGCCTAAGCGATATAACTCTCACCTTCCATTGGCCAAGTACCTTCAACGTATATCGAACGGTTTCCCCGCATCATACCGCTTGACCGAAGTCATGACGGGAGGTATATCGCAGGGGATTCGTTCACGTACGTCGAGTATATCGAATTCGCTCTCACACGTTCCGTCCCCACGAGGTATATGGTGAGGCAATTCACGTACACTCAGGTATATCAAATGGCTTGTCCACACGTACCAATTGCCCGCAAGAGCAAGACGTATATTGTGGAAGTCACACCAAATGGGGAACCCATGCCGATTCACCCAACCAACTGCATACCCGCATATAGGTGTCAAACCTAGGACACGCACTTTAGATTGTCGGTTTCAACCCGAAACTCTGCCAAAATTCCGGGTCAATCTTCCGCCTAATTTTTATGCAATTTTAAAACGGGACCTTGTCCGCGAGCCTGGTTACAAGTCCAAACGTAGCTTTGCATATATTAAGACCCCCACTTTTCCAGGCTCGGGTCCCGTCCGGCATTGCATTTAGGAGAATTAAATACAAGTGAAAACATAATAATCATAATAATCATACTGAGTTCCGTCTCTAAAAATATTTCTCCCTTTTTATCAAAAATCTAAAAACATTTCTCCCTTCTTTAGCAAAAATCCAAAAACATTTCTCCCTTCTTTATCAAAAATCCAAAAACATTTCTCCCTTTTTATCAAAAATCCAAAAATAGTTTCTTCCCTTTTTCTCAAAAATAAATCTCATCCTATGCTTTCTCAGGTCAATCGCACGCCCTTAGCCTGGCTCCTTATTGGCTTCGGTCTTATGTCAAATCACCCCGGAGTTTCATCAGCTCCTCTACTACTTCTTCCGAGTCTGAAATCCATCCATCTTCCATGGAGAATGCATATCAAGCACCAGTCATACAACCAGATCTGCTGACAGTCCTAGCTCAGCTCGTGGCAAAGATTGACAACCTCCAAGCTGAGGTCCGAGAAATGCAACGAAACCAAGTTCCTATTCCTCAAGAGACCGAGGCCCTGTTCCCTCGTGCTATGGGTCCACTCGAGCCTATCTGGGTCCCGAAATAATATCAGCATGCTCCACATGCCCCTCCTGCCAATGGGTCACCGCCTGCCCAGCTTCCAATGCCAAACATTACCCAGCCTATGGCCAACCTGCCTGTGGTCGCTGATCCAAAGGAAGAGGAGTTGAATAAAGTCAAAGATGATCTCAATATTCTCACCAAGAAGTTTGACCAGGTCAGGGTCTCTGGAAATTACATGGACTACACCCACATGTCTCCTTATCCTAAAGCGAGGTTACCCGAGAAGTTCAAGATGCCAAACATCGAGAAATTCAGAGGGAGTGGACCCCCCGATTGTCCATTTTCGTAATTATCACCGTTCCATGACTCTCCTAGGAGCTTCCGAAGAAGTAATGGCCCAACTGTTTTAACAAACTTTGAAGGATAGCGCTCTCTGATGGTTTTTGTCTCTCGAAAAGTCCAGAATCCGTAGCTGGGAGGATTTAGCCCGAGAATTCATGTCGCAATACAAATACAACGAAGAGCTTGAGGTCACCCCCCGTGATTTAGAACTGCTCAAACAAAACTCTGGACAATCAGTCAGTAACTCCATAACTCGATGGAGGGAAAAAGCAGCTACCATGACCAATCGGCCATCTGACGAAGAACAAGTCAATATAGTGAAGAAGAATTTCTTGCCCCATGTCCGAGCAACCATGGGAGGATAGTACTACCCCCACTTTCGAGCTCTCAGAGAAGCAGGAGTAGAAATCGAGGAAGGTCTTGCCAAAACAGAAGTTGAATCGAAGAAGGTGTCCGGACAGTTCACCCCCAGAAAATATGACAAGCCTGCCCATGCTACAGTCTCAACCATCAACAACATCTCTCAACCAACCACATCATGGGCACCATAAAGTCGCCCTACCCCCATCCGAAGGGAATACACTGAGCTTCATGCTCCCCTCTCTAAATTTTACCAAGCCCTGTTAAGCCGAAACCTTATAAAGCCCCTGGATCCACGTCCATTACCCAATCCACTTCCCAGAAATTTCAAAACTGATGCTCATTGCGCCTTTTACCAAACAACTGGCCATACCACCGACCAATGCTTCCACCTCCGAAATATAATCCAAGATCTCATCGATCGGGGTACCATCGCCCCACCAGCCAATCCTAAGCCAAACACTACTCATAACCCCCTCCCAAATCACACCAATGCCATCTTCTTGGAAGAAAACCTAGATTTCGATCCCTCAACTCAAATCACACCCATATACTCTCCTAAACCTCTTCAAATTTACCCATATTTCCTCCTACACCCTACTAGCCCCGCTGATCAGGCACTGTCACTCCTTACTAAAGCGTGCATCGCTGTCTGGACCCGTTCTAAAAGTGGAAGTATTGAATTGTCAGAGGTCTTAAATCAACTCCTAAAGTTCAGGCTGAAATTTCCCTCATAAATGAATATCGACTGCCAGAGGTTCAGTGCGTTGTTTTTAGAAGCACAAAAATGGGCCCGAGAATCAGATAGTTGGGTGATACCAACCGATGAAGTCGGCTTAGATGATGTTGTCCAGATCATGACGGAAGCATTCAGTCAAACCAATAACATTTGCAGTATCACCGAGTTATTTGGCACTTTGAAGCTACATTGGCACCTGGTCCCTTCACCCTTACACATCCCTTGGCATGGAGACATTACCAAGTTTCAAGCTCACTACCAGCAAATGACAAGGGGAAGGGCGTTAAAAACCTTCCTATGCCAGAGAAGACCATTTAGGAGAGCAAGATCCTTGATGAACTGAAGAAAACTCAAGCTAACATCACTCTATGGGGGCTTTTCATGTCTTCCCGGCTACACAGAAATGATTTAATCAAATTACTCACTGGACCTATAGTTCCTCCCTCTACCACACTAGAAGAAGCGGTAAATTTGGTCGGATCCTTGACCTCCACCCGAATGCTGTCCTTTTTCGAAGAGGAAATCCCCAAAATTGGGCCAAATCACAATCATGCACTCAACATCTCCATCGAAGTTATGGGGAAGGTTGTACCGCTTCTATTATTGATAACGGATCTGCTTTGAATGTCTTCCCACTGAGAACCTTCAAATGTTTAGGCCTGAAAGAAAGTGACCTCGCTCCAACCTCTGCTGTCGTGCGTGCCTATGATAATACCTGTCGTGAGGTGATGGGATCCATAAAACTTACAATAGGGGTTGGACCTATAAACCCTGTCGTTGAATTCCAAGTCATAGACATCCCAGCCCATTTCAACCTGTTGCTCAGACGACCCTGGCTCCATAGTATAAAGGGTGTCTCTTCCTCATTCCATCAGAAATTGAAGTTCTTCGCCGATGGGCGAGTCATCACCATTTTGGGTGAAGACAGCAATGCCGAGGGTGAAAACACCAGCAGTCCAATTCTCGAGATACAGCACGGGTCAATGATATGCTCCTATCAGGATTTTGAGTTGATCCATTCCTACTCCCGGCAGGGGACGATTTCAAAGAAAGGGTTTGTCCAGAATATGACCCTCATGGCAATGTCAATGTGATTCAGATGTTCAGAAACATACACTTTATGCCCGGACTGGGGCTAGGACAAAGGCAGCAAGGGATACTTGAGCCCATCGAACTGAAGAAAGCTTTCCCTCCTTGCGGCTTGGGGTATCAACCATCAGAACAAGAGCTCAGAATGATCCGCCAGTCTCGACCAAGAGAAGATTAAACTGTATCTAAACTATCTCATGAGACTCCTTAAATATATGATTCATCAAAGAAGGTGAGGATTTCCCCTTTTGCGGTTTTCCAGAACCATGGTACGACCACACAGATAAGAAGATGAAGCCTGAAATGGAGATCTTTTTCCAAGATAGCTACCCATGGGCCGAAAATTTCCCACACCGCATACAACCGCTCATCAAAGATACCGAAAAGACTGAGGAAAGTGATTCCGAAGATTCCTTCAATTTACAGACACTGGGGCTGGCACTCTGCATGGTTCATTCAGGCACTACATCAATGGACCCATCCCGTTTGATTAAAGTTGTTGATACACCTCTCCCCAACTGCCATGATGTGCCAGTTCTACCTCTTGAAATCTCCCTTAACCCGAATGTGTACCTTGTTTCTTCTTCTGTTGTCTATCCTTGCTCAAATGTAATCGAGACCTCTTTTGATGAGGTTCCCAGTGCTGTTTTTCCTATCAATGAAATAAACGAAGATTTTGAGTATCTTGTTGTGCCTTACATTAACTACTTGGATTCTAATCAAACTTTTGATGATGATGATTTTGCAAATGAACAATTCTTAACTGATCTAAATAAGGTTAATAATAAACAACATAACCACGTTCAAGTTAATGAAGAAGAGATTGTTGTTATTAATCTCGGTTCTAGTAGCTAACTGCGCGAGATTAGGATAGGGGCTACCCTTGACGAGCATGAGCACGCACAACTCGAAGAATTGCTAAAGGAGTTCATGGATGTCTTCGCATAGTCCTACGAGGGTATTGATCCTGAAATTGCTCAGCATGAGATCCCCACTCTCCTAGATTACAAGCCGATTAAACAAAAACTGAAAAAACTCCGCACCGAATGGTCGCTCAAGGTCAAAGAAGAGGTGGTCAAACAGTTAAACGTGGGCTTCATTCGAGTGATCGAATATCCCACATGGCTAGCCAACATTGTACCTGTACCAAAATCAGGAGGAAAGGTTCGAATGTGTGTGGACTATCGAGATTTAAACAAAGTTTCTCCGAAGGATGATTATCCGCTACCCAACATCGACATGATCGTGGACAACACAGCCAGTCATGCTCTCAAGTCATTCGTCGACAGGTTTGCCGGATACAACAAAATCAAGATGCACCTAGACCACCAAGAAAAAACCGCATTCATCACCCCATGGGGAACCTTTTGCTACACCGTTATGCCATTCGGTCTCAAGAATGCTGGGGCTACCTACCAAAGGGCCGCCACAACCATCCTGCATGATCTGATTCACAAAGAGGTCGAGGTTTACGTGGATGATATGATTATCAAGTCCAAAACTAGAGAAGGTCATGTTCCCGCTCTCCGAAAGTTCTTCGAACGACTGCGATAGTATCAGATGCGACTTAATCCACAGATTTGTGTCTTTGGCGTTACAAAGGGAAAACTCTTGGGATTCATGGTCAGTAAAAAGGGGATAGAAGCAGATCCTGCAAAGCTGAAGGCCATACTTGAGATGCCACCACCCCGAACAGAGAAAGAAGTCCGAGGTTTTCTTGGGAAATTACAATATATCAGCCGGTTCATCAGCCAGCTAACCTCCATCTATGAACCAATCTTCAAGATCCTCCGAAAGGATTCAACCAAGGTTTGGAACGAGGCCTGCCAAGAAGCTTTTGATCAAATCAAACAATATCTGACCCAACCTCCAGTTCTCATGCCACCACATCCTGGTCTCCCTTTGCTCCTATACCTAACCATAACCGACACTGCAGTTGGGCTTTGCTGGCCCAATACCTTGAAGATTCCCGTAAAGAAAGAGACATCTATTATGCCAGTCGCAAATTGGCCGGGTACAAGTTCAACTACACTGCTTTAGAAAAAGTATGTGTTGCGCTCGTCTGGGTCACCCAAAAGTTACGACACTACATGCTCGCCTTCCCCATCAAACTTGTATCCCGAATGGATCCCATCAAATACCTGCTTGAGAAACCCGCCTTATCTAGCTGAATCGCCCGATGGTTGATGCTCCTAACCGAATTCGATATTATGTAGGTCACACAGAAAGCCATAAAAGGAAGAGTCATCTCTGACTACCTCGCGGATTACCTTGTAGAAGAAGCTAATGTCTAGATCTTCGAATTCCCAGATGAGAATATCCTTTGCACTTCCCAAGGCGACCTCTGATGGTAAATGTTCTTTGACGGAGCTACCAACAAAAAGGGATATGGCATTGGGATACTCCTGGTTGCCCCGGATGACTCTCATACTCCCTTCGCCATCAAGTTGAATTTCCCCTGCACCAATAACATGACAGAATACGAGGCATGCACAGTAGGCCTCAAGTTCGCTCTCAAGAAAGGTATTCAATACCTCGATGTATATGGGGATTCTTCCCTCATCATCGGTCAAGTGCTCAAAAAGTGGAAAGTCAAGGACAAAAAGCTCCAACCCTTTTACGCCCAATTAGAAGAGTTAGCCTCCCAATTATGAGATATCACCTTCCATTACCTACCCCGAGCAAAGAATAACCTAGCCGATGCTCTCGCCACCTTGGCCTCCATGGTCGATATGCCCGAGGGAATAACAATGACCCCCTTCCAAGTTCAAAAGTAAGACAAACCAACCCATTGCTACCACATTGAGCTCGTCGCCACAGAAGATCCTGAGCTAGTCAACTACTGGTACTATAATATTTGGTGCCTCCTCAGGTACGATAGGTATCCCGAGGGTTCCAACAAGAATGACCGAGCTACCCTCCGAAAGCTGGCCGCCCAGTACATCATCTGTCATAAAGCACTACTCAAGAGGAATTTCGATGGAACTCACTTGCACTGTATCACAGGGGCTGACATTGAAAAGATAATGCAAAAAATCCGTAGCGGGGAATGCGGGCCCCATATGAACGGTCACATGCTTGCCAAGAAGATCATTCGACAGGGCTACTACTGGACCACCACGGCCAAGGATTGCACCGCTTATGTTCGGAGGTTCCCTAAATGCCAACAGTTCTCCAATCTCCAACATCTCTCTTCGCGGGAATTATACAACATGACTTCTCCCTGGCCGTTCTCCACCTGGGGTATCGACATCATACGGAAGGTTACGCCAAAGGCGTCAAATGGGCATGAGTTCATCCTAGTTGCCATTGATTACTTCACCAAATGGGTCGAAGCTGAGTCATACGCAGTATTAAATGCCAAAAAGGTGGCTAACTTCATCAAGGAAAATATCATCTGCCGATATGGGGTCCCGCACGAGCTAGTGTAAAATAATGGTTTGCACTTCGAGGCAGAAGTCACAAAAATTATCAACGAGTACGGGATTCAGAGACACAAATCTTCTCCCTACCGACCTCAGACCAATGGTGCGGTTGAAGCCGCCAACAAGAACCTCAAAGCCATCATCAGCAAGATGACCGAAAGTTGTAGGGATTGGGCCGATCGGATCCCGTATGCCCTCTGAGTCTATCGAACCTCAATCCGAACCTCTACTGGGGCTACCCCTTACTCCCTGGTCTACGGCATGGAAGCAATACTACCTATGGAGCTGGAAATACCCTCGCTACGCATCACACTCGAAAGCAAGGTTAGTGAGAAGACTGGTGCCAAAGCCGTCTTGATGAGCTAACCCTTCTAGATGAAAGAAGATTAAAAGCTCTATACCACATACAGGGGTACCATCACCGAATAACGCGATCATTCAACAAGAAAGTCAAGGACCGCGGTGTCCAGGAGGGGAATTTAGCCCTCAAAGAAATAATAGAACCCATGTGGGACCCCAGAGGGAAATTCAAGCCCAATTGGAGCGTCCCCTACATTGTAAAGAAGATCTTATCCGGCGGTGCCGCCATGCTCACTGACCTGGGTGGGGAAGAGATGGCTCGTCCAGTCAATCTGGACCGTCTCAAGAAGGTCTACCCCTAGTCCGAAATCTTGACGCGCTACTACTCTTCTCATCCCCCTTCTATTCTAAAAAAAAAAAAAAAAAACTCTTCATTTCCCTCTACCCAGAACTACGTGGGCCTGATCCTCTACAAAAAAACACTTTTTAACCAAAAAAAAAATTCAAAAACCCCAGAGGTACGTAGGCAGCTCATACATCTCACATGAGCACGGCCCCTTCTTTTTCACAAAAATATATTCTTTTCTTACCTCCAAGAACGGCGGTTCATTCTAAACATCTACTTGAACAAGAGGATTATGTATGCCTTAGCGATCGGTATAGATAATTCAAAATACAAAATTCATCGAAAGGCACAGCTGGATGATCAGAAACTTGTTTATTTCATTAATAAGAAATTACAATATGGATTACATAAGAAAAAGGAACGGATAACTCCCTTCCCCCTATTGCCATAAAAAGCCAAATAAAATCCCCACATACATTCCCTATTACATAAATAAACTCTCCAAGAGTCCTACCCACAGCTACCAGAGGAGCCTGCACCTTCATCATCTACATCTTAAGGACCCCAAGTTTCCCCTGCCTGAATAGAGTGTCGCAAACATTTCATAGATCGATGGTCCTTGACCATCTTCAAAAAGACCACAACACCCCCTTCCATGGAGTCAGATAAAACAAACCATCTTTGACCAGTTTCTACCGCCAACATCTTGCTGACTACTTTCCTCCACAACCACCTCATATAATCTTTGGGGACATGGAAAACCTTCCCAACAGACTGAGAGGGACGGGTCGACGGATGCCAATTTTCCCACAGAGATCCAAACAACAGACGCAGATGCTCAGTTAAATCTTCTACCGGAAAGAAATTTGAGGTCCGAGGGGGCACGACCTGTGCCCAGCCAAATTGACGCAGAAGCTGCCAAGGGAAATAAAAAGAGGTATGTCTGAGACCAACCAGCCGCACATATGAATACTCTCCTAGCTCCAGAATTGGCTGCAACTGTCCCCACCAAGGCACTGACCAATACAGCCCACGAGCACCATACTCCACAAACCAATTCTCCCAGTTCTCAGCGTGCAGGCCAACACGGATGAAGTAGCGTGAAAAGAAGTTGGGAACGGTCGACAAAGGATATTCTGGAGGAGTCGACAAGAAGAATCTTTCAGACAATCACATGAACAGCATCACAGAGCTACCCCTCAAAAAGTCAGAACGGCCTTCTCTCCAGGCATCCAGACCATTCAGGGTCTCCGGTAATATCACCGTTGTAGGATTACGATGGTATGACATCCATGAAGTAATGGCTGCAAGTTGAGGGTCCACTTGCACCTACCCAGTCACCAACAATAATTTTGAAGCAAGGCCCAGAACAACGGCTCCAGCATAACCAGCATCACCTACTTCTCGCAAATGCACGGACTGCAGCACCGCCGGGAGGGAGATCATTCCTCCAATAACCAATGACCTGACCACCGAAGGCGAGATATGAAGAAGCCCGACCAACAAATCCCTAGGAGAACGGGAGAATTCGGGCAAAGTCGTAGCAACACTGAGATTTACACCCAGTATGGCAGAGAATTCCTCGTAGGTAGGACAAACTTCTTCCAACCCAAAGCGGAATACATGGTCTTCAGGGTACCAGAATTGTACCGTCGCTATCATCATATTCCACTCAAAAGGCCGATTGCGCCACAAAGAGACTCGACGCATGTTGAAAGCGTCGTAGTCGACATTATAAGAGCACATAGCTTCCAAGGCTTCGAGGTAATTGACAAACTCAATGCTACTAGGGAGAGCCATCTTGCAAGACTAAAAGATAATGGGTAGGCAAATGAGGATGCAAAGGTGTGATGAGAACACTCCACCCTTCTCCCTTTTTATACTTAAAAATCCTCACAAGGAGCATAATCCCTGCAGAAATCGGAAGGAATCCTACCCCACAAGGTACCAAGGGCTGAAGAGGGTACCAATCAAAGCTTTCAATTGATGGGACTGGACTGAACTGCCGATAGGAGGGTCAGGGTGCTTGCCGATCGACACCCCCCCCCCCCCATTTTGGGAAATTTCCCTTTTTCCTCTTTTGTCAAATCAGAAAACTTAAATAAAAATTGATATTCTCAACAGAATTTCAAAATCCCTTTTCCTCCTTATATAATTTCCCTTTTTAAATTAAAAACTTTCTCTCACAAATTTTTAAAAATATTCCTTTTTTTACGGTCTCAGCAGCAAATTAAAAAGCGCATGCATTCATTCATCATTAAAATAAAAGGTAGTCAAAAAACTACACTGCATTACATATATCTCTTTTTTGTGTTACATCATTTTGCTGGAAATAGAAAAAAAAGCCAAAAACAACGGGAGTCAGCCCGAACCCACATTTCATTCCCTCTCTCTCTCTCAAGAGCTTCCACCCCTGCGACGCACTCTCTTTCCCCTACGGCTAGACAACGCACCCCCACTACCCGAGCCAGAGTCTTCCTCGGACGACGCTGATGGCACCAAGCAAGAAGGAACAGGGACAGCATCCCGAATGTGGGCAGTCGCCGATGATATCCAATCTCTAATGTCTCTCAGCCAAGTGGTCAACACCCGGACTTGCTGCAAGGAAAAGGCAGAATTAGTATCAAGCAAAAGAAATCAAAAAGAGAAAAAGGACCGAAAGGTTTACCGCGGGACGAAGGACCTCCTCTGTCAAACCCAACTCCTCCGGATCCATCGCAAGAGGACGGTGCAGCATCGGCACTATCCCTCTATCGGCCCGCCGGATGTTATACGAAGGAGTGTGCAACCGCACGAAAGCAACCTCTGAAGTCGCCGCCGTCGCAGGTGCCGACGGACCACCACCACTGTGGGAAGACCCCACCACCCGACTCGAACCCGCAGAAGGGAAAGGCAAGGCATCATATATGCTGGGCGCCATCAACCAGCTCGTCACAAAGTCCATATAGTCATACGGCACAGCCGTATCAATGTACAACGCATAGGACTCACCGATCATCGCCGAGATCCTCTCATCCTCCAACAGCTATCGCTCCTGCCTCATCGACGTAGAAGGCTGCGCAGGTGACACCACCACCTCTTCCCCGGAAATCTGGCGAACCACCCTCTCCCCGAGATACCAGGAATAGTCGAACTCATGCGCCAATAAACGCCTCATCTGCGCGTTCACCCCAGTCATCCCCGTATCCTGAATGGCTGTCCCCCAAGGATAAAAGGTCACCTGAAAATCTCCAAGAAATCACCAGTCAATACAAGATTAGAAGGTGTAAAAACCAAGACTGAAAAGGAAAGGAAATTACCCGACCACTGGTCAGGTTATTCAAGACCTGACGCATCGCCTCCAGGGAGAGAGATCCCTTCGACTGCCGGTTGGCCTTACGCCATCGATACAGTCGACAGAAGTCCCCAACAGTATCATCCTTCAAAGCAATTAGCGGAGTGTTGCACCCAATCACCTCATAGAACCACGTCTGAATTCACAAGCAAAAAAGAGACGCATAAGGAAAATGCGAATACATTAAAGGAAAATGTGAATGCATGAGATAAAAATGCGCAAAGTAAAGAATACCTCAAGGAGATACGTGGATCCAGTAAAAGTCTGCCGGCAGCACCGGCTGAATGCATCCAAATAAGAGTAAAGGGTCGCCAAGGTCAGAATCCCCCAATCATAGAAAGAGATGTTCGAAAACATCCTCAGGTATGGCAGAAATCACAAATGGACGACGTCGCCGCTCGACGCCACCATGAAACCTCCCAACACCAACAAGATGAATAACCGGGCCATCTGCCTCATTTGCAGCCCGTCATCCACATCAACCACCCTGCTCAGCAAAATATCCTTCAGCAAGGACAGCCGGATAGAATCTCCAGAAACTATCCTCCTCACATCACCAAGTGCCGCATGCACCGCCTCCGGCCTCACCCGCAAGGAGCGATCCGCCTCTATCTGCTCCCCGCCACAATCTAGCCCCAACAGTTATTGCACATCTATGGGAGTCACCGTCATCTCCCCGAAGCCAAAATGGAAGGTGTGGGTAGTGTCCCACCACCTCTCCCCCAAAGCACACAGGACCGTTGTCGAACGAGGCGTCTCATCCAGCGCAGCCGCCAACCTCCCAAAACCCGCTGATGATACCATCCAGCACACCACGGGTGGAAGATGCTCCCAAACATCCTTAAGCCCCGTCGTCCCGCGGGCACGCATGTTCTTCAAAGAAATATCAGACTGGCAAAAGGAAAAATCTCATCAAGGGTCAAGAAAAAAGGAAAAATCACCCAAAAAGAAAGGAATGCCAAGGGTCAGGTTACTTACATAACCGCCGGGAATCACTCTCGAAGAGCGATGACGCGATGGCTCCCACAGCAAGGTCCACTAATCCGCAACCGGCTCGAATGCATCAAAGGCATTCTCGTTCCCCAAAGCAAGGGACACCCTGTCCATCCAATCCACATTCTCCTAGTCATCAACGGTCAACCACTCCCAGTGGATAGCGGTGCTCATAAAGGCGGCCATTTCTTGAAGATCGAAACGTTAGAACAATTCGCAGAGAGAAATCGCAGAAAGAGAGAAGGCAAGAAGCTGTGAAAAATGAAGGGGATTCCCCCCCCCCCCTTTATATAGGATGCCAAGCGTCATGCCGATCGGCACCTCCCCCTTCCATACTGATCGGCACTGACCCCTCACCTTCCCGAGGAAGCCCAAAAGTCCGTGCCACTGTCGAATGGCACCCCTCAGTCTATGCCGGTCGGCACCTCCCTTAAAATTTCATACAGAAATTCCTGGAAAATGCCAGAAAACCCTGAAAATTCCTCAGAAAATTCCTAAAAATCCCAGGAAGGATTTAGAACATTTTCGTCAAGAAAATTTCACACTCCCTCAGGCGAAACCTATTTTTCCCCAACGGAACCCTCAAAATGCCCTCTCGAGCAATGCGCCCGGACCTCCTAATCATCTCCTCAGCAGAGTTTACAACCTCAAACCGGTTATCTCCCCAATAATCAGCTCCTCCAAGGACATAAAGCCTCCCCAGCCATCGGCTACCCGATGCGAAACAATATCGCATGGTATTTTCCCCAGCGGATTTCAGAAGAATCACTCGCCTCAGGCGATCTCTCCCAAAGGACGATCCAAATCTCCCCCAGCTCATTCATCGTTCCCCAGCGAAACCCCAAATCCAATTCTTATCCCCAGCGGAACCCCAAATCCAATTCTTATCCCCAGCGAAACCCCAAATCCAATTCTTACACCCCAGTGGAACTCTTTTCTTTTCCCAAGGAAATGCAATCACTCTTAGGTCAAAATTGACCTCGGTCTTATATCCTCACCCAAGTTAGGTCAGAATTGACCTCAGTCCTCAGTCGTCACCACTCTTGGGTCAGAATTGACCTCGGTCTTGGATCGTCACTTGAATTAGGTCAGAATTTACCTCGGTCCTCGGTCCTCACCACTCTTGGGTCAGAATTAACCCCCGTCTTGGATCGTCACCTGAGTTAGGTCAGAATTGACCTCGGTCCTCGGTCGTCACCACTCTTGAGTTAGAATGGACCTCGGTCTTGGATCGTCACCTAAGTTAGGTCAGAATTGACCTCGATCCTCGATCATCACCACTATTGGGTCAGAATTGACCCCGGTCTTGGATCGTCACTTGAATTAGGTCAGAATTGACCTTTATCCTCGGTCGTCACCACTCTTGGGTCAGAATTAACCCCGGTTTTAAATTGTCACCTAAGTTAGGTCAAAATTGATCTCGATCCTCGGTCGTCACCACTCTTGGGTCAGAATTGACCCCAGTCTTGGATCGTCACCTGAGTTAGGTCAAAATTGACCTCGGTCCTCGATCGTCACCACTCTTGGGTCAGAATTGACCCTGGTCTTGGATCGTCACCTAAGTTAGGTTATAATTGACCTCGATCCTCGGTCGTCACCACTCTTGGGTCAGAATTGACCCCAGTCTTGGATCATCACCTGAATTAGGTCAGAATTGACCTCGGTCCTCGGTCGTCACCACTCTTGGGTCAGAATTGACCTCGATCTTGGATTGTCACCTGAGTTAGGTCAAAATTGACCTCGGTCCTCGGTCGTCACCACTCTTAGGTCAAAATTGACCTCAGTCTTGGATCGTCGCCTGAATTAGGTTAGAATTGACCTCGGTCCTCGGTCGTCACCACTCTTGGGTCAGAATTGACCCCGGTCTTGGATCGTCACCTGAGTTAGGTCAAAATTGACCTCGGTCCTTAATCGTCATCACTCTTGGGTCAAAATTGACCCCAGTCTTGGATCGTCACCTGAATTAGGTCAGAACTGACTGAATTGGTCATCCTCGCTTCCTTAGGTCCTCAAAACTGACCTCGACCCTCTGAATTGGTCACCCTTGCTTCCTTAGTTCCTCAGAATCGTCCTCGACCCTCTGATTTGGTCATCCCCAGCACACTCCTTAAGGTCCTTAAAATGGACCTCGAGCCTCTGAATCGATCACACTCTCTTAGAAGCATCATACGGTGTCTAATCGACGGTTATCATTTGTTCCAAACTCACCCATCGAAGGGCTTTGTAGACACCTCATTCTGTTACCCCCTAACTCTCCTTAGGTCCCTAGTACCTCCACCCATCACCGCAAACCCAGGTCATGGAGCACTGACCTGGAAGCCATCGGGCACTCCCCGGCTCGGTTTGACCAAAATTCAAACTCTTTGTCTTGACCGAGACTCAATGAAACTTATAAGGACACTAAATACCCTTTCCAATGGTCCACCCCGTGCGCGATTCCGACTTACCATGCGGATGAACGGTCCGTTTGCGTCCGAAACCTGACCCAGAGGCCACCGGGCGCTCTCGGGCTCCGTTTGACCTATGTCAACTCTTCATCACGACCGAGAATGAATCTTCTAAGGGCACTGAATACCCTTTCCAATGGTCCATCCCGTGCGCAATTCCGACTTTCCATGCGGACGAACGATCCGTTTGACTCCGGGAAGCCCCCGAGCGCATCCCGGGCCCGGTTGACCAAAGTCAACTCTCCAAACCGGGTCAAACTCTTTGTAATGTCGAAGAACATCTCCTAACCTTTCTAACGGTCCACCCCGTGCGCGATTCGAACTTACCATGCGGACGAACGATCCGTTTGCGTCCGCACGATTCCCCGTCCAATGGACCGACAAATGCTTCCGAGCCATATTTGACCCAAAGTAAACTCCCAAAACCGGGAGCGGTCGAAGGACTTTCGAAGGTCTCTGAATTACCTTTCCAACGGTATGCCCCGTGTGTAATTCTGATCAACGGTTTGCCCTCGGCGGCCGATTTTCCGAAAAAGCCTAAAACACACTACCAAACGGCAGGTCCCAGAACCTGCCTATCGGCACCTGCCTGCCGACAGGCAGGAAGGGCTCTATGCCGATCGGCAAACCCCTAGGCCTATAAAAGGAGGCCTCGGCCTCATTTGTAAGGGGAGCTCAGATCGGAAGGAAATCACTCTCAGCAAGTCCCAGAAACCTCTCTCGAAGGCAGCGTGATTTCAACTTCCAAATCCCTTTTTCACTTCCACTTTTCATCATACCTTTCATCAAACTTGATGAATTAACCGCTCTCCATCATCATCCAAGTGCAAGGGCTGCTCTCCAACACTCAAGATCAAGCTCAAAGTCTCCAAGAAGGTCCATCTTTCTCACCTCTCTTTTCAAATCTTCTTAAATTTGCAATAACTTGTTTTATTACTTAAGCACTTTCATTAGCTTATTTCACATATCCTAACATACTTTTTATCTAGTATTATTGCACATCTCCTGTTTTCATATAAATATAAACCCAAAAAAAACAAGAAAAATAGGGTTTGCTCATAAATTCGAAATAGGGATTCTCACACTTTTTCCACACTTCTCTCACAACTAAAAACACTTTTTCTACACACACACACACACTTACAAATAAGAGATTTATCCATTTGGATTTATGGGATAAACCCCACCCCTCATTTCGTATGCAAACTACGTGGACTTTGATGCCTTTATATGCTACATAGGCGTCTCGGGGTAAAACCCGAGATTCGAGTCCTTTTCTCACTTTTTCTTATTTTCTATCTTCTCTTTGTCCCATTTTCTATTATATTCTATACATTAGTTCTTAGTGGCATAATATCTCACATGCGTTATCGTTCCCTTATAACAATCAACGCAAGGGTAGTCGCGTAAATATTATTTTTCTAATATTATTCTTAATATCTTCCTACGGATGACTCGTTTTATCTTTTCCATGATACAAGTCGAGGATTCCTGCCTCCATTCTATATATATACACATGCACACATATCACAGGGGGAAACATAAGGGAAAATAGCAAATATTCATGAGAGATCGAAAGGGCGGAATGGGTGCCTAACACCTTCCTATTTCGTAACTAAGCCTCTGAACCCTTCTCGAATCATTTTGGTTTCGCACGCTCCATTATGTCTTTGGATGCCATCCTTCGGGGTGGCTTCCCCTTTTTCTTTTGTCTGTTTTGAGTAAAATAGACTGGCGACTCTGAATCTCTCTACATTTTCACACTTCACAAATCGACGTCGGCCGAAGCGCTCTCCCGAGAGGGGACGCGCGGGACCCGAAGGATCCTTTTCCCTTTGCGACGGGGATCGGGGATGGCCACAACCATATGAGTTAATCAAAATAAATTCTCTTTTTATTCCATTCAATTAGTCCCGACACGACTTACACACGTATCAGACTTAAATTACCAAATTGTCGTATTTCTCACTTCCGACAATTTATCAAGTATCATAATTCCATATTACATATCAAGCAGTAATATTTAATAGTTCACAACAATAAGTATTAACCCTTGGCATGCTAGTTAATAATTATTTTAATCTGAATTAATAACAAATTAATTCCTCGCATTTTAATTTAATTAATCCAACAACAATAATTATTCGCATACTTATTCCCATAATAATAATTAATCACATAATTATTTAAATCGTCAAAAATACGGGGTGTTAAATAAATATTGACTGAGATTGTACATCAATGCAATTTACACCATTTATAATAAGGAAAGAGAAAAAAATGAGCCAAAGCTTTCAGAATAAAGATGACTTTATACTATATTAAATTGAAAACCCAACATTTGTAGGGTACATTCTCCCAAACAAGTATTAACAAAACATAATGAAATAAATTGAAGTATTGGGTGTGAATCGAGTACATTTAAACATAGTACGTTTTGATCCAATTGTTGTTCGGTTTGAAAGTGACATCCTCTTCCATATTGGATATCTTGCTGTATCCCAAATCATGAGTTGCTCGAACGATGTAGGGTCCTTCCTAATTGGCTTCAAATTTGGGAAATGACAATCCCTTGATGTGCCTCGTGCAAGCCTTTAAGACTAAGTCTCCTTCCTTGAACTTTCTTGGCCTTACCATTTGATCATAGGATCTAGACAAATACTTTTTGTACATCTCAAAGTGCCTCGCAGCGTTGTCTCTATGCTCTTCTAGTGCTTCGAGTTATACGTGTCGGCTATGGGGAAGCATGGCACTTCGCAAGTTATATCAAGCAGAAGGTACCTCGAGTTCTACTGGTAACATAGCTTCTGCCCCAAATACCAAGGAAAACAGGGTATACCTTGTGGTTTTCCTCTTTATCGTTAGATAAAACCATAAAACCTCGGGTATCTTATCGTCACATGTACCCGAAAAATCCTCTAACATTTTGGCTAAGATATTTAACAAAGTCTTGTTAGTGGCTTATGTCTGCCCATTGCACTTTGGGTATGGCACGGTTGAATTATGGTGGATAGTGGAGTATTTATCTGTTAACAAACTTTCTCATAATTCACGAAAGGAGTGTCGTTATCTGATAGGAAGACCTTTGGGATGCCAAAATAACAATTGATGTACTCCTTTATAAATCGAGCGACTAACCCCGTTGTGGCTCTCTTCAGTGGTATGGCTTTCGCCTACTTAGTTAAACATTCAGTGTCCAAAAGTATCCAAACCTTTCCTCTCGAGGAGGTATTTATTGCTCCTACTAAATCGAACGCCCATGTGTGGAACGGTAAAGGCATGGCGAGAGAATGCAAATCTATCGAAAGAGAGTGAATCATATTCCAATGAAGCTGACAGGCCTTGCATTTACAAACAAACTCCACTGAGACTTTCTCCATTGTAGACCAGTAATACCCCAAGGTCATAAGTTAAGCATAAAGTTTAGCTCCTCCAATGTGTCATGGCTCATGAGCCTGCTTTAGTACTTTTTCAACCCCTTCCCCCTTGATGCACCTCAGAGGCATGTCATGATAGCCTCATCGGTACAACTACCCTTTTGGGACATAATATATGGGTGTTCATATCTTTATCTTTGTAGCATCATCCTTGTCTGCTGGCATTACTCTATCTACCAACATGTCCATGTATGGTTGCCTCTTGTCTTGAGGTTGATTGATGAAGTTGCACTCCGTTGCCTGATAAAATAACTGATATTTGCCACAGTCCCCCTGTATTATAGCGGCGTCTTATCTCGTCGAAGGCCAGAAGTAACCTGCACGTTGGACTCTTCTGTACAAGGTAATCTCAGTGGTCTCATAGTTGTCTTCATGTACTTAAATCAATGTCCTCTTAGTTTCCTCGGGATCTATATATCTGAATAGCCAGCCTCCTTTATTCTTATAATATAAGTTACCCCCGGTAATGAAATACTGTGCAAGGTCAACCAAACTCAGTGGGACTTCACCCATTTCTAATTGCCTCCTTATTTTTCCCCTCTAATAATCATTGTCCTCTATGTGTAGCATCTCCAGTATGGTCGAGGGAGTTATCCTCTTGGTGATTTGAACAACAATTGACTCTTCATCAAAAGTAATCATTTGGGCAAAGGTGGCATAAGCATCAGCATGACGATTCATCGTTCAAGGATGCGTCTTGATTTTTACCAACTCAAATCATCCAAGAAACCGTTATATAACTGTTCCATAAGGTGCCAAGCTCATGTGCTTTAAATCAAACTCACTTATCACCTGTTTAACCACCAAGTTAGAGTCCCCTTTTATTGTGAGGACATGGATGCCTTTTTAAAGGTCCTCGAGTCGTCCCAGTCCCAGCGCTTCATATTCAGCTTCATTATTCTAACACTTGAAATCCAACTTGAAAGATAGTCAAATTTCTTCCCCATTCCTTCTCAAAATGACACATGCTCCCCCTTTGTTTTCAGTCGAAGAGCCATCAAATTCCATGCTCCATTCGTCCAAGTTGGCCGCTATAAAATTAGCTTGAAGATCATTACCTGGAAGCTCCTCTACAGGTGGCTCGAATGTTCCAAAGGGAAAAATTACTAGCAGGTCTGCATAAGCTTTGGCTCTTGATAGCTCAAGGAACTATGCATTTAAGATCGTACTCTGAGAGGATTAATAAACATCCGGCTGCCCTACCTATTAGTACAGTTATAGCAAACAAAAACTTTATAGGATCACACATAGTTACAATGTGGACTGTGAATGACAATAAGTAATGCCTATGTTTTTTTGCTACAAATACAAGGGGTAACCAATACCTCTATATGCTAGTGTATCTGGCCTTTGGACTATGTATAATCCTACTCAAGTAATAAATAGGTTTTTCTATACCGTCCATCTCTTGGGCCAATGACGCCCTAATAGATCTTTAAGTAGATGTGAGATATAGACGTAAAGGGATACCTGCCTTCGGGGGAATCATCATTTAAGGGGATGTAAGGAGAATTTTCATCTTATCCTTGGCGTCCTGGTGCATCTGTTACCATGTGAACTTGGAGCCTTTTCTCAGCAGCTCCATCAATGGATGTGTCACTTCGGCCAGCCCTAGCATAACCTCCTCAAGTAGGAAACTTTCCCTAGGAAGCTCATTAACTCCCTTACTGATTTCGGCCTTGGCATATCAAGAATAGCTCGCTATTTATCCAAGTCCATTTGAACACCTTGTTGATTCACCACAAACCCAAGTAACTTACCACTCATCACCCCGAACGCACATTTGAGAGGGTTCATTTTTCAACTTATACTTTCTACATCGGGTGGACACCTTCCTTAAATCATCCAAGTGAGGAGTCTCCTTTTTGTACTTGATCACCAGGTCATCAACGTAAAATTCCACGATATTGTGAAACAGGTCATGGAAAATGGCCATTATGGTCCTCTGGTAGGTGGCTCATGCGTTCTTCAAACCAAATGGAATAACTATGTACATGAAGTTGCCTAAAGACGTTTGAAAAGAAGTCTTCTCAACATCAGTTGGGTCCATTTTTATCTGATTATACCCCGTATAATTATCCATAAAGTTTTACCTCTCATGTCCCGCTGTTGCATCGATTAAGCTGTCTATGGAACGCAACGGGAACTCATCTTTTGGGCATGCTCGATTCAGGACCCTGAAATCTAACAGATCTAGATCTCGCTCCTGTCTTTCTTCCCCATAGGCATAATGTTGGATAGCTAAATAGGGTACTAGATAGGTGTGGTGACAATTATAATTAACACAAATAAATAAGAAAAGCGTAATCACCAAAGAAAATAAAGAACAGAAAATGCCAATCACACAACACAGTATGTACGTGGTTCAGCAAGAATGCCTACGTCCATAGTGGTGTAGTCAGTATTATTTCTATATACTCCGGGGAGTGTTTTCAGAGAATACAGTGCGTGCCTTTTTCCCCAGGCTTAGGGGTTATTATATACATGTTTTTTTCTCGGGGAGTGGGGGTGTTGGACTCCCCTACGTCCATCTTCTACTCCTAGAATATCTTCTTACGAGATTTTAGGAGTGGACTAAGTCAGAACTGTATTCAGTTGGGATATGAGGGGCCCAGAATTTGGGCCATTCCTATTGGGCTACTCGTCTGGGCCTATGACGGCAAATTTAGGTACCCACAATTGCCCCTAAAGTTGTTGGGCCACAATTGGGCTCAATAAATTTAAATTATTTGTCATCATGGCTCTCTTATAAATTGTGTAACTCTTCCCAAAGTTGAGAACGGATTTAGGCGGCAGTTGCTTCGTGTCCTGTGCACGATGATTGGGAGCATTTAAAAGTTATTTGGAGCAATATTCCGTAGTTGTCGTTTCAAACTTCTTCAAATTTTCTCATCTTTCTCAAGCTTTTGTTGTTGTACACTCCTCCTCAGGTCCTTGTTTACCTTTCTTTCAATCTTCTTCGTCATCCAGGCCTGTGATCTTGCGTCGTTCCAGCCAAACCTCCATCACGTAAGTCCCCTTGGCTCTCTCTCTGTATTTTCTCTTCTGTTAAGATTTCTTCAAAATCGTAATTAGGGTTTGCAAATGGCGAAGATAGGAAATAATATTGTGTCTGAGTTTAGAGAGTTCTATAATATCCAAAACTGGGTAGATATTGAGTGCGCCCCTTTCCCTAAAAATGTAAGAGAGATAGAGGGCGCTCACTGGATCCATGTTCTTTTGCTGTCCCAAGGAGGCTTCACTTTCCCTTCGAGAAATTTGTTCTTACACTTCTTCGGCTATTTCAATATCGTTCCTACACAGTGCTCGCCAAATGTTTGGAAGATAGTTAATGGTGTCTATATGATAAACTAACTTTATGGCACCAATCTAGGGCTTGTGGAAATATGCTTCTACTATTCCTTCTCGTGAACGAGCTCTGGTCTTCTTTACCTCAAGGCCAGGAGTCCTGACAGGGTATTGGTAGTAAATCTACCTGGTTCCCATAAGGACTATTGGCAAGAGGGTTTTCTTGCTAGAAATTAGCAATTCCCTCCCCATACCGAGGGGTCGAGGTCTGGCAGGTTCATGGTCCCCTTTTATGGGGAGGAGTTCATAGGTAGGGCTAATTTCAATTTTGCTCTTTCGATCTTCTTGTTAGCGTATGATTTTTCGGAAATTCTTATCTCTTATTTTCAGCAAGGACAAAGAATTTGGAACATGCTCTTAGTGAGGTTCGAGCTGCTGAACTGATCAAGGCTTGGAACATCAGAGAGCCTTTGGCTGAAGGTGAACATCCCAGGTTGACCGCTTTTCTCCTGGAGTACAAGAACATTGGGTCTAGTTTCATTGCGCGGCCCGTAGACAGCATTCCTGTTCTAGATATTACTGAAGAAGTTGTTATTGACCCCATCCAGTTGGACGAGGAAGAGAGAAATTTTTAAAGTGATATTACAGAAGGTGCTTAAGGTGGTGCTGGTGAAGCGAGCTCCAGTAGTGAAAGTTCTTCTAGCTCAGAAGAGGTTTCCGAGGCTCAATAGTCTTCAAGTACATCTAGCAGCTCTAGCGAGGAAATGGCTCCCACTATAAAGAACTTGATTCGTGATGATGATGATGATGAGGATGATGTGCTTCTTGCTCAGCGGTCGAAGAAGTAAAAATCCAGCAGTGGGGCTATTGCCACTGGTTCTCAGTTTGCTGCTCATGAGCAGGAGAAGAAGAGAAAAAAAGAAGAGTAGTTGAGAGAGAGAGAGAGAGAGAGAGAGAGAGAGAGAAGAGGAGAGGAGAGGAAGAAGGCTGAAGAGAAAAAGAAGGTGGAGGAGAGGAAGAGGGTAGAGAAGGAGAAGGAGAAGGAGGAGGAGAGTGGAAGCGAGGACGAAGGTTGGGCAAGCTTTAGTGCCCATGTCTGCGTTGCCAGAGGGGGCCTCAGTTGCCATCTCTCCCCAACTGGCTCCTATGCTGCTCGAGAGAGCAATCCTCCCTGTTGATCGCCAAAGGGCAATGGGGACTGACTAGTTAGCCTTACAAGCAAGTCAGAGGCTAGCCTTGGTAAGTCTATTTTTTTTATCACTTGTAAAACTCTGTTTGCTACTTTCTTCTAATGCCTTCTTTTTACTTGCAGTTCGTGACTGAATTTTCCATGCTCTATCGCTCTCGCGACGAGATGGTGAATAAGAATGATGAGTTGAAGAAGCAGAACACTGCTCTAAAAGGGAAGATTATCGAGCTCGAGGCCAGCTTAAAGACTGTTGATGCTGCTTGGATGTCTTCTGATCTTGCCCTTGTTGAAGCCAATCGAGCGAGGGAGGCAGCGATCAAAGATCTAAACGAGATGCGGCAGGCCTATGATTTAGTCTGCTCGAGCAAGCTAGCGGTGGTGGAGGAGAATAAGGTATTGGTGGTGAAGCTTAAGGAGAAGGAGTCTGAGGTAGCCACCATTAAGGAAGATTCATATAATTCTGGGTGGGCTTCCGCATATGAGGATGCTGAGGTTCAGATAGGCTACATCAGCCGTCTGAACTTCAAGAAGGGCTGGAATAAGGCTCTCTTGGTCGCCGGGGTGGATGTTAATTCTCCCTTATTCTATGAGCATGATCCAGGCCCAAATCCTGTCATAGATGATGCTCCTTCCCCAGCCATAGAAGGTATTGACTCCACCTCCCAGTCAGTTCCTGTTGATGCCCTTCCTGCTTGGGGGACAGAAGTTGTCCCTTATGAGGGAGATGCTCCTACTGCTGCTGATAAGGGGAAGCAGCCATCTTCTTCTGAACAAACCGAGGTCGCTAGCTAATCTACTCTTAGGGTTTCTCTGTATTTTTACTTTACTTTTACTTCTCTCGAAAAAATCGATGTAATTGTACCCTTTATTTTAATGAAGTGAGAGTTCTTTCCTTCTTGTATATTAATTCTTCTTCTTTTTTACTGCTTGTATGGCCTGTAGTTGATTGATGTAGATGAGTATATACCTGCCACCTCTCAACTAGGAAGGACCCTTGGTCCTAACGCGAGTCCTCAAGTTCGTCAAGACTTCGTTAAGATCTGTAAGTCCCTCAGGACGAGGAATCAGAAGTTTAAGGACCAGTCTGAGCTCGTTGTCAAACTGAAGGACAAACTTCAAAAGATGGAAGAAGTTGGTGCCTCGGTCCAGAAAGAAGTGAATACTCTGAGAGCTAGGCTTCTAGATGCCTCTAAGATCAACCAGGTCGGAGAAATTCTTCAACAGGAGAACGAGGCTCTGAGGAGGGAGGTTTCGCGACTCGAGGAGCATGCGCCGAGCATTTCCCCTCGTATACTACGAGGTTCCACTTCACCGATTATTTCGTGAGTTGGCATAGAGCCGAGTGGTGCTCCTGCAGCCTTACGAGGCTCTACCTCATCGGCTACTCTGTGAGCTGGTCCAAACGTAGGTGGTTCATCTAGGGAAATGGACGAGCTTCGAGAAGATGTCCGTCGAGCATACGTAATTAATGTTAGGCTTTAAAGGGATGTTACACGGCTGAGACATCTGTTCAAGAATGGTCCTCGGCGATTGTGGGCTGATGGTTATGACCAAGGTTGGGTAGATGCTCTGACGAGGCTGATAGAGTTTGAAGAGCTATCTTTCATCAGGGGATGGTTGAGTGCTCTCAGGGAACTGCAAGTCCCAAGGAACTCTATACTCTGGTACCGTCATGAGATCTCTCCTTCAACTTTGAGGCTTAATCCCTTCAGGAGGGATGATCATTGGATCCCTATCGATGCCATCCCCCAACAGCTGTTGGAGTCAAATGCGAATGAGGTAGAGGAGGAATTAGCTCCTCATCCGGATGATGGTCGAAGAGTACAAGTGGCTGATTATCTTATTCAGAGGCCTCAGCCTTATTAGGATTTTACCAGTTGTAAATCTGTGTACATATGTAATGAAGTAGTGTAATATTGATGTTTTGGACGATGTCGTCGACTAAACACGGGTTGTACATTCTTATTGTAAATGTGATGAAGTAATATAATATCTATATTTTGGGCGATCTCGCCGACTAAACATGTGTTCTATATTTTTTATGTCATTTATTCTTCGCTTAATAATCTTGGGCCTCTATTGGCCGACTAGATTGGTAAGTTAGCATTGTTGAGTAAGTGTCCCTCCAGTCCAGTGTGCTTATGAGATACCATTCTGACTCACTTTACCTTTTAGGTCCCGTCGTCACACTCCCTTAGGCCTAAGTGTGGCAATTGGCGAGGACACACCTGGTGTTGGATGCTCTATCCGATCAGGGTTTTGTTAACCAAACATTATTTGGAGACCAATTTGACTTGGCCAGACTGCCTAAGGATCTCCTGTAGGGCTTCATATATTGCTAGGGGCAATTCTAAGAGGTTGTTCGTGCTTCATAATGAAAACCTAAGGAGGGTGATTTCCTTGCTATTGTGTACTGAGTAGTGTGCCAATCACTTGGAAAGGGTGTGTAAGTTATAAAGTTCATATACTAGTTAACTGACACTTCATAGAATGCAACTGCTAAATAACTTTTATTAATAACAAGTAAATGAGCTGCCAGTTTCATAAATCTGATAAAAGATTAAAGAAAAAACTAGAAATAGAATTTCTTATGATTGGCTGCATTCCATGCTCGAGGTATCTCTCTGCCTTCCAGCGTTTCTAAGTGATAGGCTCCTTGCAGATCATCTCTTGTTATCTTGAATGGTCATTCCCAATTTGGCCCCAACTTGCCGTCTGATGGTTTTACTGTGCTGCCAAGGACTTTCCTTAGGATATAGTCCCTAACTCGGAATGCCCTTGGATTGACCTTATTATTTTAGTGTTTTACGAGCTATTGCTGATAGCTCGCTCATTTCACTAAGGCAAGTTCTCTACGTTCGTCACCTAGGTCGAGTTCAGCGAGTAATGCTGCATCATTCTGGCCCTGGTCGATAAGGGTGGACCTCATAGTTAGTAGGCGTGCTTCTAATGGGATAACCTCTTCCATTCTATACGTTAGTGAGAATGGGGTTTCCCCCATTGCCCGACGTGGGGTAGTGCGGTAGGCCCACAGAATATGCGGTAGTTCGTTCACCCATGCGCCTTTGGCTCGCTCTAATCGTTTCTTCAACCCATCTATCACCGTTTTGTTGGAAGCTTCGGCCTGATCGTTGCTTTGAGGATAGACCACCGAGCTAAAATGGTGCCTGATTCCGTGGTTATTGTAAAAACTCTGGAAAGAGCCGCTCTCAAACTGTGTTCCATTACCGGTGATGATGGTTCTGGGAATCCCAAAGCGGGTAATTATATTTTTCCATATAAATCTCTTTATATTTGCATCTCGGATGTTCGCCAGTGGTTCTGCCTCGATCCATTTGGTGAAGTAGTCAGTTGCGACCAACAGATATTTGCGATTATCGGCAGCGGTAGGAAGAGGTCCCACGATGTCCATTCCCCATTGGGTAAGTGGCCATGGGATGGAAAGTGATCTTAGGTCGCTGGCAGGTTTATGGACCACGGGAGCATGTAGTTGGCATTTCTCGCATTTGCGAGCACATACTGCAGAATCTCTTTGCATATATGGCCACCAGTAGCCTTCTTTCATTGCTCAGAAAGCTAATGACCTTCCTCCAATATGGCCTCCACAGATTCCCTTGTGGAGTTCGCATAGAATTCGCTCGACATCCTTCGGGTGAACACATTGAAGGTAAGGACCGGAGAATGATCTCTTATACAGCTTGCCCTCAGGAGATAAGTGAAAGCGAGCAGCTTTGACTCTTATCTGGTGAGCGGTCTTCTTATCATTTGGAAGTGCGCCATCTTTTAAATAGTCCCTTAAAGGGTCCATCCAACTGGGTGCTGACTCAATCTGTAGCACATGCGCCACGCTTGGCAGCTCATTTCTCTGGTTGATGCTCGGATGGGAGAGAAAGTCGATGGGGATCATTCTTTTTAAGTCAGAATCGATTGCCGAACTCAGGGTTGCCAGGGCTTCGACATGGCTGTTCTGACCTCTGGGAAACTGCTGGATACTAACTTCCTCGAAGCTGGCCATTAGCCTCTTAGCCAAGGTGAGGTAGGCTGCCATTCTTTCATCTTTTGCATTGTAGTCCCCACTTATCTGATTGGAGACCAATTGTGAGTCAACGAACACCTGTAACTTCTTCGCCCCCAATGTGTGTGCCTTCTCGAGTTCGGCTATCAAAGCCTCATACTCTGCCTCATTATTGGAGGCTTCAAATTTAAGCCTGATTTCCTGTTCGAGGATTGTATCTTCTGGAGTAATAAGCACAATGCCTACTCCTTCCTCCTTTGAGTTGGAGGCTTTATCAATAAATAATTGCCAAACTCCCTCTGTTGCACTATTCCCTCTTTGCTTTATGGGTTGAAGTTGGTTGAGAGGATGCTCGCCTGTGAACTCGACTATGAAATCAGTAAGGACTTGTCCTTTAATTTCATTCCTTGGTTGAAATTGGATGTTAAATCCTCCGAGCTCGACCGACCATTTAGTCAATTTGTCAAATAAATCAACTTTCTGCATGACAGCTTTAAGGGGGTATGAGGTAAGGACGATGATAGTGTGAGCTTCAAAGTAGTGTTTCAATTTCCTCGAGGCTACTATAAGTGCAAATACGAGCTTCTTTAATGGTAGGTACCACTGCTCAGCGTCTAATAAGGTCTTGCTCGCATAATAAACGGGGTGCTGGATTCCTGCTTTCTCGCACACCAGTGCTGAACTGACGGCGTGGCTGGAAACGGTAAGGTATAAGTACAAGGAATATCTTTCTTGAGGTATGACGAGCAGGGGTGGTGAGCTAAGGTAAGCCTTCAGCTCATCCAATGCTTACGAGCAATCTTGATTCTATTCTACTGTCTTGTTTCCCTTCAGGAGCTGGAAGAATGGTTTGCACTTCTCAGAGGACTTTGAGATGAAACGGTTCAAGGTAGCGAGCATGCCGGAAAGCTTCTGTACGTCCCGTATTGTGTGAGGGGGCTGTACTTTATTGATTGCATCGATCTGGTCGAGATTAGCCTCAATGCCTCTTTTACTGACCAAGTACCCAAGAAACTTTCCTGACTGGACACCGAAAGAACACTTGCTTGCGTTGAGCTTTATTAAGTATTTCCTGAGGATTTTGAAGGTTCTTGATAGGTCCGAGAGGTGGTCTTCTTTGTTCCTGCTCTTGACAAGCATATCATCGATGTAGACTTCCATGGTGTCTCCCATTTGGTCTTTGAACATCTTAGTGACCAGCCGCTGGTAGGTTGCCCCTGCATTTTTTAGCCCGAAGGGCATGACTTTATAACAGTAATATCTGACGGTGGTGATGAACGTTGTCTTGTCCTGATCTGGTGCATACAGAGGGATCTGATGATACCCCGAATAGGTGTCCAAAAAACTCATTCTTTCGTGAGCTGCTGTGGCGTCCACTAATTGGTCAATTTTTGGGAGAGGGAAACTGTCCTTAGGGCATGCCCTGTTAAGGTCAGTGAAGTTAATACAGACTCTCCATTTCCAATTACTCTTCGAAACTACTACTGGGTTGGATAACCATTTAGGGAATTGAACTTCCCGTATAGATTCTGCATCCAGCAGCTTTTCAACTTCTTTTTCTATGGCTTTGGCCTTCACGGGCGCAGTTCGTCGTGCCTTCTGCGTGATAGGTTTGAAAGTGGGGTCTACGTGCAATCGATGACAAACCACACTGGGATCAATTCCAGGAAGCTCGTATGGTTCCCAAGCAAAAACGTCTACGTTGCTTCTCAAGAGAATCGTCAATTCCTTCTTTTCTTGATCTATGAGAGAAGCTCCAATCAAGAATATCCTGTATTTCTCGCTACCACCAGCTGTAACTTCCTCCAGGTTTTTGATGGCCCGCTCAGAGGGGAGGATCCATGTCTCTTCCACTCCGGGTCTTCCGTACTTTAACTGCTATTTCGAAGGTATCAGACCTTTTTGTTCCTCAACCTTCTCTTTGGACTTTTCGGCCTTCTTCTCTAGTCTTGGGCAGATGGCTGCTATGAAGCACCTTTTTGCCATCGCTTGATCGCCATTGATCTTCATCACTACTCGCTCGGTCACATATTTTAGTTTCTTATGGTAGGTCGAGGGGACTGCCTTCATCGCATGTAGCCACCCTCTGCCGAGGATAGCTTGGTATAGCGAGTCAATGTCGACTACCAGGAACTCAATCATCTTGGAGACATTTCCTGCCCTTACTGGCAGCACGATTTTTGCCAATGGAATAGTCATTTTTCCAGTGAAGCCAACTAGAGGGAGTCGGCGACGCTCAACTTTAATTTTCTGAATAGGTCGACATATATTACCTCGAATGAGCTTCCTTGGTCAACGAGCAACTTATTGACGTCGTAGTTGGCTATCCTGAGTGTAATGATCAAGGCGTCATGATGTAGGGTTCTCACTCCCACCAGATCTTCATCAGTGAACACGATATGTTTACTATAGTCGATGTCATCTGCTTGTCGATGCTTTCCTGATTGTGTCTTTACTGGATCGATCTGAAAAGCTTGCATCACTGTTGTAAACTTTTTTACTTCCATTCGAGCCGAGTTTCCTTAAATCTGTTTCATATCAGATGCCCCATGAATTACTGCGAATTCATGTCCAGCATCATCCTCGAGTACGTTGTAAGGTCTTGTTTCTTTATTGGCAGCGACTTTCTCTGCCTTCTTCTCCACAAACTCATTCAGGTGCTCAGACTGGGCCAGTTCTTTGAGGTGAGACTTAAGAGCTTTGCAGTATTCAGTCTTATGTCTTCCCTCTTTATGAAAAGCGAATCTCAGCGCATTATTTCTCTTCGAGGGATCTCATCCCATCTTTCTAGGCCACTTTACAAATGGCTCGTCTTTGATCTTCGCCAAGATCTTGTATATTGGTTCTTTAAAGATAGTGTTTACTTCCTGAAATGCTTTCGAAGAATCATTATTGCCTCCATTCTTGGAGCCACTCTTGCCCCCATTCTTGCCTCCTTTCTTCTGGCTCTCAACCTTGTCGTTGCCCTTAGCAGCGAGACTAGTCCGAGCATTCTCCCCTGTATTGAGGTGTGTCATATCCTCTACCTTGGCGTACTTCTCGATGTGGGCCATCAGGTCATTAATAGTTATGGCCTCCTTCTTCGTCAGGGATTGGTGCAGAAGGCAAGAGTTTGGTAGGCCGATCTTGAAAGAGGCCACTGTTACTTGCTCCGAGCAGTCCTTGACCTCGTTGAATAATTTCCAATACCGCTTTGCGTAGTCCCAGAGGCTCTCATGCGACGTCTTCTTCATTATTAGCAAAGCATCCATCCTCTTAGGATGGGAGTTGTTGGTGATGAAGAGAGCCGTGAAGAGTTTGGCAAGGAACTCAAAGCTTTTGATGGACCTGTGAAGGAACCTCTCAAACCACTTCTGCGCCACATTATGCAGACTCGAGGGGAAGATCCGGCACAGCAGTGCATCCCGGTGGTTCCAGAGAGTTATGTATTGCCTAACGTGATCATTAGGGTCAGTTTTTCCGTCATAGATCTTGAATCTCAGAATAGAGAATTTCTTGGAGGCTTCCTCTTCTTCTATCTCCCTTGAGAAAGGGGATTTCATTTAGGTCTTGAGATCTCGTCTAGCGAGCTCCCTGATCGATCTGGCATTGCGATGTGCTGCGTGTTGGTCCATCTCCCTTCGAACTAAATTTTGTATATTCTCATTGCTGTGAACTGGGCTCCTGTAATGGCGAGATAGTCGCAGTTGCTCGAGCAGATTGTCATCCGACTCGAGTCCCTCAACTCTTTAGGATCCGTGTCTAGGGCTCCTTCCTCGGCTGTGAGACTTTCTCGCCTGAGGGATAGGAGTGCGGTATGGACATCTCTTAGTGCTACGATGGAGTTCTCTCTCCATCCTTTCTAATATTCTTTTGAGGCGAGCATTCTCAGCCTCTTGCTTACGAGCAGACTCTCCTTGCTCTTGGAGCCTTGCCTCATAGGCATCGATCAATCTGAAGATTTGTGTGGACTTCACTGGTCCCTGACTTTCTTTCGAGGCTTGTCGCTATTGGCGAGCCCTCTGATTTGAACGATGAACTTCGGATATGATCCTGCGAGGAGCAGGATGCTCTTGAATATCCCCTGCTTGAGGGGCGTTACTGCTGTGACCAAACATTCTGGATTCTTTATTGGTGAGGACTTTCTCAAGGAAGACTAACGATTCCCACAGACGGCGCCAATTGTGGTGATAATTATAATCAACACAAATAAATAAGAAAAGCGCAATCGCCAAAGGAAATTAAGAACAGAAAATGCCAATCACACAACACAGTATGTACGTGGTTCAGCAAGAATGCCTACATCCACGGTGGTGCAGTCAGTATTATTTCTATATACTCCGGGGAGTGTTTTCAGAGAATACAGTACGTGCCTTTTGTCCCAGGCTTAGGGTTTGTTATATATATGTTTTTTTCTCAGGGAGTGGGTGTGTTGGACTCCCCCACGTCCATCTTCTACTCCTAGAATATCTCCTTACGAGATTTTAGGAGTGGACTAAGTCGAAACTGTATTCAGTTGTGATACGAGGGGCCCAGACTTTGGGCCACGCCTATTGGGCTACTCGTCTGGGCCTATGACGGCAAATCTGTGTACCCACAATAGGGACAATGAAGCCAGCTGTAATCACCCTTTGGACCTCTTCTTTTATCTTCAGATCTAGCTCTGCTTTGTACGTTCGGGCGGCCTTCTTTAATGGGATGGCCAATGGTAAAATGTTCAACTTGTGATAGCTTACCTCCTCGTCAACCCCATGCATCTCGGTATGTTTCCACGTGAAATCATCTATGAATTATTGGAGGAGCTCGATCAAGTCTTCTCAAGGTTCCTCTTTTAGGTCTTTCGAGATAAAGATATGGCTATGCTCATCACCTTCTTTAGCCAAGTCTACCTTCTCCAGCACTTGAATTTGTGGCCTAGGTCTGTCCTTTATGCACTCAGGCTCCTCTTCTACCTCATCTATAAACTCTTGGACATTCGATTTATCAATCACCAAGAATTTCCCTTGATTATCAACCAAGAAGCATTCATAAATTGGGTCAGCCTCATCGTTTAGGCCTTTAGCTTCCCGCTCACACCTTCATAACTTGTAGATGATTCTCTCATTCGATAAAACCACCCTCTTGCACTACAGGGAACTTCTCTCCCTATGAGGCTTCTTTCGATAATTTTCTTCCAACTATCTCTCAATATGCCTGTTGAGAACCCTCTGGGTTTGGACCTGGTGTTCGATTGGATCAATGCGTGGTGTCATTCGATCGCGCAGCTACCTCGAAAAACTGGGGGCTTTAGTGGCTCCCAATCACGTTCTACTTCATAGGTCACCACTGGTTGAGCAAGTGCACGCACCCTTTCTCAAGTGCTTGGGATCCTTATTCCTCCAGTATACTTTGTTACCATCATGGCCTCCTCGGACAACTCGATGTAAAAGGAAGCATCCACCAAGTGCGCTTCTTCCTTCGTGAAGGGCTTTTTAGATGCTCGAATCACCACTTCTTTGCCCTTTATGTTTGCCTTGGAACATTGGTGGTAAGTGGAGGTCACCAACCTATGGTTGTGCATCCAAACCCTTCCTACTAGAAACTGGTACGATGGATCGCAATCCATGATGTGGAATTTAATATGGGAAGTAATATTCCCCATTGTGATGCCCACTCTAACATATACCACAGATTTAGATGACTGGTTGTCGTACCTCAAAATTGCCAACGAGTGTGGTACTATTTTTGTTTCAGACACGTCAGTGGCATAAAAAGATCCAATGGGCATTATGTTAATGGATGCCCCTCCATCTAACGACACGCAAGAGATAACACAATCATTTACAGACTCTGTAACATAAAGTGGCATGTTATGAGGATACCTGACCAATCTGTCTGCTTTTGAAAATGTGACTTCAGAAAGATATCTCCTCACAAGCTTGGCCATGGGCCCCTTCTATTTCAGGTGTGGAAACATGTTTCTCATAGCGATCTCCAGGATGGCTCAAGTGACCTCCAGTCGTGAGTGCTCGGGCAGCCCAACCTGGTCTAAGAACCAACATAACTTCTGCGAGCATGCAATTCTTGCGCATTCAACCCAAGGGTATGTTTGTTCTTATTCAAGTTCATAAACTTCCTCTACATCTCTGTCAGTACCCTCATCGTAGGCTATCACTACGTTCACTGTCTCTAGAGAACAAGCCCCTATTTTTCTGCTTAGACTCTCAATGGGGTCATCTTCATCTTCTTCCTCTGGCTTATCCTTCAATTGCAGGTGAGCCAGCTCGAAGATGCATTCCTCTAAAGACTCATCAAATTCCTCCTCGAGGAGCCATTGCTCCCTCACCAATTTCTCAGTGTCTTCGTTAAAATCACTTGCCATGTGGTTATTTAGATTGCCTTGGGTCAATTCAATGTCTCCCTTCTTCACATGGAAAGATATCAACCACCTTAATGAAAAACATACCCTGATCGAGTGACTCACTCTATTATGAAGTGCACAATAGTTAAGCTTCTCTCTATCCTCTCGAGGGAGTTGCGCCATATTGACGTTGACCGGTATACAAACTTTGTCTCGAACCATGAGATCATACAGATCTAGATCTTTCTCCACCGAGCATGGGATCTCGGGGGATCCTCTTCGCCTTTAAATCTTCTCTTGTTGCCTCTAACTCTTCTTCCTCGACTACCACTACCTTCCCCTACCTCCATCGTCTGCATAATTTACCCTCTAGGGTATTCCCCTCCCCGAGGTAAATAATGACCTTAACAATAAACTTCACAAGGCATGTGGGGGTGGTGGGGGCTTTAGCACCAAGTTAATGTTCCTCGTTGCCTTTAGGAATGTTACGAACGTACCCTCTCGTGTTTCATTGATCAAATGGCAATACTCTGGCAGCAACCCCTCTGCACATACTTGTAAGAGCTTGTCTTCTCGTGTTTCCTCCATTACATCCAGGGAGCGCTCGCGAAACCTCCTGATGTAGGTAATGACATCCTCTCCTGGCTTTTGCTTCTCGCGTGCTAGTTATGTAAGTGTAAACTCATCCTCAGCCAAAAAGAACTTTTGTACGAACAAAACATGTAACTCTTCCCAGGAGCCCACACTACCTGGAGCCAAGTGGGAGTACCACGTGTAGGCTTTCTCTGTCAGGGACTTTGAAAACTCCATCATCCTCAGCTTTTTGTCATTACAATGGGCCCCGAGGCTTTCAATGAACATTTTCAGATCCTCTTTAGGGTTTTCACCCTTCCATGTGTACTTTTCAAAGATTGGTTGAATATACCCTACTAGGTAGGATTCGTTGTTGTATTCCTCTCGATAAGGAGTGCGAAAGTCATCGTATACCGATGAACTATCTCCAGCTTTGGATACTGCTATAAACTTAAACATTTAATTCTTTATTTCCTCCATGCTAGGTGGTGGAGAACTAATTGGTAGTGTTACCATTATAGTTGGTATTATCGACGCAGCCGGTGCACTTTTCTCCACCTTCAGTCGTTGTATATGCCATTGAAGCCACTCCCTGGCTCTATGCCACCAGTCCTATTATTACATGTGGGATAGTGGTATATGGAGTAGTGGGAGGAACGTTACCAAAGGTAGGTGGAACTGTGGGAGGAACACTATTAAAAGCAGGTATAGCAACTCCACCTGTAACGGTGGGAGCTGGTATCCCCGGCGGCGGTGTCATGAATGAGTTCGCTCCTCCGGTGATTCCTATAATTGCCTAGGCCGCTGGGGTTTTGATGAACTCCGCAAACAACCCCATGAGCCCCACTATTTATGGTGAGCCTATTCCTTCCTGCACGCTTGTCATTTTCATCAGACCAGAGGTAAATGTGCTAGGCTCTGTTCGTGTTACTCTTACTCCTTCAGGAAATACAGTGAGATTTGCCTCTTCCTCACGCAGCATGGCGTCAAAAGCAATGGTCCGGGCAGTATTATCCTCTGACATCTTTTTAAAAGATAATACATCCCTAGATGAGTCTCCAAATGTAAGATGTGGGTTCTTGGAATACTGGTAGTATAAAGCGAGGCGAAACCCCTTATCAAGATCAGGATTAATGCTTAAGACAATATCTAATAATGACAATAAATGAGGGAAAGAGAGACAATATCATTCAACACTCAAGTTAGTATTAAATGAGATCTTTACACCATAAATGCACTGTGAATACAATAAATAGATGGTACTAGCAAGTAACTTGGTCGGAGAGAGAAAATGCAAGCGATCTCGGTATAATAAAGGCAAGGTAAAAACTTCGAGCTCAGTTAATGCTCAATGATGAGGGAATTAATGGGTATAGGAAGAATGTTTGGACAATAAATGTTCTCACAGAGGCACTACTGTATGAGGAAAATCCAACAGCAATTCGGGGTCAAAATTATCGTCCTTGGAAATTATTTGGTTGGTATATTTATATGAAGGCAAGGTTACTCAAGTAACCTTGTTGGTACTAAATGTGATTGACCGTCATTAAATGCTAAAGTGTTATAGCATTAATGTCGAAGATACTGCATTAAATGCATGGGATACTATATTTTTGAGGAAAACTTCTCAACCAGTTGGAAGCATGGAGGCATTAATGAGGTTGTGACGTGGCTGCTCAAAGGCTTACCTTAGAACGTCTATGAAATCAGATTTGGTGGACTGAGCTGTTATCCTAAGGATAAACTCACTTGAATGCGGTGACTTCGAGTTCCTAAATGCCAAACGTTATGACGTCATAAAGTAGGTGAACAGTGGCCCTACTAGACGTGTGGTCATATCAATTAAATGGACGATGTCTGGTTTTTAAGTTGCTCAGCTGGAGGGTAGCTTGAGTATTTGATATGTTGTTTGTTGGATAAGAACTATCTCTAGGAGAAATATACAAGATCAGGGTCCCTCGAGGGGGTTCCCTCCGAATAGGTTGAAGTCATACTAGATCGGCTGGAAGTGGCTCGAGCAACCGTTTTGACTGAATGAAGTTTTGTCCAAGTGTGCCAAGAGGGTTGGTTATTGTATTCCCAATGTTGCCTTGCTCCCAATTCTCCAAACCATGTCCCTGTGAGGTTCCCAAGAAGAGGTCGTTCGATAGAGCATGTGAGCTCTCCCATGCCCTGCCAGGAATGGTCCCTTGAGGGTACCGAATAACCTCTCTCATATTACAAAGTAAGCTTGCTCAATAAATAAAGTACATGATCAAATACATTCTGTTTCATATTATAAAATATCATTATTCGAATAACTCTGGCCTTCGAAGGGAGTTATTCGAGAGGTGTCTGTGGAGGGTCTTCGTGGGAAGTTCCACGAGTAATATTTGTCTTCCTTCTTAATTTGCTAAGTATAGGATCAACTTAGCTAATCAATCTTTGGTGGCAACTGCCCCTACACAAATTATACAAAATCCCTCAGTGAATGTTCACAGACTCAATAAGGAATCTTTTGGATGGAGAATTGATTCAGAACCCTATTGTAATTATATTTACATTATCTCCCGGTAAACTTCTTTGGAATATAGTACCCTATGACCCTTTAGAGCTCTAAGCAGTGTACTGTAACCATTCAAATTAAGAGAAATCGAATAAAGCAAACACTAGTTCAAATTTAATCCCAAATATTTATATTAACCATATTACAAGTTCTTAGGTAACCCATTAGTACCTATTCAAGATAAATTCCTATTTTCTTTTTATGACATCTTTTGCATTTGTATAGGAAACCATAAATCCTCTATTTTATAGTAAGAAGTCCCAAGGTAAATTCAGGTAATAAGAGCCGAGATACATCTTCACCAAAGGAAACTTGAATTTAATACATAAATGTTGAATGGAATTTTAAAGATTACAGATTCAAGTTAGACACCAATCCCAGAAAAGGAAACATTGTAGACAACACCCTAAGCCCTAACCTGATCGGAAGATTTAACAAACTAATTATTAAATTGTTGTTGCTACCAAAGAGCAATATAATATTCAACTAACCTCAAACCAAATAGTATTACTTACTCAAAACTGAGAAAGGAAGTCTTACAACACACTCCCAGATTTCTTTGTGATCCAATAACAAATCGAAGGTAGGACTCCAGAATTATCAAGATATAGGGAAACAAATCTTCGATTTAGAGATAGATTGCACGTACCCAATGAATGAGTTTCCCCAAATTCTTTCAATTTTAAAATGGAAATGGGATCGTATCACCATGGATTTTATTAGTAAACTACCTCGAATGTACTAAGGATGCAATTCTGCACATGGTTGATAATAGACCGACTCACCAAATTTTTAATTTTATCCAAATGGAAATTGTTACGTTGTTAAAAAGCGTTCAGTATTAGGATTCGTGATAAGATTATAAACGTGAACAACCCATTTAATATGCATAGAAAACCCGATGACATCAAATAAGGATGTGCTTTTTAGCATGTACAAGCCATTCAAAAGAAATAAATTTAGATTTAACATCATTATGATCTAACGTTATCCTACCTTGAATAGATAAATCATTTTCTAGTAAGGTTCTAAACATTATTACCTACGACTTCAGTATTTGGATTCAATATACTTCAAATAGTAGTATCCTCATGTTAAACAATATCGGTGATAGTAACATCTTCCACATAATTGTATAACAATAGTTAAATTAGTCTTAGTAAACCAACTCCATCTATCTGGTCTACAAACTATCCAAAATTTCATAAATTATCAAGAGTACCCCAAGGTATTTTAAAGAACCAGTTAGTTGCATATGTCCATGGTAGATTCCCTGAGATGACATCTACAACATTATCACCATACCAACTATGATACCTAGTAATACCGTGTAAATTTGGGCACCAATCGAATCAACAAGCCAAGTTGAAATACCCAAAAGTATTAGACGTTACCTTTTGTTCTAAAGTAGTGACTTAGTGAAAATGTCAAATATTATAGGAATATTATTTCGGTATGCAGTAAATTAAGAAAATACCTTATTAAGATACCCGAAACAGTTTCTTTCCGTTATTGAAATTCTAAGGAAATGCCCTAATAGAAGTATCGGCATACTGTAATTCCCCGTATTTTTGGCGATATTTATTTTTGGGATTAATTAATTAAATGAGAATTAATTGGGAATTAATCCGGATAAAATACTAGCGAGATGTGAGTTGGTATTTGACCATATTGAGTATATATGATGATATATGAATATTGAATTATGAAATTTGTCGTGAGATTGATATACGGCAATTTTGACATTTTATTGGGACGCGTGAGACAGTCGCGTCAGGATATAATTATTTTAATCATAAAAGTGAATTTAAATTCTATTAACCGTATGGTCGTTTTGAGTGCGCCAACGCGTCCGGAAGGGTCGAGATAGTCAGAAAACACTAACCGGGGGTTTAGTTTGGGTCCCGGGGTATTTTTAGGCCATACCGGCAACATAAAGGGTATTTTGGTAATTTTGTATTTTTGGGAATTAAAAGTGACGAAAATTAGTAAATTATATCTGATGTGGATTTGACCCACTAAACCACTAACCAACCCATGTTAACCCAATAGGCTACGTAGGTTATTAGAATTTAGGTTTCTAATTTTTCCCAAAACAAACCCTAGCCACCATAGCTATTGGAGAAGAAAGCTTGGAAAGAGAGAGAGAGAGGAGAAAAGCTTGGAGAGAGAGAGAGAGAGCTTCATCAAATCGTCATCAAAATCTGAGATTGAATCAAGGCAAGTGGTTTAATTTACGTTTTTATGCAGTAAATGCTTCTTCCATGCTTAGACTATTCAATAATCATAATTAATTGGGAGATAATTGAAAACCCATGAAACTGGAGTTGTTAATAAATTTTGGAGATAGGTTTGCATGTAGAAATGTTATTGGAAGATCGAATTAAGAGAATCATAAGTTTATGTGTTATAAAAACGGATTTATTTTTGGAAATTGATGATTTATAATCTTAGGGTTTATGTTCTTGAAAAATTGGGGAAAAGTGATGAGACTTGTGATTTGGTGATGTTTAGGATGAATTATTCCCTTAAAACACGTTGGTATGTGACCTTGATATGTTTAGGATTGATTAGAGACCTTAAAACGTGGTTGGGACGAATTTTAGAGGAGAATTGAGGAGTAGAAATTGGTGAAAAACGAAAGTAGAAATTCTGGGCACGAAACTGGTCGTTCGTTAGAAGGCCTTCCCAGGTCGTTCGAACGAGCTTCTAACGAGTTGACCAGTTGCTTCTAACGAGGGGAAATTTCGTTCGATACCTTCGTTCGAACGAGATGTCGTTAGAAGGTACAGTTCGTTCGAACGAACTGAATCTCGTTCGAACAGTCTCGTTCGAACGAGACTTCTAACGAGCTGGCAGTTTAGGCCTTTTTGGCCTGTTTTGATTTTGGGAAGTCCCGTAAACTTGTTCGATGATAGAGATAACATTCCTTTGATGATGTATTGGTATACTTGGGACATTTGGGATATAATGAGGAGTAAATTATATAATTATGGAACGAATCAAATAGACACTTGAGTCGAGACGTGAGTGCCTACTACGACGTGAGAATAAATTATGGCGTGTATGATGATGAACCGGGAGTATATAAATTGTATAAATTATAAAATGGTACGAGTATGCGATAAGTACCACAATTAAACTACGGTGATTACTAAGATGCGTGTTTACTTAGTATTGATATATGATTTGTGTGTATGACATACCTACCATACTTGCTATCACGGGAGGTTTGCGTTCGCTTAGGGCCCTCTAATCCTTGTGTTGCCCGGATTTAGACTGGTACCTCGAGAACATAGGTCAGAGAAGGACTTATTGGGATGTTGATAAGTCTGCTGATCGTGGGAGCGTAGGTATGTGCGTGACCCATGTGATGTGACTGTGTTCGCCTCCACTGTTTGTGATTTGTGTTATCTGAACGATTCCTGAGAGATTCGGAATGCGTGATCCTTATGTACGTGATGTATCGGGATGGATAGCAGAGTATGTGTGCACCACAGCTTAGTCTCGGGGTGCTTATATTGTATATTTATGTTGTGGAAAATATACACTTTATTATGGGAACTTTCATATGGTATTGTGTGTATAAATTTGGAAAATATAAAGGGATAATCTCTAATGAGTTGTGTTGCTTTTATGGGAGAAACTGAATTTACGTTAACCCCTGTTTAAATGAGATAGTTATAATGTAAATGGGAACCGAGTAATAAGAGTAGAACCTATGACAGTCTAGCTAGATATGATGTCACTTAGCTAGGGATTAGTGTCATTTTAGATGGGTACTTACATTAGGAGTGCACATTTAGTTGAGAGGTGAGAATTTCATGTGAGTGCACGTCCTAACATGTACTTTGCATTTAATGTTTTAAATGTTTTTAAAGCGCTTGCAGGTTTTTAAAATATCTCCACATTCGGGCTCTCACCCGTTTGCTTTCAAATCTATTTTCTTGTAAAACCATTTTAGGTGCCCAGCCACAAGGACACCACGCATAGGATTCTCATTCCGATGACGAGCTGTAGCTGTTTGTGGAAGTTACAGGGATTTTCTTTTAGACGCTTCTATCAGTTGGATTCCATGTTCAGTATCCTCAGTTGTAGGGCATGTTGCCCAAATTCTATTAGAGACATTTCCATTTCAGTTTTTCAGACTTTGGCATGTATTAATTCAGTATTCAGTATTTCGTTACTTATTTCAGTTGTGGGATTTGTTGTGAGGAGTTTTTCCTACGGATTTATTTATATCATGTGATGGTTATTCTATTATTTCGTTATGGTGAATGGTGATATTATTCTTGCTTTAAATCTTTTACTGCATGTTAATCAGACTTTAATTAAAATTTGACAACTTACTTTTTAAATACTAGGTGGTTAGTAATAATAAAATGCTTTCGACAGTGATGTTATTAACTGAGCCAACTTGGCATTTTGATTTAATTTAATAAAGGAGTATCTACCCGGTATTTAATTAGTCGGGGTGTCACAGGTGGTATCAGAGCATCAGGTTCTAGTGTCCTTTAGGATCTGTACGGCTATTATGTTTCCGCTAAGTTTTCTTTGATATAGAGCCCTATATTTTAGGACTGTTGTACTCTTTTTGTGTATGTCTCGTTCTTCAGCTATTTTAAGTTTATAAACTGTGAACTTATAAACTTTATTCTTACTTCAGATGCCTCCACGACATGCACGATGAGTTCCCAGGGATGCAACGCCAGAACCCCAACCCGCTCCAGTTCAGGGCATGATGAACGCCGCTGAGGTTGCAGCCATTGTAGCCCAAGCGGTAAATGCCGCAATTGCCGTAGTTCAGCAGGCACCACCTCAGGCGCCGGTTGCCGCGCCAGTACAGGCAAATGCATTCCCGTCTGGTTGGGAACGTGTACGTGACGCTTTTCAGAAAGCGCATCCGCCAGAGTTTGCAGGTAGCTCAGATGTGGTAGTCTCGAACCAGTGGAGGAAAGATATGCCTACCCCCAAAAGAACTTATAATTCCACTTACCTATTGTATAGACGGATGTGAAATATTGCTATTTCCTAAACCATATATGGCCTACAATGATCTTTTACCAATACCACTATCTTGATATTATGAGATTATTGATATGTGATCGAACTTCATATAACCAAGCGATAAGTAAAACCTCCCTCAAACCTATGCGACGATAGACGACACATGAAAAACTTATAAAAATATCGATTAATTAGATGAAACCCTAGTTGTTTATAATCCTGGCTACGTCAAGTATTTCTTATAAGGTAATGTTGTATAACCTGCAAATCACGAAAGAATGACGTAAGAAAAAAATCGTCAAAGTCATATAATAAATTTATAAACTTGAGCAAATGAGTTATTATTTTATGATATATCGTAGACAATGTGAGTACCTCGAGTATGTGAAACCTTAAAAATGTAGAAAATTTCGAGGATGAATTTTTGTAAGGTAGGTAGATTGTAATAACCTGAATTTTATTTTAATTATTTACGTGTCAAAATAACATTTTTATTTTTATCGACAGATAAAATGGTAATTTGTAATTACCGAGTTGATATTTTTTCAACACGTGTAAAATATTATATTAAAACTAAATTTTATGTTAAATTTACATTTACGCCAAGATTCAAATTTAGTTTTGTCATTTAAATTAAAGAAAAAAAATTTATAGGGTATAAACTATAAATTTCCAAAAAAAGATAAGGGATAAAAGTTGAAAAAAAAATCAAATATCCAAAATATCTATACCTTTTCGTCTTATATGATTTTAAAGAAAAATATATTATAAATCAAAAAGTTACAATCTTACCCGGTTAGTTGTTAATATATATAAAGGGAAAAAAGGCCTTAGTCGCCCCTGCCAAAGAAAGAGAAAAAAAAAGTTAAAAAAAATCTTGCCAACTTACCCCACCCCCACCCCCCTTTTTTATAAACTTAAAATCCATTGTTTGAAAGTTTGAAAAGGAAACCAAAGCCAAAAGACCAGGTATGCTATTTTTTTTATACTCTTCTGTCTTCTTCTTCTTCCTATTAATATATACCTATATGTATATATATACATGTGTGTGTTAATATACACATATATTTTTGTAAGTTAAAAGAAAATAGGTGTGTATATTGGTTTTAAAAGTAGTATAGTGTGTGTTGTGTTTATTATATATTGTTATGCATACTTTCGCGAGTGTCACATCGAAACAAAATAATATGAGACCAACATAACGTATTATTTATCAAAACAACACTAGCAATATATATATATATATATATATATATATATATATATATATATATGCTGTCAAAAAAATAAAACTAGTGTTCGTTTAAAATCAATGGTGACTATAAGTCGACACGTTGACATGCCACCTTTTCAAACTTTGAAAATTCATATCTTTTAAACCGTTCATAAAAAAAAATTACATGAAACGTACTGTTGGAATCGTGTTGTCGAATAGAATTTGTGGATATATATATTTTTAATTCGACACTATCTTTTACAACGTTATATTTGGGCCTTTGTGTCAACTAAAAAATCCCGACTAACTATTGATATTGAAGAGTGCGCGTGTGTTCAAATAAAGAAGTTATTTAATTAAATCTCAGTTTTTCAATTAAATCCTAAAACATGCATCTAGGTGTAATTGAAATCAATATGATCATGCAATAATAATTAATCACACACAAAATACACAAATGAGGAAAAATCCCCCAAAGGGGCAAAACCTTTTATTTTCACTATAATTTTGTAAGATATGTTTACACGGATTACAATGAAAATAAGTGTGACACAGAAATACCCGCAGGTGTCGGTTCTGATGTCGTCGGCTGGAATCTCTCGCAGGAACTCCAGGTGAGCAGCAATGAAGAAGAGAGCGGCTTCTTCACAAATTACTCCAGGTGAGTAAGAATGATCCTCATGAAGGTTTAACAATTTACATATATAGATCGGAGTGTTTATGTGAATAAATAATGTTTAAAAACCTTAAAAGGTGAAGTCTGTTTCTGGGAAGTTTTTCACAGAAATCGAGTTGTGAAAAGACTTGGAAAAACATGTAGAAGGCACACTGGTATTTATACGAAAATCGAGGCGGCGGTGGCGCTCGAACGAGATAGGCATCTCGCTCGAACGAAGGACACGTGTCGTTCGAACGACTTCGTGCGAGATGCTGATCTCGCTCGAACGACAGTGCTAGCTCGTTTGAACGAGCTCGTCGACCGAGGCACTCCGCTTCTACACTTAGAAAAAATTTTGCTTTTGATAAAAAATATTTCAGACTTCAAAAATTATTTTCTGAAAAATTTCCCAAATATTTATGCAAATATAAACAACTCCAATAAATCATTTTACCAATAATGCGTAGTGGAGTAGTGCGAAACAGTTGAGCATCACGTCGCATGTAGCATGATGCACGTGTGAAGATGATGGATGCATGGATTGGATAGAGGCCGTTGTGGATGATCGTGATGACGTACCGAATGTAGCGGTATCAGACATATAAACTGTGATCTAGGGAAAACAAAAAATTCCTAGATTCTACCCCGAACATTTATAAAATTATGTCCTTACAAATCTCTCCCTATGTCTATGTCGGTACATACATAAAAAATCCGAATCATACAATCTCCCTAAAACAAATGACATATAAGATAATATGCCCATTAAACCCTCAAAGTGAGAATACTAAATGATATGTCTTCAACCAAAATTCATCATCTTCAAATCTTTAGCTTTTCAGAAGCTCCCAAAGCTTTTCTCATCAGGTGTGCAATCCAATAAATATTACTTTTGTACCTACACACATGAGATAAAGCAAATACCCGTGACAAGCAACAATTTGAAATATAATGATAAACTAAAATCAAAAAAAAATTAAGCTTAAGCAAATCATTGATAAATCAACAAAAAATTCTCCCCTATAATTCATTCTCCCCCTTTTTATGATGTCCCCAAATAGACAGATATGAGAAGCATAAATATGGAAAATGTCACATGATAATAAACTCACTATTTTTGAATTTTTCATACAAAATATACAACAAAGAATCACACCATGAACAAACACAAAAACAACCAAGTCGATGATAGCATAAATGTAGGGGTATAATCAAATTCGATAGGAAAATCAATGCATACAAACATGACATATGTGCACAATGAATATCGGATACTCCTAACGAATAAACTCAACACCTTCCTTAGGTGTAAAAAGATGGAAATATGAGACATTTCCTTAATCAAATCAACAAATCAAAGCTCAAAATGATTTCTACACCAATAACGTCCAAAACGATTTAATGCTTTTTCAGGACTTTCAAGGAAGTGCAAACCCGTTTAAATTCTCCAACCAAACTCCCTCAAATATATATTTTGAATAGAGGTGATCTAAATTCTCAAACTTTGGAGAATTGATGGTGAAACCTAAATGGCCCATATTTGGCATGTATTTCTTTTTATTGCCTTTAAATTTTTTCAGGCTCTTTTAACCTCTTTGGACCCTGGATAATAAAATTCCTCAATTTTTTAGGTCCAATTTAATGGTGGCTTAATCGCAAAGGATAGATAATTACCTTTCGTAGCCCTTCACCGTTTTAAAAAAAAAAATACAATCTCACCAAACGATTTTTTACATGCATTCCAATCTTGTCAAGTTTTATCGCATATGGTTCGTTGTATAGACAGAATTGAGATGGAAACACTCAAGCCAATATGTGATAGACAAATACAATAATCAAATAAAACTATGCATGTGTGCAATAAAGGAGATAAGGAGCCAAACATGCAGAAAGATATCACAAATCACATCTCAAAGACTCCAAATAATGTAAAGCACATGGATGCAATGATGTAGCGTCTCAAATCACTATCAAACAGTCACGTGGATATATGGAATGAAATTTGTGACTCGACTTTCTTAAATGCTCATCCATAAAATGTGCAAATAAAATACAAAAATCTTGTTGTGCATTTCTAAAAAAATTTATTAAAGAAAAATCTTTTTGGATTTTGTCAAAAAAAATGAGAAAATAAAACAAACTAATGGTACATGCTAGAAATAGGCAAAAGAGACATCATGTAAATCACTCTATGCTAGCAGACATGTCAAGACCTCAATCGGGAAGAGCGATGGAGTTTTCCAAAGATGGTGACATCTTTTGGACCAACTCCATAAGATAATGTGCGGTCTTGATAAAAAATTCACTTGCTCGCGAATATGTGCAAACTCTCTATTATTATGTGCAAGCAAAGTATCCTGAATGGGTGCATGTGCGGGGACGTGTGAAGTGGCATGATATGGCACAAAACCCAACTTAGAACAAAACTCCCTAAGATGTCCTCGCTTCTTGTAGTGGGAGCAAACATAAACCGGTCTAGGAATTAATTTATCAATAATTTTGGGATGACATTTCCTAGACAGGCACCCATGAGACTCACTCACCAAAGTGGATATAGGCTCATGCGCATTAAAAGTTGTGAATTCATCGTCATTACCTTTTCCACCCTCATTCAAAATGGGATATGGAACCATCTTATCAACCTTCTCAGATGCGTTCTCTAACGAGACTTGGACCTCCCGTGCTTGTTTGAGATCATCCTCGAGATGGAATACACGTGTCGTCAGACTAGACACCATGTTGGTCAAGTAATATTTTCCCTTTTTGGCTCATCATTCTCTTCTTTTAACTCACAAATTCGAAGACCTAGGATCCTATTTGACCTTTTTGTTTCCATGGTCTCGATAAATAACTTTTTAAAAGCTTTTCGGATCACACTTTCATCTTTATCCTCATCCTCACTATAGCTTAGGGTAGTGGGCATAACAACTTTCTTTCCCTTTTCTCCTAAGTCTAGTGGGACACTCAAATTTCTGGTTCCCTGTCCCATCGCACTCAAAACATCTTATCTTCTCAAGTTTGTCTTTTCTCTCTTTTTCATTCTCACACTAACTCTCTCTCTTTCCAAAAAGTCTTAAATCTTTCTCTAAAGCGGTGATCCTAAGAACTAACGCTTTGTTACACTCTTTGGTTTTATATGACTTAGTATATAACTCAGCGTAGGTGTCACGACGCCGACCCAAAATAGTATTAGGGAACGAGTGTTTTGACATGCCACCAAGGCAACAAATATTCCGATTTAATTGTTTCCTTAAATAAATGCAACGGATATATTATCACATGGTTATGAATCGTAAAATACTGAAAGTAAAGGAATTACGTCATCAGAGCTTTCTAAAGGAAACTTCATATATATTAAAAGTAACAACGGGTTACAACTTAAGAAAAAATTTAAACCTTATTAATGGAGAGCCAGACATGCTCTAAATAAACATTTTACAAAAAGAGCTCTAAAAGCTAAATCTTCAATATAGTCCATTTTCATTCCGTCCGTGAGCCTAAACGTTTCCTGAAAAATGGTTATTTATACAACATCAGCTAAAAGCCGAATGAGGTTCAATCTCCAAACATTCCAGGGTTTTCAGAAAATAGATACCTATTCAAGTCAAAAGAGAAGGCATATACATATATGGAGAGGAACTTGCAGTAAATAGATATAATTTTGAAATGAAATTATATATATCACAATTGGATAGCTCAGAATAAGAAGAATGCAACAAATCAAATGTGATATCTTTTTCTTTCAATCATATCATCTTAATGGCCAAGTACACTCTAATACCATATTTTTCTACCGTATTATACCCCGGTAGTTGAGGGTCAATCGAACATGTTCGTCACAAAGCCTTATTTAGGGCACACCAGCGATAACCCAGTTGGGAAGGTCAGTCAGTAAAGAGGTCCCTTAGGCCGAATCAGATTTTCAATATTCAATATCCTTTTCAATAATCATTTTAATCGGTATGTTTATATGGACAAATATAAACATATCACAATTGAATCAGTCATCGGTATCACATGAATTTTGAGAATAAAAGCAGTTCATAAAATATATATAGTTTGCATAATATCATATAATCAAAATGCACAAGGAATGTTAGAGTACTCACCCAAAATGGAGGTCAAATTTACTGGTATTGAGTCTTCGATCACACGTTAATCTGATAAAGATTTAAGTACACGTTCTAAGGTCCAGTTTATACTATACTTTAATAATAACTTCCTCTTTTAAAGGATTACTGAATCCCCATTTTGTAACTTTTAAAACTCATTGATCGTAATTGAAGAATTCAATTCATTGTCTTTCCTCATCAGTCGGTTCCCAGTAGAGATGGAGGGTCACAGGGGCACCACTTAAATACCATCTCATTTAGACATAACATTTCCGGATTCATTCCCAGTAGAGATGGAGGGTCACAGGGGCACCACTTAAATACCATCTCATCTAGACAGAACTTCACCGGGCCTGACTTTGGAATTACTTAAATCGGATTCCATAATAACGAGCAATTTCTTTAAAAAGAATCATTTTTAAAAGCGTATAATTTCAAACAAGTTTATAAAATCAACTTGGATTTGTTCTAAATTTTAAGTTTTGATTAGTGAATTCTTTATTGTATTTTACCAGCATAACTACTAAGTAAAGCTATAAAACAATAAATTAAAACTATAAAGATGCATTATAACATTAAGATTACCTTAAGATGAATATCCCTAAGAACTTCTTCTTAAACTTTCTCACACTTTCTCTCACTATTTCTTTCTATAATTCTCAAGGAATTGGTGTCAGTTTCAAATGATCCCCAAAGGACCTATTTATAGTTTTCCAAAGATATCACGACATTGACACGTGTCCATGCTGACCAAGCTTTTACAATGGTAGTCAGCGTTGACGTGTCGCGTAACGGAGGCATCTTGTAGTCTTATTTCACTGGACTGCGACACGTGTTTTAGCTTCTCCTCTAACGACGACATGTGTTTTGGCTTCTCTTCTAACGACGACACGTGTACGGTGGAGGTCTCAAAACCAAGCACGAGGTGTCGAGCATGAGGTGGAAAGGTACTAAGGGTCATTTCGCACCTGAAGGGCATTTTGGTAATTTCACACCATATATTTTCAATATTTCTTATAGGTCCCAGAAAATATTTTATTTACAAAAAGGCCCCTTTTATTTTTCATTTTGGTCCCTGCAACTTTTTTATTAAAACCAAGTCCCTAAAGTTTCATAAAATTATATTTTCTACCTCAAAACTTATCACTTAGTTTAGGATGTGCCATAAAATCTCAATCTAACCCATTTTATCGTTGATTCTTCAAATTTAAAAATGGGATCTACAATATTAAGAACTCATAATATCATATATGTAATAATATATCATTATTAGATAGTAAGTGTGACAAAATTGAAAGAAGACAATTATATATTGGCATAAGAAAATGGGGTCATTACATCCTACCCTCCTTATAAAAAGTTTGGTCCCCAAACTTTACTTGCATTAATTTCTGAAAAGGTTTGGATATCGCTCTTTTATTTCATCTTCCCGCTCCCATGTTGCTTCTTCAACAGAATGATTCTGCCATAATACTTTGACTAGTGGAATAACCTTAGTTCGTAATATTTGATCTTTATGGTCCAAGATTTCCACTAGATGCTCAATGTATGTCAAATCTTCTCTAACTTGAAGAGGCTCGTGACTTAAGATATGTGTTGGATCATGGATGTATTTCTTCATCATTGAAACATGAAACACATTATGCACACTTGAGAGTTCATGGGGTAAGGCTATTCGATATGCAACAACACCTATCCTTTCAAGGATTTTAAAAGGTCCTATGTATCTTGGACTCAACTTTCCTTTCTTCCCAAATCGGATTACTCCTTTTGTCGCTGATACTCATAAGAAAACATAGTCTCCTCTTTGGAATTCTAACGGTCGGTGCCGATTGTCAGCATAACTCTTTTGACGGCTTTGAGCGATTTAAAGTCGGTCTTGTATCAATTTCACTTTCTCTGTTGTGACCTGAATCAATTCTGGTCCCAACAATTTTCTTTCCCCAACTTCTACCCAACATGCAGGAGAACGACACCTTTTACCATAAAGTGCCTCATATGGAGCCATTTGAATACTTGCTTGATAGCTATTATTATAGGCAAATTCCACTAACGATAAATGATCATCCCAATTCCCTTTCAAATCAAGTACACATGCCCTAAGCATATCCTCTAAGGTTTGGATAGTTCCCTCAGATTGTCCGTCTGTTTGAGGATGAAAAGCAGTGCTGAAATTCAATTTTGTTCCCATGGCTACTTGTAGTCTTTTCCAAAAGCGAGACACGAATCTTGGGTCACGATCAGAAATAATTGAAATTGGGGTTCCATGAAGCTTAATAATTTCTCGTATATACAATTTAGCTAGCTTTTATAAGGAATGAGTAATCTTAATGGCAAGAAAATGAGAAGATTTAGTTAACCTATCAATAATTACTCAAATGGAATCATTACCATTGGAACTCCTTGGTAGCCCTGTCACAAAATCCATGGTAATATGTTCCCACTTCCACTCAGGGATTGGTAAAGGTTGTAATAATCCTGATGGTTTCTGATATTCAGCTTTTACTTGTTGACAGATAAAACACTTAAATACAAACTCTGCTATCTCCCTTTTCATGTTATTCCACCAAAACACTTGTCGGAGATCTCTATACATCTTGGTATTTCCGGGATGAACTGTGAATCTCGAGTAATGACCTTCCTCCAAAATCTGCCTCTTTAGTTGGGCATCACCAGGTATACAGACTCTATTTCCAAACCTTAATATATCATCTCGTATTGCAAATTCAATTCTCTTCCCTTCAATAACCTATTCTTTAATCTTCCTCAGTTATGGGTCATTTACTTGTGCAACTTTAATTCTTTCCATCAACGTGGGTTGTATTTATAAGTTTGCGATTATTCCTCCTTCGTCATAAATACGTACATCTATTTCCATACTTCTCAAATCTTTCAATAGAGCTTCCTGACTGGTAATAAGACATGCTAAATTTGGTGTAGACTTTCTACTCAAAGAGTCGGCAACTACATTAGCTTTCCCGGGGTGATAGTGAATATTTACATCAAAATCCTTCATCAATTCTAACCACCTCCTTCGTCTCATGTTTAATTCCTTCTGAGTAAAGATATATTTCAAACTCTTATGATCGGTATAAATCTCACAATTCTCACCATACAAATAATGTCTCCAAATCTTAAGAGAAAAAATTACCGCTGCTAATTCTAAGTCATGGGTTGGATAATTTTGCTCATGGGGTTTTAATTGTCTCGAGGCATAAGCTACTACTTTTCCATTTTGCATTAGCACACATCCCAAAATATTTTTATAAGCATCACTATAAATCACAAATCCTCCTGTACCGGAAGGAATAGTCAAAATTGGGGCAGTTACTAATCGATTCTTAAGTTCTCGAAAACTATTCTCAACTTCCTCACACCATTCATATTTCACCGTCTTTTGTGTTAACCTAGAAAGAGGTTTGACAATACTAGAAAATCCTTCAACAAATCTTCGATAATAACCTCCTAACCCTAGGAAACTATGAATCTCCGTCACATTAGTTGGTCTTGGGCAATCTAGTATAGCCTCGATCTTTTGAGGATCAACCGACACTCCCTCCTTTGATATGACATGTCCTAGAAAAGAAACACTAGGCAACCAAAATTCACACTTCTTTAATTTCGCATATAATTTCTCTTTCCTAAGAATTTGTAATACTATCTCCAAATGCTTCTCGTGTTCTTCAATACCTTTGGAATAAATAAGGATGCCATCAATGAAAACAACCACACACTGATCCAGATATTTCTTAAACACTTTATTCATCATATCCATAAAAGCGGCTGGTGCATTAGTTAATCCAAATGGCATCACAAGAAATTCATAGTGACCATATCTAGTACAAAAAGCTGATTTCAAAATATCCTCTTCCTTAATCTTCAATTGGTGATAGCCTGACCTAAGGTCAATCTTCGAAAATACTTGCGCACCTTGCAGTTGGTCAAACAAATCATCTATACGAGGTAAGGGGTATTTATTCTTAATGGTCACCTTATTTAGTTCACGATAATCTATACAAAACCTCATCGTTACATCCTTCTTTTTAACGAATAATACTGGAGCACCCCAAGGGGATATACTAGGTCTAATAAAACCCTTGTCTAACAGATCTTGTAATTGAACTTTTAATTCCCTTAATTCTAAAGGTGCCATGCGATAAGGTGGTTTTGAGATTGGTGTGGTTCCAGGAATAAGGTCAATGGTAAATTCTACTTCTCTACTAGGAGGTAGACTGGGCAAATCATCTGGAAAAAGCCTAGCCATAGGAATATCTTCTAAACTAGGCTCTTTTGTTTGCAAATCAATAACACTGGCAAGAAATCCTTGACATCCCTTCTTAAGAAAATTACAAGCTTGCATTGCAGAGATAATACGCATGGGAGATAAGATGCTAGTTCCTTCAAAACTGAACTCGAGTTGGTTAGGAATTTTGAAAATAACTCTCTTCTCAAAACAATCCACCCTAGCATGATATGATGCTAACCAATCCATCCCCAAAATGACTTCAAAATCTCTTATGTCTAAAACTATCAAATCAGCGAATAGTTTATGACTACTGAAATTTATAGGGCAAGACTTATATACTAATGTTCCCGTCAATAACTCACCCGAATGAGTAGAAACGTGTATGATATGATTCAAGGATTCAGGAATATTGGGAAAGCGATTAACAAAACGCACAGACACAAATGAATGGGTAGAACCAGGATCAATTAAAACTTGAAAAGTTTGTGCACATATAGAAAGTGTACCTGACACTACTGCATTAGAAGCCTTTGCATCGAAAAGATTAAAGACTCTACCTTGTCTGCCCTGATCCTTATTGTCATTAGAAGTCTTTGTTGCCGTCTTCCTTTTGTTAGGACAATCTCGCATTTTATGTCCCTTTTGGCCACACCCAAAGCAACTCCCCGTCTCCAGGTAACACGGCTGCCCTCTATGAATATTACCACAACGTTGGCATTTATCAACATTAGAGGGTTTGTTTACTAAAGGTTGTCCTATATTAGGTATAGTCCTAAAGGTTTGTTATTGGGGTTCCTTCCTCTTTGTTCTTCAAACTTCTTCTTCCCCTCTCTAACCTGATTATACTCTTCACTATCCTTCTCAGCTATTGTTACCCTAGACACCACGTCATTATATGATGCCAACTTTAGGATGGAAATTCGGCTACGAATATTCAACCTTAACCCACGTTCAAACTTCTTGGCTCTTAAAACATCGGTTATCACAACATGAGGTGCAAAACGGGATAACTCAGTAAACTTTGCCTCATATTGACTAACCGTCATATTCCCTTGAACCAGACCCATGAAGTCAGCTGCTTTTTGGTCTTGCACCGTTTCGGGAAAGTATTTCTCGTAGAAGATCATTAAGAAGTCATTCTAACCTATAGGATTATTCCTTTCCCCATGCATTCTCTTAGTCATTCTCCACCAATGTTCGGCTTCACCTTCTAACATGAATGTTCCAAATAAAACCCGTTGTTCATCTGTACACTTAAGAACATCGAACATCTTTTCCATTTACATCACCCAATTTTTTACTTCAGTGGGGTTAGGAGTCCCTTTAAAAGACGGAGGATTCAACTTCTTGAACTGTTCAATAGTACAACTACTTAGTTCAAGATTCCTTGGTGCTCCATTATTCACCTGATGCACCACAATTCTTGCTAGACTTTCAATTGCCTTGTATGCACCTTCCAGTCCTTCCATACTCGAACCACTAGTCCCTGGAGTTGATCTTGCCTTGGTCATTTTATACAGATGTATTATACTAGCCCAAGATTGCATTTTAGAAGAACAATGATATATAAACAATTATATATAGACTATAAGAAATATGGAGGGTTATCACATAAGTCGGATATTTAATCCTATAACCTATGTATGGAGACTTAAAATCGATAACGTTCGAAACTTATGTTCAGTAGTCTACGGGTTCATAACCTATGCTCTGATACCACCTCTGTCACGACCTAAACCCAAAATAGTATTAGGGAACGAGTGTCTTGACATGCCACCAAGGCAACAAATATTCCGATTTAATTGTTTCCTTAAATAAATGCAATGGATATATTATCACATGGTTATGAATCGTAAAATATTGAAAGTAAAGGAATTATGCCATCAGAGCTTTCTAAAGGAAACTTCATATATATTAAAAGTAACAACGGGTTACAACTTAAGAGAAAATTTAAACCTTATTACAAGAGAGCCAGACATGCTCTAAATAAACATTTTACAAAAAGAGCTCTAAAAGCTAAATCTTCAATATAGTCCATTTTCATTCCGTCCGTGAGCCTAAACGTTTCCTGAAAAATGGTTATTTATACAACATCAGCTAAAAGCCGAATGAGGTTCAATCTCCAAACATTCCAGGGTTTTCAGAAAATAGATACCTATTCAAGTCAAAAGAGAAGGCATATACATATATGGAGAGGAACTTGCAGTAAATAGATATAATTTTGAAATGAAATTATATATATCACAATTGGATAGCTCAGAATAAGAAGAATGCAACAAATCAAATGTGATATCTTTTTCTTTCAATCATATCATCTTAATGGCCAAGTACACTCTAATACCGTATTCTTCTACCGTATTATACCCCGGTAGTTGAGGGTCAATCGAACATGTTCGTCACAACGCCTTATTTAGGGCACACCAGCGATAACCCAGCTGGGAAGGTCAGTCAGTAAAGAGGTCCCTTAGGCCGAATCAGATTTTCAATATTCAATATCCTTTTCAATAATCATTTTAATCGGTATGTTTATATGGACAAATATAAACATATCACAATTGAATCAGTCATCGGTATCACATGAATTTTGAGAATAAAAGCAGTTCATAAAATATATATAGTTTGCATAATATCATATAATCAAAATGCACAAGGAATGTTAGAGTACTCACCCAAAATGGAGGTCAAATTTACTGGTATTGAGTCTTCGATCACACGTTAATCTGATAAAGATTTAAGTACACGTTCTAAGGTCCAGTTTATACTATACTTTAATAATAACTTCCTCTTTTAAAGGATTACTGAATCCCCATTTTTCAACTTTTAAAACTCATTGATCTTAATTGAAGAATTCAATTCATTGTCTTTCCTCATCAGTCGGTTCCCAGTAGAGATGGAGGGTCACAGGGGCACCACTTAAATACCATCTCATCTAGACATAACATTTCCGGATTCATTCCCAGTAGAGATGGAGGGTCACAGGGGCACCACTTAAATACCATCTCATCTAGACAGAACTTCACCGGGCCCGACTTTGGAATTTCTTAAATCGGATTCCATAATAACGAGCAATTTCTTTAAAAAGAATCATTTTTAAAAGCGTATAATTTCAAACAAGTTTATAAAATCAACTTGGATTTGTTCTAAATTTTAAGTTTTGATTAGTGAATTCTTTATTGTATTTTACCAGCATAACTACTAAGTAAAGCTATAAAATAATAAATTAAAACTATAAAGATGCATTATAACATCCCTAAGAACTTCTTCTTAAACTTTCTCACACTTTCTCTCACTATTTCTTTCTATAATTCTCAAGGAATTGGTGTCAGTTTCAAATGATCCCCAAAGGACCTATTTATAGTTTTCCAAAGATATCACGACATTGACACGTGTCCATGCTGACCAAGCTTTTACAATGGGAGTCAGCGTTGACGTGTCGCGTAACGGAAGCATCTTGTAGTCTTATTTCACTGGACTGCGACACGTGTTTTAGCTTCTCCTCTAACGACGACATGGGTTTTGGCTTCTCCCCTAACGACGACACGTGTACGGTGGAGGTCTCAAAACCAAGCACGAGGTGTCGAGCATGAGGTGGAAAGGTATTAAGGGTGTAAGGGTCATTTCGCACCTGAAGGGCATTTTGGTAATTTCACACCATATATTTTCAATATTTCTTATAGGTCCCTGAAAATATTTTATTTACAAAAAGGCCTCTATTTATTTTTCATTTTGGTCCCTGCAACTTTTTTATTGAAACCAAGTCCCTAAAGTTTCATAAAATTATATTTTCTACCCCAAAACTTATCACTTAGCTTAGTATGTGCCATAAAATCTCAATCTGACCCATTTTACCGTTGATTCTTCAAATTTAAAAACGGGATCTACAATATTAAGAACTCAGAATATCATATATGTAATAATATATCATTATTAGATAGTAAGTGTGACGAAATTGAAAGAAGACAATTATATATTGGCATAAGAAAATGGGGTCATTACAGTAGGAGCATTGGAGATCACTCTCGCTCTCACTTGCATCAACCTCCCCCTCACTCACATCGCTCTCACTGTCGAGGTGTCCCTGTGAAGCAGCATCCTCATCATCGTGAGGAGCACTAGAAATACTCACATGACTAGCCATGAATGCGGTGAAGTTACACTCATACGGTGACTCATCTCCAGATTCCACCGACTTGACCTCACTGTCGTCACTAAGGGTAGCATTAAGTACAACTTTTCCCTTTTCTCTGTTCAGCCTAGTAGCACACTCAAAAGCTCTATGACCTTTACCGTCGCACTCATAGCATCTCTCACTCTCTTTCTTAGGAGGATCTTTAAAATCTTTTTCATTTTTCTTTTCAAACTTCTTTTTATCTTTGAAATTACCATTTTTCTTGAATTTGGGAATTTTCTTAAAATTTTTAGCAAACATGGCCAAATCATCAAAATCAAAGTCACACTCAGAATATAATGTATCTATCTCTCTTTTTCTAGATGACTCTACCCACTTTCTTGCCGACCCCTCACTATTTTTATCCTGGGCATTAAGTGCAATTCCCTTATCTTTAGGCTTAGCAAATTTAGGAAACATATCAATTTCATATGTTTGTAAGTCTCCTACAAGTTCCTCCAATTTAAGCATGTTTAAATTACCCATAGAATTTAACACAGTAACTTTAGGGATAAACCGCTTAGGCAGTGATCTAAGAATCTTTTTAACAACTCTAGCATTAGGAATGTGTTCACCAAGATTAAAGCTAGTGTTAACAATGTTAGACAGTCTAGCATAAAATTCATCAAAATATTCAGACTCAAGCATGGTGATTGTTTCAAATTGAGTTGTTAAATTTTGCATTTTAGAGTCTTTCACAGCATTAGTTCCTTCATGGTTAAGTTGCAAAACATCCCATGCTTTTTTCGACGTGGTGCACGTCATTACCCGTTTGAACTCGTCAGGTGTGACGGATTCAGAAATAGCACTTAAACCCTTAGAATTAAAAGATGACTATTTAAATTCTTCAGTCCAAGCAGTGGAAGATTTTAAACTAGTTACGTTCTCAACAGAGATGGAGGGAGGAGTCCACCCTCTTTCAACCAAAATCCAAACACGTTCATCAATGGCTTTTAAAGCAGATTTCATGCGAGCTTTCCAGTATGCATAGTTTGTCTTGTCAAAAATTGGCATTTTATTATATAATTTCTCCATTATGAACACGATCTTTTTCAAAAATCATTTTTTTTAGAAAATTGATATCTTAGAAAAATTTTGTGGAAATTACACGGTATAATTATGTAATTGGCTCTGATACGAATTTGAAGAGTGCGCGTGCGTTCAAATAAAGAAATTATTTAATTAAATCTTAGTTTTTCAATTAAATCCTAAAGCATGCATCTAGGTGTGATTGAAATCAATATGGTCATGCAATAATAATTAATCACACACAAAACACACAAATGAGGAAAAATCCCCCAAAGGGGAAACATCTTTTATTTTCATTATAATTTGGTAAGATATGGTTACACGGATTACAATGAAAATAAGTGTGACACAAAAATACCCGCAGGTGTCGGTTCTGATGTCGTCGGCTGGAATCTCCCGCAGGAACTCCAAGTGGGCAGCAATGAAGAAGAGAGCGGCTTCTTCACAAATTACTCCAGGTGAGGAAGAATGATCCTCATGAAGGTTTAACAATTCACATATATAGATGGGAGTGTTTTTGTGAATAAATAAGGTCTAAACCTTAAAAGGTGAAGTCTGTTTCTGGGCAATTTTTCGCAAAAATCGTGTTGTGAAAAGACTTGGGAAACGTGTAGAAGGCACACTAGTATTTATCCAAAAATTGAGGCAACGGCGTATCTCTAACGAGTTAGGCATCTCGCTCGAACGAAGGACACGTGTCGTTCGAATGACTTCGCGTGAGATGCTTATCTCGCTCGAACGACAGTGCTAGCTCATTTGAACAAGCTCGTCGACCGAGGCACTCCGCTTCTACCCTTAGGAAAAATTATTCTTTTGATAAACAATGTTTCAGACTTTAAAAAATATTTTTTGAAAAATTTCCCAAATATTTATGCTAATATAAACAACTCCAATAAATCATTTTACTAATAATGCGTAGTGGAGTAGTGGTAAACAGTTGAGGGGCACGTCGCATGTAGCATGATGCACGTGTGAAGATGATGGATGCATGGATTCGGATAGAGGCCGTCGTGGATGATCATGATGACGTGCCGAATGTAGCAGTATCAGACATATAAACTGTGATCTAGGGAAAACAGAAAATTCCTAGATTCTACACCGGACATTTATAAAATTATGTCCTTATAGATATATTATTTTATGACATTTTCCTATACAAAACTGTTCGAACATGTTATAATTAATACGTAGAGATTTTTACTTGAACCGTATACGAGTTATATATAAATGCAAGTTCGCAACTCGAATACCGACGATGGTATAATTACAAATGGCTACGTGTAAAGTGAAATATTTATTTTTAGATTATTCGTAGTAACGCTTGCCTTAAAAATTACAGTTAAATATAATAAAACACAACGAATCAGACAAGATGCTCTACTCAATACACTTGTAGGTTTTTCTATCTCTTTAATAGTAAACTTCAACGTTTGTTATTTTCTATTGATACCACTATGTGATAACAAATTTAATTCCAAGTATGTGTAAAAATTACCATACTCATATTTATCATATTCTCACAATTTGTTTTAACTATGATCATTTGAATTTATCGGACCTTTCTCATCTAATAATTGGTATCACGAAGAATCATTCTAATGGTTAATTAAGTTCACCCTTACACATTTGTGCAAATATTTATATTATGAGCATCAGTATTAACTAGGGTGTAGAATGTCGTGTTGTCCCACAAAACTTTTTTGCTTGACCTATGGTCTCGGATGTTTGAGAGCCTAGATTATTGCTACATATGTATGATGTAACACCCCGTATTTTTGTATAGTTAATATTTAATTAATTCGGGAATTTTAAATTACTGGTGTGTTGTAATTTTAATTGAATTAATTATGGCAATATATATATTTAAATATTAATCGGGGAGTGAATGGTTAATGTTTAGGGAAATTTATTTACTAAGTGAATAATAATAATTTAATTACGTCATTTCGAGTATTAATGACGAGGTATACACTTATCCCAGCCGGGAGTCGGTATAGACTAAATTGGGTGTGAGATAAGGATTTTTATAAAGTAATTAGGATATCAATTCTGACTGCGCAGTTGAGTCCGGATGGGTCGAGATAGTCAGAAAAGAGTACCCGGGGGTAGTAATTGGGTCTCGGGACATTTTTGGGCATAGCTGAGCCCACATGGGGTGATTTGGGCTATTTTAATTTAGCCCATTAGGCAAAAAACGGGATTTGTGTTTTTAAACCTAAACCTAAGAAAAGGAAAATGAGCAGCCAACATTATTCTAACCTAGGGTTTGAGAGGGAGATTGGGGGAAAACAATCAAAAGGCAAATTGCAGGTTATTGGAGCCAAATTAAGGGATGCCGACGACGGATCAGATCCTACGAACAATTCCAGGCAAGTGGTTAACTGTTTTTACTTCTAAATTGTGATATCCAATTCATATTTTAGTGATGTGTATACTAAAATTCGTTTTGGGTGTAAATGGGTACAAAATGGGGTTTTTGTTTATGGGACACTTAAATGAGATTCAAAGTAAGATTTAGATAGGTGATTGATATCTGAATATGTATATATGATTTGAATGAGAAATACATAACATAAAAGAGTAGAGATTAAATCTGGAAATTGGATTGTAAAACAGATAATTGAATTTTTGTGGAGAAAGACCCATTTCGAAAATCATGAGAGAAGTAGATAAATTGATTATCCTAAGGTCCCTTGATGTGTAGGATGTGGAATAACTATGTTTATGTGGTGGGATAATGTGATTTTAGGTTTAGACTTTGGATTAAAAACCTTAATTTTCGTTAATGGTGAAATTCAGCAAGGAAGGAGAGCTGGAACGAAGGGATCGATCGGGGGGCATCGATCGATCGACGATGGTTAATTCTGGGCAGTTCGGCCTGTGGGTGAAATAAGGGGGAAATTAATTATATATTAATTTTCATACATTAATCAGTGTTATATAATTATGAAATACATATTCCTAGTAACTATGGGGAATAGAAATTGGGACTAGGAGCAATTTATGTGGGAAAACTTTATGGAGGAAATTGAGGGATGTTATTCCAAAATAGGGAGATACGGATCAAGTGAGTGAGTCCGGGTATATTGGCTAAGAGACGCCAAGGTAGTGAATTAAGGTTGGAGATAAACTAATTAATTTAGAGTCGGAATATAGACTCGGGAAAGTGGTAAATTAATTAATGTGCAATTAATTAGCTAGAGTTGGGTTGTAGGCTCGGGAAGGAAATAAATTAATTAGTGTGTAAATTAATTTAAATAGAGTCGGACCACAGACTCGGATTGGTATTAAATTGATAATTGTGCTAATTATATAATTAGAGTCGGATTGTAGACTCGGGAAGGTATTAAATTAATAGGTGGGTAATTAATTTAATTAGAGTCGGATGGTAGACTCAGGGAGGTAATAAGTTAATTTAGGTGATATTAAATTAAATAAGGGTTGAGGTATAGACTCGGGCTATCATTATAGAAATTAAGTGGGTGAAATTAATTAAATAAAAGTCGGACCATAGACTTGGATTGGTATTAATTAATTAAGTGTGTAAATTATTTAACACAGAGTCGGACCATAGACTCGGGGAAAGTATTACATTAATTAATGTGGGAATTAATTAAATTCGAGTCAGACCATAGACTCGGGATAATAATAATATAATAAGTGAGAAAACTAATTTGGTCAAGTCAGGCGAGAGACTAGAGATTTCAGGCTAGTGTTACGGGTTGTGAGTACACGGTAAAGCCGGGGTTTAGTTTATATATATATACGGTGTAGTGATAGTATATATATATATGTATATATTGTGTGTGCTACTAAATATCAGTGCTTAGATATTTATTAAATTAAATTCTCTAGTGCTATCAAGGGAGGTTGCACGATGTGGGTGAATCCCCTAGCTTGAGGAGTAGGGTGAGTATATCCCCAGGTCATAGCGTCCGTTATATGGGTGAGGGGCTTATCTCACTTTCAGGGAAGGAATATGACCGCCTCCACTTCGTTTTTGTTTTGAACCAGGTTGGTGAGCGAATCCAACTTGGGTAACTAGGTTATGTGAGCACACCTAGTGAGATGGCACTTGAGAGGGAATCATCCAGTGAGAGTATACTCGGAAGGATGGGTACACGTATTATATATGTGTGGATGTTTTAGTAAGATACATATAATATGGTAGTGAATATTATATGTAGGTAATAATACAGTGTGTGATGTATTTATTTTATATAACTCGGGTTACAGTTATATGCTGTTAATTAATGAGAAATTAATTAAGTTAAACATTTTTGGGAATAATACATTTTTGGGAATATTATATGTAGGTAATAATACAGTGTGTGATATATTTAATTGATATAACTTGTGTTACGGTTATAGGCTATTAATTAAGAAGGAATTAAATAAGTTGATTAGTGAGATAACTTATAACTCGGAAATAATAATACTCGGGTTAGAGTAGTATGGAAAGGGGAGGTTACACCAGGACTAGTTGGACGGGGTAGTACAACTAGGTGGGGTTAAGGTAACCGTTAGGTGTGCACATTAGTGGAGGGGTGAGAATGTCCACAAGAGAGTGCGACACTAACTTTAATATGAAGAGCATTCATGCATTTTAAATTACTGCAGTTAATTCACTTGCTAAATATTTTGAAAATGTTTTGGGTTCTAACCCTTGCTATAAAACTATTTTAAAAACCTTTTAGGTGTCCAGCCACAGGGATGCCAGGATTGATATTCTATTCCAGGGACACGGAGCTGCGGCATATGTGGATGCTAGCAGGAGTTTGGATTAGACGCATCATTCATTCATTCCTAGAGTAGGAATTTTGTATCAGTTTCAGTTTTATTTAGGGCTTGTCGCCCAGTCTTCTCGGTACAGTTTTCAGGTGTTGAATTTTTGTATTCGGATTATTTCTTTGGTGGCCGGTGATTTATTCGGCATGTTGTGTAATTATGATTCAGTTTATTTTCATTCAGTGGTGTGAATGGTTTATATTTTTAATTCCGCATGTACAGTTTTGGTTTAATTAAAAAGTTAAAATTGGCACCAGTTTTTGGAATACCAGGTGGTTAGTAATTTTTAAAAAGTTTTCGACAGTGATGCTAAGGATGATCCAACTGGGATTCCTGTTTTAATTTGGTATAGGACTGATCACCCGGTATTTTATTAGGCGGGGTGTCACAGATGGTATCAGAGCATCAGGTTCTATTGTCCTTAGGATCTGTGCGGCTTTTCACGTTTCAGCTTAGCAATCTTTGATATAGAGTCCTATCATAGGATTGTTGTATTCTCATACATATGTGCATATACGTTCTTCTGTGAAATTTTTATTTGAGAGTGAACCCATACAATTCGATTCTCATTCCAGATGACGCCCAGGAGGGAGAGAACAGTTAGGGCAGCATTGGGAGATGAGATGGGGGAGGCTCGTTAGGAGCAAGAGCTACCACAGCAACGACCATGGATGATTTTGGAAGCATAGGTTACTGAAATAGTAGCACAGGCAGTTGGAGCAACGATGGTCTCAACGGAAAGGTACTTTCCACGGAATCAGCCAGAAGTGTTAGTGGCGTCGGGAGTTCAGACTCACGCAGGGTCGTCGGGGTGGAAACAATAAAGAGAGGTTATTTTAGCGGGAACCCACCAGAGTTGCGAGGGGGTTCAGCTGTAGTACTAGAGTGTCAAGGAAGAGAGGTATCCAGCGTCACCTACGCATGGGAGATTGCGATGGGGTGCGGAAGTAAAGGCTAACCACTTTTAGTTAGTGGGAGTGGTGCCACAGTGGTGGGAGTCAATCACCACAGTTGAGGAAAGGAACACACTAACTACTACCGAGTTTTGGGTACGGTTCGACTGCAAGTATTTTTCCTTCAGCGGTTGAGACCGAAAGGAGGAGAAAATTTTGTGAAGTGACTCAAAGGGAGACCGTTTAGTGGTCGATTACGAGGAAGATTTCACTCGTTGGAAAAATTTTGTACCGGATGAGGTAAGTAAGGAAAAGAGAAAGAAAGCAAGGTTTATGTATGGGTTAGTTTGGAGAATCAGACAACATTTAATTGAAAATTCCGCATTAGTTGATAATACTTATGTCATTAACGCAACACTCCGGCACTGTCGGGAATATCGCTTCCACGCAAAAGGAAGCGGGAGGGGAGTGGGGATTAGCCAGTCGGATGAGACAGAAAGGAATAATACCAGTGGGGTATCCCAGCAACAGACTGGGGGAGATCAGGGGAAAGATTTCCGACAGAGAAATCATGCCAAACGATCTAGAATTGGAGGCTATCGACGGGATGGCCAGGAAATTCCAACAAGGTTGGCATGGAAGGTATCAGTGGCAGGGTGAACATATTAGAAGGTGTTTTGTTTGTGGGAAAAGCGAGACACATGAAGAGATATTGCCTTAAGCAAGGCAGGAGTCAACTACAGGACGAGGTCCTGGATGTACAGCCACTAAAGCAAATCACGGGTGCATTCGGGCAGGGAGAAGCTGCTCCGAAAATTGAGAACCAGCCGCTACAACTGGGGTATAGAGGTAATTATTTTACCCTAGGGGCATGGGGTATATTATTGAGTGACAAAGAGGATGTCACAGTATAAGACTTATTTTTCACTAGAGTTCGCAGGTAAGTCGAACTTAGTGGGTGCGTTGTCGGTAGCAGCCATAGCATGTGGGTAAACTTTTCGTAGGATAGCGGAGTTCCTTAGTGTTCTTCATGAGAGAGTGGAGGCGTGCACTGAGTGATTGGTTGAATTAGGCAAGGAATTTCTACTTTCGAGAATTATGGGAGTAGGATTGATAATACTTTTTAAACATCGGCTGGATAGCGATGGAATTTAACTATTGTGGATAGTGGAGTTAAATTTTGGTGTTCGCAACACCAGGGTATGGTTGGTACTAGGTATCACCTGAGAGGGCGTATAGCCTATATATATGTGGGTATATATGTTGTATTTCGTGGTGCAATAGCACATAGTGAGGTTTTGTGTTCTCACATTTTATCCCGGTAAATAGGGATGTTTACTGAAGTGAATCAGGGTGGTTAAATTGATTTTCGAGCAAAGAGAGATAGCTCGGGGTTTATTTTGCGCAAGGACTAGTGATAGTAAGGGCGCGGTATTTTACGCTGTCCTTGGTAGCATAAGGGTAAGCGTATATACTTTTGTGTAGAGAGACAAGTATATATGGTGATATATTTGGACGTTAGCACATGGGTTGGGTACCCGGGCAGTAGATATATATATATATATATATATGTGTGTGTGTGTGTGTGTGTGTGTGTGTGTGTGTGTGTGTGTGTGTGTGTAATACGACTACGGGTTCGAAATCTTATTACGGGTTACGACTAGCATAGTCGGGTAACTTTTGTGCGGATAAGCACGGGTATAGGGTGTATGGGTGCCCTGGTAAAGTTAAATGCATACTTGGGTAACGTATGGTTAGAATCGGATGGGATAGATATAGCGGGCTTGGAGGAACTTGACTAGTGAGTAATATGTGAATACTGGAACACTAGGTTTATCTTAATTTCGAGGACGAAATTCCTTTGTAAGGGGGGAAGTATGTAACACCCCGTATTTTTGTATAGTTAATATTTAATTAATTCGGGAATTTTAAATTACTGGTGTGTTGTAATTTTAATTGAATTAATTATGGCAATATATATATTTAAATATTAATCGGGGAGTGAATGGTTAATGTTTAGGGAAATTTATTTACTAAGTGAATAATAATAATTTAATTACGTCATTTCGAGTATTAATGACGAGGTATACACTTATCCCAGCCGGGAGTCGGTATAGACTAAATTGGGTGTGAGATAAGGATTTTTATAAAGTAATTCGGATGTCAATTCTGACTGCGCGGTTGAGTCCGGATGGGTCGAGATAGTCAGAAAAGAGTACCCGGGGGTAGTAATTGGGTCTCGGGATATTTTTGGGCATAGCTGGGCCCACATGGGGTGATTTGGGCTATTTTAATTTAGCCCATTAGGCAAAAAACGGGATTTGTGTTTTTAAACCTAAACCTAAGAAAAGGAAAATGAGCAGCCAACATTATTCTAACCTAGGATTTGAGAGGGAGATTGGGGGAAAACAATCAAAAGGCAAATTGGAGGTTATTGGAGCCAAATTAAGGGATGTCGACGACGGATCAGATCCTACGAACAATTTCAGGCAAGTGGTTAACTGTTTTTACTTCTAAATTGTGATATCCAATTCATATTTTAGTGATGTGTATACTAAAATTCGTTTTGGGTGTAAATGGGTACAAAATGGGGTTTTTGTTTATGGGACACTTAAGTGAGATTCAAAGTAAGATTTAGATAGGTGATTGATATCTGAATATGTATATATGATTTGAATGAGAAATCCAGAACATAAAAGAGTAGAGATTAAATCTGGAAATTGGATTGTAAAACAGATAATTGAATTTTTGTGGAGAAATACCCATTTCGAAAATCATGAGATAAGTAGATAAATTGATTATCCTAAGGTCCCTTGATGTGTAGGGTGTGGAATAACTATGTTTATGTGGTGGGATAATGTGATTTGAGGTTTAGACTTTGGATTAAAAATCTTAATTTTCGTTAATGGTGAAATTCAGCAAGGAAGGAGAGCTGGAACGAAGGGATCGATCGATCGATCGGGGGGCATCGATCGATCGACGATGGTTAATTCTGGGCAGTTCGGCCTGTGGGTGAAATAAGGGGGAAATTAATTATATATTAATTTTCATACATTAATCAGTGTTATATAATTATGAAATACATATTCCTAGTAACTATGGGGAATAGAAATTGGGACTAGGAGCAATTTATGTGGGGAAACTCTATGGAGGAAATTGAGGGATGTTATTCCAAAATAGGGAGATTCGGATCAAGTGAGTGAGTCCGGGTATATTGGCTAAGCGACGCCAAGGTAGTGAATTAAGGTTGGAGATAAACTAATTAATTTAGAGTCGGAATATAGACTCGGGAAAATGGTAAATTAATTAATGTGCAATTAATTAGCTAGAGTTGGGTTGTAGGCTCGGGAAGGAAATATATTAATTAGTGTGTAAATTAATTTAAATAGAGTCGGACCACAGACTCGGATTGGTATTAAATTGATAATTGTGCTAATTATATAATTAGAGTCGGATTGTAGACTCGGGAAGGTATTAAATTAATAGGTGGGTAATTAATTTAATTAGAGTCGGATGGTAGACTCAGGGAGGTAATAAGTTAATTTAGGTGATATTAAATTAAATAAGGGTTGAGGTATAGACTCGGGCTATCATTATAGAAATTAAGTGGGTGAAATTAATTAAATGAAAGTCGGACCATAGACTTGGATTGGTATTAATTAATTAAGTGTGTAAATTATTTAACACAGAGTCGGACCATAGACTCGGGGAAAGTATTACATTAATTAATGTGGGAATTAATTAAATTCGAGTCAGACCAAAGACTCGGGATAATAATAATAATATAATAAGTGAGAAAACTTATTTGGTCAAGTCAGGCGAGAGACTCGGGATTTCAGGCTAGTGTTACGGGTTGTGAGTACACGGTAAAGCCGGGGTTTAGTTTATATATATATACGGTGTAGTGATAGTATATATATATATGTGTATATATTGTGTGTGCTACTAAATATCAGTGCTTAGATATTTATTAAATTAAATTCTCCAGTGCTATCAAGGGAGGTTGCGCGATGTGGGTGAATCCCCTAGCTTGAGGAGTAGGGTGAGTATATCCCTAGGTCATAGCGTCCGTTATATGGGTGAGGGGCTTATCTCACTTTCAGGGAAGGAATATGACCGCCTCCACTTCGTTTTTGTTTTGAACCAGGTTGGTGAGCGAATCCAACTTGGGTAACTAGGTTATGTGAGCACACCTAGTGAGATGGCACTTGAGAGGGAATCATCCAGTGAGAGTATACTCGGAAGGATGGGTACACGTATTATATATGTGTGGATGTTTTAGTAAGATACATATAATATGGTAGTGAATATTATATGTAGGTAATAATACAGTGTGTGATGTATTTATTTTATATAACTCGGGTTACAGTTATATGCTGTTAATTAATGAGAAATTAATTAAGTTAAACATTTTTGGGAATAATAAATTTTTGGGAATATTATATGTAGGTAATAATACAGTGTGTGATATATTTAATTGATATAACTTGTGTTACGGTTATAGGCTATTAATTAAGAAGGAATTAAATAAGTTGATTAGTGAGATAACTTATAATTCGGAAATAATAATACTCGGGTTAGAGTAGTATGGCAAGGGGAGGTTACACCAGGACTAGTTGGACGGGGTAGTACAACTAGGTGGGGTTAAGGTAACCGTTAGGTGTGCACATTAGTGGAGGGGTGAGAATGTCCACAAGAGAGTGCGACACTAACTTTAATATAAAGAGCATTCGTGCATTTTAAATTACTGCAGTTAATTCACTTGCTAAATATTTTGAAAATGTTTTGGGTTCTAACCCTTGCTATAAAACTATTTTAAAAACCTTTTAGGTGTCCAGCCACAGGGACGCCAGGATTGATATTCTATTCCAGGGACACGGAGCTGTGGCATATGTGGATGCTAGCAGGAGTTTGGATTAGACGCATCATTCATTCATTCCTAGAGTAGGAATTTTGTATCAGTTTCAGTTTTATTTAGGGCTTGTCGCCCAGTCTTCTCGGTACAGTTTTCAGGTGTTGAATTTTTGTATTCGGATTATTTCTTTGGTGGCCGGTGATTTATTCGGCATGTTGTGTTATTATGATTCAGTTTATTTTCATTCAGTTGTGTGAATGGTTTATATTTTTAATTCCGCATGTACAGTTTTGGTTTAATTAAAAAGTTAAAATTGGCACCAGTTTTTGGAATACCAGGTGGTTAGTAATTTTTAAAAAGTTTTCGACAGTGATGCTAAGGATGATCCAACTGGGATTCCTGTTTTAATTTGGTATAGGACTGATCAGCCGGTATTTTATTAGGCGGGGTGTCACATATGAGTGTCACATTAATTTTGTGCCTAACTAGTTACTTTTCTCCAAAGATTTTGGGTTGATTTTATTTGGTTATACTGATAGCTTACTTATTTCTATACGCCTTAGTGAGTCGATAAGTATGGGATTATCAGTTCAAAGATCATTGATTTTCTTTATGTGACCCTTAATGAGTTAGTAAATATGGGATTATCAGTTCAGACTCCTTGATTTTCTTTATCATTATTATGAAAAACATTTTCTTCCGCTTTATTTGATAAACACTAAATTCCATATGCATTCTAAACTCTCTTTATATTTATTCTTGTTATATAACTGCTAGAACCTATTCAACAACTTTGCTGATTTGTTTCCTTCCAGTTATTTTGCAAAGGTACCAATAGGAAATGACAAATACTCCAGGAGTTATAGTGCAGCAAGATGAGATATATAGAGAAATCATACAAGATTAAGATTTTGAACTATAGTGTAAGACATTTTAGCTTTTATAAATTCTTAGTTAGCTTAGTATGCATGGCTCAATTATGATTTAACATTAATTTAAAATAACATTTGCCCCCTGAGAAATCAGGGTGTGACACTAGGTCAGCATGACGCCATACCCACTATGGATGAACTAAATGATTGGGTGTAGAGGTAGACTAAGTCCCACTTGTAAAGCCCAAAGGGGAGGGAAAATTTCATCAAAATTCAAATTATCGTGTACTCTCTCTTTGGGAGTGGTAAATCTGGTTTGAATGCGGATAGGGATACTATATTTCTCACTAAGAAAGTTTAGCTCATCCTAGGGAATATCACTGGAATACGACCTCGAATCGGTGGTCTAAGGAACATAAGAATCTGAGGAGTTCGACGTATCAGGATACTCATTGTCCATTCTTCCCTCACCAAGGGGATCATCTATAAGAGAGGTGGAGGGGAATAGTCCCACACTCTCAGTTCTGACATCATTCGCCCTGTCAGACCTAAATTCTTTAGAGGAGGTCTCTAAATTTATAGGAGACATGGATTCAATGTTCTCTAAATCTAAACCCTATTGAGGAGGCGTTGAGCTTCCTACACCTTGATCGTCTAAATTAGGAGAAACAAAGGAAGGTTTAGTAGGGAATGGAGCTGAATTGATAGAGGTGGCTATTTTGGGGGTGTATTTAGGAAGCCCCGGTTCTTTATCTGACTGGATCACATTGAAAACCTCCTAGCAATAATACCCAGACAAGTGGGCTCTAACTCAACTAATATCTCGAATAAACGTTGAATGTGGGGGGGGGGGGGAGGCTCACCAATGTAATAAGCAAGCTTTTTAGCACAGATAAATGGAATTGTGGGTCAAACAGGGGGAAGAAAAATGAAGAAAACAACAAGAAATCCTATAAAAGTTTAACTCCTAAGCTAAACAACTCAATGGTTACCTAAAAGCTCAAATCTCAAACATGATACTCAGCAAATTGAACCCACCAGTAATTTTAATGGACACAACCCATTAAAACTCCAAAAAATGACAAGAGAAACCTCTTAGAAAACGAAGGGACGCGTACCTGCTACACTAAAAAAGGAAGGAAAAATGATGGCTAGGAACTGCACTAAGGAGGAATAAGATGAAGAAGACGATGGACTACTCGAGTAATGGAGGAACAAGATTTCTTGATGCACCTGGGTTTTCTTTCTCTCCAGGAAAATCACTTATATAATTTGAACGAGGTGAGTTAAAATGAAGGTACAGTCCCTTATAAATAAGTTAGGTTTAGCAGCAAAGGGGCACGTAACTAATCATTGCCCAGGCATCGTTTCCTTTGGCCTAACATGTGTCCTTGCAAACTAAAATACTTAAAGTACATCTGCTCAGCCTAGGTCCACCAGAAAATGAGATGATCAAAATCTTGTTTCATCAACCAGAATTAACACTCTATCTATTTATTCCATGTAATAACCACTCAAGACAAATAGCAATCCAGAGAAGCTGCTACAAAATTCCACTCATGCATGAAGTCTTAGGGGCTTTTGTTACATCCCAAGTAAAATATGCCATATGGAACATTTATGGTAAGACATAAACCCTCTATCAGAACGAAAAAAGAGTTTGGACTGGTTACAAATTATGCTCAATTCAGGTGTGACTGTGTTAGCGTTGTGTTCTACCTATTGACCTGACAGTTGTTTCATAGTATTAATTAGCCCGTCTTGCTGACTCAGTCAAGGACTCTCCTGTACCTGCCTATACACGTAAAAGAATCCCACTAGTAATGCTTGTGACACCTAATCACGTAATAAATATGTACTCCTCCCCACTCACTTTGGGTTGTAATAAACTCATCTTTATCCATTCCTTCATGTGTAAAGGGTGTAATAGCCTGACCTATAAAGTAACTCCACTTGTTCCCTTAATATTCTTAAGTAACTAAATATAAATAACACATAATCCCACAGGGATAGGGGATTGAAGTCATCACCTCCACACGAACCCTAAATCTGTATCCATTCTTAGAAACTGGTAATTTTATGATCACTACACATGTGGACATAGGTACCATTTTTGGGCCGGGATGAACCATATAAATCTTGTCTTATGTCTTTGTCTCTCATATACATTCTTTATTTCCTTATTATCAGCTTAATAATTATTTGCTATTTTTTAATACTGTTTAACCCCTCGCTATGGCACAAATCCCTTAAACTAATTTTAGACGATAATAATTAGATTGCAATTATCTATCCCGTTAACTCATTTGTATTAGCGGACTGGGTATCAAGGTACCCGAAACACGGGGTTCTTCTGGATGATGTTCAGAGGCCGTTGCATCCCATAATATCTCTAAGGCATTATCCAGAGAGGTTTCTAGTGTGGCGGGAGAGTAATCGCTACCACTTGCATCAGAATTAGTGGGGGCATGTATATATACCTCGAAGGCTAGTCCATTACACACGATGAATTGAATTGTTATGGAGGAGCTGATATGATTTCTGGCCCATAGGATCTCATCATACATTTCTTCCTAATTGATTTATTAATCAACCTCCTCTTTTGTGGAAGCTAATAGCGTAGGCTCTTTGGAGAGCATGAATCCTGTAAAGAGGAGAAAGTTTGAGTTGTAGTGATTGGACTGAAGGAAGTGTATGTCCTTGATGAAAAATTTCATATAGTTAGTGGTGGGATCAATATTGAGGATAATTTGCATAGTTGGTGAGGTTGTACTAAAGGGAGCATTATTTGGAAGGGGAAGTGGGTCCTCATCCTCGTTTTGTGATGGATTGGGAAGATTAAAGTGGAGGAGTCGATGTTTGGTAGAGACAAGTCTGGTATGGCATTGGAATGAGGGTTAGGGTGCTATTGGAGTGGATTACCCGTAACGTCGAAATTTTGTGGGAGGAGTCTCCTTACATCTATAAGGTCTTGAATAACGTATATTATTCCCTAATTGTTATTCGTAGTGTGGATAACTCTTTGATAGAATTTACAGTGTGAGTCAAACTGCCAATATTTATCTAGGTTAGGAGGCGGTGGCCTAGAGTTACGTGGCTTGAGGAGTCCATCCAATATTAGGGATGCAAATACCCTATTGATGGAGTTACGAGTCCTTAAAATATCTTTTTCTTGTCCAAGACTTATCTAGAGATGGGACCGTTTAATAGGACTTTGGTGGTGTACCCAACTGATAAGGAGTGATGGTGGCCATTAGGGCCAATGAGGTGTTTGGTCCCTCGTATGTCCTGGTTGGCAAGCTTACTATCATAGTATACATGTTAAAGGCCCCAGGTGAACCACTTTTGGCAATAAACTGCTTGTTGGGTAAACGAGTCTCTTTAATGGATTTGGATGCCTTAACCGGCAATATTTCCTTAATCTTGCATCTTATGTGGTTGAGGGACTTGAAGTCATGGATCCAAGTGAGTCTAAGGTCATTTAACCCCTTTTGGGAATATTTTTAATCACAATCTCGATATAGTCATTCTCTAAGGGAAGGTTAACCATCTGGGCTGCCTTTCCCCTCCAACGGGTTACGAATGATCTAAATGTTTCATCGTCGTTCCATCTCAACATCTCCATGTCTCTACAAGTGACACTTAGTTCTTCATTGTATTCATATTGCTTGACAAAGGCTCTATAAATGTCAACCGATGTTTTTGTTGTTCCCTCGTGATTTATACTTGTGTAGTAGATAAGGACTCCTCTAGCTAGAGTGGACAAGAACATCCTTTCTAGAACTCCTAAGTCTGTGATCGGGCAAAAGCTGAGTGGTTGTGTAAGGACACTGTCATTAATTGGTTTACCACCACAATGAAAAACATAAACTTTAACTACACTTATTTTATAAGAATGGTGACAACTTTGGGTATCGAATCCATAAAGAACGTGTTTAAAATTCAGTTAATTTATTGCTTCACAAAAAAAAGGGTAAAATGTGATCTTTTGGTTCAAAAGGTTTTATACTACAATTCATTTAAACCAATATTGAAACTAAATTAATTGACAAGAATGAAAGCTATAGATTGAGAATCATATCCCTCACCATGGACTGATCAGCTCGAATGGTTACATTGAAAGAAAATCATTTTCAAGATCAAATCTCATTTGAACAATTAATAAAACTTAGAGTTGTTACCCTCTAAATTCTCATAAAAGCTTAGTTTGAGTTTGAATTCAACAAATACTCTCTAAATTACACATGAAAGGTCATAAATATGGAGCATACATGATATCATCCATTAAGGTCCTAGATGCAAGACCAAGAACAAATTAACCTATCAAAACTAGCCTAACCATCATACCATAGCGAAAAAAATTAAATAATCCATGTCGAGTTCAATAATCTCAACCCAATTTAATTATCTAGAAAGCATAACAAATGTTAACTACAACTTAAATGAAAGAAAGAGATAAGACTAATTAACAAAGCATTTAAACTATTTATGAAAGGTTGAGTTAAAGAAAGAAGAAGATGAATAGTAACTTACATACCCATTAATACAAACCCTATGAGAGAGATAGGGAAGCTCTCAAACCTAAAACCAAAATACATGAAATATAATATATCCAATAATAAACTATTTATAGTAAGTAGATTAAATCCAAATAAAAGAAAGAAAATATGAAAAAATATCTGTGATCTCAAAGGTTAATCGATCAACTTGGGGTTGATTGATCGTGTCATGTGAATCTAACCTCAATGTAATCAATCTCTTCACAAAATAAAGGATGCCCGAACGGTCGATAAGCCTATCAAAAATTCATATCCATGCGCACAAGTATGCATTAAAATAAAAAGGGTCGATTGATGGATGGGGGGGTCGATCGATCAAGCCCCTTTTCTACCAACACTCTATTTATTTCAAATAACAAAGGGAGCTTCGAGAAAACGGGCATAACTCAGTCATTCAGAACCAGAATTTCGTACTATTTATAGCCACATGAAGCTCACTCAATGATCTACGCTTCCATTAATTTTCTCCAATCGGGACATGAAGTCATAATTTATGAAAATGCCCCTAAAATAGGGATTTGAGATGAAACTTTCCCAAAAGTCATCCAATTGCGCACATTGCATCCCAAACACTTACAAAAGCTTAAATAAACCTCAAAAAGGTCTAAAAATGAAAAACAAGGGTTATACAGTAAATGAACATAAATATGGGGAATTAATGAATAAAAGTATGCTATATTGCATATGAATAAATGATGTTAAATGCAATATTTAAGACTAATCACACTCCTTAAATTACATATTACTAGTCCCTAGTGATGGAACAAAAAGATAATCAACCCAATAAAGAAACAAAATAAAAATAATATAGTACAAATGATAGAATATCACTTTCATGGGTACACAATTGCATTTAGCATATGCAATAAGTCGTTAAACCCTTAATTCACCCTAGTGGATGAGTGTTATATTGAGAGGGTTTCCAGGGATGAAACCCAAAAATATCAAGTTTACTCAAAATATTTTCCCAAATAACCACTATGCCAAGCTCAACAACAATTCGAATTTCATGAGTTATTAACAAAGAAAATGAGAAGTTTGCCCAATAATCTGAAGTTATCAACATTAAAAGAATAACTTCATAGGATTGAAACCTTAACTATGTGTGGTGTACGTGCACATGGATATGTTTTAGTTCGATAAAAACTCCTATAATGTAGATAATAATTAAAGCATGCTTGCATTCAATCCTTTTTGGATATTAGACTCAATAAATTAAATCGCTAAGAACGGGGTGTAATCTACACGGGACATGCGGGAATAAAGAGTAAATGTAAAAGGAAGTAAGGCCACAAACATGTAATCAATAAAGAACGCTATATATAAAATGAAAAAGGCAATCGCATGAATATATACTCTTCATTAAAAGAGATAAATGTGATTTAATGGATTATCGCAACTATTTACACTTTTGAATCACAATTACCTTAGGATCTTATAGGATTTTTAATGACTGTAATGTAGGTTTGGAGTTAAGGTTATGAAAGGAATGGTATATTTACGAATTTAAAAGGTTTATTGAGAATACTCGGGTTAATAAAAAATCGCAGACAATTTCAAAATTAGAATATATATTCCATAACAAGCAAAGGATATAACAATGGAGTATGAATAACTTTATTCTTTGTAATAACTATGGGATTATTACTCTTTTTTTTAATCCCTATCTTTTTCTTCTTTTTCACTTCTTTTGTTTTCTACTATTTTTCTTTCCCTTTCCATTTTCTTTTGCTTTCTTTGGACGCAAGACAAAAAGTCAACGCATTTGCTTAATTGCAACCACGAGACAAAAAATCATAAAATCCCAAGTATAATTATAGACAAAGGTATGGAAGGTGTATATATGGTTTAAAACTCCAACGTGGAGTGGGTTAAGGTAATTTGGGTGATGAAACAAAAGGTTATATTTAGGATCAAAGGGGTTGAGTAGGGAAAATGTATACGGTGAGATCAAGGTCAATATGGGATAATTAATAAATAGGGACTATGATACTTTCCTAAGGTTTACGCGATTCTCGAGTCAAAACAACATTGAAAATCATGCTCAAGTAACACATTTCATAATGAGCTCAATTAATTAATGATTAAAGAAAGAATAAATGACATTACCGATAACTTTAACGTTTTTAAAAAGTAAAGATTAATGAATGCAACACTCACAAATGAAGAAAATCACACAGCTCACCAAGTTTTAGTGTACGTAAAGCAACATAAGATCACCAAGTTATAATTGTCCTACCAAATCATTTAACAAGAAATGATCATGTGCTCAAGGGGTCAAAGTTTCAATTCATGTATTAATTATAAAAATTGATAATTTGAGGACTAAAGTCTAATAACATGAAAGAAAAGGAACATGCATCATTGATTTAGCAATTAGATAGGGAAATTATTTAAGTAATCATTGGAAACAAGAGCAAGAGTTAGAAGAAATAGAAAAAATAAAGAATATATATTAAAAAAATTACATAAAAGCATACTTGGGAAAACATAAATCCAATCAATGAACTTAAAAAGCAATGGGAAGCATATTCCACACCCCTAACTTAAATATTGCATTTTCCTCAATAAAAAGATAACACACTTTCATAAGAGGGAAAGAGATATGTTACCCAACATCGAGTGATCTTGGAATACACAAGTCCATTAATTCTATAAAAACATATTAGAACCAAGTATAATAAAAAAGGAACAAAAACTTTAACTAATTACACTAGACAATAATTAAAAAAATCAAATTACTATGTACATTAAAAAATCTAACTTCTAATCTAGATATAAACTAGAAGTTGAAATTTTTTAGGGTCTACCCATAAAATATTTTGACTTGCGAATGAAGGGAAGCATCCAGCTTGCAATCCAGAGTTACTGCTTCAACAATCAATTGAGCTCAGGAAGTCAGGTTAAGACGTCGACTTATACAGGCCCGAGGAGATTCAAAATCATTCTTGTCTTTAGAAGTCAATCCCACTAAACTACACTTGTACGCTTGACATTAAAAGTAGAGGCAAGCGGAGTCAAAGGTCGAGCCTCAACTAGAAAAGGGGGACAATCATGCCAATCCAAGCATAGCAACTAGAAGCCCACTCTACCTTTCTTTCCTTACCATAGACTTCGTTATTCAAGGAGACCCATGCGCATTTCCTTTGTTCTGTGCTCTTGAACCCTTGATTCCCTTCTGCCTCTAGCTGAAGTATAGGCCATTGATTCAATCTATCTTGATGGGATTTTTGCTTTTGTTGAGTGGTATAAAAGGGATTTCAACCCGGGGATTCTCCCTATCCACCAACCAAGCAAAGCAAGCCAGGCAACAAAGATTGATCCATTTGGGGACTTTCCCGGGGATGGGAGTCCTTCATACGAGGATTCACCCTTAAAACTCGAAAGAGGGTCCTACCTTACACTCACAACAACAACAAGAATAGACTGAGCCAATTAGATGTCATCGCTCTGAGAGTAAGGCTTCACTCCACCTCGCTACAAGATAGGGTCATTCACATGAAAGAAAAAAATTAATCCTTTCTTCTCTTCTTTTTCTTTCTAGAGGGGGAAAGAGAAATAGGTTCTTACGGAGGGGGAGGGGAAAGCTTTGGGCCTACCTATCCCGATGGGACCCCATAAAGGAATGGGAGCTGTTGAGAGGTTCCAGATTATCGAGGGGGAATGAATCATCACCAAAGGTTTGGATTAAACGGGGAAGAGTACAAATGGGACTTAAATGTGATAGCTTGCATATTTTGATATTGGAGGTGACCAGTTCCCTCTACCAAACTATGTCGAGCGTCGGCATTAAAATACCATTTCTTAGCATGTGACAGAAATATGAGACATTAAAAACTTTTTTCATAGAATATAATTCGAATTTAATCCAATGCATATAAATATCCACACAATAAATTCCACCACCATGATAACTCCAAAATAAAACTCAATTACAAAAGATAAATTAATACTTGAATAATATCATTTAACTGTAACTCCAATTGAAAAGAAAGCATAAATAATTATGGAACCAAATGGCCGACTAAATCCATAAACAATTGTCTCATAAATAAAACGACGGAATAGATAAATCTAAACTACTAAAGTAATAAAATAACTTCAGTTACACTCTACAAATATCCAATCCAATCTATGAAGCTATTCCAGCAACTATACCTAAAATGTTATTCAATGTAATGGGTTAGAGCCTACCTCGTGAATACCAACTACTCTTTCCAATTAGGATCCGTGAATCCAGAGACAAGTATCATACGATATTACAATAGAGTATTCTTCCCAATTTGGATTCGTGAATCTAGAGATAAGCATCATACGATATTACAATAGAGTATTATAAATTACGCGATATAAGAGCATGGGAGTAAAATAAAAAAATACTAGCTACCCACATAGCTAAGCCACCCCATTATTCAAGTCTACTTATGTGATTACAATAGTGAATTAGCTCTAAACCTCTATCTTACACAATTTGATATTTAATTGTTCTTATTAATGCGGCACCCCTATAGTTAGTCAACCTTTCTATTGATCTTGCATATACTCCTCACGCGCTTAAACACATCACACCCATTCCCCTCACAATAGCCAGTCAACCCAATTTCATTACTCTGCATATACTCATGAGGTTCCATGCACGAGACGTCACTACATCCAGTCATACCAATTATCGCTAGCCCTTCACATAGTCGTGATGTTAACATACGCCCACGTCACTATAGCCAATCAACCAAATTATCGTTAGCCCAGCACATACTTGCGATGCAAATTCATTTTAAAAATCATTCATTATCTGAGGCATTAATTATTTACTTTAGTCAAGTTTAATTTATTCTCAGTTAGCTCCACCTTTAATACGGGTATCACAACCTAAAACCATCCAAATTCCTATACCTAGAGATCACTAAACCATAAGTAGAATCTAGTGCATCACCTAGGAAGAATACCTACTAAAAATCACCACTTAGTCCTGGGTTAACGAAATTATGTAATAGCATACTATCTAACCTACCTAGGAAAATACCCAGTCGTTCAAACACTCACTAGCCCCATACCTAGAAAGTGTCAACAATAACAAAGTCCACCTACTACTCCCATACTTAGCAAGCAAACTATATAACATGTGAAAGTACAACTACTACCAATATCCCAACGCTTTCGCGATTTCAAAATATTACCATGAATAATCTCCATATAAATTATGTTTTAGTTTCACATTATGATCCTCTAAGTAATTTTACGATTTCAATTTCAAACATCTAATCATGAAATAACCAAGTTCTATAAAATAGTCACAAAAGTTGTAAAATTCTATAATTTCAATGCAAGTGATATATTACCAATTCAAACATCATTCCATTTTAACATGCGTATTAACAACATTACACAACAATAATTCCGTTCTACAACCTACACATCAATATCTTAATTTTACGAGTGAAAACATTATTCCAAGTTTATATTTTAATTCTATCATGCGAATTGTACCACAAATCTACCGTAACCCAAAGTATTAATATAAACATGCGATTGTTTCAAGTCTTTAATCATATTTTCAGATTTAATAAAAATAGCCCCATATTTACTTTCACTTTCCCTAATTAATCTTTCTAATTAATTTTAAGAAAACATGATTAGTTAAGGTTTATGCAATATTTAAAATATACAACAATTACGAGGAACAATAGAAGTATTCATGCTTGATAATAAGTCGCTTCGAAATTCTGATTATACGGTTACGATCCTCTCAAACAAAGACTCGTTCTTGGTTGTTCTTAAGAAAACTTGATTTGGATATTCAAAAATTAAGTTGAAACTTATTTTGATTGGGGTTTAGCTTTTGTAGAGAAGAGGAAAGAATAATTTGGGAGGCTAGTACCTTTTGAGATGAGTTAAAGGTATTTGAAAAAGTCTAAATCCAAGTTTTTTTTAATATAGGACATAAAGAGTTTGAAACCAGCACAAATACTTACAGACAACTCAATTCACCACTGAAAAGCGCGATGATGCGTGCGGGCGTGTGATATCGAAATAAAAATTATTTTATAATATTCGCAAGATTCCAATTTAAACCATATTCAATTTGAGTCTATTTTGGAACAAAATAAATACAGCCCAAAAACAAAAAAAAAAAATATTTAATTGAACACGGTATTTCAATTAAATCCTAAAAACATGAATCTAGATGATTTATCAAATAAATATATAAAGCATGTGACACAACATATCAGGAAAAATTCCCGCAGGGCAAAACCATATTATTTTCAGTATAATTTGTAAAGAACGATTTACACGGATTATAATGAAAATAAATGTGACATACGAAAATACCCGCAGGTGTCAGTTCCGATGTCGTCAGCTGGAATCTCCCGCAAGAATTCCAGATGGTCAGCAATGGAGAAGATACCGGCTTCTCCACAAAATACTCCTTGAGAGTAGAAATGACTTTGACGATTTATTGTACAGAAAACACCTCTTCAAGGTTCAATGATATGTGTATATTGTGTATATGTTGTGTATCTCAAATGGGAGGGGAAGAGAGCATAAATAGGGAGGCTTAGTGCTCATAAAAATATCTTGAGGAAGACAAGGAAAGCATAGGGCCGGAGATTACTCATCTTGTTCCAAAAGGGGGTCAAAAGTGGTGCAAGTGGAGACAGCATAATAGCACAAAAATTCTGCCAACCACAAGGGACCCGAACCGGTTCGGGGTCCTTGCGAACAGGTTAGCCCCCCCGAACCGGTTCAGGGAAAAGTTCTGGCCCAAAGGTTTAAACACTTAGAATTTATTCCGGATTTTTAAAGTTTTTTTCTCTAAATTCAAAAGGCCATAACTTCTTCACCGTAGCTCGAAATGAGGTGTCGTTTCTTCCAGTATCTTCGTTACGGCAAGCTCACCAACTTTCCGGTTGACCGGTCCTCCAGACGGTGGCAGTACAATTACCGAAATTTCCTTGAACATCCCAATCAAGCCCTTTTTACACGGTTTTGATTTCTCTTCCGTACCACATGCGTAAATCCCCTAAAATCGTGGAACGTGAAATCGTTGAGGCATATGTGGGACACTTGATAAATGCATGATTCCCAGAATTCGGATTGAGGCCGTCAAGTGAGATCGTGAACAGACGTGACTTTTGTAGCGGCGTACGACATACACAAATTAAACATTTCGGACATGATAAAAATGTCCTTACAAATCTCCCCCTATGTCTATGCCGATGCATATATAAAAAATCCGAATTATGCAAACTCCCCAAGACAAATCTCCCCAAACAAATGACGTATACAATAATATCCCCATTAAACCCTCGAACTGAGAATACAAATTGACATGTCACCAAACAAACATCACCATCTTCAAATCTTCAACACATTAGAAGCTCCCAAAGATTTTCTCATCAGGGCGTGTAATCCAATAGATATCAACTTTGTACCTACACACATGAGCAAAAGCAAATACCCGTGACACGCAACAGTTTGATTTATAATGATATGCAAAATCAAATATCCATTAAGTTTCAGAAAATCATAGATAAATCAAAAACAAACTTTTCTCCCCTTGGATTTTCTCCCCCATAATTCATTCTCCCCCTTTTTATGATGTCCCCAAATAGACATATATGAGAAGCATAAACATGGAAAATGTCACACACAAAAAAATATTTCTTTATCCTTTTAAATTTTCTATTTTTTTTTTTTTGTTTTTTAAAGAATCAAAGAATGTTCTATTTTTGAACTTTTCAAAAAATGTACAAAAATTATACAAAACGAAATCACACCATGAAAGAACACACAAACAACCAAGTCGGTGATAGCATAAATGTAGGGGTGTGAACACATTCGATAGGTAAATAAACTCAATCAATCATATGTGCACGATGAATACGTGAACTCCTAACGAATGAACATCAAAAGTATCCTTAGGTGTAAAATTGTTGAATTTAGATGACATCGTCTTAATCAAATCAACAAATCAAAGTTAAATGATTTCTACACCAATAACGTCCAAAACTATTTAGCGCTTTTTCAAGATTGTCAAGGACGTGCAAACCCGTTTAAATTTTCCAACCAAACTCCCTCAGATATATGTATTTTCTTTTAGAGGTGATAAACTAAATTCTCAAACTTTGGAGAATTGATGGTGAAACCTATTGGCCCATATTTGGCATGTATTTCTTTTTATTTCCTTTTAATTTTTCAGGCTCTATTAACCTCTTTGGACCTCGGATAATAAAATTCCTCAATTTTTTAGGTCCATTTTAACGGTGGATTTTGCGTAAAGGATATATATTTACCTTTCGCAGCCCTTCCCCGTTATTAAAAAAAATAGTCTCACCAAAAGGATTTTTACATGCACACCAATCTTATCAAGTTTTATCACGCTTGATTCGTTTTAGGGACATGATTGAAGTAAAAACACCTAACCAACATGTGATAAGACAAGTACAATAATCAAACAAATTCGTGCATGTGTGGAATAAAGGAATTCATGAGTCAAACATGTAGGAAGTAACACTTAAATACATCTTAATGACTCCAAACATTATAAAGCACAAAGATGACAAGATATATTGTCCCAATACACTATCAAATAGTCAAATAAAAAATATGGAATGATATTGTGACTTGGTCATCCTAAAATGCTCATCCATAAAAGGTGCAAAACAAAATACAAAAAATCTTTTTGGATTTTCAAATAATTTTATCAAAATAAAATCTTTTTGTATTTTTTTTAAAAAAAATTATACACAAAGTAGATATCATAACGTTAGCAAATATATATATCATGAATCAAAAACTAGTGTATGATAAACATGCGAACACAATCATCTATATGATATGGAAAGAGAAGAATCATGTGCAAGCAAACGAGAATCAACAAGTCTAAAATCTAGTGTATCCAAAAGTGATTTCCTAACCCAAGTAGATGTGAAACGTCGTATGGGGGCTTTGGAAAACACGGGAACACTAGACTTAAACTTCCAAGGACATCTTCCAAGATTAAAACAAAATCGCCTAAGGTGACCTTTCCAACCACAATGTGAACATGTGTAAACGGGAGGAATGTTACCTAAAGAGTGATATTTTCTAACGTCCTTGAGAATAATTGACCCTCTAAAACAAATAATGGTTTTGGCTTTAGCACTAGAAGCATGTGTACGAAATGAGCCATTACCATCACTGTCAAACCTACTTGAGTCTGTCAAATCATTTTTTAACTTCAAAATTTTTTACTCAAGCAAAGAATTAGACTCTTCCAAATTAAGGGACGCCTTTTTAAAATTTTCAACTATTCCTAAAAGCGCATCTCTCTCTCCCTCAATTAAAACAAAATTATCCCTAAGAGTCTTTTCACGTGCCGTAAAATCATCGATTAATTTTTTATCCTCGACGGCACAAATGGGAACTTGAGAGTTTAAGTCCTTTAATTATTTTTCTAAAAATAGGACTTTCTCATCACTCTCCTTCTTGGACAATTTTAAATCATTAAAGTCACGGTCCAAGGAAATAATTTTTTCACGAAAAACATCTATTTGAATTTGAACTATTTGCAAAATATCCATTGCGGATATAAAACGAGAATTTTCTTTTTCTAAAACTTTAATTCTTTTACAAAGTGTCAAATTCAAGAGTTTTAATTTTTCAGCATGTTCGTGAACAATTTCAAAAATAGGCACTTCGTTAGATGGGCGTTCCATTGGAAAAATTGCATATAAACACAAAGCGATTTTTTTTTTCTTTTAAAAAATCGATGTCACACAAATTTGCGAAAAATAGGAATACGCGATAAATTAGAGCAATTCGCTCTGATACCAATTTCAAAACGTGAGTAGACAAATTGTATCAAAAAGACAATCCTCGAAAAATCAGGATCACGTGATAAATTAGCGTAACCCGCTCTAATACCAATTTGAAAAGTGCGTTGATGAGCGCGGGGCGTGTGATATCGAAATAAAAATTATTTTATTATATTCGCAAGATTCCAATTTAAACCATATTCAATTTGAGTATATTTTGAAACAAAATAAATACAGCCCATAAATTAAAAAAAAATACAAATATTTAATTGAACACGGTATTTCAATTAAATCCTAAAAACATGAATGTAGATGATTTATCAAATAAATATATAAAGCATGTGACACAATATATCAGAAAAAATCCCCGCAGGGCAAAACCATATTATTTTCAGTATAATTTGTAAAGAACGGTTTACACGGATTATAATGAAAATAAATGTGAAATACAAAAATACCCGCAGGTGTCGGTTCCGATGTCGTCGGCTGGAATCTACAACAAGAATTCCAGATGGTCAGCAATGGAGAAGATACCGGCTTCTCCACAAAATACTCCTTGAGAGTAGAAATGACTTTGAAGGTTTATTGTACCAAAACACCTCTTCAAGGTTCAATGATATGTGTATATTGTGTATATGTTGTGTATCTCAAATGGGAGGGGAAGAGAGCATAAATAGGGAGGCTTAGTGCTCATAAAAACAGCTTGAGGAAGACAAGGAAAGCATAGGGCCGGAGATTACTCATCTTGTTCCAAAAGGGGGTCAAAAGTGGTGCAAGTGGAGACAGCATAATAGCACAAAAATTCTGCCAACCACAAGGGGCCCGAACCGGTTCGGGGTCCCTGCGAACAGGTTAGCCCCCCCGAACCGGTTCGGGGAAAAGTTCTGGCCCAAAGGTTTAAACACTTAGAATTTATTCTGGATTTTTAAAGTGTTTTTCTCTAAATTCAAAAGGCCATAACTTCTTCATCGTAGCTCGAAATGAGGTGTCGTTCCTTCCAGTATCTTGGTTATGGCAAGCTCATCAACTTTCCGATTGATCGGTCCTCCGGACGGTGGCAGTACAATTACCAAAATGCCCTTGAACATCCCAATTAAGCCCTTTTTACACAGTTTTGATTTCTCTTCCGTACCACTTGCGTAAATCCCCTAAAATCGTGAAACATGAAATCGTTGAGGCATATGTGGGACACTTGATAAATGCATGATTTCCAAAATTCAGATTGAGGTCGTCAAGTGAGATCGTGAACAGACGTGCCTTTTGTAGCGGCGTACGACATACACAAATTAAACATTTCGGACATGATAAAAATGTCCTTACAGCCACACTGCCCCGGTGCGAATCAATTCACCCCTAGGGTCGAATCGATTCATAACTTGAGTAGAGTCTAGGTTTGCCAATTTAAATAAAAAATTAATTTTTTTCTTATTTTTCCCCCTGATTTCAAATCCTATTAAAACCTTATTTCTTATATATCAAAACCAACATTTTTAAATATAAAAAATAACTAATTCAAATAAAAAAATATTTTTTCGATTTTTGATTTATAAAGAGATGTATTTATGATGGTCCAAAATTACGGGGTGTTACACCAAAAAAACCTAAATTTTCTTCCAAATATTTTTCCAAATAGAATGGGAGGTGGGGCACACTCAAGGGGAAATCCCATCATGAAACGATTTTCAAAAAACTAATCCTCGACAAGAATAGGGTTAAAGTCCTCAAGACTTTCATCCAACTCTTGTGTTATTTTTATTGGTTTGATAAAAAAAAAGTGAAAGAAAACGGTGAGGAAATATATTCAATAAGAAGGGATGACTCATCATCGCTCAAAGATTGAATTTTGAAGGATATAGGATCATTCTCAATGAAACGATCTTCTAAAATTATTTGAGGTGAAGAACAAGTCTCAACATCATCTTTGCTTTTAAAAAAATAAATCATTTCATTGCAAATGAATACTACAGTCGTTTCCTCCTGACTTTCATTTTCCATTATGAGTTGGGCCAAGAGAAGCATGGATTACTCCAAAGTAGGCATCCTTTGACCTAAAACATAGGAATCCTCACTTGGTTCAAAACATTCTTCATCTTCTAAAGTATCAAAAGAAAAATCATCATTTGAGTCAAATAATGCATCCAAATATTTTTCCTAACAATAATTTTCCTCACGATAATATCTATCAAAATTTTCATTTTTTAACTTTGTAAGTATGCACCAAATGACTTCGATGGTAGGGCAACTTCACAAAAAAAATTGAGATCTACTTTTGTAACACTTTCAAAATTATTAGTATAACAATTTTGAAGGTTATTGTTATAATAGTTCGGAGAACTATTATCACAATAGTTTTCAACATTGTTATTGTAATAATTTTGTAGCATTTTGTCAAGAGAAAAATTTTCAAAGTCCCCACATCCTTTGTATGATTTTGTAAATACTCACCCAAAGTCAATTTGCAATTACCATTGTTCTCCTTTTGCAAGTATTCACCAAAATTCATAGGTTTTGTGCGACTTTGAAAATTATTCGAATTGTGAACCCGTAACACCATTACAATTATCAAGAATACCCGAGTAAGACATGCTTACCATAAATGATTTGTCGATAAAAATTCCACAAGGTGGTGTGTGGATGATAAAATCAATGTTTCTTAGTGGTCAAATGCTCAAGTCTACAAAACAAATTAAAACAAAAAATACAAAAATATATACGAAATACTAAATCAATAAAATTTTAAGAAACACCATTCCCCAAAAATGGAGCCATTTTGATCGGGCGAAAACCAAGTGGTCATGTTAGTACACCGTCGTTAATTGATTTATCACTATATTATAAAAAACTAAACTTTAACTACACTTATTTTATAAGTATAGCGGAAAGTTCGGGTATCGAATCCACAATGAACGTGTTTAGAATTTAAGTGAGTCATTACTTCATAGATAAAAGTGGAAAAGATGATCTTTTGGTTAATCAGGACAAATATTAAAACTAAATTAATTGAGCAGAGTGAGAGTTATAAGTTGAGAATCATATCCCTCACCACAGACTAATTAGTATAAACGGTTATAGGCGAAGAAATTAATTTTCAAGATTAAATCTCATTTGGACAATCAATAAAACCTAAAGTTGTCACCCCCTCAATTCTCATAAAAGCTTAGTTTGAGTTTGGCATCAACAAATACTCTCGACATTACACACTAAAGGTCGTAAACATGGCACATACATAATATATTCCATTAAGGTTCCTAGATGAGAGACCAAGAATAACCTAAACTATCAAAACTAGCCTAACCCTTCATACTATAGCAAAACAACTAAATAGTCCACGACAAGTTCAATAATCTAAACCCAATTTAATCAGCTAGAAATCATAATAAATGATAACTGAAACATCAATGAAAGAAACCAATAAACAAAGATATAAAACTAATTAACAAATCATTTAAACTAATTATGAAAGTTTGAATAAAGGAAAGAAAAAGATGAATAGTAACTTGCGTACCCATGAATACAAACCCTAGGAGAGAGATAGGAAGCTCTCAATCTGAAATATAATATATCAAACAATAAAAACCCAACTTGCTATTTTATAGTGAGTTGATTAAATCAAAAGAAAAGAAAGAAAACATGAACAAATATCTTTAATTTCGAAGGGCCGACTGATCGACTCGGGGTCGTTAAATCGGGTCATGTGAATTCAGCTCCAATGTAATCAATATTTTCACAAAACAAAGGAGGACCGATCGATCGAGCTAGGGTCAATCGACTGGCCTATCAAAAATTCATCTCCCTACATACAGGTATACAAGAAATAACAACGTTCGATCGATCGGGGGTGGTCGGGTGTAATACCCCGTATTTTTGGCTATATTTATTTTTGGGATTAATTAATTAAATGCGTATTAATTAGAAATTAATCCGGGTTAAAAATACTAACGAGATGCGAGTTGGTATTTGATTATGTGCATACATGTTTTATATGAATATTGAATTATGAAAAATTTGTCGTGAGATTGATATACGGCATTTTGAGAATTTTGTTGAGATGCGTGTGACCGCCACGTCATGGTGTATTATTTTAATTATAAAAGTGAATTTAAATTCTTTAAACCGTATGGTTGTTTTGAGTGTGCCAACGCGTCCGGAAAGGTCGAGATAGTCAGAAAACACTAGCCGGGGGTGTAGTTTGGGTTCCGGGGTATTTTTAGGCCATACCGGCAATATAAAGGGTATTTTGGTAATTTCGTATTTTTAGGAAATAAAAATGACGAAAATTAGAGGAGTAAATCTGATTGGGAATAGACCCACTAAACCCACTAACCAACCTTTAATGACCCAATAGGCTACGGACGTTATCATTTAGGTTTCCAACTTTCCCAAAGAAAACCCTAGCCACCATAACCACCTTTGGAGAAGATAGCTTGGAGAGGGAGAGAAAGAGAAGGAATTCTGCAGAAATCTTTACAGAAATCAACACCAAATTCAGAGACAATAGAGGCAAGTGATTTAAATTCTTTTAATTCAGAGAATGTTTCCTCCATGTTAGATAATTTGATGATTTACAATTGTTCTTGAAAGATAAATGAAAACCCATGTTGTTTGGACATAGAACTTGAATATTGAGGACAAATTGCATGTAGAACCATATAGAGATGATTGTTCTTGTGTTAGTATACGTAGGATGTAATAAAAACGAATCTAGAATGGAATAATTGATGATTACAAATTCTAGGGTTTATGTTCTTGAATAATTGGGGAAAAAGTGTAGAGATTTATATTTTGATTGATGTTAGAGTGATTTAATCCTTGAAAACGTGTTAGGAGGTGACTATAATATGTTTAGGATTGATTAGAGACCTTAAAACAATCATTGGGACTAATTTTAGAGGAGATTTGAGGAGTAAAATTGATGAAAAACGAAGAAGAAAAAATCTGGGTTCGATCTGGTCGTTCGTTAGAAGAGCCTCCCCAGGTCGTTCGAACGAAATCGTTCGAACGAGCTTCTAACAAATTGACCAGTCGCTTCTAACGAAAGGGAACTTCGTTCGATAACTTCGTTCGAACGAGATCTCGTTAGAAGGTACAATTCGTTCGAACGAACTGGATCTCGTTCGAACAGCCTCGTTCGAACGAGACTTCTAACGAGCTGACAGTTTGATCTCGTTCGAATAGCCTCGTTCGAACGAGACTTCTAACGAGCTGGCAGTTTAGGCCTTTTTGGCCTGTTTTGATTTTTGGAGTCCCGTAAACTTGTTTGAGGGTAGAGTTAACATTCCTTTGATGATGTATTGATAGATTTAGGACTTTTGGGTTATTATGAGGAGTAAATTATATACGAGTGATTTAAATCAATGAACCGTTTGGGTTGAGACGTGAGTGTCTACTACGACGTGAGAATAAATTTAGGGCGCGTATGATTATAAACCGGAATCGTATAAAGTGTGTAAATTATAGATTGGTACGAGAATGAGAATAGTACTACGATTAAACTACGGGATTACTAAGACGTGTGTTTACTTAGTATTGGTATATGAATTGTGTGTATGACATACCTACCATACTTGCTATCACGGGAGGTTTGCGTTCGCTTAGGGCCCTCTAATCCTTGTGTTGCCCGGATTTAGACTGGTTACCTTGATGAACATAGGTCATAGAAAGACTTATTGGGATATTAATAAGTCCGCTGATCGTGGGAGCGTAGGTATGTGCGTGACCCATGTGATGTGACTGTGTCCGCCTCCATTATTTGTGATGCTGTTATCTGTGAACTATTTCTGAGAGATTCGGAATATGTAATCCTTATGTACGTGATGTACCGGGATGGATAGCAGAGTATGTGTGCACCGCAGCTTAGTTCTCGGGGTGCTTGTATTGTATATTTATGATGTGAATAATATGCACTTAATTAATGGGAACATTCATGTTAATGTTGTATATATTATTACGGTATTGTTTCGAGAAACATAACGGGTTAGCTGATAGTGAAATATATTGCATATTGAGCATCTGAGTTTACGTTAAACCCCTATTAAATTACGAGCGTTTTAATGTTAATAGAACCGAGTAATAAGGGTAGGACCTATGACAGTCTAGCTAGATATGATGTCACTTAGCTAGTGGTTTGTGTCGTGGTATATGGGTACTTACGTTAGGAGTGCACAGTTAGATGAGAGGTGAGAATATCATGTGAGTGCACATCCTAACATGTACTTTGCATTTAATATTTTAAATGATTTTTAAAGCACTTGCAGGTTTTTAAAATATCTCCACATTCGGGCTCTGACCCGTTTGCTTTCAAATCTATTTTCTTTGTAAAACCATTTTTAGGTGCCCAGCCACAAGGACACCATGCATAGGATACTCATTCTGGTGACGAGCTGTAGGTGTTTGTGGAAGCTACAGGGATTTTCTTGTAGACGCTTCTATCACTTGGATTCCAGATTCATTTTCTATCAGTTGTAGGGCATGTTGCCCATTTCTATTAGAGACATCTTTCCATTACAGTTTTCAAACTTTGGCATGTATTGTTTTAGTATTCGGTTTACTTATTTCAGTTGTGGGATTGTAGTGAGGTGTTTTTCCTCCAGACTTTATTAACTTTATGTGATGGTTATTCTTTTTACTTCAGTATGGTGAATGGTATTATTATTCTTCGTTACACTTGTTGCATGTTAATCAGACTTAAATTAAAATTTGTCAACTTACTTTTTAAATACTAGGTGGTTAGTAATCATTAAAATGTTTTCGACAGTGATGCTATTAACTGGACCAACTTAGCATTTTGAATTAATTTAATAAAGGAGTAGCTACCCGGTATTTAATTAGTCGGGGTGTCACAGGTGGTATCAGAGCATCAGGTTCTAGTGTCCTTTAGGATCTGACGGCTTATTATGTTTACGCTAAGTTTCTTTGATATAGAGACCTATATTTTAGGATTGTTGTACTCTTTTTGTGTATGCTTTGTTCTTCAGCTATTTTAAGTTTATAATAGCGAACTTATAAACTTTGTTCTTATTTCAGATGCCTCCACGACGTGCACGACGAGTTCCCAGGGATGCAACGCCTGAACCCCAGCCCGCTCCAGTTCAGGGCATGATGAACGCCGCTGAGGTTGCAGCTATAGTAGCCCAAGCGGTAAATACCGCAGTTGCCGTTGTTCAGCAGGCACCACCTCAGGCGCCGGTTGCTGCGCCAGTACAGGCAAATGCATTCCCGTCTGCTTGGGAACTTGTATGTGACGCTTTTCAGAAAGCGCATCTGCCAGAGTTTGCAGGTAGCTCAGATGTGGTAGTCTCGAGCCAGTGGAGGAAGGATATGCAGAGGCACTTGAGGATGTATGAGTGCACGGATGTTCAGAAGCAGGTGTTAGCTACTTTCAAGCTAGTTGGATCTGCACTGCAGTGGTGGGAGTCTATTACCACCATGGAGGAGAGGGATACTCTCACTATTCAGGACTTCTGGGTGCGGTTTGACCGCAAGTACTTTCCGTCGGCTGTTCACACGGGAATGAGGAGAAAATTGATGAGTCTAAGGCAGGAGGGTAAGACCGTGGCCGAGTATGAGGCCGAGTTCACGAATCTGTTGAATATCGTTCCAGATGAGATACCAACAGAGAAGAAGAAGATTGAGAAGTTCACGGACGGGTTGACATGGAGGATCCGTCAGCATCTGTTGGGGAACCTTTCATTGTCCACGTATTCTGATGTGGTTAACGCTTCTTTGTTACACTGCCAGGACCACCGCTTTCATATGGCTGAGGGCAAGAGGTCGGGAGAGTCTAGCCATCAGGGCAGGACTGGAGGACATGGTGCCGGTGGGGCACAATCTGTTCAGGGGTAGAGACAGGGTGAGCAGGGTACCCAGTAGGGGGATCAGAAGAGGTTCCAATCAGGGAACTACAGACAGGGACAAGGAGGTTTCCGGCAGGGCCATCAGGGTCCAAACGACCATTAGGGCCAACAGGGGCAGAATGGGCAGCAGTTTCACCAGGGCCAGCAGGGCCAAGGGAGGAACGGTAACGGCCACTAGGACCGGGGGCCGCAGGGGCAGAGAGGAGGGAACTTCCCAGGGAAGTGTTTTGTTTGTGGCAAGACTGGCCATAAGCGACAGGATTGTCCTGATAGGGGCAGGGCCCCACAGCAGCAGCAGCAGGGTGCTCGCCAGGAGCCACAGAGGCCTATGTTTCCCGCCGCTCTCCCCGCACCGCCACAGATGGCAGCATTGCCACCCATTCCAGCAGTCTCAGTTCAGCAGGGGCAGCTACAGTATGGACGTATCTACAACGTCCACCAGGCTGCAGTTCCACAGGCACCGCCCGCGATTGAGGATACGTTTCCTATCCATGGCACTATGGGTCGGGTATTGTTTGATACGGGGGCTACACATTGTTTTATAGCTACACACTTCGCGAAAGCTTTAAGATTGTTAGCTACGGCAGAGAGCACAGTGACGTGTGTCGACTCACCATTGGGGAGTGGGTCACTTATTTTCTTTATATACCGGGGAGTGAGGGTAGAGATTGGTGGTTTGGTATTACCTGTAGACATGTTGGTATTAGATATGCATGTTCACGATGTGATTATCGGTATGGATTGGCTCGTAGCTTATAGGGCCATGATTGATTGCTTCAGCGGAAGCATTGTTTTTGCCATTCCGGGGCAAGAGATGTTTGTAGTGGCGATGCCTCGCCCAGAGGGAGGATCGACCGCTCATATGTATTACATTGAGGAGGATACCTCTAAGGAGGTAGTAATTCCTTTAGATTCTATCCCAGTAGTCAGGGAGTATTCGGATGTGTTTCAGGAGATACCAGGCTTACCCCCCAGTCGAGAGATAGACTTTGTTATAGATTTGCTACCGGGTATGAGACCTATAGCACGCGCACCGTACCGTATGGCTCCAGCTGAGATGAGGGAGTTACGGGATCAGATAGAGCAGCTGTTAGGTCAGGGCTTTATTCGCAGGAGTACCTCACCTTGGGGCGCTCCAGTTTTTTTTGTGAAGAAGAGGGACGGTTCACTGAGATTGTGTATGGACTACCGAGAGTTGAACAAAGTCACGATACGGAATAAGTATCCGTTGCCCCGAATCGATGACTTATTCGACCAGTTGAGAGGAGCTTCTTTCTTCTCGAAGATTGATTTGAGATCGGGATACCATCAGTTACGTATCCGGGAGGAGGATGTCTCGAAGACCGCATTCTTGTCAAGATATGGTTCTTACGAGTTTCGGGTTATGCCTTTCGGTTTGACCAACGCTCCAGTAGTGTTTATGGACTTGATGAACAGAGTGTTCAGGGATTTCCTAGACCAGTTTGTCATTGTCTTCATTGATGATATTCTGGTTTACTCCCAGACAGAGGAGGAGCACGCCGAGCATTTGAGGCAAGTTTTGCAGACACTTCGTCAGAACGAGTTGTATGCAAAATATGAGAAATGCGGGTTTTGGCTGAAGGAGGTCCAGTTTTGGGGACACATTATTTCCGACTGGGGGATATCTGTAGATTCGGGGAAAGTATCCGCGGTGAGGGAGTGGGGACAGCCCACGACACCGATTGAAATTTGTAGTTTCTTGGGCCTAGCAGGATACTACAGGAGGTTCATTCGGGGATTTTCGAAGATAGCGGGTCCTTTGACACATCTGACTCGTAAGGGTGTGCCATTCATCTGGAGTGATGCCTGTCAGATGGCATTTGATGAGTTAAAGGACAAATTGATCTCAGCACCTGTGTTAGCATTGCCGAGACCGGGAGTTGAGTATTTGGTTTATACCGACGCGTCTTTGCAAGGACTTGGAGGTGTATTGCAGCAGGAGAGGCAGGCCATAGCTTATGCTTCCCGTAAGCTTAAGCCTCATGAGAAGAATTACCCCATGCATGATTTGGAGTTGGCGGCAGTGGTATTTGCCCTACGGATTTGGAGGCACTATCTTTTGGGGGAGAAGTTACAACTATTCACGGATCACAAGTCCCTACAGTACCTGTTCACGCAGAAGGAGTTGAATATGCAGCAGCGTAGGTGGCTTGAGTTTGTAAAAGACTACCAGTTCGATATCCAGTATCACCCAGGAAAGGCTAACGTGGTAGCAGACGCGTTGAGCCGTAGACCAGCAGATGAGGTGGCAGAGGTGTGGAAGGCAAAGTGGAAGGAGTTGGGACACCAGGATGCAGTGGCCCGATCTTTCATGTCTGTGATAATCGTTACACCGTAGATTGTCACGAAGATAGTACGGGCACAGGCTAATGACTCGTTCTGTCAGGAGCAGATAGTTCGATTACTAGCAGAGGGAGCCGAGTCCTATACCGTTAGCTCAGACGGGGGATTACGCTTCAATGGGAGATTGGTGGTTCCGGAAGGGGAGGAATTGCGACACGAGGTGATGGAAGAGTCGCACGGCTCACGATTCGCGGTACATCCCGGAGGGGACAAAATGTATCAAGACATGAGACGCCAATATTGGTGGAGCGGTATGAAGAGAGATATCGCTGAGTTTGTTTCGAAATGCGCCACTTGTCAGCTTGTAAAAGTGGATCATCAGAGACCGGAAGGATTGCTACAGCCGTTGGAGGTCCCGGTGTGGATGCGGGAGAGCATATCCATGGACTTTATCACGGGGTTGCCTACGTCGTAGAGGGGTCACGACTCCGTTTGGGTAATTGTGGACAGGTTGTCCAAAGTCGCTCACTTTTTACCCGTAAGGACTGACTACACTACGGGACAGTATGCCCAGCTCTTCATTTCAGAGATTGTGAGACTTCACGGTGTGCCCCTAAATATCGTGTCTGACAGAGACAAGATATTTGTTTCGAGATTTTGGTAGAGTTTCCAGGAAGCCATGGGCACGGAATTGCGGTTGAGTACGGCTTATCATCCGCAGACTGATGGGCAGACCGAGCGCACAAATCAGATGTTGGAGGACATGCTACGCATGTGCATTATTGACTTCGGGGGTGGATGGGAGCAGTATCTTCCACTGGTGGAGTTTGCTTACAACAACTCCTATCAGTTTACTATTGGCATGGATCCGTTTGAGGCATTGTACGGTAGGCCTTGTCGTTCCCCACCATGTTGGTTAGAGGTGGGGGACAACAAACTGCTTGGGCCGGAAGTGATTCAGGATACTTCGGCAAGGATTGAGTTGATTCGGAGTCGCATTCGGGTAGCTCAAGACAGGCAGAAGAGTTATGCTGATGCGAAGAGATTTTTTAGGGAGTTCCAAGTAGGGGACCAGGTTTTGCTCAGGGTATCTCCTATGAAGGGGATTATGCATTTCGGGAAGAAGGGGAAGTTGGCACCAAGGTATGTGGGGCCGTTTCCTATTATTGAGCGGATCGGACCGGTTGCGTATAGACTTGGGTTACCGGAGCATTTGCATCGGATTCACGATGTGTTCCATATTTCCTCGCTGAGGAAATACCTTAGAGATAATTTGGATCATTCTCACATTGCTGTGGAGGACATCGATCTCCAGCCGGATAACTCCTACGAGGAGGGGCCAATTGCTATTTTGGACCGAAGTGAGAGGAAACTGCGGTCAAAGATAGTCCCGTTAGTGCGTGTTCAGTGGAGACATCACAATGTCGAGGAGTCCACATGGGAGCGCGAGGATGAGATGCGCGAACGTTATCCAGAGTTATTTTTAGCAGGTACTTTCGAGTTTCGAATTTCGGGACGAAATTCAGTTATTAGGGGGGAAGTATGTAATACCCCGTATTTTTTGCTATATTTATTTTTGGGATTAATTAATTAAATGCGTATTAATTGGAAATTAATCCGGGTTAAAAATACTAACGAGATGCGAGTTGGTAGTTGATTATGTGCACACATGTTTTATATGAATATTGAATTATGAAAAATTTGTCGTGAGATTGATATACGACATTTTGGGAATTTTGTTGAGACGCGTGTGACCGCTGCGTCATGGTGTATTATTTTAATTATAAAAGTAAATTTAAATTCTTTAAACCGTATGGTCGTTTTGAGTGCGCCAACGCGTCCGGAAAGGTCGAGATAGTCAGAAAACACTAGCCGGGGGTGTAGTTTGGGTTCCGGGGTATTTTTAGGCCATACCGGCAATATAAAGGGTATTTTGGTAATTTCGTATTTTTTGGAATTAAAAATGACGAAAATTAGAGGAGTAAATCTGATTGGGAATAGACCCACTAAACCCACTAACCAACCTTTAATGACCCAATAGGCTACGGAGGTTATCATTTAGGTTTCCAACTTTCCCAAAGAAAACCCTAGCCACCATAGCCACCATTGGAGAAGATAGCTTGGAGAGGGAGAGAAAGAGAAGGAATTCTGCAGAAATCTTTACAGAAATCAACACCAAATTCAGAGACAATAGAGGCAAGTGATTTAAATTCTTTTAATTCAGAGAATGTTTCCTCCATGTTAGATAATTTGAAGATTTACAATTGTTCTTGAAAGATAAATGAAAACCCATGTTGTTTGGACATAGAACTTGAATATTGAGGACAAATTGCATGTAGAACCATATAGAGATGATTGTTCTGGTGTTAGTATACCTAGGATGTAACAAAAACGGATCTAGAATGGACTAATTGATGATTACAAATTCTAGGGTTTATGTTCTTGAATAATTGGGGGAAAAGTGTAGAGATTTATATTTTGATTGATGTTAGAGTGATTTAATCCTTGAAAACGTGTTAGGAGGTGACTATAATATGTTTGGGATTGATTAGAGACCTTAAAACAATCATTGGGACTAATTTTAGAGGAGATTTGAGGAGTAAAATTGATGAAAAACGAAGAAGGAAAAATCTGGGTTCGATCTGGTCGTTCGTTAGAAGAGCCTCCCCAGGTCGTTCGAACGAACTCGTTCGAACGAGCTTCTAACGAATTGACCAGTCGCTTCTAACGAAAGGGAACTTCGTTCGATAACTTCGTTCGAACGAGATCTCGTTAGAAGGTACAGTTCGTTCGAACGAACTGGATCTCGTTCGAACAGCCTCGTTCGAACGAGACTTCTAACGAGCTGACAGTTTGATCTCGTTCGAACAGCCTCGTTCGAACGAGACTTCTAACGAGTTGGCAGTTTAGTCCTTTTTGGCCTGTTTTGATTTTTGGAGTCCCGTAAACTTGTTCGAGGGTAGAGTTAACATTCCTTTGATGATGTATTGATAGATTTGGGACTTTTGGGTTATTATGAGGAGTAAATTATATACGAGTGATTTAAATCAATGAACCGTTTGGGTTGAGACGTGAGTGTCTACTACAACGTGAGAATAAATTTAGGGCGCATATGATTATAAACCGGAATCGTATAAAGTGTGTAAATTATAGATTGGTACGAGAATGAGAATAGTACTACGATTAAACTACGGGATTACTAAGACGTGTGTTTACTTAGTACTGGTATATGAATTGTGTGTATGACATACCTACCATACTTGCTATCACGGGAGGTTTGCGTTCGCTTAGGGCCCTCTAATCCTTGTGTTGCCCGGATTTAGACTGGTTACCTTGATGAACATAGGTCATAGAAAGACTTATTGGGATATTAATAAGTCCGCTGATCGTGGGAGCGTAGGTATGTGCGTGACCCATGTGATGTGACTGCGTCCGCCTCCATTATTTGTGATGTTGTTATCTGTGAACTATTTCTGAGAGATTCGGAATATGTAATCCTTATGTACGTGATGTACCGGGATGGATAGCAGAGTATGTGTGCACCGCAGCTTAGTTCTCGGGGTGCTTGTATTGTATATTTATGATGTGAATAATATACACTTAATTAATGGGAACATTCATGTTAATGTTGTATATATTATTACAGTATTGTTTCGAGAAACATAACGGGTTAGCTGATAGTGAAATATATTGCATATTGAGCATCTGAGTTTACGTTAAACCCCTATTAAATTACGAGCGTTTTAATGTTAATAGAACCGAGTAATAAGGGTAGGACCTATGACAGTCTAGCTAGATATGATGTCACTTAGCTAGTGGTTTGTGTCGTGGTAGATGGGTACTTACGTTAGGAGTGCACAGTTAGATGAGAGGTGAGAATATCATGTGAGTGCACGTCCTAACATGTACTTTGCATTTAATATTTTAAATGATTTTAAAGCACTTGCAGGTTTTTAAAATATCTCCACATTCGGGCTCTGACCCGTTTGATTTCAAATCTATTTTCTTTGTAAAACCATTTTTAGGTGCCCAACCACAAGGACACCATGCATAGGATACTCATTCTGGTGACGAGCTGTAGCTGTTTGTGGAAGCTACAGGGATTTGCTTGTAGACGCTTCTATCACTTGGATTCCAGATTCATTTTCTATCAGTTGTAGGGCATGTTGCCCATTTCTATTAGAGACATCTTTCCATTACAGTTTTCAGACTTTGGCATGTATTATTTTAGTATTCGGTTTACTTATTTCAGTTGTGGGATTGTAGTGAGGAGTTTTTCCTCCAGACTTTATTTACTTTATGTGATGGTTATTCTTTTTACTTCAGTATGGTGAATGGTATTATTATTCTTCGTTACACTTGTTGCATGTTAATCAGACTTAAATTAAAATTTGGCAACTTACTTTTTAAATACTAGGTGGTTAGTAATCATTAAAATGTTTTCGACAGTGATGCTATTAACTGGACCAACTTGGCATTTTGAATTAATTTAATAAAGGAGTTGCTACCCGGTATTTAATTAGTCGGGGTGTCACATCGGGGTCAACCAATCGCGCCCATGTTTCCAGCAACACTCCATTTTTGTCAAATAACTAAGGAAAATTTGATAAAATAGGCATAACTCGATTGTTCAGATCCAAAATGACACGCCGTATATACACATATGAATTTAACTCAACAAACTATGATTTTATGGAATTTTTCCAATCGAAACATGAAGTCTGAATTTATAAAAATGCCCCCAAAGTTACGATTTGAGATGGAACTTTTTCGAAATGCATCCAATTGCGTACATTACATCCCCATTATATATAAAAGCTCAAATAAATCTTGAAAAATGCCTAAACATGGTGAACAAGGCTTATAGAGTAAATGAGCATAAATATGGGAATTAACAGACATAAGTATGATATAATGCTTAAGAATAAAATGTAATATTTAAGACTAATCAGTCTGCATCCATAACTTGCATGTAGAGGTGGTGATTGGACAGATGTGAGGGTGGGGATCCCATTACTTTAGACATCTTAAAGTTGAGCATCTTGAATTTATTTAGTAGACGAGCCTCGGGATAAAGTGACATCTTCTTGATATTACGTAACTCTTCAGAGAGGGTTTCATCTTGCCAATGGCCTCCTGGAGGAGATGGAACTCAATCTAGACATACATTATCTCTTGATTTGGTGATGAGAAGAAACCTCATTTGTTGGCAGGAGAAATACTAACTTTACCCCGGGGAGGTACCTGATAAGTGGAGTGAGGATCCTTAGAGTACTTATATAGGTCTTAAAGAACCCATGGGGAGAAAATGGAACTTGGAAGTAAGGGGCTTCGATATTAATTGGGGGAATGGGGGCTTGAACTGGCACGGGCAAATATCACAGGTTTGTTGATATCAGATTAACCGTTTTTGGGGGAATACCGGTGTTAGGGGGAGGGGGTTCCTTAGTTTCAGTAACCCGTAGCCATATTTATGCTTGTCCCACTACCCGAATCTCAAATAACATGGTACTTTGGGATGCCGTGATGTTTTGTACTAACAATTGATCCATTATAGATGGGGATTAATCATCATACGTAGACATGGAGAAAACTGTAGAATAAACCTAACAATCATGGGTAGGAAGTTCATTAATAAAAAAATAGGTAGGCACATACGGAGCACGCCCACGTGATTCCAGGGTAAGCAGTTTCTCGATAGACAGAGGGTGAGGTTAACTACTGGAAAAAGGCAGAACACCTTTATTTAGGATCTTAAGACAAAAGGACTGACATACTGATATGGAAAACACGAAGAAGGACTCATATATATATATATATATATATATACTTTATGTGGGTGGTATTTTATTCTTTTTATATTTTTTAGTTGGTAGTATTTTTCGTCGGGTAAAATTTGAGCAGAATTATATTAAATTCGGGTGAATTTGGGTGAGATCTCGACCTTCATGCGAGGAGTGAGGAAATAATAGCTAGAGGCATGTTATCTGTGGCTATCCCGAGATGTTCCCCCTCCTCGGGGTGCTTTCGGGGGATAAAGAGGGAGAGATAAAAGACTCGCGCCCCGCGCCCTTCGCTACATCGTGGGGTGCTTCGGTCGTCTTCGATTTTGGAGTGATATAAAGAGATAGAGTCGCCAATCTATTTTGCAAAAAACATGCAAAAGAACATGTCGCCGCCTCGAGAGATTGGCATCAAAGACAAACTGATGCTTGCAAAACCAATAGTTCAGAGGTTCGGGGGCTAAGTTACGAAATGGAAAGGTGTTAGGTACCCATCCATCCTTTTTAGTCTCTCATGGGCTTATATTACTATTTTCCTTAATTTCTCCGTGAGGTGTGTGCGCGTGTATATATAAGTGGAGATCGAAATTGCTCGACTCACATCATGGAAAAAATAGAGTAAGGTCATGCATAGGAATGTTCCCAAAATAATAATTAGAAAATATGATGTGTGTATTTATCGAGATATTGATTATGTTGATGAAACGATAATATGTGTTAGATAAGACACAAGTATGAATCACAAGTATGATATATGAATAATATATGGATAAAATAGAAAAAAATGAAAATAGAAAAATAAGACTCGAGTCTCGAATTTTAGCCCGAGATGCTTACGTAGCCTATAAAGGTATCAAAGTTCACGTAGTTTGCACGCGGAACAAGGATGGGGTTTATCCCATAGATCCAAATGAATTATTCGTCCGAATCGTTATGCCATTTTCACAAAGAGCAGATCGTTGGAAAGGGTTTTTAGTGCCCTTCGAGGATTCATTAAGTGACCAGGAGTGCTCGGTGGCCTCCATATCGATTTTCGGTAGTAAAATGGTTCGTTCATCCGAACATTTATGTTGATTTGTGCACGGGGCAGATCGTTGGAAAGGGGATTCAAAGACCTTCGAAGATTCATTGATCTTTTTCTCTAAAGATGGAGTTGAGTAGAGTCAAACGGGATTCAGGAGCTCTCTATGGCCTTTAGATCGATACTCGGAGTATGACCTGGGTTTTTTAGTGAATGGGGAGGCACTAGGGACCTAAGGTGAGACCTAGGTGGCCTTAGAATGTGGAGTCTACAGAGCCCCTTGACGGGTGAGCTTGGAACAAGTAAAAGTCACCGAATAAACACCACATGATGTTTAGGAAGAAGGTCAATTCTGCGGACTAAAGTGATGAGGATGGGCATTTCAGAGGGCCGAGGTCGATTCTGAGGACCTCAGTTAATGCTGGGGCTGGTTGATTTTGTAGGCCGAGGTAAATTTTGAGGACATAAGGTTATGGAAACAAATCTTGAGGGTCAAGGTCAATTATGAGGACCTTAGGTACGAGCGACCTATTCTAACGGACGAGGTCAGTTTAGAGGACCTAAAATGAAGGCGACCAATTCTGAGGGTCGAGGTCGATTCTGAGTACAAACAATTATGAGGGTGGAGGTCAATTCTGAGGACCTTAAGTTGGAGCAACTAATTCTAAGGGTGGAAGTCAATTCTGAGGACCTTAAGCTGGAGCGATCAATTCTGAGGGTCAAGGTCACTTCTGAGGACCTTAAGTAGAAGCGATCAATTCTGAGGGTTGAGGTTAAGTCTGAGGACCTTAAGTAGGAGCAATCAATTCTGAGGACCTTAAGTTGGAGTGGCCAATTCTGAGGGTCGAGATCAATTCTGAGGACCTTAAGTTAGAGTGACAAATTCTGAGGGTCGAGGTCAATTCTGAGGACCTTAAGTAGGAGCGACCAATTCTGAGGATTGAGGTCAATTCTGAGGACCTTAAGTTGGAGCGACCAATTTTGACAGTCGAGGTCAATTCTGAGGACCTTAAGTTGGAGTGACCAATTCTGAGGGTCGAGGTCAATTCTGAGGAACTTAAGTGGAGACTTGGGAAATAGCTCTCTTGGGGAATTTTAAATTTACCTTTTTTGAGACTGTACTAGGGAAGAAACATTTGTCTGGGGATTATATCTTTTTAGAGTAGTTCAAAATCTTAGTCTAGAAATTCCACTTGGGGAGAGAGTTGATAGCTTGAGGTTTGGGATTTCATTGGGGAACGTGTTGTTGGGGAGAGACGTTCGGTTAGTGCTTCTAGATCTGCCTAAGGGAAATTGGAGTTTTTTTGGGAAAAAGTTTAATTCGAGAATTCCTGCTGGGGAAATAAATAGGATATTACGTCCCCCTGTTGGGGAAGAATTTGACTTCAGCTGAGGTTTTTGGTATACGAGTGAGCTGATTTTTGGCATTTAAGCGGGGTAAAAAAATTATATTAATTAGGCTGGGGATTTGGGATCTTGAAAATGGTTTTATTAGTGAAGAAATGTTCCAATATTTATTTGGGAATTTTAGGAATTTTTCGGTAAATTTTTGTAATTTTCAGGCATTTTCTGGAATTTTTTGTACGAAATTTCAGAGGTAATGCCTATCGAAGGGCGATAGGGATTTCCAATTGGCAGTGGAACGATCTTCTGAGCTACCTTGGGAAGGGGAATATACAAGTGTCAATCGATTTGTGTAGGGGTTCAGCAGCTACTGGGGATTAATTACGAGGGTTTTCAGATATAGGTGGGTTGTAGACGTTAGATGCCGCGCAGGCGGCGTTGGGTAGGATTATTGAATCTATATTGGGAATATAGGTGACCTTTTACCCTTAAGGGATAGATCCTCGATATGCGACGATTGATGGTGCACAGAGGGTTATGGGGTGGATGAAGTGACATCCAATTTTGGTTCTTTCCCTTCGGGAGTTCTTGCAGATTCATTGTTGGCTGTGGGATCTTGGCATTGACCATATTGCATGCTTGATGTAGTGGCATTGTGCCTGAAAAGAGACTTAAAAAAAGGCAAAAAAGGATGCATATTTTTCTTGATTATATTAACTTAATATTTTACTCTACATGCACTTTAATTTGTTGTTGAGTTTTTATTTTGAGAAAAAGTAGGAGATTGTGTTTTTTGGAATAAATATAGGCCTTGGAGGCATAGTGGCAAAGAGTTTCCCTTTGAAATGATTTATTTTGGGGAAAATTGGAACAATGAGTTTTTTTAGAATTTTTGAGTAGAGGAAGGCCTTAGAGGCTTGGTTGGTATATGGATGAGAAGATAGAAAGCTTGGTTGTAAAGTGGGGCTTCTCGCCTTCGTTGAATTGTGTTGAATTTGGTGTGTTAAATAGACTATAATGATGTTGGAGTTGCTGCTTTGGGCTTAATTTCGAAGTTACTACTGGTGAGCGGGGACCTAATGATGGACCCTCAATTGCTGCTATTACAGCTTGGATGTCATATCGTCTCAATCCTGTGGCGGTGATACTAGCAGAGACCTTGGACGGTCTAGATGCTTTGCGGGAAAGCCATTCTGATTTTCTAAGAAAAATCTCGGTTATGTTGTTCATGTGGTTGGCTGGGAGATTTCGTTTGGCAATCCCACCTGAATATCCCTTGGTAGTTGTGTCAAAAAATTTCACTCGTTATTTCATTAGCTTTGCCCCATCCATAGAGAACTAGGTAAATTGGTTTGTGGAGCATGGAACTCGATGTCTGTGCTGGTCGGTGCCCTAGTGGGGGGAGTTACAGTCCATTCTCGAACTGGGGGAATATCGATATGTTTGGTTAGTTTGTTTTCGACAGAACTCCTTCTATTTCCCCTGGTGGCTCTTCCGTCAAGTCGGTTGGGAACAAATTGTGCCTTCTCGTACCCTGGATTTCTTCCTTGCAGAGGATTTGACCGGAGGCTTGCGCATACGATTGGGCTCTCTGTAGGAGAATCGTCGATCGTCGACTCGCCCTTCCTAATCTGTTGGTAGGGTTTGGCATATTTTTAGAGACTATATAAAATGGCAATGGAAGAGAGTAGTGGCTAAGATCTTGGCAGAGGAGACCGGACATAGATAGTTTGCCATATCTGACACTATGAAGGGGGGATAGTAGTTTTCTCTAGGCTGGTTCGAGCTTATCGTTCCATGAAGCACCTTTGGCATACCATCCAGACAGGGGATGTTTGGGGGCTTCAAGGAGCAAATGATGATGGGACTGGATCTTCTGGTAGCTGCAGGAGGGTCTTTTGTGAAGCTGGTGTTTATTTGAGGAACTTTTATGATGGTTAGGTGTTTGGTTATTTTTCATTTATTTTTGGGAATAAATCTGCGAAGGTTTGGTTAGTTTATTTATGAGTAGTTTTGTTTGATTTGTTTTTAGGACAATTTGGTTTGCGCGCGCGCGCGCGCGCGCGCGGGGGGTGGGGGGGTAGTTGTTTAACTACCTATGCTAATATTTCGTGTAATCGTGAAGAATTTTCCCATAATGGAACAATTTTTTTTAATTATATTGTTGTGCCTCTTTATGAGTTTTACATTTGAATCACCATACCAATCGCTAAGGCATACATAATCCTTTTGGTTATGTAAATGATAAAATTAAGTGTCCTTATCGATGGTAAGAAAAGAATAGCATTTTGAGAAAAAGAAGGGGATCGTGTCCATGTAAAGCGTATAGGATGCCTACGTACCTCTAGGTTTTTTAAAAACGTTTTGAGTTTCATTTTTGAAAGTAAAAGGTTTTTTAGAGGATCAGGTCCCACGCAGTTCTGAGTAGAGGGAAATGAGGATTTTTTTTTAGAATAGAAGGGGTGACAAGAGTGGTAGCGCACTGAAATTTCGAACTAGGGGTAGAATTTCTTTAGATGGTCTAGGTTGACTAGATGCGCCATCTTTTCTCCGTTAAGGCCAGTGAGCATAGTGGCGCCACCAGACATGATGTTCTTCACGATGTAGGTGCCACTTCAATTTGGCTTGAATTTCCCCAGGGGTCCCAGACGGGTTCTATAATTTCTTTGAAAACTAAATCACCTTCTCGGACACCACGATCCTTGTCTGTCTTGCTGAATGATCGCGCTATCCGGTGATGGCATCCGTGTATATGATAAAAAGCCTTTAGCCTCCTTTCATCTAAGAGCGATAACTCGTCAAGTCGGCTCTGATGCCAGTCTTCTTCGTTAACTTTGCTTTCAAGCATAGTGCGTAATGAAGGTATTTCTAGTTCAATGGGTAGGACTGCTTCCATGTCGTATACTAGAGCATAAGGGGCATCCCCAGTAGATGCTCAGATTAAAATACGATAGCCCAGAGGGCGTAAGGGATCCGATCGACCCAATCTCGATAACTCTTAGTCATCTTATTATTGACTGCTTTGAGGTTCTTATTTTCGGCTTCAATAGCATCATTGGTTTATGGTCTGTAGGTAGAAGATTTGCGTCTTTGAATACCATACTCATTGACTAATTTTGTGGCTTCTGTCTTAAAATGTAACCCGTTATCTGACACTAGCTCGTGCAGAACCCCGTATCGATAGATGATGCTCTTCCGAATGAATTTGGCCACCTTTTTAGCATTCAGCACTGCGTATGACTCAACTTTGACCCATTTGGTAAAATAATCAATGGCAACCAGGATGAACTCATGCCCATTGGAGGCTATGGGTGTAACTTTCCCTATGATATCGATACCCCGTGTGGATAAAAACCATGAAGAAGTCATGTTGTATAATTTTCACGGAGGTAAGTGCTGGAGATTGGAAAACTGTTAGCATTTAAGGCATCTCCGGACATAGGCGGTGTAATCTTAAACCATAGTAGTCTAATAGTAACCTTATCGGATAATTGTTTTGGCGAGCATATGACCGTTCATGTGGGGTCTGAATTCCCCGTTGTGGATCTTCTACATCATCTCTTTAATGTCAGCCCCTGCGATGCAGTATAAGTGGGTTTCATCAAAGTTTCTCTTGAACAGTGCTTTACTGTAGATAATGTATTGGGAAATTAGTTTACGTAGGGTTGCTCGGTCTTTCTTGTTGGCATCTTGGGGGTACTTACCATGCTTGAGGAGGCGCCAAATGTCGTAGTACCAGCACTCAATCATATTGGAGTCCTCTTCTGTGACGAGCTCAATGTGGTAGCAGTGGGTTAGTTTAGCTTGCTTTTGGACTATAAGGGGACCATCGTTATTCCCTCGGATATGTCGACCATTGAGGCTAAGGTAGCAAGGGCATCGACCAAGTTATTTCTTGCTCGGGGTAGTTAATGGAATGTGATATCTCGGAACTGGGAGGACATCTCCTTTAGGTGGGCGTAGAAGGGTCAGAGATTTTTATCTTTGATTTTCCATCATCTAAAGACCCAACTAATGATGAGGGCAGAGTCCTCGTAGACATCTAGGCATTGGATACCTTTATTGATAGCGACTTTGAAGCCTACGATGCATGCCTCGTATTCAGCCATATTATTGGTGCAGGGAAAATCTAGTTTGATGTCAATGGGAGTATGAGATTCATCAAGGGTAATTAGGATTATCCCAATATCGTAACCTTTTTTTATTGGTAGCGCCATCAAAGAACATTTACCACCGGAGGTTTTCTTGAGAGGTGCAAATGATATCTTCATTCGAGAATTCGGAGATCCAAATGTTGGTTTCTTCCATGGGTTAGTTGGCAAGGTATTTGGATATGTCTATCCCTTTTATGGATTTCTGCGTATGATACATGATATCGAACTCGACTAGCAATATCAACTATCGGTCCATTCGATTAAATAAGGTGGGTTTCTCAAGTAGGTGTTCGATAGGATATATTCGGGATACAAGTCTAATGGGAAAAGCGAGCATGTAGTGCCGTAATTTCTAAGTGACCCAGACAAGGGCGACGCATGCTTTCTCCAAGGTAGTGTAGTTGACTTCGTACCCGATCATAATAGATGGCCCTCTCTTTACTGGATTATTCAAGGTATTGGACAAGCAAAGCCCTAGTTGTAGTGTCTGTTACGATTAAGTATAGGAGTAGAAGGAGACCAGGTTGTGGTGGCATGAGTACCGGAGGTCGAGTAATATACTACTTGATTCGGTCAAAGGCTTCCTGAAAATCTTCATTCCAGACTTTAATTGAATCCTTTTGGATGATTTTGAAGATTGGCTCGCAAATAGAAGTCAACTGGCTGATGAACCGGATGATATACTGTAATTTTCCTAAGAATCCCTAGACTTCCTTCTCCGTTCGGGGTGGTGGAATTTTGAGTATTGCTTTCAGTTTGGTAGGATCTGCTTCAATCCCCTTCTCGCTAAACATAAATCCCAAAAGCTTTCCTTTGGTGACACTGAAGACATATTTTTGTGGGTTAAGTCACATTTGATATCACCGCAGTCGTTCACAGAACTTTCGGACAATAAGAATAAGACTATCCTGAGTCTTAGACTTAATAATCAATTTATCCACATAGACCTCGACCTCTTTGTGTATTAGATTATGCAATATAGTTGTGGCAGCCTTTTGGTAGGTAGCCCCTGCATTTTTGAGATCGAATGGCATAACTGTGTAACATAAGGATCCCCAAGGGGTGATAAATGCATTTTTTCTTGATGATCAGGGTGTATTTTGATCTGATTGTATTTGGCAAACCCGTCGACGAACGACTTGAGAGCGTAACTGATCGTGTTATCCACATTCATGTCGATATTGGGTAGTGAGTAATCATCTTTCGAAGAGGCTTTGTTCGAATACCGATAATCAATGCACATGCAGACCTTTCCTTCAGATTTTGGCACGGGTACAATATTGACTAGCCATATGGGATATTCGATCACCTGGATGAAGCCTACGTTCAAATGTTTGACCACCTCCTCTTTAACCTTGAGCGACCATTCTGTGCGGAGCTTTTACAATTTTTGTTTAACCGATTTACATTCCGTGAGAGTTGGAATCTCGTGTTGAGCTATATCAAAATCAATGTCAGTCATGTCATCGTAGGACTATGCGAAGACGTCCACAAATTCCTTCAACAATTCTTTGAGTTGTGCACGCTCATGCTCGTCAAGGGTGGACCCTATCCTAATCTCGCACAGTTGGATAACAGAACCGAGGTTGATAACAATAATTTTATCTTCATTCATTTGAACGTGATTATGTTGTTTGTTATTAACCTTATTAAGATCAGTTAAGAATTGTTCATTTGCAAAATCATCATCATCAAGAGTTTGATTATAATCAAGATAAGTAATGTAAAGCACACAACAGGATACTCAAAATCTTCATTTATTTCATTCTTAGGAAAAACAACGTTGAGAACCTCACCGAAGGAGTCCTCGATTACATTGTTATCATAAAAAAGAGGAACAATAAAAGGGGAAGAAATATGATAAACATCTTGGTTGGGTTGCATTTTAGCAAGTGGAACTCGTATAGTATTCCAGTTGAGGAGGGGTTCATCAGCAGTCTTGATTAGAGTGGATGGGTCCGATGATGTAGCGCTTGAGTGGATCATGCAGAGTGTCAGCGCTAGCATTTGCAAATTGAATGAATCCTCGAAGTCACTTATTTCGAAAACCCCTGTAACAGATGTAGTCTTCTCAGCGAGTGGTTTCACATGATGATGGAAGACTTCATCCCAGGAGTAACTGTCCTGGAAGAATATCTCCATACCTGGCTTCAATTTCTTATCCACATGATCATACCATGGTTCGGAAAATCCACAAAAAGGAAAATCTTCACCTTACTTGATGAATATTTCTTTCAAGGAATCTCCCGAAACAGTCTTGGCATTTTTTAAACTTTGCTTCAACTTAGTGGATCATTCTGAGTTACTTTAATAACGGTTGATAACCCAGTCCATATGGAAGAAAGGCCTTCTTCAGTACTATGGGTTCCAGTATCCCCTGTTGTCATCGTCTCATCCCCAGTTCGGGCATGAAGTGCATATTATTGAATATTCATATCATGTTGATATTTATATGAGGTTTGTGCTCTAGACATACCCTATTTTTGAAATCATCCCTTCCTGGGAGTGGAAGTGGTTCGACTCGAAAATCAGACGTAAGCATGTCATTTTCCCCATGTTGTATCTTTACTATCGGGTTACTGGTGCTTGCATTCTCGGGTTACCGGTGCTTGCATTCTCAGTATTATCATCGTCGCCCAAGATGTTGATGACCTGCCCTTTGGCGAAGAACTTAAGTTTCTGATAGATAGAGGAAGATACCCTTTTGATGTTGTGAAGCCATGGTTAGCCAATTAATAGGTTAAAACAAGAAGGTATGCCGATAACTTGGAACTCGATAACGAGATTTATAGGGACAGCCCTATTGTAAGCTTTATGGATCTCATCACCTCTTGACCTCTTAACGAGTATTGTTGTAAGCATGCACTGTGGTTGAAGTTTAAGCAAGGTCTCTTACTTTTAAACCCAAGCAGTTGAAGGTTCTTAATGGGAAAACATTGAGTGTTGATCCATTGTCGATGAGTGAGAGTGGGACTATCTTCTCTATTACTTCAACAGAGATGTTAAGGACATAGTTGCAATTAGGACTAAGCTTTGGGATTTCTTCTTCAGAGAAGGAAATCATTCTGGTAGAGGTTAAGGACCCGACCAGGTTTATGCCTTCTTCTGGAGTGGTGGAAGGAGGGACTGTGGGCCCGGTAAGCAGTTTTATTAAGGCATTTTGGTGTAGTTGGGAAGACATGAAGAGTCCCCACAAGGTGATGTTAGCATAAGTTTTCTTTAATTGGTCGAGGATCTTTCTCTCCTCGATGGTCATTTCTGGCATGGGGAGTTTTTCGACCACACCCTTTCCTTTATCTGTCCCTACTGACTGAGGAATCGGACTATGGTAGTCCCTCTCTTGTCATATGGTTCACGAAAGAGGGGAAGAACATAAACCCCATTTCTTCATCTATCTCGGACTATTCGGCCACTTTATTTATCTCTCCTAGCAGATCATCAAACGATACCACCCCACATACACTGATCACTGGACTGACATTTTCTTACCTTAGCTCTTCATCTCAACTATCAAACTCAATCCCCCATCCGGTGGTAACGATGTCATTTTTCCATGAGGAGTCGATACATTTCATAACCTCAACGACTTCTTCATATAGATCCTCGCACACAACGAGGAGATGTGGAAGTGAAAGGACCAACCGCCCTTGTAGCTTTAAGGCATCGAGTAACTCAGACATGTTGTAAATATCATTAGTATGTCAAAATATGTCTGCCATAATTTGAATTGCATCATCCAAACTTACTTCGTCAACGGATACCACCTAATTATCTGACTCTTGACCCCACTTCTAGGCTTTCATGAAAAGTGTGCTGAACTTTTGGTAGTCAATGGTCATTTTTCAAGACAATTTCATCCCAAACTCTAGAAGTTGGTTCAGGTCATTTTCTAAGAAGATGGCATTTGCATGATTTGGGAGTGGATTGTAAGTGGTTCTTGGTTTAGGATTGGTTGATGGGGCGATAACACCCCAATCAATTAGACCTTGGATTACATTTCGAAGATGGAAGCACTGATTAGTGGTATGACCGACATTTTGATGGAAATCACTATGGGCGTTGAGTTTGAAATTTTTAGGAAGTGGGCTTGGTAATGGACGAGGGTCCAATGGCTTGATGACATTTTGGCTCAATAGGGCTTGATAGACTTTGGAGAGGGGAGCATAAATCTCGGTGTATTCTTTTTTAAATGGGTTGGCATGACTTTTTGGCGACCAAGAGGTAGCAGTCTGTGAGATGTTATTGATGGTTGAGACTGTAGCAGGCTTCTCATTTTTTTTTGGAGTAAATTATCCGGATACTTTCTTTGGCTCAGCTTTTATCTTCGTAATACTTTCTTCAATCTCCAATCCTACTTCCCAGAGGGCTTAAAAATGTGGATAATACTGTCCTTCCATCATCATTCAGACACGGGGTAAGAAGTTTTTCTTTATAATACTAACTTGCTTCTCTTTGGAAGGTCGAGTGGTCATAGTGGTCGCTTTCTCCCTCCACCTTGCTATGAAATTGCTGATAGTTCCTTCGGGGTTCTTCTTGAGAATTCTAAATTATGGCGTGTAACCTCCACTCCTCGTTGTATTTATACTGCAACATGAATTTACGGGCAACATCCTCCTAACTGCGAATACTGGATTCCTCGAGGGATAAGAAATAATGAAGAGTGTTGTCTTTCAAAGTCTGTTGGACTATTTGGGCCATTATTTCCTCAGAGGCACCTAGGAGAGTCATGGCTCGGTGGTAACTTCAGAGATGAACAGTTAGGGGTCTTCTACCCCCGAACTTCTCAATGTTGGGCATCTTGAATTTTTCCAGCAACCTTGTTTTAGGGTAGGGGACATATGGGTGTAATCCATGTAGTTCCCAGAGAGTCGGACCTGGTCAAACTTTGTGATCAACAGCTTAAGGTCCTCCTTAACCTTGTTTAACTCTACTTACTTCGAATCGATAGGCACTGTCAGGTTAGCCCTAGTTGGGCAAGATTTAGTATAAGGAGATGGGCTGGTGGTGGCCCATTGGCAGGAGGGGCACATGAAGTGTGTTGATATTCTTTAGGAACCCAAATAAGCTCACATACCGGTGGACCCATAGTGCGAGGGAAGAGGACCTCGGGTTCTTTGGGAATAGGGACCTGATTTTACTGCACCTCATGAACCTCAGTTTGAAGGTTGTCAATCTTGGCGGTAAGTTGGACTAGGACCGTCATCCAATCAGGCTGCACATTCGGTACTTGGTCTGCATTCTCCATGGAAATTTAGTGAAGGTGGATTTCGAACTCGGAGGAAGTAGTGGGAGAACTGACGGAGCTTTAGGGTGATTCGATGGAAGACCAAAGCCAATAAGGAACCAGGCCAAGGGTCGGGTATGCAATCGACCTGAGGAAGAAAATGATTCGAATTTATTTTTGAAAGAAAAAGGTAAAATCTTTTATTGGAAAAAAATGAAAATGTTTTTAATATTTTTCTGGACAGAAGAGGATAAAATGTTTTTGGGTATTTTAATAAAAGAGGAGGAAAAATGTTTTTGACATTTTCGGTAAGGAAGGAGGAAAAATGAGAAAAGAGTCTCAGCATGATCATTAATATTATGTTTTCACTTGTATTAGGTTAACTTAAATGGAAAAAGAAATGTCGGACAAGACCAGAGCCTGGGAAAAATTGGGTTTGAAAAATATCTAAAACATGGTTTGACTTGTTACTAGGTTCATGGATAGGGTCCCGTTTTGGAAAAAAGACGAAATTGTGGGCGACATACCGATCAGACATTTTGGCAGAGCTTTGGTAGTAACCAACAAACTAAATATGAGTGCCCTAGGTTTGACCCCTATAAGAGGGTATGCAGATGTTGGGTTAGTGGAAAGGTTCCCCCCTTTGGCGTAAGGTTCCCCCTTTGGCATGACTTCCACGATATATGTCTTACTTTTGAAGGCAATCGGCATATGTGGACAAGCCATTTGATATACCTGAGTGTACGTGAATTGACTCATTATATACCTCGCCGGGACATTACATGTGAGAGAGAATTCGATATACTCGACATACGTAAACTAGTTCCCTGCTATATACCTCCCGTCGTGACTTCGGTCAAGAGGTACGATGTAGGGGGAACCATTCGATATACATCAATGGTACTTGGCTAATGGAAGGTGAGAGTCATATTGATTAAGCTAACTACGACCTGCCGGACCCGTGCCCATCACAAAGTGACCCCCCAGTACGGTATAATTTTTAATCAATATAACAATGCTCTTGGTGATGTAGTGTGCAAAATGCATAATTCTTGATTAGTATATTATGGAGAGAGTATTTTATTTTGCAAAATGCATAATTCTTGATTAGTATATTATGGAGAGAGTATTTTATTTGGCATGATGAGCACTATACTAATAAAGAAGAATGTACGAGTATCATGAAAGTAAATCTAACATGGAGCATGAAGATTACACTAAGCATGGATACATGAGAGTGAGTGATATGTGAATATCTATAAGTGAGTGTGTGGTAGTGAATCTAAGCATGGATCAACTACAAGTGGTGTGTGATAAGTATAAGTGAGCATGGATATATACAAGTGTGATAAGTGGAGGTGTGTGCTAGTGACACCTAAGCATAGATATTATAAGTGGTGTGTAAAGCATGCGAGAATAAGTGACCCTATAAGTGTAAGTAGTGTGTGGTGTATATGGAGAGTATTTACAAGTGTGTGAAGTGAAAAGTGAGTGAGAGGTTATATAAACATGAGGTAGATATATACAATAAGTATTGGAGTAGAAAATGGAACATATAGGTAGGTACATACGCACACAAGAAGAAAATGATAACACCCATGCAAACAGAGTTTAGCCCTCTTATGACAAGTCAATTCCCAGCAGAGTCACCGTTGTGGCCCTACCGAAATCTTCCACTTCCCCAGGGCGCTTTCGGGGGATAAAGAGGGAGAGATAAAGGTCCCATACCCCTCGTTACATCGTGGGGTTCTTCGGTTGTCATTGGTTTTTGAGTGATGTAAAGAGATAGAGTCTCTAGCCTATTTTGCACAAAGCAGGTAAAAGAACATGTCGCCGCCTCGAGAAAATGACATCAAAGACAAATTGATGCTTGCAAAAAATTATTTCAGAGGTTCGGGGACTAACTTACAGAATGGGAAGGTGTTAGGCACCCATCCCACCCTTTCGGTCTCTCATGGGCTTATGTTACTAATTTCCTCAATTTTTTCGTGAAGCATATATAAGTGGAAATCATAATCGCTCGACCCGCATCATGGAAAAGATGGAGTGAGGTCATTTATAGGAATGTTTTCAAATTAATAATTAGAAAATATGATGTGTGCAATTATCGAGATATTGACCCTTACGATGAAGGGATAATATGTGTTAAATAAAACGCAAGTATGAATCACAAGTATGATATATATGGATGAAATAGGAAAAAATAAAAATAGGACTCGAGTCTGGAGTTTTAGCCCGAGACGCCTATGTAGCCTATAAAGGTATTAAAGTCCATGTTGTTCGCATGCGACGCGAGGGTGGGGTTTATCCCATAGATCCAAACGGGAGTTTATTATACGTGTGTGTGGGGGGGGGGATATATGTTTAATTTTGAGAAAGTGTGATGAAGAATCACGTCGAAATTTATAGGTGTAACCCTCTTTTTCTTATTTTTTTTTATAGAAAATAAATTATGTGCAATATAGCTAATAAATGATGAGATATTAATGTGTATGATCTAAAGTAAAAGTTAAATTAAGAATTTATATAACTAATGCGAAAATAAAGAAATTTAAAGAGAGAAGGATGTTTGGACCTTCTTTGGAGACTTAAAGCTCGTTATTGATCCTTGATGAATGTCTTTGAAAGGTGGGATGGATGTAGGATGAGAGAGAAGGATATTTTTACTAAGTTGGGTATGAAAGTGATGGGAATGAAAGGTGGAGAATAATTTCACACAAGGAAACTTCGTTGATTGCAGAAGAATGTTGATGAGATCATTGATATTGATGGATCTGGGGTGCCTTTCGAAGTTAGCTCATACTATATAGGGTAGGGGGACTGTCGATCTTCATTGTCCTTGTCCTGTCTATTAGCAGGTAACCCTAGACACATTGCCGATAGGTAGATAAGTAAACCTGTCAATTGGCAGTCTCGTGTAGGTTTTTTAGAAAAACGGTCGTAAAACGTAATCTGTAAGTTCAAATTGCTCACGGGGCATACCATTAGAAAGGTAATTCAGATACCTTTGAGAATCCTTGGCCGCTTTTAGGTCTGAGAGATGACTTTAGGTCAAACGGGGCTCATAATCATCCGTCGTTCATTTGGACAGAAGATCATTAGACGATGATGGATCGTTCGTCCAAATCGTAAGTTTCAATTGCGCATGGGGGTGGACCGTTGGAAAGGTTTTGTGCGGTGCTTCGATGTTACAAAGATCTTCACTCGATTCAGAGAGCTGACTTTGGTCAAACGGGGCCCGAAAGCGCCCGATGAACTTTTAGAGTAAAATGGATTGTTCAATTGTACCGTAAGGCTGATTTGCGCATAGGGTGGACCATTAAAAAGGGTATTCAGTGACCTTTGAAGATTCATTCAGTCTCATTCGAGCCGAAGAGTTGACTTTTATCAAACGGAGCTCGAGAACGCCCTGTGGCCTTCGAATCAAATTTGAAGGAAAACGGATCGTGTCCGAACCGTTATGTTGTTTCACACACGGGGTGGGCCATTAAAAAGGGATTTAAGTGTCCTTAGAGGATTCATTGATCTTTTGCTCTGACGGTGAAGTTGATTGGGATCTAATCGGGGCCCGGGAGCGCTCGGTGGCCTCTACATCAGTTTTTTATAGTAAAATAGTTTGTTCGTTCGAACCGTTATGCCGATTTGCACATAGGGCGGACAGTTAGAAAGGGGATTAAGATCCCTTTGAATATTTATTGGGATTTTGCTCTGACGATATAGTTAATCGAAATCAAACGGGGCTCGGGAGCCCCCGATGCCTCTAGATCGGTACTCAGAGTATGACCTAGGGTTTGTGGTCGATGGGGAGGCTTTAGGGACCTAAGGAGAGACTTAGGGGGTTCTAGAATATGGTGTCTACATTATCCCCCCAAAATAAAAATATGGGTAGGGGAATCCAATGTAAGGGACATCTGTTTTGGTGCTATCTTGAGGATTCATATTGTTATGTCTCCCATAAAAATGGAAAGATAGTGAGCCTAGAATCGAGGGGTTCGGACTAGCCTCTGTCCGTCTGATGATTTTTAAAAAACTTATTAAAGTGAGTGGCCCACAGAGTATTTATTCGTTTGTGAAAAATATATGCACCTAAAGTTTTATAAGAGTATTAACATACTTATTTGTTCCCTCATAGGTAGTTGTCTTATTCCAGCTTTTCAAAACACTTTGGGTTTTTGATTTACCTTTCTGAAAAGTTTCATCAACGTTCAAGATCTTGAAACTAGTTATATCATCCTCGTGACTCATGGATTATAATTTGGATTAATGGTATATTGGAGATGTCCTACACTCATGTCACGTGTTTTAATAAATCATTTATATATTGGTTAAAAGTTTTTGTGTGTAAAAAAAACTTGTGGTTTTGCTATTTTATCCTACTTATGTAAAAATTATTAAAAAATCAAAAGATAAGAAAAATTGAGCCAATTCTAGCAATTTCTCTGTAATGAAGGTCTCCCTTCATTAGATGCAAAGATGAAAATGTTTATTTGGCAGAACTCTAGACATTGGTGCGAGCAACTTCGCTGAAGCATCGCCGCATCAAAGAATTTTGTTGTAATGATCATTCTGCTTATCTGGCCGCTGAGTCCTTTGAAGGCGCCATTAGAAGTTTCTGGACATTTTCGTTACAAGTTTCTACAACATAGTTTTTCCTCGCTGCAGTAAAGCGTACATGTCTACGAATCTGCTTTGTAGATCTTTGAAAATATTCTTGATTTATGTTCGAAACACTGTTACCTATTGATTGGATATGGAATCCCCCAACAACTCTCTCACACATGCTTTGTGTAAGACATGTGACTTTTTAGCTTGCATTGATATTGGGTAAACTCGCTTATGTGGCTTTCCTAATTTAAACCATTAGTGCTCATTATTTTAAAATATCTCTCAAATCTTTTATGAGTAAAAATACCAAGATTTTTGTATATTTTTATCCTCTTATTTTCTAAGAAGATAAGAACACACTTGTGAAAAAGAGGGAACCCATTTTCTAAATCTAGTTCATATTTTTTCCTTCTTCTCTTCTTTGCATTTAATCACCTATCTTTATTGAGATTGATTAATATCAAAGAAGACAAATATTTTACCAAGAACTCTTTAAATAATCACCTTTTCTATACACTTTAGGATCTTCCTCCCAACAAGAGTATTGTGATCTTTGAGGTTCTTTTTCCAGATTCAAATCATTTGTGAACTCCTAAGTTTGAAGATGAAGGCTTCTGCAACATTGTTAAAGCGTGTCAGATATAAAAGATGTTGAGAACTTCTATCGGCGTATAGGGATATCTGGCTTGCTAAGAATTGGTATAAAGTGTGAGACACTAGTTAGCACAGAAGGAGAGTTAGTCGTTAGTCCCCTCTTTAAATCATTACCAAAATTTTAATGATATTATTGCACCGGTCTGAGGTTTTTTTCATTAGTGAATTTTTATCCTCGTACATCCAGTGTTATGTATTTATTTACCTTTTTTGCATATTTTATCACCCACATACTTAAACAAGATTAAAACTCGATTTGGTTGATTTTTAGGCGTGCTAAAGTATATTTAGTGGGTCTCAATTTTAGTACACAATACATACTCTTAAGTTTTTTTTTTCTATATGCAAAAGGCAAATGCGATTCGATTATAGGTGGATCGCTTTTCATTTCCATGGATCACAATATACCGGGATGTTTGGACTGAGAAATCTTTAAGGTATGCATAAAACCACTTTATCCTAGTACTAAATATCTGTGAAAGCCTATTCGATATACTCCAGTACTGAACGAGTTCCAAATGTTCCCTGTTACCAAGACCCTAGGATCGATAGTAGCCGCTTAATATACTAGATGGGTGGACGAGAAGAGTGAGAATATTCATTATCGATCAGCCTTTCGGCCAATCGCTTTTGGCATCGCGGGTATATGATCTAAATAATATGAAAGTCAAGACTATGTCGTGCGTGAAAATGAGTAATCTTTATTTTTAAATACGCTGATATTTATTTATCGCGAGGTCCTTTGCGGGTACCTATGTGATTGGATGAATGTACAATGTTATACATGGGAACCTAATCATATGATTATATTTTGAGGGATTTTAAAACTAAGTCCTTTAAGTAGTTCAAAAATGCGTAAAAAGTAGTCATGTAAGAATGCGACATTAAGTACATAGAAAGTAAGCATAAAGGTATTTTGCTTCTCTTGATTTTATCCCAGTGAAGTCGCCATTGTGGTGTGTTATGATCCCTTCCGATGTAGAAAGGGGGAGAGACAAATGCACATGTCCCTGGAGAAGCAAAAGTGCTTATCTCTCGATCTTCGTTTCTTTAAGAGGGTCGATTTGTTATGTCCCTGAAAGATATTAGATACCATGCCCAGTTTTTGTGCGAACCCCTATTGGCCTAAGCCTTTCTCACGTGAGGTTTTTTTGATTTATTCGTCAATTTGTTTTATGTAAAAACAAACAGTCGGGTTAGCCCTTTTGGGCTTATCCTGAGGTTTTTTGAGGTTTGCGAATGTTCCAGAGATTCTTGGTGTGGGTTTGAGAACTGGGTTACAATTAGAGAAGGTAGATGGCGCCCCACTTGTTCTTTATGCTTCCTCATTCTTGCATTTATTATAATATTTTACTTTATAATTACTTTTAGTTTTATTTAACATGCAAAGAGACCTTAAGTTATTATCATCCTTTAAAATGCAAACATATGCTTAGGTATACAAAGAGATATTAGTGAGGGGTGTGGGGATGTCACTAATGGATATATGGGTACACAGTGTGTATGAATATGTATACGGGGAACATGAGGCCACTAGTGTATATTTATATAGAGAGTTCACCATTGTATGCGAGCGTAATAGAAGGTCGTTTAATGTGTTTGGATATAACAAACATCCGTTAGTATGTTGTAGTGTAACGAAAGGTCACAAGTCTAAGATCAAGGAATAAATAAGAAGTTTGTTAAACTCAATTAACGACAAATTGATTTGACCAATTAGGTATTCTATGCTTAATGTGGGGAATCTAATTATGTACCATAATAACTTCGCAAATATTCAAAGTAGAAGTGCAGTTGTGATTATTTGGTGGAATTAATTACGATTAAATATAGAAAGGAAATAAATTACAGCGATGTAATTTGGGATTTTCGAGTACCTATTTAGAAGATAATTTACTTTTTTAGTCTTGGATCCCTAGTATTGTCCATTTACCCAAGTAGCAGTCCCAGACTCTCTGAAAACCCAATTTAGCCCTAGTCCACCACTTATACCTATATATATTAACGTTAGTTAGGTTTTTAATCTGCATGAATCATTATTGAGGTGTGTCACATACACACACGCGAGAAAAAACAACAACTAATTGAATATGAATATAAATAATAAACACAACTCTCATATTCAGCAAGAAGAAGCATAGTTAGAGTGAGTGCTATTACTCTGCAATATTCAACACCAAGACAAGTTCACCATCATTCATCACCCAATTTTAAGTTTGCATTCACTTAGAGTGTGTTAGGAAACTCTAATTCCATCAATGGAATTGGAGTTGAAAAATTTCAGTTCAAAATTTAAAAAAATTGAACTGAATTTTTTTCAATTCTAATTCCAAACCATGTAATTGGAGTTCCTAAAGACACCCTGACACTAGTTCATTGATACTTTCACCCTACTTATCTCCGATCACTAAATTACTTACTTTTTCATCTTCCAAGTTGCAGTTCTCATATTCTTAAAGTGGCATCATTACAAGACAAAAAGTTATTGAAGATTTCTTGGTTTGTTGATAACTTTGTTCTTATTTACAATTCAAGCTTATTGTAACCACATTTTATTAATGTAAAGGAATTATAAAGAATTTATTCTAGTTTGTCTCGCTAATAATCCTTATCATATCTCTAATACGATAGTATTAGAGGAGTTAATGAGACTTAAATACTTACTATTATTTTCCCTCTCATCTTGAATATTGTGTCCTTTGAAACAAAAAAAGTGAATAAATAAAAAATCTCTTTGAAACAAAAATCAAAAGTCTATTAAAAACTAAAAAGATGATCATTTGTAAACTCAATTAATTAATCTCTCGATCCAACACAATCTTCTCCACTCAAATCACATTACACAATGCTATTAATACTATTACATTTATATAACATTTTTATTTATAGAAAAAAGTGTTTTTTTATATAAATAAAAAAGGTTTTTGGTTATCAAAACATTTTTAACGTTGTATTTATAGAAAAACTTTAAGTTTTTATCTATAAATGACATAAAGTTTTTTAAACTAAAAAAATAAAATATGTATTTTTTTTTACATAAAATACGTACAATTTTTTGAAGTTTTTATTTATCATAAATAGTTTTTAAGTTAATTTTTTTACAAACTTTCAAAATTGTTTTTAGTATAAATAATTTTTTTTGGTTATAAAAACATTTTTAACAATTTTATTTACAGAAAAAACATTAAGTTTGCATCTATAAATAACATACAGTTTTTAAACTAAAAACAAATAAAAATATGTATATAAAATACATATAATTCTTTTGAAGTTTTTATTTATAAAAAATAGTTTTTATACAATAAAAACTTTTAAAAATAATAGACAAATTTTATTTATGAAAAAATTAACCTTTTATAATGACTTAAAGATAAGATATTGAATTTATGATATGTACTAATTTTTTGATAAACAATATACATACTAATTTTTATAAATATAAAATTATCATTATATTTATTTATTGTACATCGCTCGTGCTAGGTTTGTCAATTGGTAGGGTCTAGAGCCGGACCCGATCTGAACCCGAGACTTATAATATGATCTGAGCATAATTTTTTGGACTCGAGACCCGAAGACCCGTTTATTAAACGGGTAGGGTCTGGATCCTATACAAAACTCGGATCCAAAGACCCGACCCGACTTATACATTATTATTTTTTTATATATATTTAAGTATTATATATAAAAATATATATTATGTATATAATAAATATAAGTAATATATATTTTATTTATACTAATCATATAGTATAATACATTACAAAATATTTTAATCTAAGATTAATAAATAAAGAAGGGGGATAAAATAAAACTAAATATAAAATAAATGTATATATCTGGTCTGACCTGAACCGAAGACCCGTTTCGGATCCGAATCTAGATCCAATATTATAGCGCCGATAACACCCGGACTCGGACCCGAATCCAATGAAGCCCGATTAAACGAATTTGGATCTTCCTAAACCCGACCCGATTCCGACTCATTGATAGACTTAGAGCGTGCATCGCACGAGTTGTATGCTAGAAACTTTTCTAATTTCATCTTTGCTTTTTAATTTATCATGGACCGCGTCCACGACTCCATTTTATTTAAATGTTGTCTCAGCCTGAGAAGGTTGACATATTTTTTTTTTGGGGCTTAGGGCATCTCCAATGGGCTATCTAAATGTGTATATTTATATTGTTTGGGTTCACAGTGGGACGAAGAATGTGCACAATCCGGAGAGAGAAAAACTAATGGGAATGTAAAGGTAGATTGTGGATACACGTTGTGTACTCGGTGGGACCCACAACTGGATGGCTAAGGTTTGCCCACCCCGCCCGTGAGCAGTAAAATGTTGTACGTCCAAAGCCCTTCCAAAAAAACAAAAAAAATAACCTTGACATGAAAGGGTTACCCGCCCAAAATCGATTCCACACTTGTCACCTCGTATTTACATCGTCCCTGTAAAAAAAAAAAAAAATATATATATATATATATATACCAATGCACATCTTTTAAAGCCATTTCAATGGAGATGGCTTAGGTAATTAAGGAGAAGTGACCAAATTTAGAATAGTCTAACATGTTGTTGGAAAATGGAAAGTAATAGCGCGTCGTGGCCTATGTCATCTAGCGGGCAAAGAAGAAGTGGTGAACGTATCGTATCGTGCACTACTTATTCTCAAATTATCCTTTTTTCCGATTTGCAACATTTCCAACCTCTGAGCCCTTCCTTTGCTGCTTTTGACAGGTAAATCACATTAAACTTAGTTTGCCCATCCCATTTGTTGAGTTTGTCTGTTCTGTTGCAGAATATAATATATAGATATAGATGGAGATCGATAGAGCAATCCGAGAAAGCTATGACCGGAGGCTGAAGACTAAGTATGACAACGCTCTCTATATCATCCGAAGAGCTCTTGCTCTCTATTCGTATGTCTCTCTCTCTCTACCTCTTACTCCCTCCCCCTTTTTTGCTCAATTCTATTCCTATGCTTCCACCTATTTCTTACCTTACCTTACCTTACTTTTCAGCTTAACACACTTGTCTAATCTCTATCAATCTCTCCTTTTCACGTAGTCAAATATATATATATGTATGTTAATTAAGGCACTTAAAAAAATGTTCCAATTAGTTTTTCAGTCCAATTTATTTTCAAAAGTAATTTTAGTCCCTAAAAAATGTTCCATTTGATGTTTAGTCTAATATATATTTTCTTAAAAAATGTTTGGTCTTAAAAAAAAGTTCAATTTAATGTTAATGTGACTACCAGGGACTAGAATTTAAAAATACGTTGGACTTAAAATTAAATAAATAAAAATAATATATCATGGGCTTTTTGTTTAATGCATTTTTTTGGTTGCATATTAATGGGTTTGGAGATTATTTATTGATTTAGGGGCCGTTTTTTTTTTTTGGTCAATTTAATGCTGAATGCTCGTTTTTGACAAATTTATGTGGTTCTGGATGTTTAATATATGTAATTTTGATCATTTTACGGTTATTAATTGTTTACTCAAGTGTTTATATTAGAGTTATTTGTCAGAAATCATAAGCAGAAAGCAAAAATGATTTTTTAACAAATAAATTCAGCATATTTGACAGTAGACTTATTGAATGCTCATTTAGCAATTAGGAAGCAAGACAACAAACACAAAATATTGAGAGATGAACATCAATTTAGCATTTAAAGAGTTGAAAACTAACACTCTCTTAAAGAGAATATCAAAGTTCCCATTTCCGCTGTGTCCTCTTTAAGTGAAGGGTTTAATTGAGTTTATGTTTAAGTTTCATGGCAATGCTGGAGAATGATATACATTATATCATAGTTGTCAAATCGCGAATCGTTTACCCCCCGAATCGCGAATCGTGAATCGAATCGTGAATCGTATCGGTCGAATCGGAACCAAACGATAAAAACGTAGTAAAACATACGTAAATGGAATTTAACACTATAGAATTGATAATTAAGCGTAATATGACAAAAAACTAATCGTAGCACATGATAATATACCAAAATATATCACAAAAATTAACCGTAGCACATGTTCTTATTCATTTTAAGCTTAAAAATGTAAAAAACAAAAATATATCATAAAACAGCGTACATATTAATTTAAAACACCCTACATAAAACAAAAATATATCATAAAAAGCATATATATTAATTTAATGTAAAAAAAATCGCGAAAAAAAAAAAAGTGAGTCGGACCGAATCGAGAATCAGACCCGAATCGGAAGATTCGAATCGTGAATCGCCAATTCAGTCCGATTCTTTAGACATTTGCGATTCTAAGGTTGATTCGAATCGTTTTGGCAGTGAATCGAATCGAATCGAATCGAATCGTCCGATTCGAATCGCGAATCGGACGATTTTGACAACAACTATGCATTATATACAACCATGCTCTCCAACATACCTTATTTAATGGTTGGATTCTACACATTATATACAACCATCACCTCTTTAATGAAGGTGGCTAAATTCGGGAGTTGGAGATCTTTACTGGTTATTTTGTGTTGAAACTTGTGCAACTCCATTTTTTGGCTATATCTTTGTAATAGATTGGCTAATGACTTGTTTGGGACTAGAATCACGTAGCTGCATATGGGTGCTTTTTCTACAAGCTTGAAGTTGGCTATATAAAAAAGGTAAAGGTTTTGAAAAATGTTTTAAAGTTTTTATTCAAACTAAAAAGAAATCAGATGATTTGGGCATGATAAGGGTGCTATTCATAGTTGGTGAGTTGATTTGGGCATGGCAAGGGTTGTGGGTAAAGAAAGATATTCTTAAGAGATGGTTAGCTATATGATCATGTGTTATGTGGGCCATTTGGAGGAAGTCCAACTCTATAAACGTCGTTACATTTGGTGAGTTCCTTGTATTTTTGGTGTATGGAGAGTTGTATATCAGTCATGTAATACCTTCTGTAGATTTTTTGGGTTCTCTGGCGGGTTATTGTTGGGTTTTTTGTTCCCAATGTGGGGACTGAGGGGCTGCGCATATTTTGTTTTGCTCTTTTATGTATACTCCTTGTAAACACAGGTTCACCCTCCCTCTTCCGGTGCCTTTAAATACATTTTGCTTATAAAAAAAGAAATCAGGTTTCTAAAGAGCTAAACCTTCTTTTGTGTGTACGAACTCTATGAAACATTGTAGACTTCTACTTGATGTTCAAACTTCAGTATCTTTTTATTTTCGAGTGTTTCTCTTTTGAGTTTTATGCATTTCGTGAGACTTGAGTGAGCACAAACAGTTTTCGCATCATTAACCTTTAGGATATTCTCACACATCCTAGATGTTAGTTCATTGGCTACTCTTGATTCTTTTTACTTGGCGCAAAGTTTACTTTAACGTTAAACGGGATTTGTGAAGAGGTTTAAATGCGGCATTAGTAGTAAGGTTGACACGTTGTGACGTTTTGTGTGGTTTGGATACGAGCTAATACTACATGGTGGAAAAAAGTTGGTTATGGAGTTTATGCATCATTGAGTCTAAAGAGGTTTAAATTCGTTAGTCATTTCTCCGTTTGTTTAATCCTTTACCTATATTTGTGCAAGGTGTTGATTTGGCCAAGTTTTTTTTCTTCTTCGTAAGGGTTTTTTCTCGTATAAATCATCATCTCAAGTGCATGATTTACTTTTCCGCATTCTGATTTCTTTATATGTTTAATGAAATAAGTTGAATCATCTTTGTAAATCACGTTTTGTAACTTGACGTTAAGATAAGCTTTTGTCCAAATTTGGATAGCTACTGCCGAGAGCCAAGCACAGAGTGCATCTTTTTTTTTTTAGGGTTATGACATCATTAAATAAAAATACGGTTTGTGGACATATCAATCACCTTTGCAGGTAAGTAGTAGAGTTTTATTCCATTTGGACATTCTTTCATTGAATTGTAGGAAAACACTATAGAAAAAAAATTAAATCATAATGGATATGAGTGATAAAATTTCAGAGAAACCACTCATATATATTTCTCCCTCTTTAAATAATCATTTTCCTGAAGGTTACAAGAAAAATATGTAATGTATTGTCTTTCTATTTTTGACAGGTGATGTGTGTTTAGTGTCTTCTGTTCATGAATTGTTTAATAAAAACAGTCACCTTGTTATTTTTTTATCTGTAACTTCTATGAACTGGATAATGATAATCCAGAGATTTATCTCCTCATTCTTAGCTATCTATGGTTATGTTATTTTTTGAGTACTAAAATTATTTTCCTGAACAGTATAGAAGAGGTAGCCTTTAGTTTCAATGGAGGAAAGGATTCAACTGTAAGTTCTCATATGTATTTGGGCTGAGTAAACAACTCAACTTTGTATCCTCATTGATTTATGACAAAAAACTTATGTTTGTAGGTTCTATTACATCTGCTCAGAGCAGGCTACTTTTTGCATAGAGCAGAACAAAGCCATGCCAATGGGAATGTAACCGATCACGAAGTTACATTTCCGATAAGAACTATATATTTTGAGAGCTCTTCTGCCTTTCCTGAGATCAACTCATTCACTTACGAAACAGCCTCCACGTGAGACATATTTCCTTTTGTTCATTTTGCGTATTTGTTTTCTCTCTTCACCCTCTTAATGCTCCACAGAAAGAAATATCACTTTTTCACTTAGCGATAAGATTTATTTTCTTTTTGGGTACTAAGAAGCTTGGTTACGGGATACGGACATGACACAAAACGCTTACGCTGATACAACTTATAAAAGAAGTGGGATTTGGATACTCTTGAGATACGCTAAATATTATACAATACATTTTGTACATATATTGTAATAACATAAAATATTATCTTTTTTTTAATAATACGAAAAATAATATTTCATAAATTGCCAATTTTTCACCATATGATATTTTGGCAATAACGATCATTGAACTAATAATGCGATTTTTTTAAACTTACATGTAAATAATAATAATCAACCACATAAATAAACTTGCTAAAAATGTGTATGAATGTCCATGTATAATGTTTTTCTTAACATGTGCCCGTGTATATTGTTGGATATATAATAATTTAGACGTAAATTTAAATGATACATGCATAATTATGATGACTTTTCCACATATTAGTTTAATCTTTAGCATACTTTTGTTGTGATGAAATTTGTAGCCCGACTTCCCTCAACAGTTATACTTCTTTGGCATGCTAAAACAAAACTCGTGTTGATTTTCAAAATGGTTGTACTTCTCCTGTTAGTGTCCAATTAGTGTCTTGATTGAGCGGCCAAAATTAAGAATTTCTTAATTAAATTATGTACGCTAAATGTCTGTTGGATACGTATATAAGAGTAAACGCATGGTAACGGTATCCGTATCGGATACGCCCCGATCGTGTAAGTATTTGCACTTTATTTTGGGCATATTGATATTGCGAGCGCCTGGTTATTGATTTTACATAGTTCATTTTGAGCAGTTACAATGTGCTAATGGACATCACTCGCCTAGATTTCAAGTCTGGTTTGGAAACTCTTCTGAATAATAATCCAATCAGAGCTATTTTTCTCGGTGTCCGAATTGGTGATCCTACTGCGGTAAACCAAATGCATTTATTAATCTCTGCTCAGTAGATTCTAATCCAAATTTTGCCGGGAAAAAATTGCTTGAATCCTTGAAAAGTAATTGCTGTTTGGTAAATTGTGAGAAACCCCTGGAACTATCACTCTAGTTAAAAATACCTCTACAACCTATTAATTTTGCAAAATATTTGTAGAACTATCTCCATCATTTGCAAGTTCCCACTTATGTATCTTTACATAAAAAATATTTGTGTTTACGTATAAGGGGGTATTTGCAACTTTTTCATAGTGAAAGGCTTATTTGCAACACTAAGGGTGTATTTGCAATCTTACTGATAGTTTAGGGGGTTTCTTTCATTTTACCCTAAATGTTACTAGTATGTGATTCTATCTTCTCATTATTGTGCAGGTTGGGCAAGAACAATTCTCCCCCAGCTCGCCTGGATGGCCGCCTTTCATGAGGGTGAATCCGATCTTGGATTGGTCATACAGGTTTGTATATGTACTATGAGTTTGGAGTACACATCGATGTATAAATACAGTTGAGATACTTTTAGTCAAACAGAAATCACTGCTTAAGAGAGAACTGTAACTGATAATTAAAACAATAATAATAGCAAATTTGATAGCCGGAACATGTTTAATTGGTGCAAGCAGCACATCCTATTACTTGTTGCTTTATAGGGTGCTTAAATGCTTTAAGATGATGGTGGATTTGAAGACATTGAGAAGGCCACAGTGATTTTGCACATTTGTATACATTTTATTTTGGTCTATGGCATCTAGACTTGGCAATTGGGCGGTTATGGGCGGATGTGGGCCGGTCAGAAATGGGTTTGGTTTGTTTTGGGCGGGGCAGAAATGGGTTGAGGCAAATGTTCGGTTCGGACTTGAACTGGGCCGGTTTGGGTCAAACCGTTTCTTTCGTCTACCGTCTTTTTGCCCGTTGGCTTTCTCTTCTATGAGAGGCACGCCATTAAAACCAATATGCAAAAAAAACAACACTTAATCGACAATATACAAAACAGATGCGTAAGACCAAGTAAGAGTTGTGAGAGTGGATCAAGAATGAGATAAATCTGAAGTAGAAAAAAATTTAAATCAAAAGATATGAACTTGATTTCAGCTACCATCTATGGGTTGAAAGAGAGAGAGGTGGCGAGAGGAAAAAATAGTTAAGGTTAGGGCAGTAAAATAAATCTCTCCCCATTACCCTCTACTTACCCGGTTCTCACCGGCAAAAATGGGCCACATCATCCAATCTTGAACCGCAAAGAGATATTGTTGGGTCTGGGCCGGTTGTAATGGGTGGGTGATGGGCGGTTTGGTCCTATTGGAATGATATTGCCAGGCCTAATGACATCCTATGAGATGCTACAATTTTTTCCTCCCTCCCCTCCCCTCCCCTCCCCCCGCTCTTTCTATTTTGACTTTTATACCTAAACATCTTTGACATGTTTCCCGCTTAAACAAAAGTTTGGGTGTGTTTAATGCTGTGTGTGAAGTGGCTGTTTAAACATGACTTTTAATTAAGTGTTGTCGGCAATTTAGTGGTAATCAAACTAGTTTGGTTGTGATTTGATTGAAATGGGTCCTTATTTTAGGGTTTATTAGTCATTTTATTTTATTTTGTATTTTCTTTTATTTTTTTATTTGTATTTTTCTTTCTTTTGCGTTTTTATTTAGAGGTAAGGAGTATTAATGGCATTTTTGTAATTGGGCCTTAGCTTGGAGCCTAAGCTACTTCTCTCCTTTAAATACCCACTTGTAAGCCTCATTTGAGGTAGACTTGAATTTTGACAATAGAAAAGAGTGTCTCTCTCTCTCTAAATTGGTGTTTAGATAATTTCAGGAGCCTTTTGACGGGTGGTTTATGTCAAATTGGTATCAGAGCGGGTGTCGCTTCACATTGGTGTTTGGTGTATCAGTGTTTATTTTTATCAAATCGTATACTACTCTTCAATGGCTGCCAAGAAATCCAAAAAACAACAAGATGAGAATCGAGAGTTGGGGCAACGAATTGCGGAGTTGCAACAACAAATAGACAAACTCTTTGCTAAACTAGGGCTAAAACCTAACCCTCCAACCTAGGCCTGTCAACAGGTCGGAGCCGAATCGGGTTTAAGGAGATCCACATCCGTTTAATTGGGTCTTCATCGGGTTCGGGTCCGGTTCTTCATCGGGGCTACAATATTGGATCCGGATCCGACGGGTCTTCGAGTCCGGGTCTGGCCAGATGTATACATTTATTTTATATTTATTTTTATTTTATCCTATTTCTTTATTTTTTAATCTTAGATTAAAATATTTTGTAATGTATTATATAGTATACGATTAGTATAAATAAAACATATATTACTTATATTTATTATATACATAAATATTTTTTTTTTATATATAATACTTACATGTTATATTGATAAGATATATTTATAAATATATATAAGTTTATAGTAAATATATATACATATATATTTAAAAAATAATAATGTACAATTCGGGTCGGGTCTTCGGATCTGGGCTTTGTATAAGATCCAGACCCTACCCGTGTAATAAACGGGTCTTCGGGTTTTTGGGTCCAAAAAAATATGCTCATACCCTATTTTATACGGATCGGTTCCCTATCCAGACCCGACCCATTGATAGGCATACTCCAACCACCGTGTCTGTCCCAACCAAGAAGAACCACAAACCCTAGCCCCCCTTTTCAAACCCTAACCCGAGTTTCCACCCCGCTGCCTCAGCGTTACCCCGCCATTATCGGAGCCCAAAAACCCTCTACCCCACCCCAAAAAACCTATCTGCTGCCCCAACAAAAAAAAAAAAACCAACCGCGACCCTAACTGAGGTCGCCCCAACCCCCGAACCCGCTCCCTGCTTACCCGCTGACCACCCCAATAGCAAAAAACCCACTGTCGACAGCAGCCCCAACCCACCCCTGCCTTCCCGCCTCATCTCCGACAACCCTAGCCCCTCTCCTCCTGGTCACCGACCACCCCTGGTGGTCGCGCAGGCCCCCAAACCCCAAATTGCTCCCGAAAACCTGGAGTTTTTCCCTAGGTTTGCTCGGAAACCCCCCGGGTTGCCCTTCCAAACCCCAAACCTTTCTACCCGCCTCCAAACGTTGGTTTTTGACCCGGGTGGAATTTTCTAGGGTTTAATTGGGTGAAGAAAGTAGAAAAGAAGAGAGAAGATGAAAAAATGAAGACAAAAAATTGTGGGATGTGCCCCCTCAAGTTTTAGAAATTAATTTTTAGCGCCCACAAGTTTTTGGCCCCAATTTTTGGAATTTTCTCACGAGTCCCCAATTTTTGAACACTCGAGGACGAGTTTGGTTTTAAGAGGGGGAGAGTGATGAAAATGGGTCCTTATTTTAGGGTTTATTAGTCATTTTATTTTATTTTGTATTTTATTTTATTTTTTTATTTGTATTTTTCTTTCTTTTGCTTTATTTAGAGGTAAGGAGTAGTATTGTCATTTTTGTAATTAGGCCCTTAGCTTGGAGCCTAAGCTACTCCTCTCCTTTTAATACCCATTTTTAAGCCTCATTGGAGGTAAACTTGAATTTTGACAATAAAAAAGAGTGTTTCTCTCTCTCAATTGGTGTTTAGATAATTTTAGTAGCCTTTTGACGGGTGGCTTACTTCATGATTGTGTATTCTCTCATTTTTGCATGTGCTGATCTTTTGTGATTGGTAAGGGTAATGCCTGTACGCTAAATTTTAGACTTAGTTGGGATGCTGTTTCGGTTCACGATTCAGCTGTGTAGAATGGTAGTACTCCAAATGCTAATTAGCTTGGTAGGTAAATATAAATAATAATCCATAAAGGTGGAGAGAGGGTAAGGAGATATACCCCACTCAATGAGAGGGCAACGACCCATGCACAACACTAAAAGAAATAACAATATAGAATTTTTCCGAGAGACTGTAGGCTGACCAAACACCATTCATGAAGGTAGTAAATGGTATTCAGGAGCAATTGAGGTTTTAAGGTCAGAGAATTTGTGATGGTAAATGTCGAAGAATGACTGTTGGTTGTAGTTATGGGTTATGTGAGCTTGGGCTTGTAGGTGAAAGATTGTTATCCTTGTAATAAATGAGTTGAGGGGTTTAACGAGGCTGTGGGATTTGGCGGTGAGTGATTACTGGGAGTCTGAGATGTAGGTAATGAGAAATAAACGAGCACGGACGCCTTATATTAAAATGTATATCTTATGAGATAGGTGCGTCATAGGTTGGTTGAAGGGGCAGATTTCTGCAAATGTGTGCTGTTGCCTTTTTTTTTTCCTTATGCTTAGTGGCGGATCCAGGATTTTGTGTCAACTGGGGCGAAACTTTCGAGTGTTGTTGGGGGTTCGGGGCGGAGCCCCCGAGGCAATTTTTTTAGGGGTTATTTCGAGTTTTATCGGGCATTTTTTGGGTTGTTTTTACTTTTTTTGGGCATAATATTCATTTTCAACACTAAAAACCATTATCAAAATATCATATGATAATTAATACAACATAAATCAATAATTTCAGTATAAATTTAATTTCACATTTAATTTTACATTATAAATTTAATTTCACATATCATTTCACAAAATAAACAAATGATGAAATATAAATAAAATTTGGGGATCGGATCATCCGAGATCAAAATATACCTGGTGGAGGAGAGAGAGCAGGGTAAGTGGTGGAGGAGATCAAAATTTTACATTTTTTAATACATGTTTAGTCCAAGCGTTTTATTTTGTACCAAAAAGTCCCTCAAACACCCATTTAACTAATATTCTCTTATTCTTAAAGGTTCGCGCCAACGGCATGGTGAAGGACTTTTTGGAGCAAAATAAAAAGGCTTGGAGTAAACGTGTGTTAAAAAATGTTTGAGGGACTATTTGGTATATGCCCTATTTTTTTTTTAAAAGTGAACTGGGACGGCCGCCCCGCTTCGGCCCTACATGGGTCCGCTCCTGCCTATGCTTACATTAACTAGGGTTTCTTACATTAACTAGGGTTTCTGAAGAGCTATGAGTTACTGAGTAATTGGTACTATTATCTCGAATGTGAATGCGATGGGATGGACAACCAAAGAAGATCTTGTTCTCTAGCTTCCAAACCAATTTCCTCGAGGTCTCTGCAAAACGCTTGCTTGTTTGCTTTTTTTTTCCTTTTTACTAAGCTTAGTTGTCATCAACTAAGGGCGATGGTTTACTCAGCTAGTGCTGTTATTATCTCGAATGTGAAGCGGTTGGGGATGATTACTACCAAACAAGATCTTGTTTTCTAGCTCCCAAACCAAGGTTCTAAAAGGCGCGAGGCGTGGTCGAGGCGTAGAGGTCAAGCCTCAAGCCTTAGGAGCCTAGGCGTAAAAAGGCGTTTGTCCTTTTTTTATTATTTTAATTATTCCAAGGCTAGTAATATAATAAAATAGTACATACCTTGAATTTTGAAAATATATCCATATGTTTGGTAGCCATCTCTCTTACATTCATGCTCCATAACCAATATTTGTCAACTAATCCTTTGTTTTGTTTAAAAAAAGTGTGCCTTAAGCCTTTTACTAAGAATAGGGGGTAATAAGGCGTAATAAGGCGTAGGCGATGCGTTTCTCTCAAGCTTCAAGCCTAAGCGGGCCTAGGCGGAGCCTAGGCGGGCCTTTTAGAACAGAGTCCCAAACCAAATACCCTCAAGAGGTCCCAAAGGGGGAGGGGTTTTAACTTCGGCCTAGTTCGGATTAGGTTAGTCAAACTGTAGGTGGTGATTTCCTTCATGTAATGATATTCAATGTGCACAAGCCAAACAAGAGTAATAATGACAATAAATAACGAGATCACAAACACACAACTACGTGGTTAGGCAACGTGCCTACATCCACAGTGTGCTCTAAGATTGGTTCTTTATTGCTTAAGAACTCAGGTCGACCGACAAATTTATAGTACTGCTCGACGTTACAATGTACATGCCCCTCTCATATGGGGCGGGTTTACATTTATAAGGCAACTTATGAGAGTCCTAAGCTCCGTTAATGGCTATCCCTAAGAGTTCAGGCCTATCCTTTATCATGATGAACCGTTACAAGTGATAGTATTGAAGGAGTCCATTCTGACTTGAAGTCTTCGTTAATTATAGGCGCACGTGACCGAGCACGTGCCAGTGCGATTCTTGACCCCACACAAACAAATAATATATCTGTAACACATGAAACTCAAGATATCAACATTTGTAGGAATTCATGAGATGTGTAAGGAGATATTGTTGTTGCCTCCTCTTTTGGTTGTGCCATTCCCCGTTGCGGTTATCCATTTCTTATTTCGAGAGTGCTTCTTCCCAGGGTTTTTGGTTAGAACCCCAACATATTTTGCCTTTCCTCATTTGATTTAGCCGTACTTGTGGGGCTAGCACCTTTCTCGGTTTTACCTTTCATTTATCTATTTTGGCTTCACTTTGGATTTAGTAAGATTCATGTATGCTGTGCCTTTCATTCGGTTTTAAGTTAACAGTGGAGGTAGCACCAATCTGAGTTATATGTCCTTTTATATGAGGCTAGCACACATCTTGGTTTTGCCTTTAAATATAGCCTATATCCCTTCTACAACTTTGGAACTATTATTTGGATTGTTTTGGGTACAGTATTAAGTGTATATATAATACACTCGAACACACATATATTCAACTTTAATTATTTAATTAGGTTTTTGTATCAGGTACTTTTTTTAAAAATCTATCTGAGATGGAGAAATTCAAGACAACTTTGTAACGTATATGTTTCCTTTCTTGTCTTCAATATAAAACAAAAGTGTGATGCATGATTTTGAGATTTGAGATGCCAAAGTACCCTGAAAGGGTATGCATAGGCGAGATATGGAACAATTTACTTGTGGGGGGGGGGGGGGGGGGGGGAGTATCTAGTAACATTTCACAGTTTGGAAATTTTATTTCACTCTGCTCTCTTTTTAACAATGGGTTAATATGAAGGTCTGACTTTGTTATCTTATTTTGACAGAGATGTATGGGCATTCCTTTTGACTTGCAAGGTTCAGTATTGCAGTCTTTATGATCAAGGGTAATTTCTTCTTCTGTATGTCAAATATTTCTTATACTTTGGATCAATCAATATTTGTTTATGCATATATTTAATTCACTTAATAAATATGCTTTTTGAGTTGTATTTTTTTCATAATTTAAACTTAGATTGCAATTTTTTACCCCTCGGATTTGTACTATGTTTTTCTACTTGTTGATTAGTACTGAACTGTTTCTTTCTTTTTACATCCGTAGTTACACTTCTATTGGGAGCATATACGACACAGTTCCAAATGCATTATTGTGCAATGAAAATTCGACCAACAGTAAAGAGAAATTTAGGCCTGCATATCTGCTTCCTGATGGAAGATTAGAAAGAGCAGGGAGAGCGAAAAAATTATCTCCTCCAGTCAAGTGTTTTCCTGCTGTTAGCAATGGCATTAAAAGTGTGGGTTCTGATAGAAATAATATGCTAACAGCATCAGTCATTGCAGTTGGTGATGAGATTCTGTAAGTTTTTTTCCCTTGCAATTTCCATGTTATTATGCTGGTAAATTGAGAAAGGTCTCCACGTGATTTTCCTTTTTAAAATTATCAATATGGCCCATAATACACCGTGATACTCTTTTTTCTTGTGATGAATGAGGTTTAGTATGTCCATTGTTTATTTATTTATTTATTTTTATTGAACTGTTTCTATGCTGATATACATTTTCTTACAGTTCATTACGGAGGGAAGATTGAGTAAAATGGAGGGGTGGATAAGTTTTAAATATATCTATATTTTGTTTTTTTTTCCTCCTCCCGTCATTTTTTTCTTCCCCCAAAAGTTGACTCAGTGGAGAGGGCTAAGGGAAGTGACCTAATTATGTTTGCGCCAATCAATAGACCCCTTGTCTTTTAAATGTAAAGGATTAAGAGTAAAGCAAGAAAGACCTGTTATCACACACACACACACACACACACACACACACATAACCTGTGCCGACGGCATGTCCCATTAAGTTTACCTAAACAAATAAAAATAACACATACATATATGTAACAAACTCGTCTGGCATGATGCTGTCAAGAAAGATAAGATTAATGATGGAGATGTTGCAAGCTTTGCAAGTGAAGAGTTTCGTTATATTTACATTGACCATAGACAATGTGAAACGTGGAAACAGATAAATGACAATGCAACTGACCATATAAAATAAAGAACCCATTGGCTTCACTGCAACAACTGTGAACCTGATGATCTAGGCATCATCAAATAAAATTAGTCGTTTAAAAAATCAGCTTTAGTTGAAGAACAATTAGGGCTTCCTAACATGACAACATAAATATTAATATCTTTGATTTAAAATGTATAAAAGAAGTTAAAACGTAGGGAATAAATTAACATTATATGAAGATTACACCATGCCATTTCCGTATCTGCGATTCCCCAATTTCTAAAGAGATTGGTGTAGATCAATGGAGTAGCCTACTACAAAGATTTGTTGCATACATGTATTTAAAATCTTAGGCAAGCACTTCAGAAAATATAGACCTAAACATAATTAAGGATAAAAATATATATAATTGTTATTTCACCCTTACTATTGTATTTATAAACATATAAAGCACAGTGAGCATTCTATATGAATGATTCTCTGGTTTCATAATAAATTTTATTTATGTCCTTAATATAACGACTAATCTACAACTTAGCCAACGTTTGCTTTGGCAAACTAAGTAGTGAATCGTTCCAATGCCTAGTTGATAAAATTTCCAGTTCTGTTATCCGTTGCTTTAAGGCCCAGAAAGGTTCAGTCTCAAAACGACTGAGACTATAATTTTCAATGGCGTGTAATTACCCCAATAATGATAATTATGTTGTCAGAGGATTATTTGGAAGCTTATTTATGTTACTTTTATTATGTAGGGTACCTATATGTAATTAGTGAAGCCTTATGTTATAAATAGAATGAGATGGGGAATGGATGACTTAATTCGTTTCGCTCTTTCCCCTCTTCCCATATCAGATTTCTCTCTTCTCTCTTCTTCCTCTTTTATACCTTAATCTCTCATAAACATAATCTAGGGTCAGGTTAGTTCATAACTCAACAATTTACACATGGGAGTTGGGACTGTATCAGCTTCAAATGTACAGACCAATACAGATTTCCTATGTACCACCACCACCACCACCATCTCCTCTGATTTCCTCTATACATCCCCTACATCAACAAAAAGAAAACAGTAGATTTTTAACAAAACCCAGACCACTAACATTTATTTTAAAATTGCACAAAAATGTAAAAAGAGTCGCATACATTTCAAATATCTAAAACCAGATCAAATCACATCTCATACAAGATGCATGTATTGCTGAAACCTTTTTCAGTTGTTCATTCAAATATCTAGCTACAATTTCTATATGAAATTAAGAACTAGATCAGTAAAAAGACATTATATATCAATATCGATATATTCTTCCTCTAAAGATACCCCATAGAACAATAAAAACAAAGTAAGGAAAACCGTATAAGATTGGTTTGAAAAACGGAAAAATCATACACTTGAAAGAATCTGTGAATGAGACCCAATAACTTGATGAAGTTCAAAAAACCACCGCCCAGGGGTTGTTGGCATAGTCTTCATCTCGGTACAAGTGTAGGTCATCATGGGTTGTTTTAGGTGATGTTTTTGCCGGTAGTTTGGGGGTGTTTCTGCCAGTTTGTTTTGCCTAAGGAGATTCTTGAATGGCTAATTGGGTTTGTGTGGAGTGGGGAAGAAAGTGCGCGTGCGTGAGAGAGAGAGAGAGAGAGAGAGAGAGAGAGAGAGAGGCTTTCTTGTGAGTATGAAGAAATGGGGAGGAATTCAAGGAAAGGGGGAGTGTGTTTATTTGAATTAAAGTTAACAATGAATGAATTACTGGATGGTAAAAACCAAAAAATGAAGAGGCAATCTCAGCCGTTGGCTTGTAAATGAATTCCAGATCTTGTGCTTTTACAATTCAAAAACATCCCAATCACATTATATATATGACGTGTTTGATGTGAGGCCTTAGAAATCTGAATGACAGACACAGCCGTGCGCGTGAAACAGATATATGAGGTTGCCTGATGTAGTTAAAGGTCAAAATTAGGGCTTTTATTTTGCACAAGGTAATTTGTAGTCCAAATCTTTAAATCACTAGATAATAAATGTTTTTGTTGTAATTAGTAGATGTACAATTTCTGCCATTTATTGTTAATTGTGTATCTGATATCTTTTTATTGGTTCCATAGCTCAGGTTTGGCACTGTTGATGGTAAACTAGGGCTTTTATCTTGCACAGATGTCTAAAGTTAATTTATAGTCTAAAGCGTACAGTCACTAAATAATAAATGTTATTTCGTTATTAGTAAATACACAATTTCTGCCATGTGTTGTTACTACTGTATCTGATATCTTTTTATTGGTTCCGTAGCTCAGGTTTGGCACTGTTGAGGACAAAATGGGGCCTTCCTTGTGTAGAAAGCTCCATTCTATAGGTTGGACAGTATCAGAAATTGCCGTCGTCCGAAATGATGTAAGTTATTATAACACATTATCTTAATATAAATGAGTATCCATGACAAGAGTGATGTATACATCTTTCTATTATGTTGACAATTAATATATAAGATAACAATAACATGCATATATGTTGTTGATAGGATTATTTTTATCACTAATGATGTATTCTTTGTACATAAGTCTAGTAGAAAAGAGCCAGAGAGGTAATACTCTTTGCGTTATCAAAGTTTTCCCTAAGGTCGAGCAATAAACAACAATCCACTTTTCATTACACTCCCAAATAAATTGATGTTCTATGGATATTATGGATAACAGGGCAATAATGTGAAAAAGGGTCTGTCATGGTGACTTTTATAATTGTAGTTGTAGTATGGAGTAATGTTACCCTCTCACATGGACAAGTCGTGCAATGTGTCTCGCTATCCTATCCTTATCAGCATTGTGAACAATGGCGGGTCCAGATATTTTGTTGAGCAGGGGCAGAAACACACTTATTTTATTGTGACAAACATTTTAAACAATGAAAATGTTGTATTTATTTGTTACAGGTTATATCCGTGACAAAATTATCATTAACGAAAATTTATAGAATTTCTCGAGCCATAAAACTTAATGGATAATTTTGGTGATAGAGATAAATGCTAAATAAGTTGTCAAAGATAAAACTGTTAGCAACCGTGACAATTTTTACCAGCAAAAAGGAATATATCAAGGATTTAAGCAGTGAGAATTAGTCACGGATTTAAGCAATGATAATTTAGCCACGGAATTACGCTTTGATAATTTAGTCACGGACATAGCCCGTTAGAAAATACCAACAATAAATTTTAATCTATATTGGAGGCTGGAAATAAAGATTGTTAGCCCGGGCCCTTGTTGTCCTATGGATGAGAGAACCGCCACACCCATCATCCCGTGTGGTCCTCGATTGCTTGGAACGAAAATCTTAACCTTTTCTCTTTCGTACATATTATATACTTCAACATATTATAACTGTTTATATATATAAACTAATTATAGTAAATCCGAGCTTAAATTGAGGCTTAAGCCTCGACTACCTTGAGGTTTTGCCTCATGGCACCCGCTTCTATCAAGTGAGTCTTAAGCTTGCTTTATGGGGCTTAGCCTCCAGGCACTTTTTCAGCGCCCGCTTTGAGGCACATTGGTAAAAACAAACTAGCTTAGTACTTCTATTTACAATATATGTAATCCATTTCTGTAAATAAATTCATAAGAATATCTTCATTCGGCCACCGACAAAATATTGGCAAGGTAGAATACAATATATACCAATATAATTACGGGGTGAACCCGGGCGCAACGGTAAGGTTGCCCCCGCTGTGACCTGAGGTCACGGGTTCGATTCACAGAAACAGCCTCTCTGCGCAAGCAGGGGTAAGGCTGCGTACATCCAGCCCCCCCAGTACCCCGCAGTGGCGGGAGCCTCGTGCACTGGGTTTGCCCTTTATAATTACGGTAAATTACATTGAACTCTCTTATTGTTTGCACTCCTATGTGTTTCCCCTTTTTTACTTTTGGACTCGATATTTTACCCCTTTTAGAGCAACTCCAAGCGTCCAGGCAACATGGATTAATACCCAGTCTGCCAGGTTGATTCAAGTTATGTTTATAGATTTTTAGTTCAGGTGGCGTTTGCCTTCACAAATTTCACCATTTTAAAGTTTTTTTATTAGCAGGGCAGCAATGTGAATCCGTACAAATACCACAGCACCTGGTTCACCCGCACTTGTGAAATAGGGTTTGGCCATATAAAATAGGCCAACGCTTGGAATTGGTCTTCAATATTGAACCACTACTTTTTAGACTATTCTGTTAAGGGTCCATCCATTTTTCAACAGAATTTGGTCATGTGTCAGTTGAATTTTTATAAATGACTGAAGCACCATTCTTCTAGAATTGTAATTATTGATTATAATTAAACACAAATTATTGTACTATCTGTCTAAATATTTTTTTTCTTTAATACATAACTAATTTTTTATATTGGACTTAAATACAACTTAATTTAAATATTAGACTTTGCCAAAATTATTGAAAAAACCATCAATCTTAACGGCCACATGGTATTTTAAGTTAAAAATAATATAAAAGTCCCAAAAGTCTAAAAAAAAATAAAATAAAATACATTTTAACTTAAATTTAATTCAACAACCCTAGGTAATTAAAAACACCAAAAAGTCTCTCTCACCACCCATTTACAGCACCACCGCCCACCTGCTGCCACACATTCACAGCACCACCAACCTGCCTTTATCTTACTACCCATCTCACCCCCCCTTCACCACTCTCTCTCTCTAACGCCATTTGGATTTTATTAATCAGATTCACAATCCAGATTCAAAATTGATTCAAACCCAGAGTCAAAATTGTTTCAAACCCAGAATCAAAATCGATTTAAACAAATCAAACGACTCAGTTGGCAAAACGGCAACAGGTTTTATGCACTGAACGATTCAATCTCAGATTCAAAATCGAACTATTCAAACTCAGATTCAAAATCAAACGATTCAATATTGGTTTTACTGTGAAAATCGATTTCAGATAGAAAAAGATTTCGGTTTTGTCTGATTTGTTTACATTATTAACGATTTTATCCCGTCTTCCTTCCTCATAGATTAGAATTAGCAGCCAACAGCTTCATTCGCAACCATGTTGATCTAACAGTATTCAAATGATGAAGCTCTGCAAAAGGTTGATATAACCATTTAAGGATCTTCCTGGCTCTTCTGCAAAACATTTTCCGATTCTGAGTGCTTCATGAACATGAAAACCTCTGTTATAGGTATATACAATACCTCTTTTGTATTTGGTTTTGTTCTAAAGTACAGACTAGTGTGCAGAGGTGTGTAATTTCTGTGCGGTGTTAAACAAAATTCAAGTGTTGATTATGATTTTTTTAGGTTTTTATTTATTTATTCAATTATTTATTTATTTTTTAGATTATTAAGGGTTTTTTGAATTATTTTTAATTCTAACTATATTTTCTTTATGATTTTTTTTTTCTGTACAATTTTGGGGATTTTGAATTATTTATAACTTAAAATGCCACGTGGTCGTTAAGATTGACAGTTTTCTGACAATTTTGGGCTAAGTCCGATTTGTGAGTTACAATATATTTAACTCTGCATAAAAAATTAGTAATGTATTGAAGTAAGAAAAAACCAATAAAATAAAACACTGAAAAAGAAAAAAATATCTTGTATGGTTCACCACCACCAAACCCTCCCTCCCCCTTCCTGATTCATACAAACACACCCGGGTTGCTCACACCATCTTCGGATGCATGCACAGTTTAACCTCAGAACACATTTTTTATTTATTTATTTGAAACCCACTTGAAATCAAAACATACACAAACAGAATGCAGCAGATGAAGGCGTGGTGGTTTCTCAGGTCAAAAGATATAAGGGTGCAACCTGTTGAAGCAGCAAACAATAAGTATTTTTTAATGATTTACCCATATAATTATATATTCAGCCAGATCAGCTTCTTGTACTAGTACATTCATTCCTTATGGAACCAACCAGTTCTCATTTGGAGTTATTACAGAATATGCAAGTAAATGTTTCAAATTATAACCTGATGATCCTGCCTGCTAGTTAACTAACATTCCCCTTATATTAGGAATGGTGAGAACTCTAAATTCCTATTTATTGATTCCCGTTTTACATTCCCATTCCTTACAACATTTTCTATCAATTCCAGATAGATTCTGTAGCTGAAGAAATTGAAAGGTGGAAGTCTACAAATGATATGGTAAACTTTACTTTTAAGGTTCGTTTGATAGCACAAAAATTCCAAGGCAGATTCCCAAAAGTTGGAAAATTTTGAAAATTTTCAGCTTTTAGGCTGTTTGATAGCCTTAATTTGCCTTGAAATTTGTTTTCCAGGTACAACACAATTTGAATTCTTTGTGGGGGTGGGGGTGGGGGGGGGCAGGATTTTGTTTGTCACCTTTGGGTGACAAATCACTCAAAACCATTTTTTTTTAAAACTCTATAGTTTATAAATATATAAAAATATATATTTCATCTATTAATATATTTATTTTCGTATATATCATATATGTATATAATTTTGTATATTTCATAACTGTATATACATTTCGTATATTTCATATATGTATATATTTTGTAATGTGTGTCTATATATATTCCAGAAATAATATATATTATATTATATATTCAATATATAATATATTCAATATTATATTATATATATAATATATTATATTGAATATATAATATATATTCGATATATTGAATATATTTCGAATAAATAATATAAATATATATCGAATAAATAATATAATTGTATATTGAATATATTTCGAATAAATAATATAAATATATATCGAATAAATAATATAATTGAATATATAATATTATAATATATTTCGAATAAATAATATAAATATATATCGAATAAATAATATATTGAATATATAATATATAATATTATTGAATATATAATATATATAATATATTTAATATATATATATATATAAGATTTCACATTTACATCTATTTTCCAGCTTTTGTGTTTGATAGAATATGTGGAAAATTGTTGATTTTCCAACTTGTATCAAACAAACACAAGTTGGAAAATATTCATGAATTATTTGCCCTAGAATCAAATGACTTGGAATCATTTGCATTTTCCCACTTTTCTATCAAACGGACCCTTCATGGCTTTATTTTGGCGATTTTTAAGGGAAGGAAATGTGCTGGGGGATTATGAGCTTTGATTCTCTATGTAAGCTAACTTGAGCTGGCTACTGCAGGTTTTCATATATGGAGGGGTTGGTCCATTGCATTCAGATATTACGGCTGCAGGAGTTGCGAAAGCATTTGGTGTTCGAATGGTATGGTATCTCTATCAAAGAGATCTTTCATTAATGCTAGGGTAAAATTCAAGAAACCCCTTAAACTATTGCTCAAAATGCATATGCCTCCCTGCTGTTGCAAATAACCCCTTAAACTATGAAAAAACAATGTATACCCCCTTACGTGTCTCTAGACAGACGGAAATTGCAAACCATAGTAATGGTTTAAGGATTTTTTTTTTGACAGTTGTCCAGAGAGGTAGGGCTTCCTGTAATGTTCCCTTATTGTTATGTGGGGATTGGCTGCATTTAGAACATCTAGATACTAATGATTATTCTTCAATTAGTGCATTAAGGTTATGTTTATCACCCCCAAACCTTATCATGTCATAATCTAACCTGAATTCGTGAGGGTAAAGATTTAGGACTTGCACGTTTTTTAATTATTAAATTGACTTGTAAATACTGATAAAACCGATATATTGAGCATTCTTATTTACGGACTTATAATGCTAACAATATCTTGTATATACACCTGACTAATTCAGGCTCCTGATGAGGAATTTGAAGAATACCTTAGGCATCTCATTGGTGATAAATGCACTGGGGATCACAATGAGGTAATTTAATGTCAAAGCGATTGTTGGTGTTGCTAAAATTTCTTATATGTCAATTATAAAATGGTTTCTGTTTAGAGTGAATAGGATCAGTAGATCTGACTTGATGCTTACTGAATTAATATATGGCTACATAATCTACTCCATGCTTGTTTGAGTTTAACAATCAAGGTATGTCAATTATAAGATTTTTGGTTAGAGAAGAGAATTGAGTCCCCTTCCAAGATGAGGCATTATCTACTCCATGCTTGTTTGAGTTGTACAATTTATTTGGTATAGTTTTTCATATTTTATGCTTGATGTGTCAGGTTGTGTCCCATCTGGCGACCTATACTTGCATAAAAATTACTGTCCTGTCTTTATTTATCAGCGTGAAATTGATCAGATCTTTACCCTTCTTGCAGATGGCTCTGTTACCAGAGGGTATTACCGAATTACTGCATCATGAAAAGCTGCCTGTGCCTTTGGTAAGCTTAGAATTAACAAACATAAAGATGATTTTTTATCCTGATATTAAATGTCAGCTAGAAGCTATTATAACCACGTGAAGCCTCAATTGACAAGTGTGATACTATTTTCAGTGTATTTTTAATTGTTAAGTTGCTCCTTAGGTTTGGTACAAGTCTAACCTATCAAGACAAACTACTGAATGTATCTATATATAAGCAGCAGAAAATAGGACTGTCTCCAAATTTCTCTTAACAAAAGTTGTATTATCATTGAATGCCTTTCAAGAGAAAGTTACGTGCATATTTATAGTAAAGGATTGGAGAAAAATATTGCACGGATACTGATACATGATGCGAGATACGAATCGTTCAATAAGAGAGATGACAAATCTAGAAAAAATAGAGTTCAGCCATGGCAAGGATACGACAATAAAAAATAAATGATATATATACCTTTTCAACACCACTCATTTTCCTAAACCAAACGCATAACGGAGTAAGCAAATTGTAAGAGTGAAATAATTTAATCAAAATAATTTGTATTGGCAAAAATTAAGAATTGCTAGTATGCTACACAGTTAAAACACACTTGGTTGCAATTTATACACAAATCATTCGAGGAAAAGAAAGGAAAGGAGAAAGAAAAATGTGTTGCAGTTGGCAAAACTCAGTTGCAATTTATACACCATTAAAAAAAAGAAAAAAAGATGTGGCACGTGACGTAACGTATAACACCCATTTTTAAAGAAGTTTGATGAAGAAACACAAGGGTGATGAAGATAGAGCGACGGCTGTCTGTGCGACTCGGGCTGTTGTACGAATTGCTTTTTTTTAAGTGGCTTGAGTTGAGGGCATTCATGAGCTATATGGCTGATGCCCTCCTTTTTCTTAGGTGGCTTGTGGTGAGGGAATTCATTCATGAGCCATATACATGATGCGATGTAAATGAGCGTCAAATGGAAACTAAGAAGAAGATTTAACTCTCGTCTCAACTCTCTCTTAATATCTCAAAAGGAATGAATGCCCCAAATGAGGCTACAAGAGAAGTATTGATAGGGGAAAGTAGAAGAATGTAACGTGGGCTACAAGAAAAGGACCTAGTTACATCTATGCCTTTACTAGCCTTTAATACTTCCCACCTATAATACTAAACAAAACAAATAATAAAAGAAAGTACACCATAGTAGAGAAAATAGCCAAAAATGCCAATATGTACTAAGATTACTAAAAATAGCCTCTTAAGCCTCCCAGTTCACATCATTCTCCCCCATTTAAAACCAAGCTCGTCATTGAGCTTTTCAAAATTTTGGGGGCTTGTGTGCAAATTTTGAAAAATAGATAGCCCAAAAGATGAGTAGTGAATTTATGTGATTGGCTCCCAAAACAAATTCAGGCACCTTTTTTTTTCCTTCTGATTTCTTCTTCTTGGGCCATCACCTCCTGGATCGAAAACAAGCCTAGGGCTGCAAACCTTTAGACCAACCCCTCTCCGACCATGATTGACCAGACTTTAGTGCGGCATGCCGAAATTATAACGTCGGCAGGGATGACCGATTTAACCCTTTTTTCGCTTGTTTTTCTCTTTACTTTCTTCTCTCTTCTCAACCCCGACCTAGGGATGAATTTCAGCCCTTTCTCTGCTCTTTTTTTTGCTTGGGTTCGTGGCTTCACAATCCTTTTATTTTTCTTCTCTTTCGGGGCTTTGATAGGGGCGGATTTAGGGCTATGTCGTGGTGGGGGTGGCATAGGGTGGGGATAGTGGGGGGAGCGTGGATTGAAACATTTTGGTGGCTAGAGTTAGGGTTAGGGTTTTGGGTGGTGGTGGGAGCGGTGCGAGGACGGCTCATGGATGCGTCGGGTGAAGGAAGACGAGCCTCAAGAGCGTCAAATCATGTTACGAGGTGGTTTAAAACCTCCTCAAGCCTATTGGTACGTGAATCAACGGGGGCAAATCTCTTCTTAGGTCCCATTTGCCATCGTCTACGATTTGTTATACTACAATAATAACAACAACAACAACAACAACGGGTGGAGCCAACGAGGCTCTGATACCAATTGGGGTAAATGAGCGTCAAATGGAAAGTAAGAAGAAGATTTAACTCTCGTCTCAACTCTCTCTTAAAGTCTCAAAATAAATGAATGCACCAAATGAGGTTACAAGAGGAGTATTTATAGGGAAAAGTAGAAGGATCTAACTTGGGCTACAAGAAAAGAAACTAATTACATCTATGCCCTTGTTAGCCTTTAATACTTTCCAGCTATAATACTAAACGAAATAAATAATAAAAGAAAGTACACCATAATAGAGAAAATAACCAAAAATGCCACTATGTACTAAAATTACTAAAAATAAACTCTAAGCCTCCCAATTCACATCACGATGTGTCTGTAATTGGGGCAGATTTTAGGATCAGTTGATACCTTTCCATATGTGGAACACGGGTTGGATTCCATTCTCGTTGTTCTGTTTTTATTAAATCCACTTGAACTGAGTAGTGGATGATATGGAACACAAAGGGGTTCACATCGTCATCGAAGTCAACCTTGTCTTTGTTGAACGAATTTGTAGGAGCTGATGCCACAGATTTGGATGGGAAGATCACGAATTTTATGAGTAGACATACTATCAAGGGATCCGCCAAAGTGGACATTTATGGATACATGATGTATGGTTAGAATTAAGGCAGGGTTTTTCGCTTCGGGCCTCTTTACAATGACTCTCTCCACCATATGCTGATCCCGTGGCAGCGTTTTCTCCTGAACTACCTTCGGTGACCTCTGACAGGACGCATCTGAAGGGGCCGTGGACAAGGGGCTAGTGAACCTGCAACCCTTGCATTATGTGCTGTCGACATGGGACATGACGAATGGAGTGCCGCTGATGTTGGTGGGATCATTCTCGTCAACATCGTTGCCAATAGTTTTTGAACTCGCCCCAAACTACCTGTCTGCGATCCCCCCCCTAAAAAAGAAGAAAAAAAGATATCAGATCCGCTGCTGTTCTGACGTCTGCGGACGCCCATCGATCTTCCCCAACTTCCAGCAACACTTCCCAGTGCCTCGTGGAGGAAGCCGACCTCCCATCACATCACAGAAGCTGGACACAACAAAAATCCCTAGCTCTAGCCACCACCTAACTTTGTCCAACCATTTCCGCTCCCCTCCGACACCCGGCAAGGGTGGCCAAGGATGTGTGAAGCTGGAAGGAGGTTCGTTGGCCTTTAACAAGATTGTCTCGGCATAATTAAAACTCCATTGCACCTCTTATTCCTCACGGCAGCTGATAGCCCAAGAGAATCCCAGTTCCTGGCTTCCACATCCCCGATCCACCGCCTCTGTGTGTTTGCCACCGTTGCCTGGTCACAGGAGATTTCAAACCCTGTCGGAGCTCTTGTAGGGCCAGTCAGAGATGGTTTCCCACCCGTTGGGCTCTAGCCAACTGTGAAAATGATAGAGGAAAAATCGTAATAAACCCTAAATATAAACTCTAAGCACAATTAGTATAGTATGACAAAACACAATAAAATAATTAGAACTCAAATTTAGTACAAAATGAAAAATCAGACAACGAACTAAGCAATATTTGAACTTGAGAGAGAGAGAGTTTAACAAGAAGTCTTCCCTTGTTCGACTGAGGGATGGATTTTGAGTGAGAGATAAGGGCCCATTCATACGTCCGAGATCAAGAGAGAGAGAGGCGACAAAAGATTTTGATGGTAGGGTTTCTTTTGTTATTGTTTTATCTCCCTTTCTTTAACAACTTAACTACAAAATGAGTTGTTTTGTAATTGAGTTATATATATATATATATATGGGAGAGGTTCACAAGTGAACCTAAAAGATGAACTTTTTAATGAACCTTAACAAAATAACACCTAACAACTCATTACTTTTAATTTCTATGTTGTAATTGGTCCGCGCCAGCGACAACGAACACGCGTGTCGATCCATCCCCAACTCCCTCCCCCCCCCCAGCACCCCACCCCACCCCCCCACCCCAACCACCACCATCACCATGGCAGCCCTTATAGCAGCCCTTATGGCAGCAGGGCTGCCATGGGGGTGGGGGGCGCCTGGGTGGGTGGGTTGGGGTGGGGGTGTTGGGGATCAATCGACACACGTATCCGTTGCCGCTGGCGCGGACCAATTACAACATAGGAATTAAAATTAATTAATTGTTAAGTATTTTTTGTTAAGGTTCATTAAAAAATTCATCTTTTTAGGTTCACTTGTGAACCTCTCCCTATATATATCTATATAATATGGGACAATGGTGTTATGAATAGTAACTCATGTATGATAAGATATGCATGATAAACATGCATGGCATTTTATGTGTTGCATGCTTGCATGCATACACATGCATGTATGCATGCATGCATACATACATACATTATTATTTTATTATTTTTTTATTAAAATATTTAAAAAAATAATATTTATTTTTATTTTTTTTTAAAGTTTTTTTTTCTAAAAAATGACGAGTTATTATGGGTTGGGTTTTATCACGGGAACAAATTTATCACCGTGCCCTCGGCACGGGCATTCGCTAGTATATATATATATATAGAGAGAGAGAGAGAGTTTGAATCCAATTAATAACCTGCCCCATAATAAATGATTAATCTGCGCACAAACAATAAATCAGCTAACCTTCATCTTTGCTAATTTGTAAGTCACCTTCTACCTCATAGACAGGGATTAATCGCCCTTATAGATCTTTGTTTATAACACTGATATATATCTAAATTGGAGTCGGACTACCAACAAACCCTCGAGGACGAGTTAAGGGAGAATGAACAAGTCTCTTGCTATTATGAGGTCATGGTTATTCGATATGGGTGGATTTCGACCGATTGTTATGAGGAGTTCCGTCTTGAGGGTGACTGAGTGCACTGGGATGATTAGAGATTTGAAAGAAAAGTTCGAGGAGGTCTAGCGTGAGTGTAATATGGAGTTATCTGATCTACGTGCCTGCGTTGTTGATGTTGCCTGTCAATTGGTCCTGAATGAGGCCTCCTTTTTGGCCTATGCTCGTGTTCAGTCTGGCGAGTTCCTTCTGTTTGCTGTGGATTTCTGAGGATTACCTTGAGTATTTTATTGGTGATATATTTGATATATTCGGCGAGGACTATTAAATTAATGGGGCTAGATGCATTGTGACCGCTGTGTTTGAGCTTGGTGACTTCTAACCCATCTTTGAGGAAGACGTGGTTAGCTTGTTCATTGAAGGCTTCTTTGATATTTTCTCAGAGAAGGGCTGGATGACTAAAATTTTTTCTACGTGGAGCTGTATTTTATTATGAGTTTCTTCCCACTTCTTGCGAATGCTCTGACATCACTTCTTGTGTTGGGGTTTTGGTCTTAACTCGTTGCTGTAGGATGATGTGACTGCTCTCAGGTCTGTGGAAACAATTTGGGATTCTTTGAAGTCCCGTTCGGACGAGGTATTACAACTTTTAGAGCTAAAGATGTTGGTGAGGCATGACTTGGCCATCATTTGACATTGGGTGTGATGGGTACAATAGGGTCAGGGGTCGAGTTCATATTCGTCAGTCATGGTTGGGATTTTTGATCACTCCCCCTTACCTTTTTGCTCGTCAAAACGCTGGCCCTTTTTGTGGATAAATTATCCTAAAGAGGGGAGCACAACAATCTTTGCATACTTGTGATGACAATCACCTCTCTCGCTTTCACTCTTGGGTTGAGCTTTTCTCAACAGAGGAGTGATGTCTACGAGAGGTCCCAAGGTTGTATTTTGTTTAATTGTAGCATTTCTAGTTTATGTCTATTTTTCGTTATTCCCTTAGAATTATTAGGATAGTTTAAGGGTGATATTCCTTTAGAATATCTTTAGTGTGATCTTTTTAGTCTTTTTGCCATTTTTAGGTCATCATGGCATTTGGGCTACAAAGATATCTTTAGGCTAGAAATAAAGCCTATAAACAGCCATAGTGGGCACTTTATGATTGAGAATGAATGAGAGAGAAACCTTTATTTCTACATGTTCTATTGATTTCTGTTAAGCTCAAGTTTCCACCCCCAAGACCCAACACATGCATCTATCATGCACATGCTCTCTTGATGCTGGAACTGGATAAAGGAAACAACATCCTCATTTCTCTTTTGGAATTTTCTTTAATAAAATTAGTCAGAGGGACTTGGGATGAGGTTAGATGAGTTGCAGTCAGAAAGGTAATATATTGTGCTCTGAACTGATCCCTTGAGCGAAAAGATTTATACGAAGCCAAATGAGCAAAATACAATATCAAAATTTCAAAGCTGCCGAGTGAACCCCTCCGTTAGACCGATATTCTTCTGTGTAAATCACTGGGAAATATAAATAACCAGGATTACTTTCTAAATTGACTCGAGAGAAAACCCAAAAAATGACTAATTTAAAAATATAAGCATTTATTGATTACCTAGATTTGAAATTTTAGAAATGCAAAGATACTCCTATCTTTGTATGATTATATGACGTAAACTACACGTCAATGGCTAAAAAGAAATACCAAACCCTAATTTTAGAGAGAGAATCAAAAGTTGTCTTATATTTTAAGAATGGGAAGAGTAAGTACAAATGAGATTACATGGGGTATTTATATGGGAAAGATTACTTGCTAATCAAGTAATTAGCTAAAATGACTAAAATGACCAACTAATACCAAAAGAATATCTAATTAGTCCCAAACATGCTTGGAGACTAATTAAGGAATTGAAAGGCCTAAAAAGAACTAAAAATAGAAAATAGAAATAAAAGGTAAATAACAACGGATTCTCATCACTCTTCGCGGCTTCGAAAAGCTCGTCCTCGAGTGTAGGAGATGAATGGCAAGAAGTTAAGTCAACCATCCAAGAGCTCCTTACTAGGAAGAAGAGCCGTCCTTGGAAACGTCCTTTGTACCGACTTGCACTAATTCCATTGAGAATAGGATCAGCATCCAAACATGGCCGACCAACAAAATCTCGGCCCGAAATTCCCGTGATGAGCCTCCTTAACACCAAACCGCGAAAAATATCCACCAAGCGTATATTAAATGTCACCAAAAATGGGCCCACATACCCACCATCAATCACATCACCCAAGATCACCACCTTTTCCATAAGAGAGATAACATCCGATCCATCCTCATAAAAATCATCATCCCCTCTCCCAAAGATTGGGAAGAAACCTCCCAAATCAAATGTTTTCGGCTCGCGAAATTGCATGCGAGCCAACCAAACATCCTCGACAAACATGTCAAAAAAATCGCCAATACACAACCCAATGCCGTCGTTTCTATCTTTCTTGCAATCAACCGGCTTAGGAGGGGAGTTTTTATCGTTGATTTGACCCGATTGGATGAGTGAGGGAGGGAGAATGATTGGGTGAAGCAACCAGTCTTGAACTAGTACAAATGAGAATAAATGGGGTATTTATATGGGAAAGATTACTTGCTAATCAAGTAATTAGCTAAAATGACTAAAATGACCAACTAATGACAAAAGAATGCCTAATTAGTCCCAAACATGCTTGGAGACTAATTAAGGACAGAATGGGCCTAAAAAGAACTAAAAATAGAAAATAGAAATAAAAGAAAAAATAAACGGAAAATAACAACGGATTCCCATCAAAATAGTTTGCAAAATCACTGAATAAGATGACCCATCAAACTTTCGAGTGATCATGGACGAGGTTGATGACCCATCAAACTTTCGAGTGATCATGAAAGAGCAACCTTGATAGTCATCGCCCTTCACAAACATTTCTCTTTCTTCTTGTACTTAGGCTAGATTCTATACAGTTGAGTTTCAGTTGATGCATGACTTCGTTCTGTTCTTATTTGTTGCCAAAAGCTAATTCCTGGCAACAAACTTGAAGCTGAAGAGTATGGGGTGAGTGATGTAAATGAAAATCGGGGCAACAAAAACTCTCTACTTTTATCGTCAAAATTAAGTTTAGAGTTGTTGTACCATAAATATGGAACACTGGATAGACCGATAAGATTGTGACACCTGTCATCAGAAAGGGTTCGGCTTACTTTATAATCCTCTTATTCTGGTCGGCTCTCTCGGCTGGACAGTTACAACGTCAGTTGACACCGTTAGTGAATTCTGTCAGGGCACACGTTGGGGAATGTAAACAGTCCCACTCACACCATTGTACACGTGAGGAGTATTATACACGATAGCCCGCCATTTAGTAGGTTGTAACCAACGGTGACTCATTCTATAGCATGTAAAAGGTGCATTTGTATCTGAACTATAAAGACACTTCACTTGTCCCACTTTTCTCGCTCTAATAATTACCTATAAATAGCACTCAGTCTTAGGTGAGAAGGGATTTGAAAATATCCCACCCAACGGCCATAGGCAAAAACCCTAGAGAGAACTTCGAGAGCTTGTAACCATCATTTTCATGGCGATTGCTCATTGAAGTACACGAAATCAGCATTGCCCTGGGGATGTAGGCACCGCATTGAGCCGAACCACGTTAATCTCCGGTTTCCTTCTTTGTCTGTCATCTCTCTAACTCTTCCCAAATTGGCAAGTTGGTATTGATAATTTCTTTATTTGTTATTGTTTATTATTGACTTATTATAGCTAAGACCCAAAATCCATATACCAGTTTTAGACGATAACAATGATAAAGTTTGCCTGCCTTTATTTTTGAAAAAAATATGTGCTTCGCCCTTGTAAGGAGTTAATGTACTTGTGTTCTAGCGAAATTCGTAATTGGTGCTGGAGAACTCAAAAGATAAGCAATGACCGTGCCTTGCTATCTCTAAATCAGGCGTCAATTTCGCATTGTAGCCTATTTCTGTTGCAGCTTGCCAATACATTTTGATTTTGATTTGTATTTTCTCTTTCCTCTTAAATGACACGTTTATACATACCTAAGTATATTTTACTATTTATGAAGTGGGAGTTTTAATAACCGATTGTCCATTGATTTCTTTTGTAGATCAAGTGTCAAAATGTAATCATTCTTACTGCAACAAATGTTAACGAGCTGGACCAACAGTGGGATTGCTTGATTGAACTGACAAGGTCTAGTGGCCTGCTATTATCGACTGAGCCATTTGTATCAAAGCACATTACAACATCTCTTTCCGATGTATGTATCATTTTAACTTTTATTGCGCTATTACTCCTTCCATCCCAAATTAAGAGCCCTGTTTTCCTTTTTGGGCCTTCTAAAATTAAGCGTCCTTCTAAAATTTTTATATAAAAGTGTTAGATTACATCATCATCTGGGCATCAGAAGCTCAACATCGGGTGATGTTGATCTGATGGTTAATCAAGATGGGAGGCTAAAATAGGGAAAGAAATGTTTCGTTAAATTTTTTGAATTGAAATAGGGAATAGCCATATGTGAGCGGAGTAAATTTTTCTTACGTTCTTGTATCATTTCAGGCTAGTATCAGTGTAAATATAGATTTTTTCTTTTCCCTACTCCATTTACTTCGAAAAATGCTTCTATTTTTTTTTTCTTTTGTTGTTTTGTTCTCTACTCATTTGGCAGGGAATTATTTGATTCTTCATACCTAGTAGTTCCCACGTGTGACAGCGTAATGTATTGTCTTAGTCACTTATAATTTTGGGAATCTAGATTCATGATGGAATGTTCACCTTTTAGGCCCTGCCTGGTTTGAGTTCAATGTTTTCTCTTGATTGAAAGTAAAACTATTTTCGACATGCACATGACAACTATAAAAAATATTCATTCCAAAACAAAATGGACTTTAATGAAAATAGTTTGACACAATTAAATTGAGCCTGGCCCTGTATGATGCTAAAATTTCGAGGCCTTTCCTTTCTAAACGAAAACTATGGCCTCACTCAGAAACTGTTTTTATAAGGCCAAAAATTACTCATTGGAAGCGGAAAATTAATATAGTAAATAATATACAAAGCATTGTAATGCTTATTGTGTGTATGTGTGTGTATATATAATGTTACCATAATAAACTCAACCGTGGACTTAAAGTAAGTATTTCGCGGTTAGTGCAACATCTCCTCATCATTAAATACATTTAATGGTGAAAAATATGCCTCCTTTTCTGCCTTGACGAGAGCAGTATTCTATATTGAAAAAGGCTAGGATAATTCGATTGAATAAAAAAATTAAATATTTCATTATTGGTTAGTTTTATATAGAAATTGTGCATGCAGCTGTAACTATCGGTATATAGTTCAAACAAGAGGATATGGTTATTTATAACGAAAAGATACAGAGAAAAAAATCAACTAGATCCTACTGATATAATGGTAAGCAACAAAACTGTGGTTGGTGTCTTAGAAGTTGAGGAAAAAATGAAATCTAAGTCCAATAGAAACCATTCCTTAGCTGTTTGAGCTTTACTGGCAATTTAGAGATGTCTTGCTTCATGAGAAGCTGCTGAAAAGCTTTTGTAAGACACACCTAAGAACTTTTAAAAGCCACCTATATTGTCCATAACATAATTGCCTAGCTCTTCATCAAACTGCCGGACCACATCGCCTCTACTTCTACACTCCGATACCACACCCGCACCCCTTCTTTCACTTCCTCTGAACCCCATTTTAATGCCTATGGGTAAAATACTCCCAACTCCTAAGGGGGTGCAAGAGACATAGTAGAAAAAGCCCGAATCATCATCTCCACCGTCCCACAAATCGGCCACTCCCAAATAATTTCCACTGCTAGGCTCCATTTACTGAATTGTTTGGCCATCACACCGTATCTCACCATCATTCTCCTCCAGATTGAAGCAAGAACTGACGTAGATGACGTCAAATGGGAGCAAGAAAAAATAATTCTTTCTCCAAACTCTCTCAAATCTTTATATCATCAAATGGAAGAATGCCTCAAATGAGGTTACAAACGGGTATTTATAGAAAGGAGGTTGCTTGACCTCTAAGCTAAGAATCTAATTACATTTATGCCCCTAAGTGCCAATTAACCTTCCTTCCTCTAAATACTAAACAAAAGGAAAAATACAATGAATACTAAAAATAAAAGAAATATTACTTGAAAGAGTTGTCCTCGAACTCAGAGGGAAAAGCCTTCAGTGTCACCATCGAGGATAGCAATGAGAGTTGGCTGGGGTGGAATCTCTGGTGTCTCCTTGCGATACTAAAGATCGCCTGAAGCTAGGAGAGCACGTCGGCGGGGAAGGGAACAATCGGAGGCTCGATGACCAATCATTCCACAGTTGTAGCATTTGAATGTGACAGGGTGAGTGGGTGCAGGAGGAGAAACCGTGGGAGAAGGAGCAGCTGCATTAGGCGGAGTCACCTGGGAAGCAGATGTCATAGGTGCTGGAGGAGCTGTTTGATGAAAAGACTCAACTTTAGTGGTGTACTTCACTGCCTTAGCAAAGGCGGTGACGTCACGTAAAGCGAGGTCGCGCTGGATATAGCATTGAAGGTCGTGAATGCATCGGCTGATCCTCTGTTCCTCGCTTTCACTGAGGTGGGCACGACTACAAAGAAGCTAGAAGCGCTTAGTGTAGTCCAAAACTGTGGTGTCCTGCCGAAGAGACTGGACTCGTAAAAATAGGTCACGCTCGTAGGTGGCGGGAATAAAGGCTGTCATCAGCTGGTCACCGAGCTCGGCCCAAGTCTGGATAGAGGGTTGTCCTTCAAGAACACGACGCTGCTCCAAGTCATTCCACCAAACACTCTCGTAGCCCTGAAACTTAGTGGCCGCTAATAAGACAAACCGACGACTCTTCAGTCGCTTGTACTCAAATATCTACTCCATCGCTGCAAGCCAATCAACAACGGCATCGGACTGTAGGTGGCCGTCAAACATAGGGATATCAACTCGAATGTCACCCTGCATGCTTCGCGAGAGTAACTGAAGCGCCAACTGTGTAATGGTATCACCATCCTGTAGGCCAGGGCATCCTCATCGCCTGGCGGTGGCTCGTGAAGTAGGGCTCTGTGGACGTCTCGGAGGCGGTGGATGAGGAGGGTCAGGAGTAGGAGGTGATAATGGGGCTGGGGGAGAAGATGTATGAGGTGGAATGGTGTCTCGTGGTGTCTCGTGGTGGTGGTGGTGGGGGGGAGCTGGAACTAATGGCTGGCGGTAGGAGCAGTGGTTCATTTGATGTCCTTTTTGATAACACAAAAAGTAATGGTGCTCGGAGAGGTACATATGGAGTAACCTTCGGGCTCAGAGCATCAAAAGGAGAAACATTAATGCTCCACTCTGTAGGAGGGGGTGGCTCAAATTCTGGAGCGGAGTGGGGTCGAGGGGAAAGGGGACCATTATGTGGGGGTAGGGTAATCCACTCTCGTACCCGCTCATGGGAATCAACGGGTGCGGAATGAACAAAACGGGTATCTCATGGATGATGATGATGAGGTACATGTGGAGGGTGACCGGGTGGGGGAGAGGTGCGTAGAATAGGCGGGGGTGGAAGCGTTGGGAAAGTGGAATGGGGTGGGTGGGGATGTGTTGTAACGGATGGAGCGGGGGGGGGGGGGGGGGGATGGAGGGAAGGTGGGGAGGTTCAAGGTGTTTTTGTGGATGACAACGAGGGTAAATGGAGATAGGAGGCAAGGGGTAGTCATGTGGAGGTGGAGTGGGTTAATTGTGTGGGTGTGGTGGTGGGTAGTGGGGGGAAACTAGAATACAGGGTGGAGGAAGGTATGGTGAGGGGATATGGTGGTGTGATGAAGATTTGGGTGGTGGAGGGGGGGTATATGGGAGGTGTTTGTGAATTTTGGAGGGTGAAATTAGGAAAAATGTGGGAGGGTTGAAAGTTTTGATGGTCAAGATTTGGGTTAAGATGTATGGAGGGCGTATTTGTTACCGGAATTGTTACCTTTGGGTGTGTCGGATTGGAAGTCTTAGCGTGCCGAATGTCACGAATCGTCTCGGCGAGGGTGGGAGAGTATGTTCTAATTATGGGTGGTACCGTTTGAATACAAATTGGAGAAGGATTGTGCAGAAATGTACCTTGCTGAATCGGGTGTACTTGTGGGCCCTCGGGGAACTCGTCAGGCCATCGGAGAGGGTGGATCTGCCCAGTGGAGTCGGCCGGTGCAGTCGGCGGCTGAACCTGGGTTTGGACCATTCGGCTTCGTAAGGCATAACTGGTGGTCGGTATTGGATTTCCGACCTGAGGGAACAGCGCCGGTGGCTGTTCAGGCAGATCTTGGTTCTGATTTTGATTTCCGGTGGGTTGGGGTGGATTGGATTGCTTTAGGGGTTGGAGGTGGCTGTTTTGATATGTCGGTAGGTGGGAGGGAAGTTCGGGTGGTTCGGCCTGAAGCAGTTTTTTTTTTTTATTCCGGCCACTGGGTTGTGGTGGTGGGACACCCTCCTCGATGGTGGTGCTTTCTTGGATGAAATTGGGGTTAGGGCAAGTGAAATTAGATTTTTTTTGGGATAGAGGTGTAGAATGCGTTGATTTTGGAGAATTAAGGTTAAGGTTTTGAGATGTTACCGGGGCGGTGTGGGGGCGGTCCGTGGTGGTTGCCGGTGGAGAACCTCAGGCGTTGATCGCTTCTACTCGGTCCGCCAATCGGTTGATGGCCTCCAAAATTTGGTTGAAAGGGTTTTTGTTGGATGTGTTCATCCTTTCTTGAACCCACCTTGGCGTTGTATACGAGTTTTTGTTTTACAACAACAACAACAACCGGTGGAGCGACTAGGCTCTGATAAGAATTGACGTAGATGATGTCAAATGGGAGCAAGAAAAGATAATTCTCTCTCTAAACTCTCTCAAATCTTTACATCATCAAATGGAAGAATGCCTCAAATGAGGCTATAAAAGAGTATTTATAGGAAGGAGGTTGCTTGGCATCTAAGCTAAGAATCTCCCCTAAGTGCCAATTAACCTTCATTCCTCTAAATACTAAACAAAAGGAAAAATACAATGAATACTAAAAATAAAAGAAATACTAAAAATGATGAAAAGGCCTTTATTCACATCAAGAACTCGGTCCAGCAGTCTCAATTCCCAAATCCTCTATACTAACAGCCTGAGGCCATTTTAAGACTTCTTCCATGAATAAAGACCCTAACGACAATAGAGGGCTGGCAATTTTTGACACGATAACCCATTTATGGTAATAACCCGAAATTGACACGATTAGCTTATATAGATTTAAGATTACCCAAAACTTATACTCAAATAAAAATCAACGCGAGTCGAAAATGACACGACTAACCCGAATTGCCACCCCTCTCTCCACCGAGTCTACACTTCTAATCTGGCACAACTTCCAACCCCAAACCATTCAACACGAGAGAGGTTGAACCAACCTTAGCCGCCCCATATGGACTAATCTACTTCAAGTTGAGCCCATGAACCTCTGCTGCGCCTTCTCCATCATCATCTCCTTGTGAGCAGCTACCAAAGACTACTACGAAGAATTTAAATGCATCATCGTTGATAAAATTGTTCCTTTTTACCAGTCAAGGGCACCTCATCCATCCAGCGTCTGTATCTGCCTGAATCAGACCCCTGTCAAGTCTATGAAACTGGGCTGGAGCACGCCCAAATAATGACCCCTTTGGTTTCATTGCTATTTCCAATCTATTAGCCCTCCATTGTCAACTCTAGTTTGGGCCAAATTAAGGAGTTCTTAAACCTTGGCCCAATACAACCAGGTTATCTGCCACAGATATCTTAAAAGTAAACTGCTTATGAACATGAGGCAAAGCAGCCTGCCCCAGCAAGAGACCAAACTCCTCTCTTAGCATCAATAACACCCTGTCCGTTACTTTCTACACCCACCTTCTCCTTACCCTCGTTCTCATTTAATGGAGTCTCAAATTCAGAAAGCATACGACCTCTTCTCCACACAGATCTTACTGACTTCTCCACCCCCGTGTGACTCATGTCCCTTCTAGCAGGCTGAGAGAGCCTGTCGCTTCCCTTTCCTCCTTTTCCCGTGCGTGACCCAACGTCCCAACCTACTCAACACACTTGGATCAGAAATTCCTGAAACATGGAGTTCTGGCAAGCACACCATGAGTACCTGCTCCGACTCTGCTACCAAACAGAATGGGTGACTTAGGCCATAGGTGAAACGCAGCATTAGGAAGGCTTAGTCCTATTCCTTTCTTCAAGGAAAGGTTTCACGAGGTTGGAGGAAACATTCTCATTGCATTGCACACCTTTAAGCTTACTTCCTGACTAGAACAGTTTTAAACTTCTGAACATGTTGGCCATTGCATTGCACACCTTTAAGCTTACTCCCTGACTAGAACAGTTTTAAACTTCTGAACATGTTGGCCACTTAACACCAGCCACCACCTTTAACCACCTCGGGTATCCTTAAGATTGAAATTCGTCCGTACTAAATATTGAGAAGCCTTCCAATTTGGTTAGCCTTGGACTCCACCATTAACTCTCTTTCCCGGCTACAGATTTTTCTAAACGGTGACTGTGCATTCCTCTGGCATCGTCAATGATGGAGGCCAACAAGAACTGCTCTCCTTTCAAGAAGATTCCAGACCTAACTACGCCTCTACCCCTTCCTGTCATCTTGAAAAGAAAAGTCGATGTCCGGCTTGGAAAAACTCACGAGTATAGCTCTTGTCAATAGTCTCTTCCCCTCCCCCCCCCCCCCCCCCCCCTCCCCTGACAATGTTATAATTTTTATCCATGGACGAAATTGGAGTCGCAGAGTTTTATAATGCCATTCAATTTTATGAATCATTTATCATCTGTGTTCCTTCAAATGCAGGTAGAAGTTGCCCAACCTCTATCGAAATTGTCTCTTGAATTTCCAGATATCTACATTGGTAAGTTTCTTCACCATTAGTTTTATGTACGAGGAAAAAACACCCACTCACCCACCTGAACACATGCATGTTTTTTTGTCTTCTAATTGTGTTTTCCATCCTCTCTAAAATCAAGGGTGTTATCGGAAATCCAGGCTGGAGCCTCTCATAATTAGTTTCGAAGGCAAGGTAAAATAATGTGTTCACTAGGATGGATGTTAAGTGGTTAGGAAATGTCACTAAGGCTCCATTTGGTTTGAGTTAACATAAATCTTGTTAAAATTGACTGCAGGATCGAGCGAGAATAGAAGCAGCGGTAGAAGCACTACACAAGAAGTTTCTGTCAGCGTCTTTCTCTGAAATCAAATGAAGCGTAGCGTGAGAAAGCATCCACAGTGGTTTATGATAGCCGCATGGTTCAAGAAGAAGCATCTCTCTAGCCGGGGTCTTAATTTTGAGAGGAGAATGTTAGAATTGCAATTGCTTAAAAAAAGGAAAAAAATTAAAAGAAGAAAATTTAGTATCTAATGACAAGGAGAAACCAATTGTATTTGATATTATTCAAGAACTGTATTATTTTTCAGGCAAGAAAATAAGTTATCTCGTAGCTCTTTTGGAACTTGACTTCTGTATTTTGGTAGTTTTCAGTTCTTGATTTGTTAGCGAAGCTAGGATTTTAATCTAGAACGAAATATATCATTAAATGGGTTAATTACACTTATCCCCCTCAACTTTTCCACTTCATCACCCTACTTTCATTTTTTGGACTTAGCTCCCTCAATTTATTATGTCTGAGTTACCCTAGGACCATAACGGTGTTACGTTTTTGGAGGGATAATTAATTATGTGCACGACACATGAGAGTATTTTTGTTTAGGAAAATTCTATTTGTACAGAGAATTCGTATAGAATCATCTGTGCAGACTGACGTGTCGTGTCTGTATTGGTTGGTGTCTTGAGTGGACACAAGACACGGATCAGTATGGATACGACATGTCAGCGATTATGTACGAATCCTCTGTACGTGTAGAACTACTCTTTTGTCTAATACAAAAGCTATGGAAATTAAAGAAAAAATATGTAAAGATCTGGAAAATAGTAAACAGTATTCTCAAACATCTAGAATAAAAGGAAAAACATTCAAAAAATGACAAGACACACATTTAAAAATGATGAAAAACATTAAAAAAAATGACAAAAAAGTTAGAAAATTACAATTTTTTTAAATTTTTTTTTGGAAATATTGAATATATTTAAAAATTTGGAAAATACAAAAATGTTTACATAAAAGACAAAAAATTAAGCCAACAGTATAAAGACTGCTCCACTAAGAATTTAAGCAATCATGTATCAAACGGATATGAATAAAAATATGATATGCAAGTTGAAATTTTAAGCAAACAAATTTCTACACGTGTAGTGGGTTCCCCACCCTCGTATATCCTAAATTTTGATATAAAAATTTCTGAAAAAGATCAACTTTTCCCCCAAAGCCCCGATTCTCTCTTCTTTCTCCAACAATACGCAAAATCTAAACAATCAAACGCTACTAACGATAGTTACCCCCGAAGACACCTTAAAAATCGATGAACATGTGCTCGAATTTGAGATGGAGTGAAATTATCAAATTACAATTATTGCCGTAATATAATAAATCCTTTTCCAATTAATTCCTTATGGACACAAATTATATAATCTGTCTCTATGACAAAATGTCGCACACATTAAATTACACCAAATTTAAATCTTCAATATATATGATAATTCTAAAAGTGAATAAGTATAATAATCACACGACAGCAAGTCGTACAAGGAAAAATCCAACCAACGGAAAAAAAAAACTCGACTGAAACAAACAACAAATGCATTTTGATAGAGTTTACAAATATAAACTAATGGCTTAGAATCACATAGCGCGCTGACTCTCCACTCTTTCGCACTATATCATATGTAATCAACAGTTGGAGAACACTATACAACTGCGACCGGTTTTGGCCTCGACCAATTTCTTCAAATCTTTACCCCGAAATCAGATTTTTCTTCTGAAGTTAAAGATGAACTTTGTTGAGAAGTCACCAAATGCTCGAGTACCACTTTCTACGATGTGAGTGATCCTAAAGATTTTGAAAGTGTTGAAAAATGCTTTGGCTTGCTCAAAATTCACAATGAAGTTTTGATATATTCACATAAGTCTCTCAAAAACAAAGATATAAATATATTTATTCAAGAATAAGGTATTAGTTATTGGCCAGAAAATATATCAGAGAGGGAGGTGAATTGGGTATTTATAAAATTAATGGCAATTTTAGAACTTTTTTAACTTTCTTTTGAGATTAATTAAAATATGATAAATCAATTTAAGTATGAGCAATTAATCAAACAATAAGTAGTTAAGAGAGAGAGAGTTTAGATAAACTTTGCGAATCGAGATTTTAATGTGGTCAGGCCTTACTTAGGTCCACACTCGAGAAGGTACTTGAGAAACTTTACTATCTCTAGTTCACTGAGGCGGAACCAAAACCGCACAAGGAATTATACACCTTGTAAACAGCAATCAAAAGGGAACTATACCCGTCGTTGCCCAAGCGGAACATGCAAGAGCCCAAGGTCTTATCATGCCTTACTTTTCGTAAAGATACAATGAAGTTTAATCGTAAGTATCAACAATGAGATATGAAACGAAAATGTATATCAAAGTTGCTTTACAGAGAACAATGGGAAATGGGTTTACTTTTTCTCTCCAGAAATATAAACTCTATAGTAATCATAAGTATAATGCTCAAATAAATATTTGTTTTATTCTTTAACACAAGTGGGTATTAGGTTTAGAAATTTGCTAAAGAAGGGGTTGATTTGAAAACTTTGGCTGAAATGGGTTTTGGTTGGAGCTTTCCATCAATGGAGTTTTGGAGGTTTAAAACTCACACCTTGAAATGGGTATTGGTTTCTCTATACAAACCCAAGAGTTTGTTTTTTTTATTCTTGACACAAATGGTATTTGACAATTGGATCTTGGCTCAAGAATGCTTTGGGGTTAAAAATTTACTCAAATGGGTTTTGAGTTTTGAAGCTTTGCTTCAATGGAGATTTTGGGTCTAAATCTCACACCTTTGAAAATGTAACTTGTTTTCTCTCTCTAGAAAGCTCAAGTATGAGGAACACAAGCTATGGGATAGAAATTTGATTCTCCGATAATGTTGTAGAAAGCTTGTGTGTTTGAAGAAGGAATCCAAAAGGTGTTTTTATAGACTTTTCCCCCAAACTACTCATTGGAAAGTACTATGGTAAATTCTAAAACTTTTGGAATTTTAATTTTGAAAACTTGCTGTTGGATTTTTGGTCACTTCGGCACTTTGATTCGACTTATAGTCCTAGGTTCACTTTTGAAAATTTTCAAATCATTCTTTCTAAAAACTGATTTTGGGACAAATCAACTTGGGCATTTAAGGGGGGTCTGTTGCAAGATACACAATTTAAGGGGACATTTGTAGTCGACTTAAAGTGTATTATTTGATGTCTAGGCTAGTTTGAGTTTGTTTTGGATTTGATTGGTTGGATTGATCAAACGCATGATCATATAAATTAATTTACACTATTACAATTATTCCTTAATCACTCAAAGCTCTAGAATGGTGTCTTGGAGTTTAATCACTTCTTTTGACTATATGGAGCATATGATTCTTCTTCTAGTTTGATGTGATGATGTTCATTAAGCCTTGATAGTGAGATGCTTGAATTGGAATGTGTTGATTGGTTGACTTTACCATGAACTGAGTGAACTTATAATTCTTGAGTACGCATGGATATTGTTCTTCTTTCTTTGGCCGCGAATCTTTATGAATGAACTCATGACTTGTGTATGGATGATGACCAAAACTTAACTTTATCCTGCTTTGGTTCATGCTTTTATGGATATGATGATCTTGATTTTTATTATGGTTCATGCTTCTTTCTTCTCATGCCATTATTAGTACTTGGTTATTCCTTACTTGATCACATATATCTTTTTTAGGTGATGATTGTCTTGTGGTCTTGCTAGCTTGATTTATACAATCTTTGAGATATGTCTCATCATGTATTGAGTGCATGATTTCATTTCAATAATATTAGAGAGAAGATAATGAAATGATGTCATATATCAATTGGATTATTGTCATATAAAATCATATTTAAAAATAAATTTGTTTTCACAATCTCTCCCTTTCTGACGATGACAGTACACTTGATGTAGTTTAAGAAACAAATTGAAGTCTCCCCCTTCATTATAAACATGGTTTAGCGAAATAATTTTTCTCCCCCTTTGTTGTAGCTTTTCCCTTTTCTTTCTCTTCTCATATAATTTATCTCCCCTTTGCTATTAGCAAAAAGAGACTCCAAAGGAGTTAAATGCAAATGCGGGTTTTGAAAAGTAAATTTTGGTTCCTAAGAGGATATCATTTTTTTAGGAAACTGGGGTGTTTTGGAATACCAATATATTCTTGTAATGATATTTTACCTTTTCCTATTATGATGACTTTTAAGTCATTTATTGCAAAAGAGAGTTAATGTGGAAATAATGGGAAGAAAGAAATTTCATTCATAAGGTATAACATCATATTTTCAAGATGACATTTTTATTTACCAAGTGTGGATCATGCATAAAAAATAAATGACAAGTTCAGTTTGCATTAAGTGATAATTCATAATTATCATCAAATGAGTGTTCATGAGTTAATTACAATAGTATTAATTATGTGTGTACTTGTTTCCAACTATCCTTAAATGTCTTATTCTCATTTTTGATGGTATATCCTCCATTCTTTTAGGATTTTTCCATAAGAGTACTACAAGAGGGATTTCCACTTTGTTTACATGAACGTAATGTTTTCAATTTCTTTTTAAAATGACAAAATCTAGTATTGGTGTTGACTGTCTTCTGACTTTTCATAAAGGAGGTTTAGTAACAACACTTCTTTTTAAGAAATGTCCAAAAACCAAGATAAGCTTATACGAAATAATGGATCATATTCTTCATGGAGAATGGACATGTAGATGTAACAATTAATTATTGCGAGGTGAATCATACGAGGATCATATCAAGTTTACAAAACTAATACATTCCAATATCTTTTATGCACCGATGACATAGGTGTAAGAATTATATTCAAGAATCTTATAGCAATAATGGAAGTATCAACTCAAGACATAAATGGATAACATCTCCTACTCATGTGACATGTGATATTTATACTATATTATGAAGCACAAGTGAAAAAAATACACCATTGCATGAATCACATATCGATATTTTCAAATCATAGACATATGTGAAAATATCAAAAGGCTAATCAATGGAGAATTTAAAGATTATGCATGTAAGTGACTTATGAGGAGTGTAAGATATGGTCAACTAATCTTTCAAAGTAGTTGAATATCATTTTCAAAGGCTAATGAAATTTTAAGATTATTAAAGGGTGGGTTTCCAAATTTTCATTTCCCTAATAACTTTATCTAATTTTCAAATTTGTTTTTCTCCTCCAATCTTTTATAAATTATGAAACAAGGTTTTGTTTTGTATGAAGTCTTCACGACTTTTTGAGTATGCAAAATTCTTAAGTTTTTCTTATTTTTTTATATCCAAAACTCTTTTTCATAAATTTTATCTTCTTTCTTTGGCCGTGAATCTCTAGGGATGAACTCATGACTTGTGTATGGATGATGACCAAAACTTGACTTTATCCTGATTTGGTTTATGCTTTTGTGGATATGATGATCTTGAATTTTATTATGGTGCATGCTTCTTTCTTCTCATGCCATGATTGGTACTTGATTATTGCTTGCTCGATCACATGTATCTCCTTTGGGTGATGATTATCTTGTGGTCCTGCTAGCTTGATTGATACAATCTTTGAGATAGGTCTCATCATGTTTTGAGTGCATGATTTAATTTCAATAATATTAGAGAGAAGATAGTGAAGTGATTTCATATATCAATTGGATTGTTGTCATATTAAATCATATTTAAAAATAATTTTATTTTCACATTCTCTCCCTTTTTGATGATGACAGTACAATTGACATAGTTTAAGAAACAAATTGAAGTCGCGCCCTTCATTATAAACACGATTTAGCAAATTAGTTTTTCTCCACATTCATTGTAGTTTTTCCTTTTTCTTTCTTTTCTCATATCATTTATCTCCCCTTTGCCATTAGCAAAAAGAGACTCCAAAGGAGTTAAATTCAAATGCGGGTTTTGAAAAGTAAATTTTTATTCCTAAGAGAATATAATTTTTTAGGAAACTAAGGTGTTTTGGAATATCAATATATTATTGTAATGATATTTTGCCTTTTCCTATTTTGATGACTTTTGAGTCATTTATTGCAAAAGAGAGTTAATGTGGAAATATTGGGAAGATAGATATTTCATTCATAAGGTATATCATCATATTTTCAAGATGAAACTTTTATGTACCAAGTGTGGATCATGCATAAAAAATAAATGGCAGGTTCAGTTTGCATTGAGTGATAATTCATAATTATCGTCAAACAAGTGTGCATGAGTTAATGACAGTAGTATTAATTATGTGTGTACTTGTTTCCAGCTATCGTCAAATGTCCCATTCTCATTTTTGATGGTATATCCTCCATTCTTTTAAGATTTTTCATCAAAGTACTCCAAGAGGGATTTTCACTTTGTTTACATGAACGTAATGTTTTCAATTTCTTTTTAAAATGACAAAATCTAGTACTGGTGTTGACCATCTTACCACTTTTCATAAAGGAGGTTTAATAACATCATTTTTTTTAAGAAATGTCCAAAAACCAAGATAAGATTATACAAAATAATGGATCATATTCTTCATGGGGCATAGACATGTAGATGGAACAATTAATTATTGCAAGGTGAATCATACGAGGATCATATTAAGTGTACACCACTAATACATTCTAATATCTTTTATGCACTAATGTTGTAGGTGTAAGAATTATATTCAAGAATCTTATGGCAATAATATAAGTATCAACTCAAGTCATAAATGGATAACATCTCCTACTCATGTGCCCTGTGATATTGATACTATATTATGAAGCACAAGTGAAAAAATTCACCAATTTCATGCATCACATATCGAGATTTTCAATTCGTAGACACATGAGAAAATATTAAGAGGTTAATCAATGGAGAATTTAAAGATTATGTGTGTAAGTGACTCATGAGGAGTGTAAGATATAGTCAACTAATCCTTCAAAGTAGTTGAATATCGTATTCAAAGACTAATGAAATTTCAAGATTATTCAAGCGTTTCCAAAGTTTCATTTCTCTAATAACTTTATATTGTTTTCCAAGTTGTTTTTCTCCTCCGATCTTTCATAAATTGTTAAACAAGGTTTTGTTTTGTATGAAGTCTTCATGACATTTTAAGTATTTAAAATTCTTATGTTTTTCATGTTTTGTTGTATCCAAAACTCTTTTTCGTAAATTTTATCTTCCCTTTTGTATCATAAAAGGCATAATAGCAATTTTTTTCTTGGTTTGTATATACCATAACTCTTTGTCAAAAGGCCCCTGTGACACCCCGCCTAATTAAATACCGGGCGATCACTCCTTTATTAAATTAAATCAAGGTAAACAGTTGGTTCATTCTCAGCATCACTGTCGATAAAAATAAATTTTCCAATTTAACACCCTAAATAATTAAGCTAAGTGTCAAAACCATTTTCATATTTATTAACAACATTCAATAAGTAAGAATCACACCGCATTAAATATCTGCAACATAGTCCAATTAATTTAAAACATTCGTCAATCGAATGTCAACATGTGAAATATAAAGTAACACAATCAAACTGAATAAAACCCATAGTAACAATACTGGAAATAACTGAAATATAAATGTCCAATAACAACGGAATAATGGAAAAAGCTACACATGCTCAACTAAATGAAAATACTAAGAGTGGATCCGAATGAGCGAAGTCGTGTAATCAAGAGACCTGCAACTCCCACCTAAGCTGCAGCGCGTTCCTTTCAAGAGATCCTAAGCAAGACGCCCCTGTGGATGGGCACCTGTAATACATACATATATATACAAGAGAGAGAGAGAGAGAGAAAAACGGGCCAGAGCCCGAAAGTGTGTTTGATTTAAAATACGTTTAGCAAGTATTTAAATTGATACAGGCCAATGCAACAACATATTAGAGCGACACTCTCTTGAGAAATTCTCACCTCTCTTCTAATGTGCACGCCTATCGTACTAACCTTCCCAACGGGTTATCTTATCATTTTATCATACTAACCTTCCCAATAGTTTAGCTTATCTTAACTTACTCATAAGATTTCAAAACCGAACAATATCATTGTTTAAAAAGATACTCCCAATTAGCAGCACAACTCTCGTTTTAGCTTTATTAATTTATAAGGTTTCCCAGTGTCATATTATACTTTCACAAAATAAGTATTTACTATTTGAGTCATCAACCATGTCTTACTTATCAAATCACAGTAGACAGTTTCAAATTTCCGAATCTCATATATATATTAACTACTCGTATAATATATATAAATAACAGCACCCCAAATAAAACTATGGTGCGTGCATACTTCTACTATCCAAACCCCATACCACTCATATCAAGGGGAATACAAATTAGGAATCACTCTCGAATTGTATTAACACATACACAAACAATATCGAGGCGAAGCATAGATTCCAAGTCTCTAAGAGGATGGCACATACTCGCATCTCTTAGGACCGTCTGAACTATCAATTCGATAGCCTGTACCAAGGATATCTATCTTCTAGGGTACGAGTCAATATCCCCCATAAAGGTCCCATCGAGATAAGACTGTCCAAGCGCGGTAACCTCAAGGATAGCAAGTAGCGCGGTATGTTTTTCACATGTATATAATATATGCACACACAATCATATAAATATACCACTTTTATCATATTAATATAGGTTCCTCACGTCACCCATAATTACAACATTTATCCTTAATTTCACATTATTAGTATTACGTATAAGGTTTCATCTCTAACCTTAACTCGAAGGGTTTTCTCACTTATTACGTGACACTCGTGGACTCTATCCTTCCAAGTAGAAAATTCAGTAGGTGTCATATTTACGTTTCAACATGATTCTCTTACGCGCCTCACCCTTTAATATATCAATTTACTAACCTTAAAGTAAATATCCCATAAATACCATTCTCGTCGAATATTAATGATCCCAACATTTATTTATACGCCCTACTGGTCCTCTATGTCTCCCAAATCATTATACTAAGAATGCCCAAGAATTATATCACGACAATTCGATTTTTAAATCATTGACAAAGGGAAATAGGAGTCTGCCAGGAGGGGTCGATCGATCGAGGTTTGGGTCTCGATCGATCGAACCTTCGATCGATCGAAGCTCTAGGCTCGATCGATCGATCAAGCAGGTCTGCGAAAATCTGCAGAATTGCAGTTACGGGTTTCATCTCCAAATTTACACCAAATCCATGTTTTCAAATTCCAATCGTCCCAGAATTAATACTACTAACCTTATATCATCATAACAGGTATATTCAACGTAAAACATATCAATTTACATCACTAAACATGGATTTATCATGCCATAATTCATTTAAAACTCAAGAACCCTAAAAATCTCTAAGTCATGATTCTAATCTGTTTAATCCCAGAATTTCCTTCTTATCTACACCAAAATTTCGCGGGTTATCTTTCTACATCACATGAGACTTCCAGAATAAGGATTAAGTCTTTACTACATGCAAATTCCTATCAAAATTTGGGTTTTCTTTCATATTTTTCATCCCTAATCATTCCTAAACTAATATGGAAATTGCACCAACGAAAATAGAAAGTTAAACACTTGCCTGGGATTTTCAGAAGTCTGGATTGCGGCTGATTTTGGTGTGGTTGCGTTCCCCTTCTCGCGATCTACGCGTTGGTGGTGCGACGGTGCAAACCGGTGACTTTTTGGCCTTGAATTGCCTTGAGAGCTCTCTCCTCTCTTCTCCAATGGCCGTTCTAGGGTTCTGAATGTTCTAACCCTAAATGAATAACCTAAATGGATGATATAGGTTGCTAAAATTCGTGGGTTTAATTACCCAAGAATGTAAAATGACCAAAATGCCCTCCCGGGTTACTAATTAGGCCTAAAAACGCCACGAGACCCAAACTACACCCCCGAATACACTTTTCTGACTATCTCGACCCTTCCGGACGCGTTGGCGCACTCAAAACGACCATACGAACAACTTATAAAATATTCACTTTTTTATTTAACAAAATTTAGTCCCGACGCGACACGAGCACGTCCCGACTTAAATTTCCGAAATTGTCATTTAACTCACTCATGACATTCAATATAACCAATATAATATATTACTTTGCTCATTAGTAATATTCAACAAATTTCTCATAATTACTAACTCTCGTCACGTTAATAATTATAACATAATTAATTTCTGGATTTTTATTAAATACTTCATTCACATTAACTTTAATAAATCCCCAAATTAATATAGCATAAAAATACGGGGTATTACAGCCCCCTCAAATTATCTTCTCTAGAATAAATTTTCTTTTCTAACTTTTAGTTTTCATATAAACGTGACTTCCTGAAAAGTATGAATGAGTTTAAAAAGACTTTCGTGAAGACACGATTCAAGTGTTATGGATCTCAAGATTATTTTCAATGCGAGTAAAATATAAATCACGTAGAGTTTGTTATGTGAGATCAATTTGATATACACATATCTTCATCTATTCTCCAATGTGTGAGGGGATATAGTGATTTTTTTTCATCAACCCATTTATTATGATAAGACCAAATGTGTGCCATCTAATCATGTTTCATGTATATGAGAACTTGAGAGTTCTTATGAAACTATATCTTTTCACTCATTTATTTATTCTATTTTTAACACTTTTCACTTTCTCAAATGCATTTCCAAACTCAGTTTCTTTTCCAACACACATTCTTTTTTCAATGTCAAGAATCTTCATCATATTCCGCCCTAGATTCCTCAACTAATTATTTAAAAATCTTTTTTGTAATATTTAAAAAAAATATATTCTCAAAACCCATTTCATTTTTGCAATAAGTTTTACAAAATACGTGTCATCAAACTATTTGTAAATTTCAAATTTCAAATTTCAATTCATGGTGTAAATTCCTTAATGAGATTTTAATCCTAAATATTCACCAATTTTCTCATTGTTGACATGTTCCAAATATATGGTTATAAATTAAAATGTAATGAAGATTTCAATAACCAATTTGACCGAATAAGTTTATATTCTATATGTGTTTTTGTGATTGTTAGATTCAGATTGAGCTGTAGAATTTTCTAAAGGTTGTGTGCATAATGTGTTTTAGTTTTAGTCGCAAGCGAAAACAAATAGGCATTTTAAAAATAAGGTTAGATGTCACCCATTTCGATATTCCTTCAGAGCCTTAAGATATTGTCAAGGATTTAATCTCTCATAGTCATTTGTCTTTTTTATCTTTCATCATGTGTATCCACACACTTCACCTTTCTCTAATCCAATTTATTTCTTACCTTACTTATGCATCTTCAAAATATGAATGAATATAAGGTCTTTTTGAAATTCATTGAGTACCTATAAAATATGACGAACAAACATTCCTTTTTGGAACCCTTTGACTTTTGGGTCCTTTTTTGTTGTTGAAGGAGTATGACGATCTTATTTGTTTATAATCATGAATTTTTATTTTCCTCATTTTGCAAACATCAAACATATGATTATTTTTATTACGATATGTGCAATGATCATTCGATGAACAAAGTTTACAATCAACATATATGTGATCATTATTTTTACAAATGATGAAAGAGTGATACCTTTTCATTTTTAGACGAGTATGACATTTTCCAAAGTTTTATAAAATTTGAGCTTTATGCAATTTCTTTGGCTTTCACAACACTTGTTCCTTTATTCGGATTCTCATTTTGTTTCTCATATCTAAGACATTCTTTGTTAGTTACTTGCCTTTTGTTTTTCAAGGGAGGAGTTAGAGTTTGACTACTATAATCAATATTCTCAAAAGATTTTCTAAACATGTCAACTTTTTTTTTCTCGATTGAGAATTTTCCTTGTGCAAACAAGGGCTATATTGTCCCACATCAATTTTCAAAATCTCACTCTCTTCTTTTAGCCTTTTATTTTCAAGAATTATTTATCATTTTTTGTTTGAGTCCTCAATTAAAATGCAAAGATATCTAATTTCACTTTATAAAGCGTTGTTCATCAAGATTTTTTTTATATCCACACCTGTCTTGTTCACAAAAAATATTTAAGTTATTCATGGAAATCGTAACATTATTAAAACTATTGAGATCCAGAGATTTAGTAGAATAATATTTTACCTCATAAATGCTTGATTCTTGTTGTGAGAATGATGAAATTTGCATTTTTCTTTGGACGAGGAACTTGTACATTATTCTATAAGGACTTCATGCTTTGAGTTTGATATTGTGCAAGAGACTTCTTCTTGGTTTTGTGAACGAGAATTTTATGAGGATTGAATAAATGAATCTAGGGATTTTTCTTTGGTATTCATTTCTTATGATCTTATAGGATCCTTTTTATAATACTATTGGTTCTTCCTATAGTATATTCTGCTACCGTGGCTGCTTCTTCGACTAAGCATCCCGGTTGACAACTCTATAGGCAACTAATTGTTCTCTCCGACCTCGTATATTTTCCATCTTAAAGCAAATCAATAATTCATATTAACTACCGATTCATAGATAAGAGTACATCGAAACCTAGATATAGGGATCTAATGAATATAAGAACTCAATGCATAACTGTGGCCATTTGGGTATTCCTCTGGCACAGCTAGTCCCAAAAGGAGAGAGAAAATGGGGAAATTTCTCTCGACGTGTGCGGGGATTTGAGGATAGGAATTCTCTTTCCACCACTCGTTAAAGGGGAGGAAAATGTAGAGAAGGAGTCATTAGCCTATTTTACTCAAAACAGGCAAAAAAATGTAGCCGTCCCCGAAAGAACGGTATCAAAAGATAAACTGATGCATACAAAACCATATAAATCTAGAGCCTGGGGACTAAGTTATGAAATGGGAAGGTGTTAGACACCCATTTCTCTCTAATGGGCTAAAATAATATTCTCCTTTTTCTCCAAGATGTGACGCATGTGTATAAGGTATTTGATGTGAAAACAAATGAGGAAAAAAATCATCCTACTCACATCATGGGAATAACAGAGAGGAGTCATTCTAAGGAGTGCATGGAATAAAGAGAATAATTGAAAATATTATGTCATTTCCATAGAATCATGATTCACCATGAGAAAGTGAATGTGCATGTCGGGTGGTAACACTAATATATTGGCGTGTACATATACACAATACTACTAAATATGAGATGTGAACAAAGATATCATAATGAGTAGAATAGGACTCGAATAATGATAATGACTAGGGATGCCTACGTAGCCATAATATGCGTCAAAGTCCACATACTTCCGACATATCACAAGGGTGGGTAATTTAACCCATAAACCCAAATTTAGGAATTCTATTTAATTTTCTTGGAAAGAGGTGCTCAAGTGTAAAAGTATAGAAAAAGTGTGGAAGTTTTACTTTTGAAATTTATAAGTACACCTTCTTTTTTGATTTTATAAAATATATTATGTGAATACTAATAGAATAAAAGGATATTAGTTGATGTGAGATAATGGAGTAAGACCTAAAGATATCAAAAGTGGAAGAAAAGTAAGTAAACCACACTAATTAAATGAATTAGAAAGGAATGAGAGTAGACCTCCTAGAAGATTTGCTATTGATTTTTGAACGGAAGTAGGCTGATTTCATAGTAATAGAATGATGGTGAAGTAGAGGTGAGGTAAGGGGCAAAAGGTTGTACGAAATTGAGGTAAGAAAGGTGAAAGGAGTGTTGGAAATTTGGATTTTTTGGAGTGATGGTGCACCGATTTTGAGGAAGGAATGTTCTGATAACTGAAAAGGGCGGGTCTTTGGGATGAGGTCATGACCTTTTAAATAGCCAAAATTAGAGTTCAGGGGGTGCCGATAAAAATACCCCTGGCTTGCTGGCGAAGTAAATTACACCCTTGCCTACACACAGGGGGTCTGGGGTGCCTATAAGCAGTCTGAAAAGGAATTTTTTGAAAAACGGGCATAAAATGCAAACCGTAAGTATAAATTATGCACGATCGAGACCATTGGGAAGGGAATTCAGAGCGCTATAAAAATCCATTGAGACACTCCCACGTTAGGGATTTGACAAAAGTCAAACGAGCCCCAAAAATGTCTGATGGCCTCTAGACGGGGGTTTTAAAATTAAAAAAGGCAAGTACGTGCGAACTATAAGGCCTATTAGTGCACGATATGGATCGTTGGAAAGGGTATTTCAATCCCTAAGAAGGTGAAATGAGCTTTACTCAGGTTGAAGAGTTGACCAAAGTCACACGGGGCTCAAAAGATCCTGATGGATTCTAGATTAGGGTTTGGAGTAAAAAAGTGAGTACACACAAACTGCGTGGACAATTCGCTCACGATATAGATCGCTGGGAAGGGTATTTAGAGACCTATAAGAGTGAAATGATATTCACTTAGGTTATAGACCTAAGAAAAGTCAAATAGGTCTCAAGAGAGCCTGATGTCCTCTAGATCGGGGTTTGGAGTAAAAGGTGAGTACGCGCGAACCGTGAGGACAATTTGTGCACGGTATGGACTGTTGGAAAGGGTATTCAAATCCTTATGAGAGTGCAATGATCTTTGCTTGGGTTAGAGAGTTGACCAAAGTCAAATGGGGCTTGAGAGTGCCCGGTGGCTTCTAGATCAGGGTTTGTAGTAAAAAGGTGAGTACGCACGAATCGTGAGGCGGATTCGCGCACGATATTGACTGTTAAAAGGGAATTCAGATCCCTATGAAGTTGCAGTAAGCTTCGCTCGAGTTAGAGATTTGACCAAAAATAAATGGGGCTCATGAGTGTCCGATGTCCTCTGGATCAAGGTTTGGAGTAAGACCTAGGGTCTTATGGTGGGAGGTGAATTACTATGTACATAAGAAGGTATATAGAGGGTATTAGGAGTGGGTGTATACAAATCCCATCGACGGGTTAACTTAGAACAAGCAGACGTCATCAAAAGATAGATACCTCATCAATATTTAATATTTTTCGAGGGTTGAGTCTTCTACTAGGGGTTTAATGGTGATTGATTTAAAGGGCTGATGCCAATTCTGCAGACATAGGTCAGTTTTGAAGATCTAACGAGTTGAGGTGACAAATTCAGAGGGTCGAGGTCAATTCTGCGAACCTAAAGAGTTAAGCATGACCAATTCAGAAGGTAGAGGTTGATCATGCAAACCCAGCTTAATTATATGAACCTAAAGAGTTGAGATAACCAATTCAGAGTGTCAATATCGATTCTACGGACCTAGGTCAATTCTGCGGACCTAAAGAGTTGAGATGATCGATTCAGAGGGTCGACGTTAATTCTACGAACCTAGGTCAATTCTACGAACATAAAGAGTCAAAGTGATCGATTTAGAGGGCCGAGGTTGATTTTGTGGACCTAGATCAATTTTGTGGACCAAGGTCAAATCTGCAGACCTAAAGAGTTGATATGACCAATTTAGAGGGTTGAGGTCGATTATGTAGACCTAAAGAGTTGAGATGATCGATTCAGCGGGTTGAGGTTGATTCTGAGGACCTGGGTCAATTTTACAGAACTGAAGAGTTGAGATGACCGGTTCAGAGGGTCGAGGTCGATTCAGCGGACCTAAAGAGTTGATGACGAGGGGCATTTTTCAATTCTGATTCCATTGGTGTGTGTGCTGGTAATGTGAATGGTGGCACACTTTGATTTTAGTCCTGGTGGGGAGTGTGTTGATGAGGGTTTTACAAGTAGTTTTGTGCTTTTAATGAATTTTCTCGGGGCTATCATGCATTCAATCATATGGGGATTTTTTTGATAAGTTTGGTGAATTTTGCTAGAATTTTTATAACGAAATTTGAGGGGAATGGCGATAGGCATAATTAGAGGGATGCCTATTGCCATAGGGTATGAAATCATAGGCTTTTTAGGGGAGGTGAAGGGTCACTGTCGGTAGGCATGACTAGGGGACTGTCGATCGGCATACCCCAAGTTCCTTATAAAAGGGGGGTGACCCATTTCTGTAAGGGCATTTTTCTGGCACTACCCCTAGAATCTAGGACTTATCCATATTTTTCTAGATTACATTAGTTATGGCATATATCGTTACATCAGTTATGGCACAACACGTCTCCATGATCATCCACAATGTCAAAGATTCGAATATCTGACAACGTTCAACTCCAACGTGCACCACTACATCTTCATTGTGCGCCACGTTCATTCTCAATGCACTCCACAACTTCACGTTTTAATGGTATATTCTACATTTGGAGTTCTCTATTTTTCATAATTATATTGGGAGCATTTTTACTTTGTTACGATTTGAAAAATGAGGTTGGTTTTATTTAAAAAAATAAATTTTTTCTTGTTGTCATTCAAAGAAGGTGGAGATCTTGTTTGAACGATCCCAACATCTCGTTCTAAGTCTAGTTAGATTACCTACATCAAATGGGGGCATAGTGTTTTGGTTTTCATCATGTCGAGATAAGGTCGTTAGAAGAGAGCTTAAAACGAGAGTCATATCTCATTCGAATGACGCTTCAAGCTCGTTCGAACGACCTGACGCCTCCTGGATTTTTGTGTTCGCCTATAAAAACCTTCTATGCATAGGTATTTTGAAAGACTTTTAAAATCTCAATTTTTTCATACCTTCTCCACAAAAGTATCACTTTTTAAAAGGCAAAACATCCTTTTGATTCACACATCACCTCCCATATATCTCTGTGAATCACTTTGAAACCCTTACATAATTCCATACTGGAGTTACTCTCTTGGAGAAGGCGTCTCCACTATTGATCTTATGGTTCTTGAGAGAATCATTACCGAAGGAAGACAAAGGTCCCTTATGAGAGATTTTTCTAAAAATGCTATCGTTCACTTGTATATTTTGTAAGTTGCGATTTGTGAATCATGTAAGTGAAATAGAAAAGGTTTTGCCTCGAAGGGAATTTTTTCTGAAATCCTTCGTACTTGGTTTGATGGCCTGCTTTCATGTTTTTTTACGCTTTCAATCACATAGTTGCATGTTCTAGGGTTTAAAAGAATTAAAACTGGTGTGAGTTGACATTTAATTAAATAAGTTAAGGCCATTGAACTATAGCGTACTCTCAAATTGGTATTAGATCCACTTACACAACTTTACCGTGTAATTGAATTTTCTTAAATTTTTTGTGATATCAATTTTTGAAAAAAAATGATTTTAAAAAGGCTGAGTTTAAAATGGATAACTTATATAATAGAATGCCAACTCTTTATGGATACAATTATGCCTATTAGAAAGCGAGAATGAGATCCACATTAAAAGAAATTTATGAAGGAGTCTGGAAAACTTGTGAAAGAGGGTGGGCACCACCCACTATGGTGGTGGGTAATGAAATTAACCCTAAACCTGTGTCTTTATGGACAGAAGAAGAATTTAAATGGAGTAATTTTAATTCACGAGGGTTAAGTTCTATTTCTAGAGCCGTCACAGCTGAAGAGTTCTGACGTATAATGACGTGCACCACGTCAAAAGAGGCATGCAATATCCTGCATCTTACACATAAGGGTAAAAATGCTATTATGGCTTCTAAATTATAAAACTTAACTACCCAGTTTGAGACCATAACAATGCTTGAATCCGAAAGTTTTGATGAATTTTATGCACTCTATCGGATATTGTTAATTCTAGCTTTAATCTTGTGAAAAATTCCTGAAACTAGGGTAGTCAAAAAGATTTTAAGATCACTTCCTGCCCGTTTTATCCCGAAAGTCATTGTGCTGAATTATTTAGGAATATTAGATTACCTTAGGTTAGAAGAACTCATATGAGACCTTCAAACTTATGAAATCGACATGTTCCCTAAAACAGCAAAACCAAAAGAGAAAGGGATTACACTTAAGGCCCAGTCTAGAAAGAGAGAGGAGATGTCTTCCAATTCCGATTCCGATTCCGAGTACGACTTAGACTTAGATGATTTAGACCTTTTTGTTAAGAATTTTAAGAAATTTCTCCAACTTAAAAATAACGGCTCATCTAAAGATAAAAAGAGTTTTGAGAAAAATATATTTGGGAAGAAATTTGAAAAAGATAAAAAGGATGCCCCAAAGAGAGAGGAAAAGAGGTGTTATGACTATGATGGGAGATGTCACAAAGTGTATGAGTGCCCCACTAGGCTAATGCATCAAGGCAAGGGCAAAACGGACTTAACTGCCACCCTTAGTGATGATAGCGATGTCGAGTAAGTGGATTCACGAGAACAATCACCACATAAATGTAACTTCATCGCATTCATGGCTAGTCATGTGCGTACATCTAGTACACCTCACGACGATGAGGATGACTCGACAATGAGATTAACGTGATTGAGGGTGAGGATCCAACAAGTGAGAGCGCGAGTGACTTGACAAAGGGTTAGCAACTAGGATCATAACACTAGAGAAGGAGTTAGGAGAGGCGATAAAGAGAGATTCCTATGTTAGAGAGTCTTTAAGAGAGCGAGAGAGTTTTTTTGGGAGAGAGAGAGTTTTTGATAAAGAGAGAGAGTACTAGGCCAAACAAGTGTCTCGTCTTATGAGTGAGCTCCTTGCATCCATGGAGACTTGTAAGAAACTTAAAGCCCTTGTAGCCCAACTCGAGAAAGACACATATACGAAGATGGGAAAGATGTTCCTCGACCTTTCTTTAGGGTTTGGTGATAGGTAAGGAATAGGTTTTAATGGTGCATCCTCGTCACATGTCACACCGAAATTGGTTCCTGAATTCACTGTGAATCTTTACGGCCCTAAAACAAAACTCCAAAGAAAAGTTTGACCAAGAAAAGCAAACTAAGTTAGGCCTAAGAATCTTTATTTATGCACTTATTGCAAGAAAAAGGGACACCTTAGGGAGTTTTGCTATATTTTAAGTCGGATTCGACGTACACATACTCTGTTGCACCACTTTAGCAATTTTGCTAGCCTCGAGAGAAGGTTGAGTGTATATTCGCCAGTTATCATAGTTTGATGGAAGAATCCAACAAATATCTTTACCGTTAGTGGATACTTCCAACATCCCAACTAAAACCAACAACGGAAAGGGTAAACAAAAGGTTACCACTACATAGGTACCTAAGCGTGAAAAGAAAACCCTTATTGTTCATGTTACTCTTAAGGCTCATAATACATTCCAGTGGTATTTTGACAATGGTTGCTCCAGGCATATAACTGGTGATGTCTCATTTTTTACCAACCTTGAGGATTATAAGGATGCTAAAGTCACCTTCGAATATGAGAGTAAATCTAGCATTATAGGACGTGGTACATTAGAGATACCCGCGTTTCCCAAGCTAGATAATGTTTTGTACGTCAAAGGTTTGAAAGCAAACCTCATGAGCATTAGAAAAATGTGTGATGCAGACTTTGCTGAAAAGTTTGGTCAGAACGAATGTAACATTTTTTTCAAGATGGTAAACTTTTACTGCAAGGGGTGAGGACAAAAGATATCTGTTATGGGATTCAGCCCAAGTCGTCATTTGTGTGCAACATCACCACGATCTCTTCTATGGATTTGTGGCATCAATGTCTAGGTCACGTTAAATTTATAGAGTTGGAGCGTTTAACGAAAAAAGACCGAGTACGTGGCTTACCGTCACTTGGAAAGCCAACTTCTATGATTTGTGGTCCTTGTCAGCAAGGAAAATATGTCTGGAGTCCCCATCGAAAGTTGAGTTTCATTACCACTTCATGTGTTCTTGAGTTGATATATGTGGATCTCATAGGTACTACTCGCACTAAGAGTCTGGGTGGTAAGAGGTATATCCTCGTGATGGTAGATGATTTCTCTTGTTATTCCATAGTTGGTTTCCTGAGAGAGAAATCCGATGATATAGAGTTTTTGACAACCAAGTGCCATATCGTGCAAAATAAACATGGAGTCACCATTAATAGGATGCGTAGTGACAATGACACAAAATTTAAAGAGGCCAAAGTGGATAGCTACTGTGATAGACTGGGAATTAAACATAAATTTTCGATCATGAAAACTCCTCAACAAAATGGGATTTTTGAGAGGAAGAATTAGACAATTCAAGAGATGGCTAGATCCATGCTCCTCGATCGTAGAGTGCCTTGCCGGTTTTAGGCAGAGGCGGTGTCTAATTCATGCCACACAATGAGTAGGGTATATCTTCATCCACACACACTTCATACTCCTTATGAGTCGTGGATAGGGAAAAAACCCAACCTTTCGTATTTTTATGTCTTTGGAAGTAAATGTTACATCTTGAGGGATAGAGAGAAATTAGGAAAGTTTGACTTTCGCAGTGATGAGGGAATTCTGTTAGGATATTCATTAATGAGTAGAGCATACCGGGTTTTTAACCTGAGCAGCTCTGAGGTTATGGAATCAATAAACAACACTGTTAAAGATGACGAGCCATTGACATTTATTGATCCTAATCCTTTGTGTGAGGATGATGCACCCTTGGTGATGATCCCATTATTTCTCATACACCTTCAGTGGGCCCTCTTTCTATTTTATTGGACACACCGTCTTGGGTTCACAAGTGTCATGACCCTTTCGCCATTTTAGGAGATCTTACTTTCGGTGTCAAGACTCATGCTCAGCTTGAGAACGTAGTTAAATATTTGTGCTACATGTCCAAAGTTAAGACTAAGAACATTAAAGAAGCACTCAGAAATGAACATTGGATATCCTCTATGCAGGATGAGTTGCTTCAGTTATAAAGATTGATGTTTGAGAATTTATCCCACGACCTAGTGAGAAAAATGTTATTGGTACTAAGTGAATCTTTAAAAATAAGATGAAAGAGAATGGTACCATTATCCATAATAAGTCTACATTGGTCGTTCAAGGCTATACACAAATTGAGGGTGTAGACTACGAGGAGACATTCTCTCCTGTTGAGAGGCTTGAGTCTATTTGCTTACTACTCTCCATCACATGTCATCTGCACTTTAAGTTATATAAGATGGATGTCAAGAGTGCCTTTCTGAATGGAATTCTACAGGAGGAAGTTTACATGGAACAATCGGAAGGGTTTGAAGACCCTAAGCACCCATGACATGTCTATTATCTAAGGAAAGCCTTGTATGGTTTTAAGCAAGCACCCCGTTCTTGGTACAAGAGACTTACTTCCTATCTCTTAGACCATGACTTCAAGATAGGGGGAGTAGATAAGATGTTGTTAATGAGGAGAGAAAAAAGGTGTTATTTTGGTTTCCCAGGTCTAAGTGGACGGCATAGTATTTAGATCCACGTGCTCCCTCCATGCTTATGACTTTGAGGAGGAGATAAAGAGTGAGTTTGAGATGAGCATGGTTGATGAGCTTACGTTCTTCCTTAGTCGCCTGGTTTGTCAGCTAAAGTGTGGAATGTTCATCTCCCAATCTAAGTATGCAAGAGACCTTGTGAAGAAGTTTGGGCCAGACTCCGCTAAGCACTCACGCAAACCTATGAGTACCTCAACTAATCTTAGAAAGGACACTTCAGGCAAGGACGTAGATCAAACCTTGTATCAAAGTTTGATAGGTAATCTTCTCTACTTGACTGCCAGTCATCCCGACATAGACTTGAGTGTTGGAGTCTGTGGGCATTATCAGGCATCCCTTAAAGAGTCACATTTACTTTCTCTTAAACGTATTATCAAATAAGTGAGTGGGACTCTCTCATACGGTATTTTATATTCCTTTTATATCGACGATCGTTTATCGGCCTATTCAGATGCTGATTAGGTCGGGGATATAGATGGATGTAGGGGCACTTCGGGTGGGTGTTTCTACTTTGGGAGTGCTCTTGTCTCTTGATTGATCAAGAAGTAGAACTCAATCTCTTTGTCCAATGCAGAGGCTGAGTACATCGCCACCGGGAGTTGTTGCATGCAACTCTTGTGGATGAAGCAAATGTTGGAGGATTACGGGATTTGAGAGGGCACCACGACTATTTGTTGTGATAGCACGAACGTGATTCACATATCCTAAAAACCAATCCAGCATTTACGCACAAAGAAGATTAGGGTACATGACCATTTTCTTCGAGACCTAATAGAGGAGAAGGTCGTGTCCTTGAGTTTTGTGATAACCGATCGCCAGTTAGCCGATATTTTCACGAAACCCTTAAATTCCCTTCGATTCGAGAGTCTTAGGAAGTATGTAGGTATGTGCACAGTTGACTGAGGGTTGGTTACTTTATCTAGTGTAGGATGATTTTTCATGTTCATATGCTTGATTCCTATTGCTAGATTGTATTATTCTTATATTATATTTTTTCTTCATATTTTAGAAAAATCCAAAAAGATTTTCGATTTTTAAGAAAAAATGACAAATACAAAAAGATTTTTGGTTGTTCAGAAAAGAGAAAAACTCAAAAATATTTTCAGCTTTTAAGAAAAATGAAAAAGTCAAAAAGATTTTGTTTTTTATATAAATTTTTTGAAAAACACAAAAAGATTTTTGTAGTTTGTTTACACATTATATGGATGAACATTTAGGATTGCCAAGTCACAATATAATACCATTTTGCACGTGACTTTTTATTGTGTTTTGAGACACAACATCATTTCATCCATGTGCTTTATAATGAGTTGGAGTGATTGAGATGTGAATTATCGATTACTTTCTACATGTTTGACTCATTGTCACCTTTAATGCACATATGTACGAATTTATTTGAGCATTGCACTTGTCTGTCACATGTTGGTCAAGGTATTTTCATCTCAATCCTTCCTTTAAGACGAACCAAATGTGATAAAATGATATAATTAAAGTAGTGCTTGTAAGAAAGATTGCCCGAATTGGAAAAATTGAAAATTATATCTCTGGTAAATGTGCCATATTTTAAAGCAATGGAATCGGGCTGTGAAAGATAAAGTCTTTGCGTGAATAGCCACCATTTGTAAACGGAAAAGAGTTGAGAGAAGTATTCTATATGTGAGTTTTGAGGGAGTTTAGTTGAAGATCAATGGGTTTGCACGTCCTGAAAAGGTCTCATAAAAGCATTATATAGTTTTGGGTGTTATTGGTGTGAAAGTCATTTTAGATTTTGATTTGTTGATTAGATTAAGTCGGTATCATATGAATTAAGGCCAACTTTGAGTCAAATCGTTAGGAGTATCCAAAATTCATCGTGCACATATGTTATGATTATTTGAATTGATTTTCCTATCGAATTTGTTCACACCCATTCGTTACGCTTTCACGACTTGGTTATCTTAGTGTTAGTTCATGATGTATATTGCATTTGTATTTATTATACGTAAGAAAAATTTTTAAAAATTCAAAAATAGTTTGTTTCTTTTGTGACACACTCCGATTTAGTGCTTATGTTTCCCTTCCTTGTCTATTTCAAGCATCATAAAAGGGGACTAATTATGGGGGAGTGGGAGTTTGATAATTATTATGCTTATTATTTTATTTCAAACTTTTTGTCCGTCACGGGTATTTTCTTGTTTGTCTCATGTGTGTAGGTTCATTTGAAGATCACATTCATAATACACTTGATGAAGACAAAGGAACTTGGGGATTTGAAGATTTCAAGACTTATATTTTTGGATATCGTTCCATTTGTGGGTTTTGGGAGGGTATTAGAATGTTATATGTATTAGAATATTTTGGTTTCATAATTCGGATTTTTTATGTATGTACCGACATAGCCATAAGGGAGGATTTGTAAGGACATTTTTTTGACACTGCCCATAGAATCTTGGACTTGTCCGTAGTTTTCTAGATTACATTAGTTATGTCATATCTCGTTACATCAGTTATGACATAGCACGTCTCTATGACCATCCACGACATCAAATATTCGAATATCTAACAATGTTCATCTCCTACGTGCACCACTACATTTTCATTGTGCGCCATGTTCATTCTCAATACACTTTACAACTTCACGTTTTAATGATATATTCTATGTTTGGAGTTCTCCATTTTTCATAATTATATTGGGAGTATTTTTACATTATTTCGATTTAAAAACGAGGTGGGTTTTATTTAAAAATTAAATTTTTGCATGCTGTCATTCAAACGAGGTGGAGATCTCGTTCGAACGATCCCAATATATCATTCAAAGTCTAGTTAGATGTCCTTCATAAAACGAGGTCCAAATGAGGGTGTACTGCTTTGGTTTTTGTCATGTCGCGAGAAGGTCGTTAGAAGCAAACTTCAAATGAGATTCATATCTCGTTCGAATGACGTTTTGGCCTCGTTCGAACGACCTGATGCCGCCTCAATTTTCGTGTTCGCCAATAAATATATTTTGCACGACTTTTAAAACCTCAATTTCTGTTGACCTATTGCATAAATGTCTCACTTTTTAAAAGTCAAAACACCATTTTGATTCACACATCACCTCTGGTGCTCTATAAATTGTGTATGATTCAAGTGCCAATCTATCGCAACAAGTAGTTTTCGGGTAAGTCCGGAATCGTATTCCACAGGGATTGAACACTCCTAGGAGAACTAGAGTGGGTTAAAATTTATTCTCTAAACGTCACAAAGATAAAGTGTAAAAGATGATTTGCTGTTTGAAGTGGTGAGATTGAGTAACCGCTATACTAAACTGTGTTTAATTAATAAAGAACGATTTAACTATGTAGATAAACTGAAACGAACTAAGATAAGCTTAAGTTCAGGAGATAAAAAGGACCGATTATCATTCTTCCACCTCGAATTCGCTGTGAAGAGATTATAGGATATGGTTCAAATTAATTCTTATCAAGCATAACTAATTAAGTCCGAACATCAACCATGTAGAGACAAAACTCATCAATGGAGGATTAGGGGTTAATTAGTTATTGCTAAATGGGTTCGGTTTGTAGTAAAGCATAAAACACTACCCTTGTTTGACAAGGGAAGTTAAGAGACTAGGATACTCCAAAACCAACACATGAAGTTCAATTAGAACAATTATAAACCAAACCCTAAATTTGAAGTTCAAGCATCCAAGGTGGAATCATGATCCCCAACCATAAGTTTACTTACTCATGATGGAAACTAAGCTACACATGCAAAATAACAACATACTTAAGCAAGCCATCTAGTTAAGCACAAGCCAATACAAGAGATGGTAATAAATGCAATTTAAATCTAAGAGAACAAGTAGAGAAGATGTAAATGAACCTTTCTTGCATTAATAACAACAAACTAGTACATACTCAATGCTTTGCATATAGGAAAGAGCAATACATAAGCTTGACCTAGGAGAGAGAAGAGAGAGTTTCTAAAGTGGGAAACTTTCTAAGGATCTAAAAAACTATCTATTACAATGAGGAAACAAAGGGTCTTAACCCCCCAAATCACGAAAATGACAAAATTGTAATAAGATGGAACAAGGGAAAAATTGATTTGGTGCCAATCCAAATCGATTCGCATATAGGAAAATGTTTCACTGCAAGAAACTGAATCGGTTCGGCTAGGGAATTGATTCGGACCTGCTTCAAAAGTGGGGGAAGGGATGTAATGGCTTGGCAAGGAACATGCTCCAAAGAAAAGCCCACAACTTATTCATTACAACCTGGATTCATGCATTGTCGGAGGCCACACGAATATGAATCGAAGTTCTTCAACTTCCGTGAAGAGTTCGGGGACAAAACCCGAATGCTGAATTTACCAAAATGCCACCGACTTTACGACTATCTACGAAACTTTCCCAAAATTCAACCAAACTTCATATCATGCATTCCCGAGACCTAAAGAATCTCAAATAAGGCACACAATATATATGGCAGATTCATCTAAAAACATTGTCGTTCACTTGCATATCTTGTAAGTTGCGATTTTTTAATTATATAAGTGAAATAAAAAATGTTTTGCCCCGAAGTGTATTTTTCCTCAAATCTTTCTTGCTTGGTTTGATTACATGCTTTCATGTTTTTTACGCTTTCAGTCACATAGTTGCATGTTCTAGGGTTTAAAGTAATTAAAATTGGTGTGAGTTGACACTTAATTAAATAAGTTAAGGCTAGTGAACTATAGCGCACTCTCAAATTGGTATCAGAGCCACTTACACAACTTTACCATTTAATTGATTCTCCGTAAATTTTTTGTGATATCAATTTATTAAAAAAATTGATTTTGAAAAGGCTGAGTTCAAAATGGATAACTTATATAATAGAATGATAATTTTTGATGGATCCAATTGTGCCTATTGGAAAGCGAGAATGAGATCCACATTAAAAGAAATTGATGAACGAGTGTGGATAACTTGTTAAAGAGGGTGGACACCACCCACTATGGTGGTGGGTAATGAAATTAACCCTAAACCCGTGTCTTTATGGACTGAAGAAGAATTTAAATGGAGTAATTTTAATTCATGAGGGTTAAGTGCTATTTCTAGATATGTAACACCCGATGAGTTTCGACGTATAACGATGTACACCATGTTAAAAGAGGCATGCAATATCCTGCAACTTATACATGAGTGTACAAACGATGTTAAGGCGTCTAAATTGCAAAACTTAACTACCCAGTTTGAGACCATAACAATTCTTGAGTCTGGGATCTTTGTTGAATTTTATGCTCTCCTGTCGGATATTGTTAATTTTAGCTTTAATCTTGGTGAAAAAATTTCTGCAACTAGGGTAGTCAAAAAGATTTTAAAATCACTCCTTGACCGTTTTATCCTGAAAGTCATTGTGCTTAATTATTTAGGAATGCTAGATTCCCTTAGGTTAGAAGAAATTGTATAAGACCTTTAAACTTATGAAATAGACATGTTCCCTAAAATGGTAAAACCAAACAAGAAAGGGATTGCACCTAAGGCCCAATCTAGAAAGAGAGAGGAAGTGTCTTGAAAAATAGAGGAGGTGTCTTACGATTCCGAGTACGAATTAGAATTATATGATTTAGGCATTCTTGTTAATAATTTTAAGAAATTTCTCAAACTTAAAAGTAATGGATCATCTAAGAATTTTAAAATCGCGACTTCTTTAGACCTGCTGCATAAAAGTCTCACTTTTTAAGAGGCAAAACACCCTTTTGATTCACACATCACCTCCCACATATCTTTGCGAATCACTTTGAAACCCTCACATAATTCCATACTAGAGTTACTCTTGTGGAGATGGCGTCTCTACTATTGATCTTGTGGTTCTGGCGAGAATCATTACTGAAAGAAAACGAATTTCACCTGCGAGAGATTTGTCGGAAAATGCTGTCATTCACTTGTATATTTTGTAAGTTGTGATTTGTGAATTATATAAGTGTAATAGAAAAGGTTTTTCCCTGAAGGGGATTTTTCCTGAAATCCTTCTTGCTTGGTTTGATTGTATGCTTTCATGTCTTTTTACGCTTTTAATCACATATTTGCATGTTATAGGGTTTAAAGTAATTAAGACTGGTGTGAGTTCACATTTAATTAAATAAATTAAGGCCATTGAACTATAATGCACCCTCATCTTCATTTTGCACATTTTCACTCGTGTGAATCTCTTCCTTTCTCTCTCTAGCAATCAATTTTTTTACTTATTTCTTCGAAAGAACTCATGGAGGGTGCATCAGATAATTATTGGATGGCCACCGATGACTGGGAAAGTTTGAAATAATGCGAGGCTGAGGCGCTGTTACTAAGGAGAGATAATGCCTATGATAGTTTTGATCTTGTTCTCGATGATTGAGTGCTTTTACGGGAGCTGCCGAATCATTATTATGCTAGGTTAAAGAATCGGAATGGCTATGTAAGTTCTTGGTTTTTGTTTTCATTCTTACTATCTTTTCTTTTTTTATCCTTGGGATGCTGATGGATTTTCTTGATTCTTGTGCAGGTCGATATTGCTTCATCGAGTATTTGCCCTCGTGGATCGAGAGGATGAAGAAGGTGTGGGAAAAAATTCCTCAGGCGGTGTAGTTGATGTTGAAGGCTTTTGGATTTGGACCTCTGGCTAGAGTTTTGGATGAGATGCCACATTCTATAGTGGTGCTGTGTACTCCGAGTAAGAGATGGTGGGACACTAGCCATACATTTTGCTTGGGTGTCGGGGAGATGACATTTACACCGTTGGATGTTCATCAGTTAACATGATTGGAGTGTGAGGGACATGAGATCTTAGTAGACCAGACTTTGCGTATTGATATGACCAAAGTACACCCTCGTACTCTAAGAAGCAACATCGTCTGATCAATACGTCGAGTCATTGGAAGGGTCCAACCAGCCAGATAAAGGATCGTCATGATAAGGGTCGGCCACATAGGCATCACCCTCAGCCTCACCGACAACCGATATTAACCGTGGTCCAAGGGGCATAACGAGGACCAATTTCATACTCTGAGGTAGACGATGTCAAGAGTGATTGCGATTTCCTAACCTCGACTGACCTGCTTAGCCGAGGTTCTACTTATGATGGAAAGCTCAATAGTCATCTCAGAGTCAACAATATCATACTCGTCCAGGTCGAGGTTCCAGTGGAAAACGTCAAGTAGTCCAAGCATATGCGAGTACAAAATAGACCAGTGATGATGCTGGAAATAAAACCACCCTTCAAGGTGTTCGTGAGCTCTATTCAATGTTAACAATGGCAGCATAAGAGTACATACACATACACTAGATGAAGGTGAGGAGAAGAGGATTCACGCCGGGATATAAGTGGTTCAGCCAATCAGGATTACGTCCACTATGCAAGTGTATAATATGTATCACTATATGAGGGATCTAATGGCCATATATACAATCTCTCAAGCTTTCTCTTTCTACTGTGTATTTGAACAGAATTTCAGCTAGGGTTGCTAATTTCGGATCCCCTTTAAGAAGGAGAAGACAAGTATATATAGGAGCTGGGGGGTGTAGTGTACCCCCCATGCATGCAATGAGCATGTGCGTGCTGATCTAGCCAATATGATGAAGATATCTGTCCCTGTCACATGTAGAGAATGATGATGAAATATTCCCCCATGTGAGGAGAATGATTTGTTATAACTGATTTGTGTACACGTGTCCTTATTCGAACATATGCATATAAGAGCTCGACCATCCGTGCCTGGTCACAACCTCAGCCTGGAAGGGTACGAGGTTGGCAAGGCCAAGCTGATATCCAACCTGAGGCTAGTCATGAAGACTTCGGCCTATGTGGGGGTCGAGGTTAGGCAGGCAATACCATAAGGTTGGCCTAGGCCGAGGTTGAGCTGGAACATGCTAGGAACATCGACTGATTCCATGCCGAAACTGGACTTGATGGAAATACTCTTCTGTAACCTCGACTTACTCCCAATCGAGGTTGTCATCCCCTGGACGGCTTGATGAATAATTATCCCTCGGATTATGAAGACCTCTCACAAAGTCGGCCATAGCCGACCTTGCTTGGGACGAGATCACTGGTCATTGATCCAAGGCCCTTCCAATCGTCGGCCATATCCAAGGCTGAGGTTGATATCCCTGAGCCGAGGGGTCTCTGAGCCGAGGGGGTACATTCAGGGCATATCAATCACCCCCCAGCCCATAGTTACATGTGGGAGCAGGTGACTATGGGGTCTACAACTCCGAGGTCCTTTTGCTTTGTTCCAATATTCCTTTTGACACTTGTCAATTACTGAAGTGGCTTGCGTGTCTGACAAGGGTGATTATGCTGGTTGTCTGTTGGGCTCCCAAAGCAATGATGGGCCTTGGGAGGCGTGCACTCCACTTAAGGGTTTAAACCCCAATTCTTCTCTTTCTTCCTTATTTATCTCCTTCTCCAGACTTAGTCATTTCTGCAACTTTCTCTCTCTAGAAGAGCTTTGATTCGAGGTGCACCTGGGTGGACATTTCTTGCAATTTTTTCCCTGCTTCTCATCACTCTTCTTCAGGTATCCTTTGTCATCCTCTCATCCTCATTTTTCTGCTTTGATTCTTATTTTTGCATTTTTTGGTGAGATTTAAGAGCTTTTCCGGTGAGTTTATTGGTTTTTCGGCAGACTGTTCTTGACTGTTCTTCGTTGTTTTTTGTTTGAACTTAGATAGTTTGATCCTTAATTACATTTGCCAATCCTGTTTTCTTAGGATAGTCACAAGTCTAACGTCTGCCTCGTATGCTCAGACCCCTCTACCAACTCTTAGAGGAATTACCCTCTCTTAGGGAAAAGGCCTTAGAAAAAATTAGACAAGTGGAAAGAGCCCAAGAGGAAACTCGTAGGTCAGAGGCATTCCCCCTCAGGCCTATTTTCCCACAGCCTCTGAAGGTTATATACCCTGAACCATCCGAACCAGTTAACCTAGAAGAGGCCTCTACTGAACCTACACCAATGTCTGAGTCTGAGTCATCTTCCTCAGACCCTATGCCTGAAGACTCTTTCCAAGAGGCCACGGATTTCACGAGTCGATAAGATCAGGCCCCTGATCATGTAGAGGTTTCTAATCGGGCCTCATCTCACAAAAGTTCGAGTACATCAACCTCTTCCTCAGAGGTTTAAATTATTGGACCGAGTGTGGCAGTTCCGCCAATCCTTGAAGCCATTCCCCTATCGGCTGTCACAGGTGCAGAGTTCGCTCAGAGATTTTCGAATGGTGCCCCTTCATCTGCTCAGGCCGACGTTGAGCTAGATGATGATTATGATGATGAGAGTGATGTTGATGTCTATGATGCGACCGAGATTGAGAGTTTAGTCAGCGAGATCGACCTCCTATCCTCCAGATACCTATATTCCATAAGCCCCTCTATAAAACTCAGGAGACCTTTGAGGGAAGATAGGGCTTATCACGACCGAGATGGTGGGATCTGCCTATATGAGCAGATGTTCAAGTTGGGATTTTGTCTACCCATCCATCCCATCATCAGGTCTATATTGGCCTATATCAACTTGGCCCCTTCCCATTTATCACCCAATTCTTGGAAGGTGATAATTGGAGCCATTATCTTATGGAGGGCTGTTCATCACTCAGACCTTCATGTCCAAGTCTTTACAGGATGCTATGCCCCTTCATCTGCCAAAAATCATCCGAGCTATTATCATTTTTTAGCTTGAAAGCCAGAAAAGAAGATGCTTCAGATTACCCAAACCTCGAACCATAACTGGAAGCCACGTTATTTATTTGCCTCAAGGACATGGGAATTTGGTCCATGAGCCCCCTCTTCCACATTGGAGTCGAGAATGCCCCCTGAGATGAAGAAAAATTATAATGGCTGCTAAGGCCGACCCCAGGCTAAGCCAACAAAATCTTCAGAAGATCAAAAACCTTCAAGATCAGGGGGAGCATGGTCTGCTTGTCAAATTCGAGCACCAGATGACCCCCTATTACCTCTCTGAGACTGGTTTAGAGGGAAGTCCTCTTACAGAGCTTGGTAAGTTTTTTATTTCAACAAGTTATACCTCTGAATATATGTATATCTGATTCTCTAACTCAGACCCTTCTATTTTGCAGAGCGCAACAAAGGAATTTCGGACGAATTGTGGGAGATGGCCGCACCAAGTCTGACAAAGCTCGTTAAAAAGGCGGGTCTGAATGCTCCTCCTCCCCCTCCATCTACCTCGAAAACTGAGGACACCAAGAAGAGGAAGGTTGCTGCCCCTGCCCCTGAGGATCAGAGGAAGAAGAAGAAAGGTGGGGATCGTGCCATTCCTATTTCTTCTGAGGATGCCTTGATTGCTCATCTTGAGCAATTAAAGATTGGTGAAAGCATCATTGGCCAAAGTATGAAGGCCTTTGATGCTATCGGCGGTGTCATAATCGAGTTCGATAAGCGCTTTTGGTGATCCATGGATAAGCCTCTGCTGGCTGAATTCTCTCTTCACCGTTCAATCCAGGTAAGACCTTTAAGTTTTTGCTTCTGAGTTTCACAAGTGTAACCTCATCATTTGAACTACATCTGATCTTAGACTGACATCTTGGCATGTTTACTGCAGGGTTTCATCTCCATGTATCACTACGTCAACTGGACCTTGGGGAATCTTCCCTTGATAGAGAAGGGCCAAGAGGCTGAGAAGACTAAAGCCACTCTGAACGCCGAGGTGGAGCGTCTGAAGGTCGCCCTGAAGAAGGCCGAGACCAGCGCCAAGGGGCTTTAGAAGGACTTGGACAAGCAAAGGGAAGACCATAACACTGCCATGAAGGCTCAGGCTAACTCCCTTCAACACAAGGTCGAAGTTACCGTCAAGGCTGCCTTGGAAGATGCCTATAAGAAGATCTTGGAGGAGTACAAGGTCTCTGACGAGTTTGTCAGCTTCGACTTTGAATACCTAGAGAGGGGGGTCAAGGCAACTGGCAAATGGTCTGCCATGAAAGAGAAGGAATCTGGGAGCCTTTCAGCTACTGACTTCATCGGCCTGGGTTATTCCGACCCCAAGTTTGCTCAGGCCCTTCAAGAGGTTGAAGAAGAGGGAGGTGATGCACCCTCCGAAATAGCCCCACAAGGGACACCACGACTGATGATGTCGGTCCTCGAGATGAAGAAGTGGAAGTGGCCACACTCAGTCAAGGAAAAGTAGACACGACCGTCAACCCTGAAGCTGCAGACACTTAGTTTTTGATAGGGCCATTTTTTATAACTCTGATCTGTTGTAACCTATGCTGAACATCATAATTTTTATCCTTGCACTTTGTAATTTAACTTCAACCCCTAAGGAGGGCTTTTACCTGTTCACTTATCGATTTGCTTTGCTGAATGCTTTTCCTTGCCATACAATGTTAAATTCAATGAATGGTGTCTTACCTCAGACCTTGCCACCATATTATGATGTTATAAGGTCTGAGGTCATCAACTAAGATGTTATCCTCAAGGAATTTCACCAAGTTATTGATGTTAAGGGTCTGAGGTTATCCTAGTATGATGCCTGACCTCAAACCTTGTCACCAAATAATGATGTTAAGGCCTGAGGTCATTACTAAGATGTTATCCCCATAAGTAATTTCACCAAATTAATGATGTTAAGGGTTTGAGGTCATCCAAGTATGATGTCTGGCCTCAGACCTTGTCACTAAATCATGATATTATAAGGTCTGAGGCTATCAACTAAGATGTTTTCCTCATAAATAATTTCACCAAATTAATGATGTTAAGGGTATGAGGTCATCCAAGTATGATATCTGACCTCAGACCTTGTCACCAAATCATGATGTTATAAGGTCTGAGGTCATCACTAAGATGTTATCCTCATAAATAATTTCACCAAATTAATGATGTTAAGGGTCTGAGGTCATCCAAGTATGATATCTGACCTCAGACCTTGTCACCAAATCATGATGTTATAAGGTCTGAGGTCATCACTAAGATGTTATCCTCATAAATAATTTCACCAAATTAATGATGTTAAGGGTCTGAGGTCATCCAAGTATGATGTTTGACCTCAGATATTGTCACTAAATCATGATGTTATAAGGTCTGAGGTCATCACTAAGATGTTATCCTCATAAATAATTTCACCAAATTAATGATGTTAAGGGTCTGAGGTCATCCAAGTATGATGTTTGACCTCAGACCTTGTCACCAAATCATGATGTTATAAGGTCTGAGGTCATCACTAAGATGTTATCCATAACGAATTTCACCAAGTTATTGATGTTAAGGGTCTGAGGTCATCCGAGTATGATGTATGACCTCAGACCTTGTCACCAAATCATGATGTTATAAGGTATGAGGTCATCAACTAAGATGTTATCCTTATTATTTCTCCCACTACAGCACAATGAACCAATAATTGACATGGAAACTGTTCTTCTCATTAATAATCTCTTCCTAAGATGATACATTTATACACTCTCTTGCAACATCATATGTAATACGTTTTTAGATGATCAGCATTCCAAGGATTGGAGAATGGTTCCCTTTCGAGGTTCTCTAGCCTGTAGGTTCCTGGAATAACCTTCTCAATTACTTTGTAAGGGCCATGCCAATTTGGGTGAAGCTTGTTCGCCTTCTGTAATGTCTTCTTCAGCACCAGGTCTCCTACAACTATGGGCCTTGATTTTACCCTCTGATTATAAAACTTTGCTGTTCTATGCTGGTACGCTGCTTGCCTGACTTCTACATCTTCCTTTCTCTCCTCGATCAAGTCTAGGTCTCCTCTCCTCTCATCCCCATTATTCTCGAGGTCGTAGGCCTGAACCCTATGAGTAGGGAGTCCCACCTCTGTGGGTATGACGGCCTCTGAGCCATGTGACATCATAAATGGGGTCTCCCCCGTAGGTGTCCTAGTCGTCATTCTATAGGCCCACAGAACAGCATAAACATCTTCAGTCCATCTTTCCTTAGATTCTTCCAACCTCTTCTTGATCCTGTCGAGGATTATTCTGTTGGTGACTTCGGTCTAACCGTTTGCTTGAGGTCGGCCAGGAGAAGAGAAAAATTGCTTTATCCCAACTCTTTCGCAGTATTTTTCCAGGGAAGAGTTCTTGAAATGTGTTCGGTTGTCCGAAATAAGGGTGTTTAGGAGGCCATGTCTGCAGATGATGTTCTTCCAAATAAATTGGAAGGTCCTTCGCTCTATAATCGTGATCATCGGCTCTGCCTCTACCCACTTAGAGAAGTCATCAATGGCAACTATCAGAAATATGTAGTTATTTGCAGCTCTCGATAGGGGACCTACTAAGTCAATCCCCCACACTGTGAATGGCCAAGGGGAACTGATAGACGTCATAGGCTGATGAGGTTGATGGGGGATCGCGGAGAATCTCTGACATTTATCGCACCTCTTTACATAAGCTGCAGCATCTTTGGCCAGGGTCGGCCACCAATACCCTTGCGTGACAATCCTCTTCGCCAAAGGTCTTCCTCCTATGTGAATGGAGCAATAACCCTCGTGTACCTCCCGTAGGACGCGGGGGACCTCGGTTGGATGGACGCATTTGAGCAGAGGTATTAGGAATCCCTTCCTATATAGGACATCTCCTACTACTGAGAACTTTTCTGCCCTGTACCTCAATTTCCTCCTTTCTAACTTTGACTCCGGTAATACCCCTTCTCTGATGTATCTGATAAGGGGATCTATCCATGAGTCCCCTAGGTCCAAATTAAGACAAAGATTACTAACCTCTTCTTCTTCAATGGTTTCTCTGGGCAAGATCTCGATGGGGACTGTCCTATGGATATCTGTCTTCGTGGCTGAGGCCAACCTTGCTAAGGCATCTGCGTAGCTGTTATTTTGCCGAGGTACTCTCTTCATCTTTACTTCTTCGAGTCCTTCAAGTATCGTCCTCACCCTCTTCAAGTATTTGGCCATCCTTTCGTCCTTGGCCTCATAAACCCCCAGTACTTGATTAACAACCAACCTTGAGTCACTGTGAAGGAAGAGTCGTCTTACACCTACGGTCTTTTGCCAAGGATAGGCCTGCTATCATAGCCTCATATTCTGACTCGTTGTTCGACGCCTTGAAGTTGAACCTTAGGGCATATTCGATGTTGGTACCATCCGATCCTGAAAGTATCAGGCCCACACCGCTCCCACTTTCGCAAGAGGACCCATCGACGAAGAGGTTCCATATGTCTTTATCTGATGAGAAACCCTCTTCTAACATCATTCCCTGCCTAAAGAGGTACCGGTCTTCGTCATTCTTGGCTATCCCATCTCTGACTCTCTTGGGCATAACCTCTTCCAGTTGTCGAAAGACGTTGCTGTTTGACACTTTTCTGGCCTCTAGGCTATTCTCACCCTCGACCTCTTCCCATGTAAACTCTACGACAAAATTTGCCAGTGCCTGTTCTTTGATGACCGTCCTAGGCTTATAGGTAAGGTTATATTCCCCCAATTCAATGACCCTGGTCATCAGTCTACCTGACTTCTCAGGTTTATGGAGGACCTGTCTTAACATGGAGACGGTGAGAATGACCATGGAGTGGGCCTGAAAGTAGGGCTTTATCTTCCTAAAAGCATGTATCAGGGCGTAGGCTAACTTTTCAAGGCGAGGGTAATTCTGTTCAGATCCCTGAAGGGCATTACTGTTGAAGTATACGGGACTCTGAATCCCAACGTCTTCTCGAATAATGGCCGCACTTATAGCGGATTCAGAGACTGCTAGATAGACGTATAACTTTTCTCCTGCTATGGGCCGAGATAAGAGCAAGGGAGATCCAAGGTATGACTTGAGTTGGTCAAAAGCCTCATCACACTCCTTATCCCACTCGAAGGCCTTTCTGAGCACCTTGAAGAATGGGAGACACTTGTCGATCGCCCTGAAAACGAATCTGTTGAGCGCAACCACTCTACCAGTGAGCCTTTGAACGTCCTTGATACTCCGAGGTGTCTTCATGTCAAGCAAAGCCTTGATTTTCTCCTGGTTCACCTCTATTCCTGTTTGATTGACTATGAATCCAAGAAACTCCCCAGCTCCTACCCCGAAGACACACTTTGTTGGGTTGAGTTTCATCTTGTACAGGTCCATGGTATTGAAGGTCTTTTCCAGGTCCGCCACATGGGTATAGGTCTTTAAGCTCTTCGTCAAAATATTATCGACATACACCTCCATAGTCTTGCTTATTTGGTCTTCGAACATCTTATTCACAAGACGTTGGTATGTTGCCCCTGTATTTTTCAATCCGAAGGGCATCACCTTGTAGCAATATGTCACTTTATCAGTAATAAAGGTTGTCTTCTCTGAGTCTTTGGCATCCATGAAGATTTGGTTGTAGCCCGAATACGTGTCCATGAAGCTCATGAGCTCATGTCCTGCAGTTGGATCTACCATCTGATCGATCCGGGGTAAGGGGTAACTGTCTTTCGGACAAGACTTGTTCAGGTCAGTAAAATACACACACATTCTCCACTTTCCATTAGCTTTGGTCACAATGACTGCGTTTGATAGACATTCTGGATATATCACTTCCTTGATGAATTCGGCCTCTTCTAACTTTCTGACCTCTTCTCGGATGACGTCGTACTTCTCCCTAGAGTAGACCCTTCGTCTCTGCTTGATTGGCTTAGCATCCTTTATCACATTCAGTTTGTGGCACATAACTTCAGGGCTGATGCCCGGCATGTCCGCATGACTCCATGTGAAGACACTTTGCCTCTTCCTCAGGAAGTTTATCAGCTCCTCCTTGATCTCCACTTTTAAAGCTTTACCGACCTGGATGGTTTTTTCCGGTTCGTCCTCATTGAGGACGATGGATTCTACCTCTTCCGCGGCCTCTCCCTTCTTTAACTTTATTTCATCTCTTGGGTCAAGTGTATCGATGTTATAAGTGGTAGTAGCTCTCTTGTATGACTCTCTCTCTTTAACCGAATTGAAGTAACATTCTCGTGCTATGGTCTGGTCACCTTGCACTTCCCCTACCCCATAGGGGGTTGGGAATTTTAGCATCTGGTGGATGGTCGACGACACGACTTCAAACTCCTTAAGGGCTACTCTTCCTATGATGAGGTTATAGGCCGAGCAGACGTTTTCGTCCATAACGAAAAAATTGATCTTTCGGGTTAACCTCTTAGGCCACTCATCACCCATTCGCACGTCCATCTCATACATGCCCAATGGATGGACCTTTTCACGCTAAAGCCCATTAACGAATGATGATAGGGTACCAGCCTAGCTCTGCTAAGACCTAGGCTCTTGAAGCAAGGCCAAAACATCACATCTGCTGAGCTTCCTCCGTCTACAAGAATTCTATGTACCTCACATCCATGAACTCTTATTGTGATCACCAAAGGGTCATCATGTGGAGCCAGGATGCCCTTGAAGTCGAGTCAGGAGAACCCAACTACGAGAATATCCATGTTTACCTTCTTTCTCTTCTGCGTAGTATCGGAAGACGTCAGGTTTACCACTTCAAGTTTGGCCATTAATTTGGCCTCTGCCACATGAGCTTTTCTGTCAGCCACTTCAGAGCCCCCTCCCGCGAGTCCTCCGCATATGGTGTTAACACCAAAGGAGATCCTACTAACTCTCTTCACCGGGGTGTTATCGTCTTTTGGTGGGCGGTCCGGATCGTCCTCATCTTCATCATCCGTGCCATTATCTCTTGTTGCTGTGGTGTCCTCATGACATTTATCGTGTCACTTCTTTTTGGGGTCTTCCTTTCCCCTTTTGGGAGCTTTATCGTCAATATATTTCCTCAACTTTCCTGACTTCAACATCTTCTCGATCTCATCCTTCAAGGCGAAGCACTTGTCTATTATATGGATATGGTCTTGGTGGAATTCACACTATAAGTTTTGGTTCCTCTTATGTGGAGGAGAATTCAACTTCTCTGTCCATCTTAGGGATCGGTCATTCTTGATCTCCTTAAGGATGTGTTCGCAGCTTATCGTAAGAGGGGTGTAACACGCAAACTTATCATCAGCTACCCTCTTCTTTCCATCCTTATTTCTTTGGAACTTCCCACTGCTACCTCTGTTCTCATCTTCGTACTTTGCGTCCATGGCCTCTTCATCATTCACGACCTTCCCCGCAGTTGCCAGTAGCTCCTCCATGGACTTTGGAGGTTCCTTCGTAAGTTTCCAAAATAACTTCCCCTTCTGAAGACCTCCTATGAGGGCCGTCATGGCAATATTCTCTTCATAATCTTCAACCTCAAGTTTTTCTTTGTTAAACCTAGCGATGTAGTCTCTTAGGCTCTCGTGCTTGCCTTGCTTGACATACAACAGATCGGTGGTCTTCTTTTGAGGTCTTACCCCAAAGCAAAAGTTATGAATGAACCGTTCAACCAAGCCCTTAAAGTTCTAAATTGAATTCTTTAGAAGGGATGTAAACCATATGTGCGCAACTCCCGTTAAGGTCCCGGAGAAGGCTCTACACTTCATCTCATCCGGTATTGAGTAGATATCCACTGTTGACTGGTACATCTCAATGTGATGTACAGGGTTGGTGCTACCATCATACTTGGGAGTCATAGTAGGTGGCTTGAACTTAGCTGGGGTAGGGAAGCTTACTATCTTAGCCACGAACGGGGAGCCCTCTGAGAAACCTCTTTGCAGTGGATCCTGGCTTTTGATGAGGTCTCCTATCTTGTTCTCAAGACGTTGAATAGAGTCGTTCCATGGTCTTGCAACGTCGACCTGACCAAGTTTGTCCCCAGCCATCTCTAAGGGGTGGACTGAGGGTTCCCCAGCCGCAGCACAACGTCGGCTATTGACCTCTTCCTGGTTTCTACCTCTTCCTTCATGAGGTCAGCCCTAGTGAATCCGACATTGTCAATCTCCTCTTTGCGAGCCGGCTGCACTTCTCGACCTTGATAACCTCTATCTAAGGTCATTTACTGGGCCTAACCTTTCAAAGGCTGACCCTCTGCTCAGTCGATCAAAAGCGGATCCTCGTTGTTGGGCTTCTCCGCCTCTTCTGCCCCCACAACCTTGGGTCCATTGGATAGGACGAACTGTATTGTTCGAAACCTCATACGGTTCCCAATAATCTTCCGAGACATCTTCCGCCTCCAGATCATCATACCTGTCCTCAGGGTAAGGGTTTCCTTGCCTCCCCAGGCGCAAGCGCCTAGGGTCAGCAATGTCCCTCCTCCGCTAGGGCGCAGGTTGGTCTTTACGTGGTGCCTGGGGTGATCCCCTGGCGTCAGGATGAGGCTGAACCGCTGCCGGAGTGATCATTCCCGGTGAGACTCCAGGTGGCCTCATCATATTTTGGCTGAGCTGCACAAATTATTCCTGCATTGCTTGTTGCGTTACTGCCAAATACCTCAGGGTTGCGGCTACTTCCGCCATTTCTGATTGGGGTGGGGCCTGGCTAGAACTAGGTCCTCCCGCACCAGGCGGTGAAAGAGGTGGTGGTAATTTCGGTGCCATATGTTAACACTAAAGAGCTAGTGTAGAAGATGAGCTTAATACCTTAAAGGACCTCTTTCAATGGTGAAACAGCTCCACGCAAGGGGTGAGGCCTGGTTCACCACCAAAGTCTCCGGTGAGGTTAGGCAACGAATGAGGAAGAGATAGCTTCTCGTTCCTACAGACGGTACAAAAATGATGATGCTAGAAACAACACCACCCTTCAAGGTGTTCGTGAGCTCAATTCAATGTTAATAATGGCAGCATAAGAGTACATACACATACAGTAGATGGAGGTGAGGAGAAGAGGATTCACGCCGGGATATAAGTGGTTCATCCAATTAGGCCTACGTCCACTGTGCAAGTGTATAATGTGTATCACTGTATGAGGGATCTAATGGCCATAGATACAATCTCTCAAGCTTTCTCTCTCTACTGTGTATTTGAACAGAATTTCAGCTAGGGTTGCTAATTTCAGATCCCCTTTAAGAAGGAGAAGATAAGTATATATAGGATCTAGGGGGTGTAGTGTACCCCCCATGCATGCAATGAGCATGTGCGTGCTGATCTAGCCAATATGATGAAGACATCTGTCCCTGTCACATGTAGAGAATGATGATGAAATATTCCCCCCATGTGAGGAGAATGATTTGTTATAACTGATTTGTGTACACGTGTCCTTATTCGAACATATGCGTATAAGAGCTCGGTCATCCGTGCCTGGTCACAACCTCGGCCTGGAAGGGTACGAGGTTGGCAAGACCAAGCTGATATCCAACCCGAGGTTAGTCATGAAGACTTCGGCCTATGTGGGGCCGAGGTTAGGCAGGCAATGCTATAAGGTCGGCCTAGGCCGAGGTTGAGCCGGAACATGCTAGGAACATCGGCTGATTCCCTGCCGAAGCTGGCCTTGACGGAAATACTCTTCTGCAACCTCGACTTACTCCCAGCTGAGGTTGTCATCCCCTGGACGGTTTGATGAATAATTATTCCTCGGATCGTGAAGACATCTCACAATGTCGGTCGTAGCCGACCTTGCTTGGGATGAGACCGCTGGTCATTGATCCAAGGCCCTTCCAATCGTCGGCCATATCCAAGGCCGAGGTTGATATCCCTGAGCCGAGGGGGTCTCTGATCCGAGGGGGTACATTCAGGGCATATCATCCAGGAACACGTGGACAGATTTTCAGTTTCAGATCACAGATCCAATGCAATGTATGGCACCTGAAGTACCACCATCTCCACCACCGACTGGAGGAGGACCCATCTACAGTCACACGCTACCCCTGTTCGAGATGGCCGAGGTGGCTGCAGCCTTGAAATCCCTGGTGGCCAGCTAACAAGTGATGCATGAGAAATTTAAGGATCAATTCAGTGCCCTAAGACAAAATATGATGGTAAGGCCACCAGGGGCCACACTGGAGATGATAACTCCAGCAGCATCGGTTGGACACCACAAGGAGGCCAGGGGACCCCCCAAGCATCGTGCAAAGATCTATCACCTCTATAAAGGCGGAGGGATGTTGCTAACCCCTGGCGTTTACGCCTGGGGAGTCAAGGAAACCCTTTCCCTAAGGATAGGTACGATGATATTGAGCCTGAAGATGCTCTGATGGACTTCTGGGTGTAAGGACATAAATTTCCAATTGAGTCCCTGTATTATTTTGACTTAATTTCGTGAACAAAATTGTGTTTGTAATATGTCATAGGGAGATTTTATTGTCATGATCCCACTTGGTCTATGATGTATTGAAGAAATTGAAGACGTTGCGGAAAAGCTTCAAAGAATTAATCATGCCGAAGTTTAATTGGTGCAAGTTTATTCGTCTTCAAAGTTAATTGCATTCCGAGATCACACAGGTATGAATGCGTATAATTAATGGTGCTCGAAATTATTTTTATAAAGGATATGGATGTAATTTTTACTAGAAAAAGTATTTTAAAATATTTTAAAAGAGTTTTAAATGGTTTACACTACGTTTTTATTCTGATAAGCTCGAAATAGAGTTTAACTTATTTGGATCACTTTTGAAGAGATGTTTTAAACAAAAAGTCAAAAAATCAAACTGACACGCGGGCTCTTTCAAACGACAAGCAGTCTCATTCAAACGAGATGCTTATGTCGCGCGAACGACGTGGCTATGTCGTTCGAATGACACTATTTTCGAGACGGCATTTAATTCCTATTTAAAACGTGTTTTTGTCAGAGCTTCGTAAGTGTGCTTTCTGGAAAAAAGTTTACATTCCAGTACGACTTTGATACATGTTTTCTAAGGTTTAAAAAGCTTAAACACATCCCTGGAGTTTGAAAAGATCCGAGATATCATTCTTATATGTTTATGTGATCTTGCTGCACAAGGAAGGTTTGTTCTACCATTGAACATTAGGGTTTTGCGGTGAAGAAAAGAGGACTTATTCTTCGACATCGTAGATGAATCAAAGCCATTCGGTGGACATTGAGACATACGTGGATGCGTGTGTTATGGACAGGTATCGTGGAGGATGAAATTTCTGCTTGGGCACTATTGAAGAATGGTAGAAGATCATAAGGAGCGTCAAGACCAGTGGGGATCGAGTCATTGAGTAAAGCTAATCTGACTTTGTAAAACCTTTGTTCATAGTGATTGTCTGGCTTAGGCCGTCCGAGGTTCTTTCTCATTTTGGATTTTCTTCTCGTACATCTGGCGTTGTGAGTATTCTTTACTTTACTTTACTTGCTTTAATCACTAGATTCATGTTTAAGATTAATTAAGATAAAATTGGTTTAAAGTAAGAATTGGATTTTCACAACTTGGTTTGTTGCTAATTAAAAGTTGGATAATTTTTTGATAAAAATTGGTTTGATTTGAAACACACATAAGGACCATCTCGTTTCCACAAATTGGTATCAGAGGTAGAAAACATATTTTATGTATTTTCAAAGATGAATTTTGGATATAATGAATTTTTTCGAACTCCTATTTTGATGGAACTAATTACACTTATTGGAAGATGAGAATGAGATGTGCATTAAAATCTATTGATGAGCATGTGTGGCTAGCAGTTGAGAAAGGTTGGACACCCCCTGTCACTATTGTAGGTGAGGTCACTAGTTTAAAGCCTGTTGAGTCATGGATCGAAACTGAACAAAGACTTTCATAATATAATTTTAAGGGTATGCACGTTCTTCACATGTCACACATGAAGAATATAATAGAATTATGACTTGTGAGACATCAAAAGAGGCTTGGGATATTTTGGCACTCACTCACGAGGGCACTAGCACAGTTAGGTAGTCGAAGCTTCAAAATCTCACCATACAGTATGAGACCATTAGGATGTTAGAGAGTGAGACTTTTGATGAGTTTTATGCTAGGTTGTCCAATATTGTCAACTCGTTGTTTAACCTAGGTGAGAAAATTCTCGACAACCGTGTCATTAAGAAAATTCTTAGGTCGTTGCCTAGGTTTGATGCGATAGTGACCATTTTAAACTCCTTGGGTAAGTTAGAGTCGACGAAACTAGAAGAGATTGTAGGTGAATTACAAGCCTATGAAATCGACATGATTACCTCCAAGCAAGTGCCTAAGAAAGAAAAGGGTATTGCTTTTAAAACTCAGAAGGAGGAAATTAAAGTTTTGGATTCCGATTCCAATTCCGATTTTGAGGATGTTGCTTTGTTGGCAAAGAAATTTAAAAAATTTATTAAGTTTCAAAATCGATCGAAAGATGCCAAAAAATTTGAAAACTTCAAGAGCAACAAAGTAGATCCCACTTCTAAGGATAAGTTTGAGAAGACTAAGCGAGATGAGTCAGATAAGTATTTTGGGTGTGAGGGGAACGGTCACAAAGTCAAGGAGTGTCCCACTAGACTTAAGAAAAAGGGTAAACAACCCATTTTTTATAGTGCCACCTTAAGTGATAGTGATCCGGAAGAGGGAGTTGGGTTTATGGCATGCTATGTGAGCGATAATGATTCTCATATGCATGACACTTTCGAGGAGGTTTTGAGTGAATCCCATGTTAATGAGGGTGGAGAGAGTGACGAGGAGGAGATAGATGTGAAAGAATTGCAAAATGCATTTAATGAGTTATATGCCTAAATGATGAAGGTGAAAAAGGCTAACTCAAAATTGCAAGCTAAGTTGAATGAGTGTGCTATAGAAAATAATGATAGTTTGATTGAGGATCTTAGGGCACGAGAGAAGAAGTTTAGGGATAAACTAGAGTTTGTGGAGAAAGAGAGAGATAATTTCTGTGGTTTGATAGAGTCTTTAAAAAAACGATATTTTAGCGTTTGAGGAGTCTAAGAGTTTTCTAGAGTCTAGGATTCATAAGTGGAGGAGAGATTGAGAGACTCGTTTAGAGTTAAGTTTGATTTGGAGGCTAGGTCGGAGAAGTTAGATAAGATCTTAAGCACCGTCCAAATTAAGGGAGATAGGGGAGGTATAGGTTTTGATGAGAGAGTTGTTCCCACTCCCCCCGCACGTGTGAGAAACACTAGGAAGGTTAGAAAAGGTCCACATATAGGTAATCATTCCCACAATAGCTACACTTGCACGCCTTGTGGTAAGAAAGTTCACCTTAGGCGTTATTGTTACAACCTTAGACAAGCTCCTAGGAAGTTTAGGAATAAAGTTGCCCCGATTACCAAAACCCCCATTCGTCGTTTTACACCTACTTGGGTTAGGAAATCGTATTTAGTGTCTTTAGGAATTAAACTTCACGATTCTCATTTGGGTGCACTTGATTCTTACCGTGATAAATCTAAAGGATGATAATGTTGCCGTGTTTATCATTTACTAGTTTGCTTCATGATATATTCATTGCTAGTATTATGACATGTGTATCATTTTGTATTATAGTTTTCATTTGTTTGAGTCCTATTGAAAAATACAAAAAGATTTTGTTTTTGAGAAAACGTTTGAAAAACCAAAAAGATTTTGCTTTTATTTGAGTCAAAATATGAAAAGCCATAAAGATTTTGTTTGAGGTTACATCTTTGATGTGGCATATTGGTGTGCTTGGACCCCCCATTGTTTCATTCTCCATGTGGCTAGGATATTTGGTCATTATTATCGATGCTTAGAATGATCTTAACCATTTTTTATATGGGGTTGTTTCGAAGTTGATATGCATTTTGATTTGACTTTGTATATATGCCAACATTTCACACATGCACGAGTTTATATGGATGTTTGAATTCTCTTGCATATTTGAATTTGGTGAGGCGTTCTTATCTCAATCTTGTCATTTATGCGTAAGTAGACTTAAGGAGAAGTGTGCATGTAAGAATCGTTTACCGTGAGGATTTGAATTGGTACCTAATTGAAAATATGATGAGCGATTCACGGGATAGGGCTGCGAGAGTTCAAAATTAACTTGTCGTGAAAGCCACCGTTTAAAAGAGCACAAAAAAAAAGAATATGCTACGAAAAAAGGGCCAATAAGATTTTCTCTAAGTTAAGAATGCTAGAAACCTCAAAAGAACTTGAAAAAGTATGTTTATGAGGGAGTTTGGTTGGAGAAAATTTAAACGGGTTTGCACAACTAATCCTAATGTTGAAACATTGCAATTTGACGCTATTGTTTGTAGAATCATCAAAATTATGGATTTGTGTGCATGTAGTATGTTTAATTCATGAATCTCACTCTTTAATTGTCATATGGCTATGATAAAGTTTGATGATTTATCGCTATCAATTAGAGCTTCTTGATCGTTTCGATGTGTTGAACTTTTGACTCATTTATTGTAGTTTCACGCCCATACATTCCATATCCATGTTTGAGCACATCGGTACTATGTTTGCATGTAACTCACATTATTGGTTTTTGTGAGTTTTTATATTTTGTGTTAAAAGCTTTCTGTTTTAGCACTATTTTGCTTCTATCAGGCCCTTCCACTGGAAATTTTTTCACTGGGTAATAACATATAATATTTTTAGGAATCTGGGATAATTTGGTAGGTCCCGAGAAGTCATTCAAATGACATCTCCATGTCGCGTGAACGACATGTGTACTTCGTTCGATCGACGTCCTCATTTATTTTGAGTGATGTCCCTGGCTCGTTAGAACAATAACCTAAATTCTTGCTTCTGATTGGTTTGCAGTCCACTGTTTTATTTTGGTGATATTTTTGGTACTGCTGGAAGTGTTTCTGGGCTGTTTGGTTTATATGCAGGTTTTATTATCTCATCTTGATATTTTGCATATAGTTCATTTATTACACTTGATTAGATTGCTAAATTCTTTGTGTGATTCCTGGTTTACTAGCTACAGATTTTCCATCTATTGATCATATTTAGATGGTTATTTCATGATTATATAGAGATTGCAAATTGATTCAAATTGGTATATTCTCATGCTAGATACTTATTGATTGGTTTATCTTTTCACCAAATTGTCTATTCAAGACAAAAAGGGGAGATATGTATGTGATGTAGGGAGAAATTTGAGCAGGTTTTTGATTGTATATTTTACAAATTGGTATTACAAATTGATAGTTTAAATTTGGTATCATTTTGTGCTCAATTGTCTAACAAATGATTTTTCACAGTTTATTCATATTGGTATCTATTACCGTTTGGTATAATTTGGATATATATATATATATATATATATATATTGGTTTCATTTGTTCCTCCATACTTCACTGGGTATTTGTTTGTCTGTTTCATGTGTGTATGTATGCTTTAGCGATTTGAGATTTTAAGTCTACATCACATTCAGACAGTTCATGCTTGCCGTGTCTTTTAATTTTTGATTTTGGGTTTATGGGATAGGATTTAGGCGTCATACGGCTTGACGTCCCGTCTTAGGCATTTCACTAGTTTAGTTTTGTCCTGGAATAGTCAAAGGGGGAGATTTGTAAGGACATAAATTTCCAATTGAGTCCCTTTATTGTTTTGACTTAATTCCAGGAACAAAACAGTGTTTGTAATATGTCATAGGGAGATTTTATTTTGTCACGATCCCACTTGGTCTATGACGTATTGAAGAAATTGAAGACGTTGCGACAAAGCTTCAAAGAATTAATCATGCCGAAGTTTAATTGGTGCAAATTTATTCGTCTTCAAAGTTAATTTCATTCCGAGATCACATAGGTATGAATGCGTATAATTAATGGTGCTCGGAATTATTTTTATAAAAGATAAGGATGTAATTTTTATAAGAAAAAATATTTTAAAATGTTTTTAAAGTGTTTTAAATGGTTTACACAACGTTTTTATTCTGATAAGCTCAAAATAGAGTTTGACTTATTTGGATCTCTTTTGGAAGAGATGTTTTAAACAAAAAGTCAAAAAGTCAAACTGACACACGTGCTCGTTCAAATGACAAGCAGTCTCGTTCAAATGATAAGCAGTCTCGTACAAACGAGAAGCTTATGTCGCGTGAACGATGTGGCTATGTCGTTCGAACGACACTATTTTCGAGGCAGCATTTAATTCCTATTTAAAACGTGTTTTCGTCAGAGTTTCGTAAGTGTGCTTTTTGGAAAAATAGTTTACGTTCCAGTACGAGTTTGGCACATGTTTTTTAAGGTTTAAAAAGCTTAAACACATCCTTAGAGTTTGCAAATATCCGAGATATCATTCTTATCTGTTTATGTGATCTTGCTGCACCAAGAAGGTTTGTTCTACCATTGAACATCAGGGTTTTGTGGTCAAGAAAAGAGAAGGACTTCTTGTTCGACATTGTAGATGAATCAAAGCCATTCAGTGGACACCGAGACATACATGGATGCGTGTGTTATGGACAGGTATCATGGAAGACGAAATTTCTACGTGGTCACTATTGAAGAATGGTAGAAGATTAGAAGGAGCATCAAGACCCGTGGGGATCGGGTCATTAAGGAGAGGCTCAATGACCCGTAGGAGGTAGGAGAGTCAAGGTCGTAGGAGGCAGAGCTCGGATCCTCGTCCAAGGGGGTCATCATTTGATAGACTAAGGAGAGGCTCAGCCTCTGAGAGGCTCAACCCAATTAATGACCTAAGAGAGAGGCTGTCCAGGTTAAGGAGCCTTGTTGGATCTAGGAGAGAAGGGTTTGATTATCGGCCCGAGCATGGCCGACCCCAAAAAGTCCGTGAGGTTGGTCATAGAGAAGTCAACTGCCAAGGACGACTTGCAGCGGGTGAGCCCTTAGTCTAGTTTAGGGAAGCAACATAGGATAACAACGACCCGATCGACGCTACGAGACCGTGTAATGATTCTATCCAAAGGCTTGAGAATAATATTGGCGATATTTTGAAGAGCCAAGACCCCCTGCAGAGGGGATACTTGAGGGTTCTCCCTTTGTTGCAAAGATAGTCAACTTCTCAACCCCGACCAAATTTAAGCCGCTTAAAGTAACTCCTAGATATAATGGGAGCACAAACCCAGTCCATTATATCGAGATGCACCATTCCGCATCAGATATCTACTCTATCTCAAACGAGATGAGATGCCGTGCTTTTTCAAGCACCCTGACTGGGGTTGCTCACGTTTGGTATACTTCACTTCTAAAGAATTATATTGAGAGGTTAAAACAGTTGACAAAGCAATTCATCCACAATTTTTGAATTGGGGTCAGACCTCAGAAAAAGACTACTCACCTGCTCTATGTGAAGTAGGTAAAGAATGAGAGTCTAAGAGACTACATCGCGAGGTTCAACAAAGAGAAGCTCGAAGTGGAAGACTACAAGGGAAGTATAGCCATGACAACACTCATTGGGGGCCTCCAAAAGTGTAAGTTATTATGGAAGCTTGCTGAAGACCCTCGAAAATCAATGGCCGAGTTGCTGGCAACAGCAGGAAAGGTCATGAACGCTAAAGAAACAATGGTGACAAAGTATAAGAATGATAAAGAAGGAAGCAGTGGAAGTAAATACCAAACGAAAGGTAACGACTGTAAAAAGTGGTCAGTGAGGATAAGCAGTCAGACTACACACCTCTGACGGTGAGTTGCGAGCATATTTTGAATGAGATTAAAAATGATAGGTCTTTGAGATGGACTGAGAAGCTGAGGGCTCCGCCACACAAGAGGAACAAAGACTTATGGTGTGAGTTCCACCAGGATCACGACTTCTTAACTGATAAATGCTTTGCTTTGAAAGACGAGATTAAGAAAATGTTAAAAGCTGGAAAGCGTAGGAAGTATATGAATAAAGATGCTACAAAGGGTGGTCGAACCGACCCCAGAAAGAAGAGGAGTGATAAGTGCATAGAAGATTCTTTGGCCAAGCGAGATGACCCTTCAGATGATGACAGTGATGATTTGGATTTGTCGTCAAAGGACGACGATGTCCCTGTCAAGAGGCTCAACATGATCTCATTTGGGGTAAACATGGTTTGTGGTGGATTAGTCGATGAAGGTTTTGAGACGAATAATCAAAAAATGCATGTGGTCGAGACCAAGACTGTCACAAAAGTCGAGGTTGTACATTCAACCTCCATTGAAGTGAAATTTGAGAAAAAGAAGAAGGCGGACTTGGATACCCTCGTAGTCGACTTTTCAAGGCTAGATTTTAAAGGTATCCTAGCTCCACATGATGACCCTCTTATCATAACAACAAGAGTACATGGATGTGAAGTACCAAGGATTTTGGTTGATGGTGGAAGCTCTGCAGATGTTATGTTCTAGCCATGCTTCAAGGGACTGGGACTTAGCCGGGACAAACTCATACCTTACCATCATCCTCCGATAGGATTTAGTGGAGAGAAGGTTCACCCCCTGGAAATTTACGAGATGGACGTTAGGATGGGGGACAAATGGCCAAAGTAGTTGGCCAGAAAGATCAATTTTTTCATTATGGTAGAAAATGTCTTCTCGGCCTACAACCTCATACTGGGATGAGTAGCACTTAAAGATTTTGAGGCCATGCCTTCAATGGTCCACCAAATGATAAACTTCCCGACTCCTTATGGAGTAGGGGAAGTTCAGGGTGACCAAATGTCAGCATGAGAGTGCTACTTTAACTCAGTTAAGGAGAGAGAAGGCCAAAAGAAGGTAACCACCACCTACAATATTGACACCCTTGATCCTTGAGATGAGACAAAGCTTAAGAAAGGAGAGGCCACGAAAGAGGTAGAATCCATCGTCCTCAATGAGGACGAGCTGAAAAAAATGGTCCAGGTAGGGAAAACCCTAAAATAGGAGATTAAATCTAAGTTGATCAAGTTGCTGAGGAGAAGACAAAGTATATTTGCTTGGAGTCATGCAGACATGCCAGGCATCAACCCCAAGATAATGTGCCACAAGCTCAATGTGGTGGAGGGTGTTAAGATAGTCAAGCAAAGAAGAATATTTACTCCCGTTAGAAGTACGAGGTCATAAGGAATGAGGTTAAGAAGCTTGAAGAGGCAGAGTTCATAAAAGATGTCATATACCTTGAGTGGAGATCCAACGCAATTATAGTACCAAAGGCCAATGGTAAGTGGAGAATGTGCGTGGATTTCACTAATTTGAACAAGTCTTGCCTGAAGGATAGTTTCCCATTACCTTGTATTAATTAGATGGTGGATGCCACAACAGGCCATGAGCTGATGAGCTTCATGAATGCATACTCTGGTTACAATCAAATTTTTATGGACCCAAAGCCTTCATTACAGATAAGGGAACTTACTATTACAAGGTTATGTCTTGAAGAATGCCGGGGCTACTTATCAGCGGCTGGTAAATAAGATGTTAAAAGACCAGATTAGAAAGTCCATGGAGGTTTATGTTGATAATATGCCGACCAAGAGTCTGAAGGCCGACACTCACGTTGCCGACCTTGAAAAAACCTTCGATACAATGGAAATGTACAAGATGAAGCTCAATCCAGCTAAATGTGTCTTCGGAGTTGGAGATGGAAAATTTCTATGATTTATTATCAATCAGAGGGGGATTGAGGCCAACTCAGAGAAGATAAAGGCCCTTCTAGAGATGAAGACCCCATAGACTATAAAAGACGTTTAAAGGCTTACTAGACGAGTGGCTACCCTAAACAAGTTTGTCTCTAAAGCCACAAAGAAATGTCTTCCATCTTTTAAAATCCTTAAAAAAGCCTTTAAATAGAATGAGGAATACGATGAGGCTTTTAGAGAGCTAAAGTCCTACCTGGTCTCTCCCTTAATTTTGTCACGGCCGATCCAAGGTGAAAAATTATATTTGTACCTAGCCGTCTCGGAGTCAGCTATTAGGGCTGCCATTGTGAGAGAAGAGTATGGGGTACAAAAGATCATATATTTAAATAACAAAGCACTCCAGGGGGCCGAGCAGAGGTACCCTAGGATGGAGAAGTTAGATTATGCTCTGATTCTCGCTTCGAGAAAAATGAAGCCATATTTCTAGGCTCACTCAATGATCGTACTCACTGACTCACCGTTCGGATAGGTCATCCACAAGCCTGAGAAATTCAGCCGGCTAATGGCTTGGGCAATAGAGATGGGAGAGTTTGATATCCTATACCAGTCCAGGGTGGCCATCAAGGGGCAGGCCTTGGACGAATTTATAGCCAAGTTTATATGGGACGAGGTTGAGACTGAAGGTCAACAAGGAAGAGGTGTCGGCCCTGTCATGGACGAGGCTAAGAGAAGCACATCAAGAGAGAAAGTAGCTGAAAATGAAGAGGGTAGATATCTCTTCAAGAAGGGATCCCTGGAAGAAGGTAACTTCTCGAAGGAAGGTACTGCGTGGAACCTCTTTGTTGATGGGTACTCTTGGGAGAATGGAAGTGGTGCTGGATTGATAGTGTCGGCTCCAGATGACACAAATATTGAGTATGCTTTGAGGTTTAATTTTAAGGCCTCTAATAATGAGTTCGAATACGAATCCCTGATAGCAGGCCTTTCCTTGGCTCGGGCTCTCAACATCGGCCAACTCCTAGTCCATAGTGATTCAATATTGGTGGTAAATCAAATCAGAGGAGCGTATGAAGCTAGCAAAGGGTAAGGTCAATCTTGAAAAGTTTCAAATAAGTGAAGCTAAAGAGGATACCTCGACTAGATAATGTTTGAGCTAATGCACTCGGGAGACTAGCCTCAGTAACTAAAATTGACATCAGAAGAACAGTGCCAATTAAAATATTAGTTCGACCGACCATCAAAGAAGAAGATAGTGCGTCTGAGGCTTGTCTGAATTTAAATATGGGAGCCTTATGGATAGACCCTCTTGTCAGATACATCAAGGAGGGGGAGCTGCCAGAATCAAAGGCTGAGAGAAGAAAGTTGAGGTACAAAGCTGCAAAATTCTCTGTTATAGGGGACATTTTATACAAGAAGGGGTTTCTACTTCCCCTTCTCAGGTGTGTTCATCCATCTAAGGCACTATATATCCTATGGGATGTACATGAGGGTGATTGATCTAGTCATATTGGAGGAAGATCATTAGCGAAGAGGATTGTTACTCAGGGATATTGGTGGCCGACCCTCGCAAAAGACAGTGCCGACTCTATAGTTTTTGGGGCCCTAGGCGAAAAACCAAAATAAGGCCCTTTCGTATAAAAAAATCAAATTAAAGAAAATGTATTCTTCTCGCATTTTTCAATGCAAAACCAATTTTCATATAGCAAATCAATTTTAATATACTAATGTCTGATCCCATCACTAGAATTCTCATCAAAATATTTTTTCTATAAATATTACGTTTTTCACGAAATACGGGTTCAAATTTCATTTGTTTAGAAAAATCTATAGATATATTCACACAACACAACACAACACAACACAACACAACAACAAGTGTAATTTGCTAGTAGACATATTCACACAACACAATAAGTGTAATTTGCAAAAACATAAATTAATCACACAACCACAAGATTCTCAATAATATTGACAAACCATATTAAAGAAAAATGATAAAGAGGAACAATAGATTTTGGTTTGAGTGCCAATTTGAGAGCAATCTCAAATTTTAATTTGTAAATACCCAAATGACAAATTGGAATCTATGAAAAAAAACACAACACAAATATTAGTAATAACACAAAGAAATTTATATAGTGGGATATAACAAAGCAAATGAATAATATATACTTACACAAACAAGCTCCAACCAATCTCCAATTACGCCATAACTTTTTGAAATTGAAGAAATTGAAACCCTAGATTTTTATGAGGTTAGTTCTAGAAAAGAAAGGGGTGGTGCTCGTTTTTTTGAGGGTGGGAGGTGCCAAAAATTGATTTTTTTGGGTGGGGGTGGGGGGTGGGGAAACGACGGCTAAGGGTTTTGGGGTGGGTGGGTAAAGGAGGGGTTTATTCTTGCTTTGGTTAGTAGAGAAAGAGAGTAGTGTGAGTGATAGAGAATAAGAGTGAGAGAAGAAAGTGGGTGAGAGAAATAAGAGAGTTAGGGTTAGAATATAATAAATAAGTAAATGGGTTGGGTTGGGTTGTGTTATAATGGTGGGTTTATTGCGTGGGTTTATTTTTTTGTGTGTGGATGGGTTATTATGTTGTTTTTGGGTTTAGTGTATAGGTTTATTTTAAATAGAACAAATTTTATTTTTGGAGGGCCTTTTTTTAAGTGATAACTCTAATTTTTTTCATAATTAATTTTTTTTGGGGGCCTTTTTTTTTACAAATATTTTTTTTAAACTTAATTTTTTTTATACATATATTTTTTTTATACCTAATTTTTTTTTCCCGGAAGGGGCTCGAATTAATCGGGGTCCCTAGGCGGCGGCCTAACCCGCCTATGCCTAGAGCCGACCTGGAAAATAATATTGTAGCATATGCCAAGAGATGCGACAGGTGTCAAAGGTTTGATACCATTCCTCACCAACCCCATCATCCTCTGACCTCAATCACGTCTCCCTATCCGTTCGCAGTATGGGGAATTGATCTAGTAGGACCTTTACCCAGGGCAGTGGATAACTATCTGTACTTGATCGTAGCGATAGACTACTTTTCAAAATGGGTAGAGGCTATGCCAATGATTAAGATTACAGAGCGGAAGACCTTCCAGTTCATCTGGAAGAACATCATCTGTAGATATGATCTTCCCAACACCCTGATATCAGATAATGGGACTCAGTTCAAGAATGTCTCCCTAGAAAAATACTGTGAAAGGGTTGGCATCAAACTGTTCTTCTCCATTCCAGGCCGACCCTTGGAAAATGGGCAAATCGAAGGAACAAATTGGACGATTCTAGATGGGATCAAGAAGAATCCGGAAGATGCAAAGGGAAGATGGATTGAATAAGTGTACGTTGTACTATTGGCCTATAGAACAACAGAAAGGACTCCTACTGGGGAGACACCGTTTATGCTTGCGTATGGCTCAGAGGCAGTAGTAACGACGGAGATAGGCTTATCTACGCACCGGGTTTAGACCTATGACCCTGAGCACAACGATGATGAGAAAAGACTCGGTTTAGATCTCACCGAGGAAAGAAGAGAAGACACTGAGGTTAGGCAAGCTGCCTACCAGCAAAGGACGACCAGATTTTATAATCAGAGAGTGAAAGAATGGCCGATAGCTGTGGGAGACCTAGTTCTCAAAAATACTTTGCAGAAACCCAACAAGCTCCATCCTAATTGGCATGGTACTTATAGAGTTACAGATGAAGTTGTCCCGGGCACCTATTGGCTGGAGAACCTTGAAGGAGAGCCTTTCTCAAACCCCTGGAATGCTTATTATCTGAAGAAATATTACCAATAAGATTATTAATTTTTGCCTCAACCCTATTGTAATACATGTATCAGACTCAAAAGAGTGAATATTAATGCGAATATTCCAACTGTTCCCTCATACTGTTGTTTGTCTATTCGGATATTTGTTGTGTTAATTTATCCTAGGCTACAAAACATCATTTGTGGTGAAGAAAGCTATCTGTTATCGATGATACGCTTACCGGGATGGGGTACAACCTCGTCCATAGGCTATCAATAACATCGAATGACATTAATAACCATCAGCTAAATGAACTCTCCCTCGACTGAGATGATCGTGCATGGGTGGGATGACCCTCCATACACTTGTAAAAAGATGAGGGAGGGTGCATAGGATGACCCACCCTAAACATCATTAAGGTGGTGACTAATGAGATGAAACATCATTCATTTGGTGATCTCAAATCCTAAGCATCATTAATTTGGTGAGTTATGTTATGACATGAAACATCATTAATTTGGTGATCTCAGACCTTAAACATCATTGGTTTGGTGAATTATGAGATGAAACATCATTAGTTTGGTGATCTATAAACATCATTAATTTGGTGAGTTATGAGATGAAACATCATTAATTTGGTGATTTCAGACCTTAAACATCATTGGTTTGGTGAATTATAAGATGAAACATCATTAGTTTAGTGATCTCAGACCCTTAACATCATTAATTTGGTGAGTTATGAGATGAAACATCATTAATTTGGTGATTTCAGACCTTAAACATCATTGGTTTGGTGAATTATGAGATGAAACATCATTAGTTATATGATGAGATAAAATTTCTTGACAGAAGACAATAGTAGACATGAGGCATAATGGAACTAAACTTGCATTAATAATAAGTGAGTTACAAAGAGTCTCATGGTAGTTCAGGACAAAAGATGGGGTTACAAGGAGTTTATCAAGGAGGTGTAGTCTTACTACCTCGTTTATCAAGGAGTTTCAAGAGACTGGGGCAGACATTTCCCAAAGGTAATTCGATATACCCTCTGGTCATTCTGCAAAACAAAAAAGTCTCAGAGTTAGTAAGTCATACGTTTACAGGTATGGGACACAACTTGTAATAAATTGTTGAAACTTACAAAGTTTAGACAAGGGGCCACCTCCTAAGCCTGTTTGGGAAAGGTAGTATGGGTCATTAAATGTTCGTACTGGACGAGATGACCATCCTGGCCCTGACTACGAAGCAAGTTAATGTCCTTATAATTATCCTGGCTTAAACCAGGGTAGGCCTTTGCCGAAAGAGAGATTTTGGCCCATATCATAGGAGTTATCGACTTAGATGTTCCACAAGCCTAGTTTGGGATGAACTCCCAAATACCCAAGATAAAGAAATATCGGGGTTTCTAGTTGTGGTTTGAAGTCTGAGTGACTAGGAACATCTTTATTTTAGATTTTTTTACTACAAAGTGGTAATAGCTTGGATGGTTCTTAGCAGATGAAGGAGTATAACAACCGATAAAGACTCTAACTGGAACGTCGGTATGGTGAACACCCTTCCAGAGAAGGATGGCTCCAATTATTACCCTCCATGCGTTCGGAGATAATTGGGAGGGAGCAAGGTTTATGTAGGAAATAATGGCTCAAATCGTAGGATGGATGGGCAGATGGAAACCCAACTTGAACATATTCTCGTAAATGTAGATCTTGCTATCTCGGCCATTAAAGGCCCTCTCGTACATTAGTGGTTTCCTTAGGAAGATTGAAGGAGCAATCCCATACAAGTGTTTAAAAACTAAGAGGTCGAACTTAGTAACAAAACTCATACCCAACAGCTATAGAGGTGTCCACATAACTTTCCTCATTATCATCGTTAGTAACCTCAGCTTGGGTATTGGTAGGGATACCAGAGGGAAACCTTTCGGCAAACTCAGACCTTATGACAGTCGACAAGGGAATGGCATCCATCGGGTGAGGAAAGTCAACGTTAGGTCCTATAATTTCTATGGAGATAGAATTGGGTGAAGGCCCAATACCTTTAGAAGATGAGACACGTGAAGAAACCTCCTCATTATCAAACACCCCATTTCATTTGGGGGAATAGTCCATAGCCTCCTTGTATAAGTCTACACTCTCGGCCGGGGAAGTGGACATAGGGTCTGTGGCAGATGATTCGAACATAGGGTGACAGACCTTGGGAGGCTCAAGGTATATAACAGCTAAGGGAGGTGGAAAAATTGGATGAAGAGGGAAAGCCTCAGTCTTTTGGATCTCAGTTTGAGCTAACTTAACCTATCTGATTTTTTCGAAGCACTTTTCTCTTAGATTTGGAAACTCCTCTGCAAGTTTATACAACGGTCGTAGCATTCGAGATACGAGACCACACTTTTAACAAGTTGAACTAATAATAAAAAATTATTGACACCTATATTAAATATCAAACACTTGGAATTTGAAAGTATTTTGTATGACCACCAAGAACAGTGGTGGGAAGCTCACCAAAGGTGGTGACCGGAGACATCGGAAAACCAATAAATCAACCACCAAGGCCTAATTCACCCTCATGCTAATTCACCCTCAGAACAACCAAGTAAAGCCTAAGAACTACCTCACAACCAATATCCTAGCCCTAAAAACTCCAAACAATGGAGGAAAAGGTCATCGAAAAGAGTAAAAAATGCCAAAAAACCAAATAAAGGACTGAAAAGACAATAATGGAGAAATCAAGGGTAAACAATAGCACCTGAGCGAGACTACACGCAGGGAATGAAAGAAGGAAGGCAGAAGGCAACCTGGATTCACAAGTGGTGAAGCTGGAAAGCGAGGGAAGCTATGGAGATTTTCGTTTTGCAGAAAGAGTAAATGAGGGAAAGTAAAGTGAAGGAGAGATAATTTTTTTTGTGGCTTTTAAATATCAAAGCAATGATTGTGCGCGATTTCCAAGGTGCCCCATTATGTCACCTAAAAACCCTAAGAGGGCAGCCACCTTATTTGGCTTGTGGCAAACGCTATCCAATCGCTAGGGTGACAAGTGTCCCAATGAAAACTCCTATGCAACCAATTACTTATAAACGTCCTTTCATTAGCCGATTTCATATAACCCTCAACCTCCTATGTACACAGAAGGCTAAGGGCTAGGGGGTGATTGAGATGACCAAAGTAAACCCTCGTACTCTAAGAAGCAATGTCGTCTGATCAATACGTTGAGTCATTAGAAGGTTCTAACCAGCCAGAAGAAGGATCGTCCCGATAAGGGTCGGCCACATATGTATCACCCTCGGCCTCACTGACAACCGATATTAACCATGATTAAAGGGGAACAACGATGACCAGTTTCATACTCTGAGGTAGACGATGTCAAGAGTCTCTACTTATGATGGTAAGCTCAATAGTCATCTCAGAGTCAATAACGTCATACTCGACCGGGTCGAGGTTCCAGTGGATGACGTCAAGTAGTCCGAGCATATGCGAGTACAAAAGTGACAAGGAACACGTGGATAAAACTGTTATGACTATATCATCCCCTCACGTGAGGGAATATTTGGTCATTATGATCTACATGTGGCATAGCCAAGTGTCCACACTGGGTTGGCTAAGAGCCAACCATTCATGCAAACAACATGCTTGGGGTACATTACACCCGCTAAGCACTATATATATCATGGATCTTCTTCCTTGTAAAGGATTGAGTAACTAAAACCCTAGATGAAACTCTGCTAAGTTGTGTTCTAAAGAGAGAAAGCTTGTAAACCAGGCCATTAGTGCCCATTTGTTAGTGAAAGTTACTTACGCACACATATAGTGGATATAGGCTCTAACCGAACCACTTAATCTATGGTGTTAATCTTCTTAGCCTCACCACCTTCTACATCAATTTGTTATCTACTTATTGCCATTGTTGTACTCTTATTTGAAAAGTTCACCACTATAAACTGGTGATACCAAATCTGGTATCATCACATATTTTTGAGGTTGCAATTCGATCTTCCTTAAGTGATATTGAGAGGATTGTGTATGGGGTGTTCATTTGGATATCAGTGTTAAAGTACACCATACTATCTAGGCAAATCAATGAGAGTGATGGGTGATAGGTGACGCTGGCATCTCGCCTATTTATTTTTCTTTTGTTGGGAGGATTTGTGGTGGAAACAAGTGGTGATGTCGTTCATTTGTGGTTTCTTCTTTACTTGAAGATCATCTTGAAGATTCATCTTTACGAGTGGGGGGAGCTTTACACTGGCATCCCTTTATGATTATGTTGAAACTTTCAGTCAGTGTTGCCGATAAACCTTTACGAGGCCCATGTACCTTTTGGAGGTAACCTTTAGACATAAGTTACTTTTATTTTCTTATTTTTCTTCCCATTTTTATTCTTTTTTAACATTCTGTATCATTTTCTGCATATGTGGTTCTATGAGGTGATTGGGCACAATGTTGGATTGATATCCTTTGTAAAACCCGTCCTCGTGGCTTTGATCGTATCCGTGTGATTCAGTGACGTTATGTGACCTAATTAATCCTTATACCATGTGAGATGGATTATGGGTCAAATTTGGTAATATAGTGGCTTTGGTGCAATTAATTGGAATTAGAATGAACTAAAAGTTAATATTGGAAAACTTTAGGGTCATTCGAACGACACTTGGAGTCGTTCAAACGAGATTCAAATCTCGTTCAAATGGTCTTCTTACAACAGTCGAATGAAACTCTCTGCTTAAAAAAGACAAACCTCATTCGAAGCACATTCAAATGAGATGTAGTTCTCGTTCAAACGAGAGGCAGTTCAGTTCAAATTAAAGGGTAGTTCTCGTTTGAACGAAAGGGTAGTTCTCATTCAAACGATATCCATTCTTATTCGAACGAGATTGTGAAAATTAGTTTATGCAGATTTGGAAGGTGCTGTCAAATTCTCGACCATTGGATTAAGACATATGTCATGCTCTCACATTAGCAGATCATTTCGAGAACAGGGTTTTGGGAAATTTAGGGATTTTACCCCTATGGGTTTTTGAGGTATTTAAGTGATGTTTTGGTCATTTTAACCCATTTTAAATTAGATTTTCTCTTTTTAGCTCTTGAGAGCTCCTCCTCCACCAACCACCCTAGAACCACCACCCCTCAACCCTAAACCACCTCACTTTAACCATTTTCTACCATATTTAAGCTTACAAAACCCAGATACACCACATGTTTGAGCAAGATGGGATTTTATGGAGATGTTGTGGAGGATGTTGGGAGAAGAAATTGTGACAGCCCGTCTAATTAAATGTCGAGTGATCAGGCCTTTATCAAATTAAAATAGGTTTCTCATATGGTTCATTCTTAGTATCACTGTCGAAAACCAAATTTAACACTAATCACCTAAGTTAATTAAACCGGTGCTAAATTTTTATCTTTTAAATAAACATAATAAAGGAATATCTTGAGAACTAAATCAACATTCATAGGATACTAAAACCCAAACCATCAATAGTATGTAAATGCATCAAAGTCATGCAAAAAAAAAAAAACTGTCGGAATAAAACTACAACCAAACAATAATCCACAATCCAATTACTAAGTAAAACTGATAAAAAACTGGAATTGCAATGTAGTCAACTGACAACATGTCTACACATGAGATACAATAATAAGATCCTATACTAGATCTGAACGAAAGAGTCGACTACTCAATAATCCTGTCAGTATCCACAGTGCTACGACTCCGAATCCCTAGAATGGAATCAAGTGTGTCGCCCTTGTGGTTGGACACCTAAAAGGTTTTTGAAAACATTTATATAGCAAGAGTTAGTACTCAAAACATTTTTGAAAAAATTTAACAAGTAATTATTGCAATTAAAATCGATTATTAATTACACATGTTAGGTTCATGCACACTCCCTTGAGTTTCCTCACCTCTCATCTAATGTGCATGCCTAACGTTCCATACTTAGCCCACCTAGATACCACTCCCTATCTATCTCGACTAAAGTATATAACTAATCTTATTAGTAGCATACTCTCTTATACTGCCCATCTAGTACTATTCATTATTCACATATCTCGCAATATCCTTCATTACTTAGGTAAGATTCTCATATGTTACATTTAAGCATCATAATTAAGTCTCACCACTTAATTTATAAAGCAATTCAAAATTTATCATTCAAATTCCAATATTAAATTTCAATACTTACTTTACTGTAGATCAAACCCAATCTATTTAATCTTGTAATTAAGTTCCTCTCTACTAAATTTACCATTTAGATGCATATATATATCATCTACAAGTTTACTTTCGCACATAAGTAGAATATCATGAAGCATATATATTTCACACACAATATATAGTATAAGGATTATTGGTCCGGATAATCATCGACCCAAATCATCCTATCATTTACATTGGTCTGGATATCCCTCGACCCCAAAGTAAATTTTATGCATACGTATTGTTGATGTAAAAAATTAGATCACTCCAATTATTCAATCACAGATAAATAAATGAGACAAATAATTTTAAAGTCGTTCAGCCTTATAAGAATGGCCTACATCCACTGTTGTGTTATTGCTGAGTGTTTAGGAATTCTCGATTATAAGTTCTCTCAAGAAATTCCGGTCCCCTTACAATGAGGATTATTCAATGTATTTATAGCCCTGAGGCTGTAATGTGAAAGGGTCATACATTAAATGATGTTCATATGAAAGGGTAATACATTCAATGCCCCTTTAGCGCGTGCGTCTGAATGATAAGCATTTAATGAATAGCCAAACTGTTGGTATCTAGCTGTTAATGCTTTGTTCGAAGTGCAGCTCGGACCGCCTAAACTTCTCGGTACTCAAGAGTTACTCGGAGAGGTCTTGTTCCTCGGAGCGTGTGAGTTCCTCGGAGAGGCAGTGTTCCTCGTTGTAATATGGTTCCTCAGAGCGTGTGAGTTCCTCAGAAGTGTTTGTTGTTGCCATGTAGATTGCCACGTGTCTTCATATGATTGGGCCATGTCAGCAGACTAAATTTGGTATCAACAGAAGCCCCCAATGTTTAATAGTTCAAAATTTGAGGAGTATGGAACATTTTTTCTCGAAATACCGTAATTTTAAATGGTCCTCCTGATATTTAGGAGTCTTTTGTATTTATTTCTCCTTCCCAATTCGTAGAATCATGCTTTTTTGAACTTTTCTACTCGCTTCGATTCCCGCGTACTTTTTGTCCTTTTAGCCGCCGGTAGCGTAATCATTTCTTTTTGTAATCATTACTTTTTCCTTTTCCCAAGGCAAGGTATTTAAGCATCATAGACAATCCCATCATCTTCTACTTTTCAAACTTATATCTTCGAATTTTCCATCGTCTCTTTCTCTCCTGGTATTCATCTCTTCCATCGTTTGTTTTCAACAGATCCACTCTTTTTCTGTAAGATCTTCTTCCTTCTTCTTCATTTCCTTTTATTCACCATGGTTACCCTGTTGAATCTCTTAATAAGTTTCGCTATGATTTTTCTATCCCCTCCTGGGTTATTTTGGAAGAGCTTTCTGAGCCTTCTGATTATTTCCGTTTGGCTGAGGGACATTGGTTCCCCAGTCTCTTTATTGCTGAGTGTGGATTTTCTTTTCCACCAAATCCCTTGTGTCTAGAATTCTGTCAGTACTTTGATGTTGTTCCTGCAAGAATAGCCCCCAACACATGGAGAATAGTTAATGGAGTTCATAGGTTAAATCAAATCCATGGAACTCGCATAGGAATTCCTGAGATTATGTTTTGTTATAGATGGGCAGTTGGTGATAACACCTTTTATTTGAAAACTAGAATTTTAAATAGGGCCTTAGTGGTTAATCTCCCGGATGCCAATAGGGATTATTTTGAGCACGGGGTTGTCATAAAAAATTGGCAACATGCTCCTTTATCTGGAGATGAAGTTTATCAAGGTCCCAGATGCCCTTCCTATTGCAATGGGATAGGTTATTTTTATTTCATTTTATTTATTTTGAAATTATGCTTCCTCTATGTTTGACAAAATGTGCCACTGATATTTCAATGTTTATTTATTTATTTGCAGTTGACATTAAAAGAAAGTGTCCAAAGGAAGCAGACGTTAACATAAGACACTTGAATTTATCTCGAGTCTGCATCAATCTGTTGCCGACGAGCATATTAGGTCGGCTTCATATCTTCTGCAATACAAGAGCTACACCACCTCTTTTATGGCTCGTCCAGTAATAAGTGAATCAGAGCCAATATCAGCTTCCACCAGCTCCTCGCCTGAATCTCACTTCCCTTAAGCGAGAGGATGAAGAGAAGAAGACCTCCCACTCTCTTCGAGAAACCTGCCTCTGGTTCTGGAGAGGCAAAAAGAAGTAAGGTTGGTGTCCCAGGGGAGGGGACAAAGAAGAATGATGCGCCTTCCTCGGCTGCTGCTGTTGTGAAGGTTGTAGAGAAGCCCGCAGTGGCTCCGAGAAGGTCTACTGCTCCTGGAGAGGTGATTGTAATATCACCGACCAAGAGTTCTTCCTTGGTCGAAACTGTTTCTGTTCCCCCGAGGAGGCTGAAGAAGAGCTCCTCAGTCAATTTGGCTGAAACCATTGCTCAGCCCCCATCCACTGGAACTGGGGTTCCTACTTTTGTTCCTCCGAGCTCTGCCATGAGCTCGGTAAAGTCCTGGATCATTCCCGAGGTCCAAGGTACTGAAGAAAACCTTACTCGAGACATGGTCACTTCGTTAGCTGCTCGCCACCTTGCTTCTGTAAGTCTTCTTACTTTGAACTTTTCATATTTCCCTTGTCATTTCTGTTTCTGACTTGCTTTCTTTTTCTTTTCACAGTTGACGAGCTGCTTCAATATAATTCTGAAGAAGGATGAAGCAATTAAGGCTTCATGCTCCTCGTCCAGTGTGGAGGGAGCTCTGGAAGGAGATATCAAATCTCTGGAAGATTCTCGCCAAAAATATGCCACTGATAAGGCTATCTGGGAGGAGAAGCTTGCCTCCACCGAGCAGGAAAAAGCTCAAGTTGTTGGAATCTCCAACGAGTTGGAGAAAAAAATGAACGCCTTGGAGAAGGCAAATAAAGAGCTCGAAGAGAAGCTCAAAACTGTTGGGGAGCTTGAAGATAAGCTAAATGTTGCTGAGGAGAAGTTGGGCCAACTTCAGGAAGTAAGTCGGCAGAAGGAGGAGGTTGAAAATAAATTGAAAGTTGCTGATAACCTGCTGTCCGAGAATCTTTCCTCGGAGAAGTTGAAGAGGAAGATGGATGTGAAGAAGTCCTTCAGCGCTGGCTGGGACAAGGGGTGGAACAAGGGGTTGGCTGCCATGATGTCACAAGTTAAATATGGCAGCCTAAAATACTTCCGAGATGGATGGGTCGCATCTCTTCAGGAGATGAAGGTTTATGAATCTTCCGAGCTCTTCCAGAGACACATCCCTAGTCCCCCTCCAACTCCTGAGGATGTAGAAAAGGACGAAGCTGCCTCAGAAGAATTTTCTATGGTAATGGGAGATCATCCCCCAACCATCCAACCTTCTACCGAGGAACCTCAGCAAGTCATTACTTCTTCCGAGCAACTGCTGGCGCTCCCCGAGCAACTTCCTACTCCCGCCGAGCAACCTACTTCCTTATCCCAGCCTCCCGAGAAGGTTTTGGGAGACAAGGAAAAGGTGTAGAGTTGTTCGGGTTTATCTTTATATTTTTCTTTTGTCAATTGTAACCATGAATATGTAACTCTGAACTTTATGATCTAATAAAACTTGGACTTTTTTTTGCATATTGTTGTCTATCTTCATACTCTGTCTTGATTCTTATTGATTATTGCTTTTTCTTTCTCTGCTAGTTTCTGTCCAGGATGGAATTACTATCTGCCCATGATACAAAGCTGCTACGACAACGTAATGAATACTTTAAAGCTGGTCACACAGACCTAAGTGCATAAAAAATTATCGACATCCTCGGCCAAGATGCTTCTGAACAGACAGTTGAAGCTTATCGATATCTGAAGTGTCTACTTGATCGAGCAATGACCAATAATGTGGCCTATTATGATATGATCGAGGATCTCCAAGGTACCCTCGAAGACCTTCAGTTACAATATAAAGAATCCACTGCCCTGTTGCATGAGGTATACGAGAAGAAGTACCAGCAGATCATTGCCGACAAGGGCTACGAGAAACTTTTTGCTGGGTACAATGTAAGGGAGAGAACCTTGAGGGGTGAGGTCGAGGAGTGCAGACAAATTGCCGAGTTTCTAGAGCAAGAGAACAACAAATTGCAGAAAGAGCTATCACAGTTGAAGTCTACAGCCTCTTCTTTAAAAGCCTTAATCCCAGTGATCGATGAGGGATTCTCGTTCTTAGAGGTCGAGAACGCAAACTTGAGGGACGAGTTAGAAACCTTAAAGAGAGCTGGCCCCTCTACATCAACTCGTGGATGAGCAAGAGCTCCTCGGGGACGATCAAGAGTAGCTCAGATTCCTGTCAAGGAACAGAGGACTCAGTCTGCATTAGAAAACTAGGCCTTCCGGCTGATGGCGAAGAACCAGGCTTTGGCTGCAATGTCAAAGAAAATCAGGGACTTGGAAGAGAAACTCTCTGAGAAGAAATCTACATTGGAGAACAAAGAGCTCTTCGTCAAAAACCTCCACGAGCAGATGGAAAGACTAACATATCAGTTCCACAAATAACCCAGGGAGTTCTGGATGGCTGGATACAACGAGGCGCTCTACCACTTGGACGATCGTATCCAGAATGCCAACAATGAGGGCTTCAAGTAAGGCTCGTTGAATGACTTAGGGGTGTTACAGCTCGAACAGGGTCATTACCTGTGGGACTACCATGATCCTGGGCTGCTCGACCTACCCGTGCCTCCATACAAATTGGACATGAGTTGGATCCCTGCTCGGGCCATTCCTCGGAGCTTGATTTCCAAATATCTCGGTGACTACAATCTCCATTCAAATGTCGAGATATCTCATCCCGAGCACCTCTTAGATCGACCATCCGTGATGAATGTCAGGATGTTTAAGGATCTCAAATTTATAAATTCTCCTCTGGCTTTAAATGATCCGCCTGCTGGCGAGGAACTTGTGTCAAAAGCAGAGGGGAAAAGACCAGTAGAATATGAATATTAATGTAATAAGTTTGTATACATTTCACAACCAATGTAATTTTCATTTCATTATCAATGTAATTTATTTTTGGTTTTAATGAAAGAATTTCATTTTTGTTTGCAATCTTAATCGCTATTGTCTTGTAATACTTTACATCTGCGCATGTGTATCTGTTAAAAGATAACAGTATTGTGTTGTTTGTCGACCAACTATTTGTCGAGTAGTGTGAATGAAAATGAAGTTTTGTTTCTCGACCAACTTAATAATAAGTTATGAGTATAAAAAATGTTGCTCGATCACTTTCTCGTCTTCATAAGATGTTTCCGACCAACCAAGGTCGATAAATTTTTCTTATCGACCAACTACAGTTAGTGGGTTTTTATCCCCGACCAGCCATACTTGGTAGATTTTTTGTTTTCATAAAATGTTTCCAACCAACCAAGGTCGATAAATTTTCCTTGTCGACCAACTACAGTTAGTGGGTTTTTATCCCCGACCAACCATAGTTAGTACTTTTGGAATAGTTGTAGCTCCCGACCAACCTTAATTGGCATTTTCGAGAATATATTTACTTCCTAACCAACATATATTGGCACATAATTTTACTTCCCGGAGGAATAAAAGTTTTATAATAAAAGTTTTACTTCCCGGAGGAATATAGGTAGCTTTACTTCCCGGAGGAATATTGGTAGCTTTACTTCCCGGAGGAATATAGGTTTCTCGACCAACCTTAGTTGGCATTTTCGAGAAAAAAATTGAGTTTCGAGAAAAAATTTGAGTAGTCTGAGCTTCGCCGAGTTTCGCCGAGTTTCGCCGAGTAGTGTGTAGCACTAGTATTCCCTGAAAAACTTTCAATAAAAAGAAATAATTCGGAAGAATATCTTCATTTTATTCATCACTGATAATACTTGCGTAGGTGCTTTGCGTTCCAGGCATTCTTAAACTCCTCCCCTTCTAAAGTTGCTATTCGATAAGTTCCTGGTCGAACAACTTCTGTAACTCGGTATGGTCCATGCCAGTTTGCCTCCAGTTTATTGTGCTTTTGAATTACTTTCTTCAGCACATAGTCTCCTTCTTTCAGGTCGCACTTCTTCACTCTCTTGTTGTAAAACAAAGCTGTTCACTGCTGGTAAGCAGCATTTCTAATGGCTGCTTCTTCTCTAACTTCCTCGAGCATGTCTAAATCCAATCTTCTCATTAAGTCGCTGATAGGGGAATTGAAATTCAATACCCTGTGTGTTGGGAGGCCCAACTCGGTAGGTATGACAGATTCACTTCCAAACGCCAGCATATATGGTGATTCCCCTGTTGCTACTCGGGGAGTAGTTCGGTAAGCCCAGAGTACTGACTGTAACTCGTTGATCCAGTTTGCTTTCGCATCATCCAACCTTTTCTTCAATCCATTTAGCAACGTTCTATTTGTCACTTCAGTTTGTCCATTGCTTTGAGGATGGACTGGTGCTGAGTGGACCTTCAAAATATTTGACTGATGACAATAGGTAGCGAACTCCTTGTTATCAAATTGTGTTCCATGATCTGTGATGAAGGCATGAGGAAGACCATATCGACAAATGATGTTCTTCCAAACAAATTTGTACACCTTATCGTATGTCATATCGATGAGAGGCCCAGCTTCAACCCATTTAGTAAAATAATCCACTGCGATGACGAGGTATTTGAACCTTCCTCTGGTCGTTGGCAGTGGCCCGACCAAGTCTATTCCCCACATGGCAAATGGCCAAAGGGAAGTTATGGGTGTCAAAAATGCTTGTGGAGTTCTTCGGATGGAGGAAAAGCGCTGGAACTTGTCATATTTCTTGGCATAGGCTATACAATCAGCCCCCATCGTCGGCCAGTAGTATCCCTGCGCCATCACTCTTTGCAAAAGCGTCCGACCTGCTACATGTGCTCCACAGGACCCTTCATGGATCTCTTCAATCAAATATTTCACCTCGGAGGGATGTACATATCTCTGCAAACCTGCCATAATTCCTCGTCTATATAAAATACCATTAGTTAATACATACCGAGCAGTTTTAAACTTCAATTTCTTGGCCGCGATCTTGTCAATTGGTAATTCTCCCTCCTTAATATATGCCCTGATAGGATCCATCCAAGATGGTCCTAAATCAAGGGTAATAAAGTTCATCGTCATATCTTCATCTATGCTCCGACCAGCTAAAACTTCAATTGGGATTGTTCGTCGTAGCTCGGTACGAGTAGCTGATGCTAGTCGAGCTAAGGCGTCTGCTCTTGCATTCTCCATTCTTGGTATCCTGACCAACTGAATAGCAGTAAATTCTGATACCAGCTCCTTTGCCTTTGCGTGATATCTAATCATCAATTCTCCTTTGACTGCATATACTCCCATCATTTGGTTTACGATCAATTGAGAATCACTGAAAACAATAACCTGCTGCGCCTCCATAATTTTTGCCAAATTAAGTCCTGCAATCATGGCCTCATACTCAACCTCATTATTGGAAGCTTTGAATTGAAAACGTAGGGCGTATTCCATGTCGACTTCATCCGGAGTGCTCAAAACTATCCCCGCGCCACATCCTGCAGTGCAAGATGAGCCATCTTCATATAGCCTCCATATAGGTAATTTATCTTCAAATTTCTGATCTGTCAGAGCTCCTCGGTGAAATATTTGTTGCTTCCTTTCATCCTCCCCTGATATTTTTTGCTCCTCATCGATCATCTTTTCTTGCCCTTTTACTAACCGGAGTTGGTCTGAGCTCGAATTTAATGATCCTGTAACATCCACTTGCCCTTTTACTAATCGGAATTGGTCTGAACTAGTGTTTGTTGATCCTGTAACATCCACAGGTTGATCAGCAAACAACTTTTGTTCCTTGTCCGGAGTGCTCACAACTATCCCTGCGCCACATCCTGTAACATCCACTTGCCCTTTTACCAATCGGAATTGGTCTGAGCTTGTGTTTGTTGATCCAGTAACATACACAGGTTGATCAGCGAGCATCTTTTACTCCTTGGGGGTATCAGGATAGGTGAACTCCGCTATAAAATCTGCTACAGCCTGCCCTTTTAGCGATGATCTCAGGTTTCTAGTTAAGGTTTGGAAGTTTCGTATAGTGTACGTGCCGAATGCGAGTTCTCAAATCGACACAGATGGGTTGTGTCCTATAAGGAGGAGTTAGAAACTCGTTTCGTTCATAGGGCATAGTGCCTAGGTGTCATGGAGCGACGAGTAGTGGCGATGTGAAACCTTATTTTGAGGAGTACTGCGAAATGGACTTGAGAGTTAAATTGATGAAGCCATGTGAAGATTTGAAATGACAACCAAGGTAGGGTAATACCGAGCCATGATTAGAGTGTGGGCGTGTGTCAATGGTGTGCTAGGATTAACTCATGTCACATCCTGCCAAGTCGGTACAGATTAGGAGATGTGGTTGTGGGTGGAACTTGCTACCCTTATAATGCCAATGGCAACCAATGTGGTTGCCACGTGAATTCAGTTTGGGTAGAGCCCGAAAGTAAGCTTGGAGGCAACCTCACGTGGTCGAAGGACATGGTAAGGTGAATACATCTTTTGAACTGAGTAATACCTATGATAATTTGGTATTTTTATCATGATACGAGAAGGTAGACAATAACTTAGGTGTAGTAGGTTGGTGATGTCATCACCAGTAAATGGACTAGGTCAGTGTGAGCAAGGGTGTTGGGCATTCTCCAATCATAGTAGTTCATGAGTGCTAAGGATGCGAGGGGTTGGGCCATCTCTTAAGGAGGGAATTCAGGCATTGGTTTCTTAGAGAACTACATATTATTATATTACTTTTGTATTACAATAATGAATGTTTGTGATTCGATTCATCACGGTTGGTGACCAAAGCCAGGATATGTGAATAGGATTAGTACCGTTGAGAATTTTGGGAATGAGTGACATGACTTCAAGCATATTGCTTATGACCTGAGACAGTTGCTTGTTCCTTTTGACTCTCGTGTGTCTCTTTCAATTTTGATAATTGGGAATCGGTATTCTCACGTATGTGGTAACCCGAATTGGTGCCATGTCATGGTATGACGCGATTGGTCCTAGTAGAATGTGGTGTACTAGGTATGGTCAATGCAACTCAATAACTGGGTGTGCCCTATCTGAGGTATTTTTGCTATTGCATAAATTTCTATGTACGGGTGGCTACGCCTTCGGTCGCACAATTTTCTCATAGTATTAACCTTTCTTAGGATTAGCGACCTTTCGACTGGTCGGCATGGTGGTCAGTGGCTCTGGTCATAAAGAGCGAGATAATGTCTTGAGGATATTGTATAGCGTTGGAATTTAAGGAGACTTAGTAGCACACGGTGTTGCTTTGCCACAGTAGGTGGATTAGAGAGAAGCTCAAGTGAGTTCACAAAGGTGATACACCTAAATTAGTACTAGGTTCATCAGAGTGACGCAGCAGAAGGTGTCAACCAAATGCTCGGTGATGATTTGGTAGGTGTGTTACTTCTAGGAGTGAGAAACCAAAAGTATATGGTTAGGGACAAGCTCAGACACAATTGTGTGGTCAGGATAACCTAAAAAGTTTAGGGACATAGGATGTGTGATCCTAAGATGAGATTAATTTTGATGATGTATATAAAGACTGGCTATGTTATCGTTCACTTTGGGTGAGTGTTGATCTCTAGAAAGGGTTGCCCACGGAGGTGTCGGTATGCCTTAGGTACCAGCATAGGTAGTATTAGAATTTTTTTGGACATGATCATCAAATGAGTCGAGACTCAGAGTTGTTAATGTGACATTCGTGGTTAGAGAAATGGTAAGCGTTAGAGCATGTCGCATGTCGCATGTTGGTTATTTGGTGACGAACCCCGTATGGGGGCACGTAATGTGATGTTAGTATTGAGGACTTCGATGATTCTATCTTAGAGGATTTCTATGGCCTAGAATAGAAATTAGTGAACCCATAATCTTAAGGATTGACGAGTTGAGAATTTCGAGGATAAAATTACTCAACGAGGGAAGTTTGTAATACCCCACTCTAATGTTTAATTTAATTTCATCGCATAAGTTGAAATGGATTAAGAACCTTGGGACTTGGATAATTATGAATGGGATCACATTCTGATTTATTTGCTTTGGAGGCTTGATGATAATGGCTGGAATTTGTGGGTAAAATTTGAACTAAATAAAAGAGATTGGAGGAAAGGATCGTTCAAGCAACATGGATGTTGTTTGAAACGAGAAGCAGGGTCGCGTGAAGGTCGCTTGAAGCAAGGGTTCAAACGAGCTTCGAGAAAAATCTCAATGCTTAACTGATCAGGGTCGCACAAAGGTCGCTCGCAGCTGGGGATCGAATGGGGAGCCTTTATCAACCGAATGAGGAGTGGATCTTATTCGAATGACGAACTTCAAACTTTTAAATCTGTCTGACCTTGTGCGCTGTCTCGTTCATGAAAGAGATGTTAAGCTCTGGTGAGACCAAATTAGGAAAAAATGGGATGTTAAGACTTTTGGATGTTTTATAAGCCTTGTTTGGGTTCATTTTAGTTATTGGAAAATGGAAGAGGAGAGAGAGAGAGAGAGAGAGAGAGAGAGAGAGAGAGAAATGGTGGTCTTCCACCATTATTGAGCATCTTTCCACCTCAAACCACCATTCCACCACCAAATATCCACCTTAAACCATCATATTCCTCTAGTCTTCACCATATCAAAGAATTGGATACCCATTTCCACCATTATTAATTAAAGCGATGAATTTGTAAAGGTGTTGGGGATTGTTTTGGAGAAAATGAAGATGGAGCTTTCATGGAGTTTGAAGAGGGTTTTTGGAAAGGGTTTCACTTGGAAGCCATATGGAGCATGCTTTGGAGTGGGGCAACCTCCTTGAGGCCACCTTAGGAGGTGGGAGGTTAACATCTTCTTATATCTTCCATGACTTCCATTCTTGGAGCTTTATTAAGGTGGAAAAAATCTACTTTTAAATTAAGACTCTATTTTATGCGTTTGTATTATTGTTGTTAGAATCTTAATAGTAGATTGCATATGAACTTAATGATGAGTTTTCTAGTAGAATAATAAAATTGTTAGGAGACTTCATTTTTTAAAATATATGAAGGATATACATTTCAATGTTTTTTAAAATAAAGATTGAGATTTTATGAAAATAGTGCATTTTCTAGAAGTTGAGTGTTAAACATTTTATTTCATAAAATGTTTAGGAAATGATGTTGATTTTGCTAAAATATTTGGTGAAATAATATATTCTAAATTTTCTTGCAAAAATGGAGATTTTAGAAAAAATGGACATTTACTAAGTTTGAAGAAATTAAAAATATCTTTATGTTTTGGAAATAATAATTTTACAAGTATTGTGAATTTCGAGAATGAAATGTACGTTTAACCCATTTAGTTGGATTTTAGGATTTAAATTCCACCTTCTCATGCATATAAACGTGTATTATACTGATGATAAATATATGAACAAGTTTAAAGGAGATTTTGTTGGGTTTAAAAAAGAAATAAGAAAAGTAGAAATTTTAACCTTCAAAGTGTGTGTAAAGGGAGTTAAAGGTGTAATGAATATAAGATTGTAAGACTACATGTATCTTTAAAAAGGAAATGATATATTTATATAAAAGTATTATTTAAGAGTGATTATATTTCTTAAATAAAGAAATGTCTAAATTGGAAATATGATTAGTAAAGGAGTTGGATAAGTGTTAATAGTTAAACATTGATAAGTTCGTGTGTGTAACTTAATAATGTTTGGAAGATTAACATTTATGAAATTAGAAAGGAAATAATGGAATAAAGAGGTTTTCACCTTGACTATAACGATACTCCTAATGTTAAAAAGGTGTTAAAGTATTGAAAGCACGTAAGAATTAGTGTGAGTAACTTAAAGGTGTTTTGGTAAAACAACACTTGTAAAATGGAGGAAAACGACAAGTTTGGAAACAAATGGGTAAAACGATAACTTTACTTAAAGTTGAACATTTTTATGAGATAAAAATGTTGAAAAGGGTGTTACACAAATTGGTACTAAATGAATATGATATGTGGAACAAAATCAAAGGTAAAGTGTAAAGGACATGAAATAATAGTTTCAAGTGTGACACAAATTGGGGTAGAACCCCGGGTTTGGCTTCGGTCTGTTAAAAAGGAATAATGTGGATATTTATAAAATGTTAAAACACATAAAAACAACTCAGAAGACACCAGGATAATTAAGGAGGTCTCAGTTCCCCATGGTGAAAGACCCAAAACCACTGGTCAGAGCAAATGGTGGAATCTCTGGCGGTGTGGATCCCATTAAAGTACACGGTTATTTGGAGATTCCGATAAGAAGATAAAGGAATCAGGAACATGACAAAAAATGGGTGGTGTGGTAAGATGTATTAAGACAACCTAACTTGAATGAGTTAATAAATGTTTCGGTAAATGATAAAGTGGACAAGTAATGTATAAATTGATTGATTTCCATAAAGTAAATGAAAGGGGAAGTTTAATGGTAAATGGGTGAGTTAAGAAACCTAAGAATGTGTAACCTATAATTAGAACAAGAGTGTGTTGTGGAAGGTTTTTCAAAGGTTAAAGAAGTATTGTCTAACATGGTGTTCACATGTGTTGGAAAAGGTTATTTGCAATGAAAATACTATTGTGCATTGCTTTAGATGGAAAGGGTAATTTTGTTAAAAAATGGTTTAGGTTAGACAAAGTGTATTGGTTTCAAGTGCTTAACCTTGTGTGTTAAATATAGTAATAAATGCCAAGTTAAGAATGATGAAGTTTTTTTTATGAGATTATGTTAAATTAATCGGATTAAATAACGTTTTTGAAAGTAAAATGGTTTCATGTGTTAAATATATGTAAGTATCCATATATGTATACGGTAGATGCATGTGCACGTAGGTATAACTATAATCTTATTTTTTCCATTCGTTTCTATACTGCATTTTTATATTCCCATGGTCATTGGCTCATACCCTCATATTTTTTACGATAGCTTGGGCGTGGGTTCATATTTTGAGAACGTTATATAGGTAAGTGTTCTATTTAATTTTATATTAGTAGCTTTGCATGCTTGGACTCCGAGGATGCTTCCCACGGGTCCTTCACTTAGTTTGAACTTGAAATTGGAACCACATGCTAAGCAAGTGAAACTTTAATTAAAATAAAACTGGACTAACAACATTATATAGGTTATTTCATTGCACTTCACACCTAATGCTTGGGTCCGACCCAATTGACTGCGACTAATCCATAAATTCGGACCGGGGCATTACAATTTTAAGTGATTATGGAGCAAGTGGTCATGAAGATTTATGGTGAGAAGATTGGACAAAGTTTCTTGTGATTTTTGTCACTTTGGAACAAGTTGTCATGGCTTCATCCAAGATGATTAAGGCATATCGTAGCATCGAGCTGATTCATAATCATAACTAGGATTAGGATTCTTGGGGTTCTCTGGGGCTTGGGAATGATGATGAGGCGAGGTTGTTTGGAAGATGAAAGCAGGCCCTGAATATGAGATAGGTGTTAGTAATATGTGGGTTTGTTGTGTAGGTTTTGAGATGTTTATTTTGTGAAGTTTGTAAGAGTCTTGGTTATTTTTCATTCTTATTCCCTATGTTTCATGTAATTGACATAATCTATTTTTTTAAGAAAAGATGATGATGATGATTTCGACACATTTTGTCATGCCTTTGATGAATTCTTTTTTTTGAATTATCTATATCGATCTCTAAGGCATACATAATCCTTTTGTTTGTTTAAATGATGAGGGAGACTATCATTCTCGGAGGGAGAAAATAGAAGGATTTTATGAAAGAGAAAGGATTGTGCCCAAGGGTGTCTTACATGCTACATACGTACCTCTGTAGGTTTTAAAAATTTTGAGTTTTTCTTTTAAAAAGGTATTTTTTAAGAGGATCAGATCCTACGTAGTTCTGAAAAGGTGGGGTGAGATTATTTTTAGAATAGCATGGAGGTGAGAAAAGTTCTAGAGCGGCGAGAGTTCAAATAAGGGGAAAAATTTCTTAAGACCGTCCAGATTGACTGGAAGTGCCATATCCTCTCCATTGAGGTCCGCAAGCATAACGGCACCACCTGGACAGATTTTCTTTATGATGTAGGGGACACTCTAATTGAGTTGAAATTTTCTCTCAGATCCCAGACAGGTTTAATAATTTCCTTGAGGGCAAGATTTCCTTCTTCGACACCACGGTCCTTGAAATTTTTATTGAATGTTCGTGCAATACGATGATGGTACCCTTGTATATAATATATGACTTTCAATCTCCTTTAATCTAAGAGCACTAGTTTGTCGTAACGGTTTTGCTGCCAATTTTCTTTATTGACTTGACTTTTGAGAATAACCCCTCGGAAGGTATTTAAAATTCAACAGGTAGTATTATCTCAAGTTAGTTTTTTGATGGAGGTACGGTTGCTCTGGAGGGAATATGGGATTCGGTCGCCCAGTTTTTATAGATTTTGGTCATTTTTCTAATAATGGTCTTAAGTCTTTTATTAGTGGCTTCGACAACACCATTGGTTTGTGGTCGGTAAGGCGAGAACTTGTTCCTTTGGATTTCGTACTCATAAATTAGTTCTATGACCTCATCATAAAAATAGAGCCCATTATCTAATACCAGCTCATGGGGAACTCCTTAGCGGAAGATGATGCTCTTTCTAAAGAATTTAGCTATTTTCTTTGCATTCAACACCCCGTATGACCCGACTTTGACCTATTTTGTGAAGTAGTCAATGGTGACCAGGATGAATTCATGTTCGTGTGATGCCTTGGGAGTGACTTTCCCTATGATGTCTATGCCCCAGGTGGAGAAGGTTTAGGGAGAAGTTATGTTATATAACTTCTGAGGAGGCAAGTGCCGAAGGTTGGAAAACTGTTGGCATTTGAGGCATCTTCAGATGTAAGAAGTGCAGTCTTGAACCATGGTGGTTTAATAATATCCTTGACTAATGATCTTCTTAGAAATCATATGATCGTTCATGTGGGGTCCACATCCCTCAATGTAGATCTTCTGCATCACATCTTTGATTCCATCCCCTACTATGCAATAAAAGCGGGTTACATAAAAAATTCTATTAAAGAGAACCTTATCTCAGATAGTGTACTCAACATCCAACATGCAAAGGGTCATACAATCATTCTTTCCAGCACCTCGAGGATACCTTCCATGATTGGGTAGATGCTAAATGCCATAATACCACAATCTTGTTATGTCGGGATCTTATTTTGTAATGAGATCAATGTGGTAGAAATGAGTGGATGCTGCCTGTTTCTGGACTAGAAAGAGGGCCATTGTTATCCCCGTGGGCATGTTGACCATGGATACCAGTGTTGCCAGTGCGTCAACTTGGAGGGGAGATCTTCGAGGTGATCATGGGAGGGTTGGAGCTTCTCATATTTGACCTTCCATTTTCTAAGAATTTACCCCATGATGAGGGTCGAATCTCTGTATACATCAATGCACTTGATTCCTCTTTTAAGGGAAATTTTGATCCTTATAGTACATGCCTCGTATTCTATCATGTTGTTAGTTCAAGGGAAATCAAATTTAATGGAAATAGGAGTGTGAGAATCGTCGAGAGCAATTATAAGTATCCCAACACCAGTCTTCATTTGCAAATTTATATATCCTCGTGAGACATACAGAGAATGTCTTCCAACTGTGAATTCGGAGATCCTCGTGAGACGTACAGAGAATGTCTTCATCTGTGGATTCGGAGATCCAAACCTCAGTTCCTTCTATGGGATTGTCGGCAAGGTGATTGAAAATGACTCTCGCCTTTATAGCCTTTTGCATGATGTATGTGATATGTCATATTTAGCCAATAACAACAACCAGCGGGCCATGCAGCTAGACAAGGTAGGCTTATCCAATAGTTTTTTCATTGGATCCATTTTGGACACCAATTTGATAGGAAATGCAAGCATGTAGTGTCAAAGCTTCTTTGTGACCCATACGAAGGCGACACATGCCTTTTCCAATGTAATTTAGTTCACTTCATACCCTACCAACTTTCGACTAGTGTAGTAGATATCCCTATCTACGTGGGATTCTTTAATGTATTAGGCTAGCATAACCTGTAGCAGAGTGTCTATGATGGTGAGATATAGGAGGAGGGGGAGACCTTGCTGCAGAGGCATGAGCTCTGGAGGTGGGGGTGAGGTATTACTTAATCTGAGCGAAGTCTTCTTGACATGCCTCATTCTAATCTTTAGTTGAATCCTTCCAAAGAAGTTCATTAACGGCTCCCAAATAGAGGTCAGTTGGCTGATGAATAGTCTAATGTATTGTTGCTTACCCAGAAATCCACACACTTTTTTCTCCGTCCGGGGTGGTGGCATCTCGAGTATTACTTTTAGTTTGGTAGGGGCTATCTCAATCCCCTTTTTAATGGCCATGAATCCGAGGAGTTTGTCCTTTGTGACACCGAATACGCATTTCTATCAATTGAGTTGCATCTAGTATTGTTGTAATTGCTCGAAGAATTTTCTCAAGGTAGGGATGTGACCTTCCCGAGTCTTAGACTTAATGATCATATCATAGACATAGAATTTGACCTCATTATGGATAATATCATGCATAATGGTTGTAGCGTCCATTTAGTAGGTAGCCCTATCATTCTTAAGACCGAACGACATAAATGTGTAGCAAAAGGTTCCCCATGAGGTGATGAAGGCGATATTTTCTTGATGGTTAGGATGCATCTTGATCTGATTATATCTGGTGAAACCATCAATAAATTACTTGAGGGAATGACTAGTAGTGTTATCGATGAACGCATCGATGTTGGGAAGAGGATCATCATCCTTCGGGGAAGCCTTTTTCAAATCTCGATAGTCGACATACATGCAAACTTTCCCTCCCAATTTTAGCACGAGGACGATATTTACAAGGCATGTAGGATATTGGACCATGTGAATGAAGCCTACATTCAATTGTTTCACCACTTCATCTTTGACTTTGAGAGACCACTTTATCCAAAGTTTCCCAATTTCTACTTGTCAGGTTTTCTTTTTAGGAAGGTAAGAATCTCGTGCTATACTATTTTCGGGTCAATAGAAGGCATGTCATCGTAGGACCATGTGAAGACATCCATAAACTCTTTCAGACGCGACTTGAATTGTGATTTCTCATGCTTGTTGAGGGTGGACCCTATCGTAATCTCTCACGGATGGATACTACGACTGAGATTGATAACAATAGTCTCATCATCATTAGGTTGAACGCGGTCACGTTGTTTAGTTTTTTACTTATTGAGATTAGTTTAAAATTGTTCATTTATTAAATTATATTCATCAATCGTTTGATTAGAATCAAGAATATCAATTCAAGGCATATCAAGATACTAAAAAAAATCATTCATTTCATTAAAAACATTTTGGAGAAATAATGCGGTGAAGATATCATCAAATCATGTATCGTTCAAACTTACATCATAAATAGAAGAAAGAATAGTAGCTTTAGGGGTTCCTTGGAGGGGATGAGCAACAGGATTCAGGCTTGACAGGGATGACATGCTAGTAGAGGAGTGGCTTATTAACAATGATAATCTTTTTTGATGATTCTGATGACTCGGATCTGAGATGGATCATGCAGAGATCGAACCCCAATGTATACAGGTCAAACGGCTCATCTGTAAAACTGCCCTCAAAATTTTTGGCACTTTCCAAAACTTTTTCGGTTAAAAGCTCCACCTCATGCTTCTGATCTTCATTCCAAATAGCCTCATCTTCAAAGAATATTTCCATCTTATTTTCATATTTTTCTCTACGGGGTCGTGCCATGGTTTGGGAAAATATGTAAAAGGGGAAGTTTTCACACTCCGGTTCATCGCTTGAGCTGTAAAAGTCATCAGCCGATCCGATGGTAATGATGTCATCTTTCTATAAAAAGTTAATGCATTTTATAACCTCTATATCTTCGTCATACAAGTATTACCATTCACCAGAGAAGTGTTAGAAGGAAGAGACTAGATGTCCTTGGAGTTTTAAAAATGTGAGCAGTTTAGAAACATTACATACTTCTCTCGCTTCTTTACCGAAACATTAGACATAACCTGCACAATGTCGTCTAAACTGAACTCTTTCGCGAGTGCAAACCATTCATCAGATTTTCAAAACCACTTTGGGTCTACCATGAATAAGGTATTGATCTTCTAGTAGTTGATGGTCATCTCTAAGGTAAATTTTATTCCAAATTTCTAAAGCTGATATAAAACGGGCATTTGTACGCCTCCCCATTTTGAACTGGTATGAACGAAAATGTAGACCTTGGTGAGGATAAAGAGAGCTTGGTTGGAAATATTCTCAGTATATAGGAGTAAGTAAGGACATATTTGAGGGGTTTAAGTGAGATGTTGGATGGACTGGGTGTTTTGATGGGCTTAATTTTAATGGAAGGGATTTTAATGGAAGGGTTGAATTTTGAGTTTTCTTATGAGAGAATGGCATTCACCCCTATTCGGTGCGCTGGGAGTGGATTCTGAGTGTTATTGAGATTTGGATTGGTTGGTGGGTGGGGCAATGAACCCCTTGTCGATGAGGCTTTGGATAACATTCTTTAGATGAAAACACTAAGCAGTAGTGTGTCCTACGATTTGGTGGAAGTTGTAACGGGCGTCATGCTTGAAATTTCAGGGAAGGGGATCTGGCAATGATAAGGGTTCCATAGGTTTAATGAGGTTTTGGGAAAGAATGGATTGATATTCTTTTGACAAAGGGGCATTAAGTTTAATATATTCCTTTAGGACTTGATTATGATGACTTTTAGCCGTCTAAGAGGTAGTAGGTTGGGAGATGTTATTGATGGTTAAGACTGAGGTGCTGGCTAGATTATCATACTTTCTATCAGCAATTACTCGATCAACTTTTTTGGCTTAGATTCATCTTTTTAACTTGCGGCCCCTTCTTTGATTTTTACCTCTGCCTCTTTTAGGGCTCTGAAATGAGGGTAGTACTGGCCTCCCATTAAAAATTTAGGTAAGAGGATCTGGAAACGATAAGGGTTACATAGGTTTGATGAGGTTTCGAGCAAGAAGGTATTGATACACTTTTGATAAAGGAGCATGAATTTCAGCATATTCCTTTTGAATTGGATTAGGATGACTTTCGGGTGTTTAAAAGGTACTAGGTTGGGATATGTTATTGATGGTTAAGCCTGAGGCGCTGGTTAAATTATCATACTTTCTAGGTGAAAATTGCTTGATCATCTTTTTTGCTCAGATTCATCTTTTGAACTTGCAACCCCTTCTTGGATTTCTACCCCTGCCTCCCGAAGGGCTCTAAAATGATGGTAATACCAGCCTCCTATTGAAGTGTTGATATGGATTAAGAAGTTCTTCTTCACAATGCTCAATTGTTTTGCATTTAACAGTCGGTTTGTCATACTAACTACTTTTTATCTCTCCACCTTCTAATAAAGTTGCTAGCTGATTCACCCAAGTTTTGCTAGACCATCTCTATGTCTCAACGGGAAGTTTCAGCTCTTAGTTGTACTCATAATGCGTCATTAATTTTAGGGATCCATCTTCTTAACTATGGATTCTAGATTCTTCGAGGGAAAGTAAAATCATAGGGAACCTTTTTTTAAGTGTTTGTTGGAACATCTGAGCCATTATCTCTTCTGATGACCCGAGGAGAGTCATGTTATGATGATAGCTGCATAGGTGCACAATTGGAGGTCCTATGCCTCTGAACTTCTCAATGTCTGACATTTTAAAGTTTTTCTATAATCGAGCTTTAGGATAGGAACACATGCGGGTGTAGTCCATATAATTCCCTAAGATTTTAACCTGGTCGAACCTTTTAGACAGTGACTTCAAGACTTCTATGGCCTTGATCAAGTTTCTTCCTTGGAATCAACTAGCATCGGTAGATTTCCCCCCTGGCAGGGCAAGATTCAGTATCGGCAGCTGAGCTGGCGACGACCAATTGGCAGGCGGGGAACGCAGGGCATACCGGTACTCTTTCAAAACCCACCTTTTTTTGGAGATGGAGGAACCATAGAATGGGGAAAGAGGATTTTAGGCTTGGGATCCTCGAGAGTCTGAACCCGGTGTCATTGCATTTCTTGAACTTTTGCCTGAAGATTGTCGATCTTGACACTCAGCTGAGCAAGGACTGCCATGATATCTGGTTGGGCATTTGTATTTTGGACAATGTTCTCCATGAATAGACTTCAAACGGATTTCTTAAATTCGGTAGAAGCAGCAGAGGAAGCAGTGGATCATCGAGGTGGCTTGACGGAATACCTAAGCCAATAGGGAACCAGACCAATATTAGGGTATGCGATCGCACTTGAGAGGGAAAAATAATTTTTTCTTTTATTTTTAAAGAAATAGGAATAACTTTGGTATATATGGGTTTTCTTTTCTATTTTTTGAAAAAGGGAGAAATTATTTTTGGCATTTTTTTTAAGGGGAAAAGGAAAATCCTTAGCATAGTTGTTATTATTAGGTACTATTTGTATTATGTTCCGCCTAGGGCGCAAGTGAAATGCCGAATAGGACTCGAGTCTGGGGGAAGATAGGGTATACGATAAAAGACACAATTTGACTTGTTTTCAGTCTCACGGTCAGGGGACTGTCTTAAAAAAAGGCGAAGTAGTGCAAAAATTTGGGTGGTAAGGTGACACGAAATTTTGACATAGTTTCATGTTGGAACCGACAGACTATGCGTATCCTAGGGAAGATGCTTATATGCGGTTGATGCATTAGTGGGTTAGTGGAAAGGTTTCCCCCTTTGGGCATGACTTCCATGATATACATCTTGCCTATGACGGAAATCATTCATCGGTACGTGTGGAAAATCCATTTGATTAACCTGAGTGTACGTGAATTGCCTAACGATATACCTCATGGCGACAGTATATGTGATAGTGAATTAGATATACTCGTCGTGGCATACATGAACGAGATTCCTACTATATAACTCCCATCATAAGTTTAGCCAGGTAACCGTTGGATATACATCGAAGCAACTAGTCCAATGTAAGGTGGGAATTATATCACTTAGGTTAACCGCACCCTGCAGGACCGACACCCATCACAAAATGACCGCCTGAATGAGGAAAATTTATTGTCAATATTACAATGATTAAGTGATGTAGTGTGCAATAATGCATGAGTTTTGATTAGCATTTTATGGAGAGTTTTATGTATGCTAAGCGAGAGAAATACTACCACTACGAGGGAGAACATAGAATAGACAAGTAGCATGGGATAAGGAGGATAAACATGGACAATAAAATTAGAAAGTATGTACATGAAGCATAGAGATGGTATATACAAAGTGTGAGGCATCTAGATATACACAAGTGAGTGGAAAATATGTTTAAAGTGAGGGTGACATGTCAATATGTGAGTGAAGAAAGTAAGTGGATATATACAAGTGAGAGAAATGTAGAAGTGTGTTCTAGTGAGACTAAGCATGGATATCTATAAGGGGTGTGTGAAACATATGAGCAACATGTGGCTATGTACAAGCAAAAAGAATGTGAGAGTGAGTACTAGTGTGACTATGTATGGACATTTACAAGTGATGTGGATCATGTCCGAGTGAGAGTGAGTGGAGTGAAACATGGTGACTATATACAAATGATTAAAGCGTGAAGCATGTGATTGGAAGATGGTATATATATGTGATGAGAAAATATCATAATAGAGAGAGGATATAAACACCATGATATGGAGAAGGCATATATACAACATGTAAGTATGAGAGTAAGATGAATATACAAGTGGAGACATATATACGCATGTAGAAAAATAGAGAGAAGGGAGAGAAAAGTAAACAAAACCCATGTGAAATAGAGTATAATCCTCTAAAGAATAAGTCCCTAGTGGAGTCGCCACTGTGTCCATTCGGGGATTCCTCCAGCGTGGGTCGGTCCCAAAAGGGAGAGAAAATGGGGAAATCTCTCTCGACATGTGTGGGGATTGGAGGATAGAAATCCTCTCTCCGCCACTCGTGTGATCTTCACGGGCTTCCATAGATATAAATTGGTCGTCATTAAAGGAGATAAAAATGTAGAGAATGGATTCTCCAACCTATTTTACTCAAAATCGGAAAAGAGTGTCGTTCTCAAAAGAACGACATCAAAGGACAAACTGACACATACGAAACCCAATGAATTAAGAGTTCGAGGACTAAGCTACGAAATAGAGAGGTTTTAGGCACCCATTCCACCCTTTCGGCCTCTCATGGGCTATAATAGTGTTCTTATTTTATCTAAGACATGACTCATGTGTAAAAGGTGTACGATGTGAAAATAAATGAGGAAAAGGAATCATCCTACTCATATCATGGGAAGAACGGAGAGGAGTCAACCTAAGGGGTACATGGAAGAAAGAGAATAATTGAAAATATGATGTTAGTTCCCACAAAATCACTATTCACTATGAGAAAGTGAACGTTCATGTCAGGTAGGAACACAAATATATAGGCATGTGCATATGCACAATACTACAACTACACCAAAATGGGAGATTTGTTAGTACTATTAGAAGTCATAAGTGACATTTATAACTGTAATATACCATCATAATTTTGGGGTGACAAAAGAAATATTTTAACTCCTAACAGCAATCACAAATTTTTATAACCCCTATGGGGGTTATGACTGGTGACCCTAATTTGTAACTGATGTGAGCAGTTACGAATCTAATATTTGTAACCACTATTAACAGTCACGAATCTAATAATTGTCACTGCTATTAGCAGTCACAAACCAAATATTCGTAACTGCTCACAACGGTTACTAAATTGGTAGTAACGACAATTTTGTGTCTCTTATTAGCAGTTACAAAGGTTGAGTTATTAAATGTGTCACTGATAAGAGTAATTACAAATATCTTTATATTTTCAAACAATGATGCAATCTTGAAAAAAAAAAAATATAGAAGTAAATGAAATATCATGAACATGTAACAAGTCTAAAAAAAGGGCAAAATTTCATTTATATTTTGAACATGCCAAATATTCGGTATACATGAAACTTTTTTACACTTAATCTAACATTGAACAAACCCATCTCTAATGCCAAATAAAAAATGAACATCTAATTAAAAATAAATAAAAAATAATGACATAACAATTCAATGGCATGAAATGCCATGAACATGTAACAAATCACTCTGAACCTACACCAACGCACGTTGGATATAGTTCGTGAAGTCTAGGTATATGAATCGTGGGGGTATTTATACGATAACAACCTCCCTCGTGTTACCCAAAGACTGTATTAAATTTTTCATTACCCAAAGATTTCATCACTCCTAATAGAAGTTACAAATAATTTTGTTAGTGCTCCCAACAGTGATAAAGTTTGTCACCCACATTAGCAGTTACAAGAAGACAGTCACAAAATTAGTAAATTTGTGTAGTGTACTAAATATGATATGGGAACAATATAGCACAATGAGTAAAATAGGACTTGAATTCCGATATTGACTCGGGACGCCAACGTAGACATAATAGGCATCAAAGTCTACGTAGTCAGGCATATCACTATGGTGGGGTTTAAACCATAAACCCAAATTTAGGAATCTTTTTTAATTGTCTTGGAAAGAGGTGCTCAAGTGTAAAAGTGTATAAAAAGTGATGAAATCCTAGTTTTAGAGTTTATAAGTAAACCCTCTTTTTTGTCTTTTTTGATTTTATGAAAATATGTTATGTGAATACTAATAGTTTAAAAAGATATTAGTTGTTGCTTGATAATGGAGTAAGATAAAAAATATCAAAAGTGGAAGCAAACTAAGTAAAACACACTAATTAAATGAATTAGAAAGGAATGAGAGTAGACCTTCTAGAAGATTTACTACTGATTTTGGAAGGGAGGGCTGATTTTATGGTGGTACAATGATGGTGAAGTAGGGGTGAGGTAAATGGCAAAAGGTGGTATGAAGGGTGAAAGAAATGTTGGAAATTTGGATTTCTTGGAGTGATGACGCACTGGGATTCTCTCAAGTTAGAGAGTTGAACAAAGTTAAATGGGTCTTGAGACTGCCCGATCGCCTCTAGATTAGGGTTTAGAGTAAAAAGGTGAGTATGCGCGAACCGTGAGGCCGATTCGCACACAGTATGGACCGTTGGAAAGGGTATTAAAAGACCTATGAGACTGAAATGATATTTTCTCAGATTGGAGAGTTGACCAAAGTCAAATGGGGATCAAAAGAAATTGGTGGCCTCTAGATTAGGGTTTGGAGTAGAAAGGTGAGTATACGCAAACCATGAGGTCGATTTGTGCACGATATCAACCATTAGAAAGGGTATTTAGAGCCCTACGAGAGTGCAATGTGATTTTAAATGGTTACTAAGTTAACCAAAGTCAAAAGGGTCTTGAGAGAAATTAATGGCCTATAGATTAGGGTTTGGAGTAAAAAGGTGAGTGCGTGCGAACTGTGAGGCTGATTCGTGCATGGTATGGACCGTTGGAAAAGGTATTCAGGGACCTATGAGATTAAAATGGGATTTGCTAAAGTTAAATAGTTGACCAAAGTCAAACGGGGATAGAGAGTGCACGGTGTCCTCTGGGTCAAGGTTTGGTGTATAAAGGTGAGTTCACACAAGCTGTGAGGCCAATTTGCATACGGTTTGGACCGTTGGAATGAGTATTCAGATCCCTATGAGAGTGAAGTGAGATTTTCTCGGGTTAGAGAGTTAAATAAAGTCAAATGGCGCTCGAGAGCACCGCTGGCCTCTAGATCATGATTCAGAGTAAGACGGTGAGTACACGTTAACCGTGAGGCCGATTCACGCACGGTATGGACCATCGAAAAAGGTATATAGATACCTATGAAGATGCAATGAGCTTCGATCAAGTTAGAGAGTTGGAAAAAGTCAAATGGGTACTAGGACGGGGGTCTACAATAACGTAATGAAAATCCCAAAAAATGTAAGACTCTAAATACTGAGATGCTCTCATACTAACTGTATCACCCCCTATTTTCCATGTATCAGGTTCCCAAGCCTCAATAACGAAGATAAGGCACGTTAAAACAATTTATATCATTATGAGTACCATGAAAATAATAATAAAAGACCATAATAAAGTTTGAACCATACAATGAAGTAAAATCTAAATATTGAATAAATCGATTGTCTCCAGATTCGGAACAAAGTAAATAAACATTGTCTCAAATCCCACGAATAATATCAACATAAATAATAAACTGGGACCAACATGATTAATATAAATATCTTAATCAAATGAGTTTGAATATTGAATAATTGAAAGAAAATAACAACCTAATCTAGGAATGGAAATGACTGGATAATGGAAGTGTTAATTCGTACTGCTCAACCTTATTGCTCGTGCCTATGAACACATAGAAAATATTTTGATAAAATTTGGGCGAGATCCCAAAATTTGCAAGAAATATCTTATTATATGGATGCAAAAATAAACATGCAACTTGTTTATGTACTTATGCCATCCCGTCAACACTCACATGCAGAAGATACCTCACTCCTTATCATAAGTGAAATAAACTACAGGAGTATCCCAACCCAAGATTTAGCCAATATACACAAGTCTTATTTATAAGGTTATCAAGTAAACCACACAATATATTTCGACTAGATTGTATTAGATACCGCAGGTATATAAAAACTATCACTCGGTACAATCCCCACTTATGTCTCCCGATCAATCTGATATATAAAATATCATATTATATACAATTACATGACATAGTGCCTTTAAGTAATATGTCTAATACCAGAACATACAATATAATTATCATGCTCATAAACCACACGAAATCTTCAACCTTCGGGGGTCTTATCGTATCTGTAGAGGGGGCTTTGAAGGTAATCCTGAGATTAAGTATAATTCCCTAATTGGCAATAGTGTTTGAGATTAAGCAACCGAGGCAACTCAAGCATGGCAACTCAAGCTCGGCAACTCAACCAGGAAGCTTGGCGTGGTAAATCATACTTTAGCTTGTTGTATTAGTCATATTGTATTTCTGTTTATGTTGACTGTAAGTTATAACGGTTGTAATGTTGTAACAAGATTAATAATGAGTTCGTGTGAGGTCAAACGATACTTGCGAGAGACCAGGCTTGACAGGGCCTCGGAGAGCTTTCATGCTCTATCGAATGACCTCGCTGTGGGAACTTTAGAGGGACATGGTTTGGAGGATTGAGAAGTGAGGCACTGTTGGGGCTTGTCCTGACCATCTTAGATACACCTGGTAAAACACCAAGGGACCCTGACCTTGGAACCTCGGGCGGTGTTGCCTTGAGTTCCATCGGGCGTTGAGTTGTGAACCAGGCAACCCTCTACTTAATGTCACTAGCCAACTAAACAATGTAAGACATTCACTTGAGTAAACCATCATGGTATTTGGGGCTGTCAGGTAGTTGGTGAGCTACCTCTGCGACAATAGCCCCTTGACACACAATGGTTAGGCAAAAAGGCATGCCTTGGAATTTAATATTTATGACGTGGAGACAACTAGTCCATCAGGCATTTAATGTTATGACATAAAGTATGAGGGATGTCTTTCATAGTCTTAAATGACTGAGTTGCCTCGGGGATGGCGTGGGAGGCTATTTAAGGACCCCAACCACCCCTGAGGAGAGGATGATCCTTTTGAGAGTTTAGAAGTTATTACTAGAGAGAATATACATTTAGAGAGGGTTATTGCAAACCAGAGGGGTTTACTCACTGACCATTGTTATTTATTACGAAGCTTTTAATACTTGAAAGAGATTCTTGAGGGTGGTTGGTGTGTTTATACCTGCCTACCGAGGTGTATCTAGGGTGTTTACTTCTCTCTCCCTCTACCCAAGTTACTTCTAAGTTCCACTACCACTTTCTGAGTTATACACGAGAGCTTTTGTGAGTTGGAAATGAGTTTATCTTCATTAAGTTTGTGTTTGCATGCCCTATCATTGATCCAAAGCTTTGGCCAATTAGCCTATCATTACCATACTCAAACAGGGGTTACGCCTCCATCTATAATCTAGAGTACCCTCTTACATTCGACGACTCCGCTGGGGAGGTATTCTTCTAAGGAGTATGGCACAGGATAATGCTAATCGAAGGCTCAATTTTGATGACATCCAAAATAATGAAGAACAAGATGCGAGAGAAATGGAGGCCCTAAGGGATGGGGCTCCTCGAATAGAGGTACCTCAAGTTCCAGTGATGACAGGCGTTTTGGGGGTGACACAAGCTCCCACGAGTGCGGGGTTGGGACCCACTCAGGTCGCGCTCCTCTTGAGCAAGTTTTATGAGTTTTTGCAAACTCCAGTAGCTTCAACTATCCTAGGAGTATTGGAGGCTAATACCTTTGTAACACCAGGGCTAGCTCCAATGGCCCCATTAGGTGCAGATGTTGCAGGAACGGTCCCAACGAGCATACCCTCTGTTGTGAATCCATCATAGGGAACATCAGGAGTATCGACGGCTCCAACCGTGGCACCTGCTCCAGCTGCAAGGGGCACTCAGCCCATGGTTCCATTGGTTGTGGCCACGGTGGCATCGACCATGGAGGAGATTAGAAAAGCGATGCAAAAGGAGATGATGAAGTTCATGCAGGCTTCCTCGCAATCTGCTGGCGAGGTAGCTTCAGTTTTTGATGAATTCCCAACACCATATCCCCATGAATACAATGACGAGCCCTATCCAAAGGACTATATTCCTCCTATTTTTGAAAAATACACGAGAAAGGATGGGAACCCGAAGGATCATATTAAGCGCTTTGTTGAACATTTGGGGGCACATTGTAATAATAAAAGGCTTAGGTTGAGGGATTTTTCTAAATCCTTGACCGATAAAGCATATACCTGGTATTCCCATTCGGCTCCCAACAGCATTTCTACATGAGAAGAGATGCACGTGTTGTTTGTCCAGAAGTTCTTTCTGGCGAAAGATGAGTTTACTTTGACTCAACTGGGTAGGGAGAAGCAACGACCTGGGGAAAAAGTGGTGGCCTATGTTTGAAGATTTAGAGAAAGATCCCTCGATGTGAGGGAGGAGGCCAAAGAATCCAAGTTACTGCAGTTCTGCGCTGAGGGGCTGTTTCCTGAGTACATCTGCCATCTTATTAATGAGAATTGCGAGGGGACTTTTGCGGCATTCTTAAAAGCAGTGAGAAACATCTATTTGGTGGTGTGACCCAATCCGGTGGCGGTACCCATGATGTTTAGGCAGCCGATGCAACTCGCGGGGGGGAGGTCTCATCCCCCACGGGTAGGGTACAACGAGGGGGGAGATAGGGGCAAAGCACCGAAGAAGGATAATAAGAGGACGTTCAAAAGAGACATGGAAGACCCACCACCATTGCCTTTTACAGTAGAGGAAACTGTTAGCTGTTAGAACGCGAAGGTTTAAGGGGTAACGGTCTATGCGACAAAGGACGTTCCCGCTGGGGAGCTCGATAAGACAACGAAGGCGGATCCATAGTATTGCTAGGTTCATCAGAGGATCTAGCATCCAACAGAAAGTTGCTTCAATTGAGAAGAATTATTGAAAAGTACGTGAAGGCAGGGACGTTGTGAATCCCTCCACAAAATGTTAATAACAACCCACTACCAGCACATGGGGCCAATCTCGTGGCGACCTACGATGAAGAGGCGGAGAGAGGAGAAAGATAAGAGTATGAAGCAACCTTGGAGACCTGTACCAAGGGAATGGCTAACATAGTTTTGGCCTACGATGAAGCAAGCGCCAAGGATGTGGAGGATGTGTACAGCGTTGAAGGTGAGGAAGCAAATCCGGACCGGGAGTACTGTGTAGTTTCCAAATCCCCGAAGTTCACCTGGTTCTTCGACCAGGTGGGGATTCCAAAAGAAAAAAGGTTGGAAATAACCCAGGCGATACAAGATATTGCAAGGAAAGACGAAGTCCATTTGCTGAAATGGAAGAGACCCATGGCCAGGTTGGTACGGAGGTTCCTGTCAGAGGTAACTTTCAGCGATACCGATAGGGCTATGAGATTCCCTCATAATAGGCCATTGTACATGACTACCAGTGTCAACGGAGTTAGTTTTGTGAGGACTCTCATGGATGGGGGAGTTTCCATTAATATCATGCCAATTAACTCCTTTCATGCAACCAATATTCCGAAAGAAAGGTTGGTCCCCATGCCTTTGGTAATTTCGGGGTATGATAACCAATCTTCCAAATCCATTGGATATGTTAATGTGGGGATTATGATGGAAAATTTGAGTTCCCATATAAAGTTCCACGTGATAGGGAATGAAACTTCCTATCATCTGCTAATAGAAAGGGTGTAGATGCACAACCAAGGGTTAGTCCCTTCTACGCGCCACCAATGCGCTAAGGAGAATATCAAGGGGATGGAGGTAACCATTAGGGATACAAAGAGGCCCTTCACTATCGAGGAAGCTCACTTGGTGGACGCAACATTTTATAGTGAGTTAAAAGAAGATGTACGGGTCCTAACGAGGAGGATGGAGGGAGCATGGGTTCCCTCGATCAGAGAATGGATGGCGCCTTTGAACGAGCAGAGTAAAGAGGTTACGAGCAGCACAAGAGTAATAACCGAAGAAACTCACCAGGCGGTCCCTTGGCCCTAAGGCATTTTGAAGAATCTCAAAGACAGGATGAGGCCTAGAGTGGATCCGATGGAACACGAGGTCCAATGATAAAGCGTGCGGAGACAGTTCTCAGGGAAAAGAGTGGCCGAGTCATCTAGAGAGAAGAAGAGGAAAGCAGTTACTACTACCAGCAGAAAGTGCAAGAAAGTCATTACTGAAGAAGGAAATGTGGTGAATCGATTGTAACGGTGTGAGCGGACGGCTGAGGAATCTGATGACGAGGTTGACCCGATATATGAATTATTTTTGGTAGATTAACGAGGACAATTCATGGTGAAAGATAATTCCAGCATACAGGAATTTATGGAGGAAGTCGTCGAAGAACCAGATTACATGGCGCATCAACCAAAGCCACAGGCACAAGAGCTACATCAGTTGAACCTAGCAAAAGAAGGGGATGACCCAAGGCCCATCTTCATCTCGAAGGATATCAGTAAGGAGAAATGAGGGTCCTCGGTGGAATTAATTCAGGAGTTTATATACATCTTTGCGTGGAAGTACACAGAGATGGAAGGGCTGGACGAGGAAGTCACCTGTCACAAGTTGAACGTGATGCCTTCAGCCATTCCACTAAAATAAGAAACGAGAACGTACAAGCTTGAGCTGGATTTGAAGATCAAGGTAGAGGTTCAACGCTTACTAACGGTAGGGTTTATCAAGCCGATACAACACCCAATCTGGCTGTCCAGCATTGCCCCAGTTGGAAAGAAAGATAAAAATCTAATAAGAATCTGTGGGGACTTTAGAGATTTAAACAGAGCTTGCCCAAAGATGAGTTCCCTCTACCCTCCATCGATATCCTGATAGATGCAACGACGGGTCATGAGATGTATAGCTTCATGGATGGGTATATGGGTTACAACCAGATCAAGATGGACCCCTTGGATGCATAAAAGACAACATTCAGAATCCCGTTGGGTAAATTCATGTACATGGTAATGCCGTTTGGACTCAAGAATGCTGGGGCGACTTACCAGAGAACAATGATGTCCATTTTCCATGACTTCTTTCATAAGTTTGTCGAATTCTATGTGGATGACTTGGTCATCAAGTAAAGGAAGGAGGAGTCTCATCTGAGCAATTTGAGGAAGGTTTTTTCCCGTTACAGGAAGTTTAAATTAAAGATGAATCCACTGAAGTGCGTTTTTGGGGTGACAAGTCGGAAATTCCTAGGCTTTGTGGTTGATCGACAAGGGGTGCAGATGAACCAGGACAAACAGTGGGCGATCTTGGAAATGCCATGTCTGAGAACGGCGAAAGAGCTGAAGAGTTTCCTCGGTAAAGTCTCCTACCTTAGGAGATTTCTGCCTGGATTAGCTGAAATAACACATCCGTTGATACAGCTGTTATGAAAGAACATGAAGTTCAAATGGGAGGTGATTCGCCAGGAGTCTCTTGACGGACTGAAGAAGCTCCTCGTGTCACCACAGACCATGGTTCCCCCAAGGGTAGGGATACCGTTGCATCGTACCTCATATCCACCACGAGGTCCATGGGAGCTTTGCTGGCACAAGAGATTAACGGGCAAGAACGACCGGTTTACTACCTCAACAGGATCATCAATGGGCCAGAGTTCAGATATAGAAGCTTAGAAAGACATTGTTTAGCCTTAGTATTTGTAGCGCAAAAACTTAGACATTATATGTTGTCTTTTACAATTCATATTATAACGAGATGTGATCCTATTAAGTATTTGCTTGCAAGAACTATATTAATTGGCAGGGCAGCTAGATGGTTCCTTATCCTCTGTGAATATGACTTAAAGTGCGTGGTTCCTCGCATAATCAAAAGCCAGGCGTACGCTGATCTATTGGCTATTTTCCCTTCAGGAACATTTAAGACTCCTAAAGAAAGCATTCCAGGAGACGACTTGTAGTCCAATCACCTAAATGCAATGGATGAAGAATGGAAAATGCAGTTCGATGGGTCATCAGTAGAAAAGAAAGGAGGACCAGGGGTTATTCTTTCTAAAGGAATGGAGGAGATTTGCCTTTCTTACAAGTTAGATTTACCTTTCTCTAACAACGAGGCAGAATATAAAGCATTTATGTTGGGATTTCCAGAGGATCTTCGAAGAGGGATCTATTCACTTTGCATCAAGGGGGATTCAAACTTGGTGGTTCAACAAGTGAATGGAGAATACGCATTGAAACACATGAGCTTGGAACCATACAGAACGATCATTTAGAGGCTCCTTGGCCAGTTCTATCGGACCAAGATCAAGAGGCAGCCCAGAATAATGAACCGTCACCCAGATGCCTATGCCACCATTGCCCAGAAGATGATCATGAGGAGTGATACAACTACTGTCGTGATTCAATGAAGAATAACTCCTTCGATGGTATAGTCAATCTTATCGATAGAAGAGGACACAGACTGGAGGGGAAAGATTAAGAGGCAACTGGAGTTAGTGAAGGAATGATGGGGCTCAGAGAATTGGCCCAGTAATTTACAAACCAGGGAAACCTTTACTTTAGAAACACAGGAGAATGGCTATCGAGGTGAATCGACCCAGAAGAAGCAGGGAATAGATTGAAAAAAATTCATGGAGAGCACTGCGAAACAACTGAAATACCCCTCTACCGAAGAATGCAAAGGGAGGGATATTTCTGGCCTAGCATGAATTAGGATGCAACCGAGTTACAGCGAAAGTGTGACAAATGCCAATTATTCTTCAAGGCAGCTGGATGTCATTTCGTGGAGGCTCAGGTTGACCCGAGACAACCCTATATTTACTTCATTAAAGATGGATTTGTCCCGACGAAGAAAATTAACGCGATGGGACTCCGACGAAGAGTCCCAAGATTCTACGTTCAGGAGGGGAAACTTTATCGAAGGGGATACTTCAACAGGCCGTTGCGTTGCATCACGAAGGAAGAAGTAGCCGAGGTTCTCAAACAGGCGCACGATCCAGGTCATATAGGAGGGGCTAAGTTGTATGACTAGTTAATGACTTTGGGGTACTATTAGCCAATGAGGGAGAAAGATTCTGCTGAGTTCATTTGAAGGTGCAAAGCTTGCCAGCTTCATGGAAATATGATCCATGCCCCGTTAGTGGACTTACACTCCCTAGAAACACCTTATCCTTTTCACACCTGGGCGTTTGACCTGGTAGGGGTAATACACCCTTTTTCGAGGGGGAAGATATGGATCCTGGTAGAAAAGGAGTGTTTCACAAAATGGGCCGAGGCGATACCACTAAGAAGGGAAACAACGGGAGTAGTGAGCAACTTCATCAGAGAATACATCAAATTCCATTTTGGGATTCCAAAGGTTATCCTTTCAGACAACGGAACCCCTTTCATTAATTCATAAGTAACGATGCTCATAGACAAATACTCCATTGTCCATCACACTTCGACGGTGGCATACCCAAAGGGGAACGGTCAAGCCGAGGCGACTAATAAGACTTTGGTCAATATCTAGGATAAAATTATTGAGGATTTCCCATGATCGTGGGATGATAAGATACCAACCATTTTATGGGCCTATCGGACGACTAAGAGGAAGCCTATAGGGTATACTCCGTTCTCTCTTATTTATGGGGCTGAGGTAATTCTCCCGGTGGAATTAGAAGTTCCCTCGGCTCGATATGCTTTGCGAAGCAGCATGCTCCCTCATAGTAGACATGTGAAGTTGGAAGCATTGGACGAACACAGAGATAATGCGATGCAACACTTTCAAATGTACACGAGGCAGCTCTCCAGGGAATATGATAACTTGGTGAGACCAAGGAAATTCGTGGAGGGAGATCTCGTATTAAAGGAAGCAGTGAAACATATTAGGGGGCTTCCCCTACCAAAGTTTGCAGCGAATTGGGAGGGACCTTACATAGTAAAGGAGGCTCATGACTCAAGTTATTGTTTAATTTAAAAAATGGAAGAAGATAAACCATTCAAGATTAACAATAAGTGGTTGAAGATTTATCATGTGTAGGCAGTTATGTTTGACCATTGATGTAATTGGCTGTTGTTATAAATACACAAGTTCTTTCTTATGATGAGTATGCAAGTTCTCTTTATTTTATTCAAGTAGAGATGAAAGAACTACAGAACTTCATATTTCACAATTTATGTAAACAACTGTAAACACAAAATGGCATGGGAATAAGTATCTGTTTCCATTCATATACTTCGAGGCATTACAAAATTGGGAGCTATCGCCCAAGGATTACATGAGAAGAAAGGAAAAATACATATATAAAAAAAACTCATTGACCCAGGAGGAACCATAAATCAGGAGAAGAAAAGAAATCTCCAGGAAGACCCGAAGAAGCTGCTTGGCAAGACCGTTGGGCGTTGATAGAGACCTCCAACCTTGTCTGCGCCTATGTGTGCTCAATCAGGAGTTTCTCTTGCTTTGACTTCGTTGCGCGCAGAGCTTCTTTGAGGTCCTCCACCTCCTTGTCAATATCTGCGAGGAGAGGTGCTAGCTCGACCAACTTAGTTTCCTCAACACGCTGATCCTCCTGATGTTTTCGTAAGAGCTCACTCTGGTTGTCCAACAACTGGTTCTTCAAAGTCTTCAAGTGAGCTATGAGCCAGTCAAAGCGGAACCCGTCACGACCCAACTCCCTCAGATATCCTAAGAACTGGTTGAGGAGGGGTTCGATCACGTTCGCAGTTAGAGTGTTGGCAATTTTAGCAATAACAGTAGCCATGCTTTGAAGCCTATGGATCATAACTGGGATGTTTGAACGTAGGCAGTCCACTGTGAAGGTCTCAGGATGATAGCTCATAAGTTGCTCGATGACCAAATGATGATTGGAAGGCATTTAGGGAGAACGTTGGAGTACCATCAAGCAGAAAGAAGGAGGAGCCAAGTCGGGCAGAGGAAGCTCACACCCAGATTCGCTCTCCGCAGCAGCACCGATCATGGAACCTTGATCATTATGGCTCGATTCTTCGGAGGAGACAGGTTCACGATGTGGCAAGGCAATGGGCGAAGGAACTGGTGGATAACCCTCCCGAGCAACCTGAGAATAGGTAGGAAGAAATAATGAGCTTATGGAAAAATCTTAACAAGTGTTTGCATTGTTAAGTCACCGTTATAGGTGGAGCTTATGAAAAAATCTTAACAAGTGTTTTCGTTGTTAAGTCACCATTATAAGTGGAGTTTATGAAAATATCTTAACAAGTGTTTGCGTTGTTAAGTCACCGTTATAGGTGGAGCTTATGAAAAAATCTTAACAAGTGTTTTCGTTGTTAAGACACCATTATAGGTTGAGTTTGTGAAAAATCTTAACAAGTGTTTGCGTTGTTAAGTCACCGTTATAGGTGGAGATTATGAAAAAATCTTAACAAATGTTTTCGTTGTTAAGTCACCATTATAGGTGGAGCTTGTGAAAATATCTTAACAAGTGTTTGCATTGTTAAGTTACCGTCATAGTGGAGCTTGTGGAAAAATCTTAACAAGTCTTTGCGTTGTTAAGACACCGTTATAGGTGGAGTTTGAGAAGCTGAGAAATACAGAGAAATTAGAGAAGTACCTCAGCAGGAGGAGCGACATTAGTAGTTACCATGGGAGCCATAATGCTAAAAATCGTGGGAGGCGGACTCATTACCTCAGCATCCTCAATAGAGCCCTTGGATGTAGAAGCTTCAAGGGTAGGCACATTCCCCTCGTCGGTATAGGGTACCATGGCTAACATGGTCGCATCATCAGAAGGAGATGTTGGACCTTCCAGAGATGCCCCAACGAGAGAAGCCACACCAACCTGGGCCTGGGAGGGGATAAGGCCACTTAACGCAAAGGGTGGAGAAAGACTTGGAGAAAGCTGTAAATGTAAAGAAAAGTGTTAGACAGAAGGAGTAACCGCAAAAGGATAAGAGACAGAAATCCACTCAGTTTACCCCCGTTATGGAACTGTAAAGAAGAACTGCAGTAATAGGTCTTGCCAATGCAGGAGGAAGGAGAATGCTGGCTATCAGCGACATCACTTCCACCTAGAATAACCCAACATATTAGAATTGGTGAGTAAACTAATGGGACAAATAAAATACGTAAGGCTTGGGAAGAAATATACTTATGGGGCACTCTCTTCGACCACTAAAAGGGGCAAAGAGACCTCTCGCTCCGAGGGTAACTCAGAGGAAGCTGGAACAGTTGCCTTGGGTGGGTCATACATCTCAGCAGCACCCGTGGTAGCATCCCCGCCCCGATGAGAGGATAAATGGCGCGAATAGGTGAGGCTTATTAAAGGAGAACGTGGACGGCCGAAAGTGGATGGAGGGGTACTGCAACGTCCCCCCCATGAAACAGCTCACTGGGGGACTGGGGGGACTAGGAGGACTAGGAGGACTAACCCTTGCTTCTTCAACTCCTTGCACCAAAGTTATCAGGCAATAAGTAAAGGCGCTATGTTAAGAGAAGGAAAATGAGAAATAAAGAATGCACACATACCTCAGATTCAGAGGGAGAACGAGAAGGTATAATCACGGGCGAAGGTGGCGAGGAGACAGCAGCGGAAGGAGCTGGTGATAAAGGTCTCTCAAGTGTCTGCTTCTTCTGGGACTTGGTACCCAGTGTTTTCCTTCTTGAGCTGGTTGCACCACCCCTTTCAGGCACCTTTGACTTTCTTCTTCTTTTTATCGGGGGCTCACTAGGATCAACCATAATTTTGGGGAATGTACCCGGAGGAGGAACGACTACTGTGCTCCATTGGAACTCAGCGTTTATTCGGGCAACTTCGGCCTCCACCCGCCTCCTCAACTCTTCATCCAGTTCTGGAGATATAGGCAGGGGAACAGAGGTAATTGGTAATGCCTCCAATGGAGTTTGCATTTGACCTCGGGCCTTAGACTTCTTAGACCTGGATTTCTTAACCTTCTTAGCAGGTGGCTGAGAAGACCCTTCTCCCGTGGCAGCTTCGGCCTTGGGGGTAGATGGTTTGGGGGTCGCAGCAGCCTTTGGTTTGGGCGTGGAAACAGGGATCATGGGGCAGTGTGGAGGAAGTTCCGTGGGAGGTTCTTTGGGGGTCTGGCTTAGGGGGAACTCAACCCCGAGAACGGAATTTCCCTTTAAACCCAACTCCAGGGCAAAAAATGAAAGAAGTGGAGGATACACGGGATCACCCTCGATGAATTCAGTAATTTGGGCCAGTTGCCTCGTCCAATACTTTATCACAAACAGAGGGGTCACGTCCCCTTACCTAGATATGCTGGGGATGGTGAATCGCCCAACCAATGTGGAACTCACTCCCCATGCGGCAGTTGAAGAGAATAACGAACATGCCTCGCCAAAAGACACCTTCGGGTTAGATAACTGAAACACCGGGTGAGGAGCCCCTTGATCAAAGCTAAATTGACGGCTGCATCGATTGGGATTGTAATGTTCGCTGGTGTATCCCCACTCGGTGTATGAGGGTAGGTATCCTAAAAAAACAGAAGCACAACGATCAATGATGGGTCTTCAGTAATGAGGTCTACGGTGGTTGGCTGGACTACTATTGCCCCATGTTTGAAAAAATCACAAGTATAGAGGAAAATATCCTCCCCATAGGGCCTCATTACAAAACTCGAAAAGTCGTCAACAAAGGAGGTCAACTCTTTTTGCCTTTGCCTCTTGTGGTAAACAAATGATCGAGGAGGCAAGTTTGTTTCCCCTGAGGGAGGACGGTTAGTCTTGGCTGCTACGGCCGGGAAGTGCATATAAAGGAAACCCATCAGGAGAATGCAGTTGGAAAAATTGGCTAGGTTGTAACTACCCAAAGATCGCTCCATGTCAAAAAGGACCCTATCAAGCCATGTGTAGAGGGACCCCAAGGCGATCACAGCTAGAGGGAGCTTGATACCCCGGGCCAAATGAAGGAATACGTTGATAAGATCCCTTCGAGGCTGGTCATTAGGTTTTCCCGTTATAAAAAAGCAAGAAAGAATGATAAGAATATAGGCAGGAAGCTCTAGCAATGTACCTTGTCCAGTGGCAGCCTCAGAGGAACTTCCTTCGAAAGGGTCCTTGAAGAAGTAGTTGATAAGGGGAGTGAACGTGGCTTTGTTTGAAGTATCGATGAACCTTCGACATATATGGTCCAGCTCTAAACGGTCAGCAGTTTCTTGGGCATCCAGGGCTTCATCGAAATAGGGCTCAGGACCTGTTGCCTCAAGGCCTAAGAGCTCACACACGTCCTCCAACATTATTGTAAACTATCCCCATGTAGTGATGAACGTGTGAGTAGTAACATTCCAGCGAGATACCAGAACGGGAAGAGCAAGATTATTTTTGGAGAGGGTGAACTCACCAAAACCAGTTGGCTCGATGAAGCTCAATCTTAGCGAGGGTATCAGCATGGGAACTCTGCATATGAGAGTTCCAAGCATCAAAGTGATCAGGAGAGCCCCCAGGACTTTCAAACTCGATGTGGGACCATGAGAAGTCCCCTCGCTCATGACGAAATCTGAGAGTCCCCTCGGGAGGTAGAAAGCCCCATTCATCAGAATTCTCATCTTCATCACCAAGCGTCATGGCATCATACTTGGCGTTAAAAATGCAACTCTTGTAAAACCCAGAAAAGTCATCACCCTCGTCAAAATGGGGGATTGGTGATAGAAATGCAACTGTTCTTGACGATTAGCGGTCAATGAGGCAGCAGAAGGGGCGATGACAACGGGGGTGGCAGGAGGAGCACTGGTGGCAGGAGTGGCAGGGTTGCTTGAAGAGGTCATTGCAGACAACAGAAGTACGAAAAGGTCTGGTAAAAGAAGAGTTGGAAATGAATAGGGAGGTGCACAATCGCAGGTGGTGGTGCAAAAGATGAAAGGAGGAGGATACTGAGTAAATAAGAGGGCAACAATGGAGGTCGCACAGAGTTTATCTCTCTAAAGGAAGCGGGGAGATTGAAGAAGAAAAAGAAGATGAAGATATAGAAGGGTTTTGAAATAAAAGAGACATTTGAAGGGTTTCAAACTCGACGATTGGAGTTTCCCACCATCGCACTTGCAAGAGCCGCCTATAATCATTTCAAATGAACACGTGGCACATCGGGAAGGGTCTCGACAATTGAAAAGACAGCGCCACGTCATTTAATGAAATGATGCTTGGGAAAAAGAAGTGGGTTTCCTTCTCTAGCAAGTTGAGTTTTGGCGCCAAATTGGTGTCAGACTTATCCAATGACTCCCAATGAAGGTAATCCCCCAATAGTTCAAAAAAGCTACGTTGTCCCCTCGCCACATGTCCAAACGTTGTTTAAAGGGTGACTCAGTTACATCGGGAAGACTTTCTTCTTTTTTGAACACAACGAAGCATCACAAAGGCGAATTTTACTTACCAGGAGTCCAAACGAGCATTTCAGAAGATTAGTAGGTCTTTTGGGAGAATTTCAAATAGTAAAGCTAGAACGATTGAGGCTCAACATGAGGAAAAAGTGGCGATGTCCCTTCGCCCAAACCCCAATAAGTTATGGTGCTTCGGCTCAGGAACATAGGGGAGAATTTTACTATTTCCAGGGGATTATAGCGCTGTGGTTCTAACGAATAGAGGAGGCCAAAATTTTTCACACAGAGATGGTTCATCATATTGAGAAGTTTCGTGCATATATTTCTTATTCCAACAAATCTCTCCATTAAGGGGAAAATGTAGAGGGGGGTTTGAAGTTAATCCCGAGATTAGGGATAATTCCCTAATTGGCTATAGTGTTTGTGATTAAGCAACCGAGACAGCTCAAGCGCGACAACTCAGCGAGGCATCTTGGCGTGGCAACTCATACTTTATCTTGTTGTATTTGTCATATTGTATTTCTGTTTATGTTGACTGTAATCTATAACGGTTGTAATGTTGTAACGAGATTAATAATGAGTTCGTGTGAGGTTAAACAGTATTTGTGAGAGACCAGGCTTGGCAGGGCCTGGGAGAGCTTTCATGCTCTATCGAATGACCTCGCCGTGGGAACTTTAGAGGGACATGGTTTAGAGGATTGAGAAGTGAGGCACCGTTGGGGCTTGTCCTGACCATCTTAGATACACCTGGTAAAACACTAAGGGACCTTGACCGTGGAACCTCGGGCGAAGCAACCTTGAGTTCCATCGGGCGTTGAGTTGTGAACCAGGCAACCCTCTACTTAATGTCACATCTACTATAGGTGATGTCACTAGCCAGCTAAATAATATCAGACATGCACTTGAGAAAACCACCGTGGTATTTGGGGCTGTCAGGCAGTTGGTGAGCTACCTCTGCGACAACAGCCCCTTGACACACAGTGGTTAGGCCAAAAGGCATGTCTTGGTATTTAATGTTTATGACGTGGAGACAACTAGTGCATCAGGAATTTAATGTTGTGATATAAAGTATGAGGGATGTCTTTCATAGTCTTAAATGACTGAGTTGCCTCGGGGATGGCGTGGGAGGCTATTTAAGGACCCCAACCACCCCTGAGGAGAGGATGATCCTTTTGAGAGTTTAGAAGTTATTACTAGAGAGAATATACATTCAGAGAGAGTTATTTCAAACTAGAGGAGTTTGCTCACTCACCATTGTTATTTATTACGAATCTTTTAATACTTGACAGAGATTCTTGAGGGTGGTTGGTGTGTTTATGCCTGCCTACCGAGGTGTATCTAGGGTTCTTGCTTCTCTCTCCCTCTAGCCAAGTTACTTCTAAGTTCCACTACCACTTTCTGAGTTATACACGAGAGCTTTTATGAGTTGGAACTGATTTTATCTTCATTAATTTTGTGTTTGCATGCCCTATCATTGATCCAAAGCTTTGGCCAATTAGCCTATCATTACCATACTCAAACAGGGGTTATGCCTCCATCTATAATCTAAAGTACCCTCTTACAGTACCTATATCAATAAATTCATAAGAGTTCTATATCTAATGGATTTATAACGTACATACACAAAATAATGGGGGATTTCCACGCATTCACACCACTGGTTCATCACATACATAACATTCCGATGGATCAAGTCATTTATGTATCCATGTCATGAGATAGTGACCGCTTAAAAGAATTTGTGGACGAGTAGTGTGAAAAATCATTTCAATAATTAGAAGTGTATGTTGGCTCACCTATGATCCTCTCTCGATCGTTAGAAGGGGAAATTTTTTACTTGTACCTGTCGATCTCGTTGTCAGCCATTACTGTAGCCATAATTCGAGATGACAATGGAGTTCATATTCAAAGGGGTAGAATTGAGGTATCCAGAGATGGAAAATCTTGCATATTCCTTGATCCATACATCAATGAAGATGAAGCCCTATTTTAAGGCTCATACGATGGTAGTGCACACCGACACACCCCTATTATAGGTCATTCATAAATCTGACAAATCAGGTAGGTTAATGGCTTGATGAGTTAGGTGAGGTTGATATCATCTATCAGCCGAGGAGCACAATTAAAAGGCAGACATTGGTAGATTTCGTTACCGAGTTTATGTGGGAAACTGCAGATAACACAAAAGGGGAAGCTCCAATGGATGTCCCATAAGTCTTACAGAAAGGAAAATAGATTGTGGCTGAAGAGACACCGATCAATACCATAGATGATATGATGAAAAAATAGCTATTTTTGAAAAATAGTGCCTTGGATGAAGGTCCCTTCACACTAGGCTCACTAATATGGATTTTATTTGTAGATGGTTCGTTTTGTTGAAATGAAAGTGGGGAAGGATTGTTATCAGTGCCAGATGGGATCGACTTTGAATATGCCTTTCAATTCAGCTTTAAAGAATCAAACAACGAATCAGAATATAAAGCCTTTCTGGAAGGACTCTCATTAACAAAAGCAATGAATGTTAGGCAAATGGTTGCCTATAGTGATTCCCGATTGGTAGTTAACCAAATTTTAGGGATTTATGAAGCAATGGATGAGAAGATGGCTAAGTACTTATCCAGAGTAAAGAATATGCTAAAAACTAAAAACATTTCCAGAGGTAACAATCAAAAGGATCACAAGATTTGAAAATAGAAGGAAAGACGCGTTAGCAAGGTTCAAGTTAGCCACCAGAATAGAGATTCATCGATCTGTATTTGTAAAAATCCTCTTAAAGCCGAGTATATAGGCTGACAAGGAAGATGCCAAAGTTTGTACGAATTTGAATTTGGGGACGTCTTAGAGGTACCCAATCATTAATTACCTAAAAGATGGAAAGTTGTCGAAAGCTAAGGATGAACTAAGGAAAATACGATACCGTGTAACTAATTTCACCTTCATTGAAGATGTGCTCTATAAAAGAGGTTTTTTCTTCCACGTTTGAGATGTGTGCATCCATCTAAGGTAAAATATGTACTCAGAGACATCCATGAGGGCCCATGTGTAATCCACATTAGTGGATAATCCTTATCTAAAAGGATTGTTACCCAAGGGTATTGTTGGTTGGATCTTACAAAAGACTCGATAGGATACTTTCTCAGTTGTGATAAATACCAACGCTTTGCAAACATACCCCATCAACCCCATCAACCCTTTTATCCAATATCGACCTCTCGGCCTTTTACAATATGAGGGATAGATCTGGTCGTCCCTTACCCAGAGCGAAGCATAATTTTTTATTTCTAATTATTATGGTTGATTACTTTTTCAAATGGGTAAAAGAAGATGGTATGATAAAAATTTATGTGGAAAAATTCCTTCGATTTATATGGAGAAGGATCATTTGTTGTTACGGTATCCCCAATACACTGATATCCGATAATGGGAAATAAGTTAAGAATAACTCCCAAAAGCCTACTATAAAAGGTTGACATTAAGTAGTTCTACTCTGAGCCAAGCCGACTGCAAGGTAACGGGCATAAAGAGGTGAACAATAGGATGGTATTAGATATAATTAAGAAGAATCTAGAAGACGCTAAAGGAAGATGGGTTGATGAGTTATACAGTATTTTATGGGCATACAAGACAATCGAGAACCCCAATGGGGGAAATGCCTTTCCTATAGGCTATGGATCAGAGTATATGATTCCAATAGAGATTGGGTTAATGAGACATAGGGTTCAGTCCTATTACCCATATGTAAATCTAGAAGAAAGGAGGCTGGACTTAGACCTTGTTAAAGAAAGAAGAGAAGACGCAACCATTAGGCAATCGTCTTATCAACAAAGAGCTGTTAAATTCTACGACAAAAGGGTCAAATCTTGGCCCATCGTAGTGGGTTATTTAGTGCTCAAGAAGGTCATAAAAAAAGACAACAAACTCCAGCCTAACTGGCATGGACCTTACAGATCACTAAGGAGGTTGTCCTAGGTACATATCGGCTAGAAGACCTTAAAGGAGAGCCATTTTCTAATGCTCATAGTATGGATCACTTGAAAAAGTACTATTAATTGTTAGTTCATTTATAGTATCATATAAAGGCAAGTCTTTCTCTTGTATGAGAATGTTAATATGATTAAGTGTTGTCTCGTTTCTTCTTTGGGAATCACGTCTTAAGAATCACATAGTTCCTTAACATCAATTAAGTGGTGAGACCCTTAAACATAATTCAAATATGATGAAATTGTTAAACATCATTAAAGTATGATGCATAATTAAATCTCTGTCTCAGCGGTACGAGAGTGCCTTCTGAGTCTCAGCTCCTAGGTACCACTCTATATAAAGCCTGAGAGGTGGGAGGTCCTTAACATCATTTTTATAGTGAGACCTTTGAACATCATTTAAGTATGGTGAAATTGTTAAACATCATTTTAAGTATAATGCACAATTAAATCTCTCTCTTGACGATACGAGAGTCCTTTCGGAGTCTTGGATCCTAGGAACCACTCAACATAAACCCTAAGAGGTGGGAGGTCCTTAACATCATTTTTATGGTGAGACCCTTAAACATCATTTAAGTATGGTGAAATTGTTAAACATCATTTAAGTATGGTTCATAATAAAATCTCTCTCTCGGCGATACAAGAGTGCCTTAGGAGTCTCGAATCCAAGGCACCACTCTACATAGACCCTGAGAGGCGGGAGGTCCTTAATATAATTTTAATGGTGAGACCCTTAAACATCATTTAAGTATGGTGAACAATTAAATCTCTATCTAAGCGGTATGAGAGTGCCTTAAGAGTCTCGTCTATTAGGTACCACTATGCATAAACCCTGAGAGGTAGGAGGCCAACACCATTTTTATGGTGAGACCTTTAAAAGAGATACCTACTTTATGAATGGTTTATGGTCAAGACATTATTTGGGAATTCTTTCAAGAAGAAATATATTATGAAAGCAATAAATAAATACAACAATTGTAAATTTGATCAAAACTAATGGCATCTACATAAAAGAGTATTTCAAATCAAGGACTTACAGAAAAGTGTTCAGATATAATAAAAGACGGGTTACAAAAAATTGGGCTTAGAAGACAACACACGATCACCTAGAACATAAACCTAAGTATCAGCCATAAGAGATCCAGTGGCGATTGTTTTAGTTGGGTTTTTATCAAGATTTATAATTCCTCTTGGTCACCCATAACCTTTGTGGCATCCTCATCATCAACTATAGTCTCAACCTCAACCACAACAGTTTCAGCATTATCAGCCTCGACTTGAACCTCTTGCAAAGAAGAAACACTTGCAGGATTAGAAAAGTTAGGAGATAATCTCGGCTAGAAGAGAGAAGTTGCCAATAACATCGCCACATTGGTTGGAAACTCATCGATATACAGTATTGACCCCCTTCTTCATATACTGGATAACATAGCTAAAAAACTCTTCTGACTCTTTAAAGTTAGCTACAACTTTCTTAGCCGCCATCCAGACCTTCTCTTCATCGTTCCCCTATGTTTTTTAATCTAAGTCTCAAGAGTCTCCACCTTTGATTTATAATCCCACCTTAGGTTGGACGGGCACTCCTTATGATGATCCCGCATTTCTTAGATCTTACTATCATGCTCAACTTTAAGATCCTTCATATTTTGCCTCAGATCATCAAGTTGTCTTGGCTTCATCAACTGCTTTTGCTTTTACCTCAGTCTCCACCACCCAGATTCGGATATTCTGAAGGGCGAGGACAAACTATAAAAATATGAAGAGGAGAGTTAGTATAAGACTATATTTCACTTTAAAACTTTTGGGAAGATAAAACTATGTTGGTATTTACCCGAGTTTCCCTCTTAAGATAAAATTTGAAACTCGAGAGGGGTCTTAAGCAATTAAATAGAGATTATAAAACTCAAGGACAGGCGAGGTCATGACCTCTGGAGCTTTTATCTATCTCCCAAGAAGAGACTTATTATTGACACTAAACTGAGTCAGACGCACAGTAACAGAGGTGACATACTTAATGGGAAGGAGAGGGTCAATAACTTATCTCGATGGGACTTCCTTACCCTTTTTCATTGAGGGGGAAGAGGATCTGAGGTCCCACCGATGACCTCTTTTCATTTCTTACACCCCTCAGTAGTGGGGGGCCTCCTGTAGTTGACTTCTATTGAGTACGAATTGACTGAGAAGTTTTTCCCTGTAGATAAGTTAGCAGATTAGAAGACATTGGAGTTACCATTGATCAAATATCATTAGAGATACAGAAAGGATAATCTGTAAAGAAAAACAAAAATAGATAACTATTGTCATACTGTGTCGAAGTAATTCAGGATGATAGTAAAATTCAACAGAGTTGCGATATTTTCTTATGAAGTGATGTCAGGGATTCCACCACCATACGAGAGTATTGTAACAATTTATAGATCACCAAACCCCCAAAGATAATGAGGCCATCCCCCATGAGTTAATTACTGGACTCTTTTTTCTCGACAATCAGACTAGGGTCTACTTTGGCCGAGATCAAAACATGTCCCCATTTGCGAGGCACTCTTGTCTCATCTACTGTGGATTACTCTCCCTCGCCAAACTCCTAGTCCCCATAAACAAAGAAGTATCAGGATTTCCAATCATGATCGGAAATTTAATTAATATGAAGGATTTTTTAGTTGGGACGATAATCCACAAATCGATAATAGTAGGGGGTAGATCTCGTAGTGACCACTGTATCACACACTCAAAAGACTTCAACTTTGGAGATATATATCCCAGGCAACTCTCCAAAGCTGAGAAACCCTAAATAGTTTCCTCCAGACATTCGACCTCTACTGGACAGGGGCAATGCCAATAGAAGAAATAATAACCCTTATAGACGGGTGAATTGGAAAGCTAAAGCCGACCTTAAATATTTGTTCATAGACATCTCCTTCTCCTTCATTTTTGAGGTAAAAAAAGTGCTCATCTTCAGCAAGAAGCCTCATATTGATGGAAGACTTATTCCTATAGATGTGCCTACAGATCACCAGACCAGTCTCATAAACATCACTAGGAATGGTCTAGGTTACACTCGTGTCTAAAATGTAGGGATCTTCCCCCTCTTAATCCTCATTGGCATGGGCTTTATTAAGAGGGTCATGACTCCTAAACTCAGTCTCAGTCATCGCTGAGATCAACACAGACATAGGAGATAGTGGAGTATTGTTAGAAACATCAAAATGAGCCTCATTGTTAGAAATACCATAAACTTAGGGCTCAGGATCCCCTTATTGACAAGCAAAAGTTATAGGACAACCCCAATTACAGAATTCGACTGTCTCACCCTCGTCATCATAAGCTATCGTAACTCTCACTACTACCTCAAAGGAGTCGGCCCTAAAATCCTCTTGATCATCATGAAGACCCAAACGTTCAGAAGGGTTATAGCCCTTAGAAGAAGAGGTAGACATAGTGTCACAACTAATGGAAATGATAGCTCTAGCCTCCGCTTAAGTGGGTTAAGTCAGAAGTAAGGTAGGTTATTCTATAGCTAAGACGATTGGGCTTAATGCAATCTGAGGCCTACGTTAACGAGACTCGACCTCAACACTCCTAATTTCTTATCTTATGCACTCATGCAAGTGGGGAAATTCTTCACCAAGATCATACAACCTATAGTACATGAACAAACTTAAAGAAATCTAATGGGGAAACTACAAAGAATCAAACAAAGCAACTGTATGGTATTTTGGAAAACTTTTGTGAAGAACACCTCTGGTAAACATTCTCCGTAGAAGACGCTGAAAAATAGAAAAGATCGACCAAAACTCTAAAACCCAGGCTAACTCAACCTTAAATGTTCTCCTAGCTTCTTACCCACCCAAAACTATTGTGAATTAAGGGGAAAACTACCACAAATTGGTGGCCAACATAACCAGAAAGTTCATTGGAAAATAAAAAATTATAGAAATCAGAATTAAACTATAGGAAATGAAGAAAGGAAGCAAGAGGAGTACCTTGAAAGCCTTAGAAGACTATCGGGACGAAAAAGTCATCTAAAAAGGAGAGATTTGAATGGAAGAATGAGAGAGTTTAATGAGAGAAATAAGGGTTTCTCTAGAAGGTTTGCTAAAATAATGAAACGACGTAGGAATAAGGGATTTTTATCTCCAAAAGGCATGCGTGATTCCTAAAAATGCCATCATTAGGTCATGATATCCAATAGAAAGTTTGGTTGTGCACAACCTAGAGTTTCACGCTAAGCCATGAAATAAATAACAAGTGCTTCACTTCTCAAGAGTGAAATGATACTTCTGTCAAAACCTAATATGATTATTGTGACTCTATTAACCCTGAAGATAATGTCAGACAAAAGGATCAATTTGAGAAAGACGGCATAAGTATTTAAACCTCATCCTCCTACTGATATTAAAGGCTAAGGTCTAGGGGTGATTAATATACATAAACTTGGTCTCATCTCAACAATGCCCACTATGGAAGAGTCCATTTATATATGCCTTCAGATTCATCACCTCTCAGAAGCTCACTTCTATAATATCTCCATAGATGGTCTTGACCTCAGAGACTAAGTCTGATGGCAAGGTATTTCTCTCATCCAAGGGTAGTTAACTTACAGTATCATCCAATAATCGACACACAGTGTCGACCTATAGTCTACTCAGTGTGCCGGCCTCGCCTACAGTATGCTTATAATATCAGCCTCAATAAGTACCAGGATGTTGACCCACCATCATCATCTATTATCTAGGCAGCCATCCAGTCTCATCTTAGCCCAACCTTAAAGGACCGAAGCTCTAGCATTCTCGACTGATCGACATACTCTACCTCAAACATCATCCATTCATGGAAATCATGACAAGGGTATTAAGGGGTGGAAAAACGGGTCAACTGATTGTGCTTTCACACAACTTGAGCCGACACGATAATAATTCAAAGGACCCGAACACGACATAACACGATTGCATGTTTTTTCCTTAACGCGAACACGACACGTTAGAAACACAACATGACACGATAACACGATAAGTAAATACGATTCGATTGGACACAATTAGATTCGACCCAACACGACATGATTGGACATGATTAGACCAGTTAGGGAGGAATTAAAAAATATTGGGCCTAAATATTGGGTTGATAATGGGTCTAAATGAGGGTCGATAGTGGGTCTATATAGGATTTATATCATGTCCTTAATTGGGTCACTATCATATCACTATCATGTCCTTATCGGGTTAATTTCATGGCAGAAATTGGACACGAACACGACACGACCCGTTAGCGGGTCCAAAAACTCAGACCCAGACCCGAACACGAAAAATCGTGTTAATTTTATGTCAATTTCATTTTGTTTCTTGTCGTGTTATCATTTCATTCCCAAAATTTCCACCCTTAGGTATTATTGATATATCCAATTAAAACCATTATGACAAATCAACCAACACGTAGGAGAATATTCTCTATCATGACTTGTACATCCTTCTCTATAAGTGTCACAAGCTCATCACTGATCTAGTATTTACACATGGAGTATATGTCTGGGGGTGACACTACATACCCAGACCTATAAAATACATCTTGTGTCTCATTATTAAGGGATAGAAAAATCACAAACCCTATTGTCATACTGTAGATTTGTAAAGAGAGAGAGAAGCTTTTATTCATCTTTATGGCATTTTGCTTCTTGTTATTGTGAAATCATTCCCAAACTTTGCATAGTGGATATAGGCTAAGGTTGACCAACTTATATGCTTGTGTTCATCCATTTTCTCTCATCTCTTTTGCTATTTTACGTCTGCTATTACATCCTCCATTGCGATGCAAGTTCTCAAACAGGTTGAATCCTCAAGGATGATTTCCAACATCATCAATGAGCAATCTCATATAATTAATTCTCAGTATAATTAATTCCACCGATTAATTTATTTTTAACACGCGGTTATAAAATCACATAATAAGAAAATTTAATGTCGCATAAATTGTGCATTTATTATTACCATTTCACACAAGTAATAATTATTCATGTTTATTAATTTATTCCTATAATTAATAATAAATAAATACCAAACAAAAATAAGGGGTATTATATTATTCACCCTAATAAAGGATTCCACCCTCGTATTTAGATACTTACCTAACGAGAAGAGTTTAAGTTATTTCTCCCGCATATCATCCTCCCTCTATGGACTCAGTCGCGTTGTGGTGCCCCCGTTGGACATGCACCAATGAATAACCTTAGAGGAAATAATCTTCTCCCTGTGATATATAATAGAAATTGGTTTTCTTTGTTGTGCATTCCTAGTATAATTCTTATCCCATAAAGATCAGTGTGCTAGTATGTCAAGTCGTACTAAGGAATCTCTTCATCACAGAGACATGGAATACATTATGCATCTTTCACAAGTGATCTGAAAAGGATAAATGATATGCAACTGGTCCTATAAAATCAACACAGGTAAATGACCCCACATACTTGGGAGCCAAATTCCCTTTTTTCCTGAACCGTATCACTCCCTTTATAGTCCCCAACTGTGAACTCTATTCTTTCCTCTCTAAATCTACATGACTTTTCTACCAACTTTGGGTAGTCCTCATCCTATCTTTAATAAGATTCGTTGTCTTTGAGGTGTCCTGTATGAACTTGGGTCCAAGAAGATTGTTCTCTCCCACCTCTATCCAATAAATGGGAGAATGAAAAGGCCTTCCATACAATGCCTCAAACGGTGCCATGACAATCTCTACTAATAACTATTATTGTAAGTGAAATCCACCAAAAATAAGTATTTGTCCTTAGTAACCTCGAAGTCCATATATTTCCATCAATTTGTGGGTGATACGAGGTACTCAACCATAAATATGTCCTAATCTCCTGATAAAAACTCTGCCAAAACTAGGACACAAATGTCTTAACCCTATCGGATACAATATCGAGTGGCATATCACACAATCTTATAATCTCAGATATGAAAATCCTAGTGTACTGCTCTGCAGTGAAGTCTATCCAAATTGGAAGAAAATGAGCTAATTTAGTCAAATGGTCCGTGATCACCCAAATGGAATCATGTCCCCACTGCGACATAGGCAACCTAGTAATGAGCCATGGAATTGTACACCCCTATCTAATCAAATTAAATAAGATGGTGCCCTTCGATCAATAAATCACCGACCTTCTTCTGATAAGAAGGTCCGCTGCTAGTGCCTTCACGATCCGAATAACAATATCATATGTGAGGGAAGGGATTGCCATTAAGGTATGCACTAGCTCTTCAATTGTGTGAACCAAACCCAACTTAGACTTCTAAATAGCAATAACATAACTGTCGGCCTATGGCCTAAGGAGTCTTCCACTATGTTCGCCTTGCCCGGGTGATACTAAATTATCAAACTAATAATCTTTTATGAACTCGATCTAGCAGAGTTGTCTTATATTCAACTCAATCTATATGAACATATATTGAAATCTCTTATGGTCCATCAACAGATGAAACCTCTCCCCCAATAAGTAATGCCTCCACCCTCGAAGGTAAAAAAATTCTGCCAACTCCAACTTAAGGGGGGGTGATTCCCCTCATGAGGATTAAGCTTTTGGTAATCATAAGCTAGAGGCCTTTCCTCCTGCATCAAAACACCCTTAATTCCTTATAATAAGGCATCAATGTGAACCATATAGTGCATCCCACTACAAGGTAAAGCAAGTATCAGAGATGAAGTCAACTTAGTCTTCAACTCATCAAAATCTTTCTTACAAAAGTTATTCAAATAAAATTCACCCTCTTCTTCATCAAGTTTATTAAAGGCCGAACTATCTTTAAGAAGTCCTAAATAAATTGACAATAGTACCCTGCCAAACCTAAAAAAATGCACCTCCTTAGGTGCTGTGGGTTGTTCCCACTATAACACTATTGACATCTTACTCAGTTCCACTGAGATCCCCTTCTTCATCAGAAAGTGACCCAAAAACTGCACCTCTTGCAACCAGATGCTCATTGCAGTTCAAGAATAAACAAGAAAATCACTTATGAACACGATGAAAAACTGATCCAAATACTTAATGAATACTCAGTTCATTAATCCCATAAAGACAACTGATGCATTGGTCATCCTTAATAGCATAACCATAAACTCATACGATCTAGATCATGTAAAAAAAAGACGTCTTCAAAAGATCTTGCTTATGAATCCTCAGCTGATGGTATCCTGACCTCAAATCAATCTTTGAGAAGTAAAAATCTCACCCCAATTGGTCAAATAAGTCAGTGATAAATGGTAGCATATAATTGTTCTATAAGGTTACCTTATTCAACTCTCAATAATTTATGCCCAGTATTAACAATCCGTTCTTATTCTTTCCGAAGAGGATCGGAGTTCCCTAAAATGAAATACTACTCTTGATCGACCCATATCTAATCAAATGTTAAATCTTCTCTCTTATCTCTCTTATCTCTAATGGATCCATATAATATGGTGATTTTTGTATTGGTCTAATGCCAAATCCAAATCAATCACAAACCCAATCTCCCTACTCAGTGGCAACCCTGAAATATTCTAAAAGACGTTAGGAAACTAACCAAATACAAGAATAAAAACTAACGGTACAACAAATCCCTTAGATGTATCCTCCTTAATATAATATAAATGTGTGCTCAACCCTCCTTCGGGTGCGACATAGCTACCATGTACATCTTCTACCTCATAATGGTAAAAAAGATGGACTTAGCAAAATATTCCACACTAACATGATACACATATAACCAATCCATCCCCAAGATAACATAATACCCAGATATGCTTAAAATTAGCAAGTCAATTACGAAATGTATCCTCCTAATATCCATGGCTATGCATCAACACATGAAATGAATAGGTGTACCCAAACCTAAAGGTGAATCTATGTGCCATAAAACGTCCAATGCTAAATCTAACATCCCAGCTAACTGAGTGAAGGATCTATTAACAAATAAATGTGATGCACTCCCCATGAATAGGAAACATACCCTTTACTGTCTGAATTAGCGACGGATCATCTTTAGACATGATGTGATAAGTATTCCCATACTGAAAATGCAGATGGACCTATGACTAAGCTTGTAGTGGAGTTGGAAATGCTAGCACTATAAAAACTAATCGGGTTAACAATTGGTAATGCTAGACTTGGGAATATTGGTATCCCTACTGACCTCTGTGCCCCTGCACTACACCAAATCTGCCGAATTGTCACGGTCATTGACCTTGACAAGCTTGTCAAGGTCAATGACCATGAAAATTCTGGGCGAGACAACTTTTTTTGTCACGGTCATTGACTGTGACAAGCTCATTAGAATTGTCACGGTCCCTGACCGTGACAAGTTTTGTCACGGTTTATGACCGTGACAAGCCCATGAAAGTTTATAAAAAAATTATTACGATTAATGACCGTGACTAGTCCGTGACAACTTCCTTTGTCACGGACTTGTCACGATCAATGACCGTGATAATTCTGGACAAAATTAAAAAAATATTTTCTAGGCAGTATGGCCACTGCCACTGCCCACCAGTATATTTGCACCTGTTATAGCAATGTTGTACCTGTTCAAACATCATATATACAAATAAACTTGAGATAATATAGATATAAATTCAAAATAGAAACAATATGCAAATGGGACAACTTCGCGTCATGCTATATTTTTGTTGTTTCAATGTTCTTATTAATTTACTTATTTTACTAATCATGTGCTTGGAACACTTTGGAAGCTTTAATTGTTTAACACCGCCCTTCATCTTTATTATAGTCTTATCCAAAACTTTGACATTCTCCACAAAGAACCTCAACTGTTCAACTCCATTGTTCGACCCTAATCCCGTAATTTTGATTGTCTTTAGGTGTGATCTCAAATAATCAGGTACATACCATTCCAACCACGATGTCCTGATTTGTTCACAACAAAATGAAAAACCCTAATATAAGAAGAAACAAAATCACCATCAATTATCTCAAATCTACAAACTATTTAGCTGGAAATGATGTTATGAACCATTGACATACCTCAAAGATAAGAACCTCTAGAAGAGGACAACTTTTGAGAAAATCCAACATCATTTCCAGTTCCATCTCCACTATAAGAATCAGCCACTGCAAGACACTGCACAAGAGAGATTTTATAAATGAATTGAAAAGTAATAAATCTAAAAAATATAGTCATTTATGCAATCAACAATAGAAGAGATATTATAGCTTATTAACATGGTAGAACATGATAATGAAAGAGACTTTACGTTGGGAATCCTTCGAAGAAGCTTAAATAAACATGTGGCATAACTAAGGGCAGAGCCAGGATTATCATAAGGGGTGGGATAACAACAAGCAAATTGAAATTAGAATAATATATTGTAAATATAAAAGGAAATTGAAATCGAAATCGAAATTGAAATATTCATATAAATATAAATATAAATACATTACCTGTAGTGCCACCCAAATAGCTAACTTGAGCTCATGTGGCACCTCCTTCCAACTAATGTACCCCGGGAAATTGTGTCAAATATAATTCCCTTAATATCTAAACACTAATAAATGCCATAATCCTATGGAGTTATGCTCTGCAAATTCCTTCCAACCGTTGTGTATCCAAACATCACCAGTTGAAGTTGTCAATTCCACTTTCCATATTTTCCCATGTTTTGCTAGAGGTTCCAAGTAAACGCACCCGGGGGAATTATTGTCCTTCCCCTACTATCTTCTTTCAACCATAGTTATGGCTTAAGTTTTAATGATTTAAGGTCTTTTCGTGCATTTTCTCCATCCTTCGAATGACTCCCCCCAAGGAAAGTGCCCATAATATGTTCAACGAAGTTCTTCTATGCATGCATCACATCCAATACATGGCGCACCGGGTTATTCTTCTAAAAACGCAAGTCAAATAAAATTGTCCTCCTAGACCATGCCTTTCTTGTCTCAATTTCATTCCCAATTGGGGTCTTCTTATGCTTGACATTCTTAAATTTGGAATTCTTACCTGGCATATTAGGGTCACATTCAGAAGATTTACTTTTAATTTTTGAACTCGAAAGTTGTCTCGACGGTAGCCTATGTTCAACCCCGCCCAATAAAAAAATGGAACCTTTCTTAAATCTAAAACTATGAGACATGGGTAAAAACTTCTGTGGCAATGGTCTACAATTTTTGAGCTAAAGGATAGACGAAGAGATTCAGCCTCCTCTCTACAAATAGGACACCCCAAATAACCATGTACTACACAACCGAATAATGTCCCATAAGCTGGAAAATCATGAATTTCCCACATCAACATAGCTTTCAGCATAAACTCTTATTTTTTAAAAGAGTCAAATGATTGCACACCCTCTTCCCATAACTCATTTAATTCTTCTACCAAAGGATCCAGGTAGACGTCGATGTCATCACTTGGTGCCTTTGGCCAAGGTATCAACAAAGCCATCATCAAAAATTCAGGTCTCATACACTGTGAAGGAGGGAGGTTGAGTGGGGCTAGGATCACTGTCCATACACTCTGATTGGTGCTTAGATTTCCAAATGGATTGAAACCATCTGTTGATATAGCTAAACAAATGTTGCGTTATTCTCGAGCAAAATCGGGATACTCATAATTCCTCCTCCTCTAAACAGTAGAATCAATAGGATGACGCATGATATTACCCCCTACTTCTGCCCTAGCATGCCAAGTCATTGCCTCTGCTATCCATAGGACTGTGAAAAATTGCTTTAATCTAGGCCCAATGGGAAAATATTTTAATACTTTTTGAGGCACTTTTGATCTTGTGTCTTCCTTACTAGTAAATTGGACTTATCTAGGTTCATCGCATATCGGACAACGATCGAGATTTTCATACTCCTTTCGGTATAGTATGCAGTCATACACACAAGCATGAATCGATTTATACTTCATTCCCAAACCTTTCAAACTGTTCTTCATAAAAGGATAGTTATTTGGAAGTGTATTCTCCTTGGGTAATAAGACCTTCACCCATTTCAGAAGTCCTATCACACTATTGCCAGACAAATCGTATTACGTCTTCAAACTGTGCAAACCATGGCATGCAAAGTTGTTTGATCTTTCTCATAGTCAGAGTATAACGGTTGGGTCGCCTTAAATTTTAAACTTTGGTAATCATCATCAAGTTTTATTGTGATATCTTCACGATCACTTGAACCTTCTACATCATTAGTAACTTCATTCTCTCCTGCTTCATAAACTCCGTATGCATCATCAACTAAATCCTCTAACATATTATGATCTACGTCATCCCCTTCTACATCTATCCTACTTGTTGAAGGTTGTTGTGAAGGTTGGTCGGGGACAAAAGGAACTTTCAATTCACCGTGAAAACTCCAAAATCGATAACTATCTTGCATACCCAATCTTAACAAATGTAGTTCAACTGTTTTCCACTCAAACACCTTACAATTCTTACACCTAGCACACGCACACGAAAAATCTTCATCATTATGACATCTATTTGCATATTTCACAAATTCGTTAGCACCTCTTCGAAACACATCCCCATTTAATTTGTCTCACCCATCCACTCTTTGTATTTCGGATATCCCATCACAGCTACCACAACTAATCACCTATTAAAGGTACGAAGCATATATTCATGGATTAGTATAAACAAAACTTAGATTTATAGTATGTTTCATTTAATTATGTCTTATTTATATTCAAATTCAATTTATAATAGAAATTTCTATTTCCTCCATCTCCTCTAAAGGGTGAGTGGTCCTATCCCATTCAAGACCGCGTTTTTCTATAATATACTTAACAACTCATACACATTGTTATGATTTGAAAAAAAATTCGACAACATATCCCTGTAGTTCTCCAATTACACAACGTAGATTGGCAAGTGCGAGTGTTATTTCAATTGATCAATTGAAATAACAGTCACACTTGTCAATCTAGTACGTACCTAGAGAACATTAGGATACGACTGTAGAACTTCCTCCAAAAGTAACAACTTTAAGCCACTAAGAATATTATATAGAAATTACACAGTCCCGAACTGTCCAAACAGGAAAATTTGAGAGATCTCATTACAGGGGTAATGTCTCTCGAACGGGTCTAAGGGCTATTGAATGCGTACACATAAGAACTAGAAGGCTAGTATCTATGAACACTATATGTAATTTCAAGTATGTTTCATTTAATTGTCATACTATATATATATATATTGTTCGATATACAAAGTAATTTTCAAAAAAAGTTGAAAAATCCCACCCCCATATGGACAATAATCCAGTGGTCATGCCACTTTTAAAACTAACCAACCCAACATCGATCCACTATAATCCAACAGCAATGTCAACAACAAATGTGTATCCCGTACTCCTTCTAATTCATCTACTCAATTAATTATTTTCATCAATTAAACTAACAATTAAAGTATACAATTATTAATTTACTAATTTACAATGAGGGGCAATCCTACTTTCATAATTAATCATATATTAATTTATTAATTTACAATGAGGGGCAATCATATATTAATTTACTAAAAAATTAATAACCAATCAATTCGTTTACAAGGGAAATTAAGCACAAACAGACACACTACACACACATATACACACATGCGCACATACACACACACACATGCAGCCCCCCACCCCTACCCCATCACCCACCCACCCACCCATCCCTGCCCCCCCACCCTGCCCCACCCCCTTCCCCCACCACACACACACATACGCACACACAACACTACACACACACAAACACACCACACACACACACAAACAACCCCCCACCCTGCCGCACTCCCCTCCCCACCCCCACCCCCACCCACCACACACACGCACATATACACACACACACACACACACACATATATATATATATATATACACACACACATATATATAAATGGAAGAGAGAGAGAGAGAGGGAGAGCAGCGTAGATAGAGAGAGAAAAAAGGAGGGAAGAATCGACGGGGGAAAAAAGAAGGGGAAAGGGTTTTTCATTGCGACATTTGTCACGGACATGTCTCGGTCCTTGACCATGACAATATTATAAGGATTGTCACGGTCATTGACCATGACAAGTATAGTTGTCACGGACTTGTCCCAGTCATTGACTGTGACAAGTCTTTGTCACGGGCTTGTCACGGTCAACGACCGTGACAAAAAACTTGTGTGTTTTTTTATCATGATCAATGATCGTGACAAGGCTAGCCAGTGGAAGGGTGCCAATTTACACATTTTGGTGTAGTGCTGGGTGCCTTGATTTCCCTTAGGTAACCTTTTGGTTTTATGCTCCATCTCGCCATATGAGAAACAAGTACTGGGAAAATTCCATGATGGCACCCACCCTACTGGACCTGGTAGGACTGCTTCCCTTAGCCTTGATATCCCTAACAATCGCGATTACCAAAACCTATGTGCCTCATGTGAGGCTGATCTCTTGATTTTGGACCCTCAGGCTAATGGGCGCCTTACATGTAGGATGACTCTCCTATGTTTCCTCTCTTATCTTTCTAGACTAGATAAATACATTTCCATTGGGACTCTTGTCTCTATTTACCTTTTAAAACTCTATACGATTATAGTGTGGTAAATTAACGTTCGCCACTTGAGTATAAGTAGTGTAAGATGGGTTCCCTAATAGTATCTGCTTAATTTTCTATGTAAACCTGTTGATGAAGAAATTATACTCCTCAGTTCCATCTCCTATGGTGCAAACAAAAAGATTTAGGTGAACTCCTGCTCATATTCCACAATAGTTAATCTCCCCTATATCAGACTTAAGAACTCCCTCTTCTTTTGACCTTTGATGTCTGGTGGAAAGAAATTTCTTTCAAACCTCTTCAATAAATCCCAATTAGTCATGATTCTCATCTTCTCAATTTTAGTGATAGACTCCCACCACTACACTGCAATGCCTCACCCACCAACGTAAAGATGGAAATCATTTGAATCTAAACATCGGTGGACTTAATCATCCTCAAGTACCTTTAGATATCCTTCCTCTACTGATGCTCAATAATAATAATAGGGTTCCCTGCAAACTCTAGCAGTTTATAATTAGAAAAGGCCCCATGTGACCTTATCCGAAGTGGAAATATATGCTAAGCTAGAACTACCACCTGTGGTTGTGGCTAGGGTTGCAAAATGGATGGGTACGGAGCGAATATCATGCTATTCGTTATTCATATCTGATTATAAGTGCACTAATTTCTCAAATTTGGATAATATTTGTGTGCATTTTTATTATTTAATATATATATATATATATATATATATATTGTTCTTATCAAGCATTTGTTTAAGAAATTCCAAATCTTAACAAAAAATTTTTTTACACAACATTCTAAATAATGTAAAATATTTTATTAAAAATGAATAGAAAAATAGTTGAGGATTACAATAAAGTGCTAACATTTAATGTGTACTAAGTGGCACTCAATTGACCAATACCGATACAAATTTGGGTGAATGATAGTTTGAGTTAGAATTTTAGTGAATAAATATAGTAATATAGATTAGGCCCTAACTACACTAAATTGGCAAGACCACTATCTATGAGACATAATGAATATGTCGACCAAATGAGACAATGTCCAGAGTTATACTGACTTTTGGCAACAAAACGATTAATGCAAAATTGAGACATGGTTGTATAATGCTATTAAAGACAATAGACAAATGGATAGAATTTTTTTTATTGTGTTTATACATTAAATAGTTAATGATCTTAATTATTTGTAAAAGTCCGTATTGATAATTATGTTACAAATATATACATACATATATAAGAGATAATATTACGAATACGAATATCAGGAATGGATATCCGTAAATACAGATAGTCCATTTTGAAAACGAGTTATCCAGAACGAATACCTTAGTATTTATATTAGCATTGGTTTTTCCTGGATATTTAATAGTGCTACCCTACTTCGGTCTTTCAGAAATCTATTCAGACATATATCCAAAACAAAGGATTTGAATATCAGACGAATTTAGATATTTGAATGTCCTTTTACACCCCTAACCGTGGCTACTGAAGGTGCAACGACCAATCAAGTGGTGATTGATCTACCAATAATGGCAGTCATGTCCACTGTTGGTGATTCCTATAGTACATGTTGCTTATGTGGCTACTTTTTTGGCCAAGCATCACAATTTCTAGCCCTATTGGCAACCAATCGTCTTCTCCTTCCTCGTGTATTTTCCGTCTGAAAGAAAATCAAGAATTTCTATTAGCTAGGGATTCATAAATAAGAATATAATGAGTCTTATATACAATAATAATAATAAAAAAAAATTAAAGAACTCGATGCATAAGGTAACGAAAATCCCATGAACCTAAGACTCTAGAACTTGGGATGTGTGACACCCCGCTTAAAATAATAACGGGTGGCCAACCCTATACTAAAATAAATCAGGAATCTCAAGTGGATCATTCTCACCATCTACTGATGATACCAAATAAACCTAGCTAACTACCCAATACTACAATAAGCGGATGCCAAAAAAAGTTTAAAAACATACAATGAACATCGTACCAATAATATAATAACTACTGAACATGATAAAATGTACACACGTACCACGATAAAAGGAGGTACGCAAATTAAAACCTAATAAGTACAACAAAAGAAAATACCCGAATATGCTTTCGGGTCAGAGACAATACCACATCCCGAGGAAAGAAATATTAAAGTGCTACAAATATAACCCTTGGGTATAAACCCGATATACAAAATGAATCGTTAACTAGATTTAAAAAAGATGGGAAGCGGCTATAACAAAATCCCGCAATAGTCCGCATCTCCTACAGCTCCAAGGACACTGGGAGGAGAAACATCAATGGCGTCCTTGTGGGGGGACACCTATAATATTACAATATATGTATAGCAAGAGAGCAATATAAACGGGTTAGAGCTCGAGGTTGAAAACATATTTTAGCAACTGCATTAAAATGCATAATAATTATAAATGCACAATTCCATGATTAAAGTGGACTCTCACTCTCGTGGAACTCAAACTCACCCCTCGACTAAAGTGCGCACCTAAACGTATGCACATGAACCTCAATTAAACTACCCGACACTTTCTAGGGACAATTTAATCTTAATCTACGCATATTCTACAACCGCGTAACCCACTATCTAAAATATAGCCCTAATATTCTCATTCTAACATAACTTAAGTTTACACCCGAACTTATGTGTTAACGTATATATATACATACATATATCTTACAGGAATTCATCGGTTTCTTCTTATTAACTTAAACAAGTTACTAGCATCAAAATAGTCACACATCATCTTTATATACTTATAAAGTAATGTTTCACCATAACGCATAACCCTAGTACCAAGAACTAAACTTCTCCTTACTCCCAACATTGTGCTACATTTCGTGCGTTGGGAGTCTCGCAAAGAGAAATCCAAACAAGGACCCCCCGATACACTACTCCTTGACAATGTTGATCGTCGAGATCCATTATGCCCTCAACAAACAACACATGACCTCAGCTACTTATTATGAACTATCTCTAAGTACATAAATAATATATCGCAAAAAATCTTTAGGGTCTATATAACATTACTCTAGTTATAGAACACGGTCAATCAACCCTAACAAAAACGTACACATAACACACGTAACGAACATTTAAAATATCCAGAACATATTCACTTATAGGATATACACACACACACACACACACACACACACACACATCACAATGCTATCATCTTCTAGGAATTACTCACTTTATCCTGGGTTACCAGCCACCGGACTATTATCATAACACCCTGGTAATCAAACAAATCACAATGTATGGGAAGGGGTCATAGTTTTGAACCTGAAAGTGAGAACGAATCATACCCCAGACTTCTCACCCAGAATAAAATCATGTAATAAATAATGGACGACTATGACCTGGGGACTATACGCTCCCTGCTCCTCAAGCCAGGGGACTCACCCACATCGCGTAACTTTCCGTGATAGCACTGGAGGGGTATGCTCACACAATAAGTATATATATCATTCACACTAGATATATATGCGATCACATCATATATACAAACCATCACACAAGGTATATACATTCACGCCATATATATATATACTATATCATGTCCGTATGTATAAAAGTAATGAATTCGGCTATATGTATATAACACTCATTATACTAACCGACGCTATAACACATACTTTCCAAATTCATTTCATAATACGATCCCTCACTTGAAACTTACTCATCCATCACACCTATGATATGAACAGTCTCCCAATTTGATCAACATTACGGATACTATCTCATAAGTGAATGTATATAACAATCATCATTCACACGCCCTTTATATCCGTTTGCACATCGATATACAATAATTATCCCGGCTATAAGTATGAACACAACTTATTCTAGTCGGTAATATATTTAATCTTTCTCAATTAAATTTTGGTTCAGTTAATCATAAGAACCCTTACCATTACAGGGTTTACGATTACTCCTTAAGTTTAACATCTTTAAGGGAACACGACCTCTCTCCCATTGGTCCTCAATCATATCTAAGTAAAAATCCCGTCGCTAGGGGGATTCAACACAACTGTCAAGATAACAACTCCAAATAATACCTTCACAACCACCTCAATGAGTTCCCAACGTCACATCATATAATAACTCACATCAAATCTCCAAGTAGGATTCCTGTCGCTAATATGATTCTCACTAAGTCGATGCGACAACCCCATTATGTACCTTCCCAAGTAATTCAGTATGTCCCCAAGATCACATTATATGAGAAACTCTTAATAAATATCCAAAACGTATTTCTTGCACCATATAAGGATGTTCCTAATCAATAAACCCAATCGAAACGGAGTAAAACTCACTCTTGAAAAACTTCACAAAACAACCCTGTTTCCGAATTGTTTCGGCCCAGTCTGAATCGATTTGGTCCTAAAAGCGAATCGCTCGGTCCAAAGGACCTGTAAGTCTGTCTTAGGACGAATCGATTCTATTTTGGGTCCGAATCGATTCGGTCACACAGACCTGTAAGTCTGCAACATTCCGAATCGATTCACAAAGGGGGCGAATCGATTCGGCCTGTTCAACAAGCTACGAAATGACTTATTTCTTCAAAGCCCAAATTTACAAAACCCAAATACATCATCTTCCAACCCTCAATCTTCAACCCAAACATGTTTCTAATATCAAAACTCATTATATATTAACCCAACTAATTATACAACATAAAATCCATATACACACACCTCAAATGCAATATTTAACCAAAATCTAGGTTTTGGCATTTTAATCCAAAATCCATATTTTTGTCCACAAATCATTAAATAAATTACACACATAGATTATTTAGCAAGTTTAATCCCTTTCCTCAAAGTTGTAGAGTCTGAATCTTCCTCGAAATCACGGATTGGCCGAAGCCTCCAAGCTTTTCTCCTCTTTCTCACATTCCTTTCCTCTTCTCTCTCTCTAGGGCTTTCTCAATCCCAAGAACGAGATTGTTATCTCATGTAGGCTTTATAAACAATATCTCAAAAATACCCAAATTTAAATGATAATACACACTTTAAATGACTCGTTTACCTCTATTCGAGTCAAACTAACTTAAAATATTTCGGAACCCAAATAAGACCCTGGGACAATCATTTTGACTATCTCGAGCCGTCCCGGATCAACCGTGCACTCAGAATCGTCATCCAAAATACTTTACAACATCCTCAAATTTTGACCTCAATTATCAAATTTAAAATTCTCCAATTTAAATAAATTTCATTTCTCCCAAAATAATTAAATTCTCAGTCCTCAAAATCACGGGGTATTACAGGATGCTATGATACCAACTGTAGAACTCCCTATTTTCCACGTATCGAGTTTTCAAGGCTAAAAAATGAAGATAGGGTTCGTAAAATAAATTTGTACATTCTCAATATCATAAGAATAATGATAAAAGACTACAATTAAGTTTAAACCATCTGATGAAGTGAAATATAATTACTGAATAAACCAATTGTCTCCATATCCCTAATAAAGTAAATAAACGTCATCTCAAATCTCACGAATAATACCAATAGAAATAAATAAATTGGGACCAAAATGATTTATACAAATATTTTAATCAAATGAGTCTAAATACGAAATAACTGAAAGAAAATAAAACCTAATATAGGAATGGAACTGACTAGATAATGGAAGTGGCAATTCTGATTGATCAACCTTATTACTCGTTAGTATGAACATTTAGAAAATATTTGGATAAATTTTGGGTCAGATCATGAAAGTTAAAAGAAGTATCTTACTATCACGTGCAACATATACCTCACCCCGCATCATAAGTGAAATAAGATACAAGAGTGTCCCAACCCAAGACATGACCATACTCATAAGTCTCATTTACTAGGTCATAAAGTAAACCATTCACTATCTTTAAACTACATTATAATAGAACTTGTTAGATATATAAAGAGTATCACTCGGTATAATACCCACTCATGTCACCCGAGCAATCCAATATACATAATATCAAAATACACACAATAGCGTTACATAATGTATTTAAGTAACATGTCTGTCACCAGACTATAAAATTTAATTATAAGTCTCAAAAACCACATAAAGGGTTCAAACTTTAGGGACCTTATTATACCTCTAACGATAAATCCGTAAGAGTCCTGCACCTAATAGATTTAAAACATGTACATACAAAAAAATAGGGGATCACTGGGCAGTCACACCATTGATTAATCACATTCTAAATCATCTGATGGATCAAGTCATCTGGTTTCCATGTCGTGAGACCGTGACCAATTGAACGCATGATGATATACATCATCCTCCACACAACCTAATACATTAGCCTAGAGAACGATGTCTGACACCAAATCCATTTAAATCCACACCCTAATTGATAGACTCCCCAACATGGTATGTTAACATCCAGATTCAATTTATATAAAAACAACACAATATATACATAGGATATCGCATCACAGTCGCGTACCCAATTCTCGTTCAAATATCCAAAATTGCATATCCCAATCATTCGTTTGTTTTCTCGCCCTATTTCCCCAGTTAGGTATTTTACAAGGATTTCTCATTCTTATACATATATATATATATATATATATATATATATATATATATATATATATATATATATATATATATATATATATATATATACTAGGGTATGCCCGTGCCTGAGGGCACGACGAAAAATTTTAAAATACGTAATCGTAAAATGACAAATATTTCCAAAGTATAAAATTGCGAAGTGTCAAAAATTTCGCTCTTCAACAAAATATTGAATGTGTAAACAATTTAGTCAATATAGTCAAACTCTCCTTAAGGGTGTTCCCCTAAACATGTGCCTTCGTCTTTGATTCTACAAACGGATCACAACGTCCTAAATCTTAAGGGTGTTCAAATTTGTTCCCATGGTATTTTGTCCCCCATGTCGATGGCGAGAAAATAAATTTATTCCCGTGATAAATTAGTTTTCGTAATCTGTAATTCATCATTTCTAAAAACTCTATTCAAACTCAATTTACCCTCTTATCGATTTTACGAAAGGCATGTTTAGTAATAGTTATAAAACACATGCAAAATTAAAACCTTTTTAATAATGTTATATATAATGCACATATATAGTAATATATTGACATCTTAAGTAAATATTTTTAAATCTAAAATTAGTTTCACTCACACTTTCAGATGAAAATTCTATTAATATATTTTATCCCATGATTGTTTATAATATTTTTTTCAATATATATATTATGGTCAATCGACTTTCATGTTTTCTATTATCTAAAGAAAATGTTGACAAATAAACTTTATTGAAAAAATGCAAATATAAAATAAAATTTCAAAATAAAAAAAACATAATAAGAGCCTACCTCTTTTAAGAGTTATACTTTGCAACAAATGTTTAAAAAAAATTAATAATAAAAACATAATATAATTGAATAAAAAAATTTAAAACGTATTCACAAAATGAATAAAAATTTATAATTGATTAAACATAATATAATGAAAAACAAAAAAAAACATATTCAGTTAGATAAAATAAATAAATAAAAGTTTAAAACGTAATATAATTGCTACAAAACATATTCACAAAACATAATTGCAGTAGCTACAAATCAAAATGTTTTCCACCAACAATGTGTAAGACCACTGTAAAGAAATCACAACACCTAAGAAAGCACACATACCCTAAGAAACTGTCAGCTGCAGAATATGGATCATGCATTCCACTTCAACCAAAGAAACATACAAATTTTCACAATAAATTCTAAAACAATAAGACACCAAATCGAGCACCCAATGTGGATATTTTTCAAACATTTGGCATGCGTATAAATATATTCACACTTTCAACACATTACTGTCTTCAATTTGTCAAATAAAAATTCTCTAATTTTTAACACCTAAACATCAAATATATCAGCAAAACTAAAAATCAAAAGGTGTAAATAACTAGATCAGGATAGAGGAAAGTGCAGGGGAATCTCAAATTTTAATGGAGAAACAAAAGCTCCATTTTTTTAATGGAGTCCATGATGTGGTCACGAAGGAGGCAAGATTTGGCCTAATCCATTCCATTTCCTCCGTCTTGTACCTGAACAATAGAAACAGAGAATAGCTATGGAACAACATAAACGAACTGAGAGAGAAAAAAAACTCGAACTGGCAACCCACTTCGTTAAAGAGGGTTTGTTCGTGATTTTAGTACCTGAGTTCGTGATAGAGGGCACAACCCACTTCGTGGACCTCACAACACACAACACAACTCTGACATTAACAGTCTCCACCCACAACACAGCTCTGACATTAACAAACCGTAAAAATTAAAGATCCACTAACAAATCAACCATAAGAGAAACATAATAGAGAGATACAGATGTAGAATGAGAAATATCTTCGTTTCCCCTGTTAGAAGTCGAGAATCTTAAATCGATTCATATCTTCCAAAAAAAAAGTGATTTCAGTCCGAACAAAAAAATTGATTCAAATATTAATACACATTGATTGAACCAACACATGACATATATAAAGCAGTAGAGCAAACTAAAAAAAAATCCAACACAGAACATCCATGGGAAAGAAGTTCGGAGAGAGAGAGAGAGAGAGAGAAAGAGAGAGAGAGTGAGAGAGAGAGAGAGAGAGATGCGTGTATGGGGGGGACTGAATATTAGAGTTGGGTTTATGCGTGTATAGGGGACTGATCACACCTACTACTTCTCCTTCCACTCACAAATCGAGATAACTCCCCACACGCACCGTTTACCCAACAGTACCCACTCCCTTACACCTGCTACTACGCACGCACAAATCGTAGCCCCACCTTGAGGATGAAAATGGTTACGAACGCAAGCTTGGATTAAGGTCCCACACCTTCACCTCCGCCTGGTACTTTAAAAGAAAGGTAGCTATGTTCAAAGTGAGAGAGAGAAAGGATTTGAAATTAAAGAAAGGGTGGGTGGGTGAGAGCTGCGTTCAGAGAAAGGGTTGAAATTAAATTGTAGGGCGGGTGAGAGCTGCATTCGAATTAAATGATTATTGGTTCACATGGCTCGAGGTCTGATAAATTAAGGAGTAAAGGAGCTCGAGGTCTGAGAAACTAAACAGGTTGGAGCAAGGGTGGATGTATAGTGTAGCAGACTAAATTTTTTTAAAATATTCCTTTGAATGTTGTGCACCCTTTTTCGTCAAATTTATCCCAACCATCCATTCGTTCCTTGCATTCTACCTTATTTTTGAATTTTGAAAGAACGGGAGAAATAAGTTAGATTGAGTGAAAGAGAGAGGAAACTTAAATTTTTAAGGGATAAAATAAGAAATATATAATTTATGACATATATAAGTTTTATACTTTATTATATAGATATATAAGAATGAGAAATGCTTGTAAAATACCTAACTGGGGAAATATGGCGAGAAAACCTTTGTCTTTATGTAATCAATTAAGCTTAACTAAAGTTCAAAGGAATTCTAAAATAGAATAAATAATTAAGAAAAAATTAAAAAATAAAGACAGGCTTATACCCCTGCCAAACTTCTCCAGCTGCCATAGGGGCCTGGTCCAATTGCTATAACGGCCCGAAGGTGTTATATTGTGTTGAGTTCCCACTATGGCGGGGGTCTCTCCGTCTCTTCAAACTCTCATAAATTTTCCTATTCGCAACCCAATTAAATTAGTACGAACCATCCACCATTAACAGTCCTAAAAACTTTAATTTATGTCCAAACAACGTTTTGAATAATCCACGAATTCCGAATATAATTCCTCACAACATAAGTTCACCGTCTACCAAGCAGTATGCTTCAAAATATTAAACTTTAATGAGGCTAAATTAATGGTTCATTAACATATTTGGTTCCACCGTTAATTATGTCTCTTTCATGACAAAGATGTCATCTATATATAAAGCTGATTCCTACACATGGGCTATAACATCAACAACCATATTTCAACACAGGTTAACATGTGTTTTATCACAACATTAGCTAAACTGGCTTTTAATACCCAATAAAAGTTTGTAACTCTAATCCACATTAACCTAATATAAAATACAATTAAATAGCAAATTATCACCCTCACATATACTTTTAATCCTAAATAAATTAAATATCAATCAAGATATAAAATAGTTACAAATTATATAATGGTGAATAAATATATTTCGTACCTGATTACGAAGGTGTATAATATATTCTATTGTGATCTCTTAGCTCCTCTCAAAAGGAGTGTTAATGTTCTCCCAATACTCTTATGCTGTTATGGTTTACGTTTTATGTTCAATGTAATTAATCAATGAGAGTTAACACCACTTATTTACCCTTAATCCCGCAGTTCCAAAAAAGCCTAATTTTTGGCCTCCGTGTGAGCTCAAAAAGCTATCGAGATTGACCCAAAACTTAACCCAAAGGTATATCTTCCACTGGGACCCAAAACCTACCACTAAAAACACATTTATAGGCCTATATACTACTACCCAAAACTTAATCCAAAGATATTAAATCTGACACATTTTTGGCACAGTTTAAAATCGTGTCAGATTTTTCATTTTCTAGCATCCTTTTGGCATGGTTATAAAGCGTGCCAAATTGTTTTATAAGCGTACTCACATTTTATAATTTGTTACGATTTTGGCATGATTTTAAACCGCGCCAGATTTTTCAATTAATAAAAAAATAATATTTGGAAATAAATCTGAAAAATCAACAATTTCCAAATTTGGTAGGAAAAGTATTTATTATTTGCAAAAGAAAATCAAGAAAATTCACAAATTATGAATATCACACCTTGTTAATAAACTAATGTACATACAAACTTCAAAATATTACAAGTTTTAATAGTTCCCAGATAAAAAAAATTGGTCAGAGTTTCCTCTATTTTTGGAGCATTCCAAAACCTGCTAATATAAAACGTGTCAATATAAAGCCCACACGACCATAAAATATTATAATAAAATTACAAAAGCCCGTATGGCCATAAAAGTAAACAATAAAACTACTAAAGTCTGCACGGCCATAACACAAAAAATAGAATTCTGAATATTAACGATGCCCTATTGTAAACCATTAACTTCTTTGTGTGTTCCACGTAGATAAAAGCTAGTGACTGAATGTTATCCTGCAAAAAAATAGGACATAAAAAAGATATGATATTAGTAACCAGGTAATTTAAAAAAAAATTGTATTCAAGCTGAAAATTTTCATAATATACAAGTTACAATTATTATTATATTCTCAAACTAGAAGTTTCGTGACTACGTTGTCAGTTAATAGAGTTACATTAGTCTCATACAAGGTGTTAGTTCCTCTTACGGGGCCGTTTGTTGGTTGATTTGGGTATTCTCCCTTCAACGACTTGTTTTTAAGTTTAATATAGATATTTTCAAATTATCGTCATATTCTCAAACTGAGAGACCCGTGACTACGCAGTTAGTTCCTATGAGTTACATTGGTCCCGTGAAAGGTGTCCATGCCTCTTATGGGGCCGTTTGGGGACTGGTTTGATTTTTCACCCTTTAACGGCTTGTTTTTAAGCGTAATCTAGATATTTTCAAATTAGCATCATACTCTCAAACTGGGAGACCCGTGACTACACGGTCTGTTCCTATGAGTTAAATTGGTCCCGTTCGAGGTGTTAGTGCCTCTTACGGGGCCGATTTGGATTTTTACCCTTTAACGGCTTGTTTTTAAGAGTAACATAAATATTTTCAAATTATCATCATATTCTCAAACCGAGAGAACCGTGACTAAGCGGTCAGTTCCTACGAGTTACATTGGTCCCGTACGAGGTGTTAGTGCCTCTTACGGGGCCGTTTGGGGGATGGTTTGTTTTTACCTTTTAACGACTTATTTTTAAGCATAATATAAATATTTTCAACTTATCATCATAGTCTCAAACCGGAAGACTAGTGACTACATGATCAGTTCATACGAGTTACATTAGTCTCATATGAGGTATTAGTGCCTCTTATGGGGCCGTTTAAGGCGGGTTTGGATTTTCACCCTTTAACGACTTGTTTTTAAGTGAATCTAGATATTTTCAAATTATCGTCATATTCTCAAATTGAGAGACCCGTGACTACGCGACCAGTTCCTACAGGTGTTAGTTCCTCTTACGAGGCTGGTTTGGTCTTTCACCCTTTAACGACTTGTTTTTAAGCATAATATTTATTCAAATTATTATCATATTCTTAAACCGAAAGACCCAAGACTGCCCGGTCAGTTCCTACGAGTTACATTGGTCCCGTGCATGGTGTTCATGCCTTTTAGGGGAAGCATAACACTTTATGAGCTTTACTCAATAGAAAGTACTTATAAAGTTATAATGAACTCTCTATAACTATTTAATTAATCTAAGCACTTTGCTCTGAATATAATGCAATGTCAAGGTGCACTTGCATTTCGACTATTTCACTTTTTTTATTAGAAGAATTTTTTTATTAGATCAAAATAGGGAAAAGATGAATTGATTTCTTCATGGAAAAAGATTTGAGAGATCTTCATCATCTATTAACTTTAAAAGCATGCTGGGAGGAAATTTCTGTAATTTTTTGAATAATCCGATGAATAATTAACTTACCATTCATAGAAATACCATACAAAACTCACTTGTTTCTTCTTTTCCATAATTACCACACTATAGCAACTGGAAACATTGGAATTAGAAATTTAATAATAGCGTTCTTAGAAGATCTGTGCCACCAGGTCATCAGCATTGAATTAAGAATTCTAAAACTTAACTTGATACCAATTTACCTCTTGAAAACCACCCCACTTCCATTAATCCCACTACAACATTCCATGCTTGAGTACTTAATTCCACTACTACATTACATGCTTGAGTACCTAATCCCACTGCTGTATTCCATGTTTGAGTACCAATTTACCTCTTGCAAAAACAGTAGCGAATTTTTTAGCTTAGACACATAAAAGATGGCTCAATGTGTCTATATAACTGAAATGGTGGCATGTATATTGGAGAAAGATGGGGTCATGTTGAACGCCACCCCACTCAAACACATCTTTTAAATTCAGAGTGGGATAATAGCGTTATGTACATTTTTATCTATGTGCGAACTGGTATAATCAGTAGTTAAAATATGTTTGAGAATATTTCATGAAACAAATAAATGAAACATTAAACATAAATTAAAGCTCAACATAAGGTGTCTCGATAACATTATAAAATACTAGAATTAATATTTGGTGGGGAACATTTCTATCTCAACCGAGAGACCTTTCTCTCTAATAGTTGCCTCTTGCATCAAGTATTGCCAGACATCGATAATTAATTCCGAAGGGGGAAATTACGAAGAAAAAGGCAAAGAAAAATCAATAACTGCAACAAGTTCAATGTATGATAACTCAAAAATGAAATATAGTACTGAAACTTCATTAATTGTACACCAACTCTACATGAGCACCATAATTTGGAATTCAAATTAGCAAAGTGTGAGTCTATGCAAAAATTTTGTTCTCATCACTTCCAAGATTTAACCAACTAAGAGACAAAAGCTACTGCATTAAGTATTCACCATATAAATAGGCTCTCAAATTTTTTTAATTAAATTTCCCTTCAACGCATACCATATAATGCAGATAAAAAACAAATGATATGTCCAATGCAGAGAACAAAATTAGTAAAAAATAAATATGTCAAGCTTAAATCTCCATAAGGACAACTCGCTACGAAAGAAAAAAAAATGAATGAAAAATATTTATATGTGTAAATACAGAAACTCATAGAGTACACGAGGAAGAAAGTGGATTTAAGAATAACAAAGAAAAAATGACATAAAAATTGTTGGTTAAGCAATACCACCGGTTAAACAACTAAAACACCATCAAATACCCACCAAGTTATAAAATTCAAGCAGCCCCGGGACAAATCATCTCCAAATAACACATCCTGGTAGAAAAAGCAAACGACGACACCTTCGAGCATGACGTGCACACCCAATTAGTCCTCTCCTACCGCCACAAACCCACCACAAACATCAACCACTATCGACAAATAGAGCCTCACAATGACATCTCCAAGGGGACTAAAACGGAGATTCAAAATGTTACTGAATCGGAGATTCAAACCCTGACCCATTTTCTAATATATCCAAATAAGAATTAGTAATAGTCATGTGAAATTCAAACCAAAATCTAATTTAATTTTTTAATATTGAAGGTACAACGTCAATTAAATCCGAAACCAAAACCAAAGCACCAGTGATGCGTTAAAATTGCATTGGTATAAAAAATGTGAGGGATAACATGTATCAAAATGATGTGATTGTAACATAATATCCGGACCATCGAATATATCTCCAAAAGATAACCCATCGAATGTCAGGATAATTTCCCTAATCGAAACCCAAATGGCAACCAAATTTCCCCCTTAAACAAAAATCACGTCACTCATCAATCTACTAATATCCCATACATAACCATCTTAACCATCTAGAGCTCAAATGTGTATATTTTATGATAGATGTATACCCAACTTAACCATTCTAAGGCTCAAATGTAAGATTTTAGATTTAGCATCAGAAATAATTCAACAATCCATGAACAATGTGTATATTGAATTGTTTCCACAAATCAAGAGCTCAAGCTAAACCAAATACTTGCATTGGTTTCAGTATTTTTTTAGATAATGATAATGTTACCTGGTAACATGAGATTAGGGGTTGGCCCATAAACAAAGAATTAAATGCTTGAAAATGTTTAAGAAATGGGTAATTTGGTTATGGGAAAAGTGAGCTGTTGATTGTTGAAGAAATGGGCGATGATGATGAAATATGAGTAATGGAATGAAATATGAGAAACGATGATGAAATATGAGCAACGACATGAAAATGGGTCATAGCTGTTTAACGACATGAAAGAAAAATGGTCCATACCTGTTTTGTTCGATTTCGTGGATAGTGTGGTTCCGGGAGTAGCGATGATGAGGCGCGGTGATGATGATGAGAAGCGATGATAAGCAGAAGCATGGAGAGAGAGAGAGACAGTTAGGTTAGAATGTTTTGGTCCCCTCTTGAAATTTTGGTCCCCGCTTGAAATTTTCGGGTGGTATATTTTTTAATCAAACGTACTCATATTTGGCACGGTTTAAAACTGTGCCAGATTTTGGCACTATTTTAAACCGTGTCAGATTATGATAAAACTGCGCCAGATTCTGGCACGATTTTAAATCGTGATATAATCTCCTTACCTCAGCGTGCCATATTTACATTTTTGGTGTAGTGAAATACAAATAACACCTTGCAAACCGCAATCAACAAGAGAACTAAATATAAACTCTCTAGTAATCACGAGTATAATGCCTAAATGGATTTTTGTTTTATTCTTTATCACATACGGGTATTGGATTTAGAGCTTTGCTAATTAAGGAGTTGATATAGGGACTTTGGCTCAAATGGGTTTTTATTGGAGCTTCGCTTCAATGGAGTTTTTGGAGTTTAAAATTCACACCTTGAGATGGGTCTTGGTTTCTCTCTCTAGAAACCCAAGAGTTTGTTTTTAGTTCTTGATGCAAATGATATTTGGATTTTGTATCTTGACTAAAAATATGCTTTGGGGGTTGAAACTTTACTCAAATGGGTTTTAAGTTTTGAAAGTTTTCTTCAATGGAGATTTTGGGTCTATATCTCACACGTTTGGAAATGAAACTTGGTTTATCTCTCTAGAAAGCTCAAGTATGAGGGACACAAGCTTTGGGATTAAAATTTGATCCTTGGACGATGTTGTAGGAAGGTTGTGTGTTTGAAGAAGGAAACAAAATGATCCTTTTATAAGTTTTTAAAAAACTTGGAGTTGCATGGTACTATGGTAAATTCAAGAACTTTTGGAATTTGAAATTTGAAAAGTATTTGTTGGATTTTTGGCCACTTACTCACTGTAATACCCCGTAATTTTTAATGACTTTTAAAATAAGTTAAATTAAATGTTAATGGAATTAATTTTAAATTAATTAATTGGGATTAATCCGAATTTTATATTACTTGTGGATATTGAAATATATAATAATATGAATATTACTTAGTGATATTTAAGTAATATATGAATATGATGTTATTTATATTGTCGTGAGTTACTTATATGGTAATTATGAACATTAGTCGCGACGCGGTATGGGACGTGTCAGGACTAATTTAAATAAATAAAAAGGAAACATTATTTTATATCAACCTTATGGTCATTTCGAGTGTGCCGTTGCATCTAGAAGGGTCGAAATAGTTAGAAAAGTCTATTCGAGTGTTAGATTTGGGTCTCGGGTGAATTAGGAGATGAAAGAACACCCCGAAGGGGCATTTTAGTCATTTTATTTGGGAGATGAATAGTAATTTTTGGATTTGTCTTATTATAAAGATGATGGATTATAGGAACGTAGGTTCATTTCATTTGATCACAAAATACTTGAGAGGTATTAGTGTGAGAGAAAGTAAGGAGTTTCTTGGGAGGAGAAGAGGTTGATTAGGAAGGAGGAGAGACTTTTGGGACAAGTCTAAGGGGATTCACCACCTTCTACCACCAGCACCACCACCGGAAAGTTACCAAAAAAATTAGGAAAGGATTCTACACCATCATCACCAAAGGTTCAGACCTACATAATTAAGGCAAGTGTAATTCTTGCTTTATTTTATTACTTACAATATCCATGCTAGATAGGTTAAGTAATAAGTATGAACTTACATGATTTAAGGATGAACTATGGAGTTTTTGTAATTTTTTCTTGATATGGAAATTAGATGGAATAAATCTCTTTCTATTTGAAGAATTTAATCCATTAATTTTGAGTTTCAAATGATAGAAGAAGTCTGAGTTATTATGATTTTTGGAGAAATAAGAACATATGAGAATTCTCGGAATAATAGGATTTGATCCAAAATTTTTGATGATTTTAGTTTGTTTGATTATTAGAATTTGATCATATATCTTTCTATATCAATTAAGATTAATCAAGAGAAGTTTTGGATTGATTTGTGTTGGTTTTGATGAGAAAGAAAATGGATAAAAAGCATGAAAAAAATTATTGAAAAGGACAAACATTATATGATAATTTGAGGTCTGTTTTAAGAGGAAATAGGTAGTGTGCTTGCGTGTGTTTGTATAAAATCAAGTTCTGCACAACTTTATAGTTTTAAGTGCTTTCAAAATCGGAGCAGAAAAGCCTCAAAATTATAATTTTATATTTCTGGCAGAATGTACCTTTATCGAAAAAAATTGAAAAATGGTAATTTGGCCCATGGTGAGATTTTATTAATTTTGGTACATTAACAAGGAGAGAGGGACTTAGGTTAATGTTGGAAAAATTATTTGGATTTGAGGATTAAATTTTTGTGAGAGATATCTATATAATTATATTACGATTTAGAGGAGAATAATCGTTATATCAAGTATAGGTAATATTGATGATATATTTACGGGTACTTGGGTCGGATAAAATATTATGTGAGTGATAACTACATAAAAATAATATGATGATAATCATGATTACAAGTGTGGGTAGTATTCAATAAATACGATGGGTTCTTGTGATAGGATGAATTCCTACTATGATATAGGTAGTGTAAGTACCTAATTTTATATACGTAGATGATAATGCCTATTTAATTGATCGATAATTTATGTGTATGACATACCTAGCTTACTTGCTATCGACGGGAGGTATACGCGTGAGGGCAGTCTTATCCTGATGAATATATGGGACCTTCGACTTTTCGCTCGAGAACATAGGACTTAGGTCGATTACCATTAGTGAGAACAATGGCATAAAACGGTCATTTGGGTTCGTAGGTATATGCATAGCCCAAAGGCTTAGGTCGATTACCATTTGTGATTTGATATTTGTGGTTCGAGGGATCTTTACCGAACCTATGTTCTCCTATACAGTGGCGAGATGTATTGGGAGAAGATAGCCGAGTAATGCAACACCGCAACTGTGTCTCGGGGTGCAGTATAGTATATATATAATATAGTGAATGTATATATATACATGTGATGATATCTACTATGTGGCTAAAGTATAAATGTAAGATAGTTACGTATGAGAACACATAATTGAATTGAATTAATAAGGGACTTATCCATGTTGAATCTAAATGGATATATATGTTTATAACATAATTATATGTATTATAGGGTTAATACGTGGGAATGAATTGGGTTAAAAAGAATGGATACAATGGGTTAATCTAGTTAGATTGGGAATTATAACTAGAATGGTTTAAAGGTATGTTAGGTGTGCACTCTAAATGAGAGGTGAGAATCTTAAGAGAGAGACCGATAATCTAACATGTATATTATAAGTGATAAATGTTGCAATTATTCACTTGCTGTTTTCAAAACTATTTTTACCATCGGGCTCTGACCCGTTTCCTTGCATATTCTCTTTTCTCTCTCGTGTCGTTGTGTTACATTTACTATTGTTGGGATTTATGTATTGAGATATTTTTTGGAAAGTATATTCCAGTTGCATTTAAATTCTATTGTGATATCTATTCAGTTTATTGTTGTTGTGGAATGGAATGTGTAGAATTGTTCGAAATGGTAGAATGAAATTTTTATTGGAAAGTTTTTAACACCAGCTTAATTGAGTATTAGGTGATAGGAAAATATTTTCGATAGTGATGCTAAGAATGAACCAACTGTATATCCTGATTTAATTGGGTATGGGACTGATCACCCGATATTTAATTAGGCGGGGTGTTACAGTCATTTTGAATCAACATAAAAATTTACAAAACCTTCTTTCTAAATACCAATTTTGAGGTAGATCAATTTAGGCAGTTTATAGAGGGTTTGTTGTAATATACACAATGTAAGCAGACAATCTAAGTTAGTTAAAGTGCCTCACTTAATGTATAGGATATTTTGGGTTTGTTATGTTTTTGGGGAAGTGTTGGTTGGTTGGATTGAGGAACTACATGATCCTAAAAGTTCATTTACACTATTACAATCATTCCCTGTTATTGTTCCAAAATGGAATTCAATTTGACGGTCCATATCTAGTTATCCTGCTCGGACGTTTGAACTAATCAACTTTGCGAGTTACTTTCTAAAAACATAAACTAGCCATGTGTAGTAAATCCGGCAATGTTTTAAAGCGTCCTTAGTGTACGTGGATAACATCAGGTATAAAAGTGGGGCAAAATGGGTCTCGCCTTGTTTCAAAACAAAAATTGCTTCATTTCCTAAGAGAGAGATAGAAGCCCAACCATCCAGCTTCCCATCAAGATTCTTCTGCTTTCCTTTGTGAAAACTAGTTTCCTTTCTAAATTTCTTCGGTACCTTCGCACAAACTCTTTTTTTTATTCGGTACGAAGCTTTTCTTTTTCTTTTGGTGGTTGTGTTTATTTATTCTGAGGTTTTCTTTAATTTCTAGTATCCTTCTTTATGTTTCTTGTTTTTTTTCTAGAGTGGGGGATTGCTAGGTTTTTTTCTGGGTGTATTGTATTGCTAGGGATTTTTCAGGTGTAGTGGTGGGTTCCTTATATGAATGAATCATATAGTATTTCGAAACATATTTACGACCTTCACAAACTATACACGAAGCCTTTTCTCATATGTTTCCCCTCCTTTGTAAGTTCTTCACCTGAGAGACAACCCCAAAACCCAATTGTGTTCTCACATTAACTTTATCTATCGCGTCAACCCCTAAACCCCCAAGTGTTGAATATTGTACATATGAGTTTCATACTTTAGAGAGTTTAGATGGTGCAAACATCTGGGAAGGAGGAAAGAATTACGTGGGTACTAGCAGCACCATAGTTTTTGTGAAGTTAAACTCTGAGGAAAAAGCTGTGTTGGAAAAAATAACCCCTTACACATCTCCCGTAGTAGTTAATATTATAGATAAGGAAATGGACTTAGATGAGGTTCTTGCCCCTGATTTTAACCCAAATACCTCGAATGCCAAGTGATACAGAAGCGTCGTTCGAGCTAAAGACTTGGTCGATCTGAGGGCCTTGTATTCTAGTGTCTAATAGAATTCCTGATAGAGAGGAGAGAGCCTATGACAAGAAGAATAGTGATAAGGTTTGTTTCCATCACTGGGCTCTTCAAGTATAAGTTCTTATGCCCCTCGATCCTTCGATTAGGTCTATTTTGAAGGGATTTGGACTGACTCTCACCCAACTTCCCCCTAATGCCTATAGATATATTATAGGGGCCATGATCCATTGGAAACATTATGGGGGCTTTTACATAGATGGGGATATATTTAGGTTTGTATACGGCTTAAAGGAAAACTATAGGAGACCTTGTTACTATTATTTCTCCCCTAGAAAATCTAACACAAAAATGGTTTCAACTTTCCCAAACCAGTAACAATAACTGGAAGACCGAATACGTTTATATTTCTTGTGCTTAGGGGTTCTTTCCAAATGAATCATGGAGAGGAATTAGTGTTCCAATGGATTGGATTAATTCCTATCTGATTACTACGAAAGCCCACTCTTTGGATAAAATGTTAATGAACCTTATCAGGAGGGTTTGTACTTCAGACCCCATATTTTTTTAGGATATATATACTCCTAAAATGTTTAGAAGGATAAAGAACTACCTGAGCCTTAGTACTATTGACATCAATACCTGTAAACCTCCCAAGCCTGCTCACAGTGACTAAGAGAGTTCTGAGGAAGAGATAGCTAAAGTGGAGACCAACCAAGTAGGTGAGGATAGTGAGGAGGCCAAGCAAGAGGTCTAAGTAGGTCTTCCTTATGTTTCTTTCCTTTTGCTTACTCTGTACTTCACACTTTTACTTATTTATGGACTTTACTGTTGTTCATATCTTGCTTCAAATTCTACCCCAAACTCCAACTCTTTTATAAAGTCCCTAATCGACGTCTCCTATGATCGAATAAAGGAGATCAAGGACAAATAGTTATGAGAGCTGGCCGAGAAAGTAGCCACTAAAAATGCTAGGGATAAAGTGTATACCAAGCAATACAATGATAATCCTCCTCGGTTGTCCAATGTTGAATATGTGAAATTGGCTGTTGAGGAGGCTAATAAGAAGAAAGCTACTAACAAAGGCAAAGGGAAGATCTCTAAGGGTTAACAGGGCTCTAAGAATAGATCATTAGGGGATCCTTTCTTCAAGGATGCAAAACTTCACAGACAAACAACTCATTGTCTGGCCAGGCAGGTGGATTCTTCATCTCCCTATAGGCCTGTGGAGCCTTTTGAGTCTAATTCAATGGTTATCAAGGATTAGGTCCTAGGAGACACCAACTCCATTCTACTTAACGTCGCCAATACTCTTGCAGTTCTCGAGTATATGAGTTATAGTCTGGACTTCAGGTTTATGTGAAGTCTAGATGTGGATAACTTGTTGAGCTTTACCTCCCACAAGGCCTTTATTGTAAGTTGATCTAGATCATCTCTTCATTATACTCTGATTGACCAAGCTCACTGGCTTTAAATTATTTCACTTTTCATTTTGTAGAGTAATATGGATGCCACCATTCTGAAGGAGATGGAAAAAGCTATTGAAAATACTTAAGATGATCTTAGGGCTGCCAAGGAATACCTTAAGAATAAGGTGAAATACCTTGAGGCCAACTTGACAAAATCTCAGAATAAACTACAGGAGAGTGATGAGCTGATGTTGAACTAGGTGGAAGATCTCAAAAAGTTGAAGGGAGATCTCAAGGCTATTAATGAACAAATCAAGGCTACGAAGGTGAAGCTTTCTCAAGACTTGGTGGATTTATCCATGAAAGAGGAATATGATGTGAAGGCCTTTAAAGCATATGAATAGTATGCCACTAATACCACCATATCCTTCTATAAAGGTTATGGCAAGCTAAAGAAGAGGGTGTCCAAACACTACCCGATATTACTGAAGCCGTTATGGCTTAGGGGGCATGATGACGAGGCCGAAGCCATGGAAGAGGTGGAGGAGGCTTCCCACCAAGATGATAAATAATCTTCTTTTGAGGAGGATCTCATAGTCCTCAAAGTGGTGGAAGGTGAAATTTCTACTGGTGATCGGATCTTGTCGATACATCCTCTCCCAAAAAAGTTTTTATACAATCAAAGACGTGCATTAGATTAATTAGTTTGGCTTTAGCTGACCAGATCTATACTCATTTAGCGTAGTCAAAGACGTTCATTTCCAAATATAATGATGGTATGTGATTGGATCTTGTCGATACATCCTCTCCCAAAAATATTTTTATGCAGTCAAAGACGTGCATTAGATCAGTTGGGTTTGCTTTAGCCGACGTGATCTATATAAGTGGATAGATTTTTAATAAAGACTAGAGAGATAACAAACATCTTTCATATAATGAGTTTTTTGTTCGTACAATTAACTTTGATGAGTTCCACTGTGGTATTTTCTAATGATAATCCTTATTGAGATACTCAAAATTCCATCGTTATTTGAACAATTCTCCCTCCAAAGTTTGAATTCAGTATGTATCAAGTCGTATCACTTCGGTTACACGATACCATGTAAATTTTCTTCCAGTTTGTTGGATTTCTATGTGACTTTTTTTGGACATAATCTCCTTCTTTTAGTGTGTTCGGTTATACTCTTTTGTTATAGAATTTAGTTGTGCATTGCTGATATGATACTACTCTGAGTGTGTCTGCCTCTCTGACTTCGTCTATCAAATTTAAATCCAATTTCCTCATAAAGTCACTTTTGGGAGAATCGAAATTTAGTACTCTGTGACTTGGCAGACCGATATCAACTGGAACCATAGTTTCACTTCCAAAGGCCAACATGTAATGTGTTATTCTTATTGTTGTTCGTTGTGTTATTCTGTAGGCCGACAATATGCTTTGTAGCTCATTTATCCAAATTCCTTTATGTGCTTTAAGTCTCCTCTTCATCCCATAAACTGGAATTTGGTTTGTGACCTCTATCTGTCTGTTACAATGTGGATGAGCTGGTGATGAATTTAACATTCTGATTTTGGCTTTCTTAAATATTTTTGGATATCATCATTGTCAAACTAGGTTCCATGGATAATAATAAAAGTGTGATGGATTCTATATTTGCTGATCACATTCTTCCATATAAAATTGGAAGACTTTTGTGTAGGTAATTTTAATAAGAGGTTTGGCCTCCACCCACTTCGTGAAGTAATCTATAGATGCCACAAAATATCTGAATATTCCTTTGGTATTTGGCAATGGGCCAACCAGATCCATGCCCTAGATAGAAAAATGATAATTTGATGTAATCAGTACTAGCTTGGTGCCTGGTCTTTTGTGTATCACTCTAAACATTTGGAATTTATCACACTTCTGCGTGTATGTTTCACAATCTTTTCTCATCATTGGCCAATAATGCCCCTGAATGGCTATTATTTTTACCAGTGTTCGCCCCGGTTCATGAGCTTCATATGAACTTTTGTGTATTTCTTTGACCATATTTAACACCTCTATAATATATAAACATCTCATCATTGAGACTGTAAAGCCTCTTTTGCACAACACCCTTTTGTCCATAACATATTTGGCAACTATGTAATAAAGCCTCTTTGCCTCCTTTTGGTCGGCGCCAGAATGACTACTTCCAAGTACTTGATGATTAGATCCATACATGATGGGCCCATGGAAGTTTAATTCTTCAACATTAAAGCTACTATGTACCAGGATTTCTACAGGAATGATTCATCTGAGATTGACTATGGTGGCTGATGCTAGATGCGCTAGTGCGTTTGCCTTGGTATTCTCAACTTTGGGGATTCTAACCATATGGAGTTATATAAGCTTTTTGGGATTAAAAAATTTACCATGGAAAGGTACTTCAGCATGTTTCCATTTATGACTTCATATTCTTCCAACACTTGGTTTACCACTAGTCGTGAGCCATTAGGAGCCATAATCATCTCGGCTCTAAGTGATATAGCCAACTCCAATCTAACAATTAAGGTTTGTACTCCTCTTTCATTATTGGATTCTTTAAACTTGAATCGTAAGGCATATTCTAAGTCATCTCCATCGCGTGTGTTTTCTATCATTAGCACACGATGATCCATCTATGAACACCTTCCATACTAGAAGCTCATTGTTGAAATCTTCTTCAACCATATAACCATCTTTGAACAGTTTGACAATGAACTTATCGTTACAAGCATGTTGGTTATTTTCAGATGGTAATTCTCTGGGACTTTGGCTCTATCCATCTATGAACACTATAAACTATTCGCATGGTAATTAGATCTACTCGATCGGGACTACAGATATGTCTTCAGTAACTCTTTTCTCCACGTCGGTAAATTCTGCGTTGAAATCTACTATAACTTGGCCTTTGATCATAGTTCTTGGCTTATATGAAATTTTATATGAGCCCAGCTATATGGCCCATGCCAATAACCTACCAGATTTTTAAGTTTATGGATAGTTTATCGAAGAGGGAGATCGGTGTAGACCACTATAAAGTGGGCTTGGAAATACTACTTCATCTTCCTCGATTCTACTGTCAATGCTAGGGACAACTTCTCCATTATTGAATACTTAATTTATGCCCCCATAAAAGCTTTGCTCGTGTAATACACAGGCTTCTGAACTCCTTTGTCATTTATGATCAAAGTCGAGCTGACATCGGACTCTGATACCACTAGATATAAGTATAATTTTTCTCATAGGACTGGCCTTGACAATAATGGGGCTTATCCCGAGTATCTCTTTAGCTCTAGAAAAGCAGTTTGACACTTCTTTGTCCATTCGAAAGAATTTTTATAATGACTTTGAATAATGGGAGGAATTTATCCATAGATCTAGATATGACCTTGCTTAGAGCTACTGCTAGGCCTGTCAGGCTATGCATTTCCTTCTTGCTCTGGGGAGGCTTCGTATTGATCAATGTTAGAATCTTGTCAGGGTTGGCCTATATTCCCATCTAATTCATAATGAAGCTTAGGAATTTTCTATCCTTGACTCCAAATACACATTTACCTCGATTTTGCTTTATCTAGTTTTATTGTAGCTCGTTAAATGTCTGGCCGAGGTCTTTAATGTGGCCATCTACCTTGATGATTTTGGTTAGCATGTTATCCACGTAAAACTCTATGTTCTTCCTTATTTATTTTTCAAATACTTTGTTCACCAACCTCTAGTAAGTAGCACATACATTCTTAAGTCCAAAGGCATAACATTGTAGCAAAAAGTACCTCGGCTAGTGATGAAAGATGGCTTTTCCTTACCTTTAGGCTTTATTTTTATCTGATTATAATTGTAGTATGCATCCATGAAGGTTATTAGCTCATGACCAACTGTCGCGTCCACTAATTGGTCTATCCATGGCAAAGGATAATAATCCTTAGGACATGCTTTATTCAGATCCGTAAAATCCATGCTCATTCTTTACTTATCATTTTATTCGGTACCATGAGCACATTTTCCATCCAGTCAGGGTACATCACGTCTTCAATGAACTCTACTTCTTTCAATTTGGCCACCTCCTCTTGTATTGCCATATTTTTCTCTTTTGAGAACACTTGCCTATTTTATTTAATTGGCATGGATTCTTTAATTATGTTGATCTCATGGAAGATAATGGTAGGATATATCCTAGGCATACCCTCATGATTCCAAGCAAAGACATTTTTTCTAATTCGAAGGAATTTTTCCAATTTCTTCTTGAGGATTGGGTCTAAAGACGAGCCGATTTGGGCTATCCTCTCAGGGTGCTCGTCATCTAGTATAACTTGCTTTGTTTCTTCAATAGCCTCTCTAGTTATCAACCTATATTCATCTAGTGTCTCGATCTAATAGGTTTGGGTTAACTTCTTTATTCCCTCTTCGTCGACCGAGGTATAATAACATTCACATGCCTCCATTTGTTCCTTTCATCACCCCGACACCATAATTGGTGGGGAACTAGAGACATTGGTGAATAGTAGATGCTACAACTTTGAATTTCTTCAAACCAAGTCTTCCAAAGATGATGTTGTTGGTTGATGAGATGTTCTTATCAAGGACAAAGAATCTCATTTTCTCAATTCTACAGATCGACCAAGTCCATATCATAACTTTTAACTCAATGGTACCATGTAGGGACACATTTTCTCCTAAACCCAAGCATAGGACGATGATATGCTTCTAGTTTTATGTCAGAAAATTTCAATCTTTAGAAGATAACATTAAACATGACATCAGATGAGCCCCATTGTCCACTAGGATTTTTTTCACATTTCTACCGCATATCATCATGGTGGTTACTAGTGGATTTTCACGAGGATACAATAATCCTGAGAGGTCATCCCTGGGGAATCCTATGATCAACCTTTCTTTGGAAACCTTGTGAGATCATGTATCTTCTACTGCTTCCACGTTGGTATCCTTGTTGTTGAAACACACTCTCACCTCATTGAGGCATGTTTTCCTTTCAACTGGTTCATCACCACTGCTAACATCTCCTCTTTTAAAGAGTTACATTCGAAAGAGATCATGTTCAATTTTTCTATAAGTTTTGTAGGTGGAGGTGGGGTCAGGATCCTCCTCATCTCGACATTTTTGAGCTCTTTTCGAATCTTAGTTCGTGTTAGGAGGTGATCTAGACCTTCTTTTAGCTTTCAAATTTTCACATTATTGTAATGGTCTGCCATTCTTCTTTACGTATTTTTTTTAGATTCCCTCTTTTAATAAGGGTTTCAATTTTGTCTTTCAAGACTAAACAATCCTTAGTTTCATGTCTGTAATCTTTGTAAAATTTATAAAACTTATTTTTGTTTCTCCTTCCACTAGTTGTTCTCAGCTTCTCATGCCAATTTAGTTCACCATTTCCTTGGATCTCATCGAGGATATGGTGTACCCCTATTGTTCAGGGAGTGTATTCATCGAACTTCTGGTATGTCCTCTTCTCGTTCTTCACTATAGTGCCCTCTTTAGGATTCTTTGTAGTACTGCTACATTCTTTGAACTTTTTTTTGGATAAAATCGTTTGCATCCATGGCCTCCTCCGCATTCATAATATTCCTTAAATTGGCTAAGATCTTGGCCATGTGGATGGGAGGATCCTTAGCTAGGGTACATGTTAGCAGGTAACAACCCACTCATGATCGCTTTCATGGCCACCTTTTCATTGTAATCCATTACTTTTGGTTTTTCGGTATTAAACTTGGTGATGTACTCCCTTGTAATATCATCCTCACGTTGATGGATGCTTAATAAATGAGCTAGGCTTTTTCCAAGTTTTTATTCAAGGCAAAAAATATTTACAAAGATGTTGACCGGATGTTTAAACTAAGATATTTTCCCTCTACGCAAATCATTGTACCAAATTTGAGCAGGGCTAGTGAGAGTTCTTGAGAAAGCTCTAGAGTGCATCTCATCGTCTATAGAGAATATGTCACATGCGGCTTGGTATTTCTCCACGTGTAATATAGGGCCTGATTTTCAGATCATAGAGGTCGTGAATGGAGACCCTTTAACAAAACTTCTCTACAATGGATTTTTTGTTTTTATGAGGTCACCCAAGAAGTCTTTTACTCTCTTGATAGATATTTTCCATGGACGAGCTTCCTCAGCTACTGTATTAGGTCACCTCTGACTTTTTTCGAGCATTCTTTCATTAGGCTGACTTGCTCGATTCGATTGGATGCCTTCTCATGACCTTTAGAATTATCTCCCCATCTAGGATCCGTCCTCCTATATTCTATTCATATTGTGCCTTTTTCAGGGTATGGATTTGCTCGTGCTCCTTTTCTTTACATCATGTCAAAGACTAACACTTTGCTGAGCCTTTTGAAGGCTCTTATATGTTCCTTTGACAATGTATGATCATCATCATCATCATCAGTTATTCATGCAATAGAGGTCCTTTCGAACTGGTAAGATGATTCCTTGAATTCGGATGCTCGTATCTCAGCAAATTTGCTCATCTCGGACCCCAGATTTAATCTTCTGGGATTTTCTAAGGGTTTATCTTGTCTCTCTTGCCTCTTATTTCTGTGGGGAGAAAGTGTAGGTGTTTATTTTTTTCCACCCGAAATTCTTTCCAAGGACGGAGTGATTAGAGGTGAATTTTCTTGTCTTTGTGAGGCCAGCACAGTTTGTGTGAGCTACCTCATGTTTTTTGCATCGCTTCGTAGCTTTTAACAAAGTTGGGAATGAATCCAACTAGGTCTCTTATTCCAATAGGAGTGGAGAGTGGTGCGTCTTCCTTTTCCGTGATACTTTATGGATGTTTGACCATTGTTACAAAAAGTGTCTAGAGAAAGCCACAGTACGTTTGTAGAAAAAAAGCGTCGTTGAATTTTTTGGGTTTTGACAATGTGGGACTATTTTAGGTTATACATGGGAATATTTGGTAGAGATTTACATAAAACTTGTTGATGGAATCGTAATTCATGGATTCTTAGGTAAGAAATTGAATTATGTTATTAGTAGAACCAGTAAAATGGGTATGTAATAGAATTTACGAAATTTTTATAATGAGGAATTGGGAATTATGTGAGAAACAATTAGGCATTAGACATTTCCTATAGACGGTGCCATTCTGTTATCGTCTAAAAATGGAATTCAACTTGTACCTTAGCTGGAAGAATACCAAATCAGAGATAACAAGATAGATAATATATATGAGAAGGGGGTGAGGATAAGAGGATTAACATTGAGATATAGGTGGTTCAGCATTTAAGATTTCCCACATCCACAAGATGATTTGTTACTCTTATATCTATTTCAGAGGATACAATTATGTCTAAGTTTTAGATAATAAGGATGTTTGTGTGTGTTTTTTATATGTTTTAGTATAGAATCAACAGACTTGTCCGTTTACCTATGGAAGGTTTATTATTTTATAGATATCCTTGTAGAAGGAATAAATGTGTTGTCCAACAATGGACATGTGGTGGCATCTTGGATTAGTGGAGAACTTCTTAAGTTATTTAAGGGTTTTACCAATCAAGGGGGAATTTATCACATGATAACAAAAATAGGATGGATGTTGTTGGTCAGCCACCTAAGTTCCAAGCTGTCAATCTTGCCTTGCTATCACCTAGCTAAGTTGATAATAAGGATGAGCTTATGAATGGATGAGCTCTTGTACTGATATCTCTTCAAATGGGGAAGAGGTCTTCAGAGTATGAGATATTGATTCACAAATGTGGTATAAAATTCCCTAATAACTCAAATCTCTAAGAGGGTGTTATGGAGTTTGATCATTTTTTTATAGTATAGAACATATGATTCTTCTTCAATTTAATTATTATGATCATGATTTTTTTTATTGATGCATGGTTTGATGTGATGAAATTGATTAAGCCTTGATGGTGAGATGCTTGAATTTGAATATACTGATATGTTGAGCTTTCCATGAACGGAGTTAAGTTCTCATTGTCGAGTATGCATGGATCCTATTCTTGTTTCTTTGTTTGTGAATCTCTAAGAATAAAATCATAACTCGTGTATGGATTATCATCAGGACTTGCCTTTATCTTTCTTTGGTTCATGCTTTTGTGGATATTATGATCTTGATTTTTGCTATGGTTACTGCTTATTTATTCTCATGCAGCGATTGATACTTGGTTATTACTTGCTTGATCACATGTATTACTTAATCACATGTATCTTATTTGGGTGATGATTCTCTCGTGGTTATGGTTTCTTGGTTGATACTATCTTGGAGATAGGTCTTATCATGTAATGAATGTGTGTTTTCATCTAAAAAATGAAAGAGGAGATAGTGAAGTGATATTATATATTAATTGGGTTGTTACCATATAAAATCATGTTTGAAAATACTTTTTTATTCACAAAAGTGTATAAATCTTCAATTGGACTCTTAATCAATGTTTAAAAATGAACATCTCAAAATTACAAAAGAGATAACTAAAGAAGAAAACTATAGTTTTAATCTCCAGAGTGTTTAAACTCAAAACCTCTTTCTTTTAAAAATCCTCTACATCAAATGTATTTTTACTCTAAGAAAATTTCTCAAATAATTTTTTCTCTTTAGTGCTTTTGACAAAGATGAACTCTCTCCACATATATCATGTTTCCCCACATGCATGGTGAACCACTAGCGACATAAGCGGGGAGGGTAATCTTATCATTTATATCTCATAATCATATGTTTAAACAAGGAAAGATATGGCTACATGAAATTCGTATACTGATTTGTATAGAAAAAAGATCTTAGAAAATATTTTTTACAAAGACAAAGATTATGGCCTGTAAAGCATCGTTGCAGTCCTGATAAAAGTCTTCACTGTGGCGAACAGTCCACATGGAGGGAGGTAGCATTTTACTATTGACAAACTCAAAAAAATGGAAGAGACCATGACTAGTGAAGAGACTTCGCAGACATAAAGATAGTTTTTTTGCTGATGCGACCACGTTGTGAGAGATGCAAGAACTTTGGCAAAGGCATAAAAACTATGTAGCTTTCGAACCTTAATAAAAAAATATGATATACTTCTGCAATGTTCATTTTGAAAAGATTAATTCAAACAAATCTATAGACACAACGTTCTAGGACCCCCAAAAAATCTCTCCTTAGGTCCCTAGCACCTCCCCAAATAATATAAACCCTAGGTCATACTTTGAGTACCAATCTAGAGGCTATCAAGCGCTCCTGGCCCCCAATTGAATCCAGTCAACTCCATAATTAGAGAAAAAGCTTATTGAATATTTGAAGGGATCTGAATCTCCTTTTCAACGATCCACCCCATGTGTGAATCGACATAATGGTTCGGACGAACGAACCATTTTACTACCAAAAACTAATTTGAAGGTCATCGGGAGCTCCCGAGCCCCAATTTGACCCCAATAAACTTCACCGTTAGAGAGAAAGCTCAATGAATTATTGAACAACACTGAAAAACCTTTTCAATGGTCTGCCCCGTGAACAAAAAGACATAACAGTTCAGACGAATGCTTCGTTTTCCCTCAAAAACTGATCCAGAGAGGCCATCGAGAGCTCCCGAACTCCGTTTGACCAAAGTCAACTCTTTATCTCAAATGAGACTGAATAAATCTTTGAAGGGCACTGAATACCCTTTCCAAGGGTTTACCCCGTGCGTGAATCATCTTTAAAGTACGGACGAATAATCCATTTTACTTTGAAGGGTGGGCGCTTCCGAGCCTCGTTTGACCAAAGTAAACTCTTTCAACTGAACGAAGCTCTTTGGAACATTGAAGTACCTCGAACAACTTTTCCAATGGTCCACACCGTGCGTGATTTGAACATACGGTTTGGATGAATGATCCGTCATCATTCGACGATCTTCTGTCCAAAGGACTGACGAGCGCTTTTTCCCCATTTGACCCAAAGTCAACTCCCAGACCCAGTGTCCCAAAGGATTCTCAAAGGTCTCTGAATTACCTTTCTAACGGTATGACCCTGCGCGATTTGGACTTACGGATTGCGTTTTATGACTGTTTTTTCTAAAAAATATGCACGAGACTACCAATTGACAGGTCCGTTTCCCATCCTATCAATAGTGTGTCTAGGGTCACCTGCTGATAGGAAGGACAAGGATAATGTTGATCGACAGTCACCCTACCCAATATAAGGAGTGCATGAGCTCACTTAGAAAGGTACCAAAGAACCGTCAGTTTTAGTGATCTCAACAACATTCTTCTCCAATCAACGAATTTTCCTTGTGTCTAATTCTTCTCCACCTTTTATTCCCATAACTTTCATAACCAATTTAGAAAAAATTATCCTTCTCTCTCATCAAACATTCATCCCAACTTGCAAAGAAGTTCATCAACAATCAAGATCAAGTTTCAAGTCTCTAAAGAAGGTCCAAACATCCTTCTCTCCATTTAAATTCCTTTTATTCTCACATTAGTTATATAAATTCTTAATTTAGCTTATGGATTTAGATAATACACATTAATATCTCATCCTTTGTTAGTTATATTGCACACAATTTATTTTCTATAAAAAACCCAAAACAAAGAAAAAGGGGGTTACATCTATAAATTCCAACGAGATTGTTCATCATTTTTTCTGAAAACTAAAAATATTTTTTCTACACACACATATAATAAACTCTTGTTTGAATTTATGGGATAAACCCCACCCTTATGCCACATGCGAACTATGTGGGCTTTGTTACCTTTATAGGCTACGTAGGTACTCAGGCAAAAACTCGAGACTCGAGTCCTATTTTCATATTGTTCATATTTTTTCCATATATTATTGATATATATCATACTTGTGATTCAAACTTGCATCTTATCTAACACATATTATCGTTTCATTATAACGATCAATATCTCGATAAGTGCACACATCATATTTTTTAATTATTATTTTTGGAACATTCCTATTGATGACCTTACTCCATCTTTTCCATGATGTGAGTCGAGCGATTTCGATCTCCACTTATATATACACGTGTGCACACTTCACAGAGAAATTAAGGAAAATAATAACATAAGCCCACGAGAGACCAAAAGCATGGGATGGGTGCCTAACACCTTACCATTCCGTAAGCCCCCAAACTTTTGAACAATTGGTTTTGCAAGAATTAGTTTGTCTTTGATGCCGCTCTCTCGAGGAAATGACATGATCTTCTGTATGATTTGTGCAAAATAAGCTGGTGACTCTATCTCTTTATATCACCCCAAAACCGACGACGATCGAAGCAACCCCCCCCCCCCCCCCCCCCCCGACGATGTAGCAAGGGGCATGGGACCTTTATCCTCCCTCTTTTCCCGGAATGCACCAGGGACATGAAGATCTCAAGATGGCCACAATATCCTTGTATACTTGTATCATTGATACCAAATCCATATCAAATAAACACACACACACACATAAATATTTTTCGATTATGAAAAATTTAATTTGGGTATGGTAAAATTGCAAGTCTACTAAGTTTGCTACTTCAACCTGAGTAGCATTCCAATGAATGTGATGTCGAATGATACTTGATTGAGTTTTTTTGAATCTTTTCGATGAATATGACTATTCGAAACGCTTTGCCAGAACTACCTTAAGGACAAGAAACTAAAAGTATAATTTGTAACACAAAATACAATAATCTCTCTCTCTCTCTCTCTCTCTCTCTCTCTCTATATATATATATATATATATATATATATATATATATATATATATATATATATTAAAATTATAGGTAAGAATAAATTAGGATAATATATGATGGGAGAATTTAAACTAAATGAATAAAGTTTAATTTATATGAATTTGTGGATTTTATGCTAATTAAAGGAATAAAATGAATTTTAAATAATTAGGCTATGTTTTGTGGTTTAGGTGGAAACTATAGGGACAAAGATATCTTTTGAGCATTCGTGGGCTTCATGTTAGGGTTTAGATAAGAGTTACACATGAGATTTGTAAAGAGTTGTAATAAACAAGGAATGTAACAAATAAAATAATGGTAAAACAAAAGAAAAGAGAGAGAAGTGAACTAGATACGCGAGGTAGGCCCGTGATTGTGGGTGTAGTAGGTGTAATTTTAGACTAATGTCCTTTACCACAAATTTTTGTAGCGCAACTGCTGTCCTTGTAGCTCCCAGTGATCTCTCGGACATTTTACAGGGTGTGCACTGCCTTGATCATTTTAAATGGGATTGAGTTTGAGTATTGCATAGTTTCTCACCCATATCTCTCAAAGATAATCTACAACACTCCTTTTTTTCTTCATACCTAAGCTCCCAACCCAAAAATTACATTAAAATTAAAATTTCAACCTCATTTAGTGTCACTTGCATTGGAATTGGAAGGAACACAAAGAAGATTAATTGGAGATGTTTGGGAGGAGAACTAGTTTTCATAGTCAGATTTTTATAAACTAATATCAAGGAAAGAATATATCTACTTTTCCTCTTAAGTTATATATAAAATAAGTATTGTCTAACCAATAATTATGTGTATCGAAAATTGATTATAAACTTTGAAAAGTGTATGTATTAATTTATTATAGTATAGTTGACTCAATTCCGTGTCAAAGAATTAAAGTCATGTATTATCAAGTCAAAATGATTGACATTAAAAATGTAGAGACCCCATTCTAATACCCCTGTACTCCTCCATAGGACTCTTCACTGTAGTCAAATGAAAAGTCTCAGGCTCCCTCATAAGAATTCACTCACCTGCCACTGATTTAGCACAATGGTAAACATTTTTTGCTTTTATGGGCATCCCCTCAAGATACGGCTACTTAATGTTTCCATTTTTCTAGATAAAATCACAAAATAACACTCACAACAACTTTTTCTAGAGATAGAAACAACGAATCGAGTTTGAGGTAAGAAATGAGGGCTATCTCTTAGGAAATCGTGAAACCCATAGACTCCATGCCATCCACTTCAAATTTTGTCACAAAATTCCAAAAATGCTTCAAAAAATATCAAAAAAAATTCCCCAAAATCATAAAAAATTTCAAAAAACATAAAATATAAAATTTTACAATTTTTCATAAAAATAATCAAAATTCAAAATTACACAAGCATCGAAAAATCATAAAATCCCTCGAGTCTATGGTTTTCGTAAAGGAGGGAGGATAAAGTTCCCGCATCCCTCGCTACATCGTGGGGTGCGTCGGTCGTTGTCAGTACTTGGGTGATGTAAAGAAATAGAGTCAATAGTCTATTTTCCACAAAGTAGTCAAAAGAACACGTTGTCGCCTCAACAGAGAGGAATCAAAGACAAACTGATGCTTGCGAAACAAAATAGATCAGAGGTTCGAGGGCTAAGTTACGTAATGGGAAGGTTTTAGGCACCCATCCCACCCTTTCGGCCTCTCATGGGCTTATGTTACTATTTTCCTTAATATCGTCGTGAAGTGTGTGTGCGTGTATATATAAATGGAGATCGAAATCGCCTGATTCATATCATGGAAAAGATATAGTGAGGTCATCTAAAGGAATGTTCCCAAAATAATAATTAAAAAGTATGATGTGCACGCTTATCGAGATATTGATCATTATAATGGAACGACAATGTATGCTACATAAGACGTAAGTGTTAATCACAAGTGTAATATATGGATAAAATAGGAAAAAGATGAAAATGTAAAAATAGGAGAATTAGAAAATTGGAAAGTTCGAATTGAGTCTCGGGCTTTAGACCAAAACGCTTACGTATCCTTTAAATGCATCAAAGTCCATGTAGTTCACATGCGGCATAAGGGTGGGGTTTACCCGATATATTCGAACAGGATTTTATTTTATGTTTGTGTAAAAAAGGTATTTTTAGTTTTGAGAAATTGTGGTGAATAATCCTCTTGGAAGTTATAGGTGTAACCCTATTTTTCTTTATTTTCTTTTTTTATAGAAAATAAAGTATGTTCAATTTAACTAATAAAGGATGAGATGTTAATGTGTATGAACTAAAGTAAAAACTAAAGTAAAAACTAATTAATAATTTATAAAACTAATGAGAAAATAAAGAATTTAAAGAGAAAGAAGGATTTTTGGCAAATTGAGGCTTGATCTTCATCCTTGATGAGCTCACTTGAATGTTGGGATGAATTTTGGATGAGAGAGAATGAGATTTTGCTAAATTGGATATGAGAATGATGGGAGTGAAAGATGAAAGGGATTTCACACAAGGAAACTTCGCTGATTGCAAGAGAATGTTACTGAGATCACTAATATTGGTGGATTTGAGGTGTGACTAGTGAGTGAGCTCATTTCCTCCTTTGATAGGGTAAGGGACTGTCGATCGACATACCCCTAGCCCTGCCAATTGATAGGTGACCCTAAACACACTACCAGTTGGCAGGGAAATGAACCTACCAATCGACAGTCTCATGTAGATTTTTTTAAAAAATGGTCATAGAACACAATTCATAAATCCAAATCATGCACGGGACATACCATTATTAAGATAATTTAGAGAAATTCAAAAATCCTTTGGGCTGCTCCCGGGTTCGAGAGTTGACTTTGGATCAAACGGGGCTCGTTGACACTCGCTGGTCATTTGGACGGGAGATCATGGGACAGTAATGGATCGCTCGTCCAAATTGTAAGTCATAATCATGAATGGGTTGGACTGTTGGAAATGTTATGTGAGGAATTTTGACATTCCAAAGAGCTTTTCTCAGTTTGGAGAGTTAATTTTTGTCAATTGGGGATCGGAAGCACCCGATGACCTTTCAGAGTAAAGCGGATCGATCGCCTGTACTGTAAGGATGATTCACGCATGGGGCAAACTATTGGAAAGGGTATTAAATTCCCTTAGAAGATACATTTAGTCTCGTTCTATCTAAGGAGTTAACCTCGGTCAGACAAAGCCCATGAGTGCCCGATGACCTGCGGATTAGTTTTTGAGAGAAAATAGATCGTTCGTTCAAATAGTTATGCCAGTATATGCATGGGTTAGACCATTATCAAGGGGTTTTAGTGAACTTCAAAGATCCATTGAGCTTTCTCTCTGACGCTGAAGTTGATTGGTGTCAAATAGGGTCCCGAGAGCACCCAGCAGCCTCTAGGACAATTTTTGGTAGTAAAATGGTTCGTTCAACCAAACTGTTAGACTGATTCATGCATAAGGTAGATCATTGGAAAGGGGATTCATATCCCTTCAAATATTCATTGAGATTTCATTCTGACGATAGAGTTGACTGGAGTCAAACGGGGCTCGGGAGCGCCTGATTGCCTCTAGATCGGTACTTGGAGTATGACTTAGGGTTTGTAGTGAATTGGGGAGGTTATAAGGACCTAAAGAGAGATTTAAGGTGTCCTAGAATGTGGTGTCTACAGATCCCCTTGACTGGTGATCTTGGAACAAGTGAAAGCCATCGAATAGACATCCCATGATGTTTTGAAAAGAGGCCTGAGGTCCAAAAAGGATGAGGATAACTGATTGAGAGGGTCGTGGTCGATTCTAAGGTAATACTAGGGATGTCCGATTCTATGAACCGAGGTCATTTTTAAGGACTTAAGATGGGAGCGACCAATTCTGGGGGTCGAGGTCAATTCTGAGAACCTTAAGTGGAGAGCGGTTAATTCTGAGGGTCGAGGCCAATTTTGAGGACCTTAAATGGAGAGTGACCAATTCTGTGGGTTGAGGTCAATCCTGAGGACCTTAAGTGGAGGTGACCAATTTTGAGGGTCGAGGTTAATTTTGAGGACCTTAAGTGGGAGGTGACCAATTATGAGGGCCGAGGTCAATTCTTAGGACCTTAAGTGGGAGCGACCAATTCTGAGGGTTGAGGTCAATTGTGAGGACCTCAAGTAGGGGCAACCAGTTTTGAGGGTCGAGGTCAATTCTGAGGAAGTTAAGTGGAGGCGACTAATTCTGGGTGCCGAGGTTAATTATGAGGACCTTAAATAGATGGGAGGTCAATTATGAGGACATTAAGTGGGAGCCACCAATTATTAGGGTCGAGGTAAATTCTAAGGACCTTAAGTGGGAGCGACCAATTCAGAGGGTCGAGGTTAACTCTAAGGACCTATAATAGAGGGTGACCAATTTTGAGAGTCGAGGTCAATTCTGAGGATCTTAACTGGAGTGACCAATTATGAGGGTCAAGGTCAATTCTGAGGACCTTAAGTAGGGGTGACTAATTCTAAGGGCCGAGATTAATTATGATGACCTTAAGTTATGGTGACTAATTTTGAGGGTCGAGGTCAATTCTGAGGACCTTAAATGGAGAGCGTCTAATTTTGTGGGTCGAGGTTAATTCTGAGACCTTAAGTAGAGGTGACCAATTATGAGGGTCGAGGTCAATTCTGAGGACCTTAAATTGAAGCGACCAATTTTGAGTGTCGAGTTCAATTTTGAGGAGCTTAAGTGGGAGCGACCAATTCTAAGGGTTGAGATCCATTGTTAGGACCTTAGGTGGAGTAACCAATTCTGAGGGTTGAGATCAATTTTGAGGACCTTAAGTAGAGTTGACCAATTCTGAGGACCGAGGTCAATTCTAAGGATATTAAGTGGGAGCGACCAATTATGAGGATCGATGTCAATTTTGAGGACCTTAATTAGGAGCGACCAATTCTGAGGGCCGAGGTAAATTCTAAGGGTTGAGTCAATTTTGAGGACTTTAAGTGGAGAGGGACTAATTTTTAAGGTCAAGGTGAATTCTAAGGGTCGAGGTCAATTCTGAGGACCTTAAGTTATGGGATAGCTCTCCTGGGGAGTTTTTTGGTTTGAAAAGTTATGTCCCTTTGAGAAGACAAATTCTTAATTTGGAAATCCAACAGGGGAAACAGTTGATGACTTGAGGCTTTGAGATTCCGCTAAGTATTGTGTTGCTAGGGAGAGATGTCTATTTAAGGCTTTTAACTTTACTTGGGGAAATATTTGACTACTGCTGAGTTTAAGGTTCTCGGAATTCCGCTGTGGAGTGGAAATGAGTATGCTGTGTTTGTAAGCTGGGAATAAAAACATGGTATTAATTGCATTAGGGACTTGGGGATATTGAAAAATTATTTTCTTGGTGGAGAATTGTTCCAATACTCATTGGGTAGTTTTACGAATTTTTAGAATTTTATTTTCTGTCCTTTTTTTAGGATTTTTTATACGAAATTTCAGGGGGTTGTAGATCGGTAGGTTACAGGGGTTGCCAAACGACAGCGGCACGGTCTTTTGGACTGCCTTGTGAAGGAAAATAGATAGGGCCGATCGATTGGTGTCAGGGACTGTCAATCGGTGTACCCCCTAGCTTTTTATAAAAGGGGCGAGTTCTCTTCATTTTTCACAGCTTCTAGCTTTCTCTTTTTCCTTTTCTTTCTTTTGCTATTCGTTCCAGCATCCATTCTTCATTTCAGTTTAGAAAATGGCAGGATTTTCTAGCGATGAGATCTACATGGCGTAGATAGGTACTGATGAATGGACGCACTTGGAGTGGCGGGCTAGGGTGCCTTTAGTGATAGGAAATGAGAATACCTTTGATCTGTTGGAGCCTGTCGCCAATGACCATACTCTTTTGCATGAGCCTGCTCACCATCAATCATCCAAGGTGAGGCCCTGATGGTTATGTAAGTACTACGTGACTTTTGGCATTCTTTTCATGTTTTTCTTTTGCACTTTCTCATTTCTCTAAATTTTGGCAAAAGGTTTTTTCTTTTATTTTTTTTGACAGACTGATATGGCTGCGCTGATTCTTCGTTGCAGAGGGACGATGGGGTTTAGAGACATGTGGGTGCACATTCCTATAGTGGTGTGTTGGGTGGTTTCTTCAGCGGGTTTTGGAAGTTTGCCATCTGTATTGGATAAGATGCCAAGATCTATCGCAATTCTATGTACTTTGGGGGAGAGGTGGTGTGATACAAACCACACTATTCATTTGGGTTTTTAGGAGATGACAGTGACTCCCATTGATGTATAGGAGCTACTGAGGATAGATTGTGATGGGACTCAGATAGATGTGGATCGCACGCTGAGGGTAGCGCCGGTGGCAGCGTCGAGCGATGTTGGATGGATAGTATCAGGGGACTCGATCCGCATATCTTTTCTTTGAGAGGATTTGTTGAGCCGACAGATTGACAACCAATGGGTTGCAGGTTCATCAGATAGCTCGTTTATTCATTCTTTTGATGTTGGGAGGCTTTTTGGTGGCGTCAAGCGGCGATGTCGTCCACTTATGGTTTTTACCATTTTTGAGGGTATTTTCGACTATCCCTCTCTTTGACTCGGGGAGCCTGACTTTGGAGGCCCTTTATTCATCTTTGGATGCTTTTATCTAGTGCTACCGATAAATTTTTATTGGAGACATGTATCTTTTGGAGGAATTTTTTCTTTTGCATTTTTCCTTTATGCATTTTTCTTTATTTTCTTTTTGATTTCATCTGATAGTTATCCCTGGTCCTTTTGAAGACGTGGTTTTATGAGGTGATTGGGCTCAATTCCCATTTAATTGGTTTATAGTATGATTCGGTGGGGGGCTTCTTCCTGGTGTACTGGTGGCGGAAGTCCAATCGACAGTCGAGGCGGTCTCTTTCCTTAGCGGCGGTGCGTCAGGTCTTGAATAACGTGATGAGCGATTGAGTTATCCCTTCTTTTTATCTTTTGAGTTTTTCTTTTTGTCATTGTCCTATGTGCAAGTATTGAATTCATATCATCTTAGTAAAAATGTGGGTGACCTTCTATCCATGGGGGATGGCCATCCATCATATGAGGGTGATCGGAGGGAATGTGAAGATGCGCCGACTACTGGCGCACAAGATTGGATACTTTTGATATCTGGGAGAGAGAGTAGTCAGGCAGAATGCAGAGGACGAGGTAGTGATCCCACCAGTGATACCCTTAAGATATATGAGGCAGGTGCGAGAGATGTCGAAGGATTCTTGGGTTGCAGTGATGATTGGCGAGCCCTATTATCTATACACGAACATGGTGGTTACTTATGACTACCTTGATTTTGCGATGAGATGGATAATGTGGTCATGCATATACGATGTGATGAATATGACTCCGCCTCCTACAGCTTCAGGAAAGGATATGAGTCGGCCAGTGGCGTCTACCCACATCGTGGGTGGCGCATCGATGTCAGCAGTGGTGACGACATCAGAGGTTTCATTCTGTGGCTTGCTCCTCTCGCTTACAACATCAGATTTCTTGGGGGAGGATCGGTTACTATGTTTCATCACCCCAACACGATGGACCCAGAGTTATTAGGGTTTACTAAGGATGTTCTTCAGCCATAGGTATAACTTTATCCTTTATTTTTGTATTTTTCTGATTTCTTCTGTGCCTCAGACTAACTAATTTACTCTTTCTCATTTTTCTTGCAGCATGTACGGGCGTTGACTACCTGGATGAAAGACATCCAAGATTGGGTGGCTTCTGTGACTACTCATATTCGGGAGTCTATCCCAGTTCCTTCATGTCTTATGCCATCTGCTTCATCTAAGGATGGATCTGGATCGGCTAGTGAAGGCTCCTCAACTCATCACCGGAGGAAGCATGTGCATCACCGAGATGGGGAATAATAGAGAAAGAGAGTGAGAGAGAGAAAAGAAAGGTGAGAGATATAAAGTGTAGTGGATCAGGCTGAGTCGTGTTGTTTCCCTTCGTTTTTGTTATTCTACAAAGAAATGTAATGAGGGAAACACACACACACACATATATATATATATATATATATATATATATATATATATATATATATATATATGAATGGGGTTTATTTATTTATCTTACTTTAAATAACTTAATCTACATGAACTTTTTACCTTGTTTGCCGAGATCGTAAAAAGGATTAAAAGAGATTTTATTTTAAAATAAGATGAGTTGAAAATATAAGGATAGAAAAATTCTGAATTCTTCAAGAATAAAAATTATTTTTATTGACTTTTTTTACTGGGAAAAAAAAAGTAAAAATGGAATTTTTTAAAGATGGGGGGATGCTGATTGGCATACCCCTTGTCCTGCCTAACGGCAGGCCAGTCTAGTTAAATCACCCCAAGGTTTTGATTTCACTTTCTTCAGCTACTTTGTCCTTGATGGGGTCGGGTTACATTCGGATTTTACAGGATCCTTATCTTTAGCCAAATTTTTTTATAAGTATAAAAAGGGGTAATGGTGGAGAGTTTTTCTTCACTCATCCACATTTTCTTTCTCTTGCTTATTTCTTGCTTGTGTTTTATTTCTTCCAAAATTCCTTTTCCTATAGGTGCTAAATTTGCCTCTTACTTCGAGAATTTAGAGGCTATGTGCTCATACAATGTAGACTGCGATGAATTTAACCTGCGTCGGCTTTCCTTATGGTGTAATATGCCTATTGGCTGGAACATGCTAACGACAGCGGTACAATTCTGTTACCTTAATGTTCATGTTTTTTTTTTGGCTTGGACAAAGTCTACCCAACTTATAATGATTTTTCTATTATGCTGGGGGTAAATCCTAATGTGGCGGCGACCATGCCAGAATTCTCTAGGTCTCTTTTGGCATTGTTGGCAGAATTTCTCCATATCCCACACTCGGCGGCTCGATCATTGGTTACTGGAAGAATGATCTCACTCCCAAATGTGATGTATTTTGTGCGTCTACGGGATGTTAATGATGCGAGCTATGCCAGATCCGTTGCCCTTGGCTTAATTTCAAAGTTACTGTTGGTGACCGAGAACATGCTGCTGGACCCTCAAATTAATGCCATTACTGCATGGATGTCATATCATCATAATCCTACAGCGGTAGTACTCGAAGAGACCCTAAACAGTCTATATGCTTCGCGAGAAGACCGTTTTGACTTTCTAAGTGGTAGCCCAGTTATGTTGTTCATGTGGCTATCTGAGAGATTCCATTTGTTGGTCCCCTTGAATATCCATTGTTAGCAATGACAAATTATTCACCCATTATTTCATTACTTTTGGCCCTAACATTGAGAACTGGGTAAACTAGTTTGTGGAGCATGGGTCTTGATGTCTGCGCTGGTCAGTACCCTGGTGGTGGGAGTTGTAGGCAATTCTGGAACTTGGGGAATACTAGTATGTTCAGTTGGTTGGCCTCCGACAGACCTCTTTCTACTTTCCTTGATGACTCTTGCATCAAGTTGTATGGGAGAAGATCGTACCTTCCCGTATATTGGACTTCTTCACTATGAAGGATTTGAGGAAAGGCATGCGCATGGGATTAGGCTCTTTGTGAGAGAGTCGTCGATCGTCGACCAATCCTTCCCAATTTATTGGCAGGGTTTGGTACATTTCTGGAGATTACATTAAATGGCCGTGGAGGAGGGTAGTGGCTAAGATGTTAGACGAGGAGATCGGGCTGAGGTGGCTTGCTACATTTGACACCGTGGAGGGAGGCGTAGAGGTTTTCCCCAGGCTGGTATAGGCCTATCATTCGATGGAGTGCCTTCGACACACTATCCAGGCAAGATAAGTTTAGGGACCTCAGGACGTAGACAATGATGGGGTTGGATCATTTGGCTGCTGCAGGTAGGGTCTTTTATGAAGTTGGTCATATTTCTGAAGCTAAATATGTGTGAATCTTTTAAATATTTGGTTATATTTGGTTTATTGGGAATAATTTTGGGGAGGTTGTTTAGGAGTAGCTTGGTTTGGTTTTAGGACAGTAAGGTTAATGAGAGTAGTTATTTGACTCCCTATGCTGATATTTCATGTAATCGTGCCGACTTTTCCCGTAATGGAATAAAAAGGATTTCAATTATATTTTTAAGCCTCTTTATGAGTCTTACATTTGAATAACATATACTAATCACTAAGGCATACATAATCCTTTTGTTCATGTAAATGATAAAATGAACTATCATTCTCGGGGATAAGAAAATATTAGTATTTTATGAAAAAGAAGGTGCGTGCTCATGTAAAGCATATGAGCTGCCTACATACCTTTGGGGGCTTGAAAATTTTTTCAGTTTTATTTTTGAAAGCAAAAAGGAATTTTAGAGGATTAGGCCCCACATAGTTCTGGAAATGGAGAATTTTTTTTATAGAATAGAAGGGGGTGAGAGGAGACGTTGCACGCCAAGCTTTTGGACTAGGGGTAGAATTTCTTGAGAGGGTACAGGTTGACTGGATGCGCCATCTGTTCTGCGTCAAGGTTAGTGAGCATAGTGGTAACATCGGACATGATCTTCTTCAAAATGTAGGGGCCACTCGAATTTGGCTTGAATTTCCCTCTGGGTCCCAGACGGGTTCTATTATTTCTTTAAGGGTTAAATCCCCTTCTTGGACACCACAATCCTTAACTTTCTTATTGAATGATCACGTCATCCGGCGATGGTACCCCTGTATATGATATATGTCCTTTAACCTCCTTTCATCCGAGGGTGACAACTCATCAAGACGGCTCTGATGCCAGTCTTCTTCGCTGACTTTGCTTTTAAGCATGATGCGTAGTGAAGGTATTTCTAGCTCAACGGGAAGGACTTCTTCCAGGACGTATACTAGAGAGTAAGCGGTAGCCCCAGTGGATGCTTGAATTGAAGTGAGGTAGCCCTATAGGGCATAAGGGATCAGCCCAATCTCGGTAACTCTCGATCATTTTATTGATGATTGCTTTGAGGTTATTATTAGTGTCTTCAACTGCACCGTTGGTTTGAGGTTGGTAGGGAGAATATTTGTGTCTCTGAATCCCATACATGTCGACCAATTTCATGACTTCTTCCTCGAAATGTAAAATGTTATCTAGTATTAGCTCATGCGGGACTGCGTATCAGTAGAGTATATTTTTTCGGATGAACTTGGCCACCTTTATGGCATTCATTACTACGTATGACTCGACTTCGACTCATTTGGTGAAGTAACAAATGGAAACCAGGATGAACTCGTGCCCATTGGAGACTTTAGGTGTGACTTTTTCTATGTTATCAATGACCCATGTAGAGAACGTCCAGGGAGAGGTCATGTTATATGATTCTCGTGGAGGAAAGTGCTAGAGATGGGAAAACTGTTGGCATTTAAAGCATCCTCAAACATAAGTGGTACAATTTTTAACCATGGTAGTCCAATAGTAACCTTGTCAGATAATCTTCTAGGCGAGCATATGGCCATTCATGTGGGGTTCGCACTCCTCGCTGTGGATTTTCTGCATTTTCACTTCAATATCAGCCCTAGCGATGTAGTGTAAGTGGGTTCCATTAAAGTTTCTCCTGAACAGTGCTTTATCGCAGACAATGTAAGAGGCAGTCAGTTTGTGAAGGGTTACTAGATCTTTCTTGTTAGAATCTTGGGGATACCTACCATGCTTGAGAAGGCACCAAATGTCGTGGTACCAACATTCAGACATATCAGGATCTTCTTTTGTGACTAGTTCGATGTGGTAGTAATAGGGTGGTTTAGATTGCTTTTGGACTAGGAAATGGGTCATCGTTATTTCTTCGAGCATGTAGACCATAGAGGCCAAGGTATCAATGGCATCAGCTAAGTTGTTCCTTTCTCGGGGCAAGTGGTGGAATGTGATATCTCATAATCGGGAGGTGGACAAGTTGTCTAAGTGGGCATGGAAGGGTAAGAGTTTCTCGTCCTTGACTTTCCATCTTCTAAGGACCTGTCCGATGATGAGGGTAGAATATCTGTAGACATCTAGGTATCAGATACCTTTCTTGAGGGAGACTTTGAGGCCTACTATGCACACCTCGTATTCGCTCATGTTATTGGGGTGAAGGAAATCTATATTAATGGCAATGGGAGTGTGAGAGTCATTAAGGGAAATTAGGAGTATCCCAATGCCATATCCTTTCTTATTCATAGTTTCGTCAAAGAATATTTTCGATCAGAGGTCTTCTTGGGAGGTACAAAGGATATCTTCATCGAGGAATTCAGATATCCAAATATCTAATTCTTCCACAGGGTAGTCAGAGAGGTAGTCATAGATGGCTCTTCCTTTCATGGGTTTCTATGTAACATACATAATATCGAACTTGGCCAGCAACATCAACTATCGGGCCATTCGACTAGATATGGCAGGTTTCTTGAGCAGGTATTTGATGGGATCTATCTGAGACACAAGTGTGATGGGAAAGGCGAGCATGTAGTGTCATAATTTTTAGGTAACACGGATAAGGGAGAAACATGCTTTCTCCATTGCAGCGTAATTGATTTTGTACCCGTACAATTTACAGTTGGCATAATAGATGGCCCTCTCTTATGGTATTCTTTAATGTATTGGGATAGCATATCCCCAGCTACAGTGTCTGTCATGGTCAAGTACAAGAGTAAGGGGAGACCAGGCTATGGCGACATGAGTACCGGAGGTCGGGTTAGATATTCCTTAATTCAATCGAATGCTTCCTGATAGTATTCATTCCAAACACGTGTTGAATCCTTTCCAAGGATTTTGAAGATGGGTTCATAAATAGATGTCTACTAGATGATAAATCGACGGATATGTTGTAGTTTTCCTAAAAATCCCTGGACATCCTCCTCTATTTTGGGTGGTGGCATTTCGAGTATGGCTTTTCGTTTAGTAGGAGTTGCTTCAATACCCTTCTTACTAACTATGAATCCCAAAATATTTCCTTTGGTAATGACAAAGACACATTTCTGCGAGTTAAGTCGCATCTGGTATCATCGTAGCCATTCGAAGAACTTTCAGAGAGCGGGAACATGACCTTCCTGGGTCTTAGACTTGATAATAATATCGTCTACGTATACCTCGACTTCTTTGTGTATCATATCCTACAAGATGGTTGTGGTGACTCTTTGATAGGTAGCCCTTACCTTTTTTAGATCGAATGGCATAACAATGTAACTGAAGGTTTTCCAGGGGGTGATGAATGCAGTTTTTTCTTGATGATCAGGGTGCATATTGACTTGATTATATCTGATAAACCCATTAATTAATGACTTGAGAGTTTGAGTGGTCGTATTGTCTACAATCATGTCGATATTAGGTAGTGGGTAATCATCCTTTGGAGAGCCCTTATTCAAATCTCAGAAGTCAACGCACATGTGAACCTTTCGCCTAATTTTGGCACGCATAAAATTTTAGCTAGCCATGTGGGATATCCGATCACCCGAAGGAAGACCATGTTTAACTGTTTTACCACCTGTTCCTTAACCTTAAGTGACCATTCAGTGTGGAGCTTTCGCAGTTTTTATTTGAACAATTTGCATTCTGGGAGCATTGGAATCTCTTGATGAGCTATCTCGGGATTAATGCCAAACATGTTATTGTAGGACCACGCGAAGACGTCCAAAAATTCCTTTTATAGTCTTTTAAGTTGTGTGCGTTTATGCTCATCAAGGGTGGACCCTATCCTAATCTCGCGCAGTTGGATACTAGAATCGAGATCAATAATAACAGTTTTATATTCATTAATTTGAACGCAATTAAGTTATTTGTTATTAACCTTATTAACATCAGTTAAGAATTGTTCATTTGCAAAATCATCATCATCAAGAGTTTCATTAGAATCAAGATAATTAATATAAGGCACAATAAGATACTCAAAATCTTTGTTTATTTCATTCTCGAGAAAAAAATCATTGAGAACCTCATCAAAAGATGTCTTTATTACATTATGATCATAACAAGTAGGAACAATAAAAGAATAACAAATGGGATTAAACATATGAGTTGGGTTTTATTTTAGTAGGAAGAACTGGTACAACATTCCAGTAAAGGAGGTGTGCATCAGAAGCTTTGATCGGGATGGATGGATCTGATGATGTAGTGATTGAGTAAATCATGTAGAGTGACAGTCCCAGTGTCTGCAAGTTGAATGAATCCTCATAGTCACTTCCCACAAAATCCTGGGTAATAGCTGTATTCTTCTCAACAAGAGGTTGCACATGATGCTAGGAACTTTTAGCCCATGCGTAACTATCTTTGAAGAAGATCTCCATTCCTGGATTTATCTTCTTGTCCACATGATCATACCATGGTTCGGGAAAGCCATAAAGGGAAAATCTTCACCCTTTTGACAAATCTCCCATACAATGAATCCCCTGAGACAATCTTGGTACTTTCTATCCTTCTCTTCACCCGAGGTTGACGGAGCATTAGAAGTTCCTATGATGATGGTTGATAACCCAGGACACAAGGATAAAAGATGTTATTCAACACTATGGGCTCTAGTATTCCCTATTATTGTCATCCCAGCCCTAGTCCGAGCATAAAGTGCACATTTTTTAACATTTGTGTCACATTGACATTATCGTCGGGGCTGTGCTCTAGACAAACTCTATCTCTAAAATCATCCCTTGCTGGGAGTGGAAGTGGTTCAGCTTTAAATCTAGGCATAAGCATATCATTAGGTTACTAGTGCTTGCATTATCAGTGTTATCATCGTCACCCAAGATGGTGATAACTTTCCCATTGGTAAAGACCTTTTGTTAATTATAGAGAGAGGAAGACACCCCCTTGATATCGTGGAGCCATGGTCATCCGAGAAACAGGTTGAAACAAGTCGGTATGTTGATGACTTGGAATTCAGTAATGTCAATTATATGGCCATCCCCTATTGTAAGTTTTAAGGATTCCATCACTTCCTGACGAGTGTTGTCATAAGCACACACTATGAAGGAAGTTGGATCAAGGTTGCTTACTTTTAATCCTAAACAGTTGAGGGTTCTTAATGGGCAAACATTAAGTGTTGATCCATTATCGATAAGCAAAAGAGGGACGGTCTTTCCCATGACCTCGACGGAGATATCGAGAGCATAGTTGTTATTTGGACCAAACGTAGGGATTTTTTCCTTGGAAGAAGAGAACATTCTAGTAGAGGTTAGAGATTTGACCAAGTTCGTAACTTTTATGGCATGGTGGAAGGAGAGACTGTGGGCCTGGTAAGAAGTTTAATCAATGCATTTAGGTACAGTTAGGAAGACATAAAGAGTACCCCAGAGTGATGTTAGAATGAGTTTTCTTCGTCTGATCGAGGATCTTGCTCTACTCGAGGGTCATTTTCGAAATAGGGAGTTTCTCAACACCTTTTCCCTTATCTGTCATTGATGATGGAGTATTCAAAACCTGGTAATGCCTCCCAGATTTACTCATATGGTTCACAGAAGAAAGGAAAATAGAAACCCTATTTCTTCATAAATCTCTAGTTGTTCGAACACTGTGATGATCTCTCTTAGCAAATCCTCCAACGATATCCTTTTGCATATGCTCATAACTAGTCTAGTCTTTTTTGGACTTTGTTCTTCATCTGAACTATCGAATCTGTCCCTTTATCTGGTGGTAATGATGTCATCTTTCCATGAGAAGTCAAATGCTACAACTTCAATGACCTTGTCGTATAGATACTCCCACTAAATGGGGAGATGTATAAGCGAAGGGACCAATCACCCTTGCAATTTCAAAGCATCAAATAGCTTGGATACACTATAATTTTTACTGGTCTGTTGGAATAAGTCTTCCATGATCTGGACGGAATTATCTAAGTTGACTTCGTCGGTGGGTACCACCCAATTATCTGACTCTCAAGCCCATTTTCTAGTTTCCATGAATAGTGTGTTGGACTTCTGATAGCCAATGGTCATCTCTAAGGGTAATTTCAGCACAAAAGTTTAAGATCTTGTTCAATATCACTGGAAATTCCATATCCTTCTCCCCATAACTATGAACGATAATGCCTGTTCTAGGAAGGAGTGATAGGGTCTGATCAAAAAAATAGGTAGGGTGTAGGAGAAAATATGGGCAAACTTTTAGGGGTTTAGGTGAATATACTGGGTACAATCTGGGTAGATGGGTTAAATTATGGGTCTTCTTTTAGGAAGATAGAGTTTGTATGGTTTCAAAGTGGATTGTGAGTAATGTTGGGTTTAAGATTAGCTAGTGGGGCGATAACACCCACTACACCAAACTGGGCGATTGGTCACGAATTTTGTTTGTGACAACATGCTGTGGGTCGCGGATTTGGTTCGTGACCAAATACAGTGGTCACGGCCCATATCCCTGACAATAATATTGGTCATAAAGCTTTGGGGTCAGGGAATATAGTCATACACACTAGCCGTGACCCCATCTCACACCTGTTCACGGCCTAAAGTCGTGATCCACCCTTTAATTTAAGCGAATGTTCACACAGGGGTCACGGCTCAAATCCGTGACCAACTCTTAGAAGTATGAAAATGATCATAGACAATATCACGATCATGGATTATGACCCATACTTTCATGTTATCAGATTGGTAACGGCCCTAGGCCGTGACCCATACCCTGATATGGTCACAGACCTAGGTCATGACCCCATTTATGTGTGATAAAAAAAATATGGTTGGTCACGGAATATATTGAAAAAAAATGGGCAAAATTTTATCTGTTTTCAGGTGATTCTAAAACCCGCATAATGTAAACCCCGTACGACTATAATTCTAAACAAAAAATTATAAAAGCCCACATGTCTTATGTCCATGCGGTCGGTTCCTACGAGATACGTTGGTCCCGTGGGAGGTGTTGACAATGACCAAGGGCCGTTTTGAGGGGTGGTAGGTGGTTCCACCCTCTAATGGCATCTTTTCAGGCCTAAGTGGTGCTATTTGGAAATTTGGGTTGTTCTCTCAAATCGGGGGTCCCGTGACCATGCGGTTGGTTCCTACGAGATACGTTGGTCCCGTGGGAGGTGTTGGCGCTGCTCACGGGGACATTTAGGGGTGGTTCACAGTTCTTCCCTCTAACGACATGTTTTCAGGCCTAAGTGGCGATATTATGAAATTTGGGTCGTGCTCTCAAACTATGGGTCCCCTGGCCACATGGTTAGTTCTTACGAGATACTTTGGTCCCATGGGAGGCGTTGACGCCTCTCACGGGGACGTTTATTGGGGGGTGGTTTGTGGTTTCACCCTCTGACGGAATATTTTTCAAGCCTAAGTGTAGATATTATAAAATTTGTGTCGTGCTCTCAAACTGAGGGTCCCGTGGCCATGCGGTCGGTTCTTACGAGATATGTTGGTCCCGTGGGATGTGTTGCTGCCACTCACGGGGCATTTTGGGGGTGATTTGTGGTTTCACACTCTAACTTCATGTTTTCAGGCCTAAGAGTAGATATTCTAAAATTTGGGTCGTGCTCTCAAACTAGGAATCCCGTGCCCACACGATCGGTTCCTACAAGATACGTTAGTTCTGTGGAAGGTGTTGGTGCCGCTCACGTGGTCGTTTGGGGGGTGGTTCATGGTTTTTCCCTCTAGCGGCATATTTTCAAGCATAAGGGTAGATATTCTGAAATTTTGGTCATGCTCTTGGGGGTCCCGTGGCCACGTGTTCGGTTCCTATGATATACATTGGTCATGTTTTAGGTGCTGGTGCAGCTCATGGGGCCGTTTGGGGGGTGGTTCATGGTTTCGCCCTCTAACGGAATGTTTTCAGTACTAAGTGGTGATATTCTATAATTTGGGTCGTGCTCTCAAATAGGGGCTCTCGTGGGCACGCAAATGATTCCTACGAGATACATTCGTCCCATGGAAGGTGTTGGCACTGCTCATGGGTCCATTTGGGGGGTGGTTCGTGGTTCCACCCTAAAATAGGCTTAAGTGTTGATATTCTGAAATTTGGGTTGTGCTCTCAAACTGGGGGTCTGGTGGCCATGCGATCGGTTCCTATGAGATACGTTGGTCCCGTGGGAGGTGTTGGCTCCACTCATGAGGCCGTTTATGGGGTGGTTCGTGGTTACTCCCTCCAATGACATATTTTCAGGCCTAAGTGCCGATATTCTGAAATTTGGGTCATGCTCTCAAACCGGGGGTCCCGTGACCACGCAGTCGATTCCTATGAGATATTGTTCATGCTCAATATTTGATGTATCTTTTGTTTTTCTATGGGTTATATTTTGGGAGTACATAAACATTTTACTCCTTGCGTTATGGGGTTCCTCTCGATTATTATAACACGGGTGGTTGTTTATTAAGGACTATGATCACAATTTCTTATAACTACATTAGATTAAAAAAGGAAATAATTGGACGTTCCTCATTTTTCCAGAGAAATATATTATCCAATAACAAGCCAACAACCAATTATTATCCTGTACTCCCTCTAACATACTATCCAACAACAAGCCAACAACTAATAATTATCCAACAAATGTATATGTATAGGAACATGTGGAAATTGAGTTAGGCCATTTTAAATAAACATTCATACATCAAAGTAAATCATATTAAACTTTCGTAAAAGTAACTAAACATTCATACATCAAAACAAAGTGCTAATACAATGTCAATATCATAATAGGGTACAAATAAGAATGACAAGGATAAAATAATATTTTCGTACTCAATCTTCCTCTAAATCAATTAAAAGATCCTTCAAATTAGGGTTGTCATCAAGAGATGACTGGAACTCTTTTGGAACCTTTAAAGCATCCAGTTGAGTAGTCATACCCTTTGGTGCATGCACAACAGTAGATCAATTTCCATCATTTATGCACCTTGAGTATAATATATTATTTACGTTTTGAAAGTCACAAATAAAAGGCTCGTCGACCATGTGTTCTTTACTCTTCAGCTTTAATAAATCTACCATAATAAGTTTGGAGTCATGATCAACTTTGCAAGCATTCTTAGTATCCTCCACCTTTACTCAATCACAATAGAATACGACTTCTGTGAAATCTAAGTAATCAAGTTCTAGGATTTGTTGGATTATCCCATAATAGGTTAGCACCGTATTCTTTGGATTTTTATCCCTTTTTCTAGCGATACAGGTGGTCAAGGCTGAAATTGATATTCCACTATTTTTCGTAAAAAGCTTTTCCTCATATGGATATGAAATCAAATCAAAACCGTTGGTGTGGAATTTCTTAAACTCTTTCACACAAAAACTAGGGCCTTTTGCTAGGCGTGCAAGCCTGAAAGAGACATCACCTCTTTTTAGAAGCAACATTTATTAATGGATTTGTATTTGATCATGTTTTAGTCACACACGAATAAATAAACACACACATAAGATATGAAATTTACCTCTTTTGATACCCATGCCCTAAAATCAGTTGTCGTGCAATTTCTCCTTTGATTTTGGGAAATTCCGTTCTTGAGTAATTTGTATATTTTGAGATCATAAAACATAAAATGCATATAATCAAAGAAAAATAATTCAGTAGATACTCACTCTCTCCAGTCTTCGACTTCATCTTGCGATTCGAAGATCTAATGAGTTGCTTGCTCATGTATATTTGTGAGTTTCACCTCTTTAGTCTTCCCAAATGTTAATTTGTCCTCAAAATCATCAAGTTCCTCAATCACTCCTCCTTTACTCAGATTGAACCACCTCACATCTTGTTCTGATATATATTTGATGATTCAGCAGTCACGTATTCTGCAGCAATTGACCCTCCAATATACCATGTATTCTTTACATAATCTTTGAAGTTTTTTATCAAATGCTCAAAAGGATGCATCCAGCGATACCTAACGGGACCACATAATAAAGTTTCATCGCATAAATGCACAAGCAAGTGGATGATGATATCGAAGAACGACGGAGGAAAATATTTCTCTGATACACAAATTTCCTCGGCTAAAGTTGATTTTGCAGCTTTAATGTGCCTTCGGTTTACCATTTTTGTATAAACTAGGGTAAAACACAAACTGATTTGCATAATTTCTCGACGAAGATCTTTGTGTTTAGAGAAATGCCAAAATAACAGAGGGATTAATTGGATGATTACATGCCAGTCATGAGACTTGTACTGTTTTAAGTCATTTGCTTAGTATCTTACTACCATACGTAAATTACCAGAATAACTCGTTAGAGTCTTCAAGTTGAATAATATGTTTAAGAGGTTCTTCTGCTCACTAGTAGTCAAAGTGAAAACAACCGGAGGGGTAGAAATTCTTCCGGTTGTAGGATTATTTTTAACCAGAGTTTCTTCTTTATCTTCATATCATGTAGATCTCGGCAGGACTGCTCTCTATCTTTTTAATGAGATCCACCAATACATGTTCCTATCAGATGTTCTCCAACATTTTTCTAGTGGGCATCACATCAATTAAATGCCTTACACGATGATCTTTCCAATACGATAAATAAAAAAATATTGATCGCCTAGACCATGGTTTTGCTTTCCTATGGTCATTAGGATCTCCCCTTGCTTAAAGCTTCAGGTTTACAAACTTATGGTGTTTGCCTATGTACCTATTCCCTACAGTCACAACCACCGCCTTCTCCTTGATCTGCCGACCAGAAATCCATGCAGGTGCCATCCGACACTCTTGACCAATAAGATAAAAGTTAGACTTGTCATTCCTGAAAGGGCGACTAGTCGACAGAAATATACGATGACCTGTGTAACTCATCTTACTACTATGTTGTAGCCAAGTGTCTTAAGTTTCCTCCCCATATATGGAACATCCGTAATAAACATGAACATTACAAATGGATAAGGTCCCACAAACATGAAGGTCGTGGATCGTCATCATCACCATTGCTTTAAGTGTGAATTCTTCACCCTTGTGAGAGTCGAACGCCGCCACTCCTTTATCCCACAACTCTTTGAGTTCTTCAATTAATGGGGCTAAGAATAAATAAATATCATCGCCTGGAGCCTTCGGCCTGGGTATCAATAAAGATAATAATATGAAATCCTTTCTCATGGGCAATGTTGGAGGGAGACTTAAAGGCGTCATGAGAACTAGCCATTAACTCTGACTATTACTTAAATTACCAAAAGGGTTAAACCCATCGGTTGAGATTACAAGACGAGCGTTGCGCAATTTCTTTGAAAATTCATGGTGTCGTGTGTTTAAAATTTTCCACATGAGTGAATCAACTGGATGACGCATCAGAATCCCACCCACCTCGCATCGAGCATGCCATGTCATGGCCTCCGCTATCCACGGTATAGTAAAAAAACGTTTTAACCGTGGCCCAAGTGGGAAATACTTCAAAACTTTTTGTGGGACTTGCGAGCTCTTTTTCTATTTTGCAGGTATGCCATTTACCTTCTCACAAATGATATATCCAATCTCACCACATACTGGACATTCATCCTTATCTCCGTGATCATTGCGGTACAATATGCAATCATACTTGCATGCATTAATAGATTTGTATTTCAATACCAAACCCTTCAAGCTCTTATTCATGGTAAGATATTGTTTGGTAATGTGTTATCCTTTAGGAGAATTTCTTTAACCCACTTAAGAATTTCGATTATACTGTTCCTAAACAAACTAAAATGACTCATCAAATTATGAAAACTAATCATTGCATATAATACCGAGTGATCATCATCGTAATTTTTATACAACGGTCTAGACGCATCGGCTTTCAACCGTATATATTCTCGGTCTCCTGGTAGTTTAGTATCAAATTGTTCATTATCTGCATTATTTGTCTCCATATGTTGGTGATTTTGGTCGTGGTGGACTCCGTAATCACCGTCAATTAGGTTTGTCAATGGACGATGTGCTGGCGAATCATTTAGCACCTCCACTCGTTGGTGGTTTATTACGCGGTTGATTACCGTTAATTCTTAGGAAACATAAGGTACATGTTTTTCACCATGGTATGTCCATTTGTTATAATCTTGACAAATTCCCCACTTTATTAAATGTAACTCAACATCTTCCAAAGATTTATATTTTTCATTAATATAATGGGTGCAAGGACACAAAATCTTCCCACTTTTAAGGTTTTTAAATGCGTAGCCAATAAATTCTTGAACGGCTTTAACATAACTATTAGTTATTCTGTCAGTCTCCCCAATCCACTCTTTGTATTTTGTAAAATTCACTTCATAATCTTCAAATTGCAGTCCTGTGTTAACATGATAAAATAAATATCATGTTGCATAAATATCATTTTGCATAGTAAAGCATAAATATCAATAACGTACCAATCAATCAAACTATGTAATAACTTAAATACAAGAACACACCCACTAAAACTCAAATTAAATAAATTTGTCTAGTGTTTTTATTAAATCATAAGAAAAATATTACTACATATTCATCAAACGATAAACTAGCCAAGTGGTAAAAGAGTCTACATAATTTTTCAACAATTTTCCTTCTCCGCTTGCGACGTACACTAGAGCATCTTGGCAACCGACTTATACTTTATCAACCAGGATCTAACACTCACCCTCCTACAAAGACCGATTATGTACTAAAATGCCTACTTGAGTGGAGATGAACGTGCACACCCCAATGACAACTTTATCGCTCAGGTCCTTAATATAGTATTTCTCACCATAGTCAGCGGGAGCTGTTGACGATGATCCAAGACCTGTGGCATGCTAAGGCGCTAAGAAGGGGAATGTTGAAGGAGTAACCGACATATGTGAGGGGAATGGAGAAGGAGGAAAATTTTAAGGAGGTAAGGGGAAACTGGGATGCATTGGGGGTTGTAGGGACATACTCCTGGTTAAAAGGCACACAATTTGAGAAAGTTAATCATTAACATCTCTTAATTAATTTGGAAGACCCATTACATCCCCTTCAGTCTTAGAATGACATTCATCACATGAAGAGAAATGCTTATTAACCGAAGAAAGCTCGTCCATAAGAGGTGTGGCGTGTTTGAATCTTATTTTTGACATATGAGACCCCAAATCTCTCATCCTCCCTTTATGGTCCTTCCCCAAGGTCTGTGTGAGGGCATCATTGTCAATGTCGTCGAATGGGCTTGAAACTGACGGACTACTCTGAGACTCTATTGATTCTAGAGTTTTGTCCAAGAGAGGAAGGAATTTATTATCATTGTCTCGTCTTGCATTCACATACAAGTTGGCCCTATTCGGTGTCTTTCCTTCATCTTGGCTTCCTTTTGTCTTGCTCAACCACTCGTTCTTCAAATCTTTATAAGATTTTGAGATAAGCCGATGGACATCAATTTTTTTGGCCCTATTACGTTTGTTTTTCTCCATTTGCAGCATTTAGAGTCCTTCTCTTCATTTTACAGAAAATCATTTTTTCGACCGACTCGCATCTCAACATTCGTAGGAAATTTATCTTTGAGCGCCAAAATGTCGAAGCTCGATACTCCCTTAGGGAAATGCTTCTTCCTAAAGTTTCTCCAATATGTTCGGAATTGTTCAGCTACCCTAGAAGAAACCTTATTTTTTAGTTTGCAGAAAATGCAAACCGTTTGTTGAGTTGCTCGTAGATGTCATCTTTAATATCTTTATCTACGAGGTTCCAATTATTATCTCCACCTACTCCCTCATTCATTTTTTCCAAGGACAAATAGTGGGTTTTAAATTGTTGAACGTGATTCTTATCTCATATGGGGCTATTTCCCAATAGAGAACCCAATGGATTTTTCGGAACTGACCAGACAGTTAAGGAGAAATGGGCGTGTCTGTTGGATTAATGGGAGTACATTGCCTACTACAACTCAGAGTAGGGTATTGAACCATTGATGGAGTTGAGTATTGCTCACTAATTGGTGATGAGAATTATCCTTGTGCTGGTGCCACGTTCTCGGTTGGAGCATTTTTTCCATTACTTCCCGACATTATCTAAAAAAAATAGATGCATATTTTTTTGAAATTATAATAGATGCATAATTTCAAAGTTCAATATGAAATTATAACTAACAAAATAAATTTTTTGACCATATGTTATAATCTACTTTTTCCTGGTAAGACTTTAATAAAAGTTTAATGTGTCTGATCTCCATCCAGTCGAGAATTGTTTTTAAAAACCTATGGATTTTTCACATGACCAATTAGGAGGAAGCGTATCTATAATGGATGCATAGATGTCATTGACATAAACTATAAATCTCATCCTCTTCAGCCTATTGGCAAGATTGAGTTTGACGTGGATGTGATGTGAGACATCACAGTCTTCGGTAATGCTCTTTGTACGTAATGCTATCCATAATGGGTGAATTTTTTTGGTCTTCTCTAACAGCGTAAGCAAGGTCAGTGTTGTATCAGGACTATGTATGCGAAATATATATTGTATAGCTTCATCCCAACATTCTAGTAGGGAAAATAAAATACGATTAAACGAGTATTCTTGCTAGAGAAGAACTTCACGGTTTATAAGGTAGTTAAATTTTCCGATCTTCCTATTCTCGTACCAATAAATTGGAGTACCCACTAAATGAGTCTCATTAATGAAAGAGGTATGAGTGCGGGCAAATTGTAACCTTTCACACTCTCGTTGCCATTTATTATCAACGTGACTCATTTTTCCTGAGAAAAATGAATGATGGCGTGAATATTATTCCTATAAATAATGACTCTAATGAATAATTAACTAGTTATTATGTACGAGGGCGTGAATCCCGTGCACACATACACACAACAATACACATACACACACAAATATACACACACAGATCGGTAGTCCCGTGATTACGCGATCGGTTCCTGCGAGTTACATTGGCCGTTTTATGGCTGTTTTGCTTAAAGATATATGATTGCGATTGTGGAGTCACTTTGGGTTAAATACTCCCAAAATAGACCTCTCTGCTTTGCGGTCATTACGGCCTTACTTAACACAACAGTCGCGAAAATCTTTATGACCCGACCTTTGATTTCCTTCACACAACGCTTACTTTCTCACTCATATTAAGTATTTGCTTTACAATGAAAATTCCCACCAATGGCATTTGAGAAGCAGAGCGTGGAATCAAACTATGGTTGCATAACATGACTTACTTCCCCTCAATCAACAAAATGAAACTACTCCATCTAAAATCATTAATGGGAACACTTGCTATAGTTGTAAAAAGCCAAGGTACTGGTCCAAAGACTGTCCATACAAAACTCCAAAGAAAATTCGGGAGCCACACGTAGTCTCCCATGAGCGAATCTCGTGTATCTGTATGTGTATGTATCCCACCGTTAATTTATTAAGTTTTGAATACCTACTTTTGTCATCTAAGCCAATAATCCCTAAAATCAATCCTAACATCAACCCTAAAATGAACCCTTACAAACATTAGTCATAAAATTAACCCTTACAAACATTTGTCATAAAATTAATCCCTTACAAACATTACCCATAAAATGAATCCCGAATTTAGCATCAATATTAAAGGACACACATATTATTTTATATTTTTTTATATCTTAGCCCCAAACTTAAACTAATGTTAGTCATATATTTTTTCTAGAATACACACACACATACACAATACACACATGTAGTATACATATACATACCCATACACATACATAATATACACACGTACACACACATATATACTGGAATGTACACACAAAGAAATACACACATACATACACACTGAAATACACTCAGAAATACAAATGCATAAAATATTACCTTTGAGATTGAAAGAGAGATTGAGATTGAGATCGAAAGCCTAAATCGCCAGACAAGAGCCTAAATCTCTGGAGAGAGGGAAACTTTAGAGGTTTTAGAAATTTTTTAGGGAAATGAAAAATTCAGTTAGGAATTAAGTATAAAGATACTGGTCATAGCCTAAGTCGTGACCACATGCCATGACCCCTTTAAATTTTAACACGTCAATGTGTAAATAATACACTAGTCACGTCCCAAAGCCGTGATTCCATTCCTTGTATGGTCACGATCCAAAATCGTGACCATCTCAGTGTGGCTTTGGGTTATGGTCACGGACTTAGACCGTGACCCCATTTGATACCACATTTGGAGGGAAAATTGGTGCCATAATGATCACGGATGGTCACGGTCGTGGTCCATAACCACATGCAAGATGATCCATGACCACACTGAGTCATGGGCTTCATCAAACCCATTTTTTATATGGTTACGACTTTGGGCTGTGTCCCCAAAACTATGACTATTCGCGGGATTTAGTGTAGTGATCCCGGTCAATCAGACCTTGGATTACATTTTGAAAATGGAAACACTGATCAGTGGTATGGCCGGCATTTTGATGGAAATCACAATCAGCGTTGGGTTTGAAATTTTTTAGAAGTGGGTTTGGTAATGGACAACGGTCCAATAGCATGATAAGATTTCGGATCAAAAGTTCTTGGTAGACTTTGGAGAGGGGAGCATTGACCTCGGTCTATTCCTTTCTGACTAGGCTAGGGCATCTTTCTGGTTCCCATGAAGTGGCAGGTTGAGAGATGTTATTACTGGTCAAAACTGTGTTATTAGCAGGCTTTTTATACTTTATAGGAGTGAATTATCCAGACATTTTCTTTGGCTTAACTTTTGTCTTGGCAATACTTTATTCAATATCCACTCGTACTCCCCGGAGGGCTCGAAAATGGGGGTAATAATGTCCCCCCATTGTCTCTCGGACATGGAGTAAGAGTTTTTTCTTCACAATACTGACTTATTCCTCTTTGAAAGGTCGGTTGGTCAAGGTGTCCTCTTTCTTTCTCCATCTTGCTATGGAATTACTAAAACTTTTTCCAGGGTTCTACTTGAGGAGTTCTACATCACGACGAGTAACCTCCAACTCCTGGTTGTACTTGTATTGCGATAAGAATATACGGGCAGCATCCTCCCAACTGTGAATTATGGATTACTCGAGGGATAGGAACCAGTGAATAGTGTTGTCCTTCAAATTTTTTAAAAATATCTGGGCCATTATTTCCTCAGAGGCACCTAGGAGATTCATAGCTTGATGGTAACTCCAGAGAGGAATAATTGGGGGACCCCTACCCCCGAAGTTCTCAATATTGGGCATTTTAAAAAAAATCGCAACCTTGCTTTAGGGTAGGGAGACATATGGGGGTAATCCATGTAGTTCTCAAAGATTCAGACTTGGTCAAACTTTTTGGTCAACAAGTTAAGGTCCTCCTTGACCTTATTTAACTCTTCTTCTTTCGGATCAACGAGTACTGGAAGGTTAGCCCTTGGTTGGGCAAGATTTGGCATAGGGAGTTGAGCTAGCAGTGGCCCATTGACAGGAGGGGCATGTGGAGCGTGTTGATATTCTTCCAGGACCTAAATAGGCTCAGGCACAAGCGAACCCATAGCATGAGGGAAATGACCTCGTGCTCTTTGGGAATAAGGACTCGATTTTGCTGCATCTCATATTCCTCGATTTGAAGGATGTTAATCTTGGTAGTAAATTGAGTTAGAACCATTGATATGACCAAATATGACCTCGTCCCAGAACGAGACCTCATAATTCCAAATAAGTGAGCTACAATAAGGAACTCATAGGTCACTTCCAAGACTTGTCTAAGACCAAGGTCAACCTCGTACATATAACCTCGGCCATACAGTAGTCTGAGACTTCAAGAAAGAATCACAGCAACAAAGACACCTCTCGTCCTATCGCCCAACCGACACCAGGAGATGGCCAACCCATTCAACCTCGGTCTGACCATCTCAGGTGGAGACCACACTTTCCAGTATCTCGTATAAGGTCAAGTGCTTCATCAGCAACCTCGTACTTGGCCAGGCCGAGACATTTATAGATGACTATGACTGGAAGAACAATAGAATGTACCAAGATGACGTGTCTCACGTGAGCAATTCAGTTATAAATAATATTATTCTCCTCACGTGAGGGGAGATTTCATCATCATTACATACATGTGCATGGACAACTGTCACTACCTGAGTGGATGCCCTCACCTGTGCACACCTTTAACATGCTTGGGGGTGTATTATACCCCCTAGGCACTATACGAACCCATGACCTTCTTCATTTTAAGGATGAATTAATAAAAACCTAGCTAAAACTCTGCTCATTTGTATACAGAAGAGAGAGAGAGAGAGAGAGAGAGAGAGAGAGAAAGCTTATTTTTTTTATCCAGGCCATTAGAGCCATATTTACTCGTGGATTTCACTCACAAACACAGTGGACGTAGGCTTCGGCCGAGCCACTTAAATGCAGGTGTTCATCCTCTTTACCTCATCTCCTTCTTTATTGAGTTGTTGTGTGATTATTGCCATTGTTGTATACCTATTTAAGCTTCATACATCTGTGACCCGGTGATACCATTTCTGGTATCATCAGTCTGGCGCCGTCTGTGGGAACGTGTAGCCTCATCTTTCCCTTTTTAAGAATGTCCTCATTAGAATCTCTGGTGGTGAACCAGTCCTCCCCTCTTGTGGAGCTATTTCACCATTGAAAGAGTTCTTGATGATCTACAAGGATTTTACTCTTTAACTACATCTCATCTATAAGGTTTAACACATGGCATCATAATTTCCACCACCACCAGATAGTGGTCCAAGTTCTAGAAACGCACCTCTTCAGTCAGAAATGGCTAAAGTAGCGATGGCATTGAACTTCTTGGTGGCCAGCCAACAGGCAATGTAAGAGCAGCTGGTTGCTTTCAGCCAAAATGTGATAATTATGCCAGTTGGGGTACAACCGAAAATAATTACTTCGACAGCCATGGAGCACCCTCTGGATGCGAGGGGATAACCCCAAGAATTGCGCAAAGACCTACCACCTCTTCATCGGTGGAGGTACGTTGCTGATCCTAGGCATTTATGCTTAGGGAGGCAAGGAAAACCCTGTTCGGATGACCGTTATGATGATTATGAGGCTAAAGAAGCTCAGGATAATTGTTGGGAACCATACGAGGTATATGGGAATATGGTATGTCCCATCCAAGGGAGCCAAGGTCATGATAGTAGGCTGAGTTATGATGCACAACCAAGGGGCACTGCTTTTGATCGATTAAGTAGAGGGTCGGCCTTCGAGAGGCTCGAACCTGTTGGAAATTTGAGAGAAAGGTTCTATAGGTGAAGGAGTGATGCTGGCTCAAGAAAATAGGGGGAAGACAGTCGACCCCCGTATGGGTGAGATGAGGGCTAGCGAAAAGTAAATAACCGACGTAGGTCAATAGTAAGGGAACCTTCAGTTCAGCCGGTTGAGGTAGTATGGGATAACATTGGCCAGGCCGACATTATTGAAGAGAACGAGAGGCCTTGGAATGACACAATTCAAAGGCTAGAAAATAAGATTGGAGACATCCTTAAGAGACGTGACCACTTATAGAGGGGATACTCAATAGGTTCTCATTTTGTGGCAAATATTGTCAACTTTCCAACCCCTGCCAAGTTCAAGCCACCAGTGGTTACTCCAAAGTATGATGGGAGTACTAACCCTGTGCACTATGTGGAGATGTATCGATTGGCTGCAGACATCTACTTCTTCTCAAATGAAATGAAATGCCTTGCATTCTCAAGAACTTTGGGGTTGCCCATATATGGTTCACTTCACTCCCGAAGAACTCCATTATAAATTTAAATCAACTCATAAAATAATTCATCCATAACTTATACTTTGGGGTAAGACCCCAGAAGAAGACTACTCACCTGGTGTACATTAAGAAGGGGAATAGTGAGAGTCTTAGGAAGTATATCGCAAAGCTTAATAAGTATAAGTTGGAAGTTGATGGTTATGAGGAAAATATTGCGATGACAGCATTAATAGGAGGCCTGCAGAAAGGGAAATTACTTTGGAATCTTACTGAGGACCCTCCAAAGTCTATCGCCGAGCTATTGGCGACGACCGATAAGGTCATTAACTCCGAGGAAGCTATGGAAGCTAAGTATGAGGATGAGAAGGGGACTGGCGGTGGGAGCAAGTTTCATAAGAGGAATAAAGATGGAAAAAAGAGGTAAGATGATGATAAGTTTACCGGGTATACTCCTCTTATAGTGCGAGCACATTTTTAATGAGATCAAGAATGATCGATCCCTAAGATGGCCCAAGAAACTGAAAGATCTTCCCCACGAAAGGAATTAAAGCTTATGGTGTAAATTCCACAAAGATCACGGGCACTTAACCTATAAGTATTTTTCTCTAAAAGGTAATATTGAAAAGATGCTTAATACTGGGAAGCTAAGAAAGTATGTAAGCAGTGGTAGCCCAAAGAGGGGACTAGATGACCCCAGAAAAAGAAGGTTCGATAGGTGCAAAGAGGAGATCCTTGGGAAAAAAGATGATGCCTCAGACGAGGATGATGAGGATGATCCAGATCTGCCACCAAAGGATGACGGTCCTATAGGTCACCTTCACATGATTTCATTCGATGTGAAGATAATTTGTGGTGGCCTAGCATGAGGAGGCTCGGAGGTGGATTATAGAAAGGCACACATTGTAGAACTCAAAGCTCTTCCTAAGGATGAGGTGATAACTCGGCTGAAATTGGCGTTAAGTCAGAGAAAAGGAAGAAGGTGGATATGAAACTTTGATTATAGGTTTTTCAAAACTCGACTTCAAAGGTATCGTAGCCCCCCTAGATGATAACCTGGTGACTACAACCAGGGTCCATGGGTATGATGTGTCGAGAATATTGGTTGACAATGAAAGTTCGATCGATGTTATGTTCTGGAAATGCTTGAAAGTCCTAGGACTCAGTAAGAAGAGGTTCGTGTATTATCATCATCCTCTGATAGGGTTCAATGGCGAGAAGGTGCATCCCTTGGGAATGTATGAAATGGATGTTAGAATGGGAGATGTTTGGCCTAAAAGGATAAAAAATAAGGCTACTTTCTTTATGATAGATGAAAGTGTATACTCAGCTTATAACATCATCATGGGAAGAGTGGCCCTTAAAGAGTTTGAGATCGTACCCTCCACTGTATATCAAATGGCAAAATTCCTAACTCCTTATGGGTTAGGGGAAGTCCAAGGTTATCAAGTGTTGGAATGGTAATGCTACTTCAACTTAGTTGAGGAGAGGGAAGCTCACAAAAAAGAAACTACAGCCTAAAATATCGATACCCTAGATCCAAGAGACGATAAGAAACATAAGAAGGGAGAAGCCACTGAGGAGGTAGAATCCATCGTCCTCAATGAGGACTAGACCAAAAAAACCATCCAAATTGGCAAAATCCTAAAAAAGGAGGTTAAGGAAGATCTGGTGAAGCTGTTAAAGAAGAGGCAAATCATCTTCGCATGGATCCATGAAGACATGCCATGTATTAACCCATAAGTTATGTACCATGAGCTCAACGTAGCTGATGATGCTAAGTCGATACGACAGAGAAGACGAGTATACTCAAGAGAGAAGTATGATGTTATTAGAGAGGAGGTTATGAAGTTGAAGAAGTCTGACTTCATTCAGGAAGTCATCTATCCCAACTGGTTGGCAAACGTTGTCAGCATTCCCAAAGCCAATGGCAAGTGTAGGATGAGTGTTGACTTCATGGATCTGAACAAAGCATGCCCAAAAAATAGATTCCCTTTGCCCATGATAGATCAAATGGTGTACGTAACATCCAGCCATAAATTCATTAGCTCCCTGGATTCCTACTCAGGCTACAACCAGATATATATGGACCCGACTAATGAAGAGAAGACAAGTTTTACCTAACCCAACTCGGGAACGGACCGGAGGGAACCGCAGCATGGGGAATGTCCGCGTCTCGTCGCAAGGCTCCTATTACTATAAGGTCATGCCCTTTGGGTTGAAGAATTCAGGGCTGACATATCATAGGTTAGTCAAAGAAATATTTGAGAACCAGATCAGGAAGACAATGGAAGTGTACGTTGATGATATATTGACAAATAGCCTCAAGGTTGATACTCATGTGGCAGACCTTGAGTGCACCTTTGACACAATGGACAAGTATCGAATGAAGCTCAACCCAACCAAGTGTGTCTTTAGCATAGGAGCAAGCAAGTTTTGGGGGTTTATTGTGAATCAAAGAGGAATCAAATATAAACTTGAGAAGATTAAGGCCTTATTGGAAATGAAGACTCCTACAATAATAAAGGATGTGTAGAGACTTACCGGAAGAGTGGCAACATTGAACAGGTTTGTCTCTAGAGCCACTAATAAATGTCTTCCTTTCTGTTGAGTATTGAGAAAAGCCTTTGATTGGAATGAAGAGTGTGATAGAGCCTTTAAGGATTTAAAGTCCTACCTTGGCTACACACTTCTATTATCTAGACCAGTTCAGGGGGAGAAACTGTATCTTTATTTGGTAGTATTTGAGTCGGCCATTAGTGTTGCTATTGTAAGAGAAGAGGATGGAATCCAAAACCATTGTATTTTAATAGTAAGGCATTCCAAAGGGCCGATAAGAGGTACCCAAGATGGAAAAGTTAGCCTACGCATTGATCCATGCCTCGAGGAAGGTGAAGCCTTACTTTCAGGCACATACCATGGTGATCCTCATAGACTCACCCCTCAGATAAGTAATTCACAAGCCTGAGAAGTTAGGAAGACTGAAGGCTGGGGCAATCAAATTGGGAGAGTTTGACATCATCTATCAGCCAATAACAGTCATCAAAGGGAAAGATCGTTAGTGGAATTTATGGTTGAATACACTTAGGATAAGGCCGACATAGAATATATCGAGGTTACTTATGAGTAAGAAAGAGCATGTCCTCCTCGGCCCGGGCCAAGACGAGTTCAACAAGAATCAAAGTATCTGAAAATGATGAGGAAAAGTATATTTTCAAGATTGGAATCCCAGAATAGGGCAGTTTCTCGCCAAATGGTACTGTGTGGGGTCTCTTTGTGGATGGGTCTAAGTGGAAGTGCTGTAGGATTGATAGTGTCGTCCCTAGATGGAACCGATATTGAGTATGAGTGAGGTTTAACTTCAAAGCTTAAAATAATAAATATAAGTATGAAGCTCTCCTAGTAGGCCTCTCCTTCACCTAGGCGTTGAATGTTAGCCAACTCCTTGTGTATAGTGATTACAAGTTGGTTGTCAATAAAATTTTGGGGGTATATGAGGCCAAATATGGCATAATAGCAAGATACCAAGAAAGAGTTAAGATAACATTGAAAAAGTTTGCTAAAGTGAAGCTGACGAGGATACCCCTGTTGGATAATGGTCGAGTCGATGCCCTTACAAGGCTAACCACAACTATAAGAACAGAGATAAGAAGGACGGTGCAGATAGAAATCTTACACCGACCAATCATTAAAGAGGAGGACGACGCTCCAGAGTTTGGTTTGAATTTGAACATGGGAATCTCCTAGATGGATCCACTCATCAGGTACATAAAGGATCGGGAGTTTCCAGAATCAAAGATAGAGAAAAGGAAGCTGAAATATAAAGTTACTAAGTTCTCCATCATAGGTGACACTTTATATAAGAAAGGGTTTCTGCTTCCACTGCTCAGATGTGTCCATCCATCTAAGGTTGCGCATATCCTAAAGGACATGCATGAAGGATACTTCTTTAGTCACGCTGGGGGAAGATGTTTGGATAGAGGATTATTACCTAGGGGTATCGGTGGCCAACCTTGGCCAAGGATGCTACAGCATATGTCAAGAAGTGCGACAAGTTCTAGAGGTTTGCTACTGTTCCTCACCAGCCTCATCAATCTTTGACCTCTATTACCTCTCCTTTGCCATTTGTGGTGTGGGGAATTAATTTGGTAGGACCTTTTCCCAGAGTTGTAAATAATTATCGTTATCTGATCGTAGCGATAGATTACTTTTTCAAAATGGGTGGAGGTCGAGCCGATGATTATAATTACGGAGCAGACGACCTTCCAGTTCATCTGGAAAAATATTATATGTAGGTACGGCCTACCCAACACCCTAATTTTTGATAATGGAACACAATTTAAGAACTTCTCCCTTGAAAAATACTATGAAAGGGTCGGCATCAAGCAATTCTTCTCTTCTCCTGGCCGACCCCAATCTAATGGGCAAACGAAAGTAACAAATAGAACGATTCTTGATGGAATCAAGAAGAAGTTAGAATATGCAAAGGGGAGATGGTTCTAAGAAGTGTATGCAATCTTATGGGACTACAGAACAAACATAACGATTATTTAATTTATCATTTATGATGTATGGTATCTTGTACCCCGGTCAGAGAATAAAAGGGTTATTGGCATACGTTGGCTTTTTAAAAATAAAACAGATGAATCTGTGATGATTACTCAGAATAAAGCTAGATTAGTTACCCAAGGCTACTCTCATATTGAAGGAATAGATTTCAAGAAAACTTTTGCACCAGTCACTCGCCTTGAGTTTCTTCGCTTACGTTTTGCAATAGCTTGTTATTTGCATTTCACACTTTATCAAATGGATGTGAAATTTTCTTTCCTTAATGGTATCTTGACTAAAGAGACCTACGTAGAACAACCCAAAGGGTTCATTGACCATCATCATCCAAATCACGTCTACCGGCTTAAGAAATCTCTCCATGGGTTGAAACAAGCTCCTAAAGCTTAGTATAAACGTCTATCTACATTCCTTATATATAACGGTTTTAAACGAGGATGGAATTATCAAACTCTTTTTGTCAAACAATTTGACAGAAATATTACCATAGCCCAAGTATACGTAGACGATATCATTTTTGGATCTACCTCCCCAACAGATGTCAAAACATTTTCTGACATTATGCATAAATAATTCTCTATGTCACTTATTGGGGAGTTACAATTCTTCTTAGGTCTTCAAGTTAAGCAAAATTCAAATGGTTTATTTGTATCGGAATCCAAATACGCTTTAGAGATTGTCAAAAAGTTATGTTTAGAAACTGCCAAAGATGCTAGGACTCCCATGCGTACTTCGGTTAAACTATCAAAATATGAGAATGAGAAATCCATCGACTCAACCTTATACGATAGTATGATAGGAAGTCTTTTATACCTTACTGCCTCCCGTCCTCATATTATGTATGTTGTTTGTGTGTACGTCCGCTATCAAAATAATCATAAAGAGAGTCATCTTCTTTGCGTTAAAAGAATTATGGAATATGTTAAAGGAACTCTCAATTTAGGACTTTGGTGCACTAATGACACATCTAGCACGATAATTGGCTACACCGATGCTGATTGGGATGGGTGTTCCAATGATAGTAAAAGTACATCAGGAGAATGTTATTACATAGGTAATAATTTGGTTTGGTGGAATAGTAAGAAAGAAAATTACACTTCTTTATCCACAACTGAATCTGAATATATCGCCACAGGCAGTTGCTGTGCTCAATTACTTTGGCTAAAACAAATGTTAAGAGATTATGGTATTATAGAAGAACAATTACATCTCTATTGTGACAATCAAAGTGCGATTAATATTTCCAAAAATTCTATTCAACACTTTCGTACTAAACATATTAAAATTTGCCATCATTTTATACGCGAGTTAGTCAAATAAAAGGAATTGAAGATTAATTACCTGCCTACTAAATTTCAATTAGATGATGTATTCACTAAACCCTTGGATAATATACGATTTGAATCCTTACGCAAATCAATTGGGATGGTTATGGCATAATTGTAATGTAATGTATCGTTGATGTTTATGCTTTGATATTTCTCAATCTTATTTGTTCATTTTAGACAAAATGGGGGAGAAGCTTTGAGTCCACTTGGACATTATTTTATTTACTTCAACTAACGTTCTTGATCTTAGTTATCTTATTTTCAGGATATCAGTACCTTGTGTTATTAGAATGTTGTTAGGATATTGGTTTGTATTGAGTTGAGTAATGTAATTTTCTTTTATAGGATATGGGGTACTTATATAGGAATAGGGTTGTATCCCTACGAGTCCTTAATGACTCAAAGGAGATTTGTTCTCATATTTCCAAAGGGAGAGATTGAAGAACCCTATAACTTTGACTCACTTGAGATTACATTATATAGGAGCTTGTCTAGTTTGGAAATAGTGATAAAATTGAGTCATATCCTAGTCTACCAAAGAGCCTCAGACACTACATATTAATTCCTCTAATAGTCTCAAAGGTAGAATACCAATACTATACCTAGGATTGCATTCACTATAATTTAGGGGTGTGTGTGTGTTAATTCACATAAAAAATGATTTTTTTATAATTTTTAGGATATGTTATATAATTTTTAGGAATTTATAAAAAAAATTAAACATTTAAAAGTTGGCTTTAATAATGTTGTGGGTTAATTTATAATTTCCTATTCTTACTAAAACCTTGCTTGGGTAGGATCCGAAAGCGGCAGAGACTTCTGTGGTGGAAAATGAGATTGTTTAAAACTTCAAAACACGCGTTTGAAGGGTCATCCTTGCCTTACACGTGTTGGCCAGTGAGCAGCTGGATTTGTGTTTGTTTACTCTCAAAATCTTAGTACATAATCCTATCCATTTGATCAATTGCTATCTATGGTTTGTATGTCTTTACCTCAATCCTTGTGATATCAAAGAGAACCAATCAAAATTCTTTTAATAGGGGTCCATATTCAGCCGTAAGATTTACATCGTTAATGCTAGACTTAATCTCAACCATTGATCTTGTACAACCCTTCCAGATACTTCCTAGCATAGCATAAATATAGACCAACTGGTGAACGTTCCCAATCTTTTCATCATTTTTTCTTCTAAGAAAAAATAAGAGGAGAGAGAGAGAGAGAGAGAGAGAAATAGAAACCCTAATCAAACTCCGGCCAAATATTTCACTAGAAAACCCTTATGTGAGTTTGAGTGAGTTCAAAAGTGAGTAGAACCAGCCTCTCTAGTCTTTAATCTCTTGTCCAACCAAGTCACGAAGTTTAGATTTCAATTTATTTTCAAGTTTGATTTCGTTTTTCAAGAAATCATATTTATTGGTTGTTTTTACTCTTATATGATTATTTTCAAAACCAGAACCAACAAACTTATTTCTGTTTTTAGTTTATGAGAAAAATCAGACTTAGATCTAGTTAAGATCTTGATTGGGGTTTTACACTTTCATGAATATTTCACATCTTGTAAAATAGCTTTGTAAATAAAATAAAGAAAGTGTTTAGGACCATGGTTGCCTTTTATAGCAAGGTTCCCTCAAGATCTGTGGATAGAAATAAAGATATGTGGTTTGATACTATCAAATAAACTTTGAATCAAAAATTTCTGCTGCATTTTAGAACGATACTTCTAATTTGTTAGAAACATTGTCAGTATAAGTGTATGTGTGTGTGTGTGTTGCATGCATGTGATTAGGCACTTCACCACTACACTTGTCACACTACAACACTAAAGAAGTGTTGGTAGAGATATTCTTGACTTTAGAGTCGACGTAAAGCTGAAAGGAGAAGCGAATACAAGGCTGGGAGAACAACCTCAACATCAAAACCTTCAGATGAGTGAGAATAATCCAAAGGAGTTGGTAAACATTCTAGACTTAGATTAGGTTTTCTTGTGTGTTTGGTTTGTTATATAGTTTGTAATATGTTACCCTATTTTAGTGAATTTTTCTTCTGAGGTGTAGAGACCTTAGTGGATGTTTCCCCAATTGGGCGGGATTTTACCATGGTAAAATCTTGTGTTCTTGCATACTTACTCTTCCTCTCATAACCTTCTTGAGGCTGTACTGATTTAGGATCTATATAAGTTTTGTTTTTCAAAACTGGCACACCTATACCTTAAATAACTCGCTTATATAATCTTTTATACACATCTTGTGTTAGCTGTTTGTTTTGATTAAAGAGTTTCTTCAAAAAAACTGTTCGGAGCCATTTAAACTATTCAAGCTTGAATTAAACGACTTAAGTGGTAATTTTTCACATTATTAAACATCATTAGTTTAGTGGATTAACTCTCTCATCCGAATACGATAGTGCATGGACGAGATGCCACTCAATCCATACACTCTAAAAAACGACGAGAGAGGACTTATGCTATAACACCATAATTTGGTTAATGCAAATTAAAAAATCACTTCATTATGGTTCATTATTAAACATCATTAGTTTAGTGGTTTAAATATCTCGACCGAAGACGATAGTTCATGGACGAGGTGACACTAATCCATACACTCTCAAAAATGATGAAAGAAGACTTGTTAATTGTAAAACTGGTTCATCAATACATTGGCCAGAGACGACGAAGTTACAAATTATGGTTCATACCAATCAAGCATCAATTGAGTTGATAAAAGCAGAGATAAGACTTAAGAATATTGAGCAAGCACAGTATAGGTGAAAGTTCAAATTCCATTAGCAAGTTGAAAGTTCAAATTCCATTAGCAAGATTACAACAAAAGTTGAAGGCCATAAAAGGCATAGAGTCACCTTACATAAAAAAGTCACATTAAAAAAGAAGATGAAATGGGCTACTGATTAGGCATAAATTCTTCACATTTATCCCCTTAATTTCGGTATATTTATGATCCCGTGCGGTGTAAATATCTTGGATTTGGTTTATACTTATGTTACTAACCTTTTTTGGCAAGTATTTTGTATTTTGTGTATCTCTTATGTGTTCTACAGGTATTTCATGCAAGTTAGTGCCAAAGAGAACTCAAAACAGTGAAAGAAAACCAAGAAATGGGGAGTAAAGGGAATTTTTGTAATTTTTCAGCCTTATTTCGGAAGTGGGGCCAACTTGAAAGTTGAAGAGATTTTAACTACAAGAACACTGCAAAAAACGGTACCTCAATCGGAGTCTTGGTGTGAAAGTTATGAGCAGTCAAAGATAGAAGAAAAAGTCAAATAAAGAGAGGACCGGTCCGCCCAGAAATTAAAAGAACCGGTCCACCAAGGACCGGTCTGCCCAAAAATTAAAAGAACTGGTCCTCACTGTCACATTCCAGAGAACCCCGGACCGAAGGCAAACCGAAGAAGGAAGAAAATAAAAAGAACCGGTCTGGGGCGGACCGGTCCGCCCCAAAAATAAAAAGAACCGGTCCGCATTCAAGGCAAACCAGTCCGAAGGAGGACAGGACCGGTCCGGATCAAGGCAAACCGGTCCGTAGGAGGAGGGGACCGGTCCGGCTGTCACAATTTTAATTTTATAATCTTCCTCTAATGGAGAGTCCTAGTGCAGCTAAAACTCCTGAAACTTTGTAGGGTATATAAACCCATTTTATTATCATTCCTAGCACGGAGATTTAGGGAGAATTTTAGTCAATTTACTTTTTTTTTTCAGAAACCCTAGTTTAAATACAGTTTGTTCTTTTAATCCTAAGATTGAAGCTTTGATCAGATTTCAGTAATTACAAGTAATTCCAGTTAATACTTTGAGTGCTTTGGTAAGATTAGTAATTAATTTCGTCTGTTTAATTTTGTTTTTCATGATTCTACCAATTTTCCATAGTTAATCATGAATTCCTGCACATTAAATACTGTTTTCATTATTTTCAGCATGCTAGGCTAGATTTTCAAAGGCCGGGACACATGAACCCAGCCTGATGTGTTAGTTGCGTGTGTATAACATTAATCCTCTGTATTAAGTGATTAATTACGACCGTATTGCGTAGGAACACAACAATTGTAGGTCTTTATATCTCGTTTGCCTCTGGGTAACCGGGATGATTTAGAATGCAATTCGAGTGTCACTATCGTGATACCGATTTACTCGTCCTCAGATTAAGTATAACGCGGGCTTGAACCTCGTATACATAATGCTTGGGAGTACTAAATTCTGGGTCAAACTAATCAGTTAAATTCATGATTAGTATTATAACTACAATACACTAGGGTTGGGGGATTGTATTCCTGTCCTGTTTTTCTCATACATAGTTTAAAGTTCAAACCAGTTTTCATTAGCATTCTAGGTAATTTAATATAATTTCACATTTTCATAATTTCATAATTGCAATTAGTTGTAGTCAATTCCCAAAACCAAATCATTTTCCCTTTCTTTTTAGAGTCAAAGTTAGGATTCCTTCGTCTTTTCCCGTCGTCACAACTTCGTTGTCTTAGTTCCCTGAGGATCGATACCCGACTTACTGGGATTATTACTTGAGCGACAGGCTTGCACTTAAGCCTAGAGAGTACGCACTTCTGAGACACATTCTTAGTCGCGTCAAGTTTTTGGCGCTGTTGCCAAGGAATTAGGTAGACTTAAGATTAGATTGAGTCAATCCAAAGCTTTGACCAAAAATCTCCAAAAATCCAAAATCATATAAAAAAAATTCAAAAAGCACAAAAAGATTCACCATCATCTCTCATAAGCCATTAATGCAAAATTCTGAATTCACTCCTACACCCCATAATACTCTAACCAGCATTCACGAAAATCCAATCGTAGAGTATAACCCCGATAGCCCTCACACTCCAAACGCCCCACAGTTCTGGATCCCACCTCCCACACCGTCACACTCAATCTCAAATAGCACTTCGTTTTCCTTCTTAGGACACACCCCCGAGTACACCTCGAGCACACCAAGTGAGAGCACCGAGTCATTAAGAGAGAGGGAGATGTCGCAACACAGTAGTGCAGCCGCCGGTGAGGAAGAGGCCCCATACCGCCCGCTAAGAGATATCTTATATCCCGAGCGCACTGTCACTCCAGGATGCATTATACTCCCGTATAATGCCAGGCAATTTTGTTTCAAAAATGGGATGATCCAGATGTTACCACACTACCATGGTATGGATTCTGAAAAGCCATATCTCCACATTTGGGAATTTGAGGATGTGTGCGATACTCTCAATGATCAAACTTGCACCCAAGAAGTGATCCGTCTCAAACTCTTCCCTTTCTCACTCAAAGATAGAGCTAAGACCTGGCTATGGTCTTTACCTCCAAGCTCGATTCCATCTCGGAACGAGTTGCATTCGAGATTTCTCAAGAAATTATTCCCAACACATCAAACAATCTCCATAAAGGCTCAAATTCAAGCGTTCAGACAATCTCAAAATGAGCCATTTCATCAATGTTATGAGACTTTCAATGAGTTAGTTACTTCATGCCCCCATCATGGATTTGATTCAGCGCAAATCATCTCTTTTCTCTATAATGGGATGAATCTTAACTCCAAACAACTTGTTGAAACTATGGGAAGTGGTCCTTTTGTCGACTTAGACGCCCACGATGTTGAGCTTCACCTGAGGTACGTCGCCGAGACTACCCAATCCTGGGATACATCTAATCCTAATGCTCAAAATCGACATCGTCAAGTGACCACCACTCCGTCGGCGTTTGGCCTATTTCACGTAGATAAGAATTCTATAACGGACAGTTGGATAGCTTGAGAAAGAAGTGCGAGACCTACGTGGGATATGTGGAAGAGGACCTACTGGATCCATACCAAACCCTGTTGAAAAGGTGTGTGCAATTTGTGAGGCGGGTCATTCAACTGAGGAATGCCCGACTATACCCGCTTACAAAGTGATGCTTCAAGAGCAAGTTAGTGGTATTGGAGGTTTTAAGGGTAATTTCGGTGTACCGCACGGTTCTTATAACCCTTCGTGGAAAAACCATCCTGGTTTTAGCTATGGGCAACAACATGCTGCGATGAACCCTACGTCCCATGTTGCCCCTCCTCCACCACAACACTTTCAACAAGCCCCACACATGCAAGGACATGTGCAAGCACCACCACCTCAAGGATCTTATATCCTGCCACCACGGAGAACTCTCGAGGATACCATGAATCAATTTATCACTAGCCAGACTGCAACCAATGCTAGATATGATCGCCTGATCAGCGACATAAATGCAAATCTGTCAAAGATACAATCATTGTTGAGCGTCCAAGAGAAGGGCAAGTTTCTTGCCCAGGGCCAAATACCTCTCCAAGGTCAAACTAGTGTTATCTCGACACCCCATGACCTTCCTGAGCAATGTAGCACAATTACCACTCTACGTAGTGGTAGAGTAGTTGACTTGTCACCTCCCCCACAAGACATACCTAAAGACAAGGAGATTTCGCCCGGCATGAAAGAGGCCGAAGATATCCCCTTGAATGAGAGTGATAAAGACGACACTAGTGAGCCTGAGGTAGTAGTGAAACCACCCACCGTGGCACCATTTCCTCAAAGGTTGATTCCTTCACATAAAGGAAACCCACGTGATGAAGTTCTAGACGTGCTAAAGCAAGTAAAGCTGAACTTACCTTTCCTCGATGACATTAAGCAAATTCCAGCTTATGCAAAAGTCATCAAAGACTTGTTGACAGTAAAGAGAAAGAAGAAGGTAAAGAAAAATGTCTTTCTAGCACAGAACGTGAGCTCCATTCTACTTAATGATCTCCAGCCTAAATTTAAAGATCCCGGTGCACCCACCATTTCCTGCATCATTGGAGAAAATAAAATCGAAAAATCCTTACTTGATTTGGGAGCAAGTATCAATATCCTCCCTTATTCCATTTATAGGCAACTTGATTTGGGTGATATCAAGTCCACAAAATTCACTCTCCAATTATCGGATCGAACCATGAAGATCCCAAGAGGCATAGTTGAGGACGTGATCGTCCAAGTTGACACTTTCTACTTCCCGGTAGATTTTGTCATTTGGGACATGGAGCACTCCTTTAACTTGAGCAATCATGTTCCTATCATCCTTGGGCGACCATTCAAAGCTACGGCTAATGCAATCATCAATACTCGGAATGGGAGAATGCAACTCACCTTTGGGAACATGACCTTAGAGACTAACATCTTCCATATAGCCCAATATACGAGGTAAGAAGATGATCTTCACGCGGTGAGCCTAATTGATGAGATCGTAGAAGAGCACATTGAGGAAAATTTATGTGGAGATGCCTTAGAATCTTGCTTAGTGTCTAGTCGTGAGAGTGAGGGAACTTATACCGAAATTGAAAGAGAGAGAGGGGTTAGAAGAAAGAAAAATTGTTGAGTTCGAGATCGATCAAGTAAGAGAGGATGTAGGCACTACTCGGGAGAGAGAGATAGGGGACATGAGCATGGAAGAATTTGAAAAAGAATTTGGTCCGGTGGATGAGAGCCTTACCGACGAAGTCCAAACTCTATTGGATTCATTTAGTCACCTAGAAGAAAGCGAATGGAAAGATAAAATCGATGAATTCCTTCTTTGTGACCATCCACCCATACCACTAGAGGTCCCGAAGGCGAGTGAGGAGAAAATGTGTGTTTCATCCGACTTAGAGCACGACCCATGTATTCCAAAAATTGAACGAAAATTAGGAGTTCCCTCCGAGTCAGTGCACGCAAGCTATGCTTTGAGTAAGCATCCCAGGGATCCCTTTCTGAGTAGTCACGATGAGTCTCCCAGCCTTTCTTTTATCTATGGGCGAGGTACCAACTTGTTCCGATTGTTGGATTATAATCCTAAGATGGGAGTGAAAAGGAGAGCATCAAACCCCGTAAGTGGGGTTGGGAGAGTTTGTGGAGAGATGAGAGGTAGTCGCACCCCCGACGCGTATGGGGTGATTGTTGTTGTATTTTTGAGTCATGCATGAGTGTCATATAGTGTCTTGTTGCATTTTAATATTTGTTTGTTTTATTTTTCCGCACTTTTCATTCGCCTTGAGTTATATTTTCTTCCCTTTTGCTTGAGGACAATGCAAAAGTCTAAGTTAGGGGGGGGGGTCATAAGTGCGTATTTCTAAAACTTCACAAATTTTCAAAAATACCCAGAAATTTCCAAAAAAAATATCATAAAATTTTGAAAAATCCAAAAATATTTTTGTTCAAAATAAATAAAAATTGGAATTCAGATTTTTCAAAAATATCATTAAAAGTCGAATTCAAGTCTCAAGTTATAAAATTCAACATACACAAAGCCAAAATTGACCAAAGATGGAAATTGAGCGAAAATTGACGACTTAACGAATAAGTGTGGAGATTAACAAACCCGGTGAGATTCGAGCCTATCACTTTTTGCGAGTTTTTAAATCAATCTGAGTTAATTTTGAACTCAAAGTTCTTTTCAGCGCCTAAAAAGTCATCGAGGATCTCAATCCTTTCATTTTGATCGGTTATGAAAGACGTGTGTGATATTGCTTTGAAAAACGTGCCAAAATTGATCTCTAAAGTTAAATTCATCTCGAAACGCATATGGTAATGCAATTGGTATTTTGGACAATGAAGTAGGCCCTGGTTTGTCACCAAAAATATTGGTAAAAAAAAGTAGCGAAAAATTACCCCTTTTGTAACCCAATTTGAGCCAAACAAATTGTCCCTTTCGTTTGATAACCCGAAAAACCTAAATAGCCCGGAATTGCAAAAAATGGAAAAATTCAGAATTTAAGTCCAAAAAGTGCATATAAAGGGGCAAGAGAAAAAAAAATATGCTCAACACAAATAGTGAGAAAAGAAAATAAGTGAAAAACAGAAGAAAAAAAAAGTGAAAAAAAAATGAGCAATAGCCCGGAAAAAGCAAAATGGACATCACAAATGACTTTTCCAATTCCAATCTTCCCTACCATTTTCATTTTGCCCCATATACCTTAAAACTCGAAAAAGTCCTAACCGAGTCCAAATTACGTTGATTACCGCGTAGAGAGCTAATACACCAAAAGATAATAAAGGATATTAAGTGCATGAATAAGAGGCAATGTTCCCATTTTTAAAACCGTAATCTGTTGATGAGATCATTTCACCATGAAATTTTCGTCTTTCTAATTGCATGCATGATGTTGCATCCATTACATTTACTCTTTATATCATGCATATCGAGAGAATAGCCACAACCCGAGTGATTCGTTTGAGAGATCATTCCGTGAGAAATTGAAATCAAAATGAATTTTCGGATAAGTAATGTAATGATCAATCAGTGGAAATTGGCGGTTATATTTTCGGCTTCGCACACGCACTACGGTTTGAGACTTATAAATATGACTTAATGATGACTATTTTCTGGAAAAGTTTGAATTGCACAATTTTTTCATATTTTGAATTTTCTTTGAGTCAAATTTTGTGGGTATATTCTCTGTAAACCCTCACGAGACACAACTCGTCCTACTAGGGTGACCTAGGGGTTTAAAGGCTTGTTGCATTCGCTAAATGCAATCGCTTGCCCACGAAAAAGGTATTCTATCCCAATAAAATGTGATTTTCAAGAGTTAAGCCTTGCTAGGATTCCTTTACATTGCTCAGGATGCGCAAAGTTCTAAGTTAGGAGGATTTGATTAGGCATAAATTCTTCACATTTATCCCCTTAATTTCGGTATTTTTATGATCCCGTGCGGTGTAAATAGCTTGGATTTGGTTTATACTTATCCTACTAATCCTTTTTGGCAAGTATTTCGTATTTTGTGTATCTCTTATGTGTTCTACAGGTATTTCATGCAAGTTAGTGCCAAAGAGAACTCAAAATAGTGAAAGAAAACCAAGAAATGGGGAGTAAAGGGAATTTTCGTAAATTTTCAGCCTTATTCCGGAGGTGGGGCCAACTTGAAAGTTGAAGGGATTTCAACTATAAGAACACTGGAAAAAACGGCACCTCAATCGGAGTCCCAGTGTGAAAGTTATGAGCAGTCAAAGATAGAAGAAAAAGTCAAATAAGGAGAGGACCGGTCCGCCCAGAAATTAAAAGAACCGGTCCGCCATGGACCGGTCTGCCGAAAAGTTAAAAGAACCGCTCCGCACTGCCACATTCCAGATAACCCCGGACCAAAGGCAAACTGAAGAAGGAAGAAAATAAAAAGAACCGGTCCGGGGCGGACCGGTCCACCCCAAAAATAAAAAGAATCGGTTCGCATTCAAGCCAAACCGGTCCGGAGGAGGACAGGACTGGTCCGGATCAAGGCAAACCGGTCCGTAGGAGGAGGGGACCGGTCCGACTATCGCAATTTTAATTTTCTAATATTCCTCTAATGGAGAGTCCTAGTGCAGCTAAAACTCCTAAAACTTTGTAGGGTATATAAACCCATTTTATTATCATTCTAAGCACGGATATTTAGGGAGAATTTTAGTCAATTTACTTTTTTTTTCCAGAAACCCTAGTTTAAATACAGTTTGTTCTTTTAATCCCAAGATTGCAGATTTGATCATATTTTAGTAATTACAAGTAATTCCAGTTAATACTTTGAGTGCTTTGGTAAGATTAGTAATTAATTTTGTCTGTTTAATTTTGTTTTACATCATTCTACCAATTTTCCATAGTTAATCATGAATTCCTGCACATTAAATACTATTTTCATTATTTTCAGCATGCTAGGCTAGATTTTCAAAGGCCTGGACACATGAACCCAGCCTGATGTGTTAGCTGTGTGTGTATAACATTAATCCTCTGAATTAAGTGATTAATTACGACCGTATTACGTAGGAACACAACAATTGTAGGTCTTTATATCTCGTTTGCCTCTGGGTAACCGGGATGATTTAGAATGCAATTCGAGTGTGACTATCGCGATACCGATTTACTCGTCCTCAGATTAAGTATGACGCGGGATTGAACCTCGTATACATAATGCTTGGGAGTACTAAATTCTGGGTCAAATTAATCAGTTAAATTCACAACTAGTATTATAACTGCAATACACTAGGGTTGGGGGATTGTATTCCTGTCCTGTTTTTCTCATACATAGTTTAAAGTTCAAACCAATTTTCATTAGAATTCTAGGTAATTTAATATAATTGCACATTTTTATAATTTCATAATTGCACTTAGTTGTAGTCAATTCCCAAAACCAAATCATTTTCCCTTTCTTTTTAGAGTCAAAGTTAGGATTCCTTCGTCTTTTCCCGTCGTCACAACTTCGTTGTCTTAGTTCCCTGAGGATCGATACCCGACTTACTGGGATTATTACTTGTGCGACAGGCTTGCACTTGAGCCTAGAGAGTACGCACTTCTGAGACACATTCTTAGTCGCGTCAGATACACAAAATTTGCATAAAATCAGAGCAGCAGAGCGCCATCACCGTTGGTTGGGGCTGATCCATCACCAGCTACTTAAGTCTCCCCCTCAGTCCCAGTGTTTGTTATCTCTATACCATCTTCACCTAGACCAAGGTCGCTCGTGTTCTCATTCATCTCTGTGACCTCAGGGAGATTAGTCTCTGTGACAGTAGTGGGGTCCTCAACCTTGGCCAAGGCCGTCTGCAGACGCGTATCATTAAAGTTGAGATCTGAGAAGTCATAAGGGGAAAGATCCCCCATTTTGGCATGCTTAAGGATAACCCACCGACCGAAAGTTTTGATGCCCCTCTCAAGATACTCAAACCCAAGCTCAGAAAAGTCTTCAAAGTCCTTGAATTCAGCTATAGCTTGTTCCCTATTAACCTTAATAGCAACATCAATTTTAGATTGCCTTTTTTAGGCCAGGGACTTCAGAGTGTTGGCATGACTCATCGTTAGATTGTCAATTTTATTGTTTGCCTCTTGCAAAGCCAAGTTGGCAGTCTGCAGATCAGTTCAGAGGTTACTCTCCATTGTGACAGCATCTCTTCCCTTTTGAATCAAGGGCATCCTCTTGCTGATCCAATCCACCATCTTATGCAAAGAGACTATATCCTGTAAAATATAAGAAGATAAGTCAGTACGAGGTATTATCAAAGACGAGACATCACTTTAAAAAATTCCTAAAAAGACACCTGAACAGCTCTGTGGATGGAATACTCAGTTAGTAACGAAATATCCATCGACTGAAGTAAGAGTTTATTGTCCTCAAACATGATACAGTCAATGGCATTAATGGCCTATCTGCTATTGCCGATGATGTTATTGTCGGTAATCTTTAGCTGCGACAGCCTGGCAGCAAGCACATCTTCAAACGAGATTGGAATGGATTGGTCTTGACGACCATGATTCGAAGGACGAGTTGTGGTAGTGTCATGAACTCGGGTCCTCTTCTTCTTCCCAGATTCATCAACTTGGCTGGGGCTACTTGCAGATGACTTTTTGGTTGCTCGAGGGGCAGGGGGTTCATTCCTCTGCCCATGCTTTCCTATGAACTTGTTTAATTTTGGAACCACCATTTCCTAAAGAGTATCGGAGATGACTTTCGGACGAACTGCAAATGATAGACCTGGTAAGTTAGTAACAAATATCTGAGAAATAAGAAGTTACACTTGGAAAAGTCTATCACTTACACAACTCCTCCAAGGGGCCAATATCTAGACCTATTTGAGCTAGGTAGTATGGAGTCATCAGATGCTTAAACTTAGCTAGACGACGTTTCTCACCCTGTCCCGGAATCTTATTGACCTTGTCATAAGCCTCAAGGTTCAAACATGGGTGTAATTTGGCCAATGTTGAGACCTTGACCCACCTCATAGGGGTAATAGGCTTAGAGGTCCCACAAGCTTGGGTGGGGTTGAACTCCCAAGCCCCAGAAACAAAAAAGAGCGAGTCTTCCAATTATGGTTGGAAATTTTGGTAACTAGAAGAAGTTTCTTCTCAGATTTCCTAGCTACGAGGTGGTAGTATCCATGTTAGGTCTTTGGGGACAATGGTGTGTAGCAGGTAAGAAAAATGTTTAGTGGAATGTCAGTTTGGCGAACTATCCTCCAAAGTATGATATAACTGAGGATGACCCTCCAGGCATTCAGAGAAAGCTGGGAGGGTGTAAGATTGATATGGGCCAAGATGTCCCGAATTATAGGATGGATGGGAAGCCGAAAGCCGAGCTTAAACATTTTCTCATAAAAAAAAAATTTCACCCTCTCGGCCGTGAAATGCTCTCTCATCCTTACCAGGTTTTCTCATGGAAATAAAGGAATCTATCCCATATAAGTGCATCTAGACCAAGAGGTCGGCCTTAGAAACTGTGCTCTCACACTCCTTTGCCACAGATGTATCAATCTCACTCCCTTCACTACTACTTTCTTGAGCCTCATCCTGAGGATTATCTTTAGTCTTTGGATTACCTAGGTAACCACTTGGGAACATTTATACAAACTCGGCCTCAGTGACAATCGATAGGGGAATTGCATCCACAGGGGGTGGAATCGCCACATTAAGCTCAAGAATCTGAAGAGAGTCAGATTGATTTGAAGCCTCATCTCTCTGAGATGAAGAGACCCAAGAAGTGACCACGTCTACGTCATACCCCTCAGTATGAGATGCAAAATAGGCCATGGATTCCTCAAATGAATCTACATTATCGGCCGCCTCAGATGTGGACATAGGGTCATCTGGAGATGAGGACAACACAGACATGGGATCACTTGGTTCGACGATTGGGAGATCATAGGTCTCAGTGGCTTGAGGGTGGATGATAGACGAGGGGAGGATAAATAGGACGAAGGGGAAATGCTTCGGCCTTATGCCTCTTGACCTCTTCAGACTCTATCCTCCTAATATTCGAACCACTTATCTCTGACACTAGGAAATTACTTGGCTAACTTGTAAAGGTATCTTAACATCAAGAGCCGAGGTTCAACTTGGGCAAAAATTAAAAGAAAGGGACAAATAGTTTACAATGTTGACTGTGATTGACTAAAGATTGAACAGGAAGTTGAAGGGTTTTTAGCCAAGAACTTCAACAACACAGTCTTGAAGTCCGTTGAAGAAGACGGGCGAAGATCGTCGAAAAATGCTTGAAACACCGTATCTCCAAAACCCCTCAGGCCATTGCCTACCACTTAAAACATCCCCAAAAGGGATAAAATGGGTCCTAAAAGCACTCTCAACCTCACCAAAAATTTAAAATCTCGCCAGAAAACTATAAGTTTTATCGAAAAAAAAATAATACAGCTAATCAAGAAGAATGTAATGAAAAGAAGGATTTGAAAGGAAGATAAAAAGGGTCACCTGGAAGAGTTGAGTGCCAAAAAGAAAGAAATGAAAGGGCAAGTTGCAGAGAGCACAGAAGGTTAGATAGAGAGTAAACGGGCAGGAGTTTTTTGAGAAGATAAATAAGAAAGAGAAAATTTTAGGGGTTTCAATATCAGAGCAATGATGAGGTGAGATTCCCAAAATGAGTCATCATTTGAAGGATCAAAACCCAAAGCGTGCAGCCGTCAAATCAGACCTGGGCAAAATTCTACACAACCAGAATTATGACATGTGTCACTCTCTTACACATCAAGATGTATTCATAAATGTCTCATCAAAGGACAATGCAGACTCATATTCCTTAGCCACCTCTTCACATAGATGACTGAGGGCCGGGGGTGATTGATAAGACAAAATATAACCTCATCCCAGGATGAGACCTCACAAATCCAAACAGTCGAGATTCAAGAAGGAATTCATAGGTCACTTCCAAGATTTATCCCACACCAAGTTCGGCCTCCTACATATAACCTCGTCCATACAGTAGGCCAAGACTTCAAGAAATAATCACAGCAACAAAGACACCTCTCGTCCTATCGCCCATCCAACACCAAAAGATGTCTAACCCAGTCAACCTCCGCCTGACCATCTCAGGCCAAGACCACACTTGCTAGTTTCCCGCATAAGGTCAAGTGGTTCATCAGCAACCTCATACTCGGCCACACCGAGACATCTGCAGACGACACCATGAATGGACGAGCAGTAGAATGTACCAAGGTGATGTGTCCCACATGAGCAATTCAGTTTTAAATAAGATTATTCTCCTCATATGAGGGGAGATTTCATCATCATTACATACATGTGCATGGACAACTATCACTACCTGAGTGGATGCCCTCACCTGTGCACACCTTCAACATGCTTAGGGGTGTATTACACCCCCTAGGCACTATATAAACCCATGAACTTCTTCCTTTTAAGGATCAATTAATAAAAACCCTAGCTAAAATTCTGCTCATTTGTATATAGAAGATAGAGAGAGAAATCTTGTGTTGTAACCAGGCCATTAGAGCCATATTTACTAGTGGATTTCACTCACACACAGACTGGACGTAGGATCCCGCTGAACCATTTAAATCCAGGTGTTCATGCCCTTCACCTCATCCCTTTCTTTGTTGAGTTGCTTTGTGATTGTTTCCATTATTGTATACTTGTTTGAGCTTTATACATCTGTGACCTGGTGATACCATTTCTGGTATCATCAACCGTCATCAAATCAGGTTGCACATTTGACACTTTATCTTCCTTCTCCATGAAAAGCGAGTGAAGCTGGATTCCATACTCGGAGGAAGTAGTGGGAGAACTGATGTAGCTCCGAGGTGGTTCGACGGAAGACCGAAGCCAATAGGGAGTCAGTCCAAGGGTCGGACATGCGATCGACCTGGGAAGGAAAATGAATTTATTTTTGAAAGAGAGGAGGAAAATTATTATTAAAAAAGGAGGACAAAGTTTTTGATATATTTTTTGAAAGGGAAGGATAAAATATTTTTGGATTTTTTTTGTGACAAATTGAGGAACAAAATGTCTTCTGACATCTATGAAAAAAGGAAGGAAAATGTTTTTGGTATTTGATAAAAGAAGGGGAAAATGTTTTTGACACTTTTGATAAGAAAAGAGGGAAAACTAAAGAAGAGTCTCATCATCATCATCATCATCATCATCATCAATATTATTATTATTATTATTATTATTATTATTATTATTATTATTATTATTATTATTATTATTATTATTATTATTATTATTATTATTATTATTATTATTATTATTATTATTATTATGTTTTCACTTGTATTAGGTTTACCTAAATGTAAAAGAAATGTCGGATGGGACCCGAGCCTGGGAAAATTGGGTTTGAAAAATATGTAAAACATGTTTTGACTTGTTGCCAGGCTAATGGACATGGTCCTATTTTGTAAAAAGACGAAATCGTGCGAAATTCTGGGCGGCATGTCAACCCATCATTTTCGCAGAGTTTCGGGTAGTAACCGGCAAACTAAAGATGAGTGCCCCAGGTCTGACACCTATATGAGGGTACGCATTTATTGGGTTAGTGGAAAGGTTCCCCCTTTGGCATGATGTCCACGATATACATCTTGCTTTCGAGGGCAATCGGTATGTGTGGATAAGCCATTTGATATACTAAAGTGTACGTATATTACCTCACTATATACCTCGTGGGGACAGTATGTGTGAGAGCGAATTTAATATACTCAATGTTCGTGAACGAGTTCCCTAATAAATACCTTCCGTCATGACTTCAGTCAAGCGGTATGATGCGGGGGGAACCGTTCAATATACTTCGAAGGTATTTGGTCAGTGGAAGGTGAGAGTCATATTTCTTAGGCTAACTATGACCTGCCGAACCAGCGCCCATCACAAAGTGACCCCCCAGTTCCGAGAAAAAATTTGGTCAATAGCCTTGCTCTTTGGTGATGTAGTGTGAAAAATTCATGATTCTTGATTAGTATATTATAGAGAGAGTATTTTATTTGGAATGATGAGAACTATACTAATAGAGAAGAATGTACAAGCATCACGAAAAGTAAATCTAGAATGGAGCATGAAGATTACACTAAGCATTGATATGTGAGAGTGGATAATGTGTGAATATATATGAGTGAGTGTGTGGTAGTGAACCTAAGCATGGATCAACTACATGTGGTGTGTGATAAGTGTGAGTGATCATGGATATATACAAGTGTGATAAGTGGAGGTGTTTGCTACTGATACCTAAGCATGGATATTCTAAGTGGTGTGTGCAACATGTGGATATAAGTGATCCTATGTGTAATTAGTGTGATGTGTACATGGAGAGTATCTACAAGTGTGTGAGTGAGGAGTGTTGTAAGCATGAGGTAGATATATACAAGAAATAATAGAGGATAAAAAAGGGAACATACACGTACGTGCATACGCACATAGGTAAGAAATGATAACGTACAAACAGGCAAAAGAAATAGAGTCGCCAGCATATTCTGCACAAAACAGGCAAAAGAACATGTCACCACCTTGAGAGAGCGGCATTGATTAGGCACATATTCTTCATATTTATCCCCTTAATTTCGGTATTTTTATGATCCTGTGTAGTGTAAATATCTTGGATTTGTCTCGTATTTATGATACTAACCTATTTTGGAAAGTATTATGTGTTTTGTGTATTTCTCATGTGCGTTATAGGTATTTCATGCAAGTTAGTGCGAAGGAGAACTCAAAACAGTGAAAGAAAGCAAGAAATGTGAAGTTCAAGGGCATTTTCGTAATTTTTCATCCTTAGTCCGGAGGTGGGTCCAATTGGAAAGTTTAAGATATTATAATTACAAGAACACTGGAAAAAATGGCACCCCAATCCGAGCTAGGGTGAAGAAGTTATGCCCATTTAAAGTTAGAGACAGAAAGTCAAAAGTTGAAATTAATTCTGGAAGCTGAAGAGACAACTCTTGAAATTTCTTGTTTAATTCGTTTTTATTAGTTGTAAAACGTGGAGAGGCATGGGAAGAGTCTCATTTAGGTGTATTAAAAGGGTAAAACGTGGAGAGGCATGGGAAGAGTCATTTTTAGGTGTATAAAAGTCCAAGCCCTACATCCTTCCAAGGGAGTCGAATTCTAGAGAGAGAGTCAGATTAAGGAGTTGTTTTTATCAAGTTGTAGGAGGCTAGTAGTTAATTTTTAGAGGATTCTTGTAACCAAGAACCCTAGTTTTGAAGTTTGGCTACTATTCAAGATTCAAGGTTCTATTCAAGATTCGTCATTTGCAAGTAATTTTAATTTATTGCTTTTACCGCTTTCATAGTTAGTTCAATTAATTGTTGCTTTCTAGTTTTCCAATCCCAATTCAAGTCATGTTCTCAATATTCTAGATTTAGTTATGAATTCCTACACTTTTAGTTTTAAGTTTTCTTTTATTTTAATCATGTTAACCTAAGCTTTTAAGGGTGGGGATGCATGAACCCAACCCGATGTGGTATGCATAAATATAAAATTTGTCCTCTAAATTAAATAAGTGATTAGATCGTGTTGTATTGTTTCACAACCATTGTAGAAATTTTGACCTCGTTTTCCCTAGGTAATCGGGGTGCTTAAGGATTCTACGTGCGCGAACTATTGCAACACTGCTTTACTCATTCTTTGATTATGTACGATGGAGGCTTGAACCTCATATATGTAATGCTTTGGAGTACTAAAGACTGGGTCTGGTCAATTATCTAATTTATGACTAATTTTGTACTGGCATACACACTAGGGTTTGGGGGAGTGTATTCTTAACCCATTTCTTCATTCATATTAATTCCTTATTAGTTAGTTAATTTCGCATGCATAGGTTAATTTAATTGAATCTAGGTAATTCATAGATAAAATCCAAAAATCAATCATCTTTTTTCTTTTCTTTTCTTTTCTTTTAACATAAACTTTAGGATTAAACTACCTTAACTTTTTTGTCACGTTCACACGTCCTAATTCCCTGTGGATTCGATACCCAGACTCGCCACTATACTCCTGTGGATTCGATACCTCTATCCCTGCCAATTAGCAGGTGGCCCTAAACACACTGCCGATTGGCAGTTAAATGGACCTACCAATCGGCAGTCTTGTGAAGTTTTTTCTGAAAAAGGGTCATAGATGGTAATCCAAAAATCCAAATTATGCATGGGGCATACAGTTAGAAAGGAAATTTAGAGACCTTAAAGACTCCTTTAGGTTGCTCCCAAGTTCGTGAATAGACATTGGATCAAATGGGGCTCGAAAGAGCTCGTTGGTCCTTTGGACTGGAGATCATCGAATGAGAATGGATTGTTCATCCAAATCGTAAGTTAGAATTGCACATGGGATGGACCATTGCAGAGGTTATACGAGGCACTTCGATGTTCCAAAGTCTTTGCTCGGTTTGAAAAGTTGACTTTGGTCCATCGGGGCTCGAAAGCACCCAGTGATCTTTCGAAGTAAAACGAGTCATTTATCTGTATCGCAAGGATAATTTGTGCACAGTGTGGACCTTTATAAAGTCTATTAAATGCCTTTAAAATATTAATTCAGTATTATTCAAGATGAAGAATTGACCTTAGTCAAACGGAGCCCAGGAGCACCCGGTACCCTTCGAGTCAATTTTTGAGGGAAAACGGATCGTTCGTCTGAACAATTATGTCGTTTCACGCATGAGGCGGACTATTGGAAAGGGGTTTCAATGCCTTTTGAAGATCCATTGAGCTTTTACTTTGACGATGAAGTTTATTAAGGTCAAATCGGGGCTCAGAAGCTCCCAGTGGCCTACTGATCAATTTTCGATAGTAAAATGGTCAGTTCGTCCGAATCGTTAGGCCGATTCATACACAGGGCAGACCATTGGATAGGTAATTCATAAAACTTTAAAGATTCATTGAGCTTTTGCTCTGGTGATTGAGTTGATCGGAATCAAATGGGGATCGAGGGCACTCGATGGCCTACAGATCGGTACTCGGAGTATGACTTACGATTTGTAGTGAATTAGTGAGGTGCTAGTGACCTAAGGAGAGACTTAGGGGTTCTTAGAATGTGGTGTTTATAGGAATAATCCAACCCGTATCACCATAGTGGCGACTCCGGTAGGGATCTTTAATGGACTAAACTCAATTTTTACATGGGTGCTGTTTCTTTTGCCCTTTTACCTTTCTACGCATGCCCCCACTTGTATGTTCTTCTTACCTGCATACTTACATCTTGTATATATGTCTCATTCTTATCATTATTTTTATATTTACCATGACTTTTTCTTTCCACATGTATATATCACCTTATGGTCACATGTTTCACCCTCTACTTACTTTCATATATTTACCATGTTCACTTTACACACTCACACTCATATATAGTCTCATTCTTACTCACATGTTTCATACACCACTTGTAGATATCCGTGCTTAGATTCACTAGCACACATTCTTCTTACTTGTATATATCTCCATGCTCACTTACACACATTTCACACACCGCTTGAAGATTATCCATGCTTAGTCTCACTAGCACACACTTCGATATTTCTCTCACTTTTATATATTCACATACTTTTTTCACTCACACTATTCATATGTTTCTCTCTCACTTTGCACATACTACCTCCTCACTTGTATATATTCAGATTTTGTATCTATCAACATGCTTTGTATAGTCTTAATGCTCTATGTACATACTTGCAAGTTTTACTCTCCATGTTTATCCCCCTTATCCCATGGTACTTGTATATTTAAGCTATCCCTCATAGTGGTAGTATTTTTTCTCTCTTACCATACATAACCTACTCTATAAAATACTAATTATGACTCGTGCATTCTTACACACTACATCATGTGAGCATTATAATATTGACCAAAATTTTGTCCCGTACTAAGGGGTCACTTCATGATGGTTGTCGGTCCTACGGGGCGCGGCTAACCTAAGCGATATGATTCCTATATTTCATTGGCCTCGTACATTCGACGTATATCAAACGGTTCCCCTACAACATACTACTTGATCAAATTCACTATTAGAGGTATATAGTAAGAAACTCATTCACATACGTCGAGTTTATCGATTTCGCTCTCACACGTACTATTTCTAGGAGGTACATCATGATGTAATTTATGTATACTCATGTATATCAAATGGCTTGTCCATACATATCGATGAATGATTGCTCTTATAGGTAAGAGGTATATCGTGGAAGTCATGCTAAAGGTTGGAACCCATTCACTAACCCACCAAATGCATCAACCTCATATGGGCATTTACCATAGGACATGTATACCTAGTTTCCCTGTTATAATGTGAAACTCTGCCGAAATTTTGGGTCGCCTTACCACCCAAATTTTAGCGATATTTTGCACATTTTTAAAAAAGACCCTGCCCATGAGTCGGGGAACAAGTTAAACTGTGTCTTACATCATGTATCTTATCTTTTCCCCAGGCTCTAACCTTGTTCGACATTTGCTTCTTACATCCTAGGCAAACATTAAATAAGTGGAACCTAATGATAATAACCATGCTGAGGATTTTCCTTTCTCCCTTTTTTCAAAAATATCAAAAACATTTTCCGCCTTTTTCAAAAGAAAAACAAAATACCAAAAATACTCCTCTTTCCCTCAAAATAAATAAAAATATTTTTCCTCCCAAGTGCGATCGCATAACCCAATTTTGGCCTGACTCCCCATTGAGTTCGATCTTCCATCAAACCACCCCGAAGCTTTATTACTTCTTTTGTTGCTTCAACTGAGTTTGAGTTATCTATTTAAAAGTTATTCATGGAAAATATTAAATAGGCTGCGAATGCTCAACCAAATATGATAACCATCCTTGTCCAACTCAGTGCTAAGATTGAAAACCTCCAAGAAGGAAATCACAAATTTAACCCCTCTACCAATATAAAGCTCATCGAAATACCTAAAATGTCTACAATCTCACCAAAATACCTCAAGGTTTTTCCATCCTTTCTCTTGTATCCTACAATCTTCCCTGATCATGCTCTATCACTCCTCACTCGAGCCTACATTGTCATTCGTACCAATTTAAAAGGGAGAGGTGTGGAATTTCCTGCAGTGTTAGACCAGCTTCAGAAGTTTGGGCAAAATTTCCCTCAGAAATTACTATTGACTTCAAGAAGTTCAGCGGTTTATTTATGAAATCCTGGAGGTGGGCCCAAGAGTCAGATGTGTTCCTTTAGAAGAGAAAGATATGTAGTGTCTCTGAGTTACTTATGATCTTGAAGATCCAAGGGCGCCTGGTCCCTTTATTCCACCATTTCCCCGTTGAATGGGAATTTTTATATGATGAGGCTATGGAAGTTTTTGAATGTATTGACTACTCTTGGAAAGATGACCTCATTGGCACTAGTTGGGGTGATGATTTTGATGGCTCGAACAGTGAATCGGAGGGTGAGGATTTCCCCTTATACGGTGTCAAGTTTTGTCATATTCTTAGATAAGGAAATAAATGTGCATATCCCCTTGCCAACTATGGTGTTACATCTTAAATTCATATTCAATCAAGCTCAATGACTGATTGTCTAAGCGAGTTAAAGGGTCTTCTCAACATTGATGCTTAGGGATTTCTAAATTTTAGATTTTATAAGTAATTTATTTTGATTCTTTTGTAAAGGTGGCTAGTTTATAAAGCCACCCGATATGTTGTAAGTTTGATATGTTCTTTTATCAATAAATTTAGGGGCTAGTCCTCTTATATATATAAAAAATGACGGTATGATCATACTGGCAAGAAAATGAAATCGGGGTAGGTAATCTTCTTCGAGGATGGCATCGCCTAGGATGAAGGATAGAAACATAAGGTGGACCCTCGGACAGACAAAGCCAAGGAAAGCACTGAAAATTCTGGGGACAATGATACCGATGAGCCATTCGATCTTCACACAATAGGATAAGACATCTGCATGATCCTCCAGGAAGCCGCATTATCTGAACCGTCTGAGAAGATTACCGTTACTGAAGAACCCCATCCTCAATTGGCATGTCATTCATATTCAACCCGCCCAAGTCAACCTAGACCTTGCTATCCATTCTCTCCAGGAGATACCTGAGCCTACTATGTTTTCTCCTATTTCTGATATAATTGTAAACAAGGACTCCTTTGATGAGGTATTCATTGTTGTATTTGTAGCAACCCCTTATAATGAAATAAATGAGGATCTTGAGTATCTCTTATTTTCCTTATATTAATGGTCTTGATTCTAATCAAACTTTTGATGAAGATGACTTAGTAAATGAACAATGCTTAGCTGATCTCAATAAGAAAAAAGTAAACAACATAACCACGTTCAAACTAATGTTGATGATAATGTTGTTATTAATCTCAATTCTAGTAGCCATCTGCGTGAGATTAGGATAGGGTCCACCCTAAATGATAATGATTGATCACAATTTGAAGAGCTTCTGAAAGAGTTCGTAGACGTCTTTTCATGGTCCTATGACGACATGCCTGACATTGACCCAGAGATAGCTCATCATGAGAACCCTACCTTCTTTGAGAGAAAACATGTCAAATAGATTCTGAGAAATCTCCAAACATAATGGTCCCTCAAGTTCAAAGAAGAAGTGGTGAAACAGCTTAATGTATAATGTATTCACATGGTCGAATACCGAGACTTGGAAAAGTCTTCCTAAAATGGTGATTATCCTCTTCCTACTTCTAGTTATGCCCTAAAGTCATTTGTCGATGGTTTTATGGGGTACAATTAAATTAAGATGCATCCTGACCACAAGGAGAAAACTGTCTTCATCACCCTATAGGAGACCTCTTATTATACAGTCATGCCATTCGGTCTCAAGAATTCCACGGGTACTTACCAAATGGACTTTAGAACCATCCTACATGACCTTATCCATGTCGAAGACATGATCATCAAGTTATAAATTCACGTTCCTTCCCTAAGGAAATTCTTTGAGCAGTTGAGACAATACCAGATGCGACTCAACTTATAAAAAAATTTATTTTGTGCCACCAAATGGAAACTCCTTGAGCTCATGGTTAGTGAAAAAGGAGATTGAGGCAGACCTCGCCAAACTAAAAGCCATACTCAAGATGCCATCGCCTCAGATAGAGAAAGAAGTGCATAGATTCCTAGGTAAACTCTAATACATCAGTCGGTTTATCAGCCAACTGACCTCTATCTACGACCCCATTTTCAAACTTCTTCAAAAGGATTCAAATTTTTTTTGGAACGAAGCGTGTCAAGAAGACTTCGATCAGATCAAATGATACCTCAACAAAACATCGGTGCTCATGCCTCCATAATAAGGTATCCCCCTCTTCCTATACTTGACTATCACCGATACTGCAGTAGGGGCTAAGTTGGCTCAATACATTGAGGAATCTTATAAGGAGAGAAAAATCTACTACACTAGTCAAAAGATGGTTGGGTATGAAGTAAACTAATGTTCATTGGAAAAGGCATGTGTCACCTTGGTATAGTTCACACAGAAGCTTCGACACTACATGCTTGCATTCCCCATCAAACTGGTGTCCCAAATGGATCCCATGAACGACCTGTTAGAGAATCTTGCTTTGTCTAGACGCATAGCTCGATGGATGATGTTACTGACCAAGTTTGACATCGTTTATGTCATGCATAAAGCTATGAAAGAGAGAGAAATCTTCGATTACCTTATCGATAATCCCATGGATGTAGCTGAAGTTTGGATCTCCAAATTCTGATGTGAATACATCTTATGTACCTCTCACGAGGACCTAAGGTGGAAGATGTTCTTCGAAGAAGCTACCAGCAAGAAAGGGTGTAGTATTAGGATACTTCTAATCACCCCCGATTATTCTCACACCCCATTACCATCAAATTAGATCTACCTTGCACCAAACATGATGGAATACGAGGCATGTACCGTAGGCATCAAGATTTCCCATAAGAAAGGAATTAAATGCATAGATGTTTTAGGAGACTCAACCCTCGTCGTGGGATAGATCCTCAGGGAATGGGAAGTCAAAGACAAGAATCCCCAACCCTTTCAGACTCACCTAGAATAGCTAGCCTCCCATTTTAATGATGTAACCTTCCATTACCTTCCTCGCTCGAAAAAAAGCCTAGTTGATGCACTAGAAACTTTGGCCTCCATGATCAACATGCATGAGGGAATTATAATGGCCCTAGTTTAATAACTAGATGTACCCACCCACTGTTACCACATTGAGCAACTTATAGAAGAAGATCTGAATATGGAGGGATTTTGGTATTATGACATTTGGCACCTCCTTAAACATGGTTGGTACCCTCGAGATGCTGTCAAGAAAGATCATGTGACTCTTCTCAAGATGGTTGCCCAGTACATATGTAGAGGGGTACACACTTGAGAGCTCAAGATCTTGGGTGAGGAGGCCCCCAGGAAGGTCCCCTCGCCCCAAGTTCCCCACAGCTCACAGAAATAGAGCTTGGGCGAGGAGGGACCCAAAAGGAGATCCTCACACCAAATGTTTTAAAACTCACAGAAATAGAGCTTGGGAGAGGAGGGCCCAGAAAGATCTCCTCGCCCCAAATGTCCTAAATCTCATAAGAATAGAGCTTGGGAGAGGAGGGCCTCAGAAAGGGCTCCTCGCCCCAAATGTCCTAAAGCTCACAGAAATAGAGCTTGGGCGAGGAGGGCCCCAAAAAGGGCTCATCTCCCCAAATGTCTTAAAGCTCATAGAATTAGATCTTGGACAAAGAGGGCCCCAGGAAGGGCTCCTCGCCCAAAGTTCCTCAACAACCACAGAAATGAACAATGGGTGAGGAGGGCCCCAGAAAGGGCTCCTCGTCCCAAATGTCCCAAAGCTCAGAAAATTGAAATATAGGCGATGAGGTCCCTAGGAAGGGCTACTCACCTCAGTGTGTCCGAAAATCGACAAAGATAAATGTTGGGCGAGGAGGGCTACCAAGAACGGATCCTCGCCCCCAACTTATACAAAGTTCAGAAGTTAAGCTTGGGCGAGGAAGCCCACCAGAAAGGGATCCTTGCCCCAAAGTTCTCTAATTCACAATTTGGAATTTGGGCGAGGAAGCTCATTAGAAAAGGTTCCTTGTCCCAAATAACTCAGAAAACACAAAAAATAAAGTTTATTATGGAAGCCCACTATAAGGAGCTCCTCGTCCCCAGAAATTAAAATTCCCTAGAGAATAGAACCAGTGGGTGAGGATGTTCACTTAGAGTGACCTCTTCCCCTAATATTTGTTGCTCACATGAATAGCGAAGTACTCATATGTTATTTTCTATTACAAGTAGCCTAGTTGAGCAGGCGGGGCTCAATTAGGAAATATGGGATATCCTAGGAGTTTTATCTTGGTGGATAAGGAACGAGGTTTATTTATCAAGATCAACCACTTAACACTTTAAGATTGAGAGAACAATAGTAAACAGACCCTAGTAGTCACCTAGTCCTCACACAGTCCACACTTAATCACAATTGAACTGAGCAACAAAGGGTTTCTCATAAGAAATGAACAGTTTGAAAAATGATTTTAGATGAGATGGTCCTTGATACCTCTACTCAATTTTACAAAGATTTTAGAAGAGGTGGTCCTCGAGACCTCCCTCCACATAATTAAAAATATTTTAGAGGAGGGGGTCCTTGAGACCTCCCTCCTCAAGTTTACAAATATTTTAAAAGAGGTGGTCCTAGAGGACCCTTCTTAAGTTTACAAAGTTTGTACAACAAATAATCGTTTTAAAAGGATATTCACCAAATTATATATTTTGTCCTCCAGCCCAGACACATTTTCTTTTTGACTTTAGTTTGCACCAGGTGGCACCTGTCAGAGGAGACAGGCGGCTGCACACATGTTGGGATAAACGGTACAATGCAAACCTTGTCCCTCACCAACCCCCTCTATTTTGGTTCCCAAAAAGTGCCAACTCAACTCTAATGCCCAATTATAAATAGGACCCATGGGAAAGGTCAAGTCATAATAATAACTCAAGTCATACCATTACTCTGTCAAAATCACCCCAGACCACTAGTGTTCTCTCCCTTCTCTTTCTCTCTAAGTGTTAAGTTCTTTGTTCCTTCACTCCACCTTGAAAGCCATCACTCTCACAAGTTTTTCCTGGGAAAAGTTACTATTACTGTTGTGAAGGTCATCTCCTTACAGGGAGAGGGCTATAGTTTGAGTTTCATTGCTACCAGATAAGGAAGGTCTTACTAGAAACTATTCTGCAAGTCCCCCTGAACCTTGAAGGTAGCATCTATTGGAGTGGGTCACCCTTCACCATTTTTAGTTATTCATAGACCCAAGTCAAACTACCCTCTTACATTTGGTGACTCCACTGGGGAGTTTCTAGGTTTTGTGGTGAACAGGCATGGGTGCAAGTAGACGTAGAAAAAATGAAATCCATAATGATGATGCCACCCCCCATGAGTCAGAGACAACTTAAGAGCTTCATGGGAAAAGTATCCTACCTGAGTAGGTTCATACCCGTCCTGGAAAAAGTTACTCACCCATTCACACCCTTTCTAAAAGACAGATTTAAATGGATTTGGGGAGACAATCAGAAGAAGGCCTTTGAGAAAATTAAGGAGATTCTATCCTCCCCATCTATAATGATTCCACCAGAATCAGGGGCACTGTTGTTGCTCTACCTTACTTCAACATAGAGGTCCATAGGAGCACTGCTAGACCAAGAAAAGGAAGAAGTAGAAAAGTCGGTGTACTACCTCTCAAGAGTGATCTCAAGTACAGAGTCTAAATACACTAATGTAGAGAGACATTGCCCGACCTTAGTTTTTATTGCGCGAAAGTTGAGACACTATTTTCTGGCTTTCACAATTTACATAGTCACCAAGTGTGACCCCATCAAGTACCTACTCGCACGGACAGTTCTTGTGGGATGAGTAGGGAGGTGGTTTTTTATCTTATCAAAGTATGATTTGAAATGAATAGTGCCCAAGGACATTAAAAACCAAGCAGTAGCAGACCTTCATGCTCATTTTCCAAGTGGAATTTTAAGCCACCTAGTGAGGAACTACTAGGAGAGAACTTTTAAGTATGCATGCGGGAAGAAATGGAAAAATGGTCGATGGAGTTTGATGTCTCCAACACTCAAGGAACATGGGGTGCTGGTATTATATTATTAAATAAGAAGGAGAATATCACTCTCTCCTTCAAGTTAGATTTAAAATGCTTAAACAATGAGGCTGAGTATGAGGCCCTCATTTTGGGGATGTTGGAGGAACTAAGAAGAAGGGTCAGGGTGTTGTGCATACGAGGGGACTCCAACTTGTTAGTAAAATACGTTAATGGGGAGTTTTCCCTCAAGCATGCCAATTTAGCACCTTATAGGTACATCATTCAGAGATTGCTGGGACAAATCTTGAAAGTAACTATGGAGAGACATGCAAGAACAATGAACAGGTATCCCGACGCACTAGCCACGATAGCAAAGAATCTAGACATGGATGAGTCGGAAGCAATAATCACGGTACGGAGAAAAATAGTGCCCACTATAGTAAAATCCTTATTCCCAAGCGATAAGCTGGAAGATTGGAGACACCTAGTGGTGAAGCAACTCGAAACCAGAGAAGGGACAATGAAGATGTTGGAGTTATCTGTATATCACATGTTTTAGGGAACACTCTATTGCAAGAGTCCTGGATGATTTATGGCAAGGTGTGTAGGAGATGAAGAAGCTAACAAGGTTGGAAGAAATGCACCAAAAGAATTGTGGAGACACTAATATTCCTCGATATTGGCAGTTATAATGGGGTGGGTACTATTGGCCCACCTTGAGTGCAGAAGTTGCCCGCCCACAACAAAGCTGCCTAAAATGCCAAGTCAATTTTAACCAACCAGTGGAAGCCAACTTTATAAAAGCCTTTGAAGATTGGTGACAGCCATATATAGCATATCTGAGAGATGGAGAACTTCCCTCAGAGAGGGCGGATGAAATTTATCTAGGAAAAAGGATAGCCTACTTTTACTTGGTGGAAGGAGATATTTATAAAAAAGGGTACAACGAGAAGGCCTTGAGATGTATAACTAAAGAAGACATATAGAGGGTGAATAAAGAAGCTCATGAGCCCTCCCATATGGGGGTGCCAAACTGTACGATCAGCTGATGACATTGGGATACTATTGGTCGACCATGAAGGCTGACTCCATTAGATATGTGAAGAAGTGCAAAGCCTGTCAAGTACATGGCAACATGATACATGCTCCTTCCGTCCTCTTTCAAAGCCTCGTAGTTCCCTATCCCTTCCACAAATGAGCATTTCACTTAGTTGGACAGATCATACTAGCCTCTCATGGCAAATCTTTTATCATTGTGGCTATAAAATTGTACACCAAGTGGACAGAAGCCATCCCTCTAAGAAGGGTGACTGCCCAAGTGGTAATCCAATTTATAAAAGAGTATATAATATGAAGGTTTGGTATACCTAAGGTTATTTTAATAGATAATGGGAAGCAATTTGTATGCAAGGAGATGTCCCTCCTCACACACAAGTACAAAATTATGCACAATAACTCGATCATCTCCTACCCTAAGGGTAATGGTCAATCGAAAGCTACCAATAAGACCCTGATAAATATCTTGAAGAAAATGCTGGAGCACATACCAGGGGAATGAGATGAGAAGTTTCCCATGGTGCTATGGGCTTATCCTACTTTAAAAAAAATGACAGGGTTCACCCCAATCTCCCTATTATATGGGATCGAAGTTGTACTACCAGTGGGAACAACAATACTCTCATCCAGAGTTACTCTCATGAATGGACTCATCCCTGACCTACGGCATGTGCAGCTGGAGGCGTTGGACGAGCATAGAGACAAGGTGAAGGAAAACTTCAAAGTTTACACCCAGTAACTAACCAGAGCCTACAAAAACTTGGTCAAGCCCAAGGAGTTCCAGGTGGGAGACTTAGTCTTACGATCATCCACTCACCATTTTCGTAGCATGTCGGCATCAAAATTTAAACCCAATTGAGAAGGTCACTTTATCATCAGAGGGGTAGGCAAGTCGGGTTATTGACAGATTTCAGAGCCATAGAGTGATTGCCTCCAGTCCATCAACTGCAAGTGGTTGAAGAGGTATTATGCTTACTGTTGTTAAAGGAAAATCTTTCGTTTCTGTTGAAAGGTTTGAACAACTTGTTCTAGTGCTAGACAAGTTCTTTTTTTGTAAAATAATAAGAGCAATACAGTCTTATAAATGATACAGACAATGAATAAAAACGAATAACAACTCTTTTTTTAGCATTGTATGCTGATTCTCATTTTTTTACTTATGGCATAAGATAGGTAAACTAGAATATATGTACATAACATTTTTAACTCTCTTTACTAGACTAGAGGAGAGTCCCAGATAGTGAGAACTTTGCTCACTACACTTGTAGGGGGGGGGGGGGGGGTACATCCATCTCAATAGAGAAGTATACTGAGCAAAGTCTCTCTAAGAATATTAGACAAGTGATTTTTAATCTTGTCACCAGACCAGCAAAAGGACGTCCTCCAAGACGTGATAATAAAAAATATATATAGAAAATTTTTTGAGGGCTTTGATGAGAGAAAGCCTCACCTTTTGTTCTCAAAGAAAAAGCCTTATCTCACCAGCTCATATAAAGAATAGAGCATAAGGGGACTTACATTCCCCTGCTCTAATTTCTCAAAAAAAAAGGGGGATTTAAGGGAAGGAGAAGATCTAACCCTTTATCTCCTAGCTTATTCCCTAAGAAATGATTACTTGCCCAGATAAAATGCAAGTACCCCACAGTTAGAGGGGATAGTTCTAAAAAATGATTACTTGCCCAGATAAAATGCAAGTACCCCATAGTTAGAGGGGATTGTTCTAAAAATTATTACTTGCCCAGATAAAATGCAAGTACCCCATAGTTAGATGAGATAGTTCTAAAAAAAATGCTACTTGCCCAGATAAAATGCAACTACCCTACAGTTAGAGGGGACAGTTCTAAAAATGTTACTTGTCCAGATAAAATGCAAGTACCCCACAATTAAAGAGGTCAGTTCTAAAAAATTTACTTGCCTAGATAAAATGCAAGTACCCCACAGTTAGAGGGGGTAGTTCTAAAAATGTTTACTTGCCCAGATAAAATGCAAGTACCCCATAGTTAGAGGGGACGGTTCTAAAAATGTTATTTGCCCGGATAAAATGCAAGTACCCCACAGTTAGAGGGGATAGTTCTAAAAATGTTTACTTTCCCAGATAAAATGCAAGTACCCCACAATTAGAGGGGATAGTTCTAAAAAATGTTACTTGCCCAGATAAAAATGCAAGTACCCCATAGTTAGAGGGGACGGTTCTAAAAAATGTTACTTGCCAAAATAAAAATGCAAGTATCCCATAGTTAAAGGGGCCAATTCTAAAAAATATTTACTTGCACAGATATAATGAAAGTATCCCACACTTAGAGGGGACAGTACTAAAAATGCTACTTTCCCAGATAAAATGCAAGTACCCTACAGTTAAAGGGGACAGTTCTAAATGTTACCTGCTCATATAAAAAAAAGTAAATACCACCCAACTAGAGGAGATATTAGCACATGCCATAGTAAGAAGATACCAAGGTTGAGATAGAAGCAAATGAGCAAAGTGATAGAAATCAGCAAAAATACTTTTTCATTAATAATGGCGAAGTCCTTTACATGTAAAAAAGTATACAAAAAGAAGTCTAAACAGCCAAACTATCTATCCACTTTAAAATATAAAAAATAGATTCTGAAGGGAGTGAAAGTCTGCATAAGAGGGGCCAGCCTCCTCAATGAACTGCTCCTCTAACCTAGTTATTCAAACCTCATCCTCAGCAGCACCTACCTACAGCTTGGCCAGCTTAGCCTGTAGAAACTGAATTTGAGTCTGAATCTGAGTGGCCTCAGCCTGACAATGCTGCTCCCTAGTCTGCTGGGAAGTATGAAGCTTCATCGTCTTCCTAAAGGTGGTGCCGAGCAAATGACAAACTAAAACTTCAAGTCAATCCAGCTAGAAATAATAGAAACACTGAAGATCATGAAGATCCTGGAGAAACGGCGAGAGCCTTCGAGCAGTCACATCAGTGGGAGGGGTAGACAGGAACTCATGAAGATGGCTAGATAAGGCCTTAAAATTGAATACTGTAAGGCTGCTAATATTGAGGACGTTCTGGGAGGTGAAAGTCTCAAGATGGTGCTCCAGAAGTAGCTCCAACACCTCCCGTTCCTGAGCACGGAATCGGGAGGGCAATTCTGAATGCTATAGTGCATTCATAAAGGCACCAGGAGCATACACCTCTATGTCATCATAAACAGTGTTGTGAAACTCGAGCTCTGAGATAGGCACAGAGGAATCCTCATCGGAGCCAGAATCACCAGTTGCCTCGGAACTCTAGTCAGCCTCCCTAGTGGCCTCAGTGGGCTCATCAACTGGATCCTGCAGAATGGAAAGTAACAAGGGATAAGTTGTAGAGAAGAAAAGAAGCAGGAGGTGGTAATTCACATTCGAATTGAAACAAAGGTCATTGAAGGCCTACTCCAAAGCCTAGGGGGTCAATATGCTATCACCAAAGTGAGGGGGCACCACATAGCCTTGAGTACCAGCCTAACAAAGAAAAGGCAAATGTTAGTATCTTATTTTCCTAAAAACAAAAAGAAGATAAAGGTGATAACTTAAAAAGACAGAAAGAACTCGGGTATGACAGTTTAATACCAGTGGAGTGCGCAGTATAGTGCTCATAGTAGGTCCCGCAGGACTGGGGATGGCCGCCTCGCTGACTTGAAAATAAGGAACTAGGAATGTGGAGGTGAGCCCACTTGCACAGTAAAAGTAAGAGGAAACGGGGGAATAAAGAGAGAGTAAGGTATGACAGTATAACACCTGACTCATAATAGCTTCCCTTGGTTATTCCACAGTCAAAGGAGCAACCGCTTCGCTAACCTAAAAATAGGGAAATAGGTAAATGACAACAAGTATTTACATAGAGAACGTAAGCTCAAAGATCCAACTAGATTAAGTATTTACCTAGGAGATATCCATTTAGATATGTGCCAGAGACTCCTCAGCAGTCAGAGCAAGTGTGGTACTAACTGGAGGGATGACCAAAGTCTCCTCAAGCATAGAAACTGGCGGACTACTCACCTGGCAGTTCAAATGTAAATCACGCAAATTAAGGGACCACATCTACAAATATATTAAAAAAATAGGTGTATCATGCACCGATGTGTAATCAAGATCGCAAGAAGAGTTTACAAAGATTGAGCATACCACTAAGACTGGTCCCGTGGAACTAGGTGCAAGCCCCTCAAACAAGGGGACTCCATTCAGGTTGGCTAAAGAAGGTACAACCTCAGGGGCTTCCCCTGAAGTAGAAGAGACTACTAAAGGGGGAACCGAAGAAACAGGTGGGGGTGGTGTCACCAACCAACATGCATATAAAATAAACTAAACAGATTATATAATATGAAAATGAAACCGCAATGGTTCAAGAGCATGAATTGAAGACAATGAAAGACCCAATATTGGCACACCTAAAGCCCCTCTAAAGAAGAAGGATGGAAGATGACCGGTGGGACAGTAGTGCTGGGTGAAATGGCCTAGTTATAGCAAAAACCCTCAGGAAACTAAATATAAATAAAGACAAAAAATGGATTCTTACAGGAATAAGTAATACTTGAGAGGTGGAGCTAACATGTATGAGAAGTTCGCTAGACGCTTTCGTGAAAATGGGCCCGCATGGTATAGGCAGGACGAGAAGCCTAGGGTCCATGGGCACAAAAACTCGAGAGATAGGAATCCTCCCTGAATGCAATATACTGGGAGCAGTGCCCCCTAAGGATGGTGTTGCTCCCTCAGCAGACGAAGGGTTGCTCGTAGAAGGTCCCTATATAAATAAGCAAACATAGATAATATAGCCATAGGTATAGAGAATGTGATGAAACAGGAAAATTCAATAAAGAAGACAAGTTAAGAGTACCTCAGGCAGCCGAGAAGAGAAGCCTCTCACCATAGAGGAAGGGGGAGGTGAGGAAAGGCGACTAACAGAAATAGTCACTTGCATACACAAGACAAGTTGACTTCAAAAGATATATTTCAAAATATTATAAGAAAAATATAAAAGACTCAGGGGACCTAACGCTTACCTAAACCAAAGAAGAAGACATATAATAAGTCCTCGCCAACGTCGGGAAAATAGTAGAGAGCTGTTAGAGTTAAAAAGATCAGAGAAAATATTATTAAAAAAATAATAAAAGAACTAATGAATGAGTAGAGGACAGTGACAAACCTCCTTTGATAGGCCCAAAGATGATGCCAGCATGACATTCCTAGCCTTAGCGAAGGCCCTCGGGCAAGTGGTGAAGGTGTCGAATCACTCATTGTGACAGAAACACCCTGTAAATACCGGAAAGACAGAGACAAGTCATATCTGAATTATGTATATAAAAATAAACGGTAAAATAATAATAGAAAAGTTAAGAAAGAGACTTACAATGGTAGTGTGAGCAGTCTGCCCGTACACAATTGTCTGATAATAGGACTGTAGGAATAAGGGGACCCTATGAAGGCTCCCTCACCAGAAGACTCATCTGAAACTGGTAACAAAGAAGAAGCATCAACGTACTAATCATCATAAGGGTCAGTGACTCTCATTTTATTCAGAGAAGAACCTTCATCATCATAGGAGGGAATGCTTTTATAATCGACTCGTTCCTCTTCAAATGATAGAGAAAGAGAACCAGCAAGTGAGAACCCATCAAACTCATCTTTTTAAAGTAAAAGAGAATGAGTATTAGTACCTTCACCTATGGGAATGGAAGTAACAGCAACTCCCTCAGTAGATAGCCCAAGGGCCTCATAGCCTTACTCTCGCACAGTCCTATACGTCTTCTACTCCATGGTTATCAGTGTAAGATCTCTGGTCTAGTGAAGGAGAAGGAGCAGAGGTCCCAGTACTAGTCTTCTTCTTCTTTCGACTCACCTTGGTTCTTACTGGAGAGGGGGGAGAGTAGGAGTAGTAGAGGCGATAGTGGAAATAATAGTGGTAGCAGGGGTAATGGTAGCTGGTATGAAACTAGAAACATTCATGTCAGGATGCTTCCTCTTTGATGCAGTGGCTCTTGACTTACCTCTCGATCGGGCATAGCAGGTTGAGGCTCAGGTTTCTTGGAATAAATAGACTCTTCGAGCAGAGGCCTCACCAAGATTAGAGTGAGATGCTCGAGAGGAGTCTTAGGGATGGTACTCCAGTTCCACACTGACCTTTGGGTACCCTTACCCAAATACCTATCATTGTTAGGAATATTTGTATAAATAGTCTTATGAGGGACATCCCTCACACGGTTCTGGATCAACAGAACCTGTTTCTGCCAAAGGGTAAACCATGATCTAGTGAAGTAGTTAAGGTAATCTTGCGAAGCTATAAATAAATTTCCCAGATGTCCAACCCTATCAACCACCCCCTCAAATGTGAAGTTGGAAAAAGCCTAAATGTATAGCTCAAAAGCGGAGGTGCTCGAATGATCAACAAGGGTATAAACGCCTTGGTCATAACCAAACTGCCTCCTCGCTCTCTCAAAGTGGTAGAACTCCACACCCTGACCCAAGTCAGTGAGGGAAGGCAAAGTACAAGGAATAAGCATAATGACCATAGAAATATGGGGGTAGGTAGGAACTGACTCCGCATTAACAAAGAAATAAAAAGTGCCCCCAGTATTTGAGAAGGAATGACAAGAAAAAAAATACCTCCAACAGTCTTGCAGTAGCGCCTAAAAGAAAATTCATCGATGTTCTCTATCAAAGACCCAAGAGAAGTCTTAAGAGTCTTCGTGTGCCATCTTGCATCACGAGCAGCTCCGTTGTGGCAAGACTTAACCTCTGGGGAAAATTTGGGAAATCTCTCAAATAAGAATAACATTGTTGATACCAATTTTTGTCTGCTGACATGGCACAATGAAGTGGAGACACGTGTCGATCTACATGGCAATAACAAACATTTCTGAACAATACCATGACTTTGAGGAACTCAATTTCCCCGACCAACTCAGATACTCCGAGCAGTAGGTGCTCACCGAGGAACTTTACTGCACCGAGCCACTCATGGATGCCGAGATACTTAGGCGGTCCGAGCAACTTTGGTGGTCCGAACTGCATCACGATCAGAGCATTTATTATCAGACAATTAAGAGGATTAAATGCGCATTAAATGCTGATTATTATCATACGGATGTATACGCTTATTGAACAGTTATGTGTTACCCATTCACATGTACAGCCTCATGGATATAAATACCTTGTATCATCCTCATTGTGGGGGGATCGGAATTTCTTGAGATAAACCCTACTTCGAGAATTCCAAAACAGTCAGTAATAACACAAACAGTGGACGTAAGCCATTCGTTCAAGGTTGAACCATCCTAAAATATCTTGTCTTATTTATTTTTTATCTGTGATTAAACAATTAGAGGTAATCTATTTTTTTACATCAACAGATTGGTGTCGTCTGTGGGAAATGACTGTAATTTTCGTTATTCACTAAAAATAATTCAACACCAATGGCTGACAACCCTGAATCCAGCAATCGAAACGCTGGAAACCCCCCAACTCCATCCGCTCCTCCAAATATCCAAGATCTGGAAGGAATCATGGCCAGTTTGGCTCAAGGCCAGACAGCCATGCAAGAAATAATGCGACAACTCATGCAAACCATCCAAGGTGGAACATCAACCTATTAAGGACAAAAAATTGGTCAAAGAAATACTCATTTACTTTCTTCACGCATTAGGCAAAGCGATTCATATCGCAATGATAAATATGAAGATTTTTCTTATCAATCGGGTCGAACTTCGTCAGTACGAGCCACAGATACTGAACAACACATCACTCTCTCTCCGGAAAGGACCATTGCACTGGAAAGATTGAGTAGGGTCTCTCCTTTTGATCGATTAGGCCCTAGGAAGAATAAAAGTCCTCCTAAGGCTGTGCCGAGAAACTTTCGATGACCATTTGATCTAAGAGAGGGTTCTGCCCAATCACAACCAGCTTCTCGACAAGATAGGTCCCAGGAAGCTACTTCAATATGATCAATTGCTCGAACCGGTAAGCCCGAGGAAGGAAATGATGGGTGGAAAGGCTCTATTCAGAGGTTGGAGGATAGATTAGGGGAAATGGCCAAGGCCAAGAATCCTCTACAAAGAACTTTTGTCCAAGGGACACCTTTTGTCCAAGAAATTATGGATTTTCCCACACCATCAAAGTTCAAAGCACCTGTTGTGACTCCTAAATATGATGGAAAAATCGACCCTGTCCTTCATATAGAGCAATACCAAGCTGCTGCTGACATCTATGTTGTGCCAGATGAGATGAGATGCAGGGCATTTTCGGGAACTCTTACAGGATCTGCTCAAATATGGTACAATAATCTTCCTCGGGGTAAGATTTCAACTTTCTTTCAACTGGCCGAGCTCTTTATTGGAAACTTCTGTTTTGGATCAAAGACTGTTAAATGAGTAGCACACCTGTTAAGTGTTAGACAAAAGGCATGTGAGAGGACTAGGGATTATATAACTCGCTTCAATAACGAAAAACTCGAAGTTATTAATTACGAGGAAAAGACAGCGATTACTGCTCTGATGAGTGGGTTGTTTCCCAACAAGTTATACTACACTTTGGCTAAAGATCCACCCAGAACCAGGTCAGAATTGATGGCAAAGCGGCCAAGATCATGAATGTCGATGAGGCTATGGCTGCAAAGAAGAATATGGATACCAAAGAAACCAAATCGGAGGGTGATAAGGCTAAAAATAAAGAGCATAAGAACAATGGTGGTGACAAGCACTCAAAAACAAAGCCATCATGGGAGGTATTAAAGAAATTTGAAAATTATACTCCTTTAAAGGTAGACATCAACCATGTTCTAGAAGAAATCAAGAACAACGAGGAATTAAACTGGCCAGAGAAAATGAAGTCAGACCCTGACAAGAGGAATAAAGCCAAATATTGCGAGTTCCACAAGGATCATGGCCACATGACCAAAAATTTCATAGCTCTTCAGAATGAGATCGAAACACTCATTAGACGAGGAAAACTGGCAAAGTATGTTGATCATAAAAATGAAAGAAGAAATAACGACCGAGCAAGAGAGATATCTAGATCTCCTCGTCGTGCAGAGGAGAACAAGAAAAGAGACCATGAAGATGATCCAGAAGAAGACCCCGATCTACCCAAAAGACCAAGGTAGCCAGAACGTGAGGTATTTTCAATACGTTTTGGATCATTTGATTGTAATGTTATTACAGGTGGAGATACAGGAGGTGGAGACCTTACTGCAGAAAGAAAAGCTTACCTCAATGAGGCTCAAGCCTGTTCATATATTCAACGAATAAACTTGGCTGAAGATGATCGCCCGAGGAAGGTCAATAAAGAAAAATTGGTCATCGGTTTCTCAAAAAATGACCTCGCAGGTGTGCTGTATCCTCATGACGACCCATTGGTGATCAAAATGAGAATGAAGGAAGTGATGATCTCGAGAGTACTGGTTGATAATGGTAGCTCAGCTGATATTATGTTCTACTCGTGCTTCGACAGCTTAAATCTAAAGTTATCCCAGTTGGAGCCTTATCATAGGCCCCTCCTCGATTTTGCTGGCGAGAAAGTTTTTCCACTTGGGACGATGAAGTTGGATATGTTCATTGGTACATGGCCTCCTTGTCGAACCGAAAGAGTACGCTTCTTCGTGATGGATAAGAATGTTCAATCGGCCTACAACATCATCATAGGAAGGGTAGGATTGAAGAAGTTCGAAGCAGTACCATCTACGGTACATCAATGCCTAAAATTTCCAACTAATTTTAGAGTAGGAGTTGTGAAGGGTGATCAAAAAGTAGCTCGAGAATGCTACTATTCATTTGCCGAGCAGGAGGAACTGGAGGAATTTAGGAAAAAGACTACTACCTATCAGATGGACGAGGGTGCAGAAATTGAAACATTGGATCCTAGAGACGAGTCGCAACTCGTGAAAGGTCAGGTGGTGGAAGCTACTGAAAACATCATTCTGGACGACGAGCACCCTGAACGAACAACTCAGATAGGTTCGTCGTTAGATGCCTCATTAAAACAGGAGTTGATAGTTTTCTTAAAAAGCAGAAAACAAACTTTTTGTTGGAGTCATGAAGATATGCCCGGAATAGACCCAAATTTCTTATGTCACGAGATCAATGTGAATAAGGAAATCAAGCGAGTGAAGTAAAGAAGATGAGTGTTCAACCTCGAGAAGAACCAAGCTATACAGGAGGAGGTCGAGAAGCTCCAGAAAGCTTGCTTTATTGAAGATGTTAAGTATCCAGACTGGTTAGCAAATGTAGTGATGGTGAAAAAGAAGAACAATAAATGGAGGATGTGTGTAGACTTCACCGACCTCAACAAGGCATGTCCAAAGGATCATTTTCCCTTGCCCCGAATTGATAAACTAGTGGATGCTACCTCGGGACACGAGCTGCTGAGCTTCATGGATGCGTATTCTGGTTACAACCAAATTAAAATGAAACCTGAAGACAGGGAGTGTACTTATTTCATTACCCCTAAGGGAACTTATTGTTATAATGTTATGCCTTTTGGTCTGAAAAATGCAGGTGCGACATATCAGCGGCTGATGAAGAAGGTGTTTGCAGAATAAATCAGTTGCAATATGGAAGTCTATGTTGATGATATGGTGACAAAGAGCAAGAAAGCTGCTGACCATCTAGTTGACTTAGGCCAGACCTTTGATCAATTGGATAAATATCAAATGAAATTGAACCCGACCAAGTGCATATTTGGAGTACGAGAAGGCATGTTTCTCGGGTACATTGTCAATCAATGAGGCATTGAAGCAAACCCTGAAAAGATCAAAGCTCTGTTAGGGCTGCGATCTCCAACGACGAAAAAAGAAGTGCAAAGTCTTACAGGGCGAGTAGCAGCACTTAACAGATTTGTATCGCGAGCAACTGATAGATGCCTCCCATTCTTCAAAACGCTCCGAAAGACTTTTGAATGGAATGAAGAATGCGAGAAAGCTTTTTCTAGAATTGAAGAAATATTTGGGAGCACCTCCACTGTTGTCCAGACTAGTGATGGGAGAAAGGTTGTACTTATAACTGGCAGTTTCAGAAAATGCAGTTAGCTCGGCATTAATAAGAGTAGAGGATGGAGTACAAAAACCCATTTATTACACTAGTAAGGCCTTCCGAGGATCAGAGATCAGATATCCGAAGCTGGAAAAGTTAGCACTGGCACTGATCAAAGCGAGTAGAAGAATGAAGCCATATTTCCAGGCTCATACCATAGTCGTATATACCAATATACCGTTGAGGCAAGCTCTTCATAAACCAGAAAAATCAGGGAGATTGATGTATTGGGCAATAGAACTCGGTGAATATGATATAATTTATGAGCCTAGATCGTCACTTAAAGGGCAGGCAATAGCAGATTTTATAGCAGAGTTCACTTATCCTGATACTCCCGAGAAGAAAAAGTTGAGCACCGACCAACCTGTGGATGTTATATGATCATCAAATTTAAACCCCGATCAACTTAAGTTGGTCGGAGAGCAAGAGGAGAAGGTTGACAAGCAGCGAGGTGTGGTAGAAATGGAGATAAAGAAGCAACAAATATTCCATCGAGGAACTTTGTCCAATAAGACGTTTGAGGACGAGATACCTATATGGAACCTATATGTGGATGGCTCATCGTGCACCTCAGGTAGTGGAGCCGGGATTGTATTGAAAAGTACAGACGAGATCAATATAGAATATGCTATGCGCTTTCAATTTCAAGCTTCTAATAATGAGGCCGAATATAAAGCGATGATTGTAGGTCTTAGTCTGGCAAAAACCATGAAGGCAGAGCAGGTAATCGTGTGCAGTGACTCACAATTGATTGTAAACCAAATGCTTGGTGTATATGCAACAAAAGGAGAATTGATGATTAAGTACCATGCAAAGGCAATGGAATTGGTATCGTAATTTATTACTGTTCAACTGGTCAGAATACCAAGAATGGAGAATGCAAGAGCAAAAGCTTTAGCTCAATTAGCATCGGCTACTCGTACCGAGCTACGAAGAACAATACCAATTGAAGTTCTAGCTGGTCGGAGCATAGATGAAGATCTAACGATGAATATTATTACCCTTGATTTAGGGACATCTTGGATGGATCCCATCAGGGCATATATTGAGGAGGGAGAATTACCGATTAACAAACTCGCAGCGAAGAAATTAAAGTTTAAAGTTGCTCGTTATGTACTAACTAATGGTATTCTATACAAACGAGGAATCATAGCTGGCTTGCAGAGGTGTGTATATCCCGCCGAGGTGAAGGATTTGATTGAAGAAGTCCAAGAAGGGTCTTGTGGAGCCCATGTAGCAGGTCGGACACTTCTGCAAAGAATAATGAAGCAAGGATACTACTGGCCAACGATGAGGGCTGATTTTATAGCCTATGCCAAGAAATGTGACAAGTGTCAGCGCTTCTCCTCCATCCGAAGAACTCCCCAAGCATTGTTGACACCCAATACTTCCCCTTAGCCATTTGCCATGTGAGGAATTGACTTGGTCGGGCCACTTCCAACGACTAGAGGAAGATTTAAATATCTCGTCGTCACAGTGGATTATTTTACTAAGTGGGTAGAAGTCGAGCCTCTTGTCGACATGACATACGAAAAGGTGTACCAATTTATTTGGAAAAATATCATTTATAAATATGGTCTTCCCCACGCATTCATCACCGACCATGGAACACAATTTACAACGAGGAGTTCGCTGCCTATTGTCATCAGTTAAATATCTTAAAAATCCACTCAGCACCAGGACATCCCTAAAGCAATGGACAAACTGAGGTTACAAACAGAACATTGCTAAATGGCTTGAAGAAAAGACTGAATGACGCGAAAGCAAACTGGATCAACGAGCTACATTCAGTACTATGGGCTTATCGTACTACCCCCCGAGCAGCAACTGGAGAATCTCCATATATGCTGGCATTTGGAAGTGAAGCTGTTATACCTGCCGAGTTGGGTCTTCCAACACACAGAGTACTGAATTTCAATTCCCCTGTCAGCGATTTAATGAGAAGGTTATACTTGGACATGCTCGAGGAAGTCAGAGAAGAGGCAGCCATCAGGAATGTTGCTTACCAGCAACGAACAGCTTTGTTCTACATAAGAGAGTGAAGAAGTGAGACCTGAAAGAAGGAGACTATGTGCTAAAGAATGTGATTCAAAAGCACAACAAACTGGAAGCGAACTGGCATGGACCTTACCGAGTTACAGAAGTTGTTCGACCAGGAACCTACAGAATAGAAACTTTAGAAGGGGAGGAGTTTAAAAATGCATGGAATGCAGAGTACCTGTGCAAATATTATCATCAATGTAAACCCTCATGTAATGCAGTTTCATCAGTATGAATAAAACGTGAATATTCTATCCAATTCTCTCCTTTTATTGAAATTTTTTCGCGGAATACTAGTGCTACACACTACTCAGCAAAATCCACCAACTCCGGTTGGTCGGGAATAAAAAATATTTCCCAAAAGTGCCAACTCCGGTTGGTTGGGAATAAAAAATATTTCCCAAAAGTGCCAACTCTGGTTGGTCGGGAAGAAAATCCACCAACTCCGGTTGGTCGGGAATAAAAAATATTTCCCAAAAGTGCCAACTCCAATTGGTTGGGAAGAAAATCCACCAACTCCGGTTGGTCAGGAAGAAAAAATATTTCCCAAAAGTGCCAACTCCGGTTGGTTGGGAAGAAAATCCACCAACTCAGGTTGGTCGGGAATAAAAAATATTTCCCAAAAGTGCCAACTCCGGTTGGTTGGGAAGAAAATCCACCAACTCCGGTTGGTCGGGAATAAAAAATATTTCCCAAAAGTGCCAACTCCGGTTGGTTGGGAAGAAAATCCACCAACTCCGGTTGGTCGAGAATAAAAAATATTTACCAAAAGTGCCAACTCCGGTTGGTTGGGAAGAAAATCCACCAACTTCGGTTGGTCGGGAAGAAAAAAATATTTCCCAAAAGTGACAACTCAGGATGGTTGGGAAGAAAATCCACCAACTCCGGTTGGTCGGGAATAAAACAAATATTTCCCAGAAATACCAACTAAGGTTGGTTGAGAAGAAAAAATATTTCTAAAAATCCACCAACTTAGGTTGGTCGGGAATAAGAAGCTGTCAACTACAGTTGGTTGGGAACATTTTTATTAAGCAAAACATGAGTATGTGATAAAAGTCAGCTAATGGCTTAGAATTAAAAAGTGATCAAGCAAAATTTTTTATACTCGTAACATTACCACCAAGTTGGTTGAGAAACAAAATATTATCAATTTTGGTTAGTCGTCAAATGATTACCACAAATTCAGGATAGTCGACAATAAGTTTTAACCAGCTTTAGTTGATCGGCAAATAACACAATGTTGTTATCTTTTTAACAGATATACATACACATATGTAAAGTGTTTTACAAAATATCTACAAGACAATGGCAATTAAGATTGCAAAGAAAAATAAAAGTCTTTCATTAAATCTAGAGCAAAATACATCGAGAATGAAATACATATTAATTATTACATCAAGATTCCTATTCTATTGATTTCTTCCCCTCCGCCTTTGAAACAGGTTCTTCACCAGTAGGAGGATCGTCTAAGGCATAAGGGGAGTTAATGAAATTAAGGTCTTTGAGCATCCTGATGTTCATCACAGATGGTCGATAGAGTAGGTGCTCGGGGCGAGATATCTCAACACTGGAATGGAGACTGTTATCGCTAAGATATTTGGAAATCAAACACTGAGGGATTGCCCGAGCAGGGATCCAGCTCATGTCGAGTTTGAATGGTGGCAATGGCAGGTCGAGCAACCCAGGATTATGGTAATCCCACAAGTAGTGACCCTGTTCCAATTGTAGTACACCCAAGGCATTCAACCACCCTTGTTTCTAACCCTCATTATTCGCATTTTGGATTAGATCATCCAAATGGTAGAGAGCCTCATTATAGCCAGCCATCCAGAATTCTCTGGGCTGCTTGTGGAATTGATAAGTCAACCTTTCCAGCTGCTCGTGAAGATTTTTTATAAAGAGTTCTTTATTCTCTAAGGAAGACTTCTGTGCAGAGAGCTGCTCGTCCAGATTCCAGATCTTCTTGGACATCTCTGCGAGAGCTTTATTCTTCGCAACTAACTGAACTGCTTGATTTTCCAAAGAAGCTTGAGTTCTTACCTCTTCAACAATAAGCCAAGCAGCCCTTGCTCGTCCCCGAGAACCTCTTGCTCATACCCGAGCAGAGGAAGAAGGACCAGCTCTCTTCAAGGTTTCCAATTCATCTCGCAGATTGTCATTTTCGACCTCGAAGAAAGAGAATCCCTCATCGTTCATAGGGACCAAAGTGTTTGAGGTAGAGGCAGCAGATTTCAATTGAGATACTTCTCTTTGCAAGTTATTGTTTTCCTGCTCCAACAACTCAGCTATCTGCATGTGCTCCTCGACCTCATTTTTCAAAGTTCTCTCCCTCACTTCATAAGCAGCAAACAATTTATCGTATCCCTTATCATCATTCAGTTGCTGATACTTCTTCTCGTATCCCTCATGCAAAAGGGATGTAGATTCCTTATATTGTTGTTGAAGCTCTTCAAGAGTGCCCTGGAGGTCTTCAATCATTTCATAATATGCTATATTGTTAGCCACTGCATGGTCGAGCAGGCATTTCAAATACTGGTAGGTTTCAACTGCTCGTTCTGAAGCATTTAGACCAAGTATATCAATGATTTGAGAATCAGTCAAATCTGCATGGCCAGCCTTGAAATATTCGTTGCACTGTTTCATTAATTTTGTATCATGAGCAGATAACAATTCCATCCTGGCCATAAACTAGTAAAAAGAAGAAAGAGCAAGAATCAATAAGGAGCAAGAGGAAGAGAAACAACAGTATGAATAGGAAAAACTTCAAATTTTATTATATCATAAAAGAAAGGTACATAGTTCAGAATTACAATTGACAAAAATAAACAAAGAGAAAAATCAAAACAACTCTACACCTTATCCTTGTCTCCCAAAACTTTCTCGGGAGGCTGGGACGAGGAAGTAGGTTGCTCGGATGGCAAAGATGGTTGCTCGGGGGGTGCTGGAAGCTGCTCGTTTGAAATAATGGATGGTTGAAGTTGCTCGCAGGAAGACTGGACAAATGTGGGATGAGAAATTTGATCTCCCATCACCATGGAAGATTCCTCAGAGGCATCTTCATCCTCTTCTTCTTCTTCAGGAGTTGGAGGGGGGCCCTGGATGTGTCGCTGAAACAGGTCAGAATTTTCATCAACCCTCATCTCTTGCAGAGCAGCTACCCAGCCATCCCTAAAGTATTTGTGGCTACGATATTCCACTTGTGACATCATGGCAATCAGGCCCTTATTCCACCCCTTATCCCAGCCAGCACTGAATGACTTTTTTACAGCCAACTTCCTTTTTGCCTTCTCTGAGGAAAGCTTCTCGAAAAGAAGATCCTCGGTAGCCTTTAATTTATTCTCCACTTCTTCCTTTTGACGATCGACTTCACAAAGCTTGTTTAGCTCTTCCTCAGCAACCTTGAGCTTACCTTCAAGCTCCCCAAAATTTTGGAGCTTCCCTTCGAGCTCTTTATTCTTACTTTCTAATTCTTTTATTTTTTTCTCCAATCCCTTGGAGACTTCAACAGCTTGATTCCTCTCCTGCTCGGTCGAATTGATCTGCTTCTCCCAGGAAGCTTTATCATCAACATACTTCTGACGAGAATATTTCCGAGACTGTGTCAGACCCACCAAAGCTTCCTCTACACCTGACGAGGAGCTTGAAGCTTTAATAGCTTCATCCTTCTTCAAAATTGTATTAAAACAGGTTACCAACTGGGAAAAGAAAATAATAGCAAGTCAGTGCAAAGATATAACAAGGGAAAAATGAAAGTTTAGGACAATAATACTTGCAGAATCAATATGACGAGAAGCTAATGTGGTAACCATATTCCTAGAAAAAAAAATTTCAGTACCTTAGATCTCGGGGATGATCTAAGATTTCACCGAGCTCATGGCAGAGCTCGGAGCAATGAAAGTGGGAACACCACTTCCAGAAGTTGGAAGCTGAGAGATGGATTCAGCCAAATTGAACCAGGAACTCTTCTTCAACCTCCTCAAAGGAGCATCAACGGTCTCGACCAAGGAGGTAGCCTTAGTCGGGGAGATGACAATAACCTCGCTTGGAGCAGCGGTCTTGCTCGGAGCCACTGGGGGCTTCTCGGCAACCTTCACAGGAGCAGCCGGAGGAGGTGCATCGATTTTTCTCATCCCTTCTGCTGGGACATCATGTTTGCTTTTCTTTTCCTCTCCAGCAACTGAGGCAGATTTCTCAAAGAGGGTAGGATCTCCTCTTCTCTTCATTCTTTCACTCAGAGGAATATGTGACTCAGGTGAAGAACTTAAAGAAGCCGGTACTGGTTCTACGTCACTTATCACCGAACGAGTAGTAAAAGACGAGGTGTAACTCTTATACTGCAGCAAATATGAAGTTGATCTGATATGCTCGTCGGCAACAGTTTGATGCAAATCCCAGATAAGTTTCAGATATTTTAAGTTAACTTTTGTCTCTTTTGGAGACCTTCTTTTGCTGTCAACTGCAAATAAATGAAAATTAAAATATCAGTGACACATTTTATTAAACACAAAGAAAGCATAAATTCAAAAATAAAGTAAAGTAAAAACAACCTATCCCATTGCCATAGGGAGGGCATCTGGGACCCTAATACATATCATTTCCAGTTAATGGAGCATGTTGCCAATTTTTTATAACAACACCATGTTCAAAATAATCCCTATTGGCATCTGGGAGATTGACCACAAAAGCTCTATTTAAAAACCTAGTTTTTAAGTAAAAAGTACTGTCACTGACAGCCCATCTATAGCAAAACATGATTTCTGGAATTCCTATACGAGTTCTATGAATCTGATTTAATCTATGTACTCCGTTAACTATTCTCCATGTATTGGGGGCTATTTTTACAGGAACCACGTCAAAATATTGACAAAATTCCAGACACAAAGGGTTTGGGGGAAAAGAAAAGCCACATTCAGCAACAAAAAGACTGGGGAACCAATGTCCCTCAGCCAAACGAAAATAATCTAAAGGCTCAGAAAGTTCCTCCAAAACAACCCATGAAGGAATAGAGAAATCAGAATGAAACTTATCAAGCGACTCAACAAGGTAAACCATGGTGAATAAAGGAAATAATAGAGAATGAAGAAGATCTTACAGAAAAAGGATGGATTTGTTGACAACGAACGATGAAAAGGATGAACGCACAAGAGAGAGAGAAAATGGAAAACTCAACGATACAGATTTGAAAAAGTAAAAGACGATATGATTTTCTGCAACGCTTAAATACCTTACCTTGGGAAAAGGTAAAAATAATGATTACAAAGGGAGACGTTTACGCTACCGGCGGCTAAAAGGACAAAAAGGCCGCGGAGATCGAAGCAGTTAGAAAAATTCGAAAAGTATTTCTATGAATTCGAAAAGGAAAAATAAATGCAAAGAACACGCTTCTAAAATTCAGGATAACTATTTAATCCCGCCATATTTCGAGAAGAATGTTCCACACTCCTCAGTCTCGAACTGTGAAACATTGGGGGCTTCTGTTGATAGCAATTTTAGTCTGCTGACATGGCACAATGAAGTGGAGACACGTGTCGATCTACATGGCAATAACAAACATTTTTGAATAATACCTTGACTTCGAGGAACTCAATTTCCCCGACCAACTCAGATACTCCGAGCAGTAGGTGCTCACCGAGGAACTCTACTGCACCGAGCAACTCATGGATGCCGAGATACTTAGGCGGTCCGAGAAACTTTGGCAGTCTAAGCTGCATCTCGATCAGAGCATTTATTATCAGACAATTAAGAGGATTAAATGCGCATTAAATGCTGATTATTATCATACGGATGTATACGCTTATTGAACAGCTATGTATTACCCATTCACATGTACAGCCTCATGGATGTAAATACCTTGTATCATCCTCATTGTGGGGGGACCGGAATTTCTTAAGATAAACCCTACTTCGAGAATTCCAAAACAGTCAGTAATAACACAAACAGTGGACGTAAGCCATTCGTTCAAGGCTGAACCACTCTAAAATATCTTGTCTTATTTATTTTTTATCTGTGATTAAATAATTAGAGGTAATCTAATTTTTTACATCAACAAACATGATGACAAAAGTGTTGGAAAATTTGATAGCGTCATAATGACCACAATAGTGTTCAACATCCACATGAGCCCTATCTAACCAAGTGTACAAAGACCCCAGAATTAAAGCTGCGAGGGGGACTGCCCTCCCTCGAGCAATCCTTACAGAAAGCTTGAGCAAAACCTTATGGGGAAAGTAATCTGGTCTCCTAGGGAGAAGAAATATACTAAGAAAAGTGATAAAAAATGTTGCCAAGTGTGAGGGGGAGTTAGTTTTTGGGCCTTCCTGACTCTTCAAGGCCCTATTTGAGCTCTGCCCCTCAGGCAACTGCTCGAAATCCTTAAACCGATACCATTGCCATTTAGTGAAAGAGTGTTTGGTGTTCCCAGTCAAATTGAAAGCTACATACTTCGAGCACTCACCCAAAGCGAAGTGGAGCTCGCTCACCATCTTCTCCTCAACTTCAACCTCAACCTCAAGGCCATCAATAAGGATATGACTGCCTAAGTAGGTCAGAGCGAGTAGCTCTCAAATATCTTCCAAAGTAATTGTAAACTCACCCTAACCAGTAAGAAAGATGTGAGAATCCCTACTCTAACGAGATGTCAACAAAGTAAAAGCTCTCCCTTGTTTAACAATTGAGAAAGATTTGAGTCTGTTAATAGTTGTTAGAAGACCAGGGCTCTCAATAAAAGCTCTATGTGCGGGGATGGACAAGGTATGATCCACCCAGAGACATCATTCTTCCGTGGTGCCCCCACATGCCTTGACCTCAATATTGGAATGGGGAAAATCACCCCTGTCTACTTGCACCTTAATTATTGAATCAGGAAGAACAATGTGAAGGTCAGAGAACTCACCTAGACCCACTTGGGGTCGCTCGTTGATCTTGGCCACAAACTCCTGCTCAAAATTTGCAAGAGAACTCATAAAAGTGTCCTCCCCGCCAAAAGCTCAAAATATTTTTTTTGACGAGAAATAAGATATTCCCTTTGAGACTTGGAATAAACAACAGGCGAGGATGAAGAGGTAGTACTGGTGGCGAGGAGGCCCAAGGATGAGGACCCCATCAGGAGAGGAGGTCCTAGTGGAGAGGGTTCCTCTAGACGAGGAGGCCTCTGTGACCCTGACAGACGAGGAACCCCTCCTAGGAGAAATCCCCATAGGCGAGGAGGCCCCAATGTTTGCAGACACCCCAGTAGTCAAGGAGTTACCAGTGGTGAAAATTTCCTGGGATGAAGAAGCCCTAGACGAGGAGCCCTTCCTCGAAGAAATCCACATAGGTGAGGAAGCCCTTATCGCCAACAGAGCAGCATATTAGGAGACCCCCAACGGGGGAAGCTCAATACACGAAGGTTGAAAAGTATCAGACGTGGGGAATAAAACCTCCGACATCACAATGGTGTCTCCGGTGTCCAAGACAGTGGAAATGGTGACAGAAATGGGCACCACGCCCACCAATACCGCAGTAGTAGAAGTGACGATGGTGGAGGTGGGGTTTTGGGAAGATGAGGAAGCCATTTAAGTGAGTAAAGGCAAGAAAAACACTAAAATGTCTTTGGAGGATTCTAACCTTCTCTCTCTCTCTCTCTCTCTCTCTCTCTCTCTCTCTCTCTCTCTAAATAACTTGAGTTTGAAAACAAATGACAAGGTAAAAAAAGGAGAGTTAAAATGACCCTCTTTATACCTATTAAGACACGCACAGACTGCCAATAAAAAGGGGATTGAATATTTTCCAATAATGAGATGTGTGTTCCTCAAATGACACTTGACTCCTCGAGACCTTAGAAGTAGGCTGAAGTGACAGGCCTAATTAATGCAATAGAGATGTTTCGAATTCCAAGACACAAATAAATAATTGCATAAAAAACCTTTGGTATGCCCAACACGCAGATTTTTGAATGAGAGGACTAATGTATAGGGGTACACACTTGATAGCTCAAGCATTTGGGTGAGGATGGCCCTAGGAAGGGACCCTCACCCCAAGTTCCCCAAAGCTCACAGAAATAGAGATTGGGCGAGGAGGGCCCCAAAAAGAGCTCCCCGCCCCAAATGTTCTAAAGCTCATAGAAATAGAGCTTCGGCGAGGAGGTCCCAAAAAGAGCTCCTCTCCCCAAATGTCCTAAAGATCACAGAATTAGAGACTGGGTGAGGAGGGCCCCAGGAAGGGATCCCCGCCCCAAGTTCCTCATGAACCACACAAATGAACAATGGGCGAGGAGGGCCGCCGAAGGGGCTCCTCATCCCAAATGTCCCAAATCTCATAGAATTGAAAGATAGGCGAGGATGGCCCTAGGAAGGGCTCCTCGCCTCAGTGAGTCCAAAAATCCACAAAAACAAATGTTGGGCAAGGAGGGCTACCAAGAAGGGATCCTCACCCCCAATTTATACAAAGTTCAGAATCTAAGCTTGGGCAAGGAAGCCCACTAGAAATGGCTCCTTGTCCCTAAAGTTCCCAGAATTCACAATTTGGAATTTGGGCGAGGAAGCTCATTAGAAAAGGTTCCTCATCCCAAATAACTCAGAAAACACAAAAAATAAAGTTTGTTGTGGAAGCCCACTACAAGGAGCTCCTCTTCCCCATAAATTAGAATTCCCTACAGAATAGAACCTGTGGGTAAGGAGGTTCACTTAGAGTGACCTCTTCCGCCAAGATTTGTTTCTCACGTGAATAACAAAGTACTAACATGTTATTTTCTATTATTAGTAGCCTAGTTGAGCAGATAGGGCTCAACTAGGCAAGATGGAGTCTACTAGGAGCTTTGCCTTGGTGGCTGAGGAACGAGGTTTGTTTAACAAGCTCAACCACTTAACACTTTAAGATTGAGAGAACATTAGTAAAATGACCCTAGTAGTCACTCAGTCCTCACACTGTCTACATTTAATCATAATTGAAGTGAGAAACCAAGGGTTGCTCACAAGAAATGAACGGTTTGAAAAATGATTTTAGATGAGCTGGTCCTTGAGACCTCTACTCATGTTTATAAAGATTTTAGAGGAGGTGGTCCTCGAGACCTCCCTCCTCATGATTAAAAAGATTTTATAGGAGGTGGTCCATGAGACCTCACTCCTCAAATTTACAAAGATTTTAGAGAAGGTGGTACTAGAGGACCCTCCTTAAGTTTATAAAGTTTGTACAACAAGTTACCATTTTAAAAGGATATTCACTAAATCAGATATTTAGTACTCAAGCGCAGACACATTTTATTTTTGACTTTGGTTTGGACTAGTTGACACCTATCAGAGGAGACAGTCGACTGCACACAGGTAGGGATAAAAGGTACATTGTAGACCTTGTACCTCACAAACCCCCCCGGTTTTGCTCCCCAAAAAGTGCCAACTCTGTTCTAGTGCCCAAGGATAAATTGGACCCCTGGGAAAACTCAAGTCAGAATCATAACTCAAGTCATTCTGTTACTCTATCGAAATCACCCCAGACCACTAGTGTTCTCTCCCTGATCTTTCTCTCAAAGTGTTAAGTACTTTGTTCCTTCACTCCACCCTGACAGCCATCACTCTCACGAGTTTCTCTTGGAAAAATTTACTATTATTGTGGTGAAGGTCATTTCCTTGCATGGAGTCGGCCTTATTTTGAGATCCATTATTACCAGATAAGGAAGGTTTTACCAGAGGCTATTCTGGAAGTGCTTGAGAACCTTGAAGGTAGAGTCCATTGGAGTAGGTCACGCCTCACCCTTTCCAGTTCTTCATAGACCCCAGTCTCACTACCCTCTCACAACATCATCTGCGACAAAGCACTCTTCAAGAGAAACTTCGATAAAACCCACTTCCATTGCATAAAAGGGGATGGGATCGAAGACATGATGTAAAAAATCCACAGTGGGGAATATGGGCCCCACATGAATAATCACATGCTTGCTAAGAAGATCATCCCACAAGGGTGTTACTGGACCAGCATGGTTTAAGACTGCACTACTTATGTTCGAAGATGCCTTAAATTCCATTAGTTTACTAACCTTAAGCACTAGCCTCCTTGAAAGTTGTACAACATTACCTATCCTTAGCCCTTATCCATTTGTGGTATATACTTCATAGTAGGGTACTCCCGAATCTTCGAATGGGCATGAATTCATCCTAGTTGCCATTTACTACTTCAGAGGCTGAGTCATATATGGTACTGAATGTGACGAAAGTGGCCAAGTTCATCATAAAGAAAACCATCTACTGCTACGGAGTTCCTCATGAGTTAGTGTCAGATAATGGACTCTATTTTGATGTCGAAGTAAAAGAACTAGTTAAAAAGTATGGAATTAAAAGGAATAAGTCATCTTCTTATCGATTGTAGATCAATGGTGTTATCGAAATCGCCAATAAAAGCCTTAAGACCATGATCAATAAGATGGTCGAAAGCTATAGAGATTGAGCTGATTGAATCCATATGCCCTTTGGGACTACTGCAACGCTATCAGAACACCCACTAGGGCTACCCATATGCTCTAGTATACAACATGGAAGCGGTTCTCCCGGTCGAACTTGAAGTGCCTTCTCTAAGGGTTATTCTCGAAAGTAAGGTTAGCGAAGAACATTGTCATCAAATCCATTATGGCGAACTCTCACTCCTAGATGAAAAATATAGAAATCTCTATACCACATATAAGGGTACCATCGTCTTATTACGTGACTATTCAACAAAAAGGTCAAGGACCACAGTGTCCAAGAAGGAGATCTTACCCTCAAGGAAATTGTATAATACTCTTGGGATCTGAGAGGAAAGATCAAACCCACTTGGAGTGGACCTTACATTGTGAAAAAAACCATGTATGATGGCGCCATTATGATCACACACCTCGATGGAGAGGAAATGGTGCATCCACTCAACTTGGACCATCTAAAAAAGTTTTATCCTTAGTCTAAAATCTCGACACGCTACGATTTATATCACCCCCTTTTATTCTAAAAAAATTATCTTCCTTCACCTCTAATCAGAACTACGTTGGACCTGATCCTCTCATAAACCCCCTTTTTTGGAAAACTCATAAATTTTCAAACCCATAGAGGTATGCAGGTAGCCCATAAGATACACAGGTGTAGTCCTTTCTTTCTCACCAAATGATATTATTTTCTCCCTCCAAGAGCAAAGGTCTCCCTCATCGTTTAAACAAACAAAAGGACTATGTATGCCTTATCGATTAGTATAGATAGTTCAAATATAAAATTCACCAAAGACATAATAAAATACATCAAAATTATTGTTCTTTTATTAAAAAATTCAGGGATACAACTATTACATGATGTATCAGCGATGGGAATGAAACAACTATTCCCTTATAAACCCCCATATGACATAAAAATCCACACCATTAAAGTCGTTACAAAAAATCTAAGCACTAAACACAACCTTCCCACAACCTTACAAGAATCTACACAAACTTCTCGTAGCCCCAAGATCTTTCCTTCAACTACCCGATAGACCCGCTTCATCATCATTGCTTGTCCCTAGAGGCCCCCAAGAATCTCACTCCTGGTTACAGCTCCGTATGTGCTCTATGAGACGATAAGCCTTTATAATTTTAGATTAAATTATGACACCTTCTTACTATCATACATTATAAGCTATCTTTACCCATTCCCCCTCAGCCAGGATCTTCTCAACCACCTGATTCTATAATAACTTCAGGTAAACCCTCGATATGAACCCAACCTCCCCTACAAATTGTGACGGACGGGTAGACATCTAATAATGCTTCCATAAGGGCCCCAATAACATCCTCAAATATTCAGTGAAGTCCTCAATGGGAAAGAAGTTGTCTAGGCATAGAGGAACGATGTTCTCCCATCCTTCTTAGTGTAGAAACTGCCATGAGAAGTAGAAAGAGGTCTGATTAAGGCCCGCTAATCGTACACATCATTAATCCACCATTTGAAAAATAGGCTACAAGTTCCCCCACCATGGTACAGACCAGCGAAGACATTGGGCCCCATAATCAATAAGCCACTTTACTCAGGTCTCTGCCAATTGGCCGAAGTTGAAGAAAGTCTTAGAAAAGAAGTTGGGAACACTCGACATTAGGTACTAAGAAGGGGTCGCCAAGCATAGTCTCTCAAATAACCACATAAATAGCATGGCATGGCTCTCTTTTGAGAAGTCAACTCAACCTTCCTTCCAGACATCTAGACAATTTAGAGTCTCTGCAGATATCACAGGACCTGGACTACAGTGGTAAGATATCCATAGCACTATTGTGGCTACCTGAAGGTGAGTCGTCAGATCGCCCATTATAAATGGAAGCCTCGTAATCAAGCCCAGGGCTACAGCACTGGCGAAGCCATTATCAGTAAAATCCCTATAACACCTAGAATTCATTACTATTAGGAGGACAATATTCCTTCCATGAACCAAAGGTCTCCCGGCTGAACGGGAGATTTGGAGAAACTCTACTGATGACACTCGAGGATAATGGGACAAATCCAGCATAATTGCCACCACACTAGGGTTGACACCTAGCAGCGTAGAAAAGGTGGGACAATCCTCATCCAGGACAAATAAAAAAAATGTGGTCTTTAGAGTACTAGAACTATATCACCTCTTCCAAGATATTCCAGCCTATATGGCGATACGCCATAAGGAGATATGTCACAAGCCGATAATTTCGTAATTAACATTTTAAAGCCACACGACCTCTAAATCCTCGAGGTAAGCTGAAAAAGTCTCGAACATTAGAAGTGCTGAAGAAAAGAATAAAAAGAAGAAGAAAAGTTAAAAAGGAAAGAAATTGAGATGTGATGATGAAAACAATATCAAAAAGCCTCATTTTCTACAACAAACATCCACAACAGACAAGTCATTAAAGATGCCACCGGACTTTCTACTCCCAAAGTACCCATAAGTACACAGGAAGTGCAATCAAAGCTAAGCAAGTGATTTTTACTTGACCCTTATGCCGATAGGAAGGCCAAGGGGTATGCCGATTGGTAACCCCCCCACCCCACCCCTACCCCCTTTTTTCAATTCCTTACTTTCTACTTTTGTACATAACTTGAAAAATAAATAAAAAAATCTTTTACTTAAAATCAATCTTCGAGTTTCCCTTTAATTTCATTCATTTTATCTGACCTTTGCAGTAAAAAAACCTTAGCAACAAGTTAAAGTGCATGTAGAGTAGGCTACTAAATAAAGATAACACAAAAAAGTATCTATTATATTAAACTTGTCCAGAATAATTACATTATTCCTACAGGTACAACTAAAAAAGATAAAAGATATATAAGGACGCAACCCGAACTCTCTAAAATCTTTTACAGGCCCCCTCATAATCAAGCACCTCGGTGAACACGCTTCCCCCGATGACATACGATGGACCCTCTACTCTAGAAATCGAAGATCTTCTTAGATGTAGTCAGTGGAACGGAGAAAGAAATGACTGAATTTATCACGTAATCTGACACCGACGCCATCCAGTTCTGAATATCCCGCAGCCAGGTCATCGAGATGCAGATAGATTGCAAGAAGAACCAAATCACCAAAGCCAAAGCCAGTCAATAATGAGGAGGTAAAAATAGAAAATTGGATAAAAGAGAAAGAGGGTCATACTTCTCCCTGAGAGCCTCCTTAAGAATACTTGTGAATCCATTTATCACCACATAAGGTCAATGAGGCATCGATATCACATCCTCACCACGCACCCGAATATGATAAGGGTGGAAATACAGCGAAACGAAACCTCCTCCATTTCTACCGTCATGCCTCCCCCCGATCCTATGGGCCGACGTCGCTGGTACGCTAGTCCCTCTCCCTGATCCTACTGAAGGTGTAAGGATGTTTTTTACATCATAAATGCACGACGACATCAACCACTTGGTTGAAAGTTCGAAGTAGTGGCTCACCCTCCATTATTGTCGCCCTAAGCTCATCGGATATCTCCTTCACCCACCTCATATACTCCGGGGACACTGGTGGTGGGACCTCCACATCACTTTTCATATAATATCTCAGCATTCTCTCTTTCAGGTTCTAGACGTATTCGAACTCGTGCGCCAGGAGCCTTCTTAACTGCACGTGCATACCTGTAATCTCTGCAGCCCTCAAAGATAAGCACTAGGGGGTAGAAAGTCACCTGTTTCTCTAGTCAAATTAGTAGTCTACCAAGATACAAAATTCTAAAGCCACTAAAACAACAAGGATAAAAAAGAGAACTTGAGTGCTCTTTGGGGCATTCAATAACACCGACGCATCCTTTAAGGACGGGGATTGGATCAAATGCCTCTTCGACTTCCTCCACCTATACATCCTTCATAAATCCCCTGGATCACTCGCCTTTAGGGATATCAGTACAACATTGTTCCCTATCACCTTGTAAAACCATGTCTTCAAAAGAAAATACAAAACTAAAAATACAACAAGAAAATAAGGTCAAACTGAATCTAGTGATTACCTCCAAGAGATACACGGGTCCTATAATATTCTGTCGGTAGCACCGACTAAAAGCATCCAAAGAAGTATAGAGGGACGTTAGTGTGAAGCTCCCCCAATCATAGAAATGGATCTTCAAAATGATCCTTAAAAATTGAAGAAACCATAGATGAACAACATCGCCACTTGTCGCCACCATAAACCCCCAACAAAAGAAGAATAAATAAATAGGTTGCCTGCCTCACCTATCTCTCAATGATCTCATCAATACGCCTAGAAAGCAAAGTCTCCTTCACTGAGGAGATGCTAATAGATTCCCTCGACAAAATAATCCTTATATCACCCAAGGAAGATCGTACTTTCACCTTCAAAACATGCATGGTGCAATACACCATAATCTGCTGAACTTCACACTCCATCCCTGCCAGTTGATGAACATCTAGGGGAGGGACCGTCATCTCCCCAACTCCCAGATGAAATGTGTGAATCGTATACCACTACCTCTCACCCAATATGCATAATACAATTGTACAACCCGGTGTCTCATCTAAGCTCCTGCTAATGGGCCAAACCCAGGACTCGACCATCAACCGAATTGTAAAAGATAGTCCCAGGCCTCCTTTATTCTGATCGACCCCCAAGAGCAGATGCTAGAAGAAGCTACGTCAACTTGGATAAAAATTAAGAAAAAACCTTCGCATCCTAGGGATAAAAAAATAAGAAAAAGAAGAAGAGTCAAAATCAAAGAGTAATGACTTACATAGCCGTTAGGGATATTCACCCTCGTGGAATGGTGATGTGTCGACTTCCTTAGCACAACCCTCTCATCTAGCAGAGACTCGAAGTAATCATACGCGTTCTCATTTTTTGACACCATCAGCATAGTAGCTCGTCATTCTAAACCCTCCCAATCATCAATAATTTTTGAGTTATTTTTATTGTCATAATAACCCTCCATGAGTTTGTGCGAAGGAAAGAGGCTCAAAATTGAATTTTAGAGAGATAAAGCAACAGATTCAATCACATTAAGGTGCGAAAAAGTGAAGAGGGCCATCCCATTTTATAAGAGGAAAAGGGTTGTGCAGATCAGCAGTCCCCTGGACCTACTTATCGGTAGTGATCTTTCCCCTCATCTAAAAATCCCAGGAGTCAGTGACCTATGCCGATAGTCACCTCCTCGGCCATGGCTATCGGTAAATCCCTCAAAATTTTGTTGTAAAAATGCTAAAAAAATCCAAAAATAGCCCAAAAAATTCATAAAAAAATCCCCTCGAAGTCAAAAACATCATTACTCTGAGAAAAAAAGATTTACAAAGTTCTCGTTAATCCCTAGTAGGATCATGAGCAGATGCATCAACACCCACAAAAACTCTCATCACAAGCATAATCCCCAGCGAAACCAAAATCCAAATGCTCTTTCACTCGCGATAACCAACACCCTCCCCAACGGAGCCAGAATTGAAAACACTCCCCATACATAACTCTTTAAGTCTGCAAAATTGACCTAGGTCCAGAAATCAACTTCAACTCACTGAATTGGCCATTTTAAATCTTTAGGCCTGTAAAATCGACCTCAACCCGCTGAATCGGTCATTTCAAGTCTTTAGATCTGTAAAATCAACCTCGGGCATCTAAATTGGTCATTTCAAACTCCTTAGGTCCCCAAAATTTACCTAGGTTGGTAGAATTGACCTCGACCCTCTAAATTGATCATTTTAAACTCCTTAGGTCCCCAAAATTGACCTAAGTTTGCAGAATCGATCTCGACCCTCTAAATTGGTTATTTCAAACTCTTTAGGTTTGCAAAATAGACCTTGACCCACTGAATCAATCATTTTAATTCTTTATGTTCGCATAATCAACCTCGACCCGTTGAATTGGTCATTTTAACTCTTTAGGTCTGCAGAATTGACCTAGGTCTACAAAATAGTCCTTAACCATCTGAATCGAGCATCTCAACTCTTTAGGTCCTTAGAATTAACTTCAATTCATAGAATAGACCTTGAACCCCTAAATCAGTGTTCTAAAAGGCCCGCCTAGGCTTGAGGCTTGGGAGAAACGCATCGCCCACGCCTTATTACGCCTTATTCTTGGTAAAAGGCTTAAGGTACACTTTTTTTAAAAAAAACGAAGGATTGGTTAACAAATATTGGTTATGGAGCATGAATATGAGAAAGATGGCTACCAAACATATGAATATATTTTCAAAATTCAAGGTATGTATTATTTTATTATATTACTAGCCTTAGAATAATTAAAATAATAAAAAAAGGAAAAACGCCTAGGCTCCGCCTAGGCGCGCCTAGGCTCCTAAGGCTTGAGGCTTGACCTCTATGCCTCGACCACGCCCCGCGCCTTTTAGAACCTTGCCCTAAATTAGTCATCTTGACTCTCTAGGTATGTAGAATCGATTAAGACCTCCTCAATCAGTCATTTTTACCCCTTAAGTCCGCAGAATCGACCTGAACCCTTTAACCGACCACTTTATAAGCCCCTATCAGGGTCCCCAATCAATGCGGTGTCTATATTTTGATGACCTCTTCTTGTTCCAAGCACTCCCGTCGATGGGCTCTGCAGACACCCCATATTCGTACCTCCCAAAGTCCTACTCCGAACCCTAATCCAGGGGCCACTGAGCACTCCTGGGCCCTGTTTTACCTACTAAACTACCCAAATTGAGAAAATCTCAATCAAATATCATAAGTCTTTAAATCCCCTTTCTAGCGATCCATACTATGTGTGAATCAGCCTCACGGTTCGAACGAACGTGCCTTTTTACTCTAAGATCTGATCTAGAGGTCACAAGACATTTTTAGGCCTTATTTGACCTCAATCAAATCTCTAACCTGGGAAAATCTCAATAAAATGTAGGGATATGAATTTCCTTTCCAACAGTTTGCATCGTGCGCGAATCGGCCTCACGATTCGCACGAACGTACCTTTTTACTTTGAGAGGCTATCGGACACTTTCGGGCACTGTTTAACCTCAATTAATATTTTAACTTGAGAAAATATTAATAAAACCTTGTAGGTCTTTCAGTACCCTTTCCAACAGTTCATAATGTGCACAAATCGGCCTCGCGGTCTGTATGTACTTGCCAAAAACCCCTCGTTTATTGGGTGCTTTCGAGCCCCGTTTGACTTTGGTCAACTCTAAAAAATCATGGATCAATGGATTCTTATAGGTATTTGAATGCGGTTTTCAATGGTCCTATCCGTGTGCAATTCGGACTTACGGTTCCCATTTTATGCCCGTTTTCCCAAAAATGTCAACTCTGGACTGTCTATATACACCTCAACCCCCTGCCTATTAGTGGGGTATACTTTCCTTATCCCTCAAGGCATAATACATGCCGATTGGAAACCCCCAAAACCCTAATTTTTATTATTTAAGGAGACCATCACCTTATTCTCAAGGGATCCCTTTCTGAAATCAAAATATTCCCCTTGAAATCAGCGCGTCGAAATTCTATTTTTGCAAACATTCTCTCCATCTCCTTACATCATCCTCCTCCATTTTCCACCCTAATTTCCATCCTTACTTCACCACCATCCAACCATAATAAAATCACCATCCTAGCATTGCAAAATCAGAATTAAATTTCTCTGTAAGGTCTACCCTTATCTGTTTACATCTCTCTTAATTAGTAGTTTTTTACTTTCCTTTTTACATTTAATATATCTTTTCTTTCATTCTCTCACATCAAAAGTAATCTCTTTTTTTATAATTCAATACACGTAAATGCTATTTTCATAAAATCTAAAAATCCAAAAAGAGGGTTTTCTTATAAACCCTGAATTCGGATTTCCTTATTTCACATTTTCTACATTTATGTACAATTTTTTTAAAAAAAAAACTAAAGGAAATACTAAATTAGGATTGATGGGTTAAACCACACCCTTGTGTGTTATCGAACTACATGGACTTTGATGCCCTTTCGACTATGTAGGCATCCTAGGCCAATCCTAGTATTCGAGTCCTATTTTCTCATTTTTTGCTTCCTTATGTTTATTAATAGTTGTGAGCCCATGAACTCCTACACAATCATGTTCCGTAAGATATACACACTCACTTCTTCATAGTGATTTGTGATTTGATGGACATTCACATCATGTATTTATGTTATTTCTTATGAATACTCCTTAGGATGATTCTGCTCTATTTTTAAAATAACGTGGGTTGGATGATTCCTTTCTCCCATTATTCACACCGCACACATGTACATAGGTATCACATTTTTTAGAAAAGGAGAATATTATCATAGCCTGTGAGAGACCGAAAGGGCGGGATGGGTTCCTAACACTGTCCTATTTTGTAACCTAATCCCCGAACTCTTGATTCATTTGGTTTCATATGCATCAGTATGTCTTTAATGCCATTCTCTCGGAACAACTATATTTTTTTTTGCCTATTTCGAGCAAAATAGCTTGGCGATACCATTTCTCCATCTTTATACCGTTTTGATGATGAATTTTCAATGTGAATGGCGGAAATAGGATTCTCATATCCTCGACCCCCCACTCGTGCGATGGAGAGAAATTTCTCTAGTTTTCCCTCCCGTCCATTTTCGAGGTCATCCTGCGCCAGAAAATTTTAACCCGATTGATCACACCGCGCGACACCTTCAGCATGAGTGCCAAGAGGCCAGGATAGCCACATAAATTTTTATCTGAGAGATTCTTGTTCAGTAGACTTTGGTGAACATTAAATATTAATTACTATACAAGACTTATTTACATCAAATACTTTTGTATGCACTAATTTGAAGATGTATCCTTTTACAGATTGTTGGTTGAACAACAAAGGCTATTCACACACACACACACACACACACACACACACGCGCGTATTTTTCAGTTAACTTTGATAAAATGTTGTTTAAAATGAACAAATGAACTTATATATTGCTACGTGTTGTGCTTAACCTAAGAAAAATACCTAATTTAAAAAATGCAGTTTGTTTGGGAAAAACATAGTTTACGTCCAAAACCATTTGGATGAATTTGTTTAATGATCGTTTGCATGACTTACAGATTTTAGGGTTCCCTAAAACCATATGCATGACTTTCACATTTTTTGTCTGACACTTTCTCTCTACCTAAAACTGTGTGATCGTACCTATTTTTACTCATGCACATGATGTTGCGAGATTTGTAAAAAAAATCCATAAATAGAGTCTTTTCCCTCATATTCCATAAAATTGGAGTTCCTCTATGCTTCTCCTATACCAAGAGAGTATTTTTGAGGTTGATAGCATATCAATTGCAACTCTTTTAAATAAAATCACTTTTTCCTTTCACAATTGAAAGAAAACTTAAATTTAAACTTGATTAAGTTTTTGTGAGGAATTCAAAGTGTTTTGTGATTAGATCCACTTAAACTAGATCAAATATAATTGATCTAAATCTGAATTGAATAGCAAAACTCATATTTAAAAGAGTTGGTTGAGATATTCGAGAGTTAAATCATGATGTGATCCTATAGAAGAGAATGAGACTTTCTTTTTTGTCTGACGAAGCTTCGGGGTGGATCACTTAGTGTCAATGAGGAATAGTTCAATTTTTATTTAATAAATTCTTGTTATGGAATACGAGAGATTTATCTTCGTGAAATTTACAAAAGCTTTTTAAGTTGCATGAGATATTAGGATGCATCGATTTTTTTCACCCATGTGGGGGCTTTTCCTTATAAATATATCTCGTGGAATGTTTATTTATTATTTACTTTGATTATAACATTGCAAACACACACAATACCTAATTTTAGTTTGGATCTATAAAGTGTTAGGAAAAATAACTTGGGATTGATATTTTGAATGCGGAAAAAAATCCACCCTTAAGATCTTTGATTAATCTTGCATTGAAAATAAAAAATAAGAACTATGCTTAAAGATTAAACCTCGGGTTTTAAGAGTCCGTCCCATTATGAATATTGTTTTGATTCACATAACGAGACAGAGGTAGATAATGATGAAATTCTTATTCCCTCTAAGGTATCCTAAAAACCTTAATTAAACCTTTTGTACGTTAGGATCTTTTAGTGTATGATCATCCCCAAAATCAGGTATGTGGGTGGGTACCTTTTGAGATGAAAGCCCTTCCTTATGAGTGACATATGGTTTCTTTCGTCTAGGCCTCTTCAAAAAAAATGTGAATAGTTTTTATCTCACCCTTCTCAAACCCAATTATTCATAATAATGATTAAAACCCCTTCCCACCCCTTTATATATAAGTATAAAATGCGTGCTTAGGCGAAATTGGGTTTCTTAAGAGTACGGGCCTGAATAATTGGGTATATGGACTACACCAGGGACCTAAGATAAAGAATTAAATTAGATACAAATAAATACTCGAAGATATTAATTAGAATTACTATAAATATTTCTTTTATTTATTTAATCGTGAATTAACTCCACTAAATAATCACGACTTTACTTCAATTTAATTATGTCAGAAATCACTCGGATATAATGAGGTCTTATTTGCAAAGTCGATTATTGTAAATAATATGACTCCTTATGGTGAGTGTCCGATACTCGCTTAATCAAATCAATTTTCTGCTAATTAACTTAAACCAATATCTAATCAATTTACTTGATTCTCAGACTTAACATATTTGCTACCCCACCGGGATTATAATATAATCCATCAGTTAGGTTTTACTTGGTGGAAACAAAATAAAAAAGTCTATCAAGGGGTATCATAATCCATGATATCCCGTGTACATCGATTCCCTCAAATTATGTTCTCAGACCTATGCACACAATTGTCGTCTAATGTGGGAGGATCATTTGACTAAATATAAATCAGATCGCGCCCATAACAATCAAAGTCACATTTTCATAAGCACTTCAATCATACTTATTGAGATTAAGAATCTATGAACCCTTGGTAAATGGTGTGAGATATTCTGAGTTTGATCAAGATAACCCTTAGACTCAAATCTCATGGGTGGCTATATTCAATACATTCCTAGGAAGTACTGATCACGATCCTCAATTGAACTATCTAACAAGTTCTTAAACCCTTAAACAGGTTCCTGTAGTTTGAGATAAACAGGTTCATGTAGTTTGAGTAAACTACTATGATTGCATTGTAACTGTTATAATAGGATCTGAAGTCTCTATTTAGGCTGTGAATGTGTTAATAGTGCTAAAACAAAAATCCCAATCTCCTAGTGATCAACCCGAAGATGATTCACCATAATTCCTAGTGAGATCTATTGAACATCATTTCTAAAATATATTTAAACCAAATATAAATAATTCATGTTACCACGATTTTTATTTCAAAATGAACTGATACACATTTACCGAAAAGTGACCATCATACATGGTTTTAAGAATCAAACCCCAACATCTCCTTGAATACTTCCAGTGTTTATAAATGTTGGGAAAGATTATTTAACATTTAAAGCACCAGATGATCTTGTGTATTGGACTGTGTAGTAAAAGTTTAAAGATGTTAATGAATTTATGAAATGAACATGATAATTGAGTATTAACTCCCAATATACACTAACATTTATAAAATTAAAAATGGTATTAATTATGGGTAGAGAATATAACATGTATTTTGGAATTATTTTGGTATAAATAACTCACATGTTTACCTCGATATATACTTTTGATAGATGAAATGTTGCATGAATTAAAATATTAAGTTATATGAATCGATGGACTATGATGTTTGGGATTTTTGAATTGAACTGTGGAATTTATATAATATACATGTAATTGTTATTGATGAATATAAAGTCAAAGAAGATTATCTTTATGTATCTAATTAAGTGTGTTGAATTTGTTTTTTATCAGGATATGCATGTTGTCATTGGGTTACACAAGTGTTTGTGGAGATACATAGCTCGGAATTGGATTGTGCATGTTATTGTTAGGATTTTATGTATTCAACTTGAGAAACTAATGTGATAAATAATATACTACAAGATTATTAAATAGGTAATGTCAGGATATGATAAGAGGAAATGGAGAATTATAAACAAAATATTATGCCTAAATTATCAAAGATTAGCATTTCACAAATATAAGGATTAATGGGTGTTATATTTCCAGTTAAGTATTTCCTAGGTATGGGATTAGGGAATGCGTGTTGTTTTGTGATCTCTAGGTATGTGACTAGAGGTGATGTATATGTTATACTCTGAGATAAAGGGAAAGGGTATTACATGATTACTAATGATTGTATACGATGACATGATGTTTTGAGAATGGCACCAAGAAGATAAAATGTTATAGAGTTTGGTAATTATGTGGGCATCATTATATATATATTATCATTTTGTGATGTACATGAATGGTGGGATGGGATGTATGGGCACCCTAGACATGACATACTAGGCATATGGTAGTCTTAATATTATTTCATGATGACGAATGGGCGTGTGTTGGCCTGAGATACATTTTTGGGGTAGGTGTGAGTGAGACTATAGTAATGATGTGATCCTCTTTGCTACAATTAAAAAATTTCAAATTCCGGGGACGTAATTCTTATTAGTAGGGGGAGAATGTAATACCCCGTAATTTTAATTAATGAATCAAAATATTTAAAATTACAATTGAGAATAAATAAGGATGATATATGATAAGATAAATTAAACTAAATGAATAAAGTTTAATTTATATGAATTTTATGTATTTTGTGCTAATTAAATAAATAAAATGAATGTTTAATTAGTAAGGTTTTATTTTGGGGATTAAACCGACATCCTAAGGGTAATGAAGTCTTTTGAGCATTCATGGGCATCAAGTTAGGGATAAAAGAAAAGTTAATTTCTTGCCGGATGAGGTTATTGAATAGTTGTGATGAACAATGAATGTACCAAATAATATAAAGATAAACCAAAGAAAATATAATTAAGTGAGCTAGACACGTGAGGGAGGCCCACGATCGAAGGTGTAATAGGCATACCCCTGACCTTAGGCTCGCGACCACTAATTTTTGTAGTGTATCCCCTTGTAGCTCGCCACCATCTCGCGGGATTTTAGGAGGGTGCTTTGCCTTAATCTTTCTAAATGGTCTTGAGTTTGAGTCTTTCATAGTTTTTGATCTTTTTTTCTCAAATATAACCTAAAACACTCATTTTCCATTCATCCCTAACCTCCCAACCCTAATCCTAAAAAAAGTAAACTTTTAACCTCATTTCTAGTAGTTGATTTGGAATTAGAATAAACATAAAGAAGATTCATTGGAGATCTTTGGGAGGAGAATAAGTTTTCAAAAACTAATATTAAGGCTATAGTATTATCTACTTTCCCCTTAAGTTCTATACGAGTTAAGTATTTCATAATGAAAGTGCGTTAACACGCCAAGCAAGGATGGTTATAATCAAAAATTCTATTTTTGTATTTTTAATTTTAATTTTAACAATTCAATTTTTAATTAAATACACCCAATTTTCAATCGAGTTGTAGCAATAAACCAATTAAGCCAATTTTACTATGCAAGCAATCAACACAGTGACTGGGAGAAAATCCCATTACAGGTAAAAAACTATAGTCAACACTTTCAAACATTTTACAAGACAGTCGACTCACAAATTACTTAAACCAACTAAGTATAATGCACAGTCTTCAAATAACTTCTAAAAAATGACTCAGTCCAGAGTCATCCATAGGTGGTGATCCACCCTTGGTATCCACCGATCAGCCTTCTTCCTTCTTCAGCAGTGAACCCTTGGTTCACAAGATCAGCCGTAGAGAAATCGCTCCACAAGGTATATGCAAGATACAAAAACTTACTAGGGTTTCAAAAGGATAAAAAAAATAATTAGGGAGTGAAAAGTTTGTGACTCAAAAGTGTTTTAATTACACAAAATATGAAAACTTTGGTTATGATTTTTTGTTCACGTTTTTTTCTAAAGTCCCATGCAAAAAGGGTTCAAAAGAGGTATTTATAGATCTGAAATAATTTTCGAGGCGACAGCTCATTAGAATGAAAATCAATGTCGGTCGAACGAGAATGGCAGTGCATTCAAACCAGAAAGCCATGTCTTTTAAACGACAAAGGAAGTTCGTTCGATGTCTACATCTAATGAGCTTCTAACGAAAGTTCACTGTAAAATAGTATGCCATCATTTGATGTTCGTTCGAAGTAAAGATCTAGCGACCTTCTAACGAAATGACTTTTCATTTTTCTACAAGATTAAATCCCGTTTGAACGAGGCCAAATAAATTTTATTTTTAAATCTCTTAAAAAATCCAACCTCAGTTTTTTGAAAAACACTTTCCAAATATAAATATGAATAATTATGGAATTCTATAATATTTATACCTTCATGAGATGTAGAGGAGTCTTGAACTTGGATATGTTGGAGTTCGGATTGGCGTGTCGGTGTGTGTTGATTTGTAACGGGATATGCCAAATATGATAAAGTGCAAATAATTCAAATAAAAAACTTGGGATAAAATATTTTCCCTTACAAATCTCCCTCTTTGGCTATTTCGGCAAAAAACTAACTGAAATCCAAATTATGTTAAAACCCCTCTATGACAAAAAATCCTAATACCCTCCCAAACCCTAGAAATTGAACGGCATAGTGAAACTTTGTCATCAATTTCATCTTGTTCTTACCTTGGGCAAATTTGTCATCATCCGGTGTAAAATGTTCTCTCCCTTAGATACCTACACACATGAAACAAAGAAATACCATGATATATAAAGTTTTAAATATAAATAAAAACTCTCCCTTAATTTTTTTCTCCCCCTTTTTTCTTGTAATAGTTGAAGGAGTCAAAACTAAACATGAATTGTAAAGCATCACCTATAAGAAGTAAGATATCATTACAAAGATATATAAAGAATTCTCACGTAATGATAATCTCAAAGGCATCACCAACTATTTTTGAAAAATTTTCAATTATTTCTCAAGTACAAATGTTAAAAATACAACCCGACAACTTAAGCACAAAAAATCCAAACTATGATCAGTATGTGACAAACATGGACTAAATGAAGACCGCAGAGAGTCAAAATATGATACCGTATATAATATATACAAAACATACCAATGAAATTACGACATATATATATATATATATATATATATATATATATATATATATATATATATATATATATATATGTGTGTGTGTGTGTGTGTGTGTGTGTGTGTGTGTGTGTGTGTGTGTGTGTGTGTAAACTATCACAAAATGCGATACAAAACGCATAAGCATTACACGTTAACATAGTATCGATGTGTCTAAACATGTGGAATGGAATGAATAGGTCTGAACTAGATACAAAAGAATTATGAACCAAACACTCAAATATGTTCAAGAAGTTCTAATTGATCGCAAAACTTTAACCAACTAAGATTTAGCCTCAAGTGACAAGATAAAGTGAACTTAATGAACAAAAAAGCACACTACACACAACCCTAGAATATTGATGATTCTACAAATTAATAGCGTCTTGAAAAAATAAGCATAACTAGGATTCATTGTGCAAACCCCATTGATCTTCAACTAATCAACCTCAATAGATAAACATATAACATATTTTATTTTTTTCTTTTCTTTTCGCAATTCTTTTGAAGTAATTTCTTTTGAAAGATCAAACACTCCAACTATGTTGGGCTTTTGCAATATTTTTATTTTTATTGCCTTTAATCTTTTCATTAGTCTCTTGACAATGGTGGTTTTCCCGCAAAGGAGATATGCTCCTTTCGTAGCCCTTTCCCGTGCACCCTCATATTTTTCAATAATCAAAATTTATCGCATGCAATGGTTCTTACATGCACAAATCCCCCATAGTCATAAAAATGTATAAATGACCAAATTGATGGGAGAACATCTCACTAAGCTCAAATATACATGTGAAGTCATACATTCAAAAAGCTTGTGCATGTGTGTGCAAAGGCATATACAAAGTCGAATCCATCAAGCTAATCGAGTTCGAAACAACTCCACGAGAACATGGTTAAGAACAATCTAAGTATCTACAATCATAACCAAATGTCCTAGCCACATGGAAAGTGAGGAATTAATTGGATTCAAACACATAAATATGCTACGCGAAATGTGTAAAACTTAAATACACAAAATCAAACATGTTTTTATATTTTTCAAAAAAATTATAAAAATAAAATCTTTTTGTATTTTTCCAATATGGGTGAATAAAAGAAAAATAAAATACAAAAGATACATATGTCATAACACTAATAAATATATAACATGAAGCATAACTAGAGTATAACAAACAAAATCATGCAAGCAATCAACCATAAGATATATCATGTGAAACATCAAGTGCAAGCATGTGAAAATCAACTATCTTACCATTTAGCGTCTCCAAAATGGATTTTCTAACTCAAATAAATGTATACCTAATGCGTAGGGATTTGAGAACTAAGGGGGGACTAGAGTTAATCTTCTTAGGGTCTTTTCTAATATCATAGCAAAAACACCTAAGGTGACCTTTCCTACCTCAATGTGTGCACATGTAGACTCAACAAGGAACGGGACCTTCGAGTTGACCTTTTTTAATACCCTGGGATGTAATTGACCCTCTAAACAAATAATGGTCTTGCAACCATAAGCAAACATAATCAAAATCAAGGCCAGACACCCAGTAATACAAAAAAGTGGACGTAGGCCATTTTCCTTAAGGCGGAACCACTTTAAAAATATCTTGTCGTATTTCTTTACTCATAATTATCTGTGATTAATTAATTAGATCAAATCTAGTTTTTTACATCAACAGATTGGCGCCGTCTATGGGAACGACTATACATAGCGTTTTTCACCAAAAAAAACTCATCATAAATATTTGATATCCCAGAATCTAGCAATTGGAATAATGAAGGGAATCCGCCTAACCCTTCTGTCCCTCCAAATACAAATGATATCACTAGAATCTTGGCAAGCTTTGCCAGGGGAAAAATAGCTATGTAGAAAACTATGCGATAATTCATTCAGACTGTTCAAAATGGAGCGTCTGTATAGTTATGCTAATGAAGCATGCATCCACCATCTTCACGACAGCCACGGTTTAGGTCACGATCTAGACATACTGAAGTTCGTTATTCTGGGAATTCAAGTGATCCATACTATCATCCTGGTTTGACTTCTCCTATAAGAATTCTAAATTCTCAGGAACATATCACTCTAACTCCATAGAGATCAAGCGCTCTGGAAAGGTTGAGCAGAGCCTCTCCCTTCGATCGTTTGGGCCTCGGGAGGAACAGAAATCCTCCTCGGATTACGTTGAGAAATTCTCAATGAACAAATGATTTAAGGGAAGGCTCATCCCAATCACATCCAAACCCCAGACCTGAAATTTACAAAGAAAGATCCCAAGAAGATAATTAAGCACGATCTATTGCTCGGGTAAACATCAATAAATCAGGGGTTGGAAATGACACGTGGAAATGATCTATTTAGAGGTTGGAAGACAGGTTAGGAGAGATGGCCAAGGCCAATAATCCTCTCCAAAAAACCTTTAACAAAGGATCTCCATTTGTACAGGCAATTATGGATTTTCCCACACCAACAAAGTTCAAGGCACCTGTGGTTACACCGAAGTACGATGGAAAAACCGATCACATTCTCTACATAAAACAGTACCAAGCTACAACAGATATTTATGCATTCCCAGATGAAATGAGGTGCAGGGCATTCTCAGGAACCATTATCGGATCTTCTCAGATATGGTACCATAGCCTTCCTCGAGGGAAAATTGCAACCTTCCATAAACTGGCAGAGATCTTTATAGAAAATTTATGTTTTGGTGCCAAGCCAGTTAAAAGGGAAGCGCATTTGTTAAGTGTTAGGCAGAAAGCAGGAGAAACTACCAGGGATTATATCATACATTTCAATAACAAGAAACTAAGAGTCATAGACTATGAGGATAAGACAGCCATTACAACACTCATGAGTGGTATTTTTCCAAAAAAGTTATATTACACATTGGCCAAGGATCCCCCCAAATCCATGGCTGAATTAATGGAAAAAGCAGTCAAAATCATTAATATTGAAGAGGCTATGGCTGCGAAGAAGAATGTTGAGGCCAAGGGGGAAGATAAAGCTGAAGGTAGGTCAGGGAAGAAAGATTAAAAGAATAATGGTGGGAGAAAATAGTCGAAAGGCAAAGAAACACTAGATCACTTAAGGAAGTATACAAATTATACTCCCTTAAAAGTGGATATAAACCATGTTCTAGAGGAATCAAGAACAACGAGCAATTGAATTGGCCAAACAAACTGAGGACAACTCCCAAAATGAGGGACAAATCCAAGTTTTACGAGTTCCATAAAGATCATGGTCACACAACCGAGCAATATGTAGCTCTCTAAAATGAAATAGATGCACTCATTAGATGAGGAAAGTTAAACAGGTATGTTGATCGTCAGAATGCTGGGAAGACCAACAGCAGAGTTCAACAGAGGTCCAAATCTCTTTGCCAACCAAGAGAAGATAAGAAAAGGGACCACGAAGATGACCCTGAAGATGATCTTGATCTCCTAAAAAGGCCAAGATAATCTGAGCGTGAGGTATTTTCAATTCATTTTAGTCCATTCGATTGTAACATGATTACAGGTGGAGACGCAAGAGAAGGTGATCATACCATTGAAAGGAAAGCTTACCTTTATGAGGCTCAAGCTTGTTCCTATATACAGCTGATAAATCTAGCAGAAGAAGATCGCCCGAGGAAGGTCAACAAAGATAAGCTAGTTATTGGCTTTTCTAAAAATGATCTCGAAGGCGTTTTATGTCCGCATGATGATCCTCTGGTCATAAAAATGAGAATGAAGGATGTAATCATTTCAAGAGTGTTGGTGGATAATGGTATCTCAGTAGACATCATGTTTTACCCCTGTTTCGATAGTTTGAAATTAAAACTTGGTGAGTTAGAGCCGTATCACATGGCCCTCATTAAGTTATCTGGAGAAAAAGTTTTCCACTTGGGATGATCAAGTTATATATATTAATTAGTACATGGATAGCTAGCAGAACAGAGAAGGTGCACTTCTTCGTAATGGAAAAGAGTGTCTAATCAGCCTACAATATAATCATAGGGAGAGTAGGCTTGAAAAAGTTTGAAGTATTCCCATCCGCTCTACATCAATGATTAAAGTTTTTGACCAACTTTGGGGTAAGAATTGTGAAGGGAGATCAAAAAGGACCCCGAGAATGTTACTACTCATCTGCCGAGCAAGAGGAATTGGAGGATGCTAGGAAGAGAACAACCACTTATCAAGTGGATAAATCTGATGAGTCTGAGATTGAAACCTTATACCCAAGAGATAAAAAGGAACTCGTTAAAGGCGAAGTTATGGAAACAACATAAAGTATTATTCTGTATGACGAGCAACCAGAAAGAATAACTCAGACTGGTGCTTCACTTGATTCAATATTAAAATAAGAGCTGGTGGCATTTTTGAAGCACAAAAAATAAGTATTTGTGTGGAGTTATGAGGATATGCTGGTGATAGACCCAACTTTCTTATGTCACGAGCTCAATGTCAACAAGGAGATCAAACCGGTGAAGAAAAGAAGAAGAATCTTTAGTCCGGAGAAGAACCAAGCTATCCAAAAAGAAGTGTAAAGGTTACAAAAGGCTTCTTTCATCGAAGACGTGAAATATCCTGATTGGCTGGCTAATGTTGTGATGGTCAAGAAGAAGAATAATAAGTGGAGAATGTGCGTGGACTTCACAGACCTGAATAAAGCTTACCCAAAAGATTATTTTTCTCTGCCCACGATAGACTAGCTGGTGGATGCAACTTCAGCGCATGAGCTGCTAAGCTTCATGGATGCCTATTCTGTATATAATTAAATTAAAATGAAACGAGAAGACAAGGAAAGTACCTATTTCATTACCCCTCGAGGAACATATTATTATAATGTTATGCCTTTTGGTCTTAAAAATGCAGGTGTTATATATCAGCGGCTGGTGAACAAGGTGTTTACGAAACAGATTGGCAAAAATATGGAGGTATACGTCGATGACATGTTGACTAAAAGGAAGAAAGCTACTGATCATATAGCTGATTTGAGACAAATATTTAATCAACTGGAAAAATAGCAGACTAAGTTGAACCCGAGTAAGTGCATGTTTGGCATACATGAAGGCATGTTCCTCTAATACATTGTGAATCAAAGAGGTATTGAAGAAAATCCTAATAAGATAAAGCCTTGCTGGAGTTACAGTCTCCAACCACTAAGAAGGAAGTGCAGAGCGTTATGTGGCGTGTTGCAGCTCTCAACCAATTTGTCTCCCGAGCAGCTGATAGATGTCTTCCATTGTTTAAGGTGCTCAGAAAGACCTTTGAATGGAACGACGAATATGAGAAGGCATTCTTAGAGTTGAAGAGATAACTGGGGATACCTCCTTTATTGTCCAGGCTAGTGGAGGGAAAAAATTATACTTGTACTTAGTTGTTTCTAAAAGTGAAGTCAGTTCAGCGTGATAAGAATAGAGGGCGGAGTGCAAAAACCAGTTTATTATATTAACAAGGCATTCAGGAGAGCAGAAATCAGATACCTAAAACTAGAGAAGTTGGCATTGGCATTGATTAAAGAGAGCAGGAGAATGAAAGTATATTTTCAAGCCCATATAATAGTGGTATATACTGACATGCCACTCAGACAGGCTTTACATAAGCTAGAAAAGTCTGGAAGATTAATGTATTGGGTAATGGAGTTAGGGAGTACGACATTATCTATGAGTCGAGATCCTCTCTCAAAGGATAGGCAATGGAGGATTTCATTATTGAGTTTACCTACCCAGATGTCTCTGATCAATAGGGGGCTAATGCATAGAAACTCAAGGATGCAAAAGGACCAATAAAAAATATCCCTGATCAACTCCCAACAGTAGAATTGTCAGAAGGGATGCCCACCGATCAACCAGAATCCTCTAGTAAGGTGCAAGAATTGAAGAATAAGTATGAAGAATGGAAGGATAAGATATTCCATCAAGGGATTTTATCAGATCAAGGGTTTGATGCTAATATCCCCATATGGAATTTATATGTCGTTGGTTCTTCGTGTGCAATAGGTTGCGAAGCTGGAATTATTTTCAACGGTCCAGATGGGATAGACATTGAATATGCTCTGCATTTATTATTCCAAGCTTCCAATAATAAAGCTGAGTATGAAGTCGTGATCGTGGGCCTCAATTTAGCTAAATTATTGCATACAAAACAAGTTGTGGTGTACAGTGATTCACAATTAATGGTGAATTAGATACTGAGTCTTTATGCACCAAAAGGGGAGTTCATGTCAAGATACTAAAATAAAGCTCTGGATATTGTAGCCAATTTGGCAGTTGTTCAGGTGGTTAGAATACCTAGATTGGAGAATGCAAGGGCAGATGCACTTGCTTGGTTAGCCTCAGCTACTCGCATCGAGCTACGAAGAACAATCCCCATTGAAATACTTGCAAGCAGAAGTATTGATGAAGACTTGATGGTGAATTTTATCGCCTTGGATATAGGACCATATTGGATGGATCCCATCAGGGCTTATATTGAAGGAGATACTTTGCCATTCGACCTACTTGCAGCCAAAAAGTTTAAGTATAAAGCTGTCGAGTATGTCTTGAATAGTGGACTTCTATACAGGAGAGGTTTGATAGCTGGTTTGCAAAGGTGTGTTCACCTAGTAGTAGTCAAATACAGGAAATTCAGGAAGGGTCTTATGGAACTCACAAAGCAGGCATAACTCTTCTATAGAGAATAAATATGCAGGGGTACTACTGACCGATAATGCGTCCTAATTGTACAGTTTATTCTAAAAATATGACAAGTGGTAACGATTTTCGACTGTACGAAGAACTCCTCAGGCGATGCTAACACCAATCACTTCACCTTGTCCATTCTCCATGTGGGGAATAAATTTAGTTAGGCCTTTGCCAACTACAAGAGAACGATTCAAATATCTGGTAGTATCTGTTGATTACTTCACCAAGTGGGTAGAAGTTGAACCTTTGATCGACCTGTCCTATGAAAGGGTCTATCAATTAATTTGGAAGAATATTATTTGCATATATGGTCTTCCCTACGCATTTATCATTGATCATGGTACCCAATTTGATAATGACGAGTTTGCAACGTACTGTCTACAGTCCAACATTTAAAAAGTCCATTTGGCTCCAAGCCATACCCAAAGTAATGGGCAAACAGAGGTGACAAATAGAACTCTACTAGATGGGTTGAAGAAGAGATTAGATGATGCGAAGGGGAATTGGATCAATGAGTTGCAGTCAGTGCTGTGGGCTTACCGAATAACTCCTCGAACAGTAACTAGGGAATCCACTTATATGTTGGATTTTGGGAGTGAAGCAGTGATACTTGCTGAATTAGGATTACCTACTCATAGGGTGCTCAACTTCACTTCTCCAGTGAATGATTTGATGAGACACTTGGACTTGGACATGCTCAAAGAAGTAAGAGAAGATGCAACAATTCGAAATGCAGCCTATCAGAAAAGAACTAGCATGTTCTATAATAAAAGGGTCAAGAAATGCGATAAAAAGGAAGGAGATTGTGTGCTAAAGAAAGTAATTCAAAAGAACAATAAGTTTGAGGGAAATTGGCATGGGCACTATCGTATCACGACTGTCGTTCAACATGGCACTTACAGAATATAAACTCTTAAAGGGGAAGAATTAAAAAATGCCTAGAATGCAGAGCACCTGCGAAAATACTACCAGTAATATAATTGCCCGTGTACCCAATTGTTTCAGTATGAATGGAAATGATGATTTTCCCATTAGTTTGTTATTGTTTTTTCAGAGTACTAGTGCTCCACACTACGCTTAACAAACTTCACAGCATACAATATTTGAAAATGTGTATTTAAAATCCACAACAACCAACTAAACGTTGGTCGGCATCAGCAACCACCAACTAAAAGTTAGTCGGCATCAGTAACCACCAATTAAAAGTTAGTCAGTATCAACACAAACACCAATAATGTTAGTAAAACAATCGAGTATGGAAAGTTCTGCTTGATTATAGGTGACCCAAGAGGCATCTAAACCAGGCAAGAATATGGGTAAAATATCCACTACCTAGGCACCAGGGCAATTATTTACTTAAATGATTGTTACAACTAAGCAAGAACATGGGACACAAATTCCATTGCTTAGGCATTCATGGGTGACAAGTCACTACAGCTAGACAAATACATGGAGCAAAAGTTCCATTGTCTAGGCAATCAAATCAAAAAGGGGAAGACTGTCCATCCAAATATATATATATATATATATATATATATATATATATATACTCAATCACTGAGCAATAACCCATTATTGTTATAAGTACAACATTACTATAGTTGATCTCATCTTATGAATAAAGATTGATCGAATAAATGCCATACAATTATTTCATTTCCAAGAAAAACAAAAATTATAAAAAGATGATTTTTCTTCATTTCCACCAACAATTACTAACGAAATGCAAATAGTTTATTGTATTGGTTTCTTTCCTTCAATTTTAGATTCAGGATCCATTCCAGCTAGAGGATCATCTAAAGTAAAAGAAGAATTGATAAAGTTCAAGTCTTGCAACATTCTGGTATTGCTCGAACTGGGTCGGTCTAACAAATATGGAGGTCGGGATATCTCAAATTCTTCATGAAGACTGTAATCACCAAGTATTTAGAAATCAAACACTAAGGAATAGAGCTAACTAGAATACAGCTAACATCTAGATAAAATGGTGGTATTGGCGAATCAAGTAATCCAGGCTCATACCAATCCCATAATTTTGTTCCTTGATCAACTTTCATTACACTAAAAGCATTCAACCATCCCTCCTTGTACCCTTCATTGTTTCTCTATTTCAACCTGGCATCAAGATGATATAAACCTTCATTATATCCCTCCATCCAAAACTCTCTGGGCTATTTGTGAAATTGATAAGTTAATCGTTCAACATGTTGATGAAGTCTTTTTAGCACACTTTCTCTATTATGCAATGCAGAACTCTGATTGGATAGTTGTTTTGTAAGAGTTTGAATCTTCTGAGACATATCTTCCAGAGCTTGATTTTTTGCCTTCAGTTGAGAAGCTTGATTTTTTAAGGCTTGATGAGTTCTAGTCTCTTCAATACTACTCCGATTAGCTTTTGTTCTACCCCGGGAAGTGGATGTAGGTCTAACTCTTTTCAAAATTTCTAATTCTTCTCTTAATGAAGTATTCTCAATCTTCAAAAAGGAAATACCTTCATCATTAATTGGGACTAGAGCTCCAGAGGCAGAAGTAAATTTTAGTTGTCTCAGTTCTTCTCTTAAAGCAATATTTTCTTCCTCCAGCAGTTTAGCAATGTTTCTATGCTCCTCAATTTTAAGTTTTAGCACACTCTCTCTTTTATTATGGGCAGAGATAAATTTGTTATAACCCTGATTAGCACTCAACTGTTGGTACTTTCTCTCATAACCTTCATGAAGAAGAGCAGTGGCTTCCTTGTGTTCATGTTGAAGTTCTTCAATCATTCCTTGAAGATCTTCAATCATTTCATAGTAAGCTACATTATTCGCTACTTCACGATCAAGAAAACATTTTAAATACTGGTAAGCCTCAATTGCTCATTCAGAGGCATCGGAACCAAGAATGTTAATTATTTGTGCTTTGATAAAATCTTCATGACCAGCTTTGAAGTAATCTATACATTTTTTCATCAACTATGTACCATGAGCTGACAACAGTTCCATCCTGGCAATAAACTCGCGATGAAAAGTAAAAACAAATTAACAATAACACGACTATATTAAACAGTAAAGGAGAAATTCAGAGTAAGTAACAAGTCCATTGTATTGATCATAATAGATGAGGGTACAACCAGAGGTACAAAGCAAAGGGAAAAATAAAGGAAAATAAAAAATTACCGAACAACATTACACCTTCTCCTTATTCCCCACTACGTCTTCAACTGATTTTGAAGAGGGAATTAGTGCTTGAAGTTTCTCAGAGGGCAGCTGACATTGTTCGGAAGAAGTTTCTATCTGCTGAGTTTATTCGAAATATCAAGAGATAATGGTAGTAGGTGCTTGTTCTACCATCATGAAAGAAGATTCGTCAGATCCAGCTTTATTTTCTTCTTCTTCAATAGCAGGAGGAGGGCCTTGGATATATTTCTGAAATAATTCAGAGTCTTCAGCAACATTCAACTCTTTCAATGCTGCAACCCATCCATCCCTAAAGAACTTCAAACTTTCATACTCCATTTGAGCAAAGCCACCAGTTACAACTTTATTCCACCCTTTGTCCCAGCCAGAGCTAAAGGACTTCTTCAAAACACACTTTCTCTTCGTCCTTTCTAAGGAAGAATTTTCCCTAAAAAGATCTTCAACAGATCTTACTTTTTATTCAAGATCCTTATTACGTCATTCAGCCTCTTCAAGCTTGCTCTCATCTTCCTCCTTGCTAGTAACGGTGACCTTTAATTTCTCCTCTGTCTCCTTAGAAGGATCTATAACTTTTTGCCAAGCTAGATGAACCTCCTTTGTAGCATCCACAACTTTTTATTGAGCTGTCTCAGCAACTTTGATTTTATTCTCCCAAGAAGCTTTATCATCTTTATATGTCTCTTGGGAGTCTACCAAAGATTTTGATAACCCAACAAGGGCTTCTTCCACTTAATTGGAAGAGGAAGTAGCTTTGATAGCTTTATCCTTCTCCAGGATATTATTGAAATACACCAAAAATCGCATGACGAAGAGAAACTCAAGTGAGAATATGAAAATTAAAAGAGAAACAAAAATGACAATGTATAATGACACTTAATAATGCAAGATGTTGGGCTGCCAAATCAGAGACTTCCCCCGAGGAGTAGAGGTCTCAGCAGCTCTGTGGTCAGGAAGAGTTCCAGACCAGATCAATTTCCTGGCCAAACTAAGAGTAATGAATGTTGCAGGACCAACTTTCAAGGAAGGTACTACAACCCCAGCAGGTTGAGTAGTAACATCAACAGTTTTCTCAGTAAGACCCCTTCTCAATCTTCTCAAAGGTGCAGATTCTTCAATCAAAGGTGCCGCCTCTTTTCGAATGACAGCAGCCTCTTCAATCAAAGGTGCTGCCTCTTTTCAAATGACAACAGCCTCTTCAATCAAAGGTGCTGCCTCTTTTCGAATAACAGGGGGCTTCTTGATGACCTCCTTAACAGATGTAATCTCTCCCCCAGATGGAGCAATATCCTTTTTCTTAGTTCCTTCAATCGAGACATCTTATTTGCTCTTTTTTGTCCCATCAGCACTAGGGAATATCTTGGCAAAGAGATCAGGCATTCTCCTCTTCTTCGTCATCAAATTAGAAATAAAGGCAGAAAAATCAGAGGAAGATTCTTCAATAGCTGAAGAATATGCTAGAATCTGCTCAAGATCAATCACCAAAGGAGGAGTAGTAGGACGAGTAATAAAAGGGGAAGTCGTGTTCCAATATTTCAAAAAATAGGAAACAACTCTCACGTGCTCCCCAATAACTGATTGATGCAAACCCCAGATAAACTTCAAATCTTTTATATTAATATCACTCTCTAATGGGAATTTTCTTTTACTGTCAACTGCAAATTAAAATAATAAGCAAAATTTAGTGACACATTTTATTAAATAAAAACATGGCTAGTTTTAAAAAATGAAGAACAACCTATCCCATTGCCATAGGGTGGAGATTTAGGACCTTGGTACATGTCTGTCCCCTTTAATGGGGGGTGTTACCGACTTTTCATCACAATCCCATGTTCAAAATAATCCCTATTGGAATCAGGGAGATTGACCACAAAGGCTATGTTAGAAAACCTAGTTTTTAAATAAAAGGTGGTGTCGCTGGTGACCTATTTATAACAAAACATAATTTCGGGAATCCCTAGATGAGTTCCATGAATTTTATTCAACCTATGTATGCCATTAACTACCCTTCATGTATTTGTAACTACTTTTGCAGGCACAATATCGAAATATTGGTAGAATTCCAAACACAGGGGATTAGGCAGGAAAGAAAAACCACATTCTGCTAAAAAAATAGACGGAAACTAGTGTCCCTCAGCTAAAGAAAATAAATCAGAAGGACAAGCAGGTTCTTCCAAGTTAACCCAAGAAGGAATATCAAAATCATCTCTAAACTTATCTAACGACTCGATAAGGTAAACTATGATGACTAACGCAAAGAAAAAGAAGGAAGGAAGAAATTCTTACAGAAAATTAAGGAATCAACTAAGGCAGATGACAGAAAGAACGTTCAAAGAAAAGCGAGAAAACCAAGAGTTTGGAAACAAGATAGCAAAACGTAGAAGACAATCGAATTTTACCGCCATTATATATGCTGCCTTGGAAAATGAGAAAAGTAATGATCACAGATGACGATGGTTGCATTTCCGACGGCTAATTAAGGGAAAAAGATGCAAGTACCCAAACAATCGCTAAAAACTCAAAATATTTACAAAAATTTCCATTTCGCCCTCAAAACTGTGACGTAAAGTGGAAAAATTTTACAAGTGTTGAAGGTCTGCAATTAATCAAAATATGAGAAATATGCCCAAGAAACTTTTTGGGTAAATGTTCCACACTCTCACATCCAACCTCAATTGTGAAACATTGGGGCTTCTGTTGATAAAAAATTAGTCAGATGACATCGATCAGTTATATGAAGACACGTATCATCCAACGTGTCACAAGTTCAAGTACCTAGCTACTTAGAATAATGGGCCACTCAATGTACCGAGCAACTTATCATACCGAGCAACTTATTGGGAAGAATAAACGACCAAGACAGATTCAATGTTTATTTTATTACAGTCATTCCTTATCATGTACCGATTAATATGCCTATTGGATAAAGGCATGTTATCTATTCACACGGACAGCCCAAGGGGTATAAATATATTGTAATACCCTCATGGCAGGGTAAGCAAACATAATCGAAATCAAGGAAAGACACCTAGTAATACAAAATAGTGGACGTAGGCCATTTTCCTTAAGGCTGAACCACTTTAAAAATATCTTGTCATATTTATTTACTCATAATTATCTGTGATTAATTAATTAGATCAAATCTAGTTTTTTACATCAACAACACATAAACACGTCCTAGAAATTTTAGAGTCTTCTAATTCTTTCTCTAAAAATTTGGCTCTATCATCATTCTCTTTCTTGGACAATTCTAAATTTTTAAAATCATGGTCCATGTCCACAAGCTTCTCACGAAATAAATCTCTTTGAGTTTGAACTTTTTTCAAAAGTTCCATAGAAGCTTTAAAAAAAAATCTTTTTCAAGAATTTTAATTCTTTTGGCAAACTTCAAATTCAACCAAGATAAATTTTCATCACGGTTATGAAGCTCATTAAACTATTCTCAAATATCAAAATCTTCATCACAAAGCATATCGAACAACTTCTCAATATGAAAATCCATTAAGAAGAAAAAAATCAAACCCAAGAGAGAAGGATAAATAACCACCCTAAACAGCACTAAACAAGGATCTACATGATAAATTAGTGCAACCCGCTCTAATACCACTTGTAAGTGCGTCAACATGCCCGGTAAGGATGGTTACAATAAAAAAAATATTACTTTTATATTTTTCAATTTTAAGTTTAATAATTCAGTCTTTAATTAAATACAACTAATTTTACCGAGTTGTAGCAACAAACCAATTAAGCTAATTGTAGGAAAAATCCCTTTACAGGGCAAAACCTATATTCAACACTTTAGTACGTTTTACAAGACAGTTGACTTATAAATTACTAAGACCAATTAAGTAGGACGTGCAGTCTTCATAAAAATTTTAAAGAAAATGACTCAGTGGAGAGTTGTCCACTTGCGACGATCCACCCTCGGTATCCACCGGTCATCCTTCTTCCTTCTTCAATAGGGAAAGATCAGTAGCAGAGAATCCTATCCACATGGTGTATGCAAGATACATAAACTTTCGAGGGTTTCAAAAGGATTCAGAAAATATTTGGGGATATAAAATTTGTGAATCATAAGTGTTTTAGTAACACAAAATATGAAAAACTTTGGCTCTAATTTTTAGTTCACATTTTTTCCAAACGCCCATACAAAAAGGGTTCAAAACATGAATTTATAGATATGACACAATTTTTTAGGAGGTGGCTCGTTAAAAAAAATCAATGTCGTTCGAACGAGAATATCAGTTCGTTCGAACCAGGAAGCCGTGTCATTCAAATGACAAAGGAAGTTCGTTTGATGTCTACATCTAATGAGTTTATAACGAAAGTTCACTGTAAAACAATACGCCCTTCTTTGATGTTCTTTTAAAGTAGAGATATAACTACCTTCCAATCAAATGGCTATTTCGATCGAACGAGATTCAATCTTGTTTGAAAGAGGTCAAATAAATTTCATTTTTAAATCTCTTAAAAAATCCAGCCTTGATTTTTCTAAAAACACATGCCAAATATAAATATGAATAATTATGATCTCCTAAAAGAATTATACCTTCATGAGATGTAGAGGAGTCTTGAAGCTGGAGATGTTGGAGTTCGATTAGACATGTAGGTGTGTGTCGGTTTGTAACGAGATACATCAAATACGCCAAAGAGAAAATAAATACAAATAAAAATCCTAAGCTAAAATATTTTGCCCTTACATCTAAATTATAATTATATGTTGATTGGAAATTGATTAGAAACTTACATAGGGAAACATAAATCTAATTACGTATGGTGTTGATGTTAGGAAAATGATTTAAGAGTTAAAGCATTGAATGATCTTGTGTATTTTATTGTGTAGTTAAAATATAAAGATGTTGATGAACTTATGAATTGAAAATGATAATTGGGTACGAACTCCTAATATACACTAATGTTTATGAAATTAAAAAGGGGATTAATTATGTGTAGATAGTTTAACATGTTTTTTGGAGTTTATATAATATAAATAATTCACATGTTTATCTTGATATATAATATTGAGAGATGAAGTCGTACATCAACTAAAATTGTAAATTATATGAATCGATGTATATGATGCTGGGATTTGTGAACTTGACTATAGAATTTATTTATTTTTGCATGTATTTGATATTAAAGAATATAAAATAAAAGAAGATGATCCTTTGTAGCTAGTTATTAAATGGGTTGTCATTGGAGTTATCTTTTGTCGAGATATGAATGTTGTTATTGTGTTGTATGTTGTTGGGTTACACACGTGTTTGTGGGAATACATAGCTCGAGGTTGGATTGTGCATGTTATTGTTAGGATGTTACATATTTAACTTGAGACACTAATGTGATAAATAATACACTAAAATATTATTAAAGAAGTGATGTTGGGATATGATAAGAGGCAATAAAGAATTATAAATAAATGAATAAATATAAATGACTAGAGATTAGTGTTGCGCAAATATAGGGATTGCCATATGTTATATTATCGATTAGGTATTTTCTAAGTATGGGATTAGGGGATATATGTTGTTTTGTGATGTCTCAGTATAAGACTAGATGAATTGTATATGTTATACTCCGATCTTCGGGGAAAGGGTACTAAATTATTATTAGTAATTATATACGATGGCGTGATTTTTTTTAGAATATTACCTAGGAGATGATATGTACTGTAGTTTAATAATTATGTGGAAGTCATTGTACGTATGGGGTACAGTGTCATCTGGATATGGTGTATCCGTATGTGTAGGACCTATACCGCCTAAATATGAAGGCAATTTGTGTCGATGTTCTTGTATGTACGGGTCCAGTGTTTTCTGGATATGATTAATCGGTATGCACGGGACTTTGGATTTTAGCCTTTAATAATGGAATGTTTGCGGCACTATATATGCGAGTCTAGAGTTTACTGGCTATAGTGAGTGTAAGTGCGGGGACTATACCCCAGTTTAGAGTACTAAATAAATTTATAATATTTATGTTATGATACGGGAAGTATACCACGATATGTACGGGGGGTTGTATGGAGAACGATCGTCTATTATGGTGTAGTTAAGAGATAGTCGGTGTTGATTGGTTATTGAAAAACACTATTTCCTTAAGGTTTGTATGAAAACACCACCAATTTTAATTTTCACAGTTTTTAAAAACTGTGCACCAATTTAGAAACCACAAGTGTCGTGTTAAAATAGTTTGCCAATTTTAGTCTTGACTTAAGCATGCATCGAGGTAAGTGTAAGCAAGAATAAAATAAACATTAAATCACAACACGATGATATACGAGGAAAAGGGTCCTGATATTTAAACCTAAAAAATATCTCCAAAACACCATTTACTCCAAAATACCACAAAAACTCACTTTTATCTCCTTAACACCACACAAATTAACATCCAAAAAGTAACCATGAAAATAGGTACTACGGTCAAGTTTTACCTTTAAAATGAGTATTACGGCCAAGGTTAGCCATGAAAATGGGTACCACGGCCAAAATTTAGCCGTAAAGATGGTATCACGGCCAAGGTTAGTCGTATAAGGAATACCACGGTCAGAGTTAGCCGTTAAAATGGGTACCACGGACAAGGTTGGCCGAAAGATTTTGTTGGGTTAAATAGTAAAAAAATGACTTTTTTTAAAGTGGTGTTTTGGAGATATTTTTTGGGTGTAAATATTAGGACCCTGAGGAAAATTCACAAATAGAAAATCCTCAGATGGCCCAACCACATAAGTCCACTATGATATAGGTGGTTTAGAATAACAACTTAGACTTACTCATAAACTCGACGCCTTCAAGCCTTTATGCGCTAACTCGTTCCTTATAACATTCTTCACAGCCAATGTTGGACACCTTCCAACTACTATATAATGCAGTCACTTTATCATGTCTAGATATTATATCAATCTTACTTGTCTCGTGACCAGTTTACTCACCGCACAACACAAACACGATGTCCATCGTAGGAAACGCTCTTCAAATAATAGATCAAACCACTTTGATGCAACACAAACGAGATCTCAAATAAACATATGGATGTATGATTCTTGGATCTCAAACTTAGGTGTTAAACAAGGGTTTTGCCTAGGAGGGCTTTTTCTTAAAACAAACACATAAACTTGAAGAGATTTTTAAACAAGCTTGGTAACTCATATCTTGGCAAAGTCCCTAGTAAAAAAACTGATCCGCACTCCTACTCATAGAAGGTTATCCAAAAATGAGATAAGGGTGAATGACTTTGAAGAAAATCTCGAAACTTTGAATATTTTGTTAGCTCGTTAAAATGAACTTGATCTCATTTGAATGAAGCATCAAGTCTCATTTAAACCAACATCAAATGATATTTCCAACAAAAAAAGGTGGTGAAAACGGGAGGAAATCGGAAAATCTATGTCAATAAACGGAAGGAAAATGCAAAAAAACAAATCGTCGAAAAAAAGATCCTAAGCAAGAATCCGGTCAAAAATATCAAAAAGCAAGGAGGTTTCTGGCAGGAGAAGAAATGGTTTGGGAACGAAAAACTTTTCTCTCTCTAGAAATCAATCACGTAAAGAAAATAAATTTGGAAAGTTTGAAATGATTTGAAAAATAAGTTTTATACTTTTTAGTCGGTAATCATTACCCATATTAAAGAAGGACATGACATCACTCCTAGAGAATTCCACTAACGCTTCTCATACTGACACACGTTTCCCCAGGCACGCGCATTATAATTGTACCAAGTGTCATTCCCATCATTTGACACGTGTCAAGTTCAAATTCAAAGTATATTTTAACAAGTCATTCTTCTCGACACGTGCCGAGTAGATCTAAAGATGACTATAATCGTGGAGGATGACAACTTTTCACTGTTAACACTTTACTGACTCAATCTACTCAGCACATACAAATAATAGGAAATAATACAAATAATCCACTATAACCCTCAATCGTGAGAAATTTTTTTGGGGATTTTGTTGTACCATTAATATGGTATAGCCCATTGACCAATTAGAAGATGGCAGCTGGACTTTTCTCTCTTAGAACGGAAGTTAGCTTAGCTACCAACTTGGTCGGTCAAGGTAATTCTGGTCGTCCCCAGTTTCACAAATAGTGAAGTTAGCCTAGTGGACTCATAATAGTTAACACCGTAAAAGTAGTCATGTACTATGTGATTGGGTGACATCGGCAACACACCGCGCGTAGGGGAGATACGGAAATATTCCCCGTGTTATTTATAACTAACTTCATGATTATTCTCCCACTTGTATGTAATAGTGTACCTGCCTAACCTATAAAGGCATAATACATATCATTTTATTTTCTCTCTCTTCTAACAGCCTATAAATAGCCCACTCCTCCCTTAGGGGTAGGGTTCAATATATTACTTTCATACCATTATGTTATACATTTCTAGAGTGAACTTGAGAGCTTGTAACCTCTATTCATCCATGACATTTGTAGTCTTAATTAGTATATTAACACCTACACCTGTGGACATAGGCACCTCTTTAGTCCAAACTACGTAAATATGGTTTTTTATCTTCATCTCACATCTCTTTCTACTATTTTCTCTAGATTAGTGTTTATATGATTATATCTCTTCATATGTTATTGTTTATAGTTTTTATACATATGCTAAGACATATATAAGAGTTTTAGATGTTAACATACATAAACTTTGATCTCGTTAACACATGAGTACATAAATGCAATATCAAGCCCCTCTTGTAAGCATAAGCCTCAGGATATATCCCAAACTTGCTCTGCGATATGACCTGACAATGTATCTCTCTCTATGATATCAAAATATATCCACAAGAGACACTCTAGTTTCCATCCCGAGATACACAGTCTCCCAATCCGAGAATTTTTGCATTCATAGCACGACATATGACGATATCTTCACAGTGACTATTCGCATCCCGATCTTCGTTGACTTTGATCTCATATTAAACATTTAATGGATTTTTCTTAAATCAACCCCACATTTATTATTTCCATAATGTGGCGAGGTTTTGGTTGATTCTAAATTTATTTGTCAAAGATCCATGCACTTGTGAATCAGAGTTGCGATTTAGATGCGTTACAATTGCTACCATTAAATTAGTGGATACCAATGCATGCTGGTCTTGCCTGTTGCTTTGAAGTTATGGGAGAGATAAACATCAATATCATTGTAGAGGTCAAACGTTTGAATGCAAAAAATTGGGTTTTGTTTCGATTCAGTTGTATAAGTCTAGTCTTACTTGCATAATTCCTATAAAAGATTATTTTCTCTAGCGACTTTGATTGGGTTGGGTACATCAGTGGTTTTTGCTTGAGGATTATTTTTTTTGATACATTTAATAATTTCACCATGATTAATTTCCAATTACCACATGGAATTGGATTTAATTAAAGAAATTGAGCAAATCATAAAATTAACCTTCATTGGATTCGACAATTTTATATTGAACTATTTAATTGATCTAGACTTTATAAAACTTTTACCTACATTGTTTTTTCCTTCCAAATATCGCATAGACAACCTATATAGAGGAATTTTCAATACGCATGTTTGAAAGAAATTCTAGGTATAATGATTATTCGTGGAAATTTTAGACATGACATGTTACAAAAGAATACAAAATTGACATGACGTGTTATCTTTGTGTTGTGGGTTTTTAAAATGAGTTTGTGTCGTGTACGTGTTAAAATTATAACTTGTGTTATCCGTGTATTTACTTGTTTTTTCATGTACTGCAGTGTTTAATTGGGTGTAAAAGTACCTAATTATGTTTGTTGTGTCGCGGCATGTTTTAAATGGATTGTGCTTGTATTAGGTAAAGAAACACAATTTTGCACCATGTTTGTAATTTAATGGTGCTTGTCGTGTCGGGACAAAATATGACCTAATTTTTATTAATTTATTTATTTATATATGCCTCTGTGTGTGAATCTAAGAAAGGATTACAAAGTAGGGTTGGGGATTTTGGAGAGAAAGTTAATTAGGGAAAGACATGTTATATTTTGGGGTGAGTGGTTAATAATTATCAGTTAAAGATTTAAAGATGTCTTTTAAAGAATAGTGCTAGATATGTTTAATTTTTACTTGGTGGGGAAATTTTATCTAAATAAAACATTATGCAAAAACCTTAAATTAAAATAAACCCATTTTTTTTAAAAATCTTGTACTATAGAATTGAAAAATTATTACACTTTTCTTCTTAATATCATGTCCCGGTACCATTATGCCACTTGGAGGAACCCTAATGGATAGAGTATTGGGTTATATATAACATAAACAAAGATGCAGTGACTATAGAGAATTTTTAAATTTGAAAACTAGTATGGTAAAACTTGCCATATGTAGCACTAAGATAAAAATTGATAAATGCATCCCTCTCTCAAACGTAACATTTGAGAATGGTTACAATTGTACCACATCATTACATTGATTTCAAAATAAATTACGTCTGATTTTTTATATATTTTTATTTTAAGCTACAAGAGCCGGATCCATGATTAACAAATTACCATATTAGTTTTTATCGGCTAATACAAACATACCTTGCATACATTTAATTCTTGGATTAATTATACATACCCCGAACTTTATTTCCATTGTCATTTCACCACATGAACTTTCAGTTTGTATATTCAACCGCATACACTTTCAAAATGACTTCAAATAACCCTTAATGTTAACACTGTTAACGTTTTTGGACATAAAGTGGGACATGAGCATGACACATAATCACTTTTGAGGGTATTTTTGTCCAAATCAACATAAAACTTTAAATAAATGAAAATTACAAAATATTTCATTTAAAAAGTATTTAAAAATCTGAAAATTGCAGAAAAACATTTAAAAAAGATTTCCAATTTAAAAAAAAACATATTTCCAATAAAAAATAAAAATATTAATCATAGATAAAAAAATAAGTTTCCAATAGCAAAAAAAATATTTGCAATTAAAAAATATTTTTCAATTTAAATTAGAAAAATATTAAAAAAAATCTACAAAATACTGGATTTTTTTAAAAACATATGAAGATTGCAAAAAATATGTAAAACATCTGGATATTATAAACATATAATTTGAAGTTTAGCAAATTAAAACATATAAAAAACTCAAAAATGGTAAAAAAAATATATATAAAATAGATGAAAATACTATATATATATATATATATATATATATATATATATATATATATATATATATATATATATATAATATTTACAAAAAATATTAAATAATCCTGATGTGAGTGGAAAAAATATCACAAAAAAGATCCAAAAAAATAATTACAAATGTAAAAAATAAAGATCACACACAAAAACGATGTACGTGGTTGGACAACTTTCATACGTCCATTGAACGCTTATTATGTTCTTATTAGTGTCTCTCAATGCTCGAGATTACATCCCATTGCCCCGGGCCAGGGTTTATAATTTATAGATGTGTAAAGTAAGAGATTGAGTTGTAAAAGGAACTCAATATGATCGTGGATAACTAGTGGTGTCCGTGAATATCTCTTCTAAGATTGTTGGTAACCAATTTGAATAGATCCGTAAGTATTTAAGTGTATGTAAAATACACGTCTTTCATGAATAATGGATTAGGGTCAGGCAGTCCTTCTTGCAAGCTAGGCTGGTCAGCTACATTCTTGGACCAAGATAAATGGGTCTAAAAATTTTAGGCTGAATATTTGGGCCAACAAATTTTGATTGAGTTTAAGGCCAATGAGTTGAAACTTAATTTTTTTTTTAACCGGAGTGGCATTTTTTCTATTCTAACGAACTCAAGAGGGCGTGCTCATCCGAGGCCAAACACCATGGAAGACTTGTAGTTTCACTAAAGAAGTGAGGATACACTCGTCCGAGCAACTATACGAAGTGCCAAAATCTTCCTTGATTGTTGTGTTTCATAATTGGCTCAAACTTCAAACCGAGATACATCTCCTTTGGAAGCTACCTTTCAAACGTTTGATCGTCTACTGAGCTTTTAGTTTTTTCTTCTTCAGCGTCTCATATTCCTCATTGTTTCCATTGATTCTTGTAAGTTCTGGTCATCTCCTTTTATGAATCCTACACAGGCTCACTTACCCTTGTAAAGCTTGTATGAATTCTTGTAATTTCTTTTTGTTCTTAACGGAATTCACAGCATGTTTGTTTCTACTGTGAAGAGGTTACGCCTGTTGAAAAGATCTGAACTTTCTTCAATATTTCGTGAGTGGGTTTTTAATAAGAAATATCATTAAATGTTTTATTTTAATTCCTAGTTCTAAATATAACAAACATTGGGATTTTTGTTGCTTGCAGTTGGCAGTAGGCAAGAAAAGAACCTAGTTGATGCTGCACTGAAATGAAAAGGGCAATAATTTGTGTAAAGAATCAATTTTGTGTTAACATTTGTTATGTGGGATTTATTTTTCTCTAGTTAAGGATAAGGAAGATAAATCTTGTAACACTTCATCTAATTATTTTACTAAAAGGAAGCATCTAATTGTTCTTGAAAATTTTGCATCCTTGAAGCCTAAAAAGTATGAATCAACGTCAGTTTTATTTGCTTATTGATTAGGAATAAATTCTCCGTATTTATCCCCGTAATTTAGAGTCTCTTAACATTACGCACTTTGTAATTCGAGTTGATTTATCGCATATTATTGCTACTGATATTTTCTAACGATTTTGTCAAGTTTCATTTATTTGTCATCGATCTTGCAGGTATTTAGTGCACGGAAAGAAAGAAAGAAATCGGAAGCAAAAAATAAGAGAATTGAAGAAAAGTTAAAGGGAAAAGGGCAAAAAAGTAATTTACATATAGAATTCGGACGAGAATCCTAATAAAAGTTGAAGACCTCAAGTCTACAAGCACGCAGGAATAAACAACATCCAAATCAGAGTCCTAGATTTAAAGGTATGAAGCGTCAAAGTTGAGAGAAAATCACAAGGAAGAAAAAATGTTCTGAAAGAACCAAACCGAACCCATGAAGAGGAAAACGAATTGGTTCGGCGTTGGAAAATATTCTTTATAAGCAGAACCAAACCCAACTAATGATGAGAAAAAGAACCGGTCCGGTGGTGCAAAATCTTCTGTATAAGGCAAACCGAACCAATGCCCCTGGGCCGGATCAGTTCGGCTGTCGAATTTTTGAATTATCCTTCCGTAAATTAGAGTTATGCATGGATCAAACTCTTGTAAAAACGTAGTGTTTTTATTCCAACTTGTTACCAGACATAAGGGAGTTCTTTTGTGCATAGTTTTAGAGAGAGAAAGAAGTTGAGAACCCTAGGAGTTCAAGTTTACAATTTTATGATTTTCAATTTCAAAATTTTGCAGTAAAGTTTGTTTCTTCTTCTTCCTTAGTGTTTGAATTGATTAATTCGTGCATGACTTGTTTGTTTCTAGAAGTTCTTCAATTTTTTTTTCTTATCTAGGTATATTTTCATAATGGTTTTGAATACATGCACAGTAGAAAACATAGCTATACTTAATTGCACCATGTTAGGCTAGATTTTTAAGGGTTGGGATGCATGAACCCATCCCGATGTGGTTTGCATGACTGTAAAATTAGTTCTTTGAATTAAATACATGATTGAATCTTATTGTGTAGTAGTCATAACTGTCGTAGGACTTTTAACCTCGTTTGCCCTAGATAACCGGAGTGTTTAGTAATGCGACGTGCATATTAGCTATTTCGACACCGCTTTATTCTTACTCTTGATTATGTATGATGTGGGATTGTACCCTCATATATGTAATGCTTGGGATTAATAAAGACTGGATTTAATCAATTATCTAATTCACAACTAGTTTTATATCCAGTAAATTACTAGGTTCGAGGGATTGTATTCCAACCTATTTTTCTCATTCATATTTATTTAATCACAGCTATTTTAATTTTTCATGCACAGTTTAATTTAGCAGTTTAATTTAATTTGCATTTAATAAGTAGAAATCACATTCCAAAAATCCCATCATCTTTTCATTCCTTTTCTAGAATCAACTTTAGGATTAGTCAGCTTGCTTATCATCGTCACGTTCCACGTCCTATTTCCCTGAGGATTAGACCCCGTCTTACTGGGTTTATTACTTACGTGACCGGTTTGAACTTCAACCGTTATTAGCATGCACGAGAGACACATTTTTAGTCGCGTCAAGTTTTTGGCGCCGTTGCCGGGGATTTAGGTAGACTGTCATTTTCCATCGCGAGGACGAGGGGCTTTTGGGTAGCATAGTTCTCACAACTATTTTTTTAGGATGCTTACTAGGTATGGGACTAGTGGGTAGGCCTTGGTTATAATTTATGCTTTCTAGGTATGGAACTAGTTAGTATAAATTTGTGGGGATTTATATTTCGGGGTGGGGAAGATTTTTACATTATATCGTCGTTTCATTAGCCTAGGCATGAGACTAGGACATGTTTTATCTTGGTGATTCATCATATATGTAGGATAGGATGTATGTATACTTAGGAACCCTTAGCTATGGAACTAAGGGGTATTTTGAGGATCTCACATTGGTAAAATGGGTGGGAGAATTTGAGAAATTGTGAAATTGAGAAATGAGAATTAATGCCTAAGATAAAAATGGGTATTAAAATTTATGGCGACACAATATGTCAGGGACCGATAGTTTAAACGGGTCATCTTATACAATTTATGTCGTGTTGTGTGTGGAACCTTGTCATATTTCGGGTGATCGACAGTTTAAACGGATTCGACTGGCCATTGACAAGGAAAAGTCTGACACTTTGGTGGATTACCACCCGGGACGGGTGAACAGACATAATAAAAAGTGAGAACAATAATAAATTTGGGTTAATTTAATTAAATTAACGCTTTGAGGTTGTGGGAAAATTAAAATGATATTGGTGTGTTTTTATCAGAATCTTTAAGGGTCGTTAGTAATTTATGTTTCTCGCGTTCAATTATATTCGTAATTAAAATATTCTATTGTGATAATTGTTGCGTATAATGCTATTGTCTGGGTTCACGGACCCTATTTGAGGGGAGTAGTGTGTATTCATGCTCGGGGCTCTGACCTCGTATGGTGAATAATTATTTTCAGGTATTAGCGCTAGAGTAGTTGCACAGAATTTGTGGAAATTATCTTGGAGGTGCAGTTGGAGTTATTTTGGTTATGCTTAGTAGTTAGATTAGTTTTCCATTCCTTCACATTTGCATTGAGACTTAGTTTATGGTTTTGGTGGGCCATTAGGTTCCACAGTTATACGATTTTATTCAGATATTCTTGATGGATTTTATTCAGTTTAAATTATTGGAGATTGGGTTATCATTGGAGTTTAACATGGTGATGGATCTTTTATCGCATAGTTGGTTATTATCATTTGGGATTGATTAAAATATTTATCTTGTGTAGTGATTTTATAATGTCTCATATCTGTCAAATGCTGAGAATGGTATTTTATCTAGTTCACGCCTGGCATAGTTTTGGTGGCGACCGATGCCAGAAATAAGCGGGGTGTGAGATATGACCCTCGAAAAAAATATCTTCAACGTCACTAAACTCGAGGGTGATGAGAGAAAATTTCTAGAGATGGATATTATGGACTATATAGTACACAAGCCTGAGAGGACTTATGATTGAGATCCGTTAGGGTTATTCCATGTCAAGCGAGTGAGAGCGATAATTCAGACATTGAGCTAGATAATGAGAAAGAGGAGTGTGTATAAATGAATATGGGGAACAAGAGAGATCACGTTATTGAGGGCGAAAGAGAGGAATTGGAGAGAGAGAGAGAGAGAGAGAGAGAGGAACCTGAAAGTAAGCATGAGAGATAGGTAGGACACATGAACCTAGAAAATTTTGAGAGAAAAATCGGGGCGGTGGATGAGAGCCTCACTGTTGACGTCCAATCTCAATCGAAATCATGTAGTCACTCAAAAGAGAGCGAATGGAAAGATAGAATACAAGATAAGATTCTTTGTGCCCATCCACCCTTTCCACTCAAATGCTCGGATGCGATAGAGGAGATGACTCAAGTCTCATCCGACTTAGAGCCCGACCCATGCATGCCCGAAGTTAAGAGAGATTTAGGGTTACCATGTCCCTCAAATTTTAATGAAAATGTCCCCTCCAAGCCGGAACAAGTAAGTTCCAATTTGATAGGGCACCTTGAGAATCCCAATTATGGTAGATATTACGAACCTCAAGGTGAATCCTTTACTTTTGGTAAGGGTCCCAATTTGTTTCGACTAGCACCGACAAAACTAACCAATAACCACTATAATCACCCATATCAACCCATGTGTTAGAATATGGGTCCCATTTTTTTAAAATTATGGGCCATAAATGGGTCGAAAGTAAAATGTCACGGGTCAAATATGGTTTAACCTATATCACCCATAATAGAACCAGCAGATTCAGAATGAAAAGAAATCGTGTTATTCCATGATTTACTCCTCTCTTAAGCTTGGTTCAAGGATTGGTGTTCCGTAGGTGGGTCTCTCTATCTATCTCTCTCTCTCTCTCTCTCTAATGTATTTTCAGATCTCCTCCATCTCGTCTTTTCAGTTCTCATCTCTCTCATCAGGTGGGCCATAATCTGCACAAGTCTCCTATAGTTTTTTCTTGAAAATATTTCAGAAAATAAAATAAAAATAATTGGTCAGCCCAACCCAAATCCAGTCCAGATTAACTGCCAACCCATATTTAACCCTCCCAGGTAAGGACCAACCCATATTTGGCCCGTCAAAATTTGCCCAAACTCACCCCACTATCGGTGCTAGTTTTGACTGTTGGCTTACGATGTTAGGACGAGAGAAACAAGGAGAGCATTGGACCCCGTATATCGGGTCGATTGAGTTTTTAGAATGAATTAAGAGGTCGTCGCACCCCCGACATGTATGGGTTTATTCTTGTGTATACTAGTTAGAGTAAGGTTAGGATTGTTAGGAGTTCGTAGGGTGAGAGGATAGCAGTTCAAACACACGGTTCAAGAGGGCATAGAGAGCTTCGAGGGAGTTCGTTCGTAGGAATAATTGCGAAAGTGTCCAAAAAATCGAGAGGAAAAGAGTCCACGCATAGAATAGGAGAGGAGAGCTTTACAACACAACCGAACTAGTTCGCCCCTTTTAGAGACCGGATCGGTTCAGTATGGAAAATACGAATTAAAAAAAAAAGGAACCGGACTGGTCCACCCCTAGGACCCAGACTGGTTCGCTGTCTATAATTTTTTGCTGCTTCTCTAGGTTCACCCCCTCCCCCACAATCCATTCGTCTCCCTCCAAATCTGATTTCCACCCTTTTTCCCACCCATTTCCCTCCATTCTTCCCCCTTTTCCCTCTATCCATTTCCCTTCAAATTCCTTCCCCCCCCCCCCCCCCCCCCTCCACACACCACCTATAAATACACACCCTATCCTACCCATTTCTCAACACACCATTCACTTCCCTCTCTTACTCTTACTTTCTTTCATTTTTCCAGCAACCCCAATCTATTTCCAAATGGCAAACAGGGCTCTACCCATCAAATACGCATCCGTTGAAATCCTCCCCAATGGCAACGGGGAGTTCCGTTCACGTTTAGAGTGCCTATGGTGCGAGCTCTTTTTCAATCATTCCCACAAATTACATATCTAGCGCCAAGTCAACTGACACGAGTTACCTCCCTCCATCAAAAACATTTTCCTTCCAAGGGGGTGGTGCCAATTTTTCAACGAGCCACATGACACGGTGTGGGAGGACGAAGTGCATTTAAAGTCGAAGCATATGTCGATGCGACTCGAATTTCCTTCTCATTGGAAATTATTTCCCGAAATCTCGTAGTTAAGGGAGTTTTGAGCCCTGACCGGTACGGGTATCCCAATAATGCCCCCCCATAATTTTGAAAAATACATGCATCGCCCGCCTTGCACCCAGCTGAAATTGGGTTTGAGAGACTTTTTCGGTGGGAAATCTTAATGATAAATCTCGCATCACTTTCTATATCATCTGCACCAACATCTGATAAATTTCCAATGATTCGGTGATGTGCCCTCCATAATCCACACTTGTTGACCACCTTTTCGACCCTGAGACCACTATCCATATTTCTCAAACATTCTACGTTGATATTCTTTATGCGGACTTGGATAAAAAGGGTAAAGACCCTCTTCCATATCCCCGCCTCATCACGTCAATCCTCGTCGATGTCAGTATTGAGCCATTCTGAGCATTTCCCCGTCTTCCAAAGCCCATTTAGAAGGAATCCCGCACAAGGAGTGAAAAACAAAGGGAGGTGATATGAGCAGCGAGGGTGGATGATGAGTATGATGATGAGGAGAAGGAGGATAAGGAGGATGAGGAGGACGAGGAAGAGGCTGAGGATGTTGAGATGGTCGAGCGCGCAGAAGAGGAATATGATGAAGAGGCTGATTCGGATTATGAGCCAGTGGTTGGGGAGTTCCATCATCGGATGATTGCGCTTAAAACGCGCTTTGAAGGGTTCATCAATGAATACCGTGTTGATGGCCAAGTGGACCATCAAGGGCTTACCAGCGTGATACAAGGATGATGCATCACCTCCAAGCCGAGCTTTATTGCCTTCATATCGGTGTTCCACTGCCCACATATTTTTATGACCCATATGACCCCACTGCCCCCGACCGGTTAAACCCACCCCCTTAGTAGCCCGACATTTGTGTGATTGATTGTAATACGTAGTTCTTCAACTTTTGATTACTTAATTGCTTGTCATTTTTTTTTATGCAGAACTATATAATTTCTATCCTTTCCTTTCTCGTACTTGGTCCTTATTAATACAATGTTGCATTTTGTCCTTTGTTTATTTTTATGCATTCTCCTTTTCTTTTAGATTTTAGACCTTTTACATTGGGGCTTTGCAAAAGTCTAAGTTTGGGGGGGTATGCATGCGCTTCAAAATTTTACAAAGTTCAAAATGCCCAAAAAAAAATAGAAAATTTCAAAAAATACCAAAAATATTGAAAAATCTGAAAAAGCCAAAAATATTTTCTTCAAAATAAATAAAAATTGGAATTTAAAAGCTTTAAAATGTCACATTTTTTTAAAAAAAGTCTCAAAATTATAAAAATTCAAATGCACAAAGCCGAAATTGACCAAAGATGGAAATTGAAAGAAAATTGACGACTTTACAAATAAGTGTGGAGATTAACAAACCCGGTGAGATTTCAAGCTTTCCACTTTTTGGAGTTTTAAAATCAATCCGAGTTGCAATTAACTTAAAGTTCATTTCATCATTTTAAATAAGTCATTGAGGATCTCACCTGTGACACGCCGCCTAATTAAATACCAGGTGATCAGTCCTTTATTAAATTAAATCGAAGTGACTGGTTGGTTCATTCTTAGCATCACTGTCGAAAACAATTTTATTTTATTTATCACCTAATAAATAATTAAGCAAAGTGTCAAAACATTTAATTTTAATTATACCCAAATAATCTTTAATAAATTTTCATATTTAAAACAAAAGTTATTTGCATTCCACCAGAATAAAATAAATACTGAGCAGGAAACAACTACTGAATTAAATAAGACTGGATAAAATATTTCAGTTCAAAGTCTCAAACCAAAAGTGTAATACTACTCAATTCAACAAGAGAAGAAATGCTACTAAGAAAAGTAAAATATCTGAATAACTAAACTGGAAGAGGGCGACACGTGCCCTAACTAAAATATCTGAACTAGAACTGAATGCAAAGATAAAAGCATCTAATCTCAATAACCTACAGCTTCCACAACAACCGCAGCTCGCTGAACGATCCATGCATCTAAGCCTGGTAATCCTGTGGCTCGGCACCTGATAAATAATATATATATATATATATATATACACACACACACATAGCAAAAGAGAGGAGAATAGCAAGAAATGGGTCAGAGCCCGAGTTGTAAAATTATTTGTTTTTGCAAGTATTTAAAACTGCAATGAAGCAAGTATTATGTGCATGTTAGTTTCGAACTCTCACATGAGCTTCTCACCTCTCCACTATTGTGCACGCCTAACGCACATCTAACCCGACCTAGTTATCTATATCACTCCCAACTAGGCCATAACCTTATATGTCTAAATATATCTCAAAAGAGTATCCCGTATCGACCATACAATACGTTATTAAAATAGTTTATCCCCTATAACTAAATTCAATTACATTCCCCGTTTGAATGCGTAAATTTTTATTCACTGAAATCATTATAATTCTCATTATTATTATATCTACTAATTTCACACAGTAGAATTTTCCCAAGTTTATTCATATATATAGTCACATCATCCCTATATATGCATACTACACTTGCACCCCTTGGTTAATACCACTTGGCGCAAAGCAATTATTATTATTACCATATCCACTAATTTCACAAAGTAGAAATATCCACAAGCACATATATACATATAGTCGTAACATCCATATATATATACATATATATATGTATGTATATATATATATACAGTAATCCTGCACCCTTAGGTTAAGCCACTTGGCTCAAATGCATACTTTTCTATCATGTCCTGGTGCATCGTTCGCTGCATATGGACAAATGGTTCGGCGTCTCTCACGAACCATGAATCTCATAACATAAATATTGGAGGCGAGCATACTCACCATCCAGATGGGTCACGCACATACCTACGCTCCCATTCAGCCGTCGAAACTATCCTACGTCGTATCCAAGTTCATATGCTCTGGGTACAAGTCAAATATCCGTCATTGGGTCACCCAAGATAAGACTTTCCACTGCGCGAAACCTCTTCCTGATAGCAAGCAACGTAGGTATTCTATACACACAAATACAATCGTATAATAGGCATTCTCTCATCCTATTAAAATTTATTAGGCATTCACCCGACCCATACATATATTTTCCATAAGTAGTATTCTCTCATTATTACTCATTATATTATTATTTCGATTATTCTCTCTATCAAAATTTCCACGGATAACTCACTTTGCAAAAATATATAAGGTATGACTTTACAAATATCCCCCAGCAATTCTGCACTATACTAAAATCATCAAATGATACTTTTCCCCACTCAAAATAACTGTGCAAATTGGATTGGACTAAAACTGGTTTTTCCAGATTTTAAACCTGTCATTCGAACTAGAACAAATCTCATTCGAACGATTAAGCATGTCGTTTGAACAACCATGCTTCTCGTTCGAACCATACTCCATCTCGTTCGAACGAGATGGAGCTTTTTCCCAGTTTAGACCAGAACTGGTACTGCTTCGTCTACCTCAGAAATTCAGTTCTAAAACCTCTAAATTCTTCAACCCAATCACCAAAACAGCAACTTAATTCATCTCCTACCATGCTTAGATGATTTCTAGCAACCTAGAATCATTAAATCTTTACAATACATCAATTAAATATAAAATCCCCAAATCGAACCATTAAAACCCTAGTTCTTCAACTGTCCATTTAAGACCCATTTAAAACCCATATTCGTTTCTCAATCACAACATATAATTTTAGGATTTCTATTCTACCTACATAGGGATTCAATTCTTCATCAAGATAACTTTTAATCTATGGATCAAATTCTCTAAATTCCCCCAATTTAAATCTAAATCATGTATTTGATATCTATACTAACATGAGCACAATTATTGCTAATAGAAAGTAAGTAATAAACACTTGCCTATATTTTGATGGTCTGACCCACTGATGAAATTGGTATAAACTTGTTCCTCATCTTCCGATCTAATCAAAGGTGGTCACGGTGGTGGAAGACGATGGGCTCTTGGCCTTAATCTCTTAGGGCTCGTTCTCTCTCACCCTCTGTGGCTCTCCCTTGAAGTTTGTGCATAATACCCTAACTTTTCCTTTACATAACTGATATTAACCTTCTCTAATTTTCATCATTAATTACACCCCAAAAATGTAATTTACCAAAACGCCCTCTCGGGATGCCGGTTAGGCCTAAAATTGCCCTGGGACCCAAACTAAACCCATGGGTACACTATTCTGACAATATCGACCCTTTCAGACTCAATAGCGCACTCAAAATGACTATACGAGTTACCTAAAAATAATTTACTTCTTTAGTCCATTAAATTAGTCCCGACACGACCCACACGCGCGTCCTGGCTTAATAGCCCAAACTGTCGCGTTTCACACTCTCGACAATTTATAAAATTCATAATTCCATATTACATATTCACACAGTAATATTCAATAAATTTTTCATCAATAAGTATTGACCGTTGGCACGCTAGTTAATAATTATTTTAATTCGGGTTAATTGATTAACTGATTAATTTCTCAGCTTTTTAATTTAATTAATCCAACAATAATAATAAATCTCATAATTATTTAATATCATAAAAAATACGGGGTGTTACATACTTCCCCCCTTACAATGGAATTTTATCCCGAAATTCGGGAAAAAGTATACCTCGTACAAACAATGTTGTATATATATTGTGCATCGCATCGTTGTGCTTCCAAGTAAACTACTCCGTACCACTCATATAGTACGCTATTGAATGCCTTTAATAATGAACACTTCAAACGTGTTCGCTTCAAATTCCAGGTTACCCTGTCACATAGGTTCTTGTCCAAGACGTATCGTTTAAGTTTCACTACTTAAACTTAAATTTTGATATCTACTATCTAGCCTTCTACCATTTGCAGTTCAGTAGATTAATCATTCTTTAGATACATTCGGTCTCGTCTCGTGACGATCGCACACAATTAGGTTATTTGTTTTAGTGGGTAGTTTAGATAAGATGGAGGCGTAACCCCTTTTGAGTATAGTAATGAAAAGCTAAGCAGCAATACTATTGATTAACCACAAGATATAAAAATACAACTCAGTGAAGATGGACTCAGTTTGATCTCACAAATCTCTCGTGTATAACTCAAAAAGTAGTAATGAACTTAAAAGTAACTTAGCTAGAGGGAGAGAGAAGTAAGCACCCAAGATACACCTTGGCAGGCAGCCAAAACACACCAACCACCCTCAAGAATATCTATCAAGTATTAAAAGCTTCGTAATAAATGACAATGGTGAGTGAGTAAACTCGTTGGTTTGTAATAACTCTCTAGTAATAACTTCTGAACTCTCAAAAGGATCATCCCCTCCTCAGAGGTGGTTGGGGTCCTTAAATAGCCTCCCACACTATCCACGAGGCAACTCCGCCATCAATGCTTGTAAAAGACATCCCTCATACTTTATGTCACAAACATTAAATACCTGATGCACTAGTTGTCTCCACATCATAAACATTAAATGTCAAGACATGCCTTTTGCCTAACCACTGTGTGTTAGGGGGCTGTTGTCACAGAGGTGGCTCACCAACTATCTGATAGCCCTAAATACCATGGTAGTTTACTCAAGTGCAGGTCTGACATTGCCTAACTGGATAGGGACATCAGATAAAGTGAATGTGACATTAAGTAGGGGTTGTTTGGCTCACAACTCAATGCATGATGGAACTCCAAGCTGATCCGCCCGAGGTTCCACGGTAAGGGTCCTTCAGTGTTTTACCAGGTGTATCTAAGATGGTCAGGACAAGCCCCAATGGTTCCTCACTTCTCAATCCTCCAAACTAAGTCCCTCTAAGATTCCCACGACGAGGTCATTCGATAGAGCATGAAACCTCTCCCAGGCCCTGCCAAGCCTGGTCTCTCGTGAGTACCATTTGACCTCACACTAAAACTCATTATTATTCTCGTTACATCATTACAACTGTTATAGCTTATAGTCAATATAAACAAAGATACAATATGACTAACACAACAAGATAAACCATAATCTGCCACACTAAGCTGCCTCACTGAGTTGCCACGCTTGAGCTACCACGCTGGGCTGCCTTGGTCTTTTAATGCCAAACGTTGTTGCTAATGGGGGAATTATCCCTAATCTCAGGATTACCTTTAACCCCCCTCTACATTTGCCCCTTCGTGGAGATATTTGTTGTTGGAACAAGAAATGTCTGTACAAAAACTTCTCAATCCGATAAACCTTTTCTGTGTGAAAAAATTCTGGCATTTTTTCCCTCGTTAGAACCACCGCTTTAGAATCCTCAAGAAAAAGTAAAATCCCCCCCTCCCCCGAAAGGCCTTCTATCCTTCTCAAATGCCCGTTTTGACTCTTGGTAAGTGAAATTCTCCCTTGCAACGCTTCGCTATGTTCGAAAAAGCAAAAATTCTCCTCGATGTAGCCGAGTCACTATTTAAACAACGTTTGGACCTGTGATGAGGGGACATCGAAGCTTTTTTGAACCATTGGGACATCTTTTCCATTGGGAGTTATTGGATATGTCTGACAAAAAATTATGGCGCCAAAACTAAAACTTGCTAAAGAGGGCAACCCCGTTTATTCCCTAGGCGTCACTTCGTCAATGATGTGGCGCTATCTTTTCAGCTGTCAAAACACCTCCCAAAGTGCCACGTGTCTATTTGAAATGATTATAGGTGGCCTTGTAAGTGTGGTGGTGGGAAACTCAACTGACGAGTTCCTTAAAAGGTTTCAAACGTCTCTTTTTTCAAACCCTTCTCTTTCCTTCATCTTCTTTAAGATCCTGTCTTCTTTAGAGAGAGAACTTTGTGCGAACTCCATTGTTTACCAAGCTTTTACCTAGCTTCTTCCTTCTCTCATCCTTTTTGCCACCACCAGTGGTTGTGCTTCTCCATCTTCATTCCCAACCCTTTTTTTACAAAGCTTGTTTTTTTGTACTTCATTGTTGTCTGCAATGGCCTCCTCAAGTAACCCCAACACTTTTGCCACCACTGCTCCGTCTGCCACCCCCATTGCCACCACCCCTACTGCCACCTCCTTGACTGCTTCCCGCCAGGACCATCTGTGCTTCTACCGTCGATCCCCTATATTCGAATGATTATGTTGGGTTTTGTAAGACTTGTATTTTTAATGACAAGTATTATGCCCTGACGCTTGGAGATGAAGATGAAAATGTTGATGACTAAGGCTCTCTACCTCCAGAGGGGACTCTCCGATTTTGTCTTGAGTGAGGGGACTTCCCATGGTCCCATATAGACTTCGAAGGGCCTGGGGGTTCTCCTGCTCACTTTACTACCTGGAACTCCCATATGCAGAGTTCCCATGCTGACACTCTCACTAAAATTGGGCTTCATCGAGCTAAGTGGTTTTGTGAGTTCACCTTGTCCAAGAATAATTTTTCCCTTCCCGTTCTGGTATCTTGCTGGAACGTTACCACTCATACGTTCATTACTGCATGGGGCGAGTTTACAATAACGTTAGAGGACGTGTGCCAGCACCTAGGCCTTGAGGCAACAGGCCATGAGCCCTATTCTGATGAAGCCTTGGATGCCCAGGAGACTGCTAAACATTTATAGTTAGACCATATATACCGAAGGTGCATCAGTAATTCAAATAAAGCCACTTTTACTCCTCTTATCAACTATTTCTTCAAAGATCCTTCTGAAGGTAGTTCCTCTGAGGCTGCCCCCGGTCAACGTACATCGCTATAACTTCCTACTTATATCCTTATCGTTCTTTCTCATTTTCTTTTAACGGGGAAACCAAACGACCAACCTCGAAGGGACCTCATCAATATATCCCTCCTTTTGGTTCTGGGTATCAAGCTTCCTTTGGTTGTAATCGCCTTGGGATCTACACATGGATTGATAGAGCCCTTTTCGATATGGAACTATCTCTGGGTCGTTATAACCTGGACAACTTTGCTAACTGTGTCCTCCTAACAGGCTTCCTCTATGTGCGTTTCCCTACCATAGCAGCCAAGACTAATCACCCTCCTTCGGGGGAAATAATTATGCCCCTACCCTCCTTTGTTTATCACAAGAGACAAAGATGAAAGGAGTTAACCTCCACCATCGATGATTTTTTGAATTTTGTGATGAGGCCCTATGAAGAGGATATTTTTCACTATACTTATGGTTTTTTCAAACATGAAGTAAGAGTGGTCCGGGCAACTACTCTAGACCTCATTATTGAAGACCCTTCACTAGCTGTGGTTCTTCTATTTTTGCGAAGATACCTACCCTCTTACACCGAGTGAGGATACACCAGCGAGCACTACAATCCCAACCGATGCATCCATTAGTTTGGCTTCGATCAAGGGGGTCCTCACCTAGTTTTTCAATTATCTAACCCCAAGGTATCCTTTAGCGAAGCATGTTCCCTGTTCTCCTCAATTATTGCATGGGGAGTGAGTTCTACAATGACTGGGCGAGTCACCATTCCCATCATCACCAGGTAAGGGAACGTGACCCCTCTATTTGTAAAAAAGTACCGACCAAGACAACTGGCCTAAATTTTGGAGTTCATCGAGGGGGATCCTGTGTGTCCTCCAGTTCTTTCATTTTTTACCTTGGAGTTGGGGTTAAAGGGTAGTTCCGTTCTTGGGATTGAGTTCCCTCTAAGCCAGATCCCCAAAGTACCTCCTATTGAAATTCCTCCCCACTACCCCCTGATCCCCATTGCCACGCCCAAGACCAAGGTCGCGGCAACCCCCAAACCACCTGCCCTTTCGACCGAAGTTGCAACAGGGGAAGGGCCTTCTCAGCCACCTGCTAAAAAGATCAAGAAGTCTAAAAGTGGGGTTTCCTCAAAATCCAAGCCCAAAGTTCAAGCACAAACCCCTTTGGAGGTATTCCTCATTGCCAGCGTTCCCCCTCCTATTTCTGCAGAGGTAAGTGAAGAGCTGAGGAGGAAGGTTCAAGCTGTGGTCGAAAGAATAAATGCTGAGTTTCAATGGTGCACTATAATCGTTCCTCCTTCGACTTCCTTTCATATGATCGTGGATGATCCAACTGGGCCGACGACAAAGAGGAGAAAAAGGTCGAGGGTACCTCAAGATGCTGATGCAACGAGCGCAAGGACGAAAACTCTGGGCACTAAGTCCCAGAAGAAATGGACAGCCGAGATACCTCCATCCCCAGCTCCTTCTGTTGTTGCCTCCTCCCCTCCTTCACCAGTGGTTATACCTTCTCGTTCTCCCTCTGGATCTCAGGTATGGGTGTATTTTTTATTCTTATTCCCTCTTTCTTAAGGCAAGGTGTATTTTCTAATTTCTTTGATAACTTTGGTGCAGGGAGTTGAAGAAGGGCCCAGTCCCCCTAATTCCCTTGGTTCCCCCATGAGCCTTTTCGTGGGGGGGAATTTATGTGCCTCTCAAGCCGATACTCCTCCCCGTTCCCCCATGATAGGTCTCACCTACTCTCGTCATTTTTCCTCCCAATGAGTCAAAGAAGCTGCTGCAGGGGCACCTACCATTGTATCTATTAAAATAATTGGCCAATCAGATGCAACTACTCCAGCCTCTTCTGAATTACCATCTGAGAAAGAGTTCCCTCTTCCCCTCGTTGTGGTTGAAGAGAGTGCCCCTGAGGTAAATTTCTTGTCAAGTCTCACGTATTTTCATTTTCCCATTACGTTGTGTATTATTCTGATATGTTGGGATGTTTTAGGTGGAAGTGGCGTCTCTAATAGCTAACATTCTCCTTTCCACTGCACTGACAAGACCCCTGACTGCAATTCCCCTTTTTAGTGCCATAACGGGGGTAAGTAACGCTTAGACGTATTGCTGCCTTTTCCCTGTACTTTCTCCTTGTGTCTAACACTTAGTTTTGTATTTATAGCTTTCTCCAAGCCTTACCCCACCCTTGGCTCTTAGTGGCTTTTTTCTTTTTGAGGCCAAGGTTGATGTTGCTGTCCCGCGTGGTGATTCTTCAGTGCCTGCCCATATTAGGGCATCGCTTGAAGGTTCTTCGTGTTCTTTCAGCAAACTCCTTCGTTGGCCTTGGTACAGTTTGTTGGCAAGGGAGCTTTATCGGCCGTTGAGGCTTCTTCAGTTAGGGGTGCAGTTGAGGCCTCCACAGTGGCTCCTATTCTCGTTGATGCTATTACTGAGGTACTTCGCTAATTTCTCTGCATTTCTCAGTTTCTCCAACTTCACCTATGTTGGTTACTTAACAACGAAAACACTTATTAAGTTTTTTTTTCACAAACTCAACCTATATTGGTGACTTAATAACGAAAACACTTGTTAAGTTTTTTCATAAACTTCACCTATATTGGTGACTTAACAACGAAAACACTTATTATGATTTTTCATAAACTCCCCCTATATCGGTGACTTAACAACGAAAACACTTGTTAAGATTTTTTCATAAACTCCACCTATATCGGTGACTTAACAACGAAAACACTTGTTAATATTTTTTCATAAACTCCACCTATATCGGTGACTTAACAACGAAAACACTTGTTAATATGTTTTCATAAACTCCACCTATATCGGTGACTTAACAACGAAAACACTTGTTAAGGTTTTTCCATAAACTCCACCTATATCGGTGACTTAACAACGAAAACACTTGTTAAGGTTTTTCCATAAACTCCACCTATATAGGTGACTTAACAACGAAAACATTTGTTAAGGTCTTTCATAAACTCTACCTATATCGGTGACTTAACAACGAAAATACTTGTTAAGGTTTTTCCATAAACTCCACCTATATCGGTGACTTAACAATGAAAACACTTGTTAAGGTTTTTCCATAAACACTAGTTAAGGTTTTTCATAAACTCATTATTTACTCTAACTGTTCTCAGGTTTCTCAAGAGTATTATCCACCAGTTCTTTCGCCTACCTCCTCACCCCCTTGGGAACCCGTTGTTTCAAAAGACTCTAGCCATAATCATAAAGGTTCAATGACTGATGCTGATGCTGAGATCGAATTTGGATGTGATCTTCCTCTATCCGACTTGGCTCCTCATACCTTCTGCCTAATGGTGCTCCAGCATTCTCCTTAGATGCCTGCCAACCATCGCTTGGTAGTTGAGTTGCTTGCAAACCACCATCTCGAAACATTTATCGTGGATTGGCTGTGTTCCAACATCTTTGTGATGAGTTACAGGCTTCAGGGCATGGCTACCGTTATGGCTGAGATTGCCAGTACTCCAACCTCAACCATTACTAAAGCCCTCCTCAACCAATTCCTGGGTCACTTGAAGGAGTTGGGTCATGATGGCTTTCATCTTGATTGGCTTATTACGCATTTGAAAACTTTGAAGAGCCAATGACTGGATAACTAGAGGCAGCGATCAACAGGCTGAGGAAGCCAAGTTGGCTGAGTTAGCACCTCTTCTTGAAGCCATTGACAAAGAGGTGGGGGACCTCGAAGGAGCTCTACGCTTAGCAAAGTCGAAACGAGAGAAGCTCCTCATCGAGCGCACATAAGCACAAATAAGGTTGGAGGTTTCTATGAATGCCCAATAGTCTTGTCTGGCAGATTCTTCAGGCCTTCCCGAAGATTTTTTCTCTTCCCCGGATATATAGTTCCTCTTATGCTAATGAACTCCTGTATATATTTTTCTTCTTTTTCTTCTTCTTGTGTAATTCTTGGGTAATAGCTCCCAATTTTGTAATGCCCCGAAGTTTATTAATGAAGAAAAATGTATGTTTTCCATGTCATTTCTTTATGTTACAATTGCTTGTGTACATTATGAAGTTATATGATTCGTTCATCTCCACTTGGGTTATAATAAAAAGAACATGCATACTCATAAGAAAAATAAGTTGTGTATTCATAACAACATCTAGATACATTAGTGGTTCAAACCTAATTTCTTACACATGATAGACCTTCAACCATTTATTGTTAATATTGAATGGTTTATCTTCTTCCATCCTAGAAATTAAGAAATAACTTGAGTCATGGGTTTCTTTTACAATGAAAGGTCCCTCCCAATTTTATGCAAACTTGGGTAGAGGAAGCCCCCTGATGTGTTTCACTGCTGCTTTCAATACGAGATCTCCCTCCATGAACTTCCTTGGTCTCACTAAGTTATCATATGCCCTAGAGAGATGTTTCATGTACATTTGAAAGTGTTGCAGTGCAGTATCTTTGTGTACATCCAACGCTTCCAATTGTACATGTCTATTCTGAGGGAGAATGCTACTTCGCAAAGCATATCGAGCAGAGGGAACTTCTAACTCCACTAGGAGAATCACCTCCGCCCCATAGACAAGGGAGAATGGAGTATACCCTGTGGGCTTTATCTTAGTTTTTCGATAGGCCCAAAATACAACTGGTATCTTATCAGCCCATGCTCCTGGTAAATCCTCCATTATTTTAGCCAAGATATTAACCAAAGTTTTGTTAGTTTCTTCAGCCTGACCCTTTCCCTTTGGATATGCCACCGTCGAAGTATGATGGACAATGGAGTATTTGTCTATGAGCATCATTACTTCAGAATTGACGAAAGGGGTTCCATTGTCTGAAAGGATGACCTTTGGGATCCCAAAATGGCAAATGATGTGTTCTTTGATGAAGTTTCTTACCACCCCCGTCGTTGCCCTTCTGAGTGGTATCGCTTCAACCCACGTTGTGAAGCACTTCGTTGCTACTAGTATCCATATCTTCCCCCTCGAAGAAGGATATATTTCCCCTACCAGGTCGAACGCCCATGTATGAAAATGATAAGGCATTGCCAGAGAGTGTAGGTCTACCGATGGGGCATGGATCATATTTCCATGAAGTTTACAAGCTTTGCATTTTCAAACAAACTCAGTAGAGTCTTTCTCCATTGTTGGCCAATAATAACCCAACATCATCAATTGGTCATATAACTTAGCCCCTCCTATATGACCTGGATCGTGCGCCTGTTTGAGGACCTTGACTATGTCTTCCTTCGTGATGCAACGTAACGGCCTGTTGAAGTATCCCCTACGATAAGGTTGCCCCTCCTGAACATAGAATCTCGGGGTCCTCTGCTTGAGTCCTATCGCGTTAATTTTCTGTGTTGGGGTAACTCCATCTCTGATAAAGTCAATATACGGTTGTCTCCAATCAGGTTGAGCCTCCATGAAATGACATTCAGCTACTTCGAAGAATAAATGGCAATTATCGCACTTCTGTTGTAGCTCTGCCATATCCTGTTTCATTCTGGGCCAAAAATACCCCTCTCTATGCATTCTTCGGTAGAGGGGTATCTCAGTTATCTCGCAACGCTCTTCATGTGTTCTCTTCATTCTCCGCTCTGCCTCTTCTGGACTGATGCACCTCGATAACCATCCCCCTGCATTCCTAAAGTAAAGGTTCCCCTGGTTCATGATGTATTGGGCTAATTCCCTCAACCCCATCACTCCTTTCTCGGATTCCAATTGCCCTCTAATCTCCCCCCTCCAGTCTGCGTCGTCTTCCATCGGTAGAATTGACTGTACTATGAAAGGAGATATTCTTCATTGGATCACGATGATAGTTTTATCATTTCTCATGACCATCTTCTTGGCAATGGTGGCATAGGCGTCTCGGTAACGATTCATCATTTTGTGTTGTCTCTTGCTCTTGGTCCGATGGAACTGGTAGAGAAGCCTCTAGATGAATGTTCTGTATGGTGCCAGGCTCATGTGTTTCAACGCGTACTCTCCATTAACTTGCTGAACCACCAAATTCGAATCACCATTGATGCAAAGTGAACGAATCTCGCTCCGAAGAGCCTCTAGTAACCCCAGAACTAATGCTTCATATTTTGCCTCATTATTAGAACAAGGGAAATCTAATTTGTAGGAAAGGAAAATCTCCTCCATTCCTTTTCAGAGAATAACCCCTGCTCCTCCTTTCTTTTTTGCCGAAGATCCATCGAACTGCATTGTCTATTCCTCATTCGTTGCGTCTAGGTGGTTGGCCTGCAAATCATCTCCTGGAATTCTTTCTTTGGGTGGCTCAAACGTTCCCGAGGGTAAAATTGCCAATAAATCGGCGTACGCTTGTCTTTTGATCGCGCGAGAAACCACACACTTCAAGTCATATTCAGAGAGGATGAGTAACCACCTAGCTTCTCAACCAATCAATATCGTTCTTGCTATCAAATACTTAATAGGATCACATATAATTACAATATGAATTGTACAAGATAACAAAGAATGTCTAAGTTTTTATGCTACAAAGACTAAAACTAAATAATGCCTTTCAGACTTCTGGACCATGTATGATTCTGCTGAGGTAGTAGACCGGTCGTTCTTCCCCATCAATCTCCTGTGCCAACAAAGCTCCCATAGACCTCATGGTGGATGTGAGGTATAGCTGCAACGGCATTCCTGCCTTCGGGGGAACCATGATCAGCGATGAAACGAGCAGCTTCTTCAGCCCAGTGAGTGAATCCTGGTGAACCTCCTCCCACCTAAACTTTATGTTCCTTTTTAACAGCTGCATCAACAGATGTGTCATCTCAACTAACCCATGCACAAATCTCCTAAGATAGGAGACTTTTTCGAGGAAACTCTTCAGCTCCTTCACCGTTCTTAGACTTGTCATCTCCAAGATCGCTCACTGCTTGTCCTGGTCCATTTGTTCCTTTTCTCGATCTGCCATGAAGCCCAAAAATTTCCCACTTGTTACCCCAAAGATGCACTTCAGTGGGTTCATCCTCAATTTATACTTCCTGTATCGGGCAAACACCTTCCGCAAATTACCCAGATGGGACTCCTCCTTCCTTGATTTGATGACCAAATCGTCCACATAAAATTCCACAAATTAGTGGAAGAAGTCATGAAAAATGGCCATTATTGTTCTCTGGTAAGTAGCCCTAGTGTTCTTGAGTCCAAACGGCATTACTCTGTATATGAAATTTCCCAACAGGGTCCTGAACGTCATCTTCTCTGCATGCGAGGGTCCATCTTGATCTGGTTGTACCCTATATAACCATCCATGAAGCTATACATATCATGACCAGCCTTTGCATCTATCAAGCTATCAATGGAGGGCATAGGGAGCTCATCCTTGGGGCAAGCTCTATTTAAATCTCTAAAGTCCATGCAAATCCTTATTTGGTTTTTGTCTTTCTTTCCCACCCGGACAATGCTAGACAGCCAAAGAGGGTGTTGTATCGATTTGATGAACCCTGCCGCCAATAAGCCCTGGACCTCTTCCTTTATCTTTAAGTCTAGCTCAGGCTTGTAAGTTCTCATTGCTTATTTCACCGAAATGGCTGAAGGCATTACGTTCAATTTGTGGTAGCTCACTTCCTCATATAGCCCTTCAATCTCCGTGTATTTCGACGTAAAAATGTTTATGAACTCTCAAATCAACATAACAAAGCCTCTCGTTTCTCCTTACTGAGATCTTTCGCGATAAAAATAGGCCTTGGGTCCTCTTCTTCTTTCACCAGGTTTAACTTCTCTAGTTCTTTTGCTTACGGTTTCGGTTGGTCCACCATGTATTTTGGTTCCTCAATGACTTCCTCTATAAATTCCTGTACATTGGAGTTGTCTATCACCATTCATTATCCCCGCTGATCCACTGAAAAACACTCATATATCGGGTCAGCCTCATTGTCAGCTTCTTCAGCCACCCGTTCACACCATTATAATCGATATATCACTCCTTCGGTAACGACCTTCTTGCACTATCTGCTGGAAGCTGAAGTTGCCTTCCTCTTCTTCTCTCTAGAAGCCTTGCCCACTCTTTTCCTTGAAAATCGACTTAGCACACTTTGTCGTTGGACCTCATACTCCATCGGATCCACTCTAAGCCTCATTCTGTCTTTGATATGCTTCGAGATGTTATGGGGTCAAGGGACCGCCTGGTGAGTTTCTTCGGCCATTACCCTTGTGCTGCTTGAAACCTTCTTATTCGGCTCGTTTAAGGCCCCATCTTTTCTCTAATTGAGGGAATCCAAGCTCCCTCCATTCTTCTCATCAAGACCCGAACATCTTCCTCCAACTCTGTGTAAAATTCCGCGTCCACTAAGTGAGCTTCCTCAATAGTGAAGGGCCTCTTCGTAGCCCTAATGGTGACCTCCGTTGCCTTGATGTTTGCCTTAGCGCATTGGTGGTACGTAGAAGGAACTAGACCTTGGTTGTGCATCCACACCCTTCCTATTAGCAGATGATAGTAAGTTGCACTCTCTATTACATGGAACTTGATATGGGAACTCAGATTTCCCATTACAATCCCAACATTGACGTACCCAATGGATTTGGAAGATTGGTTATCATAAAAAATTCACCAAAGGCATGGGGACCAACTTTTCTTCTGGAATATTGGTTGCGTGAAGGATTTGATTAGCATAATATTGATGGAAGCTTCCCCATCCATAAGAGTCCATGTGAAACTAATTCCGTTAACGTCGGCGGTCATATACAATGGCCTGTTAAGAGGGAATCTCACAGCTCTATCTGTATCGCTGAAGGCTACTTCTGACAGAAACCTCCTCACTAACCTAGCCATGGGTCCCTTCCATCTCAGTGAAGGGATTGCGTTCTTCCTCTCAATGTCAAGTATCGCCTGAGTTATGTCCAACCTATCCCCACCTAGTCAAAGAACCAGGTGAATTTTGGAGATTTTGAAACTGCACAGTATTCTAGGACTGGGTCTGCTTGCTCACCTTCAATGACGTATACGTCCTCCACGTCTTTGGCGCTTGCCTCATCATAGTCCAGTATACATTAGCCATTCCCTTCGTACAATCTTCCAGAGCTTCTTCGAACTCCTCCTGCTTCGATGTTGGCTCTCTTTCCTTTCTCTCTGTTTCCTCATCATAGGCCACCACCAAAATTGGCCCCATGTGTTGGGAGTGGGTTGTTGTTAACGTTCTGCGGATGGATTTGCAACGTCCCTACCTTCACATACTTATCGATGATTCTCCTCGATGTGAAACAGCTCTCTGTTGGATGCTGGATCTTTCGATGAATCTGGAAATATTTGGGATCCGCCTTTGTTGACGCATTGGGTTCTCCCGTGGGAATGCCCTTTGGTTCATAGGCCGTTCCTCCTTGGACCATTGCATTATAACAGCTGACAGCTTCCTCCACTGTACAAGGTAAAGGTGGTGGGTCCTCCCTGTCTATTCCAAACTTCCTCTTATTATCCTTCTTTGATGCCTTGCCCCCATCTTCTCCCTCGGTGTACCCTACTTGTGGGCGCTGAGACCTCCCCCCACGGGTTGTATCGACTGCCTAAACATCATGGTCACCACCACCATATTTGGTCGCACCACCAAGGAGATATTTCTTGCCACTTTTAAGAACGCCAAAAAAGTCCCCTCATGTGTTTCATTAATGAGATGACAGATGTACTGAGGAAGCAGTCCTTCCTCACAGATCTGCAATAACTTGGACTCTTTGGCCTCCTCCCTCACATCGAGGGATCTTTCCATGAACCTTCTAACATACACTACCACTTCTTCCTCGGGTCGTTGCTTCTCCCTCCCCAATTGGGTCAAAGTAAACTCATCTTTTTCCAGAAAGAACTTCTGGACAAACAAAACATGCATCTCCTCCCATGTAAAAAGGCTGTTGGGAGCCAAATAAAAATACTAGGTATATGCTTTATCGGGTAAGGATTTAGAAAACTCCCTCAACCTGAGCTTCTTATTATTACAATGCACTCCTAAGTGTTCAATGAAGCGCTTAATATGCTCATTCGGGTTTCCACCTTTCTCTGTGTATTTTTCAAAAATAGGTGGAATGTAATCTTTTGGACAGGTCTCATCGTTGTATTCCTGGGGGTAAGGTGTTCAAAAGTCGTCATAAATCGAAGTTGCCTCACAAGTAGATTTCTATGAGGCCTGCATGAATTTCAGCATCTCTTTCTGCATCTCATTCCTCATTTCCTCTATGGGTGATGCCATTGGGAAAACAACCAATGGTACCATAGGCTGAGTGCCCTATGTAGCTAGAGAAATCGTTACAGTTGGGGCAATTAATACTCCTGATGTTCCCACTGCTGGATTCATAACAGAGGGTATACTCGTCGGAACTGTTCCCGTTATGCCTACACTTGGTGGGGCCATTGGGGTTGCCCCTGGTGTTACGAAGGAGTTGGCTTCGAATCCTGCCAACACTGTCAAAGCTATCGGAGTTTGCAAAAACTCATAAAACTTACTCATGAGAAGTGCAACCTGAGCGAGTCCTAACCCTTCACTCGTGGAAGCTTGTATCACCCCTGGACCACCTGTCGTCGCCTGCACTGGAGGTACCTCTGTTCTAGGAGCCCCATCCCTTAGAGCCTCCAGTTCTCTCGCCGCGTGTTCTTCATTATTTTGGATGTCGTCAAAGTTAAGCCTTTGATTAACATTATCTTGCACCATACTCTTCACTTAGAAGAATGCCTCCCCAGCAGAGTCGCCAAATGTAAGAGGGTAGTTTAGATAAGATGGAGGCGTAACCGTTTTTGAGTATAGTAATGACAAGTTAAGAAGAAATACTATTGATTAACAATAAGACATACAAACACAACTCAGTGAAGATACACTCAATTTGATCTCATAAATCTCTCGTGTATAAGTCAGAAAGTAGTAATGAACTTAGAAGTAACTTAGCTAGAGAGAGAGATAAGTAATCACCCTAGATACACCATGGAAGGCAGCTAAAACACACCAACCACCCTCAAGAATGCCTATCAAGTATTAAAAGATTTGTAATAAATGACAATGGTGGGTGAATAAACTCTCTGGTTTGTAATAACTCTCTAGTAATAACTTCTGAACTCTCAAAAGGATCATCCCCTCCTCAGAGGTGGTTGGGGTCCTTAAATAGCCTCCCACACCATCCCCGAGGCAACTCCTCCATCAATGCCTGTGAAAGACATCCCTCATACTTTATGTCACGAACATTAAATACATGTTGCACTAGTTATCTCCACATCATAAACATTAAATGCCAAGACACGCCTTTTGCCCAACCACTGTGTGCCAGGGGTTGTTGTCACAAAGGTGGCTTACCAACTATCCAACAGCCCTAAATACTACGGTGGTTTACTCAAGTACAGGACTGACATTGCCTAGCTAGTTAGTGACATCGGATAAAGTGGATGTGACATTAAGTAGGTGGTTGTTTATCTCATAACTCAATGCCCCATGGAACTCCAAGCTGCTCCGCCCGAGGTTCCCCGGTAAGGGTCCTTCGATGTTTTACCAGGTGTATCTATGATGGTCAGGAGAAGCCCCAACGGTGACTCACTTCTCAATCCTCAAAACCAAGTCCCTCTAAGATTCCTACGGAGAGGTCATTCTATAGAGCATGAAAGCTCTCCCAGGCCCTACCAAGCCTGGTCTCTCGCGAGTTCCGTTGGACCTCACACTAAAACTCATTATTATTATCATTACATCATTACAACCGTTATAGCTTATAGTCAATATAAACAAAGATACAATATAACTAACACAACAAGCTAAAGTATAAGTTCCACGCTAAGCTGCCTCGCTGAGTTGCCATGCTTGAGCTACCAGGCCGGGCTACCTCGGTTTCTTAATCCCAGATGCTGTTGCTAATGGGGGAATTATCCCAAATCTCAGGATTATCTTCAAGCCCCCATTACAATTTGTAGAGTATATATTTTATGCACATGATATACTAAGTACCAACTCACTTTTAATCTTCGCAATAGTACTTGGTCCCCCACCTTTAACTAACAAACAGGAGGACAACGAGCTTACCAGGCCATACCTCAACTGGCGACATGCCCAAAAGTGAACTTATATGTGTTATTATACACAAACTCCACTAGTGGAAGGGACTGCTATCGTCTTCCCTTGAGACTCAAAGGGGCACACATAATTTGTTCTCCAACATCTAACTAGTCAGGTTGTTCTGCCCATTCGTCTGCGGATGATAGGTCGTACTCAACCACAACTTGGTATACAAAGCCTCGTGAACACTTTTCCATAATCTAATGATAAAGATATTGTCCCAATCGGACTCGATATCAAGCGGCACCCCACATAATCTCACTATCTCGATTATAAAGATTTGTGCATACTGTCCCGTAGTATGTCCAATTTTAACTGGCATAACGTGAGCTACTTCGATCAACCGATCTATATCACCCATATAGGATCGTAACCCCTTTCGCGATAAAATCCTTGGGAATATTCTCCCATTATTACTTTAGAATCCCTAACGGTTGAAGAAACATCTACTAGTTTTATATGGTCCACCCTTTTTCAATGGACAGGTGACCCATTGCAAAACATATTTAGCCATATTTCTCCTCATTAAATCCCATCACCACTATCATTTATAACATAATACATCTGATATTCTTCTAAAATTTACCTCTAACCTTGATCCATGTGACTTTGCCTCACTGCGTGTCACAGGTCCTTCCCCCGCTCTAAACATCAGTTTCTCGTGAAACTTACGCCTCTGATAAATCTTAAGGAATAAACTTCGACTCCCTGGGCTAAATGTTGTTGAATTCACATGACAATCACAATCAAATGATTAATACCATACCATTTTTGTTAGCGTACAATCAAGTCCTGATATCTCAACTTCTATTTTCATTTACCTTATCCCATATGTCCCGAGCGATAACAAAATCAAGATTCAATTACCTAGGGTGCCCATACACCCTATGTCTTGCTCATTATTGTATCAAGGAAATATATTCTCAAATCATAGTGGAATTATCCACTCTCAATTATACTCTCATAAATGTACGATTACTAAGGAATGAATCCCATATATTATCATCCAAACTTCTCTCCAACTCCCGGCGTTCATTAGTTTCATGCATGGGATGTCTAGCAAAGCAAAATCCAAATAAGTAACCCTCCTGATACACTACTGTAATACCCCGTAATTTTGCTTAATTTTGAATTACGTAAGTAGAGTAATTTAATGGGATTAAATGCGTGCTTTAATTAAATTACGTGAGTAGAGTAATTTAAATGTGATTAAATATGTTTGATTTAAATTACGTGAGTAGAGTAATTTAAATAGATATTATGTTAATAAAGATCAATATGCGTTAAAGAAAATTCACTAATGTGAGTAGAAACTTTCAATTTTGATATGTACGGTCTAGTGACTATATGGACGTACCGGAAGTATCTCGGCAAAATGTAGGGATGAGAGTAGAAAAATGTTTACGAGACTCAAATGATAATTTAGAGTCCACGGTTGATTCCGAAAGGGTCGAATTAGTCAAAATAGTGTACCCGGGGGTACTAGTTGAGTGTCGGGTCATTTTCGGACTAAACCGGGACCATTCGGGGGCATTTTGGTCTCTTTACAATTATGGGAAAGAAGACCTACGAATTTTGAAGCCCTAAATCTGATTATAAGAGTGGTGGCTAGGGTTAGGCAATGAGAATTACACCATAGCCATTAGAGAAGAGAGAGAGAGGCAAATTCCTAAGGCAAAAGTAGGAAGGAGGGATAATCTTAGGAGGATTTCACCACAAGGATTGTTGGGAAGGAGGATTGGAGTATCAATATCATCAATCATCATCAACAACCACGAAATCAGACCCTACAAATCTTAAGGCAAGTGGTTATTTGCAAAATAATTAAGTTATAATACCCATGATTAAGCTTGAGGAAGAACATGATTTTTATGATATTCTTGGGAACAAACAGTTGATAATAATCCATGATTGATTAGGATTTGCATGTAGGACGTTTTTGAATTACCAAGTATGTTTATATCATAGAAAATCTGATGAGAAATTCGTAAGAAAATCTGGAATTTGGATGAAAAATATAAAGAATGCATTTTTAGGGTTCTTGAATATTAGTGAGATTTTCAGTGAATTTGGCCAAGATTTATAATGATTTTGATGTTTTAAATCGTTAGTAATCATCCCAGAATATGTAGGAATGATTAGAAATTGTTGGTTGTGAATATGATGGCCTATCATGAAAGTTAGAGGTGTAAAAATGGTGAAACCCGTAGGAAGAAGATGACCTGGGTTTGTCACTGCTCGATCGATCGATCGACCCTTGAATGTCGATCGATCGAAGCAGTAGATCGATCGACCATCTTCCTTCGATCGATCGACCCTGTCTGAACTATAGAAAATTTGTGTAGAAATTCCTTTAATGTCCGTTGCTTAATGGGAACCTTAGAATTGATATTTTTCCTATGAGGGGACTTGGAAATTACCAGTAGGTGTACCATTAGGTTCCTCCACTAATGATTGAGTAGGAATGTTGGAGAAATGGAATGACGATAGAACGATTGACTTAGCCGTGAGTTGAAATGGTTAATTTAATTACAGAAAGAGTGAGACTTAATTCCGGAAAGAAAATACCAGTAGGTTAAAATTAACTTAACTACTGAATTAAGGGAGGGGTAACTAGGACCCTTAGAGTTACGCGAATACTCGAATAAATACAATAGTGAGAGAAATTGTAATTAATCAGTACGGAGAATATAAGTAAAATATATTACGTACGAGTATGATTTATTAGGTCGAGTGTGTACCAACTATATCTATATAAATAGGTTTGGGTTAAGAGAATAGTACCTAAACTAATTATGTTAGGGTCGATGTGACATTCCGAACTAACATAAAGTTATTATATATTTGGGGTCGATGTTAATGCCGAACCAAACTTTGAACTGGTGCCGCGATGAAAGAGTCCCGAACCAGAATATGTGTATATATTTATATTTGTATATAGTTGGGGTCGATGGATCATTCCGAACCAACTTTCACTTGGAGTCGATGAATTATTCCGAGCCAAGGGTCCTTTGTGTGTAATAAAAGGATATATTAGAGGTAACTAATATTAAATACATTGTTGTGGGACAAAATGTTTCTATGTGCATAATCTACAAATTGAGAATAGTAGTCAATGAAACGAGATGTAAATGTCTTAGTAATAATTTATAACATGATGAAATTATTACATGAATAAGGACAACGAACAGTAAATAAGTTAACTACGGTTATGGAAAGTATAATTAGGTAGACTAAGTATCCTCGATAGTTACGTACTACGTGAGAGAGGTGAGGAAGTTCAAGGGAGTGTGCGAAACCTTAATATGTGTAATCAATAACTTAATTGTGATAACTGCTTGCAAAATATTTTCAAATGTTTTGAGTACTAACTCTTGCTATGTAAAATTTTAAAAACCTTTTAGGTGCCCAGCCACAAGAACACCCAGCTTGATTCCATGTCAGAGATTTGGGAGCTACAGCCAGTGTGGAGGTTGCAGGGATTGTTTAGACGCTTCCTCTTTTTCATTTCTAGTGCAGGATCTCAGTTTTATTATTTCTAGTTGGAACATGTCGTTCCACCTTTACTATTACAGTTTATTCTAGTTATGGAATTGTAGTTGTCTTTTGGGTCGTGGTTTACGGCAAGACTTTATTTGCTTTCAGATTATTTTATGTACTGAGCATTCATATCTAGTTTTGGTAATGTGTGGTTTGGATTATTGATTGTTTAAGAAAGATAAAATTTGGCACCCCCTTTAATTTCATTTAGGTGGTTAGTAATTTTAAAAGGCGTTCGACAGTGATGCTAAGAATGAACCATTTAAGAAACCTGTTTATATTAAAATAAGGCTTGATCACCCAAGGTTTAATTAGGCGGGGTGTCACAACTACTACCTAACATTATCGGTGGTCGAGATTCATAAGGCCCATATTCCATAACATGTACCTTCCCACAATCTCCGTATGTTGACATATTAATCTACGTATGTCCGTAAAAATAACATGAAAATTGTCTCCCTCACTATCCGAAGTTTCATCATTATATATAGAAAGTTATCTCTCGCTTCTTGATAAAGAATACAATGTATCCTGAGTCACATCAGTAAATAAATTCCTATACATCGGGGTCATATATAACTAGGTGACATAGTCAATGGAGTCTACGATATCATGAAATTTTCATATATATATATATATATATATATGACCATCCCTATTTCAGGTGGCACCACACATAAGTAATTTTTTTACTCACCCGGAGTATCCAACACGATAGTCTTATCACTCAATACTATCATTCAAATATTCAGTAATTATCACTACACATTACCATAATAAGCTCTATTTTTCTAATTCAGTCAATAATAAATTATAACAATAAATTATTCTTTTAGGACCCACCCGGCTCACTCACGGGCGACATCGAAAAGCCCCGTTACCCATGATAAATATGTTTGTAACCAGACTATTAAAACTAGTGTACCAACTAAACTTGCCTCGCACGTGAACGTTAGTGTTAACAATTCATATATGTATTGTGATACACCCATGTCACTTGACCTAATCTTTTTCTCATAAGGTTGAAAGTTAACTTCATCAGGCTCACCTGATCGTACAGTCCCGGCACGTAGTTGTCAACAAGACCCATGAGCATCGAAAATCTTTATACATCTAGTATTTCACCCAATAGTGTCCCCCTCCTCGTTGTGGGGTAAGATATTATGTTATGTGGCTTACACGGCTATCATTGAAACATTGTCCCAAATCTCGAGGCCTCAATTATGGCCTTACTGGCCACCCTATTTCATCCTGTGACTCGTCGACCCTAAATGAAGTATACTACTGTTATCGACGACTCTACTGGTACTGCCCTGACACACTACTCTCGAGTTGTAACTTATTGGGCTCAATTCTATAGACCCAATTCCCCCTCTAAAAATCTCACTCCTCTAGTTGTTATGCCTAATTACATGGTTTACCATTCTCAAATCTTATCGGTCTCACTTCTCAACGTGGACACAATCAAAACTACTAGTACCACTCTCTACACATAAGGAAACTTCCCCAGCCACTTCCCATCACTGGTCCCACTGGCCATTTTGGAGTGTCCTTCCCTCAGACTGGTAATCTTAGCTCCCAATTATTCTCTCGTTGTCCCTTTTGCTATGCGGACCTTTCGGAACTATTATTGGCCTCTACAGCCCTGATTGACTTCATCGTCACTTGGTAGGAAGTTAATCAATCAAGATTATCTAAATGAGTTCCCTATTGGGCATACTCTCATATGGTGTTTCACTAACACCGTTAAGTTCAGTTTTGCTTTTCGGCCAAATCCTCTAACCCTCCTGACTCACTTCTTCTAGAAGTGCTGAACTAACTTGTAAATGTATGACATCAACATTAGTCATTCTAGCCGGATTTCAGATCAAACCTCGTATTCTACATATGGTCCTTTATGACTATAAAGCCTTTCTATTCTATCCCCCTTTTCTAGGCATGAAATTCATTAGGCAATTCAACCTATCTCTCACGATCGGTCTCTAGCCTACCCATTGTGCTAAGTTTTAAAACTTCACTAGTATCTCTGTTATAACATCGAATGGAAGACCTCACGGCCAAATCGTACCAAAATCTCTCTTTAAATTTCAAACACACTCCTTTATATGTGGTGATTGAATCTAATCACTTTATGTCGCTCCTAAGACCTACAAATTTAATCCCAATTTTAATTTTGGGTGTCACTGCACTCCACTTTATACAATTGCCCTCGGATTTTCTAATTCCATTGGCCTGTTACACTCTCTCTCTTTCTTCTCCGCATCTTCACCAATGACTTTTCAAAAGATTCCCTCTCATTTCCCCTTGTCGACTACGCTAGATAATCCTGAAATCGCTCCACCGTTACCTATGACTGTGCCTGGGGAACCCTTTTATTCCCGAGTGATAATTCTATTATCACTTGCTTAAATAATATTCATGGTGACCTTTATCACGTCCACCATTCCCAAATTACTCTATGTCTTTTGTCGGGCTTCTTCTCCTGGCGTCCTTCTTACGACCCTCGTTGGTCGTCCTATAATGTTCGGTGCTCGATGTACAAACAATTTCGTATAATGAGTCACATCAATTATAATTCATAGCAGAAGAACGTAAGTCGCATACGTAAGGGAAGACAACAATCCTATAATAAGGCTCTACATTAAAGAACGTTGCGCTGAAACGTAGAAAGTCATACAGATCCTAAGGACACTAGAACCTGATGCTCAGATACCACCTGTGACACGCCGCCTAATTAAATACCGGGTGATCAGTCCTTTATTAAATTAAATCGAAGTGACTGGTTAGTTCATTTTTAGCATCAGTGTCGAAAATAATTTTATTTTATTTATCACCTAATAAATAATTAAGCAAATTGTCAAAACATTTAATTTTAATTATACCCAATAATCGGTTAATAAATTTTCGTATTTAAAACAAAAGCTATCTGCATTTCACCAGAATAAAATAAATACTGAGCAAGAAACAACTACTGAATTAAATAAGACTGGATAAAACATTCCAGTTCAAAGTCTCAAACCAAAAGTGTAATACTACTCAATTCAAAAAGAGAAGAAATACTACTAAGAAAAGTACAATCTCTGAATAACTAAACTAGAAGCGGGCGACACATGCCCTAATAGAAATATCTGAACTAGAACTGAATGGAAAGATATGAGCATCTAATCTCAATAAGCTACAGCTTACACAACAGTCGCAGCTTGCCAAATGATCCATGCATCTAAGCCTGGTAACCCTGTGGTTGGGCACCTGATAAATAATATATATATATATATATATATATATATATATAGCAAAAGAGAGGAGAATAGCAAGAAACGGGTCAGAGCCTGAGATGTAAATATATTTAATTTTGCAAGTATTTAAAACTGCAATGAAGCAAGTATTGTGTGCATGTTAGTTTCGAGCTCTCACGTGAGATTCTCACATCTCCACTACTGTGTATGCCTAATGCACATATAACCCCACCTAGTTATCTATACCACTCCCAACTAGGCCATAACTTTATACTTATAACTATATCTCAAAGGAGTATCCCGTATCGCCCATACAATACGTTATTAAAATAGTTTATCCCCCATAACTAAATTCCATTACATTCCCCGTTCGAATGGGTAAACATTTATTCACTGAAATCATTCCATTTCTCCTTATTATTATATCTACTAATTTCACACAGTAGAATTTTCCCAAGTTTATTCATATATATAGTCACATCATCCCTATATATGTATACTACACTTTCACCCCTTGGTCAATACCACTTGACCCAAAGCAATTATTATTATTACCATATCTACTAATTTCACAAAGTAAAAATATCCACAAGCACATATATACATATAGTCGTAACATCCCTATACATATATATATACACAATAATCCTGCACCCTTAGGTCAAGACCACTTGGCGCAAATGCATACTCAGATATCATGTCCTAGTGAGTCACCCTTAGGTCAATGATTATATGTTCTCTCTCACCCTCTGTGGCTCTCCCTTGAAGTTTTTGCATCATACCCAAACTTTTCCTTTACGTAACTGATATTTACCATCTCCAATTTTCGTCATTAATTAAACCCTAAAAATGCAATTTACCAAAACGCCCTCCTGGGATGCCAGTTAGGCCTAAAATTGCCTCGGGACCCAAACTAAACCCTCGGGTACACTATTTTGACTATCTCGACCCTTCCAGACTCAATAGCGCACTCGAAATGGTTATACAAATTACTTAAAAATAATTTACTTCTTTTATCCATTAAATTAGTCCGACACGACTCACACGCGCGTTCCGACTTAATATACTAAACTATCACGTTTCACACTCTCGACAATTTATAAATTCATAATTCCATATTACATATCCACACAGTAATATTCAATAAATTTTTCATCAATAAGTATTAACCCTTGGCACGCTAGTTAATAATTATTTTAATTCGGGTTAATTGATTAACAAATTAATTTCTCACCTTTTTAATTTAATTAATCCAACAATAATAATAAATCTCATAATTATTTAATATCATAAAAAATACGGGGTGTTACACTCAATTCCTTTGTTTTGATTGGTTAAGGGAAACGTGTGAGTTGTTGTCTTAAAAAGCGCACTAACATATCTCTAAACTAAATTAATCTCGAGGCGCACATGGTAAATTAATGAGTGATTCGGACAAAGAAGTAGGCCATCGTTTGTTACCCAAAAATATTAACCATAAAAAGTTGGGAAAAATTCCTTTTACTAACCCAACTTGAGCCTAATAAAAAATTTCTTTTTCGTTTGATAACCTGAAAAAAACCATATATCCCGGAATTGTAAAAATTAGAAATTTCATCAATAAAGTCCAAAAAGTGCATAAAAAGGGGCCAGAAAAATAAAAGCAAAATATGCTCAACAAAAAAATAGCAAGAAAAGGAAGATGTGAAAAATAGAAAAAAAAGGAAAAAAAATGAAAAGAAAAATGAGCAAAAGCCCGAAAATCACTAATGGACATCATAAGAACATTATCCAATTCTGAATATCCAAACACTCCTAATTTTGCCAAATACACCTCAAAATCCAAAAAAGTCCTAACCGAGTTCGAATTGTGAATTTAATTATCGTGTGGAGAGCTAATACATGAAAAGAAAATAAGAGAGATCAATTGGTGTGAAAAGGAGATGATGTTTCCTGTTTTTTATTGATCGTATTCCGATGAAGAGATCTTTTCACTATATAAAATTTTCGTCTTCCAAATTTGTGTGTGTGACCTTGTGTCCATTGCATTTACTATTTATATCACGCATACTGAGAGAAATATCCATACTCCGAGTGATTTGTTTGTGAGAGCATCCCGTGAGCATTTGAATCAAAATGAATTTTCAGAAAGTAATGTAATGATCAATCGGTGGAAATTTGCGGTTAAATTTTTGGCTTCGCACACACACACGACAAATTGAGACTTGTAAATATGAATTTATGGTGACTATTTTTTAGAAATTTAAATCGTATAGTTTTTAAGTATTTTGAACTTTCTTTGAGTCGACAACGAATTTTGTGGGTATATTCACTGCAAATGCTCACGAGACACAACTCGTCCTACTAGGGTAACCTAGGGGTTTAAAGGCTTATTGCACACGCTAAACCAATCGCTTGCCCGCAAAAGAGGTATTATATCCCAATAAACGGTTTTATAAGAGTTCGTTCATGTTTTGATTTTTTTTACATTCCTTATGATGATCAAAGTTCTAAGTTAGGGGGTTTGATTAGGCATAAACTCTTCGTCTTTATCCTAGCAATATAGAGTCTTTTAACTTTTTGCACTATGTAATTCGAGTTGATTTATCTCGTATCATTCTTACTAACATTTTCTAACGATTTCTCCGAGTTTTGTGTATTTCTCATCGATCTTGCAAGTATTTAGTGCACGCAAAGAATGAAAGAAACTGGAAGAAAGAAAGAAGATAATGGAAGAAAATTCAAAGGGAAAAAGAATAATTTTACATTTGGAATTCAGAAGAGAATAAAAGTTGAACACCCCGAGTCTACAAGCATGTCGGAAGAAATGACATCCAAATTCGAGTCCCGAATTTAAAGTTATGAAGCTTCGAAGTTGAGAGAAAGTCACAAGGAAGAAAAAATGTTCTGAAAGAACAAAGCCGAACCCATGAAGAGGAAAATGAATTGGTCCGGTGTTGGAAAATATTCTCTATAAGCATAACAGAACCGAACCAATGATGAGAAAAATGAAAAATCTTCTGTATAAGTCAAACCGAATCGATGCCCTTGGCCCGGATCGATTCGGCTGTAGAATATTTGAATTTACCTTCTACAAAATTAGAGTTGTGCGTGGATCAAACTCTTGTAAAAACGTAGTGTTTTTATTCCAACTTGTTACCAGACATAAGGGAGTTCCTTTTTGCATAGTTTTAGAGAGAGAAATAAGTTAAGAACCCTAGGATTTCAAGTTTACAACTTTATGATTTTCAATTTCAGAATTCTGCAGTAAACTTTGTTTTTTCTTCTTCCTTAGTGTTGGAATTGATTACTTCGTGCATGATTTGTTTGTTTCCAGTAGTTTTTCAATGTTTTTTTCTTATCTAGGTATATTTTCATAATGATTTTGAATACATGCACAGTAGAAAACATTGATTTAGTTAATTGAACCATGTTAGGTTAGATTTTTAAGGGTTGAGATGCATGAATCCAACCCGATGTAGTTTGCATGATTATAAAATTAGTTCTCTGAATTAAATAAATGATTGAATCGTGTTGTGTAATAGTCATAACCATCGTATGAATTTTAACATCGTTTTCCGTAGGAAACCGGGGTGTTTAATAATGATGCAAGTGGCCATCACGGGCAGCACCGGTGGGAGAGAGATACATCCCATCGGGAAGGCTGCGTCGTGGTCTCGTACCCTTCTTGGGAAGGTTGCTTTGATCGTCGTGGGTGTGTGGGTAAATGTGAAGAGATAGAGTCGCCAACCTATTTTTCACAAAATAGGCCAAATAATATGTTTTCGCTTCGAGAGAGCGGCATCAAGGACAAACTGATGCATACGAAACCAATAGTTCGAAGGTCTGGGGGCTAAGTTACGAAATATGAAGGTGTTAGACACCCATTTCTCCCTTTTGATCTCTCATGGGCTAGTGTTATTATTTTTCTATATATACCCATGAAGTGCGTGTGCGTGTTTATATAATGGAGATCGGAATCGTTCAACTCATACCATGGATAAGGTAGAGTGAGGTCATCCATAGGAATGTTCCCAAAATAATATATATATAAAGTATGATTTGTGCGTTCATCACGATATTAATCATTATTAGAAAACGATAATATGTGTTGAATGAAATGCAAACAAGCATGATATATATATATATATATATATATATATATATATATATATATATATATATATATATATATATATATATGTGTGTGTGTGTGTGTGTATATGTATATGAAAATGGGAGATTTAAGAAAATTAGGGAAATTGAGAAAATTTGAAAAATTGGACTCGATCCTCCGATTTTAATCCGAGATGCCTACGTAGCCTATAAAGGCATCAAAGTCCATGTAGTTCGGATGTAGCATAGGGGTGGGGTTTATCCCATAGATTCGAACGAAATTTTATTATATGTGTATGTTTAGAAAATGTGTTGTTTTGGTTTTGGAAAAAGTGTGATGGATAATTTCGTTCGGAATTTACGGGTATGACCCTCTTTTATTTATTTTTGGGATTTTTTTGTAGAAAATAAAGAATAGGAAATATACTAATAAAAGTGTAGATATTAATGTGTATGAACTAAAGTAAGAACTAGATTATGAATCTAATGTTTATTATGCAAAAACAAGGAATTTGAAAGGATAGGGAAGGAATTGGACCTTCTTTGAAGCTTGATCTTTGATCTTGGATGAACACCCTTGAGTGTTGATGAATGTTTATGAGAGAAAAGGATATTGGCCATATTGAGTATGAAAAGGATGGGAATGTAAGCTTGGATGGAACTTCACATGAGGAACTTCGCTAATTTCGAGGAAATGTTATTGAGATCACGGATGCTGATGGATCTGTTATCTGTCTTGGGAATGAGGTCATGGCCCATATTTATAGGGTCAGGGGGTGTCGATCATTCTACCCCAGGGGGTGCCTATCATCATGTGACCCAAGACAATGTGTCGATAGGCAGGGATCTGGACCTGCCAATTGACAGTCCCGTGCAAATTTTCTCAGAAAAATGGTTGTAGAACACAAATCACTTATCCGAATCTCACACGGGTCATACCATTATAAAAGTATTCCAGAGACCTTTAAGAGTCCTTTGGACCTCTCCCGAGTATGAGTATTGACTTTGGGTCAAATGTTGCTCGGAAGCGCACGTCTGTCTTTTGGACGAGAGATCATCAGACGGAAACAGATCGTTCGTCCGCATGGTAAGTTAGAATTTTGCACAGGGTGGACCGTGGGAAAGGTTAGGATATATACTTTGACATTCCAAAGAGTTTTGCTCGGTTTGAAAGGTTGACCTTTTTCAACCGCGGCTCGAAAGCGCTCGGGGACCTCTCGGAGTAAAACGGATCGTTCGTTTGTATTGTAGGTCAGAATCGTGCACGGGGTGGACCGTTAGAATGGTTATTGAGTGACCTTCAATGATTGATTTAGTATCGTTCGAGCTATAGAGTTGACTTGGTCAAACGGAGCCCAGGAGCACCTGGTGGCCTCCGAATCAAGTTTTGGGGGAAAACTGATCGTTCATCCGAACGATTATATTATTTTTCACATGGGGTGTGCACTGTTGGAAAGGGGTTTTAGTTCCCTTTGAAGATTAAAAGAGATTTCGCTCTGATGGTGAAGTTGATTGGGGTCAATTCAGGGCCCGGGAGTGCCCGTTGGCCTCTGAATCGATCTTCAGTAGTAAAATGGTATGTTCGTCCGAACCATTATGTCAATTCGTGCACGGGGTGGACCGTTGGAATGTTTATTCAGAGCCTTTAAAATATTCAAAGAGATTTTGCTCTGACGATAGAGTTGATTGGAGTCAAACGGGCCCGGGAGCCTCTAGATCGGTACTCGGAGTGCGACCTAGGGTTTGCAGTGAGATGAGGAGGTGATAGGGACCTAAGGGGAGGCTTAGGGGGTCCTAGAATGTGGTGTCTATAGAGTCCCTTGACGGGTGAGCTTGGAAGAAGTGATAGCCATCGAATAGACACCACATGATAGAGGTCGATTCTTTGGACCTAAGGGATAAGGATGACTGATTCAGAGGGTAGAGGTTGATGCTGAGGACGTAAGGATGATGTTGGGGTGAACGATTATAAGGACTTAGAGGAGGTGAGCAGTAAGGAGGCGACCAATTCAGCAAGTCGGGGTTAGTTCTGAGGATCTAAATTATAGAGACCAATTCTGCGGGTCGAAGCTAATTCTGCGGGCCTAAGTAGAAGCAACCGATTCACTGAAGAATGCGACAGTGTGATAATTGATTAAATTAAATTCATAAGTTTCCAAGTACCCCTTATTTAATTAGAGTCCCTAGACATGCATCTAAGGTGCGTGTGTCAACCCATAAATAAATAAAGCATGTGACACAGTAAATATGCTGAGACTCAGATTTCAGGAAAAAACCCCTTTCGGGTAAAACCTTTATTTCACTATGAATATATAAATCACAACTTACAATTACATACAGAAATCTGCAATGGATCAACTCGCAGCCAACCCACAAAGTCACGCAGTCTTGAACTCAGCAAGAGAATACACGCAACACCCTCCAAGGACTCGCAATCCAAACAACAAAGGAAGAACCACAGCTCTCCTCAATGACACGCAGCCATAAAACTTTTGTAGAGACTCCCTCAGCAATGACACGTAGCCCTCAGTTGCAAAGATCTCCCCACAAAGGTTGAACAATAGCAAAGATTGAATTCTAGGGTTCCAAAAGATTCACAAAAGTAATTGGGATTTTTGTGTGTGAATCAAAAGATGTTTGGCACATCAAAAATCGAAGTCTTGTTGTGTTTGAACTCTTAAAAAATGTTTTCTCAAAGACTTGGAAAAAATACCACCGAAATAGGTATATATATAGGAAATATAAGTTGGTGGAAAAATAACTCATGAAACTGTTCGAGTTTATCCCAGGCGGACCGGTCCGGCTTGGAGGCGGATCGGTTCGACCTCGGATCGGTTCTTTTTTAAAATAGGCCTCTTCGGTTCGCAATCGTTCTGTGGTTCACTGGTGCCAAGTGGATCGGTCCGGTAGGTAGGCGAACCGGTCCGGGGGAAGATCGGTTCATTTAATATGGGCGGACCGGTCCGGCTTACCAGAAAATAAAAAATATTTTAAAAGCCTCATTTTGCTTGAAAAAACTTACTTCTTATTTTTATAAAAATTATTTTATGAAAATTTCCCAATACTAGGTATGAACTTTAAGGAACTTAAAAACAAAACTTTACCAAGTTCATTCTTGCAGAGGCTATGATGTTGAAGACGCTTTGATATTCAGATCCGTTGTTGTAGATGCGATCTTGAATTTCTTCAACGGTTTAGCGGCGTACGACATACAAAATGATAATGGATAAAAATGTCCTTACATTCACCGGGTCAAAGCCAATTCTAAGGGCTTATTCAAGGGTGACCAATTATGAAGGTGAAAGCCAATTTTGAGGGATTAAGATAGCAGTGACCAATTCTGAGGGTCATAGCCAATTCTACGGGCTAAAGTACAATCGACCAATTCTGAGGGTTTAAGATAGAGATGACCAATTCCAAGGGTCGAAGCCAATTCTGTGGGCTTAAGTTAGGGTGACCAATTATGTGGGTCAAAGCCAATTCTGAGGGCTTAAGTAGAGGCAACCAATTCTGTGGGTCAAAGCTAATTCTTAGGGCTTATGCAGAAGTGAAAAATTATGTGGGTCAAAGCCAATTCTATGGGCTTAAGTAGAAGCGACCAATTCTAAGGGTCGAAGCCAATTCTGATAGCTTATGTAGAAGTGACCAATTCTGCGGGTCAAAACCAATTTTATGGGCTTAAGTAGAAGCGAACAATTCTGAGGGTCGAAGACAATTCTGAGGGCTTATTTAGAAGTGACCAATTATGCGGGTCAAAGCCAATTCTATGGCCTTAAATAAAAGTGACCAAATCCTGAGGGTTGAAGCCAATTCTGCGGGCTTATTTAGGGGTGACCAATTCTGCGGGTCAACGCCAATTCTGAGGGCTTAAGTAGAAGCGATCGATTCTACTGGTCGAAGTTAATTCTGTGGACTTAAGTAAAAGTGACCAATTATGTGGACTTATGTACAGGTGGCCGATTCTATGGGTCAAAGCCAATTATGCGGGCTTATGTAGAGGTGATCGATTCTGCAGGTCGAAACCAATTAGGAGGGATTATGTTAGGGGTGACCAATTTTGCGAGTCGAAGTTAATTATGTGAGCTTAAGTAAAAGCGACCAATTATGCGGGTGGAGGCCAATTCTGAGGGCTTAAGATAAGAGAGATCAATTCTGAGGGTCGAAGAAAATTCTAAGGGCTTAAGTTAGGAGCAACCAATTCTGCGAGTCGAAGACAATTCTGCGGGCTTTAGTTTATTTTGGGAAGTTTGGGGACTCCACTGGGGATGTGTAATCTTTCTCTGGGGGGTTGGGGAAGCATTTGATTTTAGGTTTCACTGGGGTAGAGGGAATGATCCGAGGATTTTGAGATGGGGAATTTTTGGAATTTTGGAGCGTCCTCTAGAGACAATGCTAGGGATAAGTATTTTCAAGAATTCTGTTGGGGATGTAAAAAAACATTTTTCTTGGTGAAAAAGTATCTAAAATTAATTTGGTGATTTTAAGAATTTTGGGGGGATTTTTTGGTATTTTTTGGACTTTTTGTACGAAATTTTAAAGGGGGTGCCGACCGACATAGATGGAGAGGTGCCAAATGGCAGTGGAAAGATCTTTTGGGGTGCCTCAAGCTGGTGGAGGGATAGTGCAGATTGGTGGTGGCAGGGAGATGCCGATTGACATGGCCCTTAGCCTCCTATAAAAAACGGGCGGGTTTTCCTCTTTTTTCACAATTTTTTGACTTGCCTTCTTTTGCAATTACCTTCTGTAAATCGTTTCGACATTCCAAAGTCAAGATATGTCTTAGTTTTCAAGTAGTGCTACTCACATGGCATGGCTTAGTGACGACGATTGGGCAGGGTTAGAGTGGACGGCTAGGGTGCCCCTTTCACTGGGCAGCGAGAACTCATTTAACTCATTTGAGCCAGTGGTGGATGATCGAATTCTTCTATATGAGCCCTTGTGCATCGTTCTTCTAGGGTGGTGAACCCTGATGGCTATGTACCTTTGGTATTCTTTACATTTTTTCTTGATGAGATTGCTTTATTTCTTGAGTTTGACAATGGCTTTCTTTATTTCTTCGACAGTCCGATGTCTCCATGTTGACTATATATGCTCGAGGGACCACGTGGCTTAAAGATGTTTGGGAGCATATTCCATCTATTGTGGTGTGTTTGATGGTGTCATCAGCCCGCTTTGGTAGAGTAGCATTTGTTCTGGATGAGACTCTCCATTCTACGGCCATACTGTGTGCTCTGGGGGAGAGGTGGTGGGACACTACCCACACCTTCTATTTTGGCTTTGGGGAGATGAAGGTGACTCCCATTAATGTGTGAAAGCTGCTAGGGCTGGACTGTAATGTTGCTCAGATTGAGATGGACAGGACGTTGAGGGTTACGTTGGAGGCAGTGATGGCAGCCTTAGGTGAAGTGGAGAGGGTGCTCTCTAGGTACTCTCTTTGTTTGTCTCTGTTGAGGGAGATGTTGTTGAGGAGGAGGATCGATGAGAGCGACGGGCAACAGGTGCATCACATGGCGCGCTTATTCATTATGTTGGTGCTAGGAGGTTTTCTGGCGGCGACGAGTCGTGACATCGTGCACATGTGGTTTTTACCATTTTTTAGGGTGTTCTCGGACATCTACCTTTATGACCTGAGGTACACTTTGTGTTTCTTTGTCTTTTGATTTCCTGATTCCTTTCTTTTGGTTTCAGACTTGAATGATTTTATTTTTTTTACTTTCTTTTATAGTATATCCGGGTCGCCTCCACTTGGCTGAGGGATATTAGGGATTGGATATCTTCGAATACTGCCCATATCGGTGAGGTGGTTCTGATTCCTTCTTTCTTGGTGCCGTCTGCCTTGTCCGTGGAAGGGTAGAGCTCTAAAAGTTATGGTACATCGTCTCGCCGTAGGGGGAAGAGGGTGCGTTGTAGGGATGGAGACTCTTGGAGATAGAGAATATATAGAAAGAAGAGTGAGGACGAGAGTTTGTAGGGGAGAGAGAGAGAGAGAGAGAGAGAGAGAATTGTGTTCGGGCTAAGTCCCGTTGTTTTTTCTATTTTTCTTGCAAGATATCAATGTAATAAAGAAAAAATATATGCAAATAAAGATGAAGTTTTTATTAATTACTGCTTCAGTGATAAATTCACATGCTCTTTTTACTTTGCTACTGAGACCGTAAAAAGAATTTGAAAATTTATTTGAGAAGGATTTTATTTTAAAATGGGATAAGTAAAATCATGAGGAAATTCTAAATTTCCTTTAAGATAAAAATTATTTTTATTATTTTTTTTATTTTGACAAAAGAGGAAAAAGAGAATTTTCCCAAAATAGGGGGTTGTCGATCGGCATGACCCATGTCCTGCCTATCGGCACATCAGTCCAGTCCAATCAATCTAAGGCTTTGATTGCACTTTCTTCAATTGCTTGGTACTTGGTGGGTCGAGTTTTACTCTGATTTCTACACGGTTTATTGTCTTTTCTTGAGAGTTTTCAAGTATCAATAGGGGTCACTACACCAAAAACAACAATTTGGCACACCCTGATATTAAAAATCTAGCATAGTTTAAAATTGTGCCAAATTCTGGCACAGTTTAATGACAATCTGGCACACCTTAAAATAGTGCCCAAATTTGGCCATGTTTTAAAGTGTGCCAAAATTGAGTAAACTTGACTAAGATATAAAGTACCCTAAAAAAATTCACACCACTCTCACTTTGGAAACCCGCTCTCTATTCCCGCTCATCCCTCTCTCAGAGCTCTAACCTCTCCGTTCATCACTTTCTTTGTCTCTCTCTCTCTCTCCGGTCAGAGCTCTCTCTCTCCTTGCTACCTTCGGAGCCTCTATCATCCACAAAACCAGGTATTTAATTTTAGTTTCTAATTGGTATTGAATACAATTAGTATATGATTTCATTTCATATCAAATTTCCCTCTACGAATCTCTGTTTGAACTCAAATATGAGTTCATCCACGAAGGTAATTACTAGGTATACATGTTCCATTTTTCATTTCATTTTACGGACTTTATTTCTAGGTTTTCATTTAGTGTAATCTTTAGCATTTTCTTCTGTCATTTGTAATATGTTTTACGATATTAGTTTTAATTTTTTAAGAATTTATTAAATTTGGTACCGAACACAATTTTTTTCAATATAAGCTTTGATTTCTATATTTTTTTAATCTTTGTTTTCATTTTCAAGAATCTAATGAATTTCATATTCAACACATAGAAATCTCAGTTTTAAAATACTTTTACGTTGTTGCGCACTAAGTATTTTCTAAAATGTCAAAAGAAAGGAATTTTTTCTCTAAATAGCATACAATTGATGCACACTTGTTCGTTGCGCACTAAGCTGGTGAGAATTGCAATCAAAGTGATGATGGTTCAAGGTTTATGTCCTTAAGAAAAAGGAAGTTTGCTTATTATATTAACTACTTTTTATTGTTAATGTTTCCTATTGATGTTTCTGTAAAATTATAAATCAAATGTTGAGTTTTAACAAGTAGTTATTTTCTTTTTCTTTTTTCAGCTGTTTTAGGTTGCACGCCGATTGTTTGGTAAAATGTCCAAGTGAGCATTCTAATTTCTTTACTTACATTGCATATTGGATCTGTGATAGGTTCAACTCTGTTTGGAGGTGACTTGATGTTTATATCTTTGGTTCTAAATTATGTTGTGTCCTTTAAACGAGAGATTTTTATTCTTCAACCAAACTACGAACATCTGTCCTCGTGTGACAGATACAGTTGTGAGTTTTGTTGCTTTACTATTTGAGCTCCTTTTATATGGAAGGTAAAAACTCCACCACAACGTGTAATCTAGCTATGATGTGTAATAAATTATCTTAGTAATATAAACAGCATTTGCACATAAGTCAATGTTGACACATGTCAATGTTGGCCCATTCCCTTTCACACATGTTTTCATTCTTATTAACATTCCATTTCGAATCAATGCAATCGATTCCAAAACAGATTGATTATTTGGATTTTATGAAACAATGTGTTTAGTATTTTAGTTCTTCTTAATGTTGCCAGCATCCTTATTTTTAAATATGACCATCACATGTTTAAATGTATGTCTACAAAGGATTTTTTTTATAACTGTTACTATATGGAACAATGCATTTCAAAATTTTATTCACAGCAGTTTAGAAATTCTTATATGACTTTTGTGCAAGTATCTTATTCATTTGCTTCCAGATTTGAATTTCAATTTTGCATCTCTCCTTCATGACCGTTAGCTTCACCATATCCAAGTCACAAATTCTACTTAACGCTTTTTTTGCCAACATCAAAGTATGTTAGTCCAGATCTTATGGAGAACTTATTTCATTATTCTATTAGATGTAGTATTGGGCATTTCACTTATTTCATTATTCTAATAGATGTGGTATTTCTTTATTCTATTATAGAGAGAGAGAGAGAGAGAGAGAGAGAGAGAGAGAGAGAGAGAAATTTTATTACTCTTATAATCTACATATATGTTCCACTTGTCTTATTAAACCCTTCCCAGTCCCACCAAACTTTTTATTGAATTAGTAAAGAAATTTCATTCTAAGAGAATGATAAATTATTTATTTGAGATATCTTCAAATCTTTTGTTGGTTAGCCTTGAGGAGGATGTAAAACCAACTAATTTGAGTTCTTTTAGAACTTTCGTTTGTGATACACTTGAGGCTAATGAAAAGTTGTTTATATGGGTTCTTTAAAACAAAGAACAAAAATGGTGATTATTCACAATGTTCTTGTTTGAAACTAAGTGCCCAATAGGCGGTGTGAGGGTGATTATTCACAATGTTCTTCTAATTATAACAACCACTAATGTCAACTTTTATTCCTACACTAGTGGAGTTATAATTAGAAGGCCCTTGTTATCCTTGACCTTGAAGGATACATGTCCTACAAAATAATTAATGTTGGATCCCACTAGTGGGATTTACCAAAAGTTAAAAAACTATTTGAAATTTTTTATGAATAGGCCTAGCCCCCATGTTTTCTATCTTTATCCTAATAAATACGCATGTTTAATCATTACAAATAAGGGTTTGACTTCATCATACACACATTTAGGAATTTTTGCACTGAGTTCGTAATTCACGATTTGAGTGCGGGGGTCATAACCCTAGGGTGACGAGTAGGTTTGAAAATAGAGTAGTTAAAAATAGTGTGGGCAGGACATTTACGAGTGCCACAAGATCTCTAATTTAACTGTTGGGTCATAGTGGTTGGTGATCAAATTGTCCATACCATAAGACCCCATTGAGACTGACGAAGAGGGTGGGATAGGATGAGAGTTATCACATCCGAACTGGATAAAATAATCCCACCGATAACAGCTGACGTGATAAAAGGCTTACCTAGAATAACTTATTCCACCTTAAATTCAATCTCAGGATAGAGTTTCCTACCCACCTCCTCTTTATTGAAACAAATATGGAAATCATATTTCTTCCCAAATAATATTACTTAAAACAAAATTGTTTCTCAGTATATAAATAATATATTTCATTCATCATTTGGTAGATGAAAGACATCTACGTGCCTATACATCTAGGATTCATTTGAGATCGCGTAACTATTCCAGCCACATGACAAAGAGCATTGCTTATGCTTTGACACAATCCATTAATAAGAGCCAAAAAAGTGTGCATGCTTGGAACAAACAGCTTTGTTTTCATGTACTTCCACATTTTAAGAGCCACTTCAAGCTCATCCTTCTCGCAAAACATCTTTATCATCATAGTATACGTGTTTGCATTTGACTCACAAACCTTGATCATCCTTCGAAAGACCTTAAAAGCCTTATCGATCTCTCCACATTCTATCAATCCGTTTAGAATGATATTATATGTCCTCGAATTTGGGGCCACACCCTTATCATTCATCTCATTCAAATCCCTATTGAAATTGTGGAACTTGTTCACTTTACAGAAAGAACTAATCAAGACATTATAGACTGCGAGGTTATCTTTGACTCCATTCCTTTCCATTTCAAGGAATGTATCGACAACATCTTTTATCAGATTGTCTATCCCATATGTATGAACGAAAACACTATATATGATTGAAGAGGGACCACATTCCCTGGAACACATGTCCTTAATAATGCTGACGGCTTCATCAACCCTCCCGGCTTTGCAAAGAATGTAAACCATTATGTCGTCTGTCACAATATCAGGGTGACAACTCACTTTAAACATACATCTAAAAATTTCTCTGGATTTGGGCAAATTAGGATCCATTCCCCACCTCTCAAGTAATATGCTATAAGTTTTCGAATCGGGAAGAAATCGATCTTTCGTATTATCAAATATCTCGTGGGCTTTTCAAACATTTTTCGACTTGCATAAAGCACTCAACAAGGTCTTAAAAGCAGCCCAATTTTTTGGACATACAGGAAATCCTAGTATGGATAAAGTGGTATTGGAGGGTATTGAACCCTTCATCTTCAAGGCAATGCTTCAATTTATTTACTCGGATAAGCTTCCAAATCTACAAGAAATTACTGGTTCGACCTCTACGAGCAAATCTATAATTATATTGCAGCATCTGATGGCTGCTACATACATACATAGCAATATTACTGCTATACACCTATAACTGCTATATAGCTGCATTAATGTTATATAACTACTATATAGATGTTACATAACTGCATATAGCTGATATATAGCTGTAATAGATGATCATTTTATTATGGGGTTATAGAGCAATTGCGTGTGTTTTATGGCTTGTGTTGTTAGTCTCATTCGAGTTTCTAAAATTAAAGAAACAAATGATTCAATTCTTGATTGATCCTTAAATAGAACTGAAATATTTGATATTATTGTTAGAAGAATTCTAAAGTGCATGACCCAAAATCATGTGACTATATGAATCTTATTGTAATAGCTGTAATAGGAATAACCTACTCACTCATGATGATGATTTTTTAACCATTAAAACAATGAGCTGAATATAATTCCGGGAATTTGCCTCATTCTTATTGTATGATGATGATATATAGTTGCTAATGGTCGTTTGGTTGCCATGAGTCTCACAGAGGTCATTTAGTCCCCACCTAAATGAACTAAGGAATGAAAGATTGAGTGGGAAAGGACTCAAAATTAACCAAAATTCTAGTAATCTACCATCAATACTTGGTCAAAGCGATCATGGTTCGTCTTCAATATAAAATCCTAAATTTTTTTTTTCGGAGAGTTAAGAGTTGTCAATGATGCGAAAGTGGTACACTTTTGGTTTCTTATCTTTTTCTTTCTCTCTATCTTATTGCTCGAGGACTAGCAACACTCTGTTTGGGGGTGGTGTGATAAGCACCCAAAAGTGTACATTTTATACCCCGAATAGACGTATTTTAGTCGCTAATTCTTGACAATATGGGTCTCATGCGCGTTAATGTTTATTTTGTAGGTCAAATGCATGTTGCGGTGTTCAAATGCTCAAGTCAAGGAAATTGCAACAAATATGGGGCTAATTACCTTGCCCCGTAACCTCACATGAGCCTAAACATGTCCCTAATTCCCCTATCCCGAACCGTGTGTGTTTGGCTTGTCCCCTTATATTTATTTTATTTTTTTAATTTTTTTTTGTTGGGTCATTTATTTTTTAGAATTTTTATTTTATTTTATTTTATTTTATTATTTTGAGTCGTGTTTATTTTCGGATTTTTTTATATTTTATTTGCGCATTGAGAATTATTTCTTTATTTTTCTTTATTTATTTTTAGTTTTTAGTTAGTTTATTTTTATTGTTTTATCTTATTTGTTTTTTAGATTAGTTTTATTTATTTTATTTTATTTTATTTTTAGTTTTTAATAGCCTAGGATTTTATTTTTTTAGTTTTAATATTTTTTTTTTTTGTTTTATTTTTAAGTTAGATTTTATTTTTTTAGTTTATTTAATTTTTTTTAAGGGTATAATCTAAATACCACACACACATTAACATGCACACACCTACACCCTAACACTACCTATCTTCATCCTCACCTACACCTTAACTTCCTACACCTCACCTACACACTAACCCCACCCAACCCATCTTCAACCTTCCAACACACACCCTTTCTCTCTCCTCCATTATCAACACAAACCCAAACCACTACCCTAACACTATCAACCCCATAAAAATTCCAACATCACAATGCCCATCTCCCATCCCTTAACAACCAAACCCGGAACCCGAGTAAAAACCCGCGGCCAAAAACCCCAAACCCGCCACCAGCTGTCCATCCAATCCCTACCCGCGACCAAAAACCACTTCCAGCCTTATACCTTCGGTAAAACCCGACGCCTGTCCGGAATTTTACCACCATCGTAGATAAAATCGGACCCGACTCAAACAACTCCATAACCCGGATGCTCCGATCCCCAACCCGACGCACCAACCTTCGACGTAGCCCACCAGCCCGTGTCCGACCATGCTAAATTGAAACCCGATTTTACAATTCACATACCCATTTCAAGCCACAAGAACCCACCCCAAACCAAGACCCGAGTTTGCCCACCCAAAACCGAAACCCCATTCAAAGCCCTTACACGATTTCTCCCTCCGCCAAATCCCAAACAAAGCCAAAGCAAATAAAACACCACATGTGTTTTAAACCCATTTTCCCTTATTACCCCCAACTACCATTTTTAACCTAATACCCAAAATACCCTCATGAGCAATCTGATTTTTATTCCTTCGCACATGACACACCCAAACCACATGCACACCCAAGCTAATTCCTAATTTACCCTTAGCTATATGCCTACTATTTAAAGAAGATGAAGACCATTCAACAAGGATTTAATTGTAGAGATAATTTTAGAGAGAGTTAGAGTAGAAAATAAATTAGGGTAAACAATTTTTTGTAAATAGTTTTTTTCTATTAGAGATTAGTGAGTGATAAATTTGTGAGAAATTCAATTGAGTGTGTTTTTATTATTAAATCATTTGGATGCTCAAATTGAATGGATGATGTGCCAATTCAAGGATTGGAGTTCAATTTCACTTCATGAGATTGGTTTTGATTGTTCTCTTCTCTTCTATTTTATTTCATTAGCCTTTGATTATTTGATTATCTTGTTTAATATGATGTTAGGCTAAATCCCCTTTCAAGGGATGGGGTGAACCCTTATTTGATGTTATTTTGATTTAATGATTTTGATTAATTGAAAATTCCCTTTGAATGTTAATTTTGATCCCTCACCCTTAAATTTACGCCTCGAGAGAGGGTAAATGATTTTCGAGAGAAAATCAAAATTCTAGTTATAATACTCATTTTATATCCGAACTAGAGATAGGGGTTTCTTAAGGGTGGTATTATTACTTGAATTTCAACTCTATTTTCATTTTCTAAGATGTAAATAAATTTTGATTAATCGATCCTAGCAGGTGATTAATTAAAAGGAGTGTAGATCTATTTTCTAGAGTTGTGGGAGGTTAAACTTAATTTTCTAAAAGATTCCTATTAAAATTACACTTGCAACGAGAGTTGGTTTGTAAATTTGATATTAATTTGGGAGAATTCAAATAATTAAATTAATTAGTTAGAATAGCTAAAATTTGTGGTGTAATCACATTCCTTGATTGTTCTCACATTTACTTCCTCACTTATTCTAGTGTTAGACTTTGTTCATTATTTTTAGTTACTTGTTTTGATCTTTGATGTTAGTTTAGTGTTATTTCACCAATCACTACTAAAAATTGTTTTAATATTAAAAAGGGCATAAAAAGTAGAAAAAACAAAAAAAAACCCAAAAAGAAAATAAAAGTGAATTACAATAGTTTTCCCCTCACTTTACCCCCTTGATATGGATTGACATCCTTACTTACCTATATTATAGTTTGATATATTTTTGTGTAGGTGATAAAGGTTTTGATTAACTTGGCTTTCAAACATCAACTACACACAAAAGTAAAGTTATAAAGTTGCCCCCTTGAGCTAATGACTCGACCTAATATCTCAAAAGACATTAACAGGAAGATTAATAATATCAATATACCCTTTGGAAAGTAAAAATTTTCTTAATACTTATTATGTATAAGCCAAACTCATGTCAAACACCATTGATATATAAATCATTTATGTTAACGTGTAACCCAAACTTAACAGATTTGGAGTTAAATATGACGAGTCCAGAGTGTTAGGTGCTACCAGTAAAATAGTTTAGGTGGGTAGCTATCAAACCCGAAAACATTAAGGAGGCTTAATGTAATTAACCCTTATTTAAATTAATCATTTAAACAAGACTAAGTGCCCACTGAATTGGTCTCAACTATTTAAATCAGCCCCCAAACGACCCCGTAAGAGGCACTAACACCTCGTACGGGACCAATGTAACTCGTAGGAACTAACCACATAGTCACGGGCCTTTAGGTTTGAGAATTATTGAAAAATATATAGATTAGGCTTAGAAACAAGCCATTAAAGGGTGAAACCCAAACCGTCCCCCAAGCGGCCCCGTAAGAGGCACTAACACCTCCCACGGGATCAATGTAACTCGTAGGAACTGACCGCGTAGTCACGAGCCTCTCGATTTCAGAATATGACGATAATTTGAAAATATATAGCTTAGGATTAGAAATAAAACGACCCCATGGGAGGTACGAACACCTCGCACAGGACCAATATATCTTGTAGGAACTGACAGTGTAGTCATGGGTCCCCAGTTTGAGAATATGATGATAATTTGAAAATACGTAGATTAGGCTTAAAAATAAGTCGTTAAAGGGTGAAAACACAAACCAACTCCCAAACGACCCCGTGAGAGGCACGAACACCTCGCATGAAACCAATGTAACTTGTAAGAACTGACCGTTTAGTCACGGGTCTCCCGGCTTGAGAATATGACGATAATTTGAAAATATGTAGATTAGGCTTAAAAATAAGTCGTTAAAGGGTGAAAACCCAAACCAGCTCCCAAACGGTCCCGTAAGAGGCACGAACACCTCCTACGGGATAAATGTAACTTGTAGGAACTGATCGTGAAGTCACGGGTCTCCCAGTTTGAGAATATGATGATAATTTAAAAATATGTAGATTAGACTTAAAAATAAGCCGTTAAACGGTGAAAACCAAACCAGCTCCCAAACAACCCCGTGAGAGGCACGAACACCTCGTACGAGACCAATGTAACTTATAGGGACTGACCGCATAGTCACGGGTCTCCTGGTTTGAGAATATGATGATAATTTGAAAATATGTAGATTAGATTTAAAAATAAGCCGTTAAAGAGTGAAAACCCAAACCAGCTCCCAAACGACCCCGTGAGAGGCACGAACACCTCGCACGGGAACTGACTGCGTAGTCACAGGCCTCTCGATTTAAGAATATGACGATAATTTAAAAGTATATAGCTTAGGCTTAGAAACGCGCCGTTGAAGGATGAAAACCCAAACAAACCCTAAACGGGCCCGTAAAAGGCACTAACACCTCCCACGGGACCAATGTAAGTCATAGGAACTGACCGCGTAGTCGCGGGCTTCTCGATTTGAGAATATGATGATAATTTAAATATATATAGCATAGGCTTATAAATAGGCCGTTGAAGGGTGAAAACCCAAACTATCTCCCAAACGGCCCCGTGAGTTGTACGAACACCTTGTACGGAACCAATGTAACTTGTACGAACTGACCGTGTAGTCACGGGTCTCCCGATTTGACAATATGAATATAATTTGAAAATATCTGGACTAAGCTTAAAAATAAGTCGTTAAAGGGTGAAAACCCAAACTAGCTCCCAAACGGTCTCGTGAAACGCACGAACACCTCGCATGGGATTAATGTAACTTGTAGGAACTGACCGTGTAGTCACGGGTCTCCCAGTTTGAGAATATGATGATAATTTGAAAATATGTAGATTAGGCTTAAAAATAAGTCGTTAAAAGGTGAAAACCCAAACCAACTCCGGCCCTGTGAGACGCACGAACACCTCGCACGGGACGAATGTAACTTCAGGAACTGACCGTGTAGTCACGGGTCTCCGGATTTGATAATATGATGATAATTTGAAAATATATAGATTAGGATTAAAAATAAGTTGTTAAAGAGTGAAAACCCAAACCAACTCCCAAACGGCCACGTGAGACGCACGAACACCTTGCACGGGACCAATGTAACTTGTAGGAACTAACATTGTAGTCATGGGTCTCCCGGTTTGAGAATATGATGATAATTTGAAATTATGTATATTAGGCTTTAAAACAAGCCGTTAAATGGTAAAAATCCAAACCAGCTCCCAAACGGCCCCGTAAGAGGCACGAACACCTCCCACGGGACTAATGTAACCTGTAGGACTTGATCGTATAGACACGGGTCTCCCGATTTGTGAATATGATGATAATTTGAAAATATGTAGCTTAGTCTTAAAAATAAGACGTTAAATAGTGAAAACCCAAACCAGCACCTAAACGACCCCGTGAGAGGCACGAACACCTTGCACGGGACCAATGTAACTTGTAGGAACTATTCGCGTAGTCGCGGGTCTCCCGATTTGAGAATATGACGATAATTTGAAAATATATAGCTTAGGCTTAGAAATAAGCCGTTTGAGGGTGAAAACACAAATCAACCCCCAAACGGCCCCGTAAGAGGCACTTACACCTCCCACGGGACCAATGTAAGTCATAGGAACTAACCGCATAGTCACGGGCCTCTCAATTTTAGAATATGATTATAATTTAAAAATATAAAGCTTAGGCTTAGAAACAAGTTGTTGAAGGGTGAAAACCCAAACCAACCCCAAAATGGCCCCGTAAAAGGCACTAACACCTCCCACGGGACCAACGTAAGTCATAGGATCTGACCGCGTAGTCACGGGACTCTTAATTCGAGAATATGACGATAATTTAAAAATATATAGCATAGGCTTAAAAATAAGCCGTTGAAGGGTGGAAACCCAAACCAGCTCCAAAACGGCCCCATGAGAGGCACGAACACCTCGCACGGGACCAATGTAACTTATAGGAACTGACCGTATAGTCACGGGTCTCCCGATTTGAGAATATGACGCTAATTTGAAAATATGTAGATTAGGCTTAAAAAGAAGTCGTTAAACGGTGAAAACCCAAACCAACTACCAAACGGACTCATGAGAGGCACGAACATCTCGCACAGGACCAATGTAACTTGTAGGAACTGACCATGTAGTCATGGGTCTCGTGGTTTGAGAATATGAAGATAATTTGAAAATATGTAGATTAGGCTTAAAAACAAGTCGTTAAATGGTGAAAACCCAAACCAGCTCCCAAATGGCCCCGTAAGAGGCACGAACACCTCACATAGAACCAATGTAACTTGTAGGAACTGATCGTTTAGTCACGGGTATCTCAGTTTGAGAATATGATGATAATTTAAAAATATGTAGATTAGGCTTAAAAATAAGCCGTTAAACGGTGAAAACCCAAACCAGCTCCCAAACGGCCCCGTGAGAGGCACGAACACCTCGCACGGGACCAATGTAACATGTAGGAACTGACCATGTAGTCACGAGTCTCTCAGTTTGAGAATATGAAGATAATTTGAAAATATGTAGATTAGGCTTAAAAACAAGCCATTAAAGGGTGAAAACCCAAACAACCTCCCAAACGATCCCGTAAGAGGCACGAACACCTCCCACGGGACAAATGTAACTTGTAGGAACTGACCGTGTAGTCACGGGTCTCTCAGTTTGACAATATGATGATAATTTGAAAATATATAGATTAGGCTTAAAAATAAGCCGTTAAACGGTGAAACCCAAACCAGCTCCCAAATAATCCCTTGAGAGGCGCGAGCACCTCGCACGGGACCAATGTAACTTGTAAGAAGTAACCGAGTAGTCGTGGGTTTTCCGGTTTGAGAATATGATGATAATTTGAAAATATCTAGATTAGTCTTAAAACCAAGCCGTTTGAGGGTGAAAACTCAAACCAGCCTCCAAACAGCCCCGTAAGTGGCACGAACACCTCGCACGGGACCAATGTGACTTGTAGGAACCAACCGCGTAATCACGGGCCTCTCGGTTTGAGAATATGGCAATACTTTGAAAATATATATATTAGGCTTAGAAACAAGTCGTTGAAGGGTGGAAACCTAAACCAGCCACCAAACGACCCCGTAAGAGGCCATAACAGCTCGTATGGGACCAATGTAACTCGTAGGGACTGACCGCGTAATCACGGGCCTCTCAGTTTAAGAATATGACGATAATTTGATAATATATGGATTAGGCTTAGAAACAAGTCGTTGAAGGGTGAAAACTCAAACCAGCCCCCAAACGATCCCGTAAAAAGCGCTAACACCCCACACGAGACCAATGTAACTCATAGGAACTGATGAGGAAGTCATAACCTGCGTAAGATTTTCAATTTTAGAATATTATAATAATTACAACTCCAATATGTAATTGTTTTAGCTTGAGTAAGCTTTTTTTTATAAATTACTTAGTTACTAATATCGTCTCTTTTTTGTATCCTAATTTTTTTTCAGGATAACATTTTATCGTTAGCATCTATTCACATGGAACACACGGAGAAGTCAATGGTTTATAACAAGGGGTTTATTTATTTAATGTCGTTAATATTCATGATTTTATTTTTTTGTGTTATGGCCGTGTGGGCTTTTGTAGTTTTATTGTTAATTTTTATGGCCGTGCGGGCTTTTGTAAGTTTATTGTTATATTTTGTGGTCGTGCGGGCTTTATATTATGCGAGTTTAATATTAGCAGGTTTTAGAATGTCCAAAAAATAGAGAAAACTCTGCCCAATTTTTTTTTGGTCTGTGAACTACTAAAGACTTGTAATATTTTAAATTTTATATGTACATTAGTTTATCAACAACATGTAAGATTTGCAATTTGTGAATTTTCTTGTTTTCAAATAATTAATTTTTTTATTTTATCCAAAAATTTGGCACGGTTCAAAACCGTGCCAAAAGTGTATCAAATTTTGGCACGGGTTTGAACTGTGCCAAAAGTTTATCAAAATGTGCTCAATCTGGTACAGTTCAAAACTGTGCCAAAAGTGTGCCAGAAATATCAAATTTTGGCACGGTTTAAAAGTGTGCCAGAAGTGTTCCTGTTTGGTCAAATATGGCACACTTTTAAATCGTGCCATAAAAAATGGTCATTTTGGAACACCTGATACTGGTATAGTTCAAAATCGTGCCATATTTGATCTGGCACAGTTTTAAGCAGTGCCAGATTCCTATTTTTGGTGTAGTGGGTGTGAATGGGACTTTTCTCCTCACACTTTCATTTCCTTTCTTTCTCACATTCTCACTTGTTTATTATCTCTTTGCAAGATGGCTCTCCCTGGTAGCATTGAGTTTTCCAACTACCTCGAAGCCTTGGAAGCAATGTTTTCTTACAATGATGATCATGACGCCTTCCACATGCAGTGAGTCTCTTCGTGGCGCAACCGTCCCTTTGAGTGGAACATGCTGATGGTAGTCATGGAATTTTGGTACCCCGAGGACCATATCTTTCTCTTCGGGTTGTATGAAATTTGTCCTACCTACGAGGAATTTCCTGCCATGCTGGGGATAAATCCCATCATTGCTGTAGCTTTGCCTGAGTTTTCCCATTATCCTAGGGAGTTGTTGGCTAGGCTTCTCCATATTTTAACTTCGATGGCCAGGCTGTTAGTCACGGGAGGAATGATTTCCCTTTTGGCGGTGCTACAATCCGTGCATTTTCAGGATGTGGCCGATACCAGCTATGCTAGGGCTGTTATCCTAGGCTTGGTTTTGAAAGTGTTGTTGGTGACTTGTGAAATGATGGTGGACCCCCAACTTGCAGTTATTATTTCTTGGACATCGTACTATCGTAATTCTACGACGGTGATATTGGCGGAGACTTTAAATGGACTGGATGCCTGGAGGGAGGGTCATTCTGACTTTCTGAGTGGTAAACCTATAATGCAACTTATGTGGCTGTCAGAGAGGTTTTGTATGGTGGTTCCACCTGAGTATCCTCTGCTGGCGGTGCCAAACTTCATCTTGCGCTATTTTATTAGTGCAGGCCTGGACATTGAGAGTTGGGGGAACTAGTTTGTAGAGCATGGGGTTCGGGGCCTGCATTGGTAAGTGCCTTGGTAGGGGGAGTTTCTACCCATTTTGTAACTCGGGGAGTACCAATATGTCCAGTTAGTAGGCCTCAGGTAGATCTCTTTTTACCTTCCTTGGTGACTGCCGAGCCAATTTGGTTGGGAACAAATTGTGCCACCGTGGACATTGGATTTCTTTCTGATAGAGGAACTGATAGAGCTTATGCGCATTCGTCTTGGTTCTCTGTGGGAGAATCATCGTCCGTCAACCCATCCTTCTTAGGCTGTGGGTAGAGTCTGGCATGTCTCCGAGGACTACATGAAGTGATTGTGGAAGAAGATAGTGGCCCAGATGCTGGCTATGGAGACAGGGCAAAGGTGGTTTGCCATATCTGATACCATGGAGGGAGGTGTTATGGTTTTTCCCAAGCTAGTTCAGGCTTATCGCTCTATGGAGCATCTGCGATACTCCATTCAGGTAGGGGAGGTTTGGGGACCATAAGATGCAGGTAATGATGGGTCTGGTTTCTCTGGCAGCTGGCGATAGGATTTTGTGAAACTTTTGTAATGGGTGTGGTTTTATGCTTTTGTGGGAATAATTTGAGGGTGATTCCTAGGAGTAGTGGTGCTTGTTTTTTTTTTTGTTTTTTTAAGAAGGTATGAATAGGCTTGATAAGGCTAGTCGTTAGACTCCCTAGGCCAATGCAATTGTACTAAAATTTTGAATAATGAAATAAAGGAGTATTTTTATCATCTAGTTATGCCTCTTGATGACCTTTGCATTTTTAATTATCTATACCAATCGCTAAGGAATACATAATCCCTTTGTTCATGTATATGGTAAAATGAATTGTCGTTCTCAAGGATATGAAAAGAATATAATTTTGTGAAACAGAAGGGGGTCATGCTCATGTAACGCGGATGAGCTGCCTACGTACCTCTAAGGGTTTCGAAAAAAATTTGAAATCCATTTTTTTGAAAGCAAAAAGGGCTTTAGAGGACCAGGCCCCACGTAGTTCTGATAGGGGAAATGAAGAGTTTTTTTTAGAATAGAAGGGAGATGAGAACAGCCGTAGTGCGTCGAGATTTTAGACTAGGGGTAGAATTTCTTGAGATAGTTCGGGTTGACTGGATGCGCCATTTCTTCTCCATCAAGATCGGTGAGTATCGCGGTGCCACCCGACAGGATGTTCTTCATTATGTACGGGCCGTTCCAATTGGACTTAAATTTCCCTCTGGGGTCCCAGATAGACTTTATTATTTCTTTGAGGGCTAAGTTCCCTTCTCGGACACCACGTTCCTTGACTCTCTTATTAAATGATCACGCTATGCGGCGATGTCACCCTTGTATGTGATACAGAGCTTCCAGCCTTCTTTCGTCCAAAAGTGACAACTTGTCAATATGGATTTGGTGCCAATCTTCCTCTTTGACTTTTCTTTCTAGCATGACATGCAGCGAATGGATCTCTAAGTCCATAGGTAAGATTGCTTCCATGACATAGAATAGAAAGTCAGAGGTAGCCCCAATAGAGGTTCGAATTGAAGTGCAGTAGCCCTAGAGGGCGTAAGGGATCCTGTCGTCCCAATTTTGACAACTCTCGATCATCTTGTTGATAATGGCTTTAAGGTTCTTATTGGCTGCCTTCACTGCTCCATTGGTCTGAGGTCGGTATGGAGAAGATTTGTGTCTCTGAATTCTATACTCGTCCACCACTGTTGTAACTTATACCTCGAAGTGTAACTCGTTGTCTGATACCAGCTCGAGCGGGACCCAATATCGGCAAATTATGTTTTTCTTGATGAACTTTGCCACTTTCTTGGCATTCAGAACTGTGTGTGGCTCGACTTTAACCTATTTTGTGAAGTAGTCAATGGTGACTAGGATGAACTCATGCCCATTAGATGATTTCGGTGTAAATTTCCCTATGATGTCAAATCCCATGTGGAGAACGTCCAGAGAGAAGTCATGTTGTACAATTCCCGTAGGGATAAGTGCTATAGGATGGAAAACTATTGGCATTTGAGGCATCTTTTAACGTCGGTTGTGTAATCTTGAACCATGGTAATCCAGTAGTAACCCTATCGGATGATCTTCTTGGTAAGAATATGGTCGTTCATGTGGGGTCCACATTCCCCACTATGGATTTTATGCATCATTTCTTCAATGTTAGGCCCTGTGATGCAGTGCAAATGGGTTCCATCGATGTTTCTCTTAAACAGTGCTTTACCACAAATAATTTACAACGCAACCAGTCTGCAGAGAGTTGCTCGGTCTTTCTTGTCATATTCTTGGGGATACCTACCATGTTTGAGGAGGCGTCAAATATCATAGTACCAGCAGTCGGCTATATCAGGATCTTCCTTCGTGCCAAGCTCAATGTTGTAGCAGTGGGTTGGTTTGTCTTATTTTTTTATAAGGAAAGGGGCCATGGTTATTTCTTAGAGAATGTCAATCATGGATGCTAAGGTAGCAAGGGCGTCGGCTAGGTTATTCTTTGCTCGGGGCAGGTAGTGGAATGTAATTTCTTAAAATTTGGAAGGTAACTTTTCAAGGTGGGCATGGAAGGGTAAGAGTTTCTCATTCTTGACTTTTCATTTTCAAAGTACTTGACCGATGATGAGGGTTGAATCCCCGTAGACATCGAGGTATTGAATTTCTTTCTTGAGGGAAACTTTGAGGCCTACTGTGCACGCCTCGTATTCAGTCATGTTATTGGTGAAGCAAAAATCCAGCTTTATGGCAATGGGAGTGTGAGAGTCACTAGTGGAAATTAGGAGGATCCCAATGACATACCTTTTTTCTGTAGCGCCATCAAAGAACATTTGCCAATGAAGGTCTTCTTAAGAGGCACAAAGGATATTCTCATCAGGGAACTCAAAGATCCAGACACCGGCCTCATGTATAGGGTAGTCAGCAAGGTAGTCAGAGATGGATCTTCCTTTCATGGCCTTTTGCGTGGCATAGGTCATATCCAATTCAGCTAGGATCATCAACCAATGGGCTATTCGGCTGGACAGGGAAGGTTTCTCGAGCAAGTACTTGATGGGATCCATTCGAGATGTAAGCTTGATAGGAAAGGTGAGCATTTAGTGCCGTACCATTTAAGTAACCCAGACAAGAGTGACACATGCTTTTTCCAAGGTGGTGTAGTTATCTTCCTAACTGGCCAACTTTCGACTGACAGAGTAGATGGCTCTCTCTCAATCTCTCTCTCAGTGGGTTTTTTCGAGGTCTTGGGATAGAAAAGCCCCAGCGGCATTATCGGTTACGGTTAGGTATAAGAGTGAGGGGAATCAGGCTACGGAGGTATAAGCACCTGTGGTTTGGCTAGGTATTGCTTGAATAGGTTGAAGGATTTTTGCCAAGCTTCATTCCAGACTTTGGTTGAATCCTTTCAGAAATTCAATTGGTTGATGAACCGGCTGATGTACTGTAATTTACCAAGGAATCCCCGAACTTCCTTCTCCATTAGAGGTGGTGGAATCTTATGTATGGCTTTTATCTTGGCGGGATCTGCTTCTATCCCTTTCTCACTAACCACAAATCCCAAGATTTTTCCTTTACTAACACCGAAGACACATTTGTGTGGGTTAAGACGCATCTAGTATTGTCAAAGTCGTTAGAAGAACTTTCGGAGAGCAGAACATGGCCTTCCCTAGTCTTGGACTTGATAATTATGTCATCTACATAGACCTCGACTTCCTTGTGTATCAGATCATGCAGAATGGTTATGGGATCCCTCTAGTAGGTAGGCCCTGCGTTTTTTAGACCAAATGGCATGACAGTGTAGCAAAAGGTTCCCCAAGGGGTGATGAATGAAGTTTTCTCTTGATGATATGGGTGCATCTTGATCTGATTATATCCGACAAAACCGTTAATAAATGACTTCAGAGTGTGACTGGTAGTATTGTCCATAATCATGTCGATGTATGGTAGCGGGTAATCATTCGTCGAAGAAGCCTTGTTCAAGTCTCGATAGTCGACACACATGGGAACCTTCCCTCCTGATTTTGGTACGGGTACGATATTGGCTAGCTTGGTGGGATATTCGATCACACGAATGAATCCCACATTCAGTTGCTTAACTACTTCTTCTTTAACGTTGAGTGACCATTCGGTACGAAGCTTTCGTAGTTTCTATTTGACCGATTTGCAGTTCGAGAGAGTTCGAATCTCTTGATGGGCTATCTTAGAGCCAATTCCAGGCATATCATCGGAGGACCATATGAAGATATCCTTGAATTACTTTAGTAGTTCTTTGAGTCGCACGAGCTCATGCTCATTAAGGGTGACCCCTATCATAATCTAGCGCATTTGGTTATTAGAACCGAGATTAATAACAACAGTTTCATCTTCATTAACTTGAACGCAGTTATGATGTTTGTTATTAACCTTATTTAGATCATTTAAGAAGTATTCATTTGCAAAATCATCATCATCAACAGTTTGATTATAATCAAGACAATTAATGTAAGGCATAACAAGATACTCAAAATTTTCGTTTATTTCATTGATAAGAAAAATAGCATTGAGAGCCTCATCAAAGGAGGTCTCGATTACATTAGAGTGAGGGGAAACAACTAAAGGGGAAAGGGGATAAACATCAGTGTTAGGTTGAACATTAGTAGGTGGCACAGGTTTAGCATGCTAGTTGAGAAGAGGTGCATCAACATCTTTTATAAGGCATGATGGATTAGACGATGTAGCCCCTGAGTGGATCATGAAGAGTGTTAGCCCCAATGTCTATAAATTAAAAGAGTCCTCGAAGTCACTGCCCTCATAATACCCGGTATTAGTTGTGGTCTCTTTAGTGAGTGGGTCTACACGGTGCTGGGAAGTCTCGATCCATGGGTAGCTGTCTTGAAAGAAGATCTCCATTCCTGGTTTCATTTTTTGTCTATGTGGTCATACCAAAGTTCAGGGAAGCCGCAAAAGGGGAAATCCTCACCCTCTCTGATGAATCTTCCATTTAGGGAATCTCCCGAGATAGTTCTAGCACATTCTAACCTCCTCTTCAATCGAGGTTGATGGATTAATCTGAGTTATTCTTCAAACGGCTGATAGCCCAAGACATAGGGAGGAAAGGCCTCCTTTAATACAATAATTATCCTTTATTATCTTCGTCTTAGCCCCAGTCCGAGAAAAAAGTGCATGTTCTTGAACATCTGGATTACATTAACGTTTCCATGGGGGTCATATTCCGTACAAACCCTCTCTTTGAAGTTATCCCCTAGTGGGAGTAGGAGTAGTTCAACTTGGAATCCTAACAGAAGCATATCATTCACCCCGTGTTGTATTTCAAGTACTGGATTACTAGTTCTTTCATTCTTCATGTTGTCATTGTCTCCCAAGATAGTAGTAACTTCCCCGTTGGTGAAGAACTTTAATTTCTAATGAAGTAAAGAAGACACCTCTTTTATGCTATGGAGCTATGGTCGTTCGAGCAGCAGATTAAAATAGGCTGGGATGTCGATGACTTTGAATTCAACAATAAGATTTATAGGGTCAGTACCTATTGCAAGCTTGATAGATTCCATTACTTCTCGATGAGTGTTGTCGTAGGCACGTATGGTAGCTGAGGTTGGAGTCGGGTTGCTCACGTTCAATCCCAAACAATTAAGGGTTCTTAAAGGGAAAATATTCAGAGTTGATCCGTTATCGATCAGAGAGAGGGGGACAGTTTTCCCCATTACTTCAGCAAAGATATTGAGAGCATGATTATGGTTGGGACTAGTCTTGGGGATTTCTTCTTCAAAAAAGGAGACTATTCGAGTAGAGGTCAAGGATCCGACTAGGTTCGCCTTCTTCTAGCGTGGTTAAGGGAGGAACTGTGGGTCCTGTGAGTAGCTTGATTAGGGCATTTCAGTGAAGTTGGGAAGACATAAAGTGTCCCCATAAAGTGATGTTGGATTGGTTTTTCTTCAGTTGATCAAGGACCTTACTTTCTTCGAGGGTCATTTATGGCATGGGGGGATTCTCAACACCCTTTACTTTATCGCTTGCTGAAGGTTATAGACTTGGGATTTGGTAGTGTCTTCCTGACATGGTCATGTGGTTTACAGAAGAATGAAAAAATAGGAATCCTATTTTTTTCATCAATATCGAGTTATTCAGCCGCCTTGTTGATTTCTCCTAGCATCTCCTCGAATGATATCATCCCGTATATGTTGGCTATCAAACTAGTCTTTTTTTAATCTTACTCTTCACCTGAATCTTCAAAATTGTCCCCCCATTCGATATTATCTTTCCAAGCAAAGTCAATGCACTCCCCAACTTCCACGACCTCTTCATATAATTCCTCCCATTCGGTAAGGGAATGCAGATCTGAAGGGACCAGGCGCCCGTGTAATTTCAAAGCATCGAGTATTTTGAATATACTACAAATATCACCAGTCTGTTGAAATAAATGTGTCATGATCTGGACCATGTCATCTAGACTCACTTCGTTGATTGGCACCACCCAATTGTATGACTCTCGGACCCATTTTCAATCTTCTAAGAACAACCCACTGAATCTTTGACATTCCATGGTCATGTGGGAGGGTAATTTCAGCTCTAATTATAAGAGTTGGTTCAGCACTTCTGATAGTTCCATATCTTTACCTCCAAAATGAGTGTAGACAGCGATGCATGCTCGGGTGAGAAAGGATAAGTCTTTATCCGTAGGAGAAAATATGGGCATGTTTGGAGAGGTTTAGGAGAGTATATGGGTATGACTGGTGGTTCACTCGGCATGATTTGGGTAGATGGGTCAAATTATGAGTCTTCTTCTAGAAAGATGACATTTGCATGATTCGGGAGTGGATTATGGGTAATGTTTGGTCTGGGATTATATGGTGGGGCGATGACACCCCGGTCAATCAGGCTTTGGATTACATTTTGGAGATAGAAACATTGGTCGGTGGTATGGCCAGCAGTTTGGTGAAAGTCACAATGGGCATCAGGTTTAAATTTTTTCAAAAGTGGGTTTGGTAATGGACGGGGATCCAATAGTTTGATCAAAGTGGGTCTGGTAAACTTTTAACAGAGAGGCATGAATCTCGGTGTATTCCTTTCGGACTAGGTTTAGGCGATTTTCTGGTGCCCATGAAGCGACAGGCTGAGAGATGTTATTGATGGTAGAAAACGTGGTACTAGCAGGTATTTTAAACTTTCTAAGAGCAAACTATCCATAGGTTTTCTTCGGTTTAGCTTCTATCTTGGTAAGACCTTCCTTGATCTCCACTATTTCTTCTTGGAGGGCTCAGAAGTGAGGGTAATATTGTCCTCCCATTGTTGCTCGGACATGGGGTAAGAAGTTCTTTTTTATGATACTGACCTATTCTTCTTTGGAAGGCCGATTGGTCATGGTAGCTTCTTCTTATCTCCACCTTGCTATGAAGTTTATGACTGATTCCCTAGGGTTTTACTTAAGTAGCTCTAAGTTACGGCGGGTAACTTCTAGCTCTTCGTTGTACTTGTACTGTGACATGAACTCACTGGAAGCATCTTCCTAACTACGAATCCTGGATTCCTTACGGGATAAGAACCAACGGAGAGTGCTATCTTTCAAAGTCTGCTGGATCGTATGGGCCATTATTTCTTCAGAAGCCCCTAGGAGAGTCATGGATCGGTGGTGTCTACAGAGATGAACGATAGGGGGTCCACTACCTCCAAAATTCTCGATATTTGGCATCTTGAACTTTTTCGACAACCTGGATTTATAGGGAGACATGTGGGTGTAGTCCATGTAGTTCCCATAGAGTCTGACTTGATCTAATTTCTTGGTCAACATCTTGAGGTCTTCCTTGACCTTGTTCAATTATTCCATTTTTGAGTCAACAATCACAGTTAAGTTAGCCCCTAGCTGGGTAAGATTTGGCATAAGCAGATGAGATAGCGATGACCCATTAGCAGGAGGAGAACGGGGAGCATGAAGGTATTCCTCGGGAACCTAAATAGGTTCGAGTGCAGGCGGACCCATAGAGCGAGGGAAGAGGACCTCGAGATCTTCGGGGATAGGGACCCAATTTCTTTGCATCTCATGAACCTCGCTTTGAAGGTTGTCAATTTTGGCAGTGAGCTGAGATAGAATTGTCAACAGATCCGGTTATACATTCGGCACTTGATCCATGTTATCCATGAAAGGCGTGTGAATCTCAAGCTCGAAAGAAGTAAGGGGACTGACAGAACTTCGGGGGGATTTGACTGAAGACCGAATCTAATAGGGAGACAGGCCAAGGGTATGTGATCGAATTGGTAAGGAGAAAATTTGGGATTTATTTTAGGAAGAGAAAAAAGAAGGAAATTTGTTATTTTTAGAAAAGGAGGAAAATGCTTTGTTGACATTTTTGGAAAGCATGAGGACAAAAATGTTTTTTGGTACTTTTGATAAAAGATAAAAAATGTTTTTGGACACTTTTGGAAAGAGAGAAGAAAAGACGAGAGACGGGTCTTAACATGGTTACTGTGTTTATTACGTTCTCACTGAAAATCTGTTACTAAAGCCGTTTAATAAAATTAAACTATATAAGTAACTCTGAATAGTTTTTTGAAGAAACTCTTTTCTTAAAAATCAAAAACTAATTGAACACAAGATGTGTTTAATAAAAGTATGTACGAGAGCTATTCAATATTTGATTAACAGGTTTAATAAAGTAGTTTAAAAATTTTAAACTCAGCCCAACCAAGAATGAGATGAGGAGATGTAGAAAGATTAAGAACAAGATTTTTACGTGGTAAAACCTCACCCAACTGAGGAAACATCCACGACTCCCTCTACGGAGTAAACCAAAAAAAAATTCCACTATAAACAAATTTAACAGTTACAAACTATATAACTAACATGCATACAACTCAGACCTATATAAGTTTAGGAATGTACCCTCTGGTGTCCTTATAACTTCTCTGCAGTTCTGATTGTTGATGTTGTTCTCCCAGTTTGCTAACTTCCAATTTGTTCAAGTTCTTTTCGTCGACTCTTGTTCTCAAGATCTTATTACCAACACTTTTAGTGTGGTAGAGTGAAAGTGTTTGTGGAGGTTCTTTCTAACACATGCATGCACACACACACACACTTAATATGTACAACCAGTCCTAACAAATTACATATAAGACTATATGCTGTGAATTTTCGTTTTCTCTCTTCTCACAAAACTTAACCTTTTTTACCTTTATAACAATCCCAGAATCCACGGCTATCTTGATCAGAAGACGTATCAAGATCTTTATCAATCTCGGGTTTTGAAAAGCTTTTTGAGATTGAAAACCACCAAGTGCGATTCCAAACTAGGTCAACGGTCTTGTTTCAAGAGAACTAGAAACAGAAAACATTATTGTTGATTTCAAAGTTAAAAACATTTACAGAGAAGAATCAACAATATATTTCTCAAGCTGAGAAACAAAAATATGTAAATCTAAGTGTAATGTAACATGAAATACTCAGATCTGAAATTTCTATAAAACAGAAAATAGATTTAAGAAAGAATGTTTAAGTTGGACACAAGATCTAAAGAACGAAGAGGTTACAGCAACAACCAACTACACAAACCAACTCTGAGGTGATATACCCATATATACACACGGACAGGCCGAGGACACCCTGCACCTGGATGGGGTCAAGGTGACCTCATCATCAGGCTCCAGACGACCCCTCAGGGGCCGACCCTTCATCAGGCCCGGACGACCCTCCAAGGGGCCGACCCTTCATCAGGCTCCAGACGACCCTCCGAGGGGCCGACCCTTCATCAGGCTCCAGACGACCCTTCAAGGGGCCGACCCTTCATCAGGCTCCAGATGACCCTCCGAGGGGCCAACTATTCATCAAGCTCCAGACGACCCTCCGAGGGGCCGACAGTACGAGGCCTAAATTGGGCCTGACTCACTATCAGAAGGAACTTTTCCCTCGGCCTTGTGTTACAGGCCGAGGGTGGCGTCATCACAGCGCGTGGTTTGGGAGACGCGTGGAACAATGCACGTGAGGCTCACAGGACACGTGAAAGACCGTTACAACCGAATCACCCCCTCACGTGAGGGAATATTATGTCATCATTTGGCATCTACAGGTGTCAGCAGGAGATTTGCTAAATCATCATTCACATGCACCATGCATAGTTGGGGGGTATACTACACCCCCCAAGACCTATATATACTTGTCACCTACAACCCTACAGGAGGGGGGATCGATAATCATAACCCTAGCAAAAACTCTGCTTGTACACACAGTAGAGAGAGAAAGTGAGCTTATGCGCATTGTATCCAAGGCCATTAGTGCCCATACTTATTGGATCACACACTCACAGTGGATGTAGGCCAAATTGGCTGAACCACTATACATAATTGTCTTATTCCTTTTATACTCATCTCCTTCTACACACTTATACACTTACATATCTATGGCTGCCATGGTTACTATTGTTTGAGATCATCATCACTTATCTGGTGGTGCTAGATTTCAGCATCATCAGTTTGGCGCCGTCTGTGGGAACGAGAAGACATCTCTTCCTTGAATACAGCTTGACCTCACAGGGCACTCTGGTGGTGAGCCAGTTCTCCCCGTGTGGAGATGTTTCACCATTGAAAGAGACCCATTAAGATTCTCAAGCTTACAAACCTTCATCAGTTCAGCTCTTCATAGCTCAAACACATGGCACCGGAGATGCCACCACCACCACTTCCCCCACCGGATGATGGAGGAGGACCCAGTTCCAGTTAGCCACCACCTCAGTCTGAGATGGCTGATGTGGCGGCAGCCTTGAAGTCTCTGGCAGCGAACCAGCGGATCAAGCAGGAGCAGTTCACAGCTCTGAGCCAGAACATACTAAGACCATCAGGGGTCTCACCTGAGATGATCAATCCGGCAGCAGCTCCAGGACAGCATGAGGCCAGGGGACCATCCCAGGCACCACGCAAAGACCTGCCACCCCCTCAGCGGCGTAGGGATGTTGCTGACCCCCGGCGTCTATGCCTGGGGAGGCGGAGAAACCCTTGCCCTGAAGACAGGTATGATGATCTGGAGGGGGAGGAAGCCATCATAGAATGCTGGGAGCCGTATGAGGTCTCCAACAATACCGTACGACCTCTCCAGGAGAGCTGAGGGAAGTGTGGAAGGCAAAATCCTGACGATCGCCCGAGAGGCTCTGCTTTCGATCGCCTGAGCAGGGGATCGGCCTTTGAGAGGCTGGTCCCAGTGAATGGCCTGAGGGAAAAATTGTCTAGATCAAGGAGTGCTGCGAGGTCCAGAAGGGAGGTGGCTGATGGCCGACCCCATGGGGGCCGACCCCAAGGACGGGATGACGGTCAGGGGGAGGTAAATAGCCGACACATGCCAGCCGCGGCAGAACCCTCAGTCCATCTCAAAGAAGCGGCAGGGGATAACATTGGCCAAGCCGACCCTATGAGGCCTTGGAATGACTCGATCCAGCGACTGGAGGATAAGATCGGCGATATACTAAAAAGTCGCGACCCTCTTCAGAGAGGATATTCCATAGGACATTTGTGGTGAAGATAGTCAACTTCCCTACGCCATCAAAGTTCAAGCCACCTGTGGTCACACCAAGATATGACGGGAGCACCAACCCTGTCCACCATGTTGAGATGTATCAATCAGTAGCAGACATATACTCTATCTCAGATGAGATGAGGTGTCGTGCCTTCTCTGGTACCCTGACTGGGGCTGCACATGTCTGGTACACGTCTCTCCCAAAAAACTCCATTGAAAACTTTAAGCAGTTGGCAGACCGGTTCATCCATAACTTTTGCTTTGGGATGAGGCCACAGAAGAAGACCACCCACCTGCTCTATGTTAAGAAGGGGAAGAATGAGAGTCTAAGAGACTACATAGCCAGATTCAATAAAGAAAAGTTGGAGGTGGAAGACTATGAGGAGAGCATAGCTATGACAGCCCTGATCGGAGGACTCCAAAAGGGGAAGCTGTTATGGAAGCTTGTTGAAGACCCTTCGAGGACGATGGTTGAATTGCTGTCAACAGCAGGAAAGGTGATGAACGCCGAAGAGGCGATGGCCACAAAATACGAAGATGAAAAAGGAGGCGCTAGTGGGGGTAAATACCCTAAGAAGAACAAAGAGGGGAAGAAGAGGTCTAAGGATGACAAGTTCGCTGGTTACACCCCTCTAACGGTCAGTTGTGAACAGATTCTCAATGAGATAAAGAGTGACCGGTCTCTGAAGTGGCCTGAGAAGTTGAGGGCAGACCCCAACAAGAAGAATAAGAATATGTGCTGTGAATTTCACCAAGACCATGGCCACGTGACAGACAAATGTTTCGCTCTGAAAGATGAGATTGAGAAGATGCTAAAAGAAGGGAAGCTCAGAAAGTACGTCGACAGAGGTGCCTTCAAGAGGGACCGAGGGGACGACCCCAGGAAAAAGCGAGGTGGTGCATGTAAAGAAGGTCCTCAAAAAAGAGAGGATGACCCTTCTGATGATGAGGACGACCCTGACCTCCCGTCGAGAGACGACCAAGGCCCAATCAAGAGGCTTAATATAATCTAGCTTAGAGTGGGAATGCTCTACGGGGGTCTAGCAGGAGGAGGGTCTGAGGTCGCAGATAGGAAGGCCCACGTGGCTGAAGCTAAGGCAGTGACGAAGACAGTACACTCCACCTCTCTGGAGGTAAAGTCAGAAAAGAGGAAGAAGGTCGATATGGACACTCTGATAGTAGGGTTCTCAAGAATGGACTTCAAAGGCCTCTTGCCACATGATGACCCTCTCGTCATCACTACAAGGGTGCAAGGGTGCGAGGTACCGAGGATCCTTGTAGATGGAGGCTCATCTGCAGACGTGATGTTTTGGCCATGCTTCAAAGCTTTAGGTCTCAGCCGTGCTAGACTCGTCCCATACCATTACCTATTGATTGGGTTCAGTAGAGAAAATGTTCATCCCCTTGGAGTGTATGAGGCCGATGTCAGGATGGGGGACGAGTGACCGAGATGGCTTACAAAGAAGGTCATCTTCTTTGTGATGGATGAACATGTCTTTTTAGTCTACAATATTATACTGGGGCGGGTAGCCCTCAAAGGGTTCGAAGCTGTGTCGTCTACAGTCCATCAGATGATTAAATTTCCAACCCCTTACGGGGTGGGGGAAGTTCAGGGAGACCAGACGACAGCACGAGAATGTTACTACAACTCCGCTGAAGAAAGAGAGGCACACAAGAAGGCTACAACCACTTACAATATTGATACTCTAGACCCTAGAGACGAGACAAAGCTAAATAAAGGAGAGGCCGCGGAAGAGGTAGAATCCATCATCCTCAATGAGGATGACCCAGAAAAAACCGTCCAAGTCGGCAAGTCTCTGAAGCCAAATATCAAGGAAGACCTCATTAAACTATTGAAGAGAAGACATAGCGTCTTTGCATGGAGCCACGCAGATATGCCGGGGTTCAACCCCGAAGTTATGAGCCACAAGCTCAATGTGGTAGAGGGTGCAAAGCCGATAAAGAAGAAGAGGAGAATTTACTCTATAGAAAAGTATGAGGTCATAAGGGATGAGGTCAAAAAATTGGAAGATGTTGAGTTTATCAGAGAGGTCATCTACCCTGAATGGCTATCCAACGCTGTCATTGTCCCAAAAGCCAATGGAAAGTGGAGAATGTGTGTAGACTTCACAGACCTCAACAAGCATTGTCCCAAAGACAGCTTCCCTCTCCCCCGCATTGATCATACGGTAGATGCTACCGCAGGCCATGAGCTCATGAGCTTCATGGATGCCTATTCAGGGTACAACCAGATCTTCATGAACCCTGAAGAGTCGGAGAAGACAACCTTCATTACTGAAAAGGGGACATACTGTTATAAGGTCATGCCCTTTGGCCTAAAAAATGCGGGGGCAACGTATCAGCACCTCGTAAATAAAATGTTCAAAGACCAAATTGGGAAGTCTATGGAGGTCTATGTAGATGACATGTTGACTAAGAGTTTGAAGGCAGAGGATCATGTGGCAGACCTGGAGAGGACCTTTAATACGATGGACAAATACCAGATGAAGCTCAACCCAGCCAAATGTGTCTTCGGGGTCGGAGCAGGGAAGTTCTTGGGGTTCATTGTCAACTAAAGAGGCATCGAGGCCAATCCTACAAAGATAAAGGCCCTTGTAGAGATGAAGACCCCCAAGTCCATTAAAGACGTTCAGAGACTCACAGGGTGAGTTGCTTCCTTGAACAGATTCGTGTCTAGGGCCACAGACATGTGTCTACCATTCTTTAAAATTCTCAGAAAAGCCTTCGAATGGAGTGAAGAGTGTGATGAGGCTTTCAAGGAGTTAAAATCATACCTGGGGTCTCCCTTGCTCTTGTTACGGCCCATGCAGGGTGAACGATTTTATGTGTACCTCGTCATCTCAGAGTCAGTCATCAGTGCAGCCATTGTGAGAGACGAGGATGGGGTACAGAAGCCCGTGTATTTTAACAGCAAGGCACTCTAGGGACAGAGCAAAGATATCCAAGGATGGATAAGTTGGCCTATGCCTTGATCCATGCATCGAGAAAGATGGAGCCATACTTCCAGTCCCATACAATGGTCATCCTCACTGACTCTCCCCTTAGGCAGGTTTTGCACAAGCCTAAAAAATCAGGGAGGCTAATGGCCTGGGCTATAGAGCTGGGGGAGTTTGACATAGTGTATCAGCCTAGGAAGGCCATCAAGGGGCAAGCATTGGCAGATTTCGTGGATGAATTTACTTGGGAAGATGATGACGTTGAAGACGAGAGCCTAGAGAAGACAGATACCCTACAGGGAAGGCTCGTCGACACACCCGTAGATAAGGCTGAGACCAGCACCGCTAGAAGAAAAGTGGACAAAAACGAAGAGGGAAGATATCTCTTCAAACAGGGGACCCTCACCGAGGGAAGTTTCTCAGAAGAGCAGACTGTGTGGAGCCTATTCGTTGACGGGTCCTCCTGCGATAGCGGAAGTGGGGCTGGACTGATAGTATCAGCACCCGATGGCACAGACATTGAGTACGCCCTGAGGTTTAACTTCAAAGCCTCCAATAATGAATCCGAATATGAGGCCCTGATAGCAGGACTCTCCTTGGCCAAGTCCCTTAGTGTCGGCCAAATTTTGGTCCATAGTGATTCAAGGCTAGTAGTGAATCAGATACTAGGAGCCTACGAGGATAAGGATGAGCGGATGGCCAAGTACCTTAAGAAGGTGAGATCATTGCTGAAGATCTTCAGAGAAGTGAAATTAAAGAGTATACCTAGGCTCGACAATGGACGTGCTGATGCCCTTGCTAGGTTGGCCTCGGCGACTAGGACAAACATCAGGAGGACAATCCCATTTGCTTCGACCAACTATTGAAGAGGCTGAGGGAACACTTGGCACTTGCCTGAATATTGCTAAGGAAGCTTCATGGATGTACCCTATGATCAGATACATTAAAGAGGGGGAGATGCCAGAAGCAAGGCAAGAAAGGAAGAAGTTGAGATACAGAGCTGTAAAATTCACTATCATTGGGGACACCTTATACAAAAAGGGGTTTTTTCTCCCCTTACTTAGGTGTGTGCACCCATCTGAAGTCCCTTCCATTTTGCAAGACGTGCACGAAGGATCATGTTCAAGCCATATTAGGGGCAGATCCTTAGCGAAGAGGGTGATCACCCAAGGGTACTGGTGGCCGACCTTGGGGAAAGATGCCGCGGCATATGTAAAAAAGTGTGACAAATGCCAAAGATTTGCCACCATCCCTCACTAACCCCATCAATCTCTTACTTCCATTACATCCCCGTGGCCATTTGCAGTATGGGGGATTGACCTAATAGGACCCTTACCCAGGGCCATCAATAATTATCGGTTCCTCATCGTGGCCATTGACTATTTTTCAAAATGGGTGGAGGCGGAGCCAATGGTAATGATCACAGAGCAGAATACCTTCCAGTTTATGTGGAAAAACATTATATGTAGATATGGTCTCCCAAACACCCTCATCTCGGATAACGGGACTCAATTCAAGAATACATCTCTACAGAAGTACTGTGAAAGGGTGAGTATCAAACAATTCTTCTCTACCCCAGCCCGACCTCAGGCTAATGGGCAAACGGAAGTCACAAACAGGACGATCCTAGACGGGATCAAGAAGAGACTTGAGGAGTAAAAAGGAAGATGGGCTGAAGAATTATATGTCGTGCTGTGGGCCTACAGGACGACATCGAGGACCTCTACCGGAGAGACCCCATTCATGCTAGCTTATGGATCGGAAGCCGTCATCCCCACCGAGATTGGGTTTCCTACTCATAGGGTCCAAATGTATGACCCCCAGAGAAATACAAAAGAGAGGAGACTCGACTTAGAACTGATTGAGGAAAGGAGGGAAGATGCCGAGATAAGGCATGCCGCCTACCAGCAGAGGACTGCAAGGTTCTACAACCAGAGGGTGAAACAGAGACCAATTGCAGTAGGGGATCTGGTCCTCAAAAAGACTTGGCAAAATCCCAACAAGCTCCATCCAAATTGGCATGGCCCATACAGGGTCACTGATGAAGTCATTCCTGGGACCTATAGACTAGAAAACCTAGAGGGGGAGCCCTTTTCCAACCCCTGGAATGCAGATCATTTGAAGAAATACTATCAGTAGTTTTGTAAATTCCTATCGAACGACAGTTGTAATAGGTGTTGCTCTAATAGAACACTTGGAAAATTAATGAGAAATATCAGTGATCTCTCTCATCTTGTGTTTATCAATTCTAGTACGCATGGAAACATCTTCGTAGAACGACCCTCGGCTATAATGAGGCTCAATGGAAGGGACGACCCCACCATTGTCCCCAACAAAAACGAGGGAAGACTGGTTAAAACCATTTAATTTGGTAATAACAGCCCTCGGCTATAATGAGGGTCAATGGAGGGGACGACCCCACCATTGTCCTCAAGAAAAATGAGGGAAGACTTTAAAACCATTAATTTGGTAATTACAACCCTCGGCCTATAATGAGGGTCAATGGTGGGGACGACCCCACCATTGTCCTCAAGAAAGACGAGGGAAGACTTTGTTTAAAACCATTAAATTGGTAATTATAACCCTCGGCTACAATGAGGGTCAATGGAGGGGACGACCCCACCATTGTCCTCAAGAAAGACGAGGGAAGACTTTAAAACCATTAATTTGGTAATTACAACCCTCGGCCTATAATGAGGGTCAATGGTGGGGACGACCCCACCATTGTCCTCAAGAAAGACGAGGGAAGACTTTGTTTAAAACCATTAAATTGGTAATTATAACCTTCGGCTATAATGAGGGTCAATGGAGGGGACGACTCCACCATTGTCCTCAAGAAAGACGAGGGAAGACATTAAAACCATTAATTTGGTAATTACAACCCTCGACCTATAATGAGGGTCAACGGTGGGGACGACCCCACCATTGTCCTCAAGAAAGACGAGGGAAGACTTTGTTTAAAACCATTAAATTGGTAATTATAACCCTCGGCTATAATGAGGGTCAATGGAGGGGACGACCCCACCATTGTCCTCAAGAAAGACGAGGGAAGACTTTAGAACCATTAATTTGGTAATTACAATCCTCGGCCTATAATGAGGGTCAATGGTGGGGACGACCCCACCATTGTCCTCAAGAAAGACGAGGGAAGACTTTGTTTAAAACCATTAAATTGGTAATTATAACCTTCGGCTATAATGAGGGTCAATGGAGGGGACGACTCCACCATTGTCCTCAAGAAAGACGAGGGAAGACTTTAAAACCATTAATTTGGTAATTACAACCCTCGGCCTATAATGAGGGTCAATGGTGGGAACGACCCCACCATTGTCCTCAAGGAAGACGAGGGAAGACTTTGTTTAAAACCATTAAATTGGTAATTATAACCCTCGGCTATAATGAGGGTCAATGGAGGGGACGACCCCACCATTGTCCTCAAGAAAGACAAGGGAAGACTTTAAAACCATTAATTTGGTAATTACAACACTCGGCTATAATGAGGGTCAATGGTGGGGACGACCCCACCATTGTCCTCAAGAAAGACGAGGGAAGACTTTGTTTAAAACCATTAAATTAGTAATTATAACCTTCGGCTATAATGAGGGTCAATGGAGGGGACGACTCCACCATTGTCCTCAAGAAAGACGAGGGAAGACTTTAAAACCATTAATTTGGTAATTACAACCCTCGGCCTATAATGAGGGTCAATGGTGGGGACGACCCCACCATTGTCTTCAAGAAAGACGAGGGAAGACTTTGTTTAAAACCATTAAATTGGTAATTATAACCCTCGGCTATAATGAGGGTCAATGGAGGGGACGACCCCACTATTGTCCTCAAGAAAGACGAGGGAAGACTTTAAAATCATTAAATTGGTAATTATAACCCTCGTCTATAATGAGGGTCAATGGAGGGGACGACCCCACCATTGTCCTCAAGAAAGATGAGGGAAGACTTTAAAACCATTAAATTGCTAATTACAACCCTCGACTATAATGAGGGTCAATGGAGGGGACGACCCCACCATTGTCCTCAAGAAAGACGAGGGAAGACTTTAAAACCATTAATTTGGTAATTACAGCCCTCGGCTATAATGAGGGTCAATGGAGGGGAAGACCCCACCATTGTCCTCAAGAAAGACGAGGGAAGACTTTAAAACCATTAAATAGGTAATTACAACCCTCGGCTATAATGAGGATCAATGGAGGGGACGACCCCACCATTGTCCTCAAGAAAGACGAGAGAAGACTTTAAAACCATTAGTTTGGTAATTACAACCCTCGGCCTATAATGAGGGTCAATGGTGGGGACGACCCCACCACTGTCCTCAAGAAAGATGAGGGAAGACTTTGTTTAAAAACCCTCGACTATAATGAGGGCCAACGCAGGGGAAGACCCCTCGTTCACCCTCAAGAAAGACGAGGGAGGGGTTAGTGATATTAACATAAAGATTCACAACACAAATCACATAGGAGACAAATACAGAAGACGAAGAGAGGCATTATATTACATTACAAAATGAAAATGTTCGTCTGATAAAAGAGTACAAAAATATTAATTACACGAAGAGGGAATGGGCTACAGACATCCACCCTATTGAGCAATGTCAGAGGTCAAGGCCTCAACATCTATTGGAGATTCTTCTATGACCATGACAGGCCGAGCCTCAGATGTTCCTGTGCCTTCTACATGCTGAGATTCCACTTGGGCTAGGGCTTCAGTAATAAGTGGATCGTCCAGTTAAACTGCCTCAAGAGAGGGGCGAACGGACGATACTGCGTCAGCAAACTTAAGGACGACCCACCGACAGGCCGTCCTAATCCCCCTCTCTAAGTACTCAAGACCGAAGCCTTGGAACTCGTCTGAGAGTTTGTAGGCCTCCACAGTATTGACCTCTGCCTTCTTCACTGCCTCAGATAGCTCAGTCTTGTGTTGAGCCCCCATGTTGGTCAAGGCCTCGTCCCTCTCCTTTATAACCAAGTCCTTGGCCGCCATGTCTGCATCATTCTGCCTCGTCAGCTCGTCCAGAATCCTTGCATGTTTAATTCTGGCACTCTCTAGCTCAGCCCTTGCAGTCTCCAGCTCCGTCTACAAACCGTCCTCGTGCTGGATGGCTCTCTCTGCTTCATGGAATTTTTTGTTAGTTTTTAGCCATCCACTTAGTGGCCGAGGTAAAGGCTCATACAGACTGCACAGAAATAATAAACAGTTGTCAAGAGGCCGAGAAAACAGTTAGTGACAGAATGAAACTAAGGGAATGAAAGGAGAACAAATACCTGAGATAGGGCGTGCAGAACATAGTCATACACTTTTTCTGGAGGCATCTTTGATAGAAATTCATAATCAGCAGCCGAGGGGGCAGAAAATATGGACGCCTTGGCTGCCCTCAGGTTCGCGATAAGGGAAGATGGCTTGGCCTTCAGAAGCGCCAAGTTCTGGGACCAGAAGGCCCCCATGCTAGAAGAGGAGCCAGTCCTCTCAGATGACTCTACCCTCGCCCTCGTCCTTGAATCCGGTCGAGGGTCAACAGGAGCTTCAGGATCTTTCCTTTTATGACTGTCAGTAGTCGGCTCAACAAGCGTCGGCCCCACGGACCTCGTCTTCCTCGAAGCCTGCTGAGGCTCCTTGCCTTTCTTCTTGCCTAGACTTGATAGCAAACTAGGATCAGTCATTTCCCAAAGTTGATCCGATACACCAGAGGGACGACCTGAACAAGGGACGACACGTCAGAATAATACAGAGGCAAAGATGAAACACTTGAAAAAAGTAAAGAATTAATGAAAAATAATGTAACTCACATAGCTCTGTCAGGGGTCCGACCTTCAGACCAGCTTCCTTGAGGAACTTGGGGGTCATCAGATCTTAGAACTTTGCAATTTCACCCCCTCTCCCTTGTTCCCTCAGATACTCTACTATATCTTTCTCATCCAGACTAAGTCCGGGGTCTGACCTGGCCTTCATTGAAGGGTTAGACCATCTTCTGGGGACCCTCGGACCATCAGCTACAGCTTGTGCCTCGGCGGAGAATTCCCACTCTCCAGAGATAAAGAAGAAACTCTTCTTCCAATCGTGGTTGGAGGTTTGTGCCACGTGGAGAAGTTTTTTGTCAGACCTCCTCGCCCCCAGGTGATAGTACCCAGGCTGTTTGGATGAGGAGGTGATATTGTAACCGGCCAAAAATATGTCGGCCGAGGGCTCATCAGTGAAAGCATTCTTCCACAGGGAGATGTAGCCAAGGATCGTCCTCCAGGAGTTGGGAGGAAGCTGAGAGGGGGCAACGCCGAGGGCTGACACAATATCTACGACAGCAGGATGCAGAGGGAATCTGACACCAACCTTAAACATTTATTCGTATACTGCAACCTCTCCCTCTTCACCCTCGAAGACCCTCTCAGACTCAGAGGGAACCCTCATAGTTATATTGGGGGACACTCCATAGGCATGCCTCCACAGCAAGAGGTCATGATCCCTGACCAAGGAGATATAGAACGAGGCATGGGAGGTGTCAACTGGGTCAACATCTGAGTCCTCACCCTCATCATCAATCCCCTCTCCCTCGGCCTCATAACCTGTCAAACACCCCTGGGGAAAAGCCATCTGAAAAGCGTATGGGGATAGGGTTGTCACAGGGACAGCCTCGGAAGTAACCATGCCCTCGGCCTATCAGCCTGTCGGCCTAGATCAGACGTCTCTACTCTCCCAGAAGGTCCAGAGCCTGTTGGTGATGACGCCCTCTCATCCATATCACTTGAATAACTCTCGGATGGACGACAGGACGACCCGCAAGACTCAGAGGGTTTTATTGTGGTAAGAGGAATAGGGAAGATGGGTCGTACCCGCTTAGGGTCGGCCCCTCATCTTCTCTCCTCCTCTTCCTCTACCCGTCTGATCTCAACAAAGAACTTCTCTCTCAGGGATGGGAACTCCTCGGCTAAATTATAAAGCCTCCTAAGCATTAAAGGGGAGACCCTACACTTGGAAGAATTTGGGTAACCTAACTACAAACAAGCTTGCAGTTGACCAGGGTGGACTTTTCGATCAAAACCAAAAATTAAAGGTTTTTGGCCAAGAACACTCAAGAAAGGGAAGAACTCAACTCGCCGGAAAAGGTACCAAAAAACACAAGGAAGCCCTAGAAATGCTACAAGAGGGTGTCAGACCTAATGCATGAAATGAAATTGAAGATTAAAAAGGGAGTTTATGGCAAAGAAGAGTGCCTGAAGATGAAAGCAAAGGCTGAATGAAGCGTGGCACAGAAAGGTTACAGAAATGGCTATGGAAGCTGTTGAGAGGCTAGAGAGAGAGAGAGTTCAGGCGCGAAGAAGATGAAGAAAGAGAAACTTCAAAAAAATTATTAAATACCTTACCAATGAGTGGGCCCACTAACCAATGCAAAGTACAGCCCACGAGGAGGGCATCATTAGGGCACAAAGCCCCAGGCAAAGTGTGCAGCCGCCACGCCTTGGAAACTAAAACGACAATGAGTACCTGCCTAGGTGTCATATCAGCTTAACAAGTGTCACTCACCTAACTGATCATACACCCATCTCAATTACAACACTATCCCTCAACCATCTCAATAACATATATGGCTAAGTGCTGGGGGGTGATTGATATACCCATATATACACACGGCCAGGTCGAGGACACCCTGCACCTGTATGGGGTCAAGGTGACCTCATCATCAAGCTCCAAACGACCCCTCAGGGGTCGACCCTTCATCAGGCCCGGACGACCCTCTAAGGGGTCGACCCTTCATCAAGCCCGGACGACCCTTCAAGGGGCCGACCCTTCATCAGGCTCCAGACGACCCTTCGAGGGGCCGACCCTTCATCAGGCTCTAGATGACCCTCCGAGGGGCCGACCCTTCATCAGGCTTCAGACAACCCTTCAAGGGGCCGACCCTTCATCAGGATCCAGATGACCCTCCGAGGGGTCGACCCTTCATCAGGCTCCAGACGACCCTCCGAGGGGCCGACCCTTCATCAGGCTCTAGACGACCCTCCGAGGGGCCGACAGTACGAGGCCTAAATTGGGCCTGACTCACTATCAGAAGGAACTTTTCCCTCGGCCTTGTGTTACAGGCCGAGGGTGGCGTCATCACAGCGCGTGGTTTGGGAGACGCGTGGAACAATGCACGTGAGGCTCACAGGACACGTGAAAGACCGTTACAACCGAATCACCCCCTCACGTGAGGGAATATTATGTCATCATTTGGCATCTACAGGTGTCAGCAGGAGATTGGCTAAATCATCATTCACATGCACCATGCATACTTGGGGGGTATACTACACCCCCCAAGACCTATATATACTTGTCACCTACAACCCTACAGGAAGGGGGATCGATAATCATAACCCTAGCAAAAACTCTGCTTGTACACACAGTAGAGAGAGAAAGTGAGCTTATGTGCATTGTATCCAAGGCCATTAGTGCCCATACTTAGTGGATCACACACTCACAGTGGATGTAGGCCAAATTGGCTGAACCACTATACATAATTGTCTTATTCCTCTTATACTCATCTCCTTCTACACACTTATACACTTACATCTCTATGGCTACCATGGTTACTACTGTTTGAGCTCATCATCAATTATCTGGTGGTGCTAGATTTCAGCATCATCATCAGGCACTCAAACACTCAAGGCTGTGTTTGGGATATCCAGGAGTTTGAAAAGAGTTTAGGTTTGAAAAATGGTTTGGACGATTTAGGGTTAGGGTTTCTACCTCTTTCTCTCTCTTCTAGTTTCTCTCTTCTCTCTCTTCTCTCTCTACTCTCTTTTTTCTCTCAAAAGGACGAAGTGGCAAAAAGTCTCAGAAGGCTGAGTGAGGGGGTCCTTTTATAGGAGGCTGAGAAGATTCGAGAATGAGGATCAAAATCAAGGGTTCAGATTGAGTCAAGCTTGATTGACTTTAATCCAAGGGATCACAATATGCGGTGATTAAAATTCTCCTGATTGGCTCATCTGGGGTTCACAGGGATTATGAAGAAGCGCATGCAGATCGTTGATAAAAATGATCCAAGGGTTGAAAACAGGCGCTGGTTCCCTCTCTATAAAGAAACACACTCTCCACCAATTAGAAGACAACAAATGTTGGCCAATAAAAGGATATCAAACGCGCATCTAAAAAATAATTTAAAACATACCCTGAAGTCTCTGTCGCTTTCGAATTCTACCCAAGGCAACTTTAAGCCAATAAAACCATTAATACTTAATTGCAGATTGACCCCAAAAACTTTTAAAAACAAGTTTTAATTAATAAAAGCCTATTTTAAATGTTTATAAAATCCCAAAAAAAATATTTAAAAAGCAATATTAGGGATTTAAACACACTAAACATATGTACACACAATTATATGCAATATGACATGTATGAGATCAATTCTACTATGTGTGAGTGTTGGTAATATGGTCTAGATCACTTAACCAAGAAAGATAAAATAGCAATGCAATCTCTGGGGTTTTTTGGATTCTAGGAAAGACATAATTTTGTCACAATTTCCAAACTAGATGAACACTTATACAATATAGACTCAAGTGAGTCAAGAGTATAAGGTGCTTCACTCATCTGTATTAAGTTTGCCTAGATGCAAAAAAGGAATGTCGGACGAGACTTGAGCCTAGAAAAATTGGGTTTACCATATGTAGAAATTAGGGTTGGACTTGTTACAGGGCTCACGGGCAGGGTACCACTTTAAAAGTTGTGCAATAATTTGGGCGACAGGGCGACCCGAAATTTCGACAGAGTTTCGGGTTAAAATCGACAATTTACTTTGTGTGTTGTCCTAGGCTTGACACCAATATGCGGGTATGCAGTTGTTGGGTTAATTGAAAGGTATTCCCCTCTTTAGCGTGACTTCCACGATAGACGTCTTTCTTTTGAGGGAAATCGGTACGTGTGGACAAGTCATTCGATATACCTGAGTGTACGTGAATTTCCTCACTATATACCTCGTGGGGACGGTACGTGTGAGAGAGAATTTGATATACTCGATGTACATGAATGAGTTCCCTACGATACCTCCCGGCATAACTTCGATGAAGCGGTATGATACGGGGGAATCGTTCAATATACGTCAAAGGTACTTGGCCAATGGAAGGTGAGAGTCATATCGCTTAGGCTAACTGCGACCTGTCGGACCAGCACCCATCACGAAGTGACTCCCCAGTTATGGGACAAAATTTGGTCAATAGCAATGCCCTTTGGTGATGTTGTGTGTATCATGCATGATTCTTTGATTAGTATCTTATGGAGAAAGTATCTTTATTGATCATGCCCAGCCGAGAATAAGTGTGAAATGTGGATATACGCGATCCTAGGTGCACATGGTGTGAAGTGTACATGGAAAAAAATTCTACAAGTGTGTGAATAGTGGCATAATCTTGAGGTACATATGTACATGGAATAATAAAGGGAACATAAAAATAGGAGAATATCTAAGAAAGTAAAACACCCATGCAAACAAAGTCTAGCCCTCTTAAAAATAGTCCCCAGCAGAGTCACCGTAGTGTCCATCCCAGGCGACGCCGGGGGAGAGAGAGATACATCCCCTCGGGAAGGTTGCACCGCGATCTCTCTCCCCTCTTGGGAAGGTTGCTTCAGTCGTCGTCGGGTGGGGGTAAATGTGAAGAGATAGAGTCGTCAGCCTATTTTGCACAAAACAGGCAAAATAATATGTTTCCACTTCAAGAGAGCGGCATCAATGACAAACTGATGCATAGGAAACCAATAGTTCAAAGGTCTGGGGGATAAGTTGTGGAATGGGAAGGTGTTAGGCACCCATCCTTTCCTTTCGGTCTCTCATGGGATAGTGTTATTATCTTTCTATATATTCCCGTGAAGTGTGTGTGAGTGTTTATATAATCGAGATCGGAATCGTTCAACTCATACCATGGACAAGGTAAAGTGAGGTCATCCATAGGAATGTTCCCAAAATAATATATGTAGAAAGTATGATTTTTGCGTTCATCACGATATTGATCGTTATTAGGAAACGATAATATGTGTTAGATGAAACACAAACAAGCATGATATATATATATATATATATATATATATATATATATATATATATGAAAACGGGACATTTAAGAAAATTAGGGAATTTGGAAAATTGAGAAAATTGGACTCGAGTCTTGAATTTTATTCCAAGATGCCTACGTAGCCTATAAAGGCATCAAAGTCCACGAAGTTCAGATGTAGCATAGGGGAGGGGTTTATCCCATAGATTCGAACAGAATTTTATTATATGTGTATGTGTAGAAAATAAGTTGTTTTGGTTTTGGAAAAGTGTGATGGATAATTCCGTTCGGAATTTATGGGTATGACCCTCTTTTATTTGTTTTCAAAAATTTTTGTAGAAAATAATGTATGTGCAATATACTAATAAAAGTGTAGATATTGATGTGTATGAACTAAAGTAAGAACTAGATTATGAATCTAATGTTTATGATGCAAAAATAAGGAATTTAAAGAGAGAGGGAAGGAATTGGACCTTCTTTGAAGCTTGATATTTGATCTTGGATGAACTCCCTTGAGTGTTGATGAATTTTATGAGAGAGAAGGATATTTGTCAAATTAAGTATGAAAAGGATGGGAATGTAAGCTTGGATGGAACTTCACATGAGGAACTTCGATGATTTCGAAGGAACGTTGCTAAGATCACTGATGTTGATGGATATGTTGTCTGTCTTGGGAATGAGGTCATGGCCCCTATTTATAGGGTAAGAAGTGCATATCAGCCTACCCCAAGGGGATCCTATTAGCATGTGATCCCAGACACTGTGCCGATAGGCAAGGATTTGGACTTCCCATTTAGCAGTCCCATGCATATTTTCCCAAAAAATGGTTGTAGAACACAAACCGTTGATCCGAATCATGCATGAGGCATATAGTTAGAAATTTATTCCAGATACCTTTAAGAGTGCTTGGGAGCGCTCTCGAGTCCGGGAGTTGACTTTGGATCAAATGTGGCTCAGAAGCGCACGTCGGTCTTTTGGATGGGAGATCGTCGGACGAAAACGGATCGTTTGTCAACATGGTAAGTCAGAATCGCACACGAAGTACACCGTTGGAAAGGTTAGGATATGTACTTTGACATTCCAAAGAGTTTTTCTCAGTTTAAAAGGTTTACCTTGGTCAACCAGGGCTACAAAGTTCTTGGGGACCTCTCGGAGTAAAACGGATCGTTCGTCCGCACCGTAGGCCAGAATCGCGCATGGGGTAGACCGTTAGAAATGGTATTCAGTGCCCTTAGGATATTCATTTAGTTTCGTTTGAGCTTAAAGTTGACTTTGGTCAAACGGAGCCCGGGAGCGCCCATTGGCCTCTAGATCGATTTTCGAGGGAAAAATGATCGTTCGTCTAAATGGTTATTTGTTTCATGCACGGGGCAGACTGTTGGAAAAGGGTTTTAGTGCCTTTTGAAGATTCAAATATCTTTCGCTCTGACGGTGAAGTTGATTGGGGTCAATTCGGGGCCTGGGAGTGCCCGGTGGCCTCTGAATCGGTCTTTGGTAGTAAAATGGTCCGTTCGTACAAACCGTTATGTCGATTCGCAAACGGGTTAGATCATTGGAAAGGGTATTTAGATCCCTTCAAAGAGCTTTCGCTCTGACGATAGAGTTGATCGGAGTCAAACGGGGCCCGGGAGCGCACGGAGGCTTGTAAATCGATCCTCGGAGTGTGACCTAGGGCTTGGAGTGAGATGGGGAGGTCCTAGGGACCTAAGGGGAGGCTTAGGGGGTCCTAGAATGTGGTGTCTACAACGCGCATGTGAGATATTTCGACACCAATTTATTCTTACTCTTGATTATGTATGATGCGGGCCAGTACCCACATATATGTAATGCCTAAGATTAATAAAGACTGGATTTAATCAATTATCTAATTCACAACTAGTTTTATATCTAGTAAATTACTAGGGTTCGGGGGATTTTATTCCAAACTATTTTTCTCATTCATATTTATTTAATCACAGCTAGTTTAATTATGCATGCGTAGTTTAATTTAATTTGCATTTAATTAGTAGAAATCACATTCCACAAATCCCATCATCTTTTCGTTCTTTTTCTAGAGTCAACTTTAGGATTAGTTAGCTTACATACCGTCGTCACGTTCCACGTCCTATTTCCCTGAGGATTCGACCCCGTCCTACCGGGTTTATTACTTACACAATCGGTTTACACTTGAACCGATATTAGCACGCACTAGAGACACATTTTCAGTCGTGTCACTTATAAAGTCATATTTTATTTAGTACATAATAAAATCAGTTTTTAAAAAATCAATTTAAAATTTTGGGTTTTAACTAACGGGCCGGGGTGTGACACCCCGCCTAATTAAATACCGGGCTATCACTCCTTTATTAAATTAAAATCAAGGTGAACAGTTGGTTCATTCTTAGCATCACTGTCGTAAAAATAACTTTTTCCAAATTAACACCCTAATTAATTAAGCTAAGTGTCAAAAACTATTTTTAACCTTTCTAACTAAATTATATTTTTAAAGAAAAACTTATTTATTTAATTATTAACCACATTTTCAATAAGTAAGAACCATACCACAATTATCCTAGAACATAATCCAATTGATTTAAATATTCAACATCCAAAATCCCAACATTTAAAACTTAATGTAAAACATACATGTTGAATAAATCCCAAAGTAACAGTACTAGAAATAACGGAAATACAAATGTCCCAACAGAACAGATAAATAGTGGAAAGGGCGACACATGCCCCAATAACTGAGAATCATAGGAGTGGAATCAAGTAAATGAAATCGTCTAAGCAAGTGGCCTGCAACTCCCACCTAAGCTGTAGCACGTTTCTTCCAAGGGATCCTAATCAAGACGCCCCTGTGGCTGGGCACCTGTAGTACATACATATATATACAAGAGAGAGAGAGAGAGAAACGGGTCAGAGCCCGATAGTGTATATGATTTAAAAATTTGTTTAGCAAGTATTTAAATTGATACAGGCCAATGAAACAACATATTAGTGTGACACTCTCTTGAGAATTTCTCACCTCTCTTCTAATGTGCACACCTATCGCACTAACCTTCCCAATGGTTTATCTCATCATATATCACGCTATCTTTACCCAATGATTTAACTTATCTTAGGTTATTCGCAGGATTCAAAATTTAATGATTCAATTGTTTGAAAAGAATATTTCAATTAATGACTAAAGTTCTCATTATAACTTTATTAATCAATAAAGTTTTACAGTGTCATATTATACTTTCTCAAAACAAGTATTTACAATTTGAGTCATCAACCATGTCCTACATATCAAATCACAGTAGGCAGTTTCAGATTTCAGAATTTCATATATATATTAACTACTCGTAAAATATATATATCATAACAGCACCCCACATAACAACTATGGTGCGGGCATACTCTACTATCCAATCACCGTATCACTCGTATTAAGGGGAATACAAATTCGGAATCACTCTCGAATTGTATTAACACATACACAACAATATTGAGGTGAAACATAGATTCCAAGTCTCTAAGAGGATGGCACATACCCGCATCTCTTAGGACCGTCTGAACTATCAAATTGATAGCCTGTACCAAGGATATCTATCTCCTAGGGTACGAGTCAATATCTCCCATAAGGCAACACAGGATAAGATCGTCCCAGTGCGGCAACCTCAGGGATAGCATGTAGCGTGGGTATGTTTTTCACACATAGATAGCATATGCATACACAATCATATAACTATACTAATATTACCATGTCAATATTGGGTATATTCTCAAATCCCATAGTTATGACTTTTATCCATATTAGCATATTATAGTAAACACTTATAACGGTTCGTTTCTAACCTTGATTCGGTATTATTCCAACATACCACATAACTCTCATGGCTTTATTCTCCAAATTATAAAATTCAGTAGGAATACACATTTGTCCCAAAGTAACTCTCTTACGTGTCTCTCTCTCTTTAAATCATAAATTCACCGACCCTTATGTAATTATCCCAAAATACAATCTTTGCCCGACATCAAGGGTCCCAAAATTTATTCACATGTCCTACTGGTCTTCCCTATCTCCCAAAACATTTTATTAAGGATGCCCAAGAATTATTTCACAATAAATTGAACTTAACTAATTTAGAAAGTGAAATAGGAGTCTGCCAGGAGGGGTCGATCGATCGAGGTCTGGCGCTCGATCGATCGAACCTTCGATCGATCGAAGCTTTGGGCTCGATCGATCGATCAAGTAGGTCTGCGAAATCTGCAGAATTGCAGTTACGGGTTTCATCTTCTAACCTTCACCAAATCCATATTTTTCAATCCCAAACGTCTCAAAAATTGTACTATTAACATTATATCATCCTACTGGGTATTTCTAACATGAAGCATGAGGATTTCTATCATTATACATGGATTAACAACCCAAAAATTATTATAATTATCAAGAACCCTAGAATTCTCTTAAACATGGTTCTAACAAGTATTTCCAGAAATTTCTTCTTATAAACATCATAATTTCGTGGGTAATTCCTCTACATGGCAAGGGTTTCCAGGATTATCATTTAAACCATAACTACACGCGATTCCTATCTCATATCTTTGGTTTTCTTCCATAAAAACTCATTCTAATTACTCCTAAACTAATATGAAAGATGCACCAACGAAATAAGCAAGATAAACACTTGCCTGGGATTTTTGGTGTTCTGATTTGCAGATGATTTTCGTGTGGTTGCGTTCCCCGTCGCGTGATCTACGCATTGGTAGTGGTGGCGGTGCAAACGGATGGATTTTGGGCCTTGGATTGCCTTGGAAGCTCTCTCCTTCCCTCTCCTATGGCCGTCACTTGTCTTTGGTTGTTCTAACCCTAGAAGACAACCTTAGACATCTGATATAACCCTTAGAATTTCGTGGGTTTAATTACCCATAATTGCGAAATGTCCAAAACGCCCTCTCGGGGTACTAATTAGGCCTAAAAACTCCCCGAGACCCAAACTAAACCCCCGGGTACACTTTCCTGACTATCTCGACCCTTCCGGACGCGTTGGCGCACTCAAAACGACCATACAAACAACTTATAAAATATCCACTTTTATTTTTCACTATTTAGTCCCGACGCGACACGGGCGCGTCCCGACTCAAATTTCCAAAATTATGATTTTATTCACTCGTGACATTCAATATAACCAATATTACATATTACTTTGCTCATTAGTAATATTCAACAAATGTCCCATAATTACTAACTCTCGTCACGTTAATAATTATAACATAATTAATTTTCGGATTTTATTAAATAATTAATTCACATTAAATTTAATAAATCCCCAAATTAATATAGCATAAAAATATGGGGTATTACATACTTCCCCCCTAATAACGGAATTTCGTCCCGAAACTCGGAAAATAAGGCATACCTGGTAAAAATAATTCTGGATATCTCTCGCGCATATCTCCCTCGCGCTCCCAAGTGGATTCCTCCACATTATGATGCTCCCACTGGACCCGTACAAGTGGAACTATCTTCGACCGTAATTTCCTCTCACTATAGTCCAGGATAGCTACCGGCCTCTCCTCGTAAGAGCTGTCAGACTGTAAGTCTATCTCATCTATCGCGATGTGAGTATGGGCCATATCATCCCGAAGATACCGTCTCAACGACGAGATGTGGAATACATCGTGAATGCGATGCAAATGTTCTGGCAGTCCCAATTTGTATGCTACCGGCCCAATCCTCTCGATGATGGGAAATGGTCCCATGTACCTCGGGGCCAATTTCCCTTTCTTCCCGAACCTCATCACTCCTTTCATAGGAGATACACGCAGTAACACTTGGTCCCCCACATTAAACTCCCGAAAGAACCGTTTCGCATCGGCGTAGCTCTTCTGCCTGTCCTGGGCTACTCGAATGCGACTCCTGATCATCTCAATCCTCGCGGAGGTTTCCTGAATCACCTCCGGTCCAAGCAACTTGTTATCCCCCACCTCGAGCCAACATGTTGGTGAACGACAAGGCCTGCAATACAGAGCCTCAAATGGAGCCATGCCAATCGTGAACTGATAAGAGTTATTATAAGCAAACTCTACCAGTGGAATATGTGGCTCCCAACCTCCTCCAAAATCAAGAACACACATGCGTAGCATATCCTCTAACATCTTATTAGTACGCTATGTCTGTCCATCAGTCTGTGGGTGATAAGCTGAACTCAACCTCAACTCAGTACCCATAGCCTCCTGAAAGCTTTCCCAGAAACGTGACACAAAAATCTTATATCTATCTGACACAATATTCAGGGGCACCCCATGTAATCTGACAATCTCAGCAATGAACAACTGAGCATACTGACCCGTGGTATAGTCTGTCCGCACCGGCAGAAAATGAGCCACCTTGGTCAAATGGTCTACAATCGCCCAGATAGAGTCGTGGCCCCGCTGTGATGTAGGCAACCCTATAATAAAATCCATGGAAATACTCTCCCACTTCCATGCGGGTACTTCCAATGGCTGAAGCAATCCTGACGGTTTCTGATAGTCCACCTTTACCAGCTGGCAGGTAGAACACTTGGACACGAACTCACCAATGTCCTTCTTCATCCCACTCCACCAGTATTGCCTCCTCATATCCTAGTACATCTTATCTCTTCCAGGATGTACTGCAAATCGGGACCCGTGAGACTGGGTCATCACTGCATGATGTAATTCTGCTCCTTCTGGAACCACCAATCTCCCATTAAACCTCAAACCCCCATCAGAACTAACAAAGTAGGACTCATCACCCTCAGCTAAAAGTCGTACAATCTGTTCCTGGCAAAACGGGTCTGTGGTATGTGCCTGTATCACCCTTGTAACAATCTCGGGTGTGACAGTCATAACAGATATGAAGGAACGGGCTACTGCGTCCTGGTGGCCTAACTCCTTCCACTTTGCTTTCCAAACGTCCGCTACCTTGTCTACCGATCTACGGCTCAATGCATCAGCAACTACGTTGGCCTTCCCCGGATGATACTGTATGTCAAACTGATAGTCCTTCACAAACTCTAACCATCTGCGCTGTCGCATATTCAGCTCTCACTGAATGAATAGATACTGCAGTGACTTGTGGTATGTGAACAAGCGGAATTTCTCCCCCAATAAGTAGTGCCTCCATATCCTCAATGCAAAAACGACCGCTGCTAACTCCAGGTCGTGGGTGGGGTAATTCTTTTCATGCGTCTTAAGCTTGAGGGAGGCAAAATCTATAGCCTTCTCTTCCTGCTGAAGTACTCCCCCAAGTCCCCGTAAAGAGGCATCGGTGTAAACCAGGTACTCCACACCCGGGTTCGGTAAGGCAAGAACTGGTGCTGAAGTAAGCTTGTCTTTCAGCTCATCGAAAGCCAATTGACAAGCATCATCCCAAACATATGGTACCCCTTTGCGAGTCAGGTTCGTCAATGGACCCGCTATTTTGGAGAATCCCCGAATGAATCTCCTGTAGTACCTGGCTAACCCCAAGAAACTACGCACTTCCGTCGGTGTCGTGAGTTGTCCCCACTCCCTCACCACTGACACTTTACTCGGGTCAACTGCAATCCCCTGCTCAGAAACAACATGGCCCAAGAACTGTACTTCTCGCAACCAGAATCCTCACTTCTCATACTTAGCATACAACTGATTCTCTCGTAGAGTCTGAAGAACCTGCATCAAGTGCTCGGTATTCTCCTCCTCGGAGTGTGAATATATCAAAATGTCATCTATGAAGACGATGACAAACTGATCCAAGAACTCTCTGAATACTCGGTTCAGTAAGTCCATGAACACGGCTAGAGCATTTGTGAGACCGAATAGCATCACTCTGAACTCATAAGACCCATGTCTCGTCAAGAAGGCGGTCTTTGAAACATCATGCTCCCTAATACGTAGCTGATGGTACCCCGACCTCAGATCTATCTTCGAAAAGAAAGTTGCTCCCCTCAGCTGGTCGAACAGATCATCAATTCGAGGCAACGGATACTTATTTCGTATCGTGACCTTGTTCAACTCCCGGTAGTCCACACACAACCTCAGTGAACCATCTCTCTTCTTCACAAACAAAACTGGAGAGCCCCAAGGTGAGGTACTCCTACGAATGAAGCCCTGACCTAACAGCTGCTCTATCTGATCTCGTAACACTCGCATCTCCGCCGGAGCCATACGGTATGGAGCGCATGTTATAGGTCTAGTATCTGGTAATAAATCTATAACAAAGTCTATCTCTCGACTGGGGGGTAGGCCTGGTATTTCCTGAAACACATCGGAATACTCACGAACAACTGGAATAGAGTCTAACGGAATCACAACCTCCTTAGAGGTATCCTCCTCTATATAATACAAATGAGTGGTCGAACCTCCCTCTGGGCGAGGCATAGCCACTACAAACATCTCTTGCCCCGGAATGGAAAAATCAATGCTCCCACCGAAGCAATCAATCATGGCTCTATAAGCTGCGAGCCAATCCATACCAATAATAACATCATGCTCATGCATATCTAAGACTAACATGTCTGCAGGTAATACCAAACTACCAATCTCTACCCCCACTCCTCGACATATAAAGAAGATAAGCGACCCACTCCCCAGTGGTGAGTCTACACATGTCACTGTGCTCTCTGCTGTGGCTAACAACCCTAAGGCCTTCGCAAAATGCGTAACTATAAAATAATGTGTCGCCCCAGTATCAAACAAAACCCGACCCATAGTACCATGGATAGGAAACATACCCTCAATCGCGGGTGGTGCCTGTGGAGCTGCTGCCTGGTGGACGTTATAGACACGTTTGTACTGTAACTGCCCCTGCTGCACTGGAGCTGCTGGAATGGCTGGTAGGGCTGGCACCTGGGCTGGAGCTGGGAGGGAAGCCGGAAAAAGTGGTCTCTGTGGCTCATTACGGGCACCCTGCTGCTGTGGGGCCCTATCTCCCTCCGGACAATCCTGGCGCCTATGACCGTGTCTACCACACCCAAAACATCGGCCTTTGAAGTTGCCTCCCTTCTGACCCTGTTGACCACGGCCCTGCTGGCCGTTACCTCCCCTCCACTGGCCCTACTGGCCCTGATGAACACGATGTTGGCCCTGTTGGCCCTGCTGCTGACCCTGCTGTCGGTGTTGGCCTTGCTGGCCCTGATGATTAGGCTGACCCTGCTAACCCTGCCTATAACCCCCAAATCCCTGCCTGGAATCACCTGAATGGAATCGCTTAGCAGGGTCCCCCTGATGGGAACTCTGCTCGTACTGACGAGTCTGTCCATGAGATGGTGCCCCACTAGCACTATTACCCCCGGTCCTGCCCTGCTGGCTGGACTCTCCTGCTTTCCTTCCCTGCATATGAAAGCGGTGATCCTGGCAATGTAGTAACGCAGCATTGAGTACATCCGTGAAAGTACTCAAAGATAGATTCCCTATAAGATGCTGACGGATCCTCCAAGCTAACCCATCCACAAACAACATAATTTTCTTACTCTCAGTAGGTGCCTCATCCGGCACTATGGTGAGAAGTCTCGTGAACTCCTCCTCATACTCAGCAACGGTAGAGTTCTCTTGTTTCAAATTCAGTAATTTCCGCCTCATCTCAGTCTGCACGGTGGGTGGAAAGTACTTGCGATCAAACCGCTCCCAGAACAACTGAATAGGGATCGTGTCCCTCTCCTCCAAGGTGGTAGTGGACTCCCACCACTGCAAAGAGGCCCCCACCAGCTTAAAGGAAGCCAACAACTATTTTTGCACGTCGGTGCACTCATACATACGAAGATGCCGCTGGATGTCTTTCTTCCATTGGCTGACTGTGACGATATCTGAGCTACCAGAGAACTCAGGGGGATGCGCTTTCTGAAAAGCATCCCTAACCCTCTCCCATGCAGATGGAAGTTGTGCTGGTACTGGCGCCACTGCCTGAATCTAGGGTGGAGCCTACAGAACCACCGCTAGCGCGGCATTCACCGCCTGAGCAACAATGGCGGCTACTTCATTAGCATTCATAGTGCCTTGTGCCGAAGCTGCTGGCTGCTCGGCCTGGGCACGCCTATCCTTCGGTGCACGTCTCGGAGGCATCTGAAACATGAAGAATTTTATTAGTCTAGAGTTATTAACAAATCTCAAATAGCTGAAGACGTAAACTTGAAAGCAAGAATACAACCATCCTAAAATAGGGCTCTATAGAAAAAACGTTAAGCTGAAAGCGAAATAAGCCGTACAGATCCTATGGACACTAGAACCCGATGCTCTGATACCACCTGTGACACCCCGCCTAATTAAATACCGGGCGATCACTCCTTTATTAAATTAAAATCAAGGTGAACAGTTGGTTCATTCTTAGCATCACTGTCGTAAAAATAACTTTTTCCAAATTAACACCCTAATTAATTAAGCTAAGTGTCAAAAACCATTTTTAACCTTTCTAACCAAATTATATTTTTAAAGAAAAACTTATTTATTTAATTATTAACCACATTTTCAATAAGTAAGAACCATAGCACAATTATCCTGGAACATAATCCAATTGATTTAAACATTCAACATCCAAAATCCCAACATTTAAAACTTAATGTAAAACATACATGCTGAATAAATCCCAAAGTAACAGTACTAGAAATAACGGAAATACAAATGTCCCAACAGAACAGATAAATAGAGGAAAGGGCAACACATGCCCCAATAATTGAGAATCATAGGAGTGGAATCAAGTAAATGAAATCGTCTAAGCAAGTGGCCTGCAACTCCACCTAAGCTGCAGCACGTTTCTTCCAAGGGATCCTAAGCAAGACGCCCCTGTGGCTGGGCACTGTAGTACATACATATATATACAAGAGAGAGAGAGAGAGAGAAACGGTTCAGAGCCCGATAGTGTATATGATTTAAAAATTTGTTTAGCAAGTATTTAAATTGATACAGGCCAATGCAACAACATATTAGTGCGACACTCTCTTGAGAATTTCTCACCTCTCTTCTAATGTGCACACCTATTGCACTAACCTTCCCAATGGTTTATCTCATCATATATCACACTATCTTTCCCCAATGATTTAACTTATCTTAGGTTTTTCGCAGGATTCAAAATTTAATGATTCAATTGTTTGAAAAGAATATTTCAATTAATGACCAAAGTTCTCATTTTAACTTTATTAATCAATAAAGTTTTACAGTGTCATATTATACTTTCTCAAAACAAGTATTTATAATTTGAGTCATCAACCATGTCCTACATATCAAATCACAGTAGGCAGTTCCAGATTTCAGAATTTCATATATATATTAACTACTCGTAAAATATATATATCATAACAGCACCCCACATAACAACTATGGTGCGGGCATACTCTACTATCCAATCCCCATATCACTCGTATTAAGGGGAATACAAATTCGGAATCACTCTCAAATTGTATTAACACATACACAACAATATTGAGGCGAAGAATAGATTCCAAGTCTCTAAGAGGATGGCACATACCCGCGTCTCTTAGGACCGTCTGAACTATCAAATCAATAGCCTGTACCAAGGATATCTATCTCCTAGGGTACGAGTCAATATCCCCCATAAGGCAACACAGGATAAGATCGTCCCAGCGCGACAACCTCAGGGATAGCAAGTAGCGTGGGTATGTTTTTCACACATAGATAGCATATGCATACACAATCATATAACTATACTAATATTACCATGTCAATATTGGGTATATTCTCAAATCCCATAGTTACGACTTTTATCCATATTGGCATATTATAGTAAACACTTATAACGGTTCGTTTCTAACCTTGATTCGGTATTATTCCAACGTACCACACAACTCTCATGGCTTTATTCTCCAAATTATAAAATTCAGTAGGAATACACATTTGTCCCAAAGTGACTCTCTTACGTGTCTCTCTCTCTTTAAATCATAAATTCACCGACCCTTATGTAATTATCCCAAAATACAATCTTTGCCCGAGGGGTCCCAAAATTTATTCACATGTCCTACTGGTCTTCCCTATCTCCCAAAACATTTTATTAAGGATGCCCAAGAATTATTTCACAATAAATTGAACTTAACTAATTTAGAAAGGGAAATAGGAGTCTGCCAGGAGGGGTCGATCGATCGAGGTCTGGCGCTCGATCGATCGAACCTTCGATCGATCGAAGCTCTGGGCTCGATCGATCGATCAAGCAGATCTGCGAAATCTGCAGAATTGCAGTTACGGGTTTCATCTTCTAACCTTCACCAAATCCATATTTTTCAATCCCAAACGTCTAAAAAATTGTACTATTAACATTATATCATCCTACTGGGTATTTCTATCGTGAAGCATGAGGATTTCTATCATTATACATGGATTAACAGCCCAAAAATTATTATAATTATCAAGAACCCTAGAATTCTCTTAAACATGGTTCTAACAAGTATTTCCAGAAATTTCTTCTTATAAACATCATAATTTCGTGGGTAATTCCTCTACATGGCAAGGGTTTCTAGGATTATCATTTAAACCATAACTACACGCGATTCCTATCTCATATCTTTGGTTTTCTTCCATAAAACTCATTCTAATTACTCCTAAACTAATATGAAAGATGCACCAACGAAATAAGCAAGATAAACACTTGCCTGGGATTTTTGGTGTTCTGATTTACAGATGATTTTGGTATGGTTGTGTTCCCCGTCGCGCGATCTACACGTTGGTAGTGGTGGCGGTGCAAATAGATGAATTTTGGGCCTTTGATTGCCTTGGAAGCTCTCTCCTTCCCTCTCCTATGGCCATCACTTGTCTTTGGTTGTTCTAACCCTAGAAGACAACCTTAGACATCTGATATAACCCTTAGAATTTCGTGGGTTTAATTACCCATAATTGTGAAATGTCCAAAACGCCCTCCCGGGGTACTAATTAGGCCTAAAAACTCCCCGAGACCCAAACTAAACCCCCGGGTACACTTTTCTGACAATCTCGACTCTTTCGGACGCGTTAGCGCACTCAAAACGACCATACGAATAACTTATAAAATATTCACTTTTATTTTTCACTATTTAGTCCCGACGCGACACGGGCGCGTCCCGACTCAAATTTCCAAAATTGTCATTTCATTCACTCATGACATTCAATATAACCAATATTACATATTACTTTGCTCATTTTCCCATAATTACTAACTCACGTCACGTTAATAATTATAACATAATTAATTTTCGGATTTTATTAAATAATTAATTCACATTAAATTTAATAAATCCCCAAATTAATATAGCATAAAAATACGGGGTATTACACGGGGCGGGTTCTGACCCGTTTAATTTAAGCGGGGCGGGGGGATGGGTCTGAGGAGGTTATACTTAAATGGATTCGGGGATTAAATTCTTAACTCGTCCCGGGTCCAGGGGCGGGGCGAGTTTGGGTTTTTATAAACCTGCCCCATACCCGACCCGTTGCCATTCCTACTGCTAGTAAACCTCCCTGATTCTCACAAAGATTACTAGGATCATGGGTTTATTGCCAGAAATTAGAAACATTATCCCCCTTGCTAAGGGGGAGAGATACCGAGGCCCCTGGATTTCTGACTTATGGGAAGAACAAATAGGTCGCTTTCTCTTTTCTTTAGTCTACTTGTTGTTTCTTCTTCTTTTATTTTCTTGCTCACTGCTTCTATTTCCTGTCCTATGACTAATGTTTTTCTTCCTCTGTTTTGTAGCTCGTGATAGAAATTAAGAGCCTAATCTGAGTGAAGTTGTCGTTCCTGATCTCCTGAAGGCCTTGAGAGTTAAGAAGAGGCTTTCAGATAATGAGCATCCCCTTTCAATAGCCTACTTGCTTAAGTACAAGAATACTACAATCAACTTTATCGCTCGATCGGTTAATAAAGTACCTGACCTATAGGCTTCTGAAGTTGGTCCCTCTAAACCAGTGGTGTTAAAGGAAGAAGAAGAAGAAGAAGAAGAAATGTCTCCACCTGTTAAGAGGAGAATGAAGAAGATTGATGACGAGGATCAAACAGTTCCATCTGATCGAATCAAGTCTTTAAAGAGGTCAAAAGTGAATTCCCCAAGGGCTAGTGGTTCTAGACCAGGATCCAAAGTGAAGGGAAAAAGGAGAAGAAGAAAAGAGAAGAAGAGAGAGAGAGAGAGAGAGAGAGAGAGAGAGAGAGAGAGGAAGTTAAAAAAAGAGATGAGGCTAAAAGGAAGTTTGTCTTAAAGGACCATGTAGTCCCCTTTTTCACGTCTGATGCTGAGAGGACTAGTGTGGCCAACACCTCTGCTCTTGACCCTGATCTACTGAAGGTGGCTATGCTCGTGGATGACTGCGAGCGTTCCTAATGACTGGGGTCGGCCCAGCTTGCACTCAAGGACTTGCTCTGGTAATTCTCTTCTTTTTATCCGTATATCATTTTTATTTTGTATCTTTTCTTCCTTGTACTAATTTTAGCCTTTCTATTTTTTGCAGTTTTTGGCCAATTTTATAACTCTTTTAAGTGGTCATGCCGACCAGTCCAAAAATAACCAGGAGCTAAAAGATCCCCTGAAGAAGTCTGAGAAAGACTTGGTTGATGCTAGTACATAATGGGAATGGGAGAGGGAGAACTCGAAAAAGTCTTATGCCGATCTCTAGGCGTCCAAGAACTCAGTGGTCGCTGAGAAGGAGAAGCTGGTCAAAGAAATCCTAAGCCTATTTGGGAAGGTTCTGAAGCTAAAGGAATATATCTCGTGTGAGAAGTATGACAGTTGTATTGAAGGCTACTGACCAAGACAAGAGGGCTGCCAAAAAGGGGAAGGTAATGGATAACTCCGAGCAGGTGAAGGAGTAGGGCAGTTAGTTTATGACTTTTTCCTTTTTTTGTATAATTTTTTTTGGTGCCCTGTAATATTCTTCTTTCCTCTGACTGTACTGGCCTCTGGACCTTTTTTCCAATTAATGAACGAGAACTTTTTATTTGTATTGATGCCTTCTATCCTTTCATATAGACTGATGTTTGATTGCAATTTTATCTATTGTGTTATTTGTAACCTGACGAGGACTATTTCCCCTTACTTTAAAGTTGAGGTTGATCCTGGGACCTAAAATTAGTCGCTAATATCACCAGGCATTTGTGAGTCTCTTCGGGAGAGGAATGAGCAATACAAGAGTCAGTCCAGGCTGGTCGCCAAGTTGAAGTACGATCTCCAAAAGAAGAAGGAGATCGATTCTTCCATTTAAAATAAAATGAATGGACTGAAGGCTAAGCTCATGGAGAGCAATGATATAAGCCAAGTAGGTGAAGTGCTTTAGGCCGAGAATGACTCTTTGAGGAAGGAGGTCACAGAGGTGAAGAAGGATGTCCAGATGGAATATTTAATTGCAGCTGGACTTCAAAGAGATATCACAAGTCTGAGGCACTTATTCATAATGGCCCCTCGAAAAGCTTGATCAACTGGATATGATGAGGGATCGGCTGATGCCCAGCAAAGTTGAAGGAGGCAGAGGAAGTTGCAATCAAACGTGGGTGGATGACTGCCCTTAGGGAAGTCAATACTCCTAAGGAGTCCCCCTTGTGGTATCATTACCAGGTTATCTGTGCTTCCTACTATCACAACCCCTTCTCGAAAGTTGACAAGTGGATCCCTATTAATGCTATCCCTGCCCAGCTTCTGAACCATTACCTCGAAGATGATGGGGAGCTATTCTCTCCCAATACAGATGATGGCCGAAGAGCCCGCATTGCGGATTATCTTGCTCACCATCCTGAGTCATCTTTAGGTTCTTGTTGGGTCTTTGTATATTTTGTCTTAATGTAACTGTACTTACCAATTTTTGTGAATATATAAAGCTTAATTTATTAACATGTTCCATACTTTGAGCATGTACTGACTAAATATGAGTTAATAATTGTCATTATGTTTGAATTGTTAATTGGAAAGGGTTGTTGCTTATTGACCACTTATTACCTTTTGTCGACCAAGTAACACTGATAACCATTTTAGGCCTTTTGCCACTTGAATGGGTTAATGTCCAGGTTGAATCATCTCGGTCTTCTTATCCATCTAAATAACTCAAAAACAGGTACTAACAATTTTTAGGACTCTGCCGACTAAATGGGTTTGCTAGCTTGTGCTTGAACATTCTCCTAGTCCAACATACCTTAGCAGAACCATTCCACCTGCTTTAGTTTTAGGTCTTGTCATCACACTCCCTTAGGTCTAGGTGAGATGATGGCGAAAATTTACCTGGTTGATGGTCCATCCACCTGAGCAGGCTTTTTACGACCAACATAATTGGCGAGCTACCTAAGTTGGCTTTTTTGCCTAATAATCCCCTATAGGGAGTTCGTTGTTGTCGGAGAAACTCACGGCATTTATTATGTCTGTGACAAAGACCTTAGGGTTGTGAAATATTGTAATTACTGTAAATCCTACTCGTCATGATGAGGCCTTTTGATTGAAATAAGTTGAACAACTTATTCTAATCCACACTAGTTTCGTTATGCACGAGGAAATTCTTTGGCTAAGATAAGCTAAACATCCTTTTGTTAATCAAAGGTAATATATTTTTATGGTTGAGGGGGCTATCATTTGGAAAGGATGCACAATACTAGAGATGTAGTTAATAAAATTGAAGTAGACAATGTATTAGATCAAAATGAGAGTGCCAATTAGCCTTTTTTTATTGAATAATAACTTGCAAGCAACATAAGTTTGAAATAAAAAAATTCATAAACTAAATGTGCTAACAAAAGATGAAGAATACTAAAAGTATTGAAATTGGATGCGTTCCATGCTCTTGGTATCTCCCTGCCCTCCAGCGTTTTCAAATGATATGCTCCTTGAAGGTCATCCCTTATCACCTTAAAAAGTCCTTCCCAATTTGGTCCCATCTTGTCATCTGATGGTCTTATGGCACTGTCGAAGACTTTCCTTAGGACATAGTCTCCTACTCGAAATTTTCTCGAATTGACTTTTTTATTATACTACTTAGACAACTGTTGTTGGTAGGAAGCAATCTTGATCATGGCATGTTCTCTTCACCCGTCTGCTAAGTCAAGTTCAGTGCGCAGTGCACCATCATTTAGGCTTTAGTCCACCAAGGTGGTTCTCGTGGTAGGGAGACTTGCTTCAAGTGGGATAATATATTGCATTCCATAAGAGAGGGCGAAGTGTGTTTCCCCAGTCGGTCTCCTATGAGTAGTACGATAGGCCTATAGAAGATGGGGGAGCTCGTCCACCCGTAACCATTTGCTCTTTACAACCTCTTCTTTAGGCTGTCGAGCATGGCTTTGTTGGAAGCTTCTGTATGGCCACTGCTTTGGGGATATGCCACAGAACTGAAGTGGTGCTTGATGTCATGCTCATCACTAAAACATTAAAAAAAGTTTCTTTCAAACTACATGCCGTTGTCGGTGATGATAGTCCTTGGGATCCCAAAGCGTGTGATGATGCTTTTCCAGATGAACCTGGTCATGTTGTCATCACGAATGTTGTCTAGTGGTTCTAATTCTACCCACTTGGTGAAGTAATATGTGCCGACCAGTAGCTACTTGCAATTTTTAGGTGCAGTAGGTAGTGGTCCCATAATATTTAGTCCCCATTGCGCGAATAGCTAAGGACTTGTTAAAGATTTCATGTTACTAGCTGGCTGGTGGACCATGGGAGAGAATTTCTGAAACTTTTCACATCTGCGAGCATAGGAACTTGCGTCCCTTTGCATGTAAGGCCACCAGTAACCTTCCTTAATTGGTCGAAAGTTCAATGACACAAATACCATAATAAAGTTCACTAAGAACTTGCTCTATGTCGTGTGGGTTGACGCATTGGAGGTAAGGGCCTGTGAATAATCTCTTATAGATCTTTCCTCCTTAGGCGAGGTACAAACGAGTTGCTTTCACCCTTACTTGATGAGTCATTCTCTTATCATTAGGCAATACATCACTTTACAAGAAGGCAATGATGGGATTTATCCAGCTAGGGGCCTTCTCTGTGAAGAGGACTTGTTCGATAATAATTGTTTGATCGATGCTCGACCTGGAGAGGAACTCTATCTATATAGCTCTTTTGAGATCGGAGTCCACTGGTAAGCTTAAGGCTACTAAGGCGTCAGTGTGACTGTTCTACCCCTAGGGGAACTATTGGATATCAACCTTTTTGAACCCTATCATAAGCTCCCTTACTATGATGAGGTCGTCTTCCATTATATCATCTTTTGCATTGAAATCTCCACTTACTTTCTTAGAGACTAGTTTGGAATTTCCGAATACGTTAAGGAGCCTTGCTTGCAGCATTTGGGCCTTGCGTAAGCCAGTAATTAGTGCCTCGTATTCAGCTTCATTATTGGAGGCTTCAAATCCCAATATGATTCCATGTTCGAAGATAGTGTCTTTTGGTGTGACGAGGACGATCCCTACTCCTTTCTCCACGGAATTGGAGGCTCTATCAATGTATAAGGTCCAGTCCTTAGACTGTGCTTCCTCGTCTATTGATTTCTCCATTTCTTATTGATCGATAGGTTGGTCGCTCGTGAATTCAGTATTAAAATCAGTTGAGACTTGTCCCTTTATGGCTATTTATGGTTGAAAGTGGATATCGAACCTCTCGATCTCGATCGACCACTTCGAGAGTCATCCATAGAGGTTAGCTTTTTAAAGAATAGCTTTAAAGGGATATGAAGTGATCATTATTATTGAGTGAGCTTCGAAGTAGTGTTTCAGCTTTCTTAAGGCAACCACCCATGCATAGGTAAGCTTTTCAAGGGGTAGGTAACGTTGTTTTGCATCCAGAACTTTTTTGCTAGCATAATAAACGGGATACTGCCCTCCTTCTTTCTTATATACCAGAGCCGAGCTCACAACGTGGTCTGATATTGTGAGATAGAGATATAGCGGGTCTGCATCAACCGGAATCACCAATAAAGGCGGTTTGCTAGGGTAGGATTATATCTCTTCCAAAGATCTTGAACAATCACCGTTCCATATAAGGCCTTTATCCTTCTTTAGAAGGTGAAAAAATAGTCGGCAACATTTCGAAGAATTAGAGATAAAGCGATTGAGTGCTGCGAGCATACCAATGATCTTTTAAACATCTCGTAATGTTTGTCGAGGCTGTACCTTGGTGATCGCGTCGATCTGATATGAATTGTCCTCAATTCCTCTTTTGTTGAGCAAATAGCCCAGAAAATTTCCTGACTGGACACCGAATGAAAACTTACTTTCATTAAGTTTCATTCGGTATTTCTTGAGGATTTTAAAGGTTCGGTCTAATTCGGTGAGGTGGTCGTCTTTATTCTTGCTCTTGACTAACATATTGTCGATGTATATCTCCATTGTGTCTCCCATCTGTCGCTTAAATATCTTCGTAACCAGCCTTTGATAAGATTTCCCTGTATTTTTTAGGCCAAACAGCATTACATTGTAACAGCATAACCCAATATGGGTTATGAAGGACATTTTCTCCTGGTTGTGGTCGAACAATGGAATTCGGTGGGACCCTGAATAGGCATCCATAAAACTCATCCTTTCTTGTATCGCCTTAGCTTTAACTAGCTAATCAATCTTAGGCAGTGGAAAGATATCTTCGGGACATGTCCTATTGAGATATGTGAAGTTAATACAGACCCTCCTACTGCCGTTGCTCTTTTGTACCAACACTAGGTTGGATATCTACTTGAGAAACTGAACTTCCCTGATGTACCACGCATCCAAAAGCTTTCGTACTTCATTCTCCACAGCTTTAGCCTTTTAGGGGATGTTCGATGAGCCTTATAAGTGATTATCTTGAAGGTTGGGTCAACACACAGATGATGGCAGGCTACATCAAGATCAATCCTGGGAAGATCATATGGCTCCCAAGAAAAAAAAATCCTGATTACTTCTTAAGAGGGCAATCAATTCTTTTTTTGTGACTGGTGAGTGAGGTTCCAATCAGAAACTTTTTCTTTGGCAAGTTGTCATCAGCTCTAACTTCCTCCAGGCTTTTAATGACCCTGTCAGCGAGGTGGAACATAGTCTCTTCCACCTCTAATTGGTCGTGGTGTAATTTTTATTTAAAGGGTGTAGCCTCCTCTTGGTCTTCCTTTGAAGCCTCATTTGGTTCCTTTTTATTTTCCTTCCTAGGATGGATGGCCGCGATGAAGCATTTTCTTACAGTGTTAGTTACCGTAAATCTCGACCACTCCCCGATCCGTGATACACTTGAGCTTCTGGTGGTAGGTAGATGGTACGGACCTCATGACGTGTAGCCAACCTCTGCCTAGAATGGCATGATATCAGCACTTTATGTCTACCACCAAGAGCTCAATTAGCTTTAAGATATTGCATGCTCTGACTGGCAGGACTATATTTCCCAGTGACATGGTGATTCTTCCTACAAAGCTGACCAACGGGAAAGCAGCCTCTTTGAGGTCGTCTAGGTTGAGCTTCAACTTGTGGAACAATACTAGGTATATTACCTCTGATGAGCTTCCCTAATCCACCAGCTGCTTATCAACATCCCAATTGGCAATTCTGAGGTTTATCACGATTGCATCATGATATCGGGTCCTCATTCCGATCAAATCTTCTTTAGTGAAGATGATGTGTTTGATGTAGTAAACGTCATGTAGTCATCGATGCTTTCCAGCTTGGCTCTTTACAGGATCAATCTAGAATGCCTTTATGAAAGCAGTGACCTTGTTTAGCTCCATCTAAATAGTATTCCCTTGGATCTACTTTAGGTCGGACACTCCATGGGTCACCGTGAACTCTTGTCCCATGTCATTATCAAGGACATTATGTGGTTTCTGGTCTCCATTAGATGTGACCTTATCAGCTTTCTTTTCTATGTATTCGTTGAGATGCCCAGCTTCGGCTAATTCTTCCAAGTGTGACTTCAGAGCCTTTCAATTCTCAATATTGTGGTCGTCTTCCTTATGGAATGCATATCTCAGTGCGTTATTCCTTTTTGTCGGGTCACCACCCATCTTATTGGGCTACTTGATGAACGGTTGATCCTTGGTCTTGCTCAAGATTTTATAGATTGGTTCCTTAAAGACTGTGTTAATAGTCTAGAATGCTTTTGAAGGATCAGCCTTGTTCTATTCTTGAAGCCATTTTGGACCTAGTTCTTATTCCTTTTCTTTGGAGTATCACTTTTGTCGCCTCCTTTGCTCACTTTTGCTCGACCGATATCCCCTGCATTAGAGTGAACCACATCTTCAACCTTAGCGTATTTTTCAATACGAGCCATAAGGTCATCAATGGTGCTGGATTTATTCTTGGTTAGGGATTAGTGCAGCAGATGTTAAAGGATGAAATGGTAACTTACTCCAAGCAAACCTCAACCTCATTGAAAACCTCTCAGTACCTCTTGGCATAGTCGCAAAGACTTTCTTGTGGCTTCTTCTTCATCATGAGCAACGAATCTATCCTCTTGGGGTGGGAGCTGTTGGTTATGAAGCGAGCAGTAAAGGACTTTACTAAGACCTTGAAGCTCCTAACTGATCTGTAGGGAAACTTTTTGAACCATTTATGTGCTACCTCATGTAGGCTAGAAGGGAGAATTCGACACACCAAGGCATCGTTTTGGCTCCACATGGTCATTGCCTTCCTGTACTGCCGAACATAGTCAATGCGATCCATCTTCCCATCATAAATCTTGAACCTGGGAACGGTGAACTTCTTTGGGGGTTCTTCCTCTTCAATTATCTGGGTTTTGAGAGCTTTCCTAGCTATCTCCCTACTAAACCTGGCTCCTCGATGGGCTAGATGTTGGTCCATCTCTCTAAGAACCAAAATTTTGATGTTCTCACTGCTACTATGATGCCTCTCTAGTCAACCATATTATAGTCGATCACGCTCTGACCTGCCACGTTCAGATCTATCTTGGTCGTGCCTGGAGATACTCCCTCGGCCTCGAGTGTTGCTCACCTTAGGACTATGAGTCCTATCACGACGCATCTTAGTGTCTCCATGGATATCTCTCTCTATCCTTTCAAGTTTCCTTTGTAGGTGAGCATTTTCTTCCACCAGGAGGCGTGTGGCCTCATCTTGTTCATGTAGCAATGCTTCGTAAGCGTCCACCAACCTGGAGATCTGTGTAAACCTATGTAGTCCCTGACTTTATTCAGAAGGCTGCCTTTCTTGGCGAAACCTCGGATTCGATTTCTGGAGAATTTTTGACTTAACTAGGTGGGACTGGGTCATGTTGAACATCACCAACCTCAAGAATGTTGTTATTAGTGTGGTGAGACATTACGGGCTTTCTGTTAATGAATATTTTTGTAGGAATAGAAATCGATTTCCACGGACGGTGCTAATTGTGAGTGCAAGAAATATCACAATAAAGATCCATGAAAACGATTAAAAATGCAGAAAATAAAGATCATACACACAACAAAGAAATACGTGGTTTGACAACTTGCCTATGTCCATGGAGAGGTTACTATGCGTGATACCCCGCCTAATAAAATATCGGTTGATCAGTTCTATATCAAATTAAATAGGAATATCATCTGGTTCATTCTTAGCATCACTGTAGAAAACTTTTTAAAACTTACTAACCACCTAGTATTTAAAAGACATGGTGGCAAATTTTATTTTTTTTAAGCCCAAACCAACAACACAATACGATTTCAAATAATCAACACATAAAGAGAAACTAATCATCCCACAAGTCTACTTGAAGTATTAGCCGAATAACATCGACTACAAGCAAACCGATAAAGTCCAAAGTATAAAAGAGAATATTGATAGATGCCAAAAATGAATATAAATGTACAAGCCCAATGGTACAACTGAAATGTCCCTATCTAGAGAGAATGAGATAGGCATCTAAGCAAATATCCCGCAGTATCCACATATACTGCAGCTGCGTAACCCTGGAATAGAACAATTATGGCGTCCTAGTGGCTGGATACCTAAAGGTTTTGAAAATATTTTATAGCAAGGGTTAGAACCCAAAACATTTGGACATATTTAGCAAGTGAATTTAAATGTAGGAAATTAAAATACATTAATGCTCTTCATATTTAAGTTAGTGTCATAACTATTCTTATCACATATATCCCATGATTTCCCACTACTATAACCCTAGTGAGTTTAGTATACTTTATAAGTTATCAATCTCGTTAACTTATTTAAGTCATTTTTCATTTAATGCCATATAACATTCTCACGAGTTATACCACTTAAACATTTCACATCACGAATATGAGTTTATAAGTTATTATTTACACTAACATATCTAAATCAATTCCCATTTGATACCATATAACCGTTTCACAAGTTATATTAATTATATATTTACACCATGTATATATATCCATATATAATTCTGCATTATATATACGTATAACTATATCGCAACATTCACACGCTTGTCGGATATAAATGCTATCACCCAATGCATAGGAGGCGGTCATAGTTCCCCCCGTAGGTGCCTGTTCCATACCATAACGACCCACCCCTATAAACAGACGCTATGACCCAGGGATTATACTCACCCTGCATTCGCTAGCCAGGGGACTCACCCACATCGCGCAACCTCCTAAGATAGCATTAATATTGGTATGCTTTACAATAAATATTATTCACACAAATATTTATAAATCATATATATACTACACATCACCGTATATATATATGTTGAATCCAGGCTACCGGTGTACTAGGTCCATACACAAGCCTTATGCTTTACTATAAATATTATTCACACAAATATTTATATGTTATATATATACTACACATCACCATATATATATATATATACACAGAGAGAGAGAGATCTAGTCGATCGGTGTACTATGTCCAGACACAAGCCTAAAACATGCAAGTCTATGGTTCGACTTTATTTCAATTAATTATACACTAATTAATTTATCATTATTTTAGTGTCACCCTACCAATTATGCCCGGGCTCTCTCTCTCGGCCCGAAATTCAATATTTTCAACCCATCATTCAATTTCATTCAATTAAGGCTACCCACTTAATTTACAAGGCTTGAAATCACTCAATCATGAACCTTAATTCTCAAATTGGATTTATACTCTACTAAATCCAAGGGTGATTTTTCACAAATTCAAACCCTAAATTAAAATTTGCCCCACGAATCTGCCCAGATTTTTAAAATGCCATTTTGGGGTATTTTGGAGCCGTTTTTGGAGAAAACGCATCAGAGAACAAAATGTAGAAAACGTGATTTTCTACAAGGCAGTACGAACAGAATCGCCATTATAGCTTTAAAACCTCACTTTCTGCACAGATTTTACCCACAAAGCCCTCCAAGACTTTTTCTAAATTCACCCATTTGATTATATCAATTTAACTACATCATCTACACAAATTGGGGCATCAAAATCACATAATTTTATCATCTCTACAGATTTATAAATCCCAAATACGAAATCCCCAAATGAAGATGTAAAACAAACCCTAGCATATTAATTAATTCACACCTTTAATATGAATAGGAAAAATGCAATTTAACAAATGCAAGTTAAACCACTTGCCTTAGAATTGTAGAACCACGTCCTTTGATGAAGATGATGGATTGGAATCAAGGATCTCCTCTTGCTCTTGAAGCAATCTTCAAAAATCTCCAAATTCTCTTCTAAGGGTACTCCTCTTAAGCTCTCCCCAATTTTACTCTTCTAAAATGACTTTAAGTTGTCTTACCCTTTCACCATTAGGGTTAAAAACACAAATCCCATTTTGGGGCCTGTGAGATTTACCTAAACTCTTAATTTGGAGCTCAATTATGTCTAATTAAGTTCTGAAACCCAATATATACATATGGGCAATCATTTTGAACTATTTCAACTCTACCGGACTCAACCATGCTCTCGAAATCAACATCCGGATTAATTTATAACCTCTTCCAAATTTAAGACCTCAAAATATGACATAAAATAATCCAAAATAATTAATCTTCAATTTGCCAAATTAATAAATTCCTCGATTTTAAAAAATTTCTCAAATCATGAATTTAATTCTCCAAATAAAATAAATTATTTTCCTCCCAAAATATTATTTAATTAAAGGTTCTTGAATTTACGGGGGGTTACACTACGTTCTTATTAGTGTCTCTCAGTGCTCGTGATTACATCCCATTGCTCTGGGCCAGGGTTTATAATTTATAAATGTGTGAAGTATGAGATTAAGTTGTACAAGGAACGCAATATGATCGTGGATAACTAATGGTGTCCCTGAATATCTCCTCCGAGATTGTTGGTAACTAATTTAAATATATCCGTAAGTATTTCCGTGTAGGTAAAATACACGAGTCTTTAATGAATAGTGGATTTGGGTCGAACAGTCCTTCTTGCAAACTGGGTTGGTCAGCTACATTCTTGCTCCAAAATAAATGGATCCCCACACTACATATACATAAAAAAATTGAAAAATAAAAGGTTTTCTAATAAATGTGAAAAGTGAATAAATTTTTTTTAAAAAGTATGGAAAAAAACTGAATAAATATTTTAAAAAATCAGAGATTTTTTTTTTAAAAATAGTGAAAATTACAAAAAATACATTGAAAAACACTAAATTATTTTTAAAAAATATAGGAAAACTCGAAAAAATCTTTACAAAATATAGAAATGATACAAAAAAACAATTGAAAACAAATATACTTAAACAATTTAAAAATTACAAAAAAATAAAAAAATAAAAAATAACAAATCTAAAATAAAGGAAAACAATTCTAGGATAAAAATAATTTTTTTGGCTTAGCATCCTCGTATAATATCATATTTTGAATTAATCAAAGGAATTCAAAAACTAGACATAACCCCATATCTAAAAGTTTTGTCTACCTTTTTGCTTAATTTGAGTTTGCCCCTCCTTTTTCTTTTGACCATCTTCTTCCCCAATCACACCACCAAATAGTAAATGCAACCCAACAGCCACCATCATCACCTTTTCCTCTTGGCAGCACCAGCCAAAATCCATCGACCCAAAAAGGTTGGGCCAAACATATCATTAAATGGTTACAAGACAGTTAAAAAAGGAATAAATGACCCAATTGAAGGGTACCTCCGACTGATTACGCCCGCACACACGAATGGTGTTCTTTGATGGCTGAGTTGGGGGCTGATGAGGGCTTTGAAGAATTAAAATTTAGGCACTACTTTGAATTCGATGTTTTTTAGTGAGTTTGAGGATGGGTATGATTTGATTTTGACGATGAAGGTGTTGGGTTGTTAGAATTAGGACGTAGGCAGGTTGGTTTCCGGTGGCTTGTAGTTTGGTAAGTTGATTTAGAGAGTACCAATGATGATTTAGTAGGTAGTCGATGGGTTGATTTGGTATGGGGTTGGTGTCGTGGATGGTTGAGCAGTGGAGCTTTGTGTATCGGAGGTTTTGGACAGAAGGGAGTGAACTTCTTTTAGATTGTTTTGTGCCAAGAGGTGGTGTTGATGGTTGCGGTTGTTGCCGGGTGGTGGTTTGAGGAGGGATGGATTTAATGGTATAAATCCAAATGGGAAAAATGGTGACCGAGAAGAAGACATGGCAGAATGCTCCAACAAAAAGAAAGGGTAAACTCAAATTAAGCAATTTTTTTAGGGGCTTTGTAAATTTAGGACTTATCGTAATATGTATTTTGGAAATAGGACAACAAACATTTTATTTATGATTTTAGTCCCTATTTTTTAATAAAGCCGCTGGCGCGGACCCATATTCATAAAACGTCAACCAATCACAGCATGCCACGTGTCCCTTTAATTTGAAAATGGGAACTAAAAATGGAAACGAAATGTTTGTTGTCCTATATTCATAATCAATATTATTTTAAGTCCTAAAATTACATAATCTAATTTTTTTAACAGCACGAGACTCAAGTTTGGATTCAGGGATTATGTCTAATTTTTAAATTTTCAAATACGTTATTGTTTTAAGGGATTAAATAAACAAACTCAAAAAAATAAACACATGTAATTGATTGTCAACAGAAAAAAAAAAATCTGGAAAAAAAAATGTACATCTGAAAAAAAAACTTTGGGAAACTTTGATAAAATCTCGAAAAAATTACAAACAAAGAAAAATCATTCAAATCGGCACATCAACATTCCAATTCCCCCCCCCCCCCCCCTAACACACACAAATTCCCCTCGGTGTTAGTGTTCGTGGTGGGTGGGTGTTTGTGTCCGTGTTCCGCCATTGATGGTGCTTGGGAGATAAAGAGAGAGATTGAGAGTTCGTATGGGTGAGTGTGTGCGTGAAAGAGAGGTGGAAGATGGGTTCAACATGGTTGATTTGATTATGTTTGAGTAAGTGAAGGTTGTTTTCATGGTGCTTTTGAAAAGAGAGAATGAGAGTAGAGAGAGCGGGGATTTACTATTTTGGGTACCCTTTTAATTTTAGTTTGATCAAAATACCTTAAAAAGATCATGTGCCACACACATGACCCACTTTTCGTCCAAAAAATTAACGGTTTTAACGATAGGGGGTTACATGAAATTGTTTTGAAAGTTTAGAGAGGTAAGTACAAAAACTGAAAGGTCGGATGATGAAAGGGAAAGAGGGGTAAAATTCAGAAAGTCTAATTAACCAATTCATCCGTACGGATGATAACAATAAATATAATTTTCATTTCAATCAGTGCGCTAATTTGATGATGTTTTTAATTAATTAAAATCAAGGGTGGTTAAATCAAGGCACATCTTTGATACATTCATTATCTATTTCTAAAAAATCAAAACCTTTAATGAGAAGGGGCATAACAAAAGGACAATATATAATTAACGATTCACTATCTATATTAATGTGAAAAACATGTAGTCTCTAAGAAAAGTGGCAGGCTCTCGTGCAGATCTAGTTTGCGACATAGTTTGTGGACTAGCTACCATCCAAAAATTATCTAGGGACCACTTTATCTTTTACATAGTTTTGTCTTTTTCTAAAGTTTCTGGGAATATAAATTACTACCCCAATAATTTTTTATTTTAAAGTCTAATTAATCTTAAATGAGGAATGGTTCGGGGCTTCCTCTTAAACTGTCTCCGTCACTATTGAACTGTATTTCAGAATAGTGAGGATTATCTTTATAAATATTTTCCTTAGGGTGTCTAGAGATTTCAAGAGGTTTTGGAGGAAAATAATCTAACCTTAAACACCTTATACGGTATTGAAGTTTTATACGTCTAGTCTCTTTATATATCTGATCAATAATATAAATTATATCGTTTTGTATAAATTCGTTTAATTCACTGTCATCATAAGATGGCAAAAATCTTCTATATGTTCTTGCTGAAACTATTTCTACAAATTTAAGGAGTGGATAAATTCCTCCTGATCTAATTAAGGTGGCTCTAATTTCAGTTAACATTTTTCGTCTAATATATTTTAATATATCTATAGTATATTTAAGTATTCTAGTATATTCTTGGTATTTTTCTGGTTCTGAAAGTTCTTCTGCAAATTTTGCAGTTCTTAAGTCTTGTCTAAAGAGATCACAGATCTCTATTCTAAGTATTTCTATTCTAGGTACCTCTTTTATTAACCACTTAATAATTCGGTCTATATATTTGTAAGTACCTCCTGTATATATTAAAGAGGTTTCTATAAGTAGTTTATCCGAGGGGTCTGTGAGAGTCCACTATTGGATTTCTCTTGTCAAGTCTGGATTTGTTTGATTAACAACGCAAAAAAGTCTGTAGTTATCTGAAAGCTCAAGCAAGTACTTTTAAATTTTAACAATAATATGTAAAATCGCTAGGAGTTTCACTACACCAAAAACAGTAAATCTGGCACGATTTTGAACTGTGCCAGAATCAGGTGTTCCAAAATGATCATTTTTTCTGTCACAATTTAAAAGCGTGCCAGATTTGACCAAACGAGAATACTTTTGACACACTTTAAAACCGTGCCAGAATTTAATATTTCTGGCACACTTTATAACTGTGCCAGATTGAGTACATTTTGGTACACTTTTGGCACAGTTCAAAACTGTGCCAAAACTTGATACACTTTTGGCACGATTTTAAACTGTGCCAAATCTTTGGATCAAAGAAAAAAATTAATTATAAATACTATTACCCAAAAATATTAGTAACATTTCCACTATTTTTTGTACATGTTTTAGAATAACAAAAATTCAATAATAATATAAAACTAACATGGAAAAAATAGTACAATAATAATACAAATAGTCCACCATAACACTAATACACATACAATTTGCCCACTAAAAATTAATGGCTCAAATTCCATTAATAGAAAATTCACGTTAATACATATGAAATTCATCTCAATACATGAGGAAATTTGAATTTTATCTCAATTCATGTCAATACATATGAAATTCATCTCAAATTTCGTGATCTTCTCTTCAAGTAGCACTAACGTGTCTAACTCCTCATTTATCAAGCAGCACTAGTTCGCCTCTACAGGCACAACCATCGAACTTCCAATGAGTTCCATCGAACTTCCAACTTAATTAAAAAATACTCATAATATAATGTATGAAATTAAAAGTTTGAGTTTTATTTTAAGCTCAACGAGAAATAAAACTAGTTTTGATGCTTCACCTCGCTGTCAGATTCAGAATCATCATCTCTTTGGACAGAATCAACTCCCAAGCTCAAGGATCAAGCACGCTTTTGACCTGTGTAAAGTAAAAAATAACACAAATTTTGATTAACAACTAAACTCCTGATCTAATAAAAAAACTCACATTATTAAATTGACTACAATTAGTTATTTCCATATGTTTCAATAAATAAAGTCATGAAACATTCTTACATTAAAAAAACTTAAACACTAATAATCATGTTAAAAAAATAAACTAAAGGAAGGATCCAAAGTAGGTTAAATTCATAAGCTACATGTGAAGACCAAGGGTGATAAAATTCACATGACTTGCTCCGTTTGGAACAAACTGCTCTATTTCTGCTCTATCTTCTTCGATTCTCACTTATTTTCTAAAAAATAAATATTAACAAAAATATGGAGAAACACAAAAAGCGGACAAGTTAAAAAAGGGTTATTACGAACAAAAAATGATTGGTATAAACACACATTAACTGTTTATTAAACGTATTACACATAGAAATCCAAATGATAGTACCTGATACGTACGAAAAAGAAGACAAACAATATGTAAAGAACAAAAACATTTCAATGTTACTATAATTTATTCTCCACAAACATACGAAATTTATGGAAAATACGAAACATAATATGTAAGATTAACAAAAATAGTCTCCTAAAACTTAAAAATAAAATAACACACTCAACTTTTACATCAAATTTTACCCACCCCATTGTTTTCACAATATGAGTTATATTGTAAAACTATATAGAAAGATATTTCCGCGCCACATTAGAATTGTTGAAACCAAAGATGGTGTTTTCATGTTCAAGATCACAAAAGTTAATAGAAAAATGAACCCAGGCTACATTAACTTTAGCTAGTTATACTCATATTTTATATCCCAAAAAAGTTATACACGGAAAATCATAAAGTCTAAATGCTCGACTTGCACACCTTATATATAATAATCTGATCTCACAACTTACATATAATGAAATCCAATTTCCATCTTAAATCCCAAGATCTGAATAGAAAGCCTATATAAAGAAACCTTAGTTTCTCCAATAATGGTAATCATTCTGACAATAAGTGTAGATTCAAAAGTACCATTTTTTTTAAATGCTAACCAACAATAACAGGTGTATACTCCCATGTAAAAGGTAAGCACTTGTTTCTAATGCACACATAAGTATAAAATTGAGAACATACCTGAGTGAGATCTACAAAACAAACCATAGGTACCATGGTGGCGACCTCCAATATATGATCTCAACATGATCTCACCGAAAAAAATTAAATGCGAGGGAGTGAGAAATAATGTGATGGACTCAAATCTGCAAACATTTAAGAAGAAAACATATATTTGATAGCGGAAATGAAAATCTCAAACCTGAGGACTATATGTGGTGGTGGTATTGTTGGTCTAGTTGTGCGCCATGGACTGTTGATGATGGTAATTCAAGAATTTTTATTTTAAAGACCTAAAAAATAAAAAAAGCACCAAAAATATAAATTCATCATCCAAACCAATAAATGGTTAAATTAATCTAAACATAATAAACATTCAAATAAATAGAGATCAAAAATAGCTTTCAAGCCTTATGCTCACTTGCATAAACTCAAATAACCTCCCTAGAAATTAAGCAAAATAACATCAAGATCGTAATGAGTAATTAATTTGGGGTTGATTATAAAGAAAAAGGAACATCACTTTATATAAATTAAAATGAATTAAGTTAAATGTGAACAGAATAAAATAAAAGTGGCATGATAATGCATCGAATATCAATAAATATGTATCAATCCATTAAATTTTAAAACGAGATCACAGGTGCGTGTAACATGGTGTCAAAAAATAGAACCAAGAACAAAACAAAGGACTTCCAAAAAAGGGTGGGTTGGGGAAGAAGATGAAGAGTCTAATTGCACCCTCTTCTCTACGGTGCTCGATTCCCCCATTTTTTTGGTATCAATTACAGTCTTGCAAATGGATGTAATATCATCTCTCACTTTTGCCACTTCAAATGCTTATCTCTTTTCTCCTCAACATGTTTATCTCCTCTTCTCGCCATGGCTTCTTCAACGCAGAATGTATCTTCAGCAGGCGATGCCACTGATGAAGTAAATGTCTTTCAGCTCATTCAAGTTCATCAAGAAAAAGATGCTAGACTTCCTCCTGTTCAGGAAATTAGAACGGTCCTTGGTCACAGCTTAAGAGACATGCTTTTTACTTTCTCCTATGACCTTTTAACTAATCTCAAATGTTCACTGGTTGTAGCTAAAGACTAAGAGGATAGGATAGATTTAGTCATAACAGTTCATGGTGATGTTTTGTTCCAGAAGAAGATAGAGCAGATATTCGTACTGCATATTAGCAAGTCATCCTGATGCATTCTGAGTTGATTTCGGAGACTTCTAATTTATGTACATTGAACCTAAAGTTGTACGCTTTATTTCAGGGGTTGCTACGACTTTGTTGGGATCGAGAGAGTTTACCAAAGAGGAATTTGCAGTAGCAATGGTGGATTCAATATATCAATTTTCTAAGTCCATCCCGTCCCACGTGAATAAAGATCATACAGAAGATACAAAGCTCATAGTGCAGCAGTCGCTATCAATTATGGTGAACTTTGCATGCATAGTGGATTTGGACAGTCTTGGCTTTAATGTTGAGATTGGTTGTCAAGGGCATACTCTCAAGCTTCGAATTCCTTTTCCTAAACGTGTAATAGATGGAAAGGATGTACAAAATCTCATTTTTGAAATATTTCAAGTTGTTCATGCTTCAGTAAATTGTTCCCACAATTAAAGAGTACAGAGGTGGTGTGATTTTTGAAGTTCTAGGTACTTTTTTGTTTATTTGTTTTGTTGAATGATTAATCCTCATTATCATACCATCTTATACTACATCATATTGGCAAATGGTTACTGACTGAATATATCATACCATAGCATTGAAGTCAGTTAGCTTAATTTTTATGCTGAGGCCAAATACAAAAAAAAACGACTTCCAAAAAATTACATGTAATGTATATGCAATGGAATTTCTTACATCAAGTATGGTCTTTTTTATGGTGAGAAGCACCGTACAGGTCCCTTTCAAGAAAAACCAATCAAAAAATCAAAAAACATAAGAATACACATAAACAGTAAGAATATCAAATCCATATAAAAGAGAATAATACGAAGGTCTTTGTCCCCAAAATATCATAGTGCGAAAAAAAAGTTGTTCTAATTCGATGAGATGACCTTGAAGAGACCTAATTGGATGGTTAAAAATACATTGTATTACTTTGCATACAACCAAGTTGAAATGACAATTCAACCAAATATATCCATCATGAGTAACTGTGCAAAACTAACATATTTTTCAACATTGCTAACGAAAGCAGCGGTCTTAATATAGATATTTTCCAAGTGAGAACCATTAAACACTAAGCACCCGTCTCTATAATTTCCTTTGCTATAACTTTTAAAGAACAAACAAACTAAGTTTCACTACATTGACACCCAGTATTTATGTAGTATTGACAGTCTTTAAGGAGTGGCCATCTTTTTTAAATGTTCAAAATTAAGATTCATGTTTAACTAATATACATATATCTCGCGATAGTTAAATAAGTTTTAAACTGAAAAATTATTATATTGAAATAAGCGTTCTAGTAAAAGAAAATTGACTTTAAATAGTGAAATGGAGGGAGTATACATAAATTTGGAGTGGATTAGGTATAAGATGATAAATTTGGAGTGAATTAGGTATGATTCTCTTAGTATGCACAATTATTTTCACCTGGGGATAATCCCTAAATTTATCAGTTCGCACGGGACAATAAGCTATACGTATGGAAGACAAGAATAATTGAACATATAAAACAGAATGTGTACAAGAAATTCTAACCTTCGGGTTAATGCAAGTCAAAACTATGTTCTTCTCCCGCCTAACAACCCTTCCTAGGAACCTCCTGCAATTTAACCTTATACACCTTCCCATTATCCACAACATATTCACTCTCAATGTATTGCTTTAATAATGCTCCATCATCCATATAATGAAAGTTTCACAAGAAATCATTGTCTACAAATAATGAAATAGTTTTTATATTTACAAGAAAAAATTAAAAGGAACCCATGTTATGAAAAAAAAGAGCATAGTTCATTACCGATACCTCTATTTCAATTTCTTGACAGATAGTTGAATCCAACTTCTGATCTTTATTCTTCTTTTCTATGGCTTCAAACAGTTTTTAGGTATATACCAAATAACTTGGTCCGTCTCTTGGCCTTCAAGGATGCTCATGGCTTGTATCACCAATAACAAAGTAAACGAATTTTATTGGGCTACGAAAAAATGACATGTATCATTCACATTTTCTTCCAATTAAAGTCACATCAATTACAGCATGTCGTTTGAAGCGTAAAACATAAATGATACCTAACAGGGACATTTTGACAAACACATGACAATCAATTCAAATTAATATATATTCTTCAAATAATATATGTAATTCAAATGATGATTGGTCATCACGTTGGTAATTGCAAATAGTATATGTTACACCGTCAAAATTAGTCAGCTCAGATGTCATCACAAAATCATAAAATAAAGTCATTGAAGTGATTAAACACATAACGTAGAAATGCAGCAAATAGTATATGTTTGAAAAGATGCTCTGCTTCACCCTCTTGCCTGCCAATGTCCACCTTCAGTACAAAAAACAAACACAGCCAAGTGATAGGCATAACAAACAAATACGACACTTTTATTGTTGCTTTGTTAACTTAAAGGTCACAAAATGTCAACAAAGTCTTTCAACTTTGCTTTTCATAAGAGGAACTTCCTATATACATAAATTTATAAATAGAAAATTCATTAAGTGTCGAGTCATATTCGTGTCAAATGCGTAAATTATATTAACTTGACGTTTGAATACAAAATTCATTAAGAAATATTATGTAAAATAAACGTCAAATGTGACCATACCAGACATAATAGTGATGTGAAACACAGAGTACTCCTTAAAATTCACACGCGCATTAGTCATATTTACACTATGAGCACCGTAATATAACTGCTGGAGATATGAGATAAACTAAAAAAACTTTCCTTAACCATTTTATAAAAATACAATTCACTTGGAAATTTTATTAAGCAACTGGTAAGCAACCAAGAAATCCAAAAAATTCAAATTCATTCCAACAACGTTGTTCTTCAAATTTCAAAATGGATAGTACCAAGAATAATCCTACAGCATAATCTAAATATTGTAAAACACGAACTCCAAATCTGAAACAAACCATTAATTACAAAATAATCGATGGTGTTGAACTAAGAATTTTTTCTCAAAATAAGTAATTACACATTGGAGTTAAAAAGAACTGATTGCACATTGGAGATAAAAAAAGAACTAATTAACACAGCGTCATAACCAAATCACAAAGCTACAACTATCTGAAGACCACTTGGAAACAATAATTGTAGATACAATTATCTAAAGAACACAAATAAAATCACAACTCAACCCAACTCATGTCCATAAGTATACCTGGTGTATTATAAATCTGTATTTGAAACCTTATGTTTAAATCTGAAAAATCAAATCAAAACCAAATCAAAACCCCAAATTTGATATAAATGCAACAAAGAACCCACAGTAGGAAAAAGCCCTCATTTGAAATTAAACTAAATCAAAATCCCAAATTTGATATAAATGCAACAAAAATTGAGTGTTTCTTCTATGTAAACTTGGGAGGTTGCATTTCCCCTTCTTCAAATTGTTTCTTAATGAGGAGCAATCTATATCAGTATAGAAAATAAGTAGATCTGTGATTCAAAAAAAAATACAAAATAAGGAAAATCAAAACAAAAGATGGAAAATCTAGTACCTTAAACGCGGATCTGTGAGAACACAAAATGAACCCTAGGTCATGGAGAGAACGTGTGTCGAGTGTTAAAGGTTCAGAGGGTTGGAGGAAGGAACATCTACGTAGGAGAGAAAATAAGGCGAGAATGGAAATTTTTTGAGAGACAAATTCACCATTAAGCAACAGGTAAAACTCAATTTTTAGAGAGAGAGATGAGCGAGAAGGTTTGGGAATGAGAGGGATGAGAGAGTGGGTGAATAAAATGAGCTAAGTGAATTTGTTTTTAAGGTATTTTACATTTTAAGGAAGTTTACTCAATTTTGGCACACTTTTAAACAGTGCCAAATTTTGGCACTGTTTAAAAGTGTGCCAGATTATCATTAAACTGTGCCAGAATTTGGCAAAGTTTTAAACTGTGCCAGATTTTTAATATCAAGGTGTAGGAAATTTTTTTTTTTTGATGTACTATTTGGTTCAAGTCCATACCTTCCTTCTTGTCTATAATTCCTTTATCTTCTTTCCTTCGCCTCTTCAGTTTGTTACTATTCTTCTCCAGTCTGTGCCTCATGAACTCTCTTTTTATGTGCCGCAGGCATTGGACCCATTTCCTGCCTGTACGCCACCATGCCTAATACCCACCTGGCTAATGGCTCATGGCAAATCGACACCTGATGGCAGTTCAACAGTATAACACATACATGATACACCAGAGGTTCCACATAATAGTCTTATATGAACAAATAGTTGGAGACGTTTGGAGAATAATAACAACTTAACATAAGAGATTTCTGGAAAATAAAATACTTTTATTGCATAACATAAGTAAATACAACTCTCCCCTCTCCCCTAACTATGAGAGGTTTACTCACTAATTTGCATATTAATTTTCAAACTACTTTCTCTACTATTGAGCTCTCTCTCTCTCATAAACCTTCAATGATTTTTATTCACTTTGCACGCTCCCTTTTATAATCACAAGGGCACCTACAAATGACTCGAAACAAATTGTGAAAAGCAAACCGGTGGAAAACATACAATTATTTAAAGCAACTTTGTCTTTTATCAATAATCTTGTCTGATGAGTCTAAAGAGCTTTTGACGTCTTGCGATAAATGTGAAGAATCTTTTTCTTTTTCAAAAAGCATACAGTCTTGTGTCTCATCTGTCTTTGTCTTCCAGCAATAATTTTGAACGAATCCTTTCTTTTCAAAAAGGCTGTTTAACAGTCTAAATAATTGAATCTCCAGACTTCAATAATTCGTCGAACAAGGTGGGACCCTTTTCTGTCCCATATGTGTCTTCCTTTGTTTTTTCTTCTTTGTTTGTTTTTGGTGGAGAATTATTGTTGCTGAAATATTCGTTAATGAGGCTCACCACTCTAATGCTAGTTGGTAAAGCTACTTTTACCATTTCTTTATATTCCTTTTTTAGCCTTCCATTGAATGGATCATCTTCTTGGATAATCAGGTCTTCTTTATGGTACACAGTGTACCATCTTTCTTGGCTTATCAATAACTCCATAATATCTATTGTCTCCATAGCTTGGGCAATTTGGAGTTTGGATTTGTCTATAATTAGGTCTTTAGTTTCGTCTTCTGATTGAATCTCAACATCATCAAATAAAAAGGTGAAGAATCTAATGAGTGTAAATCCTTCAACCCTCATTCCTCTACGGGAACTTTGAGCAATCTGGTAAATTCTGGCAAATAGGTGAAGGAATTCTTCTACTTTCTTAGCATACTCATGGACTATTTTTTTAAGAGCAATAGCGTCTTCTGTGGTTTGCATCGGATGAGTCCAATGAACCCATGGTTTTGCCAAAGTTATCTATGTGTCTGTTTTTTCTAAAAGATAAATTTTTGGAATGTCTTTGGATAAACCCCTAATCATTAAGACATCTCCATTAATCTCAGATAATATCATATTGAAATGTTCAATAATGTTATCACCTTCTTTTTGACAGTCTTCTGAAAATAGACAATTATTATGAACAAATGGTATAATTATCTTAGTCTTAAAAGTCTTTTGTTGATAACAAAAATTATCAACTGGTCTAGTTTTGGAGGATTCTCCAAGAGTCTGAGCATATATTTGAGTCTGCGGTCTAGGAGTAGAAGTACTGCTGAGTTGAGATACTGTAAGTCTTTGAAGTCTCATGAATCTGGCAACTTCTACTAAATTCTCTTTCAATTCTACCCATACTTTATTTTTAACATTCCACTATAGGGAGTCTATAAGAGTATTTTCATCATAAGAAAATTCTCATATATATTTTGTCATGTCTGGATATCGTTGGTCTGGTCTATATTAGGGAAAGTACATTTTCCCGATAAGTCGATTCTGGGCAATGATTTTATTCTTAGATTTTTTAGGAGGAACTAGAATGTCATCAAAATTTTCTAGAATTGGTCTTTCTTGAGAGTCTTGAATGTGAGTCTGAATTTGTCTTTGCGTTTTACCAGAATTTGGTCTTACGCATCTAAGATTGTCTGCAACATCTTCTTTGTTCAGTTTATTTATTCCAGAGGAACTCATGATGTCTAAGTCTTTTATTTGCAACATAAAACAAGAGATAATTTTAGTGTTAGCAAATATAGGTTCTCAGGATATGATGTCTGGTATGGTATTGTTGCTTCTCTTAATATGTATAACGGAGAAGTCATAACCATTAAGCAATTGTTGCCATCTAATAATCCTATTAGTTCTTGATTTGGATAAATCCAAGTCTCTGAATTTTACTGCATACGAAGAATCAATGTAAACATTAAAATGTTTAGGTCTAGGAAAAAGTATATATTTTTTCTACTGACCTTACTATAAGTAAAACTTCTTTTTCGTGGGTTGTGTGTCTTGTTTCTGGATCAGTAAAGGTTTCAGAACTATATCTACAAAGTTTCTTCTTTTTGTATGATGATCAATGGCAAAGTATACTGCTCCCCATTGTTTATTAGATGCATTTATTTCTATAATAAATTGGTCTTCAGCATTAGGCAGTTGAACTAAAGTAATATTCTTGACTGCTTCTCTGATTTGTCTTATAACTTCAAAATCATCTTTTGTCCATTTAAAAGGATTAGTTTGATCAATTCCTTTTAATTTGGAAGTTAAGCTTTGTCTTTTTGAATCTAGGTCTTTAATAAAATTTGCAGCACAATTTAGCAATCCTAAAAATTATTTTAATTGTTTTCTATCTTTGAGTTGGTCTGCAAATTCAATAATCTTTTTGGTTATGTGTTATGCTAAAGATATTTTTCCTTTATTGATATGCATTCACATAAAGTCAATTTCAGTCTGAAATAATTGCATTTTCTTCTCACAAATAACAATTCCATTTTTATCTAAAATAATATTTTTAGGATGGTCTACATGTTCTATCTCAGTCTTGCTGGCTACAAGAATATCATCTATGTAAACGAGATAAAATTCTGAATAATGTCTAAAAATATTATCCATTCGTCTTTGGAATACATGAGGGGCATTCAAGTATCCAAATGGCATTACTAACCATTCATATTTTCCTTGGGGCTTACTAAAGGTGGTCCAACTTATACTATATGGATGCATCTTTATTTGCCAAAAGCCTGACTTAGAGTCAAACTTACTAAATATAATTTTGTTTTTAATCAAATTAATTAGATTATTTTTTTCTACTATCTTGTAAGAATCAAATCCACAATTCTTATTAAGGTGTCTATAGTCTATGACCATGTGCCTTTTTCCTCTCTTTCATTCAGACTCATTTTGAACATAGAAGGCAAGTCTATTATGTCTAATTTTACTTTCTCTAACTATGCCTAACTTAAGCATTTTATATATGTCTTTTTTGAATTTTCGATCCTTTCTTATATGTTCCACCACTAATAGTGGCATCTGGGTTGATAGGAATAATCTCACAATAACTTTGGTCTTTATCCCACTTAGCAATGGAATTTTCTCCTAAAGTAGGCTCTGCTAATTGCCTAATCTTTTCTTTTTCCACTTCTATATCCATCTTCGTTTGTTTGGATATAGCTTGAACCTTTAATAAAGCTTTTTGGGCATGATCTAAAATTTCTTGTTGTATAAGAGCAATTTGCTTATAACATTTTTGGTCTTGACACTTACATTCTTTTTGTAAGGGTTTAGTTATTTCTTGAGCTTCTAATTGGTTTTTAGGTCAAGGTCCACTATGCTCACCTGAAGAACTCTGATGGGTTGTTAGTATAAAATTAGGTTTAACCTGCATAAGGTCAAAAGCAATCTTGTGATCTATTATAGGGGAAATAATATTAAACTCCTCTTTGTTACTAAGTATTATCTTATCATTAAGGATGATATTTACTAATAAAGTCTTGTCCTAAAATAATGTTTCATGTGAAACTAGGACGAGGATCCATTATTCAAAATTGATGATTAACAGTTTTGTTAGTCTGATTTCCTAATTTAAAATAAATAGGAATAGTATGAAAATATAAGGAAAATGGTTCTCCATTATCTACCTTACCAACAGTTTTGTTAGTCTAATTTTCTAATTTAAAATAAATAGAAATATTCTGAAAATATAAGTAAAAATGGTTCTCCATTAGCTACCTTACCATGGATCTCTTGATTACCGTCTAGAAAATAATCTTCTGAAAAGGCATTAGCCTTACAAATACTCTGTGAGCATCCTGTATCTATAAAGGCTGAAAGCCTTTTAGGATAATCTTTGTATCATATGAATAATTCTATAAAACAAGCATGTGATTTAGTAGAAATTTCTAAATTATTCTTTTTTAAAACAGATATTTCTTTTTGGGGTTTATTTATAAAATCTATTGGTGTTAGGTCTTTTGTACTACTATCAGTTATCTTCTAATTCATAGGAGATTCCCTTTCCGTTTAAGTATTCATTTTTTTATAATCTCTTGGCTATATTTCTATTAATATCTTGATAATATGTTTAAATGTCTTGGTCTATTTGAGCATCATACTGAGTAATATAGATTGCTCTAAATTAACTTCTCCAAGAATTTTCATTATAGTGTAATTGACAAATAACACAAACCATAAATAATTCTATTTGTATAGTCTCAAAGCATTCTGCACATCTAAAGTCTTTTTTGCTACATTTAATTTTAAATGTGCAATAATTTTCTTCATCATAGTATCATCTAAGGATATATGTTAGTAACTCAGGATTACTAATTGTCCATCTTGTCTTTAAGACAGACTTAATATACATTTATACCAAGTGTTGATGCCAAAAATTACACATCTATATGGACCAATAAGAAATGGGCACATGTCATCCTACCTGGCAATATTCATACTTGCTCGGCACAGAAGACACTTGGTTGGCTATCGAGGAGAGTTAGTCAGCACCTTAGGAGAGTTGGTCGGCGTACCGGCCGAACAACCCTAAAGAAGACGAACCATGCAGAAAATCAAAATCCATTAGATAAGACTCACCAACAGTCATTGACACCTATAAGGCCAACAATCATATTTATTATAAATCGATGTAAATGTCTGAATATATAAAAGACATTCCATCTTTTGGACTCCCATCACTATAAATATAGCCCCTCCCTTAACTAAAGGGGAAACTAATTCATCCTTAGCAAACAGTTTCATTATATCTCTCTACATAACTCTACACATCTCTCTCTCAAGACATGAGAATAATTCAATTATTCTCATCCTACTGTATTGTGCTATTGTAAACCCGTGGGAATAAAATAACAGTGGACGTAGGCTTTCTTCAACAGCCGAACCACTTTAAAAAACCTTTGTCTCTTATGTGTTTAATGGGATCACCATCTTCATACCTTCATTTTATATGTTGTTGATTCCTATAAGATAACATGGATGCTATTTCTAGTCATCAATAGATTGGCGCCGTCTATGGGAATTCAACACACGAACTCTCTTATTCTTATTAGAAGATATGAAGATCATCATCACAAGCTAAGTTTTCTCTATCCCTGATCATTATCAATTATATATATATATATATTCAATTAGGATTTTATATTTATAAAATGTTGGATCAATTATGCATAATGGTGAATTTCATAATCACAAGTTTTTGAGAAATTTTTTTGCAGACACGTTTATATACATGATTCATCATATTTTTATGATAATATGATTTACATGAGATATTTGGACTCCCTTCCATCATAGGGATTAACACAAAATAGACCATTGATTTTCTTTCTCATCGTAAACTTTTCCTGCACAAATCTATATTTGATTGTTATATACCTTGATTTGAAACCTTCATCAAATTGATTAATTACAAGTAAAAGTTTTTACTGGAAGCCAAGATCACTTTCTTTCTCTTGAAAACCAGCGACCCATTTCCATAAAGGGGATGAAAATTAACAGCTTTATTCAATAATTTACAAAGAAGGAACTTTCATTTTACTACTTCCCTCGGAGATTAATGAGTTTTGGATTTATTCAATGTTAGTCCTTTCGACTTCAATGTTCTACAGCAACAAAAGTAATGAAACCACCTCAATTTAATGCTTCGGGTACACATCTTAAGATCGAAATTTCTCCAGGTACAAAAATAATGATATATTAGTCATCAAATCCTGATTTGAAGAAGTCAACAATTTAATTCAAACAAAAGAACCTATTTTCTTCAGAATCCAAAATTTAGAGACCAGCTATTTCTTCGACCATCATTAGTATCAAACTATGAATGTTAAATCCAATCTTCCCAGACAAATAAAAGCAATAGGAGATCTTACCACGGAGGTACCCATCGTGATCGGCAACCACTATACTACAAAATGTCCGGATGGAGATCGCCTATGGGCCCTATCACTGGCCAATGAAAAATTGGAACAACGTTGTGTTTGAAAAATACATGATTGTATATCTAGTCAGCAGTTGCTATTTTCCCCAATTTCATCCCCGGCCAATGTGGTCATAGAACCAGAATTTGCTAGACAGGTCGGCAGCTCCGATATGTTGGTCGACGATTCTTACTAGGTCGACACATTTGTCTTACCCTTTTGTTGGTCGGTGACATTGTAATACCCCGTATTTTATGACATTTAATTATGCGATTAATTAAATTATATTGGGATAAATTAATTTAATATTAATCCGAATTTGAAAATAAATATTTACTAGCGTGATGAGAGTTAGTAATTATTGGTAAGAATAATGTTGAATATTACTAGATGAGTATAATAATATATGAGAAATTTTCAAGAGTGAATAATATGACAATTATGGAAATTAAGTCAGGATGTGCCAGTGTTGCATCGGGACTAAATTATTATTATAAAAAGTGAATAAATTATAAGTCATCTGTATGGTCATTTCGAGTGCGTCAATGTATCCCGAAGGGTCGAGAGAGTCAGAAAAGTGTACCTGGGGGTTTAGCTTGGGTAATTTCTATTTTGGGGATTTAATTACCTACGAAAATTAGAGAAGTACATCAGGTGTTAGAGGTTGTCTTCTAGGGTTAGAACCTGATTATTTCACAGAGGCCATTAGAGGAGGAAGGTGAATAACTTCCCAAGGCTAGAGCCACCATAGTTGCACCATCTCCACCATAAATGCCGTCGGAGTGTAGATCGGAGGAAGGAGAACACAACCACATCATCAAATCTCATAAATTCAGACTCATATTTCGAGGCAAGTATATATCTTGTTGTTCTTGAAGTTTAAATTCCATCCATGTTAGAATAGGAAATTAAACTATAAGTTTTATGGAGATAAATTGTGAATTGGAAGACTAGAACTCAAACAATGGAATAGAATCATGTTAGACTGATGCCCTCATCACATGCAGAACATTTCTCTCGAATTTTAATGAGGATTAGAGGAAGAAATCTAGAAATATTATATAGTTCTTGAAAGAATATGGATAAATAGGGTTTGAGACAAATTCATGTAGCCACCCATTCAATGATGATTCCTTAATACATTTCCCTAGATTTTACTTTAGAAATTGTTCATACCTACTGCAATAACATTTATGATGTTTGGTTGGTAGTTTGGGACACATTAATGGAGGTTTTGATAATTAAAATGGAAGAAACCCGTAGGTTTGAGATGCAGATTTTCTGGGCAAATAACTGCTCCATCGATCGATCGATCCTTTTTATCGATCGATCGACTCTTCCTGGATTTTTGACTTTTGTTCCTCCTATCGATTAATCCAACCCTAATCTATGAGAACCTTTTAGCATAACTTAAATACCATAATGGGACTTACGAAGAGGTACAAGGACTTGATAGCAGAGTATGCCAGCACCATAGATTTTATGTGGGGTGCCGATTAGTATATATATTGTATGAGTGATTAATATATATATGCATATATCGGGAATTCTTCTACTGTATGTGTAAGTAGATACATATTGAATAAACGCTCCTAAACATAGTAAATGTTTGAGATTTCATAGCAGGATTGAGATATACATAATTGACTTAAATAATCCTTAATAAAATGACATTTTTAAATGAATCATAGACATACAGTCTCGTGAATCAGAATTTATGGGAGGAGAACTGGGTTAGACTTATGAGTCATTATAGTAGTACGATAGGCGTGTATATTGGATGAGAGGTGAGAATCCTCAAGAGAGTGTCGAGTACTAATGTGCATGTAATATCAACTTGTAAGCATTTTAAATACTTGCAAAACTCTTTTAAAATTGTTTTACATTTGGGCTCTGACCCGTTTCCTGTCATATTTTCTCTCTCTCTTGTGTGTGTGTGTGTGTGTATATATATATATATATATATATATATATTACAGGTGCCCAGCCACGGGGGCGTCAAGCTTGGATCTTTGGACTATTGACGTGCTGCAGCTAGTGCGGGAGTTGCAGGTCTTTGCAGTAGACGACTTCATCTTTGTCTTCTCAGTCTTTCATTTAGTTCTCCCTAGATAGGGCATGTGTCACCCATTTCTAGTTTATTCTAGTTCAGAGAGATTTGTACTTTGGATTTATTTCAGTATTCTGTTATAGTTGGGTTTTCTTGTGATTATTACATTGTCCTGTGATTTGGGACATTTTATTTGGATTGATTTATCTAGCATGTTCTTTCATTGGATGCTTTGGTTTTAATGCAATCATTTTTATTCATAAAAATGATTTCATAGCTTATGATAATAATCGGACTTAATTTATAAGATTAAATGTTTTGACACTTAGCTTAATTATTTATTAGGTGATTAATAAAGAAAATTATTTTTCAACAGTGATGCTAAGAATGAACCAATCGGACACTTTGAGTTAATTTAATAAAGGACTGATCACCCGGTATTTAATTAGGCGGGGTGCCACAGACATCAGCTTATTGGTCGGCAAAATCTCTTTTCGGACGGATCGATGGAAATCAACATTTATGGTCGGCGAATTATTATTTCTTAATCAGCACCAACTGTGGTGGCACCACTGGATCACCTTTGTGATTGGCAACTTCTATATTACAGCAACAACCACCTATTGTTAATCGATTACATGAAATTCATGAACAGAAAACAAGTTTTTGTAACTATAAGGTTCTCATATTTGGTCGGCAACATGGATTTTGATACCAGGTATTATTATTGTTGGTCAGAGATATGGGTTACGGTATCAAAGCTGGTTTCATTTATGGTCGTCGCCCTCTAATATTGGTCGGCACAATTTAATGTTGGTCGGCATCCCAAATTCCTCCTCGACTATAAACTTTTGGTCTTATATGTTGGTTGGCAATTTCACGGGATCATTTTTTATGATCGACGAAGATCAATCGGCAATGTTTGCATATTTTGGCAGAACTTAATGATGTTCGGCGGCAAAAACCTCTGAAGTTTCTTTGGACACAAGTCTGGTTGGGGCAAAGCGGGTTTATACCCTTTTTTCAAAATAACTTTTTTTGTTATTAACAACTTGCTAAAAACGTTTGGTTTGAGTGGAAAATATAAGTATTAAACTTGGAGACGCATTGGTCTCAGACTTGACCGTTTGGGACTCAACATTATAAAGCATTTGTTATTTAAAAGGGCTTTTGGTTTCTTACAACAAACTCCTTATATTTCACATTTTTTTCTGAAATAATTTTTAAAATCAACTTATATCTAATTATTTGTTGGAGTTTTAATAATTTTACAAAAAAATCTAGGCCTTACTTATGGCACCTATTTCATAAAAATTTGCCCATCTGTCACATATTCGGCATGAAATATATTATTGCATGATGTTAGAGCAGATACATATTATATATTTATTGGATGAACAAATTATTCTCATGACTAATTGATTTAGCTTCCACAGAAGTTCGAGAAAGTTATTAATTTACACAAGTACAAGATTCAGCCCCCACAAAGTACTCGGCCACAATCTTAATCTCCTGGAAATCTTATTAATGCTCTCATATATATGTTCAGGCACGAATATCTACTCAGCCATATTCTTATGCTCTGTAAAATATTATCATTGTTCGGCATTATGCAATTTTACCTCAACAGATCAACTAGGAAATATTAATTTTATTAACTGCTCTGGTATATACTCAAGCACGAATCATTATCTATATCCTTTCAGATGCATATTCTATATTCATCTCAGCATAGAGCTCGACAAAATATTTATTATCATATATTCAGCTCCGAGGAGATTTGCAACATTTATTATATTTTATCTCCAACAGACAGTTGGTGGGGAAAATTCTTCTCTCTATATATATTCAACAACCACTAATAAAATGTTGGTCGACATCAACAACCACCAACAAAATATTGGTCGACATCAACAAACCAATAAATGATTGGTCAAAAGGCAAAATTTTAAGTCCTAAGAAACCAAGAAAGGGAAAATTATAGGTCCAAAATGCCTGGTTATTGAAGACTCGGATGAATAATTTTCATCTAAACTGGGCTAAAAGATGGGAAAATATTTTACTCACGCCTGAGAACCAAGGTAACTAATGCAATTACCTAAAAATTTAGGTTCATTAATAGAACCATGGTGATGCATTGGTAATTGGTATGCTACTTAGGATAATCCTAAGGGTATTAATAGAACCGGTGAAAAACTACAGATTGACAAATTATTGATACAAAATTAGAGCTTGACAAATCGTCGATCCATTCATATACAGAGATTGACGAGATAAGTTGATCCCATATTTCATTCATTTCATTGATGATTATATATTATTTCTTGACACTAAAAGTACAGGAATAAAGTTATTTTTTCCCTCTGCTTTAGAAGAATGCTATGAAAATCTATGACTCTCTAACAATGCAGGATCAATCGATCCCCTCTCTTATTATTTATCTAGATTTCTCATTAGGCCCGACAGGTGGTATGCACTCATATTATTTATATGGATTTCTCATTAAGCCCAGCAGATGGTCGGCACTCTTATTATTTATCTGGATATCTCATTAAGCCCAACAGATGGCCGACACTCTTATTATTTGTTTGAATTTTTTAGTACTTCTATTATGGATATGTATTTCTCACTAGCATGGATATTCAATGAAAACTATATATTATGCTCAATCATGTTATTATTGGATCATTTTATTAAGTCCTGACGAATGCTCGGGCGTCATTATTATTATTCAGTCTCCTAAGCCCAACTAGGGGCTCCAAACATCAAATATGCTGATCGATGGTACATATCAAAATCAGATTCCTAATTGGACTATATGTTACAAGAAGTTTTACTCAACCAAAATTGCTTGGTCGGCAAGATCATCAAATTATTTCTATGGCTACATCAGGACAGTATGGAAACATAAATATGCAAAGCTCTTGGGAAGTCATTTCAAGGAACATTTCCTCGGCCTTATCTTTTTTAGCAATACCAGCATACTTCAAGGCTAAGAAAGTATTCAGAGTTCATATTCTATACTCGAGGGCTTTAACTACAAAATTAATTATTCATTTAGTGGTACAGTCTGATAACATCATGCATTACCAGTCGAGCATCAGATTCATCTCCAAATTATAATAGAAAGATCATTAGCCAATCATCATTCAAGAATTATTTTTGCTATTGAAGTTCAAAAATCATTATCCAGGAAGTTATTGTTCACACGCTATTGAAGATCAAGAGTCATATTCAATATATACATCACTGGGATCTCCACTACTGCTATCTCGGCCATTACTAAAGAAGAAGTTGTACTTATATGTAAATGTTTCAGAGTCCGTTACTAGCTCGGTACTAATCAAATTGAAGAATTGGGTTCAAAAGTTAGCATGTTACATCAGCAAAGCCCTCATAAGAGTAGAAATCAGAAAATCAAACACGTACAGTCAGCACTCAGTTGGTCGGCTAACTAGTCGACCAACCCACTTGAAGATTATGACAAGCCACAAGCTGCAAACTATGACATTGATGTATCCAAATTCCCAGGGGTGGTACATAGCACACGTTCTCTTGCCAAGAAGAGCTACTCAAAAGAAAGATTAGCTCTAATGCAACCATCGATCAGCCTGCATCATCCATCATCCAAGAGATAGCCCACTCATATGTTGAACAAATCAAGAAGGCAGATCAATAATCTCATTATGCACAAGCACCGAGTAATATTTCAGAATAAATACTACGTCCTCTCAGTAAACCATCAAGCATGGAACATTGGGGGTTTCTGTTGACGATAAAAATTATCCATGTACGCGGACCAATAACAAATGGACACATGTCATCCTACATGGCAATATTCTTACTTTCTCGGCACAAAATACACTTCGTCGACTCCCAAAGAGAGTTGGTCAGCACCCGAGGAGAGTTGGTCGGCATACCGGCCGAATAACCCTAAAGAAGACGAACCATGCGGAAGATCAAAAGCCATTAAAGAAAACTCACCAACAGTCATTGAAACCTAGAAGTCCAACAGTCATATTTATTATAAATATATGTAAATGTCTGAATATATAAAGAGATTCAATCTCTTGGGCTTCCATCACTATAAATACATCCCCTCCCTTAACTAAAGGGGTAACTAATTCATCCTTAGCAAGCAATTTCATTCTATATCTCTACATATCTCTACACATCTATCTCTTTCAAGACATGAGAATAATTCAATCATTTTCATCATAGTGTATTGTGCTATTGCAAACCCTCGGGAATAAAATAACAGTAGCCATAGGCTTTCTTCAATAGCCGAACCACTTTAAAAACCTTTGTCTCTTATGTGTTTTATGGGATCACCATCTTCATACCTTCATTTTATCTGTTGTTGATGCCTAAAAGATAACATAGTTGATATTTTTAGTCATCAACAGATTGGTATCAATGTTATCTTATAGGCATCAACACCAAGCTTCTTCAAAGTCTATATAATCATCATCTTGATTAATTTGCATCATATATGAATCTAGAGTATCTTGGGAGTCTTCATATTCATCCTTATCACTATTATAATCTATTGAATCACTGTCTATATATGCACTATAAATACTGACCTTGTCATCATTTTCTATGTCTGATATTTTTATAGCATATAGAATATATAATTCTTCTTGATCTGCAAAATGTAATATTGTATTAATAATCTTAATACTTTCTTTGTCTTTCTTGTTAGGACAATCTTTAGCAAAGTGTCCTTCTTTGCCACAAGTCCAATATTCTTTGGAAGTGGTCTTAGATTGGGCTATTTTTTTTTTCATTCCTATAATTAAGAACCTTTTTACGCTTACTGGTGTTTTTTTAAAAATATCTTCTTTGGTTAAATTTATTTTTCTTAGTTTCATAATTCCTTTCTCTAAAGGTAGTAGATGGTCTGAATCTATATTTCTTTGAAAAACCTAAGGGGCTAGCCTTAAACTTATTTTGTTTCCAATTTATCTTATTCTTTTGGAATTTCTTATCTTTGGATGCACTTCCACATCCCCATTGGATTGGAGCAATGTCTCTTTCATCTTCAATTGGAGGAATCTATTTGACAGTTTCCTTAATCAAACTTCCTTGAGTTATATCTCGTCTTTTAGATATGATATAGTTTTTGGTAAAATTGATTCTTTCACCAAGGGAGTTATTCTTTATTCCAGCAACACCTAACCAATTCATGTATTCATTGATTAGGATTTGTCCAATAACTGGTATTTTTCTAAAATATTCATCTTTTAAGGTCTCACCAAATTCTTTAATTTGGTAATATAATTGTTCATAATTAAAGCTATATTCATTAATCTTGTCTAGTTTACAAATATTAAGAAGAGCTAACTTAGTTTTTGCTAAGTCTTGTTCATTGATTTGAGCTTAAATGTCCATCTCCAATGAATTCTGAGGTAAATAATTTAATATATTCTTCAATTGATCTTTATTCTAGGCTATCTTTCATTTTCTAAATCTTAGCTATGGATTCTGTATCTGTAGCTTGACTTAGGCTATCTAAATAATCTTTTGCAATTCCTCTGATGGATTGCTCAGTGTATTGTTTACATGAATTTGCATCCCGTTGTTCATTATATGCAAAATACATATTCATTTGATTATGCCATTATCTAAGGCTTTCTTTCTATCTTGGACATTGTCTAGATTAACACTACACCAAAAAGGCTCAATTGACACCCTTTAGCAGGCCAGCCTTGTCACGGTCATTGACCGTGACAAAAATATACGCATTTTTTGTCACGCTGTTGATGTAAAAAATTAGACTATCTCTAATTATTTAATCACAGATAAAAATTAATAAGACAAAGGAATTTTTAAAGTGGTTCAGCCTTAAAAGAATGGCCTACATCCACTGTTTTGTTATTGCTGAGTGTTTAGGAATTCTCGAAGTATGAGTATCCTCAAGAAATTCCGATCCCCTTATAATGAGAATGATACAATGTATTTATAGCCCTCAGGCTGTACATGTGAAAAGGTAATACATAGCTGTCCCTTAGGCGTACACATCTGTATGATAATAATAAGCATTTAATGAGCAGTCAATTTGTTGGTTATCCTGCTATTAATGCTCTGTTCGAGGTGCATCTCGGACCGCCTAAGTTGCTCGGACCGCTTAAGTAGCTCGGTACTCATAAGTTGCTCGGTGTAGTAAAGTTACTCGGAGAGCTCTTGCTGGTCGGAGCATCTGAGTTGATCGGGGAGGCAGAGTTCCTCGACGCCAAAGTGATTGTAAAAATGCTTGTAGGTGCCACGTAGACTGATACGTGTCTTCTTATGATTAATCCACGTCAGCAGGTTAAATTTGGTATCAACAGAAGCCCCCAATGTTTCACAGTTCGAGATTTTAGGAGTGTGGAACATTCTTTCTCGAAATATGGTGGTTTTAAATGGTCATCCTGAAATTTAGGAGTATTTTCTTTTGTATTTATTTCTCCTTCCAAATTTGTAGAATCGGACTTTTTTGAATTTTTATAACCGCTTCGGTTCCCGCGCCCTTTTTGTCTTTTTAGCCACCGGTAGCGTAACCGTCTCTTTTTGTAATCATTATCTTTACTCCTTCCCAAGGCAAGGTATTTAAGCGCTACAGAAAATCACATTGTCTTCTACTTTTTCAAATTTGTATCTTTGAGTTTTCCATTTTCTCTTTCTTTCGTGCGTTCATCCTTTTCATTGTTTGTTGTCAACAGATCCATCCCTTTCCTGTAAGATCTTCTTCCTTCTCTTTTATTTCCTTTATTCATCATGGTTTACCTTGTTGAATCGCTTGATAAGTTTCGTTCTGATTTCTCTATTCCTTCGTGGGTTGTTCTAGAGGAGCTTTCTGAACCTTCAGATTATTTTCGTTTGGCGGAGGGACATTGATTCCCCAGTCCCTTCGTGGCTGAATGTGGTTTTTCTTTTCCCCCAAAATCCTTTGTGTCTAGAATTCTGTCAATATTTTGATGTGGTTCCTGCAAGAATAGCCCCCAATACATGGAGAATAGTTAATGGGGTTCATAGATTAAATCAGATTCATGGAACTCGTATAGGAATTCCAGAAATTATGTTTTGTTATAGATGGGTTGTTGGTGACAATACTTTTAATTTGAAAACTAGATTTTTAAATAGATCTTTAGTGGTCAATCTCCCAGATGCCAATAGGGATTACTTCGAGCATGGTGTTGTTATAAAAAATTGGCAACACCTTCCACTAACTGGAAATGATGCGTACCAGGGTCCTAGATGCCCTCCATATGGCAATGGGATAGGTTGTTTTTATTTTATTTTATTTTTGAAATTATGTTTCCTTTGTGTTTGACAAAATGTGTCACTGATATTTTAATTTTCATTTATTTGTAGTTGACAGCAAAAGAAGGTCTCCAAAAGAGACAGAAGTTAACTTAAAGCATCTGAAACTTATCTGGGGTTTGCATCAGACTGTTGCCAACGAGCATATCAGATCAACTTCATATTTGCTGCAATATAAGAGTTACACCTCATCTTTTACTGCTCGTCCGGTGATAAGCGACGTGGAACCAATACCAGCTTCTACAAGTTCTTCACCTGAGTCACAGATTCCCTTGAGTGAAAGGATGAAGAGAATAAGAGCTCCTGCCCTCTTCGAGAAATCTACCTCTGTTGCTGGAGAGGCAAAGAAAAGTAAACATGATGTCCCAGAAGAGGGGACAAAGAAAATTGATGCACCCCCTACGGCTACTACTGTGAAGGTTGCCGAGAAGCCCCCAGTGGCTCCGAGTAAGTCCGCTGCTCCAAGAGAGGTTATTGTCATCTCTCCTATTAAAACTACATCTTTAGTAGAGGCTGTTGATGCTCCTCTGAAGAGGCTGAAGAAAAGCTCCTCGGTCAATTTGGCTGAATCCATCGCTCAACCCCCATCTACTGAAAGTGGTGTTCCCACTTTCGTTGCCCCGAGCTCTGCCATGAGCTCGGTGAAGTCTTAGATCATTCTCGAGATCCAAGGTATTGAAGAAAATCTTTCTCGGGACATGGTTACCACATTAGATGCTCTCATATTGCTTCTGTAAGTATTATTGTCCTAAACTTTCATTTTTTCTTTGCACTGACTTGCTATTGTATTCTTTTCACAGTTGGTAACCTGCTTTAATACAATTTTGAAGAAGGATGAAGCTATTAAAGCTTCAAGCTCCTCGTCTGGTGTAGAGGAAGCTTTGGTGGGTCTAACGCAGTCTCTGAAGGATTCTCGTTAGAAATATGATGATGATAAAGCTACTTGGGAGAAGAAGCTTAATTCCATCGAATAGGAGAAGGGTCAGGTTGTCAAGGTCTCCAAGGGGTTGGAGAAGAAAATAAAAGACTTGGAGGAGAAGAATAAAGAGCTCGAAGGGAAGCTCAAAAATGCTGAGGAGTTTGAAAGTAAGCTCAAAGTTGATGAGGAAGAGTTGGGTCAACTTCGGGAAGTAAGTCGTTAGAGGGATGAGGTAGAGAAAAAATTGAAAGCTGCTGAGGAACTCATGACTGAGAAGATTTCCTCGGAGAAAGTAAAAAGGAAAATGGCTATAAAGAAGTCTTTCAACACTGGCTGGGATAAGGGGTGGAATAAGGGTTTGGCTGCCATGATGTCACAAGTGGAATATGGTAGCCACAAATACTTTAGGGATGGCTGGGTCGCTGCTCTGCAAGAGATGAAGGTTGATGAAAATTCTGACCTGTTTCAGCGACACATCCCAGGCCCCCCTCCAACTGCTGAAGAAGAAGAAGAGGACGAAGCTGCCTCTGAGGAATATTCCATGGTGATGGGAGATCAAACTTCTCATCCCCCAGTTATCCAGTACACTGGTGAGAAACTTCAACTACCCCTTATCTCATCCGAGCAGCTTCCAGCACCCCCCGAGCAACCCTCTGTACCATCCGAGCAACCTACCTCCTCGTCCCAGCCTCCCGAGAAAGTTTTGGGAGACAAGGAAAAGGTGTAGAGTTGTTCGGATTTTTCTCTCTATTTATTTTTCTTTGTCAAATGTAACTCTGAAATTTATACTTCTCCTTTATGATGTAATAAAATTTGAAATTTTGATTATGCATACTATTGATTCTCTTCTTCATGCTCTGTTTGCACTCTTATTGATTCTTGCTTTCTCTTCCTTTACTAGTTTATGGCCAGGATGGAATTATTGTTTGCTCACGATACAAAATTATTGAGGCAATGCAATGAGTATTTCAAAGCTGGTCATACAGACATGAGTGCAGCACAAATCATTGACATCCTCGGTCAAGGTACTTCAGAGCAAGCAATTGAAGCCTACCAGTATTTGAAGTGCCTGCTCGACCGTACAGTGGCTAACAATGTAGCACATTATGAAATGATTGAAGATCTCCAAGGAACTCTTGAAGAGCTTCAACAACAATATAAGGAATCTACAGCCCTTTTGCACGAAGGATACGAGAAGAAGTATCAACAACTGAATGCGGATAAGGGATACGATAAATTGTTTGCTGCTTATGAAGTGAGGGAGAGAACCTTGAAAACCGAGGTCGAGGAACACAGGCAAATAGCTGAGTTGTTGGAGAAGAAAAACAATAACTTGCAAAGAGAAATATCTCAATTGAAATCTGCTGCCTCTAACTCAAACGCTGTGGTCCCTGTGAACGATGAGGGATTCTCTTTCTTGGAGGTCAAAAATGCCAATCTGAGAGACGAATTGGAGACCTTGAAGAGAGCTGGCCCTTCTACATCTACTCGGGGACGAGCAAGAGCTGCTCGAATTACTGTTGAGGAACAGAGAACTCAATTGACTCTGGAGAACCAGGCCTTCCAACTGATGGCAAAGAATCAGGCATTGGTTGAGATGTCTAAGAAGATCCAGAATCTGGATGAGCAGCTTTCTGCACAGAAGTCTTCCTTGGAGAATAAAGAACTCTTTATAAAAAATCTTCACGAGCAGCTGGAAAGATTGACATATCAATTCCACAAGCATCCCAGAGAATTTTAGATGGCTGGCTACAATGAGGCTCTCTACCATTTGGATGATCGGATCCAAAATACGAATAATGAAGGTTACAAACAGGGGTAGTTGAATGCCTTGGGTGTACTGCAACTGTAACAGGGTCACTACTTGTGGGATTACCATAATCCCAGGTTGCTCGACTTGCCAGTGCCACCATTCAAACTCGACATGAGCTGGATCCCTACTCGGGCAATCCCTCGGTGTTTGATTTCTAAATACCTTGGCGATTACAGTCTCCATTCCAATGCTGAGATATCTCGCCCCGAGCACCTACTCGATCGACCATCTATGATGAACATCAGGATGCTTAAAGATATTAATTTCATAAATTCCCCTTATGCTTTAGACGATCCTCCTGCTGGCGAGGAACCTGTTTCAAAAGCAGAGGGGAAGAAACCAATAGAATAGGAATCTTGATGTAATAATTAATATGTATTTCATTCTCAATGTATTTTGCTCTAGGTTTAATGAAAATGAAAGACTTTTATTTTTCTTCGCAATCTTGATTACCATTGTCTTGTGGTTGTAAAACACTTTACATATGTGCATGTATATCTGTTAAAAAGATAACAACATTGTGTTATTTGTTGATCAACTAGAGTTAGTTAAAACTTATTGTTGACTGTCCTGAATTTATGGTAATCATTTAATGAAATGGATGATATTTTGTTACCCGACCAACTTGGTAGTAATTTAAAATGTTACAAGTATCAAAAATTTTGCTTGATCATTTTTTAATTCTGAGCCATTTGCTGACTTTTATCACATAAAATGTTTCCGACCAACTGTAGTTGACAGCTTCTTATTTCCGACCAACCTGAGTTGGTGGATTTTTTCTTCCCAACCAACCTTAGTTGGCATTTTTGGGAAATATTTTTTCTTCCCAACCAACCTTAGTTGGCATTTTTGGGAAATATTTTTTGTTCTTCCCAACCAACCTTAGTTGGCATTTTTGGGAAATATTTTTTTTCTTCCCAACTAACCTTAGTTGGCATTTTTGGGAAATATTTTTTCTTCCCAACCAACATTAGTTGGCATTTTTGGGAAATATTTTTCTTCCCAACCAACCTTAGTTGGCATTTTTGGAAAATATTTTTTCTTCCCAACCAACCTTAGTTGGCATTTTTGGGAAATATTTTTTTTTCTTCCCAACCAACCTTAGTTGGTATTTTTGGGTTAGTCTTCTGAGTTTTGCTTGCTGAGTAGTGTGTGTAGCACTAGTATTCCGCGAAAAATTTTCAATAAAAGGAGAGAATTGGGCAGAATATTGTCACTTTATTCATACTGATGAAACTGCATTACATGAGAGTTTACATTGCTGATAATATTTGTGCAGGTGCTCTGCATTCCATGCATTCTTAAACTCCTCCCCCTCTAAAGTTTCTATTCTTTTAGTTCCTGGTCGAACAACTTTTGTAACTCGGTAAGGTCCATGCCAGTTTGCTTCCAGTTTGTTGTGCTTTTGAATCACTTTCTTTAGCACATAGTCCCCTTCTTTCAGGTCGCACTTCTTCACTCTTTTATTGTAGAACAAAGATGTTCGTTGCTGGTAAGCAGCATTTCTAATGGCTGCTTCTTCTCTAACTTCCTCGAGCATGTCCAAGTCTAACCTTCTTATTAAATCGCTGACAGGGGAATTGAAATTCAGTACTCTATGAGTTGGGAGACCCACCTCGGCAGGTATAACAGCTTCACTTCCAAATGCTAGCATGTATGGAGATTCCCCTGTTGCTGCTCGGGGAGTAGTTCGATAAGCCCAAAGTACAGAGTGCATCTCATTGATCCAGTTTGCTTTCGCGTCATTCAGTCTTTTCTTCAAGCCATTTAGCAGCGTTCTGTTTGTCACTTCAGTTTGTCCATTGCTTTGGGGATGGCCTGGAGATGAGTGAATTTTTAAGATATTTGACTGTTGACAATAGGTCGCGAACTCCTCGTTGTCGAACTGAGTTCCATGGTCTGTGATGAAGGCATGAGGAAGACCATATCGACAAATGACATTCTTCCAAATAAATTGGTACACCTTGTCATACGTCATATCAATGAGAGGCTCGGCCTCAACCCATTTAGTAAAGTAGTCCACAGCGACCACGAGATACTTAAATCTTCCCCTGGTCGTTGGTAGTGGCCCGACCAAGTCTATTCCCCATATGGCAAATGGTCAAGGGGAAGTAATGGGTGCTAATAATGCTTGAGGAGTTCTTCTGATAGAGGAGAAGCGTTGACACTTGTCACATTTCTTAGCATAAGCTATACAATCAGCCCTCATCGTTGGCCAGTAATATCCTTGAGTCATCATTCTTTGCAAAAGTGTCCGACCTGCTACACGGGCTCCACAGGACCCTTCATGGACCTCTTCAATCAGATCTTTCACCTCGGTGGGATGCACACATCTTTGCAAACCTGTTATAATTCATCGTCTGTATAGAATACCATTAGTCAGTACATAACGAGCAACTTTAAACTTCAACTTCTTGACTGCAAGTTTGTCATTTGGTAATTCCCCTTTCTCAATATATGCCTTGATGGGATCCATCCATGATGATCCTAAATCAAGGGTAATAAAGCTCATTATCATATCTTTATCTATACTCCTAGCAGCTAAAACTTCAATTGGGATTGTTCTTCGTAGCTCGACACGAGTAGCTGATGCTAATCGAGCTAAGGCGTCTGCTCTCGCATTCTCTATTCTTGGTATTCTGACCAGCTGAATCGCAGCAAATTCTGATACCAATTCCCTTGCCTTTGCATGATACCTGATCATTAATTCTCCTTTGGCTGCATATAATCCCATCATTTGATTTATGATCAATTGCGAGTCACTGAAGACAATAACCTGCTCCACCCCCATGGTTTTTACCGAACTAAGACCTGTAATCATGGCTTCATATTCAGCCTCATTATTTGAAGCTTTGAATTGGAAGCGTAGAGCGTATTCCACGTCGACCTCGTTCGGACTGTTCATAACGATCCCTACCCCACAGCCTGTTGTGCAAGATGAGCCATCCACATATAGACTCCATATAGGTAACTCGTCATCGAATTTATGATCTGACAGAGTTCCTCGGTGGAAAATTTATTGCTTCCTTTCACCCTCTCCTAATATTTCTTGATGTTCGTCGACCATCTTTTCTTTACCTTTTACCAACTTAAGTTGGTCTGGGCTTGGGTTTGATGATTCTGTAACATCTATAGGTTGATCGGTGAGTAGATTTTTCTCCTCGGGGGTATCAGGATAAGTGAATTCTACTCTAAAATCTTCTATCGCTTGCCCTTTTAGCGATGATCTGGGTTCATAAACTATATCATATTCACTAAGTTCTATTTCTCAGTACATCAATCTCCCTGATTTTTCTGGTTTATGAAGGGCTTGCCTTAACGGCATATCAGTATATACGACTATAGTATGAGCCTGGAAGTATGGTTTCATTCTTTTACTTGTCTCGATAAATGCTAGTGCCAATTTTTTCAACTTTGGATATCTGATCTCAGCTCCTCGGTAGGCCTTACTCGTGTAATATATAGGTTTTTGTACTCCATCCTCTACTCTTATTAATGCCGAACTAACTGCATTCTTCGATATTTCCAGATACAAGTATAATTTTTCTCCCATCACTAGCCTGGACAATAGTGGAGGTGCTCCCAGATATTTCTTCAAGTCTTGAAAAGCCTTCTCACATTCATCATTCCACTCAAAAGTCTTTCGGAGCATTTTGAAGAATGGGAGACATCTATCAGTTGCTCGCGATACAAATCTGTTGAGTGCTGCTACTCGTCCTGTAAGACTCTGCACTTCTTTCTGCGTTGTTGGAGATCGCAGCCCTAACAGAGCTTTGATCTTTTCAGGGTTTGCTTCAATACCTCGTTGATTGACAATGCACCCGAGAAACATGCCTTCTCGTACTCCAAATATGCACTTGGTCGGGTTCAACTTCATTTGATATTTATCCAATTGATCAAAGGTCTGGCCTAAGTCAACTAGATGATCAGCAACTTTTTTGCTCTTTGTCAGCATATCATCAACATAGACTTCCATATTGCAGCTGATTTATTCTGCAAATACCTTGTTCATCAATCACTGATATGTTACACCTGCATTTTTCAAACCAAAAGGCATAACATTATAACAATAAGTTCCCCTAGGGGTAATGAAATAAGTACTCTCCCTGTCTTCAGGTTTCATCTTAATCTGGTTGTATCCAGAATAAGTGTCCATGAAGCTCAGCAGCTCGTGTCCCGAGGTAGCATCCACTAATTGATCAATTCGGGGCAAGGGAAAGTGGTCCTTTGGGCATGCTTTATTGAGGTCGATGAAATCTACACACATCCTCCATTTATTGTTCTTCTTCTTTACCATCACCACATTTGCTAACCAGTCTGGATATTTAACATCTTCAATAAAGCAAGCTTTCTGGAGCTTCTCGACCTCTTCCTGTATAGCTTGATTCTTCTCAGGACTGAATACTCTTCTTCTCTGCTTCACTGGCTTGATCTCCTTATTCATGTTGAGCTCGTGACATAATAAATTTGGATCTATTCCAGGTATATCCTCATGACTCCATGCAAAAGTTTGCTTTCTGCTTCTTAGGAAAGTTATCAATTCCTGTTTTAGTAAAGTCTCTAACGAAGAACCTATCTGAGTTGTTCGTTCAGGGTGCTCGTCGTCCAGAATGATGTTTTTAGTAGCTTCCACCACCTGACCTTTCACGAGTTGCGACTCATCTCTAGGATCCAATGTTTCAATTTCTGTGCCCTTATCCACTTGATAGGTTATAGTCTTTTTCCTACGTTCCTCATGTTCCTCCTACTCGGCAGATGAATAGTAACATTACCGAGCTACTTTTTGATCACCCTTCACAACTCCTACTCCAAAATTTGTTATAAATTTTAGGCATTGATGTACCGTAGATGGTACTCCCTCGAACTTCTTCAATACTACCCTTCCCATGATGATATTGTAGGTTGATTGAACATTCTTATCCATCACGAAGAAGCGTATTCTCTCTGTTCGACAAGCAGGCCATATACCAATGAATATATCCAATTTGATCATCCCAAGTGGAAAAACTTTCTCGCCAGTAAAACCGAGGAGGGGTCTGTGATAAGGTTCCAGATGAGATAACTTTAGATTTAAACTGTCGAAGCACGAGTAGAACATGATGTCTGCCCAGCTACCATTATCTACCAGTACTCTTGAAAACATCACTTCCTTCATCCTCATTTTGATCACCAATGGGTCATCATGAGGATATAGAACACCTACGAGGTCGTTCTTTGAGAAACCAATGACCAATTTTTCTTTGTTTATCATTCTCGGTCGATCCTCCTCAGCTAGATTTATTCGTTGAATGTATGAGAAAGCTTGAGCCTCACAGAGGTAAGCTTTTCTCTCTGTAGTAAGGTCTCCTCCTCCCGCGTCTCCGCCTGTAATAACATTACAATTAAATGACACAAAACGTATTGAAAATACCTCACGTTCTGGCTGCCTTGGTCTTTTGGGAAGATCGGGGTCGTCTTATGGATCATCTTCATGGTCTCTTTTCTTGTTCTCCTCTGCTCGACGAGGAGATCTAGACCTCTCTCTTGTTCGGTCACTGTTTCTTCTTTCATTTCTACGATCAACATACTTTGCCAGTTTTCCTCATCTAATGAGTGTTTCGATCTCATTCTGAAGAGCTATGTAATTTTTGGTCATATGGCTATGGTCTTTATGAAACACGCAATATTTTGCCTTATTCCTCCTGTCAGGGTCTGTCTTCATTTTCTCTAGCTAGTTTAATTCCTCGTTGTTCTTGATTTCTTCTAGAACGTGGTTGATGTCTATCTTCAAAGGAGTGTAATTATCAAATTTCTTCAATACTTCCCATGACGACCTTATTTTTTATTGTTTGTTACCACCATTGTTCTTATGCTCTTTCTTCTTAGCTTTATCAACCTCCACCTTGGTTTCTTTGGCATCCATATTCTTCTTCGCAGCCATAGCCTCCTCGGCATTCATGATCTTGGCCGCATTTGCCTTCAGTTCTGACATGGTTCTGGGTGGATCTTTGGCCAAAGTGTAGTACAACTTGTTGGGCAGCAGCCCACTCATCAAGGCGGTAATCTCTGTCTTTTCCTCATAATCAATGACTTCGAGTTTCTCGTTATTAAAATGAGTTACGTAATCTCTGGTACTCTCACCAGCTTTTTGTCTAACACTTAACAAATGCGCTACTCGTTTAACTGGCTTTGCCCCAAAACAGAAATTTCCAATAAATAACTCGGCCAGTTGAAAGAAAGTTGAGATCTTACCCCGAAAAAGATTATTGTACCATATTTGAGCAGGTCCAGTAAGAGTTCCCGAGAATGCTCTGCATCTCATCTCATCCGGAACAGCATAGATGTTGGCCGCATCTTGGTATTGTTCTATATGAAGGACAGGGTCGGTCTTTCCATCATATTTGGGAGTCACAACAGGTGCTTTGAACTTTGACGGTGTGGAAAAATCCACAATGGCCTGGACAAAAGGTGTCCCTTGAACAAAAGTTCGTTGTAGAGGGTTCTTGGCCTTAGTCATTTCCCCTAATCTATCTTCCAACCTCTGAATAGAGCCTTTTCATCCATCGTTTCCTTCCTCGGGCCTGTTGGTTCGAGCAACTGATCGCGTTGATGTGGCTTCCTGGGATCTATCTTGACGAGCAGTTGGTCGCGACTGGGCAAATCCTTCCCTTAAGTCTGATGGTCATTGAAAGCTCCTCGATGCAGCCTTAGGAGGACTTTTGTTCCTCCTAGGGCCCAATCGATCAAAAGGAGAAACCCTACTTAATTTCTCCAATGCACTGATCCTTTCTGGAGAGAGGGTGACCTTTTTTTCAGTATCTGTGTCTCGTACCGACGAATTTCTTCCTGGTTGATAAGAAAAATCATCAGATTCCTCAGTACGATATGAATCGGTATGCCTAGTACGCGAAGAAAGTAAACAAGTATTTCTTTGAACACTTCATTGTCCTGAATGGGTCGGTACACCACCATGAAGGGTTTGTATGAGTTGTCGCATAGTTTCTTGCATGGCTGTCTGGCCCTGGGCCAGATTTGTCATTATTCCAGCCAAATCTGGAACGTTTGGCGGAGCAGATGGATTTGGGGGGTTTCCAGCGTTTCTATTGCTGGATTGAGGATCATCAGCCATTTGTGATGAACAGTTTTTGGTGAAAAACGAAAATTACAGTCGCTTCCCACAGATGGCGCCAATCTGTTGATGTAAAAAATTAGACTATCTCTAATTATTTAATCACAGATAAAAATAAATAAGACAAAGGAATTTTTAAAGTGGTTCAGCCTTAAAAAAATGGCCTACATCCACTGTTTTGTTATTGCTGAGTGTTTAGGAATTCTCGAAGTATGAGTATCCTCAAGAAATTCCGGTCCCCTTACAATGAGAATGATACAATGTATTTATAGCCCTCAGGCTGTACATGTGAAAGGGTAATACATAGCTGTCCCTTAGGCGTATACATCTGTATGATAATAATAAGCATTTAATGAGCAGTCAATATGTTGGTTATCATGCTATTAATGTCTGTTCGAGGTGCAGCTCGGACCGCTTAAGTAGCTCGGTACTCATAAGTTGCTCGGTGTAGTAAAGTTACTCGGAGAGCTCTTGCTGGTCGGAGCGTCTGAGTTGATCGGGGAGGCAGAGTTCCTCGACGCCAAAGTGATTGTAAAAATGCTTGTAGGTGCCACGTAGACTGACACGTGTCTTCTTATGATTAATCCACGTCAGCAGGTTAAATTTGGTATCAACAACGATCATTGACCGTGACAAGGCCGTGACAACTATACTTTTCACGGACTTGTCACGGTCATTGACCGTGACAATCCTTATAATATTGTCACGGTCAAGGACCGTGACACGTCCGTGATAATTTCTTCAGTAAAAAAACCCTACGCTTTCTTTATCTTCCACCATTTTGGTTTTCCCTCTCTCTCTCTCTAAGCGATTTCGAGCTCTCTCTCTCTCTCTAAGGTATGTTTGTTTCCTCTCTCTCTCTTTCATTTCTATATGTGTATGTATGTGTGTGTATATATGTGTGTGGTGGGGGGAGGGCAGGGGGTGGTGGGGGTAGGGTGGGGTGTGTGTGTACGTGTGTGTGTGTGTGTGCATGTGTGGTGGGGGGAGGGGGAGGGATAGGGTGCTAGGTAGGGGAGGGACAGGGGGCTGGGTGTGGGGCAGGGGGTGGTGGTGTGTGTGTGTGTGGTGGGGTGAGGGGGGGCAGGGGTGGTGGGGTCTATGTGTGTGTGTGTGCAGGTGTGTGCGTGTGTGTGTGGTGGGGGGAGGGGGCTGGGGGTGGGGTGGGGGTGTGCGTGTGTGTGGTGGGGGAGGGGGTGGGGTGGGGTGTGTGTGTGTGGTGGGGCAATCTCAACAATTGAAATGGACAAATTGATTAATAAAATATGTATTGTCCCTTTCATATGCAAGTAGGATTGCCCCTCATTTACAGATAATTGTTGAGATTCGAAATAACTTTAATAAAATAAATTGTATAGCTTTAACTGTATAGTTTTATATGAAAGTAAATTAATAACTAGTGCCCATTTCATATGAAAGTAGGATTGCCCCTCATTGTAAATTAATAAATTAATAATTGTATACTTTAATTGTTAGTTTAATTCATGAAATGAATTAATTGAGTAGATGAGTTAAAAGGAGTATGGGATACACATTTGTTGTTGCGGTTGGATTATAGAGGATCGATGTTGGGTTGGTTAATTTTAGAAGTGGTATGACCACTGGATTAATGTCCATATGGGGGTGGAATTTTTCAACTTTTTTTTTAAATTACTTTGTATTACGAACAGTGTATATATATATATATATATATATATATATATATATATATATATATATATATATATATATATATATAGTATGATAATTAAATGAAACATACTTGAAATTACATATAGTGTGCATAGATACTAGCCTTCTAGTTCTTATGCGTACGCATTCAATAGCCCTTAGACCCATTCGAGAGTCAATACCCCTGTAATGAGATCTCTCGAATTGTCCCGTTTGGACAGTTTGGGACTGCATAATTTTTGTATAATATTCTTAGTGGCTTAAAGTTGTTACTTTTGGAAGAACCAAGTGATGACATCGACGTCTACCTGGGTCCTTTGGTAGAAGAATTAAATGAGTTGTGGGAAGAGGGTGTGCAATCATTTGACTCTTTTAGAAAAGAAGAGTTTACGCTGAAAGCTATGTTAATGTGGGCAATTCATGATTTTCCAGCTTATGGGACATTATCTGGTTGTGTAGTACATGGTTATTTGGGGCGTCCTATTTGTGGAGAGGAGACTGAATCTCTTTGTCTATCCTTTAGCTCAAAAAATGTATACCATTGCCACAGGAGGTTTTTACCCCCAGCTCATAGTTTCAGATCTGAGAAAGGTTCCAATTTTTTATTGGGCGATATTGAACATAGGCTACCGCCGAGACAACTTTTGGGTTCAGAAAGTTGAAAGTAAATCTTCTGAATGCGGCCCGAATATGCCAGGTAAGAATCCAAAATTTAAGAATGTCAAGCATAAGAAGACCCCAGCTGGGAATGAAACTGAGACAAGAAAGGCATGGTCTAGGAGGTCAATTATATTTGACTTGACTTATTGGAAGAATAACCCGGTGCGCCATGTATTGGATGTGATGCATGCAGAGAAGAACTTCGCTGCACATATTGTGGGCACTTGCCTTGGGGGGAGTCATTCGAAGGATGGAGAAAGTGCACGAAAAGACCTTAAATCATTGAAAATTAAGCCACAACTATGGTTGAAAGAAGATATTAGGGGAAGGACAATAATTCCCCCTGATGCGTTTACTTTGACGAGTGGGGAAAGGAAGGTGCCTTTAGACATAATATATAATTTAAAGGGCCCATCTACTTTTTCGTCCAACTTGCAAAGGATTGTGAATTATGCTACTCATGATTTACATAAGTGTAAGTCCCACGATTGGCATGTGATCATGTAATTGGTTCCTCTATTGTTTAAGCATTGTTTCTCCAAGCACAAGGATTTGCGGAGGACTATTATGCAAATTAGTATTACCTTCTCACTCTTGTGTGAGAAGGTAGTCAATCGAGAACACATAGTGGCCGCAAAATTGGAGGTGACCAAAGCGATTTGTGTGTTGGAGAAGTACTTTCCCCCAGCATTCTATGACATAAGTGTTCACTTCTTGGTACACCTATGCGACGTATCCATTTGAAAGATTGATGAAAGTTTTTAAGGATTACGTCAAGAATACGCGATACATTGCAGGATCAATTGCAGAGGAATACATCACCGTGGAGTCATCAATATATACTCAGGAATATATGCCTGACTTGACTAGCATTGATGACACTGATGAGTTCGTCGATGATGGTCGTCATGTGATGGGAAAATAAGTGAAATTAACGAGTTTGCAACATGAACAAGTAGCTCGTTATCTATTTGACACACATGAAGATGTCGTAGAATGGAAAAAGTAAGTTTCGATATTATAATGTTTAACATTTTTTTAGATTATTTTATACATGATTAATTTTGTAATATGCAGAAAATATGAAGCCTGTGAGAACAATAAAAGACGAAAAACAATGGTACAATCAGACAGCGAATTTAGGTTGTGGTTGACACAAGAGGTAATTATAATGAAAATGGTCGTTATATAATGTTACATTACACTCAAATTTTACAACTAATATAATTAATTTATCTATATTCTCAGCTCTTAAAGATGGGTGATGCGACATCAAGGCTTGCTCGTCTAGCCACTGGACCCTTGTTCGTGGCACAAGAGTACAAAAAGTATCGATTGAACGGTTAGATTTTCGGCACTAAAGTGTACGAGGAAAGTACAAATGTACAGAACTCGGGCATTTCATACAAGCCTCTTACTTTCTTTCGAGCGAGCGCAAAAGATAAAAACCTCGTTGAAGCTGAAATGACTTACTATGGTGTAATCCGAAATATATTTGAATTGGATTATATAAGCTTCAAAGAGGTTGTATTTTACTATGACTGGGCAAGAGTTGAAGATAAAAATGCTTGTAAAGTTGATCATGTCACCAATTTGATCATGGTTTACTTATCCAAGTTGAAGAGCAACGACCACGTGAGCGATGAGCCATTTGTTTGTGTATTTCAAAAGGTTACCAAGTGTTTTACTCGGAGTATATCAACAACGAGTCGTGGTCAATTGTCCAACACGCGCCAAAGAGTTTAAATAGTAGTGTGAATGACTTGGATGCTCCTACCGAATATCAATCCATTTTTTATGATAACCCAAATTTTAAACAATTTTTCAATTTGTAATAAATATTCCAATTTGTACCAAAACATAAACTTTTAATGCTTTTAATTGATTTGCACTTTATCATTTTCACTCTTGTGTAGCGTGCGTGTGTATGGAAAGTAGGGGTGGGGGTGGGGATGTTTCACTCTTGTATATATTATGAGTTAGATGCCGTTGTTTTGGAATTCAGAATTGAGGTGTTTAACCGTAACAATTAATTTTTATTTGTAGTAATTCTACATATTTGCATGTCTTCTTTTAATTCATTTTGATATGTACTAATAACATTTTTTACAGCAAATGTCTCCTTCAGGTATTAAGGCGAGGATGATGATGCTGGTTATGATGATGTCTTCTGGGCTCGGTGGTAGCGGATGCGACGAGGGCTCCCCGACCCATAGTCTCCCCAAATATGGCAAATTGGGGATGGCCATCGAGAATAAGTCAGGGTTATTAGCGAGATCCCTCGAGCTGATAAAGACGATCATCGGCCCGGGGTACATTAGTTGGAAGGAGGTGCCATATGAGCTCAAGTTAGCTATTTGGGTGGCACTATAGGTAATGTATTTATATTTATATGAATATTTCAATTTCAATTTCAATTTCAAATTCGATTTCAATTTCATTTTATATTTATATTTATATTTATATTTATTAGCAACTAACATTGTATTTGTTGGACAGGAACAATTCAGCCTGGATCCAAAGCTATGCGATTTCGTCTTGGAGCAGTTGAGGGAGCGACACAAGACGTGAAAGAAAAATATGCGAGCCCGGTACTTTGGAAAAACACGAGAGTCCATTATCCAAGGGCGTGAATCCATCCCGCCGAAGGAGCCGATCTCATTGGCACAATGGCAAAGGTTCATTGACAATGAGATCAGGGAGCGATAATTGGCATCTCGCCAATCGGGAAGGGAAAATCGGCCAAAAAAGATGGACGTACACTACTCCGTCCGGATGTCTTACGCCGATGTGGAGCATAGGATGATGGTAAGATTTAATTTTTCTATAACTACATAAAATATATTATTCTACATTATTTTACTTTGCGGGGCCGATACTAATTTTACTTTATTTTATTTCAGGGGACAGGGAGTGGCCCTGGGGGTAGGCCACATAGGCTCGATACTTATGTGGCTCTTCAGACGAATAAGGGGAAGGACAAGGAGGTGTCCCCAAGTGTCGCGACCACGATTGTAAGTAATCCGACAGTTTACTTTTTGTTAATTACGTTATAATTTTTTAATTTACTTATTTTACTAATCATGTGCTTTTTGTCGTTTCAGGCAAAGCTTAAGGAAGTGCATGAGTCGCAGTCTGATGCCGACAAGGCATCTTTGTCCACAGACGCACTCAGCCAAGTGCTTAGCTCTGATCGCAAGGGGAGGACAAGGGGGTGAGCTCGCGGGGGGCCAAATCTACACTACACCAAAACGCTCATTTAGTAACACACTTTTTTGTGTATTACTAACACCCTTTTACCATTACTATCTCTCACAATACATTAGTGTTACTAATTTTAGTCAAGTGTTAGTGGTATTAGTTAATAATTTAAAAGTAATTTTTTTTCTTGAAAAAGGTTAATTTTTCCCCACCAAACCAAAACATTATCCCGACTCTCTTCGAACCAAAGCGGGAAAGCTCTTCTCAAAACATTGCCTGCCAAAGCGGGAAAGCTCCAAATCCGTTCGTGCAAATCCCAAATCAAAAAGCTCCAAATCGATTCATACCCATAGAGATCACAAATCGAAAAGCTGCTCCAAATCGATTGCTCCAAATCAATTTCTCCAAATCTTCCCTTATTAATTTCTCCAAATCCTAAATCGATAGCTTCTCGAAATCGATTCTTCTCTAAATCGGTAGCTTCTCCAAATCGATTCTTCTCCAAATTTTTCTCCACGTAACCCTAACTGGATTGAGGTAACCCTAAGTGATATATATATATATATATATATATATATATTCCATGTGAGACTTATGGTTCCTTCATTGACAGATAGTGGTAAATATTCTGAGATAAAATTATTACCTAGAATAAAATCATCATGCATATCAGGGAAATATAAGATTTTTGGTATAATGAATTTTTTATCATTAAACCAAATTGCAACTTTTTTAGCTTTTAATTGAATTAGGCTTTGGGTGCCATTAATTCCTGTGACTGCAATGGGGTTTTTCATTGCAATCCATTTTTGGAGGTAAAGCATTAGGTCTACAAGAGCAGACTGTGGCTCCAGTATCTATTAAAGTGCAAAGACTATATTATCTATAGCCTGCAAAATTAAAGTATCCTAATACATAGATATATCTCTTTTTCCCATGGCTAGGGGAAAAGGTAATATCTTCATTACCGATTTGAAGATGATACATCATTGTCTCTTTCAAATGAAGTACCTGGTAGTATAGGAATTTGAATATTTTTCATAGCAATAGCTTTGTTAGCTTTGTTGTTACTGCTACTACTTCCTTCGTGTAAGGATTTAGTGCGTTTGAATTTTTCCCAGTCATTTTCAGGGAAATTAGTTTGCCAGTTTGTATCTTTCTGTTTAAAATAAACATTACTTCCTGATACTTGTATTTCCACTTCAGGTTGTTTCCTTTGTGGATTTTCTGTGATTTGGGGAATTATCCATTATTTTGGGATCTCCAAATCTCTCCAATTTATGAGTCTATGCTGGATTGCTGTCTCATAAGGTCTTGGTTCAAAAATCTCAATAATGTTTTTATCAATATTTTTAGTATGTGTTTTAGGTAAATTGGTTAATTTATGGATTGTTTTCCAATGAACAACCAAATTGTGTGAAGTATCTTTCATACCTATCCCCTTAGTTTGAATTTTAATTTTTACAGTATCTGTAATATTGGGGTCATCGATAGATATGAAGAAATTCCATTTACCAAATTGGATTGGATTCCTCCAATTATGGCATTTACAGGATTATTAAATCTTTTATCTAGCATAAGTATGGCAATTGGGGTATCCATTCCTTGTCTAAATAAAGTTGTTATGCAGATTTGGATTAATCCTACATGAACATATTTAATATGTGGATGTTTTTTTTTCATCTTTTGATTTTGTTTAAATAAAAAATTGTGATTTCTGTAGTATCATTATTTGTTGAACCTGCAGTAGTGTTGCCTGCAAATTTTTCAAATATTCTTGTAAATAAGAAATTAAATTTGGACAATTTATAAACATGTTCTTTTTTAACCGGTTGTTTCTGGTTTTCAATTTCCATTAATTGTTCGTTGGTAAAAGTGAGTTCTTCTCCAATTATATCTTTTAAAGTGATAGATTGTGTTTCAGTCGGATCACTAGATTTGATTTTCATTGTATTGAACATAAAAATCATTTCACTATCAGAATCATCAGACTCTGATTCGAATTCTATTTCATATAATATTTCATCATCTGAGACGTCTGATAGTTCATCTCCAAATGATATTTCAAGTTCTTGTTCTTCAAGAAACTTGATCATTTTCTTAGACCTTTTTCCTTTTTTGGGACATTCAGGCGCATAGTGACCTTCTTCATTGCAAATATAACATTTGCATTTTTTGGATGAGACATCTCCCTTTTTTGAAGATTTCGTTTTCTTCTTCACATATTTTTTACGTTTAAAAGTATTAAATTTCTTTTTACGCCAAGGTTTCCATTTAAATTTATTCTTGTTTTTCTTTGACGATTTATGGTTTTTTTGGAAGTGGGTTACATCCAATTTTCCATTCTTCTTTTAATATTTTATTGCAGCAAAGATATCCGGCTCGGTTAGCAGATATATCCTTTTTTATTTGTTTTTTGGCCTTAATATCAAGACATTTTTTAGTTATGCAACGCATTACCCAATTTATCATGTGACCAATATTATCTGTTTTATTTATGCTATGTATATAGTCATCATAAGTTTTTATAGAATCTTCATCCCATGGTGGTGGGAGTTTGTGAAATAATTGCTCTAACCAGAAAGTATTTTCTGGAGGGTTTACCAAAAAATAATATTTTTTGTAGAGGTTTGCAAATTCTTCAAAACGACATATATCACACAATTCTAGTTTAGCACGTATGTATTTAGCGTCTTCTTGTAGGCGTGGGTCACCTGTAAAACCTATAAGATGTTCTTTTATTATATTGGTAAAAAATTTTAATATGTTGTCAAAAGAATTGCCTATAGCTAGAAGTGCATCTTTTTGTGCTTTTCCATCTGTGGATTTTTCCTATTGTTGTAACCACATAAGGCAGTCACCTTGTAGTGTTACAGCAAGATAATCTAAGAATTTTTGTTTAGACCAAGTATTTTTATAATTTGTTATCAAGATAGACATTTATTGTGCCCAATCATTGATAGTTTGTTCTTAATCTTTGAAGGGAACATTTTGGAGATTTAAGTAAATATCGCCAGTAGCAACATTACATTTATTTAAATCATCTCTTCTGGAGAAATGCACAGTTGGCTCTTCTTCCTTAACACCACTGGTAGAAGCTTGACTTGTAGATGTATTGATGTAATCATTATGCAATTCCTTTTTAAGATACTCGTATGCTTCTTCCGGATGTGCTTGGGAGTATTCTTCCCAATTAAAATATTCCTCAAGGGGTTCTTGAGATTTTCTTTTTCCTTCACTACTGTTTATAGTGAAAGGAGGTTCTACTTCATTATCTGAGTCGTAATTCAACTCAAATTTGAATTGAGTTAAAAGACCTTCATATTGAGTATATGTTGACTGAATTTGTTGAATTAACTGGTTTCTTTCAGTTATATTAAGATTTGGGTCTTTATATAGCTGTCTCCAGTATTCAATAACTTCTTTGATATTAACATATTCTTCATAGTTATAATTTTGTTTCGTGCTTGTATGAAGAACTTTAATATCTTCATATCCATAGTATAAGCGAGGGTTTTTGCTAGTACCTGGAGCATTCATTCTCATACTTTCAAGAATGGCTATAGTGTCTAATTTGTTTATTAGAGCACATATTTTTTCCTTGGTTTCTTGTTTTAGATCCAAGTTTATCATATTATCATATAATTATATTTTTCTTTCGACTTTGGTTAAGTCTACTTGAATTTTAATGAGTTTTTCCTCATTAAGTTTTTTATGATCTTCAATTGTTTTAGACCATCCAAATATCATATTTATAATAGTATTTAAAGTATCACTTATATAAGCAATCTGGTTTTTTAGATTTTTTATCTATATGCATATTATGATTATACATAGATTCTTGTTTTTCTATCCAAGGGGCTATACATTTTAAAACTCCTCTTAAATTTTATTCTTCTTCCATTATAATATCCAAGGGTACCTAAGACCTCCTATTTTTGGTTGATGGTGCTTAAAACCAATGTCAATCAATAGCCTTAGAAAACCTCTTTTGGATAAAACGGCCAAGATAAAGACATATGAGCTTTTCAACCTAAACATGTGTATGGGTTTTATGGAAATTTGCCAGAATTTGAACAGAAATTTCGTTGGAATTTTAAAAGTATATATTTCTTAGATAAGATTCACAAGTCTCTTTTGTAAAATATAATAAAAGTTATTATTTTTAAACAACATAAATTAAGACATTTTCTATATATAGTTTTATGCTTTATTTGATAATCTTCTCCTATTTTATAAGACTCATGATGTATGAACTTAGTTTCTACATTCACATTCATAATGATAATATAAACATAAAAAGAAATAACTTACTTAGAAAACTTCACAAAGCTCTGATACCAGATAGAGTAGCGCAGCACAACAAAAAACTTTACCACAGAAAACTATATATATTGATAGCAGAGTATATTACAAGATGTGTTCCCAGGTGTTTTTTTTACACTTGAGGTGAGTATCCTCTTATATACTGCTTTGGAACATTATAAGACAAAAGAAAAAAGGAGTCTAGATACTTCTTACTTTACAGCTAATTAATCAAACAAAGTTGCTTTTTTGTTTTTTCAAAAAGGCAACAGTACAAAGTTTTATTCTCTTTTTGCTTTTCAAAAAGAGAAATAGTAGTTTGTCGACAAAACACGTCAGTACTTACGTGGGGATTAGGGGTGGACAAAAAAAAGACCGACCCGAATGGACCGAACCGGACCGAATCGAAAATTAAGGCTATTTTGAAACCGGTCCGAAAATCGATTCACAAAAACTAAAAACCGATTAAATCGGTCCGGTCCGCGGTCCACTATATTAAAAAAACGATTTGGACCGGACCGGACCGATTCCCATATATATATAATAAAAATAATGTTATTTTGTTTCTTATGTATAGTTTTTGAATTAATGTATATCACTTATGAATTTAATTTGGAACATTTTATATATGTATAGACATTTTTTTATTTGGGTTAAAAAACCCATGTAAATATCACTTGGAGTTTCGAGTATTATTTTTTTGTATATATATTTGTGAGAAAAATAGATAAAAACATTCATAAAATGTACATATATATAAAATAGGGTCAGGACCGAATTTTACCTCGGATCGGACCGAAAAAAGCCTAGACCGAATTAGTAGGTTAACCGAATTAATCGGTCCGGTCTCGGTCCAAAAAAATTGAGGACCGAATATTCGATCCGGTCCAAAAAAATATGCAAAACCCGGACCGGATCGAACCGTGCCCACCCTTAGTGGGGATTATCACATTGTGTGCTAGATGGATTTGCAGTCATCCAGTTGTGATAATCTTTTCTGACCATTTGTTATTCTCCCATTGCATTGGTCAGGTTAGCAAATGCAATTTCATCAAAGGCATAATAATTATCTGGACTTTGAAAATGTGGGTTTAATCTGTCTTCCTCATACATTTCAGCACTAGTCAATAATTCATAAGGACTATTTAGATTATTTTTCCTCCTGAGATTATCTAGAAAATTTTCTGCTTCAGCCTTCTGCTCATCAGTAAGCTGATAATTGACAGGCAAAAAAGTAGCGAATAGTCGTTTACCATCCGTTACCATGAACTTGAATTCTTTTTCTGCATATAAACTTTGGGCTTTATTTGTTACAGAAAGGAATGATTTAATCCAGTATGATTCAATATTCATAAATGGTATTAAAGTCATACTATTTTGGTCTTGTTTTCCATTTCATTCCAATCCCAAGCTTTGGTATTACGAAGGTAATAGATCTGATAAGGGGAATAAAAAATTTCCTTCATTCTCCATCCAATTCCTCCAGTAATCTCCAGAGTAAAAGAACGATTAAATATCATCACCAAGTCCATGAAATGAGTGATCATTATTTTGACCATCATGGGTAGAGCTGTGAATTTTGAACCTAGATAAACTTGATAAATAATTTTGTTGCATAAGCCCCAGTCTAAGATTTTTGGTTCCCATTCATCATCAAGGTGCATGTGGCGCTTAGGAATTTCATCAAGAGTATTCAAAAATTCACCATGGTTGATCAGTAGTTGTTTTATCTTCTGATCATGATCTTCAACCCTTGGTCGGATCTCATCATTGAAAATAGTTTCAGGTAAAAATTGTTTGGCTTTTTCAAAGAGATATATTCTCCTGATTTTATTGAAAATTTTAATAGAAAAGTCATTTTGCAGGAGTTCTGCAGTAGACAAAAAGATATTGATTTTATGTAAAGAAAAATCTTCATCTTCAAAATTTATGTTTTTCAAAATTTGTAGTGCTAAAGATTTTAGTTGATCTAGCTCTGCTGTTTGTTCAGCAATGCTAGTGGCAAGTAAACTTAAATTTTTTCTGAAATCTTTTTTCTTGCCTTCCAGGAATCATTTAAGGGTTTATAAATGTGGAAAGGAATTCCTGGGTTTACAAAATCTTGTAGATCAGAAACAATGGTGGTTTCCTTGTTCTGAAGTCTTGAGAATTGATAAATCAGATTAGGAGGGTTAAACTTTTTTAAAAATTCTTCCCAATCTGTGATTGCTTCCACCTCATTAGTATATTTTTTATAACATGCTCCGGGGAAGCCATTTGTTTGCTCTTGGCATTGATACCAAGAATAGTAAAAACCTGATCTTCGATCATAAAGAACAACATATACATTACCCTTTTTAGGTTGTGTATTAGATGTTGAAGCAACAACTGGTTTAACTGTAACTTCTGGAATTCTTCTTGAACTACTAGCCTTTTTAGCTATTGTAATCCAAGGTCCTTGCTCCTCTCTAGGGATGTTTTGTCCCTTTTGTCCATCTTCCATGCCTGAAATAAAATATGTTAATATCCTCCGGGTTAGAGTATATTAACAGCCTAGGTCTACTCATATGCTGTTTTCACTGAGTAGTCTATTTTTAATCCACTGGGTTAGTGGGTTTTTTATAAATTTTAACAATTTTCCCTACTTAAAAAATATGCAAGGAAATTGTTTGTACCTTTAAGGTGTTCTACCTCAAAGGTGTAGAGAGAAATTTGATTAAACCATTTTAATCTGCGTCCTTCTAAAATATTTCTTTTGTTGGTTAAAGAATCACGGACAGCTTGATTATCGGTTCTTATTATAAAATCTTCAGGTGCTAAAAATATATGAAACTTTTTAACAGCTAATTTGATGGCTAATAATTCTTTTTCAAAAATTATATAATTGAGTTCATTGGGCTTGAATTTGCCTGAATTGTAACCACAAATAAACTCATACATGGAAATAGATTTTGGAATAGTTGTTTTTCTACTCCTTATACCTACTACATTATTGATTTGTGGTTCAGACCAATATTGTTGTCTTGAGCACACACACCCAACATAAGTCAGAATCATCTGTTTCAAGGATAAGTTTATCTCCTAGGTTAGGAAAATAAACTTTAGGACAATGGTTATGAATATAAAGTTTGATGTTTCGAACAATCTCAGAGTCCTTTTTAGACCATGAAAAAGTATTATTTTTCTTGAGTTTCTCATGGAGAGTTAATTCTTTTTGGGATAAATGTGGAATAAAATTCCTACCATAGTTTATAATTCCCAAAAAACTTTGTAATTGTTTTTTATCCAAGATATTTTCATCAAAATCTTTTATTTTGGCAATAATATGATCTTGGAGTTGTAATCCTTCCTTAGTAAGGATCAGACCTAGAAAATTGATTTCTGTTTTTTCAGTTTCAATTTTCTTTGAAGAGAGAATAATACCATGTTTTAGTACTTTCTCACTGAAATTTTTTAAATGTTTTCTGTGTTCCTCAATATTGTTTGAGAACACTAAAATATCATCAATATAGACAATACAAAAATCTTTGAGATCTCTGAATATATTATCCATCCTTCTCTGAAAAACTTGTGGTGCTATATTGAGTCCAAAGGGCATTACATTCCAATGGTAGTGACCTTTTGGAGTACTAAATGCAGTCAAAGGTTTTGATTCTTCAGTTAGTTTTCTCTGCCAAAATCCTGGCTTGCAATCGAATTTACTAAAGATGGTTTTACCTTTAGTATGATTTATTAATACATCTTTTCAAGGAATAAAGTATCCATCGAATTCAATTTGTTCATTAAGCCTTTTATAGTTGATTACCATTCGGGCTTTTCCTCTTATTACTTCACTGTGTTTGTTCACAGTGAAAGCTAGACTAGAATGTGGATTAAAAGTTTCTGAGATTAACTTTAAATACAATAAATCTTTTATTTGCTTATCAAATTCTTCAATCTCCTTTTAGTGTAAACCATAGGTTTTATTCTAATAGTTACATCAGGATTTCGAAGTTTTAATGAGCAATATCGTGGACTTTTGTCCCATAATTTTAACGGATTACGTGGAGATTATCACATCGTGTGCTAGATGGATTTGCAGTCATCCAGTTGTGATAATCTTTTTCGACCATTTGTTATTCTCCCATTGCATTGGCCGGGTTAGCAAAGGCATAATCATTACCTGGACTTTGAAAATGTGGGTTTAATTTGTCTTCCTCATACATTTCAGCATTTGTCAATAATTCATAAGGAATATTTAGATTATTTTTCCTCCTGAGATTATCCAGAAAATTTTCTGCTTCAGCCTTCTGCTCATCAGTAAGCTGATAATTGACAATAAAGAAGTAGCGAATAGTCGTTTACCATCTGTTACCATGAACTTGAATTCTTTTTCTGCATATAAACTTTGGGCTTTATTTATTACAGAAAGGAATGATTTAATCCAGTATTATTCAATATTCATAAATGGTATTAAAGTCATACTATTTTGGTCTTGTTTTTCCATTTCATCCCAATCCCAAACTTCGGTATTACGAAGGTAATAGATCTGATAAGGGGAATAAAAAATTTCCCTCATTCTCCATCCAATCCCTCCAGTAATCTCCAGAGTAAAAGAATGATTAAATCTCATCACCAAGTCCATGCCATGAGTGATCATTGTTTTGACCATCATGGGTAGAGCTGTGAATTTTGAACCTAGATAAACTTGATAAATAATTTTGTTGCATAAGCCCCAGTCTAAGATTTCTGGTTCCCATTCATCATCAAGGTGCATGTGGAGCTTAGGAATTTCATCAAGAGTGTATATATATATACATGTTTTGGATTTGATAAGTTAGGTTTTTTTTTAACTATTTGATTTTATTTATGTTTTTTCTTATATCTGATGTTATGAGTGTGTATGTATATATTATGAGTGTGTATGTATATCTGATGTTATGAGAGTGTATGTATATGTTGATTTATTTTATGAGTAGTTATATTTAATAAGAAATAATCTAAGTAAAAAAATTTGGTTTTCAAAATAAACACACGTTTGTTTTATTTAACATTACAATTATTTTATGAATTATAAAAAAAATATTATAATTATTTTATGAGTAGTCTAGGAGTGGACAAAATATAGATAGACCCAATTAAATGTTAAATAAAATATTTTATTTAACATATTAGTGTAATTTCATTACATTAGTCATTGAATGTTATAGTAGGTGAGTGAATTAAAAATGGAATGGCCATAGTCAGTGTTGATTGTGTGCGATGTGGGATGGTGAGGGCGTCAGGCATACGAGTAGAAAATAATGTGTAAGCATGTCTTATAAAGACTTGTTGAAGCTGAAACATATATAGTTCTTTTATTTTCCCCTCGTGTTTTTCGGTTACGAAGTATTTGTTTGCACTCTTGGGTCCCGTACTAAATCTGCATTCTTCATTTTTTTACTATATATACAAGTTGAGAGGCATTATTCCGTTTGATGTACCTGCATTTGTTATATCTGCTACAAATATTTTAGTGTTCTTGATTTTTTAAGTAATGGTTAATATATGCCATTATTCTGTAAATTGGTCCCCTTTGATTTTTGGGAGGACACAAAAATTACTTAGATAATCTCCTATCCCTCCGTTTTGAATGATAAACCTATTTAAAGAACGGGAATCTTAGCTAGTCTTGATTTTGAAATTTTTTTGTGAAACGGTTTATGATTGTTTATTGCAAATTATCTGTTTTCCCATTGAATGTCCATTGCATTTTTCTAAAACACGATTGTCCATGCACTAATTCTTTTGGGTTATTTTGTGTTCATGTAGAGGGAAGACTTGCGTAGAGACTTATTTTAGGATTACTAACATTACTATACAGTTACTATACCTTTACTTATTTTGAGTTACCAACGCTACTATATCATTTTGGTAAAGTGTATCATGTAAGTCCAAAGGTGCACACTATCCATTTATATAAAATAATGATATTTTTTTGGTAGTGCAGAATGTCCTAAACATTAAACAAAGGATGGATGACTGAGAGGAATAAAATAAGTGAGGTATACATAAATGGAGTAACATTTTTCCTTGATTTTGCAATTTCTAACAATAGACATTATCTCTCGACATTTCCATGTACGTGTGTTAAGTGTCGAAATAAGAAGCGATTTAGTGCGTCAAATATCAGGAGTCATTTGATTCGGCATGGTATAGATTCGACATATACTACATGGATTTTACACGGTGAAATAAGATCCTCGAACTCCCTGAATCCAGTTATAGAACCTATTGATTGTGAAGAACATGTTGAAAATGATGAGAGAATTGGGAATGAAAGGCTTCGAGACTTAGTTAACACGTGTTATGGAGTACACGAACAACATTATGGAGAACCTGACCAGGAAGAAAAATCACATGTTCATAATGAGAAGTATCAAGAGTACAATAAATTAGCGCCTAAGAAATTGTACCTTTCATGTGATGGTCCTGAGACTACTCTCTCTGCAATTATGGAATTGCATAATTTGAAGAAGCAGTTTGGTTGGTCGGGAAATAGCATTACGGCTCTTTTTTTATTTTAAAAATGTGGCTTCCGAAAGAAAACACTTTACCAGAAAAGTATCCGCAAATGAAGAGAATGATAACAGATTTATGGATGAAAGCAAACTACATTCATGCATGTGAGAATAATTGTATTTTGTATTGGAAAGAGAATGAAGACCTAGAAGAATGTCCTCAGTGTGGGACACCAAGATATTTAGTGACCACAAGGAATGGAAAAAGGTTATGCAAATAACCGATGAAAGTAATGAGACATTTCCCTTTGATTCCAAGGCTAAGGAGATTATACACTATACCTTGGATAGCGCATGAAATGACGTGGCATCATCGAGCAACAACTTCATGGGATAATCAACGACATCCTTGTGATTCAGCTCAGTGGAGAGTGCTAAAAAATAGATGGCCTGATTTTTCTAAAGAAGGGCACAATGTTTGGCTTGCCATATCTACAGATGGGTTCAATCCCCATAGTATACAATCTAGTAGTTATAGTTATTGGCCAGTTATGTCTTCTCCTTATAATGTGGGCCCATCTTTGTGCTTGAAGTGTGGGTTTCAAATATTATCTCTGTTGATTCCTGGGCCCAAGGCACCGGGTCAAGACATTGATGTTTTTCTTCAACCGTTGGAAGAAGAGTTGAAGCAATTATGGGAGGGAGTTCCAGCTTTTGACATGCACAAAATGGAACAATTTACATTGAGAGCTATGTTGATGTGGGGGATTCATGATTTTCCCGCATATGGAAACTTATATGGATGTATAACACATGGCTACAAACCATGTCCTATTTGTGGTGATGAAACACCATCACTTCGGTTGGTTAACAGCGAGAAAATAGTTTACACAAACTATAGTATGTTTCTTAATAGAGATCACCCATTTAGGAGTGGTAAAGGTTTGGGACTTAAATCACAAGAACTTAGATCTCCCCCGGTTCGAATTAATGGAGATGCACTTGTGAAAAAGTTAAGCAAAATCAAGTATGTATCTGGCAAAGCCTCAAAAGTTCCTTCTAAGAAGCGTAAGTCTGATAATGCGAATGGAAGTGACACTAATGTGGATAAAAGCGACAATGTTGAAGTTAAAGAATCATGGTATAAAAAATCCATTTTTTTTACTTGGAATACTGGCGACATCATCAAGTTCGACATGTCCTTGATGTGATGCACACCGAGAAGAACGTTGCAGAGCATTTAATAAACACAATTCTTGGTGCTAATAAAATAAAGGATACTGAAAATGGACGATTGGATATGAAGGACTTGGGTATGCGCAGCGGACAATGGCTTAAAGTTGATGAGCGCACGGGGAAAAAGATAAAACCAACGGCACCATTCATCTTGGATAAAGAGAAAAAGAGACAATTCTGCCAAATTTTAAAAGACTTAAAGCTTCCTACCAGTTTTTTGTCTAACTTGAGCAATATTGTAAGTCTTAGTCCCCCATCTATGCGCTCATTGAAGTCCCACGACTATCATGTCATAATGGAACACTTGTTACCCGTGTTGCTCCAACATGCCTTCGCAAAACATCGAGATTTTAGAAGAGCAGTCCAACAATTAAGTTTGTTTTTTAACATGTTGTGCTCCAAGATTCTCATTCGACAAGATATCCAAAGAGCCAAACGCATGGTTGTTGAAGCATTCTGCGTGTTGGAGAAATATTTTCCACCAGCATTTTTTTATATTAGCATTCACCTCACTGTGCATCTAGAAGATGAAGCCTTGGTTTGTGGACCAACAAACAGTCATTGGATGTATCCGTTTGAAAGGTTATTTTTTGTCTTTTAATAAAATAAAATATGCACAATTCATGTTAACATTGGTTGTTATTAATTTTTATTGATTTATACAAACAGGACGATGAAAGATTTCAAAGGTATACCCAGTAATAAGCAGTATGTTGAGGGCTCCATTACAGAGTCCTATGTCGTATCCGAATTTGTTAGATATTACATGGAATATATGCCAAATTCATTAGATGGAAATCATAAACGCTCACGTGAAGCCTTTTTAGAGGAGGGCGGAGAGTTATCTGATGAAGGGCCTTTGCTTGGTGATAAGACTATAACAGTAGGATCAATACAATTCCAACAAATATGTCGATGGATGTTATTTGGACTTAATGTCGATGGACTTCAGGATTATAATAGGTTAGAGTTCTTTCTTATATTATCAATTAAAATTTAATGAATATCTTAATTAATAATCACTTATATCAAATGACATATTGTAGTGAGTATGAAGCATCATTAAAATCCGTGTCTCGTGCGAAAGGGAGGGGGATTGAAATGACAGAAGTGGAGAAACAAACTTCTTTTATTCCTTGGTTATCAGACAAGGTGATTCTATGTATACTAATATTTTAATGCCTTTTTTGCATAACCTCTTGAGATAAAAACATATATTGATGTAATTATGATTTGTTTTCATGGGACACAGTTGGTGAAATCAGGAGAGACAAAGACAAAAGAAACATTTTGGCGATTAGTTCAAGGACTGCAATTCAAGGCTAAAACATACAAAAAGTGTCATGTAAATGGTTTTGTATTCTCTCCAAAGTATCATGACAATACGGTTATTACACAGGATATTGGTGTTTGTTTGAAGGCGTGGACGCAATTTCGAGTTAGAAAAAGTGATAAGAACCTCACAAATACTTAGACTATGTGGTAAGGAGTCATCAAACAAATAATGGAGCTAGACTATACCGCATTTAAGGAGGTGGTATTTTATTGTGATTGGGTGAGGGTGTAGGACAAGACTAATGGTATTAAGCTTTGTTCGAACTCTAATTTAGTGATGGTAAATTTTAACAAGTTTAAGAGCGTTGACAATGAGTTTGATGAGCCTGCTATTCTCGCATCCGAGGCTAATCAAGTATTTTATTCTAAAGATCTTAAAAATCCAAATTGGTGGGTGGTTATACATTCATCGAAGAGATTAACGAGTCAAGTGGACGATTTAGAGATCCCAACATGCTTCCAGTATATTCTTGAAGACCAACCACATTTAGAAAGTTTGCTGAAGCGTTACGACTCTATTTAGTTTATTTAGAATTTCCTTTCAAAAATTATTTATTTTGTCCCGTTGATAATATAATATTTTGTCAGTTGTATGAAGCCACAAGTAGTTTTTTCATATTCATTTCGAAAACTGTTTGTTTCGAATTTTAGTTTACATGCATGGTTGTATGAATCTTGGTTATGAATTTGGTTTCAAGAGTCGATTTTAACAGTTGGTTGTATGAATATTGATATGAATTTAGTTTTAATATTTGGTTGTATGAATCTTCGTATGAATCTAGTTCTAACAATTGGTTTAATGTGTATTGGTTATGAAATTACTTTTAACAGTTGTTAAACCAACTGTTCATATCAATTTGATTTTAGCTTGTTAAACCATTTTATAATATGTACACTGAACATTTATGAAATGTCTGACTTTGACACATAAGTGTTTTTTAAAATGTCTGAACAATTGGTCTGAACAATTGTTTTTTAATGATTTTGAACAGTTGGTTTTTAAAATGTCTCAACATTTACAAAATATGTAAACCAAAATGGTTTTTAAAATGTTTGAACATTTACAGTTGATTTGTAACGATTTTGAACAGTTGATTTCGAGCAGTTGGATTTTGCCATTTTAGGGATCCCAAGATTCATGTTTTGTACATTATGGCTTCTAGTGTTGAAGGAGGTTCGAAGAAACCATCATTAGAAAATGAGATGCAATAAACATTTGTTCCGCTACAAGAAGAATTAGCCGATGGATATTCGAACCAACCATCTTCAAGTGCGAGTAAAAAGAAGCAAGCAGAAAATGAAAAAAAAGATAAACAATTAGAATGTATGACCCCGAATGGTAAAATGATGATCATCGTTCTAGTTGATGGGAGTGTAGTTGGCCCGTGGAGTGGAAGGTGGAGTACTCGTGTTGGTGATTTTGTTAGATCTTATATCCCAATTAATTATGAAGATTGGAGAGTTGTGCCAAAAAACTATAAAGATGACGTTTGGAATGCTTTAATGGTAATATCTTCATTTTAAAGATAAAAACAACTTAGTCGTTGGTTATATGATATTCATTATTTTATTATTTATTAATGTTAATTGCAGGGGCAATTTGAGCTCGATGTCGAACCAGAGGTGGCTCGCATATTGATGGAGAAGAGGTTCCCACAAAAATTTAGGACACAAAAAAATAATATGAGATGTTTTTTATCTACCGCTGGAATTATACCGGAAGGTGTTGACATTGATATATGGAGATCGTTTTGTGAAAATGAGACTAAAGCAACAAAAAAGACACAAAACATTAAAAACGCCAAGAGTCGGACCAAATTAGAACATGCCCATACACTTGGGCGACGCACCTATGCTGCGGTGGAGTATGAAATGGTATGCATCATAAGAACTATAAATTCTTATCATCACTATTGTTTATAACATGTGGTATGTAAATTGCTAACATGTGCCAATTAAATTATAGGTTGAAGCAAACCCAGAATAAGAAGTAAAGCGAGTAGATGTATGGTTTGTGGGACACGAGGACAAAAATGGGAATGTTTGGGAAAGTGCTAAGATTTACTATGTGAGTATTTACATGAGAAGTGAAAGTTTTTTAATGTATATTTCGTTGTTTTTATTAATGAGTTTTTCTTATTTAGATCTATAACTATGTTGTGATAGGATAAACTCAAGGACGTGGTTGAAAAAAGGAAGAGTGAGAGTGGAGAGGGTAGTAGCAAGAGACAATGTTAAGAAAATGATGAGGTGACAAAAGTTTTTAGAGAGGAGAAAAATGGTAGAGTTTGTGCAGTTTGCCCTCTCGTTTCGAAGAGGCAGTTGACGCGTTTAGGGGTGGAAAAGGCAAAACTCAAACAAAAAAAGAAGTTAAATGATAGTGCGGATGCATTGAAGAAAGATATCATTGATTCTATGAATCAAAAATTGAATGAAAATAACACAGAGATTCAATCTATGAAGGTATTTGTATGTTACATAATTTTATTTGATCAACATATCTATCTATTTATAAAAGTCTTACTGTTGTTTGATCTTGTTTGTCAAGGATGCTATACAAAGTTTGGTTCATCCCTTTAATGCTAAAAAAGAAAATGGTTCACAACTGATACCAATAAGTGAGCATGCGTCTAATACAAGTCGTCCGCGGATAAATCTTTCTAAAAATCTAGATAATGTTTTTGGATCAGTTCCTCGTCCTTCCCCCTTCGTCAACCCCAATGTCATCTTACTTGATAGGTACAATAAAGAATTGGCAAAGGGGTATGTCGTGACGGATGCGATAAAGGATATATGTCACGGGAGGCGAGTTGGAGTCGGAGAAAAGAAAATATATGTGGAGGAAGTTATGAAGCCCGATGCTAGGTTGGATTCTCCTCAAGGTGGCAATGAAACTTTCGTCGATTTAGTCTTGGGAGGATATTTGATTTGGATGGATTTTTGGCTTAAATATGCTTAGTTTATGAGTTAAGACCATGATTTTATTTTTGTATTGGATTTAATTTGTCATGCTTTTGAAATGGACTTGATTTGTAGTATGATTTTGTTATAGTATTTGGACTGAATTTGTACTATGATTTTGAGTGAATTTATACTATGCTTTTGTTATGGACTCTGTTTAAGTTATCTACACTTGGATTATGTATTGTAAAAAAAATTTAACTTCGCCAATGCCAATATTTTATATGAGCATTATCGGTCCCAAGCCCAGATAAAGGAGGAGGGAAAAGGTGATTTTCTAGAATTAGAGAATTGGTCTAAATATTATTCACATAGAACTTATTTTACATGTAACTTCTATTATTGTTAATACAAGGTTGCTAATACATGGTGAGTATATTGACAATTCGTTCAGTTTCTTATCGAATCTTTCTACATTGTGAGTATATTTACAGAAGCACTTATTGCTAATTTTTTTGTTCCGTTCATTTGAACTTCTCATAGTATCTACATTTCTTGTAGTCATTTGCAGAATAATCAATTAACTAGCTCCCTGAATGTCCTCGATGCTTTGCCTCTGACTGATCTGTAAGTTTAAATCCTGTTGATTTAAAGCTAGTTATCTTATCTATCCTCTCCTTTCTAGTAACATTGTTAAAATCATAAAAGTGGGATGAAATTTATGTTTACAGATATAAAATTCTGCATCAGAGACCATAGGCGGTCACCCAAAGATAAGAAATAGATAAAGTCAAGTGTCGACCGCGAGATCGTCAGCAGTGGTAACTTCAGGAACGGTTGACTCCTCCTGAGTAGTGGTGGCATCCTGGTTGCCAATTTGAGTCACTTCTTTAATTATATGAGTCGTCTCATCACCCCCAACATCAGCATCAATAGTCGCCTCATTAATTCTTTTAGCTTGGATCTCCTCCAGAGAGGCGATGGTCTAGGGATTAGCAAAACTCGTGGAGTTAAGGGTATGGTATACCTTACGATATTTGGTGACAAGATCAAGAAATTGAGTGACCATTCGCTTGCACATTTCCTTAAACCCCTTATTCAGGTATTATATGGTATAGCTAAAAAATTCCTTGGACTCCATAAATAACTCCACAGCTACCTCACAACTGGTCTTCAGAAGCTCCTTTTCTGACTTAGCACGCTGCTTTAAGGCCTTATCATGGTCATCCTTTAATGCAGTGAGGCAAATCCTACATCGATATTAGAGTTTAACCATCTCATCTTCATGAGATTCCTTTTGATCATCCATTATTTTCATATCAACCATCTTCTGCTTTTCTTGTTCAGACAGCTTTATCTTCAACTCACTCCCCACAACCCATTATTGAAGGTGCTAAAGAGAAATAACAGAATAAATAAGCCATACACAAGAGATAAAAGTTAGTACGTGACGAGACAGCACTTCGTAAATCTATGAAATAGAATTGTTACCTGATTAACCCTGTGTAAAGAAATGCTGGAAACTCTGGTGCTACTTTGACCATCAAAGAAACGACTATCGCAGGGAGGAATCATTTTAATTATGTAAGCTATTCTGCAGTCATATGTGTTAATATTTGAATTTTTATTTAGGAGATTTATATCACCAGTTTCAGTAAGCTTACTTATTGATTATTGTTGTATTAGGCACTCATTTTGGCGTGGATCTAATCGATCGAAAAGCAGAACTGAAGGCTTCAAATGTGATCAGTGTCCAGTTCTAACCTACCCTCCGAATCTGCGCCGGCGATCTTTCTCCGTTCTTCAACCAATTTATCTCTATATATCACCCTTCCCTCTCCTCTATCTATGAAAAAACATATAAATAAAAGAAAAGAAACAAAAAAACTTCAATTCCTCGGGTTTTCTTTTCTTTTCTTTTTTGCAGCGCCTTTTTATCATCTTATACTGCTCAGAGTTTGCTTTTTTTTGAATAACAAAAAGAGAGGGAAGTTGGAAAAATATAAAAGAATAAAAAGAGTTTTTATTTATTTATTGAGATGGCACAGGTTCAAGTTCAGGCTCAGGCTGTAAATGCTGTTGGGAATCAATTTGTGCCGACGTCACTTTACGTGGGTGACCTGGAATGGAATGTGACTGATTCTTAGCTTTACGATCTGTTTAACCAACTGTGACGACGTCATTTATATTGTTATGTTACAACTAGCCAGGAGTGAGGTTAATATTACATATTTGATGACTTTTCATTATTATCGAATATTAAGAAATTTTAACTTCTAATGCCTGGAGATCTATGTTTTATTTGCATGATAACTAATACCTAAATCTGGTTGTTTAACTTTAGGTACGAAGTTAGTACCTATGTTTCGGTGATGGATAGTGCACACCACAGTTCTACCTGTATCCACCCTGTTTCTCACTGTTCTCATCACTATAGTAGTGGCCCTGGCATCGAGTCCCGAGGTTGGCTCAGCTATGAAGATTATTAGATGGGTTGGCCACTAGCTCAACTACAATTGTCAGCCTATCGCATTGTTCGATTGAAATTCCACTCACGTTCGACAGTCCATCAAGTGTTTCCCTCAATAAGGTCAGCTCCACAAGCTCCATTACCTCCTCCATGAACATCCAATAACATGCCATAAACATTTTAGTAGTTGCGGCAATTTTATTTTACACTAAAAGTTAATGCGACACAACCCAACTCAAAATTAGTGGGTTTGCGTTGACCGTTTCTTAACACTAACCTGAATATAATGCAACAGTTAACATGATGATGGGTAATGAGTAGGAAATCGGTGTTTGGATGAGTATTTTTCTGTATTTGATATTTTATTTTGATATAGATGCCATTTATTATGTCTTGAATACCAGGATATGTGTAAGTATTTTATCACTTAGTAATTTTCCCTTTGTATTTTAGCAGTAGAATTACGATTTTTAGTCTTAAAATAATTATAATCCTCATTATTGAGGGGAATATTTTGATGAATGGTACATGGATAGAAATTTTTAGTTTTCTCTTTAATGGGAGTCGTGAGTGGTGTTCCTTATTCAGAGGAAAATTATTTAACTTTTGGTTTAAACATGGCAATCGGATAACCTAATTAAGAAACGAATCTTGTTAGTGTTAGGGCACTTGACTTGAAAAACTAAAAGGGTTGGTTAAATGTTGTTGGTACTCGACACGACTTTATTGCCATCCCTAATTTTTAATCAAATACTCCATGTCCCCGAATTCCTAAATAATGAGGTCTTTATTCCTTTTTGGTTTGTTCCATTGACAAAGTTGAGAGGCTAATTTTAAAAAAAATCCATAAAATATGTTGTTTTGAGCGAGGACTCTTAACTTGGTACAGAGAGAACATTAAATTGTAATACGAGCAAACGTAAAATATGTACATGTATCTAAAATTGTTCGATTTATGGTCACACTGCATTCTTTGCTAAGTTAAATGCAGTCATCATGGGCATTGATCTTGGTTGGTCTAAAAATTGAAATTCAACCATAGTTTTAATGCGGTTCACACTGCATTCTTTGTTGAGTTAAATGCATCCCTGCCACCTGCCCCTCCCTGCTTCCCATGCTCCCCATCCTCGCTTGCTTGTTATTTTTACACACTAACATTTCTTTTGCATGTACTTTAACCTGCTATGCTACTGACCTGCTTATGCAGGCCCCTTTTTGGCACTTTGGCAGGCTTTGTGTTCTACTCTACTACCACCATACCACTGCTGGCCTCACTCTCACTTGGCTCATTGACTTGACATATTTATGTGAACGAATTGGTTTATCTCATCCCATATCTCGTCCGGATGATCGATTTATTCATGAGAGAGATTCGGGTTCGCAGATATGGATGAGAATTGTGCAAACCCATGGGTGAAGACTACCATCAATCTCTATTTATCATTCTTGGTTATACAAATGTTCTATTTTTGTCTTTAATTTCATCCTTGAATCTTGATTGGTGGTTAGGGACATTATTTTCCATGTAGTCATGAATGTGCTCCACGCGTGCACACACACACACATTTGGTTATAATAGGGAAATTTCTCAGTAAAAACTTGACCTCACATTGTATTTTCATTTTCAAATAGACCCTATAAAGAGTGTTTTAGGAACTTTGAAATTTCTGTTAATAGTTATGACTTGTTTAACGTCCGGTTGCTCATGTAGTCCTGCTTTTCATAGAATGGAGTGTGGTGACCCAAATGAAATTAACATATTACAATTTGTTTACATTGTTGCCTTTTGCCTTATTTTTTTTATCTTTTCTTTTCAACCTTTAGAGATACTTTTTATGTATAATACTTTTTTCTCCTACTACAGCTGATGTTCCACCAATTAAAAGAGGGCATTTATGTTTTAAGACCCGTTTAAGTTCCCCCACCCCTTTTTATTTCTTCATTTGTGTTAGAAGCCAAAGGAGAGAGAGAGAGAGAGAGAGAGAGAGAGAGAGAGAGAGAGAGGGAGGGAGGGAGAGAGAGAATAGAAAGCTTTGGTGAAATGAGAGAAAAGAGAGAAAAATGGATATTTGAGGCCGGATTTCATTGCTACCGGAAGAGGATCCGAGACAACGAACCTCGAGGCAAGTTTCTTACTTGCTAGATGTGATTTAATGTGATAAATTGCATGTGTAGTTAAGTTTTGGAGATTTAGACCCTAAATGGGTTCTTTGATGATTTTGAGGATTTAACCCTTAAATCTTAGTTTTGATTTGATTTAAGGATAAATTATTTGTTATAAATTGTGTAGAAACAATTTGGGAGAATTAGTGTTGTTGATGTTGGTTAAAAATCAAAGATTTGAGGTTTAGGGGTTTTAGGGTTTATACAACCCTTAGCCCAAATTGGGAAAAACTGCAAGACCGAATCGATTCGGCCCTAGGGGCGAATCGATTCGGATAAGGGGTAGGCTACAGATCTGGGAGACCGAATCGATTCGGGTTAAGTCCGAATCAATTCGGCTACTACACAAAGTCGGTTTTACTCACCGAATCGATTCGGCTTTTGGGCGAATCGATTCGCAACCAGGGCGAATCGATTCGGCCATAGGGCGAATCGATTAGGTTGTCCTGTTTTTGTGAGATTTTTCCTAGTTTGTTTTTAGCCCTTTTTCTTTTAGGTCCAAGGTTTAGGGACCTTCCTTTGGGAAGTAATGGGGAGTCCTAGAAGGATGTTTTGGGTAGACTAATGTCCTAGGATAAAACGGGATATTTGGGCTTACCCCGAGGGCTAATTCGTGTAGGTTAATATCCGAAAGATATAGGAAGTTAACCTAAAGATAAATTGGAGATAAAATGTTAATGATGAGACTTTTGGGAGTTACTCCTTGTGGGAGACTCACTTTGAGGGTTTATGAAATTGTATGAACTCTTGGAGACTAGTTTGATATTTATGGCATGTCGGGTCTTAGGTCATTAATAAAATATGACACTAAGCATAAGAAAGACATATGCTAATATGTAGTACTAAAAGAAATAAGTATAAATGAATGATTTTGAGAACGTAAAAGTGAATGTTTTCAAAAGGAAAATGTAATGTTTTTCATAAATGTTAATTTATGATTACACACCTCCCTAAATCACTATCATAAGGGAAGTTGCGCGCGCGTGGTGAAGCTCCCTGGCTAATGAATGCAGGGTGGATATAGTCCCTAGGCCATATGGGCGTTTATGATACTGCGCTGGTTAGGAGATTCTGGGTGTGGTCTTGACTTTCCCGCAGGCATATGGCCGCTTCCCTACGTTTGTTAGGTTCCCAGGTTGTCTTGTTTGATGGGCCCTGGAAGATGATAGCCATTTAGGGGCGCGTCCAGTGGGAAAACTCGGAGGGACGGTCATAGATTTTGTTAAAGAAATCCATGATAATAAATTGGCTTTAATTACATTTCCCCGATGGAAGAAGGGAAATGGGATATATGGTTTTGCTTCGGATACATTTCCCGTATGGAAGAAGGGAGATGGAAGCATATGTTATGCAAAAGTATTTTTATGATAATAAAAATGACTTTTGGTTACACTTCCTGGATGGAAGAAAGGAAGTGGGATTTTATGAAAAAGGATAAAGCATTTTTATGATAATAAAACTTGCTTTAAAAATGTATTTTCATGGATGGAAGAAATGAAATAAAATTGGTAAAGAAATTGTTGAAATGAGATTTTTTGGTAAACATTTGATAAAATGTTGTACCATTTATATATATTCCTAAAGAAAGAAATAGGAATTATGCTTTTAGATGGTGAATGGATTTATTTATGTTTCCTTGAGTAGCTGTAGATGATTTCGATATATGTATTTATATTAGTATGTGCTGAGGGTCTATTTGGATCTCGACGATCAACCTTGCCTAAGTAGTAGTGTATCGGGGGGGTTCCTTATTTGGATTTCACTTTGCGAGACACCCCACGCACGAATAGGGCATAGTGTTGAGACTGGGGAGAAGTTTAGCCCTTAGCACCATGTTAAAGGAAATTAAATTAAATTAGATGATTATATTCATCAATATTGTACTTAGGGTCTAATGGATCTCGATTGAAGATAATCGGCAAGGATGGGATGCCTAGTTGGGGCATGGATGGAAGTAGTTTGGTTCGTAAGACTAGAATAATGTGTCTAGGAACCATTAGTCGTGGCCAAGGAGGTTGGCAAGTATGTTTGCGAGAATCCCACCTTAGTTAAGGGTGGTGTACTCCTTATAATAAGATGGTATAGTATTATATTTACCCTAGATTTGGGTGTGTATATCGAGCTTGTGGTAGTGTCGATATTATAATAGTAAGTATACTTATATGGCTTCCGTAGAAGGGAAGTTCTATATTTGCCTCACTCATTATAAATCGGGTGTTGGCAATTTATATATATATGTGTGCTATGTACTACTTGTATTATATGTAATATACGAGTAGAGATATTTTTAGTTGGATAGGCTGATATCAAGTAAATAAATTGCGAGGCTACCCTATTTCTAGTTCTAGAAAGGAGGTAGTTGTTCTATAATATCTCTCTTGGATACAGGTTGAGACTTTATGGAGGTGGTTTATGGTCTGTAGGTGGTTTTCATTCTTATTTGTTTTGCTTTGTTTATTTTGTTTTATTATTTTCTTGCTTTATTTGTGTATGATATTGCCTTCTCTCCACGACCAACAAGTTAAGGGGATTGTGTCAGAGGGGTTCCTTGTTTGGATTTCGCTTTGCGAGACACTCCGCGCATGAACCTTAACGACGTTGGAAGTGAAGAGATGTTGCATTTTTCTTTCTTCCTTTCTTTTCTTTCTTTCTGTTGGTTGAGATGATGGGTTGGAAAGGTTTAGCCGAGAATCACGTAAATGAGTGATGAGAGGGCTAAGTTGATGTGCGATATATGAGCACTGTGATAGTTTTTCCTCTGATCGATGTGGGGAAGACTAAGATATGAAAGTCGAATAGAGACTTATGGTTATGCCTTTATGAGAAGGCCAGGTAAAAAAAGATAAATGTGTGTATATCGGGATAAAGTGTTTGTGGCATCTTACAGAAAGTAAATGCCTCAGTTGATTAATATGTTAAAACTTAAAAGTAGTAGTGCATTAGTAGAGTTACGAGTTAGGACTTTAGCGATCCCGATCATATGTCTTCGACCGTTACTTCTCGACTACCGACGATGCGAGGTAGTAGTGTAATGGGAGGGTTCCTTGTTTGGATTTTTCCTCGGCGAGACGTCCCACGCATGAAACCAAGCTAATGTTGGAAGTCGGGAAAGGTCTTGGACACTAGGGACATAATTAGTATTATATTTATACGACTTCAATAGGGTGTAGATTGACTTTAGGGTTATTAGGACGTAAGGCCCTTAGGGCATGCTATATTTGTTTTAGGAAGGTGGTAGGGGTTGACCATAATAGGTTTGTGGGTTAACTCTAAGAGGGATTAGGCCCCTAGAACGAAGAAGTATAGGATCTCGAGTGATTTGGAACGTCAGGCCGTAGATGGTGGGGCCTCTCATAGATAGAGTGTTACGTGGGTAACCTATCTTTCAGGGAGTTAAAAGGAGGAGTTGAATTTTACTCCTGCACTCGTGTTGTTAAGATCGAGAGTGGATTTAACGAACGAGTCTTTGCCAGGAACAGGAAGTATTAATACGGGAGCATGGACCCATTGTTTATGCGTCTCACAAACTTAACCTTCGTGAGAAGTGTTATCCCCCGCTTGATTTTGAGTTCATAGCGGTAGTATTTGCCTTAAAGAATGAAGGCACTACTTCCTGGGCAGGAATTTGGTCTTTTCATGAGCAAGAAGTTGGAGTTCATGAAGGACTATCAATTGGATATTCCCTTTCGCTAAGTGGATGCGAATGGGAGTAGTGGCTTTTATGGATAGAACTTTCGTACAATAGTTCAAATTGTTTTCTATAAGTATGGGGCCGTGGGTGTGGCCTAGCGTAGTTGGTTGTGTGCCTTACCTGTTCGTTAGAGTGGAACCAGCGGATAGTATATTTCTTGGACTTGGAGTGGTCCGGGAACCTTTCCTTAATGATTAGGCTCATTGAGCCGTATACTTTCAAGGGCTCCGCCAATGCGAATAGGAGTAAGTAGTGTTGGGGTGAGCGATTATAAGTTAGCGTAGTCATCCCCTAGTAAGGGTGTAATGTATTTCGGGAAGTAAGGTAATTTGTGCCGAGATATGTAGGTATCTCCTTCCGTAGTAGAACAATAGGATCGATAGTTCGTAAGGAACGATTTAGTACTATGTTAGAGCACGATGTTGTGGACTACGATCGAATAGTAATGACCTTAGTCTGAGTCCAATGGGGACGCCGTGCTGCCGAGGGCTTTGATAGAATGATAGAACGATAGCTTAGTATAGTATACCTTTATATGGTTATACGTTGCGCCTGAATTTTGAGGGTGAAATTCCCTTCTAAGGGGGGGAGTATGTAACAACCCAAGTTTTTGAGCGGCTATTTTATATTATTTTGCCCGATGGGCTAATTTTATAAAATAAGGGAAGTTGGAGTAAATATTATTTCCCATGAGATTAGGGATAATATTTACTATGTTTTGTCTATTTACCGTTATGAGAAGGTAATAGCATTATATTATGATATATTGCGTCGTTATGTAGAATAACGGTTATAACCTATACTTTAAGTTGGGTAAAATTAATGAAATAAAATAAAATTGGAACATAAAATTTGTTCACATTTTCCCGAATGCCAAAATAGGGGGTGCGGTTGTTTTTAAAATAGTCGAGATAGTCGAAATAAGTGTCAAGTTGTATTTTTGAGATTTGGAAACTTTTTGTGGGTTATGACGCAATTATGTGGATACGAGTCATTTTAATGGTGTATTAGCAATTAAAAGAGCGCATTTATATTTTAAGACCCGTTTAAGTTCCCCCACCCCTTTTTCTTTCTTCATTTGTGTTAGAAGCTAAAGGAGAGAGAGAGAGAGAAGAGAAAGCTTGAGTGAAATGAGATAAAAGAGAGAAAAATGGAGATTTGAGGCTGGATTTCATTGCTACCGGAAGAGGATCCGAGACTACGAACCTCGAGGCAAGTTTCTTACTTGCTAGATGCGATTTAATGTGATAAATTGCATGTGTAGTTAAGTTTTGGAGATTTAAACCCTAAATGGATTCTTTGTTGATTTTGAGGATTTAACCCTTAAATCTTAGTTTTGATTTGATTTGAGGATAAATTATTTGTTATAAATTGTGTAGAAATAATTTAGGAGAATTAGTTGTTGTTGATGTTGGTTAAAAATCAAAGATTTGAGGTTTAGGGATTTTAGGGTTTATACAACCCATAGCCCAAATTGGGCAAAACTGCAGGACCGAATCGATTCGGCCCTAGGGGCGAATCGATTCGGATAAGGGGTAGGCTACAGGTCTAGGAGATCGAATCGATTCGGGTTAAGGCCAAATCAATTCGGCTATTACAGAAAGTCAGTTTTACTCACCGAATCGATTTGGCTTTTGGGCGAATCGATTCGCAACCAGGGCGAATCGATTCGGCCCTAGGGCGAATCGATTCGGTTGCCCTGTTTTTGTGAGATTTTTCCTAGTTTGTTTTTATCCCTTTTTATTTTAGGTCCAAGGTTTAGGGACCTTCCTTTGGGAATTAATGGGGAGTCCTAGAGGGATGTTTTGGGTAGACTAATGTCCTAGGATAAAATGGTATATTTGGGCTTACCCCGAGGGCTAATTCGTGTAGGTTAATATCCGAAAGATATAGGAAGTTAACCTAAAGATAAATTGGAGATAAAATGTTAATGATGAGACTTTTGGGAGTTACTCCTTGTGGGAGACTCACTTTGAGGGTTTATGAAATTATATGAACTCTTGGAGACTAGTTTGAGATTTATGGCACGTCAGGTCTTAGGTCATTAATAAAATATGACACTAAGCATAAGAAAGACATATGCTAATATGTAGTACTAAAAGAAATAAGTACAAATGAATGATTTTGAGAACGTAAAAGTGAATGTTTTCAAAAGTAAAAAGTAATGTTTTTTATAAATGTTAATTTATGATTACACACCTCCCTAAATCGCTATCAAAAGGGAAGTTGCGCGCGCATGATGAATCTCCCTGGCTAATGAATGCAGGGTGGATATATTCCCTAGGCCATATGGGCGTTTATTATACTACGCTGGTTAGGAGATTCTGGGTGTGGTCTTGACTTTCTCTCATGCATATGGCCGCTTCCCGACGTTTGTTAGGTTCCCAGGTTGTCTTGTTTGATGGGCCCTGGAAGATGATAGCCATTTAGGGGCGCGTCCAGTGGGGAAACTCGGAGGGACGGTCTTAGATTTTGTTAAAGCAATACATGATAATGAATTGGCTTTAATTAAATTTCCCGGATGGAAGAAGGGAAATGGGATATATGGTTTAGCTTCGGATACATTTCTCGGATGGAAGAAGGGAGATGGAAGCATATGGTATGCAAAAGTATTTTTATGATAATAAAAATGACTTTTGGTTACACTTCCTGGATGGAAGAAGGGAAGTGGGATTTTATGAAAAAGGATAAAGCATTTTTATGATAATAAAGTTTGCTTTAAAAATGTATTTTCCTGGATGGAAGAAAGGAAATAAAATTGGTAAAAAAATTGTTGAAATGAGATTTTTTGGTAAACATTTGATAAAATGTTGTACCATTTATATATATTCCTAAAGAAAGAAATGGGAATTATGCTTTTAGATGGTGAATGGATTTATTTATGTTTCCTTGAGTAGCTGTAGATGATTTCCATATATGTATTTATATTAGTATGTGCTGAGGGTCTATTTGGATCTCGACGATCAACCTTGCCTAAGTAGTAGTGTATCGGGGGGTTCCTTGTTTGGATTTCACTTTGCGAGACGCCCCACGCACGTATAGGCCATAGTGTTGAGACCGGGGAGAAGTTTAGCCCTTTGTACTTTGTTAAAGGAAATTAAATTAGATGATTATATTCATCAATATTGTACTTAGGGTCTAATGGATCTCGATGATCAACCTTGCCTAAGTAGTAGTGTATCGGGGGGGTTCCTTGTTTGGATTTCGCTTTGCGAGACACCCCACGCACGAATAGGGCATAGTGTTGAGACTGGGGAGAAGTTAGCCCTTAGTACTTGAGTTAACTAGAGAATTCATTGATATTGCGCTACGTTGATTTTAGATTTGAGAGGTGAGAAATATACTGTTAATTGCGAGAGATTTACGCACTTAACTGTCATGCATTTTAGTCACATGGGAATCATATCGAACCTGGCCCTGACCCATCTATATTTTTTTATTTCTGCACATACTACTTGCCATACAGGTGCTCTACCGTATGGACACCTGTATTTACATTTCCATTCCGGTTGTCATGGAGCTACAGCATATTGCGGATGTTGTAGGTTATTTGTATTAGACGCTTCCTTCCATTGTACTTTAGTTATGTTCAGTTATTCATTCGGGCGTGTGGCCCAAAAGCATTGCACTCATTTATTATATTGTAATATTTAATGTGTAATACTCGGTGTAACTAATTGTATTGGTCTGTTCACCGATAGCTTATTCGGTGATTATTTATCTATTGTCACATTTTATCCGTTGGTTTTTTATATCCACCGTTTTTACAAATGGGATTGTCTAAGTGTTTTTCTTTTACTTTCAAAATTTTAAATTTGACGGTCCGTTTTCTAAAATGATTGGTGGTTATCTCGTACTATTATTTTAATCGACAGTGATGCTGAGAATGGACCATCTATGATTTCTGTGATTATTAGAGTATTGGGTTGGCCACCTATTGTTTTAGTAGGCGGGTTGTCACAATCAACTTCCTCGTTATATTTTAAAATGAAATATTAATAAACAGGATGCAATCACAAACGTAAAGAAGCAGTGGGGTGATTTTGTGATGACGAGAAATATACAGTGCCGTGAAATGATCGATGACGTACATCGACAAATGGTTGGTCTCAGTTTTCAGGAAAATAAGAACACGGGTGCCTGCAATTACTCTTCAGTGGGATCCACTCATCAACCTCAAAGATCCCCACCTCAACAGCTATGTGTTCGGTTGTAATAAGTGTAGTTACAACAACAATAGCCATCACAGCAAAGGCAACTGGTGTAGTATGCAAATTGGCAAATGGAGATGAACAATTCTTAGATTTCCCAAATTGCCTCGTGTATTGAGATGAATTTTCTATTAATGGAATTTGGGCTATTGATTTTTAATGAGGTTATTGTCTGAATGTGTATTAGTGTTGTTGCAGACTATTTGTATTGTTGTACTATTTTTTATACCTTAAACAAGTGGATAGTACTATAAATAAAAGAGATTTTGTCATTTTTTTTTAAATTTAACTTATTTGTATTGAAATTAAATCGCATCGACAGTTATTTTGTTGGTATTATGTTAGCAATTTTGAATATTGTATACCCTAGTTTGTGTGTGTATATATATATATATATTGTAATATATACACACACATATATATATATATATATATATATATATATATATATATATATATATATATATATATATATATATATATATATATTTTTTAATATTAGTAACGGATTTATACTGTTTCTAAATGTGTTACAAAAACTGTGTTAGAAACGTGTTATGAAATTAGTAACACTTTTGTAATGGTAAAAAAGTGTTAATAACATAGAATTTAGTAACACTTTAGTAACGGTAAAGTGGTGTTAGTAACTCATAGTTTAGTAACAGTAAAAAAGTGTTAGTAATTTGATTCCCCACGCCTTTTTTCTAACACTTTTTTAGTGTTAGTAATTATTTTAGTAACACTATAGTAGTGTTACTAATTGACTATTTTGGTGTAGTGCTAGGATCATTGGATTGGAGACGAGCGACACCGGGTTGGCTCGAACGGTGGATTCACATGACGCGAAGCTGTCCCGTTTGGAGGCGACGGCCAAGGATATGTTCTCATTCGTGAAGCGTTCGTTGAGCAAAAATCGTAAGGGGAAAGGGAAGGAGGAGGCGGTGGAGGAGGAGGTGCGGGAGGACGAGGATGTGGACCTAGCTACTTTATTATCGACACGTGTGGAGTTTGATGATCCACTTCCCTATTTGTCTCCCTTCAACAGACCGATGTGGACACTTGGTTGACCGAGCGTGTTAATAATGGACATATTTGATGGCCAACTGATAAGGCGGGGGTTGAGGGACCCAAATATCATCCAGGGTGCACTAGTTCATGGACGTGAGCTTTAAGATATCGAGTCTAAGGTGCTCGTCACGCATGTGATGATCGGGAAGGAGAACTCCCTACTGTGGTTGCGCGAACAATGCGGCAGGGTGTATATTAGTGGGTGTGTTAATTCGTATATCGTGTGGCCTACTCACCTCCTCAGAGTTAACCATACCCCAGACATTTAGTGACATTATTTTAAATTTGAATTGAATTATTTTAAGGTTGAATTGAATTGTTTTAAGTTGTTACATTTGAATTATATTTGGATTATATGGTGATGAATATTCTCTCTATTTTGAATGTATATTTGCATTATCTCTATTTTATTTGAATATATGATGTTTGAACAGGTATAACATTGCTATAACAGGTATAAATATACTATTGGGCAGTGGCAATGGCCATACTGCCCAGCAGAATTTTTTTTAATATTAGCCAGAATTGTCACGGTCATTGACCGTGATAAGTCCTTGACAAAGAAAGTTATCACGGGCTTGTCACGATCATTGACCGTGATAATTTTTAAACATTATCACGGGTTTGTCACGGTCCTTAACCGTGACAAAACTTTTCACGGTTTAGGACCGTGACACGACGGTGACAATTCTAATGAACTTGTCACGGTCAATGACCGTGACAAGGTCGTGACAAACAAAGTTGTCTCGCCCATAATTGTCACGGTCATTGACCTTGACAAGTTGAACTTGTCAAGGTCAATGGCCATGACAATTCGCCAGAATTGGTGTAGTGTAAGGTATATCCGACCTGGATTTATGGATTGATTTTCCATGGTCTTATCAGGATTAAAACTCTTGTCACTAGTTGAAAGTTTTTTATATAATCAGGCTTGGTCTTTACCAAAGTATTTAAATAAATAGAAATATTTATTCCTATTGGTTTACTAAAGAGTCTAGGAGCATCATTTAGTCTACTATTGGGTCCTATCTCTTGCTTATTAGGACCTACCTTTGTAGTTGGCATTAATCTTTCTTCTCCGTCTTCCATTAGTCTTAAATTTCTAAGAAGTTATTTAGTATTCTTAGATTCTTTAGTTTTAATATATGGTCTTGGGATATCATATTAAATATATATTTATCTTGAAACCTAACAGAATGACTTCGGTTAAGATGTTCCTTAAATGTCTTAATGTCCATTTCTGAGGGTTCATGTCCAAAGTTTTGGATTATAGCTTTCTCTCTAACTAAATATTTTTATTCAAATGATATTCTAGGTCCAATTACTGGAGCTTGTCTTAACAATCTAGAGCTAGCTTTGCTACTACATTCTCCTTCTAAAGGATCATTGATTATGGCTTCTCCCATATTTTTAAATCTAATTTCTTCGGTGTGGATATTCTTACTAGTAATCGTAGGGGGACTAAAATGGATAGTAACGTTTCCAGTGACATCGTCTTGATTATTAAACAAAGGTTTATTCTGTATAGTCTTAGTTTCTTAAAATTTTGATAATTTCCAAAGAGTCTTAGCTTTTTCTTTCATAGGTCCAGTATTCCTAATATTGTAAGTATGATTGTAGTCTGAATTATTTGTTCTAACTAATATTTTTTCATTAAGTCTACTACTAGGAATTCCCGATTGCATTCCTTCATAGGGAAATTGGGAAAATTTCATATAGCTTTGAAATTCTATATTTATATTAGTATCTGGGATAATATAGTCTTCGCAGACACTAGCATATAAGATTAACCTAAAATGTTTGGATGTGTCTATGGTTACTGTAAATACCAAAATGACATTAAAGTATCCTATATTGTTTGACATTTCTAATTGGGCCCAATAAGACTCTTCTCAAAATCTTTCCATTTTTTATCTATTAAACAACATAATGTGTTGATATTATTTTAGGGTCTATGTAGTCCTTGGATCCTTGCTTGAAAGAGTCCAAAGGTTAGGAACTAGAAATTTCTATCAGTTCCTCTTGATCTTAGCCAGTTTGAGTCAAAAACTTGAAGCTATATGTAAGACTTGTATAACAAATGATTTCTACAATGATAAGTCATGTTATAATTAGGAGTTTTGGGAGTGGCTCCTTCTTAAACAAGTCTATGTATCTAACTGCTGGAAGTTGTCCATTATGTATGGAATCTTCGATAATTTTCCAGTGAACTTCACCCCATTCTTTCCACTGAAGAGGAATGGTGAATTTTCTTTCCTTCCACCATGTTCTAACATTGGAGGATGAATCTTTAAATCTTTGGAACATACAATTATTATGTCCAATATTAGAGATAGGGCTAACTACCTTACTAGTCTTATTTAATCCATCATTTATGATCCTTCTAGTTATGGCCTTTCCTCCTTTAGTTTCTATATAAAGAGATTCTCTAAATTTACGAGTGGTTACCTATTTTTGTTTAAGTTTTTTATTCAATTCCTTCTAAAGAGTCTGAATATTGTCTTTTTATCTGACTAAGGATTTCTTCCTTAAAGATCTTATTCTCTTTTCTTGTATTATCAGTATTTTTTTCATTATGCTTTGCAAGAGAATTAACAACTTTTGCAATATAGTCTTTGACTTCATTATCTTTTTCTTGTTGTTGTGTCATTCTAACTTCTGTAGTTTCTACAGTATTTTCTATTTTATCTAAACGTGTTAGAATAAATGGAGAGTCTAATTTAGCTTGAGAAGGCTTATTATATATAATCTTAATTCCCTGAATAATTTATTCATATTTTTCTTTTGCTTGAGCTATGTTTAATCTAAGTTCATTAACAATAGGGGTGTTCGCGGTCCGGTCCGATCCGGTTTTTAGTAAATTTAAGGACCGGACCGATTAAACCGGTCCTAAAAAAAAAGGACCAAGACCAGACCGATTAAACCGGTTTTTGGGCTTAGTCGGTCCGGTTTTTTGTATGATCGGTCCGGTCTAGCTTATCGGTCCTAATTATATTTGGTCATCATTAAGAGAGTCTCTTAAGACTTGGTCATCTTAATAAAATGACCCGTGTTTTAGTATGACTTTATTGTGAGATTCATATTCAACTACGCAAGTTTTTCCAGTATAGAGGCTTCTGTATGTTTATTGCCACACATCGAAATAAAAAATAATTTAAAAGAACAGGACCAAAAATCGATCTTTAAAAGTAATAATTCATAAAAATGCAACTAATAAATGTTTTAGTGTTAACATTTATGAATTTTCATAAGCTATTACATGGATTACATGGTAGAAATAACTTAATGTAACTGCTATGAAAATGAAAGAGTAGGGATGTTTAATACCTGAGTGAAAGAGCAAGACCCTGAGTGACAGAGCAGCGGCGGGGCTACAGCAGGGCAGCGGCGGGGCAACAACGGCGCAACAGCTGACGAAAATTAAGAAGAAGAGAGAAGAAATTAGAACTTGAGAAGAGGAGAGCTGGGAACTGAGTTGAGCAGCGGCCCAACTTGAGAAGCGTAGACCTCTTAATGTGCCTCTCACCATGTTATTGTAACAGCAGAAATTGGCTTGTTGGCTTGTGAGAGAGAGAACATATGTGTGAATGTGTGCGTGTGTTTTAGATTTAGGGTTCCTTTTTTTCATTTGACGAGCGTACCCCTAAGAAGTTAGTTGTGTCACTTGTGTGCGTGTGTTATTAATATATATGTATAAATATAATTAAATACATATATATTAATAGTCACCGGTCCGGGCCGGTCCAGACCGGGTATTTAATAAGGGAGACCGAGGAACGGACCGGTTAAACCGGTCTGTCAAAAAAAAAAATTGGACTGGACCGATTAAAAAAAAACCCGGTAAAATTAGAACGGTTCGGTCCGGTCCGCCGGTCCATTCGGTTTTCTGAACACCCCTAATTAACAACACTATCCATTCTGGATAGGTTATGGCTTTCCATATTGTTAAGATAATTGGCTAAATTCTATTGGAATTTAACAAAGTCTGTATAAAAGGTGGTTAATCCTTATGTCTTAGACTTGAAATCTAATTGTAATTCTTTACCAATACTGCTATTACAGTCGTGTGTGGATGCTATTGATATTGAGATTAAATTTAATCTTTTTAATATAAGTCTTAATGCTTTAGCAGCATTAGTAATCCCATTTTCATTTATCTTATAACAAAATCTATCATCATTTATCTTTTCTAAAATTCTTTGGTAAAAATTTGTTAGGGTCTGAATGGATAGGTTTCTAGGTACCTCATTCCATTATGATCTAACTATTTCCATTAGGAAGATAATTGTCTAATCTTGGTATAAGCTTATCTTGTTCCTTGGTTAGTTTAATTAACTCACTTTCTTAATTTTTCGTCAAAGTTTTAATTTCTAAAATGTCTTTGTTAAGGAGTTCTATATGGTTAGTCTTAATATTTATTTCTTGTAATACTTGTACAAGGTCTATTGGGATTTGGCTATCTATTTCTTGTATTCTTTTAGAGATATTTTTTGTTTCTGTTTCTAGGGTTTGAGTATCTTTAAATAATTGTCTTAAAATAAGGAGGATACACTTATTTTGGTCTATTATGCTATTGATAGCACTGACAATAACTTATCTACTGTTTGCGTGTTAGGCTGTAATGTGTTCAATACGAACAACCGTCTATGTATGAAGTTAAGCAACCTTTTGGGTCTAAATCAGTTATAGGTATGGGTTGGTAGTCTGGATGGGTTCCTAAAATATCTTTGTAAATGCATGGGATAAATCCTAAGGTCATTAAAGTCTTTTACTAAAGGTCTTAAAGGAGCGTCTCGGCTCTGATACCAGAGTTGGTATTGGGTCAAAATTTGGCGGGTTTCTTTTTCTAATGTTTTAAAGATCTGATATTCTAAAATATTTTCTAAAAGTTTTGTGGTCTAAAATAGAATTTTACTAAATGTATTAGTTTTTGTCTTATTATGGACCTCATTTGAGTCTCTCTGTCAAAGGAAAATCTTTTTCACAACCCCATATTCTTTAAATATTTTTTGATATTCCATATAACATTTTTTAAAATTGAAGGCTTAACTTTGCTACTAAACATACCCACATACCAAACACACTCAATATTATTTGTCTAAAAATACTTTCAAAAGTGTATTTTAGAAGTGATTTTCTTTATTTGATATTAAAAGAAATTATAAAGCATAAACTCACAAAAGTAATTTTTATTTTTTGAAATAGTACAACTGATGTAGTTTTAAGATAAAGTAATATTAGGGATTGTTGATACCAAAATTTACCACCCTACGTGGACCAAAGTAATATTAGGGATTGTCAACACGTGTCATCCAATGTGGCACAAGTCCAAGCTAGCATGATACAAAAGCCCGACCAACAGGGAAGCCCGACCAACAATGAAGCCTGACCAACGACCGGAAATCCAACCTTTATAACCAACAAATCGACAGCAGTCTGACAACCTGTATTGCTAATGAAGCGATATCATTCATATATTTAATTCTCATTATGTATTGATGTAAATGACTAACAAATGAAGGCATTCCATCCTTTCATACGATAACTATCAATACGCCTCTTAGGCTATAAATGCATTGTATCGCCCTCATTGCAAGGGATCGAAAAACAAATCAAGGCAAGCAATACATAACAGAGGACATAGGCTTTTCCATTGAGCCGAACCACTTTAAAAATATCTTTGTCTTATTTATTTTTTATTAGTTATCTGTGATCAATCAATTAGGCCTAGTCTATTTTTTGCATCAACAGATTCGCGCCGTCTGTGGGAACATATTGCTAGACATTTTCACTAGCCCATTATCCATTACTGAAATTCCTGAATCAAGCACTAGAAATGAGGGAATTCCGCCTAATCCCTCTGCCCCTCCAAACAACAATGATTTAACTGGGATTTTGGCTAGCTTGGCCAAGGGTCAAAAGACTATGTAAGATACGATACGACAGTTGGCCCAAACTCTGCAAGCTGGAGTTCCTACTCACTTCAATCAAAGGAATATGCTATCACCTCCAATAAGGAGTATTGGGCATAGCCATTCTCAAACTTCAAGGGATCCTTCATACCTTCCTAGAGAAACCTCTTCTATCCGGATTACCAATTCCTCTGATGGACAACCCCTCATCCCAGAAAGACTGAGTGCCTTAGAAAGGATAAGTAGGGCCTCACCTTTCGATCGTTTGGGACCCCAGGGAAATGCCTTACGGGTTGCGTGGAGAAATACTCGATGACCAAGCGATTTAAGGTAAGGCTCAGCCCAAACCCGATTTGAACACCCGACGAACTGCTCGGTCCAGTCAAAGAGAAGGATCACAAGAAAAAAGCTCAGCACGATCAGTTGGTTGGCATAAAAAAGTCGCCACCCATAGATCTGGTGCTGGCAGTGATGCTTGGAAAGGTTCTATTCAGCGCTTGGAAGACAGGTTGGGATAAATGGCCAAGGCCTAGAATCCCCTCCACGGAATTTTTATTGGGGGATATCCCTTTGTGCAAAACATCGTAGACTTTCGTACGCCAACTAAGTTTAAAGCTCCAGTGGTCACTCCCAAGTATGTTGGGAAGCCTGATCCAATTCTTCATATTGAACAATACCAAGTAGCTACAAATATCTATGTTGTTCCTGATGAAATGAGGTGTAGGGAATTTTCAGGAATAATCACTGGATCTGCTCAAATCTGGTATAATAATCTTCCTCGGGGGCAAATTTCTTGCTTCCAACAACTCATCGAGCTATTAATTAGTAATTTATGTTTTGGAGCAAAACCAGTGAAGAGAGTAGCTCATTTGTTTAGTGTGAGACATGAGGTTAAAGAAAGTACCAGGTATTACATCACTCATTTTAATAACGAGAAATTGGAAGTCATTAATTACGAGGAGAAGACTGCAATCAAAGCCCTCTTGAGTGGTTTTCTCCCCGACAAACTATATTATACTTTGTCAAAAGATCCTTCGAAGACGATGACGAAATTAATGGTCAAGTCAGCGAAGATTATGAACACTGAGGAAGCTATGGCTGTTAAAAAGAATTCAGATGCAAAGTCAGAATCAAATATAGAAGGGAAGTCAGATAAGAAGGAGCACAAAAATCATAATGAGCGCAAGAATTCGAAAGTAAAAGAAAGCCTAGATCGGCACAGAAAATTTACCAATTACACTCCCTTAAAGGTGGATATACATCATGTTTGGGAAGAAATCAAGCACTATAATGATTTGAGTTGGCATAAAAAGTTAAGGTCACCTGCTGATAAGAGGGATAAGTCCAAGTATTATGAATTTCACAAAGATCATGATCATATGACTAACCAGTGTATTGCTCTCCAGAATGAGATAGAAGCACTCATTCGAAGAGAAAAATTGGATATATTTATTGATCGACAGGCTGGTAGAACAACTGGAGGTAGAGGTCGATAGAGATCTAAATCACCTGTTAGTCCTAGAGAAGATAAGAAGAGGAACCATGACGATAATCCAAAAGATGATCCTGATCTCCCTAAAAAGCTTAGACAACCTGAACGCGAGGTATTCACACTAAGTTTTGGATCTTTTGATTTCCATATGATTATATGTGGGGATGCAGGAGGAGGAGATCATACAACTGAAAGGAAAGCTTACTTCAATGAGGCTCAAGCTTGTTCCTATATCCAGCGAATTAACCTTATCGAGGAAAACCGACTAAGAAAAATTAACAAGGATAAGCTCGTAATTGGATTTTCCAAGAACGATATATCTTGAGTGTTTTATCCTCATGATGATCCTTTAGTAATCAGAGTCGGGATGAAAGAAGTACTCGTGGCAAGAAAATTAGGGGATAACGGTAGTTCGATAGACATCATGTTCTATCCTTGTTTTGATAGTTTGGGATTAAAACTTAACTAACTGGAGCCTTACCACTGGCCACTCAGTGTACTCTCTGGCAAAAAAGTATTTTCATCTGTAATAATCAAGCCAGATGTGTTGTCGGGACATGGCCGACGAGCAGGACAAAGAAAGTGAGATTCTTTGTAATGGACAAAAATATTCATTCAGCCTATAACATGATCATGGTAAGAGTTGGTCTGAAGAAATTCGAAGTTATACCTTATATTGTTCATCAATGCCTGAAGTTCCCGACCAACTTTGGAGTTGGAGTAGTAAAAGGAGATCAGAAAGTAGCTCGAGAATGCTACTATTCCTCTGCCGAGGAGGAAGATATGCTAGAAACAAAGAGAAAAATAACCACTTATCAAGTGGATATATCAGAGCCGAACAATGAATCTGAGGTTGAAACCTTAGATCCACGAGACGAATCTGAGCTTGTAAAAGGCCAAGTGATGGAGGCAACAAAAAGCATTGTTCTTGACGATGATAAACCAGAACGAACAACTCAAATAGGAGCGCCATTAGAATCGGTTCTTAAACAGGAGTTTATGGATTTTTTTAAACAAAGAAAACAGGTGTTCGCATGGAGCCATAAAGATATGCCTGGCATAGACCCAAATTTCTTATGCTATGAGCTTAATATTAATAAAGAGGTTAAACTTGTGAAGCAACAAAGAAGAGTTTTTAGACCGGAGAAGAACTAGGCTATACAGGAAGAAGTGGAGAAGCTTCAAAAAGCTTTCTTCATCGATGGCATGAAATCCTCGGACTGGTTGGGTAGCATAATTATGGTACAGAAGAAAAATAATAAGTGGAGGATGTGTGTGGATTTTACTGACCTGAACACCTGAACAAAGCATGCCCAAATGATCACTTTCCTTTATAGCGAATTGATCAATTGGTGGATGCTACTTTAGGGCACGAGCTCCTAAGTTTCATGGATGCATATTCTGGTTATAGCCAAATTAAAATGAAGACAATGGATAGAGAAAGTACTTCCTTTATTACTCCCTGAGGAACTTATTGCTATAATGTTATGCCATTTGGTCTAAAAAATGCAGGTGTTACTTATCAGAAACTGGTAAACAAAGTATTTGAGGAACAAATAGGCAAAAACATGGAGGTGTACATTGATGATATGCTCACTAAGAGAAAAAAAGCTGTTGATTATATTGCCGACCTCAGCCAGACGTTTAATCAATTGAAAAAGCACCAGATGAAGTTAAACCCCACCAAATACGTCTTTAAAGTTCAGGAGGGAATGTTCCTCGAATATATAGTAAATCAAAGGGGCATTAAAGCTAATCCGGATAAGATCAAAGCCTTGATAGAAATGCAATCTCCAACTTGTAAAAAGGCTGTTCAAAGGCTAACAGGGCGTGTAGCAACACTCTATATATATGTGTCTCGAGCAACAAAAAGGTGTTTGCCATTCTTTAAGTTACTTAGAAAAACCTTTGAATGGAACGATGAATGTGAAAAAGCCTTCCTGGAATTGAAGAAGTACCTGGGAACACCACCACTACTCTCCCAACTAGTGTTGGGAGAAAAGTTGTATCTATATTTGGCAGTTTCTGAGTCAGCTATTAGCTCTGCCTTGATCAGGGAGGAGAACGGAGTCCATGAGCTAGTTTATTACACTAGCAAAGATTTTTTAGGAGCAGAAGTTAGATATTCCAAATTGGAGAAATTAACATTAGCCTTAATTGAGGCTAGTAGACAAATGAAGTCATATTTTCAAGCTCACACCATAGTGGTATACACTGACATGCCACTGAGGCAAGATTTGCATAAGCCAGAGAAGTCTGAGAGATTGATGTATTGGGATGTAGAGTTGGGGGAATATGACCTTATATACGAACCAATGACTGCTTTAAAAGGCCAAGTTGTGACAAATTTTATTGCGGAATTCACTAACCTAGAGGTACCTGAGCAATAAGGGATTCCAACCAAGCAACATGCAGGAGTTAGCATACCTACTAAAGATACGCCCGACCAACTCCAAGCAAGGGAATTTGCAAAAAAAGTTGCCACCAACCAACCAGAACCATCTAGTGGAGTACAAGAGATGAAAAAGAAATATGAGTAGGTAAAGGATAAAATTTTCCATTACAGAATTCTGACAAACTAAGCATTTGACAACGATATTCCCATATGGAACTTGTATGTTGATGGGTCATCCTGCGTAACTGTATGTGGAGCTGGAATCATTCTTAAATACTTTAGACGAATTAGATGTAGAGTATGCTCTACGACTCCAATTTCAAGCCTCTAATAATGAGGTAGAGTATGGCGATGTGATTATTAGGTTAAATCTAGCTAAATCACTGAATGTCAAGCAAGTTGTGGTATACAGTGACTCACAATTGGTGGTAAATCAGGTGTTGAACTTATATGCAGCTAAAGGGGAACTGATGACCAGATACTTAGCCAAAGAATTGGAGATAATTTCCACTTTGCTAGCTGTTCAGATGGTCAAGATTCTAAGATTAGAAAATGCCCGAGAAGACGCACTTGCTCGGCTAGCTTCAGCAACCAGAATTGAGCTGCGAAGAACTATTCCTATTGATCTACTTGCTAATAGGAGCATAGATAAAAAACTGATGATCAATTTTATTGCAGTTGATATGGGGCCATCTTGGATGGATCCCATAAGAGCATATATTGAAGAAGGTATTCTTCCAACCGACCTACTTGAAGCTAAGAAGTTGAAATATAAAGCCGCCAGATATGTGCTAGATGGTGGTGTATTATATAGAAGAGGATTAACTGATGGTCTATAATGGTGTGTGCATCCATCCGAAGTGAAGGATTTTATTGAAGAAGTCCATGGAGGGTCCTGTGGAGTCCATGTAGCAGGAAGAATGTTGTTACAGAGAATCCACACACGGGGGTGCTACTGGCCAACTGTGCGAGCAAATTGTGCAGATTTCACCAAGAAGTGTGATAAGTGCCAGAGGTTTTCCAGCATACGCAAGGCTCCACAAGCTCTCCTAACACCGATCACTTCACCTTGGCCCTTTGCTATGTAGGGAATTGACTTGGTTGGGCCTTTACCGGCCACCCGAGGAAGGTTTAAGTACCTGATTGTAGCTGTTGATTACTTTACTAAATGGGTGGAAGTTGAACCGTTGATCGATATGTCCTATGAAAAGGTTTACCAATTTATTTGGAAGAATATCATATACAGGTATGGCTTACCCTACGCCTTTATCACTGATCATAGCACACAGTTTGACAATGATGAATTTGTTGCTTATTGTGCCCTATCCAACGTCCAAAAAATCCACCCTGCTCCTGGCCATCCTCAAAGCAACAACCAAACATATGTAACTAATAGAACCTTACTGAATGGGTTGAAGAAAAGATTGGAAAATGCCAAAGGGAATTGGATCAATGAATTGTATTCTGTCTTATGGGCTTACCGAACAACTCCTAGAATAGCTACTAGAGAAACTCCTTATATGTTAGCATTTGGTACTAAAGCAGTAATTCCCACCGAACTAGGTTTACCTATGCACAGAGTTCTTAACTTCAATATCCCAGTCAGTAATTTGATGAGAAGGATAGACTTAAACATGTGGAAAGAGGTACGTGAAGATGCGGCTTTAAAGAATGCAGCCTATCAATAGCAAACTGCACGTTTTTACAATAAGAGGGTGAAACCGTGCAACTTAAAAGAGGGTGATTATATTTTGAAGAAAGTGATTCAGAAGAGCAATAATCTAGAAGCTAATTGGCATGGGACTTATCATATTACTGTAGTCATCCGACCAGGCACATATCGAATTGAGACTTTGGAAGGAGAAGAATTCAAGAACCTATGGAATGCATAACACTTGAGGAAATACTATCAGTGATGTAATCATGTTGTATTAGGTTCATTTCAATATTAATAAGAATGCGATTTCCCCAAAATTGTTATTTTTTTCGGAGTACTAGTGATATGCACTACATTATGCATCTACAAAAATACCAACAATGTTGGTCAGCACCAACAAAGGCACCAACAAAGTTGGTCGTCAATATAAAAATACCAACAATGTTGGTCGACAGCAACAAAGGCACCAACAAAGTTGGCCGTCAATGTGACACCCCGACTAATTAAATACCGGGTAGCTACTCCTTTATAAAATTAATTCAAAATGCCAAGTTGGCTCAGTTAATAGCATCACTGTCGAAAACATTTTATTATTTCTAACCACCTAGTATTTAAAAAGCAAGTTGCCAAATTTTAATTTAAGTCTGATTAACATGCAACAAGTGTAAAATGAAGAAATATATAACACCATTCACCATGCTGAAATAAAATGAATAACCATCACAATAGAGTAAATAAAGTCTGGAGGAAAACTCCTCACTACAATCCCATAACTGAAATGAAGAACTGAAACAAATACATGCTAAAGTCTGAAAACTGAAATGTAAAAGATGTCTCTAAAGGAATGGGCAACATGCCCTACAACTGATAGATAGTGACTCTGGAATCCAAAGAGATAGAAGTGTCTACATGCAAATCCCTGTAGCTTCCACAAGCAGCTACAGCTCGTCACCTGAATGAGTACCTATGCTTGGTGTCCTTGTGGTTGGGCACCTAAAATGGTTTTACAAAGAAAAAGAGATTTGAAAAGCAAACGGGTCAGAGCCCGAATGTGGAGTTATATTTTAAAAACCTGCAAGTGCTTTAAAAACATTTAAAACATTAAATGCAAAGTACATGTTAGAACGTACACTCGCATGATATCCTCACCTCTCGTCTAACTGTGCACTCCTAACGTAAGTACCCATCTATAACGACCCATACTACTAGCTAACTGACAACATAACTAGCTAGACTACCAAAGGTTCTACCCATTTTACTCGGTTCCATTTAATATAACAACGCTCGTAATTAAATAGAGGTTTAACGTAAACTCAGTTGCTAAATATGCCATTGATATAACTATCAGTTAACTCATTATATATCTCGAAACAATACCGTAATATTTTTTACAACATTAACATGAGGATTCCCATTAATATAATGTATATTATTCACATCATAAATATACGATACAAGCACCCCGCAATCTAAGCTGTAGTGCACACATACTCTGCTATCCATCCCGGTACATCACGTACATAAGGATCACATATTCCGAATCTCTCAGGAATAGTTCAGATAACACAAATCACAAATAGTGGAGGCGAACACAGTCACCATCACATGGGTCACGCACATACCTACGCTCCCATGGTCAGCGGACTTATTAATGTCACAATAAGTCTTTCTATGACCTATGTTCATCAAGGTACCAGTCTATATCCCCCCCCGTAGGCACACAAGGATTAGAGGGTCCTAAGCGAACGCAAACCTCCCGTGATAGCAAGTATGGTAGGTATGTCATACACACAATCCATATACCAATACTAAGTAATCACACATCTTAGTAATACCGTATTTTAATCGTAGTACTTTTCTCATTCTCGTACTAACTCGTAATTATCACTATATATTCTATACCGGTTTATAATCATACGTGCCATAATTCATCCTCACATCGTAGTAGACACTCACGTCTCAACCCAAATGGTTCATTGAATATAACTCTAGTGTATAATACTCCTCTCAATAACCCAAAAGTCCCAAATCTATCCTTACATCATCAAAGAATGTTAGCTCTACCCTCGAACCAGTTTCCGGGACTCCAAAAATCAAAACAGTCCAAAAAGGACCAAACTGTCAACTCGTTAGAAGTCTCGTTCGAACGAGGTTTCGAACGAGTTTGGACTGTCAGGTCGTTAGAAGTCTCGTTCGAACGAGGCTGTTCGAACGAGATCCCAGTTCGTTCGAACGAACTGACCCTTCTAACGATATCTCGTTCGAACGAGATATCGAACGAAAATCCCTACTCGTTAATAACGACTGGTCAACTCGTTAGAAGCTCGTTCGAACGAGTTCGTTCGAACGACCTGGGGCTGCTTCTAACGAGGTACCAGTTTCGGCCCAGATTTTTCCCAAAATCGTTTTTCACCATTTTTACTCCTCAAATCTTCTCCAAAATACGTCCCAATGATTGATTTAAGATATCTAAACAATTCTAAACACAATATAACCACATCCTATCACGTTTTTATGGATTAACTCATCCTAATCATCCATCAAATTTGCAAATATTAAACTTTCCCCCAAATTATTCATGAACAAGAACCCTAATTTTCAAACCCTCAATTCATCAAATTAAATCCGTTTTTGTTTCACCCAATCATGTATAATCATCATATAATTTCGTCTCCATACTATTCTACGTACAAATGGTCCTCAATAATCAAATCCTAAGTCCAATTAACATGGGTTTTCATTTATCTTCCAAGAACAATTTGTAAAACATCAATTTTCTAACATGGAAAGAACATCCTTTGAAATTAAACATAGTTAAACCACTTGCCTTGTTTGTCTCTGAATTTGGTGTGGATTCGGTGTAGAATTTCTGCAGAATTCCTCTCTCTCTCTCTCCTTCTCCAAGCTTTCTTCTCCAAAAGGCTATGGTGGCTAGGGTTTGCTTTGGGAAAACTTATGAAAACCTAATTTAATAAACCTCCGTAGCTTGTTGGGTTAATAAGGGTTGGTTGGGTCAATTCCTTATCAGATTACAACTCTCAATTTTCGTCACTATTAATTACCCAAAAATACCAAATTACTAAAATACCCTTTATGGTGCCGGAATGGCCTAAAATACCCCGGGACCCAAACTATACCCCCGGCTAGTGTTTTCTGACTATCTCGACCCTTCCGGACGCGTTGGCGCACTCAAAACGACCATACGGATTACAGATTTTAAATTCACTTTTATTATCAAAATATTATACCGTGACGCGGCGGTCCCACGCGTCTCAATAAAATTTCCAAATTGCCGTATATAAATCTCACGACAAATTTTATAATACCAAATAAACATATAATCATATATGCACACAATCAAAAACCAATTCGCATCTCATTAGTATTTTTATCCCGGATTAATTCCCAATTAATACGCATTTAATTAATTAATCCCAAAAATAAATATAGCCAAAAAATACGGGGTATTACATACTTCCCCCCTAATAACTGAATTTCGTCCCGAAATTGGAAACTAGAAAGTACCTGCTAAAAATAGCTCTGGATAACGTTCGCGCATCTCATCCTCGCGCTCCCATGTGGACTCCTCGACATTGTGATGTCGCCACTGAACATGCACTAACGGAACTATCTTTGACTGCAGTTTCCTCTCGCTTCGGTCCAAAATAGCAATTGGCCCCTCCTCGTAGGAGCAATCCGGCTGGAGATCGATGTCCTCCACAACAATGTGAGAATGAGCCAAATCATCTCTAAGGTATTTCCTCAGCGAGGAAATATGGAACACGTCGTGAATTCGATGCAAGTGCTCCGGTAGTCCAAGTCTATACGCAACGGGTACGATCCGTTCAATAATAGGAAACGGCCCCACATACCTCGGTGCCAACTTCCCCTTCTTCCCGAATCGCATAATCCCCTTCATCGGAGAAACCCTGAGCAAAACCTGGTCCCCTACTTGGAACTCCCTGAAAAACCTCTTCGCATCAGCATAACTCTTCTGCCTGTCTTGAGCTACCCGAATGCGACTCCGAATCAACTCAATCCTTGCCGAAGTATCCTGAATCACTTCCGGCCCAAGTAGTTTGTTGTCCCCCACTTCTAGCCAACATGCTGGGGAACGACAAGGCCTACCGTACAATGCCTCAAACGGAGCCATGCCAATCGTGAACTGATAGGAGTTGTTGTAAGCAAACTCCACTAGTGGAAGGTACTGCTCCCATCCTCCCCCGAAGTCAATAATGCACATGCGTAGCATGTCCTCCAACATCTGATTGGTGCGCTCTGTCTGCCCATCGGTCTGCGGATGATAAGCCGTACTCAACCGCAATTTCGTGCCCATGGCCTCCTGGAAACTCTCCCAAAACCTCAAAACAAATATCTTGTCTCTGTCAGACACGATATTTAAGGGCACACCGTGAAGTCTCACAATTTCTGAAATGAAGAGCTGGGCATACTGTCCCGTAGTGTAGTCAGTCCTTACGGGTAAAAAGTGAGCGACCTTGGACAACCTGTCCACAATTACCCAAACGGAGTCGTGACCCCTCTGCGACGTAGGCAACCCCGTGACAAAATCCATGGATATGCTCTCCCACATCCACACCGGAACCTCCAACGGCTGTAGCAATCTTGTCGGTCTCTGATGATCCACTTTTACGAGCTGACAAGTGGCGCATTTCGAGACAAACTCGGCGATATCTCTCTTCATAACGCTCCACCAATATTGCCGTCTCATGTCTTGGTACATTTTGTCCCCTCCGGGATGTACCGCGAACCGTGAGCCGTGCGACTCTGCCATAACATCGTGCCGCAATTTTTCCTCTTTCGGAACTACCAATCTCCCATTGAAGCGCAATCCCCCGTCTGAACTAACGGTATAGGACTCGGCTCCCTCTGCAAGTAATCGAACTATCTGCTCCTGACAGAACGGGTCATTAGCCTGTGCCCGTACTACCTTCGTGATAATCTGCGGTGTAACGGTCATTACAGACATGAAAGATCGGGCCACTGCATCAATGTGTCCCAATTCCTTTCACTTAGCTTTCCACACCTCTGCCACCTCATCTGTTGGCCTGCGGCTCAACGTGTCTGCTACCACGTTAGCCTTACCCGGGTGGTACTGGATGTCGAACTGGTAGTCCTTCACAAATTCAAGCCACCTACGCTGCCGCATATTCAATTCTTTCTGCGTGAACAGATACTGTAGTGACTTGTGGTCCGTGAACAGCTGAAACTTCTCCCCCAAAAGATAGTGCCTCCAAATCCGTAAGGCAAATACTACTGCTGCTAACTCCAAATCATGCGTGGGGTAATTCTTCTCATGAGGCTTAAGCTTACGGGAAGCATAAGCTATGGCCTGTCTCTCCTGCTGCAATACACCTCCCAGTCCTTGTAAAGACGCGTCGGTGTAAACCAAATACTCAACTCCCGGTCTCGGCAATGCTAACACAGGTGCTGAGGTCAATTTGTCCTTCAACTCATCGAATGCCAACTGACAGGCATCACTCCAAATGAACGGCACACTTTTACGAGTAAGATGTGTCAAAGGACCTGCTATCTCCGAGAAACCCCGAATAAACCTCCTGTAGTATCCTGCTAGACCCAAGAAACTACGAATCTCCGTTGGTGTCGTGGGCTGTCCCCACTCCCTCACCGCTGATACCTTCCCCGGATCAACTGATATTCCCTGGTCGGAAATAATGTGACCCAAGAACTGGACTTCCTTCAACCAAAACCCGCACTTCTCGTATTTTGCATACAGCTCGTTCTGACGAAGTGTCTGCAAAACTTGCCTCAAATGCTCGGCGTGCTCCTCCTCTGTCTGAGAGTAAACCAGAATGTCATCAATGAAGACAATGACAAACTGATCTAGGAAATCTCTGAACACCCTGTTCATCAAGTCCATAAACACTGCTGGAGCGTTGGTCAAGCCGAAAGGCATAACCCGGAACTCGTAAGAACCATATCTCGACAAGAACGCGGTCTTCGAGACATCCTCCTCCCTGATACGCAACTGATGGTATCCCGACCTCAAGTCAATCTTCGAGAAGAAAGAAGCTCCTCTCAACTGGTCGAATAAGTCATCGATTCGAGGCAACGGATACTTATTCCGTATCGTGACCTTATTCAACTCTCGGTAGTCCACGCACAATCTCAGTGAACCATCCCTCTTCTTCATAAACAAAACTGGAGCGCCCCAAGGTGAGGTACTCCTGCGAATAAAGCCTTGTCCCAACAACTGCTCTATCTGATCCCGTAACTCTCGCATCTCAGCTGGAGCCATACGGTACGGTGCACGTGCTATAGGTCTCGTACCCGGTAGCAAATCAATAACGAAGTCTATCTCCCGACTGGGCGGTAAGCCTGGTATCTCCTGAAACACATCTGAATACTCCCTGACAACTGGGATCGAATCCAAAGGAATCACAACCTCCTTAGAGGTATCCTCCTCAATGTAATACAGATGAGCGGTCGATCCTCCCTCTGGGCGAGGCATCGCCACTATAAATATCTCTTGCCCCGGAATGGCAAAAACAATGCTCCCGCTGAAGCAATCAATTATGGCCCTATATGCTACGAGCCAATCCATACCGATGATCACATCGTGAACATGCATGTCTAACACTAACATGTCTGCAGGCAATACCAAACCATCGATCTCTACCCCCACTCCCCGGCATATAAAGAAAATAAGTGACCCACTCCCTAATGGTGAGTCGACACACGTCACTGTGCTCTCTGCCGTAGCTAACAATCCTAAAGCTTTCGCGAAGTGAGTAGCTATAAAACAGTGTGTAGCACCCGTATCAAATAACACCCGACCCATAGTGCCATGGATAGGAAACGTACCCTCGATCGCGGGCGGTGCCTGTGGAACTGCAGCCTGGTGAACGTTGTAGACACGTCCATACTGTAGCTGCCCCTGCTGAGCTGGGACTGCTGGAATGGGTGGCAAAGCTGCCATCTGTGGCGGTGCCGGAAGAGCGGCGGGAAACATAGGTCTCTGTGGCTCCTGGCGAGCACCCTGCTGCTGCTGCTGTGGGGCCCTGTCCCTATCAGGACAATCCTGCTTCTTATGGCCAGTCTTGCCACAAGTAAATCACTTCCCTGGGAAGTTCCCTCCCCTCTGCCCCTGCTGTCCCCGGCCCTGGTGGCCGTTACCATTCCTCCCTTGGCCCTGCTGGCCCTGATGAAACTGCTGCCCATTATGTCCCTGTTGGCCCTGATGGCCGTTTGGACCCTGATGGCCCTGGTGGAAACCTCCATGTCCCTGCCTGTAGTTTCCTGACCGGAACCTCTTATTATCCCCCTGCTGGGTACCTTGCTCATTCTGTCTCTGCCCCTGACCGGTTTGTGCCCCGCTGGCACCATGTCCTCCAGTCCTGTCCTGATGGCTAGACTCCCCCGACCGCTTGCCCTCGGCCATATGAAAACGGTGGTCCTGGCAGTGCAATAATGCAGCGTTAACCAAATCAGAATACGTGGCCAACGATAGGTTCCCAAGCAGATGTTGACGGATCCTCCAATTCAACCCATCAGTGAACTTCTCTATTTTCTTCTTCTCTGTTGGAATCTCGTCTGGTACGATATTCAACAGGTTAGTGAACTCGGCCTCATACTCGGCCACTGTCTTGCCCTCCTGCTTCAAACTCATCAGCTTCCTTCTCATCTCTGTATGAACTGCGGACGGAAAGTACTTGCGGTCGAACCGCACCCAGAACTCCTGAATCGTGAGGGTATCCCTCTCCTCCGCGGTGGTGATAGACTCCCACCACTGTAGTGCAGATCCCACTAGCTTGAAAGTAGCTAGCACCTGTTTCTGAACATCAGTGCACTCATGCATCCTCAAATGCCTCTGCATGTCCTTCCTCAATTGGCTCGAGACTACTACATCTGAGCTTCCTGCAAACTCTGGCGGATGCGCTTTCTGAAAAGCGTCACGTACACGTTCCCAAGCAGACGGGAATGCATTAACCTGTACTGGCGCGGCAACTGGCGCCTGAGGCGGTGCCTGCTGAATCACGGCAATCGCGGTATTTACCGCTTGAGCTACTATAGCAGCAACCTCAGCGGCGTTCATCATGCCCTGAACTGGAGCGGGCTGGGGTTCGGGCATTGCATTCCTGGGAACTCGTCGTGCACGTCGTGGAGGCATCTGAAATAAGAACAAAGTTTATAAGTTCGCAGTTTATAAACTTAAAATAGCTGAAGAACGAAGCATACACAAAAAAGTACAACAGTCCTAAAATATAGGGCTCTATATCAAAGAAAACGTAGCGAAAACATAATAGCCGTACAGATCTTAAAGGACACTAGAACCCGATGCTCTGATACCACCTGTGACACCCCGACTAATTAAATACCGGGTAGCTACTCCTTTATAAAATTAATTCAAAATGCCAAGTTGGCTCAGTTAATAGCATCACTGTCGAAAACATTTTATTATTTCTAACCACCTAGTATTTAAAAAGCAAGTTGCCAAATTTTAATTTAAGTCTGATTAACATGCAACAAGTGTAAAATGAAGAAATATATAACACCATTCACCATGCTGAAATAAAATGAATAACCATCACAATAGAGTAAATAAAGTCTGGAGGAAAACTCCTCACTACAATCCCATAACTGAAATGAAGAACTGAAACAAATACATGCTAAAGTCTGAAAACTGAAATGTAAAAGATGTCTCTAAAGGAATGGGCAACATGCCCTACAACTGATAGATAGTGACTCTGGAATCCAAAGAGATAGAAGCGTCTACATGCAAATCCCTGTAGCTTCCACAAGCAGCTATAGCTCATCACCTGAATGAGTACCTATGCTTGGTGTCCTTGTGGCTGGGCACCTAAAATGGTTTTACAAAGAAAAAGAGATTTGAAAAGCAAACGGGTCAGAGCCCGAATGTGGAGTTATATTTTAAAAACCTGCAAGTGCTTTAAAAACATTTAAAACATTAAATGCAAAGTACATGTTAGAACGTACACTCGCATGATATCCTCACCTCTCGTCTAACTGTGCACTCCTAACGTAAGTACCCATCTATAACGACCCATACTACTAGCTAACTGACAACATAACTAGCTAGACTACCAAAGGTTCTACCCATTTTACTCGGTTCCATTTAATATAACAACGCTCGTAATTAAATAGAGGTTTAACGTAAACTCAGTTACTAAATATGCCATTGATATAACTATCAGTTAACTCATTATATATCTCGAAACAATACCGTAATATTTTTTTACAACATTAACATGAGGATTCCCATTAATATAATGTATATTATTCACATCATAAATATACGATACAAGCACCCCGCAATCTAAGCTGTAGTGCACACATACTCTGCTATCCATCCCGGTACATCACGTACATAAGGATCACATATTCCGAATCTCTCAGGAATAGTTCAGATAACACAAATCACAAATAGTGGAGGCGAACACAGTCACCATCACATGGGTCACGCACATACCTACGCTCCCATGGTCAGCGGACTTATTAATGTCACAATAAGTCTTTCTATGACCTATGTTCATCAAGGTACCAGTCTATATCCCCCCCGTAGGCACACAAGGATTAGAGGGTCCTAAGCGAACGCAAACCTCCCGTGATAGCAAGTATGGTAGGTATGTCATACACACAATCCATATACCAATACTAAGTAATCACACATCTTAGTAATACCGTATTTTAATCGTAGTACTTTTCTCATTCTCGTACTAACTCGTAATTATCACTATATATTCTATACCGGTTTATAATCATACGTGCCATAATTCATCCTCACATTGTAGTAGACACTCACGTCTCAATCCAAATGGTTCATTGAATATAACTCTAGTGTATAATACTCCTCTCAATAACCCAAAAGTCCCAAATCTATCCTTACATCATCAAAGAATGTTAGCTCTACCCTCGAACCAGTTTCCGGGACTCCAAAAATCAAAACAGTCCAAAAAGGACCAAACTGTCAACTCGTTAGAAGTCTCGTTCGAACGAGGCTTCGAACGAGTTTGGACTGTCAGGTCGTTAGAAGTCTCGTTCGAACGAGGCTGTTCGAACGAGATCCCAGTTCGTTCGAACGAACTGACCCTTCTAACGATATCTCGTTCGAACGAGATATCGAACGAAAATCCCTACTCGTTAATAACGATTGGTCAACTCGTTAGAAGCTCGTTCGAACGAGTTCGTTCGAACGACCTGGGGCTGCTTCTAACGAGGTACCAGTTTCGGCCCAGATTTTTCCCAAAATCGTTTTTCACCATTTTTACTCCTCAAATCTTCTCCAAAATACGTCCCAATGATTGATTTAAGATATCTAAACAATTCTAAACACAATATAACCACATCCTATCACGTTTTTATGGATTAACTCATCCTAATCATCCATCAAATTTGCAAATATTAAACTTTCCCCCAAATTATTCATGAACAAGAACCCTAATTTTCAAACCCTCAATTCATCAAATTAAATCCGTTTTTGTTTCACCCAATCATGTATAATCATCATATAATTTCGTCTCCATACTATTCTACGTACAAATGGTCCTCAATAATCAAATCCTAAGTCCAATTAACATGGGTTTTCATTTATCTTCCAAGAACAATTTGTAAAACATCAATTTTCTAACATGGAAAGAACATCCTTTGAAATTAAACATAGTTAAACCACTTTCCTTGTTTGTCTCTGAATTTGGTGTGGATTCGGTGTAGAATTTCTGCAGAATTCCCCTCTCTCTCTCTCCTTCTCCAAGCTTTCTTCTCCAAAAGGCTATGGTGGCTAGGGTTTGCTTTGGGAAAACTTATGAAAACCTAATTTAATAAACCTCCGTAGCTTGTTGGGTTAATAAGGGTTGGTTGAGTCAATTCCTTATCAGATTACAACTCTCAATTTTCGTCACTATTAATTACCCAAAAATACCAAATTACTAAAATACCCTTTATGGTGCCGGAATGGCCTAAAAATACCCCGGGACCCAAACTATACCCCCGGCTAGTGTTTTCTGACTATCTCGATCCTTCCGGACGCGTTGGCGCACTCAAAACGACCATACGGATTACATATTTTAAATTCACTTTTATTATCAAAATATTATACCGTGACGCGGCGGTCCCACGCGTCTCAATAAAATTTCCAAATTGCCGTATATAAATCTCACGACAAATTTTATAATACCAAATACACATATAATCATATATGCACACAATCAAATACCAATTCGCATCTCATTAGTATTTTTATCCCGGATTAATTCCCAATTAATACGCAGTTAATTAATTAATCCCAAAAATAAATATAGCCAAAAAATACGGGGTATTACAGTCAACACAAAAATACCAATAATGTTGGTCGTTAACATAAACCACCAGCGAAATGTTGGTCGGTATCAGTAAAGGCACCAACAAAGTTAGTTATCAAACATATAAAAAACCACCAATGCAAAATTATAAGTCCCAAATGCTTGGTTAACGAAGACCCGGATGAATAATTTTTATCTAATCTGGGCTAAAAGATGGACAAATGTTCCACTCACGCCAAAGAACCGAGGTAATGCAATTACCTAAAAACTTTAGGTACATTAGTAGAACCATGGTGATGCATTGGTAATTGATATAATTCTTAGGATAATCCTAAACATATTAATAGATACGGTGAAAAAATAAAGATTAACTAAAAGTTGATCCATTCATAGTCAAAGACTAAAGAAACATTGATATATACAAAGATTGACTAACAAGTTGATCCATTTGTAAATAAGATTTTAATTAAAATTAAATGATTACATATTATTGCTTAAATATGCAAAAACAAAGTACTAAGACTTATTCTACGGGATGTTTTCCTTCAGCCTTAGAAACATGATCCATGCCAGTTGGAGGATCATACAAAGTAAAAGGAGAGTTCCTGAAGTTAAAAATCTGAGCATCTTGGTATTGTTGCTACTAGGACGATCAAGAAGATGAGGAGGTCGGACGATCTCTAGTTCATCATATATCTAGTAATCTCCTAAGTATTTCAAAATCAAGTATTGAGGAATACAATGAACATGAATCCAATTAACATCTAACTTGAATGGAGGATTGTCAAGCTCCAACAAACCTGGATCATACCAATCCCATAAATAGTTGTTCCGATCTACCTTAATCATGGTTAAAGAATTCATCCAACCCCATTTATAGGATTCATTCTTGGCATGTTGAAGTCTATCGTCAAAATGTCCCAAAGCTTCATTATACCCATCCATCCAAACTTCTCTTGGCTTCTTGTGGAATTGAAAGGTTAATTTATGAACCTGAGACTTTAGCTTCTTTAATAATCCATCCTTAACCTCTAATTGGGAAGATTGAGGGGATAATTATTTAGACAAGGTCTACACCTTCTGGAACATGTCAACAATAGCTCGGTCTTTTGCTTTTAACTATGCAGCTTGATTGGCAAGGGCCTATTGGGTCCTAATTTCTTCCGTGGTTCTTCGGCTAGGCTTACTTCTTGCTCGGGAGGAAGATGCAGATTTAATCTTTTTTAAAGCTTCTAATTCATATCTTAATGTTGCATTTTCAGCCTCTGAAAAGGAATAACCCTTATTAGTAGTAGTAGCAACAACAGCTCCAGATGTAGACTTTAAAAGATCCAATTCATTTCTTAAATTACTATTCTCCTCTTCCAGAAGTTTGGTAATAGTTCTGGTACCTTTAACTTCAAGCTTAAGCAAAGCTTCCTTTTTATTGTAAACAAAAATAAAATTATCAAAACCCCGACCTACACTTAAGCTTTGATATTTCTGCTAATAACTCTCGTGCAACAACACGGTGGATTCTTCATACTGTTCTTGAAGTTCTTCTATCATCTCATAGTAGGCAACATTATTTGCTACCACCCGATCAAGTAAGTACTTTAAATACTTGTAGGCTTCCTTAGCCTTTTCTGATACATCATCACCGAGCAACTGAATAATTTCTTCTTCGAACAAGTCAGTATGACCTGCTTTGAAAAAAATACTACACTTCCTCAATAGCTCGCTATCATTGGAAGACAGTAGTTCCATCTTAGCTATAAACTAGAAAGAAGAAATGACCGTTAAATAACAAAAAGAATGGAGAACAAGTATAATCAACAAGAGACAAAAATGAATAAAAAGTTCTTTTATTGATAACAAAGAGTTCAAATACAATCAAAAGAAAGAAAAAATAAATAAAAAATCAAAAGGGCAAATGTCGAACAACTTTACACCTTCTCCCTATCATTCTCAACCTTCTTGTCCTACTCAGAAGAGGGGGCTACATGCTGAAGTTACTTGGTTTGCTTGGCTGGAAGAAGAGAAGACTAAAAAATTTTAGGTTCGTCTGTAGTAGATTCAACCACTAGGGAAGACTCTCCAGAACCATCTTCATCTTCGGCCTCATCCTCAATGACTGGAGGAGGACCATGAGTATATCTTTAAAAAAGTTCAGAGCCTTTAGCTGTGTTAAACTCCTGAAGGGTAGCAACCCAACCATCTCTGAAGCATTTTTATTTTGCATACTCAATTTGAGCAGAGGTAGCATAAATGGCTTTGTTCCATCATTCGTCCCAACCAGCACTGAAGGAGGCCTTAACAATAGACTTTCTCTTAGATCTGGCAGAGGATACAAGCTCTTCAGCAACCTTAGCCCTGCGCTTATCTTCCTCTGCCCTACGCTCAACTTTCTCTATCTTATGCTCAGCCTCCTTCCCCTCGCGCTCAACTTCTATGGCCCTGTGCTCAGCTTTAAGGGCATTCTCATCAGACGTCTATCGAACAATTTCAGCTGTCTTCAGTTTATCTACCCAAGAACTCTTCTCAGTCTCCAATGCCTACTGAGATTCGAGCAGAGGTTTCTTTAAACTAGCTAGGGCTTCTTTCACATCATCTAAAGAAGAAGAAGGCATAATTGCATCATCCTTCTCCAACATATTATTGAAGTGTACCAAGAACTGCAAAAGATGAAGATCAAGATGAGTATATGAGAAATATAAAAGTCAACCAAACTAAGAAAATAAAAACCACTTACTGATGCAAGGATCTGAGCAGCCAATTCAGAAACCCTCGCTCGAGGGAGCATGGTATCCCCCCATGTGGTCTGGAAGAGTACCAGACTTGATCAACTTCCTGGCCAAACCAGGAGTAATAGCTGCTGGAGGAACAACATCAGAAACGAGTAATTTAACTAAGGGCAGTTGATCAGTCACCTGGTCGACCTACTTCTCTGCAAGCCCTCTCCTAAGTCTCCTTAAAGGAACTTCAGCATCTTTGGGGGCTGGGTTTTTGGGGGCTAGGTCCTTGGGAACTGGTGGAGTCATAGTATCCCATGTTTTTCTTCTTGGCTCCTTCAGTAGGTACTTGGGAACCAGAAGTGCTACCACTGAGAAGGTCAGAAAACTTTCTCTTCTTCATAATTTCAGATAGAGGAGTGTCTGAATCAGCAACAACCTCTCGATGAAGATCAATTACTAGAACAGGAGAAACAGCTGGTCTGGCAATAAATGAAGAGATGGTGTTTTTGTATTAAAGCAAATAAGAGGCGGACCTAACGTGCTCCTTAGCAACTGCCTTGTGGAGCCCCCAGATAAACTTCAACTCTTTCAAATTTACTTCAGTCTCTTTGGGAGGTTTTATTTTTGGTCAACTGCAATTCAATTTATAAAGCAACAGTCAGCATGACATTTTATCAAAAATAAACAGGGCAAAACTACTAAAACACAAATAACCTATTCCATTGCCAAAGAGAGAACATCTAGGTCCTTGATATTTAGCACCTCCAACTAAAGGGGCATGTTGCCAATTTTTTACAACTACCTCATGATCAAAGTAATCCCTATTAGAATCAGGAAGATTCACTACTAAAGCTTTACTAATGACCCTAGTTTTCAAATAATAAGTAGTATCACTAGTTACTCATTTATAACAAAACATTATTTCTGGAATCCCTAGATGGGTTCCATAGATTTGATTTAACCGATAAACACCATTCACTACTCTCCATGTGTTAGGAGCCACTCTTGCAGGAATAATGTTAAAATATTGACAAAATTCCAAACACAGGGGATTGGAAGGAAATGTGAACCCACATTCAGCAATAAAGATGGAAGGGGGCTAATGACCTTCAGTAAGAGAAAAAAAATCAGAAGGAAATGTGGGATGTTCCAGTATAACCCAAGATGGAATGTTAAAGTCAATTCTGAATTTATCAAGCGACTCGATAAAATAAACCATGATGAAGAAAACAAAGAAGAAGAGAAGAAAAATTATTACAAGAGTTTAAGGATTCAGCAAGAACTGAAGACAGAAGAGAAAACGATCGCACGAAAGTTCAAAGAACACACCAGCAGAATCATAAGTGAGAGGTAAAAGATGATCGAAGTTTTACCACCCTTTTTATAAGTCGCCTCTAAAATTGGGAAAAGTAATGATTAAAGTGAATGACGGTTGAGTTTACGATGGCTAACAAGGAAAAAGACGAAGATACCCTAAAAATGTTCGCTAAAATTTAAAATAGTTACAAAATTGTCATTCGCGCTCAAAAGTTGTCTAAGTGGATAAATTTCACAAGTTTGGGAGGTCTACAGCCGACCAAGCAGTCCGAGATACTGTTGAAGCATAATATTCCACACTTTCGCATCAGCTCCAAGTATGAAACATTGGGGGCTTCTCTTGATATCAAAATTTATCACCCTACGTGGACCAATTACAAGTCAGCACGTGCTATCCAATGTGGCACAAGTCCAAATCAGCATGATATAAAAGTCCGACCAACAGGGAAGTCCGACCAACAATGAATCCCGACCAACTGGGAAGCCCAACTGGAAATCTTGACCAACAATGAAGCTCGACCAACTGAGAAGCCCGACTAACGACCCCAAATCCAACCTGTATAATCAACAAAGCGACAACAGTGTGATAGCCTGTATTACCAATGAAGCGACATCATTCATATATTTAATTCTCATTTTGTATTGATCTAAATGCCTAACAAATGAAGACATTTCATCCTTTAATTCGACAATTGTCACACGACTAACATTAAGCGACATCATTCATATATTTAATTCTCATTCATATATTTAATACCCCTCTTGAGCTATAAATGCATTGTATCGCCCTCATTGCAAGGGAACGAAAAACAAATCAAGGCAGTTAATACATAACAGTGGACGTAGGCTTTTCCATTGGGCGGAACCACTTTAAAAATCTCTTTATCTTATTTGTTTTTGATTATTTATCTGTGATCAATCAATAAGGCATAGTCTAGTTTTTTGCATCAACAGGGATACTATTTTTCGTAAACCTTTTTTGTTACCCTGCTAATGTGTCAAATACACATTGTGTGGTGTTTAGAATTTAAATGGGTCCAATTGAGATACTACTCAATGTGTAATTGGCACATCAACAGGGTCCTAAAAAAAGTCACGAAAAATGATCTCCCTTGTATTACTCTTTAAAATAAGTAAAGTGGGTGAAAAGAGCAAGGAGCAGTTTTTCTTACGAGATCATCTTCACCGTAAAAAAGGAAAAAAAATATAATATTATTTTTGATTCAAAATTTTAAGATTTTGACGCTTAAAAAGCAAACTAATATTTTGGTATGAGGAGCAAATTAAGGATCAAAATGTAATTGATGTTGAGAGGAGCAAATCTCATATCTGTACAACATTTGAATTGTTCCATAATTTTTTTAACGCTTAATGTTAGTCCTGTGACAATTGAACTAATGTGCGAATATATATATATTTTTTATTTAGGATCCATTTGGTGCATGCCATGACAAATATTGCCATGACAATATTTGCCATTGTAAATTTGTCACAGACAAAATTTGCCAAGACAAATGTTTTTTTTTTCACATTAGGCTATCAAACACCAAATGAGGTAAAACAAGTTTTTTAGGCCAAATATTTTAATAATAGATTTTTTATAACATTTTCTTAAAAGACTTTTTAAAAATATTAAAACAGCTTTTAAAAATTGTTTTAAAAAATCCGCGTACAATAATTAAAAAACTGTTTAAACATTTTTAACAATTTTAAAAAACTGTTTTAAACATTAAAATTGTTTTAAACATGAAACATTAAAATTGTTTTAAAAAACTGTAAACATATGTTTTAAACGTTTTTAAAACTGTTTTTAAAAAACTGTTTTAAACATTAAACATTAATCTTTTTAAAAAAAACTATTTTAAAAAACTGTAAAAATATGTTTTAAACAATTTAAAAACTGTTTTAAACATTAAAACTGTTTGGTAAAAAAACTATTTTAAAAAACTGTACAAATATGTTTTAAACAATTTAAAAACTGTTTTAAACATTAAAACTGTTTGGAATAATTAAAAAACTGTTTTAACCATTAAAACTGTAAAAACTGTGAAATATTTTTAGAACAATTTTTTTAAACCAGTTTTTTTATATATTTAAAACAGTTTTATAAAACAGTTTTTTTTATTTAAAATCGTTTTTTAACAATTTATAAAATATTTTAGTATAAAAAAATAAGAAAAAGCACTTGTAAGGATTGACAAATTTGTAAGGCAAATATTTCTCACTCATATAGCAAAGCAAAGATTGACAACATTTATGACAAATTTAAACATATGAAGTGTTGTACATTGATATATAATTTGTTGACAAACTTTTATACCGAACGCACCAAATTATAAGTAAATATCCATTACCAACTTATTTACCATTTGACTTTCGAAACAAATTTTAAAATGCATTTAAATTTTTTGTGAGTAAGAATCAATACACACAAATATCTTAAACATGCATGACCAAATTGTATTATACGCAGATGAACGAAAATTCAAATCAATTTAAAACAATTCGGACAACACAGAAAATTCCAAAGTAGAAAATTTCGGCGACAATAGCGCAATCAAAGTGTCCCCACGTATGCATATAGAAAAGAAGAACAAGAACAAATCAAATGATCTATTTTTTTAATATTTAACCTTGACATCAAATGATCATAGCTGATCCTTTCAATAATGGCGGCTTATCCCTCGAGGTGGTGTTGTCAATCCTTTTCAACTTTTTACCCAGCTTTTTAACCACATAATCCAGCTCTCTCCAGTGGGTGTGCGCCTCCTACCTATCTCTTTCTCTGATGTAATTATATTACAAATCGGACCAATTAAATTCACAATGCGCGTTTCTCTCTCCCTTTAACTGAATTATAAAAAGCTTCAATTCAACGCGTGGGTACGGTACGGAAGCTACCAACTAATAAGTCGTATGCTATAATATATATATAGTTTATAGTTATATCTGAAACAAACAAATTTGATAATCCTTCATTTTGGTTCTTATCCATTATCTGCCCATTCCTCACTAGTAAAGATTAAAAAGGAGCAAATCATGAAGTTTGGCAAAGAATTTGCATCACAAATGGTGCCAGAATGGCAAGAAGCCTACATGGACTACGATTTTCTAAAGACCATTTTGAAAGAAATCCAAAATGTAAAACAAAGAAACAAGCCACCAGCTCAAGCCATCCCCCCCACCTTAAAGCGGCGGCTCACACTTTACAGAGCCTTCAGCGGCCTAACACAAAGAGGCAAAATCTCTCCGACCCATCATCAAGACATAGAAAGCCAAGCCATTTTAGTGAACTCAGTGAAGCGAGATGACGGAACCGAGAGCTACGAGACCATGTTTCTTAACGCGGCTGATGAGGGGGGAGAGAAGGAGCTGGTGTACTTTAGAATGTTGGATGAGCAGTTCAATAAGGTGATCAAATTTTATAGGGGTAAAGTTGAGGAGGTGATGAAAGAGGCGGATGTGTTGAACAGACAAATGAATGCTTTGATTGCTTTTCGAATCAAAGTGGATAATCCAGAAGCGATGTTCAATAGTGAGGTGGAGATGAGTCGGCTTGCTTCTGATGTTGCAGCTTCCACGGCTGCATTGTCGGCTTCCACCCCTTCTAGTGCTAGGGCTAACCGTAAGTGTTTCTTACAAATTTTTGTTCATTAAAATTGTGTGCCTCATTCTTCCGACATCTTAGAGTCCATACTAAGTGATTTTGGTTTGGATGCTGCAATATAATAAGTTGGAAGAACAAACAATTTCATTCATGTTTCCGGCAAGTATAATCTCTCAATCACAATTTCGGAATACATGAGTCGTGTCCCTCTCTAATCCTTTTGTAAAAAATTGGGAGTTGATATTAGATTATAGGGTCCAATTCTATTAGGGCCTGTTTGGTTATCCCCAAAATTGTAAATTAGCCCATTTAAAATTAACTCATTCATGAATTGTCTTATTATTAGTGTTTGGTTACAAGAATGAACAAATTCAAAAATGAACCAATTCATGTTGATTCACAAAAACTTAAATTAGTTCATTTCACCAAAAGTTTGAAATTGCACAATTTATAATTACAACATGAATCTTAAATGCACCACTCCCATAGAGTACCTCTCACCATACTACTCTCTCTCTCTCTACACACACACATACACACACACACACATCAAAAGTAAATAACTCCATTTTTCTTTTCCAAACACACCACAAATTAGATTTAAACCCATTTAAAATTAATACATCGACAATCTATTCATTTCAAATTGATCAATTTATAAAATTAAATAATTTACGCAACCAAACGGGCCCTTACAGAATTTTGTGGTTCATTACCGCCTTTTTGGTTGTTTTAAAATCATAAATTGAATCATTCATTTACAAATTAGTTCATTAATTATGTTTGATTTTATTAATGAAAAGAGTAATAGGTAACAAGTTTGGGACTTCACTTGGTTAATAATGCAAAAGATCCTTTAACTCATTCAACGTTATCAAAATTCTTATTTCCCAACTTCATGCATTAAAATGACTTAACATATTCCAAAAATATCTTTGATGGCTAAAACCATCAAATCTTCCATAAAATTTATATATTTGAAATCTACTCGTCAAGAGTTATCAAATAACACCTATATTCGATATTTTTTGACGAATAAATCAAAACAAATAAATTTAATGTTTCTGTAAAACCTCCATTTTTTTGGGGAAAAAACCTTCTTCAGATCCGGCGATGGTGACGTTAGCGGAAACCAGAGAAAAAAAATAGAAGAAGAGAGAGACACTCCGGTGACATCTTGCGAGATTTTCCGGCATGCTGCTTTCAGTGAGTCTGGGTTAGGACGGGGGTGGGGGTGAGGGAGAGAGTGGGGTTATATGTTTATTTAAAAAAGTACAAGTACGTGAGTTTAAAATGAGTATAGATGAGGAGTACATTTGTCTAAATATATGTGCCCTATCATTAAAAGGACTTAATGTATTAAAAAAAAATCAACGGGATTTGATACATTGTTGACTCAATAAACGGGACTAACCAATAATAATGCCTTAATGAAATGACTCACTAATTGTCCCATTTTAGTTCATGTGTAAAATCTGAAATGGGAGCATTTTATAAAGAAACGTGAAATACATTTATTTGAAATAGGAGTCACATAAAGTTCATGTTCATCCGCCCGCTCTTCTCCCTCCCTCAATTCACTTTTAACTTTTTTTTTTGGGATTGAACTTGACATCAATTTCAGATTACCAAACACGCTTAAAATTGGATTGAAATTCATTTCGAATCCACTCATTTACTATTAACTAAATCACAACGAACCAATTTACAAAATCAAACAATTTGTGCAACCAAATGGAGCCTATAATATTTAGAGAATTTCTTAGGGGTTCCGTCGTATGAGATTGATTTATTTAATTGTTTAATCATTGTTCCTTATTCTATATAATTAGAATTGTTTGATAATGTGATTCTTTAATGGTTAAACTCATGATATGATTATCTCACTTTAAAATATAACATTTTTACATTGGGAAATTGTGTAATGATATAAAAGGAATTCGATATTAATTTTGTAATATAACATAAGTGAGGGACTACTTCTTAATGGGAATAAGTCTTGAACCCCATGCTAGCTTTTTTGTGTCATAGAGACTAACACCTAAAAGCCCATATAATTTTTTTTATTTTTTATATTTAACCCTCACTTCTTAATGTCTTATTTTATTTAACCCTTACTTTCTTAATCTTTTTGACATAAACTCCCCGAATTTTAAAAACCATTACAACTCTGTTAAAAAATCATTATTCCCTAATTAGACTCGCCCTAAATTAAATTTTTGACCAAAATATCATTGTATTTTAACTTTAAAAAATACCCCCCTCTCACTTCATTTTCTTCTCCCAATCAAAACCCTAAATTTTCATCGACCCTAAAACTTCCACCTTGTCCTCCACTTTCTATCTCTTAAATGCAACTTCTATTTCTTATAAATACGAGTAAACCTAGTTTTTGGTTCTGGTTTTGGCTGACATTGCAAATATGAGTTTAAACCTAGTAATGATTATGTTTTTAGTTGATATATCCAAGCTTGCTATAATGAAAGTGATTGCTTATAAGCAAAAATGTATTTATACTGAAAATTCTTCAACCAATCAATTGTTATGTGAACCAAATTACTTGAAACAGAGAGCCCATAAGTTTTGGTTTGTTGTGGGTGATGTGCAGGAAGAATGCAAATGGATGTAATAGAAGAAGATGTGTGGAATAGCCATTCTGACGAATCAAATGACCACAAAGATGTCAAGGAGGTGAAACATAAAAACAAAAATATTGTTCAACCAGCTGCACTAGATATACTTAACCATATGACAATGAACAATACTGTTGAGACTCCTCGTTCGACAATAAAGGGCTTCCTCAACATTCTTCCTGATCATAATGAGTTGAGGTTCAGTAAAGAAAACCTAAAGAAAATCGAGCAACAACTCCAAAGGGCTTTTGTTGAATTTTACCACAAGCTTCGGCTTCTAAAAAGCTACAGGTAATAGTCACATCCTTCAGGACCAAACGTTTCAGATATTAGGTCTTCCCTTTATTTTGTACTAACCCTCCCTTTTTTATTGAACTAACCAGCTTCTTAAATACTTTGGCATTTTCAAAGATCATGAAGAAATATGATAAGGTATTAATCACACCCATATATCTCCCTATTTATGAGCATTTTTGTAAATTATAGTAGGACTCTAGGTTACTTTTTTATTATTTGTGCACTCTGATGAAATCTTTGAGGTTTAAAATATGGATTTTTTAATAAGCCGTAATCCTGTATTTAAAGACAAGCCTTAGATGTTCATTAATTACGCTTCCTCTCATGCATAAGGTACAAGCCTTTTGATGATATACATACGCAGGGTGGGGAGGTAAGCAGCGGCGGATTTTTAGTCAGGGAGTGCAGAAGTTTTAAGTAGTGTCGGGGGTTCGGGGGTGGAAGCCCCTATGTGGTTTTTTAGGGTTATTTATAGTTTTTTGCAATTTTTTTAGCCCTTAAAATATCTTAATTAAATTAAATGACAAATACTTATTCAAGTTGTATTACAGCTGTTAACGCTTCTTAAAACATGGCTCTTTATAAAACATGATCCTTGAAAAATGCCATGTTTTATGAAAATCATTAGTTTAAAGATTTGACTATCCTAGGCTTAATCTTAGGCATAAATCATGCTTGTAAGTTTCCTTTATTCACATTATAAGAGCTATATATTAAGGCCTCCAATTGGAGAAGAATGAACATAATTTCTATCTTCTACATAGTATTAGCCTAAATAGCGATCCTCATCTTCTTCCCTTTTCTTTTTTCGGTGAATTTGTCCTCTTTCCAATGTCCCTCTGTCACCTCACAAACCCCTATTTCTTCTACTATTCCTTTTCCACTACAACGAGCCTCGTTAATTCTTGGCATCACCGTTCATCGCCGACAACATTATTCACCGTCGGAATCACTATTCATTATCAGAGTTACAGTTCTAAAAAAAGGCTCTTCACTTTTATCCTTCCGAACTTTAAAACGCTTAGTCGGAAATCACTTTTTTGGCGAACCCCTGCCGGCAATCTTTCTCTCCCACCTTCGCAACTACCCTAACCCCACCCCCACCCTACTTGCAATTTTTCCTCACTACCCACAATCCAACATCTAGCATTATGGCTCAATACCAACTCTGCTTTGCCTTTGGGCACTATGCTCGCAACTGTTCTCAATTGTCCACATTTATTCAATTCGCGTTATCTCAATCTCTGTATTCCACATCAAATGGGCCCATATTGCTCCTTCTCCACAAGCATATCACTCCAGACTTGCCAGCCCATCTAGCATTGCCATCTTCGGACTCTAGCTGGTATCCTGCCATTGGTGCCTCTACCCACGTAATTGGCAATCACGCGTTTCTCCATCAATGCGCACTCTACACTGGGCCGTAGCACAGTTCAACTTAGCAATGGTTATCAACTTTCGATTACTTATGCGGGCAACGTGGCACTTCCTCTTAGTACATCCTCTTTCCATCTCGATAATATATATATTGTTCCTTTAATGCGTAGAAACTTACTCTCCATTGCGTAACTCTGTCATGATAATAAAGTTCTTTATGCCTTTGATGCCAATCACTTTTATATCTTTGATCTCACTGTTGGGTGATGGAGCGCGAACCGTGCATCGTGCAATACACAAATCGTTCTTATCGATTCGGCGACTCAATGCAAAAAACCTAAACTACAACTATACTTGACAAGCAAGCACAACGGTAAATCGGGTATCATAAGAAATCCACAGGGAGTGATTAAAATTTAAATCGGTAATTAATTTACTACTTCAGAAATAAAAGTGTAAAAGGTGATATGTGGTTATGGTGAAAAAGGAGAAAAATAAGAAGTTAAGTCTAAACAATATTTATTAAAACGAGAGTCGGGATCGTGTACTCTCCATGGGCTAAACAACTAATAATTAGAATTTCGGTTCAAAAATATTTAACCGAGCCTATTATAAACATCACGCAAGAAGAAATTTAACTCAAAGTTGCGAGATAAAACATTTAATTAAAAATGGTCACATGCGGATTAAAATCGGGGTATCACTATAAACACTAACGTTGCGTGACAAAGAGAGTTAAATGCATAATAATCCGAGTTTAATACACGAGGTTTCAATTAAACGCAATTTTATACGAAACCTACTTTTTGGAGCTCGAGGCCCATTAATGGCGGAACACAACCCCGACCCTATTTATCTAAGGGCTAATCATGAATTAAACTAAATAACTAGATTAAAACAGTAAATAACTAAATTAAATTAATTATCTATGCAAGGAAAATGAAGAACATAACTATATTAAATGAGAGGATAATGAAAAATTCAACTTACAACACCCAAAAGGGTCACAAAATGAGGAAGAAGAAAGAGCTCTCCAAACCCTAACCCAAATTATCTATTAAAACTAAGTATATCATTTATTACAACAAAAATCCTATATATAGTAAGTTGGAAAAGAAATAAAGAAGAAAAAATAGAAAAGGAAGAAAGCTGTAAAAAATACAGGGGATCGATCGATCGACCCTGACCGTCGATCAATCGATGATTCAAGAAAAAGCCTACCGTCTTCGAAGTAAGGCAAAATTTGAGGAGGTCGATTGATCCATCAGGTTTCAGCCAAGCTGCATTCTCCCCTGTTTTGATTTCTTTGTAATTCTTTTCCTCTCAAAGTCTCGTAACTTCTTCGTTAGGGATCGCTCAGAGGGCTACAACTTCCGTGAAGACATTAGGCCAGGTGCCTAAATTGTGAAATGACTAAATTGCCCTTGAACGTGCGGATTTGTATGAAACTTGTCCGGAATGTGTCTAAACTTCATACTAAGCATCGAAATACCTACAAATGCTCAATTAACCTCCGCAAAATATATAACTATACAAATCCAAGGTTGTCTGGTTAACAAGCATAAGTATATGGATTAAGATGCCCGAGGGGGCTAATAACGCGTAAGTTAACGGGTGAAATACGCAATATTTGCATCGTATCACACCCCCTAACTTACACATTGCTAGTTCCTAGCAATGAAATAAGAAACAACAAGAACTACAAGTAAACCAAAGACGAGATAGTACAAAATGGGATAAATAGATAAAGGCCACTTTCGCGGGCGAACGATTGCATTTAGTGTATGCAATAAGCTGTTAAACTCCTAGGTTACCCTAGTGGACGAGTGGTGTCTCGTGAGGGTTTTCAGGGATGAAACCCACCAACATCATATAGTTTCCTCAAAATATGCCCAATCAACACGCGACAAACTCAACAATACGAAAAAGATTTCAAACATTTATTAGCAGAGCAAACGAATTCACATGAAAAGTCCATAGTTATTAACATTATAGAACGAACTTCATAGAATTGAAACCTTAAAAGTGGGAGGGGAGCGAGCACATGCAAAGTGTGATTTGGCTAAAACTTAAATAAACCGAATAAACATAAAGTGTGCATATATTCAATCCTCACGGGCATTACACTCATCAAATGAATTCATTCGAAACAGGGAGGTAATACACGGGACATGCGGGCATAAAGAGTAAATGTAAATGGAAACAAGGCCGCGCACATGTCACTAATGAAGAACGCTATATATAAAATGAAAAATTGTAATCTCAATGAAAGATACCGTACATTAAAAGAGGCGAAATGCATTTTCACAGATTATCAAAACTATTTAAACTTTTAAATTAAATTCACCCTAAGATCACATAGGACTTGTATAGGGCTATAATATAGGCTAGGCTAGGGTACAAAATGAAAGGTATGTGTACGTATTCAAAGTTGTTCGGAATGAAAACTTATAATAATGGTAAATAGTGGGCAATTCCAAAATTGGAAAACAAGTTCCAAAACAAGCATTAAATATGAATTGGAGAGTAATCAAAGCTTATTCAAACTATATACATCACATATACAACTTTCTCTTTCTTTTCTTTTTTTTCTCATGTTTTCTTTTATTTTCTTTTGCTTTTTGCTTTTTCTTTTCTTCACTTTTCTCACACTTTCCATGCTTAATTGCAACTGCAAGACAATAACATCATTGAATCCCAAGTATCATTCCAAACAAAGGTATGGAAAGTAATATGTATTGTTTATAACTCCAATGTGGAGTTGGTTATGGGATTTTTGGGTTATGAAATGAAAGGCTATATTTAGTAGGCTCAAAAGGGGTTGACTACGGAAATATATAAGGTGAGGTCAAGGCTAATATGGGTGATATAACAAAGATGGCCTATGATCATTTCCTAAAATTTTCGCAATTCTCGAGTCAAAATAAATTTGAAAATCATGCTCAAGTAACACATTTAAAAAATGAACTCAATTAATGAACGATCAAATGAAAGAATAGTGAGATTACCGACGAAATCAACGTTTTCAATGAGGAAAGAATAGTGTATAACACTCACAAATTAAAGTATGTCTCAAATCTCACTTGGTGCAAGTATATATACAATGCAACAAAAGATTACCGAGTTATAAAAATCTTAAACCAAATCAATAAAACAAGAAAAGGGATAAAGTTTAATTTTTGAAGTTATTCATAATATCAATGATTTGAGGACTAAAGTCTAATAACTTCTAAAATCGAGAACATGCATCATTGGGTTGTCTATTGGATCGGACAATTCTTGAAATTTATCATTGGAAACAAGGCAAAATGCCTAACAAAGGAGAAAAAAGAAAAAAAATATTTTTGAAAATTTTCAATTTTTAACAAAAAGCATGCTTTGTAACTAACATGTGATAAAATCCATGGACTAAACATAAAATGGAAAAAATATCCTACACCCCCTAACTTAAATGTTGCATTGTCCTCGATGCGCATCAAGAACACAACACAAAGATAGGAAAATAACGATAGTACCCAAAATTGGAGCGATCCCTGATAAGCACGAGTCCAAAAAATCTGCAAAACAAGTTAGTACCGAGCATAGCAAAAAGAAATAACAAAAAGTTAACTAATTACACTAGAATAAATTAAAAGGAAAGAAAAAAAGAAAGAATGAAATAATAAAAAGTTAACTATTTACAACCTACTATTTAGACTCCACACTATCTATACACTAGAAGTCTAAATTTTTGAGGATCCACCCAAACTACATTTTGACTTTGAAAGATCAACGGTGGACCCTCCAAAGAAATCATGCCTACTGAAAAATATGAATTTGGGTGGTGAACAAAGTGAACCATCGCTAATTTTGAATTTTTGGGAGACGATGGGGGATTTGGATAACAAGGGGGAAAGATACACTTGCGATCCAAGAAAAATAAATTCATCTCCCCAAGAATTTTCAAGTGGAATGGGAGGTGGTGCACATGTGGGGATACAATCCATCGAAAACAAGTTCGGCAAAAAGTCCTCGTCGGCAAAAGGTTTATAAGCCGACTCATAGGAATCAACCGACAATTCTAATGGTTCGATCACGGAAACGAATATGGTGATGAAACAAATTCAATCTCAATCGACTCATTGTCGGAAGGAGATTGAATTTCGGGGGAGAAAGACGCACACTCGATGAGAAATTCTTCGAAAAATTTAAGTGAAACACAAGTTTCCACCCCCTCGTTGTTTTGTACATAAGAATTCATCTCATCGCAAAGTGCTCCAAGTCTCGATCTAGCACCATTTAGGCTTTCCAAACCTTGGGAGTAAAGAAGAAAAGTTTTTTCCAAAGTAAGCTTCCTTGGCTCTAGATCCTCGGATTCCTCATTTGGTTGAAATTCTTCTTCACATTCATCGGAATAAGATTCGTTATTGGATTCGAATAATGAATCCAACTCAAGCTCCTAATAACAATTTTCATTTCGATAATTGTTTTCAAGTCTTTCAATCTCAAGAAAATCTTCAAAATGGAAAACTTGAAAACCATCCCCAAAGTAAGAATCATTAGAATGACCGTAATAACTATAAAAGAAAAACATGATTACCAAATTGTATGTAGATGGAGAATCCGATGAAAAGGTGCGCGACCGAGAATCAACGTTTCTAAGCGCTCAAGTATGCAAATCCTGCAAAAAAAAGTTAAAACAAAGAATACAAATAGGAAAGGAAAAAATACTACGAAATAATAAAACAATTACAATCTAAAACACACTCCTCGGCAACGGCGCCATTTTGATGCGAGGAAACCGAGTGTTCGTGTAGGGACACTATTGTTGATTTCGGCTCCTGCTCTACATGCAAAAACCTAAGCTATTACTACACTTGCGAGGCAAGCACAGCAGTAAGTCGGGTATCATAAGAAATCCACAGAGAGTGATTGAATTTTAGATCGGTAATTAATTTACTACTTCAGAAATAAAAGTGTCAAAGGTGATATGTGGTTGTGGTGACAAAGGCAAAAGAGAAGTTAAGTCTACACAAAAGTAAAGCGAGAATCGCGATCGCATTCCACCACACAGATCGAAACGACTACTAATTAGAGTTTCGGCTCGAAAGCTATTTAACCGAGCATTTTAATTAAGCATAAACTTCACGCAAGAAGAAATTTAACCCAAAGTTGCTTGAATAAACATTTAATCAAAAATGGTCACATGCGGATTAAATTCGGATTGTCCCTATAAACACTAAAGTTGCGTGACAAATAAAGTTAAACGTATAACAATCCAACTTTAATATACGCGGTTTCAATTAAACGCAATTTTACACGAAACCTAGTTTTCGGAGCTCGAGGCCCGTTAATGGCGGAACACAACCCCGACCCTATATTTATCTAAGGGCTAAGCATGAATTAAACTAAATAACTAGATTAAACAGTAAATAACTAAATTAAATTAGTTATCTAGGCAAGGAAAATGAAGAACATAACTATATTAAAGGAGAGGATAATGAAGAACATAACTATATTAAAGGAGAGGATAATGAAAAATTCAACTTACAACACCCAAAAGGCACCAAATGAGGAAGAAGAAAGAGCTCTCGAAACCCTAACCCAAAATATCTATTAAAACTAAGTATATCATTTATTACAACAAAAGTCCTATATATAGTAAGTTGGAAAAGAAATAAAGAAGAAAGAAAAGAAAAGGAAGTAAGCTGTATAAAATACAGGGGATCGATCGATCGACCCTGGTCGATCGATGGTTCAGGAAAAAGCCCACTGTCTTCGAAGTATGGCAAAATTTGAGGAGTCGATCGATCGACCCCTTTTGTCGATCGGTCGATCCATCAGGTTTCAGCCAAGCTGCATTCTCCCCTATTTTGATTTCTTTGTAATTCTCTTTTGCTCAAAGTCTCGTAACTTCTTCGTTAGGGATTGGATTCGCGCACCGTTCGTGGCCACGTGCAGCTCGCTCAGAGGGCTACAACTTCTGTGAAGACATTGGGCCAGGTGCCCAAATTGTGAAATGACTAAATTACCCTTAAACGTGCGGATTTTTACGAAACTTGTCCGGAGTGCTTCCAAACTTCATACTAAGCATCGAAATACCTACAAAAACTCAATTAACCCCTACAAAACATATAACTATACAAATCCGAGGTTATCTGGTTAACGAGCATAAATATATGGTTAAGATACCCGAGGGGGCTAATAACGCGTAGGTTAACGGGTGAAAGATGCAATATTTGTGTCGTATCATTGGGTTCTTACTCTATCAAGGCCTTTGCAAGGACGGTCTTTATAAAATTCAAGCCCTTCCATCTCGTCTTCAGGCTCTCACTGCCTCCCATAGTTCCTCCTCCTTCTGGCATCAACGACTTGGTCATCCTTCTGTCAAGGTTCTCACTCACTTAAGCTCAAATAAACACTTATCCTCTACTTTCAAAAGTAATTCTTCCTTTTACCAAGGGTGTACCTTGGGTAAATCCACCCCTTTTCAATCACTTAATGAAGTAAAAAGTCACTCTCCTTTTGACTTAGTTCATTATGATGTATGGCAATATCCTGTTCTTTCTCTTTCGGATTCCAAATATTATGTGTTATTTAATGATGATTATACTCGTTATTCATGGCTCTTCTTCAAGAAAAAAAAAGTTTGAGGTCCTCATCCATTTTCAGACTTTGTCACCTACATCCGTACTCAATTCTCTGCCACTCTCAAATAATTCTAAAGTGACGGTTGTCGAGAATATGAAAGCGATCCATCGAGGATTTATATTCTTCCCTTAATATTTAACACCACCTCTCTTGCCCTCATACTCCTGAACAAAATGGTCTCGCGACTTGCAAACAATGTCACATCGCTGACATGACCCATACTCTTCTCATCACCAGTCATGTTCCTCTCTGTCACTGGGCCGAAGCCGTTTCTACAGCTGTCCATCTCATCAATTATCTTCCATCTCCTCTCCTCCAATGGTCTTCTCCTTTCTCTCGTCTTTATGGTCATTCTCCCTCATACTACCCTGTGTGTGTTTGGATGTGCCTGTTATCCCTATTTAATTGCTTATATCACTAACAAACTTTTGCCCACAAATGTGGAATGTGTGTTTCAAGGTTACAGCTTACAACACAAAGGGTACCAGTGTATGGATGGCAAAACTGGTCATGTCTACATCTCTCGACATGTTCGATTTGACGAATAAATTTCCCTTTTTCCCAAATACACCAATCTTTAACACCTTCCTCCTGGATATATGTTCTTATCATTCCTCCATCTCCAGCATTACCACCACCCTTAACTACTCCACCCAACATCCCCAACCCTCCTGTTCCTGAACCCACACTAGCCAATAACCATATGACACCTTTTCTCTATCATTATCAGCATCGGTCATCCCATCTCCCAATCCCAACTTTCGATATGGATACTAACCTACTACCTTCTCCCCCCAATCCATATCTCCTTTTCCCTCTCCCTCTCCCTCTCCAGTAGACCCCCTTAATACCTCTTCCCAACACCCCATGATCACCAGAAATCAGGATGGCTGTCGTAAACTTTTTCACTAGAGAGATGTCACTATCTTTTCCCAAAGCACTTTTGGCTCATCTCCCCTCCCCCACCACAAAACCTTCTTGCTATTCACAGGCCTCATGCATTCTTGAATGGCGCCATCCTATGGCCTATGGGTTCAATGTACTGCTGAAGAATGCTACCTGGGTTTTTGTTCCTCTTGCTCCTCAACAATATGTGGTTGGGTATAGATCGGTTATTAAGGTTAAACGACGAGCAAATGGGTCTATTGACCATCACAATGCCCGACTTGTTGCAAAACTTTTATCAACAAGCCGGACTTGACTTTGAAGAAACTTTCAGTCCCATTATTAAACCAACAAGTCGTACTGTACTCATCATTTTCGTCTCCATGGGTTAATCTATCCATCAACTTGATGTGAAAAATACATTCCTTCATGGTGTATTAGATGAGACTGTTTACATAAGCCAACCTCCAGGTTTTGTAACCCCCAATCACCCTCATCATATTTTGCCTCCTCAAGAAAGCCATTTATGGCCTTAAACAGGCTCCTCGGGCATAGTTTTAGCATCTCAGCAGCTTTATCCTACAATTTGGTTTCAATCAAAGTTAGGCAGATCACTCCTTATTCATCTACCGATCAGACTCCGTAGTTATGCTTCTCCTTCTCTATGTTGATGACATAATTCTGATAGGGAACACACCAACTCTAGTCACCTCTTTCGTCATCACACTTGACAAATAGTTTGAGCTGAGTGATCTTGGTTCCTTATCATACTTTCTGGGTCTAGAAGACAACTTATCTCCGGACCATCTTCATCTTTCCCAAACTAAATACACCATTGACATTCTACTTCGGGCTAGTATGACGGACTATAAGCCATTCTCCACACCAGTCTGTGCCAAAACCCGACTATCAACTCACACCGGTGAGAAACCCGACTATCAACTCACACCGGTGAGTTCTTATCTGATGCCACTAAGTATCGACAGCTAGTTCGTTACCTCCAGTACATTACCTTCACACATAGCCTATGTTGCCCATCATGTTGCTCAATTCATGAGCGAACCTAATCACCTCACCTCATTGTTGCCAAACGGATCCTTCGCTATCTCAAAGGATCTCTTAACTTTGGCCTTACCTTCCGTCGCTCACTCACACCCGTTACCATCACAACATACTCTCATGCTAATTGGGTTGGCTGTTTCGACTCTCACCACTCTATTACAGGTCTTTTTGTTTTCTTGGGGTCAAATCTCATCTCCTGGGCAACCAAAAAATAACCTATTGTGTCCTGCTCCAGTGCTAAAGTCGAATACCATTCTCTTGCCCATATCTGTGCCGAGACTACCTGGATCTCCCATCTTCTTACTGAACTCAAGTTCCCTCCATCCAAACCCATTACCTTGTTCTGTGGCAACCTTAGCACTACCTACATGACCTCAAACCCCGTTTTTCATGCTCGCACTAAGCATATTGAACTTGACTATTATTTCATCCAAGAACGTCTTCTTTCCGGCACTCATTGGGTTCAATTTGTCCCTTCTCCAGATCAACTCGCAGATATTTTCACCACAGGACTCCACAAACGTCGCTTAACTCTGCTACGGTCCAATCTCGTCTCTCCAGATCAGCTCCCTAAGTTATGCTTGTATGTTTCCTTTATTCACATTGTAAGAGCTATGTATAAAGGCCTCCAATTAGAGAAAAATAAAAAGAATTTCTATCATTGTTAATCATTCAGGTTAACATTTTAATCATTCATTAACTTAGGGAGCTGAAAAATGAAATATTTATATAGATTACAATAAACTAATTACAGAAATAATTTAAACATCCATATTAATTTTTCCTACTAATTACAATAAACTAATTACAATTTTGGTTTCATAAATTACAATAAACTAATATAAACATTCATTAACTTGGGGCTGAAAAATGAAATTAATTTAAACATTCTTACTAATTTAAACATTCTTAAATATTGAATTGAAAAAAAAATAAAAAATATAAAAAATACCTGAGCAGTGAGCAGGGAGAGACTCAAGAGGATGCCGCCAGAGAGGAGAAAGGATGCTGCCGGAGGGTCCGAAGGGGGCGGACCTGTAGGCTGCCGGAGGGACGAGTGGGTTGTGCTGTTAGCCGGAGAGAGAGCAGGGAGGCTGAAGAGGCTTGGGCCGGTGGTTTGGTTTGGTGTGGAGTGGAGTAGATGGAGCTTTAGAGATGGAAGAAATGGAGACTAAACGACTCTGAAGAAAGAAGAATAGAAAAGTGTAGTTTTTTTTTAAAGTCATAAGTGTGTTTCGTTTTTAGTTTATTACACCTCCGCCCCTCAACGTTTAAAATGGCATAAACTCAATGCCTTTCACTACTAAAAACTGCACAGATCCAAATTTTTTTTCTCGAAACAATTCCCGAATTCCCAAGCAGGGTGACCGCCCACCCTCGGAACCATCTAGGTCCGCCCCTGGGGGTAAGTGTAATTATTGAACATCTAAAGGGGTATTTTAAATACAACATTATCTCAGGGGGTAAAGCAAAAAAAAACTTTAAATATTTTATTATTTTATCTTTTGTTGTTGTTAAACGTGTTTATATTTTCTGCTCAATTCTTGCAGATTAGTTCAAGAAGTGCTTCAAAATCTTACATGAAAATGGTCGATAACTCTTACCTAGGCAGCTGCGATGAGGTTACCAAGCTTATGGAGAGGGTGGAAGCTGCATTCATTAAGCATTTTTCCAACTCAAATCGCAGTAAAGGGATGAACATCTTGCGACCAAAAGCAAAGAGAGAAATGCATAGAATAACATTCTCATTAGGCAAGATATAATTATATATTGCTTTTTGTTTTAATCCCTTTTTTATTTGATCACTCCGCGCTGACTTTGTCTATCTGTCCCACAACAAAATCCAGGGTTCTTTGCTGGTTGCACAGTTGCTCTCATATTAGCCCTTATTTCGATTATACGCGCCCGCGATATTTTAAATAAAAAAGGCAGAGATCAGTACATGAGAACTATGTTTCCCCTTTACAGGTAACAAAAAATTGGCCCTATTTTGTTTTAGCAACCAGGACAGGACTGCTTAAGCGTTCGGTTGAAATTAATTATATTTCGTCAGGAGAAAAGTTAAAGCTACTATACCAATATGTCATGATAATTTGCATTCAAACAAAGCCTAGCCCAAATTCTTTGAGAGAAATGTAAAAACTAGGATCAATTTGATTTACACTGCCACTTGTCTGTTCACTTTTGAGTAACCTCATCATTTAAAAAAGTAATTGAGTTAGATACCCCAAGCTTCACAAACCTCATGTGTTGCAAAGTGATAAATAGGGGCGTGTAACTCAATATTTTTAGGGAAATCTAAAAGTGAGTATATAAATGGGGGCATAACTCACATAACCGTAAAAACTAATTTGTTCTTGACATGTTGAATTTTGTTTGCAGCTTCTTTGGATTCATCGTCCTACACATGGTTATGTATGCTGCAAATATTTACTTCTGGAGGAGGTACAGAGTGAATTATCCATTCATATTTGGATTCAAACAAGGAACCGAGTTAGGCTACCGAGAAGTTCTACTCCTCAGCTTTGGTTTCGCAGTTCTAGCTCTAGCGAGTGTGCTTGCAAACCTTGACATGGAAATGGACCCTAGAACTGGTGATTACAAAGCAATCACTGAACTTCTCCCTCTGGGGTTAGTAGTGGTAAGACGATTAAAAACTCCCATCCTCCTTTTTTTTATCATCAAACTTCAACCATGAGCTAAATTATTTTCTTCTTTACAGCTTGTAGGCCTCATATTATTCTGCCCATTTAACATCATCTATCGCTCAAGTCGTTTCTTCTTACTTGCGTGCATCTTTCACTGTATTTGTGCTCCTCTCTACAAGGTAAAACTAATTGTACTTTTGGGTCTTAAAAGATAAAGAGGAAATTGTATTAAAAGGTGCAAAAGAATGTAACATATTTCCTTTTTGCCCTCTCTATAACAATTTCCTCTATATTTTTTAAGAGCAAAGCATAGAGTAAAAGGTGACAGACTAATAAAGAAGAGTGAACTTGAGCATCTAGGTTTATTCTTCTTTGACTATATATATTTTACTATACAGGTGTTGCTTCCAGATTTTTTCTTGGCAGACCAACTAACAAGCCAGGTTCAAGCGATTAGAAGCCTACAGTTCTACATTTGTTACTACGGTTGGGGAGATTACAAAATCAGAGAAAACACTTGTGCAACAAGCGATGTTTTCAAAATATTCACTTTCATCGTAGCTGCGATTCCTTATTGGTTGCGGCTACTTCAGGTATGTCTGCTATTTGATCTGATCTTTCTGTAAGATTTTAAGATCAGAAGGGCCAATATCATTTTTCCTTTTTCAATCAAGTGTGACCCACAATTGTTTTCCTTGAGTAATGTTATATTTAGAGTGAGTAAACAGAATTTCATACTCGATCTCATACTTACCAATTAAATTTTACAAGAGAGTGTAGGATCCACATGAAGTCCACTTAAAATACTAACGAATTCGTTTCCTTAATCCTGACACATGTAGTGCCAGTTCTGAGGTTTTTGAGGCTCAATTAGAACTTTTAGAATGGGACCTCTACTTATTAAAAATAGGGACATTTACTGTCGGGGGTACATTTGTTTACAATATTTGGTCATTGGGATACGTTAGTTTCCATTATAGTTGGTTGGGTATTATTATAAGGTTGGGGCTTAACAGCCGTTTGCCAGCTATACCATATGCACCGAATTACCAATAATACTCATATTTAAAATGACGAATGTACCCTTTTGTATATATAAATGTTATTTATTTATATAAAATTGTTTTTCAATTGTGTATATATATATACAGTACTGCTCTTGTGCATACCAATCCGCATTTTAAGAGTGCGGACCGAACATGTGTTCCTTGGCGGTTAGCCCAGAAAAGAGAGAGAGAGTGCCTATAATTTAGCCTATAATTTTTAGGCTCACCGTCAGGTGACACATGCCCGGTCTGCACTCTTAAAATGCGGACTGGTATGCACAAGATCAGTATATATATATATATATAAATATATATATATATATATATTGTACGGTTTATATATTATAAGAAATAAAAGTGTTTTTAAAAGAACAAGTTTTTTTCTCTTTTTGTCAAAAACAGCCAAATTTTTTTATTCAAAACAGTTAAAAATATATAAAAATTGTATTGAGAAAAGAAAACAGTTAAAAAAAGTTGTCAAAAAATGTTGAACCGTGTTTTTTATTTATTAAAAACAGTTAAAATATAAAAAAATATTAAACAATCATCATATAATTGTTTAAAAATATACAAGAGTATATATTTCCACCTAATTAATAAAGAAACTGATTTTCAGTATAACTATTTAAAGAATTTCAAAAAACGAAACTGGTTTTCAGCATAAAAAATTATTTCCACCAAATAAAAAATGTTTTCCATAAACAAAAATAACTAAATTCCAGCATAAAAATAAAAAATAAAACTGATTTTAGTTAAAAAAATTATTTCCAGAAAAAAACGTTTTCCACCAAAAAAAATGATATCCAGCTTAAAAAAAAAATTCCAGCAAAAAAGTAAAAAGTAAAAATGATGTCAGTTAAAAAAATATATTTCCAGAAAAAAAAACATTCCACCAATTGAAATGATTTTCAACTCAAAAAAATTTGTATTCCACCCAAAAAATGATTTCCAATTACAAAATAAATAATTTTCAGCAAAAAAATATGAAAATAAAAATGATTTCAGTTTAAAAAATTATTTTCAGGAAAAAAAAAACGTTTTCCGCAAAAAAAAAATGAATTTCAACAAAAGAAAAAAAATCCACCCCAAAAATGATTTCTATCTACAAAAAAAAATTTATTTCCAGCAAAAAAGTAAAAAATAAAACTGATTTGAGTTGAAAAGATTATTTCCAGAAGAAAAAATGATTTCGAACTATAAAAAATAAATTCCAGTATAAAAATAAAACCGTTTTCATTTAAAAAAATTCTTTTAGAAAAAAAAAAGCTTTACACCAAAGACAATAATTTCTACCCAAAAAAATAATTTCCAGCAAAAAAAATCCATGTCTCCAAAAAATGCATCAAAAACCGGTGAACAAACCTCCAGCCAATAATCCTCAAAATCCCAAACCTCTGGCCATCAAAAACTGCCGTAGGCGGAGAAGAAGAAATTTGAACTCCAAATCGATTCTCCACACCATCCCAAACCTCCAAATGGGAACTCCAACTCTTAGATCTGAAGTCGCCGTAAGCGTCGGAGAAGAAGCAATCGCCGGTGTGGTTATCGGAGTAGAAGATATGGGAGGAGAAAAAATCATCTGTTCAGAGAGAGAGAGAGAGAGAGAGAGGGGGGATTTTAGGGTTTTAAAAAGGTGACATTTAGATATAAGGTCATTTTAGGTAATTGACAAAAGGGGTTACAAATATTAGACGGTCGTTAGTTCAAACCGTTAAAATAATACCTAACGAACTATAATGGAAACTAGTGTACCCCAAGTGCCAATTATTATAAATAAATGTACCCCAAACAGTAAATGACCCTTAAAAAATTATCAAGGGCTCATGTTTGAAATTTAATAAACTTTTCCGCTATTTTCTGTTTTTCCTTTTCTCTGTTCAGGAGCCAGATTTATACTTTATAGAAACCAAGATTATATAGATCAGTCTAAAAATAGTTTATGGTTTTCTGTTATTCCAAAGGAATGCACTCAAAGAAAAGAGGACTATTCAATATATTATTACTTTAACTAACCCCGAAAATAACACACGTAAAGTGGAATCCAACGAAATTGCTACTGAGATTGAATAAAAAATTGCTTTAATCGTGAATACAACATGTTTAACATTGAAAGTTGGATTTAACAAAATGAAAAATGATAACATGTGCCCTAAGGTCACATGTTTTGTGCCTTAAAATAGTAAGTATCTCTGTTCCCTATTAAATGTATGTCTGAACTTTGTTCCTAGTATTTTTGGTATCTTAATGTGTGTCCTTAGGGTACATGTTATCAGAACCCTTAAAAAATTTACACAATGTCTTATATTGATCACTGGCTTTAAAAATATAAAGAAACTGTTTTATAACAAAGAATGCCATTCACACTTAGAAGCAAAATTTGACTATGTTTAAATGCAACCAACCAAGGGCAACGCATTAAAGCCACAGGCCAATTTATTTGAAAGGAACCACGACAACCAAAAGAGTAGAGAGAGACCAAAAATAGCTGAAGAGCAAAAGCGACCTATGAATTGATCCCAAGACCACACGGTTTAACTAAAAGCACAGCACCAGCTTGGCAAGAAGGCAAATTGAAAATGTATTTGAACTATATAAAAAGGGCAAATCTAGTGCACGAGGCTCCCGCCACTGCGTGGTACTGGGGGAGTTAGATGTATTCAACCTTACCTCTGCATATGCAGAGAGGCTGTCTTCGCGACTCAAACTGTGACCTCCACGTCACAATGATACAACCTTACCGTTGCTCCAGGTTCACCAGTATTTGAACTATATATCTAATATATATACAGAATTTTGGGGGCCTGAAGGCGCCGCCTCACCTGCCTTCCCTTTGGGCCATCTCTGGATACATGGTCTCATTTGTTAATTTTGCAATTAAAAATAAATCAAAATAACATTTGTCTTTTTCCCTAGTTGTTACCCATGGACTAGCCTGCACTAGCCGGTAGCGAATTTAATTGCAACTAGAAGGTTGTAACACAAATTTCATGAGAAAAAAGAAGTTCTCAAAACCATTATAATAATAATTGGTTCGAGCAATAACTATTTTAAAGCATAACACGAGTGCTTCTCCTAATTTTTAACACATGTAAAGACTTGGTACTACTGAACTCCATCAAAGCAATGTATATTTCACTTATTTAACTAGCGACAGTTTTAAAAATAAAAAAATAAAATAATCGTTAAATTAAGAAATAATACACAAATGAAGTAGTTTTCTTTTCATTCTCAGTGTCTCAGGCGCCTGTTCGAGGAGAAAGATTTTATGCAGGGGCTCAATGGGTTGAAGTATTTCTCAACAATTGTAGCGGTTTCTACCAGGTCAGCCTTCTCTCTTCCTGGAGGAGATAATTGGAAGATCGCAGCCTGGATCGCATCTGGAATTGCAGTAATCTTTAGTACATATTGGGACCTTGTTTTGGACTGGGGTCTTCTCCAACGAAATTCTAAGAACCGTTGGTTGAGGGACAAACTCCTTATCCCTCATAAAAGTATATATTTTGGAGCCATGGTGAGAAAGCAGAATACTTTATTTTCAAGAATTTTTTGTTTCAGGTTTCAAATAGTTGTAAGTTCTAACAAGGCTCGTGAAACGATATGCAGGTCTTGAATGTCCTGTTGAGATTTGCATGGCTGCAAACAGTGTTGAGGTTCCAGGTTTCTTTCTTGCATAGAGAAGCCTTAATTGCACTTATGGCTTGCCTTGAAATCATTCGTCGTGGCATATGGAATTTCTTCAGGTAATTCTTTTTATATAGACAACAAATTTTCAGTAGTCTACGAATGGAATCTTTTACATAACTTGGATGGGGTGAGGGTTTGTAGATGAATCAAATGTTTATAAGAATTTGTTTTGGGCGTGCTTGTTTGATCAGGTTGGAGAATGAGCACCTGAATAATGTTGGCAAGTACCGTGCCTTTAAGTCAGTACCGCTACCGTTTAACTATGATGAAGACCAGGACAAAGATGACTAGTGCTGTGCCCCTCAAAAATCAGACAGCCGTAGATATAGCCATATTTTCAACGATTCTTTGATTTTTTTTCCATGAGAAGTTATTACTGTATAATAACATTTGATTACTATGAGAAAAAAAAAAAAAAAGGCGGCTGAGGACCTCAACACGTGGTGAATGGTTTTTCTTTTCCTGTATGCTTAGTTGTGGTTTTTTAATTGTCCAGTGTTGGACCGGGTTATTTGAGGTTAGTTTGTAAGCCTTGTTAGTTTGGTTTGCGTGGGGTTTAGTTTGGGCTGTGTTGCAAGAGGCGTTTTTCCCTTCGTGTTTTTGACGTTTGGGCTTTTGGCTGCTTAGGCCTGCTGTAGAGTTGTGTATATTGTTGTCTGTTGTGTTTGTGCTGTTTGCCTTTTGTATTAATATGTTAATATTTTACCCAAAAAAAATATTTGATCACAAGGATGCTCTGTTTATTTTTAATTTCGCAGTTGAATGTAGCCCTGTATTCGACAGGTTTTATATAATAAATATGATTATTTTTTAAGTGTGAATTTGACTTTAATACATTACCAATTGACAAACTTAGACATAAATACACATATATTTGAAAATTAGATTTTAATACAAAACGTAAATTTTTTTGTTAATTTTTAATAGTCACATGACATTTTCAATTAAAATGATTTAAAAAAAGCCAAAAAACTCTTAAAATTAAAAAAGAAAACTTTATAGGAAACAACTGTAAAAAATTGTTTTAAAAAAATTAACCCTTCCGCACCCCTCCCCCCAAAACAAAAAAAAAAGGAAAAAAAAACTCTCCAGACTCGCATCCCCCTTACACCTCCCGGCCATCCCCTCATCAGAACACCCCTTCCCACCCACCCACCCACCCACCCACCACTGGACCCCCACCCACTCTCTCTTTACCCTACACACACCACCACTATAACTAGTCAACTAAACCCAGACATCTAAATTGCAAAACCCGAGATGTGTTTTGAGTTTTCTATTTTGACTTTAAAATTTGAAATTTATTTATAACTTTTGAGATTCAGTTTTCTATTTTCAGATTCAATATTGTTGCCGAGATTAAGTGTTGGGGTGGGGCGGAAGGAAGTGGCCAAAAATGATGATGGGTGGAGAGAGAAGGGCCTGTTGGGGTGGCTGGGTGGAGAGATAAGGGGTTGGGGTGCTGCCAGGGGTGGTTGGGTTGGGGTTTGTGTGGTTGGGGAGATATATATGTGTTTTTTGAATTAAGGTTTAAATATTGTTAAATATTTTTTATTTTTTTCTGAACAATATTTTTTACTTTTTGTCTTTTCAGTTTTCTTTATTAATTTCAATAATTTTATGGGTTTTTTAAATCATTTTAATTGAAAATGGCACGTGGGTGCTAAAACTTAACAACTTTTTTACATTTTGTATTAAAGTCTGATTTTCAAATAAATTTATGTTTAAGTCTAAATTCACCAATGAATAAAGCACTAAAGTCAGATCCACCATTTTTTAATAACTGACATACAGAGTATGTCAAAATTTCTTGTAATACACAATTTTTTAAAAAAAAATAATTCTATAAAACTTACAAATTTTAAATGTGTGTGTCTTATTTGATTTTTAAATTTTTGCAGTAAAAAATGGAAAAACTGTTTAAGTACAAAATAAAATATTTTTGTTGAGAGAAATAGGGCAGAAAGAGAATTTTAGAGAGAGAACGAGTTTTTCATTAATTGATATGTCAAAAATGTGTGTGTGTTGGTGGGGGTGGGGGTCACCTCATATTTATAGTACAAGTCGTTAGAGTCCTAATAGAAGTGGAAATCTATTTACATATAATAAATATAAATATATGTAACACAACTCTTGGGATGTGTACCATTTTCATCATTCAAGGATTGTTGACTCATTAAAATCTTACTAGGGAAAATCAATTGGGAACAAATCAAAGTGAAAGAAATGGAGTACAACTTTTGTGATCACTGAGTCCGTGTTGGACGTGCTTACAGTGGAATAAAATTTAGTTAAAGGAAAAAGAGTATAGTGCACATATGTCCCAAACAACATATTCTTGTATCCTCTCCCTTATAAGATGCTTCCCTGATTAATATGTTCAATTTGCCAGGTAGTGGAGTCGACGCATTTCAATCTCATACATAAACTTTTGAAATGTTATCTTTGGTACTGACTTTGTAAAAAGATCAGTTAGATTGTCACTTGAACGGACTTGAATGACTTCAATCTCATTTTCATCTGCAACCTGTGGGTAAAGAAGAACTTTGATGAAATATGCTTGGTTTTGTCTCCTTTAATGAATACTTATTTGATTTGTGTTATACATATTGTATTGTCTTTATAGATGACACTTGGAACATCTGTAATGGAAGACAAGTAACAATAACTAGGAATATACAGAATTAAAGATCTCAAATATACACATTCATGGCTAGCTTCATAAAGAGCTCAAATTTCAGAGTGGTTAGAAGAAGTAGTTACTAAAATTTGTTTACTAGAATACTAAAAAATAGTATTATTATTACTAAGAAATGCATAACGTGCCTGAGATATACTCTTTAGAAGATCAAAGAGATCTCTAGAATCTTCATAACGATCTCATGTTTGTGAAAACATTATTTGTGAGAACTTCAGGTTTATCAAATAAATTAATTGAGCTTTAGGTTCAATTTTATTAATATTTTGAGATTTTAAATTTTTTCACTCCATTATATCGTAACTTCAAGTCCAAATTACAAATTATTTTGGAATATTTAATGTCCCTTAACCTAAATTACAAATAATTAAAACTTCAAGTTTTGATTTATTACATATTTTATTGGAACTTCGGGTCCAAAAATTGAATAGTAATGGGAAATTTTCGACACCAAATATTATCAGGCAATTGGGAACTTTAGGACCCAAATTTTAAATAGCAATTGGGAACTCCAGGCCCTAAAAATTTATCACTGTTCTAAAAAACCCGCCTAGGCTCCGCCTAGGCACGTCTAGGCTTGAGGCTTGGGAGAAACGCCCCGCCTTAAGATTTTGACGCCTTATGCTTGGTAAAACCCTTAAGGCGTACTTTTTCTCTAAAAACAACAATGCTTTAGTGAAACGATATCGCCTTTTAAAGATTTTTTTGCAAATCGGACCATTATCTCATCCAAAATAATCAAATAGTATTTTTATTTGCAAATATTCAGATATATTTTTATGATATGTACAATTTTAGTATTTTAATAGCCTTGTTATGGTTAAAAAATATTAAAATATATTAAAAAGACCTAAACGCCTTTTCACGCCTTTTTACGCCAATGCCCGCCTAGGCTTCTAAGGCTTAAGGCTTGGCCTCCACGCCTCGATCACGCCCCGCGTTTTTTAGAACCTTGAAATTTATATAGAAATTGGGAATATCATGCCTCAATTTTAAATTGATTATTGATTACAACATGTGACAATATAAATCGAATGAAAATTTGACAGATATTCATTAAATAACTCACGAAAAATAATAACCAAATATAAATTTATATTAATCCGTATATATAAACATTTACCACCAGTAGATAATTACAAAAAAAATCACATGTTGGCAAGTGTATGAGTATTGATCAAGTTACTATAATAAAAGAAACCATGGGCATGCCGAAAAAAATATCGTAGATATTATAATTTCTTATTTATTTCCAAGGTAGTATTTGAACAAATAATAAGCAAGGTGATATCTTTTTGTTGTACACACGCACACACACACACACACACACACACACACACACACACACACACACACACACACACACATATATATATATATATATATATATATATATATATATATATATATATATATATATATACTCATAAAGGGCCAAAGTGGGTTATTTACATATATAACATCTATTCTTAAATGATAGTCAAGAAAGAGAAAAACGAAACAACAAACATGAACACTGTTAGACTTGAAAAAAAAAAAATATACCATAAATCTTTTGAAGAGAAAAACTAAATGACATATTTCAAAGAAGTAAAAAATTTGTGCACAATTCAGATGATTTTTTTTTGTGCTAATAACGTGTTTCAAAAAATAAGGCACGAAGAGAATTTTATAGAGAAACATAGTTTCTCATTAATTGGTGTGACAATAATTGTATGTGTGTGGGGTGGGGTGGGGTGGGGTGGGGGGTAGGGGGTAGGGGGTCACACTTTATTTATAATACAAGTTGGTAGAGTCTTAATCAGAGTGGACATCAACTTAAATATAATAAACACAAATATTTATAATGATTGTATAATTTCAGTGTAAAACCAACCTATTCATGAAATTTAAAGTCAATGATCTAACGGCTCCATCGAACACAAGTTTGTCAATTCCACTAGGCAAATGACTTTAGTAAGGGCTTTTTAAAGTAAGCAATTGTGCTACACCACGTTGTGTATCTTATGTGCAAACTATATGGAATGATAAATAGATTTCAAGATCACCATGAAAGAGCTATATGGTGTTAATAGAGTTAGTTGGTAGTTAAATCAGTCGAGTGTTAACTGAGTTTTTTAAGGTTATTAGAGTGTATTGGCAAGTTGATGTAGTTTTCTAATTAACCAATTTATTTAATTTTAGATTTGAATGTATAATTAATTAGATTGTATTTGTCATTGGGATATCTTTGAAATGAAATAATAATTCAGTTTTCTCTCATTACTTTAATCTATCTACCTCTTTTCTTTTCTATCCCATCTTCAATTATATTATTTTATTCCTAAATTCTACGATCAGTTTGTTTAATTAATTCCTTAGGAGAAAGCATCTAGACATGGCACAAAAATTAGTATCAGAACATGATCTTGGCCACCATATACAAGAAATGCGAGTATCTCTCTCTCAACGGTTATTTCTTTCCTCTTTCATTTTCTTTTGATTTGTTCTTTATTCTCCTTTCCCTATAATTCTTCTCAAGTTCTTATACTTATTTCCTTCTTCACCATTTTAAATTCATATTTAATCTCTTTCTCATTGTAATACCCTATTATTACCTTAACTCTCTTACTCCCTTTGTTATTTTTCTCCTCCAAGTATTATATTTTAACCAAAAATTCTTCTTTTCTCCCTCTATTTTGTTTTTTCCAAAATTTATTTTCTTCATCAAACATAATCTGAAAATTTAATTGTGCAAGTAAAGAACCAATTTTCAGCAAATATAGTTTACTAATATTGATTGTGAATTCAAGAAAGGGCCAAATATGTGTTGGAATGAAATGAAAGAGGCTCTTAGGGATGCAAGGAACGAGATGTAAAAAATACTTGAAGATAATCATAGGAAAATGAAAAACTATTCTTTAGTTAATCAAGCCTCTACGATGGAAGACTACCAGAATAAATTTAAAGAACAAAGGGATAGCATGATGCAAAAGAACAAAAAAATGAATGGAAAATATTTTGTGTCTAGATTTATTAAAGGTCGTAAGAAGGAAATTGGAGAAACGGTGGAGATCTTTAGGCCCAATAAACTCTCCCATGCCATTAGTTTAGTATGCTACAAGAGACTATATTGGGATTCAAGGCTAAAGAGGAAAAAATAAATGGTAAACTCCATGAGGATGCTTATTACATTCCATTGAAAAATGTTCATATTTTTCAAGAAAAAATTGTGCTAGAATTTTCTTCTTGTGAAAGATTTAAAGTTGTTCCTCTTCCACCAACTGAACTTGTTGAAATATGTTAGTGTAAATTAATCACAACTAAGAAATTCCAGATAACAATCAAAAGATGAATAATAAAAATGCCAATCACATAACACATAAATATACGTGGTTTGTCAAATTACCTACGTTCATGGAGAGGTCATTGTATTCTTATTAGTTTCTCTCCAAGTTTCGAAATTACATCTCCATTGGCCCTGGGGTGTGGGCTGTTTTTATAGTTGTTTAAAATTTTAGTGATTGAATAAGCCAAGGAATTCCCTTGGCTTGAGATAAACTCGTGTGGTGATTACCTGAATATCTCGTTCGAGATTTTGGGTAACCGATATGAGTTAATCGTGATTGCCTTGTAATTATCCACGTGATAAATATTGGTATTAATCCTTTTTACTAGTAAGTTGGGCCGAGCCTAATGCCGTTGGGCTTGGTCGTCGAGTCCTGAATTGGACCCAATTATATTTTGATCCCCATAAAACTTGAAGAATATGTTTTTGGTGGGTCTAATGGGCTGGAAAAAAGTTGCGATGAAAGAAAAAAAGAATGGGATTCTTCTACAACTTGCAATCAAAGGTTGTATCACCTTGAATAAAAGTATGACACATAATTTTGGGAAAATGGTGTTATACAATAGAGTTGGAATGTTTGGTTTCTCAACCTTAAAGGAGTTGTCGATGCAACCAATGTGTCACATGGAACAATATTTGTGGGTAATAAAGCTTGCGAGGGGTGTTTTATTTACGGGAACTAATATCTTTAAAATTAATGCAATCCATTGAGGGAAGCAGTTCACAATTGTTCAAAAAAATATTCATTTTCTTCCTCTTTGTATTTGATTGAGGAGAGGTGGTGTTAGTAGGTTAAAACCCTCAATCCTTGAGGACAAGGATTTTTTTAAGGAGGAGGGAATGTTAGGATCACCATAAAAGGTTTATATGCTATTAATAGATTTAGTTAATAATTAAATTAGTAGTGCTAATTGAGTTTGTTAAGGTTGTTAAAGTGTATTGGCAAGTTGCTGTAGTTTGTTAGTTGGTCATTTAGTTTGTTTTTATATTTGAATGTATAAATACTTAAATTGTATTTGTTTTAAGGATATATTTAAATTGAAACAACAATTTAATTTTCTTTCTATACTCTAATCTCTATCTTTTTTTTTCTATTCCATTTTCAACTTTATTCTTCTATTCCTAAATTCTGCACTCAATCTGTATGATTAATGCTCAACAGAAGTCATCTAGCCATGGAATGACAATACATCATTCCGCAAATTACATAAAATGCTAAATGAGCGCTTTGCAGGTCGTCATTGATGCAAATATCTCAATCACACATAAGATATGATAGACAACACATTTATACTTTCCCGTCTTAAACCAATATAAAAAATTACCTAACAATGTTTATAGAAATTAATTTCCTTATACTCTGGGATGGATGCACAATAGGGCGAGGAAGGGAAAAGTCCCCTCTCGAGTTTCGATTTTTTTTTAAGGGTATTATATGTAAAGATAGAAAGTTATAGGCACAAATAGTGAGATTTTTGCAACTTCAGGGTGAAAAAATGTAATAAGTTTGTATAAAACTCGAATTAAAGCTATAGTTTGTCTAAAACTCGAATTAACCCTAAAACAAATTCGCCTCAAGGCCTCCCTCCCCCGAACCCCTAAACACCATGAAAAACTTTGCCCCCCTCACCAAAAATCCTGAATCCGTCATTGCTTGTACTTTAACCAAAATCGTAAAATTATCGTGGCCTATGCTACAAAAGCATAGAAACATTAGTTGATAAAAGTAGGAATAATTTGACTTGCCCCTAATACAATATCGTTGTAATACATAAATTCGATGATTTCAGATTTCAAACTTAGTCCTTCTAGCACGAGCAAATGAGGAATTGGATGTCGCAAAGTCAAATATCCTGATAAAATATAATTAACAAGTCCCACTATTTATCTTCCTAACGTAAAATTTTCAATACAAGTCAAAATGAATATTCAAAAGGTTTGTTTAAGAAATAAACTGTAATTGTAATCGCAATTCAAATACAATAACACATTACAACAAAATCTAATATCCATCCTAGACATATCTTAAAATCCAAAATATAAACCACAAGATGAAATTCTAATAAACGGACAGGAGTAGGTCATGCACAAAATGTGTAGTGTAAATACCATGTGTCCAGTTTTTAATTTAACAAAGTTCTTAGTTTCATGAGCCTATAAATGTATGTAGCGCTATGGGATTAATATATTAAAACTAGTATGTAACCCGCGTGATGCGCGGGCGCCTTATTATATTTTTAGTTTCATCATTTTCGATATTAATATACATACAAATAAAGGTATATATTATGGCAAACTCAAATATGGAGACCTAGCCAGTCCTATAATTGCTCAGTGTGTGTATGGTATTATATTTATTTTGTTTTTAAATTAGATATATATTTTATTCAAGTCGTGTCATTTTTATTATTTATTATTTTAGGGTCTTTATTTTTAGTATTTTATTATTCTATGTATATATTGTATGTAGGTGGAATAAAAAAATAGTTTTATTATTATTCTATGTATATATTTTTAGTATTTTATTATTATTCTATGTATATATTTTATTATTCTACACATTTAATTTCTAAATAGTGGAATAAAAAAAATTAAAAAAAATCCTTTTTTACTTAAAAAGTTGAACAAGCAAATCCTAAAGCCCAATTTATAAAAAGAACATGAAATATAAAACAAGAAATATCAAATTCCATACATTCATTAGATCAATTATTTGTGACCATTATGTGAGAATAGACCATACAATCACGATTGCTATTTTCATTTTTTTAGACTCAAACGACATATTAAAATTTTGAATATTGACAAAGTAATTTGACCCAAGAGTATTACAATATAAACGATATCATACCACCATCAAAATCGTCCAATTGAACAACATCATATTCCTCTAAGAAGAAAAAAAATGTACTCAGTAAATCCCCAAGTAGGGCTGTAAAAGGATATTCGAAAATCCGCATCCGTCCGATATCCGAATCCAAATTTGCGGATATTTATTCGAAAATATAGAAACGAAAACGAATATGGATACTCTATAAAAATATCCGAGAAAATGGATACGGATACGGATAATACTAGTATCTGACATGGATAATCCGTATTCGATGCGGAGTATCCATTTTATCGGATATTCGTTTTACCGGATATCCGTATCCTCAAACATATGTTTAAAATATTACTAGTAATATTAGTATTAGTATTACTAATAAATAAATATTAAAAAAAACTTAATCGTTTATTCCCCAAAACAAAATAAACACATACTCCACTCAAAACAAAAACACCCTAAAGTTATTATTTTATTGGGTATATTATAAAATGTCGTGTATTATTATTTTATTAGGTATATTATCATTGAGTTACACTAAAGTTACAATGCACCCTATCACACAACATACACCGACTAAAGAACATATACTCCACTCAAAAAAAAAAATTCGTTTCATTTCTATTTCGTACAAATAAGAGAAAAGAAACTCTCATGTGGTTGTTCGTTAGTTTTCTTAATTATAAATAAATGTAAGAGAGAAACAGAAAAGAATGCAAGAGAGAAAAATAATAGAATGTAAGAAAGAAACAGAAAAGTAAAGAGATGATTTTGATTGTGATGAGAACTAAAGTTAACAACATGTATATTATATACAAAATCAAAATGTATACTTATTAAAATAAAAATATCAGTATGTTTTGAAGACAAAAGGTCCATGAGGTTATCATTCTCAATAAATTTGATTAATCTAAAAGGTGCATATTTATTTCTACTGGCATGGAATGCGACTGTTATTTTTTTTGGATGGTTTTAAACTTATATGGTTGTAAATTATGGATGAATTTAAGCCATATTATCATTATGGAATGATACTATTATTATGGAAACCATAATTGTTGATATTAGGAGGCAATAATTTTGTTATATATTTATTTGGATTGGATTAGATTTCATTGGATTGAATATTTTAATTGTTACTTTTTGCGATGGTTAAATAATGTAAACGGATACGGATATTATCCGAATCCGAGGTATCCGAGCGGATACGGATATGGATAGTTGTTTTAACTATCCGGACGGATATGTATATGGATACGGATAATATATTCAGATAGCGGATACGGATATGGAAAACATGGTATCCGATATGTATCCGTCCGTTTACCACCCCTATCCCCAAGGATATTATTCTTTTAAAAAATACATATATCAAAGGAAGATAAAAATTTACATGCATTGTTGATGGAAAGCCTTATCAGGGTTATTGCGATCAATTACAAAATGGTGAGGGAAATCATGTGGCATTTCTAGGGCAGAAAACCATGCCTCATTGAAAACTCTCACAACTTCTTGGTTTATAATTGCATTGCCTTTTGCTATTAGGTGCAACCCATCATAGAGTATTTTTTTTCCTTCCAACCCTCAATTTCTTGCGTATTAGACCATAAATCAATGGAAGGGAGACCTAATTCCTTTGCTAACCCAAGGCACTATTTTGCATAAACTCCTGTCACTTTGTTCGACCAATCTAGAAGTTCCATCATTTTATCACCATATACAAGCTGTGAAAATTCTCTCCGCCCTTCCTCATAGATTGGTGGTGGAGTTATTAGAACAATAAGCATGGTAGGGAAACATTCCTTTAAATAAGAAATAATTTTTCTATGATTCTCCTTATACTCTTCAATAGGCACATGTTGCCGATCACTGTTCCTCCCCAAAAGGGCTGCGTTGTTAGCCCCCCCAAAATTGTAGCAGCAACAGGTGTTGTGGAGCTGAGAGGGAAAAGATGATGCAACAGGAAGAGAGCCCAACGAGTATTGTAACCACCATATCTGTCTGGTCTAAATGATTTCTCCCAATCATGATTATTATTCCTTCTTCTTTTAATGTAGTCGTTACACATTCTTTTAGGCACATTTGTAACTTAAGAACATTACCATCCAATAAATAAAGTGTATTAGGTTATGACTTGTAGACTTTTGAAATTCAAAAGTTACGACTTATAGACTTATAGACGTTTGAAATTCAAAAGCCATTCGTGGGTTATATATATGCAGTAGAGAATGGAATATGCATTAATGACAACATTAAACTTCTACTACTATCGTATTAGAGGTATAACTAGTTTGTAACCCGTGCGATGCGCTGGCGTGCATGTAAAAACAAAATATATATGTATTTTCATAGTTAATGTAATTAATTAAATTTAAATGACGTATTATTTATCATAATAGAAAATTAAATGCATAACTAAAAGAAGAAATTCAATTTATTGAATTAAGTCAAACTCATAATGCATTTTTTATTGATCTGAAAAAACGTATTGAGCAATAAATAAAAAAGGACAACGTCATTATGATAAAAAATATTGAAATTGTTCTCGTTTTGAGCACTAAACGAAAAGGAGAATGTCATGATGAATTCAAAGAGAGAAATTCTTCAGTAATCTCTAAGTTTGTAACTCCCTCAATCCTTGATTTGTATTCCTTTGCATTTGCAAATTAATGAAATGTAGGTGAAATAGTTTTTAGTATATTTAAAAAGTAATATAATGTAAAAATGTATATAATTTAATGTAAGTTAACTCATATAATTACACTTGTAAGATTTGATTCTCTTTGAACATTTTATGTGGATGCCGCCATCGATATTTTCTGCAACACTTTCATGAATGGATATGTTAGCGTCCTGCAATACATTGTCGATTTGAATAAATTTTTAGTAAATATCAAATTAATTTTTCATGTTACTATTCCCAATATATGCATTTAATAAGCGTAATTATAAATTTTTGCGAGCAACTGAAAGGTTATTGAAGCAAAGTAATATACTTTTATAAGTTAAGCATTTATTCGAAGGATTAAAATATCAAATAAGCTTCGCATCTTAACATTTATTTCATTCCTGATATGAAGGAAAACATAGGTTTTTAACTGAATTAGGCAGTCCCTGAGTACTGTACATGTTGGATAAATTTCAATATAATATAATAATTTTATTATATTAATTGATGTTTTATTTTAATCTTTAGTTGTTAATATTTTATTATATTATTGGTGTTTTAATTTAAACATAGTTTTTTTTTAGAAGGTAGAAACATGAGCAAATGGGTGTGAAAGATATGGGAATGCTCAAAATCCCATATTGTCCCACATTGGAAGAATACTACAAAAAGTAGTGGTATATCAACTAAAGGACAACTAAGATTCTTAGTTGACAAGTCAAATAAGAGGCTATGATCCTACGCATCGCGGTGGTGCTTAAGTGCGACACGAGACACGCGAAAGGGCGATTGGGTGACTTAGGGCGCATTGCGCGCTTTGACGTGCACTTGGCACTCGATCCAACGGTTTCTGAGTCACTACATGAAGATCTGTGACTGTTGAAGAACAGTCACATAAATAGCTATAAAAAGAGTTTTAGGCCTCTGTTTTGGACACCGAAAATTGCTAATTTCTCCTCTCTCCGTCCTCTATATTTTGGCATTATCAAGTTACAAATTCAGAGTGTTCTCGGTTTGATCAAACAGTACATAGTTTGAATCAAACAACTGTTCATACAATGCATTGTATCTTGAAGGCAGATTCTATAAAACCCATAGTGTACTCGCGGTTCTGTATCTGTCTCAATCGGATTGGGAGAAATTTTGCCTAAAAGAAAGCGTTCCAAGAACGTGCCTTGCAAAAATTAATTAATATATTTCGTTCTTTCCATAACAAAACTCCAACAATTTTTAGGCAAAAATATTCTTATTACTCCACTCAAATGGAAGGAACTGTGGCACAATCTATCCAAGTCATGACTAAAGACTTAATCCGACTCGACCATTTTGATGGCAGAAATTTCACCCGCTGGTAAGAGAAAGTTATGTTCTTCCTCACATCACTAAAACTTGCATACATTCTAGATGATAACCTTGAAAAAATTCCTGAGTCGGACCCCGAAGAAATAAAGCAAAAACGTGTGAAGAGGAAAGAAGACGAATTTATGTGTCGAGGACACATCGCTTTGTCTCAAACTGTTTATGGCGCTCATCGAATGATTTCGACGACAAAGGAATTATGGAAGGCTTTGGAGACAAAGTATCAAAATGAGGAAGCGAGCAACCGTAAGTTTCTAATTTCAAACTATATGAATTTTAGAATGAGTAATGATAAATCTGTCGTTGCACAAGCACATGAACTCCAACAAATTGTTGGTGACCTTAGAGTTGTTGGTATTAATCTTCAAGATGAATTTTAAGTAGGGGTGATTGTTTCAAAACTTCCATCCTCTTGGAATGGCTTTAAGAAGAAAATAAATCATGATGAAAAGACTTATACTATGGAATCCCTTCTTTGTCACCTTCATATTGAAGATGATACTCGTATTAGAGAAAAGAAGGATGAACAAGGTGAGGGTCATTCAAAATCTAATATGGTTGAGGATAAAAAATCCAAGATTACCAAAGACTCAAAATTTAAAGAAAAGAATGATTCAAAATTCAAGAACCAAGGTGCAAATAAGAAAAAGAAGGGAAAATGTTTCTTCTGTGACAAACTGGGCCATTATTCTTGAGAATGTCGTCATAAAAAGAAGGCATTTAAGGAAAAACAAGGGTCGAAGGAAACCAACAATGTTGAAGATCTTATTGCTACTGTATGCGAAGCAAATTCAATTGATAATGAAAGTGGATGGTGGCTGGATACTGGCGCAATGGTCCACATATGCAAAGACCGTTATTCATTCAAAACATATCAAGAAATTGATGGAAATAAGTGAAGATGGCAAATAATCTTCGCACCAATGTAGTTGGAAAATGCACAGTGGAATTGAAGTTAACTTCTGGAAAGACACTTACTCTAATTGATGTACTTCATGTACCTGATATGTGTAAAAATCTTGTGTCTGGGGACCTTCCCAATAAGAGAGGTTTAAAACTAGTGTATGAGTCTGATAAGTTTGTCTTGTCTAAGAATGGCCAATTTATTGGCAAATGGTACTCTTGTAACGACATAATCAAAATTAATGTAATCATTGATATTAGTTCTGCTTATATGGTTGAGTCTATTTCTTTATGGCATAGTAGATTAGGTCATGTGAATTATAAAAGTATAAAAAATATGGCTAATCTCGGCTTAATCTCGGATTGTAAATTTGATAACCTTTCTAAATGTGAAATTTGTGCTCAATCTAAGATAACTAGAAAGTCTTGAATTAGATATTGTTAACAAAAGCAATTAAGAACATTCAATCAAATTTTACATGCGATTTTTAACGTGGTAAAACCCTAAAATAAGAGAAACATCCACGACCCCCTCTACGGAGCAAAACAAAAATCCTCTAAAATCATAAGGCACAAGTTATAGCACGAAGAATGCAATACAAGATCCTAAATTTAAGCTTAGAAAATTACCTACACGAGTTACTCCATTCTCAAAGGCTTATGACTTGATATGATCTTTCGCCCGCTACTTCCTTGCTTTTTCCTCGTCCACTTGATTATAGCAGCTCAAAAAATAATATATCTCACCAAGAACCACTATATCTTAGTGTTCGTGTGAGATTGAAAGTGTTTGTGAATTAATCTAAATGCAAAAATGCATCTCACATCTCTCAATAAATTTATACAACAAATTCCTACGAATTACAATTCAATTCTATATGATATGCAAATAATTTCAAATCTATTTTGAATAATATACTTCAACAAATTTCAGATCTGACAAAAAACATTATATCAAAGTTTGTTTCAAAAATTATTTATGTTCAAACTTATTTCACCAATTTGTGAAATTATATTTTGAAATAAAAAATGTATTTTCAGATCTGAATATATACACAACATGAAGTCTTACGCTTCAAAATTTATTTGAAATCACAATGTTGGATCAAAATAATAACAATAATGAGATCTAAATAGACAAATATAAAGAACCTAAAAAAAATTCTATGTGAAAAATATGGCTCTTAGAAAGATATATAATTGAAGAGGTCTTCTACACAACAAACCAAGAACACACCATCTCACATAAACCTCAAGTGTTTGACTCTAAAAAGTGGGTTTACGGTATGTACACAATCAAAGCGTTTGGTGTATTTGGTTTGGAGAAAAAACGTGTAAGAAGTAAGGGTTTGATTTCGGTTTTTGACGTCCCTCTAGAAGTTCTGACTTGCTCTCGGTCGGAGATGAGTTCTCTGTTCTCCGTTCTCTCTCTCTCTCTCGCATTTTTTTAGTAAAAATTAATCAAAAATAAATAAATAAATAAACTTGAAAATATATATATATATATATTTTTTTTTATCTGGAAATTTCCAGATTCGTTTTTTTAGTAGATATATAAAAAAAAATTGATTCATAAGTGTGCTTTTTTTTTTTTTTGGTTAAATACACCACTAGTGCGTGCGTCATTTTTTTTTCTTTTCTTTCTTTTGGGTGTATGTGTCGCACTTTACGTTTGGTGTAGTTTTTTTTTTCAGGAGCATATTAAAAAAAAAGGTGACGAAAAATTCGAAAAAGTGTTCAACGGTGCGCGAACGCGAAGAAAAAAATTGTGCAATCTTGCCACGGGTACAAGGAACTCTTGGGGACAACTGAAACATAGGCGGCGTTTCCCTCCGATCGACGTCAAGTTAAACTTCGGCCCGGCGTAAACAAGTGACCATAAAAAGTCCACACCGGAGGTACGTTTTTTTTGGGTGCTCCTACGTGGTTTAATTTCGCATTTAATTTAGCACGTTGCATAAATTGACTTAAGGGAAAAACTCGTGTGAAAGATAAGGTGGGGATTTCATCACCTCTCCTTGGCCCGAAAATCACTAATTATCCAAGCATTTGCATATCCCGAACCATCACATTTAATTTAAAATCAATTAGACATTGGCCTTAGTATATCACATAGCTCATACCCCTTAACAAGTCTAGAGTTCAAAGCTACTCCAATGCGAACTTGTCAAATCAATTTTGTTTCACCTTATCTAGGATTGGTGGTTTTTAACGTGTCTTCGTACCGACCACCTACCTGGAGGAAAAAAATGGGTTTTGAGGCGATAACCGTAGTTGGTCGTCTTTTAAATTCTCACTTGTCAAAGAGTAGGAGCTGTCTAATTAGGGAGATTAATTTGGAGACCCTTGCTGTCATCGATTAATCTCGAGAAAACTAGATTTTAGAATTGAAATTCCCCTCACCTAAATTAGATAATTCAATTTGCTGTGTGTTAGCTAGGAATTACGTGGTTTGAGTCAAATATTATTTTTCATCACATTAAAAAAAAAAAATTTGAGTGAGCTGAGTGTATGCGAAGTTGGTTTCGAAATCATACCGGTCGTTTGTCGAGTGTGGAGTCCAGCATTCCCGATACCTACGTAGGTAGATTTTCGATATTCACCGAGATGGGAGACGAGTTAGCACCACGTGCCCTTAAAGATTACCATTATCCAACTAGGTCTAGTCAGCGTTCATGCATACTTCTCCCCGATCACAATGCAAACAATTTCCAATTCCATTCGGGAACAATCCAACTGTTGCCCGTGTTTCGGGGTACTGAAAAAGAGGATCCGTACCTTCACGTGCGTGAATTTGAAGAGATATGTGGGACCATTAAGTACCAACAACTCTCCGATGAGATTGTTAAGCTTAAATTGTTCCCGTTCTCATTGAAAGACAAAGCTAAGAGTTGGTTTAACTCGTTAAAACCCGAATTAATCACCACTTGGAACCAAATGAGTGTCACCTTCCTATAACAATTCTTTCCTAACCAAAATACGGCGTCGATACGTCACGCCATCAACACATTTAGCCAAAAGGAGGGAGAAGCATTGTGGATGTATTTGGAGCGATTCAAGGACTTATTGCTGCAATGTCCACACCATGGGATTGATATGGGATGCCAAGTCCAAATTTTATATGAGGGGTTCGATTGTAACACCCGAACTATGCTCGAGTCACTATGTAATGGTGATTTTATCGAGAAGAGTGAGGTTGATGCGTGGGTATTTCTAGAAGCCATAGCCAAAAAGTCCCAGCGATGGACACCTAATAAAGAATCTAGAGCCACCACCTCCAATGAGGGTTTCGCTCACCAAGTCGAACAAAGTTATGATTTAACTGCCAAAGTGGCCACATTAGCCCGACGTTTAGAAGCTTTAGAGATGAGCAAAGAGGGCAATCGAAGCGCACCTATGGCCGTTCAACATATAGGTTCCCCTATGTGTATACTTTGCGATGCATTCGACCATTTAGTTGAGAATTACCCACCCTTCCGGTCCACAAGGCACTCACCGAGAAAGCCGATGCCCTCTACCAAAATAGGCCAAAGTACGACCCATATTCCAATACATACAATTCGGGATGGCGAGACCACCCCAATATTTCATGGTCCAAGGGTTAATACCAAGGAAGTGGAGGTCAATCTTCCGATAACCCACCCCTTGTTTCCAGAAGAATGTCACTACACTCTCGAATCCCTCATCCCAAAAGATTCAATCTTTAGAGGATTCGATGAAACTTCTTGCCCAAAGTACCCTTCAATTCCAGCAAACCACGCAGAATGTCCTCTAATTTACCCAGCAAAGCATGCACGCGAATACGCAATACATTACCAAACTCGAGGTCTAAATGAGCCAACTAGCTAATGCGTTGAGTGAGAGGAATAAGGGAACATTCCTGAGTCAGCCCGAACCCAATCCAAAGAGTAACATGCCAAGGGGTTAATTTCTTATTCAAGACGACATGAGCGCATCACACCCCCAAGAGCATGCAAAAGCCATCATCACGCTTAGGTCTGGCAAGGAAGTAGAGACAAATATTTCACCACCTACCGAGAGTGAATCCGAGAAAGGTAAGGTGAAGGAAAATCCACCCGTGTCTCCAAATTCATCCTCACCATTACCTTTCGAGCCATCTGTGGAGACCTATGTCCCAAAAGCTCCATTTCCACAGCGTTTGGTGCCACAAAAGAAAAAGGCGCAAGTTGATAAGATGTTGGAAGTATTCAAGCAAGTACAAATCACTATCCCACTGCTTGATGCTATTCAACAAGTCCCATCCTATGCTAAATTTCTGAAGGACCTTTGTACCTTCAAGAGAAGCACTAATGTACCCAAGAAAGCTTTTCTCGCCGAGCAAGAAAGCTCGATCATTTCTTATCGTACTCTCATCAAGTATAAGGATACCGGTACTCCGACGATCTCTATCAAGATAGGGAAGCACCTCATCGAGAAAGCACTTCTAGATTGAGGAGCAAGCATGAATCTTCTGCTGTATACCATATACGAGAAACTAGGTTTGGGGGAATTGAAACCGACCAGGATTACCTTGTCCTTAGCCGATCGTTCTGTGAAAATCCCGAGAGGTATTATTGAGGATGTCCTAATTAAAGTGGGTGACTTTATATTTCCTGTCGACTTTGTTGTCTTGGACACCCAACAAGTGCAAAAACCTATTGCACAAATCCCTGTTATTTTGGGTCGTCTTTTCCTCACCACATCTGATGCCGTCATTAGGTGTCGGAGTGGCCAATTGAACCTATCCTCTGGGAACATGACCATAGACCTTAATGTGTTCAATTTGGCCAAACAACCACCCGATGACGATGAACCCGTGGATGTCGACATGATTGATAGTATTGTCCAAGAGACTTTCGAGAAAACTTATAATGACAACCCTTTAGCATCTTGTCTTGCCTTTTTGGGTCCGAAGTTGATGTCGAACAGTCCATCGAAGAAGTCAATTCCCTCCTCGACTCCGCCCCTATCACGGAAGTAAGAAATTGGAAGTCTAAACCCGAGCCCCTCTCACTTTCCTTATCACCTATTCCACCCTCGATTGAGAAAGCTCCCGAGCTTGAATTGAAGCCACTGCTTGAAACGCTCAAGTATAGGTTCTTAGGACCTTCTGAATCCTTACCTATTATCATCGCGTCTGGCTTAGACAGAGAACAGGAAGATAAACTGTTGCATGTTCTCAATGAACACAAGGAAGCCATAGGACGGACCATAGCCGACATTAAGGGGATAAGTCCCTCGGTGTGCATGCAAAGGATACACTTAGAAGACAATGCTAAAAATTCCCATGAAGCACAACGTAGACTTAATCCCAATATGAAAGAGGTCGGTCGAGATGAGGTGCTAAAATTGCTCGATGCGGGTATCATTTACCCCATCTCTGATAGCCAATGGGTCAGTCCCGTTCAAGTGGTCCCTAAGAAATTCAGTGTTATGGTGGTGAAAAATAACGATGATGAGTTAGTACCCACTAGGATTCAAACCGGTTGGCGAGTGTGTATTGATTATTGGAAGTTGAACGCGGTTACAAGGAAGTATCACTTTCCCCTTCCTTTCATAGACCAAAGGCTAAAGAGATTATCCGACTATCCATATTATTGTTTTCTCGACGGTTACTCCCGCTACAATCAAATTACCATCGCTCCGGAGGATCAAGAGAAAACCACCTTAACTAGTCCATTTGGTACTTTTGCCTACCGACGCATGCCCTTTGGGTTATGCAATGAGCCCGCCACCTTTCAGCGGTGCATGATGAGTATCTTTTCCGATATAGTGGAGCAGTTTCTCGAAGTCTTTACGGATGATTTTTCTGTATTTGGGTCTAGTTTTGATGAGTGCCTCCATCACCTCACCCTCGTTCTAAAGAGGTGTAAGGAAAAGAACCTTGTACTTAATTGGGAGAAGTGTCACTTTATGGTCAAACAAGGCATAGTGCTAGGTCACATCATTTCTAACAAGGGTATTGAGGTCGATAAAGCTAAAATAGATCTCATTGCTAATCTCCCACCACCTAAAACCGTGCGTGAAGTTCAGTCATTCTTAGGACATGCCGGTTTCTATCGACGATTTATTAAGGATTTTAGCAAAATCTCTCGCCCCTTGTGTAATCTTCTTGCCAAGGACACACCCTTTGAATTCACAGATGAATGCCTTCAAGCCTTTGAAAGGCTAAAGAAAGAATTGACGTCTGCACCTATTATGAGACATCCCGATTGGAATCAACCATTTGAGATCATGTGTGACGCTTCCGACTATGCCATAGGTGCGGTTGTAGGTCAGCGTAATGAGAAACTTCCTCACGTCATCTATTATGCTAGTAGGACTCTTAATGATGCCCAATTGAACTATTCCACGACTGAAAAAGGGTTCCTCACTATTGTTTTTGCCCTTGAGAAGTTTAGGTCTTACTTGATAGGATCCAAAGTTTCCATTTTCACCGATCACTCAGCCCTGCGATACCTTTTGTCTAAAAAGGATGCTAAGGCCCGTCTCATTAGGTGGATCCTATTACTGCAAGAGTTTAACCTTGAAATTCGGGATAAGAAAGGGTGTGAGAATGTAGTGGCCGATCATTTGTCTAGGTTAACCATTGAATCTTCCGCTAACCTGTTGCCACTAAATGAGTCCTTTCCTGATGAGCAACTGATGCTTGTTTCTCAGCTTCCATGGTTCGCCGATATTGTGGACTATCTTGTTACAGGTGAAATGCCACTACATTGGTCTAAGCAAGATTGTTCCAAATTTTTAAAGGAAGCCAAGTATTTATTTTGGGATGACCCGTATCTTTTCAAGTATTGTCCCGATCAAATCATTCGAAAGTGTGTCCCTGATCATGAGATTCAAAGCCTAATCTCTTTCTGCCATGACCAAGCCTGTGGAGGTCATTTCAGTGCTAAAAAGACCGCTGTAAAAATCTTGCAGTGTGGATTCTATTGGCCCACTATTTTTCGTGACTCGAATGATTACAGTAGGAGTTGTGACCGTTGCCAATGGTTAGGAAAGATCACACGTAGGAATATGATGCCCTTAAATCCCATTCTGATTATCGAGGTTTTTGACTGTTGGGGCATTTATTTAATGGGTCCATTCCCAAATTCCTACGAAAATCTCTACATTCTTTTGGTAGTTGATTATGTGTCTAAGTGGGTAGAAGCCATACCGCGTAGGACGAATGATCGCCACGTTGTAGTCAAATTCATTCGAGAAAATATTTTCTCCCGTTTCGGCACGCCTCGAGCCATCATTAGCGATCAGGGAACCCATTTCTGTAATCGATCCTTCGAGAGTCTTATGAAAAAGTATTCGGTCATGCACAAAGTAGGATGTTCTTATCACGCTCAAACCAATGGTCAAGTGGCGTTTTGAGGCGATAATCGTAGTTGGTCGTGTTTTAAATTCTCCCTTGTCAAAGAGTAGGAGCTGTCTAATTAGGGAGATTAATTTGGAGACCCTTGCTGTCATCGATTAATCTCGAGAAAATTAGATTTTAAAATTAAAATTCCCCTCACCTAAATTAGATAATTCCATTTGCTGTGTGTTAGCTAGGAATTACGTGGTTTGAGTCAAATATAATTTTTTATCACATTAAAAAAAAAAAAATTGAGTGAGCTAAGTGTATGCGAAGTTGGTTTCGAAATCATACCGGTCGTTTGTCGAGTGTGGAGTCTAGCATTCTCGATACCTACGTAGGTAGATTTTTGATATTCACCGAGATGGGAGACGAGTTAGAACCACGTGCCCTTAAAGATTACCTTTATCCAACTAGGTTTAGTCAGCGTTCATGCATACTTCTCCCCGATCACAATGCAAACAATTTCTAATTCCATTCGGGAACAATCCAACTGTTGCTCGTGTTTTGGGGTGCGGAAAAAGGGGATCTGTACCTTCACGTGCGTGAATTCGAGGAGATATATGGGACCATTAAGTACCAACAACTCTTCGATGAGATTGTTAAGCTTAAATTTTTCCCGTTCTCATTGAAAGACAAAGCTAAGAGTTGGTTTAACTCGTTAAAACTCGAATCAATCACCACTTGGAACCAAATGAGTGTCACCTTCCTACAATAATTCTTTCCTAACCAAAAGACGGCGTCGATACGTCATGCCATCAACACATTTAGCCAAAAGGAGGGAGAAGCATTGTGAATGTATTTGGAGGGTTCAAGGACTTGTTGCTTCAATGTCCGCACCATGGGATTGAGATGGGACGCCAAGTCCAAATTTTATATGAGGGGTTCGATTGTAACACCCAAACTATGCTCGAGTCACTATGTAATGGTGATTTTACCGAGAAGAGTGAGGTTGATGCGTGGGTATTTCTAGAAGCCATAGCCAAAGAGTCCCAGTGATGGGCACCTAATAAAGAATCTAGAGCCACCACCTCCAATGAGGGTTTCGCTCACCAAGTCGAACAAAGTTATGATTTAATTGCCAAAGTGGCCACATTAGCCCAACGTTTAGAAGCTTTAGAGATGAGGAAAGAGGGCAATCGAAGCGCACCTACAGCCGTTCAACATGTAGGTTCCCCTACGTGTATACTTTGCGATGCATTCGACCATTTAGTCGAGAATTACCCCACCCTTCCGGTCCACAAGGCACTCACCGAGCAAGCCAATGACCTCTACCAAAATAGGCCAAAGTATGACCCATATTCCAAAACATACAATTCGGGATGGCGAGACCACCCCAATCTTTCATGGTCCAAGGGTCAATACCAAGGAAGTGGAGGTCAATCTTCCGATAACCCACTCCCAGGTTTCCAACAAAATGCCACTGCACTCTCGAATCCCTCATCCCAAAAGATTCAATCTTTAGAGGATTCGATGAACCTTCTTGCCCAAGGTACCCTTCAATTCCAGCAAACCACGTAGAATGACCTCCAATCCAACCAACAAAGCATGCATGCGAATACGCAAGCCATTACCAAACTCGAGGTCCAAATGAGCCAACTAGCTAATGCGTTGAGTGAGAGGAATAAGGGAACATTCCCGAGTCAGCCCGAACCCAATCCAAATGGTAACATGCCAAGGTGTCAATTTCATATTCAAGACGACACGAGCGCATCACACCCCCAAGAGCATACAAAAGCCATCATCACGCTTAGGTATGGCAAGGAAGTAGAGACAAATATTTCACCACCTATCGAGAGTGAATACGAGAAAGGTAAGGCGAAGGAAGATCTACCCGTGTCTCCAAATTCATCCTCACCATTACCTTTCGAGCCATCTGTGGAGACTTATGTCCTAAAAGCTCCATTTCCACAGCGTTTGGTGCCACAAAAGAAAAAGGTTCAAGTTGATATGATGTTAGATGTATTCAAGCAAGTAACAATCAATATCCCACTGCTTGATGCTATTCAACCAGCCCCATCCTACGCTAAATTTTTGAAGGACCTTTGTACCTTCAAGAGAAGCACTAATGTACCCGAGAAAGCTTTTCTCGCCGAGCAAGCAAGCTCGATCATTTCTTGTCGAACTCCCATCAAGTTTAAGGATCCCGGTACTCCGATGATATCTATCAAGATAGGGGAGCACCTCATCGATAAAGAACTTCTAGATTTAGGTGCAAGCGTGAATCTTCTGCCGTATACCATATACGAGAAACTAGGTTTGGGGGAATTGAAACAGACTAGGATTACCTTGTCCTTAGCCTACCGTTCTGTGAAAATCAAGAGAGGTATTATTGAGGACGTCCTAATTAAAGTGGGTGACTTTATATTTCTTGTCGACTTTGTTGTCTTGGACACCCAACAAGTGCAAAATCCTATTGCACAAATCCCTGTTATTTTGGGTCGTCCTTTCCTCGCCACATCTGATGCCGTCATTAGGTGTCGGAGTGGCCAATTGAACCTATCCTTTGAAAACATGACCATGGACCTTAATGTGTTCAATTTGGCCAAATAACCACCCGATGATGATGAACCCGTGGATGTCGACATGATTGGTAGTATTGTCCAAGAAACTTTCAAGCAAACTTATAATGACGACCCTTTAGCATCTTGTCTTGACTTTTTTGGGTCCGAATTTGATGTTGAACAGTCCATCGAAGAAGTCAATGCCCTCCTCGACTCCGCCCCTATCATGGAAGTAGGAAATTGGAAGTCTAAACCCGAGCCCCTCTCACTTTCCTCATCACCTATTCCACCCTCGATTGAGAAAGATCTTGATCTTGAATTCAAGCCACTGCCTGAAACGCTCAAGTATAGGTTCTTAGGACCTTCTGAATCCTTACCTGTTATCATCGTGTCTGACTTTGACATAGAACAGGAAGATAAATTGTTGCATGTTCTCAATGAACACAAGGAAGCCATAGGATGGACCATAGACGACATTAAGGGGATAAGTCCCTCGGTGTGCAAGCATAGGATACACTTAGAAGACAATGCTAAAAATTCCCATGAAGCACAATGTAGACTTAATACCAATATGAAAGAGGTCGTCAGAGCCAAGGTACTAAAATTGCTCGATGCGGGTATCATTTACCCCATCTCTGATAGCCAATGGGTCAGTCTCGTTCAAGTGGTCCCTAAGAAATCCGGTGTTACGGTAGTGAAAAATAACGATGATGAGTTAATACTCACTAGGATTCAAACCGATTGGCGAGTGTGTATTGATTATAGGAAGTTGAACGCTGTTACAAGGAAGGATCACTTTCCCCTTCCTTTCATAGACCAAATGCTAGAGAGATTATCCGGCTATCCATATTATTGTTTTCTAGACAGTTACTCCGGATACAATCAAATTCCCATCGCTTCTGAGGATCAAGAGAAAACCACCTTCACTTGTCCATTTGGTACTTTTGCCTACCGACGCATGCCCTTTGGGTTATGCAATGCACCCGCCACCTTTCAGCGGTGCATGATGAGTATCTTTCGGATATGATGGAGCGATTTCTCAAAGTCTTTATGGATGATTTTTCTGTATTTGGGTCTAGTTTTGATGAGTGCCTCCATCACCTCACCCTCGTTCTAAAGAGGTGTAAGGAAAAGAACCTTGTACTTAATTGGGAGAAGTATCACTTTATGGTCAAACAAGGCATAGTGCTAGGTCACATCATTTCTAACAAGGGTATTGAGGTCGATAAAGCTAAAATAAATCTCATTGCTAATCTCCCACCCCCTAAAACCGAGCATGAGGTTCGGTCATTCTTAGGACATGCCGGTTTCTATCGATGATTTATTAAGGATTTTAGAAAAATCTCTCGACCCTTGTGCATTTTTCTTGCCAAGGACACATCCTTTGAATTCACAGATGAATGACTTCAAGCCTTTGAAAGGCTAAAGAAGGAATTGACCTCTGAACCTATTATGAGTCCTCCCGATTTTTATTAGCCATTTGAGATCATGTGTGACGCTTCCGACTATTCCATAGGTGCGGTTCTAGGTCAGCATAATGAGAAACTTCCTCACGTCATCTATTATGCTAGTAGGACTCTTAATGATGGCCAATTGAACTATTCCAGGACTGAAAAAGAGTTCCTCGCTGTTGTTTTTGCCCTTGAGAACTTTAGGTCTTAATTTGTAGGATCCAAAGTTGTCATTTTCACCGATCACTCAGTTCTATGATACCTTTTGTCTAAAAAGGATGCTAAGGCTCGTCTCATTAGGTGGATCCTATTACTGCAAGAGTTTGACCTTGAAATTCGAGATAAGAAAGGGTGTGAGAATGTAGTGGACGATCATTTGTCTAGGTTAACCATTGAATCTTCCGATAACCTGTTGCCACTAAATGAGTCCTTTCCTGATGAGCAACTGATGCTTGTTTCTCAGCTTCCATGGTTTGCCGATATTGTGAACTATCTTGTGACAGGTGAAATGCCACTGCATTGGTCTAAGCAAGATTTTTCCAAATTTTTAAAGGAAGCCAAGCATTTCTTTTTGTATGACCCGTATCTTTTCAAGTATTATCCTGATCAAATCATTCGAAAGTGTGTCCCCGATCACGAGATTCAAAGCGTAATCTCTTTCTGCCATGACCAAGCCTGTGGAGGTCATTTCAGTGCTAAAAAGACCGCTGTAAAAATCTTGCAGTGTGGATTCTATTGGCCCACTATTTTTCGTGACTCGAATGATTACTGTAGGAGTTGTGACCATTGCCAACGGTTAGGAAAGATCACACGTAGGAATATGATGCCCTTAAATCCCATTCTGATTATCGAGGTTTTTGATTGTTGGGGCATTGATTTTATGGGTCCATTCTAAAATTCCTATATAAATATCTACATTCTTTTGGCAGTTGATTATTTGTCTAAGTGGGTAGAAGCCATACCGTGTAGGACGAATGATCGTCACGTTGTAGTCAAATTCATTCGAGAAAATATTTTCTCCCGTTTCGGCACGCCTCGAGCCATCATTAGCGATCAGGGAACCCATTTCTGTAATCGATCCTTCGAGAGTCTTATGAAAAAGTACTCGATCATGCACAAAGTAAAATGTTCTTATCACCCTCAAACCAGTGGTCAAGTAGAAGTTTCCAATAGCCAAATTAAGCAAATCATCGAGAAAACAGTGAATCCAAACCGAAAGGATTGGTCCTTAAGGTTATTGGATGCATTATGGGCTTATCGCACTGCCTACAAAACGCCACTTGGTATGTCGCCGTATAGGCTTGTCTACGAAAAAGCCTGCCACCTTTCGAGAGATTTAGAATACAAGGCCTATTGGGTCATTAAGACCTTTAATTTTGATTTACCTGCTGCAGGAGAGGTCCGAAAACTCCAACTCAATGAGTTGGAAGAGATTCGAAATGATGCGTACGAAAATGCAAAATTGTATAAAGAGAAAATGAAAATGTTCCATGACAAGTCCATCTTACGGAAGTCATTTGAGCCTGGACAGAAATTTCTCTTGTATAATTCTAGATTGCATCTCTGTCCCGGTAAGTTAAGGTCTAGATGGTCTGGCCCCTTTATTGTTAGGACAGTCTACCCACATGGGGCAGTTGAGATAGAGAATCCTAAAGATGTTGAAATTTTCAAAGTTAATGGTCAAAGGTTGAAGCCACATCTGGAATTGCGAGATCGGGAAGTGGAGGATATTCTCCTCCAAGACACTGTGTACCACGAGTGAACATGAAATTGGGTCATTGTTGTTGTATCATACTTTTTGTTTTACAGGAATTGTGCGTTGGAAAAAGTCCCTCATTACGATAATATCTTTCATATCTTGTCTGCCGTTAAATTTTTGTCTTGAACATTGAGGACAATGTAGAAATTAGGTTTGGGGGTATTGAGGTCATTTTTCTCTGCAAAATAAAAACAAATAAAAAAAATAAAATCCAAAAAGATTTTTCAATATAATTGAGTTTTGAAATAATTTCTTAATATATAATTAATTCATGGATCTCTTATCTTATGAAATTTTTACACATTAGCCGTATAATATGATCGAAAATGGATATTGAGGCGAAAGTTAATATGCTTAATGAATAAATGTGGAGATTTTAACCCGATGAGATTTTGTGCCATTCATCATTTTTGAGAGATTTAAATCAATTCGAGTTAAAATTACTCAATCTTTCCTTCAGTGATAAATTTGTTGATGATCTCAAATTCTTTGTTTTGTTCAATTACTGAAAATAAAAAGTCAAAATGTGAATCTTAAGCACTAGAAGTCTTAGTAAGTTGTCTTGAGACACAAATCAGATTAACGGAACTTGAGAAATGAGATTAGGCCATCGTTTGAAAGCCCAAAAATAAGCTTAAAGTCCAACCTTTTTACAATATTCCGTTGCAAGCCCATTTGAGCCAAAAACAAAATAAGCCTTTTGTTGAAAACCCATTACCCTACCCAACTCCAACTGGGAGTTTAAAGCCTATAAAAACAAGCCATACCTATTTTCTTAGAATAATAGGGTAAAATTATGGTAGAAAAAAGGCCAAAAGAAAATGAGGTTGCAAGAATGTGAGTATGAAAAAAAAAATTTGTTGTGTGAGCTTGAAAAGAAAAAGCGAAAGAAAAAGACAAATGGAATTTAGAAGAAAAAGTGCTTAAAAATATCGAAAAATCTCTATATTCTCAGAAATTTTTGAACTCCAAAGCCATTATTTCTAGCTAAAATTCAAGCCTACAATACAACCAAAGAAAGTCCTAATCGATCTCAAGTGAAGTTAGTTAAAGTGTAAAGAGAAGATGAATAGGATCTATAGTGTGATTCAATGTTTTCAAAAAGTAATCGATTTTTCATTGATGAGATCGTATTCATCCATTATAGAAAATTCCATTTTTGATCATGTATATGTGAAAATTGTTCATTTAAATTTACTCTTTTATTCACATATACCGAGAGAAAATAAACCATTTTCGAGTATTCGATTGAGAGTGTATTCTGTGAGATTTTGAAATCAAAACGAACTTTCGGATAAGAAAAGTAACGATAAAATATTTTGAAATGGATGGTTATATTGGCTATGCACACACACACACACAAAATAAGTTGAGATTGAGAAATGAAGTTCTACTATATTTATGAAGTTTGCATTCAAACTTGGTTATATTACTTTTTAGTCATTTGTATTGAGTCAAGCTTTTGAATTTTGTGGGTATATTCACTGCAAACCCTCACGAGAAAAAACTCGTCCACTAAGGTAACCTAGAGGTTTAAAGGCTTGTTGAACATGCTAAGTGCAATCGTGATTCCTACGAAAGTGAGTTAGATTTTAAAATTTTAGTTTTGCTCGAGGACTAGCAAAGTTTAGGTTTGGGGGTATTTGATGAGTGCATTATTTTGTATGAATTATGCCCAAATCTAGGCCTTATTAGGCCCATTGTATCTTAAATAATGAGTTTTTAGAGTAGTTTTCATAAAATAAAAGAAAAATACAAGTTTAAATAAAATCCGAGTTAAAAATGCAATTTTAATAACTTCGGGGGTAAAATCATAATTTTAGAAATTTTATGGGCCTGAAAATAATTTTTAAATATTTATCTAGGCAAAATAAGGTTCCCTCTGAAATTTGGTTGAGTTTGGAGTTAAAATGGAAAAGTTATGAATTTCGGGGTAAAAAATGCAAATAAGGATAAATTTGTAATTTTCTAAACTTTCTAGGGCTGAAATTGAATTAATATAAGTTATTTTATATTTTTGCAGGAACCCCCGAAGTTTGGTGAAGATCCGAGGTGATTTAGTGAAGATATGAAGGTTATGGGAAGGATTGAAAGAAGAAACAAATCTTGGGGCCAAAACATAATAGAAGAGGAATTTCGGAATTTGGGTTGGGTTATATATTATTGAAGCATATATGTTAATGTAGAAGGCTCTTAGCCTGGTGGTCTTGAGATGCAGAGTAATTGCAACAGGTGAGGGGTTCGAATGCCTCCCTCACCATTTAATGTTTTTAGTAAAAGGCCACAACATCAGCCTAGTCAGCGCCACTTGGCAGTACCCCGCCACATCAGTATCTAGTCAACGCCATGTGGCAGTTTGTCGCCATGTCATCCTTGACCAGTGAATTTGCCATGTCAACGATCCAGGAATTCAAATCCAAATCTTTCAAAACCAACACTAATCTACATTGAGCAGATTTCTTTAAAATCTGTTGAGATAATATCAAATTTCAAATCCCATTTTCTGCGAATAACGGATTGGTGTAAAACACTTAATTAATTTATTTTTACCAATTAAAATAGATGTTTTACACCAACTCAAATACCTCACCCCTAAGCCTATAAATATGATTTTTGGGTTCATTATTTTGAAAGGAGAGTTATAGAGAGAGCTTTAGAGAGGGCCAATAATTATTTTGTGTGTGAAATTTTTGTCAAGAACATTTGTGACACATCGATTGTAAGTTTGTTTATTTAATGAAATTGAGTATTCATTCTTGCAATTTTATTATGTCTACAATTATGATAACTTAATTTTCTCACTAGGACTAGGTGAAATTTATCATGTGTGATTAATATTGTGTGTGATTTAATTTCATTTTTATTTTCCGATGTGTGCTAAGCGTTTTAAAAATTCGGTATTAATTTAAAACGATACGAGAGTGCGTTTTAAACCTTCGGCATTGTTTGAAAAAAAAAATCATTTTTATATTTTGAGTATGCGTACTTTTTGATGGGTTATACTTTTGTTAAGTTGATTGATAGCCCATGCTTAAATACTATATTTTGAAATTTAAAAGTGAACTTTTTAAGGGAATAGGGATTTTAGGCGTCTAAATTTAGAGACGTTAAATTTTATTTTGGACTTCTCACGTATTATTTTTCCAAATTAAATACGACGAGAGTCGGTTTAATTTGAGTTATAAAATCGGGAATGACGAATTTAAATTATTGCACAGTGTTAGTTTAACGTGATAAATGGATCCAACGTCCTAGTTTTCACGCTACCTTGATTATATCTCTCGTACTCCTATTTCTTGTTTGTGTTCCTTAGTTTAAGATTACATCTCATATCCAACCCAATTTAGTCTAGTTGGACAGTCACAATTACTTTTAAAGAAAAAATTGATAAATCTCTGTGGGTTCGACCCGTACTTACACTCGCTATTCTATAATAGCCCGTGCACTTGCGGTATTTTATAAATTGACAACACAAGCCGTTTGAACAGCTTCGGCCCAAAAATACTTATGTAGATTTTTTGTATGTAGCATAACCCTAGCCATCTCTTGTAAAGTTATATTTTTCCTTTCAGCAATGCCGTTCTGCTGAGATGTCTTAGGCGCACTAAATTCATGTTTATGAACATTGCCTATACAATATTCTCCAACACCAGAATCTTTGAATTCTCCACATTTGTCACTTTTGATGCGACATACTCGGGTATCCTTCTTGTTATCTATTTTTAATAGTATTTTTAAGAACTCATCGAAGGTATCATATTTATTTTTCATAAAGGCTATCCATGTATATCGTGTGTAATCATCCATAATAATAAGTATGTAATTGTTACCACAGAAGGTAACAGTTCTAGAGGGACCCATAAGGTCCATGTGGATTAATTATAAAGGTTTTGTAGTTAAAACATATCTAACTTTCTTATGAGGAGGTTTACTTATTTTCCCTTCCTGACAAGGACTATATACAGGATTAAAAGAATTTTTGATTTTAGGCTATCCTCTAACAATTTCTTGGGGACTTAACCTACAAAGATTATCAAAATTTGTATGTCCCAATCTATTGTGCCAAAGATCAACATCTTCTAATTTGGCAATATTACAAGATTCAGACTTAGGAAGGACTGTGTAACAGTTATCCTCATTTAAGTTTCCTGTTAAAATATAGTTTCCCTTTTTATTAAGAATTTTGCAATCAGTTTTTGAAAAGGTAACGATACGATTGGAATCGAAAAATTGAGATATGCTAAGCAGGTTAGCCTTGAGACCTTTAACTAGGAGTACATCATTTAGATTGGGGAGACCTTTCTCACACAATGTTCCCTTACCTATGATCTTAGACGAAACTCCATCATTAAACACAACACTACCTCCAAGGAATTCTATTTTGTTTGTTAATTTTGTTTCATCTCCGGTCATATGTTTAGAACATCCGGAGTCAAGGTACCATCCAAATGAAGTGAGTTGCACCTTAAAAAGAGATATGACAATATTGCACATGAGCTGGGGTAATGAGTCATCTTTTCTAATCCAAATAGTCCTAGTTTTAACAATTTGATTGGACTTTGATTTAGAAAAGTTTTACTGGGTCTTTCTAAATGATTTTTTTCTTAGGTTTAGGTCCTCCCTTCTTTTATGGTTAGAGTTGTGAGTGGTCTGTCTTGGAAGAATACAAGTATTCCTACTCTTTCTAGAATCATTAAAATTTGAATAAGTAGGTGTATACAATCTCTTTTGAAAACATTCGACAATGAAGTGGCCGTAGACATCACAGTATGAACATTACTGATGTGTGGAGGACTTGACTTTATTACTAAAGTCTTTGAAAATTGGTTTATCCCTCATAGGAATGGTCATCCAGGTGTTATTAGTTTTGGGTTTTTGATAATGATTTCTAACAAGAGGATAGACGTACTTAGCTGGACCATTAGATTTGGGCTCTTGAGTATAGTCACTTTGTTTTGCCTTAGTGACATTTTTAAAATAATTACTTTCTGTTCTGAAGATTCTGGCCTTGTTTTACAAAAACAACATTTTCAGGAGAAACATTTTTGCTAGTATAAACTTTTTCTCCAAATCTAAAACTAGATTTGTCTTCAGAGTCAAACTTGCTTCCTAAAATAATTTCTTTGTAGGATTTAGCTTGACTTTGACCTACACGTTTGAAACTTTTTTCTTACATTCTTCAAGTTCAACTAAAGTAGACTTATATTTTTGTTCCAAAATATTATTTTTCTCAGAAAGATCTTCTATTTTTATGGAAAATTCTTTAATTTCAGTCTCATGGGTTACACACTGTGTCGTAAACTTTTCAACGTTCTTCCTAATATTCTGGTTAAATAAATCAATACGCTCATTCAGTAGCTTAACCATTTTCTCAAGACAGGCACTTTTCTTAAGCGTTTTTGTGTATAGCTCTTGAAGATCTAGAAGATCATCATTAGATTCACTAAGTGTAGTGTGTGAAGTGTCTCCTATAACGCTCATTCCATATGTGGAACTCACACACACTTCAGGTTTATCGACAATGTTTTCAGTTTGACAAACCCTTAAACTATCACTATCAGTGTTGTTTTCATCATCAACAGTCACAACATTCTCAATAATAGATGCAACAATAGGAATAATAGAATCATGAGTAGTCACACATTCATCATCATCATGGTATATCATCCTAGCATAGAATGACATACATGACTTATTATTATGGGTTGACTCAATTTCATCTTCATCAGAATCACTAGAGTCATCCCATGTCTTACTCAAATTTGCCCTAGTATTGTTGTTAAGTATGTTTGGGAATTTATTAGCAAAACGCCCCCTTTTTCCACATCTATCACATTTGACATCTTTCATATCTATCTTAGGTCGATTATTGTCATCGGTCCTTTTGTTGTTATGTCTTTCACGAGGTTTGGAATTTTGAGGGCCTTAATAACCTGGTTTGCCATATTTGGCTGCCACCGAGTTCCTGAATTTGATTATTTTCTCATTAAGGAAATTTGGTTCTCAAGATCATCCAAATCATTGTCATCATTTAGGTCAAAGTCAAAGTCTAAGGGACTAACTTTAGGTGAAGTCAATTGTGATGAAAACACAACATTAGATCCAGTGAGTCTCTTATTTTGGACAATCATTTATTTTTTAAACTCTAACTCCATCTCAACAGTTCTTAATTTGCTACTTAGCAATTTAGGAGTCAGGTTTGGGTCGTCAACTCGCATATCTCTTATTGTCAAACTTGCAGGTAACGACCTAGGAATCTTTTGAACGATTTCTTTTCTACTATAGGTTATACCATTTGCATGTAATTTTGTGAAAATATCGGTTAACCTAACATAGAAATCGTCAAAGGATTCATTGTCATCCATAATTAGTGTATTATACTGTTGGACAAGAATTTGTGTTTTTTCAGCCATAACATGTTCATCACCCTCATGTGCGCTGACTAGAGTGTCCCAAGCCTCCTTAGAAGTAGAGCAAATATATATTCTTTTAAACTCATGCTCGTTAATGGACATAAAGATAACATTCTTGTCCTTATTATTACCGAGAGACTTCTTTTTCTCTACCGTAGTAAATTCACTAAGAAGTTTCTTAACCCTTGTGGGATCAGTATCAGATAAAGACTTAGTTGAATATTCATAACCATTTTCAATCATATCCCAAACATCATCACCAAGAGTTCTTTGAATGAAAGAAACCATTCATACTTTCCACTAAGAAAAGTTGTTTCCATCAACTTCTCAAATCTTTCATCCATATTCAGAAATAGATTTTGAATTTTTTTTTTGGAGTTTCAGGATCAAAATAACTTTTGATAAACCCGCTCTCATACCACTTAAAAAACTTCTTACTAAGTTAACAACAAAATATTATAGATTAAGTAAACTCCAAAAATAAACTCTTTGAACAAAAATCTTTTCAAAATACAGCACAAGAAGTGTTAAATGTTTCTGAATATTGTCCTCTAGATTTGTTAGTTTGATTACCTTAGGTTTTTAAAACTACAACCTACAATTAAGTCCTGAATGAGATATTGTTCACAAAAGCAATTATGAACATTCAAACAAATTTGACACGTGATTTTTAAATTGGTAAAACCCTAAAATAAGGGAAACATCCACGGCCCCCTCTACGGAGCAAAACAAATATCTACTAAAATCATAAGGCACAAGTTATAACACTAAGCAATACATGATCCTAAATCTAAGCTCAGAAAATTACCTATATGAGTTAGTCCACTCTCAAAGGCTTCTGACTTGATATGATCTTCCTCCCGCAGCTTCTTTACTATTTGCTTGTCAACTTGATTATAGCAGCTCAACAAATAATATATCTCACCAAGAACTACAATATCTAATTGTTCATGTGAGATTGAAAGTTTTTGTGAATTAATCTAAATGCAGAAATGCATCTTACATCTCTCAATCAATTTATACAACAAATTCCTACGAATTACAATTCAATTTTATATGATATGCAAATAATTTCAAATCTATTTTGAAAAATATAATTCAACAAATTTCAGATCTGATAAAAAAAATTACATTCGACGGTTTTCTCACATCTCACATCTCTCTCTCTCTCTCTCTATTTTCTTTAAACATCGCCAATGATTGCTTTTTCTTATCGCTAACGAGTTTTCTCTTCTCAGTTTATAATAGCTCTGGCATCCTGCCGACGACCTGCTCAATTTACGTTTAGAGATGAACGTTGATCTCTCTCTCGGTCCCTCTCTAAGTTCAATCAATAATGACATAGTCAACGTAGGAGTTGATTGAAATGTGAATATTACATATTCAAATTCAAGGAGAACATCAAATTATTTGAAAAGGGTAAGACATGATGAAACATCAAGCTCAATCAATAACGACATAGTCAACATTGGATTTGCTTGAATTTTCTTCATAGCTTCCATCAATTGCGATAAGCGAGAACGACGAACGAAGATCTTCCTTAAACATTTGCAATGCATGGGGACGATTTTTCCATGGGGAAGATTTTTCCATCGTTGTCAATTGTCTTCACTACTGGCATATTTGCAATGCATTTGTACATATCATTTAACTTCTCAAATCTAGTCTTTTTCGATTTTCTCTTTGAGTATTCAACAAAGTCTTTATATTCTCTATCACGTAGTTTTTTTGAGAAACATGATGCTCGAGCTGATGGATTATCAACATCAATCACATCTTTGCGAGCGTATAGTGCGTTTGAATTCAAAAGGATTTTACGTTCGTTCGTAGTCATTTTCCAAGCTTCTTTATGTAATAAAAAAATTAAGTTAATTTAATGCGTGGACAGTTAAAGTATGCGAGTATTGAAATAAAAAAAATTAAATATGTAAATTAAAATAACTATAGCGTGAATTAAACATGTTGAGCATTTCACGTTTGTTCCTACTCATTTTCAAATCTTCTTTATGTAATAAAAAAAATTCAGTTAATTTACTGCATCGAACGTTAAAGTACGTGAGTATGGAAATAAAAAAATTTAATATGTAAAGTAAATGAATTGTACCGTGAAATAAACATTTCATAACAATAAATGTAAATACTTAATAGACTAAAGATATTTGAAATTCATGTCTAACATGTGAGATACGAATAAAATTGCTCACTCACAGATTTCAGGAAAAATTCCTTTCGGGCAAAACCTTTATTTCACTATAAAATAGTAAATCACAACTTACAAAGATTGCAATGAAATCTTCAATGAACTCCCGCAAGAATCCACAAAGACATGCAATCTTGAGTCAGCAGTGGAACCATCGCAGCAGTCCACACGGACACGCAGTCCAAATCAGCCCGGAACACCTTCGAGTACTTTCAATCGACACGCAGTCGTCAGCCGTAGATTTACTCTCTATACAAGAGAAAAATTTCACTAAACATGTATCTTGGGTTTCAAAATAATTCACATAAAGATTGGGACATTTTGTGAATTGAAAACAAAAAGGGATTAAACCCTTAATGAAGAAGACAAAGTGTTCTGCCGATTTGCAGTATTTGTAGAAACTAAAACGTCAGGTCTTCTTGACGAAAACAGAGCGGTTTAACATACTATTTATAAAAACATTAAGGCGGTGCATCATTCGAACGAAACAGAGATGTCGATCGAATGAAGCAGGCTGTCGCCCGAATGACAACTTCGCGCGAGATCACCTGCCGCTCGAACGACTGTGTATCTCGCTCGAACGAGATTAAATAAAAATTAACTTTTTATTTTGCCAGAAAATATTCTGCCTCAAAACTTAAAAAAATACTTTTGGCGAAAAACTCCGCTCCAACACTTAAAAAATATTTTCTAAAAAATATCCCAACACTCTAAGTGAAATGCTAAGGTACTTAAACGCAACCTTACCAAAATTAATCTCGTGGAGGCTTGAATGTTGAAGAACTTTGATATTCGGATCCATCTTGACGCATGATTAAACTTGAATAAGTCTTCGACGCATTGTAGCGGTATACTACATATTCACATGTAAGTCGGAAAATAAAATAATATCCTTACAGTAGCTAATGGTATTTGTTAAGCGGGAGTGGTGTGAGATAATCATTTTCAACATGGGTACATGAGTGAGAGATGGGATGTATAGTACTAATCTTTTCTATGATTTAATAATGTCAAAATTTTAAAACAAGCTCATAATCATAATATAAACCATTTGTACATCCATTCCCCCCCCCTAAAAAAATATCCTCCTCTTTAAAGAAGAAATGTATTATTATCCTAAATAAATGTCCTCTTACCATATCAAATACCATGACATGAAAACATCGATATGCTTCAACATATGATTTGGATTAGCTTTGAGTAAATAAATTCCATCATCAAGACATTCATACCAAGTTTTAATAACCACATAGATTTTTTCATGTGGCCCATTAGCACCATTTGCATCTATTGTTCTTTCAAGGATTTAAGCAAAGACATTCCAAACTTTTTTAATGGCATCATTATCTAACCCACTTTTGTGTTGTTTTTGTGCAAAGTGACACATTCTTATAATGCAAGTTCTTGAAGAACACTACTCTCATTTTCATTAATTATTATGGCATCTTTTTCAGACCATTAGACCCACCAACAACCTCTTCTTCAACATATATTTCAACCAGTATAATTGTTGGAAGAATAACAACTTTATAGTTTTCACAAGAAGGAAATTCCACCATATATCCTTCTTGAAAAGCATAAACATTTGAAAATGGAATGTAATGAGAATACTTGTCAAACTAACCATTCATTTAGCCTATTTAGCCTTGAATCCCAGTATACTTTCTTGTAGAATAGACAAACTAATGGCATATGAGAGTTTGGGCCTGAAGATCTCCACCGTGTTTTAAATTTTCTTCTTTATACCTTTGATAAATCTAGAAATAAAATACTGTTAATTCAAACTTTTATTGTTATGCATCATGTCAGATCTTTGTTTTTCAAATCTGTTTTGGTAATCTTCCTTCGTAGATATTAATTAAAGAATAATTGTTCATTTTCTAATGATAATCTTCAAATTTCCTTACTTCCCTGAGTGCATGTTTTATTTCACCCCAATACATCTTTGGCCATTTCTTCAAATTCTGAATAAATATTACTAAACTTTACTTGTTGGAAATTGGTTTGCAAAAATAAAAGTTCATATTATATTTACTGAAGAAAAGAGATTATGGAAAGAACTAAAATAAAGGAAGAAAATAGTAATTTTTAGTAGAAGAAGAATATCGAGAGGAGAAAAATAATAGAAGTAAGAGATTAAGATAATAAGGGGGTATTAAAATGAGAAATAGATGTAAAATATGAATTGAGAATTGCTGAGAAGGAATGAAGTATAAGAATATGAGAATAATTATATGGAAGAAATAATATAAAAGGGAAAAGAAGAAGGAGAAGGAGAAGGAGGAGGAGGAGGAGGAGGAGAAGAAGAAGGAAGAGAAAAGGGGCTATAAAGAACCGTGGAGAGAAATTTACTTTTATTTCTAAATATGGTGGTCATGATAATGCTTTGATACCATTTTGTTAGTACCTTAATGTAGCAGACATTAATGATAGATCATATAAAAAATAGAGATAAAAATAGAAAGAAAAAGGAGAAGAATAGAGAGAAATAAAAAGTTTTTATTATTTCAGTCCATGCCTAGGCTAGTACATTACACTCTCTAGGATTTATATACAATTTCTAATTAATTTCTAACTAATTTCTAACTGAATCTTGCTTAGTTGGACATGTAGTTGCAATAGCCTATCTTACTCAACTAAGTAACTACCCAACTACCTCAACTATTTATCTATCCAACTGAATATTATTTAACTTAAGATGTTAACTTGAAAGGACACGGTTTCAATTTTTCCAATAATATGACTGTATCACATATCCTTTTGAAGAATAAAACTAAACGTACCCACAAACCATACCCAACATATAAGACAAAAAATAAAGGGTTCCACCTATATTTTCAAAGAAAGGGTTCACTAAATTTAAAATGATAAACTAAAAAAAAAAATATTCCAAACAAACCGTGAAAATATTATTTGTCAAAAAATATTAATATTTTTAATTTTGAAAATTAAGCACTCAAAATGTTATTAATTGGAAAAAACTCTGAATTTTTTTTGGAACACAAACACTACAAAATATTATTTTTGGCAAAAAAATACTGAATTTTTTTACTTTTTGCAATCAAACAAGAGAAATATTATTGTTGATGCAAAAAACTGGACCGAATCCCATTTTTATGACTACAGATAAATAGATAAAAGCAATCCAATCAAGCACATGAGAGACAAAGATTTTTAAAGTGGTTCGGCTATAAGGAAAAGCCTACGTCCACTGTTATTTTATTCCCAGGGGTTTACAATAGCACAATGTGGTGTAGAGAGAGAAAAAGGTGTAGATCTTGTGTATGGTGTCTCTCATCCTTGTCGGATCTCCTTGGTTCTCTTCCTTTTGGCTAAGGGAATACATGTATTTATAGTGATGGGAGATAAAGAGATTCATTGAATGTAGACATTTATACATTATGTCTACATTCAACGAATCTAATTGTTGAATTGCTTGGTATGCTATGTGTTGTCATCTACAGTATAAATGTACATTAAGGTTCATTAAATGCGCTGCCATCTTCATTAATGCACATTAAATGCATAGTTATCCTTTGATCTTCCTGGTTGATATGCCGACCAACTCTCCTCGGGGGTTGACCAACTCTCCTCGGGTGGGATTAATTTAATCAAATAAGGAGGAAAAATGAGAAATTGAGAATTAATGCCTAAAATAATAAAACGGGTATTAAAATACATTTGCGGCATAATAATTGAGGGACCGACAATTAGAAACGGGTTGGCTGGCTATTGCGATGCATGGGTGTGTGGCGTCTAAGTAATTCTAGGGCTGACAGTTTAAACGGGCTGGCTGGCTATGAAGACGTGTCATGTGTGGAACCTCGTTCATAATTGCTGGATTGATAGTTTAAAAGGATCGACTGACTATGGCAAGGGAAATGTGTGTGGTGTAGAACAGCAGGGGTATCGCACCAAACAGATAATTTTGAGACAAAGATTTATATTAATAATGGTGGAAATTATATTAATTGGGCTATTTAAATCAAATAGTTGGAATTTTGACATAGAGATAACTTAGTTCATGTTGTAGCTTATGCTGGTTATTTACTCGCATCGTTATTAATTATCTCGTTTAATCTTAAAATACTCTATTATGATATTTACCATGTATAATGCTACTACCTGGATCTTTGAATCCTATTTAAGGGGAGTAGTGTGTATTAATGTTCGGGGCTCCGACCTCGTGTGTTGACTAACCTTTTCAAGAATAATTTTTGGAGAAGTTGCATAGGACTATTGGATATTTTCTTGGAGGTGCAACTGGAGTGATTTTCTGTTATGCTTAGTAGTTAGTTTAGTTTCCATTCCTTCATATTTGTATTGAGACACAAATTATGGATTTGATAGGCCATTCGGTTCCACAGTTGTCACGATTTTATTGAGATATTTCATTATGGATTCAGATTATTGGAGTTTAGGATGGTGATGGATTTTATATCTCATTTATGGTTTATTTATTGAATTGATTTAAATTATTATCACGTGGAATAAATTTATTATGTCTCATATCTGTCACATGCTAAGAATGATACTTAATTTAGTGATGCTCAACTTAGTTTTGATGGCGATCGACGCCAAAATTATGCAGGGTGTTACAACATCACACACCATCACTACTAAAAGGGTCATTTTATCTTACCTCCTAATTGTGTTAGATTGTTCCTCAGTCACTTCCTGTTTAAAGGCACCGAGCAAATAACCCATACAAGTAGTCCCTTGGTCTTAGCCAATGGTTTAGGGATCAAAGGCAATAAGAAAAAAACCACAGGAAGTAGAAACTAAAATATAAGAGACCTTTTGTTACGCACATGGGGTTTCATTATTGTCCCTCACAATCACTTCCTCTACAAAATATGCAATACACGTGCCCTCAATTTATCTCATCTTGTAAAAGTTATATTTATGAATGAATGTTGAGATTTAATAATCATCGTAGCCTTTGTGCGTATCAAATCGAAGATTTCATTATTCATGTTTAATCTTAGGAAAATCAGAGGTCATTCGAACGAGGGCCTTCTCATTTGAACGACTTCGTTCGAACAAGACTTTCTGCGATTTAAGTTTGATCTTTTCCACACGCATTGACATCTCATTAGAACATCTTATTGGTAATGTCATTCAAATGAGGGAGCAATCTCGTTCGAACAAGACTTAATGGTCATTCGAACGACCGGACCTGAAACTAGTCAAATGAGTTACCCTTGTGTGTTGTTGCGTTTTGGGTAATTATATTGATGATATGTCAATTTTTGGTGAGCCCAAATGATCAAGACGTGTTTGACATGTGTAGGGGAGTCTTTAAATAGTTTTGATTAGGTTTTCTTTAGGGTTATAAGAGGAGAGAAGGGGGTGATAATATTATAGTCTTGCAAAAATGAATTTTTAAACAAGACAAAAACCTAAAAGGGTCTTTTATAAAGATATGGCATTTTTGTCTTGAAAATGAAAATCATGTGAAATATACAAACACATGATTTTTATCTTGTCCAAGTGTATTTGAGGAATTTCTAGGCTTGAAATCCTCCTTCACGTGTAGAACCATGTAGTAAGATAGATAATGATGCTTTAGACTTGTAAAATCATGTCATAATGAGTAAAGAAGAAAATATCCCTAGTATGTGTTAAAATGAATGAAGATGACATGGGGTCACATGTGATAATATGAAAAAGTTATGGATATTTGGTTAAAAATGGTCTTGAAGGTTTAAATATATTTTTTGTGGCAAGACATAAAATGATAACATATTTTTTGATAAAAAATCACGGGAATAATGTTTTGGAAGAAAAAAGTTGAATTCTAGTGCCAAATGAAGTTAAATAAGTTTTTTCACAAAATTATGATAAAAAGGGAAAAAAGGTGATTTTGGTAAAGATGAGGTCTTGTGGTTAGTATAGACACCCCATCGTAGGACCCCTTCAACACCTCCTTAAGTCCCTAACACTCACTCATTCACCGCAAACCCTAGGTCATACTCTGTGTACCGATTTAGAGATCACCATGCGCTCCTAGGCCCTTTTAACTCCGGTCAACTTCCTCGTCTGAGCAGAAGTTGTGCAGATATGCATGGAATATAGGGTGTATGTGCACCCTGGTTAGTCCGATTTTCAGTAGCATCCGGGATGATGGGACATGGTAATAAATGTGTTGAATGTATGCATGTGGGGAAGTTAGAAACATAAGTGGAATGGTATGATGGATTGAATTTCGTTTAAGAAAAGGAGATAGTCCGACTATATGTATGTCAAGGAGAACTATCATAATCGAGGTGAGTTAAAAGACGGTGGAGACACATGTAAAAGGATAATCCTTGCCAAGGGAGGACCCCACAATATTTGGAAAGTAGAGTGGAGTCTCACCCAGTCAAGTGCCTAGAGCAGCTTGCGCATATATAAGATGTTGATTTCTAATAGACGAAAAAGGTCCTAGGGAGTACGCAGTTTTGGAGCAGGCGTACGGGCAATGATTTTGGTATATCCTAGAAAAGGGGAGTAAGACGTGCCACATGATGTGAAATGTCCAGAATGTGGATGGGTGTTGAGTGAGACATAGTGAAGTTGTCTTTAGATGCACCACTCATAGATGGAAAAGGTTAGTCCGAGATTATAAACCAAAATTTTATAATAGATTGATGATTCCAGTGACAGAATGGATACATAAACTGATAAAGTTATTAATTGGGTTATCAAAATTTTGGAGAGGTCAGAATTTCTTTTGGTTTGTGGAATGCATTGACCAAAACAGAATAATTATTATTCATTTGGGGTGAGTTATACTATCGGGCAGTATGCCCAACATTTCATTGAAGAGAAGAAATGAACCGGCACAAGGTGTTTCCCAATATTGTTGTGAATCAGTATAAGACCCTTGAGTCCCACATCTGATAAGAAGTGTCAAGAGGCAATGAGACGAAATTGCATTTTGAGTTAGACGTGTCACCCATAGGTCGATGGGTAAACGAGAGGTGACCAGGATGCTGAAGAATGCAAAAAATGCGTATTCTGGATTTTAGGGTAGTTGGAAGTAGTAATTATCACTGGTAGAGTTACATGTGATAAATCGTAGCAGTTAATTATCCACGTGATGACTTCCGAGGCTTCATGTGGTGATCTTGTCATCCACCCTTTAGTTAGAGGTGGAGAATAACAAGCTTCTCGGACCTAAAGTGATTCTCTATCCGTCGATAATGATTGAGTTAATCTACGTCATTTTCATGTGGTCTAGGAACGTAGTGAGAGCATGACACTGGGAACTAAAGTTTTAAAGTCTGACACGAGTAGTCAGGGGGTTATTGTGGGTGTCTCCCACGAAGGGGGCTACATGATTGGCAACAAGTGAAATTGGTACCTATGGAAGTGAGGCATTTTCCAACATGGATTTAATATTGCTAGTGAGGTATAACCTCATCTTTTTCAAGTATTATGAGAAGATTAATGGTAGTTTTCATATCATTGTATAAATGAGACATTAAGCACAAGGAATATCGTTGTGAAAGAGTTTGAATGGACTTGTCACAAACCTTGGGATGTAATGAGTAGATCTTCAATCAAAATGGTACCCGTGGCATGTGTATAGTGGAAATACCAAAATATTGTTACGAGTTAACTTTGAATACGTTAGAATGCATTAAGTGTAAGGATTAGAAGTTTGCAGTACCGGTATAACACCCCACATTTTTGGATAATTATGAATTTACTTAATTTTGGTATTTTAAATTACACGTGTATAGTGGAATTAAAATGAAATACTATGTATTTAATAAATATTAATTGGGTAAGATTAATATTAATATGTATCTGGTAAGTGTACTAAGTGTGTAGTAAACAACATGAGATAATTATTATACGTCATAGTGAGTACTAATGACGGGACTATGTCATATCTCAACAGGGGGTCGTGTGTAGGCTATATTAAGGCCGATATGGAAATTTATGTAGTGTGACTCAGATGGAAATTTTGAGATCATGGTTATTTCTGAATGGATTGAGATAGTCCAAATAGTGTACCCAAATGCATTATTTGGGTTCCAGGAGAGTTTTAGACTATGTCGGGCTCTTACGGGGGTATATGGGTCAAGTGGGCTTGGCTCATTAGGCTGATTTCGAGATTAGATAGTTTATAACCAAAGATTAGAAGTGTTGGCAGTCATTATCATTAGGGGGAAACCCTAAAAGAGAAAGGAAAAGAGGCAAAGTCTCGGAGAAAGTTAGAAAGACCATATTGGGATAGAGTTCAAGGGAGATTCGAGCATTCAACCGTAGATTCCTCGTCAACATTGGACTTTTAGACTCTACGAACCATTTAAGGCAAGTAATTCACTTTCACTAATCGCATATGTAGGGATTTACGATTCATGTCATAGTAGGTGTAGACCTAAATGATTTTTGAGGAGGGTTCTCACATAAAAATGCGATTTTGGGTTAAAATTGATATCATGTGCAGTTTAGATGATTAATTGATGATATTATACCCATTAATATCACTAGAGTCAAAATCATATGTGACATCCCGACTAATTAAATACCGGGTAGCTACTCCTTTATTCAAATTAATGCAAAATGTCAAGTTGATTCAGTTCATAGCATCACTGTCGAAAACAATATTAAACAATTACTAGCCACCTAATATTAAATTTAAAAAGTGAGTTGCTAAATTTTATTATATTAAATTAACATGCAACCAATTAAATTATAAGCTAACTATACCACATCCACATCACGATCACAAAGGAAATAAATAATGGAATAATAAATGAGTCTGGAGTAACACTTCTCTGAATAATCCAAATACTAAATAAAAGCCCAATACAAAGTCTGAATAATTAAATAACTCCAATACTGAAATGAAACTGAAAGTATGAGGAAACATTTTCTAAATGGAAAGGGGCGACATGCCCTAACAGAGAAATGACCCAGAATAGAATCAAATGTAGAATGTGGAGGCGTCTATTATCGAGATCCTGTAACTTCCACATGATCTACAACACGTCAATGTGATGGAACTCCTATGTTTGGCGTCCCTGTGGATGGGCACCTAAAAGGTTTTTCAAGAAAAATAGATTTGAAAGCAAACGGGTCAGAGCCCGAATGTGAAAATAGTTTAAAAATATAGCAAGTGTTTAATTGCATTAAACATTGAATATTATATACATGCTGGTTACGTGATCTCACATGAGTTCCTCACCCCTCAACTAATATGCACACCTAACGTATATCCTTAACCCATCCTAGTTATGCCGTTAACTAGCTAGTCTCTACCACTTCCTATCCTAACATTATAATATAGGGTCTATTCACATCGTTCTAACATTTTCTGCGTCTAACTCAGCTTTTCACGGATAAGATTAATTTATAACAATTACGGTAGGAAATTCTCATTTTAAATCTCATTCAAAAAGTCTCAATGATTCATATTCACACTTCAATAAAGAGTCTGATATAATCACAATTATATTAATCTCAGCACAAATATACAAATAGGGCACCCCTAGGCTAAGTTGCTGTATGCACATACTCTGCTATCGAATCCCAGTACATCACGTACATAAGGATCACGTGTTCTGAATCTCTCAGAAACAAGTAAAATCACACATATTGGAAGCGAACATAGTTCACATACCCATGGGTCATGCACATACCTACACTCCCATAGTCAGCTGACTTATTAACTCACAAATAAGCTATTCACAACCCTATGTCTTTAAGGTACCAATCTAAATCCCCCCGTAGGCACACAAAGATTAGATGGCCCTATTTCGAAAGCCGAACTCCCGTGATAGCAAGTATGGTAGGTATGTCATACACGCATTAATCCATTTACTAAGCATTCACACAACTTATATAACTTGTTATATTTATTAAAGGTATGTTTTCAGCCCTATACCATTAATCCAATTCATAAACTATTATAATTCTGGATGATATATAATATATTCCGCCGATACATCTCATGTCGTATAATTTCAAGTGCTTAAACCTAACCAAAGAGGTTACTAAGTCTCCTAACTTTCCCACATATTAATTCAGTACTCCTAACTCCTTACTTATGTCCGAAATCCTAACTTATCACTCCTAAGAATTAAAATTATCTTCTCACATCATAAAATAGGAAATTTCTTGTCAGACACTCATAAATTAAACGCTACATTCCAACCCAATTCTAATATGTTTCGAGTTCCAATTATATCCCTACTGGTCTCCCTCAAGTCCTAATGTATTCACATAATCCCCAACTATAACATTCGATGGCCGGAAACACTTAAAAATCAAAAAGGGGAAAAAGTCACCATTTTTAGGGGGATCGATCGATCGATCCTGAACGTCGATCGATCGAGCAATGAATGTCGATCGATCGATCAAGCAGGTGAGGCTACGAGTTTCTTCGTCTTTCACTCCCAGATTTGTCCCAAAGTCTCATTACATGATGTGAAATCCTAATATAAGTATATGGGGTCATTACACAACCTATTTACATGATTCTTATCGTTATAAAACTTTTAAATCATCAATAATTATCCTTTCTTCGATCAAATCTTCGTATTAACATAAAACCCCTATTTTTCTATTTTCTTCAAGAACCATAATATTTCTGTTCTTAAATCCGTTTTTAATTCATCTAGGGTTATGATTTGGTTACTGAATTTCTTCCAGAACTACTCTACATGCAAATCCTATCCAAGATTTAGGTTTCTTCTCCGAACTTAATGAGTTATTATTATTATTATTATTATTATTATTATTATTATTATTATTATTATTATTATTATTATTATTATTATTATTATTATTATTATTATTATTATTATTATTATTATTATTATTATTATTATTATTATTATTATTATTATTATTATTATTATTATTATTCAGGGCTATCATCAAACCCTACATTAGCATGGATAAATTATTCGCTGCCTTAGAATCGATGTTCTGATCCATTGGTGATGTTAATGGATGGTTCTCCCTTTCTCTTCGGTGATAAATCCAGTAAATAATGGTGGTGTGTGGTGGTTATGGCTTGGAAATCCTCTTTGTAACTTCTACTCTTTCTCACGTTGACCACTCTTGATTTTTGTATGATAATAGCCCTAATGGCCCTAATATCAGCTGATAAATAAGGCCTAAAATTCGTTGGTCAAAATCCCTTGAAAATTAAAATGACTAAAATACCCTCTCGGGTTGCCGGTTTGGCCTAAAAATGACCCGAGACTCAAACTAAACCCCCGACTAGTGTTTTCTGACTATTTAGACCCCTCTGAACACATTGACGCACTCAAAATGACCATACGGATGATAGAATTATAATTTACTTTTAAATCCGATTAAATTGATTCCTGACGCGTCTGACACGCGCGTCCCAACTTAATTTCCCAAATTGTCGTATATATGACTCGTGATAAATTTTAATAAATTCAATAATCATATATTACCATATATACCCAGTAATATTCAACATTATCATCATAGTCAAATACCTACTCACATCTCGCTAGTATTAAGTCTGGATTAATTTTTAATTAATTCCTCTTTAATTTAATTAATCCCATTAAATAAAATCAATAAAATTTCGGGGTATTACATGATATTAGACATTAGAGATTGAATCTGATAGAGATTGAATCTTATTAAAATCCAATCTTATGTTTAGGTGGAACATTCTTTGATACACCCAATTTACAAATTTAATTGATGACAATTGATAAATCGTTGATACTTGGAGGTTATGATTACGTTGGAATCTATTTAATAGGGATTGTAGACGTTTGGCATGATTTACTTGGGAGTTGGGTTTATACTATGTAGGTTTAATGGGTTAAAATGGAGGAAAAACAAATTGGCGAAAGAAATCTGGGCAGGTGACGATCGATCGATGAAAGGTTAAAACAGGAAAAATATTGGGTTTTTTGTGTGGGACTTTGATTTTCTTGTGGGGGGTGGCCAAGATTATATTTATTGAAGTTATTTAAAAGAGATTATATTACCTAGTGATGAGTGGGTAAATTTAAGTTGGACTAGAAAAATGAGAAATAATTTGGTGAGAAGTTTAAATAACGAATTAAGTGAAGTAAATTCCTAAATATGTGATGTACGGTCTGGTTGGGTAAGTCCGAGCAATTTGACAGAGTGGAATGAATTTATTTATATAAGATCTTAAATGAAATAAGAGTTGTGGGATAGACTCGGGATAGTAGGCGAGTGCTTTGGGTGATAGGCATGTCCTAGTCGGATTTGTGTTTATATGTATATATGGGTATAGGAACAGTATATATATGTGTATTTTATAAATATCGATGTGTATGATATTTATGTTACACATAACCACTACACCAAATCTGCACTATTGTCACGGTCATTGACCTTGACAAGTTGGACTTGTCAAGGTCAATAACCGTGACAATTCTGGGCGAGACAACTTTTTTTGTCACGGACGTGTCACGGTCTATGACCGTGACAATATCATAAGAATTGTCACGGTCATTTCACGGTCTAAGATTGTGACACGTTTAATCACGGTTAATAACCGTGACACATTCTTGTCCCCTTTTAAAAAATTGTCACGGTCAATGACCGTGACAATTCTGGGCATAATTGAAAACAAAACCTGCTGGGCATTATGGCCACTTCCACTCCTAGCAGTATATTTGTAGCTGTTATATCAACGTTGTACCTATTCAAATTTCATATATCCAAATAAACTAGAGATAACGCAAATATACATTCAAAATAGAAACTATTTAAGAAGAAACATCATCACCATCAATTATCTCAAATCTACAAACTATTCAGCTAGAAAAGATATTTTGTACCGCGACGCTCGGGGACACCTCCTTATCCTTCCCTTCTCGTCCGAATAGCCACGTAAGTATCGAGCATATGTGGCCTACCCTCAGCACCACTCCCTGTCCCCTGAATTAAAATAAAGTAAAATTAGTATCCGCCCCGTAAATATAGATAAATATAAATCGAAATTGAAATCGAAATCGAAATTGACATATAAATATAAATACATTACCTGTAGTGTCACCCAAACAGCTAACTTGAACTCATATGGCACCTCCTTCCAACTAATGTACCCCGTACAATCGTGTCAAATATAATTCCCTTCATATCTGAACACTAAGAAATGCCATAATCCTATGGAGTTATGCGCTGCAAATTCCTTCCAACCGTTATGTAGCCAAAAATCAGCAGTTGAAGTTGTCAATTCCACCTTTCAATGGCCTCCCATGTTTTGCTAGAGGTTCCAAGTGGTGGGGTATGGAAAGTGGAATTGACAACTTCAACTGGTGATGTTTGTCTACATAACAGTTGGGAGGAATTTGCAGAGCATAACTCCATGGGATTATGGCATTTCTTAGTGTTCGGATAGACGAAGAGATTCAGTCTCCTCTCCACAAATAGGACACCCCAAATAACTATGTACTAATCACCTATTAAAGGTAAGAAGCGTATATTCATGGATTAGTATAAACAAAACATAGATGTAATTAGAATATTTATGTATTAATCTCCTCTCCACACACACACCCCACACAAGAGTGCAAATGAATTAAAAGCATTAAAAATGGATGTTTCAGTACAAATTGAAATATTTATTACAAATTGAAAAATTATTTCAAATTCGGGTTATCATAAAAAATTGATTGATATTCGGTAGGAGCAGCTAAGTCATCCACACTACTATTTAGACGCCTTGGAGCGTGTTGGACAATTGACCACAACTCATTGTTGATATACTCCGAATAAAACACTTGGTTAACCTTTTGAAATGCACAAACAAATGGCTTATCGCTCACGTGGTCGTTGCTCTTCAACTTGGACAAGTGAACCATGATCAAATTGGTGACAGGATCAACTTTACAAGCATTTTTATCCTCAACTCTTACCCAGTCACAGTAAAATACAACCTCTTTGAAGCTTATATAATCCAATTCAGATATATTTTGGATTACACCATAGTAAGTCATTTCAGCTTCAACGAGGTTTTTATCTTTTGCGCTCGCTCGAAAGATAGTAAGAGCTTTGTATAAAATTCCCGAGTTCTGTACATTTGTACTTTCCTCATACACTTTAGCGCCAAAAATGTAACCATTCAATTGATACTTTTTGTACTCTTGTACCACGAACAATGGTCCAGTGGCTAGATGAGCAAGCCTTGATGTCGCATCACCCGTCTTTAGGAGCTGAGAATATAGATAAATTAATTATATTAGTGGTAAAATTTGAGTGTAATGTAACGTTATATAACGACTGTTTTCATTATAATTACCTCTTGTGTAAATTACAGCCTAAATTCGCTGTCTGATTGTACCATTGTTTTTCGTCTTTTATTGTTCTCACAGGCTTCATATCTTCTACATATTACAAAATTAATCATGTATAAAATAATCTAAAATAACGTAAAACATTATAATAATCGAAACTTACTTTTTCCATTCTTCGACATCTTCATGTGTGTCAAATAGATAGCGAGCTACTTATTTATGTTGCAAACTCGTTAATTTTACTCATTTTCCCATCACATAACCACCATCATCGACGAATTCATTAGTGTCATCAACGCTGTTCGAGTCAGGCATATATTCCCGAGTATATATTGATGACTCCACGGTGATGTATTCCTCTGCAATTGATCCTGCAATGTATCGCGTATTCTTGACGTAATCTTTAAAAACTTTCATCAATTTTTCAAATGGATACATCCACCGATATCTAACTGGACCACAAAGAAGTGCCTCGTCGCATAGGTGTACCAACAAGTGAACACTTATGTCAAAGAATGCCGGGGGAAAGTACTTCTCCAATACACAAATCGCTTCGATCACAACCAATTTTGCGGCCACTATGTGTTCTCGATTCACTACCTTCTCACACAAGAGGGAGAAGGTAATACTAATTTGCATAATAGCCCTACGCAAATCCTTGTGCTTGGATAAACACTGCTTAAATAATAGAGGAACCAATTGCATGATCACATGCCAATCGTGGGACTTACACTTATGTAAATCATGAGTAGCATAATTCACAATCCTTTGCAAGTTGGACGAAAAAGTAGATGGGCCCTTCAAATTATATATTGTGTCTAGAAACACCTTCCTTTCCCCACTCGTCAAAGTAAACGCACCAGGGGGAATTATTGTCCTTCCCCTACTATCTTCTTTCAACCATAGTTATGGCTTAAGTTTTAACGATTTAAGGCCTTTTCGTGCATTTTCTCCATCCTTCGAATGACTACCCCCAAGGCAAGTACCCACAATATGTTCAGCAAAGTTCTTTTCTGCATGCATCACATCCAATACATGGCGCACCGGGTTATTCTTCCAATAAGGCAAGTTAAATAAAATTGACCTCCGAGACCATGCCTTTCTTATCTCAGTTTCATTCCCAGTTGGAGTCTTCTTATGCTTGACATTCTTAAATTTAGGATTCTTACCTGGCATATTAAGGCCACATTCAGAAGATTTACTTTCAATTTCTGAACCCGAAAGTTGTCTCGGCGGTAGCCTATGTTTAACTCCGCCCAATAAAAAATTGGAACCTTTCTCAGATCTGAAACTATGAGTTGGGGGTAAAAACCTCATGTGGTGATGGTATACATTTTTTAAGCTAGAGGATAGACGAAGAGATTCAGTCTCCTCTCCACAAATAGGATACCCCAAATAACCATGTACTACACAACCGGATAATGTCCTATAAGCTGGAAAATCATGAATTTCCCACATCAACATAGCTTTCAGCGTAAACTCTTTTTTTCTAAAAGAGTCAAATGATTACACACCCTCTTCCCACAACTAATTTAATTCTTCTACCAAAGGAGCCAGGTAGACGTCAATGTCATCACTTGGTGCCTTTGGCCCAGGTATCAACAAAGCCTTCATCGAAAATTCAGGTTTCATACACTGTGAAGGAGGGAGGTTGAGTGGGGATAGGATCACTGGCCATACACTCTGATTGGTTCTTATATTTCCAAATGGATTGAAACCATCTGCGGATATAGTCAAACGAATGTTGTGTTGTTCTCGAGCAAAATCGGGATACTCAAAATTCATCCTCCGCCAGGCAGTGAATCAATAGGATGACGCATGATATTACCCCTACTTCTGCACTAGCATGCCAAGTCATTGCCTCTGCAATCCATGGTACTTTGAAAAATCGCTTTAATCTAGGCCCAACGGGAAAATATTTCAATACTTTTTGAGGCACTTTTGAGCTTGTGCCTTCCTTACTAGTAGATTGGACATATCTAGGTTCATCGCATACCGGACAACGATCGATATTTTCATACTCCTTTTGGTATAGTATGCAATCATACACATAAGCATGAATCGATTTATACTTTATTCCCAAACCTTTCAAATTGTTCTTCATAACATGATAGCTATTTGGAAGTGTATTCACCTTGGGTAATAAGCCCTTCACCCATTTCAGAATTCCTGTCACGCTATTGCCAGACAAACCGTACCGTGTCTTCCAAATGTGCAAACCAACCATGGCATGTAAAGTTGTTTGATCTTTCTCACAGCCAAAGTATAACGGTTGGGTCGCTTTAAATTTTAAACTTTGGTAGTCATCGTCAAGTTTTATCGTGTTATCTTCACGAGCACTTGAATGTTCTACATCATCAGTAACCTCATTCTCCTATGCTTCATAAACTCCATACGGATCATCAACTAAATCCTCTAACATATTATGATCTACGTCGTCCCCTTCTACATCTATTCTACTTGTTGAAGGTTGTTGTGAAGGTTGGTCGAGGACAAAAGGAACTTTCAATTCACCGTGAAAACTCCAAAATCGATAACTATCTTGCATACCCGATCTTAACAAATGTAGTTCAACTGTTTTCCACTCAAACACCTTACCATTTTTACACCTAGCACACGGACACGGAAACTCTTCATCATTATGACATCTCTTTGCATATTTCACAAATTCGTTAGCACCTTTACGAAACACATCCCCCATTCTATTAGTCTCACCCATCCACTCTTTGTATTTCGGATATCCCATCACAGCTACCACAACTAAACACCTATTAAAGGTAAACAAAACTTAGATTTATAGTATGTTTTATTTAATTATCCTATTAAAGGGTGAGTTGTCCTATCCCATTCAAGACCGCATTTTTCTGTAATATACTTAACAACTCATGCACATTGTTACGATTTGAAAAAAATTCGACAGCATGTCCCCGTAGTTCTCCAAGTACACGACGTAGATTGGCAGGTGTGAGTGTTATTTCAATTGATCAATTGAAATAATAGTCACACTTGTCAATCTAGTATGTACCCAGAGAACGTTAAGATACGACTGCAGAACTTCCTCCAAAAGTATCAACTTTAAGCCAATAAGAATATTATACAGAAATTATACAGTCTTAAACTGTCCAAACGGGACAATTCGAGAGATCTCATTACAGGGGTAATGACTCTCGAACGAGTCTAAGGGCTATTGAATGCGTACGCATAAGAACTAGAAGGCTAGTATCTATGCACACTATATTTAATTTCAAGTATGTTTCATTTAATTATCATACTATATATATACTGTTCGATATACAGAGTAATTTTAAAAAAAAGTCGAAAAATCCCACCCCCATATGGACAATAATCCCCAGTGGTCATGCCACTTTTAAAACTAACCAACCAAACATTTACTAAATAAAATAATCCAACAGCAATGTCAACAACAAATGTGTATCCCGTACTCCTTCTAATTCATCTACTCAATTAATTCATTTCATCAATTAAACTAACAATTAACGTATAGAATTATTAATTTTGTAATTTACACTGAGGGCAATCCTACTTTCATATGAAATGGGCACTAATTATTAATTTACTTTCATCTAAAACTGTTTCATTTATTAATTATATTTTAGTGGATGTAATTATAGAATCTATGGATGGATTCAATTTAATTTTACTATGTGAATGCTTTTATCTACAATGAGTTAACCTTCAAACAATATATATTATCTCATAGAATTATCAAAACACGATATTAAGAGAATTACAATGGTACCTTGACTTACCCCCCCTCCCCCCCCCCCCCCCCCCCACACACACAAACAAATTGACAAATTCATGGGTTATTTTTATCATACAAACATCATATACACCTAACAAACATACACAAACATATATTCACGAGTTGGTTTCAACAAAAGTGCAAAAAATTCAAGAACCCATATATATATAAATACAAAAATAAATAACTCATGAATTTGTCAATTTGTTTGACAAATTCATGGATTAATTCATGAGTTAATTCAAATACAAAAATAAATTCATGGGTTAATTTAAATACAAAAATTAATTCATGGGTTAATTCAAATACAAAAATACAAATTCATGGGTTAATTCAAATACAAAAATAAATTCATGGGTTAATTCAAATACAAAAATACAAATTCATGGGTTAATTCAAATACACACCCACCCACCCACCCACCCCCACCCCCACTCCCACCTCCCTCCACACCCCCACCCACCCACCACATACACAAACACACACAATAGCCCCCCACCCTGTCCCACCTCCCTCCACACCCCCACCCACTACACATATACACACACACACACACACAACAACCCCACCCCCCACACACGCACACACATGCACATATACACACACACACACACACACACACATATATATATATACACACACAAACATATATATAAATGGAAGAGAGAGAGAGAGAGAGAGCAGTGTAGAGAGAGAGAGGGAGGGAACAGCGGGAGGGAAAAAAGAAGGGGTAAGGGTTTTTACTGTAGAAGTTGTCACGATCGTGTTAAGGTCCTTGACCGTGACAATTATTTAAAGATTTGTATGGGTCATTGACCGTGACAAGTAAATTTGTCACAGCCTTGTCACGATCAATGACCGTGTCAATTCTTTGCCACGGTCGTGTCAAGGTCAATGACCGTGATACAAAACGCGTGTTTTTTTTCACGGTCAATGACCTTGACAAGGGTGGCCGGCTGAAAGGTGATAATTTTGTCATTTTGGTGTAGTGAACCCTCCAGTGTTATAATGGGAGGTTGCGTAATATGGGTGAATCCCCTCTCTAGTAAATGTAGGGTGAGTATAGTCCCCAAGTCATAGCGCTGGGGATATTTTTGTGTGATTTAACTATTGAAGGACTATGGCCACCTCCACTATATTTGTGATGTTTTTACCAAAGTTCGGTGTGAGCTAGTTCGACTTATAATAATCGGGTTAAATTGAGCATACCTGGGATATGATATCATTTTAGAAAAAAACATCCAGTGAGTTATGACTATGAGGGATGGCATCCATTAAGTTATTACTATCAGGGATGATTATTATATGCGACATATATGTGATTGTTGTAGTATACTATTACATATATAATAGTGTAAAAAATTATATACTGGTTAAAGATATAAAGGGCTAATGTATTATATATATATATATATATATATATATATATATATATATATATATATATATATATATATAAAACTACAGTGGAAGTTGTATACTCAATTAATGTTGAGATAACTAATTAAGCTAATGAGTAGAATAGCTTATGAATCATTGATAAAAAACACTCGGGTTAGATTAGTGTGATAGCGGGAATGGCAAAAAAAAAACTAGTTAGATGGGATAGCATAACTAGTGGGTTCAGATGTAGGCGCTAGGTGTGGACAATAGTTGAGAGGCGAGGGGTATCTCATGAGAATGTGACACCAACTTAAATATGAAAAGTGTTCATGAATATTTAATTACTGCATCTTAATTACTTGCAAATGTTTTTTTAAAAGTTTTGGAATCTGAACCATGTCAAAAATATTTTCTAAGACCTTTTAGGTGTCCAACCATAGGGACTCCGAGCATGATGACTCATTCCAGAGATGCGTAGCTACATCATTTGTAGAGGTATGCAGGACTTAAGTAGATGCTTCAGTTATTTCATTCCTAGTTTAGGATTCATATTCAGTTAATTCAGTTGGGTAAGTTGTCCGTTCAGTTCAGACTTTGTATTTCGATTTATTTCATTTCCGCTAGAATTATGATTTTGGATTTAGAGCTGGTGGTTTATTCGACATTTATTTATTTAATTATATGATGTTCTAGACTTCAGTTATTATGTGAATGGTTTATATTATTTTTAGTTTTCGCATTTCGTTGTGGGTGTTGTTGTTTAAATAAAAAGATAAATTGTCACCGACTTATATCACTTAGGTGGTTAGTAATTTAAAACGTTTTCAACAGTAATGCAAAGAATGAACCAAATGAGACTCCTATTTACCATGGTAAAGGATTGATCACCTGTGATCAAAATAGGCGGGGTGTCCCACTAGGTTTAGTTTAAGTAGCAGTAGGGGCATCAAGATTGAATGGGTTTCCAAAGGCACTGGCTATAGGGAATATGCTAGATTTGTTATATAGATGAATTGTAAGAAGTGGTAAAATGACCCATATATAGGGTTTTGAGGATTCAACAATGGGGTGAAAATCGTAGGACCATTTAGGCACTCGCATTGACCAATATTAAAGATCACTCATTAGCCATTGTATGAATAAGATATTTATTGATTGATAACTGATAATACAGTGAATTTATGAAAACAATCCTTTGTTTTTAGTTTTTACATATGAATGAATAACTGAGCACATGCATTTAAAATGAAGGGTCAAACTCTGACTATATAGTCTGTATTACAATAAAAGTTATGTATGGAATTTATTATTTTCTTAATTGCAGTATGGAACTAGTTTATCGTATTTATGTATGGAACTTATGCTATGTAGTATGCATATTAGTAAAGATATTACGAAAATCTTACGGTTATTTTAAAATAATATATGTGTTAGGATGAAGTTCAGTCACGACATTCATCAAAATGAACGTTGTGTTTGGCCCTGACCTAAATTCGATCTTCCGTCTATAACAAGCAAAGGGAAGGGAAAAAAAGTCACTTGATAACATGTAAAGAGATATTTTTATTCACTGATATAAAATATGATTTTTCATCTACATTCAGTGATATAAAATCCAGCCAAAAAAGCTGATTACAAAGTTAGATATAGTAGCTACTCAATACATAACACATATGAAAGAAGATTAAAATTTAGGACCAGAACACTTTCATATGTAATTTGAGCAGCTAATCCATCAAATGTAATACAAATTACATTGTTATGGCTGGAAAACTTTCAAATTATATACCAGTTTCTCCATGGACCTTCCGGCATGTCTCATTCACAATTTCATATGTAATATAGATATATTAGAATGGTTTTAGATGTGATATGATATACTAATGGTTATACTCATAGGATTAAGGACATGTAAAATGGACATATGATTATAACAAGAATTACGTAGAAGTAACTAGTGAATTCAAAATTTATGTAATTACATCAGGTGAAGTGATGATTGTGTAAACATATACAAATGACCACCATAAATCCAAGGGCAGGGAAATTGGGTCCTACGTGGGAAGGACCCTATGCGGTTACTAGAATAATAAGATCATAATGTTTTTACTTGGAAAACATATAAGATAATGAGGATCCTCCCCATGTAACATATAATATGGAACATCTCGAGAAATACTTCCAATTATGTACTTTATTGTTTAAATAGAATGAAGAAAACCTTATTTTTGTCTCGTTGTCTCTATAAAGTGTTATAAATAGCTACAAGTCTTCAATCCTTGGCTCTAGACTAAACCTAAGGTCCAAGGACCCAATGAGAATTGCAAGGATTTCATCACTAGCTCTACATACTTGGATTGAGGTCCAAGGACCTCGGGCAAATTTCTATAAGAATTACAAGGCCTTTATCCGTGGTTCCTAAGAGCTTTAAGGTCTTAAGACTAAACAAGAGTTATAAGTCACTAATATCTGGTTCGAACAAATATTTTAAGGTTCCAAGGGCCCCAAATAGACCAAGGCTTCCATCCTTGCTTCCACCTTTTCTAAGGCTTTAGAACCTAAGAATGGTCACTTTAAAGGACTTTTTCACCTAAATACTTTATTGAATATTTAAAATTTGCGAAAAAACTCTTAAAGAATTCAAAACTTCCACACATTACTTTAAAATATTTTTTGGGGGAGGGGGACAAGGATTGAAAATACAAAAAAATCAATAAAACCAAAGCTCAAAAAGTCAAATTTTAAAACTTCCAGTCTCGTAATTTTTGGGAGGACTAAGACTTCATACAAAAATTCTCAAAATTTCAATTTTAATAAAAAGGTTCTAAGAAAATCCTAAATTTCTAATGCATTAATCCTAAGTTAGGTATAGTTTTGAATTTTTAGGACCCTTAGTGGAAATTTAATTTCAACTTCTTGTAATACCCCGTACTTTTGGCTATATTTATTTTTTGGGATTAATTAATTAAATGCGTATTAATTGAATATTAATCCGGGTTAAAAATACTAACGAGATGCGAGTTGGTATTTGATTATGTGCATACATGTTTTTATATGAATATTGAATTATGAAAAAATTTTCGTGAGATTGATATACGGCATTTTCGAGAATTTTGTTGAGACGCGTGTGACCGCCGCATCATGGTGTATTATTTTAATTATAAAAGTGAATTTTAATTCTATAAACCGTATGGTCATTTTGAGGGCGTCAACGCATCCGGAAGGGTCAAGATAGTCAGAAAACACTAGCTGGAGGTGTAGTTTGGGTTCCGGGGTATTTTTAGGCCATACCGGCAATATAAAGGGTATTTTGGTAATTTCGTATTTTTAAAAATTAAAAATGAAGAAAATTAGAGGAGTAAATCTGATTGGGAATAGACCCACTAAACCCACTAACCAACCCTTAATGACCCAATAGACTACGGAGGTTATCATTTAGGTTTCCAACTTTCCCAAAGAAAACCCTAGCCACCATAGCCACCTTTGGAGAAGATAGCTTGGAGAGGGAGAGAAAGAGAAGGAATTCTGCAGAAATCTTTACAGAAATCAACACCAAATTCATAGACAATAAAGGCAAGTGATTTACTTACATTTAAATTCAGAGAATGTTCTTCCCATGTTAGAAAATTGAAGAATTCCAATTGTTCTTGAAAGATGAATGAAAACCCATGTTAATTGGATTTAGAAATTGAATATTGAGGACTAATTACATGTAGAACCATATAGAGATGATTGTTCTGGTGTTAGTATACGTAGGATGTAACAAAAACGGATCTAGAATGGACTAATTGATGATTACAAATTCTAGGGTTTATGTTCTTGAATAATTGAAAAAAAAAATTTGTAGAGATTTGTATATTGATTGATGTTAGGGTGATTTAATCCTTTAAAACGTGTTAGGAGGTGACTATAATATGTTTAAGATTGATTAGAGACCTTAAAACAATGGTTGGGACTAAGTTTGGAGGAGATTTGAGGAGTAAAAATGGTGAAAAACGAGATTAAGACAAATCTGGGACAAAACTGGTAGGTCGTTAGAAGCCCCTCCCCAGGTCGTTCGAACGAACTCGTTCGAACGAGCTTCTAACGAATTGACCAGTCGCTTCTAACAAAAGCAAACTTCATTCGATAACTTCGTTCGAACGAGATCTCGTTAGAAGGTACAGTTCGTTCGAACGAACTGGATCTCGTTCGAACAGTCTCGTTCGAACGAGACTTCTAACGAGCTGACAGTTTGATCTCGTTCGAACAGCCTCGTTCGAACGAGACTTCTAACGAGCTGGCAGTTTGGGCCTTTTGGGCCTGTTTTGATTTTTGGAGTGCCGTAAACTTGTTCGAGGGTAGAGTTAACATTCCTTTGATGATGTATTGATAGATTTGGGACTTTTGGGTTATTATGAGGAGTAAATTGTATACGAGTGATTTAAATCAATGGACCGTTTGGGTTGAGACGTGAGTGTCTACTACGACATGAGAATAGATTATGGCGCGTATAATTATAAACCGGAATCGTATAAAGTGTGTAAATTATAGATTGGTACGAGAATGAGAATAGTACTACGATTAAACTACGGAATTACTAAGACGTGTGTTTACTTAGTATTGATATATGAATTGTGCATATGACATACCTACCATACTTGCTATCACGGGAGGTTTGCGTTCGCTTAGGGCCCTCTAATCCTTGTGTTTCCCGGATTTAGACTGGTTACCTTGATGAACATAGGTCATAGAAAGACTTATTGGGATATTAATAAGTCCGCTGATCGTGGGAGCGTAGGTATGTGCGTGACCCATGTGATGTGACTGTGTTCGCCTCCATTACTTGTGATGTTGTTATTTGTGAACTATTCCTGAGAGATTCGGAATATGTAATCCTTATGTACGTGATGTACCGGGATGGATAGCAGAGTATGTGTGCACCACAACTTAGTTCTCGGGGTGCTTGTATTGTATATTTATGATGTGAATAATATACACTTAATTAATGGGAACCTTCATAGTAATGTTGTGAATATAATTACGGTATTGTTTCGAGAAAAACATAACGGGTTAGCTGATAGTGAAATATATTGCATTTTGAGCATCTGAGTTTACGTTAAACCCCTATGTAATTACGAGCGTTATTATGTTAATAGAACCGAGTAATAAGGGTAGGACCTTTGACATTCTAGCTAGATATGATGTCACTTAGCTAGTGGTTTGTATCGTTGTAGATGGGTATTTACGTTAGGAGTGCACAGTTAGACGAGAGGTGAGAATAACATGTGAGTGCACGTCCTAACATGTACTTTGCATTTAATGTTTTAAATGTTTTTAAAGCACTTGCAGGTTTTTTTTAAAAATATCTCCACATTCGGGCTCTGACCCATTTGCTTTCAAATCTATTTTCCTTTCAAAACCATTTTAGGTTCCCAGCCACAAGGACACCATGTATAGGATACTGATTCAGGTGACGAGCTGTAGCTGTTTGTGGAAGCTAAAGGGATTTTCTTGTAGACGCTTCTATCATTTGGATTCCAGAGTCATTATCTATCAGTTGTAGGGCATGTTGCCCATTTATATTAGAGACATCTTTCCATTACAGTTTTCAGACTTTGGCATGTATGGATTTAGTATTCAATTTACTTATTTCAATTGTGGGATTGTAGTGAGGAGTTTTCCTCCAGACTTTATTTACGTTATGTGATGGTTATTCTATTTATTTCTTTATGGTGAATGGTGTTATTATTCTTCATTACAATTGTTGCATGTTAATCAGACTTTAATTAAAATTTGGCAACTTACTTTTTAAATACTAGGTGGTTAGTAATAATAAAATGTTTTCGACAGTGATGCTATTAACTGAGCCAACTTGGCATTTTGAATTAATTTAATAAAGGAGTAGCTACCCGGTATTTAATTAGTCGGGGTGTCACAGGTGGTATCAGAGCATCAGGTTCTAGTGTCCTTTAGGATCTGACGGCTTATTATGTTTCCGCTAAGCTTTCTTTGATATAGAGCCCTATATTTTAGGACTGTTGTACTCTTTTGTGTATGCTTCGTTCTTCAGCTATTTTAAGTTTATAACAGCGAACTTATAAACTTTGTTCTTATTTCAGATGCCTCCACGACGTGCACGACGAGTTCCCAGGGATGCAACGCCCGAACCCCAGCCCGCTCCAGTTCAGGGCATGATGAACGCCGCTGAGGTTGCAGCTATAGTAGCCCAAGAGATAAATGCCGCAATTGCCATTGTTCAGCAGGCACCACCTCAAGCGCCTGTTGCCGCGCCAGTACAGGCAAATGCATTCCCGTCTGCTTGGGAACGTGTACGTGACTCTTTTCAGAAAGCGCATCCGCCAGAGTTTGCAGGTAGCTCAGATGTGGTAGTCTCGAGTCAGTGGAGGAAGGATATGCAGAGGCACTTAAGGATGTATGAGTGCATGGACGTCCAGAAGTAGGTGCTAGCTACTTTTAAGCTAGTTGGATCTACTCTACAGTGGTGGGAGTCTATTACCACCATGGAGGAGAGGGATACTCTCACTATTCAGGACTTCTGGGTGCGGTTCGACCGCAAGTACTTTCTGTCAGCTGTTCACACGGAAATGAGGAGGAAATTGATGAGTCTGAAGCAGGAGGGTAAGACTGTGGCCGAGTATGAGGCCGAGTTCACAAATCTGTTGAATATCGTTCCAGATGAGATACCAACAGAGAAGAAGAAGATTGAGAAATTCACCGACGGGTTGACTTAGAGGATCCGTCAGCATCTGTTAGGGAACCTTTCGTTGGCCACGTATTTTGATGTGGTTAACGCTGCTTTGTTACACTGCTAGGACCACCGTTTTCATATGGATGAGGGCAAGAGGTCGGGAGAGTCTAGCCATCAGGGCAGGACAGGAGGACATAGTGCCGGTGGGGCACAATCTGTTCAGGGGCAGAGACAGATACAGAGTGAGCAGGGTTCGCAGCAGGGAGATCAGAAGAGGTTTCGATCAGGGAACTACAGACAGGGACAAGGAGGTTTCCGTCAGGGCCAATGGAGGAACGGTAACGGCCACCAGGGCCGCGGACAGCAGGGGCAGAGAGGAGGGAAATTCCCAGGGAAGTGTTTTGTTTGTGGCAAGACTGGCCATAAGCGATAGGATTGTCCTAATAGGGGCAGGGCCCCACAGCAGCAGCAGCAGGGTGCTCGCCAGGAGCCGCAGAGGCCTATGTTTCCCGCCGCTCTCCCCGCACCGCCATAGATGGCAGCATTGCCACCCATTCCAGCAGTCCCAGCTCAGCAGGGGCAGCTACAGTATGGACGTGTCTATAACGTTCACCAGGCTGCAGTTCCACAGGCACCGCCCGCGATTGAGGGTACGTTTCCTATCCATGGCACTATGGGTCGGGTATTGTTTGATACGGGGGCTACACATTGTTTTATAGTATACATTTCGCGAAAGCTTTAGGATTGTTAGCTACGGCAGAGAGCACAGTGACGTGTGTTGACTCACCATTGGGGAGTGGGTCACTTATATTCTTTATATGCCGGGGAGTGGGGGTAGAGATTGGTGGTTTGGTATTACCTGCAGACATGTTGGTATTAGATATGCATGTTCACGATGTGATTATCGGTATGGATTGGCTCGTAGCTTATAGGGCCATGATTGATTGCTTCAGCGGGAGCATTGTTTTTTCCATTCCGGGGCAAGAGATGTTTGTAGTGGCGATGCCTCGCCCAGAGGGAGGATCGACCGCCCATCTGTATTACATTGAGGAGGATACCTCTAAGGAGGTAGTGATTCCTTTAGATTCTATCCCAGTAGTCAGGGAGTATTCGGATGTGTTTCAGGAGATACCAGGCTTACCCCCCAGTCGAGAGATAGACTTTGTTATAGACCTATTGCCAGATACGAGGCCTATAGCACGCGCACCGTACCGTATGGCTCTGGCAGAGATGCGAGAGCTACGAGATCAGATAGAGAAACTGTTAGGTTAGGGCTTTATTCGTAGGAGTACCTCACCTTGGGGCGCTCCAGTTTTGGTTGTGAAGAAGAGGGACGGTTCACTGAGATTGTGTGTGGACTACCGAGAGTTGAATAAGGTCACGATATGGAATAAGTATCCGTTGCCTCGAATGGATGACTTATTCGACCAGTTGTGAGGAGCTTCTTTCTTCTCGAGGATTGATTTGAGATCGGGATACCATCAGTTGCGTATCCGGGAGGAGGATGTCTCGATGACCGCGTTCTTGTCGAGATATGGTTCTTACGAGTTTCGGATTATGCCTTTTGGTTTGACCGACGCTCCAGCTGTGTTTATGGACTTGATGAACAGAGTGTTCAGTGATTTCCTAGATCAGTTTGTCATTGTCTTCATCGATGATATTCTGGTTTACTCCCAGACAGAGGAGGAGAACGCCGAGCATTTGAAGAAACTTTTGCAGACACTTCGTCAGAACGAGTTGTATGCAAAATATGAGAAGTGCGGGTTTTGGCTGAAGGAGGTCCAGTTTTTAGGACATATTATTTCCGACCGGGGGATATCTGTTAATCCGGGGAAAGTATCCGCGGTAAGGGAATGGGGACAGCCCATGACACCAACGAAGATTCGTAGTTACTTGGGCCTAGCAGGATGCTACAGGAGGTTCATTCGGGGATTTTCTCGAAGATAGCAGGTCCTTTGACACATCTGACTCCTAAGGGTGTGCCATTCATCTGGAGTGATGCCTGTCAGTTGGCATACGATGAATTGAAGGATAAATGGACCTCAGCACCTGTGTTAGCATTGCCGAGACCGGTAGTTGAGTATTTGGTTTACACCGACACGTCTTTGAAAGGGCTTGGAGGTGTATTACAGTAGGAGAGACATGCCATAGCTTATGCTTCCCGTAAGCTTAAGCCTCACGAGAGGAAATTCCCCACACATGATTTGGAGTTGGCAGCAGTGGTATTTGCCCTACGGATTTGGAGGCACTATCTTTTGGGGGAGAAGTTCCAACTGTTCACGGACCACAAGTCCCTACAATACCTGTTCACGCAGAAAGAGTTGAATATGCGGCAACGTAGGTGGCTTGAGTTTGTGAAAGACTACCAGTTCGATATCCAGTATCACCCAGGGAAGGCTAACGTGGTAGCAGACGCGTTGAGCCGTAGACCAACAGATGAGGTGGCAGGGGTGTGGAAGGAATTGGGATACCAGGATGCAGTGGCCCGATCTTTCATGTCTGTGATGACCGTTACATCGCAAATTGTCACGAAGGTAGTACGGGCACAGGCTAATGACTCGTTCTGTCAGGAGAAGATAGTTCGATTACTAGCAGAGGGAGCCGAGTCCTATACCGTTAGCTCAGACGGGGGATTACGCTTCAATGGGAGATTGGTAGTTCCGGAAGGGGAGATGTTGCGACACGAGGTAATGGCAGAGTCGCACGGCTCACGGTTCGCGGTGCATCCCGGAGGGGACAAAATGTACCAAGACATGAGACGTCCGTTGGTGGAGCGGTATGAAAAGAGATATCGCTGAGTTTGTTTCGAAATGCGCCACTTGTCAACTTGTAAAAGTGGATCATCAGAGACCGGCGGGATTGCTACAGCCGTTGGAGGTCCCGGTGTGGATGTGGGAGAGCATATCCATGGACTTTATCACGGGGTTGCCTACGTCGCAGAGGGGTCACGACTCCGTTTGGGTAATTGTGGATAGGTTGTCCAAAGTCGCTCACTTTTTACCCGTAAGGAACGACTACACTACGGGACAGTATGCCCAGCTCTTCATTTCAGAGGTTGTGAGACTTCACGGTGTACCCTTAAATATCGTGTCTGACAGAGACAAGATATTTGTTTCACGATTTTAGGAGAGTTTCCACGAGGCCATGGGCACGGAATTGCGGTTAAGTACGGCTTATCATCCGCAGACCGATGGGCAGACCGAGCGCACAAATCAGATGTTGGAGGACATGCTACGCATGTGAATTATTGACTTTGGGGGTGGATGGGAGCAGTACCTTCCACTGGTGGAGTTTGCTTACAGCAACTCCTATCAGTTCACTATTGGCATGGCTCCGTTTGAAGCATTGTACGGTAGGCCTTGTCATTCCCCAGCATGTTGGTTAGAGGTGGGGGACAACAAACTACTTGGGCCGAAAGTAATTCAAGATACTTCGGTAAGGATTGAGTTGATTCGGAGTCGCATTCGGGTAGCTCAAGACAGGCAGAAGAGTTATGCTGATGTGAAGAGATTTTTCAGAGAGTTCCAAGTGGGGGACCAGGTTTTGCTCAAGGTATCTCCTATGAAGGGGATTATGCGTTTCGGGAAGAAGGGGAAGTTGGCACCAAGGTATGTGGGGCCGTTTCCTATTATTGAGCGGATCGGACCGGTTGCGTATAGACTTGGGTTACCGGAGCATTTGCATCGAATTCATGATGTGTTTCATATTTCCTCGCTAAGGAAATACCTTAGAGATAATTTGGCTCATTCTCACATTGCTGTGGAGGACATCGATCTCCAGCCGGATAGCTCCTACGAGGAGGGGCCGATTGCTATTTTGGACCGAAGTGAGAGGAAGCTGCGATCAAAGATAGTTCCGTTAGTGCGTGTTCAGTGGCGACATCACAATGTCGAGGAGTCCACATGGGAGCGCGAGGATGAGATGCGCGAACGTTATCCAGAGTTATTTTTAGCAGGTACTTTCTAGTTTCGAATTTCGGGACGAAATTCAGTTATTAGGGGGGAAGTATGTAATACCCCGTACTTTTGGCTATATTTATTTTTTGGGATTAATTAATTAAATGCGTATTAATTGGAAATTAATCCGGGTTAAAAATACTAACGAGATGCGAGTTGGTATTTGATTATGTGCATACATGTTTTTATATGAATATTGAATTATGAAAAATTTGACGTGAGATTGATATACGGCATTTTTGGGAATTTTGTTGAGACGCGTGTGACCGCCGCGTCATGGTGTATTATTTTAATTATAAAAGTGAATTTGAATTCTATAAACCGTATGGTCATTTTGAGGGCGCCAACGCATTCGGAAGGGTCGAGATAGTCAGAAAACACTAGCCGGGGGTGTAGTTTGGGTTCTGGGGTATTTTTAGGCCATACCGGCAATATAAAGGGTATTTTGGTAATTTCGTATTTTTAAGAATTACAAATGACGAAAATTAGAGGAGTAAATCTGATTGGGAATAGACCCACTAAACCCACTAACCAACCGTTAATGACCCAATAGACTACGGAGGTTATCATTTAGGTTTCCAACTTTCCCAAAGAAAACCCTAGCCACCATAGCCACCTTTGGAGAAGATAGCTTAGAGAGGGAGAGAAAGAGAAGGAATTCTGCAGAAATCTTTACAGAAATCAACACCAAATTCATAGACAATAAAGGCAAGTGATTTACTTACATTTAAATTCAGAGAATGTTCTTCCCATGTTAGAAAATTGAAGAATTCCAATTGTTCTTGAAAGATGAATGAAAACCCATGTTAATTGGATTTAGAAATTGAATATTGAGGACTAATTACATGTAGAACCATATAGAGATGATTGTTCTGGTGTTAGTATACGTAGGATGTAACAAAAACGGATCTAGAATGGACTAATTGATGATTACAAATTCTAGGGTTTATGTTCTTGAATAATTGAAAAAAAAATTGTAGAGATTTGTATATTGATTGATGTTAGGGTGATTTAATCCTTTAAAACGTGTTAGGAGGTGACTATAATATGTTTAAGATTGATTAGAGACCTTAAAACAATGGTTGGGACTAAGTTTGGAGGAGATTTGAGGAGTAAAAATGGTGAAAAACGAGATTAAGACAAATCTGGGACGAAACTGGTAGGTCGTTAGAAGCCCCTCCCCAGGTCGTTCGAACGAACTCGTTCGAACGAGCTTCTAACGAATTGACCAGTCTCTTCTAACGAAAGCAAACTTCGTTCGATAACTTCGTTCGAACGAGATCTCGTTAGAAGGTACAGTTCGTTCGAACGAACTGGATCTCGTTCGAATAGTCTCGTTCGAACGAGACTTCTAACGAGCTGACAGTTTGATCTCGTTCGAACAGCCTCGTTCGAACGAGACTTCTAACGAGCTGGCAGTTTGGGCCTTTTGGGCTTGTTTGGATTTTTGGAGTCCCGTAAACTTGTTCGAGGGTAGAGTTAACATTCCTTTGATGATGTATTGATAGATTTGGGACTTTTGGGTTATTATGAGGAGTAAATTGTATACGAGTGATTTAAATCAATGAACCATTTGGGTTGAGACGTGAATGTCTACTACGACTTGAGAATAGATTATGGCGCGTATAATTATAAACCGGAATCGTATAAAGTGTGTAAATTATAGATTGGTACGAGAATGAGAATAGTACTACGATTAAACTACAGAATTACTAAGACGTGTGTTTACTTAGTATTGATATATGAATTGTGTGTATGACATACCTACCATACTTGCTATCACGGGAGGTTTGCGTTCGCGTAGGGCCCTCTAATCCTTGTGTTGCCCGGATTTAGACTGGTTACCTTGATGAACATAGGTCATCGAAAGACTTATTGGGATATTAATAAGTCCGCTGATCGTGGGAGCGTAGGTATGTGCGTGACCCATGTGATGTGACTGTGTTCGCCTCCATTACTTGTGATGTTGTTATTTGTGAACTATTCCTGAGAGATTCGGAATATGTAATCCTTATGTACGTGATGTACCGGGATGGATAACAGAGTATGTGTGCACCACAGCTTAGTTCTCGGGGTGCTTGTATTGTATATTTATGATGTGAATAATATACACTTAATTAATGGGAACCTTCATAGTAATGTTGTGAATATAATTACGGTATTGTTTCGAGAAAAACATAACGGGTTAGCTGATAGTGAAATATATTGCATTTTGAGCATCTGAGTTTACATTAAACCCCTATGTAATTACGAGCATTATTATGTTAATAGAACCGAGTAATAAGGGTAGGACCTTTGACATTCTAGCTAGATATGATGTCACTTAGCTAGTGGTTTGTGTCGTTGTAGATGGGTATTTACGTTAGGAGTGCACAGTTAGACGAGAGGTGAGAATATCATGTGAGTTCACGTCCTAACATGTACTTTGCATTTAATGTTTTAAATGTTTTTAAAGCACTCGCAGTTTTTTTTTAAATATCTCCACATTCGGGCTCTGACCCGTTTGCTTTCAAATCTATTTTCCTTGTAAAACCATTTTAGGTGCCCAGCCACAAGGACACCATGCATAGGATACTCATTCAGGTGTCGAGCTGTAGCTGTTTGTGGAAGCTACAGGGATTTGCTTGTAGACGCTTCTATCATTTGGATTCCAGAGTCATTATCTATCAGTTGTAGGGCATGCTGCCCATTTCTATTAGAGACATCTTTCCATTACAGTTTTCAGACTTTGGCATGTATGGATTTAGTATTCAGTTTACTTATTTCAATTGTGGGATTGTAGTGAGGAGTTTTCCTCCAGACTTTATTTACGTTATGTGATGGTTATTCTATTTATTTCTTTATGGTGAATGGTGTTATTATTCTTCATTACACTTGTTGCATGTTAATCAGACTTTAATTAAAATTTGGCAACTTACTTTTTAAATACTAGGTGGTTAGTAATAATAAAATGTTTTCGACAGTGATGCTATTAACTGAGCCAACTTGGCATTTTGAATTAATTTAATAAAGGAGTAGCTACCCGGTAATTAATTAGTCAGGGTGTCACACTTCTAAGTCTTCCATCCTTAGTTGATTACAGTTATGAGATCTTAGGACCCTCAGTGGAACTTTCATTTTAATTTTTAAGTCTCTCATCCTTAAATTGTTACAGTTCTTAGGTATTCCGATCCCCGGTAAAACTTTTTTCTACCTTCTAACATTTTCGTCCTTAGTTGGTGATAGTTCGAAGGTCTTTTGACCCTTGGTATAACATTATCTTAGACTTTTAAGTACTTTATTCCTAGTTGATTATAGTTTAGATGTGTTATAACCCATTGTTGAACAATTTCATTATTATCTAAGGCCTTAGTTCTTAGATAATTAAATATATAAGACCAAAAAGCCCGTGTGAGTACTTGGGAAGTATTTTTTTTTATTGTTTCTTACGAATTTATGAAGTTATCTTGGGGCGAGGGTTATACCTCATATGTTTTTTAAATGGCACAAATAAAAATTTGTTGGCAAATCAAACAAGAGTACAAAGAGGAGGAAATTTTAAACAAAAATAACTTGCATTTATGATTGAAGAGATATTGAGTCCATTACAAACAAAGGCCATCTTCCTAAAAATAACAAAAATATAATGTTTTAAAATCCTTTTAAGGATTGGGATTCTCTGAGTTCTCAACATCTTGATCTAGTACATAAGGGTTTGACAAAGGCTTAGTCTCCATGGCTAAGGGATAAATGGCTTCTTTTTTAGCTTTAGAGTTAGGAGCCTCAACAGTTCCACCTTTACTGTTCCTCTCACTATTAGAATATTCTCCATCAAAGGTTGGATCCTCATTAAGAAGTCCAGAAACATCAGCCTCAGGAAAAAGTGATTGGACCTTGGCCTTACAGGCAGCAAAGCCTAAGGAATGCCTCAGATAAGTGTCAATTTGACTCCTCACCATGGAGCCAACCTTCCAAAAGATCTTATAATGCTTGAATTGACTCCTAGATAGTTCGTTTAGAAAATTTAGGCCTTTATCCAACATACAACCACTCACTGCACTAATTTCGAAGACCTTATTTTTTAGTGAGTCCATATCCACACCCTAAAATAAGCATGAGATAAACTTATAAAGCTTAGAATAAAAATGAGGTAGAATATCATATAACTTGTAAAACCTCACTTATTATTTTACTTTCACTCTACTTCTTTAGTATGATTTTTCATGCTCGTGTCTTACTACACCTATTACGTACTTATACAGGGGAAATAACCACTCAAAACCCCATTGGAAGACCTTTTAAAGAGGCATGTGTCCAGAACCCAATCACAAATTCATGTTTTATCATGTATAACTGACATGATTACTCTCTCTCAATTTTATTATTGTGTAATTAACTTGATTATGTATGTTATATGTACATATGCATATCCATAGCAGAAAAGCATCGACGTAATTTTAATACGTGTGATCTCATAACCGAGGAAAGACCACATGAGAAACAACCACTGATAATCTCAATGAAATATGATTTAGAGAGGAATGGATCGGTATCCTGCCCGAGTTAGATGTTACAACCCCAGCCAAGGGGCTGAGTGGAACGAGAGGCACGACCACAAACTAATCCATAGAGAACGCCATTCATATTCATAAATTAACATCCCAGTCAGAGATGCCACATCTCAAACATAGACAAAATGCTGAAGATCGAGATGTTTGACATCGACAAGAGCTCGAAGAATTAGAAATTTGCCAACAGTAAGCACTACTACTGATAAAAACTGATATGAGAAGAGAAATATAAAGTTTGCATCAGACTATTATCCATCGTCATGCTTTCATTCCCTCAATGACCCATATCAACTAGGTAATAAGACATATTTATTTCATTTCTACATAGGTATGTGAGAAAGTGTTAGGATATATGTATTAAGATTTTTCACCCTTAGTTGCTTACATGTTATGGTTATTGCTGTAGTTTTTTTAGTTAATTTTTATGTTTAAATAAGTTAGTTTTCATGAATAAAAAACTAAGTCTCTATTGATTTTTATAAAAATATTTAGTATTTTTAAAGGTAATTAATAGGTAGATATACAAATTTGATAACGTTTATAGGATTTTCATCTATATGAACTATTAAAAAATATTTGTTCTTTGTTTAAAGTAATCGAAACTAAATAAATTTTATTGCAGGTGGAGACATTATGTGTACAAGTTAAGTCATTAAAGTCATTTATTTGGAGGTCGTATACTTCAAGATAGAAACTTTCCTGATATTATTTTATGTTAGGAGTAGATGAATTTTATGTATTTTTTCGTAATGAGATGAGTGAAATATTTGAAAACTTATTATTACTATTAATGTTTTGATTTAATCAACTTTTTATTAGATTGGTTGACGCAATATTAGAATTGTTGATTACGTAGAGAGTTTCTACTTATATGAACTCTAAATATAGTTCAACGGGAAATTGTATGTTATATATGTTAAAATGAGTGCAAAAGATGTAATATATTTTTCAAATAGTTTTTTTATGATTATATAAAATATATTCTGGAATAGATGTAATTTTAATTTTGGCACCAAAGACAGTATCCTTGCCGTCTCAAAATGATCCCATAAATGATGAGCTATTGAGACGACTTAGTTCCTAGCTAAAAAACAATTTTGGAACTCCTATTGCCATCTCAAAAAAGTGTTTGTAAAGACACTTTATTTCCATCTCAAAAGGATCCCATAAACAATGTCCTTTTGAAACAACTTAGTTACAATCTCAAAAAAAACTTTTGGGATGGCTATTTCCATATAAAAAAGTATTTAAAAGGGTTTAATAAGACCTCCTCGAGCCGTCCCCAAAATTATTTGAGATGGATAGAGTACCTTTTGAGGAATTTGAACCTCCTAAGAAGTTTGTCATTCCACGGTTCAAGATTTATGATACGAAAATTTATTCCACTGACCTTGTCAGGAAATATCACCAAGTTATGGCATTGTAGAACAACAACAGGAGTTTGATGTGCCACATATTTCCCTCCAATCTTGGGGATGTTACTTAGAAGTGGGTTGAGAAGTTTCCATTTCGGTAGATTACATAATTTAAACAACTTACCATGGCCTTTGTGAATAGGTTCGTCACAAGAAATACCCATCCTATATGGATGGACTCATTTCTTATGCTGAAAAAGAAGACTAGGAAATGTTCGGGGAGTATGCCAGAAGATACTTGGAGTTTTACAATGAAGTGAAAGACTGCACTGAGAAAGTGGTGATGGATTCTTTCAAAATTGGACTATCGAGCAGTTCCATGCTTCATTAATCTCTTATGAAGGGATATGCTATTAGAATTGACGATATCATGGTGAGGATTGAGAAGTATGCAATGGTTGAAGATGCAGTGGCCATAGTCCCTGATTAGACAAAGTAAATAAAAATGGGAGACAAAAAAGTAACAGGCAAGAAAATTAGGAAAAATAAGAATGAAAAGCTAAAGGGAACCGAGGAGAAGGATTCCAAAAATGCATTTAAGGTATTTAATATGATTTTCACTTAACCAATCTATAGGATATTTTATAAGATCATAGGTAAAAAGTATTCTAAGAGGCCCAAAAAGATGATAAACTATCTTAAGAAGATAAACGTGACACTAAGGTGTGTATACCATAAGGATCACGTCCATAAAATTGAGAATTGCAAGGTACTAAAATCCCATTTTAAGGACTTGGCCTAGTCGGTCTCTCAATGAGTTTATTGAGAAGAATGAAGGTTAAACACAACTTGTGCACGATCTTAGGCCATATAATGTATTGGATGAAGATTTGGTAGATAAGTTCGTAGTAATTCATGGGGCGTCAATCTCAAGTAACATAAAAGACAATAGCCTGTAGGTGGAATTGAAGATCTCACAACAATAACTGAGGTTATCTTGATTGACTGGCCAAACACATTAAGCGAAAGCATCGATGGTCAAAGGATTTTGGCAACTCTAAAAATAATGTTCACCAATGAAAATATAGTAAGAGTGGGGACTCTTCATAACGATTCCAAAGTAATCACTCTCAAGGTTTTAAACTCAGATGTAGATAAGCTACTAGTGGATTAAGGGATCTCTTCCAAGGTAATGTGCCTCAAAATGTCTAACAAGTTGAATTTGTGAGAAGAAGACATGTAGGAAGCTACTGTGCCTTTGTTTTAGCTTTTCTAAAGGGTAACGTTTCTCCTTGGGAAATTTTTTCTCCCAGCCAGAGCAGGGTTGGGGTTTTTAAGCTATTGAGTTACTCATGGTGGATCTTGATATCTGGATTTTTGTGTATGGTTGTTGCCTTCAAAAGTCGAGTCTCAAAATTCCCTTGAATTACTTCCAAAACTTGCTAAATAATTCGTATCGTGGTAAGTGAGGGTATTGATTAGGCACATATTCTTCATATTTATCCCCTTAATTTCGGTATTTTTATGATCCTGTGCAGTGTAAATACCTTTGATTTGTCTCGTATATATGCTACTAACCTCTTTTGGCATGTATTTTGTATTTTGTGTATTTCTCATGTGTTTTACAGGTATTTCATTCAAGTTAGTATGAAGGAAAACACAAAACAGTGAAAGAAACCAAGAAATGGAGAGTTGAAGGGCATTTTCGTAATTTTACAGCCTTAGTCCGGAAGTGGGGCCAACTAGAAAGTTGAAGATCTCTAAATTACAAGAACACTGGAAAAAACGACACCTCAATCCGAGCTACGATGAAGAAGTTACGATATTTTGAAGTTGCGCGATAATGAAGAGAAATGGACCAGAAACCAAACCGATCCGGATGGAACCAAATCGATCCGATCAGAAAAAAAAAGAACCGATCCGGTACCAAATGGATCCTACCAGAACCGATCCGTCTGCTGAAATTTCTGGCAATTAGTTATGCAGCTAAAGCGGTGCAACTCTTGGAAAATCTTGCGCAACAAGCGATTCTAGCTGTCAAATTCGTGCTACTTGGTGCTATAAAAGACCAAGCCCTACCTCATTCCAAAAGGAGTCGAATTATAGAGAGTAGAATAGAATTTTAAAGAGAGAATTAGATTTTAGAGAGTCTTTTTGTAAGTTTGAAGAAGAAGAATTTTTTTGGATTCAAGTTCATCTCTTTTCCCTATTGCTGAATACAAGTATCAATTTTTCATTCTCTTATTTATACTCTATTTTATTTTCAATTCAATTCTCAATTGTTTTGAAATTTGTTATCAATGTTTGATAGATCCATAATTCCATGTATTGGTATGAAGTTGTTTTCTAGAAAAATCATGTCCAGCTAAATTCTCAAGGGCTGGGGTACATGAATTCATTCCGAGGTGAATTACCCATGTAGAAAATAGAGGGTAAATTAAATATTGACCGAATCGTGTATGGAAATTATACAAACTTAGCCGATCTTTTAATCCCTCTTGCCCTAGGTACTTGGGATGTTTAAGAATGCTATGCAAGTGTAATTTTCCATTCACCGCTGTGTATTTGCCTTTGATTTCATATGATGCGGGCAAGATCCTTCATATATGTAATGCTTAGGATATATAAAGACTGGATTTAGTAAAAAATTTCAATTTACAATTCTTGTATTCTATATGGTAATTTGTTAAGGTTTGAGGGATTGTACTCCACCCAATTTTCTCATTCATCTTAATTAATTTAACTTCTTTATTTACTTATTTTTTTTCCCTTTTCAACCATCATCATCTTTTTAATTTTTTCTTTAGAAGTAATAAATCAATTAAATTCTATCAACCATTCCCTGTGGATTCGATACCCAGACTCGCCACTATACTCCTTAAGAAGTGTAGTTACAAGTTTAGTTTTTTTTGTATTGATATTGGAAGCCAATAACAACGACTAGCGTATTACACGGACGCTCGGTTTTTCCCCTTGATAAAAAATGACGCCGTTTCCGGGGAGTGTTTGTTATAGATTATAATTGACTTACTACTTCGGGAAAAAAAAGTAAATAAAAAATTAAAAAAAGAAAAAAGAAAAATGTGTGTCACGTTTTTGAATTGCCCACTTTGAAATGTCTTATTTTAACTCTTTTGGTGGCTTTAATTTTTATGCTAATAGTGAGGAGGAGAATGAACTCACGATTTATGAACATTGGATCAATATCACTAAAGATGAGTCTCATAAATACAATCCCAGTGCTAAGGCCATCCAAATTTATGAAAATGAAAGGCTTGAAGAAAAAAGGCGTGAAAAAGAATATAGGGAAAAAAATCGTTTTTGGGAGCAAGAGTTGAATGCATTATTCGAATCTAATGAAGATTTTTCTTCTGATATTTTTGACACTAAAGAATGTTTTCAACCAAATGAGGAATCCAATGAAGAATCAATTGAGATTGAATTTATGTCCTCACCATTCTCATTCACTATTATCGAACCATTAAATCCATCACAAGCACTGGATGAATGTCTTGAGAATGTTGATCCGATTCTTGTATGGGAATGTTTTTTTGAGATGCTTCATCTTACGGGCCATACACTCAGACGTGTCACTCCACCAGATCCAATTGAAAATTTTGAGGGAGAAGATTTTGAGGACAAGGACTCTATGTTTGAATTGTTTTCCAATATGGAATCTTTCTGTTTGTGTGATCCGCTTCCCATACTACTTGAAAAATCTTTGGAACGTGATTCTATATTTCTTGGACCCCAATGGGACTTGTCCTCTTATGCACCCAAATCCTTCATTATCCCCCTAAATTTTTTAATGGGTGATGGTTCATTTTTTAAACTTTTCACATGCCTTCCGTTTTTCAAACGGAATACTTATTTTTCGGGAGGCATGCATCCTAATGAGGGTACACTATTAATCCCTCAAAGTCAAATTGTATTTTGGGTGGACCCTCAAATTTTTCGACTTCTAGTGTATGATTTATTAGCCGTTCCAATTTTAGGTTGTAAATAGTGAGTTTTTTTTCTCTTTTTTTATAGTTTAATTTCGATAGTTAGAGTTTTTGTTATTATTTTTGCTATGCTTGGTTCTAACATGTTTTGTAGATTCAATGGACTCGCACTCATCGGGGATCGCTCCATTTGGGTAATATCTTTATTTTCCTCTCTTTATGTTGTGTTCTTGATTCGCATTGAGGACAATGCAACATTTATAACCCGATAAAGTCCTAACTGAGTCCGAATGGCGAAATTAATTACTGCATGGAGAGCTAAGACATGAAAAGATAATATAAGAGATTAAAATGGTGTGATTAAGAGATGATGTTTCCCGTTTCTTAATAACTGTATTCCGATGATGAGATCTTTTCACCATATATTTTTTTCTTTCAATTTTGTGTGCATGAATTTGTGTCCATTATATTTACTCTTTATATCATGCATACCGAGAGAAAATAGCCGCAATCCGAGAGATTCGTTTGTGAGAGCAATCCGTAAGAATTTGAATCAAAACGAATTTTCGAAAAGTAACGTAATGCTCAATCGGTGGAAATTTGAAGTTTAATCTCTGGCTTTGCGCACACACACACTACGGTCTGAGACATTTGAATATGAATTTATGGTGATTATTTTTCGAAAAGTTTAAATTGTACAATTTTTAAGTATTTTGATATTTATTTTAGTCAATAAAGAATTTTGTGGGTGTATTTACTACAAACCCTCACGAGACAAAACTCGTCCTACTAGGGTAACCTAGGGGTTTAAAGGCTTGTTGCATACGCTAAATGCAATCGCTTGCCCGCGAAAAAGGTATTCTATCCCAATAAAGGATTTTCAAGAGTGAAATTTTGGTGAGATTCATTTACATTGCTCGGGACGCCCAAAGTTCTAAGTTAGGGGGTGTGATTAGGCACATATTCTTCATATTTATCCCCTTAATTTCGGTATTTTTATGATCCCGTGCAGTGTAAATACCTTGAATTTGTCTCGTATATATGCTACTAACCTCTTTTGGCAAGTATTTTGTGTTTTGTGTATTTCTCATGTGTTTTACAGGTATTTCATGCAAGTTAGTACGAAGGAAAACACAAAATAGTGAAAGAAACCAAGAAATGGAGAGTTTAAGGGCATTTTCGTAAATTTTTAGCCTTAGTTTGGAGGTGGGGCCAACTATAAAGTTGAAGATCTCTAAATTACAAGAACACTGGAAAAAACGGCACCTTAATCCGAGCTACGGTGAAGAAGTTACGATGTTTTAAAGTTGCGCGATAATGAAGAGAAATGGACCAGAAATCAAACCGATCCGGATGGAACAGGACCGATCCGGATGGAACCAAATCGATCCGGTCAGAAAAAAAAAGAACCGATCCGGTACCAAATGGATCCGGCCAGAACCGATCCGGCTGCTGAAATTTCTGGCAATTAATTATACAGCTAAAGCGGTGCAACTCTTGGAAAATCTTGCTCAACAAGCGATTCTAGCTGTCAAATTCGTGCTACTTGGTGCTATAAAAGACCAAGCCCTACCTCATTCCAAAAGGAGTCGAATTCTAAAGAGTAGAATAGAATTTTAGAGAGAGAATTAGATTTTAGAGAGTCTTTTTGTAAGTTTGAAGAAGAAGAATTTTTCTGGATTCAAGTTCATCTCTTTTCCCTATTGCTGAATACAAGTATCAATTTTTCATTCTCTTATTTATTCTCTATTTTATTTTCAATTCAATTCTCAATTGTTTTGCAATTTTTTATCAATGTTTGCTTGATCCATAATTCCATGTATTGGTATGAAGTTGTTTTCTAGAAAAATCATGTCCAGCTAAATTCTCAAGGGTTGGGGTACCTGAATTCATGCCGAGGTGAATTACCCATGTAGAAAATAGAGGGTAAATTAAATATTGACCGAATCGTGTATGGAAATTATACAAACTTAGTCGATCTTTTAATCCCTCTCGCCCTAGGTACTTGGGATGTTTAAGAATGCTATGCAAGTGTAATTTTCCATTCACCGCTGTGTATTTGCCTTTGATTTCATATGATGCGGGCAAGATCCTTCATATATGTAATGCTTAGGATATATAAAGACTGGATTTAGTAAAAAATTTCAATTTACAATTCTAGTATTCTATACGGTAATTTGTTAAGGTTTGAGAGATTTTACTCCACCCTATTTTCTCATTCATCTTAATTAATTTAACTTCTTTATTTACTTATTTTTTTTCCATTTTCAGCCATCATCATCTTTTTAATTTTTTCTTTAGAAGTAATAAATCAATTAAATTCTATCAACCATTCCCTGTGGATTCGATACCCAGACTCGCCACTATACTCCTTAAGAAGTGTAGTTACAAGTTTAGTTTTTTTTTGTATTGATATTGGAAGCCGATAACAACGACTAGCGTATTACACGGACGCTCGTTTTTTCCCCTCGATCAGGTATCAATCCAACTTTCAAGGTGAAACAAATAACGTGAATACTTGTAATTCCATTTTTATTAAAACTTTTTTATTTTTTTTATATATTTTTTAAAACAGCTTCAAGGGAGAATGAATTAATTAACGCTAAAATCAAACGTGATTAAGTAAACTAAAAATAATACATAACCAAGTGTGACAAATGTGAGAAGATTTAAGAGATTGGATTACACCGCATGTTCAGTTATTTTTAATTTCTTAATTTATTGAATTGAAATATGTTGAGATAATATTAAATTCATAATCTAACTCTCGTTACAATTATAAATCGAATAATATCTTTTTCAGAAAACTAATTTAAAAATGTCACACTTTAAAAAACTAAGATTTATACTCTTTTTAATAAATTACCCGCTAAGATCAATTTAATAAAAATTGTATGTTTCCTCAAATTTCATTACCGAATTAATATTCAAAATTTAGGAAAAACGTATCTCTAGTTCGATTCCCAAAATCAAACGTTAAAACTGTAAGGGAAAATTTTCAATTGAGTCAATTTGTAAGTGTTGGCTTAATTTCGAACAAAACTATTTGAGTCATAGTATAAAAGTTTGTGACCTTTCAAACCTATGGCATTTGAGTTGAAGACGTAGCGGACAAGTCTAATGAAGATCACATCATATGATGTGTTTTGTACCATGTGTCGAAAGATCTATCAGGTATGAATGCATATGTTATATTGAGACTTGGGTATATTTATTAGGTGTCCTTTATTGTGTAAACATATTTCAAAATGCATTTTTTAATTTTTTTTAAGAAACAAAATAAGTTTTCTGTAAAGTTGTTTGAACGACCTCGTTCGAATGAGATTCCCAAGTCATTCGAATGAGGTATCTAACGAGGCTACAATGAAATCTCGTTTGATTTGTTTTTTATTTTATTGTTCGAACGAACTTTGTTTTTAGAGCCACTATCTTCTCGTTCGAACAACACAGTTTTTTCGTTCCAACGACAGTTTTCCAACAGTTTTCCAACAGCTTTTTATTTAACTTCTTACTATTTTTTTCCACCTATTTTAGTAGTGAATGAGTAGCCATTTTCTACAGAATTTTTCCAAACTTTAGAGAAAATACATTCTTCCAAAAAGTCCCTTGAGTTTTGTTAATCTTTAATGCTTTAACTTTCAAACAAAACACAAGTTTGCACCCAAATTATTATTTTTTGATTCGATTCATATCATATGTTTTGAGATCATTGGTTTAGCACCGGTTTTTATTCTCTATACGTCACCAAAAGACATTGTTTCTTGCAGAAGATTTCGTGGTCGTGATTGTACATACGGTGGACTTCATGCGGTTGGTAGTAGCTTTGTCCCATTGGTGGATTCCGAGACGTAGCTAGACTCATGCGTTGTCATTAGGCAGAGGTGGAAGGAACGAAGAGAGTCAAAGTTTGTGAGGGCATCGGGTCGTTGAGTAAGTCTTCTTGTCGTGTCCTTTTGTAAATCCGTACTTAGTGGACTTATGGCTGGGTCATCCGAGATTTTTCTCGTTATGGATTTTCCTCGTACACCGCGACGTTATGTTTGTGTATTTTTATCTTGCAATTTCTCACTTATATGGATGCTTAGGTTTAACAAGATAAAAATGGTTTAATCACAAAAATGATGTTGTTTGGTGCATAATTTAATTGGGTAATTTTATTTTACTTTAATTTAAGTCAGAATTATTAATTTTGAAAATACGTTAATCTTGAATTAAGCATGTTATAATTTGGTTTGTGAATCTTTGAACTTGAATTGAAGTTGTATTTTTAGAAGAAGATAATTTAATTTTTGAAAGAAATTAAAACTAGAAATATTTGGTGAACCATCCCCTTAGAACATAAAAAATAGAATTTTTGCATTTTCAAAGTGGCATCATAGCATATTAATTAAGAAAATTAAATTCTCAGATTGGTATCAGAGAATTTTTACCCTAATAAAAACTAAATTAATTTACTATCTCTCGATATGTAAATTAATTTGTGAGAATTAAAAATTAATTCCCTTAGAAATATGACAATCGACAAAATTAATTAATTAAATTAACGTCCTACACAGTGTCATCCCGCCCCTTCAACGAGTGTTTAGTCTAATACTCTCATATTAAAACATAAACAACAATCAAGAAAAATAGAGACATAAAATTTAATCAAGAGATATAATACAATACGCAAGTCTCCTAGTCTAATTGTAGTCTTTCAATGCGTCCCTTGCGTCCCAATTCTTCACACTATCCTCACTTGATTACAAAAATAAAAATAAAAATAAAAATAAAAATAAAAATTAAAGCTAAAAACTATTCTGAAGCTAAACTAATTTATTTTATATTTTTTCTGAATTTTTTTATCTTCCTAAAATGTACAAAAGTTTACACTGACTTCTCTCTTTATTCCCTCTGTGAGAGTCCTCCCAGTATGATCTGCCCTTCTCTTCCTTTTATATATAACCCCTGAGTTGGTTTTCGAAAGATTTTGGGAGGGATTTAACTCACGTGAAAATTTTGTTTGGAATTAGCAGATGGGTATTGTTCCTACATAAATGGGTAAGTGGTAAAAAAAAACTCCTATTTTTATGGCTTGGAAGGTTATGGATCGAGTCAACTGGGGTTAGATGTTTTTGTTTCTTTGGATTAGTTCTAATGTACAATTTTATAATGTTAAGATTTGCAATTTTAGAAAATCTCTTTTATTATTTAATTTTCAATTATGAATTCATCCACTATCCTTTTTATTTTGTAATTTTTATTTTAGATTCAATAAATACATGAGTGAGGGATTGTAATTGAGAGATTGTTGATGTAATTGAAGTTTCCATTTCAATTCAAGGCTTAAATGGGTTTGATCTATTCCTCTCTTATTACTTTTATTTTAATCGTCTCATGATTCATTTGTTTATCTTATAGTTTTTGGATGATGATTATTGAGGGATAATCTCCCATTCATGGGATGTATTTTGAAGCCCTCATAAGTCCAATTTCGTTAGTTTGCTTTTTAGCACAATTTTGTTTACCTCATTTTTCTTATTATCTTTTACATCTTAGTTAGTACTTTAAAAATTAGTATATAGTTAGTTAATTAATAATCCCTTAAAAAATCCATAAAAAAAATAAAAATAGATAAAATAGAAATATAATAATAAATTGCAAATGAATCTATATATGTCCTCTCCAATTTTGTGTTTCATCCTTTGATGTGGATTGATACCTCACTTACCGCTATATTATAGTTTTGTTCTACGTTTATAGGTTTGTGAAGATTTTTGATGGAAAGAGGAATTTCACAACGACAAATACAATAGAGATGCAATTTTTTTTATTTATCAACTGGCGCCGTTGCCATTCTTGGGAGCGTGAAGCACTTGGAGCGAATTTCATATTGTAGTTCATTTATTTTTCGCACTTTGTTATTTTTAGTACAATTTTTCTTTATTTTAGAAGGTTTGTATTATGATTTTTATCATTGCTTGTATTGCGGTGCATAAAGACACCTTATTATTTCGCATTTAAAATTTGTAATAATGGAAGAAAGCTTGATAGGGAAACCGGACAAGGTAGAGAGAGGGCGTCCAAAGGCGAGGAAACGAAGCCTCTCTACCTTGGGTCGGTAAGACTCTCGGGGCCGACTGAGATTGGCGTGATCTCCCCCAGGTCGACTCAAATTTTTCGGCACCCCACGACATAAAAATCATAGGAGGTACATCTCTTGAACCCTCGCGCCTCTCCTGTTAGCGAGTCAATTCTTTTGTGTGCTTTGTTTGCTTTTATTTTATTTTATTCTCGCATTTATTTTGGAATGGTGTGATGAATTAATTGACTAAGACCTACACCCGGTCACTCACGAGAAGGGATTTCATCACCCGACTCACTCGCTTACCATTGTGTGCTACCCTAGCCATCACTAAATTTAAAATCAATCAACTAGGTAACCCACTAGGAGAATCTTTTGCAAAGGCGATCACTAAGATAAATTCCGTGATTTTTTTTTATCGCCCGCGGACTTAATTAAAATTTAACTACCCTTTCATTAAATTTAAAGATAAAAATTATCTATGTGCTAGTTAGGATTTATCCTTGACTTGTGTGTGTCCAATTCAATTTTTTTGGTAGTCAAGTTTTAGTGAGTTCGTGCAAATGCAAAGAGTCCACCTATTTTTCCCACTCTTTTCTTCCAAAAAAATCCAAAATATTTTTTTCCTTGGTTTCTTCAAAAAGAAAATACAAAAACATTTTCTTCCTTCAGTTTTTTTAGAAAAATCCAAAATATTTTTTTTTCCCACCAAAAAAATCCAAAAACATTTTCTTCCTTTAATTCTCTAAAAATTTAGAAAATATTTCCTTTCCTTCTCAAATTATTCAAAAACCACACAAAAAAAAGAAGAGAACATCTTGAAAATAAAAGAATAAGGCTAGTGATCAGTGTTTCTCCATCCTCCCCTTTTGTCAATTTATCCAACAAGACTGACTGTTCAGTCTTGTTTGGGGGTGATTCTCATCACCCATTTTTCTACCGCCCCGCGCTTTCATCGTTCTTATCCTTAGGGTGATATCCCTTCGGTCTGGCTGAAGACATTAAACTTAGCGCACCGGGAGCCAACCCGTGATTTCTGGAACTAGTCTCCTCTTGTTTGGGGGTGGTGTTTCACATCACCTAATGCTATACAATGCTTTGTAGACTTGTACACATTTTTTTCCTTATCACTCATTCAGGTTTCTTCTTGGAGATATCTGTCCACTTCATTAGCGGTTGATTCTACTAATCTATTTCCTACCTTATGCTCTCAATTTTAAAAGTCATTTTACCTAACATCGAGGACGATGTTCCTTTTAGTTTGGGGGAGGGTAATTTTATCAAAATCGTACCGCTTTTGAATTTTTTTGATTTTTAAGTCTGATTTTTTAAAATTTTCATGCAGTTTCTTTCACCTCATTTATTGATGTGAATTTTCAATCATCCATCTTTCAAAGTCTAGGAATCAAGCTAGAGAATATTTTTTTTCTAAATAGCTTATGTAATACGTAGCAAGGCATGTTGCACCATGAATTTCTAGACTCAAAAAAATTTATGCACTTATTACGTCACTACGGTTAGAGTTGAGGAGTACTACAATTCTAAAGAGAACCTTAAGGATCTCTAGTAGAGACTTTAGCTTGTGAGATTTGTGCCCTTCACCCTTTCAGAGTGTCTTATACAGTCTACGATTCACAAGTTGATTCAATTTTGTTTGGGTCTGTACTTTAATTGTTGTATGATCTCATTATTCTAAACTTTTGGCTTGATCACTGAGAATGACATTTTTTTCGAGTTGTAAGAAATGCGTGTCTTGAAGTTTGTCCCGATCACCAAACTTTCATCCATACACTCACCCCTTTTTCATACCATTTACCATTCATGCAAACCATTACGTTACCATATTCACATATTCCCTACATCATCCATATACATACCCCATTCCATTCATATATCATCCATTATTTTGAAAAAAAAAGAGTGTTGATTCCAAATGTTAAATGTCTTCATTGTTGGTTTGAAAAGAGAGAGGAAAAAAACAGGAAAAAATAGAAAAAAAAAGAAAAAAGAAAAGAAAAGAAAAGAAAAGAAAAGAAAAGAAAAGAAAAGAAAGAGTTTGTAGTTAGTAGTTAGTTTTGAAATAAAGACATTTGTTCTTCATAGTACACTCTTCTCGCTCATCCATCATACATCCATCATTTTACACATCCATCACTCATCACTAATACCACCCTTCCCATTTAATTTCCCCTCACCCATATGCATCCATATGTTCCCCTAGGTGTTCGGGCAAATGAAGGTAAACGTGGTGAATAACTCAACGTTCTCACTATAGTGATTAGCATTTCTTTCATGAGATCATTTTTCTTTCAAAATGTTCGTTCTTTCTTATGTGTGTGTGAGACGTTTGAATTTGCTTACATTTACTCACCTCCTCATACACAAGAGCGATATATTTACCCTAATCTCGAGAGTTTGTTTGAGAGAGTTATACCTAGTGAGATTTGAAGTTGAAGCGTTGATTCCGACAAGGCAATCAAGGAATTACTCTTGTGATACTCGATCCGTTTTGACTGATTCACACTACACACATTGAGTTTTAGGAAGGATGTGCTTTGAGTATTCACATAGATAACTTTTTATGCAATTCTAGCTTGTGTTTTCCAAAATATTTCCTTCATGATGGATTGTGCGATTATTCTACATCTAATAAGAGATTGATTGTCTTTTAATAAATTTTTAAGAATTTTGTGGGTATATTCCCTGCAAACCCTCACGAGACAAAACTCGTCCTATAGGACAACCTATAGGTTTAAAGGCTTGTTGCACATGCTCAGTGCAATCGCAAGTGCCCGCGAAAGTGGTACACTATTGGTTTCTTATCTTTCTCTTCCTCTATATCTTATTGCTCGAGGACTAGTGTAAGGACATTTTTCACATATCCGAAATATTTCATTTATTTATGTCGTACGCCGCTACATTTGGCACGTCTCCTCACGATCTCACATGACGGCCTCTATCCGAATTCCGGGAATCAAGCATGCATTATCTCCACTAATATGTCCCACATCTGCCTCAACGACTTCACGTTCCAAGATTTTAGGGACTTAATGCAAGTGGTACGCAAGGGAAGTCAAAACAGTAAAAAAAAGGCACGATAGGAGAGTTCAAGGGCATTTTTGTAATTTCACATCCATAGTTCAGAGGTCTGGTCAACTAGAAAGTTTAAGATCTCGCCGCAACGAAGATACTGGAAAAAACGACACCTCAATCCGAGCTACAGTGAAGGAGTTATGACCTTTTGAAGATAGAGAAAATTCCTTAAAGAATGCTGTTTTTTTTGTACGCTGGATAGAATTTTAGAGTTTTAAGAACGTGGGACTCTTCATATTTTTTCCTATAAATACCAACTTCGGGGGAGTTGTTTTGCAAGACTTTAGGAGACGAATTTGAGAGTCCAAATACACCTAGTCTTCATATTCTTGAGTCCCAAGACTCATATTTTGATTCACACATCGTTGCCAAACCTTTGTGAATCCTTTAAGCAACCCAAGAACACAACTTTGGTTTGTTCAACCCTTGTGGGGGAGACCGTTCTTCTTCTTCATTGCTGCCCTACTGGAAAGGGATAATTCCAGCCGCGACTACAGAATCCGATACCCGAGGGTAATTCTTAGTCAACTTGTATTTTCATTGTAATCCGATTGTAAGCCGTTCTCTTACAAATTATAGTGAAAATAAATGGTTTTGCCCCTGAGGGGGATTTTTCCTTAATTGCATGTGTTTGAATGTTCTTGTGTAGATTATCAATTTATTCAATCACATACTGCTGCATGTTTAGGGTTTGTTTGTGTTAAAAGGGTTTTATATATAACTTGATCATTTGAACGCGAGCACACACGTTTCTCAAATTGGTATCAGAGCAGGTTACGCTAATCTATCGCGTATTCCTTTTTTTCGCAAAATTTTTCTAAGATATCAATTTTCTGAAAAAATTGATTTTTGAAAAAGTGCGTGTTCAAATGGAGAAGTCATATTATAAATTGCCTATTTTTGACGGGACAAATTATGCTTATTGGAAAGCCCGTATGAGGTCGGCTTTAAAAGCCATTGATGAACGTGTATGGATTTTGGTTGAACGAGGGTGGACTCCTCCCACCGTGACTGTTGATAATGTGACCAACTTGAAACTTGACATTTCTTGGTCTGATGAAGAAATTAAATGGTCATCTTTTAATTCTAAGGGTCTAAGTGCTATTTCTGGGTCTGTCACACCTGATGAGTTCAAACGCATAATGACGTGTACCACGTCAAAAGAGGCATGGGATGTTTTACAACTCACCCATGAAGGAACTAATGCTGTGAAAGAGTCTAAGTTGCAAAACTTGACAACTCAATTTGAAACAATCACCATGCATGATTCTGAATGCTTTGATGAATTTTATGCTAGACTTTCTGACATTGTGAATACTAGTTTTAATCTTGGTGAACAAATTCCGAATGCTAGAGTTGTTAAAAAGATTCTTCGTTCTTTACCTAAGCGTTTTATCCCTAAAGTCACTGTGCTAAATTCTATGGGTAATTTAAATATGCTAAAATTGGAAGAACTTGTAGGAGATTTGCAAACTTATGAAATTGATATGTTCCCTAAAAATGCTAAATCTAAAGATAAGGGAATTGCTCTTAAAGCCCAAGAGAGAAGGAGTGAGGGGTCAGCTAGAAAGAGGGTAGAGTCATCTAGAAAGAGAGAGACTGACACGTCAGATTCTGAGTGCGATTTTGACTTAGATGATTTGGCTCATTTCGCAAAAAATTTCAAGAGGATTCTCAAATTTAAGAAAAATGGCAATTTTAAAGATAAAAAGAAATTTGAGAAAAATAAGTTTGAAAAGAAAAATGAAAAAGTTTCCAAAAATCCTTCTCTGAAAGAAAGTGAGAGATGTTTTGAGTGTGATGGTAGGGGTCATAGAGCTTTTGAGTGTGCCAATCGTCTGAATTGAGAGAAAGGGAAAGCTGTCCTTAATGCTACCCTTAGTGACGACAGTGAGGTCGAGACGGTGGATTCTGGAGATGAGTCACCGCATGAGTGTAACTTCACCGCATTCATGGCCAGCCAAGTGAGCACTCCTAGTTCTCCTCACGACGATGAGGATGATGCTTCACAGGGACACCTCGACAGTGAGATCGATGTGAGTGAGGGGGAGGATGACACAAGTGAGAGCGAGAGTGATATACAACGCGCCTACGCTGAGTTATATACTGGGTCTTTTAAAACTAAAAAGTGTAACAAAGCGTTAGTTCTTAAGATCACTTGCCTAGAGGAAGATTTAAGGAAAGCGAGAGAAAGAGAGTTCTCCACCTGCACCGCCCAGAGAGAGAGAGAATCTACCTGTGTCGAGAATGAGAATTTGTTTAGAGAGAGAGAGTACTCTAGAGAAAGAGAGAGGGGACTTGATCAAGCAAGTGGCTAGTCTTACGAGTCATCTCCATTCCTCCGTGGAGACTCGGAAGAAACTTGAAGCCCTTGTTGCCCAGCTGACTCATGATCTTGAGAAAGCACGGGAAGTCAAGGTACAAATCGAGGACAGATCTGGGAAGATGGGAAAGATGCTCCTCGGCCCCGCTTTAGGTTTTGGTGATCGTCAAGGAATTGGATATGATGGTGCCTCCACGTCCCAAATTGCACCTGGACCAGTTCCTGAGTTTACTACAACTCCTTATGGTCACCGTAAAAAACCTCGAAGGAGAGTTCAACCAAGAAAAGCAAACCAAGGTCCGCCTTTGACTGAGATCTTTTGTACTTATTGCAAAAGAAAAGGCCACCTTAGGGAAACTTGCTATAGCATGGGTCGGACACGACGTACTACTGCTCCACCACGACATACTGATGAGTTTTCTAGTCTGAGAGAGAGAGTTGAGTTCTTAGCTGCCACGACTCAGAGTTTGATGAAAGAATTCCGACGGATGTCTTCGCCGTTAGTGAATGCTTCTTACATTCCAGCTAAAACCAACAAAGGCAAACAAAAGGTCATCTCTGCTTGGGTGCCTAAGAAAGATAAAAAGGCCTTTGTTGTTCATGTTGCTCTCAAAGCACATAATACCTCACAGTGGTATTTTGATAGTGGGTGCTCCAGACACATGACAGGTGATGCCTCATTTTTTACTACTCTTGAGGATTATCAAGATGGCAGAGTCACCTTTGGAGATGGGAGTAAGTCTAGCATTATAGGACGAGGTACTATCGAGTTACCTGGTTTTCCTAATCTAGAAAATGTTTTGTACGTCAAAGGTTTGAAAGCAAACCTTCTCAGCATTAGCCAGCTGTGCGACACTAACTTTGCAGTAAAGTTTGATCGGGACGCGTGTAAAGTCTACAATCAAGCCGATAAACTTTTGATGCAAAGGGTGAGGACCGAGGATAATTGCTATGGGACTGAGCCCACATCCTCACTTGTCTGCAACAGCGCCACGATCACTCCTATGGATCTGTGGCACCAACGTCTAGGTCACGTGAACGTTAGAGATCTCAATCGTTTATCTAAAAAGGACCTAGTACGTGGCTTACCATCTCTTGGAAAGTCAACTTCGACCGTTTGTGGACCCTGTCAGTTGGGAAAACAAATTCGTAGTCCTCATAGGCAGTTACATTCCATTACCACCTCTCGTGTTCTGGAGTTGATTCACATGGATCTTATGGGTCCCACTCGTACTGAAAGTCTAGGTGGTAAGAGGTACATCCTCGTGATGGTAGATTATTTCTCCAGATACTCCATTGTCGGTTTTCTGAGAGAGAAATCCGATGCTTTAGATTTCTTAATGACCAAGTTCTGTGTCCTGCAAAATCAACACGGTGTCACTATTAACAGAATACGTAGTGACAACGGCACTGAATTCAAGGAAGCAAAGGTGGATTTGTACTGTGATAGCCTTGGGATCAAACATGAGTTTTCTGCTGTGAGAACTCCTCAGCAAAATGGGATTGTTGAGAGAAAGAATAGAACGATCCAAGAGATGGCTAGATCTATGCTTCTAGGTCGTAAAGTTTCTAGGAGATTTTGGGCAGAGGCAGTGTCTACTGCATGCCACACGGTGAATAGGGTGTATCTGCGTCCACACACACTTCACACTCCTTATGAGTTGTGGACTGGCAAGAAGCCCAACCTGGCATATTTTCGTGTCTTTGGGAGTAAATGCTACATCCTACGGTATAGAGAGAAATTAGGAAAGTTCGACTCCCGAAGCGACGAGGGAATATTTCTAGGATATTCATCGAATAGCAGAGCGTACCGGGTTTTTAACCTGAAGAGCTCTAAGATTATGGAATCAATAAACGTCACCGTGCAAGATGACGAACCTCCGACGGTTATTGATCCTAACCTTCAGTGTGAGGATGAGGATTGTTCTGACAGTGATTTACCTGTTCCTCTCTCACACTCTGTGGACCCTACTCCTGTGTTAGGGGACACACTTGCTTGGGTTCGCAAGAGTCATGACCCTTCTGCCATTGTTGGTGATCCCACTCTAGGGGTCAAGACTCGTGCTCAGCTAGAGAACGTTGTTAGCCATCTTTGCTACACGTCCAAAGTCGAGCCCAAGAACCATAAAGAAGCACTCAAGGATGAACACTGGATATCTGCTATGCAGGATGAGTTGCTTCAGTTTAAAAAGAATGATGTCTGGGAACTTGTCCCCCGACCTAGTGAGATTAATGTGATAGGTACCCGGTGGATTTTTAAGAACAAAATGGATGAAAATGGTACCATAATCCGAAATAAGGCTAGGTTGGTCGCTCAAGGCTACACACAGATAGAGGGTGTAGACTTTGGGGAGACATTTGCTCCTGTTGCGAGGCTTGAGTCCGTCCGTCTTTTGCTCGCCATCGCATGTCATCTGCGCTTCAAGGTGTATCAGATGGATGTCAAGAGTGCCTTTTTGAATGGCATTCTACAGGAGGAGGTTTATGTGGAACAACCAAAAGGGTTTGAAGACCCTCAGCACCCTGAGCACGTCTACTATCTGAGGAAAGCCTTGTATGGTTTGAAGCAAGCACCCCCTGCTTGGTACGAGAGGCTTACTTCCTATCTCTTAGCTCGTGGCTTCAAGAGAGGGGGAGTAGATATGACGTTGTTTGTCAGGAGAGATGACGGTGCTATTTTGGTTGCCCAGGTCTATGTGGATGACATAGTCTTTGGATCCACATACTCCCAGCATGCTCACCACTTTGAGGAGGAGATGAAAAGTGAGTTTGATATGAGCATGGTTGGTGAGCTTACATTCTTCCTTGGTCTCCAGGTTCGTCAGCTAGAGGATGGGATGTTCATCTCCCAATCCAAGTATGCTAGAGACCTAGTGAAGAAATTTGGTTTAGACTCCGCTAAGCATGCACGTACACCTATGAGTACCACTACCAAGCTTAGTAAGGACACTTCAGGCAAGGACGTAGAGCAAACCTTATATCGGAGTATGATAGGTAGTCTCCTCTACTTGACTGCCAGTCGTCCCGACATCGCCTTTAGTGTTGGAGTCTGTGCGCGTTATCAGGCATCCCCAAACGAGTCACATTTACTCGCTCTAAAACGTATTATTAAATACGTAAGTGGGACTCTCTCATACAGGATTTGGTATTCCTTTGATACCGATGACCGTCTGTCCGCCTACTCGGATGCCGATTGGGCTGGGGATGTAGATGGATGTAGGAGCACTTATGGTGGGTGTTTCTATTTTGGTTCTGCTCTTGTCTCCTGGCTGAGCAAGAAGCAAAATTCCATCTCTTTGTCCACTGCGGAGGCTGAGTACATAGCCGCCGGGAGTTGTTGCACACAACTCTTGTGGATGAAGAAAATGCTGGAGGATTATGGGATATCACAGGACACCATGACCATTTCCTGTGATAACACGAGCGCGATACACATATCCCGCAATCCAGTTCAGCATTCGCGCACAAAACACATCAGGATACGTGAGCACTTTATTCGTCAGTTAGTTGAAGAGAAAGTTGTATCCCTGAGTTTTGTTTCTACCGACCGTCAGTTAGCCGATATTTTCACGAAACCTTTAGATGCCCTTAGATTTGAGAGTCTTAGGAAATCTTTAGGGATTTGCACAGTTGACTGAGGGGTTGGTCTATGTCTAGAATAGGATGCTTCTTCATGTTCATATCATATGCTTCCTATTGCTAGTCTGTTTTATATGTACCATTACTTTGTTGTACAACTTTGTTTTATTCTTTTTACTTTTTATATTTCTTTTGAAAAAAATACAAAAAGATTTTCCTTTAAGAAAAATTTTGAGAAAAGCACAAAAAGATTTTTTTTTTCCAAATTTTTGAAAAAATCCAAAAAGATTTTTGTATTTTGCTTCTTTTATGGATGAGCATGTAAGATAGCCAAGTCACAACTTCATTCCATTTATCCATGTGACTGTTTGATAGATATTTGAGAGGCTACATCATTTCATCCATGTGATTTACATTGATTGGAGTCTTTGAGATGTAATTAGTGATATCTTCCTACATGTTTGACTCCTATATCCTTTATTGCACACATGCACGGCTATATTTGATTATTGCACTTGTCTATCTCATGTTGGCTTGCGTGTTTTCATCTCAATCCTATCTATACAATGTACAATATGCGATAAAACTTGACAAGATTGGAATGCATGTAAAAACCGTTTTGGTGAGACTGTGTGTTTTTGTATAACAGGGAGGGGCTGCGAAAGGTAATCATCTATCCTTTGCGCAAAATCCACCGTTAAAAAGGACCTAAAAAATGGAGGAATTTTAATATCCGAGGTCCAAAGAGGTTAAAAGAGCCCGAAAAAATTTAAAGGCAATAAAAAGCAATTCATGCCAAATATGGGCCACTTAGGTTTCACCATCAATTCTCCAAAGTTTGAGAATTTAGAATGCCTCTATTCAATACAATATCTGAGGGAGTTTGGTTGGAGAATCTAAACGGGTTTGCACTTCCTTGAAAGTCCTGAAAAAGCATAAAATCATTTTGGACGTTATTGGTGTGAAAATAATTTTGAGCTTTGATTTGTTGATTTAATTGAGTCAATATCTTATACTGTCACTCTTTTACACCAAAGGAAGCATTTGAGTTCATTCGCTAGGAATATCCAATATTCATCGTGCACATATGTCATGTTTGTATGCATTGATTTTCCTATCGAATTTGATCACACCACTTCATTTACGCTATCATTGACTTGGTTGCTTTCTGTTTATTCATGGTGTGTTTTTATCCTAGTGACACCCCGCACTTGCTTATTTGATTTATTTCTCTAATTTGTCCATTTGGGGACATCATAAAAAGGGGGAGAAAGAATTATCATATTATGGGGGAGTTTGAATTCTGGGGGAGTTTTTGAGATGTTGCTTATGTTTTTATCATATATTGATATCCATGTTATCTCATTTCAAACTCGATATGTCACGTGGTATTTGTTTTGTCTCATGTGTGTAGGTATGAAGATTGCAGATCTATATGTTGCACAACCCTGATGAGAAAAGTTTTGAGATTCCTGAAGAATTAAAGAACAAACGATGAAGACTATTCATTTGTACCTTTTCCAGTTTTGGGTTCATGGGAGGGTAGATTTGTATAGGAAATTTCATATTTGATAATTCGGATTTTTTTATGTATGTACGGCATAGACATAGGGGGAGATTTGTAAGGACATTTTTCACATGTCCGAAATGTTTCATTTATTTATGTTGTACGCCGCTACATTTCGCACGTCTCCTCACGATCTCACATGACGACCTCTATCCGAATTCCGGGAATCAAGCATGCATTATCTCCACTAATATGTCCCACATCTGCCTCAACGACTTCACGTTCCAAGATTTTAGGGACTTAATGCAAGTGGTACGCAAGGGAAGTCAAAACAGTAAAAAAAAGGCACGATAGGAGAGTTCAAAGGCATTTTCGTAATTTCTCATCCATAGTTTGGAGGTCTGGTCAACTAGAAAGTTGAAGAGCTCGCCGTAACGAAGATACTGGAAAAAACGGCACCTCAATCCGAGCTACGGTGAAGGAGTTATGACCTTTTGAAGATAGAGAAAATTCCTTAAAGAATGCTGTTTTTTTTGTACGCTGGATAGAATTTTAGAGTTTTAAGAACGTGGGACTCTTCATATTTTTTCCTATAAATACCAACTTCGGGGGAGTTGTTTTTCAAGACTTTAGGAGACGAATTTGAGAGACCAAATACACCTAGTCTTCATATTCTTGAGTCCCAGGACTCATATTTTGATTCACACATCATTGCCAAACCTTTGTGAATCCTTTAAGCAACCCAAGAACACAACTTTGGTTTGTTCAACCCTTGTGGAGGAGACCGTTCTTCTTCTTCATTGCAGCCCTACTGGAAAGGGATAATTCCAGCCGCGACTACAGAATCCGATACCCGAGGGTAATTCTTAGTCAACTTGTATTTTCATTGTAATCCGATTGTAAGCCGTTCTCTTACAAATTATAGTGAAAATAAATAGTTTTGCCCCTGAGGGGGATTTTTCCTTAATTGCATGTGTTTGAATGTTCTTGTGTAGATTATCAATTTATTCAATCACATATTGCTGCATGTTTAGGGTTTGTTTGTGTTAAAAGGGTTTTATTATAACTTGATCATTTGAACGCGAGCACACACGTTTCTCAACTAGCAACGCTCTGTTTGGGGGTGGTGTGATAAGCACCCAAAAGCGTACATTTTATACCCCGAGTAGACGTATTTTAGTTGCTAATTCTCGGCAATTTGGGTCTTATGCGCTTTATTGTCTATTTTATAGATCGAATGCACGTTGCGCAGTTCAAACGCGTATTTCAAGGCAATTATGGAGCTAATTACCCTTGTCCCGTATCCTAGCGTACCCTAAACCTGTCCCGAACAGTGTGTGTTTAGTTTGTCCCATTTTATTTTATCTGTGTCATTTTATTTTTAGGGTTTATTTTATTAATTTATTTTATTGAGTCATGTATATATTTTTAGGATTTTTAGATTTTAATTTTTAGCGCGTCGTATATTAGTTTTTATATATTTTTTTATTTTTTTATTTTTTAGTTAGTTTATTATTATATCATTTTTTTATTAGTTAGTTGTTATTTTTATAGTTTTTTATTTTAGTCGTGTTTTAGAGTTTGTATAGTGTGTCGTGTCGTGTCATTTTTATTTTAGTTGATTTTTTATTATTAGTTTAGTTTGATTTTATTATTTTAGTTATTTTGTTAATTTTATTTAGTTGGGTTATTTTTAGGATCTAAATTAAACACACACACACTTATCCTTACACACACACAAAATACACCCTCACACACTCACTACAACAAAACTTACATTTAGCTGCGATTTTCTTACCTACAAAAAAAAATTCGTGGCTAAATATCAACATCTGCTACGAAATTTATTTCGTGGCGAAAAGTATTATATTTGGCAACGAAAATTAAAATTTCGTTGACAATAGGTCCCAAAAAATTGGCGCCCACGTCTTCCCGCGCTTGGGTCTAAATGCGAAATGTTTAGCAACAAAATATTCATTATTGGCAACGAAATATTTTGTAATAGTTAATATATTGTTTTTGCAACGAAATTATTTTCGTGGCCTAATATATATGTTTTTTGACAACCCTTTCTTTAGTGGTAAAAGGTAATCTTTTTTTTAATGTCCCACCAAAACCAAACGACCTGTACCCAGCCCTCCAAAACGTTTGGGAGTACTCTCTCTCGCTCGCTCTCCATCGCTCGCTCCATCTCCATCGCTCGCTCGGTGAACTGAAACGATCTCCATCTCCATCTCTCTCTCGGTGAAAGGTACTCTCTCTCTCTCGCTCGCTCTCGGTGTATACATATCTCTCTGTTTCTCTCGGTGAACAACCCCTTAAATTACATACCTTAGGTTTCATTTTTTTTAGTCCAAAACGTTTGATTTTATTGCATCTCTCTCTCGGTGTATACATTAAAGCTTTGAGTTCATCTCATGATCTCATCATTTCAGATTGGGAAAAAAGGGTTAGATCTGATTTTGGGTCTTTATTAAGGCTTGGAGGGAATGGTTTGGTATATACGGTTCTTTAAAACCTTTCCCCAAATCCCCACATTGGTGTTGTAATTTTTAGGCTAAAATCCAGACAACCCCTTAAATTACATCCCTTAGGTTTCATTTTTTTTTAGGCAAAACGTTTGGGAGTCTTGTTTTTTAATATTTGTAATACCCTTAGTCTTGTTTTGTGATTTCTTTTGTAACACACTCACTCTATAATCTTGTTTTGTAACACATTAATATACAATCTATAAGAATTTGAAAGATAGAATAATTTTTTTAAGTGGGTTTTGGGTTATTTTGACACATTTAATCTCGAAACAAATCTTGTTTGACATAATTCTATAGATTTAATCTTGTTAAATCTTGAAATAAATTTTTAGGGATTTAATCTTGAAATAAAATTTCGGGGATTTAATCTTGGTGGTGTGTGCTGATTTTTTTTTGTTCGCGTGTATTGATTTATTCTTATTGTGTTTGCTGATTTTTTGTGATAACCCCTACCTCATTCAGATTTCTATCCTGTTTAATAGTAGGATCTTGATAATATCTTGTTTATGTTAAATTTATTGGTGCATACATATGTACTTTTATTGTTTTAGATATAGACATGAATTTTGACATTGTTCTCAAAATCCGTATATTCAAAGTTTCTTTTTCCATGCTCCTTTAAATCTACCAACATTGGCTCTCTGCCATGTCTTGCGTTTTACATTAAGAAAGTTTTAATAGGACGGGTAAATAGGTTTAAAAGAAATCGATTTTGTGGTCCTATTTTGGGTGATAGTTAATTAGATTCCTATTAGATTACTCAGAAAACATAATTTTTATCTCCAGTATATTAATTAGTGAAGAGTTATCTGTTGAATATAAATATATAATACGATTCTTATTTTTTTAAAGTTCTAACTGGTGAAAATTGAGTGTTTGATTAATAGTCATCAGAATGGAATCACTAATTTATTTTTTTCTAGTACTAAACCATTGTTAAGACCTATTTTGTAACAATAATATGTAATTTATTTGTTCCAATGACTTGTACCCTTCAAATTGTGGATTATAATTTTAAGGTATTTACTACGACTTTGTTTAGTATTTTACTATATCCCACTTGTATTAACTAGTTTTTTTCTACTTAACTTGCTACGCACCGTATATGTAATGCGCCTGCCCAATAGGTAGTATAAATATGTAGAAATTTTTTAATAAGAATGACGAAAACACCTGTTTAATTGTTAATGTTGTGTGTTGCTTTTTCATTGATAAGGGGACTTAGGTTTATGTAGTGGGAACCTAATTAGAAATGTTGTGTTTTGACTTTAGGGCTTCCCTATATCCTCTAGTTTTATGGATATTGATTAGTGGTTATGAATAAACATATTCTATCTTATGCTCTGGATTCTTAGACAACAAAAATATTATATGAAAGAATAAACTAATATTTTAATGTGTTTGATTTTTCATGTGAACTAGATGGATAAGAGTTGGATGCAAGAAACAAATAGATTTTGTGAAAAGTATGTCTTGGGTGTTAGATCATTCATTCGATTTGCAAAGGATCATATGGGACCCAACAGTTACATTAGGTGCCCATGTTGCAATTGTCTTAACATCGATCTTAGAAATATTGATGAAGTAGAAGATCATCTTTTCTTAAAAGGTATTTGTACCACCTACACACAATGGACATATCACGGGGAATGTTCTAATGATATAGTTCATGATGATGCTAATGATGATAATATTGATGTCGATGATTGGATTGATAATGAAAATGAAGAAGGGGACGAGATGCAAGAAGTGTTGGAAGACATGCAGAAAGGGTTTTTCTTTGATGCTGGTCCAGCTGAAGCGTTTGAAATTGGTAATACTCCTAGACAAGTTGGTGCCGGGGATAAGATAAATTTTAACAAATTATTGAAAGATGCAGAGCGTGAATTATATCCTGGTTGCAAAAAATTCTCTGCACTGTCTTTCCTCGTGAAGTTGCTCCACTTGAAAGTGATCAATCACTGGAGTAATAAATCACTCAAGATGTTGCTTGAACTATTGAAGGAAGCTTTCCCCGATGGTGAGACGCTTCCAAAATCAGATTATGAGGCAAGGAGCATGTTGCGTGGCTTGGGATTAGGATACGTATCGATTCATGCATGCAAAAATGATTGTTGTTTGTTTTGGAAGGAGCTTGAAAATAAACATGAGTGTCCAATATGTGGAGAGTCTAAATGGAAGGTTAATAATGACGGGGGTAAACGCATTCCTCACAAAATACTTCGTTACTTTCCACTAAAACCAAGACTCCAAAGACTGTTTATGTCGAGAAAAACGGCTGATGATATGAAGTGGCATAAAGAAAAACGTGTCAAAGATAATGTATTGAGACATCCTGCAGATTCTAGTGCATGGAAGGATTTTGATGCGGAGCACGAGTGGTTTTCTCAAGACCCTCGTAATGTAAGGCTTGGCCTAGCAAGTGATGGTTTTAACCGCTTTGGTAATATGCACAACTCATATAGCATGTGGCCAGTAATACTTATGCCATATAACTTGCCGCCTTGGTTATGTATGAAAGAGTCATTTTTTATGATGTCATTACTTATTCCAGGACCTCTGGCACCAGGTAAGGATTTGGATGTGTATTTACGACCATTAATTGACGAGTTGAATGAGTTATGGGAAGTTGGTGTATAAACATATATGATGCATCCACCAAAACAAATTTTCAAATGCATGCAGCAGTTTTGTGGACTATAAATGACTTTCCGGCGTATGGTAATTTGTCTGGTTGGAGCACTAAGGGTTATATGGCTTGTCCTACGTGTAACAAAGATACTTCTTCGAAAAGAATAAGGAGTAAGATATGTTATATGGACCATCGCCGATATCTGGATCCCAACCATATATGGAGGAAGAGTAGAAAATTTGATGGTAAGCAAGAGCTCCGGTTAAAGCCCATGAACTTAAATGGGGATGATTTGTTGCGACAATTGAATCATGTCGACGGTTATATACCAGGAAAACATTCGGGTAATAAAAAGAGGAAACGTACACCTGAAGAGCTCAATTGGACAAGAAAAAGCATTTTTTTTTAATTACCATATTAGAAAACATTAAAACTTCGACACAACCTTGATGTTATGCATATTGAAAAAAATATTTGTGAGAGTGTGTTGGGAACTTTATTAAATACTGAGGGAAAAACAAAAGACACGTATAAGGCGAGGCAAGATTTGGAGGATATGAAGATAAGGAAGGAATTACATTTGAAGCGGAATGGGGATAAATATATAATGCCGCCTGCATGTTATACACTTAGTAAGTTAGAGAAACAAGGTTTTTGTGAGTTCTTGAAATCAATAAAGTTTCCAGATGCATATGCTTCGAATATCTCACGGTGTGTGAACGTTGGTGATGGTAAGGTATCGGGGTTGAAAAGCCATGATTGTCATGTTCTATTACAGCGTTTATTGCCCGTTGGGACTCGTGGATATTTGCGCAAGGAAGTATACAATGCAATTGTTGAGTTGGGGAATTTTTTCAAAGATTTGTGTTGTAAAACACTGGATGTAGAAGAACTGAAGAGGTTGGAGAAAGACATTGTCGTGATTTTGTGCAAACTAGAATTGATTTATCCACCGGCTTTTTTTGATATAATGGTCCACTTAGCTATTCATTTGCCGCGAGAGGCTATGCTTGGAGGACCGGTGCAATATAGGTGGATGTATCCTATTGAAAGGTATGTCAATATACTCATTGTCATATTTTAGGGCTATTTCGACATAGCCCCCAATTTTTAAGTCAAACTTGACATTAAAAGTGGGGGTTTAAGTCAAAATACTTATTTTTTACGTATAGTTTATAGATTTAACATGAGGTAATTTATATCATTGTAAATGCTAATAGGTACTTGGGCACATTAAAGGGTTACGTGCGTAATAAAGCTCGACCAGAAGGTTCTATAGCAGAAGCTTACATCGTTAATGAATGTTTGACATTTTGCTCGATGTACTTTGACGGGATTGAAACTAAACTCAACCGCTCGGAAAGAAATTATGATGGGGAGGAGCAAGAGGAGGGATTGGATGTATTCTATCAAAAGGTACGCCCTTTTGGGGCATGCACTTTTGACTTTCTCACAGTGACTGAGATGGAAATGATGCGGTGGTATACGTTGAATAATTGTGAGAAAGTGGCTCCATATATAGAGTAAGTTAATAAGTAGGAAGTAATCTTCATAAGTATTAATTTTCCAACTTCTACGAAGCTTATTGTTATAATTATTACCATTGTTAGTGAGCATATGGAGGAGCTGAAGAAAGAAAGCCCTTTGAATTTAGAAGAGAGAAGTCGAAGAAATTTCCCTAGCTGGTTTGAAGAACGCGTAAGTTTAAGTAAAGTTATCATAACATAATATTGATGTATAAATTTAATTAATTTTTAAGAAATATAATTGGTTTAACTTATATCATTCAAATTTTATCTTTAATAGATGAAAAAGTTGTACGGCCAGAAGTCTCCAGAATGTACTGAGCAATTATATGCATTAGCATGTGGTCCTGACGTACGGGCAAATAAGTACAAAAGTTGCATAGTAAACGGAGTTAGATTTCACACTAAAGATCGTGACAATCGCAGGAGAAGTCAAAACAGCGGTTTAGTTGTTAAAGGAGATCATAATGATGAAGAGATTAACTTTTATGGTTTATTGAACGATATTATCGAGTTAGAGTATGCCAAAGGAAACCGAGTCCTCCTTTTTAAGTGTGACTGGTTTGAAGCTGATAAAAAGAAAAAATCAGGAATACAAATCGATGATCACTTTACAAGCATCAATGTTAATGGTAGGTGGTATAAGAGTGATCCTTATGTGCTAGCCATTCAAGCAAAACAAGTGTTTTATCTCAATGACACAAAATTGGGAAAATATTGGCAAGTTGTTCAGGAATTCCAGCATAGACACTTGTATGATCTTGGGGTGGAAGAAATGGACACAGATGTATCAGAAACAAACGATTTTGTGTACCGGGAAAATGCTTCATCAGGGGCTTCTGAGATTATAGAAGTTGATGTTGGTCAGTTGCAGAGAAACGATGTAGAGGCGGACACTATTGATGCTGGAATTGTGGATATAGACAAAGGAGTACCATCAGACGACGACATTATTTCCCTTGATGGCGTCGATGATGAAGACGAAACACTTGATGAATACTGTGAAAATACGGAAGAACTCGTAGTGGTTGAGGATGATGATAGTGATATAGATTAAATTTGTTAATAGAAACTATGTAATGGAGTGTACTGCTGGATTTATTGAAAATTTTGTGAAATTGTGGATTTATGTCTATTTATAGTTTTGTTTTATTTCAGTCAAGTGGTGTAGAATTTACAATATTTTATAATACTACATGTTATTCTTTCTTATTATTCATTACTAAATATGCAAAAAATTGTGTTTTGATGTTCTTTTTCAGTATGGCGCCAGGAAGACGTCTTCGGTCATATAGCATGAAGGAGGCTCCCTCATCACCCCCGGGTCTCACGGCGCCCCCGACTACCAGTATGGTGTTTTGATGTTCTTAATTTTGTGATTTTGAATTATTTCTGCATGCTGGAGTGATTTTGAATTAAGAGTATATACGTATGTAGATTGGAACTTGTCATATAGAATCATTAATGAAAATAGTAGTTATATAATTGATATCTCTGGGAATTTCAGAAGTACTTGAATGATGTATACTGATATCAGAAGTTCTATAACTGTTATGTTCTTTAACAAATATAATATGTCATCGAGGCAAATGAAGCATATGTTAAAAAAGTTGTACAGCTGAATGTATATAGCTTTAGTCATCACTCGACATAAATACATGTGATGGAAGGGGTGGTGGTGGGGTGGCATATTGGTCTGCTACTTGTGAAAGAGTTGTAATTCATTGAGCTTGACATATTGCCTCTTGAATATATTTGATAGTCTTGTGATAATCTAAGAATCCCATAAACCAAAATTCAAAGTTATCGTCAGTAACTAGGATATCACTATCTCCTGAGATCCTTGAGGCTCTAGTTCTGTAACTCTCAAAACTCCTAGTTACTAGGATATCACCATCCACTAGAACCTTTGAATCACTTTCAATAATGAGATCATAATCTCTGAAGTCCATGAAGAACTCCAAACCTTTTCTCAATACCATAGCTTCTGCCTCCATGTTAGAAACTTCTGCAAAGTAAGCATTTAATGCTCATATCATGTCCCCTGATTGATTTCTCATAATATATCCTCCTCCTCCCTTGCATGGGTTACCTATTTTTACTGCCATCTATATTCAATTTTACTACTCCTAATGGTGGATTAATCCACCTGATCTGCGACCTCTTCTTTGGATTTGAATCAAAATTTAAAAGATGATTATTGACCATCCATTGCTTGACATGGTGAAGAACAAAATTTACACTTGGAGCACATTGATAACATCTACACTTGTTTATAAGAATCCATATGCACTAGTAATTGATTTTAGGAACAACCTTATTGATAATTTGGTTTGCCTTATCCACATTAATGCACCATTGGAACAGTTGGATCGTAATACGTCCTCCTTTTGTTCTATGAATCCCAAAATCTTGAGACATTTTATGCCATACAATTAAAGCTATATCCCCCCCTAAAAAATGTAGTCTATAGTCTCTTCATTTGGTCTCAAGGAACGAAAACATTTGGAGGGACCTCTAATGCCTATTAATTTTATCTTCTCACCAGTTGGGAGAAGATTATGCAATATTTTCGACGTGAACAATGATATTTTTCTAGAGATTTTTTTATGCCAAATAAATTTTGAACTGAACATGGATGACCTCTCTTTCTACATAGGTTCTAAGCTGAAGAAATTGAAAATACTCTGAACTGGAAGGTTTCCAAATAAACACATCTGGTTGGTTTTGATAGATTTCATTAAACTTCGTTACTTTAGAGGCTACCTCTGGAGAAATTTTTTTGTTCACCTTTTCCCTATCCCAATTTTGGTCTTGATACTAAAGGTCTTTAATATAAGAGGCATCATCTTCATTAAAATTCTTACACTCTATTATACCCCAACCTTTAAACAAGCTGAGCTCGCTGCAGGAGGCAACCTTATCAGTAGAGATAAAGAGGAGGCCTGCCATTGGACCTGTAATTGTTGAAAAAGGCATATGATAGAGTGTAAGAATCCATTTCTGATTTTCTGAACTGGTATGAATCCATATCAGGTAAAAAATTTAACTATTCAATATCTGAGATGCCCTCTTTCATATCAAAACAAACCTCTATTAATCTTTCTCTGCTCAAATGGCAAGGCCCCGAGAAAGCAGCTGGCCACAAAAGCCGCTCGCAAGTCGGCAGCAGCCACTGGGGGAGTGAAGAAGCCACACAGATTTCAACCCGGAACTGTGGCTATTAGAGAGATCAGGAAGTACCAAAAGAGCACTGAGCTTCTCATCCGAAAGTTGCCCTTCCAGAGGTTGGTGAGGGAGATCGCTCAGGATTTCAAGACCGATCTCCGTTTCCAGAGCAGCGCTGTTTATACTAGAAAGTTGCCCTTCCAGAGGTTGTTTTATACCAGAACAATTTGGCCATTTCCTGAATGTTCACTTCCCTTAAATAGGAAGAAAAATAGTTTTTGCTCTGGTATAAAACTAATTTATGCATAGGATGTTTGTTTCACCTTTTGTTTTTAAATAAACAAAACAAAAAATCTCTTACCAACCATGGATTGAAGAAGATTTATGGTGATTAGCTTGTTAGTCATAGTTTTTCATATCAAAACAAAAAATAAAGGATGAAGTTATTTTAGATGGGGTTCACTCAAATGTGATTCGCCTCGAGAATAATGCAGATATGTTCCCACCCCCAGCCCCCATCTCTCTAAATAGCTTATCGATGCGTATCGCCTGATACCTCAACGATACCGAGACTGAGTTGATAATCGAGTGTCCAATACAGGACCGAGACCGAGACTTTGAACCATGCTCATCATGTATTTTTGTCTTTGTTGTCATTTCGATAGCTTTCTCATTATGCATAGTACATACAGTAGCTATGAGAACTCTTACATCATGTACCGTTTCACCTATCTTTCTTTCACAAATAGTTGATACTCTAGATTGCAAGTAATCTTTCCTAGTTGATACCGCAGCTATGAGAACTCTTTTTTATTATAAGTTTTTTTTATCTTGTCTAGTTGCTGCTGGATTGCTTTTAATAATTCTAAGTCGCTGAGATCAGGGTTTCTGTTTGGACCAAATTAGCATAATTCTTTGGCAAGACTCGATCTAATGGAATGGCTGTTTCGAATCAAAGTAATTAATTCTTTTAAATTAGACAACTGAAACTGGATATTAGTTTGGACTTCAATACCAATTTGGGTAATACTATCACCATATGATGGGACAACTCCCTTTCAACTCATTAATACATATGATGGGACAACTCGATCTAATGGTGTTGCCCTCTTCATGGGAAAAGTTTTGCTTTATGTAGAATATCAAGGACATTGCCATTCTTATTCGGCCTGTTCATTTCTTGTATATTTGAGAAAACTCGGAACAAAGCTTGGATCTCTTTTATAATCAAATATCCGCTACTTATGTCTAACACCATATTAATACAATTTTGTAGTTTATTGTATAAAATTCTAATATTGATATAAGGCATTATTTTACATTTTGTGTATAAGGAATTTTGTTTAACTTTAGTAAGCTATTTTACATTTTGTGTATGAGCTATTTTTACAAGCAATGTTATTTGCTCTACTATCAACATGAAGAAGGTATGGACTCTTTCTCTTACATCGTTTCATTTTATCAGTTACTGATTGAGTATAAAATTTCAGGAGAAATTCGACATTGATCTGGATGATCATGCAAAGGAGTGTTTGGAAGAGCTAATGAAAGGGAGAAGTAGGAGTCAACGGAGCAAGCTTCGTGAAGTGTATAAAAAATATGGATCAGCGGAGGAGGCTCGAGAAAATGTCCCTACTAATATGACTAAGGATAATTGGCTTAGTCTATGCGATCTTTATGGAAGTCCAAGATATCAGGTTTGAACTATTGTTGATGTTGGAACTTGTAAATATTTTTTTTATTAAAATATGCATACTTATGATGTTTGAAAAATTACTGCAGAGACAATGTATTGTAAATCAGAATAACAAGTCTAAACAATTTGTAAAGCATAATCAAGGCTCAAAAGCATTTGTGGTGGTTCGTCATGAACTGGTAATATATCAACTTGTTTTGGTGTGTCAATTGATAATTTTATTTTACAAGTACAATTATTAATTACTTGTTGTTTAATAGCGGAGTAAAGAGGTGGACGGTCAAGAGCCGAATAGGATCAAGTTTTATAAAGAAACTCATTGTAAAGATGAAAAGTGGACATCTCCCAAAGCCGAAACGCTCTATGTAAGTTTTATTAATTTTATTTTGAATTTACCCTGTTCTTGCAGAATTACAAACCAACAAACGCTGTTGGCTTGTAATTCCTTTGGTACTCTTATCTTCGGTATAAAAATTACACATACTGCATTATGCTTTTCGCAGTTAAAATTATTGTCTTTAATTAGCTTAAAAATTGTAGACATCTCGACAGTTTAGCTAAACCTGTAATCCTTTTTCTTCTATTTTGTTTACAGAATGAGATGAAACGCCTTGAATCTGAATCAATATCCGAGAATGGTACCATGATGAGCTCAGATGAGATAGCAGATAAAGTTCTTGGCAGAAGACCAGGATATATTAACGGGCTTGGGTATGGTCCCAAAAAGGATTCTAGAATTAATCTATTGCGATTGAGGAATGCTGAATTGGAAGAGGCACTTGAGAAGTCTATGAAAGTTCAAGAAGATTTGATGGAACGTTTACAAGCTCGTGAGGTAGAGGCAACAATTCAAAGAGAAGAGTCAGTGGCACAAAAGGCCGATATGGAGAATCAACGTGCAATGCTAGAGGATATTCTCGCTCAACAAGCGAAGTCCGATAAGTTGATTCAGTCATTGATCGCATCACGTTCCTCATCTTCCGAACAATGATAATCTAGACATCATTTGACGTGACAAGAAGCTATTTTTGGGGCACCATGAAGTTTTTACATTTGCAAATGGAATTGAAAACTTTTAAGTCCTTTAACTAGTTTAAGTTATTTTTTTGCATCGTGGATATTTGCCGTTTGTAAGGGGATGAAATGTGGGACTTCTACATCCTTTAACTAGTGTTTAGTTGACTTGACAATGTATGTGTATGTGACTTAATGTGAATTTTATTTATGATAATTTAGTTATTTTGTGAATTTTAATGAATGTGTTATTTTTAGATGGTAATTTGTTTAAATTTGGTGGTATACATTAATTTACCAAATTCAAAATAAAAAATATATATTTGGAAACATTCCTTTAGCAAAATAAATATTTTAGTAGTTAAATATGCAATTGATAAATAAAAGTGTGGCTTAAGATTTGATAGTTTATTATTGAAAAATTAATGATTAAGAATCATTCTTCAACAATTGAATTTCGTAGCCAATAGATCTTGAGGGAAGGTACAATTTTTGTATCTAACAATTGGCAACGAAATGTAGACATTTAACAACGAGATGTTCAACAATTAGCTATAAAACAAATTGTAAATTTCGTAGCTAAAAGTTTCTAGAAGTAATTTACATATAGAATTGGCAACGAAATTAAGATATTTAGCAACGAAATGTTGAACTTTTACCTACGAAAAAATTTGTAGACTAAATATGATAATTCTCAACGAAAATAATTTCGTGGCCAATGACCTAAACATTTGGTAACGAAAATTAATTTCGTGGCCAAATACATTTACCAACGGGCCTTTGGCCACGAACATGTTACGAAATAATTTTCGTTGCCAAAAACTATCAGCAACGAAATATGAACTTTTGGCTACGAAAAATTTCGCAGTTAAATGTGTAATTTGTTGTAGTGACTCTAATCTTACCCCCTTCATCTTCAACCTTTTTCCACACCACCTACTTCTTTTCTCTCTCCTCCATTAACACCAAAATCACCTCATCCTCTCTCTTACCACCAAAGCAACCCCTGCCACAACCAAAACCCACCACCTCCATTCCTTCTCCTCAAACTCCACCAACCACCGACGAAACCCACATCCACCTTCGACGATATCCTAAAACCCAGAACCAGTCTAACTCGTCATTTACCCTAAAAAAACCCGCGACTATACCAAACCCTACTCGCGTAAAAACCCATCTCAGCGCCGGCGACCCAGCAACCTCCCTCGAAACTCGAAAACCCACAAATCATCACCAACCCGAAATCGAAAGCACCATGAGACTCCGACTAATCCTACCCTGACCACCACTCCGGCCAACATTCGAAACTCCCCTTCTGATCATACCCGAGTCCAAAACCCGGACCTGTTCCGGCCAGCTCAATACTTCAACCCAGACATCCCTTAAAATCCCAACCCCCTGCCTTCTACAATCCCAAACCCATTTTCAATCCAAGACCAAAACCAATTTCACCCATTTCACCTTTCCACGATTTCTACCTGTTATTAAAGTCAAACATCAAAATAAAAGCCAACAAATGCCCACATGTTTTAAAACCCACTTAACCCCTTTTTCATAAATGCCTCCAAACCCTTTTAACCAAATCTGATTTGTTTTTATCCTTACCACCCCACTTCCCACATGACCTCACACAACCCATGCACATTTGTGCATTTCCCTATTTTGACCCCAACTTATCCTCACACCCCTCATATTCATTTAATCCCTACCCAAATTACCCCCATGCTCCATGCCTACTACAAAAAGAAGATGAAGACCATTTTTAAGAGGAGGCTAGAAACCCCATCTAGGGTTTTAGATAAAGAAATACCATTTTAGTGTAGTTTTGTAGATTAGAATTTTTATTTTATTTTTTTAGATAGTGAGGGAAAAATAAATTGTTGTGAGGGTTAATTTGAGTGAAATTTTGATGTAATTTTGTTTGGATCATTCAAATTGAGGGATGTTAATTTAAACTCGTGGCTTGAAGTTCAATTAAGCATCAAGAGATTGGGTTTGATTGTTCTCTTCTTTTCTTATTTATTTTATGCCTTTGATTATTAATTTGTCAAATTTCATACCATGTTAGGCTAAATCCCCTTTCAAGGGGTAGGGTGAACCCTTATTTGATGTTATTTTAATTTAATTAGTTTGATTACTTGAAAATTCTCTTTCAATATTAATTTTGAGCCCTCACCCTTAAATTTACGCCTCGAGAGAGGGTAAATGATTTTCGAGAGAAAATCGAAATTCTAAGTTATAATACCCATTTTAGTATCGAACTAGAGATAGAGGTTTCTTAAGTGGGGTATTATTACTTGAATTTCAACTCTATTTTCATTTTCTAGATGTACATAAATTTTGATGAATCGATCCTAGCAGATGATTAATTAAAAGGAGTGTAGATCTATTTTCTAGAGTTGTGGGGGGTTAAACTTAATTTTCTAAAAGATTACTATTAAAATTACACTGGAAACGAGATTTGGTCTGTAATTTTGATATTAATTTGGGAGAATTCAAATAATTAAATTAATTAATTAATTAGAATAGCTAAAATTTGTGGTGTAGTCCCACTCCTTGATTGTTCACACATTTATTTACCTCACTTTATCTCTTATTTTTGTGTTGGACTTTATTTTTCATTTTAGTCACTTTTTAGTTTGTCATTTGATCTTCCATTTAGTTTAGTATTATTTCACCTCACCTCACCCCATTGTTTTAATATTGAAAAAACTAAAAAAAATAGAAAAGAAAAATCCCAAAAAGAAAATAAAAATTGAATTACAATTGAGTTTGTCTCTAGCTTACCCCCTTGATGTGGATTGACATCCTTACTTACCGCTACACTTGAGTTTGATATTATTTTGTAGGTATTTTGAGAATTTTGATTAGAGGAGCTTTTCACAACAACGACACACCAAAAATCACTATATCATCGCTGTTCAACTAGTTTATGGGTTTAAACCAGGTTTGGGCAAAACCGATTTTCACCAGCCTTAATAATTTCTATAAATCATTTACTATCCCCTTAGTAAATTTAACACCTAATATTAATCATTATATGTTTCTCTTGAGTAATATTTATTAACCACATTTTTATTTAATTTTATTAAATTACTTCACTCATGTAATTTAAAATAAAATAAATAATTTACCAAATTAATTAATTTCCAGATACATAGAAATACTGGGTATTACATGTATCTCTCTAGTGTACGAGGATGTGAGTAAATTTAAACAAGGTCAAACGTCTCACACACTTATAAGAAATGAGAGATACATGAAAAAACTTGATCTCAATAAGCAATGCTAACCACTATATTGAGAATGCCGAGTTATTCACCATGTATACTTCTCATTTGTCCGAACACCTCACCAAGGTAGAAATGGGGTTTATGTATGACATAAGGGGAAAATGAAGAGATGATGGTAGGGTTTTTGAGAAGAGTGGAATACAATTTGAATAACTAATATCTTCATTTTTTTAAATTTATGATCACATGTTTTTTTCTTTTTGTTTCTCTGCTTATTTTTGTATTTTTGTTTTTTATGTTTTTCTCTTTTTTCACTTTTTTTTATTGCGATGCATTTTTCTTTTAATAACACAAATGAAGAAATTTTTATGTTGACAATTTCAAACACTCTTTTTTTAAGAAATGATGTAGTGAGGGGGAACGATATATGGATGATATCTGAAACATATATGGATAAGGGAAATAGGGAATGATAATGGGTGAATGATCATGTGATATGGAAAAATGGTAAGTGTATGGTAAAAATTGGTTTAATGCTCGGTACAAACTACAAGACACATGCTTCTTATAACTCGAAAGTGATGTCATTTTCAGTTATTATGCCAAAATTGAAACATAATGAGACCATGCAATGACTAAGTGTAGAACCCAAAGAAATTTGAGTAAACTTGTGACTCGGAGACTATGTAAAAACCCAAAAAAAGATGAAAAATTCAAATCTCACGGGTTTAAGTCTCCATTAATGATCTTTCAAGGATCTCTTATGAATGCTGTAACTCTTCAACTTTTCATCGTATAACGTGATAGTTCAATTTTGCCGACTTTAGGAATTCATATTGCAAGTATGCTTTGAGAGTTATTAATTAATTTTATGGTAAAAAGCGTAATTCTATATTTTGATCAAGGATATTTTGAGAGTTCTAAAAGGTGGGTGATAGACAATTCATGTCATAAAAAATTTTAAACTGCAAAGAAAAAAATTAAAATGACTTCCTTCCAAAAAAATTTCAAAAGAAATACGAGTTTGATAAATTTCCCACCCTCAAACAGGAGAGAACATCATCCTCAATGTTTAAAACTATATATAAAAATGGAAAGCACAAGGTAGGAAATGGATTACCATGATGAACCTCTAATGAATATATACCACATGATTGAAGCAAAGGTGGAACCTGAGAATAAAGGTAGCACAAAAATTGTACAAATCTATCAAGAATGTAAAAATCATTGTGAGAGGACACAACACCACCCCCAAACTGGATAAGACTTATACTCAAAACAATATACGATAGGCTACCTCCCAGTAGCGTTAAGTTTAACATCTTCTGCCAGACCGATCGGAACTCACCCAAGAATCTCGGACAGATTGGAATGGCAGAAATGGAGTGGGTGATAGGAATCACCCCCAAACAATACTGAATAGTCAGTCATGTTGGATAAAGGATATAAGGTCAATGCACTTGTATGGTAAAGTATTTCACGCGATGCAAAGCATTGGTGGATTATAGGTGTGCGGGGAGTAGGGCTGGGAAAATATAGGCAACGGTGGGGGTGAAGAGGCACCAATCACGGGCCTTATTGAGCATAATGGTGAGGGCAATAAGGGCCCTTTAAGCATGGTGCTCCAATTTAATGGGGAGAAAAAACGGTTTGGCAATTGGGATGTAGTGGGGTGCATAGAAAGTGCACGATCGTTCTATAAATGGACAACGATAGTGATCGCAACGTGACACATCAATGAGTTGATAGAAATAAAAATCACCGCCACAGGATAAAGGCGGGTATGGAGGAACAAGATCCGTGTCACGTAAAGTGAGAGTAGCATAAATACTCTCTTGGATGGGACGGAGGAAGAAGTCACGAGTGGGCTCGTGGAGATCGAGGATGGAGGGAGGGTTCGAGTGAGGACCTAAATACATAGAAGAGAACATGTGAGGTATAATAACAAGGTCCAAACGAGGTGGTGGGTTAGGAGGCACAATGAGTGGGTCGGGTGGGACAAAGGGTGGGGGAAGATGATCCAACTCGAGAGTAGGGGACACACACTCTTCATGAGGGATAGAGTGATCCTCAAGGGCACTCATAGGAGGAAGTGTGAAAGTAAACGATTGAGTGATCAACTTATCCACCCATAAGTCACCATTCGAGGTGGTCGAAAAATCTAACGAGGTACTCAAATTCGAGATAGAAGCATCATTAATGTATGACTCAAAGTGAGCCAAGCATGTTGGGACATGATCCATATCCGGAGAGATAGGAACCATATCGGAATCAGTCTCAAGACAATGGTAAGCACTCGTATGAGAATCTAACCTATAATGAAGGGGAGCATAAAGGACACACAGGGTTGGATCAATAGGTGTAAACTTGGTCATATTTTTTGATTCTTCGGGAAGGGGAATGTTAACCTCAGTGATGGGTTCTTTAGGATAAGGCAGTGTTTGATCAATCGCACAATCTTTGGATAAATCAAAATAATTAACAGCATGAGGCCCTGAGCACGGGGTAGTTTCAACTTTGAGATTCTCGGGGTGATAGGGTTGGTCATACTCAAAATTCATATCACAAGATGGCTCATCATCATTCCACATTAGTGCAATAATGGGTTGACTTGGGATGAAATCCACCTCTCTCCCACATTAAAATTATTTTATCCTTTATTCAAGCCACTGAGTAACCTTCTCTTATTCAAGGATGGATTTTTACAAGAGGCTTTCGAGAGCGAATAGATGGTGGTGGTGAAATGTTGGAGGGTGACGGTAGTGGTTGAGGTGGACACAACTCGCTATAGACATAAGGATGCAGAGAATACTCATATCAAGTGTGAGGAACAGGGTCAAATTCATCATACATGAAGTAAGTGTCTCCATGAGAACGAAAAGTTTGATAATCGTAAGGAGCATAGTGAGGGGACTGATCGGGATAAGGTGCACTAGGTTCCCATGACGTCTATTAAAAACCATGAGTAACCACAACACGAGGGTGGGATTCATAATGAATTGGAGGGTGATCAAGCCTCTATGAAAAACTTAGGTGTCATACCCTTCGGGAGTGGATATATCGTGACAATACACCAAGTGTGGTTCCAAAACAGTGTTATATAGATACACTTGGGCCATAGTAGGTTGGGATGGGTAGGGAAGATAAGGACACTCATGGGACAAGTGATCGATGTGAAAGCAGTAGTTTCATGACGAAGCATTAGACGGGTTGACACTCATTACCGAAGGCGGTGGAATCTCAGATGCGTGCATGGATGATGCAATAGTATCAACGACTTGTGTGAGAAAGTTAAAACCACGAAGTAAAGTATGGAGGTTCGATTCGGGCTCAACAACTTTAAACATGCTTCGGGACAATAGAAAATGACCAAAGTATTCCCGTAAAGGACGTTCTTCGGCCATGGTAAGAGGAATATTTTTTTATTTTTTTAAATATTTTTCAGAAAAAAAGAAAATGTTTCTCTGATTTTTGAATATAATAAAAGGAAAATATTTTTGGCATTTTGAATATTAAAAAAGAAAAAAAATATTTTTTTGATTTTTTGGAAAATATTTTTACAATTTTTGGACAAGGGGATACAATGAATTCTTTTGAAACTCAAAAGGATGGAACATAAAATCGATTACTAAAAGAGTTGAATTAGACACGTACGAGCAAAGGAAAAATTCTAACGGGAACCTAGTCAATCATTATCTTCAATTAAGTGATAGGGTAGTAAAATTTTTAATTAATGCACGGGCGAGAAAAGCACAAAGTTTTATAGGTCGCCTTTGAAAAAAAATGTGCTCTTACTTTCTTCCTGAGAGAACAAGAGGGTTACTAGTTAAGTCTGCCCACACTATCCACTACAACGATCGACTGTCTGATTCCACGTTGGGGAAAGTACTAACCTATTTTACTGTGTGGCCTCACTTAAAACCCAGTTTTCTTAATAAAGTCCATTGAAGATTGACAGAGATGGAAAGGACTCACTAGATTATCTACGAGTGTCTCGGTCCAAAAGGTTCGTAATGAACACCGATCATACATGTCTTGCTAGTTGGTTGATTTTAATTAAGTGATAGCACAGGTAACAAACAAATGTGATAAAGTGATTGAGTGGCTGATGAAATCCCAACTCATTTCGATTTTCGAGTGTAGGTCTTAGGTTCATTAATTCATCAAACCATTGAAATTAAGAGCGATGCGAGAATTAAAAGCACATAAGAGCTGATAATCACATAAAAAATGAACTCACTTGTAGGAGATTCGCGAGTGATAAAGATATTTACCTCCCACGATGTTTACACACGTGTGGTGAAGACCGAGTTGAAAGGACCGAAGGGAAGTTCTCATAACTTTAGTCATCCTCGGGAGTCCTACAGACCCAAAATAGAGAGGCTTCAAAATTCACTCCAAGGGCACTTTATTTCTACTTTGTCCTATTTTCCTTATCCCTTTTTATTTTTTATGAAGAATTATTACAAATAAATCGGTGTTAAAATACACCCAAATAAATATAGATGCTCAATAATCCTAATACAACCAGTCTAAGTAGGAGGAAGAAGGAATAACTACAATGAAAAATAAATTACAAATCTTCACTTTGCTCCAATCTTCAAGAAAACGACAACGACACCATTTGATGGAAAAAGATTGCTTATAAGTTTAATCGTTGTTCCAAAGATTTTTCCAACCAAAATCCTTGAACCTACAAACACACTAAAATATGCATAGGGTAAGTAAAAGTATCAATCCACCTTTCATGCATGAAGAACAAAATATGTGAAGATAAGTATAGAATCATTTTCATATTATTCTTTTTTTATGATTTTTCAACGGATTATTAGTTAACTAACTATGCTAATTTTTAAAGTAATAATTAAGATGTAAAAGCTAATTAGAGAAAAATGAAATAAAAAAAATTGTATTACAAAGTAAACTAACTATATTTGACATTTACAAATTTCCACTCAAAAAGTAATAATCTCAAAGAGAGAAAAAAATTACAAAAGAAGAAACGAATAGAAAGAACTATTTACAATATGTACAATAAATGAATTCTCAATGCACTAATAAATAATGAGAGAATTTTTCTAAAAATTACAAACTCTCCCATTATAAATTTATACCTAAAAACTCATCCTAAAGAGATAAATTCTACCACATCACTCTATATCAAAATATTTGCAAAAAGTGAAAATACTCCCTATAAATGGATGGAGAACAGTTTATCCTATGGATATAAATTCTTACACACCACTCTATATTAAGATATTTGCAAATCATGCAAATAGTCTCTATAGAGGGGATTGAGAATATTTTATCCCATGACTTTTTGCATATGGTCATTGTCTTCAAAAGCCGACTCTCAAAATTCCCTTGAATTACCTACAAAACTTGTTAAACAACTCGTATCGTGGCAAGTACGAGTATCAATCTAACTTTCAAGGTGAAATAAATAGCATGAATACTTGTACTTCCATTTTTCATTATATATATATATTATATTTATTTATTTATTTTAAAACAACTTCAAGGGAGAATGAGTTAATTAATGCTAAAATCAAATGTGATTAAGTAAACTAAAACTAATACGTAACCAAGTGAGATTAATGTGAGAAGATTCAAGAGATGGGATTACACCCAGTGTTCAGTTATTTTTAATTTCTTAATTTAATGAATTGAAATGTGTCAAGATAATATTAAATTCATAATGTAACACTCATCACAATTATAATTTGACTAATATCTTTTTAAGAAAACTAATTTAAAAATATCACACTTTAAAAAACCAAGATTTATGCTCTTTTTAATAAATTACATGCTAAGATCAATGTAATAAAAATTGTATGAATCCTCGAATCTCTGCACCGAATTAATATTCAAAATTTAGGAAAAACCTATTGCTTTCTCGATTCCCAAAATCAAATATTAAAATAAAATTATTTTACTATCTCTCGATAAGTAAATTAATTTGTGAGAATTAAAAATTAATTATCCTATAACTATAACAATCGACAAAATTACTTAATTAAATTAACATCCTACGCAGTGTTATCCTACCCCTTGAACGGGTGTTTAGCCTAACATTCTCATATTTCAAGAAAAATGGAGACATAAAATCTAATCAAGAGATAGGACACAATACACAAGTATCCTTTTCGAATTGCAGTCTTCCAATGCGGCCCAATTCTTCACAATATTCTCACTTGATTACAAAAAAAAAAAAAATTAAACCTAAAAACTATTCTAAAGATAAACTAATTTATTTTATATTTATTCTGAATTTTTTTATCTTCCTAAAATGCACAAAAGATTACACTGACTTCTCTCTTTATTCCCTCTATGAGAGTCCTCCCCGTATGAGCTGCCTTTCTCTTCCTTTATATTATAGCCCACGAGTTGGTTTTTGGAAGATTTTGTGGGATTTCAAAGGTTAAGTCAAAAGGAATTTGAGAGGGATTTAACTCATGTGGAAATTTGGTTTGGAATTGGTAGATGGGTATTGTTCCTAAATAAATGGGTAAGTGGTAAAAAAAACTCCTATTTTGATCGCTTGGTAGGTTGTGGATCGGGTCAACTAGGGTTAGATGTTGTCAGAGTTTGACCAGTTTGTGGGTTTAAACCGGGGTTGGACATAACCGATTTTCCCCGGCCTTAGCTGCGGGTTTTGGTTTAACCCGTATGGGGATGGATGTTAAATGGTGGTCTGAATCAGTTGGCTTTTGCTGGGTTTGGGGGTCAGAGCATGGGTTGCATGGATGGAACTCACCAGTTATGGAGTTTTGCAATTCCAGTGGAGGTTGAATGGACAGGGTTGGCTGGAGGATGTGTCGCGAGGCAGGTAAGTTTGGACACAGGTCTTTAAAGGTCGCCGAAAATGGTTTAGGAAGGCCGGTTTGGAGTTTCGTTGGCACTGCTGGAAGTTGTGAGTTATAGTTCGTATATAGAGTTGGAGGGTCACCGGAATGGTGCAGATTGGAGATGGGTTAGAATCGGGTTAAGGATTATAACCGTTGATGTAAATGGAGGTTCGGATTGGATTTGCGTGTTTGGAGGTAGGAGAGAGAGTGAGGTGGGAGATTGGATTGGGTAGGTGAGTGTTTCTGTTAAGAGCGTATGTGTGTGTTTTAGTTTACCCCTAAAAAATTCATTTAAAACAATCTAAATGTTTAGGACTCAATTAAAATTAAAATCTAAAAAATTAATATCTAATAAAACTAAAAAATATACCCTATAAATAAAAGACTCAAATAAAATGAAAATAAAAAATAAAAATAATAGAACTAACCTAATAAAATTAAAAACAAATAAAATAAAATAATAATAAAAATAAATTAACTAAAAAAACTAAAAACAAATAACATAAAAATAAAATGCGCACACACACACCTATTATATTTACATAAATAATATCAAAACACTCGAGGCATAATAATGAACCCTAATATCTACAACAATACGCATTTAAATAGCATATAAAAATCCTAAAAATTATAAACGACTCTAATAATAATAAATAATAATAATAATAATAATAATAATAATAATAATAATAATCATAAAATTACTAACTAAACACACGCAAGGCTCGGGTGATGGCTTGGGATCGGTTTAGACTTAGGTCTACTACGGGACAAGGTTTTGGACATCGAAATACATATGGGCAAGCTCAACACGACTTCAGTCTTCACGATCGCTTTGATTTTCTTTATTCCATGCTTTTGACTGCTACTTTTCTCAATTACGTTGATTTAGCACAATTTGATATTGCGACTCCTAATTGACCCGAGAAATAATAAAATATGAATATAAGGCCAAATTTATTAAAAACGAGCGACTAAAATGCTCATATTTGGGGCATACATTAAATGATTTTGGTGCTTATCACACCACGCACAAATAGAACATTGCTAGTCCTCGAGAAAAACTAGAGACAAAAAGAGATAAGTAACCAAAAGTGTGCCACTTTCGCAGGTCCTTGCAATTGAACTTAGCATGTGCAACAAGCCGTCGCCCTACAAGACAAGTGGTGTCTCGTGAGGGTTTGCAGTGAATGTACCCATAAAATTCAAAAACTTTATTGAAATGCAGTCTCTTATTTAACAATGAAGAGTTATATAACCCTACTAAAAAGACATCAAGGAACACCATTTTCAACTCACAAAGATGGAATGAAATTAGTTAATACCAAAAGCGTAATCCTTCTTAAAACTCAACATGTGTTAGTGTGAAACAATCCTAAGTATCGTCAGAGTAATTGTTGGATTGCCTTTATGGAATCAACTCTTTGACTTCAATTGTCACTAGATATATATCTATGAACCAAACTCTTTGAGAATTGGGTAAGTGTATCTCTCTAGTGTATGAGGATGTGAGTAAATATAAAAATGGTCAAAAGTCTCACACATTTATAAGAAATGATGGATACATGAAAGAACTTGATCTCACGAAGGAATGCTAACCACTATATTGAGAATGTTGAGTTATTCACCATGTATACTTCTCGTTTGTCCGAACACCTAACCAAGGTAGAAATCAGGTTTATGTAAGATATAAGGGGAAACTGAATAAGATGAAGATATGATGGTAGGGATTTTGAGAAGAGTGGAATACAATTTGAATAAATAATGTCTTCGTTTAAAAAAAAATAATGACTGCATGCTTTTTTCTTTCTTTTTCTATGATTATTATTTCTATTTTTTTCTTCTATTTTTCTCTCTTTTTATTGCGACGCATTTTTCTTTTCATAACAGAAATGAAGACTATTTTTATGTTGACAATTTCAAACACTATTTTTCTAAAAATGATGTAATGATAGGGAATGATATATGGATGATATTTGAAACATATATGGATAAGTTAAATGTGGAATGATAATGGGTAATTGATAGTGTGATATGGAAAAATAGTAAGTGTATGGTAAAAATGGATTAATGCTCGGGACAAACTACAAGATACAAGTTTCTAACAACTCGAAAGTGTTGTCATTCTCAATGATTATGCCAAAATTGAAAAATAGTGAGACCATGCAACAACTAAGGTTAGTACCCAAAAAAAGTAGAGTCAACTAGTGACTGGAAGATTATGTAAAGTAGAGTCAACTAGTGACTGGAAGATTATGTAAAAATCCTCAAAAAAGGTGAAAAGATCAAATCTCACGGGTTTAAGTCTCCACCGGTGATCTTTCAAGGCTCTCTTGAGAATACTGTTACTCTTCAACTTTTGATCGTAAAATGTGATAGTGAAATTTTTCCAAGTTTAGGAATTTATAGTGCAAGTATGCTATAAGAAATATTAATTAATTTTATGGTAAAAGCGTAATTCTAGCTTTTGAAGACGGATATTCCGAGACTTGTAAAAGGGATATGTAGACAATTCATGTCATAAAAACTTTTAAACTTCAAAAAAAAGAAAATTAAAATGACTTGTGTCTGAACTTGTTTCATAAGAGGTACAAGTTTGGTAAATTTCCCACCCCAAACAAAAGAGAACATTATCCTCGATGTTTAAAAGTATATATGAAAATGGAAAGCACAAGGTAGGAAAGATTTTACCATGATGACCCGCTAATGAATATGTACTGCATGATTGCAGAAGAGGTGGAACCAGCGAATTAAGGCAATACAAAAATATGTACAAGTCTATAAAGCAAGTGAAAATCGTTAGTAGAGGATAAAACACAACCCCCAAATAGGATAAGACTCATAATCAGAATAATATACGACGGGATGACTCCCAGTAGTGCTAAGTTTAACGTCTTCAGCTAGACCAATCGAAACTCACCCAAAAATAAGATAGAATCTCGGACAGATTGGGGTGGTAGAAATGGAGTGGGTGATAGGAATCACCCCCAAACAATACTGAACAGTCAGTCTTATTGGATAAAGGATAGAAGGTCAATGCACTTATATGGCAAAGTACTTCACGCGATGCAAAGCATCAGTAGACAAAGGGTGTGTCACACCCCAAACCCAATATCCATACTAATCATTTGTTATTAAAATAATTGGATCATAATCACGAGCCCATTGGAAAATATACTTCATTTGTCAATATTTTTCTGCACAATGTGCATAATGAACATAATATTATTCTTATACCATAAAATTCAATACCAGGGTCATAATTAAGCGGACATATAATACTGTGATTAACTATGATCAACTCAATCCATATTAAATCAATATATACAATGTGTGAGTATATTAAAATTCTTCAGTGTGACAACGATAAAATCCCTATTTTAAAACCCCAGCTCTCTCCAACGGTGCAACTCTCAGAGTTACTGGTCATATGGTATCCTAGCTGGCAGCGTACGAACCTGAAATTGTTAAAATATAAACTGTAAGCACTAAGCTTAGTGAGGTACTCCTTCCCTGCAACAGAATAACAAATCTATATCGAATATGTGGATATAAAATCTGAACAATACTGCCCATTGGCAATAACAAATCATGGATCATAAGATCCAAATAAATCTGCCCATTGGCAATAACAAATCCTGGATCATAAGACCCAAATAATTCTGCCCATTGACGATAACAAATCCTAGATCATAAGACCCAAACAAATCCTGGATATTTTAATATCCAAACAAATCCTGAATATCGAAGTATTCAAACCAATCCTGGATCATGAGACCCAAACAAATCCTGGATATTTTAATATCCAAACAAATCCTGAATACCGAAGTATTCAAACCAATCCTGGATCATGAGACCCAAACAAATCCTGGATATTTTAATATCCAAACAAATCATGAATACCAAAGTATTCAAACAAATCCTGCTCTTAGAGCTATATTCATATTTATATATGAAACAAATCATAAGTACACTCACCTCGACAGTTTAATTGGATTTTCCCTTGCCTTTATCCGGTATTTGTTCAATCAGCTCTTCTTCCCTTCCTACCATTCTTACAATATTAGTATCATAATAAGCATATCAATAATACAAATAATGATTTAAAAATAATTCAATCCATAAGCATCACATGATTCCATTCAAATCATTTATCACAAGTGAAGTTCCACCCAAATCCATGTTAATATATTTAACATATGCAAATTGTAGACGAAATATAAATTCATTTATTCTTGGTAATTCAATCCTTGTCTTATTAGTATTCCAATACAAAAGATGGTACATCATTTTAAGTCTCCTAGAGCAAGATATGCCCATTTCTTTACCACATAGCAAATCTGCCCTATAGGCTCTTTTATCATTCATTCAAATTCCAGGAATTTCCATAGTTTTTCTACATCATAAATTTATATGATATTTAACCCAACATCAGTAAACATATTGAACAATACAATATTAAAATTTCATAATTTTTAGAGTTCATTTGCTATGTCAAGCAAATCATCGAACACATGGCGGGTATACTTTCACCCTTAGGGCAGATTTCATACCCGAACTTCAAACTCTCACCAAAGACTCATTTCTTGGTATTTTCCCATGATTTTAGGCTATGTCATACATATATGAGTCCAGGTTAATCTCAAATTAGAATCAATCAATTCCAGTAAGTACACAAAAATATATGTAAGTTTGAATAAACAAGGTTCCTAAACAAAACAATTTCAAGGGTTTACACATTCAAGTTTGCTTAAACTTTCATCTATCCATAAGTACACATCAAGACATGGAAATTCAGTAAACAAATGATTATTTAAATCATTTAAATAAGTAATACAAAAAATAAACAAGATTTATGGATGGAAATACCTTAGGGGCTTTTACGTGATTTTTCTTCAATTTCTCCTCACACTTTCTTCCTAAACTTCAAAACTCTCTTTCCTTAGGTTAAAACTCTTCCATGGATGAAATATGCTGAAGGAAGAGCTTAATTAAAGGGTTTTAAGTCAGCATAAGGCCAACCCCTCTTGGTCCAATCAAAATATAACATGTAGCATTACATAAAATAAAATATCATTTAAGGCTAAATGACTACTTTACCCCCTGTTCGTAAAAAGACAATATCTTCCCACTCGGATGTCCGTTCGATGAACCGTTTGGTTTTTATAAAACTAACTCATATATCTACAAATATCTAGTTTACACCTCAAGTTCATTGTTATGTCATAAAGGTCAAAACTAGCCTCTAATAGGAACATTCCTACCGAAAACTTTAAAATTTCACATTTGTAACTAATTCAATATTTCAAGCATTATGAAGGTAGGATTAAACTGAACATAATTACTTACATTATTTATATTCTAATAACATATTATTCATATCACATAATATAATCATGATTTAAACATGATTTATCATAATTATATTCGGGTTGTCACAATTCTCCCCCCGTTAGGAAATTTTGTCCCCGAAATTGACATACCTTGGTTGTCTGAATCAAACAAATAAAGATAATGCATATTCATTATATCCTCACTCTCCCATGTAGCTTCTTCCATGGAATGCCTTCTCCACATAACCTTCACAAGTGGGATCACTTTTGATCTCAATATTTGTTCTTTCCTATCCACGATTGGAAGTGGTTCTTCCACATAGCTCAAATCTTCTTTCAACGCAACAGGTTGTTCCACCAATACATGTGAAGGATCTTCTACATACTTTCTTAACATAGAAACATGAAAAACATCATGTAATCGAGCTAACTCTAGTGGTAACGCTAACTCTTAGGCAACCATCCCGACTTTTTCAAGGATTTCATAAGGTCCAATGTAGCGTGGACTTAATTTCCCTTTCTTTCCAAACCTCATAACTCCTTTCCATGGAGATATTCGAAGAAACACTTAATCCCCTTTCTGGAATTCCAAATCTTTTCATCGTTTATCTGCATAACTTTTCTGTCTGCTTTGAGCCGTTCTCATTCTATCTCGAATAGTCTTCACTTTTTCAGTGGTAACTTCAATCAACTATGGACCCTCTATCTTCCTTTCACCATCTTCACCCCAGCATACGGGTGTACGACACCGTCTACCATACAACAGTTCATATGGTGCCATACCAATAGTAGATTGAAAACTATTGTTATATGCAAATTCTATCAAGGGCAAATATTCATCCCAATTTCCTTTAAAATCGAGCACACAAGCTCTAAGCATATCTTCCAAAATCTGTATTGTCCTTTGAGACTACCCATCTGTCTAAGGATGAAAAGCCATACTAAACTTCAAGTTAGTACCCATAGCATACTGCAAGCTATCCCAAAATCTGGATGTAAAAGTAGGGTCTCTATCTGAAGCAATAGATACCGGTGCTCCATGCAATCGAACAATTTCATTAACATACAATCTAGAATACCTGTCAACTGTATACGTAGTCTTAACTGCTAGAAAATGAGTGGACTTCGTCAATCTATCCACCACTACCCAAATCGAATCTGACCCCTTCTGAGATCGAGGAAGCCCAACCACAAAATCCATCATTACATGATCCCATTTCCATTCCGATATTGGCAATGGCTGAAGCAGACCAGTAGGTTTTTGATGCTCTACTTTCACTTGCTGACATATAAGGCACCTAGCAACAAAATCAACTATTTCCTTCTTCATATTATTCCACCAATAATGCTCCTTTAAATCCCTATACATTTTAGTGATACCAGGATGCATAGTATAAATGGAATTATGAGCCTCATCTAAAATTTCCTCTTTCAATCCATACACATTAGGCACACATAACCGCTGCTTATACAATAAAGTGCCATCATTCACAATACAAAAAATCTTCAGACTTACCATCTCGGACATCTTGTCGTTTCTTCTCAAGAAAAGGATCTTGACTTTGCAAATCACGAATACGGGTAGCTAACAAAGGCCTCACGCTTACATGAGCAAAGAATCTATCCCCATCTGCTAGTTGCAATTCCACTCCCATCAATCTCAACTCCATAATATGAGAAACTCTAGCACACTGAATGCAAGATAACCTGCCCGAAGCTTTTCTACTCAAAGCATCTGCAACTACATTCGCCTTCCCCGGATGGTAGTGAATTGTACAATCATAATCTTTAATTAACTCCATCCACCGCCTCTGCCTCAAATTTAACTCCTTCTGAGTAAATAAATACATAAGGCTCTGATGGTCAGTAAAAATTTCACATACCTCACCATATAAATAATGACGCCATAATTTCAAAGCAAATACGATAGCAGCAAGTCCCAAATCATGCGTAGGATAATTTCGTTCATGTGTACGCAACTGCCTAGCAGCATAAGGAATAACTTTACCATGCTGCATAAAAACACAACCCAACCCCTGATGTGAAGCATCGGTATAAATAACAAAACCATCTCCATCGTGTGGAATAGTAAGAACAGGTGCAGTTACCAACCACTTTTTTAATTCATCAAAACTATTTTTGCAATCAGAATTCCATTCAAACTTAACATCTTTTTGGGTTAGTTTAGTCATCGGCAAGGCAATCGAATAAAATCCCTTAATAAACCTTCTATAATACCCAGTTAAACCCGGAAAACTCCTCACCTCAGTCACATTATTGGGAATCTCCCAATTTACAATAGCTTCTACCTTCTTGGGATCAACACATATACCATTTCCAGAAATAACATGGCCTAAAAATACAACTTTTGATAGCCAAAATTCACATTTGCTAAACTTAGCATACAATTGATTATCTTTCAACACATTCAAAATAGTTCGGAGATGCTTTTCATGTTCAACCATATCACGTGAATAAATCAGAATGTCATCAATAAAAACTATCACAAATGAATCAACAAAAGGATGCAGTACCTGGTTCATAAGATCCATAAATACCGCTGGAGCATTAGTCACCCCAAAAGGCATCACCAGAAATTCAAAATGACCATACCGAGTACGAAAAGCAGTTTTAGAAATATCACTCTCCTTGACCCTCAACTGATGATAACCCGATTGTAAGTCTATTTTTGAAAACACTTTAGCACCCTGTAACTGATCAAAAAAATCGTTTATACGAGGTAAAGGGTATTTGTTCTTAATTGTAGCTTTATTCAGTTGCTTATAATCAATACACAAACGCATGGTACCATCTTTCTTCTTCACAAATAAAACTGGTGCACCCCATGGAGATACACTAGGCTGTATGAACCCCCTATCAAGTAAATCCTGTAACTGAATCATGAGTTCTTTCAACTCAGCAGGTGCCATTCTATACGGTGCCATAGAAATAAGTGTTGTCCCCGGTGCTAATTCAATACTAAATTCAACTTCTCTTTCTGGAGGTGACCCTGGCAACTCACTAGGAAACACTTCAGGAAAATCCTGTACAATTGGAACATCGACTAATTGTAAAGACACCTTCCTAGTGTCAAGAACATATGCAATAAAACCCTCACAACCCTTACTCAATAATTTTCTCGTCTGAATAGCAAAAATGATGCAACTGGGAACAATTTTCCTTTCTCCCACAAATTTAAATTCAGGCTCACCAGGCATACTAAAAATAACTTCCTTACAGAAATAATCCATAGATGCATGATATTTAGATAACCAATCCATTCCCAGAATTATATCAAAATCATAAATATCCAATGGAAGTAAATCTATAACTGTATCTCTAGACTCCACAGTCAAAACACAATCACGAAAAGCATATTCAGCCATATCCCCCATAGGCATATAAACACCCAACCCCACATCTAAACGAGTACATGGTCTATTCAGGTGTACAGCAAAAGCATAGGACACAAAAGAATGTGTGGAAGAAGGATCAATCAAAACATAAGCACTTCTATCAGTAACAAAAAGTGTACCTGTCAGCACATCTGGAGTAATCTGAGCTTCTTTCATCGTAAAGACTCGTCCACCTGGCCTGGAACCACTACCTTGTCCTCTACCCATACTTTTCACTCCACTTCCTAGAGGTAACACTCTGCTTGCTGCTTCACTAGGTGCTGTTGGAGTCACTGCCAACTGCGAACAATTATTCTTAACATGCCCCACTTGATGACAATGGTAGCATTTCACTCCCTTAAGCTTAGGACACTCAGATTTATAATGCCCTTCCTCTTTACAAAAGAAACATGTAACACCTCCTATTGGGGCCTCACCTCTCCCTGACTTTCTGGCTGAACCAAAAGATCCTCCACCCCTGGTATCTCTGCCTAATCTCCCCTGACCTCTACCACTATCTCCACCACCTCTCTGAAATTTATGAGGTTCCATCTTAACACTTCCACCCTCACCTCCCTTGGAGTGAGATGCGTCGAATCTACTCTTCTTAAAACTCTCTCTACTCTCCACCCCTTGGTTCATTTGCCTTTCTGCTATCGTGGCTTTGTTTACCAGAGAAGCATAATCTTCTAACTCATAAGTGGCCACTCTATTTTGAATAGGTCAAATCAGTCCATCTTGAAACTTACTACATTTATCTTCTTCATCCTGCACATACTTAGTAGAAAATCTAGACAAAGCAGTAAATTTAGCATCATACTCCCTCACAGACATTTTCCCTTGGGTCAAATTTATAAATTCCCTCAGTTTCTCCCTCCTATAAACTTTAGGGAGATACTTAACATACAAAGCTTTAATAAATTCATCCCAAGTAATAACATCAGTACCTTCCATCCTGGGAACCAAATGGTTGCTAGCTTCCCACCAATATTTGGCCTCTCCTTTCAGCTTAAACACAGCTAGATTCACTTTCTGGTTATCTGGAACCTTCATAACTGGAAATATAGTTTCTATATCCCTGACCCACATCTCAGCTTCTGTAGGTTCAACTGACCCTGAATATTCTGGAGTGTTCAACTTCAAAAACTTCTCGTGCATGGAATCCTTCATTTCGTTCCTTTCTTCTCTCTCAATCCTGGCCACAATCTTTGATTCTGGATATCTGGCCTGTTGCTCAGCCATTAATGCCATATTTCTTTCCCTTTGTTCTTCCATCCTCAATATTGCCTGTGTCATTATTTGCATCTCTGTAGGCTGCTCCTGCACTCTAGTCCCTCCAGCAACACTTTGCTCTACTTCAATATTGTCTGTACGAGAAGCTACTCCCTCTTCTCTAGGTTGTCCATTCCCAGGTTCCATCTGGAATTATCTATAATACAACAAAGTTCTAACAACCAATAATAACGGTTTATAATACTAAACTATTAGTTAGTACATAAATAATTCATAAATATCAAATCAATTCAATACTGCCATCTAACCGTCACACACGTCCAGAATTAACAACCACGCTCTGATACCACTAATTGTCACACCCCAAACCCAATATCCATATTAATCATTTGTTATTAAAATAATTGGATCATAATCTCGAGCCCATTGGAAAATATACTTCATTTGTCAATATTTTTCTGCACAATGTGCATAATGAACATAATATTATTATTATACCATAAAATTCAATATCAGGGTCATAATTAAGCGGACATACAATACTGGATTAACTATGATCAACTCAATCCATAATAAATCAATATATACAATGTGTGAGTATATTAAAATTCTTCAGTGTGACAACGATAAAATCCCTATTTTTAAACCCCAGCTCTCTCCAACGGTGAAACTCTCAGAGTTACCGGTCATATGGTATCCTAGCTGGCAGCGTACGAACCTGAAATTGTTAAAATATAAACCGTAAGCACTAAGCTTAGTGAGGCACTCCTTCCCTGCAACAGAATAACAAATCTATATCGAATATGTGGATATAAAATCTGAACAATCCTGCCCATTGGCGATAACAAATCATGGATCATAAGATCCAAATAATTCTGCCCATTGGCAATAACAAATCCTGGATCATAAGACCCAAATAATTCTGCCCATTGATGATAAAAAATCCTGGATCATAAGACCCAAACAAATCCTGGATATTTTAATATCCAAACAAATCCTCAATATCGAAGTATTCAAACCAATCCTGGATCATGAGACCCAAATAAATCCTGGATATTTTAATATCCAAACAAATCCTGAATACCGAAGTATTCAAACCAATCCTGGATCATGAGAACCAAACAAATCCTGGATATTTTAATATCCAAACAAATCCTGAATACCAAAGTATTCAAACAAATCCTGCTCTTAGAGCTATATTCATATTTATATTTGAAACAAATCATAAGTACACTCACCTCGACAGTTTAACTGGCTTTTTCCTTGCCTTTATCCGGTATTTGTTCAATCAGATCTTCTTCCCTTCCTACCATTCTTAGAATATTATTATCATCATAAGCATATCAATAATCCAAATAATGATTTAAACATAATTCAATCCATAAGCATCACATGATTCCATTCAAATCATTTATCACAAGTGAAGTTCCACCCAAATCCATGTTAATATATTTAACATATGCAAATCGTATACGAAATATAAATTCATTTATTCTTGGTAATTCAATCCTTGTCTTATTAGTATTCCAATACAAAAGACAGTACATCATTTCAAGTCTCCTAGAGAAAGATATGCCCATTTCTTTACCACATAGCAAATCTGCCCTATAGGCTCTTTTATCGTTCATTCAAATTCTAGGAATTTCCATAATTTTTCTACATCATAAATTTATATGATATTTAACCCAACATCATTAAACATATTGAACAATACAATATTAAAATTTCTTAATTTTCAGAGTTCATTTGCTATGTCAAGCAAATCATCGAACACATGGAGGGTATACTTTCACCCTTAGGGCAGATTTCATACCCGAACTTCAAACTCTCACCAAAGACTCATTTCTTGGTATTTTCCCATGATTTTAGGATATTTCATACATATATGAGTCCAGGTTAATCTAAAATTGGAATAAATCAATTCCATTAAGTATACACAAATATATGGAAGTTTGAATAAACAAGGTTCCTAAACAAAACAATTTCAAGGGTTTACACATTCAAGTTTGCTTAAACTTGCATCTATCCATAAGTACACATCAAGACATGGAAATTCAGTAAACAAATGATTATTTAAATCATTTAAATAAGTAATACCAAAAAAATAAACAAGATTTATGGATGGAAATACCTTAGGAGCTTTTACATAATTTTTCTATGAATTTTTCTTCAATTTCTCCTCACACTTTCTTCCTAAACTTCAAAACTCTCTTTCCTTAGGTTAAAACTCTTCCATGGATGAAATATGCTTAAGGAAGAGATTAATTCAAGGGTTTTAAGTCGGCATAAGGCCACCCCCTCTTGGTCGAATCAAAATATAACATGTAGCATTACATAAAACAAAATATCATTTAAGGCTAAATGACTACTTTACCCCCTGTTCGTAAAAAGACAATATCTTCCCACTCGGATGTCCGTTCGATGAACCGTTTGTTTTATTATAAACCTAACTCATATATATATAAATATCTAGTTTACACCTCAAGTTCATTGTTATGTCATAAAGGTCAAAACTAGCCTCCAATAGGAACATTCCTACCGAAAACTTTAAAATTTCACATTTGTAACTAATTCGATATTTCAAGAATTATGAAGGTAGGATTAAACTAAACATAATTACTTACATTATATATATACTAATAACATATTATTCATATCACATAAGCTAATCATGATTTAAACATGATTTATTATAATTATATTCGGGTTGTCACAGGGTGGGTGAGGAGGAGGGTAAGACAAAAAAGGCATGGGTGAGGGTGAAGAGTCACCGATCGCAGGACTTATTGAGCGTAAAGGTGAGGGAAATAAGATCCCTATAATTATGGTTCTCCAATTCGATGGGGAGAAAAAATGGTTTGGCAATTAGGATGTTGTGGGGTGTATAAAAAGTGCACGACCATTCTATAAATGGAAGATGATAGTGATTGCACCGAGACACATCAATGAGTTGACAAAAATAAAAATGACCATGATAGGATAAATGTGGGCATAGAGGAACAAGCTCCGTGTCATGTAAGGTGAGAGTAGCACAAATAGTCTGCTGTATTGGATGGAGGAAGAATTCACGAGTGGGATCTTGGAGATCGAGGGTGGAGGGAGGGTTCAAGTGAGGACCTAAATATAAGGATGAAAACATGAGAGATATAATAGCAAGGTACAAATGAGGCGGTGGGTTGGGAGGGACAATGGATGAGTCGGATGGGATAAAGGGTGGGGGAAGATGATATAACTCGAGAGGAGGGAATACACACTCCTTATGAGGGACAGAGTGATCCTCAAGGGCACTCGTAGGAAGAAGTATGGAAGTAAACAATTGAGTGATCAACTTCTCCACCCATAATTCACCATCCGGGGTGGTGGTAAAATCTAACGAATCATTCAAAGTCAAGATAGAAGAAGCAATAATATATGACTCAAAGTGAACCAAGCATGCTGGGACGAGATCCATATCCAGAGAGGTAGGAACTATCTCAGAATCAGATTTCATGACAATGGTAAGCACTCATAGGCAAAGCTAACCTATAATTAAGGGGTTCCTAGGGGACACACATGATGGGATCAATAGGTGTAGACTCAGTCATATTTTTGAATTCGTCGGGAAGGAAAATGTGAACCCTAATGATGGGGTCTTTAGGACAAGGTGGTGTTTGATCAATCTCACAATCTTTGGATAAATATACACAATTGTCAACATGAGGCCTGGACGACAAGGCATTTTCAACTTTGAGATTTTCGGTGTGATAGGGTTGGTCACACTCAAAATTCATAGCACAAGATGGATCATCATCACTCCACGTGGGTGCTGTAATGGGTTGACTTGGGATGAAATCCACCTCTCTCACACATTAAAATTCTTAAATCCTTTGTTCAAGTCATTGAGTAACCTTCTCTTGTTGAAGGATGAACTTTTGCAAGAGGCTTTCGAGAGCAGATAGATGGAGGTGGTGAAATGTTAGGCTAGTGTTACGGTAAATTGTGCACGGAATAACCTAGATTATATATATATATATATACATAATTAAAGTTACTTGTACTTGCCATTTTTGCAAATTAATTTGGTTTATGATATTTATTTGATGATCAGGTTCTTCTGTTGTTACTATTTTAGGTTCTTGTTCATCTTCTGGATAACTTTCTTCTGAGGAGATGGTTTGTTGCTTTTGGAAAGTTTGGTCTACTTTTAAAATAGTGATATCTTGTTTTAATTCTTTACTTTCTATTTTGATGTCTTTGATATCTTGTTTAATTATGTTGACTTCTCGTTGGAGATCTTGTAATGTAACTTCCTTGTGAGTTTTAAATCGTTTTAAAGTATTATCAAGACTTATCTTGTTTTGTGTATTTATACCAATTTCTTCTTTGGATAATAATTTTTTAAATTTTGAAAGGTATTGTGATTTTAATTCTCTATTTTCTATTTTTCCAATTAAATCAATTAGTAATTCTTCCTGTTCTTCTTGTTTAGTGAGAACATTGATAGTTTTACATCAGTTGCCTTTGCATCCTAATTTTATATCTGGAGAACTAGAGTTTGTACCTGATTCATAGTAACTTGATGATTCATAATCAGTGTGTTGTTCACCTTCACTAGAAGAATTTTTTAGTTCAAAAATTTTGTATATTTCTTGTGTTACTTCAGATGATAGTTGTAACTGGTTAATTTTGGATTTTACCTTACATTCCGATTTGTAATGACCTGTTTTTCCACATTTATAACATTTTATTTTACTTTTGTCATTTTTCTTATATTGTGGATTAGTTTGTGGTTTTTTATGTTTTTTTATAAAATTCCTTATTTTCTTTATTGTAAAATTTGTTATTTTTGAAATAGTTTTTTCTATGTCTTTTGTATTGTTTTGGGTATGACTTGTAATTTTTATTTCTTGATGGTGCAACAGGGTTTAAACCATATTGTTCACAAAAATTTCCCATTTCATATTTTGCCTTTAATTTTTCTTTATTAGCCTGGTTGCTTATTTTCATATCTATACACATTTTTAATCCCTCTTTCTGGATTGTACTTATTATGTCTCCATATGTAAGATTGTTATAATCAATGTGTCCATTTGTGTTACTCAGAACTTCTCTTATTTTATAAGCAAATAAATTTGGTAAACCATTAATAAATTTTTCTTTCCAAAATGGTTCATTACTATCATCTCTAAGCATTACTCGTGATGTGAAAACATCTTTGTACCATCTAAAATCGCTTAAAGTTGGGCATCTAAGGTTACTTAGTTGATCATGAATTCTTGAGGTTATATTACTCGGTGTTCCTAAAAAATGTTTTATTATTGTAAAAACTAGAGTGTTAACTCCATCTGGAATTCCCATTCCAATGTTTTCATCAAAAATTGGGAGGCCATTGGCATCTTATTGGACGGAAGATTTAATTTGTTCCTTTGATTCTTCGGTAAGATGTTTATCCCACCAAGATTTTAATGTACCGGTGAATCCTGTTGTTAAAAGCTCAACTATTTCTGTTTGGGGAATATTTTGATTGTTTAGGTAATTGTTGGCAACCATAGATATGTGTTGCATTTTATTTAAGATTTCGTGTTCAGATAATACATCTATGTTCCCTTCGTAAAGTCTATCCGATAAAACCGTGAATTGATTGTGTATATTTCTTTCTTCATATTGCATATCTAGGGGTGTTGGTCTTGTATACCAATTTTTTGTTAAGGTGGTTGGAGTTACTCTGGAGTTTTTTATTCTATTTAATTCAACATTAGTAAATTGTTTTTCAATAGTCTGGATATCTTCATCTGTAGTAGATTCTTGGGATGAGTCTGTTTGGTTAATATAGGTATTTTTGTTGATAGTTGTAATAGTCTTTGATGATTCTGCTTTGATATCTTTAAGCATTTTTTCTATTTTATCCAGAGTTTTCTCAGACTCTGTTTGTAAATTTATTCCTTTTCGGACCTCAGGAAGTTGGATTAAAGGTATTTCTCTTTTATATGGTGGGTTTGGTTTGTCTAACTTGTTTTCAATTGATTCCAGTTGTTTTCCTAAAGTATTCAGGTATTGGTTAGTGTAATTATTTTGTTCAATAACTTTTTTGATTTCATCATTAGTAGAAGTGACTTTAAATGGTGTAGCAACTACTTCTGTTCCCATGTGATTTACTAAAATGGTTTCTAGTGGAGGGTGACTAGACGAGGCTGTAGTTTTGTCTTGTTTTGTCTATTTTACTTTTGTAAGGACATTTATTTTGTGGTAATAGTTATCTAAATAGTCAAAGAACTTTATGTCCGTTCTTATTTCATTAATTAAAGTTTTCCACTTTCTTATTATTTTATCCTTTTCTCTTGGGGAGTACTTTTCTCGATATGCTCGTCGTTTAGTACGGTTTTCTTTTGACTCAAAATCTTCTCCTAATTTAATCATGTCAATTTTATAGTCTTTATTGATTGTTAATAATTGGTGATTTACTGAACCTGTTTCAAAATCTGTTTGAGTAGGGGAATGTTGATCTTCATCATCATTAAAATTTGAGGTCGCTGTATAACAAGGTTTTCTTACATGGGAAGTTGTATCAATTTCTTTTTAACTTAAGATTGCGTCTAGGTATTAGATCATCATCTTTTCTTGTTGAATTACTCGTTTGGGATTTACTATCATCTCTAATATGGAGATTTTTAAATCGTGGTTGATCAAAACTTATTCTAACTGCTCCGTCAAGGTATTCTTGGATTCGTTCAAGATTAATAGCATTGTTTTGCATTTTTCGAGGATGATTTTCATTCTCTAATAACCAATCGTTTGGTAAATTAATATCTTTCCAATTTATTGACCTAGGGACTTGAATATTAGCATCATTTGTACTACTTTGTATGAGTAGAGTTTTGTCTTTTGGACTTTTTACTAAAGCGTGGACATTTAGATTTGTCCTTAAACATTTGTAATAAATTCTATAAATTAAAGCAAGTGGTTTACTTCCTTCTAACATTTCATATCCAGATGTTTTAATATTTAGTGTCATGGTTTTTAATATGTGAGGGTCAGTTAAACTTAATGTAAAATCCGGAAAACAATTAAAATGTAATGGACCATTAAAAAGGCTTGATTCCATCATTCCTAAAATACTAGTGTTGTAATTAGTATGTCTCACATCTCTAAGACATAAGAGGTTAGAGGCATTTATTCCTTTACTGGTTAATGGTTTGACTTCTACTTGTATTAATCCTATATGTAGAAAATTGAATCCATTTTTTCTTTGTTTTGTAATAGCTTCACTAGTTAATAGTTGAATTCTACCGTGTTCTTTATTTAAAGCATAAACATGTTCAACAATTTTAACATTGTAATTAGTACTAAAGGATGACTTTAGGAAACTAGTTTTGTAAATTTATTTTGTTGGGACTTTGGGAATATTCCAATCATTTAAATCTAAATTTACTTCTTCATAAACATGTTCTTCTTCGTTTATTATGTCTGGGGGAAAAGCTAAAGAAGACCTAGAGCTAGAACTAGCCAAAGAATTTGATCTAAATAATCTATTCATTTTAAAGCTTGTAAAGAAACCTATTTTCTTTTTACAATTTTCATGTTTGTTTTCTCAAAATGTTTCAATACATGCCCTCTCATACCTATCCGCTCAAGCCACTCTCTTGGGTCTTATTGTTTGGATACCGGATTTACTGTTCAGGTGATCTAACAAGTTGGGATGATAAAACACAAAAAGGTGTAAGAATCAAATCGATCAGAACTTGGCTTTAAAGGAGAACTGGAAATATAGATCAAACACTATAATTGGGAACTTGGCTCTGATACCAAAAGGGGAAGCAACGCATATAATAAAACACAACAAATTAATATTGAAAACTGAAAACTGAAATTACAATAACTGAAAGTAAACTTACAAAGATTACTGATTAATACAGTTGGTTGAACCGGATGAACTTGAAAGCATAATGTTTAATACAAAATGAAAATGAAAACTGAGAGAATAATAGAGAGATGGAGATAGAGAGAGAGTTTGCAGTAGTGAGATAGGAAATCAGACTCTGCCTGGAATGGATGACTGAATGCTCTATTTATAGTTGAAACTCCTTTGCTTTTACTTTGGGTGAACTGCTTTAACCTTTGGGTGAACTGCTTTAACCTTGGGTAACTAACTTTAACTTCGGGTGAACTGCTTTAACCTTGGGTAACGGACTTTAACTTCGGGTAAACTGCTTTAACCTTTGGTAAATGACTTTGACTTCGGGTGATCTGCTTTTAACTTCGAGTAAACTATTTTAACTTTGGGTAACTGATTTCAACCTTGGGTAAACTGCTAGCTGATAGACTGTAAACCCGTGCGCCGGCACTGTTCATGAATAGTAACTTATCGGGGAACATTTTAATCATTCGACACTGTTCATGAATAGTAACATGTCGAGGAATATCTTTACTGTTTATGAATAGTAACTCATCATTAAATTTTAACCAAATATTATCCTGTAAAAATAAATTGTAAGGGTTAACTTGGTGGGGTCTTGGGCATCTTGAAACAATGAACTCGAATATGGATCTGATGTGTTAACTTGGTGACTATTTGTTGACTCGGCAGAAGAGGTGGGAGAACAATAATTTTCCTCTTCGGCTTCAGCTTGAAGAAGAAGCTGTTTCGCCAAATCTTTGAGCTGCTGGGACTTTTTTGACTTGGCTAATGTTGTATCTATAGAACTTTGACTAGATTTCTTAACTGCTTGGACTGCTTGGACGGGAATGACTGGTTGGCACGGAAACTCCATTTGGACAGCATTAATAATCCTTTGTTGATTGAAAGAGTCCCACCATTTAACATAAAAATGTCGAACTATTGTTGACTGCTGTATTGCATATTGCCATTTGAATATCCATGGAACTTTGTATTTATTACAGAACAAGAGTAAAACTGGGAACTGAGAATTATGTTCATTTAGTTTAAAGACTGTGGAAAAATATTTAACTTGTTCTTGGAGGTCTGCAGGTAGGATATCTGGGATAGAACCATGTTGTGTCCACCACCGGGAAAACCAAGAAGGAATTTGACTTTTAAATTTTTGATCAAAGCAAAGAAACCAAGAATGAGTGAATGACTCATTTTGGTAAAAAAGAACTTTAAACCATGCTTCAATATAATCATAATAACTAAACTGAATTTGATGAGTTGGGAGGGTTTTTAGAATGGAGGGATGGGATCCCCAGTCTTGAAGAGAGATTATATTATTAATGTACAAGGAATGGTAAAGAATCCTTGATAAATCATTGCGATCGGTGATTGCTTTAATAAGAACTGATTCTGAGGAATAAAGAATATCCATGTAAAATTTTAAAGTCTTGGCAGGATGGTGGGGAGTGAAGTGCCAAGAGGGAGAAAAATAGTTTTTTACTAAATCAATTGGATTTTTAATATGGCTATGATTTGGCTCAATAGAAAATAAATTTGAAAAATTTGGTTTGAGCACATAATCAGTTTTAGTAGGGTGATTATAAAATTTGGTTTTACAAATGGGTCATTGACTAGGTATTGACTAGAAGAAGGACCGAACTCTGCAGGGGTTGCAAGAGTGGAACTGTAACTAAAATTTGGTCTTGGAATGTTTCCAAGGACCTGGTATCTGTTTGTTACTTGGAGAGGGGATGCAATTTTAGTAGAAGGTTGGCTTGTGGGTAGAGCGAGGGCTCTAGTTGTCTTCTGGGGATTTTTCTCCGTCATTGTTATTCTGTAGAAATTCACGTGTGGGAAAATCAGGGATGGAATTCTCACTTCCCTTAATATACTCAATATCAAAATAAAAAATGCTCAGTATAGATTGCCATCTAACAAAAATTTGTTTAGAAGCAATATTGTGGACATCCTTTTCTAAAACATATTTTGCACTTTTACAATCCACACGGACTAAAAATTTTTGATTTAAAATGTCACTTTGAAATTTCGAAACACATAAAATAATAGATAATATTTCTTTTTTAATAGTACTATAATTACTTTGCGCTTTGTTCCAGACTCCGGAATAGAATCGAACAATTTGTTCATGAGAATGAGGGTGAATTTTCTGTTTAAGAATACCTCCGTAGCCAATGTCAGAGGCATCGGTTTCAATGATTTTGAATGAATTCGGTGTACAAAGACCAAGACAAGGTAGGGTTTTAACATGTTTCTTGACATTTTGAACTATCGACGTATGTTCTATAGTCCAAGGGGGAGGGTTACTTTGTATCCTTTCAAATAATGGTTTGCATTGTTTGCGAAGATTTGGATAAAATTCAGCAATGTAGTTCAATGATCCAAGAAATCTTTGAAGTTGCGTTTTCTCGAGGATTTCATCAAGAAATTTATCAGCAAATTGGATGGTCCTATCTATGGGACTAATTTTTCCTTGGTGAATATTATGACCTAAAAATCTAACTTTTGTTTGGAATAGATTGACTTTCGAGGCTGAAACCACTAAACCATTAATTTTTATTAGTTCAAAAAATAAATTTAAGTGTTTCCAATGTTCATCGATTGTGTGGGAATAGATGAGGAGATCATCAATGTAGACAATTGTAAAATGGGATGAAGGGTTAAATATTTCATTCATGATATTCTGGAACTCACTAGGTGCATTTTTTAGGCCAAATGGCATGACACACCATTTATCGTGACCAAAGGGGGTTGTGAATGCAGTTTTGTATCTATCTTTTTCATGGATTTGTATTTGCCAAAATCCACTCTTCATGTCAAACTTGGAAAAAATAATTGCTTGATTTAATCGGTTCATGAGGTCACGTTTATTATATATATATATATACAGTGATTTTATGGTATATATATATTTGGGTGCTTTATAAATATTAGTGTGAATAATATTTATAGGAATACATACCCCTCTAGTGCTATCATCGGAGGTTGTGCGATCTGAGTAAATCCTCTGGCTTGAGGAGCAGGATAAGTATAGTCCTCAGGTTATAGCATCCATTGTTAAGGGTGACACATATTGAGTATGATTCAGTATAATTTTCGGAGGCAACTATGACCGCCTCCACTGCGTTTATTTTGTTTCACTGATTCGGAGAGCTAACCGTGTCAGAGTGTCCAAGTGGATGAGTATACCTGAAATGATAGCATTGTAGAGAACATCCAGTGAGTGTCTACTCGGGAGGGTGGTTATATATTTACGACATGTGTGTGAATGTTGTAATATGATAATACGTATATATGGTGCAGATATTTATATACGAGAAAAATTCATGATGTGAATTGTATTGATAATATATATATAACTTGTGAGATAGTTATATGGTCCCAATGAGAAATGATTAATTAAGTTAATGTGATAAATAACTTATAAATCATATGTTAAACATACTCGGGCTAGAATAGTGTGTTAGGAAGGATATTAGCGAGAACTAGTCAAGGGGTAGAGGACTAGGTGGGTTATGTAGAAAAACTTTAGGTGTGCACAAAAGTTGAGGGGTGAGCCGGTTCTCAAGAGATTGCGACACCAGCTTAAATATGAAGAGCATTTATGCATTTTAATTTACTGCAATTTAATTCGCTTGCTAAATATTTTCAAAATGTGTTGGGTTCTAACCCTTGCTATCAAATATTTTCAAAACCTTTTAGCTATTCGACCACATGGATACCAAACTTGATTCTATTCCAGGTTGATGCAGCTGCGGCATATGTGGGTGCTGAAGGAGTTTGGATTAGATGCCTTTTTCATTCATTCCTTATTTAGGAATTTTATTCTCAGTTGTATATTCGAGCATGTTGCTCACTGTAGTTATGCAGTTCATTTCAATTCAGATTGTATGGGATTTATTTTCTACCTGTGAGATTATTTTAGTTTCGATGTTTGTTTTTATCGATGTTTATTCGGCTAGCATTTGATTAAGATATTTTTGGAATGCTTAAACTCTATTATATTGTGGTGATTGTATTTAGTCTCTTGTTGTACTTTATGTTTTGGTTATTTCAAAAGATAAAATTTTGACACCGGCTTAATTAATCATTAGGTGGTTAATAATTAATAAGTTTTCGATAGTGATGCTAAAAATGAACCAAATGAAAATCCTTTTTAATTTGATAATGGCTTGATCACCCGGTATTTAATTACGCGGGGTGTCACAGATGGTATTAGAGCATTAGATTCTAGTATCCTTAGGATCTGTGCGAATTTTCAAATTTTAGCTTAGCATTCTTTGATAAAGAGCCTTATAATAGGATTGTTGTATTCCTTTATGTATGCGACTTACGTTCTCCTGCTATAAAGTATAGTTGATGTGATTCATATACGGTTTCGGTTGAGCATGGCAGATCGAACGTTATGGAATGACAAGAGTGGGACATTATAAGGATTGTAGGATGGAGGACTCAACAGAAGACATAGAGTATTCTGGGAGCAGTGACGCGATATGAGTCACTATGATTATTGTTCAAAACGTTGAAGTTGGAATAACTGTTGGGGCGTAGTAGTTGCCCCGAGAGCTGTCAGAAAGGACGATGGTGCAAAGTTATACCCCAAGTGTAGACGATAAGGGGCGAGTGTCGAAGAAGATTTTTGTTTCAAAAGAACAATTTAGTAGAATTTGTGGAAGGTACGGAAGGGTGATTTACCAATTGATGGAGGGCATCCAATTAGGATCACATGTGGGGGAGTGTGGTGACACTCAAGTCAAATTTCCGAGCAATAGGGTGATGGGAGTCGGTCATCATAGCCGTAGGAAAATTACCATGAATAATGAGAAATTTAGGGTGAGAATTATTACGAATCCTGTCACTAGAGTTTAAATAGAGAGGCAAAGGAGATTCAGTAATTTTCGGTCGGACAGTGGCCGGATGTGAAGGAAAGTTAACAGAATTTGCAAACTTCATAACCGATGATAGGGATATGAAGAATCAAATAGGGTTTATAAGTTGATAATAGAATCATGGGTAGAAAATACAAGTGCGGATAGGAAATCTGGCTAGGATGACTCGCGTCGTTGTCATCAAGTTCGTATATTTATAAAATTATATCAATGCTCTTGTGAGAAGGGAGCTAAGGGAGTTAGAGAATCTAACAGAAGGGAAAGACTGGATTTTTTAGTGGTAGTGAGGTACCAAGGGAAGGGTTACCCAATAAAGGACCCAAATTAATGATCAATATCAATAGAATTTATACCAAGTGACGGTGGGTTGAGCCAGGGTCATCAAGTCCATCAACAAGTCCCATGGGACTAGCGAAGTCAAAGGTAAAATAGGGGTAGTAATCATGGTCAAGACTACAAGGTCCGTGAGAAGGATAACCCCGACATGGCCGATGGAGCTAGATAAAGGGGAGGGGCATAGTGAGGTGTCTTATGGTTAAAAAGTAGAAACACAAGTGTGGATCTTGTCTGCAGCGAGACAGGGGAAAGGAGAGGGATGCCTCGCAGAAGCAGCAGTTATAGTAGTTTTGGTTCGGTTAGGACTAAAGTGTTATGTCCGAGAAACTGTTTGAGCTACCAGTGTCATGGGAAACTCAAACTATGAGTTTTATCCCGGAGTGATTGGGGTATGTATTATGTGACACGAGCGAGTCACAATAGTTTGTGAGTACTAAATTCTCATGTGAAACAGGTATGGTAGAGGTATCATTTAAAGTACTATAGTTTATATATAATTACCGTGGAGTAGCGGGGCTCTCTTTAGTCCCCCCTACAGGGGAGCGAGTGTGGACACTCAGCGGGTATATTTTTTCAAGTTAATTCCATGATGCGAGGTGATTATGCTCTTGTGATGTTACCCTATGTACAGTCGGGTTAACAATAGTGGACGGTTATCGTAAGACTATCGTATTCGTTGTTCCAAGGCAAAATATATATTCTTTTTATGATGTCTCACCTGAAAGAAGGTCAAGCTCGTGACGGTACTTTGTGAAGTAGACTTCAGAGAGTATAGTGGTATAGTTATATTGGATCCTAGTACGTTGGGACTCTTACTGACAAGGGCATGTTGGGTTACCGTAGAGCGGAGAAATTTATCTCGTTATTAATTTAGCATTGAGGACTTACTGATAGTGTGAGCGCAGTAGCATATGACTCCTTTAAAGACGCGGGAGTCCATGATTATACTTGTGAGTATAGGGACATGGTTTGAGTGTCCCGATTATATTCTTGAGTTCTACGAAAATCGAAGACCGACAATGTTGAGGAATAGTGCATTAGGAAAATTTCGTTTGGGCTTTGTTGTGAGATGTTATACGCATAAGCCTTAATAAACGTCGGGAGTGGAGAAACGTCGTTGGATGATGGGACATCAGATTTAATGATAAATATTAAATGTGTTGAGCAAACACGTTGATCGGAGATATATTAAGAAATAGGGCAGGTGGAGTCATAAAGTGTTACAAAAGAAACACCGGGAAAAACTTTTACACCACAAGTTGATGAATGAGGAAATATCGAAAAGAATTGAATGATATTGGTGGGGTAATAAACAATACTCAGAGGATAAAGCCACCCTGAGAATGCGGGGGCCTAACTTGAGATAAGTATATTTCGTGTTTGATGTTCTAAGGCTTGTGCAAATATGCACGAGATATATGGTGTATGGGCACCTTGGGTGGAGTAGAATCTCACATAGTCAGATGCCTAGCAATTTTGTTATAATATGTCCCTTGTAATGTGAAACGTTGAGCGTGGGGACTCGTGGTGAATAATACATAGTGGGGTTTTCCCTAAGTTACACCATTTAGGGATGAAAAAAAGTTAATCCGAGGTTTACGACTAGGATTTTATAATTTTGATATTCCCAGTGACGAGAGTGGTGAAATTCATATTTGGGACATCCAAAAGCACGAGGATGTCAGGGTTTCCATCGAGTGTTCGAAACGCAGAATTTTAAATTTGTGGGTGATTGGGAATATTAATTACCACTAGTGGAGTTACATGTGATAATTCGTAACAGTTTATTATCTCCATGACACCTTTTGAGACATTATCAGGAAAATTTTATCATCCACCCTTTTGTTGGGAAGGGTGGAGGAATAAAAAACTTCTGGGATCCAAAGTGATTTATGGTCCATCATCAGGAATGGAACAAACCACGCCTTTTCCAGATAGCTCAGATACGCAAGGAGAGTTACGTCACTGTGAGTTAAGGTTTTGAAGGATGATATGAGTAGTCCGGGATTGTTGCGGATATTTAATCGAAGGAGAGTCACGGGTTTGGCAACAAGAAATTGGCAACCATATAAGGGGAGGCCTTTTCATAAAGCCGACAGAGCATAGGCTCGTCTTTTGAGGCATTACATGTTCGAAGACCATTGAGTTGGATATTAATGATCATGTGTTGGCTAGGGTGCCTCCCATAAAAGGGTTCATGAGGTTTGTCATGATAAGGAGTTAGCACCAAGATTTGTGGGGCCTTTCTCTATCATTAAGAAGGTGAGCCCAGTAACTTATAAATTGGGTTGGCCAGAGCATCTTCAGCAGATACACGACGTGTTTCACGTGGCATCGCTGAAGAATTATCAGAACAACGTGAGATCTTGGGGCATGTTCCACTTGAAGAGTTTTATTTGTAGCCATATGTCTCCAATGAGGAGAGACCTATAGCTATTCTAGATCGTAGTGTGCACAAGCTGCGGCCTAAAGTGATACCACTTGTTGGAGTTTAGTGGGGACACTACAGCGTTGACGAGTCCATTTGGGAGTTGGAGGATGGAATGCGAGAGCAGCGTTCAGAGGTATTCGCCACAGGTACAACCTAATTTTGGGGACAAAATTCCCTTATACGGGGGGAAGTATGTAACACCTCGTATTTTTAGGAACTTATTATTTAATTAATTTGATTAATTTTTAAATTACTTGTGTGTCGCAATTTAATTTAATTAATTATTATTTATATTTATTAAATATTAATCTAGTGAGTAAACGCTTAATATTTATGGGATTTAAATTTACTAAGTGAATAGTAATAATTTAATTACGTCATAACGAGCGATAGTGACATGGCATTTATTTATCTCAATTGGGAGTCCGGCATAGACTATATTGGGATCGAGATAAGAACTTTTAGTAAAATAATTCTGATGACAATTCCGAGTGTACGATTGAGTCCGGATGGGTCAAAATAGTCGGAAAAGGGTGCCCAGGGGTAATAAATGGGTCTTGGGGAATTTTTATTCATAACCACGTCCACATGGGAGTGTTTGAGCCCTTTTAATAAAACCCACAAGCCTAAAAACGGGATTGACTTAATAAACCCTAAAAGTTAGAGGGTGTGGCAACCATAACTCATTTTAGAGAACCTAAGTAAATAGAGGAGAAAAGAGGGAACCAATGGAAAAACCTTGGGAGCCAAAATCAAGAACAATTGTGTTCAATCTTTATCAATTCATCATCATCTACACCAAAGGATTAAGACCCTATGAACCCTAAGGCAAGTGGTTAAACTTGCTTTTAAATTAATAGCATATTTCTATTCATATCATAGTGGGTGTGATAAGATGGTATGGTTTTTGGGTTAGTTTGATATCTAAATTTGGGTTTTAATAAAATTAGATTTAAAATCTGTAAGATTTATTAACCTTCAATCCTTGTGGGTGATTTATTAAGATTGAGGATCTTGAAGTTGTAGATTTAATGTGATTTTTAATGGATTAAATTAAGGAAATTTGGGTAGAATTTTGAGGAAATATGGTTTTGTTCAAACGACGTACCTATTCCGACCACGTTTCTCCCTTCTACTGCTTTGACTTGGGCCTTGGTTTTTGAAAGGTTACAGTTATGGGGTCTTGGTTTTGTGTGAAAATATTAATGGGACAATTAGGGAGATAATACATAAAGGAAATCAAGGTTAAAAATTGAGTAATTTGGAAACCTTAGATGAATAAGTGTGAAAAACTTATTAAGGAGAATTCTGGATCCTAAATTCTGAATATTATATTGCATGATAGGTGAGCGAGTACGGGTTTATTGGTTATGGGACACCAAGGTAATAAATCAATTAATGTATGGTTAATTAAAATTTAGAGTTGGGGGAAATTGACTCGGATATTTTGGGACTAGTGCTACGGGTGCTTAGGAACGAATTTGGCCGAATTAATTTATTATAGGGTTATATAGTAAATTATGGAATATTCACAAGAAAAAGGGTGCTAACCTTAATAAATGGAATTTGAGGAATAAGTTCTACAAGATGAAATTTCGGACCGAAGGAGCAAGTCTGGGTAATTTAGTTGGGTGACACAAATCGAGTGATAAATAAATAAATGTGGGAATTATTTAAATTACAAGTCCATATATAGACTTGCGAATGTTAGGCTAGTGTTATGATAAATTGTACACGAAGTCGCCTGAATTAATTAAATATATATATGCGGTGATTGTGTAGTATATATAATTGTTTTCTTTATAAATATTAGTGTGAATAATATTTATAGGAATACATACCCCTCTAGTACTATCATGGGAGGTTACGCGATGTGGGTGAATCCATTGGCTTGAGGATCAGAGTGAGTATAGTCCCCAGGTCATAGCATTCGTAGCCATTTTCGAGAGTTCTGAAGGGCCGAATCGATTCGGCCCCTTACCGAATCGATTTGAAATTTTGCAGGTGCCCAGGTCTGAGTGACCAAATTGATTCGGACCCCAACCGAATCGATTCGACCTGAGACAGAATCCCAGGTCTGATGACCCGAATCGATTCGCCTTGGAGGCCGAATTGATTCCCAGGGCCGAATCGATTTGGAATTGGCCCGAATCGATTCGAAAACAGGGCTTTTTAAGGGATGTTTTTCTAGGGAGAATTTCATTCCATTTTTGTTCGAGGTTATTGATTGGGAACCTCTATAGGAATCTTATGGAGTATGTTTTGGAGATTTTTAGGAGTTTTCCTTATAAGAAACTATTGGAGTCATATTGACTTAAATTGAGGAATGCCGACTAGAGATTTCGGTATAATCTAAGTGGGAAAGCCCACCATCATTGGGAATTCTATTTGGAGATAATTATTAAATTTATATGAAAGAATGAGAATGAGTTTAGAGATATTGGATCTTAGGATCAAATAAAGGTTCATCCAATTAAATTGAACCAGATTATTGATTGAGAATATGAATGCTAATAAATGTGCATACGGATATAGAAATATCCTTAATGATGAATGATTTGGGAGATGCCTCACACAATGAGCAATGCTAATCGAGGTGCATTAGGATAAAGAATATCCTTAACTTAAATAGAATTGAGAGACAATTCATAATTAGAAGCGACATGTGAGCTTCAAGCGAGAAATAATATAGTATATACTAAGTGGGGAAGATGTGTGAGAATTGACGGTTAGTATATAAAAAGAGAGAGACATACTAAATAATAATATTAATTCAACTACGCCTAAGTGCGTAATACGAAGATGTAAATTATGTGGTAGGTATACCTTATATGATGGAATATCTTTATATGGTGTGGTGATGTATGTATACCTTATGTGATGGTATATATATATATATATATATATAGTGAAGCATACCCCCTCCTTGCTATCATTGGGAAGTTGCGCGCGATGAGGGTGAGCATCCTGGATCGATGAACAGGGTGTGGATATTCCCCATGTCATAGTTGTCCATGTGATTATTATGCGTTATACAGTATTATTTAGGGGTGAGAAGTTATGGGTATGTGTCGTTCTCACTTGCTGGTTCAGAGCTATGGCCGCTTCCTGGGACGTTGTGTGCGTGAGTTGATCACGAGGTGGGTGTTGTTGAACCCCACCAGGTGGTTCCCAGTTTGCTACGTGGTTTGGGCAACTAGAAGATGATAGCATGTGAGCCTGCGTCCTCGAGTTATAGCTCGTTTGGATGGTTATTATATTATGGATGTGATTGGTTATTCGGGTATCGAGGGCATAATGGACCTCAATGACCAACATTGCCAATAAGTAGTGTATCGGGGGGGGGGGGGAGGGGGGGGGGGGGGCTCCTAGTTTTGATTTCGCTTTTGCGAGACGTCCCACGCATGAAGCTCAGTGTAATGTTGGGAAGTGAGGAGAAGTTAGTCCTTAATGCTCATAATTATATATATAGTATGTCTCGACGATCGACAGTGCCAGAAGTAGTGTATCGGGGGGTTCCTTGTTTGGATTTCTCTTTTGCAAGACGTCCCACGCACGAACCGCAGAGCACTGTTGAGAATTGGGAACAATAAATTAATTAAAATGGAGTAATAAGAATTTGGGTTACATGCATCATGCATTGAGGTCAGAATGAATCTCGAAAATCAATACTGTCAGGAGTAGTGTAACAGGGGGTTCCTTGTTTGGATTTCGCCTCGGCGAGACGTCCCACGTACTATTGAGAATTGGGATAAGTTTAGTCCTTAGCATTTAGATGCGAATAACTCATCTATATAATTGTATATTGTTGCCATAACTAGAATATGAGAAATTCTAGTAAAGAAGATGTTGATGTTTATGGTATGTTGGATTGGAAAATGGGTATGTAAACCCTATATGTTAAAAAAAGTGAACAAGTGAATGAGAACCCTAACATTAAAAGTTAAAGTATATGATTTAGATGGAATTCAGATAAGTATAGACTGAGAGATAAGTTAATTGAATATTCACATTGGAAATTAGTTAGATAACCTTGCCTAAATAAATGAGGGGCATTTATTTGGAGATCAAGTGCATACGTCTAGTTGCGCGCTTTAGTTGAGAGGTGAGTTTGATTATTATGGAGAGTGCGACTCCATTAAATCATGTAATAATGCATTTATAATTATTATGCATTTTAATGCACTTGTTATAAAATGTTTTCAATTCGGGCTCTGACCCGTTTATATTTTCTCCTGCTATGTATATATATTGTATTACTTTAGGTGTTCCTCTGCAAGGACGACATTGATGTTCTCCCATCCAGTGTATTCGTGGAGCTATGGCAGTAGCGGACTGTTGCGGCACTTTGCCTTCGTCGATTCCCATATTTTTTATATCTAGATTAGGATTTAGTTGTATATTTAGGTCTACACTCTAGTGTTGTAGATTAACATTTTTATATTCTCTCTCTCAGATTCTTGTATTGTCTGTGACCCGATAGCATATTCGGGTATTTCATTTTAGAGATTTTGTTGTACATTGTACTATACTCTTTTTTATACATTATTGGAGGATATGTGTCTCACTTATCATTGTTAAGTGTAGTATTATTGGTAAATGGTTGTATGTTTGGTTTGTATTGGTGCTAAATAAAAGTTTTAAAATTTTGACAATCCGCTTTTAATGGCTTCGGGTAGTTAGCCTTATATTATTGTGTGTTGTCAGTTGATGTTGAGACTGTGCCATCTGAGATACCTGATTTAATGTAATATAGGGCTGGACACCCGTTATTATTTTGAGCGGGTTGTCACAAATGGTATCAGAGCATCATGTTCTAGTGTCTTTAGGATCTGTGTGCGTTACTGCGATCTTCCGTAAGCGTTCTTGATGTAGAGCCTTATTATTAGGACTGTTGTATTCACACGTCCATATTTTCGATGATTTGAAAACATTTGAAATGCGTTCTGATACAATTGTTCTTGTTTCAGATGCCACCGAAGGGAGGTCGTTCAGTCAGGGAAAATAAAAGGGATGTGGAACCCCAAACGCCTCAAAGGAACATGACTACGGATTAAGTTGCCAATATTGTGTCACAAGCAGTAACTACTCCCATTTCTAAGATGGCGCAACAACCTGCCGTTCAAGCAACCCAAACCCATTTAGGACTATCTTTGTGGGAGAGAGCGAAGGAAGATTTTAGTTAGGGGCATCCTTTAGAGTTCTCGAGGGGGAGTTGATGTAGTGGCAGAAAGTCAATGGAAGAATAGTATGCAGAGACACCTCCGTATGGTTGAGTGTAGTGAGGTGAAAAAGAAATTTTTAGCCACCTTTAAGTTGAAGGGTGCAGCTCTCCAATGATGGGAGGCTGTCACCACATCAGAACAGAGAGATACTTTACCTATAACAGATTTTTGGGAACTTTTTGATCGAAGGTATTTTCTTTCCCCAATTCAGAAGGAATCGAGGAAGAAATTAATGGATGTATTTCAAGGATATAGGACGGTGGCAGAATATGAAGAAGATTTTTCTAGATGGGCGAAATTAGTACCTGATGAGGTAAATACGAAAGAGAAGCGTATATCGAAGTTTACTCGAGGTTTAAATTGGAGAACTCAACAACATTTGTTAGAGAGTACCACGTTAGTGACTTTCGTCGAGATGGTGAATGAGGCACTGTTAAAGTGTCATGAATATCATCTTCGTCCGTAAGAGGGTAAGAACTTTAGAGATTCGATTTCATCAAGTAGATTTGGCGATGAGAGTGCCAGTAATGAGAGAGGGAATAAATCGGACTATAGAGAGTCACAACAGCATTTTGTTCCCCAGGATGGGCAAAGAGGATTTATGGGTAGATGTTTCTTTTGTAAAGAAATAGGTCATAAAAAGAGAGATTGCCCTAAAAGAGGTAAAGGACAACGTTTTGATGAAATATTGGAAGTGCAACCCCTACAGCAGATTCGAGGTCATTTTAGACCAGGGGACTTTGTGTGGGAGCCCATTGATGATGCAGGGCAATCAGACTAGAAATGAATGATGTAAGTTATTTTCCTTTGTGAAATAGGAATATTACTATGTAAAGTTTTGGGAATATTGCATGAGAGATATTTATGAGAGGGTAGCACTATGACCTTATTATGTATGTAATGACCCGAAAGTGAATTTTGAGCAAGTTAGGTTCTTATGTAATTATTTTTTGAAAGAAAGGATAATTTCGTAATATGCTCAAAGAGAGCTATAAACCTTGTTGTGAATGTAATAATGGTTATTGTGTGATAAGTAGTAATGATAAATATACTTCTTTACATATAGTCATGTTAGACTTATATAATTGTTGTATTCCCGATATGGATGACACAAATAAATGGCAATATGTTAATATGATATAAGATATCATTACTTAAAGAGTTCATAATTTCTGGATGATTGGGACACAGGAAAGTTTAGCTCATAATTATGCTAATTTTGGTGAGCTACATGATGTTATATGTATAATGATTGATAAGACCTTGTGTTGGGAACATAAGGCACTTTATATAAATATTGTAAGACATAAACCAAAATATTTTTATAAACTGTTTTCAAAATAAAACTTTTTATAGGCCATTGGGCCATTTCAAAATGATTTACACAAAAATATTTTCAAACTCTAATCTGGATTTAACAAACTCTCAATCCTCGATGCCGCCACATAGTAGTGTATTGGGAGGGTTCCTTGTTTGGATTTCGCTTTTGCGAGACGTCCCCCGCACGAAAGTGGCGAATGTCAGGAATTGAGAGGAGTTATTTCTTTGGACCATTCAAAATTTTTATACTATTGATATTGCTGGTATAATATGTATATATATATATATATATATATATATATATATATATGGGATTATGGAACTTTGGAGGCAAATGAAGCCTCATTATGTTTGGTTTTAGTAAAGCTCAATTAAAGGGTGTATGGGTGCCCTAGTTGTTGTAATTGGTTTTGTAAAACTTAAATTCAACTTAAAATAAATTTGTCGTGGGAAGTTAGAAGTTGGGTATAGTTTTAGTGAGGATGAGTGTCATAGGAACTAGTTAGCTTTGGAGAATTAGGCTTAGCTAAATTTCGAGGATGAAATTTTTGTAAGTGGGGAAGTTTGTAACAACCCGAGGCTTTAGAGACAATAATTTATTTATTTTGTGAGAAATAAATATTATTTTATTTGGAGAATAATTAAATTGGCAATCGAGGTCAAAATTTGAAGTTGCTAGGAAGTGTGTCGAACGGTAATTCTGAGGGTGTAGTGGTTTTCGGAAGGGTCGAGAAACTCAAAATGACTGTACTTGGGGTCTATTTAGGTTCCGAAATAATTTAAGTTCGTTTGGCTTGAATTAAAGTTACCGAGTCATTCAAAGTGTGTATTATCATTTAAAGTTGTGTATCTTGGGAGATAAAGCTTATTAAGCCTACGGGAGATTTATTTCTCCAAAAAGAGAAAGAGAAATAGAAAGAAAAAAGAAGAGAAAAAAGGAAAAAAGAGAGAGAATTGGGATTTCTGGCATTTACGCAATCTCGAGGACGGATTAGGCCCTACGAACCCGAGGTACGTGATTAAACTTGCTAAATAATTGTTGTGTACCATTTATTGCATGATTTGTGGATTAAATTTTTGGGTTTTAGGTTTAGTTTGATAAAACCTAACTTTTGGGTATAATATTAGATTTGTCTAGTAGAAATGGATTTGAGGTTATAAATTAGTTTAGATGTGTTCTTGGATGATTATTGATGATATATATGTGATTGGGTTAATGAGAAAAGAAGGGAAAATGATTAAATGAATTTTGGGGATTTTAGGCTTACTTAAAAGTAGCTATTTTCGAGAGTTCTGAATGGCCTAATCGATTCGACCCCTTACCGAATTGATTCGAAATTTTGTTAGTGCCTAGGTCTGAATGACCGGCCTGAGACATAATCCCAGGTTTGATGACCCGAATTGATTCGACTTGGAGGCCGAATCGATTCGCAGGGTCGTATCGATTCGAAATTGCCCCGAATCGATTCGAAAACAGGGCTTTTTAAGGGATGTTTTTCTAGGGAGAATTTCATTCCATTTTTGTTCGAGGTTATCGATCGGGAACCTCTATAGGAATCGTATGGAGTACGTTTTGGATATTTTTAGGGAATTTCCCTTATAAGAAACTATTGGAGTCATATTGACTTAAATTGAGGAATGCCGACTAGAGATTTTGGTATAATCTAGGTGGGGAAGCCCACCATCATTGGGAATTCTATTTGGAGATAATTATTAAATTTATATGAAAGAATGTGAATGAGTTTAAAGACATTGGATCTTAGGATCAAATCCCAAAGGGGATAACTTTAAAGGTTCATTCAATTAAATTGAACCAGATTATGGATTGAGAATATGAATGCTAATAAATGTGCATACGGATATAGAGATTTCCTTAATAATGAATGATTTGGGAGATGCCTCACACAAAGAGAAATGCCAATCGAGGTGAATTAGGATAAATAATATCCTTAACTTAAATAGAATTGAGAGATAATTAATAATTAGAAGTGACATGTATCTTCAAGCGAGAAATAGTATAGTATATACTAAGTGGGGAAGATGTGTGAGAATTGACGGTTAGTATATCAAAAGAGAGAGACATACTAAATAATGATATTAATTCAACAACGCCTAAGTGCGTAATACGAAGATGTAAATGATGTGGTAGGTATACCTTATATGATGGAATATCTTTATATGATGTGGTGATGTATGTATACCTTATGTGATGGTATATATATATATATATATATATATATTGAAGCATAGCCCCTCCTTGCTATCATTGGGAACATGCGCGCGATGAGGGTGGGCATCCTGGCTCGATGAGCAGGGTGTCGATATTTCCCATGTCATAGTCGTCCATGTGATTATTATGTGTTATACAGTATTATTTGGGGGTGAGAAGTTATGGGTATGTGTCGTTCTCACTTGCCGGTTCGAAGCTATGGCCGCTTCCCGGGACGTTATGTGCGTGAGTTGATCACGAGGTGCGGGTCATTAAACCCCACCAGGTGGTTCAAGTTTGCTACGTTGTTTGGGAAACTGGAAGATGATAGCATGTGAGCCTGCGTCCTCGAGTTATAGCTCGTTTGGATGGTTATTATATTATGGATGTGATTGGTTATTCGGGTATCGAGGGCATAAGGGACCTCAACTACCAACATTGCCGATAAGTAGTGTGTCGGGGGGGTTCCTTGTTAGGATTTCACTTTTATAAGATGTCCCACGCACGAATCTCAGTGTAATGTTGGGAAGTGAGGATAAGTTAGTCCTTAATGCTCATAATTATATATATAGTATGTCTCGATGATTGACAGTGCCAGCAGTAGTGTATCGGGGGCGTTCCTTGTTTGGATTTCTCTTTTGCGAGACGACCCACGCACGAACCGCAGAGCACCGTTGAGAATTGGGAATAATAAATTAATTAAAATGGAGTAATAACAATTTTTGTTACATGCATCATGCATTGAGGGCATAATGAATCTCGAAAATCAATACTGTCAGGAGTAGTGTAACAGGGGGGTCCTTGTTTGGATTTCGCCTCGGCGAGACGTCCCACGCACGAAATGTAGTGCAGTATGGAGAATTGGGAGAAGTTTTGTCCTTAGCACTTAGATGCTAATAACTCATCTATATAATTGTATATTGTTGGCATAACTAGAATATGAGAAATTCTAGTAAAGAAGATGTTGATGTTTATTATATGTTGGATTGGAAAACGGGTATGTAAACCCTATATGTTAGAAAAAGTGAACAACAGAATGAGAACCCTAACATTAAAAGTTAAAGTATTTAATTTAGATGGAATTCAGATAAGTATATATTGGGAGATAAGTTAGATGATGTAAATTGAATATTCACATTGGGAATTAGTTAGATAACCTGGCCTAAATAAATGAAGGGCATTTATTTGGAGATCACGTGCATACGTCTAGTTGCGCGCTTTAGTTGAGAGGTGAGTTGGATTATTATGGAGAGTGCGACTCCATTAAATCATGTAATAATGCATTTATAATTATTATGCATTTTAATGCACTTGCTATGAAATGTTTTCAACTCGGGTTCTGACCCGTTTATATTTTCTCCTACTATGTATATATATTGTATTAATTTAGGTGTTCCTCTGAAAGGCCACCATTGATGTTCTCCCATCCAGTGTATTCATGGAGCTATGGCAGTAGCGGATGAATCCCTTATACTTTTGACTCACTTGAGTCTATACTGTATAAGTACTCATCTAGTTTGGAAATTGTGACAAAATTGTGTCCATCCTAGAAACCAAAAAGCCTAAGAGATTGGTTTGCTTCTTCATCTCTCCATCTTGTAATGATCAAGAGACTATTGCCAACACTCACACACTTAGAATTCATTTCATGCATGACATATTGCATTATAATGTGTGTACATGTGTTGAGTGTGTTTAAATCCCTAAGTTTGATTTTTAATAATTTTTTGGGATTTTTTAAATTTTTTAAAACATTTTTTTAATAATTAAAACTTGATTTAAAAGTTTTTGGGGTCAATCTCCAAATATTATTTGTTCTGTTTTATAGACTAATGTTACCTTGGGTAGAATCCAAAAGCGGAAGAGAGTTCAGGGTTTACTCTGTAATTAGTTTGGACGCGCGTTTTACATCCCTTCATTAGCCAACACCTGTTGCCCTCTGATTGGTTGCAAGTGTGTTTCTTTACTGAGACAATTGAAGCGTGTGTTATCAGCCCTTGGATCATTTCTTATCAATGGTCTGCATGTCGCCTTGGAGAATCCCAGTGTAACCCTTTTAAGCCAATCAGCGCTCGTTTAACCACCGCCTTGTGTGAGCCATTGGATTCAAGTCAAATTATATTGACTCGATCTCAGTCCTTGGTTTAGATCTGTTATCTCGAACCTTCTCCTCTCACTATAAAAAGAGGCCTTCCCTCAGACTTCGAAGACTTTTGCTATTTTTCATTCTTCTGAGAGAATAGAGAGAGAAGAGAGAAGAGAGAGAAGAGAGAAGAGAGGAGAAAAACCAGAGAGAGAAGAAAGTTAGAAACCCTAACTTCGTCCAAAATACCCTTCAAACCTAACCCAAACACCTCTTCAAAACACCTTAGTCAAAAACACAATCCTGAGTGTTTCTCGAGTGTTTGAGAGTTTGAGTTGAGTTATTTTGGTTGCTGTAACCTTGTGTTAATAAGATCTTGTTTCCAACGTAGACTTCTACTCAGATCTAGTTTCTGATTCCATAGAAATCTCAGATCTGAAGTTATTCATGTTACATTACACTTAGTATCATTTTATTTCTCATACTGAGAAATATATTGTTGATTATTCTTTCTAAAACGTTTTCTTATTTTGAAATCAACAATAAATGCTTTATGTTTCTTTTTCTTGTAAAACTAAACCTTTGACCTAGTTTGGAATCTCACTTGGAGGTTTTCAATAGCGAAAATCTTTTCAAAACTGAGATTGATTAAGATCTTGACTGATTTCGAAGTAAGATATCCGTGGATTCTGGGATAGATTAAAAGGTCAAAAAAGGTTCAAAGTTTTGTAAGAAGGAAAGAAAAGAAAAGATCACAGCATATAGTGTAACTGTAATTTGTTAGGATTGTTTGTACTTAATAAGTGTGCGTGTGTGCATGCATGTGTTAGAGAGCACCTCCACAAACACTTTCACCCTACAACACAAAAAGTGTTGGTAATAAGATCCTGTGAACATAAGTCGACGTAAAGTGCTGGAACAAATAAGGAGTTGACAAACTGAGAGAACTACATCTACAATCAGAACTGCAGAAAAGTTATGAGGACGCCAGAGGGTACATTCCTAAACTTATATAGGTCTGAGTTGTTTGCATGTTAGTTAAATAGCTTGTAACTCATAAATTTGTTTTAGAGGATTTTTCTTTTTACTCTGTAGAGGTAGTCGTGGATATTTCCTCAATTGGTGAGGTTTTACCACGTAAAAAATTGTGAACAGAATCTTTCTACATCTTCTCACCTCATTCCTGGTTGTGCTGTGTTTAAAACTTGTTTAAACTATCTTTTGAACTTGTTGCTTAAATCTTGAATAGATCTCTTACATACTTTTGTTAAACACATCTTGTGTTCAAATATTTTGATTTAAGAAAAGAGTTTCTTCAAAAAACAACTCGGAGTTACTTAAATAGTTTATTTTCATAAACGGCTTTAATAACGACTTTTTCAGCGGACTGTTGTGACACTTTGCCTCAGTCGATTCCTATCTTTTGTATATCTAGATTATGATTCAGTTGTATATTTGGGTCTATACTCTAGTGTTGTAGTTTAACACTTTTATATTCTCTCTCTCAGATTATTGTATTGTCTGTGGCCCGACAGCATATTCGGGTATTTCATTTTAGAGATTTTGTTGTACATTGTACTATACTCTTTTTTATACATTATTGGAGCATATGTGTCTCACTCATCATTGTTAAATGTAGTATTGTTGGTAAATGGTTGTATGTTTGGTTTGTATTGGTGTTAAATAAAAGTTTTAAATTTTTGACCATCCGCTTTTAACGGTTTCGGGTAGTTAGCCTTATATTATTGTTTGTTTTGAGTTGATGTTGAGACTATGTCATCTGAGATACCTGATTTAATCTAATATAGGGATGGCTACCCGTTATTATTTTGAGCGGGTTATCACAGATGTATCAGAGCATCAGGTTCTAGTGTCTTTAGATTTTGTGTGCGTTACTGCGATCTTCCGTAAGCGTTCTTGATGTAGAGCATTATTATTAGGACTGTTGTATTCACACGTCCATATCTTTCTGTGATTTGAAAACATTTGAAAGGAGTTCTGATACAATTTTTCTTGTTTCAGATGCCATCGAAGAGCGGTCGTTCAGTCAGGGCAAATAAAATGGATGTGAAGCATGGAGGTTGGGATGAATCTAAATGGTGAAAAATGTAGAAAAATGCATAAACACGAAGAAAAATTATAAGACTAAACCATATCGAATCGATTCATTCAGGACCGATTCCATTCGATAAAAAGAATCGATTCTGCCCGGGGTGAATTGCTTTGGTTTACTAGAAAACCCAAGATTTCTCTTTTGAGGCTAGGATACCTAATTCGTTGTTGTGAAAAAACTTTCGGGACTTGGTTAATATAATATTGAGGGACTTACTATCTTACAGTTGGCTTATAGTAGAAGTGTAATCGAGTCTTATTGAGAGATTAAAGACGAGAAGTAATTGGACTGATTTGTGTCGTAAATTATCGGAGAGAAAGATAATGAATTACGAGGAGTTTGGGAATTGAATTAATAAGTAGACCAGTAGGGAAATATTGGTTTAATGACTGAAACTAACATAGGGGTAACTAGGACCCTTAGAGTTATGTGAGCACTCAATTATATACGATGGTGAGACATATCTTTGAACCATATGTAAGGTGAGTACGTGATAGATATATACTCTATACATGTATGGATATTAGGTTGTGTGAATAACTATTGCATTAATACTTAGGCTATGTGAATACCTAAAGTATACTAAATTTATTGGGGTCGAGGGAACATCCGAACTAATACATGAAAGTTCGATTTGGGATCGAGGGCTGTCCAGACCAATATCGAAAATAAATAATATTGGGGTCAATGGAACATCCAGGCCAATATATATATATATATATATATATATATATATATATATATATATATATATATATATATGTAATTTACATTGGGGTCGAGGGCTATCTAGACTAATGTAAGTGATATAATAAATTGGGGTTAAGGGAACATCCGAACTAATAATCCTTAATGAGTGATACAAGGACATTTTAGTGAAGCATACACTTATGGTATATATTGTAGGCATAATATATATCATATAAATAACCTAGTTATATGTGATAGAAGACCGCTAAAGATATATAGATGTATGATGATATATCTAGATAATTTTAATTAAGTAGAGAGAGACTTAATTGTAAAGATTGAAATATAACATATGTGGAATGTTACATGAAAAATATTAAACATATGAGTGATGTTAATAAATTAATGTACTATATGGGCAGTACGGGAACTTAGACGTGTAGGTAAGTTCGGTTGAATACTTTAATCTAGTTAGCTTGGTTAGTATAGCTAGGTGGGCTAAGTATAGAACGTTAGGCGTGCACTATAGACGAGAGGTGAAGAAACTCAAGAGAGTGTACGTGAACCTAACATGTGTAATCAGTAATGGTTATTACATTGTGGTAAATGCTTGCTAAATACTAACTCTTGCTATAAAAATAGTTTCAAAACCTATTAGGTGTCCAACCTCAGGTATGCCAGGCTTGAAGACTCCAGTCTAGGGAGTCAGAGGTGTAGCATTGTGGATGCTGAAGGGATTTGATTAGACGATTATTACTTTAAGATTTAATGTAGGATCTCACTTTATATTCCATGTGTGGACATGTTATCCGTTGGCAGTTTTTGAGTCATTCGGTTCTTTTGTTATTATGGAGTATTTAGTTTTTGACTTTAGCCGATGGTTTATTCGGTAAAACTTGATTCATATTTATTTATCTTGTGAGATGGTTTGGAATTAGTATTGTGAATGTTTAATTAAATGTTTTCGCATGAGTTTTTATCTGTTTTAGGGAAAGATAAAATTTGGCACGGGTCTAATTTCACTTAGGTGGTTATTAATTCAAAAGTTTTTCGACAGTGATGCTAAGAATGAACCATATGAGAAACCTGTTTTAATTTAATAAAGGCCTGATCAATCGATGTTTAATTAGGCAGGGTGTCACAATTATATTCCTAGGTACTCTATCATAAGCATTTTCTAAGTCTATAAAGACCATATATAAATTTTTATTTTTACTTATACATTTCTCCATTAACTGTCTTAGTGAGTAAATAACTTCCATAGTGGATCGCCCTTGCATGAATCCCAATTGATTGTTCGAAATAGTTGACTCATTTCTTAATCTTTGTTCTATAACCTTTTTCCATAATTTTATAGTGTGATTCATCAGTTTGATTCCTCTATAATTACTACAGTTTTGTATATTCCCTATATTTTTATACAAAGGTATTATGGTGCTTTTCCTCCACTCATCTGGCATGTTTCATTCTTAAATTTTTTTATTTATTAAACCTGTTAACCATTTTATCCATATACTTCCAAGGGTCATCGATACCTCTGTGGGTATTTTATCCTGGACAACCACTTTATTCTTTCTCATTTTTTTTATTGATATATCTACTTCTTTTTCAGTAATCAGACTTACCATTCCTATATTCAATTCAATGTCCTCGACATCTTTTTGGGATATTCTTCATTCAATAATCCTTGAAAATACTCTTCCCATCTATCAAGAATTTCTTTTTAGTTGATTAATATATTTTGATTTATGTCTTTAATACACTTAACTGGAACCATATCCCTTATCAATATATCTATCAAAATGCACCCAAATAAATACAAAGCCTCAGTAATCCTAATATAACTAGTTTAAGGAGGAGGAAGAATGAATAACTACAACTAAAAATAAATTACAAATCTTCACTTTGATCCAATCTTCAAGAGAGTGACGACAATGCCATTTGATTGGAAAAAAAATGCTTCTAAATGTAATCATTGTTCCAAAGCTTTTTCCAACCCAAATTCGTTGAACATACAAACACACTAAATATTCATAGGATAAGTAAAAGTATCAATCCACCTTTCATGTGTGAAGAACAAAATATGTGATGACAAATGTAGAATCATTTTCATATTATTCTTTTTTTATGATTTTTTAAGGGATTATTAATTAATTAACTATGCTAATTTTTAAAGTACTAATTAAGATGTAAAAGCTAATTAGAGAAAAATGTGATAAAAAGATTGTATTAACAAGTAAACTAACTAAATTAGATATTTAAAAATTTCCTCTAAAAAAGTAACAATCTCAAAAGAGAGAAAAAAATTAGAAAAGAAAAAATTATTTACAATATGTACAATAGACGAATTCTCATTGCACTAATAAATAATGAGAGAAATTTGCTAAAAATTGAAAAATCTCCCATTTTAAATTTCTACCTAAAAACTCATCCTAGAGAGATAAAATCTACCACGTCACTCTATATTGAGATATTTGCTAAAAGTACAAACACTCTCTATAGAGTGATGGAGAACAATTTATCTCATGGATATAAATTCTACCACACCACTCTATATTAAGATATTTGCTAAAAATGTAAATACTCTCTATAGAAGGAATGAGAAGAATTTATCCCCGGCAACAACGCCATTTGATATCTGCCTTTTTTCGCATGGTCGTTGACTTCAAAAGTCGAGTCTCAAAATTCCCTTGAATTACCTAAAAAACTTGTTAAACTACTAATATACTGGTAAGTACAGGTATCAATCCAACTTACAAGGTAAAAAAATAACATGAATACTTGTAATTTCTTTTTTATTATAGCTTTTTTATATTTTTTATTTTTTCAAAACAACTTCAAGGGAGAATGATATAATTAATGCTAAAATCAAATGTGATTAAGTAGATTAAAAACAATACGTAACAAATTGTGATAAATGTGAGAAAATTCAAGAGATGGAATTACATCGCGTATTCTGTTATTTTTAATTTATTAATTTATTGAATTGAAATATGTCGAGATAATATTAAATTCACGATCTCTCTCATCATCTTTTTAATAAATTACCCACTAAGATCAATTTAATAAAAAATGTATGAATCCTTGAATTTCAACACCGAATTAATATTCAAAATTTTGGAAAAATCTATCTGTAATTCGATTCGCAAAATCAAATATTAAAACTAAATTAATTTATTATCTCTCGATACGTAAATTAATTTGTGGAAATTAAAATTAAATCTCCTAGAAATATGATAATCGACAAAAATAATTATTTAAATTAACATCCTACGCAGTGTCGTCTCACCCCATGAATGAATGTTTAGCCTAACATTCTCATATTAGATCATAAACAACAATCAAGAGATAGAACACAATACGCAACTCTCCTTGTCGAATTGCAGTCTTTTAATGAGTCCAATGCGTCCCAATTCTTCACAACATCCTCACCTGATTACAAAAATAAAAATAAAAATTAAACCTAAAAACTATTCTAATGATAAACTAATTTTTTTTATATTTTTTTAGGCTCCTAAACTGTACAAAAGATTACACTGACTTCTCTCTTTATTCCCTCTCTCTGTCAGAGTCCTCCCCGTATGAGTTTCCCTTCTATTCGTTTTATATTATGGTTGCTGATAACATGTGTCCTAAGGAAAAACATTAAGAACCTAAAAATAGTAGGAACATATATTCAATATACATTTAATAGGGTACAGATACTCATGTGGAACTCTAATAGTTACTATTTTGAGGCTCATAACATGTGCTCTAATACTTACTATTTTGAGGCACAAGTTATCATTTTCCTTATATTATAACCCACAAGTTATTTTTTGGAAGATTTTGTGGAATTTCAAAGACGAAGTCAAAAAGAATTTGGGAGGGGTTTAACTCACGTGGAAATTTGGTTTGGAATTGGCAGATGGGTATTCTTCCTAAATAAATGGAAAAGTGGTAAAAGAAAACTCCCATTTTATGTCTTGTCAGGTTGTGGATCGGGTCTGTAAGGACACAAATTTCCAATTGAGTCCATATATAGTTTTGGCTCAATTCCGGACAAAAACATTTATTCATAGGATTTTATTTAATTGTAATATTCTCAAGCCTATGAAGTGTATGTTGAAGAGGTAGAGGCAAAGATCTTAAAGCTTCATCAAAATGCCGGTTTGTGTGCCTCGTTTCTACGTCATCAACTAAGGTTCCATGCTCCCAAGGTATGAATGTAATTATATGTATATAGGAACTTGGAACAATGTTTATTTGGGTGTTAGGTTTAATAAAAGCCATGTTTATTTCAGAAATAATTTAAAAAGAACTTTATATTATTATATATAAATGTTTCTGGGCCAAAATAGAATTTAACAAAAATTTCTGAAACTCGTTCGAAATTTCGTTTGAACGAGATTTTTCGTTCGAACCAAACTTCGTTCGAACGAGACTGCTTTCGAACCTAACTGGTCAGTCGTTAGATAAGTCGTTCGAACAACTTTCTTGTTCTAACGAGATATCTAACGAGGTTCTAACGAGCCCAGGCTGGTCGCTCGTTAGAAACTTCGTTCGAACGACAGTCAAAGTCGTTCGAACGAGAATGCCAGGCGGGAACAGTTTTGAGCAGTTTTTTGGCAGTTTTCTCCCATGATCCCCACTTGTTTTTTAACCAACTTTTTCCAGCCTTATGAGGGACGGGAATCACATTTTTCCTTCTAACTTTTCCATTCCATATCCAACTCTTAGAGAGAGTTTGAGAGCAAATTTAATTAGGGAAAATGTTCATGTTTTGAGTGTTAATTTTTAATGGAAAATTCATACACACTCTAGTTTACACCCATTGTTGTTTATTCCAAGTTCTATATATACATATCCTTACTTGGAGTTTTTGGCACCGATTTTCTCTACCGAATTCATGAGACGTTTCGGGTTTGCTTCTACACCCCATCACAAAGCAGACCTTTGTAGAGATTCTACCCGTTTGGAGAAAGGCTCCATGTTCGGGTGACGGTGACCGTTTAAAGTCCTATCGGTGTATTCCGAGACCACGGTGGAGCTCCGTTGGTTATCCGCTAATTGGAGGTTGATACAAGAAGGAGCATCACGACTTGAGAGGGTTCGAGTTTAGGAAGTAAGTCTTTTGTCTTGTATTTTGTAATACCATTTTTAGTGGATTTGAGGCTAGGGCCGTCCCGAGGTTTTTTCCCGTTAGTGGGTTTTTCCTCGTATATCGCGGTGTAGTGTGACATTGTTTATTTTATCTTGCACATCATTTAGAATGCATGCTTTAGGTTTAATTCAAGATAAAATTCGGTTTAATTATCACACTCATTTAATTTGGGACTTAAATTAAATATTGGGTAAATTTGGTTTATTCAAGTCACTTGCTTTAATATGGTTTCGCCTAACTTTGGATATAATTGTTAATCATGACTTAGGCAAATACTAGGACTTGAATTATGTTGTTTTAATTTGTTTCTTAAGATATTAAAACCCGGCCTTGTTGTTTTGTTTTGTTAAAACCATCTCATCGCTTCCGCATCTATGTAAAAGGAAATTATTATTTTAATTTGTGGATTATTAAAATCCGGGGTCTTTCAAATTGGTATCAGAGCCAAAAACGATAAATTATTTCGTTAAAGATCCTTTAATTTTTGGCTAAATATGGATTTTTCCTCATTTTCAAAATTTCCTATTTTTGATGGTTCTAACTACGCGTATTGGAAAGCGCGAATGAAATCGGCACTTAAATCTATCGATGAACGTGTTTGGATGTCTGTTGTTAACGGTTGGACCCCACCAACACATTTAATTGAAAATGTACATGTTCCCAAACCCGTTGATAGATGGACTGAAAATGAGTTTAAGCTAGCGAACTTTAATTCCCGAGGTTTAAATGCCTTGTTTAGCGCTGTCGCACCGGATGAATTCCGACGAATTATGACGTGTGAAACCGCTAAAGAAGCTTGGGATATTTTACAATTAACTCATGAAGGAACAAGTGTCGTTAAAGATTCTAAACTCCAAAACCTCACTACTCAATTTGAAACTATCAAAATGGATGAAAAAGAAACATTTGATAAATTTTATGCTAGACTTTCTGATATTGTTAATTCATCCTTTAACTTGGGAGAGAAAATACCTGACAACCGTGTTGTAAAGAAAATTTTAAGGTCCCTACCCGATAGATTTATTCCAAAGGTGACCGTTTTAAATTCTTTACCCACTTTAGCCTCTACGAAATTAGAAGAGCTTGTAGGTGATTTACAAACCTATGAACTAGATATGTTTCCCTCTAAAAATGAAAAGAAAATTGAAAAGGGCGTTGCTTTAAAAGCCCGAAAAGAGGTTAAACAAGTAGTAGAGAGCGATAGTGATAGTGACTCGGAAGATATGGCTTTGTTTGCTCGTAAATTTAGAAAATTTCTTAAATTTAACAAAGATAAAGTTAAAAATGATTTTAAGAAATTTGAATCTTCTAAACATGATAAAAACGAGAAGATTTCTAAAGCCGATAAGATCCCTAAACCTAGTAATGAAAATATTGATAGGGACGAGTCTAATAAATGTTTTGGTTGTGAAGGTTATGGCCATAGGGCTTATGAGTGCCCCACTAAACTAAGGAAAGAGGGTAAACAACCCATTTCATATAATGCGACCCTTAGTGATAGTGATAAGGAAGAGAAGCCCGATTCCCCCACAAAGAAAATTTTTGTGGCTTTTATGGCACATGTGAGTGATAATGAGAACTCATCGGATGATGAAATTATAGCACATGCCACTTCCAAGGTCATTGTACATGATTCTCTTATTTTTGATGATAGTGAGAGTGAAAAAGAAGAAGAGAGTGAAAATGAAGAAGAGGTTGATATGAGTGAACTTCAAAATGCTTTTCATGAATTATATAAAGAATCTATTAAATTGAAAAGAGCTAATTTGAAGTTAGAAGCGAGTTTAAGAGAGAGTGTCAAGGTCATTGATGAAAGTGCCTTAATAGAAGACCTTAAGACTCATGAGAGGACTCTTCAAGAGAAGCTTAACTATGTAGAAGGCGAGAGAGATAGCCTTAGGGGTTTAATGGAATCCTTGAAAAAGGAGCTTCTTGCTTTTGAAGAGCGAAATGTTTTACTAGAATCTAAAATTTTGGATTTGGAAAATAAATTAAAAGATTCTAGTAATGTCAAATTTGATTTGGAGTGTCGTTCTGAAAAACTAGATAAAATGTTAGGAACGGTCCAAATTAAAAATGACACTTTTGGTTTAGGCTTCAATTCTTGTAATGATTTTAACCCTAAAGTCAAAACCAATGTTTTAGGAGAATCTTCTAGGAATGCATTTAATGATCACTCCTTAGATAAATCTTTTCGACATGCTCTTACTTGTACACATTGTGGTCGACAAGGTCATCTTAGGAAATTTTGTTTAGATCTTAAACGAATTCCTAGAAAATCCCATAGTAAAGTAACCACGATAGCTAACGTTCCTACACCCCAAGATAGTAATTCTTCATTAATTTGGGTTAGGAAATCCGACTTGGTTGCCTCACAAAATAGGGATTTTGATTCTCATTTACTTACACATGCCTCCTCCCTTGCTAAATCTAAAGGATAAATGTGTTAGTGTTTGCATACTTTAGCGTTTGTACTTCATGCTATATTCATATGCTAAATGTATGCTTGTTTAGTCTTTTTCTAGTCATTGCCTTAATTCATATCACATGCTAGAAATTATGACTTGTTTATCTTTTTGTATTATATTTTGTGTTTGAATCGACTGCATAATATAAAAAGATTTTTGTTTATCATTTGTGTTTTATTTATTTCATTTAAGCTTAATGAAAAATACAAATGATTTTTGTTTGTCCTTTTGAGTAAATATTTATTTTTGTTTAACAAATGTTAAAAACTCAAAAAGATTTTTATTTTGTGTGTATTTTTGTTTGACACACTTTATGTGGCATATATTTGTGTTTGAATCCTATCGTTTACGCTCCCATGTGGCTAGAACTTTTGGTTTAGATTTTCAATCCTTAAAATGTTCTTTACCATATTTTATATGGAGTAGTTGGATTTTGTATTGTTTAAATGGATTCTATTTCTATATGCCTCTATTCACACATGCACGAGCTCTTTTGAAATCTTAATGTCACATGTTATATTTGAGCTTTTTGAGGTGTTCTCCTATCAATCTAGTCATCTACATATCTATGACCTAGGAGGACTAGTGCATGTCAAAATCCGTTGCATGTGAGATTTGTGTGAAAAGTGAAAACATGATAAATTCATATATGCACGGGGAAGGGCTCCGAAAGGATGAATTAAGTCCTTTGCGATAGTAAGCCACCGTTGATTGGATCTAAAAGAAATACGTGATCCAAAGGCCTAAAAACAGAATATTTGGCATTAAACAAAAAGCAATTGCCAAGGCCTATGTTTGTTTGATATATTCATTCAAAAACAAAAGAATATATATGCTCATTGAGGGAGAATTGGATGGTATATCAACGGTTTGCACAATGTCCGTTTATCCTAGTTGTCTTTAATGTCATGACTCTATTTGGTTTGTAGAATCATCATCATGCTAGGCTTGTATGCATTGTGTATGTTTGTTCATTGAGTTCAATCTTTATATCGTCACATGAGGTTATATTTAACTGTGATGAAGTTTGCAATCAAATGAGAACTCCGTGAACGTTTCTTAAGTGTTTGGGTCTAAATTTAATTGTTGCTAGTTCACACCCCTACACTTCCGTTTCCATATGACACATTTTTGCCATACGAGTGTGCAAACTTATTGTATTTTGTGTCATGTGTGTGTTTATATCTATATATATATGCAAGTGGTCCATTGATATATTTCTAGTATATATATATATGATATTTGTTTGTCTTTGCCTTGTTTTTAATTGCCCATATGCTTTCATGTATTAACACTTTAAGCTTTCACATGCGGTTTATTAGTTCTTTATCCTTTGCCTATTCCCGAACAAAAAGGGGGAGAATGATGATAGGGGGAGAAATGGTATCTAATCCTATTATTATCGTATCTTCGTTTGGGGGACATTTATCTTAGGGGGAGACGTCTTTCTAAGTAGGTCATGTGTTTAAAAGGGAGAATTAATTTAGGGGGAGTAATTAATTAATTGCATTTAATACTTTGATATTCCCTATGCATTTGATGAGTTTGCTTAAGTGTGCAGGTATTCTACTAAAGTGGCATCTTTCTATGGCAAAGAGTTTAATCCTTGGGTTGAGTCAAGATTGGGCGGGTTATGTTTTGAGTCTAGTAGAGCTTGACGGCCCTTTAGGATTTTTGTTTGGTTTTTGTCCCGGAATAGCCAAAGGGGGAGATTTGTAAGGACACAAATTTCCAATTGAGTCCATATATAGTTTTGGCTCAATTCCGGACAAAAACATTTATTCATAGGATTTTATTTAATTGTAAAATTCTCAAGCCTATGAAGTGTATGTTGAAGACGTAGCGGCAAAGATCTTAAAGCTTCATCAAAATGCCGGTTTGTGTGCCTCGTTTCTACGTCATCAACTAAGGTTCCATGCTCCCAAGGTATGAATGTAATTATATGTATATAGGAACTTGGAACAATGTTTATTTGGGTGTTAGGTTTAATAAAAGCCATGTTTATTTCAGAAATAATTTAAAAAGAACTTTATATTATTATATATAAATGTTTCTGGGCCAAAATAGAATTTAACAAAAATTTCTGAAACTCGTTCGAAATTTCGTTCGAACGAGATTTTTCGTTCGAACCAAACTTCGTTCGAACGAGACTGCTTTCGAACCTAACTGGTCAGTCGTTAGATAAGTCGTTCGAACGACTTTCTCGTTCTAACGAGATATCTAACGAGGTTCTAACGAGCCCAGGCTGGTCGCTCGTTAGAAAACTCGTTCGAACGACAGTCAAAGTCGTTCGAACGAGAATGCCAGGCGGGAACAGTTTTGAGCAGTTTTTTAGCAGTTTTCTCCCATGATCCCCACTTGTTTTTTAACCAACTTTTTCCAGCCTTATGAGGGACGAGAATCACATTTTTCCTTCTAACTTTTCCATTCCATATCCAACTCTTAGAGAGAGTTTGAGAGCAAATTTAATTAGGGAAAATGTTCATGTTTTGAGTGTTAATTTTTAATGGAAAATTCATACACACTCTAGTTTACACCCATTGTTGTTTATTCCAAGTTCTATATATACATATCCTTACTTGGAGTTTTTGGCACCGATTTTCTCTACGGAATTCAAGAGACGTTTCGGGTTTGCTTCTACACCCCATCACAAAGCAGACCTTTGTAGAGATTCTACCCGTTTGGAGAAAGGCTCCATGTTCGGGTGACGGTGACCGTTTAAAGTCCTATCGGTGTATTCCGAGACCACGGTGGAGCTCCGTTGGTTATCCGCTAATTGGAGGTTGATACAAGAAGGAGCATCACGGCTTGAGAGGGTTCGAGTTTAGGAAGTAAGTCTTTTGTCTTGTATTTTGTAATACCGTTTTTAGTGGATTTGAGGCTAGGGCCGTCCCGAGGTTTTTTCCCGTTAGTGGGTTTTTCCTCGTATATCGCGGTGTAGTGTGACTTTGTTTATTTTATCTTGCACATCATTTAGAACGCATGCTTTAGGTTTAATTCAAGATAAAATTCGGTTTAATTATCACACTCATTTAATTTGGGACTTAAATTAAATATTGGGTAAATTTGGTTTATTCAAGTCACTTGCTTTAATATGGTTTCGCCTAACTTTGGATATAATTGTTAATCATGACTTAGGCAAATACTAGGACTTGAATTATGTTGTTTTAATTTGTTTCTTAAGATATTAAAACCCGGCCTTGTTGTTTTGTTTTGTTAAAACCATCTCATCGCTTCCGCATCTATGTAAAAGGAAATTATTATTTTAATTTGTGGATTATTAAAATCCGGGGTCTTTCAGGGTCAACTGGGGTTAAATGTTGTCGAAGTTCGGCTATGGTGGAGGTCGACCTATTTGTTATTGGAAAAATTGGACTTAAAAAACTGTCTAGAATTTTCTAGACAGAATTTTGAGCAACTTTGTGCTCAAATTTAGGTGGGACCCACACTACGATAATTGTGGGACCATATACGTACGTGTTCTCCTTCTCAAGGAGATTAAAGCAGTATATTCATAAGTCCAATTTCAATAAGGCATGAATGATAAATATGTCCCCAAAGTGACTCACAAAGCAATGAAAGTTAATGAATTGGGTATGTTTTAACTCTTGTCCCACAATGGAAGAGTAATGGAAAAATGATGAGTTAATAAAATCCAAATGATGGACTAAGGCTTGAATGCCTTGGGGCAGCTCAACTCTTTAAAGGAGAGATTACCTACACTATGCATGTGTTGGGCTTGGACCAAAATCCCACACGCGCGCGCGCGCGCCGTTCGTCCGTCTGACGGCTTGGTTCGGTTTGGTTGGGCTTGAGCTTATAAAAATCTCTTACATTTTTGGGCCGAATTTAATTAACTTAATGGGATTTAATTTAATTAATTAACTACGAAAGTAATTAATGCCAACAGTCAGTAGTTAATTAAACCGTTTTAACTGCCAATTGTTCCAAACAGTCAGAAATAAAGACTATAAATATAAACCCTTCCCTCGCGTTTTCACTAACGAAAAAATTCATTTTTCTACTTTCCAGAAAATATTTCTCCACTCCATTCATTTAGACAGCCTTTCTGCATTCCAGAAAACTTTGTTTTTTCTGAATATTTGGGTTCAATGGTTGAGTACTTAACGTATAAATTTGTGTTCGATGGAATTAATTCATTGGCATGCTGGTTGAATTAATTCGGAAATCTGTTCTATCTTGGGAGTCAATTATTCGTAAACCTAAAGCACTAAGGAGGGAATAAAATTGTCTTAAGGACACTATGGTATCACAAAGGGCTTAGATGGTTTCTTGTTTCTACTAATTATTTATGCAAATACAAGTTAGTATTATTTATGTAATTTTTTTTATTTCTATAATTATTATTATTCATAATTTTGTACTATTATATTAATTAAATAGCAGCAATAACAATCTTAAAATAATTTTTTTGCCACTGTTTATAATGAGTACAGAATAATTTTATATTACCGAAATTTATTAGTGTAATATACATATGTTTTACAGGATATTTGATAAATTATTGTTTTATTACAAAAATTTAATAACACAGTTAGTGTTACATAAAATAAATTTTCTACGTGTTTTATAGTATTCTGTTTCAGAAAATAATTTTTTTGAAAATCTATTTGTATAAGATTTTTAATCTTAAAATTTTAATTCTGTTTTGACTATTTTTTTTTTAATATTAAAAATAGTTTGACACATATTTTTTTTTATAACTTAGACTAGTATAAACTAGTGTTTAATGTTTGTTTAATTATGTGATATAAAATTCAGAATTTTGTGTAGAATAATTTACTTCAATTCGGTGTTATATAATTTAGAATTCTTGTTAGAATTCGTATAATATTATTTATATTTTGGGAAATTGATGTACAAAATTTTGTATTCCATTTTGATAATTTCATTACAAATAAATATTATTATTGATAAAAATTATGGTTTTGTAACAGAAATGGAATCAGAAAATGCAATCACAGTTTCACCACCTACCGTGAATGTGACACATGCACCTATTGTTGCCCCCGTAACCATGCCACATGGGGAGAAAACGAAAAACTTTACCGGGGTTGATTTCAAATGTTGGCAAGGATAGATGTACTTTTACCTCACAACTTTCCAATTGGCAAGGTCCGTGTATGATGATTATCCAAGAAGGAGATGAGATGGAAAAAGTTATTGTTGTTGAAGCATGAAAACATTCTGATTATCTGTGTCGTAACTACATCCTGACGTACTTGGACAAGATGTTGTATCACGTGTACAACAGTATGAAAACTGCAAAAGAATTATGGAATTTTTTGGAGAAGAAGCACAAAACTGAAGACGCTGGTATGAAGAAATTCATCGTGGGCCGTTTTCTTGACTTCAAAATGATTTACACCAAGACGGTTATTGCACAAGTTCAAGAACTTCAGGTTATTCTTCATGACATTTATGCTGAAGGAATGTCAGTCAGTGACACTTTTCAAATGGCTACAATACTTGAAAAATTGCCTCCATCTTAGAATTTGTTCAAAAATTATCTCAAGCACAAACGCAAGGAGATGAATGTTGAAGAATTGGTAGTTTGAATACGGATTGAATAAGACAACCGTGAATATCAAAAGAAAAGTGGTAAGAACATCATGGAGTCCAAGGCTCATGTGGTTGAAGGTCCTAAATCCAAACGTAAGCATGCTGGGGAAGGAACATCTAAGCAAAGAAAGAAGTTCAAAGGCAAATGCTAAAATTGCGGCAAGCCAGAACATCGCTTAAGCGAGTGTCACAAACCAAAGAATGCGAAAAAGAACAATACTCAAGCAAATGTGATGGGGGATGAGAACATTTTCGATGGTATCGCAAATATGAATCTTTATGCTGTTGTCTCTGAATACAATTTGGTAGCAAATACCAAGGAATGGTGGGTGGATACTGGGGCTACATGCCACATTTGTGCAAACAAATGGATGTTCACTAATTATAAGGATTTGGAAAATGAGGAGACTCTTTTTATGGGAAATTCTTCGAGTTCTAAGGTTGTGGGATAAGAAAACATTATTCTGAAGATGACTTCGGGAAAGGAGCTTACTCTCAATAATGTGTTGCACATGCCTGACATTCTCAAGAATCTTATTTCTGGATCGCATCTAAGCAATAATGATTTTAAACTTGTGTTTGTTTATGATAAGTTTGTGTTGTCTAAAAATGATGTGTATGTGGAAAAGGGCTACCTGTCCGAGGGGCTTTTTAAAATGAATGTAATGGCATTGATGCCTAAGGCATCCCCTATGAATGAAATTTCTAGTTCTACTTATATGATTGAGTCATCTAATATTTGGCATGATAGATTATGAAATGTTAATTTTGATACCTTGCGTAGATTAATTAACTTGAAATTTTTGCCAAAATTTAATATTGATGAAAATCATAAATGTGATATTTGTGTGGAATCAAAATTAGCTAAGATTACCTTTTCATTATATTGAAAGGATGACAAAACCACTAGATTTAAAAATTTGTACAAACTAGAGGTGGAAAAAGTATTTTATTACTTTTATTGATGATTGCACAAAATATGGCTATTAATGCATTTAAGCAATATAAGAACGAAGTTAAGAATCAATTAAGCAAAATGATAAAAACTATTAGGAGTGATAGAGGAGGTGAATACGAATATCCGTTTGAGGAATTTTCTTTCGAAAATGGAATTATTCATCAAACCACCGCTCCTTATTCTCCTCAATCGAATGGCATTGATGAACGCAAAAATCCTACGATGAAGGAAATGATGAAATCTGTGTTAATAAGTTCAGGAGCTCCACATAACTTATGGGGGGAGGCCTTATTATTTGTTAATTATATTCTTAACAAAGTACCACACAAAAAAACTCATAATACACCTTATGAGTTATGGAAAGGTCGAAAAGCTTGCTATAAATATTTACGAGTGTGGGGGTGCTTAGCCAAAGTGATGGTTCCTAGACCTAAAAAGGTAAAAATAGTACCAAAGACCGTTGACTATGTATTCATCGATCATGCTACTAATAGCAGTGCATATCGTTTCTTAGTTTGTAAATCTGTGATTTCAGATATTCATGTAAATAGGGTTATTGAATTGAGGGACACTTCATTTTTTAAAAATGGATTCCCGTATAACATGACCTGAGAATATGGTCCTTCTAAAACGACAAATAAAGGTACTACATGTGGTACTCATCAACCTATTGAACCAATATAGGATGAACCAAGACATAGTAAAAGAGCAAAAACCTCGACTTCTTTTGGTCCGAATTTTCTAATATATCTGCTAGAAAATAAACCTCAATTGTACAAAGAAGCAATATACTTACCCGATGCTTCTAATTGGAAAGAAGAAATTAACAGTGAAATTGAATCCATATTACAAAATCACACATGGGAACTAGTGGATCTTCCACCAGGTTCAAACCTGTTAGGTTATAAATGGATCTTCAAAAAGAAGTTGAAGGCTGATGGATCAATTGATAAATATAAAGCTAGACTTGTATCTAAAGGCTATAGGCAAAAGGAAGGGTTGGATTACTTTGACACATATTCACTGGTAACAAGAATTATGTCCATTCGGATGTTAATCGTAATAGCTGCTATTAACGGACTTGAAATATATCAAATGGATGTAAAAACCGCATTCTTAAATGGTAAACTTGATGAGGAAATTTATATATAGAAACCTGAAGGGTTCAAGGATCTCGGACAAGAAGAAAAAGTATGTAAGCTTGTTAAATCACTTTACGGATTAAAACAAGAACCCAAGCAATGTCATGAAAAATTTGATAATGCAATATTATCAAACGACTTCAATAATTCAAACGACTTCAAAATTAATGAATGCGATAAATGTGTTTATTTTAAATACATTCAAAATGGATATGTCATTATGTGCCTCTATGTTGATGATATGCTTAGTATGGGTAGTAACTTGGAAATTGTCAAAACTACAAAATAAATGTTGAGTAGTCGATTTGACATGAAAGATATGGGTATCGCCGATGTTATATTAGGAATTAAAATTTCTAAAATATCGGATGGACTTATATTATCTCAATCACATTATATAGAGAAAGTACTTGAAAAATTTAAGAAGTATGATATCAGTCCTACCAAGACACCTGTAGATGTAAGTTTACATCTAGAAAGAAATAGTGGTGAAAGGATATCTCAACTAGAGTACTCTCGTATTATCGGAAGTTTAATGTATATCATGAACTGTACACGATCGGACATAGCATACTTAATAAGTAAGCTAAGTCGATTTAAAAGTAATCCAGGGAGAGATCACTGGAAATAAATATTGAGAGTTTTGGGTTATTTGAAATATACTCAAAACTATGGATTGTACTACTCAAAATATGCAGCTGTTCTTGAAGGACATTACGATGCAAATTGGATATCCGATACAAAAGACTCCAAGTCTACGAGTGGGTATGTGTTTACCTTTGGAGGTACAGTCGTATCTTGAAAATCCTCAAAAGAAACATGCATTGCTTGATTGAAAATGGAATCCGAATTCATTGCACTAGACAAAGCTGGAGAAGAGGCTAAATGGCTTCAAAATTTCTTAGAGGATGTTCCAAATTGGTCGAAACCTGTGCTCGCAATATGTATACACTACGATAGTCAGCCGGCAATTGGAAGGGCAAAGAATCACATGTATAATGAAAAGTCATGACATATTCATCATCGATACAATACCGTTAGACAACTTCTCTCAAATCGAATTATCTCAATTGATTGTGTAAAGTCAAAAAATAATATAATGGATCCACTTAGTAAAGGTTTAAACCGAGAGAAAGTTGAAAGATCATCGAGAGGAATGGGTCTAAATCCTATAAATAAATAAGAATAAATATAGTGGAAACCCAACCTGGCTAACTGGAGATCCCAAGATCCAGGTTCAATGGGCAAACCGAACTACATTGTATTCAGTCAGCACTAGAGGATATTTAATCCTATCCATTCCAAAGATGAGACAATGCACATCTGTCGTGAAATTAGGACACCTTATGATTTTAATGACATATATATCTTAGTATGTCTAAGTGGGGTATTGCAGGATACTCTTTATGGAAGTCACCTACGTGAGTAAGAAGGGGGTCACTCTATGAGAATTATGAAAGGCAAATTCTCTAAAATACTCAGAAAACTAAGTGGAGTTCATGGACAAAATGAACACAAGCGTGAGAACCAAATGTGTTGAAAAATTATTATGTGAATATTATGGTCTAGGTTTACAAAATGGTTAACGGTTCAAAGACCAAGTAAATCCGATGGTATATCACTAAGGAAAGTTCAAGGCAACTAGGCTACTTGTCCCGATGCAATAAATCTTCTGTTTTTACTCAACCTGTGTCTGTATCCACATCAGCATCTGTTCCATTTTTATGTATAGTGATATATCATTCATGTGGGGGATTGTTGAAAAAATTGGACTTAAAAAACTGTCTAGAATTTTCTAGACAGAATTTTGAGCAACTTTGAGCTCAAATTTAGGTGGGACCCACACCACGATAATTGTGGGACCATATACGAACGCATTCTCCTTCATAAGGGGATTAACTTGGTATATTCATATGTCCAATTTCGAAAATTCATGAAAGATAAATATGAGCCCAAAGCGACTCACAAAGCAATGGAAGTTATTGAATTGGGTATGTTTGAACTCTTATCCCACATTGGATGAGTAATGGAAAAATGATGAGTTAATAAAACCCAAATGATGGACTGAGGGTTGGATTCATTGGGGTTTCCCAAATCTTTAAAGGAGAGATGGACTACACTATGCATGTGTTGGGCTTCGCTTAAAAGCCCACATGCACGCGCGCCGTCTGTCCGTCCGGCCGGCCCGGTTCGGTTTGGTTCGGCTTGGGCTTATAAAAATCTCTTACATTTTTGGGCCGAATTTAATTTAACTTTCTGGGCTTTAATTTAATTAATTAATTATGAAAGTAATTAATGACAACAATCAGTAGTTAATTAAACCATTTTTAACTGCCAACTGTTCCAAATAGTCAGTACCAAAGGCTATAAATATAAACCCATCCCTCTTGTTTTCACTAATGAAAAAAATTCCTTTTTCTTCTTTCCAGAAAATATTTCTCCACTCCATTCATTTAGACGGTCTGTCTGCATTTTAGAAAACTTTGTTTTTTCTGCATATTTGGGTTCAATGGTTGAGTACTCAACACAAAAATTTGTGTTCGATGGAATTAATTCGTTGGTGTGCTATTTGAATTAATTCAAAAAGCTGTTCTATCTTGGGAGATAATTATTCGTTAACCTAAAGCACTAAGGAGGGAATAAAATTTTCTTAAGGACACTGTGGTATCACACAGGACTCGGATTCTTTCTTGTTTCTACTAATTATTTCTGAAAATGCAAGTAAGTATTATTTTTGTAATTTTTTTTTATTTCTGTAATTATTATTATTCATAATTCTGTACTATTATATCAATTAAATAGCAGCAATAACATTTGTGGGTCTAAACTGGGTTTCAGAAGATTCAGTTTTCACCGGCCTTAGCTGTTGGTTTTGGTTTAACCCGGTTTGGGTTTGGGTATGGGGATGTATGCTGAATGGTGGTTTGAATCGGTTGGATTTTTTCTAGGCTTGGTGGTCGAAGCAGGTGTTGGGTGGATGGAACTCACCGATTTTGGAGTTTCGCAGGTCCGGTGGAGGTTTGGGGCTTAAACTGGTCCATGGTTTTGGGTTTGGATGGACAGGGCTGGCCAGAGGATGGGTCTCGAGGCAGGTAAGTTTTGACAGAGATCTTTATAGGTTGCTAGAAGTGAAGCTTCGATGGTTTGAAGTTCCGTTGGCATTGCTGGAAGTTCGGAGTTACAGGTCAGGTATGGAGTTGATGGGTCGCCAGAATGGTGCATATCAGAGATGGGTTAGAATCGGGTTAAGGATTACAGATGTGAGTGTAAATGGAGGTCCGGTTTGGGTTGTGTGTTTGGAGGTAGGAGAGAGAGTAAGGTGATGGATTAAATTGGGTATGTGAGTGTTTATGTTAAGAGGGTATGCGTGTGTTTTAGGTTACACCTAAAAACATTCAAATGTTTAGGACTTAACTAAAAATAAAATTTAAAAAATTAAATCTAATAAAAAAAAATATACTCCTACCCTATAAAGAAAGGACTAAAATAAAATGAAAAAACTAAAAATTAAAATAATAGAACTAACCTAATAAAATTAAAAACAAACTAAATAAAATAATAATGAAATTAAACTAACTAAAAAAAACTAAAACCAAATAGAATAAAAATAAAGCGCGCACCTATTATATTTACATAAATAATATCAAAACACTCAACGCACAATAAAGAATCCTAATATCTACAACTATACATACTTAAATAAAAATATAAAATTCCTAAAGATTATATACGACTCAAATAAAAATATAATAATAATAATAATAATAATAATAATAATAATAATAATAATAATAATAATAATAATAATAAAATTACAAACTAAACACAGGCAAGGCTCGGGTGATGGCTTGGTATTGGTTTAGGCTTTGGACTACAACATAACTTGATTTTGGGCATTAGAACACATGTGGGCAATCTCAACCGGACTTCAATTTTCACGATCACTTTGATTTTCTTCATTCCATGCTTTTCACCACTACTTCATTGCAATTACATCAATTTAGCACAATTTGATACTGCGATTGCTAATTGACCTGAGAAATAATAAAATACAAGTATAAGGATAATTTTATTAAAAATGAGAGACTAAAATGCTCATATTTGGGGCATAAATTGAACACTTTTGGGTGCTTATGAGATATGGACTCCCCCTGTAATGCTATACTTGGTAGAGGGTGGCTACATGCCATAAGGGTGGTGACTTCTACTTACTAATAAAAAGATGAAGTGCATTACTAAAAGAGGAATAATGGAGATCAAGGCAATCATGCATTATCTCAGAAGAGCTTCGTAGATGCCATCGAACCAAAGAAAGAGAAAAAGAAAGAAATTTTTTTGTAACCAACAAAGGGATCCATTCCCTTCTAGCAGCAACTAAAGTATGGGCAATATGGTGTTATGGAAACTAGGATTGCCATTTTCGATCGGGTTATGAAGCCCTTCAACGAGGTGGTATTTGACAACAATCAACCTGAGAATAAGTTCTAGATTAGCATCTTTGTTATTGAATAAAAAAAGGAAGAACTAGTTGCTTTCCTCAAAGGAAATCAAAGGCGTTTTTAATTAGCAACCATACGACATGTCAGACATCAATCTAGAGGTTATGTCTCAAAAGGTTTAGGTGGATCCATTGTATCAGCCTTTGACTCAAAATGCATAAAGAACTACCCCCGATAAAGCGTGAGAAGTAAAAGAGGCAGTGGGAAAACTTATGTAGGCACGATCGATCAAGGAAATTCATTTCCCCAAGTGGATATCAAATCCCATGGTGGTAAAAACATAAATGTAAAGAGGATAATCCCTATAGAATATACTGACCTTAATAAGGATTTCCCCAAGTATAGTTTTCATTTTCCCAATATAAATCAACTAGTCAAACACGATCGCCAACCATCAGCGTCTGAGTTCCCTCGATGCTTACTAAGGGTACCACTAGATACTACATCTCATCCCTAACCAAGAGAAGACATCTTCATCACCATATTAGGACTACACTACTATAGGGTGATATTATTTGGATTGAAGAATACCGAGGTAACCTACTAAAGGTTAAGCAGAAGTTAGGAAAAATAATGGAAGTGTACATAGATGACATACTTATGAAGAGCATGAAGAAAGAGGATCACCTTGCATAGTTAGGAAGAACTTTTAAAACTCTTCGCGATTATGGAATGATGCTATATGCAATAAAGTGATCCTTTATGGTTTAGTCGGGGATGTTCCTCTGGTAATCGTTCAGTCAAATGGTGATTATGGTGAACCCAATCAGATTGAAGCAATAAGGAATGTGAAACCTCTAAGAACAATACGTGAGGTGCAAAAAGTAACTGGCATGATCGCCGAACTCAACAGGTTCATATTAAAATCTTTAGAAACGTGACGACCCTTTTTTTTAGGTATTTAGGAAAGAAAGGAAGGGGATACAGAATGTTGAGTGTACCCAGGCACTCAAAGAGGTGAATAGGTCTTTAAGTTGACCGTCTATACTAATCATCCCAGATAAATTATGACCCTTGAATTTATACCTAATAGTGTCCAGTCATACAGTTAGCTCGGCTCTAGTTTGTGAGAAGAGTGGAAGCTAAGATCCTATTTATAATGCAAGAAAAACTTTACTCGATGCGAAGAAAATATAACTTCATTGAAAAAAGTTGATATGCACTGGTGATAGCATCACATAAATTAAAATAATATTTTGAGGAATATACCATAGTCATCCTCACCTTCTTCTATCCGAAAGTAGTGATTTAGAAGGCCGACATGTCAAAATATATGTCCAAGTGGTTAGTGGAGTTAGGTAGTTTCAATATTTAGCTTCGTCCTAAGACATCAATCAAGGGTAAATTCTTACTGACTTTATCTCTGAATTCTCCAACAACCATGCACCGGTGGAGGTTAACAAAATATATATGTACAAGTCTCTCCTTAGGTCCCTAGCACCTCCCCAATTCACAACAAAACCTAGGTTGTACTCCGATTACCGATTTAGAGAACATCGATACCCTTGGGCCCCGTTTGACTTTGGTCAACTCAATCGCCAGAGGAAAAGCTCAATGAATCTTCGAGGGCTCTAAATTCCCTTTACAAAGGTCTGCCATGTGCATTAATTGGCATAACGATTCGGATGAACGAACCATTTTACTATAAAAAATCGGTCTCGAGGCCACCAGGCGCTCTCGGGCTTTGATTTGACCCAAATCAACTTCATTATTAGAGAGAAATCTCATGGATTTTCAAAGGGGACTGAAACCCCTTTCCAACGGTCTGCCCCTCGTGCAAAATGACATAACTGTTCAGACGAACGATCCATTTTTTTCCAAAAACTAAATTAGAGGCCATTGTGCGCTCCCAGGCCCTATTTAACCAAGGCCAACTCTTCAAATCATTTGAGGAAAATTAATACCCTTTCCAACGGTCCACCCCGATCGCGAATAAGCCTTACGATACGGACGAATGACCCATTTTACTTTGAAAGGTCATCAGGCACTTTCGGTCCCCGATTGACCAAATATAACTCTCTAAACTGAGAGAAGATCTTTGGAATGTGAAATAACCTCATGTAACCTTTCTACCGGTCTGTCTCGTGCAAGTTTCTAATTTACGGTTTAGATGAACAATCTATTACCGTTCAATAATCTCCCATCTAAAGGATCGACGAGCGCTTCCGATCCCCATTTGATCAAATTAACTCCCGGACCCGAGAGTGGACCAAAGGAATATTAAAGTTCTCTGAATTACATTTCTAATGGTGTGCCCCGTGCGTGATTTGCATTTATGGATTATGTTCTATCAATATTTTTTTGAAAAAAATATGCACGAGACTGCCAAATGGCAAGCCCATTTCCCTGCCAATTGGCAGTGTGTATTGGGTTACCTGTCGATTAGTAGGTCTAGGGCATGACTATCGACATCCCCTACCCTAAAAAAGGAGGGAATGATCTCACTCTCATCACACCTCAGATCTTTTAATATTAGTGATCTCAGCAACATTCTCACGCAATTAACAAAGTTTCCTTGTGCGAAATTCCTTCCCATATTTCATTACCACCATTTTCATACCCAAATTTACAAAAATATCCTTCTCTCTCATGCAACACTCATCCCAACATTCATGGGAGCTCATCAATGATCAATATCAAGCTTCAATTCTCAAAGAAGGTTCAAGTATTCTCATCTCTCTTTAAATTTCTTTATTTTTGCATTAGTAACATAAGTTCTAATCTAGTTTTTACTTTATTTGATAGACATTAACATCTCATCCTTTATTATTTATATTTCACATACTTTATTTTCTATAAAAATAACCTAAAAACAAAGAAAATGAGGGTTACACCTGTAAAATCAAATAAGATTATCCACCCCAATTTCTCAAAGATAAAAATTCATTTTCTACATACTCACATATAATAAACTCCTGTTCGAATATATGGGATAAATCCCAGCCTTAGGCCGCATGCAAACTACGTGGACTTTGATGCCTTTACAGGATATATAGGCATTTCGAGCTAAAGCCCAAGACTCGAGTCCAATTTTCCAATTTCTCAATTTTCCAATTTTCCCATTCTCGCATTTGCATCCTTTTTATTTATAAATTATTCAATATATATCATATTTGTGATTCATATTGGCTTTTTATCTATCAAATATTATCATTCTATTATACCAATCAATATCTCGATAAATGCATACATCGTATTTTCTACGTATTATTTTGGGAACATTCCTATAGAAGACCTCACTCTATCTTTTCTATGATATGAGTTGGGAAATTTTGATTTTCATTCATATACACATACACACACTTCACGAAGAAATTAAGGAAAATAGTAACACAAGCCCATGAGAGATCGAAAGGTCAGGATGGGTGCCTAACACATTTTGATTCCGTAACATAGCCCCCGAACCTCTGAACTATTGATTTCGTAAGCACCAGTTTGTCTTTGATGACGCTCTCTCAAGGACACGACATGTTCGTTTGCTTGTTTTGTGAAGAATAGGCTCGGGACTCCATCTCTTTATATCACCCCACATCGACAATGGCCGAAGTGCTCCTAGAAAAGGGCATGAGACCTTCTCTCCCTCTCCGAGTGTGCGATCGTGATCGCTAGAACCCCGAGATGGGAGGAAAGAGCCAAGGAGGGATGGCCACAGTAATGACTCCGCTGGGAACTTGTTTATCATAAGAGGTCTGGACTCTCCTTGCATGGGTGTTATCATATTCTGCTTGTGTGCGTATGCGCATACCTGTTTGTTCACCTTTTTCTCCACTATTATTTCTTATATATATCTACCTCATTCTTATATCACTCCTCACTCACACACTTGTAGATAATATTTATGTACACTTCACACTACTTACACATAGGATCACTCATACCCACATGTTGCATAAACCACTTATATTATCCATGCTTAGGTGTCACTAACAGACACCTACACTTATCACACTTGTATATATCCATGCTCACTCATACTTATCACGCACCACGTGTAGTTGATCCATATTTAGGTTCACTACCACACAATCACTTATATATATTCATACATCACTCACTCTCACATATCCATGCTTAGTTTAATACTCATGCTCTATGCTAGATTTACTTTTTACTTATACATTCTTCCCCATTAGTATAATGATCATCATGCCAAATAAAATACTCTCTCCATAATATACTAATCAAGAATCATGCATTTTGCACACTACCTCACCAAAGAGCATGGATATTGACCAAATTTTGTCCCGTAACTGGGGGGTCACTTTTTAATGGGAGCTAGTCTGGTAGGTCACAGTTAGCCTAAGCAATATGACTCTCACCTTCCATTGGCCAAGTACCTTCGACGTATATGGAATGGTTCACCCCGCATCGTACCACTTGAACGAATTCATGATGGGAGGTATATCGCAGGAAACTCGTTCACGTACGTCAAGTACATCAAATTCATTCTCACATGTATTGTCCCCGCGAGGTATATAGTGAGGCAATTCACGTACACTCAGCTATATCAAATGGCTTGTCCAAACATACCGATTGCCCTCAAAAGCAAGACATATATCGTGAAAGTGATGCCATAATAGGGGAACTTTTTAGTAACCCAACAACTTCATACACTCATATAGGTGTCAAAACCGGAAGAAGTTAGTATTGCGAAGAAGAACTTCTTACCCCATATCCATGCGATGATGAGAGGATAATATTCCCTCCATTTTTGAGCTATCCAAAAAGTAGGAGTGGAGATTGAGGAAAGTCTTATCAAGATGAAAGATGAGCCAAAAAAAGTATCCGGACAATTCACTCCCAGAAAGTATGAAAATCTTTCCAGTACCACAGTTTCAACCATCAATAACATCTCTCAGTCCGCCACTTCATGGGCACCAAAAAGTTGCTTTAACCCAGTCAGAAATGAATACACCAAGCTTCACGCTCCCCTCTGTAAAGTTTATCAAGCCCTTTTGAGCCTAAATCTTATCAAGCTATTGGACCCTAGTCCATTGTGAAACTCGTTTCCCAAAAATTTCACACTAGATGCCCATTCTGATTTCCATCAAAATGTCGGCCATACCACTGATCAGTGTTACCATTTTTAAAACATAATCCAAGGTCTGATTGACTGGGGTATCATTTCCCTTCAACCAATCCTTATCCAAAAACTACCCACAATCCACTCCCAAATCATACAAATGCCATCTTCCTAGAAGAAGATCCCGAATTTGATCCATCTACCCAGATTGTACCTACTAAATCAACCATCATACCCGAATATTCACCTAAACCTCTCAAAGATTTACTGTACTTTCTCTTGAATCCCATTTTTTTACCGATCATTCCATCTCCCTTCTTGCTAGGTCATACATTGCTATTCGTACCTGTTATGGAGGAAAAGATATGGAATTGCCAGCGGTATTGCACTAAATCCTAGCTTTTAAGTTGAAATTGCCCTAAAAAATGACCATTGATTGCTAGAAATTCAACCCAATATTCTTGGAAGCTTGAAAGTGGGCTCGAGAGTCAGATAGTTAAGTGGTACACATTGATGAATCCATCTAAGATGATGTCGTCCAGATCATGGTAGACTTATTGTGAAAGACCGATGAAATTTACAGTATGTTCGTCCTATTTGATGATTTAAAATTATAAGGGAATTTGGTCCCTTCATTCTACATCTCCTCGTTGAGTGGTAGGATCTACACGAAGAAGACGTTGAGGTTATATGATGCATTGACTTTTCGTGGAAGGATGACGTTGTTGCCACCAGATGGGGAGACGAATTTGATAGTTCAGATGAAGTGAAAAACCTTAAAAAGACTATCCAAATAGTTTGTATATGTGGAATGATATCGTTTGAGGACCTGCTAGGAGAGATAAAAAAAGTTGTTGAATAACTCGAGATGGATGAAGAAATAGGGTTTCTATTTTTTCCTTCTTCTGTGAACCATATGACTAGATCAGGGAGGCATTTCTAGGTTTCGAGCCCTCAATCAACAACAATCGATTAGGGAAAAGGTGTTGAGAAACTCTTTATGCCAAAAATGACCCTCGAGGAGAGCAAGATCCTCGATCAAGTGAAGACAACTCAAGCTAACATCACTTTGTGGGGACTCTTTATGTCTTCCCAGCTCCATCAAAATTTCTTGATTAAGCTACTTATCGGGCCCACAGTCCCTCTTTCTACCATGCCAGAAGAAGTAGTGAATCCTGTCGGATCTCTAACCTTTTCTATAATTCTCTCATTCTTCGAAGAAGAAATCCTTAAGTTTTGTCTAAATCATAACTATGATCTCCATATCTCTATTGAAGTCATGGAAAGACCATCCTAATTTCTTTTCTCGATAATGGATCAACACTTAATGTTTGCCCGTTAAGAACCCTTAATTGCTTGGGACTTAAAGTAAGCAGCCTTACTCTAACTTCTATTGCGGTGCGTGCTTATGGAAATAGGCGTTGAGAAGTGATGGGATCCATAAAGTTTAAAATAAGGGTTGGCCCTATAAATTCCATCACTGAATTCCAGGTCATCGACATCCCGACTTATTTGAACTTGTTGCTCGGATGAACGTGGCTCCACAGTATCAAGGTGGTGTCTTCTCGTCTCCATCAGAAACTTAAATTCTTCGCCAATGGGCAGGTCATCACCATCTTGGGTGATGATGATAATACTAAGAATGCAAGCACCAGTAACTCGGTACTAGAAACACAAGATGGGGAAAATAATATGCTTTTGTTAAGTTTTTAATCCGCTTTTGCTCCTTGCTGGGGATGATTTTAAAGATAAAATCTGTCCAGAGCACAAGCCTTATTTTTTTTTTTACCAAATAGGGACGAAACCCCCACACATTTTATAAATATAAGATGGAGAAAAAGCCTCTCCGAAGCTTACAAACCCAAACAAATTTAAAATCTAGAGGTTGGGCCCAATACTCTAGAAAGAAAGCGATAAATATGGGATTTTATTATAACCCCATTACATAGAGAAAACTTGAAAGAAAATATGGGGATTTATCTTATCCCCATTTACATCTTATTAATTCTATGTCTTATTTGAGGAGTATGCAGTCTATCCTGATTAAGTAAACCTTTAACTAACCTAGGGAGAGAACTTTGAGTCCAATACTTAGAATCTGTGTTGACAATAGAAGCCCGCGAGGCTAAAGGATCAGCAACCGAGTTTGATTGTCTCCATATATGATTGAAAATCACATCATCAGAGCATTGGAAATCTTGAAGCATCTTTCTAGATTGCCAAGGAGGTTTAGCCTTTTTTTAATATCACATCTATCAAGAGCGTGCAATCAGATTCCACTATAACTTTTTGAATATTTAATTGAGAAACCAATTTCATTCCTTCAATCAAGGCCAAACTTTCAGCAAAAAATGAGGATTGTACTCCTACAGATTTTTCAAACCCTGCAATGAAATTCCCGTTAGAGTCTCTAATCACCCCTCCATTACCACTATTTCCAGGATTACCTTTAGAAGCTCCATCAATGTTTAATTTAAAAACTCCACTTGGGGGATTATACCAAAAAAATTTTATAATCTGCACAACTTTAAGTCTAATGTGAACTTGAAATTGGTTAATGATTTGAAAATCTTCAGAGATAGGAGTATCATAGATTTTTAAATTTTGGAGAGTGGAAGAAGCTAAAAAAATAATTTGATTAATTATATAACTAACAGAAGATTTAGAGTTTTAAAAGACCAATCTATTTTTAACCTTCCATAATTCCCAAAAAATAATTTTTGGAATTATGGAGAAAAGGATCTTAAGAAAATCTTTGTTATTTTTAATCATCCACGAAGATAATAACATAACCCTGTAAGAAATATTTTTAGGAATAACTTTGAAAAGATGACAAAAGTATTTCCATACTTCTTTAGGTAGATTGCATTCAAGCAAGATATGTTTATCGCTATCTTCATTATCTAGACATTCCCTGCAAACCAGAGCAAGTCTTATACCAATTTTTTGAATTTCAGTCTCAAAAGGCACAAAATTATTCAATAATTTCCAAATGAAATTAGAAATTTTAATGGGACAATCTTTAGACCAGTTTATTTTCCAAGTGAGAGAAGCTGGATTATTTTTTCTACATATTTGGAATGCTTCTTTCAAGGAGAAATCACCATAAGAGGATGGAATCCATATTTGATTCTCAAAGTCAATATGATCATCAACTATGCTAGATATTTCTTTAATTCTTCTAATTGTTAATGATCCAGAATTAGAAAGCATTCTACTCTGATATTTATATCTCATAAAAGAGGCCCAAATACCATTATCAAATAAAAATTTCCAATACAATTTCATGCTAGAAGCATTAATGATATCTTCCATACTTCTAAAATTTAATCCTCCTTCTTCAAACGAAAAACACATATCAGGCCACTTAGACCATTGGTAAGGTTTGTCTTTATTAATTCCACCCTAATAAAATTTAGAAAAAATATTATGAAATATTTTAATTATAATTTTGGGGGGCTAATAATAGAAATGATGTGAATATGGACGGAGAAAAGACACTTCTAATCAGAGTGGCCCTACTAGCTTGAGAAATTAACTTAGACGACCAAGAATTTAGCTTCTCTCTAATAGAGTTCATAAGATCAGCAAATTGAGACAGCTTATTTCTCCCTTTATTAATATTGCAACCTAAATATTTCATAGGCAAAGTTTTAATAGATAAACCAGAATTGGTTCCAATATTAGTTCTTATAGACGAGGAAATATTTTTATCAACAAAAATAGAGCTTTTAGAGATGTTTACAGACTGACCGAAGGTTTTTTCATAGGTTTTAAGTAATTTAGTAATAGCTAATAAACTATTCTTATTCCCGTTAGAAAAGATTATTATATCATTAGCATAAGCCAAGTGAGAGATCAATTTATAATTCGTTGGATGGGAAAAAGGAGTAGCTTTATCATTTATGAACAAATTGTCAATATTCCTACTTAAACATTCAACAGCTATAATAAACAAGCTAGGAGACAGGGGGTCTCCTTGCCTAAGCCCTCTAAAAGATTGAAAAAAACCTTTACTTTGCCCATTTATGGATATAGAGAACCAATTATTAGAAATTAATCTCCAAATCATGTCTATGAACATTTCATTAAACCCAAATTTTCTCAAAACTTGACATAGAAAAGGCCAGTACACTTTATCATAAGCCTTTTCGATGTCTAATTTAATAATAACATTATGCCCACAAACTTTTTTTCCTATAGTTTCAGCTAATTCATGAGCAAGCAGAATGTTATCATTTATACTTCTCCCTTTGACAAAACCAGATTGATTAGGGGATATAATACTAGGGAGAACATAAGCTAATCTCTCATTAAGAATCTTAGAGATAATTTTATTAGAGAAGTTACATAAACTTATAGGTCTGAATTGCGAGCAATTTATAGGAATATCTACTTTGGGAATAAGAGCTATGTTAGTAGCTGACAAACTTTTGGGGATTTCAGCTCCAGTAAAGAAGGAATAGCCTTTATTAAATCATGTTTGATGATGTCCCAGAACTTATGATAGAATTGTCCCCTATAACCATCAGGGCCAGGAGAACTAGAAGGATCTATATTTTTTATGGCATTAAAAATCTCTTCTTCAGATGGGAATTCAGTTAGATTTTTATTGTTCTCTTCAGTAATAGATTTATCAATAACATTTAAGAAAGAATTATTAATATTAATAAGATTAGATTTCCAGATGGTTTGAAAGAGGGATACAAACAAACTATCAATTTCCTCTTGTTTGTCAATCCAGTTATTTTGGGAATCTTTGATCTTAGTTATATTCAACCTTTTATGACTGATCTTAAAAGAATAATGGAAAAGCTTGGTATTCAGATCCCCTTATTTGAGCCATTTTTTATTACTTTTTTGGAACCAAAAGCTTTCCTCCCTTTGTAAAGAGATATTCAATTTTGATCTGGCTTCAAATAACTCAGTTCTAGAAGATTCAGAAGGGTTATGTTCAAAATCCACTCCTTAATCAAGACTTCATCTTCTAGATTACTAACAGATTGAAATACATTTTTAAACTCTTCTTTATTCCAAACTTTAAGTTTAGCTTTAAGCGTTTTAAGTTTAATAGAAAAATTTTTCATAGCAGGGGCATGAATTTCACAATTCCAAGATTGCTGAATGACATCTTTCACATTTGATTGAATACACCACGTAGATAAGAATTTGAAAGGTTTAGGCAGGTCATCAAAATTACTTTTGATAGACAGAAGAAGAGGACTATGGTTAGAGCATGTCTTATGTAAATGATAAATGGTAGATGATGGAAATTTATTGAGCCAATGCATATTGACCAGGCCTCTGTCTAGTCTACAAAATATAGTACCGTGAATTCTATTATTGGACCAAGTAAACCTTGAACCTGTGTACCCAAGATCTGTCAGAGAGCATGTAGTAATCATATCATTAAAATCCTCCATAGAATGTAACTCTATTTCAGTTCCACCTAATTTTTCATCCTCTTTCGAAACAACATTAAAATCTCCTATGATAAGCCAAGGTATATCAGTGTTTTGGGATGTTAACTGACCAAGACATACCATAGACTTTTCCTTTCAAGAGCAGTGCATTTGGCATATATTAAAGCCAAGAATATGGTGGAGTTCAAGTACTCAAAATTTACTTTGAGACAAAGTAATTGATCAATGTTATTGGTTATTGTAACTTTTAAGTCATTTTGCCAAAGGAACCAAATTTTATTAGATATATTAGAAGCACTATAAGGTAAATTACACTTAAGTTTGTATTTAGTTATCTTCTCAATACCAACTTTAGGTTCTAATAGAGCAATAGCAAGTAACTTGCATTTTTTGATAAGATTTTTTAGTCTTCTATTAGTTGCTTTATTAGCAACACCCCTAATGTTTCAGTAAATGAAGTTCAGCATTTAGACAATATAAACATAGTTTAAGGAAGAGGACTTACCCGAGGCTCTGGTGATTCTTCTGAATAGAGGGTCATAAAGAGCTTGTTTAATAAGAATGCCTTGTTTAGAAGTCTTAGCAGGAGCTTTGGATATATCTGGACCTTTCTTGATTTTCTCCTTTTCTTCTTTAGCTTTCTGAATATCCTTCCATTTTTTATCAAACCAGCTAGCAAACCTTTGTAATTCCTCAATCTTAGGAGTCTTTTTTAAGGAGACTTCAGTATCTGATAAGTTATCCTTCATACAAGCTGGATGTTTCTCTACTGGAGGTAATTTTGAGGCTTTAGGAGAAAGGTTAATTTGGTTAACAATGAAAGTCACTTCTGTGTTGAAATTTTGAGATGACAGCAGCCCCTCCTGAGCAATCTTTTCCCCATCACTTAACGAGATGTTTTGATAATCTTGGTTCTGCTCTTCTGGATTCAAAATACTATCATCTTGAAGGATTTCAAACCTATTGGATAGCCTAGCAGGTTGAGAGTCTTCCTTTCTTGAATCGATAATAATAGGATTCACCTTATCTGCAATACCAGGCAGATTAACCTCTGATTGAGTTATTGCAGTATCTTTGGAATGAGCATTTTCAGCAGGGATCTTTTTATTTTCCTTGTACTCTTCTTGAATTCCCTCTTTCTTGGATAGATTTTTTGACATTTCTTTCTTTGGCTTTAATTGGGGAAATTTGATTATGCATTTTCTTTCAGAATGGCCTTATTTCTTACAGAATTCATAAAATGAAGGAAGGTTTTCATATACAATATGCTGCCAGAAACCAGAATTTCCACTACCTATCCAAATATTTTTGATTCTTTCTCTCAAAATATTTATTTCCACACAAATTCTTGCCAAACTTGCTCTGGATATGGAAGCTGTTGATGCATCTAATTTGAGAGGTTTCCCCACAAGTTGAGCAATAGAGTATAAGGATGATTTCGCATAGAAATGTAATGAAAGGTTGGGTAGATTGATCCACACTGGAACTATAGGGATTTCTTCACCAGGTTTGAAGTCAATTGACCACTTAAAAGATCTCATTGGGTACTTCTCAATGTACCAGAGGTCTCTAAGCCAAAGTCTAACATAATCTTCCTCACAATTTAATCTTATAAGAGTGTGTTTGGAGTCAATAAGCCCAATAGAGCATGCATATTTTAGGGAAAAGGTTTGAAAGATTTTTCGAATATAATCAATTGGGGATTTTTCATGAGAGAATTTCCCCATAATTGAGAGTTTAAATGGTTCAACTAGGGTTTCAATGTCTTCTTGAGAGAATATGACAGTAGGTTCTCCCTTAAACATGGTTGGGCTCTTCAATGCCAGTTCTTTTTGTTGTTGATTCATAAGGATACTAGCAAAGGATTTGGCCCATAGAGAGTCAGGTGGTTTAGGAGGAATCGTCGTTTCATTTGCAGGTTTTGCCATTATTACGACAGAAGGAGAAAGAGAATTCTCCCTAATTTCTTGGAGGTTTCGTGGAGTAACCCACACAAGCCTCATGGAAATGTCAATGTGATACAGATGTTCAAGAATATGAACTCCATGCCCAAACTTGGGCTGGGACAAAGATAACAGGGAATACTAGAACCTATAGTGTTGAAGAAGTCTTTTCCTCCATGTGGCCTGGGTTATCAACCATCATCAAAGGAACTTATAATGCTCCACTAACCTCAGTTGAATAAAAGGCTAGAAAATGCTAAGATTGTCTTAGGAGATTCATTGAAGTGGGTGAAGATTTCCACTTTTGTGACTTTCCTAAATCGTGGCATGATCATGTGGACAAGAAGATGAAGCCAGGAGTGGAGATTTTCTTCCAAGACAGTTATTCACGGCCCAAAGATTCCCAGCATCATGTGCAATTACTCATTGAGAAGACCATAGATGCTACGGTAGATTCTAAGGGAAGTGACTCCGAGGATTGATTCAGCTAGAAAAGACAAGGACTGACACTCTACATGATCCACTCAAGTGCTCCATCATCGGATCCATCTCGCCTGATCAAAGTTACCGATGCACATCTCCTCAACTGGAATGCTATACAATTTCCACCTTTGGAAATGCAACCCAACTCAGATGTTTATTCCATTTCCTTTTCTTTTATTATTCCTCCTCGTTCTGATCATAATGTAATTTAGACCTCCTTCAATGAGGTTCTCATCGTTGTTTTTCCCAATAATGAAATAAGTGAAGATTTTGAGTATCTTGCCGTGCCTTACATTAATTGTATTGATTCTAATCAAACTTTTAATGATGATGATTTTACAAATGAAAAATTCTTAACTGATCTTAATAAGTTTGATAATAGACAACATAACTGCATTCAAATTAATGAAGATGAAACTGTTGTTATTAACCTCGGTTCTTGTATCCAACTGCGCGAGATTAGGATAGGGACCACGCTCTACGAGCATGAGCATGCCTAACTTAAAGAATTATAAGATGAATTTATGGATGTCTTCCCATGGTCCTATGACGATATGCCCGACATTGATCCTGAGATAACTTAGCATGAAGTTCCAATGCTCCCGGAATGTAAATCGGTCAAACAGAAACTGCGAAAGGTCCTCACCGAATGGTCACTCAAGATTAAGGAAGAAGTGGTCATAAAGTTGAATGTAGGCTTCATTCGGGTGATCGAATATCCCACATGGCTAGCCAATATTATACCCGTGCCAATATTAATAGAAAAGGCTCATATGTGCATTGATTTTTAAGATTTGAACAAGGCCTCTCCCAAGGATGCCTATCCACTACCCAATATTGACATGATTGTGGATAATACAACTAGTCACTCTCTTAAGTCATTTTTGACGTTTTTTTTGGATATAATCAGATCAAGATGCACCCGAATCATCAAGAGAAAACCTCATTCATCACCCCATGGGGAGCCTTTTGTTACAATGTTATGTCGTTTGGTCTAAAAAATGTAAGGTCTACCTACCAGAGGGAGGTCACAACCATATTTTCATTATCTAATACATAAAAAATTCAAGGTCTACGTAGACGACATGATCATCATGTCTAAGACTCAGGAATTTCACATTCTCTCTCTTCGAAAGTTCTTCGAGCGACTATGGTGATATGAGATGCGACTTAACCGACGAAAATATGTCTTTAGCATTACTGAAGGAAAGCTTTTGGGATTCATGGTTAGGGAGAAGGGGATTAAAGAAAATCCTCCCAAACTGAAAGCCATACTTGAAATGCCACCACCCCGAACGGAGAAGGAAGCCAGAGAATTCTTGGAAAACTTATAGTATATCAGCCGGTTCATCAGCCAATGGACCTATATTTGCAAAACCATCTTCAAACTCCTCCGAAATAATTCCAGTAAGGTTTGGAACAAAGATTTCTAGGAAGCCTTTGATCAAATCAAGCAATATCTAAACCAACCTCTGGTACTCATGCCACCACAACCTAGTCTCCCCATACTCTTATACTTAATCGTAAAAGACACCGCAGCTGGAGCTTTGATATCCCAATACCTCGATGAAACCCATAAGGAGAGATCCATATACTATGACAGTCGCAAAGTGACTAGATATAAAGTAAACTACACTGCCTTGGAGAAAGCATGTGTCACCATTGTCTGGGTCACCCAAATTTTACGGCACTACATACTCGTCGTTCCTATAAGACTTGTGTCCTGAATGGATCATACCAAATCCATGCTCGAGAAACCTTCTTTATCCAGTCGAATGGACGGATGGTTGATGCTGTTATCCGAATTCGATATTGTGTATGTCACACAGAAAGCCATGAAAGGGAGAGACGTTTCTGACTACCGTACTGACTACCCTATGGAAGAAGCTGATGTTTGGATCTCTAAATTCTCGAATGAAGATATCATTTATACCTCCCAAGAAGACCTTCAGTGGTAAATGTTCTTTGATGGTGCTGCAAATAAGAAAGGATATGGTATTGGGATACTCCTAATTGCCCCCGATGATTCTCACACTCCCATTGCCATCAAGCTAGATTTTCCTGGCACCACCAACATGGCCGGATATGAGGGATGCACAATAGGCCTTAAAGTCCCTCTCAAGAAAGGTATTCGATGCTTAGATATCTACGAGGATTCAACCCTCATCATCAGTCAAGTACTTAGAAGATGCAAAGTTAAGGATGAGAAACTCTTACCCTTCTACGCCCACCTAGAAGAGATGGCCTCTTAATTCCAAGATATTACCTTTCACTACATTCCCCGAATAATGAATAGCTTAGCTAATGCCCTTTCTACCTTGGCCTCCATGGCCTCCATGCCCTAAGGAATAATGATGGCCCCCTTCCTAGTTTAAAACCAAGCAAAACCAACCCATTGATATTACATTGAACTCATCATAGAAGAAGATCCTGATATGGCCAAATGCTAGTATTACGATATTTGGAGCCTCCAGAATCAAGTTAGATATACCAAATATTCTAACAAGAAAGACCAAGAAACCCTTCACAAATAGGATGCCCAATACATTATCTACGATAAAGCATTGTTCAAGAGAAACTTCAAGTTAAGCCACTTATACTGCATCATAAGGGCTGACATTAAAGAGATGATGCAAAAGATACCTAATGAGGAGTGTGAACCCCACATGAATGGATATATGCTTACCAAGAAGATTATTTGACAGGGTTACTATTAGACTACCATGGTTCATGATTGCAATGCCTATGTTCAAAGATTCCTTAAATGCCAACAGTTTTCTAATCTTCAGCACTTGCCTTCGCAAGAATTGTACAACATGAGTTCTCCTTTTCCATTTTCCATATAGGGCATCGATATTATAGGGAAAGTTACACGTAAAACCTCCAACTGACATTAATTTATATTGGTTGCCTTTTATTACTTAACCAAATGGGTTGAACCCGAGTCATACATAGTTCTGAATGACAAAAAGGCGGCCAAGTTCATTCGAAAAAACATCATCTGTCGTTATGGGGTCCCACATGAGGTAATGTCAGATAACGAGTTATATTTTGAAGCAGAAGTCACAGAATTAGTCGAGGCACAAGTCTTCTCCCAATTGACCTTATATTAACGGTGCAGTTGAAGCCGCTAATTAGAACCTTAAAGAAATCATCAGTAAGATGGTCGAGAGTTACCGAGATTGGGTCGATTGGATCCCCTATGACTCTTAGGCTACTATAATTTAGTTTGGGCATCTACTGGGTCTAACCCTTACTCTCTGGTATATGGTATAGAAGCAGTCCTACCCGTCAAGCTAGAAATGCCTTCATTATGCATCATGCTTCAAAGAAAAGTCAGCTAGGAAGATTGACATCAAAGCTGTCTTGGCGAGTTGTCATTCTTGGACGAAAGGAGAATGAAATCTCTATATCATATACAGGGGTATCATCGCTAAATAGAATGATCATTAAACAAGAAAATCAAGGATCGTGTCATCTTATAAGGGGATTTATCCTTTAAAGAAATCGTAGAACCCGTCTGGGACCCTAGAGGAAAATTCAAGCCCAATTGGAGTAGCCCCTACATTATGAAGAAGATCCTATTCGGTGGCGCCGCTATGCTCACTGACCTTGATGGAGAAGATATGTCCCTTCCAGTCAACCTTGATTTTATCAAGAAATTCTACCTTAGTCAGAATTCTTGGTGCGCTATGACTCTTCTCACCTCCCTTCTATTCTAAAAAACATCTTCATTTCCCTGTACTCAAAACTACATATGGACTGATCCTCTATAAATCTTTTTACTTTCAAAAATTAAACTCAAAAAATTTTCAAAACCCCCAGAGGTACTTAGGTATCTCATACGTTTTACCTGAACATGACCCCTTATTTTTCTCAAAATCCTATTCTTTCTTATCTACGAAAAGGACAGTTCATTTTATCATTTACACGAACAAATGGATTATGTATGCCTTAGCGATTGGTATAGATAATTCAAATGCAAAACTCATTAAGAGGAACAATAATATAATTAAAACCTTCTTTATTTCAATAATAAGAAATTCTAGTACGATTACAAATATCAGCATAGGGAGATAAACTACCTCCCCCACTAACCTTATTGTCCTAAAAATAAAACCAAACCAAACTACCACTAAAAAAAAACTTCTTTTTTAGATGGTGCTCTAGCCGTCTCGAAAAGTCCTCTAGCCATCTCAAAAGAGTTTTGTGACGCCATTTGAGACAACAAAGTGGCCTCATATTCGACCCTTATTTTAAAATATTTTTAAGATGGCAGAAGCTATCTCAAGAAGTTTTTTGAGATGGGAAATACGCCATCTCAAAAAGTCATTGCTTATGGGACCCTTTTAAGAAGACGAAAAATCCATCTTTTAAAGTTTTTTTAGAGATAGTGTATGCCGTCTCAAACGAGTTGTTTTAGACAGTAACTTAACCGTCTCAAAAGGTCCTCATTTATGGAATCCTTCTGAGACGACAAAAAAGCCGTCTTTAATAATTTTTGTGAGAAAATTAAAATTTTATCCATTCCATAATATGCTCAATATACTTTTAAACAAAAACTCTTAAAAATAATATATGGCATATTTGTCATCCTATTTCAACAAATATAACACACAATTTTCCATTCAACTAAAATTAGAGTCCATATAAAGATAAAATAGACCATTTCAACATTGTGCCCACCAAACTAAATATCTCTACAAAATTTAACTTGTCTCATTAGAATAAATACTCGCAATCTTGAAGCAAACAATCTCCATCAAAACGTGTCTTGCCTTGTCCAAAAAAGATTTCGACTTGCAATAAAATTTCTCAAGTGTCAGTTACTGTAAACAAAGTAGTAATATTTTTTAATAGTTCCTATTGAAGTCAATCTTTAAGAACCATATCAAATTTTTATATCTTTGTTTTATTTACTTTTAAACACTTAATATTTTTAAAAAAATTCGGCAGAATCTCCTTTGTTTATTCATGAAAACCAACATGTTTAAACATAAAAATTAACTAAAAACAACGTTATAAATAACCTCAACATTGTAAATAGTTAAGAGTAAAATAGCCACAACATATATACTACCTAACATTCCATCACATACATATATAAAAATAAATAAATATGTGTTGTGACCTAGTCGGTATGAGCCGTTGAGGTAATGGAAGAATGATTAGGGATAACACTTTAAAACAAACTCTGCATTTCACTTATCATGTCAATTTTCATCTATTGCAGTGCTTTTTGGTTGTAAAATTCTAATTCTTCGAGCTTGTATCGATAGCTAGCCTCTATATCTTCTATGTCTTGTCTAGCTCTACCCTTTCGATCTTCAGCGTCTTTCTTAAGTTGATTAATGTCCTCTAATAATGCAAGAGAGGAGCATGTTCATGTAGATGTTGTCCTAATACCTACCCTTTTTAGTAAAGTATAACCATGGCCTACTTTTCCTACCACATCCTTAAAAATCTTATTCCTCACTTTCAGATCATTTCGTTTCTCTTCTGGTAGGTCATTTAGTCATCTCTCGATCATTGCCTACAAATTAAACATATATTAGAAATTAATGAATTTAATTTAAACATATATGTTGATACCAAATTTAATCTCCTGATGTGGACCAATAATAAGAAGACACGTGTCAATCTACATGGCACAATAACAACGAGGAAGTTTATTTCCCCCGACCAAGTCATGTTCTCTCCGAGCAACGAGGAGGACACCCCGAGGAACTCTATCATCCTGAGATACTCTAAGCACTCCGAGGAACTCTTGATCAACGAGCAACTAAGGCGGTCCGAACTGCATCTCGGCCGTATCATTAATTACCAGACGGACAACTGTTCAACTATTCATTATATTCTTGACGCACACGCTGCATTAAATGTATTAACCTTTCATATGTATATCATTTAATGTATTGGACCTTTCATGTACAGCCTAAAGGCTATAAATACCTTGTATCATCCTCATTCAAGGGGACCGGAATTCCTTGAGAGAACTTGTAATCAAGAATTCTACAAACACTCAGCAATAACATAACAGTGGACGTAGGCTTTATTCCTAGCCGAACCACTTTAAAAATCTTTGTCTTATTTATTTATCTGTGATTGAATAATTAGAGCGATCTAGTTTTTTACATCAACAGATTGGCGCCGTCTGTGGGAACGTGTTACAAGCGTTGTTCTCCACCAAAAGCTAAGTTTTTATTTTCTCTACGTATAATCAATTATACATACATCTTTTGATTGAATCGTGATTTTTATGTTTATATACATAAATTAATTGTCCAATTTTTATCTGCAAAATGTTGCATATCATGATTTTTAAATCATAACTGTTAGATTAATTCTTATTTAGAAATCTGAAAAATAGTAGATTTCATAAATCATAATTCTTTGCTTGATTCTCAAGTTTTAATTTTATATCATGGAATAAATATTTTAAATGATTACATATGCCAACATATACGACGATGATAAGATTTGATCATTTTCATTGTTGATTTTGAAATAAATTTTGTAAGATATTTGATGTCTATTCAAATTCCTATCATATTTTTAATAAAAGAATGGGAAAAGGTTAAAGACAATGAAAAGTCTTCTCATGGAAATCATGACCCATATATATTCTCTATCTCTTCAAGTTTGAGTCTCTTTGCATTCACTTTTAGGAACTATATACTTAATTTGGTTCATTTTCCATCTATGTCAATAAAATCAAATTGATTGATTTTTGATATAAATTTGGTAATAATTTCGATCATTCACCATATTTTTATCTCTCCAAATTGGGAATAGGAAGGGGTCAATATAAAAAATAATTTTCTCTCACCTAAAAAATCATTACTCATCTCTTGTAAAAGAGGATCAGTAAAATAATCATGATCATATCAAGACTCTGGGCACAAATTTGATATGTTGGCCCCTCGTTCATCACATCACAAGGTTTCTTTGTCGAAATCACACGATCTAGCAGATTATTTATTTATTCATTTAATTAACATTCTTAAGGCTTAAATTTTATATTGAATGTTATTTTTTGATCTTAAGATTCGAGATATTATGGTCATCCAACCATATATTCTATAACTTGAGATATCTTTAAATGTTGGTCGGCAACATCCATGTCGTTTGTCGGCAGCAGTAGAATCTCGGGGTATTAAAAAATGCGAAGCACCCCTGATATTTCTTTAAAACACGAGTTCGGCTTGGGGACAAGCAGGGGGCTTAAGTCTTTTTAACTTATGATCACCCCAAAAATATTTTTAAACAGCAACTAATACCTGATTGGTTGTTGGAGATTAAATAAATTTACAAAAAACTTTACGTCTTATTTATTATGCATATTTGATAATAATTTGTCCATCTCACACACATTTGGCATAAAACATATTATTTCATATTTTGAAATTTTTATGCTGATACATATCATATATTGATTGGATGAGTAAATTATTCTCATGACTAATCAATTCAGCCTACACATATGGTAGAGCAAATTATTAATTTTTACAGGCACAAGATTCAATGCCGACGAATGCTGAAGCACAAATTATTCTATATCCGTTCAGATTCATATTTTATATTTATCTCAGCATGGAGCTCGAAAAAATTTCTTCTCTCTATATATATTCGGCTCCGAGGAAAAGCTACAACAGTTATTATATTTCACCCCCAACAGATAGTTGGTCGGGGTAATTCTTATTTATATTCAGGCCCAGATATCTGCTCCAGCACAAATGATTCTATATATCCATTGGGATTCATATTCTATATTCATCTCAACATGGAGCTCGGCGAGATACTTATTATCATATTCAGCTTTGAGGAAAATTATAACATTTATTATATTTCACCCCCAACGGATAGTTGGTCGGGGTAATTCTTATTTATATGCAGGCCCAACAAAGTTCTCGGCCATATTCTTATGTTCTGGAAAATATTATTCTTATTCGGCATTCTGCAATTATGCCTCGACAAGATAATTATTCAGCTTTAAGGAGAATTACAACATTCGTTCGGATAATTCTTATTTATATTCAGGCCTGACAACGTTCTCGGCCATATTCTTATGTTCTGAAAGATCTTATTCTTGTTCGGCATTATATGATTCTACCTCGACGGATAGGCGATGCACTTTATTATTTTTAATTATTCTTTATATCTATTTGGATGCATATTCTATTCTCATTTCAGCAAGGATGTCTCTAGCATTTATTATATCTTATTCAGCTCCAAGGATATCTCCGGAATTATATTATATTTTATTCCCAACAATCTGTTGGTCATCGCCGAGGAGGTATCCTGCATTTATATTATCTTATTCCCAACAATCTGTTGGTCATCGCCGAGGAGGTATCCTGCATTTATATTATATCTTATTCCCAACAATCTGTTGGTCATCGCCGAGGAGGTATCCTGCATTTATATTATCTTATTCCCAACAATCTGTTGGTCATCGCCGAGGAGGTATCCTGCATTTATATTATATCTTATTCCCAACAATCTGCTGGTCATCGCCGAGGAGGTATCCTGCATTTATATTATCTTATTCCCAACAAATCTGTTGGTCAGCACCGAGGAGGTATCCTGCATTTATATTATCTTATTCCCAACAAATCTGTTGGTCAGCGCCGAGGAGGTCTCCAGCATTTATATTATCTTATTCCCAACAATCTGTTGGTCAGCTCCGAGGAAGTCTTCATCATTCATTATCAATTACCACCAACTCCGATTGGTAGATAAAATCCAACTCCGGTTGGTAGACAAAATCCAACTCCGGTTGGTAGATAAAATCCAACTCCGGTTGGTATTGGTCGATAAATCTCATTCAAAGTTCACATTCCACAGTTGGGGGCTTCTATTACAGATATATTTGTTCATTTGATGGCACATTCTTATATCATCATGCAGTCGAGCATCAAATTCAACCCCGACTAATCACTTTCTCAGGAGGAATATTGAAGTTCAGGAGGTATATTGAAGTTCAGGAGGAATATTGAAGTTCAGGAGGAATATTGAAGTTCAGGAGGTATATTGAAGTTCAGGAGGAATATTGAAGTTCAGGAGGTATATTGAAGTTCAAGAGGTGTATTCAGAAGTATCAGGACATGATGAAAGAAAGCGAAAAGTATTCCACCGAGGAACTCTGTCAGACCAGAAATTAGAAGACAAGTTGCCTATATGGAGGCTATATGTAGATGGATCATCTTTCACTACAGGCTGTGGGGCAGGGATCGTTTTGAACAGCCCAGATGAGGTCGACAGGGAATACGCCCTACGTTTCTAATTCAAAGCTTCTAATAATGAGATTGAGTATGAGGACATGATAGCAGGTCTTAATTTGTCAAATACTATGGAGGCACAGCAGGTTATTGTCTTCAGTGATTCTCAATTGATCGTAAATCAAATGTTGGGAATATATGCAACCAAAGGAGAATTGATGATCAAGTATCAAGCAAAGGTGATGGAGTTGGTATCAGAGTTTGTTGCTGTTCAACTGGTAAGAATATCAAGAACGGGGAATGTGAGAGCATACGCCTTGGCCCGATTAGCATCAGCTACTCGTACCGAGCTGCGAAGAACGATACCAATTGAAGCATTAGAAAGTCGGAGCATAGATGAAGACCTGACGATGAATATTATTACCCTTGATTTAGGAACATCTTGAATGGATCCTATCAGAGCATATATTAAGGAGGAACAATTACCGGAGGATAAGCTCGCTGCCAAGAAATGGAAGTTTAAAGCTGCTCGGTATGTACTAATTAATGGTATTCGGAGGATAAGTTCGCCGCCAAGAAATGGAAGTTTAAAGATGCTCGGTATAATGGTATTCGGAGGATAAGTTCGCCGCCAAGAAATGGAAGTTTAAAGCTGCTCGGTATAATGGTATTCGAAAGATAAGCTCGCTGCCAAGAAATGGAAGTTTAAAGCTGCTCGACGAAGAATTATGGCAGGTTTGCAAAGATGTGTACATCCCTCCGAGGTGAATTGATTAAAGAGATCCATGAAGGGTCCTGTGGAGCCCATGTAGCAGGACGAACACTTTTGCAAAAGGTGATGACGCAGGGATACTACTGGCCGACGATGAGAGCTGATTGTATAGCTTATGCCAAGAAATGTGACAAGTACCAATGCTTTTCCTCCATCCGAAGAACTTCACAAACATTGTTGACACCCATCATTTATCCTTGGCCATTTTCCATGTGGGGATTGATTTGGTTGGACCATTGTCGACGACTCGAGGAAGATTCAAATACCTCGTCATCGCAGTAGATTATTTTACTTAGTGGATAGAAGCTGAGCCACTTATTGACATGACATACGAGAAGGAAGGTGTACCAATTTGTTTGGAAGAACATCATCTGCCGATATGGTCTCCCTCATGCCTTCATCACAGACCATGGAACACAATTTAAAAACGAGGAGTTTGCTGCATATTATCATCAGTCAAACATTTTGAAGGTTCATTCAGCGCCAGGATATCGTCAGAGCTAATGGACCAAAAGTGCTCTAAGGAGCCAAAAAGTGCTATAAGTAGCCAAAAGTGCTCTAAGGAGCCAAAAAGTGCTATAAGTAGCCAAAAGTTCTCTAAGGAGCCAAAAGTGCTATAAGTAGCCAAAAGTGCTCTAAGGAGCCAAAAAGTGCTATAAGTAGCCAAAAGTGCTCTAAGGAGCCAAAAAGTGCTATAAGTAGCCAAAAGTGCTCTAAGGAGCCAACCTCCTTTGGTTAGGAGGACAGCTCTAAGGAGCCAAAAGCTCTAAGGAGACAAAAAATATTCCTTTGGTTAGGAGGTGTACACCAGCATGATCAATTACGGTTGGTAAGATAAAAATATATTCTCACATTACAACTTATGTTGGTCGGGAGGTAATATTATTACAAAAAGTTCTTTGAAGAACAAAATATTCCAAAATACACCAAGTATAGTTGGTCGGGGATAAAAACCCACTAACTGTAGTTGGTCGACGAGGATAAATTATTGACCTTAGTTGGTCGGACACTTTTTATGAAAATATTTGAAATTAAACCAAGTATGGCTGGTCGGAGATAAATTTCCATCAACTGTAGTTGGTCGACAAACATTATTTATCAACCTTGGTTGGTTGGAAAAATTTTAAACATTTTTATACTCGTTACTTTTTTATTAAGTGATCGAGCAACATTACTGATACTTGTAACTTTTTATTACTAAGTTGGTCGATAAACAACACAATATTGTTATCTTTTTAACAGATACATATGCATAAATGTAAAGTGTTTGATATTTACAAGACAATAGCAATTAAGATTGCGAACAAAAATGAAAGTCTTTCATTAAAATAAAAAACAAAATACATTGAGAATGAAAATGTATACTAACTATTACATTGAGATTCCTATTCTATTGGTTTATTTTCCTTCTACTTTTGAAACAGGTTCCTCGCCAGCAGGAGGATCATCTAAAGTATAAGGGGAGTTTATGAAGTTAAGATTTTTCAACATTCTGATATTCATCACAGATGATCTGTCCGAGAAGCACTAGCTCATTCCCGAGAAGCTCTTGCTCGTCCCTGAGAATCAGTTGTTAGTCCCCGAGAACCTCTTGCTCGTCCCCGAACAGAGGTAGAAGTCAAAATCAGCATCTACAGCATTCAGATCTTTACTACTACTGTCTCGACCAACATTGAAGAAGAAGTTGTATGAAAATGTTTCGAAGTCTGCCACCTGCTTGGTACTAATCAGATTGAAGAGTTGGGTTCAAAAGCTATATGTTACTCGACAAAGTATTCAGATAAGCATAAATCAGAAAAATCAAGCACGTGAAGTTAGCACTCAGTTGCTCGACACAGGAAGCAGTTGGTCGGATGGCAAACCAATCAACATACTTGAAGATTATGACAAGCTACAAGTTTCATACTATGGCATGGCTGCATCCAAATTCCCAGGGGTGATACATAGCACACGGAGTTCCTCTAAAGAAAGATTAGCAACCATCGATCAACCTGCATCATATGTCGTCCAAAAGATAATGCACTTTATGTTAAACAAATCAAGAAGGTAGATCAAGAATTTCACGAGCACCGAGCAACATTGCAGAATAAATACTCCATCCTTTCAAGTAACCCATTAAGCATGAAGCATTGGGGGCTTCTGTTGATACCAAATTTAATCTGCTGATGTGGACCAATAATCAGAAGACACGTGTCAATCTACATGGCACAATAACAACGAGGAAGTTTATTTCCCCCGACCAAGTCATGTTCTCTCCGAGCAACGAGGAGGACACCCCGAGGAACTCTATCATCCCGAGATACTCTAAGCACTCCGAGGAACTCTTGATCAACGAGCAACTAAGGCGGTCCGAACTGCATCTCGGCCGTATCATTAATTACCAGACGGACAACTGTTCAACTATTCATTATATTCTTGACGCACACGCTGCATTAAATGTATTACCCTTTCATATGTATATCATTTAATGTATTGGACCTTTCATGTACAGCCTAAAGGCTATAAATACCTTGTATCATCCTCATTCAAGGGGACCGGAATTCCTTGAGAGAACTTGTAATCAAGAATTCTACAAACACTCAGCAATAACATAACAGTGGACGTAGGCTTTATTCCTAGCCGAACCACTTTAAAAATCTTTGTCTTATTTATTTATCTGTGATTGAATAATTAGAGCGATCTAGTTTTTTACATCAACAATATATTCGAAATTAATGAATGGATTTAGTTAACATATATACATACCTCTCTATCTGATAACCCATCTTCAACATTGAAAGGTTTATTATTCAAAGCCTGAGTGGCTTACCACAAGCTGATTTCGTTAACAGGCACTCCTGCCTATACCTTCTAACATAATAATGTATATATTAATATTTATTAAACTAATAATTATACGTGTTTATAATACCAAAATTCTAACCTCCTTAGTAATTTTTGCATGTGGCTTTCACCGAGTCCTTGAGTAAGCACATTCACCTCCACGGTTCTTGGAGTTTTGCTTCGCTATATCCTATAAAAAAAAGTTAGAGAAATTAATAAATTTGATGTTACTAATCAAGTAGATGTAAATAGACTCATCTTAAACTTAATGAGTTGTCATACAGTTATCTCCTTTAGACCCCAATAATTCACTAATGTATTCCATTGAACTTTGTCGACTCGAGGATGGGGGGGGGGGGGTATTTTCAACCGCTCTTATCGGTTTGAAACTATTGATAGTTATATATCTTCAATCGGTACTTCCATTGCCTCCAAGAACCTCCCATACTTGCAAAGAAAATTTGTTTAAGACCTTCTAGTGCATTTGTGTTTTCCTTCAAATTTACAATGAAACAAATAAATTAAATTGAATTAATAAATTGGTTATAAATTTAACAAACTCATATATTACGAAACAAATAATTCAAATTGAATTAATGAACTACTTTCACTTCATTCCACATCCCCTTAAGAGTATCCTTTTTTTTTACCTCGGTCCAATATAACATTGTCAATGGAAACAAGTTTCCACTCTTAGCATAATAGCCTAATTGCGACATCAATTTGCATTCAAGCCTACAAACTGGCTAACAAATCTCATTCCATTCTAGTATCTTTTTTTTTTATTATTCTATTCAATTAAAGGTCTGTAAGCTTTTCTAACATTTTTTCCATTAGTCGGGGTACTCTTTGTACCTAAACAAATATTCGATACTATTATTATGTGAAATATAATTTTAAACGAGTGTGATAAAAAGTTCATTGCTAACATTTGATATACCTGGGGGCTCTTCAACATCTAAAGTCGAGTCATTGTATGAAGGTTCAAAATTTTCTCGTATATCATAATTTTTTTGATATATTGGGTTTATTGGCATGTAGGGCTTGAAAATAGAGAAACATGAACCCTTGAGTTGCAATGTGATGTGTCAGACTGGGGTGCCACTAGGGTTGTTTATTGGGGTTGCATCACCTCACTCAAGGGGGATATCAATATATGCGTCTATGAATTGTCTTCCATTGGTGTTATTAATGGTTGTTTCTCAAGTGATCTTTCCTCGACAATGATATTGCACATATTCAACTGATGATGGTGCTTTCCTACCATGGATTTGTATACATACATATAACATACATAATTAATTGAATTACGCAATAATAAAATTGAGAGAGGGAGCAATCACGTTAATTCTATACGAAACAAACATGAATTTGTAATTGGGTTATTGATCCCTACCTCTCTAAATCATCTTCCACTGGGGTTGTGAGTGGTTGTCTTTCCTCGGCTATGAGAGCACACATATTCAATAAACATCGACACTTCGCTGTCATGGATCTGCAGATGTACATAACAGGTGTAATAAGACATAAGCAGAAACAATTATAATGAATTCGAGTGAAATAAAAACATACGATGGATTGTATGAAGTAAAGTGAAATCAAAACAACTAAATCAGTAGCGGATACAAAAAGTTTTAGTTTAGAGCGACCCCCTATTATGGATTAGAGCAGCCCCTATTATGGATTAGAGCATCCCCTTTGTAGGAGATGATACAAAATATTTTTATTCCTTTAAGGCTCATTTATATGAGTGGGTACTGTTCGAATGAAGCATTAGTAGAATGATCCTTTACAAATTTCAAAGAAGAAAAAATAAAGTTGGGGAGTAAGCTGTTCCTTTAAGGCTCATTTAGATGAGCAGTAGAATGTTCCTTCAAGGATCATTTATCTATTCGGTTACTGTTCGAATGCATAATTGAGAACATTGGTTTAGTTCAAAAATAAATTGGGCAGTAGCTGTTGAGCGGTAGCTGAAAACATCGATTCGATTCAATATATTTCTGCCAACTTCACACAATAACAACCCTTAATCCTCCCAAAAAGACTCTTGACTCAATCAGATAATCCATCTTTCTCGCTCTCTCTCTTTATCCCAATCAATCACAAGGTTTCTGCGAATGAGAAATTATTGAACACAAGTGCCTGAAAAATGCTCCCTCTGGAAGCTAATCACCAAGTATCAAATCATGCGTGATACTCTCACTGCGGCGGCTGCTGCAACCAATAAATAAACTAGCTCATGAGGCTTCTTTAGGGTGAGACACGAGAGTTTTTCATATAATAGTGTGAATAAAGATCACAAGATCTAATGTCAAAATCAATTCCTACAGTCCTTCAATGGTTGTCTATAGTTACCAATGCAAGAATGGAATTGCCATATACTGTATCAATGAAAAAACTTACAACTATAATGGGCTGAGGAATCCAAATCCTATTTACCTGAATGAATGTTACGAGGACAAATACATGCTCATCACCAAGTTATGGTTGTAAAAGTAATACCTTATTTGTATTGCATGTGGATTGTGGCAAATACAAAGCTTATCGATGAATGTGGATTGTGACAGGTTGAATTTGTATGTGTCTAAGTTGTGTTATGATGGATCAACCTCTGTCCGACCATTTACAGTCGTGTATATGTAGTTCGGTGTATGCTGTTTATAGACAGTTTTGATCTTTTATAGTCAGCCACAAGCAGTGATTCAATTATTGGTACAATACAAGCAGTGATTCATCACAAGCATATATATATATATATATAAGTGCCTATTTTCTTCGTGGTACAACATAAGCAGTGATTCAGTTAAAATTTGTAGAAACCAGTTCAAATTTTTTAGTTTATGATGAATATTACGAGCTTAGTGAGCTCAAATCGAATTTCACTTGCTTAAAAATAATCATACAAATATAAAAAAATTAATCTACTCAAACTCGACTTGTATTTGTTTGGGTAAAAGCTCATTCGAGTTTGTCTCGTGAAAAAAACAAGTCAAGCTAAGCTACTTAAGAGAATTCAAGCATTCAAAGATGATAATGAACTTCATATCTCTTCTAGTAATGATTCAAATAAAAGACCACTTAGCTCTAGATCTGTCAGTTAGCATATATAAAAACTTGTCCAACTGCAAGACCACTTTAGTTAACATATATGCATACCTGTCCAAGTCTAATTAAACTCTACCATCTCCATATACTTGAATTACTAAATCTAATATTCTTTGAGGATACTTGATGAGTTTGTATATACCCTGTGATAACAATTCTCTCAACTTAGAATGTTAGGCAACAACCACTGTACGACGTTTAACACAACACAAGGACCAAATGTCGACTGAATGAAGCGAGATTCTTTATCAGATGTCGACTGGCTGATGTGAGGCGTTGGTTAACTGACTTTTTCAACCATTTTAACCACTGCATAACTCAGTACTTGTAAACAACATTATTTTAAGTCCTAAAAATGCACAATCTATTTATGGTATATAAAGATAAGAGTTGAATGACCTCAACCAACATTGTTTTTCGATAGGCATAGACTAAATTCAGTGCTTTGAGCACTACTAAGAATAACCAAGAATAATGAAGCAGCCTACTTAGATCCGAAATCGATGGAACACTTGAACTTTCACAATCTAGATGAAAACACCAATCCAATCAAAACCATTACTCTCAGTTTATTACCAAGCACAAGAAACAACCAAAAAGAAGAAGAACAAGAATTCGATCTTGATTGTGCTTGTTTCTTAGGAAATAATGTGGGACACATATATACTGAAAATATAATTCATAATATAACATCAAGTTTTAAAATTTAAATAAATGGACAACATGCATAATAATGTCTTCACATTGTTCCAATCTTTGACATAAAAAAATCAAAAACAAAAGGTAGCTAATTTAGGATTACATTCCCCTCAAGCATCGCCCCTCCAAATTTTATCTTCATTATCTTCATCTTCATTATCATCACCATCATGTTCTGGGACACTTGGGTCAACTATTGATCCATTTCCTCCTTGCCTCACCCACCTTTCAGTTTCATCTTCATCCAAATTTTGCATGTTAAATGGCTCATCTCCATTGACTAATAATTCTTCTTCGGTCGTCACGTACCTATCAAATCAATCTGTTGGTGTGATGTGAATAACAACATGCTAGTCTTGAGCTACATGATCTTGCACATAAAATACTTGTTCTACTTGAGATGCGAAGATGAAAGGTTCATCACTCTCTTGACAATCCTTATATTTCAAATGCTTGAAGATCCCTAGCGTAAAGTTAAACTCATCCACTTTGTGCCCATGCGATTTTCAACCCAATCACACTTAAATAACACAAAATTCATGCCATTAGCATATTGAACTTCAATGATGTCTGTAAGCTCCCCCCGTAGTATATAATATTTCCAGCAGTAGTATTTTTATCTTTTCAACTTGAATAGCTCATTTGCTCGGATTTTATAACAATGCCTCTATTTTGAGTTATTTTTCGCATATCAACTTTTTTTTTGTCCGAAATCAAAAACTTCCAACAATATAAGATTTGAATCTAACTACATCTTTGAGGGGACCTAAAGATAAGAATTTTATTTCATTGGATAGTTAAACCCCATCGGCTACCATTCTACTCACATATAGTATTTTAAAATAAATGTCAATACACAAATATAATCGTTATTTATAATTCAAGTATTTGTTATGATGTTTTTACTTACATGATCCTTAAACCATATGTGTAACTCTTCGTTGTGAACATGATTAACATGATGCTTTTATGAATCTTGAGGGTAAATTTATGAAACCTTTTTGAGATGTTTTATACAAAATACAAGCGTAGTCATATATCTATTCCATACAAAACTATAAGAATTTTTTTACAAAATCCAAATAGGTATAATGAAATTTACTGAATGAATGGGGTCACTGACTCAGTGTTGGTAAGAACATACCAATGATCTTGCATGTACATCACTTGATCACATTCAAATGGAACTTTTTCCCAACTGCACGACCATCTTTATACCCCTTATCATCATTTCTAGACGATAGGTTAGACTTGGTTTCCACACCAATGTACCGCGATCAAAAAGTCATTCATTCCTCCAAAAGACTTGAGTTGGCGATCGAGGCCTCTAGATGAGCTCGATTACGAACGTATAGTTTTAAGGTGTAGAGATACCTTTCAATTAGATACATCCAATGGTAAAGGACACAACCAACAGTTAGGAGTTTATTGGGCAAATGTATAGGCAATTGTTTAGTCACATAAAAAAACTCGATAGGAATATCTTCTCAAGGCTACAAAGTGTAAGAGCCATCCGGTCTTCAAACCTTTCTAAATCTGCTGGGGTAACTGCACTTGAGCACAATATCATGAAGCAATTTCTCAATTCAATTAAGGCTTTAATAATACGCTTCGGCAATACCCTTCGCGCTGCTATCGAAAGTCATTTTTGCAATAAAATGTGATTATCATGGCTCTTTAATCCTGAAATATTCCTTTCTTGCATTTTCACTCTTCATGAAATGTTTGATGAGTAACCATCAGGAGATTTAACATCTCGTAAAACTTTTATAAAATATCCTTCTCCTTGTTACTCATCGTGAAATTTGTTGGGGGAATGTACTGTAAATTTGACCCCCTGGTTGAGGATGTAACTCAGATCTAATAATCAATTATTTGAGATCTTTTCGAGACTTTAAATTGTCCTTTGTCTCACCTTTAGTACCCAACAGTTTAAATAGGACATTATCACACACGTTGTTCTCAATATGCATGACATAGAGATTGTGTCAAATAAGATTATCCTTCTAGTATGCATATAAAAAAATACATTTCTTCTTCCAACCCATTATAGGTTTCAACACTTTCTTTGTTTTCTTTTCTAGTGCATCTCTTTCCCTCCTTTTAAAGACACATTCCATCTTATATTCAGTTTCAATGTAAATATTATTCAACTGTTGCAACACTTGCAAGCCCGAAAGTTGTAATGGGGCCGATGATAATTATACTCTCCCATTAAATGGTGTCTTCTGCCTACGAAACCTATGGCGGGGGTCTAAGAATCGACGATGACACCAATAATTGAACTTCTGACCACACTTCAATCGTATTTCCTTATAGTCTTCGTTATAATAAGAATAGGAAAATTTACCTTTTGTGCTCCATCCTGATAACATGGCATATGCAAGAAAATCATTAATAGCCCACAACAAAGATGCATGCAATTAAAAGAACTCCTTATTATATGGATCGTAACTGCGTACACCATCATTCCATAGCTCAATCAACTCATTAATCAATGGTTGTAAAAATATATCGATCTTATCTCCGGGTTCATTTGGTCCATCAATAAGTATAGACAAAATCAAATTAGCTTGCTTCATGAACAACTACAGAGATAAATTGTAAATAAAGAGGACAACAAGCCATGTACTGTGCTTAATGCTCATCTTACCAAACGGATTAAATCCATTAGAATCTAACCCAAGTTTAACTTTGCGAATGTCTCTCACAGAAGACGGGTTTTGCTCATCAAATGTTTTCCAAGCACGAGAGTCTACTAAATGGGACGATTTATGTTGTGTCGTGTATGGAACATTGTCATGGCGCGATGTCGACAGTTTAAATGGATCGTAGTCCATTTGATAAAGGGAAGTGTAAAGCATTTGTGGGAAACCACCCGTGGCGGGAGGACCTCTATAATTAAGATAAAAATTGAGGAAAACGTTAATTAAATTAACAACTTGGAGGCTATTGGATATTTAAAATTATATTGGTGTGCTATTTGAATAAGAACTATTATGGATAGATAGTGAGTTATTATTATTGCTCTTAATCATATCTCGTTAATTAAAATATTCTATTGTGATATTTATCATGTATAATTCTACTGTCTGGATTCGAGGATCCTATTTGAGGGGAGTAGTGTGTATTCATGCTCGGGTCTCTCACCTCGTGCTTTGACTAACTTTTTCAGGAATAAGTTTGGAGAAGCTTCATGGGATTATTTGGAGACCTTCTTGGAGGTGCAGCTGGAGTTATTTACTTTATATGTATTAGTTTGGTTTAGTTTCCTTTCCTTCGTATTTACATTGAGACTCAATTTATGGTTTTGTTGGGTCATTCTGTTCTAAAGTTGTTAAGGGTTTAATTTAGATATTTCATTATGGATTATTCAGTTTTATATTATTGGATTATAGTTATTATTTGGAGTTTAGCATGGTGAAGGATCTCTTATCGCTTAGTTGGATGGGTTATCTTTTGGGATTGACTATCATTTATCTTGTGGATTGATTTTATATGTGTCATATCTATCACTTGCTAAGAATGGTATTTTATTTACTCACACCCGACTTAGTTTTGGTGGCAGCCAATGCTAGAATTTAGCGGGGTATGATAGATGGTATCAGAGAATGGTCTTAGGTCTCGTAGGCTATGAGTCCTTTTAGCTTTCTCATTATCGATCTTTGATTTCCTTTATTGATTTTTACTCCATAAGGTAGACGGTCTAGCATACTTGTTAGATGTGTTTCTTGGAGATGTGGAGTTTTGCATTAAGGACATTGTAGCATTGAGTTTAAATTAGTAAGCTTGATGTGAGAATCTCTAGGGTCAATTTTGGAGACGATACTATTTTTGGAGATGATTTAAGGAAATAATTATTTTGGTTATGTCTTATAGAAATGTAGCGATTTGATTTGATTTGAGAATTTGTATGTTGCGAAGATTATCGAAGATAGAATCGAGTGATGATTTACGAGAGTGAGGGGAACGTTGTTATTTTTAGAGTTATGTATACATATATAGGCAATATATATTATTTTATTGTTAGTCGGTAAATGCGCGTAGGATTGGGTGTATGGGCGGCTAATGGTGGCATTCTACGGGTAGGCATCTATGAGCCTAATTTTATTTTGCGTGGTTTGAATTTGACATTTATGCTTCATCTAATTTCGAGGACGAAATTCCTTTGTTAGTGGGGAAGTATGTAACACCCCGTGTTTTTAATCGGTAATTAATTTATTTAATTAGAATATTCGAGAAAATAAAATTTGGATTTAATTATTTTTATTAAATAAATATGTTGGTTTTAATATTTGAAAAATAGAGTTTCAATCAGAATTAAAATTGAGTTTTTAATAAATTTTACCTTATATAATAAAACTAGTGGATCTGGGCATTTCACTAGGGGGAATCGATTCGCCCCTCGTCGAATCGATTCGGCCGAGGTGGTAGGCACAATTTGGGTCAGTGGGTTAGATAGAGTTTTAGTTGGATAAAAACTTTTAATGACTATATAATTCTTCTAATTCATGGGGAACTTCTCATAATCATTTTTTCCCAAGTTTTTCACCAGAGAGCTCTTTCAAAATATTTTCCTCTCAACCACAAACATCAACCTCTAACATAATTAAGGTTTTTTAAAAATTTCGAAGGATCAATTGAGGTTTAATCTAGATTTTCCAAGAACAAGTCTTTGCTAATTTTTCATGAGGAATCCAATCGTGAATCATATTTTTGTTCATATTAATCACAAGCATGAATACTCTATTCCTTTCCTTTAGTATCATGCATTTTAAGTGTCGCCCAAACCTTTAACCATGTGTTTTTGTTAAAATAAATCAGCAACTTAATTAGGGAAAGTGGACACTAATTTTAGGACTATTTTTATGAAACTTTTGAATATGAATTAATCCTTGAAACCCTTGGGTGCGTAGGTTAGATTATTGGGGGTTTTATGATTTTTGGGTGTAGGTTCGCATGTAGAACTAATGGGCCTATTTATATGTTATATGGGACGTGTACACTTATAAAATCATTTGGCTTATAAAAAGAGAATAATTATGACACACTAAATATTATTGCGTGTTAATTAATTTAACATTATTGAACGAAATTAATTGTGTTGAAATCAATGATGTTGTTATGCATTGAATTAAACTAAATTTGGACTTTATGATTATATTGCTATGTTGTGCTTATAATTGTGTATTGTTTAGTCACTTTTTTCTATCACGGGGATGAGGGGCTTTTGGGAAGTATATTTCTCACCTTAGTTAAGGGATGCTTACTAAGTATGGGACTAGTGGGTAAGCCTTGGTTATGATTTATACTTGCTAAGTATGGGACTAGTTAGTATAGATTCGTGCAGGTTTCATATTTCGGGGGTTGGCTGATTTTTTTTATATTTTATTATTATTGCACTAGCCTAGTCGTGAGACTAGGACGTTATTAATGATAGAAATTCTTCCTATTCATAGGGTAGGATGTATGTGTAAATGGGGGAAACTTAGGTATGGGACTAAGGGGTATTTTGAGGATATCACATCTATAATAAGGGTGGGGTAATTTAATAAATGATAAATTGAGAAGATGATAATTAATGCCTAAGATAATAATGGGTATTAAAATTTGTGGCGACATAATGTGTCAGGGACCGACAGTTTAAATGGGTCAGCGGACGATTTATGTTGTGTCGTGTGTGGAACCTTTTCATGGCGCGATGTTGACAGTTTACATGGATAGTAGTCCATTTGACAAAGGGTAGTGTAAAACTTTGGTGGGAAACCACCCTTGGTTGGAGGACCGCTATAATTAAAATAAAAATTTAGGAGAACGATCATTAAATTAACAACTTGGAGACTATTGGATATTTAAAATTATATTGGTGTGCATTTTGAATAAGAAATATTGTGGGTGGATAGTGAGTTATTATTATTGCTCTTAATCATATCTCATTAATTAAAATATTCTATTGTGATATTTATCATGTATAATTCTACTGTCTGGATTCGAGGATCCTATTTGAGGGGAGTAGTGTGTATGGGCTCTCACCTCGTGCTTTGACTAACTTTTTCAGGAATAAGTTTGGAGAAGCTGCATTGGATTATTTAAAGACCTTCTTGGAGGTGCAACTCGAGTTACTTACTTTATGTGTATTAGTTTAGTATAGTTTCCTTTCCTTCGTATTTACATTGAGACTCGGTTTATGGTTTTGTTTGGCCATTCGGTTCCAAAGTTGTTATAAGTTTTATTCAGATATTTCATTATGGATTCAATTAAAGTTTATTCAGTTTTATATTATTGGAGAATAGTTATTATTTGGAGTTTATTATGGTGATGGATCTTTTATCGCTTAGTTGGATGGGTTATCTTTTGGGATTGACTATCATTTATCTTATGGATTGATTTTATATGTCTTATATCTGTCACATGCAAAGAATGGTATTTTATTTACTCGCACCCGACTTAGTTTTCCTGGCGGCCGATGACAAAATTTAGTAGGGTGTGACAATTTTCATCTGACTCAAAGACTTCTTCGGTTCTTCATTCGTCCTCATTACTCATATTGTCATATGTGTGAGGAAAACCCCTTCCCTCTTGAACCATTGTAACCATGGTATCCCGATCATTCAATTTAATTATTATATCATCAAGTAGCATATCATCCCGTGAAGAATTTATATTTCTTTCTACACCACCAAAAGTCTCTCTATGGAAAGCCCAAACCTTATAAGTCTAGTCAAAACCATACATCTCAAGGTGATTTCTCACCATTTTCGAGTGTGGTATAATCGATTTGCGCATATCTTACACGGGCAATAGATTTTTGTGCTCGCAATGTTATTTTTTTTTTGTATGCATAGTTAAGAAATCCTTCATTCCCGTCATTGTAATCTTTTGAACACTGGCAACGTAAATTAATCCAACTCATATCCATGAAACCTAATAATGAAAAAGCAAATAATTTTCAACAATTTGATACATAAATTTAAAAAAATTAAATAGCAAACTAATTGAAATAATAATATAACCCAACAATTCAATGCATCAATTTTAATATCTACATCATTAAAAAGTCACATAATCAACATAACAAGTCAAGAAAGGAAAGCATGTTTGTGACAATCCGGATATAATTATGATAAATTATATTTAAATAATTCTTACCTTATGTGATATGAATGTTTTATTAATATATCTAATGTTAAGTGATTATGGTTAGTATAATCCTACTTTCATCAACCATGAAATGTCGAATTATGTACAAACACAAAATTTTATTATTTTCATTAGAAATGTTCCTGTTGGAGACTAATTTTGACCCTTATAATGTAACAATTGATTCAAGGTGAAAACTATATAGTTGTATATATATGAGTTAGGTTTTATACACAACAAACGGTTCATCAAAAGGATCTCCGAGTTAGAAGTTAGGCTGAATTTACGAACAACGGGCAAATCCGTCGATTCCCATTTAAATGGTTAATTGTGTTTTAGTAAACCAAATGTTTTAATTCGATTGGTTGGAATGGGAGGCAGCCTTGGCCGACATAAAACTATTATTCTAACCTATTTATTCAGAAAATAAAACCCTAGGTTCAGTTTGAAGAGTGTTTGGCTTGAGGAAAGAGAAAGCAGAAGTTAAGGAAGAAAAGATTACAAGGAAAGCTGGGAAAATTCCAAGAAAATCCTTAAAGTGTTTCCAAGGTATAATTATGTGATTAATATTATTTTAATCTTTTATTACACTTATTTGAAATTATATAAATTTTCAATTATTGATTAAAAATCTATGCTCCTTTGTGATAATAAGCATTTGTTCACATGTTAGATAAGTGGTGTATGTAGCCCATATTGCTTGTTATCGAAATCCCTTGTATTCACACTTGCATATATTTTTGTGTGCTTACTGGAATTGAGAAATTCCAATTGGATATGAAACTAGATTCATATATTAATATCATACCTAAAAATTAGAATTTAACTCGTTGTGGTTGGGCCTTAGTGATTGTTGCAAGTTGGTACATAGTTGTTGTTTGTATATTTTATTTCGATATGCCCTGAGTTTGGTCAAGATTTTGACATAGCAAATGAAGTCAAAAATTTATGAAACTTTAGTTCTATACTATCTATTATGTTTATTGAAAATGGGTGGAAAATAATGGAAAGTTATGTTGGATAAAAAGTAGGAAAATTCTTAGAAGTTGATGGAACAATAGAGGAACTCGTGGGACGGATTTAATAGGTTGTAAATAAATGGTCATAACTTGCCCTAGGAAGCTTGAAAAATTACACTGTCACTTGTAACGGAAATTATATTCAGATATTTTTTCATATTGATAAGCTTGGACACTGTATGTGTACAATTTATGAATATGGGATGGTTAAAGATGGAGGACAATAATTTGAGGCCTTACGGGATACCCCATGAAAGAATGTTTTTATCTCCTCTTTCCCAATGGTATTTTGAGTACACGTTTCATGTGCATATAAATTGATAAGTATAGTTTTATCTTTACTTGATTTTAGTTATTAATTCCTTACTAGGTATTTTTTATGGTTTAATGTTCATAACCTTAGCAACATATATACCATTGTTTCGTCTTTACACATGTTTCATGGAATGTGACTTGAGTAGAATTATATTATTGTTGTATAGTCATTGAAAGTTAAAATAGATATATTAAGATAATACTTATGATTGAGATTCAGTACCGATTTAGTTGGATTAACAAGTGTAAGGTCAAATCAACCGAGTTCAGCTCCACCCGAAGGAAACGTGAATACATAGTTGACAACCCAATGTGAGTGTACTTACCGAGTTGATTATGGATATGATGTGTATGTATTATATGTTGAGATGATATGGCTTATTAAAAGTCACGAGATGTTGAGATGTGATGTATTATTAAAAGTCAAGATATGTTGAGATGTTATGGCTTTATAAAAGTCAATATATGTTGAGTTGCTATGCAATTCAGGAGAGGTTAGGTTACTAAAACCTATGGATATGATTATTGCCTACGGGAAGGAGATGTAGGGTTTAATAACTATGGATATGCATATGGCCTAATTTGGCACAGAGATGGATATAATGATATGCTGAGATGTTAATGTAGTACTTTTACTATATAGAGATGTAGTACATTCACTGAGCTTTTAAACTCATGGTTTATATGTTTACATTTTCAGGTTCTGAAGCTACCACTGCCATGTCTAGGATGTTGAGTGAATAGTAGTAAGGTCTCATCAGTTTTGTTTTATACATTGTACTAGTTGTAATTAAGATAAATGGAATGGGAGTTTTGTTTAAATTATGTCTCCTTAAAACGATTGGATTCTTAGTATTCCGTATTTTTACTTTGAAGTTGTTTAATGTGTATTACTAAATAAATAATAAATGTTGTTTGTGAACTATTTAGTTAATTCTATCCTAATGGGGTTAGGGGGTGACAACTTGGTATCAGAGCATTAGGTTTTTATATTCTAGGGTTATAGAGTCTAGATGTAGCAGTGGCAGAAATAGTGTGGTGTGGGTCATTTATATTAACTTGTGAGAAATACTAACCGTTATCTTAGAAATAAATGTTGTATACTTGTTTCTGTAATTGTGGTTTATGATAGATAGTAAGATATGGAAGGAGAAAATGTTCATGAGAGGGTGGAGGAGGAGTCTTCAAATATTGTAAACTAATAAAATCCAAATAATGTAGAGGGGGCACCTGAACAACTTACAGATATGCAGAGAATGGATCGTTCCATGACTTTAATGGCAGAACAACAAAACATGTTTATGATGCAAATAGCCGAACAACAAGCCAAGTACTTGGAGGAGCAGACTTTGTCTAGAAGAGAAAGGTAAATACAACGAGAGGAGAAGAATACTTTGTACAAGAAGTTTATCAAATTGAACCCCCCAACATTCTCTGGTTCTGTAGATCCTTTAGAATTTGAGGCTTGGGTTAGAGACATACAAACTATCTTCGGGGTGATGAATGTATCTGGTGAGCAGAAGATAATTTTGCCTACTTTCATGTTAAAGGGCGAAGCTAAATATTGGTGAAAGTCTTCCAAACATTTATTGCTTACTCCGGGGGGAGGTGAGGTAATTACTTTGGATTCCATTACTAAAGTCTTATATGAAAAGTATTTTCCTCGTATGTATCGAAAGCAAAAAGAGAGATAATTTTTATCATTGACTCAGGGGAATATGTCAGCCAGGGAGTATGAAACTAAATTTATATCTTTGTCTCGATTTTCATTATGTTTCTTACATGACGAGGATGACAAATGCACCAGATTTCAGGATGGGTTGAATTTGGTTATCAAGTCTAGACTCAATGCACTTGAAATGGTAGATTATACTTCATTAGTTAACAAAGCTATGATGGTTGAAGGAGATGTTAATGATGTAATAAAGAATAGGGAACAAAGGGGAAATATGAGTAGATTTGATACATCTAAGCAAAAGGAAGGCAATATAGAATACTCAAAACAGGGGAGTCAAATATTTTAACACGGTAGAGGGACTAGATATTACGTTCAGTATAGGACACCAAGAAGATTTAGGAGTGCAGGATTGATGGGCCAACAAAATAGATAGCATGAGAATGGGAATGGGTATTCTAAGCCTATTACATGTTATTTTTGCAAAACTGAGGGCCATATCAGTCCAGATTGTCCCAAATTAAAGGGGGCAAAGTGTTATCACTGTTATCAAATTGGTCATACTAAAAAGAACTGTCCTATGATAATAAGAGGGACTCAATCAACTACTTCTAGTCGAGGTTCATCAACTGGAGGCATAGGGAGAGGAGGAGGTAGAGGACAAGCTAGTGGTTCAAGGGCTCCGGGAAGGATATTTGCTATGACTTTACATGATGCTCAGGCTACTCAAGAGGTGGTGACATGTACATTTTTTTATAATGGATAAATATGCTTATGTGCTTATTGATCTAGGTTCTACTCATTCATTTGTAGCACTGTCATTTACCATGAATTTGGGTAGACCATGTTCTTATCTAGATTGTGGTTTATATGTTTCTACACCTATGGGGGATGTGATGTTAGTGGATCTTGTGTATAAAAATTATGTATTGTATGTGGGGGAGAGGGAGTTGACCATTGATTTAATTCCACTAGATATTCGAGATTTTGATATAATCTTGGGTAGGGACTGGTTATCTTCCTACCATACACCGATTGACTATTTTTGCAAGGAAGTTACATTTAATATGTCAGGGGAGGAAGAATTCAAATTTACAGGGGAAAGAAATGTGGTTCCAATTTGTCTTATTTCTTCCCTTCGGGCGAGGAAATTGTTAAATAAGGGTTGTCAAGACTTTTTAGCGTATATTATGGATAAAAATAAGGAATTACAAAAATTAGAAGATATCCATTAGTTAAGAATTTTGCAGATGTGTTCCCAGATGAATTACCAGGGTTGCCACCTAGTAGAGAGGTAGAGTTTACTATTAATTTAGTGCCTGGTACAGCTCCAATTTTTATTTCTCCATTTAGAATGGCACCTGTGGAACTAAAGGTGTTAAAGGATCAACTGCAAGATTTTCTAGATAGAAGTTTTATTCAACCCAATATATCACCATGGGGTGCTCCGGTATTATTTGTGAAGAAGAAAGGCTGCCCCACGCGACTTTGAATTGATTATGAGCAGTTGAACAAGGTAACTATTCGAAATAAATATACATTGCCTCATATTAAGGATTCCCTGCTGGCCCTGTCTGTCAAAGAGATGCCTCCCATGCCTAAACTTCTTGGCAGAGTTCCCCTTCCGGGAATCCTTCTCTAGTTGACCCACTGTTTGCTGTTGTGGTGTGCTGCTGCCACTACTTCCATCCACTTTGCCCGGTTGACTTGGCTCACCTCTCTTGTTTTCCTTCGCTTGAAAGCGATGATCCTGATAGTGTAGTAGAGCGGTATTGACGACATATGTGTACGTTACCAACGTCGAATTACCGATAAAATGCTGCCTGATTCTCCAGGCCAAGCCATCCATAAATTTTGACTTCTTTCGCTCCTCATCGCTCTCCTCATTTGGCACAAAGTTAGACAAATGGGTGAACTCCTCCTCATAATCAGCAACCGAGTGATCACCCTGAACCACCTCACTAAATTTCTTCCTCATCTCTGACTCTACCGCTAGAGGAAAGTACTTACGGTCAAACCGCACCCAAAACTCAGAAATTGCCATTGCGTCCCTTTCTTCGGCGGTGGTAACTGACTCCCACCACTGTAAGGCCTCCCCCGATAGACAAAAAGTAGCTAGCATTTATTTTTGTACCTCGGTTCACTCTAGCATGCGCAAGTGGCGCTGGATATTTTTCTTCCAGTTGTACGCCTCCACTACATCGGTACTACCCTGAAACTCGGGTGGATGCCCTTTCTGAAATGTCTCTCTGACTCGCTACCAAGTAAATGGCCATGTTGGGGCCTGAACTACTGGTTCCAAGGGAGGTGGTACTTGGGGCTGAGGAAAATGGGCTGCCATGGCCCTCATCACTGTCTCGACTGCCTGAGCCGCTATCACTGCAACCTGAGTAGGGGAAATCAACTCGGGTGGCGGTGGTGGCAGCGGCACCTGTGGCTCCTGATGAGCCTCCCTCACCTTATCCTTGCGTTCAGCCCTCTCCGTTCGCTGTCTCTTCGATGGCATCTGAAATTAAATATTTTTAGAGCAGATGTATGATATCCCAAAAGCGGAAAATGAATTAACAGTCCTAATAGTAGGGATCTAATACAACCAAATGTTACGCTGAAACATAGTAAGCCGTACAGATCCTATGGATACTAGAACCTGATGCTCTGATACCATCTGTGACACCCCGCATAATAAAACCGTGGGTGATCAAGCCTTAATTTAATTTAAAACAGGTTTCTTAAATGGTTCATTCTTAGCATCACTGACGAAAGCTTTTTAATTACTAACCACCTAAGTGAAATTAAGCTAGTGTCAAATTTTATCTTCCTTAAACAGAATAAACAACTCATGCAGAACAATACAATTCAAGCAGTACTAAACCAATTCTCATAAACAACTGGTTTAAAATAAAGTATTGTCGAAAACCACGGCCAAGAAAACTAACTCAAAAATCCAAAATCAGAATAACTGTAAAAGTAAAGATTGGACAACATGTCCCGACTGAGTGTACTAAAACTGAGATCCTGCACTAGATCTGAAAAAGTGAAATGTCTAAACAATCCCTGCAACATCCACACGTGCTGTAGCTCCCAAATCCATGGAATGAAATCATGATGGGTGTCCCTGTGGCTGGGCACCTAAAAGGTTTTTAAAAATATTTTTACATAGCAAGAGTTAGTACTCAAAAATATTTAAAAATATTTTGCAAGCAGTTATCACAATTATGTGTTATTGATTACACATATTAAGACTTCGCACACATCTTTTGAGCTTCCTCACCTCTCTTCTATAGTGCACGCCTAACGTTGGTACTTAGTTCACCTAGTTATAATACCCAAGTTAACTAGAGCGGAATACCCAACTGCATGTATCTCCTCGCTAAGTCCCCATAACATACGCTCAGTATTTTAATAGTCCATATCTCGTAGATAACTTACTTACCTCTTGTTATTCTTATTCTTATAATAATTACTTCCCACTACTTAATTATTACTAAGATATTATCAATCCATCTTATTGTCTACTATCTTAAGTCAGTAGATTATGCATATGGAATACATTTATCACACAACATGTATTAAATTTTAGTTATCACTAATATGTCCTTTTAACACACATAAAGGACCCTTGGTTTGGGATGATTCATCGACCCCAAGTGAGAGTTGGTTCGGAATGATCCACCGACCCCAACTATTTATATATATACACATATTATGGTTTGGGACTCTTTCATCACGACACCAGTTTTAAGGTTTGGTTCGGCATTTTACATCGACCCCAAACATATAATAACTCTATGTTAGTTCGGAATATCTCATCGGCCCTAACATAATTAATTTAGGTATAATTCTCGTAACCCAAAAGTTCATACAATTTAGTAGGTACACACCCGACCTATCAAATCATGCCCGTACGAAATATATTTTCCTTATATTCACCGTACTTATTTATTTACCGTAATACCCCGTATTTTATGCTTTCTAAATTTGGGGATTTATTAAATTTAATGTGAGTTATTAATTTAATATAAATCCGAAAATTAAATATTTTTAATTACTAACGTGACGAGAGTTAGTAATCATTGGAAACTTGTTGAATAGTACTAGTGAGTAAAGTAATATAATATTGGTACTATTAAATGTCACGAGTGAATAAAAGGACAATTTTGGAAATTTAAGTTGGGGAACGTGTCGCGTCGGGACTAAATATTGATTAATAAAAGTGAATAAATTATAAGTCACTCGTATGGTCGTTTTGAGTGCGCCAAAGTGTCCGGAAGGGTCGAGATAGTCAAAATAATGTACCCGGGGGTTTAGTTTGGGTCTCAGGGCGTTTTTAGGCCTATTTAGCACCCCGGGAGGGCATTTTGGACATTTTGCTTTTTTAGGTAATTAAACCCACGAATTTACAAAGATTAAATCAGATGTTAAGGGTTTTCATCTAGGGTTAACACAACCAAAAACAAAATATGGCCATTGGAGAAGAAGTGGAGAAGCTCTTCAAAGAGTTTTAGGCCAAAAACTCCGCCGTTTGCATCGCCGTCACCACCAAACTATAGATCACGCGACGAGGAACACGAACACACCCTATTATTCCACAAATAAGGAACCAAATTTTCAGGCAAGTATTTATCTTGCTTAATTTCGTTAATGCATCATTCATGTTAGTCTAGGGATGATTAGGATGAGTTTCATAGAAGAAAACCCATGTTGGAGATAGGAAAATTTTCATGTAGTAATGATATATATGATAATCTAGAAACCCCTTCAGATGTAGAGGTTGTATTATGAAATTTGGAATTAATATGGATGAACGAATTGATGTTGATTAGGTTCTCTAATTGAAAATTTGGGAATTAGGGTTCTTATGAATTAATTTGGGGATTTCTTGTAATCTAAATGAGTTTTGATGAATTAACGATTCTAGGAAGTTATTAATGTTATATAATCAAAAATATTATTGATTGGGATTAAACTATAGAGGTTTTTAGGCTTAAAATGGTGAAAAATGAATTTTCCAAAGGTTGAAGACGAAACAGTGCAGTTCGCGCGATGTCGCGCGAAGTAGTTCGAGCGAGATGTCAATGTCGCACAAAGTCGTTCGAGTGAGATGGACAAGTTGCTCGAAGTAGTTCGAGCAACACCTACAAGTCGTTCGAGCGAGAACCTAACTGGTTTGAGCGAGATTTTCAATTTTTAGGGAAATTCCTATTTTACCCCTATTTTAGAAATCGGTTAATTTGAGTGAGGAAAACCAGTATTCGAGGAATTCGGATTAGTACAAAGTTTTTGGGGTTGTGTAGATGTGACGATTTCAGTATTTGGGACAGTGAGGTTAATTTAAAGATCACGAGAGGGAGATAACCGTAATAAACGATATGAGTCCGTTATACGGGATAAGTGAGTAAAATGTCTTCAGAACAAGAAGTTATAATCATAGATCGTGGGTACACCAAATTGAGAAATGTGAATAAGTGTTGTATATATATGACTATGTGATTGTGCATATATTATAAATGTGTAAAAATCATGCCCGCGCTACTTGCAATCCCTGAGGTTACCGCGCTGGGACAGTCTTATCTCGATGGGACCTTTATGGGGGATATTGACTCGTACCCTAGAAGATAGGAATCCTAGGTACAGGTTATCGGATCGAAAGTCACGGTCCTAAGAGACGTGAGGGTATGTGCTGACCTCTTGGACTTGGAAACTATGCTTCGCCTCAATATTATTTGTGTTTTGTTCAATACAGTTCGAGAGTGATTCCGAACTTGTATTTCCCTTAGTACGAGTGATACGGGGACTGGATAACAGAGTATGCCCGCACCATAATTATTATGTGGGGTGCTGTTAGAATATATATATTATATGAGGATTAATAGATATTTAAATCTAAATTTGGGAACTACCTACTGTGCTTAAGGTAAGTAAGAAATGAATAATTATTTCAATTGTGGAATAAGTGTTTGAAAAGTATAATGTGTTACTGAGAAACTTATTAGTAAATAAGGTTTAAATGAGAACTTTGTTGTTAAATAAAATTAACCTATTAAACAGTTGGAATTGTCAATTTAAATCTTACGAACAACCTAAGATAAGATAAGTTAAACCGTTGGGAAGGTTAGTACGATAGGCGTGCACATTAGTAGAGAGGTGATAATTTCTCAAGGGAGTGCCGTACTAATATGTTGTTGCATTGTCCAGTAAACATTTTAAATACTTGCTAAACAAATTTTAAATCGTTTTTACAATCGGGCTCTGACCCATTTCGATTTTATTTCCCTCTTATATATATATATATGTATGTATTACAGGTGCCCAGCCACAGGGGCGTCTTGCATAGGGTCCTTTGGAAGGAATGCGTTGCAACTTAGGTGGGAGTTGCAGGCCTCTTGCTTAGACGACCTCATTTATTTGATTCTACTCCTAGCATTATTGATTCCAGTTGGGCATGTGTTGCCCTTTCCATTATTCAGTTGTTTCATAGGACATTGTGATTCATTTATTTCTAGTATTCACACTTTGGGATTTATTACTGTCAGGATGTTTTTCCTTTAAATTTTAATGTTGGAATTACCTAGTTGGATGTTTAATTATTTGATTGTTTGTTCCGGTATAGTTGTTGTGTGATTCTTTAATTATGAATTTCGTAAAGTTTAAATGTTGGTTTATATAAATAAAATTTGGAAACTAATGTCTAAAATTGTTTTGACACTTAACTTAATTATGTAGGGTGTTAAATTGGAAAAGTTATTTTTACAACAGTGATGCTAAGAATGAACCAACCGTTCACCTTGATTATAATTTAATAAAGGACTGATCACCCATTATTTAATTAGGCGTGGTGTCACAGGTGGTATCAAAGCATCAGGTTCTAGTGTCCTTAGGATCTGTACGGCTTATCTCGATTAATGTCTAATAGCCATAATGATTATTTAATCACTTAATAATCATAATTATTATTACATCACATTAAATTACTCTGCTCACGTAATTTAATTTAAAACGTATCACATTAAATTACTCTACTCACGTAATTTAATTAAAACGTATTTTCCTTCTTAATTACTCAATTAACTCAATTAATTAAATTTTAACTATGCAGAAATACGGGGTATTACAAGTATTTGGCTGATCCATCTCATCAACTGAAAACCTAACCTATTACACTTAAAGAAGACTTCTCATACATCGAAGAACTAGTGGAAATTATTGATCGTAAGGAGCAAGTATTGAGGAATAAATTTATTCCCTTAGTTAAAGTTATGTGGATGACCCATGGAATTAAATAAGTAACTTGGGAAACAAAGGATAGCATGAAGAAACGATATCCCCATTTGTTTGTTAAGTGACATTCATATTAAAATTCGAGGACGAAATTTTCTAAGGGGGGAAGTAGTGACAACCCGAATATAATTATGATAAATTATATTTAAATCATGCTTACCTTATGTGATATGAATAATGTTTTATTAGTATGTCTAATGTTATATGATTATGGTTCGTGTGGGTACCCGAAATTGTCATTACAGGCCTGGAAGAGTAGCCCAATTAAAACGGCCCAAAGTCCAAGCCCTTCGCACCTTAAACATTAATTCAGTTTTAACTTAGTCTTCTCACATTTTCTAAAATAGAGATATTCCAGAAGAAGATGGTAAACATGGAGGAGTCCAACACCCCCACTCCCTAAAGAAAGACATGTATATAATAAACCCTAGGTCTGGGGCAAAGGACACGCACTGTATTCTCTGTAATTTCTCTCCGGAGTATATAGAAATAATACTGATTGCACCATTGTGGATGTAGGCATTCTCGCTGAACCATGTACATCTACTGTTGTGTGATTGGCATTTTATGTTTCTTATTTTACTTGGTGATTACGCTTTTCTAGTCTATTTGTGTTGTAAATAATTGTCACCACAATTGGCACCGTCTGTGGGAAGCGTTTATCTTCCCTGAGAAATCCCACACCAAGAAAGAGGTTTGAAATTTATGGTCACAGTAGTAATGCTCCTCAGGTAGGATATATCCAAGAACAACCTGCTCCTCGTAGAATCAGATCTGAAGTTTGGCGCTCAGATCAGAGGGCTCTCCTAGAGAGGCCAGCCTTAGAAGAAAGCCAAGGACCAGCGAGGTCCACACAAATATCCAGTCTAATTGATGCATATGAGGCGAGGCTCCAAGAGCATAGGGAGTCTTCTCGCAAGCACGAAGATGAGAATGCTCGCCTCAAAAGAAGGTTAGAAATAATGGAGAAAGATCTCCATCGTTGTACCAAGAGACATCCGTACTGCACTCCTATCCCTCAGGCGAGCAAGTCTCGCAGCCAAGGAAGGAGCCCTAGACGCGGGTCCTAGAAAGTTGAGGGAAACGAATTAGAGGACGACCTACTCTAGCAACTGCGACTAGCTCGTAATTACACGAGCCCAGCTCACAACAACGAGAACATATGAAGTCTGGTCCGAAGGGAGATGGACCAACACCCTGCGCATCACGGTACCAGATCGACCCGAGAGCTCGCTAGGCGAGCTCTCAATACTCAGATGATATCGCCTTTCTCAAGGGAGATAGAAGAAGAGGAAGCCCCCAAGAAATTTGCTATTCCAAGGTTCAATATTTATGATGGTAAAACTGATCCCATTGATCATGTCAGGCAGTACAGGCAGGCCATGACCCTATGAAACCATCGAGACACACTGATGTGCTAAATTTTTCCCTTAAGCCTGCATGACATGGCACAAAAATGATTCAAAAGGCTCCCCCACAGGTCCATCAGAAGCTTCAAGTCCCTGGCCGAGCTCTTTACGACCCGCTTTATTACTAGTAGCTCCCATCCCAAAAGGATGGATGCTTTGCTAACAATGAAAAAGACGCCTCAAGAGACCCTTCGAGACTATGCGAAGAGGTACTGGGAGTTATTCAATGAGGTTAAGGACTGCTCGGAGCAAGTGGCAGTAGCCTCTTTCAAAATTGGGCTACCCAGCTCTTCCCTTCTGTACGAGTCCCCGATAAAGAAAGAGGCAATGACCATCGACGACTTGATGGCTTGCATCGAGAAGTACGCCAAGGTGGAGGATGTAACCCGCATCAGAATAGGGGAAAACGGTCGAGCTAAGCTCACTACCAAAGGCAGTGAAAAAACTGAGAACCAGAAGAAATGAGGAAATAATGGGGGCAAGAAGGGCTCGAAGAACGGAGGTAGCAACGATGTGGCAAAATCATTTCAGGTGATCAACACTGTCTTCAGAGAGCCAATTTACAAAATTCTTGCAAAAATAAAAGAAGAGTTATTTATTAAGTGGCCCAGAAAGATGGGAGGAGATCCCTCAAAGAGAAACAATGGGCTAAGATGTGCTTTTCATAAAGAGGGAGGACATAAGAGTGAGCATTGCAAGGCTCTTAAGTCCCACCACGAAGAGCTGGCCCAGTCCGGGCATTTGAACGAATTCGTGGAAAAGAAGGCAGGGAAAGTTACTGCCCATAGAGAAGCAAGGCCTGACAATGTACTCGAAGATGATGTCGGCCATGAATTCATAGTAATTCATGGGGCATCCGATGTGAAGCAGATTCAAGGAAATTCATCTCGAATGGAGGTAAAAAATCTTACAGCGGTGATGCAATCTTTTTAAATCGATCCAGCAAAAACACAGTCAAGAAAGCATCGGTGAGCAGATGACGTCGACTATAGTAAGCATATTGTATTCACAGATGAAGATATGGTGGGAGTGAGAACCCCAAATCATGATTCTTTAATCATTACTCTCAGGATAGCGAACTAGGATGTCGACAAGTTTCTCGTCGACCAAGGAAGCTCGTCCGAGGTAATGTATCTCGACCTGTTCAGAAAATTGAAGTTAAGCATCGCCGAGCTGAAGGAACCTACTGTCCTTTTAGTTGGCTTCGCTGGAAAAGTGACTATGCCTTTGGGAAAGATCGTGCTACCAGTAAGGGCAGGAAATGTCACTAAGATGATTGAATTTCTAGTGGTTGATATTGACTCGCTCTACTAAGCTATCCTCGACAGAGGATGGCTGCATGCGATGAAGGAAGTCTCCTCGACCTACCATCAGAAGCTCAAATATGTGATCGAGCGAGTAGTAATGGAGATTCATGGCGATCAAGCGATGGCAAGAAGGTGCTTTATAACAGCCATCCGCCTAAGACCAGAGAAGAAGGCTGACAAGTCCAGCGAGAAAGTTGAGGAACAAGAAGGTCTGACACCTTCAAAATAGCAGTTAAAGTACGGACGATCCGGAGTAGAGGAGACCAGGCTCCTCCCCTCCGAACGGGTTGTCGAGAACTTGGAAGAAGTTATAGCTGGAGGTATCGACGATGACAAGGTATTCTTGATTGCAACTTCTCTCATGGATCAGGAACAGAAGGAGTTGACGATTTTGCTGAGAAGCAATATTGACGTTTTCACATGGGAACCATACGAGCTTCCTGGGATTGATCCTAGTGTGGTTTGTCATAAGCTACATGTCGACCCCACCTTCAAACCAATCATGCAAAAAGCATGACGAACTGCGCTCTATAAGGCAAAGGTCATGGAAAAAGAAGTTGAAAAACTGCTGGATGCAGGATCCATTTGGGAAGTCCAATTCCCTAAATGGCTGTCCAACCCAGTAGCAGTCCCAAAGAATAATGGAAAATGGAGAGTCTGCATCGACTTCACTGACCTTAACAGGGCATGCCCTAAGGATAGTTTCCCTCCCCCAAAAATTGACCAGTTAGTGGACGCCACAGCATCTCACGAAAGGATGAGTTTTCTGGATACATACTCGGGGTATCATCAGATCCCTCTGTATGCTCCAGACCAGGACAAGACAACATTCATCACCACCGTTGGATTATACTGTTACAAGGTCATGCCCTTAGAGCTCAAAAACGCAGGGGCAACCTACCAGCGGCTGGTCACCAAGATGTTCAAAGATCAAATGGGAGACACCATGGAAGTTTACATCGACGATATGCTCGTCAAAAGATGGAAAAAAGAAGACAACCTCTCAGACCTATTAAAAACCATCAAAATCCTCAGGAAGTACCGAATGAAACTTAACGCGAGCAAGTGTTCTTTCGATGTCCAGTTAGGAAAATTTCTTGGGTACTTGGTCAGTAAGAGAGGCATCGAGGCTAATCTAGACCAGATCGATGCAGTAAATAGGGTACAACCTCCTCGTACAATCCGTGACGTATAGAAGCTCACCGACATGCTCGCTGCCTTAAACTTTTTTATCTCAAAGTCCTCCGAGAAGTGCAAACCGTTCTTCTAACTCCTAAAGGGAAACAAAATAGTAGAATGGAATCAATATTGCTCGCGGGCATTGGACGAGCTCAAGGCTTACCTTAGCTCCCCACCACTGCTCGTCATACCACAGGAAACATATTCCTTGTACTTATACCTTGCCGTTTCCAACCACACTATCAGTTCTCCATTGATGTGCGAAAAATCAGGAATCCAACACCTCATTTACTACTCGATCAAGAACTTATTAAAGGTCGAGCAGCGATACCTACCACTAGAGAAGCTCGCCTTTGCACTTGTAATGGCTTCGAGGAAGTTAAATAACTACTTTGAAGCTCACACTATCATAGTCCTTACATCGCACCCCCTTAAAGCAATCCTGAGGAAAGAGGATTTATCGGGCAGACTATCTAAATGATCAGTCGAGCTTGGGCGATTTGACATCCAATTTAAACCAAGGAACGCAATCAAAGGGCAAGTCCTTATTAATTTCATAGCTGAATTCACAGGTGAGCAGCCTCTCGACCAACTCTATCCCATGAGGCAAAAAGAGAACCACACAACTGAGGGTGTCTGGAAACTGGTTTTTGATGGAGCCTCCAATTTAAAGGGGGCAGGTGTAGGCGTTGTGCTTGTCACTCCCGAGGATACAATCCTCGAACAAGGAATCAGGCTTGGATTTGAAGCCTCCAATAACGAAGAAGAATATGAGGCTTTAATAGACGGTATCAAGAAGGCAAAAACTTTGGGGGCAAAGCAGTTACATGTGTTCGACGACTCACAATTAGTCTCTAATCAGATAAATGGAGACTACAATGCGAAAGATGAAAGTATGACAGCCTACCTCGCATTAGCAAAATGTCTAATGGCCAGTTTTGAGGAAGTTCGCGTTCAGCAGTTTCCCAGAGGATAGAACAGCCATGCTGATGCCCTAGCAGCCCTGAGTTCGGCAATCGATTCCGACCTAAAAAGAACAATCCCCATTGATTTCCTCGCTTATTCGAGCATTAACCGTAACAACAAGATACCAAATATGGAGCAGGTGCTCGATATTGAGTCAGTACCCAGCTGGATGGACCCTCTAAGGGACTATTTGAAGGATGGCGCACTTTCAGATAAGAAGACCGCTCACCAGATAAGAGTCAAAGTTTCTCTCTTTCACTTATCTCCTGAGGGCAAGCTATATAAGAGATCATTTTCTAGTCCCTACCTTCAATGTATTCACCCAAGGGACGTCGAATAAATCCTACATGAACTCCACGAGCGAATCTGTGGAGGCCATATTGGTAGAAGGTCATTGGCTTTCCGAGCAATGAAGGAAGGCTATTGGTGGCCATATTTGCAAAGAGACTCTGCAATGTATGTTCGCAAATGCGAGAAATGCTAACTTTATGCTCCCACGGTCCATCAACCCGCCAGCGACCTAAAATCACTTTCTAGCCCATGGCCCTTCGCCTAATGTGGAATGGACATCGTAGGACGTCTTCCTACCACTGTAGGCAATCGCAAGTATCTGTTGGTCCCAACTGACTACTTCACCAAATGGATAGAGGTAGAGTCACTGGCGAACATCCAAGAAGCGAATATGATAAAATTCATATGGAAAAATATAATCACCCGTTTTAGGATCCCTAGGACCATCATCACCGATAATGGAACGCAGTTCGAGAGAGGCTCCTTTTAGAATTTCTGTAATGACCATGGAATCAGACACCATTTTATCTCGGTGGCCTATCCTCAGAGTAATGGCCAAGCCGAGGCTTCCAATAAAACGATGATTGATGGGCTAAAGAAACGATTACAATGAGCCAAAGGCGCATGGGTGAATGAACTATCGCATATTCTGTGGGCCTATCGTACTACCCCACGTCGAGCAATGGGGGAAACCCCATTCTCACTAACATATGGAATGGAAGTAGTCATCCCATTGGAAGCAGGCTTACCCACTTAGAGGTCCACCCTTGTTGACCAAGGACAGAATGATGCAGCATTGCTCACTAAGCTTGACCTAGCTGATAAACGCTGAGTGCTCGCCTTGGTACAACTGGCAAGCTATCAGCAATAGCTCTCATAGCTCTCGAAGCACTATAACAAGAAGGTCAATCCAAGGGCATTTTGAGTTGGGGACTACGTCCTAAGGAAAGTCTTGGGCAGTACAGTAAAACCATCAGATAACAAGTTAGGGCCAAACTGGGAAGGACCATTCAAGATAACAAGAGATGATTTGCGAGGAGCCTATCACTTAGAAATGTTGGAGGGCAGAGAGATACCTCGAGCATAGAATGCAGATAATCTTAAGAAATTCTATTTCTAGATTCTTCTTTCGTGTTGTACTTATGAGACTGGATCATTTACTAATCATTAATAAAAATTGTTTAGCAGTTTCATTCTATAAAGTGTCAATTAACTAGTACATGAACTTTATAACTCACACACCCCTTCCAAGTGACAGGCATGATAATCATTACGCTATAGCAGGGAAATCACCCTCCTCAGTTTTTCGTTATGAAGCATGAAAAACCTCATAGCATTGCCCCTGGTAATACATGAAGCCATACAGGAAATCCTTAGGCAATATGGCCAGAGCAAAATTAGTCGCCAAATAATGTTTGGTTAATAAAATCTTGATCGGATGAATCATCCAACACCAGGTGTGTCCTCACTAATTGCCACACTTAGGCCTAAGGAAGTGTGATGACACGACCTAAAAGGTAAAGTGGGGAAAAATGGTATCTTATAAGCATACTAGACTGGAGGGACACTTACTCGACAATACAAACTTACAAATCTAGTCGGCCAAGAGAGGCCCAAGGTTATTAAGAAAAGTCTAAAAGACGTGGAAAATATACAACACTTGTTTAATCGGCAAAATCGCCCAAAACATAAAGTTTATATTACTTCATCATATTTACAACAAATACAACCTATGTTTAGTCGGCGAGCTCACCCAAAACATCAACATTACATTACTTCATTACAAAATATGCAGAGTTACTACTGCCAAAATCTTAATGAGGCCGAGGCCTCTGAACAAGATAATCAGCCACTTGGGCTCTTCGACCATCGTCGAGATGGGGAACTAGCTCCTCCCTGACTTCATTCGCATGTGACTCCAATAGCTGCCGAGGGATGGCATCAATAGGGATCCACTAATCATCCCTCCGGAAAGGATTGGGCATTAGAATGGAAGGAGAGATCTCATGATGATACCAGCGCATTGAGTTCCTTGGCACTTGCAGCTCCTTCAGGGCACTCAACCATCCCCTGATAAAGGTGAGCTCTTCGAAATCTGTTAGCCTCGTCGGAGCATCCAGCCAACCTTGGTCATATCCATCGGCCCATGCTTGTCGAGGTCCTCTCTTAAACAAATGCCTCAACTGAGTGACGTCCCTTTGAAGCCCAGCAGCAATCACATATGCTTACTGAACGTCACCACGGAGCTCTTCCATTTCCCTAACCGTACTTCTTGCGTTTGTACCTGTTCGCAGAACAGTTGGCGGGTTGGAACCTCGTAGCACCGGAGGAACATCGCTTGGTCCATCTCCAGCTCGTGAAGAGGAAGACCCTCGTAACACTATAGGAGCGATGCTCGACGCATGCTCCCTAAGTCGCGAGACTTCCCTCCTCAAAGCCTCATTCTCTTGCTGAAGAATTTCTCCAACCCGGTTGATCTCAGAAGCATCTAGAAGCCTTGCTCTCTGAGTATTCACCTCTTCCTGGACTGAGGCACCGACCTCTTCCATCTCCTGGAGACTGTCTTTCAGTTTAACGACGAGATCAGTCTGCTCTATGAAATGCTTGTTCCTCAATCGTAGTGATTTGCAAACCTCACAAAGGTATGACGAACTTCAGAACTTACATCAGGACCAAGCATTCTTCCCAATTGAGAAGTGACTGGTACATAATCATCAACATCAGTCAATTACAAGCAATAAAAGAATAATGAAAGATAGACTTATTCAGTACACTAAAGGAAAAGGTCTTCTCATTTCATTTATATGAAAAAGATTAGAGTACATTGAAGAAGCAGAAAGGAAAATTACAAACAAAAATACAAGAATAACCCCAAGGGTAAATTAGCTAGCGACCTCAGGATGCCCAAAAGAAGTTGGCTGCTTCCCCTTGTCAGCAGAAGTAGAAGAACCTCCCTCAGCAGGGACAACCTCTGTCGCCTGAGTAGGAAGGGCATAAGCAGGAACTGTCTGGGAGGAAGGGTCAGCACCTTCGATGGCTGGGGCAGGGGCTTCATCCATAACTTGCTTTAGGCCTGGATCGTGCTCGTCGAACAGAGGGGAAGAAACATCCACACTAGCAGCTAAAAGGGCCTTGTTCCAGCCCTTCTTGAAATTTAGACGACTAATGTAGCTTATCTGAACCTCAACATCTTCATACGCAGCAGCCCACCCGGAGTTATATGAGTCCTCCTTAACAGTGGCTTCATGACACTCTTTCTCCTTCAGCTGCTCGGTAAGCACCTTGTTCTCCTCCACAACAGCCAGCTTGCTTGAGCATACCAGGTCATAGGCTTACCGCAGCTCATTCAGTTCTTTAACTGCTGCTTCCCTCTGACGATTGCTGTTAGTAAGAGCCAGGTCAAAAGACGTCCGAGAAGCATCAACGACCTTCAGACTAGCCTCCAGCTCTATACCCTTCAATTTTAAGGCATCATTCTGCCTCTTCAGCTCTCCATTCTTATTCACCAGCTCGTCGCGAGAGCGATAGAGCACAACAAAGTCAGTCACAAATTACAAAGTAGAAGAAGATATTAGAAGAAAGAAACAACCAGAACTTGTCGAACATTAAGAAAAGAGAAATAGTCTTACCAAGGCTAGCCCTGACTAGCTTGTAAGGTTAACTGATCGGACCCCATCGCCCTTTGGTGATTTGCACGAAGGACTGCCCTCTAAAGAAGCGCAGGGGCCAATTATGGGGAAACAACAACTAAAGCCTCCTCTGGCAATGCGGACACAGGAACTAAGGCCTTCCCAGCCTTCGTCCTCGCTTCCATTTTCCTCCTCTCCTCCTCTTTTTCCTTCTCCCTTTCCATTTTACTCTTCTCTTCCATCCTCTTCCATCCTCTTCTTCTCTTCAACCTTCTTTCTCTCCTCCTCCCTTTTTCTCTCTCTCTCTCTCTCATCTGCTCTTCTTCTTTTCTCTTCTTCTCCTGCTCCTAAGAAGAAGACCGAGAACCAGTAGCAACATCCCCAGTGCTGGACTTTTACTTCTTTGACCTCTGAGAGAGAAGCACATGATCATCATCATCATTAGCTCGGATCAAATTTTTCCTTGGAGGAACCATTTCCTCACTAGAGCTGCTGGACGTGCTCAAAGGTTCTTAGGCTTCAGAAACCTCTTCCGAATCAGAAGAACTGTCACCACTGGATCTCCCCTCGCCAAAGACTACCTATATACTCTTCTCCAAAAAATGGAACAGTAAACCTATCAGACCTCGACCCCTCAGTCTGGGGGGAGAACTACCAATTTCTAGCAAGAAAGCCATCTTGCCAGTAATCCTTGTGGGAATCAGGTAGTTTTACTACCAACACCCTCTCAAGACTCCTGGCCTTAAGATAAAGAACACCAGAGCTAGTTCGAGAAAAGGAATAGCAAAAGCAGACTTCGGTGAGCCCTAATTTGGTGCCATACAGTTGATTTATTCTATGAATGCCATTGATTATCTTCCATACATTGGGCGAACACTGTGCAGGAACAATGTTGAAATAACCAAAGAAATGCAAGAATAAATTGTTTGGAGGAAAAGTAAGCCCCCCTTGGGAGAGCAACAAGACATGAATCTAATGAGCGCCCTCTATCCCTTTAACATTTTTAGGGAGAGAGGCACACTCAATCTCTACCCATTCTGGGATATTGTAAAACTTCCTAAACTCGGACAGTGATCTATTGCCAATCTTTGCCATTTGTAAACCCTAAGCTACAAGTTCAAAGAAAGGAGTGAAAGAAAACACAGAGAGAAGACAAAGGAGACTTACGAGATGAAAAGTTTGACTTGGACGATGAAGAATCACAATCCCAGGTGATGAGGGAAATTGAAAGCAAAGAAAATAGGGACATGGAGAAGGGGGCACAAATCGCTAAAACTCGCAGAAGATAGAAGAATACTGAGAAGCTTGAAACAACAACTATGAAACGCTGCTCAAAATGACTTTTAAATATTACTAATCATCGCGCACATGACACGAAGCTACTGTAGCCTAAATCAGCTCTCAAAATTTGGGAAGAGTTACATGATATACAACAGAGCCATTACGATAAATCATTTAAATTTATTGAGACCAAATTACGGCCCAACAAATTTAGGGGCAATTGTGGGTACCCAGAATTGGCATTATAGGCCTGGAGGAGTAGCCCAATTAAAAAGGCCCAAAGTCCAAGCCCTTCGCACCTTAAACCTTAATTCAGTTTTAACTTAGTCTTCTCCCATTTTCTAAAATAAAGATATTCCAGGAGAAGATGGTAAACGTGGGGGAGTCCAACACCCCCACTCCCCAAAGACAGACATGTATATAATAAACCCTAGGTCTGGGGAAAAGGACACGCACTGTATTCTCTATAAAATAAGAAACATAAAATGACAATCACACAACAGTAGATGTACGTGGTTCAGCAAGAATGCCTACGTCCACGGTGGTGCAAGAAGTATTATTTCTATATACTCCGGGGAGCGATTATAGAGAATATAGTGCGTGTCATTTGCCCCAGACCTAGGGTGTATTATATACATGTCTGTCTTTAGGAAGTGGGGGTGTTGGACTCCCCCACATTTACCATCTTCTCCTGGAATATCTCTATTTTAGAAAATGGGAGAAGACTAAGTTAAAACTGAATTAATGTTTAAGGTGCGAAGGGCTTGGACTTTCGGCTGTTTTAATTGGGCTACTCATCCAGGCCTGTAATGCCAATTTTGGGTACACACAGTTCATGTAATCCTACTTTCATAAATCATGAAATGTCGAATTATGTACAAACACAAAATTTTGTTATTTTTGGTAGAAATGTTCCTGTTGGGGACTAGTTTTGACCCTTATAATGCAACAATTGAATCATGGTGAACACTATATCGTAGTAGATATACGAGTTAGGTTTGCGACACAACAAATAGTTCATCATACGGATGCCCGAGTAACAAGTTAGGACAAATTTACGAACAAAGGGAAAATATGTCCATTCCTTTTAAGTGGTAAATTGTCTTTTAGCAAACCAAATGTTTTAATTTGATTGGTTGGCGTAGGAGGAAGCCTTGGCCGACTTAAAACTATTCTTCTAACCTATTTCTTAAGAAAATAAAATCCTAGGTTCATTTTGAAGAGTGTTTGGCTTGAGGATAGAGAAAGTAGAAGTTAAGGAAGAAAAGATTACAAGAAAAGCTAGGAAAATTCAAAGAAAATCCTTATAGTGTTTTCAAGGTATAATTATGAGATCAATATTGTTTTAATCTTGTATCATAATTATTTCAAAGTATATATATTGTGAATTATTGATTAAAATTCCATCTTCCTCTGTGATAATAAGTATTTGTTCAGATGTGAGATAAGTGATGTATGTAGCTCATATTGCTTGTTATTGAAATCCCTTGTATTCAAACTTGCATATATTTTTGTGTGTTTACTGGAATTGAGAAATTCTAATTGGATATGAAACTAGATTCATATATTCATATAATATCTGAAATTATAATTTAACACCTTGTGTTTGAGCCTTAGTGATTGTTGCAATTTGGTACATAGTTGTTATTTGTATATTTCATTTTGATATGCCTTGAGTTTGGTCAAGCTTTTGATATAGCAAATGAAGTAAAAAATTTATGAAAGTTTAATTATATACTATTTAGTATGTGCATTGAAAATGGGTGGAAAATCATGGAAAGTTACGTTGGAGAAAAAGTATGAAAATTCTGGGAAGTTGAAGGAACAATAGAGGAGCTTGTGGGGTAGATTTAATAGGTTGTAAATAAATGGTCATAACTTCCTCTAGGAAGCTTGAAAAATTACACCGTCACTTGTAATGGAAAGTATATTCAGATATTTTTTCATATTGATAATATTGGACACCTGTATGTGTACAATTTATGAATATGGGATGGTTAAGTATGGAGGACAATAATTCTAGGCCATACTGGATACCCCATAGAATAATTTTTTTATCTTCTCTTTCCCAATGGTATTTTGGGTAGGTGTTTAATGTGTATATACATTGGGAAGTATACTTTTATGTTTACTTGATTATATTTTTAAATTCCTTACGAGGTATATTCTATGGTTGAATGTTCTTAACCTTAGCAACATATATACCATTGTTTCGTCTTTACACATTTTTCATGGAATGTGACTTGAGTCGAATTATATTTTTATTGTATAGTCATTGAAAGTTTCATAGATATATTAAGATAATACTTATGATTGAGATTTAGTATTTATTTAGTTGGATTAACAGGTGTAAGGTCAAATCAACCCAATTCAGCTCCACCCGAAGGAAACGTGAATACATAGTTGACAACCCAATTTGTGTGTACTTACAGAGTTAATTGTGGATATGATGTGTATGTATTATATGTTAAGATGATATGGCTTATTAAATGTCACGAGATGTTGAGATGTTATGGCTTATTAAAATTCAAGAGATGTTCAGATGTTATGGCTTTATAAAAGTCAAGATATGTTGAGTTGCTATGCAATTCAGGAGAGGTTAGGTTATTAAAACCTATGGATATGATTATTGCCTACGAGTTGGAGATGTGGGGTTTATTAACTCCGGATATGTATATGGTCTAATTTGGCACAGAGATGGATATAATGATATGTTGAGATGTTAATATTGTACTTTTACTATATGGAGATGTAGTACATTCACTGGGTTTTTAAACTCATGGTTTTATATGTTTACATTTTCAGGTTCTGAAAATGCCACTACCAAGTCTAGGATGTTAAGTGAATAGTAGTAGGGCCTTGTCTGTTTTGTTTTATACATTGTACTAGTTGTAATTAAGTTAAATGGTATGGGAGTTTTGTTTCAATTATGTCTCCTTAAAAAGATTGGATTCTTAGTATTCCGCATTTTTACCTTGAAGTTGTTTAATGTGTATTACTAAATAAATAAATAATAAATGTGGTTTGTGAACTGTTTAGTTATTTATATCCTAATGCGGTTAGGGGATGACAATGTTACTCAATTATAAATTCACACAATTAACATTTTAGTACCAATGCACCAAATCTTAAAAAATGACAACATCCAACACAATTAAAAAGTCACACAATCCACATTTTAACATCTACATAATTCAATATTTATACGTAAAAAAACTCGAACAATATACCCATTTTCATCCCCACTCGAATCACTACGTCATCTTCTCCTTTGTATGGCACATACACTTCATCATCGTCAGTCAATTTTTTATTACTCTTTGATTTACTTTTCTTACTTTTAGTGCGATCCCGCGTTGCCGAATACAATTTATGGACTCCCAACTCTTTCAAATTTGTTCTATTATGTTCTTTTTTCTTCAACCCTGCCTCTCGTACTCCTTAAATGTTGTAAACATTTTCTGATATAAGATAGGTAATTAGATAATAAATAAGGCAGAGAGAGAATGAAAAATCAAGTTTATCTTTTTAGATTATTTAAGGATAATGATATTACTTTTTTGTGTGTACTAATTTTTTGTGTAAACTAGAATTTTAACTAATGCATGCTTTTGAGTACCACCTCATATATTGGAGCTTGTGTCCCAATACTTGGGGTTCGTTTGATTGCCGTGAAATTGTTTCCCATGGAAAATAATCATTTTAGCTCATTTTTTTACTTTTGAGGTGCTTGATTTTAGATGAATTCTATTAAAAAACTACTTATAAATATGAAAATTGTTCCATGTTTTTATCAATTTTCACAGAAAACAATTCTCACGCACCACCCAAATAATTGATTTCCACGGAAAACTTCGAAAGTAAAACCAAATCACTCTTATCTTTTTCACACATTTTCCTACCTCTAATAAAAATGAACTATTTCTCAACCATTTTCCAACTTTGTAATCAAACTCAACCTTAGTGATTTTTATCTTAAAGATTTAGCATTTAATATGGTATTAGATGTAACGAAAAAAATATGGTATTGGATAACATTGGTGATTTTTTCAATGGTGACGCATGTTTGAATTAATTTGGGTCCATCATATATATCACAAAATAAAATCATAATTGAATAGTAAATAAAATTAATAGCATGAAGTACTTGCACATGCCATGAATTAATTAATACAAACAAACATATCAATAATTCTAACTAAAATTCGCACAAACATGTACACAAATATTTTTATAAATTAATCTTAAAAATATACTACAACAACCAATTCACAATCGGGGTTTTCAATTGGCTCACCCTCAACCTCCTATCACTATTATAAATAAATAAAAATAATCAACAATGTACACAACACGGATCTATATGTAACTCGAGTAATAAAAAATACATATGAAGCCATATACGACGTACCTAGGGCGATCGTGATAGCTGGAGATTAGGACAACGAGTCTGGAGCCAGAGCGGCAAGGCTAAGCTAGAGGTGCGTGGCTAGGGCTAGGGCTTGTGTGTGTGGCGGGTGAAGAATAGAAGAAGAACCGTGGTGTTGATTATTTTTTTGCATCTTTTTTACTTTTGTTTGTTTCTTAAGCTTACAAGAAGCGAGCGGGGAACCTAATATGTGACAAGGGGGAACCGATATATTTTGTGGCTATCTCACAAAGTATATCTTTTGAGATAGACACTAATTTGCAGTCTCTTTAGGTACTTCTTTTTAACACGCGGAATAAAATCCGTCTTAAAAAGAGTAGTTCTTAAGACGGTTAATTTTATTTCTCTCAAAAGGATATTTTAGAGACCCAAATTTTAATTGTCTAAAAAAGGTTCCGTCTTAAAAAGTATTTTTTTGTAGTGTACTCCTAAACAACCTTCCTAGAATTATTGTTATAAAAAATAACTAAAAACATAACCATCTCAAAAGCTTCACATAAACCCCAGCTTCATAAAAAGGCCTTACCCACAGCTTTCAGAAGATCTGGACCCATCATCATCTACATATTTGGGTCCCCAAACTTTCCCTGCTTGGATGGAATACCGAAGTCACTCCATGGAATGATCCGGCCGGATCAGCCTGGGAAAAAACACTACTCCTCCCTGCATGGTGTCGAACATAACAAACCATCTATGCCCGGTCTCTTTGGCCCACATTTTATCCACTACCCTCCTCCACAACAATTTCATGTAGTCCCCAGAAACATGTCAAGCTCTACCGACAGACTATGAAGGACGGGTCAAAGGCCAATGACTCTCCCATAAAGAGCCCAGTCGCATGTGCATGCCTTTCGTCAAATACTCCGTAGGAAAGAAGTCCAGAACATGGGAAGGCACGATTCGTTCCCATCCAACTTGACATAGGAGCCGCTAAGGAAAGTAGAAAGAGGTTTTCTAGAGGCCAACCAACCAAACATACTCGTATTCATCTAGTTCTAGAATGGGCTATAATTCCCCCCACTAGGGTACTGACCATCGTAGAGATCGAGCATCATGCTCCATAAACTAGTTTTTTAGTTCTCGATGTTCGTTCCAAAGCTGATGAAATGACTGGTGAAGAAATTTAGCACAACCGCCAATGGATATTCAGGGGGATTGCCAAACGTAATATCTCAGATATCCACATGAACACTATAATCGAACTTCCTCTCAGAAAATCAGAACGACCTTCTCGCCAAGCATCTAGACTGTAGTAATGGCAGCCAATATCAACTTTGTAGGATTGCACTGTAGGATTACGACGGTGTGACATTCACATAGTAATGTCAACCAATTAAGGGTCTACTAATAGGTTCTCTGCTACTACTAAATGCCTTGCAGTAAGTCCCAAAGCAAAAACTCCAACAAAACTAACATCACAACAACATGTTCAACACACCAGGTTCAACACAATCCAATGAAGGTGACAAGCCCCACTTTACAACCCAAATTTTTATTCCCCTAATCAATTTACCAACCAAACTGCCAAGGCTTTCTTCTATTCAAAAAATTACAATAAATTCATTTTACCCTGTTTCAAATAAATCCCTTCAAAAGGGAAGCTCTTTTTTAAACAAGCCTTAGAGGCCATCTTCTACTCAAACATATTCAAAGATTTTCAAAAACACATTCTCCTACTCTTTCTCAAAATAAAAACTTAACAGAAAATTAAAGTGCATGTAGAGTAAGTGTCGTGCCCCGACTTAATTTTGTTAAACTCAAACTTTTTATTTGAGATAAATTGTCTTAAACAATGCTTTAATTTAAATCTCTAAGGAAAATAACATAAGATTTTTTTTTCCAAAGGCATGTGTAGATGAAAACATAACTGCCTTTACTTATAACTAATAAGTACTACATGACTTTACATAACCAAGATCCTTAGTTTAATAATTACACAATAGAAGTCATGATATTCAAACCATACTAAATATCCGTCACTCCCCCGTTTTAAGGTCCTAACTTGGCAGTGAGCTCCAAACGGTAGGCATACCTGAAACATAACATTACAGGAGTGTAAGCAATATAGGCTTAGTGAATGACCATATAACACCTCTATAACCAAATTGAATAACCATTTTTATTTTGTTTTAATGCTATAACCCAACAGGAATTGTGAAACTCTCGCAAGCCTGGACCCGCCACAGTCCAATTAATCCACCACAGTTATCGGGGACCACCACATCCCTTTATTAGGCCCGAGTACACAAACCTTTAAGTTGGATTAACAGGACCGCCACATCCTGTAGGACCCACCACAGTCCTTAACATTAAATAACATCACTTAACATTTCAATCATATGCATATGTTTCCTAGATACAACATCACTCCCATAAGCATTTTAACACATGTATTGACCTACACATTTCCATATGAACATATGATCATGTATATTTCATAGGACAGGTCACTCACCTTGGATTTTGTGCTAATATTAATACCAAACTACTTCCTTGGTATGGTGGTATTAGTTACTTCCCCACCTAACAAGTCAACGTCATTAGTATCTGAATACACCAATTAACATTAAACCTAGTAATACATCACATCATTTGGTCAATCAGAAATAACTAAGGAGGAAATAAATATGATACTTCACATTTCTATAAAACCCAAGTAATTAGGGTTCTAACACAATTTACATAATTAAATTACGAATTTGCTAGACAAAGTTATGCCCATTTCATTACAGCCTTTTTCCAAATCGGTTCTCAAGAAAAACAACAACACAACTTCAACTTCCTAGAATTCTCATAATTTTTGTACAATATAACTTTCTATGATATTCCACCCAATATTAGTAAACACATTTAATAATACAAATTTAATGTTTCATAATTTTTAGGGCTCATTTTCTATGTCGAGCAAAACGTCAAACACCTGGTATGCATTCTTGCTCCTTTAGGGAAGCTTTTAAACCAAGACTTCAAACTATCACCAAGGGTTCATTCCTTGGTATTTTTATATAATTTTCGGATATGTTATACATGTATGAGTATATTTTACTCTCCAACTTTAATCACTCAATTCCAATAAGTATTCCATGATTTATACCATTTTTAGCATAACTAGGTCAAATTACAACATTAAGGCATAACTTAACATTTTTAAGCATACATAACCTTGACCTTGAGTATAATTCGTGGAAACATATAATAAACATGTTTTAGCATAAATATAAATCATAATCATTAATTTTCTAAATCAAAATGCTTTACGAAAAGATGATGTAAATTTAGGACTTTAAAGTATGCATTTACGATCCTAGCTCCAGTTCTAACTTATGTTCTTAACCCATCCTTGTTCCAAAACAATTCATCAATATGGGTATCATTAAAATATATATCCAAATCAAAAATAAAAACATGATAAGTATAGAACTCATCCATGTGACCAACTTTAATAAAGATGTAATTACCTTACGAGGATTCCTTGATTTATGGAAATTTTCCAAAGATTTATTCCTTAACTTTCTTCTCTTTCTCTCTCTTTAGGAAAAACCCTTGTTCATGGCTGCATTTGCTGAACAAAGGGGATGTTTTATGAAGTTTAAGTCGGCCAAACTATCACCCACCCTCTAACCAATCAAAAAATAGCACATGGTGTGCTAATAAGACAATTGTCACTTAAGGAATGGACATATTTGCCCTTGTTTCGTACTTTCGCTATAACTTCTTGTATGAGCCTCCGTTTAACCCACCGTTTATTGTGTTATAATATTGATTCATATATCTACAACTTTCATAATTTATGTTTTCCCAAAATCATAACTAATACGCCTAATTTGGGCTTCGAACAGGAAAGTAGCAATTTACAGAAAATCTCAAAACTTTCACATTTGGCGACCAAACATTGCCAATTTCGTATCAACAACCTTATTTACTTTTATAAACATAATCATGCATTAAAAACATAATTTATGATTCGTTAATCGCATAACTAATCATATGTTCTAAACATGGTATCCCCGATTATAAGCTCAATTAACACCTAATGTAAACAACACATATATCACAGGAGCATGCATCCCCTAAACATGATAATTAACATGTTTAACACACATAACCAATCTATAAATTATAACTCCTAAGTTATAATTAATCATGTAATTAACCTTCCTAATCATGTTTTAGGGCCTTACAGTAAGCCACTAAATCAAGATAATTAAAAAAAATATGCATCTATTTTTGTCTTTTTCAATATCTTTTCAGGTACGATGCCGCTACATCAAGCATGAAATATGGTTAATGATGAATCTATAAGGAAATACCGATGGGAAAGAACTAGAATTGGATGTCACCTCTCTCCTAGATCAGGTGTACCCAAACTCGAGCACAGTCAACCATTGCATTCGTGCGTGCATACCCATCACCCCAGTACTCTGCTAAGCCATCCCTTAAGGGTAAAAGGTCACCTATATCTCCAATAGATATTCAACAATCCTACCCAACACCACCTTCCCCGCCTCAGGTGTCACCCTCAAAGATCAAACCACCTCTATCTGCGTACCCTCACAGTCAATACCCATTAGCTGCTGAAACCCATACCAATCGGCACTGTCTCTTCCTCTCTCCAAGGAAGTCCAAAAGACTATGCCATTTCCATTTGGAAACCTCCACAACCTTCCAGTCAGCAACCCCCTAAAATTTTGTATAAAAAAATCCCAGAAAATTCCAAAAATTGAAAAATGAATTTTGGAGCATTTCTTTGCCAAGAAAATCATCTTTCAAAATACATATCCCTAGCCGAATCAAAACCTCCTTTTATTCCCAATATTAAAATCCCAAAAGATCAGCACATCTATTACCGAAAACCCAAGAACTTCATCTTCAGTAAATCCTCCCCCCCCCCCCCCCCCCAAATTCTCAAGTTTCCAAAAACATTCCCAGTTAAAACCCTAAAATCTCAAGTCATCTACCATTTCCTTAGTGAAACTTCCAAATACAACTTCCCTAGTGGATCTATAAGCCAATCGAATATCTGCCCCCAACAGCATCTTAGAGAAACACATTCCCCAGTGAAATCCTAGAACATCAACTGTTTCCCCAACGGATATTCTAGACTAAACTTTCTCCGAAACAACCACCATAAAACTTCAGATCCCCAGCAAAACTATCTCCTCTCAAAAAGGACATAATCCTTAGTCGAATGTCTCTTACCTAGTAAAGTCTCCAAAAAGGGTAAAATAAAAACTCCCCCAAAAGCAAACCCTAATATTACCACTAAAGGTCCTCAAAATTCACCTCGACCCTCCGAATTGGTCGCTCTCCCGTAAGGTCCTCATAATTGACCTTAACCCTAAGAATTTATCGCTCTGACTTAAGGTCCTCAGAATTGATCTCGATCATTAGAATTGGTTGCAACCTACTTAAGGTCTTCAAAATTGACCTCGACCCTCAGAATTGGTTCTCCCACGTAAGGTCCTCATAATTAACCTCAACCGTCAGAATTCATCGCCCCATAGTTAAGTTCCTCAGAATTAAGCTCGACCCTAAAAATTGGTCTCCCCCTCAAGGTCCTCATAATTGACTTTGACCCTCAGAATTGGTCGCTTCCACCTAAGGTCCTCAAAATTGACCTCAGCTCGAAAAATTGGTCACTCCCATCTTTAGGTCCTCAGAAATGGCCTCGACCCTCTGAATTGATCATTCTCATCCCTTTGGTCTGAAAAATTGATTTCTTTTCAAAAACATCACGTGGTGTCTATTTAACGACTTTCACTTGTTCCAAGATCACCTGTCGAGGGGCTCTCTAGACACCACATTCTAGGGATCCATAAGTCCCTCTTTATGTCCCTCTAACCTCTCCAATTCACTAAAAAAACCAGGTTATATTGTGAGTACCGATCTTGAGGCCACCAAGCGCTCCCAAGCCCCGTTTAACTCCGATTAAATCCATCGTCACAATGAAAGCTCAATGAATCTTCTAAGGGATCTGAACCCCCCTTCCAATGGTCTACCCTATACGCGAATCAGCATAATGTTTTGGATGAACGGACCATTTTACTACTGAAAACTAATTTGGAGGCCACCAGGAGCTTCTGGGCCCCGATTTGATCCCATTAAACTTCATCGTCAGAGTGAAAGCTCAATGGATCTTTAAAAGGAACTAAAACCCCTTTCCAACGGTCCACCCCGTGCATGAAACAACCTAACTATTCGAATAAATGATCCGTTTCCCCCCAAATACTGATTCGGAGGCCACCGGATGCTCCCAGGTTCCATTGGACCAAGGCCAACTCTTAATCTCGATCGAGGCTAAATGAATCTTCGAAGGTCACTAAATACCCTTTCCAATGGTCAACCCCATGCACAAATCAGCCTTACAGTATGAATGAATGACCCATGTTACTCCAAAAAGTTAATAGGAACTTTTGGGCTCCATTTGACAAAAGTCAACTCTCAGAACCGAGACAAGCTCTTTGGATTGTCGAAGCACCTTGTGTAAGATTTCCAAATGTCTACCCCATGAGCTATTTTGACTTACTGTTTGGATGAAAGATCCATTACCATATGACAATCTTTCATCCAAAGGACCGACGAGCGCTTTTGAGCCCCGTTTGACCCAAAGTCAACTCCCGAACTCGGGAGCAGCCAAAAGGAGTATGGAAGTTTTTTTAAATCTATGAATTACCTTGCTAACGGTATGCCCCGTATGCGATTTGTATTTACGAATTACGATTTACGACCACTTTTTTGGAAAAATCTGCACGAGACTGCCGATTGGCAAGCCCATTTCCCTGCCAATCGGTAGTGTGTCTACGGTTAACCGCTGATTGGAATGGCTAGGGGTATGCTGATCGATAACCCCTACCTTATAAAAACAAGGCATGATCTCACTCTCATCATACCTCAGATCCGTCAATATCAATGATCTCAATAACATTCTCTCACAGGTAGCGAAGTTTCCTTGTGTGAAATTCCTTTCCATATTTAATTTCCACCATTTTCATACCCAATTTAATAAAATCTCATTCTCTCTCATCAAACATTCATCCCAAAATTCAAGGGAGATCATCAAGGATCAAGATCGAACCTCAATTCTCCAAAGAAGGTTCAAATATTCTCCACTCTCTTTAAATTTCTTTATTTTCACATTAGTTACATAAGTTCGAACCTAGTTTTTACTTTAGTTCATACAAAATAACATATCATCCTTTATTAGTTATATTTCACATACTTTATTTTCTATAAAAAAACTAAAAATAAAGAAAAAGAGAGTTACACCTATAAATTCCAATGGGATTATCCACCACAATTTCTCAGAACTCAAATACATTTTCTACACATTCACATATAATAAACTCCTATTCGAACCTATGGGATAAACCCCACCCTTAGCCCGCATGCAAACTATGTGGTTTCAGGCTTAAACCCGACACTTAAGTCCGATTTTCCAATTTCCCAATTTTCCCATTCTCGCATTTGCATCCTTTTTATTTATACATTATTCAATATGTATCATATTTGTTATTCATTTCGGCATTTTACCTAACAAATATTATCGCTCCATTATAACGATCAATATCTTGATAAACGCATACATCGTATTTTTAAATAAAATTTTGGAAATGTTCCTATGGATGGCCTCACTCTATCTTTTCCATGATATGAGTTGGGATTCCGATCTCCATTCATATACACATGCACACACTTCATGGAGAAATTAAGGAAAATAGTAACATAAGCCCATGAGAGACCGAAAGCGGGGGATATGTTCTTAACACCTTTCCATTTCATAGCTTAGCCCCCGAACCTCTGAACTATTGGCATTGTAAGCATTAGTTTGTCTTTGATGCTTCTCTCTCTAGACGGAGACATGTTCTTTTGCCTGTTTTGTGCAAAATAGGCTCGCGACTCCATTTCTTTATATCACCCCACATCGATGACGACTGAAGCACTCCTAAAAATGGTTGCGAGACCTTCTCTCCCTTTCGGAGTGCAAGATCGTGAGCGCTAAAATCTCGAGATGGGAAGAAAGATCCAAGGAGAGGTGGCCACAATTTCCTTACCTGAAAAAGTATGTTTTTCCTGATGTCAATAAAGAAGCACATAAGATCCAGGTAAAGTCTGCTCGGTTCCATTGGTTGTTGGATAAGAATCTCTAGAATCTCTCTTTCTCAGAACCATACTTGCAATGTGTTCACTCAGATAACGTCGATCGTTATGAGATGCATTAGGGGATATATGGAAGCCACATTGGTGGAAATCACTAATACTTAAATCTATGAATGAGTGATAATGGGTGTCTATATATGCAGTGAGGTGCGGTCACTTACGTTCCAAACTACAAAAATATCCATCTTTTATCGCCCCCAAAGCATCTGCTGCCAGCAAACTCAAGACCCTTACAAGACCTTGTCCTTTTGCACAATTGAGACTACGCATTATTGGTCCACTAACCCTTACATCACACAGTGGGAAGTTTCTTCTATTCATTATATACTACTTCTCCAAATGGGTGGAAGGAGAACCACTTACAAGCATCCGAGATTGACTGTATTCATCCGAAGGAACATTACAACTCATTTCGATATTCCTTGTATCAACATAAAGGACAACGGGACACAGTGTCAAAGTTGTCTCTTTTTAATTTTTTTGTGACCAACACAAGATTAAGAATTATTATAATTCGGTGGTCTACCCCCAGAGAAATGGTCAAGCAGAATCTTCCAACAAGACAAACCTCAACGGGATAAGGAAGAGGCTGGAAAAAATAAAGGGTTCATGGGTCGACCATCTTCCCCATATAATCTGGGTATATCAAACTATTCCCAAGGGATCAAATGGGGTAACACCCTTTGCCTTAGATCATGGGATGGAAGATATCATTCCCTTAGAAATAGGTTTGTCAACTATGAAGTCCTCTCTGGTTGACCATGAGCTCAATAATGAAGGTATCGGTAGATGAAATATGATAATTGACCCTCAAAAGATTTCCTATGATTAGTAATAGTTGTAAAATTAATATAATCAGAGGTTATGGAGAATAGTTTAAAGATCGGGGACTACATCCTGAGGAAAATAGTGGTGATGCAAGAAAACTGTCTGATAGGAAGCTCTGGACTAACTGGAAAGTTCCATTCAAAGTTATCAAAGATGGCTTATAGAGATCCTACTATTTAGAAAAACAAATGGAGGGTAGATAAGTTCTCCTCTCATAAAATTCAACCAACCTTAATAAATTATACTTTTAGTTTTGATTCATTTCAATTTTTGAATTATTTTCTAGAAAAAAAATTGTTTGTCAAGAGTTAGTCTAGATTCTCATTTTAAAAACATATGTCTTTATTATGTATGATTCTAAGTATCGCGCAATGAATACTTAATAAAGAAGATAAATTAGTCAAATGGATTGTGTTTGGCATATTATTTCCATATTCTTTTTAATGTCTTCTACAAGGCTAAATGGTTGGTCATAACGACTATAATCTGTTCCTCAAACATGGACACTTCTTTTAAATGTCTTCTTATAGACTGATTGGTTAGCCGACTGATGACCAACTAAAACTAAATGGTTTCGATGATTAACAATACTTAGAAAAATTGTCGATGATAGATATAAGGCTTATGAATAAACCCTAGTCACCTAACACCGATCATGTAAAAATAAATCCTAGATGGGAAATGATACCACAAACAAGTGAATTTTTTCTTTTCAGGATCTAGGCCTAAGGTTTGATGTGACAACATCACCTAAAAGTCCAGAGAGCACACAACACAAGGGAAAGGAAAACGTTAAAATTTCCATTAATACTTAAATTCTTACAATGAAATAAAATCGCAAAATGTTTTATAAAGAATAAGTAATTATTGCCGGATCACTTGCATGCCCAGAGAGAATCATCCTTTGAAGGTCCAATTTCTTCTAGAAGACCATCCATCCTATAAGGCTGAATTATGTCAAAATTATTTCTAATTCTTGGTGGCCCTCTAGGGGCCACCTTATCGGCTAAGTATGGAAGTTATATTAGCTCATTATGGCCATAAAGCCCGTAGTCTCCCAAGTACATTCTTATCAAATTGATCGGAATTTACAGTGTTGTATCCATGAATCACAAAGCTTATGAGGATTATTCTCATAATTAGGGAAGCCAAGATCATACCTATGCCGTAATTTTGAATCCTTGGGCACCTTCAAATTTCTAAGGCCTTGAGCCAACCATTCTTAAAGGTAATGTTCCAAGAATCATTAAAGCAACATAAAAAACTGAGAAGAATATCATCATAACCATCATTCCACACATAGATAGGTTGCTTATGGAATTAGAATCTGAGGAGATCAAGATTCTCGAGTAGGCTTTTAGTGGTAGAATCCTTATCCTGCAAAGACCTTTTTTTCTTCTCCAACTTTTTAGTCAGCCAACCATTCTCCTATTTTAAGGAGGAAAATAAACTTTTGATGGTTGCCTCCTTATCATGCAAGGAATTTTAGGCATTCTCCAGATTGATTGTATGGTAGAGATGTTTTAACTCTCCTAAGTTTAGCTCTTAAATCATTATTCTCCATCTAAATAAGGAAGAAAACCTCCCTTGCTCCTTGGAAGTTAGCTTGTGGAATCAAATTTTGTACGTAAAATAAATTTTGGCAAACGTCTGGTTAAAATACTCAGTCTTTATCTAACTCAATCATATCGTTGTCAAACTTAGTTGTAAGATTATCTAACTCTTCATCATGAATGGTTTGGGTGGAAATAGTCACATCATGGTGGACATAATTATTCTCCATAGCCCGATGGAAAAGTTGATTTATATTCGAGTTTGCCTCTTTTTCTCGTGAAGATGCACCATAACCTAATATCTAATAGAGATCATTAGTATCGTCAAAACTGGAAGCAAGGAGTCTTTCACACATTTTCTTCAAAATCATTATGAGCAGTGACTAGCATGACAAGTCTTACATCAAACTAAAAAGTGCAAGGACAAGTGGTCGGTTATTTATGCTCATCAAAGAGGAAATGCATATAATATAATGAACAAATAAAAGATGAATTAAACATTGAATTTAATTAAATATAGTTAATGGAAAAACCATACATCACAAATAGAAAGGAACTAAGTACAATATTTCCTAATTCTGTGGTGAGCCCTCTCTCCCACCTTCGCCTTCTTGGCAGCTTGGACAATGACAATGTCTTCCAATTAGTTAAATACCTCTTTAGCCTTCTCAGTGTCTTAATAATCTCCAACCTATTCGATAACCTTAGTATCCCCATGGATGTCTTTCACCTTATTGTCATTTTGATATGCACTGACCTACTTTTCTTGATTGGCACCGACATTAGACACCTCAACACTAGAACTAGAATCCTCAAGACCTGCAGACTACTCACCTAACAGCTCCTCCACCACCTCCTCCTTATCTTACTCATCATGTAGGGGAGGGTAACCTTCCTTATGCTCATTGAACATCTCAGAGTCCTTTGTAATGATAGCCTTGACAAGTATATCATCCCAACCACTCATAAAGATAACATTCATGAGGTATCCAATTTTCTCCTAGGCTTTGGCAAAGGTTTCCAACCACGAGTATAGACATCAGACTTATCTTGTGCAACTCTAACCATTGCAGTCTCACATTTGGCCATGGGATCATACATCTTGATCTTCGAATTCCCCGCCTCAATCTTGAAATTTTTGGCATCATACTTGGCTTTTTTTAGTGGAGATGACCTGATTAGTGGACTCTTTGATCTTCGTATGAAGTTCAACATTGTCTAACTTTTGGTGTAGATCCCAATTATTAATAATCGCATGCTATCTAGTCAATTGAGAAAAATCCAAGGCCCTAGTTTCCTTTCCCAAATCTTCATCCACATTATGGGAGGAATTTTTCAACACAACACATTTATCCAATAATTGGTCATAACCAACCATGAACTCCAAAACACAATAGGAAAAGATTGTTGATAGTTTGAAATTGAAAGGAGTAATGAAAGTATAAATATAAAGTAAAACTTATAGGAGCAAGGTTGTGGTTGGCATATTCCACCAAAAGATCATGAGTTAGGCCAATAATAACTTCCTTATCATTGGGAAGGCATGTCGACCCAATCAAGCCACGCACCAGGTCGAGGTGAGCAACAATAGAATGGGCAAAAACATTACCCTTATCAAAATCATTTTCTCCACAACAATAAGTGGGGGAGGAGATCTATTCTTCTATATTTTCTTAGAGCGAACTTTACATCTCTGGTGGGGGAAATACCAATATCCAAGGGGTTAGCATGACCCCAAACTTCACATTTCCTACTCGCTGGACGAGAAAGCTCTTCACTCTTGTTCATTGATCGGGTAGGAGGAGACTTTAGGCCTAGGGTCATAACAATAAAGATTATCACCTTTTCTTAGGGGACACTAGATCAGGAGAAAGTTCAGTAGCAGGGAATAAATGTCTAAATACACAAAGGAGGAAGATGTTACCTCCTTGTTCAAATATTAAAAAATAGAAGCCTCTGAATCGTTCAAGTCAATGGGAATAACTAGATTCTAGTCAACTGGCCTACAAATGAAGTAAGTAATTGAACCCTTATAGACGAGGAGAAAAGAGGATTAATTTGGATGACCACTAGCTCTAATATTTTTCTAAATCACACAGGCTTTCTGAAGACCAATGAAATTTACATCTTTCTCATGAGGAAGTTTCTTCTTACTTTTTGTAATAGAGAAAGGGAGAGAAAGCAATCATAATAAATTAAATAAATAGAAAAACAAAAAGGGAAGAATTAATTATGACTTAACCTATCATCTTCCTAACCTAAGGGAACTTTTTCCCTTCATATTTTTTACCCCTAGGAAGGGGAGTGTGTTAGCAGTCCTTCACATTCACAACATAATCCCAGTAGTCCTTGCTAGAATAAGAAAATTCACAACTAGAGCTCGATTGGCCACCCTCGTCTTTAGATAATAAATATTGTCATGGGTCGATGCCGCTGGTAATAGTACATGACATCATTAATACCTATATTGGTCCCGAACAACTAGTTAATGCGTTGAACCCCCATTAACGATCATCCAAGTATATGGAGTGACATTGTCTAGGACCATATCGATGTATCAAAAAAATTCTAGGAAGGCTGATTAGGAGAGAAAGTCAACCCACACTCAACAATGAAAATTAATGGTAACCAATGGCCTTCATCAAGTTTATAGATATCACAAGGGCCCTCAACTAGTTCTACCATAACCCACTTTGGGATATATTTAAGTTTGAACTTGTCTATGATATTCTCCTTGATAACGTATACCATTACTGAAGAATGATAGTCCGGCTTCCCTCATTTACAATTGGGGTGTGGTCGTTCTACCTCGTTTGATAGAATTAACTTGAACCCAGACCCACTAAATCCCAAAGGTAAGCTACCCTAAAGGGAATCTAAGAGGACAAAATACCCATAAATGATGATGCTGGAAATAGCACCACCAGATGAGGTGTTGATAAGCTCAAGCTAGCAATAATAATGGCAGAACAAAGAGTAAATATCTAGTAGAGGGAGGTGAGAAGAAGTGGAAGAACACTAGTATATAAGTGGTTCAGCCAATCTGTCCTACGTCCACTGTGAGTGTGTGAGTAATTTCACTAGATGAAGTCATTAATAGCCATAAATAAAATCTCTTAAGATTTCTCTCTCTACTGTGTAAACCAACAGATTTTTAGATAGGGTTGCAATTATCGATCCTTTTTGAAAGGTAGAGGAAGACTTCTATTTATAGTGCTTTGGGGGGTGTAATGTACCCCCCAAGCATACAATGAGCATGTGTATGAGGATTGAACCAATATCTTATTGACACCTTGTTGATCTCATGTGGATAATGATGACCAAAATATTCCCCCCACGTGAGGGGAATGATTCGGTTATAACTGAATTGCGACGTGAAGTCTTCCATGTGCTTGTGTACGCTCAGACTTATGACCTCACTTGCTGTACCCTCGGCTTAGCCGAGTACAAGGTTGATGAAGTCCGATTGTGTTGCTTTGTCTTATCGATAACCACGATGACCTCAGCTAGGAAGAGTGGCCGAGGTTAGGCTAGAGGTAGGATGTAACGTCGGCTCAAGCATAGGATGATGTTGGCAATAACCTCACCCCATAAGGTGCTGCTGACATCGACTACTGCTTAGACGAGGTTGGTCAATTGAAGAGCTGACCTTGCGGAAGACGACTTTCCCGGTTGTTGTTATAAGCTTCTTATCAACTCGGTTGTGAGACAGGTCGAGGTTAGTGACCCTGAGTACGAGGGTGAACTTTGGGCATATCAATCACCCCTAGCCCTTAGTATCCTATACGAGCAGGTGATTGAGGGGTATGTAGGTTAGGCCGAGGCTGAGTCTGTTTTGGTGTCTTGGGGAGTGAAGTGAATCTTTGTCACATGTCATTTACTAAAGTGGATTGGTTTTTACCCAATGCATAACAGTTTTATGCGGAACCTTTTGGGTTTAATATGGCAATGATGAGGGTATATGGAGTTGTTCCCTATCATCACGAAGGTTTAAAAGAGTTTCTCTTTCCTCATTTTCTCTTTCTTCTTCCAACTTTCCTGCCTACAGCTTCTGCAACTACGATTTCCTTCAAACCTCCATTGTTGGCTGCGATTGAAGGTTCTTCACCTTTTAAGTCTCTTCCTTCTTCCATCTCACTCAGTTAGGTACTGCTCTTAGACCCTTCATTTTCCATTTCTGGTCATTACTTTACGTTTTTTATTTTTCAGTGAGGTTTTTCTTTTTCGACGAATCTTTCTATTATTCTTGGGTAGCTATAGGATTATATTTGTTGCGCTTGTGACTTTATGGAAATATTAGGTCATCTTGGGGTTATTTCAACCAACAACACAAGATTTTAGACTTCCCGGTGACCTTCCGATCATCTTCTCCGGTGACTCAGTACTTGAATGTTCTTGAAGTTCTTAGTGAAAACCTTTAGGATTCCAACTTTTAATCTTTAACTTTGAGTAAAAAACTGTTTGCCTATTTGCCGTCTTTTAGTTCGAACCTTCAAAGTGTAGTGTTATCTTCCTTATGGTCAGACCCTTGTACCAACTTATAGACGAGTTACCATCTCTTCTTGAGAAGATCTTTAAGAAGACTAGGTAGATAGAGCTAGCCCAAGAGGAAGCTCGTAGGGCTAAGGCCTTTTCCCTCAGACTAATTTTTCCTCCACCCTTGAAGATTATATACCTTGATCCAACCAAGCCTGATGAGGTTATTGCGAATCCTGTACCAATGTCTGAGTCGTCTTCTTCAGACCCTATATCAATGTCTAAAGCAGGTGAATCTGTAGACTCTTTTCAAGAGACCATAAATTTTTCTCCTAGGCAAGGTGGGGTTCCTGAGGAGGTCGAGGTTTCAAGTCGTGCCTCATCCCACTAAGGTGCTAGCACTTCGCGTAGGTCTTTCAATGTTGAAATATTAGGTCCTAGTGTGGCAATTCCCCCTCCTGTTGATGCCATTCCTCTATTGGCTGCCACCGAGGTTGAATTTGCAAAGAGGTTTTCTGGTGGTGCTCCGACAACTGTCCAGTCTGACGCTGCTGAGGGTGGTGATGATGGTGGGGAAAGTGAACTCGATACCTCTGAGGCGGTCGAGTATGAGAGTACCGTCAATGAGTACAACCTTCTTACTTTCAGGAACCTCTATTCCATAGATTCTTTAATCATCCTTAGGAAACCTCTGAAGGATGAGAGGTCCTTCGATGGATGAGATGGACAAATCAGCATTTATGAGTAGATGTTTAAGTTGGGATTTCATCTTCCTATTCACCCAACGACCAGAGCTATACTCTCCCACATAAATCTTACCCCTTCCCAACTATCCCCAAATGCCTGGAGGGTTATGATTGGGGCCATCGTCCTTTGGAGGGCTGTTCACCATTAAGACCTTCCAGTTAGAGTTTTTACAGGTTGTTACATTCTCTCGTCTGCCAAAAACCACCCAACTACTACCACTTCTTATATAGGAAATCATAGAAGAAAATACTCTTGGTTACCCAAAATTTTTACAATCTCTAAAGGATATTTACATTGCGAAACAAATAAACCTTCTAAGTTTTGTTTAACATGAAGACCGAAGAAAAATTGCAACTCCCCCAAAAGCGACATTTGGAATTATCTATGTATAATGTCTGAGAAAGACTTGGCTTTTGAAGGGGAAGTGGATCCAAAAATGATATCGTCAACATATACTTGAGCAATAGTAATATGGTTGTCAAAATGTTTGACAAACAAGGTTTGGTCATTTCCTCCTCTCCTAAATCCATTATCTAAAAGAAAGGTGGATATACACTCATACCAAGCTCTAAGAGCTTGTTTTAACCCATAAAGAGATTTCTTAAGAAGATAAACATGATTAGGATGATGAGGGTCAATAAGCCCTTTGGGTTGTTCTACATAGGTCTCATTAGTTAAAATTCTGCTAAGGAAGGCCGACTTTACATCCATTTGGTAAAGTGTGAAATGTAAATGACATGCTATAGCAAAAGGTAAACGAATAGACTCGAGTCGAGTAACAGGAGCAAATGTTTCCTCAAAATCTATTCCTTTAATCGAAGAGTAGCCCCGGGAAATTAATCTAGCTTTATTTTTAATTATCATCCCTGACTCATCAGTCTTGTTTTTAAAAATCCAACGTGTGCTAATATCCCTTTTATTTTCAGGTCTGGTTAAAAGATACCAAACATCATTGATGACAAATTGAAGAAGTTCTTCTTGCATTGCAGTATTCCACAATGGGTCATTCAAGGCCTCATTTACATTTTTGGGCTCAATAAGAGACACAAAACATGCAAAATGAGCAATATTGCGAAGTTGGGATCTTGTACGAACATGTTCTATAGTATTACCAACAACATTATCTATGGGATGGTCTTTAGAAACCCAGTTAGGTACTTTAGGGGTCTCTATTGGTAAAGACTTTGTTATTTCAGGAGAGTTATAATTTAAAAAGCTTTCGGACTTTTTCACAATAGCTGGACTAGTAGTTTTACTTTCTAGAGAAGTGTCATGTATAATCACATTAATGGATTCCATCATGGTCTTAGTACGCAAGTTGTATATACGATAGACTCTACTATTAGGTGAATATCATAGAAATATAGCGTTATCTCCTCTTGTTTCAAACTTAGTTAAATGTTCTATGTCTTTACAGACATAACATGTATTGCCAAATGCCCTAAGGTATTTAAGATTTGGCTTCTTTCCATACCAAAGTTTATAGGGGGTCTGTTTAGAATTCTTCATAAGGTAGACTCTATTGATAATATGACGTGAAGTACGAACTGACTCAACCCAAAAGTATTTAGGTAAGTCTTTGGCATGTAAGAACTATTGCCATTTCCTGAATAGTCCTATTTTTATGCTCGGCTATCCCATTTTGTTGTGGTGTCTTGGGAGCACTAAACTTGTGTTTGTAACCATTATAGTCACAATATTCAATGACTCCTGAATCTATGGATTCTCTTCCTCTATCACTCCTAATTATATCTACTTGAGAGTCCTTTTCGTTTTCTATACGAATTAAAATTTTTAAAAACATTCTAAAGGTTTCAGGCTTCTGTTTTAGAAAAACAACCCACGTGAATCTTGTGTAGTCGTCAACCATAACTAGAATGTAACTATTGCTACACAGACTAATAGTACGAGAATGACCCATTAGATCCATATGGATAAGTTCTAATGGTTTAGAGGATAGAATATCTTTAACCCTTTTGCAAGATGCCTTAACAATTTTGCCTTCTTGACAGGGACCACAGTTTATGCTCAAAATAGGTTTTATTTTAGGAATACCTCTAAAAATTTCCTGAGAGGACAATTTACTATGGTTGTCATAATTTATGTGACCCATTATGTTATGCCATAATTCATTGACATCCATTATGGCAATGTTACAGACCTTTATACCAGGATTAACTGTGTAACAGTTATCTGCAGTACGGAGTCTTGTAATTATGTATTCACCATTTTCATTTAAAATTTTGCAATTGTTCTTTGAAAAGGTGATAATATGATTGGAGTCACACAATTGTGAAATACTTTGTACATTAGCCTTAAGACCTTTTACTAATAAAACATCTTCAAGAATAGGTAATCCTTCTTTCTGGAGTGTTCATTTGCCTACGATCTGGGATGAAACACCATTTCTAAACAAAACTTTGCCTCTAGAGAAGTTAGTTTTATTTGAGAGTTTTGATTCATCCCTGGTCATATGCTTAAAACATCCAGAGTCTAAGTACTATCCAGACATTGTGTGTTCAACTTTCAAAGCACTGATCACCATGTTACATTTCATCTGGGGTACTATATCATCCTTTCTTATCCAAATTGCTATAGTTTTTAATTTTTGCTTATTAGCTCGTATTTGATAAAACTTGCGAGCTTCAGATTTTTGTTTATACAAATTTTGGGCAATTTTATTCTGTTATAAACATTTTGAGCAATTGGTCGAGAAAAGACTCTAGGATTATTTCTTGATGATTGTCTTTTAGTATTAGATCTTATCTTTGTCTTTCGATAGTTAGAGTTCATGTCTGGTGGTTTAGGAAGGACATAATTATTATGGCCACTCCTAGAATAGTGATAGGTAAAGGAGGGATAAGTATTTTAGTATAGGCGTTTGGAATAGAAACCATCTAAGGAATGTTGTACACATCAGAGTATGAGCAATACAGATTGCTCGCAATAGTTAAGTCTTTAGGAGTGTTGTTGAACATAGGTTTCTAAGTTATGACTTTTGGAATTATTTCTAGAGGGAACAATTTGAAATGAGGTCTCACTCTTTCTAATGGGGGGACAAACGTACTTTGCTTTTTAGTTGAACATTATGCTTAGAGGTACTTGTCTCATTAAAGTTTAACTGCGGCTTATTGTTATCAAAATCAGTTTTCAAGGATTGAAAGTTAGGACAAATTTCCATAGGTATTTTCCCACTAGTAAAAAACTTTATGGTTTCAAAAGGTTTAGTTTGTTTAATATTTTTAGTGCAAAAGCCTATTCCAGATCTATCATCGGAATTGATCTTGCTATCAACAACACAGTCCTCAAAATAATTAGAATTGCTTTCAAATTTTGAGAATTTTTGGAAGACTGTTGAAGCCTTTTCTTTTGTTTGTTCCAATTCTAATAATGATACTTTATATTTCTTTTCCAAAACATTATTGGATTCTGTCAAGTCTTTTAATTTTTGTTCAAAATATTTTATTTCCTCATCATGAGTTAAACTTTAAGACGTGTACTCTTTAGTATTTTGTTTTACTATTTGTTTTAAAGACTCTAATTTCATGGAAAGATCTTTGACAAGTTTCTCTAGTCTAGCGCTTTTCTTGAGGATTTATGTGTAAAGTGTGTGAATGTCAGGAAGGTCCTCATTATCAGAGTCACTAAGTGAGCTGTGCGATGTGTCCCCTATCGATTCAATTTTAGGACTCACACACCCATTGACATTAATACTAAGACGATCACTTTGACTCACACACACACACGATTTTCAGTACTACAATCATTCTCAAGAATTAAGGCAGACATATCAATAGAAGTAACATCAGTCATCGTATGATCAATTTCCTCTTCATCATTATATATTATCTTAGCAAAGAATGACATGCAAGGGTCATAAGAGTTGTATGACTCAGGTTCTTCATTTTCAGAGTCACTTGATTCATTCCAAGTCTGGCATAGCTGAGCCCTATTATGTTTGGGGTGTTTGTTTATGTTAACCCTACAGTCACTAGCCATGTGTCATAATTTTCTACATCTATAACATTCAACATTTTAAGGTCTTTCTGAGGTTTCTTGAGATCATCAGTATTTTGTTTGTTAGGTCTTCTCTCATGAGGTCTATTGTTAGAAGTGATGGAGTAATTAGGTTTCCCTTGTCTAGAAGCAACTTTATTTAAAAAGTTTACAATTTTTTTAAAATTGCTTAGACATAAGAGCAATATGATTATCCAAGTTATCCAAGTCACAGTCCTCATCAGAGTCAAGGTCAAGGTCTGGTTTTATCAACTTAGATGAAAAAACAAGATTAGAATTACCCTCTTTTTTACTAGTCTGGATTAATTGTTTCTTGAATTCTAGTTCCATTTCCACAGTTCTTAGTTTACTACTGAGGAGTTATGGGGTAAGATTTTGATCATGCATTTCCTCAATAGCATATCTTTTGTTATCAAACTTACGTGGAAGTGATCCTAGAATTTTTTAAATAATTTCTTTCCCATCATAGGTTATACTATTTGCATGCAACTTAGTCACAATCTCAGTTAACCTAATATAGAAATCATCAAAGGTTTCAGTCTCATACATGACAAGAGAGTTATACTGTTGGATAAGCATTTTAGTTTTAGCAGTTTTAACTCTCGTATCACTCTAAGGTGCAGTTAAAAGAGTATCCCATGCTTCCTTAGAAGTTGTGCAGGATGAGATCCTCTTGAACTCATGTTCATTAATAGACATAAATATGGCATTCTTGCCTTTATTAATACATAGTGAAATTTGTTTCTCATCTTTAGTGAATTCACTTAGTAACTTCCTGATTCTTACAAGACTTCCTTCAGCTGTTGGTTTAGTAGGAAAAGTGTAGCCATTTTCTATAACTTCCCAGACTTCATCTCCTAGAGTTCCTTGAATGAAAGCAATCATCCTTACCTTCCACTAAGGAAAATTGGTTCCATCAAAGAGAAGGGGTCTGGACAGGTTACCTAGTCTCTCAAATTTCTCGTCCATACTTTTGTTTTGAAAAAAAATTTAGAAACACAGGATCTAAAGGATTTTAAAACATCCAAGCTCTGATACCAATTGAAAAATGCCACTTAAGACGTTTAATACAAAGCTAAACTATTAAAATGGCTCCGAACTTTTTTTTTGAAGAAACTCTTTTAATCAAAACAAAACTTATAACAAGATGTGTTTAAAAACATATCAAAATAGTTTGAATTAGTGTGAACGAGTTATTTCAAATCTAAAGTAAACCAGTTTTGAAAAACAAAACTTAAACTATTAAATCAGCACAACTAAAAAGAAGGTGATGGGAAAATGAAGAAGAACACAATTAATTTTTAAGGTGGTAAAACCCCACCCAATTGGGGAAACATCCACGGTAACCTCTATGTCACAAAATGAAATTCCACTAAAATCAAAGTAACAAATTACAATCTATTTAATAATCAAACCACACAAACACACCTAAACTATGTTCAAATTTGTTACCAACTCCTCCAGATTAGATCTAACTTCTCTGAAGGTTGTTGTTGTTGATGTTCTCTCGAGCTTCGTAACTTTACTTGATTCCATTCTTTACATCGACTCAAACAAGTTCAAGATCATATAACCAACACTTTAAGTGTGGTAGAGTGAAAGTGTAGTGGTGATGTGCACTCTAACATATGCATGCAACACATTTACACTTAATATAGACATAATGACTTAATCAAATTACAAAGTCACTAGATATGCAAGAAATTACAAAATCAATTTAGTCAAAAACTAAAGCAGACTTTTAGACCTTTCAAAATATCCGCAGATCAAGAGGGAATCTTGTTGTGAAATATCCATGATCCTAACACTTTCAGGATTTGAAAATATTATCTAGAAAGTGAACATCCCAATCAAGATCTCAAAACTATATCTTAGTCTGATAGTGTTGAGTAAAATGAAATCAGAATGAAGATTGTTGGTTTAGCATTTAAAAATAGGAAATCACTTTCAAAAATAACCAACAAATAAGATTTATCGAAAAGAGAAATCAAAACAGTAATCTATCTAAGTGAGATGTATCAAAGAGACGAGATCTCAAGTTTCTATAAAGAGAAACTGAAAAAGTCTACGTGATTAAGTTAGAAATATGGTCAAGAACAAGAGAGGATAATTTCTCAAAACACGATCAAAACACTCAGGTTTAAAATCTCAGAAAATTATTTCTGGATTAGGGTTTGACGAAGTTAGGGTTAGGGTTTCCTTTCTCTCTCTTATCTTTTCTCTCTCTTCTCTCCCTCTTCTCTTTTTTCTCTTAAACGTGGAGCTTTCAAAAGTCTCTAAATGCCTCACAAAAGGCTTCTATTTATACTGGCATTTGAAGGATCTGGAACGAAGCCATAAACCAAGGGATGAGATTATAAGAATTTAAATCGATGCAAATCCAAGGGTTCACAGATAGCGGTGCAAAAGTAAATTCTGATTGGATAAAACCATCGCACTTGGATTAGTTCCAAATGCATGCAGAACATTGATTGAAATGATCCAAGGGTCCAGAGTAATGCAAATTTATGTGAGTGAACAAAAACACAAATGGAACCGTTTCCAGAGAAACACGTGTAGGTTCAGGATCAAGACTCGAACGCGTGTTTTTGAGTTTTTAAAAATACAATTTTCACCCACATATGTTTCTGCCGCTTTTGGATTCTACCCATGATAGTTTTCAGGAAAAATAAATATTTGCAAATCAACCCACAAACGTTATTAAGTTCCAATTTTAATTTCCAAAAATCAATTAAAATTCTTAGAAAATATTAATTAAATCCCAAAAAATATTTAAAAATCATATTAGGGGATTTAACTCACACAAGGTCATAATGACAATGAAATTCAATATGTATGAAGTCCTAGTGTGTGGTGTATATGAAAATACCATCAAGAACTTGTAGAGGAGTACCAATGTAGCTAAGAGAGTTCTGAGGCTTTTTGGTTCAACTAGGGGTAGACATAATTTTGTCACTATTTCCAAATTAGATAAGATCGTATATAATATAGACTCAAATGAGTCAAAGATATAGGGTGCTTCAACGTTTTAATGCTTAAGTGTGGATATTATCATATTTGGGCCGTGATCTCAAATCGGGAATCCCATGACCACGCGGTCCGTTCCAACGAGTTACATTGGTCCCTTGCGAGGTGTTAGTATAACTCACGGGGCCGTTTGGGATGTGTTACGGGGTTTCTCCCTCTAACGACTCATTTTCAAGACTAAGTGTTGATATTCTCAAAATTGGGTCATGGTCTCAAACTGGGGGTGCCGTCCTATGAGTTACATTTGTCCCCTGCGAGCTGTTGGCGCTACTCACGGGGCCTTTTGGGGGGGGCATTATGGGCTTTTTACCTCTAACAACATGTTTTCAACCCTAAGTCTATACATTCTCTAAATTGGGCAATGATCTCAAACTGGGGGTCCTATGACCACGCAGTCGGTTCCTACGAGCTACATTGTATTCATGCGCAGTGATATCACCCCTTAAGGTGCCGTTTGGGGGGTGTTTTCAGTTTTCACCCTCTAATGACATGTTTTTAAACCTAAGTGTAGATATTTTTAAATTATCATTATATTCTCAAATTGGGGATCCCGTGACTATGCGGTTGGTTCCTATGAGTTACGTCGGTCCCATGATAGGTGTTCGTGCTTCTCCCGGGGCGGCTTGGGGGGAGTTTTATTTTATTTCCTTTCTAACAACATGTTTTAAGCCTAACTCTATATATTTTCAAACTATCGTCATTCTCAAATCGGGGTCCCATGACCACGAGATCGGTTCTAGCGAGTTACATTGGACCCGTGAGAGGTGTTTGCTCTTATCACAGGACCGTTTAGGGGGTGATTTGGGTTTTCACCCTCCAAAGGCATGTTGGGTAATAAAATCTACCTTTTCTGGCCTTGCCAAATCAAGCATGTTATACAGATCATTGAAATTGTTCAAGGAAGGAGTCCCGGATAATATGATGAATTTTCCCATTTAGAGCTTAATAGAGTATTCCAAATACGACTCCTCTCATTACGAGGAATGTGGCCCTCATCAAGAACTACCAATAGAGGACACTCCTATAATATTTCCCCCCATCATTGATGTTTCTCATTTACAACACTCCTTTTCCCTTTATTTTAGTGTTTCTTCATCGTGATTCTCTCCTGTGAGGGTTGTCAAGATCTTAATCTTCCTATGAGGCCACCTTGTAATATTGAGTTTCCTACACCTCTTTTGTAATGTTACAAGGTGGCCTCATAGGGAACTCAACATTACAAAAGAGGTGCTGGGAATTCAACATTACAAGGTGGCCTCACAGGAAGATTAAGAGCTTGACAACCCGAACGGAGAGAATCATGGCGAAGGAAATCTCAAAGAAAGGGAAAAAGAGTGTTGTAAATGAGAAGCATCAAGAATGGGGGAAATTACTATTGGAGTGTCCTATATTTCTGGTTCTTGATGAAGGTCACACTCCCCGTAATGAGAGGAGTCGTATTTGGAATACTCTATCAAACTCCAAACGAGAAAATTCATCATATTATCCAGGACTCCTTTTTAGAACAATTTCAATGAGCTCTACAACATGCTGCATTTGGAAAGGCCAGAAAAGGCACATTTACTTGCCAAATATGCCTCTAGAGGGCAAAAATCCAAAGGACCCTCCAAACGGTCCCGTGAGAGGCGCAAACATCTCGCATGGGACTAATGTAACTCATAGGAACCGATTGCCTGGTCACGGGACCCCCGATTTGAGAATATTACAATAATTTGAAAATATATACACTTAGGCTTAAAACATGCCATTAGATGGCGAAAAACCAAAACACCCCCAAGCGGCCCTGTGAGAGGCGCAAACACCATGTACGAGACCAATATAACTCGCAGGAACTGGCAACGTGCTCACGACGCCCCCCCCCCCCCCCTAATTTGAGAATATGGCAATAATTTGAAAATATCCACACTTGGGCTTGAAAACATGCCGTTAGAGGGCGAAAACCCAAAACATCCCCAAACAACCCAGTGAGAGGTACAAACACCTCACACGGGACCAACATATGCAAGAATTGACCGCGTGGTCATGGGAACCCCAATTTGAGAAGATGATGATAATTTGAAAATATCTAGAATTAGGTTTAAAAACATGTCGTTATAGGGCGAAAACCCAAAGCACACCCTAAACGGCCTCGTGAGAGGTGTTTGTGCCTCTTACGGGGCCGTTTGGAGGTGTTTTAGAGTTTTTCTCCCTAACGGCATCTTTTCAAGCCCATGTCTAGATATTTTGAAATTAAAGTCATGTTCTCAAACCGGGGGTCCCGTGATTATCCAACAACCAAAAACTAGCAATAAGCCAATAACCAATAATTATCCCGTACGCCTTCTAACCTACTATCCAATAATAAGCCAATAACCAATAATTATCCAACAACAAACCAAAAAAAACCAATAATTATCCCGTACTCCTTCTTACATACTATCCAATAACAAGCCAACAACCAATAATTATCTCGTACTCCTTCTATCATCTAAAATATTTAAAAGATAATGCATATCAATTATATAACTACTTCAGTTAAAGTAAAGAGTACTTGATTCCTGCCATCCAAGAAGGACATTAAATAGAGTCTTCTGAATGTGTGATTAGACCAAATTGATCCTGGATCCCCCAATGTATTCTTTTACATGTACATTTGTTGATTAGTTTCCTTAATACAATCTTCATAAAATCAAGATGATTTAACTTCATTTTATAAACACTGCATCAATGAAAATGATCAACAAATGTATATGTACTGGAACATGTGGAAATTGAGTTGGGCAATTTAATCCAATCAAAAACTCAAATGTCTCTATTCTCAAACCAAGTGTCTTATCAAAGTAACTAAACATTCGACTGAGCATAACATATTATCGAAACATAACTTACATAAATCATATTAAACATTCATAAAAATAACTAAATATTCATACATCAAAGTAAAGCGCTAATATAATGTCAATGTAACAATAGGATACAAATAAGATTGACAAGGATAACATAATATTTTGATATTTAATCTTCCTATAAATCAACTAAAAGATCCTTTAAATTAGGGTTGTCATCAAGTGTTGATCGAAACTCTTTTGGATCCTTTAATGCATCCACTTCAGTAGTCATACCCTTTGGTACATGCACAACAATGAACCGATTTCCATCGTTTATACACTTCGAGTAGAATACCTTCTTTACATTCTGAAAGGCACAATAAAAGGCTTTTCAAATATGCGATCTTTAGTCTTCAGCTTTGGTAAATCTACCATAATAAGTTTGGAGTCAGTATCAACTTTGTAAGCATTTTTTGTATCCTCCACCTTTACCCCGTCACAATAGAATACGATTTCTATGAAATCTAAGTAATCAAGCCTTAGGATTTATTGGATTATCCCGTAACAGGTTTGCAACATATTCTTTGTATTTTTATCGCTTTTGCTAGCAATACAGGTAGTAAAGATACAAATTGATATTCTACTATTTTGCATCAAAATATTTTCCTCATATGGATATGAAATGAAATCAAAACCGTTAGTGAAAAATTTCTTAAACTCTTTCGCACGAAAACTAGGGTCTTGTGCTAGGCGTGCAAGCTTGAAAGATACATCACCTCTTTTTAGAAGCTACATTTATTAATGAATTTGTATCAGGGCATGTTTTTATCACACATAAATAAATAACCACTCACATAAGATTAAAATTTACCTCTTTTGATACCATGCCCTAAAATCAGTTATCGTGCAATTTCTCCTTTGATCTTGGGAAATTTCGTTCTCGTATTTAGATAATAAAATACGAGAATAAGAATTTAGTAGATACTCACTCTCTCCAGTCTTCGACTTCATCTTGTGATTCGAAGACATAATGAATTGATTTCTTGTATTGTAGATTTGTGACTTTCACCTCTTTAGGGTTCCCAAATTGCAATCCTTAAACTCATCAGGTTCCTTGATCACACGTTCTCCATGAGGATTGAACCTCCTCACCTCTTGTTTTGACATATCGTCCCTAGCGTATAGCGATGATTCCACTGTTACGTATTCTTCAGCAATTGACCCTCCAATATACCGTGTATTCTTTACGTAATGTTTGAAGGTTTTCATTAAGTGCTCAAAAGGATACATTCAACGATACCTAACGGGACCACATAAAAAATCTTCATCATATAAATACACAAGCATGTGGATGCTAATATCGAAGAATAACGGAGGAAAATATTTCTCTAATACACAAACTACCTTGGCTAAAGTTGATTTTGCATCTTTAATGTGCCTTGTATTTACCACATTTTCACAAAGTAGGGTAAAGCGCAAACTGATTTTCATAATTTCCTGATGGAGATCTTTTTTTTCAGAAAAGCAATGCCGAAATAATAGAGGGATTAATTGGATCATTACGTGCCAGTCGTGAGACTTGCACTGTTTTAAGTCATTTGCCTAGTAGCTTACTACCCTATGTAAATTACCAAAATAAGCTTTGGAGTCTTCAAGTTAAATAACGTGTCTAATAGGATATTTTTCTCACTAGTAGTCAAAGTGAAAGCAGCCATGGGGTAGAAATTCTTCCTTGTGTAGGATCATTTTTAACCATATTTCTTCTTTATTTTCATAACCTATAGATCTAGATGGGCCTGTTCTCCATCTTTGGAATCAGATCCACCCACACATGTTCCTATCAGATGTTATGCATCATTATTCTCTATGTGCATCACGTCAACTACATGCCTTACACGATGATCTTTCTAATGCGGAAAATAAAACAATATCGATTGCTTAGACCACGACTTCGCTTTACTAAGGTCGTTCAAATCCCCCTAGCTTTATGCTTCGGGTTTAAAAATTAAGGGTGCTTGCCTACATACTTATTCCATGCAGTCACAACCATTATTTTCTCCTAAATCTGCAAACCAAAAAGCCAAGAAGGTGGCGTTCTGCACTCGTGATCGACTCGCAAAAAGTTAGACTTATCATTCCTAAAAGGGTGACTCGTCAACAGAAATCTACAATGACCGGTGTAACTCATACTACCACTATGTTTTAGCCAATAGACTTTAGTTTCCTCATCACAAATGGGACATCCATAATAACCATGAACATTACAACCAAACAAGGTCCCATAATTTGGAAGCTCGTGGATCGCCCACTTTACCCTTGCTTTAAGTGTGAACTCTTCACCCTTATGGGAGTCGAATGCCATCATACCTTTATCTCACAACTCTTAATGTTCTTCAATCAATGGTGCTAAGAATATATCACTATCATCACAAGGAGCCTTCGGCTGGGGTATCAACAAAGTCAACAATGTGAATTCCTTTCTCATGCATAGTGTCGGAGAGAGACTTAAAGGCGCCATAAAAACTAGACAATAACTCTGACTAGTATTTAAATTATAGAAAAGGGTTATACCCATCGGTTGAGATTGAAAGACAAACATTAGGTGATTACTTTGAAAATTCATGGGATTGTGCATTTAAAATTTTCCAAATGAGTGAATCAACTGGATGACGCATCAGATTCCCGTCCACCTCGCATCGAGCATTCCATGTCATTGCCTCCGCATATGCAGTACAATAAAAAGTCATTCTAATGTGGCCCAAGTGGAAAACACTTAAAAACCTTTTGTAGGACTTATAATAACTTGAGATTTTTTGCATCTTTGTCGTCTCCATTCTCACAAACAACATATCTAGGCTCACTGCGTACAGGACATTCATCCTTCTCTTTGTGCTCATTATGGTACAATATTCAATCATAGTTGCATGCATGAATTGATTTGTATTTTAAATCCAAAACCTTCAATCTCTTCTTCATGGTAGGATAATTATCTAGTAACATGTTCTCTTTTAGTATAATATCTTTAACCCACTTAAGAATTCTGGTTACGCTATTCCCAGACAAACCAAATTGACTCTTCAAATTGTGCAAACCAATCATTGCATATAATATTGAGTGATCTCCATCATAATTTTTAAACAACGGTCTAGCCGCATCAGCTTTTAATCACATGTATTCCTGATCTCCTGGAAGGTCAACATTATTTTTTTCATTTAGTTGGCCATAATGCGCATTATCCATATCCATTGGTTGGTAGTTTTGATGGTTGTGGAGTCCATAAGCATCATCAGTTAAGTAGGTAAATGGACGATGTGTTGGGGAATCATGTACCATTTTCACTCGTTGGGGTTTCGTTATGCGTTCGGGTACCGACAATTCTTTTGGAACATAAGGTATATTTTTTCACCATGGTATGTCCATAATTAATAATCTTGAAAAATTACCCACTGTATTAGATGTAACTCAACGTATTCCAATGAGTTATATTTTTGTTCATATAATGGGTGCACGGACACAGAATCCTAACACTTTTAAGATTTTTGAAAGAGTATTTAACACATTCTTAAATGCCATTAACATGATTATTTAAAATTCAATTAGTCTCTCCCATCCACTATTTGTATAGTGGGAAATCTATGTAATAATCTTCAAATTTCAGTCTTGTGGATATAGGTTAAAATTTTTATTACAACTGAAAAAACAATATTCTTACAACTGATGCAATAAAAAAATATTATTAAAACAAAAACAAAACCAATACTCTTAAACTGAAACAAAACCAATATGTTTACAACTGAAATAAAAAACAATGTCACTACAATTGAAACAAAAAAAATGTTATTATAACTGAAACAAAACAAAATATTATTTGATATTTTCCATTAGATAAATTTGCCAAGGAAAAAAAGAGTCTTGATAATTCCTCAATTCCAGCCCATCCCCTCCTTCAATGAACTCAAGTACATCTCCGCAACTATTGTATTATTCATCGACCAATACTTGCCTCAACCATATACAATTGTCGGTTGTGTACTCAAGTTTCGACAACCTTGGAGATGAATGTGCACACCCCAACAACCCTATTATTACTCAGGTAATTGAAATAGTAATTTTTTCCATAGTCACCGTGAGTTGTTGATGATGATCCAAATGTCGTGACAGGCGGAGTCACAGGGATTGGGAATATTGGATGTGGCAAAATTTAGAAGGGGAATGTTGGATGAGGCAGCATTTGGGAGGGGAATTTTGATGAGGCGACATTTGGGAGGGGAATGTTGTAGAAGAATTTGGGAAGGGAAGCTTGAAGGGGGAGGATAGGGAAAACCTTGAGGAGAAGGGTGAGGGTAAGGGTAACCTTGAAGAGGTGGCATTGGGATACTATAATTTTGGAAAAGGGACACTAGTTGCCCAATTTGATTCATCAACCTTCCCAGGTTATTTTTTATATCCTGGACATCCCCATTGGTCTTAAACTATCATTCCTCATTGGATGTCAAATGATCCTTGATCAAATAAAACTCATCCACAAGAGGTGCAGTTTTTTTTGTCAAATGTGAGATAACACCTCTCATCCTCCCCCTTTTTTCCTTTCCAAAGATTTGGGCCAGGGCATCATTTTCAATGTCAAAGCCATCATTAGGGCTTGAAACTGACTGAATGTTGATGGACTCTATTGATTCTAGCATCTCATCCCAGTGCGGCGGGAATTTATTATCTTTTCCCTGTCGAGCATGAATGAATAAGTTGGATCAATTTGTTTATACCTATATATGAACCATCCTTAATCCTACTCACACATTCATTCTTCAAATCCTTATAGGATTTGGATCCCAGCCTGTGGATATCAGTTATTTGTGCCCTATTTTTTTCCCTTTGAAACAACTTTTCTTCGTCCCCTCATTCTCCAAAAACTAATTCCACTGCTCCACTAAACGTTTAACATTGGTAGGCACTTTCTCTTTCAAAGATAAAATTTCGGAGCTCGCTACCTCTTTTGGGAAATGTTTCTTCCAAAGGTTTCTCCTGCATGCCCTGATTATTCAGCAACCCGAGATAGAACCTTATTCTTGAAATGATCCAAAAATGATAAATACTTGCAGAGTTGATCGTATATGTCATCTTTGATGGATTGATCAACCAGGTTCCAATTTTTTGGTCCAACAACCCCCACGTTTTTCCCAAAGACAAAGACCAGGCTTTAAAGTTCAGCACATCATTCCTATCACCCGTCGAGTTATTATCGAGAAGGAAGAACCCAATGGGATTCTTTTAGGTTGAGCGGGAGGCATCGACAATGTTGGATGGGGGCAGTGGAGCAATGGGAATGTTGGATGAGGGTGCCGAAGCAGTTGGACTTGGAGATGAGGGAACCATTGGTGGAGTTGTGTATTTATCACCAATTGGTGTTGAGAATTTGGGTTGTGCATGAGAGGGTGAACCTCGTGGCAGTTCCCCCTTAGCACTTTGTTCCCTTGGGATGTTTCCTTCCGACATTATCTACAAAAATGAAAAACCATAAGTGACTAAAAAATTATAATAAAAAATTATAATTAATTATTCAAGCTTATGACTATATATATATATAGGTCAGGGCTACGTCGGGATTATGTGTGTGAAATATATTTTGTATAACGTCATCCAAGTTTTCTGGTAGGGAAAATAGAATACGGTCGAACAAGTAATCTTGCTGGAAATTAACTCCACGATTTACAAGGTAGTTAAATTATTCGATCTTTTTATTTCCATACCGATAAATACTTGGTGTGCCTATGTGCGTTGTACATGTGATCGTATCTGGGTAGTCCATTTAAGCATTAAAAATATGAAATAAGTTACTATAAGTAGACATATCCATTATCACACAAATAAATCATATTATTTGTACGTGTTATTTGTAAATATGTATAAAATATTGTAATCAAAATAAATTCATGTGCAACTCAATATAAATATATTTTGAAAATGAATTTAGTCCCAAACTTAAGTCGAATGAAAGGCATAAAAATTGAACGCAAAAAATTTAGTCACGATGCTTTCAACCATGTACTACCCCCACATCTTTACCCCCTCTCACAACAAGAAATAATAAGGTAAAAAACTAAAAAAGCATATCAATAATACATCAAATTGTTGCTACACGCACTACCACGTGATAAGTTTCCTCAAGTCGATCAAACGACAAACTACACGGCCTACATGATCATTTTCTCCATAAATTTGTAGCATTAATTTATAACTCAAATTCCTGAAAGAATTGCAAAGGTAGTAACATAACAATTTTAATTTATTGAGGAACCTGAGTGAGGGAAATAAGAAGCGAGAGGAATATGAATTTATATAATACTATAATATTATGGTACCATCAAGAAAGTTACTCATCAAATATATTTAGAGGAGTGAATAGATCAAAAGAAGTTGGAAATGAAATAAGTTGAAAGTGGCATTGTGTACGAATAAGTGGCTCTTAAAATTCAAATTCATGTGAAAGATAATTGACCAAAAAATTATCTCTACTTTCCACCTCTAAAACCACCTCCCTCCACTAACCAAATAACCATTGTCACCTGCCCCGACCAAAAATCTACGTCAAGAGGCTCAAGATGTGTTCTCACTCAGTATTTTGGTATACAATTCATTCATGATCTTTGCAACCTGCCAAAGCCTCTCTATTTCTTCTCCTCTTTTACACAACTTTAGTCTCTATTTCTCTCTACATGTCTATGATCTGTTGTATGTCCACACTGTATAAAAAAAAAGTCACATATCACCACCTAACACAGCCATAAATTGACTTAATTAACTACACATATCCTTAATTGTGTAGAAATGAAAGTTCCACATGAGAGTAATTATACAGTGACAAAGTTTGAGATTATTTTACTTTGACATTTAAAGTCTCAATATTTTTCCTATATATAAACATACCTCTATGATTTTCTGTATTCTATACCATGTGGAGAAGCTATTGTTCCTTTTCAATTCTTACATTTCCATCTGTATAATTTTAAGAACTGGATATAAACACATTGCATATTCATTTGACTTGATAATATAGATCACTTTTTGAAAGAAAATCAAATTTTCAACTTTCAGTATTCAAGTTAATCAAAGTCTATTCATCATGGTTTAGTTTTTATAATTGTTTTGTATTCTCTTTGAATTCATTATTTTTTTATATAGGTCCTGTAGGCAGTGGCTGTATGATTTGTGTTGACTATTGGTGTGTATATATATATATATATATATATATATATATATATATATATATATATATATATATAATTACATTGCTTAATTGTTTATATCTAGGAAAGCTTTACATGTATATTGTATTGTGTGTATTTTTCTAAAAAACTTGTAGCTTATAATATTTTATAGTTAACTTTTGTATTAAATCTTAGATTAATTGGTGTTATGCATATGCTAATCCTATATTTTCTCTATACACATCCTAATCCCATTAACAACCTGAGACATAACGTCAATGTGTTTCAAGAAATATTTCCTACCATCGGATTCTCTATAATTTATTAAGAATGGTGCATACAATTAAACTATTACGTGTATTTCCACTCAACTTACACATTCCAGGTATGGTTTGAGGGCCTGATTTCCCATTCATTTACCCATGATTTTACCTTCATCAAATAAACTTCTCAAAACCTACATCCAAAATAATAAAATTCTTATCTCAAAACTTTCCGTCTCCTTCACTGACTTATCTTCACACCCTCTCTACAAATCGATCCTCACCCTCACCCTTTTACGTCCTCAAATATCTCTCTTTTCCTTCTACATTTTATATTATTGGACAAACACCAAGGATGTTTATATTGTCCAGAATCAAAAATATATCACACTGTGTGAAACCCAAAAATCTTCAAAATACTTTAAAATCCAATGAATAAAAAAATAGATTTAACAAAAATATTTATAGGACACCCATAACATGTCAAGTATAATATGAACAAATCAAGGATAACCCCTTTTCTCTAGAATTCTAGAATTGGTATGTGAAAATCAAAATATAACACTGAACAACAATTACTACAAAAAAATGCCATATGATCATGGAAATGAAACACTACGTATATGAGCATGTGTAACACATATATTCACCCCAATCCGATACCCAAAAATAGAACATGGAGATACAAATGTTAAAAAAAGTGCATATATGAATATTATCAAACACCTCATATGCAATTTATTTCATTCCTGCGATGTAGTCAATTTTACAGCAACCTATGTGTCCTTTATACTTTATTGAGAGAAAACCTATAAGAGATTCCCATAAACATCCCAACAAAAATACATACAAACGTACATATATGAATATTATCAAACACCTCATATGAAATTGATTCCATTCCTGTTATATAGTCAATTTTAGAGCACCCCGAGTGTCCTTTATACTTTATTCAGAGAAAATCTACAAGAGATGCCCATAAATATGAATATCCCAACAAAAATACATTCCTGTAGAAGAGTGTTGTTGATTGTTGCAATGAACATGGGTTGATTAAGAATGACATCTTCATCGACTAAATGTGTATCTTGGGGTTTTTTGTTTTCGGTCTTCATAGATGGATATTGAAGGAAGAAAGCTGAGGGGGTTTGGATTTTTGGTGTGTTCGTAGGGGGAGAGAGAATGAGAGACCTAAACAGAGTGAAATGGAGGGTACAAGTGGAATTTCACATTATATAAGGTTATGTTGGTCAAATGATCATGCCAAGAGATATAGCTTCTTTTTAAGTAGTAGAGATGTGTGTCATCTATATAATGCTCACTAATAAAATAGTTATGTCTGTGGTCCAATTGCAACCTCTCCAGCTTTTGTTTGCCAGTGATTATCACCGTGCCTCATTTTTTCTAAGAAAAATATACGAGGGCATGAATATGAGTCCTACGTTTAAGGTATACGTGTATATTAGTTTGATTAAGGTTTTGATAATAAAGAAAGGATTTTCAGTATATTAGTTTGATTATGGTGCGGAACCTAAAATACTCAATTAATTTTAAACTCTAAATAAATACCAATCCCTAAATGATAATACCCTTAAATAATGCAATTTATTTTAGTCCCTAAGTAACCACATTCAGTCAATACTATTAATAATCAATTAATTTCAAACTCTAAAAAATTTCAAGCCCCAAATGACAATACCCTTAAATTTCGCAATTTATTTCATTCCCCAAGCAACCACATTCAGTCAATACTAATCATGACAATACCCTTGAATATTGCAATTAATTTCAAACTCTTAATAATAATTCCCAATAAATGTTAACAATACTTAATAAATAATGCAAAAAATTTCAATCCCTAAATATAGCATCCCCTTTCTTGAAAAAAGAGTATACACAAATATTCACACATATACACACACATATATAGACGTACACACACATACACAGATATATACACACATTCACATAAATATACACACACGTACATGCGCATATACACACACATACACACACAAACACATATAAACACAGAAATACACACACATATACATTAGGGTTTAACACAGAAAAAAAAAATAAGGTTTACCTTTGAGATTCAGATTGAGAATGCCGATCGCTGAAGGGGGGGGGGGGATTATTATAACGACAATGGTCATGTCCTAGATCCGTTACCTATTGACATAACCCTTAAATGTTTTCCACATCAGCGCGTAGGCAACCATGTGATCATGGCCCCTAGTCGTGACCCATGCACATGAACAAATTGAGATGTTCATGGCTCAAAGTAGTGTCCCATTATGTGTGTATAGTGGCATTGGTCACGACCCTTGTCCATAACCCGTTCGTGACTAAACTTGAAGGGAACTTTGGCAAAAATTTGGCGCCATGATGGTCACGACCTAAGGTTGTGACCCAAACTGGTCAGGGATTTGGGTCGTGACCACTTCCAAGAGAATCCATGACCACAGTGGGTCATGGATATGGTCACACCAAAGTTTAGGTGGTCACAGCTTTGGGTCGTGACCTCCTAAGGGTGACCATTTGCAGGATTTGGTGGAGTGAGTGATCACTTTAAGTACTTAGTAAATTTACAAGATTTATTTATAAAATTCCAATTAAATAGGAAATAAACCGCATGTGTCCCTATATTGATACTAGTTGTGGCCAAAGGCCCGATTTCCAAACCATGATTTTAGTAAAATGATAGAGCTCTAACGGCATTGGTTGCCCTCTAGGACCTTACTAGCTTCCTTTCCAGCATCTCTACTCGCTGTATCTGGGGGCGGGGTGAGCGAATGCTCAGTAGGGTGGGTAATACTAAGCTATATGTTTTCTACAAAATACTATGCATATAACATGTATTTTAATCAATTCATGAAAACTTTTAATAATTTAGCTAGTATTAATGCAACTATCATGCAATGCACTCGAGCGATGAGCTCATACTCACACTCAACAAATTTCAGCATCGGGTCTAGAGACTAATTAATTATATTTTGTCTTTTAGTCTCATTTATCACATTTCAATGTGTTGTCTTACCTTGTACATTTCCAAGCACAACCATTATCAAATTCAACTTTCTTATTATCTTTTCTAAGAATCTTCCAAATGTCGACATATTTTAACGTGCTCCACACGGTCAGTTATGGTATCATATGCTTTGGACAATGATTTTGGGTCTTTCTCCCCAGGACTCCAAGACCTCTTTTTAATTATTTTGGTGTCATCCAAGTCCAATTTAATGTGTGCTAATATTTTATCTAATGTCCACGCTATTCCATCTTTGTATCATTTTTCTCATACTATTATTTAAGTCATTCGTTCATTTCATCAACGTGCCCTTATTCACTTATCCATTTTCACGCAAAATTCGATCGATGAGGTCTAAGAGGTAGTCCAACCACTAGGACCCTCATTTTTGTCAAAATCATCATTTTGACCGTTTATCATAATTTTTTTGAAAAACATATTTAATTTCATCTTGTCACTAGAATTTAACTTTCCTCTTCCAAAACATCCCTTTTTATGATTTTATGTCAAAAATCATGTTACGATTTTATGTTTTGCCACATAAAATATAATTACTCATTCAAGAACATTTTTAACCAAATGTCCATAACTTTTCCCTATTATCGCATGTGACCCCAAATATTATTTTCATTCATTCTAATAATATTTAACACAATTTAGTGTTATTTTTCTACATTTACTCATTTCATCATGAAACCCATTTTAACATTCTTAAACAGGTCTAGGATATCCTCATTTACCTTACTACATGATTTTACATTTGTGAATGAGGAGTTTAAGCCTATAAATACCTTAACCTACACTCAGAAAATTAAAATCACGGGTTTATATATATTTATATTACTTTCTTCTAATTTCAAGGTAAAATGCCATAAATTTATAAAAAGAACCTTCTGGGGTTTTGTCTTGTTAAAAACTCCATTTTCCAAAACTACAATATTTTATCAAATAACTTATTTTAGGCGTTGTAAATCATATAGCATTTATCCTACATAAATTCCATAGCTAGAAAACATTGAAACTTTGGAAGATAAAATCCCTTCCTTCGATTAGAAGAGGAGAAAAATAAAAGGGATGACTTGAAAGCTCCTAAAAAGTCTTGAGCTCCAAGGCTCCAAAAGATAATTTAAATGACTCTAAAAATCCTCTCTACAAGCTTTGATCCACCACTTTTTTCCTTCACAAAATCTAGAAAATGGTAGAAAATAGCTTGGAAATGCTGTAACTTATGATTTAGAGGTAGTGCAAGGCTTGGTTATAGAGGATAATGGATGGAGAGGGAGAAGATGGGCGTAGGGAACTTAGAGAGATAGATATATATGTTGAATATGGTGAGGGAAAATACCCTTACCCCTCCTCTTACAACCCAAATTAACCCATTTAAAATCATTTAAAAACTCTCCCAAAACAAATGTAACATGTTTCGGTACATCCAAGTCATCATAAGTTGACATGTTACCCGATCAATGGTTAAAAACATGACAGCACACCAAACTCAAGCGAATTGACCAATTTTTGCCCATCTCGTTCAAACGAGAATGGGTACTCCTTCAAACGAGAATGAACTCTCGTTGAATCAGTCCTTCGAATGACCTCCTAACGAGGTTGTCCACCCATATAGAGGTGAGTCATTGGATTGTCGCTAAATGTCCACTTCGAACGAGGTGGGATTTTCATTCGAACCACTAGTATTCTTGTTAGAAGGAGACAAGGACCTTTTTTTAACGACCTTAAGTTCATTTGATCTACCCATTTTTTTTAAATCTCAAATTTCACCCAATCATTTCCGCAGTTAACATCAAGGCTAAAAGAGTAATTGAATGTAGAGATAAAATCCCATATATTAATAATCCAAATCCCAATTATTTCACACGATTACAAATTACATGGGAAAGGAATAAAATATTAGGTGCTGGTATTACATTCTCCCCTCCTTAGGATATTTTGTCCCCCAAAAAAGAATAGCTAACTAACGAAAGAGTTATGGATGCTTCTCCCACATCACCAACTCTTGTTACCAAGTCGCACCTTCAACACCTTGAAATTCCTTGAGAATCTTGACCAACGTAATGAACTTCTTGCACAAGAACTAGTCCTCGTGGTCAAGAAAAGATATCGCCCGTGTGGGTAATTCGACGGGGTTTCAATTGACGACATGAGGAAGGTTGTGAAGATCATTCTCTACCATGGAGACATGGAACAAATTATACACTTGGGATAACTATGAAGGCAGTGCCAAACAATGTAAAACTTCCCCAATTTGCTGATTAATCTCAAAGGGACATATGTACCATAGATTTAACTACCCCTTATACTCGAATTATTAACTACCGATTCTTGCTCTAATCTACACCATCACATAATCTCCTACCCAAAACTCCAAGGGTGCCCAAAGATGATCAGTGTAATTCTTCAACTTACTTTGTGCCATCATGATTCTCTATTGAATTACCCGAAACTTTTCCATTATCTCTTGTATCAATTTCTAATTGGTGAAATGCTTCTCATCCACCTCAACCCAACAAATCAGAGAGAAGTATGGACTCCCATAAAGGGCCTCATAGGGGACATCTCGATGCTTTCTTAATATCTTTTATCGTAGGCAAACTTCGCCAGATGAAAATTTTCTGCCCAACTGCCCAGAAAGTTGAGTGCACAGACTCTCAACATATCCTCGAGGATTTGTATAGTTTACTCTGACTACCTATCTCAGTAATTATATTCATATCGGTACTCAAATCCAGTAGGAACTTCTTTTAAAATCAAACTACAAACCACGATCTCCATCTGAGATGATCGAGAGTGGGATACTATGAATCCTGACTATTTCACTAACATACAATCTTGCCATCTTAGCCACGCTATTCGTGAACTTGATTGGAAAGAAATGTGTAGACTTATGAGTCGATATACTATAACTCATATTGCATCATGACCATACTCAGACCGTGGCAATGCTATTATGAAATCCATTATGATGTTCTCCCACTTCCATTCTGCTACATGTAGTGGTTGCAACATCCATGTTGCCTTCTTATGCTCAACTTTTACCTGTTGATAAGTGTAGCACCTGGCTACATACGTCTCCACATCTCTTTCATGCCTAACCACTAGAAATACCTACACAAGTCCTTATACATTTTGGTATCTCCCAGATGTATGATGTAGTGTGAGTAATGGGCCTCTGCCATCACCTCCTCCTAAATCTCCTCGATAATAGGGATAATCAACTGACGTTTCTATCGTACCTTCTCATACTTATCCACGGTAAGGTTGTCTAGCACTTACCCATTCAAAATATGTTCCCGGTAATGAGAAAACTTAGGATCACACTATTAGGCATTAAGGACTTTATGCTGAATGAGTGGCCTAGCTACCACACCCCCACAGGTACGCCATGTTATAACCCCATTGAACGTGCAAATAACACTTGAAATTCCCCAAACAATTTCACCCGATGACATCGCATTGCTGCAAGGGTGAGACTGGACTTCCTATAAAGAGCATCGACCACCACATTGGCCTTATTGGGGTGATACTCCAAATATATAAATCGTAGTCCTCCATCAGTTCCATTCGTCGCCTTTGATGGAGATTAAGGTCACGTTGTGTGAAAATGTACTTGAGTCTCTTATGATCGGAAAACTTCTCAAACCGTTCCCCATACAAATAATATATCCATCTTTTGAGTGCAAAAATTGTAGGCGAAAATAGTGTAGCTTAGTCTTAGTAATTGTTTTATTTGTCACTTTGGCACATTTGGTGTATCCTGTTACAAATAGAGACGTGCCCACACGATGAACCAAATCTCCAAGGTTTAAGACTTGTTGACATTATAAACGTATAAATCATTTCAGACTTTAAATTCATTTACATTAATATTTCGATGATCTTTTATGAAAGTTTTTACAAAAATTGAGGCATATTTTTTAGCGTTGAAAATAAAATTTTATTTTACCTCGTTTAAACGAGATGATAATCTCGTTCAAATGAAAAGTGTTTTTCATTCGATTCCTCACTTAATTATTTTATCAAATGAACATATAACAAGGGTGTTTTGTTAGAATTCGTTTGAAGCTCATTAGAAGCTTGTTCTGAAATGATTGGAGTTTCGTTTCAACGAAGTATGCTTTCATTCTAACGAGCTTCCATTCTCGTTTGAATGACCTTTACTTTCATTCGAACGAATTTCTCCACCTCAAAATTTATGTACAACCTATAAATACCTTTTTTGAAAATATTTTAAATGGGTCTTTTAAAAAAATGCAATCGGCATATTTATTACAAAAGTCGTCAAACTTTTAGGTCAAAATACCCTTTTGATTCATAAAACATCCACCCAAATATACTTGTGAATCCATTTAAAACCTTAAATTATTTCATATCTGATTTAATCTTATGGACGAGGATCTCTACTTCCAACCTTGTGAACCCGTATGGATAATTGCTGAAAAATAAGGCTGATCAGTGGATACCGTGGGTGAACTGGCACCTACGGATTACTCTAGATCTTAGTGGTTTTGTTTAGAAAGTTTTTTAATAACTCATCTTATAAAACTATCTAAAGTTCGAAATATATGTTTTTCCCTGAAAAGGGATCTTTCCTCATGCGTAGATTATTTTATATATTTGTAACGATCATCATATGCAAACCTAATTTAATCTAAGATTAAAATTTGAAAAAAAGGATTTTTATTTGGTGGCATTTAATTACATAAATAAATTTATTAAGAACAAGAGCACTCTCAAATTGGTATCAAAGTCGGTTACACCAAATTATCGTGTGATCCCTCTTTGTAATTTTTTTTCTTTGATATCAATATTTTTGACAAATTATTCATCTTGAAAAAGATAGGACTTTAATGGATAATTTATATAATCGAATTCCCATCTTTAATTGAACCAATTATGAATATTGAAAAGAAATAATGAGGTCTAGTCTTAAGTCTATTAATGAAGGCGTTTGATTACTCTGTGAAAGAGGGTGGGTGGACACCAAACAATGTTACTGTTGAAAATATCATTGGCCCTAAATCTATATCTCACTGGATAAAGGAGGACTTTAAATGGAGAAACTTTAATTCTCACAGTTTGAGTGCCATCTCGAGAGTCGTTACCCCTAGCGAGTTCCAACGTATTGTTACATGCACCACATTTAAAGAATATTGGGATACCCTCTTACTCACTGATGAGGGTGTTAATGTTGAAGCTTCTAAGATGTAGAATCTCACCACATAATTTAAAAGATTCACTATGCTTGAGTCTGAGTAAATTGATGATTTCTATGCGCGACTGTCCGATTTTGTTAACTCGAGTTTCAATTTTGGTGAGATAATTATTTAGATGAGTGTAGTTAAGAATATTTTGAGATCACTTTCTGCTCGCTTTATTACTAAGCTTAACATACTTAATTCATTAGGGATACTAGACACTCTTACGTTAGACGAACTTGTAGGAGACCTTCAGATATATGAGATAGATATGTTTCTTAATTTTAAAATCTAAAGATAAGGGAATTGCACTTAAAGCCCAATCCAAAAGGAGAGAGGAAGGGTCATTTGATTCTGAGTACGAATTTAATTTAGATGATTTGGACCGTTTTGCTAAAAATTTCAAGAAATTTCTTAAATTTAAAAAGAAAAATACTTCCAACGAAAAGAAAAGTTTTTAGAAAGATACAAAAAATATAAATCGAGCAAGAAATTATTTGAACAAAAATCATTATTTCTCAAAAAAGACAACGAGAGATGTTATGAGTGTGAGGAAAAGGGTCACAAAGCTCATGAGTGTACGACTAGGCCAAAACATTAAGGAAAAGGCAAAGTTTCCTTAAATGTCACGGTTAACTATAGCAAGGTCGAGTCAGTGAGTTCGGGGGATGAATCACCACATGTATGTAACTTCACCGCACTCATAGCTAGTCCTGTTAGTAAATCTAATGAACCTCGCGACGATGATGAAACAACTAAATATGAATACCTTAATAGTGAGTCTAGTTATTCCTAGGAGAGTGAGTGAGAGAATGTTTAAAGTGAGAGAAAGAGTGACCTTCCACGCGCCTATGCTGATCTTTATGATTAGTCCTTTAAAATAAAGAAACAAAATAAAAGGTTAGGAATGAGAGTCTTAGAGCTAGAAAAAGAGTTGAGAGAGGTAAGAGAAAGTTATTCCTCAATGAAATTTTTTTTGAGAGAGATAGTTTGTTTAGTTGAGAGAGAGAGAACGGGGACTTGACCAATTAAGTGGCTGGTCTTATGAGAGACCTTCAAGCATCCGTGGAGACTCGTGAGATATTTGAGGTCCTTGTATCCCAACTCGATAAAGATCTTGAACTTTCCCAAGAGGTTAAGGTAACTATCAAGGACACATCGAAGAAGGTAGGTAAGAAGATCCTTAGTCCCACTTTAGGTTTTGGTGACATGCATGTAATTGGTTTTGAGAGATCATCTACTTCCCATACCGCACTGGACCGATTCCTGAATTTGTGGTTAATCATTATGGCCCTCATCATAAACCACAAAAGAGAGTTAAACCTAGAAAAGTAAATCGAGGTAGATGTAAACCTATCTATGATTGCACCTTTTGTAAAAATATAGGTCACCTTAGAGATGTTTGCTATAAATTAGGTATAACTAAGAGAAAACATTCTCCCATACACCACTTTAGCTATTTTACTAGTCTTAGATAGCAAGTTGAATTTCTAGTCGTAACTGCGCATAGTTTAATGGAATAGTTTTAAAGATGTCTTTGTCGTTTGAGAACGCTTCCAAAATTTCGACTAGAGTTAACAACGATGAAGACAAATAAAAGGTTACTGCCATTTCTGTACCCATGCGAGATGACAAAGACTTGTTGTTCATTTTTCTATCAAGGCTAAAAATACTTCCCAATGGTATTTTGATAGCGGATGTTCTGGGCATATGACTGGTGATTTCTCATTTTTTTACCAAACTTAAGGATCGCAAGGAAGGTAAATTCACCTTTATAGATGGAGTAAATATAATATTTTAGGATGAGGTAGTGTTGAGATACTCAAATTTCCTAAGCTAGATGATGTGTTGCATATGAAAGGGTTGAAACCCAACTCAATTATCATAAGCTAATAGTGCGACACAAACTTTATGGTAAAGTTTTATCGTTCTGAATGCAATGTTTATGTCTAATACATTGCCCTCATATTTTATTTATTTTCCCCGCATGAGTTGTAATAAAATAACGACATTGAGATTTGGAAGATTATGACCGGGTTTTTATTCTTATTTGACTACTTTGAAGGTTCAATAATAATTATTGAAATTGTTATTAATAATTGGAAGTTTGAGAAAAGGAAAAAGAAGAGTCATTTTAAGCTCGTTAAAAGGCAAGAATCAAATGAGATTTAGGTCATGTAAGAAGCAGGGGTTCGAACAAGACCCCACTGTACAACTTTCAAATGGCTCTTGAAGGTCATTAAAATAAATAAATCGAGCAAGACGCACTTGTCATTCAAACGTGGGTCAATGTCATTCGAACAATGGGCTTCAAAAATTCAGGATAAGATTGCACTTATGCATTTTCAAGGTTCTAACCCTTGGATCATTGAGTTGTCAAGCCCATAATGGGAAAATGAGTATTTTTAGTGTTTTAAGGGTTTTTATAAGGGTGATTTTGGTTCATTTGGGTCATTTTGTAGTTTGAAGAAGAGGGAGAGAGGGAGGTGGTCTTCCACCATGTTTGGACACCTCTATCCACCATTAGACTATATCACCACCTAAGTCCCACCTTGTTCTTCTACTATCCCACCATAATTAAGTCCACAACACCCATTTCCTCCATTGTTGATTGAAGCTACACATTTGTGGAGCTTCTTAAAGATTGAGATGGAAAGTTTCATGGAATTTGAAGAGATTTTGAAGGGAGTTTTAGATTAGAAGGTTAAATGGAACAAATTTGGAGCATTAATGGAGCATAAATTTGGTAACCCCTTGATGCCACCTTTGAAGGTGAGAGTTTCTCCTCCTACACCAACTTTTTACCACTATTTGGAGTCTTTAGAACTAGGAAATATATCCAAAGTATTTAAGACTCTATTTTCATTATTAGTAGTCTTGTTGTTAGATTACATAAGTATAATATACATGAAAAATGATGGTTTCTAGTGTATTAATATTAAACATTTTTATGGAATAAAAATATTGATAAAATGTCATTCTGTTGGAAATAAGGATGAGTAAGTATTTCAACGTTTTAAAGTATTAAAATTGTTATTTTAAAAAAATGCCTGTGAAATAAAGTTTCTTACAAAAAAGGAGATTTTTTGGGAAATGGACATTTGTTAAATTTAGAGAAATTAAAATATCTTTATGTCTTAAAACCATAATTTTGCAAGTATTTTAAATTTCTACAATGAAACGTCTGATTAACCCATTTAATAGGACTTTAGGAATTAAAATCCATCCTCTCATGCATGTAAACTTGTAGAAATTGTTGGGTTTAAGCAAAAAGTAAAAAGAGTAGAAATTCTAATCTTCAAAGTTGTGAAAAAAATAAGGTTGTAAGACTACATGTAATGATAAAAAGGAAATGGTATTGTTTTATAAAACTTATCATTAAGTGTAATTAGAATTCTTGAATAAAGAAAGAAAAGAAATGTCTAATTTGGAAATATGGTTAGTAAAGGTATTAATAAGTGCTAATGGTAAAATATTGGGAAGTTTGTGTGTGTAGCTTAATAATGTTTGGAAGATTAACAATTATGAATTTGGTAGGGAAATAATGGAATACAGGGGTTTCCAACTTGAGAAGAATGATACTCAAAATGTCAAAAGGGTGGTAGTGGAGGATGCATCTAGTAACCCCTTGAGGCCACCTTTGAAGGTGAGATTTTCTCCTCCTACACTAACTTTTTACCACCATTTGGAGTCTTTGGAGATGTGAAATCTAGTTGTAGACATACCTTGTGCGCGTTTCCCACTTTCCCGGGGGGTGGGGGGATAAAAGGTCTCGTGCCCTCTTCCTCTAGGAGAGCTTTTACCGTCGTCGATGTGGGGTGATGTAAAAAGATGGAGTCGCTAGCCTATTTTGCACAAAATAGGCAAAAGAACATGTCGTCGCCTCGAGAGAGCGGCATCAATGACAAATTGATGCTTATGAAACAAAATAGTTTAGAGGTTCGGGGGCTAAGTTAAAGAATGAGAAGGTGTTAGGCACCCATTCTTCCCTTTCAGTCTCTCATGGGATTATATTACTCTTTTCCTTAATTTTTCTTGTTAAGTGTGTATGCATTTATATATAAATGGAAATAAAAATTTCCCAACTCATATCGTGGAAAAGATATAATGAGTTCATCCATAGGAATGTTCCCAAAATAATATATAGAAAATACGATGTGTGCGTTTATCGAGATATTGGTCGTTATGATCAAGTGATAATATATGTTAGACAAAACATCAATATGGATACAAAATATAATATGTAATGTATAGAGAAAAATGATGAAAATGAGAAAAATGGAGAATTGAAATATTAAAAAATTAGAAAATTGGACTGGAGTCTCGGGTCTTAACTCGAAACACCTATGTAGATTATAAAGGCATAAAAGTACACGTAGTTCACATGTGTCATAAGGGTGGGGGTTATCCCATAGATTCGAATGGAAATTTATTATATGTGTGTGAGTAGAAAAGGTATTTTAGTTTTGAGAAATTGTGGAGGATAATCCCATTGGAATTTATAGGTGTAACCCTCTTTTTCTTTGTTTTGGGTCTTCTTATAAAAAATAAAGTCTGTGCAATATAAGTAATAAAGGGTGAACTATTAATGTGTATGAGCTAAAGTAAAAGATGGAATAAGAATTTATGTAACTAATGGAAAGATAAAGAATTTAAAGAGAGAGAGAAGGATTTTTGGAACTTCTTTTGAGATTTGAGGCTTAATCTTGATGATTGATGAGCTCCCTTGAATGTTGAGATGAATGTTGGATGAGAGATAATTATATTTTTCTAAATTGGGTATGAAAATGATGGGAATGAAAAATGGAAGGGAATTTCACACAAGGAAACTTCACTGATTGCAAGTGAATGTTGTTGAGATCACTGATATTGATGGTTCTAAGGTGTTCCTTGCTGATCAGATCATGCCCTCTATTTATAGGGTAGGGGGTGCTGATCAAAATATACATATACCTTCCAATTGGCTGGCAACCCTAGACACTTCTATTAGGCAGGGAAACAGACCTACCGATCGGTAGTCCCGTGCATATTTTTTTGGAAAAATGGTCATAGAATTCAGTTCGTAAATAAAAATGATGCATGGATTATACTCTTAGAAAGGTAATTCAGAGACCTTAAAGAGTCATTTGGGCAGCTCATAGGTCTGCGAGTTGACTTTGGTTCAAAAGGGGCTCGGAAGCGCTTGTCAATCCTTTGGGCAGGAGATTGTCGAACAATAATGGATCATTCGTCCAAATTGTATGTCAGAATCACTCATGAGAAGAATCGTTGAAAATTTTATGTGAGTTACTTCAACATTTCAAAGAACTTCATTCAGTTCGAAAATTTGACTTTGGTCAATCGGGGTCCGAAAGTGCCCGGTGACCCTTTGGAGTAAAACGAATGGTTCGTTCGTACCATAAGGTTGTTTTGCGCACGAGATTAACCGTTGGAAAGGGTATTCAGTGCCCTTCAAATATTCATTCACTCTCATTCTAGATGAAGATTTGATCTTAGTCAAACGGGGCTCGGGAGCGCCTGGTGGCCTTCAGATCAATTTTTGGGAAAATGGATCATTTGTATGAACGGTTATGCCATTTTACGCATAGGACAGACCGTTGGAAATGTGTTTCAGTGCCTTTTAAAGATTCAAAGACATTTTCTATGACAATGAAGTTGAAAATGGTGAAATCGGGGCCCCGGGAGGGCCTGGTGGCCTCCAGATCAATTTTGGGTGGTAAAATGGTCCATTTGTCAGAAATCGTTATGTCGATTCATGCATGGGGTAGATCATTGGAAAGTGTATTTAGATCCATTTGGAGATTTATTGAGCTTTTGTTCTTAAAATAGAGTTTATCGGAGTCCAATATGGCCCGAGAGTGCTCGATGGCCTCTAGATTAGTACTCAGAGTATGACCTATGGTTTGTAGTGAATTGGGGAGGTGATAGGGGCCTAAGGAGAGACTTAGAGGGTCTTAGAATGTGGTGTCTATAGAGCCCCTCGGTAGGTGAACTAGGAATAAATGAAAGTCGTCGAATAGACACCACATGATGTTTAGTAAAGAGGTCAATTTTACAGACCTAAGGCATGAGGATGACCGATTCAGAGGGTCAAGGTCGATTATGAGGACCTAATGTTATGCTAGGGATAATCGATTCTACTTTTTGAGGCCTATTTTGAGTACCCATGGTAGAGAGCGACCAATTGTGAGGGCTGAAGCCAATTATGAGGGCTTTAAGATGGGAGAAACCAATTCTAAGGTTTGAAGCCAATTCTAAAGGATTTAAGTAAGAGGGAGTCTATTCAAAGGACGTTAATGTGAGGTGACCAATTCTGAGGGCTTTAAGCATGGGGGACCAATTCTGTGGGTCGAAGCCAATTTTGAGGGCTTCTAGGATGAGTGAGGTCAATTATGAGGACCTTAGGTAGAAGCGACCAATTTTGGGGGTTAAAGACAATTTTGATGGCTTTAAGTAGAAGCGGCCAATTCTGAGGGCCAAGGTCAATTTTGAGGACCTTAAGTAGAAGCGACCAATTATGAGGATTGGAGCCAATTTTGAGGGCTTTAAGTAGGAGCGACCAATTTTGCGTGTCAAACACATTTCTGAGGGATTTAAGTAAATGCAACCAATTATGCGAGTTGAAACCAATTTTGAGGCCTTTAAAGTAGAGGCGTCCAATTCTGTGAGTCGAAGCCAATTCTGAGGGCTTTAAGTAGAAGCAATTAATTCTGAGGGTTTGAGTCAATTCTGGGGGTTTTAAGTAGAAGCGACTAATTTTGTGGGACGAAGATCATTCTGAGGGATTTAAGTAAAATCAGCTAATTCTAAGGGACGAAGCCAATTGTGAGGGCTTTAATATGGGAGCGACCAATTTTGAAGGCCGAGATCAATTCTTAGGACATTAAGTAGAGGTGTGGGAAATAGTTTTCTTGGGAAAATTGGGAGAATCCTCTAGGGAAAATATACTAATCCGAGGATTGGATGTATCCCTGTTGGGGAATTTTTTTTATTTATGTGGTGACCCCGAGAGACATTGCTAGGGAGATATCCAATTGGATTTGAGAATTATGTTGGGGAAACAATTCTTGGAGAAAATATGGTTTTAATTTGGTTGGGATTTGAGAGGCTTGAAAAAATGTTCTCAAAAAGTTCTAAAATTCATTTGGTAATTTTAGGAAATTCCTCAGTAATTTTTGGGATTTTCTGGTATATTTTGGGAATTCATTGTACAAACTTTTTGGGAGGTGTTGATCGGCAGTCTTTTGGACTACCTCGGGAAGGTGAAGGAATAGTGTCGATCGGTATGTGGGCGTAGACTGCCAATCGGCATGCTCCAAGCCCCCTATAAAAGGGGCGAGATTTCATCATTTTTCATAGCTTTAAGATCTTCTATCTTCTACCTTTCCATTCAGCGAACTGTTCTAGCATTGTGGATGACCATACTCTTCTACACGCCTTCGCACCATCGATTGTCTAGGGTAGTGAACCCTAGTGGTTATGTAAGTGTTAAGGACATTTAATATTTCCTTTTTACTTTGCGTATTTCCTTATTTTACTAAATTTTAGTAAGGGTAATTCCTTTTTCTTTGATAAATTGGTATATCTATGTTAAACCTGCATTCTCGGGGGACAACAGAGTTCAAGGACGTCTGGGAGCACCTTCCGCCAGTGATGCGCTGGGTGGTTTCATCTGCTGGTTTTGGTAGTTTGGCATCTTCATTGGATGAGACACCCCATTCGACGGTTGTCGTCTATGCCTTGGGAGAGAGGTGGTGGGATACTACCCATACCACGTATTTTGGCTTTGGGGAGATGACTATAACTCCCATTGATCTACAATAACTGTTGGGGCTAAACTGTTAGGGGGACCAAATAGAGGTGAACCGGACTTTGCACCAACGATAGTGGAGGCGACGTCTCTCTCTTCTGAAGGAGGTTTTCTTTAGTCGGCGAATTGATGAGACTGGAGGGCTGCGGGAATGACAGATGACCTGTTTATTTATTATTTTCTAGTTGGGAAGGTTTTTGGTTGCGACTTCATCCACTTTTGGTTTTTGCCTTATTTATGAGTATTTTTTAATATCTCTCTCTTTAACTGGGGGAGCCTTACTTTGGCAATCATTTATTCATCTTTGGATGCATTCAGTCGGTGTTGTCGACAAACTTTTACTGGTGCCGCATATCTTTTGGAGGTATTCTTTCCTTTTTCCATTTTCCTTTATGCATTTTATTTCTTTTTTGATTCCTTGATTTCCTTCTCCTGATTAATGACCCTTTTCCTTTGTAGAAATGGTTCTATGACGTGATTGGGCATGTTGCCCAATTGATAGGTTTAAAGGACGAGTCGGTGGGGGACTTTTACCGCATGTACCGGTGGAGAAAGTCCAACTGGTAGTCGAGGCAGTATCTTTCCTTGGCAGTGGTGCATCATGTCTTGAATGGCCTGACGAGCAATCAGAAATTCTTCTTTCCTCTTGAAACTATTTATTTGATGTCCTTTTTTAGATATTGATTTTTTGTTAGGGATTTTGTAGGTGACCTTCTATCCCTAGGGGGCGACCAACCAGCACATGGGGGTGATCAGGGGGAACGCACAGTTGCATCATTTGCTGGCGCATGAATTTGACTACTCCTGGTATTTGGGGGAGAGAGTATTCCAACAAGTGGTGGAGGAAGATGTGGTAGTGCCACCTGCGAGGGCCCTGAGGTACATGAGGTGGGAGCGGGAGATTCCGGAGGAGGCGAGGGTAACGACGAGCCTAACTCGTCGTATACGGACCTAAAGGTGACCTATGATTATCTAGATTTTGTGTCGAGCTGTCTGATACCACCCAACGTATACGATGTTATGTCTTTTACCCCTGTGGTCTCTAATGGAGGAATGAGTTAGCCAGTGGGGTATGCCCACAGTGCGGGTGGTGCATCATCATCAGCTGTGGCGACGACGTGAAAGGTTCCATTTCTATAGCTGGCTCCTCCAACCTATAACCTCAGACATCCTGAGGGAGGTTTGATACATATCCTACATAACCCCAATGCGATTCACCCAGAGGTGTTAGGGATAATGGAGGACTTCCTTCAGTCGAAGGTAAATCTTTTTATTTCTTCGACTTTTGTTTCTCTGATTTCTTTCTTTCCCTCAGACTGACTAATTTATTTTTTTCTATTTTTCCTGCAGTAAGTTCGGGTCTTGACTACCTAGGTGAAAGACATCAGGGATTCAGTGGCCTCCATGACGACTCATATTCGAGATTCGATCCCAATTTCGTACTGTTTGGTTCCATCTTCTTCGTTTGAGGAGGGGTCTAGATCGGGTAGCAAAGGCTCTTCAGATCATCGTCGTGGACAATGCGTACGCCGAAGGGATGGGGGTCTTATAGTGAGAGAGAAAAAGAAGGTTGGAATGTTTCTAGGGGGTTCGGGCTTAGTCCCATTATTTTTGTGTTTTTCCTTTCCTGCAATCCAAATCTAATGAAGTAATATATATGCAATGGAATGGGATTTTATCTATCTTTGCTTTAATGACTTAATGCCCTTTTTTACTTTCGTTGTTGAGGCCATAAAAAAGGATTGGTTATACTTAAAATGATATTTATTTTGAGAAAAGGATAACATAGGAGGAGCCGGCCTGATTTGAAACAAAAAGTAATTTTCATTGAGTTTTTTTATTTTGACAAATAAGGAAAAAGGAGAATTTAAAAAAATACGGGGATGTCAATTGGCATACCCCATTTCCTACCTATTGGTAGGTTAATCCAATACAATCACGCCAAGGGTTGATTGAATTTTCTTCATATACTCTGTCTTTGATGCGGTAGGCTTTCATCCAAATTTTGTAGGACCTTTGTCTCTAGACAAGTTTTTCAAGTATAAAAAGAGGTAATGGTGGAGTATTTTCTTCCCCATCCACATTTCCTTTCTTTTGCTTATTTCTTGCTTTTTATCTTATCATTTCCAATATGGATCTTCCTAAAAGCATTGAATTCACCTCTTACCTCAAAAATTTAGAAGTTATGTGCTCATATAATGTAGACTTCGACGCCTTCAACATGCGTCGAGTTTCATTGTGGTGCAACCGACCAATTGACCGAAACATGTTGACGGCGGCGATACAATTCTGGTACCTAAAGGATAATATCTTTTTCTTTGTCTTGGACAAAATCTTCTCGACTTACGAATAGTTGTCTGCTTTACAGGTATAAAACCTTGTGTTGAGGTAGCCATGCCTGAATTCTGTCAGTCTCTATGGGAGATGTTAGCTGAACTTCTTCACATTTCACCCTCAACGGCTCGATTATTAGTTACAAGAGGAATGATCACTCTCCCGACAATGCTATATTATGTGTGTGTAGGACATTGGTAATGCGTGATATGCTGGAGCCATCACCCTTCGCTTAGCTTCATATTATTATTGGTGACCGGGGACCTACTAGTGGATCCTCAACTTGTTACAATCACTAAATGGATGTCATACTATCGCAATCCTACATCGATGATACTGGTAGAGACCCTAATTGGTCTAGATGCTTGGCGGGAAGGTTGTTCTAACTCTTTGTAGGGAAACCCCATTATGATGTTTATTTGGCTGTTAGAGAGATTTCGTTTAGCAGTCCCTCTTAAATATCCTGTGGCAGCTGTGCCGGATTTCTTCACTCGTTACTTTATCAGTTTCACCCAAAATTTTGAGAATTGGTTTGTGGAGCACGAGGCTCGATTCTTGCACTGGTCGGTACCTTAGTAGGGGGTGTTTCATCCTATTTTAGAATTGGGGGAATACCAGTATGTTTGATTGGTTGGCTTTCGAAGGACCTTTTTCTACTTTCCTTGGTGGCTCATGTGTTAATTTGGATGTGAACAGATCGTTCCTTCCTGTCTTCTAGACAATTTTCCTGTGGAAGATTTACAAAAGACATGCATACGAGATTGGGCTCTCTATGGGAGAGTCATTGGACATCGACCCGTCCTTCCCAATTTATTAGCAGAATTTAGCATGTTTTTGGGGACTACATGAAATGGTTGTGGAGGAGGGTAGTGGCTAAGATGCTGGATGAAGAGACCGGGAAAAGGTGGTTTCCATGTTTAACACCATGGATGGCAGTGTAGTGGTTTTTCCTAGGATGGTCTGGGCTTACCTTTCCATGGAGTGCCTTTGGCATTCAATCCAAGTAGGGGAAGTTTGGAGACCCCAAGATATAGATGATGACGGGGCTAGTTCTTCTGGTAGCTGCTGGTAGGATCCATATGGAGTTTTATTTGTGAAGCTTTTTGTGGTGTTTGGTCATGTATCTTGTTGTTTTTGGGTAGTAATAAGTTTGGGAAGGCTATTTAAGAGTAGTTTGGTTTGGTTTTTCTTTTTTTAGGAAAATAAGTTTAGCTTGGCGGGGGAATTCGTTTGAATCTTTATGCTGATATTTGTAATTGTAACAGAATTTTCCCTAAGTGGAATATAAAAGGAATTTAATTATATTGCCGTGCCTCTTGATGAGTTTTGCATTTGAATTATCTATACCAATCGCTAAGACATACATAATCCTTTTGTTCATGTAAATGATAAAAATGAACCGTTGTTCTTGGAGATAAGAAAAAAACATTTTGTTAAAAAGAAGGGGGTCATGCTCATGTAAAGCATACGAGCTGGCTACATACCTCTAGGGGGTTTTGAAAAACAAAATTGAGTTTCATTTTTGAAATGAAAAAGATTTTTAGAGGATCAGACACCCACGTAGTTCTAAGAAGATGGAAAAGAAGATTTTGTTTTCAGAATAGAGGGGATATGAGAAGAGTTGTAGTGCATCGAGATTTTGGACAAATGGTATAATTTCTTAAAATAGTCTAAGTTCATAGGATGGGACATCTATTCCCCCATCGAGGTCATTAAGCATAGCTTTGCCACCAAATAGTATCTTTTTCACAATGTAGGGGCCCTTCTAATTGGGCTTGAATTCCCCTCTAGGGTCTAGATGGGCTCTAAGATTTCTTTAAGGGATAAATTCTCTTCTCGGATACCAAGGTCTTTGACTCTCTTGTTAAATGATCGTGCTATTCAGCGATGGTACCCTTGTATATTATATAGAGCTTTTAGTATCCATTCACCCAAGAGCAATAACTCATCAAGATGGCTTTGATGCTAGTCTTCTTCGCTGAATATTTTTTCAAGCATGACGCGTAGTGAAGGAATTTCAAGCTCAACGGGTAGGAATTCTTCCTTGTCGTATACCAGAGAGTAAGGGGTATCCCCATTAGATGCTTGAACTAAAGTGTTGTAGCCCTATAAGGCGTAAGGGATCCGATAGGCTTAATCTCGACAATTCTCGGTCATCTTGGTGAGGATTTCTTTGAGGTTCTTATTAGCGGCTTCGATTGCACCGCTGGTTTGAGGTTGGTAGGCAGAAGATTTGTGTCTCTCAATCCCATAATCGTCGACCAATTTTGTGACTTTTGCCTCAAAATGTAACTCGTTGTCTGATATTAGATCATGTGTGACCCCTTATCGACAGATGATATTTTTTCGAATGAAGTTGGCTACATTTTTGGCATTCAAAACTGCGTATGACTCGACTTTGACCCATTTGGCGGAGTAATCAATGAAAACCATGATACAGTCATGCCCTTTGGAGCCTTTGGGTGTAACTTTACCTATGACATCGGTGCCCCTTATAGAGAACGAACAAGGAGAAGTCATGTTATACAATTCTTGCGGAGGCAAGTGTTGGAGGTTGGAAAACATCTGGCATTTAAGACATCTTTGAACATTGGCGGTGAAATCTGAACCATGGTAGTCCAATAGTAACCATGTCGGATAATCTTCTTAGCAAGAATATGGCCATTCATGTGGGGTCCCCACTCCTCGTTGTGGATTTTATGTATCATCTCTTAAATGTCAACACTTGCGATGCATTATAAGTGGGTTTCCATCAAAGTTTCTCTTAAATACTACTTTATCACAGACAATGTATTGGGCATCTAGTTTACAGAGGGTTGCTAGGTCTTTCTTGTTATAATCTTGGGGATACCTACCATGCTTGAGGAGGCGCCATACATCATAGTACTAGCAATCGACTATATCATGATTGTAAGGACATTTTTGTCCATTATCAATATGTATGTCATACGCCGTTACACCGTTGAAGAAATTCAAGATTGCATCTACATCAACAGATTCGAATATCAAAGCGTCTTCAACATCATAGCCTCTGCGAGAATGAACTTGGTAAAATTTTGTTTCTACGTTCCTTAAAGTTCATATTTAGTATTGGGAAATTTTTATAAAATGTTTTTTATAAAAATAAGGCGTAAGTTTTTTCAAGCAAAATGAGGCATTTATTATTCTGGGTCAACCGGACAGATCCGGTCACAAACGGACCGATCCGTTTTGCTGAAGGCCAGTATACCCCGGACCGATGGCAAACCGATGAGGAGAAATAGCCGAACCGATCCGACCTCATTCGGACCGATCCGCCTCTTAATAAAAGAACCGATCCGGTCAAATCGGACCGATCCGCCCTCAATCCGGACCGATCCGATGGGGATAATCACTGCCAGATTCGCTGCAGATTTTTTAGGCTCAAAGACTTCTTATTTAAATCCAACTTCGGGGAGTTATTTTTTAAGACTTTTTAACACGATTTTCAGAGTCCTAAATACTCTAAGTCTTCATCTTTTTGAGTCCCAAAACATCTTTTTGATTCACACAAAAATTCCCAATTACTTTTGTGAATCTTTTAGAACCCTAGAACACAAGCTTTGCTATTGTTCAACCCTTGTGGAGAAGCCGTTCTCTTCTTCATTGCAGCCCTACTGGACAGGGATAGTTCCAGCCGCCAACCCTACTGGAAAGGGATATTCCATCCGCGACTACAGAATCCGATACCCGAGGGTAATTCTTAGTCAAAAATCTTGTTTTTCAGTGTAATCCGATTGTAAGCCGTTTCTCTTACAAATTATAGTGATATACAAATGGTTTTGCCCCTGTGGGGGATTTTTCCTTAAACTTTGTGTGTTGAATAATTCTTTCATGATTTCATATTGTTTCAATCACACCTAGTTGCATGTTTAGGGTTAATTTGGGTTAAAAGGAATTTAATTAAAACTGGATTTTATTTGAGAAGTCGCAATATTTCCGCTGTAGCTGCACTCTCAATGATCTTCTTCTATGATGAGCTCAATGTGGTAGAAGTGGTTAGGTTTAGCTTGATTTTCGACTAGAAGGGGGTTATTGTTATTCCTTTGGGCATGTCGATCATGGAGGCTAAGGTATCAAGGGCAATGGCTAAAACATTCCTTGCTCGGGGTAGCTAATGGAACTCGATATCTAAGAACTGAGAGGCCAACTCCTCTAAGTAGGCATGAAAGGGTAAGAATTTCTCGTCTTTAACTTTTTATCTTCCGAGGACTTGGCCGATGATGAGGGATGAATCCCTATAGACATCTAGGAATCGATTTCATTTCTTGAGAGCGATCTTGCGACTTTCTGTGCATGCCTCATATTAGATCATATTATTGGTGTAGGGAAAATCTAGCTTGATGACAATGGGAGTGTGAGAGTCATTAAGGGAAATTAGGAGTATCCCGACACCATGCCCTTTCTTGTTGACAACACCACCAAAAAACATTTACAACCGTAGGCTATATTGGGAGGTACAAAGGATATTCTTATTTGGGAATTCGGATATCCAAACCTCGCCTTCTTCTATAGGGTAGTCACTAAGGTAGTCATAGATGGCTCTTTCTTTCATAGCTTTCTAGGTGACATACACAATATCAAATTTGGCTAGCAGCATAAACCGTCGGGACATTCGTCTAGACAGGGAAGTTTTCTCGAAAAGGTATTTGATAATATTCATTCGTGACACAAGTTTGATGAGACAAATGAGCATGTAGTGTCATAATTTTTGGGTGACCCAGACAAGGGTGACACATGCTTTCTTTAAGTAAGTTTAGTTAACTTTATACTTGGCCAACTTGTGACTGGCATATTTGATGGCTCTTTATTTGTGACACTCTTCAAGGTATTGGGCTAATCAAGCCCCAACTGCGGTGTCTATTACGGTCAAGTATAGGATAGGGGAAGACCAGGTTGTGGTGGAATTAGTAGTGGAGGTCGGGTTAGATATTTCTTGATTTGATCAAAGGCCTCTTGGAAAGATTCGTTCCAAACCTTAGTTCAATCCTTTTGGAGGATTTTGAAAATGGGTTCATAGATGGAAGTAAACTGGATGATTAATTGGAAGATATACTGTAATTTTATAAGGAATCCCCGGACTTACTTCTTCGTTCGGGGTGGTGGAATTTCCAGTATGGTTTTCATCTTAGTAGGATCTTCTTTAATTACCTTTTCTTTAAACATAAATACCACGAGCTTTCCTTTGGTAACGCCAAAAACACATTTTTGTGGGTTAAGTCGCATCTAGTATCTCCGTAGTTTCTTGAAGAACTTCCAGAGAGTAGGAACATGACCTTCTGTAGTTTTATACTTGATAATCATATCATCCACGTAGACCTCGACTTTATTGAGTATCAGATCATGCAAGATAATTGTTGCAGCCCTCTAGTAGGTGGGCCTTGCATTTTTAGACCGAAAGAGATAACAGTGTAATAGAATGTTCCCCAAGGGGTGATGAATGCGGTTTTCTCTTGATGATATAGGTGCATCTTGATTTGATTGTATCTGGTAAACACATCAACGAATGACTTGTGACTGTCAGTGTTGTTCACAATCATGTAGATATTGGGTAGAGGGTAATAATCATTTAGAGAGGCCTCATTTAAATCGCTGTAATCAAAGCACATACGAAGTTTTCTTCCAGATTTCGGCACGAGTACAATATTATCTAGACATGTGGGATATTCGATTACCCGAATGAAGCCTACATTCAACTGTTTGACCACTTCTTCCTTAACCTTGAGCAACCATTTGGTGCAGAGATTTTGCAGTTTATGTTTGACTAATTTGCATTATGGGAGCATTAGAATCTCATGCTGAGCTATCTCGGGATCAATTCCGGGCATGTCATCATAGGACCATGTAAAGACATACATAAATTCCTCACGTTGTGTGCACTCCTTATTGTTAAGGGTGGACCCTATCCTAATCTCACGCAGTTGGCTGCTAGAATCAAGATTAATAATAACAGTTTCATCTTCATTAACTTGAACGCGGTGATGTTGTTTGTTATTAAACTTATTAATATTAGTTAAAAATTATTCATTGGGAAAATCATCATCATCAAGAGTTTGATTAGAATCAAGACAATTAATGTAAGGCATGTCAAGATACTTAAAATCTTCATTTATTTCATTATTGGGAAAATAGTGTTAACCTCATCACAGGAAGTCTCGATTACATTATAATCAGAACAAGAAGAAATAACAAAAGAAGAAGAAATAGGATAAATATTTGGGTTAGGTTGCATTTCAGCGATTAGAACTGGTATACCATGCCAGTTGGGGAGATGTGCGTTAGAAGCTTTGATCATGATAGATGGATCTAATGATGTGGTGCCTGAGTAAACCAAACATAGTGTCTGTCCAAGTGTCTGTAAGTTGCATGAATACTCAGAATTATTTCCCTCGAAATCCTCGATAATAGTTATAGTCTTCTAAACGAACGGTTGCACGTGATGCTGGGAACTTTTGCCCCATGAGTAACTGTCTCGGAAAAATATCTACCTTCTTGGCTTCATATTCTTCTCAAAATGATCATACCATGATTCTAGAAATCCACAAAAGTGGAAGTCTTCACTCTCTTTGATGAATCTTCTATTCAAGGAATCCCCTGAGGTAGCCTTGGCACTTTCTAGTCTTCTCTTCAACTGTGGTTATTGGATCATCTTGAGTTCCTCTTTTGAGGGTTAATAACCCATTCCACAAGGAGGAAAGGCTTTCTTCAACACTATTAGTTCTAGTATTCCCTATTGTCATCTTCATATCCCCAGTCTGGTTAAGAAATGCATGTTTTTGAACATGTGTATCATATTGAAATTATCGTGAGGGTTGTTCTCTCAATAGACTCTATATTTGAGATCATCCCCTATTAGGAGCCAAAGTGCTTTGACTCATAAACCTAACAGAAGAGTATCATTTGCCCCATGTTTTATCTCTAGTACCAGATTACTGGTGCTTCATTCTTAGTATTATCATCGTCACCCAAGATGGTGATGACTTGTTGATTGGCAAAGAACTTCAATTTCTGATGGAGTCAAGAAGATACACCCTTGATACTATAGATTTATGGTTGCTCGAGCAACAAGTTAAAATAATTCGGTATGTCGATGACCTGGAATTCAACAATGGGATTTATAGGGACATCTCCTATTACAATCTTTATGAACCCCATCACTTCTCAACGAGTATTATCATAAGCCCGTATTTCTGGCATGGTGAAAGGAGGGACTGTGGGTGCGGTAAGTAGTTTAATTAAGAAATTTAGATACAGCGGGGAAGACATAAAGAGTCCCAAAAAGGTAACGTTATCTTGAGTTTTTTTCAACTGATCGAGGATCTTTCTTTCCTCGAGGGTCATTTCTGGCATAAGAAGTTTCTCAACACCTTTTCCCTTGTCGATTACTGATGATTACGGGTTTGGAACCTAGTAATGCCTCCCTAATCTAGTCATATGGTTCACATAAGAGGGACAAAATAGAAACCCCGTTTATTCGTTTATCTCGGGCTATTCGTACACCATGTTAATATCTCCTAGCAACTCCTTAAATGATATCATTCCACATATACTGTCTATTATGCTAGTCTTGTCTGGGATTTACCCTTCATATGAACTATTGAATTCATTTTCCCATTCGGTGGAAATAACGTCATCCTTCTACGAAAAATCAATGCACACTACAACCTCAATGGATTATTCGTATAGATCCACCCACTGAACGGGGAGATGTAGAAGTGAAGGGACCAAGATCCCTTGTAGTTTTAAAGCATCAAGTAGCTCGAACATACAATAAATTTCATCGATCTGTCGAAATAAATCTACCATAATCTGGGTGACATCATCTAAGCTAGCTTCATTGGAAAGTACCACCTAATTATTTGAATCTCGAGCTTACTTTCGAGCTTCTAAGAACATCACACTAAATCTTTGGCAGTCAATGATCATGTTTGAGGGAAATTTCACCTCGAACTCTAGAAATTAGTTCAATACTACCGATTATTCCATATCTTTCCCTTCAGAATAAGTGCGAACAATAATGCATTCTCTAGTAAGGAGTGACAGAGCCTCATCGATAAAATGGGTAGGATGTAGGAGAAAATATGGGCAAACTTGGAGGGGTTTAGGGGAATATATGGGTATGATGGGCAATTTGTTGGGTACAATCTGGGTAGATGGATCAAATTCTGGATCTTCTCATAGTTTTATAGTATTTGCATTATTTGGGAGTGGATTGTGGGTAGTGTTTGATTTAGGATTGGTTGGTGGGTTGATGATACCCCAATCAATCAGACCTTGGATTACATTTCAGAGATGAAAACACATATCAGTAGTATGGTCAATATTTTAACAGAAATCGCAATGGACATTAGGTTTGAAATTTTTGGGACATGGGTTTGGTAATGGACAAGTGTCCAATGGTTTAATAAGATTTCAACTCAAAAATCCTTGGTAAACTTTGGAAAGGGGAGCATGAAGCACGATGTATTCCTTTTTTACTAGGTTAGGGGGGCTTTCTAGTGCCCATGAAGTGGCAGGATGAGAGATGCTATTGATGGTTGAAATTGAGATATTGGCAAGCTTTTCGTACTTTTTAGGAGTGAACTGTCCAGATACTTTCTTCGGCTCAACGTCTATCTTGGAAATACTATCTTCAATCTCCACTACAATATCCCAAAGGGCTAAAAAATAAGGGTAATATTGTCCTACTATCATTGCTTGGATATGGGGTAAGAAGTTTTTCTTCACAATACTAACGTATTCCTCTTCGAAAGGCCAATTGGTCATGGTGGTTGCTTTCTCTCTCCACCTTGCTATGAAGTTACAGATATATTCCCCAAGATTATGTTTGATAATTTCAAAGTCACAATGGGTAACCTCCAATTCTTCGTTATACTTATACTGTGACATGAATTCACGAGAAACATCCTCCTAACTACAAATCCCTTCTCGAGAGATAAGAACCAGCGAAGAGTGTTTTCCTTCAAAGTCTATTGGAACATTTGGGACACTGTTTCCTCGGAGGCATCTAGGAGAGTCATGGCTCGGTGGTAACTTTGGAGATGAACAATTGGGGGCCCACTACCCCCAAACTTCTCAATGTTAGGCGTCTTAAACTTTTTCGACAGCCTTGCTCTAGGATAGGGAGACATATGGGTGTAATCAATGTAGTTCCCGTAGATTCGGACTTATTCAAGCTTCTTAGTCAACATCTTCAGGTCTTCCTTGAACTTTTTCAACTCTTCTTCCTTCAGATCAATGGTCACGGTCAAATTAGCCTCTGGGTGGGAAAAATTCGACATAGGGAGTTGAGCTGGCGGTGGCCTATTAGCAAGAGGGACACGTGGAGCATGCTAATATTATTTCGGGACCCCAATAGGCCCAGGTACGAGCGGACCCATATTGCAAGGGAATAGGAACTCAGGCTCTTCGGGAATAAGGACCCAATTTTGGTGTATCTCATGAACCTCAATTTAAAAATTATCAATCTTGGCGATTAGTTGGGAAAGAACCATCAATAAATCGGGTTGCACATTCAGTACTTGGCTAGAGTTCTCCATGGAAAGTGGATGAAGTCGGATTATGGACTCGGAGGAAGTAGTGAGGGAAATGACGGAAGTCTCGGGGAAATTCATCGCAAGACCAAAGCCAAGCCAAGAGTCAAGTATGGGATCAACCTCAGAAGGAGAAACGATTCGAATTTATTTTCTAAAGAGAAGAAGGGAAGTATTTTATAGGAGTAAAATATTTTTGACATTATTTGGTAAAGAAGAGGACAAAATATTTTTGGGTAAAAGAGGGAAAAATATTTTTGACATTTATGATAAAAGGGAGGAAAATGCTTTTGGGTTAAAAAAATGTGTTGACACTTTTGGTAAAGAAAGAGGAAAAACGAGAGAAGGGTCTCAGAATTATTATTATTATTATTATTATTATTATTATTATTATTATTATTATTATTATTATTATTATAATAATTATTATTATTATTTTCTCACTTGTATTATGTTTACCTACATGCAGAAAGAAATGCCGAACAGGAGCATGGGAAAATTGGGTTTGAAAAATATGTAAAACATGGTTTGACTTATCGCCAGGCTCATGGACAGGGTCCCATATTAAAAAAAGATGAAATCACACGAAAATTTGGGCGGCATGACGACCCATCATTTCGGTAGAATTTTGGGTAGTAACTGACAAACTAAATATGAGTGTCCTAGATTTGAGACCTATATGAGGTATGCAGTTATTGGGTTAATTGGAAGGGTTCCCCCCTTTGGCATAACTTCCATGATATATGTCTTACTTTTGAGGGAAATCGGTACATGTGGACAAGCCAATTGATATACCTCAGTTTACGTGAATTTCCCCAGTATTTACCTCGTGGGGATAGTATGTGTCAGAGAGAATTCGATATAATTGACGCACATGAACAAATTCCCTTCTATATACCACCCATCATGACTTTGGTCAAGAGGTACGATGCTGGGGGAACCATTCGATATATGTCAAAGGTACTTGGACAACGAAAGGTGAGAGTCATATTTCTTAGTCTAACTGTGACCTCCTGCACCAACACCCATCAAAAAATGACACCCCAGTTACAGAACAAACTTTGGTCAATAGCAAAGCTCTTTGGTGATGTAGTGTGCAAAATGCATGATTCTTGATTAGTATGTTATGGAGAGAGTATTTTATTTATCATAATTAGTACTATACTAATAGGGAATAATGTACAAGTATAAAAAGTAAATCTAGCATAGAGCATGAACGTTATACTAAGCATGGATATGTGAGAGTGAGTGATGTGTGAATATCTACAAGTGAGTGTGTGTTGGTGAACCTAAGCACGGATATTCTAAGTGGTATGTGACTAGTGTGAGTGATCATGGACATATATAAGTGTGATAAGTGGAGGTATGTGTTAGTGACACATAAGCATTGATATTCAAAGTGGTGTGTGAAACATGTGGATATAAGTGATCCTGCATGTAAGTAGTGTGAAGTGTACATGGAGAATATCTACAAGTGTGTGAGTGAGTAGTGATATAATCATGAGGTGGATATGTACACAAGAAATAATAGAAGAGAAAAATGGAACATACGAGTAAGTGCATACGTACACAAGCAGAAAATAATAACACCTATGAAAGTAGAGTCTAGCACTCTTAAAAAGGTCCCCAGTGGTGTTTCCACGGTGGCCATCCCTTGTGCGCGTACCCCTCTTTCCTGGGGCAGAAGGGGGAGAAAAGGTATCGCGCCCTGTTTCTTCCTTTAGGAGAGCTTCGGATGTTTTCGATGTGGGGTGATGTAAAAAGATGGAGTCAATAGCCTATTTTTCACAAAATAGGAAAAATAATATGTCGCTGCCTCAAGAGATAGGCATCAAAGACAAACCGATGCTTACGAAACCATATAGTTTCGAGGTTCGGTGGCTAATTTATGGAATGGGAAGGTGTTAGGCCCTCATCCCTTCCTTTAGGTCTCTCATGGGCTTGTATTACTGTTTTCCTTAATTTCTCCCTGAAGTGTGTGTGCGTGTATATATAAATGGAGACCGTCATTGCCCAACTCATATCATGGAAAAGATAGAATGAGGTCAACCATAGGAATGTTCCCAGAATAATATCTAGAAAAAACGATGTATGCGTTTATCGAGACATTGATCATTATGATGAAATGATAATATATGTTAGATGCAAGATGTGGGTTCTTAGAATACGGTTAGTATCAAGTGAGGCGTAACCCCTTATCAAGATCGGTATCAACACCGTGCAATATTAAATATTGATAATGAACACAGGTGAATAAGAGACAAAGGGATTCAATATTCAGATTTGTATTAAATGATATGTTGGCACAATAAATACACAATAGGCGTAATAAATAGATGGGATCAACAGGTTGTGGGGTCGGAGGGAGAAAGACCAAGAACTCTAGGCACAATAAAGGCATGGCAAGAACTTCAAGCTCAGTTAATGCTCGATGATATGGGTATTAAACGGGTGTGGGGAGTTAATGTTCTGACAATAGCTCTCGTGTATGGAGGAACTTGGGCAGCAATTCTAGGCTCAGAATGTTCTCCCTACTAAACTATTTGTCTAGTGTATTTATATAGAGGCAAGGTTACTCGAGTAAACTTGCCCGTGCTCAGTATGATTGATCTCATTAAATGCACAAGATATTTCATTAGATGCATGCGATATCATAATTTAGGCGGGAAGTTGTTTCATTGATTGGAAGTATGGTGGGAATAAATGAGGGATGGGACATGGAATCTGAGAGCTTACCTTAGGATGACTAAAGGGTCAGGTTTGATGAACTAGACTTGCCATCCTAAGGATAAACTCACTTGATTTCTATAACTTCGAGTCCCTAAATGCCAAACGTTACGACGTCAGAAAATGGTTAAACAGTGACTCTCACAGGTGCATAGTCACGTCAGTCAGGTAGGATGGCATTTTCTTTAAGGTTGCTCGGCTGATGGGTAACTCAAGTGTTTCGTTTCTATTTGTTGGTTAAGAACTATCTTAAAATCAAGATGCAAGATTGGGGTACCTCAAGAAGTTTTCCTTGAACAAGTAAGAGTTAAGGTGGATCAATTGTAGTGGCCCGAGCAACCATATGTTCTAAGTGAAGTTTTACCCAAGTGTGCCAAGAGGGTTGGTGTGACACCCCGACTAATTAAATACCGGGTAGCTACTCCTTTATTAAATCAATACAAAATGCCAAGTTGGTTCAGTTAATAACATCATTGTCGAAAACATTTTAATGATTACTAACAAAATAGTATATAAAAAGTGTGTTGCCAAATTTTAAATTAAATCCGATTAACATGCAATAAGTGAATTATGAAAGAATAACATAATCATTCACAATAAAGTTCCAATAGTGTAATCAACAAGTAATAAAGATTCTGGAGGAAATACTCCTCGCAACAATCCCAATATGGAAATAAATAAAACAAGTCTGAATCCTGAATTAATTACAATCCACAATCTGAATAACTGAAATGTAAAAATGTCTTTAATAGAAATGGGCGGCATGCCCTACAAATAATGAACTGAATATGGAGTCAAGACAAAAGAAGCGTCTACTAGCAAGGCCCTGTAACATCCACAAACAGCTACAGCTCATCACCTGAATGGAAATCCTATGCATGGTGTCCTTGTGGCTGGGCACCTAAAAAGGTTTTTACAAAAAGTAGATTTGAAAGAAAACGGGTCAGAGCCCGAAAGTGGAGAGTATTTTAAAAATAGCAAGTGCTTTAATAACATTAAAACAATGAATGCAAAATACATGTTAGGACGTACACTCACATGAAATACTCACCTCTCGACTCCTTGTGCACTCCTAACGTACCGTACCCATCTAAGTGATATACGTATCTAACCAAACCATCATAAGTCCTAACCGTTCTTCTCGATTCACAATATAAATACCCAATGTTATCACTTAAACAGATAGCTTTACTTAAACTCGGATTCTCAATTATTAACATTTCCATTTACTGGAGGTTATCCCCTTATTTATCTTCTCAGGGAGTTACGATAAATTATTCTCGCAATTAAACATAACAAATTCCTTTTCATTTAACCGTATATTATTCACATCATAAATATACAATACAAGCACCCCGAGGCTAAGCTGTGGTGCACACATACTCTTCTATCCATCCCGGTACATCACATACATAAGGATTACAAATTCCGAATCTCTCAGGAATTGTTAGAATAAGCACAACACACAAAAATGGAGGCGAACATAATTCAACATATCCATGGGTCACGTACATACCTACGCTCCACAGTCAGCTGACTTATTAAATCACAAATAAGTCATTCTAGCATTATGTTCTTAAGGTACCAATCTAAGTCCGGGCACACAAGGATTAGAGGGCCCTAAGCGAACGTAAACCTCCCGTGATAGCAAGTATGGTAGGTATGTCATACACATAAAATCATATACATATACTAAGCATGCACACCTCTTAGTAATTTATTAGTGGTATACTTCTCATTCTTATACCAATACAGGTGTTCCCGGTTTATATATACACATCATCCATTATACTTACATCGTAATTAGTTATTCGCGTCCTAACCCACAATTACCATTTGGTTCAAATCATTCTTCTATATTTTACTCCCCAATATATCCCGAATATCCCAAAAATATTAATTAGTCATCAAGGTAATGTTATCTCTACCATTTAACAAGGTTACGGGACACTAGAAATCAAACCAGGCCAAACTGTTAGCTCGTTAGAAGTCTCGTTCGAACGAGGCTGTTCGAACGAGAGTTCGTTCGAACGAAGTGGGCATCTAACGAGATCTCATTCGAACGAAAGGCATCGAATGAACATCCCACTCATTAGAAGTCAAACTGTCAACTCGTTAGAAGCTCGTTCGAACGAGCTCGTTCGAACGACCTGGGCAGGCCTTCTAACGAGGTGACAGTTTCTAGCCAAGAACCCTTTTTCGTTTTTCCCAAATTTCTTCACCTCTAATCCCATATAAAAATCGTCCCAACCGTATTTTAAGGTTTCTAATCCACATTAAACATTCATAGGTCATAAGTAAACATTTATATAGGGCCAAATCTTCCTAAACATCATCTAATCATCAAATCTCTCCAATTTTTCCCCAAATCCCATGAACATGAACCCTAGAAAATTAAAGTCATCCATAGACATAATTAAATCCGTTTTTGGTGATATAAAAGAGGTATTTCTATTAGAATAATTACCCTAACACAATTCTACATGCAATCTCCTCATCAAAATGTAAATTTCTAATTCCAATTCAATGGGTCTTTATCATTCTCCAAGAGCAAAACAATTAAATAAATTTCCTACGCATGGAAGAAACATTCTTTGCAAATAACGTAATTAAACCACTTGCCTCTGATCTTTCTCTGAATTTGATGTTGAATCTTTAAGGTTGAATTGTTCTCTCTCTCTCTCTGCAGAATTCTCTTTTCTCTCTCTCTCTCTACAAGTTCTTCTCTAAAGATGACAATGGAGGTGGAGGTTTATTTTTGGATCCTTAACTTCTATTCTAATCTTCTCCCATAGCCCACTACTTAGTTTAGTGATGATAATGGGTTGGTGGGTTTATTTAATAATCATAATTAAACTCTAATTTTCGTGGGTTTTAATTCTCAAAAGTCCAAAATTACCAAACTACCCTTTTGGGTTGCCTGTATGGCTTAAAAATGCCCCGGGACCCAAACTAAACCCCCAGCTAGTGTTTTCTGACTATTTCGACCCTTCCGGACGCGTTGGCATACTCAAAATGACCATTTGGTTGATAGAATTAAAATTCACTTTTTAATTTAAATAATTACATTCCTAACGCGACTGTCACGCGCGTCCCAACAAAATTTCCAAATTGTCGTATTTCAATCTCACGACAAATTCAACAATTTCAATATTCATATTTTGCCATATATACTCATTAAAATTAAATACCAACTCACATCTCGCTAGTATTTTATCCAAATTTTAATTCAATTAATCCCATAAATAAATATCACAAAAATACGGGGTATTACATACTTCCCCCCAAATAACAGAATTTCGTCCCGAAATTAGGAACTAGAAACTACCTAGTAAGAACAACTCTGGATAACATTCGCGCATCTCATCCTCGCGCTCCCATGTGGACACCTCGACATAATGATGTCGCCACTGAACACGCACTAATGGAACTATCTTTTACCGCGGTTTCCGCTCACTTTGGTCCAAAATAGCAATCAGCCCCTCCTCGTAGGAGCTATCAGGCTGGAGATCGATGTCCTCGAAAGTAATGAGAGAATGAGCCAAATCGTCTCTAAAATATTTCCTTAGCGAGGAAATATGAAACACATCATGAATCCGATGCAAATGCTCCGGTAACCCAAGTCTATATGCAACAGACCCAATTCGCTCGATGATAGGGAATGGCCCCACATATCTCGGTGCCAACTTCCCCTTCTTCCCAAATCGCATAATCCCCTTCATAGGAGATACTCTGACTAAAACCTGGTCCCCCACTTGGAACTCCCTGAAGAACCTCTTCGCATCAGCATAGCTCTTCTGCCGATCCTGAGCTACCCGAATGCGACTCCGTATCAATTCTATCCTCCCCGAAGTATCCTGAATCACTTCTGGCCCAAGTAGTTTGTTGTCCCCCACCTCCAACCAACATGCTGGGGAACGACAAGATCTACCCTACAACGCCTCAAATGGAGCCATGCCAATGGTGAACTGGTAGGAGTTGTTGTAAGAAAACTCCACCAGTGGAAGATACTGCTCCCATCCACCCCCGAAATCAATGATGCACATACGCAACATGCCCTCCAACATCTGGTTTGTACGCTCGGTTTGCACTACTCCAAATCTGCCCATTTGTCAAGGTGATTGACCTTGACAAATCCAACTTGTCAACGTCAATGACCGTGACATTTTGAGGCGAGACAACTTTTTTTGTCACGATCGTGTCACGGTCATTGACCTTGACACAAAACTCGCGTTTTGTGTCACGGTCGTGTCGCGGTTAATGATCGTGACACGTTTGTCACGGTTTATAACCGTGACAAAGCCGTGAACCTTTTTAAAAAAAATTGTCACGGTCAATGACCGTGACAATTCTAGGCAGAATTTAAAAAAATCTGCTGGGCAGTATGGCCATTGCCACTGCCCAGCAGTATATTTGTACCTGTTATAGCAACGTTGTATCTGTTCCAAACATCATATATCCGAACAAACTAAAGATAATGCAAATATATATTCAAATAAGAAAATATTTAAAAAGAAACAACATCACCATCATTTTAACTCAAATCTACAAACTATTTGCATGGAAAAGAGATTTTGTACCGCGACGCTCGGGAACACCTCCTTATCCTTCCCTTCTCGTCCGAATAGCCACATAAGTATAGAGTATATGTGGCCTACCCTTAGGGCCACTCCCTGTCCCCTGAATTGAAATAAAGTAAAATTAGTATCCGCCCCTCAAATATAGATAAATATAAATCGTAAGTGAAATCAAAATCAAAATTGACATATAAATATAAATACATTACCTGTAGTGTCACTCAAACAACTAACTTGAGCTCATATGGCACCTCCTTCCAACTAATGTACCCCGGGAAATCGTGTCAATTATAATTCTCTTCATATCTAAACACTAAGAAATACCATAATCCTATGGAGTTATGCGTTGCAAATTCCTTCCAACCGTTGTGTAGCCAAAAATCAGCAGTTGAAGTTGTTAATTCCACCTTTCAATGGTCTCCCATGTTTTGCTAGAAGTTCCAAGTGGTGGGGTATGGAAAGTGGAGTTGACAACTTCAACTGGTGATGTTTGGATACATAACGGTTGGGAGGAATTTGCAGAGCATCGCTCCATAGGATTATGGGATTTCTTAGTGTTCGGATAGACGAAGAGATTCAGTCTCCTCTCCACAAATAGGACACCCCACATAACTATGTACTAATCACATATTAAAGGTAAGAAGCGTATATTCATGGATTAGTATAAACAAAACTTAGATGTAGTTGGAATATTTATGTATTAATCTCCTCTCCACACACGCACACTACACAAGAGTGAAAATGATAAAGTGCAGATCAAGTAAAAGCATTAAAAATGGATGTTTCGGTACAAATTGAAATATTTATTACAAATTGAAAAATTGTTTCAAATTCGGGTTATCATAAAAAATGGATTGATATTCGGTAGGAGCAACCAAGTCATCCACACTACTATTTAGACGCCTTGGCGTGTGTTAGACAATTGACCACGGCTCGTTGTTGATATACTCCGAGTAAAACACTTGCTTAACCTTTTGAAATGCACAAACAAACGGCTCATCGCTCACGTGGTCGTTGCTCTTCAACTTGGAGAAGTCAACCATGATCAAATTGGTGACATGATTAACTTTACAAGAATTTTTATCCTCAACTCTTACCCATTCACAGTAAAATACAACCTCTTTGAAGCTTATATAATCCAGTTCAAATATATTTTGGATTACACCATAGTAAGTCATTTCAGCTTCAACGAGGTTTTTATCTTTTGCGCTCGCTCGAAAGAAAGTAAGAGCCTTGTATGAAATTCCCGTGTTCTGTACATTTGTACTTTCCTCGTACACTTTAGCGCCGAAAATGTAATCGTTTAATCGATACTTTTTGTACTCTTGTGCCACGAACAAGGGTCCAGTGGCTACACATCCGGATAATGTCCCACAAATAGGACACCCCAAATAACCATGTACTACACATCCGGATAATATCCCATAAGCTGGAAAATCATGAATTCCCCACATCAACATAGCTTTCAGCGTAAACTCTTCTTTTCTAAAAGAGTCAAATGATTTCACACCCTCTTCCCACAACTCATTTAATTCTTCTACCAAAGGAGCCAGGTAGATATCAATGTCTTCACTTGGTGCCTTTGTCCCAGGTATCAATAAAGCCATCATCGAAAATCGCTTTAATCTAGGCCCAACGGGAAAATATTTCAATACTTTTTGTGGCACTTTTGAGCTTGTGACTTCCTTACTAGTAGATTGGACATATCTAGGTTCATCGCATACCGGACAACGATCGAGATTTTCATACTCCTTTCGGTATAGTATGCAGTCATACACACAAGCATGAATCGATTTATACTTCATTCCCAAACCTTTCAAACTGTTCTTCATAACAGGGTAGCTATTTGGAAGTGTATTCACCTTGGGTAATAAGCCCTTCACCCATTTTAGAATTCTCGTCACGCTATTGCCAGATAAATCGTACTGCGTCTTCAAACTGTGCAAACCAACCATGGCATGTAAAGTTGTTTGATCTTTCTCACAGCCAGAGTATAACGGTTGGGTCACCTTAAATTTTAAACTTTGGTAGTCATCGTCAAGTTTTATCGTGTTATCTTCACGAGAACTTGAATCTTCTACATCATCAGTAACCTCATTCTCCTCATCTTCATAAACTCCGTACGCATCATCAACTAAATCCTCTAACATATTATGATCTACGTCGTCCCCTTCTACATCTATTCTACTTGTTGAAGGTTGTTGTGAAGGTTGGTCGGGGACAAAAGGAACTTTCAATTCACCGTGAAAACTCCAAAATCGATAACTATCTTGCATACCCGATCTTAACAAATGTAGTTAAACTGTTTTCCACTCAAACACCTTACCATTCTTACACCTGGCACACGGACACGGAAACTCTTCATCATTACAACATCTCTTTGCATATTTCACAAATTCGTTAGCACCTCTGCGAAACATATCCCCCATTCTATTAGTCTCACCCATCCACTCTTTGTATTTAGGATATCCCATCACAGCTACCACAACTAAACACCTATTAAAGGTAAACAAAACTTAGAATTATAGTATGTTTTATTTAATTATCCCATCATTTAATTATCCTATTAAAGGGTAAGTGGTCCTATCCCATTCAAGAATGCATTTTTCTGTAATATACTTAACAGCTCATGCACATTGTTACGATTTGAAAAAAATTCGACAGCATATCCCCTTAGTTCTCCAAGTACACGACGTAGATTGGCAGGTGTGAGTGTTATTTTAATTGGTCAATTGAAATAACAGTCACACTTGTCAATCTAGTATGTACCCAGAGAACATTAAGATACGACTGCAGAACTTCCTCCAAAAGTAACAACTTTAAGCCAATAAGAATATTATACAGAAATTATACAGTCTCAAACTGTCCAAACGGGACAATTCGAGAGATCTCATTACAGGGGTAATGACTCTCGAACGGGTCTAAGGGCTATTGAATGCGTAGGCATAAGAACTAGAATGCTAGTATCTATGCGCACTATATTTAATTTCAAGTATGTTTCATATAATGGGTTAATTCAAATACAAAAATAAATTCATGGGTTAATTCAAATACAAAAATAAATTCATGGGTTAAGTCAAATACAAAAATAAATTCATGTATTGACCACATACACACACACACACACACACACACACACTATCTAAGCTGTTCTATAGGAATAAAAACAACATTTTTAAAATATGAAGGGCTCACCAATTTGATCAAAATTTTCAACAACATAGACTAATTGATCTTTATTATAAGACAATTACTAGAAATTTACGCGCATTGCCCGAATTCAAAAAGTAATTTAAAGACTAAAGTAATACTTTTTTTTAACTTTAGTTATTCACCACAAATCTTAAAAAATATTTTATTTTTCATGCTTTTTAAACTTCGGAGGCTTTTAGCAACTTCGGATGAAAATTACTACAAATTTACATTTTTGGATATTATTTTTGGATATTATTTACATTTACATTTTTGGATATTATTTTTGGAAATTTATAGAAAATTACTTATTTATTTACATTTTTAATCCCCTACCCTCACCCTGCCCCCACCCTGCCCCACCCCCTACCCCACCCTTCCCCACCCCCCACACATGCACACACGCACATATATACACACATACACACATATATATACACACAAACATATATATAAATGGAAGAGAGAGAGAGAGAGAGAGAGAGAGAGAGAGAAAATTAAACCTGAAAGTAGAGAGAGAGAGAGCAGCGTCGAGAGAGAGAGGGGGAGGGAACGGCGCGGAGGGACAAAAGAAGGGGGAAAGGGTTTTTTCTGTTAACATTGTCACGGTCGTGTCAAGGTCATTGACCGTGACAATTATTTACAGAATTGTCATGGTCAATGACCGTGACAAGTCCGTGACAAGTAAATTTGTCACGGTCTTGTCACGGTCATTGACCGTGACAATTAGTTGTCACGGTCGTGTCAAGGTCAATGACCATGACAAAAAATGCGTGTTTTTTGTCACGGGCAATGACCTTGACAAGGCTGGCCGGCTGAAAGGTGACAATTTTGCCATTTTGGTGTAGTGTTGCCCATCGATCTGCGGGTGGTATGCCGTACTCAACCGCAATTTCGTGCCCATGGCCTCTTGAAAACTCTCCCAAAACCGGGAAACAAATATCTTGTCTCCGCCAGACACGATATTTAGGGGCACACCGTGAAGTCTCACTATTTCTGCAATAAAGAGCTGGGCATACTGTCCCGGAGTGTAGTCTGTCCTTACGGGTAGAAAATGAGCGACTTTGGTCAACCTGTCCATGATTACCCAAATGGAGTCGTGACCCCTCTGCGACATAGGTAACCCCGTGATAAAGTCCATGGATATGCTCTCCCACATCCACATCGGGACCTCTAATGGCTGTAGAAGTCCTGCCGGTCTCTGATGATCCACTTTTACCAGCTGACAAGTGGTGCATTTAGAGACAAACACGACGATATCTCTCTTTATCCCGCTCCACCAATACTGTCGTCTCATGTCTTGGTACCTTTTGTCCCCACCTGGATGTACCGCGAACCGTGAGCCGTGCGACTCTGCCATCACCTCATGTCGCAATTCCTCCACTTCCGGAACTACCAGTCTCCCATTGAAGCGTAATCCCCCATCTGAGCTAACGGTATAGGACTCGACTCCCTCTGCTAGTAATCGAACTATCTGCTCCTGATAGAACGAGTCATCTGCTGGTGCCTTTACCACTCTCATGACAATCTGCGATGTAACAGTCATAACCGACATGAATGATCGGGCCATTGCATCCTGGTGTCCTAATTCCTTCCACTTTGCCTTCCACACCTCTGCCACCTCATCTACTGGCCTACGGATCAACGCGTCTGCTACCACGTTAGCCTTCCCCCGGTGATATTGGATATCGAACTGATAATCCTTCACAAACTCAAGCCACTTTCTTTGCCGCATATTCAACTCCTTCTGTGTGAATAGGTACTGTAGGGACTTGTGGTCCGTGAACAATCGAAAATTTTACCCCAAAAGGTAGTGTCTCCAAATTCGAAGGGAAAATACCACTACCGCTAACTCCAAGTCATGGGTGGGGTAATTCTTCTCGTGAGGCTTAAGATTACGGGAAGCATAAGCTATAGCCTGACTCTCCTGCTGAAATACACCTCCAAGTCCTTGCAAGGACGCATCAGTGTAAACTAGATACTCAACTCCCGGTTTCGGCAATGCTAACACAAGTGCTAAGGTCAACTTGTCCTTCAACTCATCGAATGCCAACTGACAGGCATCACTCCAGATGAATGGCACACCCTTACGAGTCAGATGTGTCATGGGACCCGCTATCTTGGAGAAACCCCAAATAAACCTCCTGTAGTATCCTGCTAAGCCCAAGAAACTACGGATCTCAGTCGGTGTCGTGGGCTGTCCCCACTCCCTCACCGCGGATACCTTCCCCGGATCAACAGATATCCCCCGGTCGGAAATAATATGCCCCAAAAACTGAACCTCCTTCAGCCAAAACCCACACTTCTCATACTTTGCATACAGCTCATTCTGACATAGCATCTACAAAACCTGCCTCAAATGCCCGGCATGTTCCTCCTTTGTCTGGGAGTAAACCAGAATGTCATCAATGAAGATAATGACGAACTGATCTAGGAATTCTCTGAACACCCTATTCATTAAGTCCATAAACACGGCTGGAGCATTGGTCAAACCAAAAGGCATAACCCGAAACTCGTAGGAACCATATCTCGTTAAGAAAGCAGTCTCTGAGACGTCCTCTTCCCTAATACGCAACTGATGGTATCCTGATCGCAAATCAATCTTTGAGAAGAAAGAAGCTCCTCTCAACTGGTCGAATAAGTCATCGATTCGGGGCAACGGATACTTATTCCGTATCGTGACCTTATTCAACTCCCGGTAATCCACACACAACCTCAATGATCAATCCCTCTTCTTCACGAATAACACAGGGGCACCCCACGGCGAAGTACTCCTTCGTATAAACCCCTGACCTAACAACTGCTCAATCTGATCCCGTAACTCTCGCATCTCAGCTGGAGCCATACGGTAAGGTGCGCGGGCAATAGGCCGAGTGCCCGGCGTCAAATCGATCACAAAATCTATCTCTCTACTCGGAGATAATCCAGGTATATCCTAAAATACATCGGCAAACTCTCGAACAACCGGAATAGAATCAAGTGGTATCACCACTTCTTTAGAGGTCTCCTCCTCTATGTAATACAAGTGAGTGGATGATCCTCCCTCAGAACGAGGCATCCCCACCAAAAACATCTCCTGCCCGAGAATGGCAAAGATAATACTCCTATTAAAACAGTCAATCATGGCTCGGTACGCAACTAGCCAATCCATACCAATAATGCATCATACTCGGTCATCTCTAACACTAACATATCAGCGGGTAAAGTAAACCTCCCAATCTCTATACCCACACCTCTACAAATAAGGGAAATCACGGAACCCCTACTCAATGGTGAATCTACACAAGTAACCGTACTCTCGGCGGTGTCTAACAACCCAATGGTGCGTGCAAATCTCATAGCAATAAAACAGTGTGTAGCCCCCGTGTCAAACAAAATACTCCCCATAGTCCCCTGAATAGAGAACATACCCTCAATAGTTGGCGGATTCTGTGGGGCTGTGGCCTGCTGAAGCTGATATACCCTCCCATACTAAAGCTTCCCTTGCTGAACTGGGACTGCTGGAATGGGTGGTAATGCTGCCATCTGTGGTGGTACTGGGAGAGCGACGGGAAACATAGGCCTCTACGGCTCCTGTCAAGCACCCTGCTGCTGCTTCTGCGGGGCCCTGCCCCTATCATGACAATCCTTACGTTTGTGGCAAATCTTACCACAAATGAAACACTTCCCCTGGAAGTTTCCCCCTCGCTGCCCATGCTAACCACGGCCCTGGTGACCGTTACCATTTCTGCCCTGGCCTTGCTGGCCCTGGTGAAACTGCTCCTGTTGACCATTTTGACCCTGCTGGCCCTGATGGCCGTTCTGACCCTCCTGGCCATTCCGGAATCCTCCCTGACCGTTCCTGAAACCCCCTGATCGAAATCTCTTAGAATCCCCCTGCTGGGAACCCTGATCACCCTGCCTATACTGACCCTGAGCTGATTGTGCCCCGCTGGCACCATTTCCTCCAGTCCTGCCCTGATGGCTTCACTCTCCTGATCGCTTCCCCTCTGTTAAGTGAAAGCGGTGGTCCTGGCAATGGAGCAGTGCTGCGTTATCCACATCAGAATAAGTGGTTAACGAGAGATTCCCCAACAAGTGCTGACGGATCCTCCAAGTCAATCCATCTGTAAACTTCTGAATCTTCTTCTCCTCTGTCGGTATCTCATCCGGGACAATATTCAGCAAATTTGTGAATTATGCCTCATACTCGGCCACCGTCTTACCCTCCTATCTAAGGCTCATCAACTTCCTCCTCATTTCCGTGTGAACAGCTGACGGAAAATGTTTGCGGTCGAACCGCACCCAAAACTCATATATAGTGAGAGTATCTCTCTCCTCCACGGTGGTAATAGACTCCCACCACTACAATGAAGGGCCCACTAGCTTGAAAGTATCTAGTATCTTCCTCCGAACATCGATGCACTCATACATCCTCAAGTGCCTCTGCATATCCTTCCTCCACTGACTTGAAACCACAACATCGGAGCTACCTGCGAACTCTGGAGGGTGTGCTTTCTGAAAAACATCACGTACGCGTTCCCAAGCAGATGGGAATGCATGTGCCTGAGCTGGCGCGGCTACTGGCACCTGGGGTGGTGCCTGCTGTACAACGGCTAGGGCGGCATTTATCGCTTGGGCTACAATGGCTGCAACCTCGGCGGCATTCATGGTGCCCTGTACTGGTGCTGTCTGTGGCTCTGGCTGTGCATCCCTAGGAACCCGTGGTGCACGTCGTGGAGGCATCTGAAATAAGAGTAAAGTCTATAAGTTCGCAGTTATAAACTTAAAATAGCTGAAGAGCGAAGCATACATAAAAGAATACAACAGTGCTAAAATATAGGGCTCTACATCAAAGAAAGCTCAGCGGAAACATAATAAGCCGTACAGATCCTAAAGGACACTAGAACCAGATGCTCTGATACCACCTGTGACACCTCGAATAATTAAATACCGGGTAGCTACTCCTTTATTAAATCAATACAAAATGCCAAGTTGGTTCAGTTAATAGTATCACTGTCGAAAACATTTTAATGATTACTAACCACCTAGTATTTAAAAAGTGTGTTGCCAAATTTTAAATTAAATCCGATTAACATGCAATAAGTGAATTATGAAAGAATAACATAACCATTCACAATAAAGTTCCAGTAGTGTAATCAACAAGTAATAAAGAGTCTGGAGGAAATACTCCTAGCAAAAATCCCAATATGGAAATAAATAAAACAAGTCTGAATCCTGAATTAATTACAATCCACAATCTGAATAACTGAAATGTAAAAATGTCTCTAATAGAAATGGGCGCATGCCCTACAAATAATGAACTGAATATGGAGTCAAGACAAAAGAAGCATCTACTAGCAAGGCCCTGTAACTTCCACAAATAGCTACAGCTCGTCACCTGAATGGAAATCCTATGCATGGTGTCCTTGTGGCTGGGCACCTAAAAAGGTTTTTACAAAAAGTAGATTTGAAAGCAAACGGGTCAGAGCCCGAAAGTGGAGAGTATTTTAAAAACAGCAAGTGCTTTAATAACATTAAAACAATGAATTCAAAATACATGTTAGGACGTACACTCACATGAAATACTCACCTCTCTACTCCTTGTGAACTCCTAACGTACCGTACCCATCTAAGTGATATACGTATCTAACCAAACCGTCATAAGTCCTAACCATTCTTCTCGATTCACAATATAAATACCCAATGTTATCACTTAAACAGATAGCTTTACTTAAACTCGGATTCTCAATTATTAACATTTCCATTTACTGGAGGTTATCCCCTTATTTATCTTCTCAGGGAGTTACTATAAATTATTCTCGTAATTAAACATAACAAATTCCTTTTCATTTAACCGTATATTATTCACATCATAAATATACAATACAAGCACCCAGAGGCTAAGCTACGGTGCACACATACTCTGCTATCCATCCCGGTACATCACATACATAAGGATTACAAATTCCGAATCTCTCAGGAATTGTTAGAATAAGCACAACACACAAAAATGGAGGCGATCATAATTCAACATATCCATGGGTCACGTACATACCTACGCTCCACAGTCAGCTGACTTATTAACTCACAAATAAGTCATTCTAGCATTATGTTCTTAAAGTACCAATCTAAGTTCGGGCACACAAGGATTAAAGGGCCCTAAGCGAACGTAAACCTCCCGTGATAGCAAGTATGGTAGGTATGTCATACACATAAAATCATATACATATACTAAGCATGCACACCTCTTAGTAATTACCATAATTTATTAGTGGTATACTTCTCATTCTTATACCAATACACGTGTTCCCAATTTATATATACACATCATCCATTATACTCACGTCGTAATTAGTTATTCGCGTCCTAACCCACAATTACCATTTGGTTCAAATCATTCTTCTATATTTTACTCCCCAATATATCCCGAATATCCCAACTATATTAATTATTCATCAAGGTCATGTTATCTCTACCATTTAACAAGGTTACGGGACACTAGAAATCAAACCAGGCCAAAAAGGCCAAACTGTCAGCTCGTTAGAAGTCTCGTTCGAACGAGAGTTCGTTCGAACGAAGTGGGCATCTAACGAGATCTCGTTCAAACGAAAGGCGTCGAACGAACATCCCACTCGTTAGAAGTCAAACTGTCAACTCGTTAGAAGCTCGTTCATATGAGCTCGTTCGAACGACCTGGGCAGGCCTTCTAACGAGGTGACAGTTTCGAGCCCAGAATTTCCCTTTTTCGTTTTTCCCAAATTTCTTCACCTCTAATCCCATATAAAAATCGTCCCAACCATATTTTAAGGTTTCTAATCCACATTAAACATTCATAGGTCATAACTAAACATTTATATAGGGCCAAATCTTCCTAAACATCATCTAATCATCAAATCTCTCCAATTTTTCCCCAAATCCCATGAACATGAACCCTAGAAAATTAAAGTCATCCATAGACATAATTAAATCCATTTTTGGTGATATAAAAGAGGTATTTCTATCAGAATAATTACCCTAACACAATTCTACATGCAATCTCCTCATCAAAATGTAAATTTCTACTTCCAATTCAATGGGTCTTTATCATTCTCCATGAACAAAACAATTATATAAATTTCCTACGCATGGAAGAAACATTCTTTGCAATTAATGTACTTAAACCACTTGCCTCTAATCTTTCTCTGAATTTTATGTTGAATCTTGAAGGTTGAATTGTTCTCTCTCTCTCTCTGCAGAATTCTCTTTTCTCTCTCTCTCTCTACAAGTTCTTCTCTAAAGATGACAATGGAGGTGGAGGTTTATTTTTGGATCCTTAACTTCTATTCTAAACTTCTCCCGTATCCCACTACTTAGTTTAGTGCTGATAATGGGTTGGTGGGTTTATTTAATAATCGTAATTAAACTCTAATTTTCGTGGGTTTTAATTCCCAAAATTCCAAAATTACCAAACTACCCTTTTGGGTTGCCGGTATGGCCTAAAAATGCCCCGGGACCCAAACTAAATCTCCGGATAGTGTTTTCTGACTATTTCGACCCTTACAGACGCGTTGGCACACTCAAAATGACCATTTGGTTAATAGAATTAAAATTCACTTTTTAATTTAAATAATTACATTCCTGACGCGACTGTCACGCGCGTCCCAACAAAATTTCCAGATTGCCGTATTTCAATCTCACGAAAAATTCAACAATTTCAATATTCATGTTTTGCCATATATACGCATTAAAATTAAATACCAACTCACATCTCGCTAGTATTTTATCCGGATTTTAGTTCAATTAATCCCATAAATAAATATCACAAAAATACGGGGTATTACAGTTGGTAATTTTATTCCCAACGTTGCCTTGCTCTCAATCCTCCAAACCATGTCCCTACAAGGTTCTTAAGAGGAGGTGTTTCGATAGAGCTTGTTATCTCCCCCATGCCCTGCAGGGCATATGGTCCCTCGTAAGTACCAAACAACCTCACTCAACATATATTATAAGATAAAGTACATGATACAGATCATTCTATTTCTTATTACAAGCTATGATCATTCAAGTGACTTTAATCAAAGGATTGGATACTTCGAGCTAGGTATGTTGGAGTGTTTTTGAGGTAGGTTCTTCGAGCCACTTATGTAGAGAATTTTCGAGGTAACTTGCTCAGGCAGCCTTCCTCCTCGTTCTTCGTAGGTCAATCAACATATTAACTAAGTTAATCACTCTAGGGTGAGGACTCCCCCTACATTCTCCCCTTTGTAAAGATATTTATTTATTGCATGAACAAATATCTGTATGAAACCCTTCGTTGATCTTCAATCATTTCCTACAATAAGTGTTAAATATCCCTGGGCACTTGATTTATAAGAAGCAATAATTTATTAGTAATGTAAGAGTTATATTCTCCTCCATCTTTCGAACCGCCTTTTCGATTTAATGAATATCCTGCCATACTTGAAATAATATCTCTTCCTTTTTGTGAGGCTTCATAATTACTTATGGCAGATGCCTTGGGGAAAGTGCAGAGGTTTATTCAAATTTCCCCCAAACTCTTCATTTCCCCAAGACGAAAAGACCCTAAGCATGTCTCATTATATGAGATTGTCGTTCGTAATTCTGTATGTGACACATGGCAGTTCTAGGGTGCGCACGTCTTCCCCACGTTACTCATTCCCGCATTTGTCTCCCTAAACTATCTCATTACAACGTTTGAACTTCTGTAGCAGCGAGTGCTTGGCGAACACACAAATTGATCTGATCATTATTGTGCTTTTCTAAGCATCGCCTTTTGCCGCTTATTGGGGTCTGTATTGCCCCTATAAAAAGGGGTACTCTCATTTCAAATCTTCAACGTTGGGTTTTCATTCCCTTTAGTTGATCTTTTATGAGAGGAGACTTTACCTTCTTCATTCCCTTCACTCTTTTTAACTTACTCTTCCATTTATTCCTTTAAGCTTCCATGGCACCCATCGTCAAGAGAACTCACTCTGCTAGGGGTGCTTCCCCCGAAACCCATGTGTGCCAAAACCAATAGGTGCATTACCGTCATGCTCCCTATTTTGGAGTGTCTGATTGTTTCTCACAAACTGCAAAGAGATTTCCGGATGAGTTAGAGCCAACTCAAAACCCCAATTTGCTGATGGAGGAGGGTGAGGATACTGAAGATTTTTCCTAGATTCCTACCGCCACTATCACACACTTGTGCCTTGAATGTGGTGATTTTGCCTTCTCTAAAGTAGAGCTTGAAGCGTCCTCAGGTTCATGTGAGGGATTAGGACCTTGGACCAAACACATCCACTCTAAATATTATGTCCAACTTTCTCTCGTTGGTTTATCCTGTTTCTCTCACTGGGCGATCTCACCACCACCCTTTAACTGTTCATTTTTCTCTAGAGTCACAGGTCACATACTTTTGTGGCCTCTTGTGGAGAATTCATTGTCACCTTGAAATATGTTTGCGAGCTTCTAGGGTTAGAAGCAATAGGTTTTGACACTTTTTCGAGGAAGCAGTCTCTAGAAAAGAGATAGCCTTGAGGACTGATCTCGAAGAAATTATGAAGGACTATATGGTTACTTATAACAAGTGTACCTACTCCAAGGTGATTAGGTACTCCTACTTTATTAAAGACAAAGCAGTGATTAAGGCCGATGAGGTAGCCAAGGAGAATCCCTGGGGAAAGCAAGTGTTCGAACAACCCATGGAGGGAAAAGGTTTTGCCTCCCAGATCGAGCTGGATGGTTAAATATGGGTGATGATATCAAAAATCTATCTTTCGGGAAAGCCCCATGATTTACCCAGAAAGGATTTGATAAACATAGCTATTTAGATGGCCAACACCATGAAGCTTACTCTCGCGGCTATCGTACTTGGTTCATTATATACCTGGTTAGATCATGTGGTGATTGATTCAGTAGGAAGCATAGACGGGTTTGATGTCTCCAACTATGCAAATCATGTTCTTTTGACAGATTTCCTTTATGCCCACTTCCCAGACTATGCACTGACAGGTAACTACCCTGGTTCTCAGCCCATTAAGATCCCCCGAATTTGTTGCTAGAATCAAAAAATTGTCAAGAAGCCACTCACCGCTTTGATCGACAAAGCTGAAAGGTTCTTACCCCGCCCCTGTGTTGGGGTAGATCAGTTTTTTTTACAAATAATTTTTTTGCTGAGGAGGAACATACCATTACTCCCCTCGATGAGGCAGTAGCGAGGAACTTCCCCTCGAATAATATCCCCTTTTTGTCGATCCCTTCATATTTACCATCGTACGTAGAATGATATTCTTTCCATTCCATTTACAACCCCCATCATATAGCCCTACAATTTAGTTACGATCAAGGAACCCTTTTATTAAGCCACTTTACCCGTGAGAAGCCAACAAACTTTTCCTTTCTTGTGAGAATTATTTAACTTCAGCTGTAGTAAGTCTCTATGCTTGTTACCCGACCAATCATGTCATTCCAAGCAAAGAAGTTGGAGGAAGCTGATCGGCCATGTACATAACGATTTTCTGGCAAAACCAGCTTGTTTATTTTCAATGTAACGTTGTGAAGGAACCTCGATACCCCGAGGTTAAGAGATACCCACCCATAGAGTTGGGTTTGAGAAATTTCACCACTTTATTTTCTGTGTTACCTCTTAGCACCACCAATATCATTATCCCTTCCGAGCTGCCTCCATTAACCCTAGTGAACCAAGCTTTTGTTAAGAAGACAAAATCATCTCAGGCCTCCCTTCTGGCTGACATAGCTGCTATTGTCCCTAGTCCTTCAAGGCCAGTTTAAAGAAGTGATACTCCACACACTGCCTCATCTGAGGCAGCTATTAGGGATACCCATAAATCTCCAACAAAAAAGCTCAAAACTGTCAAACAAGCTCCAGTGGCCCATACTACTGATTTTAAAGTCACCCAAGCAGTCAATCGAATGTTTAATTAGATTGGACAGACTTGGGAGAATTTAAGTGAAGTAGATAGGGTTTTTAGGTCAGTCGAGATGGCTTCTTGTGGCTTCTCATACGATCCTCATCCTTCTGGTAGTGGTAAAAAGAGGAAGGAAGTTAGCCCTCTTAAACTTGTGATGGAGGCATCAAGCGAGTCAAGCAATGAGGGGTTGCCTAAAAGACATGTAGCTGGTGGTGTTGGTGATGATGATGATGATGAAGATGAGGATGGTTAGGAGAGAGAGAAGGAAGGGGAGGAAGTGGAGGAAGAAGAAGAAGAAGAAGAAGAAGAAGAAGAAGAAGAACAAGAAGAAGAAGAAGAAGAAGAAGAAGAAGAAGAAGAAGAAGAAGAAGAAGAAAAAGAAGAAGATTCTGCATTGATTCGGAGACGTAGGTTGAGGAGGATGGGTTCCCCTTCTAAACCAGCCTCGCCTCCCCAAGATTATGAAGTTTTAGAAGATGTAATAGAGGAGGAAGAAGTATGCTTTATATTATTTTTCTAAGTCTTGAACTTTTCTTCTTTTGTTTTTGCACTAATAACTTCATTTTATTCCAACTTTCTTATTTTTCAGGTTGATGCGCGAGGTGACTCACATAATGATGCTGAGGAGAGAAGTATGTTGAAGAATTATGTCACAACCTTACCTTCCTCGAAGGAAACTGTTCTGTAGGAGATAGATGCCCCTACTACTTCGCAGGTAACCCCTAATTTCCCCATAGGGGCAATTATTTCTAATACTTCAACTGAGTCAAGTAGAGGCTATTCAACTTATCACTTCTTATTGCATGACCAGGCTGGTCTTGAGATAAATGTTCTAGATGTAAGGACCATTGAAGTTGTTCCTAAGTCCCCTGTGCCCATTCCTTCATTACTAGTGGGAAGCTTTTTCTCTCGATAATCCAAGTTCTTTTGTTCCTTTCAACTTGATATTCTAACTCTTCGTTCTTGTTCTTTGAAGGTTTCTATTCCAGTTCCAATTACCCCATTAGATCCCCCTCTTCGAATGATTAAGTTCTTATCACTTTATTCGAGCCTTCCATGCTTAATCAGAAGAGTCCCGATATTGCTACGACTGGTCAAGAGGAAGGGAGATAAGAGGAGGTTATTGAGGTAGGGGGGATGTGATTGCCTCCCAAGATCAACATCCGTTGGTGGCTGCTAGTTTGGATGGGGAGGAGGATATCGTTCTAATGGCTACTCGTAAGTTTGCAGACAAGCAACATGTGGAGGTATTATTTTACTCTTCTATCTATCCCCTTCATTTAAATTTTTTTCTTAGTTTTGCCAAGTCATATTGGTCTTAGAAATCTCCCATAACCGAGGGTGAGGCAGGCCAAGTCTTATTGGCATAAAATCTCCCATAATTGAGGGTCGGGCGGGTCAAGTCTTATTGGCATAAAATCTCTCGTAATTGAGGGTGAGGCGGACCAAGTATTATCGTCATAAAATCTCCCATAACCGAGGGTCGGGCGGGACAAGTCTCATTGGCATAAAATCTCCCATAATCGAGGGTCAAGTGGCTGAAGTCTTATTGGCCTAAAATCTCCCATAATCGAGGGTCAGGCGGGCCAAGTCTTATTGGCATAAATTTCATACTTGCAATCCAATTTGTATGTGTTTTCTTATTTTGTTTATCAGTTAGTGATTTCTTGTATCTCGAGTGGAGGTCGAGCAACTCATGGCATGTGGGCCGAAAGTTGAAGTTATTTTTTAGGAAGTTGCACAAGCGAGAACTCTATCTGAATTAGAATCTATGGGCGGGCCCCTACTATACATATCCAAGGAACAATGCCTAATATTGGTGAGGTGCTCGAAGTGGTTTCGTTTATAGTTCAAGAAAGTGACAGCGCTTCGCATACTCGGCTCCCTTCTTCGAGTGATAGCGTCTTCAGTACACATCCTCCTGAGGCAGCCCCTGAGTTGGTTATGAGGAAGACTTTGGCCAATTTCCCCCAAATCTTAACTGAGGGTCCTCGTTTGCTAATTAATAAGCTCTTGGTCCGATTTCCTTCGACTTTCACCTCTCGTAGTCTTTATCATATTCCTAAGATGATGGCATGCCTCTTGGCCGGGCTCATCATTGTCTTGGAGGAGATCCTAAATACACCCCTCGAATCTCTTATCTCTGATACAATCAAGACTTTGTTGGGTAAGGTGAACGTGCTCATAAATGATGGATTCTCCCTATTTTGGTTGGTTAAGTTGTTCCATGGCTTCAAGAAAGCTGACCTACCTACCCTATATCATCGGTTGCAAGATTTTCATCGCTCGCAAGTAGTTATTTCACAAGAACTTATAAGTGTAGAGACCAAGATGGTAATGTGTAAGCAATAGGTGGAGGAGGCTTGTGAGGTTGTTACTCGGGCGGAGGATGAGCTTATCAAGAATGAACGAGAATTGAAGGCTATTCAATATATGATGGAACTTCGTCAGAAGGATTTGGTGGACCCTATTTTAGACCAAAGAAGCCTTGCAAAAATCCTCCCCTAACATCACCATCGACTGCTTGGATCAGCGAACCTCCGTTTCATCATGGATAGACCATAGGAACCCTTATTCAATGCTTCTTTTTTTATATTTCTTAGTTTGAGATTTTGATCCCCCTGTTTTATTTGAATGTAATCACAATATCTCTTTTATTAAATAAAGGAATATTTGTGACTTTAGTGTTTTCTTCCATTCCCCCTATTTTTCTTTTCACACTGGCTAAACTGTTACATCAATACAAGTCACACCATGCAAGATAAGGAGAATAACAAAAATAGAAAGAGTAGTGGGCTAACATTTTCCACATAAACATCATAACATACTATATCAAGTGAATAAGACCAATCGTTTATGAGAGACATCCTTTTAAACAAACATTAACAAGATACAATGTAAGAAAATGAGGTGTTGGCAAAACATACATTTAAACATGGTATATCTTTAGCCACTTGTTGTTCAGTTTTAAAGTAACATTGTCCTCCGCCTTGGATATCTCGCAGTAACCCAAATCGTGAGATACTCGAAAAATGTAAGGTCCTTCCCAGTTAGCCTCAAACTTGGGCAGTGATAAACCCCTAATAAGCCTTGTGCATGCTTTCAGAACCAAGTCCCCCTCATTAAACTTCCTTGGCCTCACCAATTAGTCATAGGATCTGGACAACTTCTTCCTGTACATCTCGAAGTGCCTTGTTGGATTGTCTCGGTACCATTCAAGTGGGAGCATGGCACTTCGCAAGATATAGTGAGTAAAAGGTACCTCGAGTTTAAATGGAAACACATCTTTTGCCCTAAACATTAAGAAAAATGGGGTATACCCCGCTGGTTTTCTCTTTGTTGCTCGATATTATGGCCATCCCGGTTGGGAAGGTTGTGTCGTGGTCTCTCACCCCTTTTGGGAAGGTTGCTTCAGTCGTCATCGGTGTGGGGGTAAATGTGAAGAGATAGATTAGTCGGCCTATTTTTCACAAAACAGGCAAAATAAATGTTGCCACTTCGAGAGAGAGACATCAAGGACAAACTAATGCATACGAAACCAATAGTTCGAAGGTTCGGGGGCTAAGTTACGGAATGGGAAGGTGTTAGGCACCCATTCCACCCTTTCGGTCTCTCATGGGATAGTGTTATTATTTCCCTATATATCTCCGTGAAGTGTGTGTTCGTGTATATATATTGGAGATCGGATTTATTCAACTAATACGACGGACAAGGTAGAGTGAGGTTATCCATAGGAATATTCCCAAAATAACATATGTAGAAAGTATCATTTGTGCGTTCATCATGATATTAATCGTTATTAGGAATTGATAATATGTGTTGGATGAAACGCAATCAAGTATGGTATATATATATATGGGAGATTTTAGTAAACAAGGGATTTTGGGAAATAGAGAGAATTAGAAAATTGAACTCGAGCCTCGAATTTTAATCTGAGACACCTACGTAGATTATAAAGGCATCAAAGTTTGGTAGTTAGAATGTAGCATAGGGGTGGGGGTTATACCATAGATCCGAACGAAATTTTATTATATGAATATGTATAGAAAATGTGTTTTTTTGATTTTGGAAAAAAGTGTAATGGATAATTCCGTTCAGAATTTATTGGTGTAACCCCATTTTATTTGTTTTTGGTATTTTTATAGAAAATAAAATATATAAAATATTCTAACAAAAAGTGTAGATATTAATGTGTATGAACTAAAGTAAGAACTAGATTACGAATCGAATGTGTATTATGCAAAAATAAGGAATTCAAAGAGAGAGGGAAAGAATTGGACCTTCTTTAAAGCTTGATCTTTGATATTTGATGAACTCCATTAAGTCTTGTTAAATGTTGATAAGAGAGAAGGATATTTGCCAAATTGTGTATGAAAAGGATGGGAATGTAAGTTTGGATGGAACTTCACATGAGGGACTTCACTGATTTCGAAGAAATGTTGCTGAGATCACTGATGCTGATGGATCTATTGTCCTCCTCCCTTTGGAGTGAGGTTATGGAACCTATTTATGTGGTCAAGGAGTGATGATCAACCTACCCATGGGGGTGCCTATCGGCATGTAATCCCAGACACTGTGCCGATAGGTAGGGATCAGGACCTGCCAATAGATAGTCTTGTGGAGATATTCCTGAAAAAACTATCGTAGAACGCAAACCATTGATCTGAATCATGAACAGGTCATACTATTAGAAAGGTATTTCAAAAACCTTTAAGAGTCCTTTGGATTTCTCCCGAGTCCGAGAGCTGAATTTGGGTCAAATGTGGCTTGGAAGAGCATATCGGTCCTTTGGACGGGAGATCGTTAGACGCAAATGGATCATTCGTCCGCATGGTAAGTAAGAATCATGTATGGGGTGGAATTTTAGAAAGGTTAGGATATGTTCTTTGACATTCCAAAGTGTTTTCCTCAATTTGAAAAGATGACCTTGGTCAACCGGGGTGGCTCGAAAGTGCCCGGGGACCTCTCAGAGTAAAATGGATCGTTCGTCCGTACCGCTGGTCAGAATTATTCATGGTACAGACCATTAGAAAGGGTATTTAGTTCCCTTAGGAGATTCTTTAGTCTCTTTCGAGCTAAAGAGTTGACTTTGGTCAAACAGAGCCCGAGAGCGCCCATTGGCCTCTTGGTCAATTTTTTGAGGTAAAACTAATCGTTCGTTCCAACGGTTATGTGGTTTCATGCATGGGAGGACCATTGGAAAGGGGTTTAAGTGCACTTCAAATATTCAAATCGGGGATCAGGAGTGCCCGGTCGCCTTCGAATGGATTTTCGATAGTAAAATTATTCGTTCGTCCAAACCGTTACACCAATTAGCGCACGGGGTGGACCATTGGAAAAGGTAATCAGGGTCCTTTAAAAATTCAAAGAGCTTTTGCTTTGACGATAGAGTTTGACCGGGGTTAAATGGGGCCCGATGGGCTCTAGATTGGTACCGGAGTTCGACCTAGGGTTTATAGTGAGATGGGAAAGTGATAGGGACCTAAGGGGAGATCTAGGGGGTCCTAGAATGTAGTGTCTAGAGATCCCCTAGATGGGTGATCTTGGAACAAGTGATAGCCGTCGAATTGACACCACATGATTGAGGTCGGTTCTACGCACCTAAGGGGTGAGTATGACCGATTCAGAGGGTCAAGGTCGATGCTGAGGACCTAAGGTGATGTTGGGTGGTCGATTATGAGTACCTAGAGGAGGTGAGGAGTAATGAGGCGACCAATTTTGCATGCCAGTGTAAGTTATGATGATCTAAATTATAGCGATAAATTCTGAGGGTCGAACCTGATACTGATGGCTTAAGTAGATGAGACCAATTCTACGGGTCGAAGCCAATTCTAAGAGATTAAGTAGAGACGAACAATTCCAAGGGTCGAAGATAGAGGCTTATTTAGGGGTGACCAATTCTACGGGTCAGTACTGATTCTGAGGGCTTAGGATATAGGTGACCAATTTCAAGGGTCAACGTCAATTCTACGGGCTTAAGTAGAGGCGACCAATTCTGAGGGTCGAAGCCAATTCTATGGACTTAAGTGGAGATAACCAATTCTAAGGGTCGAAACCAATTATGAGGGCAAAAGCCAATTCTGAGGTCCTATTTGGAAGTGACCACTTCTGAGGGTTGAAGCCAATTCATAGGGCATACGATAGAGGTGACCAATTCTGAGGGTCAAAGCCAATTCTGAGGGATTATTTAGAAGATACTAATTCAGAGGGTCAAAGACAATTATTAGGGGTTATTTGGAAGCGACCAATTATGAGGGCTTAGGATAGAGGTGGCCAATTTTGACGGTCAAGGATAATTTTGCGGGCTTAAGTAAAAGCGACCAATTCTGAAGGCATAGGATAGACGTGAACAATTCGAAGGGTCAAAGATAATTTTGTAGTCTTAAGATATAAGCAAACAATTATGAGGGTCGAAGCTAATTCTGACGGCTTATTTCGGGTGACCAATTCTGTGAATTTAAGTAAGAGCGACCAATTCTGAGGGTCGAAGCCAATTATGCAGGATTAAGTAGAAGAGACCAATTCTGAGGGTCGAAGCTAATTTTGTGGGCTTAAGTAGAGATGACCAATTCTGAGGGTCAAAGCCAATTCTGTGGGCTTAAATAGAGATGACCAATTCTGAGGGTCGAAATCCAATTCTAAGGGCTTAGAATAGAGGTGACGAATTCTGAAGGTCAAATCCAATTCTGCAGGCTTAAGTAGAGATGACCAATTCTCAGGGTTGAATCCAATTCTGAGGGCTTAAGATAGAGGTGATCAATTCTACGGGTCCAAGACAATTTTACAGGCTTATTTGAAAGCGACCAATTCTGAGGGCTTAAGATAGAGGTGACCAATTATGAGGGCCAAAGACAATTTTACGGGCTTAAGTAGAAGCAACCGATTCTGAGGATCGAAGACAATTATGAGGGCTTAGGATAGAGGTGACCATTCTAAGGGTCAAATCCAATTCTGCAGGCTTAAGATAGAAGCGACCAATTATGCGGGTCAAATTCAATTTTGAGGGCCAAATCCAATTCTGAGGGCTTATTTGGGGTGACCAATTCTGCCTCTCAAAGACAATTCTGGGGGATGAAGTAGAAGCGACCAATTATGAGGGTTTATTTTTTCTTTTGGGAAGTTTGGGGACTCTATTGGGAATGTGTGATATTTATCTGGGGATTTGGGGAAGCATTTGGTTTTAAGTTCTACTCGGGAATATGCAATGATTCGAGGATTTTGTGCTCGAAAATTTTTGGAATTTTGGAGCGTCCTCTGGAGACATTGTTGGGGAGGATTGTTTTCCGGAATTTCACTGGGGATGTAGAAAAAAAAAAATTCTTAGTGAAAAGGTTCCAAAGTTTATCTGGTGATTTTTAGAATTTTTTGACGATTTCTCAGATTTTATGGTATTTTTTTGGACTTTTTGTATGAAATTTTAAGGGGGGTCCAATTGGCATATATAGAGAGGTGTCAAATGGTAGTGGCATGGTCTTTTGGGGTTCCTCGAGAAGGTGGAGGGATAGTTCGGCTCGGTTGTGGCAGGGAGATGCCGATCGACATGCCCCTTAGCCTCCTATGAAAAGGGGGCGAGTTCCCCTCATTTTTCGTAGATTTTCGACTTGCCTTCTTCTAAAATTACCTTCTACAAATCGTTCTGACATTCCAAAATCAAGAGATGGATGAGTTTTCAAGTAGAGCTACTCACATGGCATGGCTTAATGCCGACGATTGGGTAGGGTTGGAGTGGAGGGCTAGGGTGCCTTTTGCATTGGGCACCGAGAACTCATTTGATGTATTTGAACTGGTAGTGGATAATCGGATTCTTCTATGTGAGCCCTCATGTCATCCTTCTTCTAGGATGGTGAACCCTGGTGGCTATGTAAGTATTGAAAGACCTTTGGTATTCTTTTCCTTTTTTCTTGACGAGATTGTTTTATTTCTTGAACTTGACAATGGTTTTCTTAGTTTCTTCGACAGTTCGACGTTTCCATGTCGACTATACATGATCGAGGGATGACGAAGATTAAGGATGTTTAGGATCACTTTCCATCTGGGGTGCATTGGATGGTGTCATCAGCTGGCTTTGGGAGATTGGTGTATGCTCTAGATAAGAGGCCTTGTTCTACGATCGTTATGTGTGCAATAGGGGAGAGGTGGTGGGACACTATACAAACCTTTCATTTTGTCTTTGGGGAGATGTTGATGACTCCCATTAATGTGCACTAGCTGCTGGGGCTAGACTGTGATGGTTTTCAGATTAAGGTGGGCAGCACGCTGAGGGTGATGTCGGAGGCTGTGATGGTAGCGCTAGGTGATGTGGAGAGGGTGGTTTCAAGTTACTCTCTATATTTGTCTCCATTAAGGGAGTTATTTTTTAGGAGGAGGATCTATGAGAGCGATGGGAAGTTGTTCCATCAGATGGCCTGCTTATTCATTCTATTGTTGTTGGTAGGTTTTGTGGTGTTAACGAGTGGCGACGACGTGCACTTATGGTTTTTACCATTTTTGAGGGTGTTCTTGGACATACGCCTTAATGATTGGGGGAGCCTAACTTTGGCGACACTTTATTATTCTCTTGATTCATTCATTTGGTGCTGTCGACAGTCTTTTACTGGAGCCACATATCCTCTAGATGCATTCTTTATTTTTTGGCATTTTTCCTTTATGCATTTGCATTTTTCTTTATGCACTTTTTCTTGATTTCTTAAATACTGGCCTTTGTAGACGTGGTTTTATGAGGTGATTGGGTTAACCACCCATTTGATATCTTTGAAGGACTACTATGTTGGGGACCTTTTCGAGATTTACCGGCGGTGGAGGTCAAATCGACAGTCGAAGAAGTCTCTTTCTCTAGAGGCGGTGCGTCACGTCTTGAATGGCCTGACGAGAGAGAGGGTAAGCCCTCTTTTATCTTGATACTGTCATTTCCTTTTATGGTTTCCTATTTATATTGATCTTTTTCTCTTGCTGGGTATTTTCAGGTGACCTTTTATCCTTAGGGGACGTCCATTCAGCACACTAGGGTGACTGGGGGACAGGCGAAGATGTGGCATCTGTTGGTGCATGAGTTTGTCTATTCTTCGTACCTCAGGGAAAGGGTAGTCCAAAAAATAGTGGAGGATGAGTTTGTGGTTCCACCATCAAAGCCCGCTATGTTCATGAGGTGAGTGCGTGAGATATCAGAGGATCCCCGAGTGGCAGCGATGATGGGAGAGTCATACTCATTGTATACCGACACGGATGTGATGTATGACTTTATGGACTTTATGCCGAGTTGTCAGATTCCTCCCAATATATACGATATGATGTCTCTTCCTCGTGCGAGTTTGAGTCGGCAGGTGGGGTCCTCCCTCAGTATGGGCGGTGCGACAACGTCGATGGTGGCAATGACTTTTAAGGATCCTTTTTTATGACTGCTCTCTCATGGTTACAACATTTGCCGAGCTGATGGAGGGTCAATATATTTACATCATCATCCTAATGCGATGAACCCGAAGGAGTTGGGCCTGACAGAGGAGGTCCTTCGACTTGAGGTACACTTTTTGTTTCTTTCTCTTTTTCTTTCTTGATTCCTTTCTTTTTCCTTTCAGACTTGACTGATTTGCTATGTTATGTTTTCTTTTGCATCACATCTGGTTCTCCACCACTTGGCTGAGGGATATTAGGGATTTGATATCTTCAGCGACTTCTCATATTAAGGATATGATTTCGATCCCTTATTGCTTGGTGTCGTCTGCCTCGTCTTGGGAAGGGTCGAGCTCTGGAAGTTGTGGCACATCGTCTCGATGTAGGGGAATAGGGTATGCCATAGGGATGGAGGCTCTTAGAGAGAGAGAGAGAGAAGAGAGAGAAAGAAGATAGAGGAAGAGTAGGTGAAGAGAGAGTGTGAGAATGTGGGTGTGGGTTGAGTCCCGTTGTTTTGTTTTTCTTTTGTTTTTCCTATAAGATATCCATGTAACACAGAAAAGACTATATGCAAATAAAAATGAAGTTTTTATTAATTCTTTCTTTAGTGATTAATGCACATGATATTTTTACTTTGTTGTTGAGACCGTAAAAGGAATTGGAAAATTGATTTGAGAAGGATTTTATTTTTAAAAGGGGATAAGTAAAAGCATAAGGAAATTCGGAATTCCGTTAAGATAAAAATTGTTTTTATTGAGTTTTTTTATTTTGACAAAAGAAAAAAAAGTGAATTTTCCCAAAATAAGGGGTTACCGATCGACATGCCCCATGTCCTGCCTATCATCATATCAGTCCAATCTAATCAACCCAAGGCTTTGGTTGCACTTTCTTCAATTGCTTGGTACTTGGTGGGGCAAGTTTTCCTCTAATTTCTGCAGGGTTTCTTATATTTTTCTTGAGAGTTTTCAAATATAAATATGGGTGTGAATGGGGCTTTTTCCTCACACTTTCATTTTCCTTATCCTTTACATTCTTATTTGCCGATGGCTCTCCCTGGTAGCATTGATTTTGCTAATTACCTTGAAGCCTTGGAAGAAATGTGTTCTTATAATGTTGATCAGACGCTTTCCACATGCGGCAAGTCTCTTTGTGGCGTAACCGGCCCATTGAGTGGAATATGATGATGGCGACAATCGAGTTTTGGTATCCCGAGGATCATGTATTTTGCTTCGAGTTGGATGAAATTTGTCCTACCTATGAGGAATTTTCTACCATGTTGGGGATAAATCCTAACGTTGCTATGGATTTGCTTGAGTTTTCCCATTCTCCTAGGGAATTATTGTATGGACTTCTCCATATCTCGCCCTCAACATCCAGGCCGTTAGTTACGGGAGGCCTGATTTTCTCTTTCGGTAGTGGTGCGATTCGTGCATTCGTAGGATGTCGACGATGTCAGCTATGCTGGGGCCGTTATTCTGGGTCTAGTTTCAAAAGTGTTATTGGTGAGTGGGGAAATGCTAGTGTACCCCCAACTTGCAGCTATCATTTCCTGGATATCGTACCATCGTAATCCTGCAGCCGTGATACTGGCAGAGACTTTGAATGGTCTGGATGCCTGGCGAGAAAATCATTCTGACTTTCTGAGAGGTATCCATGTAATGATGTTCATGTGGATATCAGAGAGGTTTTTTAAGGAGGTTCTACCTGAGTATCCTTTTTCGGTGGTGCCAAACTTCTTATCGCGCTATTTCATTAGCGTAGGTCTAGACATTGAGAGTTAGGGGAACTGGTTTGTAGAGCACGGGGCTCAAGGCTTGTGCTAGTCAGTGCCTTGGTGGGTGGAGCTGCTTCCCATTCTGGAACTCAGGGAGTACTAATATGTCAGTTGGTTGGCCTCATACATATCTCTTTTTACTTCCACTGGCGACTGTTACGCCAATTTGGTTGGGAGAAAATCATGCCACTTCAGACACTAAACTTCTTTCCATGGAGGACCTGACGGAGCATATGCGCATGTAGCTTGGTTCTTGTGGGAGAATCGTCATTTGTTGACCCGTCCTTCCTAATCTGTGGGTAGAGTCTATCATATCTTCGGGGACTACATGAAGTGGTTGTGGAAGAAGGTAAAGGCCAAAATGCTGGCTATGGAGACTGGGCAAAGGTGATTTTCCATATTTGACACCATGGAGGGAGGTGTTGTGGTTTTCCCTATGCTAGTCTGGGATTATCGATCTATGGAGAGTGTACGATACTCCATTTAAGTAGGGGAGGTTTGGGGACCCCAGGATATGGGTGATGATGGGGTTGGTTCCTCTGGAAGTTGTGGGTAGGATTTGTGAATCTTTTGTAATGGGTGCAGTTTTGGGTTTTGGAAATACTTTGAGGGATATTTTAGGAGTAAAGGGGTGGTTTGTTTATATTCTGGATTTTTTACGAATGTAGGAGTAGTCTTGACAAGTGAAGTCCTTTGACTACTCATGCCAATGTAATCATACTCCGATTTCAGATAATGAAATAAATAAGTTTTTGATCATCTAGCTGTGCCTCTTGATGACTTTTTCATTTTGAATTATCTGTACCATTCGCTAAGGCATACATAATCCTTTTGTTCATGTGTATGCTTAAAATGAACTGTGGTTCTCGGGGATAAGAAAATAAATAGCATTTTGTGAAAAAAGGGGGTCGTGATCATGTAAATTGGATGAGCTGCCTACGTACCTCTGAGGGTTTTGAAAATTATTTGAAATTTATTTTTTTGAAAGCAAAAAGATTTTTAGAGGATCAGGCCCCACATGGTTCTTATTGGGGAGAAATGAAGAGTTTCTTTTTTTTAGAATATAAGGGAGATGAGAAGAGTCGTAGCGCGCCGAGATTTTGGACTAGGGGTAGAATTTATTAGACGGTTAATATTGATTGAACGAGCCATTTTTTCTCCATCAAGGTCGGTGAGCATAGCGGCGCCCCTGACAGGATCTTCTTCACGATGTATGGGCCGCTCCAATTGGGTCTGAATTTCCCTCTCGGGTTCCAGATGGGCTCTACCATTTCTTTGAGCACTAAATCCCCTTTTCGGACACCGCGGTCCTTGACTCTCTTATTGAATGATCTTTCTATGAGATGATCGTACCCTTGTATATGATATAGAGTCTAGCCATCTTTTATCCAAGAGGGACAGGTCGTCAAGATGGCATTGGGGCTAGTCTTCCTCGCTGACCTTATTTTTAAGTATGACATGCAGCAAAGGGATTTCCATCTCCATGTGTAGGACTGCTTCCATGTCGTAGATTAGAGAGTAAGAGGTAGCCCCAGTAGAGGTTCGAACTTAAGTACGGTAGCCCCAGAGGGCATAAGGGATCATGTCGGCCTAATCTCGATAACTCTCTGTCATCTTACTGATAATGGCTTTGAGGTTCTCATTGGATGCCTCGACTGTGCTATTGGTTTGAGTTCGGTACAGAGAAAAGCTTTATTTCTTTAAATTCCATACTTGTCGACCACTTTTATAAATTCTGCCTTGAAGTGTATACCATTGTCTGACACCATCTCGTCCAAGACCCCATATCGACAAATGATATTTTTCTTGATGAATTTGGACACTTTCTTGGCATTTAGGTCTGTGTATGACTCAGTTTTGACCCATTTGGTGAAGTAGTCAATAGCGACTAGGATGAACTCATGCCCCTTTGATGACTTGGGTGTAACTTTCCCTATTATGTTAATGCCCCATGTGGAGAACGGACAAGGAGAAGTCATATTGTATAATTCCCACGGAGTTAAGTGTTGTAGGTTAAAAATTTATTTGCATTTGAGGCGTCTTTGAACTTAGGTTGTGCAATCTTGAACTGTGGTACTCCAGTAGTAACCCTGTCGGATTATATTCTTAGCGAGCATATGGCCATTCATGTGGACTCCTCATTCCCCGCTGTAGATTTTCTGCATCATTTCTTTAATGTCATCCCCTACGATGCAGTGCAAATGGGTTCCATCAAAGTTTCTCTTAAACAGTGCTTTATCACAGATAATATACTGGGCAACCTGTCTGCGGAGAGTTACTCAGTCTTTCTTATCAGATCCTTGGGGATACCTACTATGTTTGAGGAGGTGCCAAATATCGTAGTACCAGCAGTCGACTATCTCAGGATCTTCCTCTGTGCCAAGCTCAATATAGTATCAGTGGGTGGGTTTGTCTTATTTTTGGACGAAAGGGGCAATGGTTATTCCTTGGGGTATGTCAATCATGGAGGCTAAGGTAGCAAGGGCATCGGCTAGGTTACTTTTTTCTCGAGGCAGATAGTGGAAGGTGATTTCTTGGAATTGGGAAGCTAGATCTTCCAGGTGGGCATGGAAGGGTAAGAGCTTCTCATCCTTGACTTTCCATTTTCTAAGTACTTGACCAATGATGAGGGTTGAATCCCCGTAGAAATTGAGGTATCGAATTCATGTTTTGAGGGAAACGTTGAGGCCTACCATTCACACCTCGTATTCAGTCATGTTGTTGGGTCAAAGGAAGTCCAGCTTGATGGCAATGGGAGTGTGAGAGTCGTCGGGGGTAATTAGGAGGATCCCAATGACATACCCTTTACTATTTGCAGCGTCATCGAAGAACATTTTCCATAAAAGGTATTCTTGGTAGGTATAGAGGATATTCTCATCAGGGAACTCAGAGATCCACACATAGGCCTTTTCCATAGGGTAGTCAGCCAGCTAGTTAGAGATGGATCTTCTTTTCATGGCTTTTTTCATGACATAAGTGATAGAAAATTTATCTAGGAGCATCAATCAACAAACCATTTGGCTGGATAAGGAGGGCTTATTGAGTATGTACTTAATGGGATCCATTCATTATATAAGATTGATGGGGAAGGCGAGCATGTAGTGCCGCAAATTTTGGATAACCCATACAAGAGAGACATATTCTTTTTCCAAGGTAGTGTAGTTAACTTTATAACCAGCCAACTTTCAACGGGCATAGTAGATGGTTGTTTCTTTACGGGTTTCTTTAAGGTATTAGGCTAGCAAATCCCCAACTTCCGTATCAGTTACTATTAGGTATAGGAGCAGGGGAATATCAGGTTGCGATGACATGAGCACCGTAGGTTGGGTTAGGTATTGTTTGATTCGGTCGAAGGCTTCTTGGAAAGCTTCGTTTGAATCCTTTCGAAGGAGTTTGAAGATGAGTTCACAGATGGAAGTTAATTAACGGATGAGCTGGTTGATGTACTATAATTTCCCAAGGAATCCTCGGTCTACTTCTCCGTTTAAGGTGGTGGCATCTCAAGTATGGCTTTTATTTTGTCAGGATCTTCTTCTATCCCTTTCTCACTAACCATGAATCCCAAAAGTTTTCCTTGAATAATGCCAAAGACACAATTATGTGGGTTGAGCCACATCTGGTATTATCTTAGTCGTTCGAAGAACTTCTAAAGGGCGGGAACATGGACTTCCCTAGTATTGGACTTGATAATCAAGTCGTCTACGTAGACCTCAACTTCTTTGTATATCAAATCATGAAGAATAGTTTTGTCTGCCCTCTAGTATGTAGCCCCTGTATTTTTTAGACCAAATGGCATGACAGTGTAGCAAAAGGATCCCCAAGGGTGATGAATGCGATTTTCTCGTGGAGATTTGGGTGAATCTTAATGTGATTATATTCGGTAAACCCATCAACAAAAGACTTCAGAGCGTGATTGTACGTATTGTCCACAATCATGTCGATATTAGGTAGCGGATAATCATCCTTCAGAGAGGCCTTGTTTAAGTCTCGATAGTCGACGCACATGCGAACCTTCCCTCCTAATTTCGACATGGGTACGATATTAGGTAACCATGTGGGATATTCAATCACACGAATGAAGCCCACATTCAGTTGCTTGACTATTTCATCTTTAACTTTGAGTGACCATTTGGTGCGAAGGTTTCGCAGTTTCTGTTTGACTAGTTTGCATTTCGGGAGAGTTGGAATCTCATGTTGTGCTATTTCAGGGTCAATGCCGGTCATATCATCATAGGAATATGCAGTGACATTCATAAATTACTTTAATAGTTCTTCGAGTTTCACGCGCTCATGTTCATGAAGGGTGGGCCCTATCCTAATCTCGTGCATTTGGCTACTAGAATAGAGATTAATAACAACAGTTTCATCTTCATTAACTTAAACGCGGCTATGTTGTTTGTTATTAACCTTATTTAGATCAGTTAAGAATTTTCATTTGTAAAATCATCATCATCAACAGTTTAATTAGAATCAAGACAATTAATATAAGGCAAAATAAGGTACTCAAAATTTTTGTTTATTGCATTGATAGGAAAAACAGCATTGAGAACCTCATCAAAGGAGGTCTTGATTACATTAGAGTGAGGGGAAAAACTAAAGGGTAAAAGGGATAAACATAGGGGTTAGGTTGAACATTAGCAGGTGGCATAGGTATAGCATGCCAGTTGAGAAGAGGTGCATCACCATCTTTGATGAGGCAGGATGCATTAGACGATGTAGTCCCTGAGTGGATCATGCAGAGGGTTAGCCCCAGTATCTGTAAATTGAAAGATTCCTCGGAGTCACTTCCCTCATAATCTTTGGTATAAGTTGTGGTCTCTTTAGTAAATGGTTGTACACGGTGCTGAGAACTCTCGGCCCATGTGTAGGTGTCTTGAAAGAAGATCTCCATTCCTAGTTTCATACTTTTATCTACATGGTCATACAAAGGTTCAAAGAAGCCGAAATCTTCACCTTCTCTGGTGAATCTTACATTTAGGGAATCTCCTGGGATAGTTTTAGCACATTCTAACCTCCTCTTCAGTCGAGGCTAATGGATCAATCTGAGTTCTTCTTCTGACGACTGATAGACCAAGGCACGGGAAGGAAAGGCATCCTTCAACATAATAGGTTCAATTATCCTTATTGTCTTCGCCCTAGCCCCAGTCTGGGCATGAAGTGCATGTTCTTGAACATTTGGATTACATTGACATTTTTATGAAGTCATTCCCTGCTGGGAGTAGGAGTGGTTCAACTTGGAATCTTGACATAAGCATATAATTCACTCTGTGTTGTATTTCAAGTACGGGATTACTAGTTCTTGCATTCTTAATATTGTCATTGTCTCCCAAGATAGTAATAACGTATCCGCTAGCGAAGAACTTTAATTCTTGATGAAGGGAAGAAGACACCCCTTTAACGCGATGGAGCCATGGTCGTCCGAGCAGCAGATTGAAACATGTTAGGATGTCAATGAATTGGAATTCAACAATATTATTTATAGGGCCATCCCCTATTTCAATATTGTGGGATCTTATTAATTCTCAGTGAGTGTTATTATAGGCATGTACGACAGTAGAGGTTGGAATAAGGTCACTGACTTTAAATCCTAGACAATTAAGAGTTCTTAGCGGGAAAACATTCAGAGTTGATCCGTTTTCGAAGAGAGAGTGGGACAATTTTCCCCATAACTTTAACAGAGATATTAAGAGCATGATTGTGGTTGGGACCAGTCTTGGGGTTTTTTTCTTCAAAAAAGGAGAGCATTTGAGTAGAGGTTAAGGATTCGACTAGGTTCACCGCTTTTTCTGGCATTGGGTGAGGGATGAACTGTGGGTCTTTTGAGTAGCTTGATTAGGGCATTTCAGTGCAGTTGGGAAGACAATTAAAGACCCAATAAAGTGATGTCATATTGGGTTTTCTTCAGTTGAGCAAGGATCTTGCTTTCCTCGAGGGTCATTTTCGGTATAGCGAGATTCTCAACACCCTTCCCATTGTCGCTTGCTGACGATTGTAGATTTTGGATTTTGTAATGTCTTCGTGACCTGGTTATGTGGTTTATAAAAGAAGGGAAAATAAAAAACATATTTCTTCGTCGATATTGGGTTGTTGAGCCACCTTGTTGATTTCTCCAAGCAGCTCCTTGAATGATATCATCCCGCATATTTTAGCAATCAAACTAGTCTTTTTCGAATCTTGCCCTCCATCTAAATCTTTGAAATCTTCCCCACATCTGATGGAAACGATATTAATTGTCCATGCAATGTCAATGCACTCCATAACTTCCATGGCCTCTTCATATAATTCCTCCCGTTCGGCAGGAAAATGCAGAACTGAAGGGACCAGTCGTCGTTGTAATTTCAAAGCATCGAGTAGCTCGGATGTACTACAAATATCACCAGTCTGTTGAAATAAATCAGCCATGATCTGGACCATGTCATCTAGACTGACTTCGTCGGTTGGCACCACCCAGTTGTCTGATTCTTAGGCCCATTTTTGAGCTTTTACGAATAACCCATTGAATCTCTAACAGTCGATGGTCATCTGGGAGGGCACTTTCAACTGAAACTCTAAGAGTTGGTTGAGCACTTCTGACATTCCCATATCTTTACCTCCAGAATGGGTGCGGACGACGATGCATGCTTTAGTGAGGAGGGATAAGGCTTGATCAGTGAAGTTGGTAGGGTGTAAGAAGAAATATGGGCATTTTTGGAGAGGTTTAGGAGAGTATATGGGTATGAGTGGTGATTTACTAGGCATGATTTAGTTGGATAGGTCAAATTCTGAGTCTTCTTCTAGGAAGATGACATTTGCATGATTTAAGAGTGGATTATGGGTAATTTTTGGTTTGGTAGTAGCTGGTGGGTGATGAAACCCCGGTCAATCAGGCCTTGGATCACATTTTGAAGATGGAAACTTTGGTCGGTGGTATGGACATCATTTTGGTGGAAGTCAAAATGGGCATCGGGTTTAAAGTTTTTTGAAGGTGGATTTGGTAATGGACGGGGGTCCAAGGGATTGATCCGATTTTGGCTCAAGAGGGCCTGGTAGACTTTGGAGATAGGAGCGTGAAGCTCAGTGTATTCCTTCTAGACTAGGTTTGGATGAATTTCTGGTGCCCATGAAGCGGCAGGCTAAGAGATGTTATTGATGGTAGAAATCGTGGCCCTAGCAGGTTTTTTAAACTTTCTAGGAGCAAACTGTCCAGAGGTTTTCCTCGGTTCGACTTCTGTCCTGGAAAGACTTTCTTTGATCTCCACTCCTACTTCTTGGAGGGTTTAGAAGTGATGGTAATATTTTCCTCCCATTATTTCTCAGACATAGGGTGGGAAGTTCTTCTTTACGATGCAGACCTATTCTTCTTCGAAAGGCCGATTGGTCATGGTACCTGCTTTTTCTCTCCACCTTACTATGAAGTTGATGACTGATTCCCTAAGGTTATTCTTAAGTAGTTTTAAGTCATGGCGGGTAACATATAGCTCCTCGTTATACTTGTACTGTGTTATGAACTCGCACACAACATCTTCCCAACCTACGGATTTTAGATTCCTCAACGGATAAGAACCAACGGAGAGTGCTATCTTTAAAATCTATTGGAACATGTGGGACATTATTTCTTCAGAAGCCCCTAGGAGAGTCATGGCTCGGTGATAGCTACGGAGATGAATGATCGGCCATCCAATGCCTCCAAACTTCTCGATATTGGGCATCTTGAATTTTTCTAGTAACCTGGCTTTAGGATAGGGAGACATGTGTGTGTAGTCCATTTAGTTCCCAGAGAGTGTGACTTGATCAAATTTCCTGGTCAACATCTTGAGGTATTCATTGTCCTCGTTCAATTCTTCCTATTTCGGGTCAATAGTTAGGGGTAAGTTAGCCCCTGGTTGAGCAAGGTTTGGCATAGGCAGATGGACTGGTGAAGGTCCATTAGAAGGAGGAGCACGGGGAGTGTTCTAGTATTCCTTGAGAACCCAAATAGGCTCGGGTGATGACGGACCCATAGCACGAGGTAAGAGGACCCAGGGCCCTTTGAGGACAGGGACACGATTTATTTGCTTCTCATGAACCTCAATTTGAAGCTTTTCGATTTTAGAAGTGAGCTGAGTTAGAACTGTCAACAAATCCGATTGTATATTCGACACTTGATCCGTGTTCTCCATGGAAGGTGGGTGAATCTCAGACTCAAAAGAAGTAAGGGGACTGATAGAACATTGGGGTGGTTTGACTGAATATCGAAGCCAATAGGGAACTAGGCTAAGGGTATGTGATCGACCTGATAAGGAGGAAAAATGGGATTTATTTTCCAAAAAGAAAAGAAGGGGAATTTGTTATTTTAAGAAAATCAGGAAAATGTTTTTCACATTTTTGGAAAACATAAGGAAAAAAATGTTTTTTAGTTTTTTGTTTTTATTTTTGGTGGAAAAGAAAATGTTTTTTGGTATTTTTGATAAAAGAGGAAGAATGTTCTTGGACACTTTTTGAAAGAGAGAGGAAAAGATGAGAGATGAGTCTCAAAACGATTATTATGTTTATTAGGTTCTCACTTGTATTAAGTTTGTTTAGATGCAAAAAAGAAATGTTGGACGAGACCCGAGCCTGGAAAAAATTAGGTTTGCAACATATGTAGAAACTAAGGTTGGACTTGTTACCAGGCTTACAGGCAGGGTCCCATTTTAAAAGTAGCACGAAAATTTGGGCGGCAGGGCGACCTAAAATTTCGACAGATTTTCGTGTCGAAATCGACAATATAATATGGGTGTCCTAATCTTGATACCTATATGCGGGTATGCATTTGTCGGGTTAATTAGAAGGTGTTCCTCCCTTTGGTGTGACTTCAACGATATACGTCTTACTTTTGAAGGAAGTCAGTACGTGTGGGCAAGCCATTTGATATACCTGAGTGTACGTGAATTGCCTCACTATATACCTCATGGGGATGGTACATGTGAGAGAGAATTCGATATACTCGACGTACTTGAGCGAGTTCCCTGCGATATACCTCCCATCATGACTTCGGTTAAGAGGTACGATGCGGGGGAGCCGTTTGATATACGTGAAGGTACTTGGCTAGTGGAAGGTGAGAGTCATATCGATTAGGCTAACTGCGACCAGCCGAACCAGCACCCATCATGAAGTAACTCCCCAATTAAGGGACAAAATTTAGTCAATAGCAATGATCTTTTGTAATGTTGTTAGTATCATGTATGTTTCTTTGATTAGTATCTTGTGGAGAGAGTATCTTTCTTCATCATGCCCATTCGAGAAAGAGGTACAAGTATAAACAGTAGAGGAGGTAACAAGTGAGAGTGGGTGGTGTGTAATTATCTACAAGTGAGTGTGTGAATAGTGGCATATGTGAAGGGAATAATAAGGGGAACATGGAAATAGGGGGATATACAAGAAAATAAAACACCCATGCAAATAGAGTATATCCCTCTTAAAAATAGTCCCCATTAGATTCGCCATTATGGCCATCCAGGTCGGCGCTTGGGGGGGAGGAGAGAGTGAGAGAGATACATCTCCCCTCGAGAAAGCTGCACCGTGGTCTCGCACACCTTTTGGGAAGGTTTCTTCGGTCGTCGTCGGTGTGGGGATAAATGTGAAGAGATAGAGTCGTGAGCCTATAATGCACAAAACAGGCAAAAGAAATGTTGCCACTTCGATAGAGCGCCATCAAGGACAAGCTGATGCATACGAAACCAATAGTTCGAAGGTTCAAGGGTTAAGTTATGGAATGGGAAGGTGCTAGGCACCCATTCTTCCCTTTCGGTCTCTCATGGGCTAGTGCTATTATTTTCCTATATATCCCTGTGAGGTGTGTGTGCATGTTTATATAACGGAGATCGGATTTATTCAACTTATACCACGGACAAGATAGAGTGAGGTCATTCATAGGAATATTCCAAAAATAACATATGTAGAAAGTATGATTTGTGCGTTCGTCACGATATTGATCGTTATTAGGAAACGATAATATGTGTTGGATGAAACGCAAACAAGTATGATAGATATATATATAAAAAAATGGGAGAGTTTGGAAAACTAGGGAATTTGGGAAATAGAGAGAATTGGAAAATTGGACTTAAGTCTCGAATTTTAATTCGAGATGCCTACGTAGACTATAAAGGCATCAAAGTCCATGTAGTTTTAATATAGCATAGGGGTGGGGTTTATCCCATCTGTCCGAACGGAATTTTATTATATATATATGTGTAGAAAATGTGTTGTTTTGATTTTGGAAAAAGTGTGAGGGATAATTTTGCTCAGAATTTACGTGTGTAACCCTCTTTTATTTATTTTTGGGATTTTTTATAGAAAATAAAGTATGTGCAATATTCTAATAAAAAGCGTAGATATTAATGTGTATGAACTAAAGTAAGAACTAGATTATTAATCTAATGTGTATTATGCAAAAATAAGAAATTTAAGGAGAGAGGGAAATAATTGGACCTTCTTTGAAGCTTGATCTTTGATCTTGGATGAACTCCCTTGAGTGTTGATGAATGTTGATGAGAGGGAACGATATTTGCCAAATTGGGTATGAAAAGGATGGGAATGTAATCTTGGATGGAACTTCACGTGTGGGACTTTGCTGATTTATAGGGAATGTTGTTAAGATCACTGATGCTGATGGATCTGTTGTCCTTATCCCATTGGAGTGAGGTCATAACCCCCATTTATAGGGTCAAGGGGTGTCCATTGGCCAATCCCTGAGGGTTCCTATCGGCATGTGATCCTAGACACTGTGCCGATAGGTTGGGATCAACACCTGCCAATTGGTAGTCCCGTGTAGATTTTCCTAGAAAAATGGTCATGGAACACAAATTGTTGATCCAAATCGCACACAAGTCATACCTTTAGAAAGGTATTTCAGTGACCTTCAAGAGTCCTTTGAACTTCTCCCGGGTCGGGGAGTTGACTTTAGGTCAAATGTGGCTTGGAAGTGCACGTCGACCCTTTGGACGGGAGATTGACGGATGCAAATGGATCATTCATCAGCATGGTAAGTTAGAATCACGCATGGGGTGCATTTTTTGAAAGGTTTGGAGATGTACTTAAACATTCCAAACATTTTTGCTCGGCTCAAAATCACCCGGGGACCTATCGGAGTAAAACGGATCGTTCGTTCGTACCGTAGGTCAGAATCGCTCATGGGATAGACCGTCTGAAAGGGTATTTAGTGACCTTTAGATATTCATTCAGTCTCATTCGATATGAAGAGTTAACTTTAGTCAAACGGATCCTAAGAGCGCTCAGTGGCCTCCGGATCAATTTTTAAGGGAAAACTGATCATTCGTCTGAACGATTTTGCTATTTTTCTCACAGGGTGGACCTTTGGAAAGGGGTTTCAGTGACCTTCAAATATTCAAAGATCTTTTGCTTTGACGGTGAAGTTGATTGGGGTCAAATCGGGGCGCGGGAGTGCCCGGTGGCCTCTGAATCAATTTTTGGTAGTCAAATAATTTGTTCGTCCGAACCGTTATGCCGATCCGTGCACGGAGAGGACCGTTGGAAAGGGTATTTTGGTCCCTTCAATGATTCAAAGAGCTTTCACTCTGACGATAGAGTTTATCAGGGTCAAATGGGTCTCGGGGGTTCCCTGTGGGCTCTAGATCGGTACTCGGAGTGCGACTTAGAGTTTACAGTGAGATGGGGGAGGTGTTAAGGACCTAAGGGGAGACCTAGGGTATCCTAGAATGTGGTTTCTATGGGTATACCCAAACTACTTAGAGTATCTTGTCATTCCATGTGCCCGGGATGTCTTCCAACATCTTTGCCAAAATATTTACTAAGGTTTTGTTCGTAGCCTCTGCCTGCCCGTTGCATTTCGAGTATCCTACCGTTGACTTATGATGGATAATGGAGTACTTGTCCATTAGTAAGCATACTTCTCTATTCACGAAAGGGGTGTCATTATCTGATAAAAACACCTTCGGGATACCAAATCGATATATAATATACTCATTTATGAATCGGGCCATTACCCCCGCTATGGCTTTCTTGAGTGCTATGTCCTCTGCCCACTTCATAAAGCACTCCATGGCTACCAAGATCCAAATATTTCCTCATGATGAAGGGTTTATGGCCCATACTAGATCTAATGCCCAAGTGTGGAATGAAAAAGGTGTAGAGAGGGAATGTAGATCCATCGAAGGAGTATGGATCATATTCCCATGTAGTTGATAAGCTTTACACTTACGAATAAACGCTGCCGAATATTTTTCCATTATAGACCAATAATACCCCAAGTTCATGAGTTGGTCATAGAGTTTGTCTCTTCCTATGTGTCTCGGCTCGTGAGCTTGCTTCAATACTGTTGATGTAAAAAATTAGACTATCTCTAATTTGTTTTGTCTAATTTGTTTAATCACAGATAAAAATATATAAGACAAGAGATTTTAAAGTGGTGCAGCCTTGAATGAATGGCCTACGTCCACTGTTGTGTTTTTATTGACTGTTTAGGAATTCTCGAAGTATGATTATCCTCCAGAAATTCCAGTCCCCTCCCAATGAGGATCATACAATGTATTTATAGCCATTAGGTTGTACATGTGAATGAGTAATACATAGCTGTTCAATAAGCGTATACATCCGTATGATAATAATCAGCATTTAATGCGCATTTAATCCTCTTAATTATCTGATAATAAATGCTCTGATCGAGGTGCAGCTCGGACCGCCTAAACTGCTCGGACCGCCAAAGTATCTCGGTATCCATGAGTTGATCGGTGGAGTAAAGTTCCTCGGAGAGCACCTACTGCTAGGAATATCTGAGTTGGTCGGGGAAATTGAGGTCTTTGAAGTCAAGATGTTGTTCCAAAGTGTTTGTTATTGCCACGCAGATTGTCACGTGTCTCCATTTAATTGAGCCATGTCAGCAGACTAAATTTGGTATCAACAGAAGCCCCCAATGTTTCATAATTCGAGAACGAGGAGTGTGGAACATTCTTCTCGAAATATGGCGGGATTAAATGGTCGTCCTGAATTTTAGGAGTGTTTTCTTCACATTTATTCTTCTTTTCGAATTCATAGAATCAGACTTTTCGAATTTTTCTAACTGCTTCGGTCTCCGCGCCCTTTTTGTCCTTTTAGCCGCCGGTGGGGTAAACGTCTCCCTTTGTAATTATTATTTTTACCTTTTCCCAAGGTAAGGTATTTAAGCGTTGCAGAAAATCATATCGTCTTTTAGTTTTTCAAATCTGTATCTTTGAGTTTTGCATTTTCTTTCTCTCTTGTGCGTTCATCCTTTTCATCGTTCGTTGTCAACAGATCCATCCTTTTTCTGTAAGATCTTCTTCCTTCTCTTTTATTTCCTTTATTCGCCATGGTTTACCCTGTTGAGTCGATTGATAAGTTTCGTTCTGATTTCTCTATTCCTTCATGGGTTGTTCTGGAGGAACTTCCTGAGCCTTCAAATTATTTTCGTTTGGCCGAGGGACATTGGTTCCCCAGTCTCTTCGTTGCTGAATGTGGCTTTTCTTTTCCCCCAAACCCTTTGTGTCTGGAATTCTGTCAATATTTTGACGTGGTTCCTGCAAGAATAACCCCCAATACGTGGAGAATAGTTAACGTAGTTCATAGATTAAATCAAATTCATGGAACTCGTATAGGAATTCCATAAATTATGTTTTGTTATAGATGGGCTGTTGGTGACAATAATTTTTATTTAAAAACTAGGTTTTTAAATAGGGCTATAGTGGTCAATCTCCCATATGTCAATAGGGATTACTTCGAGCACGGGGTTGTTATGAAAAATTGGCAAAACCCTCCACTAACTGGAAATGATGTGTACAATGGGTCCTAGATGCCCTCCCTATGGCAATGGGATAGGTTGTTTTTATTTTATTTTTGAAATTATGCTTCCTTTATGTTTGATAAAATGTATCATTGATATTTTAATTTTTATTTATTTGGAGTTGACAGCAAAAGAAGATCTCCAAAAGAGACAGAAGTTAACTTAAAACATCTGAAACTTATCTGGGGTTTGCATCAGACTGTTGCTGACGAGCATATCAGATCAACTTCATATCTGCTACAGTATAAGAGTTACACCTCGTCTTTCACTGCTCGTCCGGTGATAAGCGACATGGAACCAATACCAGCTTCTACAAGTTCTTCACATGAGTCACATATTCCTTTGAGTAGAAGGATGAAGAGAAGAAGAGCTCCTGCCCTCTTTGAGAAATCTGCCTATGTTGCTAGAGAGGCAAAGAAAAGCAAACATGATGTCCCAGAAGAAGGGACAAGAAAAATCGATGCACCTCCTCCGGCTGCTCCTGTGAAAGTAGTCGAGAAGCCCCCAGTGGCTCCGAGCAAGGCCGCTGCTCCAAGCGAGGTTATTGTCATCTCCCCGGCTAACACTACCTCCTTGGGCGAGACCGCTGATGCTCCTTTGAGGAGGTTAAAGAAGAGTTCCTCGATCAATTTGGTTGAATCCATTGCTCAGCCCTCGACTACGGGAAGTGGTGTTCCCACTTTTGTTGCCCCGAGCTCTGCCATGAGCTCGGTAAAGTCTTGGATCATTCCCGAGATCCAAGGTATTGAAGAAAATATTTCTCGGGACATGGTTACCACATTAGCTTCTCGTCATATTGCTTCTGTAAGTATTATTGTCCTAAATTTTCATTTTTCCCTTGTTATATTTGTGCACTGACTTGCTATTATTTTCTTTTCAAAGTTGGTGACCTGTTTTAATACAATTTTGAAGAAGGATGAAGCTATTAAAGCTTCAAGCTCCTCGTCAGGTGTAGAGGAAGCTTTGGTGGGTCAGACGCAGTCTCTAAAAAATTCTCGTCAGAAGTATGTTGATGATAAAGCTACCTGGGAGAAGCAACTCAATTCGATTGAGCAGGAAAGGAATCAAGCTGTTGAAGTCTCCAAGGGATTGGAGAAGAAAATAAAAGAATTAGAAAGTAAGAATAAAGAGCTCGAAGGGAAGCTCCAAAATAGGGAGCTTGAACTTAAGCTCAAGGTTACGGAGGAAGAACTAAACAAGCTTCGTGAAGTATGTCATCAGAAGGAAGAAGTGGAGAATAAACTGAAGGCTGCCGAGGATCTTCTTTCCGAGAAGCTTTCCTCGGAGAAGGAGAAAAGGAAGTTGGCTGTAAAAAAGTCCTTCAGTGCTGGCTGGGATAAGGGGTGGAAAAAGGGTCTGGCTGCTATGATGTCACAAGTGGAATATCATAGCCACAAATACTTTAGGGATGGCTGGGTCGCTGCTCTGCAAGAGATGAAGGTTGATGAAAATTCTGACCTATTTTAGCGACACATCCCGGGCCCCCCTCCAACTCCTGAAGAGGACGGAGCTGCCTCTGAGGAATCTTCCATGGTGATGGGAGATAAAATTTCTCACCCCACAACTGTCCAGTCTTACTGCGAGCAACTTCAACCATCCCTTATTTCAAACGAACATCTTTCAGCACCCCCCGAGTAACCATCTGTGCCATCCGAGCAATCTACTTCCTCGTCCCAGCCTCCCGAGAAAGTTTTGGGGAACAAGGAGAAGGTGTAGAGTTGTTTGGATTTTTCTCTTTGTTTATTTTTATCAATTGTAATTCTGAACTATGTACCTTTCTTTTATGATATAATAAATTTTGAAGTTTTGCCTATTCATAGTGTTGTTTCTTTTCCTCTTGCTCCTTATTGATTCTTGCTCTTTCTTCTTTTTACTAGTTTATGTCCAGGATGGAATTGTTATCTGCTCATGATACAAAATTGATGAAACAGTGCAACGAATATTTCAAAGCTGGCCTTGCAGATTTGACTGATGCTCAAATTATTGATATACTTGGTCCAAATGCTTCAGAACGAGCAGTTGAGGCCTACCAGTATTTGAAGTGCCTACTCGACCGTGCAGTGGCTAATAATGTAGCGTATTATGAAATGATTGAAGACCTCCAGGGCACTCTTGAAGAGCTTAAGTAACAATAAAGGAGTCTATAGCCATTTTGCACGAGGGATATGAGAAGAAGTATCAACAACTAAGTGCTGATAAGGGGTATGATAAGTTATTTGCCGTTTACAATGTGAGGGAGAGAACTTTGAAGGCTGAGGCCGAAGAGCACAGACAGATAGCTAAGCTATGGGAGATAGAAAATAATAACCTGTAAAGAGAGGTATCTCAGTTGAAATCTGTTGCTTCTACCTCAAACACTTTGGTCCCTGTGAACGACGAGGGATTCTCTTTCTTGGAGGTAAAAAACGCCAACCTGAGGGATGAATTAGAAACCTTGAAGAGGATTGGGCCTTCTACCTCTACTCGGGGATGAGCAAGAGCTCCTCGGGGACGAGAAAGAGCTGCTCGGATTCCTATCGAGGAATAAAGAACTCAATCGGCACTGGAGAATCAAGCAGTTCAGTTAGTTGCAAAGAATAAAGCTCTGGCAGAGATGTCCAAGTAGATCAGGAATCTGGACGAGCAGCTCTCTGCACAGAAGTCTGCCTTGGGGAATAAAGAATTTTTATAAAAAAATCTTCACGAGCAGCTGTAAAGGTTGACTTATCAATTCCACAAGCAGCCTAGAGAATTCTGGATGGATGGATACAATGAGGCTCTCTACCATTTGGATGATCGGATCCAAAATGCAAATAATGAGGGTTACAAACAAGGGTGGTTGAATGCCTTGGGTGTACTGCAATTGGAACAGGGTCATTACTTGTGGGATTACCATAATCCTAGGTTGCTCGACCTGCCAGTGCCTCCATTCAAACTTGACATGAGCTGGATCCCTGCTCGGGCAATCCCTCAGTGTTTGATTTCCAAATATCTTGGCGATTACAGTCTCCATTCCAATGTCGAAATATCTCTCCCAGAGCACCTACTCGACCGACCATCTGTGATGAACATCAGGATGCTCAAGGACCTTAATTTCATGAATTCCCCTTATTCCTTAGACGATCCTCCTGCTGGCGAGGAACCTATTTCAAAAGTAGAGGGCAAAAAAACCCATAGAATAGGATTTCTGATGTAATAATTTTTATGTATTTTATTCTCAATGTACTTTGTTTTGGAGTTAATGAAAAACTTCTATTTTTCTTTGAAATCTTGATTGCCATTGTCTTTTAGATATTTTGTAAAACACTTTACATATGTGTATGTATATCTGTTAAAAAGATAACAACATTGTGTTATTTGCTGGTCAACTAAAGCTGGTTAAAATTTATTGTCGACTATCCCGAATTTGTGGTAATCATTTGACGATTAACCAAAATTGATGATATTTAGTTTCTCGACCAACTTGGTGGTAATTTAAAATGTTACGAGTATAAAAAATTTTGCTTTATCACTTTTTAATTCTAAGCCATTAGCTGACTTTTATCACATACTCATGTTTTGTTTAATAAAAATGTTCCCGACCAACCTGAGTTGGTGGATTTTTAGAAATATTTTTTTTTTCCCGACCAACCGGAGTTGGTGGATTTTCTTCCCAACAAACCGGATTTGGCACTTTTAGGAAGTATTTTTTATTCCCGACCAACCGGAGTTGGTGGCTTTGCTTCCCAACCAACCGGAGTTTGCACTTTTGGGAAATATTTTTTTATTCCCGACCAACCGGAGTTGGTGGATTTGCTTCCCAACCAACCGGAGTTGGCACTTTTGGGAAATATTTTTTATTCCCGACCAATCGGAGTGGGTGGATTTTCTTCCCAACCAACCGGAGTTGGCAATTTTAGGAAGTATTTTTTATTCCCGACCAACCGGAGTTGGTGGATTTTCTTCCCAACCAACCTGAGTTGGCACTTTTGGGAAATATTTTTCATTCCCGACCAACTGGAGTTGGTGGATTTTCTTCCCAACCAACCGGAGTTGGTACTTTTAGGAAGTATTTTTTATTCCCGACCAATAGGAGTTGGTGGATTTTCTTCCTAACCAACCGAAGTTGGCACTTTTAGGAAGTATTTTTTATTCCTGACCAATCGGAGTTGGTAAATTTTCTTCCCAACCAACCGGAGTTGGCACTTTTAGGAAGTATTTTTTATTCCCGACCAACCGGAGTCGGTGTATTTTGCTGAGTAGTGTGTAACACTAGTATTCCGCAAAAAAATTTCAATAAAAGGAGAGAATTGGGTAGAATATCCACATTTTATTCATACTGATGAAACTGCATTACATGAGAGTTTACATTACTGATAATATTTGCACAAGTGTTCTGCAATCCATGCATTCTTAAGATCCATGCCAATTCGTTTCCAGTTTGCTATGCTTTTGAATCACTTTCTTTAGCACATAATCTCCTTCTTTTAGGTCGCACTTCTTCACTCTCTTGTTGTAGAACAAGGTTGTTCGTTGCTGGTAAGTAGCATTCCTGATGGATGCTTCTTCCCTAACTTCCTCGAGCATGTCCAAGTCTAACCTTCTCATTAAATCGTTGACAGGGGAATTGAAGTTCAGCACTAGGTGTGTTGGGAGACCCAACTCGACAGGTATAATAGCTTCACTTCCAAATACCAGCATATATGGAGATTCTCCAGTTGCTGCTCGGGGAGTATTACGATAAGCCCATAATACTGAATGTAGCTCGTTGATCCAATTTGCTTTCGCGTCATTCAGTCTTTTCTTCAAACCATTTAGCAACATTTTGTTTGTCACCTCAGTTTGTCCGTTGCTTTAGGGATGGTCGGGTGCCGAGTGAATCTTCAAGATATTTGACTGATGACAATAGGTTGCGAACTCATCGTTGTCGAACTGGGTTCCATAGTTTGTGATGAAGGCATGAGGAAGACCATATCGACAAATGATGTTCTTCTAAATAAATATGTACACCTTTTCGTACGTCATGTCGACAAGAGGCTCGGATTCTACCCACTTAGTGAAATAATCCACTGCGACGACGAGATATTTAAATCTTCCTCTAGTTGTTGGAAGTTGCCCAACCAGGTCAATTCCCCACCTGGCAAATGGCCAAGAGGAAGTAATGGGTGTCAATAATGCTTGGGGAGTTCTTCGGATGGAGGAGAAGCGCTGACATTTGTCACATTTCTTGGCATAGGCTATACAATCAGCCCTCATTGTTGTTCAGTAGTATCCTTGTGTCATTATTCTTTGCAGAAGTGTCCGACCTGCTACATGGGCTCCACAAGACCCTTCATGGACTTCTTCAATCAAATCCTTCACTTCGACGGGATGTACACACCTCTGCAAGCCAGCTATGATTCCTCGTCTATATAAAATTCCTTTAGTTAGTACATAACGAGCAGCTTTAAACTTCAATTTCTTGGCCGCGAGTTTCTCAATCGGTAATTCTCCCTCCTCAATATATGCCCTGATGGGATCCATCCAAGATGGCCCTAAATCAAGGGTAATAAAATTCATCGCCAGCTCTTCATCTATGCTCCGACAGCTAGAATTTCAATTGGGATTGTTCTTCGTAGCTCGGTACGAGTAGCCAATGCTAATCGAGCTAAAGCATATGCTCTTGCATTCTCCATTCTTGGTATTCTAACGAGTTGAATAGTAACAAATTCCGATACCAAGTTCATCTCCTTTGCATGGTACTTAATCATTAACTCTCCTTTCGCTGCATATACACCGAGCATTTGATTTACAATCAACTGTGAGTCACTGCACACGATTACCTGCTCTGCCTTCATGGTTTTTGCCAGACTAAGACCTACAATCATCACTTCATATCCAGCCTCATTATTAGACGCTTGAAATTGGAAGCACAGGGCATATTCTATGTCGATCTCGTCTGGAATTTTCAATACAATCCCGGCTCCACTACCTGAGGTGCACGATGAGCCATCCACATATAGGTTCCATACAGGTATTTCGTCCTCAAACTTCTTATTGGACAAAATTCCTCGATGGAATATTTGTTGCTCCTTTATCTCCATTTCTACCACACCTCGCTGCTCGTCGACCTTCTCCTCTTGCTCTCCGACCAGCTTAAATTGATCGGGGTTTAAATTTGATGATCCGGTAACATCCACAGGTTGGTCGATGCTCAGCTTTTGCTCCTCGGGGGTATCAGGATAAGTGAACTCTGCTATAAAATCTGCTACTGCTTTCCCTTTCAATGACGATCTAGGCTCATAAATTATATCATATTCACCGAGTTCTATTGCCCCGTACATCAATCTCCCTGATTTTTCTTGTTTGTGAAGAGCTTGCCTCAACGGCATATCGGTATATACGATTATGGTATGATCCTGGAAGTATGGTTGCATTCTTTTACTCGCTTCGATCAGTGCTAGTGCTAACTTTTCTAGCTTCGAATATCTGATCTCCGCTCCTCGGAAGGCCTTACTAGTGTAATAAATTAGCTTTTGTACTCCATCCTCTACTCTTATTAATGCCGAACTAACTGCATTTTCCGAAGCTGCCAGGTACAAGTACAACCTTTCTCCCATCACTGGTCTGGACAACAGTGGAAGTGCTCCCAAATATTTCTTCAATTCTTGAAAATCTTTCTCTCATTCTTCATTCCATTCAAAAGTCTTTCGAATCGTTTTGAAGAATGGGAGGCATCTATCAGTTCCTCGCGATACAAATCTGTTAAGTGCTGCTACTCGCCCTATAAGACTTTGCACTTCTTTCTTCGTCGTTGGAGATCGCAGCCCTAACAGAGCTTTGATCTTTTCAGTGTTTTCTTCAATGCCTCGTTGATTAACAATGTACCCGAGAAACATGCCTTCTCGTACTCCAAATATGCACTTGGTCGAATTCAGCTTCATTTGATATTTATCTAATTGATCAAAGGTCTGGCCCAAGTCAACTAGATGGTCAGCAGCCTTCTTGCTCTTTGTCAGCATATCACCAACATAGACCTCCATATTGCAACTGATTTGTTCTGCAAACACCTTGTTCATCAGCCGCTGATATGTTGCACCTGCATTTTTTAAACCAAAAGGCATAACATTATAACAATAAGTACCCCCTAGGGGTAATGAAAGAAGTACTCTCCCTGTCTTCAGGTTTCATTTTAATCTGGTTGTAACCTGAATAAGCATCCATGAAGCTCAGCAGCTCGTGTCCCGAGGTAGCATCCACTAGTTGATCAATTCGAGGCAAGGGAAAATGATCCTTTGGACATGCTTTGTTGAGGTCGGTGAAGTATACACACATCCTCCATTTGTTGTTCTTCTTTTTCACCATCACCACATTTGCTAACCAGTCTGGATACTTAACATCTTCAATAAAGCAAGCTTTCTGGAGCTTCTCGACCTCCTCCTGTATAGCTTGGTTCTTCTCGGGGCTGAACACTCTTCTTCTTTGCTTCACTGGCTTGATTTCCTTATTCACATTGAGCTCGTGACATAAGAAATTTGGGTCTATTTCAGGCATATCTTCATGACTTCAAGCAAAAGTTTTTTTTCTACTTTTTAAGAAAACTATCAACTCCTGTTTTAATGAAGCATCTAACGACGAACCTATCTGAGTTGTTCGTTCAAGGTGCTCGTCGTCCAGAATGATGTTTTCAGTAGCTTCTACCACCTGACCTTTCACGAGTTGTGACTCATCTCTGGGGTCCAATGTTTCAATTTCTACACCCTCATCCACCTGATATGTAATAAGATTTTTCCTAGATTCCTCTAGTTCCTCCTGCTCGGTAGATGAATAGTAGCATTCCCGGGCTACTTTTTGATCACCCTTCGTAACTCTTACTCTAAAATTGGTTAGAAATTTTAGGCATTGATGTACCGTAGATGGTACTGCTTCGAACTTATTCAGTCTTACCCTTCCCATGATGATTTAGTAGGCTGATTGAACATTCCTATCCATCACGAAGAAGCGTACTCTTTCTGTTCGACAAGTAAGACATGTACCGATGAACATATCCAACTTGATCGTCCCAAGTGGAAAAACTTTCTCGCCAGCAAAACCGAGGAGGGGCCTATAATTAGGCTCCAACTGAGATGACTTTAGATTTAAGATGTCGAAGCATGAGTAGAACATAATATCAGCCGAGCTACCATTATCAACCAGTACTCTTGAGATCATTACATCCTTCATTCTCATTTTGATCACCAATGGATCATCATGAGGATACAACACACCTGCGAGGTCATTTTTTGAGAAACCGATGACCAGTTTTTCTTTGTTGACCTTCCTCGGGCGATCATCTTCAGCCAAGTTTATTCGTTGAATATATGAACAGGCTTGAGCCTCATTGAGGTAAGCCTTTCTTTCTGCTATAAGGTCTCCACCTCCTGCATATCCACCAGTAATAACATTACAATCAAATGATCCAAAACATATTGAAAATACTTCACGTTCTGGCTGCCTTGGTCTTTTGGGAAGATCGGGGTCGTCTTCTGGATCATCTTTATGATCTCTTTTCCTGTTCTCCACTGCTCGATGAGGAGATCTAGATCTCTCTCTTGCTCGGTCGTTGTTTCTTCTTTCATTTCTATGATCAACATACTTTGCCAGTTTTCCTCGTCTAATGAGTGCCTCGATCTCATTCTGAAGAGTTATTAAATTTTTGGTCATGTGGTCATGATCTTTGTGGAACTCGCAATATTTGGCCTTATTCCTCTTGTCAGGGTCTGACTTCATTTTCTCTGGCCAGTTTAACTCCTCGGTATTCTTGATTTCTTCTAGAACATGACTGGTGTCTACCTTCAAAGGAGTATAATTTTCAAATTTCTTTAATACCTCCCATGATGGCTTTGTTTTTAAGTGCTTGTCACCAGCATTGTTCTTATGTTCTTTATTTTTGGCTTTATCAACCTCCACCTTGGTTTCTTTGGTATCCATATTCTTTTTTGCATCCATAGCCTCCTCGGCATTCATGATCTTGGCCGCTTTTGCCATCAATTCCGACATGGTTGTGGGTGGATCTTTAGCCAAAGTGTAGTACAACTTATTGGGCAACAGCCCACTCATTAGAGAAGTAATCGTTGTCTTTTCCTGTAATTAATAACTTTGAGTTTCTCGTTATTGAAGCGAGTTATATAATCCCTAGTGCTCTCACATGCCTTTTGTCTAACACTTAACAGGTGTGCTACTCGTTTAACAGGCTTTGTTCTAAAATAGAAATTTCCAATGAAGAGCTCAGCGAGTTGAAAGAAAGTTGAAATCTTACCCCGAGGAAGATTATTATACCATATTTGAGCAGATCATGTAAGAGTTCCCGAGAATGCCCTGCATCTCATCTCATCTGGCACAGCATAGATGTCGGCAGCAGCTTGGTATTGCTCTATATGAAGGACACGGTCTGTTTTTCCATCATATTTGGGAGTCACAACAGGTGCTTTGAACTTTGATGGTGTGGGAAAATCCACAATTGCTTGGACAAAAGGTGTCCCTTGCACAAAAGTTTTTTGTAGAGGATTCTTGGCCTTAGCCATTTCCCCTAATCTATTCTCCAACCTCTGAATAGAGCCTTTCCACCCATCATTTGCTTCCTCGGGCTTACCGGTTCGAGCAATTGATCATATTCAAGTAGCTTCCTGGGACTTATCTTGTCGAGCAGCTGGTTGTGATTAGGCAGAACCCTCTCTTAGATCAAATGGTCGTCGAAAGTTTCTCGACATAGCCTTAGGAGGACTTTTATTCTTTCTAGGGCCCAATCGATCAAAAGGAGAGACCCTACTCAATCTTTCCAGTGCACTGGTCCTTTTCGGGGAGAGAGTGATATGTTGTTCAATATTTGTGGCTCGTACTGACGAGGTTCGACCCGTTTGATAAGAAAAATCTTCAGATCTATCAGTGCGATATGAATCACTTTGCCTAATGCGTGAAGAAAGTAAATGAGTATTTCTTTGACCACTTCTTTGTCTTGAATAGGTTGATGCTCCACCTTGGATGGTTTGCATGAGTTGTCGTATTGTTTCCTGCATGGTTGTCTGGCCTTGAGCCAAACTAGCCATGATTCCAGCCAGATCTTGGATATTTAGAGGAGCAGATGGAGTTGGGGGGTTTCCAGCGTTTCGATTGCTGGATTTAGGGTTGTCAGCCATTGGTGATGAACTCTTTTTGGTGAAAAATGAAAATTACAGTCGTTTCCCACAGATGGCGCCAATCTGTTGATGTAAAAAATTAGACTATCTCTAATTTTTTTAGTCAAATTTGTTTAATCACAGATAAAAATATATAAGACAAGAGATTTTAAAGTGGTTCAGCCTTGAATGAATGGCCTACGTCCATTGTTGTATTTTTATTGACTGTTTAGGAATTCTCAAAGTATGATTATCCTCCAGAAATTCCAGTCCCCTCCCAATGAGGATGATACAATGTATTTATAGCCTTTAGGTTGTACATGTGAATAAGTAATACATAGCTGTTCAATAAGCATATACATCCGTATGATAATAATCAGCATTTAATGCGCATTTAATCCTCTTAATTGTCTGATAATAAATGCTTTGGTCGAGGTGCAGCTCGGACTGCCTAAGCTGCTCGGATCGCCAAAGTATCTCGGTATCCATGATATGATCGGTGCAGTAAAGTTCCTCGGAGAGCACCTACTGCTCGGAATATATGAGTTGGTCATGGAAATTGAGTTCTTTGAAGTCAAGATGTTGTTCCGAAGTGTTTGTTATTGCCATGCAGATTGTCATGTGTCTCCATTTAATTGAGCCATGTCAGCAGACTAAATTTGGTATCAACAAATACTTTGTCGGCCTCCTCTCTCCTTGTGCACCTTGGTAACCTTATCGGTACAATTTCCCTTCTTGCACAAAGTACCTTGGTGATTGCCTCTTTATCTTGGTGGCGTTCTCTCTATCTGTAGGCATTGCTTCTTCTATCAATAGATCCCTATACAACTTCCTCCAATCTTAGGTTTGATCAACGAAATTGCACTCTACTCCCTGATAGAACAAACAGCACTTCGCGCACTCTCTTTGTACCACTGCAGCATCTTATCTCATCGAAGGCCAAGAGTAACCTTCCCGCTGTATCCTCCTATACAAAGGGTTCTCGGTGGTTTCACAGCAGTCTTCGTGCACCTCTATCAATCTTCTTTGGGCTTCCTTGGTATCCACAAATCTGGAAAGCCAACCCCCTTTATTCTTGTAGTACAAGTTTCCCCTTGTAACAAAGTATTATGCCAATTCAACTAAGCTCAGTGGCCCTTCGCCTCTTTCCAGTTGCTTTCTGATCTCACCCCTCCAATCATCTTTGTCATCTCAGGGAAACATTTCAAACACCATCGAGGGGTTGTTCTCTTTCTGATTCGAGCTACTGTTGACTCTCCATCAAAGGAAATCTTTTGGGTGATGGTGGCATAGGCATTCGTATGTCAATTCATCATTTGGGGATACCTCTTGAACTTTACCACCTCGAACTGACCAAGAAAATGCTGAATGATTGTTCGGTAGGTCTCCAGGCTCATATTCTTCAAATAGAATTCTGCAATTACCCGCTTCACCACGAAGATGGAATCCCCCTTTATCATCAGGATTTGGATACCTCTTCTCAGAGCTTTACCCCAAGACTAGTGATTCGTATTCAGCCTCATTATTCGAGCATTCAAACTCTATCTTGAAAGATAAATGAACTTCTTTGCCCTCTATTTGTAGAATGACTCCATCTCCCCCATTTTTCTTGATCGAAGAGCTGTTAAATACCATACTCCACTCATCTAGGTTAGATGTTGTGAAATTGGCCAGGAGATCATCACCTGAAAGCTGTTCAATAGGTGGGTCAAATGTTCCTGATGGGAAGATGGCCAAAACATATGCATATGATTGGCTCTTAATGGCTCGAGGAACCATACACTTGAGGTCATACTCTGAGAGGATAAAGAATCATCGAGGTGCCTAGCCTATTAACACAGTTTTAACAGGCAAAAACTTTATAGGATCACACCTAGTTACAATATGACCTGTGAACGATAGTAGGTAGCGCCTAAGTTTTTATGCTACAAATACAAGGACTAAACAATGTATCTCAATACTAGTATATCTGGCCTCAGGCCCATGTATGATTTTGCTCAAGTAATAAACAGGTGTCTCTATACCGTCCATATCTTGGGCCAGCAAAGCACCAATAGATCATTCGGTTGATGTAAGATATAGACGTAAAGGGATACTGGCTTTCGGGGGGATCATCGTCTGAGGATAAGTAAGAAGTTCTTTCATCTTTTCCATGGAATCTTGGTGCATCTCCTCCCATGCAAACTTCATGCCATTTCTCAGCAACTCCATCAATGGGTGTGTCACCTTGTCCATCCTTGGGATGAACCTCCTCAAGTAGGAGACTTTACAAAGGAATATTTTTAACTCCCTCACCGAATTTGGTCTTGGCATTTCAAGGATGGCCTGATGTTTATCCAAGTACATTTTCACCCCTTAACGGTTCACCACAAACCCAAGAATTTCCCTCTTGTCACCCTGAACGTGCATTTGAGGGGATTTATCTTTAGTTTGTACTTCTTGCATCGAGTGAAAACTCCCTTCAAATCATCCAGGTGGGACCACTCCTTCTTGGATTTAATCACCAGATCATCAAGATAAAATTGCACAGCCTTCTAAAAAATATCGTTAAAGATGGCCATCATTATCCTCTGGTAGGTGGCTCATGTGTTCTTCAACCCGAAAGGCATAACTGTGTACATGAAGTTACCTAAAGGCGTTCAGAATGTGGTTTTCTCTACATCAGCTGGATCCATATTTATATAGTTATATCCCACATAACCATCCATGAATATTTACATCTCATGGCCAATTTTTAATCAATCAAGCTATCAATGGAAGGTAGCGGGAATTCATCTCTCGGGCATGCTTAATTTTGATCCCTAAAGTCCACACATATTCTGATTTTTCTCTTATCTTTTTTTCCATAAGTACGATGCTAGAAAGACAGATTGGGTGTTGGATTGGGACTATCAAACCAGACATAATAAGCCTTTGAACCTCTTTTTTTATCTTTAGATCCAACTCTTCTTTGTACGTTCGGGTGGTCTGCTTCACCGGGATGGCTGATGGCAAAAATGTCCAACTTGTGGCAGCTCATCTCCTTATCTAGCCCAGGCATCTCATTGTATTTACAGGTGAAGACATCTTTGAACACCAACGGGAGTTTGATCAACTCCTCTCGAGAAGCTACCTCCAAGTCCTTAGAGATAAAAATGGGGATATGATCATCACCTTCTTTGACCAGGTCAATTTTCTCCAACTTTTGAATCTATGGCCTGGGACTGTCTTTCATGCACTCAGGTTCTTCTTCTACCTCTTCCACAAACTCTTGTACTCCAGAGTTATCAATCACCAAACATTGCCCCTGGTTATCAACCAGAAAGCATTCATAAACCAGGTCATCCTCGTCGTCTAGACATTCCGTTGGCCCCTCGCACCTTCATAATTTACAGATAATTCTGTCGTTAGGAAAAACTACCTGTTTACACTGCCAGGCAGCTTCTTTTTTAATGGCCTCTTCCTGTGATTCTCATTCACTTCTCTCATCATTCTCCTGCTATGGATGCTCTGAGTCTATACTTGGTGCTCAATTGGATCAGTGTGCGGAGTCATTCAGTCTCCAAACTACCTCGATACACTAGGAGCCCTTTCCACACCTGATGATGCTGGAAACAACACCACCGATATGAGATGTTACAAAGCTTAAATGATAAATAACAATGGCAACGTAGGAGTGAAGATATAATTGAATGAGGTGAGATAAAGAGGATGAACACTAATATATAAGTGGTTCAGCCAATCTGGCCTACGTCCATTGTGAGTGTGTGAGTAATATCACTAGATGAAGGCACTAATGGCCATAGATACAATCTCTCAAGCTTTTCTCTTGACTATGTAATCCAATAGAGTTCAGTCAGGGTTGCAATTATGGATCCTTTTACAAGGTAGAGGATGACCTCTATATATAGTGCTTAAGGGGTGTAATATGTAATACCCCGCATTTTTATCGATATTTATTTATGGGATTAATTGAATTAAATGTGTATTAATTGGAAATTAATCCGGATAAAAATACTAGCGAGATGCGAGTTGGTATTTGATTTTAATGAGTATATATGGCTATATATGAATATTGAATTATGAAATTTTTCGTGAGATTGAAATACGGCAATTTGGAAATTTTGTTGGGACGCGTGTGACAGTCGCGTCTGGAATATAATTATTTTAATTAAAAAGTGAATTTTATTTCTATTAACCGTATGGTCATTTTGAGTGCGCCAACGCGTCTGGAAGGGTCGAAATAGTCAGAAAACACTAGCCGGAGGTTTAGTTTGGGTCCCGGGGCATTTTTAGGCCATACCGGCAACGTAAAAGGGTAGTTTGGTAATTTTGGAATTTGGGGAATTAAAACCCACGAAAATTAGAAATTAATATCTGATTTAACCTTTACCCACTAAACCCACTAACTACACTTAATGACTTAATGGGCTACAGGGGTTATTGGAATTAGTTTCAAGAGCTTCCTAGGGCAACCTTAGCCACCATTGTCACCTTGGAGAAAAAAGGACTTGTTGAGAGAGAGAGAGAGGAGAATTCTGTAGAGAGAGAGAACAATTCATCAATTCGACATCAAAATCAGAGAAAGACATAAGGAAAGTGGTTTAATTTCATTTTTGCAAAGAATGCTTCTTCCATGTGTAGGGAATTTATATAATTGTATTGTTTTTGGGAGATTTATAAAGACCCATGAAATCGGAAGTTATGAATTCAGATTTTAATGTAGGATTGCATGTAGAATTGTTAATGGATGATTGAACTAAGAGAATGACTACTTTTTATATTACAAAAAAGGATTTATTTATGGAAGTTGAAGACTTTAAATTTCTAGGGTTCATGTTCTTGAAAATTGGGGAGATTTGATGTTTAGATGTGGTTTGGGATGATTAGACCCCATATAAATGTTGTAATACGAATTTAATATGTTTAGGGATGATTAGAAACCTTTAAACCTTGTTGGAATGACATTTAGATGAGATTAGAGGTGAAGAAAAGTTGGAAAAATGAATTAAGAAAATCTGGGCTCGAAACTGGCCTCTCGTTAGAAGACCTGCCCAGGTCGTTCGAACGAGCTCGTTCGAACGAGCTTCTAACGAGCTGACAGTTTGCCTTCTAACGAGGGGGAAAATTCGTTCGATGCCTTTCGTTCGAACGATCCCTCGTTTGATGCCCACTTCGTTCGAACGAACTCTCGTTCGAACGAGACTTCTAACGAGCTGACAGTTTGGCCTTTTTGGCCTGATTTGACTTTTAGTGTTCCGTAACCTTATTTAATTGTAGAGATAACATTCCCTTGATGATAAATTGATATTGTTGGGATATTTGGGATATATTGAGGAGTAAAACATAGAAGTGTAATTTGAATTGAATGGAAATTGTGGAATAGGACGGGAGTGACTATTACGATGCGAGAATTATTGACGGCTTAAATAACTGAATTAACTGGGAACATGTGAATATAGCTAAGATGTGTGCATGCTTAGTATCTATAATTTTATGTGTATGACATACCTACCATACTTGCTATCACGGGAGGTTTACGTTCGCTTAGGGCCGTGTAATCCTTATGTTGCCCGGAGTTAGATTGGTACCTCGAGAGCATAGGTCAGAGAAGGACTTATTGGGAAGTTAATAAGTCTGCTGATCATGGGAGCATAGGTATGTACGTGACCCATGTGATGTGACTGTGTTCGCCTCCATTGTTTGTGATTGTTATTATCTGAGAAACGATTCCTGAGAGATTCGGAATGCGTAATCCTTATGTACGTGATGTACCGGGATGGATAGCAGAGTATGTGTACACCGCAGCTAGTCTCGGGGTGCTTGTATTGTTAATTTATGACGTGAATAATATACACTTAAATAATGAGAACTTTCATATTTGTATTGTGAGTATAACTGTGGTAATGTTTTGAGAAGATATAACGGGATAACCGGTAGTGAATTTTAATGCCAATAATTGAGAATCGAAGTTTAAGCAAAGCCCTCTATTTAGTTGATAATGCTAGAATGCATAATGAGAATCGAGTAGTAAGGGGTAACACTTATTACGGTTTGGTTAGAAATGTATGTCACTTAGATGGGTACGGTACGTTAGGAGTGCACAATTAGTCGAGAGGTAAGTATTTCATGTGAGTGCACGTCCTAACATGTATTTTGCATTCAATATTTTAATGTTATTAAAACACTTGCTATTTTTAAATACTCTCCACTTTCGGGCTCTGACCCGTTTTCTTTCAAATCTATTTTTTTGTAAAAACCATTTTAGGTGCCCAGCCACAAGGACACCATGCTTGGGATCCTCATTCAGGCGACGAGCTGTAGCTGTTTGCGGAAGTTACAGGACTTTGCTAGTAGACGTTTCATCTATCTTGACTCTATATTCAGTTTCATCAGTTGTAGGGCATGTCGCCCATTTCAATTAGAAACATTTCCTATTTCAGATTTTCAGACTTTTGGCATGTAATTAATTCAGGATACATTGTTTTACTTATTTCAGTTGTGGGATTGTTGTGAGGAGTTTTCCTCCGGACTTTATTATTTTGTTGGTTATTCTATTGCTTCGTTATGGTGGGTGGTTGTTATTCTTTCATTATCATTTTACTGTATGTTGATCCGATTTAATCTAAAATTTGACAACTACTTTTTAAATACTAGGTGGTTAGTAATCATTAAAATGTTTTCGACAGTGATGCTATTAACTGAACCAACTTGGCATTTTGTATTGATTTAATAAAGGAGTAGCTACTCGGTATTTAATTAGTCGGGGTGTCACAGGTGATATCAGAGCATCAGGTTCTAGTGTCCTTTAGGATCTGTACGGCTTATTATGTTTCCACTGAGCTTTCTTTGATGTAAAGCTCTATATTTTAGGACTGTTATATTCTTTTGTATATGCTACGTTCTTCAGCTATTTTAAGTTTATAAATGCGAACTTATAAACTTTATTCTTATTTCAGATGCCTCCACGACGTGCACAACGGGTTCCCAGGGATGCAATGCCAGAACCATAGCCCGCACCAGTTCAGGGCACGATGAATGCCGCCGAGGTTGCAGCCATTGTGGCCCAGGCGGTAAATGCCGTACTAGCTGTAGTTCAGCAGGCACCACCTCAGGCGCCAGTAGCCGTTCCAGTTCAGGCACATGCATTCCCGTCTGCTTGGGAACGCGTACGTGATTCTTTTCAAAAAGAACACCCTCCGGAGTTCGCAGGTAGCTCCGATGTTGTGGTATCTAGTCAGTGGAGGAAGGATATTCAGAGGCACCTGAGAATGTATGAGTGCACCGATGTCCAGAAGCAGATAGTAGCTACCTTTAAGCTAGTGGGGTCTGCACTGCAGTGGTGGGAGTCTATTACCACTGTGAAGGATAGAGATACTCTCACAATACAGGAGTTTTGGGTGCGGTTCGATCGCAAATATTTTCCGTCAGCTGTTCACACGGAAATGAGGAGGAAGTTGATGAGCCTTAGACAGGAGGGTAAGACTGTGGCCGAATATGAGGCCGAATTTACAAATCTGTTGAATATTATTTCGGACGAGATACCGACAGAGGAGAAGAAGATCCAGAAGTTTACAAACGGGTTGACTTGGAGGATCCGTCAGCATTTATTGGGGAACCTATCGTTGGCCACTTACTCTGATGTGGTTAACGCTGCACTGTTACACTGCCAGGATCATCGCTTTCACATGGTTGAAGGCAAGAGGTCAGGAGAGTCCAACCATCAGGGCAGGACTGAGGGAAATGGTGCCAGTGGGGCACATTCTGTTCAGGGGCAGAGGCAGGGTGACCAGGGTTCTCAGCAGGGGGATCACAAGAGGTTCAGATCGGGAAATTTCAGGCACGGACAGGGAGGTTTCCAGTAGGGCCATCAGGGTCCGAACGGCCATCAGGGCCAACAGGGTCAGAATGGCCAACAACAGTTTCAGCAGGGCCAGTAGGGCCAGGGGAGGAACGGTAACGGCCACCAGGGCCGGGGGCAGTAGGGGCAGAGAGGGGGGAACTTCCCAGGGAAGTGTTACATTTGTGGTAAGACTGGCCATAAATGCCAGGACTGCCCTGATAAGGGCAGGGCCCCGCAGCAGCAGCAGGGTGCTCGACAGGAGCCGCAGAGACCTATGTTTCCAGCCGCCCTCCCGGCGCCACCACAGATGGCAGCATTACCACCCATTCCAGCGATCCCAGTTCAGTAGGGGCAGCTGCAGTATGGGAGAGTATATCAGCTTCAGCAGGCCGCAGCCCCGCAGGATCCACCAGCCATTGAGGGTATGTTCTCTATTCAGGGGACTATGGGGCATATTTTATTTGACACGGGGGCTACACACTGTTTTATTGCTATGAGATTTTCACGCACCGTTGGGTTATTAGACACCGCAGAGAGCACCGCTACTTGTGTAGACTCACCGTTGATTAGGGGTTCCATGATATCGCTTATGTGTAGAGGCGTGGGTATAGAGATCGGGAGGTTTACTTTACCCGCGGATATGTTAGTATTAGATATGACCGAGTATGATGCCATTATCGGCATGGATTGGCTAGTTGCGTACCGAGCCATGATTGACTGTTTCAGTAGGTGTATTATCTTTGCCATTCCCGGGCAGGAGATATTTTTAGTAGCGATGCCTCGTCCTGAGGGAGGATCATCCACTCATTTGTACTATATAGAGGAGGAGACCTCTAAGGAAGTGGTGATACCACTTGATTCGATTCCGGTTGTTCGAGAGTTTGCCGACGTATTTCAGGATATACCTGGATTACCTCCGAGTAGAGAGATAGACTTTGTGATCGACTTTACGCCGGGCTCTCGGCCTATTGCCCGCGCACCTTACCGAATGGCTCCAGCCGAGATGAGAGAGTTACGGGATCAGATTGAGCAGTTGTTGGTTCAGGGGTTTATACGGAGGAGTACCTCGCCGTGGGGTGCCCTTGTGTTGTTCGTGAAGAAGAGGGATAGATCGTTAAGGTTGTGTGTGGATTACCGAGAGTTGAATAAGGTCACGATACGGAATAAATATCCGTTTCCCCGAATCTATGACTTATTCGACCAGCTGAGAGGAGCTTCTTTCTTCTCCAAGATTGATTTGCGATCGGGATACCATCAGTTGCGTATCAGGGAGGAGGACGTCTCGAAGAATGCGTTCTTAACGAGATATGGATCCTACGAGTTTCGGGTTATGCCTTTTGGCTTGACCAATGCTCCAGCCATGTTTATGGACTTGATGAATAGGGTGTTCAGAGAGTTCTTTGATCAGTTCATCATTATCTTCATTGATGATATTCTGGTTTACTCCCAGACAGAGGAGGAGCACGCAGAGCATTTGAGGCAGGTTTTGCAGACGCTACGTCAGAACGAGCTGTATGCAAAATATGAGAAGTGCGGGTTTTGGCTGAAGGAGGTTCAGTTTTTAGGGCATATTATTTCTGACCGGGGGATATCTGTTGATCCGGGGAAGGTATCCGCGGTGAGGGAGTGGGGACAGCCCACGACACCGACGGAGATCCGTAATTTCTTGGGCCTAGCAGGATACTACAGGAGGTTCATTCGGGGATTTTCGAAGATAGCGGGTCCTTTGACACATCTGACTCGTAAGGGTGTGCCATTCATCTGGAGTGATGCCTGTCAGTTGGCATTTGATGAGTTGAAGGATAAGTTGACCTCAGTACCTGTGTTAGCATTGCCGAGACCGGGAGTTGAGTATCTAGTCTACACCAATGCGTCCTTGCAAGGACTTGGAGGTGTATTGCAGCAGGAGAGTCAGGCCATAGCTTATGCTTCCCGTAAGCTAAAGCCTCACGAGAAGAATTACCCCACTCATGACTTGGAGTTAGCGGCAGTGGTATTTGCCCTTCGGATTTGGAGACATTACCTTTTGGGGGAGAAGTTTCGATTGTTCACAGACCACAAGTCCCTACAGTACTTATTCACACAGAAAGAGTTGAATATGCGGCAACGAAGGTGGCTTGAGTTTGTGAAGGATTATCAGTTTGATATCCAATATCACCCGGGGAAGGCTAACGTGGTAGCAGACGCGTTGAGCCGTAGGCCAGTAGATGAGGTGGCAGGGGTGTGGAAGGCCAAGTGGAAGGAGTTGGGACACCAGGATGCAGTGGCCGATCATTCATGTCTGTGATGACTGTTACACCGCAGATTGTCACGAGAGTGGTAAAGGCACAGGAAAATGACTCGTTCTGTCAGGAGAAGATAGTTCGATTATTAGCAGAGGGAGCCGAGTCCTATACCATTAGCTCAGACGGGGGATTACGCTTCAATGGAATACTGGTAGTTCCGAAAGGGAAAGAATTGCGACACGAGGTGATGGCAGAGTCGCACGGCTCACGGTTCGCGGTACATCCCGGTGGGGACAAAATGTACGAAGACATGAGACCACAGTATTGGTGGAGTGGGATGAAGAGAGATATTGCCGTGTTTGTTTCTAAATGCGCCACTTGTAAGCTAGTAAAAGTGGATCATCAGAGACCGGAAGGACTTCTACAGCCATTGGAGGTCCCGATGTGGATGTGGGAGAGCATATCCATGGACTTTATCACGGGGTTGCCTACGTCACAGAGAGGTCACGACTCCATTTGGGTAATTGTGGACAGGTTTACCAAAGTCGCCCATTTTCTACCCGTAAGGACAGACTACACTATGGGACAGTATGCCTAGCTCTTTATTGCAGAGATAGTGAGACTTCACGGTGTGCCCCTAAATATCGTGTCTGATTGAGATAAGATATTTATTTCACGGTTTTGGGAAAGTTTTCAGGAGGCCATGGGCACGGAATTGCGGTTGAGTACGGCGTATCACCCGCAGACCGATGGGCAAACTGAGCATACAAACCAGATGTTGGAGGACATGTTGCGTATGTGCATCATTGATTTCGGGGGTGGATGGGAGCAGTATCTTTCACTGGTAGAGTTTGCTTACAACAACTCCTACCAGTTCACCATTGGCATGGCTCCATTTGAGGCGTTGTACGGTAGACCTTGTCGTTCCCCAGCATGTTGGTTGGAGGTGGGGGACAACAAACTACTTGGGCCGTAAGTGATTCAGGATACTTCGGCGAGGATAGAATTGATCCGGAGTCGCATTCGGGTAGCTCAGGATCGGCAAAAGAGCTATGCTGATGCGAAGAGGTTCTTCAGGGAGTTCCAAGTGGGGGACCAGGTTTTACTCAGAGTATCTCCTATGAAGGGGATTATGCGATTTGGGAAGAAGGGGAAGTTGTCACCGAGATACGTGGGGCCATTCCCTATCATCGAGCGGATTGGGTCTGTTGCATATAGACTTGGGTTACCGGAGCATTTGCATCGGATTCATGATGTGTTTCATATTTCCTCGCTAAGGAAATATTTTAGAGACGATTGGCTCATTCTCACATTGATTTGGAGGACATCGATCTCCAGCCTGATAGCTCCTACGAGGAGGGGCCGATTGCTATTTTGGACCGAAGTGAGCGGAAACTGCGGTCAAAGATAGTTCCGTTAGTGCGTGTTCAGTGGCGACATCATAATGTCGAGGAGTCCACATGCGAGTGCGAGGATGAGATGCGCGAACGTTATCCAGAGTTGTTCTTACCAGGTACTTTCTAGTTCCGAATTTTGGGATGAAATTCTGTTATTAGGGGGGAAGTATGTAATACCCCGCATTTTTATGGATATTTATTTATGGGATTAATTGAATTAAATGTGTATTAATTGGAAATTAATCCGGATAAAAATACTAGCGACATGCGAGTTGGTATTTGATTTTAATGAGTATATATGGCTATATATGAATATTGAATTATGAAATTTGTCGTGAGATTGAAATACGACAATTTGAAAATTTTATTGGGACGCGTGTGACAGTCGCGTCAGGAATATAATTACTTTAATTAAAAAGTGAATTTTATTTCTATTAACCGTATGGTCGTTTTGAGTGCGCCAACGCATTTGGAAGGGTCGAAATAGTCAGAAAACACTAGCCGGAGGTTTAGTTTGGGTCCCGGGGCATTTTTAGGCCATAACAGCAACGTAAAAGGGTAGTTTGGTAATTTTTGAATTTGGCGAATTAAAACCCACGAAAATTAGAAATTAATATCTGATTTAACCTTTACCCACTAAACCCACTAACTACACTTAATGACTTAATGGGATACGGGGGTTATTGGAATTAGTTTCAAGAGCTTCCTAGGGCAACCTTAGCCACCATTGTCAACTTGGAGAAAAAAGGACTTGTAGAGAGAGAGAGAACAATTCATCAATTCGACATCAAAATCAAAGATGGATATAAGGCAAGTGGTTTAATTTCGTTTTTGCAAAGAATGCTTCTTCCATGTGTAGGGAATTTATATAATTGTATTGTTTTTGGGAGATTTATAAAGACCCATGAAATCGGAAGTTATGAATTCAGATTTTAATGTAGGATTGCATGTAGAATTGTTAATGGATGATTGAACTACGAGAATGGCTACTTTTAATATTACAAAAACGGATTTATTTATGGAAGTTGAAGACTTTAAATTTCTAGGGTTCATGTTCTTGAAAATTGGGAAAAATTGGGGAGATTTGATGTTTAGATGTGGTTTGGGATGATTAGACCCCATATCAATGTTGTAATACGAATTTAATATGTTTAGGGATAATTAGAAACCTTGAAACCTTATTGGAATGACATTTAGATGAGATTAGAGGTGAAGAAAAGTTGGAAAAACGAATTAAGAAAATCTGGGCTCGAAACTGGCCTCTCGTTAGAAGACCTGCCCAGGTCGTTCGAACGAGCTTCTAACGAGCTGACAGTTTGCCTTCTAATGAGGGGGAAAATTCGTTCAATGCCTTTTGTTCGAATGAATCCTCGTTCGATGCCCACTTCGTTCGAACGAGAGTTCGTTCGAACGAGACTTCTAATGAGCTGACAGTTTGGCCTTTTTGTCCTGATTTGACTTTTAGTGTTCCGTAACCTTATTTAATTGTAGAGATAACATTCCCTTGATGATAAATTGATATTGTTGGGATATTTGGGATATATTGAGGAGTAAAACATAGAAGTGTAATTTGAATTGAATGGAAATTGTTGAATAGGACGGGAGTGACTATTACGATGCGAAAATTATTGACGGCTTAAAAACTGAATTAACCGGGAACATGTGAATATAGCTAAGATGTGTGCATGCTTAGTATATATAATTTTATGTGTATGACATACCTACCATACTTGCTATCACGGGAGGTTTACATTTGCTTAGGGCCCTCTAATCCTTGTGTTTCCCGGATTTAGATTGGTACCTCGAGAACATAGGTCAGAGAAGGACTTATTGGGAAGTTAATAAGTCTGATGATCATGGGAGGATAGGTATGTATGTGACCCATGTGATGTGACTGTGTTCGCCTCCATTGTTTGTGATTGTTATTATCTGAGAAACGATTCCTGAGAGATTCGGAATGCATAATCCTTATGTACGTGATGTACCGGGATGGATAGCAGAGTATGTGTACACCGCAGCTAGTCTCGGGGTGCTTGTATTGTATATTTATAACGTGAATAATATACACTTAAATAATGAAAACTTTCATATTTGTATTGTGAGTATAACTATGGTACTGTTTTGAGAAGATATAACGGGATAACCGGTAGTGAATTTTAATGCCAATAATTGAGAATCCGAGTTTAAGTAAAGCCCTCTATTTAGTTGATAACGCTAGAATGTATAATGAGAATCGAGTAGTAAGGGGTAACACTTATTACGGTTTGGTTAGAAATGTATTTCACTTAGATGGGTACGGTACGTTAGGAGTGCACAATTAGTCGAGAGGTAAGTATTCCATGTGAGTGCACGTCCTAACATGTATTTTGCATTCAATGTTTTAATGTTATTAAAACACTTGCTATTTTTAAATACTCTCCACTTTCGGGCTCTGACCCGTTTTCTTTCAAATCTATTTTTTTGTAAAAACCATTTTAGGTGCCCAGCCACAAGGACACCATGCTTGGGATCCTCATTCAGGCGACGAGCTGTAGCTGTTTGTGGAAGTTACAGGACTTTGCTAGTAGACGTTTCATCTATCTTGACTCTATATTCAGTTTCATCAGTTGTAGGGCATGTCGCCCATTTCTATTAGAAACATTTCGTATTTCAGATTTTCAGACTTTTGGCATGTAATTAATTCAGGATATATTGTTTTACTTATTTCAGTTGTGGGATTGTTGTGAGGAGTTTCCTCCGGACTTTATTATTTTGTTGGTTATTCTATTGCTTCGTTATGGTGGATGGTTGTTATTCTTTCATTATCATTTTACTGTATGTTGATCCGATTTAATCTAAAATTTGACAACTACTTTTTAAATACTAGGTGGTTAGTAATCATTAAAATGTTTTCGACAGTGATGCTATTAACTGAACCAACTTGGCATTTTGTATTGATTTAATAAAGGAGTAGCTACCCGGTATTTAATTAGTCGGGGTGTCACATAATATACCCCCAAGCATGCAATAAGCATGTGCATGAGGATGGAACCAGTATGAGAATGACATATGGATGATCTTGTGTAGATAATGATAACCTCAATATTCCCTCATGCGAGGGGGGTGATTCACGTATAACTGATTTGTCCACGTGTTCCAAACCCTACATGTTCTTGTAAATGCTCGACCCTATGTCCTTGACTGATGTATCCTCGGCCTAGACGAGTACGATGTTGGTGAAGTTCAACAGTGTTGCTTTGTCTTGTCTCTAACCATGATGACATCGGCTAGGAGGGCTGGCCGAGGTTAGGTATGGGGTAGCTGTAACGTCGGATGAGGCCGATGATGACGATTGCAGTTGATTGAGCCTATGCGAATTTACTGACCTCGAATGATGGCCAACCGAGGTTGGTTTATGAGGGGCTGACCTTCCAAAAGACGACCTTGTTGATGGTTAGTATAATCTTCTTATCAACTCGGCTATGAGACTGGCCGAGGTTAGTGATTCTGAGTACAAGGGTGTACTTTGGGCATATCAATGTACGTAGACTTCACTGATTTAAACAAGTCTTGTCCAAAAGACAGTCTCCCCTGCCTCATATTGATCAGATGGTAGATGCCACAGCAGGATATGAGCTTCATGAATGCATATTACTGGTATAATCAGATCTTCATGAATTCTAAAGACTCATAGAAGACACCCTTCATTACATACAAGGGGACCTATTACTACAAGGTCACGCCCTTCGACCTGAAGACTGCAGGGGATACTTAGCAACGTCTTGTAAATAAAATATTCAAGGATCAGATAGGCAAATCCATTGAAGTATATGTAGACAACATGCTAATGAAGAGTCTGAAGGATGACACTCATGGGGCCGACCTTTAAAGAACTTTTGACACCATGGACAAATACAGAATGAAGCTCAACCCAGCCAAATGTGTCTTTCGGGTAGGAGCAGGAAAATTCTTGGGATTCATCGTCAACCAAAGGGGAATAGAGGCTAACCCTGAGAAGATAAAGGTTTTATTGGAAACAAAGACACCCATAACTATTAAGGACGTTTAGAGGCTAACCGAAAGAGTTGCTACACTAAATAGGTTCCTCTCAAGAGCCATAGATAAGTGCCTTCTTTTTTTCAAAATTCTTAGAAAGTCCTTCGAATGGAATAAGTAATGTGATAAGGCTTTTAAAGAGCTCAAGTCCTACCTCATTTCTCCTCTAATCCTATCTCAGCCAGTTCAGGGAGAGAAACTATAAATATATTTAGTTTTCTGAGAGTCAGCCATTAGTGTTACGATAGTAAAAGAAGAGGATGGAGTGCAGAGACCAGTGTACTTCAATAGCAAGGCACTCCAAGGGTCTGAGCAGAAGTACCCTTGGATTGAAGAGATAGCCTATGATTTGATACATGCTTCTAGGAAAATGAAGCCATACTTTCAAGCCCACTATATGGCCGTCCTCACTGATTCCCCACTCAGATAGGTCCTTCATAAGCCTGAGAAGTTAGGAAGATTAATGACCTGGGCAATCGAAATGGGGTAATACGTTATTATTTATCAACCCAGGTTTGCCATCAAAGGACAGACATTCAAAGACTTTGTAGCTGAGTTTACCTAGGAAGAGGTCGACGTTGTGGTGAGTCACGGGGCCACAGATGAACCAGATAGAAATGTCTTTCAAAATTCAGACGAGGTTGAGTTAAGCAGAGCTAGACAAAGAATAGTAGAGAATCAGGAGGAGAGATACCTCTTCAAGCAAGGGACCCTATCAGAGGGAAACTTCTCTTCAAATGTAACCATTTATAACCTCTTCATTGATGGGTCATTTTGTGAAAGAGGAAGTGGAGCAGGTCTGATAGTGTCAGCACCAGTTGGTACCGATATTGAATATGCGTTGAAATTCAACTTCAAAGCTTCCAATAATGAGTCAGAGTATGAGGCATTGATAGTAGGTCTCTTTTTAGCAAAGGACCTTAGTGTGGGACAACTTCTAGTCCACAGTAACTCAAGGTTGGTGGTCAACTAAATCCTGGGGGTGTATGAGGCCAAAGATGAAAGAATGGACAAATACCTGAAGAGGGTTAGAACGGTGCTATAAAGCTAAAAGGAATTAAATATGAAGAGGATACCTCGGCTAGACAACAGCTGAGCTGATGCACTCATAAGGTTGGCCTCAGCAATAAGATCATACATAAGGAGAACAGTACGAGGCAAGTGAAGATTCTACTCAAGTCGACCATCGAACAAGAAGAGGTTGTCAGACCTTACCTAAATTTAAGTATGGGAGCCTCATGGATGGACCCTCTTATCAGATACATAAGAGAGGGAGAGATTCCAGAGTCGAAGTTAGAAAGCTGAGATTCAGAGCTGCCAAATTCCCTTAGAAAAATACTGCAAAAGAGTAGGGATCAAGAAGTTCTTCTCTTCCCTTAGCTGACCCAAGGCAAACGGCCAAACTAAGGTCACAAATCGAACATAAACACCCTCATCTCATACAATGGAACCTAATTCAAGAATATATCCTTAGAAAAATACTGCAAAAGAGTAGGGATCAAGAAGTTCTTCTCTTCTCTTAGCTGACCCAAGGCAAACGACCAAACTAAGGTCACAAATCGAACAATCCTTGATGGGATAAAAAAAGGCTTGAAGAGGACAAAGGAAGGTGGATAGAAGAAGTATATGTTGTGCTTTGGGCCTATAGGATGACAGCGAGGACACCTACGGGAGAAACTCCATTTATGTTAGCCCATGGCTCAGAGGCTGTCATCCCAACAGAGGTAGGACTTCTCACTCATAGGTTTCAGACCTATAACCTTCAGAGTAATGGGGAAGAGAGAAGACTTGATCTAGATTTAATTGAAGAAAGAAGGCAGGATGTAGAGATAAGACATGCAGCCTATCAGCAGGGAACTGCGAGATTCTACAATCAGAGGGTAAAGTCAAGGCCGATAGCTGTGGGAAACCTAGTCCTAATGAAAACGTGGAAAAAGGCCAATAAAATCCATCTAAATTGTCATGGCCCCTATAGGGTGGTTGATGAGATTGTGCCTGGTACCTACCGGCTAGAAAATCTTGAAGGAGAACCCTTCTCCAACCCTTGGAATGGCGATCACTTAAAGAAATATTACTTATGATGTTGCAATTCTTCCATTTATAATGCATGTACCAGTTTATATGAATGATGTCAATGAAAATATAGCAATGCTGTGCTAATACTGTTACACTGTGTTTAAACATCATTAGTTTGGTGAAAATTTATGAGGATAAACACATAATATGGTGACATCAGACCTTAAACATCATTAGTTTGGTGAATTAAGAGAGTAAACATCATAGTTTGGTGACCTTAGACCTTAAACATCATTAGTTTGGTAAAAATTTTATGAGGGTAAACATCATAGTTTGGTGACCTCAGACCTTAAACATCATTAGTTTGGTGAAAATTTGAGGGTAAACATCATAACATAATGACTCGGACCTTAAACATCATTAGTTTGGTGAAAATTTTATGAGGATACACATCATAGTTTGGTGACCTCAGACCTTAAACATCATTAGTTTGGTGAAAATTTGAGGATAAACATCATAGTATGGTGACCTCAGACCTTAAACATCATTAGTTTGGTGGATTTATGAGGGTAAACATCATAATAGGGTGACCTCAGACCTTAAACATTATTAGTTTAGTGAAAATTCATGATGATAAACATCATAATATGGTGACCTCAGACCTTAAACATCATTAGTTAGTTAAAAATTTATGAGGATAGACATCATAATATGGTGACCTAAGACCTTAAACATCATTAGTTTGGTGTTTTAAGAGGGTAAAAATCTAATATGGTGACCTTAGACCTTGAACATTAAGACATATAAATTTCAAGCAAAAGATCGTATGAAGCAATAGAATCTGAAGAAGAACAAAGTCAATTATAGGAGAAATTGGAGTAATGATTATCATTAAAAATATTCAGAGTTACAAATTAGGAGTATCAAGAGGCCATCAGAGTTCACAAAAATAAGAGGTACAGAGAAAAGGGAAAACAAAATTACAACTTTGAAAAGATTCACAAGAAAAAGGCATATGTCTCTGTAGCTACAGTCGTCTAGTCAGGGCCAACGTTTGTCACTTCAACTCCATCATCATAATGGGAAGCATCTTTAGTTTCAGTGAATTCAAAAGGAGCAGTCTTGGCTATAGCAGCATCAACCTCCTCAACTTCATGTAAAGCCTGAGCGAATTGAGGATCTCCAAAGCTGAGACCCACAAAGTTCGATGCAGTTAAGACACCAGACTCACTCTCTTTTATGTCCTCCCATTTCCCAGTCTCTTTCATACCTCTTTCAATATATTCAAAACCAAAGCTCACAAATTCATCAGAGACCTTATAGTCTTCGATGACCTTCTCTGCAGCATCTTCTAAAGCAGCCTTGACTGCAGCATCAACCTTAGACTGAAGGGCATCATCCTTAGACTTCAGAGACACATCATGGTCCTTCTTAATCTTAGATATTTTATGGCCCCTCTGCTTGACAACTCCCTTCAGCCTTTCAACCTCTGCATTTAAAGAGGCCTGAACTTTCTCAACTTCCTGACCCTTCTCTATAAGGGGAATATTCTTCAGAGTCCAATCAATAAAGCGATGGAAAGATAAGACACTCTATTGAACAAGATCAAACATAAGAATATATGAGCTTTAATTTCTAAAAAGCCAAGGTTACACTTGTTAAGAACAAATGATCAAATGGGCAAAAACTAGTACCTTAATTGAGTTATGGAGAGAAAACTCGACCAACAATGGGATGTCCAATGCGCGTAAGAAATTCTTGTCCTCTTCAGTCATTATTATATCGATAGAATCGACAACCTTCAAACTGTATCCAATCAAGCTATCACTGATTTTAAGCTGAGCTAGACAAGCAGCTAAGGCATCGTTTGTAGAGATGGGGATAGCACGTTCCCTGGCCTGAGCCTTATTCCTCCTCGTATGCTCTGGGGCAGCCATGGACTTCCTCTTTTTATTAGAATCGGCCTTGGAGGTGTCGACGTTCTTCTTGATGGCATGTGGGGGTACATTTTTTCCACCACTTTTCTCCATTAACTTCAGAAGACCAGGAGTATACATTTCCCAAAGGTTGTCTGATACGCCTGCTGGGCGCTCTACAAAAGACAAGTCTTTGAGTTAGTCAATCATAGATATAAAACATAAGAGGTACAACTTGTGTAAGAAAAATTAAAGCTTATGAAGCCCTTCCAAGGGACCACCCCCTAAATCTGTCTGAGATTGGTAGTAGGGGGTCATCAGATGTTCATATTTAACAAGCCGACCCTTCTCGCCCTGACTACGAAGGTCTTCAACATTTTTGTAATTGTCCTGGCTAAGTCTAGGGTCAGCTTTGGCAGTAAGGGAGACCTTCCCCTACCTCAGAGGGGTCCTTGGAACTGACGTTTTAGAGGCCTCGTTCGAACCAAATTCCCATGCCCCAAAAATAAAGAAATACCGAGGTTTCCAGTTATGGTTCAAAGTTTGGGTAACTAAGAGCATTTTCTTCTCTGATTTCCTGGCTAAGAAGTGGTAATATTTAAGGTGGTTTTTGGCAGAGGAGGGAACATAACAACCCATGAAAACCCTAACTGGAAGGTCTGAGTGGTGGACAGTCCTCTAAAGGACGATGGCTCCAATCATAACCCTCCAGGCATTAGGGGATAGTTAGGAAGGGGCATGATTTATATGGGAGAGTATAGCTCTGATGGATGGGTGGATAGGAAGACGAAAGAACAACTTAAACATCTTCTCATAAATGCAGATCTCTCCGTCTCGGACATCAAAGGCCCTCTCATCCCTCAGAGGTTTCCTAAGGATGAGGGATGAATTTATGGAATAGAGGTGCCTAAAAGTAAGAAGGTCGTACTCGCTGATGGTAATCTCATACTCGACCACCTCAGATGAATCAAGATCACTCTCCTCACCGTCATCACCATCCCTAGTACAATCGACATGGGCAGGTGTTGGAACTCCCCAAGTGAACCTCTAAGCAAATTCGACCCCGATGGTGGTCGATAGGGTAATGGCATAAATGGGAGGGGGAAGTGTCATGCTTGGCCCTAATATTTAAACATTAGAAGACCTATGTGAAGTTATAGCACCTTGGTGAGATAAGGCACGACTTGAAACCTCGGCTTCCTCAGGAACCTCACCTTGTCTAGGAGAATAGTCCATAGCCTATAGAAAATAGTCTACTGATTCTCCTACTTCAGAGGTTGACATGGGGTCTGAGGAAGATGACTCAGACTCACACATTAGTGTAGGATCCTCAGGATTCTCTGTAGGCTCAGTAGGATTGACTGGCTCAGGGTATATAACCTTTAGGGGTGGAGGAAAGATGGGTCTGAGAGGAAAGGCCTTAACCCTACGAGCTTCCTATTGGGCTAGCTCTATTTGCCTAATTTTCTCAAAAGTCTTCTCACTAGGAGATGGTAACTCTTCTATTAGTTTGTATAAGGATCTGAGCATAGGGAAGATGACACTACACTTTAACTCAAATTGCAAACAGACAAATAACTTGTTCGATCTAAACTAAAGATCAAACTAGGAAACTAAATGGTTTTCACCAAGAATGTCAAGAAGCTCGAAGAACTAGGTCATCGAAGAAGACGATCGGAGAGTCATCGGTAAACCTAAACGGGAGGGTTTATGGCTGAAACAACCTCGAAGGTGCCTACAACTATCCCAAAACCACCTAATCGCTAGAAGACTAACCAAATAACCACTTGGCAGTGGTGCAAAGCTTCCCCGGAAAAGAAAAACTTCACCGAAAATTAAAAAAAGTAAAATAATGACTGGAAATGGAAAATAGAGGTGGAGAACAATACCTGGCTAGTTGCGAAGTGAGGGAAGAAGAGGTTAGGAAGCGAAGGAAACCTTGATCACATCACAACAATAGAAGGCTTAAAGAGAGGCAATTGTAGGAAGCTTGGGCGGGAGAAAATGGGAAGAAGAAAGAGAATGAGGAGAGAGAAGAAGGATTTAAACCTACCCAAAGATGGGGCACGATTCCCAATGTCCCCATCATTGCCCTAAGGAACCCAAAAGATAACTGTCAGGATAATATCACCTTGGGGAATACGTTTCACTTCAGTAAGTGACATGTGTTAAGAAAATATTGACATCCAAGGAGACTTAGCCTAGGACTAACACACATACCCCTTAATCATCTATTTACATAGAAGACTAAGGGCTATGGGGTGATTGATATGCCCAAAGTGCACCCTCGTACTCAGAATTACTAACCTTGGCCAGTCTCACAACCTAGTTGATAAGAAGCTTATAGCAACCGTCACTAAGGTCGTCTTTTGGAAGGTCGCCCCCCCATAAACAGACCTCGGTTGGCCATCAGTCGAGGTCAGTAAAGTCTCATGGTCTCGATCAACTACCAACATCATCATCAACCTCAACTGACGTTACAGATACCTCATACCTAACCTCGACCAGCCCTCCCAGCCGAGGTCGTCATGGTTAGAGACAAGAAAAAGCAACACTGTCGGACATTACCAACATCGTACTCATCCAGGCTGAGGTTACATCAGTCAAGGACACAGGGCCGAGCATTTACAAGCACATCTAAGGTTTGGAACATGTGGACAAATCAGTTATACTGAATCATCCCCCTCACATGAGGGAATATTGAGGTCATCATTATCTACATAAGATCAGCCAGGTGTCATTCTCATACTGGTTTGATCCTCATGCACATTTTTATTACATGCTTGGGGGTACATTACACCCGTCAAGCACTACCTCTACCTTATAAAAGGATCTATAATTGCAACCCTAGATGAAACTTTGTTGGTTTACACAGTCGAGAGAGAAAGCTTGAGAGATTGTATCTATGGCCAGTAGTGACTTCATCTAGTGATATTACTCACGCACTCACGCTGAAGGTAGTCCAGATTATCTGAACCACTTATATACTAGTGTTCATCCTCTTATCCTCACCTCATTCTATTACATCTTCACTCATATGCTGCCATTGTTATTGCTTGTTTGAGCTTAGTAACATCTCGTACCGACGGTTCTGTTTCCAGCATCATCACATATCCTCTATTTTCCATTTTCTTTTGGCACAATGACAGCTTTAGATAACCACTCAGGGTATATGACCTCTCTGATGAACTTGGACTCTTCAAGCTTTATATTCTCTTCTCTGATGACATCATACTTCTCTCTTCAGTACACTCTTCTTCTCTGTTTGATGGCTTGGCATCTTCTACAACATTAAGTTTATGGCACATAATATCAGGATCAATAGATGGCATGTCTGCATGGCTCCAGGCAAAAACACTTTGTCTCTTCCTTAAAAGCTTCAATAGTTCCTCCTTGATCTCAGATCTTACGGATTTGCTGATTTGGATGGTTTTTTTCCGGCTCGTCCTCATTGAGGACGATGGATTCTATCTCTTCCTTGGCCTCTGCCTTCTTGAGATTTCTTTCATCACTAGGATCAAGTGTATTGATGTTATACGTGGTTGTTACCCTCTTATGAGCCTCTCTCTCTTCTGCATAGTTGAAGTAGCATTCACGTGCCAATGTTTGGTCATATTGCACTTCCCCTACTCCATAGAGAGTCGAGAATTTCTGCATTTGGTGTACCATTGAAGGCACGGACTCAAATTCCTTGAGGGCGACTCATCATATGATGAGGTTGTAAGTTGAGAAGACGTTTTCATCCATCACAAAGAAATTGATTTTTTTGGTCAACCGCTTAGGACATTCGTCTCCCATTCTAACATCCATCTCATACATACCCAATGGATGAACCTTTTCACCGCTGAAGTCGATCAAGGGATGATGATAAGGGGCAATCCTAGCTCTGCTGAGATGTAGGCTCTTAAAACATGGCCAAAACATAATGTCTGCTTAACTTCCCCCATCAACGAGGATCCTCTGAACTTCACACCCATGCACCCTTGTGGTGATAAACAGAGGGCCATCATGAGGAGCTAAGATACCTTTGAAATGAAGTCGTGAGAAGCCAACTATGAGGGTGTTCGTATCTACCTTCTTTCTCTTCTCGTGTTTAACCTCTATAAAGCCAAGTTAACAACCTCGACCTTAATCACTGCTTTGTCCTCTACCATGTGGGCCTTGCGATCAACAACCTCTGAGCCACCCCCTGCTAGTCCTCCACAAATAGTGTTTACACCGAAAATATCATACCGACCCTCTTTACTCGTACATTATCATCTTTTAGTGGGAGGTCAAGGTCATTGTCATCATCATATGAGTCCTCAAATCTTCTAGTAGGGGCATCTTCTCAACAACTATCATTTCTCTTCTTTTTAGGGTCTTCTCTTCCCCCCTAGGGGCTCTACCATACATGTACTTTCTAAGCTTTACAGACTTTAACATTTTCTCAATCTCGTCCTTCAAGGTTAAGCACTTGTCATTGAGATGGTCGTGATTTTGGTGGAACTCACACCATAGATTCTTGTTCCTCGTATATGGAGGAGCCTTCAGCTTCTCCGACCATCTCAGGGACCTGTCATTCTTTATTTTGTCGAGGATGTATTCAGAGCTCACAGTTAGAGGAGTGTAGTGTGCAAACTTGTCATCTGCAGCCCTCTTATTTCCATCATTCTTCCTTTGAAATTTCCCACTGCTACTTCCATTCTCATCCTCATACTTTTAAGCCATTGCTTCTTCTACGTTTATGACCTTTCCAGTTGTAGCTAACCACTCATCCATAAACTGAGGAGGGTCTTCAACAAACTTCTATAGTAACTTCCCCTTCTGAAGTCCTCCTATAAGGGCTGTCATGGTTATATTCTATTCATAATCTTCAGACTCTAACTTTTCCTTATTGAACCTCGAGATGTAGTCTCTGAGGCTTTCATTCTTTCCTTGCTTTACATAGAGTAGATGGGTTATCTTCTTTTGAGGCCTTACCCCAAAACAGAAGTTGTGTATGAACCGCTCGAAAAAAACCTTAAAGTTCTCAACGGAATTTTTAGGAAGAGAAGTGAACCGAATAAGTGCATCTCCCATTAAAGGGCTTGATAAATCTCAGCACCTCATTTCATCAGGGATTGAATAAATGTCTGTTGCAGACTAATACATCTCAATATGATACACTGGGTTTGTACTTTCATCGTACTTGGGAGACACCATCGGGGGTTTAAATTTGGCAGGGGTTGGGAAGTTGATAATCCTTACAATAAATGGTGAGCCCTCTGAAAACCCCATCTGTAATGTGTCTTGGATTATTAAGAGGTTCCATATCTTCTCTTTAAGCCTTTGGATGGAATCACTCCATGGCCTGACGACGTAGGCATAGCCAAGGTTATCCCCAGCCACCTCCAAAGTGTGAACTGAGGGTTCCCCAACAGCAGCCTAACATCGGCTGTTGACCTCCCCCTAGCTATAGTCTCGGCCATGTAGGGGTCGTCCATGAAGAGGCCGGTGTTCATCACCTCCTCTTCGTGAGATAGCCATGTTTCTTGACCTGGATAGCCTTTGCCTCAGGTCATTAACTGGGCCGAGCTTTTAAAAGGTCGACCCTCTACTTAAGCAATCCAAAGATGACCCTCTTTGTTGTGCATCACCATCTCGTCTTTCACACTGACCTCGGCTCTACTGTATAGGACATACAGTGCTTTTTGAGATCGTATAGGGCTTCCAACAGTCTACTGAAGCATCATATGCCTCAATGTCGTCGTACCTATCCTCAGGGCAAGGATTTCCTTGCCTCTTGAGGTGTAAACGCCTAGGGTCAGCAACATCCCTCCTCCGTTGAGGAGTAGGTTAGTTTTTCGCAGTGCCTGGGGTGGTCCCCCTAGCCTCAGTATATTGTTGAACAATTGTCAAAGAAATCATCTCTGGTGAGACCCTAGGTGGTCTTATTACATTCTAGCCTAACTAGGCAAATTTCTCCTGCATCGCTTGCTGCATTGCAACCAAGGACTTCAAGGTTGATGCCACCTCAGCCATCTCGGATTGGGGTGGTACCTGGATGGAATAAGGTCCTCCAACACCAGATGGTGGGGGAGGTGGTGGTAACTCCGGTGACATATGATGTGACTAGAGAGCTTGTAATGAAAATATTAGAGAGTTGGATACCTTAAAGGACCTCTTTTAATGGTGACACAACTTCACACGAAGGGTGAGACATGGTTCAGCACTAGAGTCTTCTATGAGGTTAAGTTGTAAAAAGGAAGAGACGAATCTTCTCATTCCCACAGACGACGCTAAAATGATGATGCTAGAAACAACACCACCGGTATGAGATGTTACTAAGCTCAAACCAGCAATAACAATGGCAGCGTAGGAGCGAATATATAATAGAATGAGGTGAGGAGAGGAGGATGAACACTAGTATATAAGCGGTTTAGCCAATCTGTCATATGTCCACTGTAAGTGTGTGAGTAATATCACTAGATGAAGGCACTAATGGCCATATATACAATCTCTCAAGCTTTTTCTCTCGATTGTGTAAACAAACAGAGTTTCAGTTAGAGTTGCAATTATGGTTCCTTTTACAAGGTAGAGGATGACCTCTATATATTGCTTGAGGGGTGTAATGTACCCCCAGGCATGAAATAAGCATGTGCATGAGTATCGAACCAGTATGAGAATGACACCTAGCTGATCTTGTGTAGATAATGATGACCTCAATATTCCCTCACATGAGGGGGATGATTCAGTTATAACTAATTTTTCCACGTGTTGTAAACCTTACATGTGCTTGTAAATGCTCGACCCTGTGTCCTTGACTGATGTAACCTCGGCCTAAATGAGTACAAAGTTGGTGAAGTCTGATAGTGTTTTTTTGTCTTGTCTATAACCATGATGACCTCGACCAGGAGGGTTGGCCGAGGTTAGGTATGAGGTAGTTGTAACATCGGTTGAGGCCGATGATGACATTGGCAGTTGATTGAGCCCATGAGACTTTATTGACCTCGGATGATGGCCAGCTGAGGTTGGTTTATGAGGGGCCAACCTTCCAAAATACGACCTTGCTGACGGTTCCTATAAGCTTCTTTTCAACTCGGTTGTGAGCCTGACTGAGGTTAGTGATTCTGAGTACGAGGGTGCACTTTGAACATATCAATACCCAAGACTTATTCCTATTTATAGGTCACCACCGTTCAGGTGGGTTCTCTCACACTCTCTCAAGTGGTCGGGACCATTATTCCCCAAGTGTACCTTGTTACCATTGTGGCTTCTTCCGCTAAATCTGTGTAGAAAGAAGCGTCTACCATGTGGGATTCCTCCTTCGCAAAGGGTTTCTTAGTAGCTCAAATCACCACCTCTTTGCCTTTTATGTTTATCATAGATGAGATGATGTTATGTCTCAAAACACTACAAAATGTCCACGTGGATATGGAATGAATGGGTGACTTAGATGCTTTTAATATTCATCCATATAAGGTGTAAAAAATATTACAAAACTCATTTTGACTTTGGAAATTGTTTTTCAAAATAAAATCTTTATGCCTTTTTCACTTGTTCTTAAAAGAGACCAAAAATCGTTTCCTAATTTTCAAAAATGCTTCAAGAAAAACTAGTCTTTTTGGATTTTTAAAAAAGTATATCAAAATGAAAAATATAAGTACAATGATAATACATTGGTAATACAATATTGCAATAGGAATTAATGGATATAATCATGATAACCATCCTATACTAGATAAAATATTTGAACTGAGTCAACAGTGCAAATACCTAAAGATTTCCTAAGATCCTTAATTCTAAGTGCATATAAAGGTTTCGAGGATTTTTTGGTTAACTTACGATCGACGCTCACAAATTTCAAAGACATGACCTTCTCCTCAACTGGGTCCCAAATAAAGGGCTCGCGTATCCTAATATACTTTGTGCGCGAATGCTGGATCGGATTACAAGAAATGTGAATAGCACTCGTATTTCACATGATTTAGTCATCGTTCCCTATGAATTCCGTAATCCTCTAATATTTTCTTCATCCATAAGACTTGCGTACAATAACTTCTGAAAGTTATATACTCAACCTCTTCCATGGACAGATATATGAAGTTTTTCTTCCTTCTTATCCACGAGACAAGAGCACTCTTAAAATAGAATCACCACATGAAGTGCTCCTATAACCATCTTCATCCCTGACCCAGTTGACAACCAAACAGGTGGAAAAATGGTCATCAGTATCAAAGGAATACAAAATACCATAAGAAAGAGTTCCACTCATGTATTTGACAATTCATTTAAGAGCATGTAAGTGTGACTCTTTCATGAATGCCTGCTATCGTGAAGACTCCGACACTAAAGGAGATATTGGGATGACTAGTAATAAGTTAAAGACGAATAACTATCATACTCCAATATAACGTTTGCTCTACATACTTACCTGAAGCATCTTTGCTAATCTTTATTGATGTACTCATAGGGGTGTGTGAGTGATTAGTGGAGTCTAGACCAAATTTCTTCACAATGTCTCTTGCATATTTGGATTGAGCTATGAATATCCCATCCTCAAGCTGACAAACTTGAAGACCGAGGAAGAAAGTAAGTTCACCTACCATGATCATCTTAAACTCATTCTACATCTCCTCCTCAAAAGTGTGAGCATGGAGGGAGCACATGGATCCAAAGAATATGTCATCCATATAGACTTAAGCAACCAAAATGACAAAACTCTATTTCCTCACAAATAATATCTTATCTACTCCCCCTCTCTTGAAGCCACGAGCTAAGAGATAGGAAGTAAGCCTCTTGTGCAAATCATGTGGTGTTTTCTTCAAACCATATAAGGCTTTCCAAAGATAGTAGATGTGTCACAATTCTTAGGGTCTTCAAACCCTTTTAGTTGTTCCACGTTAACCTCCTCCTGTATAATTCCATTAAGAAAGGCACTCTTGACATTCATATAATATAACTTGAGGCGCATATAGCATGTTATAACTAGTAGTAAGCGGACGGGCCCAAGCCTATCAACATGAGAGAATGTTTTTTCAAAGTCTAAACCCTCTATCTATGTGTAACCTTGAGAGACCAACCTAGCCTTATTGTGAACAATGAAAACCATTTTCATCCACCTTTTTTTAAAATCCACTTGGTAACTATCATGTTAATCTCGCTAGGTTAGGGGACCAACTCCCAAAAATCGTTCTTTCTAAACTAAAGCAACTCCCCTTGCATGGTAGAAATCCAATGCTCATCCTTGAGTGCTTCTTTCATGTTCTTGGGCTCGACTAGGGATGTGTATCACAGATAGGTAACAACACTTTTGATTTGAGCACGAGTCTAGATACCTAGTGTAGGACCACCAAGTATAGAGAAAGGGTCATTACTCTTTAGAACCCAAGATGGTGTCTATCCTAAAACAGGAATGGGGTCCACCGTGGTAGCATGAGGAACTATGAGAATGTCACCAGAGGGTGCATCATCCTCACGCTAGGTGCTATGAGCAACAAATGTCGGTGGCTAATTATCTCTAATCATGATGTTTATTGACCCCATGACCTTAGAGCTATCTACATTATAAACTCGAGAAACCCTACTTGTTGATGAATATCCTAAAAATACCCCTCATCGCTCCAGGAATCAAACTTTCCTAAGTTCTCACTATCTCCCAGGATGTATCAAGTACTCCCAAAGACATGGAAATGTGATAGGTTGGGATTCTCCCCTGTCCACAACTCATAAGGGATGTGAAGAGTGTGTGGATGAAGATATATCCTATTCACTGTATGGCATTCGATGATCACCACCTCTTCCCAAAAGCGTCTAAGCACATTTCTCCCAAGAATCATGGATCTAGCCATTCTTTGAACCTATCTTGTTCTTTTTCTCAACAATCCCATTTTAGTGAGGAGTACGAATGGTCAAAAACTGATGTTTGATGCCCACACCGTCACAATAGCTATCCATTACATCTTCTTTAAATTCAGTGTCCTTGTCACTACGCATTCGATTAATAGTGATACTGTCACACCCCAAACCCAATATCCATACTAATCATTTGTTATTAAAATAATTGGATCATAATTTCGAGCCCATTGGAAAATATACTTCATTTATCAATATTTTTCTGCACAATGTGCATAATGAACATAATATTATTCTTATACCATAAAATTCAATATCAGAGTCATAATTAAGCGGACATACAATACTGTGATTAACTATGATCAACTCAATCCACACTAAATCAATATATACAATGTGTGAGTATACTAAAATCTTCAGTGTGACAATGATAAAATCCCCATTTTTAAACCCCAGCTCTCTCCAACGGTGCAACTCTCAAAGCTACCGGTCATATGGTATCCTAGCTGGCAGCGTACGAACCTGAAATTGTTAAAATTTAAACCGTAAGCATTAAGCTTAGTGAGGTACTCTTTCCCTACAACAGAATAACAATTCTATATCGAATATGTGGATATAAAATCCGAACAATCCTGCCCATTGGCAATAACAAATCATGGATCATAAGATCCAAATAATTCTGCCCATTGGCAATAACAAATCCTGGATCATAAGATCCAAATAATTCTGCCCATTAGCGACAACAAATCCTGGATCATAAGACCCAAACAACTCCTGGATATTTTAATATCCAAACAAATCCTGAATACCGAAGTATTCAAACCAATCTTGGATCATGAGACCCAAACAAATCCTGGATATTTTAATATCCAAACAAATCCTGAATACCGAAGTATTCAAACAAATCCTGCTCTTAGAGCTATATTCATATTTATATATGAAACAAATCATAAGTACACTCACCTCGACAGTTTAACTGGCTTTTCCCTTGCCTTTATCCGGTATTTGTTCAATCATCTCTTCTTCCCTTCCTATCATTCTTACAATATTAGTATCATCATAAGAATATCAATAATCCGAAGAATGATTTAAACATAATTCAATCTATAAGCATCACATGATTCCATTCAAATCATTTATCACAAGTGAAGTTCCACCCAAATCCATGTTAATATATTTAACATATCCAAATCATAGACCAAATATAAATTCATTTATTCTTGGTAATTCAATCCTTGTCTTGTTAGTATTCCAATACAAAAGACGGTACATCATTTCAAGTCTCTTAGGGCAAGATATGCCCATTTCTTTACCACATAGCAAATCTACCCTATAGGCTCTTTTATCATTCATTCAACTTCCAGGAATTTTCATAATTTTTCTACATCATAAATTTATATGATATTTAAACCAAAATCAGTAAACATATTGAACAATACAAGATTAAAATTTCATAATTTTCAGAGTTCATTTGCAATGTCAAGCAAAACATCGAACACATGGCGGGCATACTTTCACCCTTAGGGCAGATTTCATACCCGAACTTCAAACTCTCACCAAAGACTCATTTCTTGGTATTTTGTCATAATTTTTGGATATGTCATACATATATGAGTCCAGGTTAATATCCAATTGGAATCAATCAATTCGAGTAAGTATAGAGAAATATATGGAAGTTTGAATAAACAAGGCTCCTAAACAAAACAATCTCAAGGGTTTACACATTCAAGTTTACTTAAACTTGCATCTATCCATAAGTACATATCAAGACATGGAATTTCAGTAAACAAATTATTATTTCAATCATTTAAATAATTTATAAAAAATAAATAAACAAGATTTATGGATGGAAATACCTTAGGGGCTTTTACGGAATTTTTCTATGAATTTTTCTTCAATTTCTCCTCACACTTTCTTCCTAAACTTCAAAACTCTCTTTCCTTAGGTTAAAACTCTTCCATGGCTGAAATATGCTGACGGAAGAGCTTAATTAAAGGGTTTTAAGTCGGCACAAGGCCATCCCCTCTTGGTCCAATCAAAATATAACATGTGGCATTACATAAAACAAAATTTCATTTAAGGCTAAATGACTACTTTACCCCCTGTTCGTAAAAGGACAATATCTTCCCACTCGGATGTCCGTTCGATGAACCGTTTATTTTGTTATAAACCTAACTCATATATATACCAATATCTAGTTTACACCTCAAGTTCATTTTTATGTCATAAAGGTCAAAACTAGCCTTAAACATGAACATTCCTACCGAAACCCTCAAAATTTTGTATTTGTAACTAATCTAACATTTCATGATTTTTGAAGGTAGGATTAGACTAAACATAGTAAATTAACATCATATATATTAATAACACACTAATAATATCACATAATCAAAGCATGATTTAAGCATAATTAATCATAATTATATTCGGGTTGTCACAATTCTCCCCCTGTTAGGAAATTTTGTCCTCGAAATTGACATACCTTGGTTGTCCGAATCAAACAAATACGGATAACGCATTTTCATGATATTCTCACTCTCCCACGTAGCTTCTTCCATGGAATGCCTTCTCCACACAACTTTCACAAGTGGGATCACCTTTGATCTCAATATTTGTTCTTTCCTATCGACGATAGCAAGCGGTTCTTCCACGTAGCTCAAATCTTCCTTCAACTCAATAGGTTGTTCCACCAATACATGTGAAGGATCTGCTACATACTTTCTTAACATAGAAACATGGAAAATATCATGTAATCGATATAATTCTGGTGGTAACGCTAACTTGTAGGAAACCATCCCGACTTTCTCAAGGATTTTATAAGGTCCAATGCAGCGTGGACTTAATTTACCTTTCTTTCCAAACCTCATAACTCCTTTCCATGGTGATATCCGAAGAAACACGTAATCCCCCTTCTGAAATTCTAAATCTTTTCATTTCTTATCCGCATAACTTTTCTGTCTGCTTTGAGCCGTTCTCATTCTATCTTGAATAATCTTCACTTTTGCAGTGGTGACTTCAATCAACTCTGGACCCTCTATCTTCCTCTCACCAACTTCACCCCAACATACGGGTGTATGACACCGTCTACCATACAACGCTTCATATGGAGCCATACCAATAGTAGACTGAAAACTATTGTTATATGCAAATTCTATCAAAGGCAAATATTCATCCCAATTACCTTTAAAATCAAGCACACAAGCTCTAAGCATATCTTCCAAAATCTGTATTGTCCTTTCAGACTGCCCATCTGTCTGGGGATGAAAAGCCGTACTAAACTTTAAGTTGGTACCCATAGCATATTGCAAACTATCCCAAAATCTGGATGTAAAAGTAGGGTCCCTATCTGAAACAATAGAAACAGGCGCCCCATGCAATCGAATAATTTCATTAACATACAATCTAGCATACCTATTAACTGTATACGTAGTCTTGACTGCTAGAAAATGAGCGGACTTGGTCAATCTGTCCACCACTACCCAAATCTAATCTGACCCCTTCTGAGATCGAGGAAGCCCAACTACAAAATCCATCGTTACATGATCCCATTTCCATTCCAGTATTGGCAATGGCTGAAGCAGACCAGTAGGTTTCTGATGCTCCACTTTCACTTGCTGACATACAAGGCACCTAGCAACAAAATCAGCTATTTCCTATTTCATATTATTCCACCAATAATGCTCCTTCAAATCCCTATACATTTTAGTACTACCAGGATGCATAGTATAAATGGAATTATGAGCCTCATCGAAAATTTCCTCCTTCAATCCACCCACAATAGGCACACATAACCGCTGTTTATACAATAAAGTGCCATCATTCACAATACAAAAATCTTCAGACTTACCGTCTTGGACATCTTGTCGTTTCTTCTCAAGGAAAAGATCTTGACTTTGCAAATCATGAATACGGGTAGCTAACAAAGGCCTCACGCTTACATGAGCAAAGAATCTATCCCCATTTTCTAGCTGCAATTCCACTCCCATGAATCTCAACTCCATAATATGAGCAACTCTAGCACATCGAATTCAAGATAACCTGCCTGAAGCCTTTCTACTCAAAGCATCTACAACTACATTTGCCTTTCCTGGGTGGTAGTGAATTGTACAATCATAATCTTTAATTAACTCCATCCACCGCCTCTTCCTCCAATTCAAATCCTTCTGAGTAAACAAATACTTAAGGCTTTGATGGTCAGTAAAAATTTCACATACCTCCCCATATAGATAATGACGCCACAACTTCAAAGAAAACACAATAGCAGCAAGTTCCAAATCATGTGTAGGATAATTACGTTCATGTGTACGCAACTGCCTAGAAGCATAGGCAATAACTTTACCATGCTGCATAAAAACACAACCCAACCCCTGATGTGAAGCATCGGTATAAACAACAAAACCATCTCCACCATGCGGAATAGTAAGAACAGGTGCAGTTACCAACCTCTTTTTCAATTGATCAAAACTATTTTCGCAATCAGAATTCCATTCAAACTTAACATCTTTATGGGTTAGTTTAGTCATTTGTAAGGAAATCGAAGAAAATCCCTTAATAAACCTTCTATAATACCCAGCTAAACCCAGAAAACTCCTCACCTCAGTCACATTATTGGGCCTCTCCCATTTCACAATAGCCTCTACCTTTTTAGGATCAACACATATACCATCTCCAGAAATAACATGGCCTAAAAATACAACTTGTGATAGCCAAAATTCACACTTGCTAAACTTAGCATACAACTTCTTATCTCTCAACAAATTCAAAATAGTTATGAGATCCTTTTCATGTTCAACCATATCATGTGAATAAATCAGAATATCATCAATAAAAACTATCACAAATGAATCAACAAAAGGATGAAGCACCCGGTTCATAAGATCCATAAATAAAGCTGGAGCATTAGTCACCCCAAAAGGCATCACCAAAAACTCAAAATGACCATACCGAGTGCGAAAAGCAGTTTTAGAAATATCACTCTCCTTAACCCTCAACTGATGATACCCTGATCGCAAGTCTATCTTTGAAAACACTTTAGCACCCTGTAACTGATCAAACAAATCATCTATACGAGGTAAAGGATATTTATTCTTAATTGTAGCTTTATTCAGTTGCCTATAATCAATACACAACCGCATAGTACCATCTTTCTTTTTCACAAATAAGACTGGTGCACCCCATGGAGATACACTGGGTTGTATAAAGCCCCTATCAAGTAAATTCTGTAACTGGATCTTAAGTTCTTTCAACTCAGTAGGTTCCATTCTGTACGGTGCCATAGAAATAGGGGTTGTCCCTGGTGCTAATTCAATACTAAATTCAACTTCTCTTTCTGGAGGTAACCCTGGCAACTCACTAGGAAACACTTCAGGAAAATCCCGTACAATAGGAACATCGACTAATTGTAAAGCCCCCTTCCTAGTGTCAAGAACATATGCAATAAAACCCTCACAACCCTTACTCAATAATTTCCTCGTCTGAATAGCAGAAATGATGCAACTGGGAAAAAATTTCCTTTCCCCCACAAATTTAAATTCAGGCTCACCAGGCATATTAAAAATAACTTCCTTACAGAAACAATCCATAGATGCGTGATATTTAGATAACCAATCCATTCCCGGAATTATGTCAAAATCAAAAATATCCAATGGAAGTAGATCTATAACTGTATCTCTAGCCCCCACAGTCAAAACACAATCACGAAAAACATATTCAACTACAATCATATCCCCCATAGGCATGGAAATACCCAACCCCACCTCTAAATGAGTGCATGGTCTATTCAGATATATGGAAAATGCATATGACACAAAAGAATGTGTGGAACCAGGATCAATCAGAACATAAGGACTTCTATCAGTAACCGAAAGTGTACCTGTCACCACATCTAGAGTAATCTGAGCCTCTTTCATTGTAAAGACTCGTCCACCTGGACTGGAACCACTAGCTTGTCCTCTACCCACACTTTTTGCTCCACCGCCTGGAGGTAACACTCGCTTGCTGCTTCACTAAGTGCTGTTAGAATCTCTGACAACCGCGGACAATTATTCTTAACATGCCCCACTTGATGACAATGGTAGCATTCCACTCCCTTAAGCTTAGGACACTCAGATTTATAATGCCCTTCCTCTTTACAAAAGAAACATGTAATACCTCCTATTCTGGCCTCACCTCTCCCTGACTTTCTGGCTGAACCAAAAGATCCTCCACCCCTGGTATCTCTACCCAATCTCCCCTGACCTCTACCACTATCTCCACTACCTCTCTGAAATTTATGAGGTTCCATCTTAACACTTCCACCCTCACCTCCCTTGGAGTGAGATGAGTCGAATATACTCTTCTTATAACTCTCTCTACTCCCCACCCCTTCGTTCATTTGCCTTTCTGCTATCGTGGCTTTGTTTACCAGATAAGCATAATCTTCTAACTCATAAGTGGCCACTCTATTTTGAATAGGCCAGATCAGTCCATCTTGAAACTTACTACATTTATCTTCTTCATCTTGCACATACTTAGTAGAAAATCTAGATAAAGCAGTAAATTTAGCATCATACTCCCTCACAGACATTTTTCCTTGGGTCAAATTTATAAATTCCCTCAGCTTCTCCCTCCTATAAACTTTAAGGAAATACTTAACATACAAAGCTTTAGTAAATTTAGCCCAAGTAATAACATCAGTACCTTCCATCCTGGGAACCAAATGGTTGCTAGCTTCCCACTAATATTTGTCATCTCCTTTCATCTTAAACACAACTAGATTCACTTTCTGGTTATTTGGAACCTTCATAACTGCAAATATAGTTTCTATATCCCTGACCCACATCTCAGCTTCTCTAGGTTCAACTGACCCTGAATATTCTGGAGGGTTCAACTTCAAAAACTTCTCATGCATGGAATCCTTCATTTCCTTCCTTGCCTCTCTCTCAATCCTGGCCACAGTCTTTGATTCTAGATATCTAGCTTGTTGCTCTGCCATTAATGCCATATTTCTTTCCTGTTGTTCTGCCATCCTCAATATTGCATGTGCCATTATTTTCATCTCTGTAGGCTGCTCCTACACTCTATTCCTTCCAGCAACACTTTGCTCTACTTCAGTATTGTCTGTACGAGAAGCTACTCCCTCTTCTCTAGGTGGTCCATTCTCAGGTTCCATCTGGAATTATCTGTAATACAACAAAGTTCTAACAACCAATAATAACAGTTTATAATACTAAACTATTAGTTAGTACATAAACAATTCATAAGTATCAAATCAATTCAATACTGCCATCAAACCGTCACACACGTCCAGAATTCAAAACCACGCTCTGATACCACTAATTGTCACACACCAAACCCAATATCCATACTAATCAATTGTTATTAAAATAATTGGATCATAATCTCGAGCCAATTAGAAAATATACTTCATTTATCAATATTTTTCTGCACAATGTGCATAATGAACATAATATTATTCTTATACCATAAAATTCAATTTCAGAGTCATAATTAAGCGGACATACAGTACTGTGATTAACTATGTTCAACTCAATCCACACTAAATCAATATATACAATGTGTGAGTATATTAAAATCTTCAGTGTGACAATGATAAAATCCCCATTTTTAAACCCCAGCTCTCTCCAACGGTGCAACTTTCAAAGCTATCGGTCATATGGTATCATAGCTGGCAGCGTACGAACCTGAAATTGTTAAAATATAAACCGTAAGCATTAAGCTTAGTGAGGTACTCCTTCCCTGCAACAGAATAACAATTCTATATCGAATATGTGGATATAAAATCCGAACAATCCTGCCCATTGGCAATAACAAATCATGGATCATAAGATCCAAATAATTCTGCCCGTTGGCAATAACAAATCCTGGATCATAAGATCCAAATAATTCTACCCATTGGCGACAACAAATCCTGGATCATAAGACCCAAACAAATCCTGGATATTTTAATATCCAAACAAATCCTGAATACCGAAGTATTCAAACAAATCTTGGATCACGAGACCCAAACAAATCCTGGATATTTTAATATCCAAACAAATCCTGAATACCGAAGTATTCAAACCAATCCTGCTCTTAGAGCTATATTCATATTTATATATGAAACAAATCATAAGTACACTCACCTCGACAGTTTAACTGGCTTTTCCCTTGCCTTTATCCGTTATTTGTTCAATCAGCTCTTCTTCCCTTCCTATCATTCTTAAAATATTAGTATCATCATAAGAATATCAATAATCCAAAGAATGATTTAAACATAATTCAATCTATAAGCATCACATGATTCCATTCAAATCATTTATCACAAGTGAAGTTCCACCCAAATCCATGTTAATATATTTAACATATCCAAATCATAGACCAAATATAAATTCATTTATTCTTGGTAATTCAATCCTTGTCTTGTTAGTATTCCAATACAAAAGACGGTACATCATTTCAAGTCTCTTAGGGCAAGATATGCCCATTTCTTTACCACATAGAAAATCTACCCTATAGGCTCTTTTATCATTCATTCAACTTCCAGGAATTTCCATAATTTTTCTAAGTCATAAATTTATATGATATTTAAACCAACATCATTAAACATATTGAACAATACAAGATTAAAATTTCATAATTTTCAGAGTTCATTTGCTATGTCAAGTAAAACATCGAACACATGGCGGGCATACTTTCACCCTTAGGGCAGATTTCATACCCGAACTTCAAACTCTCACCAAAGACTCATTTCTTGGTATTTTGTCATGATTTTTGGATATGTCATACATATATGAGTCCAGATTAATATCCTATTGGAATCAATCAATTCGAGTAAGTATAGAGAAATATATGGAAGTTTGAATAAACAAGGCTCCTAAACAAAACAATCTCAAGGGTTTACACATTCAAGTTTACTTAAACTTGCATCTATCCATAAGTACATATCAAGACAAGGAATTTCAGTAAACAAATCATTATTTCAATCATTTAAATAAGTAATAAAAATAAATAAACAATATTTATGGATGGAAATACCTTAGGGGCTTTTACGTAATTTTTCTATGAATTTTTCTTCAATTTCTCCTCACACTTTCTTCCTAAACTTCAAAACTCTCTTTCCTTAGGTTAAAACTCTTCCATGGCTGAAATATGCTGAAGGAAGAGCTTAATTAAAGGGTTTTAAGTCGGCATAAGGCCACCCCCTCTTGGTCCAATCAAAATATAACATGTGGCATTACATAAAACAAAATTTCATTTAAGGCTAAATGACTACTTTACCCCCTGTTCGTAAAAGGACAATATCTTCCCACTCGGATGTCCGTTCGATGAACTGTTTATTTTGTTATAAACCTAAATCATATATATACCAATATCTAGTTTACACCTCAAGTTCATTTTTATGTCATAAAGGTCAAAACTAGCTTTAAACATGAATATTCCTACCGAAACCCTCAAAATTTTGTATTTGTAACTAATCTGACATTTCATGATTTTTGAAGGTAGGATTAGACTAAACATAGTAAATTAACATCATATATATTAATAACACACTAATAATATCACATAAGCTAAGCATGATTTAATCATAATTAATCATAATTATATTCGGGCTGTCACAGATACCATGTTGGTTCTGTAGGAGACGACATTTATTTGTAAAGAACTCAACCACATCAAACTTTTCTCTAAGGATCCTAGGATGAAATATCTAGAAAATTCATCGAATATCAAGATAGTTTATCTCTTACCACCTAATATCTCTGAGCGAGTAGGAACCATAAGATATGCGTGAATCAACTCCAAAACAGGGTAGGTGGTCATAGTATTTAACTTTCGATGGGGACTTCGAATTTGTCACCTTGTTGGAAAGGTCCACAAATCGAGCTAGTTGGTTTCCCAAGCAATAGTAAGCCACGAACTAGGTCCTTTTTCACTTATCTTTTAAGATATCTAAAGTTCATGTGACCTAGCTGTTGATTCCAAAGGTTTATAGTGGAGACCGTGTCACTTTTCCACACAAAGGAGAACTTGGACATAATCCCATAACAATTGTCTTTTATCCTCATACCTTGTAATAAATGTTTATTAGATTGATGATTATGTAACGTCCCGACCCGAATTTATGGGTTACCCGTAGTCAAACCGGTCCGACCCGAGCGTTAGGTGTAAAGAACAATAAATAACCTATATAATGTTGACACTCCAATTTTTATTTTTGATTAACATTTCTCTTGATTTGCATGAGATTCAAATTTCAAATCAAACTAAGCGAGGGACCCGTGGGGAGAACTCCCGAGTCCAAGCATTCAGAGCTACTAATGTAATATGAAAGAGAGTACTTACTTGTATAACGCTCTCAAAATACAAAACGACACCCATCCTGTCATAACAAAAGAAGGGAGTGAGCCTAATGCTCAGTGGGAAATATACAAAATGTAGTATAGAATTGCATGATATAAAGAAGACTCTAACATGTTATGCCTACGTGTACATGAAACTACCTTGTATACATATATAAATATATGTATACATATACTTTATGCATGAAAAAGTTTTACTTCCGAAAACCTTATTTATCCAAATTAATTCACCTTAATCTTGTAAAAGACTTCCTCTTTCTCATTTTGACATTTATCCCTTTATTTAACACGTGTGGTTAAATATTTAAAATAACTCCTCTTGATTTAATCAACAGCCATTTTTTAACCAAATTACTCTTTTATTTGAACCATTCCACATTTTTATTTTCATTGAAAACCAAAATTTCAACACACGCGAACAATGTGTTAGAAAATACTCATTTAGACTTTGAAAAACCTTTCACAATACACCCGTGTGTCAATTATGGGTTAAAGTTTCCAGGTTGCTTAACCACCCATTTACTCACTTACTTTATCCTTTTTCTTTACCTTACGGACATCAATCAATTTTACATTTACTTGTCCATTTTACCTTTATCAGCAAATTTATTAATTCATTAGAGTTAGGTTGTCTTAACACATTTTTACCATAAAACCCATTTCTTGACATGTTCCTTACCCCTTCATATTTTTCTCAGAATCTTCTAATAATTTCATACTTTAACGGGCACCACATTGTCGGCGATGCTACCATTTTCTCTAGCCAGTGATTTTCGGTATTTCACCCTAGGGTTTTGGGCCCTCTTTAATTTTTTCAGTGTCATTAAAGTTCCTTTTTAATGTGTTTTAACATTTTTCAAATGTCCACATTATTCCACTTTTCTTTTGCCCAATCGAATCAAAAACTCGGGGTTTGTACCAACCTTGTGTTACACTTTGGAAATCATCATTTCATATCCTTTACACTTTAACTTTGAATTTATTTCAAAAATCATGTTCATTTAGACTATCATGTTGAACAACTTTTACAACATTTTTATTTCATAAAAATGTTCCACTTTAAACAAAATTTCCATTTTACCTATTTGTTTCAAACTTGTCATTTTCCTCCATTTTACGCGTGTTGTTTTCCCAAAACACCTTTAAGTTTCACACTAACTTCTTAACTGATTTCAACACTTTAACACCCTTTTAACATTTGGAGTATCATTCTTCTGAAGTTGGAAATCCCTTTATTCCATTGTTTCCTTGACAAATTTATAATTGTTAATCCTTCAAATATTACTAAGCTACACACACCAACTTCCCAATATTTGACCGTTAACACTTATCCACACCTTTACTAACCACATTTCCAAATTCGACATTTCTTTTCTTTCTTTATTCATGAAATCTAATTACACTTAAAGATAACTTTTATAAAACAATACTATTTCCATTTTATCAATACATGTAATTTTACAACCTTATTTTCATCCTTTAACCCCCTTTTCACACACTTTGAAGATTAGAATTTCTAGTTTTCTTACTTTTTGTATAAACCCAGCAAATCCTCCTTTAAACACGTTCACATATTTATTATCAAATTACTGCAAGTTTATATGCACGAAAAGATGTATTTTAAATCCTAAAGTCCTAATAAATAGGTTAATCAGACATTTCATTCAAGAAATTCACAATACTTGCAAAATTATGACTTTTAAGACATAAAGACATTTAATTTCTTTAAATTTAACAAATGTCCATTTTCCCAAAAATCTCCAATTTTGTAAGAAACTTTATTTCACACGAATTTTTAATAAAATAAAAATTTAATACTTCAAAACCTTGAAACATTTACTCATCCTTATTTCCAACAGAATGACATTTTACCAACATTTTATTGCTTAAAATGTTTAATATTAATATACTAGAAACCATCATTTTTTCATGTGCATTCTACTTATGTAATTTAACAACAAGACTACTAATAATGCAAATAGAGTCTTAAATACTAAGGATAGATTTCCCACTTCTAAATAATTCAAATAATGGTAGAAAGTTGGTGTAGGAGGAGCAATCCCTACCTTCAAAGGTGGTATAAAGGGGTTACCAAATATATCCTCAATTAATGCTCCATACGTGTTCCATTTAAGCTTCCAAGCTAAAAGTCCCTTCAAACTCTCTTCAAGCTCCATGAAAGTTTCTATCTCCGTCTTCAAGAACTCCAAAAAAAGCTCCACAAATTCGTAGCTTCACTCAACAATGGAGGAAATGTGTGTGGTAGACTTGAATATGGTAGGATACTATAAGAAGAAATTGAGTTTTGGGTGGTGAGATGGTGAAATGATGGAGAGAGGTGTCCAAACATTGGGGAAGACCACCTCTCTCTCATTCTCTTCTTCCAACTATAAAATGAGCCAAATTATAAGTCCCAAAAACATTATCAGTAATGTGATATACATGATTAAGTAAAAGATATAATTAATAAGTTTGGTGATGGGTATTAAACATTTTAATTATCATGTTTAGGGGCTTCATACACAGGTGGTATTTATGTTGTTTACATTAGTTTCTAATTGAGCTTATGATCGGTGATAACACGTTTAGATCATATGAATATCTATATGGTTAAATAAATTATAGATTATTTCTTTAAAGCATCATTATGTTTATAAAAGTAAAAAAGCATGTTGTTGCGAAATTGACAATGTTAGGTCGCAAAATGTGAAAGTTTTGAAACTTTCAGTATATTGCTACTCTCCTGTTGGAGCCCTAATTAGGCACACTAGTTTTATGATTTTGGGAAAACAAAAAATATGAATGTTATAGATATATGAGTTATCTACATGTAGACACAAAGTGTGAGTAAATCGGGGTCCAAAAGTGAGTCATGGTGATTTTACCAATGTGGGGCAAATCATTCATTAGTTGAATTTTTTGATTGGACCTTTAGTCCAACCAATCACGCGTAACCACAAGGATAATTGCTATTGGCCCCCTTAGAACGTGTTTTCTGATTCAAAATAAGATATAAACCTTTTTTCTTAGAGAAATGGTAAGGTTTTAATCGTTTTTGCCTAAGGAGAGAGAAAGGAAGGTTTAAATAAAATTTCTTGGAAAATTCAATAGTGTAAGAGGGTAATTTAGATAAGATGGAGGCGTAACCCCTTTTATTTAGATAAGATGGAGTCGTAACCCCTTTTGAGTATGGTAATGATAAGTTAATTAGTCAAAACCTTGGATTAATTATAGGACATGCAAACACAAACATAATGAAGATGAACTCAATTTAGACTCACAAATCTCTCGTGTATAACTCATAAGGTAGTAATGAACTTAGAAGTAACTTAGCTAGAGGGAGAGAGAAGCAAGCACCCTATATACACCTTGGTAGGCAGCCTAACACACCAACCACCCTCAAGAATCTCTGTCAAGTATTAAAAGCTTCTTAATTAATGAAAATGGTGGGTGAGTAAACCCTCTCTGGTTTATAATAACTCTCTCTGATGTATATTATCTCTAGTAATAACTTCTGAACTCTCAAAAGATCATGCCCTCCTCAAAGGTTGTTGGGGTCCTTAAATAGCCCCCCACACCACCCCCGAGGCAACTCAATCATCAATGCCTGTGAAAGACCTCCCTCATAATTTATGTCACAAATATTAAATACATGATGCACTAGTTGTCTTCATGTCACAAACATTAAATGGCAAGACATGCCTTTTTCCTAACCACTGTGTGTCTGGGGGTTGTTGTCGCAGAGGTGGCTCACCAACTACCTGACAGCCCCAAATACTATGATGGTTTACTCAAGTGTCGGTCTGGCATTGTTTAGCTGGTTAGTGACATCACCTACAGTAGATATGACATTAAGTAGAGGGATGTTTGGTTCACAGCTCAACGTCCGATGGAGCTCCAAGATGCTCCGCCTGAGGTTCCACGACCAGGGTCCCTTAGTGTTTTACTAGGTGTATCTAAGATGGTCAGGATAAGCCCCAACGGGGCCTCACTTCTCAATCCTCCAAACCAAGGCCCTCTAAAGTTCCCACGGTGAGGTCATTCGATAGAGCATGAAAGCTTTCCCAGGCCTTGCCAAGCCTGGTCTCTCGCGAGTATCGTTTGACCTCACACTAAAACTCATTATTATTCTCGTTACATACTTACAACCGTTATAGCTCATAGTCACTATAAATAAAAATATAATATGACAAACTAACACAATCAAGCTAAAGTATGAGATTCCATGCTTGAGCTGCCACGCTTGAGCTACCTCGACGCCTTAATCCCCAAAACATTGTTGCTTATGTGGAATTACCTCTAATCTCAAAATTACCTTCAATCCCCCTCTACAACTATAAATTAATAAGTTCTTGTAAGGAAGGGAGGAACAACCGGTTGAATAAGTTCCTAACAAAGGTAAGGGAAAAAAACCATTAAGTGTTCAAGGTGAGTGTACTCACTAGTAAGATGTATTTATGTATGGTTAGGGATATGATCAGAATATTACTCACTGGTAAGATGTATTTATACATGGTTATGGATGTGATCATAATATTACTCATGGGTAAGATGTATTTATACATGGTTATGGATATGATCAGAATATTGAATATGAAATTGTTCATTTCGATCTACCAAAATGGGAGGTTACTTCCCAACCCGGAATGGGGAAGATTTGTCTATTGTAAAGAAGGGGTTACTCTTCGACTAGGAATGGGAGAGAATTAACTATTACACACAATGGCTCACTCCCCAACCAGGAATAGGAGAGAATTGTTTATTGCAGAGATGATATGTGAATCATGATTCAAAAATTTAGGTCATTCATCATGAATGGGAGGGTTAAGTTTGTACATTATTATATGAATATGGTTTATTGAATTTAATTTTATGCAATAGTGTAGTAGTGATGTATTCACCGAGTTATTTTGCTCACGGCTCTAATGTTTACGTTTTTCAGGGAGCGTGATATCATTGCCAAATCTAAGAGGTCGTGTGGGATTAGCAAGATATGCATGAAACCCTGATTTTGGTCAAATGTAAATGTGGTAAATTTAAGCCTACTTATTCTTTAAGTAAGTTTGAATAAGAATAATTACTTTAAAATTATGAAAAGTTTTTAGTCTTATGGATTCATGTGGATGACTCAAAAAGGTTTCTCTTGTTTATGGTTTGATTAAGGCAATTATGGTTTGACTCACTTTGAATTTCAAACTTAATTATAAGTAACTGGGTTGGGATGTGTGGACTTTTGGTATCAGAGTCAGGATTTAAAGTATCTAGACTTAGAAGCGCCTAGATTTGGTAGTGGACATCGAAATTATATTGAGTCATAAATATTCAATTTTAAAGGATACAAATAAGTATGTCTAATTCTCAAGACATGGGCGTGGAGGGTTTGTTATGAAGTTTTAAATTGATTTTATTAAATATGTCAGTTATATATACAGATATTGTTGTACAATATATGTAGTGTAAGGATCTTGCAGGAAAGGAAACTAGATATTGAGGTTTATCCGGGGATAACGGCAGATACATGAATTTTAATATGAATCATTGCATTGTTTTATATGTTGTATGGACAAACGTGTCATTGAAGAAAATTGTTAAAAAGAAAATGTGGTGTGAAAAAAAAAAGATTTGTGAAGTATTGGAAGTGATCTCTTCCTATACATGTATACATGGACTACAGTCGTGTCACTTATTAAGCCATGGATGGGTTCATGCCTCATCTATATGGGAGAGTGAGGTACAGGAATCCATATTCCCTAAAAGGATGAGAAGTGAGGAGAATTACTATTACATGATTATGCTAATACTTAAATTGTTAAAGCGTGAACAAAATGAAGATTCGCATAGTAAAGGTGAAATGCGAAGATTAGTAGTTGTATATGTTTAAATGGAATATGTGAAATGGTCTTAAAAATAGTAAATATATCATAATTAATCCGAATATGGGTTCATAGTGAATTATGATAAGTATAAGACAAGGGTAATGAGAGTTGAGATGTATGTCTTTAATAATATGAGTACATGTAGTGGATATTACTCTTGTGATGTTTTGAAATGCTTATATGAATAGTAAAGTTGAGATGAGGTGTTAAAGAGTTGGAAGTTAAAAATATTGAGAAGTCCTTTTAAGAATATGTGTTGTATATAAGTATGGGAAAGATGCTAATTGGGTTTGAATATAAACAACTGGTGTGGGTGAATATTGAGTTGTATTCGTAATTGTACGTATGTGTTATCACTAAGGGTATGTCATATAATGAATATAGTTGACATTATAATGAGTCACGAAGAAGTATGTGTAAGTATAATGTTCTATATGAGATAACATAATATGATACATAAAGGTACTTATATAGGTTATTTGAAAGAAATATGACATATAATAGTCAGAGAAGTATTATGGGGTTGGTAAGTACAGTTAAGGTTTAAGTGGTTATGTTACGTTTAACATCCATGTTACCAAATCGGTAAAGTAAGTGTATTGAAGATGTTGCATAATACTATCATGTATCCTTTACCATCTAATGCACAAGAGATGTTTACAAATATTTTGAAGATATATATACATATTATATGGTGTTACTTTAAGAATAATGTTGATGAATGTGAAAAAAAAACATTGATAGTGTCACTAAGGATTGGGGTAAGATTATGTTTGTAAAGTTATTATGTTGGGTGGATGACTTTTTAAGGTCATTGTATATTTAGTTAAATAACAATTAAACAATGCTAAAAAAAATTATATAGTGAGAATTTATATTGAGTTCATAGTGCATGACTACACAATATACATGAAAGTGAATGCGGAATCTTGGTTAAAAATAGACATTTGGTGAATAATTATATATTATCGATATCTGAAAAGTAGTGAGGAAATATTTAGATTAAGGGTTGTGACAATGATATTTAATATACTCTCAGACTTCAGAGATGATGTGGATAGTAGTTAAAGTCAAACACATGTAATTGGTATTGAATGGAAGATGGAGAGATGAAGTATACGAATATAGTCTTATAATGCAATATTTATGATATGGAATATTACACGATGATAAGGATAGACTATATGAATGAAGGGAGAAACAGAAAGAATGATACTAGGTTTATTAAGAATGTTCACTCATCGTGAATATAAGATGATACAATCGATAATCTATTATGTGTGAATATTAGACATACGTATATAAAGGTATGAAGTAATTTATGAGTCGGGGATTGGTTTTCATTGATAAGAAATCATTAGACGATTATCCTTACATATAAATGATAAAGAAAGTGAAGATATTATGAAAGAAGATTTGTCATACATCGAGGAATTGATGGAAATTATTGATCGAAAGGAGCAAGTGTTACATAATAAAACCATTCCATTAGTTAAGGTAATGTGGAGAAGTCAAAATGTGGAGTATTCCACCTACGAAGGAAAAGATAATATGAAGAAGCAATATCCTCATCTTTTTGGTAAGTTTTTCTTAAGTGTAAAATTTCGGGGACAATATTTTTTAAGAGGGATGGAATTATAAGGCCCTAAAACATTATTTGGAATGTTCGCTACATGAGTAAGTATAATCTATGATTAATAAGTTTGGCGATGTATATTAAACATTTTAATTATTATGTTTAGGGGATGCATACTCATGTGGTATATATGTTATTTGCATTAGAATCTAATTGATCCTATGATCGATGATAACACGTTTACATCATATGATTATCTATATAGTTATATGCATTATAGTGTATGTTTTTAATGCATAATTATGTTTATAAAAGTAAACTAGCGTGTTTTGAGATTTTTAGTACATCGCTACTCTCCAATTCGAACCCAAATTAGACATACTAGCTTTATGATTTTGGGAAAAGACAAAATATGAGACGCAAAGTGGGAGTAAAGTGGGGCTTGGAATAGTGAGTTATGGTGATTTTACTAATGTAGGACCAATCTTTCATTAGTGGAATTGTTTAGTTGGACCTTTAGTCCAACCAATCATGCATAACTACAAGGCTAGTTTCTATTACCGCTTAGAACGTGTTTTATGATTCAAAATAAGATATAAACCTTATTTCTTGGGAGAAATGTGAAGGTTTTAATTATTTTTCTCTAAGGAGAGAGAAAAGAAGGTTTAAAGATAGGATTTCTTGAAAAATTCACTATAAATCGAGAAGTTCTTGTAAGGAAGGGAGGAATAACCGATTGAACAAGTGCCATATAAAAGCAGGGGGAAAAACCCATTAAGTGTCCAAGGTGAGTGTACTCACTGGTAATATGTATTTATGCATTGTTATAAATAAGATCAGAATATTACTCACTAGTAAGATATATTTATACATGGCTATAGATATGATCAGAATATTACTCACTGGTAAGATGTATTTATATATGCTTATGGATATGATAAAAATATTGAATATGAAATTGTTCATTTTGATATATCGAAATGGGAGGTTACTCCCTGACCCATAATGGGAGAGATTTGTTTATTATAAAGAAGGGATTACTCCTCGACCAGGTATGGGGGAGATTCACTACAATAAAAAATACCTTTTTATGACACTCGAAAAATTAATTTAAAGACATTTATTATAAAAATGGAATTTAAAGATTAATATTGTTATTAATATGGCATCTCTGATATAAAATGTCATTATATATATTAGTATTATTTTTCATAACACTTTAAATATAAAAATATATTTAACTATAGATATTATGACCTTTTGTAAAGAATTTTTAATTTAAGTGTAGCTATTATGACATTTTCTTTCACCCCACAAAAAAATCGACCGTAATATCATGTATTTATAGGACTATCCACACTGTTTGACAAATAATAAATAATCCAACAGCGTATATGCAGAGTTAAATCAACTACCATAGAACGTAATCAGAATAGCTAAAAAATTGACGAAAAAACCTTGCATGAACCACATCCGACAATGAATAAATAGAACTGGCGACATTAAAATCGATTTTAACCCCATGAATAGCATCGAAAATAGCCCGAAACGTAGTTTTTTAGGCACGAGGGATATGAATCCAATGGTACCAAATTCGTCTCATTCTGATTTAAGGTTAAAAAGTTATGGCATTTCTCCCAAAACATACTATTTTAACTTGAAACATAATATTAAACATTACTCAATGCTAAATGTTTAAGCCTAAACATGATCTCTTAAAACCAACAACAATTTAATACGGGGGGTAAGAAATAAGAGATGAAAGTAAGTACACAAAATGAACTTGAAAATTCTCACCTTCCAGTGTTTCTTGCCCATTATGTACAACTTCTTATGGTACAAAATCTATAAGCTTCTGCTTTGGTTTTTTAGGCCAATGATTTTTTAAGAGTTAAAGGAGTAATATGTGTTTTTTGTACATGTAAAAGATACAGGTTCTACCTCAAAGCTGCAAGAGCTGATAAAAAAGTGGAGAAGACTGCCAAGTACCTGACAGTGCTAGCGCTACTGAGCCATGAGCAACTGTCGCCAAGAACCTTGAATGCAACTCTTGCCAACCCAAAACCACAAATTTTGGGTTTACAATTTGCATTGGCCAATATATTTTTTGTCTTGAATCTTGATGGAATACATTTGCAGTAGCAAAATAGTTAACTGTCAAGTCTGTTCAACATTAATGAAAGACCAACTCCATACACTCCCATACAATGTTAATAAAAAAATAATTAAAATATACAAAAAAGAGCGTGACCTCCACTAACTAATGTCAGCAAATTTTAAACAATAAGTATAGTTTTATCTGAAGTTCACTCCGATTAAACTTAGAAGATATATGTTCATTATTACAATTATTGTGCATGTCCTTGACTCACAACAACAGAAGACCCAGGCAATGTGAAAAGCATAAACATGTATCAATTGTGCTTCTAATAATGTATATCAATTGTGCTTCTAAATAGGCATATCAATTGTGCTCAGTTAAAAATGTAGACATGTTGTGCAGTTACTTCTAGACATGTGCTCAATTTTGTAGTTACTTCCCAACAGGTACTTGTAGACATGAGGATTTCAGTTAAAAAAATGTAGACATGTTTAAAAAAATCAACAGAATGCAATCAGTTGTGCAGAATCAGTTGTGCAGAATCAAACAGATTGTGCAGATCAGAATGAATTCAAACAAATGCAATCAGTGCCGCATAATCAAAAAATAGGATGGCATAATTCAATATATCATGAATGGCGGGTGAACCCACAAATATTGTAGCATAAACTTAACATCATCTCCCCCAAAAAAAAAACTATAAAAGTCAAATATGGAATAGCAACATTAGTTCCCCTAGTAAAAATGAAATAGAGAATAACAACAATAGTACCACAGTTATATAAAATCCAATAAGGATGTTACCGACTCCCATGACACCGATGACCAGAGCTACGCCCATGAACTGATTGCATTTTTTTATTTTTTCTCTTTACCTTCACCACCAATTCATTTAAAATGTGTGAAAGAGGCTACAAATGGTCAAACAAACTGATTACAAAAATATATCATTCAACAACAACTGGTTACAAAAGATTATTCCTTCTTTCGATATTGTCGTCCAATACCTGGAGCTGGGCCAGGTCGTCCAACTTCAAGGTGATCAGCAGAAGAAAGTTTCAACCTTCCCTGTTCAAAATACAGGTTTTTTTTTAATTTTCAGTGGCGATGCCATATTTATCTAAATATTACAATACTAACCTGAGGCTGCTGCTCAAAAATTTATTGAGATGGATTCCTCTTGGCCAAAACTCATCGCTTTGTGATGAGTTTTGATCTAATATTCCTCCGATTTTGATTTTGGCAGATTTGTAAAATGGAATATTAGATCAGAATATTTGATCTCAAAATTTTATTTAGAAAGACTTCTCTTGTCCAAAAGACAATATTAGATCAGATATATAAAAAATACCTAATATTCCATCAATTTTGAGTTCGGCCGATTTACAAGAGAGATCCCATCTCAATCATCTTTGAGTTATTCCAATCATAGTTGGTTGTAACCCGAAATATAACAGTAACCCCATTTCTAATATGTGCATACACAGAAAAATTCTGATACTACATTCTTATGGTTAAATTCAGATATCTTAAAAAAATAGCATACATAAACTAAGATTGATAATGAGTTTTGTGGCCACTAAATCAAATGTTCAAGCATCTATTTTACATAAGTAAAAATAGAAGCTTGATAAGAAACAGGACACTGAAACAAAGAGACTTGATATGCAACAGAGAGCAGTAGCTGGGGACTATCATACTTTTTTGTTTCAAACTTCACAACACAAAAAATTAAAGAAGATAGACAAATTTGCTTACAAATGGATTCACACATACAGTGGTTCAAAACAAATTTGATTATTCAATTTAAAAAACTGTGGCACCTTTCATTAGGCATATGCCTTAATTCTTTGTATATTGTGGCACCTTTTTTGCAGAAGCCAGTCTAAAAAGTGAGTACCTGATGGGCCTGACAGGAGTTTCTATAGAGCTAAGTAATGTACTCCCAGTTGTGGTGTGACTATTTTCAGATATGTAGATGGTATCAAATGCACCCTTTAACTCCTGCAAGGACATAGCCAAAGCTTGATCTAGATCTAATTGTGACTTACCACTTCCACCACTTGAAGATTCATCTTCAACCTCACTGATGTTACCATTATCAGAAGCCATATCCCAGCTCCTCCCATTAGCTTAGAATGTTAAATAAGCATTTTCCTACTTCATAAGAACCTCTTCATAATTAAGATTATTGTGTTCTGGAAAAAATTATTTTAAATTTTAGGCAATCTCGGTTGGGATTTATGTTTTAATGTTACACCTAAAATTCAATTAAAAAATAGAGACAACATACACCCTCAGGTCTAGTGGTTGCTTGAAAAATCTAATTTTGAGCTCCATTTATACCTAAAACAACCATCATAATAGTAAAAGTTGAATAAGAAAATAAATGAGAAGGGACACAATTATATAATACCCCAATTTCCACTACATTTATGAAAATATTAAAAAATGTAAATATATAAAACTATAAACCCAATAAGTATGCAAAAATCAAAATCATACAAAATATATAGACTAACCTCAAAGCAAGCAGCTGCAGAAGAAAAAATGTAGTCCGGGGAGAAGAAGAAAAGGTATGTGCCAGTCCTAATGTTTTTGCTTCATTCATAATTGGTTATTGCAAAGGCCACTACCAAAACACATACCAAATTACTACCACTGGCAACAAAAACAAATGGCAAGGAATTATTTCAATCCAATTCCTGTCACGTGAAAATATAAAAGTATCAGCACAACAAAGTATCAGAGAAATTTATAAATTCATAAGGGACTTTTGGTGAACCATTTTTGTCAATCTCATTCTCTCTACAGTTGTTTTTTTTTCCTTCAATTACTCTCAAACCCTTTATATCCCTCTTTTCCCTCTTTGCATTTTGTTTTTATCTTGAAAAACATGGTAAAATGCTAAAGAGTTCAAATTATACCAACATAATGGAAATTAGAAAATTACAGAGTATTGAAAAAATTAGACTCAATCTCAAAATATGACAAATATTCCCTGAAATTTGAAATGTAAAAAAAATATACCTTGAATGTCAACACATATAGAACTTGTAAATATCATATTTTGGTTTGCAAAAAAAATGTATAAATTAGATAAATAATTAAACACTATTCAGATCTACGTAAAAGAAGCCTGAATCGATATTTCCCAATAAACTCATTGCTTACTTTCTAGAAACTAACCTGCAAAAAGAAAAATTAGAAACCATGAGTAAGAGAGGTGGGAGAAAGTGAGGATATATACTTGCATTATAGAATCAAAGGAGAATTTGTTGAAACCGTGGGAAGGAGGTGCGTGAGGCTTAGAGAGTGGAGAGAAAGCTTGAAAAGTTAGAGAATAAAGAGAGAATACTGATTGGGGATAAATGGTCTACCGTGGAAAGGAGAGAGTGGAGAGAGAGCTTGAAAAGTTAGAGAATGGAGAAAATAAAGACAGAAGACTGATTGGGGATAAATGGGTTTTTGGGAGTGGTGTCTACATCTTTGGTAGGCGTGAATAATTTGAAATGGAAGTAAAAGTTTGAGCGTGCCAACATATTTGGGATAAAAAATATTTGAGCTAGATAATGAAACTTTTAGACTTCATCATGGCCATGTATTTTTTCTGAGCAAATCTAGGCCGTTATTGTGCTCATACATTTTTAGAATTCAAAAACAATGCTATATATATATATATATATATATATATATATATATATATATATATATATATATATATATATATATATATTGGAATTCACAGATTACGTTGAACACAAATTATCTTGAAATTCATCTATATATAACAATAAGATGGATTAAACCGAAGGAGAGTAGAGTCACATCAACGGATTTGGTTCTGTTTATGAGGGTTTGTCAAGTGATTTATGTATTTTGTTTTTGTTTTAATAACTAATGAATAATAAAAAAGGGTTATCTAATTTTCTTTATATAAAAGATATTTTATATTTAGGTCAAATACTAAAAAATTGTTGGTGTCATTTTTAACCACTGAAATTTTATCACTTTAAAAGTGTGTTTGGTTTCTATTTTATCGAAAAGAATAAAATAATTCCTTATTTTCATTTTTTGAAACAAAAAGGATTCTATGTTAACACACTTGATTACTAAAACATTTGATGTAATTGATAACCATGATTGATTTAACATTTCTTGTAATTCCACTTTCAAAAAATCGGGTAGAGCTCAATGACTTATGTTATAGCTCCATAATGCCAATATTATATATAGTATATGATCTTCTTTTGCATTTTTCTATTGAATTTTAGGGAATGGACCCCAACCCAAACACTTGTAATTATATTGAGTTACATCTCCAACTAGTGATTTCAGTCCTTCAAATAAGCTATGAAAGGGGGTATTTGGACCGCTAAAGCTAATATTATGAATTGATTTGAGAGTCAGTGTATTGTTTTAGTCTAATTAACAAGTTAATTTAGTTAGACCATCATCATAAGAGGTTTATAGTGGCATTATCATATGATTGGTTAGAACAATATGAATATCAAGGATTTGTCTCTTTCCGTTCCTTTTTTTATGAGCCATGATGAATTAATTTTACAAAACTAAGGTTTAATTGAAACATTTACCTATTTTCTTATTTCAAAATATAATGTCCTTGTTTGTTATCATCCCCATGTTAAGTTTCAACAAGAGAAATGAGACGTCTCCGATCATAATATCATCACCACCATTATAAGGGGCGTGCAATGGGAGATATCTTAAGTCAGAGGTAACATGGTGGGAAGAACCACTTTTCAAGAGCCAAGTTGCATTGGTGGGAGTATTAGTATCATAATGTGCTCTTTGTTTCCATAGTGAAGAAGGATTATTCATTGATGCATTGATCTTGGGAAGCTGAACTAGTACTAGGCGAAAGGAGTAACATTTTTTGGCAGTATGACCCTAAATCCTGCAGGTTTGATATTAGCCAAGGTATGAATGCTTAGTACAATTTCCTTGAGATGAACTTGGTAAACCACTGATGGAGGAAGAGTATAAATTTGTAATATTAGGCGGGGGATGCCATGAAGTATTGTTGTTTCCTTAGTTTGTAAGTTTGTGTTATTTTGTTAGTTTGTTTGGATCTTGATCTCAATTTTTACATTTTCTCATAATGTTAGCTACTTTGGTTAAGTTGAGGTTAATATACTAGTACATTTTGATTTTCAAATTTTGATATTTATTTATTAATTTGTTCGAATGAGAATCTAAATTGTCATTTAATAATAAAAGCTAATTTATTACTGTATTTTTATTATTGAATTTGATATTCATTGGTTGATTTGTACGTGTTGATGTTCATTTATACTTTGGAATCTCGTAATTTAATTGCTTGAGATGAATTAAGGCTAATATACTACCACTACATTCTTATTACTCGAATTTGAATTTCATATTCATTTTATTCACATTAATGTTCGATTCTGTGGCGTGTATCATCTCTCTGGTGGTTGTTGGCTGGTTCACTACTATTTTGGGAGAAAAACGTATTTTTTCTTTATATTTTCAAAATTGACACATTCAGGAAAACTATAAATATAAGCCTATTTTTTGTTTTGTGACAGTGCTATTTTTCTAGCTAGAGAGTGAACATTTTGTGAGTTTTCAAAGAGAAAAGTGAGTGAGAGTATCTTGTTTAAAGATTAGTTCGTGTGCTTGATTTTTGAGTGACTTTCTTGGAGAGATAAAGAGTGTGAGTGTGTAATCTAGTGGTTTCTCCATTTATCAAAGAAAGAATAAATCCTACCATTGTGGATGTAACCCTTGTTTGGGTGAACCACGTTATATTATTGTCGTTTCTTTACTTTGATTGCTTGTGTGTTCTTATTATCCTACTTGTTGATGCTTGCTTGGATTCGTTTTGAGTTGGCACACTTTGATTTCATTATAAATAAGGTCTTGGGTGTTTTCGCACCCCAGGTGTTTGGTTGCTTGGTTTGCTCAATATTTTGGTTCGTCTTGAATCAATTTGAGTGATATTGGCATAAGTTTTAGAATTTGTTCCAAATGGTGGAGGAGTTGTCGCGTACTCTCGAATCAACTTCTACAAGCGTAGGCTCTAAGAAGTGGGATCCTATTTATGGATCCGGAGGCTCAATGAAGTTTGAGATCAACCTTTTGATAAGAAAATTAATTTTCCCCCATGACATTTATTTTGTAACGTGTTATTATATATTGATTAGTGTTAATTTACATGACACTTTAAATACAATAGTCATATCTATTTTATATATAGTATGACTCTTTCTAATAAAAAGTGCATTGCATATCTAATTTAAGTGTCATTTATGACAGTTTTTCCTCCCTTGAATTTTTCAGCCCGTCTAAAGAAGAAAGGTGGATTTTCCCTCCATATAAAAATAAACCTTTTCCCCCAAAATCAGCCTACACCAAAATCGATTGAACCCCTCACCCAAAATTGGTGGAATCCTCTCCCTCATTCACAACCGTTATGGCTGCTAGGTACTCTCTCTCTCTCTCTCTCTAACACACACACACACACAGATGCACACAGTCATAACAACATAGGTGAGGACAAAGATTGGATATAACCTTTAATAGGGTTCGAAAGGGTTATATGGTTTTGTATTCTTGTGTAGACCAATCGAGATTTGATATTTGGGAGTTCATAATATCCTTTCTTCAACAAGTGCGGAAGTCCATAGTCTAAAACCTAAGCAAAATCAATTCTTAAGAAGTGCTTTTGTTGAAATCAATAATTCAACTAGCAATGCCCTACTTTAATTCTTCTTACTTCTATTTCAATTGCAACATTTACTTGGTTGGGCTACCAATAATTCAACATTTACTTGGTTGAGCTACAATTAATGTACCTGGCTTATATCAGACGTTTATTATTGTCTTTATAGTTTGAAGTGATTATTAATTAAATATTATGGTTCTATTTTTGTATTATGTATGTACTTAGAATCTTGGTCTAATAAATCTAAAAGAAGTATATATGTAAATTTGGAAAACTTCATTATATACACAAATAAGCACCCGAAATTTGTCATGTGGCAGTATTTTGCAAAATATTGTAAGCATGAAGAATTAATTGTAGACTCGATCTTACACAAACAAAATTAAATGATGACAATGTAGTTTCATTGTTTTTTCTTTTTTATTTGTTTAAATAAGACTGTAAAAGTGTATCTTATGATAACTTCTTTAATATACGTCATATTACGAATCAAAGTGGTGTCAGGTACACCTGTGAAGACTGTGGTGCCTAAAGTAAAGGATAGTGTATCCAATTGGGTAATACTCAATAAGTAATTCAAGTCTATTATTTTGTTATATATGTATTTTGTTTCTTTAGGATTACTTTTGCCGGAGTGTTGGTTGGTTGGTTGATTTTTTCCCTTTTGTCGTGCATTCTTTTAGGGGAGGGGAAGGATAATGTTACGTCTTCTTAAACGTATCCAATGAACTTTTCATGTTTGTGAGAACGAGTTTCAAACTCGGCATGCCTTAAAAAATTATATCCCTATATATTGTATTAAATTTTATATCTATTACTGCTAATTTCCAACTGTCAAGTATGATGTTAGAGCTACTCTTTCATTTGTTGTTTTATTATTCCAATGTTACATCTGTGTATATTGTGTGTGTATATCTTGAATAAACAAGAAAAAATAGGTGGCAATATGAACACAAACAAGCTATAATCCAAAGTTTATATTGTGACAAAATTAAGTACATTGACTATATTATTCAGGCATGCTATACTTCTTATGTAACCCCATGTTATGTTTTTCTACCAGCATCATTGAATTATGTAGGGCTTTTACGTGTCAAGTTTTGCTTGGAACACTTTTCCATGAAAACGTTGATGCAAAGATCCTTGCTTCATTAGTGAGTTTATGATTTAATTATCCTATAAATTTATGTTGCGTCGCACACTGGATGTTAGAAGTTAGTGTGTCATTTTGTTTTGTATTGTTCAAGAGGTTGTTATATACCCCTAGAAATCAATTCATTTTTTTTATTTTTGTTCCATATGATGTACTATTTATATTTATGCAAAATTGTTATTTTGATCTCTATTTGCACATTACACACATTATCTTGATAATACTTTTTGAAAAAGTTGTACCGATCAAGCAATTCTTGTGACACCCCGCCTAATTAAACACCAGGTGATCAGTCCTTTATTAAATTATAATCAAGGTGAACGGTTGGTTCATTCTTAGCATCACTGTCGTAAAAATAACTTTTCCAATTAAACACCCTAAATAATTAAGCTAAGTGTCAAGACCATTTTAGACATTACTTTCCAAATTTTATTTTAAAAACCAACATTTAAAACTTACATAATTCATAGTTAAAGAATCACACAACAACTATTCTGGAACGTATAAGCCAAACAATTACACATCCAACTGATTGATTCCAACATTTAAAACTTAAAGGAAAAACATCCTGACAATAATAAATCCCAAAGTGTAAATAGTGGAAATAAACGAATCACAATATCCAATAAAACAACTGAATAATGGAAAAGGGCGATACATGCCCAACTGGATAAATAACGCTAGGAGTGGAATAAAAAATGAGATCGTCTAGCAAGAGGCCTGCAACTCCCATCTAAGCTGCAGCGCGTTCCTTCCAAAGGATCCTATGCAAGACGCCCATGTGGTTGGGCACCTGTAATATATACATATATATACAAGAGAGGAGAGATAACAGTAAACGGGTCAGAGCCCGATGGTAAAACAGTTTAAAATTTTAGTTTAGCAAGTATTTAAAATGTTTACTGGCTAATGCAACAACATATTAGTAACGACACTCTCTTGAGAACGTCTCACCTCTCTTCTAGTGTGCATACCTATCGCACTAATCTTCCCAACAGTTTAATTTATCTTATCTTAAGTTGCTCGTGAAGTTCCAAACCGATAAATTCAAATGTTTAAGAGACTCATTTTATTTAAAAGCAAAGTTCTCAATTAAACCTTATTTAATGATAATGCTTCTCGAAAATAAATCATGCTTTTCAAACACTTATACCCAAGTTGAAATAATTATTCACTTCTTACTTACCATAGACACAGTAGGTAGTTCCAAAATTCCAGATTTAAATATATATATTAAATACTCATATAATATATATATTCTAACGGCACCCCACATAACAATTATGGTGCGGGCATACTCTGCTATCGAGTCCCCGTATCACTCTTACTAAGGGAAACACAAGTTCAGAATCACTCTCGAACTGTATTAACATAAAACACATTCAATATTGAGGTGAAGCATAGTTTCCAAGTCTCTAAGAGGTCAGCACAAACACATTCTCTTGTAATTTCCTTTGTATGTGTAAAGCACACACGATGCGGAAGCGTAAAGGTGATGGTTCAACTTTTAAACACCGGATTTTAATTTAATAAAACAAAATTAACCAATTCATGTATTCACTTAAACCGATTAATTAATGCAAGTCCTAGAATTTTCCTAAGTCATATTTATCAATATTAGTAAATTAGACGAAACCAATTTTTAGCAAAAGACTTGAATTAAACAAACTTTACCCAATATTCAATTTAGCACCAAATTAAATGAGTGTGATAATTTAAACCGAATTTTATCTTGAATTTATTCTAAGCATGCGTTCTAAATTATTTATGTAAGATAAAATAAACCAGTCACACTACGCCGCGATGTACGAGGAAAAACCCAAGACGGAAAAAAACCTCGGACGGCCCTAGCCACAAGTCCACTAGATATGGAATTACAATTACAAGACAGATAGACTTACAACGACTGACTCGATCCCTCTCAAGCCTCGACGCTTCTTCTTGTAGACACCTCTTCCTAGCGGACAACCTCGGAACTCCACCGCGGTCTCGGAATCCACCGATGGGGCTTTCTATGGTCACCGTCACCCGAGCAAGGAGCCTTTCTCCAAGTGGGTAGTATCGCAACAAAAGTCTTCTTCTTTGATGGATGTAGAAGCAAACCAAAACTTCTCTTCTTGAATTCGGTAGAGATAAATCGGTGCCAAACTCCAAGCAATTTAATATGTATATGTGAACTTGGAATAAACTCAATTGGGTGTAAACACTAGAGTGATGAAAATATTTCTCTAAAAATCTCACTCAAAACATGAACATTTTCCTAAACCATTTTTGCTCTCAAACTCTCTCTAAGAGATAAACTAAGTTGGAAAAGTTATGGAAATGTTGGTTTGGAAAATGTCATTCCCGCACATATTAAAGTCAGTAAAAGTTGGTTAAAAACCAAGTGGGGAAGTGGGTGAAAAACTGCCAAAAACTGTTCTCGCCTGACAGCTCGTTCGAACGACATTTCGTTCGAACGAGACTTCTAACGACACACCGGTATGGACTTCGTTAGAATCTCATTGGAAACCTCGTTAGAACAAACAATCTCGTTCGAACGACATTTCGAACGACAGACCAGTTTAGACTCGTTGGCAAACTCGTTCGAACGAAACCTGGTTCGAACGAAAAATTCGTTCGAACGACATTTCGAACGACTTTCAGAAATTTTGTAAAATTCGATTTTGGCCCAGAAACTTTATATACTTTATTTTAAAGTTCTAATTAAATTCTTCTGAAAGTAAAACACAGTTTATATTTAACCTAACACCCAATAAACTTGTTCCAAGCTCCTATATATATATATAATTGCATTCATACCTTGGGAGCATGGAACTATGATTGATGACGTAGAAACGAGGCACGCAAACCGGCATATTTGATGAAGCTTTATACTCTTTGCCGCTACGTCTTCAACAAACACTTCATAGGCTTGAGAATATTACATTTACGTACTATCCTATGAATAAATGTTTTTGTCCGGAATTGAACCAAAACTATATATGGACTCAATTGGAAATTTGTGTCCTTACAGAGTGTGTAAATTAGTGCACTACTTATCTATTTCTCTTCTTTTTCACAATGAACCAACACACATAATAAGCAAAGAATCGGTAGTCTCTCTCATATAAAACTCCCCTTTTTATTTTTACTATCATAGGTGAGCTATGGAACAACCTGAGTAGAACCCTCCAGTAGAAGGGATGCGGAGGAGACGAGTGAACTAATGGACGCTTCAACAACATTAGATCACATCATCCCAATTGTCTCAATCATGAATCTCATCAGATAAGCTTTATAATAAGAATAATATTCAAGTCTGAGAAATAAATAAGTAGAAAAAATAAGTTGGAGGTATAGTAGGCATAAGTATTTACTTCAGATAATTATATCATTCTCCTATCTTCATATTACATTTTAGTTCATCCAAGAAAGTTGGTGCTGATGCATCGTGTAACTATTAGGCAATAAGTGGTTTACTTCTATTAGGCAATAAGTGGTTTATTTGCTAGTAATCAGATTAGAAGTTAAATTTGTTTATTATAGTTAAATATAAAAAATTACTCTTTTAAAATAGCAAAATAATTAGTGTTATGCTAGTATTGTGCTTCACTTCTTGTAGGTATCTAAGAAAGAGGTAAAAACTAGAGGAAGAACAGTCATTTCACAAGTTCCAACTAAATGGGGCTTGTTTAAGGCTTACTGTTATCGTTAAAAGTTAGATGAAATAGAGCACACAACCATTGTAAATGTAAACAAATGTTTAGAAAATTAAAAATGGATCCACTTCAACAACTTTTTTCAAAGAAAATAGCCACCAAAAGAATTCCTAAATCGACCCTAAAGTCAAGAATTATTTGGACATTCTTTTAAATTAATCTTCTCCTATAAGTGGCCCTTTATAGTGATAGGATAAGAAGAATGTAAAATATATTTTCAAATCAGTCCTAAATTTTTTATCGCGTTGGTCTACTAGGGGTGTTTTTTTTTTGGTAAAAATATGCTACAGATGGATCGATCTGGTACTAGCCCAAAAATGCTTGATATATTTTTACCACAACTTTTCTCAAAATTTAGGCACTAAAATTCTTGTTTAGTATTTCATTTTTTCACTTTGAACATAGCAAGGGGATGTTGAGAATGGGGATGATGTTTTTGTATGAGTTCACTCAGATTGCATGATGGGGGATATATTTGGGTCAGCTCGGTGTGATTATAGAGACCATTTAGATTTGGTAATGCAGTTAATTGAGGAAGATGGTAGAGGAGTTGTTGTTTATCTTAGAGGTCGTAAATGGGCAAAAACTATGGTAAGCAATATGTTATTTTTCGTTTTAGCCTATTTCATTGATTTTGCTTGCATTGCAGCTATGTTTCTGACTTGATGTACATTGAAAATAAGCCTGTTAGCAGTTGTTCACCTCTAAATTTAGATATCAGGTCGCAGGTCATAAGTTTAACTGAAGTGCAACTTATTGAAAATGTTTTATATTCCACATTCTCATCAAAATAAGTCGAGGAATATTATGTCCCTATTAGGAACAATGCTTTAGGGTCATACCATAGAATTTCTAATTTTTTTTAAAGAACAAACTATCCATAGTAACAAATGTAAGTGTTGTCTTAGTGTGATGAAGTGGCTGTATTTTGTAAGCATGTTCGTACACTAGAGGGACCTCCTTATGTAGATCTAAATATTGAGGCCTCAAGACCTTTCTAAATGCTTCTGAAATGTTTAGGACTCCTTTATATATGATCTCTCTTGATAGTTTATTTGGTTTGAATTTTTATTTCTTTCTAATTTTTGGTAAGGATTTCGTCCACTTTGATGTTTTATTTAATTTTGCCTGTTTCAATATAATATTGATCATCTTAATATTTTATACTATGCTTAATTGTTAAGCAGACACATTTATACATTATAAGAAAGAAATGTATAATCTAAAATATTATGCGTATTTTAGATTAAAAACATTCTTAGGTGAATAAAGTTTTTAATTTGAGAATGAAGTGCAATGACCAACCACACTAATTGTCTTTGTGCTTATTTTTTGTAGGTTTGGTACACAGATAAATAGATATTATTCAAAGCATCCTCGTGAGGTTGATTGCATATATTATTTGAATATTGGTATGCGTGGTTATGGGTTCAATTGTAGATTCAATCATCCTTCTTATGTTGAGCAGGTGACTATGTTTTTATTGTTTAGAGTTTTGGTGAAAATAAAATAAGTTGGATTAAGGTTGAGTGAAATATTGGATCTGTTTATTTTTATATATTTAATTGCATCAACGTACAGGTTGCTCAAAAAGGAGTTATGACTGCTTACATTCCAGCGATGATCATCTCCTCATATTCCAACTTTTAGAATCATTGAATTAATAGAGAAAAATCATCATCCGCAATGGAAAATATCACCAGAGAAGTGTAATTGAGAACAGAACGAGACTGGATACGCCAACGACATAGCAGACATGCTTTGACTACAGCATAATAATAAATATAAAATGCTCGAAGGCGTACGATGGACAATGTTTCTCCTTTCGCAAATGAAAACTTACTTCCGCTTAGAACATCAGTTAATTTTTATGTGAGAGGTATTTCACAAGTGAGCTCACATGACAATTCGGAACCAAACACTAATTGTGAGTCCAACCATAATTCACAACATTATTTTACTTTGGATAGAATATTGAACATCACTTCTTACGTCTTGCTTTATGTTAAATTTAAAGCACTGGAAGCTTCTTTAATTGTCCTAAACACAAGTCGAGGAACGCTGCATTTAACTGATGTACAACGACTAGCTCGATCAATTCATGCACCAGTAATCCAAAGGTCAATAAACCAGTATGAAAGAGTACTACATACTAACTCAGGTAATTACTTATTATTTGAAATTATAAACATTCAAAAAACATTATGTCAGATATGGTATCCCTAACTACATTTTTTTACAACCCTAATTTATAATTTTACAACGTGCAAATGGTACAACATCAACCATACAAGAATCATCTGAAGAAGGTGATCGTTTACAGTATCCACTTATGCTACCTTATGGAACTTACGGTTGGGACAAAGATAGATGCATTGAATGTGGAAGATGTGTTACATGTCGCGAATATTATGCAAATATGTTGTAGGTGATCATATGTATACATTTCATTTTTAATAATGCTAAAATACAAATTTCACCATGACATGTAATCCAAATTTGTAAGCTTGATAACAATGGTACAGAAAATTAGTAAGCCTGAAATATGCACATGCATGAAAGATGGTAAATGTAAACGAAGCTATCCGAAGTAATTTTCGACGTGCACGATACAAGGCACTGATTCATACCCAATATATCGACGGTGCGATGGGAGATGTGTTTTTTAGATAGTAATGGTGATGTTATGATTGACAACAGTTAGGTCATTCCTTATAATCCTTGGTTTTTAATGTTTCAATTATGATTACGTATTCAAATTACTTTATTTTTAATGTATCATTTTCGGCACTATACCTAATTTACAGCTTGCATTAAAAATTTGTACATTATATTTATGCACAATTTAACTTTTAATTTATTTATAATTTTGATCTGTACGATACACGCATCGTGTGTGCCGCTACTAAACCTTTCTCAAATCGTTAGGAACCCCTTTATATACACATGTTCTTGATAGTTAATGCATTTATAATTTTTACCCGTAAGATACACACATCGTGTGTGCCCCGCTGCTAGTATAATTGAACACAATTGATCCTTCCTCCCTATTTTATAGAACATAGTGGTGAAAATGTTGAGACCGATAATCCCACGGGGTCACATCAGTATAATTTATTCACATTTACCTCATCGGCTATAACTTTTTCACCTCACCGAGTCAGTGAGTTTGAGTTTTATCTTATAAATCAGTTTGTAGAGTGTCACGAGTTATTGCATCGGGATCTCATATAGCACTTGGACATGAGATTTAATTCTCACACTCTCGGATATTATTAGTGGACCAGTTTCTTAGTACAATTTATTTATGTCTCTTACTTATGATATCAGATAATTCGGTCATGCGTTTTCTTTATCTCTATTATGGCATATAATTTGTGATTAAAATCATGAATGACGATTCATTTACTTTTCCTGTTTAATTTATTTACATTATGAATGATGATTCATTTCTCTTTTTATGGTTTGCAGTTGAAGAAGTGGATGATAAATCTGGGTTATATATCGAGTAATCGTAAATCGTCATCTTTCTCATTCCCACGGTCGATTCCTGAACACAGAAAGGTCAAGGAGATTTGGAGCTTTTGAGGTGTCGTCACTATTTTTGCAAAAGCCAAAGGAAGGCCAAGGCATATATTCACGATTTTGGATGTACATTTTTTTGGAGAGATTTTTTTAATGATGTACATAATGGGTCTATCTAGATATGATACATATAGTAAGTCATTATTTTTTGGGGAATGATGTAGATGGTGGGTAAATCTAGTTGTGTACTAATATTTTTTTTAAATGGACAAATGATTTGGTTTGGTTTATTTAAGATGTACGTGAGTTCTATTACAGAAAATTTCAAGACAATTTTTATGTTTCTATGAATTTTGATTTTTATTAAATTTATTTTCTAACTATGACATTAATATTGGTTATTAATTTTTTTATTATATGTTTAATTTATGATTGTTTATATTAAACCCTCATGTGATGAAATTATTTATATGGCCTTGTTGAAAATTTGAAAAGTTCTTATCATGATGCTTTTTAAATCAAATATGACATCTTATAGAGTATATTATGACCCCTTTTGTAAGAGATATGATAGTTTTAAAAAAAAAAAAGCCATATGTAACTGTTACCTAATATGACACTTTTTATGGGTATCAATTATGACACCCAAACTTATGACTTTTTTATTCAAAAAAAATGTCATAAAATGCGTTTTATGACACTTAAAAAAGTCATAAAAAGGATTTTTTCTTGTAGTGATTTATCTATTACAGACAAGGGGCTACTCCTTGACCAGGAATGGGGGAGAATTATCTATTAAATACAAGGGGTTGCTCCTCGACTAGGATTGGGGGCGAATTGTCTATTACAGACAGGATATGGGAGTCATGATTCAGAAAGTTAGGTCATTCATCATGAATGGGCTAGATAAGTGTATACATTATTATATGAAATGGTTTATTACATTTAATTCTATGCAATAGTGTAGTAGTGTTGCATTCCCTGAGATATTTTTCTCACGGTACCAATGTTTATGATTTTCAGGTAATGTGATATCACTGCCAAATCTAAGAGGTTGGGTGGGGTTAGCAAGGGATGCATAAAACCATGATTTTGGTCAAATGTAAATGTGGTAAATATAAGCCTACTTATCCTTTAAGTAAGTTTGAATAAGCGTAATTACTTTAAAATTATGAAAAGTTTTTACTTTTATGGCTTCATGTGGATGGTTAAAATAGGATACTCGTGTTTATGGTTTGCTTAAGGCAATTATACTTTAACTCACTTTGACTTCCAAACTTTATTATAAGTAACTGGGCTAGGGAATGTTATAAATGAACTAAACCCATCCTTATGAAAACCCTTAAAATACCAAAAATCACGTTTTGCTCAATCTGGGCTCACAAAGCTCGACAGCTTAACAATCCATGGGCCAGAAATGTGACAACGCATAAGAGAAATCTGATCTAGAGTTTTCGAAGCATGTAGTTCGAATGACAAGTGCATCGCGCTTGATTTTTGGCTTCTAATGACCTTCAAGTGACCCTAGAAAGTGGTAAAGTGGGCTATCGTTCGAAGATCATTCGAACCCCTACTTCTGACGAGACCTCTAAATCTCGTTTGATCCTTGTCTCTAATGACCTTCAAATGAACCTTCTTTTTCATTTTCTTCGAATTCCAATTTTTACCCATGATTTCAACAATTATCATCGAACCTTCAAAGTAGTCAAATAATAATAGAAAACCAGTCATAATCATCTAAATCTCAATGTCTTTATTTTATTACAACTCACATGTTGAAAATAAATAAAATATTAGGGCGGGGTATTACAAACTTCCCTCATTGGGGAATTTTATCCCTAAAATTCTCGACTTGTCAATCTATAAAATTATGGGGTTCACCAACTTCTATTGTAATCCATAGAGATCCTCTAGGACAAAATCCTATAAGTCCTTAACACTAACGTCACATTACGCACCCTCATGCGAGCTTTATACCGAATGATTAATCATGAGACATGCTCTAACACTCACCACTTTGCTAACCACGAGCTTCACACAACCAACTTCGAGTCTCCACTCACTTGATAATTATGTTCACATAATTCCTAGTACTCCCTATGCTAGCACCCAAGGCATACTGCTCCTCCATGGGCAACCATCTCTAGAGATAAACACTCATCCAGGTGAACCGTAATACAACCATTCATCGTATTCATCATTAAAACCAATTCCTTCTTAGGACTGCACATCCTGTGTCCCACAAATTTTTAGCCTATCTTGACTACACAACTTGCATGAGCTTGCCATTAACCATACCATGTTAATTTTTCACTCTGAGAAGTATTACACTTACCAAATCATCACACGTGTTTGGCTGGCACATTCCACTTCATCACTTTGATAACCCTAGTATTACCCTTGCTCTCTCATGCTAGTGCACTCACTCGAGCCTCACACTATTCCACTCCCCGTAGAAAGGCAACATCGCGTGGTAAGTTTTACTCGATTTCTAATACTATACAATAATATCATGTCATCATACGCTCTTTACAACCGAATCCACTTACTTCCATATTGGTCATTCGACATGTCAATAATTCGTAGAAACGCCAATACTACGGGAAAACTTTGTGGGCAAAATCCCAACCACCCGTACATTGAACTTTATGAAATATCATAATACCTTAGATTGGGTGCACCCACTTACCAATATAAATTGACCATAATGGGTCAACCACGATCTAATAGGCCCAACTGTGCCATACCATGACAAGACACCAATCCAAGTAACCACATATGTGAGAATACCGATCCCCTATTATCGAAATCGAATGGGACACACGAGAGTCAAAAGCAACAAGCAACCGTTCCTAAAAAATTCCACCCGCATGCATCAGATAAAGATTTACAGGAAGTGAACCTACGTAATATGTTTGGATTCATATCATCCATTCCTAATGTTGTCACTGAGTACTTATCCTAGACACACCATTGCTTGGGTCACCAAACATGACTAATCAAATCACAATCCTTCATTCTCATAACATGAAATCAACATACGAACCTATAGTTCTCTAGGAAGTCAAATGCCCGAGTTCCCTCCTTAGGAGTGAGGACCTTCCCCTCACATCCTTGGCACACATGAACCACTCTGATTGACAGATTCCTTATACCCTTGTCTATACTGACCTTACCCATTCACTAGTGATGACATCAACAACCTTCTGCACCTAGGTTGTTGTTTGCCTTATTGTATCGTGATTATAACCCCAATTCCCTTAGGCAATATTTCGTTCAAGAGAGACATTCACCTTATTATGTCCAATGACTATGCGAGATGGTCACCAAGCTTGTTTTTGGATTCTACCCAAACTGAACTCACGTGACAACTACACTGGCAACCATTGTCATTCTAAGGGTAGTAAGTACCACCCAAGGATACATCTCCTAATCCATACCGTCTTAGGCGGACGTGCCAAGATCTAATACTAGCACATCATTGACATACACCCACACTCTAATCATGCTACGGAATTACCCCACCTCTCCACATGGTGTCATTAGTCTATGTCTCCAGTACGTTTCACGATACTCCTAAAAATAAGGTGACACATTGCCATTGCTCGTCGCTCCATGACACTTAGGCACTACACCCCATAAACGACACGATCTTCTAACTACGCCTTAGAGGGCGCCACCCATTTGTTCCTATTTAGGAAACTACACCTGCTACGTACATTATACGAATATTCTTGACCTTGACCAGCAACTTGAGACCATCACCTGACCCTCGCCACAATCAATATTAAGATGCTAATACCTTTACATACCAGACTTAACTCGCCTCCAGAGGACACCAAATAAATTCCATGTATAAGTCCTATAGACCTGACAAGATTCCATTATCGATACCTTTATCATTGTTGTAGGTGCGCTCCACAAACCTTTCAATACTCTCATTGTGATTACTAGGCGCTTGCAAGGACACTGGTCCATGAGCTTCTATACATGGTGCAACCTAATCATCAAATGCCTCAAATCATCATAATAGTTATTTCTTAACCCCAATGACACAATACAAAATTAGTCTTATGGACACCCCAAGACGCCTTTAAACCACGTATGCACTTGGATTACCTCGCTTCTAGCCATTACCTCAATGGATAATCAAGCCTCAACACTTATAATATCTTCTTATCTCTCATCCAAATGGTTATGGCCATAGCCCACATACTAAAGTACAATTAGCACTACTAAGGATTCTTGTAGGATATAGGATGTCACCCACAACCTCTATAAAACTCTATGTTTGCATCACCGACGTCCCTAAAGAACCTATTCCTTGAAATCACATCATATTTCTAAAACCCCGACATAAAAAAACTACCTAGAGTTCACCCTAAGCCACATCAATCATCATTGTTGCATGTAACATACTTATAGAAATTTACCTGTAACTCTCATCATACCCTATGAGGTACAACCTTCAATTAAGAATCACTAGGGCACTTACAAGAATAATCTCTTACTAACTAAGACCAAGTACACATCCCAAGTGTTGACCAACACGATTCATCATTCCCACTAAATCATCAACTTCCTTATGGAAAAATACATTCTCAAAGATGAATTTTCCTAATCACATCATCGATACTAACTACTTGAAAGTACCTAGTCGAAGATTTGAACGCATTCCTATCACAAATCAACAGTATTTAGGTACAACACCCTAGATACCTATTCTTCACAGTTGATTTTAAATGAGTCATGATTCTAATTCAATAGACATAATCAATCATTCTCTACATCTCAATTTTCTTCTAATATCACCACACGTTGACACACAAGTACCTCACACTAAAAACGTGCGATGTTGACACTATTATCTTGCACGAACACTCGTAACTTACTACCCTATCTAAATCAAAAGTGAGAAAGTGATAATTACGACTAACTAACTTGGTCGTTTGCTACTTGGCAAAACAGTTCATCCGCCATGCTAACCTTTTTTACTTCACCATTAAAGACAAAAATTGAACCGTTAACAAGACTGTCGTGATCGGCCCAAATGAACACCGACATCAAAAGATCCAATACTTACCTCATAAAGTCACTCCTGAAAAGAACCTTGAGCCTAAAGCTCTAATACCATTTGTAATGTCCCGACCCAAATTTTTGAGTCACGCATATTCAACCCGGTCCAACCCGAGCATTAGGTGTGAAGTGAAATGAACCACCCATATAATGTTACTACTCTAGTTTTAATTTTTAATTAACGGTTCACTTTCTTAGCATGCAATTCCAATTTTAAATCAAACTACGTCCCATGGGGAGAACCCCTGAGTCCAAGCATTCAGAGCTATTAACATAATATAAAAAAGAGTTATTACCTATATAACTCTCTCAAAATACAAAACCGCACTCAACCTTTCGTAACAACATTAGGGAGTGAGCCAAATGCTCAATGGGAAATTTATAAACTGCAGTATAGAATCAAACGATAGAAAGAAGATTGTAACAAGTTATACCTATGTGCACTTGCAACTAACTTGTATACATATATAAACATACATATACTTAATCATAAAATATTTTTATCTCTGAAAATCTTATTTATCCAGATTAATTCACCTTAATCTTGTAAAAGACTTCCTTCTCCTCATTTATACATTTATCCCCTTATTTAACGCATGCGGCTAAATATTTAAAACAACTCCATTTGGTTTGACCGAAATCCATTTGTTTACCGAAATTACCCTTTTATTTGAACCATTCCACATTAGTATTTTCATTAAAAAATCACCATTTCAACACACGCGAACATCATGTTAAAAAATATTCATTTAGCCTTTGAAAAACCTTTCACAACACACCCTTATGTTAATTATGGGTTAAACATCTTAGGTTGCTTGACTACCCATTTACTCACTTACTTTACCCTTTTTCTCTACCTCATGGACATTATTGATACGAGAAATCGTCCACTTATTGTTCTCGTACTAGCAAGTCAAATGTAAATACATAATAAGCCGATAGAGCTAGTAAAGAGGGAGAAAACACAAGATATATAGTGGTTAGTCTATTAAAATGAGCCTACGTCCATTTTGGTTACATACTCTCATTATATGAGTTGTATTACATGTTTACAATGACATAACAGGCACACAATAGAGATGAAAGAAGAGAATACATGTCTATGGCATTTTTGGGAGTGCGGAGAGATGACCATGATGTCGGTGGGTAGCCCCCAAGCTACACCGAGGGGTGTAGAGTGCTTGGAAATTCCTCTTCAAGTGTCGTAGTCTCTAGACCGGATATCAGTATAGAAAATGTACTCGGATCAAGATCCCCTAATATCGAGGTGCAGAGCTCTATTTATAAGGGATGTGGCAGTTTTATCATTACTATGAATGAAGAAGGGATGCGCCCAGCTATGCTAAAAGGTAGGGGCCGCACCCTGTAACATGTGAATGGGAGTGCACACTCCAGTATATGAGGTCACACCCTATAGTGTATGTCCGCGGCCTGTAAGTCCACACCATGTTGTATGCAAATATAAGGTTGTGGCAGCGCGTCTTCTGTACATTCCTCTCAAAGGCTTTCTCCGACAGGGGCCTATATTTTCCATATCAATAATCCCCTAAGTTGTAGTGCCAAGAGATAGCGATTAGGGTTGCACCAGAGTAGTCAAGTCCTCTCACAAGACGCCATGGCAATTTAAACGTGATGCTTCATCTTCTCGTGGACTCTTATATATATAGCAATGAGTCATGACCTTCATTATGTTTCCAAACTCTTGAGAGAAAATCGAAAGCCAACTTCTATCACTTCTTTGTCTTGAGTTTTTCGGTGACCTTTCAAGGCAGTGTGTGGTGGTTTTGAGGCGGAGCAGGGCGGTTCAAAACTGAGAAACACCCAAATCTTCTTCTCTCGTTGGCTTCCAGATAACAAATTAAACTTCTCCTTGTATGTGCTTCTGAATTGTTCTTGTTGATTGTTCTTATTAATTTATGCTTATAAATGAACAATACAAATCCACTTTCTTTTGCTGAATTTTATTAAACAACTAATTTCGAGTTGAGTGGATTCTGCTAATATTCATGCTGAAATGAACTCATTTTGCTGCTACATTGAATCGATCTTCAATTGATGAAATGAATTGCTAAATCCGTGTTGAATGAATAAGTGACACTTGCTGACTTTGTCTTAGATTCTTAAGGCTTTTGAATTCCCAGTATATAGGATTAGAATATAAAGCAGACCCATGAAATATACTTGTGAAGGATCAAATTTGTTGATTTTAGAGTTTCATGACTTGGAAACAAATCACTCTATTCTTGACGTTCTTGAGCGAAACTTTCAAATTATAGGGTTTTGATCTTTAGATTAAGCTACCTTTGTTATCTACCTATTTAGGAGTCTGTCCGTGGAAGGTAGTATTCCTGTGTTATTTGGCTACGGCCTCATGTCAATACTTGTATAATAAATACACCTTTTCCCTTAGGGTTTAGCCTTAGGCTAGTAGATGTGGCATTTTTCCAAAAAACTAAAAGACTGCGGTATAATAAGACATACCTAATGTCTGCTTCCCCAAAACGATGTGTCGCGACAGTAGTTGTAATCCCGAGGATTCCAAAACCCAACCCTTGTAGTTAGCTGAAATTATTGAAACTTTTATTTTACTTCCAAACTTGTTATTTCATTTATTCCTACCGCGGCCTCTAAGAAGATTTTCTGACCATACTGGTTATGGCACCTAACAGTGGACTGTCTGCTTTTTTAGGACTTGCTGCAACCATATGAATTGGAATCCTGACGAATTTCTGAAGGATTTCTAGAAAAAACATTTTGGATTTTCCCCTCCTGAACTCCCCCTTTGTGCTTCCTTTATAGACATTTGGGCCTTGCATGCTCAAAGATTGTCCAAATTGCGTCAGTTTAGATTCTGACTCCATGGAAACCACTTGTAGGAAAAAGAATAACTTTGTGGACTCCACTTATAGGAAAGAGAATTCTGAGCCAATGTAAGAGGAAACACATTTAAGCACCAACCTTATAGACCTTGATGCCTTGGTAGCTGGGAATTCTGAGGCTAGGGACGCACCTGCTAGCCCATCCAACAAAGTTAAGGAACCTTCTGCAACCTTAAATGTTCGCAACATTTTGACTCACGAGTGGGTCAATCAAGTGGCAAAAGCACTAGAATTTCCTAAAAATTTGGTTTGCTCAACACCCGACATGGAACAAAGGTCATGCACGACACTTGCTGATGATGGGTTCTGGTTCACCCTCCATGCATTTGTATATGGGCTGCAACTGCCAATGCCAGTTCCCATTACGAGGATCTTCCAGACCATGAAGCTAGCCCCAACCCAACTAGATCCCAATGGCTGGAGGGCAATTCTTATGGTCGTGGTGTTATGGAAGAATAGGTTCAAGAGGGATTACAAATCACTAGAATTTGAAAGTTTTTCGCGACGAGACTCATAAACAGGTAGATAACAAAGATAGACTAATCTAAAGATCAAAACCATAGAATTTGAAAGTTTCTCTCAAGAACGTCAACGATAGAGGGATTTGTTTTCAAGTCCTGAAACTCTAAAATCAGCAAATTTGATCCTTCACAAGTATATTTCACGGGTCTATTTTATATTCTGATCCTATATACAGGGAATTGAAAATCCCTAAGAATCTAAGCCTAAGTCAGCAAGTGTCACTTATTGATTCAAGACGGATTTAGCAATTCGTTTTATCAATTGAAGATTGATTCAATGTAGCAGCAAAATAAGTTCATTCAGCATGAATATTAGCGAAATCCACTCAACTCGAAATTAGTTGCTTAATAAAACTCGGCAAAAGAAAGTGGATTCGTATTGTTCATTTATAAACATAAATCAATAAGAACAATCAACATGAACAATCTAGAAGCACAATTAAGGAGAAGTTTAATTTGTTACCTGGAAGCCAACGAGAGAAGAAGATTTGGGTGTTGATCAGCTTTGAACTGTCATACTATGACACCCTAACTAATTAAATATCGGGTAGCTACTCCTTTATTAAATTAATAAAGAATATCAAGTTGGTTCAGTCTTAGCATCACTATCGAAAACATTTAATTAATTACTAGCCACCTAATATTTAAAAGAGATAGATGCCAAATTTTATTAATTAAGTTAACAATTAACCAAGTAATTAAATCATCATCCATCAATTGCATAAGCAATATCATATGAATAACCAACGAAATGAAATAAACTGAGTCTGGAGTAAATACTCCAATAATAATAATAACAGAGTAAAAAAATCCTAATACAAGATTTTGAATAAATAAATCAACATCTGAAATAATGAAAGTCTATAACTACAATCTCTAAATTAGAATCGACAACATCCCATAACTGATATGAATGACTCCGAAGGAACCAAGGATAAATGTGGAGGCATCTAATACTGAGATCCTGTAGCTTCCACAACAGCTACATTGCGTCATCAAAATGGAACACCTATGCTTGGCATCCCTGTGGCTGTGCACCTAAAATGTTTTAACAGAAAATAGATTTGGAAGCAAACGGGTCAGAGCCCGAGGTGAAAACAGTTTAAAAATATAGAAATTGTTTAATTGCATTAAATAGTAAATATTTTATACATGTTAGTTACGTGATCTCACATGAGTTCCTCACCCCTCAACTAATGTGAACTCCTAACGTAAACCCTCGACCCATCCTACTTATGCCACTAATTAACTAGTATGTACCAACTCTTGTCTTCGCATTAAACTGTAGGGGGTCTATTCGTATTGTACAAATATGTCACACGTATAACTCACATTTACATTAATCAAATTACTTATCTCAAATGTTTTATAAATTCTCACATTTTTATCCCATTATTATAGCTCAATTATTCGCATCTACCAAGCAACAGTGAACCAGTCACAAGTACATATATATTAATATCAGTACATATATATATATATATATATATATATATATGGCACCCCTAGGCTAAGCTTCGGTGCACGCATACTCTGCTATCGATCCCGGTACATAACGTAAATAATGATCACGCATTCTGAATTGCTTAGGAACTGTTTCAATAAAAATCACACATATTGGAGGCGACCGTAGTTCACATACCCATGGGTCATGCACATACCTACGATCCCATGGTCAGCTGACTTATCAACTCACAAATAAGTCATTCACAGTCATATATCCTTAAGGTACCTATTGAAATCCCCCCGAAGGCACACAGAGACAAGATGGTCCTTTTTAAAAAATAACCTCCCGTGATAGCAAGTATGGTAGGTATGTCATACACATAACAATCCATATACTAAGTATTCACACAACTTAGGTAATCATCATATTAATATAGGTATATTTCAGACCTATATCATAATTCTTACACATATTACAATATCATCCCAATTATTTTACACAATAGGTTTAGTGCGATAATTCTCGTCGAATAATTCCGAGTACTTAAACCTATCCCAAAAGGTTACTAAGTCTCCCACGTGTCTTAAAGATTAACTCATAATTTTGAGGTCCCTTTTTATGCCTCTAGCCTTGAGTTATCACTTATACAAATTTAATTCATGTTGTCGCAACTTCTATTAGTACCTCACTCGTTGGACACTCGTCAGTTTAACACGAAGTCCCAAACCAATATTAATATGTTTCGGGCTTCAATTACACCCCTACTGGTCTTCCCTAAGTCTCAATATGTTCAATCAGTCCCCATAAAAAACATCTAAGAGTCGGAATCGATTGAATCTTAAAATGGAAAAATATCACAATTTAGGGGCAGGTCGATCGATCGACTCAAGAATGTCGATCGATCGATCGACTATGAATGTCGATTGATCGATCGAATAGTTACAGTCCACAATTTCTACATTTTCAACCCTAGTTTTATCTCCAAATTCCATTACATGATTCCATACTCCAAAGTAAACGTACTACATGTTATATCAACCTAATTACAATATTTCTAACGTTCCAGAATCATCAAATCATTTCAAGAACTGTATAAAAATAACTATACTCAACGAATTCTCATGTTTAACCTTAGTGTAGTTTCTTTTAATTCAAGATAGACAAATACTCAATTTTAATCTGGGATTGCTATCACTAAGGTTGTGAATTAACTCCCTAATATTTCCAGAATTTAACTACATGCAAAACCCCACCCATATTCATGATTTAATTCTCCCAAATTATGAAATTATCAATTTTTCCAAGTCTAGTCTCCAATTCTCAACTACATGGATAATATATTTGCTGAATCATAACAAGTTAAATCACTTGCCTGAAGAATGAAGAATTTGATCCTTTGAAACAGATGGTATGGGAATGATTCTCTCTTTTTGATTTATCCGTTGGTGGTGACGGTGGTCAAAAAGCCTTTAAATTGTGGTTCTCCATTGGAAAACTTCCTTCTCTTCCTCTCTAATGGTCGTTTATGATTTTTTTGGTTGTGAAACCCTAAGGGACTCAAGTGTTGACTGATATTATTAGTCTAAAATTCGTGGGTTACTATTCCTCAAAAAGACAAAATGACTAAAATACCATCCCAGGTTGCCGGTTAGGCCTAAAATGCCCCAGAACCCAAACTAAACCCCCGGCTAGTGTTTTCTGACTATCTCAACCCTTACGAACACGTTGGGGTGCTCAAAATGATCATACATATGACATAAAAATAAATTACTTTTAAATCCATTAAATTAGGTCCTGACACGACTGACACGCGCGTCCCAACTTAATTACTGAAACTGTTGTATTTTTAGCTCACAACAATTTTAATGAATTCAATAATCATATATTACCATAATCACTCAGTAATATTCAACAACATTATCATAATCAAATACTAACTCTCGTCGCGCTAGCATTTAAATCCGGATTAATTTCCAATTAATGATCCCAAATTAATTTAATTGATCCCTAATTAAAAGCAATTTCATTTAGTTAATCTCATAATTAAAAGTCATATAGATACGGGGTATTACATACTTACCCACTTATAACAGAATTTCATCCCGAAATTCCGAAATGCATACCTCGTAAAAATGGTATCCTCCAGTACTCAAAACAACATTCAAATTAAGGCTCGATCACTATAGCCCCCTGCCTCACAGCAAGTTTGTTTAACACTCTCAACACTTTATGAGTTTTAGGGTCACACATCAATAAAGGCACCTCACCTTGTGCTCTTACTAAACGACATTTTAATAATAATAAAAAAAAATTCCTATACATCATTGGCCACATTATCTTAATATTTTTAGGAGGCCTCACCTCACTTCGTATCAATTCCCGTGTTTATATACACGAAACTCCCATCCTGGGAGAAACCATATGAAAATATGACTACTCTTGTTCGTTCTTTGAATCTCTGTTCCCGGCGGTGTAACTTTTACATAAGGCAAAAGTCACTTAATATGGTTTGTGGTTATCCCATTATAGTCATTAGACTCAACTTCTGACTAATCCAAACCTCTGATTATCCGCTCACCTCTAAACATCCAGAAAAAGGATAGTAATGTTTATCCACACAAAATCTCAAATAGCATCTTGTCCACGATAACTAGTTCGTGTTTTCACATAACTCTACCATTAGGTAATATCCTCTCCCAATACCGTATTATACGTCACTTACTAGCTATATCCGTTGTGGGAATGAAATGATCACAATGAGTCCAAAATTACTTTCATATAGTTCCACCATTCGTTAATCACCTTGCACCTACTCCTTGGGCTATAGGTGATACAACCTGCTCAAAACAAAAAGTTATCGCCACTACTTCCTAAAATTTCATATTAGAGGTGGGGTTCAAGGATCTCATCCTAGTTCAGAACAATATCGGGTCACACTATTTAATATCATAAATCACTCAAAGGTATAACAATTACTTTTCTTTTGGTCATCTTGTTCCACAAATTTGAAGGAACTCATGACTCATCCAAAGGTTGGTAACCCATCGAATAAATTTACCAACTTGACTCTTCCATTACTGGAATCGTCGGCTTGATACAAAATTTTTTGGATGATCATCTTACTCCAACCGATTTATTTATATGAGTGGTGTACGTGGAGACTACTTACTATGTCCCACTCAACACCGACTTTCACTTATAATTATTCCCATTAAGTGGTACTTAATAATCCTCTTCTTCCCTCGGCATATAGCAAAAGTTTTGACCTAAGAACTTTTTGCCATGAAGTGCACTTCTAGACTCTATATACCTTATTGACATCATCATTCTATTTACGTGCAAGTCATTCTCAACATACTATTGGGTAGAACTCCACTCCAAATTGTCCATGATAGTTAAATATATGTCTTCTCAAGAGATACCCCCTTTTTAAATGATTTTCCACTGCCTTTCAACCAAGTTCAGACGTGCTACTCTGATTGCACATGAATATATGGATTATCGTCCTTCTCTCATGATGCTTAATCCACTCTATCACTTCCATTTTGTCATATTAGTCCCCCAATCCTAAATTTCACCCATCCATTTCCATGTCTCTTTTTTCGACAATTCTGACATCAGCAAACTAAGGTGTCCACACACCCTATAAAATGTGCATATGGGTTTAAACATCATATACGCTCACACATACGCCAAATTCTTTATTGCCTCTGTATTCGCAACATGGATATATCACTTGGGCATTCTCAATCACCTTAGAATTTGAAATTTTAAATCCTCCTTACCATTATTCCATTCTTCAACCCGACGTAATAAAATAAATTTTCAATACTTCTTTACCCCATAACTAGCTCTATTGGCCTTATATCGTAATTTAGCTTTCAGCTTACCGTTATAACTACATATTTCTATAACGATTGAGGTATCGAACTCATGGACGAATGGCTAAATATCTCCCTACTACTAACGTGATGCTAAGTTTCATTCGTGGGATGTCTCGCAAAGTAAAATCCAAACAAGAAACCCCCTCGATATACTACTACCTAGCATTGTCGGTTATCAAAATCCGTTAGGCCCTTAGTCCATAACATGTACCCCTATATTCCCGTCTCTTGACACTAAAATTACATCTCCTTTCGCAATTACACTTAAACAAGGAACTTCCTCTGAAATACACTGTCACTTAACATTGGAGGTAATGACATTCCATAAACATCGTGCACATAAAATCAGGGCTCTCAAAATCCTATCCCCAGACATACAAGTATGAGTATTAACTCCCGCGTCTCTAATGGGTGATATAACAATGCACTTTTCATATTACATAGTGATGAGCATTAAACATAATAACAAGCTAAATCTTTCCGCTAAATAGTAAACTCAATACATTCCGAATCATATTAATAAAGTCCTTGCACATACCGGGATCGAATATCCGAGACCACTATACCTTTTGAAGTCTCTATAATATATATATATATATATATATATATATGCGAGCTGGACCCTTTTGCAGGTGAGGTTTCGCCATAACAGGAAATCCTACAGTGAGGTAGTAACCCTAATAGACTTGCAATATCCACACACTATCGGTCTAATCATTACCATAAAACCAAAATCAAGATAATATCACACTCGTATAACATATCACAAAAATGAGTAATATCAATAAAGTATATAATACCATTAATACACCCATGCATCCTTCGCGGGTAACTCTAAAGGTAACCCCGCTATACTAGGGTAAAATATTCACATAATAACAACGTAGTCGATATATACACTAAACTCATCTCACATGAGAATATAGCATTAATAAAAATGTAGTAACTCATTCGTGTCACATAAAATACGACTCATCTTGTGAGGTTAAAACTTATACTTCTACCTTGACAATCGCCTTGGCTGCTTAAATGGTTCTTAGACATAACACGCCTGTTCAAACGAAATCGAAAATTACATTAACTATTTCCCTTTCTAGGCACAATACCCTTATCCCTTTACTCACTTCGAGGAAATTTAACACATGGGGTTTTACTCTCCCCAAAATGTCTCTACACATAATCCTCTTATCTCCGGTCATACTGACCACGTTAGGGTTGTCCTTCTCTCGAACTTTGGTAGTCTTGATTCTGATGGCTACCTCTGTTGTTCCTTTTGCTTTGTTGGCCCTAAGTAATATGCTACTTACTTCAATAGCCTTTACAGAATTCACTTTCTCTTGGTGAAAATTTAGCTATCCTAATCATTTAAATAGGTACCCTGATGGGTCTCCCCCTTGTGGTACTTCATAACACTGTTTCACCCAGTCTTACTCTCTGACTAAATTCCTCGACTCTTATAGCTCCCCATAAGAAGAAGTGTTAACATCCATATTGACAAAACGTGACATTATTACCATCTGCATTAACAGTCCAAGAAGAATTTCCCATAAATGCTAGAAAATTTTCTTATGAGTTAATTTCGCACTTTAAAATCCTCTTCTCCAATGTACCTAATACATCTGGTGCAAGATTTGTTAATTAATTAAATTCTTTTTCACAAAGGGACCTCGTTCCGACCCTCTGGATTGAGTTCAAAACAATGTTCGCGTCTTATCCTGAACATCTGATGAAGGAACTTGCAGTTAAACAACACCTAATATCCTTCCATTGACATAACATTTCACTAATAAGCGTGGTGATTGACTCCTATCATTATAACTTTGCTCCGACGAGCCAAGAAAATTTTACCCCAAATTTTGCTTCTCATTAGCCACACTCCGACATATGCCTAAACCTTTGGATATTTTACCTTCGTTGGCTAACACGCACGATCTACGCATTCCTAGAATTTCCACTAATGGTTCTCCTCAATGTTTCGCCTGACTATCTTCCAATCCAACCATGTTGTGTGAGTCTAATTTGATTCCACTTTCTACTATAGCGGTACCTGAAAGTCATATGTTATGCCCTAGACGTCTTTATCGTCTTGGCTTTCCGTACTATAATAGGGGTGGCCTCAACTACGGTCATCATTCTTGAATATACCCAATAACCTCAACTGATCTTTGTCTTGTTGTCCGCCCAACTGCCCTCACCTGACATCCAGCATTATTCGTCACACGAACACACACGAATGAAAAACAAGATTCATTAACATATTCATTATAGCAGGAGGACGAAAGCTCACCAAAGAAATCAACAATCCTAAACATAGGGATCTATATCAAAGATAGTTACGCTGGAAGCATAATAAGCTATACAGATCCTAAAGGACACTAGAACCTGATGCTATGATACCACATGTGACACCCTGACTAATTAAATACCTGGTAGCTACTCCTTTATTATATTAATAAAGAATTTCAAGTTGGTTCAGTCTTAGCATCACTATCGAAAACATTTAGTTAATTACTAGCCGCCTAATATTTAGAAGAGAGAGATGCCAAATTTTATTAATTAAGTTAACAATTAACCAAGTAATTAAATAATCATCCATCAATAGCATAAACAATCTTATATGAATAACCAACGAAATGAAATAAACTGAGTCTGGAGTAAACACTCCAATAATAATAACACCAGAGTAAATAAAATCCCAATACAAGAGTCTGAATAAATAAATCAACATCTGAAATAATGAAAGTCTATAACTACAATCTCTAAATAAGAATAGGCAACATGCCCTAACTGATATAAATAACTCTGAAGGAACTAAGGATAAATGTGGAGGCATCTAATACCGAGATCATGTAGCTTCCACTGCAGCTACAGCGCGTCATCAAAATGGAACTCCTATGCTTGGTGTCCCTGTGGCTAGGCACCTAAAATGTTTTTACAGAAAAATAGATTTGGAAGCAAACGGGTTAGAGCCTGAGGTGAAAACAGTTTTAAAATATAGCAAGTATTTAATTGCATTAAATAGTAAATATTTTATACATGTTAGTTGCGTGCTCTCACATGAGTTCCTTACCCCTCAGCTAATGTGCACGACTAACGTATACCCTTGACCCATCCTAGTTATGCCACTAATTAACTAGTATGTACCAACTCTTGTCTTCACATTAAACTGTAGGGGGTCTATTTGTATTATACAAATATGTCACACGTATAACTCACAATTACATTAATCAAATTACTTATCTGAAATGTTGTATAAATTCTCACATTTTTAACCCATTTATATAGCTCAATTATTCGCATCTACCAAGCGACAGTGATCCAGTCACAAATACATATATATAAATGTCAGTATATATATACATATATGGCACCCCTAGTCTAAGCTGCAGTGCACGCATTCTCTGCTATCGATCCCGGTACATCACATACATAAGGATCAAGCGTTCTGAATCGCTTAGGAACCATTTCAATAAAAATTACACATATTAGAGGCGAACATAGTTCACATACTCATGGGTGACGCACATACCTACGCTCCCATGGTCACCTGACTTATTGACTCACAAATAAGTCATTCACAGTCCTATGTCCTTAAGGTACCTATCTAAATCCCCCCAAAGTCACACATATATAAGATTGTCCTTTTTTGAAAATCAACCTCCCGTGATAACAAGTACGGTAGGTATGCCATACACATAACAATACATATACTAAGTATTCACACAACCTAGGTAATCATCATATTAATATTGGTATATTCTATCCTTATATCATAAGTCTCACACATATTAAAATATCATCCCAGTTATTCTACACAATAGGTTTAGAGCAATAATTCTCATTGTATAATTTCGTGTACTTAAAACTATCCCAAAAGGTTACTAAGTCTCCCACGTGTCCCTAAGATTAACTCATAATTTCTGCCTCTAACCTTGAGTTATCACTAATACGTTTATTTCATTTTCTCGAACCTTCTATTAGTAACTCATTCGTCGGACACTCGAAAGTTTAACACTAAGTCCCAAACCAATATGAATATGTTACGGGCTTCAATTACACCCCTACTAGTCTTCCCTAAGTCTCAATATGTTCACTTAGTCCCCACCAAAAACTTCCAAGAGTCGGAATCGATTAAATCTTAAAAGGGAAAAATATCACAATTTTTGGGGAGGTCGATCGATTGACTCAAGAATATCGATCGATCGATCAAGACGATTGATCTGCTATAAATGTCAATCTATCGATCGATCTGCTATAAATGTCGATCGATTGATCGAACAGTTATAGTCCACATTTTCTGCATTTTCATCCCTACTTTTATCTCCAAATTCCATTACATGATTCCATACTCTAAAGTAAACAGACTACTTGTTATCTCAACCTAATTACAATAATTCTAACGTTCTAGAATCATCAAATCATTTCAAGAACTGCATAAAAATCGCTATACTCATCAAATTCTCATGTTTAACCCTAGTGTAGTTTATTTTATTCCAAGATAGCCAAATACTCAATTTCAATCCGGGATTGCTATCACCAAGGTTTTGATTTAAGTCCCTAATATTTCCAGAATTTAACTACATGCAAAACCTTACCCATATTCATGATTTAATTCTCCCAATTTATGAAATTATCAAATTTTCCAAGTCTAGTCTCCAATTCTCAACTACATGGATAATATATTTACTGAATCGTAACAAGTTAAATCACTTTCCTGGAGAATGAAGATTCTTATCCTTTGAAGCAGATGGTATGGGAATTATACTCTCTTTTCGATCTATCCGATGGTGGTGACAGTGGTGCAAAAGCCTTTAAATCGTGGTTCTCCTTTGGGAAACTTCCTTCTCTTCCTCTCTAATGGCCGTTTATGATTTTTTTGGTTGTGAAAACCTAAGGTACTGAAGTGTTGGATGGTATTATCAGTCTAAAATTCGTGGGTTACTATTCCTCAAAAAGTCAAAATGACTAAAATACCCTCTTGAGTTGCCGGTTAGGCCTAAAAAGCCCCAGGACCCAAACTAAACCCCCAACTAGTGTTTTCTGACTATATTGACCATTCAGGACACGTTGGCACACTCAAAATGATCATACGGATGACCTAAAAATAAATTACTTTTAAATCCATTAAATTGGGTCCTTGCACGACTGACACACGCGTCCCAACTTAATTACCAAAACTGCTATATTTTCAACTCACGACAATTTTAATAAATTCAATAATCATATATTACCATAATCACTCATTAACATTCAACAACATTATCATAATCAAGTACAAAATCTCGTCTTGCTAGCATTTAAATCTGAATTAATTTCCAATTAATTTAATTGATCCCATAATTAAAAGCAATTTCATTTAATTATCTCATAATTAAAATCCATATAGATACGGGGTATTACACCTACTCTGACACACTACCTTGAAAGGTCGCCTAAAAACTCAAGACAAAGAACTGACAAAGGTTGGCTTTCGATTTTCTCCCAAGAGTTTGGAAACGTAATGAAGGCAACGGCTAGTTGCCATTTATATAAAAGGCCACGGGAAGATGATGCGTCACGTTTGAATTGTCGCAGCATCTTGTGAGAAGACCTAACTACTCAGCCGCATCCCCAATCACTATCTCTTGGCATGCTTATTGATATGGCAAATATATGCCCCTGCCGCAGAAGGCCTTTGAGAGGAATGCACAGAAGACGCAGTGTCGCAGCTTTATATTTACATGCTATAGGGTGCAAACTTACAGGTCACGACCATAAACTATTGGGTGAGGCCTCATATAATGCAGTGAGTGGCCACTCCCATTCACACGTTATAGGGTGTGACCCCTACCTTTTAGCATAGCTATTCGTATCCCCTCTTCATTCACATCCACGATATAGCTCCCACATCCCTTATAAATAGAGGTCTACACCTCGAGATTAGCGGATCATGATTCGAGTACATTTTCAATACCAATATCCAGTCCAGAGACTATGACACTTGAAGAATCATTTCCAAGCACTCTACACCCCTCGGTGTAGCTTGGGGGCTACCCACCAGCATCACGGTCATCTCTTTGACACTCTCGAAAATCTCACAAACATGTATTCTCTTCTCTCATCTCTATTGTACGCCTATGATGGCATTGCAAACATGTACTGCAACGTATATAATGAGAGTATGGCACCAAAGTGGACATAAGCTCATTTTAATATCCAACCCACTCTATATCTTATGTTTTCTCCTTTTTTACTAGATCTATCTGCTTATTATGTATTTACATTTGACTTGTTGGTACGAGAACGATAAGTGGACAATTTCTAGTATCAACAAACATTAATTAATTTCACATTTACTTGTCCATTTTACCTTTAACGGAACATTTATTAATACATTCAAGTTAGGTCTTAACACATTTTCACCGTATAACCCATTTGTTAACATGTTCCTTATTCTTTTATCTCTTTCTCAAAGTCTTCCAATGACATCGTACTTTAGGGGATCTACACTATCGGCGATGATACCATATGCTCTAGCCAGTGATTTGGGGTCTTTATCCCTAGGGCTCGGAACCTTCCTTAATTTTTTCGGTGTCATCCGAGTTCATTTTTAATGTGTTTAACCTTTTTTACATGTCCACATTATTCCACTTTTTCTTTTACCCAGACGAAGCAAAAACTCGGTGTTTCGCCGCAACTTGTGTTACGCTTTGAAAATCACCATTTCATGTCCTTTACACTTTTAACTTTGAATTTACTCCAGAAATCATGTTCATTAGGACTATCATGTGTAACACATGTCCCAACATTTTTATTTCATAAAAAATTTCCAATTTAAGTAAAATTACCATTTTATCCATTTCTTTCCAAACTTGTCGTTTTCCTCCATTTTATGAGTGTTGTTTTCCCAAAAGACCTTTAAGTTACTCACACCAACTTATTAAGTGCTTTCAACACTTTAACACTCATTTAACATTTGGAGTATCGTTCTTCTCAAGTTGGAAACCCCTTTATTCCGTTATTTTCTTGCCAAATTCATAATTGTTAATCTTCTAAACATTATTAAGCTGCACACACCAACTTCCCAATGGTTAAGCATTAACACTTATCCAACACCTTTGCTAACCATATTTCCAAATTAGACATTTCTTTACTTTCTTTACTCAAGAAATCTAATTACACTCAAAGACTACTTTTCTAAGAAAATACAATTTTCTTTTTATCAATACATGTAGTCTTACAACCTTATTTTCATCACATCTTTAACCCCCTTTTCACACACATTGAATATTGAAATTTCTACTTTTCTTGTTTAAACCGAATTAAACCTCCTTTAAACCAGTTCAAATATTTATTATCAAAATACTATAAGTTTATTTGTACGAGAAGATGGATTTTAAATCCTAAAATCCTATTAATAGGTTAAACATACATTTCATTCAAGAAATTCACATACTGGCAAAATTGTCCTTTTCAAGACATAAAGACATTTTCATTTTCTTAAACTTAACTAATGTCCATTTTCCCTAAATTCTCCATTTTTTCAAGAAACATTATTTCACAAGAATTTTTCATACAATACCAATTTTAATACTTCAAAGCCTTGAAATATTTACTCATCCTTGTTTCCAACAAAATGACATTTTACAACAATTTTATTCCATAAAAATGTTTAATATTAATCTACTATAAACCATCACTTATTCATGTGCATTCTACTTATGTAATCTAACAACAAGACTACTACTAATGATGAATAGGGTCTTTAATACTAAGGATAGTCTTGACAACACATTCTAGGCCCCCCTAAGTCTCTCCTTAGGTCCCTAACGCCTCCCCAATTCATTACAAACCTTAGGTCATATTTCGAGTACCAATATAGAGTCCATCGGGAGATCTCGGGCCTCGTTTGACTCCGATAAAATCTATCTTTAGAGGAAATGCTGAATGAATCTTTGAAGGACTACAAATTACCTTTATAGAGGTCCTCCCCATACGCTAATCGACATAAAGGTTAAGATGAAAAGACCAATTTACCACTAAAACTCAATCTGGAGGCCACCAGGAGCTCTAGGGCCCCCGATTTGACCACGGTCAACTTCATCGTCAGAGAAAAATCTCTTTGAATCGTCAAAGGTCACTGAACCAAGCAAATCTTGTTGGAATGTTGAATTACCTTATATAACCTTTCCAAGGTCTGCCCCGTGCATGATTCGGACTTACGGTTTGGACGAACGATCCATTATCGTCCGACGATCTCCCGTTCAAAGGATCGACCTGCACTTCTGATCCCCATTTGACCCAAAGTCAACTCTTAGACCAGGGAGTTACCCAAGTACTCTTTAAGGTTTATGAATTACCTTTCTAATGGTATGCCTCGTGCATGATTTGAATTTATGAATTCCGTTCTGCGACCATTTTTCTAAAAAATCTACATTAGATTGCCTATTGGAAGGTCCATTTCCCCTCATATCGGCAATGTATCTAGGGTTACCTGTCAATTGGCAGGGCTAGGGCTATTTTGACCGGCACCCCCTACCCTCCAAATAGAGGGCATGATCTCACCCTCAAGGCACACCTCAGATCCATCATTATTAGTGATCTCAACAACATTCTCTGGCAATCAACAAAGTTTCCTTATGTGAAATTCCCTTCCATCATTCATTACCATCATTTTCATACCTAATTTAGCAAAGTATCCTTCTCTCTCATCCAACACTCATCTCAACATTCAAGAGAGCTCATTAAAGATCAAGATCATGCCTCAAATCTCCAAAGAAGGTCCAAAAATCCTTCTCTCTTTAAATTCTTTATTTTTGTATTAGTGACATAAATTATTACTTTACTTTTTACTTTAGCTCATACACATTAATACTTAACCCTTTATTAATTATATTTCATATACTTTATTTTCTTATAAAAAAAACAAAACAAAGAAAAAAGTGTTACACCTATAAATTCCAATGGGATTATCTACCACAATTTCTCAAAATTAAAATACCCTTTTTACATACACACATATAATAAATTCTCATTTGAATCCATGGGATAAAACCCACCCTTATGCCGCATGCAAAATATGTGGACTTCGATGCCTTTATAGGCTGCGTAGGCATTTCGGGTTAAAACCGGAGACTCGAGTCCAATTTTTGAATTTTTTAATTTTCCAATTCTCCATTTTTCGCATTTGCATCCTTTTCATCTATACATAACATATTATAAATGTGATCCATATTGGCGTTTTTATATAATGTAGGGGGATTACTCACCAGAGAGTGATTTAGTTAATCTATTGATTGATCTACGAAGAAGGAGGAGGAAGGCCGCCCGGGAAAGTTACCTCAAAGATGCTCTACATAAGTGGCTTGAAGAATCTACCTCAAAGATTCTCCAACGTACCTGGCTCGAATGATCCAATACCTAGATTGAACTCACTTGAATGATGATAGCTTGTAATAATAAATAGAATGATATGTATCATGTACTTTATCTTATAATATATATTGAGTGAGGTTGTTTGGTACCCACGAGGAAACATGCCTGGAAGGGCATAGGAGAGCTAACATGCTCTATCGAACAACCTCCTCTTGGTAACCTCGCAGGGACATGGTTTGGAGGATTGAGAGTAAGGCAACATTGGGAATACAATTACCAACCCTCTTGGCACACTTGGGCAACACTTTACTTAGCACATATGATTGCTTGAGCCACTACAGCCGAGCCACCTCAACTCTTACATGTTCGAGGAAACCTTCTCAAGGGACCTCAATCTTGCATCTTGTGTCTAAGATAGTTATTAACCAAAAAACAAAATCTAAACACTCCAGCTACCTATCAGCCGAGCAACCTTATAGAAAATGCCATCCCGCCTGACAGACGTGACTATATACCTGCCATAGTCACTGTTTAACCCCTTTTTGACATCGTAACATCTGGGATTTAGGGACTCGAAGTTATAGCACTCAAGTGAGTTTATCCTTAGTATGGCATGTCTAGTTCATCAAACCTGACCCTTTATTCATCCTAAGGTAAGCTCCAAGGTGCCATGTCACGTCCCTCATTAATTCCCACCATACATCTTGCCAATGAAAAAGCTTTCCCCCAAATTATGAGATCCCATGCATTTAATGCGGTCAATCATACTTAGCATGAGGAAGTTTATTCGAGTAACCTTGCCTCCATATAAATACACTAAACAAACAGTTTAGAAGGGAGAGCATTTTGAGCCTAGAATTACTACCCAACTACCTCCATACACGAGAGTTATTGTGATAACATTAACTCCCCACACCCGTTTAATACCCATATCATCGAGCATTAACTGATCTTGAAGTTCCTACCTTGCCTTTATTGTGCCTATAGCGCTTGATCTTTCCCCCTCTGACCACGCTACCTGTCGGTCCCATCTATTTATTACGCATGTTATGTATTTATTATGCCAACATATCATTTAATACAAATCTGAATATTGAATCCATTTCTCTCTTATTCACCTGTGTTCATTGTCAATATTTAATATGGCATGGTGTTGATCCCGATCTTGATAAGGGGTTACGCCTCACTTCATACTAAACATATTCCAAACCCCACATTTTACATTTGGTGACTCCGCGGGAGAGGTATTCTCGATTAAAAATATGCCATATGATAACACTGCCAGAATCATTGACTTTGACGCCATACAACGTGAGGAGGGGGCAAACCTTTCTACGCCACCTAATGGAATGAGATTACCACGAATGGAGCCTAGTGCATCCAATACTGGTGTGGCAAAAATAATGGGTGCATAGGCAGTAATAGGCCCGATAGAAATGAAGGGATTTATGGTCTTGTTTACAGAGTTCATCAAGACTCCAGCAGCCCAGGCAATGTTGGGGGTTCCCATAGGAGTGAGATATTTCACTACGCCACCTAAGGCTATACTAGCTCCTACTATTATAGGGGGTGTTTCTACGCCCGCTTTCAATAGCGCTCTCCCCACCACCTAACCAACCTTGGGCACACTACACCAAAATGATAAAATTGTCAACTTTCAGCCGGTCAGCCTTGTCAAGGTCATTGACCGTGATAAAAAACAAGCGTTTTGTGTCACGGTCATTGACCTTGACACGACCGTGACAAAGAATTGTCACGGTCAATGACTGTGACAAGTAAATTTATCACGGACTTGTCACGGTCATTGACCGTGACAATTCTTTAAATAATTGTCACGGCCAAGGACCTTGACACGACCGTGACAACTTCTTCAGAAAAAACCCTTTCCCCTTCTCCCCCCCCCCCCCCCCCCCCGCCGTTCCCTCCTTTTTACAACTCTCTCTCTCTCTCTCTCTCTCTCTCTCTCTCTCTCTCTCTCTCTTTCTCTCTCTCTACGCTGCTCTCTCTCTCTCTCTCTAGTTTCAAGTCAATTTCTCTCTCTCTCTTCCATTTATATATATGTTTATGTGTATATATATGTGTGTGTGTGTATATATGTGTGTGTGTGTGTGTGTGTGTGCGTGTGTGGGGCAGGGTGGGGGTAGGGTGTGTGGAGGGGGTGGGGCAGGGTGGGGGTTGTTGTGTGTGTGTGTGTGTGTGTATGTGGTGGGTGGGAGTGGAGGTAGGGGGTGGGTGGAGCTGTTGTGTGTGTGTGTGTATATGTGTGGTGGGTGGGGGGTGTGGAGGGGGGTGGGGCAGGGTGGGGGATGTTGTGTGTGTGTGTGTGTGTATGTGGTGGGTGAGTTCCACCTTTGTTTCTTAACCTATACTTTTGTCTTAGGTTAGATATCGTTCATGAACTTTAGAATATTAGTGTTATCTACTTAATTCCACATTGAAGATATTTGTACTTGTATATTTGTGTCTAATTTTAATTTCAAAGGGAAGATTACGATATTTTGACTATGGTTAAAGATAAAAAATAATTCGTTGTGATTCTAGAATTTTTATTCTTGGAGTTAAAGAAATCAATGCATTCTTTCTGTTGAAAGATATTTATTTTTTAATAATGCAGGTTATTTTGAACTTTCCTTCACCATTAAAACATTAAATTGGTAGCATTTTTCTCCTACCAATTTTTTTCATCGTGGATGTCAACAAATTCTTAGTAGATTAATATTTAACAAACAAAAGCAAAAGAACCATTATTGTTCACTAAATGTTTGCAAAAGTCTTACTGAAAACGTAAACATTTGTATTATATATAAATTGGCTCTCTCATGTATCAAAATGTTTGAGTCTATAAAGTTAAATAGACTTGGTTCGTTATGAGTGAGACACAATCTAGTTTAGGTCAGATGAACCTTAAGGACTAAAGATTGAAGATCATGCACTATCTCTCATTGGAGCCTTACATGATTGAATATGAGGACTATATCCTTTCGAGAAGTTTGATATAATATTAGTTAATTTCACACACTAAGATGTTTTTTAAATTGAGAGAATTTTTTCATAAAATGTGTTTTAAAAACCTTTTTTTGAGTTGTGTATTTACCTTTTGAAGTATTGGGATCTAGGAACAAGTTTTAAAAATAATTTTGGAATTTTTTATTTTGAGGCATTCGAACGGACATAATATATAACATTTATTCCATGCTTTACATCTATTCCGGCATATATAATATATATATAATAATAAACAAAACCTCTTAAAAATAATATATAACATCATCCCATTTTAACATATGTAACATACAATAATGGTAACAATAAGTTTTTCAAATATAAGTAAAATCTCTCTACACAATTAACAATTCTAACATCATATCCACCAACCTAAATCAAAGTTACTTCAATCAAAACATTAATGGTAATAATAAGTTTTTCAAATATTTCACTCGTCCCAATAGAAAAAATACATTAAAACCCATCTACTCCTAACATAAAATGATATCACCAAAGTAAACCTGCGATCTTGAAGCATATGACCTCTGTGGGTACCCAAAACTAAGGTCATGGGCCTGGACGAGTAGCCCAATTCTGGCGGCCCAAAGTCCAGGCCCCTCACCTCTTATTTTGATTGTGATCCGGTCTCTTCCCATGTTCCCATCAAGGGAGGTTATAGGGAGAGATGGAAGACGTGGGGGAATCCAACACCCCCACTCACCTAAACGTACCTGTATATATTGAACCCTAGGTCTGGGGCAAAAGGACAAGTTGTATTCTCTGTAACCACTCTCCGGAGTATATAGAAATAATACCGACTGCACCACCGTGGACGTAGGCACATCTTTGCTGAACCACGTACATTCTTTATTGTGTGATTGTCATTTTATATTCCTTTCTCTTACTTGGTGATTGATTTTTTCTTATCTATTTGTGTTGCATAATAATTTTCACCATAATTGGCGCCGTCTGTGGGAAGCGTTCATCTTTCCCTCAGAAGAGCCCACACCAAGAAAGAAGTTTAAAATGTCTGGTCACAACATCAATGACCCCCAGGAAGGAGATATTCAAGAACCACCTGCTCCTCGCAGGATTAAGTCTGAAGTTCGACGTTTAGATCATAGGGCTCGCTTGGAAAGGCCAGCCTCAGAAGAAAGCCAAGGACCAGTGAGTTCCACACAAATATCCAGACTAATTGATGCATACGTGGCAAGGCTCCACGAGCAGAGGGAGTCTTCTCACAGATACGAGACTGAGAATGCTCGCTTGAAAAGAAGACTGGAAAGAATGGAGAGGGAGCTTTATCCTGATAACAGGAGACGTCCATACCGCACTCCTATCCATCAGGCGAGCAAGTCTCGCAGCCGATGAAGGAGCCCTAGGCGGGGATCCCAAAAGGTTGAAGAAGGCGAATCAGACGACGGCCTTCACGAGCAGCTGCGAAGAGCTCGCCGTTACCAGAGCCCCACTCGCAGCAACGAAAACATACGAAATCTGGTCCACAAGGAGATAGACCAACATCCTTCCCACCACGGTACTAGATCGACCCGAGAACTTGCTAGACGAGCTCTCAAAACCCAGATGAAGTCACCTTTCACGAGGGAAATAGAAGAAGAATAAGAAGCCCCCAAGAAATTTTCCATTCCAAGGTTCAAGATTTATGACGGTAGGATTGATCCCATTGATCACGTCAGGCAGTACCGACAAGCCATGACCCTCTGGAACCACCGGGACGTGCTAATGTGCCAAATTTTCCCCTCGAGCTTGCATGATGTTGCACATAAATGGTTTGAAAGGCTCCCCTACCGATCCATCAAAAGTTTCAAATCCCTGGTCGAACTCTTTACGGCCTGCTTCATTACTAGTAGCTCCCATACCAAAAGGATGGATGCTTTACTAACAATGAAGAAAACACCTCAAGAGACACTCCGAGACTACGCGAAAAGGTACTGGGAGTTATTCAATGAGATTGAGGATTGCTCGGAGGGGGTGGCAGTGGCCTCTTTTAAAATTGGGCTACCCAGTTCTTCCCTTATCTACCAGTCCCTGACGAAGAAGGAGGCTATGACTATTGACGACCTGATAGCCCGCATAGAGAAGTATGCTAAGGTGGAAGATGTCACCCGCCTCAGTACAGGAGAAAACGATCGAGTTAAACTCACTACTAAGGGCAGTGACAAAGATGATAACGAGAAGAAAGGAGGAAAGAACGGGGGCAAAAATGGCTCCAAGAACTGAGGGAACAATGATGCATTGAAAGCATTCCAGGCGATCAACACCGTCTTCAAATAACCAATTTACAAAATTCTTGCGAAGATCAAAGATGAGCCATTCATCAAGTGGCCCAGGAAGATGAGAGGATATCCCTCGAAGAGGAATAATGCGTTAAGATGCGCTTTTCACAAAGAGGGAGGACATAAGACTGAGCATTGCAAAGCTCTTAAGTCTCACCTCGAGGAACTAGCCCAGTCTGGGCATTTAAACGAGTTTGTGGAGAAAAGGGCAGAGAAAGTGGATGCCAATAGAGAAGCGATACCTGACAATGTGCTCGAAGATGAGGTTGGACATGAGTTCGTGTTAATTCATGGGGCATCTGATGCCAAGCAGATCCAAGGAAATTCGGCTCGAATGGAGATAAAGAAACTTACAGTTGTAATGCAGGCTTTTCAGATCGATCCAGCAAAGTCACAGTCAGGAAAGCGTCGACGAGCGGATGACGTTGACTATAACAAACATATTGTTTTCACAGATGAAGAGCTGGTGGGAGTGAGAACCCCACATCACGACGCTCAGATCATTACCCTCACGATAGCTAACTTTGACGTCGATAAGTTGCTCATCGACCAAGGAAGCTCGTCCGAGGTAATGTATCTCGACCTATTCAAAAAATTAAAGTTAAGCGTCGTTGACCTAAAGGAAGCAACTGTCCCTTTAGTTGGATTCGCTGGAAAAATAACTATGCCCTTGGGAAAAGATAGTATTACCGGTGCACGTGGGAAACATCTCCAAGATGATCGAGTTTTTAGTAGTTGACATCGACTTTCCATACCAGTCCATCCTCGGTAGGGGATGGCTTCATGCGATGAATGCAGTCTCCTCGACCTACCATCAGAAACTCAAATATGTAATCGAGCGAGGAGTAATGGAGATCCACAGCGACCAAGCAATGGTAAGAAGGTGCTTCATAACAGCCATCCGACCAAGGCCAGAAAAGGAAGGCTGATCAGCCCAGCGAGAAAACAAAAGAAGGTCTGACACCTTCTAAATAACAATTAAAGTACGAAAAACCTGGAGTGGAGGAAACTAGGCTCCTCCCCTCCGAGCGGGTCGTCGAGGACCTGGCAGAAGTTGCGGCTGGAGATGGCGATAGTAGTAGAGTCTTCTTGATTGGAGCATCTCTCACCGACCAGGAACAAAAGGACTTGATAACTCTACTGAGACGCAACATAGATGTTTTCGCATGGGAGCCATACGAGCTACCTGGAATCGATCCTAATTTGGTCTACCATCAGTAGCACGTCGATCCTGCCTTCAAACCCATCACGCAGAAGGCACGGCGAATTGCACCCGAGAAGGCTAAAGCGGTAGAGAAGGAGGTTAAAAAACTACTAGATGCAGGATCCATACGGGAAGTACAATTCCCCAAGTTGGTATCTAACCCAGTAGTAGTTCTAAAAAGCAACGAGAAGTAGAGAGTCTGCATCAACTTCACTGACCTCAACAAAGCGTGCCCTAAAGATAATTTCTCCCTCCCAAAAATAGACCAACTAGTGGTCACCACTACAGCTCACGAAAGAATGAATTTTCTGGACGCATACTCAAGGTATCATCAGATCCCCTTATATGCCCCTAACAAGGACAAAACAGCATTCATCACGACAGTTGGATTATACTGCTACAAGGTAATGCCTTTTGGGCTCAAAAATGCAGGGGCAACCTATCAGCGGCTGGTCACCAAGATGTTCGAGGACCAGATGGGAAGCACCATGGAGGTCTACATTGATGACATGCTCGTTAAAAGTAAGAGGAAAGAAAATCACCTCTCAGACCTGTCAAACACCTTTGAAATCCTCAGGAAGTACCGAATAAAACTTAATGCAAGCAAGTGTTCTTTCGGTGTCCAGTCAGGAAAATTTCTTGGGTACTTGGTCAGTAAAAGAGGCATAGAGACTAACCCATACCAAATCGATGCAATTAACAGGGTAAATCCACCTCGAACAATTCGAGACGTACAAAAGCTCACTGGTATGCTCGCTGCCCTAAATCGCTTCATCTCTAAATCCTCCGAGAAATGCAAGCCTTTCTTCCAACTTCTGAAGGGGAATAAAATGGTAGAATGGAGCCCAGATTTCTCGCAAGCACTGGTCAAGCTTCAATCATACTTAATCTCTCCACCACTGCTCGTTATACCATGGCAAACAGATTCTTTGTACCTATACCTCTCCGTTTCCAACCACACTGTCATCTCCGCGCTAATATGCGAGGTCGCAGGAATCCAGCACCCTATTTATTACGCGAGCAAGACCCTACTCGACGCCGAGCAAAGGTACCTACCATTGGAGAAGCTCTCCTACGCACTAGTAGTGGCCTCGAGGAAGCTGAAGCACTATTTCGACCTTACATCGCACCCCCTTAAGGCAGTCCTGAGGAAAGCGGATTTGTCGGGCAGGCTGCCTAAATGGTCAGTCGAGCTCGGGCGATTTGACATCCAATTTCAACCAAGGACCGCCATCAAGGGAAAGATTCATGCTGATTTCATAGCCGAATTCACGGGTGAGGTACCTTCCAACCAACCTCAACTACCAAGGCCAAAGGAGGACCAAGCGACAGTAGGAACCTGGAAACTGTTTATTGATGGAGCCTCCAATTCAAAGGGGGCAAGAGTAGGCATTGTCCTTGTTACCCCAGAAAATACAATCTTTGAACAAGGAATCAGGCTTGGATTTGCAGCCTCCAACAACGAATCAGAATACGAAGCCATAATAGCCGGCCTCCAGAAGGCACACACTTTGGGAGCAAAGCATTTATAGGTGTTCGGCGATTACCAATTAGTCTCCAATCAGATAAATGGAGATTACAATGCAAAAGATGAAAGAATGGTAGCTTACCTCGCCTTAGTTTAAAAATTAATGGCGAGCTTCGAAGAGATCAATGTCCAGCAGGTTCCCAGAGGGCAAAATAGCCATGATGATGCCCTAGCAGCCTTGAGTTTGGCAGTCGACTCCGACCTAAAAAGAACCATCCCCATCGATTTCCTCACTCACCCGAGCATCCACGAGAGCAGGCCACCAGGCGGGAATCAGGTGCTCCAGGTGGGATCAGCTCCCTGCTGGATGGACCCCTTAAGGGACTATTTGAAGGATGGCACGCTCCCGAATGACAAGAAGACTACCCACCAGATAAGATTCAAAGCTGCTTGCTTTCACTTATCCCCAAAGGGCAACCTGTATAAGAGTTCCTTCTCCGGTCCCTACCTCTAATGCGTTCACCCAGGGAATGTTGAGCAAGTGCTACATGAACTTCACGAAGGAATCTATGGAAGCTATATCGAAGGAAGGTCTCTAGATTTTTGAGCAATAAAGGAGGGCTATTGGTGGCCATACATGCAAAGGGACTCTGCGATGTATGTCCGCAAGTGCCTTAAATGCCAATTTCATGATCCTATGGTCCACCAACCTGCTAGCGACCTAAAATCACTGTCCAGCCCATGGCCATTCGCCCAATGAGGAATGGACATCGTGGGACCACTACCTACCGCCACCGGCAATCGCAAATATCCGTTGTTCGTAACTGACTACTTCACCAAGTGGATTGAGGCGGAACCCCTGGCGAACATTCGAGATGCTGGTATGATAAGGTTCATATGGAGGAATATAATCACTCGATTTGGCATCCCCAGAACCATCATCACCGACAATGGAACACAGTTCGAAAGTGGCTCTTTTTAGAACTTGTGTAATGAACACGGTATCAGACACCACTTTAGTTTGGTGGCCTACCCTCAGAGCAATGGCCAAGCTGAGGCTTCCAACAAAACTGTGATCGACGGATTAAAGAAGCGATTGGAGCGAGCAAAAGGAGCATGGGTAAATGAACTACCCCATATCCTATGGGCGTATCCAACCACTCCTCGGGGAGCAACAGGAGAAACCCCATTTTTACTGACATATGGCATGGAAGCAGTCATCCCACTAGAAGCAGGTTTGCCAATAATGAGGTCCAACCTTGTCGACCAGGGCCATAATGATGTAGCATTACTCGTTGAGCTCGACCTAGCCGACGAGTGCCGAGATCTAGCCCTAGTAAAACTAGCGAGCTATCAGCAACAGCTCGTGAGGCTTTACAATAAAAGGGTAAACCCAAGGGCATTCCGGGTTGGGGACTACGTTCTAAGGAAAGTCCTGGGCAACGCAGTAAAACCATCAGACGACAAGCTAGGCCCAAATTGGGAAGGGCCCTTTAAGATAACCAGAGACGATCTGCAGGGCGCCTATCACTTGGAAACGATGGAAGGAAGAGAAACACCACGAGAATGGAACGCAGCCAATCTCAAGAGATTCTATTTTTAGATCTTTTCTATCGCTTATTCTTTTGTTATGTAACTAAAAGTTCATTTCCCTTGTCATTAATGAAAGTTATTTAAGCAGTTGCATTCTAATAAGTAACGGCTATATGGGCTTTATCGCACATCTTTTCCAAATAACAGGCACATTGATCACCACGCCTTAGCAGGGAAGTGTCCCTCCTCAGGTCATCGTTATGAAACACGAAGTACCTCTTAGCATTGCCCCTGGCAATATATGAAGCCCTACAGGGGATCCTTAGGCAATATGGCCAAATTTTATACTGGTCATCAAACCTTTTTTGGTTGAATAAAATCCTGATTGGATAGAGCATCCAACACCAGGTGTGTCCTCGCCAATTTCCACACTTAGGCCTAAGGGAGTGTGATGACACGACCTAAAGGGTAAAGTGATGCACAAATGGTATCTCAATATTATACTGGTATGGGAAGACACTTGCATGACAACACAAATTTAGAAGATCATAAAGCATCAAGAATATGAAGAATATGATGCACTTGTTTAGTCGGCAAATCTGCCCAAAACAAAAACTTTTCATTAATTCATCATACTTACAATAATGGTGATACATGTTTAGTCGGCGAACTCGCCCAAAGCATTTACACTATCAAAAATACAAAAAGCAACAACTGGAAAAATCTCAATGGGGGTGAGGCCTTTGAGCGAGATAGTCAGCCACTCTAGATCTTCGTCCATCATCAGGATCAGGAACTAATTCTTCCTCAACCTCATTCGCATCTGACTCCAATAATTTCCGAGGAATGGCATCGATGGGGATCCATCGATCATCCCTCCGGAAGGGGTTAGGCATCAGGTTAGAGAGAGAAATCTCATGGCGATACCAGAGCATCGAGTTCCTCGGGACTTCTAGCTCCTTCAAGGAACTTAGCCACCCTTTGATAAAAGAAATCTCTTCGAACTCTGACAATCTTGTTGGAGCATCTGACCAGCCCTGGTCGTAGCTGTCAGCCCACACTTGTCGAGGACCTTTCTTGAACAAGTGCTGCAACCGAGTGACATCCCTCTGGAGCCTAGCAGCGATCACATATGCTCGATGGATATCACCATGAATCTCATCCATCTCCCTCTCTCGAAGCTCTTCCATTTCCCTATCTCGGCTCATGTTGCCCCTGCCAGCTCGCGCCGATGAAGAACCTCGCAGCATAGGATAAATATCGCTCGAGCCAGCCCTAGCTCGCGTTGATGAAGAGCCTCGCAACACTGAAGGGGCGGTGCTCGGCGCGTGTTCCCTAAGTCAAGAGACCTCCTTCCTTAAAGCTTCATTTTCTTGCTAAAGCATCTCACCAACCTGGTTGATCTCGAAAGTATCGAGAAGCTTTTCTCTCAACGTATTCATTTCTTCTTGCATTGAAGCACCAATCTCTTCCATCTCCTGGAGTCTGTCCTTCAACTTGGCCACAAGTTCAGATTGCTTCTTATACTTCTGATTCCTAGACCTAAGGGATTTGTAAAGCTTAACGAAGACCTGGCGAACCTCAGGACTCGCATTAGGACCAAGGATCTTGCCCAATTGAGATGTGACAGGAATATATTCTTCTACATCTGTTGGTGCGCGAGGCCCCCAATTCTAAAATATTATTATTTCCTTGGTTTGTAAACTCGATGCGGAAGCGGTGTGATGGTTCAACTTTAAAACAACAAATTTTAATTTCTTAAACAAATTAAAATTAAATCAAGTGAAGTAAAATTAAACAATTAATATATTCACTTAAACCAATTAATTAATTCAAGCCCTAGAATTTGCCTAAGTCATATTTATCAATATTAGCAAATTAGGCGAAACCAAATTTTAGCAAATGACTTGAATTAAATAACTTTACCCAATATTTAATTTAAGTCCAAATTAAATTGAGTGTGATAATTTAAACCAAATTTTATCTTGAATTATCCTAACCATGCATTCTAAATTATTTATGCAAGATAAAATTAAACAATATCACACTACGCCGCGATGTACGAGGAAAAACCCAAGACGGGAAAAAACCTCGGACGGCCCTAGCTAAAAATTCACTAGATACGGAATTACAAGTACAAGACAAAAGACTTACAACACAGGACTCGATCCCTCTCAAGCCCCGACGCTTCTTCTTGTAGACACCTCTTCCTAGCGAATAACCTTGGAACTCCACCGCGGTCTCGGAATCCACTGATAGGACTTTTTATGGTCACCGTCACCCGTACATGGAGCCTTTCTCCATGTGGGTAGAATCGCAACAAAACGTCTTCTTATTTGATGGATGTAGATGCAAACCAAAACTTCTCTTTGAAAGGAAAGAGATAAACCGGTGCCAAACTCCAAGCAATTGATATGTATATATGTGAACTTGGATAAACAATATGGGTGTAAACTAGAGTGATAAGTAAATTTCTCTTTGAAAATCTCACTCAAAACTTGGTCTTTTTCTCTTTTTAATTTTTCTCTCAAAACACTCTTTTAGAGTTTGTATGATATGAAAAAGATCGATTATCAAAAGTGATTCCCGCACATATTAAAGTCTGAAAAAGTTGGTTACAAACTTAGTGGGAAAGTGGGTGCAAAACTGCTAAAAAACTGCCATTAACTGTTCCCGCCTGGCATCTCGTTCGAACGAAATCTCGTTCGAACGAAATCTCGTTCGAACGAGACTTCTAACGACGTTCCAGATTGAACTTGTTAGAATCTCGTTGGATATCTCGTTCAAACAAAAGGTTCGTTCGAAAGACATATCGAACGACATTTCATAGGCCTATACTGGAACCTCGTTGGCAAACTCGTTCGAACGACATCTGGTTCGAACGAAAAAACTCGTTCGAATGACATATCGAACGAACTTCCAGAAAGTTTGGAAAATTCGATTTTTAGCCCAGAAAACTTTATAAACTTATTTTAAAGTTCTAATTAATTCTTTCTGACAATAAAACACAGTTTTTATTAAACCTAACACCCAATAAAACTTCTTCTAAGCTCCTATACATATAATATTGCATTCATACCTTGGGAGCATGGAACTATGGTTGATGACGTAGAAACGAGGCACGCAAACCGGCATATTTGATGAGGCTTTATACTCTTTGTCGCTACGTCTTCAACAAAAACTTCATAGGCTTGAGAGTATTACAATTACATACTATCTTATGAATAAATGTTTTTGTCCAGAATTGAGCCAACACTATACATGGACTCAATTGGAAATTTGTGTCCTTACAACATCAACCAACTATAACGACATAAGGAAGCATCGAAAAGATAGATGGAATCAGTGCACTGGAAAAAGAAGCCTTTACATTAATAAAGGTTGAAATTACATCAAACAGCAAAAAGAAAGCTTACAGACCGAAAACGCAAAAATACAAAGAACTCCTAGAAAATAGCTAGTTAACAACCTCAGGTTGCCCAGAGGTCGATGGTTGTTTCCCTTTGTCGGCATCATTAAGGGCATCGCCCTCGGCAGGAGTAATCCCAATCTTCACAACGAGGGAAGCATCAACAAGGGTCATCTAGGGGACATAGAACTGTGCCCAGAGGTCGATGCTTTTACTCTTCCACCCTCCTCTTCTCCTCCATTTTCTTCTTCTCTTCTTCCTTTTTCTCTCTCTCTCCCTTACCTGCTCTTTTTCCTTCCTCTTTCTCTCCTGCTCCTGAGCAGAGGATCGAGAACTAGTAGCCATAGACCTAGAGCTAGATTTTTGCTTCTTCGACCTCTGTGCGAGAAGCATGTGGTCTTCATCATCATCATCCCAGATTAAGTTCTTCCTTGGAGGAGCCATTTCCTCGCTCGAACTGCTAGATGTGCTCGACGACTCTCGAGCTTCAGAAACCTCCCCACGATCATAAGAACTGCTACTACTGGAACTCTCTCCCCCCAAATTTCTTATAATACCTACAATGTCACTTTCAGAGCTTCTATCCTCCTCGTCCAACTAGATAGGATCCGCAGTAGTCTCTTCGAAGAAATCAAACTCTGAGATACTGTCCACAGGCCTTACTATGAAGCTAGAGCCAACGTTTTTATACTCGAGCAGAAAAGCGGCAGACCTGGAATGCTCGCCGTCACCCAAAGGCTCCCTGATGTTCCAAGCCTTAAACAGTTCAGAGAGACGGACCTCGCTGAGAGTAGGCTCCAAGTTCTTTGACCTCGCTATAAAAGAAGAACCAAGAAGAATCAAAAAAATCACAAGTCAGCAAAAATTGAAATAACAGAGAAAAGTCTACATATGTATTCTTCCTCATAAAAGGGAACATAGAACCTCTCGGGCCTCAACCCTTCAAATTGGGGAGAGAACTGCCAGTTTCTAACAAGGAAACCCCCTTGCCAGTAGTCCTTATGGGAATCAGGTACATTTACTACCAATACCCTGTCAGGGCTCCTAGCTTTAAGATAGAGGATACCAGAGCTAGTTCGAGAAAAGGAATAACAAAAACAGACCTCGGTGAGCCCTAACCTAGTACCATACAACTAATTTATCCTATGTACGCCATTAACTATTTTCCACACATTGGGCGAGCATTGTGCAGGAAAAATATTAAAATAGCCAAAGAAATGCAAGAACAAATCGTTGGGAGGAAAGGTGAGTCCCCCCTGGGAAAGCAACAAAACATGGATCCAGTGGGCGTCATCTATCTCTCTAACGTTTCTAGGAGGGGAAACGTGGCACTCAATATCTACCCAATCAGGGACGTTATAAAACTCCCTAAACTCAGAGACCGACCTATTCCCAATCTTCGCCAATTGAAAACCCTAGAAAGCTTCAAACTCAAAGAGAAAGTGCAAAGAAAAGGTACAGGAAACTTACAAAATATAAGATCGATTCGAACGATGAAGAAGCTCGGGTCCAAACAACAAGAAAGCAATGAGAATGGAGATTGAGAGAAGAAGGTACGAAGTGCTAGAACTCACAGGGGATGGAAGAGTGCTGGAAAGATTGAAACGACGGTAGAAAAGTGGTTATTTCAGAAAACCTTCAAATTTTGCTAATCATAGTGCACCAAATACGAAGCGGATGCCGCCAAAATCAGCTTCACAACCTTCGAAGAGTTGCACGATGTACAGAAAGCCATTATGACTAATCATTTAAATTTATTGAGCCCAAAACATGGTCCAACAAACTTAGGGACAATTGTGGGTACCCAAAACTAAGGTCATGGGCCTGGACGAGTAGCCCAATTCTGGCGGCCCAAAGTCCAGGCCCCTCGCCTCTTATTTTGATTGTGATCCGGTCTCTTCCCACGTTCCCATCGAGGGAGGTTATAGGGAAAGATGGAAGACGTGGGGGAATCCAACACCCCCACTCACCTAAACGTACGTGTATATATTGTACCCTAGGTCCGGGGCAAAAGGACAAGTTTTATTCTCTGTAACCACTCTCCAGAGTATATAGAAATAATACCGACTGCACCACCGTGGACGTAGGCACATCTTTGTTGAACCACATACATCCTTTGTTGTGTGATTGTCATTTTACATTCCTTGCTCTTACTTAGTGATTGCTTTTTTCTTATCTATTTGTGTTGCATAATAATTTTCACCACAACCTCCAACAAAATGACTTCAATGATTTTTTTTGTCCAAAAAATGTTTTCACTTGCAATAAGATTTATTAAGTGTCAATTACCTTAGACAAAGAAGAATTTTTTTTAATAGTTCCAATAGATGACATAAAATCTCGATACATATATCCATGTTAGATGTTTTCAACTAAATTAGACATATTTATGTGTGTATGTGTATATGTGTGTGTATATATGTGTGTGGTGGGGGGGGGGGGCAGGGGGTGTGGTGGGGGAGGGGGTGGGGGTGGGGTGGGGGGGTGTACGTGTGCGTGTGTGTGATGGGGGTGGGGGCAGGGAGGGAGGTGGGGTAGGGGTGGGGGGCTGCGTGTGTGTCTATGTGTACTAATAACATTTTTTTTATCTGTACTAATAACATTTTTTAATAGCAAATGTCTCCTTCAGGTATTAAGGCAAAGATGATGATGCTGTTTATGATGATGTCGTCTGGGCTCGGTGGTCGCGGAGGCGACGAGGGCTTCTCGGCCCCTAGGCTCCCCAAATATGGCAAATTTGGGATTACCATCGAGAAGAAATCGGAGCTATTAGCGAGATCGCTCGAGCTACTGAAGACGATCATCGGCCCGGGGTTTATGAGTTGGAAGAAGGTGCCATATGAGCTCAAGTTAGCTGTTTGGGCGGCACTACAGGTAATATATTTATATTTATATGAATATTTCAATTTCAATTTCAATTTCAATTTCAATTTCGATTTCGATTTCAATTTCATTTTATATTTATATTTATTCGCAACTAACATTATATTTGTTGGACAGGAACAATTCAACTTGGATCCAAAGCTATGCGATTCCGTCTTGGAGCAGTTAAGGGAGCAACACAAGACGTGGAAGAAAAATATGCGGACACGGTACTTTGTGAAAACACTAGTGTCCATTATCCAATGGCGTGGATCCGTCTTGCCCAAGGAGTCGATCTCATTGGCACAATGGTAAAAGTTCATTGACAATGAGATCGATGATCGACAACTGGCATCTCGCCAATCGGGGAGGGAAAATCGGGTAAAAAAGACGGACGTGCACTACTCCGGCCGGACGTCTTACGCCGAGGTGGAGCATAGGATGAAGGTAAGATTTAATTTTTCTATAACTACAGAAATATATTATTCTTCATTATTTTACTTTGTGGGGCCGATACTAATTTTACTTTATTTTATTTTAGGGGGTAGGGAGTGGCCCAGGGGGTAAGACACATAGGCTCGATACTTATGTGGCTCTTAGGATGAAGAAGGGGAAGAACAAGGATGTGTCCCCGAGCGTCACGGCCACGATTGTAAGTAATTCGACAGTTTAATTTTTTTTAATTACGTTATAATTTTGTAGTTTACTTATTTTACTAGTCATGTGCTTTTTGTCATTTCAGGCAAAGCATAAGGAAGAGCATGAGTCGCAGTCTGATGTCGACAAGGTGTCTTTGTCCACAGACGCACTCAGCCAAGTGCTTGGCTCTGATCGCAAGGGGAGGACAAGGGGGGTGAGCTCGCAGGTGGCCAAATCTAGGATCATCGGATTGGAGACGAGCAACACCGAGTTGACTTGAACGGTGAATTCACATGACGCGAAGCTGTCCCGTTTGGAGGCGACGGTCCAAGATATGTACTCATTCATGAAGCGTACGTTGGGCGGAGACCGTAAGGGGAAAGGGAAGGAGAAGGCGGTGGTGGAGGAGGAGGAGGAGGAGGTTCGGGAGAACGAGGTGCGGGATGACGATGATGTGGACCTCGCTGCTTCATCACCGACACGTGCGTACTTCCATGATCCACTTCCTTATTTGGCTCCCTTCCCCAGACCGATGTCGACAATTAGTTGGCCGAGCGTGTTTATAGTGGACGTATTTGATGGCCAGCGGATAGGGCGGGGGTTGAGGGACCCGAATATAGTCCAAGGTGGAATAGTTCATAGATGTGCGCTTCAAGAGATCGATTCCAAAGTGCTCGTCACACATGTGATACCCGGGAAGGAGAACTCCCTATTGTGGTTGCGCGAACAATGCGGCACAATGTATATTAGTGGGTGCGTCAATTCGTATATCGTGTGGCCTACTCACCTCCTCACATTTACCCCAGATATGTAGTGACATTATTTTTAAGTTGGTACATTTGAATTATATTTGGATTATATCGTCATGTATATTATTTCTATTTTGAATATATATTTGCATTATCTTTAGTTTGTTTGGATATATGATGTCGGAACAGGCACAGCGTTCCTATAACAGGTACAAATATACTGCTGGGTAGTGGCAGTGGCTATACTGCCCAGCAGATTTTTTTTAAATTCTTCCCAAAATTATCACGGTCATTGACCGTGACAATATTTTTAAAAAGGGTCAAGGCTTTGTCACGGTTATTAACCGTGACTAAACTTGTCATGGTCATGGCCCGTGACACGACCGTGACAATTCTAACTAAATTGTCACGGTCAATGACCGTGACACGTTCGTGATAAAAAAATTTCTCACCCTGAATTATCACGGTCATTGACCTAGACAAGTCCAACTTGTCAAGGTCAATGACCGTGACAATTAGGCAGATTTGGTGTAGTGGCAGTGGCCTCTTACCACGGTCCCACCAATGGTGATGAGTCCAATGCTTCAAGGTGGGGGAACGACTTCGGCAAATCAAGCTACGACGATCGGTATAGGATGAAGTGCACCACATTCCCCGACAATTTCGATGGTAATAAAAGTGGAGCCAACTAGCTCTTCACCTGCCAGCTTGGAGGAGATGAAGAGGGATTTCTAAAGTTCATAGCAGTGTCCAAAAGGGGAGATAGTTCTTTGGTGTATGATGACTTCCATACTCCGTACCCAGAGGCATACAACAACGAACCCTACCCAATAGGGTATATTCCACTAATCTTTGAGAAGTACACGGGGAAAGGTGCAAACCCAAAAGAGCACGTGAAGATATTTATTGAAAGCCTTGGGGCCCATTGCAATGACAAAAAGCTTATATTGAGAGAATTTTCAAAATCCTAGATAGAGAAAGCCTACACGTGGGATCTTAAGAGGAATTACACATTTTGTTCGCGCAAAAGTTCTTTTTGGTTGAGGACAAGTTTACGCTCACGTAACTAGCGTGTGAGAAGCAAAATTCGGGGGAGGATGTTGTGGCCTATATTAGGAGGTTTCGCACTCTCTGGACGTGAGAAAGGAGACGCACGAGGATAAAATTTTGCAAGTTTGTGTAGAGGGCATGTTGCCCGAGTATATATGCCATTTGATTAATGAAACGCAAGAAGGGACATTCGCAGCATTCTTGAAAGTAGAGAGGAACATTGATTTAGTGGTTAAGCCCGTAATACCCCCGCCTACTTTGTCAAACTTTCTACCAAGGCCAACGGTTGCCTCGAGGTGGAGAATACCGTCGAGGGTCAATTACACAGACGATGGGGCTAAGGAGGAAAGCAATCACGACTAAGGAGGCAGAAGGGGGAGAGGCAACAAAAGAAGATTCAAAGATGTATAAGATCCCCCCGAGCTACCTCGCACGATGGAACAAGCTCTGAACCTATATGATCTCATGGTTTAGGACAAATTTTATAGGCTGGTTAATGTTAACATGGCACAACTCTCCCGGGAGGACAGGGAGAAACCACATTATTGTGCTCTTCACAATAGGGTGAACCACTCAATCAACCCTCGTAGATAAAAACATACTTTGTTGTGCTCTTCACAATAGGGTGAACCACCCTACCAAAGTATGTTTTTATCTACGAGGGTTGATTGACTGTCATGTGAACAATGGAGACATTGAGCTTCCACAAATTAATGTGAACAACAATCATTTACCACCACATGGAGCCCATATGGCTAGCTCTTTTGATGAAGAGGCCGAATAATCAATGAGAGAGCACTGGTTCAAAGAGAATGACTTCAAAGAATTTCTAGAGGATGACTTTTAAGAATTTCTAGAAGAATGCACCTTCGAGATAGCTCAGTTCCATTTAGGTGATGAGGCTGAGGACATATACGAACAAGAAAAAGAAGTACATACCCCTATTAAGGGACTTAGTACGCAGTTGGGAGCATGCTCCCTAGAGGAGGTAAATGTAGTAATAGCCTACGATGAAGCTTCATATAGAGACGTGGAGGAAGTTTATGAGCTAAAAGATGACCAAAAAGGCTCGTGGATCGAATGTGTGGCAGTTACCCGCTCGCCAAAGTTTGGATGGTTCTTAGATTAGGTTGGCCTTCCTGAGGACTCCCGGCTAGAAGTTATGCGAGCCATCTTAGAGATTGCAAAGAAAAACTTAGCGTCGCACCTGAAGTGGAACGGGATGGCCAAGCTTGTGAGAAAGTATCTCTCAGAAGTCATGTTCTTAGTTACTGATAGATTGACAGGTATCCCCACAATACACCCTTGTGTGTTACAGTATTTGTAAATGATTGTATTTTCTCTCTTGTCTTGTTGGATGGGGGAGCATCCATCAATATAATGCCTATTGGGTCCTTTTATGCTATTAGACTGATGGAAATAGGGATAGTGCACCATTCATTCTCAATCTTGGGGTATGACAACCAGTCATCCAAATCGATGGGCTATGTTAATGTAGGCATCACGATGGGGAATATCACTTCTCATATCAAGTTCCATATCATGAACTACGAGCCATCATACCATCTTCTAGTGGGCAAGTTTTGGATGCACAACAATGGGCTGGTACCCTCCACGTATCTTCAGAATCCTAAAATCCCATGCTCTCCCAACACAACCATGAGATTTTTTACACCTAAGGTAGATTTTGAGATCATTCATTGGTGGTATCTCGATCCTTCATGCACAGGTGTTATGATTGTTTGGGTTGATTAACCTTTGAAGTATGTTCACACTCCTATATTTTTCTTCCACAATTCAGGTATTTTTGCGTTAATTCATGGTGTGTTGTATTTGTAAAATTGTATACTTGAGAAAATTTTTGAAAATTTTCAAAAGTAGTTAGTGGATTAGCCTTTAATATTATCATTACTTATTTGTTATCTCTATATCTTTGTGATAATATCTACTTATTTTAATGCGATGCTCTCTATTGTTTAGATTCCACTCCTTTGTCTATTTTAGATAAAAGGGGGGAAACAATTTAAGGTGGAGGGATTCGATGAGTTTGACTTATAGGGGAGAATATTATAAGTTTTATTTTATATTTCAAACTCTATGAATCATGGGTATGAATTTTCTTCATGTGTGTAGTTACTTACAGAAGATCATATTACACAAGATGAAGATAAATTATCAAAGATAAGAATAACTAGAGATTGAAGACAAAGTTTATTTTTGTATGCCATTCCATTTTTAGGGTTTAGGAAGGGTATTAGAATTTTTTGTTTTAAAGTGGATTTTTTTTGTAATTTGGGTTTCGGTTAGTTTTTTACCTAAATAGCCAAAAGGGGAGATTTGTAAGGGCAAATAGTTTAGCTTAGGCTTAGAATTTATTTTATTTGCCACTTTGGCACATTTAGCGTATCCCGTTATAAACGAGATATGCAAACACGATGAATCGATTCTCCAACATCTATAAAGTTCAAGACTTATCCACATTATGAAGGAAAAAATCATTTAGGATTTTAAATTTATTTACATTTATATTTGGGAGATTTTTATAAAAGTTTTTATAAAAATCGAGGCATGTTTTTCAGCGTTAAAAATATTTTTTTTATTTTACTCGTTCAAACAAGATGCTAATATCGTTCGAATGAAAAGGTTTTTTCATTCGATCCCTCATTTGATCATTTTATCAAATGAAGATTTAAGGATGGGGTTCTATTATAAATATTTTAAAACTCGTTATAAGCTTGTTCTAACCAGATTGGAGTTCATTTGAACGAAACTTTTCTTTCTTCTAACGAGCTGCCATTCTCGTTCGAACGACCTCTACTTTTGTTCGAATGAATTTCGCTGCATCAAAATTTATATACGACCTATAAATAACCATTTCGGAGAGATTTTAAAAGAGAGTTTTCATAAAACACAATCTTCATATCTATTGCAAAAGTCCTAGTACGTTTAGGTCAAACCCCCTTTTGATTAACAAAATATCCTCCCCAATATTCTTGTGAATAATTTTGAAACCTAAATTGTTTCATATCTTATCTACATTTGTCAAGAGGGCTCTCTAATGCTGACCGTGTTAAACCAGAGGGATCATTGTTGAAGAAGAAGGCTGAAAAGTGATCGGTGGATCGCAACCTGTGTATTGCTCTTGATCTGAGTGGTTATCTTTCGAAAGTTTTGTAAGTAATATGTCTTGTAAAACAACCTAAAGTGTTGAATATAGGTTTTTTCCTGACAAGGCATTTTTTTCCTCACGTCTATTTGTGATTACATGCGCAGCTTATTTTTGGTGTTTGGAACGATCATCACATGCAAACCTAACTTATTCTAAAAATAAAGTTTAGTAAAAATTGAATTTGTTCTTGGTGGAATTTAATTGCATAAATCAATCCATTAAGATCAAGCGCACTCTCAAACACCACATCGACTTTCTCTAGATCATGGGTGGGGTAGTTCCTCTTATGCACTTTCAACTGACAGGATGCATAAGTGACTACCTGTCCATTCTACATCAAAATTGAACCATCACCTAACCCTAAAACATCATAATACACAGTGTTACCCCTGTCGCGCTCTCGGAGGATAAGAACGGGTGCAGAGGTCAACCTTACCTTTAGCTCCTGAAAGGTTGACTCACAATTGGTTGACCATTCGAAATGCACATCCTTTTGAGTCAACATAGTGAGAGGTAGTTCTACCCTTGAGAAGCCTTGCACAAATCTATGGTAGTAATCTGCTAAACCCAAGAAATCACGCACCTTTATAACTATTCGTGGTCTGTTCCATCCCAGCATGGCCTTTACCTTGGAAGGATCGACTGAAATACCCTCTCAAGAAACCACATGGCCAAGAAACCTGACCTTCTCCATCCAGAACTCGCACTTACTAAACTTAGCATACAATTGATTATCCTTGAGCACTTACAAGGTTGTGAAGAGGTGCCCTTGTGATCTATGTTCGAGGAAGAATAAACCAATATGTTGTCCACAAAGACAACTATAGGCCGATCCAAGTAGGGATGATAAATGAAGTGTATTAAGTCCATGAATATTGTCGGGGTTCTCCCTCTTCATGTAAACCCTTTCTAAGGTTTGGATGGCTGCCCACCCTACTCCCCTTATGGGGGTAGGGTTACTTTCTTCAACCCCATTTACCCAAGCCAGCAATGAATGCCCTATAAACAGCCAGCATCATGCACCCAAATCTTTTGCCCAAGTTCTTGGTTCCAAAGCTTCTACGAGTTATGAGTTATAGGATGACACCTCTTATAAAAGGGAACCAACAATAATATATGAAGATCAAAAGCTGCAAGAAATGGCAACACTATTTAAACACACAATAGTAGGAAAATTTTCCCATAAAATACCAACAATTAATGATATTCGTAAGCTCTTCTCCTGCCTCCATTTAAAAGCATCATCTCATATTGGTTTGATAGACCAAAAGCATGTATTGATTAGATTAGACCATGAGGAAGATTGTCACAGAATCTGGTTGAAAGACATATGGTATGTACACAGCTATCCCATGAGAACATTCAAATGGGATATTAAATTTCACTCGAATAGAGATTCATCAATTGTCCCTTCATGGATCCTTTTTCCCCTCCTTTCTATTTATCTATACAATAGGAATGCATTGTTCTCAATTAACCAAGTAGTAGGCACCCCTCTCAAAATTGATAATTCAGCAGATTCCCTAGCAAGACCGAGTCACGCAAGAGTTGTATAGAAGTTGATTTAAAGAAGACTTTGCCTTCAAGAGTGTGGATTAGTAATAAAGATAATAGGACAAGTTTCTGGCAACCAATTGTGTATGAAGACCTCCCTCCCTTTTGTTTCCACTGTGAAAAGAAAGGACATCACCAAAAAAAATGCTATATGAAGAAGGCAGTAAATAGTTGTCCATCCTTTCAACCTTTAGGAGTGGAGCAGGATAAAGAGCAAACAAAAACATGGGTTCAAAAGTCCTTTTATTTTAAGGAGTAGGGAAAGAAAATTCCAGAAACTGAGGAGGGTGAAACTATTAATGGGAAGCAGGAGAAAGTATTAAGGCAAACATTGATATCCTCATTTGTGCTAAAAAGAATTCCTGGTCTGGAAGAAAGTATGGATACACATGTCATGGTAGAAAATGGAAAACAAGGGGTAGAGAAATCGTTACAGCAAATTAAAGATAAGGAAAGGCAGTAAGAAGAGATACTAAAGGTGAATAGTTCAGTTTCTCAACCTCAGTTGGAGATGATATCGCTGGATGTAGATACAGCTGCCAATTAGGATGTTAATCAAGCATTTAAAAAGTATTTAAGGGGAGGTATTATCGAAAGGTCTCTACAAGAGATTGAGTGTGTCAATAGTACTGAAGAGAAAAGGTTGGTGACCAATTCAGTCATTATAACTCAACTGGAGATGGTTCCTCTGGTAGCAGATACAGCAGGAAAATAGGATCCAATTGAGGTGTTTGAGTGTGATAAAACCACAGAGGAGGTTCCAATTAACTGCTCTTAGAGCCCAGGTGTTGTAGTTCCCATAATGTCCATGAAAGAAGATGCAGATGATGGCTTCACAGTTGTTTAAAGGAAGAAAGAAGCTGCTAGAGGAGGTAAAAGCAAAGTCCCTTATTATGGACCCATTATGATCCTAAGTTTTAACTCAAAATTTTCAAACCCTAGCAAGTCTCAATGATAAGTGCCCTAATATGGAATATTAGAGGTATCTCAAAGAAAGGATCTATAAGGAGAATAAAAAGATTAAAGAAAATCCACAGTCCTCAAATGTTAGTAGTGTTTGAACCAAAGAAAGAGGTAAGTAAAATACAGTCTATCTGCTTGAAATTAGGCTTTGGCTCCTATGTGTCTAATCAGAATAGTAATATATGGTGTTTCTTTAAGGAGGAGATTAAGTGGGAGTTTATTTCTAAAATGAATCAATGTATCATAATTAGAATCTATGTGGATGATAGTCCTATGCATTGTAGTATGGTTTATGCTAGTTGTAACAGAAATTATAGAAGGGAATTATGGGACTACATCAATGATAGCAACACAAATGCTCCATGGATGATAGGAGGGGACTTCAATATTATGGCTGCTATAAATGAAAAGGCATGGGTTAATGCAGTTAATATAGGATCCATGTATGAGTTTGTAAAGTGCATTGAGTTGAATGGCCTTATAGATGTGGGTTTTCAGGTTTCTAGGTATACCTGGCATAATAAAAGGGATGTGGAGAATACTATATGGTGCATATTGGATAGAGTTATGACGAATCAAGCCTACATGGATATGAACTATAATTGGAGTGTTTCTCATTTAAACAAGAGTATGTCAGAGCACTCTCCTCTTCATCTTAGAGGGGAATCCCACCTGAATGCAACAGCTAGAAGTTTTCGATTCCTACACTTTTGGATAAGCAAAGAAGAGTGCGGTAACATAGTTAAAAGATCATGAATGAAAGAGACATGTCCTAACCCAATATCATCTATTTCTCATAAGTTAAAGGTAATAAAAAAGAATCTTAGAGCATGGAGAAAATCCACCTTTGGAGATATTATTCAACAAGCTAAAAATGCTAAGGATGGCTTACTCAAAGCTGAGATTTCTTATGATCAGAACCCAAGAGGAAAATAGAGAGACTTTTCATAGATTTACTGTGATGTATAATCATAGGCTTAAAGTTGAAACATATTTTTGGAGTAAAAAATCTAATGAAAAGTGGTTTGAAGAGGGTGATAAGAATTCATCTTATTTCTATAGTGTAGTTAGAGGGAAGAAGAAGAGGTTGAATATTCAGAGAATTAAAAATAGTGATGGAATTTGGATTGATTCAACAGCAGACATTGAAGCAAATGCAATAAACTTTTTCTCAACGCATTTTTCTCAAGATGGTGTTCAAAATTTCGTTGTTCAAGACCACTTGTTGGAAGCAATTCATCATCATATCGCAGAGGACCTGAACTCTTTCCTAGTTCATTGACCAATAATGGAAGAGTTGGAAGAAACAGTAAAGGGATTGAATGCCAATACGTGTCCAGGAGTTGATGGTTTTTATGGTAAATTCTTCAATTTCTATTGGGATGTAGTAAAAGAAGACTTGCTAAAGGAAGTTCACTCTTTCTTTGCAGGTAATTGTCTTCCAAAGATTTCCATTACTACTAGAATTGCTTTGGTTCCTAAAAAAGATAACCCCCAATCTTTGAATGATTTCGGCACATTAGTATGCAAAACTTCATTAATAAGATATTCTCAAGGATTCTTAATGATAGAGTATCCAAACTTCTCCCATCTATAATCTCTACAATGTAATTTGGCTTTATTAAGGGGAGATCTATTACTGAAAATGTCTCACTAGCCACGGAATGTATGTCCAGAATCAATTCAAAGAATGTGGGGTAATATCATCATGAAATTGGATATGTCTAAGGCCTACGATAGAGTTAATTAGGTGTTCCTCATCAAAGTAATGAGGAAATTGGGCTTTTGTGAACAATGGTTAGACTTAGTGTGGAGAATAATATATAATAATGGGATAACCATTATGGTCAATGGGAAAAATGCGGGATTCTTTCATGCTAAAAGGGGTAATCATCAAGGGGACCCTCTATCTCCAACCCTCTTTGTTATTATGGCTGATGTGCTCTCTAGGAACTTACATGAGCTCGTTCAAAGCAATGGGTATGTTGGGTTTAAGATTCCTATTTCATGTCCCCAATTTAATCATTTGGAATTTGCAAATGACTTGATTATTTTTAGCTCTGGGATGAAGAGAGAAGTTAAGAAGATCGTGGGGGTGTTAAATTTTTATGAGCAGGGATCAGTCCAATTGGTAAATAAGAACAAAAGCTCTATAGTTATATCTCAGCAAATTAAGCCTCAAGGAGTTTCAAACTTGAAGATGATTACTCATATGCAATTCAAAAATAGCCCATTGGCTTACCTAGGTTGTCTTCTGTATAGTGGGAGAAAGAGAATATGCTTCTTTGAAAACATGGTGATCAAAGTCAGAAAACAATTAGATGGATGGAAGGCAAAGTGTCTATCGGTCGGAGGATAGTTAGTGTTAATAAAAGCAGTCCTGGTTTCAATGAATTTATATCTGCTGTCAGCTTTATCTCCTCCAAAAGCTATTATATCCAGACTTAACAGGGTTCTAGCTAATTATTTTGGGGTTCTAGATTTGGGGAGGATAGGCATCACTGGTGTAAGTGGGATCAGATTACAAGACCTGTCAAAGAAGGTGGTTTGGGGATCAGAGATCTCCATGATATTATTAACTCTTTGAGTATGAAGTTGTGGTGGGTATTTAGAACTCAATAGTCAATATCGGATAAATATATGCGCGCAACATACTGTTGAACTCATCATCCAACAATAGCTCCTAGAAGGAGTGGAGCTCATACATGGAATAGGCTTTGTTCAGTGAGAATAGTAGCAGAAAAAAATATGTTATGGAAAATAGGAAAAGGTGAAATATGTATATGCAAACACAATTGGGGTTTTTAAGGTTGTAAGAATTATGAAGAAGTAGCAAATCAGCCAATATACCGCTTTTGGGGGCCAAATCAGAACTGGGATAGATCATTACTTGAAAATAAATTTCCTTTTGTAGTATCTGCTGAAATCTGTAGATTCAAGGAGATATGGTATGGCCAACCAGATAATCTGATCTGGAAACCAAATGCAATAGGTAATTTTAATTCTAAATCTGCATGGGAGATATGTAGGACCACATACTCCTCTCAAATCAGTTCAAAATTTATCTGGCATAGTCTAATCCCACTGAAAGTGTTAGTTTTTATGTGGAGGTTGTTAAATAATCTTCTTATAACTGATGATAAAATTAAATATATTAGAGTAAGGGGGTGTCTAAATGTAACTGTTGTGTTAGTTCAGCAGAAGAAAGCATAGATCATATATTTGGGTATGATGAAGTACCTACAATCATTTGGGGTAAATTATTTCAAGAGTATGGGGTCAAGAGAACTTCGGGAGGAGATAGAAGAATTCTTTTTCAATGGTGGTTTCATGGGACTAAAGCAGATCCAGTGATTAATTTTCTTATTCAAGCCCTAACTTGTTGGTGCTTATGGTTGCACATAAATATATGCAGGTATGATAATGGTTCCTCTAATGCTAAATCTATTTTGTATCTGGTCAAATATCTAAAAACTCTTTATAGTTCAAGTAAGATTCCCCAAACATGTAATACAAAGATGCAAATCAGATGGATTCCCCCCCCCCCCCCCCCCCCATCAAGTGTATTAAAGCTTAATACTAATGGTAGTACGATAGGGAACCCATGCAATGGAGGGATAAGAGGCATCCAAAGAAATCAGAAAGCAGAAATGTTGTGGGCTTTTAGTGCTTCAATTAGGGTATTTTCTAACATGGAAGCAGAGGTTTTGGCGATGAAGAGTGGAGTGGAGTTTCTAAAGGATCTGGAGCAGTATGAAGTAATTATAGAGAGTGACTCTAAAGTTCTTCTCCAATGAAAGGCCCAAATTCCTTGGAAAATAGCTTGATCTATTAATATCATAAATAATCTTTTAAAGGATTTTAAGTACTCTCTCCACTATTCTCATAAGGAAGAAAATCAAGTGGCTTATTTTTTGGCTAAAAGAGGTAGTATCAATGAAGAAGAATTTTTCTCCCATTCAATAGGGGAGTTTCCAAAACAATTGAAGGGTCTGAAGTATGACTAAGTGTAAATGGGGTTTTATATCCTCTGTGTCAGGGTCCAAGATAGCTTTAATTTTTTCAATTTGTCCATATATTCTTGTAAGGGATCTCTATTATAAAGTGCCTAATTTATGTTTAAGTCAGGTTAGTTGTATTCAAGAGGATATGTCATGTCAGCTATCTAGTGGAGGCATGTTCTGCTGATTACGCCACCTAGAGAGGCTACTTCTCTATTCATCAATAACAATTGTGGGTGTTCCATCCCTCTTAAAAAAAAGAATATTATCGGGGCATTGGTCAAATTGATGGGCATTAGCAGGGACTCGTAGTTCCCATATCGTCTTCAGAACGCCTTCTTAGGAATATCCTCCTCCTAAACGTGCAACTGATGGTACTAGGATCGAATATTAATTTTTGAAAACATTCCTTCACCATGCAACTGGCTAACTAAATCATCAATACGGGGAATGGGATACTTGTTCTTTATCATCACCCTGTTCAAATGTCTATAATCAATGCAGAGTCTCATGGTGTTGTCTTTTTTCTTCTCAAAGATGACTAGGGCTCCCCACGGGGATACTCTGGGGCGAATGAAGCCCTTATTGGTTAGCTCCTATTGGAACACTGGGACCCCCAATTTTAATTTTATAAATATGAATTTCCTTTAATGAGGAATAAAGAAGGTTCAACACACACAAATGACAAATTTTAATTTCTTAAAACAAATTAAAATTAAACACTACAAAGTCAATTAAAGTAAACACACACACACTTTAAATTCACTTAAACCAAATTAATTTAATTATCAAGTTTAAACAAATTAGACAAGACTATTATCCAATTAATTTAGTGCCAACTTGAATTAAATTAACTTAAATTAAATTTACCCATATAATTAAACATGCACCATTTTAATAAAGAATACGAATCAAACCCAATTTTATCTTTTTACCCTAAGCATGCGTTCTAAATGATTTTTGCAAAAGATAAAATAATTTCACAATCCCATAAAATGGTGAGGTACGAGGAAAAACCTAAATTGGAAAAAAACCTCGGACGTCCTTGGCCTAACAATTCACTAAGTACGGTATGAATTTTACAAAGACTCGATAAGAGAACTTACACAATCGACTCGACTCCCTTCAAGCCTTGACGCGCTCCTGCGATCTTCAACCTCCGCCTAGCGAATAATCCCAAAGTCCACCGAAACCTTGGAATCCACCATTTGATACCAAGCAACCATCAACCACACATGGTGCCTTTCACCATGTGAGAATGCCGCAGCAAAACAAAAGCTTCTTCTTCTTTGAGGGATGTAGAAGCAAACCCAAACTCTTTTCTTCTTGGGTAGAAAAGTGAACCCGGTGCCAAAATACTCCAAGCAAATAATATAAATGTAAGAGGTTGGATAAAAACTAAAATAGTTGGGTGTATGTATTTTTGGTAGGAATTATTTCATGGATTCACAAAAACACAAAACTATGAAATTTTGATGTTGGGAAATTTTCTGTCCAAATTTCTCTCAAAGTGTGTTTATAAGTTATCAAAAGTTATTTTTTCAATGTTTTTTCTCACACCTATTAATTCTGCCAAAAGTTAGTGGGAAAAAGGAAGTGGGAACGTGGAGAAAAACTGCCAAAAATTGACAAAAAAAAATCCTGCCAGAAATCTCGTTCGAACGAACATCTAACGTTGTTCCAGTGGCCAAATGGGAAAAGTAGTTGGCAAACTCGTTCGAACGAAATTCTTGCTCGAACGACAAACTCGTAACGACAATTTCGAACGAAATATCAGAATGTTCATTTTTCAATTTCAAGCCCCAAAACTTTATTTTAAATAAATATTACACCCACTAAAAAATATTCCAAGTCTCCTACAAATATATAAAAGCATTCATACCTTTGGAGACTTGAGTGATGTTGATGACATGAAACATGGCAGTGAAACTCTATAATACCCCGCATTTTTTTTTATTGAATTAAAATTGAACAAATTGAAGAAAAAAAAACTATGCCAATATATATATTCGAAATGTTTAGAAATGAAAATTTAAAATGAATTAATTGAGATACAAATGTGCGACTTAAATATTAGAAGCGAATTAATGCATAAAAGGATCGAGAGGGTTAAATTTGGCGCAATGATATTTTTGTAAATAAACTAACCCTAGGTATAAATAGAAAAGAAGAGAAGAAGTCTTCATTCTTTCATTTCACAAAAGGGGGATAGGGTTTGGTAGAGAGAGAGAGAGTAAGAAGATAAGAAGCTAAGAGGATTTCAAGAGGATTTCAATTTCTCCATACAATCCAAGGCAAGTTCATAACCTATATGTGTATAATATGTATCTATAATAAAATTTCACATGAACATGTATTTGGATCCCTAAATTAATATGAAATTGATTTTAAAAATGATATGCAATGCATTAGGATCATCCTCCATGTAGATTCAAATGCAATAACATCATTATAGGGATTGAGTTGTAGAACAACCTCTTGAATTTGAGAAATCTAGAAAATGGAGTAAATCATCATATTAAAAACTGTTTTGAGCTATTTTGGTTTCAAAAATGGATGTTTCATCTGCATTTCCCGATAGAAAATCATATTCAGGACAACTTTGTAGTTTTAAGTTTTTCCAAAAACGGATCGGAAAAGCCTCAAATCAGTGTTTTAAAATTCTGCGCATAAAATTACCGTGAACAGGTCCGAACTGTATATGTTAGTTTCGGGTCTGTTTAAGGCAGGCTACGGTAGCGTGCTCGCATTTCCTTGTAGAAAATCACGTTATGAACAACTTTGTAGTTTTAAATTTTTCCAAAAACGGATCGAAAAAACCTCAAATCGGCGTTTCAAAATTTTGGGCAGAAAGTTGTCGAAAACAGGGGTGAATATTATATGTTAGTTTCAGGTCTATTTTATGCAGGCTATGGTAGCATGCTCCCGTTTCCTTGTAGAAAATCACGTTCCGAACAACTTTGTAGTTTTAAGTTTTTCCAAAAACGGATCGAAAGGGACTCGAATCTTCATTTTAAATTCTGGGCAGTATGTTGTTGAAATAAGAGTGATAATGTTTTTCATGTTGTTAGTAAGATAATTGTGGTGTTGTGACTAATATCCTAACTTGATGGAATACTTATGGTTATTAGGTATATATAACCTTGAAATGATTTGATGTTGAATTAGTAAATTAATGATGGAAATTAAGTTATATTGTAAATAATGACTATTGTATAACTCGAGTAAGAGACTTGACACGATTGTATATATACATAAGCAAGAAATTGTTTTATATGTATATTGTCGAGTATACACTAGACTAGTCCTCTGATCGACGTAGGCACATGTTGAATGAAATTTTTTGTGATTGATGCGGTTAGGTTCCGCTCAAGTGCCGTGTCGGAGATAAACCACCGGAACCGGACACATGGTTGTAATGCGGGTCGAATAGAAAGACCTTGGAACGCCATGTGATTTAAGACTTAGTATGATTGCCCTTGCCATGTAATATTGGGGAATATTCGTGTGTAGGACTAGTGTTACGACTTGTTCCCCGGGGTAACGATAGTGACCCGATATGACTTGTTGTGTGAGATATTATGCTTGTGTCTTAAAGTAATATCCCGAATCGAGGCATTTGATATTATACTTGAACGAAATATTTTGATACGTTAAATACTGAAATGAGATTAATAATGATTAATCATGATACGGTGTGAGGCTACACGTTATTCGAGTTTGGGTTGGGTAGTCACGACATAGGAGCATTGACTGGGTAATTGAACAACTTAGTTACTGGAGACGAGTAATTACTAGTGTGCTTTCATTATAAGTACATCTTATAATCTTATAGCTTGTTTTCTTGCTTTGACGTTCGTCTATCTTGCTTTTTTCTCCTCTCCTATATATATAATATATGACAGGTCCTCGTCCCACTGGACAATAGACTATGGAGCTTGATGAGATCATATCAATCTTAGGATTCTTGTAGTCGTGGAGTTATTCTATTTTAATTTATGTCGTTTGTTTCCCTTTTCTTAAGGGTGGTATCAGATATTAATATTACTTTGTTTATACTTGGAATCTAATAAAATTGTTGTATTATGCTTTCCCGTTTTTTTGTTGGGCCGCATGTATTGGCATTTTATATTTTCAGTTTGATATTACTGATGGATTATTACAGTTAATAGTTATGAGTTGGTTTCATTTGTTATATCTGTCATGATGTGATATGGTTACACGTATGAAAGTGTACATGTTTACTTTACTGCGTTTATTTGAATTCTGCTTCTAATGCCAACATATTGACGCTCCGCTTTAATTTAATTGGGCGTAGCTAACCGAATTAGATATAAAAAGCAGGGTTGTCACAGTTGGTATTAGAGCATGGTTTTAGAGCCTTTAGGGATCTGAGGGCGTCCGTTACGTTTTTCGCGCATCGTTTCTTTGATACTTAGAGCCTTACAACTAGGTTTTGTATTCTATGACTTCGGAAAAAAAACCAAACCACTGATTCGACACGACCGACTATGAGTCCCCAAGTGTATAGGAGGGGTTCCTTGTTTGGATTTCTCTTGCGAGATGCTCCACGCACGAAGGTTTACTTTTATCGGGAGTTAGGACTTTTCGCATGAGATTTCCATCACTTTAAACTGTTGCAACCAATTATATAAGTGATATATATTTTGAACTTTTCCTTCTAGTTCTCATACTCTGTGTTTACTCTCTTCAGATGAGGAGACGCAGCGGTAAACTGGCAGGAGCGGCAGGATGGGCGGTGGCTCAGGAGCAGCCGCCCCCACCCGTACAGGGGACGGGAGGAGATTTGTCTCAGGCCGATTTGATGGCTATGGCATAGGTTGTAGCTACAGCAGTAGCAGCATCATTTTCGGTGCATCCCGCGCCCGCACCAGTGCCAGTGCCATCACCAGCACCAATACCGCATGTTGTCATTGCACCACCTATAGTGACTGAGCCGGAGCCACAGGTGCCAGTAGTTATGCAACCCACATGGGCATCTATTGTGAGTGGATTTGAGAAGAGACGTCCCTCTTCATTTGCTGATGATGTGGGTCAGTTGGAGGCGCTTCAGTGGAAGCGAGATATATGTAGACATTTGAGACTAGTTGACTCTACAGAGGTGCAGAAATAGATTTTAGCTACCTTTCGTTTGACTGGGGAGGCGTTGTGCTGGTGGAAGTCCATTACTTCTACAGTTCAGAGGGATGTCATGCCTATTGCTGATTTTTGGGCTCGTTTCGAGGCGAAGTTTGTACCTCTCGCACAACGTATGGCTTTGAGGAGAAGGTTTGATACCCTAAAGCAGACTAGTTCAGTTTTTGAGTATGAGCGAGAGTTTATCTCATTGGTAAGTTTTCTCCCAAGGTGCAGGCAGATGATGCTCTGAAGACTCAGAGGTTTATTGAGGGTCTATCTTGGCCAATTCGGGGGTTCTTACTGGCGAATCCATCGTTTGACTGTTATGAGGTAGCGGTGAATGTAGCATTGCATCACTGTAATGATCATTCTGAGCATGTGGTGGGAAAATAAGGGGTGATAGGCCTGCAGGGTAGGCCCCATGAGGTTGTAGTTGTAGGCAAGCAGGGCCCACAGGGGGCAACAGTCAGGAGGCTATCAGGCCAAGCAGTACAGAGGCCGTCACCATGGGCAGCAGGCCTAGGGCCAGCAGGGTCAAGCCATTCAGGCCAATCCGGTTCAGACCATTCCAGGTCAGGGTCACCCGCAGCAGAGCGAGGGCCAGAGAGGGCAGGGCCACCAGGGTCAGGGTGTGACAGATCAACACCGGGCCAATAGGCCCAACATCGGAGCTTTGGTGCAGCAGGCATGAGATGGGGGTCCTATTATATTCTTCCAGTGTGGAGAGACTGGACATATGAGGAGGGCTTATCCCCGAGGACAGGCGCAAGGAGATAGAGCACAGCAGCAGGTACTCCCACCACCACCTCCACTATTTACGGCGTTGCCAATGGCAGCAACACCACCAATTCAGCCACAGTTGTACCGTGGGCGTGTATATGACGTTTAGCCTTTTCTGCCGCAGGTGCGATGACATGCGATTCAGGGTATGTTTTATGTTTATAATTCTCATGTGAGAGTACTTTTTGACACTGGTGCATCACACTCGTTCTCCAGTTATGGGTTTGCTAGGACATCGGGGATGATATACGTTGCAGAGGCGATAGTTGCCCATGTGAGTACACCTTTGAGTTGTACGAACCTTCGCCACGTTTATAGAGGGGTCGCAATTGAGATCGGGAGGCTTCACTTCTCTGTCGACCTTATTTTAATTGAGATGTGTACCTACGATGTGATTATAGGGTTTGATTGATTGTATGCATATCATGCCCAGATTGACTGTCGTGGGAGTGCGATCACATTTTCCATTCCTGGTCAAGAGATGTACCTAATAGCATTGCCTGGTCTAGAGGGTGGAGCTAGAACACATCTGTTTTACATCGAGGAGGATTTTCTTGATGGGGTGTCCATTTCTTTAGATACGATCCCTATAATGAGGGAGTTCGTGGACTTCTTCACTGAGGTTCCTGGTTTACCTCTAGCTATTGAGATAGAGTTTTTCATAGAGTTATCACCGACCAAGAGACCAATTACTAAGGCCCCGTACCGTATAGAACCCATATAGATGAAGGATCTTAGGGAACGAATTCAGCAGCTGTTGGTCCAAGGTTTTATCCGTAGGAGTATCTCGCCTTGGGGAGCTCCAGTGCTCTTTGTGAAGAAAAGGGATGGCTCACTTCGATTGTCCGTCGATTATCGAGAGATGAACAAGGTGACGATTCGGAACAAGTATCCGTTACCTCACATTGATGATATGTTCGATCAGTTGAGGGATGCTTCATTATTTTCAAAGATTAATTTACATTCCGATTATCACCAGTTGAGGATTCGGGAGGAAGATGCCCCGAAGACAGCGTTCCTGACTCGATATAGTTCGTACGAGTTTCAGGTCTTGTCGCTCGGCTTAACCAATGCGCCTGCAGTATTCATGGATTTGATGAATCGTGTATTCAGGCCATACTTGGATCAGTTTATTACTGTGTTCATTGACGATATCCCGATCTAATCACGGTCCGAGGAGGACCATGTCGAAAATTTACGATTGGCTTTTAAGACCTTGAGAGAGCATCAACTTTATGCTAAGCTCTCCAACTGCAGGTTTTGGCTGCGAGAGGTGCACTTTTTGGGCCACATTATGACGAAGGCTGGGATTGCTGTCGATCCTAGCAAGGTTACTGCTGCTGTCGAGTGGTGGCAACCCACTACGCCGACTGAGATTCAGAGTTTTTTAGGTCTAGCGGGTTACTATCGGAGGTTTATTCAGGGCTTCTCGAAGATTGCGAGTCCTCTTACCCATTTGACAAAGAAGGGTGTTACTTTCGTCTGGAGTTCAGAGTGTCAGGAGGCATTCGAAACTTTGAAGGATAAGCTTACGTCAGCGCCAGTCCTTGCATTGCTAAAAGCTGGGGTTAAGTACCACGTGTACACTAATGCATCATTACAGGGGTTAGGAGCTATTCTGATGCAGGAAGAGAAACTGATTTCCTATATTTTGAGGAAATTGAGGCCTCATGAGGACCGTTACCTGACTCATGACTTAGAGTTAGCGATGGTTGTTTTTGCGTTGTATTCATGGAGACACTACTTACTTGGGGAGAAGCTTACGTTATTCACCGACCATAAGAGTCTTCATTACTTGTTCTCTCAGAAGAACTTGAACATGCGACAGAGTAGATGGGTGGAATATGTGAAGGACTACCAGTTTTCCATACAGTACCACCCGAGTAAGGCAAACGTGGTTGCTGATGCTTTGAGCCAGAGACCCGCAACGTCATTGTTTGCCTTGGATGTGGAGGAGAGTGTTTAATTTCCAGGTGTTTAGAAAGCGCAGTGGAAGGAGCTAGGTAGCCTTGATTTTGGCAGAGCATTTATGGGGACTGTATCTATATCAGTTTATATGGTTGAACGGGTTATGAAGGCCCAGTCTTCTGATGACTTTTGTCAGGAGAAGGTGAGGCATTGATGTCTGGGGGCATTCAGGATTTCTCAATTGGTTCTGAGGAGGACTTCGTTATCAGGGACAGATTGTTGTGCCGAATGATATCGAGTTGCGGAAGGCCTTATTATCTGAGGCGCATGGATTTAGATTCACTGTTCAACTCGGAGGTGATAAGATGTATCAAGATATGCACAATATGTATTGGTGGGTTGGGTTAAAGCGTGATATAGCCGAGTTTGTCTCAAAGTGTTCCACTTGTCAGCTTGTAAAGGTGGAACATCAGAGACCTGGAGGGGAGTTGCAGCCGTTGTCCATTCCCGAATGGAAATATGAATGCATCTCCATGGATTTCATTATTAGGTTGCCAAGATCGCAGCGCGGTCATGATTCTATTTGGGTCATCGTCGACAGACTAACAAAGGTGGATCATTTCCTTCAAGTGAGGACGGATTATACGGCAGCACAGTACGCCACGATGTTTATACACGAGATTATGAAGTTAAATGGGGTACCGCGTGATATCGTGTCCGACCGTGGCAGTGTCTTCATCTCGCACTTTTAGGGCAGACTTCAGGAGGCGATGGGAGTTCAGTTGAGTTTGAGTACCGTATTCCACCTTCAGTCTGATGGTCAGACGGAGCGGGTGAACTAAATTTTGGAGGACATGTTGCGAGTTTGTGTGTTGGACTTCAAAGGTGTTTAGGATATGCATTTGCAACTGGTGGAGTTCGCATACAATAATAGTTATCAACAAACTATTGGCATGACACCATACGAGGCTTTATACAGCAGGCCTTGTCGATCCCCTACATGTTGGTTGGAGTTCGAATAGCACCAGATGCTGGGTCCGGATATTGTTAGGGAGACCTTAGAGAAGGTTGACTTGATTCGTGCACGGATGAAGACCGCGTAAGATCGTCTGAAGACTTATGCTGACATAAGGCGGAGGAAGTTAGAGTTCGCCGTTGGGAACCAAGTGATGTTAAGGGTCTCACCCATGAGAGGCATTTTTCTCTTTGGTGCCAAAGAGAATCTTTCACCGCGATACGTGGGTTTGTTTACAGAGTTGGACAGGGTGGGACCGGTTGCTTACCATTTAGCCCTACCTGACCATCTCCAGCAGGTACATGATGTTTTTCATGTATCCATGTTGAGGAAGTTCTTACATCCCGAGGACTCACACCTACACATAGATTTAGATGGGGTTGAGTTGCATCCCGATGGGAGCTACGAGGAAAGGCCGGTCAGGATCCTAGATCGTCGTGAGCAGTAGTTGAGGTCAAAAGTCATTCCTCTTGTTCGTGTTATGTGGAGTAATCATAATGAGTCTGAGGCCACTTGGGAGAGAGAGGAGGACTTACAAATTAGTCACCCAAATCTGTTCATAGAAGGTACGTGCGAAACTACCTTACTTGACATGAATTGATTTGTTTTATTTCGAATTTCGAGGACGAAATCCCGTTCGTAGAGGTGGAGAATGTAATACCCTGCATTTTTTTATTGAATTAAAATTGAACTAATTGAAGAAAAAAAAACTATGCGAGTATAAATATTCGAAATGTTTGGAAATGAAAATTTAAAATGAATTAATTGAGATACGAATGTGCGACTTAAATATTAGAAGCGAATTAACGTGTAAAAGGATCGAGAGGGTTAAATTTGGCGCAATGGAATTTTTATGAACAAACTAAACCTAGGTATAAATAGAAAAGAAGAGAAGAAGTCTTCATTCTTTCATTTCACAAAAGGGGGCTAGGGTTTGGAAGAGAGAGAGAGTAAGAAGAGAATAAGCTAAGATGATTTCAAGAGCATTTCAATTTCTCCATATGTGTATAATATGTATCTATAATAAAATTTCACATGAACATGTATTTGGATCCCTAAATTAATATGAAATTGATGTTAAAAATGATATGCAATGTATTAGGATCATCCTCCATGTAGATTCAAATGCAATAACATCATTATAGGGATTGAATTGTAGAACAACCTCTTGAATTTGAGAAATCAAAGAAATTGAGTAAATCGTCATATTAAAAACTGTTTTGAGCTATTTTGGTTCCGAAAATGGATGTTTCGTCCGCACTGCCCGATAGAAAATCATATTCAGGACAACTTTGTAGTTGTAAGTTTTTCCAAAAACGGATCGGAAAAGCCTCAAATCGGTGTTTTAAAATTCTGCGCATAAAATTACCGTGAACAGGTCCGAACTGTATATGTTAGTTTCGGGTCTGTTTTAGGCAGACTACGGTAGCATGCTCGCATGTCCTTGTAGAAAATCACGTTCCGAACAACTTTGTAGTTTTAAATTTTTCCAAAAACGGATCGAAAAAATCCCAAATCGGAGTTTTAAAATTTTGGGCAGAAAGTTGTCGAAAACAGGGGTGAATATTATATGTTAGTTTCAGGTCTATTTTATGCAGGCTATGGTAGCATGCTCACGTGTCCTTGTAGAAAATCACGTTCCGAACAACTTTGTAGTTTTAAGTTTTTCCAAAAACGGATCGAAAGGGACTCGAATCTACATTTTAAATTCTGGGCAGTATGTTGTTGAAATAAGAGTGATAATGTTTTTCATGTTGTTAGTAAGATAATTGTGGTGTTGTGCCTAATATCCTAACTTGATGGCATACTTATGGTTATTAGGGATATATAACCTTGAAATGATTTGATGTTGAATTAGTAAATTAATGATGTAAATTATGTTATATTGTAAATAATGACTATTGTATAACTCGAGTAAGCGACTTGACACGATTGTATATATACATAAGCAAGAAATTGTTTTATATGTATATTGTCGAGTATACACTAGACTAGTCCTCCGATCGACGTAGGCACATGTTGAATGAAATTTTTTGTGATTGATCCGGTTAGGTTCCGCTCAAGTGCCGTGTCGGAGATAAACCACCGGAACCGGACACATGGTTGTAATCCGGGTCGAATAGAAAGACCTTGGAACGCCATGTGATTTAAGACTTAGTATGATTGCCCTTGCCATGTAATATTGGGGAATATTCGTGTGTAGGACTAGTGTTACGACTTGTTCCCCCGGGTAACGATAGTGACCCGATATGACTTGTTGTGTGAGATATTATGCTTGTGTCTTAAAGTAATATCCCGAATCGAGGCATTTGATATTATACTTGAACGAAATATTTTGATACGTTAAATACTGAAATGAGATTAATAATGATTAATCATAATACGGTGTGAGGCTACACGTTATTCGAGTTTGGATTGGGTAGTCACGACATAGGAACATTGATTGGGTAATTGAACAACTTAGTTACTGGAGACGAGTAATTACTAGTGTGCTTTCATTATAAGTACATCTTATAATATTATAGCTTGTTTTCTTGCTTTGACGTTCGTCTATCTTGCTTCTTTCTCCTCTCCTATATATATAATATATGACAGGTCCTCGTCCCACTGGACAATAGACTATGGAGCTTGATGAGATCATATCAATCTTAGGATTCTTGTAGTCGTGGAGTTATTCTATTTTAATTTATGTTGTTTGTTTCCCTTTTCTTAAGGGTGGTATCAGATATTAATATTACTTTGTTTATACTTGGAATCTAATAAAATTGTTGTATTATGCTTTCCTGTTTTTTTGTTGGGCCGCATGTATTGGCATTTTATATTTTCAGTTTGATATTACTGATGGATTATTACAGTTAATAGTTATGAGTTGGTTTCACTTGTTATATCTGTCATGATGTGATATGGTTACACGTATGAAAGTGTACATGTTTACTTTACTGCGTTTATTTGAATTCTGCTTCTAATGCCAACATATTGACGCTCCGCTTTAATTTAATTGGGCGTAGCTAACCGAATTAGATATAAAAAGCAGGGTTGTCACAAACTCGACAATGATGTTCTCTTGATAAGTAGGCCGAAACGTGTTCAGCTCAAAAGTGTCATAGGCTTGAAGGATACACAAGAACACTATCCTATGACTCAAATATTTTTGTCCGAAATTAAACCAAAACTACAAAGGACTCAATTGGAAATTTATGTCCTTACAAATCTCCCCCTTTGGCTATTCCGGGACAAAAACCAAAACAAAATCCTAAAGGACCGTCAAACTCTACTAGAATAAAAAACTGCCCACCCAAAAATAAAAAAATACAAGCTTGACTAAAAAATCTAAGGGTCGTTACTATCTTTGCCGATGAAAGTTGCCACTAGAATAATTCCTGCACACTTAGGCAAAACATTATATGCATAGGGAATATCAAAAGTGTAGACGCAATTAAAATAAATACTCCTCCTAAATTAATTCTCCCCTTGTATCCACTATGATGTACCTAAGAAGGTCGCGACTCCCCCTAAGTTAAATCTCCTAAAGTAAAGGATAAAAACCGTTTCTCCTGCTTTTTGTTCCGGAATAGACAAAGGGTTAGGAATTAATTAATTAATCACTCATTCTCCCCCAATCTAACTAAGTACAATTTCCCCCCCTAAAAACTACATAACGGATATAAATATGGAAAAACAAGTAACATGATTGTGCATAAAATGAGAAGAACATTAAAGCATATGGGCAACAATAAAAGTAACTAATCCAAAATAAATAAATAGATACCAACATATGAGGAAAAAAATGATACCAATTTGACAAATATGATACTAAGCATGTGATATCAAACAAAATTCGAAATGATGAATACCAAATGTGAATTAAAAGCATGAATGGACTAGCTAGACATGGTAAAGACTAAAAAAAAAAAATACCGTATATATATATATACACAATGAATAGCACTAATGAACATGCACATATACATAGGTATAAACACCACACAGGACATAAAATACATTAAGCTTTTCACACTCATATGGCAAAAATGTGTCCAAAAATATGTGGTAAACTGAAGTGTAGGGGTGTGAACTAGTAACAATTAAATTTCGACCCAATCACTTAAAACATGTTCATGGAGTTCTCATTTGATTGCAAAATTTTATCAGATTTAGATATAGCCTCATGTAATAATATAAATTTATCTCAATGAACGAACATACACCATGCCCATAAGCCTAGAATTTTGATGATTCTACAAACCAATAGAGTCATGACAATATAAGCTTAACTAGGATTCAAAGTCATTGTGCAAACCCGTTAATCTATCCAACCAAACTCCTCATTATTTTATTTTTCTTTTCTTTTGAACATATTAACTAAAAAATTTCGGCATTGGTAAATATTCTTTTTAATGCCATATTTTTAAGGCCTAAAATTCAATGGTGGCTTTTCATGCAAAGTAATTTTGTCTTTTGCAACCCGATTCCATTGATAAACTACTACACCGGATAAACATATGTTCTATTTTTTTTAAATTCGTGAAACGGTTATTACATGCACAAATCCTCCATAGTCATGGCAAAATGTAGATGACTAAATTGATGGGAGAACATCTCACTTAGCTCAAATATACATGTGACGATTAAATTTCAAATGAGCTCGTGCATGTGTGAATAGAGGCATATAAAAATAGATTCCATTAAGCAACACAAAATTCAACTACTCCATGTAAGCATGGTAAATAACATTTTAAGGATTAACAATCTTAATCAAAAGTTCTAGCCCCATGGAAGCGAAAAGGAAGGGATTCAAACGCAAGTATATGCCACATAAAGTGTGTCAAACTACAATACACACAAAACAAAAAAAAATTTGAGTCTTTGAAAAAAACAATTGACCAAAAAAAAAAATATATATTTACTCAAAAAACAAACAAAATCTTTTTGTATTTTTCATTTCATGCAAACTAGAATGAAAGAAATATAATATAAAAGATAAACAAAAATCATAATTCTTGCATGAGGTATGTGATAAAGCAATGACTAGAAAATGATAAACAAGCATACAATAAGCATGATAATATAGCGTGAAGCACAAAAGCTAAAGTATGCAAACAACTAACACATTCAACCTTTAGATTTTGCATGGGAGGTATCGTGTGAAAGTAAATGAGAATAAAAAATCCTATTTTTTAAAGCCACCAAGTCGGATCTCCTAACCCAAACTAATGATGAATGATGGTCTCGAGATATATAAATCTTGGCTACATCGGTTGCCTTACGTTGGGATTTTCTAGGACCTCGTTTAAGATCAAAACAAAACTTCTTAAGATGACCTTTTCGACCACAATGTGAGAACCTAAAGACTCGATGAAAAGACTTACCCAAGGAATGATCTATAACATTGTTCCTAGAGGATTATCCTAAAACATTATTTTTGGCTTTATGAGTAGACTCATGGTAAGTATCGAAGCCTAAACCACACGTATCATTTTTAATTTGGACTGTTCCTAATATTTTATCTAATTTTTTCGAATGACACTCCAAATCAAATTTGACTTTACTAGAGTCTTTTAATTTATTTTCTAAATCTAAAATGTGAGGCTCTAATAAAACATTGCGCTCTTCAAGCACGAGAAGCTCCTTTTTCAAGGATTCCATTAACCCCTTAAGGCTATCTCTTTCACTTTCAACATAAACAAGCTTATCTCGAAGAACTCTCTCTCTTATTCTAAGGTCATCAATCAACTCACTCTCATCAACGACCTTGGCACGCTCTTTTAAACTAGCTTCTAACTTCAAATTTGCTCTTTTTAATTTAATAGATTCTTCATATAATTCTCTAAATGAAAATTGAAGTTCACTCTCATCAACCTCCTCATCACTTTCACTCTCTCTCTCTACTCTCACTACCATCATCTTTTTTATCTTCACAAACAAAGGCCTTGGAAGTGTCATGTTTCAAGGTGTCATCGTCGGACAATATCTCACACTCACTAACATGACTAGCCATGAACGTAGTAAAGTTGCGCTCAATGGGGGAAGCGGTTTCCTCTTTCTTATCACTATCACTAACGGTAGCATTATATGAAATAGGTTTTTACCCTCTTTCCTTAGTTTAGTGGGGCATTCAAAAGCCCTATGGCCATAACCCTCACAACAGTAACACCTATTAGACTCGTCCCTATTAAGGTCTTCATTAAAAATTTTAGGGATCTTTTCGGCTTTGTCATGCTTAGAATTTTCAAATTTTTTAAAATCATTTTTAAATTTATCTTTGTTAAATTTAAGAAATTTATGAAACTTCCTAGCAAACATAGCCATATCTTCTGAGTCACTATCACTCTCATCAACCACAACTTGTTTTTCCTCCTTTCGGGCATTCAAAACAATGCCCTTATCAATTTTCTTTTCATTTTTGGAGGGGAACATATCTAGTTCATAAGTTTGTAAATCACCTACTAGTTCCTCAAGTTTGGTAGAGTTCAAGGTGGGTAAAGAATTTAAAACGGTCACTTTAGGGATAAATCTCTCTGGTAAGGAGCTTAAAATTTTCTTTACAACTCGGTATTTGGGTATTTTCTCTCCCAAATTAAAAGATGAATTAACTATATCGGAAAGTCTAGCATAAAATTCATCAAATGTTTTTTTTCATTCATTTTGATGGTTTCAAATTGTGTGGTAAGGTTTTGGAGTTTCTAAGCCTTAACGACACTAGTTCCCTCGTGAGTGAGTTGTAATATATCCCAAGCTTCCTTAGCGGTTTCACATGTCATGATATGTCGGAATTCATCCGGTATGACCGCCCTAAACAAGGCATTTAAACCTCTGGAATTAAAATTAGCAAGTTTAAATTCATTCTCACTCCATCTATCTACGGGTTTGGGAACACGTTCATTTTCAACTAAATATGTAGGTGGAGACCACCCATTCACGACAGGCAACCAAACGCTCTCGTCGATATACTTTAGTGCCGATTTCATACGCGCTTTCCAATATGCATAATTGGAACCATCGAAAATGAGGAATTTTAAAATTGGGAAAATTTTCATTTTTAACAAAAAAATATTAAAAAAGACCTTAAGGCAATAAATTAGCGCTCCGGCTTTGATACCACTTGTTGGAACACTAGGACCCCCAATTTCAATTTTATAAATATGAATTTCCTTTAATGCGGAATAAAGATGGTTCAACACACACAAATGACAAATTTTAATTTCTTAAAACAAATTAAAATTAAACACTACAAAGTCAATTAAAGTAAACACACAGACACTTTAAATTCACTCAAACCAAATTAATTTAATTATCAAGTTTAAAAAAATTAGACAAGACTATTATCCAATTAATTTAGTACCAACTTGAATTCAATTAACTTAAACTAAATTTAACCAAATAATTAAACATGCACCATTTTAATCAAGAATGCGAATTAAACCCAATTTTATCTTTTTACCCTAAGTATGCGTTCTAGGCGATTTTTGAAAAAGATAAAATAAATTCACAATCCCACAACCCGGTGATGTACGAGGAAAAACCCAAATCGGGAAAAACCTCGGACGACCCTGGCTTAACACATTCACTAAATACAGTATGAATTTTACAAAGACTCGACAAGAGGACTTACATAATCGACTCGACTCCCTTCAAGAATTGACGCGCTCCTTCGATCTTCAACCTCCACCTAATGAATAATCCCAGAGTCCACCGGAACCTTGGAGTCCACCAATTGAGACCAAGCAACCATCAACCACACATGGTTCCTTTCACCATGTGAGAATGCCGCAGCAAAACAAAAGTTTCTTCTTCTTTGAGGGATGTAGAAGCAAACCCAAACTCTTTTCTTCTTGGGTAGAAAAGTGAACCTGGTGCCAAAATACCCAAAGCAAATAATATAAATGTAGGAGCTTGGATAAAAACTAAAATAGCTGGGTGTATGTGTTTTTTGTAGGAATTATTTCATGGATTCAAAAAACACAAAACTATGAACTTTTGATGTTGGGAAATTTTCTCTCAAAGTGTGTTTAGAAGTAATCAAAAGTTAGTTTTGAAATGTTGGTTCCCGCACCTATTAATTATGTCAAAATTTAGTGGGAAAAAGGAAGTGGGAACGTGGACAAAAACTGCTAAAAAAATTTCCCGCCAGAAATCTCATTCGAACGAAAATCTCATTCGAACGACCATCTAACGATGTTCACGTGGCCAAATGGGAAAAGTCGTTGGCAAACTCATTCGATCAAAATTCTCGTTCGAACGACAAACTCGTTCGAACAACAATTTCGAATGAAATGTCAGAATGTTCTTTTTTCAATTTTAAGCCCAAAAACTTTATTTTAAATAAACATTACACCCATTAAAAAATATTACAAGTCTCCTACAAATATATAAAAGCATTCATACATTTGGAGACTTGAGTGATGTTGATGACGTGAAACATGGCACTGAAACTTGGGAATGATTTTCTCTTGATAAGTAGGATGCAATGTCTTCAACTCAAATGTGTCATAGGCTTGAAGGATACACAAGAACACTATCCTATAACTCAATGTTTTTGTCCGAAATTAATCCAAAACTACAAAGAACTCCATTGGAAATTTGTGTCCTTACAGCTCCTTTAACTGAATTCTTCGCTCTTGCAATTTTGCTGGATCCATCCAATGAGGTGGAATTGTGATAGGAAAGATGCCTTGATTCACCTATATAGAAAATCCACCTCTTATCGTGGTAGTAACCCCGAGGAGATCATCTGAGAATATATTGGAAAACTCTCGCACCACGCGATATTCTAAAATCATACCATCCGTCTCATCATGAGCAACCAAGATACTTAACCATCCAAAATACCATTTATACTCGCGAACTATAGAAATCTTGCAAAGATAATCGATGCCCGTCTCGCTGCTAAAGTGATGGTGAGACCCGTCTAGAAGTGATACTAGGACATTTTGTTAATGATATTCAATGGTAGATTGAAAACATGACAAATAATTCATACCATGGAGTACCTCAAACACTTCCATGTCCATGAAAATCAAATAATACTCTAAGACATAATCTCCGACCATGATCAGACATCCATGACATACCATATCAAGGACTATTTTGGTACCGACTAGAAGCCCGATAAAGATAGAAGGACGAAATTGGTCCACCTTTAAACCCTAACTAAAAGCTAAGGAACTCGATATGAAAGAATGTGATGCGTCATAATCAAGTAATGCTTTAAAACAAATATTATACAGAAGAATCATACCTTCCATCACCGAAGGATCACCAAAAAATGCAGCATACTGATATTCAACGTAAGCTCACTCAAGGTTGAACCCGCTACCCTGGATGCTGGGCACTGACTTGGCCCATGCTTATCCTATCCCTGGCTTGGACTTGAATCATCCCTCTATGACTCATGGGTTGCTGATTACCTGAAGGGAACTGTTACTGCTTAGTAGGGCATGTATAATAGGAACTTCAACCTGACACAAAATTAATAGGCGGTTAACTTCCCTGGTAATTTCTCGAAGCTCGCTATGGGGAATCCCTTTTAAAATAACATGGGGCCCCATAAGAAAAAAATTCCTCTCAATGGGAATTATTGGGATCTAATAACTAGTGCACTGGGTTGATGAATAACCAAGCCCCATGGTTGCCCTAATCTTTACGAAGAAGCCTCGAGCCCTAGTTTAGGACTTCTTATGATCGCTTGACTTGGACCCATTGGGATCTCTTTTATTCTCCCAAATAGATTTTCTATCTTAAGCATCAAGCTCCAATCATATAGCCTTATTCATTGCAGTCCTGAAATCGGGTAGATTCAAGCCTAATATAATTCGTCGAATATCCAGGTTGAGACCCTAAACCAATAGTTTCATTTTCTATGCTTCGTATTTCTGCACGGCATCAATGTACTTGCACAAAATTTTGAACTTTTCCAGATACTCACTTACTGAAGTATTTCCCTGAATAAACTAGGAACTCATCCTTCTTGGCATCCTTAAATTTTTGTAGAAAGTACCTATCGAGGAAGGCAACCCTGAAGCCGTTCCAGTCAATGGTCTCAGTAGTGCTAGAAGAGTAGGAGTTCCACCAGCGCTATGCTTGTTCTGTGAGATGGAACATAGAAATTTTGACCTTGTGCACTCCTGGAACATCCAGTATCTCCATTATCCTTGTGACTTTATCGAGCCACTTCCCCGTTAAAAGTGGATGGATGCAACCTCCTGAACTCTTTAAGTATAGAGCTAAAGGTGGTTCTCTCGATAGTCCCATTGCATTTTGCCCACTCCTGATGCTTAAGGGAGTCGGTGAGTTGGCGCACAACCTACTCCACGCGTCTATGTTCATTAGTTCCCAGCCCACTAGCAACGTCACGTCATGGAGGCATCCACATAATAATGGACAATTTAATACATAATTATAAGAACTAAAGGTGATAGCAGAAGATATTTAAACATTAACTAAAGCATTAAATATGCGAAAACATAAGAGAAAAGCGTATAAAGAAAGCATAAACACTCTGTCACACCTGAGGATCCCATTACTCTGATACCATTTGTGAAGCCCTGACCCAGTTTTGGGTCACCATAGGGTCAACCCGCATAGAGTCAAGGAGATTAAAGGGGAGGAGGAAAGTCTATTTTATTTTATTTAAGAAAATCCTTTAATTTTGTCCATAATTAAGAATATAAATTGTCGATTTTAACTTGAGGAAATAAGTGATCACTTTAAGTAGTTCGTTAATTTGCAAGAATTGCTTATGAAAATCCAATTTACTCCACAATACTAATTAAATAGGAAATAAACCACATGCATCCTATATTATTACAAGTTATGGCCACATGCCTGAATAAAATGTTCAATAGTCCCAAATTTATCAAAGTTACAAACCATGATTTTACTTATATGAGAGAGTTTTAAAAATTTTAGTTGCCTTCTGGGGCCTTATTAGCGTCCTATTTGCTATCCCGGCTCGATGTACCTAGGGGTGGGGGTAGGGTTTTAACATAAAAAAGTAGGGGTGAGTGAATGCTCAGCAGAGTGGACAATATTAATCTATATGTTTTCTACAAAATACTATACATAGAACATGTATTTTAATCAATTTTAGAAAATGTTTAGCAATTTAGCTAGTATTAATGCAACTACCATGCGAAGCACCCGAGTGATGATCTCATACTCACACTCAACCAATTTCATCACCCTTTAATGGGTCTAGAGATTAATTATTTTATTTTATCCTTTAGTCTCACTTATCACATTTCATTAGGTTGTCATATTTGTACATTTCCAATCACAACCATTGTCAAATTCCATTTTTCATTATCTTATCACAAAATCTTCTAAATATCCGCATACTTTAACGGACTCCACACCGCCAGCTATGCTACCTTATGCTCTGACCAGTGATTTTGGGTCTTTCATCTCAGGGATCCTATCCTTCTTTAATTATCCCAGTGTCATCCGAGTTTAATTTAATGTGTGTTAACATTTTATCTAATATCCACATTATTTTAAATTTTTATAATTTTTCTCATACGAGAGTTTCAGTCATTCGTTCATTTCATCAACGTGCCATTTATTCTGTTTATCCATTTTCACCAAAAATCTGACCAATAAGGTTTAAGAGGTAGTTTGACCACTAGGACCCATTTTTGTTAAAATCACCAAATTTCACTATTATTATAATTTTTTGAAAAACATATTTAATTTCATCTTTGCATTAGAACTTAACCATTATCTTCCAAAAACATCTTTTTATTGATTTTCTGTCAAAAATCATGTTATCATTTTATGTTTTTCCATGTAAAATATAATTACTCATTCATGACAATTTTTAACCAAATGTCCATAACTTTGCCCTATTATCACATGTGACCCCAAATATTATTTTCATTCATTCTAATAATATTTAACACAATTTAGGGTTGTTTTTCTACATTTACTCATTTCATCATAAAAACCATTCTAATATGCTTAAAAAAGTCAAAGATATCATCATATGCCTTACTACGTGATTCTAAATGTGTGAAAGAGGATTTCAAGCCTAGAAATACCTCAAAATTCACTTAGAAAATTAAAATCATGGGTTTATATATATTTAGCATGCTTTCTTCCATTTTCAAGGTAAAAGCTATTCCAGAAATGTCTCCAATCGAGTAAATAGCTCTATAAATGAATGGATCAGATCGACTTGGAAAATGGAAAGATTTGTACAAGTTATACATTTTATCACCACTTTATTCAAAATCGTTAGTTATGAATATGTTAGATACCCATGACAAAAGAAAATCAAATAGTGATGTCCTACTCAATGAGAGGAAGAAAAAGTGGAACTACGAGCTGTGTAATGCCATAAATTTGTAAAAAAGACCCGTATAGGGTTTTGTCTTGTTAAAAACTCCATTTTATTGCGAGACTACAATATTTCATCAAATAACTTTATTTTAGGAATTATAAATGATCTAACATTCATCTTACATAATTTTCATAGCTTGAAAACCTTGAAACTTTTGAAGAAGAAAACTGTCCTTGGGTTAGAAGATGAACTTGAAAGAGAAGACTAGAAAGCTCCTACAAAACTCCTAAGCTCCAAGACTCTAAAAGAACCTTCAAATGACTTCAAAATTCCTCTCGACAATATTTGATCCACAACTTTATTCCTTCACCTAAGCTAGAAGATGGTAGAAAAGGGATTAGAAATGTTGTAAATTATGGTTTGGAGGTAGTGGCAAGGCTTGGTTATGAAAGAAAATGGTTGGAGAGGGATAAGATGGGTGTCAGAAACTTAGAGAGACAGAGATTTATGTTGAATATGGTGACGAAAAACACCTTCACCTCCTCCTCTTATAACCCAAATAAACCCATTTAAAATCATTTAAAACATCTCCCAAAACACACCAAACATGTTTTGTTCATCCAAGCCATCAAAAGTTGACATGTCACCTAATCAATGGTAATAAACGTGATAGCACACCAAAACCAATCGAATTGACCAATTTCTGCCCAGGTCGTTAGAACGAGAATGGGACCTTGTTTGAACAAGACTAGATTCTCATTCGATCAATACTTCGAATGACCTTCTAATGAGGTTGTGCACCCATACATAGGTGGGTCGTTGGCTTGTCGTTAGATGTCCATTTAGAACGAGGTGGGCTTTTCTTCCAAACCACCAGTATTCTCGTTCGAATGAGACAAAGACCTTGTTTTAATGACCTTAAGTTCATCTGATCTACCCATATTTCTTAAACCTCAACTTTCACCTAGTAAATTCCAAAATTAACATCAAGGAAAAAAGGGTACTTGGATATAAAGATAAAATCCCATGTAATAATAATCTAAATTCCAACAATTTCACATGCTTACAAATTACACGAGAAATGAATAAAATATCTAGTGTGGGTATTGCATAAGTTCATTCAAAATTATGCTTCAATTTAAAACCTCCTAGGAGGGTGATCCACCTTCTAAATGTTTGACAAAAGAAAGGAAAAACTCTCAAAGATTTCATCTCTACGTTCAATAGTGAAACACTTAAATTTATCGACTATGGCGAAAAAATGACAATGACATACGTCATTAATGGCCTCCAACCTAGAAAATTATACAATCACTTTTGAAAGATCCTCATCCACAATGAATGAAATTCTAAAAGAGGTGGGGAACCACTATTAGGCATTTGGGACATCTTTTAAGCTATCCTTTAAAAAACGTATAAGGGACTGCAAAATTTGGTTGTCCTTTATAATAACTCTAAAAGGACAACAATTTTTTGCCATCCTTTATAGCATAAGATACATAGTTTTAGGGACACTTTAAAATGTGTTATCCTTTATAATAACTCTAATAGGACAACATAATGCCTTCCCTTAAAATGCGACTCTAAGTGGATAACACAATGTTGTTCCTTAAAGTATTTCATTTCCCTCCACCATTTTATTTTTCCCCTCTCACTATAACTCTAAAAGGACAGCACACTATCATCCCTAATCTATATTATACCTCTAATACGGTATTATTAAAGGAGTTAATGACCTTTTAATATTTATTATCTTTAATGAGATTTTAATATTTACTATATTTATCTCTTTTATCCTGAATATTGTATTTTTTGAAACCAAATAAATCAAAAATCTCTTTGAAATAAAAAAAATGAATAGATTAAAAGTCTTTTGAAAAATAAAAAGATAATCCATTATAGACTCTATTAATTAATCTCTCGATCCAAACCAATATAGATTCAATTACTCTTTTTTTATCATTCTCTACTCAAATCACATTACTCAATGCTACTAATACTACTACATCTATAATCTTTTTTATTTCTAGAAAAAAGTTTTAAAAAAATCAAAAATTTAAAATTATTTTTATATAAATAAAAAATGTTTTTCGTTATTAAAACATTTTTAATGTTGTATTTATAGAAAAAACATTAATTTTTAATTTATAAATGACATAAAGTTTTTTTAACTAAAAAAAAATAAAAAATATGCATAATTTATTATACATAATACGTAAGGTTTTTTTGAAGTTTTTATTTATCAAAAATATTTTTAGAGTCAAAAAAATTTCTCAAAATTTAAAAATTGTTTTAATATAAATAAAAAAAAGTTTTGGTTGCAAAAACATTTTTAACGTTTTGTTTATAAAAAAAAACTTTAGTTTTGTATCTATAAATCACATATAGTTTTTTAAACTAAAAAAATAAAAATATGTATATATTTTTATAAAATACGTATAGTTATTTTGAAGTTCTTATTTACAAAAATACCTTTTATATAATAAAAGAATTTAAAAATAACAGACAAATTTAATTTATGAATAAATTTACCTTTTATAATGACTTTAAAATAAGATATTGAATTTATGATTGATGATACGAGAAATTGGCCACGAGGCCTTCTCCTACCAGCAAGTCAAGAGTCAAGTGTGTAATAAACAAGTAAAGAAAGTAAATAGAGAGAAGACAAGATATAGAGTGGTTCGGCCCCCAAAATGGGCCTACATCCACTGTGTTGCTCCATTCTCATTATGTGCATTGCATTGTACAATATAATCATGCCTAAATAGGCGTACAAGTATGAGAATAAGGGTGAATACATGGCAGTAACGGAGATTCCGGTGAGCCCGGGAGGTGGCTGTGATGTATATTGTGTCTCCAAGAGGTATGTTGAGGTATGTTGAGGTTGTGTAGAGAGAATCTGTATTGTAGAGCCTGCCCCGGATGGGTATGGAATCGATCCCCCTCCTTCTAGGTGTGGTCCTCTATTTATGAGGAAATGCGTTGAGTCACATGCCCTGAGCACGTGGCGTATTCTAAGTCTGCAGCAGTTGTGAATAAGGGGGTGCCGCACACCATATGGTGGAGTGCCGCGGCCTATAATGGACAGGGCCTCACCCTATGCCATCGGGTCATGAAAGGATCACGCCGAGTGAGTTCTGGTCGCGCCCTGAGTGGGGTTTGGCCGCGGCCTATATGACCTAAGGCCTGCAAACTGAGAAGAGTACATGCCGCGACAGGGTGCTATATTTGTACTATCAATAAGCCCCCAAGCCGTAGTGCTAAGGGAGATCAATTGGGACTGCGGCTAAGTAGCCTAGGTTCCGCGGTTCTTCCAAAGCGACGATTCGTCTTCCGCGCTCCCTTATATAAATTATTTCTGGCCGTGGACTTCATTACGTTTCCAAAACTTTTGAGAGCACATCGAGAGCGAAACTCTGCACTTTCTCTCTTGCATATTCCGGCAACCTTTCGAGGTGGTGTGCGGCGGTTCAAGGTGGTCTGAAGCTGATCATTGCAAGCTTCTCATTTTTAGGTGACTTTTCAACCACCATACTCTCGTAAATGCCTTTGAAATTTACAGTTTTCTTCCCTTTTGATATGATTTTGCTTTTTCTGATTCATTTGCTAGAAATCTAGGGTTTTGTTTGTACATTTTTCCCTTTCTCACATATGCTACATATGAAATATATACAACTGTTCTTGGTGTTCATAATCGAACTCTTCGTATTCTGTGAGTTTGATCCTAAAAATGATTAGAATTTAGATAATCAACTGTTTAGGATAGATTCCGCGGCATGATAGGATTTCGATACTCATTCCCGTGAACTGGTATGGTACTTCTGCGTCATACCGTGCCAAATGGCTGCGGTCCCTCAAATTATCATCCGCGGCATCAAATCACCACCCTTGTAGTCTCGAACAGCCTTCAAACTTCCATGAACCCAAGACACATCCATGTCAAATAACTGTAATTGCTAGTAGATCGAATTGACTCTAAAAATTTAGGAATGGCCATGGCCAGGAATGCCTTAAAGCAATTTTATCTTCTTACCGTGGCAGCTTATGTTCCACTGATATGGATGTAGTCGCGGCTAGTTGGGACAGTACGATCCCATAAGTAATAGAGTTTGCCCATTAATAACTGTTAGGGAAATAATGACGGATGCATTTTAAATACTTAAAAATATCCTTCTGTGGCTTCTTGAAGTCTTTTCCAAACCATATTGGTTGCGGCGCCTAACTGCGAACTCTGCTTTTCAGGTACTGCTGCAGTCATATGAGCTTTGACCCAGACGAGTTCCTGAGAGGCTTTTGGGCAAAGCATTTTGGGACCTCTCCCTCCGAGCTTACTTCCATGCCCCCTCTAAGATCAATAGGGCTTTACAAAATAAAAGATTGCCGAAACTGCGTGATAATTGACTCAGAATCCGCGGACTCTGCATCTGGAAAGGATTTCCAATCTCCACCGATGAAAGAGGAAGCCAACTGAAGTACTCATCCAATGGGTGTAGGAGACAGTGCCGCGGCTGTTAGAAATAACCCAGGAGGTATATCTGGGAGGGAAGAGAGACCCTTGGCCGCACTCGATATCCGCGGCTCGATGACCCAAGAATGGGTTGAGTAGGTGGCTGAGGCCTTCGAACTTCCAGAAAATTTGACGTGCTCAGCCCCTGCCAAAAACCAAAGACCGTGCACGGTTCTATCTGATGATGGAATTTACTTCCCTCCGCATGCCTTCATTTACGCGCTGCGTCTTCCTGTTCCAGTTCCTATCCGCCACCTTTTTCAGGCAATGAACCTGGCCCCAGCACAGTTGGACCCTAATGGCTGGAGAGCCATTCTCACCGCAGTTGTCCTTTGGGAAAACTTGTTCAAAAAGGACATCACGCCCGCGAAGTTCTTTCACTTCTACTGTCCAAAGGAGAACTTAGTAAAGTTCGCGGGCTACTACTACCTCTCTAGCCGCGGCAGGGACGAGACCCTTTACACTGGGAGACCGACCAGTGTGAAAAACTAGAAGGGGAAATATTTCTACATCTCCGACAAAGGCTGGGAGATGCACCCCGAGGAGAATGAAAGAGAGAAGACATATAGAATGTCGCGGCAGTGGGGGTATCCCTCAAAATTAGGTACAAGACTATAGCCGCGTCCTTTTATTTCACATGTAACTTCCACTAACCTTTGAATTGCCTTTTCTTTCTGCAGCCCTTGACAATCTGCACTTGAACAAGCGGTAGGAAAAAAGAGTTGCTGAGGCCGCAAAAGTTCCTGCTGAACACAAGAAGTTCAGCACACTTGTAACGTCAACAACCGTACTTGAAGCGGGATTTTTCCCAAACAAATCCATTCCTCAACAAATGGGCGCGGAAGGTAATTAATTGCACCATGACTTTTACTCCGCAGACATTTAATCTCTTGAACTCGAACTCATGCTATTCCTTTTCAGGTGAAGAAGTTGACAGAGAACTGCTAGCGGCACAACTAGCGGAGATGGATGAGGACGCAATTGTCCTAAATAATACGACGCGGAGCAGAAAGAGGAAGAGGTCCAAGGCCAAGGGGCCTGCCGCGGCCCCCTCCGGCGAAAATAATGTTGCCCCTGTCGTAGCCCCTGGCGAAAACACTACTGAACCTGCAGCGGATCAAATGGTTAACGAGAACCTTCCGCATGACCATTTTGATGATGACATAGGGGAAAACCTGGCCGCGGCGGGCTTTATGTCAACCGACGTGCCCCTTCAGTCATCCTCCCCTCCGCCGCCCAATGTTGTGGCGGTTAATGCGAACTTGCCACCTCCTCAATTCCGCAGAGAGTCTGGGCCTGATGGTAGACCAAGGCCCCAATTAAGACAACCTGATCCCAATTCTTCTTGGGACACTACCGGAAAGGCTGCGTGGAGAATGAAGCGAGCCTTGGATGCCGCGGACCTTGATAGGCTAGTGGGAGAATATCATGAAGATCTGGAGGACTGTGGCCTCCACAGCCTTCTGAGGGTACGTACCAGTTGTCATTTAACTTTTGCATCTCATATTTTTCTGTTTTTTCTAACGTCTTCTATTTCAGGCCGCAGATGTGATAGTGGTCCAGAAGAGGAAGTACGAGGCCTTGTACAGGTTGAAGGAGTCCGAGAAGAGTGCCCATGTCGCGAACTTGCAAGCTGTACAGACTTCTTCTTTTGAGGCAGGGAAGAAGGCTGCTGCCACGGCTCTTCAGGCAGCCTACATCGACCTTGAGAAAGCAACTAAGGCCAGAGAAGAAGCGGAGGATAATTTTAAGCAAGCCGCGAAATCTCTAAAATCCTCCCAAGCCCAAACTGCCGAAGCCGCCCGTGTCACGGAGATTTCAAATGCCAAGCTTGCCCTACTCCAGCAGAAATATGAAGAGCTGGAAGCCAAGTCCGCCCAAAAACATGAAGATCATGCCGCGGTAATGAAAAAGTTGGAAGTTGATCACGATGACGCCCTTCAACTAGCCATAGATCATGCCGTGGAGTCATTCAAAGGCTCCAAGGACTTCTTCCTTATCAATAACAGAGCATATCTCTGCGGCTACCAGGAGCTGCATCAAAGATTTATTAAGAGGTTCCCTGAGGCCAAGGAGGAGGTTCTTGCCTGGAAGTTTAGCGATGCCAAACATCAAGTGTGCATCGCTGAACTTAAGGCCATGGCAGAAGAGAGAGCAAGGCTCAGGGCTGAGGCAGAGGCTGAGGCAGCGGCTGCGGACGGAGAGACAGAGACTGCCACGGGCGGAGAAGAGGCTGATGATGATGACGCAGTCTCTTAATCTCTTAATTTCTGTATCATTAATACAGGGTTATGTCCCTCCTTTTTGTAATCTAACTTCTGTAGTGGCTGCGGCCTCCATCCTGTAACCTTTGGCTATTAATACCAAGGCTGCGGCCATGTTTTTACCACTGATTGACTGCCTGGTATTCCTTATTTTTTTACATTGCTTGCCATAATGAATGTTGTACGTAACTGCCTCATTTTTGAAAATGCATTCGTGCCTCGATAGACATAACGCTTTAAGTCCGCGGACAGAGATCCATTGCTTCGTAGTATGATTATTTGTCAACGTCCGCGCCCACATAAATGGTGCCATTTTACTCCCATATGATGACTGCTGCGTCACAAGGCCGCTGTGTGCAAGCCGCGGACCTTCATTATGCCGCGTCATGTAAACGTCTTCACTTGATTGTCGCGGCCTTGATTTCAAGGCTGGGACTTGCTGATTGCATGGGTCCCCAGCTTCTTTCATTGCACCTGGTTGTCTAAACCGTTTATCTTTTATCATCCCATAACCAACATGGAACATGTAGAGAAAGCCTTTCCTTATACTAATTTTTATAATTATCATTATATTTTAATAACTCTAAAAAGACAACATAGTATTGTCCTTTAAAGTAAAACTGGGATCGGTCACAAAAAAACCAAAAAAGTAACCTCACCAAGCCCAAACCCCTTTTATTGCCCCACCCCACCAAATGCACGCTCGTTAATTGCATCTCTCCACTCAACAATCTGTCTCCTCTCACCCGATCTCTTTCTCTCACCCGTTGTGATACCCCGCCCAATTAAATACCGGGTGATCAATCCTTTATTAAATTTAAAATAGAATGTTTAGTTGGTTCATTCTTAGCATCACTGTCGAAAAATATATATACTTTAATAATCACCTAGTAATTAATTAAGCTAGTGTCTGAAACGTTAATTAACTTGTAACCATTTAAACAATTGTTAATTCCATTAATTTTAAATTACTAAATCATTCACCATACACATCAATTAAAATAATACTGAATAGTAAACCAACAACTGAAATGAATAAGACCGGAATAAACGCTCCAGTTCAAAGTCTCAAAAACTAATAAACCATAATAATACTCAATTCGACTGAAATGAAATACTAAAGTATAATGAGTGCAATCTTTCTCACATAAATAAGAACTGAGGATGGGCGACACAAGCCCTAAATGGAATGACCAAACAGGAACTGGATGAAATGATTGTGGAAGCATATAATCACGAGGACCTGCAACTCCCACAGTAAAAGCTTGGCGTCCCTGTGGTTGGACGCCTAAAATAATTTCACAAGAGATGCGATTTTGCAAGAGACAGGTTAGAGCCCGAGTGTAAAAGATTTTAAAACAATTTAGCAAGTATTTAAAAATTGCAGTAAAGCAAATATTATATGCATGTTAGCTTTCCGAGAACTCACTTGAGATTCTTAACTCTCAACTATTGTGCACGCCTAACGTATCGCTAAACCATTCTAGTCATTGTCATCACACCTAACTAGATTGTAGACATAGATCCTCTAACTATCACTCGTACTAATAACCCGTAATCCCCCACATTCCTGCATTTACTATCCTGAGGAAGAGTTTCATAATAAGATTAAGTGTTCACATACTTAAGTTATTTAAGAATTCATTATCTTCATTAACTACAGTTTTTACGTAGTATATGATATCACAAGTATATATACATATGCATCACTATTTTATATATACTAATATGGCACCCCTAGACTTAGTTGATGTGCGTACGTACTCTGCTATCAAGTCTTGGTACATCCCGTACTAAATAAGGACAATCGGTTCAATATCTCTCTCGAACCATAAAAATACACATCACACATATTGGAGGCGAACATAGTCCTAAGTCTTTGAGATACGCACATACCTACGCACCCAAATGGACGTTCAATCCATTGTTCTCATGAATGGTATCTAACCAAAGCTCTATGTTCTGAGGTACCAATCAAAAATCCCCCCCAGTGGTCTCATCAAGATGAAACTGTCCTCTTTCATAACCTTCTGTGATATCAAGTAGCGTAGGTATATCATACACACAATAAATCACATATAAGTATTCACACATACCATTAAAATCAGTACGTATTTACACAACCCAAATATATATGGTATGTGTAGTATTCTTCTCATTACTACTTACAATATATTTATTAAATTACGGATATTCTCTTTCTCGCAATTTCCAAGGATAACTCACCGCTCCAAATGCCTTAAAATATTATGCCCAAATAAATTCCAATAATTTTTCACTATAATGAATTCATCGTATATTATTTTATCTCACTCGAATTAACTACGTCGTATAAGTTGCAACCAAAAGAAATTCCAAGAAATTTTGACACATTGCTCGAACGAGGGTTGCATCTCGCTTAAACTAGATAAGCAGGTCATTTGAGCAACCTCTTCGCGTGACATCCATCTCGCTCGAACGAGACTTCGCGTGACCTGGGCTCTTTCATTTTCAACCTCTAACACTAGCGTTTTCCCACCATTTTTAATCCTAAAACCTCTACAAATCAAACCCAAACACCAACTAACTAATTCTAATTGATATTTTAACATGTATATATGATTTCTAACAACCTAGAATCATTAAATCATGAATAATCCTTGATAAATTCCAAAATTCCCAAATTCATTAATTAAACCCTAGTTCTTCAAATTTTCATTCAAGAACACAATAAGTCCAGATTCGTTCATCACAATTTAATAATAAAATCGTGACTTCTAATCTACATACATGAAGGGCTCAACCTAATTCGATTTCATATTTTAATTAATCATCTTAAATCTCCAATTTTATTAAGATTATGAACAATACACGGGTATTATATATCTATAATAACATGAACATGATTATTGCTAAAGTTTTACAAGGATTAAACACTTGCCTCAAGAAAGAAGGTATGATCCATTGGTGTAGTTGGTATGGTTTCAATGCTCGCACTCAGATCTACGCAGTGGTGGTCTCGGTGGTGTAAATGGTGCACTAATTGTGGTTCTAGCCCTAGAAACCTCTCCTCCTCCTTCCTCCTTTGGCCTCTCTATGTTTAACAACTAATAAACCTAATCTAACCCATGTACATGATATTTTATCCCTTTAATTTTTTTAGGTAATTAATGCCCAAAAATAGAGATTACCAAAACGCCATCTCAGGAGGTCAGTTTGGCCTAAAACTTCCCCAGTCCCAAACTAAACCTCTGGGTATACTTTTCTGACTATCTCGGCCCTTTTGAAATCACTGGAGCACTCGAAATAACCATTTGGATTACTTATAAACAATGCACTTTTTATTCACTTAAATTAGTCCTGACACGACTGACATGCGCATCTCGACATAATTATCATAATTGTCGTATTTCTTAGTCGCGATAATTTCATAAATTCACAATCATATACTACTTTATTCGCTCAGTAATATTCAATATAATTCTCATCAATATATACTAACCCTTATCTCACTAATTAATATTTATTCAAATCCGAATTAATTATTAATTAATTTCCCATTTATAATTTTAATTAGTCCCATATTTTAAAAATCATAAAAATTATGACATATTACACCCCTCTCTGGCTACGACCTCTCTCTTCCTTAACGTTTACCCACACACCTCTCCCTTTCTCCTCTGTCGCCGACCCACCCACACACATCTCTCTCCTTCAACGTCGACCACCCATAAAACCATCTCTCTCTGCTCCGGCGTCGACCACCCATAAACCCACCTCTCTCTCTCCCCTCCGGCATAGACCACGCACCAACAATCGCCCAAAGACGAATCCCCTCCTCCTGAAAAAAATCATCCCCCTCTTATGGATATGAAATCATCAACTTGATTTGAGTGGTACTTCTGAATAGAAATAAAATAATCCATAAGATTCTTCAGAAAGATTTCAATTCCACCATGTCTTTTCACCAAACAAAGTGCCTGAATCAAGGTATTTTTCTAATTTTGTAGGTTATCTGACTATTATCCTGATAGTTTGATGATGGTAACCCCCTTTTTTTCTTCAATTGAAAATTTTGTGCAATTTGTTTCAATTAAAATCATATAATAAACTGCATATTTTTTTATTGGAACTGTTTAATTAGTCTAAATTAGCGAGTTCGTTGAAAATCGGGTTGTTCATTGATGTTATCACAACCTTTGGACATTGGTTTGTTTTATACAACCTTAGATAATCTTAGTTTGGCATAGTATACAAAACATAAGTATAACCTTATGTAAGTTTTAATATTAAAAAAATAAATACATTACTAGTTCTCGTCAGCATTACAATAATTAATTACAATTGACATTTAAGAATAATATGTCGGGTTTAGTTTGTTTAAATACACTATTTGAAATTAGTTTGTTAAATATTCTATTTGGAATAAGTGTAATCTTCTATTTAAATGATATCTTATAATTCGTTCTTTAATCATCATTGTCCGGATATAGCATCACATTATTGAATAGTATTTTAAATGTCCGTTTATGTGTTTTAGACTGAATAATAATGTAGTTAAATGATTAATCATGGTTAAATAATTTTATTAATCGGTCATGTGTTTTATTTATAATGCATGTTTATTTCACTTTTGCTTTAGTAATTACACAACCCCCCCCCCCCCCCCCAAAAAAAAAAATATGGGTCAAACCTGGATATACGAACCATACGGGGTCAGTATATGAGAAAGAAAAACTGAGTAATATTGCAAAAAATAAAATGAGAATGAATGTCTTTGGGGTGTGTCATTTGGTAAATCATTTAAGGAGTGTGGTTGAGGAACAAGAAAGCAACCTTAAGTAAGAAAAAAAACAAATGTGAGTGATTATGATGATGAGTATATATCTTTCGACGAAGGGGAAGAGCTTAGTTTGTATACTGGAGATGATGCCCATAATGAATGTATTAATCCTCAAAAAAATGATGTATCTTATGTTAGAAAGTGGATTTAAATTTGATCTTAGCTCTAATATTGAAGTTAAACTCTAAAAGCACATGCTCTCGACAATTATTAAAAAATTCATCATTAATTATTTATTATATATTATTTTTCAGGCTTCATTCATGGCCCCTGTTAGAAGATCACATCGTTCTTCGACACCCGTGGATGGGGCGGATGAATCACATGTGATGTTTGATACTTCGTCACATTATCCCACACCCACAGTTGAGGCGATTGTAACCCTTGCGCCATTTGATACCTCTTTGAATTCTTCTGCACATACAATTGGGGCAACAACAACCCCGTGACATTTAATACTTCGTTTCAAGTGTCCCGAATCGTACACTTAGTTTCTAGCAGCATAGGTAATGGATATTTACAACATGTTCACTTAATTTATTATTGTCCATATTTATAATATGTTCACTAGATTTAAATTTTGTTCTCAGGTCTTACCAAGAAAAGTGTAATGGGGCCTATGACAGGGAAAATAACTGAGAAAGTTGTGCGCTGATATGGGAAGCTTAAATTTGAGGTCCCAACTAGTGATGGATCACCATTGGATTACATGCTCCTACATTTACATAATAACTTGGCATAGAGATCAGAAATGTCACCCCACTTCAAAACGTCTCTTGTTGGGATGAAATCAATCCCTTAATAAAGTGGTCAATAATTCAAAGAGTTTGGGTTCAATATAATTATAAATTCATTTAATATCATGCTTATATAATATTTATTAAGGATCGATACTACTATTACTGGATAGGTTTGATATCGAGAATTATGATGATGACATGTGTGTTAGATTTGCCATTAATAGGGAGTGTCAGAGAAGACACCACGATTGAAAGATCAAAATGTGTTCACATTATTCACAGCTAGTGGAGGATGGAGTAGATCCCAAAAGAAAACCATATCCAGGGGTTATGACAGAGGGTTGTGATCACACGATTGATGCCACTTGGACTGATAAGCCTTTTTTTGGTAACCTTTACTGTTTACGATTGATAACTTTCAGCACATGATTTTAACATTTTTTCTTCAATGTGAATATCATACTACCATCGCAATATTTACAAATCATGATTGGTATATGTAAGGACTAAATTTTCAATTGAGTCCTTGTATAGTTTTGACTTATTCTCGGAACAAAACATTTTTGATTCATAGGTAAATTTTTATTGTTACGATCCCACACAAACTATGATGTGTCGAAGATTAATTGAAGACGTTGTGGCAAAGCTTCAAGGAATTAATTATGCCGACGTTTAATTGGTGCCAATTTCTCGTATTCAAATTTCATTTGCATTCCGAGACCACTCAGGTATGAATGCATAATGTTAATGAAACTCGAAATTTAATCTTATAAAAATAAGGATATTATTTTTAAAAAATGTTTTTAAAAGTGTGTTACTTGTTTACACTTCGTTTAGAGATGATAAGGACATATTAGAGATTAATTTGGTTTGCACTCTACTTTGGGTGATGTCTTCAGAACGACGTAGTATCTCGCTCGAACCAGAATCCACCACCTTAAATTTATTATTTAAGGAGTGTCCCATTCCTTTTCTCGATGTATGTGCAGTACGAAAAATAGATTACAATCCAGAGAGTTTTATGCCCAAAGTTTTCTAAGGGTTTTCACTATAAAACATCCTTAGAGTTTAAAAAGATCTGAGTTATCATTACCATATCTTTATGTGATCTTTGTTGCACCAAGTTTGGTTTGTTCAACACTTGAACATTATTGGTTTTACGGTGGAGAAGCAAAGAAGGTTACTTTCGTGTTCTACATCGTGGATGACACAAGGTCGTATTGGTGGATACCGAGGCATTTGTGGAGGCGACTACAGTGGATGAGCATCCTAGAAGAGGGTAACTTTCTGCGTGGGCACTGTAAAGATTGGTAGAAGATCAGAGGAGTACCAAGTCTCGTGGGTGGGTCGAGTCGTTGTACAAGACTATAGTCTGACTTTGTAAATACATTGTCATAGTGATTGTCTGGCCTCGGCCGTTTGAGATTTTTTTTTTGTTTGTGGTTTTCCTCATACATCGGCGTTGTGAGTATTACTTTACTTTATTTGACTTGGTTGAATCACTAGTTGCATGCTTAGGGTTAAACAAGATAAAATTTGGTTAAGTTAATTTGTGTCACATCTTGGTGTGGTTTCGAAAAATTGAAAAGAGTTATTCAAAAAGAAAAATGTGGTTTGTATTCATCCTTAACTTAATTCCACTCTAGCAAAAGTTTTTGTTTAAATAAAATTCAGGAACTACAAAGTGGTATCAGAGCTAGAAATGCATTCTTATTGTGTTTGATCCCTTTTTTCTTGTGAGGATAATTTTTGGAAATTATAATAGTTTTTGCACTCCTATTTTTGTTAGCATTTATTATGCTTATTGGAAAATGCGAATGAGAAGTGCCTTAAAATCTATTAATTAGTATGTTTGGTTAGCTATTGAAAAAGGATGGACACCACCAGTCACACGAGACGGTGAGGTCACTAGTTTGAAACTTGTTGAGTCATGGAGTGGGATTGAACATAGGATTGCACTATATAGCTCTAAAGGTCTACACGTTTTTCACACATCTCACACCTGAAGAGTATAATATGATCATGACTTGTGAAATGTCAAAAAAAGCTTGGGATACACTTGCATTCACTCACAAGGGCACGAGCACGGTTAGTGTGTCTAAGTTGCAAAATCTCACTACACAGTTTGAGACGATTAAGATATTAGAGAGTGAGACGTTTGATGGGTTATCCATGATTGTTAATGCGGCATTTAACTTAGGTGAGAAGATTCTCGATAACCGAGTGATTAAGAAAATTTTGAAATCATTACCAAGTAGGTTTGATGCAAAAGTGACCGTTATGAATTCCCTTGGTTTGCTTAACTCGTCGAAACTAAAAGAGCTCGTAGGTGACCTTCAAACCTATGAACTCGATATGTTTACCTACAAGCAAGTGCCAAAGAAATAAAAGGGCATTGCTTTAAAATCCCTGAAGTAAGAAACTAAAGTTTTGAATGAAAATTTTGATTCCAACTTTGAGGATGACGTCTTGTTAGAAAACAAGTTCAAAAATTTTCTTAAATCTCAATAGTAATAGAAAGATGCCAAAAAGTTTAAGAAATTAAAGAAGAAAGGAGACTCCAACCCTAGGGATAATTTTGATAAACCTAAGAGAGATGAGTCTGATAGGTGTTTTGGGTGTGAGGGGTGTGGTCACAAAGTAGTTGAGTGTCCCATTAGACTTAAGAAAGAGGGCAAGAAACTGATAGCATACAACGCCACCTTAACTGATAGTGAACCGGAAGCGGTAGAGAGCCCCCCCATTGAGCTTAACTTTGTTACGTTTATGGTATGTCATGTGAGAGACGACAATATATCTTTCCCCGAGGATACTCATGTGCATGACACTTCCGAGGCCGTTGAGAGTGCTTCCCGAGAGGGTGAGGGTGATGAGAGCGAGGATGAGGACATCGACGCAGGAGAGTTGCAAGTTTCATTTCTAGAGTTGTTTGAGGAGACGGTAAAGGTGAAAAAGGCTAACTCAAAATTTCAAGTTAAGTTGAATGAGCATGCCGTAAAAAATAATGATGTATTGATTCACGATCTTAGGGTACAGGAAAAGAAGCTTACGAAGAATCTAGAGTACGTCGAGAAAGAGATAGAGATTCTTAAAGGTTTGATGGAGGATTAGAAAAAGGAGTTTCTAGAGTTTGAGGAATCTAGGCGTCTACTTGAGTCTAGGATTAAGGGTCTGGAGGAGAATTTGAGTGACTCGTCTAGAGTTAATTTTGACTTGGAGTCTAGGTAGGAGAAATTAGATAGGATTTAGGCACCGTCCAAGTCAAGAGAGATAGGTTTGGTATAGGGTATGACGAGAGAGTTGTACCCACCCCCAAATCCAATACCAATCGTGTGAGAGAACCCACTAGGAAAATGAGGAGAGGTCAATATTTTGGTAATCATTCCCACCATTTTTACACTTGTTCCCATTGTGTTAGGAAAGGTCCCCTTAGATGTTTTTGCTATGAACTTAGGAATGATCCTAGGAAGTTTAGGAATAAAGACGTGTCGATTTCCAAAACCCCCATGCGTTATGTTACACCTACTTGGGTTAGGAAATCGGACTTAGAGACTTTAGGACTAAAACTCTATAGTTCTCATTTGGGTGCACTTGATTCTTCTCATGATAAACATAAAGGTTAATAGTGTTACCATGTTTGTCATATGCTAGTTTTTTCATTCATGATATATACTTTGCTAGTATTATGAGTATCATTTTGTATTATATTTTTCATTCATTGCATCTTATTTAAAAAATAAAAAAAGATTTGTGTTTTTGAAAATTTTTGAGAAAAACACAAAAGATTTTGCTTTTATTTGAGTCAAAATATTTTGAAAACGCCAAAAAGGTTTTCAGTTTTATTTTTTTATCGTGGGTTAAAATGTTTGATGTGGCATATTGGTGTGCTTTAACCCCCTTCCTTCCATTATCCATGTGGCTAGGAAATTTGGTTATTATTATCGATGCTTAGAATGATCGTAACCATTGTAATATGGGGTTGTTTCGAAGTTGATATGCATTTTGATATAAACTTTGTTTATATGCCATGATTTCACACATGCACGAGTTTATATGGATGTTTGACTACTCTTGCATATTTGAGTTTGGTGAGACGTTCTTATTTCAATCTTGTCATTTATTCGTAAGTAGAATTAAGGAGAGAATGTGCATGTAATAACCACTTACCGTGAGGATTAAATTGAAAAATGACGAGTGTTCACGGGAAAGGGCTGTGAGAGTGTAAAATTGACTCATCGTGAAAGCCACCGTTTACAAGATATCGAAAAAATTATACGGCAATAAAAAAATCATATGCCGAAAATGGGTCAAATTAGTTTAGTTCATTTAAAATAAAAATATGATATATTTATGAAAAGGGTGGTGCTTATGCGTGAGTTTCAAGTCAACCAGTTTTCACAAAAAATTATCCAACTATTAGCACCAAACCAAGTTGTGAAAAAACATTTTTTACTTCAAACCATTTTTATCTTGATTAATCCTAAACATGCATATACTGATTAGAGGAAGTAAAGTAAAGTAAATAATACTCACAACGCAAGATGTACAAGGAAAAAACCCAAGACGAGAAAACAACCCCGGACGGCCCAAGCGAGATAATCACTATGAATATGGAATTACAACGAACAGACAAAGACTCACTCAACGACTCGATACCTATGGGTCTTTACGCTCTTCTGATCTTCAACCACTCCTCTCACAGTGCCCACGCAGAAAGTCCTTCCACGATGCCTGTCCACAACACACGCGTCCACGTATGTCTCGGTGTCCATCGAATGACTTTGATACGTCTACGATGTTGAATAAGAAGTCCTTCACTTTTTTTCACAGCAAGACCCACATGTTCAAGTATAGAACAAATCTTCTTGGTGCAGCAAGATCACATAAACATATAGTAATGATAACTCGAATCTTTGCAAACTATAAGGATGTGTTTAAGCTTTTAAACCTTAGAAAAACATGTGCAAACACGTCTCTGGATCGTAAACAGTTTTTCCAGAATGCACATTTATAAATTTTGACGAAACCACGCTTTAAATAGGAAAAGATCACCGCCTCAAAAATAGTGTCGCTCGAACGAGATCCACCTGTCGTTCGCACAACATAGCTATCTCGCTTGAACCAGCCAGCTTGTCATTTGAATGACGCGCGTGTCATTTTGAGTTTTTGAGTTTTTCTTTAAAACGTCTCTTCTAAAAGAGATTCAATTAAGTCAAACTCTATTTCGAGCTTATCAGAATAAGACGTAGTTTAAAACATTTAAAATACTTTTAAAACATTTTTCCTTATAAAATTACATCCTTATCTTTTATAAAAACAATTCCGAGCACCATTAATTATACACATTCATACATGTGTGATCTCGGAATGCAATTAACTTGAAGACGAATAAACTTGCACCAATAAAACTTCGGCATGATTAATTCTTTGAAGCTTTACTGCAACGTCTTCAATTTCTTCAACACGTCATAGATGAAGTGGGATCGTCACAAAATAAAATCTCCCTATGACATATTACAAACACAATTTTGTTCGCAGAATTAAGTCAAAATAATACAAATACCCAGTGAAGTACTAAGGAACAAATGAAACCAATATATATATTCAAATGATACCAATTTTACAATAGATACCACTATGAATAAACTCTGAAAAATCATTTGTTAAACAATTAAGCCACAAAATGATACCAATTTGTAATACCAATATTTAAAATATGTAATAAAAAACATGCTCAAAAAATCTCAAATCTCCCCCTACATCACATACATCTCTCCCCCTTTTTGTCTCGAATAGATAACCCGGTGAAAAGATAAACCAATCAACAAGTATCTAGCATGAAGATATACCAAAGAAAAATTGCTAGATAATCATGAAACAACCAGCTAAATATGATCAATAGATGACAAATCTATAGCTAGTAAACCAAGGAATCACACAAAGAATATAGAAAACTAATCAGGTGTGATAAACTGAATAATATGAAAAATATCAATTTTGAAACAATATAACCTGCATATAAACCAGTTAGTCCAGAAAGCTTACAGCAGTACCAAAAATATCATTAAGTAAACCAGTGGACTGCGAAATAAGAACGAAGCACAAAATCCCAGACTGTCCTTCGAACGATCCAGGGACATCACTCAAACAAGATGAGGACGTCGATCGAATGAGACTACTCGCGACAGAGATATGTCATTAGAACGCCTTCTCGTAACAGGCCAAATTTTCCCAGATTCCCAGAAGTATCTTATATTTTTGCCGATTGAAAAAATTTCCAGATTAAAATGCCAGGAAGGGCCTGACAGCAGCAAAACAGTGCTAAAACAGTATGCTTTTTTACCCAAAAAGCAAAAATGCATAAAAACTAACAATGCGAGTTACATGCAAACATAGTATCAATGTGCTCAAACATGGACATGGAATGTATGGTCGTGAAACTACAACAAATGAGTCACAATTCCAACACATCTAAACGATCAAGAAGCTCTAATTGATAGCGATAAATCATCAAACTTTATCATAGCCATATGACAATTAAAGTGTGAGCGTAATGAACTAAAAATACTACATGCACAAAAATCCATAATTTTGGCGATTGTACAAACAAAAGAGTCAAATTGTAATGTTTCAACATTAAGATTAGTTATACAAACCCGTTTAAATTTTCCCCAACCAAACTCCCTCAAAAACATACTTTTTCAAGTTCTTTTAAGGTTTCTAGCATTCTCAACTTAGAGAAAATCTTATTGGCCCTTTTTCTTAGTATATTATTTCTTCTTTTGGGCTATTTTAAACGGTGGCTTTCACGACGAGATAATTTTGAACTCTCGTAGCCCTTTCCCGTGAATCACTCATCATTTTTTCAATTAGGTACCAATTCTAATCCTCATGTTAAATGGTTCTTACATGCACACTTCTCCTTAAGTCTACTTACACATAGATGACAAGGTTGAGATAAGAATGCCTCACTAAATTCAAATATGCAAGCGAAGTCAAACATCCATAGAAACTCATGCATGTATGCAAGGTTGGCATATATACAAAGTTGAATCAAAATGCATATTAATTTCCAAACTTCCCCATATAAACAATGGTTGAGATCATTCTAAGCATCGATAATAATGACCAAATGTCCTAGCCACATGGATATGAAACGATGGGGGTGGTCAAGCACGCCAATATGCCACATCAAACATGTAAACTCAAAACCAAAAACTAAAAATCTTTTTGGCTTTTCAAACATATTTTGACTCAAATAAAAGCAAAAATATTTTTGGGTTTTCAAAAGTTTGCTTAAAAACAAAATCTTTTTGTATTTTTTCAAAAGGACTCAAACAAATGAAAAACAATAATACAAAATGATACATAAGTCATAATACTAGCAATGAATATATCATGAAGCAAACTATAATATGACAAATAAGGCAACACTATCATCATTTAGATTTAGCACGGGAAGAATCAAGTGCACCCAAACGAGAATCATGAAGTTTTATTCCTAAAGCCACTAAATCCGATTTCCTAACCCAAGTTGGTGTAAAACGACGCATGGGGATTTGGGGAATCGGGTTAACTTTATTTCTAAACTTCCTAGGAGCTTGTCTAAGGTCGTAACAATAACTCCTAAGGTGACTTTTCCTACCACAAAATGAGCAAGTGTAGCGATGGGGGAACGATTACCTATATGTGGACCTTTTCTAACATTCCTAGTGTTTCTCACACGTGCAGGGGGAATGGGAACAATTCTCTCATCAAAACCTATACCTCCCTTATATCCCTTAATTTGAACGGTGACTAAGATCTTATCTAACTTCTTCGATCTAGCCTCCAAATCAAAATTAACTCTAGACGAGTCTCTCAATATCTCCTCCAACTAATGAATCCTAGACTCGAGCAAACGCCTAGACTCCTCAAATGCTAAAATCTCCTTTTTCAAAGACTCCATCAAACCACGGAGATTATCTCTCTCGCGCTCGACATACTCTAATTTCTCCCTAAGATTATTCTCTCGTGCCCTAAGGTCCTCAATCAAACTATCATTATTTTCTATGGCACGCTCATTCAACTTAGCTTGCAATATATAGTTATCCTTTTTCACCTTCACTGTTTCGGCATACAACTCATTAAACGCATTTTGCAATTCTTTCACATCTATCTCCTCTTCGTCACTCTCTTCACCCTCACTAACATGGGATTTACTCAAAACCTCCTCAAAAGTGTCATTCACATGAGAATCGTGGTCGCTCACAAGACATGCCATAAACGCAACAAAGTTACGCTCAATGGGGGAGCTCTCTCCCTCTTCCGGATCACTATAACTTAAGGTGGCACTATAAACAATTGGTTGCTTGCCCTCTTTCTTAATTCTAATGGTAAACTCCTTAACTTTGTGATCGTAACCCTTGCACCCAAAATACTTATCCGACTCTTCTCTCTTAGTCTTCTCAAACTTATCCTTAGAGGTGGGATCAACTTTGTTGTTCTTGAATTTTTCAAATTTCTTGGCATCTTTCAATTGCTTTTGAAACTTAATAAATTTTTTAAATTTATTTGCCAACAAAGCAACATCCTTAAAATAGAAATCGAAATCGTAATTCAAAAATTTAATTTCCTCCTTACGAGTTCTCAAAGTAATACCATTTTCTTTTTTAGGCACTTGCTTAGAGGTAATCATGTCTATTTCATAGGTATGTAAGTCACCTACAATCTCTTCTAGTTTCGTCGACTCTAACTCACCCAAGGAGTTTAAAATAGCCACTGTCGCATCGAACCTACTAGGCAATGACCTAAGGATTTTCTTAATGACACAGCCGTCAAGAATTTTCTCAACTAGGTTAAACGACGAGTTGACAATATTGGACAACCTAGCATAAAACTAATCAAAAGTCTCACTCTCTAACATCCTAATGGTCTCGAACTGTGTAGTGAGATTTTGAAGTTTCGATGCCCTAACCATGCTAGTGCCCTCGTGAGTGAGTGCCAAAATATCCCAAGCCTCTTTTGATGTTTCACGAGTAATAATTCTATTATATTCTTCCGGTGTGACATGTGAAGAAATAATGCACAAGACCTTAAAATTATATTGTGAAAGTCTGTGTTCAGTTTCGGTCCATGAATCGACAGGCTTTAAAGTAGTGACTTCACCTAAAATAGTGACAGGGCATGTCCAACCATTCTCAACTGCTAGCCACACACGCTCGTCAATATATTTTAAAGCACTTTTAATTCTCATCTTCCAGTAGGTGTAATTAGTGACATAAAAAATAAGAGTTAGAAAAAGTTTGTTATTTCCAAAATTCATCTTTGAAAACACACATGATCACAAAACAAATAAATTATGTTTTCTAGCTCTGATACCAATTTCAAAAAGGTGGTCCTTCTGCGTGTGTTTCAAGTCCACCAATTTTCACCAAAAATTATCCAACTATTAGCAATAAACCAAGTTGTGAAAAAACAATTTTTAATTTAAACCATTTTTATCTTGATTAATCCTAAACATGCATCTAGTGATTAAAGAAAGTAAAGTAAAGTAAAGAATACTCACAATGCAAGATGTACGAGAAAAAAACCCAAGACGGGAAAACAACCTCGGACGGACCAAGCCAGACAATCACTATGAATATGGAATTACAACGAACAGACAAAGACTCACTCAACGACTCGATCCCCAGGGGTCTTGACGCTCTTTTGATCTTCAACCACTCCTCTCATAGTGCCCACGCAGAAATTCCTTCTTCCACGATACCTTTCCACAACACACACGTCCACGTATGTCTCGGTGTCCACCAAATGGCTTTAATACGTGTACGATGTTGAACAAGAAGTCCTTCTCTTTTCTTCACCGCAGAACCCATATGTTTAAGTATAGAACAAACCTTCTTGGTGGAACAAGAACACATAAACATATAGTAATGATAACTCGAATCTTTGCAAACTCTAAGGATGTGTTTAAGGTTTTAAACCTTAGAAAAGCATGTGCAAACACGTCTCTGGATCGTAAACAGTTTTTCCAGAATGCACACTTATAAATTCTGACGAAACCACACTTTAAATAGGAAAATATCATCGCCTCAAAAATAGTGTTGCTCGAACGAGATCCACTTGTCGTTCGCACGACATGGCTATCTCGCTTGAACCAACTAGCTTGTCATTTGAACGACGCGCGTGTCATTTTGACTTTTTGAGTTTTTCTTTAAAACGTCTCTTCCAAAAGAGATTCAATTAAGTCAAACTATATTTCGAACTTATCAGAATAAAACATAGTTTAAAACATTTAAAACACTTTTAAAACATTTTAAAACATTTTTCCTTATAAAATTACATCCTTATCTTTTATAAAAATAATTTCGAGCACCATTAATTATGCGCATTCATACATGTGTGATCTCAGAATGAAATTAACTTGAAGACGAATAAACTTGCACCAATTATACTTCAGCATGATTAATTCTTTGAAGCTTTGCCACAATGTCTTCAATTTCTTCAATATCTCATAGACGAAGTGGGATCGTCACAAAATAAAATCTCCCTATGACATATTACGAACACAATTTTGTTCGCGAAATTAAGTCAAAAAAATATAGGGGCTAAAAAAATTTATATCCTTACAATTGAAGCACCTTATACCTTTGACTTGCTTAAGTCTACATTGTATAAGTGCTCAACTAGTTTGGAAATAGTGACAAAATTTGTTGTCTATCCTAGTATCCAAAAAGCCTCAGAACCTATCTCTCTTATCCCCTTCAATGATCTATGAAGATACAAAATGAATCACACTACACACAATTAGAAGTTCATACATGTGTTCATATTACTTAAAATTGAGTGTGTGTTTAATTCCTCTTTAATTGGTGCTTTAATAATTTTTTGGGAATTTTAAATAATTTTTAAATCCTTTTAAACTTTTTTTAAAAACATTTTTGAATAATTGTTTTTATTAATAAAATTGGTTTATAAAGTTTTTGGGGTTAATTTACTATTTTAGAAACTTCTTTTTTCACTGCAATGTTTGGTTGGGTACGATCTCAAAGCGCTAGAGACTTCAGGGTGAGGTTTTGTAATTATTTTGACGCGCGTGTAAGAGCCTATTAACAGCCAACACTTGTCATCCTCCCGGCTTATGTATTTGTGCTTCTTATGTGAGAGGGCTGGATGCATTATTATTGATCGTTGGATCATTTCTTATCAAGGGCCTGCATGCGTTCTTGGTTAATCCCAGTGCATACATATGAACCAATCACAATGCTTTTAAGCCACCGCTTTTCTATAACCATTAGATCAAGTCAAAACCCTTGAAGACTTGATCTCAGCCTTTGATTTGTCTCGATCATCCAGAACCTTCCCCTGGCACTATAAATACCCTTCACTTCTCAGCCTTAGAGAACTTTTGGGCATTCGTCTTCCAGAGAGAAAAAAATAAGAGAGAGAAGAGAGAAGTGAGAGAAGAGAAAAAAAGAATAGAGAGAAGAGAGAGAAAGGGAAACAGTTAGCCCAAACCAAACCCTAACCCTAAACACTTCGTCTCTAAAACAAACCTTCAAATAAACCTTACCCCAAACACAACTTGAGTGTTTGAGAGAGAGAGAGAGAGAGTGGTTTGTTCATATCGTTGCTGTAACCTCGTGATTTCTGATCTTGTACATAACTTAAACGTTAGAGTAAAGATCTAGTTTCTTTTTCCATAGAAATATTAGATCTATACTCTGCATGTTACATTTTTCACTAGATCTGCATATTTTCAACTTGGTTTAAGAAAATCATTCCTGTTTTAGGTTGAAAAATGTTTTATAGTTTCTGTTTTTACAAAACTTAACCTGACCTAGTTGGATTCGCACTTGGAGGGTTTTCAATCTCCTAAATATTTTCAAAAGAGATTGAGAAAGGTCTTGACCGATTTCTTAAGCAAGATCTCTGTGGAATCTGGGTTATATTTAAAGGTCAAAAGGTTTTTAGTTTTGTAAGAAAGAAAGATAACCAAAATCACTGCATATAGACTTTATATGTAATTTGTATAGGACTGTTTGTAAATCTAAGTGTGTGTGAGTTCATGCATGTGAATAGGATTCACTACACAAACACTTTATACACTACTACACAGGAAGTGTTGTGTTTAAGATCTGAGATCATCGAGTCGACGTAAAGAAGCTAAAGCAAAGGAAGTTAGCAAACCGGAGAACATCATCAACAAATCAGATCTATCAGAAGTTAGAAGGAGCCAAGTGGGGTATATTCCTAAACTTAGAATAGGTTGATTTGTGTGCTTGCATGTTGTGTTGCTTGTAACTGGTTTTTGTTATTAGTGGACTTTTGTTTTTGTGACTTAGAAGTCACCGTGGATGTTTCCTCTGTTGGGAGAGGTTTTACCACGTTAAAAATCATTGTGTTGATTATCTTCATCTACTCACCTCATTCTTTAAGTGTGCTGAATTTTTGAAACTGCCTTAGTTTTAAAAAACTGGTTACACAATCTTAATTAATCTCGTACATAAGTTTCTTTGTAAACAAAACTTGTTTATAATTTTTATTTTTCAAAAGAAAAGGGTTTCTCTAACAAACATTCGGAGTTGCTTATACAGTTTAACCTTGTGTTAAACGGCATTAGCGACGTTTTTCAATTGGTATCAGAGCCCTGTTAACTTTTTATTTCAAAGATCTTGTGTTTCTGAAATCGTATTCTGAAAAACCTAACTATGGACGAGAAGAATGAAAGGTTTGGTAATCTGTCCAGACCTCCTCTCTTTGATGGAAACAACTTTGCTTACTGGAAAGTAAGGATGGTTGCCTTATCCAAGGGACTTTAGGAGATGATGTCTGGGATATTATCGAAAATGGATACACTTATCCTACAAAACCAGCCACTGAAGGAAGTGATGAGAGGGTAAAGAAAATCTTAAGTGAATTTACCCAAGAAGAGAAAACCATTTATCAAAATAACAATAAAGGCAAGAATGCCATTTTTATATCCATTAATGAGTATGAGTTCAAAAGAATCTCATCTTGTGCCACTTCTAAGGAAGCTTGGGACACATTAATCACTGCCCATGAAGGAGACTCAAGAGTCAAAGCTGCTAAAACCCAAATGCTTATCCAGTAGTACAACTCTTTGATCATGTCTGACTCTGAATCTTTTGATGATTTTTACATGAACTTAACTGATATAGTCACTAAGTTGCATGCTAATGGTATTACTTATGATAGAAATGAAATTGTTTCTAAAATCCTAAGGTCATTACCACAAAAGTTCGACAGTAAGAGGTATGCTATTGAGGAAATGAATGATGAAAACCTTACTCCTGAGTTACTCAGTAGCAAACTTAGAACTGTGGAAATGGAATTAGACTTTAAGAAACAAGTGAATCATTCTCAAAGAAAACAGCCCAACTCAAACTTGAGTTTTGCCTCCAAGATACCCAAACTTGAGTCTAATTTGACCAATTCTGACTCTGATGAGGAGTGTGATATAGATAAACTCGATAATCAAATTTCCTTAATGTCTAAACAATTTAAGAAAATTGTAAAATTTCGAAACAAACAGGCTACTAAACAAGGCAAGCCTAATTACCCTACTCTGTCTAATCCCAAACCTCATGAGAGAGGACTTGACAAACATCCTAAGGACAACAATTCCAGACCCACTAGAGACCTTAAAAAGATTGAATGTTTTAGATGTGGGAAACTAGGTCACATTGCACACGACTACAGAGTTAATCTGAATAAATCCAACACACACAATAGAGCCAATGTCTGTAAAACTTGGAATGATTCAAGTGACTCTGATGAAGAGGAACTTGAGTCATCTAATGAACTTGACCCTTGCATGTCTTTTTATGCTAAGATCATTTACAATGATGATACTCATGTGTGTGATAATGATGCTTCTACTCTTGCTTGTGTGAATACTCCTTTGATTGGCCTAGATGCTTTATTGTCTGAAAATGTTGCTAGTTCTAGTTATGTGTGTGTGAGTCAAAGTGATCTCGATAATGACGATGCAAATGGGTGCATGAGTACTAAAACTGAATCGTTAGGGGTCACTACACACACTTCACTTAGCGACTCAGACACAGATGACCTCCCTGATACCCATACCTTGTATGCTAAGACTCTTAAAAAAGGTACTAGATTGGAGAAGACTGTTAGAGACCTTACTAAGAATTAGATGATCTAAGTCTTATAGTGAAGTTGAATGCTGAAGAGTACACTAACCAGTGTCTATCTCATCAATCTGAAATTGAAACCTTTGATCAAAAATTAAAAGAGTTGACTAAAACTAATGAAATTCTGGAAATGAAATATAAGGGAACATTATTAGAATTGGAGGAAGCAAAAACAAAGACAGCCACTGTTTTCAAAAAGTTTTCTAAGTTTGAAAACAATTCAAATTGTTTTACTGACTTTGTTGTTGACTCCAAGATCAATTCTGATGATAGAACCGGTATTGGATTTTGCCCTAAGAACAAAACACAAAATACAAAACTTGAACCTATTAAGTTTGTGTCTGGGGGCAAAAGACCAATTGAAACATGTCCAGACTTTCATTTGATTAAAAATGAATTTGATCAAAAACAACAACAGAAAGACATTGGAGAGTCTAGTACTTCTAAGGCTGACACTGCACTTAAGACCAAATACGTCTGTCCTTTGATCAGAAAGGCTGATTCTACCTATAAGACCATACCTCCTAGGAAGAACACTTATGAACAGAACGCTTTCAAACCTATCTCTAGAAGTTTTCCTAAGGAAATTTATCCCTCAAGCAATCAATATTGCTCTTACTGTGACATTTATGGTCACTCCTTTGAAGGTTGTTATGCTAGGCGTCTAAATACCCCTGTTTACAACACTTCTGTCTACAAGAACTTTAACTATTCTAGGCAAAGTCGTAACAATTATGTCCTTCCTAGACAACCTGATAAGAACTCTAACTACAGAAATAGAAAGACCAAAACTAAGAGTTCATTTAAGAGAAAGGCTCCCAGAAACTTTCCTAAACCAAAAGCTCAACTTTTTCACAACAATCAGTTTGCTGCTCCAAATGTTTTTCGACAAAAAACTGTTTCTCAAAAATTTTATCAAATGAGGGCAAACTTGCGCAAAATTAAAACTAGAGATATTTGGGTTAGAAAAGAGGATCTTTTACCCCAAATGAAGTGTAACATTGTCATCACTGCTTTAAAAGCTGAACACACTTCATCTGGTTGGTATTTAATATCAGGATGCTCCAAACATATGACAGGAGATGAAACCAAACTTTTAAACAAAACCAGATTTTCTGGTGGGAAAGTAGTTTTTGGTGATGGAGTTTCATCTCAGATCATAGGTAAAGGAACCCTAAAAGAAGAAGGAATGCCTGTTCTTGAAAATGTTCTATTAGTTAAAGGCCTTAAAGCCAACCTCATAAGTATATCACAATTTTATGACTCTGACCATACTGTCACCTTTTCAAAGAACAATTGTAAAATTCTAAATGATAAAGGTGAATGAATTATTACAGGATTTAGAACACCTGACAATTGTTATACTGTCAAGACTAGTTCTGAAACCTGTAACATTGTCAGAATGGATGACAATGAGATCTGGCATAATCTTATGGGTCACTTAAGTTATGATATCCTTGGTAGATTGTCTAGTCAAGAGATAGTTAGAGGTATTCCTAAAATTAAACCTATTTTCGGTGTTGTCTGTGGTCATTGCCAGGAAGGAAAAATAGTTAAGACTTCGTATAAAAAGGTTAAAGACATCCTTACCTCTAGACCTTTAGATCTCATCCATATGGACCTTATTGGTCCCTCTAGAACTGTTAGTCTTTGTGGACACAGTTATATCCTTGTCATGGTTGATGATTTCACACGGTTCACTTGGGTTGCCTTCTTGAAACATAAATCTGACACGTTTCAGAATTTTTTGAAAATTCTTCTAAGAATTGAAAATGAGAAGGACACACAAGTCAATCGCATTCGTAGTGATAGAGGAGGAGAGTTCATAGACACAGGAATAGTTGAATATTGTGACTACAACGGCTACAAACATGAATTTAGTGCCCCTAAAACTCCTCAGCAGAATGGTATTGCTGAAAGGAAAAATCGAACTCTTCAAGAGATGCCACGTGTCATGTTGCATGCCAAATCTCTACCTAAATACTTTTGGGTAGAATCCATTAGAACTGCCTGTCACATCACTAATAGGGTCTATCTTAGGAAAAACACTAAACAACCCCCTTATGAGTTGTGGTACGGTAAGAAGCCTAACCTGAAATACCTAAGAACCTTTGGAAGTCAGTGTTATGTCTGTAAAGATAGAGAACATCTGTCTAAATTCGAAACTCGTGGTGATAAAGCCATATTCTTAGGATACTCTCCAAACAGTCGTGCTTATCGTATATACAATCTGCGTACTAAGGCCCTTATGGAATCGATAAATGTAATTGTAAGTGACATTATTGTCGAAAATAAGATATCTGAATCACCTATTGTGGTTGAATCTGAAAATGATTTCAAAACTAATTCACCAGAAATAGATGACTCATTACCTATTGAGAGTCCAGAAGTACCTGGCTGGGTCTCTAAAGATCATCCCATTGACAACGTGGTCGGTAATCCTAATGAGCCAGTTCGTACTAGATCCCAGTTAAGAAATTATGCTCATTATGCATGTTTCGTCTCCCTTGTGGAACCGAAAAATGTTAATGAAGCATTGAATGACACACACTGGATTTCTTCTATGCAGGAAGAACTTTTACAATTTGTCATTCACGATGTCTGGTATCTTGTACCTCGGCCTCAAAATAAAAATGTTATTGGAACACGTTGGATTTTCAAGAACAAATCTGATGAAAATGGGGTGATTCTTAGAAACAAAGCTAGACTAGTTGCTCAAGGCTACTCTCAAATAGAAGGGATAGATTTCAGCGAGACATTTGCCACTGTCACTCGTCTTGAATCTGTTCGTCTTCTTTTCGCCATAGCGTGTTACTTAAAATTCACACTTTATCAAATGGACGTCAAATCTGCCTTCCTAAATGGAATTCTGTCCAAAGAGACATATGTAGAACAACCCAAAGGGTTCATTGATCCTAAATACCCTAATCATGTCTTTCGTCTAAAAAAGGCTTTGTATGGCTTAAAACAAGCTCCTAGAGCTTGGTATGAACGCCTTTCCAACTTTTTGTTGGATAAGGGATTTAAGAGAGGAGGAAATGACCAGACTCTATTTGTCAAACATTTTGACAAAAACATTATTATAGCCCAAGTCTATGTAGACGACATCATTTTCGGGTCAACTTCAAACACTGAAGTTAAATCCTTTTCTGCTAGTATGCATAAGGAATTTCACATGTCCCTTATGAGGGAGCTACAGCTTTTCTTAGGTTTTCAAGTAAAACAGAATTCTGATGGTCTATTTGTTTTTCAAACTAAGTATGCCTTTGACCTTGTTAAGAAATTTGGCTTAGAGAATGCTAAAGTTGCCAAAACACCTATGAGTACTACTGTTAAATTATGTAAAGATGAAACTGGTAAGTCAGTTGATTCCACACTCTATCGAAGTATGATTGGTAGCCTACTCTACCTAACTGCCTCACGACCAGACATAATGTATGTTGTATGTCTGTGCGCTCGTTACCAGAATAACCCTAAAGAGAGCCACTTATTGAGTGTAAAACGTATAATCAAGTACATAAAAGGCACTCTTAACCTTGGACTTAGGTACACTAAAGATACCTGTAGCACCATCATAGGGTATACTGATGCTGATTGGGCCGGTTGTACTGATGATAGTAAAAGTACATCAGGTGCCTGTTATTATGTCGGCAATAATTTAGTTGGTTGGAGTAGTAAAAAACATAATTGCACATCTTTATCTACGGCTGAGTCCAAATATATAGCAGCAGGAAGTTGCTGTGCTCAATTGTTATGGATCAAACAGATGTTAAGTGATTATGGGATTAAAGAAGAACAATTACAATTGTATTGTGACAATTAAAGCGCCATTAACATATCTAAAAACCCTGTTCAACACTCGCGAACTAAACATATTAAAATAAGGCATCATTTTATTCGTGAACTTGTTGAAACAAAGGAATTAGAAATTCATTACCTGCCTACTAATCTGCAACTTGCAGACATGTTCACTAAACCTTTAGACTATAACAGATTTCTGTATTTGCGAAATTCTATAGGCATGGTATGCGCTGATTAAACTCTTAAGACTTTAAGTTTTACCCTTTGTCCATTTGAGACAAAATGGGGGAGAAATTTGAGTTTTATGAAGTTCATTTTTGTTCACATTTCATCGAAACTGCTTGATCTTAGTGTGTATATTTGCAGGAATCTCTTCTTCTGATTGTCTACCATTTCTAGGGTAAAAATTTGTAAATAGTTGAGTTATGTAATTTTTGTCTTTCTAGGAAATGGGTAGATAGAATCTTTTGTATAGGACTAAGTTTTATTTTTTTTGGTTCCCTACGAGTTTTAAGCTAACTCAAAGGAGATTTTGTCACATATTTCCAAAGGGGGAGATTGAAGAACCTTATACCTTTGACTTGCTTAAGTCTACATTGTATAGGTGCTCAACTAGTTTGGAAATAGTGACAAAATTTGTTGTCTATCCTAGTATCCAAAAAGCCTCAGAAACTATCTCTCTTATCCCCTTCAATGATCTATGAAGATACAAAATGAATCACACTACACACAATTAGAAGTGCATACATGTGTTCATATTACTTAAAATTGAGTGTGTGTTTAATTCCCCTTTAATTGGTGCTTTAATAATTTTTTGGGAATTTTAAATAATTTTTAAATCCTTTTAAACTTTTTTTAAAAACATTTTTGAATAATTATTTTTATTAATAAAATTGGTTTATAAAGTTTTTGGGGTTAATTTACTATTTTAGAAACTTCTTTTTTCACTGCAATGTTTGGTTGGGTACGATCTCAAAGCGCTAGAGACTTCAGGGTGAGGTTTTGTAATTATTTTGACGCGCATGTGAGAGCCTATTAACAGCCAACACTTGTCATCCTCCGGGCTTATGTATTTGTGCTTCTTATGTGAGAGGGCTGGATGCATTATTATCGATCGTTGGATCATTTCTTATCAAGGGCCTGCATGCGTTCTTGGTTAATCCCAGTGCATACATATGAACCAATCACAATGCTTTTAAGCCACCGCTTTTCTATAACCATCGGATCAAGTCAAAACCCTTGAAGACTTGATCTCAGCCTTTAATTTGCCTCGATCATCCAGAACCTTCCCCTGGCACTATAAATACCCTTCACTTCTCAGCCTTAGAGAACTTTTGGGCATTCGTCTTCCAGAGAGAAAAAAATAAGAGAGAGAAGAGAGAAGTGAGAGAAGAGAAAAAAAGAATAGAGAGAAGAGAGAGAAAGGGAAACAGTTAGCCAAAACCAAACCCTAACCCTAAACACTTCGTCTCTGAAACAAACCTTCAAATAAACCTTACCCCAAACACAACCTGAGTGTTTGAGAGAGAGAGAGAGAGAGAGAGTGGTTTGTTCATATCGTTGCTGTAACCTCGTAATTTCTGATCTTGTACACAACTTAAATGTTAGAGTAAAGATCTAGTTTCTTTTTCCATAGAAATATTAGATCTATACTCTGCATGTTACATTTTTCACTAGATCTGCATATTTTCAACTTGGTTTAAGAAAATCATTCCTGTTTTGGTTTGAAAAATGTTTTATAGTTTCTGTTTTTACAAAACTTAACCTGACCTAGTTGGATTCGCACTTGGAGGGTTTTCAATCTCCTAAATATTTTCAAAAGAGATTGAGAAAGGTCTTGACCGATTTCTTAAGCAAGATCTCCGTGGAATCTGGGTTATATTTAAAGGTCAAAAGGTTTTTAGTTTTATAAGAAAGAAAGATAACCAAAATCACTGCATATAGACTTTATATGTAATTTGTATAGGACCGTTTGTAAATCTAAGTGTGTGTGAGTTCATGCATGTGAATAGGATTCACTACACAAACACTTTATACACTACTACACATGAAGTGTTGTGTTTAAGATCTGAGATCATTGAGTCGACGTAAAGAAGCTAAAGCAAAGGAAGTTAGCAAACCGGAGAACATCATCAACAAATCAGATCTATCAGAAGTTAGAAGGAGCCAAGTGGGGTATATTCCTAAACTTAGAATAGGTTGATTTGTGTGCTTGCATGTTGTGTTGTTTGTAACTGGTTTTTGTTATTAGTGGACTTTTGTTTTTGTGACTTAGAAGTCACCGTGGATGTTTCCTCTGTTGGGAGAGGTTTTACCACGTTAAAAATCATTGTGTTGATTATCTTCATCTACTCACCTCATTCTTTAAGTGTGCTGAATTTTTTGAAACTGCCTTAGTTTTAAAAAACTGGTTACACAATCTTAATTAATCTCGTACATAAGTTTCTTTGTAAACAAATCTTGTTTATAATTTTTATTTTTCAAAAGAAAAGGGTTTCTCCAACAAACATTCGGAGTTGCTTATACAGTTTAACCTTGTGTTAAACGGCATTAGCGACGTTTTTCAATTTGAGAGAGTTTGGATGGATTAAAAAATTTAAATGGGTTTGCACAAAGAATCCTAACGTTGAAAATCGTGTCATAACGCTATTGTTTGTAGAATCGTCAAAATTTTGGATTCGTGTGCATGATGTTTGTTTAGCTCATTAAGCTATTCTTTAATTGTCACATTTGGCTTAGATAACGTTTTATGATTAATTGATATCAATTAGAGCTTCTTGATCAGTTCGATGTGATGGAATTGTGATTAATTTCTTGTAGTTAACAACTATACATTCCATGTTTCATGTTTGAGCACATCGGTACTATGTTATAGTGTTACTCATATTTGTTTGTTTTTAGTTTTCTTAGTTTTGCTACTGTTTTGCAGTTTTGAGCCCCTTACAGTTAGACTTTTCAGGAAATTTTTCCACTGGGCATCGCTGTTTAATATCATGGGGAAACTGTAAAAGTTTGACGTTGTGATTATAACAACATCAATTTTCGTTCGAGCAACATAGCTTGTCGTTTAAGGGACGTCCCTGGCTCATTCGAACTACCAGTTTGACCAGTTGACTTTTCTGGTTGATTTCTGTTTCAGTTCCATATTGCATATTGTTTATATTTTGGTACTGGTTCGCTTCTGGTCATACTATTTATGCAGTCTTCTTTTAAAGATTTGATCTTTTGCTGCATGTATTAGTTTAATCACACCTGCTTGGATTTGATATATTTTTTGTGTGATTCACTATTTGCTATCTACTGATTTGACATTGATTGATCATATGTAGCTGGTTTGTTTCACGTTTATCTAGTTATTCTTAAATTGTATTTAGTCAAATTGGTATTATATTATGCTTAATGTGTTTGTCTTTTCACTGAATTGTCTATTCGAGACAATAAGGGGGAGAGATGTCTGTGATGTAGGGGGAGTTTTGTGAGTTTTTGGCGTGTTAAAATTGATGTCCTGATTTATTTGTTTTTCACAATTACACATATTGGTATCACGTTTACATAAAGTGGTTTCATATTTACTCACATAACAAATGATTCTGATTTGAGCTTTCATATTGATTTATATCATTTGTTCCTCCATACTTCTCTGGGTATTTGTCTATTTCATGTGTGTAGGCATGCTTAAAAAGACTCGATATTTCAATACTACATTACATTCAGACATTCAGAGATAGTTTCATGCTTATCAGTCCATTGTTTATGAGTCTTATCCTGTACTGATAATGAAAATTTACTTTTGCATGTTATGGGATGGGATTTAGGCATCAAACGGGTTGACGACCCGGCTTAGGCATTTCACTATTGTTTTTGTCCCGGAATAGTCAAGGGGGGAGATTTGTAAGGACCAAATTTCCAATTGAGTCCATGAATAGTTTTGACTTATTCTTGGAACAAAATATGTTTAATTCATAGGTAGATTTTTATTGTTACGATCCCACACGGACTATGACGTGTCGAAGATTAATTGTAGACATTGCATCAAAGTTTCAAGGAATTAATTATGTCGAAGTTTAATTGGAGTGAATTTATCGTCTTCAATGTCAATTGGCATTCCGAGAACACTCGGGTATGAATGCATAATGTTAATGAAACTCGAAATTTAATTTTATAAAAATAAGGACTTTATTTTTTTAAGATGTTTTAAAAGTGTTTTACTTTTTTACACTTAGTTTAGAGCTGATAAGGACGGATTATAGATTAATTTGGTTTGGGCTCTAATCTGGGCGATGTCGTTCGAACGAGACTTGCTGTCGTTAGAACGACGTAGTACTTGCTCGATCGATCAACCAAGGTTGATTCTAGGTTCTTTTGTTGGTTGAGTTCTAATCGTTTGCCAATGGTTGGGGGAGACCTTAGGGATGATGTTGTACCTAGTTAGGGACTTAGAGAGTACCGGTAGGTGTATATTGGAGGTCTGTTAAAATCATAGACTGCGAGATTAGAAGTGATGGACCAACGAGGATAAGCCGATCGAGTAGCATATCAGAAATTTGGGTTTTGAGTTACGGAGAGAGTAAATGTAAGCCCCAAGGGTATATCAGTAGGCTAGAGATTGCATAACTACTGAAATGAATTGAGGGGTAACTAGGACCATTAGAGTTGTGTGAATACTCAATTAAAATACGATAGTGAGATAAATCGTAAGTAAATAAGTACGGTGAATATTAAAGAGAAAATATTACGTACGAACACTATTATTAGGTTGTGTGTATACCTACTGAATTATATAGATACTTAGGTGGTGAGAATACCAAAAGTATAATTTCCTATATTAGGGTCGAGGTAGGATTCCGAACTAATATATGGAAATAGTAAGTGGGGTCGAGGTGATTATTCCAAACCACTTCATGAAATGAATTTGGGGTCGAGATGACATTCCGAACCAAACTCTTACTTGGTGTCGATGGACTATTCCGAACCAAGAGACCTTGATGTGTGTTAAGAGGACATATTAATAATAAATGAATTTATAAGTATATGTTGTGTGTGAAATATATATTGTACTAATAATCTACATGTGCGAGTTAGTTAGATAATGAGATGCCGCGATTACATCTAAAAGAAAATTAAGTAGGTAGACTTAATTATAAAATGGTGAAAGATAACAAGGCGTGAACAGTTATTTAAGTATATAAATCATGAGATATGGTTACTATTACATACTAAATGGGCAGAATAGGAACTTAGTAGCATAGATGAGTTCAGTTGAATACCATAGTTCAGTTAGCTTGAGTAGTATAGCTTGGTGGGCTGGGTACGGGACATTAGGCGTACAAGAAAGATGAGGGGTAAGGTAACTTAAGGGAGTGTACGCAAAATCTTAACATATGTAATCAATAACTCATATTATTGTGATAATCACTTGCAAAATATTTTCAAAATGTTTTGGGTACTAACTCTTGCTATAATAATATTTTCAAAACCTTTTAGGTGTCCAGACACAGGGACTCCAGACTTGAAGATTCCATCGAGGGACTAGTAGCTGCAACTTTATGGAGGCTGGAAGGACTTTGCATAGACGCTTCATCTATTCAGATCTAGTATAGGATCTCATTATAGTATTCTCTATTGGTACATGTTGTCCACAGTCTTTATTTTAGATTTTAGTTTTGGATTATGTGGATTTTTATTTAGCAGTTTTAGATTTTTAGACAAATGTTGATTCGGCCAGACTCTATCCTTTATATATTGCTACATGGTTTGATTTATAGTTTATTGTGAATGGTTATCTATTAATTCCGCATGAGTATTTTTGTCTTGGGTTAATGAAAAATAAAACTTGGCACCGGTCTAATTTCACTTAGGTGATTAGTAAATACATAAATAAATTGACAGTGATGCTGAAAATGAACCAACTGAGAAACTTGTTTTAATTTAATTTAGGACTGATCACCCGAGATTTAATTAGGCAGGGTGTCACGCACGAACATCTTGCAGGAGATTAATGTAACTCGTAAGAACTGACTGCGTGGTCACGGAACTCCCGATTTGAGAATATGACGATAATTTGAAAATATCAAGACCTTAGCTTGAAAACCTACTATTAGGGAGCAAAAATCCTAAACAACCCCACACGACCCCATGAAAGGCACAGACACCTCACTCGGGACCAGTGTAACTCATAGGAACTAATCACGTAGTCACGAGACTCTTAGTTTGAGAATATGGCGATAATTTGAAAATATATACACTTAAGCAAAAAAAACTTGTCGTTATCGGGTGAAAACCCAAAACATCATCCAAAAAGCCCAAAAGAGGCACCAATACCACGTAAGGGACTAATGTAACTCCTAGGAACTAACCGTGTGGTCACGTGACTCGCGTTTTTAGAATATGATTATAATTTGAAGATATCTAGACTTAGGCTTAAAAATATGACGTTAGAGGGAGAAAACCCAAAATAATCCCCAAATGCCCCGTGAGAGCCACGAACACCTCGCACGGGATCAATATAATTCGTAAGAACCAACCGCATGGTCACGTGAGATTTGATAATATGACGATAATTTGAAAATATATAGACTTAGGCTTAAAAACATATCGTTAGAGGGCAAAAATCTAAAACACCCCACAAACAGCCCTATGAGATGCACGAACACCTGGCTCAGGACCAATGTAACTCATAGGAACTCATCGCGTGGTCACGGGACTCCCGATTTAAGAATATGACGATAATTTAAAAATATCTAAACTTAGGCTCAATAACATGTCGTTAGAGGGCAAAAACCAAAAACCACCCCCAAACGGCCCCCGTGAGAGGCAGGATTACCTTGAAGGGGATCAATGTAACTCTTAGGAACTGACCGCATGGTCAGGGGACACCCAATTTGATAATATGTTGATAATTTCAAAATATTTAGACATCGGCTTAAAAACATGCCCTTAGAGGGCAAAAAACCAAAACACCCTCAATAGGCCCCATGAGATGCACAAACACCTCGCTCGGGATCAATGAACTCGTACCAACTGGTTGTGTGAACACAAGACTCCCAGTTTGAGAGTATGATGATAATTTGAAAATATCTAGACTTAGACTTAAAAGCATGCCGTTAAAAGGAGAAAACTCATACTAACCCCCAAAAGACCATGTGAGAGGCAGGAACACCTCGCATGGGATCAATGTAACTCATAGGAACTTATCGCATGATCACTGGATTCCCGATTTGAGAATATGATGATAATTTGAAAATATCTAAACTTAGGCTTAAAAATATGCCCTTAGAGGGAGAAAACCCAAAACAACCCTTAAATGGTCCAGTGAGAGGTACGAACACCTTGCTCAGGACTAATCTAACTCGTAGGAACTGACCGCGTGAACATGGGACTTCCGATTTGATAATATGATGATAATTTAAAAATATCTAGACTTATCCCTCAAACGGCCCCGTGAGAGGTATGAACACCTCTCACGAGACTAATATAACTCGTGGGAACTAACCTCGTGGTCACAGGACTCCCGATTTGAAAATATGACGATAATTTGAAAATATCATGACTTAGGCTTAAAAATGTGCCTTTAGAGGGAAAAAATCCCAAATAGTCCCCAAATGTCTCCGTGAGAGGCACGAACACCTCGCACAGGACCAATGCAACTCGTAGGAACTAACCGTGTTGTCACGGGACTCCCGATTTGAGAATACAAAGATTATTTAAAAATATTTATGCTTAGGCTTAAAAACATTCCATTATAGGGAAAAAACTCAAAACATCCCCCAAACAGCCCAGTAAGAGGCACATAAACCTCGCACAGGACCAATGTAACTCGTAGGAACTGACCGCGTGGTCATGGGACTCTAAGTTTGATAATATGATGATAATTTGAAAATATATAGACTTAGGCTTAAAAACATGCCTTTAGAGGGTGAAAACTCAAAATATCCCCCAACGTCCCCGTGAGAGGCACAAACACCTCACACGGGACCAATGTAACTCGTAGAAAGTGACTGCGTGGTCATGGGACTTCCGGTTTGAGAATATGATGATAATTTAAAAAATCTAGACTTATGCTTAAAAACATGTCGTTAGAGGGAAAAAACACAAAATAATCGCTAAACGGCCTTATGAGAGGCACGAACATGTCGTATGGAACCAATGTAACTCGTAGGAACATGTCGTGGTCATGGGACTCCCGGTATGAGAATATGATGATAATTTTCAAATATCTAGGCTTACACTTAAAAACATGTCGTTAGATGGAGAAAACCCAAATCAACCCCCAAACAGCCGTATAAGAGGCACAAACACCTCGCACGTGACTAATGTAACTCGTAGGAACTAACCGCATAGTCACGAGACTTCCTGTTTGAGAATATAATGATACTTTATCATTATCACGATAACTCTATGCAATTTTCCAGCTTGGATATATTTTTTTAATTATTTGATTATTGATATCATCAATTTTTTGTATCCTATTTTTTGAAGGATAATGTTTTATCGTTAGCTTTTATCCGTGTTGAACACATGAAGAATTCAATGGTTTACAATATGGAGAATGTTTATTTACTGTTGTTGACATTCCAAATTTTATTATTTACTGTGTAATGATTATGCAAACTTTTATGATTTTATTATTTAATTTTATGGTCGTGCGGGTTCTTGTAATTTATTTTTAAATTTTATTGTCGTATGGGCTTTACATTAAGCAGGTATTATAGAAACAGGTTTTAGAATGTCTAGAAAACAGAGAAAACTCCGTCCAATTTTTTTACTCTGTGAATTATTAAGACTAGTAATATTTTGAAGTTTTTATTATCAACGACGTGCCAGATTCATAATTTGTTAATTTTCTTTTTCTTTTTGCAAATAATATATTTTTTTTAGATTTGGAATTTGCCAATTTTCATGATTTGTTTTCAAATAATAAATATAGCTTTTAAAATTGAAAATAAAATAAAATAAAATAATGAAAGGGTTATTCGAACGACATTCGAATGACAATAGGTGGTTGGTAGTAACGATATGAAGTCGGGAGATACAATACATAAAATGACATGCCAATACTTTATAGTGGTAGGTCACGTGAAGGATCATGCAATCCAAACATCGAGCGACATGGGGAAGTCGTTCGAATGACTTAGGCTTGTCATTCGAGCAACCTGAATCAATATTTTTAAATCCAGTTCCCCCTGTGCGTTTTCATGATTTTAGTCATTTGATCTTTGAGCTATTGTGGTGATAATTATTGTGCAACACAAATGAATAAGAGAAAAGCAAGCACCATATAAGAACAAGGAATGTAAAATGACAATCACACAACAAAGGATGTACGTGGTTCAGCAAAGATGTGCCTACGTCCACGGTGGTGCAGTCGATATTATTTCTATATACTCCGGAGAGTGGTTACAGAGAATACAACTTGTCCCTTTGCCCCGGACCTAGGGTTTTATATATATACATGTACGTTTAGGTAAGTGGGGGTGATGGATTCCCCCACGTCTTCCATCTCTCCCTATAACCTCCCTTAATGGGAACGTGGGAAGAGACCGGATCATATTCAGAATAAGAGGTGGGGGACCTGGACTTTGGGCCACCAGAATTGGGCTACTCGTCCAGGCCCATGGTTTTAATTTTGGGCACCCACAATTGCCCCTAAGTTTGTTAGGCCATGTTTATGGGCTCAATAAATTTAAATGATTAGCCATAATGTCTCTTTTGCAATTCTTCGAAAGCTGTGAAGTTGTTTTGGCGGCACTCGCTTCGTACCTTGTGCACTATGATTAACAAAATTTAAAGGTTTCTTGGGATAGTTACTTTTCTACCATCGATTCAATCTTTCCAGCACTTTTCCATTTTCTGTGAGTTCTAGCACTTCGTACCTTCTTCTCTCAATCTCCATTCTCGTTGCTTCCTTGTCGTTTGGGCCTGTGCTTCTTCATCGTTCGAGTCGATCTTCTATCTTGTAAGTTTCCTGTACCTTTTCTCTGTACTTTCTCTTTGAGTTTGTAGTTTTCTAGGGTTTTCCAATGGCGAAGATTGGGAATAGATCGATCTCTGAGTTTAGGAAGTTTTACAACATCCCTGAGTGGGTAGATATTGAGTGCTGTGCATCCCCTCCTAGAAACGTTAGAGATATAGATGATGCCCACTGGATCTACGTCTTGTTGCTTTCCCAGGGGGGACTCACTTTTCCTCCCAATGACTTATTTTTGCATTTCTTAGGCTATTTTAATATTGTTCCTGCATAATGCTCGCCCAATGTGTGGAAAATAGTTAATGCCGTACATAGGATAAATCAGCTGTATGGTACTAGGTTAAGGCTCGCCGAGGTCTGTTTTTGCTACTCCTTTTCTCAAACTAGCTCTGGTGTCCTTTACCTCAAAGCTAGGAGCCCTGACAGGGTATTGGTAGTAAATCTACCCGATTCCCATAAGGACTACTGGCAAGAAGATTTTCTTGTGAGAAATTGGCAGTTTTCTCCGCAATTTGAAGGGTTGGGGTTTGAGAGGTTCTCTGTTCCCTTTTATGCGGAAGAATACATAGGTAGACATTGCACTGTTGTTTCGACTTTTATTGATTTGTGATATTTCTAACTCTTCTTTGCTTTTTCTTCCATAGCGAGGTCAAAGAACTTGGAGCCTGCTCTCAGTGAGGTTCGTCTCTCGGAATTGATCAAGCCTTGGAATATCAGGGAGCCTTTGGGTGACGGCGAGCATCCCAAGTCTGTTGCCTTTCTGCTCGAGTACAAGAATGTTGGATCCAGCTTCATAGCAAGGCCTGTAGAAAGTATCCCAGAGTTTAATTTTCTTGAAGAGACTGCTGCGGATCCTATTTAGTTGGACGAGGAGGAGAGCAGCTCCGAAGGTGATCTCGCAGGAGCAGTAAGTAATTTGGGTGGAGGTAGCTCTGATAGTAGCAGCTCCTCTGATCGTGGGGAGGTCTCTGAAGCTCGAGAGTTGTCGAGCACGTCCAGTAGTTCGAGCGAGGAGATGGCTCCTCCCCGGAAGAACCTAATTCAGGACGATGATGATGAAGACCATATGCTTCTCGCTCAGAGGTAAAAGAAATAAAAATCTGGCTCTGGGGCTGTTGCTACTGGTTCCCGGTCCTCTGCTCAGGAGCAGGAGAGAAAGAGGAGGGAAGAGGAGCAGGTAAGGGAGAGAGAGAGAAAAACGGAAGAAGAGCAGAAGAAGATGGAAGAGAAGAGGATGGTAGAGGAGAGAAAGAAGAAGGATAATGAGAGGGAGGAGGAGAAGAGGAGGGCAGAAGCGAGGACGAAGGCCGGGCAGGCCTTTGTCCCGGTGTCCGCACTATCCAAGGGGGCTTCTGTTGCAATTTCCCCCCAGTTGGCCCCTGCTCTGCTTGAGAGAGCTGTCCTCCCGGCTGATCGCCAAAAGGAGGCAGGGTCCGAGCCCTTCAGGCTAGTCAAAGGCTTGCTTTGGTAAGGTTTTTCCCTCCTCTCTCATGTTTTTATGAATTTCCTCATTTCCCTCTTCTAATGTCTTCTTTTTTCTGCAGTTTGTTACTGACTTCGCCGTGCTGTATCGTTCACGCGATCAGCTGGTGAAGAAAAACAGCGAGGTGGAGAAGGAAAATGATGGCTTGAAGTTGAGGGGAACTGAGCTCGAGGCTAGTTTTAAAGTGGTTGATGCTGCTCGAATTTCATCCGACCCGGCTCTTGCTACAGCTAACTAGGAGAGGGACGCAGCAGTTAAAGATCTGAAGGAGCTGAAACAAGCCTATGACTTGATTTGCTCGAGTAAGCTGACCGTTGTAGAGGAGAACAGGGTGCTCTCTGAAGAGCTGAAGAATAAGGAGTCTGAGGCTGTCACTGCCAAGGAGGACTCATACAATTCTGGTTGGGCTGCAGCGTACGAAGATGCTGATGTTTAGATAGGTTATATTAGTCGTCTGAACTTCAAGAAGGGCTGGAACAAGGCCCTTTTGGTTGCTGGCATCGATATCGACTCCCCCCCTGTTTGACGAGCATGAACCGAGTCCGAAGCCAACCGTGGATGAAGTCCCTGCCCCAGCTGTTGAAGGTGCTGACTCTGTCCCCCAGATGACTCCTGTTGGTGCTTCCCTCGTTGTGGCGACAGAGATTGCTCCTACCGAGGGCGGTGCCCCTGCTGATGCCGACAAGGGGAAAGGGCCATCGACCTCGGGGCAGCCCAAGGTTACTAACTAGTTATCTGCTAGGATTGCTTTTGTATTTTCGCTTTTTTTTGTCTGTAAACTTTCTTTTTACTGTTCAATGTAACTTCATCCATTATTAATGAAAAGGCTCATTTTCTCCTCGCACTGATTTGTCTTCTTCTATCCTTGTCTTTCTATTGCTTATAGTCGATTGATGTTGATGATTACATCCCTGCTACTTCTCAATTGGGCAGGACCCTTGGTCCTAATGCGAGTACTGAAGTTCACCAGGCCTTCGTTAAGCTTTACAAATCCCTTAGATCTAGGAATCAGAAGCATAAGGAGCAATCTGAACTTGTGGCCAAGCTGAATGACAAGCTCCCGGAGATGGAAGAGGTTGGTGCTTCAGAGCAAGAAGAAGTGAATGTGTTGAGGGCAAAGCTTCTCTATGCTTCCGAGATCAACCAGGTTGGTGAGATGCTTCAGCAAGAGAATGAGGTTCTGAGGAGAAAGGTCTCACGACTTAGGGAGCATGCGCCGAGCACTGCTCCAGCAGTATTACAGGGTTCCTCATCATCGCGAGCTATAGTTGGTCAGAGTGATATTCCTCCTGTGCTGCGGGGTTCCACTGGTCCATCTGTTCCGCAAGTTGGCAGGAGCACCAGGAGTCGAAACAGGGAGGTAGAAGAACTTCGAGAGAGGGAAATGGAAGAGATTCGTAGTGATGTCCAGCGAGCATATGTGATTGCTGCTGGGCTTCAAAGGGATGTTACTCGTCTGCGGCACCTGAAGGTCCTCGACAAGTGTGGGCTGATGGCTACGACTAGGGTTGGTCAGATGCTCCAACAAGGTTGTCGGAGTTCCAAGAGCTTTCCTCTGTCAGGGGTAAGTCCCGAAGAACTCGATGCTCTGGTATCGCTATGAGATTTCTCCCTCTACCCTGATGCATAACCCCTTCCGGAGGGATGATCGATGGATCCCCATCGATGCCATCCCTCGGTAATTATTGGAGTCGGATGCGAATGAGGTTGAGGAAGAGTTAGCTCCTGCTCCTGATGACAGACGAAGAGCTCGAGTCGCTGATTATCTCGCTCATAGGCCTCACCCCCATTGAGATTTTTCCAGTTCTTATTTTTTGTATTTTTGATGATGTAAATGCTTTGGGCCAGCTCGCCGTGTATCACCATTGTTTGTAAATATGATGAATTGATGATAAGTTTATGTTTTGGGAAAATTTATCGACTAAACAAGTGCATCATATTCTTCATATTCTTGCTGCTTTATGATCTTCTAAATTTGTGTTGTCGTGCAAGTGTCCTTCCAGTCCAGTATAATATCGAGATACCATTTGTGCATCACTTTACCCTTTAGGTCGTGTCGTCACACTCCCTTAGGCCTAAGTGTAGCAATTGGCGAGAACACACCTGGTGTTGGATGCTCTATCCGATCAGGATTTTATTCAACCCAAAAAGGTTTGATGACCAGTATAAAATTTGGCCATATCGCCTAAGGATCCCCTTTAGGGCTTCATATATTGCCAAGGGCAATGCTAGGAGGTCTTTCGTGTTTCATAATGATGACCTGAGGAGGGGTACTTCCCTGCTAAGGCGTGGTGATCAATATGCCTGGAAATTTTGAAAAGGTGTGCAATAAATGCAGCTGTTACTTATCAGAATGTAACCAATTGAATAACTTTCATTAATGATAAGGGAAATGATCTTCTAGTCTCATGACAAAAGAATAAAAGAAAAATCTAAAAATAGAATCTCTTGAGATTGGTTGCGTTCCATGCTCGTGGTATTTCCCTGCCTTCCATTGTTTCCAAGTGATAGGAGCCCTGCAGGTCGTCTATGGTTATCTTAAAGGGTCCTTCCTAGTTTGGGCCTAGCTTGCCGTCTGATGGTTTCGCTACGCTGCCCAGGACTTTCCTTAGAACGTAGTCTCCAACTCGGAATGCCCTCGGGTTAACCCTCTTGTTGTAATGCCTCGCGAGCTGTTGCTGATAGCTCGCTAGTTTCACTAGGGGTAGCTCCCGGCACTTGTCGGCTAGGTCAAGCTCAGCGAGCAATGCTGCATCATTATGGCTCCGGTCGACAAGGTTGGACCTCATTATTGGCAAACCTTCTTCTAAGGGGATGACTGATTCCATGCCATATGTCAGCGAAAATGGGGTTTCTTCTGTTGCTCGCCGAGGAGTGGTTCAGTATGCTCATATGATATGGGGTAGTTCATTTACCCATGCGCCTTTGGCTCGCTCCAACCGCTTCTTCAATCCATCGATCACAGTTTTGTTGGAAGCCTTAGCCTGGCCATTGCTCTGAGGGTAGGCCACATAACTGAAGTGGTATCTGATGTCGTGTTCGTTACAGAAATTCTGAAAGGATCCTCTTTCGAACTGTGTTCTATTGTCGGTGATGATGGTCCCGTGGATGCCAAAACGAGTGATTATATTCCTCCATATGAATCTTATCATATCAGCGTCTCGGATGTTCACCAGGGGTTCCGTCTCGATCCATTTGGTGAAGTAGTCGGTTATAACCAATAGATATTTACGATTACCGATGGTGGTAGGTAGTGGTCCCACGATGTCCATTCTCCATTGGGCGAATGGCCATGGTCTGGACAGGGATTTTTATATCACTGGCGGGTTGGTGGACCATAGGAGCGTGAAGTTGGCATTTAAGGCATTTGCGGACATACACCGTAGAGTCCATTTGCATATATGGCCACCAATAGCCTTCCTTCATTGCTCGAAAAGCTAGAGACCTTCCCCCGATGTGGCTCCCACAGACTCCTTCGTGAAGCTCGTGTAGCACTTGCTCGACATCTCCTGGGTAGACGCATTGAAGGTAGGGACCGGAGAAGGATTTCTTATACAAGTTGCCTTCTGGGGATAAGTGAAAGCGAGCTGATTTGACTCTTACCTAGTGGGCAATCTTCTTATCATCCGGGAGCGTGCCATACTTTAAATAGTCCCTTAAGGGGTCCATCCAGCTGGGGGGCTGATCCTACCTGGAGTACCTGTTCCATGCTTGATGGATTGATGTTGCGGTTAATGCTCGGACGAGTGAGGAAATTGATGGGGATGGTTCTTTTTAGGTCGGAGTTAACTGCCAAACTCAGGGATGCCAGGGCGTCAGCATGACTATTTTTCCCCCTGGGAAACTGCTGGACGTTGATCTCTTCAAAGCTCGACATTATTTTTCTCACTAAGGCGAGGTAGGCTGCCATCCTTTCATCTTTTGCATTGTAATCTCCACTTATCTGATTGGAAATTAGTTGGGAATCGCCGAACACCTGTAAATGTTTTGCTCCCAAAGTGTGCGCCTTTTGGAGGCCGGCTATTAAGGCTTCGTACTCCGCTTCATTGTTGGAGGCTGCAAATCCAAGCCTGATTCCTTGTTCAAGGATTGTATTTTATGGAGTAATGAGGACAATGCCTACCCCTGCCCCCTTTGAGTTTGAGGCTCCATCAACAAACAGTTTCCAGGTTTCCTCTGTGGCTTGTTTCTCCTTTTGCGTTGTTGGTTGAGGCTGGTTGGAGGGTTCTCTGCCCATGAATTTGGCAATGAAATCAACAAGGATTTTGACCCTTGATAGCTGTCCTTGGTTGGAATTGGATGTCAAATCGATCGAGCTCGACTGACCACTTAGACAGTCTGCCCGACAAATCCGCTTTCCTTAGGATTTCCTTAAGGGGATGTGATGTAATGACGATGATAGTGTGAGCTTCAAAATAATGCTTCAGCTTCCTTGAGGCTACTACTAGTGCAAAGGCGAGCTTCTCCAATGGTAGGTAACTTTGCTCGGCGTCCAGTAAGGTCTTGCTTGCATAATAAACGGGGTGCTGGATTCCTACAACTTCGCATATTAACGTAGAGCTGACAGTGTGGTTGGAAACATAGAGGTACAGGTACAAAGAATCTGTTAGCTATGGTATGACGAGCAGTGGTGGAGAGCTTAAGTAAGACTTGAGTTTAACCAATGCTTGCAAGCAATTTGGGCTCCATTCTATTATTTTGCTTCCCTTTAGAAGCTGGAAAAAAGGCTGGCACTTCTCGGAGGATTTAGAGATGAGGCGATTTAGGGCAGCGAGCATACCAGTGAGCTTTTGTACGTCTCGGATTGTGTGAGGGGGTTTCACCCTGTTGATTGCATCGATCTTGTCTGGGTTAGCCTCTATGCCTCTCTTACTGACCAAGTACCCAAGAAATTTTCTTGACTGGACACCGAAGGAACACTTGCTCGCGTTAAGTTTCATTCGGTACTTCCTGAGGATTTCGAAGGTATTTGACAGGTCGGAGAGGTGATTTTCCTTCTTTTTAATTTTAACGAGCATGTCATCGATGTAGACCTCCATGGTGTCTCCCATCTGACCCTTGAACATTTTGGTAACCAGCCGTTGATAGGTTGCCCCTGCATTCTTGAGCCCTAAGGGCATGACCTTATAGCAGAATAACCCAACTGTCGTGATGAACGCTGTTTTGTCCTGGTCTGGGGCATATAAGGGGATCTGGTGATACCCTGAGTATGCATTCCGAAAACTCATTCGCTCGTGAGCTGCGATGGTGTCTACTAGTTGGTCTATTTTTGGGAGGGGGAAACTATCTTTAGGGTATGCTTTGTTGATATCAATGAAGTCGATGCAAACTCTCCACTTCCTATTGCTCTTCGGAACTACTACTGGGTTGGATAACCACTTGGGGAATTGTACCACCTGTATGGATCCTACATCCAACAGTTTTTCCACTTCTTTTTCAACCGCTTTAGCCTTCTCGGGTGCAGTTCCCCGTGCCTTCTGCGTGATTGGCTTGAAGGTGGGGTCGACGTGCAGCTGATGACAGACCATACTAGGATCGATTACGGGCAGCTCGTATGGTTCCCATGTGAAAACATCTACATTGCGCCTCAGCAAGGTTATCAATTCCTTCTGTTCTTGGTCGGTGAGAGATGCTCCAATCAAGAAGACTCTGTTACTGTCGCCTTCTCCGGTCGTAACTTCTACCAGGTCTTTGACGACCCGTTAGGAGTGGAGGAGCCTGGTCTCCTCTCCTCCAGGTCTTCCGTACTTTAATTGCTATTTAGAAGGTGTCAGAACTTCTTCAACCTTCTCGCTGGGCTGCTCGACCCTCTTCTCTGGATTTGGTCGGATAGCTGCTATGAAGCACCTTCTCGCCATTGCCTGATCATCGTGGATCTCCATTACTCCTCGCTCGGTTACATTTGAGTTTCTGATGGTAGGTCGAGGAGACTGCCTTCATCGCATGAAGCCATCCCCTGCCGATGATGGCCTGGTATGGCGAGTCGATGTCAACTAACAAAAAGTCGATCATCTTGGAGACGTTTCCAGCCCCCACCGGTAGTAAGATCTTTCCCAAAGGCATAGTTATTTTTCCTGCGAAGCCAACTAAAGGTACAGTAGCCTCCTTTAGGTCGGCGACGCTTAACTTCAATTTTCTGAATAGGTCAACATACATTACTTCGGACGAGCTCCCTTGGTCGACGATCAACTTGTCAATGTCAAAGTTAGCTATCCTGAGGGTAATGATCAGAGCATCGTGATGCGGGGTCCTTACTCCCACCAGATCTTCATCTATGAAAATAATGTGCTTGTTATAGTTGACGTCATATGCTCGTCGGTGCTTTCCTGACTGTGAGTTTGCTGGATCGATCTCAAAAGCCTGCATTACAGCTGTAAGTTTCTTCATCTCCATTCGAGCTGAATTTCCCTATATCTGCTTGGCATCAGATGCCCCATGAATTACCGCGAAGTCATATCCAGCGTCATCTTCGAGCACGTTGTCAGTCCTCGCTTCTCTATTGGCAGCCACTTTCTCTTCCCTTTTCTCCACAAACTCGTTCAAATGCCCAGACTGGTCTAGTTCTTCGAGGTGAGACTTAAGAGCTTTGCAGTGCTCAGTCTTATGTCCTCCTTCTTTGTGAAAAGCGCATCTTAGCGCATTATTCCTCTTCGAGGGATCTCCTCCCATCTTCCTAGGCCACTTGATGAATGACTCATCTTTGATCTTCGCGAGAATTTTGTAAATTGGTTCTTTGAAGACGGTGTTGATCGCCTGAAATGCTTTCGACCCGTCATTATTTCCTCCGTTCTTGGAGCCATTTTTGCTCCCGTTCTTTCTAACTTTCTTCTGGTTCTCAGCTTTGTCACTTCCTTTGGTAGTGAGTTTAGCTCGATCGTTTTCTCCTGAACTGAGGTGGGTGACATCTTCTACCTTAGCGTACTTCTTGATGCGAGCCATTAGGTCGTCAATAGTCATAGCCTCCTTCTTCGTCAGGGATTAGTATAGAAGGGAAGAACTAGGGAGTCCAATTTTGAAAGAGGCCACTGCCACTTCCTCTGTGCAATCCTCGATCTCATTGAATAACTCCCAGTACCTCTTTGTGTAGCCTGGGAGGGTCTCTTAAGGCATTTTCTTCATTATCAGCAAAGCATCCATCCTTTTAGGATGGGAGCTATTGGTAATGAATCGGGCTGTAAAAAGTTCGGCCAAGGATTTGAAACTCCTGATTGACCGATGGGGGAGCCTTTCGAACCACTTATGCGCTACGTCATGCAGGCTCGAAGGAAAAATTTGGCACATTAGCGCATCTCGGTGGTTCCAGAGGGTCATGGCCCGTCGGTATTGCCTGACGTGATCAATGGGATTAGTCTTACTGTCATAAATCTTGAATCTTGGAATGGAAAATTTCTTAGGGGTTTCTTCTTCCTTAATTTCCCTCGTGAAAGGTGATTTCATCTCGGTTTTGAGAGCTCGCCTAGAGAGTTCTCGGGTCGATCTGGTGCCGTGCTGGGCAGGATGTTGGTCTATCTCCCTGCGGACCAGATTTCGTATGTTCTCGTCGCTACGAGCAGGGCTCTGGTAACGGCGAGCTCTTCGCATCTGCTCGCGGAGGTCGTCGTCTGATTCGCCTAATTTGACCTTTTGAGATCCCCGCCTAGGGCTCCTTCCTCGGCTGCGAGACTTTCTCGCCTGAGGGCTAGGAGTGCGGTATGGACGTCTCCTGTTATCAGGATGAAGCTCCCTTTCCAGTCTTCTTTTGAGGCGAGCATTCTCAGCCTCGTACCTGCGAAAAGACTCCCTCTGCTCATGGAGCCTTGCCTCGTATGCATCAATCAATCTAAATATCTGTGTGGACCTCGCTGGTCCTTAGCTTTCTTCTGAGGCTGGCTTTTCCAAGCGAGCCCTCTGATCTGAACGTCGAACTTCAGACCTAATCCTGCGAGGAGCAGGTTGTTCTTGAATATCCCCTGCCTGGGGGCATTGCTGCTGTGACCAAACATTTTAAACTCCTTTTTTGGTGTGGGCTTTTCTCAGGGAAGATAAACACTTCCCACAGACGGCGCCAATTGTGTTGACAATTATTGTTCAACACAAATGAATAAGAGAAAAGCAAGCACCAAATAAGAACAAGGAATGTAAAATGACAATCACACAAAAAAGGATGTACATGGTTCAGCAAAGATGTTCCTACGTCCACGGTGGTGCAGTCGATACTATTTCTATATACTCCGGAGAGTGGTTACAGAGAATACAACTTGTCCTTTTTCCCCGGACCTAGGGTTTTATATATATACATGTACGTTTAGGTAAGTGGGGGTGATGGATTCCCCCATGTCTTCCATCTCTCCCTATAACCTCCCTTAATGGGAACTTGGGAAGAGACCGGATCATATTCAGAATAAGAGGTGGGGGACCTGGACTTTGGGCCGCCAGAATTGGGCTACTCGTCCAGGCCCATGGTCTAAATTTTGGGCACCCACAACTATCGATCTCAAATCAGCCCAGAAGGGGCGAGATGGGATTTTTAGCCATTGGAAGGATTTTATAAGGGTTGTTTGGTTTATTTGGGGTTATTTTGATTTGGGAGAAAATAGAGGAAAGAAAGAGAAAAGGGAGTGGTCTTCCACCATTTTCATGTTGTTGATACCATGTTTAATCTGCTGACATGGCTCAATAAAGTGAAGACACGTGGCAGTCTACGTGGCAACAACAAACATTTCCGAGGAACCCACACGCTCTGGGGAACCACACTACAACGAGGACCACTTCTTCCCCGAGGAACTCATACGCTCCGAGGAACAAGAACTCTTCGAGGAACTCTTGAATACCGAGAAGCTTAGGCGATCCGAGCAACTCAGGCGGTCCGAGCTGCACCTCGAACAAAGCATTAATAGCTGGATAACCAACAGTTTGACTGTTCATTAAATGCTTATCATTCAGACGCACATGCTTAAGGGGTATTGAATGTATTACCCTTTCATATGTACATCATTTAATGTATTACCCTTTCACATTACAGCCTCAGGGCTATAAATACATTATACAATCCTCATTGTAAGGGGACCGGAATTTCTTGAGAGAACTTGTAATCGAGAATTCCCAAACACTCAGCAATAACATAACAGTGGACGTAGGCCATTCTTATAAGGCTGAACTACTTTAAAATTCTTTGTCTCATTTATTTATCTGTGATTTAATAATTAGAGTGATCTAATTTTTTACATCAACAGATTGGTGCCGTCTGTGGGAAACGACTGGTAATATCGTTTTTCACCAAAAGCGATCCATCACAAATGGATGATATTCCAGAATCCAGCAATCGAAACACTGGAACCCCTCCAAATCCATCTGCTCCGCCAAATATTCCAGATCTGACTGGAATAATGACAAATCTGGCTCAAGGCTAGACCGTTATGCAAGAAACAATGCGACAACTCATACAAACCCTCCATGGCGGTGCACCAACCCATTCAGGACTGCGGAGTATTCAAAGAAACACCCGTGCACCATCCTCACGTACTAGGCGTACCAATTCATATCGCAATGAGGAATCTAAAGATTTTTTTTATCAACCTGGACGAACTTCGTCAGTGCGAGCCACAGATACAGAACAGCGTATCACTCTTTCTTCAGAAAGGACTAGTGCATTAGAGAGGTTAAGCAGGGTATCACCTTTTGATCAATTAGGACTTAGAAGGAGTAGAAGTCCTCCTAAAGTCGTATCGAGGAGTTTTCGACGACCATCAGATTTAAGGGAAGGATCTGCCCAGTCGCGAGCAGCTGCTCGTCAAGATAGATCCCATGAGCGACCAACTGCTCGTCAAGATAGATCTCAGGAAGCCACATCCACGCGATCAGTTGCTCGAACCAACAGGCCCAAGGAAGGAAATGATGCATGGAAAGGCTCTATTCAGAGGCTAGAGGATAGATTAAGGGAAATGGCTAAGGCCAAGAACCCTCTACAACGAACCTTTATTCGAGGAACACCTTTTGTCCAGTCAATTGTAGATTTTCTAACACCATCAAAGTTCAAAGCACCTGTTGTGACCCCCAAATATGATGGAAAGACTGACCATGTCCTTCATATAGAACAATACCAAGCTGCAACCGACATCTATGCTGTCCCAGATGAGATGAGATGCAGGGCATTCTCGGGAACTCTTACCGGATCTGCTCAAATATGGTATAATAATCTTCCTCGGGGTAAGATCTCAACTTTTCTATAACTGGCCGAGTTATTCATTGGGAATTTCTATTTTGGAGCAAAGCCAGTTAAACGAGTAGCACATTTGTTAAGTGTTAGACAAAATGTTGGTGAAAGTACCAGAGATTACATAACTCGTTTTAATAACGAGAAACTGGAAGTCATTAATTATGAGGAGAAGACAACTATTACTGCCTTGATGAGTGGACTACTGCCGAACAAGTTGTACTAGACTTTGGCCAAAGATCCACCTCGAACCATGTCAGACCTAATGGGAAAAGCGTCCAAGATTATGAATGCTGAGGAGGCTATGGTTGCGAAGAAGAATATGGATGCTAAAGAAACCAAGGTGGAAGGTGATAAAGCTAAGAAGAAAGAGCACAAGAACAATGGTAATGACAAACATTCAAAAACTACGTCGGTATGGGACTTAATGAAGAAATATGATAATTATACTCCTTTGAAGAAGGATATCAATCATGTTCTAGAAGAAATCAAGAACAACGAGGAACTAAACTGGCCAGAGAAAATGAAGGCAGACCCTAACAAGAGGAATAAGGCGAAGTATTGCGAGTTTCATAAAGATCATGGCCATATGACCAAGAATTGCATAGCTCTTCAAAATGAGATTGAAACACTCATCCGACGAGGAAAGCTGTCAAAGTATGTTGATCATGGAAACGAAAGGAGAAACAATGACCGAGCAAGAGAGAGGTCTAGATCTCCTCGTCGAGCAGAGGAGAACAAGAAAAGAAACAATGAAGTTAATCCAGAAGACGACCCCGATCTTCCCAAGAGACCAAGGCAACCAGAACGTGAGGTATTTTCAATACGCTTTGGGTCATTTGACTGTAATGTTATAACATGTGGAGATGCAGGAGGAGGAGACCTTACTGCAGAGAGAAAAGCTTACCTCTGTGAGGCTCAAGCCTGCTCGTACATTCAACGAATAAATTTAGCTGAGGAGTAGGAGTTGTGAAAGGTGATCACAGAGGTAATCATCTAAAATTTCCAACAAATTTTGGAGTAGGAGTTGTGAAAGGTGATCAAAAAGTATCTCAGGAATGCTGTTATTCATCCGCCGAGCAAGAAGAACTGGAGGAATCAGGGAAAAAGACTACTACCTATCAAGTGGATGAAGGTGCAGAAATTGAAACATTGGATCCTAGAGATGAGACGCAACTCGTGAAGGGTCAAGTGGTGGAAGCTACTGAAAACATCATTCTGGACGACGAGCACCCTGAACGTACTACTCAAGTATGTTCGTCGTTGGAAGCCTCATTAAAACAGGAATTGATAACTTTCCTAAGAAGCAGAAAGCAAACTTTTGCGTGGAGTCATGAAGATATGCCTGGGATAGACCCAAATTTCTTATGTCACGGCCTCAATGTGAATAAGGAGATCAAGCCAGTGAAGCAGAGAAGAAGAGTGTTCAGCCCCTAGAAGAATCAAGCTATACAGGAGGAAGTCGAGAAGCTCCAGAAAGCTTGTTTCATTTAAGATGTTAGATATCCAGACTGGTTATCAAATGTGGTGATGGTAAAAAAGAATAACAACAAATGGAGGATGTGTGTAGACTTCACCGACCTCAACAAAGCATGCCCAAAGGATCACTTTCTATTGCCCCAAATTGATCAGCTGGTGGATGCTACCTCGGGAAACGAGCAGTTGAGCTTCATGGATGCTTATTCTGGTTACAATCAGATCAAAATAAAACCTGAAGACAGGGAAAGTACTTCTTTCATTACCCCTAGGGGAACTTATTGTTATAATGTTATGCCTCTTGATTTAAAAAATGCAGGTGCGACATATTAGCGGCTGATGAACAAGTTTTTTACTGAACAAATCAGTTACAATATGGAAGTCTATGTTGACGATATGCTAACAAAAAGCAAGAAAGCTGCCAACCATCTAGTTGACTTAAGTCAGACTTTTGATCAACTGGATAAATATCAAAAGAAGCTGAACCCGACGAAGTGCATATTTGGAGTACGAGAAGGCATGTTTCTCGGATACATTGTCAATCAACGAGGCATTGAAGAAAATCCTGAAAAGATCAAAGCTCTATTAGGGCTGCGATCTCCAACGACAAAGAAGGAAGTACAGAGTCTCACAGGACGAGTAGCAGCAATCAATAGATTTTATCACGAGCAACTGACAGATGTCTCCCATTCTTCAAGACACTCCGAAAGACTTTTGAGTGGAATGATGAATGTGAGAAGGCTTTTCAAGACTTGAAGAAATACTTGGGAGCACCTCCACTGTTGTCCAGGCCAGTGATGGGAGAAAAATTATACTTGTATCTAGCAGTGTCGGAGAATGCAGTTAGCTCGGCGTTGATCAGAGTGGAGAATGGAGTGAAGAAGCCAATTTATTATACGAGTAAGGCCTTCCGAGGAGCAGAGATCAGATATCCAAGGCTGGAAAAGTTAGCACTGGCGCTGATTGAGGCGAGTAGGAGAATGAGGCCATACTTACAGGCTCATACCATAGTAGTATACACTAATATGCCATTGAGGCAAGCCCTTCATAAACTAGAAAAATCAGGGAGATTGATGTATTGGGCAATAGAGCTCGGTGAATATGATATAGTCTATGAACCCAGATTATCGCTAAAAGGGCAAGCTGTAGCGGATTTTATAGCAGAGTTCACCTATCCTGATACCCCCAAGGAGCAAAAGTTGCTCGCTGATCAACCTGTGGATGTTATAGGATCAACAAATACTAGCTCGGACCAACTCCGGTTGGTAAAAGAGCAAGTAGATGTTACAGGATCATCAAATTCGAGCTCAGACCAATTCCGGTTGGTAAAAGGGAAAGAAAAAATGATCGGCGAGGAGCAAGAAATATCAGGGGAGGATGAAAGGAAGCAACAAATATTTCACCGAGGAACTCTGTCAGATCAGAAATTTGAAGACGAGTTACCTATATGGAGGCTATATGTAGATGGCTCATCTTGCACTGCAGGATGTGGCGTGGGGATAGTTTTGAGCACTCCAGACGAAGTGGACATGGAATATGCCTTGCGTTTCCAATTCAAAGCTTCCAATAATGAGGTTGAGTATGAGGCCATGATTGCAGGACTTAATTTAGCGAAAATTATGGAGGCACAGCGGTTATTGTTTTCAGTGATTCTCAATTAATTGTAAATCAAATGTTGGGAGTATATGCAGTTAGAGGAGAATTGATGATCAGATATCTTGCAAAGGCAAAGGAGCTGGTGTCAGAATTTGCCGCTATTCAGCTGGTCAGAATACCAAGAATGGAGAATGCGAGAGCAGACGCCCTAGATCTACTAGCATCAGCTACTCGCACCGAGCTACGACGAACAATCCCAATTGAAGTGTTGGCTGGTCGGAGTATAGATGAAGATCTGACGATGAACTTTATTACCCTTGATTTAGGACCATCTTGAATGGATCCCATCAGGGCATATATTGAAGAGGGAGAATTACCAATTGACAAGCTCGCAGCCAAGAAATTGAAGTTTAAAGTTGCTCGGTATGTATTAACTAACGGTATTCTCTATAGAAGAGGAATTATGGCAGGTTTACAGAGATGTGTACATCCATCCGAGGTGAAAGATTTGATTAAAGAGATCCATGAAGGGTCCTGTGGAGCACATGTAGCAGGTCGGACGCTTTTACAAAGGGTGATGACGCAGGGATACTACTGGCCGATGATGATGGCTGATTGTATAGCCTATACAAAGAAATGTGACAAGTGCCAACGTTTTTCCTCCATCCGAAGAACTCCATAAGCATTGTTGACACCCATAACTTCCCCTTGTCCATTTTCCATGTGGGGAATTGATTTGGTTGGGCCACTGCCAACGACCCGAGGAAGGTTCAAATACCTCGTCGTCGCTGTTGATTATTTTACTAAGTGGGTAGAAGCTGAGCCACTCATTGATATGACGTACGAGAAGGTGTACCAATTTATTTGGAAGAACATCATTTGTCGATATGGTCTTCCTCATGCTTTCATCACGGACCATGGAACACAATTTGATAACGAGGAGTTCGCTGGCTATTGTCATTAGTCAAATATTTTGAAGGTCCACTCAGCACCAGGCCATCCTCAAAGCAATGGACAAACTGAAGTGACAAACAGAACGCTGCTAAATGGTTTGAAAAAAAGATTGGATGATGAAAAAGCAAACTGGATCAACGAGTTACAATCAGTACTTTGGGCTTACCGAACTACTCCCCGAGTAGAAACTGGAGAATCACCATACATACTGGCGTTTGGAAGTGAAGTTGTTATACCTGCCGAGTTGGGACTCCCAACACACAGGGTACTGAATTTCAATTCCCCTGTCAGCGACTTAATGAGAAGATTGGATTTAGACATGCTCGAGGAAGTTAGAGAAGAAGCAGCCATTAGAAATGCTGCTTACCAGCAGCCAACAGTTTTGTTCTACAACAAAAGGGTGAAGAAGTGTGACCTAAAAGAAGGAGATTATGTGCTGAAGAAAGTCATTCAAAAGCACAATAAACTGGAGGCAAATTAGCATGGACCATACCGAGTTACAGAAGTTGTTCGACCAGGAACTTACCGAATAACAACTCTAGAAAGCGAGGAGTTTAAAAATGCATGGAATGCAGAGCACCTACGCAAGTATTATCAGTGATGAATAAAATGAAGAGATTCTGCCGAATTCTTTCTTTTTATTGAAAGTTTTTCGGGTAATACTAGTGCTACACACTACTCGGGGCAAAACTCGGCAAAGCTCAGGCTACTCAAATTTTTTCTCTAAAATGCCAACTAAGGTTGGTCGAGAAACCTATATTCCTCCGGGAAGTAAAGCTACCAATATTCCTTCGGGAAGTAAAGCTACCAATATTCTTCCGAGAATTAAAGCTACCAATATTCCTCCAGGAAGTAAAGCTACCTATATTCCTCCGGGAAGTAAAGTTACCTATATTCCTCCGGGAAGTAAAGCTACTTGTATTCCTCCGGGAATAAAAAATTTTGTATTCCTCCGGGAAGAAAAACTTTGTATTCCTACGGGAAGTAAAACTATATGTTCCTCGGGAAATAAAAATATTCCTAAAAATACCAACTTATGTCGGTTAGGATGTAAATATATTCTCAAAAATGTCAACTTGAGTTGGTCGGGAAGTAAAATTATTTTAAAAAGACTAACTATGGCTGGTCGGGGATAAAAACCCACCAACTGTAGTTGGTCGACAAGGAAAATTTACCGACCTTGGTTGGTCGGAATCATTTAAGAGAAAAATCTACTAACTATGGCTGGTCGGGGATAAAAACCCACTAACTGTAGTTGGTCGACAAGTAAAATTTAACGATCTTGGTTGGTCGAAAACATTTTAAACATTTTTTATACTCGTAACTTTATTATTAAGTGATTGAGCAACATTTTTATACTCGTAACAAAACTTTAAATGATCGAGCAACATTAATGATACTCGTAACTTTTTAATTATTACTAAGTTGGTCGAGAAACAAAACATCATTTGCACCAAGTGACTACTCGACAATAAGCTAGTCGACAATAAGTTGACCGACAAACTACACAATATTGTTATCTTTTTAACAGATATGCATGCACAAATATAAAGTGTTTGATAATTACAAGACAATAACAATTAAGATTTGGAAACATAAATGAAAGTCTTCATTGAATTCAAAATAAATTACATTGATAATAAAATGAAAGTTACATTGACATTGAAATATATACTAACTACTACATCAAAATTCCTATTCTACTGGTCTTTTCCCCTCTGCTTTTGACACAGGTTCCTCGCCAGCAGGCGGATCATTTAAAGCCATAGGAGAATTTATAAAATTGAGATCCTTCAACATCCTGACATTCATCACGGATGGTCGATCTAAGAGGTGCTCGGGACGAGATATATCGGCTTTTGAATGGAGATTGTAGTCACCGAGATACTTTGAAATCAAGCTCCGAGGAATGGCCCGTGCAGGGATCCAACTCATATCTAATTTGTACGGTGGCACAGGTAAGTCGAGCAGCCCGGGATCATGGTAGTACCACAGGTAATGACCCTGTTCGAGTTGCAGCACACCTAGGGCATTCAACCAGCCCTGCTTGTAGCCCTCATTATTGGCATTCTGGATACGATCATCCAAGTGGTATAGCGCTTCGTTGTATCCAGCCATCCAGAACTCCCTGGGCTATTTGTGGAACTGATATGTTAGCCTCTCCAGTCGCTCATGGAGATTTTTGATGAAGAGTTCCTTATTCTCCAAAGCATATTTCTGCCCAGAGAGCTGCTCTTCCAGGTCCCTGATCTTCTTTGATATTTCAGCCAACGCCTGGTTCTTCGCCATTAACTGGAAGGCTTGGTTCTCTAAGGCAGACTGAGTCCTCTGTTCCTCGACAGGAATACGAGCTGCTCTTGCTCGTCCCCGAGCTGCTCTTGCTTATCCCCGAGAAGAAGAAGAAGGGCTAGACCTTTTTAAGGTTTCCAACTCGTCCCTCAAGATGGTGTTCTCGACCTCCAAGAACGAGAATCCCTCATCAGTCAGTGGGATTAAAGCTTTTGAAGTGGAAGCTGCAGACTTCAATTGTGACAGCTCCCTTTGCAGGTTGTTGTTCTCTTGCTCTAGCAATTCAGTGATTTGTCTGCACTCCTCGACCTCACCCCTCAGGGTTCTCTCCCTTACATCATAGCCAGCAAAAAGCTTCTCGTAGGCCTTGTCGACAATGATCTGCTTGTATTTCTTCTCGTACCCCTCATGTAACAGGGCAGTGGATTCTTTTTATTTTAGCTGAAGGTCTTCGAGGGTGCCTTGGAGATCCTCGATCATATCATAATAGGCCACATTATTGGCCACTACTCGATCAAGTAGACACTTCAGATATTGATATGCTTCAACTGCCTGTTCTGAAGCATCTTGGCCGAGGATGTCGACGACTTGTGCTGCACTCAGGTCTGTGTGACCAGCCTTAAAGTATTCATTACATTGCCGCAGCAGCTTTGTATCATGGGTAGATAGTAATTCCATCCTGGCCAGAAACTAGCAGAGAAAGAAAAATCAATAATCAATAAGAGGTACAAGCAGAGTATGAATAGAAAATAGACAACAGTATGCAAAAAAGTCCAAGTTTTATTAGATCATAAAGTTCAGAGTTACATGTGCTGGGTTACAATTGATAAAAGAAAAATATAAAGATAAACCCGAATAACTCTACACCTTTTCCTTGTCTCCCAAAACCTTCTCGGGAGGCTGGGACGAGGAAGTAGGTTGCTCGGAAGGAGTAGAAAGTTGCTCGGGAAGCGCCAGCAGTTGCTCGGAAGAAGTAACGATTTACTGAAGTTCCTCGGCAGCAGGATGGATGGCTGGGGGATGATCTCCCATCACGATAGAAGACTCTTCGGAGGCAGCTTCGTCCTCTTCTAAGTCTTCAGGAGTTGGAGGGGGACCAGGGATGTGTTGCTGATAGAGTTCGGAATTTTCATCCACTTTCATCTCCTGAAGAGCAGCAACCCATCCATCCCTAAAGTATTTGAGGCTGCCATAGTCCACTTGCGACACCATGGCAACCAATTCCTTGTTTCACCCCTTGTCCCAGCCAGCGCTGAAGGACTTCTTCACAGCCATTTTCCTTTTTAACTTTTCCGAGGAAAGCTTCTCGGACAGCAGGTCATCAGCAGCTTTCAGTTTTCTCTCAGCCTCTCCTTCTGCCGATTTACCTCCCAAAGTTGAGACAACTCCTCTTCAGCAACCTTAAGCTTATTCTCTAGGTCCCCAGCATTCTTGAGCTTCTCGTCGAGCTCTTTATTTTTCCCCTCCAAATCCTTTATTCTCTTCTCCAACTCTTTGGAGACTTCAACAACTTTATCTTTTTCCTGCTCGGTGGAGGCAAGTTTATTCTCCCAGATTTCCTTATCAGTAGCATATTTCTGGCGAGAATCTTACAAAGACCTCGTCAGGCCCACCAGAGCCTCCTTCACACCAGATGAGGAGCTCGAAGCTTTAATTGCTTCATCCTTCTTCAAAATTATATTGAAGCAGCTCGTCAACTGTGAAAATAAAAAGACAGCAAGTCAGAAACAGAAATGACAAGGGAAATATGAAAAGTTCAGAGTAAGAAGACTTACAGAAGCAAGGTGGCGAGCAGCTAACGAAGTGACCATGTCCCGAGTAAGGTTTTCTTCAGTACCTTGGACCTCGGGAATGATCCAGGTATTTACCGAGCTCATGGCAGAGCTCGGGGGAACAAAAGTAGGAACCCCGGTTCAAATGGTTGGGGGCTGAGTGATGGTGTCAGCCAAATTAACCGAGGAGCTCTTCTTCAGCCTCCTCGGGGGAACAGGAACAGATTCAACCAAGGAAGAACCCTTGGTCGGTGATATTACAATCACCTCTCCAGGAGAAGCAGACCTGCTCGGTGCCACTGCGGGCGTCTTTACAACCTTCACAACAGCAGCAGGCGAGGAAGGCACATCAGTTTTCTTTGTCCCCTCCCCTGGGACATCAATCTCACTCCTTTTAGCTTCTCCAGCACCAGAGGCAGGCTTCTCGAAGAGAGTGGGAGGTCTTCTCTTCTTCATACTTTCACTTAAAGGAACGTGTGACTCAGGCGAAGAGATAGTAGAAGCTGGTACTGGCTCTTCTTCACTTATTACTGGACGAGCAGTAAAAGAGGTGGTGTAGCTCTTGTATTGCAGCAGATATGAGGCCGACCTAATATGCTCGTCGGTAACAGATTGATGCAAACTCCAGATAAGTTTCAAGTGTCTTATGTTAACGTCTGCTTCCTTTGGACACTTTCTTTTACTGTCAACTGCAAATAAATAAATCAAAATTAAAATATCAGTGGCACATTTTGTCAAACATAAAAGAACCATAATTTCAAAATAAATAAAATAAAATAAAAATAACCTATCCCATTGCCAGAGGGAGGGCATCTGGGACCCTGATAAACTTCATCTCCAGATAAAGGAGCATGTTGCCAATTTTTTATGACAACCCCGTGCTCAAAATAATCCCTATTGGCATCCGGGAGATTTACTACTAAGGCCCTATTCAAAATTCTAGTTTTTAAATAAAAAGTATTATCGCCTACAGCCCATCTATAGCAAAACATGATTTCTGGAATTCCTAGGCGAGTTCCATGGATTTGGTTTAACCTATGAACCCCATTAACTATTCTCCATGTATTTGGGGCTATTCTTGCGGGAACAATGTCAAAGTATTGACAAAATTCCAGACACAAGGGATTGGGTGGAAAAGAAAATCCACACTCAGCAATAAAGAGACTGGGGAACCAATGTCCCTCAGCCAAACGGAAATAATCAGAAGGCTCAGAAAGCTCTTCCAGAACAACCCAAGAGGGAATAGAAAAGTCAGAGCGAAACTTATCAAGTGATTCAACAGGGTAAACCATGATTAATAAAAGAAATGAAGAATAAGGAAGAAAATCTTACAGAAAAAGAGTGGATCTGATGACAACGAATGATGGAAGAGATGAATACACAGGAGAGAAAGACACGACGAAAAACTCAAAGATACAAATTTGAAAAGGTAGAAGACGATGGGAGTGTCTGTGAAGTTTAAATAACTATACTTGGGAAATGGTAAAGTAATGATTACAAAAAGAAACAATTACGCTACCGGCGGCTAGAGGAACAAAAAGGGCGCGAAAATCGAAGCGAGAAGAAACAATTACGCTACCGGCGGCTATAAGGACAAAAAGTACGCAGAGATCTTGGCGATTATGAAAATTCAAAAAAGACTGATTCTACAAATTTGGAAAGAGAAATAAATACGAAGGAAACACTCCTAAAAATCAGGAGGACCATTTAAAGCTACCATATTCTGAGAAAGAATGTTCCCTACTCCTCAAATTTTGAACCATGAAACATTGGGGGCTTCTGTTGATACCAAGTTTAATCTGCTGACATAGCTCAATAAAGTGAAGACACGTGGCAGTCTACGTGGCAACAACAAACATTTCCGAGGAACCCACACGCTCCGAAGAGTCACACTACAACGAGGAACACTGCTTCCCCGAGGAACTCATACGCTCCGAGGAACAAGAACTCTCCGAGGAAATCTTGAATACCGAGAAGCTTAGGCGGTCCGAGCAACTCAGGCGGTCCGAGCTGCACCTCGAACAAAGCATTAATAGCTGGATAACCAACAGTTTGACTGTTCATTAAATGCTTATCATTCAGACGCACACGCTTAAGGGGCATTGAATGTATTACCCTTTCATATGTACATCATTTAATGTATTACCCTTTCACATTACAGACTCAGGGCTATAAATACATTGTACAATCCTCATTGTAAGGGGACCGAAATTTCTTGAGAGAACTTGTAATCGAGAATTCCCAAACACTCAGCAATAACAAAACAGTGGACGTAGGCCATTCTTATAAGGCTGAACCACTTTAAAATTCTTTGTCTCATTTATTTATCTGTGAGTGAATAATTAGAGTGATCTAATTTTTTACATCAACACATGTCTTACACCACCATTCCGCCTCCATCTTACATGATATTCCACCATGTTCAAGCCTACAATACCCATTTCCACCATTGTTGAGGTAGAGCTACAAAATTTGAAGAATGTTAGGGGATTTTCAGAGAAGATGAAGATGGGTTTTCATCAAGTTTGAAGTGGGTCTTTCTTGGAAGCTGGGAAGGAGAACATTTTAAAGCATTTGGAGAATGCATTTTGTAACATCTTGAGGCTACCTTTGGAAATGGTGGTTGCTCCTCCTACACCAACACCTTCACCACAATTTGAGCTATTAGAGGAGAGAAAATCCTTACTTTTAATATAAGACTCAACTTTGCATATTTGTAGTCTTGTAGTTAGATTATATGAGGAGGGTGCATTTGATTAAATGATATAATTATTATCAGGAATCAATAAATTTATGAAATAAAAATGTTGAAAAAATGTTATTTTGTTGAAATTAAAGAGTGGGTAAATATTTCAATGTTTTGAAATATTAAAAGTTAGTATTCTATGAAAATCGTGATTTTTTAAGAAAGATTGATGTTAAACATTTTATGAAATAAAATGTTTGAAAATAATGACTTACTTTGGTAAACATTGGTGAAATAATGGTTCTTGAAAAAATGAATTTGTTTTTTGAAAAACATACATTTTGTGAGTTTAATGAAATTAAATGTCTTTTGTGCATTAAAAAAATGTATTTTTGCAAGTATGATGAATTTCTCAAATGAAATATGTGTTTAAACCATTTAATAGGATTTTAAGGTCTAAATCCACCTTCTCATGCATATAAACTTGTAGTATTTTGATACTAAGTAAACAAGTTTAAAGAAGATTTTGTTGGCTTTAAACATGAAATAATAAAAGAAGAAATTCTTGCCTTTAAAGTGTGTGAAAAAAGGGTTAAGAATGTGATAAAGATAAAGTGTAACACTACATGTCAAACGAAAGAAATGATATTTTCTTATAAAAGTAGTCTTAACTGTATAAAGAAAGTAAAGTACAAATCTGTGGTTTGGGAAATTATTGATAAAGGAATTCAATAAGTGTTAATGGATAAACATTGGCAAGTTAGTGTGTATAACTTAGTAGTATTGTAAAAGATTAACACTTATGAAGTTGAAAGGAATTAAAGAGGTAAAGGTGTTTCCATTAAGAAGAATATTACACCAAGGTTAAAAATGGGTGTTAAGGTGTTAAAACACTTAACGAGTTAGGATGAGTAACTTAATAGTGTCTTGTAACAATTAACACTTGTAGAAATGGAGTAAAAAGTGATTTATGAAATAAATGGATAAAATGGTAATATTACTTAAAGTGGAACATTTTTATGAAATAAAAATGTGGTAAAGGTGTTACACAAAGTGGTCCAAAATGAATATGTTTTTTGGAATAAAATCAGGATTAAAGTGTAAAGGACATGAAATGGTAAAATTTCAAAGTGTAATACAAGTTGGGGTTTAACCCTAGGTTTTGTCTTCAGTCGGGTAAAAATTAAAAGTAGAGTGATGTGGACATTTGTAAAATGTTAAAATACATTAAAAGAACCCGAATGACACCAAGATAAGAAAGAAGGGACCAAATTCCTAGGATGAAAAGCCCAAAATCGTTGGCCAAAGCATGTGGTGAGAATAGCCGGCAGTGTGGATCCCGCTAAAGTATGAGTATTGGGAGATTACAAGAAAATATAAAGGAATAAGGAAAATTTCAAGAAATGGATTGTGTGGTAAAATATATTAATACAACTGAAATTGAATGAATTAATGATTGTTTCGATAAAGGTAAAAATAAACAAGTAAATCTGAAATTGATTAATGCCCATAAAGTAAGGAAAAAGGGTAAAGTAAGTGGGTAAATGGATGATTAAGCAACCTAAGTGGTTGAACCCCTACTTAACACAAAGATGTGTTAAAAAATTGTTCTCAAAGATTAAATAATTATTTTCTAAGATGGTGTTTGCGTGTGTTGAAAGGGTGAGTTTCGACAAAAATCCTGAATGGTGTTTTATAAAATAAAAAAGGGTGATTTCGGTAAAGGAATGGTTTCAGTTATATCAAATATAGTGGTTTCAATTATTGAACCGTGTAGGTTAAGTAAAGTGAGATATGAAAAATGAGCAAAAGGGAGCCTTTTATGAGATTAAGGTAAATTAATCTGGATAAATACAATTGTCAGAAGTAAAATCGTTTTATGCATTAAGTGTTCGTTTATGTGTATGTATATATATGTATACAATGTAGTTGCATGTGCACATAGGCATAACGTATTAAATCTCCTTTCTGTCATTCGATTCTTTACTGAATTTGTATATTTTCAACAGAGCATCGACTCACACCCTAGCTTTATTACAGCCAATTGGGAGCGGCTTCTTATTTTGAGATCGTTATATATGTAAGTACTCTCTTTATTTTACATTAGTAGCTTTGTATGCTTGGACTTGGGGGTGCTCCCCATGGGTCCGCCACGTAGTATATTTTGAAACTGGAATCGCATGCTAAACAAGTGAAATATTAATTAAAATAAAACTAGACTAGCGACATTATATAGGTTGTTTCATTGCACTTCACACCTAATGCTCGGGTTGAAACGGGTTGACCATGGGGAACCCATAAATCCGGGTCGGGACATTACAAATGGTATCATATCTCTAAGTTCAACGTTCCTTTCGGGAGTGACATGGTGAGGTCGGTATCGAATCTTCCACGTCGATGTTGGTTGGGCTGATCATACTAGTTTGATGACGGTTTAGGTCATGTCCTCGACGGTAAAGTCAAAAAAGGTTAGCATAAAAAGTGAGTTAGTGCCAAGTGGCACATAATCAAGTTGATAGTTATTAATAGATTTTGCACTTCTGATTAGAATTGTAGTAATTTACGAGTGTCCATGTTAGCCTATAGTGGTGACACTGTGGTTGTTAGTGTGAGGTTTTGGTATTAATTCAGGGTGACATAGAACCATTTGAGGTGTCGATAGAGTGAAATGACGCCCATTGGGCAAGTGGCACGAGTTGTATATAGTCAATGGCAGAGGTTGATGGTTAGGGTGTCTCGACTAGGCACTAATAATTTGTGATTTAAAGATATATATAACCCTAAGGTATGACGCTTATGGGTAGTTAATGTCGGTGATGTAATTAGGAAAATTAGATCATTGGGGTGATATTGCAATTGATGGTTGTTCGGTTAACATGTGAAATTGTGAGTCTAATTATGTCAATGCCATGATCCTTTGTGTGAGATGTGCCATGTGATAACTTTGATAATGAGAGTAGACTTGGTAGTGCTAACCATGAGTAGTATTCCTTGAGACTTAGTTGTAAAGGTTGTATATTTCATATATGGAGACTAGATGACCAAATGACATTCGTAAGTATTGATCATGTGGTGAGAAAGTATTTGAGTTCCTTAGTTGAGAACTTGGGTTTAATGTATCTCAATCATAATGAGGTATTGAGGAATAGGTACTCATGCGGCATCCATGGTGTAGGCCTTGGCACTTATAGGCAATACCCGATGTCCCATATCCTACTAAGATCTATATAGTCATGTTAACTCGTAGATTAGAACATGGTGTGATGCTTACATAGTGAGGCAATTTAGTTGTTATAGTTGAATATTTATTGAGGATTTGGTGAGGCAAACCTTAAGATTTATAGGTTGCAGGTGACGTCCTGTACCCAGTCATGATTCGTAGTAGTGTTAATTGTGTTTTATACGTGGATTATAGTCATGATCATTTGGGAGAGAGATAAGATTATTATCTAGGTGTAGAGACTTGTTTTATCCTCCGAGATAATGGCTAGGTGTGAGGTAATCCTAGTGCAAGAGTAGTTCATAAGTATTTGAGGTGCCCATAAGACAAATTATATATGGCGTCATTGAATGTTGTGATGCCTTGACGTGTTTGATGCTTAAGGGGGACTATAGTTAAAAGCTAGTGTTTTTGCAAGCATCAAGTAATTTCATTGTGGGTATCAAAAGGTTTGTAGAGTGCTCCAATAATGATAAAGGTAGAGATGATGAAATCTTGTCTGGTTTTGGGACTTTTACATGAGATGTTTTTGGTGTTCTTAGGAGACCAATTAAGTATGGTAAAAAGAGGCAATATAATTCTAGTAACGATTGTGTTGAGGGTCAGGTGATGATCCCAGATTACTGGTCGCATAGTGTACGTGTCGGGTGTGACTTCCCAAATTGGCACACATGGGTGGTATGATCCCTAATGTAGGGTGATAGTTGTGTTGTTATAGGAGTGATGCTCAGATGTCATGGAATGACTAGTATGGGTCTGGTGATACTCGACTTCAGGATATACTAGGAAATTTATTCAAACATAGAGTGATAAAGCCATGTGAATACTTGAAAATTGTAACCGAGGATGGGGTAACGTCGAAACATAGATATTATGTCAACGTGTCGACGGTATACGCTACAGTAGCCTTAGTAATGTAAGGATTAGTTCTTGGCACATCGTGATAAGCTTGTACGGGTTAAAATATGTAGCCTAGTATGGTATTTATTACCCCTAGAAAGTCAATGGTGGAGAATGTGGTCTTCAAAAAAATTTCGTGTGGGTGGATACCTATGGTAAGTTTGGTGGCAATCTAGTGTGGTCATAAGACACGACAAGGTGAGTGTCTCGCTTGAACTAAGTAATAACTATGGGAATTTGGGATTTTGGTCATGGTACATCAAGGCAGATAATAACGTGGATGGTTCATGTACGCTAAGGATGTGAAAGGTAGGCCCTTGCTCCCATGGAGGGAAGTCGGGCATTGACTTCATAAAGGACTACTAATTCGTAAATTGATTCGTACGAGAGAATGAGTGGTTGCGATTCGATTCACCACTGCTAGTTACCCAAGTCAGGGTGTGTGGCTAGGATTTATGCTCTGTGAGAACTCTGGGAATGAGTGTCATGACTTCAAGTATATGGCGTAGTTTTACTTTCGTAAGTTAAAGTCGTATGCCTATGGGCAAAATTTCTCGGGATACTCACTTTATTCCTTATGACTCTAGTGTGTTCCTACCGATTTCAATGATCGGGACTTGGTATTCTCACCAATGAGGTGACTTGAATTGGTTCCATGTCATGGTATGGCGCGATTAGGCACAGGAGAGTGCAGTGGATATGTTTTGACCAATGCACCTCGGTAACTAGGTGTGACCATATGAGGTATTCGTGCTATTACATAAAATTTTGCGTATAGCTAGCTGCATTTTTTGCTACACGATTTGCTTGTAGTATCGATCATTCTTAGGACTACTGGAATTTTGATTGTCCTGCTTAGCAGTCAGTGGCTCGATTTGTGAAGAGCAGGATGATGACCTGAAGATACAGTATAGTGTTGGAAATCGAGGAAACTTAGCATACGATGTTGCCTTGCCACGATGAGTGGATTAGAGTGAGACTCTAGTGAGTACTCAAGGATGAGACACCTAGGATAGTATCAGGTTCATCAAAGCGACGCAATGGAAGGTGCGAGCTGGGCGTACGGTGATTAGTTAATAAGAACATTCCTCCTTAGAATGATAGAATAACATACGATGATTATCGACAAGCTCATGTGAGTTGTGTAGAATAGGATAGCCACAGAATTTACGGAGAACTAGATGTACGGTCCTAAGATAGAATTGATTTTGATGATGAATACGAAGGTCAGTTATAATATGGGTCACATTGGGTTAGTGTCGACTGCCAGAAAAAGGGTTTGCCGTAGATGCCCAATATGCCTTAGGTAGTAGCTTAGTTAGTGCAAGAAATATTTTGGACTTGATCATAAGGCGAATGGAGACTAGAAATCGATTATGTAATGTCTTAGTTAACGGGATAGTGGCTATCGAGCATGTTGATTATTTAGTGACCTTAGGATTGAGAACTTTAATGAAATGTCTTAGGGGATGTCAAGGATTTATAATAGAAATTGGTGGACCCCATGAGATTGAGGATTTAAGGACCGAAAATTTCATGGACGAAATTCCCCAAGGAGAGTAGTTTGTAACACCCTATCCTAGTAATTTGATTAAAATTTAAATGGCATGAGGATTGATGATAATTATAGAAGAATTGTGGGTAAAAATTGGAAAAAAATAAAATAATGAAAAAGTGTCATCCGAACGATATTGGGAGGTCATTCGAATGATAATAGGTGGTCGAACGATATTGGGAGGTCATTCGAATGACAATAGGTGGTCGTTAGTAATGAGATACAGATCGCGAGATACAGGACATCGAATGACATGCCACTAATTTACAGTGGCAGGTTATGTGGAGGGTCGCGCTATCCAAGCATTGAACGACATGGGAAAGTCATTCAAACGACTTAGGCTTGTCATTTGAATGACCTGAAATCGAGATTTTTAAATCTAGTTTTCCTTTGTGGCACTGTCACGATTTTAGCCTTTGGATCTTTGAGCTGTCGAGCTCAGATCAACCCAGAAGGGGAAAAATGGGATTTTTTGGCCATTGGAAGGGTTTTATAAGGGGTTGTTTGGTTTATTTTGTGTTATTTTGAGTTGGGAGAAAATGAAAGAAGGAGAGAGAAAATGGAAAGATCTTCCACCAGTTTCTTGTCTTCCACCACCATTCCACCGCCTTCTTACATGATATTCCACAATGCTCAAGCCTAAAATACCAATTACCACCATTGCTGAGGTAGATCTACGAATTTTGGAGAAGTGTTGGGGGAGTTTTGGAGAAAATGAAGATGGGTTTTCAGGGAGTTTGAAGTGGGTCTTTCTTGGAAGCTTGGAAGGAGCACATTATTAAGCATTTGGAGGATGCATTTGGTAACCCCCTGAGGCCACTGTTGGAGGTGGGGTCTCCTCCTCCTAAACTAACACCTCGACCTCCATTTGAGCTATTAGAGGTGAAAAAAACCTTACTCTTAGTATAAGATTCAACTTTTCATATTTGTAGTCTTCTAGTGAGATTATATGAGTAGGGTACTTTTGATTAAATGATGTAATCAATATCTAGAATCAATAAACATTTTTATGAAATAAAAATGTTGTAAAAATGTTATTTTGCTGAAATTAAAGAGTGAGTAAATATTTCAAGGTATTGAAATATTAAAAGTTGGTATTTTATTAAAATGGTGTATTTTCTAGAAAGATTGATGCTAAACATTTTATGAAATAAAATATTTGAAAATAATGATTTAATTTGGTAAACATTGGTAAAATAATGTTTCTTGAAAAAACGAAAATTTTATGAAAAAATAGATATTTTGCGAGTTGAAGGAAATTAAATGTCTTTTGTGCATTAAAATATGTATTTTTGCAAGTATGATAAATTTTTAGAATAAAATACGTGTTTAAAAATTTAATAGGATTTTAAGGTCTTAATCCATCTTCTCATGCATATAAACTTGTAGTATTTTGACACTAAGTGTATAAACAAGTTTAAAGAAGATTTTTTTGGGTTTAAACATGAAACAATACAAGCAGAAATTCTTGCCTTTAAAGTGTGTAAAAAAAAGGGTTAAGAATGTGATAAGGATAAAGTGCAAGACTACACGTAAAATGAAAGAAATAGTATTTTCTCATAAATATAATCTTAAGTGTAATTGAATTTATTTAATAAAGAAATTAAAGTAAAAATGTGTGGTTTTGGAAATTGTTGATAAATGTATTCAATATGTGGTAACGGATAAACATGGAAAGGTTAGTGCACATAATTTAGTAGTGTAGTAAAAGATTAATACTTATGAAATTAAAAGGACTTAAAGAGGTAAAGTTGTTTCCAATTAAGAAGAATACTACTCCAAGGTTAAAAAGGGGTGTTAAGGTGTTAAAATACTTCAGGAGTTAGGGTGAGGAATATAATAGTGTTTTGTAAGAATTAACACTTGTAGAAATGGAGTAAAAACTGATTTGGGAAACAAATGGGTAAAATGGTAATTTTACTTAAAGTGGAACTTTTTATGAAATAAAAATGGAGGAAATGTCATAACAAATTGGTCTAAAATGAATATGATTTTTGAAATAAAATCATGGTTAAGTATAAAGGACATGAAATGGTAAAATTTCAAAGTGTAACACAAGTTGGGGTGCAAGACCGGGTTTTGGGTTTGGTCGGCTGAAAAGAAAAAGTGGAGTAATGTGGACATTTGTAAAATGTTAAAATACATTAAATGGAACTCGGATGACACTAGGATAAGCAAGAAGGGCCCGGTCCCAAAATCATTGGACAGATGATATGGGGCACATAACAGGTAGTGCGGAGCCCGTTAAAGTATGCGGTATTGGAAGATTTCGAGAAAAAATAAAGGAATAAGGAACATGTCAACAAATGGGTTGTGTGTTAAAATGTGTTAATACAACCTAACTTGAATGAATTAATGATTGTTCCGGTAAAAGGTTAAAATGGATAAGGAAACGTGAAATTGATTAATGCCCATAAAGTAAGGAAATAGGGTTAAGTAAGTGGATAAATGGGGGTTTAAGAAACCTAAGCGATTAAACCCATACTTAACACAAGAATGTGTTGAAAAAGTTTTGCAAAGATTAAATAAGTATTTTCTAACACGATATTTGCGTGTGTTGAAAGGGTGAGTTTCAACTAAAATCCTAAAGGGTGTTTTATAAAATAAAAAAGGGTGATTTCGGTAATGAATGATTTCGGTTCGTTGTGGTTTTAAGTTTTTAATCGTGTTAGTTAAATAAAGCTAGAAATGCAAAAAGAGAAAGCAAGCGTTTTATGAGATTAAGGTAAATTAATCTAGATAAATAAGATTTTCAGAAGTAAAATCATTTCATGCATTAAGTGTGGGTATATGTGTATGCATATATATGTATACAATGTAGTTACATGGGCACATAGGCATAGCATCTTGAGTATCCTTTTTGTCGTTCGATTCTATAATGCATTAGTATATTTCCAACCGAGCATCGGTTCACACCCTTGCTTTGTTATGACAGGTTGGGAGTGATTTCATATTTTGAGAGCGTTGTACAGGTAAGTACTTTGTTTATTTTACGTTAGTAGCTCTGTATGCTTTAACTTCAAGGTGCTCCACAGGGGTCCCTCACGTAGTATATTTTGAAAATGGATTCGCATGCTAAACAAGTTTAATGTTAATTAAAATAAAACTAGACTAGAAACATTATATAGGTTGTTTCATTGTACTTCACACCTAACGCTCGGGTCAGACCGGATTGACTAGGTGTAACCCATAAATTCGGGTTGGGGCTTTACAAATCCGACCTTGATAGAACAAGTAGTCAATTTTTAGCAAAGTAACTCTAGCATGGATGATGGCTATTGATGTTTCATTCATGCTTGAGTTTCTTCAACTTTATGCCCTTAAAGAGACCAAAGTATTACTATGAAAAGTAACATCAAGGTTATCATCTTTGGTTGATGTTGTCGGGACAAAATTAGCACACAACTCAAATCTTAGAGTATCTTTATGCAAGAGAATCAAATTCCACTCTATTTATTGAGAATGGTGTTAGAGACTCAATCCTCCTCATTAGATTTAGAAGATAGTGTGTTTCTTTCCATGCCGAGGGGATTGTGTAAATAAATTTCTCCTATTAAGATGATGCAAGAGTTAACCAAAGGCCATGTAATAAATGGAGATCATGTGATGGGGTTTTTGTACCACATGAGTGTCCTAAAATTAGGATTCCCCGAAATAAATGGCGTTCACCAAAATCAAATCCATGAAGTAAAAGAAGGGGATGGAGGAACAACTTTTAGGAAACCAAGTTATGTAAACAATTTTTAGTGATATTTAGAAGGTTCTTTCCAAAGTAAACAAAGGCCCGGTACGTCTTGTTAAGCAATTGTTACTATCCAAACCTCTTGAACTCGTTGTAAAGTTTCCTGGACGATTATCTCTAACATTCCCAGAATTAAGGTTTTGAAAAAACCTCTTGAATATCTATGTTTTCATCACGATGAAGAAGAGGTTAAATGAGAGAATGAGAATTCCAATATTGATAAACCTCCTTCGGTTGAAGAAATTGCAATGCCTTCTGTCATAAATCTCTCTAATGCAGGTTCATGTTTTATTCCCACTAAGGGTGGCATAATGACAATTAGTTTTGATCAGAAAAAATCTATGTTATACCTCCCTTCTATTAATATTGACATAAACTCGAATGTGGTGTTGATAAATTAATTAGACTATGGATCATACAATGTATCGGGGACATTGGTTTTTTCTCTATATACTTAATTGATGAAGAGGATCATCGATACCGGTAATGATGCAAATTTGTTGAGAGAGATATAAAGGGATTATTTCATACAGTTTGAAGAGTGAACAAGAGGTGTCTAACTTATGTAATGGTATGAACAAAACTGTAAGGTTGGAGAAAGTACCCTTCTTGGATAAGGTGATTAAAGATGTTAGCAATTGCTACAATGGGAGGTGGAAGGTTAAAGTTGGAGAAATATTGAATGCATATGTATTCGGGTTATGGCAGTTTCTTGTATTGTTGGATACTATTTTTATCCGTGTCTTGATGACTTTACAAGCATTTTTCTTGGTGTATAGGCGGGATTATATATATATATATATATATATATATATATATATATATATATATATATATATATATATATATATATATATATATATAACCCTAAACCTCCTCATAAACGAGCCCTTTGTACTACCTCATGCGAGCTAAATAGAAGGGACGATATGCCAAAGCTACCCTAACACACGCTTCACTTAAAATCTTGTATCCTTTGGCATGTTTCAAACTCTCAACCTTTCATCGTCAAAGCCCTCCCCTTAGGATGATCCCATATTCCAAATCGACGATGCTGAGTGATTCATTATATATTATTTTTTAATAGGTTTCCTTCATATTAATTCGTGGAGTGTTTGTTTCTATATATATCCATGAGAAGGTGGTTTTGTATGTCTATTGATAAAGTATTACTAGTGAAGTGGAGCTGATTAATCATTTTGAACATTTTCATTATGGTTTTCTTGTGTAGATTTTCTTCAACTTTAGTTACTAGGTTTTTCTTCTTATTATACTTTATTTTGTCCAAACACTCAGTCATTTGTAGTGTTATTTATCATAGTCTTATTCTTCTTTTTTTGTTAATGTAGAAACTAATTAATATTATATGGGAAAGCAAAAATTCAATGGAATTGAAAAATGTCATATAAGGATAGATGGAAAGAATAATATCTCCGACTTTAATGCAGTTGTAGTGTTTTGAACAAAAAGAAAGTTAAAATTAGTTTATAGTATTTCTCTTAAGAGATCAAAAGTTAATACTAATTCAAAAGAACAAATAACTCGAAAACATTCTCCAAATAACATTATCCCAAGCACATAAGATTCAATTTCACTATTTGAAACAAGGAAATGCTATTGGGCACTAAAAAGTAACACAAAATTATTATACAAAATTATATGACAATATAATAAAGTGTTGTATGCTATTTTTGAGTGAGTCGTGTACTATACTGAATTGCAATGCCACATCCATTTGTATAATTTAATGTACGCTTAATATTACTCCTAATACAATATTCAATACTCCTAGGTAGAGAAAAGTTCACACACGCGAAATATACAACAAGGATAATAGATTGGATTATTTAGGGTTTAGCCCCCATTAATTACACATTGAAGTCCAACCTCCCATTTTGATGGATTTCGTGTGTTGATCATTAAATAATTCATTTTCAATCCTAAAATGACCAATAGCCCCTCATTTATTGCCCAACAACCACATTTCACCATTAAACTCAATTGTATTTTTTTTAAACCCCTTCTTCCATATATTATTTTAGTTATAAATATAACATATAGATTTATAAAAAAACTATAAATGTATAGATAGTCCACTGTAAGGACCTCTTATATACATACCCTTGTACCAGCCATTTTTTAAAATAGTACAAAAATGAATTTTTGATGAGCCTTTTTGTAGATGATCATTTCATAAATAATTAATTATTTACTATTTTAAAAATTGATATGCAAAAATAATAAATATGTGCATTTTTGGTTGCTAAAGGTTTGGATGATCATCTCAGCCATATTTGGATTGAATTGTTTGATGATTTTCTTTGTAGATGATATCGTCTATATGGAGATCATCTCCAAAAACAAAAATGGTCTACATAATCTCAGTTACGCATTTAGTACGATATGTATATATGTATACTTATATGTTATATTTAAAATAAGTATATACATTAAAGTAGAATTTTATATAATATATTTATGTAATTTTATATGCATATTTATACAGTGTACCATTTAGCGTATATTTTAATGTAAATTTACATACTATATCAATATCGTTTGCAATTAACCCACACAGAATATTGCTTATAGAACTTTTTCCCAACAAAATGTGATAATTTAATCATAAACATATCCTCACACACCTCGAAAAAATAAATAATCTAATACACACACAACTATTTTATTTAAAAAATAGTTTTTTGACTATAATATGTCCATAACTACCCACGTTTAAGTTTGGTATGTTTTTTTAATTCATTTTGAGTTTAGTACCTCTTTCGCTAGAAGGGTGTTAAACTTAACAGTCATTCACTTTGCCCATGACCTCAGGAAAAAAATAAAAATAAAAATAACCAAAATAATAGACAAAGAAAAAAAAATTGAAATAGTAAAAGAAATAGTTAAAATGACAAACAAAAAAAAGGCCTCATCGTCAATACAAAGCCCCATCCCATCTTCTAGCCCTTTAACATCCCTCTTCTTCTTCCTCTCCACCACGATCACCACCCTCAACCTGATGTCGGTAACTTAATATCCCAATCCTTCACCCTCGACAACCCAAAACAAGAGTTACAAAACCCTAAATTCAAAATGAAAGCCTTAAAACTCCTTATCTAAAGCGCAACACTAAACTCCATATCCATATCCAAAATCAAAACAATAAATAAGATTTTGTTTTTGTTTTTCATTGTGATTTTGAATATTGTTTTCAAAATTGAATTAGTTTGAAATGTGAGGTGTATTCACGCACACACACACACACACAAAGGTATATATATATATATATCAAGAGAGAGAAAATGAACGAAGAAGAAAATTTGAAAAATGAAATATAAATTTATTTTCAAAATTGATTCTACTATATACTTTACTCAACTAGTTACAATTTTCTATTATAGTTTGATGTTTAACTTGCCTAACTAAATCAAACCAACTGATACAATAACACGTAGCTGTGACAACTATCCCCTCCTCAAGGAATAAATTGAGAAAACTAAGCAGTGATAAAGTCCCAATGTTTTACAAGTTGAATCTTTTGGAATACTATTAGATCATTATATATACTAAAATCTAAGGAACCGGTTTCAGTCCTCTTTGAACCAACCTTCTACCCTTAATAGCCGCAGGTTCCATTCCAAATTGGCCCTCATTACCAAAAAATGTAACTCTGTAGAGGCAGCATAAGAAGAACCAATCTTCTTCTTCAATTGGGAGATACAAAAATTGGGTGCACCTTTGAAAAAGGAGGCAATTGTAGTGCACAAGCCACCTTGCTCATTTAGGTAACATATGAAAAGGACTATAAAGCCTTATTCCAAGCTTCAAGTGGCGCCGTAGAGCCTCTAAGGATTTCCAATATGGATGCAATCTCAAATATACCATATCCCTCACTTGAAATTGCCTATTGGACCTCCCCCTATTAGCATATTGTTTGGTTTTACGTTGGGCTTGTAAAAACTGATCACAAAGCAACTAGAACATCAGTTGTTTGAATTGAAGGATGGAATCCACAACCACTATAGAAGTCTCTAAGTTAGATGAAATCAACAGTAAAGGAGGAGGAGGAGGAGGATGCCATCTATAACATCCCGCACATTTTGGCATCGTCCGCTACCAAGACTATGCTGGGAGTTACTAAATTAACTACCGTTCTGAGCATGTGACGGATATATAAGACATTTTAAAAAAATTCCACCAGATAATAATCATATTGGTCTAATAAATATAACCATTCATGCAACATTAAAATCCACCACCATGCTAATCTCTAAAATCAATCCAACTCCACATAAATATAATATCAAATTACTTGATTCAAATGTAAATATCTAGCTGCATCTCCAAAAATATGTCCAATAACTTCTATGCAGCTACTCCAGTGCTATACCTAAAATGTTAGTCAACGCAATTGGTCAGACTCCACCATATGAATACTAACTACTCTCCCCAATTAGGGTCCGTGAACCCAAACTGTAGCATTATACATAATAAACACCACAATAGCATATTTTAATTTTGAACAAGATATATATATATTTACATCCGAGTAAAATAAACTAGTATCATTTATTCAGGTACTAAACCGCCCCAAAGTGTAAGTCCAATTATACCATTATTACTATTCTTTAAAAATTAGCTCTCATCCTTACTTAATTTAATTATTCAAATATTTTTATTCATGGGAAAACATTATGTCCAGTTAACCCCTGATCGGTCATGTACACCCTCCTGGCATGCTTACAGTTTTACACATCACACCCATTCCCTTCACTATAGCCAGTCAACCCGTATTCTGTCAGTTCTGCACATTCTCGTGAGGTTCCACGTACTACACGTCACTATAGCTAGTAGGCATGTATTCTATCAACCCCGCACATTCTCATAACACCAACACACACCCAGATCGCTATAGCTAGTCGACCCGTATTCTATCAGCCCTGCACATACTCGAGTCACAAATTTATTTTAATACCAGTTTATTTTCTTGGGAATTAATTCTCAATTTCTTAATCTCCCATTATTAAATTTCATCCCCACCCTATTATAAAGAATTAATCCTCAACCTAACCCTAGTCCCACACCTAAGGGTCTCCAAATTTACAAGTACGTCCTACCCTAATATATAGAAAGAATCCTAACTATTAATCTCCTCATAGTCTCGCACCCAAGCTATCGAATCAATGGAATGACACAAAAACCAGCCCCACCCTAGAACATCTCATCCGTAAAAATCTACTCTAACTAATCCTATACCCAGAAATTGTTAACCAAAACTAAGGCATACCCATTAGTCTCATACCTAGCAAGTACTCCTAAAATTAAGGGGAGAGCATAACTACCCAAAACCCCACCATCCCCACGGTGATAAAAATAATCAAATCAATAATTCACATATGACATATTATCAACAATTCTACAAATTTCTCATGCGATCACAAATAAGTTTAATTTAATTCATTAAATCAATTTTCATAATTAAACGACATATTTTATGCTATTAATATAATTTCCTCATGCAAGTTTATGGGGCATACACCAACAAATCCTTTTTATCGTGATTACATAATTTTATGTGAATTCATAAGTCCCTTCCAATTTCAATGATGCCACTATAGTTTTCTACATGCAAACCTACGCCCATATTAACAAGAATCCAACCTCTACCCTAAGCACACAAGGGTTATGAGTCTTAATTCAATTAATATTTTTCACAAAAATAGTACCAAAATAGATTTCACTTTTCCTAATTAAGGTTTCTAATTTACTTTAAGTAAAATATGTAATTTAATGTTTAGGCGATATTTAAAACGCATAATAATACTAAAGAGACAAAATAGAAGTATTCATGACTGATAAAAAGTTAGTAGAAAATTTTGATGTGATGATTACATTCCTCTCGAAAAATTGGTAAATACTAATTCTTGAACAATCTGGAGAAGACAACATTTAAGCCTTCAAAAACTTGGGTTAAGTATTTATTTAATTTGGGGCTAGGGTTTGTATATGAAAAGTAGTAAAGATGTGGAAGGCTTATGATTTAAAAGTTGGTGAAAAATTCTTTTGAAAAGTCTAATCCCGAGTTAATTTAATATGAAAAAAGGACTAAGAGTTTTAATTAACTCAAACTCTCACAAAACCCACAAACTGTCGACACTAACCGGGCAAATCGATTCGCCCTCCGGGCCAAATCGATTCGGTCCTCATCAAGTGCCCAAGATGCCTAAAAATATATATATTTAAATAAAAGCCCAATTTCTCCGTCGATTTCAATTACGATTAAAATCCTATTTTCCATAAATAAAATCCAACATATTAAATTGCTAAATATAATTAAATCCAACAATTTTATTTCTTCGATTTTTGAATTTAAATTAAATTATTACTGATTAAAATTATGGGGTGTTACATATTTCCTCACTAGCACAAGAATTTCTCCCTCGAATTCGAGGAAGTGTAAATGCGTAAATTAAAATAAAGCTCACATATGCCTACCCATAGAATGCCATGATTGGGCGCCCATACACCCAATCTTATGCGTACATTTCCCGCGATAAAAAATACAATATGTATCCTACCTACATATATACGTATAAATATGAAAATAACGGCATACCACGCTCTCTCACGAATCACCACTCGATTCTACCTCTTAAAATTCATCGCAACGCTTAAGTACTCAAATTCCATCACATCACCAAATTGATACTTACGATACTTAACATCTGCACTAACAATCTCCAAAATATATCTCGTCTCCCAAAATCACTTCAGAGTATCTTCGTATCAAGATTATTAGTTCTAACCTCAATGCCTGCAACGTTCCTAACACAAAACTCCCTATCTCCAAGAAACACAACTAATACCTATGCTAGATCTAATAAATTAGGGAGTACGAATTAACAAAGGGGATCAAAGATTGTTAACGTGGAAGATAAACGGACTCAGAACCTACGAGACCTAAGACCATGCTCTGATACCATCTGTAACACCCCCACGCCTATGTTGGGCGTTACTAAATTAAATACAATTCTCAGCATGTGACAGATATATGAGAGATTTAAAAAAAATCACAAGATAATAATCAGATTGATCTAATAAATATAACCATTCATGTAATATTAAAATCCATCACCGTGCTAATCTCCAGAATCTATCCAACTCCAAATAAATATAAACTCAAATTACTTGATTCAAATTTAAATATCTGACAGAAACTATAAACAACTGTGGAACTGATTGGCCCACCAAATCTATAAATAATAGTCTCATAATAAAAGCGACGAAGAAAGAAAGCAATCCTAACTACTAAGGCATCTAAAATAAATCTCCAGCAGTATCTCCAAAAATATCTCCAATCACTCCTATCCAGCTAACTACTCCAGCACTATACTTGAAATGTTAGTCAATGCCATGGGTCAAAGCCCACCGCGTGAATACTAGGTACTCTCCCCAGTTAGGGTTCTTGAACCCAGAAAGTATCATTCCACATAATAAACACTACAATAGAATATTTTAATTTTAAGCGAGATATAATTATTAACATGCGAGTAAAATAAACTACTACCATTTATCCACGTACTAAGCCACCCCAAAGTGTAAGTTCGATTATACCATTATTACTATTATTTAAAAATTATCTCTTATCCTTACTTAATTTAATTTTTCAAATATTTTTATTCATGTGACACCATTATGGCCAGTCGACCCCTGATCGGTTTTGCACATATTCTTGGCTTGCTTACAGTTCTACACATCACACCCATTCCCCTCACCATAGCCAATTAACCCGTATTTCGTCAGTTCTATACATACCCGAAAGATTCCACTCACGACACTTCACTATAGCCAATAGACCCATATTTTGTCAGCCCTACACATACTCGTGCTGCAAATTCATTTTAATACCCGTTTATTTTCTTAACCAATAATTCTCATTTTCTTAATCTCTCATTATTTTATTTTATCCCCATCCTAATATAGAGCATAAATGCTCAAACATACCCCTAGTGCCATACTTAAAGGTCTCCAAAAATACAAATACGTCCTACCCTATTATATTGGATGAATTCCAACTATTAATATCCTCATAGTCTCGCGCCTAGGCTATCGAATCAACAAAATGACACAAAACTCATCCCCACCCCGAAACATCTCATCCGTTTAAAAGTACACTAACTATTCCCATACCTAGAAAGTTTTAACCACAACTAAGGCATACCCATTAGTCCCACATCTGGCAAGTACTCATAAACTTAAGGTGAGAGCATAACAACCCAAAACCCCATCATCCCCGCAATGATAAATATAATCAAATCAATAATTCACATACGACATATTATCAACAATTCTACAAACTTCTCATGTGATCACAAATAAATCTAATTTAATTCATTAAATCAATTTTCATAATTAAACGACTTATTTTATGCTACTAATATAATTTTCGCATGCAAGTTTATGGGGCATTCAACAAAATTTCCTTTTCATTATGGTTACATAATTTTATGTAAATTTACAAGTCCCTTCCAATTTCAGTAACGCCGCTATAGTTTTCTACATGCAAACCTATGCCCATATTAACAAGAATCCAACCTTTACCCTAAGAATACATGGGTTATGAGTTTTAATTCATATTAAAAAAATTCATAAAAATAGTAACAACATAGATTTCACTTTCCCTAATTGAGATTTCTAATATATTTTCAGAAAAACTTGTAATTTTATGTTTAGGTGATATTTAAAATGCACAATACTAAAGAGAAATAATAGAAGAATTCATGTCCGATGAAACGTTAGTTAAAAATTCATATTAGATGATTTTGTTACTCTCAAAAAATTGATAAATACTCATTCTTGAACAATCTTGAGAAGACACCATTTGAGCCTTCAAAAACATGGGTTAAATCTTGATTTAATTTGTGTTTAGGGTTTGTAGATGAAAAGTGGTAAAGAAGTGGAAGGCTTATAGTTTAAAAGTTGGTGAAAAAGTGTGTACAAAATCATAATCCCGGGTTAATTTAATATGTAAAAAGAATTAAGAGTTTTAATTAATTTAAACTCTCACAAAACCCATAATCTGCCGACACTGACTAGGGCAAATCCATTCTCCCTCCAGGCCCGATCGATTCGGTCCGGGTTAGGTGATTGGGACGCCCAAATATGTATATATCTAAATAGAAACCCAATTTCTCCCCCGATTTCAATTCGGATTAAAATCATATTTTCCATAAATAAAATTCAACATATTAAATTGCTAAAGTTAATTAAATTCAAAGATTCTATTTTTTCGAATTCTGAATTTAAATTAAATTATTATCGATTAATGTTACGGGGTATTACGTCTTATAAGTGACCTCAACACCCTAATGACCCCACACAGAAGTCTTATGTCATGGTTAAATGATTTTTTCCACAATTTTGTGTTGGATTCAACCTGGATCTTGCATCTTTATCTAAGAACACCATGCTGAAAAGAATATTCATTAGGACCATATTTTGAAATCACAAGTTGTGAGATTTGTTCCTTGTATTGGACATCACCCAAATAAATGTAATCACTTCTTACAACCATATTGGAGTAGCAACTGATAAGGCTTGTAATTGATCTTGATCTTAATGTTGTCTAGATAATGCATCGATAACTTTATTATCCACTCCTTTTTTATAATCACATATTCAGACACCAACATATTTATAATCCATTTTTGTTGAAATATAGTGGTAAGCCTTTGCTATAATCATTCTTAATAATAAATTTTATGCCTTGTAAATAAGCTTGCTATTTTGTCACTAACATTATAATAGAAAACATCTCTTTCTCATGGATGGATAGTCTAAGGTTGTTAGGTCCTATAGCTTTACTAAAGAAAGCTATAGGCATTTTATTTTGCATCAAAAGATCCCCAATTATTGTGTAATAAGAACCTGTCTCAATTATGAAGGGATGTTGAAATTCAAGAATTGCTAACACTGGAGGTGTGGTCATGGCTATCTCCAATAACGGAAAGGACTTGTTAGCCTCAGAAGTCCAATTGAATCCCGTAGTCTTCATCAAGTCATTAAGAGGATTTTTCATACCTCCATAGATTTTTATAAACCTCATGTAAAAGCCAGTTAAGCCCAAAGATCTCCTCAAAATCTTCACATTGTAATGATAAGTTATTGTGTCATAGTTTTAATTTTACTAGGACCTAAAGAGACCCATTGACTAGAAACTATATGACCAAGATCTCAATCTTTGACTTTGTAAAAGCTCGCATGGATTTCTTTGCAAACAATTGGTTTTCCTCAAACACATTTAACATTTCTATAAGATATAATTTGCGAGTTTCAATAGATGGGCAATACGCTAGTAAACCATAAAAAATACTAGTAAGAACCGTGGAGAGAATGATATAAAAATATGATTAATCAAGGATTTAAAAGATGTAGGAGCATTGGTGAGACCAAAGGGCATGACTTTAAATTCAAAATGACCATTATCGGTTCGAAAAGTATTCTTCTAGATGTCAGAGTCAACGACCCTAATTTGATGGTATCTTAATTATAAATCTATCTTGGAAAATAAGGAGGCACCATGCAATTCATCAAGTGGTTCCTCAATAATAGGAATAGGAAACATATATTTAATAGTGGCATTAGTAATCTTCATGTAACCATCACACAACCTCCAAATTACATCTTTCTCTTTGACGATTAACACAAGTGAGGCAAAGGGACTCTGGCTACGTTGGATAATGCCTACATCCAATATTTTAGTCACCGTACTTTCAATTCCTATTTTTTAAAACTGGGGGTATTTGTAAGGCCTCTGATTTGTGGGTTATTTTCCTAGCTTCAATGGTATTATGTGGTCATAATCCATTTTTGGAGGTAAGGACGTAGGTTCTTCAAACACCACCTCATATTGCTGCAATAATCCATCAACTTTAGTGGAGTTATTTTATTTTCTATTATCTACTACAGATATAACAAAAACTGTCCCATAAACACTTGGGTAGACTTTGCATGTAATTTCACAAGGGCGTGCTCTGTCCTAGAATTGAATTTTTTTATATCATTTGTACCTTTAATGAACACCCTTTTACCATATTTTTTAAAAATTACCTTCGGATAAATAAAGTAAAAGGTAATGGGACTCTATTTCTTCATCCAATCTATTATAAGAACCATATCACAACCACTCAATTGCAAAATTCCCATGCCGGTTGAAAATTCATAGCCTTCCATTTTCTATTTAAATTCAATACATCTCATCTCACTAATCATCTTATCACCATTAGTTACAGTGAATAGTAATTTATTGGTAGGCTGAATTAAATGGCCACTCATTATTGTAACATCTTTATCCAAAAATTTGTGTGTGGTCCTTGTATCTAGAAGTATTATCAAAGTTTTCTTATTTATAAGCCCCTTTAATCTGATTGTATTGTGAATAATATGGCCTATGAGATCATGGAATGATAAGTACATATTCTCCTCATCCCTTTCTAGTTTCTCCTCTGGATCACCTTCCTCCCCAGTCACTTCATCCACACATTCCGTAGTGTTAATGAGAATCAATTGTCTGAAATCACATTTATGGATCGAACTATAAACTTCACCATAATAATAACAAAGACATTTTGATTTCCTATCCTGAATTTGTATCTCAGTAATGGTCTGAACAAGTATGGTGTTGGTGTTGGATAGGTTTTTTAGTTATTGAAAGAATTTGGTTGTTTAAAACTTTAATTAGTGTTCCATGGTTTGGTACTTAAAAGAGAAGATTTAATATAAAACAAGTATTGAATGCGATCAATTTTTAGGATTAGAAACAACGAGCTTGATAGAGAATTTACTTTTTTAACATATAAGATGTGCAAAAAATTTCAGGTTAACAACTCCACTTGATTTTTAATTTCTTCTTTAAGACCACTAACAAAGATAGATATAAAATATTTTTATGACAGGCCTTTATTCTTACCCACCATAATCTTTTAAATATTCAAACCTCAATTGGTATTCCTCAATTATGATTTTCTGTTGCAATTTGTTAAATTATGCTATGACGTCTTCCTGGTCCAATTCTTCAAATCTGACACAATTTGCAACTAAAAATGCCTCCCAATTGATGGTTTCTTGTCTTTTTGATAATGTTCGAATCATGTAAAAGCTTTTCCCTCCAAGTATGATGATCCATACCATACTTTTTAATCCTCATCCATGTGATAATATTGAAAAAACTAGTTTCATTTCCTAATCATGGCTTTTGTATTGGTACGCTAGAAATATGGAAATCAAATTTAAGTAACCTTCTATCCTGAAATGTGGTAATTCCCCTTCGATCAGACTGATCACGGACACCTATATAAATTATTCCCCCTCAATTGGTTTATAGCAAGAACTAGTTTTTTCACTTACTTATCCTTGTTCTCTGACCCAATAGTTGTACTTTCTAGTTGTGCTTGTACCTCTCTCTTATTGTTGTCGATCCTTTACAAGAATGCTTTGACCCTACCAAATTGGATTCCATATTAGCTAATCTATATCATAAATGTTTAATTACTGCAACACCATGTTCGAAATTTTGCTTCTTGTTCCTTGAATACAACTTCACGAACTTTTAACCTTATTAAATCCATAATAAATGGAAGTTTTGGCCCATAAATTCATTGCCTTGATACCAATTTGTCAAAATTAATGACAAGTTGTTATCAAGAGAGAGAAAAAATGAAATGAAGAAGAGAGTTTGAAAAATGAAATATACGTTTCTTTATGAAATTGTTATATTAAAGAAGAGTTGAGTTCATGATTCATTTACAATTTTATGTTATAGTTTGTTACTTAATTTGCCTAACTACTTATAACTAACTAATACTCAACTACCTAAGGCCCTATTTGGTTATGCAAATGATTTTATTATGTAAATTGGTTCATTGTGAATTATTGAATCACAAATGAATGGATTTGAAATGAGTTTATATCCAATTTGACCTGATGTCTGGTAAAGGCTAAGGTTCAATCAGAAAAAATTTAAAAACGAATGGAGAGAGATAAACTTACAGATCGAGATGAGCATATATGAAATGTCCTATTTCAAATGGATAGATTTTACATTTTTAGTGAAAAGCTTCAATTTCAGATTTTATACATGAGCTAAAATGGAAAATTAATTAATCATTTCATTAATGAAATCAAATACAATTAATGAGCCAATTTGTAAATGACTCAATTAATAAATAAACTAATTTACAATTTAGGGACAATCAAACGGGGTCTAACTAACTCTAACCAACTTATACAAATACACACAATTGTGACAGAACATCAGTGGGTGGGATCGTATTGGCATTAGGGCAGGAAAGAGACCGTCTTGGGGGAGGGGGGACAACGTGGGGATTTGGGGATGGGTGAACGGGTGTAGGTCCTAAGTGGGGAGTTTTATAAAGGACGAGGATTTTTTTATACTATATCATTGTTTTTTATTTGTTGTTTTTCTAATTTTTTAAAATTTTCATAGGTCATGTTCAAGCAAATGATTGTTAAGTTTAACAGCCTTCCAACGAAAGAAGTATAAACTCAAAATCAATTAAAAGAAGGTACCAAGCTCAAAATGGGTAATTATGAACAAATTAAAGTGAAATGACCTTTTAAACAAATTAGAGTCTGAAACATTCACACATACACAACAAAAATAAATATCATAAACTTATCTTTTTAAGTCAAAATTTATATCTAGGCATTTTCACATGAAAAGTAATTAGCCTATATCAAGCCTGTCCCATAAAGCTTTCAACCAAAATCATGGGATTCTATTGCAACATATATAAACTAGATTGTTATTGTAGTTTATCTCTTTGACCTTTCGTACTACACTAAACAAATAAACACCTACAAAATATCTAAGTGGGGGTGTGAAATGGAATGAACATAGTTATCATGTTTAATTTGAGCACATAACATGATCTATATGGGATTATTTCTTCATTATCAAAATTTCAACCACAATAATAAATATTTATTCAAATAAGAATTTTATAACTTACAATTTTATAACTTGTTTTAAGTTTCAAAACTTTCAAACTAAAACTTTCATTAACATCTATTAATATGACATATTAATGATTTAAAACTCAAATGTTTGTTTTATAATGTTTCAAATATAAATTGAAATATGTTAAATGAACATTTTTAAAGGAAAATGAACATATTAAATAGTAAAGTTACCTCAATATCTATCCTTATAAATACGTATACAATAAAGTAATATTTACTTTAGTACATATATTTTTATTAAATATACATATAAAAGATGATATATATATAATATCCAAGTATATGTCAATATCTAATATACATGTATGTAATATGGAATACGAGGTTTAAAAAAAAGAATAAAATGAGGTTTTATGGTTATATGTGGTTACGGACAATAATTAGGGGTGCATTGGTCATTTTATGACTGAAAATAATTATTTAATAGTGAACAAAGGGACTCCATTAAAACGGGAGCCAAAACCCCAAAAATAAAAATTACTAGAGTTTCAATCAATAACGAATAATTAATAGGGGTCAAACCCCATATAACCCTAACATATTCCAATGTTAAAAGAGGAGATCTTTTATTTCAAAACCCATATTTTATCTAAAAATTTGTTAAGGTTGCTCGATAAATCTTTTTCTATAGCAAGATATATGTACATTTATTTTAAACTTATTCTAAACATTATAGTCCTCTTTCTTAGGTTTAACACATAGATTGTTCAAATGCTAACGTCTTTTCGTCAGATTGTTATTTTGTGCTCCATCCTTAAAATGGAATGACTATAAATGTAAAAGTTGTATTTTGAAAAAAAATGATATATTTGGAGAAATTTGAATGATCTATCAAACGAGATGTATGGACATAAGGTCATTTTGAAGTCTAGAAATTTTTATTTCTCACCCGCAACGTTTTGATGTTTACACGTTTGAGAGTTTGTATATCTCAGTATACAGGGTGATTTGGGGACAACTTTATTCTTTCCTATTAAATCAATCGAGGATTTGTATTAATAACAATTATAAATCAAATGTGTATTCACCCATAAAAAAATTATATGTTAGATGTCGGAAAGTGGTACTCTTAGGGTTCCCAAAATTTATTGAATTAAAAACATAAATCATATGTGTATTCACCCATAATATTTTTATATGTTACATGTCGAAAAGTGGTACTCTTAGGGTCCTCAAAATTTAGTGAAAGCTTTCCCCTAGGGTTGATTCTTCCCATACATGTTTTATAATGTTCATATCTTCCAAAATTTAGTGAAAGCTTTCCCCTAGGGTTCATTTTTCCCATAATTGTTTTATAATGTTCATATCGTCAATTGGTTTATTATTTAACTGAAATTACCATAATAAGTTCTAGAAGGTCGCGACCATATAGGAGGACACGACCATAAATTGAGTTCTAGTAAAAAGGCCACAAGCTTGAAAGTTAGGCCATAAAGTTCAAGTAGGCCTATGATCTTTTATCAACACGATGCAGTATTGTACTTGAGGGGCTTGTGGGGTCCCAACACACGAGATGATGAAGTGTCCTAATTAGGTCATTGTTGATGTAAAAAATTAGATCACTCTAATTATTCAATCACAGATAAATAAATGAGACAAAGAATTTTAAAGTGGTTCAGCCTTATAAGAATGGCCTACGTCCACTGTTATGTTATTGCTGAGTGTTTGGGAATTCTCGATTACAAGTTCTCTCAAGAAATTCCGGTCCCCTTACCATGAGGATTCTACAATGTATTTATAGCCCTGAGGCTGTAATGTGAAAGGGTAATACATTAAATGATGTACATATGAAAGGGTAATACATTCAATGCCCCTTAAGCATGTGCGTCTGAATGATAAGCATTTAATGAACAGTCAAACTGTTGGTTATCCAGCTATTAATGCTTTGTTCGAGGTGCATCTCGGACCGCCTGAGTTGCTCGGACCGCCTAAGCTTCTCGGTATTCAAGAGTTCCTTGGAGAGTTCTTGTTCCTCAGAGCGTATGAGTTCCTCGGTGCGTATGAGTTCCTCGGGGAAGCAGTGTTCCTCGTTGTAGTGTGGTTCCTCGGAGCGTGTGGGTTCCTCGGAAATGTTTGCTGTTGCCATGTAGACTGCCATGTGTCTTCACTTTATTGAGCCATGTCAGCAGATTAAACTTGGTATCAACAGAAGCCCCCAATGTTTCATAGTTCGAAATTTGAGGAGTAGGGAACATTCTTTCTCGGAATATGGTATCTTTAAATGGTCCTCCTGATTTTTAGGAGTGTTTCCTTCGTATTTATTTCTCTTTCCAAATTCGTAGAATCAGTCTTTTTTTAATTTTCATAACCGCCAAGATCTCTGCGTACTTTTTGTCCTTTTAGCCGCCGGTAGCGTAATCGTTTCTTCTCGCTTCGATTGTCGCGCCCTTTTTGTTCATCTAGCCGCCAGTAGCGTAGTTGTTTCTTTTTGTAATCATTACTTTAACATTTCCCAAGGCAAGGTATTTAAACTTCACAGACACTCCCATCATCTTCTACCTTTTCAAATTTGTATCTTCGAGTTTTTCGTCGTCTCTTTCTCTCCTGTGTATTCATCTCTTCCATCATTGGTTGTCATCAGATCCACTCTTTTTCTATAAGATTTTCTTCCTTCTTCTTCATTTCTTTTATTCATCATGGTTTACCCTGTTGAATCTCTTGATAAGTTTCGCTCTGACTTTTCTATTCCCTCTTGGGTTGTTCTGGAAGAGCTTTCTGAGCCTTCTGATTATTTTCGTTTGGCTGAGGGACATTGGTTCCCCAGTCTCTTTATTGCTGAGTGTGGATTTTCATTTCCACCCAATCCCTTGTGTCTGGAATTTTGTCAATACTTTGACATTGTTCCTGCAAGAATAGCCCCAAATATATGGAGAATAGTTAATTGGGTTCATAGGTTAAACCAAATCCATGGAACTCGCCTAGGAATTCCAGAAATCATGTTTTGCTATAGATGGGTTGTAGGCGATAATACTTTTTATTTAAAAACTAGAATTTTGAATAGGGACTTAGTAGTAAATCTCCCGGATGCCAATAGGGATTATTTTGAGCACGGGGTTGTCATAAAAAATTGTCAACATGCTCCTTTATCTGGAGATGAAGTTTATCAGGGTCCCAGATGCCCTCCCTATGGCAATGGGATAGGTTATTTTTATTTTATTTTATTTATTTTGAAATTATGCTTCTTTTATGTTTGACAAAATGTGCCACTGATATTTTAATTTTGATTTATTTATTTGCAGTTGACAGTAAAAGAAAGTGTCCAAAGGAAGCAGAAGTTAACATAAGACACTTGAAACTTATCTGGAGTCTGCATCAATCTGTTGCCGACGAGCATATTAGGTCGGCCTCATATCTGCTGCAATATAAGAGCTACACCACCTCTTTTACTGCTCGTCCAGTAATAAGTGAAGCAGAGCCAGTACCAGCTTCTACTAGCTCTTCGCCTGAGTCACACGTTCCTTTAAGTGAAAGGATGAAGAAGAGAAGACCTCCCACTCTCTTCGAGAAGCCTGCCTCTGGTGCTGGAGAGGCTAAAAGGAGTAAGATTGATGTCCCAGGGGAGGGGACAAAGAAAACTGATGCGCTTTCCTCGGCTGCTGCTGTTGTGAAGGTTGTAGAGAAGCCCACAGTGGCTCCGAGCAGGTCTGCTGCTCCTGGAGAGGTGATTGTAATATCACCGACCAAGGGTTCTTCCTTGGTTGAATCTGTTCCTGTTCCCCCGAGGAGGCTGAAGAAGATCTCCTCGATCAATTTGGCTGACACCATCACTCAGCCCCCAACCACTTGAACTGGGGTTCCTACTTTTGTTCCCCCGAGCTCTGCCATGAGCTCGGTAAAGTCCTAGATCATCCCCGAGGTCCAAGGTACTGAAGAAAACCTTACTCGGGACATGGTCACTTAGTTAGCTACTCGCCACCTTGCTTCTGTAAGTCTTCTTACTTTGAACTTTTCATATTTCCCTTGTCATTTCTGTTTTTGACTTGCTGTCTTTTTATTTTCACAGTTGACGAGATGCTTCAATATAATTTTGAAGAAGGATGAAGCAATTAAATCTTCGAGCTCCTAATCTGGTGTGGAGGAGGCTCTGGTGGGCCTGACGAGGTCTTTGGAAGATTCTCGCCAGAAATATGCTACTGACAAGGCAATCTGGGAGAATAAGCTTGCCTCCACCAAGCAGAAAAAAGCTCATGTTGTTGAAGTCTCCAAAGAGTTGGAGAAGAGAATAAAGGATTTGGAGGGGAAAAATAAAGAGCTTGACGAGAAGCTCAAGAATGCTGGAGAGCTAGAGAATAAGCTCAAGGTTGCTGAAGAGGAGTTGTCTCAACTTCGGGAGGTAAATCGACAAAAGGAGGAGGCTAAGAGAAAACTGAAAGCTGCTGATGACCTACTGTCCGAGAAGCTTTCCTCGGAAAAGTTGAAAAGGAAAATGGCTATGAAGAAGTCCTTCAGCGTTGGCTGGACAAGGGGTGGAACAAGGGATTGGCTGCCATGGTGTCGCAAGTGGACTATGGCAGCCTCAAATACTTTAGGGATGGATGGGTTGCTACTCTTCAGGAGATGAAAGTGGATGAAAATTCTGAACTCTTTCAGCAACACATCCCTGGTCCCCCTCCAACTCCTGAAGACTTAGAAGAGGACGAAGCTTCCTCCGAAGAGTCTTCTATGGTGATGGGAGATCATCCCCAGCCATCCAGCCTATTGCCAAGGAACTTCAGCAAATCGTTACTTCTTTCGAGCAACTGCTGGCGCTTCCCGAGCAACTTTCTACTCCTTTCGAGCAACCTACTTCCTCGTCCCAGCCTCCCGAGAAGGTTTTGGGAGACAAGGAAAAGGTGTAGAGTTGTTTGGGTTAATCTTTATATTTTTCTTTTGTCAATTGTAACCCAGCACATGTAACTCTGAACTTTATGATCTAATAAAACTTGGACTTTTTTGCATACTGTTATCTATTTTGTATTCATACTCTGCTTGTACCTCTTATTGATTATTGCTTTTTCTTTCTCTGCTAGTTTCTGGCCAGGATGGAATTACTATCTGCCCATGATACAAAGCTGCTGCGGTAATGTAATGAATACTTTAAGGCTGGTCACACAGACCTGAGTGCAGCACAAGTCGTCGACATCCTCGGCCAAGATGATTCAGAACAGGCAGTTGAAGCATATCAATATCTGAATTGTCTACTTGATCGAGCAGTGGCCAATAATATGGCCTATTATGATATGATCGAGGATCTCCAAGGCACCCTCGAAGACCTTCAGCTACAATACAAAGAATCCACTGCCCTGTTGCATGAGGGGTACGAGAAGAAATACAAGCAGATCATTGCCGACAAGGGCTACGAGAAGCTTTTTGTTGGCTATGATGTAAGGGAGAGAACCCTGAGGGGTGAGGTCGAGGAGTGCAGACAAATCGCTGAATTGCTAGAGCAAGAGAACAACAACCTGCAAAGGGAGCTGTCACAATTGAAGTCTGCAGCTTCCACTTAAAAAGCCTTAATCCCAGTGACTGATGAGGGATTCTCGTTCTTGGAGGTCGAGAACGCCAACTTGAGGGACAAGTTGGAAACCTTGAAAAGGTCTGTCCCTTCTTCTTCTTCTCGGGGACGAGCAAGAGCACCCCGGGGACGAGCAAGAGCAGCTCGTATTCCTGTCGAGGAACAGAGGACTCAGTCTGGCTTAGAGAACCAAGCCTTCCAGTTAATGGCGAAGAACCAGGCGTTGACTGAAATGTCAAAGAAGATCAGGGACCTGGAAGAGCAGCTCTCTGGGCAGAAATTTTCTTTGGATAACAAGGAACTGTTCATCAAAAATCTCCATGAGCAGCTGGAGAGGCTAACATATCAGTTCCACAAATAGCCCAGGGAGTTCTGGATGGATGGATACAACGAAGCGCTATACCACTTGGATGATCGTATCCAGAATGCCAATAATGAGGGCTACAAGTAGGGCTGGTTGAATGCCCTAGGTGTGCTGCAACTCGAACAGGGTCATTACCTGTGGGACTACCATGATCCCGGGATGCTCGACTTACTTGTGCCACCGTACAAATTAGATATGAGTTGGATCCCTGCACGGGCCATTCCTCGGAGCTTGATTTCAAAGTTTCTCGGTGACTACAATCTCCATTCAAAAGCCGATATATCTCGTCCCGAGCACCTCTTAGATCAACCATCCGTGATGAATGTCAGGATTTTAAAGGATCTCAATTTTATAAATTCTCCTATGGCTTTAAATGATCCGCCTGCTGGCGAGGAACCTGTGTCAAAAGCAGAGGGGAAAAGACCAGTAGAATAGGAATTTTGATGTAGTAGTTAGTATACATTTCAATGTCAATGTAACTTTCATTTTATTATCAATGTAATTTATTTTGAATTCAATGAAAGACTTTCATTTCTATTTGCAAATCTTAATTGCTATTGTCTTGTAATTATCAAACACTTTATATTTGTGCATGCATATCTGTTAAAAAGATAACAATATTGTGTAGTTTGTCGGTCAACTTATTGTCGACTAGCTTATTATCGAGTAGTCACTTGGTAAAAATGATGTTTTGTTTCTCGACCAACTTCGTAATAATTAAAAAGTAACGAGTATCATTAATGTTGCTCGATCATTTAAAGTTTTGTTACGAGTATAAAAATGTTGCTCGATCACTTAATAATAAAGTTACAAGTATAAAAAATGTTTAAAATGTTTTTGACCAACCAAGGTCATTAAATTTTACTTGTCGACCAACTACAGTTAGTGGGTTTTTATCCCCGACCAACCATAGTTAGTAGATTTTTCTCTTAAATGATTCCGACCAACCAAGGTCGGTAAATTTTCCTTGTCGACCAACTACAGTTGGTGGGTTTTTATCCCCGACCAGCCATAGTTAGTCTTTTTGAAATAATTTTACTTCCCGACCAACTCAAGTTGGCATTTTCGAGAATATATTTACATCCTAACCGACATAAGTTAGCATTTTTAGGAATATTTTTATTTCCCGAGGAACATATAGTTTTACTTCCCGTAGGAATACAAAGTTTTTCTTCCCGGAGGAATACAAAATTTTTTCTTCCCGGAGGAATATAGGTAACTTTACTTCCCGGAGGAATATAGGTGGCTTTACTTCCCAGAGGAATATTGGTAGCTTTACTTCCCGGAGGAATATTGGTAGCTTTACTTCCCGGAGGAATATTGGTAGCTTTACTTCCCGAAGGAATATAGGTAGCTTTACTTACCGGAGGAATATTGGTAGATTTACTTCCCGGAGGAATATAGGTTTCTCGACCAACCTTAGTTGGCATTTTCGAGAAAAAAATTGAGTAGCCTGAGCTTTGCTGAGTTTTGCCCCGAGTAGTGTGTAGCACTAGTATTCCTTGAAAAACTTTCAATAAAAAGAAAGCATTCGGTAGAATCTCTTCATTTTATTCAACACTGATAATACTTGCGTAGGTGCTCTTGTAAGGACATTTTTATCATGTCCGTTATCGTAATATTTTGTATGTCGTACGCCGTTACATTTGGCACGTCTCTGCTCGATCACATGTGACGGCCCCAATCCGAATTCCGGGAATCAAGCATCCTGCACCTCCATCATGTGTCCTACATCGGCCCCAACGACTTCAAGTTCCATGATTTTAGGGACTAAATGCAAGTGGTACGGAAGAGAAGTCAAAACAGTGAAATATGGCACGATATGGATGTTCAAGGGAAATTGGGTAATTGTACAGCCACCGACTGGAGAATAGGTCAACTGGAAAGTTGAAGAGCTTGCCGCAACAAAGATACTGGAAGAAACGACACCTCAATCCAAGCTACGGTGAAGAAGTTATGGCCCTTTGAAGATGGAGCAAATTCCAAGAAGGAATCAGGATTTACAGAAGCCGGACCGGTCCGCCCCATATAAAAAGGAATCGATCCGCCAGTAGACCGATCCGCCCAGGCACGGACAGGTCCGCCCTGCAAAATGAGGCCAGTATTCCCCGGACCGAATGCGAACCGATGGAGCAGAATTTTAAAAGAACCGGTCCGAGGTCGGACCGATCCGCCTAGGACCCGGACCGGTTCGCCTGGGATAATTACGAGCAGTCCCAGATTTTTTAAAACACCTCCTTTGTTCCCCTATTTATACCAAATTCGGGAGAGATGTTTTCCAAGACTTTTAAAAAGATGAAATTTAGAGTCCTTATTCTACAAGTCTTCACCTTTTTGATTTCCCCAACTCATGTTTGATTCACACAACTTTTCCAATCCTTTGTGAATCAGTTTGTAACCCAAGAACACAACCTTGAGTTTTGTTCAAATCTTGTGGAGAAGCCGTTCTCTTCTTCATTGCAGCCCTACTGGACAGGGATAGTTCCAGCCGCCAACCCTACTGGAAAGGGATATTTCCATCCGCGACTACAGAATCCGATACCTGAGGGTAATTCTTAGTCAAAATCTTGTATTTCAGTGTAATCCGATTGTAAGCCATTTTTCTTACAAATTATAGTGATATACAAGTGGTTTTGCCCCTGTGGGAGATTTTTCCTTAAACTTTGTGTGTTGAATAATTCTTGTATGATTTCATATTGTTTCAATCACACCTAGTTGCATGTTTAGGGTTAATTTGGGTTAAAAGGAATTTAATTAAAATTGGTTTTTATTTGAGAAGTCGCAATATTTCCGCTGCGGCTGCACTCTCAGCTCTGCATTCCATGCATTTTTAAACTCCTCGCTTTCTAGAGTTGCTATTCGGTAAGTTCCTGGTCGAACAACTTCTATAACTCGTTATGGTCCATGCCAGTTTGTATCCAGTTTATTGTGCCTTTGAATGACTTTCTTCCGCACATAATCTCCTTCTTTCAGGTCGCACTTCTTCACCCTTTTGTTGTAGAACAAAGTTGTTCGCTGCTGGTAAGCAGCATTTCTAATGGCTGCTTCTTCTCTAACTTCCTCGAGCATGTCTAAATCCAATCTTCTCATTAAGTCGCTGACAGGGGAATTAAAATTCAGTACCCTGTGTGTTAGGAGGCCCAACTCGGCAGGTATAACAACTTCACCTCCAAACGCCAGGATGTATGGTGATTCTCCAGTTGCTACTCGGGGAGTAGTTCGGTAAGCCCAAAGTACTGATTGTAACTCGTTGGTCCAGTTTTCTTTTGCATCATCCAATCTTTTCTTCAAACCATTAACAACGTTCTGTTTGTCACTTCAGTTGGTCCATTGCTTTGAGGATGGCCTGGTGCTGAGTGGACCTTCAAAATATTTGACTGATGACAATAGGCAGCGAACTCCTCGTTATCAAATTGTGTTCCATGGTCCGTGATGAAAGCATGAGGAATACCATATCAACAAATGATATTCTTCCAAAAAAATTGGTACACCTTCTCGTATGTCTTATCAATGAGTGGCTCAGCTTCTACCCACTTAGAAAAATAATCCACAACGACGACGAGGTATTTGAACCTTCCTCGGGTCGTTGGCAGTGGCCCAACCAAATTAATTCCCCATATGGCAAATGGCCAAGGGGAAGTTATGGGTTTCAACAATTCTTGTGGAGTTCTTCGGATGGAGGAAAAACGTTGGCACTTGTCACATTTCTTTGCATATGCTATGCAATCAGCCCTCATCGTTGGCCAGTAGTATCCCTGCGTCATCACCCTTTGTAAAAGTGTCCGACCTGCTACATGTGCTCCACAGGACCCTTCATGGATCTCTTCAATCAAATCTTTCACCTCGGAGGGATGTACACATATCTGCAAACCTGTCATAATTCCTCGTCTATAGAGAATACCGTTAGTTAATACATACCGAGCAGCTTTAAACTTCAATTTCTTGGCTGCGAGCTTGTCAATTGGTAATTATCCCTCTTCAATATATGCCCTGATGGGATCCATCCAAGATGGTCCTAAATTAAGGGTAATAAAGTTCATCGTCAGATCTTCATCTATACTCCGACCAGCCAACACTTCAATTGGGATTGTTCGTCGTAGCTCGGTGCGAGTAGCTGATGCTAGTCGAGCTAGGGCATCTGCTCTGGCATTCTCCATTCTTGGTATTCTGACCAGCTGAATAGCGGTAAATTCTGACACCAGCTCCTTTTCCTTTGCATGATATCTGATCATTAATTCTCCTCTAACTGCATATACTCCCAACATTTGATTTACAATTAATTGAGAATCACTGAAAACAATAACTTGCTGCGCCTCCATAATTTTCGCTAAATTAAGTCCTGCAATCATGGCCTCATACTCAGCCTCATTATTGGAAGCTTTGAATTGGAAACGCAAGGCGTATTCCATGTCGACTTCGTCTAGAGTGCTCAAAACTATCCCCGCGCCACATCCTGCAGTGCAAGATGAGCCATCTACATATAGCCTCCATATAGGTAACTCGTCTTCAAATTTCTGATCTGACAGAGTTCCTCGGTGAAATATTTGTTGCTTCTTTTCATCCTCCCCTGATATTTCTTGCTCCTCGCCGATCATTTTTTCTTGCCCTTTTACCAACCGGAGTTGGTCTGGGCTCGAATTTGATGATCCTGTAACATCTACTTGCTCTTTTACCAATCGGAGTTGGTCCGAGCTAGTATTTGTTGATCCTGTAACATCCACAGGTTGATTAGCGAGCAACGTTTGCTCCTCGGGGGTATCAGGATAGGTTAACTCTGCTATAAAATCCGCTACAGCTTACCCTTTTAGCGATGATCTGGGTTCATAGACTATATCGTATTCACCGAGCTCTATTACCCAGTACATCAATATCCCTAATTTTTTTTGTTTATGAAGGGCTTGCCTCAATGGCATATCAGTGTATACTACTATGGTATGAGCCTGGAAGTATGGCCTCATTCTCCTACTCGCCTCAATCAGCGCCAGTGCTAACTTTTCTAGCCTTGGATATCTGATCTCTGCTCCTCGGAAGGCCTTACTCGTATAATAAATTGGCTTCTGCACTCTATTCTCCACTCTGATCAGCGCCGAGCTAACTGCAATCTCCGACACTGCTAGATACAAGTACAATTTTTCTCCCATCACTGGCCTGGACAACAGTGGAGGTGCTCCCAAGTATTTCTTCAAGTCTTGAAAAGCCTTCTCACATTCATCATTCCACTCAAAAGTCTTTCGGAGTGTCTTGAAGAATGGGAAACATCTGTCAGTTGCTTGTGATACAAATCTGTTGAGTGCTGCTACTCGTCCTGTGAGACTCTGTACTTCCTTCTTCGTCGTTGGAGATCGCAGCCCTAATAGATCTTTGATCTTTTCAGGATTTGCTTCAATGCCTCGTTGATTGACAATGTATCCGAGAAACATGCCTTCTCGTACTCCAAATATGCACTTCGTCGGGTTCAGCTTCATTTGATATTTATCCAGTTGATCAAAAGTCTGATTTAAGTCAACTAGATGGTCGACAACTTTCTTGCTTTTTGTCAGCATATCGTCAATATAGACTTCCATATTGCAACTGATTTGTTCAGCAAAAACCTTGTTCATCAGCCGCTGATATGTCGCACTTGCATTTTTTAAACCAAAAGGCATAACATTATAACAATAAGTTCCCCTAGGGGTAATGAAAGAAGTACTTTCCCTGTCTTCAGGTTTCATTTTGATTTGATTGTAACCAGAATAAGCATCCATGAAGCTAGCAGCTCGTGTCCCGAGGTAGCATCCACCAGCTGATCAATTCGGGGAAATGGAAAGTGATCCTTTGGGCATGCTTTGTTGAGGTCGGTGAAGTCTACACACATCCTCCATTTGTTGTTCTTCTTTTTTACCATCACCACATTTGATAGCAGTCTGGATATTTAACATCTTCAATGAAACAAGCTTTTTGGATCTTCTCGACTTCCTCCTGTATAGATTGATTCTTCTCGGTGCTGAACACTCTTCTTCTCTGCTTCACTGGCTTGATCTCCTTATTCACATTGAGCTCGTGACATAAGAAATTTGGGTCTATCCCAGGCATATCTTCATGGATCCACGCAAAAGTTTACTTTCTGCTTCTTAGGAAAGTTATCAATTGCTGTTTTAATGAGGCTTCCAATGACAAACCTACTTGAGTAGTACGTTCAGGGTGCTCGTCGTCCAGAATGATGTTTTCAGTAGCTTCCACCACTTGACCCTTCACGAGTTACGACTCATCTCTAGGATCCAATGTTTCAATTACTGCACCTTCATCCACTTGATAGGTAGTAGTCTTTTTCCTTGATTCCTCCAGTTCTTCTTGCTCGGCGGATGAATAATAGCATTCCCGAGCTACTTTCTGATCACCTTTCACAACTCCTACTCCAAAATTTGTTGGAAATTTTAGGCACTGATGCACTGTAGATGGTACAGCCTCAAACTTCTTCAATCCTACTCTTCCCATGATGATATTGTATGATGATTGAACATTCTTATCCATCACGAAGAAGCGTATTTTTTCTGTTCGACAAGAAGGCCACGTACCAATGAATATATCCAACTTGATCGTCCCAAGTGGAAACATTTTCTCGCCAGCAAAACCGAGGAGGGGTCTATGATGAGGTTCCAATTGAGATAGTTTTAGATTCAAACTGTCGAAGCACGAGTAGAACACGATGTCTGCTGAGATACCATTGTCTACCAGTACTCTTAAAATCATTACCTCCTTCATTCTCATCTTGATCACCAGTGGGTCATCATGAGGATATAGAACACCTGCCATGTCATTCTTTGAGAAACCAATTACTAATTTCTCTTTGTTCACCTTTCTCGGGCGATTCTCCTCAGCTAAATTTATTCGTTGAATGTACGAGCAAGCTTGAGCCTCACAGAGGTAAGCTTTTCTCTCTGCAGTAAGGTCTCCTCCTCCTGCATCTCCACCTGTTATAACATTACAGTCAAATGACCCAAAGCGTATTGAAAATACCTCACGTTCTGGTTGCCTTGGTCTCTTGGGAAGATCGGGGTCGTCTTCTGGATTAACTTCATTGTTTCTTTTCTTGTTCTCCTCTGCTCGATGAGGAGATCTAGACCTCTCTCTTGCTCGGTCGTTGTTTCTCCTTTCATTTCCACGATCAACATACTTTGACAGCTTTCCTCGTCGGATGAGTGTTTCAGTCTCATTTTGAAGAGCTATGTAATTCTTCGTCATATGGCCATGATCTTTATGAAACTCGCAATACTTCGCCTTATTCCTCTTATTAGGGTCTGCCTTCATTTTCTCTGACCAGTTTAGTTCCTCATTGTTCTTGATTTCTTCTAGAACATGGTTGATATCCTTCTTCAAAGGAGTATAATTATCATATTTCTTCATTACATCCCATACCGACCTAGTTTTTGAATGTTTGTCATTACCATTGTTCTTGTGCTCTTTCTTCTTAGCTTTATCACCTTCCACCTTGGTTTCTTTAGCATCCATATTCTTCTTCGCAGCCATAGCCTCCTCGGCATTCATAATCTTGGACGCTTTTCCCATCAGGTCTGACATGGTTCTAGGTGGATCTTTGGCCAAAGTGTAGTACAACTTATTCGGCAGTAGTCCACTCATCAAGGCAGTAATAGCTGTCTTCTCCTCATAATCAATGACTTCCAGTTTCTTGTTATTAAAACGAGTTATGTAATCTCTGGTACTCTCACCAACCTTTTGTCTAACACTTAACAAATGTGCTACTCGTTTAACTGGCTTTGCTCCAAAACAGAAATTCCCAATGAATAAATCGTCCAGTTGAAGAAAAGTTAAGATCTTACCCCGAGGAAGATTATTATACCATATTTGAGCAGATCCGGTAAGAGTTCCCGAGAATGCCCTGCATCTCATCTCATCTGGGACAGCATAGATGTCGGCTGCAGCTTGGTATTGTTCTATATGAAGGACAGGGTCAGTCTTTCCATCATATTTGGGGGTCACAACAGGTGCTTTGAACTTTGATGGTGTTGGAAAATCTACAATTGACTGGACAAAAGGTGTTCCTCGAACAAAGGTTCGTTGTAGAGGGTTCTTGGCCTTAGCCATTTCCCCTAATCTATCCTCCAACCTCTGAATAGAGCCTTTCCATGCATCATTTTCTTCCTTGGTCCTGTTGGTTCGAGCAACTGATCGCGTGGATGTGGCTTCCTGAGATCTATCTTGACGAGCAGCTGGTTGCTCATGGGATCTATCTTGACGAGCAGCTGGTCGCGACTTGGCAGATCCTTCCCTTAAATATGATGGTCGTCGAAAACTCCTTGATACGAATTTAGGAGGACTTCTACTCCTTCTAAGTCCTAATCGATCAAAAGGTGATCCCTGCTTAACCTCTCTAACGCATTAGTCCTTTCTAGAGAAAGAGTGATACGTTGTTCTGTATCTGTGGCTCGCACTGACGAAGTTCGTCCAAGTTGATAAGAAAAATCTTCAGATTCCTCATTACGATATGAATTGGTACGCCTAGTATGTGAGGATGGTGCACGGGTGTTTCTCTGAATACTCCGCAGTCCTGAATGGGTTGGTGCACCGCCATGGAGGGTTTGTATGAGTTGTCGCATTATTTCTTGCATGACGGTTTGGCCCTGAGCCAGATTTGTCATTATTCCAGCCAGATCTGGAATATTTGGCGGAGCAGATGGATTTGGAGCGGTTCCAGCGTTTCGATTGTTGGATTCTGGAATATCAGCCATTTGTGATGGATTGCTTTTGGTGAAAAACGATATTACCAGTCGTTTCCCATAGACGGCGCCAATCTGTTGATGTAAAAAATTAGATCACTCTAATTATTCAATCACAGATAAATAAATGAGACAAAGAATTTTAAAGTGGTTCAGCCTTATAAGAAAGGCCTACGTCCACTGTTATGTTATTACTGAGTGTTTGGGAATTCTCGATTACAAGTTCTCTCAAGAAATTCCAGTCCCCTTACAATGAGGATTGTATAATGTATTTATAGACCTGAGGCTGTAATGTGAAAGGGTAATACATTAAATGATGTACATATGAAAGGGTAATACATTTAATGCCCCTTAAGCGCGTGCGTCTGAATGATAAGCATTTAATGAACAGTCAAACTGTTGGTTATCCAGCTATTAATGCTTTGTTCGAGGTGCAGCTCGGACCTCCTGAGTTGCTCGGACCGCCTAAGCTTCTCGGTATTCGAGAGTTCCTCAGAGAGTTCTTGTTCCTCGGAGCGTATGAGTTCCTCGGGGAAGCAGTGTTCCTCGTTGTAGTGTGGTTCCTCGGAGTGTGTGGGTTCCTCGAAAATGTTTGCTGTTGGCACGTAGACTACCATGTGTCTTCACTTTATTGAGCCATGTCAGCAGATTAAACTTGGTATCAACAGTTATAACTTTTGAATCAAAGTCTTGAGGTTTTAGAAGACTTTATGGAGGGGTATTTATGAAAAACTGATGGCATGAGTAGAAACCCTAGGTTCCCTAGTATTTCCTAAAAATAACAACCCTCGGCACATTTCCCAAAGCTAATAGAAACCCTAATTTCCTCTTTTAGAGAGATAAAGTGAGATTTTATTAGAGAATGATGAGTTTCTAGATTAGAGTCCGGTGGAATTTATTGTTAATCAAGGTAGATGAGGTGTTTAAAGGTTATAAATGGTTACTGTTCATCGCACCAAGTCCATTAAGTTTTAGGATCAGTCCTCAACTTATTCTTCCTTGTTAAAACCTTAGTTTATATGAATATAATTGAATAATATGAGACCTTGTGTTATTTTTTTTAGTTTTCTCGTTTAGGCCATGGAATTTTATTGTTTATTGATTTAAATTCCATGATCGTTTACTGTTCATTCATGTTTAGAAGTTTTTGGGGCTTGTATACCATGGATTTTTACAATTCATTTTATATCCTTAATTTAGAGGTATTCTTTTAGGGTTCTTATTAGGATATTGTGGGTTTAATGAAAAGATATTTTAACAATTTTCTTATTAATCTTATAAGAATTTTTTAGGCTTTCACCTTTAATCCTTGAGGATTTGAGTTATGAGATATTTAGGATTTAAAACCACATTTTACCAAAATACCCTCACTGACTAAGAGTTTTAACTACTTCTTTGAGGCCATGAACTTTTGTCCAATAAAGTACGAGGAGATAGATTTGTCCAAGGTCATAAAGGGAGAAGTTGAGGCAAACCAAAGGATATTGAGCCTCAATGGAAGACGAGGAATAAAAATTTAAGGGAGATTGAGCCTTAGGTTAATGGGTCTATTTTGAGGGGTTGGGAAATATATATTCTTTCCTTCCTATTTGATAATATTACACAATTCTTCTTAGTTGCAGTATTTTATATTTCTTTTTTAGTATATCTATTGTCTTTTAAAATACTAACATTGACCGGTGGGATGAGGAATTTTTATTTAACCCTTTTGGGCTATTTGAGCTCATCCCTTCCTCGTTCCTTATTTCCTCCGGATAGAGATCGCGGAGTGATCATAGAATTGGAGGTTTAAGAAGACCTTATATATATATATATATATATATATATTGTTCTTAGTTGTAATCATCAACTTTAAGTTTTCATCAAAAGGATTGTAGGAGAAGAAACTTTATTATGTTCAAAGCTTATATTAGAGTCATTTATGTGCATTAATGAATTTAATGTTTACTAAATGATCCCTTTAATTTGTGCATTACTAAACTACAATATTTGATTTATCTTCCAGTTGTGATGATAAGGCTGAGGCCTTTTTATAGGTCACGGTATGTTAGTTTGCCCTAATATTAAAGTTGTAAAATTTATCTGTGAGAAGAAGTGATATAAATTCGCGACCTATATAGGAAGACCACGGGGTGTTAAAATTGGTATTAGAGTGTTCGACCTTAGATGTTTTAAGAGTGTTAGGACTATTTTGTCTAAGTAGACCTATTTAAATACCTGTGGATATGATGTGTATGTAATTATGGTCAGGAAACTATGGAAAGAGGTAATTGTGGAGGAGTTAATGGTGAGACGGACAACAACAATGTGACTAAGGAGAAACCCATCCCTAATATTGTGCTTGAGGTAGTGGTTGGGTTCGTGAAAGCCCTATCTAGGGCCGTGGATACAAGGATAACTGAGTAGAGGCTAATGGGATGCCCTATAGAGAACTTTGAAAAGTTGGGGTCGAAGCCCTTTAGAGGAGAGATTAATCCATTGAAGGATGATGCCTATATAAGGAAAATAGATAAAATTTTCAAAGTCCTTAATTATAAATAGAAACAAAATGTGTCATTTTCCTTCTTTGTATTTAAGGACAATGTTGATCATTGGTGGTCGATGATCATGAGGACCCAACTAAAGGAGAAGTTAAGGCCATTTTTCGGGCCAGATTTAAGAAGCTTTTTCAGGAAAAGTGCTTTCTGATAGCGACCAAAGAGAAGATAGAGGTAGAGTTTTTTTAAAGTAACATCGGGAGAAATGTCTATGGTTGAAGATGATTCCAAGTTCATGGAGTTATCACACTTTACCCCCTATAATGTTGATACCGAGGAGAAAAAAATCCAATAAGTTTAAAAGGAGCTTAATGCGTGGGATTCTCAATAGAGTTGTGGGGTTAAGGTTATGGACATATACAAAGTTAGTTGAGGTAGCTCAGATCATCGAGCAAGACTTTGAAGAATCATTAAAGTTTAATGGAGAAAGGATAAAGGGAAGAGAAGAGGGAACAAAGATATAAGATAATCCAGAACATCAAGCTCATAAGCCATGACAAAACTATGGGGTCATGAAAGGAATGCAACAAGATAAGGTTAACACAACAATAGTTATCGGCTTTAACTTCAGAATAAAGGGGCACTTTACGAAGGCTTGGCATTTAGGAATGAGTTGTTACGATTGTGGCAAACTAGGCCACAAAGTCAAGGACTACAAAATGAAAATGAAGGATGCAAAGAAGCCATGGCCTCCAACCAGATTCTTTAACCTAAATGCTAAGGATGTTGAAAATAGATATGATAACAATTACCATTACTATTACTATTGGTAATAGGAAATATATGATATTTTTAATTCTTGAGGCACACACTCTTTTGTATCCACCACTTTTGCATATTATTTAAATAGCATGCCTCATACCTTGAACCATCCCTTAGTGATTGAAACCTCGATAGGAATTTCATTGTAGGCCACAACCATATTTAGGGAATGTACCGCAGAGATGGGAGAACAATGTTTCAATGTTTACTTGATTCCCTTAGAAATAGAGAACTTTGATATGATTTTAGGCATGGATTGGTTAACTATCCATTTATCTAAGATAAATTGTGGTAATATATAGATTATCCTACATAGACCTAGTAAGGCCGAGGTGAGTTTTAAACCGAGTAAGAAGCCTTTGTTGATATTAAACTTTATATTTAGGAAGATGTTAAAGGGTGTGTGCTATGGATACTTAGCGTACGTGAAGGATCTTAAAAAGACTGTATCCATCCTAGAATATGTTCTTGTGGCCACAGAGTTTAACGATGTTTTCCAAAAGAGCTATGAGGATTATCCTTAGACAAAGAATTGAGTTTAACATTGACCTTGTACATGAGTTCATTCACAATTCAAAGGCCCCTTACAAAATGGATCCCACGGATTTAAAGGAATTGAAGGAAAATATTAAGGATTTGTTAGAATTTTTGGACTTATAAGACATAGATCTTCCCCTTTAGGTGCCTCGGTTCTTTTTCCAAAGAAGAAGAATGGATCCATAAGGATGTACATATAGTATAGTAAAAAGTAAAATGACCTTGAAAAATAAGTATCCTCTACCTAAAATTGATGATCTTTTCTACTAATTGAAGGATGCTGGATATTTCTCTCAGATTTATTTGAGTTTAAGATATCACAAATTTAGGATAATGGATGAGGATATTCACAAAATAACATTTAGAATTAGGTATGGTCATTGTGAATTTATGGTGATGCCTTTTGGGATAACCAATGCCCCGACTGCTTTTATGGGCTTAATGAATAAAGTGTTTAAGCCCTTCCTTGACAAGTTAGTGATTTTTTTCATTAATGAGATACCGATTTATTCAAAGTCCACAACATATCATAAGAAACACCTCCTTAGAGCGTTTGAGGTGGTTAGGGGAGAGAAGTTATATGAAATTTTCTAAAAGTGTAAATTCTAGATGGAGGAGATTTCCTTCCTTGAGCATATTATGAGTAAATATTGGTTAACCATGGACCCAAGAAAGGTCGCGAACATTATTTATTGGGAGAGACCAACAATTGTGATTGAGATGAGAAGTTTTCTTGACCTAGCAGTCTGTTATGGGATATTTGTGGAGGGATTTTGCCAAATTTTTGCGCCTTTGAATCAATTAAAACATGAAGATAAAGAGTTTATAAGGTTTGTGGATTATGAAGATAGTTTCCAAAAATTGAAGCAAAAGTTAGTGGTTGTGCCATTTTTGGCCTTGCCTAAGGAATGGGGTGGCTATGTGATGATTTAGGACATAGCCTAGGATTTGTGTTAATTAATAATGGAAAGGTTATTGCATATGCCTCTAGAAAACTGAGGCCACATGATAGGAAACTAATCCACCTTGTGGTATTTCCTTGAAAATTTTGAGACATTATTTATATGAAGAGACTTATGAAATATTGATGGACCTTAAGATATTAACTTGTATTTTCACCTAAAGAGATTTGAATATGAGGCAAAGGATATGGTTGGAATTGATCAAAGATTATAATTTTTTGATTAAATATCACCCTATAAAGGCTAATGTAATGGTTTATGCCCCAAGTAGAAAGAGTTATTATAATGACTTTTGGATTACTAATCAAGAGCTCATTCTAAGAGATTTAGAGACTATGGGTATTGAGGTCATAAGCCACATATGTCGTAAACATTTAAGCACCCTTATTCCATAGTCTGATTGAGAAAATAAATGTCGCACATCCCGTGGACCCTGATCTCCAGAAGATCCATATAAAAGTAAAAAGGGTAAAAAGATCAACCTTTAAAGGAAATTACCATGGAACCTTATGCTTTGGGATAAAAATTTTGTGTGAAATGATGAAATCAAGACTGAGGTGTTGGAAGGTGGTTATTACTCACCTTTTTTATTTCACCCCGGAGGAAACAAAATGTACCAACACTTGAAAGAAAACTTTTGGTGGACTAACACAAAAAAGGGAATGCGGAGTTTTTTGCGTCCAAACACTAAAGACTAATAAGGATATTACAATACTTGCCTATCACAAGATGGAAGTGGGAAAATATTTCTATGGATTTTATTATTAGATTGCAGTGATCATAAAGAGGGATGGATTCCATTTGAGTTATTGTGGATAGATTAACTAAGACCGTGCACATTTTGGTTGTCAAGACCACAACCAATGTCAAACAGTTTTCCAAGATCTTTATCAATGATATTGTTATATTTCATAAAGTTCCCATTACCGTAGTGTTTGACCGCAATGCTAGATTCACCTAAGGATTTTGGAAAAGTTTCCAAAGGGCAATGGGGCCATGGATAGACTTCGACATAACCTTCCATTCGCAAATAGAAGGACAAACATGCATAACTAATCATACTCTCAAGTATATGTTCAAGGTTTGTATTTTGGACTTTCACGGAAGTTGGGACGACCACCTACCTTTAGTAGAATTTGTGTGCACTAATAACTACCAAGCAAGTATTACGCTGGACCCCTATATTACCTTATATGCGAGAAGATTCCGCAACCCTTTGTGTTGGGATGAAGTGGGAGAAAGGCAACATTTAGGACTTGGGATGGTAGAAATGCTCATGCTAAAGTATGACTTTTTAAGAAAGGTTGTGGAATAATGAAAGTAGACAAGGATTAGGTCGATATCAAAATAATAAACATGGATTTAGAGGCTAGGGACCATACATTCCTTAAGGATTACCCTTAGAATGGAATTATGAGGTTTTGGAAGAAAGGATAGTTGAGTCAGTGGTATGTATGCCCATTTGAAATATCAGAGAGGATTGGGAAGTCCTCTTGTATACTTGTACAACCCTAAACTTATCCCATGTACATAATGTATTCCACATTTCAATGCTAAGGAAATTTTTGAGATACTGCAAACACATTATCATCCATGAATCCATTGAGATCCGTAAAATTTTTAGTTATGATAAGGATTTAGTGAAAATTTTGGAGAAAAAAAATCATTTGTGGATAAAGATAATTTCTCTAGTCAAAGTACTTTGGAGACATCCAATCGTGGAAGAAGCCACTTGGCAGATAGAGTTATCCATCGCATAAAAGTACACATATTTATTCCAAGGTATGGATTTAACTATTGTTTTTAATCTATTAAACTGTGAAGAAATAATTTCCTAAGTTAGGGAGATTGTAGTAACCCTAGAAAGTTTAAGAAGTCCACGACAATATAGGAGGCCATGACCATAAGTGGAGTTTTGGTGAATAGGCCACAACCTTGGAAGTTAGAACATGGAGTTCAAGTAAGGACACATCCTTTTATCAATAGGTCACAAACTTCTACCTGAAGGGATTGCGAGGGCCCAACATGTGACATGATGAGGTGGCCTAATTAGGTCATAACTTGAGAATCATAGTCATGGAGGTTCTGGAAGCCTTTTCAGAGGGATATTTATGGGAAAATGATGAAATAATCCTAGGTTACCTAGTATTTCCTATAAATAGCAACCCTTGGCATACTTCCCAAGCTACTAGAAACACTAATTTTCCACTTTAGATGGAGAAAGTGAGATATTACAAGAGGGGAGGGTGCTAACGGATTAGAGGCTACTATTCACTAGAGGAGAGGAGGTGTTTGAATACGACGATTAGTTACTATTCATAGGACTAAGTCCATTAAGGTATAAGGGATATGCCCTCAACATGTTCTTCATTGTTAATACCTTAGTTTTTATAAATGTCATTGAATGCGATGAAACCTTATGTTATATTTTGAGTTTTTCGGGTTTAGGCCATGGAGTTTTGCTGTTCATTGATTTATGGGTTTAATGTCCATGGTACTTTAGTGTTCATCGAGGTTTAAAAGTTTTCTATCCTTGTAGACTATGGATATTTTCTATTAATTTTGAATATTATTTTAGAGATGTTCTCGTAAGGTTCTTATATGGAGACTGTGGGTTTGAGGAATATAGACATTGAGGATATTTTTATTGATCTTATGAGATTTTGTTTAGGGTTTCATCTTTAATCCTTGAGGTTTCGAGTTATGAGATATTTAGGATTTAAAACAATTATTTTACTAAAATACCCTTACTGATCAGTAGTTCTCACTCATCTTTAAGGTTGCGTTCACTTAGGAAATATTATCTTTTTCCTAATGGGTGACTTAAGCTGGATTCAGTGATAAGGCGATGACACTATTTGGCTAGGATAAGGTATCATTGTATGGTAGGAGCCTCATACTTAGTGCTTTAAGGTCAAAACATTTAGCCCTGGGGAGATTGAGCCTAAGTTAACTATGGGGGGTCCACATTGATAGATCTTAATTAAGGTTATGGAAATCTTACATTTTAGAATTGGGTTGGAGGGGAGGTCGCGACCTGTGGCATAACTGGGTCAAAAGGTAGCTAGAATAAGGCTGAGGAAAATGAGATGTCAACGGTCATAAAATAAAGGTCATGGACTATAAGGGATAACTAAATGTGGGGACCAATTTTATTCTTAGCCAATAAGAATGGCCGACCTGGCCCAACAAATTTAAAGAGCTGTCAAGCCTCATATTATGGAAATAAGCTACGAGTATGTGCAATCCACACCGCCCCAAAACCATGTCAATCCCCAATAAACTAGTGGAGATATTCAAGGGATTTATGGATCATCGTGGGCGTCGTGTAGTTACTTGAACAACTAAAATTCTACATCTATAAATTATAACCCCTGACTCGGGGCATAGGGGCATGTAACCGAGCATATTTAGAGATACTTAATAAAATAGTAGACCTCTCCGTGGACATAGGCAAGTTGCTGAGCCACGTATATAGTTGCATTGTGTGTGTGATTATACACTTTATTTCTTGATTGCGATTGTTCTTCATAAAACCTCTATTGTGATATTTTTAATACCATAATTGGCGTCGTCTGTGGGAAATGATTGTTATTCCTACAAGAACACTCACTAACCGAAAGCCGTTAATGTCTCACCACAGCAGCAACATTCCTCAAGCCAGCGATGTTCAGGAAGAACCTACCCCTACCAGGGTGAGGTCTGAAATTCGCCAACCAAATCCAAGGCTTCTCTAGCAAAGGCAGCCTTCTGAAGAGAGTCATGGACCAGCACGGTGCACCCAAATTTCCAGGTTAGGAGAGGCCTATGAGGCTAGACTTCGAGAGCAAATGATTTCCTAAAAAGGAGATGGTAAAGAATGGAGAGGGATCTCCATAGAAATACAAGATGACGCTATGACCGGACTCTTAACCCTCAGGTGAGTGAGTCACATAATTGAGGAAGGAGCCCCAGGCACGACTAAGGGAGAATTGAGAAAAATAGGTCAAAGGATGGTCGACCAAAACGACTACAGCCATCTCGATGCCGTAGGAGTCCTGGTCGATAGAATGATGAAATCAAGAGTTTGGTTCGTAAGGAGATGGATCATCACCCACCCCACCGAGGGGCCAAATCCACAAGAGAGCTAGCCAGAATAGCTCTTATCACCCAGATGAAGTCCCCTTTTTCAAGGTCAATAGATGAAGAAGATCCCCCTAAGAAATTAGAAATCCCTAGATTCAAGATCTATGATGGGAAAACAGACCTTATTGGTCATTTTTGGTAGTACAGACAGGCCATGACCTTGTGGATCCACAACGACTCGTTGATGTGTTGCATCTTCCCTTTCAGCCTGCACGACATGGCCCAGAAGTGGTTCGAGAGGCTGCCACACAGGTCCATTAAGAGCTTGAAGGCTATAGTTGAATTATTCACAGCTCACTTCATAACCAACAACTCCCATCCAAAATGAGTGAATGCACTACTCACAATGAAGAAAAAGCCACAGGAGAACCTCAGGGAGTATTCCATACGGTACTGGGAGATTTTTAACAAAATTGAGAGTAGGTTTCCATAGCATCCTTCAAGATCTGTCTACCAAGCACTTGTTTACTACAATAATCCCAAACTAAGAAGGAGGCTAATTCCATGGATGACCTAATGGCCCGTATTGAAAAATAAACCAAAGTCGAAGATGTAATCCATATTAATGCAGGGGACAATGGTTGCGTAAAGACGAACAAAGGGACAGAGAAGAATGATTCCCAGAAGAAAGGAAACAAGAACGGGGGCAATAATGTGTAACACCCCGTACTTTTGGGTATAATTAAATTTCATAAATGGGTGTAAAGTGAGAATTTGAGGTATTTCTTTGAATAATAATTTTTGGAATTTTTGAAGGTTGGATGATTTCAGAGGTGTGTTTCCTTTACTTTTGGGACTAAGTAAATAAGTTGGATTATTTAATTACATGTTGCAGTGGGTAAAGCGACAAAGGATAGTATTTTAATTGGAAAACCCGTATTGAGATATGTGGGGTTTAATTAGTGGGTTGCGGTCAAGTACCTCAGATGGGGATTTTGAGTGTGTGGTTGGTTTCAAAATGGTCGAGATAGTCGGAATAAAGTATCTGGGGGTAGTGTTTAGACTTCGGGAATTTTTAGACAAATAGGGACTCGAAATTGAGTAAACGAGTCATTTTTGGGTTTTAAAGGGATAAACTCTTAATTTCTCCCTATATAAGGAAGCAGAGGGGAAGAGAAGACAGAAATGAAAGAGGAGAGGGAAGGAGGAGAGAAAAGAGGAAGAAAAGGGAGGTTCCGACCAAACTTCACGAGATTCGACTCGGGATTGTCGAATTTTATCCATGAGGCAAGTGTTTACTTGCTTATTTCGTTTAAAGCATAAATCTCATATTGTAGTTGGTAGTGATAAATCACAAAGATTTTCGGGATGGGTTTTTGTGAACCAAAACGGGTTTTCGAAAATGTCTAACAGATTAACCCCGAAAAATATCCCAATTGGAAAACTTAGGATTTAGTTAATAATTGTTATTGATAATGGGTTCTAGGATAGATTCTGTATATATAGTTGATTGAGGTTGGGGGACATTAGGTGAGGAGATAAAAGATTGGGAGAAGCTTTAATGGCCGAAACAATTTCTCGGAGAAGAAGCTATCCGAAGCGATCGATCGATCAAGGGTAAAGGATTGATCGAGCGTAAAGGATCGATCGATTGAGGGCCAAGGGTCGATCGACCGACCCTTCAGGATTTTTGGCAATTTTTTCCTAGCGTTAATTATATGGGATGGTTTCCAATTTTATTTGGTTCTATCTTATTCATGTGAAGAAATAAGTATTTATCCAGTAATTCATCACTAGCCATTTGGGGGAAACTTATGCGGGCTCGGAAGGTGTTATAATTGTGTGGCATTAAGGTATATTTTCGAGGAAAATAGACAAATTGAAGGATTAGAAAATTAAGGTTTCCAGAATTATAAGAGGGGACTTTTAAATAATTATTATTAGAGTGAAATGTATACCTTGGATTAATTGGGTAAAATTCAAGACTTTTTTAATTATGGATGTTCGGAGTAAGTGACACCCGAGGGAGTATTTTAGCGAGCAATTATAGCTAAATAATCGTGCGAATGAGAAAAAGCAAGCCTTTATGGAATTAGTGAGTAACTCCTACGACGTGAGTAGGATGGAATTTGGGTTATAGGTTAAAGATAAGTTGAGGGTATACTTATCATACAATTATGAATCGGGATATTTGGAGAGTAAATAAATCCCAAACAGCGATTAAGGTGTGAGGCATATTGAAGTAGGAAAATACTTAAATATTATTATGAGATTGACAATTTTCGCCATGTATATAATTGCGCAATGATGTACTATAAATGTATATGTATATACGAGGTGATTAAAGTATATATATAATATGATACGGATATGTATATATATCTATGTGTGAATAGTATATATATATATATATATATATATATATATATATATATATATATATATGTGAAGCATAACCCCTCCAATGCTATCATGGGATGTTGCGCGATGAGGGTGAGCCGCTGGCTTGAGGAGCAGGGAGTGGATAGTCCCCAGGTCATAGTCGTCCATTTTTATTTGTGTGATTTTATTTTGGTGGTGAGAAGTCTTGGGTATGAGTCATTCTCACTTACCGGTTAGGAACTATGACCGCTTTCCAGACGTTGTGTGTGTGTGTTGGCCGCGATGTCGGTGATATTGAGTCCGATCGCTGGTCCCCAAGATGGTATGTGAGTAATGCCCTGGAAGATGATAGCATTGAGAGGCCGCATCCTCGAGTTATAGCTCGATGGGATGGTTATTATACTTATGTGTACCATAGGTATAATTATATACTGGATGAGTATAGTATATTGGTTGTATATGAAAACCAGCCATCATATTGTAAATTCATGTATATAAAGTGAAAAGCCTAATAAGGTGTATTTTTCCCCTCTTCGGTAGATTTGGATCCGGATGTATGTGACAATGAAAACGAAGTTTAATATATATATATATATATATATATATATATATATATATATATATATATATATATATATATATATATATATATATATATATATATACACACACACCTATATACATATTATTATTGTATGTATATCTGAGTCCTATATACACGTCATATGATGAGGGTCTAATGGATCTCGACGAACAACACTGCCAAGTAGTAGTGTATCGGAGGAGTTCCTTCTTTGGATTTTGCTTCGCGAGACACCCCACACACGAATTTAGCGCAGCGTTGGGAAGTGAGAGAAGTTTAGCCCTTAGTACCCGGTTTATTTAGGACCTTGGGGTTTGGGAGTAACGGATTAGTTAGGCAGAGTAGCTTGACTAGGATGTTTAGAGGGATACGCTAGGAGTGCACTATTAGAAGAGAGGTAAGGGGTATCTCATGGGAGTGCGATATCAACTTAAATATGAGGTAAAACCTATTTTCAAAATTATATAGCATTTATGCACTTGCAAAATATTTTTACAACTCGAACTCTGACCCGTTTTCCTATTTTTTCCTTTCTTGCCATATATTATATATATATATATATATATATATATAGGTGTCCAGACACAGGGATGCTTGGATGATAATTCCTTCGAGTCAGACATATGCTATAGCAGCTGTGGATGCATGCAGGTTCACCTTAGACTCTTTTATCCTTGTAATCTAGATAGGAGGTACTGTATAAACACTCAGGCTAAAGCCCAATTTCATTTATTCTTTTACCGCCTATGAGTGCGGCATTTATTATGGTTTTATTATGTTAAACCGAATGTTCGATTATTTTCATTTCATTTCAGTTTCATTTATTCAAACTGTGTGAAAGTTTTAATTGAATATTGCTTAAAAAGATTAGTTAAGTAAAATTTTGACACCAGCCTAATAGGTTATTAGTAATTAATTTGGTTTTCAACAGTGATGCTAAGAATGATCCATATGCGACTCCTGTTTTAATTTGGTACAGGAGTGATCGCCCGGTATTTTATTAGGCGGGGTGTCACATAATGCTACCAAAACAGCAACAAAAATAACCCCTCAAAAGCGTTCCAAACTATTAACATAGTCTTCAAGGAACAGATATACAAAACCTTGCCATGATCAAGGAAGAGCCATTTGTATAATGACCCAGGAATATGGGAGGAGAACCAACAAAGTGGAATAATGCACTGAGATGGGCATTCCACAAAGAAAGCGGTCACAGGACTAAACACTGCAAAGCACTCGATTCTTATCTCGGGGAGTTGGACCAGGCTGCTCATCTTAACTTGTTTATAGACAAGAAGGCAGTCAAGGTCGCAGCCAATGGCGACCAGAATTCGAACAACATCCTTGATGATGAGATGGACCACGAGTTCACAGTAACCTTAGGGAATCAAACCTCAACTAAGTACAAGGAAACATTATTCAGATGGAAGTTAAAAAGCTTACTGCCATTATTCAAGCTTTTCAAATAGACCCCGCCAAGCCTCAGTCCAGGAAGCATCAGCGAGTAGAAGATGTAGACTACTGCAAACATATTATGTTTACTGAAGAAAACTTAGTTTGGGGTCAGAACCCCTCGTCATGACGCATTGGTCATCACACTCAACATATCTAATTGGGACATCGACAGGTTGCTCGTCGACCAAGGTAGATCTTTCGAAGAGATATACCTAGACTTATTCCAAAAATTAAAGTTAAATATCACCGACCTCAAAGAGGCCACCATTCCACTAGTCGGATTAAGAGGAAAGATAACCATACCACTGGGAAAGATAGTCTTGTTGGTCAGGGCATGAAGTATTTTGAAGATGATCGAGTTTTTAGTAGTAGATATCGAATCCCCCTATCACGCCATTTTGGGCAGGGGTTGGCTGCATGCCATTAAGGTCGTTCCATTCTGATATCATCAGAAAATCAAGTTCATAACAGATCGGGGGGTGGTCGAGATCCGTAATGACCAAGCTTTAGTCAGAAAATGCTTCATCGCAGCTATTCGACCCAAGAACGAGAAGAAGAAAGACGAGGGGAAAGTTAGGGGAAGCCCAATAAGGTGTGTTGCCTTCAAAATAAAAATTATGGTATGGCCAACCAGGGGTGGAGGAAACCAGGTTCCACCCCGAAAGTAGGGCCATTGAATACCTGGAAGAAGTTATAGCTGAAGTCAACTTACCTGAAAGGAGGTTTCTGATCAGAGCCTCTCTCATCGACCAAGAAAAGAATGAGCTCACCACGTTCCAACAGAGAAATATGGATGTTTTCACTTGGGAACCTTATGATATTCCTGGGATAGATCCCACTATTACATGCCATTGACTACACGTCGACCCAGCATTCAAACCAGTCTCTTAGAAGGCTTGCCGAACAACCCCATAAAGGCGAAGGCAGTAGAGAAAAAGATAAGAAAATTACTGGATGCAGGTTCCATTTGGGAAGTTTAGTTCCGCAAATGGCTATCCAACCCAATTTTCGTACCCAAAAGCAACGGGAGATAGAGAGTATGTATTGACATTACTGACCTCAACAGGGCTTATCCAAAAGACGGTTTTCTTCTCCCAAAGATAGATTAGTTGGTCAATGCCAAGAAAATGCATGAAAGAATGAGCTTTCTGGATGCTTACGTTGGATACCACCAGATCACACTTTAAGAGCAAGACCAGGATAAGACCTCCTTCAAAACTCCTATTAGGTTATATTGTTACAAAGTCATGTCGTTCGGCATCAAGAATGCTGGAGTGACTTATCAGTGACTTCTCACCAAGATATTTAGCAAGCAAATGGGAGAAACAATGGAGGTATATATCGATGATATGCTTATTAAAAGAAAACTCAAAGGATACCATCTCTCAGACCTAGTAGGAACCTTTGAGATTATCAGGAAATACCGAATGAACCTTAATGCTAGTAAGTGTTCCTTCGGTGTCCAGTCAGGAAAGTTCCTAGGATATCTTATCAGCAAAAGAGAGATTGAAGTAAACCCTGATTAGATCGATGCCATCAGAAAAGTCCATCCCCCTCAGACGGTAAGAGATGTCCAAAAGCTTATCGGTATGCTCGTCGCACTCAACCACTTCATCTCCAAATCTTCAGAGCGTTGTCGACCGTTCTTCCATCTGTTAAAGAAAGATAAGGGCTCAGTATGGAACGATGACTACTCCAAAGCCCTGAAATAACTCAAGTCTTACCTCATAAAACCTCCCTTGCTGGTGATTCTAAGTGAAGGTCACCCCTTATACCTCTATCTAGCTGTGTCAGACCATGCTGTTAGCTCCGCCTTGGTATGTGAAAATGAAGGAGCCCAGCATCCGGTTTACTACGCGAGCAAGACACTTCTTGATTCCAAGAAAAGATATTTACCCTTAGAGAATCTCGCCTTAGTGGTAGCCTCCAGGAAGCTGAAGCATTACTTTGAGTCTCATTCCATCATCGTGATCACCTCACACCCCCTCAAAGTTGTTCTAAGGAAAGTTGATATCTCTGGTCAGCTGTCAAAGTGGTCGGTAGAGCATGAAAGATTAGATATCCACTTTCAACCAAGAATATCAATTAAGGGGGAAATTTTGGCAAATTTTATCGCTGAGTTCACGGGAAATAAGCCTACTGCCCATCTAGAAACTGAGCAGCAAACAGAAGAGGAAGCAAAATCCTTCGATTGGACCCTCTATATTGACGGACCCTCTAACTCCAGGGGGAAGGAGTAGGCATTGTATTGGTTACCCATAGAGAAGACTATGCTCGAATAAGGGATCAGGCTAGGATTTGAAGCCTCTAACAACGAAGTGAAATATGAAGCATGATCACCGGCCTGTGTAAAGCTCAATTGCTGGGGGAAAAGTGCGTTCGGGTATTTAGCGATTCAAACCTAGTGTCCAAGCAGATAAGTGGAGACTTCAACACCAAAAATGAGAGAATGATAGCCTACCTTGATGTTGTAAGAGGACTTATGGAAAAGTTTGATAGAATTGATGTTCAGCAGTTCCCCAAGGGAAAGAGCAATCATGCCAATGCCTTAGAAACTCTTAGCTCTGCCACCGACTACGATTTAAGGAGAACCATTCAGATAGAATTCCTTACATAGCCAAGCATCAACTAGCTAGTCATAGTCGAGTAGGTCCTCCACATAGAAAAGGAACCCAGTTGGATGGATCCCATCGTGACTTATCTACGGAGAGACACACTTCCAGGCAACAAAAGATTGATGCACCAGGTAAGAGTCTAGGCTGATCGCTTTCACTTATCTCTTGAGGGAAAACTCTACAGAAAGTCTTTCACAGGCCCCTACCTCCAGTGCGTTCACCCAGAAGATGTCGATCAGGTTCTTAGCGAACTTCATGAAGGCATTCATGGGAGTCACACAGGAGGAAGATCATTGACTTTTCGAGCAATAAAGGAAGGATACTGGTGGTCGTATATGTATAAGGATGCCTAAATTTACATTCGCAAGTGTGAAAAGTCCCAAAATCATTCCCTTATGGTCCACCAGCCAGCTAGCAACCTCAAGTCACTGACCAACCCATGGCCTTTCACTCAGTGGGGCTGGGATATTATAGGGCCACTGCTTACCTCATCTGGAAACAGTAAGTATCTATTAATTGAAACTGACTATCCCACCAAATAGGTAGAGGCAGAGCCGCTCACAAATATTTGGGACTCCGATACGATGAGGTTCATCTGAAAGAACATAATCACCCGCTTTGGGAAACCAATGATGATCATTACTAACAATGGCGCGCAGTTCAAAAGTGTCTTATTTTAAGGCTTTTGTGACGAGCATGGAATCAAGCACTTTAGTTCTATAACATATACCTAGAGCAACAGGTAAACTGAAGCTTCCAAAAATATAATGATTAATGGATTAAAAAATGGATAGAAAGATCCAAAGGCACCTGGGTAAACGAATTATCTCATGTCTTATGGGCTTATCGTATAATTCATAGGAGAGCAATGGGAGAAACCCCCTTCGTGCTCGCCTATGAAATGGAGGCAATCATCCCAATGGAAGCAGGATTCCCTACTGTGAGGACCACCTTGGTTTACCAAGGCCTCAACGATGAAGCATTACTCATTGAACTTGACTTAGCTGATGAGTGATGAGAACTAGCACAAGTTAAGTTGGCATCTTACCAACAACAACTGGCTAAATAATACAACCAAAAAGTTAATTTGAGGAAATTTTTAGTAGGGGATTACGTCCTAAGGAAAGTCATCAACAGTGCTGTAAGACCATCAAATGGAAAATTGGGACCAAGTTGGGAGGGACATTTCAAGATAATAAGGGACGACTTAAAGGGGGCCTATCACTTCAAACCGCTGGAGAACAGGGAGATACCAAGCGCCTAGAATGCAGCCAACCTTAAAACGTTCTACTTTTAGACTTCTATATCTTTAATTTTTAGCATCATTAGTTTAGGAGAATTTTCATTTACAAACTGATGTTGCCTTTTATGTATCATTATAGTCAATAAAGGTCGATTGGCCCACGCATTCTGAACATCTTGGTTGTTTAAATGTCTCTTGATCAAACCTGAATACACATCTTTTCTAAGCAATATTCCCCCTTCAAAACATAACAAAGTTTCTGGATTATAACTAGTTGATCAACTTGCTCCAGTCAAGGAATAAAGCTCATATGGTTATAACAATGTTCCATACTTATTGTATTCAAAGATAAAATATATATAAAGCAAGGTGTATGATTAACCTTCCTCAGGTCTTTATTGAAAACACAATTGGCCTCTTGAGTTGCTTCGGCAATAATAAAATACCTACAGGGGATCCTTAGACAATAAAGCCAACTCATTGGTCGCCAACTTAGGTTGGTTGAAAAATCATGTTCGAAGGGATGTTCCCTTAACCAGATACATCCTTACCATCGACTTACTTAGGCCTAAGGAAGTGTGACGACACAACCTAAAAGCTAAATTTAAACGAAATGATATGGCTAAGGCATATTGGACTGGGAGAATGTTCAAACATGAGATAACAAAAACTCAACGTCATTTAGTGAGTTAAAAAGCCCAAAATGATTAAAAGTTCTTGTACTACTCATTCATATTATGATCGGATCTATCAAGTACTTTTTTGGTCGAACACTAATGCCAAGTAAGGAAAAAATAAGGTTAACAGATGTTTAGTCAGTAAATGCTCAAAACATAAATAATCAGCTTATCTGTCATTAAGAATCATATGGTTACATTTACATCAAAAGACCAAGAAATACTTCAAGACCTGTGATGACCCAGCACGACGAGTAAGGTAGTCCGCTACTCAAGCTCTCTGACAAATATTAAGATGAGGAACTAAGTCTTCTTCAACACTCTCTAGGCGTGGCTCTATAAGCTGCACTAGAATAGCATCTATTGGGATCCATCGGTCATCCCTCTAAAAAGGATTTCGTATAGAAAATCAACATACGGTCTGATATCTATACCACAGGGAGAATTTCTTAAGGAATTTAAATTCCTTTAGATAGTTCATCCATCCCCTAGCAAAATCAATTTATTTGACCTCTTTCAGTCTTGCTAGGGCATCTGCCCAACCCGAGTCATAATCATCAGCCCTGACTTGTCGAGGACCCTTTAGGAACAAATGTATAAATTGTGTGACATCCCTCTAAAGACTAGTAGCAATCACATAAGCTCTCTGAACGTCTTATTTTAGCTAGATAATCTCCCTCCTAGAAGCTTGATTGTTAGAGTGAGCAACTACAGCAAACGATGAGGAGGATCCTCGCAGCACCAAAGGGGGACCAAATGGAGTGTTTTATTTGAGATGAGCAATTTCTCTCCTCAAATCATCATTCTCTCTTGACAATAACTCCCCCACCTGGTTGATTCCAGACGCATCCAGAAGCTTTTCTTTCAAGGCGTCCATCTCCTCCTGCATAAAGGCACCAATTCTCTCCATCACCTCGAGCTTATCCTTGAGCTTAGTGACTACCTTAGATTGATCTTTGTAATCATGGTTTATCACCCTCAGGGATTTATAAATTCTTACAAAAGCTTGGCGCGCTTGAGAGCTTATGTTCGGACTAAGAAACTAGCCTAGACGAGAGTTATCAGGAATATATTTATTTAAATTAATGAGCTACAACCAACTAAATAAGCAACAACGGTAACACGTATCAGTAATAAAACAAAAAGTTTAATTTTCATTTAAATCAAAGGCACGGGCTAGTACAAATGAATGGAAGAGGCAAAAATACAACAAATGAACACAAATAAAGCCTAAACTCCTAAGGGGCCTTAACCTGATCAGACATAGAGGTGCCCTTCCCCTTGTCAGCCACTTGGTCGATGGAGACCACGCCTCCACTAGGATGTGAGGCATCTTCTATAGCTGTAACAATGACCCCCTCTGGATTGACAAATGCAGCTCCGACAGTATGAGTAGTGGGCTCTATGTTATTCTGAGCATCAGGTGGGGCAGAAGGGGTCTCTTCAAGAGGATTTCAATTAGGATGATGTTGGGAAAAGAGGGGGGAGTCAAAATTAACCCCAACAGAAGTTAAGGCTTGATCCCAAACCTTTTTTAAGCATGCTCGCTGAAGATAAGAAATTTAGCATTCGACGTTGTCGTACGCTGCCTCCCAACCTTCAGTTTATCCGCTCTCTCAAATAGTCACTACTTCCTCCTTCAGCTGCTCCACCTTCGTGACGAACCCCTTATTTACCTCTGCTACTTCCATCTTATCTACGATCACAGCACTCTAGGCTTCTTGAAGGTCGGATAATTCCTAAGCTGACTTTTCCCTCTCCTTGTTAAAAGTAGCCTTTGTGTCAGTCAGAGACTTCTCGAAAGACTTTAGAGCTTCGTACAGCTCTGAGTTTCTCCTCGATATCTCAGCTCGACAATAAAGTAAGAATGTGTAATCAAAGACAAATTACAAGATAGAAGAAACATAGGATAAGCACAAAATGTTAGAGGAAAACATAGAGTAAAGAATTATAGAGAAATAAGTGTTCACCAATGCAAGTCCTTGGGTAGACTTAAGGGCTAACTAGTCCCCCCATACTCAATGAGCATTCCCAGTCAGTCATAAGAACTGCTTTCTCTAACAGCAGAGAGGTAAGTTGAGGAGTAGTGGCCACTGAGGCCCCCTCAACGGTAACAACATATGGCACTATCAAGGCCTATGCCCTTCTTTTTTCTCCTTCTCTATTTTCTCTTCTTCTTTCTTTCCCTCTATATCTCTCTCTCTCTCTTTCTTTTCCTCCTCTTCTCTCTTCTTTCTCTCCACTTCCTTCTCCTGAACCACCCCCTTGGAACTACTAATAGAGTTTCCATCCTTTGGCATGATGAACTTCATCCTATTGGAAAGTAGATCATCATCATTGTCATCCTAGATCAAGTTTCTTATCCTCGAAGGGGTCATCTCTTCCTCACTAGACTCCCCTTCACTGGACTCTTCCTCACCGCTCTCACCTTCACCACTCCCTTCCTTACTGCCTTCTACCAGATCCTCCCTTGAACTACTTTCTTCCTCGTCCTCTACCTCAATGGGTTTAGAGGTACCACCAACTCCTTCTCCTGAAACCTCTAGATGTGGGATTTTGTTTACTAGACGAGAAATAAAGCTGGAAATAGTATTCCTATATTCCAGTTAGAATGCAGTAGATCGAGGATGTTCCCTTTCAGCAACTGTATCTCTTATCGCAGCTCGGATATCGCGAGGAGTGGGCTCTTGATTCCTGTCTTTAGTTATAGAATAAAGAGAAGGAAATGTTAGAAGGAAAGTGCATAGAATCAGGAAAACAAACAACAAAGAAGAGATGGTAATAACAACCTATGTACTCCTTCCCCAAAGGTAGGGATTTGAGGTCCCCTGTACCTTATACCCCCTGATTGGAGAGGATATTGCTAATTTATGGCAATAAAACCTTCAGGACAATAGTCTTTATGGGAATTAGGTAGGTTTACTACAAACACCCTATCAGGACTTCTTGCTTTCAGGTATATAAGACCCCCACTTGTGCGAGAGAAAGTGTAACAATAGCATATTTCAGCTAACCCTAAGTTGGTACCATAGAGTTGATTAATTCTATGGACTCCATTTACAATCTTCCACACATTTAGAGAACATTCAGGAGGGACTATGTTGAAGTATTGGAAGAAATGTAAAAACAGAGGATTAGGGGGAAACATTAAACCCCTTTGTGAAACTAATAAAACATAGATGCAGTGACCATCTTCTAGATCGCGGACATTTTTTGGGACTGAAGTACACTTTATCTCTACCCAATCAGGAATATTGTAACACTTTCTAAACTCAAGCAAAGACATATTATCAAGCATCGCCATGAGAAAAACACAAAAACCCTAGCTACTATAGAAGATCGATTCAAAAAAGAAAGCAAACTAGAATTAAAAAGAAAGCTGAAACTTACGAGACAGAGTAGGCTTGGAAATCTGATAAAGTCTTAATTTTGAAGAGCAAAAGTAAGGAATGAAGCCTGAGGACACAGTATGCACAAAAATGAGCATAGACGATGAACTGACGGTTAAGTTTTTGACAAACCAGTTTTGAACACTCAAATAACTCTTTACACTTCTGGAGAAAGATTTGGCGCTTCAATATCTTATAGAAAGATGAGCGCGCCTTCCTTGTTTCAGTAAATTATGAGTATACCACTGCAGACGGAGCTGCATCCTTAGCCACATGTAAAATCCATTGGCCCAAGAAATAGCCCAAAGATTTTAAGGGCAATTGTGGGGACAAATTTTATTTTTAGCCCACAAGAATGACCGACCTGGCTCAAGAAATTTAAAGAGTTGCCAGGCCTCATATCGTGCAAATAAGCTAAGAGTATGTGCAGTCCACACCGCCCCAAAACCAAGTTAATCCCCTTTAATCTTGTGGAGTGTTTCAAGGGATTTATTGATCATCATGGGCATCGTGGAGTTACTTGAATAACTGAAATTCTACATCTATGAATTGTAACCCCTGGCCCGAGGCATAGGGGCATGTAACCGAGCATATTGAGAGATACTTAATAAAACAATAGACCTCATTGTGGACGTAGAAAAGTTGCTGAACCATGTACATAGTTGTGTTGTGTGAGTGATTATATGCCTTCTTGCTTGATTATGATTTTTCTTCGTAAAACCTCTATTGTGATATTTTTTGATACTAGACTAAGGGAGATTGATACATGGAGGAAGATGAGGTGAAACAAGGGATATCGAGCCTTGGGAGAAGCCGAGGAATGGAGATCTAAGGGATATTGAGATTCATGTCAATGGGTTATTAAGAGGGGTGAGGAAATTTATGTTCCTTCCTACTTGTTAATATTGCATAATTATTCTTACGTACATTATTTTATATTTTTTGTTTGTATATCTATTGTCTCTTGAAATACTAACATTGACAAGTGAGATGAGTACTTTTAATTTATCCCTTGCTAGCTATATGAGCTCACCCTTTCCACATTCCTCATTTTCTTATTATAGAGGCTGCGAAGAGTTATAGAGACCGATGAGGATAGTTAGAGGCCGCGGAGTGATGATAGCTTTGAAGATTTAAGAAGACTTTATATATATATATATATATATATATATATATAGAGAGAGAGAGAGAGAGAGAGAGAGAGAGAGAGAGAGATTCTCATGCATACTACAGTTTGCATAACACTGGCGCGGACCATTTTTGATAACATAGTAAAAAAAATAATTTGGAGCTAATTTTTTTTATGGTTTTTAAACATTTCAGCAAGAACATAAAAAAATTCAACTCAAAATGATTTTTTTTGCTATTTTAAAAAAATCGGTCTCACTTTGTCAGTTTTTAACAACTTAAGAACTGACAAAGTTTGACCGATTTTTTTAAAATAGAAAATCAATTCATTTTTAGTTGATTTTTTTTCATGGTCCTACTGAAATGTTTAAAAACCATAAAAAAATCAACCAAAAATTATTTTTTTACTATTTTAAAAAAATGGTCCGCACGGAGGGTTTGCAAACTGGGTATGAATGAGATCCATTATGTGTGTGTGTGTGTGTGTGTATATATATATATATATATATATCATTTTTAGTTATTATCATCAGCTTTAAGTATTAACAAAATGGATTGCATGAGGAGAAAAATTATTTTTTCCAAAGCTTGTATTAGGAATATTTATCAGTAGTAATGGATTTAGTGTTTACTAAATCATCTTTTCAATTTGTGCATTAGTAAATACAACAACTGATTTATCTTCCAATTCGATGATGTTTATAGGCCGAGGCATGTAGGTTTACCCTAATATTAAAGTTTTGAAATTTATCTATGAGAACAAGTGATATACTCTCAGGACCTAATCAGGCAAGGCCGCGAGGCGTTACATTAATTTTTTATTGCCGAACATTTATGTTGTTCGAACATTTTTGTAGTTATGAAATGCTATTCGTTTTCTGTGTAAATATATGGAATTTTTTATGAAGGTATGTTAATGATTTATACAAAGGTACATGTATTATTTTATTTCACTTATGGTGTTATAAATATGTATTTTAATATATTTATGTTCGATTATGATAGAATAATTTATTTGATGGTTGTTATTTTAAGAAAATTATGGAATTCCAATGCATATAGTTACATTTTGTTGTTGGATTATTTATATCACATGCAAATTTTGTTTTTGCACTTGGTAGCGATATGTAATGGTGGTAGTAGTTGGTAAAAATGGGAGATTATATTGTAATACCCCGTACTTTTGGCTATATTTATTTTGAGGATTAATTAATTAAATGCGTATTAATTGGAAATTAATCCGGGATAAAAATACTAATGTGATGCGAATTGGTATTTGATTATGTGCATATATGATTATATATGTATTTGGTGTTATGAAATTTGTCGTGGGATTTATATACGGCATTTTAGAAATTTTGTTGAGACGCGTGGGACCGCCGCGTCACGGTATAATATTTTGATAATAAAAAGTGAATTTAAAATCTATAATCCGTATGGTCGTTTTGAGTGCGCCATCGCGTCCGGAAGGGTCGAGATAGTCAGAAAACACTAGCCGGGGGTATAGTTTGGGTCCCGGGGTATTTTTAGGCCATACCGGCAACTTAAAGGGTATTTTGGTAATTTCACGTTTTGAGGAATTAAAAGTGACGAAAATTTGGTTAATTAAATCTGATGTGGATAAGACCCACTAAGCCCATAACCAACCCTTATTAACCTAGAAAGCTACGTAGGTTATCATTTAGTCTTCCAACTCTCCCAAAGGAAACCCTAGCCACCATAGCCACCTTTGGAAGAAGAAAGCTTAGAGAGGAAGGGAAAGAGGAGGAATTCTGCAGAAAATCTGCAGAAAGAGCTTACAAATCCAACACCAAATCCAGAGACAATCAAGGCAAGTGATTTATTCCATTTAAATTTCGGAGAATGCTTCTTCCATGTTAGATTATTCAAAAACTTTATGTGTTCTTGGAAGATAATGAAAAACCCATAAGATTGGAGTTATTAGTTTAATTTTTGGGATATAGGTTGCATGTAGAATGTTACTGGAAGATCATATTAAGAGAATTACTGACTTTTGTGATACCAAAAACGGATTTAAGATGAGGTTTATGAATGTTCTTGAGATAAATTAGAAAACTAGGTTTTTGATAAAGATTGATCCATATGTAGCCTTTAGTTGTTGAAATATTGATTTATGGACGTTAGTAATATTGTAGGATGGTTATATAACATTACTATAACGTTATATTAGAGAATCATGCTTTAAAAATAAGTTTTGGGATGTTTTCAAATCTGTAAATCGAAACAGTCCGTAACCACACCTGTGTAATCGATCGATCGACATTCATCAGTCGATCGATCGACAAAATCGATCGATCGAAGGTCAAGGTCGATCGATCGAAGGTCAAGGTCGATCGATTGACCTTCCCAGAATAAATGAAGTTTTCCCTTAATTGAATTTTAGTGGTGTTAACCCTTAGATAATATTATTAGAGACTTTATTAATACCCTTAACTTTAAGGAAGACCAGTAGGCATGATTATGAGATGGGACTTTATTTGGAATGTAATTTGAGGAATTTTTTTTCTAAATAAATGAAATTTGTCATGTGAGATAATATTTGGGTTAATAGTACAAATTTGAATAAGTTGATGAAATAAGGTTTGGGGCAGAAGCAAAGACCTTAGGAATAAAGATGTCATATTTGGGAATTATGGGAGACTTAATAGTCTAATTGAGATGGGTTTAAGTTTAAGGAATTACGACGTGAGACGTGTCGACCATTTAAATTATATATTATCAGGATACTTGAAATATATGGATTTGGAATAATGGTATAATGATGTAGAGTATGACTTTATTAATATTGAGATATCTAAGATGTGTGAATGCTTAGCATAAAATCTTATGTGTATGACATACCTACCATACTTGCTATCACGGGAGGTTTACGTTCGCTTAGGACCTTCTTATCCTTGTGTTGCCCGGATTTAGATTGGTTACCTCGATGAACATAGGTCATAGAAAGACTTATTGTGATATTAATAAGTCCGCTGACCATGGGAGCGTAGGTATGTGCGTGACCCATGTGATGGTGACTGTGTTCGCCTCCACTATTTGTGATTTGTTATCTGAACTATTCCTGAGAGATTCGGAATATGTGATCCTTATGTACGTGATGTACCGAGATGGATAGCAGAGTATGTGTGCACCATAGCTTAGATTGCGGGGTGCTTGTATCGTATATTTATGATGTGGATAATATACATTAAATTAATGGGAATCCTCATGTTAATGTTGTAAAAATATTACGGTATTGTTTCGAGTTATATAATGAGTTAACTGATAGTTATATCAATGGTATGTTTAGTAACTGAGTTTATGTTAAACCCCTATTTTAATTACGAGCGTTGTTATGTTAAATGAAACCCAATAATATGGGTAGAACCTTTGGCAGTCTAGCTAGTTATGTTGTCAGTTAGCTAGTAGTAAGGGTCGATATAGATGGGTACTTACGTTAGGAGTGCACATTTAGACGAGAGGTGAGAATATCATGCGAGTGTACGTCCTAACATGTACTTTGCATTTAATGTTTTAAATGTTTTTAAAGCACTTGCAGGTTTTTAAAATATAACTCCACATTCGGGCTCTGACCCGTTTGCTTTTCAAATCTCTTTTTCTTTGTAAAACCATTTTTAGGTGCCCAGCCACAAGGACACCAAGCATAGGTACTCATTCAGGTGACGAGCTGTAGCTGGTTGTGGAAGCTACAGGGATTTGCTCATAGACGCTTCTATCTCTTTGGATTCTAGAGTCACTATCTATCAGTTGTAGGGCATGTTGCCCATTTCTTTAGAGACATCTTTTACATTTCAGTTTTTAGACTTTAGCATGTTTTATTTCAGTTCAGTTTATTTATTTCAGCCTTGGGATTGTAGTGAGGGGTTTCCTCCAGACTTTATTTACTCTATTGTGATGGTTATTCATTTTACTTCAGCATGGTGAATGGTGTTATTTATTTCTTCATTACTTTTGTGGCATGTTAATCAGACTTAAATTAAAATTTGGCAACTTGCTTTTTAAATACTAGGTGGTTAGTAATAATAAAATGTTTTCGACAGTGATGCTATTAACTGAGCCAACTTGGCATTTTGAATTAATTTAATAAAGGAGTAGCTACCCGGTATTTAATTAGTCGGGGTGTCACAGGTGGTATCAGAGCATCAGGTTCTAGTGTCCTTTAGGATCTGTACGGCTATTATGTTTCTGCTACGTTTTCTTTGATATAGAGCCCTATATTTTAGGACTGTTGTACTCTTTTTGTGTATGCTTCGTTTTTCAGCTATTTTAAGTTTATAAACCGTAAACTTATAAACTTTGTTCTTATTTCAGATGCCTCCACGACGTGCACGACGAGTTCCCAGGAATGCAATGCCCGAACCCCAGCCCGCTCTAGTTCAGGGCATGATGAACGTCGCTGAGGTTGCTGCTATAGTAGCCCAAGCGGTAAATGCCGCGATTGCCGTGATTCAGCAGGCACCACCTCAGGCGCCGGTTGCCGCGCCAGTACAGGTTAATGCATTCCCGTCTACTTGGGAGCGTGTACGAGACGCTTTTCAAAAAGCGCACCCGCGGAAGTTTGCAGGTAGCTCAGATGTAGTAGTCTCGAGCCAGTGGAGGAAGGACATACAGAGGCATTTGAGGATGCATGAGTGCACTGATGTTCAGAAACAGGTGCTAGCTACTTTAAAGCTAGTGGGATCTGCACTACAGTGGTGGGAGTCTATTACCACTGCGGAGGAGAGGGATACCCTCACGATTCAGGAGTTCTGGGTGCGGTTCGACCGCAAGTACTTTTCGTCCGCAGTTCATACAGAGATGAGGAGGAAGCTGATGAGTTTGAAGCAGGAGGGCAAGACAGTGGCCGAGTATGAGGCCGAGTTCACTAACCTGTTGAATATCGTTCCAGACGAGATTCCAACAGAGAAGAAGAAAATAGAGAAGTTCACCGATGGGTTGAATTGGAGGATTCGTCAGCATCTGCTAGGGAACCTATCGTTGGCCACGTATTCTGATGTGGTTAACGCTGCATTATTACACTGCCAGGACCACCGTTTTCATATGGCCGAGGGCAAGCGATCGGGGGAGTCTAGCCATCAGGGCAGGACTGGAGGACATGGTGCCAGCGGGGCACAAACCGGTCAGGGGCTGAGACAGACTGAGCAGGGCTCCCAGCAGGGGGATAATAAGAGGTTCCGGTCAGGGAACTACAGGCAGGGACAGGGAGGTTTCCGTCAGGGCCAGCAGGGTCCAAACGGCCATCAGGGCTAGCAGTGGCAGAATGGGCAGCAGTTCCATCAGGGCCAGCAGGGCCAAGGGAGGAATGGTAACGGCCACCAGGGCCGGGGACAGAAGGGGCAGAGGGGAGGGAACTTCCCAGGGAAGTGCTTTACTTGTGGCAAGACTGGCCATAAGAAGCAGGATTGTCCTGATAGGGGCAGGGCCCCACAGCAGCAACAGCAGGGTGCTCGCCAGGAGCCACAGAGACCTATGTTTCCCGCCGCTCTTCCTGCACCGCCACAGATGGCAGCTTTGCCACCCATTCCAGCAGTCCCAGCTCAGCAGGGGCAGCTACAGTATGGACGTGTCTACAACGTTCACCAGGCTGTAGTTCCACAGGCACCGCCCGCGATCGAGGGTACGTTTCCTATCCATGGCACTATGGGTCGGGTATTGTTTGATACGGGTGCTACACATTGTTTCATAGCTACACACTTCGCGAAAGCTTTAGGATTGTTAGCGACGGCAGAGAGCACAGTTACGTGTGTCGACTCACCATTGGGGAGTGGGTCACTTATATTCTTTATATGTCAGGGAGTGGAGGTAGAGATTAGTGGTTTGGTATTGCCTGCAGACATGTTAGTGTTAGACATGCATGTTCACGATGTGATCATCGGTATGGATTGGCTCGTAGCATATAGGGCCCTGATTGATTGCTTCAGCGGGAGCATTATTTTTGCCATTCCGGGGCAAGAGATGTTTGTAGTGGCGATGCCTCGCCCAGAGGGAGGATCGACCGCTCATCTGTATTACATAGAGGAGGATACCTCTAAGGAGGTTGTGATTCCTTTAGATTATATCCCAGTTGTTAGGGAGTATTCAGCTGTGTTTCAGGAGATACCAGGCTTACCACCCAGTCGGGATATAGACTTCGTTATAGATTTACTGCCGGGTACGAGACCTATAGCACGTGCACCGTACCGTATGGCTCCAACTGAGATGAGAGAGCTACGGGATAAGATAGAGCAGTTGTTAGGACAGGTCTTTATTCGCAGGAGTACCTCACCTTGGGGCGCTCCAGTTTTGTTTGTGAAGAAGAGGGATGGTTCACTGAGATTGTGCGTGGACTACCGAGAGTTGAATAAGGTCACGATACGGAATAAGTATCCGTTGCCTCGAATCGATGACTTATTCGACCAGTTGAGAGGAGCTTCTTTCTTCTCGAAGATTGACTTGAGGTCAGGATACCATCAGTTGCGTATCAGGGAGGAGGATGTCTCGAAGACCGCATTCTTGTCGAGATATGGTTCTTATGAATTTCGGGTTATGCCTTTCGGCTTGACCAACGCTCCAGCAGTGTTTATGGACTTGATGAACAGGGTGATCAGAGATTTCCTAGATCAGTTTGTCATTGTCTTCATTGATGACATTCTGGTTTACTCTCAGACAGAGGAGGAGCACGCCGAGCATTTGAGGCAGGTTTTGCAGACACTTCGTCAGAACGAGCTGTATGAAAAATACGAGAAGTGCGGGTTTTGGCTGAAGGAAGTCCAGTTCTTGGTTCACATTATTTCCGACCAGGGAATATCAGTTGATCCGGGGAAGGTATCAGCGGTGAGGGAGTGGGGATAGCCCACGACACCAACGGAGATTCGTAGTTTCTTGGGTCTAGCAGGATACTACAGGAGGTTTATTCGGGGTTTCTCAGAGATTGCAGGTCCTTTGACACATCTTACTCGTAAAGGTGTGCCGTTCATTTGGAGTGATGCCTGTCAGTGGGCATTCGATGAATTGAAGGAAAAGTTGACCTCAGCACCAGTGTTAGCATTGCCGAGACCGGGAGTTGAGTATTTGGTTTACACCGATGCGTCTTTGCAAGGGCTTGGAGGTGTTTTGCAGCAGGAGAGACAGGCCATAGCTTATGCTTCCCCTAAGCTTAAACCTCATGAGAAGAATTACCCCACGCATGATTTGGAGTTGGCAGCGGTAGTATTTGCCTTACGGATTTGGAGGCACTATCTTTTGGGGGAGAAGTTTCAGCTGTTCACGGACCACAAGTCACTACAGTATCTGTTCACGCAGAAGGAACTGAATATGCGGCAGCGTAGGTGGCTTGAATTTGTGAAGGACTACCAGTTCGACATCCAGTACCACCCGGGTAAGGCTAACGTGGTAGTAGACGCGTTGAGCCGCAGGCCAGCAGATGAGGTGGCAGAGGTGTGGAAAGCTAAGTGGAAGGAATTGGGACACCAGGATGCAGTGGCTCGATCTTTCATGTCTGTAATGACCGTTACACCGCAGATTATCACGAGGATTGTACGGGCATAGGCTAATGACTCGTTGGTGCTACAAGTCTTGAGGTAATAATCAAACCCATTTTCTTCCTTCACACAATTTTGGTTTGTTTGCTTTGTTGGTAGCAAGATCTCTTTGGTAGCATTTTGTGCAAGATCTGTTTGGTGTTATAAAACAAGTGTTTACTTCTGCAACCCTAATCTCGAGTTTTGTATATGAGGGTAATACTCATAAGTCGGTTTGGTAGCATTTATTAGGGTAACCTCGAAGTGTTTAATAATTCTTGTGTTGTTTATCTTGGGAGTGTTTAAAATAAATGGTATGGATCTTTTTGTTTGCTATGTAGGTTCCATATTATTGATTTTTTTTATGGATATGTTTTTTTTATGAGTATTTATTTTATAATGAAATGATGATGTTGAAATGGTGAAATATGTACATACTCGGTTATAGGTTCCATGTTTTATTGGGTTTCATTGTTACGTAGGTTCCATATTATTGGATTATTTTTTTTGGATCTGTTTTTTTTATGAGTATTTATTTTATAATGAAATGATGATGTTGAAATGGTGAAATATGCACATACTCGTTTATAGGTTCCATGTTTTATTGGGTTTCATTGCTACGTAGGTTCCATATTATTGTATTTTTTTTTATGGATATTTTTTTTTACGAGTATTTATTTTATAATGAAATGATGATGTTGAAATGGTGAAATATGCACATTATAATGATAGAGTCAGATGAGTAAAAAAAATATTGTGTTATAAATACCGTATATTAACTAACTAGATAAAAGGAGAAAGGTATGTGTATTTGTTTAAGTTGAAAAGGTCCACTAATATAATGTAGTTTGTTTTATCATGTTGTAACAAAACAGGTTTGTTCGGATTCGGATTCGGATTCCTCGGATAGCTACTCATTAGGTATAAATTTATTTCCTTCTATGTTTTAAATCATGTTATTTATTGTTGGATTAATAAGAGCTCTTACCAATTTTTATATTATTAAAGTATGGTTTGGTAAGAAATAATACGATGTTTACAGACTGGGGCTTAAAAGTTTAATTTATTATTGTTGACATAGGAATTTAGTAACGAAATGTCGAGCGCTGGCTCAAAGCACATGCAACAACAACGAGGGTTGTTTTGGACCTTGGTCATGCGAGCAATTGCGCTTTTCCAATATATGAGGAGTCGCGACCATCTCTTAGTTAGGGCTCCCCATCGAAATTGGGACACTGATCGGGAAATTGCATTATATCGAATATTTAGAATGAGTGACCGGGTATGCCACGCACAACTTCGGATGAACATAGGGTCATTTGAAAGACTTTGTATTAGGTTACGCACATATGGACTGACTGACAATCATTCGGTTAAGGTTGAGGAACAAGTCACAATGTTCCTTAACACCGTTGGACATGACGAGCAATATGTTTCCGAGACATTGACTTTCTTTACATCTGGGCAAACCATTAGTTACTACTTCCACAGAGTTTTACGAGCATGTCTTGACTTGTTCAATGATTTAGTTACTAATGCAAGTCCAAAGAATTCCCCTTACGACAATGGCAAGGACCTACCTTGGTATCATTACTTCGAGCTTAGGATAGTTTCATTAATTACTTTTATTACTTTACGTATGACTTTCCCATTATTAAATTGCTTTCAACCTATTTAGGATGCCGTTGGTGCAATTGACGGTACCCACATATCTTCTTTGGTTCCTACCGCCGACCAAGCGAGGTATCGCAATAGGAAAGGGGAAATTTCACAAAATGTTTTGGTCGCATGTATGTTTGATATGCGCTTCTCGTTTGTCCTCTCTGGTTGGGAGGGATTAGCACATGATGGTCGCTTACTTCGCAGTGCGATTCAACGACAGGGGCATAAATTGACCGTTCCATTAGGTATGTTTAAAAATAAGTAACTTTCATTAGTAATATATGAATAGGTATAGTAACACATTTTATTTAAAATATGCGTAGGTAAATACTACCTCACAGATGCAGGATTCCCGTTGGTACCTGGGTTTCTATCCCCATTTCGGAAAACACGTTATCATCGAAGGGATGTGGAAGGACAACGACCTGAGAATAGTAAGGAGTTGTTTAATTTTAGGCATTCATCTCTCCGTAATGTAATTGAGAGGTCGATTGGGTTATTGAAAAAAAGGTTTGCGTATCTAAGGCATCAACCTTTCCATGGGATTGAAATTCAAGCGAAGATTGTTGTAGCTTGTTGTGCCATTCACAATTTCTTGAGGATTGTTGATGTTGAGGATGAATGCTTGGGGGAGAGGACAGTGATGATGATGACATTACCCCTCCTCCCCTAAATGTGCCAGAAATACCTTTAAATGAGCATATAACATTCACAACTGATGTTGCATGGACCGAGAAGAGAAATGCAATGGCTAATTGATGTGGCAACAATATGATGCGAACCACAATGATACGTCTAACTACGAGTAATGATCTCCTTTTGTTATGATGTATTCTTTCTTTTATAATTTTAGGTTGAATCTGGTGGATTTTTCAAATATGCCTTCATCAAGCATATCGGGTCTTCTACTTTTACGGTATCAAATAAAGAAATGCTCATGTGGCGTTGTATCTCAAGTTAAGGTTACATTGTCTGACAAAAACCATAACCAGGGACGGCTGTATTACACGTGCCCCCAATGTCAAAAGTTTTTGGGTTGGACAAAAACCTTCTCTTAAAGGCATGGATGCTGACTACGCAACCTTCAATCCCCATAGTGAGCAAGCAATGCCGAGTATATCTAGTCAATCATCACCTCTTGTACGAGAACCCCCAAGTGTCGACGATCATGGCATTATGCGAAGCTTGGTGGTTGTCAAGAAGCTACAAGTTTTAAATACTATTCTGATAGTGGCCTTTACTGTTTTCATTTATTTTCTTATGATGTAATGGTGCTGAATCACCCCGGATATTAAACTTATGATGCAATGTTTAATTTACTATTTTGTAGTGATGTAAGGGATGTAATGGATGTAATGTATGACATGAGAACTTTACTATTTTCTTGTACTCTTTTCTACTACGGATTATGTCTTTATATCTAATTTTCTCCCAAACTTTACTAATATATATGAGCTAATATATTAGTGACTCAGGGAGCACCTTGCATAATTTGAGACCTTTCCCATTTTCTATTTTCTAGTATGGAAATTAGTATGTAAATGTAGGTATGCTAATTTGAATACTGAAATGGCCAATACTAATCTGTTTGAATAATGCTCTATTTTGGTATTGAAATGCATAGTCATTTGAATGATTTGAATGCATCCTGATTTGAATACTCATGATTTGAATTATTTGAATTCCTATTTTCTATTTGAATACACACTGATGATTTGAATGCATATTGATGATTTGAATGATTTGAATAATGAGACCAATCAGTATTTTCTAGTATGGAAATCAGTATGTAAATGTAGGTATGCTAATTTGAATACTGAAATGGCCAATACTAATCTGTTTGAATAATGCTCTGTTTTGGTATTGAAATGGCTAATACTGATCTATTTGAATACACACTGATTTCCATTTGAATACTGAAATGGCCAATACTGATCTATTTGAATACTGAAATGGCCAATACTGATCTATTTGAATACACACTGATGATTTGAAATCAGTATGTAAATGTGATGGTTAAGCCCTATGCTAAATGTGTATAACCAGACTACTGAATTTGTTTGGTTTTTGATACTGAAATTGCAACTGACAGTTGCATTCTTGGCTACTGAAATTTGTATGCAACATCATTTGAAATTTGCATGCTACATCATTTGTATGCTACATCATTTGCATCATTTGCATAATTTGAAATTGCATTACTTGTATGCTACATAATTTTCTACTGATTTGAAAGTTTCAGAAATTGGCTACTGAAATTGATGCAAATGATGGAGGTTAACTTGGGTTTTTGATACTGAAATTTCAACTGACAGTTGCATTCTTGGCTACTGAAATTGCATTACGAGAGTTGGATCATTTGCATAATTTTCTACTTATTACTTGTATGCTACATCATTTGCATCATTTGCTACTGATATGCTACTTCATACCTCAAGGCTAATATAACCAGACTAAATTCGATAGAGATTTAACTGAAGAATTTATAACCATACTGATGTTTGTGGAATTTGGTACTGAAGTTGCTACTGACAGTTGCATTCTTGGCTACTGAAATTGCATTAGGGGAGTTGCATCATTTGCATCATTTTCTACTTATTACTTGTATGCTACATCATTTGCATCATTTGCATCATTTGTATGCTACATCATTTGCATAATTTGAAATTGCATTACTTGTATGCTACATAATTTTCTACTGATTTGAAAGTTTCAGAAATTGGCTACTGAAATTGATGCAAATGATGGAGGTTAACTTGGGAATTTGGTACTGAAATTGCAACTGACAGTTGCATTCTTGGCTACTGAAATTGCATTACGAGAGTTGGATCATTTGCATAATTTTCTACTTATTACTTGTATGCTACATCATTTGCATCATTTGCATGCTACATCATTTGTATGATACATCATTTGCATCATTTGCATAATTTGAAATTGCATTACTTGTATGCTACATAATTTTCTACTGATTTGAATGTTTCAGAAATTGGCTACTGAAATTGATTCAAATGATGGAGGTTAACTTGGGAATTTGGTATTGAAATTGCAACTGACAGTTGCATTCTTGGCTACTGAAATTTCATTACGAGAGTTGGATCATTTGCATAATTTGCTACTTATTACTTGTATGACACATAATATGCATAATTTGCTACTGATATGCTACTTTGAACATCAGTCTGATATGCTACTTCATACCTCAAGGCTAATATAACCAGACTAAATTCGATAGAGATTTAACTGAAGAATTTATAACCATACTGATGTTTGTGGAATTTGGTACTGAAATTTCAACTGACAGTTGCATTCTTGGCTACTGAAATTGCATTACGAGAGTTGGATCATTTGCATAATTTTCTACTTATTACTTGTATGCTACATCATTTGCATCATTTGCATCATTTGTATGCTACATCATTTGCATCATTTGCATAATTTGAAATTGCATTACTTGTATGCTACATAATTTTCTACTGATTTGAAAGTTTCAGAAATTGGCTACTGAAATTGATGCATTACGAGAGTTGGATCATTTGCATAATTTGCTACTGAATTTGCATACTCAATATGCATTATTTAAACTGATGACTCATATTTATATGTTGAACATCGATGGAGCAAATTCGTAATCGCGTCCCATTTCGCCCCCCAAAACCACATACAAATAATGTAGACCGACCAATAGACGTGCAATCTTCGCAAGTTGAGGTGAACCAAAAGAAATCTCATTTGCGATGGAGTGAGCTCATGGATGGGTTCCTCATCCATTCCCTTTGAGCTCAGGTCCTCACGGGGCGGCAAAGGGTAGACAATGGATTTATTGCCGCACAAATTAAGGTTGTTATGGATACTGTCGAAGAAGGATGCCATATTCGCGTCGCGAAGAAGAATGTGAGATCGAGGTTGAAAACCCTAAAAAAGGAATATGTCGAGTTCCATGAGCTGTTGCAAGTCAGTGGATTCGGTTATGACATAAATAGTGGTGGCGTAACTGCAGATGCTAGTGTATGGGCTGACTATATTGCGGTTAGTACAAATTGTTCAATTGACTTAACTTACAAATAAAAAAATTATAATTCAGTTTAGAAATATGTTGAATTGACTTACTACGGTTTTTACAGGGTAAACCAGATGGAGGGAAGATGAGAGGAAGGAAATGTATGTACTATGACGAGCTACAAATAATCTTCGGGAATGACACAGCTACAGGTGATAATGCAATATCCGGGGCAGATCATTTCTCACCTATGGATGGTATAGGGATAGAAGATGTGGAGTTTACTCCTGAAGCGTGCATAGACACTGACACTGAAACAACCACTGCGCATGAGACGGACACCCAACCACCGGGTGGCCAGGATACCGACACCCAACAATCGAGTGGGCACACTGCAAAGCGTAAGGGTCAGGGGCCTAATGGAAAGCCTCGTCGTCGCCGTGTGAACCCCCATGAAGAATGTGCCCAAGCGTTGTCAGTCATTGCACAGTCGTCGAAGCAGATTGCCACCGCAATGGAGCTTCAAGTTGCCATTGACTCTCAAACTCACGTTAATTGGCAGGGTATCCTTGAAAAGCTAGTGGGTATGGATATGGACGATAAGAATGTCATGCGGATGATGTCTTTATTTGAGGCCGATAATGGACTAGGTCGAGTGTTTATGGGATTCTCTGACTTTTCATTCGCACGTACATGGGCATACAACAAGCTCCGTAATTGCCCTGATCAGATGGTCTATTAACTATTACTCACTATTATGCGTTGCTACTATTATGCTTTGGTATTATCTCCACGTATTCCGTTTTGATGCTTCTGGACGTGGGATTATTGGATAGTTTATTATCGCATGTACTGTTTTGTTCAAACTTTTCTCTACGTATTAGGTTTGTGTACGCTTTGCTCTAGTAAACTTTTGGGATGTAATGTTTTGTGGGATTATCAAATATTATAACCATCCTTTTATATTATGAACTTGAATATTTAGCATTTTAAAAGCGCAACATAGATATATGAATGCCAAACGCTTTAACAGTCCAAGTCATTACTAATTCAGTCCCATTACTTTCAACCACATATTGCAGAGTCATGTGATTGAAAAGTGCAATATAGATATATGAACCCATGTGCTTTAACAGTCCAAGTCATTACTAATTCAGTCCCATTACTTACAACCACATATTGCAGAGTCATGTGATTGAAAAGTGCAATATAGATATATGAATGCCAAACGCTTTAACAGTCTAAGTCATTACTAGGGACAGTTCCATTACTTTCAACCACATATTGCAGAGTCATGTGATTGAAAAGCGCAATATAGATATATGAACCCATGTGATTTAATAGTCCAAGTCATTACTAATTCAGTCCCATTACTTTCAACCACATATTGCAGATTCATGTGATGCAGAAGTGCAATATAGATATATGAACCCATGTGCTTTAATAGTCCAAGTCACTACTAATTCAGTCCCATTACTTTCAACAGTGCAAGTCTAATACTAGTATAAAGAAGACGGTAGTTCGTTTCATATCACTCACTATCAAATGACAAACCATAGACAAAATGACAATTTTAACCCCAGTAAAGGATGTCTGGATTACATCAGCCCAAACATGGTAGCCAGAAATAAAGAGCCCATGAAGGACAAGCGTAAATCTAAAGCATCAACATCATATGACGTTGGTTATGTTGACGATGTTGCACCCGTTTTGACTAACCCAGGAATTTACGAAGATCCCCACGGAGGGAGTTGGTTTGGGGAGAAAAGGGTTTTTGAAAACATGCCTATATGCACATTACATTTTTAGGTGATGTTGGGCATGTGATGAAATGGTACCTCCAACTAAAGCTAATATACCATGCGATGATCATTTGAAATGGCCTAGGTTATATGATAGACGATGCGATTTAGAGTGCTACTGTAATTGGCATGGTTTACCGGTACCACAAGCAAAATCTGCAAATTATTGCAAAGATCCAACTAAAGACAGTGAGAGATGTATCCGTCTACTACAACGAGAAATTGAACAGATGGAAAAAAGATTAACGCGCTGGCATTGTAAGAATTGGATAAATACTGAACTCGACGATCCAATTTATGCATCGGATCCGGAGCTGTCGGACTACAAAATGGACGATTCCTCAATGGATTTTGTACAACATCTACCAAACATGTTGATGGGTGATGGGAATGCATTATGTTGTGATCCATGGTTGACCAGGAAAGCACGAAGTAATTAAATATACAACTTTCTTTTCTATGTGTTTATTATTTTTATTATGTCAGTTGTTTCTATGTAATGTTTCTATGGCGCATTATGTTTCTATGTAATGTTTAATTCCGAGTTTTAAATTTATCGTTTATTATTTTTTTAAATCTCGTTAGAAAACAACTGTCAACAACCTTTATGTCCAACTCAATGTGCTCCCATCAATAATAAAGACTTATTTTTATTCCAACTGCAATACTAATCCAAGTCATTTGCCACCTGCTAATCCTGAAAATGAAGTGGAAAATAATGATAAGTATTCAAATATACAGGATAACAAAAAAGTGGACAATTAACAAAATAAGACAATTTATGTATTCACAAAACTCTCTATTTCCATGACAAATTTTGGCTATCAAACACCAAAACTAGGAGTATTGTTGTTTTCTAGTAGGCAAATTCTGTCTATCAAACACAAAAACTTGGAAATTACAGAATTTGCCAGCATGCAAATTTAAGTTATCAAACAGTCCAAAATTTTATTTTCCAGGTCAAAATTTGCATGGATAAAATTTTCCAAGGCAAAACTTTCCATTCCACCTCTATTCCAACTTTTCTATCAAACAGGGCCTAAGTGGTGGTCCCTAAATTCACTGGCCTTTTTCAAACTTATCGAATTTCAATGCTCACTATGCTATTCTATAGTACAAATGAAATAACCCAACTTTTTATTAATTTAATGGGTATCAAATTTCAAAAAGCCGCTTACCTTTATAATTTTGGTAAATTTAGTTGGAGTAATTGAACAATTATGGGTTTAAGAGTACGCTTAGTGTGTCATAAGTTAAAATATTAATATTGGATTTTTGTAGAATTTATAATTGATTTTGGCTTAAGTAATCATAATAGCGAATAAAAAAATATGGAATGGGAGTCGCTATAGCATGCTCCTCAGTCGCTATAGTAGCCTAAAAACCTGTTATAGCCGAGACGCTTTACTGCTATGGTTATTAAGTGATAGAAGGCAAATCTGACTCCTCAAAGTTCGAAACATCACAAAGATTCACTGAGGTAACCACCAAGATATTGAAACATGTCAATGATGTCATCCTATTTTATTTAAATAAAAATGTGTGGATGTTTGGGGGAGCATATGACCAGCTTTAGGGAGAGAAAATATATGTTTTCTCTCGAAACTTTCCATTTATCCTTTGAAGAACACAACAAATGAGTAATTTTGAGAATATAAAATAAGAGTTTTTTTGGTGGATTGTTAGAGTAGACATGCAAAAAAAATTATTTGGAGTGCATATTCAAGTAAGGAGTGCATAGGTGTCCTTGGAATCCGCCTTTAAAGGTGGGGGCTTCCTCTCTCCACCAACTTATCTTCAATTTTGGTCTCCAAATAGGTAGGTGTGTTGTATTATTCGGCTAGTTGCATGGTTATTAGAGTAAAATCAAACCCATCATCAAATCAACAAGTCCCCGCCTTAATTTTTCTCCCCCTTTTATATGAAATAGGCAAAGGAGAAAATATAATCAAGAATCGCAAAGCATCTCGTATAAATAAGACATCATTACAAAAGATATAAATAATGCATATGCAATGATAATCTCAAAAGCTAACAATCTCCAACTATTTTTCAAAAAGATTCAAAGTTTTTCTAGTATAAAATTTTACAAATACAATACACCATGGAGAAACACAAAATACCTGAACCATGGAAACAGAATGCAGGGGTGTGAACATATTCCGTAGATCAATCAATGTAGACAAACATAACACATGTGCACGAAGAATTGAGACACCACTAACAACATATCTCAAATTCTACCTTAGATGTAAAAATGATAAGTCATGTGAAATTGACTTAACCTAAACAAGAAATCAAGACCATAAGTGATTTTCACACCAATGACGCCCAAAACTATGTAATATTTTTTTGAGATTTTTATAGCATGTGCAATCCTATTGATCTTTGACTTAACACCCTAAAAATTTCACATACATCAATTATACTCTCAAATGGCCTCGCATTTCTATTTTTATGTGCCTTTAATCTTTTAGGCCCTTTTCATTGCAAATGGTGGCTTTTCATGCAAAGACTTTGTCTTTCGCAGCCCGATTTCAATTCTCAAAATATAAAAAATTTACCAAGAAAATGATTTTTTAAATCCAGTCAATGGTTCTTACATGCACAACTTTTTATGATCTTGTTTTTCACATTTGGTTCGTTTTTAAAGGAAAATTGAGATGAAGACACTATGATCGATATGTGACAGGTAAGTACAATACTTATATAAGCTTGCGCTCTTATGTATTAAAGGAGACATGAAGTTAAACATGTATCAAGTTGTCATCAAATCACATCTTAATGACTCCAAAAATTATAAAACACATCTATGAAATGATGTCACGTCAGAAAATACTACAAAATAGTCACCTGGATATGGAATGAATGGGTGACTCGGACATCTTTAATGTTCGTCCACATAAGGTGTAAAAAATTACAAAAGTATTTTTGAATTGTTTCAAAATAAAATATTTTTGCTTTTTTCACTTGTTCTTAGAAAAAAACCAAAAATATATTTGTATTTTTCAAAAAAGTTCAAGAAAAAACTTTTTTTGGATTTTTTGAAAAATATATCAAAAAGAAAAACAATGATAGTACACACGAGCAATATGGATATACCATATGAGCATGAAAAGCACCCTATTCTATTAACAAGTCGCGACATCAATCAATAGGCCCAGAGGAGTTTCCAAAGGAGATGGCATCTTATGAAAAACCTCCACCAAATCTTGTGAAGTCTTGACTAAATAATCTACTTGCTCTCCAAAACTCTAAAAAATGTTCAAGGATGCAAAGTAACATCTGTGGGAACTTGAGAAAACCGATGAATATACCTTTAAGAAACTCTCCATATCTTAAAACATAGTTTTCTAAGGTGACTTCTTTGTCTGCAATGGGAACAAACATACACGAGATTAAGTCCACCTTCCTCAAAACGTTTAGGAAGAGCTCTTCTAGGTGGGTTAGGTCGAGGGCCATAAGGATCTAACACAAACTCAAAAATTGGCTCGGGTGCAGCATGGGACATGGATGCACCATCATAACCTATTCCTTACCACTCGACGTTAGCAAAAGCAGGACCGAGGAACATCTTTCCTACCTTCTAATATGTATACTATAAAATGACCTTAACCTCCCTGGTGCATTCGAGATCGCTCTCGAGTTGGGATACATGATCTTCAAGTTTCTCACGAGTCTCCAATAAAGATTGAAGAAATCCCATAAGACTAGTCATTGTGTTGGTCAAATCAATATTTTTCTAGCCTAAAACGATCAACTGCTCACATAAAGAAATCTTCACCATCTTGAGTTGACTCACCGATGCCTCACACTGTCTCAAAATTTTCACCTCTTTCTCTTAATCTAACACCCTAAGAGACAAAACCTCATTTAGCTTTTTAGTTTTCAAAGTCTTGGTGTAAAGATCACTAAAAGACTTTTGGATACCACATTTTCCCTCACCTATGTAATACCCCGTATTTTTATGGCTTTTAAAATTGGGGATTTATTAAATTTAATTTGAGGTATTAATTTAATATTAATCCGAAAATTATTTTTTTTATATTTACTAGCATGATGCGAGTTAGTAATTATTGGAAATTTGTTGAATATTACTAGATGAGTAAAGTAATTTATGAGATTGATTTTATTAAAATTGTCACGAGTGAATAAAATGGCAATTATGGAAATTTAATTCGGGACGCGCCTGTGTCGTGTTAGGACTAAATTATTATTATTAAAGTGAATAGATTATAACTCATTCGTATAGTCATTTTGAGTACGCCAAAGTGTCCGTAAGGGTCGAGATAGTCAAAAAGTATACCTGGGGGTTTAGTTTGGGTCTCGGGGCGTTTTTAGGCCTAATTATCATCCCAGGAGGGTATTTTAGACATTTTGTATTTTTGGGTAATTAAACCCACGAATTTTCTTAGTATTTATTAACCATTTACAGTTGTCTCTTGGGGTTAACAAACACAAAGCCTAATCGATCCATTAGAGAAGAAGGTGAAGTGATTATAGAAGAAGGTGAAGAGTCTTCAAGCAATCCAAGGCCTAGAACTCACCCGATTTCATCTCCGCCAACACCAAAACGTAGATCGTACGATGAGGAACGCAACCATATATTTTTCATCAACAAATCAGACCCTTGAATCCGAGGCAAGTATCTATCTTGCTAAATTCCAAGTTAATATACCTTCCATGTTAGTCTAGGAATGAAAATCATATGTTTTAATGGAAAAATTATATATTTTGGAAGAGAATTTATATGTGTCGTAGGGAGAACCAATGTAGTCTAAAATCTTGATCATATGTAGAGGATTACCCATGAATTTATTATGATATTTGGGAATAAAATCTTGATCAAAATAGACGGTGGTGATTATTCTTGCAAAGTTTGTATTTGTCAGAGATTTGTGATATTTCCAGCGTTCAGTACTCCTCGGGAGTTAACTCTTGTCAGAATGATTTCATTTATAGTTCATAACTTGGTTTGGTTTATCTAAATGGTAGTGTAGTTATTGTTATCCTTTTATTTATGTGACTCTCAACTGTTATTATTAAAAAGGTTTTCATATTGGTATTTAATAAAGGAAAAAAATGAGGTTTTAAATGGTTTTGGCACTTAGCTTAATTATTTAGGGTGTTGAAATTGGAAATATTATTTTGTGACAGTGATTCTAAGAATGAACCAACCGTTCACCTGGTTTTTAATTTAATAAAGGACTGATCATCCGATATTTAATTAGGGGGTGTTACAGGTGGTATCAGAGCATCAGGTTCTAGTGTCCTTTAGGGTCTGTACGACTTACTATACTTTCAGCTGATCATTACTTTGTTTGATATAGAGCCCTATGATTAGGATTGTTAATTTCTATGGTAAGATTCAGTTCTCCTGCTACAACGTATATATTAGTGAATCTTATTTACGTTCGGACGTGTTCGTACAAGAAGTATGGCAGATGAGGGACATTGGACAGATAACGGAGGTCGTACTTAGGAGGTTATGAAGTATGTTCGAGGATGATGACCGTAGGCGAGGTCACCCCTAGTATGACACGATAGGCCAAGACTGTAAAGACGGTTAGGACACAACCTATAAATTCCAAGTGCTGCTATAGTCGAAGGTGATGCCAAATTAGACTCACCCAACGTAGTACGCTTGGGAGAGGGTCAAATGGAAAATTGAGGAGAGTCATTAGTACAAGTTTTAGAAATGCAAGAATTGGGTGTATTACCCAACGAAGTCAATATATTCAAAGGCTTGGACATATAGTGGAGTGTGGTTAACTAAAACTAAAAATTTGGGGTAAAATTTTTCTTTACTCATCGGAGCAAAGTTATAATAGTGAGAGTCAACAACCACCGCCCGCGAATGAGGGTACGTTTGCTATCTATGGAATTATGGGGCGCATAATGATTGTTATTAGGACCTCACATTCATTTGTAGCTATTATAATTGCGTAGACCATAGGGTTACTAGACTTGGCCATTGGTACTATTATTTATGTAGACTCATCGATGGGTAGTGGGATGCCTATTATTTTCTTGTGTATATCAAAACGTGAGTTTAATTTTATCGGGGATTTACTTGTTATAGACATGTCCGAGTAGGATGTGATTTTCGGCATGGATTGACTTGTTGTATATGAGACTAAGAATGATCGTTATAGCCATCATATTGTCTTTGACAAGAGAGTGAATAAGTAGACTTTTATATAAATAGATAAAACTTTTTGGGATGTTATATACTATAGACTAAGGACCTGAGGAGTTTTGGTGACCAACTATTTTAGGTAGTAGTGTATCGGGGGGGGGGTTCCTTTTTTGGATTTCTCTCCGCGAGACACCCCACGCATGAAACTAAAGAACGCTGGGAGTCGAAGCAAGCAAGGTCTTTAGAATATGAGTTTATAACCTTTGCCCTTATATATATATATATATATATATATATATATATATATATATATATATTAATCAGAGAGTTATGAGTTGTAGCATGATTTGAGGCAAATCAAATCGCCAAATGAGAATGTGGAAATCATAGAAATTCGGATTATAGACTAAGTAGTTAGTTAATTAAGGGTAACCTTACAGAGGAATCACATTCATTTAGACCTTATGATGGAATGTACACACATTGGGTGTATGGGCACCCTGGATGGTTTGATTGTAGTATTTTCCATGTTTGTGTCACAGTAATTATTCTTAAGGTTAATGAAAGTAGAAGTCATGACTTCCAAATTTAGTTGTTTGAGGACTTAGGATCGTTACTCCCCATAATTTTTCCATGAGGATGGTATAGTACGGATTGGGTAAAGTTTAACTCAAGATAATTCAAACTAAATTCTAAGGCTTGGAGTATAACATTAGTGGGGGTATTGGGTAATGTACTGTATGGGTGGTACGACGGAAATTACATGAGATGTGAGATTAATAACTAGAGTTGTCCTTACTAGTTACGCTTTATTTTTCCGAATTTCGGGATGAAATTACATTATTAGGGGGAAGTGTGTAATACCCCATATTTTTATGGCTTTTAAAATTGGGGATTTATTAAATTTAATTTGAGGTATTAATTTAATGTTAATCCAATTTTTTTTTTATATTTACTAGCATGATGTGATTTAGTAATTATTGGAAATTTGTTGAATATTACTAGATGAGTAAATTAATAAATGAGATTGATTTTATTAAAATTGTCACGAGTGAATAACATGGAAATTATGGAAATTTAATTCGGGACGCGCCTGTGTCGTGTTAGGACTAAATTATTATTATTAAAGTGAATAGATTATAAGTCGTCTGTATAGTCGTTTTGAGTGCGCCAACGTGTTCGAAAGGGTCGAGATAGTCAGAAAAGTGTACCCGGGGGTTTAGTTTGGGTCTCGGGGCGTTTTTAGGCCTAATTGACATCCCATGAGGGTATTTTAGACATTTTGTATTTTTGGGTAATTAAACCCATGAATTTTCTTAGTATTTATTAACCATTTAGAGTTGTCTCTTGGGGTTAACAAACACAAATCCTAATCCATCCATTAGAGAAGAAGGTGAAGTGATTAGAGAAGAAGATGAAGAGATTTGAGAAGAAGGTGAAGAGTCTTCAAGCAATCCAAGGCCTAGAACTCACTCGATTTCATCTCCACCACCACCAAAATGTAGATCGCACGACGAGGAACGCAACAATATATTTTTCATCAAAAAATCAGACCCTTGAATCCGAGGCAAGTATCTATCTTGCTAAATTCCAAGTTAATATACCTTCCATGTTAGTCTAGGAATGAAAATCATATGTTTTAATAGAAAAATTATATATTTTGGAAGAGAATTTATAAGTGTTATAGGGAGAACCCATGTAGTCTAAAATCTTGATCATATGTAGTGGATTACCCATGAATTTATTATGATATTTGGGAAGAAAATCTTGATTAAAATAGAGGGTGGTGATTATTCATGCAAAATTTGGTTTTATAAAGAGATTTGAGATTAAACCCCTTTTTGATTGATTCGTTGAGGATTTATTGATGTCGTTACGTTAGAACTTGTTTATGTACATTGCTTATACACTTAGATTACTTTGATGGGAGTTTGGGATGAAATTAATGAGGTTTGGAGGGGTTAGAATGATTGAACCCGTAGGTTGAAATTTGAAAAAAACTAGTTAAGAACTGCTTGATCGATCGATTGACCAAGAGCATCGATCGATGATCGATCGATCGACTCCCTTTCCTCAATCGATCGACCCTTTCTCGAAAACTGCATATTTTTCTCCTTTTTGTTTAATCCGGTTAAAATACGTAGGAACCCTTGATTATTATTTATGAAGTATAATGGGTTATGAAAAGAACCAGTAGGGTCTAAGTAGACTTCGTTGAGTGAAATTAATATGAGATGAAATTTTGGATTAACGGGGTGTTATTCATACATTGGAAATTGTGCGTACGTTTACTAAAAGATTGAGACTCATGAAAGATTTAGACTAGAATGTAAGTGAGGGTGTACCTATTGATATTTATACTTAGAGAGAAAGAATACTTAGAGAGATAAGAAGTAAGTATGAAGTAAATAATAAATGAGAATAAAAGAGACGAATCCGTTATGAGAAATAATTGAGTAAAATTTGTGTTGAGAACGGATAATAATAATTATGGGTCGTGGGCGAACCTAATTTGGAAAGTGTGAATATTTATATATATGACTGTGTGATTGTGCATATATTATGTATCTGTGTAAAAATCATACACGGGCTACTTGTTATCACGGAGGTTTCCGCGTTGGGACAGTCTTATCTCGATTGGACCTTTATGGGAGATATTTGCTTGTATCCTATAACATATGAATCCTTGGTACAGGCTATCCGATCGATAGTCAGACGGTCCTAAGAGATGTGAGGGTATGTGTTGACCTCTTAGTGACTTGGAACTATGCTTCGCCTCCATTTGTATGTGTATTGTGTTAATACAGTTCGAGAGTGATTCCGAACTAGTATTTCCCTTAGTGTGAGTGATACGGGGACTTGATAGTAGAGTATGCCAACACCATAGATTTATGTGGAGTGCCGATAGTATATATATATATATATATATGCTTATATATGGAAACTTTACACTATGGGTATAAGTAGTTAAGTAATGAATAAATATGCTTCAACTTTATAACAAGTGTTCGTGAATTTTGTAACGATAATGAGTGGTTCTAAGTAATGCAAGAAAATGGAATATAATGATTTCCTAAAGTAAATATCATAACCTCACTTTTCACATGATAAAACCTATTGGAGAATAAGATAGGGAAACTGATGAAATTTATTAGTACGATAGTCGTGCACACTAGATGAGAGGTGAGAATTTTCAAGAGAGTGTCGCATACTAACATGGTTGTAATATTAGCCGGTAATCATTTTAAATACTTGTTAAACTATTTTTAAAACTATTTTACACTCGGGCTCTGACCCGTTTTCTGTCATTTCTTTCTCTTTTGTATATATATGTATGTATTACAGGTGCCCAGACACAGGCGCGTCATGCTTAGGTTCTTTGGATTGGACGTGCTGCAGCTTATGTGGGAGTTACAGGCCCTTGCTTTAGACGACTTCGTCATTGAATCAGTTCCTACTTTAGATCTTCATAGTTAGGGCATGTGTCGCCCGATTTCCTATTCCAGTTGGATTTGTCAGAGATTTGTGATATTTCCAGCGTTCAGTACTCCTCGGGAGTTAACCCTTGTTAGAATGATTTCATTTATAGTTCATAACTTGGTTTGGTTTATCTAGATGGTAGTGTAGTTATTGTTATCCTTTTATTTATGTGACTCTCAACTGTTATTATTAAAAAGGTTTTCATATTGGTATTTAATAAAGGAAAAAATGAGGTTTTAAATGGTTTTGACACTTAGCTTAATTATTTAGGGTGTTCAAATTGGAAATATTATTTTACGACAGTGATTCTAAGAATTAACCAACCGTTCACCTGGTTTTTAATTTAATAAAGGACTGATCACCCGTTGTTTAATTAGGCGGGGTGTTACAACCTACAATACCATACTCACTCTCACTATCTCCTGAATGAATCAAAACATCATCAAGGATTTCACATTTAGATATGTCCTCGTCATCTTAGGACAAAGTAGAAGTGCTAATGTGACTAGCCATGAATACAACACACGGTTCATGTGGTGATTCTCCCCCTGAATCAATCGAATCAACATCACTACCACTAAGGGTGGCTTTATGTGCAACTTTCTTCTCATTTCTCTTAAGTCTAGTGGAACACTCACGTGGCTTGTGAACTTTACCCTCTCATTCATAACTTCTAATCTCTTCCTATTTCTCTCCCCCACTTGTGCCCTCATTATTATTTTTATTTTTCGCAAAATTCTTTTCTTTGGAAAATTTGAGAAATTTTTTGATTTTTTTTGCAAAAAGGGTATTCCATCAAAATCAAGATCAAGCTCAGATTCAGACTCATAATATTTTTCTTTCTTATTTTTTTTAGTTTGAGTTTTTGAAACAATCCCAACTTACTTAGGTTTAATAGTGTTAGGGAACATATCAATCTCATATGTTTAAAGACCTCCTACAAGTTCTTCTAACATAAGAGTGTCTAGGATCTCTAATGAATTAAGTGCGGTGACCTTAGGAATAAATCGGGTAAGGAGCAAACGCAAAATTTTCTTAACAACTCTCATCTCCAAAATATTATCACCCAAATTAAAACTCCAATTAACTATGTTTGAAAAGCGTGTATAAAACTCAACAAATGACTCGAACTTTACAATGGTAATGGTCTTAAATTTTGAAGCTTAGATGCCTTTAAAGCATTGTTACCCTCGTGAGTGAGATGGAGGGTATCCCAAGCTTCCTTAGATGTGGTTCACGTTAAGATGCGACGGAACTCGTCAGGGGTGATGGCTCCATAAATATCACTAAGGCTACAAGAGCTAAATTACTCCAAGTAAATTCATCATCAGTCCATGAAGAAATAAGTTTAAAGACAATAACATTATCAACAGTGACAGTAGGAGGAGTCCACCCTCTTTCACAAACTAACCAGACTCATTCATCTATGGCTTTTAAAGCAGATCCCATCCTAGCTTTCAAATATAAATAGTCGATACCATCAAAGATCAGCACTCGATTATACAAATTCTCCATTAAAATTCAGGTTTTCAAAGATCAACAATTTTTCAAAAAATTAATATCAAAGAAAAAAATAATTTTACGAATAAAAGACTACACAGTAATTTTGTATAACTGGCTTTGATGCTAATTTGAGAGGCACTTTCTCTATCTTAATGGAATGATTTATATAATTAAATGTCCAAAAAAAAATCCAAGTTTATCTTATTATCCTAAGACATTCATCTAAGTGATAAAATAGACAAATAAACATGAAATTACGCGACAATTGAGGAAAAACCCATTTTCAGGGCAAATCTTTTATTTCTACACTTTAGAAACTTTACAAGACAGTCAACTTATAATGTTACTTGATATGACCCACAAGTACAACATGCAGTCTTCACAGAATCTCTAAAGAATACTCCTCAATCCTATTGTCCATAGGTGGCGATCCACCCTTGGTTTCCACTGATCAACCTTCAGCCTCTAGTCTTCAGTCGTGATACTTTAGGGTTCACAACTCAACCACATATATGATCTCTCCACAGTGAGTATATCTCAACTAGGTTCAAATGAATTCACAAAAGATATTCACGGGATGTGTTTATGAATCAAACGTGTTTAATAAACCAAAAGGGGTAAAACCCTTTGCATCATATGTGCATAAATCGATTTGGTAAAAGTCCCATAAAATTTGGAAACGATATAGTTATTTATAGGTCGTGCACAAAATTTGGGGCAGTGATTCGTTCGAACAAAAATGATGCTCATTCAAACGAGAAAAGCAGTTCGTTTGAACGAAAACAAAGTTCGTTTGAACTAAAACAGAGTTCGTTCAAACAAAAAGGCCATCACATTCAAACAACCTTCAAATGATGCAAAACAGTACGCCCTCGTTAGATGCACCTTAGATGAAATGATCAAACGATGCTTTAAACAACTTTGAGATCTCGTTCGAAAGAGAATGCCTTCTCATTTGAATGAGGTCAGCGAGCTATGAATTTTTTTTATATAAAAGACCTTAATTTTTAAACTTAAAAATTCTTTTTCAGTTTTAATAAAAAAAACATCCCAAAATAAATTCATGAATAAAGTTAAACACAAGTTTATTTATAGCTTTGCGGGATATAGGGATGTTTTCAATCTTGAAGTCAGTTTTTCGTGATGGTTTGTATCGGGATATGCCAAACTAGCCTAAGTAGAAAATGAATAAATACTTGGCCTAAGCTAAACTATTTGGCCTTACAAAATAATACTCTGAAAATATTATTTGAACGCTAGAATTTTGAGTAATTTATTCAGGGTCAAAGATTGTTATAAATAATTTTGTTACCCCATAAACTTTGTAATAAGAGTTTCTCATCAAAAAATTTCTTAGAATTATATTTTCGCCACTAGACTTGTTAAAAATGTGCTATTCTGACATTAAAATATATTTTTAGGGACTATTCACAAAGCATCCCTTGGACTTTGAATATTTAGAAAAGAAGCTCCAAACTTTGTGAAACTATGGAACAACCCTTGAACTTTTGGGTAACCACAAATAGCCCATAAACTTATATAATTTTAATTTAGCCGTTAAAGTAATAAATATTACGAAACAACCTTGAATTTCCAAAAATATTATTAGAGTTCCCCAAAGCTTAAGAATTTGTTAATTATCCCCTAACACTTCAATGTTATTGGACTTTGATATATAAAGATTTTACAAATTAATCCTCACACTTTAAAAATTACAACATGGATCTTAAATTTTGAGTTAAATGAATTTAACTCTAAAGAGGTTAAAAAAGGATAAATATGCATGTTTAAATATATATTGAGGATAAAAGTTTGAGGATGTGTGCTTATGTCAAAACTATTCAACCTAAAACAAACCTTAAGGGGCGATGAATAGGTTTGATCGCTTAACATGGTCATTTTTTATTCAAAACAAGTTTCCATGCAAATCCAATTATCCTACCACATGAATTAACTAGGTGATTTTATGTATGTCTAAAATTAACCACACAATAATATTAATTAGGTAGATATTATGAGAACAACTAGAAATCAACACATAGTTCAAATTTTAACCAATTACACTAGATCTAAATGTGATCTACATTTAACGTATGATCACAGAGTGAAATTGAATGAATAACAATAAAAAACATTCCATAAGATATATTTATGAGGAAAAACTGCCCACTAAGTGGTAAAAAAACCTCGACGCACTCCATTATTTATTTCTCCTTAAAAAGAGTTTTATATAAATCAAGAACGTACCTTACACTTATTCCCTCATGGGATCTATGAATTTCGAACGTTCCTCCCTAAATTAATATAAATCCACTTTGAGCTCCATGAAGTGAATCAGAAATGACAATATTCTCATTTGAATCATAAATCAGCTCCAATTTTAGAACTACGAGTATTAGATCATAACAATTCTTCAAAGATAGTTTGAATTGACAAAGTTAGTGTAAGAATTGAACCAAAGCAATCTCAGTTCTCTCTCAAAGTCATAGATTAAGTATGGATCTAAGTTTTATTAAATTTGTAGAGAGCAAGTGAATTTGTAAAGAAAACCAAAGACAAAGTATTCTCAATAACCTCAAAACTACTTCACATACGTGTTTTAGGAAAGAGGCTTTCAGATCTTTTTCAAAAAAAGGGATATTTTCCTATTTATGGAAAAGTTTCAAAATATGGGGCCAACACGTGAACAGTTAGATCTAGTCATGCACATAATTTTGTCTAGTAGGGACACTATGAAAATATCATGTGCATGAGTATAAAAAGCAGTCGTGCGAATGGACTCAAAAAGGAGGCTTATGAATGGACACTACACACAACTCTTTTAAAAACCTTCTGAAAAATCCAACCAAGGCTTTAAAAATTCCTAAAACAATTATAAAACAATTTAAACCCTTTAAGATTGTTTAATAACACATTGTTTCCCATTTTGTAAAATCCTCAAATATTTAAAATTAAAATCCAACTATATTGAAAAATATGCATGTGTGCGTTTTAGGCTTGTATAATTCACAACTATAAAGGAATACCTTTGTCCTTACTTAAAATGAGTGTACGACTTCAAAATTACTTAAAGAGAGGCGATGCATGATCTTCAATCTTCAAGCTTCAAGGTTCGTCTAACCTAAACTATGACGAGCGATAAGGCGTAAATATTTCATATTTATCCCTTTAATTTTGATTCTTTTATGATCCCGTGCACCGCAATTAGCTTGTATTTATCACGTATTTATGCTATTAACTCTCCTTGGCAAGTATTTCATGCTTTGGGTATCTCTCATGTGTTTTACAAGTATTTCATGCAAGTAAATACAGGAGAGAAACCATAATAGTGAAAGAAACAAAGGAAAGGAAGTTGAAGGTCATTTTTTAATTTTGTAGCCATGACCCGAAGGAGGAACCAACTAAAAATTTGAATAGCTTGAAGTCGCAAGAACACTGGAAAAAATGACACCTTAATCCAAACTACAGAGAAGAAGTTATGCGAATTTTAAGTTGAGAACGAAATCCAAAAAGAAGAGAAAGGATAAGCTGAGGCAGCAAGTTTCGCCAAACTGCACTTCGACCTGGTTCGCCCTTTAGTCACATTCCAGAATCATGATAAATTATTTAAAGCGGGGTTTTTATTTTGGCCCTAATTTTTAGCCTAGAGAGTTTTATGTTTTAGGGACTCTTCTAAATGACTTCTAACCTATATATTTAGTCATTAGGGTTCTTTTAACATAGATTTCATTCATTGAAAAGCTCTTAATCAAGGAGGAAAATCTAGGAGAATAATTTATAAGTTTTGCACCTTCAATTCAAAAGTTTTTCTGATTTTTCTTCAAGCTTTTATTCTTCTCGCGTGTTGATGTTCTTCAATCTTGGTAACCTTAATTTCTAGCATTGTCATTATTATTTCATGATGTTGCATTGTTGTTAACAAATTCTTACTTAGATATTTATAACATCATGGCCGACTAGATAATTAGAGGGTTGGGGTACATGAACCCAACCTAGGTGTTACGAATGGATTTAAAAGAGAATAAAATGTAATTGACAAATCAAAGCTTTAATATTTATTAAAATAAAGGTCGTAGGTCTTCTAATTCTATTTGCCCTAGGTAACTTCAATGTTTGAGGGTGCAATTGGCATTTCAGTAATTTATCATTCTCGTCAAATATAATTTTTGATTTGATATTGTGAGGAGTAAAGTCCGCATATATGAAATGATTAGAAAGTATTTGATGTCTCTTTGAATTGAGAATTATATTTTTGAAGTTTTTATGTTCCATGTAATTATCGATGGTTCGGGGGAGTGTACTCTAACTCTATTTTCTCACATTTAATTCAAAGCCACTTAGTTGTTATTTCATGCATAGCTAATTCACTTATTTAAATATTTTTCTTTAGTTAATTAAAATATTTCAAAACAGTCATCTTTTCTTCCTTTTTCGTGAGTTAATTGTTAGGGATAATATTCTTGCTTAATTGTCATCACGAGCATTCATATTAGTCCTTGAGTTCGACACCTAGTTTACCAGATTATTACTTGAGCGATCGGTTTACACTTGAACCATACTTCACACACCTTAGAGATGAAAACATGCGCTTGAGTGGGGGCTATAGCATGCAAGACTCAAGTACGGAAGTAAAATAGTTGTGGAGTAAACGCAATTTACCTACAAGTTTTATAGGTTATTCTAGGAGCGACCAATTCAAACTTTTCTTGAATTGTTAACTTAACTAAAATAGATATAAGTTTACAAAGTCAATTAAAAGTCCCGCTTATTATCTAAGATTAACCTAGGTGATTTACCAAATAATAATCAATTTATTTTTTAAGTGGATTTCTAATTATTTAAACCTACTTTATCGTGTGAGGTGAGATGCGAAAAATGTAAAGAACGCAGTATTTATTTTACGTTGCAAAAACCCTTCCCCGAGAAAAACGACGGACTCTCCTAAGAGCAGACGAGTATCATAAGAGTTGAAGAGTATACTTTTATGTCAAGAGACGGGGATTTGGGGGTAAATTCTATGGACCGAGGGCCTAATAGATCCCAACGACCAACAACTTTAGGTAGTAGTGTATCGGGGGGTTCCATATTTGGATTTCATTTTGCGAGACATCCCACGCCTGAAACTTAGCGCAACGTTGGAAGTGGAGAAATGTTTGGTCATTAGGACATGGGTTTAGTACCATAGTTATGGTTTGTTTATGGAGTTATATCTGAGGGATAATAGATATGTTATAAATTGAGGCAAGTGGAGCCACATAACGTTTGTGCAGTGACGCATGGATATAGGGTGTATGGGCTCCCTGAGTAGTTGAATTTTTATATTGTCCACGATTAGGGGAGGTAGAAAAAAAATAAGTAGTGACCTTAAGAGTATACGATTAAGGGTGTGTAAAAAGCTTAGAGTTCCAGACTTATTCGAATTTCGAGGATGAAATTTCTTTGCAAGGGGGGAAGTATGTAATACTCTGTATTTATTACGATATATAACTTAATTAAATTGGGGAATTTATTTAATTCGGAGAAATTATTTAATTCAGTGATTTAAATTTAATTAATTCAATTTAATTTAATTTCACGTGTGCCGTATTTTGAGGTGAAAATACGATGATTATATAAAGTGACTTGGATGGTGATTTAGAGGTCACAATTGATTCAAAAAGGGTTGAAATAGTCAAAATAGTGTACCCGGGTGTATAGTTTGGATCCCGGGGCAATTTTTGACCAATCTGACACTATTTAAGGATGTTTCGATCATTTAGGAGTTTGTGGTTTGGATAAGTCCAAAAATTAAAAGCGTATATAAGACCCTTTGATTTAGAGGCTAGGGTTAACTCAAATTAGATAAGAAATAGGCCATTAGAGAGGAAGAAAAGAGGATTCTTGGAGCTTTCAACACTAATTCTCACCACCGACGTGCTGGAATCGTAGTCGAAGTAAGGAGAGGTCATCTATATCATCACATAAATGAAATAAAATCTGTAATTATAAGGCAAGTGTTTATCTTGCATGTTTTTGAAGAATTTATAATACCCATGTAGTGTAGGGTTTTCAATTTCATGATTTCAAATATGTTTTTGGGATTTAGATGAATAGAACTCATGATTCGGTCTAGGATTGCATGTAGAATGAATCCCTATGTCAAGATAAAATGAAATTAGAATATATTTGATAATTTATATGGAATATTTATGGCTTCTTGGTTTAAGAACATGAATCTTGAATGACTTAGGATTTAATTGATGAAAACAAGATATCAATCTGCTTGAATTTTTGACGTAATTTTAAACGTGTGTCATTTTAATTGTACTTATAATTAGAGTGAAAGCCATAGATTTCCCAAAATTTATATGTCTTATCTTTCTAATGATCTTTTAATCAGCTCAATCGGAGTTCTGTAGATGGTGTAATCGATGTTTTACTATAGGGTGTTTGATCTTCCAGCATGGTAATCTACCAGAATTTTTAACGTCACTTTAAACGTGTGCCATTTTAATTGTGCTTAAAATTAGAGTTCAAGCCATAGAGTTCTGTAGATTTCTATGTCTTATATTTCCAATAAAATTTTAATGACGTCAATTGGGGTTCTATAGAGGAAGAAATCAAAATTTTACTACAGGGTGCTTAATCTGCAAGAAAATTTATGACCCGATTGGGTCATAATTGCCAAATTTTCCTTGTTTAAGCCCTGAACTTGTGTATAATTCTCGAGGGACTTTTGGGATGAATTTAAATTACAGTGAGGTATATAATGATCACAAGTATTCCAATGGTAAGGTAGGTACTTATTCATAAAGGAGAAGAATTAAGGCTAAGGATAATCGGGCATAATTTCTAATGCGAGTAAATTCAAGGGAATGAGGAAGAATCACGAAAAGATGAGTGAACCTATGATTCCAACCAATAGTTTAGGAGTTTATTAGCTCTGATATTTTTTCAAGGGGTAACTATTGCCCTTTGGGTATATATTAACCCTCTAAAAAATGCGATAGAGAGTCGTAATAGTATATCGATAATACGTCGAGTATTCGAGAGATATATGTCACGTACGAAGTATATTTATAGGTTGAATATAAATATATATGAGTTATATATATGGGTTGAATGTATACCTATACGGAATATATATATATATATATATATGGTGTGTATATCTATACAAATTATAGTTATGGGTTCAGTGTATATCTATATGGGTTATATATATAGATGGTGTGTATATCTATTCGAGTTATAGTAATGGGTTGAGTTTATACCTATACAAATTGTATTCATAGCTGGTGTGTATACCTATACAGATCATATTTATAGGTTGTTTGTATGCTTATATGCTACATATGGATTAGGTTATGCGTATTCCTATTATGTTCTTTCTTATGTATAAACGTACCTACGCTGTCTGCTATTAGGAGGTTTCCGCACAGAGGGCAATCCCACCTTGACGATTCCAGTGAGGTCTGGATTAGTATCCCAGAACATTGAACTTAGGGAGGCTCACTATTGGTCGTGTATTAGTGGGACTGACAGGTCATTTGGGTATGTTAGGTATGTACGTATGCCAAAGGATTAGAACTATGTTCGCCCCATAATATGTGTTGGTTGATTTTGGGTTCGAAGAGACATTCCAAACCATTAGTCCTTGATTTTGTACGAGAGGTACATGGACTTGATAGAAAAGTATGTTGGCATCACAAGGGGTAATTCCGGCGATGCCATATTGGTGTATATATATATATATATATGTGTGTGTGTGTGTGTGTGTGTGTGTGTATGTGATTATTCTACTTATATGTGATGGTAGTAAGGATATATAGTGTATATCTAAAAGTAAAAAGTGATTATGTGATTATTCTACTTATATGTGATGGTAGAAAGGATACATAGTGTATATCTAAAAGTAAAAGTGATTGTGTGATTTTTCTACTTGTGTGTGATGTAGGGAGGATAACTAGTTTATGTCAAAAAGTGATTCAATTAAGAAATAATCTACTTAGTGCGTGAAAGTAGTAAAGATAGATGGTGTATATCTAAAGATAATTTATGCATAGCTACTTAATGAAATGGTTTAATAATGATAAGAAAAGTTTATAATTAATATTACAAAAGCGTACGATATGGGTGATACGGTAAAGTTAAAGAGTTAGTCTAACTACGGACTTATTGAGTGAAGATTGGAATACGATGACGTACTGTATGGGCGGTACAGGGGAGCTAAGCATGTTTGTGTTTAGTTATCTATTGATGAGACCTAGTTGGGTTGGGTAGCATAGCTAGGTAGTTGACGTTAGGCGTGAACATTAGTTGAGAGGTGAGGAACTCAAGGGAGTGTGCGTTGAACTAACAAGTGTAATCAATAAATGCTTTTAAACTGTGATTTAAATGCTTCCAAAATATTTTCTTGGGCTCTGGCCCGTGTGCAAAATATTTTCAAAACATTTTAGGTGTCCAGCCACAGGGATGCCCAACTTAATGACCTGTTCCACGGAAGCATAGGTGCAGCACTTGTGGATGCTTGCAGGATTTGGCTTAGATGCTTTAGTTACTTCATTCGTAGAGTATAGTTTAGTCATTTCATTCACTGGTATTTCCCCTTCAGCTATTGCATTTATTTCAGTTCAGACTTGTACTCCTATTTATATTTATATGTTGGACTTTATATTAGACTTAGGAACCGATGGTTTATTCGATATTATAGTATTCAACTATTTACCTTGTTGATTGATTAGTATTATTTATGCGTGGATGGTTTGGTAATTGTAGTTAATTTCGTATGTTGTAGTTTAATGAAAGATTATTAAAACGTAGGTGGTTTGTAATATAAAAAGTTTTCGATAGTGATTCTAAGAATGAACCAAATGAGATTCATGTTTTAGATTTACGAAAGCCTGATCATCGGGTATTTAAATAGGCAGGGTGTCACAAAAGGTTTGATTTTTTATCAAAATAAAGGTTGTAGGTCTTTTAATTCCATTTTCCCTAGGTAAGCGAAATGTTTAAGGGTGCAATTGGCATTTTGGTAATTTATCGTTCTCGTCAATTAAAATTTTTGATTTGATATTGTGAGGAGTAAAATCTGCATATGTGAAATGCTTAGAAAGTATGTGATGTCTCTTTTAATTGAGATTTAGGTTTTTGAAGTTTTTATGTTCTAAGTAATTACCGACGGTTCAGGGGTACTTTAGCTCCATTTTCTCACATTTGATTCAGAGCCACTTAGTTTATATCGCATTCATACTTAATTCAGTTGTTTAATTAGTTTGCTTTAGTTAATTAAAAGATTTCAAAACAATTACTTTTCATCCTTTTTCGTGAGTTAATCGTTAGGGTTAATCTTCTTGCTTAATAGTCATCACGAGCATTCATCTTAGTCCCTGAGTTCGACACTCGATTTACTGGATTATTACTTGAGCAGCCGGTTTACACTTGAACCGTAATTCAATCGTGTTAGAGACATATTTATTTAGTCGCGTTAATGAGTGTCACTCATAAAGAATCAAGTCGATTTGACTTGAAGGAGAAACTTACTCAAAGGTTTTGTCATGGGAATTTAGCAAAATAATTTACTACAAAATTACATTTTCAATAACCCCCCTTTGGCTATTCTGTGGAAAAACTTTTCAAAACACAAAAAACATCTTATTACCCCCACAAGACATGCACTCCACTAGGCAAATAGTGAATTTAATAGAAGGTAATGTACAAAATTCATAAAACGAAGAATAATAATGCAAAAGTTGTGTCTGAATCTTGGGCTGGAGTCTGAATCATTAATGCTAAGTCTGAAATAGCTTGAAATAATTAAAGCATAATGTAGGCAGTAACATGCAAAAGGGGACATCCCCCATGCTTGGGAATTCTACGATAAGTATCGAGTGATATAGATGAGATAAAAACATGTGAAATAGTAACATGTCAATCATAGAAACAACATCTAATATCAAGATACATATTAAAAGACAAACCAATATTAAACATGTGAATAACACAATGTAATATGTAAATCCTAATAGAAACATAAACTTCCCCTATCATAGACATATCTCTCAAAGTGAGAAATAATCCAGTAATAAGTAAAGGGAAAATTTCACTTCCAGTTTTGAAACACAAGGAAAAATAAAGGACATAAAGTTATATCCTCATTTATTTCAAGGACTAAAATTTTCTCCCCCTTTTGACATGAAAGAGTCAAAGAGAAATCAAAATAATAGTTAACGGGTATAGCAAGGCACACAAAGTCATGTAAGCAAGAGAAGCTAGCAAATGATAAGCTAGAAAAGCATGTGAATTCTCAAATTATATCACGAGGATCAATGTAATAACAATATATACATGTGAATCTCAATATCATAACATGAATATAAAAAAGATACGCTAGAATATGAATGATATCTAACAAGAAAGTATAAAATAAGGGCATGTGATAATCATATCATCAAACTACTAAAAATGAGATCTTATGATACCAAATGAGGAAAACATGGATAATCAAGAATATGGAAATATAACACAAGAAACCTGGATAACAATATAATACCCATATATAAAAATCCATGCAACCACATAATATCCAAAGCATCAAAAAGTAACCACCAAATGTAACAAGGTACAACCAGCAAAAAGTATCAAAAAATAATAAGCTACAAAATCATGTGAATTACCAATCTATATCATGAAGATAAATATAATGACAATATATACATGTGAATCACAATATCACAACGTGAATCTAGAAAACATATGCTAGAATATGAATGATATCTGACAAGAAAGTGTAAAATAAGGGCATGAGATAATCATAGCATCAAACTAGTAAAAATGAGTTCTTTTGATACCAAATGAGGAAAACAAGGATAATCAAGAATATGGAAATATAGCAGAAGAAATCGGGATAATAACATAATACCCATATATAAAAATCCATACAACCACATAATATCCAAAGCATCCAAAAGTAAATGCCAAATCTAACAAGGTACAACAAACAAAAAGAACCAAAAATATATACAAATGATTATGTGCAAAGTACCATACACGGTATATCAAAAAGAATAACATAGAGTAAAGCAAAACTAGAAAAACCAATTGGACATATCGTCGTACTCCACAACATCATCATCTCCTTCATCGATATACTTATCAACATAATTTGCAACCTCCTTCCATCAATCACATATGGAATAGGAACTTATAGAGGGCTATCCATTGGAGGAGGTGAAACGGAGGAATCCTTTATAGTTATGGAGCGAAAGTGCAAAGGTCTATTAAAAACGTGTATAAATTGAACTACAAAAATAAATTACACGTATATGAATTCCTACAAGGCGGACATAGGATTTAACTTTCGAAATCTATTTGATTTAATCTCGTATTTGCACGAATAGAATATGTGATGGCTCGATTCACCTCACCGTATTCTACTGTAATCCTGATATGGATAGTCACGAGTAGAGAGTGGGATCATATTTCATGACCACCATCTTATCTCCTCTTTCTTCTCTACTTCCTCTCTTTATCACAAGTCCGAAGTTGGGTCTTTTGAGTATCCAATAGTGACGGCTAGGTTAAGAATGAATGAGACTTAGGTTCCCATATATAGGCTATCATAGGGACCCTAACGAGAGATAAGGATGTGGATCCTAATAGGCCTAAGAAAACCTAATCCTTCTCGAATCCTAATCTCAGTCCCTTAATTATAATTAATACCTCTAGATAATTATAATTGCAACTTCACTCTTTAGCTCAAAATTTTATTTTGAGCTCCTCATTATTAATTACTTAATTCTCCCCACGTTAATGTTATAGATACCCATTAATAAAATAAACTACTGATAATTTATTTAATTAACTTCTTTAAGTCCTTGAGCGATCAAACTTAACTTATTTGTAGTGTCAGATTAACATAATCCACCTGTTGGGGTTGATACATGCAAAACTTATAAGCATCTCATGGGGGTATCACTAGTCTCTATATCGGGACGTGGATTTCATACATAAAATAATTTCATCGTACATTAATCACCATTACCCGATTTATCAAGATTATTGATCCAATAATGAATCTCACTTGATAAGTCAAAGTAATAAATAACTAGTTCATGTGTCCATCAATCATATCCGGATTAAGAGCCATAAGTAAACCTAATAATCACGAGGTGTACATTGTGTTATAAAATCAGTATAAAAACAGTGACCTCAAATTTGTCCCGTTCAATCCATAAAAAGTGTACTAGCACAATAAGTTGAAACTATACAATTTCCCGTAATCGAGATAGACCTACTAAAATATTATGATACAAGCCTACTCATGGTGTGTCTAGTTCCATCTAAGACTGTGAATGATAAAATTTATATTTTATAAGAACTGGTGACCTGATCTTATGTGTGTAAGTTGTACTCTACACACCAACACCTACTGAGAAGAATAAAAGACATCAGCAATATACTGCAAAACATTATGTCCATATATGATCCTCATTAAAATATGAATAACTGATTTTATTATAATAATAAATCCATAACTAAAATTATTACATAAATCTTGGTTTTAGTCTACTTATCTATCAATATCCCACTTAGACTCAAAGCCATGTTGCAATGCATCTCACTCCTATCCCCTCTACATGACTATCAAAAGTCTTGGCTAGTAAGGTCTTTGTGAAAGGGTCTGTCGGGTTGTTCTCTAATGTAATATTCATAGCTGGGACATCAACTCACTACACAAATTATCGAATGAGATGATACTTACGCTTAATGTGTTTACCTTTCTTATGGATCCTAGGTTCTTTTGAGTTAGCAATCACACCCCTATTATTATAATAAAGTGCAATAGTCCATTTAACTAAAGGTACCACTCCTAGATCCATTAGGAGGTGTCTAAGCCATACTACTTCCTTAGCTGCCTCAGAGGACACCACATATTCATCTTCTATAGTGGAATCAACAATGCAAGATTGCTTGATACTCCTCCAAGTAATGGCTCCACCTCCTAGGGTAAACACATATGAAAAGTTGGACTTTTTGGAATCTCAATCAGACTAAAAATCTGAATTAGTGTACCCAATAGGTACTAGACTCTCTGCCTGGTAAAATAGCATATAGTCTCATGTTCATTTCAAGTATTTGAGTATATGCTTTACCGCAATCCAATGTTCTTGCCCAGGGTTAGACTGATATCTACTAACCATGCCAACAACAAAGAAAATATCAGGTCTAGTGCATAACATAGCACACATAAGGCTCCCAATTGTCGAAGCATAAGGGATGCCTTTCATCTTTTATATCTTATCAGGTGTCTTTTGACACTGATCCTTGGAAAGAGATATTTTATGTCTGAAAGGTTGGAACCCTTTCTTGGAATCTTTCATTCTAAATCTAGTAATAATGGAATCGATATAAGTTTCTTATGATAAACCCAACATCTTATTCTTACAATCATTCATAAGCTTGAACCCAAGGATGTTACTAGCTTCTCCTAAGTCTTTCATATCGAATTGGCTCAACAACCACACTTTAACCGAAGACAACACTCCAACATTGTCTCTAATGACCAAAATGTCATCCATATATAATACTAAAAACACCACTACATTTTTCATTGCAATTATTATACACACAAGACTCATTTGGACATTGATAAAAATTAAAAGATTTGATTGCCTAATCAAAACAAATGTTCCAAGTTCTAGATTCTTGCTTAAGTCCATAAATGAACTTCTTAAATTTACATAATCCTCCTGGTCTTAGGAAATAAAACCGTCTGTCTGCACCATATAGATACACTCTTCATGATTCCCATTAAGAAATATAATCTTGACATCCATTGCCAAATTTCATAATCAAAATGAGCCGCCATAGATAAGAGAATTCGGGTGGACTTCATCATAGCTACCAGCGAGAAGGTTTCCTCATAATCGATGCCCACTTTCTGAGTAAACCCTTTTGCAACAAGTCGTGCCTTAAAGGTCTCAGCCTTCCCGACCATCCCTCTTTCCTCTCATACATCCACTTCCATCCTATGGGTTTTATCCCTTTGGGTGGATCTACAAGACTCCAGTCCTGATTAGAATACATAGATTCCATCTCAGAATTCATAATTTTTAAGCCAAAGTTTTGTATCTTTATCTTGGATAGCCTCGTTGTAGTTACAGGTATCGACTTTGAGTTCATCAGGGACCTTATCATAAACTCTACCACGAACCTAAACCTTTCGATTTGAAGTATAACCCATCCACTATGAGGAGTTAGTCCCTGTGCTATTGTACTAGTGTCAACACGTTGTATTATTTCATCCTGTATTAGTGGTGTTGAAGAATCATGTTAGTTCCCTCGTAACTGTTCAAGAACAACTTTACTTATTGGTTTATGATCCATTGTATAATTCTCTTCAATGAATCGGGAATTGGTGATAACAATGACCTTCTGATCCTTAGGATCATAGAATAAATAACCTTTAGTTTCCTTAGGATATCCTATAAAGAAATAAACTTCTTATCTTGATTCCAACTTACTATGATCTCTCTTTAGGACATGTTCTAGACTACCCCAAATCCAAATATGTTACATATTGGGATTGCGTCCAATCCATAATTTCTTGGGTGTAGTAAAGACCGCATTTGAAGATACCAAGTTTAGCAAATAAGTGGCTCCCCAAAAGGAATCTGGAAGATATGTATAACTCAACATGGACCTAATGATATCTAAAAGAGTCTTGTTCCTCCTTTTTTCTACACCATTTTGTTGAGGCATACCAGGCCCAGACAATTGGGATGTGATCCCTTGATCTTCTATATATTGACTAAACTCCCCTAAAAGGTACTTGCCACCACTATCAGATCGTAGTTTCTTAATACTGTTACCTTGATGCTTTCCCACTTCTTCCCTATAAAATTTCAATTTCTCAAAGGCTTCAAACTTATGGTGTATTAGGAAAACGTAACCATACCTTGAGTAATCATCTATAAAAGTCATAAAATACTCAAAGCCCCTTCTTTCACTAGTTTTCATTGTTTCACATAGATCAGAATGGACCAATTTAGCTCTATAGTCCTCAGCAAAAAAGGCCTCTTGATCATTTTACCTTCTAAACAAAATTAACAAACTGGAAGTACCTCCAATTCTAGTGAGCTTAATTTCCCACTCGCTACCAGCCTACGAATCCTTTTTAGATTAATATAACCTAGGCATAAGTGCAAAAGATACATTTGGTTCACTAAGGAAGGTTCATTTTTCTTTAAATTTGGTCCAATTGAAATATGAAAAATATTAATTTGTTGTATGGGAGAGATAGGATTAACAATATAAAGATTATCAACTAATGTACCATAACAAATAAAAAATTTATTTTTCTTAATAACCACAAGTTTATTAAAAGAAACTAAATATCCATAAAAGGTTAAATAAGAAACTGAAATCAAATTCCTCCTAATGGAAGGTGCATAAAGAAATTCTTTTAAAAGTAAACTCCTATCATTATTAATGCTTAAATGAACATCTCCCAAAATAACTACCGCTACTCTCGTAGCATCTCCCACAGTCAGATAAATCTCTCCATCACTGAGTCACTTGGTTTCCTGGAACCCCGACAAAGATTTGCATACATGATTAGTGTCTCCCGTATCTACGCACTAGGTATTGGTAGTACAAACCACAAAACATGATTCAACGACAAATGAATGGAATTTACTTGCATTGTTCTATTTATTAAGATAAATCGGACAATTGTTCTTCTAGTGTCCTGACTGGTTATGGTGGAAACACTTGCCCTTAGGATTTTTCACACCTCCCTAAGGATCAGGAGCTGCCTGAGGGACCATAACCTATTTCTGAGCCTTCTTCTTATTCTTATTCTTACCCATAGGCTTAGAAGTAAAACCTTTCTCAGCAACAAAAGAACTTACTGACATTTTAATGAGACCATTAACTGCTTGTTTCTTTAAGTAATTCTGCCAAAGATTAAGAAAGTTTTTTCATGTTGTAATTTAGGCGGAACTACTTACAAGACTCAGGCAGCGACTGGAGAACAATATCGACTTGGGTTTCCCAATCGATTTTCGCTCCAAGGATTTCAATCTCATTGAGAAAAGACATCATCCTTAAAACATGTTCCCTCACTTGGGTCCCTTAAGTCATGTTTGTGTTCATGAATTATTTCATGGTAACTTTCCTTGCAGCACGATTCTGATCCCCAAACATATCTTTAAAGTTAAGCATATGCCATAGGCAGTGTCCATCGAATGATGCTTATGTTGCAAAACATTTGACATAGATGCTAAAATGTAACACCGCATCATCTCATCAGCCTTGATCCATTTCTGGTAATCCTGAGTTTCCTTTTCGGTTTTACCCTGACCAGGTTTCTTAGGATAGATCTCATAGAGCACAAACTTTTACCCTTCAGTAGTCAACATAATATCTAAATTTTTTTCAATCAATGTAATTAGGTCCAGTTAATTTATTTTCCTTGAGAATGACAGTAAGTGGATTGAAAGAGCTTCTCATATTAATACTCAGAATCAAATAATAAAATGAATTATTATATGGCATAAAACTTATTTTTTTGAATTCTAAATGAAAATTAATGTTCCATCTATCAATTTTAAAAGAATTCGTCGGTATCCTGATTACCATTTGAATAGTATTCCTTTAGAGAACCTATTGTCAAAAAAAAATAAGCAGGCTTATTCCTTTTAATTTTATTATCTAGACAAAACCTATGTCAAATAAAATTAAAAATATAATACTTTGGTCCCACAAAATCGAAGCAATCGTGTTTGGAGAACCTACCATTATTTAATGACTAAGTGTATACCACCAACTAATTTTAGATTATCTCTTATATCATAGGCTCCTCCTTTGGGGGGCGACTATGTGAATAATGAATCCAAAATTATCCTTAAGGAAATTAATACCGACTACCACAATAATTTGCAATCCTCGTTGGAGAACCTACTTATTATTAAAAGTCTACAAATCGTTAATGGAGACCATGGGAGTTTTACTAGGATTTTAAAAAAACTTTTGTGAGGGTTAAAAAAACTGCGTCCAATTTTTAATTAATTTGAAAAATCAAGGTACCGAGATATCCATATTTTAATATATCAATCAAATGTGTGATAAAAAAATCAAATACCCTCGATTGTTAAAAAAATGAATACTCAATTTTTTTTATTCTCTAACCACACAGATTAATGTCCACAATTCAAAATAATTATGAATTATTCACATTTAGCATCAAAATGATTTAAGTTGGATCGGTATTCCATATTGTCCATAATTCTAAGGGAACCGTTAACACGTATTAACAACCCAACAATTAAAACATGAATAATAGAGACATAAATCAATGTAAATAAGAAAAGCGAGATAAATAAGTATTCCTGACTATTATGATCAAGATACAACTCTGTCGTAGGTTGAAGTTCTCAACAGTCATCCTTGAACTCAAGGGTCATCCTTGAACCGAACAGTTATCCTTGAACTCAATAGTCATCCTTGAATCCAACAGTCATCCTTGAACCCAAAAACTTCATGTTGCCACTACGCTGGGATGACACGGAGGTGGTGAGGTCGAGGGGGGGCACCCTCGCAAAGGTATAAGGGAAAAATATTTATAATTTGGGTCAAAGATCTAGAGTTGCATGGATTCTTTACCAGTAAATATGCAAATTGTAACTGACGTGAATCACAATATCACAACGTGAATCACAATTGATTGAGGGATTATACACTAGTAAATATTGTCATTCATATATTGTCATTATACATGTGAATCACAATATATTGTCATTAGGTTTTCAAACTAGTATATACATGTGAATCACAACAACAAAACATATTCATATATTGTCCCTAGCTTATTCCTTCAACATAATGAAAATATATACATGTGAATCACAATATCACAACGTGAATCTAAAAAACATATGCTAGAATATGAATAATATCTGACAAGAAAGTGTAAAATAAGGGTATGAGATAATCATAGCATCGAACTAGTAAAAATAAGATCTTGTGATACCAAATGAGGAAAACATAGATAATCAAGAATATGGAAATATAGCACAAGATCTGGATAACAACATAATATCCATATATAAAAATTCATACACCCACATAATATCCAAAGCATCCAAAAGTAACCGCCAAATGTAACAAGGTACAACCAACTAAAAGTACTAAAAATATATACAATGATGATCTGCAAAGTAATATACACAGAACATCAAAATAAATAGCATAGAGTAAAGAAAAACTAGAAAAACCAATCGGACATATCGTCGTACTCCACACCATCATCATCTCCATCATCAATCTACTTATCAACATCATTTGTAACCTCCTGCCATCAATCGCATATGGAACAGGAACTTATAGAAGGCTAGCCATTAGAGGAGGTGCAACGGAGGAACACTTTTTATTTATGGAGCGGAAGTCCAAGGGTCTATTGAAAACGAGTATAAATTGAACTACAAAAACAAATTACACGTATTGTAAAAGGCAGACTTAGGATTTACCTTTTGAGATCTATTTGATTTGATCTTGTATTTGTACAGTCACGAGTAGAGAGTGGGATCCTATTTCATGACCACCTTCTTTTCTCCTCTTTCTTCTTTGCTGCCTCTCTTTCTCATAAATCCGAACTTGGGTCTTTTGAGTATACAAAAGTGGCGGCTAGGTTAAGAAAGAATGAGACTTAGGTACACATAAATAGGCTACAGTAGGGACCCTAAGGAGATATAAGGATGTGGCTACTAATGGCCCTAAGAAAACCTATTCCTTACTGAATCCAAATCCCAGTCCCTTAATTATAATTAATACCACCAAATAATTATAATTGCAACTCCACTCCTTAACTAAAAATTTAATTTCGAGCTCCTCATTATTAATTACTTAATTCCTTGCACGTTCAGGTCAAACATACCCATTAATAAAATAAACTATTGATAATTTATTTGATTAAGTTCTTGAGCGATCCAACTTAACTTATATGTAGTGTCGGATTAACATAATCCACCTTCAGGGTTTGATACATACAAAACTTATAAGCATCTCAAGAGGTTATCACCAGTCTTTATACCGAAACGTGGATCCATTCATAAAAGACTTTCACCATACATTAATCACCATTACCCAATTTATCAAGATTATTGATCCAATAATGAATCACACCCGATAGGTAAAAGTAATAAATAACTAGTGCATGTGTCCATAAATCATATCCAAATTAAGAACCTAATAATCACGAGGTGTAAATTTTATTATAAAATCAGTATAAAAATAATGACCTCAAATTGGTCCCGTTCAATACAGACAAAGTGTACTAGCACAATAAGTTGAAACTATACAGTTTCCCGTAATCAAGATAGATCTACTAAAATATTGTGCTACAACCCTACTGATGGTGTGTTTAATTCCATCTAAGACTGTGAACGATAAAACTTATATTCTATAATAACTGGTGATATGATCCTCTCTGTGTATGTCGTACTCTATAGACCAGAAAACCTACTGAGCATAATCAAAAACATCAACAATATATAAAATAATGCAAAACATTATGTCTATATATGATTCTCTTTAAAATATGAATAATAGATTTTATTATAACAATAAATCCATAACTAAAAATTATTACATAAAGCATGGTTTTAGTCTACTTCTCTAACATGAGGAACCTCGGGTACAAAGTTAGGAATGAGGCATGACCTTTTCAAGTTCTTAGTAATAAGGGAAACATTAACATCAATACTCTGTTGGTACTGGTCTAAATGCTCCAAGAACCATCTCTGACTAAATAACACATCATGAATCTCATAAAATTTATCTTTTAAAAAAACACCACATGAAAAAATAACAATTATTCTAACGTCCTTTGGGTTCAGGAGATGGCAGGTGCTGTAATATGAGCAGGAATAGGATCATATGGATCGATAGGTTTTCTAACCGAGCGTCGTGCTAAATGTCCCTCTGATTGGGATGAACTCAATATATATATATATATATATATATATATATATATATATATATATATATATATATATATATATATATATATATATATATATATATACGCTCTCTCATCAGAATGCACTCGAGGCACATCCAACGAGTACAAATAACCAATGATCAATCTTTATTTTATTTCAGGGGACAGGGAGTGGCCCTGGGGGTAGGCCACATAGGCTCGATACTTATGTGGCTCTTCGAAAAGGGGAAGGACAAGGAGGTGTCCCCAAGCGTCGTGGCCACAATTGTAAGTAATCCGACAGTTTACTTTTTATTAATTACGTTATAATTTTTTAATTTACTTATTTTACTAATCATGTGCTTTTTATCATTTTAGGCAAAGCTTAAGGAAGTGCATGAGTCGCAGTTTGATGTCGACAAGGCATCTTTGTCCGCAGACGCACTTAGCCAAGTTCTTGGATCTGATCGCAAGGGGAGGACAAGGGGGTGAGCTCGCGGGTGGCCAAATCTAGGATCATTGAATTAGAGACGAGCGACAGCGGGTTGGATCGAATAGTGGATTCACATGATGCAAAGCTATTCCGTTTGGAGGCGGCGGTCCAGGATATGTACTCATTCGTGAAGCATTCGTTAGGAGGAAATCGTTAGGGTAAAGGGAAGGAGAAGGCGGTGCGGGAGAAGGAGGTGTGGGAGGATGAGGAGGAGGATGTGGACCTCGTTGCTTCATCGCCGAGACTTGCGAACTTTGATGATCTACTTCACTATTTGTCTCCCTTCAACAGACCGATGTCGACACTTGGTTGGTCGAGCGTGTTTATACTGGACATATTTGATGGCCAGTGGATAGGGCGGGGGTTGAGGGACCCGAATATCATCCAGGGTACACTAGTTCATGGAAGTGAGCTTCAAGACATCAAGTCCAGGGTGCTCGTCACGCATGTGATGCCCGGGAAGGAGAACTCCAATTGTGGTTGCGCGAACAATGCCTCACGGCGTATATTAGTGGATGTGTTAATTTGTATATCGTGTGGCCTACTCACCTCCTCAGCGTTAATCATACCCCATACATTTAGTGACATTGATTTAAGTTTGAATTGAATTGTTTTAAATGATTACATTTGAATTATATTTGGATTACATGGTGATGCATTTTCTCTCTATTTTGAATGTATATTTTCATTATCTCTATTTTATTTGGATATATGATGTTTGAACAGGTACAACGTTGCTATAATAGGTATAAATATACTGTTGGGCAGTGGTAGTGGCCATACTGCCCAGCATAATTTTTTCAATTCTGCCCAGAATTGTCTCGGTCATTGACCGTGACAAGTCCTTGATAAAGAATGTTGTCATGGACTTGTCACGCTCATTGACCGTGATAATTTTTTAAATAATGAAACGGGCTTGTCACGGTTCTTGACCGTGACAAATATTGTCGCGGTCATGGACCGTGACAAGATCGTGATAATTCTAATGAACTTGTCACGATCAATGACCATGACAAAAAAAGTTATCTAGCCTAGAATTGTCCCAGAATTATCACGGTCATTGACCTTGACAAGCTGAAGTTGTCTAGGTCAATGACCGTGATAATTCGGCAGATTTGGTGTAGTGTAAAGCCTCTCCCCTATCTATGTACAAACACATGTCATCACCTGAATAATGAACTCTGAATAGTCGATCACCAGACATCTAGCCAAGGAATACATCAATTTACCAATGTGGTATGGAAAATACTGATTACATCGATGTGGAATGAGGTTGTAAACAACACATAAATGAACTAAGGAATAATGATGATCTATCTCAGACTATAGGAAAATTGGATGCATCCAAGATAAATCATGACCATATTAATACGTAAAAAGAGCATTAACAGCCCCACCACCCTCACAATAGGAATAAAAAATTGTATGCTAGATACAAAACACAAGGTCTAGATATGCAGTCAAAGTATCATTCGAAAGAACAATGTTGAAACCACGTACAAAGGAATGTATAACATGTGTGTCATCAGAAGGAATAATCGTGCTCGCATTGAAATCACGAGAAAGTGTCACATCGGTCGTTAATGTGGACGAACCAATGCAGAATCTCAAATAACAAAAATAAAAGATAAGAGGTACTACCCATCATCAGTCCTCTCAAGATGAACTAAACCAAGGTTCCATTATAATGGCGATATGAGGTACGAACGCCGATGACAAAGCAAAACCATATCTAATAAACATAATACCAAAGGCATCATAATGTGCGTCTGGAACTGAGTCGAGGAACTCTGGGCTTGACAACTATGACACAATGGTCTAAAAGGGGTGAAAGTATCACGGGCTCTCGACGACTCACCCCGACCACTCGGCACTCTCTTCATAGCATTTTTCTTCTATCTAGGCATGATGAAAAACTATGGAATAAATACTCCAACAACAACCTAGGGAAGAAGTACAAAATGTAAAAATAACCCCCAAATAAAGTGGCCAAAATCACCTAATCCTAAAATAAACTCACTCAAACAACCCCTAAGATGATAATATCAACCTAAGAATTATAATAGTACAGTAAATCAATGATAATTAGTGATAAATGATGATTACCCAATAATATTAAAAATAAATCCAAATCTGACAAACCTAGGACTTTATAATAACATGGGAGAAAATAACCCTCAAGAACATGGGCAACACCATATATAAGACCAAAAAAATTGATTTGGGGAGGAAAATTGCCTAAGGTTCTACCTGTAGAAGTATTTTGAAATGAGAACGAACAAACGAGCTTAAAAACACTTGTAAATCCTCTAGCAACCGTGCGCATGCCAAAATCTTTTGTGTGTTCGATAACCATGTAAATGCCTCCATTTTGTGTCCGTTCGTTCGAAACAAAGCATCCAACTAAAAACATAAAAAATCAGTAAAACCCATGAATATCTTGGAATCCAACACTTAGTAGCTCAGAAATATGAATGAATGCAAATGAATATTTATTCAATTTGACTTTAATAGGTCCAATTTGGGATAAATGCATAAAAAATCAAAAATAAACAACTCACACACATATATATTCAAATGCGATTAAAAATCATATAAATGTGTGATTGTGATTAGGAAACACATGATCCAGTGATTTGATATAAATATTTAATTTAACTCTTAATTTAAAACTTAAATTGAAAACGTATTCAAATCAATTTCAATTAATTCAACATTGATTGCATAAATCCGTATTGCAACCATGTAATGTACTTCAAGTCATTATTCACGTGATAATAAAAATGACATAATCAACGTGAATACACATAATCAAATCAGGTAAGACATTACAAATGAATGATTTAAAAATAATCATTTCATCAATATTCCTTTGAACTTAAAATAATAGTTTCAAGCCATTTATCACCCTCAAGAAAACGTTGATAAAATATTTTAAATTCCATTTAAAAGAATTTTTCATTGTAAAATGCCTAACCCTAAATTATTTTTCATGCCAGTTCAAGCTTTTGGCTAATGGCTCTTTTTCCACATATTTTGGCTTTTGCCATTGATTGGATTTTAACACGCCTAGACGACCCCTACTAAAAAAAATTTGAATTTCCAAAATAGATGTAATCGCTCTTAGAAGTAACCCTTATTAACCTTTTCAACTCCTTCAATAATAAGAATCACAAAATCTCACATTGGTACTTATAGAAAACCAATAATATCTCAAGGATTTTATAATGATGAAATTAAGCTCTAAAAGCATGATCAACATGATAAGCATCATATACACCAAGGACATGCATGTGATCAAGTAGTGTGAAATCAATTCCATAGATTTCAATAAGTTTAGCAATTATGATTTATTAAATGAATTTCAACCAACAATTGAATCAATCAAGCATTACATATCAAATGGTTTATAATCACCTTTTAATCATCATTCAAGTTAAATCCATCTTAAAACCATCATAAATTAAAGACTTACTCACATGTATCATAAAAAATAATAAACATAAAATCTAATTAGATCTTTGATAAAGAATTATGCATGAATATTTACAAAATCATGTTTACATAAAGAAATAATTCATAGAAAGAAAATGCATGAAGAACTCATGTATGCATGAAAATATCACTAACCAATGAAAAAATATACCAATAGAGATCAAATGAAATCTCTTACCCGTGTTGACTTGTTCCCCCACTAATTAAGAATGAATTAGGAATGGGAACCTACAAAAATCTAGTCATCCTAAGAAAATTATTAACCTAAGTATCGTTGGGTGGTTCATCCCTTGGGTCAACAAAACTGAAAAAATTGACTTCTTCCAAGTAGACCTTATTTTGACTTCCGCTCAAGTCAACCTTGACTTTTGGTTCATTGCTAGGCATACCTTTAACGATTTTAGGTATACATCTCTCTTCCCTCCTACTATTCTTATGCCCAGTCCTTGGAAATTGAGTTCGGCCTCTAGAACTAGAAATGTTCCCTCTAGTCTTATCATTATCTCACAAAAGACAAGTCATTTTTCTCATTAAATCATTCACTTTCCCTCTATGTTCATCAATATGATTCCTTTTTAATGTGTTTCTCCTATTTTCGACAAAATTTTGATTTCGTATCTTCATGCACCAACATGCTTTATTAGAATGACCATGTACTTGAAAAAAGGTAAAAAAACGTCGATATACATCCTTTCAAACCTTCTTTCATACCTTCTCTCACCTCTTTTGAAATCTTATCTCACAAAATTTTCTTTTTCACTCACTTTCTCAAGCCTTTTATTTTTAAAAGAAAATTTCACAATGTGATTTGTTTTTCCACAAAATGAACAACCATATTCATTTTTAGCAATCTTAGATGTAGGTTCAATATTTTTCTCTTGTTGCATAGAAGTTTCTACATTATCCTTTTTTCATAAGAATTTAAGCTTTCAAAAATCATTTTTTTCTTTTCCAATATTCTTCTCAATCTTTGAGTCATTAAAACCGATCCCATGGTTATTGGGATTGAATTGAGCATTTCTTAGCAAAATACTATCAAGAAATTACGCTAAATTATAGACTTTAATTTTCAAATCCTTTACATGTTCAAGCTTAATTTTTAATTTCTCAAAGTCAATTTCTCAAGGTGAATTTTAAAGTTCAATTTTTTTTCTTTCAAAATGATTGCATTTTGTGTTTTCAAGGCTTCACATTGTTCAAAATGTCAATTACTATCTAAAAATCAAGACATTTTAATTGAACACTTTCCAAATATTCTTATTTCTCATTTTGTTCATTTTGAAAAGTTTTCAATATTGACAAAAATATGATATTGGACTTTTTAACCTTGAGTGACTCTTGATAGAGTTCATCATAAGCCTCTTGTATGTCCTCACCTTCATAATCATTCTCTCTTTGTGATTCCTTATTCTAAGTGAGTGAGTTCTTACTATTACAAGACGATGAGTCATTCAAAGACGTATGACTAGTATTTCTATCTCGATTATTTTCACCGCACTATTTTAAAACATAAAATCATTACTCTCTGTTGATGTAAAAAATTAGATTATATCTAATTATTTAATCACAGATAAAATAAGGTGAGACAAAGAAATTTTAAAGTGGTTCAGCCTTATAAGAATGGCCTACGTCCACTGTTTCTGTTATTGCTGACTATTTGAGAATTCTCGATTACAAGTTTTATCAAGAAATTCCGGTCGCCTTACAATGAGGATAATACAATGTATTTATAGCCCTAAGGCTGTAATGTGAAAGGGTAATACATTCAATTCCCCTTAAGCGTATACATTTGTATGATAATAATAAGCATTTAATGCGTAGCCAATCTGTTGGTTATCCTGCTATTAATGCTTTGTTCGAGGTGCAGCTCGGACCGCCTAAGCTGCTCGAACCGCCTAAGCTCCTCGGTTCTCAAAAGTTCCTCGGTACTCAAAAGTTTCTCGGTACTCAAAAGTTCTTGTTGGTCGGAGCTTCTGAGTTGATCGTGGAAGCAGAGTTCCTCGTTGCAGTATGGTTCCTCGGAGTCAAGGTGTTGTTCGAAAGTGTTTGTTGTTGCCACGCAGATTGTCACGTGTCTTCACTCAATTGAGCCATGTCAGCAGACTAAATTTGGTATCAACAGAAGCGTCCAATGTTTCATAGTTCGAAATTTGAGGAGTGTGGAACATTATTTCTCAAAATATGGCGGTTTTAAATGGTCATCCTGAAATTTAGGAGTATTTTCTTTTGTATTTATTTCTCCTTCCAAATTCGTAGAATCGGTCTTTTTTGAATTTTTCTAACCACTTAGATTCCCGCGCCCTTTTTGTCTTTTTAGCTGTTGTTAACGTAACCGTCTCTTTTTGTAATCATTACTTTTACCCTTTCCCAAGGCAAAGTATTTAAACGTTGCAGAATATCCCATCGTCTTCTACTTTTTCAAATTTGTCTCTTTGAGTTTTCCATCGCCTCTCTCTCCTGTGCGTTCATCTCTTCCATCATTTGTTGTCAACAGACTCATCCCTTTCCTGTAAGATTTTCTTATTTCTCTTTGATTTCCTTCTTTCATCATGGTTTATCCTATAGAATCGATTGATAAGTTTCGCTCTGATTTCTCTATTCCCTCATGGGTTATTTTGGAAGAGCTTTCTGAGCCTTCAGACTATTTTCGTTTGGCTGAGGGACATTGGTTCCCCAGTCTCTTTGTCGCTGAGTGTGGCTTTTCTTTTCCCCCAAACCCTCTATGTCTGGAATTCTGTCAATACTTTGACGTGGTTCCTGCAAGAATAGCCCCCAATACATGGAGAATAGTTAACGGTGTTTATAGATTAAATCACAGTCATGGAACTCATATAGGAATTCCTGAAATTATGTTTTGTTACAGATGGGCTGTGGGAGATAATACTTTTTATTTAAAAACTAGATTTTTAAATAGAGCTTTAGTGGTCAATCTCCCAGATGCCAATAGGGACTACTTTGAGCACGGGGTTGTTATGAGAAATTGGCAACACCCTCCATTAACTGGAGATGATGTTTACCAGGGTCCCAGATGTCCTCCCTATGGCAATGGGATAGTTTTTTTTATTTTATTTTCAAAATTATGCTTCCTTTGTGTTTGATAAAATGTTCCACTGATATTTTAATTTTGATTTATTTGCAATTGACATCAAAAGAAAATCTCCAAAAGAGGTAGACGTTAACATAAGGCATTTAAAACTTATCTGGAGTTTGCATCAGACTGTTACCGACGAGCATATTAGGTCAGCTTCATATTTGCTACAGTACAAAAGTTACACCTCCTCTTTTACTGCTCGTCCGATGATAAGCGACGCAGAACCAATACCATCCTCTACAAGTTCTTCACATGAATCACATATTCTTTTGAGTGAAAGGATGAAGAAAAGAAGACCTCCTACCCTTTTTGAGAAATCTGCCTCTGGCGCTGGAGAGGCAAAGAGAAGTAAGCTTGATGTCCGAGGAGAGGGGACAAAGAAAATTGATGCACCTCCTTCGGCCGCTCCTGTGAAGGTTGTCTAGAAGCCCCCAGTGGACCCAAGCAAGGCTGCTGCTCCAAGCGAGGTGATTGTCATTTCTCCGACTAAGACTACATCGTTAGTCGAGAAAGTTGATGCTCCTCTGAGGAGGCTGAAGAAAAGCTCCTCTATCAATTTGGCTGAATCCATCTCTCAACCCCCGACTAGTGGTGTTCCCACTTTTGTTCCCTCGAGCTCTGCTATGAACTCGGTGAAGACTTGGATCATTCCTGAGATCCAAGGTATTGAAGAAAACCTTTCTCGGGACATGGTTACCACATTAGCAGCTCGGCATATTTCTTCTATAAGTCCTATAGTCTTAAATTTTCCTTTTTTCCTTTTTATATCTGTGCACTGACTTGCTTTCATTTTCTTTTCACAGTTGGTGAGCTGTTTTAATACAATTCTGAAGAAAGATGAAGCTATTAAAGCTTCAAGCTCCTCGTTTGGTGTAGAGGAAGCTTCTCTGGGCCTGGCGCAGTCTCTGAAAGATGCTCGTCAGAAATATGATGATGATAAGGCAATTTGGGAGAAAAGGCTTACTTCGACTGAGTAGGAGAAGGCTCAGGTTATTGAGGTCTCCAAGGGGTTGGATAAAAAAATAAATGATTTGGAGAAGAAGAATAAAGAGCTCTAAGGGAAGCTCAAAAATGCTGGGGAGCTTGAAAATAAGCTCAAGACTGCTGAGGAAGAGTTGGGTCAACTTCGGGAAGTAAGTCGTCAGAAGGAGGAAGTTGAGAATAAACTGAAGGCTGCTGACAATCTTCTTTCCGAGAAGCTTTCCTCTGAGAAGACAAAAAGGAAATTGGCTGTCAAAAAATCCTTCAGCGCCGGCTGGGATAAAGGGTGGAATAAAGGTTTAGCTTCCATGATGTCGCAAGTGGAGTATGGAAGCCTCAAATACTTTAGAGATGGATGGGTCACTACTCTGCAAGAGATGAAAGTTGATGAAAATTCTGAACTATTTCAGCGACACATCTCGGGCCCCCTCTAACTCATGAAGAAGAAGAAGAAGAGGACGAAGCTGCCTCTGAGGAATCTTCCATGGTAATGGGAGATCAAATTTCTCATCTTCCAGCTATCCAACCCACTGGCGAGGAACTTCAGCTATCCGTTACTCCATCAGAGCAACCTCCAGCACTTCCCAAGCATCCCTATGTTCCATCCGAGCAACCTACCTCCTCGTCCCAGCCTCTCGAGAAAGTTTTGGGAGACAAGGAAAAGGTGTAGAGTTGTTCGGATTTCTCTCTATTTTATTTTTCTTTGTCAAATGTAACTCTGAACTTTGTACTTCTCCTTTATGATGTAATAAAATTTTAACTTTTGCTTATGCATACTGTTGATTCTCTTCTTCATGCTCTGTTTGTACTCTTATTGATTATTGTTTTTTCTTCCTTTACTAGTTTCTGGCCAGGATGGAATTATTGTATGCTCATGATACAAAATTGTTAAGGAAATGCAATGAGTATTTCAAAGCCGATCATACAGACATGAGTGCAGCTCAAATCACTGACATCCTCGGTCAAGGTGTTTCAGAGAAAGAAATTAAAGCCTATCATGATTTGAAGTGCCTACTCGACCGTGCAGTGGCTAACAACGTAGCATACTATGATATGATTGAGGATCTCCAAGGCACTCTTGAAGAACTTTAGCAATAATATAAGGAATCTACTGCCCTTTTGCACGAGGGGTACGAGAAGAAGTATCAGCAAATCAGTGCTGATAAGGGATACGATAAATGATTTGCTGCTTACAATGTGAGGGAGAGAACTTTGAAGGCTGAGGTTGAAGAGCACAGACAGATAGTTGAGTTGTTAGAGCAAGAAAATAATAACCTACAAAGAGAGGAGTCTCAGTTGAAGTCTGCAGCTTCCACCTCAAACGCTTTGATCCCACTGACCGACGAGGGATTCTCTTTCTTGGAGTTCGAAAATTCCAACCAGAGGGATGAATTAGAAACCTTGAGGAGGTCTGTCCCTTCTACATCTACTCAGGGACGAGCAAGATCTCCTCGGGGACGAGAAAGAGCACATCAGATTTCTATCGAGGAACATAGAACTCAGTCTGCTCTAGAGAACCAGGACTTCCAACTGATGGCAAAGAACCAGGCATTGGCTGAGATGTCTAAGAAGATCAGGGGTCTGGACGAGCAGCTTTCTGCGCAAAAATCTATCTTGGAGAATAAAGAACTCTTTATAAAAAATCTCCACGAGCAACTGGAAAGAATGACATATCAATTCCACAAGCAACCCAGAGAATTCTGGATGGATGGCTACAAAGAGGCTCTCTACCATTTGGATGATTGTATTCAAAATGCAAATAATGAGGGTTACAAACAGGGATAGTTGAATGCCTTAGATGTGCTGCAACTGGAATAGGGTCATTACCTGTGGGATTACCATAATCCTGGGTTGCTCGACCTACCAGTGCCACCATTCAAGCTTGATATGAGTTGGATCCCTGCTCGGGCCATCCCTCGGTGTCTGATTTCCAAATACCTTGACGATTACAATCTCCATTCCAATGTTGAGATATCTCATCCCGAGCACCTACTAGATCGACCATCTGTGATGAATATCAGTATGCTTAAAGATCTTAACTTCATAAATTCCCCTCATGCTTTAAATGATCCACCTGCTGGCGAGGAACCTGTTTCAAAAGCAGAGGGGAAGAAACCAATAGAATAGGAATCTTGATGTAATAAATTTGTATTTCATTCTTGATGTATTTTGTTCTACATTTAATGAAATAATTTTATTTACAAATCTTGACTGCCATTGTCTTGTAATTATAAAACACTTTACATCTGTGCATGTATATTTGTTAAAAAGATAACAACATTGTGTTACTTGTCGATCAACTTAGTAGTAATTAAAAAGTTATGAGTATCAAAAATTTTGCTCGATCACTTTCTCGTACTCATAAAATGTTTCTGACCAACCAAGGTCGGTAAATTTTTCTTCTCGACCAACTACAGTTAGTGGGTTTTTATACCCGATCAACCATAGTTAGTGTATTTTTCTTACCGACCAATCTTTGGCACTTTTTGGAATAGTTTTTCTTCCTAACCAACCTTAGATGGCATTTTTAGGAATATATTTACTTCCTAACCAACCGAGTTGGCATTTTTAGGAATAGATTTACTTCCTGACCAACCTTAGTTGGCATTTTCGGGAATAGATTTACTTCATAACCAACCAAGTTGGCATTTTTAGGAATATATTTACTTCCTAACCAACCGAGTTGGCATTTTTAGGAATAGATTTACTTCCCGACCAACCTTAGTTGTCGTTTTCGGGAATAGATTTACTTCCTAACCAACCAAGTTGGCATTTGTAGGCATAGATTTACTTCCTAACTAACCAAGTTGGCATTTTTAGGAATAGATTTACTTCCCGACCAACCTTAGTTGGCGTTTTCGGGAATAGATTTGAGTAGTCCGAGTTTTGCTGAGTAGTGTGTAGCACTAGTATTCCGCAAAAAATTTACAATAAAAGGAAAGAACTGGGCAGAACACTGTCACTTTATTCATACTGATGAAACTGCATTACATGAGAGTTTACGTTACTGATAATATTTGCGCAGGTGTTATGCATTCCATGCATTCTTAAACTCATCCCCCTCTAAAGTTTCTATTTTGTATGTCCCTGGTCGAACAACTTCCTTAACTCGGTAGGGTCCATGCCAGTTTGCTTCCAGTTTGTTGTGCTTTTGAATCACCTTCTTTAGTATATAGTCTCCTTCTTTCAAGTCGCACTTCTTCACTCTCTTATTGTAGAATAAAGATGTCCGTTGCTGGTAAGCAGCATTTCTAATGGATGCTTCTTCCCTAACCTACTCGAGCATGTCCAAGTCTAACCTTCTCATTAAATCGCTGACAGGGGAATTGAAATTCAGTAATCTGTGTGTTGGGAGACCCAATTCGGAGGGTATAACAGCTTCACTTCCAAATGATAGAATATATGGAGATTCCCCTGTTGCTGCTCGGGGAGTAGTTCGATAAGCCCATAGCACTGATTGTAGCTCGTTGATCCAGTTTGCTTTCGCGTCATTCAGTCTTTTCTTCAAACCATTTAGCAAAATTTTGTTTGTTACCTCAGTTTGTCCATTGCTTTGGGGATGGCCGGGTGCCGAGTGAATCTTCAAGATATTTGACTGATGACAATAGGCAGTGAACTCCTCATTGTCAAATTGTGTTCCATGGTCTGTGATGAAGGCATGAGGAAGACCATATCGACAAATGACGTTCTTCTAAATAAATTGGTACACCTTGTCGTACGTCATATCAATGAGAGGCTCAGCCTCAACCCATTTAGTAAAATAATCCACAGCGACCACGAGATACTTAAATCTTCCCCTGGTCGTCGGCAGTGGCCCGACCAAATCTATTCCCCATATGGCAAATGGCTAAGGGGAAGTAATGGGCGTCAATAATGCTTGGGGAGTTCTTCGGATGGAGGAGAAGCATTGACACTTGTCACATTTCTTAGCATAGGCTATGCAATCAGCCCTCATCGTTGGCCAGTAGTATCCTTGCGTCATCAACCTTTGCAAAAGAGTCCGACCTGCTACATGGGCTCTACAGGACCCTTCATGGAACTCTTCAATCAAATCTTTCACCTCGGTGGGATGCACACATCTTTGCAAACCTCCTATAATTCCTCGTCTGTACAAACAACCATTAGTCAGTACATAACGAGCAGCCTTAAACTTCAGTTTCTTGGCTGCAAGTTTGTCAGTTGGTAATTCCCCTTTTTTAATATATGCCCTGATGGGATCCATCCATGATGACCTTAAATTGAGGGTAATAAAGTTTATCGTCAGATCTTCATCTATACTCCGACCAACTAAAACTTTAATTAGGATTGTTCTTCGTATATCGGTACGAGTAGCTGTTGCTAATCGAGCTAAGGCGTCTGCTCTTGCATTCTCCATTCTTGGTATTATGACCAGCTGAATAGCAGTAAATTCTGACACCAATTCCTTTGCCTTTGCATGATATCTGATCATTAATTCTCCTTTGGCTGCATATACTCCCATCATTTGGTTTATGACCAATTGCGAGTCACTGAAAATAATAACTTGTTATACCCCCATGGTTTTTGCCAAACTAAGACCTGCAATCATGGCTTCATATTCAGCCTCATTATTCGAAGCTTTGAATTGGAAACGTAGGGCGTATTCCATGTCGACCTCGTCCGGACTGTTCAAAACTATCCCTGCGCCATATCCTGTAATGCAGGATGAACCATCCACATACAGACTCTATATAGGTAACTCGTCTTCAAATTTTTGATCTGACAGAATTCCTCGGTGGAAAATTTGTTGCTTCCTTTCACCATCTCCTGATATTTCTAGTTGTTCGTCGATCATCTTTTCTTGCCCTTTTACCAACCTAAGCTGGCCTGGGCTTGAATTTGATGATTCTGTAGCATCTACTTGCCCTTTTACCAAGCTAAGTTGGTCTGGGCTTGTATTTTATGATCCTGTAACATCCACAGGTTGATCAGTGAGCAACTTTTGCTCCTCGGGGGAATCAGGATAGGTTAACTCTGCTATAAAATCTGCTACCGCTTGTCCTTTTAGCGATGATCTAAGTTCATAAACTATATCATATTCACCAAGTTCTATTGCCCAGCACATCAATCTTCCTGATTTTTCTGGTTTATGAAGGGCTTGCCTCAATGGCATATCAGTATATACTACTATAGTATGAGCCTGGAAGTATGACTTCATTCTTCTACTTGCCTCGATCAATGCTAGTGCCAATTTTTCAGCCTTGGATATCTGATCTCTGCTCCTCGGAAGGCCTTACTTGTGTAGTAGATTGGTTTTTGTACTCCATTCTCCATTATTATCAATGCCGAACTAACTGCATTCTCGGACACTGCCAGATACAAGTATAATTTTTCTCCCATCACTGGCCTGGATAACAGTGGAGATGCTCCCAAATATTTCTTCAAGTCTTGGAAAGCCTTCTCACATTCATCATTCCACTCAAAAGTCTTTTGGAGCGTCTTGAAGAATGGGAGACATCGATCAGTTGCTCGCGATACAAATCTGTTGAGTGCTGCTACTCGTCTTGTAAGACTTTGCACCTCTTTCTTCGTCGTTGGGGATCGCAGCCCTAACAGAGTTTTGTTCTTTTCAGGGTTAGCTTCAATGCCTCGCTGATTGAAAATGTATCCGAGAAACATGCCTTCTCGTACTCCAAATATGCACTTCATCAGGTTCAACTTCATTTGATATTTATCTAGTTAATCAAAGGTTTGGCTTAAGTCAACTAGATGATCAGCAACTTTCTTGCTCTTTGTCAGCATATCGTCAACACAGACTTCCATATTGCAACTGATTTGTTCTGCAAACACTTTGTTCATCTGCCGCTGATATGTTGCACCTGTATTTTTCAAACCAAAAGGCATAACATTATAACAATAAGTTCTCCTAGGGGTAAGGAAAGAAGTACTCTCCCTGTCTTCAGGTTTCATTTTAATCTGATTGTAACTAGAATAAGCATCCATGAAGCTCAGCAGCTCGTGTCCTGAGGTAGCATCCACTAGTTGATCAATTCGGGGCAGCGGAAAGTGATCCTTTGGGCATGCTTTGTTGAGGTCGGTGAAGTCTACACACATCCTCCATTTGTTGTTCTTCTTTTTCACCATCACCACATTTGCTAACCAGTCTGGATATTTAACATCTTCAATAAAGCAAGCTTTCTGGAGCTTCTCGACTTCCTCCTGTATAGCTTGATTCTTCTCGGGACTGAATACTCTTCTTCTCTGTTTCAAAGGCTTGATCTCCTTATTCACATTGAGCTCGTTACATAAGAAATTTGGGTCTATCCCGAGCATATCCTCATGACTCCACGTAAAAGTTTGCTTTTTGCTTCTTAATAAAGTTATCAATTTCTTCTTTAGTGAGGCTTCCAACGACGAACCTACTTGAGTAATTCGTTCAGGGTGCTCATCGTCCAGAATGATGTTTTCAGTAGCTTCCAACACTTGACCCTTCACGAGCTGCGACTCATCTCTAGGATCCAATGTTTCAATTTCTGCACCTTCATCCACTTGATAGGTAGTAGTCTTTTTCCTTGATTCCTCCAGTTCCTCTTGCTCGGCAGATGAATAATAGCATTCCCGAGCTACTTTCTGATCACCTTTCACAACTCCTACTCCAAAATTTGTTGGAAATTTTAGGCATTGATGTACCGTAGATGGTACAGCCTCGAACTTCTTCCATCCTACTCTTCCCATGATGATATTGTATGCTGATTGAACATTCTTATCCATCACGAAGAAGCGTATTCTTTCTGTTCGACAAGCAGGCCATGTACCAATGAATATATCCAACTTGATCGTCCTAAGTGGAAAAACTTTCTCACCAGAAAAACCCAAGAGGGGTCTGTGATAAGGCTCCAGTTGAGATAGTTTTAGATTTAAACTATCGAAGCACGAGTAGAACATGATGTGTACTGAGCTACCATTATCTACCATTACTCTTGAAATCATCACTTCCTTCATCCTCATTTTGATCACCAATGGGTAATCATGAGGATATAGAACACCTGCGAGGTCGTTCTTTGAGAAACCAATGACCAATTTCTCTTTGTTTACCTTTCTCGGGCGATCTTCCTCGGCTAGATTTATTCGTTGAATGTATGAGCAAGCTTGAGCCTCACAGAGGTAAGCTTTTCTCTCTGCAGTAAGGTCTCCTCCTCCTGCATCTCCACCTGTAATAACATTACAGTCAAATGACCCAAAGCGTATTGAAAACACCTCACATTCAGGCTGCCTTGGTCTCTTGGGAAGATCGGGGTCATCTTCTGGATAAACTTTATGGTCTCTTTTCTTGTTCTCCTCTGCTCGACGAGGAGATATAGACCTCTCTCTTGTTCGGTCGTTGTTTCTTCTTTCATTCCTTCGATCAACATACTTTGCCAGTTTTCCTCGTCTGATGAGTGTTTCAATTTCATTCTGAAGAGCTATGCAATTTTTGGTCATATGGCCATGATCTTTGTGAAACTCGCAATATTTTTCCTTATTTCTCCTGTCAGGGTCTACCATTATTTTCTCTATCCAGTTTAATTCCTCGTTGTTCTTGATTTCTTCTAGAACATGGTTGATGTCTTTCTTCAAAGGAGTATATAATTATCAAATTTCTTCAATACTTCCCATGACGACCTTGTTTTTGAGTGTTTGTCACTACCATTGTTCTTATGCTCTTTCTTCTTAGCTTTATCACCTTCCACCTTGGTTTCTTTGGCATCCATATTCTTCTTCGCATCCATAGCCTCCTCGGCATTCATAATCTTGGCCGCTTTTCCCATCAGATCTGACATGGTTCTAGGTGGATCTTTGGCCAAAGTGTAGTACAACTTGTTGGGCAGTAGTCCACTCATCAAGGCGGTAATTGCTGTCTTTTTCTCGTAATCAATGACTTCGAGTTTCTCGTTATTAAAACGAGTTATGTAATCTCTGGTACTTTCACCAGCTTTTTGTCTAACACTTAACAAATGCGCTACTCGTTTAACTAGCTTTGCCCCAAAACAGAAATTCCCAATGAATAACTCGGCCAGTTGGAAAAAGGTTGAGATCTTACCCCGAGGAAGATTATTATACCATATATGAGCAGATCCGGTAAGAGTTCCCGAGAATGCTTTGCATCTCATCTCATTTGGAACAGAATAGATGTCGACTGCAGCTTGGTATTGTTCTATATGAAGGACAGGTTTGGTCTTTTCATCATATTTGGGGGTCATAACAGGTGCTTTGAACTTTGATGGTGTTGGAAAATCTACAATGGCCTGGACAAAAGGTGTTCCTTGAACAACAGTTCATTGTAAAGGGTTCTTGGCTTTAGCCATTTCCCCTAATCTATCCTCCAGCCTCTGAAGAGAGCCTTTCCACGCATCGTTTCCTTTCTCGGGCCTGTTGGTTCGAGCAACTGATCGCGTTGATGTGGCTTCCTGTGATCTATCTTGACGAGCAGCTGGTCGCGACTGGGCAGATCCTTCCCTTAAGTTTGATGGTCATCGAAAACTCCTCGATATGGTTCTAAGAGGACTTTTGCTCCTCCTAAGACCTAATCGATCAAAAGGAGATACTCTGCTTAATCTTTCTAGCGCACTAGTCCTTTTTGGAGAGAGAGTGATACGTTGTTCAGTATCTGTGGCTCGTACCGATGAAGTTCGTCCAGGTTGATAAGAAAAATCCTCAGACTTCTCAATACGATATGAATCGGTACGCCTAGTACGCGAAGAAAGTAAACGGGTATTTCGTTGAATACTTCGCGGTCCTGAATGGGTTGGTGCACCGCCATTGAGGGTTTGTATGAGTTGTCGCACAGTTTCTTTCATGACCGTCTGGCCCTGGATCAGATTTGTCATTATTCCAGCCAGATCTGGAATATTGGGCGGAGCAGATGGATTTGGAGGGCTTCTAGCGTTTCGATTGCTGGGTTCTGGAATATCAGCCATTTGTGATGAATTATTTTTGATGAAAAATGATATTACCAGTCGTTTCCCACAGACGACGCTGTTGATGTAAAAAATTAGATTATATCTAATTATTTAATCACAGATAAAATAAGGTGAGACAAAGAAATTTTAAAGTGGTTCAGCCTTATAAGAATGACCTACGTCCACTGTTTCTGTTATTACTGACTGTTTGGGAATTCTCGATTACAAGTTTTATTAAGAAATTCCGGTCGCCTTACAATGAGGATAATACAATGTATTTATAGCCCTAAGGCTGTAATGTGAAAGGGTAATACATTCAATGCCCCTTAAGCGTATACATCTGTATGATAATAATAAGCATTTAATGCGCAGTCAATCTGTTGGTTATCCTGCTATTAATGCTTTGTTCGAGGTGCAGCTCGGACCGCCTAAGCTGCTCGAACTGCCTAAGCTCCTCGGTACTCAAAAGTTCTTGTTGGTCGGAGCGTCTGAGTTGATCCGGGAAGCAGAGTTCCTCGTTGCAGTATGGTTCCTCGGAGTCAAGGTGTTGTTCGGAAGTGTTTGTTGTTGCCACGCAGATTGCCACATGTCTTCACTCAATTGAGCCATGTCAGCAGACTAAATTTGGTATCAACACTCTCTTTAACATTTTCTTCAAGTCTCACCATGAATGAAATCTCACTGATGCACTCGTTACAAGAAGATCCATCCTCACTCTCACTATTCGAATCACTAAGAGAAGATTTTCAAGTCTCTTTAAACGTGTTGGGAACACATTCATATGATGACCAATACCAACACAACCAAAGAATTTACCCTCATCTTTGGGCTTTACTTTCTTGATATATCATTTCTCACCATGTAAGTGAGTAGAGTAGATTTAGGGAAGTAAAGCATCTTGCGTATTTTATACTTGAGCGACACTATTGTGCCTACATATCCATATCTTTTCGGAATCAAAGTTAGCATAGTTCATTATTCCGCACGATTAGTCGAAAAGAACTCAGTTTTAGAGGTTTTGGTGTGCGAGGGGTGTCGAATCGGGCTAATCGCCTCGAAACTTGAATATAACGTATAAAACTTGTAATGTACCTTAAGGTTCCAATTATCACTATGAAATTTGAGATAAAGCTCTTGGAAATTTGTGTGTAAGAAGAGTTAGAATTTATCTCCTAAAACTTGCCCTCCCAAAATCATCCTTGTTTCAAATAAGGAGGAACCCTCTTTTTATAGCCAAAATATCCCAAGTGGGCTTGGCGCATGTCATCATTTCTATGGAACCAAGTGTCCAAATATTAATGGTGACATTTGTCATAATATTTGTGGTGGTATTTCAGATAATTCGTTTAAATCCTTAGTAGATTATGTCTAGTTTAATCCATCAAAATCGGAGTATACACGATAAATTAGTCGCGCGAACTAATATATTAGTCCATGTATCGCCCCAATTTTAATAATGCTTGATAAATCATTAACCGCCTTTTTGTTAAATTTGCGGGGTTTATTTAGTGAATCCCATTCTGCATTTTCCCTCTCGTACGCATAGTTGGTGTGTTAATGCTTTAGCTGAGACATATGAACTATGTGTACGAAATATCATTTAGCATATTTCAACTATCTAAATATCATGTGATCACGTTTGATCTATAGCGTGCATATATGCTCATATACCATTTCCTTGATTGCATATGGTTTTGAAGGATATCTTTGGTGCCCCCTACTTTTGATTTGGAGGATTATTTAGGGGATTGTCCCCACTCCTCTCAATTTAACATGTCTCCACAATTTTATTGTGGTTTGTTAGAAAATTTTGAATAACTGACTGGCTGAGCGTACTTATTTGGGCAACCATTTGGAGCTTAATATGGTGCGTTTGAATTTAAAACCAATAGCAAATTATGGAATTGAAATTTTATATTAGCCACTTGTACTTATCCAAGGAATCAATCGGTGCTTATCATAGTACACTTGAACTTGGCACCAATTGAAAATAATGGGATTGGATTTTTCTATATTGGCCAAGTGTACATCTCCGTGCAACCATTGGGTGCTTATCATAGTACACTTGGACTTGGCACTAACAAAAATTTATGGGATCGAAATTTTATATTGGCCAACTGTACTTATCCGAGAAACCATTTAGTTGTTATTAAAGTACACTTAAACTTGGCACCAATTGTAATTTATGGGATTTAAATTTCATATTGGCCAAGTGTACTTATCCGAGCAACTATTTGGTGCTTATCATAGTACGCTTGTACTTGCACCCTCAGAATTATAATGCACCACTTTGGGCGACTTACCACGATGTTGGTAAGGTTCCTCAAAAGTGGCGGATCCAGAAATGTGAGTAAAAGGGGGCCAAATAATATATATCAATTTTTGTGGGGGACAAAACTATAAATATATAATTTCTTTCACAAAAATTTAAAACTATAGGTTTAAAATTTGAATTTCTTATAAATTTGGGGGGGGGGGGGGGGGGGGGTAAGGCCACCCCTCATCCCCCCTTGGATCCGCCTCTAACTATAATGCACCACTTTGGACAACCTACCACAATAATGGTAATGCTTCTCATAACTATAATGCACCACTATGGGCGAGTTACCACAATGCTGCTAAGGTTTATCTGTGAACTCGTTATCCATCCTCTAGGTTTTATGGGAAATTGTTTGCCCCCTATCGCTTTGCTGGTTATAATTCCATATAGTTAGTGCATTATATGGGTCGACCGGTGGCTACACCGAACAACTATGATGCTTTTTCTGGAGATGCCTCATATTTTGAGGCCAGATCTGAGCATTCTTATCATTCGGGTTCATGTCTAACTAAAATGGTACATCATATAGTACTTCCCCTATTTTACTTTATTTTATCAAGGTAAAGAAAAGTAAATGAGAATTCATATCTCAGTTACGGATCCATCTAAGAGATTAAAGCATTTAAATACATTGCCTGTAGTATTATCTCAAATCTAAAAATCTCTGAGCATTTGGCTTCGACGTCTGTAAGGCCCATCATAATTGCTCAATATTGATTTGATTGTTTGCGTTCAATATCTACAAAGATAAAAAAATCATCTCTGATTCTGGAACAAAACCATTAGTAACTTGTGAGACATATGTATTATAATTCCTTATATAATCACATAGGGGATATATTTTCCCCTTTATTTCATTTTATGTCACTAGAATAAAATAAACTCAAAAGTGTGAATCTTTAAACGAGGAATCGTAAAATGTTTTCTCCTATACAGTTTCATGATGTCGGTTTTGATATGATACAATATTCAGCTCATGTTTTTTTAATCTGATTTTTTATAGAATAAAATGACAAAGTGTAGGCATATCATGTGATAATCTATTGATGTCATGCCTCTATTATTTTATCAAAGATGAGAAAACTAAAAATTCTTTTGGGTCTTTTTAATCATATCTAAAATAACATAGTGATTAAGCATGATGGGTCACCTTGAGGGGAATCATAAATATCAAATTTGAATTTTCATGTAATTAAAATAGTGATGTGAATAAATAATATTTTAAAATAAGTCGAATACAAGGTTTATCACAAAGTGAATCACAATGGTGAATCAAAAAGTGGGACATAGTGATAACAAGTTTTGTGATTTCTCTACGAAAGTGGTTTAGTGATTTCACTATGAACCATAATCGTGTTTGCGCGAAAGGTTTCTCTGAGTTGCCATGAGTGAGGTCGCGCAGAAGATTGTTCCGAGTAACCATGACTGAGGTTACGCAGAGGGTTGATCCACGGAATCATGACTGAGGTTGTGCGAATTTCGATGGTTACTCGAATAAAGAAGGTATTATGATGAAGTTTGCACCATGAGTATGTTCGTGTTTCCTCTATTCGATTTCTTCAAGTCTTCTAGACTTAAGGTTATTTTCCCCAAGTTTATTGACTTTTAAGGTCACTCCTTAAGGTAGTTCACTAAGGTTATTCTAAAATATTATTTTTCCATGGTTGTCCTAAAAAAAGTTCATTTTTGATAAGCTAGTTCAAGCACACGCATTTATTATTTTGAGTTCACTCTTTAAATGGTCTCACTTGAGCCAACATAAATATTCATATAATTTCAAGGGATATACGAATTTTCCATAAATTTATCTATTTTTTATGAACTTATAAATATCATTAACATATATATTTTTTTAATTTTGCGCATGCGATGCATTCCAAAACTCCTAAGGGTCCGTTTGGTTACCCTTATTTTGCATGCAAATGGCAATTAAGTTGGCAAATGGGGTATTTGCCTATAATTTGGTGTGTTTGGTACAAAAATTTACCTACAAGTTATTTTCCAATGTACAACACCTCCTATGAATAAGATATTGACAAACTTTGCTTACCTATTTGAGTGAGAAATATTTGCCAACAAATTTGGTAACTTCTTAAAAACTTTTAATATTTTAAAAAACAATTTAAAAATTGTTTTAAATAATTAAATTGTAATGTTTTAAAAACTCATTTTAATATTATAAAAAATTGTTGAGAAAATATCTTATAATTTTTTTTAAAAACCGTATTATAAAAATATTGTAAAAACTGTTTTTAACATTTTTAAAAACTCTTTTGGATATATTATAAAAAATGTTTTAAAATTTTAAAAAATAATTTTGAAACTGTTTTAAATTGTTAAAAAAACTGTTTTGTAATGTTTTAAAAACTTTTTTTAATATTATAAAAATTGTTGAGAAAATGTTTTACAAATTTAAAAAAAATCATAATATAAAAATATTGTAAAAACTGATGTGAATACATTATAAAAACTGTTTTAAAGTTCAAAAAAAATTCAAAACTATATTAAATTGTTAAAAAACTGTTATGAATATTTAAAAACTATTTTTTAATGTTTTAAAAACCGTTTTAATATTATTAAAAATTATTAAGAAAAACTTTAAAACTGTTTTAAATTGTTTTTATTGTAAAAATTATTTTTTCCTAACACATTTTTTTTCGTAACATATTTAAAAACTGGGTTAAAGAAACATTTTTTGTATATAATCTTTTACTTTTTTAACAAATAAATATGGGAAGTAAAAAGAAAAGAAAAACAGTTTTTTATTAAATAAAACTTGGGACAAAAATAAAAATAAAAAACTTTTTATTTTTATTTTTATATATGATAACATTGACGAAAATGTATTATTAAAATATTTTGTCTAAAAAAGTTGTTTTACTTCATTTGATGTTTGATAGACTAATGTGGAAAAAAAATATTTGTCATGATAAAATTACCTAGATAAAATTTACCTTGCAAAGGACAATTTTTGCCATGTCAATCATATGGACCCTAATTTTTTAATAAGAAAGTGGGGCTACTTTGGTACGAAGATATATAGTGAAGAGGAATGCTAAAGGCACCGGCTTCAATCCATCGGATTAGCCAACCAGTTGAGGTGGCTGCTGAGGTAGCACCACTCACCCACCAGTTTTAATAGATGCGATTGTTTCTTTCTATGGGAAAAAAAAAAAGGAATGCTTTTACAAAAAAAAAAACAGTTTTAACAATAACAACAAAAAGAAAATTAACGAAAATATTTTTATAGCAAAATACATTTTTAAACTAGTTTTAACACACACAAAAACATTTTTTAGCAAAAAAAAACAGTTTTGACCGAAAAATAAAAAACAATTTTTGTCCAAATAAAAAACTGTTTAACAAAGAAAAAAAGTTTAAAAATGTCAACATCAATTTTTTTCATAAAATGACATTTGATTGGAAAATCAAAAACAATTTTTTTATGCCGACTCATGATTTTTATGTATCGATCGCGACAATAGTTATTGTCGTTGGGGCAGACCCACATTCATAAGACAATAATCAATCGCAACACGTTATGTCAGCATGTCGCAACCGACACATGATTTGTTAGTGCCGCTGGCACAGACCCATATCCATTAAATGATGCAAATTCGCGCCAACGACAATAACCGATCATTGATGTATATTTCAACGTATATTTTTTGACATATATTTATATATAGCGTGTATTTAACATATAGATTTTAGCCAAAAAAATATTTAATGTGTATATATAAATACACTCTAAAATATATACGTTAAATATACGTATATTTAAAACGTATAGTTTTTAGCAAAAAAAAAATTTAATATTTTTTAAAATCGATTTGTTAGTGTCGCTGGCGCAGACCCACATCCATTAAATGACACAGATCCGCGCCAACGACAATAATTGATCGTTGATGTATATTTTAACTTATATTTCGGCAGATTTGATAGGTACCAGATGGATTTTCAAGAATAAAATGGATGAAAATGGTACCATAATCAGAAACAAGGCTAGGTTGGTCGCTTAAGGCTACACACAGATAGAAGGTGTAGACTTTGGGGAGACATTTCCTCCTGTTGCGAGGATTGAGTTCGTCCGCTTACTACTCGCCATCGCATGTCATCTGCGCTTAAATTATATCAGATGGATGTCAAGAGTTCCTTTCTAAATGGAATTCTACAGGAGGAGGTTTATGTGGAACTACCAAAAGGGTTTGAAGACCCTAAGCACCCGGAGTATGTCTATTATCTGAGGAAAGCCTTTTATGGTTTGAATAAAGCACCTCGTGCTTGGTACGAGAGACTTACTTCCTATCTCTTAGCCCGTGGCTTCAAGAGAGGGGGAGTTGATATGACATTGTTCGTCAGGAGAGATGACGGTGCTATTTTGGTTGCCCAGGTTTATGTGGATGACATAGTCTTTGGATCCACGTGCTCCCAACATGCTCACCACTTGGAGGAGGAGATGAAAAGTGAGTTTGAGGTGAGCTTACTTTCTTCCTTGGTTTCCAGGTTCGTCAGCTAGAGGATGGGATGTTCATCTCCCAATCTAAGTATGCAAGAGACCTAGTGAAGAAATTTGGGTTAGACTCCACTAAGCATGCTCGTACGGCTATGAGTACCACTACCAAGCTTAGTATGGACACTTTAGGCAAGTACATAACGTAAACCTTGTATCAGAGTATGATAGGTAGTCTTCTCTACTTGACTTCCAATCGTCCCGTTATCGACTTTAGTGTTGGAGTCTGTGCGCGATATCAGGCATCCCCGAAAGAGTCACATTTACTTAATCTAAAACGTATTATTAAATACGTGAGTGGGACTATCGCATACGGAATTTGGTATTCCTTTGATACCAATGACCGTTTGTCTGCTTATTTCGATGCCGATTGGGCCGGGGAAGTAGATGGTTGTAGGAGCACTTCTGGTGGGTGTTTTTATTTTGGTTCTGCTCTTGTCTCCTGGATGAGCAAGAAGCAAAATTCCATTTCCTTTTCCACTGTGTAGGCTGAGTACATCACCGCCGGGAGTTGTTGCACGCAACTCTTGTGGATGAAGCAGATGCTGGAGGATTATGGGATTTTACAAGACACCATGACTATTTCCTGTGATAACACGAGTGCCATACACATATCCCGCAATCCAGTCCAGCATTTGCTCACAAAGCACATCAGGATACGCGAGCACTTTATATGTCAGTTAGTTGAGGAGAAAGTCGTATCCCTGACTTTCGTACCCACCGACAGTCAGTTAGCCGATATTTTAACAAAACCTTTAGATGCCCTTAGATTTGAGAGTCTTAGGAAGTCTTTGGGAATTTGCACAGTTGACAGATGGGTTGGTCTTTGTCTAGGATAGGATGTTTTTTCATGTTCATATCACATGCTTCCTATTGCTAGTTTATTTTATATGTATTATTGTTTTGTTGTACAACTTTTTATTTATTCTTTTGAGAAATCCAAAAAGATTTTCTCTTTATAAAAATTTTAAAAAAAAAACTCAAAAAGATTTTTGTATTTTATTTACACCTTTTATGGATGAGCATTTAAGATACCCAAGTCACAACTTCATTCCATTTATCCATGTGACTCTTTGATAGAGATTTGAGACGCTACAACATTTCATCCATGTGCTTTACATTGTTTGGAGTCCTTGAGATGTGATTAGTGATATTTTTCTACATGTTTGACTCCTATCTCCTTTATTGCACATATGCACGGATATATTTGTTTATTGTACTTGTCTATCACATATTGGCTTGAGTGTTTCCATCTCAATTTTGTCTACACAACTAACAATATGCGATAAAACTTGACATGATTGGAATGCATGTAAAAACCGTTTTGGTGAGACTGTGTGTTTATTGGAAAACGGGGAAGGGTTGCGAAGGTTCATTTAGCCTTTGCGATTCTAAGCCACCATTAATAAGGACCTACAAAATTGAGGAATTTTATTATCCGAGGTCCAAAGAGGTCAAAAGAGCCCGAAAAATTTAAAGGCAATAAAAAACAATACATGCCAAATATGGCCCACTAGGTTTCATCATCAATTCTCCAAAGTTTGAGAATTTAGCTTACTTCTAAAAGAAAATATTTATGAGGGAGTTTGGTTGGAGAATTTAAACGGGTTTGCACTTCCTTGAAAGTCCTGAAAAAGCATTAAATCGTTTTGGACGTTATTGGTGTGGAAATCACTTTGAGCTTTGATTTGTTGATTTGATTGAGTCAATATCTCATATTTCCACCTTTTTACACCAAAGGATGATTTTGAGTTCATTCATTAGGAGTATCCAATATTCATCGTGCACATATGTCATGTTTGTATGCATTGATTTTCCTATTGAATTTGATCACACCCCTAGATTTTCGCTATCGTTGACTTGGTTGTTTTGTGTTTGTTCTTGGTGTGATTTTTGTTTGAAAAATTTGACAAATTTCAAAAATAGTAGTTTATTCCTTGTGACCCCAGCTTTTCTTGTTTGATTTATTCTTCTCTTTGTCTATTTGGGGACATCATAAAAAGGGGGAGAAGGAATTATCATTATCATTTTATGGGGGAGTTATGAGTTTTGAAATTTGATAAAGTATGTTTTCATCATAATCTGGTATTTATGTTTATCTTATTTCAAACTCGATATGTCACTTGGTATTTGCTTTATCTCATGTGTGTAGGTACTACTTTGATGATATCTGAATTGCACACCCTAATGAGTAAAGCGTTGAGATTCCTGGAGCTTCGATGAAGAGCAAACGATGAAGTCTTATTCATTTGTACCTTTTCAGTTTTGGGTTTGTATAGGCAATTTAATATTTGATAATTCGGATATTTTTTATGTTTGTACCGGCATTGACATAGGGGGGGATTTGTAAGGATAGTTTTGTCCATTTCTATTTATATGTCATACGCCGTTACATCGTTGAAGAAATTCCAGAACGCATCTTCATCAACGGTTCCGAATATCAAAGCATTCATGGAATCAAGTTTTCTGCAGCCAGACCGATTCGCCTATTTTATAAAGGAACCGGTTCGCCCCAAACCGATCCGCCATGTTTGGAAAAAGAACCGGTCCGCCTCCAGACCGATCCGCCTCAAGACAGACCGGTCCGCTATGCTGCAAACCAGTAGACCCTGGACCAATTGCGAACCGAAGAGACCCTTTTCAAAAACAAACCGATCCGGTATCGGACCGGTCTGGATCAGAAGCGGACCGGTCCGCCTAAGATAAAATCGTGCAGATCGTGTTCAGATTTTTTAGGGCCGGTTTTTCTTTTATAAACCAACTTCGGGGATTTGTTTAGCAAGACTTTTATAGACAATTTTCAAAGTCCAAAATACTCTAAGTCTTCACCTTTGTGAGTCCCAAGACTCAAGTTTTGGTTCACACAACTTTTCAAACCTTTGTGAATCTGTGTGCAACCTAAGAACACATTCGTGTGTCTGTTCATGCCCTTGTGGAGAAGATCGTTCTCCTTCTTCATTGCTTCTTTCCTGGAAAGGGAAACTTCCAGCCGCCGACTACAGATCCGACGCCTGCGGGTAATTCTATGTCACTGTATTTTCATTGTATTCCAAGAAATTGTATGTTACAATATTGTAATAAAAATAAATGGTTTTGCCCCTTTGGGGGATTTTTCGTCACATGTGTGTGTTTGAATGTTCTTGCTTGTTTCATCATCTTATTCAATCACACCTAGATGCATGTTTAGGACTTAATTGATAAAAACTGTGTTTAATTAAATAATATCTCTATTTGAATGCACGCGCACTCTTTTCAAAATTGAAACCCTAGATTTTTAACCCTTATTTTGATGAGTTTTGTTCAAGAAAAAAAGAGGAGGGGGGTGCTCATTTTTTTTTTTTTGGGGGGGGGGGGGGGGTTGGGGTTGCCGAAAATTGCTTTTTTTGGGGTGGGTGATGGGGGGTGAGGAAGTGGAGGCTAAGGGTTTTGGGGGCGTGGGGGGGGGGGGGTAAGAGAGGGTTTTTTCTTGCTTTGGTCGGTAGAGAAAGATACTAGTGTGAGTGAGAGATAAGAAGAGAGGAAGAGAAGAAGAGTGAGAGAAAAAAGTGGGTGAGAGAAATGATAGAGTTAGTATTAGAAGAATATAATAAGTAAATGGGTTGGGCTGGGTTTGGGTTGAGTTGGGTTATGATGGTGGGTTTATTGTGTGGGTTTATTTTTTAGTGAGTGGATGGGTTATTATGTTGTTGTTGGCTTTAGTGTATGAGCTTATTTTAAATAGAACAAATTTATTTTTGGGGGCCTTTTTTTAAGTGATAACTCTAATTTTTTTCATAAGTAATTTTTTAGGGGGCCTTGTTTTTTACAACTATTTTTTTAAAACTAATTTTTTTTATACCTAATTTTTTTATACCTACAATTTTTTTTCCCCGGAAGGGGCCCTAATTAATCGGGGCCCCTAGGCGGCTGCCTAATCCGCCTATGCCTAGAGTCGGGCCTGTCAATAATCTTCGATGTTGAGTCATTTTGACATCTATGTTGCCGTAAAATATTGTATGGCTTAGCTGGAGTGACTAAGTCTCCTCGGAGCGATCAGAGCAATGAAGCATCCTAGTTGGGTATTAAAACGAGTTTTTTCGGAGTTTGTTTCTTCGATTTCTATCCAATATCCGTCAGATAAATTCATGGTGATTTCTTGATGGAGGAGCGAGTGTGTATCAACTCCGGGTGTACACGGTACGGTTTGGTCGCGGTACGGTTTGGTCGGTAAATAGTAGATACTAATATCAAAATCAAATTCTGGATGGTAAAATCAAATCGTACCAGTTTACCACCCGGTACACCAAAATCAATACCAAAATCAAATCGGCTGGTATTTTGTTTTTTTTATAATTTCAATTTTTTTTTGGTTTTGGTAAATTTTGGTTTTTTCTGGTTTCGGTAAATTCTGGTTTTCTCTGGTTTCTGATTTCGTTTTTTGTTTTGTTTCGGTAAACAATACTAAAAGCCCTAAAAACCAAAAACAAACCAACCAACTTTTTTAAATATTAAAACCAAAACCAAAACCAACTTTTTTCTGGTTTCGGTAATTTTGGTAATTTCTGTACGTTTTTTTCTTGTTTCGGTAAATTCGGTACGGTAGTACGGTTTTTTCTGGTTTCGATAAGTTCGGTACGGTAATTTCGATAAATCAATTTTTTAAATATTAAAAGCAAAACCAGCCAAATTTTTTTCGATAATTTCGATTTCGGTAAGACCGATTTCTGGTATTTTAATATATGAAACCAAAACCATTTTTTCGGACCAAAATGGTACGATACGGTAAAAACCCGTACCGCTTCCACCCCTAGTACCAACCTGTATAGTGGGTTTTCTCGAGGGAACACGAATATGGGGTTTTTCTTATTTTGGTTCAAACAAATATGGATCAGCGTATGTGTTTAATATTTATTAATGACGTGGCCTCTTTTCATTCAAAAGAAAAAAAATAAGAATAAAATAAGATTTAGATAGGACAACAAGATTCAACTACCCCAAATGTATTCTCAGGCAACTTTCGGCGACGTCAGACAAATCAAATCTCAAAACATCTATAATATTTTAAGGTAATGCTACAAACACCAACTCCCAATACCAATTCAATACCGATTGTGCTTTAAATGCATTGTACCATAATGGGACCCACACTTTAGTACATGAGACCCACACTTTGGTACAATCATTTTAAGCACATTCGGTACTTGATTGGTACTAAGAGTAGGTGTATGTATCATTATTCAATTTTTTAACATGCAAAGAGATACATCACCTTCGGTGTTTGTAGACATTAAATTGAAATTAGATATTTCTAAATTTTGACAATACACAAGTTTTCTTTGAAACAAGAAATTTTGAAAACTACACGACAAAACGAAATAATACGGAACGAAATTAACACGATTTATTGTATTCGGATCGTGTTCGGGTCTAAGTTATTAAGTTTGCTATCGTGACGTGTCGTATTCGTGTTTAATTTTGGTCACAAAATTGATCCGAATTGGACCGGTTAAAGACATGATAGTAACCTCGTTAAGACACATTCTAAATCCGATTGAAAATCCATTATTGACTCGTTATTAACCCAATAAAGACCCATTAAAAAAATAAAAGGGTTTTATTAAAAAGCCTAATCCACAAAACATTTCAACTCTATTTACCACAAAACAAAATAAACCCTAGCCTAGCACAAAACATTTCTAACTCCACCAAAAATATCTCGGTTGTTCTTTCTTCTCCACAAAACCTCTCGACTATTCCTCTCCGATTTTCGGTGTCGGTCTGTTCTTGGTGGTTCCTCTCCCATTTCATGTTTAGGCCCCGATCTGTCCTCGGAGGTGCTATTCTCCCATTTTCGGTGGTGCTCTCCCATTTTCGGTGTTATTCTCCCATTTTCGGTGCTCTCCCATTTCTTGCATTGTTCTCTCATTTGCGGTGCTCTCTCTTTTCATGCCGTGTTGTGTCATGTCAATCGTGTTGTGACAATCGTGTTGTGTTAATGGGTTTTAATCAAATACAAATTTTAAATCGTGTCCTTTCGTGTCGTGGCCTTTCGTGCATGTTAGAAGCGAGTCGTATTCAGGTTATGAAAAAATAATATGACCTCATGTCGTATCGTGTTCGTGTCGCTACAAAATATTTGGTGGCGTGTCGGGTTGGTCTTGAACCCGACCCAATAACACGATTTGTCACCCACGTGTATTTATATGAGAGTAGCTCTTTATAAATATTATGATCATATCAAATCTTGTTTTGTCAAATCAGTAGTAAGGAAATAAAGAAAAAGGTTATAGCCCCACGCATTTTGGTCAGCCAAAAAACTGCCAACCTTTGTAGAGTTATACTTTATCAATAAAGTTTTGAAATGATAAATGTTAAATATTGGAGGTAGTACACATATTTCTACATACAACCCAGAAAATCGACAAAGCGGGAATTCATCCCTAATGTCTCATACTTGAATATTTAATGGATATGTGAACAAACTGTGTTTTTTTGGCAATATTAAAAATATACAATGTTGGGATAAATGCTTAAACAACTGATTTTTTCAACATGTGATCTATAAAAATATTCATGAACTTTAAAGGTTTTACCCACAAAGTTTATCCAATAGTATACATAACCTCCTGTAAAGTCACTCTTGTCTAAAATATAATTTTAAATGGAAGTCTCAGCTAATGTTTACATATAAATTTATCATACGAAGTTTTTTTTATGTAAATCATTAGAGATAACAAATAAAAACTAGGTTCTTACCAGAAATAGAGTTGAAGATTTCTCTCATGAATGTTGGAGAAGAGTGTTGTTTTCTCAAACACTTTCCTCCATTTTCGTTTGCTTTTTCGAAAGAGAATGAGGCGTAAGATGATAAAAATTGTGAATAACTCCCTAGCAGGGTATCCAGATGTAAGAGAGTAGTGTAGATTGGGTAAGTAACACATCTAGTGTATTTTAGACTTGAGTAACATTATTGCGCCTACGTATCTGTCTCTTTGCGAAATCAAAGTCAGCATAGTTTGGGGGTCCGTAAGATTCATGGGAAAAATTCGGTTTTGGAGGTTTTGGTGTGCGAGGGGTGCCAAATTGGGTTGACCACCTCTAAAGTTGAATATATCTTATAAAACTCATAATGTAACTCAAGAATCCTCTTATCACTATGAAACTTGTGATGAAGCTCTTGGAAATTTGTTGGGGAAAAAGAGTTAGAATTTTTCTCCTAAAACTTGCCCCCCAATATCCTCCTCCTTTCAAATGAGGAGGACCCTATTTTTATAGTCAAAATATCCAAGTGGGCTTATCACATGTCATTTTTTCTATGGAATCAAGTGTCCAAATATTTATGGTGCCACTTCTCATAATATTTGTGGTGGTATTTCAGATAATTTGTTTAAATCGTTACTAGTGTATTGTCTAGTTTAATCCATCAAACTCGGAGTATAAAAGATATATTAGTCGCGTGTAATAATATCTCAGTCCATGTAGAGCTCGAATTTTAGTAAAGCTTGATAAATCATTAAACCTTATTTTATCATATCCACAGGTTTCTATTTAGTTAAGCCCATTCACACACTAAATGAGTCGTGTTTGGTAAATTTATAAGATTTAGTTTCAACCTTGCGATTATTTTTGTAAAATTTACTAAACCTTATCACAAATAAATTCATATATACTTTAATATTCTCCTTTGATTTCTCACCATCTCTCACTAAATTTCTCTCAATAGAATCAACAATAAAAGCTAAGTCCTTTTATTGGTTCTTCAATAACAACTTTATACTCTTGATCATAAATTTGAAGTGATGCAACTAACTCTTCTAGGCTACACATGTCCATGTACAAACTTCATTCAAGATGGAAACCTTAGTAACAAACCTCTTGGCTAAGGTTCCAAGGAGCTTTTTCACAACTTTATTTTTTGGAATCTTTTAACCTAAATTGAATAATTCATTCACCACTTTCATTAACCATGGGTAATAGTCATTGAATAACTTACTATTATCCATTCACATAGTTTCACATTTGGTAATGATGTTTTATAACTTCGCTCTCTTCACACTCGAAGTACCGTCATGTGTAATTCTCAATATATACTACGCTTCCTTAGATTGTTCAAAAATTCAAATAAGATTGTACTCTTGAGTACTCATTGAACCAAAAAGTCCATTTAATGCAATCGAATTGAAGTTACAATCCACAAATTTAGCATCTAACCACAAAACTCTTAGTTTTTTTAACTCTCACACCATGTTCTTCAATGGTAGGTTATATTCAACCTTCCTCAAGTCTCATCCACACTCTCTCATATTTAGATATAAGGTGAGAATGCATTTTACCCTTCTGATGGCTATAGTTAGATCTATCAAAATAAGGAGGATGATTCATGGAACTTGATTATCTAAATTAATCCATCAAGTAAACAAACAAATATAATAGAAATTCACAAACAATTAAATATATGATAAATCAACCAAAACCAAACACACAACAAGATCTTCTCCAACATATTAATGTAAACAAAGTTAGAAGCATGCTCTGGTACTAATTGAAGATGTGTTCTTATACAAAAAGTGATCAATCTAAAACAAACCTAGAGGGGGCGGGAGGAGGGGGGAATGGGGTTAATAGCATAACATGATCAATTTTTAATTTTAAACAAGTTTGTATGAAAATCATATTATCCTAGCACTCTAATTAACTAAGTAATGTGATATGTGTCTCGAATTAATCACACAAAAAGATTAATTTGGTAGATTTACAGAGAATAAATAGAAATCAACACTTAATTTAAATTTTAACCAATTACACTAGATCTAACATGTATCTACGTCTAGTGTTTGATCAAACTGTGCAATTTAATGAATAATAATCACAAACAATCCACAAGAGATATGAATGAGGAAAAACCCCACTAAGGGGTAAAAAAACCTCAACAGATTAAAATTTCTATTGCTACTAGAAAAGAGTTTTAGACAAGTAAAAAGATACCTCTAACTCATGCCCTTACAAGTAGTTACCTACTGTGGCCATCCCGTTCTCCTCCCAGGGTCGGTGCTCACACGTGCGGGGAGGGAGAAAGAAGGTTTCGCATCCTTCCTCGGTGTGCTTCGATCGTCGTCAATTTGGGGTAACGTAAAGAGATAGAGTCTCCAGCCTATTTTGCACAAAACAGGCAAAAAAGATGTTGTCGCCTTGAGAGAACGACATCAAAGACATACTGATGCTTGCGAAACCAATTAATTCAGAGATTTGGGGGGACAAGTTACGGAATGAAAAGGTGTTAGGCATTCATACCTCCCTTTCGGTCTCTCATGGGCATATATTATTACTCTCCTTAATAACTCTGTGAAGTGTGTGCAAGTATATATAAATGGAGAGGGGAATCACTCGGCTCACGTCATGGATAAAGGCGGAGTGAGGTCATCCGTAGGAGTGTTTATAAAAATTAGAATTAAAAATATAATGTGTGCCCTTATCGTGATATCGATCATTATGGTGAAACGATAATATGTGTTAGATAAAGCGCTAACATGAATCGCAAGTATAATATATTAAAATAATATAAAAAATAAGAAAGGAGTACTCGCGTCTCGAGTTTTGAACCGAGATACCTACGTAGTCTAAAAAGGCATCAAAGTCCACGTATTTCACATGTAACACGAGGTGGGGTTTATCCCATAAATCCAACCGGTGTTTTTATTTAGATGTGTGTGTAGGAAAAAGATGTTTTGGTTTGAGAAGATGTGGTGAGAAATCCTGTTCCGAATCAGTTTTGTGGAGAAAATGGACCGTTCATTCGAACCGTAAGGCCAATTCCCTCAAGGGGTGGACCATTGGAAATGAAATTCCGTGCCCTTTGAAGATTCATTGAGATTTCACTAAGGCGAGGAAGTTGATTGGGGTCGAAACGGGGCCCGAGAGCACCCGGTGGCCTCCAGATCGATTTTTGATAGTAAAATGGACCGTTCATCCAAACTGTAAGGCAGATTTCAACACGGGATGGACTGTTGGAAATGGGATTCAGAGTCATTCAAAGATTTATTGATATTTCTCTCTGACGAGAAAATTGAATAAAATCAAATGGGGCTCGGGGGCATCCGATGGCCTCTAGATTGGTACTCGGAGTATGACATAGGGTTTATAGTGAAGGAGGAAGTTCTAGGGACGTAAGGATATACTTAGGAGGGTCCTAGAATATAGTGTATACAGAGACCCTCGACGGGTGAGCTTAGAATAAATGAAAGTTGTTGAATAGATACCACATGGATGTTCAGGAAAGAGTTCGATTTTGCGGACCAAAGAGAGATGATGATCAGTTCAGAGGGCCGTTGTCGATTATGAGGACATGAGGTTGTATTGGGGATAACCAATTCTGCAGGTCGTGGTCATTTCTGAGGACCTAAAGTTGAGGAAACCGACTCTGTGTGTTGAGGTCTATTCTAGGACCTAATTTCAAGGTCAATTATCAGGACCTAAAGATTGAGTATTCCGATTATACGGGTCAAGGTAAATTCTAAGGACCTAGATCTGAGAAGACCAATTTTGTGAATCAAGGTCAAATATGATGAGCTAAATTCAAAGAGACTGATTTTGTAGGCCGAGGTCAATTATAAAGACCTACAGTTTGAGGAGATTGATTTTGTAGGTTAAGGTCAATTTTGAGGACCTAAAGTTTAAGGGAGTCTAATTTTACGGGTCGATGTTAATTTTGAGGACCTACAATTTGAGGAGATTGATTTTGCGGGTTGAGGTCAATTATGAGGACCTATTGTTGTGACAAGACCAATTATGTGGGTCGAGGTAAATTTTGAGGACCTAAAGTTTGAGGAGACCGATTCTATGGGTCAAGATCAATTCTAAGGAGCTAAAGTTTGAGGAGATCAATTCTATGGGTCGAGGTCAATTCTGAGGACCTAAAGTTGAGGATATTGATTTTACAGGTCGAGTTTTGCAGGTCGAGGTTAATTCTTAGGACCTAAAGTTATAGCGCGGGGGATTCTCTCTTGTGAAAATTTTAAATTTCCATGAGGATGTAGATGCACTTATTATTTCACTGAGGGTTATGTTATTTTGAGACTTTACTAGGAAAAGACATCTGGCTGGGGATTATGTCCTTTTGAGATGAGATAACTTTACTAAAGATGAAATTCTTATGGTTGATGGATTGGGAGAAATTTTATTCTAGATATTTTGCTAGGAAATTGTGTAATCTATTGAGGAAGCATTTGATTTTGAGATTTGGGTTCTGTTGGGGATGACTTGAGGTTTTGGGATTCCGCTGGGGAATTGTAATGGACTTTGGGATGCGAGCGCAATATTTGTGGAATATGTTTAAGGTTTTATGTTGAGGGTAAGAGTGGAATATTAATCCAGTTGGGGATTTGGGGAGCTTAAATGGTTTTCTTTGGTGAAGAAATGTTTAGATACTTGTTTAGCATTTTTAGGGATTTTTCGAAGAATATTTGGATTTTTCTGGCATTTTTTGTACAAAATTTTAGGGTGTATATCGATTGGTATATTGTAGGGGTCTCCACTTGGCAATGACATGGACTCCTGGGCTTCCTTAGGAAGAGGAGCAAGCAAGTGCTGATCGGTATGAGTATGGGTCTATCGATCGGCATGCTATTTAGTCTCCTATAAAAAGGGGTGATCCCTCATTATTTCTCACATCATTCTGCATCTTCTGCTTCTTCTCTCTAATATCCATTTTAAGTCCTTCCTTATTCAAGACTTCAAATGGAAAGTTCTTCCAGTGAGGAATACAATGTCGAGTGGTTGAGTGTTGACGACTGGGTGGGCCTGGAGTGGCGAGCTAGGGTGCCCCTTACTTTGGGCAGTGAGAATGTTTTTGACTTATTTGAGCCAGTAACTGAGGATTTATTTGTTTTTTGTGAGACCTAACACCACCGTTCGTTTAGGGTGAGTAACCCTAATGGCTACGTAAGTATAGTGACCTTTGGCATTATTTTTTCCTTTTTTTTTCTTTTCTTTATTTTCTTGTGCTAATGAAATGGTATTTCTTTCTTTTTAGATTTGGAAGGCACTCCTTCAAGCACGAAGTCTAGGGGAAGACTGGGTTGAAGGATGTATGGGAGAACCTTTCGGTGGTGGTGCGCTTAGTAGTTACTTCTGTTGGCTTTGGTTGTCTGGCGCATGCTTTGGACGAGACGTCGTGGTCTACTACAGTTTTATGCTCATTGAAAGAGAGGTGGTTGGACACTACCCATACCGTTCACTTGGGTTTTGGGGATATGACTATGACTCCTAACGACATTCAACATCTTCTAGGGATAGATTGCAAGGGTGTGCAGATAAAGATGGACCATGCTGCAAAATTAATGCCAGAGGTGATTCATGCGTGTTTGGGGATGTGTCTATAGGGTAGTTTCTTTGGATTCTATCCGCATCTCTTCTCTTAGGGAGGTGTTCTTGAGTTGTAGGATTTATGACACTGACGGGCGACAGGTGAGACAGATGGCCCGATTATTTATTCTACTTTTGGTGGGTAGTTTCTTGGTGGCGACGAGTGGCGACGTCGTTCATCTCTTGTTTTTGCCATTTTTTACCGGGGAAGCCTGACTTTGGCGATCCTTTAATCTTCTTTGGATGCATTCAGGTGGCGCTGTCGGTAGACTTTTACCGGGGCCATATACCTTTTGGAGGTAGCTTTAGCACTTCTTTTCATGAATTTTCTTGTATTTTCCTTATGTTTCTTCTTTGTTGATTCATGTCCTTTTGCAGACATGATTCTATGAGGTGATTGGACTCAACGTGAGGTTGATAGCCCTTAAAGATGAGAATTTGGGGGACTTCTACCGAATGTACCGGTGGTGTAATTCCAACAGGCGGTCGAACCAGTCTTTATCCTTGGCAGCGGTACGACAGGCTCTGAACACGCTGACCAACGATCAGGTTATTCCTTTTTTATTTTGAATCCCTTTTGTCATTTTCTTTGTTTGCATAAATATTGATCTTTATTGGGAATTGCATGTGACCTTTTACCCCTAGGGGATGGCTCCTCGACACATGGAGGTAATGAGTATGCATGCACAGGTGCGATGGTTGATGGCGCATGAGTTCGAGTACTCCTGGTACCTAGGAGAAAGGGTTGTGCGATCAATAGTGGAGTATGAGGTGGCGGTCCCACCGGGGTTTCCCCCAATGTATATGAGGTAGGTTAGGGAGATGTTTATCTAGGCTAGGGCGAGGATGATAGTTGGCGAGGCTTATTCGCTCTACACAGACACGACGGTGAACTATGACTATATGGATTTTATGACGAACTAACTGATGCCTTACTACATTTATGATGTGGTGAACATGCCTCCACATCCTACGACTTTAGGCAGTGGTACAGTAGGCCAGTGGGATTTGCCCACAACATGGGTGGTACACCGTCGGCGGCGGCTGTGGCAATGGAGGCTCCACTTATTCAGGTCACTCCGCCCTCCTACAAGTTTTGGTTAACTAGAGGGGGATCATCTCGCACCTCCCTAATGCAACAGATTAAGGGTTAATGGGGATTACGGAGGACGTACTTCAACCTTAGGTATATTTTTCTACTTTGTCCCTTCAGGGTCATTCTTTGATCTTTACTGATTTATTTGCCTTTTTTCGGTTGCTTTGCTGGCGGCATGTTCGAGTGTCGACTACTTGGCTAAAGGATATCAAGGATTGGGTAGCCTCCATAACTTATTATAACAAGGACTCTATTCCTTCTTGTCTGTTTCTACCTGCTACCTCTAACGAGGGATCGGGCTCGAGGAGTGAAGTATATACAACTCCTTATAAGGGAAGCGAGTCCACCACAGGGATTGAGGATTTAGAGAGAGAGATAGAGAGATTACGGGTTCGAGCTGAGTCCCGTTGTGTTTCCATTTTTCTTTTACCTGAAAAAATGTAATCATGTAATGGCAGTATATATATGAAGAAGTTTTTTTTACTCATTCTTATTTTAATGACTTATTCTACATGCACTTTTTAATTTGTTACCGAGACTGTAAAAACGATAGGATATTTACTTATAAAGGAGATTAAATAATTCGAGGAAAAGACTTATGATGAGAAATTATGGATAAAAATGGATAAGTTAACATAAATAACCCGGGGGAATAAGGATTTATATTTTGAGTTATTTATTTAAAAGAAAAAATAAAGATGGGATTTTATAAAATAGAGGGGTTGCCGATCGGCATACCCCTTGTCCTACTTATTGGCATATGGGTCAAGTTAAACCACCCTAAGGCTTTGATTGCACTTTCCTACAGCTCAAAATGCTTTATAGGGTAGGAATTCATTCAAACTCCTCAAGTCTCTTATTTTTAGCCAAGCCTTTTATGTATAAAAGGGGAGGTAAGGGGGTGTAGTTTTTCATCCATTCTCACTTTCTCCTCCTTCGTGTTTCTTTCTTTATGCTCCATTATTTCACAAATGGCCCTTCTAATGCGCGCATAATTCTCTTCCTATTTCGAAAGACAAAAAGCCACGTGCTTATATTGAGAGGAGTGCGCTTGCGTTCAAATAAGGAAGTTATTTAATTAAACTTAGTTTTTATCAATTAAGTCCTAAACATGCATCTAGGTGTGATAGATGATGATAAAATCAAGCAGGAACATTCAAACACACACAAATGAGGAGAAATCCCCCAAAGGGGCAAAACCTTTTATTTTCACTATAATTTTGTAAGAAAATGGCTTACACGGATTACAATAAAAATACAGTGACATAGAAATACCCTCGGGTGTCTGTTCTTTTGTCGGCGGCTGGAACTATCCCTTTCCAGTAGGGCAGCAATGAAGAAGAGAACGACTTCCTCACAAATTACTCCAGATGAGTAAAAGATCCTCTTAAAGGTTTAAAGATTCACACACATATATGGGAACGGTTTTGTGAATCATAAAGGTTTAGAAAACCTTAAAAAGATGAAGTCTTATTCTGGATAGTTTTCGCAGAATTTTGAGATTGCAAAAAGACTTGAAAAACGTGTAGAAGGAGAACGGATATTTATACGAAAATCTAGGCGGTGGATCGTTCGAACGAGATAGCCATGTTCCTCGAACGAAGGACAAAAGTTGTTCGAATGATATCGCGCGACATGCCTATCTCGTGCGAACAACATTCAAAGTCGTTTAAGAGAGCTTGTCGTTCAAGGCACTTCGCTTCTACACTGAGAAAAAATTCTGCTTTTGATAAAAAATTAATCTAGACTTGAAAAATAATTTTCAAAAAATTTCCCAAATATCTATGCAAATATTTAAAGCTCTAATAAAACATTTTACCGATAAATCGTAGTGGAGTAGTGGGAATGAGCTGAGCAGCACGTCGCATGTAGCATGATGCACGTGAAGATAATGGATGCATTGAATTTGGATAAAGGCCATCGAGGTTGATCGTGTTAACGTGCCAAATGTAGCGGTATCGGACATACAAACTGTGATCTAGGAATAAACAGAAAATTCCTAGATTTTACCCCGGACATTTATAAAATTATGTCCTTACAAATCTCCCCCTATGTCTATGCCAGTACATACATAAAAAATCCGAATTATGCACTCAAATGACATACAAGATAATATCCCCATTAAACCCTCAAACTGAGAATACTAAATGACATGTCTTTCAAATCTTCATCTCTTCAAAAACTTCCAAAGCTTTTCTCATCAGGGTGTGCAATCCAATAAAGAACAATGTTGTACCTACACACATGAGATAAAGCAAATACTCATGACAAGCAACGGTTTAAAATATAATGATATGCAAAAATTAATGATCAATTATGCTTAATCAAATCATTCATAAATCAACCAGACACCAAAACAATTCTCCCCCATAATTCTTCTCCCCCTTTTTATGATGTCCCCAAATAGACAAATATGAGAAGCATAAATGAATGCACATGGAGAATGACACACGGGAATAAACTTCTATTTTTTTATTTTTTAAAAATTTTCACACATAGTATACAAAAAAGAATTACATTATGAAAGAATGCAAAAATAGCCAAGTCGATGATAGCGTAAATGTAGGGGTGTGATCAAATTCGATAAGAAAATCAAGGCATACAAACATGACATATGTGCACGATGGATATCGAATACTCCTAACGAATGAACTCAAAATCTTCCTTTGGTGTAAAAAGGTGGTAATATGAGACATTGACTCAATCAAATCAACAAATCAAAGCTCAAAGGGATTTCCACACCAATAATGTCCAAAACTATTTTATGTTTTTTCAGGACTTTCAAGGAAGTGCAAACCCGTTTATAGTCTCCAACCAAACTCCCTCAGATATATATTTTGAATGGAGGCGTTCTAAATTCTCAAACTTTGGAGAATTGATGGTGAAACCTAATGGCCCATATTTGGCATATATTGCTTTTTATTGCCTTTAATTTTTTTTCGAGCTCTTTTAACCTCTTTGGACCCCGGATAATAAAATTCCTCCATTTTTAGGTCCTTTTTAACGCTGGCTTAGAATCGCAAAGGCTAAATGAAACTTTCGCATCCCTTTCCCGTTGTCAAAGAAACACACAGTCTCACCAAAACGGTTTTTACATGCATTCCAATCTTGTTAAGTTTTATCGCATATTGTTAGTTGTATAGACAGAATTGAGATGGAAACATTCAAGTCAATATGTGATAGACAAGTACAATAATCAAATAAAGCCGTGAATGTGTGCAATAAAGGAGATAGGAGTCAAACATGTAGAAAGATATCACTAATCACATCTGAAAGACTCCAAACAATGTAAAGCACATGGATGAAATGATGTAGCGTCTCAAATCTCTATCAAACAGTCACATGGATAAATGGAATGAAATTGTGACTCGACTATCTTAAATGCTCATCCATAAAAGATGCAAATAAAATACAAAAATCTTTTTGTGTTTTTCTAAATTGTTTTTATAAAAATGAAAATCTTTTGGATTTTTCAAAAGAATAAATAAGTAGCTGTACAACAAGGCAATAATACATATAAAACAAACTAGCAATAGGAAGCATATGATATGAACATGATAAAGCATCCTATCCTAGACATAGACCAACCCCTCAGTCAACTGTAAAAATCCCCAAAGACTTCCTAAGACTCTCAAATCTAAGGGCATCTAAAGGTTTCATGAAAATATCGGCTAACTGACGGTCGGTGGGTACGAAACTGAGGGATACGACTTTCTCCTCAACTAATTGACGTATAAAGTGCTCACGTATCCTGATGTACTTTGTGCGTGAATGTTGGACTGGATTGCGGGATATGTGTATCGCACTTGTGTTATCACAGGAAATAGTCATGGTGTCCTATGAAATCCCATAATCCTCCAACATTTGCTTCATCCACAAGAGTTGCATGCAACAACTCCCAGCGACGATTTACTCAGCCTCCGCGGTGGACAAAGAGATGGAATTTTGCTTCTTGCTCATCCAGGAGACAAGAGCATAACCAAAATAGAAACACCCACCAGAAGTGCTCGTACGACCATCAACATCCCCGGACCAATCAGCATTCGAATAGGCGAACACACGATCATCGGTATCAAAGGAATACCAAATACCATATGAGAGAGTCCCATTCACGTATTTAATAATACGTTTTAGAGAAAATAAATGTGACTCTTTCGGGGACACCTGATATCGTCCACAGACTCCAACACTAAAGGCTATGTGAGGACGACTGGTAGTCATGTAGAGAAGACTACCTATCATACTCCGATATAAGGTTTGCTCTATGTCATTGCCTGAAGTGTCCTTACTAAGCTTGGTAGTGGTACTCATAGGCATACGTGCATGCTTAGCGGAGTCTAACCCAAATTTCTTCTCTAGGTCTCTAGCATATTTAGATTGGGAGATGAACATCCCATCCTCTAGCTGACGAACCTGGAGACCAAGGAAGAAAGTAAGCTCACCAACCATGCTCATCTCAAACTCACTTTGCATCTCCTCCTCAAAGTGATGAGCATGTTGGGAGCATGTGGATCCAAAGACTATGTCGTGCACATAGACCTGGGCAACCAAAATTGCACCGTCATCTCTCCTGATGAACAACGTCATATCAACTCCCCCTCTCTTGAAACCACTGGCTAAGAGATAGGAAGTAATCCTCTCGTACCAAGCACGGGGTGCTTGCTTCAAACTATACAAGGCTTTCCTCAGATAGTAGACGTGCTCCGGGTGCTTAGGGTCCTCAAACCCTTTCGGTTGTTCCACACAAACCTCCTCCTGTAGAATGCCATTTAGAAAGGTACTCCTGACATCCATCTGATATAACTTGAAGCGCAGATGACATGCGATGGCGAGTAGTAGGCGTACGGACTCAAGCCTCGCAACAGGAGCAAATGTCTCCCCAAAGTCTACACCTTCTATCTATGTGTAGCCTTGAGCGACCAACCTAGCCTTGTTTCTGATTATGGTACCATTTCCATCCATTTTATTTTTGAAAATCCATTTGGTACCTATCACATTAGTCTCACTAGGTCGGGGGACAAGTTCCCAGACATTATTCTTTTTAAACTGAAGCAACTCATCCTGCATAGCAGATATCCAATGTTCATCCTTGAGTGCTTCTTTGTGGTTCTTGGGCTCGACTTTGTACGTGTAGCAAAAATGGCTAACAACGTTCTCGAGCTGAGCACGAGTATTGACCCCTAGAGTGGGAACACCAATAATGGCAGAAGGGTCATGACTCTTGCGAACCCAAGAAGGTGTGTCCCCTAACACAGGAGTAGGGTCCACAGAGTGTGGGTGATGTACAAGTAAATTACTTCCAGAAACATCCTCATCCTCACACTGAAGGCAAGAATTAATAAACGCCGAAGGTTCGTCATCTTGTACGGTGACGTTTATTGACTCTATAACCTTAGAGCTCTTCAGGCTAAAAACCCGGTACGCTCTACTATTCGATGAATATCCTAACAGTATTCCCTCGTCACTTCGGGAGTCAAACTTTCCTAATTGCTCTTTATCCCGTAAGATGTAGCATTTACTCCCCAAAACACGAAAATATGCATGGTTGGGTTTCTTCCCAGTCCACAATTCATATGGAGTCTTAAGAGTGTGTGGACGTAGGTAAACCCTATTCACCGTGTGGCATGAAGTAGACACTGCCTCTGTCCAAAATCTCCTAGAAACCTTACGACCTAGAAGCATAAATCTAGCCATTTCCTGGATCATTCTATTCTTTCTCTCAATAATCCCATTTTCCTGAGGAGTCTTCACAGCAGAAAAATCATGTTTGATCCCAATGCTATCACAGTAAATATCAACCTTTGCTTCCTTAAATTCAGTGACATTGTCACTACGTATCCTATTAATAGTGACTCCGTGTTGATTTTGTAGGACACACAACTTGGTCATTAAAAACTCCACAGCATCCGATTTCTCCCTCATAAAACCTATAATCGAGTATGGAGAAATCATCCACCATCACGAGGATATACCTCTTACCACCCAAACTCTCAGTACGAGTAGGACCCATAAGATCCATGTGAATAAGATCAAGAACACGAGAGGTGGTAATGGAATGTAACTTCCTATGGGAACTACGAATTTATTTTCCCAACTGACAAGGTCCACAAACCGTCGAAATTGGCCTTCCAAGTGATGGTAAGCCACGCACTAGGTCCTTTTTAGCTAAACGAGTTATATCTTTAACGTTGACGTTACCTAGACATTGGTGCCACAGATCCATAGGAGTGATCGTGGCGCTATTGCAGACAAGTGAGGATGTGGGCTCAGTCCCATAGCAATTATCCTTTGTCCTCACGCCTCGCACTAAAAGTTTATCGGCTTGATTATAGACCTTACAGGCGTCCCGATCAAACTTTATGGCAAAGTCAGCGTCGCACAACTGGCTAATGATGAGAAGGTTTGCTTTCAAACCTTTAACGTAGAAAACATTCTCTAGCATATGAAATCCTGGTAACTCTACAGTACCACATACAACAATGCTAGACTTTCTCTCATCTCCAAAGATGACTCTACTATCCTGATAATCCTCAAGAGACGTAAAAAATGAGGTATTACCTGTCATATGTCTGGAGCACCCACTATCAAAATACCACTGTGAGGTATTATGTGCTTTGAGAGCGACATGAACAACAAAGGCCTTTTTATCTTTATTAGGTACCCAAGTAGTGGTGACCTTTTGTTTAACTTTATTGTTGTTGGTTTTAGCCAGAATGTGAGAAGTATTCACTGACAGTAAAAACATCAGTCGAAATTCCCCCATCACACTCTGTGATGTGGCAGCTAATAAGTCAACTCGCTCTCTCAGACTGGAAAAATCATCAGTACGCTAGGGTGGAGCAGTAGTACGTCATGTCCGACCCATACTATAGCAAAACTCCCTGAGCTGGCCTTTTATTTTGCAATATGTACAAAAGAACACAGTCAAAGGCGGACCTTGGTTTGTTTTTCTTGGTAGAACTCTCCTTAGAGGCTTTTGACGATAGCCATAAGGAGTCGTAGTAAACTCAGGAACTGGTCCAGGTGCAATTTGGGACGTGGAGGCACCATCATAACCTATTCCCTGCCTATCACCAAAAGCTAAAGCGGGGCCGAGGAGCATCTTTCCTATCTTCCTAGATCTGTCGTCGATTTGAACCTTAACTTCCCGTGCTCTCTCAAGATCATGAGTAAGCTGGGCTACAAGGGCTTCAAGTTTCTTTCAAGTCTCCACGGAGGAATGGAGCTCACTCGTAAGACTAGCCACCTGTTTAGTCAAGTCCCCTCTCTCTTTCTCAAAACAACTCTCTCTCTTTCTAAATAAACATTCTCTCTCTCTAAACATACTCTCTTTCTCAACACAGGCAAACTCTCTCTCTCTCTCTTAAGGTAGTGCAGGGGGAGTAATCTCTCTCTCGGTGATCCTAAAAACTAACGCTTTGTTACGCTTTTTAGTTTTAAATGACTCAGAATAAAGCTCGACGTAGGCGCATTGAAGATCTCTTATGATCTCACTTATGTCATCCTCCCCCTCACTCACATCGATATCACTGTCGAGGTGTCCCTGTGAAGCAGCATCCTCATCGTCGTGAGGAGCACTAGAAGTACTCACATGACTAGCCATGAATGCGGCTTCATGCGATGACTCGTCTCTAGAATCCACCGACTCGACCTCACTGTCGTCACTGAGGGTAGCATTAAGGACGGCTTTGCCCTTTTCTCTGTTCAGCCTAGTAGCACACTCAAAAGCTCTATGACCCCTACCGTCGCACTCAAAGCATCTCTCACTTTCCTTCTTAGGAGGATCTTTAAAATCTTTTTCATTTTTCTTTTCAAACTTATTTTTCTCAAACTTCTTTTTATCTTTAAAATTGCCATTTTTCTTGAATTTGAGAATTCTTTCGAAATTTTTAGTAAAAAGGGCCAAATCATCTAAGTCAAAATCACACTCAGAATCTGACGTATCTATCTCTCTTTTTCTAGATGACTCTCCCCTCTTTCTTGTCGACCCCTCACTCTTTCTTTCCTGGGCATTAAGTGAAATTCCCTTATCTTTAGACTTGACAGATTTAGGATACATATCAATTTCGTACGTTTTCAATTCTCCTACAAGTTCCTCCAATTTAAACGTATTTAAATTACCCATAGAATTTAACACAGTGACTTTAGGGATAAAACGCTTATGCAGTGATCTAAGAATCTTTTTAACAACTCTAGCATTAGGAATGTGTTCACCAAGATTAAAGCTAGTGTTAACAATATCAGACAGTTTAGCATAAAATTCATCAAAACATTCAGATTCAAGCATGGTGATTGTTTCAAATTGAGTTGTTAAATTTTGAAGTTTAGACTCTTTCACAGCATTAGTAGCTTCATGGGTAAGTTTCAAACCATCACATGCCTCTTTTGACGTGGTGCATGTCATTATACGTTTGAACTCATCAGGAGTGACAGACCCAGAAATAGCACTTAAAGCCTTAAAATTAAAAGATGACCACTTAAATTCTTCTTCAGTCCATGTAGTGACAGGTTTTAAATTGGTCACGTTTTCAAGAGTGACGGAGGGAGGTGTCCACCCCCTTTCAACCAAAATCCAGACACGTTCTTCAATGGATTTTAATGCAGATCTCATGCGGGCTTTCCAATATGCATAGTTTGTCCCGTCAAAAACTGGCATTTTATTATATAACTTCTCCCTTATGAACACACTCGTTTTCAAAAATCAATTTTTTTCAGAAAATTGATATCTTTAGAAAAATTTTGCGAAAAATTACACAGTAAAGTTGTGTAACTGGCTCTGATACCAATTTGAGAGGAGTGCGCTTGCGTTCAAATAAGGAAGTTATTTAATTAAACTCAGGTTTTATCAATTAAGTCCAAAACATGCATCTAGGTGTGATTGATGATGATAAAATCAAGCAGGAACATTCAAACACACACAAATGAGAAAAAAATCTCCCAAAGGGGCAAAACCTTTTATTTTCACTATAATTTTGTAAGAAAATGGCTTACACGGATTACAGTAAAAATACAGTGACACAGAAATACCCTCGGGTGTCGGTTCTGTTATCGGCGGCTGGAACTATCCCTTTCCAGTAGAGAAGCAATGAAGAAGAGAACGTCTTCCTCACAAATTACTCCAGATGAGTAAAAGATCCTCTTGAAGGTTTAAAGATTCACACACATATATGGGAACGGTTTTGTGAATCAAAAAGGTTTAGAAAACCTTAAAAAGATGAAGTCTTATTCTGGACAGTTTTCGCATATTTTTGAGATTGCAGAAAGATTTGAAAAACATGTAGAAGGATAACAGATATTTATACGAAAATCGAGGCGGTGGCTCATTCGAACGAGATAGCCATGTCGCTCGAACGAAGGATAGAAGTCGTTCGAACGAGATCGCGCGACATGCCTATCTCGCGCAAACGACATTCAAAGTTGTTTGAGCGAGCTCGTCGTTTAAGGCACTTTGCTTCTACACTTAGAAAAAATTATGCTTTTGACAAAAAAATAATCCAGAGTTCAAAAATAATTTTAAAAAAAATTCCCAAATATTTATGCAAATATTTAAAACTCCAATAAAACATTTTACCGATAAATCATAGTGGATTAGTGGGAATGAGTTGAGCAGCACGTCACATGTAGCATGATGCGCGTGAAGATAATGGATGCATTGAATTCGAATAAAGGCTGTCGAGGTTGATCGTGTTGACGTGCCGAATGTAGCGTTATCAGACATACAAACTGTGATCTAGGAGTAAACAGAAAATTCCTAGATTATACCCCGGACATTTATAAAATTATGTCCTTACATATATAACTTGGACTACAAACCTTTTAACTTTCGTCGAGTCACCTTATGGCATAATTGAGCCATTGTCTGGACATGTTGGTGGTGGTGGCACAATTCTGATACCTCAAAAACTATGTCTTCCACTTTAGTTTAGATGAGGTTTGTCCAACCTACGAAGAGTTCTCATCCATGTTGGGAATTAATCCAAGTGTAGAAGCATCTATGCTCGAATTTTCTCATCCTTCCTGGGCCTTATTGGCTGAGTTTCTCCATATTTCCCCTTCGGTGGCTCGACCGTTGGTCACCAACGGGTTGATCTCTCTTTTGACTCTCATGTATTCTGTGCATCTGAGGGATATCAACTATGTGGTTCATGCCGAAGTTATTTCCATGGAACTAACTTTGAGGCTCTTGTTGGAGATGGGGGATTTAATGATGGACCCCCAGTTGGCTGTAGTCACAGTGTGGATGTCATTCCGTCTCAGCTTTACGGTAGTGATGCTGGCGGAGACCTTAAATGATCTTGATGCTTGGTGGGAAGGTCATTTTAACTTCTTGATAGGGAGCCCGATGATGTTGTTCATGTGTCTAGCTGAGAGATTCCGTTTGTGGGTTCCTCTTGAGTATCCCTTGGAAGACATACCGAATTTCTCTACTCGATACTCCATCAGTTTTAGCCCATCCATAGAGAACTGGGTTAATTGGTTCATGGAGCACGGAGCCTGATGCCTTCGTTAGTCGGTGCCATAGTGAGGAGATCTACAGCCTTTCCTAGAACTGGGAGAATACCGGTATGTTCGATTAGTTAGCCTATGGAAGACTTCATTATATTTCCTTTAGCGGTTTCTACGTCAAGTTCGATGGGAGAAAATAGTGCATCCTCACACACTATACTTCTTTCTGGTAGAGGACTTAACTGAATCCATGCATATGAGTTTAGGTTCTTTATGGGAGAATCATTGGCCGTCAACCCATCCATCTTAATACATAGGTAGGGTATGGTATGTGTTCAAGGACTATTTGAAATGGATATGGAAGGGATTTGTGGCGAAGATCTTGGTGGAGGAGACCAGTCAAAGGTGGTTTGTCCTTTTTGACAACATAAAAGGGGAGTAGTGGTCTTCTCCAGGCTGGTCAGGGCTTATCTCTCCATGGAGCACATTTGGAATACCAACTAGGCAAGGGAAGTTCAGGGACCTCCAAGGGCTGATGATGATGAGGCTAGGTCTTTCGGTAACTACGGATAGGGTTTTTGGGAAGATGGCACTACACCAAATCCTGCAAATGGTCACGCCCAATTGGTCACGGCCCAAATCCGTGACTAGCTGGTCGCGGACTTAGGCCGTGACCATCTTATTTTTTGGTGTGACCATATTCATTACCACACTAAATAATGGATGCTCTGGAAGTGGTCACAGACCAAATCCCTGACCACCGTGGGTCACGGACTTGGGCTGTGACCATCTTGGCGCCAAATTCGTGCCAAAATTCCCTCCAAGCTTGGTCGTGGATGGGTCACGGACTTGGACCGTGACCAAAGGCGTGACGAAGGAGAAAACATACACATATGGGGTCACGGTTAGGGGTCGTGACCATTTCTTGATGTGGGTCACGGCTATGGGCCGTGACCATCCCTTAATTGAAGGTCTGATGTTGGTCCCGCAACGGGTCATGGCTATAGGCCGTGACCATTTGTCCATCAATCAATAGAAGGTTTGTTGTTGGTCGCACATGGGGGTCACGGCTATAGGCCATGACCATTCATCAATATGTAGCAGGTACAAGGAACTAATGGGCCGCGATGGAGGGTCACGACTCTTGGTCGTGACTAGGTTCAGCCATTAAAATAAGGAAACGTGCTTTTCTCAGACCCTAGCTTGTATTTGGGCATTTGCGATTTTTGCTATTCGATTTCGGCTAAGGGGTTTCTGCGATTTCAGCTCTAAGATTTTGTCAATCAGTAGCAGGTTTAGCCATTTTGATTTATTGATTTGTGGATAATGTGTGTGTGTGTGTGTATGTGTGTATATGTGTGTGCATTTCGATTTGTTGATTTGTGACTAATGTGTGTGTATGTATAGATTTCTACTTGTGTATATCTGTGTGTGTGTGTATAGATTTCTATCTGTGTGTGTATGTATAGATTTATGTTTATATGTGTGTGTATGCATAGATTTATGTATATATGTCAATAAACTCTAGAAATTGTATTGGGGTTATTTTTTTTGACAAAATATTATTAAAAGCCCTAGACATTGTATTGTTTTTTGAAAATACAAATATTTAGTCCCACTTTTAAAGATTTATTTGTATCCACTCCTATTTTTTTTTTGTCGTAGGTCCTATTGTAAGAACTATATGGCACGTGTCATTCTCTGTGGAAAGAAAGAGAGGCGGTTGAGGGAGGTTTTGAGTAGTTATGGGACTAAATACCATTTAAAAATACATGAGAGGGGCGCCTAAAAAAATTTTTGACATGGGACTAAACACAAAAATACTGTATTTTTTTGGACAAAATCTAATTAAATAGTTTTTTAATAAGTAAAAAAATTACATCGACATTGTTGTGGGTTATTTTCATGTCATCATATTATATTGGGGGTTATATGCGTGTCGTTATTTTTTTTTGACAAAATATAATTAAATATTTTTTTTTGACATTCTATTGGGGGTTATATGCGTGTCGTTATTTTTTAGGATAATTCTAGGCTGACACACAAATGCTTTTAATATTGAATATGTTGTTCATTGATTTTAGGAATAAGATGAAATTAAAGGGTATTAGCAAATATTATCAAATATGGCTATTAGTAAGTTTTCCATAATAATTATTATTGTTTTATAAATATAGCAAATATGGCTATTCGTAAGTTTTTCGAATGATCATAATCTTTTTGCAGGAGCTATTTCGGCGATTTGGTGTGATTTTTCGTTTTCGTAGATTCTTTCCAGTCAAAGCATAATAATTGACCTCCCTACCAGAGCGGCTTTGGTATAATTTTTTTTGGTAGTATGTAAACAGTAATGCAATATCTAAAATAATTTTGACACTCTTATTTCCATTTTTTATTTGTTGAAACTAAAGTTAATTGTGTGGAAACGTTGAATGATTTTAAGGTTACTGATAACTCTTTTTTCATTTATATACAAATTATCTAAAGTTTTGACCAAGCCTAGTTGTCTTTGGATGTTTTTCTCGTGGCTCAAAAGCGTGTATGTATAAGGTTCTTCAGGTAATTATCTTGGATAGCTTGTATGAGAATGTGTTTAATGTTGAATTTAACTTTCCTTTCGCTTCTATTACGAGTTCAGATAGACAAGTTTTAATAATTTTCTCTCTTTTGGTTGCAGATAATTGAGAGGTAAATATGAAAAACATTTCAATCTGGTATGCTTTATTTAACTTATATGTATGTGTCGTCATTTTGTCTTCTGAACTTTGATACTTTGATATGTTTATTTGTGAGTAAAGGTTGTGGATTTATTTGTTTAATACTTGCTCCTAGTGGCCTGACTTCACTAAATTTACGTGCTAGAGGACAAGATCTTCAATAGGGGAGTGAAATGTTAGTTAGTTTTAGACGCTTAACACTTGCTTGTATCTTATAAAAGAATGGGATAACGGAATATCATAGTATTTTCATAAATTAATAAGAAAAATGTGAAGTAGTGGTCACACACCATATTAAGCTTCTCCCTAACTGATCGAATATCATAGTCTTTGCATATTTCTAGACTTGGGCTTAAAAACATGACGTTAGCGGGTGAAAACCCAAAACAACCCCCAAACGGCTTTGTGAGTGGTACCAACACCTCGCACGGGACCAATGTTACTCGTAGGAACTGATCGCGCGATCACGGGACTCCCGGTCTGAGAAAACGACAACAATTTGCATATTTCAAGACTTAGGCATACAAACATGGTGCTAGAAGGTAAAAACCCGACACAGCCCCCGAACGGCCCGATGAGTGGCACCAACACCTCGCACGAGACCAATGTAAGTCGAAGGAATTGACTGCGCGATCACGGGACTCCCGGTTTGAGAATACGACGATAATTTGCATATTTCTAGACTTAGGCTTAAAAACATGGTGTTAGATGGTAAAAACTCGAAATAGGCCCCGAAGGGCCCCGTGAGTGGCAGCAACACCTTGCTCGGGACCAGTGTAACTCGTAGGAACTGACCGCGCGATCACGCGACTCCCAGTTTGAGAAAATGACGATAATTTGCATATTTCTAGACTTATGCATAAAAATATAGCATTAGTGGGTGAAAACCCGAAACAGCCCCCAAACGGCCCCGTGAGTTGCACCAACACCTTGTACGGGACCAACGTAACTCATAGGATCTGACCGCGCGATCACGGGACTCCCGATTTGAGAAAACGATGATAATTTGTATATTTCTAGACATACGTATAAAAACATAGCGTTAGCGGGTAAAAACCCAAAACAGTCCCCGAACGACCCCGCAAGTGGCACCAACACCTCGCACGTAGGAACTGACAGCGCGATCACGGGACTCTCGGTTTGAGAGTACGACGATAATTTGCACATTTTTACGAAGTTGTGTATGTTTACTGTATGTTATGTCTCATTAGTTTTCTCTTGCGTTTCAAAAGATCCAAAACCAAAATACTAAAAGAGAGAGATGTGTGTACCCCATTTCAAACCCTGCTCTGGCTATGAACTTTGATTCTTCCGATCTCGGACTTATACTCAACTCGACCTCAAAAACCAAACTGAAATAAAAATGAGAACCCCAATTAGTACATTCAAAAAAAATTAAACACAAATGGAAACTCCTAAAAAACTAAACATAAAATTATATAATTATATCTACATAGTGAATTTATGTCATATACACATAATAAATTTAGTCCAATTATATCTACAAAGCGAATTTATCTACATAGTGAGCATTATCACAAAAAACACTAAGTGTCCTTCAATAATCTTGGTGTACACAAAATAAATTTATGTCGTAATTCAAGAAACACAATGGCAGGTGGTCACCCTTGAATAAATACACCTTGTTTATTCATGCACTTGAAGAAAAACATGTGGTCACCCTCTGTATACAATCCAATATCAATTCAAACACGATTGATCAGACATGCATATGCAGGATCATTTGATTGATTAGACATAATTGAAATTCTTGTATACATCTTTAGTTCTTTTGAAAGTCTTCCCTAATATCTATAGTCAATAAAGTCTTTATTGATTGCTTCCAACTATCTGCATCAGATCTCAAAAATAAGAAAGAAACCAACAAGATTATAGGCAATCTTCCCTATAAATTCAAGACGAAATACCAATTATGGGACACGCTCCACAACAGTAAAGTAAACATAATTCTAATGAATGCATATTTAATTCTAATAAGAGTATTTATAGAATTCACATGTTGAATTTATTCAGAATAGATGGATCACTAAACGGGGCACTTATTTACAAGAGTGTACTAGGAGAAGAAATTACAGGTTCATTACGCACTTATTTAGCAGGTAACTTGAGAGTTTTACCATGAGGAAAGATTGTTTGGTAGTCAATATCCATGATGTATGAAGGGAGGAGAGTTAATTGAACCAAAAAAAGAAGTTGCTTATTCAGTTTTGCAACACACAGATAACTCAAACAAATGCTCTCACAAAAGCAATAATTAAAACAACAGAAGGCCAAATTAGAACATTATTATCGTTATGCTAAAAGTTCATAAAATTTGTCCAAATGAATTGTCCCCAAACATTATTACCTCTTTGTAGCACAAAATGGACATAATTCAAAATTGAATACATTCATGTACGACAAAAATATATAAAGAGAATTGGACTAAGATTTATATATTTATACGTGTAATAAGTATTAATGATGTAAATCACGCTAGTTCAATTGTAGTCTCTTCGGTAACTAAATCATTTACTTTTCTATAGAAAAAAGAAATAATAAAACTAAAACTAAATCTTTGACTGTTACCTGCTCTGTTGTTCTGTTCCGATTCCGGCGGGGGGACAAATTGGCTTGGAAGTTAGAGGTGAGGCAGCGGAGGCAAGGAGGGGAGACTAGATGGAGAGCAACGGTGCAGCAGCAGCAGCAGCAGTGCAACAGAGGCTTGAGGTTGATGCTAGATGGAGAGCAGCTCGTGGTGGGTAGGTAGTAGAGGTTAAAAATTGAAAGTCGCTGTCGTAAATGAAATGGGCAAGTAAGAATATTAAGTTATCTCTCAAGTTTTTCTAATTAAACTTATGTTCATTTTTTTTCTAAATTTTAGTTTACACCCAAAATATTATATAAGTATAAATATCTATTTTTTTTTAAAATCAGTCGGGGCTACATCCCCCCTAGGCACTCACTGCCTCAGTTCCTGCCTATAGCCAACAACAACATCAATCCTGTTGGTGTTCCGTGTACCCTTTCAATCATAGGTGGTTTCATTGGAACTAGTTTAAGCACATCCCACGCATACTACTTATTGGTCTATCTTTGTTTTGACTATGAGGGAGGTTGAGAGGAAGATACACAACAATAATGGGGTGCATGAATAACAAGAGGCTCTGAAAATAAAATAAAAAATTGTTATGGTATGAACTCTTTCCAGTGGATCAGAAGTTCATCAAAATAAAAGATAGATAAAAAAGGAAAAATAAGAAGAAAAGAAAGGGAATACATAGCTGATGCCAGAAGGAGCATAAACCAAAGATAAAGCGCACCTGGAATCAACAGCTCGACTTCAAGGAACAGTAGCTCCCGAGAGCAATCCTGTATATTACAAATGAGTTCATTGATCAAGAATATATGTTCAATATTACATTCACAAACCATCCTAGTATTTTCCCCACATACTACATTTTTTCATTGTTATGCTTCTCATGTGAGGGGATGCACTTAAATTTGCAGCAATCTGCAGTTGTAATATAAAAATTATGGAAACTACTAGAATGGTGAGATATCGTACATTAACACTTAAAGGACATTTTACAGCACATGCCCTACCCATTTTCGACAGGTGCGTAACATATAATTAATTTTAGGCACAATCTAGGCATTTGTTTGGATAATTGACAATACGTGACCAACAAACCTCAAATGTCACAACATGAATCTCTTATAGCATGTAAAAGTAGTAGTTTATTACATTATGGACAAAAAATCAATATATGTTAAGTTTAAAAAAATAGAACAATATGAAAACAAATAATTCCCACTAGTTAATTTTGATACTTCCTTACTGTAATCACCACAGATTTTACATATGAGAATACGATGGTTGCCAATATATATAGTATTCAAGCCTTTTTTACACACCAACTAAGAAAGTGTTATATTATCTATATAAAAATATATAATAACACACAATTTTGTAAAACTAGCAGCTGCAGTGAAACCACCTACCACTGAAAGGGTACACTCTACAATTTTTAAAAACTAACAGCTTTCTCACTACTAGTCTATGAGAGAGATCATCGAGCACAAGCTAGTCAGCCCATGATTGACCTCCATCATTCCATAATTGATATTTAGTTCCCCAATCTCTAGGTGTAAGAAATGCAACTCGCTTGACTAGATTCTTCTCAATAGTTATTTCACCCTGACTTATCTTTGACATAAATTGGAGGAACTTTGAATTCTTAAAGTTAGGGTCATCATTTTGAGCTAGTATATGTGCTAGCATACGGGTCTGCTCCATGTTAACTAAGCTTGGAATATTTGCACCTCTCATTTGAACTAGTGATGTAATCTGTGATTGCTCATTCTGAGATTCAAAAGCCTAACCATTGGCACCATGTTGTTGTTCAAACGAATGAGCCCAAGCATTAGGGATACCCTCGGTATACAATCCAATATCAATTAAAATTGTGATAAATAACACCTCTTTTAGTGAAATCAACATTATAAATACTTGTCTGATCAGGATAACATAACCCACAGTAAATAACCGCGCAATCACCGAACTCTCGGTTTGAAAATATGACGATAATTTGCATATTTCAAGACTTAGGCATACAAACATGGTGTTAGAAGGTAAAAACCCGACACGGCCCCCGAACGGCCCGATGAGTGGCACCAACACCTCGCACGAGACCAATGTAACTCGAAGGAATTGACTGCGCGATCACGGGACTCCCGGTTTGAGAATACGACGATAATTTGCATATTTCTAGACTTAGGCTTAAAAACATGGCGTTAGATGGTAAAAACTCGAAATTGGCCCCGAAGGGCCCCGTGAGTGGCAGCAACACTTTGCTCGGGACCAGTGTAACTCGAAGGAACTGACCGCGCGATCACGAGACTCCCGGTATGAGAATACGATGATAATTTGCATATTTCTAGACTTAGGCATAAAAACAGGGCGTTAGTGGGGGAAAATCCGAAACAGCCCCCGAACGGCCATGTGAGTGGTACCAACACCTCTCACGGGACCAATGTAACTCGTAGGAACTGACCGCGTAATAACAGGACTCCCGATTTGAGAAAACAACAATAATTTGCATATTTCTAGACTTAAGCTTAAAAACATGGCGTTGGCGGGAGAAAACTCGAAATAGACACTGAATGGCCCCGTAAGTGACACCAATACCTCGCACGGGACCAATGTAACTCGTAAGAACTGACCGCGCGATCACGGGACTCCCAGTTTGAGAATACGATGATAATTTGAAAATATCAGGACTTAGGTAAAACATGGCGTTAGTGGGTGAAAACCCAAAACATCTCCCGAACGGCCCCGTGAGTGGCACCACACCTCGCACGGGACCAATGTAACTCGTACAAACTGACCGCGTGATCGCGGGACTCCTGGTTTGAGAATACAATGATAATTTGCATATTTTTAGACTTAGGCTTAAAAACTTGCCGTCAGTGGGGGGAAACCTGAAACAGCCCCCGAACGGTCTCGTGTGTTGCACCAACACCTCGCACGGGACTAATGTAACTCGTACGAACTGACCGAGCGATCATGAGACCCCGATTTGAGAATACGATGATAACTTGCATATTTCTAGTCTTAAGCATAAAAACACGACGTTAGTGGGGGAAAACAAAAAAAAATCGAACGGCTTCGTGAGTGACACCAACACCTTGCATGGGACCAATGTAACTCGTACAAACTGACCACGTGATCACGGGACTCCCGATTTGAGAATACGATAATAATTTGCATATTTCTAGACGTAGGCTTAAAAACTTGCCGTTAGTGGGTGAAAATACAAAACAACCCCCGAACGGCCCCGTGAGTGGGACCAACACCTCGCGCTGGACCGATGTAACTCATACAAATTGAACGCACGATCACGGGACTCCCAGTTTGAGAATACGACGATAATTGGCATATTTCTAGACTTAGGCATAAAAATAAGGCGTTAGTGTGGGAAGACCCGAAATAGCCCCCGAACGGCCCCGTGAGTGGCACCAACACCTCGCACGGGACCAATATAACTCGTAGGAACTGATCGCGCAATCACATGACTCTCGGTTTGAGAATACCTTGAGAATTTGCATATTTCTTGACTTAGGCATAAAAATATGGCGTTAGTCGGGGAAAACCAGAAATAGCCCCGAACGGCCCCGTGAGTGGCCCCAACACCTCGCCCAGGACCAATGTATCTCGTACGAATTGACCGCATGATCGCGGGACTCCTAGTTTTAGAATACGACGATAATTTACATATTTCTAGACGTAGGCATAAAAATAGGGCGTTAGTGGGGGAAAACCCGAAACAACCCCCGAATGGCCCTGTGTGTGGCACCAACACCTCACAAGGGATAATGTAACCCGTACGAACTGACCGCGCGATCACGGGACCCCTGGTTTGAGAATATGATGATAACTTGCATATTTCTTGACTTAAGCATAAAAACATGGCGTTAGTGGGAGAAAACCCAAAATAGCCCCTGAACGGCCTCGTGAGTGGCACCAACACATCGCACGGGACCAATGTAACTCGTACGAACTGACCGCGGGATCACGGGACTCCCGATTTGAGAATACGATGATAATTTTCATATTTCTAGACTTAGGCATAAAAATAGGGCGTTAGAGGTGGAAAACCCAAAACAGCCCCCGAAAGGCCCCATGAGTGGCACAACCACCTCGCACGGGACTAGTGTAACTTATACAAACTGACCACGCAATCACGGGACCCCCGGTTTGAGAATACGATGATAACTTGCATATTTATAGACTTAAGCATAAAAATATGGTGTTAGTGGCGGAAAACCCGAAACAGCCCCAAACGGCCCCGTTAGTGGCACCAATATCTCGTACGGGACCAATGTAACTCGTACGAACTGACCGCGTGATCACGGGACTCCCGATTTGATAATACGACGATAATTTGCATATTTCTAGACTTAGGCCTAAAAACTTGCCGTTAGTGGGTGAAAACCCCAAACAACCCTCGAACGGCCCCGTGAGTGGCACCAACACCTCGCACTGGACCAATATAACTCGTACGAACTGACCATGCAATCATGGGATTCCCGGTTTGAGAATACGATGATAATTTGCATATTTCTAGACTTAGGAATAAAAATAGGGAGTTAGTGGGGAATCCCAAAACAGCCCCCGAATGGCTCCGTGAGTGGCACCGACACCTCACACGGGACCAATGTACCTCGTAGGAACTGGCCGCGCGATCATGGGACTCCCGATTAGAGAATATGACGATAATTTAAAAATATTAGGACTTAGGCAAAACATGGCGTTAGTGGGGAAAAAGCCGAAACAACCCCCGAACGGCCCCGTGAGTGGCACTAACACCTTGCACGGGACCAATGTAACTCATACGAACGAACTGCACGATCACAGGACTCCCGATTTGAGAATACAACGATAATTTACATTTTTCTTCACTTAGGCATAAACATATGGCATTAGTGGGGGAAAACCAGAAACAGCTCCCGAATGGCTCCGTAAATGGCATCAACACCTCACATGGGACCAATGTTACTCGTAGGAAATGACCGCACGATCACAGGTCTCCCGGTTTGAAAATACGAAGATAATTTAAAAATATCAGGACTTAGGAAAAACATGGCATTAGTGGGGGAAAACCCGAAATATCCCCCGAACGGCCCCGTGAGTGGCACCAACACCTTGCACGGGGCCAATGTAACTTGTACGAACTGACCGCGCGATCACGGGACTCTCTCTTTGAGAATACGATGATAATTTGCATATTTTTAGACTTAGGCTTTAAAACTTGTCGTCAGTGGGGGGAAACCTGAAACATCCCCCGAACGATCTCGTGAGTGGCACTAACACCTCGCACGGGACCAATGTAACTCGTACGAACTGACCGCGCGATCGTAGGACTCCCGGTTTGAGAATGGAATTGATATGATGATAATTATAACTCATATATGCAATTTTTCAGATTGAATAAATTTTTTCTAAAACTACTTGGTTACTGATATCATTTTTTTTGTATCCTATCATTTGTAGGATTTTTGCACGTGGAACAAATGAAGGAGGCAATGGTTTACAACATTAAGATTGTTTATATAATGTTGTGGACATTCAGGATTATGTTTTTATGTGTTATATTTGTGCGGGCTTTATTGTTTAGTTTTATGGCCATGCGGGCTTTTATAATTTGATTGTTAAATTTTATGGCCGTGCGGGCTTTATAATAAGCAGGTTTTACATTTACATGGTTTGGAATGTCCAGAAAATAGAGAAAACTCTGCCCAATTTTTTTTTGGTCTGTGAATTATTAAGACATGTAATATTTTTAAGTTTGTATATATATTAGTTTATTAACAACATTCTCGATTCGTAATTTGTGATTTTTTTTATTGTTTTTGCCAATAATAAATATTTGTAACACCTCGTACGCGTCCAATGTTACACGTAGCAACCGACAGTGCACTCACAAGACCCCCAATTTTAGGATTGGACCAAAAAAGGATATTTTTTTAATTATAGTTAAATATGGTCATGGACTTTGTCCATGACCATTTTTATTTTTTTCGTCGCGCATAAAAATGGTCGCGGCCAAAGTCCATGACCCCCAACCGTGATAAAAAATGGCCGCGACCAAAGTCCACGACCATTTTTTTCGTCGCGGTATGGGTTGCGGACTTTGGCCCCGACCATTTTTGGTCATAGTTGGGGGTGACGGAATTGGGTCGCGGCCATTTTTTTCCTTTTTTTGACACAGGTGTGGGTCGCGGCCAAAGTTCGCGACCAATTTGTCACGGTTGTGGGTCACGGACTTGGGCTGTGACCATTTTTTTGTTTTTTTGGTCACGGTTGTGGGTCACGAACTTGGGCCATGACCAATTTGTCACGGACGAGGGCCTCTACCTATCACGGCATGGGTCATGGCCCAAGTCTGCGACCATCTTTCGTGACCCCCTTCGGGCCATGACCATTTTTTGGTCACGAACTTGTGGCCGCGACCCACGAAGTTTGTCACGCCCGAAATGATCACGACCCAAGTTCGCGACCCACAGTTTTGGTCAGGGATTTTGGTCATGACCAATCGCCAGTTTTGGTGTAGTGTGGGATTATTTTGTGTGACTGGTATATTTTTATATGTTTTTGTGTTTATGGGATTTGGGAATAATTTTATGAAGTTTGGCTGGGTTTATATAGGAACAGCTTGGTCAGTGGAGAGGGGTGGATGGTTTGACTCCTTTCATTAATATTTCATGTAATTATACTGAACTCCCCTATTTGAAATAAAAAAGATTTTGATCATATTGTTGTTCCTCTTGATGAGTTTTACATTTGAGTTATCTCTACTAATCGCTAAGGCATGCATAATCCTTTTGTTCACGTAAATGATAAAATGAATTATCGTTCTTAGAGGTTAGAAAAAAAATAGTATTTTATGCAAAAAAGGGGACCATGCCCATGTAAATCGTATAAGCTTCCTACGTACCTCTGGGGGTTTTGAAAAATTTTGAGTTCCATTTTAAAAGCAAAAGGTTTTTTAGAGGATCAGGCCCCACGTAGTTCTGGATAGATGAAAATGAAGATTTTTTTTATAGAATAGAAGGGGGATGAGAAGAGTCGTAGCGCCCCGAGATTTCAGACTAAGGGTAGAACTTCTTGAGATGGTCCAGGTTTATTGGACTTGCCATTTTTTCTCCATCGAGGTAGTGATCATAGCGGCGCCACCTGACACGGTCTTCTTCACTATGTAGGGGCCACTCCAGTTTGGCTTGAACTTCTCTGAGGTACCAAATGGGTTTTATGATTTATTTGAGGGCTAAGTCTCCTTATTGGACACCACGATCCTTGACTCTTCTATTGAATGATCGTGATATCCGGCGATGGTACCCTTATACGTGGTATAGAGCTTTCAGCCTCTTTTCATCCAAGAGTGACAGTTCGTCAAAGAGGCTCTAATACTAATCTTCCTTGTTGACTCTGCTCTAGAGCATAACCCGTAATGAAGGTATTTCTAGTTCAACGGGTAGGACTGCTTCCATGATTTATACTAAAGAGTAAGGGGTAGCCCCAGTAGATGTATTGTCTGAAGTACGGTATCCCTAAAGGGCGTACGGTATCCAATCGACCCATTCTCGATAACTCTCAATCATCTTACTGATGATGGCTTTGAGGGTTTTATTGGCAGCTTCAACTGCACCATTTGTTTGGGTTCTGTAGGGAGGAGATTTGTGTCTCTAAATCCCATATTCATTAACTAATTATGTGATCTCGACTTCAAAATGTAACCCATTATCTAATACTAGCTTATGGGAAAGCCCATAGTGACAAATGATGTTCTTTTGGATAAACTTGGATACCTTCTTGGCATTTAGTATTACGTATTACGTATGACTCGGCTTTGACCCATTTGGTTAAGTAATCAATGGAAAGTAGGATGAACTCATGCCCATTGGAAGCTTTGGGTGCGACTTTTCCTATGATGTCAATGCCCTGGGTGGAGAACAAATAGGGAAAAGTCATTATGTGAAATTCTCAAGGAGGTAAGTGTTGGAGGTTGTCAAATTGCTGGCATTTAAGGCATCTCCTAACGTAGGTTGTGCAATCTTGAACCATAGTGGACCAATAATATCCCTGACGAATGATCTTTTTAACAAGCATATGACCGTTCATGTGGGTCTACATTCCCTTCATTATTTCTTAAATGTTAGCTCCTATGATGCAGTGCAAATGGGTTCCATCAAAGTTCCTCTTGAATAGTGCTTTATCACAGATGATGTGGGCAACGAATTTATGGAGGGTTGTACGGTCTTTATTATCAGTGTATTAGAGATACGTACCGTGTTTGAGGAGGCGCCAAATATCGAAGTACCAAAACTCGGCCATATCGAAATCTTCCTCTGTAACGAGCTAAGTGTGGTAGTTTATTTTTGGACTATGAAAAGGGCCAGTGTTATTCCTTCGGGCATGTCGACCATGGAGCCCAAGGTAGAGAGGGCATAAACTAAGTTGTTCTTTGCACAGGACAAGTAGTGGAAGGTGATATCTCGGAACTGGGAGGCCAACTTTTTTAGGTGGGCATAGAAGGGTAAGAGTTTTTCATCTTTTGACTTTCCATTCTCTAAGGACTTGGCCAATGATGAGAGCATAATCCCCGTAGACATCCAGGTGTTTAATACCTTTCTTGAGCATGACTTTGAGGCTTATAATGCATGCCTCGTATTCAGTCATATTATTGGTATAGGGAAAATCCATCTTTATGGCAATAGGAGTCTAAGAGTCATCAGGGGTGATTAGGAGTATCCCAATGTGATATATTCTCTTATTGGCAGCTCCATCAAAGAACATTTTCCATTAGAGGTCCTCCTAAGAGGTGTAGAGAATATATTCATTCGAGAATTTAGAGACCCAAACATCAACCTCTTTCATGGGGTAGTCAGCAAGGTAATTAGAGATGTCTCTTCCTTTCATGGATTTCTATGTGACATGCAAGATATCAAATTCATCTAGTAGCATCAACCATCGGATCATTCGACTAGATAAAGCGGGTTTCTCAAGCAGGAATTTGACAGGATCCATACGGGACACAAGTCTGATGGGAAAAGCGAGCATGTATTGCATTAACGTTTGAGTGACCCAGATCAGGGCGATGCCTGATTTCTCCAAGACAATATAGTTGACCTCGTACCCGACCAATTTCGATTGGCATAGTAGATGACCCTTTATTTATGATATTCTTTAATGTATTTGGCTAGCAAACCCCTGCTGCGATATCTCTTACGGTTAAGTACAAGAGTAGAAGGAGACCTAGCTACGGAGGCATAAGTACCGAATATCGAGTAAGATATTGCTTGATTCTGTTGAAGGCTTCCTAATAGGCTTCATTCTAGACTTTGGTAGAATCTTTTCAGTGGAGTTTGAAGAAGGGTTCACAAATAAAAGTCAACTGACTGATGAACTGGCTGATATACTATAATTTTCCTAAGACTCCCCGCACTTTCTTCTCTGTTCGGGGCAGTGGCATTTCAAGTATGGCTTTCAGTTTGGCAGGGTCTACTTCGTTTCTATTCTCGCTAACCATAAATCCCAAAAGCTTTATTTTTATGACATCGAAAACACATTTTAGTGGGTTTAACTGCATTTTGTATCACCACAGTTGTTTGAAGAACTTTTGGAGTGCGAGAATGTGACCTTTACGAGTCCTAAACTTAATAATAATATCGCTACATAGACTTCAACCTCCTTGTGTAGCAAATCATGCAATATGGTTGTAGAAGCCCTTTGGTAGGTAGCGCTAACGTTCTTGAGCCCAATGGCATAACCGTGTAACAAAAGGTTCCCGAGGGGTGCTGAATGCGATTTTCTCTTAATGGTCACGGTGCATCTTCATCTGATTGTATCCAATGAATCCATCAATGAATGAATTGAGGGCATGACTGGCGATGTTTTCCATAATCATGTCGAGGTTGGGCAATGGGTAATCATCATTCAGAGATGCTTTGCTCAAATCCTGATAGTCGATGCACATGCAAACTTTTCCTCCTGATTTCGGAATAGGTACAATATTGGCGAGTCATATGGGATATTTGATCACCCGTATAAAGCCTACGTTCAACTGTTTAATTACCTCTTCCTTGACTTTGAGTGACCATTCAGTGTTGAGCTTTTGCAGTTTCTGTTCGATCGATTTTCACACTCTGAGAGAGTTGAGATCTCATTCTGGGCCATTTCGGGATCGATATTAAGCATATCATCATAGGACCATGCAAAGACATCCATAAATTCTTTTAATAACTCTTCGAATTGTGCGCGCTCATGCTCGTTAAGGGTGGAAGATATCATAATCTCACGTTGTTGGCTACTAGAATTGAGATTAGTAACAACAGATTCATCCTCATTAATTTGAACACGATTATGTTGTTTGTTATTAACCTTATTAAGATTAGTTAAGAATTTTTCATCTGCAAAATCATCATCATTAAGAGTTTGATTAGAATCAAGACAATTAATTTAAGGCATGAGAATATACTCAAAATCCTCGTTGATTTCACTTTGGGTAAAAACAGCATTGAGAACCTTGTCAAAGGAGGTCTTGATTGCATTGTTATTAGAAAAGGAGGAACAACAATAGATGAAGAGATAGGGTAAATAGCAAGGTTAGGTTACATCTCAACAGGAGGGACTGGTATACTGGAAGAGGCATATCAACAACCTTGATCAGAGTGGACAGGTCCGATAATATAGTGTCTGATTGGATCATATAAGTCCTAGTGTCTATATATTGAATGATTCTTCGGAATAACTTTCCTAACAAACTTTGGCAATGGCTATAGCTTTCTCTGCAAGAGATTGCACTTGATGCTGAGAGTCTTTATCCCAGTTGTAGTTGTCTTGAAAGAAGATTTCCATCCCTAGATTTATTTTCTTATCCACATGATCATACCATGGTTTAGGAAAACTGTAAAAGGGAAAATCTTCACCCTCTTTGACGAATCCGTAGTTCAGAGAATCCCTCAAAACAATTTTGGCATCTTCTAAAATCCTTTTTACCCGTGGTTGGAGAATCATTTTGAGTTCTTTAAATGAAGGTTGATAACCCAGTCCACATGGGGAAATGCCTTTTTCAGGACTGTAGGCTCTAGTATTCCTTATTAACGTCGCCCCAACTCCAGTCCAGGCATAAAATCTATATTTTAGAACATTTTTTCATGTGGACATTTTCTTGGGGTTTGTGCTCTCGAAAAACTCAATCTTTGAAATCATCCCCTGCTGAAAGGGGGAGTGATTCGACTTGGAAGCCAGAAAGACGCATGTCTTTTATCCCATGCTATATTTCTAGTACTGGATTGCTGGTGCCGGCATTTTCAGTACTGTCATCATCGTCCCAAATGGTAATGACTTTCCCCTTGGCGAAGAATTTTAACTTTTTATGAAGGGATAAGGATACCCCTCGAATGCTATGAAGCCACGTTCGACCAAGAAGTAGGTTGAATCATGAGGGTATGTTGATAACTTAAAAGTAAGTAATGTGATGGATAGGTCCAGCCCCTATTGTGGGTGTTATGGATCCCATCACTTGTCGGCGAGTATTATTATAAGCACGCACTACGACAGAAGTAGGAGTTAGGTCACTTACTTTCAACCCCAAGTAATTGAATGTTCTTAGTGGGAAAACATTAATGGCATATCCATTGTCGACGAGTGAGAGTGGGACTATCTTTCCCATCACTTCAACGAATATATTGAGGGTATAGTTATGATCAGGGTCGACCTTTCAAATTTCTTCTTTGGAGAAGAAAATGAGTCTAGTGATGGTCAAGGATCCAATCAGATTCACAGATTCTTCTCGAAATGGTGGAAGAAGGAACTATGGGCCCAGTAAGGAGCTTTATTACATCATTGTGGTGTAATTGTTAAGACATGAAGAGTTCCCAAAAGGTAATATTGGCTTGAGTCTTCTTGAGCTGGTTGAAGATTATTTTTTCCTCGATGGTAATTTCTGGCATGGGGAGTTACTCAATAACTCCCTTTACTTTATCTGTTCCTGATGGCTGAGAATTCGTATTCTGATAGTTCCTTCGTAATCTGGTCATACGGTTTATGAAGGAGGGGAAGAAAAAGAACCCCGTGTCCTCATCTTTTTCTAACTGAATGGCTACTTTACTGATTTTTCCCAACATGTTCTCGAAAGATATCATTTCCCATAAGCCGATTACTGGATTGACCTTTTCCTAACTCAATTAATCATCAGAGCCGTCAAATTCATTCCCCCATCCAATGGCAATGATGTCTTCTTGTCAAGAGAAATCGATGCATTCCACGACCTCAACGGATTCCTCATATAAATCTTTCCACTCAACGGGATGGTGTAAGAGTGAAGGGACCAACCGCCCTTAAAGCTTTAAAGCAGTGAGTAGTTTAAAAATACTATAGATCTCGCTGGTCAGTTGAAACATATCAACCATAATCTGTACTACACCATCTAAGATGACTTCATCAATGGGTACCACCCAATTATCTAATTATTGAGCCCATTTTGGGCTTTTATGAACAGCCCACTGAATTTTTGAGAGTCGATGGTCATTTTGGTGGGAAATTTCATCCCGAACTCCAAGAGTTGCTTCAGAACAGTCGGTAACTCCTTATCTCTCCCTTTGGATCGAGTACGGACAGAAATACGAGCCCTCGTGAGGAGTGACAAAGCTTGGTCGATGAAACATGTAGAGTGTAGGAGAAAGTATGGGAAAACTTTGAGTGGTTTGGGTGAGATTATGAGTATGAGGGTGCTTTACTCTACACAATTTGGGTAGATGGGTCGAATTCCGAATCATTCTCTAAAAAGATGGCATCTGTGTGGGTTGGTGCTAGGTTTAGGATTGGCTAGTGGGGAGATGATACCCTAATTAATTAAACATTAGAATACATTTTGGTGATGAAAACTTTGATCGGTAGTATTGTCGACAGACTGGTGGAAGTAAAAGTGGGCATCGTCCTTAAAATTCTTAGGAATTGGGTTTGGTAATGGAAGGGGGTCCAAGGGTTTGATGAGATTTTGTCTTAACAGGGCCTATTGAACTTTAGATAAGGGAGCATGGAGCTCGGTGTATTCCATTCTAACAGGATTAGGTCGTCTTTTTGGTGCCCAAGAGGTAGCAGAATGGGAGATATTATTAATGGTTGAGACTGTAGTATTGGCAGGCTTCTTGTACTTTTTGGAATGAATTGTCCAGTTACCTTCTTCGGCTAGGCTTCTACCTTAGTAATAGTTTCTTCAACTTCTACACCCGCTTCCCGAAGGTCTCTAAAAATGTGGATAATACTAACCTCTTATAGTTGCTCAAATATAGGGCAGGAAATTATTCTTCACGATGCTGACTTGTTCTTCTTCAAAGGGTTGGTTAGTCATGGTGGCATCTTTCTCTCTCCACCTTGCTACGAATGTATTGATAGTTTATCCAAGATTCTACTTGGAAAGCTCTAGATCACGGCATGCAACCTCTAGTACTTCGTAATACTCGTACTGTGACATGAATTCCCTGGAACAACTGCGGATTCTGGATTCTTTAAGGGATAGGAACCATCGGATGGCGCTATCCTTCAAAGTTTGTTGAAAAATCTAGTCCATTATCTCTTCTGAGGTGACAATTGATAACACACTATATGGTTGACTCACTTGAGTCCGCACCATATAATAGTTCTAACTAGTTTGGATATGGTGACAAAACATGATTAGATTTCATGAGCATCCCCTCTAAGGTATCTACAAGATTCATAAACAAACATCATCCAGTCAGAGTCCAATGCATCTTCTAAAAAGGGAAGTATTCTTACCTCTTGAACACACTATAGGACACAATTCATGCATATAGGTGTTAATGGGTGTTCACAAATGTTTGCATATTTTTAGGGATTTTTAAAACATTTTTTAAGAATTTTTAAAAAGATTTTTAAACATTTAAAATCATGTTTTAAAATGTTGTGGGCTTAATTAGAATTTTTATTATCCCTTAAAAACTGCCATGGTAGAATATAAAAGCACTAGAGACATTTGTGGGTGCAAATGATATTTTGAAAACTTTATTAACACGCATTTTAAAATCAGTTATATCCTTACACGTGTTTGCTTTCTACCGATTGCATTTATGTTTCCTTACATTCTCAAAAGTGATAATTAGTTACCACCGTTGGATCATTTATTATCAATGTATTGCATGTCTTAGAAGCTAATCACCGTGATAACTGTTAGGGCTAATCAGAGTGATTATAAAAGTGGTTCAACTTTAGCCCTTAGATTTGAATATTGAATCGTCAAATTAATCACAACCCTTGATTGCCTTCGAACGTCTAGATCCTTCCTTAATCAGTATAAATAGAGACCCTTTGCTAGCCATTTGAAGGCTTTAGCATTCGTCTCAGTTCAGAGAAAAAGAAGAGAATAGAGAGAGAGAGAGAGAGAAAACCAGTTGTCCAAAACTATCCAACCCTTAGTTTTTTCTCACAAACTAAACACCTATGTTCATATATACTCAAAGTCAGAAAACTCCTTTAGTTGAGAGTGAGATTTTATAGGTTTTCTAACGAGTTTGGTGTATGGTTTAACGATTTGAAGATCCTCTTCAACTTGTATCTCTCTTAGGAACCCTTATCACAGTAAATATTAAATTTCCCTTTAGAAGTTTTGAGATTTGCTAAAAGATATAATACACACCATAGTTTAGGGTTTCTGCTATCTTTTATTGTTGGAACCTGCTTTGCATGTGTATATTTCTTAAAGATCTACTCTATTTTTCAAATACTTTGAGAAAGAGACTTCCTATAGTCTAAAGTTTTAGCTCTAAAAATTTTTTTTCAAAAACACAAGTTTCACAATTTATGAAATTATTCTTGTATATAAATAAGTTTTGAAATGATTGAATCTATTTTTCAAAAAGATTCTTTTTAGATCTGAAAAATTTTAAAGTCTGATTTTCTTAGAGATTTGAACTCTTTGCATCTCATATAGAAAACTGTGTAATTTTAGGATTTATTTGTATAAATCTTGAGAGGTGTGAGTTGCATACTTACAAGTAGTTTTAGTCACATCACTATCACTCTCTCAAGAACACCTAGATTGTGTGGTTCATTTGAGAGATATAAGGTTGTTTGAGACACTGCAAATAAAGGACAAGGAGGAAGGCAAAGAAGCTTCTAGGAAGGTCAAAGACGTCGAATCAGAAGTACCTAAGAGATGGGAACTCGTGTTGGTACATTTCTATCTTAGTCTTAGGATCTTGAATACATGCTTAGTGTGACAACTCGAATATAATTATGATAAATTATGTTTAAATTATGATTAGCTTATGTGATATGGATAATATGTTATTAGTATATATAATGTTAGGTCATTGTATTTAGTCTAATTCTACCTTCATAAAGTTTAAAATATTGAATTAGTTATAAACACCAAAATTTTGAAGTTTTCGATAAGAATGTTCATGTTGGAGGCAAGTTTTGATCATTACAATATAATAATTGATTTGAGGTATAAACTATATATTTGTATATATATGACTTAGGTTTGTAACACAACAAACGGTTCATCGAACGGACATCCGAGGGGGAAGATATTGTCTTTTTACGAACAGGGGGTAAAGTAGTCATTTAGCCTTAAATGATATTTTGTTTTATATGATGCCACATGTTATATCTTGATTGGACCAAGGGGGGTGACCTTATGCCGACTTATAACCTTTTAATTAATCTCTTCCTTCAGCATATTTCAGCCATGGAAGAGTTTTAACCTAAGGAAAGAGAGTTTTGAAGTTTAGGAAGAAAGTGTGAGGAGAAATTGAAGAAAAATTCATAGAAAATTACATAAAAGCCCCTAAGGTAATTCCATCCATAAATATTGTTTCATTTTTTTGTATTGCTGATTTAAATGATAAAAATAAACATTTGTTTACTGAAATTCCATGTCTTGATGTGTACTCATGGATAGATGCATGTTTAAGCAAACTTGAATGTGTAAACCCTTGAAATTGCTTTGTTTAGAAACCTTGTGTATTCAAATGATCATATATTTTTGTATACTTACAAAAATTAATTTATTCCAATTGGAGATTAAAATAGACTCATATATGTATATCATATCCTAAAATCAAGTAACAATACCAAGAAATGAATCTTGGGTGATGGTTTGGAGTTCGGGTATGAAATTTACCCCAAAAGAGTAAATATGCATACCATATGTTTGATGTTTTGCTTGACATAGCAAATGAACCTTGAAAATTATGAAATTTTAATCTTGTGTTACTCAATATGTATTTTAAAATTGGGTGAAATATCATAGAAATTTATCGTATATAAAAATTATGAAAATTCTTGGAAGATGACTGAACAATAGATGAGCCTATAGGAAACTTAGAATGATGTGTCGTCTTTTGTTTTGGAAACCTAATATGATAAGTATTGGATTACTAAGAATAATTAAAGTTGGTTTGGGCTGTAATTTGAATATGTCAGATATCATTACCGAGTCTAGATGGGACTTCATTTATGATGAATGATTTGAATTGAATCATATGATGCTTATGAATTGAGTCATGTTGAAGTTGTTCTTTGAATTGTTAATATTCTTATGATGATACTAATATTTTAAGAATGATAGGAAGAGAAGAAGAATCGACTGGACAAGAGCCAGATAAAGGAAAAGGGAAAGCTTGTTAAATTTCCAAGGTGTGTGTATTTATGATTGTCTCATATATGCAAATATATGAATATAGCTCTAAGAGCAGGATTTGTTTGGATCATATGATCCAGGATTAGTTTGAATACTTTGGTACTCAGGATTTGTTTAGATATTCAAATATCCAGGATTTTTTTGGGTCTTATGATCCAAGATTGGAATTGGACAAAGTTCCAATGATTTGATTTGTCTTATGACAAGGATTTGTTAGAACTCATGTTCTAGGATTTGTTATTGCCAATGGGCAGAATTATTTGGATCTTATGATCCAGGATTTGTTATTGCCAATGGTCAGGATTGTTCGGATTTTATATCCACATATTCGATATAGAATTTTTATTTCATTGTAGGGAAGGAGTACCTCACTAATCTTAATGCTTATGGTTTATATTTTAACAATTTCAGGTTTGTATGCTGCCAGCTAGGATACCATATGACCGGTAACTTTAAGAGTTGCACCGTTGGAAAGAGATGGGGTTTAAATATGAGAATTTTATCATTGTCACACTGAGGTTTTACTACACTCGAACATCTTGTATATTGAGTTAGCATGGGTTGATTTGATGGTTGTAATATTTAATCATAGTTAATCGTAGTATAACATGTTCGTTAAATTATTTCTCTGATGTTAATTACATTATGGTAAAGAACATGATTATGTTTATTGTACATGAAATAAATATTGATAAATGAAGTATATTTCCAATGGGCTCAAGATTATGACCCAATTATTCTAATAGCAAATGATTAGTATGGATATTGGGTTTGGGGTGTGAAACTTAGTGCTTGTAATATTGTAATATTGTTTGATTATTAGTGGATCTTTTGTTTTGTGGTGTAGAGGTCACCGTGGATGTTTTCCCTAATTTGGGGTTTTACCACGTAAAAAATTATGTCTCTTGTGTGTGTTTTTTTAACTCTTTATTACTATTGTTGCAAACCAGACTAAGGTTTTACTTTAAAACCTATTTCTAAGAACCTGAAATAACTTGTTCATATTTTTTAAAACACAACTTGTGTTACTGTTTTATTTTATAAAAGAGTTTCCTCAAAAAGTTGTTCGGAACTTACTTAACTATATAAACTTGTGTTAAACAACTTAATAAGTGTTTTCAATTCGTATCAAAGTTCAGTACCTATTTTCCAAACTATTTTAAAAACAAAATCTTAATGGATGAGAAATTTGGGCATCTTGGAAATTTGTCCAGGCCTCCCCTCTTTGATGGAACCAATTTTCTTTACTGGAAAGTAAGGATAATTGCCTTCATCCAAGGGACTTCGGGGGATGGTGACTGGGATGTAATAAAAAAATGGATATACTCATCCAACAAAGCCTACTGCAGATGGTAGTAATGTTAGAATTAAAAAACTCCTCAATGAGTTTACCAAGGAAGAAAAATTGGCTTCCTTAAGCAACAATAAAGGGAAAATGCCATATTTATGTCTGTTAATGAACATGAATTTAAACGCATGTTTATATGTTCTACAAATAAGGAAGACTAGGACACGTTGGTCACTGCTCATGAAGGTGATACTCGTGTTAAGGGAGCTAAAACTCAGATGTTAATCCAACAGTAAAATACTCTCCTTATAGATGAAAATAAAACATTTGATAAATTCTACATTAGACTGACAGATGTTATTACCAAATCACATGCTAATGGAATTATGTATGATAGGAAACAAATAGTCTCTAAGATTCTTAGATCCCCCCCCCCCCAAGTTTGATAACAAACATTATGCAATTGAGGAAATTGATGACCCAAACTTAACACCATGACTCCTCAATAGCAAGCTTAGGACTGTAGAAATGGAATTGGGATTCAAGAGACATATTTCCATTAATCAAAAGAGACACACCAGTCCTAATGTAGTATTTCAGTCTAAAATGGTCACACCACACTTTGTTGTACCCAACATTGATTTGGATTCTGATGAATCCTGTGGCTTAGATAACTTGGATAATCAGATGATCCTACTGTATAAACATTTTAAGAAAATTTTAATGTTTAGAAATAATGTTGCTTCTAAACAAGGGAAGGCTGCTTATTCAAATCATTCTAATAATAAACCTCATGAGATAAATCTAGACAACATAACATTGATGACAACAATAGACTAAGGAAGGACATGAAAAATGTTAAATGCCATTGTTGTGGGAAATTAGGTCATTATGCCAGTAAATGTGGAGTTGGTCTTAACAATAACAATGCTAAAGCCAACATATGCAAGACTTGGGATGACTCAAGTGTCTCTAAAGAAGATGAGGCCGAGACTTCCAATTCTTTTGACCCATGTATGGATTTCTTTGCTAAAATTGTTTATTCTGGTGATATGCTTGAGACTAATTCTGATGCTATTATGTCGAGATCTGTTATGACTAATAATGTTGTGCCCGCTACTAGTTTATCTAATATTTGCTTACAAAACAATGTTGTTGATATTGTTAGTAATAATTCTCCGACGATGTATGTGAGTCAAAGTGATCGCTCTAATGATGAATTGAATGGGTGTGTGAGTGTGACAAATGAACCACTAGGGGAAAATTCACACATTGCGCTAGAAGAGACTGAAAATGATGATCTACTTGACATTCACACACTTTACATAAAGACCCTTAGGTAGAGCAGTAGACTAGAAAAGACTCTCAAGGAATTAACTGAGAAAATAGAAGCATTAAGCACAATGGTAAAGCAGAACGCTGAGGACTATACTAATCAATGTTTAGCTTATGAAACTAACACTAAAAATTTTATTGAAAAAATTTAAGAACTGTCTGAATCAAATGAAATTTTGGAAAAGAAATAAAAGGCAACTTTGTTAGAATTGGAACATTCTAAAGAAAATGTTTTAACAATCTTCAATATTTTTTCTAAGTTTGAAAACAATTCCAATTATTTTGAATATTTTGTTTCCTCTAGTAAAACCAATTCTGAAGACAAAACATGCATAGGTTTTGATCAAAATATTAAGACATAAACCAAAACTTCACAAAATATAAAATTTGTGTCTTTTGTAAAAAGGCCTATTAATCTATGTCCTAATTTTCAAGCCATACAACTTGATTTTGAGAATAAACAAAAAGGCCCAGATATTTTGATGAAAAATTATCCAAAGCCCACTACTGAACCTAAGGCTAAATATGTTTGTCTCCTTGTTATGAGATTTGAACCTGAATGGAAAACTGTTGCAGTTAGACCTAAGATCAATATCCAGCAAATGGATAAACCTCTTTTCAAAGATTTAAGAATTAGAGACAACCATTTATCCATTAATAATGTTCATACTGTGATGTTTATGGAGACTGTCTCGATGAATATTTTCAAAAAAGACTGTATAAGCCTGTCAATAAATCACCTGTTTACAAAAACTTTAACTATTCCAGACAGAGCAAAAATAAGTATGTACTTACTAAACAGCCCAATAAAAAATCTAACTATAGGAATAGGAAGAAAAGGTTTAACGCTAAGAATAAATCTAAGAGAAAGAGTCCTAGATCAAATTCTAAACCAATATCTCACAAACCTTCTAAAAACGGAGCTATACGGGTTAGAAAGGACGATCTAATACCCCAGTGGAAGTGCAACATTGTTATAAGCACGTTAAAAGTTAAACACACTTCATCTAGTTGGTATTTAGACTTTGGATGCTCCAAAGATATGGCCAGATATGATACTAAATTATCAGACAGAACTGACTTTTTAGGAGGAAATGTTTTATTTGGGGATGGAGTATCAGCTCATATTGTAGGCAAAGGAACACTACAAGAAAAAGGACTTCCTATTCTCAAAGATGTCTTATTAGTGAAAGGTCTTAAAGCTAATCTATTAAGTATATCGCAATTTTGTGATTCCAACCATATAGTCACCTTCTTAAAAACTAATTATAAAATGTCAAATAAGAATGGTGATTGCATCCTTACTGGTCACAGGACCCCAAATAACTGTTACACGGTAAATTCGGGTAATGAAACTTGTAGGTTAGCTAGACTTGATGACAATGAAATCTGGCATAATCGTTCGGGCCACATAAATTATGATAATCTTAGCAAATTAAGCTCCCAAGATATAATTAGAGGTTTTCCAAAATTAAAAACCATTTCAAATGTTGTTTCTGGGCCTTGTCAGGAAGGAAAAATATAACTATTTTGGACGAATCTGAAAATAATTTTACTTATGATTCTATAGAGATAGTTGATCCTTTACCAACTGAGACCCCCGAAGTGCCTAACCGAGTTTCTAAAGATCATCCCATGGATAGTATTATTGGTAACCTTGAAGAGCTAGTGCGTACAAGATCCCAATTACGTAATGTTCCTTATGCTTTGTTTCTTTAATAAAACCAAAGAATGTAAATGAAGCACTCAATGACACATTATGGATAGCTGCTATGCAAGAAGATCTAGTTCAATTTTAAAGTCAGGACGTGTGGTATTTAGTACCCAGGCCAGAAAATAAAAGGGTTGTTGACACTCGCTGGATTTTCAAAAATAAAATAGATGAGTCTGGTATGATAGTTAGAAACAAATCTATATTAGTTGCCCAAGGTTATCCTCAAGTTGAAGGAATAGAGTTTTAGGAGACCTTTGCCCCGGTCTGACACCTCGAGTCTGCTCGCTTACTCTTGGCCTTAGCTTGTCACTTACAATTCACACTTTTACCAAATGGATGAAAAATCTGCCTTTTTAAATGGTATTTTGACAAAGGAGACTTATGTTGAATAGGCAAAAGACTTTATTGACCCTCATTACCCAAACCATGTCTATAGATTGAAAAAGTCTCTATATGATTTAAACCAAGCCTCTCGGGCCTGGTACGAACATTTGTCAACCTTTTCAATCAATAAACGGTTTCGACGAGGTGGAAATGACCAGACGTTATTTGTTAAATATTTTAATAAACACGTCTTAGTAGCTCAGGTTTATGTAGATGACATAATATTTAGTTCTACTTACCCTTCTGAAGTTAAAGAATTTTATAAAATTATGCATGGGGAGTTCCATATGTTGTTTATTGGGGAGCTTTAATATTTCTTAGGACTACAAGTCAAGAAAAAATTTGATGGTTTATTCATTTTGCAATCCAAATATGCTATAGTGTTAGTGAAAAGGTTTGGAATAGAAAATGGCAAGGTTTCCAAGAGTCCCATAAGTACTTCAATTAAACTTTCTAAAGACGAACATGGTAAATATATAGATCCTACCTTATATAGAAGTATGATAGTGTAATAACCCTCATTTTTATGATATTAAATAATTATAAAATTAATTATTATTGTTAGATCAATTAATTTAAAAAGGTTGAGAAATGTAATTGTTAATTAATTCAAATTTAAAATAATTATTAACCAGCGTGCCAAGGGTTAATACTTATTGATGGAAATCATTGATTATTACTGTGGGTATATGTAATATGGAATTATATATTTTTTATAAATTGTTGGAGTGCGAAATACAACAGTTTGATATTTTAAGTCAGGACATGCGTGAGAGCCGTGTCGGGACTAATTGTATAGGATAAAAAGATAAATTATTTTTCTATAACTCGTATGGTAATTTTGAGCGCCATTGAGTCCGAAAGGGTCATGGTAGTTGGAAAACGCTACCCAGGCATTTTATTTGGATTCCGTGGTAATTTTAGGCCTAATCGGCACCCCATAGGGGTAGTTTTATCCTTTGGATTTTAGGGGAATTAAAATGGACGAAAATTAGATAATTATTATATCAGTTACGGGAGTTACATTAGGGTTAAGTTACACATAAATCAAGAGAGAACCATAGAGGGTGAGGGAGAGAAAATCCCAAAGGAGGAATGCCAATTAACATCACCTTGCACAACCACCACCATCGTGTAGATCGAAAAGTGAGGAACGCGTCTATACCAACGTCACCAGCGGATCAGACATTCAAATTTGAGGCAAGTGTTTATTACTTGCTTTCCTTTAGAAATAATCATGCTTATGTTAGTGTAGTTCAATTTGATCATGAATTAAATATGAAATTGGGTGAAAATTTGGAGATTTAAATTATGATTATGGACTGATTTGATTAGTAGTTTAATGCCTTCATGTATATAGAGGATTAATCACAAAATTGGAAAATTATATCGATGAAAACTCTGGGTGGGTTAGGTTCTTTAATTGAAAATTTTGAAACAAGGGTTATGATCTAATTTTAGGAATTTTGAATTATAATGATGATGGATGATGATTTACAGATGTTATATTGGTGGAAATCATACATACATGTTAGGAAGATGATTTAGAATGGTTTATTGGTGATTGGGAATGATTCGTAGAGGTTAGAGGTGGTGAAATGGTGAAGAGAACGTATCTGGGTTGGGCTTCCTTTTTATAGATAGAGGTCCGGACCCCCTTTTAATAGGTCTGGATCGTTTTCCTTATTAACCGGTCCGAACCGTTTTTCATAAAACTGCCTGGATCATTTTATTTCATTAAAAAATCCAGACCGTTTTCCATTAAAAGGTCCGGACCGTTTTTCATAAAAAAAAGGTCTGGATCGTCTTCCTTGATTGGTCCGGACCGCCCTGATGTATTTTCCAGAATTGAATTGTGGACCTCTAGGACATCCTTCGGTACTTAAAATGCAAGAACTTTAATGAAGTACACTGAGATTTGAAGTGATGATATATTAAGATAAGTGTAATCTAAGACTTGGGCATAAGTGGGATGAATGACGCTTAGAAAATTAGGAGGGGGATCATAATCATAATTATTAAACATCGAGAGTATTAAGTGAAAGTAATATTGTGAATAAGACATGATACTTAATTGTGTGAATACCTACAGATTATAATAGGTTGAGTGTATACCTATGTATTGATTTATTATGTGTATAGCATACCTACGCTGCATGCTATCGGGCGGAGGTTTAGCGCAGTGGACAGTCTTATCCTAGGTGACCCGATGGGGGATATTGACTTGTACCCAGAGCATATGAACTGGATACGTGTTATCCATTACGTAAGATAGTTTCGACGGTTGAATGGGAGCGTAGGTATGTGCGTGACCCATTTAGCTGGTGAGTATGCTCGCCTCCAATTTTTATGTTATGAGATTTACGGTTCGTGAGAGACGCTGAACCAATTGTCCTTTATGCAGCGAGTGATGCACTGGGACACGATAGCAGACTATGCATTGCGCCTAGTGGTCCTAACCAAGGGGCGCAAGTTTTATATATATATATATATATATATATATATATATATATAAATATACTTGATAATGAATGATTATAATGTGTGAAATTAGAAAATGTATAAATATGGATAAGTAAAGTAATTCCAGAGGTTAAAAGACTTCCCATCATAAAAGTGAATATAAAATGGGTAACTATCATAAAAGAATATTATTAGCTTATTATATGGGCGATACGGGTTACTCCCTTGAGATATATTTACGAGTTCACGTGAGTTAACTAGCTGGGAATATTATAGATGACTAGGATGGGGTAGATGTATGCTAGGTGTGCACATTAGTGGAACGGTGAGAATATCAAGTGACAGTTCGAACTAACATGTACGTAATAATTGCATCTTTACAGTGTTAAATACTTGCCAAAACAAATATATTTACAAATCGGGATCTAACCCGTTTCCTGTATTTCTCTTCTCTTTTGCTATATATATATATATTATACCAGGTGTCTAGCCATAGGGTCACCGCCAGACTTAGACACATGGATCATTCGATGACCTGCAGCTATTGTGGAAGCTGTAGGTTATTAATAGTAAACGTTGTTATCTCTTCATTCTATTCCTAGTTCAGATCTTTCATTTTGGGCATGTGTCGCCCGCTTCTAGATTAACTATTTCAGGGATTTTATTTTTATTAGTATTTCCTTACTGTTGGATTGAGTATTATGATACCTTGGTTTTATACTTTGAATTGGAATGTTTTATCCAGTCTCATTTATTTCAGTATTTGATTCATGTTCAGTATTTATTCTTGTGGAATGGATTTGGATTATATATTAAATCACAAAATTTATTAATGGATTAATTGCTAATAATTAATTTGGGAAAATATTTTGACACTTAGCCTAATTAATTATTAGGTGATTAATAATAAAAATTGTTTTCGACAGTGATGCTAAGAATGAACCAACCGGACACTTTGAATTTAATTTAATAAAGGACTAATCACCCGGTATTTAATTAGGCTGGGTGTCACAGGTGGTATCAGAGTCAGGTTTTAGTGTCCTTTAGGATCTATACGGCTTAACATGTTTTTAGCTTAGCGTTCTTTGAAATAGAGCCCTATCTTTAGGACTTTTGTACTCTTATTTATACGTTTACGTCTCCAACTATTTGAGATTTAATAATAATTATGGACTAATAAATCCCTTCTCGTTTTAAATTCCTCCGTGAAGATCCCCGAGAAATAAAAATGCCCAGCCAGTGCAGCCAACGGCACAGACTCAGGGAATGATTAACGCAGCTGACGTTGCCACCATTATTGCTCAGGCGGTAAATGCAACTTTAGTGGCGGTGCAGCAGGCCCCACCCCAGGTATAGGTTGTGGCGCCAGTTATGGTCCAGTTTCCCACTACATGGGAGAGAGTCAGGGATGCTTTCTAGAGGGAACATCCCCCGGAGTTCTCGAGCGATTTTGACATCATCATAGCGAGCCAATGGAAGAAAGATATCCAACGGCATCTTCACATGTACAACTGTACTGACATTCAGAGGTAGTTATTGGCTTCCTATAAGCTAGTGGGGGCCGCTTTGCAATGGTGGGAGTCCACTACTACCTTGGAGGAGAGGTATAGCATGTCTATTCAGAGCTTTTGGGTGAGGTTTGACCGCAAATATTTCCCCTCCACCGTGTAGATAGAGATGAGGCGGAGACTATTGAATCTGAAGCAGGAGGGTATGACAGTGGCAGAATATGAGGAGGAATTCATGAGGATGCTTACTATGGTACCAGCTGAGGCACCTACTAAAGAGAAGAAGATTTCGTTGTTTATGGATGTATTGACCTGGAGGATTCGTCAGCACCTCATAGGTAATTTGTCATTGGGTACTTTCACTGACGTACTCAACACCTCTCTGTTGCATTGCCATGACCATCGTTTCCATCAGCAGGGGATCAAACGAGCAGGGGAGCCCAGCCAGCAGGGCCTAATGGGAGGTAGTAGTGCCAGTGGGGCACCATAAGCTTAGGGGTAGGTCCGTGAAGGTGATCAGAGTTCCCACCCGGGGGACCCTGCTAAGAGATTTCGATCTGGAGATTCTAGGAAGGGATATGGGGGTTATAGACAGGGCTAACAAGGCTAGTCTAGTCAACATGGCCAATAGGGACAACATCATTATCAGCAGGGTTAGAAATAGGTCCAGCTGGGCCAACAATAGAGGCATCAGCAGGGCCAGTGGAGGGGTGACAATGGCCAGTAGGGCCGAGGCCAACATGGCAGAGGGGAGGTAACTTTAGTGACAGGTTCTTTTCTTGTGGCAAGACTGGCCATAGGAAGAAGGATTGCCCCGACAAGGGCAGGTTTCCCCTGCAACAGGGTGCCTATCCGGAACCCCAGAGACCCATTTTTCCCACCGCCCTACTATCACCAGCGCAGACCCCAGCTTTGCCAGTACCCCTGATTCAGCAGGGACATTTATAGTATGGACGTGTTTATAATGTCCATCAGGCAGCACCGCAGAAGGCACCACCCACGATTGAGGGTATGTTTCCTATCCATGGCTCTATGGGGGGTGTTTTATTTCATACTGAGGCATCACACTATTTTATAGCCACTAACTTTGCATGGGCCATGGGGTTGTTAGCCACAGAAGAGAGTACAGTGACTAGTGTAGACTCACCACTGGGTAGTGGGTCTTTGATTTTCTTTATATGCTGCGGGATAGGGATAGAGTTTGGGAGTTTAATTTTGCGTGCCGACATGCTAGTCCTAGATATGCATGAGCATGACGCCATTATAGGCATGGATTGGCTTGCTACTTATAGAGCCATGATAGAGTGTTACAGTAGGACTATTATTTTTATGATACCGGGCCAGGAGATGTTTCTAGTGCTGATGCCTCATCCTAAGGGAGGATCGTCTATCCACTTGTATTACAGAAAGGAGGAGACCTCTAAGGAGGTGGTGATTCCTCTTGACTCGATTCCTATTGTTCGAGAGTTTTTCGATGTGTTCCATGAGATACCAGGACTACCACCTAGACGAGAGATAGATTTCATTATAGATTTGATGTCGGGCACCCGACCGATAGCCCGCTCACCGTTCCATATGGCTCCAGCTGAGATGAGGGAGTTACAGGATCAGATTGAGCAGTTGTTGGGAGAGGGATTCATCCATGGGAGTACCTCACCTTGGGGTGCTCCCATTCTATATGTGAAGAAGACGGATGGTTCGTTAAGGTTGTGTGTGGACTACCGAGAGTTGAACAAAGTCACGATATGGAATAAGTATTTATTGCCCCAAATCGATGATTTGTTCGACCAGTTGAGAGGAGCTGCCTTCTTCTCAAATATAGATTTGAGATCGGGATACCATTATCTACGGATTAGGGAGCAGTATGTGTCGAAGAATGCTTTCTTGACGAGATATGGGTCCTATGAGTTCAGAGTCATGAAATTTGGAATGAAAAATGCTCCAGCAGTATTCATGGACTTGATGAACTGGGTGTTCAGAGAGTTCTTAGATCAGTTTGTCATCGTCTTCATAGATGACGTACTGATTTACTCACAGAGTGGGGAGGAGCATACCAAGCACTTGAGACGGATTCTTACGACTCTACGAGAGCATCAGTTGTATGCCAAGTATGAAAAGTCAGATTCTAGTTACGGGGGGGTACAGTTTTGGGGGCATGTTGTGTCAGAATTGGGGATATCAATGGACCCGAGCAAAGTGTCGGCAGTGAGGGAGTGGGGACAGCCCGTGACACCGACGGAGGTGAGAAGCTTCTTGGGGTTAGCAGGATATTATAGGCGATTCATCAGGGGGTTCTCAAAGATTGTGGGCCCATTGACAAATTTAACGCGCAAAGGGGTGAAGTTCATTTGGGACGATGATTGCCAGTTAGCTTTAGATAAGCTAAAGGATAAGTTGACGTCAGCGCCAGTTCTTGCTTTACTTAACCCAGGAGTGGAGTACTTGGGGTACACTAACGCCTCTCTACAGGGACTTGGTGGAGTACTTCAGCAGGAGGAATAGGCTATAACTTATGCCTCTCGCAAGCTTAAGCCTCACGAGAGGAATTACCCCATCCATTACTTGGAGTTAGCAGCAGTCGTGTTTGCCCTATGGATTTGGAGACACTACTTGTTGGGGGGGGGGAATTTTTCCTCTTCACAGACCACAAGTCACTGCAATACTTATTCACTCAGTGGGAGTTGAACATGCATAAGCGTAGGCGGCTGGAGTTTGTGAAACATTACCAGTTTGAGATACAGTACCACCCAGGGAAGGCCAACATAGTTGCTGATGCGTTGAGCCGTAGGCCAGTAGGTGAGGTGGAAAAAGTGTGAAAGGCGAAGCGGGAAGAATTGGGACATCAGGAGGCAGTGGATCGATCCTTTATGTCCATTATGACAATTACTCCAGAGATTGTTACGAGAGTAATCCAAGCCCAGACTGCTGATTCGTTTTACCAGGATCGGATTGTATGGCTTCTAGCGGAGGGCGCAGAGTCCTACTCAGTGAGCTCAGATGGGGGACTACGGTTTAATGGGAGATTAGGGGTCCCGGAGGGAGGGTATTTGCGTCATGCAGTGATGACACAGTCTCATGGATCTATATTTATGGTACATCCTAGAGGGAATAAAATTTACCAGGATATGAGGTGACAGTATTGGTGGAGTGGGATGAAGAAGGATATTACGAAGTTCGTGTCCAAGTGTGCCACCTGTCAGCTGGTAAAAGTGGACCACTAGAGGCCGCCAGGGTTACTTAATCCTCTGGAGATACCCACATGGAAATGGGAGAGCATTTCCATGGACTTCATCAGTGGGATGCCTACTTCACAACGGGATCACGATTCTATATGGGTGGTGGTGGATCGGTTGACCAAGTTAGCTCATTTTCATCCCGTACGTACGGATTACACTACGAGAGAGTATGCCCGAATATTTATTGTCAAGATAGTGAGATTACATGGGGTACCCTTGAACATCGTGTCTGAAAGAGACAAGACTTTTATATGACGCTTCTGGGAGAGCTTTCAGGAAGCTATGGGTACTGAACTCGGTTGAGTACGGCTTATCACCCACAGACAGATGGGCAGACCGAGCGTACTAATCAGATGCTAGAGGATATGTTGCGCATGTGTATTCTTGACTTTGGAGGGAGTTGGGAGCCGTATCTTCCACTGATGGAGTTCGCTTATAATAACTCCTATCAGTTTACAATCGGCATGGACCCATTCGAGGCATTGTATGGTAGACCTTGTCATTCTCCTACTTGTTGTCTAGAGGTGGGGGACAACAGGTTACTCGGGACAGAGGTAATTCAGGAAACGTCAGCCAGGGTTGAGATGATCAGGAATCATATTCGGGTAGCCCAGGACAGGTAAAAAAGCTACGCCGACGCAAAGAGGTTCTTTAGGGAGTTCAATGTGGGGGATCAAGTATTGTTGTGGGTGTCTCCTATGAAAGGGGTGATGAGGTTCGGGAAAAAAGGGGAAATTGCCTTAGAGATACGTAGGTCCATTTCCCATTATCGAGAGGATCATACCGGTGGCATACAAACTTGGGTTGCTAAAGCACTTGCACCGTATTCATGATGTGTTCCACATCGCATCATTGAGGCGGTTTCTTAGGGATGAGTTGGAACACACCCACATTGAGATCGAGAAGATTGATTTACAGCCCGACAGTTCTTTTGAGGAGAGGCATGTGGCTATCCTAGACCGTAGCGAGAGGAAATTGAGGTCAAAGGTAGTTTCACTGGTGAGGGTTCAGTGGGAGCATCATAACGTAGAGGAGTCTACATGGGAGCGAGAGGAGGATATGCGCGAGAAATATCCAGACTTATTCCTATCAGGTATGGTTTACTTTTCGAATTTCGGGGTGAAATTCCGTTATTAGACGGAAGTATGTAATACCCCGCATTTTTATGATATTAAATAATTATGAAATTAATTATCATTGTTGGATCAATTAATTTAAAAAGGTCAAGAAATTTAATTGTTAATTAATCCAAATTTAAAATAATTATTAACTAGCATGCCAAGGTTTAATACTTATTGATGGAAATCATTGATATTACTTTAGGTATATGTAATATGTAATTATATATTTTTTATGAATTGTCGGAGTGAGAAATACGATAGTTTGGCCTTTTAAGTCAGGACGCGCGTGTGAGTCGTGTCGGGACTAATTGTATGGGATAAAAAGATAAATTATTTTTGTATAACTCGTATGGTAATTTCAAGTGGACCATTGAGTCCAGAAGGGTCGAGGTAGTTGGAAAAATCTACCCGGGCATTTTATTTGGACTCTGGGGTAATTTAGGCCTAACCGGCACCCCGTAGGGGTAGTTTTGTCATTTGGATTTTTGGAGAATTAAAATGAACAAATATTAGATAATTATTATATCAGTTACGGGAGTTCCATTAGGGTTAAGTTACACAGAAATCAAGAGAGAACCACAGAGGGTGAGGGAGAGCAAATCCCAAAGGAGGAAGGCCAATTGACACCACCTCGCACAACCACCACCACCATCGTGTAGATCAGAAATTGAGGAACGCATCTATACCAACATCACTAGAGGATCAGACATTCAAATTTGAGGCAAGTGTTTATTACTTAATTTCCTTTACCAATAATCATGCTCATGTTAGTGTAGGTCAATTTTATCATGAATTATATATGAAATTGGGTGAAAATTAGAGGTTTAAATTATGATTATTGACTCATTTGATTAGTAGTTTAATTCCTTCATGTATGTAGAGGACTAATCACGAAATTGGAAAATTATATCGATGAACAACTATGGGTGGGTTAGGTTCTTTAATTGAAAATTGGGAAACTAGGGTTCTTATGATCTAATTTTGGGAATTTTGAATTATAATGATGATGGGTGATGATTTACAGATGTTATATTAGTAGAAATCATACATACATGTTAGGAAGATGATTTACAATGGTTTATTGGTGATTGGGAATGATCCGTAGAGGTTAGTGGTGTTGAAATGGTGAAGAGAACATATCTGGATTGGGCTACCTTTTTACAGATAAAGGTTCGGACCACCTTTTAATAGGCCGGATCGTTGTCCTTATTAAAAGGTCCGGACTGTTTTTTTATAAAAAAGTTCGGATAATTTTATTTCATTAATAGGTCCGAACCTTTTTCCATTAAAAGTTCCGGACCATTTTTTATAAAAAAGGGTATGGATCGTCTTCCTTAATAGGTCCGAACCGCCCTGTTGTATTTTCCAGAATTGAATTGTGGACCTCTAGGACATCCTTCGGTACTTAAAATGCAAGAAATTTAATGGAGTACATTGTGATTTGAAGTGATGATATATTAAGACAAGTGTGATCTAAGACTTGGGCATAAGTGGGATGAATGACCCTTAGAAAATTAGGAGGGGGATCATAATTATAATTATTAAACGTCGAGAGTTTTAAGTGAAAGTAATTCTACAAATAGGACATGATACTTAATTGCGTGAATACCTAGAGATTATAATAGGTTGAGTGTATACCTATGTATTGATTTATTATGTGTATAGCATACCTACACTTCTTGGTATCGGGCGGAGGTTTCGCACCGTGGATTGTCTTATCCTAGGTGACCCGATGGGGGATATTTACTTGTACCCAGAGCATATGAACTTGGATACGTGCTATCTGTTACGTAAGATAATTTCGACAGTTGAATGGGAGCGTAGGAATGTGCGTGGACCATTTAGCTGGTGAGTATGCTCGCCTCCAATATTTGTGTTATGAGATTTACGGTTCGTGAGAGACGCCGAACCAATTGTCCTTTATGCAGCGAGTGATGCCCCGGGACGCGATAGCAGAGTATGCATTGCGCCAAGTGGTCCTAACCAAGGGGCATAGGTTATATATATATATATATATATATATATATATATATGGATGATATGACTATTTGTATATATATATGATGATGCCAGAATCAGCACCACCAGATAAGGTATTTTCAAGCTCAATCTAAGAACAATAATAGCAGTACAATAATGTAAAGAGGTAAGAGAATGAGATGAGGAGAAGAGGAATCAACACCAGAATATAAGTGGTTCAGCCTAGATTGGCCTACGTCCACTGTGTGTTTGTGTGAATAATCTCACTGCAATAAGGCACTGATGGCCATGGATACAATCTCTCAAGCTTTCTCTTTCTACTGTGTATCTAGACAGGGTTTCAGCTAGGGCTCAAAATATGGATCCCTTTGCAAGGTAGAGGATGACCCCTATATATAGTACCTAGGGGGTGTAATGTACCCCCCATGCATGCAATGAGCATGTGTGTGGTTACCTCACCAATGTGGGAGTGCCATCTGTCACTGTCACATGTAGATAATGATGATGCAATATTCTCCCCACGTGTGGGGAATAATCTTGTTATAACTGATTTGTGTCAACGTGTCCTTATCTGAATGTCAGCAGGTGCTCGGCTATCGCGTCTGGTGTATGACCTCGACCTCGGTGAGGCCGAGGTTGGTGAGTCTTGATACCTGTTCAGTCCGAGTGTTCCATGGAGGTCTCGGCCTAATCCTAGCCGAGACAATGGACAGGGTCGGCCTGATATGAGGTTGAACTGGTGGCTTGGTGAGGTTGCTGGTGACTTCCTGCAGGCTCGGCCTATGTATGGCCGAGGTTGCCATTTCAAGGCATATGCGAGTGCTGTTGATCCTTGTGATGTCCCTTGGAGAGGCTCATGGTAGTGTCGGCCTGGGCCGACCCTGATATGGCCGAGCGGTGATATCGGGTGTCCAAGACATGCCCAACATCGGCCATAATATCAGTTGAGGTTGGTGTCTCTAGACCGAGGTTACACTTGGGCATATCAATCACCCCTAGCCCTTAGTCATATGTGAGAGCAAGTGACTAGGGGATTACTACACCTCCGAGGCCTGTCTACTACAAGCCAATACTTGCTTGACATTTGTCCAATGCTTGAACATGCTTTCTTGGTAGGCGTGTGCTGTCAGCCGCCCTTTGGAGCTCCCAAGGCAATGATGGGCCTTGGGAGTTGTGCCTGAGTATATAAGGGTTTTGAACCCTTCTTTCCTTCTTTCTTCTTCATTTCTTCCATTTTAGCCGCTTTCGTTCCTACAACTCTCTCTCTCTAGAAAGATCTTGGTTCAAGGCTTTTGGGTGGTGATTTCTCACGTCTTCTCCTCTCTTCCTTACCATTTCATCCTCAGGTAAGGTCTACCATACTTTTTCCTTCATTTTTCCTGCAAGCACCCTTATTTTCGTATTTTCCGACGAGCTTCTTAGTTTTCCGGCGAGACCACCATAATTTCAGGCGAGCTTTTCTTACCAAATTTAAGTAGTTTGATCTTTAGATTCCTTTGCTTTATCAGCCAGTCTTGTTTGTAATTTTTGGAGTTTAGGAAAATCCCTAAGTGTAGTGTCGTCCTCTGATGCTCAGACCCTTATATCATCTTCTTGAAGAGTTCCCCTCTCTTAGAAAGAAGACTTTAGAAAAGATTAGGCAAATAGAAAGAGCACAGGAGGAGACTCGTAGATCACAAGAGTTTCCTATTAGACCCATATTTCCACCACCTCTGAAGGCGATATATCCTGACCCCCCGGAGAACTTCTATCAGACAGGGGTTCCTGCTGATCCCATACCTATGTCTGAGTCTGAATCTTCTACCTCAGACCCCATGTCTGTGGATTCCTTTCAAGAGGCCATGGACTTCACACCTAGGCCTGATCAGGCCCTGATCAAGCCGAGGTCTCCAGCCGAGCCTCGTCCCATAATCACTCAAGCACCTCAGGGTCTTCCTCAGAGGTTGAGATTCTTGAGCCGAGTGTGGCCATACCACCACCAATTGACGCCATCCCTATGTCGGCTGTCACCGGGGCAGAGTTTGCTCAAAGGTTTCCGAGTAACCCATCAACATCTGCTCCGGCCGACGTTGAGTTGGATGATGATGAGGTTGAGAGAGATATCGATGTCTATGAGGCGACCGAGATCGAGAGTACTATTACTGAGGTAGACCTTCTCTGCTTCAGATATCTGTATTCTATTAGCCCCTCAATAAAACTTAGGAGACCTCTAAGGGAATAGAGGGCTTATCATGGCCGAGATGGGGAGATCTGCTTGTACGAGCAGATGTTCAAGTTGGGGTTCCATCTGCCCATTCACCCCACTATCAAATCCATCCTCTCTTACATTAATTTATCCCCCTCCCAACTCTCTCCTAATGTCTGGAGAGTCCTAATAGGGGCCATAGTGTTATGGAAGGTTGTCCACCATTCAGACCTTCCAGTTCAGGTCTTTGTTGGTTGCTACGTCCCTTCCTCGGCCAAAAATTATCCGAGCTACTACCATTTTGTAGCTCGGAGGCCTAAGAAGAAATTGCTTCAGGTGACCCAGACTTCTAACCATAACTAGAAGACTCGGTACTTCTTTGCTTCAGGGCCATGGGAGTTTGGCCCATGTGTTCCCTCATCCAATCTGGAGCAGAGGATGCCCCTGAGGTGGGGTAAGGTCACCATCTCTGCCAGGGCTGACCCTGGCCTAAGTCTACAAAACCTCTAGAAGGTGAAAGCCCTTTAAGATCAAGGGGTAAATGGTCTATTTGTCAGGTTTGAACATCTGATGACTCCCCACTTCCTCTCTGGGACAGGTTTGGGTGGAAGTCCCCTTGCCGATCTTGGTAAGCATTTTTGTTTTGCAAGTTTAACCTCTGAGTTTATTCACATCTGATTATCTAACTCAGGTCTACTAATTTTTTGCAGAGCGACCAAAGGATATTCCAGACGAGCTTTGGGAGATGGCTGCACCGAGCTTGACAAGACTTGCTAAGAAATCAGGTCTTAACGCTCCTCCCCCAGCTCCCTCGTCCTCTAAGCCCCCAGCCAAAAAGAAGAGGGATCCCGAAGGCCATGCCCCTGAGGATCAGAGGCCGAAGAAGAAGACTACTGAAGCTGCCATCCCTATCTCTTCAGCTGACATCCTTTCGGCTCGTCTGGATCAGTTAAAGTTAACTGACAGTGTAGTCGGCCACAGTATGCAGGCCCTGGATGCCATCGGCTCTGTAATGATCGAGGCTGACAAACGCTTCTATAGGGCTATGGACACCCCATTGCTGGTTGAGTTCGGCCTTCACAGAGCCGTTTAGGTATGATTTGATCCTTCTTCAAAAATTCTTCTAAGTGTAACATCTGATTCTTCTTCAGCTTACTCATGATCACTAAATATGCAGGGCTTGACCGCTATGCACCATCTATCCAACTGGACTCTGAGGAAGTTGCCTCTCATCCAAAAGGGGCAAGAGGCCGAGAAAGTCCAGAGTACTCTGAACGCAGAGATAGAGCGCCTCAAGTCTGAGCTGAAGGGCTCTGAGGAGAAGGTGAAGGGGTTGGAGAAGGACATCTCCCAGCTCGGCAAGGATCATGCTGCTACATTAAAGGCTAAGGAAGACGTTCTGCAGCAAAAGGTCAACTCAGCTGTCAGGGCAGCCCTTGAGGACGCCTCTGAGAAGATAATTGTTGACTACAAGGCCTTCGACGAGTTCATGGGCTTCGGCTTTGAATACCTTGAAAGAGGTATCAAAGCCACTATTAAATGGGCAGACGTCAGGGATAGAGAGGCCGGCACTTTGAAGGCCTCTAATTTCGTTGGCCTCGGCTTTGCTGATCCTCAATTTGCCCAAGCTGTTCAAGAGGTTGAGGAAGAGGCTGTCGCTCCTACCGAGACTGCTACATTAGAGGTCACCGAGGTTGGAGGGGCAGACCATTGTGATGATACGGCCGAGGTGACTAACCAAGCCGAGGGTGTCAACGTTCCCCCCTCAGACTCTTAGGATATTTTGATCACTGTTTGTAACTTAACTGTATTGTGGAACTTTTGTCTGTAATCATTGAACATATAATTTCTGAATATATATGTCAACCTCTAATGAGGGCCATATTCACTTTCTTTTCATTAAATGTCATGTGATGCTTTTCATTCTTAGCTCCATTGTTATGGTGTCTGCTAAAAATAAATTTGTAATCTGAGCTTTAACCTCTTAAGTCCTCTTTCTAAGCTTATGTTTTTGCAATGGCCTTGTTTAAACTCAACCAATGGTCCTGAGCTCAGACCTTGTCACCAATGAATGGTGTTATGAAGGTCTGAGGTTATTACCTAAGAGGTTATCCTCATAATGAATCTCACCAAATTAATGATGTTAAGTGTTTGAGGTCATCTCATTATGGTGTCTGACCTCAGACCTTGTCACCAGATTAATGGTTATAAGGGTCTGAGGTCATCACCTAAGATTTTATCCTCATAATGAATCTCACCAAATTAATGATGTTAAGGGTCTGAGGTCATCTCATTATGGTGTCTGACCTCAGACCTTGTCACCAAATTATGATGTTATAAGGGTCTGAGGTCATCACCTAAGATGTTATCCTCATAATGAATCTCACCAAATTAATGATGTTAAGTGTCTGAGGTCATCTCATTATGGTGTCTGACCTCAGACCTTGTCACCAAATTATGATGTTATAAGGGTCTGAGGTCATCACCTAAGATGTTATCCTCATAATGAATCTCACCAAATTAATGATGTTAAGTGTCTGAGGTCATCTCATTATGGTGTCTGACCTCAGACCTTGTCACCAAATTATGATGTTATAAGGGTCTGAGGTCATCACCTAAGATGTTATCCTCATAATGAATCTCACCAAATTAATGATGTTAAGTGTCTGAGGTCATCTCATTATGGTGTCTGACCTCAGACCTTGTCACCAAATTATGATGTTATAAGGGTCTGAGGTAATCACCTAAGATGTTATCCTCATAATGAATCTCACCAAATTAATGATGTTAAGAGTCTGAGGTCATCTCATTATGGTGTCTGACCTCAGACCTTGTCACCAAATTATGATGTTATAAGGGTCTGAGGTCATCACCTAAGATGTTATCCTCATAATGAATCTCACCAAATTAATGATGTTAAGTGTCTGAGGTCATCTCATTATGGTGTCTGTCCTCAGACCTTGTCACCAAATTATGATGTTATAAGGGTCTGAGGTAATCACCTAAGATGTTATCCCCATAATAAATCTCTGATCTAAGAATGAAGCAAGAACTACCATGGGAACTGATCTTTATTAATAACCTCTTCACAATAAGATGGTACATTTACATGAAACTCTATGCAACATCATATGTAATATCTCTTTAGGTGGTCAGCATTCCATGGGTTAGTGAAATGTTCTCCTTATAGGTTTTCTTGCCTGTAAGTGCCAGGCACAACCTCTTCTGTTACTTTATAGGGGCCATGCCAGTTTGGGTGAAGATTATTTGCCTTCTGTAGGGTCTTCTTTAGCACTAGGTCTCCCACTGCAATGGGTCTTGACTTCACCCTCTGGTTGTAGAATTTCACTGCCCTCTGCTGGTAGGCTGATTTTCTGACCTCTGCGTCTTCTCTTCTTTCTTCGATAAGATCTAGGTCTAGCCTCCTCTCTTCCCCATTGTTGTCAGGGTCGTAGGTCTGAATTCGATGAGTTAGGAGTCCAACTTCCGTTGGTATGATGGCCTCTGAACCATGTGCCAGCATGAACGGGGTTTCTCCTGTCGGTGTCCTTACCGTGGTTCTGTAGGCCCATAACACAGCGTAGACCTCTTCAGTCCATCTCCCCTTCGCATCTTCTAACCTCTTCTTGATTCCGTCTAAGATAGTTCTGTTTGTGACCTCGGTCTGACCATTTGCCTGAGGTCGACGAGGAGATGAGAAGAACTGCTTAATCCCTACTCTTAGGCAATACTTTTTTAAGGAGGAGTTCTTGAACTGGGTCCCATTATCCGAGATGAGATTGTTTGGGAGGCCATATCTACATATGATATTCCTCCAAATGAACTGGAAGTTCTTCTGCTCTGTGATTGTTATCATCGGCTCTGCCTCCACACACTTTGAGAAGTAGTCAATGGCAACTATCAAGAATCTATAGTTTTTGACAGCTCTTGGCAAAGGTCCTACTAAGTCAATTCCCCATACCGCAAATGGCCATGGAGAAGAGATTGACGTCATAGGCTTATGGGGTTGATGAGGGATAATGGCGAACCTTTGGCATTTGTCGCACCTCTTTACGTAGTCTGCTGCGTCCTTGGACAAGGTAGGCCACCAGTGTCCCTGAGTGATGATCCTCTTGGCCAAGGGCCTTCCCCCTATGTGGCTAGAGTAAGAACCCTCATGAACCTCCTGTAAGACCCGGGGGACTTACATGGGATGCACACGTCTGAGGAGAGGCAATAAAAACCCCTTTTTGTACAAGACGTCTCCTACCATTGAAAACTTGGCAGCCCTATATCTCAATTTTCTCCTTTCTAGCTTGGACTCAGGCAGCTTTCCCTCTCTTAGGTATCTAACGAGCGGGTCGATCCATGAGTCTCATAGGTTCAAATTGTGACAAAGGTTACATACCTCTTCTTCCTCGATGGTTGCCTTTCCTAAGACCTCGATTGGAATGGTCCTTCCCATATCTGTCTTCATTGCCGAGGCCAGCCTTGCCAATGCATCAACGTGATTGTTACTTAGTCGAGGCACTCTCTTCAGTTTTGCTTCTTCAACATATTCTAACAACCTTTTTACCCTCTTTAAGTACTTGGCCATCCTTTCGTATTTGGCCTCGTATATCCCCATTACTTGATTGATAACCAACCTTGAGTCGCTATGGAGTAGGAGTCGCTTTACTCGAAGAGTTGTTGCCAATAAGAGACCTGCTATCATGGCCTCATACTCGGACTCGTTGTTTGAGGCCTGGAAGTTGAATCTCAAGGCGTATTCAATGTTGTCACCATTTGGAGCTGAGAGTATTAGCCCCGCACCGCTTCCACTATCACAGGAAGAGCCATCAATGAAGAGGCTCCAGACGTCTGTTTCTGATGAGAAAACCCCTTCTGTCATAACTCCTTGCTTGAAGAGGTATTGATCCTCTTCGTTCTCTTCTATTCTGCTCCGGGTTTTACCTCAGATGACCTCTTCCCGATCTCGGAAGACGTTTGGTGCTGTCTCTTCCGAATTTTGGAAGACACTACGGTTTGTCTCTTCGCCGTCCTCTAGGCATTTCTTTGTCTCGGCCTCTTCCCAGGTGAATTCTGTGACAAAGTTCACGAGGGACTGCCCTTTGATGGTTGTCCTAGGCTGGTAGGTAAGATCATATTCTCCTAGTTCGATGGCCCAGGTCATCAACCTCCCGGACTTCTCAGGTTTATGCAGGACCTGCCTTAGTGGGGAGTCAGTGAGGACTACCATGGAGTGAGCTTGGAAGTAAGGCTTCATTTTTCTTGAGGCATGTATTAGGTCATAAGCCAACTTCTCCATACGGGGATAATTTTGTTCTGACCCTTAAAGGGCCTTACTGTTGAAGTACACAGGCCTTTGGACCCCATCCTCTTCCCATATGATGGCCGCGCTGATGGCTGATTCAGAGACTGCCAAATACACAAACAACCTTTCTCCTGCGATGGGTCGAGATAGTAATAAGGGAGACCCTAAGTAGGACTTGAGTTGGTTGAAGGCTTTTTCACACTCTTCGTCCCATTGGAAGGCCTTTCTTAAAACTTTAAAGAATGGAAGACACTTGTCCGTTGCCCTAGAAACAAACCTGTTAAGGGCAGCCACTCTTCCCGTGAGTCTTTGGACATCCTTGATGCTCCTGGGAGTCTTCATGTCGAGTAATGCCTTGATTTTCTCAGGGTTCGCTTCAATTCCCCTCTGGTTAACGATGAACCCAGGAACTTCCCAGCTCCTACTCCGAAGACACACTTTGTTGGGTTGAGTTTCATTCTGTACGAGTCCATAACATCGAAGGTATTTTCAAGGTCCGCTACGTGAGTACAAGCTTTCAAGTTCTTCGTTAGCATATCGTCTACATACACCTCCATGGTCTTACCTATTTTCTCTTCGAACATATTATTGACAAGACGTTGATACGTTGCCCCTGCATTTTTCAGACCGAAGGGCATCACTTTGTAGCAGTACGTCCCTTTGTTAGTAATGAAGGTTGTCTTTTCAGAGTCTTCAACATCCATGAAGATTTGGTTATAGCCTGAATACGCATCCATAAAGCTCATGAGCTCGTGCCCCGCCGTCGTGTCCACCATCTGATCTATCCGAGGTAAGGGATAGCTGTCTTTTGGAGAAGATCTGTTCAGGTCACTGAAATCCACACACATTCGCCACTTCCCATTGGCCTTAGGAACAATGACTGCATTTGAGAGCCACTCCGGGTAGGTAACCTCTCTTATGAACTCGGCCTCTTCCAACTTTTTGACCTCTTCTCGGATGACGTCGTATTTCTCCCTGGAGTAGACTCTTCGTCTCTGCTTGATCGCCTTGGCATCTCTGGTCACGTTGAGCTTGTGGCTCATCACCTCAGGGTCGATGCCAGGCATGTCTGTGTGACTCCATGCGAAGAGACTTTGTCTCCTCCTGAGGAAGTTTATCAGCTCTTCCTTGGTTCCTGGCTTTAGGGCCTTACCGACCTGGACGGTTTTTTCCGGCTCATCCTCATTGAGGACGATGGATTCTACCTCTTTCGCGGCCTCTCCCTTCTTCAACTTTGTTTCATCTCTTGGGTCAAGAGTGTCAATGCTATAAGTGGTGGTTGCCCTCTTATGGGCTTCTCTCTCTTCAGTCGAGTTGAAGTAACATTCTCGCGTTATGGTCTGGTCACCTTGCACTTCCCCTACTCCATAAGGAGTCAGGAATTTTAGCATCTGATGGACCGTTGACGGCACAGCCTCGAACTCCCTAAGGTCCATCCTTCCTATGATGAGGTTATAGGCCGAGAAGACACTCTCGTCCATCATAAAGAAATTAATCCTCCTAGTAAATTTCTTAGGCCATTCATCACCCATCCGTACGTCCATCTCATACATGCCCAAGGGGTGAACCTTTTCACCACTGAAGCCTATCAGGGGGTGGTGATAGGGAACCAGTCTTGCTCTACTAAGGCCTAAGCTCTTGAATCAAGGCCAAAACATTACATCTGCTGATCTCCCCCCATCCACGAGGATCCTCTGCGCCTCATATCCATGCACCCTTGTCGTTATGACTAAAGGGTCATCATGGGGGGCTAAGATCCCTCTGAAGTCAAGTCTGGAGAATCCAACTACGAGGGTGTTCATGTCTACTTTCTTCCTCTTCTGTACTGTATCGAAAGACGTTAGATTCACAACTTCAAGCTTGGCCACTAATTTGGCCTCGGCCACATGAGCCTTCCTATCGGCTACTTCAGATCCACCACCTACAAATCCTCCGCATATTGTGCCAACACCGAAAGAGATCATACTAACTCTCTTCACCGGGGTGTTGTCATCCTTTGGTGGAAGATTCGGATCATCTTCATCATCTCCTTCTGAATCATCGTCCCTTCGGGCTGGGATGTTGTCACGGCATCTGTCATTCCTCCTTTTCTTATGGTCGTCTCTTCCACTCTTAGGAGCCTTGCCGTTTACATATTTTCCCAATTTCCCAGATTTTAACATCTTCTCAATTTCATCCTTCAAAGCAAAGCATCTATCCGTAACGTGACCATGTTCTTGGTGGAACTCACACCATAGGTCTTTGTTCCTCTTATGTGGTGGAGTTTTCAGCTTCTCTAGCCATCTCAAAGCCCTGTCATTCTTGATCTCGTTGAGGATGTGCTCACAGCTCACAGTAAGAGGAGTATAGTGAGCGAACTTGTCATCATCCGATCTCTTCTTCTCATCTTTCTTACTTTGGGACTTTCCACTGCCACCGTGGTTCTCATCCTCATACTTGGCGGCCATTTCCTCTTTCGCATTCATTACTTTTCCTGCGGTTGCTAGCAGCTCCGCCATAGACCTAGGGGGATCTTCTGCCAGTTTCCACAATAGCTTCCCCTTCTGGAGACCTCCTATAAGGGCGGTCATGGCTATGTTCTCTTCATAATCTTCGACCTCCAACTTTTCTTGTTTGAATCTTGCTATATAGTCTCTTAGGCTCTCACCCTTGGCCTGCTTGACATACAGCAGGTGGGTAGTCTTCTTTTGAGGCCTTACCCCAAAGAAGAAGTTGTGGATGAATCGCTTAGCCAAGCCTTTAAAGTTTTCAATTGAGTTCTTCGGAAGGGAGGTGAACCAACTGTGCGCTGCCCCTGTCAAGGTCCCCGAGAAGGCCCTACACTTCATATCATCGGGTATCGAGTAAATGTCTGCTGCTGACTGGTACATCTCGATATGATGTACAGGGTTAGTGTTTCCATCATACTTGGGAGACACTGTAGGAGGCTTGAACTTAGCTGGGGTTAGTAACCCTACTATCCTAACCACAAATGGGGAGCCCTCAGAGTAACCCCTTTGTAATGGGTCCCTGCTTTTAATGAGGTCTCATATCTTCTCCTTAAGGCATTGGATAGAATCATTCCATGGTCTTCTGTCATCAACTTGGCTGAGGTTATCCCCTGCTACCTCCCTGCGATGGACCGAGGGTTCCCCTGCCACGACACGTTGGTTTTTGACCTCTTCCTGTTCCCTGCGTCTTCTTTCACAGTGTCGGCCTTGGTCTGGCCGACCCTGCATGTTCCCTCTCTGAGAGCCTGCTGCACTCCTTGATCTCGACAGCCTCTGTCTTAGGTCATTCATCGGGCCCAGTCTCTCGAAGGCCGACCCTCTGCTCAACCTATCAAAGGCCGACCCTCTTTGTTGGGCCTCTTCACCTCTTCGGCCGACACAACCTTGACTTTGCCTAAGAGTCCGTACAGTGTTATTTGACACCTCATACGGCTCCCAGCAGTCTTCTGGGGCTTCTTCCGCTTCTAGATCATCATACTTGTCCTCTGGGCAAGGGTTTCCCTGCCTCCCCAGGAGCAAGCGCCTAGGTTCAGCAACGTCCCTTCTCCGCTGGGGTGCAGGCTGGTCCTTCATTGGCGCCTGGGTTGGTCCCCTAGCGTCAGGATGAGGCTGAACTGCCGCCGAAGTGATCATGTCCGGTGAGACTCCAGGTGGCCTCATCATAGTTTGACTGAGCTGAGCGAATTGCTCCTGCATGGCTTGTTGTGTTGCAGCTAAAGATCTCAAGGCTGTTGCTACCTCCGCCATTTCGGACTGGGGGGCGCCTGACTGGAACTAGGCCCTCCACCCCCGAACGGCGGAAGAGGTGGTGGTAAGTCTGGTGCCATATGTTAACACTATAGAGCTTGAGTAGCAGATGAGCTTAGTACCTCACAGGACCTCTTTCAATGGTGAAACAGCTCCCCGCTAAAGGGAGGCCTAGTTCACCACCAGAGTCTCCAGTGAGGTTAAGCAGAAAAAGAGGAAGAGATAGCTTCTCGTTCCCACAGACGGCGCCAAAATGATGATGCCAGAATCAGCACCACCAGATAAGGTGTTTTCAAGCTCAATCTAAGAACAATAATGGCAGCACAATAATGTAAAGAGGTAAGAGAATGAGATAAGGAGAAGAGGAATCAACACCAGAATATAAGTGGTTCAGCCTAGATTGGCCTACGTCCACTGTGTGTTTGTGTGAATAATCTCACTGCAATAAGGCACTAATGGCCATGGATACAATCTCTCAAGCTTTCTCTCTCTACTGTGTATCTAGATAGGGTTTCAGCTAGGGCTCAAAATATGGATCCCTTTGCAAGGTAGAGGATGACCCTTATATATAGTACCTAGGGGGTGTAATGTACCCCCCATGCATGCAATGAGCATGTGTGTGGTTACCTCACCAATGTGGGAGTGCCATCTGTCACTGTGACATGTAGAGAATGATGATGCAATATTCTCCCCATGTGTGGGGAATAATCTTGTAATAACTAATTTGTGTCAACGTGTCCTTATCTGAATGTCAGCAGGTGCTCGGCTATCGCGTCTGGTGTATGACCTCGGCCTCGGTGAGGCCGAGGTTGGTGAGTCTTGATACCTGTTCAGTCCGAGTGTTCCATGGAGGTCTCGGCCTAATCCTAGCCGAGACAATGGACGGGGTCGGCCTGATATGAGGTTGAACTGGTGGCTTGATGAGGTTGCTGGTGACTTCTTGCAGGCTCGACCTATGTGTGACCGAGGTTGCCATTTCAAGGCATATGCGAGTGCTGTTGATCCTTGTGATGTCCCTTGGAGAGGCTCATGGTAGTGTCGGCCTGGGCCGACCCTGATATGGCCGAGGGGTGATATCGCGTGTCCAAGACATGCCCAACATCGGCCATAATATCGGCCGAGGTTGGTGTCTCTAGTCCGAGGTTACACTTGGGGCATATCAATATATACTTGATAATGAATGATTCTAATGTGTGAAATTAGAAAATGTATAAATATGGATAAGTAAAGTAATTACAGAGGATAAAAGACTTCCTATTAAAATAGTGAATATAAAATGGGTAACTGTCATAAAAGAATATTATTAGGTTATTGTATGGGCGATACGGGTTACTCCCTCCCTTGAGATATAAAATGGGTAATAATTGCATCTTTGCAGTTTTAAATACTTGCTAAAACAAATATTTTTACAAATCGGTCTTTGACCCGTTTCTTATATTTCTCTTCTCTTTTGCTATATATATATATATATATTATACCAGGTGTCTAGCCACAGGGTTACCGCCAGACTTAGACACGTGGATCATTCGACGAGATGCAGCTATTGTGGAAGCTGTAGGTTATTGATATTAGACGTTGCTATCTCTTCATTCTATTCCTAGTTCAGATCTTTCATTTAGGACATGTGTTGCCCGCTTCCAGATTTACTATTTCAGGGATTTTATTTTTATTAGTCTTTCCTTACTCTTGGATTGAGTATTATGATAATTTGGTTTTAGACTTTGAACTGGAATATTTTATCCAGTCTCATATATTTTAGTATTTGATTCATGTTCAGTATTTATTCTTGTGGAATGGATCTGGCTTATATATTAAATCATGGAATTTATTAATGGATTAATTGGGTATAATTAATTTGGGAAAATATTTTGACACTTAGCTTAATTAATTATTAGGTGATTAATAATGAAAATTGTTTTCGACAGTGATTCTTAGAATGAGCCAACTGGACACTTTGATTTTAATTTAATAAAGGACTGATCACCCGGTATTTAATTAGGCGGTGTGTCACGGATAGGTAATGTTGATGTAAAAAATTAGACTAGATCTAATTCTTTAATCACTGATAAAAATGTAAATCGAAAGAGAGAAACACAAGATTTTAAAGTGGTTTGGATATGGATCAAGGAATATGTCCACTGTCCTGATATTAATCGTTGCAATAGCGTGCTTGCTTATTTTTCTTGCCTTTGATGGCAGATGTACAATGTATTTATAATGACTCCAAGGCCAAGGGTTGGAATGTCAAGGGATGGAATGCATTTATATATTAAGTATTTACATCCTTAGATAATGTATATGACGATTAGTTGTTCGAACTTTAACTCTTGATATGTTAACCCTTTACTGATTTTGTTGGTTGGCCTTCTTAGTACTTGGTCGGCATTCCTTGCGTTGGTAGGCATTCCTTGTTAGGTTGTTACCAGCTGACTCGGATTAAGGCCACGTAGGAGAACAAATGTTTATTTCTGATTGGCCCACATAAATGGATAATTTTATGTATCAACAAAAGCCCCTTCTATGCTTGATGCTTCCATGAAAGTATAGAGAATTTTCTCCAAAGTATAGCTCGGGCTATTTTCATAATACTTAGTTGGCAGACGACTTACCACACTTGTGAAATTTGGCTGGTACTATTTGAAGATGGAATTTTTGTAAATAATTTGAATTTTGATGAATTTCCCAAGGGTAAATGAGTACTTTTCATTATCTGATTTGCTAAGTCGTCGAAATGTCAATAGTTGTCACGTTTAATCATTATGTTCGCTATTTTCATGGCAACCTATAAAAGGCGTTGAACTTTCTCGATACTTCTTTACCCCTAAACTTCCAAACTGTAGTAACTATATTTTGAACTCTTGATTACTCGTTTGCTATCATTCTTCATCTCTTTTGACAGTTCTTGTCGAATCCTTAAGTTTCTATAAGAATTCTTTCTTTTTCCTTGGTTTTTTTCTTATTGAATCATAGTTTATATAGTTCATATTAATTCTCTAAGTGAATTTAGAAGGGAATGGAATATACCAGATTGGGTAGATTTAGAGTTTCCCAGTACACCTATTGATGTCCTCTCTTTATTTGAGGGTCATTGGATTCCACCCTTGTTCATAGTTAAGTGCGACTTTACTTTTCCACCAAATCATTTTTGCTTAGAATTCTGTCAATATTTTGATGTTATACCTGCTAGAGTAGCCCCCAATACTTGGAGGATAGTAAATGGAATCCATAGGCTTAACCAAATTTATGGGACCCATATCGAAATCCCTAAAATTATGTTCTGTTGCAAATGGGTCACTTGTGACAGTACCTATTATTTGATCAAGGTTTGTTAACAGAGTCCTAGTTGTCAATTTGCCTAACTCTAGTAAAGATTATTTTGATCATGGGGTTATTGCAAAGAACTAGCAATAAAGTCCTCTTCAAAGGGTGAAGTATACGATGGACCTCGATGTCCTCAAGAGGGCCATGTCATAGGTTGTAATAAAAAAAAATTGTGTATTCATACTAATGAAATACCTATTGATATTGTTCACTAACATTTGTTGTTTATTTACTTACAGCCGATAAGAAGAAGAAGAGTCCAAAATAAAGTGACATCAAGTTTGACGAGCTCAAGTTTTTATGGGGCAAGATCATATTAGGTCTGCTTTATACTTGTTGAGGTATAGCAGTTCTGTAATTTCTTTTGTTGCTTAACCAATAATTGCACCCCTTCAAACATCATAGTCTTCGAGAGATATCCAACCTCTACTTCCTCAGCCACTACATCTGGTGTGGTAAACCTGTTGCTACTTCTTCCTCTTTTGATTTGGACCTTCTCCTTATTGTAAGTATGGGTAAAAGGAAATTTCCCAATATCTTGGGGGATAACTCTGCTATCGACACTAATAAACTTGCTGATATTAGTGTCTCAAAGAAGAAAATTGATGTTGGTAAGAAGCCCCCAGCAAACAAGGGTGATAAATCTCTTCTGAAATGAGTGACGAGAGGTCCTGTTGATGAGAAAGTTAAGAAACATGTTGAGGCCGACCAACAGGGCTTGGTAGGTATTTCTTCTTCTGCCACTGGATCCTTTATGTCCATGACTCCTATCTTGGCTAGGAAATTGATCAAGTCTGGCACTCTTCCAGACCATAGGATAGTTACTGCCTCTTTGCCCCGATTAAGACTGTCGGAGAGGGATAATCAGAGCTTAGCTTTGGTAAGTTTTTCGGCTTTCAGGTTGATCAAATATTATTCGTACTTTCTTAGACTTTTACTGGCTTGGCTTTGTTTTGCAGTTCTTGTTCTACTATAATCAAATACTGGAGCAGGATGTTCTTCTTCATTCTTCTTTAAACAATGTGGAGGAGGCATTTACAGGTCTTAAACAATCTTTTCTAGAGTCTCAACAAGCCTTGGAGACAGAGAAAAAAACTTGGGAAGAGAAGACTAAAGATGCTGAAGAAGCTCGGCATAAGGCTGATATGACTGTCCTTCAAGCTGAGCACAAGGCAAAGGTTGCTAAAGGGTAAGTAGCCAAGCTAGGGAAATATCTCTCCTCCAAAAAGGCTAAGAGGAAGAAAATCAGGGAAGCATCCTTCAACAAAGGTTGGCATAAAGACATTTCTTCTGCCTATGCTTAAATTGAGTATGCAAAGAAGAAATTTTTTAAGGAAGGTTGGTCAACAGCGTTAAAGGAAGTTGGAATCACTAAAAGTTTTGAATTTTTTCTGAGGCATGAACTTGGATTTCCCCCCAACATGGATTATTAAATTGAGGATGATGTTGGTTCTAGGGACTCTTCTCTAGTGGTTGAGTCATCTATTCCTTCTGCCGACCAAGACAAGAATGCTGCTAATTCAGCTATCCCTCCAATCGAACAAGATAAGACCCCTGTTGATCCATCTGCTCTTTCTACCAACCAGGGTGGAAACCTTGATGTTGAGACTGATAAGAAGAAGGTGTATATTTGTCCGACATTTAGCCTTTATATTGTACATCTTTCTTTTACTTCTTTTTCGTTTATGCTCTAATGTACTTGAAAGTTTTCTTTATTTATCAATAAAAGAAATATTTCTTCACTCTGTTTTTTATTTCTCATCTGTTGTTATGTCTTCTTCTTTTGCTGATCGATTGTTACTTTATTTTCTAGTTCATGGCCAAGATGGAACAGATTTCATCCAATGATTATGAACTACTCAAACCCTGCAACAGTTTGTTTAAAGCTGGTCACTTGGATTTAACTGATGAAGAATTATCAAACTTGCTCGGCACAGATGTTTCTGATCAAGACAAAGATACATATACTTAAACTCAAGTTTTTTCTTGATCAGGTTGTGGGCAATAACATAGCTTACTTTGAGATGATTAAACTTCAAAAGGATCATAATGAGACAAAAGCTTTACTGCATGCTAACTACGAGGCCAAATACCAAGCATTGAGTGAAGCCTGGGGATTTGAGGAAAAATTGGAGAAATATGCGTCCGTTATTAGGAAGAAAGAATTTTTGCTGAAGCGTGAAGTTGATGAGGCTAGAGAAATTGCTAAACTCTTAGAAGAAGAGAATAATAAACTGAGTGAGGAACTTGGATCTTTGAAGAATTCTTCTACTGTAGTTGTCGACGAAGGTGTTTCTTTTTTGGAGGAGGAAAATGCCAAATTACAGGAAGAGCTTGAAGCTTTAAAAAAGACCAAACTTGTACAATATTCTAAACAAAGAACTAGTCGACCAACCGTAGAAGAAGCTAGGACCAGGAAAACTTTAATTGATCAAGCTACCCAATTGAAGCCAAAGAGTCAATCTATTATCGAGTTGTCCACACAGTTGGAAGTTAAATACCAAGCCCTTGACAACCAATCCTCTCAGTTAAAAGTGAAGGATGAAGTTTTAAAGGAACTTCAGCATCAAGTTGAGATATCAACGCTCCAGTTTCATAAACAACCCAGAGAGGTATGGATGGATGATTACAATGAAGCTTTCATCCATATTGATGATCATCTTGGTCAGTCTAACCTTGAAGTCTATAAATGGGGCTGTATTAACTTCTTGACTGTGATGAAAGTTGATCAAAATAGCCGACTTTGGTATTGTCATGATCCCAGTTTCTTAGACTGCCAAAATCCTCCATTCCATTTAGATGTCAGTTGGATTCATGTTCAATCAATTCTCCAATGTTTGATATCAAAATATTTAGGGGATTATGGGTTACATGATGAACTGGAGATAACTCAGCCTTCTCATCTGATGGATAGGCCAAGCAACCGTAATAAAAAAAATGCTTCAAGATTTTAACTTTATCAATTATCCTTGTTCTCTAGATGATCCCCCTTTTAGCATGGATAAAGTGCAGTCTCTTTCCAAAGATGAAGGAAGGCGTCCAATAGAATAATTATCTTTTAATTTATTTGAAATACATTTGATTGTAACACAGCTTATATAAATGAAATGTGTTGGTTTTTGTTTTGTCTAACTTATGATTAAATTAGTTAACTTGCAATTGTTGTACCATTGGTTTGACTAATACATTTAGATATATTTATCCAAATTTAGTATCAGTTACCAGTAGTATTGACATAGGTTCTACTAATGCACTTAGATTTATCGACCTAAGTTTAGCACCAGTTACCAATGGCATTGCCATAGGTTCTACTAATGCACTTAGACTTATCGACCTAAGTTTAGCATTAGTTACTAACGGTGACCAAGTGTATGTGGAATATATGTTTGTATTCCTATATCTAGGAATTTTTACATGACTTCCTCCATTTGACTTGGTTTGGGTAAAATGCATCATTACCATTAAATGTTTTGGCCAATTGCTGAGTATTTCAATCCTATTTTGATTTAGTTGGTTATTGCGTTGAGTGTTGATGTGTGCCGATCAAGAGATTTTTTTTCTATGCTGAAGGATATATATATATATATATATATATATATATATATATATATATATATATATATACCCCCAAAAAAATAAAAACGAAACTGAATAACTGAAACTGACAATTTTATTAATAATCATCTTGAAAACAACTGAAAGACAAAGCTTGCATTCTACTAATAATACTTTCTAAGGTGATCAGCATTATAAGGATTCTTGAACTCTTCACCCTCTAAAGTTTCTATCCAGTGGTCGGATGACAACAAAAATACAATAGGGACCGTGCCAATTAGCTTCAAGCTTGTTTCTCTTTTGTATCACCTTCTTGAGAACATAATCTCCTTCTTTCAGGTTGGTTAGATTGACCCTTTTGTTGTAAAATTGAGCAGTTTTTTATTGGTAGGAAACATTTCTCATAGTAGCACCATCCCTTACTTCTTCCAGCATATCAAGATCCAGTCGCCTCATTAAATCACTGACTAGGGAATGAAGATTCAATACTCTATGGGTTGGTAAGCCGAGCTCGGCTAATATTATTGCTTCAGTTCCAAATGCAAGCATATATGGCGTTTTTCCTGTTGCCGTTCTCGGTGTAAGCCAATAAGACTGAGTGTAGTTCATTGATCCAATTTCCCTTAGCTGCGTCAAGCCATTTCTTTAGTCCATTCAGCAACGTTTTATTTGTTACTTTTGTCTGACCATTACTTTGAGGATGGCCTGGGGTAAAATGCAATTATAAATTTTAGACTGAACACAGTAGGCTTCAAACTCCCCATATGTCAAACAGAGTACCATGATTCGTAATGAACACATAGAGAAAACCATATCTTCAAATTATGCTCTTCCATATGAACCGGTATACCTTTTCACAAGGCATGTCGACTAATGGCTCTGCCTCAACGAATTTGGTGAAATAATAAAAAACAATGACAAGGTATCTAAACCTACCTTTGGTGGTCAGTAATGGGTCGACCAAGTCAATTCCCAAGATAGCGAACGACCAAGGCGAAGTGATTGAAGTTAATGAAGCATTAGATGTTTTTATAACATTAGAGAACCTCTTGCACTTATCACATTTCTTTGCAAAGGCAGTGCAATCTGCCCTCATGTTCGGCCAATAGTAGCCCTGTGTGTTGATTCATTGAAGCAATGTTCTTGTAGCTGAATGAGCCCCACAGTAACCTTCGTGCACTTCTTGGATCCAATATTTCACTATTAGGTGAACAAATATTTGCATAAAGGTCGTTAATCCCCTTATGTATAGCACTCCTTTGTCCAGTACATATCTTGCCGCCTTGTATTTGAGCTTTTTAGCTTCCATGGGATCCGTTGGCAATGTTTTATCTTTAATATAACTTCTAATGGGATCCATCCAGGAGGGTCCCAAATCTACTGTAATGAAATTGACCATTAGATCTTCATCAATGCTCTGATTAGCCAAAATCTCAATAGGGATCACCCTTCTAAGCTCAATCCTTATTGCTGATGCTAGCCGAGCAAGTGCATTTGCTCAGACATTCTCTATCCTTGGAATTTTTTGTATTTGGACAACATGTAACTCGATTATCACTTCTATGGCTTTGGAAAGATATCTTGTCATCAAATCTCCTTTGACTTCGTATATAGGAAGGACTTGATTCTCTACTAGCTGTGAGTCATTATGGGCTGCTAATTGCTAGGTACCTAGTGAGTGGGATAGATTCAACCCGACTACCAAGGCTTCATATTCTGCCTCATTATTCGACACTTTGAATTAAAATCTGAGGGCATATTCAATATCAGTATTATCAAAAGTGTTAAGGATGATATCTGCTCCGGATCCAGTAGCGCATGAAGAGCCATCAACATAAAATTTCCATGTCGAAATAACACTACTAAAATTTTCATTAGTTAATAATCTATGTCTAAAGATCTTCTTGTTCTCCTCAGTATACCTTTGTACCATTTCTTTGCTTATAGAGGATTCAAGTTGTTCGGCAGCAACTTCAGCTTGCTTTTGAGTTGAACTTTCTCCTTCTTAATTTTGCTCGGCATGCAAATTCAGTTAGGCAGACACTTTCGAGTAAGTGAATCCGACAATAAAATTTGTCAAAGCTTAAACTTTTAATAAAGAACAGGGCTTGTAAACAATATCGTATTCTCCTAACTCCACTTCCTAGTACATCAATCTTCCCGACTTCTCAGGTTTGTGAAGTGCTTTTCGAAGAGGTATATCTGTATATACTACTATGGTATGAGCTTGTAAATAAGGTTTCATTCACCTAGAGGCCTCAATAAGGGATATGGACAATTTCTCCAAATGTGAGTACCTGATCTCAGCTCCCCTGAAAGATTTACTAGTGTAGTATACTGGATTTTGCACTTTATTATCCTATCTAACTAAAGCCAAGTTGTCCACTGATTCAAAAACAACCATGTATAAATACAATTTCTCCCCTAAAACTGGTCGGGAGAGCAGTGGTGGTGATCCCAGGTATTTCTTCAACTCCTGGAAATCTTGTTCACACTCTTCATTCCACTCGAAAGTCTTCCTTAATACTTTAAAAGAATGGTATACACTTATATGTTTCTCAGCTAATGAATCGATTTAAAGCTACTACTTTTCTAGTCAACCTTTACACATCCTTCTCATAGACTAGTGATTGCATCTCAATCAGAGCTTTTATGTTCACAGGGTTAGCTTCAATTCCCATTGTGTTGACGATGAAGCCAAGGAACATTATTTCTCGGACTCCAAACACACACTTAGTTGGGTTCAGTTTCATTTGATGCTTCCCCAGCTACTCAAAAGTTTGAGTTAGGTCGATAATATGATCAGAGGATTTTCTGCTTTTTGTCAGCATGTCATCCACATAAACATCCATATTTTTGCCTATCTGTTCTTCAAAAACTTTGTTTACCAACCTCTGGTACTTTGCACCTATATTTTTAAGACCAAAAGGCATCACATTATAACAATAAGTCCGTCTAGGAATGAAAAAGATTTACTTTCCCTATCTTCAGACTTCATTTTTATCTGGTTATAATCAGAATAGGCATCCATAAAGCTTAAAAGCTCATGTCCTGACATAGTGTCTACCAACTGATTAATTCTTGGCAAGGGAAAATGATCTTTTGGTAAAGCTTTATTTAGATCCATAAAATCTACGCATATCCTCCATTTATCATTCTTCTTTTTTACCATAACAACGTTGGCTAACCAGTTTTGATACTTTACATATTCATTAAAATGGGATTTTTGAAGCTTTTCTACTTTCTCTTGGATCACTTGATTCTTTTCAGGACTGAAAACTCTTCTTCTTTACTTGATTGGCTTGGCATCTTTGCTGACATTGAGTTCATGAAAGAGGAAACTGGGATCAATGCCAGGCATACCCTCATGTCTCTAAGCAAATACATTTCTCCGTTGCCTCAAGAATATAATAACCTCCTTTTTAAGGACAAGATATAATATTGAGCTGACCTATGTAGTCCTTTCTGGTTTTTAGTCGTCCAGAATGATGTTTTCTGTTGCTTCCATAATATGTCCCTTGATTAATTCTATTTCATCCCATGGATCTAAGGTTTCAACCTCAGATTCACTGTTAGGTTCGGTGACATCTACCTGATAAGTTGTAGTTTTCTTCTTTAATTCAATTAGTTCTTCTTGTTCGACTGAAAAATAGTAACACTCTTTGGCCACCTTCTGGTCGCCTTTCACAATACTTACTCCAAAATGGGTTAGAAACTTCAATCATTGATGAACTATTTATGGGACAACCTCAAACTTCTTGAGTCCTACTCTGTTGAGGATCACATTATAAGATGATTAAACATTTTTATCAATCACGAAGAAGCATATTTTCTCTGCACGATTTACTGGCCAGGTGCCGAACAACACTTATAACTTGATTGTTCCTAGAGGATAGACCTTTTCACCTAAAAAGCCTATTAGTGGTATGTAATATGGTTCCAACTACCTAAGCTTTAAGTCCAGATTTTGAAAACATGGATAAAACATTATGTCTGTCGAGCTCCCATTATCAATCAATATTCTAGTGATGACTACATCTTGGATTTTAAATTTGACGACCAACGGATCTTCGTGAGGATAAATTACCCCAGAGAGGTTATTTTTGGAGAAGCCAATCACCAGCTTGTCTTTGTTGACCTTTTTTGGTCGATCTTCCTCGGCTAAATTGATCCTTTAGATATAAGAAAAAGCTTGGACCTCATTCAGGTAAGCTTTTCTTTCAGTCGTATGATCTCCTCCTCCTGCTTCACCACATGTAATCATATGACAATCAAATGAACCAAAACTGAGTTTATATCCCTCACGTTCTGGTTATTTGGGCTTCTCCGACAAGTTGGGATCATCCTCGCAATCATCATGATTTCTCTTATTATTATCTTTGGACTTACTTAGAGAATTTGATCTTATTTTAGACTCTCTGTTATCACGCTGATCAACAAATTTTTTGAGTTTTCCTCAGCGGATGAGAGAACATATCTCATTCTGCAAAGCAATGCAACCATCGATTGTGTGACCATGATCTTTAGGGAAATCGTAGTACTTGGATCTATCTCTTTTGTTATGAGGGGCTCTGAGCTTACCTGGTCATCGTAATTCCTTGATATCTTTGATTTCTTCCAGGATATGGTGAATTCTAACAATCAATGGGGTGTAGTTCCCATATCTCTTAAGTTTTTCTTCCTTCTTTCCCATCTGTTCCTTTGAATCCTTATGGTCCTTTTGTTCATTCTTCTCATCTTTCACATCAAACTTTATGGATGGACTCTATTTGGCATCCATTGCTTCATCGGCGTTCATTATCTTTCTTACATTTTCCATGAGTTCGACCATCATCTTGGGAGGATCCTTAGACAAAGGTAACACAGCGTCTCGAGAAGCAAACCACTCATAAGAGTAGTGATGGATATTTTTTTTCCTCGTAATAAATTAACTCAAACTTCTCAATGTTGAACCGAGTAATGTAATCCCTGGTGCCTTTACCCACTTTCTGTCTTATACTCAAAAGATGAGCCACTCTTTTTACTCGTTTAGATCTGAAGCAAAAGTTACTAATAAACAACTCAACCAACTGATTAAAGTTTGGTGATCTGTCCTCAGGGCAAATTATTATACCATATTTGGGCTGAACCCGTAATGGTGCTAGAAAATTCTCTCCATCTCATATCATATGGTACTTCATAAATATCTTCTACATCTTGATACTACTCAATATGGAGAATATGATCAATTTTACCATCATATTTGGGGGTAACCACCGGAGCTCTAAACTTAGAAGGAGTTGGAAAGTCCACAATTGCTTGAATAAAAGGAGATCCTTTAACAAAGCTCCTTTACAAAAGATTATTTGCTTTCGCCATTTCACCCAATCTATCCTCTAACCTTTGGATTGATCCCTTCTGTGAAGGATTACCTGCATCAGATCTATTTGAAGTAGCACGGTTGTTCTGACTATTTGTCTGTGATGAACTCTCTTCTTGAGAGGTCTGCTCTATGCATACAGATTATTGAATGCTTGATCTCGATCAGATTAAAACCTCATGTTGGTCAGTCTGACGTTGAGTGTTCCTGGATAATGCCCTTGGAGGATTTCTATTTCCTCTAGGTCCCAGACGATCAAAGGGTGAATCTGTTCTTAGCCTTTTTAAGACACTTGACCTTTCACGAGAGAAATAATGAACATCATAAGGTTTTGTGGCTCTGACTAATGAAATTTCTCCTGGACGATAAGAGGTATCCCTTGAGGTTCTGGAATAACTATGCCTGTTAGAACGTGGAGGTGGAGGAAGCATTTTTCCCTGTCTGGATAGGGTTATAGATCTGGCTTGTAACATTTGGGCCAATTGTCTCATCGTATCTTACATAGCCTCCTGTCATCTAGCGAGACTAGCTAGAATCCCATTTAGATCATGGTTAATAGGTTGAGTAGATGAAATAGGTGGATTTCCATCGTTCTTGGCACTGAATTTAGGGATATCGGTCTCCTTTTGTTGACGCAGGTGTATCAAACTGAAAAACTATTATAAGAAACACATTGCCACAGATGGTGCTAATCTGTTGCTGTAAAAAACAAGACTAGATCTAATTCTTTAATCATAGATAAAAATGTAAATTGAAAGAGAGCAACAAAATATTTTTAAGTGGTTAGGCTGTAGATCAAGGTCTACATCCACTGTTCTAATATTAATCGTTGCAATAATGTACTTACTTGTGTTTCTTGCCTTTGATAGCAGATGTACAATGTATTTAGAATGACCCGGGGGCCAAGGGTTGGAATGTCAAAGGATGGAATGCGTTTATATATTAATCATTTACATCCTTACATAATGTATATGACGACTAGTTGTACAAACTACGACTCTTGATATGTTAACCCTTTAGTGATCTTGTTGGTCAGCCTTCTTAGTACTTGGTTGGAATTCCTTGTGTTGGTCGGCATTCCTTGTTAGGTTGTTACTAGCTGACTGTGATTAAGGCCACATAGGAGAATAAATATTTATTTCTGATTAGTCCACATAAATCGATAAGTTTTGTATCAACAGGTAGTCTGTTATACCTCACAGCCTTACATCTTGATATCATGTATGTCGTATGTGTTTGTGCCTGTTACCAAAGTGCACCTAAGGAAAGTCACTTGCAATGTGTTAAGCGAATTATCAAATATGTTAATGGCAGAATAAAGTTAGGCATATGGTACACAAATGATACATCTAGCACAATTGAAGGATACATCAACGCAGATTGGGATAGCTATTCTGATGACAATAAAATCACACGAGGGACTTGTAATTATATAGGTAATAACTTAGTAGGATGAAGTAGTAAAAAGAAAAATTGCACTTCACTTTCCATAGCAGAATCTGAATATATAGATGCAGGAAGTTGTTGTGCTCAATTAATATGGATTAAGAAAATGCTTAGTGACTATGGAATTAATGAAGAAAAGCTACATCTCTATTGTGATGATCAAAGTGAGATAAATATCTCTAAGAATCCTATTCAACATTCACGCACTAAACATATCACAATAAGACATCATTTTATTCGTGAATTAGTTGAATCTAAAGAATTAGAGATAAACTATTTACCTACAGAACTTCAATTAGCTGACTTGTTTACTAAGCCATTAGATAACTTGATATTTGAATCGTCATGAAAATCTATTTGTATGGTTAATTCTGAATAAACTATCTATCACCTTTTAGTATATTCTCTAGTTACATTCATGCTAATAATTGGTCTTCGAGGATATAGGGTACGGTCATTTAACAAATGACAAAAGATGTCTCCTATCTCTGTTTTATGTAGGAGACTCTTGAAGTAACCCGTTGATTATTATAGGTTGTTAGCCGATTTATAATGATTTTTGATCTGTTTCACCCCTTTGTACTTTTGAGAAAAGTTGGGGGAGAAATACTTGAGTAACTTGCTACATATTCATCTCTCTTGACTCAACTAATATGCCAACTTAAGTGTTTTCTTTCAGGCATTTTAGAACCATTTGTGCAGATTTCACTGTTTTAACCATATAGGAATTCCAACTAGTTTGCATATGCTGACAAAATAGGATTAGATTTCATGAGCATCCCCTCTAAGATATCTATAAGATTCATCAACAAACATCATCCAGCCCAAGTCCAATGCATCTACAAAAAAGGGAAGTATTCTTATCTCTTGAGCACACTACAGTTAACAATTCATGCATATAAGTGTTAATGTGTGTGCACAAATGTTTGCATATTTTTAAGGATTATTAAAACATTTTAAATCATTTTTAAAAAGATTTCTAAACATTTAAAATCACGTTTTAAAATGTTGTGGGCTTAATTAGAATTTTTATTATCCCTTAGAAATTTCCAGGATAGAATATAAAAGTGTTAGAGACGTTTGTAGTGCAAATGATATTTTGAAAACTTTGAAAACACGCGTTTTACAGTCAGATATATCTTTACACGTATTTTCTCTCTACCAGTTGCATTTGTGTTTCTTTACTTTCTCAAAATTGATCATTAGTTACCACCGTCGGATCATTTGCTACCGACGTACTGCGTGTCTTAGAAGTTAATCCATGTGATAACTATTAGGGACAATTAGAGTGAGTATAAAAGTGGTGCAACTTCAGCCCTTAGACTTGAATGTTGAATCGTCGAATTAATCACAGCCCTTGATTGCCTTTGAATGTCTAGATCCTTTCTTGATAAGTATAAATAACCTTTGGTATCCATTTGAAAACTTTAGCATTCGACTCATTTGAGAGACAAAGAAGAGAGTAGAGAGAGAGAGATAAAAGAAAATAGTAGAGAGAGAAAAAAAACTCGTCGTCCAAAACTATCAAACCCTTAGGTTTTTCTCACAAACCAAACACCTATTCTTATATATACTCAAAGTCAGAAAACCCCTTTAGTTGAGAGTTAGATTTTTTAGGTTTTCTAGTGAGTTTGGTGTATGGTTTTATGATTTGAAGATCCTCTCCAACCTGTATCTCTCTTAAGAACCTTTTTTACAGTAGATCTCAAATTTCTCTTTAAAACTTTTGATATTTTCTAAGAGATATAATACAAGTCATAGTTTACGGTTTCTGATGTCTTTTTTTGGATCTTACTTTGCATGTGTATATTTCTTAAATATCCACTCTACTTTTTAAATACTTTGAAAAAGAGACTTCCTATAGTCTAAAGTTTTAGAAATCTGAAAAGTTTTGTTTCAAAAACACATTCACAGTTTGTGAAATTATTCTCGTATATAAATAAGTTTTGAAATAATTGAATCTATTTTTTAGAAAGTTTCGTTTCAGATCTAAAAAATTTTGAAGTCTGATTTTCTTAGAGGTTTGAACTCTCTATATCTCATATAGAAAACTATGTAATTTGTAGGATTTATTTTTGTAAATCTTAAGAGCCGTGACCTGCATACTTGCATGTAGTTTTAGTCACATCACTATCATTGTCATTCTCACACGAACACCTAGATTGTGTGGTTTATTTGAGAGATATAAGGTTGTCTGAGACACTGCAAACAAAGGACAAGGAGGAAGGCAAAGAATGTGCTAGGAAGGTTAAAGAGGTTAGATCAGAAGTACCTAAGAGATGGGAACTCATGTAGGTACATTTATATCTTAGTATTAGGATCTTGAATTAATGCATGCTTAGTGCTTGTAATCTTGTAATATTATTTGACTATTAGTGGATTTTTTGTTTTATGCTGTAGAGATCACCGTTGATGTTTCCTATAATTTGGGATTTTATCACGTAAAAAATTATGTCACTTGTGTTTTTTTTAACTCTTCACTACTACTGCTACAAACTAGACTTAGGTTTTAATTTAAAACCTATTTCCAAGAATCTGAAATAACTTGTTCATATTTTTTAAAACACATCTCGTGTTACTATTATGTTTTATAAAAAAGTTTCCTCAAAAAGTTATTCGGAACTTATTTAACTGTTTAAAATTGTGTTAAACAACTAAGTAATTTTTTTCACCAATAAGGATCATGGATAGGTGATAACTGCGAAGGTGCACAATTGGGTTCTCGCTGCCCCCGAACTTCTCGATGGCTGGCATCTTAAATTTCTCCAGCAATCTTGCTTTAGGGTAGGGTGGCATGTGGGTATAGTCTATGTAGTTCCAAGATATCTTAAGTTGATCAAACTTATTCGATAACGTCTTGAGGTCTTCCATTACCTTGTTTAGTTCTTTCTCCTTGGGATCAACGGGTACTGACAAGTTAGCCCCTGGCTGGGAAAACATTGGCAGTAGGGGCACGCAAAGCATGCTAATATTATTTTAGGACCCAAACAGGATCGGGAACGGGTGGACCCATGGCTCGAGGAAAGAGGGCCTTATGTTTTTTTGGAACTTGGATGCGATTTTGCTTCATCTCATAAACCTCGATTTGAAGGTTATCAATCTCGGCACAGAGTTGAACTAGGACTGCCATCAGATCATGATGCACATTCGATGCTTGATCATCGTTTTCCATGAAGGACTAGCGAAGGTAAATATGAACTCGAATGAAGGAGCAGGGGAATTGGGGAAGCTTCTGGGTAGTTATATGGAAGACTGAAGCCAATAGGGAGTTAGGCCAAGAATCGGCTATGCGATCGACCTAAGAAGGAAAATGATTCGAATTTATTTTTTGAAAGAGAGAAGGAAGAATTATTTTTATTGAAAGGGAGGGAAAATGTTTTTGACATTTTTGTTAAAAAGGAGGAAAAATGTTTCTGGTATGTCAGTTTCTTAAGAAAGGGGGAGGAAAGAAAAAAGCGAGGGAAGAATCTCAGCATGATTATTATTATTATGTTTTCACTTGTATTAGGTTTACCTAAATGCAAAAAAATAAATACCGAATGGGACTTGAGTGTGGGAAAATTGGGTTTGAAAAGTATATAAGACAAGGTTTGGCTTGTTTCCAAGCGCATGGGCAGGGTCCCATTTTGAAAAATGAAGAAATAGTGCGAAAATTCGGGAGGCATTCCGACTCGGCATTTCAATAGATTTTCGTGTAGCAATCAGCAAACTAAATATGAGTGCCCTATGTTTGATGCCTATATGAGGTTTATGCATTTGTCGGGTTAGTGGAAAGGGTCCCCCCTTGGCATGAATTCCATGATATACTTCTTGCTTTTGAGGGCAATCAGTACGTGTGGATAAGCCATTTGATGTACCTAAGTGTACGTGAATTGCCTCATTATATACCTCATGGGGATAGTACATGTGAGAGCAAATATGATATACTCAACGTACGTAAAGGAGTTCCTGCTATAAACCTCCCATCGTGAGTTCGGTCAAGCATACGATGCGGGGGGAACCGTTCGATATACGTTAATGGTACTAGGCCAATGGAAAGTGAGAGTCATATTGCTTAGGCTAACTTCGACTTGACGAACCAGCGCCCATCACAAAGTGACCCCCCAGTATGGGAAATTTTTTTGGTCAATAGCCATGCTCTTGGTGATTTAGTGTGCAAAATGCATGATTCTTCTTTAGTATATTATGGGGAGACTCTTTTCTATGATGAGTAAGAGAAATACTATGGAAAACAAGTAAAAGTACAAGTAATTTTAGCATGGAGTGTGAAGACTATACTAAGCATAGATACATGTGAGTGAGTGATTATATTTACAAGTGAGTGTGTGGTAGTGAACCAAAGCATGGATCAACTATAAGTGGCATGTGATATGTGCAAGTGAGCATGGATATGTGCAAGTGTGATAACTGGAGGTTTGTGCTTGTGAAGCCTAAACATGGATATTCAAAGTGGTGTGCGAGGCATCTGTAAGTAACCCTATATACAAGTGTAAGTTGTATGAGGTGTACATGGAGGGTATTTATAAGTGCGTGAAGGTAAAAAGTGATATAAACACGAGGTAAATATATACAAGAAGTAATAGAGGAAAAAAGGAACATATAGGTAGGTGCATATGCACACATGCGGGAAATGATAACACCCATACAAATAGAGTCTATCCCTCTTATGATAAGTAAATCCCCAGCAGAGTCTCCATTGTGGCTATCTCATTCTCCTCCTAGGGTCGGCGCTCGCGCCCATGGGGAGGGAGAAAGAAGGTATCGTGCCCTTCCTCAAGGAACCCCGACTATCGTTAATTTGGGGTGATGTAAAGAGATAGAGTCGTCAGCCTATTTTTCACAAAACAGATAAAAAAATATTGCAGCCTCGAGAGAATGACATCAAAGACATACTGGTACTTGCGACCAAATAATTCAGAGGTTTGGAGGCTAAGTTATGGACTGGGAAGGTGTTAGGCACCCATCTTTCCCTTTGGGTCTCTCATGGGCATATGTTATTATTCTCCTTAATAACTTCATGAAGTGTGTTCATGTATATAAATGTAGAGTGGAATCACTCTATTCGCGTCATGGATAATGGTGGAGTGAGGTCATCCATAGGAGTGTTCCCAAAAATAAGAATTGAAAATATAATATGTGCACTTATCGGTATATCGATCGTCTTGTGAATCAATAATATGTGTTAGATAAAGCACAAACATGAATCACAAGTATAATATATAGAAATAATATATAAAAATAGGAAAGAGGAAAGAGGAAAGAGGACTCGAGTCTCGGGTTTTGACCCGAGATGCCTACGTAGCCTAAAAAGGCATCAAAGTCCACGTAGTTCGCATGCAACACGAGGGTGGAATTTATCCCATAAATCCAATTGGTGATTTTATTTAGATGTGTATGTGTAGGAAAAATATGTTTTGGTTTGAGAAGATGTGGTGAGGAATCACATTTGAAATTTATAAGTAAAACCCTATTTTTATTGTTTTGGGATTTTTATAAAAATATATTATGTGAAATACTAAAAATAAAGGATTAGATATTAGTATGTATTGTTTAATAAAGATGGAAATCTAAAGTAATAATTAAATAATCAATGCGAAAATAAGGAAATTTGAGAGAGAGAGAGAGAGAGAGAGAGAGAGAGAGAGAGAGAGAGAGAGAGAGAGAGGAATGTTTGGACCTTCTTTGGACACTTGAAGGTTGATATTTATTTTTGAAGAGATGACCTTGCAAGTGGGTGAAGATATTAGGAGGAGGGGGTAAGGTATTTTGTTAAATTAGGTGTGGAAGGGATGGAAATGGAATGCGAAGGAGTTCAATATGGAAACCATGCTAACTTCGAGAAAATGTTGTTGAGATCACTGAGAGGGATGCTTATGAGGTGCCTTTTGAAGTGATCTCGTGATATCCTTATATAAGGTTGAGCGGGTGCCAATCAACATTTTACTTGACCTGCCTATCGGCGGACAACCCCAGACACACTGCTGATTGGCAGGGAAATGGGTTTGCCATTTGACAGCCTCATGCTGATTTTTCGGAAAAACGGTCATTAAACTCAATCCGTAAGTCCAAATCGCACACATGTCATATCATTGGAAAGGGTATTCAGAGACCTTTAAGAATCCATTGGGACATTTTCGGTTTCGAGAATTGACTAAGGTCAAATGGGGCTCGAAAGTGCCCGATGGTCTTTGGAGAGGAAATTCTCAGAAGAAAACAGATCGTTCGTCTAAATCGTAAGGCCTATTCACGGACATGATGGACTGTTAGAAAGATTATGTAGGGCCCTTATATGTTCCAAATATCTTCGCTCTGTTTGGAGATTATACTTGGCCAAACGGGACCCAAAATCACCCAGTGACCCTTTGGAGTAAAATGGGTTGTTCGTTCGTACTGTAAGGATTACTTATGCACGGGGTGGACCATTGGAAAGGTTATTTAGTTCCCTTCGAGGATTCATTCAGTCTCATTCGATTTGAAGAATTGACTGGAGTCAAAGGGAGTCCGGGAGTGCCTAATGGCCTCCAGATTAGTTTTTAGGGGAAAATGGACCATTCGTCCAAATTGTAAGGCTATTTGCGCACGGGGGGGACCATTGGAAAGGAGATTAAGATCCCTCAGAAGAGTCATTAAGATTTTTCTCAGTCAAGGAAGTTAATTGGGGTCAAAACAGGGCCAGGAGTGCCCAATGGCCTCTACATCATTTTTGGACAGTAAATGGGTTGTTCGTCCGAGCCGTAAGGACGATTCACACTGGTGTTTAAAAATAATTATCGATGTAGAATTTGTAAGAAAAATCATTAAATTCAAAAAATTAAAAGTGAGATGTGATAAAACATGTTCACTGCATCTAGGTTTTTTGAGGTTAAGCACTTATGTTAATATCACACATCCTCAATTAGTGTCATATCTAGGTGATCGTATTTGTACATTAATGTGCTTGAGTCTGTCCTCATTTTTTGTGTTTAATGTGTTGATTTCTATTATACCTAGTTTGGTTGTGCTAATGTTTTTTCGTGTGACTATGGATGCTATGATACTAGATTTTTATTTTCCTTATAGTAATAATCCTTATGATGTTACTCATATAATTTTAAGTCGTAGTGAAAGGATAAATCAATTGAAATCCAAGATTGACAAGAAGAAAAAGAAATAATCTCATTCTCTGGCAAAATAGATATCTATTGATGTTGATTTTGATGAATGAGATGAAATTAAAAATGTCAAATTCTTGAGCCAAAAGATTGAAAAGTTAAATGCTAAACTTCTCAAAATAAAAAAGTTGAATGCTAAATTGGATAATCAAGTCAAACTCCATGAAGAATAATAAGAAATTTTTAAAGAGTTTGAAATGACTAGTCAACTTGCCAATGAAAAGTAAAAAAATGATTGAAAAAGAGAAGGCTTAGTTATTTGAAGATATTATTGCCTTAAGAGAAAAAAAATCCAATTTGAGAAGATTAAATATTTATTTAAGAACTGATTTAGAAAAAGTCAAGTTTGTTGATGAAGGAAAACGTGATTTGACTCTTGAACTTGAAGAAATGAAGAAATAACTTCTTATTTGTGAAGATTCTAAAAGTGAACTTAAAACGAGATTATAGTCCTTGAAAAATGATTTTCACTCATTACAAAGTTGAAAAAAAAATTCATGTTATTCTTAAGTTGTTATATCGATTGAGTGTTCATCACATGATTTAAAGGAAATCGATTCCTTGATTTCGAAGAAAAATGGAAAGAAACAAAAAGTGAGAGAGAATGGTCATTTGAAAAATAAAAAGGAAATTGATCAACAAGTTTCAAAGTTTCACCTGGAATCATTATCTTGCATATTTTGTCATTAGAAAGTACATTTGGAATCTTTTTGTTATAAATTTAAAAGGATTAAGTTAAAATGAGATTGTCATTCCTTAAGTATAAAAAGAGAAGATGATTTTGTTCCCGAAGATGTCTTTTATATGAAGAATTTTATTAGACATCGGGATGATAAGCTAGTATCATTACCACATGTTCATCCGTATTTATGTAGTAGAAGAGTTGAGTGGAGATCTCACAAAATTGGCAATGGATGCTCATTTTTGGTAAATTAAATCATATTTACTATTTTTACTTAAAAAAAGAAGCTAGAAAAAGGTGATTTGAGACCATAAGAGGCAAAGAACAACATGAGAAGTAAGGTTACCTATTGTACATTTTGTAGGGTAAAAGGTAATATGAATCAATCGTATAGGCACTTGATGTGGGGAATAATAGGTTCACTGATAATAGGAGAAACGTGTACAAAATATATCATATTGATGAAGTTAGAGGTCAAGTAGGTGAGTTGACAAGAGTGATGAATATCCTAGTGAAAAATAGGGGTGAGGCTATACGTAATATTCCTAAACCTAGACCTAGACACTACATTCAAGTTCCAAGGACTTGGCATATGAATTCTAGGAGGGATAAAAGAGGGATACCGAGGGTAGGTAGTGACTTTCCAGGAAATGAACCTAGAAAGAAGGTTGAGTTTGATGAATCTCAAAGGGAAGTTGAGATGAAATATGTGAACTTTGTTTGTCCTATTGATCTGGGGGATGGAACACCCATCGCTATTTAGATAGATATTTTTCTAGGAAGACAAGGTTCTGGAAGGTTTCCATTCCTACTTCATTCTTGATTTGTGGGGGAACCAAATCTTTATGGGTGAGAGAATTTTAATTAGTATGACTTTTCATGGTTTTGGTGAGGATTTCATAGATATGTGCATTGTCATGAACTTTCTTTCGATGCTATGTTATATACTAAACATGATTTTGTAAATACATGCATCATTCTTATAGAAAAATTTCAAAAAGATTTTATGTTTATTATTTTTGTGATATGTGGTTAAGTATTTAAATATTATTGATCTTATGATTGATTCAACTTGAATGATGATTAAAAGTTAATTTTAAACAATTTAATTGAAAATGTTGATTTCTTTAATTATTACGTTAAGATTCATTTTATAAATCATGATTGATAAATTTGTTGAAATTTATGGTGTTGATTTCATATAACTTGAGTAGATGCATATCACTTGTTATATATGATTACACTTATTTGATTAATGCTTTTGGTGGCTAATTCGATCAATGAACAAATCGTATGATCTTATTGGTGTTTCTATAGTGCATGTGTGAGACTTCTAAGTGTTCCATACTATGAAGGACTTGAAAAAGGACCATTTTCAAAAGCCTTGATAAGGTCTACCATTAGAGTGATTGTACCCCATTTAAACTTTAAATGTTTTTGGGTAAGTGTTAAGGAGGTGTATAAAAAACCAATCAACAACAAAAGTCAAAATATGTTAAAAATATCCATAAACCTAGAGCTTGAACCGACATAATAAACAAGATAAGGCATAACTTTCCAAAAATAAAAATTGGTATTTAGTTATCATTCAAAATAATTGTGAACAACATATAATTGAGGGAGTAAATGGCAAGGAACTATCATTTTTTAGATCAAAGGATATTCGTGGAATGATTGTCTTTTAATCATCATTTGTAATGATTGTATGATTTGATTATGTGTATTCATTTTGATTTTATATTCCTGTTTGTCACATGAATCATATCTTGATTGATATTACAAAGATGAAAAATATTGATTTGATAGGAATTTTGATCCTTATAGGTTAAATTGATTGAAATTTGAATTATATGTGTTTCTAATTCATGTTTTAGTCAAGATTCATATGAGATATTGGTGTCAAATGAAAATTTCATATGTTGCCTAATCATTATCACACATTACATGTTATATGTTTTCATTAGTGTGTGTGTGTGTGTGTGTATATATATTTATATATATATCATGTGTGTGTGTGAGTTGTTGATTTTATAGTATTTTTGCATTTCCCATAATTTGTGCTATATGAGATAAAATGAATGATTTTTCATGCATGCGCATTCATTCATGCTATCTGAGATAAGAGTGTTGGGATTCAACTATTTGCCTAGGGGTCTTCTAGACTTTTTGGGCATTATTGGGATTTTCCACTGTTTCGTTCTAACAGTTTTGTTTCAGTCCCATTCTCGCGATTTTTTTGCGCGTGGATATTTTATGATTTTAGTTTTTTTTACTATAAACATAGGCGTAACCCGTGTTAATGGAGATAAAATAGTAAGAAGTTAACTCTTAATGATAAAGGATGAACTCAAGTGTATCACAATAAAGGGTAATAAACGCAACTGTTTGGACAATAAATGAACCTTGTTGGAATTGCGTAAGACGCAAAAAGAAGAAAGGCTCTAAATACACCTACGGTAGGATGGTAAACACCAAAGTATAAGGAATAGTGTTTAAAGCTTAATGAATGCTTGAGTTATTGGTAAGAACATTGACAAGCTTGTTAATGGTGAAGGATAAAAGCTCTCGTTTCCAATAAATATCTCAAGAAAATCTTTTAGATCAAAATTCTCATCTTTTCTCAAATGAAAAATGGGGTATATATAGGCTAATGTAACACGAGTGTAACCTTATGTAGTTGAGATAGACTATTATATCTAACACGTCATTAGCATTAAATGCTTATTGAAATTCTCAAGTGACCAATTGTTGTGTCAAGTTGGGCCACAATTATGTCAACACATTTTTGGCCAACTGCTCACCAACTCAATGCTGTAATGAAGTAAGTTTAATTTTTCACGTGTTAGGTATGTATGATGTCTTTCATACCTTTTATAAAAAGATACAGTTTTTGTCCCCCAAACTCTATGGTTGATAACTGAGTGAGCTCATTATTATTACCTCATGGTTTCTCGAGTGATGCTCAATAGGTAAAATCTAGGTGTTTTACCTGATGTATCTAAAATGGTTAAGTCATGCCTTAATAATGCCTTGTGATATATCATCTAAACTAATTCCATTAAAGGTTCCCAATTGAGGTTTGTTAGACATAGCATAAAAGTTCTCCCAGATCCTACAAGACTTGGTCCATTTCTAGTACTGAGAGTAACCTCATCAATATTATAACATAACTCGTAATTACAGAAAAATATACAAAATATATGGTGGATCAACTAGCTTCTTCTCGTGAGATTTTCTCAATCTTTGATTAAGATCCACTTCGTCTTTATTTATTACTAGTCTCTTAATGAGGAGGTTTATCTCTAAGTAAGGAGATTTATCTATAATACGTTCCTACAATTTCCCCTGTCCAGATAAATTTATTGTGTAAATAAGAAGTTTCTATACGAAAGAACTTCAAGCGACCCATCATTATTTGAAACACCTTTGGTCAAAACGTCTAAAATTGACACAACTTGATTTTTCACATATCAACCGAAATCTTCGTATATGTCTAGCATTAAATGCTAAAATCACGTCACATATCACCTATGTTCCTCTTTGACATATGTCATCTTGGAGTGAACTTTAAGCTGCCTCGAGTCATGCCACTATCACCCCCCCCCCCCCCCCCCCCATGTTCAAAGTTGTACCTGGGACTACAAACCATTACAGAGACTCAACGACTATTTTTTACAACCCTTTAAATAGACTTTAACTTTTTAATTTCAAAATTCTTACCACATCTACCATTTAAGAACTCAGAGGTCTTATTTTCTAGAGAGAGAAATTATTTATTACTAACCTAAATCTCTTCTAAACTTCATTTTTATCCCAGTTTCACTGGTCATTTACTTACAACATTAGCATTATATCACGTTTGTCTCTTTTTTAGTGTTAACCTTTAATGCTCTGATGACTTCTTAAGGGGTTCAAAAGGGATGTTGTCGCTAAGTTAGTCAAGCGCCAAGCTCTGTACAGTCTCTTCCATCATGCTGCCTTCTTTGGGAAATGAGATAAAAAATTTAAAAAGGCCAGGGATTTTAAATCTACAATTGAGGGCGAGGATGAACCCACATTTATTTCCTCGGACCACACTTAAGAAGCATTTCTCACTTCCTTCTCCATTAATAAATTCAACCTTGATCGGGGGATTTTTCTTGTTCCTATATTGGATATGAAGGTCCAAGTGGATCTCTTAAGGGATTTTATTCCTGGTTAAGTTATATCTATACCAAGTATAAGTATGTGTTTCTTAATGTTGGTCTTAGACGTGCAACATATATCTTTAAAGACTGCCCGTTATCTAAGAATAACATTGGTCTTCATATCTTGGTCTCATACGGGAGTGTGTTATCTCACACATTCGTAGTGGCTTGGGGTAAGTCACGTTCATACTTAAAGATTTGTATGAGTTTTCAGGCTTGGAGACATGTGTCCATTTTACATAATGATGGGGCATAAATTCTTCATATTTATCCCCTTGATTTTTCTCATTCTATGATCCCATGTATTGTAATTAACTTGAATTTATCTCATATTTATGATACTAACCCTTTTCAGCGAGTATTTGATATTTTGTGTAACTCTCATGTGTTTTACAGGTATTTCATACAAGTTAGTTCGAGATAGAACTGGAAACACTGAAATAAACCAAGAAAAAAGGAATTGAAGGTCATTTTCATAATTTTACTTCCTTATTCCGAAGGTGGGGATAGCTGGAAATTTGAAGAGCTTAAAATTATAAGAACACTGGAAAAGACGGTACCTCAATCTGAGATGCGGTGAAGAAGTTATACGCATTTGAAGTTGAGAAAGAAATCCAAGGAAAGAAAAGAGAATAAGCACTCAAGGCAGTATGAAAAAAAAAACGCACTCCAAACCGGTTCGTGCCCCAAACCGATTTTCATGTACCTTCGAACCGGTTAGGGGGGTCTGATACGCAAAATCTTATTTTTGCTATTTGATTCTAAAAGTTGTATTAAGGGTAGGACTCTTCTAAGACGGCCATGTAATGTTACAGTTGGATATTAGACATACTTTTTATCAGTTTTTGACCCAGTTTTAGAGGGAGGAAGGAGGCAAGAACATACAAGGTTTATTTCTTCATCATTTTATGATTTGTGGACCTTTTTCAATCAATATCCAATCTAGTTTGTCTTCTTCTTCCTTGTTCTTTAATAATTGTTATTTTTCTGATATTTTTAGTATCTTTCATAGGTTAGAATTAAATCTTTCATGCTTAGATTTAAGTTAATAATGAATAGGATTGCATGCAACGTAAATATCATGTTTTTAATTAGTAAAACCATATCTAGATAAGTTTTCTAGGGTTGGGATGCATGAACCCAACCCGACGTATTTTGCATAGATATAAAATGTGTTATTGAGTTAAAAAAATAATTGAAAACGTGGTAGTTTGTTAATACAGCTATTGTATGACCTTTAACTTCGTTTGCCCTAGGTAATCGGAGTGTTTAAGAATGTGAACGAATTAACAATATCGTCATGCACTTTATTTTTATTTTTGATTGCGTATTTTGCGGCTACATTCCTTCATATATGCAATTATTGAAACAAGTAATGTTTTCTTTTCATTTAAATAATTAATTATTGAATAGTTTTGTATCCGGTGAAATTACTGGGATCGAGGGATTGTATTCTTGCCTTATTTTTCTCGCATATTAAATAATCATTTAATTTCCACTCTTGCATGCCTAGTTAACTTAAATAGGATTGAATTTCTTTAATTAGCAATAGTATACAGATTTCCTCTATAATCATCTTTTCTTTTGTTTTCTATGAGTCAATCGTTGAGATTAGTTGCCTTCCTTAGTAGTCATCACGAGAGATCGTCTTATTCCCTGTGTTCGATACCCGATTTACTGGATTATTACTTGAGCGACTGGTTTATACTTGAACCATATTTACACTCGTTAGAGATATTTATTTTAAGTCGCGTCATGTTTTTGGCATCGTTGTCGGGGATTAAGTAGACTCGTACGTTGAGTCAATTTAAGTAAAAAAAAAATTGACTCTCATTCTTAAAAAGCCAAAAAAAAATCAGAAAAATATAGCATCCCTCAAGTCCTTTCATTCAAAATCTTCAACAAACTCCTCCATCCACTCCTACCCGCATTCACAAAAATCCTATAGTGGAGTACGACCCCAATAGTCCACACACTCCTAATGCTCCGTAATTTTGGGTTGCACCTCCTACACCACCTAACTCCATCACGAGTCACACGTTTAGTGCGTCGAATGAGGATATCGAGTTAATTGGAGAGAGAGCGATGTCGGAACACGCTAGTTATGGTACTAGTGAGGGTGAATTATCGTATTGTTCCATGAGAGACCTCTTATATCCCGAGCGAATCATCACTCCGGGATGCATTCTACTTTCGTATAATGCAGGGCAATTTCTTTTTCAGATTGGGGTGATCTAAATTCTTCCCACATTCCATGGTATACCTCCACATCTGTGAGTTCGAAGAGGAATGCGAAACTTTTATTGATCAAACGTGACCTGAAGAAACCATTCGCCTCAAACGTTTCCTTTCTCCCTAAAGGATAAATCCAAGACCTGTCTATGGTCTTTATCACCGAACTCAATCGGATCGTGAAGAGATATGCATGCCAAGATTCTTTTGAAATTCTTCCCCCAACATCGAACGGATTCCATCAAAGCTCAAATTCAAACATTTCAATAACTAGAAAATGAGTCATTTGATCGATGATGGGAGGATTTCAACGAGTTAGTAAACACATGCCCACATCATTGTTTCGAGAAGTATAGTCTTATATATTTCTTCCACTAAGGGCTAAATATAGCTTCTAAACAATTCATTGAGACTATGTGTGATGGAAAATTTTTTGGGTTAGACGCTAATGATGCAGAGGCCCATCTAAAGAATGTCGCTGAGACTACTCAAACATGGGACACATCAGACCCTAACACCCAAACCCGGGGAGACAAACATACATAACTCCTTCTAAGTCCGGTCTCTATCAATTGGATAAGTAAGCCGAGTGGAACCTTTCAGTCATCCAACTTGAGAAAAGATTAGAAGACGTAGTCGAATAACGGGAAAGAGAAACAACCCGACCCACCCGAGTAATAAAAGAGAAGGTGTGTGAACTTTGTGAGGCGGGACATTCAACAGAGGAATGCCAGACAATACCCACCTACAAAGTCATGCTTCAAGAGCAAGTGGGAGGGGTAGGAGATTTTAAGGATAATTTTAATGACCTTCACGGGAATTCTTACAACCCTTCGTGGAGGAAACATCTTGGTTTTATCTATGGGCAACAAAATGCCACATTGAATGCCAATTCACACATTATCCCTCCTCCACCACCACCTCCGCATTTTCAATAAGCTCTACATATGAAAGCACCACCTTCTGCACCATATATCACCCCATTATGGAGAAATCTCGAGGATATTTTGAATCAATTCATATAATCTCAAAATGCAACCAATGCTCAAAATGACCAAATATTTGCTGAAATTAATACGAACATTTCAAAGTTGCAATCATCCTTAAGCATCCAAGAGAATGGTAAGTTTTCGGTCCAAGGACAAAGACCTCCCTAAGGTCAAAATAGTTTTAGCTCTACTTCCATCGCAAATCAAGAGCAATGTAGTGAAATTACCAGTCTAAGTAGTGGGAGAGTAGTTGACTTGTCACCTACCCCAAACGATGAGTACAATGACAAGGAGATTTCGCCTGGCACGAAGCAGGCTGAAGATATCCCCTTGAGAAAGAGTTGTAATGATGACACAGTCAGGCCCGAGGTGGTTGTGAAACCTCCCATTACTGATCTATACCCTCAATGGTTAGTATCCCATTCTAAACAGACTACCCATGATGATGTTCTAGATGTTCTCAAGCAAGTGGAGATTAATTTACCTTTTCTAGAGACCATAAAGCAAATTCTCATGTACGCTAAGTTCCTTAAGGATTTACTCATAGTGAAATGTAGGCTAAAGGTAAAGAAAAATATGTTTTGAACACAAAACGTCAGTTCAGTACTGTTAAGCGACCTTCCACCAAAGTTTAAAGATCTGGGTGCACCCACCATTTCGTGTATCATGGGGAAGAATCTAATTGAGAGAGCACTAATAGATTTAGGGGTGAGTGTTAACATTCTCCCTAATTCTATCTATAAGTAATTAGACTTGGGGGACCTTAATCCCACAATGATGACTCTCCAATTAGCAGATCGTTCCGTGAAAATATCTCGGGGAGTCGTTGAGGACGTGATCGTTCAAGTTGACACTTTCTACTTCCCGATGGATTTTATCATTTAGGATGAGGAGACCTCCGCTTTACCGAGTAATCATATTCCCTTAATCCTTGGCTGCCCCTTCTTAGCCACGGCTAACGCATTGATTAATACACGTAATGGGCAAATGAAATTCACGTTCGAGAATATGACTCTTGAAACAAATATCTTCAACATCACCAAGCATGAGGGTGATGAGGGAGAATTATGAGAGACAGATCTTATGGAAGAGACAGTAAATGAGCACGTCGAGATGAATCATGTGAGAGAGCCGTTAAGGGTATGTCTTGTTACGTCAAGTGAGAGAGGTAGTTCTGACGTTGAGAGAGAGGTGGAGGAGGAGTGTTTAGTGACCACTATTGGACTCAATTAGTCACTTAGAAGAGAGCGAATGAAATATAGGATAGATGAATTCCTTCTTTGTGACCATCCATCTAAGTTCTCGGATGCGATCAAGGGGAGGACTCGAGTCTTGTCCGATTTAGAGCCCAACCCATGCATTACAGAAGTTAAGAGAGACCTAGGTTTAGAATGTCCTTCCGATTTTCACCGAGATGTTGTCTCCAAGCTGGGACAAGTATGTTACGATTCTATTGGGCACCACGAGGATCTCATTCACCCCAGTCATCACAAGCCTCAAGGTGTTCCCCTTATCTATGGGGCTGGTACCAACTTGTTTCGACTATTCGTTTATGATGTGAGGAAGAGGGAGACGAGGAGAGCATTAGACCCCATACGGGGGGTCAGATGAGTTTTTAGGGGAGAGAGAGAGGTCGTCGCACCCCCGGCATGTATAGGGTGATTATTTTGTTATATTTTTGAGTCGTGTGTTAGAGTTATATAGTGTCTTATTGCATTTTAATATTTTCACACTTATTCTTTTCCTTGTTTATGTTTTAGTCATTTTGTTTGAGGACAATGCAAAGGTTTAAGTTGGAGGGGGGGGGGGGGGGGTGACAAGTGCGTCTTATAAAAAGTTCACAAATTTTGAAAATGCCCCCCCCCCCCCCCCAAAAAAAAAAAATATAGAAAATTTCAAAAATTTCCAAAAAAACTGAAAATTTTTGAAAAAATCAAAATTTATTTTTCAAATAAATAAAAATTGGAATTTAAATTTTTCAAAAATGTCACTAAAATTTTGTTTAAAGCCTCAAATTTTAAAAATCAAGAGCACTAAGACGAAATTGACCAAAGATGGAAATTGAGCAAAAATTGACGACTCAACGAATAAATGTGGAGATTAACTAACCCGGTAAGATTTTGAGCCTATCAATCGTTGTGGGTTTTTAAATCAATCCAAGTTAATGGTTAACTCAACGTTTAATTCAGTGTTTAAATAAGTCGTTGAGGATCTTAATTCCTTTGTTTTGATCGGTTACGGGAAATAAGTGAGATGTCGTCTTGAACACGCGCTAAAAATATCTCTGAATTAAATTATTCTCGAGACGCATATGGTAAAATAATGAGTAGTTCAGATAATGAAGTTAGGCCATCGTTTTTTTACCCAAAAATATGAGCCATAAAAAGTCGTGAAAATTTATCCTGTTTTGTACACCCAATTAAGCCAAATCAATTTTTCAACTTCATTTGATAACTCGAAAATCCTAGTAGCCCGGAGTTGTGAAAATAAAAAAATTCATCAAGTAAATCCAAATGGTGAAATAAAAAGGGGGCAAGAAAAATAGAAAAATGCCCAACAATAAGAAAACAAAAAAATGAGAGAAATACAAGAAAAAAAGTAGAAAAAGAAAATAAAAAGAGCAAATGCCCAAAAATAGTGACAAAGGACATAGTAAGAAAAATTCTCCAACTCCGAACTTCCCAAATATTTTCATTTTACCCACTGTGCCTTATAATCTTAAAAAGTCATAACTGAGTCGGAATTGCGAACTTAATTACCGCATGGAGAGCTAAGATATGAAAAGATAATAAGAGAGATTAAATTGGTGTGAATAAGAGGCGATGTTTTTCGTTTTGCAATGACCGTATTCCGATGATGAGATCTTTTCTCCATAAAAATTACATCTTTCAAATTTGTCTGTGTGAATTTGTGCTCCATTATATTTACTCTTTAAATCACGCATATCGAGAAATAGCCACATTCTGAATGATTCGTTGTGAGTGTATCCTATGAGCATTTGAATTCAAATGAATTTTTGGAAAGTAACATAATGATCAATCTATGGAAGTTAGCGGTTTAATTCTCGACTTCACACACACACACACACACACACACACACATACACACATACACACATACACACACTACAAATTGAGACTCTTGAATATGAATTTATAGTAACTATTTTTTAGGAGTTTAAATTATACAATTTTTAAGTATTTTGATCTTTTTCTTAAGTTATGTGAAAAGCGTACTCAGTCTATTCATTGCAAACCCTGACGAGACACCACACGTCTTACGAGGGTAACCTAGGAGTTTAACGGCTTATTGCATACGCTAAATGCAATCGCTTGTCCGCGAAAGAGGTATTCTATCCCAATAAATATTTTGAAGGATATTTAACTAATACTCTCATTCTTTTACAATTCTCGGGACGCGCAACATTTTAAGTTAGGGGGATTTGATTAGGCATAAATTTTTCACATTTATCCCCTTAATTTCGATCTTTTTATGATCCCATGCATTGTAATTAACTTGGATTTATATCATATTTATGCTACTAACCCTTTTCGATGAGTATTTCGTGTTTTGTGTATCTCTCATGTGTTTTACAGGTATTTCATGCAAGTTAGTGCCAGAGAGAACTCGAAACAGTGAAAGAAACCAAGAAAAATGGAGTTGAAGGGTATTTTTGTAATTTTACAGCTTTATTCCGGAGGTGAGGCCAACTGGATAGTTGAAGATCTTGAAGTTATAAGAACACTGGAAATAACGACACCTCAATTCGCGCTACGGCGAAGAAGTTATGCGTGTTTGAAGTTGAGAAAGAAATCTAAGGAAAGAAAAGAAAATAAGCACCCAATGTAGTATGAAAAACCAAACCGCACTCCAAACCGGTTCTTACCCCAAGCCAATTCGCATGTACCTCTGAACCGGTTTGGGGGGTCTAATTTCTGAAATCTCATTTTTTGCTATTTTATTCTAAGAGTAGTAGTAGGGGTAGGACTCTTCAAAGACAACCATGTAATGTTATAGTTGGATATTAGACATACTTTTTTATCAGTTTTTTACCTAGTTTTAGAGGGAGAAAGGAGGCAAGAACATACAAGGTTTATTTCTTCATCAAGTTTATGATTTGTGGGCCTTTTTCAAGAAATATCCAATCTAGTTTGTCTTCTTCTTCCTTGCTCTTTAATAATTGTTATTTTTCTGATATTATTAGTATCTTTCATAGGTTAGAATTAATTCTTGCCTGCTTAGATTTAAGTTAATGATGAATAGGATTGCATGCAATGTAGAGATAATGTTTTTAATTAGAAAAACCATGTCTAGCTATGTTTTCTAGGGTTAGGATGCATGAACCCAACCCGACGTATTTTGCATGGATATAAAATGTGTTCTTGAATTAAACAAATAATTGAAAATGTTGTAGTTTTTTAATACAATTGTTGTATAAGACTTTTAACTTTGTTTGCCCTAGGTAACATGGGTGTTTAAGAAAGCGACGCACGAATTAAAAATCTTGTCATGCATTTTATTTTTATTCTTGTTTACGTATTGTGCCGGTTCATTCCTTCATGGATGCAATTCTTGAAACAAATAATGTTTTCTTTTCATTTAAATGATTAATTCTTGACTGGTTTTGTATCCGGTGAAATTACTAGAGATTGGGGAATTGTATTCTAACCTTGTTTTTCTCGCATATTAATTAATCAGTTAATTTTCAGTCTTGCATGCGTAGTTAACGTAGATAGGATTTAGTTTCTTGAATTAGAACTAGTATACAGATTTCCTCTATAATAATCTTTTCTTTTCTTTCTATGAGTCAATCGTTGAGATTAGTTGTTTTTCTTAGTAGTCGTCACGAGAGATCGTCTTAGTCCCTGTGTTCGATACCCGATTTACCGAATTATTACTTGAGCGACCAGTTTACACTTGAATCGTATTTACACTCGTTAGAAACATTTATTTTGAGTCGCGTCACATATGATGCCACACTAATAGATGCTGATGAAGAGAAGGAACATGTTTAGCTAGGTGTGCTTGTCAGTGAGTCTGTAGGTGATGCCACTAAGGTCACTTTTGGCCAATACATCAATACATCAAGTATTTCTACAAGCCTTATGTGAAACTAACTCGGGAGCAAAAGGACCAGGGGTACAAATGTGAAATTTGATAAAGATTATGGTAGTGATTTCGAACTAGCTGCATACATACTTTTCTTGCTTTCAATTTTTTTTTATCCTTGGAAAACCAAATGCTCAACCTCACATGGAGTAAGCAAATTTTTTTGTCAGATTGGCTCGTGGAGTAAACATTCCTCTGTAAGCTATTACTCTTGGCTCCTTGTATACGTAGCTGGACAGGTGTTACCTTGATATTGATCGCTTAGTTGGCCATTATAATGTGTCCAATTTTTCTAACACAATTCTCTTGATGGGGTTTCTTTATGCAAGGTTCATCGCTCTTTCTCCCAAATCTCAACCCATAAATTTTCTCCCTTTAAAACGTCCTCTCATAACATAGTGGAACAATAAGTAAAGTAAAAAGCACTTCTTGCCTTTAATTAATGATATTAGCTTCTTTGAGTTTTGTTCATATGCTGGAGAGGTAACGTTCAAACTTAATCATTATTTAAAGAGGAAGACTCATGGTGTAACTTTTTCTTAAGGGCGAGAAAGCTATTAAATAAAATCAATCGCTAGTTGTGGTTCTTCTGAATAATGCTACTTGTCTTCCATCTTAAAGTGAGTGGGAGGTTGGTAGTGAAGCCTATTATCCTCATAGGTGTACCAAACAGTTTGGTTACGACCAAGAGGCACTGAAATCAATATGTGAGTTAGATAGGGTTAACGAAACATTTTTTGTATGACGATTTTGATTTCACAAAGAGAAGTGTGGTTATTTTGTGTGTGCAACGTCAAAATCTGGTCATTCATAGGAGCACAACATAGGAGATGCCTCTTTGGGCTAGTATTCCCATCATTGGTTGACACAACTTAAGGCCTTTTTGTACTTTCTAAAGATTGAGCCCAGTTACCCTCATACAGAAAGGTTTGGTCCCCTTGAAGTTGGGTTAAATAATCTCTCTACCAAAGATATGGAATTTCCCCGAGGATTTTCCTCTTGTGGCTCCAACTGCTGAGGTTGCTCCTGTGGGAGCAAGAGAAAATAAAGAAGATTCCACAACCACTACTGGAATGAAGGGGTAAGATTCTTTGGTTATTAGTTCCTCTAACGGATAACATGCTCCTAAAAATCCAAAAAGGTCCAAGGCCACAAAAGGTTCCTCTAACCTTAGTGGTATTCACCCCGAGTCCTTTAATCGACTGATCCAACTCTGGAAGATACGGTAGCTGACTTAGTTTATGTTGTTTTAACTATGATGGAATCCATTACTATTAGTAAAATAATGATTTAACTGGTTTGGAGAGACACCGCCCAGTTGATGATTTTGTACTGCCTTAAGTTCCTCACCAAAAGGTTTCTCCTGTTAAGAAAGTGTTGCAAGTATCTCCAACCGATGCACCTCCTCAACATAAAAAGGTTTTGAAGAAGAAACTTAGTGGAAAATGCATGACTGCATCTCCGATGCCCTTAGGTTCCTCCAAGAAAACTTTGGAGGATAGGTCAAGGGATGATGTGGTGGATGCTTCCACTGAGGTTAATTTATCTCTTCCCCCTCTCGAGGCTCAACATGTAACCCCTTTTATTCTTTTTCAAAGTTAGCACAAAGTTTTTCAATGAAATTTTGTTGAGTTGTTACATATTGAACCAAAATTTTCTAACATTGTTGCTCCATATATAGGATGATCCTCCACCAACCGTGGAAGTTGTGTTTATTCCAGATGATACTCATCCCAAGAAAGATTCTCCGAGTCTAATTATTGAAGAAAATATACTTTCAATGCCTTTTTTCCTCATCTTCAACAATTTGAAGAGCTTCTTCAACGTGTGCTTCATTGCAATGTGCTGCAACGGTGGCACAAAATTGTCAGCGAACAAGGAAACTGTTCGAGACTCACGTGGAACTGTAAAAATGATAAGGAAATTATGGGAAACTCAAGTGGAATTGTATAAATGTCAAGTCCAATTATTCCCCTAGTTACACCTGATTTACTATTAGTTGTTGCTCCTTGAACTCTTAGAACTCAAGTATTTTAAATTATGCTTTGGATTGATAACTTAATTTCTTCTCAATATATGTGATTTTCAAGACATGGCTGTATTTTGTATATGCAGAGCACTAAAATCCTTCCAGACTTATGTAATTATGTGGATGTCATGGCCCTATGAGTTCTATTAATGAGGAAATTCTTCCTCGTAGCCTTGTGAGGACAGTTATCTCTTTGGACTTTCCCATTGTGATACCTCTATCTGTGGTATCACTGGATGTCGTACCCATATTCATCCATCTACCCTTCAGGTATATGCTTTATAATTTTTTTATGATGTTTATTTTTCTTTCTCATTTGTAATTTCATGATGATCTTCCTCTGTTTGTGGTGTTTACACTTGCCAGTAATGAGTAAAGATAGTAGGTAACTCCTCTCACGGACATTGATCTAACCTCAATAGTTGTTGCTCCTTTATCTTTGCAGGTTGGTCCTTTTTCGACGGAGTCTATTATTTTGGCTTTTGAGGACACTCTAAGAGTTTAAGCTCAAGTTGGATGTGGGGATGTGGAGATTCCCCCATCCTCATATAATGTTGCAATTATTGTTGAGGTAGGTTTACTCACTCCGCCATTTTGTTGTGCAACTTATTCTTTCTCATAGATCTTTTGTATATGCACAATTTTCGAGGTATTGTACCCTTCTTAGATATAACTTAGCAAAAAACCTCACCTGCCTAGTGATTTACTCTCTCAATTGAGTAATGATTACAAAATATTTTATCCCCTACTTAGGATATTTACTCCCTCAATTGAATAATGTTCTCAAGTCTTGTCTCCAATTTCGTGATGTACCCTATTTGGGTTTGGTTGCTCAGTCAAAAATACACTTGCTTGGTAACTTAGATCAACTCTTGTTAACAATTTCTTTAGTTTTACTTTCTTAGTAAAAAAAAATTTTTAAAATTTTGACTAACTCTTTTATTCTCTTTATTGTGCAGTATTTGAAGAAAATAACCCTCATAAGGCACCTCGAGTGGCACATCCTGAAGTTAATGTGCATATGCAAGCAATGGAGGTTGATTAAGCTTATCCTACTCAAGCTGAGTCTTCTAGCCAAAGCGGCCATGACTCCACTACTTGTGTGAATAGGGAGGACAATGAGTTTAGTCTTGGTGTTCTTATGCTAAACGTTGCACCAACTGAGCTTTGTCAGCAGGTACTTTAAAGTAGTTTCTTCATTATAGGCTCCAAGTGCACTGTGTTGGATCGACTGATTACTTTTCATTCGAAGACTTTCACTGCTAACTTTGTGAGGCCCCACATTGTGATAATGCTATCAACTTCAAGATGTAGAGATTGTGGTGTATTAAATTATGAAAACACCAACTTCAGCCCTAGAAAGATTAATCTTTAATCAATATTTAGGCACCTTCAAAGACCAGAGGAAGACCGGGTTTGACTTCTTGTGTCTCATCAACAGTTGAGGGTACCATAAAGATACTCACATGATGACCTATCACGCTCAATATCTCAAAAATGTGGAGGATTTGAAGATTAAAGAAGGAAAGACGAGGCATCTTTCCCCCTAAATTGAGGGAAGTGAGCAAGAAGTAAAGGCAGCTGTAGAAGCTTCAGCCCAGACAAAAGGAAGCATGATGCTAACTTGAAGCTAAATCGAGTATTATTGTTATGGCTTGCTTTTGAGGTAGCTTCTTCGATTGGGGGTTATTATGTCACTGATTGAGAAGTGGTGGGACACAAGACACACCTTCTTATTTCCCTGACACACCCTTGGATTTTACCATATTGTCTGGGTTGGAGGTTAGGTGGGGAGAGAGTGGCCAATTTGTTGTGATGGATGAATTTTATGGGTATTCGAACTAGTATTCTCTTGGGCTGGAGAAGGATGATATATCCTCCAATGCATTCCAACAAATTTATTTTACTAGATTGAGAGAGTTTATTACAGATGAGAGGGTACTTCTGAACCACTGGGTTATATTCGGACATTCAATTTCTAAACGCTGGTCTAGTTGATCTTCACAACTGGTAATAACGACATCATAGTGGGTTAGATGGTTTTGTTGGTTCACCTTGATCATCTAGGCGACTACGATTGGGGTGGCACCATTACGTAGCATTTGTATTCTGGGCTAGATGTCGCATGTCAATGGGGCACATGTTATTACTCATCGGAAAAATCAATTCAATGGGTTCATTTCAATTCCCCGTATAAATTATATTTCATTTAATTTTTTTAATCAATTATTTGAATTCGATTACTGTTTTAATTTCAAAATGTCAATGTATTGCGATAAATTTCATTCTCATTTTTTGTTGTTTAAGTACCTATATTGCATGAACCCACTAATGGATGAGGAGCATGTCGGTGATGATGATTTTCGTTACAAATGGTAACAGGGGAACCAACAGCATGTAGTGGGTTCGATCCAGCATAATCTGCCTATGGTCCGTGGATAGTTGGAGATGCAGGGAGCATAGACGATCGTGTGGTAGTCGTGGATAAACAACTAACACAATAATAGGGATTAGATGTCTCATTCCCAGTCAACAACAACATCTTGGATTTCAAGTTGTCTCATTTCGTTCTCCGAGTCGTGTGCTATCACGTACATTCCGAGCAGATCACATACCATCGAGACTCCCAGGTGGCCACCTGCACTCACCTTCATCGACTTGTAGCTGGATTATGATGCCTGGTGACAGTGGTACAATTACTTTCCATTGGTAGCGTCGAATTATCGACTCACTAATGTGGATGTTATTCGGGCAGATGCAATGCACCCAAAGTTTCAGATCCTGCACCCATGAGAGAATTATTGTAATATCATATAAATACCCAACACATTTACGATTAGAAAGTCACGATGGGTATTAGGATCGATATCTACCAAGTGCCGGAGGTAATATTTCATATTTTTATTTCATTACTGTTTTTAATTTTATTTCATTACCGATACTCTTGTATTTCATTTACGTAGGACGAGTGTCAGATCCTCATGCGTGAGCAGAGCCTACAAGATGCATTGTACACTCAGATGTATGATCATTACTATACATACTGTACACACAGGTTATGTTGAGGCAGAGGATGTAGGAATTTTCTATCATGCATATTCAGTTGGATGCAACATGTATGAAGTGTGACGTGTTGCAAGAGATGTTTGATCTTCCGGTCCAACCACCGTAGACAGCGATAGATGAGTCACGGCAGTGCCTTTTTTTCTTTCTTTCCAGTTTTGTACTAATTTGTAGACACTGCTTGTAAAAATATTCTTTTACAATTTCATTTATTGAAATTTAATTTTACACAATTTCTATTTCAAATTACACCCAACACTCATTTTTAACAAAAAAATAAAAAATAAATAAAAACATATTGCGGAAAAAGCACGCGAGAGAGTTGACTTGCTGCAGAGTAAATTACTCCCGCCGTGCCTCGCTCACGCTGCAAATGTCCTCAGACAGCGGCTCATTTTAACACCGGTTGGTAGATTTTTTTTTGCTCATTTTTTCTGCTCTGCTCATTTTAAACTACTAATTTTACATAAGCTATTGATTGGGTAAATGATTGTTTAGTGGTGTAGATATATTGTTTACAATCTTTGGCTAAAAAATCAATTCCGAACAGACCATTGGTTTCCATTAAAAAGTGAGGCAACATATATAAAAACAACCTATAATATGTACATCTGTTAAAAAGTCGATACTCCCGTGAAACTTCATGTTGGAGATTTTTCAAATAAGAGAGTAAGAGTTTTTTGGGTGTAAAAGCCTTAAGAGCTTGTCCCACATTGGAAGTGTGAGGAAGAGGTGGGAAGCTAACCCAAATATAAAAGGGGATAGTGTCCCACATTGGAAAATGTACAAAGCTAAGTGTCACCACTAAGCTATAAAAGGGGTGGGCAAACTTTGAGTCCCACATTGGAAAAATGTTAAGAATTTGTACACTTAATAAGTACAAATGGAAGATGAAGAGTTAATTCATCTAGCATTTAAGAGGCTATTCAAGAGACCTCAGTACGGTGCGAAGCACCGTAATCACACGCGCGCGCGCGCGCGCGTGCGGGTGCGGGGCAGTGGGCTGTAGAGGCGCTAGTGGCGCACTTTGCACTTCGCATGCCGCAGTGGTAGCTCGGGCGCGGTCACTTTTTGGTTGACCCGTGCAAAACCGATTCGGTATTATTATACCTGTTCGGAAAGGACTTAAGACTGTTGGTAATTAACAGTCATACCTGTTCGGAACTGACTTAATTCAACAGTCATGACTCTTGAAGACAAAGCCTTTCATTATCTATAAATAAAGGCTGCCTAAAAACGGAATTATATTGATAACAAAAACCAGTTTCAGATTTCCAGACCCTGCTATTACTCTCTTACAATTTTCAGGAGATACAAATTTTCTTATTCTGTTTTGTGCACATAAACAGAATAAGAACTTGATTGACTGTTCTTCGCTGCTAATATCCAAGGGCTGTCTTCAAATATACAAGTTGCAGACAGTGCAATTGCTTCATTGTATCTTGAGTACGGATTTGCTGATTCCCGTTTGTATACCGAAATTCTTCGTGTGGGGCAAATACTGTATTTAGGAAAGTGACATCACGCCTTGAAGTTTTATAGTGACTATTCAGAAATTACATTGTTGTATTGAAGTTGACATTTTTGAGATATATAAAGAGTTCCATTTCTGTATTTGCATTCATAATATCCAACAATCTAAATACAGTAATTTTGGAAATGGCCGACTCTTCCAAATCACTTCGACAAATAACAGAAAGCTTTGTCAAGTTGGACCGTTTTGATGGTGGTAATTTTCTGCGTTGGCAGAAAAAGGTTCATTTTCTTCTAACAACATTGAAGATTGTATATGTCTTGTCACAACCGAAACCAAATGAAGATGAAGATGAAACCGTGGAACAGACTAGGCAACGCACAAAATGGGAGACCGATGATTACTTGTGTCGTGGTCACATTCTCAATGCACTTGCTGATAATTTGTTCGACTTGTACCAAAATGTTGGGACTGCAAAAACTTTGTGGGAAACATTGGAGACAAAATATCTAACGGAAGACGCTACAAGTAAGAAGTTCCTTATCGGTCAGTTTCTAAGCTTTAAAATGCATGATAATAGGCCTGTGCTAGAACAATTTCATGACATCCAACGCATCATAAATCATTGCAAACTGAAAAAATTAAATATGGATGATAATGTAATTGTTGCTGCCATAATTGAAAAACTTCCTCCTTCTTGGAAAGACTATAAGAAAGAACTCAAACACAAAAAGGAGGATCTTTCACTTGAAGAATTAGAGACTCATTTAAGAATTGAACAAGAGTCTCGAATTCTAGATGGTAAAGAGGAACAAGAAAATTCTGTTTCTAAGGTCCATGTGGTGGAGGAAGGAAATGAGCAAAAATATGGCAATCATGGAAAAAATAACAAGCGGAAGAATTTTTCAAATAATTCTAAAGCAAACAAAAAGAAGAAAGGAAATTGTTTTTATTGCAACAAACCAGGTCACTTCAAGAAGGATTGTCGTGAGTTCAAGAAACTAAAGGAAAAAGGAGGGACATCAGACACAAAGCAAAAATTTGCTGCTATGATATCCGAGGCTAATATGCTTGGAGAAGACAACTCTTGGTGGGTTGATTCTGGTGCCACAAGGCATGTTTGTAAGGACAAGAACTTGTTCTCTGCCTATGAAACAGTGGAAGGAGATGTTCTCTATGTGGGAAATTCATCTACAGCTGCGGTTAAAGGCAAAGGGACAGTGGATCTCGAATTCACTTCCGGGAAAATCCTTAGCCTCACCAATGTTTTTCATGTTCCTGATGTTAGGAAAAATTTAGTTTCTGGAAGTCTTCTTAACAAATTCGGCTTTAAGCTTGTATTTGAGTCAGACAAATTTATTCTGACTAAGAATGGTACCTTTGTAGGCAAAGGATATTTTTATGAGGGCATGTTTAAGCTCAATATCAATGAAAAGGATTCTTCTGCTTATATCGTTGATTGTCTTTCATTATGGCATAGTCATTTAGGACATGTTAATACAAAGAAAATGCATTTCATGGTTAATTTAAATTTAATTCCTAAATATGAGAATGATATGAATGAAAAGTGTAAAATATGCATGCAAACAAAAATAACAAGATTGCCTTTTCCTAAAATAGAAAAAACTACATCTTTGTTGCAATTAGTACATAGTGATGTTTGTGATTTGCATGGAACACCTACTAGAGGTGGTAGTAAATATTTTGCTACATTTATTGATGACTTTTCAAAATATTGTTATGTATATCTTTTAAACTCTAAGGATGATGTTCTTAATAGATTTAAGACATATAAAAATGAAGTTGAAAATCAATGTGATTCTAAAATAAAATGTCTTAGATCTGATAGAGGTGGTGAATATCACTTTCCTCAATTTTGTGAAGATATGGGAATTATACATGAAGTTACTGCACCTTATACACCACAACAAAATGGAGTAGCAGAAAGAAAAAATAGGACACTAACTGAAATGGTTAATGCTATGATTTCTTATTCTGGTTTAAGTAAAGGTTTTTGGGGAGAAGCACTTTTAACTGCATGTCATATTCTGAATAGAATACATGTTAAAGATAATAAGAAAACTCCTTACGAATTATGGAAGAATAGAAAACCTAATTTAGGTTATCTTAAAGTTTGGGGTTGTAGAGCTATTGTAAGACTACCTGAAACTAAGAGAAAGAAATTAGGAAGCAAAGGTGTTGAGTGTATTTTCATAGGTTATGCCTATAGATTTTTGGTTAGTGAACCTAATGATTCTGTTGAGGTAAATACAATAATTGAATCGAGAGATGCAATTTTTTATGAACAAAGGTTTTCTTCTATTCCTAGAATTAATAATGAAAAAGAAGTAAGAACTCCTTCACAGTTACCTGAAACTCCACTAGTAGAACAAGAAGAGATTAGAAAAAGTAAAAGACCTAGGAAAGAAAAAATCTTTAGTCCCGACTTTGTAGTCTATCTTGTTGAAGGAACTAGAAACACATCTTGTAATCAATATGCTTTGACTCTTAGCGTTGAAACAGACCCACAAACTTATAATGAGGCAATTAAGTCTGTAGATTCAGCATTTTGGAAAGAAGCTATAAATGATGAAATGGATTCAATTTTGGGAAATAAAACTTGGAAATTAGTAGACTTACCTCCAGGATCTAAACCCATTAAGTGTAGATGGATTTTTAAAAAGAAAATGAAAATAGATGGAACAATTGATAAATTCAAGGCTAGATTGGTTGCTAAAGGTTTTACACAAAAAGAAGGAATTGATTATTTTGATACCTATGCACCTGTTGCTAGAACCGCCACTATTAGAATTTTAATTGCATTAGCATCTATATATAATTTTGAGATTCATCAAATGGATGTGAAAACTGCCTTTTTAAATGGTGACTTAGAAGAAGAAATTTACAAGGAACAACCTGAAGGGTTTGTTATGCCTGGACAAGAAAATAAAGTATGTAAACTTATTAAGTCCTTATATGGCCTAAAACAAGCACCTAAACAATGGCATGAAAAATTTGATAAAGTCATTATTTCTTATAGTTTTAAAATTCATGAATCTGATAAGTGTGTTTATAGTAAATTTGCTAATGGTAAAGGTGTGATCATTTTTTTATATGTAGATGACATGTTAATTCTTGGTACTGATTTAGAAAGCATTAATAATACTAAGAGTTTTTTGTCTTCTAAATTTGATATGAAAGATATGGGTGTAGATGATGTCATATTAGGAATGAGAATAATAAGGAAAGATAAAAATATAATTCTCACTCAATCTCATTATGTTGAGAAAATTTTAAAGAAATTTAATCAGTTTGATTGCACACCTGTTAGTACACCTTTTGAACCACAGCTAAAGATGATCCCTAATAATGGTAGAGCTATTTCACAATTGGAATATGCACGAGTAATTGGTAGTTTAATGTATGCCATGACATGTACTCGACCTGATATTGCTTATGTTGTTGGTAAATTAAGTAGATATACTAGTAATCCAAGTTTATTGCATTGGCATGCTGTCAATAGAATATTAAAATATTTGAAAGGAACTATGGACTATGGTATATACTATAGTGGATATCCTTCAGTATTATAAGGGTTTTCTGATGCCAGTTGGATAACTGAGCGGGAGGATCATTCCTCAACAAGTGGATGGATTTTCACTCTTGGTGGAGGAGCTGTTTCTTGGGGATCAAAGAAACAAACTTGTATAGCTGACTCTACTATGGCAGCTGAGTTTGTAGCATTAGCTGCAACTAGTAAAGAGGCAGAATGGATAAGGAATTCATTAATTGAAATTCCAGTTTGGCCAAAACCAATGCCTCCAATATCTATACATTGTGATAGTGAGTCTACACTTTCCAGAGCTTATAGTAAAGTGTATAATGGAAAGTCTAGACATATTGGCCTGAGACATAGTTATGTCAGACGAATGATTACAGATAGTGTAATCGCAGTGGATTATGTAAAATCAAGTCAAAATTTAGCTGATCCTTTTACAAAAGGTCTTGCAAGAGGACTGGTGTCTAAGACATCAATAGGGATGGGACTAAAGCCCATTAATAATAATCACTCTTGATGGAAACTCAACTTGAAAGTTGATATATTCAAGTCTCAAGCTCAATGATTAAAGTACATCATACGACGTGATTGTAAGCACTATGAAATTTAACATCCCAAGGATAAGTGCTTAGAACATGTAATGAATAATGAAAGAGGATGGGTTTAACCTTAATAGATTTATGGTGTTTTAAGTTACATGGACACCTATGATAATCTACCTATATGAGTGTGGAAGTGGTGTCGCTTCCTATGGGTATTGGGCTTGACTCTAAAGCACTCATGAAATCAAGGTACAGACACAAGGCCTAATTCATGTGTCGGCTTATATGGATAATCAGTGACTAAAAGATTTGTGTGTGAAGACAAATCCGGATAATCAATATAGATTGATAGTTCAAAGACAAGTCTACTATACTTTCATGGTTAACCTTGACGAACCTTCACAGGGTATTGGTTCAAGTCGTGAGACACCAATGCTTATACACAGTCTTACAAACAATCAAAGATTTACAAAACTTATTTTGAAAATGGTGGAGGAATGTTGGAGATTTTTAAAATAAGAGAGTAAGAGTTTTTTGGGTGTAAAAGCCTTAAGAGCTTGTCCCACATTGGAAGTGTGAGGAAGAGGTGGGAAGCTAACCCAAATATAAAAGGGGATAGTGTCCCACATTGGAAAATGTACAAAGCTAAGTGTCACCACTAAGCTATAAAAGGGGTGGGCAAACTTTGAGTCCCACATTGGAAAAATGTTAAGAATTTGTACACTTAATAAGTACAAATGGAAGATGAAGAGTTAATTCATCTAGCATTTAAGAGGCTATTCAAGAGACCTCAGTACGGTGCGAAGCACCATAAGCACACGCGCGCGCGCGCGCGCGTGCGGGTGCGGGTGCGGGTGCGGGTGCGGATGTGGGGCAGTGGGCTGTAGAGGCGCTAGTGGCGCACTTTGCACTTCGCATGCCACAGTGGTAGCTCGGGCGCGGTCACTTTTTGGTTGACCCGTGAAAAACCGATTCGGTATTATTATACCTGTTCGGAAAGGACTTAAGACTGTTGGTAATTAACAGTCATACCTGTTCGGAACTGACTTAATTCAACAGTCATGACTCTTGAAGACAAAGCCTTTCATTATCGATAAATTAAGGCTGCCTAAAAACGGAATTATATTGATAACAAAAACCAGTCTCAGATTTCCAGACCCTGCTATTACTCTCTTACAATTTTCAGGAGATACAAATTTTCTTATTCTGTTTTGTGCACATAAACAGAATAAGAACTTGATTGACTGTTCTTCGCTGCTAATATCCAAGGGTTGTCTTCAAATATACAAGTTGCAGACAGTGCAATTGCTTCATTGTATCTTGAGTACGGATTTGCTGATTCCCGTTTGTATACCGAAATTCTTTGTGTGGGGAAAATACTGTATTTAGGAAAGTGACATCACGCCTTGAAGTTTTATAGTGACTATTCAGAAATTACATTGTTGTACTGAAGTTGACATTTTTGAGATATATAAAGAGTTCCATTTCTGTATTTGCATTCATAATATCCAACAATCTAAATACAGTAATTTTGGAAATGGCCGACTCTTCCAAATCACTTCGACAAATAACAGAAAGCTTTGTTAAGTTGGACCGTTTTGATGGTGGTAATTTTCTGCGTTGGCAGAAAAAGGTTCATTTTCTTCTAACAACATTGAAGATTGTATATGTCTTGTCACAACCGAAACTAAATGAAAATGAAGATGAAACCGTGGAACAGACTAGGCAACGCACAAAATGGGAGACCGATGATTACTTGTGTCGTGGTCACATTCTCAATGCACTTGCTGATAATTTGTTCGACTTGTACCAAAATGTTGGGACTGCAAAAACTTTGTGGGAAACATTGGAGACAAAATATCTAACGGAAGACGCTACAAGTAAGAAGTTCCTTATCGGTCAGTTTCTAAGCTTTAAAATGCATGATAATAGGCCTGTGCTAGAACAATTTCATGACATCCAATGCATCATAAATCATTGCAAACTGAAAAAATTAAATATGGATGATAATGTAATTGTTGCTGCCATAATTGAAAAACTTCCTCCTTCTTGGAAAGACTATAAGAAAGAACTCAAACACAAAAAGGAGGATCTTTCACTTGAAGAATTAGAGACTCATTTAAGAATTGAACAAGAGTCTCGAATTCTAGATGGTAAAGAGGAACAAGAAAATTCTGTTTCTAAGGTCCATGTGGTGGAGGAAGGAAATGAGCAAAAATATGGCAATCATGGAAAAAATAACAAGCGGAAGAATTTTTCAAATAATTCTAAAGCAAACAAAAAGAAGAAAGGAAATTGTTTTCATTGCAACAAACCAGGTCACTTCAAGAAGGATTGTCGTGAGTTCAAGAAACTAAAGGAAAAAGGAGGGACATCAGACACAAAGCAAAAATTTGCTGCTATGATATCCGAGGCTAATATGCTTGGAGAAGACAACTCTTGGTGGGTTGATTCTGGTGCCACAAGGCATGTTTGTAAGGACAAGAACTTGTTCTCTGCCTATGAAACAGTGGAAGGAGATGTTCTCTATGTGGGAAATTCATCTACAGCTGCGGTTAAAGGCAAAGGGACAGTGGATCTCGAATTCACTTCCGGGAAAATCCTTAGCCTCACCAATGTTTTTCATGTTCCTGATGTTAGGAAAAATTTAGTTTCTGGAAGTCTTCTTAACAAATTTGGCTTTAAGCTTGTATTTGAGTCAGACAAATTTATTCTGACTAAGAATGGTACCTTTGTAGGCAAAGGATATTTTTATGAGGGCATGTTTAAGCTCAATATCAATGAAAAGGATTCTTCTGCTTATATCGTTAATTGTCTTTCATTATGGCATAGTCGTTTAGGACATGTTAATACAAAGAAAATGCATTTCATGGTTAATTTAAATTTAATTCCTAAATATGAGAATGATATGAATGAAAAGTGTAAAATATGCATGCAAACAAAAATAACAAGATTGCCTTTTCCTAAAATAGAAAAAACTACATCTTTGTTGCAATTAGTACATAGTGATGTTTGTGATTTGCATGGAACACCTACTAGAGGTGGTAGTAAATATTTTGCTACATTTATTGATGACTTTTCAAAATATTGTTATGTATATCTTTTAAACTCTAAGGATGATGTTCTTAATAGATTTAAGACATATAAAAATGAAGTTGAAAATCAATGTGATTCTAAAATAAAATGTCTTAGTTCTGATAGAGGTGGTGAATATCACTTTCCTCAATTTTGTGAAGATATGGGAATTATACATGAAGTTACTGCACCTTATACACCACAACAAAATGGAGTAGCAGAAAGAAAAAATAGGACACTAACTGAAATGGTTAATGCTATGCTTTCTTATTCTGGTTTAAGTAAAGGTTTTTGGGGAGAAGCACTTTTAACTGCATGTCATATTCTGAATAGAATACCTATTAAAGATAATAAGAAAACTCCTTACGAATTAGGGAAGAATAGAAAACCTAATTTAGGTTATCTTAAAGTTTGGGGTTGTAGAGCTATTGTAAGACTACCTGAAACTAAGAGAAAGAAATTAGGAAGCAAAGGTGTTGAGTGTATTTTCATAGGTTATGCACAACATAGTAAAGCCTATAGATTTTTGGTTAGTGAACCTAATGATTCTGTTGAGGTAAATACAATAATTGAATCGAGAGATGCAATTTTTTATGAACAAAGGTTTTCTTCTATTCCTAGAATTAATAATGAAAAAGAAGTAAGAACTCCTTCACGGTTACCTGAAACTCCATTAGTAGAACAAGAAGAGATTAGAAAAAGTAAAAGACCTAGGAAAGAAAAAATCTTTGGTCCCGACTTTGTAGTCTATCTTGTTGAAGGAACTAGAAACACATCTTGTAATCAATATGCTTTGACTCTTAGCGTTGAAACAGACCCACAAACTTATAATGAGGCAATTAAGTCTGTAGATTCAGCATTTTGGAAAGAAGCTATAAATGATGAAATGGATTCAATTTTGGGAAATAAAACTTGGAAATTAGTAGACTTACCTCCAGGATCTAAACCCATTAAGTGTAGATGGATTTTTAAAAAGAAAATGAAAATAGATGGAACAATTGATAAATTCAAGGCTAGATTGGTTGCTAAAGGTTTTACACAAAAAGAAGGAATTGATTATTTTGATACCTATGCACCTGTTGCTAGAACCGCCACTATTAGAATTTTAATTGCATTAGCATCTATATATAATTTTGAGATTCATCAAATGGATGTGAAAACTGCCTTTTTAAATGGTGACTTAGAAGAAGAAATTTACATGGAACAACCTGAAGGGTTTGTTATGCCTGGACAAGAAAATAAAGTATGTAAACTTATTAAGTCCTTATATGGCCTAAAACAAGCACCTAAACAATGGCATGAAAAATTTGATAAAGTCATTATTTCTTATAGTTTTAAAATTCATGAATCTGATAAGTGTGTTTATAGTAAATTTGCTAATGGTAAAGGTGTGATCATTTTTTTATATGTAGATGACATGTTAATTCTTGGTACTGATTTAGAAAGCATTAATAATACTAAGAGTTTTTTGTCTTCTAAATTTGATATGAAAGATATGGGTGTAGATGATGTCATATTAGGAATGAGAATAATAAGGAAAGATAAAAATATAATTCTCACTCAATCTCATTATGTTAAAGAAATTTAATCAGTTTGATTGCAAACCTGTTAGTACACCTTTTGAACCACAGCTAAAGATGATCCCTAATAATGGTAGAGCTATTTCACAATTGGAATATGCACGAGTAATTGGTAGTTTAATGTATGCCATGACATGTACTCGACCTGATATTGCTTATGTTGTTGGTAAATTAAGTAGATATACTAGTAATCCAAGTTTATTGCATTGGCATGCTGTCAATAGAATATTAAAATATTTGAAAGGAACTATGGACTATGGTATATACTATAGTGGATATCCTTCAGTATTATAAGGGTTTTCTGATGCCAGTTGGATAACTGAGCGGGAGGATCATTCCTCAACAAGTGGATGGATTTTCACTCTTGGTGGAGGAGCTGTTTCTTGGGGATCAAAGAAACAAACTTGTATAGCTGACTCTACTATGGCAGCTGAGTTTGTAGCATTAGCTGCAACTAGTAAAGAGGCAGAATGGATAAGGAATTCATTAATTGAAATTCCAGTTTGGCCAAAACCAATGCCTCCAATATCTATACATTGTGATAGTGAGTCTACACTTTCCAGAGCTTATAGTAAAGTGTATAATGGAAAGTCTAGACATATTGGCCTGAGACATAGTTATGTCAGACGAATGATTACAGATAGTGTAATCGCAGTGGATTATGTAAAATCAAGTCAAAATTTAGCTGATCCTTTTACAAAAGGTCTTGCAAGAGGACTGGTGTCTAAGACATCAATAGGGATGGGACTAAAGCCCATTAATAATAATCACTCTTGATGGAAACTCAACTTGAAAGTTGATATATTCAAGTCTCAAGCTCAATGATTAAAGTACATCATACGACGTGATTGTAAGCACTATGAAATTTAACATCCCAAGGATAAGTGCTTAGAACATGTAATGAATAATGAAAGAGGATGGGTTTAACCTTAATAGATTTATGGTGTTTTAAGTTACATGGACACCTATGATAATCTACCTATATGAGTGTGGAAGTGGTGTCGCTTCCTATGAGTATTGGGCTTGACTCTAAAGCACTCATGAAATCAAGGTACAGACACAAGGCCTAATTCATGTGTCGGCTTATATGGATAATCAGTGACTAAAAGATTTGTGTGTGAAGACAAATCCGGATAATCAATATAGATTGATAGTTCAAAGACAAGTCTACTATACTTTCATGGTTAACCTTGACGAACCTTCACAGGGTATTGGTTCAAGTCGTGAGACACCAATGCTTATACACAGTCTTACAAACAATCAAAGATTTACAAAACTTATTTTGAAAATGGTGGAGGAATGTTGGAGATTTTTAAAATAAGAGAGTAAGAGTTTTTTGGGTGTAAAAGCCTTAAGAGCTTGTCCCACATTGGAAGTGTGAGGAAGAGGTGGGAAGCTAACCCAAATATAAAAGGGGATAGTGTCCCACATTGGAAAATGTACAAAGCTAAGTGTCACCACTAAGCTATAAAAGGGGTGGGCAAACTTTGAGTCCCACATTGGAAAAATGTTAAGAATTTGTACACTTAATAAGTACAAATGGAAGATGAAGAGTTAATTCATCTAGCATTTAAGAGGCTATTCAAGAGACCTCAGTACGGTGCGAAGCACCATAAGCACACGCGCGCGCGCGCGCGCGTGCGGGTGCGGGTGCGGGTGCGGATGTGGGGCAGTGGGCTGTAGAGGCGCTAGTGGCGCACTTTGCACTTCGCATGCCGCAGTGGTAGCTCGGGCGCGGTCACTTTTTGGTTGACCCGTGCAAAACCGATTCGGTATTATTATACCTGTTCGGAAAGGACTTAAGACTGTTGGTAATTAACAGTCATACCTGTTCGGAACTGACTTAATTCAACAGTCATGACTCTTGAAGACAAAGCCTTTCATTATCTATAAATAAAGGCTGCCTAAAAACGGAATTATATTGATAACAAAAACCAGTTTCAGATTTCCAGACCCTGCTATTACTCTCTTACAATTTTCAGGAGATACAAATTTTCTTATTCTGTTTTGTGCACATAAACAGAATAAGAACTTGATTGACTGTTCTTCGCTGCTAATATTCAAGGGTTGTCTTCAAATATACAAGTTGCAGACAGTGCAATTGCTTCATTGTATCTTGAGTACGAATTTGCTGATTCCCGTTTGTATACCGAAATTCTTCGTGTGGGGCAAATACTGTATTTAGGAAAGTGACATCACGCCTTGAAGTTTTATAGTGACTATTCAGAAATCACATTGTTGTATTGAAGTTGACATTTTTGAGATATATAAAGAGTTCCATTTCTGTATTTGCATTCATAATATCCAACACTTCACATTGTAATTACAGGGATAGTTTCTTTTTACGTATAAACGGTGTCTAGTTCCTTTTTACATAAAAGATATGTTAGATAGTTTGTACATTTTTTTATGAGTTTAACTACAAATTTTATTATTTACACTTTATTTAGTTTGCTCTTTTTTTTAGAATATATACTCTTATCTGTTTAAAGATTTGTTTAATTAGAGATTAGTTTATTTAGAGGTTTATTTATACTCTTATTTGTTTAATTTAACTTTTGAACTGAAAATTTCCCAAGTGAAAAATGTCTGGGCAAAACTTGAAAACAACATTGAAATCCGTTTGAAAATTATATAAAAGAAGTTAAAAATATCATAAAAATGTTTTGGAGGAGTTTTGGGCAGGTTCGGGCCCCCGCAAGGTTTTTGAATGGGGCGGGGGCGGGTATGGGGGTGGAGTAAATGGGAGCGAGGCAGGGTCGGATTTGGCCAAATTTGTCCCAAACCCGGCTCGTTGCCATCCCTAAGAGTATTTATAAGCAAATCATTTTACTACCAATTTTGCTTCCCAAAATCAAAATTATTAGTTTGGCAATAGCCATGGAGAGACATAAAAGGGTTTTGGGTTGTCAAATTTGAGAAAATTATTAATTTGTCTAAAGAGGACTACGTGTAAACATGCATGCCACTTTATGTGTAAGATTGAGACGGACACGGGGTAATATTTCTCCAAATCCGGCATTGCCAATTGGCTTGGAGTTGGTGAGTTACGTTTGTTTGCTAGATGCAAGATGGAGTCACGGTGAACAAAAGGGCCATTAATGCATACAGTTGATCAAGTCAAGTTTGATCGCTGCTTAGATATGGAGGTCTCTCTCACTCTCATTCTCTCATTTAATTGTATGGCTCACATTGCGCGTTTCTCTATGGCTTCTTGAAAAGTCCTCAAACTCCATTGTCGTCCATTCTGAATCTCATCCATTACAACACACAGTTTGTATCAAATACTGTGTACCAACCAACACACTTTCTCACTATCATCATGAAGTTTGGCAAAGAATTCACATCACAAATGGTGCCAGAATGGCAAGAAGCGTACGTGGACTACGAATTCCTAAAGACAATTTTGAAGGAAATCCAAAACGTGAAACAAAGAAACAAGCCACTAGCTCAAGCCATCCGACCCAACTTAAAACGATGCCTCACACTTTACTGAGCCTTCAGCGGCCTCACGCAAAGAGGCAAAAGATCCCCCACACATGAAGACATGGAGAGCCAAGCCATTCTAGTGAGCTCAGTTAGCCGAGATGACGGAGGCGAGAGCTATGAGACCATGTTTCTTAACGCGTCTGATGAGGGGGGAGAGAAGGAGTTGATGTACTTTAGAATGTTAGATCAGCAGTTCAATAAGGTGGTCAAATTTTATAGGGGTAAAGTTGAGGAGGTGTTAAAAGAGGCGGATGTGCTGAATAAACAAATGAATGCTTTGATTGTTTTTTGAATCCAAGTGGATTGATATACCAAAATACACCCTCGGCTAGGCCGAGGGTATCCTCACCTAAGACGAGGATTCAACAACTACTGCACAGAGGGTTTTATTAGGGCCAGACGACCCTACAAGGGGCCGACCCCCTCATCATGGACCAGACAACCCTACAAGGGGCCGACCACTCATCATGGGCCAGACAACCCTATAAGGGGATGACCACTCATTACGGGCTAGACGACCCTATAAGGGTATGACCCTTCATCATGGGCCTGATGACCCTATGAAGGGACGACAGTACGAGGACCTCATCCAACCGGACCCAATGTCAGCATTAACTTTAGCCTCGGCCTGGCATCCTGGGCTGAGGGTGACATCATCACAGGGCGTGATTTGGGAGACGCGTGGAACAGTGCGCGTGGGAATCATATAGCACGTGGACTAGACCGTTATAACAATATCATCCCCTCACGTGAGGGAATATTATGTCATCATTAATTGCAAGTGGCACATCCACGTGTCAGCAGGGGATTGGCTAGATCATCATTCACATGCACCATGCATGCTTGGGGGGTACACTACTCCCCCCAAGCACCTATATATACTTGTCACCTTCAACCTTGTAAAGGGATCGATAATTAAAATCGTAGCCAAAACTCTGCCTATACGCACAGTAGAGAGAGAGTGAGCTTATGAGCATTGTATATAAGGCTATTAGTGCCCATATTTAGTGGATCACACACTCACATTGGATGTAGGCCTGATTGGCTAAACCACTATACATCATTGTCTTCATTCCTCTTATACTCATCCCCTTCTATATACTTCTACACATATTTAACTCTATTTCTGCCATTGTTGTTACTGTTTGAGCTCTCCACCTCTTATCTGGTGGTGCTAAATCTTAGCATCATCAGTCTGGAGCCGTTTATGGGAACGAGAAGATATCTCTTCCTTTATACAGCTTGACCTCACCAAAAACTCTGGTGGCGAACTAGTTCTCCACGTCCGTGTGGAGCTGTTTCACCATTGAAAGAGGTCCATTAAGGTTCTCAAGCTCATCAGTCTTTTGATCATTCAGCTCTTTATAGCTCAAGAATATGGCACGGGAGATGCCACCACCACCTCCTCCACCGGATAGTGGAGTAGGACCTAGTTCTAGTCATGCACCACCTCAGTCTGAGATGACTGATGTGGCGGCCACCCTGAAGTCTTTAGCAGCAAGCCAGCGGATTATGCAGGAGCAATTTACAGCTCTTAGCCAAAACATACTGAGACTACCCGGAGTCTCACCTGAAATGATTACTCCAACAGCAGCTCCAGGTAGAATGAGGCCAGGGGACCACCCCAGGCACCACACAAAGACTTGACACCTCCAAAAAGATGGAGGGATGTTGCTGACCCCCGGCGTCTACGCCTGGGGAGGCAAGGAAACCCTTGCCCAGAGGACATATATGATGATGTGGAGGTGGAGGAGGCTCCAATAGAATGATGGGAGCCGTATGAGGTCTCCAACAATACTGTGCGACCTATCCAGGAAAGCAGAGGGAAGTGTAGAAGGCAAAATCCCGATGATCGCCCGAGGGGCTCTGCTTTTGATCGTCTGAGTAGGGGGTCAGCCTTTGAGTGGCTGGGCCCAATAAATGACCTGCGGGAAAAATTATCCTGTTCGAGAAGTATTGTGAGGTCCAAAAGGGAGGTAGTAGATGGCCGACCCGACGGGGGCCGACCACACGAACGGGACGACAGTGAGGGAGAGGTAAACATCCGACACAGACCTATCGCAGTAGAATCCTCCGTTCACCTCAAAGAGGCAATAGGGGATAACATCGGCCAAGCCGACCCTACGAGGCCCTGGAATGACTTGATCCAAAGGCTGGAGGATATAATTGGTGATATCATGAGAAGCAGGGACCCCCTTCAAAGAGGATACTCCATAGGCTCACCTTTTGTGGCGAAGATAGTCAACTTCCCAACGCCATCCAAGTTTAAGACACTTGTGGTCACCCAAAGGTATGACGGGAGTACCAACCCTATCCATCATATTTAGATGTACCAATCAGCGACAAACATATACTCCATCTCAGATGAGATGAGGTGTCGTGCCTTTTTTGGCAGTCTGACTGGTGCCGCACATGTCTGGTATATGTCTCTTCCAAAGAACTCCATTGAAAGCTTTAAGCAGTTAGCATACCGGTTTATCCATAACTTTTTCTTTGGAGTGAGGCCACATAAGAATACCACACACCTGCTTTATGTTAAGCATGGGAAGAACGAGAGCCTAAGAGACTACATAGCCAGATTTAACAAAGAAAAGTTAGAGGTCGATGATTACGAGGAAAGTATAGCAATGACAACCCTCATTGGGGGACTCCAAAAGGGGAAGTTATTATGGAAGCTTGCCAAAGACCCCCCTAAGATGATGGCTGAATTGCTGGCAATAGCGGGAAAGGTGATGAACGCCAAAGAGGTGACGATCGCAAAGTACGAAGATGAAAAAGGAGGCACTAGTGGGGGTAAGTACCAGAAAAAGAATAAAGAAGGGAAGAAGAGGTTAGCGGATGACAAATTCACTGATTACACCCCTCTAATGATCAACCGCGAACATATTCTGAATGAGATAAAGAGCGACCGATCCTTGAAATGGCCTGAGAAGTTGAGGGCAGCCCCTCACAAGAGGAACAAAAACCTGTGGTGTGAATTCCACCAAGACAATGGCCATGTGATCGACAAATGTTTTGCTCTGAAAGATGAAATTGAAAAAATGCTAAAAGAAGGGATGTTAAGGAAATACGTTGACAAGAGTGCCTTCAAGAGGGGCCGAGGGGATGACCCCAGGAAGAAGAGAGGTGATACGTGCATAGAAGATCCTCCAAACATAAGGGACGACCCTTCGGATGATGAGGACGACCCTGACCTCCCACCGAGAGATGACCACGGCCCTGTAAAAAGACTTAATATGATCTCGTTCGATGTTAGGATGATCTTCGAGGGACTAGCAGGAGGAGGACCAGAGGTTGTTGACAGGAAGGCCCATGTAACTGAAGCCAAGGCAGTGACAAAAGATGTGCATTCAACCTCTATAAAGGCAAATCTAGAAAAGAGAAAGAAAGTGAATATGAATACTCTGATAGTGGGATTATCAAGAATGGACTTCAAAGGCCTCTTTTTCGCACATAATGACCCTCTCATCATCACTACCAGGGTACATGGATGCGAGGTGCTGATGATCCTGGTAGATGGGGGTAGTTTTGCAGATGTGATGTTCTGGTCGTGATTTAAATCCTTAGGTCTCAGCCCGGACAGGCTCATCTCATACCATCACCCCTTGATTGGTTTTAGTGGGGAAAAAGTTTATCCTCTAGGAGTGTATGAGGCCAATGTTAGGATGGGGGATGAGTGGCCGAGATGGCTTACCAAGAAGGTTAACTTTTTCGTGATGGATGAACACATCTTCTCAGCTTATACCATTATACTGGGGCGAGTGGCCCTCAAGGAATTTGAGGTCGTGTCGTCCACGGTTCATCAGATGATAAAATTCCCGACCCCTTACGCGGTAGGGGAAGTTCAAGGAGACCAGACGACGGCATGGGAATGTTACTTCAACTCCGTCGAAGAAAGAGAGGCACTCAAGAAAGCAGCTACTACTTACAATATTGATACCCTCGACCCCAAGGATAAGACGAAACTGAAAAAGGAGAGGCCGCAGAAGAGGTAGAATCCATCATCCTCAATGAGGATGAGCTGGAAAAAACTGTCCAAGTAGGCAAAGCTGTAAAGATAGACATAAAAGAAGACCTCATCAAGCTACTAAGGAGAATGCATAACGTCTTTGCATGGAGTCATGCAGATATGCCACGGATCGACCCCAAAATCATGTGCCATAAGCTCAACATGTTAGAGGGAGCAAATCCGATAAAGCAGAAGAGGAGAATTTATTCCCGAGAAAAATATAAAGTCGTAAGGGACGAGGTCAATAAGCTAGAAGATGCTGAGTTTATCAGGGAGGTCATCTATCCCAAATGGTTGTCCAACGCATTCATAGTCCCCAAAGCCAACGGGAAATGGAGGATGTATGTAGACTTCACCGACCTCAACAAACATTGTCCCAAGGATAACTTCCCTCTCCCCCGCATTGATCAGATGGTAGATGCTACCGCAGGCTATGAGCTAATGAGATTCATGGATGCCTATTCGGGCTACAACCAGATCTTTATGAGCCCTGAGGACTTGGAAAAAATGGCTTTCATTACCGACAAGGGGACATACTTTTATAGGGTCATGCCCTTTGGCCTAAAAAATGGGGGGCAACGTATCAGTGCCTTGTGAATAAAATATTCAAAGACCAAATCGGGAAGTCTATGGAGGTTTATGTAGATGACATGTTGACCAAGAGTTTGAAGGTCGAGGATCATGTGGCCGACCTCGAGAGGACCTTTAACACAATGGACAAGTACTAGATGAAGCTCAACCCAGCCAAATGTGTCTTCGGGGTTGGAGCAGGGAAGTTCTTGGGGTTCATTATCAATCAAAGAGGCATTGAGGCCAATCCTGAGAAGATAAAGACCCTCCTAGAAATGAAGACCCCCAGGACCATCAAAGAAATTCAGAGGATCACAAGGAGAGTGGTTGCTTTGAATAGGTTCGTATCCAGAGCCACAGACAAGTGCCTACCATTCTTCAAAATTCTCAAAAAAGCCTTCGAATGGAATGAAGAGTGTGACCATGATTTCAAGGAACTAAAGTCATACCTAGGGTCTCCCTTGCTGTTGTCATGACCAGTGCAGGGTGAACGACTACATATGTACCTAGCCGTCTCAGAATCATCCATCAGCGCATCCATTGTGAGAGAAGAAGATGGGGTACAAAAGCTTGTATATTTCAATAGTAAGTCACTCCAAGGGGCAGAGCAAAGATACCTAAGGATGTAGAAGTTAGACTCTGCCTTGATCCATACGTCAAGAAAGATGAATCCGTACTTCCAGTCCCATACAATGGTCATCCTCACTGACTCTCCTCTCAGGCAGGTCTTAAACAAGCCAAAAAAATCCGGGAGGCTAATGGACTGGGCTATAGAGCTGGGAGAGTTTGACATTGTATATCAACCTAGGGTGGCCAATAAGGGGCAGGCATTAGCAGATTTCGTGGCCGAATTTACTTGGGAAGATGATGAGGCTAAAGATGAGAGCCTCGAGAAGATAGATACTCGATAAGGCAGAATTGTTGACCCATCCACAGATAAGGCCAAGACAAGCACTACTAGAGAAAAAGTTACTGAAAATGAAGAGAGAAGATATCTCTTTAGGCAATGATCCCGCGCCGAGGGAAATTTCTCAGAATAGGCTGTGTGGAACCTCTTCGTTGATGGGTCCTCCTGCGAGAGTGGAAGTGGGGTTGGGTTAATACTATCAGCACCAGACGACACAGACATTGAGTACGCCCTGAGGTTCAACTTCAAATCCTCCAACAACGAGTCTGAATATGAGGCTCTAATCGCAGGCCTCTCCTTGGCTAAGTCTCTTAGTGTTGGCCAGATCTTAGTCCATAGTGATTCAAGATTGGTAGTAAATCAGATACTAGTAGCATACGAGGCTAAAGATGTTAGAATGGCCAAATATCTTGAAAGAGTGAAGTCACTATTGAAAAGCTTTAGAGAAGTAAAGTTGAAAAGGATACCTAGGCTTGATAATGGCCGAGCCGATGCTCTTGTTAGGTTGGCCTCAATAATTAGGACAGACATCAGGAAGACAATCCCAGTGGAAATTTTTCTTCGACCAACGATTGAAGAGGAAGAGGGAACACTTGGCTCTTACTTAAATATTACCAGGGAAGCTTCGTGGATCGACCCCCTAGTCAGATACATCAAAGAGGGGGAGATGCCAGAAGAAAAATAAGAAAGGAAGAAGTTGAGATACAGAGCTGCGAAGTTCACTGTCATCGGAGACACCTTGTATAAAAAGGGGTTCTTGCTCCCTTTGCTCACATGTGTGCACCCGTCTGAAGTCCCACACATCTTGCAAGATGTGCACGAGGGGTCATGTTCAAGCCATATTGGGGGCATGTCGTTAGCAAAGAGGATAGTAACCCAGGGATACTAGTGGCCGACCTTGGGGAAAGATGCCACGACATACGTAAAAAAGTGTGATAAATGTCAAAGGTTTGCCACCATCCCTCACCAGACCCATTAGCCTCTTACCTCCATAACGTCCCCATGTCCATTCGTAGTATGGGGAATCGATCTAGTAGGACTCTTGTGTCACACCCCGCCTAATTCTGGATTCCTTGCGAAAAATTAGCAAAAGAGTGTTCTTAAACCAACTTGATTTAACCCCAATTAAGCCTCATAAACCTTGTGTCAAAAAGCTTGATAATGAAGAAAGTTAATGATTATGGGTGAGAGAAAAAAATATTTGGAAGTGTTCTCTGGTGAAAAACTAGAGAAAAAGTGATTATGAGAAGTCCCCCTACGGATTAACAAGGTTATATAGTGATTAGGAGTCCTAATCCTACACAAATACTAAAAATAGCTTACTGCTCACGTTTTATGGGAGGGTCGATCGATCTACTCCCAGGCATCGATCGATCGATCGATCGATCATGCCTAAAATCTGGCAGTTCGTCCAAAAAATTTATAAGGGACAAAAATTGTAAAATCAATATAAAATTCATTTTAACTCTGATTTTAATTCCGCTTGAAGTTTTATTCTTCTAAAATCATAACCAACATATTTAGCCAATAAAAATTATTAAATTCAAAAATTTATTTTTCTGAAAAATTCCAATTAATTAATAAAAATAGTCAATAAAAACACGGGGTGTTACATACTTCCCCACTAGCAAAGAATTTCGTCCTCGAAATTAGACGAAGCATAGACATAAACACTTAAATTTTGCAAAAAGAAAATAAGTCTCATATATGCCTACCCGTAGAATGGCACAATTAGGCGCCCATACACCTAATCTACCCAAACGTAATCCTTAACAAAAATACGATATATACATCCTACATATATAGGTATCTAAGAAATTATTACGTACTGCGATATTCCACTAGCCACACAACCTATCCTGTTCTGACTGAACTTGTGGCACATAGAACCTCCCATAACTTTGATTGGTTGGTGTAGTGACCACCCCCTGCACACCTGACGCTGCCGGTGCTGCTGGTGCTGTTGGTGCTCCCTGAATGCTAGCTGCTGCTAAGACTAGAGGCCTCAGTCCTAGCTGCCCCTGAACTCCTTACCCTTGTTTCCCCTGTGTAAACTTCCCTGATTAGGCCTTTGTCGCCTGGCCTTGTTGGCCCTCCCTCTGATTACATTGAGCTACTCGATGTCCTATTTTTCCACAAGCAAAACATGCGCCCCTGATGGGTGGGGTGTTTATAAATTGTGAATTGAGAAATTAAGAACTAATACCTAAGATAATAAGACGGGAAATAAAATATTGGCGATATAATCAGCGAGGGCCGAGAGTTTAAACTGGTCAGTCGGCATTTTATGTCCTGTCGTGTCGTGTGTAGAACCTTGTCAATCAGCGAGGGCCGACATTTTAAACGGGCCAGCCGGTGTTTTGACGAGGGGATGTGTATTTTGGTGGAGAAATCACCCGAAGCGGGAGGACCGCCATAATAAAATGAGGTTATAATAAAAGATGGTTAATTTAATTAAATTAACATCGTGGGACTTGGGAATTTAAAATCATATTGGTGTGTCTTTATAAATGGGATTTTTACGAGTAGTTAGTGGTTTATATTTTTCGCGTTTAAACTAGTCCGTTTAATTTAAAATATTCTATTGTGATATTTATTACGTATAATGCTATTTTCTGGATTCAAGGATCCTATTTGAGGGGATTAGTGTGTATTCTTGCTCGGAGCTTTGGCTCTGACCCATGCGTTGATTAAGCTTTTCAGGATTAGAATTGGAGAAGCTGCATAAGATTTTTGGAGATTATCATTTGGAGGTGCAGCTAGAGCAGATTTACTTTGTTGTTTTGTTTTAGCTTAGACTTTCCTTTCAATCGTATTTCATTATGAGACTCAGTTTAGAGAGTTATTGGGCCATTCGGTTCCAAAGTTGTTTATGGGATTTATTTCAGTTATTTGGAGTTGGATCTTTATTCAGATTTTTAATTAATCATTATTGGAGATTGGATTTTCGAAGTTAGCATGTGATCGATCTTTTATCGCTTAGTTGTTTATGATCATTTGAGGTTGATTCAATTATTTATCTTATGGACTGATTTATTTATGTCTCATATCTGTCTCATACTAAGAATGGTATTTTATTTACTCATGCCCGACTTAGTTTTGGTGGCGTCCGACGCCAGAAATAGGCGGGGTGTGACACCTTGCCTAGGTCCATCAATAGCTATCGATACTTGATCATAGCAATTGACTATTTCTCAAAATTGGTGGAAGCGGAGCCGATGGTCACGATTACTGAGTATAAGGCCTTTTAGTTTATCTGGAAAAACTTTATATGTAGATATGGTCTCCCTAACACCCTCATCTCAGATAACGGGACTCAATTTAAGAACGCATCCATAGAGAAATACTACAAAAGGGTGGGTGTCAAAAAATTCTTATCTACCCCAGGGCGACCTCAGGCTAATGGGCAAACTGAAGTTATAAATAGAATAATCCTAGATGGGATCAAGAAAAAACTCGAGGAGGTAAAATAAAGACGGGTTGAGGAGTTGTAAGCTGTACTGTGGGCCTACAGGATGACGAAAAAGACTCCTACCGGGGAAACCCCGTTCATGCTGGCGTATGGCTCAGAATCCATCATCCGCACTGAGATTGGGTTTCCTACTCATAGAGTCCAAATGTATGACCCCCAGAGAAATATAAAAGAAAGGATACTTGATCTAGACTTGGTCGAGGAGAGAAGAGAAGACGCTGAGATAAGGCAAGCAGCCTATCAACAGAGGACTGCCAAGTTTTATAACCAGAGGGTGAAGCAAAGGCCAATCGTTGTGGGGGACCTAGTCCTCAAAAAGACATGGAAGAAACCTAACAAGCTCCACCCAAATTGGCATGGCCTATATAGGGTCATTGATGAAGTTGTCCCTGGAACCTATAAACTAGAGAACCTTGAAGGGGAACCCTTTTCCAACCCCTGGAATGAAGATTATTTGAAGAAATACTATCAATAATGTTGTAATGTCCTATCGGACCACAGTTGTAATGAATGTGTTGCTCCAACAGAACATTTGATGCTAATGAGAATATTATATTGATCCCTCATCGTGTTTGTTAATTTTGGTATGATTGGGGTAATTCTTGCTAAACCACCCTCGACTATAAGGAGGGTGAATGGTAGGGACGACCCTCCATTCACTCTCAAGAAATACGAGGGGGGACATATTTTAAAACATCATTAATTTGGTTAATGACACCCTCGGCTATGATGAGGGTGAATGGCAGGGACGACCCTCCATTCACTCTCAAGAAATACTAGGGGAGACATATTTTAAAACATCATTAGTTTAGTGATAGCCACCCTCGACTATGATGAGGGTGAATGGCAGGGACGACCCTCCATTCACTCTCAAGAAAGACGAGGGGGGACTTGACATTAAAAACATCATTAGTTTGGTGATAGCCACCCTCAGCTATAATGAGGGTGAATGGTTGGGATGACCCTCCATTCACTCTCAAGAAAGATGAGGGGGGACTTATATTTTAAAACATCATTAATTTGGTGGAAACCACCCTCGGCTATGATGATGGTGAATGGTAGGGACAACCCTCCATTCACTCTCAAGAAATATGAGGGGGGACATATTTTAAAACATCATTAGTTTGGTGATAGCCACCCTCGGCTATGATGAGGGTGAATGGCAGGGACGAACCTTCATTCACTCTCAAGAAAGATGAGGGGAGACATATTTTAAAACATCATTAATTTGGTGAATGCCACCCTCGTCTATGATGAGGGTGAATGGTAGGGACGCCCCTCCATTCACTCTTAAGAAAGATGAGGGAGAACTTAAGATGGTTAACACAAATATTATAACCAAGACACAAATCATACAAGAGGAAACCATAAAAAACAGGAAGAAAATGATTCCATTATAAAATTAAGTGTTACAAATATTTGTCCAAAAGAAAATTCAATACAAAAACTTTACAAACAGAGGGTATGGGCTACATGCAGCCACCCTATTGAGAAATATCATAAGGAAGGGCTTCAACATCAACCAGAGGAGTCTCTTCGATGACCAAAACAGGTTGATCCTCAGACGTGTCGGTACCTTCGACGTGCACTTGAGACTCTACATGGGTTAGAGCCTCAGCTATAAGGGGGTCTTCCATATCCACTGCTTCAAGAGAGGGACTGATAGATGACACGACATCAGCAAATTTTAAGACGACCCACTGACAGGCCGTCTTAATCCCCTCTCTCCAGGTACTCAAGGCCGAAGCCTTGGAATTCATCGAAGAGTTTGTAAGCTTCCACAACATCAACCTCGACCTTTATCACTGCCTCAGCAAGCTCATCCTTGATTTGGACCCCCTGATTAGTCAAGGCCTCTTCCTTCTCCTTGATGAGGTCGTCCTTCACCCTCAGGTTGGGCTCATGCTCCTTCACCAGCTCATCCAGGACCCTTGCACGCTCAGTCCTTGCACTCTCCAGCTCATCCCTGGAAGTCTCCATCTTAGACTTCAAGTCGACCTCATTCTGAATAGCTCTCTCAGACTCATGGAACTTTTATTGGTTTGCAGCCATCCACTTGGTGGCAGATGTGAAGGCACAGACGACTGCACAAAGAAGCACATAATAAGGGGCCGAGGGAACAATTGGTGAATCAAAAAATGAAGTTGAAAGAAATACCTGAGGCAGAGTGTGAAGACCATAGTCATAAACCTTATCCGGGGGAATCTTTGATAAGAAGTCATAATCTGTGGTCGAGGGAGAAGAAAACATCGAGGACTTGGCTACCCTTAAGTTGGCTATGAGGGAGGAGGGTTCAACCTTTAGAAAGGTCAGATTCTGAGACCAGAAGGCACCCATGCTGGAAGAGGATCTATTCCCCTCAGTATGTGTCTGAGGGACCTCCACCCTCACCCTCGTCCTTGATCAGGCCGAGGGCCATCAGGAATTTTAGGCTCCTTCCTTTTACGACTGTCGGTGGTCGGCTCCACCTGTGTCGGCCCCACAGCCTTTGTCTTTTTTGGAGGCTGATGAGGCTCTTTAACTTTCTTCTTTCCCAGGATAGACATCAAGATGGGGGTAATCATCTCCCAAATTTGATCAGAGAGGTTTGTAGGCCGACCTAAAAAAGAGACGATACATCAGAAATAAATAGTAGCAACGAGGATACACATGAGAAAAATAAAATAAAGTAAATATCAACTCACATAATTCTGTCAGGGGGCCGACCCTCAGACCAGCTTCTTTAAGGAAATGAGGGGTCATCAAGTCTTCAAATTTAGTAAGTCCACCTTCTTTCCCTTGTTCCCTCAGATAGTCAACAACATCCCTCTCATCCAAACTAAGTTCGAGGTCTGACCGTGCTTTCATTGAGGGGTTAAACCATGCCCTAGGGACCCTCGGACTATTTTCTACGGGCTTGTCCCCGGTTGGGAATTCCCAATCCCCAAAGATGAAGAAAAACGTCTTCTTCCAATCATAGTGGGAAGTTTGTGCCATGTGAAGAAGTTTTTTATCAGACTTCCTCGCCTCCAGATGAAAATACCCAGGCTGCTTGGATGAGGAAGTGATATTATAGCAGGCTATAAATAAATTGAACGAGGGCTCGTCGAAGAAAGTATTCTTCCAAAGGAAACATATCCAAGGATAGTCCTCCATGAGTTGGGAGGAAGTTGATAAGGAGCAACCCCATGGGTAGAGAGTATGTCAACTATTACAGAGTGCAGAAGAAACCTAACACCTACCCTGAGCATTTGCTCATAAACAACAACTTCCCCCTCATTCCCCTGAAAGACCCTCTCGTCTGCATTGGGGACCCTCATAGTTATATTGGGCTATACGCTGAATATGTGCCTCCACAGCAAGAGCTCATGATTACTAACAGAGGAGATGTAAGACGAGGCACTAGAGGTGTCAATTTGATCATCATCTGAATTCTCATTATCGTCCTCAGCCCTCTCATCCTCAGATCTCTTGGCCTCTTCACCTATTGGCGGGCCACCTGGAAAGGAAATCTGGAAAGCAAGAGGGGACACGGCTGTCACAGGGATATCCTCAGAATGAACTGTCCCCTCGGCCTGTCAATTTGGGCTAGGCATTGATCTCTCTCCTCTTCCAGAGGGCCCAACACCCATTAGCGAGATGCTCTCTCATTCATTTCTCCCACGACTGGACGATAGGAAGACCCATAGTACTCAAATGGTATTATTGTGGCTAAAGGAATGGGGAAGATGGGTCGTACCCAATTAGGGTCGGCCCCTCGTCTTCGCTCGTACTCCTCCTCTAAACGCCTGATCTGAGAGAAGAATTTATCCCTCAAGGTTGGAAATTCCTTGGCTAAATCATAAAGTCTTTTGAGAATTATGGAGAAGACCCTACATTTGAGCAATTTGTTCAAACTAACTACAAATAGGTTTGATATTTGACCAAGTTGACTTTTGGATCAAACCTAAGGAAATAAAGGCTTTTGGGGATGAACACTCATGAATAAGAAGAACCCAGTTCACCGGAGAAGAACCCCGAAGAACATAAGAAAACCCAAGAAATGTCACAAAAAGACACTAAACCACCACCGAAAGGAGGGGGAGAACCCTAAGTAGCCTAAAATCCAATATTCAGTCCTATAACCACCACAATGAGGCGAGTCTTCACGCCGGAAAGGTAAAGCAACCAAGAAAAATGGAAAGAAACCCAAATGTAAGAAACAAACAGAAATTGAAGGCTAAAAGAGGAATCTAAGAGAGAGGAATTACCTGAGGATGAAGACGAAGATTGGGCAAATCCTGAGACACAAAAGATATCGCAAAAAATGGTGTTTGAACTGGTAAGGAGCAAGAGAGAAAGCTTGCGTACGAAGAAGAAGAAGAAGAAGAAGAAGAAGAAGAAGAAGAAGAAGAAGAAGAAGAAACGATTATTTGGGAAATCATTTAAATAATTTGTTGCTAGTGGGCCCATTAACCAAGGTTGTGCACAGCCCATGAGGAGAGGCATCATTAGGGCACAAAGTCCCAAGCTGAGTGTGCTGCCGCCACATCTGGAAAACATAAACGATGATGGACACCTGACAATATGTCAATCAACTTGACAGATGTCACTCATCCACCTGACCATTCAGTTAGCATTCAAAGGTAACATTATCCCTCAGCCATCTCAAGAACATCAATGTCTAACGGCTAGGAGGTGATTGATATACCAAAATATAACCTCGGCTAGGCTTAGGGTATCCTCACCCAAGACGAGGATTCAACAACTACTACACGGGGTTTTTTATCAGAGCCATATAACCCTACAAGGGGCCGACCCCCTCATCATGGACCAAACGACCCTATAAGGGGCCGACCACTCATCAGGGGCCAGACGACCCTATAAGGGACCGACCCTTCATCATGGGCCGGACAACCCTATGAGGGGACGACAGTACGAGGCCCTCATCCAGTCGGACCCAATGGCAGCATCAACTTTAGCCTCGTCCTGGCATCCTAGGCCGAGGGTGACATCATCACATCGAGTGATTTGGGAGACGCGTGAAATAGTGCGCGTGGGACTCATATAGCACATGGACTAGATCGTTATAACAATATCATACCCTCACGTGAGGGAATATTATGCCATCATTAATTGCAAGTGTCACATCCAGGTGTCAGCATGGGATTGGCTAGATCATCATTCACATGCACCATGCATGCTTGGGGGGTACACTACTCCCCCCAAGCACCTATATATACTTGTCACCTTCAACCTTGTAAAGGGATCGATAATTAAAACCCTAGATATAACTCTTCTTATACACACAGTAGAGAGAGAGAGTGAGATTATGGGCATTGTATCCAGGGTCATTAGTGCCCGTATTTAGTGGATCACACACTCACAGTGGATGTAGGCCTGATTGGCTGAACCACTATACATCATTGTCATTATTCCTCTTATACTCATCCCCTCATATGTACTTCTACACATATCTAACTCTATTGCTGCCATTGTTGTTACTATTTGAGCTCTCCACCTCTTGTCTGGTGGTGCTAAATCTTAGCATCATCTTGGATAATCACGAAGCGGAGTTCAATAGTGAGGTGGAGATGAATCGCCTAGCTTCTTGTTTTGTGAAAACTACGGTTGCATTGTATACTTCCACTCCTACTGCTAGGGCTAAAAGTAAGTGTTTTTTAAAAAATTTGGCCATTGAAATTTTTTATACCTCATTCTTACAACATCTAAGACTCATTAATAAGTGGTTGTGCTTGGAGGATAAGGCCCCTCTCTCCACTTGGAGTCATTGATTTTGCATTGGAATCATAAATTATAATCTCAATGGTAGAGTGACGATAGAGAATTCGTGTTTGGAATCATGCATTATAACATGGCGTGAGAACAAACAATTACGAGCGAATGGTGTCAAATGTCTATTTTAACAATCCGATTAATTAAAATGACCAAGGTATCCTCACAATATTTCTTTTGAACAATTATTTCGTCTTTTGAAAAAAATAATAAATTTTTAAAAGTCCTTAAGTTCCTATTTACAAATTTAAAATTTAGAAAATTTATATATTTGAAATTTACTCATCAATATACATGAAACAAGACCTATATTTGATGTTTTTTATGAAAGAATAACAAAACAAATAAATTATTTGTTTCTATAAAAACTCCATTTTTTCCGGCGATTCTGTGTCACCAATGACCTCCGCCTACTGTGCGTGCGGATCTATCTTCTCAAGAGAGTCTATATCTCTTATCCTCTTTATCTCTCATCGCCGTTTCTCTAACATTGGAGAAACCGACGAGGTGGGTGGGGCGACGGTGTGGGGGGGGTTTCGGGGCCAAAGGTGGCCCCAATAGTGGCGCCAACAATGATGAAGAGAGTAAGAGGAAAGAAATGTGAGAGGAAGAGGAGAAGAGGATAGAGAAAATGGGTTTTAAGAGGTGTGTTACTAGTGTGTTTTAAATAAGGGTGTTTTTACCCAATGGGATATTTTTTAAAACATGACTTCTGGCCATTATAAGGCACCCAAATAGGACTTGCCGATAATTAAGACCATCTCAAATGTTGGTATTCCCATAGTAGCAGTTATAACCTCGTTGCTATCCACCTGGCATATATCCTAAGTTAAAGGAACAATGGGTATATTTGATTTCTCCGACATGGATTCTATAATACCGATTATTTAAAAATCTTGTGGGATTCAAATATCGAATGGATAATGATGAAGCATATTAATACGGTGCATATAGTATTGCTTTTTTTTTCTCACCCTCTCTATTGGAGGGAAATTGTGAGACGTGGGTATCCATGTCACTTAGGATAACTGCCTAATAATTTCTACATGTAGAAATATTGGTAGAAATTTTCCATGTGAGTCGGCATCCACGTATGAAAAGGGGGTCCAAGAAATAGTGGGTTGGAGAGGCTTTTTTGGATTTCCCGTTTCTTAGCTGAAAAATGAGGATGTTGGAAAGGGCCATTGGAGATGGTCTAAAGCCCTTTCTTTGCCTACAAAATTAAGTGGGTCGTTATAATCTTGTATGAGATTTGATTTATTGTGCGGTCCAAGACTTTTGGTTGTTTTGTCATTTGGTCCTCATGTTGTTAAATAATTAGAATCGTGTGATAATATGATTCTTTAATAGTTATACTCATAAAATGAATATCTCACTTAAAATACAAGCTTTTTACGTTCTCATTGCGTAATAATAAAATTGTATTTGATATCATTTCATAATATAATATAAGTAAGAACTACTTGATGTTGAAAATTAATAATGTAGTCCGAAATTAATTTTTTAATTTCGATTATATTAAATTCTGAATTTATGAATTTCCCATTTATGTAGTCTTGATAAATATCAGATAATTATTAGGAACGTGATAAATACAAACAATATAGGATTGGGTTAATCTTATCCGTTACTCACATGATGGTTAGTGGTATTAGTGGGAGACTTAAAATAGAGTCCCATCTTGACTAGAATTCCAGCCCTCTTCCCCTTATAAATAGAGGAACCCTACACCATCTGGGATTATCTCATAACACACTATTTTGAGGTGGGAGAGAAATTTCGAAATTCCATTTGAGTGCAATTTTTCTAAGAAGTGAGATTGATGGAGCAATTAATCAAGATGATTAAAAGAGATTTCTACAACAAGATTGATCAATGCATTGGATCAAGGTAAGTCTTCTTTTCTCTACTTTGGGCATATTATGTGAAAATATGAAGATCCAATATCCTTTTATTAAGAACAATTGTATGTTAAAGTTTAATCATATTAATGTGTTCGTGATTAATATTAGGGTGTTCTTAAGAATGATTTTACATGTGGTATCAGTGCTAAAGTTTAAGATCTCATGATTTTTCTTATTGATATTTGTCTATAATAAAATATAGATTAAATTAATTTTGTGCCTGAGACCTTCTGCGACGTCTTATTTCTGTCATTAAATCTGCTCTTAAAGTATGTTTGAGACGTTCTGTGACATTTTTCTTCTATCGTCAATACTCACTGGTTGGAATGAAAGGTCAAAACTTTCTCGGAATTTTACGAAACTGACATGGTCGACTGAAAAATCGAAATAAACAAAAACCATTGTAACCAATGGGCACAACCTTACTTTTGTATTTTTGACGTCGTTTAGATCCTTAAAATTACGTTTTTGTCATTTTTGGTAATGATGTTGATGTCAATATCTCACTCAAGAAAATTAATTTTTGAATTTCGCAAATTGTTTTGAGATCCTAGAGTAATTCTCTTCATCCCTGTGGTGCTAACTCAAATTTTCTATTTTTGGCAAAATTTACGATTTTCCAAATAGAGAATTAAGGTAAAGGTCATGTTCCTTCCTATATTTGGATTTTTAGGATAATGCTTTTCAAATTTATAAAAATTATGTGGATGTCCGATTTTTATGCACTTTAAGAATTATGAGAACCTTTCCCTAAAACCCCATTTTCCTAAATATTATGTATTTTTCCGCCACGAAGATTGTTTTTTATGTTCATGGTTGTTTTAATATTCATGTTATGTATTATTTGGTATTGATGAAAGGGTTCAATATAAAATTTTGAATATTAGATGTATGATTATGTGTTTGACAATAACATTTCAATATATTAGGTTATTGTGCATAATCTATAATTAGTAGCCCAAAGGTCTTAATGTAATTATGAAGTAATGTTTGGACAATAATATTTATATGATGTTGGATGGGGAAGACATGAACGTGTCTTAATCTATAATTGTAAATATTAGATTACTGTGTATGCATCTATATTTGGACCATTAATTATACATTAAATTTTGCATTAATATATTTGGAGGCATTGATTTTACATAAATAAGGTTTACGACTTCCAGAAAATTTATTTTTGAATTCCGTCGAATATTTCGGGATTCTAGAATAATTTTCTACATTTGCATGATGCTGACTCTTTTTTTTAAACAACTTAAGTTTCCCCATATTTCATGTATGTTTTTATCTAGAACTCTGATAAAACCTTGCTCTAATGATCCTATTTTAGTTGAATATTCGTGCCAAACACAGGCCAATATATTTCATATGGTAGGATGTCAGACTTGCGTTATTGTTAATATTCATATTTTGATGACTCTCGTGCCAAACACAGGCCAATGATTCATATTGTTGAATATTATGATATTCATGTTTTAATGAGTCTCGTTCCAAACACTGGCTAACAATTCATGTGGTTGAAAATCAGAAGTATTGTTTAGTCTAATGTTAGTACTCCCATTAAGTTGAATTAAATGACAAACATAGGCTGCAATTCATATGTGCGAATACTAGATTTATGATTTCGTTGCATGCATGCATATTTGAATGCATGACATGCAGAGTTTGAGACTCATAAGTAGGTATTCGTTCAGTTTGATCAAATGTCAAACACATGCCAAGATTACACGTGAAGATATTATACTTGTAGTCATTTAAGATTATCCTAATATTTGTTATAAGGTTAAATTGAAGCACAACACATGCTAAAATTTGAATCAAATAAAAATTGGAATTTTTGTAAATATTAAATAATTGACATCAATGTTATATAGTCATATTTACATATGCCACTGTATGATAATTATAATTATAAAATTTATTGTGCATTAATATGACCATTAATTATTTGGGTTAATATTTCTGATTTTTCACACATACATAAGTGATAAAGAGAAAGTAAATGATTTATGTTTTCCATTTACTATTATTTGTGTAATATCTCATGTAAACTCTTTGTCTATTTGATTTTCATATTATGTCTATTTTTCGTGAATTTCAAATTAAGGAATAGACAATAATATAATTTATTCATGTATTACGGGTATTTTGAACATGTATGCGTATCTCTAATATTTATATAATATAAAGTTTGGTGTTTATTAAAGTTCTACATTCCAAAAGATATAAATATTGGACTACTGCATTAATATCATGCATATTTTGGTTGTCTACGGGTCCATGTATGATATTGAATGCTAGGATGATGATACTTTATGATGTTGCATGCATATTATTATTTATTCATTTATTGTGATTCGAAAACCTACAGGTCCAATTATAATAATTAAACAAAAGGTAAGTGGTGATATATATTTTGGGAAGGTAATAATGGTCGCCAAACGTAGATGCCATAGTTTCTTTCACTGTCATATCACCAATTAAGTTTATGAAAACCATAAACATGAATAATTTAGTTTATTGCTCATGCGATATTTAATGAACATAAGTGAAAAACTTATTAACTTGTGTATGTAAGTCTTTACGTAATGTAATATTCATATTATGAAATGTTTGGTAGTCACGACAGTGACCCGACTAGAATGAATATTAAATGTAAAGATGATGGTAGTAGTAACTCACGATGCTTATACTTGTAAAGATATTAATGGAGTATATTGAGTTTATTTCTTCAAGCAAGGTTATTCCTTACAGGGAATCGATTTTGAGTGATTGAATGAACATCATAGATCACATACATTATTATAGTATGTGAAAATAATTTGTCCACAAACATCGTGTACAATATAATGAAATAACATTATACTCAATAAAGTAATCTAGAAACATCATATAATCGATATTTCACAGTTACTATTGAAGAAAACTCACGGTTGTGAACTTAATTTATTATCATGTTATCGATGTGTGTGTTGTTAAATCAAAGCATTAATGAAGTGAGCAGTTTATCTCATTATCTTATCATATTATTGTATCCCATTTTGTTTCTCTAAAATTTCATATTTAATTTGTTTAAACAAATTAAGTTTGTTTACATGTTGCACACTCGGACTAATAATGATAGAGATAATATATATCTTTTTTTATTTGAAAGGAGTTTTTCATCTTAGTAGAGTTTGCAAGTTATACTTACTGTGTTATAGAAAGTATTTACTTTTGATGCAAGGATTGTTTCTAAAACAAACTAGAAATACTAATAAGATTCTTTTTTTTTTGTTATTGGGGAATTAAATCGCCATTTGTTTTTCATAAACCATCAATTTTTAATTTTCTTGGAAACTGTTTGTCTAGACTTGATCGTGAGGGATATGTTCTAAAGAATATTTTGATTTATATTTTTTCAAAGGTTGTGGTATTGCTTTTGAAGCTTTGTATGAAATAAAATTTTGGACATATTTCTTTTAAACATTGTTTTGATCCTGCATCATAATCGTAACCTTATTGATTAAACTCTTTAATCTTGTACCAAATTAAATCCAGACTCCCTTTAATAATTTTCGCGGACAAGGTTTTTGTAATATCTCTTGTAAATCTTGATAGTCGAGTTACGCTCTTAAGGTATTACGATATCTAATATCAGGATGACCTATGTGGCCCAAGTGGGAGATTATGAGAAACTTCCCTTAAAGTGGACCTATATAGATCATATAATTGTCATTGACACGTACTTGTTGCATTAAAGAAAATCGAAAATGTCAAATTCATTATGAATGGTGAAATTAGTGGGAGTAACAAATCATGAAATATGGTTATAAAGGAACGTAGGGTGCTTAACCCATTACTGATAACTTTCTTGAATACTTGTTCTTTTTGAACAAATAAATTATTAACCACTAAATGATAGTATTGTCATCGTGAGACAAATGTAGATAAAATCATAAGAAATAATATTAAGAAGAACCTAAAAGATCTACTATCCTAAATGATTATGTAGTGTATCTGCATGAACATAAATTTGGATTATGGATAAATAATGACCTGGTTTTATTTTCACAAGTCATAAGAAGTGAAACTAATGGATTACAACTAAGTTTAGAATCTCGTTGAATTACATAATTGATGCACTAAAGTCGGGTATGAGGGGGTCATCAAGACCAAATGCGAAACTAACGGTAGTGAAACGAGATAAAGTTAAATTGTAGTAAAATATTTCACCATTAATGAAGAAAAGGTTATAAATGAACCTTCTCAATTATATGTAAGGACATTGAATTGTTATGATATTATTAGCTCATTATGATTGAGAGTTACATAAAGTGGATGTAAAAATTACTTCTGGAGTCTTATAAACCATGTGTATATGTTTAGGAGATCATTTTATAAACATAAGTTTCCCACATGACGTATTTTAAGAAATAATATCATTTTTTTTAATCGTTGTATATTTATATACACCGTAAAATCAGTGGGAGTAAGTGAAAGTTTGAAAAGTATCTCTGTTGTAACTCTTCTCTCTATTTTTATTTCTTCCCTAGAAATATCGTTGGTTACAAGGCAATCTATTTATAACCATTCAGCTACAACGCTATAGAGAATAAAAATAAATAAATCTCCTATAAGATAGGAGATAAGGATTGACTGAGTTTAAATACGAGGCTTTAGTAGCTGTTTGGGACAACACTGAAGTTGGAGTGGGATTTATATTTTTATCTCGTACATTCCCCCTCAAGTGAAGGTGGTCAGGACCTATAACACCGAGCTTGCTGCAAGAAAATCAAAAGGAGCTGCAAGTAACGTCTTTGTAAATATGTCAGCTAGTTGAGTTGCTGAAGGAACAAACGGGGTGATCAGCTTTCCTTGAACAACTTTTTCGCGAACAAAGTGGTGATCTAACTCAATATGCTTAGTACGAGCATGAAGGACGGGCTTGATTGTCATATATAAAGCACTCAAGTTGTCACATAAGAGGATTGAAGCAGTAGAAAAGGAAATTCCTAAATCATGGAGAACATAATAAACCCATAATAATTCAGCAGCAGCAGTAGCAAGTGCCCTCGGCTTCGCAACTTGATCGAGCAACAGTGGACTATTTTTTTGAAGCCCAAGAAACACAATTGGCACCTAAATATATACAATAACCGGTGGTCCATCGACGAGTAAGGGGGCAACCAGCCCAATCAGCATTGGAAAATCTATAGAGAGAGGTTGAAGATTGCGACAAAATTCAAAGACCAAGATGAGTTGAACCCTTAATATAGCGTGGCAACCTTTTGACAACTTTGAAATGAGTAAACTTAGTGTTGTGCATAAATTGGCATACTTGATTAACAGCAAAAGTCAAGTCAGGCCGCATCAGAGTAAGATACTGAAGAGCACCAATGATAGATCGAAATTCGGAGGCAACAATACGAGTGTCATTATTAGAAAGTACACATCAGTGTAAGATTTTATAGTAGCTGGTGTAGTAACTGAGTGAGATCCCAACATTGCACATTTTCCCAAGAGTTTTGCAGCATAGTGACTTTGATTATGAAAGAGTCCCCCAGGAAATGATTGAACCGAAATGCCAAGAAATAATTTAAAGTGCCGAGATCCTTTATGGCAAACTTGACGTTGAGTTGACCAATAACGCAAGTGAGCAAGCTGTCATTACTACCGGTGATGATAATATCATCTACATATAGAAGTAAAATAACTTTCCCGACTACACATTGTAAAATAAAAAGATAAGAGTCACCCTACTACAAAAAAAACCATGATCCAAAAGATAAGTGCTAAGTTTTGTGAACCATGCTCTAGGAGCCTGTTTTAGTCGGTAGATCACTTTGTTTAATCGACACACATGATTCAGAAAATGTGGATCAATAAATCCAGGAGGTTGTTTCATGTAAACAATTTCTTTAAGATCTCCATGTAAGAAATCATTATTCACGTCTAATTGCCGAAGAGACCATCGGGAAGTCACTGCCAATGAGAGAAAAATCGGATAGTCAAATGTTTAATAATTGGACTGAATGTATCAATAAAATCAACTCCTTCCACTTGACGGCATCCTTGTGCTACAAGCATGGCTTTGTATCATTCAAGAGTACCATCTGCATTCAACTTTGTCTTAAAAACCCACATTGACCCAATAAGATGCATATCAGACTGATGTGGAACCAAATCCCAAGTTTTATTATTGTGAAGTGCTGTCATTTCATGTCGCATAGCCTCGAACCAGTGGGATTGAGCTAAGGCTCCTTGAAGAGAAGTCGGTTCAAAACATTCAGGGGTATAATTTGCAATCAATGCAGTGGAAGTTGGATTAAGATTTTTGGCCTTGGGCCGTGTAAGCACAGGGTGAGTAGGAGGATTTGGTTGAGACATAGGTACAGGTGGTGGATTTTGTGAAATAGGAATATCAAAAACTAATTGAATTCCTTTGGGATGGAGAGGTAAAGACAGGTGGATAACAAGGGGAGGGGATGAAGAGACATGTGAGTTGGCATCGTTTGGAGCAGAATTCTGATTAGATTCATCAACTGAGACATATGAAGCATTTGGTTCAGAAGTTGATTGAGTTAACAAAGGAGATAGAAGGGGAGAGGCAGTGTCTGAGTTTGAACAAATAGATGTGTTTGAGGTGGTATCTTCACAGTTCACAATTGTTAGAGACTCCCTAGGAACTGTTTTAAATTCATTAAAGGTGATAAAATCAGAGAGACTGTCTTGAGGGGCCATATAGTGGTTGGGGTTCACATAAGGTACGATTGTTTCATAGAAAATAACATGTCGTGAAATGTGTACTTTCCGGGTTGCTGGATTATAACACCTATGTCCTTTGTGAATGGGACTGTAACTAATAAATACACAAGCTTGACTTTTTGGATTGAATTTGTGTTGAGTTTTACTCCTTAAATAGGGAAAACACCGACAACCAAAAACACGCAATGACTTATAGTCAGGTGATTTTTGATGAAGTTTGAAAAATGGTGTAAGATTGTTGAGTTTGGATGACGAAAGTTGGTTTATAAGAAAGATAGCAGTGAGAAATGCCTCAACCCATAAGAACAAGGGTAATTTAGAATGAAACAATAAAGTTAACCCCATCTCGACGATATGTCTATGCTTCCTTTCAGCGACCCCATTTTGCTCGAGAGTGTTGGGACACGAAACTTGTCTTAAAATTCCATATGATTCAAGGTATTGCAAAAATTCAGTTTTATTAAACTCTCCCCATCCATCACATTGATAAATTTTCATAGTTCTTGAAAACTGAGTTTGAATCATTTTGTGAAATTTTATAAAGACTTGATAGAATTCTGATTTTTATCGTATAGGATAGATCCAAGTGAATCTAGTACAATCATTAACAAATAAGACATAGTATTCATTTGTTGCAAAGAGGAGATTGGGGCAGACCCCCATAAATCACTATGAATTTTCTCAAACGGCAAATCATAAATTTTTTCATTCAACCGAAATGGTAATTTACTACTCTTCCCTATTTGACAAGAAACACACAATTTCGGCACCTTATTCCAACTAGTGACATTTAAACAACTACTCTTATTTAAATCATGAAGATACTTTGAACTAGTATGTCCAATTCGTTGATGCCATAAATCGTCGCTTGCATTCCCAGTCTGAATAACACTAAGAGCTGAAACCTCATTACCATCCAGTGAGTAAAGCCCCTTTCTTTTACTTCCCCTTGCTAGGATCTGTCTTAGTTTCTGATCTCTTACAACAAAATCATTGTTAGTAAATTCTATCACACATTTATTATCCTTTGTAAGTTTACTAACTGAAATTAGATTTTGTTGTAAACTGGGCACAAGTAGCATATTATGCAGATTTAAATTTGAGTTAACATTTTTCGTGCCAATATGTGTAATATCCAGCTTTGTACCATTTCTGACTACTGCTTTATCAGTGCCAGTGTAAGGTTTGAGATCAATAAAATTACCTGAGGAGTTAGTCATGTGCGATGTTGCACCGGAATCCATGTATAACAGTCCATTACCTTGGATTTATTGATTTTCAGCAACTAGACCTTGCTGATTTGAGTTTTCTTCAGGTGCTTGATATGAGAAGTCCCATCGATAATAACAGTTGATTACTATATAGTTGTTTTTCCCACAAATTTAACACGCATCTTTCTTGTCTTCCTTGCTCATGTTCACAGGAGCTTGATTGTATCTTGCTTGATTTTCGAATTGATGACTAAATGGTTTAAAACCACAACCTTGTGAACTGAAGTTGGAATAGAATCCTCTACCCCGTGATGTTATTCCACGACCCCTATATGAGTTAGGAGCACGCTGTGCCATGAAGGCACTATTTTGATCTACAACTGGGGCTGTTTTTTCAGTCACTCATTTTCCTTCACGAAGATCAAAACTCCTTAGCGCATTAATTAATTGAGTCATTTGGGATACGGTGGTTTTCCTAACATGACAGAACAAAAGGTAGCATATTTTGGGCCAAGCCCTTTGGTGAAAGTGATCACCTTTGTGTCTTCATCTACAGGCTTGCCAATTGCTGCCAAACTATCAAATAATTCCTTGAACTCTTTCATGTATTCATTCACAATTTTGCCTTCAATGGATAGGTTTTGTAACTGATCTTTGAGTTGAAATTCCTTATCCTTGGTAGCCTAAAGATAATTTTCTTCTAAGCATTGCCAACTTTCTTTGGTTGATTGACATCCAACTACTAGATACACAAACTTTTCAGTTAGTGTGTTTGAAATCTAGCTTAGGATTAGGATGTCTTTATCTGCCCATTCACTCTGAATTTTAACGTCCTCTTCATTGTTCCCAGTAGGTTTTGGAGGATCTTTAGAGATGAAACTGAACACTTTCATTATTTTCATCAACTGCATCATTTGCGTTCTCCATGTAAGATAGTTTGAAGGTTCAAGTTTAATCGCACATATTGCAATTAACTGATGTAGAGAACTCACTGAGAAAGAGAGAGAGACCAACAGAAGTTGAGGAGGATGATGAGCCTGACATGGAACTCTGAAGCTCTGATACCATGAAAGTTTGAAAAGTATTTCTGCTGTAACTCTTCTCTCTACTTTTATTTCATTCCTTTAAATATTGTAACCATTCAGCTACAACGTTATAGACAATGAAAATAACTAAATCTCCTATAAGATAGGAAATAAGGATTGACTGAGTTTAGATAGGAGGCTTTAGCAGATATCAATTTGAATTCAAATATTTTGTATTTGAATTCAAACGCATAGCTGTTTGGGATAGCACTGAAATTGGAGTGGGATTTATATTTTTATCTCGTACAGTAAGTTTATATATTTTCTCTATATATAAGCACGGATTTAGAAAGTACAGAATCAAAATAATTTTATGGTTTTAAAAGTTTTGTATGAAGTAATGAGATACTTAAAGGAGTATATGCTCACATTTATGATGTATGTGTTCATTTAAATAGGAATAATTATTGTGACTTAGATTTACTAGTTGTACGGATGGCATGAAGTTCACTTTTGCTTGCGTATGTTTGTTTTGGTTTATCAACCAATATAATGAAGGAGTGCAACACAACCATCCATTAACTATTGTGAAAGTTGAGTTTGTAGCATGCTTGATGCTACTACTGATGTATTTTGGCAACGTGACTTCATTTCAGGACTTGGAGTTGTCAACACTATTATCAAGCCGCTGAAATATTATGATAATGTCCCCGTAATCTTCTTTATGAAGAAATGTTAGGTATTCCTAAAGTAACTAAGCACATGGAATGAAATACCTATCAGTGAAAGAAGAAATTTAGAAATAAAGAGTGTCAATTGATCACATTAGTGCGAGTGATAATATAGCAGATCCTCTTACGAAAGGACTATGTCCAAATACATTATTGAACGTGTCAAAAAGATGGGTCTCGATTAGTAAGATTATGATTTCCATTTGGCTTAGTTGTTTGATACTATTACTTGAATTCAATAAAAGTGTTTCTGATTTCAATTATTTCTGTCTTTTGTGAATGCATGCATATGATTATGAATTATTGTTGACATAAATAATCCTTATTCAAAAGGACATTATGAGGCCATTATGATACCCAATATTAAACGCTTAGTTGAATGAAACATTGGTGTTGGTGTTGGTGTACATGGAAGGAACCATACTCTTGAATAGCATGGAACCTCCATGACTCGCATTCGTGAATTGTTCGATTTAAGTAAACTATATTTATCAGTTATTGTGCACCTTATGGTACCTAATTTACTTATGATGATTATTAAGACCAAGTGGGAGACTCTTGGAAGTTAATAATGTAGTCTGAAATTAATTTTTTAATTTCGATTATATTAAATTCCTAATTTATGAATTTCTCATTTATGTAGTCTTGATAAATATGAGATAATTAATAAGAACGTGATAAATACAAATAATAAAGGATTGGGTTAATCTTATCCGTTAGTCACATGATGGTTAGTGGCATTAGTGGGAGACTTAAAATAGAGTCCCATCTTGACTAGAATTCCGGCCCTCTTCCCCTTATAAATAGAGGAACCCTAAACCATCTGGGGTTATCTCATAACACACTATTTTTAGGTGGGAGAGAAATTCCGAAATTCCATTGAAGTGCAATTTTTCCAAGAAGGGAGATTGATGGAGCAATTAATCAAGATAATTAAAAGAGATTTCTACAACAAGATTGATCAATGCATTGGATCAAGGTAAGTCTTCTTTTCTATCATTTGGGCATATTATGTGAAAATATGAAGATCCAATATCCTTTTATTAAGAACAATTGTATGTTAAAGTTTAATCATATTAATGTGTTCGTGATTAATTTTAGGGTGTTCTTAAGAATGATTTTACATGTGGTATCAGTGCTAAAGTTTAAGATCTCATGATTTTTCTTATTGATGTTTGTCTATAATAAAATATATATTAAATTGCTTTTGTGCCTGAGACCTTCTGCGACGTCTTATTTCTGTCATTAAATCTGATCTTAAAGTATGTCTGAGACGTTCTGTGATGTTTTTCTTCTATTGCCAATACTCACTTGTTGGAATGAAAGGTCAAAACTTGCTCGGAATTTTACGAAACTGACATGGTTGACTAGAAACATCGAAATAAACAAAAACCATTGTAACCAATGGGCACAACCTTACTTTTGTATTTTTGACGTCGTTTAGACCCTTAAAATTACGTTTTTATCGTTTTTGGTAATGATGTTGATGTCAATATCTCACTCTAGAAAATTAATTTGTAGTAGGACTTTAGTTTGGAATTTTATTATTTTTGCACTGTGATGAAATTTTTAGGGTTAAAATTATGGAGTTTTTTTAATTTACCCGAAAGATAATGTTATAATTTAAGATACCCCAGTTATTATGTTCAGTAATAAGACTTACATCGTATGCTTTTGGTACACTCGTGTTACTGCATTATATCAGGGGTAAATTAGAAAAAATAATACATTTAAAATATTAAGGTTATGTTTTTTGGCAAACTTGCTTATATTTTCTGCTCAATTCTTGCATATTAGTTCAAGAAGTGCTCCAAAATCTTACATGAAAATGGTGGATAACTCTTACCTAGGCAGCTGTGACGAGGTTATCAAGCTTATGGAGAGGGTTGAAGCTGCATTCATTAAGCATTTTTCCAACTCAAATCGCAGTAAAGGGATGGACATCTTACGACCAAAAACAAAGAGAGAAATGCATAGAATAACATTCTCATTGGGTAAGATACAAATATGTACTCCTTTTTATTTTAATTTAATCTCTTTTATTTTTATCAATCCGTGATGACTTTGTTTATCTTTCCTAAAACAAAGTCCAGGGTTCGTTGCTGTAATAACCCTTACCTTTGAGTAATTTATTTTATATTAATTTTCCATGTGAGGTAATTATATAAAATAATGATGGGGTAAATATTATTTTATGAGAGTTAAAAGATAATATTTACTAGATTTTGCATATATATACTATTATGTGAATGTAAATAGCATTATGTTGCGATTCATGGTGTCGTTGTGCTTTAAACGGCATTTATGGTATAAATGAAGTTGGAATTTGAAATGATTTACATTATTCCGGATACTAATTTAGAGGGCGCGGTTAGTCCCGAAATGGTAAAGATAGTCAAAATAAGGGCCATATTGTATTTTTTAGTTCCGGACACTTTTGACAGGTTATAACGTAATTATGTAGTTATGAGTTATTCTAATGGTGTATTAACAATTAAAAGATGGAAACCAAGGCTAAGACATGTTTAAAGTCTTCCAACCCTTTTTTATTTCTCCCTTACAAATTCCGAACCCTAGAGAGAAAGAGAGAGAAAAAGAAGTGTGGAGAAAATGGAAGAAAATTGAAGATTTGGGCTTTGGATTTGTTACAAACGGAAGGAAATCCGAGACTACAATCCTAAGGCAAGTTTTTACTTGAAAATATATGATTTCTTGTAGATAAATTGTAATGATAGTGTGTATTTGAAATAATTGAGAAAATAGTAGGTTTTGTTAAGTATTGATGTGTAACCCTTGGATCTTGTTGTTTATATGATTTAAGTTGGTCATATGAGTTATTATGGTGTAGAGATGCCGTGGTTGAGTTGGTAGTTGATGAGAATGAAAGAAATGTAAGGATAAGTGGTTTAGGTTTTCGATTTAACATTTTAGATGAAGAGAAAATTGCAGGTCTGATAGGCGCGGTCGATCGCGGTCCCCAAACCGGTCGATCGTCCCTTAAGGGGGAGGCTTACTGCTTTCCTCAATAAGTATAAATTCTAAGTGCGGTCGACCGCGGTCCCAGGATCGGCCGACCGAGCCCGTCGAAATGAGCTTTCTTCATTTCTTCCTAGGCTAAATCCTTGAGACGCGGTCAACCGCGTAGTACGTCGCCATGGGGACCTCCTGTATTATTTGTAAAGAAGAGAGATGGTTCTCTTCGGTTATGTGTGGATTACCGGGAGTTGAATAAGGTTACCATCATGAACAAATACCCACTACCTCGGATCGATGATCTGTTTGATCAATTAAGGGGAGCATCGTACTTCTCCAAAATAGATTTGAGGACGGGGTTTTACCAGCTGCAGATACGAGAGCAGGATGTGTCCAAAACTGCGTTCCTAACTAGATATGGGTCCTACAAATTTCTGGTTATGCCTTTCGGGCTAACTAATGCTCCTGCGGTGTTTATGGACCTTATGAATAGAGTGTTTTGGAACTTTTTAGACCAGTTTGTTATTGTGTTTATTGATGACATCCTAGTTTACTCTCAGTCCGAAGCCGATCACGCGAAGCATTTACGGTTGGTTCTACAGACATTGAGGGATCATCAATTATATGCCAAATTTGAGAAGTGTGGTTTTGGGCTACAGGAAGTGCAGTTTCTGGGCCATATTGTTACCGTTGAGGGTATTTTGGTAGACCCAAGTAAAGTTGTTGTGGTGAGGGAATGGGGTCAACCCATGACACCTACAGAAATCCGTAGTTTTCTGGGTTTGGCTGGTTACAACCACAGATTTATGAGGGGTTTTTCTAAGCTTGCTATCCCTTTGATAAATTTAATGCGAAAGGGGTGAGATTTGTTTGGGATGATTTATGTCAGCTAGCTTTTAATGATCTGAAAGAAAAGCTGTCTTCTGCTCCAGTACTTGCTTTACCAAAGCCGGGGTTGGAATATTTGGTCTTTACGGATGCCTCTCTACAAGGGTTAGGAGGTGTGTTGTAGCAAGAGCAGCGGGCTATTGCCTATGCTTCCCGCAAGCTAAAGCCCCATGAAAATAATTATCTGGTTCATGATTTGAAACTTGCAGCAGTGGTTTTTGCCTTGAAGATTTGGAGACATTACCTCTTAGGGGAGAAATTTAGTCTTTTCACGGACCATAAATCATTACAATATTTGTTTTCATAGAAAGATTTGAATATGCAACAACGTCGGTGGTTAGATTTTGTGCAGGACTACCAATTTGATATTCATTATCACCCGGGTAAGGCTAATGTAGTGGCGGATGCATTGAGTCGGAAACCCGAGGGGGAGTTAGCCACAGTATGGAAGGCTAAATGGAAAGAGCTCAGCCAAGAGGATGCTGTTGCTAGGGTGTTTATGTCGATGTTGACCATTACGCCTACTATAGGGGTAAGGGTTGTCGAATCTCAAGGAAGGGACAAAAGTTGTCAGGACCATATACACCAATTGTTAAACGGGGGAGCGGAATCCTACTCTGTAAGTTCTGAGGGTGGATTACGTTTCCATGGGAGACTTATGATCCCGGACGAAGGAGACTTGAGACAAGCCGTAATGACAGAATCTCATGGGTCCAAGTTCATAGTACACCCTGGGGGAGACAAAATGTACCAAGACACGCACCGTCAATATTGGTGGGCGGGTATGAAATGGGATATTCTGAATTTGTTTCCCAATGCACTACTTGTTAATTGGTGAAGGTAGATCATCAACGACCGACGGGATTATTACAACCCTTGGAAATACCGGTGTGGAAGTGGGAAAGCATCTCGATGGATTTCATCACGGGATTGCCAACATCATAAAGCGGTCATGATTCTATTTGGGTGATTGTCGATCATTTGACCAAGTCGACACACTTTTTACCGGTGCGTACAGACTATAACACTGCTCGTTATGCTCGGTTATTTATTGCGGAGGTTGTTAGACTCCACGGGGTGCCCATTAATATAGTCTACGATCAAGATAAAATTTTTGTTTCTCATTTCTGGCGAAGTTTTCAAGAAGCTATGGGAACCGAATTGAAGCTGAGTACCTCCTATCACCCTCAAACAGATGGGCAGACGGAAAGAGTCAACCAAATATTGGAAGATATGCTCAGAATGTGTGTGCTTGATTTCAAAGGAGGTTGGGAACAATACCTTCCCTTGGTAGAATTTACTTATAATAATTCGTACCAATTCACTATCGGAATGGCACCCTATGAAGCATTGTATGGCCGACCGTGTAGATCACCTACTTATTGGTTGGAGGTAGGGGATAATAAATTTCTTGGACCTGACATGATTTGAGATACTTCTTCAAAGATTGAACTTATTCGCAATCGAATCCGAATTGCTCAAGATCGTCACAAGAGTTATGTTGATGAGAATAGAAGGCATGTGGATTTGGAGGTTGGAGATCAAGTTTTGGTACGAGTATCTCCAATGAAGGGTATAATGAGATTTGGGAAGAAAGGAAAACTTGCTCCGCGTTACGTGGGTCCTTTTCCAATTATTGCTAAGGTAGGCCTAGTAGCTTATCAATTTGCTTTACCGGAGCATTTACAACAGATTCATGATGTGTTTCATGTTTCATCCTTGAAAAAGTACAAGAGGTGTGAAGGAGCTCACTGGCACATTTCTTTGGATGATATCGAATTGCAACCTGATATTTCATATGAGGAACAACCAGTTGTAATCTTAGATCACGGGGAGCGTAGACTAAGATCTCGATTGGTACCCTTGGTTCGAGTCCAATGGGGGCATAACAATGCCGAAGAGTCAACATGGGAGCGTGAGGACGATATGCGAGAAAAGTATCCACATCTCTTTTCGCAAGGTACGCATAATTTTGAGGGCAAAATTCCCTTATAAGGGGGGGAGTATGTAATAACCCTTACTTTTGAGTAATTTATTTTATATTAATTTTCCATGTGAGATAATTATATAAAATATTGAATGATGGGGTAAATATTATTTTATGAGAGTTAAAAGATAATATTTACTAGATTTTGCATATAAACTGTTATGTGAATGTAAATAGCATTATGTTACGATTCATGGTGTCGTTGTGCTTTAAACGACATTTATGGTATAAATGAAGTTGGAATTTGAAATGATTTACGTTATTCCGGATACCAATTTAGAGGGCGCGGTTAGTCCTGAAATGGTCAAGATAGTCAAAATGAGGGCCATATTGTATTTTTGAGTTCCGGACACTTTTGACAGGTTATAACTTAATTATGTAGTTACGAGTTATTCTATTGGTGTATTAAAAATTAAAAGATGAAAACCAAGGTTAAGGCACGTTTAAAGTCTTCCAACCCCTTTTTATTTCTCCCTTACACATTCCAAACCCTAGAGAGAAAGAGAGAGAAAAAGAAGTGTGGAGAAAAGGGGGGAAAATGAAGAAAATTGAAGATTTGGGCTTTGGATTTGTTACAATTAGAAGGAAATTCGAGACTACAATCCTAAGGCAAGTTTTTACTTGCAAATATATGATTTCTTGTAGATAAATTGTAATGATAGTGTGTATGTGGAAGAATTTAGAAAATAGTAGGTTTTGTTAAATCTTGATGTGTAACCCTTGGGTCTTATTGTTTATATGATTTAAGTTGGTCATATGAGCTATTATGGTGTAGATATGTTGTGGTTGAGTTGGTAGTTGATGAGAATGAAAGAAATTTAAGGATAAGTGGTTTAGGTTTTGGATTTAACATTTTAGATGAAGAAAAAATCGCAGGTCTGATAGGCGCGGTTGACTGCGGTCCCCAGACCGGTTGACCGACCCTTAAGGGGGAGGTTTACTGCTTTCCTCAATAAGTATAAATTCTAAGCGCGGTCGACCGCGGTCCCAGGACCAGTCGACCAGGCCCGCCGAAATGAGCTTTCTGCATTTCTTCCTAGGCTAAATCCATGAGACGCGGTCGACCGCGGTCACATGACCGGTCGACCGCTCCTCTATCTTTCACTCTTAAAATCCTATTTCTTTCTAGATTCTTTCTTTTAAGATAGGGACTTAAGAACCTTCTTAATTGAAGTAGAACTTGAGTATTAGATTCTAGCGATGGTGTACTTAGAAACTTAAGTCAGAATGAGAGTCGGGGTTTAAGTTGGGGATAATCTGGTTAGTTACATTAGAGGAAGATGATTAATTATCTTATAGAATTAAATAGTTTAGACCTAGGGAGAATTAGAATGAGTTAATGTGGACTACTAGAATTGGAGGGAAGCATATCATTTTCATAATGGGTTATAGAAGGTATGTTGTTCATGGAGATTTGTATCGAGAGATAATTATACATTGAGACTTATAATGAAGATATTAAACGCTTATGACTCCGGATATAATGTAATGCATACTTGATAAAGTAGATAAATTGTGGATGAAAATTTGTATATACACACCTCTCCAAATGCTATCATAGGGGAAGTTACGCGAATAAGGTGAAATCCCCTGGCTAGTGAATGCAGGGTGAATATAGTCCTCAGCCATAGGACCGGTCGTTATACATTGTGTGATTATTGTACGAAGTGAGGTAATTACAGGGCGGTTATGACTCACTGTCGCAGGTATATATCCGCTTCCCGACGTCACGCGATATAGGATGCCCAGGTTGTCTTGTGTGATAGGCCCTGGAAGATGATAGCTATTTAGGGGCGCGTCCAGTGGGAAAACTCGAAAGGACGATCTTAGAATCGTTATATGTTGTGTAATATAACTATTCTTATTAAAGTGGAATCCTATTGATTATACTGCACTTTGACTATTCTTATTAAAGTGGAATCCTATTGATTATACTGCACTTTGTGAAATACATTGACTTGAATTACGTTTACTAATGAGATAGGGAAAGGTGAAATGAAATTGTGTAAAATTGAAACATAATTTTAATAAGTATGATATTATTTATGTTCTCTAGCAAAATTAAATTGTGATCATTGTCATTATAATTGCGTTAGGTTATGCTTTTAAATTGAGAAGTTAAATTCTTTATCTTTATTCTTGATGACCGTAATTAGCTCATTCACGATAATTAAGTTGCCCATACTATCATGCATTTTATTCACATGGTGATTATATCAAACCGGGCCCTGACCCGTTTATATCTTTTTGTTTTGAATGAATCTTAATTTCGCCCAGGTGCTCCGCCACAAGGACGCCCGTATTGACTTTTTCATTCCAGTGTCTTGGAGTTGTAACACCTTGCGAATGTTACGGGATATTTTGATATAGACACTTCCATCTTTTGTATTCTAGATTATGACCGGTTACACGTTTGGGCGTGTTGCCCACATTTTGTATTTGTATTATATTGTGTGATATTGTATTGTAATACTTTGTGTAACTCTGATTTATATGTTTGTTAACCGACAACTTATTCGGTTATTTTGTTGGATATGGTTGCTGATTCATTTCTATTCTTACGTTTATCCACCTCCTTTTCAATTTGATTGTTTAAATTTTTTTCATTAACTTACAAAATAAATTTTGACAATCCGTTTTCTGAAATAATTCGTGGTCATCTCGTATTCTTATTGTATTACTTGTGATGCTAAGAATGGACCATCTATGATTTCTGTAATTATTCGAGTATCGGGATGGCCACCTCTTATTTTGATAAGTGGGCTGTCACAGTTGCTGGTTGCACAATTGCTCTCATATTGGCCCTTATTTTGATTATACACGCCCGGGATATTTTAAATAAAGGAGGTAGACATCAGTACATGAGAACTATGTTTCCTCTTTATAGGTAACAAAAATGTCCCCCTTGTTTGTTTTAGTATCCAGGACAAGAGTGCTTAAGCGTTCGGTTAAAATCTACTATATCTACTCAGGAGGAAAATAAAAGCTATTATACCAATATGTTATGGTAATTTCCATTCAAACGAAGCCTAGCTCAAATTCTTTGAGAGAAAAGTAAAAAAAAAATGATCATTTTGAATTACACTGTCACCCGTCTGTCCACTTTTGAGTAACCTTCATCATAAAAAAACTAAGTTTCAACCCCGCGCGATATGCTGACGAGTTATAATTATTGTGTGTAACACAATGTATATATCCTTGTATATGTCAATACACACTTAATTACATTTATGATTACTTTTATTATAATTATTGTGTGTGACAAAATATCTTTAATAGAAGTTGAAAAATACGCAGTTAATTTAGATACATGCACTTTTGTCAATACATATTTGTACAGTTCTTATGAAAAATTACAAATTAATTTTCAGTCAGTATTTTACGTGGATGTTAGTTAACAATCAAAACATAATTTAAAATAAAACTAAACAAACATATTATATAAATTAGAACAATAAAATATGAAAGATAATACATATTATTTCAAGGCTCATGAAAAACTAAAAAAATAGTAATAAATTGAGGTTTGTGTTGAATAATTATATCATAAAAAATCAAACTGAACAAATTATTTTATAAATTAGAATAAAAAAATAGAAAAAAGAAATAAATGGCTAAAGTAAGAAGTAAAAACAACAACCTAAATTGCGTTGTTTATGCTGACGTACAAATTTAATAAAAAAGTTTAAACACCATATATAATCAAGCCAAAACAAAACAAAGTTTAGCCAAGCAATTTTGAACACAAATTAACCAAAATAATAGTATTGACATATGTAAAGGGAAAAATGACGGTATACTTCTTATCACAAACCCAATATATTTTACGTCAATAAAGAAAAATAATTCTACTTATTTGTTGTATCGCGAGACCGTTATAGAAAAACATATCATCATAAAACTTGTAAAAAGAATAATAACTAAAAATAAAAATATGTTTTGTCTTTATGTTTTTACAGCAATACATAATTCACCTGATGAAACTTTTTGGCAATACCAAGCCTCATCGGTATTAATTACTCTCAATATTGTCTTCGTCCCCAAACCGTGATCGCATCTGACTATTTATAATAATTGGATTATTATGATACTCAGTAGTCTGGATTAACTTGTCCTTGAATAAAGCTATCCAATGTTAATGAGTGAAAATAGAGCCCATGATGTTTGTACCAAATTTGAACGTTTGCCTTTTAACTATGTATATACTCGTTCCAAGAAACTATTGCATATTAGATGAAATAAAATCACTTAGTCATACCACAAAGATAATTAAGAAGTATTGTTTTATTCGCAATTAACCTATATAACTGAAATTACTGTATTTTGTATTTGATTTAATTGTTAAATTAATTTTGAATCCTATATTATATAATGTTATTGTAATAAAGAAAGACTGGAACTTTTATATATATATATATATATATATATATATATATATATATATATATATATATATATATATATATATAAAGTCTCAGTGGATAAACAAATTATTTTTTTTTAATAAAAATGCAGTACATCACATCTTAAAGTAATTGTTCATTTCCAGAGCCTTATGGATATGGCAAAAAAATTAACATGAATCAAATTAATAGATTCTCTAAAATAATGACCCGAGCAACGTAAAAAAAAGTATGTACAAAGAAATTTCGACAGGAAAAAATTTAGATTAAGTTAGAGATGACAAATTTTACATGCCAATACAACATAGAATATCATTTAAGCAATTTATCAAACATATAATAAACAAAAATCTATAATGAAGTAAGCTAAAATATATAATGAATTATGGAGAGGTTTTGAGATTATATGGGTTCTCTCATTAAATGCTAATGATTCACATGGATTGTAGAGAAAAGAGAAAAGTCAGACCCTCTTATATAAAGAATTAGAGTAAGAGAAAATTCAAAAGACTTTAACAATAAAAAGAAGAACCTATTAACTTATAGAGAGAGGGAATAAGAATTGGAAGAGATGCATAGAAAAGAAATGGTGGGAAGATACTTGTTTCATTTTAGGAGGCTCCAGTTATTAATTACAGATACAATTTTAAGTTACGTGACAAACTTACGTTTAGAGACATCATTTTTTAATATACTGGATTTTAATCCCGCACGATGCGCGGATGTTTTACAAATCTCGTATAGAAAGACTAAAGGAAACATGTTATTCAAATATTATAGAAATATGTATCTAAATATTTTTAATGAACAAAAATTTCTATGACAATTACATAAAAAATGGAGTTAGATTTGCAAAAAAAACTAATTGACATTAAATCCACTTATATCAAGTAACCATTCATAACTCATTGAGTCATATACCTATTACCAAAAAAACAATATTCAATTAATAAATTGTTTAAAAAAGGCTTTCAACAAAAGGCTCTAGACATGAATTTTCGAATAATTCACAAAGTACTTTTGAAGAAAGGGAGATTCACAGGGAATTTAGTAAGCTAGAAATCATGCTCCTACTATATATAAATTTAAACATAAACTACTGAAGCTGAGAAATTTACATTCAGTTACAACTTACTTGCGCGAGGCAAAAGTGCCAAATTAGGTGTTGTGTTTCAATTCCCACACTTTTTTTTTACTATTAAAATCAACTGAAAACTGACCTTAACTCCGAAAAAATATATCTAGAGAATTAAAAAATCCAATGATATATTTAAACTAAGGAACCCAAATCCAGAAATTCAGTCTTATTATACAAATGTATCTCAATCCATTTAATAATAGGAAGTATTATAGTGTTATTATAATTGTTTTAAGAAGGTAAGTTGGTTTTATGGTTGTTATAAATTACAAATATAGCAAACAAGAGGGAGCGAGGTCCAGCTGACCGAGAGAATGGCGTCGGAATGGACGATCCTTCGAAAGAGGTCGAGTTGTTTGAGAAAAAGCCTCTGAAAATCAGTGCTGGGAAGAACCAAGCCTGGGGGTTGCAAAAAACTGGACTAAGGTGGTTTGGAATGGTGGTGGCCACCGCAGAGGCAGAGGAGTCCCCACCTCCATTGTTGCAGGTGATTTGGCGTTGGTAACAGAGAGAATAGAGAGATGTTGTTGGAGCTGGGGCAAAAAAGGAGGAGGTTGTTGGGGTTCAAAACATGATTAATTTTATCTCATTATGGCTATAGGATTGGGGAGAGGAAATGGCAAAGAGAGTTTCTACTGAACTGAGAGAGACTCGGTTCTTAATGAGGGCAATGGAGTGGAAGGGACAACGATATCAAAAAACCAAAGTTATGGCTTGGAGCAACCGTAGATAAAGTCCAGGCGGGAGATTAAGAGAAGAGTTTCTTAATTAATGTTTAAGCTTTGAAGGCACTACTTGTAATGAATGTTTAAGGAGATGGAGAGATGGTAAAATAAGTATGGTATATAATGCGACATTTGGGGAGAAGGAAAGATGTGGCTCTTTCTTGTTGGTAACAGGAAAGACACACTCTTAAATGAAAATTATTTTTAGTTATTAAATTAGATATATTAGATTGAGTTTGATTTAGGGCTGACAATTTTTGACATGATAATCCGTTTATGGTAATAACCCGAATATGACACGATTAGCTTGTATAGATTTAAGATTACCTAAAACATATAATAAAATCAAAATCATCACGCTCCGAAAATGACACGACTAACCCGAATTGCCACCCCTAGTTTGATTCGCCCAACCTCATTTTTTAGGGATGTTCAAAAGTGAGCATATAAATATGGGCATACCTTAAATATTGATAAAAAAAAGTTTGTTCTTGACATGTTAAATTTTAGGATCAAATACTGATTGCGCTCCACTAATTCTCATTATTTAGAGATTGGGTTTATTGATTTTCGTATTAGTGGTTTGAGTTTAAAATTCTCAATTAACCTACTTTTTTCACTAAAAAAAACTATTTTACCTAGGAACAGATTAATATACATTACTCTATTTATACACTATACATTTTTACCAGTGATCTAAAAAGCGCGCCTAGCTTAAGACTTAGGAGAAAAGCTCCGCCTTAACCCTTTCACGCTTTATTCTTTGTAAAAGGCTTAAGACGCACTTTTAAAAAAAATGCTTTAGTGAAACGATATCACATTTTTAAGACTTTTTAAAAAAAAAACGGACCAGTATCTCATTCAAAACAATCAAAAGACAAATGGTGTCTCAAACCTCTCTCTCTCTCATCCAAAAAAATGCGTGTTTTTTCCTTTTTTTTCTTAGTATTTAAAATAATAGTATTTTAGTGTGCATATTTCAAACATATTTTAAGGTAAGTACGATTTTAGTATTTTTAATAGCGTTGTTTTAGTTAAAAATGTTAAAATATATTAAAAAAATGCCTAAGCGCCTTTTCAAGCTTTTTTACGCCTAAGGCCCGCCTAGGCTTCTAAGGATTAAGGCTTGACCTTCACGCCTCGGTCATGCCCCGCGTTTTTTAGAACCTTATATATATATATATATATATATATATATATATATATATATATATATATATATATATATATATACACCCCGCCTAATAAAATACCGGGCGATCACTCCTGTACCAAATTAAAACAGGAGTCGCATATGGTTCATTCTTAGCATCACTGTCGAAAACAAAATTAATTACTAATAACCTATTAGGCTGGCGTCAAAATTTTATTTAACTAATCTTTTTAAACAAACTAACTAAGTAAAACCATCGCACAGTTTAAATAAATGAAACTGAAGATTTGTAGGATGAAATTTAAACTCACACTCACATCGAAAGTTTATCAAAGACTTAACCTTAAAGTTAGATCCAAGTTTAGTTCCATATAAGTGTAATCAGATCATTGAAATCCATTTAAAATCCTTTGATTTCAATTGAAACTTAACAAGATGTGAAATTTACACCTAGATTTAATTCGATCCAAAATTAAGTTAATTTGTGATTATGTGAGATCTAGCCAAATTTGTTCAATTTAATTGCAATTATGTGAAATCTAAATATCTATCAACCTAAATAAATTATAGATGTGAAATTATGTGAGGTTGTGAATTAAAAAAAATGCGAAAATGATCACAACACAAAGCTCTATGAGGAAGCACCAACTAGGGGAAAAAACTCATGATGCTACAAGTAATCCATTAGAAAAGTGAAGATGTTTGAAGAGACGAGAGAGCTACCTAATTGAGTTCCTATAAAAGGTTTCACAATGCACCAATACTCAATACTCCACCCAATATAACGACTCACATTCAAATATCCTTTGTATGTTGATGAGAATTCACTCCAATTAGCTTACACACATCCAATTTGAAGAAAACGACTTCAAATTGTTAGATCTTCCGCTTTGTTTACTTCTCAATTGAAGATATTCAATGGAAAGGGATGCAGGATAGGTTTTTAAGGATAACATGATGAATCACTCCAAAATCTCTCATAAAATATTTTTATCGAAATGAGGAAAAAAATAAATCTCATCTAGGGTTTTTAGAGAGAGAAAGAGAAGATCTTAGATCCAAAACATTTGTCAAAGGGAATTAAGAGTTCTAATTGAAAGATGGAGGCTAAAAGGTTTTTATACCTAAAAGTTTCATTTTCCCTCTTCTACTCAATCCGTGCGCATGAAACCCGCTTTATCGACATGATAAACATGGGCAATGAGGGTTGTCTTCGTGATACTAAGGTGTTAGGAGTCCAATCTTGACCAATCTTATTTTTGGCATTTGTTTGATCCTGAATGCGGGCGATATTCGATCGTGGTCCATGATATGCTCGAAAAGACCATTGGGATTTTCAAAATTTGATAGGACAAGGTTCTAAACGATCCCTCTCCTCATTTCGTCCACTGTCCTATTGGGATAACAGCCTTCGGGCTTTTCTTTTCCCTTATAATAAAGAATTTTGGCTTGGGCCCAGAAAGCACTAAAAATAACAAAAATGAAGGGGTATATATATATATATATATATATATATATATATATATATATATATATATATATATATACACACACACACACACATATAGAGAGAAGAGAGAGAGAGAGAGAGAGAGAGAGAGAGAGAGAGAGAGAGAGAGAGAATTTTAGGGCGCCTAAAGTTCCTCATATTTTATTGGCCTAAGGATGCCGCCATGTGCACCTTATCCTTAGTTGTTTCTTGAAACACATACTCATTTGTTAAGTTTTCCAATAAAACATAATCCACATAACATTAGTCTTTTACCTAGTTGTTACCTATGGGCTCTTCTCCACTAGCCGATGACAATTTTAATTGCAACTAGAAAGAGTCAATACAAATTTCATGACAAGTTATCAAAACCATTATAATAACCGGTTCAAGTAATAACTATTTTAAAGCATAACAAATAAGTGATTCTCGTAGTTTTAACACTTGTGTAACTACTTAGTCCTTCTTAACTCCCCTTAAATAATGTATTATCACCACTTTCACTAGAGGCAATTGTGATAATTTGAAAACATAAAATCATCCTTGAAATTGAGAAATAATATAAGAATGGGGCGTTTCTCTGTCATTCTTAGTGTCTCAGGAACTTGTACGAGGAGAAATATTTTATGCAGGGACTTAATGGGTTGAAGTATTTTTCAACAATTGTAGCGGTTTCTACCATGATAGCTTTCTCTCTTCCCGGAGGAGATCGTTGGACGATCATAACTTGGATTTCATCTACAATTGCAATGATATTTGGTATATATTGGGACCTTGTTTTGGATTTGGGTCTTCTTTAACGAAATTCCAAGAATCGTTGGTCCAGGGACAAACTCCTTATCCCTTGTAAAAGTATATATTTTGGAGCTAGGGTGAGTAGTCAAAATACTTTAATTTTGACATTATTTTTATTTTATGTTTCAAATAGTTTTAAGTTATAATATGGATCTTTAACAACACCCAAGTCTTGAATGTCTTGTTGAGGTTCGCATGGCTGCAAACAGTGTTAAGGCTCCAGGTTTCTTTCTTACATAGAGAGGCCTTAATTGCGCTTGTAGCGTGCCTCGAAATCATTCGTCATGGCATATGGAATTTCTTCTGGTAAATCTTTTAATATAATCCCTTTGTTTTAAAGTAAGATTACATTGTTTCTTTTTTGGGCATTCCAAATTAAGAGTTCAATTTCTCTATTTGGACAAAATCAACGGGCCACATTTCATGATATTGAACAAATGTCGATCTTGGCTATTGATTTGGTGTATCCTTATTTAGACAAAAAATAGATAGGACTGACGGAGTATACAACTACATTTTCAATTGTCTACTTATAGAATCTTTTATTTTTTTGGCCTAAGTACCTAATAACAATATGGTGAGATTACATGGTTTGGTTTGTAGATTAAATAAATTTTTATAAGGATTTTATTTTGGGTGTTCTTGTTTGATCATGTTGGATAAGGAGCACCTGAATAATGTTGGCAGGTACCGTGCCTTTATGTTAGTGCTGCTTCCTTTTAATTATGTGCCCCTCCAAAGTCATAAAACTATAGATATAACTATTTTTTGATTGATTCCTTTGCTTTTTCCATGAGAAGTTATTACAGTAAAATAACATTTGATTACTAGGATGCTTTATTTCTTTTTATTTTTTCAATTGAATATAAGGAATGTATTTGACAATTTTTATAATAAATATGATAATTTTTTAAATCACTTGCATCTATAATATGTCAAACATTTCATGCAATACATACCAATAATTTCAAAATGAATTTGTAAAACGTATTGATTTTAGTTGTGTTTGTGTCTTATTGGAATTTTTTAATTTTTGCAATAAAAATAGAAAAAATTATTTAAGTAGAATATAAAATATTATATAATTTTGGTGTAAAATCTAATTTATTTATGAAATTTAAAGTAGACGCTTTATGGTTCCATCGAATATAAGTTTGTTTATTCCAACAAATTATGTTACACATAATTAGTCAACCATGAGGAAGAATCTGAAAATGACTTTTAAAGTAACTACGTGTGCACAGATGCACTGCACGTGATACGTTAGGTTAGAGAAAAACTGAGTGTTAAAACAAAATACATGAAATAATATATATATATATATATATATATATATATATATATATATATATATATATATATATATATATGTATATATATATATATGTATATATATATATATATATGTATATATATATATATATATATATATATATATGCCATGTTATATAAAACATCTTCCAAACTAATGCATATATCTTAATAACATATAAGATATAATAAGCAAAAAATTTATAAGTTCTCATCAAATAAAAATTTAAAAATCTACCCACTAATGTTTAAAGACATTAATTTCCTTATACTATAACCAAAATCATAAAATACTTGTGGTTGATGCTACAAAAACGTACAACTAATAGTTGGAAAAATAGAAATATTTTGGCTTTGCGTCTTATTTAATATTTATTTAGACATAACTTTGACGATTTCAAAAGTCAAACTTAGCCCTTTAACTATTTCAAAAGTCAAACTTTGACGATGTAAAAAGTCAAACTGATCCATTCCTCATGCGCACTGAAATATCATTAGAACCTCTCGTTGGAAGAGTCATTTAGAAAAAAGAGCAATCTTGTTCTTACGAATGAGCAAGGATGTAAGGAAAAAGCCTTACCCCTAAAGAGGGAAGTTCAGTATTTGACTTCCCGAGTCCAACATTTGACTTCCCAAAGGACGATAGGTTTGTATGTTATTTTCGTCTTGTGGGAATGAATGGTTTGTGATATGATTCGTCGCGATTAGCAACTCGATCTAGGGTGTGTGGATAGTTTAGTATCTAGTGAGAAAATTTGGGAGGATTCCCATACTTCAAAGCATGTGACATAGGTTCATCCGTTATAAACCATAGTTCGTTTCATGCGAATGGGATTTTCTCGAAACGGTTATTTTTTTATTCTGATTCGTTGTGTTCTTTCAGTTCCAGTAGTTGAGGATTTTATTCCTACAATTCTGATGGTTGAGGATAGTGTCCTTTTAATTTTGACAGTTAGGTATTGTTCCACGTTGACATTTTGGTTATAGCGCAGCTTGGCTCAGTAACAGCACAGATGGATCTAGTTTGGTCATTGCATCTTGGCAACTGGGTGCGCCCTTATTTGAAATATTCCATTATTTGTACAAGTTTTATATACGTGTGGTTGTGCTTTATGCTGCATGGTTTGATCGTAGTATCCATTTTTTATAAAACAAACGACCTTATGGATCGTTCAACATGGCAATTGACAGCTCTGGTTGCAAATAGTAGGGTGATGATTTGAGGACATCGTATAAACTTCGAACTAGAGGAAATATAGCGCATAATGTTGTTTTTCCACACTGAGGTGATAGGTGTAATACTCGGGTGAGAATTCCATAGTTAGATGATTAGAACGATCCTAGGTTCATGGAAGGATCTTGTGGTAGGTGTTAGTCAGACGCACAATTCGTGACATGATTGGTATGTCTCTCCACGGAGCGAGCGACTAACTGGGCAAGAATAGTTTCAGGCTTAACTAAAATCACATGGTTAGGAAGACCCGAGCATTTGAGGGAACCGAATATGTCGTCTAAAGATCGAAACAATTTATGATGATGGATTGGGTGTTAGCTGTATGTAATTTTTCTCTTGGGTGAGTGTCGATCACTTGAGAGCGTTGCCCCGATTGAAGCACCGGTATGCTTGGGTGTCATCGAATAAGCCTTAGGACTTGATTGAGCGTGATCATCGAGTAAGTGGAGACTCGAAGACTATTATACAAATTTGATGGCTATCCGGATGGTGAGCGTTAGAACATGTCGCATGTCGAGTTCTTTGGTGACAACCCCTTTTGAAAGGGTGTATGATGACTTTTTAGTGATTGAGGATTTCGATGACCTAGCCATAAAATATTCCTATGACTTAGAATAAGAGTTGATAACCCTGGGAATTTGAGGGAGTGATGGTTCAATAATTTTGAGGGTGAAATTCCCTAAGGAGGGAATAATGTAATACTCGTGACTCCGATTGTATCTCTTTCCTTGTAAAGTTGTAATTATTTATGAATAATGAGATCTGATCATCGTTGCAGTCTTCATACTTATTGAATCACAGTTTTAATAACGTAAAGTTTGAACCTTGGAAAACAGAAGTCGTTTGAATGAGGTTCGAGCAAGACTTATGACGACATGAGTTTGATCCATTCCTCATGCGCACTAAAATATAGTAAAAACATCTCATTGGAAGTGTCATTCGAAAGAATGAGCAATATCGTTCAAACGAGACTTAAAAGTCGTTCGAACGAACGGACTTGAATTTGGTCCTTTCGAGTGTCGTTGCGTGCTATCGAGTTTTAGGCCCTTAGATATGCATCTGATGATTTAAAACGTGTATAACATGTAGGGGAGTAAGTTTTTAATGCATTTGTGGGTTCCTTTGGGGTTATAAGAAGAGAGAGTGGGTAGTTTTCCTCTCCACCATTGTTTCAACATTTCTCTCTCTCTCCCCCCCCCTCTCTCTCTCTCTCTCTCTCTCTCTCTCTCTAACTTCAAGAGTTCACCTCCCTTTCCCAAGCATTTACCTCTATATATAAACCTTTCCACCAATTTGAAACACCATTACACACCACTTCCAAGATTTATCTATCATCTTCAATCTTTTATTGAGGGTGGAAGTAGCTAGAGCTAAAGCTTGTACGAGGAACGTTGGTGTTATTTTGAAGAGATTTTGGAGTATTTGGAGCTAGTAACTTCCATCTTCGTCCTCATAGTTGTCTTCTTTTCAAACTATAAGAAGAAATATATAAGTAAGTATGGAGTTTGGAGGGGATTTTCCTGGAACATTCAAGTAGATAAGTTTGGTGGAGCTAGACAACCATTTTAAGGCCACCTTTGGAGGTAGGAGGTTGCCATATCATTCTACATTCATCCTATTATTTTGTTCTTTGAGGTGGAAAAACTATACTCTTAGCTTAAGAACTATATTTTATATATTATTGGTCTTGTAGCTAGAGCTTGTTAGAGTAGAATGCATATATGATTAAGAAGGTAATTTCTTAAAGTTTTGTGAAAGAAAAAGATGATTTATGAAATATCCCAAAAGTTTGGAGAAAAATGATATATTTCAAGAAATCTTGATATCTAAACATTTTGTGGAATAAAATGTTTGAAATGATATAACATTTTATGGAAGAAAATATTTTATGAACAAATATCTTAAAGTTTTCTCGTGAAAATTGGAATTTTTATATTTATATACATTTACTCAAGTTTTGAAGAAATAAAAATGTCTTTTAACTTGAAAGGCATGTTTACGCCATTATTGTGAAATTTCTATAATGGACCTTATGTTAGACCCATTTAATAGGATTTTTCAACTTAAAATCCATCTTCTCATGTACATAAACCTGTAGTATTTTGATGAAGAACATATAAACAAGTTTAATGTGGATTTTAGTGGGTTTAAACATGAAATAAAGAAAATTGAAATTTCATCCTTTAAGGTGTGTTAAAAGGTGTGAAAAATGTGATAAATGGACATTTAAGACTAAATGTGAAATAAAGAAAAAATGGTATTTTCTTGTGAAGTAGTCTCCAAAGGGAAAAAGGAATTTTCTTAGTAAAGAAAATAATGAAATAAAGAGATTTTCAACTTGAGATGTATGTTACTCCAAAGTGTTAAATAAGTGTTAACGATTTAAAAATGTTTAAGAAGTTAGTGTGTGTAACTTAATAATATTTTAGGAAAATAACACTTGAAAATGGAGGAAACGACAAGTTTGGAAATAAATGGTAAAATCGTAATTTTACGTAAAGAGAAACATTTTTATGAAATAAAAATATTGGAAAAGGGGTTACATAAAATGGTCCTAATTGAAAGTATTTATTGGGATAAAAGGACAAGAAATGATGATTTTACCGTGTAACACAAGTTAGGGGTGATCCCCCGGGTTTTGGCTTCGACTGGTAAAGAAAAGTGTGATAATCGGGACATTTGAAAAATGTTAAAAAATATAAATATGGACTTGGATGACACCTTAAATAATTAAGGAGGGCCCGGAGCCCTAGGGTGAATGACCCAAAATCACTGGCCAGAGAATATGGTAGCGTAGCCGGTGATGTGGAGCCCGTTGAGGTATGCAGATACTTGGAGGAATCCCAGAAAAGATATTAAGAAAAGCGGAACACATCAAGAAATGGGTTGTGTGGTGAATATAATAAAAGATGACCTAACTTTAATCAAATTGATAAATGTTCCGGTTGAAAAATAATGTCGGAAAGCAATGTGAGAAATCTATTAATGTCCCTGAAGTAAAAAAAATGGTAAGTGAAGTGATTAAATGGATAATTAAGCAACCTAATGAGGTTTAATACATAATTATAACAAGAGGGTGTTTATGAAAGGATTTCAAAGAAAAATAAGTATTTTCTAACATGGTGCTTGCGTGTGTTGAAGGGTGATTTTCAATGAAAATACTGAGGTAAATTTGGTATGAGAAAAGTGGTAATTTCAATGACCGAAATGCTTTTCCTTAAGAAAAGGGTTTTGTTTAAAGTATTTAACTGGGTGTGTTAAATCAAGAAATAAATTTCAAGTCATGTAAGAAGAGGTTCTTTATAAGATTAAGGAGATTTAATTCGAAGAGGTAACTTCATCTGAATCAAAACGGTTTCATGCATTAAGTATATGTATGTACATATATACATAAAGTAGTTTCACGTGAACGTAGATATAACATGTTTGAGTCTCTTTTCTTCTATTCTATTCTATATTGCATTGTTGTATTTTTCCAATGGGCATTCGTCTCATTCCCTCGCCTTTGTTATGACAGGTTGTGTGCGGTTTCATATTTTGAGAGCGCTATATGGATAAGTATATTTTTTTATGTTAGTATCTCTACATGCTTGGATTTCGGTACCACTTCCCAAGAATCCGTCACGTAGTTTGATATAGATCAAAATCGCATGCTGAATAAGTGAAATGTTAATTGAGTAAAACTAGACTAGAAACATTATGTAGGTTGTTTCATTGCACTTCACACCTAATGCTTGTGTCGTACCGGGTTGACTACGGGTAATCCATAAATCAAGATCGGGGCATTACAAAATGGTATTGGATCTTTAGGTTCAAGGTTCCTTTCGGGAGTGACGTGGTGAGGTTGGTAGTGGATTTATCGACGTCGGTGTTGGTTTTGGTCAGTCACGCTAAATTGGTGATCGTTCTGGTTCGTGTTCGTGATGTTGGAGTCAAGGAGATTAGCACGACAATTAATTCATTGTCAATTGACATGTGGCCAAGTTAGTTTTCATTTATCACTTTTGCGCTTTTGATTTAGAGATGTTAATAATTTGCGAGTGTCTGTGCGAGTCGATAGTGGCAACATCGTGTTTTTTAGTGTGAAGTTCTTGTATGTTTAACACTTGATGATGTGAGAGGTTAATTAAGATATAAATAAAGATAATTAACATCCATTGAGTTAGGGACATGAATTGTGTGATGTAAATTGTGGAGATTTAGTGACTAGAGTGTCATGCCTAAGCGGTATTCATTTGTGATAAGGATACATTAAGCTCCTGGATGCAGTATTTACAGGTAGCTAATGCTAATAATGTGATTAGGCGAACTTGATCCTTGGGGTAATTTCATATCATAAGTAATAATAATTCGATAGGTATTGTTGATACCAAATTTAGTCTGCTGACATGGCCCAATTGAATGAAGACGCGTGGCAATCTACATGGAAACAACAAACACTTCCGAGGAACTCAGACGGTCCGAGGAACCACACTGCAACGAGGAACACTGCTTCCCCAAGGAACCCAGATGCTCCGAGGAACAAGAACTCTCCGAGGAGCTCTTGAATATCGAGCAGCTTAGGCGGTCCGAGCAACTTAGGCGGTCCGAGCTGCACATCGAACAAAGCATTAATAGAAGGATGACCAACAGTTTGACTGTTCATTAAATGCTTATCATTCAGATGTATACGCTTAAGGGGCATTTAATATATTACCCTTTCACATGTACAACATTGAATGTATTACCCTTTCACATTACAGCCTCAGGGATATAAATACATTGTACAATCCTCATTGTAAGGGGACCGAAATTTCTTGATAGAACTTGTAATCGAGAATTCCCAAACATTCAGCAATAACATAACAGTGGACGTAGGCCATTCTTATAAGGCTGAACCACTTTAAAATCTTTATCTCATTTATTTATCTGTGATTGAATAATTAGATACGATCTAATTTTTTACATCAACAGATTGGCGCCGTCTGTGGGAAACGACTGGTAATATCGTTTTTCATAAAAAATAATTCATCACAAATGGCTGATATTCCAGAATCCAGCAATCGAAACGCTGGAAGCCCTCCAAATCCATCTGCTCCGCCAAATATTCCAGATCTGGATGGAAGAATGACAAATCTGGCTCAGGGCCAGACCGTCATGCAAGAAACTATGCGACAGCTCATACAAACCCTCCATGGCGGTGCACCAACCCATTCAGGGTTGCGAAGTATTCAAAGAAATACCCTTGCACCTTCTTCGCGTACTAGGGGTACCGATTCATATCGCAATGAGGAGTCTGAAGACTTTTCTTATCAACCTGGACGAACTTCGTCAGTGCGAGCCACAGATACTGAACAACGTATCACTCTTTCTCCATAAAGGACTAGTGCGCTAGAGAGGTTAAACAGGGTATCACCTTTCAATCGATTAGGACCTAGAAGGAGTCGAAGTCCTCCTCAAGTCACATCGAGAAGTTTTCGACGACCATCAGATTTAAGGGAAGGATCTGCCCAGTCGCGACCAGCTGCTCGTCAAGATAGATCCCAGGAAGCCACTTCAACGCGATCAATTGCTCGAACCAACAGGCCCGAGGAAGGAAATGATGCGTGGAAAGGCTCTATTCAGAGGCTGGAGGATAGATTAAGGGAAATGGCTAAAGCCAAGAACCCTCTACAACGAACATTTGTTCGAGGAACACCTTTTGTCCAGGCCATTGTAGATTTTCCAACACCATCAAAGTTCAAAGCACCTGTTGTGACCCCCAAATATGATGAAAAGACTGACTCTGTCCTTCATATAGAACAATACCAAGCTGTAGCCAACATTTATGCTGTTCCAGATGAGATGAGATGCAGGGCATTCTCGGGAACTCTTACCGGATCTGCTCAAATATGGTATAATAATCTTCCTCGGGGTAAGATCTCAACTTTTCTTCAACTGTCCGAGTTATTCATTAGGAATTTCTGTTTTGGGGCAAAGCCAGTTAAACGAGTAGGGCATTTGTTAAGTGTTAGACAAAAAGCTGGTGAGAGTACCAGAGATTATATAACTCGTTTTAATAACGAGAAACTCGAAGTCATTGATTATGAGGAGAAGACAACTATTACCGCCTTGATGAGTGGACTACTGCCTAATAAGTTGTACTACACTTTGGCCAAAGATCCACCTAGAACCATGTCAGAGCTGATGGGAAAAGCGTCCAAGATTATGAATGCCGAGGAGGCTATGGCTACGAAGAAGAACATGGATGCCAAAGAAACCAAGGTGGAAGGTGATAAAGCTAAGAAGAAAGAGCATAAGAACAATGGTAATGACAAACATTCAAAAACTAGGTCGGTATGGGACGTAATGAAGAAATTCGATAATTATACTCCTTTGAAGAAGGATATCAACCATATTTTAGAAGAAATCAAGAACAACGAAGAATTAAACTGGCCAGAGAAAATGAAGGCAGACCCTGATCGGAGGAATAAAGCAAAGTATTGGGAGTTCCATAAAGATCATGGCCATATAACCAAAAATTTCATAGCTCTTTAGAATGAGATTGAAACACTCATCAGACGAGGAAAACTGGCAAAGTATGTTGATCATGGAAACGAAAGAAGAAACAACGACCGAACAAGAGATATGTCTAGATCTCCTCGTCGAGAAGAGGAGAACAAGAAAAGAAACCATGAAGTTTATCTAGAAGACGATCCCAATCTTCCCAAGAGACCAAGGCAACCAGAACATGAGGTATTTTCAATACGCTTTGGGTCATTTAATTGTAATGTTATTACAGGTGGAGATGCATGAGGAGGAGACCTTACTGCCGAGAGAAAAGCTTACCTCTGTGAGGCTAAAGCTTCCTCATACATTCAACGAATAAATCTAGCTGAGGAGGATTGCCCGAGAAAGGTGAACAAAGAAAAATTGGTCATTGGTTTCTCAAAGAACGACCTTGCAGGTGTTCTATATCCTCATGATGACCCATTAGTGATCAAAATGAGGATGAAGGAGGTAATGATTTCAAGAGTATTGGTAGATAATGGTAGCTCGGCAGACATCATGTTCTACTCATGCTTCGACAGTTTAAATCTAAAGTTATCTCAACTGGAGCCTTATCATAGACCCCTCCTCGGTTTTGCTAGCGAGAAAATATTCCCACTTGGGACGATCAAGTTGGATATATTCATTGGTACGTGGACTGCTTGTCGGACAGAAAGAATACGCTTCTTTGTGATGGATAAGAATGTTCAATCATTATACAATATCATCATGGGAAGAGTAGGATTGAAGAAATTCGAGGTTGTACCATCTACAGTGCATCAGTGCCTAAAATTTCCAACAAATTTTGGAGTAGGAGTTGTGAAAGGTGACCAGAAGGTAGCTCGGGAATGCTATTATTCATCCGCCGGGCAAGAGGAACTGGAGGAATCAAGGAAAAAGACTACTACCTATCAAGTGGATGAAGGTGCCGAAATTAAAACATTGGATCCTAGAGATGAGTCGCAACTCGTAAAGGGTCAAGTGGTGGAAGCTATTGAAAACATCAGTCTGGACGACGAGCACCCTGAACGAACTACTCAAGTAGGTTCGTCGTTGGAAGCCTCACCAAAATAGGAATTGATAACTTTCCTAAGAATCAGAAAGCAAACTTTTGCGTGGAGTCATGAGGATATGCCTGGGATAGAGCCAAATTTCTTATGTCATGAACTCAATGTGAATAAGGAGATCAAGCCTGTGAAGCAGAGAAGAAGAGTATTCAGTCCCGAGAAGAATCAAGCTATACAGGAGGAAGTCGAGAAGCTCCATAAAGCTTGTTTTATTGAAGATGTTAAATATCTAAACTGGTTAGAAAATATGGTGATGGTGAAAAAGAAGAACAACAAGTGGAGGATGTGTGTAGACTTCACCGACCTCAATAAAGCATGCCCAAAGGATCACTTTTCGCTTCCCCGAATTGATCAACTAGTGGATGCTACCTCGGGACACGAGCTGCTGAGCTTCATGAATGCTTATTCTGGTTACAATCAGATTAAAATGAAACCTGAAGACAGGGAGAGTAATTCTTTCATTACCCCTAGGGGAACTTATGGTTATAATGTTATGCCTTTTGGTTTGAAAAATGCAGGTGCGACATATCAGCGGCTGATGAACAAGGTCTTCACTGAACAAGTCAGTTGCAATATGGAAGTCTATGTTGACGATATGCTGACAAAGAGCGAGAAAGCTGTTGATCGTCTAGTTGACTTAAGTCAGACTTTTGATCAACTGTATAAATATCAAATGAAGCTGAAACCGACGAAGTGCATATTTAGAGCACGAGAAGGCATGTTTCTCGGGTACATTGTCAATCAACGAGGCATTGAGGCGAATCCTGAAAAGATCAAAGCTCTATTAGGGTTGCGATCTCCAACGGCGAAGAAAGAGGTGCAAAGTCTTACAGGACGAGTAGCAGCACTCAACAGATTTGTATCGCGAGCAACTGATCGATGTCTCCCATTCTTCAAGACACTCCGAAAGACTTTTGAGTGGAGTGATGAATGTGAGAAGGCTTTTCAAGACTTGAAGAAATACTTGGGAGCACCTCCACTGTTATCCAGGCCAGTGATGGGAGAAAAAATATACTTGTATCTGGCAGTGTCCGAGAATGCAGTCAGTTCGGCATTGATAAGAGTGGAGAATAGAGTACAAAAACCAATTTACTATACAAGTAAGGCCGTCCGAGGAGCAGAGATCAGATATCCACGGCTGGAAAAGTTAGCACTGGCGCTGATTGAGGCGAGTAGGAGAATGAGGCCATACTTCACGGCTCATACTATAGTCGTATATACTGATATGTCGTTGAGGCAAGCCCTTCATAAACCAGAAAAATCAGGGAGATTGATGTACTGGGCAATAGAACTTGGTGAATATGATATAGTTTATGAACCTAGATCATCGCTAAAATGGCAAGCTGTAGCAGATTTTATAGCAGAGTTCACCTATCCTGATACCCCCGAGGAGCAAAAGTTTCTCGCTGATCAACCTGTGGATGTTACAGGATCATCAAACACAAGCTCAGACCAACTTAGGTTGGTAAAAGGGCAAGTGGATGTTACAAGATCATTAAATTCGAGCCCAGACCAACTTAGGTTGGTAAAAGGGCGAGAAAAGATGATCGACAAAGAGCAAGAAATATCAGGGGAGGATGAAAGGAAGTAATAAATATTTCATCGAGGAACTCTATCAGATCAGAAATTTGAAGACGAGTTACCTATATGGAGGCTATATGTAGATGGCTCATCTTGAACAACAGGCAGTGGGGAAGGGATCATTTTGAATAGCCCGGATGAGGTCGACATGGAATACGCCCTACGATTCAAATTCAAAGCTTCCAATAATGAGTTTGAGTATGAGGCCATGATTGCAGGTCTTAATTTGGCAAAAATTATGGAGGCGCAGCAGGTTATTATCTTCAGTGATTCTCAATTGATCATAAATCAAATGTTGGGAATATATGCAGCCAAAGGAGAATTAATGATCAAGTATCATGAAAAGGTGATGGAGTTGGTATCAGAATTTGCTACTATTTAGCTGGTTCAGAATACCAAGAATGGAGAATGCAAGAGCAGATGCCCTAGCTCGATTAGCATCAGCTACTCGTACCGAGCTACGAAGAACAATCCCAATTAAAGTTTTAGCTGGTCGGAGTATAGATGAAGATCTGACGACGAACTTTATTACCCTCGATTTAGGATCATCATGGATGGATCCCATCAGGGCATATATTGAGAAGGGAGAATTACCAATTGACAAGCTCGAAGCCAAGAAATTGAAGTTTAAAGCTGCTCGGTATGTATTAACTAATGGTATTCTATATAGACGAGGAATTATGGCAAGTTTGCAAAGATGTGTGCATCCCTCCGAGGTGAAAGAATTGATTGAAGAGATCCATGAAGGGTTCTGTGGAGCCCATGTAGCAGGTCAGACGCTTTTGCAAAGGGTGATGACGCAGGGATACTACTGGCCGACGATGAGGGCTGATTGTATAGCCTATGCCAAGAAATGTGACAAGTTCTAGCGCTTTTCCTCCATCCTAAGAACTCCACAAGAATTGTTGACACCCATCACTTCCCCTTGGCCATTTTCCATGTGGGGAATAGATTTGGTCGGGCCACTGCCAACGACCAGAGGAAGATTCAAATACCTCGTCGTCGCAGTGGATTATTTTACTAAGTGGGTAGAAGCTGAGTCTCTCATTGATATGAAGTACGACAAGGTGTACCAATTTGTTTGGAAGAACATCATTTGTCGATATGGTCTTCCTCATTCTTTCATCACAGACCATGGAACACAATTTGATAACGAGGAGTTCACTGCCTATTGTCATAAGTCAAATATTTTGAAGGTCCACTCAGCACCAGTCCATCCTCAAAGCAATGGACAAACTGAAGTGACAAACAGAACGCTACTAAATGGCTTGAAAAAAAGACTAAGTGACGCAAAAGCAAACTGGATCAACGAGTTACAGTCAGTACTGTGGGCTTACCGAACTACTCCCCGAGTAGCAATAGAGGAATCTCCATATATGCTAGCGTTTGGAAGTGAAGCTGTTATACCTGCCGAGTTGGGCCTACCAACACACAGGGTACTGAATTTCAATTCCCCTGTCAGCGACTTAATGAGAAGATTGGATTTAGACATGCTCGAGGAAGTTAGAGAAGAAGAAGCCATCAGGAATGCTGCATACCAACAACGAACAACTTTGTTCTACAATAAGAGGGTGAAGAAGTGCGATCTGAAAGAAGGAGACTATGTGCTAAAGAAAGTAATTCAAAAGCACAATAAACTGGAGGCAAACTGGCATCGACCATACCGAGTTACAGAAGTTATTCGACCAGGAACTTACCGAATAGCAACTTTGGAAGGGGAGGAGTTTAAGAATGCATGGAACGCAGAGCACCTGCGCAAGTATTATTAGTGATGTATATTCTCTCCTTTTATTGAAAGTTTTTCGGGGAATACTAGTGCTACACACTACTCGGTAAAACTCGGCAAAACTCGGACTACTCAAATTTATTCTCGAAAATGCCAACTAAGGTTGGTCGATAAACAAAAATATTCCTCCGGGAAGTAAAACTTGTATTCCTCCGGGAAGTAAAACTTGTATTCCTCCGGGAAGTAAAGCTACATGTATTCCTCCAGGAAGTAAAGCTACTTGTATTCATCCGGGAAGTAAAGATACTTGTAAAGTAAAGCTACTTGTATTCCTCCGGGAAGTAAAACTACTTGTATTCCTCCGGGAAGTAAAGCTACTTGTAAAGTAAAGCTACTTGTATTCCTCCGGGAAGTAAAACTACTTGTATTCCTCCGGGAAGTAAAACTTGTATTCCTCCGGTAAGTAAAACTTTTATTCCTACAGGAAGTAAAACTATGTGTTCCTCGGGAAGTAAAAATATTCCTAAAAATGCCAACTTATGTTGGTTAGGAAGTAAATATATTCTCGAAAATGCCAACTAAGGTTGGTTGGGAGGTACAGTTATTCCAAAAAGTGCCAAAGTTGCTCATAGAGGAAAAATCCACTAACTGTAGTTGATCGACAAGGAAAATTTACCGACCTTGGTTGGTCGAAAACATTTTCATAAAGACGAGAAAGTGATCGAGCAACATTGATACTCGTAACTTTTCACTAAATTGCTCGAGAAACAAAACATCATTTTTGTCAAATGATTACCATAAATTCAAACTACTCGACAATAAGTTGATCGACAAATAATACAATATTGTTATCTTTTTAACAGATACACATGCACAGATGTAAAATGTTACAAAACAATAGCATTCAAGATTTGCAAATGAAAGTCTTTCATTAAATCAAAAAACAAATTACATTGATAATGAAATGTATATAAATTTATTACATCAAAATTCCTACTCTATTGGTTTCTTCCCCTCTGCTTTTGAAACAGGTTCCTCGCCAGCAGGCGGATCATTTAAAGCAAGAGGAGAATTTATGAAGTTGAGATCTTTTAACATCCTCATATTCATCACGGATGGTCGATCTAGGAGATGCTCAGGATGAGATATCTCGACACTTGAATGGAGATTGTAGTCACCGAGATATTTGGAAATTAAGCATCGAGGAATGGCCCGAGCAGGGATCCAACTCATATCAAGTTTGAATGGTGGCACGGGTAGGTCGAGCAGCCCAGAATCATGGTAGTCCCACAGGTAATGACCCTGTTCGAGTTGCAGCACACCTAAGGCATTCAGCCAGCCCTGTTTGTAGCCCTCATTATTGGCATTCTGGATACGATCGTCCAAGTGGTAGAGAGCCTTGTTGTAACCAGCCATCCAGAACTCCCTGGGCTGTTTGTGGAATTAATATGTCAATCTTTCCATATGTTCGTGGATATTTTTGATGAAGAGCTCTTTATTCTCCAAGGTAGATTTCTGCGCAGAAAGCTGCTCTTGCAGGTCCTTGATCTTCTTTGACATTTCAACCAACGCCTGGTTCTTCGCCATTAATTGGAAAGCTTGGTTCTTTAAAGCAGATTGAGTCCTCTGTTCCTCGACAGGAATCCAAGCAGCTCTTGCTCATCCCCGAGGAGCTCTTTCTCATCCACGAGAAGATGTAGAAGGGCCAGCTCTCTTCAAGGTCTCCAATTCGTCCCTCAAGTTGGCGTTCTCGACCTCCAAGAACGAGAATCCCTCATCAGTCACTGGGATCAAGGCTTTTGAAGTGGAAGCTACAGACTTCAACTGCGACAACTCTCTTTGCAGGTTATTATTCTCTTGTTCTAATAATTCAGCTATTTGCCTACACTCATCGACCTCACCCCTCAGAGTTCTCTCCCGTACATCGTAAGCAGCAAAACGCTTCTCGTATCCCTTGTCGGCAACGATTTGCTGATACTTCTTTTCATACCCCTCGTGCAAGAGGGTAGTGGATTCCTTATATTGTTGTTGAAGGTCTTCAAGAGTGTCTTGGAGATCCTCAATCATATCATAATAAGCTACATTATTGGCCACCGCACGATCCAGCAGACACTTCAAGTATTGGTAGGCTTAAATTTCCTGTTCCGAAGCATCTTGGCCGAGGATGTCGACGATTTGTACTGCACTCAGATCTATGTGACCAGCCTTAAAATATTCATTGCATTGTTGCAACAGCTTTGTATCATGAGCAGACAGTAATTCCATCCTGGCCAGAAACTAGTAGAGGAAGATAAAACAGTAATCAATAATCAAAATAGAGCATGAAGAAGAGACAACAGTATGCAAAAACAAAAGTTCAAGTTTTATTATATCACAAGGTTCAGAGTTACATTGTTCATGATTACATTTGTCAAAGAAAAATAAAATAGATAGAAGTCCGAACAACTCTACAGCTTTTCCTTGTCTCCCAAAACTTTCTCGGGAGGCCAGGACGAGGAGGTAGGTTGCTCGGATGGAGCAGATAGTAGCTGGGGAAGTGCTGGAGGTTTCTCGGAGGAAGTAGCGAGCTGTTGAAGTTCCTCGTTAGCAGGCTGGATGGTTGGGGGATGATTTCCCATCACCATGGAAGACTCTTCGGAGGCAGCTTCGTCCTCTTCTTCGTCTTCAGGAGTTGGAGGGGGACCATGGATGTGTCGCTGAGAGAGTTCGGAGTTTTCATCAACCTTCATCTCCTGTAGAGCAGCGACCCACCCATCTCTAAAGTATTTAAGGCTGCCATATTCTACTTGAGACATCATGGCAGCCAAGCCTTTGTTCCACCCCTTGTCCCAGCCGGCGCTGAAAGACTTCTTCACAGCCATTTTCCTCTTTAACTTCTCCGAGGAAAGCTTCTCGGACAAAAGATTTTCAGCAGTCTTCAGTTTATTCTCAACTTCTTCCTTCTGGTGACTTACTTCGCGAAGTTGGATTAATTCTTCCTCAGCAACCTTGAGTTATTCTCAAATTCTCCAACATTTTTGAGCTTCTTGTCGAGCTCTTTATTTTTCTCCTCCAAGTCCTTTATTTTCTTCTCCAACCCCTTGGAGACTTCAACAACTTGAGCCTTCTCCTTCTCGGTGGAGGTAAGTTTCTTCTCCCAAACAGCCTTTGCAGCATCGTACTTCTGATGAGAATCTTCCAAAGACTGCCTCACGCCCATCAGAGCTTCCTCCACACCAGATGAGGAGATTGAAGCTTTAATAGCTTCATCTTTCTTCAAAATTGTGTTAAAGCAGCTCACCAACTGTGAAAAGAAAATGAAAGCAAGTCAGAGACAGATATAACAAGGGAAAGATGAAAAGTTCAAAGCAACAAGACTTACAGAAGCAATATGGCGAGCATCCAATGAGGTAACCATGTCCTCAGAAAGGTTCTCTTCAATACCTTGGATCTCGGGAATGATCCAAGTCTTCACCGAGCTCATGGCAGAGCTCGGGGGAACAAAAGTAGGAACACCAGTTCCAGTAGTTGGGGGCTGGGAGATGGTTTCAGCCAAATTGACCGAGGAGCTCTTCTTCAGCTTCCTCGGGGGAACAGGAATAGTTTTGACCAAGGAAGAACTCTTGGTCGGTGATATTACAATCACTTCTCCTGGAGCAGAAGACTTGCTCGGGACCACTTGGGGCTTCTCGGCAACCTTCACAAGAGCATCCGGAGGGGGTGCATCATTTTTCTTTGTCCCTTCTGGGACATCATGTCTACTTCTTTTTGCCTCTCCATCAGCGAGGCAGGTTTCTCGAAAAGGGTGGGAGGTCTTCTCTTCTTCATCCTTTCACTTAAAGGAATATGTGATTCAGGCGAAGAACTTGCAGAGGATGGTGTTGGTTCTACTTCGCTTATCACCGGACGAGCAGTGAAAGAGGAAGTGTAACTCTTGTACTGCAGCAGATATGAAGCTGACCTAATGTGCTCGTCAGCAACAGTTTGATGCAAACTCCAGATAAGTTTTAAGTTCCTTATATTAACGTCTGCTTCTTTTGGACACTTTCTTTTGCTATCAACTGCAAGTAAATCAAAATTAAGATATCAGTGGCACATTTTGTCAAACACAGAAGAAGCATGATTTCAAAATAAGTAAAATGAAATAAAAATATCCTATCCCATTGCCATAGGGAGGGCATCTAGGACCCTGATAAACTTCATCTTCAGATAGAGGAGCATGTTGCCAATTTTTTATAACAATCCCGTGCTCAAAATAGTCCCTATTGGCATCCGGGAGATTGACCACTAAAGCCCTATTTAAAAATCTAGTTTTTAAATAAAAAGTATTATCCCCAACAACCCATCTATAACAAAACATGATTTCTGGAATTCCTATGCAAGTTCCATGAATTTGATTTAGTCTATGAACCCCATTAACTATTCTCCATGTATTGGGGGCTATTCTTGCAAGAACCACGTCAAAGTATTGACAGAATTCCAGACATAGAGGGTTGGGAGGAAAAGAAAATCCACACTCAGCAACAAAGAGACTGGGGAACCAATGTCCCTCAGCCAAATGGAAATAGTCAGAAGGCTCAGAAAGGTCTTCCGAAATAACCCAGGAGGGAATAGAGAAATCAGAGCGAAATTTATCAATCGATTCTACAGGATAAACCGTGATGAAAGAAGGAAATAAAGAAGAAAGAAGAAGGTCTTACAAAAAAGAGTGGATCTGTTAACAACGAACGATGGAAAGGATGAACGCACAAGAGAGTAAGATAATGGAAAATTCTAAGATACAAATTTGAAAAAGTAGAAGACGATGGGATTGTCTGTGACGCTTAAATACTCTGCCTTGGGAAACGGTAAAGTTAATGATTACAAAAAGAAACGATTACGCTACCGACGGCTAGAAGGACAAAAAGTACACAGAGATCGAGGCGGTTATAAAAATTCAAAAAAGCCTGATTGTACGAATTTGGAAGGAAAAATAAATACAAAGGAAACACTCCTAAAAATCAGGAGGACCATTTAAAACTACCATATTCTGAGAAAGAATGTTCCATACTCCTCAAATTTCGAACTATGAAACATTGGGGGCTTCTGTTGATACCAAATTTAGTCTGCTGACATGGCCCAATTGAATGAAGACGCGTGGCAATCTACGTGGCAACAACAAACACTTCCGAGGAACTCAGACGCTCCGAGGAACCACACTGCAAGGAGGAACACTGCTTCCCCGAGGAATCCAAACGCTCCGAGGAATAAGAACTCTCCAAGGAAATCTTGAATATCAAGCAGCTTAGGCGGTCCGAGCAACTTAGGCGGTCCGAGCTGCACCTCGAACAAAGCATTAATAGCAGGATGACCAACAGTTTGAGTGTTCATTAAATGCTTATCATTCAGATGTATACGCTTAAGGGGCATTTAATATATTAACCTTTCACATGTACAACATTGAATGTATTACCCTTTCACATTACAGCCTCATGGCTGTAAATACATTGTACAATCCTCATTGTAAGGGGACCAGAATTTCTTGATAGAACTTGTAATCGAGAATTCTCAAACATTCAGCAATAACATAACAGTGGACGTAGGCCATTCTTATAAGGCTGAACCACTTTAAAATCTTTGTCTCATTTATTTATCTGTGATTGAATAATTAGATACGATCTAATTTTTTACATCAACAGGTATGTATAATTGTTTTGGTCATCACTTAAGGATGTGTGGTCGATGTTGATAATAAACTATGAATATAGGTAAGTGCCTTGGTAATTATCGATTGAAAGTCATATCTCGCAAGCTATGCTGAGAGTTACTGACCACTGGTAGCAAGTATGTTATGTATGTAATAATAATGGTTGAAATGATGTGGGAGTGAACCCTAGATAGTCTTCCATGATAGTGTTTTAGACTATGATGCAACTTTAAGGAATAGGATCCCTAGTAATGTCAGTGATGATGACTTAGAGTCTTTAGGTTGTGTACAACATCCATATTATGCCATAATCCTTAGTAGGGCCAGTCCGTGGTTTGACGTGTGGTTTAAGACATCAGCCATTTGGAAGAAGCTTTTCGAACCTTTATTGGATCTCGAGAAGAGATTCATAGGTTATACTTATGCTGGAATCTCGATAAAAAGGGAAATAAGATTCTTGTCTAGGTGATGTAGCCCATCCAAGCGGCCTGAGTGATGACAGAATGCGGGACAATTTTAGTATGGAAATGATATATGTACGTCCTTGGGGTGGGGGTATCCTTCGACTGATTATTTGTGGAATCATGGAGGAGTAGAACTCAGTTATTGTGACGGCTTGGTGTGTTCAATGGTTAAGGCACACCATATGTGGAGAATTTTAGGCCAGTATCTTTATGAGTACGTAATGGCCACGATGAGAATATTGGGAAATCGGTAGAGCATACCTACGGTGAGGAAATCATGGGAGATGAAATCTTGTCAAGTCCTTGGTGAAAATTATATTGGGTATGCTCAATGTCCTTGGGAAACCAATTAAGTTTGGAGTCATGGAGTGCTAATGTTTGAATTATGGTCATGTTAGAAGTCACGTGATGGTCCTAGGTTATTGGTTGAATTTTAAAGAGCTGAATAGTCTACATGCTTAGTACTGTCATTTGAATTAGCACAGATGAGTGATGTGACCTTTTGAGATAAATTAAATGCTTGTGTTGTGATTAGGCAAGATGTTTGGTCATCATAGGATGACTAGTGTGGAAAGTGTAATACTTGATTTTAAGGAGTACTACGAAATGCATTTAGGACTTGGATTGATGATCACAAATTAGAGACTTGAAATAACACCCTAGAAGGGATGTAGAAGCATGATTAGGATATCGACATATGTCGACAATATAAGTTAATATAACCCTATCAGGGAAGAGAGTAGTTCTTGGAACGTCTTGGAAAACTGGTACGAATTAGGAGATGTAGCCCTATATGATACTTACTACCCTTAGAGATCTAATGGAGATCGGTGTGGCTGTCATGTAAATCAATTTTGGGTAGAACTTGGAGATAGGCACAGTGATGACCTTTTGTTATTAGAGGTTATAATAGGGAGAGTATTTTTCTTGATTGGACACGGCCTAAAGAGACATTTGGGACATGATCATAGTATGATAATGTAGACAATGACCTAGATGTGTTAGGTTGGTCATGATTCCACGTTGCGAAGGGATATGGATAAGGTATCCATTGGCAAGGACGTTGGGTATTCATAAATCAGAGTAGTTCACGTCCGTCAAGGCTATAAGGAAGAATCTTTACCCCTAAGGAGGGAAGTCTAACGTTTGACTTCCCAAAGGACGATAAGTTTTTATATTACTTTCATCTTTTGGGGATGAATCATTTATAATTTTATTCGTCATGGTTGGTGACTCGAGCTAGGGTGTGTGTCTACTGGAGTATCCAATGAGAACATCTCAGAGGAGTTGCAGACTTCAAAGCATATGAAATAGGTTCGTTCTTTGTAAACTATAGTCCGTTGCATGAGAATGGGATTTTCTCAGAAAAGTTGTTTGATCATTCAGGTTCCAGAAGTTGAGGATTGTATTCCTACCATTCTAGTGGTCGAGGACAGTGTCTTTTCAATTTCGACAGTCTGGTATTATTCTACGTTGACAATTTGGTTATAACACATCCTGGCTTAATAAGAATACAAACGGACCTGGTATGGTCATTGCAGCTCAAAAACTAGGCGCGCTCTTATTTGAAATATTCCTTTGTTTGCACAAGTTCTGTGTACATGTGGTTGCACTTTATGCTGCATGGTTTTCTCGTAGTATTCGTTTTCCTTAAAACTAACAACCTTATGGATTGGTCGACATGTCAATTGGCAGCTCTAGTTATAAAGAGTAGGGTGATGATTTTAGTACATCATATAGTGTTGGAACTCAAGGAAATATAGTGCATAGTGTTGTTTTGACACAATGAATGGATTGGTGTAATACTCGGGTGAGTGTTCCATAGTTAGACGCTTAGAATGATCGTAGGTTCATATAAGGATATTGTGGAAGGTGTTAGTTAGGTGCACGATTCATGACTTGATTGGTATGTTAAGAATAGTATGAGTCTTAAGTGAAATCTCGTGGTCAAGAAGACCCAAGCATTCGAGGGAACCGGATATGTAGTCCTAAGATCGAAGTAATTTACGATGATGGATTGGGTATTAGTTGATGTCATTTTCTCTTGGGTGAGTGTCGATAACTTGACAACATTGCCACAATAGAGGCACTGGTATGCTTGGGTGTTAGAAAAGAAGCTTTAGGACTTGATTGAGTGTGATCATCGAGTAAGTGGAGACTCGAGGACTGTTATGTAATTTTGATGGCTATCCTGATGGTGAGCATTAGAACATATCGCATGTCGAGTTATTTGGTGATAACCCCTTGTGAAAAGGTGGCCATGAAATATTCATATGACTTAGAATAAGAGTTGATAACCCCGGGAATTTAAGGGATTGATGGGTCAATAATTTCAAGGATGAAATTCCGTAAGGAGGGAAGAATGTAATACCCGTGTCCCCGATTTTATCTCTTTCCTTATGAAGTTGTAATTATTTATGAATAATGAGATTTGATCGTCGTTGTATCCTTCGTACTCATCAAATCGCGGTTTTAATAATGCAATGTTTGAACCTAGGAAAAGAGAAGTCATTCAAACGACGGGTCATTATTGTTCCAACAGGTCGTTCGAATGAGACTTATGACGACTTGAGTTTGATCCATTCCTTGTGCACACTGAAATTTCATTAGAACCTATAGTTGGAAGTGTTGTTTGAATGAATGGGCAATATCGTTCGAACGAGACTTAAAAGTCATTCGAACGACCGAACCTATATTTGATCATTTCGAGTGCCCTTGTGTGGTTTCACGTTTTGGGACCTTAGATTGATGATATGTCGATATCTGAGTGCATATGATGAATAAATGTTTATAACATGTCTGGGAAAGAGGTTTTACTGCATTTGTGGGTTCCTTTGGGGTTATAAGAAGATAGAGAGGGTGGGTTCCCTATCCACCATTATTTGAACATTTTTTTCTCTATCTCTCTATCTAAGTTCAAGAGTTCATCCCCCTTTCCCAAGATTTTTTCTCCATAACTAAACCTTTCCACCACATTAAAACACCATTACACACCACTTCCAAGCTCCGTTAATCATCTTCAAGCTTTTATCAAGGGTGGAAGTGGGTAGAGCCAAAGCTTGTAGGAGGAACTTTAGAGTTATTTTGAATAGATTTTGGAGTCTTTGGAGATAGAAAATTTCATCTTCATCCTCTTGGTGGGAGGTTTCAATCTTCTTTTACATTCATCCTATCATTTTAGAGATTCTTTGAGACGAGAAAACTTTACTCTTAGCTTAAGAACTCTATTTTGTATATTCTTAGTTTTTTAGCTAGAGCTTGTTAGAGTAAAATGCATATATGATTAAAAATATAATATGTTAAAGCTTTGTGAAAGAAAAAGATGATTTATGAAAGATCCCAAGAGTTTTGAGAAAAATGATATATTTTAAGAAATCTTGATATCTAAGCATTTTATGGAATAAAATGTTTGAAATGATATTTCTCTTGTCGAAAACATTTTATGAACAAATGTCTTAAGGTTTTCTTGTGAAAATTGGGATTTCGTTCAAATATACATTTATTCAAGTTTTGAAGAAATAAAAATGTCTTTTCACATGAAAAGCATGTTTATGTCAATATTGTGAAATTTCGAGAATGAACCGTATGTTAGACCCATTTAATCGGATTTTTGGACTTAAAATCCATCTTCTGATGTACATAAACTTGTAGTATTTTGATGATGAACATATAAACAAGTTTAATGAGGATTTTAGCCGGGTTAAACATGAAATAAAGAAAGTAGAAATTTCAGCCTTTAAGGTGTGTTAAAAGGTGTGGAAATTATGATAAATGGACATTTATGACTATATATGGAAATAAAGGGAAAATGGTATTTTCTTGTGAAGTAGTCTCCAAAGGGTAAAAAAAGGGTTTTCTTAGTAAAGAAAGTAATGAACTAAAGAGATTTCTAACTTGAGATGTATGTTACTTCAAAGTGTTAAATAAGTGTTAATTAGTTAAAAAAAATTATGAAGTTAGTACGTGTGTAACTTAATAATGTTTTTGGGAAATAACACTCGAGAAAATGGAGGAAACGATAAGTTTCGAAACAAATGTGTGAAATTGTAATTTGACTCAAAGAGAAACATTTTTATGAAATAAAATGTTGGAAAAGGGATTACGCGGACTAAAAGAGATTTTTAGGATAAAATCAATGCAAGTGTATAAATGACAAGAATTGATTTTAAAGTGTAACTCAAGTTGGGGTGAAACCTCGGGTTTTGGCTTTGGCTGATAAACGAAAGTTTGATAATGTGGACATTTGAAAAATATTAAAAAAATATTAATATGGACTTGGATGACACACGGAATAATTAAGGAGGTTCTGGATCCCTAGGGTGAAAGACCCAAAAATACTGGCCAGAGAATATGGTAGCATAGCCGGCATTGTGGAGCCTATTAAAGTATGAAGATGATTGGAGGATTCTGAGAAAAGATAATAAGAAAAGTGGAACATCTCAAGAACTGGGTTGTGTGGGGAATATAAAAAAATATAACCTAACTTGAATGAAATTGATAAACGTTCTGGATGAAAGATAATGTGGGAAACAAATGTGAGAAATTGTCTAATGTCCATAAAATAAAAGGAATGGTAAAGTGAATTGATTAAATGGGTAATTAAGCAACCTAATGAGGTTTATCCCATAATTAATACAATAGTGTGTTTATGAAAGGATTCCAAAGAAAAATAAGTATTTTCTAACACGGTGCTTCAATGTGTTGAAAGGTGATTTTCAATGAAAATACAAAGGTAAATTTGGTATGTGCAAAGGGGTAATTTGGATGACCGAAATGATTTCCTTAAACAAAGGGTGTTTGTTTAAATTATTTAATCGGGTGTGTTAAATCAAGAAATAATTGTCAAGTCAAGTAAGAAGAGGTCTTTTATAAGATTAAGGTGAATTAAACGGAATAGGTAACGTTTTTGGAATAAAAACTGTTTCATGCTTTACAGTATATTTATGTACACATATACATAAAGTAATTGCATGTGCACGTAGATATAATGTGTTAGAGTCTCTTCTCTGCCGTTCGATTCTACATTGCATCATTGTATTTTCCATTGGGCCTTCGGCACATTCCTTCATCTTTATTATGGTAGGTTGGGCACGATTACGTATGTTGAGAGCATTGTACGGGTAAGTATCTTATATTATTTTATGTTAGTATATCTATATGCCTGGATTTCGATGCCGCTTCCCACGGGTTCCTCACGTAGTTTGATTTAAATGGAAATCGCATGCTAAACAAGTGAAATGTTAATTGAATTAAACTACAGTAAAAACATTATGTAGGTTGTTTCATTGCACTTCACACTAATGCTCGGGTCAGACTGGGTTGACCATGGGTAATATATAAATCCATCCCAGGGCGTTACATTAGGAGTAAGGCCTAGAGGAAAAATCAAATATCCTCAGGAAACATATATAAGAAGTCACTATGACTAACATCCATCTAACACAAAACTTTTTAAGCACGATGTTAGTTTGAACATTCAAATATTTCCTTCAAATAAATAAACTCAAATTGTAATCGCAAATCAAATATAATAAAAAAACATCCATCCTAGATGAGGAACCCAAACTTTTACAACTTATGAAGCATGTCGGGCCTACTTAACTTAGGCCCCATGCCTATGAAAGGTTGAATAAATAGAGAAAATTTTATTTTTCACCTTGCCGAGGTGATAAATCATGGAGACATAGATACATTTGAATGGAACTTTTCACTATGAGATAATGAGTGATAAGGGAAAAGGGAAAAGTCCAATATTTAAAGGATACTACTATTCAGTATTATAAATAATTGTAACCATCCGATTATTGGAATATAATTGGAGAGTACCAACTTAATCAAATCTCTCCCCTTTGTCGATGTAGGAAATTCTTATCGAACCACATACATCTTTGTGTTCCCTGTTCTTGTATATTTTGTAATTTTTTGCTAAAGCATTGAATTAGGCTTGTGTGATCAACTTAACCATACAAGTAAGTTATTTTCACTTACAATTGTTGTCATCTATGGTAATGCTAAAATTCGCTATTTGAATCTCACCGACCCAACCTCTATTGCTGACATTTTACCAATCAACAATTCTTTAGAGAAGCACCACAGTTCTCTTAATATATTGGTAAATGGATAGGCCTAAACATCTCTCCCTAGAGTGATATCCATCACACACTTTCAATCATGATCAATACATACAAAGAATGCCTCGGCGAATAGGAGAGAAGCTCTCAATGTAAAAAAGAAAAGAACGATCGAACAATCCAGCGTCGATTGCAGTGGATGGAGATAGAATTCCATTAAGAATAGTGTAGGCACCCAGATGTCATCCATAACCCTAGACCTCAGGCGAGCAAGTTTCCCAGTTGAGGAGGAAGTAGGTGATGGCTAAGAAAGCAACTTCCCTCGGGAAAATATAATGAATGATCCACCAAAATGAAAAATATGTAAAGAAAGATGACATATATAGTTTTATCTACAAGGATTTAGATGTGCGAGTTACTCTCATGGGAAACCAAACATCCAAAGAGTGGGTTAATAGGGCACTGGTCAACCTGATGAGGTCCCTATTTGATTAGTATTTTGAAAAGACAGAACCTCCAAAGCAATTCATCGTACCTAAATTAACGATTTACTAAGGGAAGATAGATCAAACTGATCATATTCGACCTATACCCATGCTATCATTCTATGAGTGAACAATCAGTCACTCTTGTGAAATAATTTCCCCTAATGACTAGGGGATCTCTCTAAAAAGTGGTCTAAAAAGCTTCTCATCAGATCAATTACCAGATTCAAGTTGTTTTCTGAAGCCTTTATCACCCGATTTATCACCATCAGTTCTTATCCAAAAATAATGGATGCCCTTTTCATCCTGAAGCATAAGTCTCTAGAAGCACTTAGAGAATATCCCAAAAGAAATTGGCCGGTATACACCATAGAGGATTGTATGGGCACGTTTGTTGTAACATCCTTTAAAAGTGGCCTTCCTAATGAATCCATGATTTACTAGTCACTAACAAAGGAGGGAATTTCCATTGATGGACTCATGTCGAAAATTGAGAAATATGAAAATCTAGTGGAGGTTGTCACTAGGGGTAACCAATCTATAGGTTGGCAGAAGACCAATGACACTAGACCTAAGGAACTATCATCTAAGAAAGGATCGAAAAGTCACAATGAGATTAAAATGGCTAGGGATAAAGATGATCCAACTAAAGTATATCACATAATCAATATTTTTTTTAAATAACTGATCTGTAAGATCTTGCTTAAGATAAAGGATACACATGATTTTAAATTGCCAAAGAAGATTTCATACGACCTAGCAAAGAGAAACACGATATTAAGATGCTCCTAACATAAGTATCACGGGTATAAAATTGAACATTTCAAGGATATCAAATCCCACTTGAAGGAGCTCTTTTAGGTTGGACACTTAGGCGATTACATCGAACGAAAAACCAATAAAGAGAAGGCCACAACCGAACAAATACAAGATAATGTTTTAGAAAAAATGATTAGGAACACATGTCCATCATGATTCATGGGACATCCTTTCCCAACCAGTTTAAAGTAAATGTGGTCCTAATGGATAAGAAGAAAGTAAATACATTCATGAAAGCCTTTGAGGTAGAACCTTATAGAGTAGTTACAGGGAATCATCTCTGACCTGAGGAGATGGATCACAAAAGCACATGATTTTTAGAATAAATTATTAAAAAAACCCTAAACTATAGAGGTTTTGAAGATATACCCCAATCATAAATACTGGACAAAGATCCTCCGAAACTATTAAGTTTTGAATCCTAGAACATTTTCATTGAAATTGAGTTGATAAAAGCATGATTATATGCATAAAAATTATGAAAATTTTATGCATATATTGTACGTCTCAAAATTCTATAGTTTAAAGTCTCTTTATAGAGTTTTTTTTAGATTAAGAGGCTATCTGCAATACCGCTATAGTTCAAGGGGTTTAGTGTAATTTACCCTTATTTTTGTCGAGGAAGACCTGGCAGGTTTAAGAACTCCCAACACAATATGGTGGTCACATTCTTGCTAATATCTAACTAGAGGTCGTAGGTGTCACCGGAGATGATGAATACAATATGGAGTTGAAACATACTTTCATTACAGAGTTAGCCACTGAATTTATCCCTTTAAACTATGATGTCATCGACATCTTTGTTAACGAAAATAAATCGTACAAGATAGACTTTTCGTGGGCTAGACATTGTAAGAACACAATTAATAAAGTGAAAGTATCTAGAATCCAACACATTTGTGGCATTAAGATGACTATAAATGTACGAGCACCTAAGGCTATGGAAAGTGTCTACATCCTGAAAAATGCTGCAGAAATATGCATGTATGAGGCAATATTTTTACTATGTTTTAGACTTCCATTCCATCCCTGTATCTGGGACATATTATAAAAATTAGGCATTGCCCCTTCTCAACTTGCTCCGAATTCCCAGGAGATCATCCTCGGATTAATTTTATCTTAGATGTTCGTCCACCTTGAGAACATTATTTCCACTAAGAACTTTCTAGTGTATTATCATATAAGCCCTTATAACTCAAAGCCCAAACTAGTGATAGTTTCCCAAACTTTGAATAACCATTGAAAGGTGGGTTATTTCTTAGTCAGTGCTGGTTGGGAATTTCTGGAGGGTGAGGAACAATAAAGGGTTGTTAAAATCCCTCATGAATGAGGGAAATCTCATCCTAGAAGTATTATCCTTCTAATTTTCCTTGTATTATATTTCTTTATAATTTAAAATGATGATGCTGATTCTAACCTATATTTATTCTTTCTTATAGCCAGGGTTTCTGATGGACTTAGTGTCTACACTTGGCAGTAAGTGGAGGATGTGGTCAACAAGGCCTTAAATACCTTTGAAAAACTTGCATCCCTCTCCAAGATTGAAGACCTTTAAATCATTTATTATTGCTGCCCCTTAAAGATCTTTGTATGTTATTGTATTGCATCTTTATCTCTAGTGAATTCCTCCTCTATTTATTGGTTGATAGTATTTTCTTACTAAAAATTGACAAGATGATTTCTCGCGAATGAAAAATTTCATATTTTGATTCTAGATTGATTAAAGATCAGTCTATTGTGGTCGCAACTGAGAAACAAGACAAGCTAACTGTAAAGGCTAAGGGGAAGAGAAAGGAATCTACTAGTAGTTGTATAGGGGTATTTTGGTTTTGTTACAATATTCTTGGGCGAGGGACCCCTCCACAGTCACTTCCAGATTTCAAAGATATTTGGGCGAGGGACCCCTCCAGCACCTCCTTCTAGATTTCAAAGACATTTGGGCGAAGGACCCCTCCAGCCCCTCGTTCTAGATTCCAAAGATATTTGGGCGAGGGACCCCTCCATCCCCCGTTTAGATTCCAAAGAAATTTGGGCGAAGGACCCGTATGGTCCATACGTCCATAATTTAAAGACATTTGGGTGAGGGACCCCTCCAGCCCCCTTCCAGATTCCAAAGACATTTGGGCGAGCAATCCCTACAGCCCCTCCTATCAGTTCCAAATCTAGTTTAAGGACCCCTCCCCCACCTCCTTCCAATTCTCAAGAAAATATAACTTGGATGAGGGACTCCCCCTTACTAAAGCCAATTGAAATGAAATCTGGGAGATGGAGTCCATAAATGAGGGACCCCTCTGCCATGGCTAGCTAAAATATAAAATCTAGTGAGGAAGTCCACAGTGAAGGACTCCTCTAGAAAATGTTCAAACAATATTTCTTTTATAGTGAGAGGGTAAAAGTAGTGACACAAAGAACAAAATTGGCCAAGATGAGGGGGTTTACCATGAACAACCCCTTATTATGAAAAAGTTATTATTTCATTGAACAAAAGTACTAAAACTTACTTTCTTGTATAGGTATCCTAGTTAAGTAGATATGGCTCAAATAGACCGGTTGGGATCTCTTGAGAGTTTTGGCTTGGTTACTGAGTAACATGGTTTTTTTAGCAAGCTCAATCACTTAGAACTTTAAGATAGAGAGAATACTAGTAGATAGACCCTAGGAGTCACTCAAGTCCTTACACAGCTCATACTTATAGTCAAAACTGAAGTGAGTAGCCGAAGGGCTGCTCGGAAGAGCTGAAACTTTTTTATAATATGATTTTAGAAAGGGTGGTCCTCTAGGCCACTCTCAAGTTTACAAATTTTGTACAACAAGCTACCATTTTCACCAAAAGGGTTGTTCATCTTCTTAAAGGAGGTGGTTATAACTTTGGTTCCATTTTCACCAAAAAGGAAGGTTTTACCAGGTGCTGCTGTAGAAACTCTTGAATACTTTGGAGGCAGAGTTCATTGAAGTAGGTCACGCATCACCCGTTTCAGTATCTTATGAGACCCCATCCACACTACCCTCCTACATTGGCGACTCCATTGGGGAGGTATCCTCAATTTCATGGACAAAGAAGGTTTTAATGTTTCTAAAATCATATTTTTACATACACTCGACTTAGGAATGGAGATCAAAGTGATCAGACCACCCAAGATGAGGTGATGGTGATTGGAGCTAGAGTGCATGTTCCTCAGGGAGGGAAGACCAGTACAGTAGGAGCATCTCCAATGGAAGGTATGAATCTGATGAATATGTTTTTTGAGTTTCTGAAAAAAAAATAACTTGGACTTGGCAAACTCGAGCCAAAGTTGTGTAACACCAAAAGCAGCCCCCTATGGATGGTAAGCCACTGCAGCAGCAGCAACAACAGTAGAGATGGATCCACCACGAAAGGTAGTGCCAGATCAAGTTGAGACACTGTTGAGCTCACCAGTAGCAAATAATATAGGTTTGGAGGAATATCCCTCCAAGGCTATTACCATAAAAGAAGTGAAGAAGTTTATGTGCTCCTCTCTGAGGGAAACTTCTCATCTATTGCATAATCCCTACCCGAAAAGTGTGAATGATAAGCCATACCCAGAGGAGTATGTTCCACCAAAATTTATCAAGTTCAATGGCAAAGGAGAAAATCCAAGGGAGCATGTGAAATGATTTGTTGAGTACCTAGGGGTGCATGGAAATGACAAAAAATTGAACTTAAGGGAGTTATCCAAGACCCTCACGAGGAAGTCTTACACATGGTACTCCCACTTGGCATGCAACAACAACCCCACATGCGAGGAAATGCATAGGCAGTTCCTTCAAAAGTTTTTCATAGTAGAGGATGAGTTCACATTGAGACACCTGGCTCATGAGGTGCATATCCTGGTGAAAATCTAATGCAATATATTAAGTGTTTTTGTGAAAGGGCACTAGATGTGCACGAGGATGTTTCAGAAGAAAGGCTACTACAAATATGTGTTAAGTAGCTCTTGGAAGAATATAACATCAACCTGTTCAATAAGACCCTAGATAGGACTTTTAGAGAGTTTACTAGGGCTGCCAGTAATATAGCCATAATAATCAAGTTTAGGTCCTCAAGTTGGAGGATGCAAGTGCCATTGAATTTCGGAAGATTTAAAGTCTTGAGGAGGCAAGAAGTTAATTATGTAGATGAAGGTTAAAAGGGCAAGGAGGAAGCCCCGAATCCAAAGGAAACAACCCCGCTAACAAGAGGAAGTTTGTAGAGGAGGCCCCACCACCACTGCCTTGCAGCGTAGTGGAAGAAATGGACTGTTATTGTACATTAATACGAGAGGGGGTGGAAAGTCCCCCTCATTTGAATGTGGAAATCCCCACAGCAGCAGACAAAGATAATCCCAAATATCGTGAGTTACATCAGAGGGTGCAACACTCCACTAAAGATAGTTACTACCTAAGGGGGATCATTGGCGACGAGGTGGCCAGTGGTACTTTGAAAATACCCCCTATAGATGTAAAAAAGAACCCACTTCCAGCGCATCATTATGGCACTGCCATTATGGTTGTAGCGTATGATGAAGCGATCACTCGATACCTGATGGAATAGCAAGGCAACAAGAAAATATGTGAAGAGCTAGAAGGACTAGGACTGAGAAGTTAACAGAGAATTGATAAGGAGAAGAGACGTGATGAGGGGTTCTTTAATCCTGATCAAGTAGAAGCTAAAAATGAGGGGGTTGGGCAAGTGAACCCCTAGAAGGCAAGGTAGATGTTATCCTTTCTTTGGATGAAGGAGGGACATCCGAGGCAGAGTGTGTCTGCAATGCTCAAACTTATGAAGTGGACCTGGACTCCTAGTGCGAACCCATAAAAAGAAGTCCCAAGTTCAAATGGTTCTTTGACGAGATAGGAGTAAAATATGACACCAGGGTAGTCATCATAAGGAATGTTTTTAAATTATTGTAGTAGTGTGGGGACTCCTCACTAAATTGGCAAAGACCCATTGGATGGTTGATTAAAAGATACACCTCTGAAGTATACTTATCTGAGGCAGATAGATAAGTGCCATATTTTCACAACCGCCCACTCTATGTGACAAACATGATTAATGTAATTTTTTTCCCAGGGCATTAATGGGGGGAGCATTGATCAACATTATGACAATCGACACATTATATGAGATGGGATCTCTCAAGAAAAGATAGTTTCCATACCATTGGTAATTTCAGGGTTTGATAGCACAGTCATGCAGTCACTAGGATACGTGAACGTGGGTATCAAGATGGGGAACTTCACTTCCCACATTAAGTTTCATGTCATCAATGCGAACACAAGATACCCGCTGCTTATAGGGCGAGTGTGGATGCACACTCATGCTATAGTGCCCTCAACATATCATTAATGTGCCAAAACCAATATTACATGTTCTGAGATTATAATAAAAACAATAAAAAAGCTATTTTCGATTGAGGAGGCCCACCTGCCAGATGCAACATTTTATACTGAGCTTGATAAAGAGAGAAATAACTCAGTAAGGAAGCTAAAGGGTCTACAAGTGGTGGAAGGAGGTGCCCAACCAAGGATGTATGTACATGACTGCTTGGGGAGAGAGTGATTCCCCATATGGAAAAAGGAAAGAGGAAAGTAGAGGAGGAAGACAAGCCCTCTCACATGTAAGAAGGTGGTCCTACAGGATAGAAAAGTCATATACTGCTTATAACAGTTTGCATGGGAGGCATTATGAGGTGAGAGCGTCGACCCGACACCAAAATATTTTGTGGTGGATGAGTCCCACATCATTGAGAATATTAAGAAGCCAGAATAATCCTAGGAGTGCAAGAAAGATGGACCCATGGAGAAATTGAAAGGGCTAGAGGAATTTAACTTGCGAGTAGAAGGGAGTGAGGGTAGACCCATTCTAATTTCCAAAATTTTGAACTCAAAGCAGAAGGAAGAGCTCATCAACCTACTCAAATAATTCACTAATGTGTTTTCTTGGAAAAACTCAGAGATGCCAGGGATAGACCCAGAGGCAAGTTACCACAAATTAAATGTTCTTCCTAATGCTCTCCAAGTCAAACAAGCAACTTGTACATACAAGGCTGAGCTAAACCTAAAGATAAAAGGAAGAAGTAGATAAATTATTAGAGGTAGGGTTCATCAAACCCATTCAGTACCCTTTGTGGATCTCCAGCACTGTGTTACTGGCGAAGAAGGATAAAAGTCAAATCCAAATTTGCGTGGATTTTTGTGATTTAAACGAGGCATGTCCCAAATATGAGTTTTCGTTACTGATAATAGACAACATAGTTGATGCTACCGCGGGTCATGAAATGTATAATTTCATGGAAGGGAACATCTGCTATAATCAGATCAAGATGGACCCGGTGGATGCAGAGTAGACGACCTTCCACATGCCATTGGGAAACTTTGATTACACAGCTATGTCATTTGGATTGAAGAATGTCAGGGCCGCCTACCAATGGACCATTATGTCCATCTTCCATGATTTATTTCATGATATATTGGAATTCTATGTGAATGACCTAATGGTTATGTCCAAGAAAGAAAGCAAGCATATCAAAAGCTCAGGCGGATGTTTGAAAAATATCGCAGGTACAATACGAGAATGAATCCCTCGAAGTGTGCCTTCGGGGTCACTACATGAAAATTTTTGAAATTTTTAGTAAATCGGTAGGGGGTGCAGGTCGATGAGGAAAATAAGAAAGCCATTGTGATAATGCCACCCCCAAAGAGATAACAGCAACTCAAGAGCTTCTTAGGAAAGGTGTCCTACCAAAGAAGATTCATACCCGTAGTGGCGGAGGTGACCCACTCCTTTACCCCCCGCTGAAGGAAAAAGCTAAGTGGATTTGGGGAGAAGAACAAAAGAAGGCCTTTGAGAAGATCAAGGAAATTTTAGCCTCTCCATCTACGATGATACCACCGGAGGCTGGGGCACCTATGCTGCTCTACCTAACTTCAACAGAAAGAACTATAGGAAAACTACTCGTTCAATAAAAGGAGGGGTAGAGAAGCAAGTGTACTACTTGCCAAAGGTGATTTCAGGTACATAATCAAGATATACCAATGTTGAGAGGCACTTCCTCGCCTTGGTTTTCGTGGCCCAAAATTTTAGACACTTCCTGCTGGCCTTTACGGTTCATATTTTCACTAAGTGTGACCCTATAAAGTACCTCTTGGTGCGGACGGTCATGATAGGGAAAGAAACAAGGTGGTTCTTAATTCTGTTGGTATATGATTTGATGTGCGTGATGCCAAAAGCCATAAAAAGTCAAGAAGTAGCCGATCTATTGGCCCACTTCCCAAGTCAAAATTTTGAGCCTCCCACTAAAGAGCTGCCTGGGGAAAATTTCCAAGAATGTTTGGTAGAAGATATGGAGGAGTGGGAGATGGAGTTTGATGGCTGTAGTGCACAAGGAATAGGGGTGCATGTATTACCCTCTCAAATAACAAGGATAAGGTCACTCTCTCTTTCAAGCTAGATTTATGATAACTTGGACTTTTGTAGTATGTCGTTATTGAAGCCAAGTTAATCAAAACCTTCAAATACCTACAAAAATATAATAAACTAGAGTGTAGAGGTAAGTAAGGTATCCAATCCTAATCTAAGGATGAAACACAAAATAAATGAAGACATGTGTAGATTCATTTGCATATTATTATTTTTTTATGATTTTTCAAGGGATTATTAATTAACTAACTATACTTATTTTTTTAAATACTAATTGAGATGTAACAGCTAATAAGAAAAAAACTAACTAACTAATTGGATTCATGAGGGCTTCAAAATTCATTCCTAGAATGAGAGATTTTCCCTCATTAATCATCATCCAATACATGGACTAAACAAATAAAAGCATGTGAGGATTAAATCAATAGAAATTAAAGAGGGATAGATCAAACCCATTTGTTCTTGAATTGGAGAAACTCTTCAATTACAACCAAAATTATCTCAATTACAATCATTCACTAATATATTTTTTTTCAAAATAAAAACTACAAAATAAAAAAATAGAAACTAATTACAATATACAAAGGATGAATTCATAATGGACTCTTAAATAATGAAAGAGATTTGCTAAAAATACAAATCCTTTCATTATAAAACTATACATTAGAATTCAACCAAGGAAATAAATTCTACATCATCACTTTATATTGGGATATTTGCTAAAAATGCAAACACTCACCATAAAGGGATGGAGAAGAAGTTACTTCCAAAAGGGATGAATTCAACCACATCACTCTACATTGAGATAGTTGTTAAAAATATAAAAACTCACTATAGAGGGTTGGAGTGGAATTCATCCAAGAGATAAATTATACCAAACCACTCTATATTAATATATTTGCTAAAAATGCAAATACTCTCCATAGAGGGGTGTAGGAGAATTTATCATACAAAGTTAAAAACTGAAATGAGAATTTTCTTCAAATGCCACCAAGTCTTCAATTAATAGGTGGATTGAGGCTAGGGGTATAGTTGGAATTGGTTGGACATAATGGGTCTAAGGTGTGAGAAGGATAATTGAGGGATTGTAGAAGTGCATGTGGGAAGAGGGGTTGAAGGGTATTTTAGGAAAAAAAAGGTTAAAGTGACATTAAACACATGTGGGGTTATTATTTGGTTTTGGTTTTGTTTTATTTCGTAAATGGGTATAGAAGGTGGAGATATGGGTCTCGATTTTGGATAAGGGGCGATTTCGAACAGATCCGGGTTGCGATCGGGTAAGGCATATGGAGTTGTGGGTTGGTCAGATGAGGTAATGGGTGTGGTTGATTTGGATAAAGGCTGCTATGGGTTTAGGAGGTGATAGGGTCAGGTTAGGTTGGTTGGACTCGGGCTGAGTCCAGGTTTTGGAGATTGAATTTAGGCTCAGGTAGGTGGCTCTTTGTAGCTCCAGTTTTGAGTTGGACATGGTGGAACCTAGTTTGGAGGGTTTGTGGGTTGCGGGTTTAGAAATGGGTATGGGTTATGAAATGGGGTTTGAAGTTTAGAGTGAGAAAGAGAAAGGGGGTATAAGGTGGTGTTTGTTTGTTTGGTGGTAGAAGAGAGAGAAGAAAATTGGTGTTTTATTTTAATGGAGGAGAGAGATAGTAGGGTGGAGATGATGGTGAAGATGATGGGAGGAGAGATTGGGTGTACGTGAGGTGTATGGTTGGTAATGTGTGGGTGAATGATTATATGGGTGTGGGGATGTGTAGGGGTTTAGGGGGTGTGTGTGTTTAATTTGTGACCCTATTAAATTAAAATTAAGAATCAACTAAAAACATAAAATTAATAAAAAGAAAAAAATAAAATCTAACTAAAAATTAATATTTACAAAACTAAAAAATAACTAAACAATATAAATTCTATTAAAATTAAAAAAAATAAAATTCTAATCCTAAAAATAAAAGACTCAAAATAAAATAATACTAATAAACCTAAACTAATATAAATATTAATAAAACAAAACTAATAATCAAAACTAAAACTAAAAATCAAATAAAAATAAAACGCACACCTATATTATTTACAGACACGGACTTAGTAGAGTGTAAAATGATGCATATACTCACACTCACTAAATGGAATCTAATATATAAAACTATACTCATAAATAAATCCTAAAAATATACACAACTCAAAATAAAATATAAAATAAATTTTAGAAATTATAAATGACTCAAAAATATAAACTAATAAAATAAAACAACACACATAGGGCAATTTTAGGAAAGGCTAGGTGGTTTGGGCTCGTTTCAGAACATGCTTAGGCTTAGGAGACATGGTAAGGTTACGAGACTGGTCTTGGTCTCATTTAACTGCATCACTCCCACATTTGATGTACTTGACCACTTATTTATAGCAATTGCCTCGAATTAAGCTTGTTTGACACCGCAAATGCTTATTGACCTACAAAATAAATAAATACCAACATATGTCTGATTTTATTGAGAACTAGCGATAAAAAAGAGACTATTTGTGTATAAAATTTACACTTTTGGATTCTTATCAATTTCAAGTGCTCGAACAGTGAGGATGAGTACGAGGACCATATTCTGGGATTATTGAAGGTCATATGAAGAGGCATCAGAGTGCTGCGCATACGAGGGGACTCTAACTTGGTGGTAAAAAAATTAATGGGGAGTTTGCCCTCAAGCATGCCAACTTGGCACTATATAGATCCTTCATCTAGAAACTGTTAGGCCAATTTTTGAAAGTAACCATTGAGAGACATGCGTGAACAATGGACAGGCACCCCGACGCACTAGAAAAAATAGCCTAGACGTTAGACATGGATGAGTCAGAAGCAACCATCACGGTACGAATGAGAACAATCCCTACCACAGTGAGGTCTCTTTTTCCAAGCGATGAACTGGAAGATTGGAGGTACCTAGTTGTGAAGTAACTAGAAATAAGAGAAGGAATAATGAAAATGTTAGAACTGTCCAACTACCACCTGCTACAGGGAACACTTTATTATAAGAGCCCCGAAGGGTTCTTTTCAAAGTGTGTAGGAGAAGAAAAATCTAGAGAGAGGCTGACAACATTGCATGAGAAGCATTGCGGAGATACTGATATCCCTATTCATCATCGGTTGTAACGAGGGGGATATTATTGGCCCAGTATGAGAACAGAGGCTTCTCGTATGCAACAGGGCTATCTAAAGTGCCAAACCCAATTTGACCAGCCAACAAAAGCTAGCTTTGTAGAGACCTTTGAGGATTGGAGGCAACCATACATAACCTATTTGAAAGATGGTGAGTTACCGACAAAAAGATAAGATGAGATCTATCTTCGAAAGAGGGTGGCCCACTTTTATCTAGGTGAAGGGGAGCTCTACAAGAAGGGCTACAATGAGAAGGCATTGAAATGCATAGCTAAAGGGGATACAAAGAGGGTGCTAAAAAAATCTCATGAGCCCTCCCACATGGGAGGTGCCAAGCTAAACGATTAACTAATGGCGATGAGGTACTACTGGCCAACCATGGAGGCTAACTCCATCGGTTACGTAAAGAAGTACAGATCTTGTCAAGTACACGATAACATGGTACATGCCCCTTTAATTAGTCTATAAAGCTTAGGAGCTCCTTATCCCTTTCACACATGGGATTTTTATCTGGTGGGAAAGATCATCCTACCCTCTCGTGGAAAAGCTTTCATTATCGTGGCTACAAAATTGTACACCAAGTGGGAAGAGTCCATTCATCTAATAAGAGTGACTGCCCAAGTGATAACCCAGTTTATCAAGGAGTATATCATATGCAGGTTTGCTACACCCAAGGCGATTCTAACAGACAATAGGAAACAATTCGTATGCAAGGAGATGACACTTCTCACTAACAAGTATAAGATTGTGCACAACAACATAATTATCTCCTACCCAAAGGGAAATGGCCAAGCGGAGGCCATAAATAAGACCTTGATCAATGTGTTGAAGAAGATGCTGGAAGACATACTAGGGGAATAGGATGAGAAGTTATCCATGGTGCTATGGGTCTATCGTACTTCAAAGAGAAAACTGATCGGGTTTACCCCATTCTCACTTGTATATAGGACCGAAGCTGTCCTACTGGTAGAGTTAGTGGTACCCTCAGCTAGGGTGGCTCTAATAAACGAACTCATCCCTGATCCACGACATGTGCAGCTAGAGGCACTAGACGAGCACATAGATAAGGTAAAAGAGAAATTTAAAGTCTACAACCAACAGCTGTCCAGAGCTTATGAGAATCTAGCGAAGCCGAGAGAGTTTCAAGTGGGGGACTTGGTCCTTCGTGCATTCACTCATAACCATCGCAGCATGTCGGTATCAAAGTCCAACCCCAATTGGGAAGGCCCCTTTTTGGTAAGGGGGTAGGAAAGTTAGGGTACTGCTAGATCTCAGAGGTGTAGAGTGACTGTCTTCAATCCATAAAGTGCAAATGAATGAAGAGGTATTATGCCTATTCTTTTGTTAAAATTCATTTCTTTTAACAAGCTTGAGCAGCCTCCTTTGAAACTGGAAAGTTTTTTTCTATAAAGATGATAGAGTAGCAAAATCTTGTAAACAATACCAATACGAAAGAAATGAATATTAGTTCTTTTTTATCATTGCATGATGATTCTTGTTTTTGTTTACTTACCTACTATATAAGGTAGATGCACTAGAGGATATTTTTAAAAATACCCTCTACTAGACCACAAGAGGGTCTATAATAAAAGGAACTTTGCTCATTACACTTAGGGGGAGGGGTACATCCATCATAAAGGGTAATTATATTGAGGAAAGTCCTTAAAGACATACAAGATAAATTTTATCACAGACCAGTGGGGGGTTGTCCTCCTAATGATAATTGTTTTTTCATTATCTCACAAATAGATTTACAGCTTAGAGAACAAGTACTAGCCTCTGTTCTCAAGAAAAAAAAACTTTGCCTTACTAGTTCTCAGGAAACGTGGAGAAAGGGGTATACCCCCTCTCTAAATTTTTTTTAAGACTATTAAAGTTCTTAAGAAAAAGTGTGGAGCAAGGTCCCCGTAAACTAGGGGATATTGTAGTTAAAAAGAATCAATTATCCTTTACTCATTTCATTCGTAAAGATTTTTTTTTGAAACAGAACCCAAAGGAAGGAGAAGGCGTCACCCCCTCCAAGTTGTTCCTTATGGAAATATACAAAATATGTAAGAATACCCCCACAATTAGAGGCAACTCCAAAATAGCAACTTGCTCAGATAACATGCAAATACCCAATAGTCACACCAGGTGGAGCTAAAAAAATATAACTTTCCCAGATTAATGCAAGTACCCCATAGTATATAGGGCATTCCAAATTGACCAAGCCCTCACAAAAAATTAGAGCAGGTCATGGTAAACAGATGCTAAAAGTACAGATAGAGGCAAAGAATAAAAAAAGCACAAAGGAAGTAAAATAGTTTTTCTCATTTATAAATGACCAATTATTTACATACGAAGGAAGAAATAAAAAATGGTACAAGGCAAAAGATAGCATATCCACTAGAAATAATAAAAAGTAAGTCATCACGGGAGAGGGTGCTAGCATATGATGGACTGGCCTCCTGCACAAACTCCTCCACAAGCTTGGCCAACTCAGCCTCATCCTCTTGGTCACCAGCCTGAAGTCTATGAAGCTAGGACTGAAGCGACTCAATCTGACCCCGGATCCTAGCAGCCGCAGCCTACCACTGCTAGCTCCTATAATGCCTAGATATGTGAAGCCTCACCATCATCCGGAAAGGTATGCTAAGAAAATGATTAGCTCCAATATAAAGCCAACATAGCTGAAAATGGTAGAACTACTGCAGATCTTGAATGGCGTCGAAGAATAGTAATGTGGAAGCACTGGTCAACTCGGAGGGAGAAGTATCCAAGAAGTTTAAAATATGGCTAACAAAATCCTTCATGTTGAACATTGTAAGCTTACCAATGTGAAGCACACTCTGAGAAGTGAATGTCTCAGGATGATGCTCTAAAATTAAGATGAGAATCAAACGCTCATGTGCCCTGAAGTGCCTGAGCCGCTCGTCATGCCATAATCTGCTCATAAAAATTATGGGAGCCTTTACCTCAATATCACCACTTGAATGGAGAGACTCTATCTCTGAGGGGAGGAAAGAAGACTTCCGACACGAATCAACATTACCAGCTTAAGAAGCGGCCTCAAAACTCTAACATCCCTCGTCAGTCGCCCCAATGGATTTACCAATAAGATCTTGGAAATAGACACCCACGTTATGGAAAGGGAATGAAGAAAACAAAGTCAAGGGTCTATGATAGAAAGCTTACCCCAAATCTCAGAGGATTGAGTATGCTACCACCCATGCAAGAAGAACAAACTGGAGGAGGGATACCAAACTGAGCAAAAGAAATATCAAAGGGCAACATTCGTATGTTTACAAGTTCGAAAAAGGAAGATTATGCAACTATACAGCTAATAGTAACTTGGATATGACAGTTAAATACATGAGGAGTGCGCAATACATCACTCTCTGCCCGTTTCGTAGAACCAAGAATGGATGCCTCACTAAACTGAAAATAATGAAACAAGGGGGAAGGTGAGTGTACTTTCACAGTAAAGGCAAGAAGAAAAAGGAGAAGTAAAAAGGAGAGAAGGGTATGACAGTATAATATCTCTCTTAAAGTGATCTCTCTAGTATGTTCCACAGTTATCGAAGCGACTGCCTCACTAGCGTGGAAATAATGAAACAATGGAAAAGGTGAGCATACTTGCGAGTAAAAGAAAGAAGAAAAAGGGGAAGTAGAAAGGGGAGAAGGGTATGACAGTATAATACCTCTCTCGGTGCTATCTCCCCAATGTGTTCCATAGTTACCGGAGATATTGCAGCACTAGCCCGAGAATAAGGAAATAGGTAAGTGTTAGCAAACATTTGAATAGTATAAGAAAATTTGAAAAGTATAGCAAACCAAGTATTTACCTAGATAGCCTCGTCCGGGACACTAGCCGAAGGACCCACAGTAACAAGAATAGAACTTGTAACAGGTCCCATAGATAAGGGGACTTCAGCTATGCTGGCCTGATAACAAGATTAGAAAAGATATGAGTAAAAAGGGTGGTGCAGAAATAGCTACTCTCATATAAGAAATACATGATATCTGAGTGATTACCCCTGCAGCAATCAAGGGGGCACTATGACTGATGCTTGGGGGGATTCCTTTGCAACACTCACCGCGGGTATGGAAAATAAAGAAGCCTCTGCAAAATTAGCCTATAAATGAAGAAAAGAGATTAGTGTTAGAAAATCACTTACCTCACGAAAAAACAAGAATATAAAAAATGTTAATACTTGCAATGGAAATATTTACCGGAAGAGGCACTATGATAGGACTCTCGCTAGAAATAGCAGGGAAAAATGGCTCAACTGCAGTAAGGGATACTGGAGAAAGAGTAGCAGGAGTCACTGACGAAGTAGTGCCATAAGCCAACTGAAGATACTAAAAAAATGACTAGTCAGTGTAAGGTAGGGAAAGGAACCACAAGAAAAAGGATAAAATAATACCTGAGTCCCCGCTAAAGAGGACAAACAGAAGATGACCACCGACTTAGCAGGGATGTGGTAGTGACCTGATCATCAAAAAAGCTTTAAAACTTCCATTATCACTAATAAATTGGGAGAATAAGCCACCAGTAACTGAAGAGAAGAAGAGGCCTACGAAGTAGGCTTAACAGTGTATTGACCCATAAGGAATGAGCTGGACCAAAGGCCTACCATCCATAGAGATGGAGACCTGAGGGACAAAAATCTTCCCTAATCTGGAATAGTAATTCCAGAAAAAGGAAGAGTCTCTCTAGTGGGAGAGAGGCTAAGAAGTATAGGGACCTGAGGCAATAAAATTGACTAATTGTAAAGTAAGTAGGAACCACAATGATGAACATCAAAGGCAAAATAAAAAGAAAAGGGTGACAAGAGAATAGGCATACCTCTGAGAGTGAGGAAGCAGGGAGATCAACTTTAGAAGTGTCTGCTGCTGAAATAGCGAGAGATAAAGTAGAGGGACTGGATGACACAACCCACTAGAAGTATAAATAAATTAAAAACACAAGAGATATAATTTAAAAAGGAATAGAGAAACATGACACTTAGAGAAATCAATGAGATACTTGAACAAAACGCGAGGCCACAGAAGTGAATCTGGTTCTGGTAGGAGGCACAGATGAAAGCTGCAAGGAAGAAAGGTAACACTTATCAAGATAACTATAAGTAATGACTATCAAGGCTTTTAAAAAAGAGAGAGACAAGTTAATTTGGGGAAGGAAGAAGCGAACCTCTCTATAAAGGCATGCGGAGGACATAAGCATAGAATTCCTCATTCACTGGAAAGGAGCACGAGGAAGTGGAGGATGCGAGGGGCCACACATCTCAACAACAGTAACCTATTAAAGTGCCGCAAGGTTTTTTTTTTGTAAATGAGTCAATGATGAAAGGAAAAGAAAATTATGCAAGTAAAAGTTTAAGTAAAGAAAGACTCACTACATCAGAATTCGCAGTCTGTCTGTATGGAAGGTGTCTAGTAGAACAGCTAGTCCCTGATGAAGAATGCGTCATCTCTTCCTTACTAGAAAACTCCCTCGAAACTAATAACAAGGTAAAAGTGTCAGTTGTGTTTTCACCATGGAAGTCCAAGCCATCCCCATCATTCAAAGAAGAACTATGGTCATCGTAGGAAGGGGTGCTTCCGTAGTCAACTAGTTCCTCTTCTAATGAGTGGGAAGGGGAACTAGCATGTGAAGCCCCATGAGAGCCAGTTTCACTAAGTAAAGAAAATTCGGGTGTAGTACCTTCTGCAACTGAAATGGATGTAATGAGTGGCTCCAGGGAGGAAAATCCTAAAGCCTCATAATAACTCTCTCGAACACTCTGATAGGTCTCCTCTACTATGAGATCATCAATATCTGACTCCTGGTCCAGCGCAGAAGGAGGAACATCATCGGTATCAACCTTCTTCTTTTTCTTGGCTGCCCTGGTCTTCATAGGAAAAGGTGTGTGTGTGTGGGGGGGGGGGGGGGAGGGAGGGAGAGGGAGTAGTGGTAGTAGCAGTGATGAAATTTGACACTTCTATGTCAGGGTTTTTTCTCTTTCCCGCAGTAGAAACTTTTTCTTTTCCTTTATCCTTGGACTGGCCTTTAGACTTTGCAAGCTGTGGCTCGGGTTGTTTCGGATGGGTGGACTCATCAAAGAGTGGCTTCACTAAGATAGGAACAACTTGATTGAGAGGTTTCTTAGGTGTAGTACTGAGATGCCAAATTTCTTTATGACTTATTTTGATTAAGAAATGAGCTTTGATGTGCCTGGTGGGAATGGTCTCATGAGGAGGCCCGACCACGCAGTTTTGAACGAGAAGAACCTGCTGCTGCCAAAACAGGTCAAAGAAGGTAAATGGTCACGGGCAGGCACATATGATACACCCTAAGTGGCTCCCTCTATGGAGTATCCCCTGAAAAGTAAAATTCCTACAGGCCTCCAAATGTAACTCTGAAGGGCCACTGCTTGAGGGGTAGGAACGGGTGTGAATACCCTGGTCATAACCAAACTATCTCCTCATTAGCTCAAAATGATAGAACTTGATAGAACTCAATGCCCTGACCCAGCTCAATCAAAGAAGGAAGAAGGCCTAGTAATAACATCATCACCACGTAGATATGTGGGCAAAGAGAGACAAAATTTGCATCCAAAGGGCAATAAAAAGTTCCACTATCACCGAGGAAAGAAAGCTCGCTAAAAGTGCCAGCGAGGCATTTGCTGTAAGGGCAAAAATAAGAATCATCAACATTATCTATCAAAAACCCCAAGGGCTTATTGAGTGACTTCTTGTGCCATCTCATGATGAAATCAACACAACTGTGACAGGCCCTTGATTTCGGGCCAAAATGATCAAATAAAAAAATCCATTAGGATAAGGGAGTTGACAAAGTTGGCGACATTGTAGCAGCCACAAGATCTCTCAATGTCTACTTGGGAGAAATCTAACCAAGTATAAAGGGACCCAAGGTTCAAGGAAATAAGGGCCATAGTCCTCCCTCATGCCAACCTCACATCTAATCTGAGAAGAATCTCACGAGGAGAGTTTTCTTGCTGACTAGGGATCAAGAATCTACTCAACAAAGTAATCAGAAAAGTATCCAAGTGTGAGGGGGGAGTGAAGATTGGGACCATGCTGATTTTTGAGAACTCTACTAGAATTCTCTCCCTTGGGTGGTTGCTCAAAATATCTAAACCACTACTTCTGCCATTTAGTAAAAGTGTGATTGGTAAGACTAGTCACATTAATAGCCACATACCTCGAACACTCAGAAATGGCTGACTGTAGTTTTATTACCATCTCCTACTCAAGGGGTCCTCATAGCCACTGGTGAAAACATGCCGCCCCAAGAAAGGAAGGGCTAACAACACACAGACATCCTCCATGGTAATAGTAAACTCACCCCAACTAGTCACAAAAGTCTGAGACTCGTTGCTACAACGATAAATCAAAAGATTGAGGATGGAGCCATGTTTAGCCATATTACAAGATTTTAAACTCTCAATTGTAGTGAGAAGGCTGAGTCCCTCGAGAACAGTCTTATAAGAAGGTATGAAAAGAATATAATAAACCCAAGTGAACCACTCCTTAGGGGAACCTACCAAAGCTTTGATTTCGACATTAGAATGAGGAAAATCACCACGATCCACTGTAACTCTAAGAATGGAATCAATAAGAATAATGGAAAAAATAGTGGACTCACTTAACCACATATGGGGCTGCAAAAAAAGTTTGGCAACGAATTTTTCCTCAAACTGGGAAAGAGATGCCATAAAGTTATCATGTGGCCCAAAATATGGTGCAAGATAGTAGAGAATAAATTCCCTTCCTTGACGAGTGGGCATATAGTCCTGGTAAGATTGAGAATGAAAGGAAGTGGTCGAGAGACCCCCAACAACTATTGGTTCAGACGAGGAACCCCCGATAGCAGATGCTTTAAATGAGCAACCCCTAGTAAAATATGGTTACAATGAGGAACCCCCCAATATTTCCTCCCAACTAGGAGCCCTCAGCAACAAAGGTTCCTAATGAGGAACCCGAACGATAGGTAGTTCCAGCGAGGAACCCCTACTAACAACAACCGTCAACAAAGAACCCTCAATAGTAGATATTCCCAACAAGGAACCCCCAACCATAGGTGGTTCCAGAAAGGAACCCCCATTAACAACTGAGCCAACAAGAACCCTTCAGATATTAAGACTTTGGGTGAGGAACCCTCATGCCATACCCATTAATGAAGAACCCTTGGTAACATTAGCCCCAAAATCAAGTTCTCTGTTAATAGAAACCCTAGTTGAACTATGTTTGAAACCCACCTCTTAAATAAGGGACCCTTAGTGGCAGGGGATTTAGAAGAAGAAACCCATGATCGTGAGGAACCCAGGGTGATGTTGGACATGAAACGTGAATTAGTAAACGTTATGGCAATAGGAGAACCTTGGACGGTGGTTATAGTTGTGGCGCCAATGGCCACGACCGTAGAAATGGTAATAGTGATGGGTAAAGAACCGATGAAAATTGGAATGACAATGGAAACAACACCGGAAGAAGTTTTTGGAAATAATGAAGCCATTTGTAGTGATTTTTTTGGAAAAGCTTAAAAGAAAACTATGAAGGTTCTTTCTCGCCAGAAATCTCAACTCTATGTGAATGGATGGGAACTTTCAAAAACTGAAAGCTTTTTATTAAAAAAATGGTCTTTATATGGAAATAAAGGAATGTATGGGAAAAACAAAAGGTTGCAATGTTTTTACCCAAATGATGGGATAATAGTTCCCATATTGACATGTGGCTCCTTGAGACTCCAAAATTTAGAATGAAGGGACATCGCATTTAATGACCTAGGGGTAAAGATGAAGAAACCCTAGTGTCCCTCAAATTTGAAAATTGTATTTATGTCATACAAAAGATTTTGGTCTTCCCAACATAAAAGATTTTGCACGAGGTGCTAATGTAAAGGGGTGTTTTGGTTTTGTTAAAATATTCCTGGGCGAGGGACTTCTTCAGCACTCCCTTCCAGATTCAAAAGACATTTGGGCGAGGAGCCCCTCCATCCCCTCCTTTCAGATTCCAAAGACATTCCCCTCCATCCCCTCCTTTCAGATTCCAAAGACATTCCCTTCCATCCCCTCTTCCAAATTCTAAAGACCTTTGGGCGAGGGACCCCTCCAGTCCCTCCTTCCAGATTCCAAAGACATTTAAGCGAGGGACACTTCCAGCCGCCCTTTCAGATTCAAAATACAATTGGGTGAGGGACCCCTCCAACCCCTCCTTCCAGATTCCAAAGATATTTGGGCAAGGCACCCTCCATCCCCCCTTCCAGATTCCAAAGACATTTGGGCTAGGGACCCCTCCATCCCCTCCTACCAGTTCCAAAGATAGTTTGGGCGAGGGTCCCCTTCCCTGCCTCCTTTTAATTCCAAATATGATATAGCTTAGATGAGGTAAACCCCCATGCCAAATTCAGTTAAAAGGATACTCGGGCAAGGGAGTCCATAAATGAGGGACTCCTTTTCCAAGGCCATCTAAAATATAAAATCTAGTGAGGAACTCCACAATGAAGGACTCCTCTAACAAATGTTCAAATAGTATTTATTTTATAGTGAGAGGGTCCAAGTAGTGACACAGAATAAAATAGGTCAAGATGAGGGGTCTACCATGAACACCCCCTCATCATGAAAAAGTTTTCGTTCATAAAATGAAAGTACTAATACTTACTCTCTTGTACAAGTATCCTAATTGAGCAGACATGGATCAAATAGACCGGTTGGGATCTCCTAGGAGTTTTGGCTTGCTAGCTGAGGAACAAGGTTTATTGGGAAAGATCAACCACTTTGCACTTTAAGATAGAGATAATACTAGTAGAGAGACCCTAGGAGTCACTCAAGTCATTAAAAATCTCACACTTAGTCACAATTGAATTGAGTAGCCAAAGGACTGCTCGAAAGAAATTAACCTTCTTTATAAAATGATTTTAGAAAGGGTGGTCCTCGAGGCCACTCTCAAGTTTAGGAGGTTTGTACAGAAAGTTACCGTTTTAAAAGATTTCTATCAAATGAGATATTTTGCCTCGATTAGAAGACATGTTTTATTTTTGACATTGGTTCACACCAGGAGCCTTCTATCGTAGAGGACATGTGGCTGCATACCTAGTAGGGACAAAAGGTACATTACTGACCTTGTCCCTCTAAGATTTCCCACTTGTTTTTGGCACCCAAAAGGTCCAAACCATCCCTAGCATTCACCTATAAATAGGACCAATGGTGGGTTCAAATCATAGATTAAAAACTCAAGTCATATCATTACTCTGTCAAAATCACACCAGACCACCTAGTATTCTCTCCCTGCTCTCTCTCAAAGTGCCGAGTGCCTGTTTCTTCATTTACATCTTGACATCCGTGATTCTCATGAAATCCTTTTGAGAAAAGTTACTATTATTATTGTATATTTCATCTTCTTGAAAGAGTTGGTTCTAGCTTTGGTTCCATTTTTACCAAAAAGGAAAGATTTTACCACGTGATGCTCTCGAAACTCTTGAAGACCTTGGAGGTAGAGTTCATTGAAGTGGGTCCCACCTCACCCATTTTAGTATCTTACTAGACCCCGGTGACACTACCCTCCTACAGTAGTAAACATTTGAAGACATCTCTACAGCATACTATCATTTTAAAGGATGTTGATAGTTGATTATTCCCCATAAGGCCTATGATTTCAACATTCTCTACCTCATTCTGGCATACCTGACTAGATATGTAAGCCGACCTCAATACCCTTTATTTTTACTCTATTCGAGCTAGGGGGTTTCTAAAGAATGGTATTATGGTAACATAAAGTGGAGTGAAGAAGTTAACCTGGCCATAAAAAGGTCTTCCGGGATCATATCTTTACATTGAACTACCCTTTGTATTTTTTAAGTCAAGATCGGCTTCCTATTGTCTCATATCATCTTTTAGGTAAGGGTTGATACTAATTATTGAACTTTAGTAGTGAGGTAGGGAACACTCAATCCCTATTTCATACTGTCGACAATAAGAAATACCTAGATATTCTGACAAATAAGTAAGAGTCCTATAAAAGGTCTGAGAACACTATGATCGAAGCTTTAGAAAAGGATAACAAGATCAAAGTTTTTAATGACCACCATGGAATTGCCATCAAGGCACATGAGTATGCAAATAAAAAAAGATCACAATGACTTCCAAGATAGATAAGTATGAAGTGTCGACCTATCATATCTCTTATCAGTCCTAGCATCTTGATTTGTATTATATAAACCATGGCTACTCTGAGATAAACATCTGAGCCTGCCATAATTTTCCTGATATTTTTTAGGAAATGAGGACTTGGAAAATGGATAACAAGGAAGGAAAATCCATTTCTCACAAATTCAATGACCAAGAGGATGCTCATCCTGCTACCGTGGCTAAACAGACTATTAGGGATGAATGAAGTAAAGAAACTTAAGGAGTAAACAACATTGAAGGTACAACCCCTAAGGTCATCCCCATTATTATCGGTACCCCTACAGATGAAGTGGCTTAGGACTTTCTTTATTTTAACTTTGCTACCATCATGGTCTTTCATTATTCTGAACAACATTTTTGGTGTATAACTAAGTATTTCCCCGTTCTAAAGGGACATACATTCATCCTTTTATGCTTATATGAATGTTTTTTTTCTTTCCTTATGTTTGTTTTATGTTGGATGTTGAATTTTCATATATTGTTTTGCTTTAATTATTGCTTAGGTGTTGCATTTTGTGTATTATATTTTTCGACAACCACCTTATGCTTATCTAAATGACTTAGCCTGACATATTTTTGGCCAACTCCTATAGGCCGAGAATGATATTGGCTTATGAGGTGTGTTTATCCCATCTCGTCCTTAGACAATTTTTTTTCTTAAATAACTCAAATGATTCAACATTTAACCCGAGTATTTTTACAAGTCAAACTCGGATTTTTAATTTTCGACTTCTCCTTTCGCTTATCATGAGTTGTAACTAGGTCCTGCATTAGGATAATGTGAAGTTATTTTGAAGTGTTTTGTTGAAATTTGGCTCATCACTTTTTTAAATGATTTATAACTCTTACTTTTATTACCATTTTCTTATAAAGTTTGGCATCATTATTATGATTGAATCAAACTTGTTTGGAGGTTATGAGTTTAATGTGTTTTACGCAAAACCTTTTAAGAGTATGCTTACCCAGTTTAGTGACTTAACTAATTGATTTCATATCTTAAGGGTAGATCTAACTTTCATTTATCTATCATTATTATAGGAGTCCATACATCGCCTTTATCATAATTTGAGGAATGTGTATGAGATTAATTCCCTAGCTTCTATATTCCTATGTTGTAGATGAGATTCATAGTGTAAGAAGAAAATAAGGTAATCACAATAAGTTGGATAGGAGGGAAACTTTATTTAATTTCATTTCTTATATATCTCTACAACATTTACATTATATAAAATATCTTATTTACAATGAGGCCCCCATCCCTCTTTATAGGGAATTTTTTAGATGCTTTGCATTTCATGGGTTAACAAAGGGATATCCTTCCAAGTTCTCATATCGAAAGGTTACTGAATCTACTTCATTTGTGATTTTGTATGGGTCGTGCCAGTTAGGGTGGAGCTTGTTTTTCCTCCAAATGGACCTTTTGAGGACCTAATATCTCATCTTTAATGGCCAACTTTTAACTTTCTTGTTATAGTATTGAGTGACTCTCTACTGCTGTGCTACATTTGAATCTATGCATCCTCTCATATTTCTTATATTTGATCCGGATCTAGTGTTCCCTCAGGAATACAACGACGAGCCTTATCCGAAGGATTATGTTCCTCCTATCTTTGAAAAATACACAGGAAAATGGGGAAATCCGAAGGAGCATATTAAACGTTTTATCGAACACTTGGGGGCGCATTGCAACAATAATAAGCTTAGGTTGAAGGAGTTCTCCAAATCCCTAACCGATAAAGAATATACTTGTTACTCCCACTTGGCCCCCAAGAGTGTTTCTACGTGGGAAGAGATGCATGTGTTGTTCGTCAAGAAGTACTTTCTGGCAGAGGATGAGTTTACTCTGACCCAATTAGGGAGAGAGAGACAACGGCTGGGAGAAGACGTGGTGGCGTACGTTCGAAGGTTCAGGGAAAGGTCCCTCGATGTAAGAGAGGAGTCTAAGTAGTCTAAACTATTAAAAATCTGTGTGGAAGGGCTGCTCCCTGAGTACATATGCCACCTGATCAATGAGACACGCAAGGGAACTTTTTCAGCGTTCCTAAAATCTGCAAGGAACATCTCACTGGTTGTACGACCAACCCGGTGGTGGTACCTATGATCTTCAGGCAACCGATGCAACCTGGGGGAAGAATGCCTCATCCTCCACAGGTGGGGTACACTGAAGGAGCGGATGGGGGCAAGGCGCCGAAGAAGGGCAACAAGAGGAAGCTTGGAAGGGACAGAGAAGACCCGCCAACGTTGCCTTGTACGATAGAAGAGGCTATGAGTTGTTATAACGCAATGGTCCAAGGTGGAACGGTTTATGAACCAAAGGGAGTTCCAGTGGAAGAACCCGATGCTACGACGAGGGAGGATCCCAAATACTGTCAGGTTCATCGAAAGATCCAGCATCCAACAGAGAGATGATTTACACTGCGAAGAATCATTGACAAGTATATGAAGGCGGGGACATTGAAAATCCCCCCGCAGAACATTAACAACAACACACTTCTAGCGCATGGGGCCAATCTGGTGATGGCCTATGATGGGGAGGCAAAAAGAGAATGAGGAGGGTTAATGATGAAGCAAAAGGAGCTCGAAGAAGCTCTGGAACATTTCACCATGGGAATGGCTAACGTAGTTTTATCCTATGATGAGGCAAGTGCTAAAGATGTGGAAGACGTATACATCATTAAAGGTGAGGAAACATACCCGGTCATAGAGTATAGTGAAGTTTCAAAATCTCCAAAGTTCACTTGGTTCTTTGATCAAGTGGGGATCCCGAAGGAGAGCAGAATGGAGATAACTCAGGCAATTTTTGACATTGCAAGGAGGAACGCAGTCCCCTCGTTAAGGTGGAGGGGATCCATGGCTAGGCCGGTGAAGAAGTTTCTGTCAGAAACAACCTTCAGCGATGCAGATAGAGCTATAAGGTTCCCTCGTAACAGGCCTCTGTATGTAACCGCTAGAGTCAACGGGATTAGCTTTGCAAGGACTCTTATGGATGGGGGTGCTTCCATCAATATTATGCCGATCAACTCCTTCCACGCGGCTAATATTCCAGAAGAAAGGTTGGTTCCCATGCCTTTGGTAATTTCGGGGTATGACAACCAATCTTCCAAGTCCATCGAGTATGTGAATGTTAGGATTGCAATGGGAAATCTGAGTTCCCACATCAAGTTCCATGTAATAAAAAGTGCAACTTCCTATCATTTACTAATAGGGAGAGTTTGGATGCACAACCAATGGTTAGTCCCTTCAACCTATCATAAATGCGCCAAGGCAAATATCAAGGGAACAAAAGTGACCATTAGAGCTACGAAGAGGCCTTTCGCTATCGAAGAAGCACACTTGGTGGATGTGGCATTTTATACAGAGCTGGAGGAGGATGTGCGGGTCCTGACAAGGAGAATGGAGGGAGCATGGGTTCCCTCGATTAGAGAGGGAATGGGGACCTTGAACGACCAAGTAAAGAGGGTGCAACTAGCGAAGGGGTGAGGGCCGAAGAAGCTCATCAGGTGATCCCTCGACCCCAAAATATCTCGAAGCAACTCAAAGACAAGATGAGGCCTATAACAGACCCGGTGGAGCATGAGGTCCAACGGCAAAGCGTGTTGAGTCACTTTTCAGGGAAAAGAATAGCTGAGGCTTCCAGAGAGAAGAAGAGGAAGGCCGTGGCAATAGCTACCAGCAGGCAATGCAAGAAAATTGTCACTGAAGAGGGAAAAGTGGTGTACCGCTTATAATGGTGTGAAAGGGCGGTCGAAGAGACTAAGGATGAGGTTGACCCGATATATGAGTGTTTTTTGGTGGATCAACAGGGGCAGTGTATGGTGATAGACAACTCCAACATAGAGGAGTTTGTAGAAGATCTCCTCGAAGAACAAGACTACATGGCAAATCAACTGAAGCCCCAGGAATAAGAGTTGGAGCAGCTGAACCTAGCAAGAGAAGGGGAAGATCCAAGGCCTATCTTTATCTCGAAAGATCTCGGTAAGGAGAAAAGAGAAGCCTTGGTTGAGCAGATTCGGGAATTCATAGACCTCTTCACATGGAAATACACTGAAATAGAAGGGATGGATGAGGAAGTGAGCTGCCACAAACTGAACGTGATGCGTTCAGCTATTCTGGTGAAGCAGTCAACGAGGACTTACAAACCTGAACTAGACTTGAAGATTACGGAAGAGGTACAACATCCCCTTTGGCTATCTAGCATTGTGCCACTGAGGAAGAAAGAAAAAAAATAAATAAGAATCTGTGTGGACTTCAGAGATTTGAATAGGGCTTGCCCTAAGGATGAGTTTTCCTTACCCTCCATCGACAGTTTGATAGATGCCACGGCTGGTCATGAGATGTATAACTTCATGGATGGGTACGTAAGGTACAACCAGATCAAGATGGACCCCATAGACGTAGAGAAAACGACATTCAAAACTCCGTTAGGAAACTTCATGTACAAAGTGATGCAATTTGGACTCAAGAACGCTGGGGCTACTTACCAGAGGACAATGATGGCCATTGTTCATGACTTCTTCCACAAATTTGTAGAGTTTTACATGGATGACTTAGTCATCAAATCGAAGAAGGAGGAGTCCCATCTGAATGATTTAAGGAAGGTGTTTATTCGGTGCAGGAGGTATAAATTGAGGATAAACCCGTTAAAGTGTGTCTTTGGAGTAACGAGTGGGAAGTTTCTAGGATTCGTGGTTGATCGACAAGGGGTGTAGATGGACCAGGATAAACAGCGAGCGATCTTGGAGATGCCATGTCCAAGAATGGCGAAGGAGCTGAAGAGTTTTCTCGGTAAAGTCTCCTATCTTAGAAGATTTGTGCCTGGATTGGACAATAACACACCCACTGATGCAGCTGTTGCAAAAGAACACAAAATTCAGGTTGGAGGAGGTTCACCAGGAGTCTCTTGTTGGGCTGAAGAAACTGCTTATTTCACCACAAATCATGGTTCCTCCCCAGGAAGGAGTACCGTTGCAGCTATACCTTACGTCTACCACAAGGTCCGTTGGAGCTCTGCTGGCACAAGAAGTGGACGGGCAAGAACGACTGGTTTACTACCTCAGCATAATCATACATGGGCCAGAGATTAGATATAGTAGCTTAGAAAGGCATTGTTTAGCCTTAGTATTTGTAGCATAAAAACTTAGACATTATATGCTGTCTTTTACAATTCATATTGTAACTAGATGTGATCCTATTAAGTATTTTTTGGCAAGGACTATATTAATTGGCAGGGCAACCAGATGGTTCCTCATCCTCTCAGAATATGACTTGAAGTGTGTGATTCCTCGTGCGATCAAGAGCTAGGCATATGTCTATCTATTGCCAATCTTTCCATCAGGAATGTTTGAACCTTCTAAAGAAGACATTCTAGGAGATGACTTACAGGCTAATTATCTGGATATAACTGATGAGGAATGAACGATGCAGTTTGATGGATCTTCAGTGGAAAATAAGGGAGGAGCAGGAGTTATTCTTTCAAAAGGGATGTAGGAGATTTGCCTTTCCTATAAGCTAGATTTCCCTTGTTCCAATAATGAAGCAGAGTACGAGGCATTGGTACTGGGACTGCTGGAGGCTCTCCGAAGGGGAATTTGTTCACTCTGCATTAAGGATGACTTGAACTTAGTGATTCATCAAGTAAACAGAGAATATGCATTGAAGCACATGAGCCTGGCGCCGTATAGAACAATCATTCATAGGCTTCTCAACCCATCCCAGAACGATGAACCGCCATCCAAACGCCTATGCCACTATCGCCCAGAAAATGGTCATGAGGAATGATCAGACTATCGTTGTGATCCAACGAAGGACAGGTCCTTCGGTGGTACAGTCAATACTACCGATGGAGGAGGATGCGGACTGGAGGGGAGAGATTAGGAAGCAACTAGAGTCTGGCGAAGGATCTATGGGTCTAAGAGAGTTATACCAATACTTTACGAACTAGGGAAATCTTTAGTACAAAAATACTGGGGGATGGTTGTCAAGATGTATCAGCCCAGAGGAAGCAGAGCGAAGGCTGAAGAAAATGCATGAGGAGCACTGCGAAATGACTGAGATACCTCTATATAGGAGAATTCAAAGAGAGGGGTATTTCTGGCCTAGAATGAAGCAAGATACGGCAGAGCTGCAACGGAAGTGCGATAAGTGTCAGCTATTCTTTGAAGCAACTGAGTGCCATTTCATTGAAACTCAAACGGACTGGAGGTAACCCTATATCAACTTCATTCAGGATGGAGTTATCCCAATGGAGAAAATGGATGCGATGGGACTGAGGCGAAGGGCCCCAAGGTTCTATGTTCAGGAGGGGCAGCTTTATTAGAGGGGGTACTTCAACATGCCATTGCGTTGCATCACGAAGGAAGAATCAACTGAGGTCCTTAAACAAGCGCACGATCCAGCCCATATAGGAGGGGACAAGTTGTATGATCAGCTGATGACGTTGGGGTATTATAGGCCAATAATGGAGAAAGACTCTACTGAGTTCATCCAAAAATGCAAAGCTTTCCAACTTTATGGGAATATGATCCATGCCCCTTCGGTAGACTAACACTCTTTGGCAACACCCTATACGTTTCACACTTGGGCGTTCGACCTGGTAGGGGCAGTACATCCTTCTTTGAGGGGCAAGATATGGATACTGGTAGCAATGGAGTGTTTTATAAAATGGCCCGAAGCGATACCACTCAGAAGAGCAACGGTTGGGGTGGTGAGCAACTTCATCAGAGAATACATCATTTGCCATTTTAGGATCCCAAAGGTTATTATTTCAGATAACGGGACTCCCTTCGTCAATTTAGAAGTAACAATGCTCACAAACAAGTACTCCATTGTTCATCACACTTCAACGGTGGAGTACCTTAAGGGAAATGGTCAAGCCGAAGCAACTAACAAAACCTTGGTTAAAATTTTGGCCAAGATTATGGAGGACTTTCTAGGGTCGTGGGATGACAAGATACCGCTGTATTGTGGGCCTATCGAACAACCAGGCGAAAACCCACATGATACACTCTATTCTCTCTTGTTTATGGGGCTGAGGCAATCCTTTCAGTGGTGTTGGAAGTTCCCTCTGCTCTATATGTCTTGCGAAGAAGCATGCTCCCTCAGAATAGACATGTGAAGTTGGAAGCGTTGGATGAACACAGAGATAATGCGATGCAACACTTCTAAATGTATACGACATAGCTCTCTAGGGCATACGATAACTTGGTGAGACCAAGAAAGTTTGTGGAGGGAGACCTCATTTTGAAAGCAGCAGTGAAGCACATCAGGGGGCTTCCTCTACCAAAGTTTGCAGCCAACTGGGAGGGACCTTTCGTTGTAAAGGAAGATCATGATTCAGGTTATTGTTTAATTTCAAAGTTGGAGGAAGATAAGCCATTTAAGATTAACAATAAATAGCTGAAGCTTTATCATGTGTAAACAATCAAGTTTGAACCATTGTTGTAACTAGCTGTTGTTATGAATATACAAGTTTTAGTTATGACTTGAACATAATGAAAGAATTGTAGAAATGTAGAAATTTATAACATGCAAAAGCAGTCACAACACATGGAAGAATTGAAAAATATACATTCTTCATTCATAAACAATGGAGCATTAAAAAATTAGGAGCTATCGCCCAAGAATTACATAGATAGAAGCAGATGGAGGATATATACAAAAAGCCATTAGCCTAAGAGAAACCATAGATCCGAAGAAGAGAAAAAATCTCCAGGAAGGTCCGAAGAAGCTGCTATGCAAGACCGTTGGGCGTTGATAGAAACCTCCAGCCTCGTTTGCACTTATGTACGTTCGATGAGGAGTCTCTCTCATTTCAACTTGACCAGACACAAAGCTTCTTCGGCATTCTTTACCTCTTTATCCACTGCTTCTAAAAGGGGTGCTAATGCGGCCAATCTAGCTTCCTCAGCCCGCTAGTCCTCCTGATGCTTTCGTAATACTTCCCTCTGGCTGATCAGTTGCTGGTTTTTCAAAGTCTTTAAATGTGTTATAAGACAGTCAAAACGAAAACCATCACGACCCAACTCCCTCAGAAAACCCAAAAATTGGTTAAGGAGGGATCTGGTAATGCTTGCAGTAGGAGTACTGGCAATTTCAGCAACAACGATATCCATGACTTGAAGTCTGTGACTTATCACGTGAATATTGGAACGTAGGCAATCCACTGTGAAGGTCTCAGGGTGATGATTCACCAGTTGTTCAATCACCAAGCGATGGTTGACAGGCATTTAAGGAGACTGTCAAAGCACCATCAGGCATAAGGCGTGAGGAGCCAAGTCAGGAAGAGGAAGCTCGCACCCAAATTCTCTCTTTACTGTAGCACCGATCGTGGAACCTTGATCATCATGCCCAGAGTTTTTCGAAACAGTAGGTTCCCGATGGGGTGATCCCATAGACGAAAGAACTGGGGGAGAATTTTCCTGAGCAACCTGAGAAGAGATAGAGGGCATAATAATTTTATGAAAAAAATCTTAAGAAGCGTTTTCATTGTTAAGTCACCGTTACAAGGTGGAGTTTATGAAAAATCTTAACAAGCATTTTCGTTGTTAAGTCACCGTTATAGGTGAAGTTTATGGAAAATCTGAATAAGCGTTTTCGTTGTTAAGTCACCGTTACAAGGTGGAGTTTATGAAAAATCTTAGCAAGCGTTTTCATTGTTAAGTCACCGTTTACAAGGTGGAGTTTATGAAAAATCTTAACAAGCGTTTTCGTTGTTAAGTCACCGTTATAAGGTGGAGTTTATGAAAACGTTATTAAGTCACCGTTACAAGGTGGAGTTTATGAAAAATTTTAACAAGCATTTGCGTTGTTAAGTCACCGTTACAAGGTGGAGTTTATGAAAAATCTTAACAAGCGTTTTCATTGTTAAGTCACCGTTACAAGGTGGAGTTTATGAAAAATCTTAACAAGCGTTTTCGTTGTTAAGTCACCGTTATAGGTGGAGTTTATGAAAAATCTTAGCAAGAATTTTCGTTGTTAAGTCACCGTTATAAGGTGGAGTTTATGGAAAATCTTAATAATTGTTTTCGTTGTTAAGTCACCGTTATAAGGTGGAGTTTATGAAAAATCTTAACAAGCGTTTTCGTTGTTAAGTCACCGTTATAGGTGGAGTCTATGGAAAATCTTAACAAGCATTTTCGTTTTTTAAGTCACCGTTTTAAGGTGGATTTTATGAGAAGTAATAAAAATACCTCAGTCACAGCAGGGGCAAGAACGGGAGTCATCGTGGCAGCCGCAGGGACAGGAACCGTTGGGGGCGGGCTCATTACCTCATAAGCCACAGCGGGGTCCCTAGTCGCAGAAGCCTCAACGGTCGATAAAACTCCCTCACCAACATAAGGCACCAAGGCTAGCATAGGAGTTTCATCGGGAGAAGATAATGGACTCCCAAATGAAGCCCCAACACGGAGGGGTGCGGAAGAGCCACTATGTTGGGCAAAAGTACCAACCTTGGCCTTATGTGCATGAAGACCACCAAGAGAAGTAGGTGGTACAAGATCGAGAGAAAGCTGCAATGTGAAGACAAGTGTTAGAAAAGAGGAATAAGTACAGAAAAAGGGAGAAGTATCTCTAGGTGTTACTTACCTCAGTTATGGCACTCAAAAGGGGAAATGCGATCAAAGGTCTCGTTAGCATCGTTGGAAGAATAATGTTAGCTAACGACGAGGACACTTCAACCTGGGGCGCCCAAAACCTCAAGGTTCAGCATGATAAATAAATAAAGGGGTGAGACTGAAAGGACATTATACCAAATAAATTATAGAGGAAATCATACCACAGACTCATTTTCTTCAGCTAGAACGATGGGCAGAAGAAGCTCGGATGGAGGGGATAAGCTAGAAGGTATGGGGAGACTTATCTCTAATTGCGAAGAGACGCCCACAGATTCAACATCATCACCTATAGCAACTTCCCTCGCTTGTTGGGAGGCCGAACGTCGAGAATAAGTAAGCCCCGTCATGAGCGAACGGGAAGGAGTCACATCGGTTCGAGAAACACCAAAACGTCCCCCCACAAAAGGGCTCACAGGAGGACTAGGGGGATTGGGTCTTTCCTCTTCAACCCCCTGCACCACAGTTGTCAAGAAAAAATAAGCAAATGCAGCTTGCCTTAAGCAAAGAGGAAATGAGTAAAACAAGTATACATACCTCATATCTGGAAGGAGAACGAGAAGGTATAACCATGGGCGAAGAAGGAGGGGAGGCAGCAACAGAAGGGGTAGGAGTTTGATGCACCACGGGAGTTTATTTCTTCTGAGACTTGGGCCCAGAGTCTTTTTCCTTATTCCCGTTGCATCAGTGCCAACAACTCAAAGAACCCTTGAACTCTTTCTCCTCCTTGCCGTTGGCTCCGTGGGATCAACCACGACTGTGGGAAAAGCAATCGAAGGAGGAACAACGATAGCGTGCCATTGATACTCAGTATTTATCCGAGCTCTCTCCACCTGGGCTTCTTTCCTTAACCGCTCATCCATTTCGGCAGATATGGGAGGAGAACGGAGGCTATGGGGAAGGCTGCCACTGGAGTCTGGGACTTAGATTTTGACTTTGACACCCCACTTTTGGCCGTTTTTGCCTTCTTGGATGGTGGTTGAGAAGGCCTCTCGCTGGTGGCAGATTTAGTTGAGGGGGCAGGCTTCTTCGGGGCTACAGCGGTTTTGGGTTTGGGCGTGGCAATGGGGATCATGGAACAGAGTGGTGGAAGTTTAGTAGGAGGTGCCTTGGGGGTAGTACTTAGAGGGAATTCAATGCCAAGAACGGATTTGCCTTTTAACCCCAACTCTAAGGCAGAAAATGAAGAAATGGTAGGATACACTGGATCTCCCTCAACGAACTCAGCAATTTCAGCCAGTTGTTTCGGCCAGTATTTTATTACAAATAGAGGGGTCACGTCCCCTCTCCTAGTGATGCTGGGAATGGTGACTCGCCTAGCCATTGTGGAACTTATTCCCCACGCAGCGGTTAAGGAAAATAGAGAACATGCCTCGCTAAAGGAAACCTCAGGGCTTGACGACTGAAACACTGGACGAGGAGCCCCCAGGTGAAACCCAAACTAGCGGCTGCATCGGTTGGGATTATAGTGCTCACTAGTATATCCCCATTCAGTGTAAGAAGGAAGATATCCTGGGGAGAATAGAAGGACCACGACCAGCGAGGGATCTTTAATATCCATGGTAGGGGCCTGTACCACCCTCGCTTCATGTTGAAAAAATCCACAAGTGTGGAAGAAGATATCCTCGTGGTAGGGCCTCATCACGAAGTTCTCAAAGTGATCAATCACATATATAAACTCCTTTTGACTTTGTCTCTTACGATAAATAAAGGACCGCGGAGGCAGAATTGTTTCCCCCGAAGGAGGGCGATTGGTTTTGGCCGCTACAGCAGGGAAATGAAAGTAAAGGAAGTCGGTTAGAAGGACGCAGTTGGAAAAATTGGCCAAGTTATAATGTCCAAGCGATCGTTCCATATCGAGCAAAGTCCTATCCAGCCAGGTGTAGAAGGATCCTAAGGGAATTGCAGCCAGGGGAAGTTTGATGCCCCAGGACAAACGAAGGGATATATTGATAAGGTCCCTTCGAGGCTGGTCATTGGGTTTTCCCGTCAAAAGTAAATAGGAGAGTATCACAAGAATATAGGCAGGAAGTTCCAACGGTGTACCTTGACCAGGAGCATCTGTTGAAGAATTGCCTCCACCAGAACCCTTAAAGAAATAATTAATCAGAGGAGAGAAAGTAGCCTTGTTGGACGAACCGATGCAACTTCGGTATATACGATACAACTCCAAATGGTTGGAAGCCTCTTGGGCATCTAGAGTCTCATCAATATAGGTCTCATGACCTATTACATCGAGGGCCATGAGCTCGCACACGTCTTCCAAAGTTATGGTGAACTCTCCCCACGCAGCAATGAACGTATGAATAGTAACGTTCCATCGAGAGACCAGGATAGGAAGGGCTGCATTATTCTTCGAGAGAAGGAACTCACCAAACCATTTAGCCCGTTGTAACCCAAGCTTGGTGAGAATATCAGCATGGGAACTTTGCATATGGGGGTTCCAGGCAGCGAAGTGGGCAGGAGATCCCCTGGGTGCTTCAAAATCAATATGGAACCATGGGAAGTCCACTCGCTCCAGGAAAAATCGAAAAGTCCCCTCTGGAGGAAGAAAGCCCCACTCAGAAGAATCTTCGTCTTCGTCACCCAATAATAAGGCGTCAAACATAGAAGAAAAATGGATAGTCTTGCAGGCAACAGCAAAATCATTACCTTCTCCAAAAATAGGTGATCGACGATAAAACCTTAGTTGTTCCTGTTGGGCAGCATTCAGGGTGGTGGAAATAGTAGAGGCAGTGGGCGGAGCACTGGCAGCAGACGCGGTGGGGTTGCTTGAGGATGCCATGGCAAATAACGATAAAGTAACAAGAAAGATTCGAGCAAGAAGGGTTTAGAAGATGAGAGGGGAAGAAGGTAAGCAAGATCTTAACAACAATGGAATTCGCACAGACTTTCTCTCTCTAAAGCAAATGGAAGTTTAAAGAAGACGGTGACAAAGTAAGAGAAAAAAGGGTTTAAGTGTTTGGGTATAACCGTTTGAAATTTTGGACTTCATCGTTTAAGTTTCCCACCATCGAACGTGCAAGGTCGCCTGCAATCATTTCAAATGAACATGTGGCACTTCGGGAAGTGTTTTAACAGTTGAAAAGACAGCACCACGTCATTAATGAAGTGACACATGGGGAACACAAACCGTTGCCTTCCTAAGCAAGATTGAGTTTTGGCGCCAAAATTTTTTGTCAAACATATCCAATAAACTCCTAATGAAGAATATGTCCCAACGTTCCAAGGGATAATTTCACAAGTCACAACGGTATTTGCATTTACAACAAAATTTGAGAATATTAGCAGGTCTTTCAGGAGAATTTCAGATATTGAATCTAGAACGGTCGAAGCTCAGCATAAGGAAAAAGTAGTGATGTCCCTCAACCGAAGCATTAACAAACGGCAGTTCCTAGGCTCAGGTACATCGGGGAGAATTTTACTTTTTCCTAGAGACTCTAACGTTCTGGTTCTGAATAAAGGAGAGGAGGCCTGAATCTTTTCACACAGAGAAAGGTCCATCAGTTTGAGATGTTTCGTGCAGACATTTCTTGTTCTAACAAATCTCTCCACGAGGGGGAAAATGTAGAGGGGCTTGAAGGTAATCTTGAGATTAGAGACAAATCCCTAATTGACAATAGTGTTTGAGATTAAGCAAGCGTGGCAACTCAGCGCGGTAGCTTGGCGCGGCAGCTCATATTTTAGCTTATTATATTAGTCATATTATATTTTTATTTTTATTGACTGTAAGCTATAACGGTTGTAATGACGTAACGATAATAATAAATGAGTTTGTGTGAGGTCAAATGGTACTTGTGAGAGACCAGGCTTGGCAGGGCCTGGGAGAGCTTTCATGCTCTATCGAATGACCTTATCGTGGGAACTTTAGAGGGACTTGGTTTGGAGGATTGAGAAGTGAGGCACCGTTGGGGCTTGTCCTGACCATCTTAGATACACCTGGTAAAACACCGAAGGACCTTAACCGTGGAACCTCGGGCAGAGCAGCTTGGAGTTCCATCGGGTGTTAGGCTGTGAACCAAATAATCCTCTACTTAATGTCACATCTACTGCAGGTGATGTCACTAGCCAGCTAAACAATGTCAGACATGCACTTGAGTAAACCACCGTGGTATTTGGGGTTGTCAGGTAGTTGGTGAGCCACCTCTGCGACAATAACCCCCTCCCCTGATACACAGTGGTCAGGCAAAAGGCATATCTTGGCATTTAATGTTTATGACGTGGAGCCAACTAGTGCATCAGGCATTTAATGTTGTGACATAAAGTATGAGGGATGTCTTTCATAGTTTTAATGACTGAGTTGCCTCGGGGATGGTGTGGGGGGCTATTTAAGGACCCCAACCACCCCTGAGGAGAAACATGATCTTTTGGAGAACTCTGGAGTTACTTCTAGAAATACACATCAGAGAGAGAGTTATTGCAAAAACTAGAGGGTTTATCCACTCACCATTGTTATTTATTGCGAAGTTTTAATACTTGGCAGAGATTCTTGAAGGTGTATAGTTTGTTTCTACCTGCCTACCAAGGTGTATCTAGGGAGCTTACTTCTCCCTCCCTCTACCCAGGTTACTTCTAAAAGTTCATTACTATCTCCTGAGTTATACACTAGGGACTTGTGAGTTTAAACTAAGTTCGTCTTCATTGGATTTGCATTTGTATGTTCTAACATTAATCCAAGGTCTTGGGCTAATTAACTTATCATTACCATACTTAAAAGGGGTTACGCCTCCATCTATAATCTAAAGTACCCTCTTACAAAAAGTATTTGGGATCTCCACTCCTCCTCTCTTAACAATTTTGGGAGAAAAACTATACCTACATTTAGTTTGTTCGGAGACAGCTATTAGTTCGAATTTGATCGGATTAGAGGGATGAATTAAAAGGCTTATATACTATATTAACAATGCATTTAGAGGAGTGAAAATTAGATATCCACGCTTTGAGAAGTTAGCATTAGCACTCATTGAAGCTTCCACAAGAATGAGGCCATACTTTCAAGACCATACCGTTATGGTGTATACAGACTTGCCTCTGCGACAAGCTTTGCACAGGCCTAAAAAGTACGGGAGGTTAATGTCTTGGGAAGTTAAACTGGGAGAGTATGAAATTATTTATGAGACCAGAATTTCACTAAAAGATCAAGCGGTGGCAGACTTCATAAAAAAGTTCACATATTCATAAGGGAAGCATAATTAAAGTTTCCCTGCTGAGCAGACTTCTTTAGAAGAGAGCTTAGCTTAAAAGAAAATAGAGATTATAGCCGATCAACTAGAATCATCGACTATTCACGAAAGAATTCAACCAAGGGATGAGAAAATAAAGAATATGTTTAAGCATGGAGTAGTGATAGAAAAATATTTCTCTAGTGGAACTCCAATCTGGCAATTGTTTATAGATGGATCCTCATGTTCTACTAGCAGTGGAGTCGTACTCATTATCAATGCTCCAGATGACTTGGATGTGTAATATGCTTTGATATTCCAATTCCATGCTTCCAACAATGAGTTTGAATACGAAGCACCGATTACTAGGTTGGAATTGGCTTCATTATTAGGTGTCGACTAAGTACTATCACATAGTGATTCTTAGCTTATTAGTAATCAAATGCAACAAATCTATGGAGTTAAAGGAAAAATGATGGTGAGATGTCATAAAAAATCCCTGGAGGTCATCTCTTTATTCACTACAGTCGGGATGGTAAGGATTCCTAGGGTAGAGAATGCCCGCGCAGATGCTCTTGCTCAGCTAGCTTCAGCAAACTAGACATAGCTCAAGCGAATAATCCTAGTTAAAATTCTTTCCCAAAGAATCATTGATGGGACAAATGTTAGTATCATATCTATGTAACTAGATCCTTCTTGGATGGAACCTATTAGAGATTACATCGAAAAAGAATCACTGCCCTTTGACCAGAAAGAAGCTAAGAAGAAGAAGTACAAAGCAACTCGTTATGTTTCGGAAAAAGGTGTTTGTATAGGAGAGGATACACTATTTCCATACTATGTTTTCCATCCAAATGAAGTGAATGACTTGATAAAAAAGGTACATGAAGGCTGATGTGGATCTCATACAGCTGGAAGATCATTAACACAAAGGATAGCAATACAGGGCTATTATTGGTCAATAATGAAGGCAGACTACATTTCCTTTGCTAAAAAAGTTAAACTTCACGTATGATTTCATCTTTGATAACTAATGCAACAACTTAGTTCAATAAGACTATTCACAGTTTTATCTAAGAGCATTAGTAGAATCTAAGGCATTACAAATAAATTCAATCATGAATCAAACATCTAACATTTAAATAGGTTATTTGGTCATTAAGCCGATTAACTAGTCGTTATATAGATTACCTTGTCGATAATAAGATTAATAATAACCATAATCTTAAATAAAGAAGAGAAGGAATAAGAAATAACTTCATTTCATTCCAATAAATATGCATTATAAAGTGAAGATCAACAAATATGGAAATATAAGTTTATTTTATTGGGCATTTTCCATCAACTTTTCTCATTCCAACAAGAGATTCATCAAAAGTGCATGGATGATTGCTAGATCTAAAATCTCTCCTCCTAATGTGTATATTACTTCTTGAACAATTAAGTAAATCCCGGGGATGAACACACTCCACTTGTCCTTAAAGACCAAAATCCCCAATATACTTTCTGATTAAGCTGTGAGGAATGACATCGGGAGGAATCCAACTAACGTCAATTGAGAAAGGAGGATCAAGATATTCCTACATTTCAGGATCATGCCAATACCATATCTCATTACCCTCGGGTATCTTGATCAGAGTAAGAAGGTTCATCTAACCCTATTTATACCCTTCATTCCTGGCCTTTTCCATATGCTTATCCAAGTAAGTCAAGGGTTCATCATACCCGTTCATCCAAACAGCTTTGGGTTGCTTATGGAAATGGAAAGTTAGTCAGTCCACATTATCTTGAAGGTTTTTGATGGACTTTTCCTTCTATTTGAGCATCATATCTTGTCCGACTAAGGTTTTCTTAGTTCTATTTTCATCAATGGTTGGCCAAACACCAATGCTTTGTCTAGAAGATTGGCCAGACTTAGTTTTCTTCTTCTGCAAGGCCTCCAAATCTTCTATCAACCTAGCATTTTTAGTCTCCAAAAAGGACACCCCCTCATCTTGACCATTGATAGATATTTCTTCAAACCATCCAGTTAATTCCTTAGAGCATTATTCTCTCTCCAAAAATGAATTTATTAATCGGGCATTCTCAACTTCTTAGGTCAACACCAGCTCCTTTTTATTTAAAGTTGAGGTGATATCTTGTAATATCTTATCAAAACCCTAACCTTCACTCAAAGCCTGATTCTTCACTTCATAATAAAAATGAATCAAGGCCATGGAGATCTTGTGGTCTTCCTGCATTTGCTCAATCATCTTATAGTAACCGGTGTTATTCTCCACTTCTCTATCCCAGAGGCAATGAAGATGAATATAAGATTCCTTTATTTGGTCGGATGCATTGGGGTAGATTAAGACCACTTAATTTTCCTCGATCAATAGTACATGGAAAGCTTTAATAATATTCCCACATTGCCTAAGTAGGTCATATTTAATAGAGACAATTGCTTTCTTCTTGGCATCAAACTAGAAATTTGTATGGTTGTTAGGGCGAAAACAATCACAAAGGGTGATTTCAACAAAAATCACAATACCAATTTTAATTATACGAAAGTGACTTTTAAATAGATTTTATCTTGTTTATCCTAAGCATGTAACTATGTGATAAAACTGATACATCAAACCACGCAAATATGACAAGGCCAAGATTCTGGAAAAAAAACCATTAAGGTAAAAAAAAAACTTTTATTCACTTAGAAATTTACAAGAGAGTCGACTTACAGACTACTTGATATCCCACAAGCATAACACGCAATTCTTCAAAAATTTCTAAGGAACAACTATGACGCCCACAAGAGTTAGATGACTGCAGTCCTTCGAATTAGCCTCAGCCTTTGTCTTTAGTAGTGAATCCCCGCGGGTATCATAAGTGGGCAATAGAGTGCCTCTCCACCAAGGTGTATACAAGAGACACAAAATTTTTTAGGTTTTTAAACTAATTCATAAGAACAATATTCAAGGATGATTTTTTTTGAATTAAAATAGTGTTTTAGGAACACAAAACTATAAAGAAATTTTGCCTCTGATATGCAGAAAGGTGTTGGCATATTTCTTGAAACAAATTTGATTCAGAAACAAGTTATGATATGAACAATACTAGAAAAATTATTCTTACAAATCTCCCCATTGGATATTTCATTGCAAAACAAACAAAATTATTGAACACCAAATTAAAACAAAAATCTCCTAATATAATGTTACTAACAACATTCCCAACCCTAGGACGGAACGACGTAAGTCTTTTTTTTAAAAAAAAAATTCTTCTTCCCTTTTTCAAACATTGTCTTCATCCATTTGTTTTGAATTCCACTTTGAGTACCTACACACATGAGACAACAAACATATACCTTCGTGACGCATCAAGTTTGAAACAATGTAAGCATGAATAAAAATTCTCCCCCAGAATTCAAACTCATCAAAAATTCAATTTTAATTTGCTCTCCCCCTTTGTTTTTATCGAAATAGACAAATATACAAAGAAGTAGAAAACAATAAGCATTAAGTGCAAAGTATCAGTCCGAAGAAAAAATATCATCACAAAAGATGTAAACCAAGCATGTGTAATGATCATCTCAAAGACAAACACACCTAATATTTTTGAATTTTTTTAATTTTTCCAAAAAAATTCAAATTTCATAAATACAACATGCAATACCATATATACTATATGAAAAATATGTCAAGAAAATATGGCACATATATATAGGTATACACGACCACAAAACATGATCCATAACACATAAGCTTTACACACTAGCATAGTATTGATGTGTCCAAACTTGCCGAATGGAATGACTGGGCATGAACAGGAAACAAAATAATTATAACCCAAACACTCAAATATGTTCAAGAAGTTCTAATTGACAGTAAAGCCTTATCAAACTAAGCATAAACATCAAGTGACAAATAAAGTTTAACTTAATGAACAAAACAAGCACAATGCGTAAAAACCTATAATATTAATGATTCTACAAGTCAATAGCATCATGACAAAATAAGCTTAACTAGGATACATTATCATTATGCAAACCCGTTGATATTTCCATCCAAAGTCCCACAAAATATTTCTTTTCTTTTGAATGAATATATCAAACTAAACAAATTTGAGACCTTTTTGACCTATTAATCTTTTTATTACCGTAATTTTTTCTTGGGCTCTTTTAAACAGTGACTTTCACGACGAGTTAATTGTACTCTCGTAGCCATTTTCCGTGAAAACTCATCATTTTTTTTAACATCAAACAAATCCTCATGGGCAACGTTTCCTACGTACACAAATCCTCCAAAGTCAAATAAACATGTAGATAACAAGATTGATAGGAGAACATCTCACCAAGATCAAATGTACATCAAGAACTCAAAATCCAATAAGCTCGTGCATGTGTGTGTGGAGGCATAAGCGAAATCAAATCCATAAAGCATGTCAATTTCAAAACAACTCTGTAAACATGGTTAAGATCAATTCAAAAATCTAATGTCATAACCAAATGTCCTAGCCATATGGAAATTGTGTAATGAATTGGATTCAAACACACCAATATACCAAACCAATGTGTAAAACTAAAATACACAAAGAACCGAAAATCTTTTTGAATTTTTCAAAAAATAAATTCTTTTTGTATTTTTCAAAAATATATAAAATCAAAAATCTTTTTGTATTTTTCAAATATGACTCAATAAAAGTAAAAGAAAAATATAATACAAAAAGTACACATGTCATAACACCAAAAAGGTAATATCACGAAACAAAACTAGCGTATAATAAGTAAAATCATGCAAGCAATCAATTATATGAAATAACATGTGATGCATTATGTGCAAGCATATGAGACTCAACCAATCTCGCATTTAGCATATCCAAAAGTGATTTCCTAACCCATATATATGTGATAATTCGAATAGGGGTTCCGGGTACTAACAAGACACTAGACTTAAACTTCCCTCGACTTATTCCAAGATCAAAACAAAAATGCCTAAGGTGACCTTTCCTTCCACAATGTGAACATGTGTAAACGGGAGGAATGATACATATGGGTTGACCTTTTCTAACGTCCTTGGATTTGGTTGACCCATTACAACAAACGATGGTCTTGGCATTAGCAATAGAAGTATTAAAAATAGGGGTGCCAGAATCATCACTACTTGAGTCTTTTTAATCATTTTTCAACCTCAAAATTTTTAACTCAAGCAAGGAATTAGACTCTTCCAATTTTAGGGATTACTTTTTTAAATTTTCAATAATTCCCAAAAGGATATCCCGTTCACCTTTAATAAAAGAAAACTTTTCCCTAAGAGTCTCCTCACGTGACACAAAATCATTAATCAAAATATTCTTCTCCTCTCCGTCACAAACACAAACCCTAGAATTTTTCAATTTCTCCAAAGCTTTTTCCAAAATTTGGAGTCTATCATCACTCTCCTTTTTGAACAATTATAAGTTTTTAAATTCACAGTTCATGTCCACAAGTCCCTTGCAAATGAAATATCTTTGATCTTTTACCGTTTCCAAAAGTTTCAAAACGGTTTTAAAACGTGAATTCTTTTTTTTAGAATTTCAATTATTTTAGCAAACTTCAAGTTCTAACGATTTAAGCCATCAAAACTATGAGAATCCATCGAGAGATAAAAACACAATCACATGAGCGATGAAAAAACAACCACCCAAAAAGCAGGAAAATAAGATCTAATATAGTAAATTAGTGCAAACTACTCTGCTACCACCTGTTAGGGCGAAAACAATCGCAAAGGGTGATTTCAACAAAATGACAATACTAATTTTAATTATGCGGAAGCGACTTTAAAATAGATTTAATATTATTTATCCTAAGCATCCAACTATGTGATAAAACAGATCAAACCACGCAAATATGACAAGGCCAATAATCTAGAAAAAATAACCTTTCGTGTAAAAACCTTTTATTCACTTAAAAATTTACAAGAGCGTCGACTTACATACTATTTGATACCCCACAAGGATAATTCGTTATTATTCAAAAATCTCTAAGGAAAGACTATGACATGCACAAGAGTCACATGAACATTGTCCTCCGAATTAGCCTCAACCTTTGTCTTCCATAGTGAATCCCCGCAAGTATCACAAATCAACAATGGATTGCCTCTCTCCCAAGGTGTATGTAAGAGATACAAAACTTTCTAGGGCTCTAAACTAATTCACAAGAATAGTATTCAAGGATGCTTGTTGTGAATTAAAACAGTGTTTTGGGAACACAAAACCTTGAAATGTTTTTGCTTCTGATATGCAGAAATGTGTTGGCAAAATTCTTGAAATAAATTTGATTAAAAAATATGAATTTATAAAAAACATGAGTCGACGACATTGTTCAAATGAGAACAGTAGGTCATTCGAACGATATGTCCATGTCATTAGAACAATATGTTTGTGTTGTTAGAATGACATGTCCATGTCGTTTAAGCGACATTGCAATGTCTTTTGCACGAAAAAACATCAAAACTCATTTTTTTCTTGAACTTCGCCTACAGGTCTTCCAAAAACATATTTTCGAAAAGTAAAAAGGCATGTTCATATTTTTTATGAAAAATAAACATCCCAAATATAATTCTATGAATTAATTCAAAGCTCTAAATCGTTTTATACCTTTTTGGATGTTGCGAAGTCTTCAAACTTGGAGATGCGAGTTCGATTTGTCTTGACGCTGCGTGATGATTTGTAACATGATACACCAATCTAGCCTAAACATATGATATAAAAATCCTAGAAAAAAAATTCTTACAATGGTCGATCAGGAAAAATAAATAAGTGATAAGAAATCAACATCACATGAAGTTGGAAGCAATTGGGCAAAAACATGTTCTTTCATTAATCATTCTTTAATTACTCAGTTAATTACAATACAAAAGACAAAGAAGAAGGAAAAAGGGAAAATACATAAAGAAAAAGGCAAAAGTAAACTGGCTAAAAGGAGTTAAACATTCTCCTTATCCATTTCTTTCTCCTGGGTCTTGTCTGGGTCAACAGAAAGTAGGTTAGCATGCTCAATAGGCACCATAGAGGACTCACTAAAACCCTCCTCATCTTCATCTATATTGGGAGGTGTTCCTGGGTCATGTCTTTAAAAAAGTTCATAATCTGCCTAAGTACCAACCTCCTTCAGGGAAATCGACCAACCTTCCTTAAAAGATTGCTTCTTAGCATAGATGGATGCAACAACAACACCTTTATCCCATCCCATGTTTATAACTTCCTCCTTGTCATTTTTTCCCTTGGCCTTTAGGGTAGAGTTATCAGTAGTCAAAATAACTACCTTGTCCTCGGCAGCCTTTACTCGGTGCTCAGCTTCAGTACTTATCATCTTAGCCTGGGATAACTCATTAATAATAGCCTTTTATTTATCTTCAGCAGTCTTTCATGCCTCCTCTACTGTTTTGGCCTGGTTCTCGACAGCTTTAATTTTATCATGCCAGACTTGTCTCACTCTCTCTCTAAAGCTTCACCAAATACACGTAAGGAATTTTGGAAACCCTCAATACCTTCCTCAACATCAGTCAAGGAAGAGGATCTTATTTGGTCATCCTTCTCTATCTCCTGATTGAAGTCGACCAAGAACTATAAGAAAATGAATGAGTTATTAATTTTAGATGAAAGGCATTGAAAATCAATAAGTATTAGACATAAAAGTTAAGAATTTACCAAAGCCAGAGTGTGGGGAGCCCTTTCAGTTAATCGAGCTCTAGTCATGGGGGCAATACCCGACCTATCTATAGGCAGAGCCGCAACCTTTATCAACTCTATAGCCAGCCCAGGGTTGATCACCACCAAATCATTTTCAATTCTTCCTTACTCGACGTCTAACTTCTTAGACAACTCAGCTGATTTGGCCAACTCAGAGGACTTTTATGCATGATCTTGATGGCCAAGCAAATTTTTCTTCAACCTCTTGTATTGAGGCTATTCAATCTAGGCCTCCTCAGTGTTGTTAACTCGACGTCTCTTATCAGTAGCTTGAGACATCTTATTGGTAGGGATGGTTTTCTTAGTAGCAGGGGGGACTTGAACATCAAGTTTAGAATTTTTCTTTTCACCATCTTAATAGATGGAGATGTAAGGATGGTGGTAATATCCAATGACTTAAAAGAGTAAGAGGTTCCTCCTTAAATAAACTCAACCTCAACTAATTTTGTTATCGAAGCTGTGGATAAAGGTTCCTCATCTAAGATGATAGGAATTTGAGGCAAGGCAAGTGGTGGTCAGGCAACAAAAAATGTGATTGACCTCTTGTACTCTAACAGTACAAAAGAAGCTCTGGGATGTTCTTTTCCAACCCTATGATTGAAATCTCACAAGTATTTGAGATCTTAAATATTGATTTTTCCCTCTTAAGGATGATTCTTCTTACTCTCCTCTGCACCAAAAAAAGTAAGAACGTTAGTCGACAAAACTCAGGAACAAATAATATACATAAAAAATATAAGAGAAGAAGTTATAACCTAAGCCGCCCCTCTTGGGGAATCTAGGACCAGTGTAGGATATCCCATTAGTTAGGGGGCATATTTCCAATTATTGACAATAATACCATAATCCCAATAGTCTTTATTAGAATCTGGCAGATTAACTACTAAAGCCCTATTGGCTTGCCTAGTTTTCAAATAATAGGTACTATCTCCAATAGTTCCCCACTTGTAGTAGAATATCAACTCAGGGATCCCAATATGAGTCCCATAGATCTCATTTAACCTACTAACTCCATTTACCACCCTCCATGTGTTTGGGGCTATTCTAATTAGAACGACGTCCAAGTATTGACAAAGTTGAAGAAAAAGTGGGTTTGGGGGGAAGGTTATACCACACTCAATAATAGAAAGAGGGGGAATCCAATGACCTTCTGCAAGAGAATACATGTCCATGAACCATGTCCCATTTTTAAACCTACCTAACCAGGGTTTTCCTTTTTTTTCTAAGTTCCTCCAAGGAATTATCATCAATGATATAAACCATGATTGAAATAAAGGAAAAATAGAGTGATGAGGGGAGAGAAAGCTTACAAAAATGTAAAGATAACAGTAAGGATTGAAAAAAAATGGTGGATAACAAGAAGAAAAAGATTACAAAAAAGAAATCTTCAGAATGAGAGAAAACACCAAGTGAAAATGATTTGAGGTAAGAAAAATGGAGGAAAGTTTCTAGCCATTTATAGGTTACCTCGATAATTGTGACAAAATGAATAACTGTGTGAATGGTTGAACTACTCCCAATTGCACGATTTCCAACACTCAAAAATACTAATCCGTCCTTTGGCAATTTGAAAAAGTTTGAATTATTAAGAAAAATGACATTATCCAACAATACTAATGAGAAATTTTACAAGTTCGGGAGGTCGACTGTCGACCAGTGCTTTGACGTCACACCGAGTAACATATTGAACAAAACACTAAATACTTTTGATCAATCATCAAGCATGGAGCATTGGGGGCTTTATTATATATAAAAATTAGTCTCTTACTGTAACACCCCATGTTTTTAATAGTTAATTAAATTAATTAATTGGGAAATTCGAAAAAAATATATAATTTTGGATTTAATTATTCTTAGTAATTAAATATGTTGGATTATATATGTATAAATAAGGTTTTAAGTGGAATTTAAATTGGGATTAAAATTTGGAAATTATAACTTTTTGTATAAAAATCGGGGGAGGATCCGAGCTAAGGAGGATAAAAATAATATTCTAAAAAATCTGATCCTCCGATCGAGGTGAACTTTTCACAGAAGCCTCGTCTCACCGTTTGATATAACATACTAAAATTTCAAGACATTCTAATGACTCAACCGTCCGTAATAATTTTTTGAGTGTTTGTATTTGATTAGGACTCAAATTCTTTTTGGTATATAAACAAAGTGACTGGTTTAGGACTTTTAAAAAAACTTTCTTCTAAACCCTAAGAGTGAAAATCTCCTCTTTTACATCTTCTCCCTCCCTTAAACCCTTAACTCCATTGCAGAGCTATTTTCAATCCAAGTTTTTAAGCTTTAAACCGGGTTTTCTCAAGATTGTTCAAGAACGTCTCTTTGATAATTTTTCGAGAGGGATCCAACTGTCAACTCGGATCTTCTTTATCTAAATCACAGGCATGAATACTCTATTCTCTTCCTTTGGTACTATGCGTCTTAAGTGTCGCCTAAACCCTTAATCATGTTTTTTTTATAAAATCAATTAGTAACTTAGTTAGAGAAAGTGGACACTTAATTTGGGACTGTTTTTATTAAATCATTTAATATGATTTAATATTTGAAACCCTTAGGTGCGTAGGTTATATTATTGGATTTTTATGATTTGGGTAATCTAGGTTTGCATGAAGAAATTATGAGATTAGATATGTCATAGTGGGACGCGTACTCACTTAAAAATAAATTAGATGATTTATAACGATTATATCGTATTGAATATCATTGCATGTTAAATAAATTAACATTTTTGAATATAATGAATTATGTTGAAAACAACAACGGTGATATTAATTGAATTAAATTAAATTGGGGCCTTTATGATTATATTGTCATGTTGTGTTTATGAGTTATGATATTGTGTGGATTAATATTATTCACTTTTGCCAATGCGGGGACGAGGGACTTTTGGGTAATATATTGCTCGCCTTGTTTATAGGATGCTTACTAGGTATGGGACTAGCGGGTAGACTTTGATTATGATTTATGCTTCCTTGGTATGGGACTAATTAGTGTAGATTCGTGCGAATTTTATATTTTGGGGTGAGGATTTTTTTTATATTTTATCGACGTTACGCTAGCCTAGACATGAAACTAGGATGTGTTTAATGTTAGAAATCAATCCTATATATATATATTAGGACGTACATGTACTTTGGGGACCCTTAGGTTTGGGACTAAGGGGTATTTTAGGGATCTCACATCGATAAATAAGGGTTGGGGAATTTAAGATAATAAATGAATGAGAATTAATGCCTAAGATAATAACGGGTAGTAAAATCTGGGAGACATAATGTGCGGGGACCGATAGTTTAAACGGGTCTTCTTGCATTTATGTCGTGTCGTGTGTGGAACCTTGTCATATTGTGGGATCGACAGTTTAAACGGATCAACTGACTATTGACAAGGGGGGTGTGACACTTTGGTGGATTACCACCCGAGGCGGGAGGGCCGCTATAATAAAACCGAGAAACATAACGATCTTGGGTTAATTTAATTAAATTAACTTAGTGAGACTTAGTTATTGAAAATTATATTGGTGTGGATTATTGAATTAGAATTTTTGAGGATATTTAGTAATTTATATTAATCGCGTTTAATTATCTCATTTTATTATCTCGTTTAACTAAAATATTCTATTGTGATATTTATCATGTATAATGCTATTGTCTGGATTCAAGGATCCTATTTGAGGGGAGTAGTGTGTATTCATGCTCGGGGCTCTGACCTCTTGCGTTGACTAATCTTTTCAGGAATAAGTTTGGAGAAGCTGCATAGGATTATTTAGAGACTTTCTTGGAGGTGCATTTGGAGTTATTTGCTTTATGCGTATTAGTTTGGTTTAGTTTCGTTTCCTTCGTATTTACATTGAGACTCAGTTTATGGTTTTGTTTGGCCATTAAGTTCCAAAGTTGTATGGGTTTTATTCAGATATTTCATTATGGATTCAATTGGAGTTTATTCAGTTTTATACTATTAGAGATTAGTTTATTATTTGAAGTTTAGCATGGTGATGGATCTTTTATCGCATAGTTGGTCATTATCATTTGGGATTGATTAAATTATTTATCTTGTGGATTGATTTTTTAAATGTCTCATATCTGTCACATGCTAAGACTGGTATTTTATTTACTCATACCCGATTTAGTTTTGGTGGCGACCGAAGCTAGAATGAAGCAGGGTGTGACACCTACGTGGACCAAGGAGCGATAGACACATGCCATCCTACCTGGCTAGTTGGATATCTTGATTGGCATATTAAACACTTAGTCGACTAGAATGCCAACCAACTCCAAACTGTGAACCATCAGGATTAGCGAAGGTTACTCAGATGGAATGGCTACCAGCAGTGAATTTCAAGAGTCTCAGTTATTGTATACATATATAAATGCCTGGAGATATAAAGGAATTCCGTCTCTAGGGCTTCACACCACTGTAAATACATAATATTTCTTAGCTAAACGGATGACTCATTCAATTATAAGAACACTATACTGAGATGGTGTAACCACCTAAATAATGGCAACAGTGGACGTAGGCTTTCTTCATAGACGAACCGCTTTAAAAGCCTTGTCTCTTATATTGAGTTACACTGTATATTTTAGTTTAATAGGCGTGTATTTCCCTACTAGTTATTTCATAAATCACATATCATTCATCAAGTATAATGACAACTAGCCGACTGATTATTCTTGTAGTTTTCATGATGATGATCTTCTTATTTAACTGTGTAGCACCATTTATTAGCTTATATATATATATATATATATATATATATATATATATATATATATATATATATATATATGAGATGATAGTGTTGTTATTCTTATGCTTAGTACTTTCTTCTGTTATTTAACCATGAGCATTGTCCTACACTTTTAAATATATATATATATATATATATATGAGATGATAGTGTTGTTATTCTTATGCTTAGTACTTTCTTCTGTTATTTAACCATGAGCATTGTCCTACACTTTCAAATAGTACAACATTTTTTGCATGTCAATGGGTTATTTCATCAATAATGATGCATTTGTATTCGACATTATAGATCTCGTATGTGTGATACTGAGAAAATCCCTTACTATGCCGTTTAATCAAAATTTAAAATAGTTAAGAAGGGTCCAAATATTTTCTTGAGGAAACTCTGTTAATAACACCAAGGAAATCACAAGTTACGATAGAAATTATTTTTGAATAAGAAATTTCAGTTACTTAGAAACTTAAAGGCTGAAAATAATTTTAAACACTTACAGCAGTGATAGAAGAAGTAAAACAAGTATAAAAAATATTCACACGAGACAAAGATTTTAACGTGGTAAAACCCCTATTAAACAGGGAAAACATCTACGACTCCCTCTACGGAGTAAAACGAAAATCCACTAGAATGAATTATAGAGTACAAGCAAGCAACATATTATCCAACCAAATCATAACTAAACCTAAGTCAAGAAATAATAGCAACACTCTTAGGTTTTTCTTTGACTTTTTCGGCTTATGACTGTTGTCTTTAATGTCCTCCAAGCTTTACTCCTTAGCTCCTTTCTTTACGTTGACTGTGATGGTAAAAATCTCTCTACCAACACAACTTTAGTGTTGTTGTGTGATAGTGTAGTAATGTGATATGCCTAACACACACATGAAACTCACTCAAACGAATTACAAAATTATCCTAAAATGACATGCATGATTCTAAATAAGTTTTTCTTGACATTAGACTTCCTTTTTATAAGTAGATCAGAAAACAATCTTGCTATAATAAAAGAGCCAAGATCATATATGTCTCTCTTTTTTTTATATACAAACTTATTTCACAAAATGTGAAATATGAACTTGGAAACATAAAAGTTTTTAGATCTGAAATATTTGAAGTCTTGTTTTTCAAGAAATCTTGAAAACAGAAAGATGGATGTGTTGGGAACGATTTTAATAAACACGTTTTAAAACTAAAACCCAACAGTGAGATTATTTGTAAAAAGGAAATTAGTTCTAAAAGAATCGTGACTGTATCACTTTAGTCAGATCTCAAATCTCAAATATTTGAGACGAGATCAAACTTGGTGACAATGTTTGGACAAGAGATTCGAACCAAAGGAGGAACTTGAGCCACAAACACACTCTGAAACTCTCAAAGTTTTCTAGATTTTTTTTTCCAGAGTTTGGTTTACATTTTCTTTTTCTCTCTTATTTTTATCTCTTCTCTCTCTCTCTCTTTCTCTCAGACTTGCCAAAGGTTGGAAACGATTGACCCTCAGTCTCTATTTATAAGGAAAAAGGAAGGATCTAGAGGGTTAAGGGTAAATCATTGGTCAAGATTAATTTGACTATTCGGTGATCAATCTAAGGGCTCACAATGCACCGCTTCCAAATGCTCAGCGATTGGCTAAAACATGTATCACTTGGATTGAGTGATAACGCATGCAGACTACTGACTAAAATGAATGGACATTCCATATTAAGTCTTACGAATGTGAGTATAAAGACACACAAATAGGGTCGTTAATAAGCCAACACCTGTGCGTTCCAAATTACTTAAAAAAACGTGTGTTTTTTAACTTAAAAAAAATCCTATTTACTACCCCAAATGTTTGTAGCACTTTTGGATTCTACCCAAGGCATATTTGAAGCAGTTAAAGAAATTATGAATAAGCCCCAAACAATTTTAAAACCTAATTTTAAATTTTTAAGAAATAGATTTTAATTGTTTAAAAATTACAAAAATTCTTTGAAAAAAAAAATTAAGCCAATGGGAACACACACACACACCTCATACACACAAAATTCCAAAAAAATGCAATCTTAATTGTTGTGAGCTGTGTTGGTTACTATCTTTTCCAGCCTTGAATAGTTTTAATGCAAATCATGAAGAGGCATGAGGCTTAGGGTTAGACAAAGGATGACACAATTTTGTCTCATTTCCAAACAAGGCAAGCTCCTATAATTTAGACTCAAGTGAGTCATATATATAGTGTGCTTCAATCTCCCCCTTTGGAAATATGAGACAAAATCTTCTTTGAGTCATCTAGGACTCGCAGGGATCCCAAAAAAAATAAAAAACCTTAATCCTATACAAAAATTCTATCTAGCCCATATCTTAGAAATGAAAAATACATAACCCAAATAATTACAGACCAATGCCCTAAAAATATCCAGATGCGCAAAAAGGTACTGATTCCTGTACATAAAATAGCTAAGATCACGCTTTTTAGAGTAAATGTACAATAAATGTCCAATATGAACTCAAATATTTCTCCCCCATTTTGTTTCAAATGGACAAAGGGAAAAAACATAAAAATAGCCATCTGACATAAACATAACATTACAAATTTAAGTGATGATATTCGATTCTTCCATAACAATACCCATTGATTTCCTTAAGGATTCAAAATGAGTGTTATCCAAAGGTTTTGTGAATATTCTGCTAATTGAAGATCAGTAAGTAAATAATTAATTTAGAATTCCTTAGATTCGACTAACTCGCATATAAAATGATGACTGATTTTAATGTGTTTGGTACATGAGTGTTGGACAGGATTTTTGGAAATGTTAATCGCACTCTGATTATCGCAATAGAGATGTAATTTTTCTTCATTAATTTAATAATCTCTTAACATATGTTTTATTCACAATAGTTGAGTACATCAACCACCTACGACTACATATTCAGATTCAGCTGTGGACAAGGAAGAATAATTTTTTTCTATTACAGCCTACTAAGTTATTACCAATGGAATAACATGCTCTGGACGTGCGTTTACTATCATCAGAACACCCAACCCAATCACCGTCGGTGAATCCAATTTCTGTATTGGATATGTCATTTGTATACCAAAGTCCTAAGTTGAGAGTTCCTTTTACATATTTTATAATTCTTTTAACGCACACTAAATGACTCTCTTTAGGCGCATTTTGATATCGGGCACTTACACGACCACAAAAGTGTCTAAAGTACGTTCTTATATAGGCTCAAGTGCAAGCCTGTTGTGTAAGTAATAAACTCGATAAGACGGGATCGATCCTCAAGGAATTAGGTTGATTGCTCATAATGACAAAGTAAAGGAGACTAACCCTAAACTGATTCGAGAAGAAAAACGAAAAGGTAATTTAGATTTATGATGAAAGGATACTATCTAAATGAAAACTAAAATTAAAATTATTACATAACTAAGTGCGAAAAATTAAAACTAGTACATGTAATTAACTATGAATTAAGAAAAGAAGGTTAGGATATAATCCCCCAAACCCTAGCACATTTACCGGATAGAAAACTAGCCTTTGAATTTGATAGTTGATTAAACCAATTCTTTATTAATCCCAAGCATTACATATATGAGGGGCACTAGCCCGCATCATACGTAATCAAGGGCAAGAATAAAGCAGTGCCGCAGTAGCTAACACACACACCACATCCTTAATCACCCCAGTTACCCAGGGCAAACGAGGTTAAAATACCCACGACGGTTGTGTTCACTATACAACACGATTCAATCAATATTTGATTCGAAACCTATTTTCTATACATGTAAGCTACATCGAGTTGGGCTCATGCATCCCAAACCTTAAAAACCTAGCTCGACATGATTTTGTTAACGAAAAACATATTATTTATGTTGCATGTAATCATAATCATAAAGAAATTATACCTAAGCATGTAAGAAACACTTAGAATCCCAGAAAATATGTAAATCATGCAAAGAATTATTAACCTTGAAGAGTAGAGATGAAGAACACAAACTTTATGGAAGAAAACCTTGAATTCATGCATAAAACCTTAAATATTGTTGAAGAAAGTAAACCCTAGGGTTTTTGGGTGCAAGAGGCCTCTAAAACTATGAAAAAGATCTCTCCCCCATTTGGTATAAAAAATAACTAAGCACATCACGTTATATTAAGTGATTCAACCATGCACAACTCTATTTTAAAAAAAAAAAATTGGATATTCCGCACGCCGAACCAGTTCGCTATTTTTGTTCTTCGCTGGGTTGAATCGGTTCGGATTTCCAGTATTGAAGCGAAAAGCTTAGCTGAAATTTTTCTAAGTCTTTTTTGTCTTGTTTCCTTCTTTTGCCATGATTTCTTCCTAATTTGAACCTTCATAACTTTTCACTCTTATGTCGGATTTGGATGTCGTTTCTTTTTACACGCTCGTGGACCCACGAACTTCAACTTATTCTGGCTTCTGCATTTGAATTTTGGGTGTAAAATTACTTATTTGACCTTTACTTTCTTTCTCTTGCATTTATCTTTCTTTCTTGAATTTGAATTTTCTCTTTTATTCTCTTGAATGAATTTCCTGGAAAATGTAAGAAAAATACACAAAACTCGATGCACTATATAGGAAATGTTAGTAGCAAAAATATGAGATTATCAACGCCGTTTACATCGTACAATGTGATAAATGCATCTAAATTAAGGGGATAAATCGAAAGAGTTTATGCCTAATTAAACCCCCTAACTTAGAACTTTGATCGTTCCGAGGATGGTAAAAGAATCGAAGCATGGTCAATTACTTTACAAACACGTGATAGGGATATAATACCACTTTCGAGGGAAAGTTATGGCATTAAGCGTATGCAGTAAGAATTTAAACCCCTAGGTTACCCTAGTAGGATGAGTTGTGCCTTGTGAGGGTTTGTTGTGAATATACCCACAAAATTCGTTTTCGACTCAAAGAAAGTTTAAAATACCTAAAAATTGTACAATTTAAACTTTCTAAAATAGTGAAAGTAAATTCATATTCACAAGTCTCAAATTAGTGTGCGTGTGTGTGTTCGAAACCAAAATTAAATAATAAATTTTCACCGATTGATCATTACGTTACTTTCCAAAAATTCTCTTTGATTTCAAAATCTCACGGGATGCTCTCACAAACGAATCACTCGAGTTATGGCTAATTCTCTTGGTATGTGTGATTTGTAAGAGTAAATATCAATGAAACACGAGTTCCCACACACAATTTTGAAAGACGGAATTTTTATAGCGAAAAGATCTCTTCATCAAAATAAGGCAATTGGAAAAAGGGAAACATCACCTCTTATTCACACCAATTGATCTATCTTATTATCTTTTCATGTCTTAGGCTCTCCAGGCGATAATTAATTTTGAAATTCGAACTCGGTTAGTATTTTTCGGGTTTAAGGTGTATTGGATAAAATTGGGATTGGTTGGAAATTTCAGAATTGGAAAATATTTTCATGATGTTCGTTAGTGCTTTTTCGGGCTATTGCTCATTTTTTTCTCTTTCTTTTTTCTACTTTTTTTCCCCTATTTTTCATAATTTTATTTTCTTGCTATTTTTGTTGAGCATTACTCTATTTTTTTCTTCCTTGCCCCCTTTTATTCCACTTTTTGGACTTTTCAATCTTTAATAATTCCGAGCTAAACGCTTTTTCGAGTTATCAAACGAAAAGGGGAAATTTTATTAGGCTCAAATTGGGTTGCAAAGGGAAAAATTTTCACAACTTTTTATGGCTAATATTTTTGGGTAACAAACGATGACCTAGCTCATTTCCCAAATTGCTAATTATATTACCATATGCGTCTGGAGATTAATTTAATTTAGAGATATTTTAGCGCAATTTTCAAGAAAACATCTCACACATTTCTTGTAATCGATCAAAGCAAAAATTTAGAGACCATTAATGACTTATTTTAAATGTTGAATTGAACTTTGAGTTAACAATTAACTCAGATTGAGTTTAATTACTCAGAAAAAGTGAAAGGCTCGAAATTTCACTGGGTTGGTTAATCTCCACACTTATTCGTTAAGTCATCATTTTTCGTTCAATTTCCATCTTTGATCAATTTCGGCTTTGTACAATTGATTTTTACAATTTTGAGACTTCAAACAAAGTTTGAGTGATATTTTTGAAAATTTTAAATTATGATCTTTATTTATTTTGAAGAAAAATATTTTTTTGCTTTTTCAATTTTTTTTCATTTTTTTGTGGAAAATTTGAAATTTTCTAGTTTTTTTTGGCTTTGGGTGCATTTTGACTTTTGTGAAGTTTTTGAGCTCATGTGTGCCCCCCCCTAACTTAGACTTTTGCATTATCCTCAATGAAAAGGCCTAAAAGCTAAAATAGAAGGATAGTGCAAAAATGAAGAAAAGCAAAATGCAAATTTTCATTAAGTATGAAAAGGAAGCATACACATTACATTAAGAATATTCAAGAACCCAACATAAAAAGAGACCAATTACAAGCCCACCCAAAACAATAAAAACCAACCCAACAAGAACCAAATCCGCGCCTATGAGGAGGGAGGATGAGAAGGACTGGGAGGACTCGGACCATATGGATCGTAAAAATAGGTGGGGAGAGAGACATTTTGTCCCACTTGCAAGCGGTACATTTTCACTTGTAGGCGGATCATCATAGACGTATCGCGATGGTAATACGTCACGAACCCATCAAATCATGCTTCTACTTGGGCAACACTCTTATTCAGGCCCTCTCCATCCAGCTCTTAGTCGGAATCCACCTCCTCGTTGTACTCTTCCTCTTCCCATATTTCTTTACAATACCTCGTATTTTTATGGCTTTTTAATTTGAGGATTTATTAAATTTAAATTGAGATATTAATTTAATATTAATCCAGAAATTTATTTTAAATGTTTGCTTGCATGATGAGAGAGAGTAATTATTGGGAATTTGTTGAATATTACTGGCTGAGTAAAGTAATATATAAGATTGATTTTTTTTTAAAATTGACACGAGTGAATAAAGTAGAAATTATGGAAATTTAAGTCGGGATGCGCTTGGGTCGTGTCGTGACTAAATTATTATTATTAAAAGTGAATAAATTATAAATCCCTCGTACAGTCATTTGAGTGCGCCAACGTGTCCGGAAGGGTCGAGATAGTCAGAAAAGTGTACCCGGGGGTTTAGTTTGGGTCTCAGGGCGTTTTTAGGCGTAATTGGTATCCCAAGAGGGTATTATGGACATTTTGTATTTTTGGGTAATTAAACCCACGAATTTACCTAAGATTTATTAGCCATTTGAGTTAGGCTTTTAGGGTTAACAATCACAGAACCTAAGAACGTCCATTAGAGAAGAAGGTATGAAGCTTTCCAAACAATCCAAGGCCAAGAACCCATCCGCTTGCACCGCCAGCACCACCAAAACGTAGATCGCACGATGAGGAACGCAACCATATAATTTTCATCAACGAATCAGACCCTTGAATTCAAGGCAAGTATCTATCTTGCTTTTGTCTTATTTATTGTTTCATCCATGTTAGACTAGGATTGTTATACACATGTTTCATAAAAGAATTTGACGAATTAGAGGATTTAAATCGCATGTATTAGAAGAAATTGACATATTTTGGAAATCTTATTATATTGTAGAGGATTACCCACGAAATTTTATGAGTTTAGAAGTAAGAAATATGGAAAAGGAATTAGAAGAATGGATGTTTTATGAAAAATTAGGGTTCTTGATAATTATGACGATTTACCCCATTAATTCAATACCTTTGATGAATTTGGACATGTTTCATATAGGAAATCATGTATATATGTATATCTAACTAGTAGTAATGTTTTTTGGGAGTTTGGGAATTGTTAATGGAGTTTTGGGGGAGGTTAAAGAAGAGAACCTGTAGGTTAACAATGGCAGAATTTGGAATAACTGATTGATCGATCGATCGACCAAGAAATTCGATCGATCGATCCTTCATGGAAAACTGCATATTTTCCCCTTTTTGTTTAATCTGGTTAAAATATGTAGGAACTCTTGATTATTATTTATAGAGTATAATGGATTATGAAGAGGACCAGTAGGGTCTAAGTAGACTTCGTTGAGTGAAATTAAATAGGTGATGAACTTGTGGATTAACGGGGAGTTTCGTCACACATTAGGAATTGTGCGTACATTCACTAAATAATTGAAAGACTTGGGAAAGACTTAGACCAGAAGGTTAGAGAGGGTGTACCTACTGAATTCATAATTAGTAAGAGAGAATACTTCGATAGATAAGAAGTACATGTGGAATATGTTTAGTTGACAATAAAAGAGATGACTCCCTTATGCGAGATAATTATGGGTCGTGGGCGAACCTTATTGGAAATTGTATATCTATATATGGTTGTGTGACTGTGTACATATATTAAATACTTTATTTGTGAATAATCATACCCGCGCTACTTGCTATCACGGGGGTTACCGCGCCGGGACAATCTTATCTCGATGGGACCTTTATGGGGGATATTGACTTGTACCCTAGAAGATAGGATTCCTTGGTACAGGCTATCTGAATGATAGTCAGACGGTCCTAAGAGACATGAGGGGTATGTCCTGACCTCTTTGTTACTTGGAAATATGATTCTCCTCCATTTTGTGGGTATCGTGTTAATACTGTTCGAGAGTGATTCCGAACTAGTATTTCCCTTACTACGAGCGATACGGGGACTTGATAGCAGTGTATTCCAGTGTCATAGATTTTATGTGGGGTGCCTATAGTATATATTATATAAGTTACTAAAATATATATACTTATATATGGAAACTTTCTACTGTGCATATAAGTATTTAAGTAATGAATAAATACTCCAACTTTATTATAAGTGTTTGGGAACTTTGTAACGATACTGGGTTATTCTAAGTAACATAATAAATATGGAAGAGTTTGATTTTCATAAATAATTATCATAGCCTTAGTATTTCCCAGGATGAAACTTTATGGGAAGGTTAAGTTAAAATAAACGTATGAGTTTAATAGCACGGTAGGCGTGCACACTTGATGAGAGGTGAGAATTCTTAAGAGAGTGTCGCATACTAACATGGTTGTTACATTAGCCGGTAAGCATTTTAAATACTTGCTAAACTATTTTTAAACTTTTTTATACTCGGGCTCTGACCCGTTTCCTGTTATTTCTCTTTCTCTTGTATATATATGTATATATTACAGGTGCTCAGCCACATGGGCGTCATGCTTAGATTAGTTGGACTGGACGTGCTGCAACTTATGTGGGAGTTGCAGGCCCTTGCTTTAGATGACCTCTTCGTTGATTATGCTCTTATTTTAATTCTGCTTAGTTAGGGCATGTGTCTCCCATTTCCCTATTCGGTTTGGATTTGTCAGAGATTTTTGTTTATTTATATTTCCAGTATTCAATACTCTTTGGGAATTAACTCTTGTCCGGATGATTTCATTTGTAGTTTTAAACTTTGTGTGGTTTATCTAAATGGTTTATTTCTTGTTTGTAAATTGCCATCCTTAGTATTTATGTGATTCTTAAACTCTTGGTTATTAAAAAGGTTTTCATATTGGAATTTAATAAAATGGAAATAAAATTTTAAATTGTTTGACACTTGGCTTAATTATTTAGGGTGTTTAAATTGGAAATTTTATTTTGCGACAGTGATGCTAAGAATGAACCAACTGTTCACCTTGATTTTAATTTAATAAAGGACTGATCACCCTATATTTAATTAGGCGGGGCGTCACACTCTTCATCTTCTAATGGGGCTATTAGGGGATGGAGAACCTCCATTTGACGTGCACTCCTTGTAAGGGATTCTGCCCCAATGGACTTGGGAAGCGTTGGTGAGCTTGAGGAGGGAAAATTCCCGCATCCTTAAGAAGATAAGTGATTAACCTGGCAAAGGGAAAATAGACTCTTCCCTTTCGGTCCATCCCGACATTAATGATTTCCTTGTAGAAAATGTGGGGGATGTTGATGACGCTTACCGCATCAAGGAGGTGATATAGAAAATTTACATGACGGGTGTGAATTTGAGAATTGTTGGAGGTTTGGAGGATTGACCCACAAATGATGAGGTAGGAAAAATGGGTGGTATCATCTAAATTCCCCACCGAAAATATATCAAGATCCCAAACTTGGTTGGGAGCGATACGCTCAATGCATTGGTGCTTTGGAATAGGGTGTCCATAAGTTGGGTAGGTGAAGTAGGGGGAATTGGGAACGTGGTTCGCATGCATTTTATGGGCTATGTTATGGAGAGAAAAGGGCATAGGGGTTTGATTGACGTACACATGGTAGATGTTTCCATCCACCTTGATAAGCGTGCTATAAAAAGCACGCACCTCGTCCATCCACACGTCCTTATCCGAATTTGACAAAAAATTATGCCACCGTTGATGCCGAAAGATAGTTGATATGTGTTGAGACAACCCATTCCAATTGATTTCTTGTTCGATATGAATGGTGTGGGAAGGTGATAAGAAGGTGGCGACCCAAATTCTTTATTATATGGATCGATAACCACAATTGGCTTCATGAAGGATTTCGTCGGAATCATATTTGACCGACAACTCATTATTGGACACTTTGGGTTTTGTAAATTTGGAGGTAGGATGAATAGGAAGAAGAATGAGAAGAATCGAATGAGAAGAATCGAATGTGGTTTTGTAAAGCATACATTGAAGAAGGAACTCTACCAACATATATGGTGGAAGCAAAGAAATTAAAATACAAAGCAGCTCGGTATATATTAGATAAAGGTGTTTTGTGTAAGAGAGGACTAACAGTCAATTTACAGCACTGTGTGTATTCATCAGAGGTCCAAGATCTAATTCATGAGGTGCATGAAGGATCATGTGGAGCTCACATAGCAGGGAGAACACTTTTGCAAAGAATCAGTACTAAAGAGTATTATTGGCCAATGATGTGAGCAAACTGTGCAACTTTTGCCAAGAAGTGTGATAAATATCAAAGATTCTCTACCATTCGAAAAACTCCACATCCTGCTCTCACTCCAATAACTTCACCATGGCCATTTACCATGTGGGGTATGGACTTGGTCGGACCACTGCCAACCACCCGAGGAAGATTTAAACATTGGTTATCGCCATGGATTATTTTACAAAATTGGTTGAGGCAGAGCCTCTAATAAACATGCCTTATGAAAAGGTTTATCAGTTCATATGGAAAATCATCATTTATAGGTATGGGTTTCCCTATGCTTTCATTACCAACCACAGAACACAGTTTGACAATGATGAGTTCGCAAATTACTCTGCTCAGTCCAATGTTTAAAAATTGCATACAACTCCAGGACATCCTCAGAGTAATAGATAAACTGAAGTTACGAACAAAACCTTACTTAACGAGTTGAAGAAAAGACTCAATGATGTCAAGGGAAATTGGATAAACGAGCTACATTCTATCTTGTGGGCATACCAAAAAACACTGAGAACAGTAACTGGAGAATCCCCATATATGTTAGAATTTGGGATTGAATCTGTCATTCATGCCGAGCTAGGCTTAGCATCCCATAGAGTTATAAATTTTAACTCTCTAATAAGTGACCTAATGAGAAGGTTAGATCTAAACATACTGGGCGAAGTATGAGAAGATGATGCCTTGCGAAATGTGGCCTACCAACGGAGAATAGCCCATTTTTACAATAAAAGGATGAAACCGACCAACTTGAAGGAATGAGATTACGTGTTGAAGAAAGTGCTGCAGAAAAATAACAAGCTTGAGGCCAATTGGCATGGGCTATATCATATTTCAGTAGTGATCCGACCTGGAACCTATCGAATTGAAACCTTGGAAGGCGAAGAATTGAAAAACCCATGGCATGCAGAGCATCTCAGAAAATAGTATCAATGATGTTGTAATTAGATTGAAATCAACTTACAGTATTAATAAAATCTTCAGTTCTTTCCATTTTTGTTGTTAACTTTTTTTGGGAGTACTGGTGCTATGCACTATTCTAGATGATTGACAAAAAGTTATAAATTGTTGCTCGGCTCAGTAAATATTTCCCAAAATATTGCTCGGAGAAGCCACAAACTTGATAATTGATACACAAAGTCCAAGTCAGCAGGATGTTAAATCCTCAAGAAACTTGGTCCACAAACATAAGGATAAAATAAGATCTTTATCGTTTTGGGAAAAGTACAGGAAGAATGTTGCAAAGATTCCTCAAGAGGAATGTAAGCACATATTCCACAAATTCCTGGTCACACCACTGCTATTTAATGCAAAAATTCAATACTTGGGTGCATTAGTAAAACCTTTGGAGATACATGGGTAACTAGCTCTAAATTTAGATTTTAATCTAAGTATGATAGTAGAACCTATGGTTATTGATACTCAAATTAATCAAAGTGTATCAATAGAATTAATGATAATTAATAGATTAACATTCAACATAAGATAAGTTGATCAAATTTCCATTTCATTCAATCAAATTAATTACATGATTGTGTTAACAAAATAAAATACAAAGTTCATTCTACATGACATTTTCCTTCATCTTTGGAAATATAATCCATTCCAATAGGAGGATCAGTTAAAGTATAAGGAGAATTAATAAAGTTAGAATCCTGAAGCATTTTGGTATTACTGCTACTAGGATGATCAAGTAGGTGAAGAGGTCAGAGATTTCTAATTCATCATGAATCTCATAATCTCCTAAGTATTTTGAAATCAAGTATTGAGGAATACGATGGACTGGAATCCAATTGACATCTAATTTGAAAGGGGGATTGTCAAGCTTAAGAAAGCCTAGATCATACCAATCCCATAATGAGTTGTTTTGATCCACCTTCATCACTGTCAAAGAATTCATCCAACCCCATTTATAGCTCTCATTCTTAGCCTGTGAATCTTATCATCAAAAGTCCCCAGAGCTTCATTATAATAGTCCTTTCAGACTTCTCTTGGTTTCTTCCACAACCCATCCTTATCTTATAACTGAGAAGATTGAGTGGATAGTTTCCCGGACAAGGCCTGTAGCTTCTACGACATACCAACAATGGCTTGATTTTTTACCTTTAATTATGCATCTTGGTTGGTAAGGGTCTGTTGGGTCCTGACTTCCTCTGTAGTACCTCCGCCAAGTGTGAACCTAGCTCAGGAAGATGAAAAAGCATGTTTTAATTTCATTAGAGCCTCCAACTCCTCACTCAACCTTGCGTTTTCAGCCTCCAAGAAGGAATGACCCTCATCTGTAGTAGTAACAATAGCAGTGGATGACTTTAGAGCATCAAGTTCATCTATCAAGTTATTATTCACTTCCTCTAGAAGCTTTACAATGTCCCTTACTTCATCCACTTCACGTTTTAACAGGAATTCTTGTCTTAAAAAATGAGAAGAAAATTTATCCAACTTTTGCTTAAAGCCCCAATATTCACTAAAGGCCTGGAATTTGTTCCCATATTCCTTATGAAAAAATTCCCTAGCTTCATTATGCTCCTCCTGCAACTCTTCAATTATTTTATAGTAGGCAACATTGTTAGCCAATGCCCGATCAAAAAGAGTCTTTAAGTAAATATAGGCTTCTTTGTCTTATTTAGATACCCCTTCCCATAGAAACTTCAATAGGTCAACATAAGTTAGAGATAAGTTACCATCTTTGAAAGCTCATTACACCTCTGGAGTAGATAAGAGTCAGTAGATGAGAAGTATTCCAATTTATCCATAAACTATTAATAAGAAGAAAGTCATCAATCAATAAGGTGTAGAGTATTGAAAAACACAAGCAGAGGAACAAAAATATTTCTCTTTTCATTAAGAAAAAGGGAAGTACAAATACATCTTCAAAAAATAAATATTATAACTACTTAAAAAGGAAAATAAAAAGATGCTCGATTTTACAACTTCTTCTTATCTGCCTCAGGATTAGCTAGAGTGGAGGCATGAGAAGAAGGATGAGGAGGATTAACTTTGGAGGGCGCAGCAAAATAAACATCATGGTGTTGATCGGAAAAATCCACCACTATCAAGGATTCACTGGAACTCCCATTATCAACTTCCTCGTCTAGGTTTGGAGGAGCCCCAGGATCATATCACAAGAATAGCTCAAAATCTTTTGGAGTGTCCAACTCCACTAGAGAAGCAAACCAACCATCTTTAAGGCATTTCTTCTTCGAAAACTCAATTTGTGAAAAAGCTAATCCAATGGCATTATCCCTGTCTCTCTTAAAGACAACCTCTCTAAACTTAACCCTTTTTGCCTTTTCAACACCCAAGTTCTTCTGTAGCTGGGCAGACTTGACTTTCTCAACATCTAAGTCTTTGTACAACTTGTCAACCAACCCCCGAGTAGTTTCAGCATCTCCTTGAGCAACTTTCATATTTTTCTCCCATTTTTTTATTCATTAGCCAATACTTGTTAGGAATCAAGTAGTGACTTTTGAGCTCATTAAAAGCTTCTGCAACTTCACCAGAGGAAGAAGCTCTCAAATCCTCATCTTTCTCCAATATATTATTGAACTCAACGAGGAACTGCACAAGAATAACAAGGAAAGTCATTATTATGAAGAACAAATCAAGAGACATAAAATAAAAAAAGGCAAAAGAATATACCAGAGTAAGGCTTTGAGCAGTCCTGTCAGAACTTCTAGAATGAGGTAATGCAGTTGCAGCACCCTTGTTGTCTGGCCAAGTTCCAAAATTTATTAGTTGTCTTGCCAATCCAGGGCCAATGACCACTGGAGAGGCAGAAGAAGATATATCGACCAACTCACGTTAGTTAGGAAGAGCGTAATAATCCTCTACCAACTTAGAGGGTAACCCTCTCTTTATTCTTTTTAGAGGGCTCTCTTGAATTTTCTTAGCTGTGGTCTTCTTCCCAGCCTCATCTTTATTTTTCACCCCTTTATCAGCTTGTTTGGAAGGGGGATTGACAACTATGTCTCCCAAAATGTTGGGAATCTTCCTCTTTCCCATGGATACAACAAAGGGTAAATTTGAATCTAAGAAAGAAGGGGAAAGGGCAGCAAGATCACCACTTCCAGATGCAGTAGCTGAGGAACTAGAAGGAGGTTATTCCTCAAGGTCAATTATAGGGGAAGGGGTAGGATGAGCAACAAAGGAAGAAATTGTATTCTTATACTACAACAAATAGGATGCAGACATGCCGTCTTCCTTGCCAATCCTCTGATGAAGTCCCTAAATAAACTTCAACTCCCTCAGATTCACTTCACTTTCCCACTACAATAATTTGCACCATTAGAAACAATATTAGCAACATAAGCCATTTTTGTTGCCAAAGATACCCTTTTCGCATTTTTTTTAATTATGTTGCCAAAAGATCATTTTACATTGTACTTTTGGCAATATAAAATAAAACTTGTTGCCAAAGGTTAAAATTTCAAACGGGAAGCTAGCAAAATAAGGGGAGGGGGGGGGGGGGGGGGATATTTTAGCTTTTAGCATCATATTTGTTTGTTTACAAATATGACTTAACTTTTGGCAACATAGGAGTGTGTTGAGAAAAATATTATACTTTTGGCAACAAAGAAATTTGTGATGACAAAAAGTATTTTATTTCACTTCTTACTTATTTTTGTTATGTGTGATACAAAAATAAACAAACAAATGTGAAAATAACTGTCGAGCGTCAAATCCCGCCTCCAACTTGTTACCTCCACTCAGTGAAAACATGAACCCTAACCTCTGCTCTCCATCCGGCCGCCTCTACTCTCCCTCCGGTTGATTTTTACAAGGATCCTAACAGTGAGATTTGCATTTTTTATATAGGACCTCGACCACTGTAAGTTTCTTTTCACTTATTCCTTTCCACTGATTTCCGACTTCCTTTATAAATAAACATTAAAAGATGTTTTTAATTTTTGATTTCATTGTAAGACATTTCAATGTGATTTCATTATAATATTCAATTATATCTTTGTAATGAGTAATTTTTTTGTTAACAGTTATAATTTAAAAGCGTGCAAGCGTCTTACCTGCTTCTGGCTGACCTCTCCGGCTCTATCTCCATTTTCCCTCTCTCTAGCTTCAACTTGCTGGTAACTTGTTAACTCATCCATTATTTTTTTTGAATTTGACATAATTGGTTTGAAATTTGAATGATATTTATATTTATGTTTCCATTCAAGAATTTTTTAAACTCATAATTTTTGTTATTTCCCTTTTTTAATTATAGTTTTAATAGTATTTTTGCAAAGGGATGGTTGTGGTCTAAGAATTTAAAAGTAAAGTATAAATAGTATTATTTGATTGTTTGTTTTAATGTGGTGAGCAATATAAATTTTAAAACATCAATTAAAAGTAGGGTAAATTATACATAGTTATAAACCTCTTAAGTGACACATAGTGCACATAGATACTAGCCTTATAGTTCTTATGCGTACACATTCAATATCCCTTAGACCCGTTCGAGAGTTATTACCCTTGTAATGAGATCTCTAAAATTGTCCCCTTTGGACAGTTAAGGACTGCATAGTTTCTGTATAATAATGTACTTAGTGGCGTACACTTGTTACTTTTGGGGGATCTTATGTTGCCTTCGCTTAATGTTCTATGGGTACATACTAGATTGATGCGGTGTTGAGTGTTATTTCAATTGATAAATTGACATTAGTTGAAATAACATGAACACTTGTGAATTTGTCGTGTACTTGGAGAACTATGGGGATATGCCGCCAAAATTTTCTCAGATTGAAACAATGAGGATGAGTTGCTAAGTGTGTTACAAAAATATGCAGTCTTTAATGGGATAGGACCACTCACCTTTTAGAGGATATGGGGGAGATAAGATTATATTATTTTATACGAGATACACAAGGAAATAAATTGTAACTTCAAAGTAAAATTTAATTCATCATTTGATGTTTATACACTCTCTTAATTTGCGAATATGTAGGGGATCAATAAGACTTTTAAGTAAAATTTAATAAATCAATTGTCGTTTATATAATATATCAACAAATAGATATGGAATAAGTCGATAAGAGCAGGATGATATTTAGGCATAGAGTAGGTGAGTGGTATCGTGACGATGCTAAGTCTTTTGTTGACGGATAGTGGCCAAAGTGAGCAAAATGGTACAATTCAATGCCCGTGCAATAACTTTTGTAATCGTTATTGGCACATTGACCATGTTATGATGTATCAGTAGTACAATATGGAATAATGGAAAGTTATAAGACCTGGGTTCAACATGGGGAATCTATTCCGCAACACCAAATCGATGGATCTGATGATGAAGTGGATGTTGAAATTGGTGATAATGAAGATGAGGATGATTTCTTCCCTGAATTAGTAGAAGACTTTTATAGGGGGCTTATACGGGGTGTGATTCAGGGGATTTTGGGACCGACTAAGCGTATGATAAAACCAAAATGAAAGATGTGCAGAATATCAAAAAACTACTAAAGGCTACCCAACATGAGGTGTACTCGGGATGCAAAGCATATACGCTATTGAAATTTGTGATTACAATGTTTCATTTGAAGGTTATGGGTAAATGGAGTAATAAGTCATTTGACATGTTGATGGAGGTATTAGTGGATCTTCTGCCTCCAGGGAATTTAGTTCCGAAGTCGATTTATGAAGCCAAAAAGTTGCTACATGAATTGGGATTGGGATATGAGACAATCCATGTATGCCAACATGATTGTGCTCTCTTTTGGAAGGAGGATGCTTCTCTTGATAATTGTCCGATATATGGGGAGTCTAGATAAAAGCCCAATTTTGGCAATAGTAAGAAGATCCCTCAAAACGTACTACGCTACTTTCCATTGACACTTAGGTTGCAAAGATCGTTTATGTCAAGGAAGGTGGCTACAAGAATAAGATGGCATAATGATAAGCGCGTGGATGATGGGATATTGAGGCATCTTATCGATAGTGAGGAGTGGAAGGACTTTGATCGACGTTATCCCAATTTTACTCAAGATCCCCGTAATGTGAGGCTAGGCCTGGCCACCGATGGGTTTAACCCTTTTGGGAACATGATCACCTCTTATAGCATGTGGCCTATGGTAATGATGCCATATCACATGGAACCCTGGAACTGTATGAAGGATCCATTTTTCATGATGACATTACTTATTCCCGGGCCTCATGCCCTAGGTAAAGAAATTAATGTTTACATGCGACCGTTCATCGATGAGTTGAACGATTTGTGGGAAAATGGTGTACTCACTTATGATGCGTCTAGTCGACACACTTTTCGGATGCATGAAGTTGTAATTTGGACGATAAATGACTTTCCTGCCTATGGTAACTTATCTGGGTGGAGTATGAAAGGTCATCTTTCTTGTCCCCCATGTAATGAGGATACATTATCTCAATGTCTGTGAAGTAAGATTGGTTACTTGGGCCATCGATGTTACCTGCCCGAGGACCATACTTGGCAAAGGAGTAAGGCATTTAACGGCATGTCTGAGAATAAAACTCGATACTTGGAGTTATCGGTGGAAAAAGTACTAAATCAATTTAATTGCTTATCAAATGTGAAGTTTGGAAAGCATCCAAACAACAAGAAAATGCCTCGTGACCCATCATAATTTAACTGGACAAAGAAAATCATTTTATATAAGCTCTTGTATTGGAAAACACTAAAGCTTCATCACAACTTTGATGTGATGCACATTGAGAAAAAAATATGTGATAATTTACTTGGAACAATATTGAATATGGATGGGAAGAACAAGGACACATAAAAAGCATGAAAAAACTAATGTTTACAAGATTAATAACAAAAAGTTATAAGTTTAGTAAACTCCGAAATAAACTAGTTGAATGAAACTCTTTTCAAAATGAACACTAGACGTGTTAAAACAATTTTTTCTGAATATGTTTTCTGGATTCGTTAGTTTGATTACCTTAAGTTTTTAAAATTATAAACCTACAATTAAGTCTCGAGTATGATATTGTTCACCAAAGTAATTAATATGATTCAAGCAAATTAACACATGATTTTTAACGTGGTAAAACCCTAAAATTAGGGAAACATCCACGGTCCCACTATGGAGCAAAATAAAAAGACCACTAAAATAACAACCAAGCTACAACCCTAAAGCATGCAACTAAGAACCAAAATACAAGATCAGAAAATGTACCTACCCGAGTTACTCCACTCTTAAAGGCATTCTATCTTGATTTGTTTTTCTCCACGCAGCTTCTGTTTTATCCTTGAATCTCGGATTTCAGAAGCCCCAACAAACAAAATACCTCACCAAGAACCACAACTCCTAAGTGTTCGTGTGAGAGTGATAGTGTTTGTGAATTAACTAAACATGCAAAATTCTTCTCACGCCTCTCAATCAAATACAAGCAATATCCTATGAATTACAATCAACTTCTATATGATATGCAATTTGATTTCAAATCCAACTTGAGTAATAAACTTTACTAATTTTCAGATTTGATGCACAACAATTCTTTTCTTTAAAAATATTGTCCCAACAAATTATTTATATTCAAACTTATTTCACTCAAATGTGAAATCCTAATATGAGACAATCTTTATATCAAAATATGAAAATATACAACAAGTATAATTTCTCAACGTGTATTTGATATCACAATCTTGGATGAAAAATTACAACAATAATATCCAGGAAATCAAAAATAAAGAACCCTAAAAAAATTAGAGTGAACTAAATGGGTACTTAGATAGATATAGAGTTGAAGAGGTCTTCAACTATCCAACCAATCAGCAACAACCCAACAACATACCCAACTCAAAAAAGCCCAACAAATTGTCTTCTAGGCTCTTTGGATTTTTTTCATATTTAAATCAACCAACAACGTGGGTGTGTGATTTTTAAAATAAACCTTGAAAAAGTAGCTAGATTGGGTCTGAAAAGTTTCAGTGAGTTTTTGCTACATAAAATAAACTCCGGCGTTGACTCTGATCGGCGATGCAAGTCTCGGTGTTCCAGTCCGGCGAGTCCCTCCGTCGACACTCTCGTCATATCTGATGACGCCTCAGTTTTTCTTAAGTATTCGATAATGATAGCTCCCACTCCTCTCGGTTTCCTCTGCTAGCAGCGATCTCTCTCAGTCTCGGTTTAAATTCGGCGATGGAAACGACAACAGATCTCAATTTCGGGCGTTGGAACCCTCTCTCTCTCTTTCGGATTTCTCCACTGTCGATGACGGTAGCTCTCTCTCTCCATCGTTTCCGGCAGCCCCCTCTTCTCTCTCTCGATTTCGGCTTCTTTCAAAGGAATAGAGAAGATGATGTGTTTTTCTCTCAAAGATATTCATCCGGCAGTTCTCTCTCTCTCGGTTTTTATAAAGGAAGGAATGGAGAAGAAGAAGATATGAAGTTAAGATGAGTTTTCTCTCTCTTGGTTCTATATCCACCACTGTCTCTCTAAAAAACTAATAGTAAGAAACCCTAAAAGATCTTATAATAGGGGCAAAAAGGGTTTGTTATAAATGGAGGGTCTAGATCAACTCTCCAAAATCTAAGGGTGTAGAAAGAAAGTGGAATAACACATAAAAGGTGTTCACTAGGATTGAGGCACTAATAATATGGTCCATTGATAACCACTCAATCTAGGGTCAGAAATGAGTCTAACCACTAAAACACTAAAGAAACACAAAAAGCCTTATTAAAAAATAACACACATGTGTTTTTTAAAGTCTTGGAAAAATTAAATTTTTCGACTCAAAAAATATTTACCAATTAAAAATTGAACCAATCAAATTTTTATCATAAAGAACTATTCTTATGTTAACCTCAAATATATTTTTAAAATCCTATTTCAATTAAATGAAAAATCATTTTAAATGATTAAAAAAATATTCAAATGAATTTCTTTTTCCCAAAAAAAATATTTGAAGCAACACAACCACCATAAAAAATATGCACACATAATAAACATGTATACGCAGTGTATGTGTCCTAATTGTGGTTCAAGAGTTGTACTTTACCTCTTTGTGTCACATTGGAGAACTTGGACTGGGATGCTTTTGATGAATCTTGATGCCTTTTTGAGACAGAGCAACTCGAAAAAATATAATCCTATTTTGTCTCCATATCCAAACTAGTTGGAGCTCCTTTATGGCACAGACATATAGTATGTTCTCAAAGCATGCCTTAATCTAGAAGACATGGGCATAAGGGCGGAATTGCACTTAGAAAAGCGTCTTGATGGGTCTTATGTCAAGCCTCCCGCAATATATACATTAACCCCAAAGGAGAGGGAGTGTTTATATGATTTTTTGAAATCGGTTAAGTATCCAGATGGCTATGCTGCAAACTTCTCATGATGTGTGACTACAAAAGCTGGAAAATTATTGGGCCTTAAAAGCTATGATTGCCATGTCTTGTTACAAAGAATTCTTGTCGGATGCTTGGATACCTTCCTAAAGATATTTGTACTACACTGGATGAGTTGGGTGAATGGTTTCAGGGGTTGTTCCCCAAAACATTAGTGCAGACGAATTTCGAGAAATTAGAGGAACGCATAATTCTGATACTTTGCAAAATGGAGAGGATTTTCCCCTCGACATTCTTTGATGTAATGGTACATTTGGCGATTCATTTGGAACGTGGGGCCAAACTTTCTGGAACAGTACAATATCGATGGATGTTTCCAATTAAAAGGTAAATGAAACTATTATAATGTTAATTTAGTTTAATACCTTGAAAAATGTGTAATATTCATCTAACTATTATTAATTTCAAGGTTTCTTTGAGCTTTGAAAGAATTTGTAACTAACCGACCTGAAGGTTCCATTGCGGAGATGTACATTATGAAAGAGTGTTTGAATTTTTTCTCAATGTACCTTGTTGAAACCATATTTAACAGAGAAGAACGCGGTTATGATGGTGGAGAACGTGGCTTAGGGTTGTCTTTAACCAAAATGTCCGTCCTATCGAATATATCTCAAGGGCTCTTGATGTGTTTGAAAAGGATCTTTATATGTCTAACTGGTTTGTGTTGTATAACACTGATGAGGTTGAGCCGTGTCTAGAGTACGTGCTTCAAATTTATAATACTCATGATATTGAATCTTTTTGTTTGGTTATTCATTTATTAATAAATTAAATTTCTCTAATTAGGGAGCATAAAAGTCTACTTGAAATTCCAAATGGACGTGACATAACTCATATTCAACACCAAAAATTTCCAAAGTGGTTTAAAGAATGGGTAAGATATGTAAAAAAAGTTATTTCACATCACTTTAACATTAATTTAATACGACTTTCATATGTTGTTTATGTAGATGAATCTTTTACGAGTGCAAGGGTCGCCTAAAACAACTGATGAGCTCTAGTCACTAGTAAATGGACCTAACGTGACAGTGAATGAATATTTGTGTTGTATTTTCAATGGAGTTCGATTCCATACTAGGTATCGAGACATGCATCGTAGGAGTCAGAACATTGGGTTGGTCTCTAAAGGGGAACACGAGGGTCGTGAGCTAGAATTTTGCGGTTACTTGTGCAAAATTTATGAGATGACATATATTTATGGGTATAAAGTCATTTTTTTCCAATGTGTATGGTTTTACACTAACAGTAGGAAGACAGTGTGCACTGATGCATATTTTATTAGTATTGATGTTAAGAGCCAGTGGTATAAAGATGATCCATTTGTTTTGCCTACTCAAGTTAAACAAGTTTTCTATGTCAATGATACAAAGTTAGGTGCATAAAGGAAAATCATACAATGAGTCCAACATCGGGGAACCTGGGATGTACCAGAGTTGGATGATGATGATACCGGAGCAGCAGAATTGCGTGAATCTGCTGACGTGTTCAACAAGTCGAAATAACAAATGTTATCCGAGTCGTCGTTGAAGACACTACTAATCAATTTCATAGGAATAATGTAATTCTCGAGATTATCCCTAGTGATAGGGTTCTGCATCCAATGGGGAAAACTTTGATGATGACGATGATGATGATGATGTCATTGATGATGAAACAATGTTAGAGAATGGAGATAACGAAGAAGATGGGGAGAAAATGGATTATGATTATGATATTGATACTGATATGTAATGTTAAATGTTGTGTTCCTATTTTGTTTTGTATGTGGGCAAACTTTATATGTCTCTATCTAGTGTAATTCGTTACGTGATGTTTCAAATTAGTTTTATCAAATTTTATTAATCAAGTTATATGTTTTCATCTAAATTAATTCGTTATGTAATGTGATGTTCATTCTATTTTATTTTATTTTTGTGTTTAGTCGAAAAATATGCCCCAAAGGAAAAAATATGGCTTCAACCTAGACATACGGGTCATATGGTGTTAGCATATGAGAAAGAAAGGATGAAAAATATTAAGAATAATCAATTGCGATTGAATGCTTTGGTGCCTAACGAGATTAAATTTGGTAAGACTCAAAATTTTAATGTAAATGTACAAAATGATGATAAGTACAGATCACCCGAGGGTGAGGAGGATCTTAGTTCGTCCAGTGGTGATGATGTCAGTGATGATAATAATGTGTATTCTAATCCTGAAATGGAGAAGGTAATGCATGTGGGGTAGTTTAATTGAAATTCAGTTTATGTTCATTAACTAAATTTACTTTAAAAGTACATATATAGATTCTATACCTTTTTTGCATCACTAATTAAATTGTATTTTGTATTGGAAGGTCTCGAACATGGCGCCTGTACGACGATTATTTCGATGTTCTTCCTCCCCTACAGCGAGAGAAGCCTCATTTGAGGAGGCACTCAACACCCAAATCAATATGTCACGAGAACCACTAGTGGGAAACAATGCGGGTAATTATATATAACAAAATGATTTTGACTCACCCAATTTTGACCTTTACATTCATTGATTCTTTAAAAATAAATTTTCCATGATACGTAAATCATTTTTGTTTAGGTTGTTTTAAATTTACTTCTTATATATATGATTGTCTTACTTTCTCATTAAAATAGGAGACTTGAGTCACTCCTCGGTGCGTTTCCAACATAGAACATCAAACGATAATGCCGTCGAAAATACACAAGTTCATGTTCCTGACGTTTCCATGACACGTAAGTTTTTTTTTATCTTGAATTGTTTCTATTCTTTTCAGAACTTTAGAACCTTTGTTTATAGACAAACCTCTATAATGTTTACTTATAAAAAATGAAGTCCAAAGTCCAGGATCACACTTATATTTTCAATAGAGTTTGAGATTTAATTATGTGATAATTTCTTCTAAACCTCTGAAGTTGAGACCTCCTTCCTCAAATGGGAAATAGGTTTCAGAATACTTTAACCAATGATAAGTCTCTTTTTTAAAATAGCCTCCCCAGAAGAATTTACTGAATAATGCATTTATCCTTTTGATAGTAGTTTTAGGAGGATATAAAACTGATAGGATATATACAAGCATTGATTGGAGAACATTCCTTATTAGTACAGATCTACCATCTTGAGATATTAGATTTCATGTCCAAGAATTAAATTTTTCTTTGATATTATATTGAAATTCTATATATTTTCCTCCCGTATTTTCTTTTGAATTTGTGACCACATTAAAATCACCAATTGTTAACCAAGGTTGATTTAAAAGAACTGATATGTTTAAAAATTCAATTTTAATATGTAACTGCATCAATTTATCTGTATCTTTTACCAAATTAACTTTCAAGTCTTTGTTCCACAGAAACCGAATCTTGTTTGATGTGTTCTGATCATTGTTTTAATTCTTCTATTTGTGGCTTTATATGACACTCCCTTTACATTCCAACATATAAAATTTTACATGCTGAATTGTTCCATTTTATATTTAACCATGATACAAAGATTTGGAGTTCTTCAGTCAAAGGAATTGTTGTTAAGCCTTCTTCTTGATCAGAGTTATAGTCTTTCAAACCTGCTGAATTCATTTCTTTGTTTGGGAGTTCTGAATGTTTTTGGGGAGAGGTTGTATTGATCTACTAGTTGAGTTTCTTCTTAAGTGAATTCCGCATGCTGAATCTTTTCTCTTGAGTGTAGGGAAATTATATTTGATTGAGTTGATTTTTTATTGTGAGATCTATTTGGTTTGGGAAGCTGAGTGTCGATTGTTTCCTAACGTAAGTCATTTTTGTTTAGATTGTTTAAATTATTTTCTTGTGTATATAATTGTCTTTATTTTTTTTATTAAAACAGGAAACTCGAGTCACTCCTCGATGCGTCTCCAACAAAGAACATCAGTCAATGATGCTGTTGAATATATACATGCCGATATTCCGGATGCTTACTTGATATGTAAGTTATTTTAATTATTTTATTAGTAGTTTACTGTGTAATACTTGACATTTATTATGTTTCTTTAAGATCTTTCTTTTTCTACAGCCACCAGAACCAAAAAATGAGTGCGAGGATTAACACGTAGAATAAAAGTCGAGAAAATGGTAAAAAGAAATGGAAACTTGAAGTGCGTGTGTTGGAAAGTGATGGGGCACCTATGGGTGTAAATTCTCCTTCTCTAGGACAAAAAATCGGAGTTGAGATTCGAAATACGGCACCACTTCAAAGGGTGAATCGTTGGAGTGAAATTGATATTGGGACATAAGATGCAGTAATCACCAGGATTCGGGTAGTTATATTTGATTCTTTGAGTTAGTTATTCTTTGAATGTTATTATGTGTATTTCTAATTAAAAAAAACTACAGGCTAAGTTCGAAATTGTTAACTATGATGAGGATGAGTTTGTCAGATATGCTATTCATAGGAAGTGTGCATTGATGTACAGTGGCTGAAGGTGTAAAATGTACATACATTACAAGAAAGAAATTATTGAAGGATGGAGTCGACCCTATAAATAATCTATACGGAGGGGTTACACCAAACAGTTGGAAGTACATGATAGATGATGTTTGCAGTGGTCAGAAGTTCAAGGTAACTAGTTTGTATTTCATTATTTTTGTAATTTAGTTATTCCTTAAAAGTTGCGTTATTGGAGATCCATTCAGTATTTTTTATGTTTTTAATTAGGCATGGTCACTAAAAGTCAATTAGCATGTGCTAGTTTGACTTAGAATTATACTTGTGGGTCGCAGTAATTTGTAGCTTCCATGTAAATTGAGTTGATGTGTTTTGTAAATTCTGAATTTAATTACTTGTCAATGTATAATCATATTCTCATTGGTTCCATTTATGAACATGGTGAAGAAAAGGGTGGTGAGAGACCACATATTACTGACTTCTTTAAATCATCTCATTGGAGTGAGAAAAAGAATTATTTGGTGGATCCCAAATGCAAGGAAAAATATGTATGTACATCTTTGATTAATTAATTATATTGCGAGAGATCCCTTATTGTTGACTTCTTTGTATTGTTATTATAAAATTTCTTGATTAATTATGTTGTGAGCTTATACTATTTCAAATATGGCAGGAGAAGTTTGTGGAGCTTAAAGAGAGATCCTCGGAACCAAATGCACCATTTATGTCACAAAAGGACATGTCGATTGAAGTTTTTGGAAAAAGATCGGGTCATATTGTTGGATGGGGGTAGGCCCGAAGCCCTCTAAAGATTCAAGTACAATTGGATAGTTGAGATCTTGTGATGACGAGGTGAGACAACTAAGAGAGCAATTGGCTTCAGTCGAGGAGAGAAATGTTATCTAGCAAGAGAAGATAGATGATCAACAACAGAAGATGCTCAAGATAAAAAAAATAGAGGATTTTCAGGAATACACGAGGAAAATGCTTGCACAAATACGTAAGGATCAAGAACGAGGGAGATTATCTGGAGGAACTCAAATTGCGAATCAATTTGGTAAGTATTTTATATCGACGATAAAAGATTTTCTATCTATTTCACCTTTACCAAAGTAAAATGTGTGTTGTGTGTATATATATATATATATATATATATATATATATATATATATATATATATATATATATATATATATATATATATATATATATATATATATATTTATATATAACCGTTATACAGTTATAAAAACTGTTATAACTGCATATATAATAGTTGTATATAACTGTTATATATAGCTATTACGGCTATATATAATAGTATATAGCTATATATAATAGTATATATAACATTATATAGCTATATACTGTTATATATAGCCGTAATAGCTATATGTATAACAGTTATATATATAGTTGTTACAGCTATATATAGCAGTTATATATAGGTTTAAGTTATATACATATAACTCTTATATATAATTGTTAATTGTTATATATAGTTGTAACTGTTATTTTTATAGTTACATCTAACATTTCATAAATCACATCATGTGAATCTTTGATTATAACTATATTGTTAAAGATAGAATATCTTAGAGTTTAATGATATCTCGATACGGATTACATGGAAAGGGTGAGGAAGCAGCTCTTTTGTTTGATAAAATGGTTCAAAGAATCAAACCAGACTTGATTATAGTTGTTGGAATTCTTTCTGCTTGCAGTAGGTCATGATTGGAAGGGGAAGGCCTTAAAATCTTTAATACTGTTGTAAATGATTATGGTATTGGGACAAATTTGGAGATGTGTGTGTGTGTGTGGTTGATATGTTGGGCCGATCAGGTTGGCTCGATGAAGCATTGGATTTCATCAAGACCATGCCTGTAAAATCAGGTCCTTGTGTTCGGGGGGCTCTTATGAGTGCTTTTGTGATTCAAGGGAATTTTGAAATGAAATATTTGGCTCATAAGTCTCTTATTAAAATAGAACCTGAGAACTCTTCGAATTATGTGTCAATTTCAAATTTTATATGCTTCTTCAAAGAGGTGGGATGATGTATCATAAGTGAGGACAATGATGAGAGATAGAGAGGGTTGACAAATATGATCAGGTGCAGTTAGATTACCATAAGTAATGAAATACACTGTTTATATGTGGATGATATAGCACATCCTAGATGTGATGTGATTTATGAAATGTTAGATGAATTGGTATTAACCAAAAGTAAGACTTGGGCATAAAAACATGCCACTAAAGGGTGAAAATGTAAAACTACCACAATATGGTCCCGTAATAGATACGAATAACTAGCATGGGACCAATGTCACTCGTAGGAATTGACCATGTAGTCACGAGGACTTTTGGTTTGAGTATATAACGTAAATTTGCAAAAAGTTAAACTTAGGCATAAAAACATGTCGTCAATGAGTGAAAATTTAAAAGAAGCATAAAATTTTCTCGTAAGAGCCACAAAAACCTTGAACAGGATGTAACTCGTTGAAACCCACCACATAGTCATGGGAATTTCGGTTTGAATATACAATGTAAATTTTTAAAAAGTTAACTTAGGCATAAAAACATGGTGTCAATCGGTGTAAATGTAAAACAACCACAACATGATCCCGTAAGAGGCACGAGTACCTCGCACATGACCAATGTAACTTGTAGGAATGGATCGCGTAGTCACAGAGCTCCCGGTTTGATTATACAATGTAAAGTTTCCAAAAGTTAGACTTAAGCATAAAAATATGCCATCAAAGGGTGAAAACGTAAAAGACCACAAAACGGTCCCGTAAGAGGCACGAAAACCTCGCACGAGACCAATGTAACTCGTAGGAAATGGCCACATGTCCACGGGACTCATGGTTTGATTATATGATGTAAATTTCCCAAAAGTAAGTGTTGGGAATAAAAACACGCCGCTAAAGGATGAAAACATAAAACAACCACAATATGATCCCGTAAGAGATACTAACAACTAGCACGGGACCAATGTAACTTGTATGAATCGACCGTATAGTCACATGACTTCTGGTTTAAGTATACGACGTAAATTTTCAAAATGTTAAACTCAGGCATAAAAACACGCCGTCAATGAGTGAAAACATAAAACAAGCATAAAATTGTCCTGTAAGAGCCACGAAAACCATGAACGAGACTAATGTAACTCGTAGGAACCGATCACATAGTCACGGGAATTTCGATTTGAATATACAATGTAAATTTGTAAAAAGTTAGACTTAGGCATAAAAAAATACCGTCAATCGGTGAAAACATAAAAAATTCACAACACGATCCCATAAGAGGCACGAACACCTCGTATAGAACCAATGTAACTCGTAGGAATGGACCGCGTAGTCACAGAGTTCCTAGTTTGATTATACGACGTAAATTTTCCAATAGTCTCAAGCATAAAAATATGCCATCAAAGGGAGAAAATGTAAAACAACCACAAAACGGTCCTGTAAGAGGCACAAAAACCTCGCACGGGACCAATGCAACTCGTAAGAACCAACCGCATAGTCACAGGGCTCCCGGTTTTAGTGTACAACATAAATTTGCAAATAATTGAACTTGGTCTTAAAACATGCCATCAAAGGGTGAAAACTTAAAACAACCACAAAAAGGTCCCATAAGAGGCACAAACACCTCCGGCGGGACCAATGTAACTCGAAGGAATGGGCCACATAGTCACGAGACTCACCGTTTGAGTGTACGACGTAAATTTGCAAAAATTTAAACTTAAGCATAAAAACATGCAGTCAAATGGTGAAAACATAAAACAACCATAAAACGGTTCCATAAGAGGAAGAAACACCTTGTATAGGATCAATGTAACTCATAGGAAATGGCCGAATGGCCACGGGACTCCCAGTTTGATTATATGATGTAAATTTGCCAAAAGTAAGACTTAGACATAAAAACACGCCGCTAAAGGGTGAAAATATAAAACAACCACAATATGGTCCCGTGTAGTCACGGGATTTCCGGTTTGAGGAAAAAACAATAACAAATTTCTTATCCAAAGAAGCAATATAAAGTGGCCAAAACGGGGAGAAAATTAGGCAAAAAAAGCTACTGTTTATAAAGTGGCCAAAGCAGAAAATTGACAATTTCGATTCATACCAGCGATACGTATCTTTTTAGCCATGTATCGAACCAAATCGATCAATACATATCGCGAATCGGGCAATACTGACAACAGAGGTTATATATATATATATATATATATATATACACTAGCGGAATGCCCATGCCTGAAGGCACGACAAAAATTTCCAAAGTAAGTAATTACAAAGCGGTGAAAATTTTCAAAGTACGTAATTGCAAAACAACAGAAATTTCCTTTATTATAATACATATAATGTTCTGTTCTTATACTTCAAACCTTCACACCAACTACACAAAACCAACTGCCACTTTATAAAGAGCATGAATAGAATATTCTCCCATACCCACCGCTAATCTAAAATAATATAAGTAGAACTAACCTAAGAATATAAGTTAAATAGGGGATTAAAAAGAGTGCCATTGCCTAACTATTTTGGAAGAGTTATTCATGAGATGCCCTAACTTATCTTTAAATCTAATTAACCAGTACTTTTATGATATAATACTCTAAGGTAGTTGCCATCTTTTTGGTTCTTACACAGCACTTACAGTACATTGGAGGAAAAAATACATCATATTCCAACATAGATCATACATTTTGAGATGTCAAAACAACCATGGCAAAGCATTGGATTATAAAATCCTACAGAGTCAAAAAGTGTCAATTTTGCTTTGCCTATTTGATTATAATATTGCACCAACTTGCTAAATATAAAAATGAATAGCTTTTACACTTAAAAGAAGCTTTTCAGAACACCATTTTAGTAAAATAGTTTAGGGGGTTCTATTTCCACATACCTATAATAAAATAAAAAATAAAAAATCTCATAATCAATGCGAAATGATCAAACACCCAACATAAAACATAGAGTTATTCTTATAAAATATTACCTTAAAGTGTAAAAAAAATGTTCATGGGCATTGAAATCTTAGATAGCATTTTACAAAGTGACTTAATTTTTAAGTGCATTTTTATTCTTCCAAAAAACTAAAGAGACATACCAAGCACCATTCAATTAATTATATCATGTGCAAACAATATTTAAAACTCCTTAAAGCAAATTTGACTAAGGATTCAATATATTATTGGTATAAAGAAGACATAACCTTTAGTTTTTCTTCTTATAAGTAATAAGAACCTATTAAATTAACGATGTGTTTGACTAATACTCCATTCAAAATGCCAAAATGTCAAAATTCAGAATATACTAAAAAATATAACCAAAGGAATAAAACCCCATTCTAGTGCAAAGATAACACTACTTGTGGCACCCATCTTCTAGTCCATATAATAGGAAGCTACTTCACCATAGTGAAAATGAAAATAAAACAATTTCATACATCTTTAATAGGGAGTATATACTAAATCCTTACTTCTTTAAACCATCTAAAATAAAAAAAATGCGGAAGTTAATGTCACTTATTTGGCTATTTACCGTCATCATCTTGCCACTTCAGTTTGCTTATTCTAGTCCATATAATAGATAACTACTTCACCATGGTGAAAATTGGTGCTTCATAAATGGTGATAAAATATATTTGCAATGAATAACAGTTAAAACATATTATGCATTATGAAAGGAAAACAATCAATATTTTGGAACTTTTAATAATAAGACCTACGCTCCATGTAAACAAAACATTCAGTTTTTCAAAATACCAACTAAAAATGGGATTGATATTACTCATGTTCTCGCAATATTTCTCTTGCCAGATTTTTTTTTCATCGTGTACATTATTTCATACTAATTGACTTAACATTAATATTATATAGCAATTCCAATCATTACATCAAAACGGATGTTATAAAGTCATAAAACTAATCTTCATTTTAAATACCATAACACATCAATGTTGGGAGGGTGCAAGTAGAATAAGACATTACTGTTTTAAATCCCGTAACACATCTCCCGATCCTTCGACAACCATGGAAGCAGATACCAATGTTCTAAGTTCCTGAATTTTTTTTGGATAATTAGAACTTAGCAATGCTCTCCTCCTAATTTTCAGTTAAAACTTAGCCCAAATTAGTATGGAGCAGAGAGAAAACATGTGACGGGGTTTGGGTTCTTTTTTCCTCCTTGAGGGAATTTAATCGCACACAAACTACATCAATGGATTTTAATCTGAGAAAGAATATAAACCCGAAGTGGAATAGCAAGACTACATGCGATCAACTCAATAGCCCATTTGAGTAAACCAATCCATTAAGTAGAATATAGGTATACTAAAATGTGCCTAATAATATAAGAAAGTTATGAAAGTTCACGAGTTACATTCAGTCAATACTTACAGGCCCACATGTCAAGTTTTACGTTCTGTTATACTCATACTTCGAAAGTGACATAAAAAAGTTGAAAATAGAAGCATGTACAGGTTGAGGTCAATTGCTGATTAATTTTTTTTTATGCATGAAACACATTAAAATTGGAAAAAATTTATTCAATGGAGTAGTTGTAGAACAATATTGTTCACCTCGAATTAATGGCTTTTGACATGATGTAACTTATAAACTTCATCGTGGATGGTCGTTATGCTACTCAAGATCGTCCATTAGTTTCTCTTTACCCTAAAAGTAATGGACATAAATAAAATGGATCAAAAGAATAAAATTTTATTACTAATAAAGATAATATGCAAAGATAGAGTGGACCAAGTGCCCACAAAACTACAAAATCAAAACAAAGAACAAATTGCACAAAAATTAAAAGACAAACAGAACACTACTGAATGGACAATTACTTGTTGAAAGGAGGGGGCATAAATGACTCACCAATATCCAATTTAAGTGATAGAATATCATGAGATCTATTATGTATTATGAAAGGGTCGGTGTGTGAATTAACTATTAAAGTGAAAAATTCTATGGACCCGTAGGCCTTTTCCTCATCCCTGTATAAAACTTAAGCAAAAATCTTAATAAACTCTATGAGTATCCCAACTTTAAGATGTACAAATATCCAGTGAGTTGATCTATTATTTCTTTTCTAGCATTTGAAGCTGATATGATCATTTTTTGCTCTGGTAAGTTGACCTCTTTAAAGAGAGTTAAATCGGTGATAAATGAGCATGGCAAAGTTTCTCGTCGGGTGTTAAATGCTAAAAAAATTCCATGTACAGCTCTAATTACCTTCAAGAAACTAAAGTGAGGAAATTATATTTTATGCGCAACATTTCTATAAAAAAACTAATTATATATATATCGGATGTTCAGTTTCCACACTAACATTCACACATCCTCACAGGTGGAAGACGTGTATACACTTTGCAAAAGATGAAAAATTGAAATTGAAAACAGTGAAACTTTGTCAATATAACTGAGCAAAGTATAAATTAAAGCATAACTTAAGCCATGATTTTCTCCCATTCTGATGGAGATATTCGCACCACATTATTGGATTTCCTTTTAACCTCAGGACTTCTGATGGAGATAGAACTGAACCACCTGAAGGGCATGCAATATGTTAGGAAATATCTTATCAAACAACTCATCTCCCCATGCCAATTGTAATGGCTCATCAGTAGCCCTGAGAAATCATCAGATGAATCTACAGCTGAGATAACACCCTTGTCCCTAGAACAATAAAGATCATATTCGAGCAATACCTAGAAGAATAAAGATCAAATGATTTAACACACTCTCATTCGGTTATCTGTCACGACCAAATTTGAATTAAACACATGATCAGTGACCATTTAACAAAACCCTTTGATTTTCTTCCCAGTGTATGTCAATTAAAAGAATAAAAAACTTTTAAAAAATAGAATCTTAGAAGAGTAGAACATCTAAGTATACTATAAGTAATTTTTCTGTTCACTACCTATGAAAATTATAAAGATAAGCGTCATATGTTTATAAAAATTAAAAAAATTATTTTCTAAAGATATATATAGAACAATTCACTATCACTATTGCGAGACCATAAATGATTATTGAAACAAATCCCTCCCCCATCCACAAGCCCCAAAAAATCAGGATTAGTTAAAATATAATAAAATAAAAAATGGAAAAAAGTAATTAAAAAGTTCTAATTCATGCTACAGGAAAACAGAATGAAACCTAGAAAAGCATCCAACAAAATTGTTATTATCGACATTGTAATTTGAAGATTACAACGCTAGATTTACCACGCTAATATAAAAGTTTACTACACCGGAGTTACCTTTTCCCCCACGCTAATATAAAAATAAGACCCATCATAACCTAACCCCTTCATTAGGCAGTGCAAATCTCCTCGACCACAAAATGTGCACCTATACTAAATCGCTTGAATTTTAGACATACACTTTATGTATTCCTCATTGGTTTCCATAATTTTTCCGTCGGCCACACCTAAATTCACTTAACTAAAATTTGTACCAAACCTAAATGTATAAGAAATTTGGCTATTTTACTCACCTTTATGGTGATAATTTATTTGCCCGAGAAGTTGTTTAATGCTACAATTATGCTTCGTTGCATAATGTGCCATACGCTCCTCCTGAGGGTACCCTCCTTAGGGTATCCCTCATCTTTAACTTTCTCCTATACTAATAAAATAACCAAAACGTTCAAGATTTAAAATAAAATTAAAATTGACATAAAATTAATACAAATAACATCTAAATATATTGTGATATTGAAATGTCATCTATGAATAAATAGTTGGAGCGCGACCAGTGAAAATAGACAATCCATTCACGAATATAGATAAATTTTATTAGCCATGTCCTAAAATCTCCTTCCAATATACAGAGGGTAAAATTACATAACATAAGGAAATGAAGAATTAAATGGCATAGGAAGGTAACGTTAGAGACCCAAATCTTGGTTCTGCTGCTTTTGTTAACTTGGTGCATTTGTTGGTGGCATTATCTCATCTCAGTCGTGCACCCACAAAACACAAAAGAGTTTATTTTATAAATATAACCATTGTGAAAAAAATCTACCAAAAAATTATTGTAAACAAAGTTATAAATTGAAAGTTAAATGAAAGAAATCAACGAATAAAAATTACAACTAAAAGCATTAGGTTCATGAAACATACCCTTTTGGTGCCTTGAGCACCAAATCAATATAAATCTTAATGTCCTTGTGGAGATATAAATATCTTAATCTTCTTGTACCTGCATCATTAGTCACAGATTCTTCAATATAAGTGAGTGAATTCATGGTAACAGTATAAGAACACCCACTATAATAAAAACCACAAAAAAAACTGTTAATGATGAAACCCACAAAAAACATTAATCAAAACCATAAAAAAACAGATTCATATCTATATTTTGTACCCTGTAAATTCTCAACTATTATCAAAACCACAAAAAACTATTAATAATGAAACCCACAAAAACGCTAATAAAAATCTACACCTTTAACCCCATAAATGCTCATTTATAATCAAAACCATCAAAAAATCGTTAATGATGGAAAATCACAAAAAAATAGATCCATATCTATATCTTTAACCCTGTAAATTCTCGACTATAATCAAAACCACAAAAAATGTTAATGATGAAACGCAATAAAAACGTTAATCAAAACCACAAAAAAAAAACTCACAATAAAACACACTTTAATGATGAAACCCATTGTGGAGAGAATATGAAGTGTTACCATGAGGGTTTTTATTTGAATGGAAATGAGATAGAGAGAGAAGTACAAAGGAAAATTTGGGGAAATGGTTGTTCTAGAGAGAGATTTCAGACTAAAATTGTGAGTGGATGAAAAGTGGTCTGAGTAGGTAAAGAGATATAGTACGAAAGCTTTCAAATTAAAGTGGTCTAAGCAGATAAGGTTTCGAGGGGGCCGAGATGTCAGCCATGGCTAGCCAAACTTGATACACTATCTCACAAACAATTTTTCTCATGTTTGATCTAAACCCTTGATTTCTTGCTTTCGTGGCTGCATCACAACCCCTAATTAGCTTATGTTTTTATGGAACAGTAAAAAACACTTGCTCCTTATTATATAGATATAAAAGCTAATAGCTATATATAACACTTGCTCCTTATTAACAGCTATATATATATATTATATATAAACTGTCATTTAAATACATATAAACTATTTATATATATAACTATTTATATATAACAATTATAGATATAAACTATTATATATAACTGTTTATATAACAGTTATATATAACTATTTTTATATAAATGTTTGTATATATATAACTATAATATTTATAAATTCTTAGTATCTTTTGAAGTCGAATAGATTAAAAATTTATTTTGTATTTTGTGTAGAATAAAAATGGATTTGCAACACATGGGAAAGTCAATGGATACAAAGGATCGAGGTACGTAGCTACTAGGATACTTATTTAAGTTTATGAAGATACTCGAATACTATTTTTAGATGTTAAATTGGTGGAAGGGATATATTGGTGGTTTAGCTATGTTTTTTTGTTGTTGTTGGGTTTATTTTAATGTTAAAACATGGTGGATTTCATGAATAAACAAAGAAAACTCTGTCGAAAGTTTATGAAATTAAATAGTATTTTAAATTGATTAAGTCAAACATACGTGCATTTGAAGTTATACAAACCCATTTAGCCATTTATTTTGTATCTTGTTCAGTTTAATGATGGATTTTGCTTGGAGTTATTATGTTCATGGTGGTTTGGATCTGCGGTTTCTTATAGTGTATGGGAGCCATATTATCGTCGTCGTCTTAGTTTACGTGGATTTTGCAACATTTTTTGATGTGTTAATGTATTAGGATTTGTTATGTTCTTATTAGGGAGGCATTTATTTTGTACCTTTATACTTGGATTGTGATGAAATATTATTTTGTAATTCATATTTATGAGATTTGGTTGAAAATTATGGAACTCTTTATTACTTATGGTTGTATGAAAAATGCGCAATGTTATTTTGGATTATAAGGTTCCACGTTTGATGAAAAAAGCGTAGGTTTAAAAGTGTTTCCAATTGCGAAAAAAATAATAAGTAATAAATAAAAACATAGTACTTTTGGCAAAATAATTTTTTGTTGGCAAAAGTTATCATCTACATCTATCACTTTGGATATGGCAATAAATATTTGGTTGCGAAAACATAACTTTTGGCAACACAAGAGCTGTGTGGACAAAGGTATAGCTTTTGGCAACATAAGAGTTGTGTTGCTAAAAGGCTATACCTTTGGTAACACAACTCTTGTGTTGCCAAAGGTATTGCTTTTGGCAACATAAGACTTGTGTTGCGAAAAGAAAACTTTTGGCAATACAATAGCTGTGCTGCCAAAGGTATAGCTTTTGACAACACAATAGTTCTGTTACTGAAAGTTATATTTGTATCACTCACCTTATATTCTGCAACATAATTTGTGTCGCTGAAAGGTTGATTTTTGGCAACACAACTATTTTTGTCACTATTGAGTGACCTTTGGCAACATAAATAATATTTTTTATTATAAATTTGACAAATTATAAAATACTTTTGGCAACACAATTGCATGTTGCCAAAAGTATACCTTCAGCAACACAATCCTACTGTGTTGCCAAAGGATTTCTTAGATAGACAATGGGCAACAAGCTAGCAACATAGCAAAATATGGTGCCAATACCTTTTAGCAACACAATTATAACTTTAGCAACATAATTTGTATGTTTCTAACAGTGCATATTCTTGTAGTATCCTTTTGTCACCTTCTCTTTTGATCAAATGCAATAACAATTTATAGAGAAACAATTAGTTTTACATTTAAACAAATAGGTACAGGGCAAAATAGTTGAATGAGGAATAACCTATACCATTGCCAAAAGGAGGGAATCCAGGCCCCTGGTACTCATCATTTCCTGTCAAAGGGGCATATTGTCAATTTTTTATAACAACCCCATGCTCAAAATAATCCCTATTGGAGTCTCGAAGATTAATTAGTAACGTCTTGTTTATAGCCCTAGTATTTAAATAGAAAGTGGTGTCATTAGTCACCCATTTATAACAAAACATTATTTCTGGAATCCCCAGATGGGTTCCATGAATTTTATTCAACCTATATACTCCATTTATGACCCTAGAAGTATTAGGGGCTACCCTAGCTGGGACAACATCAAAGAATTGATAAAATTCAAGGCACAGTGGATTGGGAGGAAATGTAAACCCACACTCATCTATAAAAATAGAGGGAAACCAATGACCCTCAGCAAGTGAGAAAAAATCAGTAGGTAAAGTAGTGTGTTCCAAAACTACCCAAGAGGGAATCTTAAATTCATCTCTGAATTCATCAAGAGAATCAATAGAGTAAACCACGATGAAAAATAGAAGAGAAGAGAAAGAGTTCTTACAGGATTTAGTAAGAACTGAAGAACAAAAAATGATCATTGAAGAGAGAAAACTAAAGCTTGAAGATACTGTAGAAAAAAAATACTCAGAAGATTTGAGGTAGTAAAAGTTAATGGCTTTTCCCACACTTTATAGGTTGCCTCAAAAATTGGAAAAATAATTATTAAAAGGCAGCGTCGATTGAACTGGTGGTTGCTAAAGGAAGAAAATAAGGATTTTCCCAAAAACGATTTGTTAAAGTTGTGAAGAATTTCAAAAATACCACGCGCATTATATTTCCATAACTAAACCATAATCTTTTACAAGTATGGGAAGTCGGCAATCGACTAGGCCTAAAATTATTACCCGAGCAACTTTAAGAGCCAAATGCTCCATACTCTTGTGAAAACTTCAAGCATGAAACATTGGAAGCTTCTGTTGATACCAAAAATTTACATCTACGTGGACAATTCAGGCACTGACATGTGTTGTACAGTGGAAGATTAATCCTAGTCCTCAAAGAGGAAATATATACCAACACCAGGGATACCGACCAACAATAGGGATATCGACCAACGATGACTAGAAAACAACAACAGTTGTATACATTAATGCTTGTACAGCTGTAAATGTATATGATATAAAGATATTCCATCCTTTGATATTGTAGCCCTCGTACACCCCTTAGGTGCTATAAATACATTGTAAACCCTATATCCAAGGGACATGAAAAGAGAGGCAATCGAACAATCCCAAATCAATACACAATAGTTAATGTAGGCTCTTCCCTTAAGCGGAATCACTTTAAAAATCTCTTTTCTCTTTTATTTCTATTTATTTATGATCAATTAATTAGCCTAGTCTATTTTTTGCATCAGTAGGGATTATACTCAATGATGGGATTTTCGTAGATTCTTGTTGGAGTATTTTGCATGAAAGGACTGTGAGAGATGTTATATTTTTTTACTTTTCAATTTTTAGATTTTTAAAATTTTTGGCTTTTCAAGATTTGGAATTAATTTTTGGATTAAATCAACCTAACCTAAAATTCTACCTAATTCCCCAGCAACGGCGCCAAAAACTTGACGCGACCACAAAAGTGCCTAACGTGCGTGCTTATATAGGCTCAAATGCAATCCAATCTCGTAAGTAATAAAGCTAGTAAGAAAAGATCGATCCTCAGGGAATTAGGATGATTGCTCGTAACGACGAAGGAAAAGAGACTAACCCTAAACTGATTCGAGAAGAAAAATAAAAAGGTGATTTATCTTTAGGATGAAAGCCTACTATCTAAATGCAAACTAAAATTAAAATTACTACCTAAACTGTGAAAAATTAAAACTACTGCAGGTGATTAATTATGAATGAAAAAAAGAAGGTTAGGATATAATCCCCCCAAACCTAGCAAATATACCGGATAGGAAACTATCTTTTGAATTAGATAGTTGATTAAATCCAATCTTTATTAGCCCCAAGCATTACATATATGAGGGTACTAGCCCGCATCATATGTAATCAAGGGCAAGAATAAAGCAATGCCATGGTAGCCAACACGCACATCGCATCCATAAACACCCCAGTTACCTAGGGCAAATGAGGTTAAAAGACCTACGATGGTTGTGTTCACTATACAACACGATTCAATCAATATTTAATTAGAAACCTATTTTCTATACATGTAAATTGCATCGAGTTGGGTTCATGCATCCCAACCCTTAAAAACCTAGCTAAACATGATTTTTCTAATGAAAAACATATTATTTAATTGCATGTAATTATTATCATAAACAAATTATACCTAAGCATGTGAGAAACACTTGGAATCCCAGAAAATATGTAAAACATGCAAAGAATTATTAACCTTGAAGGGTAGAGATGAAGAACACAAACTTTATAGAAGAAAACCTTGAATTCATGCATAAAAACTTAAATATTATTGAAGAAAATAAAACTTAGGGTTCTTGGGTGCAAGAGGCCTCTAAAACTATGAAAAACGATCTCTGCCCTGGTATAAAAAACAACTAAGTAAATTACGTTATATTAAGTGATTCAACCATATACAACTTTATTTTTGAAATAAAAAAAATTGGATATTCCGCACGCCGAATCAATTCGCTAATTTTGTTCTTCATTGGGCCGAACCGGTTTGGATTTGCAGTATTGAAGCGAAAAGTTGAGCTAAAATTTTTCTAAGTCTTTTTCTTCTTGTTTACTTCTTTTGCCATTATTTCTTCCCAAATTTGAACCTGCACAAGTTTTCCCTCGAATGTCGAATTTGGATCCCGTTTCCTTTTACGCGTTCGTGGACCCACGAACATCAACTTCTCTGTGGCTTCTGCGTCTGAATTTTGGGTGTAAAATTACTTATTTTCCCTTTAATTTTTTTCTCTTGCATTATGTCTCTCTTTCTTGAATTTGAATGTTCTCTTTTCTTCTCTTGAATGAATTTCCTTCAAAATGTAAGAGAAATACACAAAATTCGATGCACTATATAGGAAATGTTTGTAGAAAAAATATGAGATAAATCAATGTCGTTTACATCGTACGAGGTGATAAAAGCCTATAAATTAAGGGGATAAATCAGAAGAATTTATGCGTAATCGGGCACACACACAAACAACATACATAATGTCGGCGTGTGAGGCAGTTAGGTATAGAAGACTTCCTATTATGCTACGACATAGTGTGGGATCTATGCATTTCCCATGTTCATTTTTAGATAATTTTACTGAAGTATTCAAGGGTGTCCTAGCATCTTTGGCATTTTCTAAGGCAAACTTGTTTACTATCTCTAAAACATATTTAGATTGAGATATAAATAAACCTTCTGAGTTTTGTTTTACCTGAAGACCTAAAAATAATTGTAACTCCACCATAAGAGACATTTGAAATTCCCCGTGCGTATCTTTAGAAAATATTTTAACCTCAGACGGGGAGGTAGACCAAAAAATAATGCGTCTACGTACACTTGGGCTATTATAACATTTTTTTCAAGATGTGTGACAAAAAGAGTTTGATCATTCCCACCTCTCCTAAAACCTTTATTTAAGATAAATGTAGACAACTGTTCATACCAAACGAGAGGGGCTTGTTTTAACCCATATAGTGCCTTTTTCAGATGATAGACGTGATTTGGATGGTGAGGATCAATGAACCCTTTAGGTTGTTCTATATAAGTTTCCTCGGTTAAAATACAATTAAGAAATGTAGACTTTACATCCATTTGATATAAGATGAATTTCAAGTGACACACAATAGCAAGAAGAAGACGAACAAATTCGAGACGTGTTACAGGGGCAAAAGTTTATTCGAAGTATTTTTTTCAATTTGAGAATAACCCTAGGCTACAAGTCTGGATTGGTTTATAACTACCATCCCTATTTCATCAGTTTTATTTTTAAAAATCCATGTAGTGCCAATAACCCACTTATTTTCGGGTTTGAGAACAAGACACCATATGTCATGAGATTTAAATTGAACGAGTTCCTCTTGCATAGCACCTATCCAATAGGAATCATTTAAGGCTTCAGTTACATTCTTTGATTTTATAAGAGAAACAAAGCATGCAAAATGTGCAGTATTACATAATTGGGATCTTGTTCGAACAGGCTCTTCTGGGTCACCAACCAAATCATCTAAGGGGTAATCCTTAGAAACCCAATTTGACACCTCAGGGGTCTCATTAGGTAAAGAGTCAACTATATCTGAAGATTCATGGGTAGGGATGTTTTTTGACCCATCAATAAAAGGTTGGTCCTATGTTCTTATTCTTTACATTGGTCTCACTTAATACTACATTGATGAATTCCCTTAGAGTTTTGGTACAAAGGTTATAAACATGATAGTATTTGCTATTTAGGGAATAACCTAAGAAAATTACTTTATCACCTTTGGTTTTGAATTAGGACAAATTTTCTCTATCCTTGCAAACATAGCAAATACTACCAAAGGTTCTAAAATATTTTAGGTTAGGTTTTTTCCCGTACCAAAGTTCATATTGTGTCTGTTGAGCATCTTTCCTAAGGTAGACTCTATTGATAATATGAAAAGCTGTATAAATGGCTTTAACACAAAAGTATTTAGGTAATTCCTTTATATAGATCATGACACGATCCATCTCCTTAAGAGTAAGATTTTTATACTCAGATATCCCATTTTGTTGGGGCGTCTTAGGGGCACTAAATTCATGTTTGTAACTATTGTAGTCACAATACTCTATAATTCCTTAATCTATAAACTCGCCTCCACTATCACTATGAATTCAATTTACTTGGGAGTCCTTTTCATTTTCAATTCGTAATAAGATTTTCAAAAACTTACAAAAAGTTTCTGATTTTTGTTTCAAGAAAGCCACCTAGGTAAATCGAGTAAAATCGTCAACCATAACCAGGATGTACTGTTGACATAAAGACTAACAGTACAAGAGGGACCCATTAGGTCCATATGGATGAGTTTTAGAGGTTTGGTGGATAGGACTTGTTTAACTTTCTTATAAGGATCTTTAATGGTCTTTCCTTCTTGACAGGGCCCACATACTATATTGAAAATAGGTTTCATCTTAGGAATACCTATAAAAATTTCTTATGAGCTTAGCTTACCAAGACTATTGTAGTTTATGTGACCTAACCTATTGCGCTAGATTTCATTATCTTCCATACTGGCTATATTATAGATCTCAGTTATGATATTTAATATGTAACAGTTATCAGGTGTTCTGAGGCCTATAATAATATAGTCTCCATTATCATTGATGATTTTATAGCTGGGTTTTGGGAATGTGACAATATGGTTTGAGTCATAAAATTTCTATATACTCAGTAAGTTAGCTTTAAGACCCTTTACTAATAGAACTTCCTCAAGAGTATGTAGACCTTTTTCTTGTATTGTCCCTTTACCTATGATATGGGCAGAGACTCCATCTCTAACCAAAACATTTCCTCCTAAGAAGTTAGTTTTGTTGGTTAGCTTCGTCTCGTCCCCTTCTATATGTTTATAATAACTAGAGTCCAAATACCATCCAGCTGACGTGTGTTCAGCTTTTAAAGCACTAATAACCACATTACACTTCATTTGTGGTATTATATCATCTTTCCTAACCCAAATTGCTCTAGTTTTAAAATGTTTGTGCATATTTGCTCGAATATGATAAAATTTACGAGCATCAAATTTTTCTTTAAAAGATTTTTACCCATTAAACTAGTTTTTGGTAAATTGTGGAGCATTTGGTTTATTCATTAATCTAGGTTCCTTTATCTTGTACTTTCTTTTAGTATTAGGTCGTTTCTTCCTATTTTAATAGTTCGAGTTCTTGTCAGGCTGGCTAGGAAGGACATAGTAATTTTTATTTCGCCTAGTATAGTTGAAGTTTCTGTACACGGGAGTGTAAGAGATGTATTGTCCTAAAAGCTTTTGAAAATAGGTTTCAAGTGAATATCCATAGACATCACAATAGGAGCAGTAAATTTGTCTTGAAGGTTTCTTAATATCTTGAAGATCTTTGAAGATATATTTGTCTAAATGTGGGTTTTTAGTCCTATGTATCGTATCGACGGCTTGGAATGAGGACTCTCCTTACCGTATGTGGGTGGGGGGGGGGGGGGGGGGGGGAGATGTATTTAGTCTTAGATTAAACATTAGCTTTAGGCTCACTTCTTATCAAAATTCCTTTCCCTTTCTATTCTTTTTAATCAAAATCAGCTTTTATAAACTGAAAATGTGGACAAGTTTCCATAGGCATTTTTCCTCCTGACACAAACTTTATGTTTTGTAAATTCTTATTTTGTGTGTCAGTGTTGAATCCAATACCCTTTATGTCCTCATAATTGGTTTTACTGGATGCTACAAAGTCTTCAAAACAATTAGAGTTATTTTTGAATTTAGCAAACTTTTAGAAGACTGTTGAAGCTTTTTCTTTTGATTGTTCCAATTCTAACAACGTGTCCTTATATTTCTTTTCCAGAATTTCATTAGATTCAGAAATATTTTTGTTTTTTCAGAAAAAATCTTAGTTTGAGTTTGATGGGTAAGACATTGATTAGTGTAGTCTTCAACATTTTTCCTAACCACAATACTAAGAGATTCTACTTTTTCAGTTAGGTCTTTAATAGTTCTTTCTAGTCTAGTACTTTTCCTAAGCGTCTCTGTGTACATTGTGTGGATGTTTGGAAGGTCATCACCATCGAACTCACTAAGTGTGGTGGTTGATTTATCCCCTATCGATTCGTTTCTTGAACTCACACAAACATTCAGTTCGTCATTCATACGATCCCTTTGACTCACACACACGGTAATAGATCTACTATTATCAGCATAACCACTATTAGCAATTTCAGGACACAAAGAAGATAAACCATTAACATGCACAGTCAAAGAATTCTTAGGCATAATTTCATCAGCAATATCAGAATATACTATCTTTGCAAAGAATTACATACAAGGGTAAAAAATGTAAGATGATTCGGGCTCACCGTCACATGAATCTCTTGAATCATCTCACATTTTACATAAATTGTCTTTATTATGTTTTTTTAGGTTGAACCTACAGTTAATGGAAAAGTGAACTATTTTACCACGTCTAAAGCATTCAGACTTGCTTTGGCCTTTGTCAGGTCTGGTGTTGTTATGGTGTTTCTCTAGTATCCTCTCATGAGGTTTGTTATTGGATTGATTTGAATAAGATGCCTTTTCCTTATTTAGAGGCAACATTATTTCTAAACTTCAGCATTTTCTTTAAATGTTTAGACATTAAGGATATTTGGTTATCCAAATCATCCAAGTCATAGTCATCATCAGATTGGATTTCAAGATTAGGTATAATTTTAGACTTAAACATCACATTGGGACTGTTATTTTTCTTATGACTTTCAAGAAGTTGTTTCTTATCATCTAGTTCCATTTCCACACTTCTTAATTTTCTACTGAGGAGTTCATGGCTAAGATTTGGATCTTCCATTTCCTCAAATGCATATCTTATACTGTCAAATTTCTGTGGAAGTGATCTTAGGATTTTAGAGGCAATTTCTCTTGTGTCATAAACAATGCCATTTTCATGTAGCTTAGTTACGAGATTAGTTAATTTGATATAAAAATAATCGAAGGTATCAATCTCATTCATAACTAGGGTGTTATATTATTGAATGAGCATTTGAGTCTTGGCAACCGTAACAGGTGTATCACCATTATGGGATGTGAACAACGTGTCCCAGGTTTCCTTGAGAAAATGGTACATATGGAGATTCTTTTGAACTCATGCTCATTTAAAGACATGAATATTGCATTCTTGCCTTTATTGTTGCAGAGGGATGCCTATTTCTCCTCTTTAGTAAATCCAGTGAGAAGTTTTCTAAAGGTTTAGTAAGATGAAAGTAGACATTTTCTATGGTATCCCAGATTTATTTTCTAGTGTTTCTTGGATGAAGGAAATCATCCTTACTTTCTAGTAAGGAAAATTATTTCCATCAAAGAGGAAAGGTCTGGATAAGTTTCCCAGTCTCCTAAATTTCTCGTCCATGAGGTGTTTTTAAAACAGTTTCAAATAACACAGGATTCTGAACAATTATTTTGAAAATTAAGAACCCGCTCTGATACCAATTGAAAATACCTTACTAAGTCATTTAATCGAATGTTAAATCAGTTAAGGCGAGTCCGAATGTTTTCTTGAGGAAACTCTTTTAATAACACCAAGGAAAGCACAATTTACATTTGAAAATCTTTTTGAACAAGAAATTTCAGTTACTTAGAAACTTAAAGGTTTAAAATAATTTTAAACACTTATAGCAGTGATAATAGAAGCAAAACAAGTATAAAAACATTCACATGAGACAAAGATTTTAACGTGGTAAAACCCCTATCAAACAGGGGAAACATCCACGACTCCCTCTACGGAGTAAAACAAAAATCCTCTAGAAATAATTATAGAGTACAAGCAAACAACATATTATCCAACCAAATCAGACTTAAACCTAAGTCAAGAAATTATACCAGCACTCCTAGATTTTTCTTCGAATTTTCTAGCTTCTGACTGTTGTCTTTAATGTCCTCCAAGATTTACTCCGTAGCTCCTTTCTTTACGTCAACTCTGATGGTAAAAAGATCTTTACCAACATAACTTTAGTGTTGTTGTGTGATAGTGTAGTGATGTGATGTGTCTAACAAATGAATGCAACTCACCCACACTTATACAGACAGTTTCCTACGAATTACAAAATAATTCTAAAATGACATGCAAGATTCGGAATCAATTTTCTTGAAATTAGACTTCCTTTTTGTTGGTAGATTAGAAAACAATCTTGCTATAATAAAAGATCTAAGATCTTATATGTCTCTCTTATTTATATACAAACGTATTTCACAAAATGTGAAATATGAACTTGGAGATATAAATGTTTTTAGGTCTAAAATATTTAAAGTCTTGTTTTTCAAGAAATATTAAAACATAAAGATGGATGTGTTGGGAGCGATTTTGATAAACACATTTTAAAACTAAAACCCAACAGAGAGATGATTTCTAAAAAGGAAATCAGTCCTAAAAGAATCGTGACTGTATCACTTTAGTCAGATATCAAATCTCCAATATGTGAGACGAGATCAAACTTGGTGATAGCATTTGAACAAAATATTTGAACCAAAGGAGGAACTTGATCCATGAACACACTCTCAAACTCTTAATATTTTCAAGAAAAATTTGGCAAGATTTTGGTTTACGTTTTCTTTTTCTCTCTTATTTTCTTCTCTCGCTCTCTCTCTCTCTCTCTCTCTTATTTTCTCCCCTCTCTCAGACTTGCCAAAGGCTGGAAGCGATTGACCCTAAGACTCTATTTATAGGGACAAAGGACGGATCTGGAAGGTTAAGGGTAAATCACTGATCATGATTAATTCGAATGTTCGGTGATCAATCCAAGGTCTCACAATGTACCTCTTCTAAACGTTCAGTGATTGGCTAAAACAAGTATCATTTGGATTGAGTTATCAATTGATTAAAATGAATGAACATTCCAGATTAAGTTATGAGAATGTGAGTATATAGAAATTCAAATCGGTTTGTTAATAAGCGAACACGTGTATGTTCCAGGTTACATTAAAAATGCATGTTTTTTAACTTTAAAAAATATTATTTTCTACCCCAAATGCTTCTAGCGCTTTCGGAGTCCACCCAAGGAAAATTTTAGGCAGTTCAAGAAATTATGAATAAGCCCCAAACAATTTTAAAACCTAATTTAAATGTTTAAAAAATAGATTTTAATTGTTTAAAAATTCCAAAAATTCTTTAAAAATATTAAAAAAAAATATTTTTAAGCCAATAGGAACACACACCCCCCCCTCATACACACAAAATGTAAAAAAAAATGCAATCCTAGGTGTTGTGAGTTGTGTTGGTTACTACCTTTTCTAGCCTTGAATAGTATTATGCAAATCATGAAGAGGCATGAGACTTAGGGTTAGATAAAGGATGAAATAATTTTGTCTCTATTTCCAAACTAGATAAGCTCCTATATTTTAGACTCAAGTGAGTCATATAGTGTTCTTCAGCTGATTAAACCGAATTCGCAAATTTCCAATTTAAAATACTTATTTAATCGGTGTCATTTTTTAATCCAATTTTATTCAGCCCTAAAACCTGCAACTATGTGTGGATAAATCAAACCAACATAATAATTGTTGACACATAGATTTCAGGAAAAAAGTCCTTTCGGGTAAAACCTTTATTTCATAAATAATACTCATAATGATTACAAGTGAAATCTGCAATGGATTAACCTCATAAAACCCGCATAGGTTGCAACCTAAATCAACAATGGAATTTTGTAGCAACCCCACATGAACCGCAGTTCAGTCATCCAAGGAATACCCATGAGCACTTCTTATTGACACATAGTCATGTCATCCTATTACCTCCCTCAAGTGGCACCTAGATAGGTTGTAGAAATATTCTCTACAAGAGAAACTTCACAAAGTTGTGTTCTTGGGTTCCAAGAACAATTCACATAAAGATTGGGATGTTTTGTGAATTAAAAACAAAGCTCAAACTCTCAAAAATTAGAAGACAAACATTTCTAGCAAAGCAATTTCCATAGAATAGGATTCTCAGGTCTTCTGAGCCAAAACGAAGCTGTTTAACACGCTATTTATAAAAATATTAAGGCGGCGCATCGTTCGAACGAAATAGGCAGGTCGCTCGAATGGTGACACGCGTAGCTCGAACGAGCTTCGCGCGACATAAAGATGTCAATCGAACTATCCCCTCTATCGCTCGAACGAAATTAATTAAAAATTTATTTTCATTTCATCTTTAAAAATTCACCTTAACACTTAGAAAAATATTTTTGACGAAAAACTCCGCTCCAACACTTAGAAAATATTTTTTTAAAAATATCCCAACACTCTAAGTGAAATGCTAAGGTACTTAAACATAACCTTACCAAAATTAATATCGCGGAGGCTTGAATGTTGAAGAACTTCGATATTCGGATCCGTCTTGATGCATGATTGAGATTAAATAAGTCTTTGATGGTTGTAGAGGTATACGACATACTCACATGTAAACCGGACAAGAAAATAATGTCCTTAGATACATGGACAAAAAATAGGGAAATAAAAGTTAGAATATATTAATAAGGAATCTATAAAGATTATTTACTAAGTAATCAAAGCCCATAATGCCTAAATAATAGAACTTACCACCTAAAAATAATACCAAAAACTACACAAACGCTAAATACTTTGGCCAGTTAAAGTGAGTATACACCACACTCTATTATGAAATTAAAAGATAGTGAATATAAGTAGTCTTAATAAAAAAAAAATAAGGTACTAAATTGTTCCAGTAGTTAATATAAGTAGTAAAGTAAGAACTAGTTATGTATTCGCCCCTCAATGCCTTACAATTATTTCTTTAAGAGTAAATTTGATTGAACAAGAGTATCAGTTTTTGGATATTGTGTCAATCTATATATATACTTAAATCACGAAGTCATTTTTTAGAGCTTCGGGTTCTCCAAAAAGTATTGCAACATTAAAAGCAATAATATCACATTCTAAAGTTTACTATAGTTTATGATTTGAATTAGTTCACTAGTAGTCATGGACACATTGTAAACCTCTAGTCTTATATGCATAATTATATTTACATACCCAAACTAAATAATTAACTAAAAGATAAAAATTTGATCAAATACAGGAGTGGCTTCTCAGCGTCATACTCACTTTCAGATCTTCACCTCCCATGCAAAAACCTTCCTTTCTTTTTGTCCACAACATAAAATATAGACTAGTGAACACGAGGAACATACCTACAAGGATTTATATAAGTGGATGAGCATTCAGTTTTGAATTAACTTAAGAATTTGCTCATACTTTACAACACAAATTGCAGTAAATACCCTTGAGCTTTATGTATTCTCCTCTCTTTGTACATATTTTTTACAAATAAAGTATCTCCCCGTTGTTGTAAATATTTAGCAAATGAAGTTTTCAACTCATAAACAAAAGAATACATCAAAAAAATAAAGAAATCAAATAAATTAAATTATTTTCTTACATTTTACAATATATTTGAATTTTTTTTTATGCATATTACTTGTTTTTAATAGGTAGTAAAGAGGGCACCCTATCTTCAAGGCGATGAGATAAAGGAAGTACAAAACCATGGAAGGAATGGAGAAAATACTGTTGATGTCTAAAAATAGACTTAATATAGATTTATGATCACAGATAAAATATAGTAAGCTAATCTAATCAAGCACATAAAAGACAAAGATCATTTAAGTGGTTTAGATATCAAGAGAACCTACATCCACTGCTGGTATTATTTTATAGGGTTACAATATCTCAGTATAATTTGCATATGATTGATTGAATTGTCCCTTGAGCTGAGGGAGTATTCAATATTTTTAATGTTCTGAAAAATTAGAAACGAAATGCCTTTCTATCTCCAGGCATTTACATCTTTATACAATAAATGAGACTCTTGAAATCTAGTGTTGGTCTCCATTCCATTCGCGTAACCTTTACTATTCCTAATGGTTCATATTTTGGGGTTTAACATCCCTCTAGCCAACTAAGTATTCCTGATGCCGACCAAGATAAATGGATGGCCACATAGGAGGACAAGTGTACATTTGTCATTGGTCCACCTAGGAGAGTAATTTTTAAGTACAACAAAAGCCCCTAGTGCTCCATGCTTGAAGATTGATAAAAAGTATTGAGTACTTTGCTCAAAATGTTGCTGGGCATATTGTTTGAGTTAGTGGTCGGTAGCCGATCTCCCGTACTTGTAAAAGTTTTCACTTGTACTATTGATAATGGTATTTTTGTAAATAATTTAAAATTTTTTGAACCGCTAAAATGGTACATTGGTTTTTTCAAGCTTCGGGAACCGTGCAGTCGGTGATAATTCAACCGTTCGTTTAGTTAATCATTTTGTTCCCAATTATCGAGGAAAACTATAAATAGGTAGAAGTTTCCCCCCTTTTCTTTTCACCTCAAATCTTCTGAACTTAGCATTTTCCTTTGTTCTCAAGCTTTCTTTGTATGATCTTTCGTGGCTTGCTGATTCGCTATTATTTTTTCAGTTCCTGCAGTCACCTTTAGATACATGTAAGCCTTATTTCCTTATTTATCCATTTTTCATCTTTTTCTTTGTTTTCACCAGGGTTTACTTTGTGGAAGAGGGCTCGTTAGAGGAGTTTAGAGAAAAGAGAAAAATATCAGCTTGGGTAGGTTTAGAGATAACACGCGATCTAGTGGTCGTGTATTCTCTTCCTGAGGGTCACTATATTACTACTTTATTTATTATTGAGCGTGGCATCATTTTTTCACCCAAACCCATTTTTCTTCTATTTTGGCAACACGTTGATGTAGTTCCTGCTAGGTTAGCACCAAACACTTCGAGGGTGGTAAATGGTGTTAATAGGTTAAATGAGATTTACGAGAATCGTATTGGGGTTTCTAAGTTGATGTTTTGTTATAAATGGGGTACTATTGGAGAGAACACGTATTATATAAAGACTAGGTGATATGACTTTAGTAGTGAATCTGCCAGAATCCAACAAAGACTATTTAAAATTATGGTGTAGTTGTTAAGAATTGGAAACACGCTCCCATTTTTAAGGGGGTGTCTTACACTAGTCCTAGGTGCCCCTATGAAGGGAGTGGCAGAGTTTATAATTCGGCTCTATACCTTCCTTCCTTTGTTATTTGTTATATAATTTTATCGACTAACTTTACTATTCTTTTTTTGCCGTAGAGGAGAATAAGAAAAAGTTTCCTAAAGAAGGTGAAATTAATCTCGATGAACTCATGGGGTCTTAATAAAAGAATTAGAGAAGAACATCCCCGTGCTGCTTCAGTGATGTTAGGGTACAAGAACCCTATCACTTATTTTATTGCTCGACCATCACTTATCCGATCCCAGGTTGGCATCAATTTTGAAGATGAACCAGTGTCTACTTCTTCGGCTGTAAAATCAGCCAGGTGTAGTTCATCTAAGGATGAACTCCTTCATCTTTTGAGTCTTTCGATATAACTGATATCCCTATTTCTCATTCAGCCTACATGGGTAAAATAAGGATTCCCAATTTACTGAGTGTAGGGGGAGTCCTCACCAAAGGTTGATTACATGAGTTGATCCTATACTTAGCAAATGAAGAATGAAGACAACGACCTCTCGAGGGACTTCCCACAAGGACCCTCCACAGACGCTCCTCAAAGGACTCCCTTTGAAGGATAAAGTTACTCGAATAACGATATTTTTTAATATGAAGCAAAATGTATTTGATCATGTATTTTATTTATTGAACAATCTTACTTTGTAATATGGGTGAGGTTGTTCAGTACCCTCAAGGGACCAAGCCTGGAAGGGCATTGGAGAGCTCACATGCACTATTGAACGACCTCCTCTTAGGAACCTTGCAGGGACATGGTATGGAGGATTGGGAGCAAGGCAACGTTGGGAATACAATAACCAACCATCTTGGCACACTTTGTCAAAACTTCATTCAATAAAAATTGTCACTCGAGCCATTTCCAGCTGAGCTACCATGACTTCAACCTATTCGGGGGAACCTCCTCGAGAAACCCCAATCTTGTATCTTTGGCCTGGAGATAGTTCTTAACCAACAAACAACATACCAAATACTCAAGCTACCTTCTAGCCGAGTAAACTCAAATACATACCCCATCCATTTGATTGATGTGACCGCACGTCTAGTGGGGTCACTGTTCACCTACTTTATGACGTCATAATGTGTGGCATTGAGGAACTAGAAGTTACCGCACTCAAGTGAGTTTATCCTTCAGATGGCAGGCCTAGTCCATTAAATTTGATTTCATATCCGTTAGCAGGTAAACCTTTGAGCTGCCACGTCACGTCCTTATTAATGTCACCATGCTTCTAACTGGTTGAGCAGTTTCCCGCCAAAATATAATATCCCCTGCATTTAATGAAGTATCTTGGACATTAATGCTACGGTACTTTAGCATTTAATGCCGGTCAATTCACATTTAATGCTAACAAAGTTACTCGAGTAACCTTGCCTTCGTATAAATATACCAACCAAATAGTTTATAAGGATGGCAATCTTGAAACATAATTGTTGTTGGATTTTCCTCATATACGAGAGCTTTTGCGTGAACATTTATTATCTAAACATTCTTCCTATACCCATTAATGCCCTCATCATTGAGCATTAACTGAGCTTGATGTTCTTGCCTTGCCTTTATTGTGACAAGACTGCTTTCTCTTTCTCCCTGTGACCAAGTTATTTATTAATCTTATCTAGTTATTGTACTTACAGTGCATTTATGGCATAAAGATATAATTTAATACTAGCTTGAGTGTTGAATGTTATTATCTCCCTTGCCCCCATTTATTGTCATTATTAATTGGTGTCTTGAGCATTAATCCTCATCTTGATAAGGGGATATGCCTCGCTTGATACTAACTGTATTCCAATAATCCAAATCTTACATTTGGCAACTCTGTTGGGGAGGTATTATCTTTTAAAAAGATACCAAAGGATAATACTTCCAGGAACATTGATTTTGACTCCATGCAGCGTGAGAAAGAGGTAGATATCACTTTATTGCCTTAAAGAGTAAGAGTAATGAGAACGGAGCCTAGCACATCTGCTACTAGTGTGACGGAGACGATGGGAGTGAATGAAAAAATAGGATCAGTTCAAATATTGGGTCTCATGGGGTTGTTCATGAAGTTAATCAAAACCCCGATGGCCCAGGCGATGCTGGGAATCACCAGAGGAGAGAACTCATTCATGACACCACCGACGAGGATACCAGCTCCTTCCATTATGGGTGGACTTTCCACACCTGATTTTAGTAATGTTCCACCAAATGCTCCACCTACCTCTGGTAACATTCCTCCCACCGCTCCACCTCCCACTATCCCACCTGTAACAATAGGACTGATAACACAAGGTCAGGGAATGAATTCGATGGCACATATAATGGCTAGAGGTATGGGGAGGAGTACACCATCCATGCCATTGATTCCAGTTATTGTGATAACACTGCAAATAAGTTCTCCACCATTTGACATGGAGGAAATTAAGAAGGAGCTATTAAAGTTTATAGCAGTGTCAAAAACTGGAGATAGTTCCTCGGCGTACGATGACTTTTGTACTCCGTATCCTAAAGGAATATAATAACGAACCTTACCTAGTAGGTTATATTCCACCAATCTTTGAAAAGTACACAGGGAAGGGTGCAAACCCTAAGGAGCAGGTGAAAAGGTTCATTGAAATCCTCTGAGCCCATTGTAATGACAAAAAAATGAAGCTCGATGAGTTTTCAAACTCCCTGACAAAGAAAGCCTACACGTGGTACTTTCACTTATCTCCAGGTAGTGTGGCCTCCTAGGAAGAGTTATTGCCTACATCAGGAGGTTTTGTGAGCGCTCCCTGGACGTAAGGGAAGAAATACGAGAAGACAAGATCTTGAAAGTATGTACAGAGGGGATGCTGCCAGAATATGTCTTCCATTTGATCAATGAAATACGAGAGGGTGCATTCGCAACATTTCTAAAAGCAACGAGGAATATTTCCCTGGTAGTAAGACCCCCAGTACCCCCACTTGCCTTATCAAGTTTATTGTTAAGGCCATCAGTTGCCTCGGGGAGGGGAATACCCTCAAGGGTAAATTATGAAAATGGTGGCAGTAAGGGGAAGGTAGTGGCAGTCGAGGAAGAAGAGGTAAAGGCAATAAGAGAATATTTAAAGACGAAGAGGAGCCGTTGAGCTGCCATGCTCGGTGGACCAAGCTCTGAACCTATATGATCTCATGGTTCGAGATAAAGTTTGTAGACCGATCAATGTCAGTACAATGTAACTTTTTGAGAGGACGGGGATAAATCGAACTATTGTGAACTTCATAATAGAGTGAATCACCTGACTAAGGTATATTTTTCATTGAGGCGGTTGATAGATCACCATGTGAAGAAATCAGACATTTACATGCCCCAAGGCAATGTAAAAGATAATCTTCTACTTTCTCATGGGCCCCACATAGCCGTGCTTTTGATGAAGAGGCTGAGAAAATGTTGAGGAAGAGGTGGTTACTCGAGAAGGACTTTGAGGGATCTTTGGAGGAATGCACCGTCGAGTTGGCTCGATTGTAATTAAAGTATAAGTTAGATGAAGAAGATAAAGATAACCCCATTGAGAGTTTAAGAAGACAGATGGGGGATTATTCTCTAGAGACAGTTAATGCACTGATAACCTATGCTGAGGCTACTTACAGAGATGTGGAGGAAGGATATGAAATCGAAGAAGAACAAACATGTTGGGCTATCAGTGTAATGCGCAACCGTTGCATTCTTATAGAAGTTCAATTAGTTCATAGGCCAGGTTGGGCTGCCCGAGAACTCGTGATTGGAGGTCACTCGAGCCATCCTGGAGATCGTTAAGAGGAACATGGAGCCACATCTAAAATGGAAGGGGGCCATGGCCAAGCTTGTGAAGAGGTATCTTTCTAAAGTCACATTTTTTAAAGGAGACATATTGGTCATGTATCCTCACAACAGGCCACTTTATGTTACAACATCTATAAATGATTATGTTTTCTCTCGTGTGTTATTGGATGGATGGTCATCCATTAACGTAAAGCCCATCGAATCTTTTTATGCTACTGGATTATCTGAAATAAGAATAGTATAGCACTCATTGGTAATTTTGGGGTACGACAATCAGTCATCTAAATTTTTGAGACATTTTAGCGTGGGCATAATAATGGGGAATATTACTTCTCACATTAAATTCCACGTCATGGATTGTGAGACATCGTACCAGCTGCTAGTAGGAAGGGTGTGGATGCACAACCATGGGTTGGTTCCCTCCACATACCGCCAATGCACCAAGGCAAACATAAAGGGCAAAGAGGTGGTGATTTTGGCATCTAAGAAGCCCTTCGTGAAGGAATAAGTGCACTTGGTGGACATTGACTTTAACACCGAGTTATCCCGAGGAGGCTACAGTGGTAACAAACTATATTGTAGGAATAAGGATTTCAAGCAATCGAGAGAAGGTAAATGAATCTGCTCAACCATTGGTGACCTATAAAGAAGAGCGTGATCAGCAGCCAATAAGGGCCCCCAGCTTGTTTAGGCAGTTGTAAATCGAATGATGCCACACATTGATCCAATCGAGCACCAGGTCCAGTCCCTGAGCATCCTCAACAGGCACACTACGAGAGAGTTGGAACAAAATTATCGAAAGAGGTGTCATAGGTAGGAAAGTTCATGACAGTGCAAGAGAGTGGTTTTGCCTAACGATAGAATCATTTACATGTTATGAAGGTGTGAGCGGGCAGCTGAAGGTCTGGAAAATGTGGATGACTTGATTTATGAGTGCTTCTTGGTAAACAATCAAGGGAAATGTTTGGTGATTAACAACTCGAACATCCAAGAGTTTGTAAAAGAGGAGTCGACATTCATGAAGGACATACCCAGGCTGCAAATTCAAGAGTTGGAGAAGATAAACTTGGCTAAGGAGGGTTATGACCCTAGCCCTATCTATTTCTCGAAGGAGCTAAAAGGGTCATCTCTAGAGGATTTGATCAAGTTGCTTCAGTAATTCAAGGACATCTTTGCATGAAAATATACCAAGATTCCTGAGGTTGATAAGGAGGTGACTTGACATAAGTTGAACATTTTTCCGTTCGCCATCCCAGTGAAGAAGGCCACCTGAACGTACAAGGTAGAGTCAGATTTGAAGATAAAAAAAGAGCTTCAAAGGCTACTCATAGATGGCTTTATCATCCTCATCCAACACCTGATTTCGTTGTCTAGCATTGTGCCTGTGTGAAAGAAGGACAAGGGCCAGATCTAGATCTGCATGGATTTCAGGGACCTAAACGAGCATGCCCAAAAGATGAGTTGTCGTTGCCTTCCAATGATAGCCTAATCGATGCAACTGTAGGACACAAGATGTATAGCTTTATAGATGGTTATGTCGAATATAAATAGATCAAGATGGACCCAGCTGATGCCGAGAAGATCGATTTTCGAACACCGTTTGGCAAATTCATGTACACAATTGTGCCCTTTGGTTTGAAGAGCTCACGAGCCACTTACTAGAGGACCATAATGGCTATCTTCCATGACCTCTTTTATAAGATCGTGGAATTTTACGTCGATGACCTGGTAATCAATTCCAAAAAAGAGACCTCTCACTTGGGTGATTTGAGGAATGTGCTCACCCGATGCAAAAAATACAAGTTAAAGATGAACCCCCTCAAATGTGCGTTCGAGGTAACAAGTGGGAAGTTCCTCGAGTTTATGGTGAATTGAAAAGGAGTTCAAATTGACTTGGAAAAGCAATGGGTCATTCTTTATATGCCAAGGACAAAATCAAGGAAGGAGTTAAAGAGATTCCTAGGGAAAGTCTACTACTTCAAGAGGTTTGTACCAGGGCTGTCCGAGGTGACACATCCACTGATGGATCTGCTGAGAAAAGGCTCTAAGTTCTCATAGGAACAAATGCACCAAGACGCCATGGACAAGTTGAAAACCCTCATCACATCCCCTCAGATGATGATTCCCCCGAAGTAAAGTATCCCTTTTTATGTCTATATCTCTCAGCTACTGAACGAGCTATTGGGCATTATTGGCCCAAGAAATGGACGGTATAGAGAAAATTATTTATTAATTGAGTAGGATTATATATGGACCACATGCCAGATACACTAGCATCGAGATGAACTATTTAGTCCTTGTATTTATAGCACAAAAACTTAGGCATTACCTGCTATCATTCAGAGTCCACATCGTAACCAGGTGTGATCCTATAAAGTTTTTGCTTGCTAGAACTGTACTAATAGGCGGGGCAGCCCGATGGTTCTTAATCCTCTCATAGTACGATCTTAAATGCATAGTTACTCGAGCTATCAAGAGCCAAGCTTATACAAACCTTTTAGCTATGTTTACCTCTGGTACATTTGAGCTACATATGGAGGAGATTTCGGGTGATGATCTCTAAGACAACTTTGTATCAACCAGCCTGGACAAAGCAAGGGGGAGTAGGAATTATCTTGAGAAATAATGGGGAAAAAATTGACTATCTTATAAGTTGGATTTCAAGTGTTCGAACAATGAAGATGAATACGGAGTGCTAGTACTAGGACTTCTTTAAAACACATGATCTCGGTGCCTTATCGAACCATTACACTACGATTGTGAGAACTTCAACTTTTGGGTCACGTGCTGCCGATTGCTCAACCTCAGCTTGAAATGCAATAAATTGTCAAGTCAAAAAAATATACAAACTAGCTTACAAGAAAAATTAGAGACTGATATGAATTGGCTTGCTTGACCCTTGGTTATAGGAGATTTTAAGACCAATATGACTTGGCCCTCCCGACCATTAGTTATGTGAGATTTTAAAATCATTATGACTTGGTCCGCCTGGCCATCGATTATGAGATATTTAAATTCCAACATAACTTGGCCCCCTGACCCGCGGTTATGGGAGATTTAAAGTCTAATATAACTTAGCATGTCTAACCCTCAATTATGGGAGATTTTAAGACCAATATGACTTAGCCCGCCTGACACTCGATTATGGGAGATTTAAAGTCCAATATAACTTGGCCCTCCTGACCCTCGATTATGGAAGATTTTAAGACCAATATGATTTGGCCCGTCCAACTTTCTATTATGAGAGATTTTAAGACCAATATGACTTGGCACGTTCGACCCTCGATTATAGGAGATTCAAAGTCCTATTTACTAGAAAATGCTAACAACATTTAAATGTAGGAGTTACACAAAAGAAGACCATACCTCTGGTTGCTGATCATTGGTAAACTACCGGGTGGCCATTTATACTAAATCTTCCTCCTCTTGAAAATACACTGGAGCTACAAAAAGATGTTGCTCTATAGGAATAATAATAGTACCTCCAACTTCAGTGACTTTTTCCTGGCCACCTCCTACCTGAACAGTAACAACAACCTCATCCCCTTTGGATTTAGGATGGAGGGACCAAAGAGAGTAACCAAGACCTGATCATTCGAGGGAGGAGGGGCTAGCGGGGCAGTTTATTCAGGGAGTGAATCCTGTAAAGAACAACAGAAAAAAATATGAGAACAATAAGAATATATCAGAAGGAGTGTAGAAAGAAATGAATTTTTTTACCATAACCGACAGTACAATAGTAATAGGGGACTTTCTAATAACAGACTCAACAACACATTCATTATGAGCACCTACCTCGAGACCAGCCTGGTTGTGCAAGAAGGTAGAGTTCGGTGAATAACCACTACTGGATTCAACATAACAAATATATATATATTCCCCTCGGGGAAAATTCATAGTTACCTGTGAGGTTATAGGGGCAGCTATCTCCTTTAGTACAATTTCCTTCGTGGTAGGTAAAACTTCAGTTGCCTCCTCTAACAGGCCACCAACTTCAACATCATCATGAAAATCACCTCAAATGTTAACCTAAAAATGAGAAACAGGAGTGAATATCATAAGTGAAAAAGAGTAAGGTTATAAGTAAAAAGGGAAAATGGCACACATACCTCTTCCTACAAAACATCCTCCAAAACTTCATAATCTTGAGGAGGTGAAGCATGCTTGGAAAAAGAAACTATTCTTCACAACCTACGTCTTCGAAGAAGGGGAGAATCTTCATCCACTTCCTTACCTTCCTCTCCTTCCTCCTCCTCCTCATCATTATCCACCACCTCTTCACGAACAACTATCTCCTCTTCAGAATGCTCCTCCTTGATCGTCTCACATGTCTCCTCCAATATAATTTTAATAGGGCTATCCAACTTTCTCTTCTTGCTACCTCCCAGAGTTGGGGGATCATAGGAAAACCCTTGAGAGGCCATTCGGGATGACATAAAATCCCTATCCTCCTAAGAAAAATTCTCCCAAAGTGTTGTGAAGCTCCTAAAACATTAGGTTAACTTCATGGATAACTTTAGAATCAGGAATCAGATTTGGTGAGACCTCTTGGGAAACCTTTAGATTTTTCTTAGGGGATTTTCTGGTGCCCCTCACAACTGCCCCAATTGAAGATGCATGAGGGGTGTTACTCCCCTCGACTAACCTTGAGGGACCAGGGGAAATAGCAGCAACTTCAATTAGAATAAAAAATTAAGTTGCATTCTTCCTCTTTACTACAACTTTCTCTATAGGAGCCAAAGGGGTAAACTCAAAAAGGGTAGAACTGTTGGTGTTGCTAAGAGGAAATAGGGAGTTAAAGGTAGTGCAGTTCCTCAAACCTAGTTCCATTGGAGGAAACCTTTCAACATCAGGGTACCGGGGCTTCTTAAGAAGATTGCTTTGGAAACGACCTATTTGATTCGATTAAAATACCATCAAGTACATTGCAAACCTCCCCCTCGAGCTTGCTTTCTCGGGATAGTAGGGTGGGCAGTATAATTTGAACAAACATTGACAATAGTAGAAGTAAGTAAGTTGCTACATGTAAAGGAAAAGTTTGTAGGTTTCTCATGGGTGAAATAGCTCAACATGGGATTACATTGATCATAGCCAAATTGCATGGCCACACAATTTGGACAGTAGATGGAATAAAAAGAGGATAAGTATGTGTATGAAGGCAGATAATAGGGAAATCAACAACAGAGGAACATTATTCGTTGGAAGATTCTTGGCCTTATTCGCAAAAAAGTGGTTCAAAAAAATTTGATCCACCCAAACATAGGAGCGAGGGACAAACTTCTCAACCATGTCGAATAAAAAAATAAAGGGCTTTTTGAACTCTTGTGTTCCCAGCAACAGATTCTAGGGACCTTAATGGGATGAAATCTAGGGTAATTACCACTTGGGGCATACTCTAAGAAATGGGCTGATATAAAGGTTGTCAGTAACACGTGGTTCGCATAGTTTGAGACATCAAACTTGTCGATTCTTTGGGCCGAATTGTCTTGCAGGCAATCTAGCCAAATCTATAATGAACCAAGAATGTTTGCAGCTAGAGGAATCTTGATACCTCTATCCATGAGAATGGCCATATTAATTAGATTCTTCCTGGGGAAGTTATGGGGTTTAGTGGGAAGAAATATCTTTGATATGACGTCCCAAATATAACCCATAAGCACAATCTTTGAAACAAATCCCTTACCAGCTGGGGGACACTCAAACACTTGCTTCCCCTTTGTATTTTCTTTGGTTTCTTCCTGGGTCTTAATCACAGCTTTATCTTCGATGAAGTAGAAATATAGGATCACCTCTGAGTAAGTACACTTGTTATATGTCACCATGTAGTCTTTCACTATTACCTCCGGTTCTACTCTAGTGGCCTCCTCGGTTCTTGAGACTGACTCCTTAAAGAAGGTATCAAAGCCTGTTGCTTCTAGACCTAATAGCTCATAGACATCCTTTAGAATGATAGTAAATTCGCCCCAAGAGGCAATTAATATGTGGGACCTATGGCTCCATCGAGACACAAGCAACTGAAGGGTATAATTATTCTTTACGGGGTGAGATCACCCAAATAGCTGGTAGAACACAAACCAATGACAACTAACTGTACAGGATACTTGACATGGATATAATCGGTCCAGGGACCTATACCTTCGCAGGTACCGGAAGTGGACTCAAACTCCACCTTTGAAAAAGGGTAGTCACCTCGCTCAATACGAAACTGCGTAACAGTGGCAGTTGGTATGTAGGCAAAATCTCTAGCACTGTCACTCTCATCCATTAGCAGATTTATTGGCTCCACAGGCAAAAGGTCACCAGGGAAATGTTCATCTTGGTTCCAAAAGTAGTATGACTCACCAAAATAAAGTGCATGGTGGTAGCATGCCCACTAGTGTTGGCGTACTTAGGTGTTAGGGGAAATGCCCCTTACAGAAGGAGTTCTCTTCACTTTGGGTGCCATGGATACTGAGAAAGGGAAGAAAAAGTGAATGGTTAGGGTTAAGAATGAAGGTAGAAGTAAAACACTTGAATTTCTCTCTCAAAAGAACACGATTGCAAATAAACCCAAGGGTGAAGGTTTAAAAATGCAAGTAGGCCCTTTTATAGGGGCAACACAAGGACCAATGGGCAGTAAATGACAGTGCTTTGGGAAACATAGTGACAATCGACTTACCCTGCGTGGACCTGCATTCATTTATAGGGATAGGAGTTCAAAGTTTATAATGATAACGCTTCAAGAAGTGACGCATGAATACCCTTGTGTGGGGAAAATGCGCTAACCCCAAAGTCGCCACGTGTAAAGCACAGAAGTGCAAACGATAACCTCATTTAATGAGATACAACTACAGTAATAATGAGGCATGCCTAGAGTTTCTTCAACTTGGGGGAGATAAAGCGCTATGGGTAAAATTTGAAAAAATATCTTCACTTCCCCCAAGGAAACTATCACACGCAATCATAACATCCCATCAAGGAATGGCGCTATCAGAGATATCATAAGGCATTTAAAAGACGAAGTAGTTCGAAAGAAGGACTAGAGAAGATCCACACACACACTTCTTTTTAATGAATAACTTGATATTTATTGTGATATGATTATTTACGTATGCATATTGCTAATTTTTGCAGAAAACGTTTGAAGATCAACCAAGTACTTCGTATAGATATTTCATCATGCAATAAACAAATATCTCTATGGGGGGGAAATGTAGAGGGGATTACTCACCTAAAGGTTAATTAGCTGAGTTGATTGTATACTTAGCAAATAAAGAATGAAGACAAAGACCTCTCGAGGGATTTACCACGAGATTCCTCCATAGACACTCCTCAAGGACTCCCTTCGAATGCCAATATTACCCGAATAACAATATTTTATAATATGAAGCAGAATGCATTTAATCATGTAATTTATTTATTAAAAAAGATTACTTTGTAATATGGGCGAGGTTATTCGATAACCTCAAAGTACCATGCCTGGTAGGGCATTGGAGAGCTCACATGCTTTATCGAATGACCTCCTTTTGGGAATCTCATCGGTACATGGTTTGGAGGATTAGGAGAAAGGCAACATTGGGAATACAATAACCAACCCTCTTAGGACACTTGACCAAAACTTCATCAGTACAAATGGTCGCTCGAGCAATCTACCATGACTTCAACCTATTCGAGGGAACCTCCTCTAGGAACCCCAATCTTGTATCTTTGGCCTGGAGATATTTCTTAGGCAACAAATAAAATACCAAAAACTTGAGCTACCTTCTATCCAAGCAACCTCAAAGCCATACACCATCCATTTGATTGATGTGATTGCCCATCTAGTGGGGTTACTATTCACCTAATTTATGACGTCATAACCTCTAGTATTGAGGAACTAGAAGTTATTACACTCAAGTGAGTTTTTCCTTAGGATTGTAGGCCTAGTCAATTAAATTTAATTTCATATTCATTCCAAAGTAAGCCTTTGAGCTTCCACGTCACACCCTCATTAGTGCCACCACGTTTCCAACTAGTTGAGCAGTTTCTCGCTAAAATATAATATCCCATGCATTTAATACAGTATCTTCGACATTAATGATACGGTACTTTAGCATTTAAGTCCAGTCAATTCACATTTAATGCCAGCAAGGTTACTCGAGTAACCTTGCCTCCATATAAATATACCATCCAAATAGCTTACAAGGACGACAATCTTCACACATAATTGTTGTTGGATTTTCCTCATACACAAGAGCTTCCGTGAAATCATTTATTGTCCAACCATTATTCCTATACCCATTAATGTCCCCATCATTGATCATTGACTGAGCTTGAGGTTCCTGCCTTGCCTTTTATTATGCCGAGAGTCCTTAATCTTTCTCCCTCCTACCAAGTTACTTACTGGTCTAATCTATTAATTGTACTTACAGTGCATTTATGGTGTAAAGATCTCATTTAATACTATCTTGAGTGTTGAATGTCATTATCTCCCTTACCCCCATTTATTATCATTATTAAATACTGTCTTGGGTATTAATCCTGATCTTGATAAGGGGCTACGCCTCGCTTGGTACTAAGTGTATTCTAGGAACCCACACCTTACACTGAGTGGGACATTATCTTCCCTCCCAAGAATAATGTTGACAATGGAAAGAAGCTAATTCAAAATAAGTCTCAAGCATCTGAAAAGAGGCCTTATGTTCTTAATGCTGAAGAGACTTAAGCCAATGAGTATCAATATAAGAGGTTAAAGAGAGGCTTGCCTAACCCTCAAAAGAAGGCAAAAGGAGCTATTCCAAATAACAAAGAGGCATCAGTTCTCATGCCTAGAACAAGGATGATTGAAAGAGCTTTCCATAATTTGGCTTTGTTACTTATCTCATCTTTTGTTTTTCTTTATTTCGCTAAGCCTCTTCTAACATCTTGTATATTCCTTTGAAGTTTTTAGTTGATTTTAACCTAATGATGGAGAAGGATGACCAGTTGAGATCTTCCCCGGGTGAGGTGGATGTGGCATTTGAAGCCCTGAGGCAATCAATGAAGGATTCCCAAAAATTTTTGGAAGTGAAGAAAAACTTTTGGGATGAGAAACTGCAAGAAGCCGTGAACATGGCAGTTGATTTAGAAGATAAAATAAAAGATGTTGATGAAAAATCCTAAGATGCTGAGAACAATGTGAAAGATGATGAGGATAGGGCCAAAGCTACAAAAGACAAACTGACAGAGACCAAGGTTGTGACCAAAGCATCTGAGGATAAAGTGATTGGCCTAACTACTGTAGATGCCTCCTTGAAGGTCAAAGGAAAGAAAGATAAGTATGGTGCTTTTGACAAAGGTTGGGAGAAAGCATTTTTTATAGCTTCTAACAAAATTGAATATGATAAGAAATTATCTTTTAAGGAAGGTTAGGTGGATGCATTTAAGGTGGTCGACATAGAGGCAAACTCTGAGCTTTTTCAAAGGCATGCACTCCTCCTAACTTGGATGTGGAGTTTGATGATGAAGAAGGTTCTAGGGAGTCTTCAATGGTGCCCATTAAGTCTTCAATGGTGCCAGCCACTATTGTCAACCTACCTGCTGCCAGCCAGGACCAGGCCAAAGACAAGGAGAAAGTTTAAATCCTTTCAGTCATCTTCTTTTTTCCCTTTATCTTATGTATTTTTCATTTCTTCTTTTATCGTTCTTTCTAATGTACCCAACTCTGTACTCAAGATTTGATAAATGAAAGGACATATTTTTTCTCAATTCTTTTTTATTTCAAATGATGTTGACTTCTTATTGGTTTGTTATTTTTTACGTTGTCTATTTCTCTATATTTTCCCCATAAACTCATACTTGTAACTTTCTAGTTTGATGCTAGGAACAAAACCATAAAAACTATTGAATCTAACCTACTTAGGTGGTGTAGAAATCTTATGGAGGCTGGCCATATTTCCTTGTCTGAGGAAGATCTATCAGGGTTGCTCAGCCCAGATGTTTTCGACTAAGTGTAGGAGTCTTATATCCATCTTCATTACCTTTTGCAGAGTTGTAGCCAATAATGTTGGCTACTATGAGATGATTGAGAAGATGCAAGATGACCACAAACACTCCTTGGATTTTCTACATACTAATTATGAGGATGTGTATAAGGCCTTGAGTGAAGCAAATGGGTTTGATAAAAATTAAAAGTCATCACTTCTACCCTGAATAAGAAATAATTGTCCCTGAATCAAGAGCTAGAAAATGCCTGATCAATTGTTGCCATGCAAGAGAGGGAAAATAATGCAATGAGTAATGATCTTGACAATTTAAAGAGATCAACCTCGACTGGTCCAGAAGAAGGACTTTAATTTTTGGGGACTGAGAATGCCAAGTTGTTGGATGAGTTGGAGGCTTTGCAAAAGAAAAAAACTAAGTTTGTCTTTGGTCAACGTTCAAGGCAAAGTATAGTTATTCGTCCCACTATTGATGAGGAGACAACTAGGAGAACCTTGGCTAACCAATATTCTAAGCTTTAAGAGAAAGACAAGGTCACTAGGAAGCTTCAAGATAATGTGGAATGACGTACCTTCCATTTCCATAAGCACCCCAAAGTTTTTTGGATGGATGGATATGATGAAGCCCAAACTTATTTAGATATGTATATGGAGCATGCCAGTAATGAGGGTTATAAATAGGGTTGGTTACTTTCTTTATTAAAGATACTTAAAAATGATTAATTATGGCACTAGCATACCCCAGGGATGATAGACTACCCTAATCATGCTTTCTCCATTGATGTTAGTTGGATCCCTCCTGATGCCATTCCTCAGAGTTTGATTAGAAAATATATTGCGGACTTCTTACTTGAAGGAGAAGTGGAATATGTTTGTCCCTAACATCTTCTTGATCAACCAAGTGGCAGTGGGCGCACTAGGAGGAGGCCTTTTAGTTCCATCAATCATTTTATCACCCTTGATGATCCTCATATTGGGATAAGCAGGTCTGATGGGAAATGCCTAGTAGAATAGACTTGTGTTTCTTGTCCTATTGTAATACATATTGATTAATGAATGAAATGCAATGATTTATGATTGAGTGTTCATTGTTTAAAATTGTTGTTGATATTAATCCTTTTGTCGACAAGGTAATATGTACAATGACTAGTTAATCGGCCTATTGACTAAATAACCTGCTTAAATGTTTAATATTTAATTCATAGTTGAATCATTTGTACATCTTAGACGACTAATGTTGTTTGATAAAAAAACAAATAGTTTTTTTGTACTAAGTTGTAGCATTCGTTATTAGTGGCGACCAAGTGTATTAGAAATGCACAAGTATTCCTATGTTTTAACATGGTCGGGTATAATCTATAATGAAGAAATTTTACTGAATTCTTCTTCTTGACTTGTCGAAGAAAAAAATCATATATGAAGTTTAACTTTTTTGAAATTGGAAAATTTTGAACCATGTACCTTTCTGAAGTTGGAAAATTTTGAACCATGAACTTTTTTGAAGTTAAAAAAGTTTGAACCATGATCTTTTCTGAAATTGGAAAAGTTTGAATCATGCACTTTTCTAAAGTTAAAAAAGTTAGAATCATTCACTTTTCTAAAGTTGGAAAAGTTTTAACCACCAAAAATAAACTTTAATTTATGTTATGAGTGGCAAAAATAAACTTTCGTTTTTCTGAAGTTGGAAAAGTTTCAATAATGCACTATTCGAAGTTGGAAAAGTTTGAATCATGCACTTTTCCAAAGTTGGAAATGTTTGAACCACTTGGAAAAGTTAGAAAAGTTTGAACCACCAAAAATAAACTTTAATTTATGTTATGAGTGGCATAACATTATACTCCGGAAAAAAGGAAGCATAAGCATGAGACATTTTTTCTATTTTTATTGAATTGGAATTTGGATTACATGAAACCAAAGTTACTGGTAATATTTGCGCATATGGTCTGTGATAAAAGGATTCTTGAATTATTCACCCTTTTATGTTTCCAAGCGATAAGTTCCTTGTCGGATAACCGCAAAGATATGGTATAGACCATGGCAATTAGGCTCAAGCTTGTTGCTCTTCTGAATTACCTTCTTGATCACCAGATCTCCTTATTTCAAACTGGAAGGCTTGAACTTATGATTATAAAATATGGTAGTCCTTTGCTAATAAGTAGCCATACGAATAACAACATCTTCTCTGACCTCTTCTATCATGTCTAGATCTAGTCTCCTCATGATATCACTTTTGGGTGAATCAAAATTCAACACCTTGTGGGTCGGCAACCCTATTTCAACTGGTACAATTACCTCAGTGCCGAAGGACAACATGTACATAGTTTTATTACTATAACCTCTTGAGTCATTGTATAACACCACTCTTGATGGAAGGTTTGATTACAAACACCAAATAAGTTAGAAACAATTAATTTTTTTTATAACTATTTGGTAAGGACATGTTTTGATATTTGTAATCCCCATAATTCCGAGTTCAACATATTTTTTTGCTGAAATTTAAGGTTTAGAGTTGATTATTCTTTAATAGATGCACTTTCTATATATCATTCTTTTTATTGAATCAAAATTCATCACTCAAGTGTACACATGTGGTTTTTATGAGGGTCATGTCTTTTAACCATTGGAATATCTAGATTAGACTTAAACACGTGCCATTAGAGGGTGAAGTCCAAAACTAGCCCCCAAACGATCCCCTAAATGACACGAATACCTCGCACGAGACCACTATAACTCAAAGGAACTGACTGCGTAGTCACGAGACTTCAGAGTTGAGAATATGATGAAAATTTGAGGATATCATTCACTTTGTCTTAAAAACATGCCGTTAGAGGTTAAAACCCAAACCAACCCCAAACGACCCTGTAAGAGGCCCGAACACCTCGCACATGACCAATCTTACTCTTAGGAACTAATCGCGTAGTCACGGAACTCCCAGTTTGAGAATATGATGATAATTTGAAAATATCTAGATTATGTTTAAAAACATGCCGTTAGAGGGTGAAAATCCAGACCATCTTCCAAACGTAAAAGGCACTAACACCTCACATGGGACCAATGTGACTCATGAGAATTGACCACATAGTCATGGGACTTTCGATTTGAGAATGAGGCGATAATTATAAAACATCTATAATTTAGCTTTAAACCATGTCGTTAGAGGGTGAAACCCAAACTATTACCCAAACGGCCCGACAAGAGACACAAACACCTCGCACGGGACCATTGTAACTCATAGGGATTGATTGTGTAGTCACAAAACTTCCAGTTTGAGAATATGAGGATAATTTGAAAATATCTTTACTTTGGCTTAAAAACATGCCATTAGAGGTTAAAATTCCAAACCAATCCCCAAATGGCCTCGTAAGAGGACATACACCTTGCACGGGACCAATCTAACTCTTAGCAACTGACCGCGTAGTTAGGGGACTCCCGATTTGAGAATAGGAAAATAATTTGAAAATATCTAGATTAGATTTAAAAATATGCCGTTAGAGAGTGAAAATCAAAACCAGTCCCCAAACGGCCCCGTAAGAGGCACAAACAGCTCGCAGGGGACCAATGTAACTCGTAGGAACTGATTGCGTAGTCATGAGACTTCCAATTTAAGAATATGATGATAATTATAAATATATATACTTTGGCTTAAAAACATGCCGTTAGAGGGTGAAAACCCAAACCAGTCCCCAAACGGCCCTGTAAGAGGCACGAACACCTTGCACGGGACCATTGTACCTCGTAAGAACTAAGCGCATGTCACAGGACTTTTGGTTTGAGAATATGAGTATAATTTGAAAATATCTTGACTTTGGTTTAAAAACATTGCTTTAAAGGTTGAAAATCTAAACCAGTTACCAAACAACCTCGTAAGAGGCACAGACAACACACACGGGACCAATTTAACTCGTTTGAATTGACCGCGTAGTCATGGGACTCCTGATTGGAGAATATTATGATAATTTAAAAATATCTAGTTTAGGCTTAAAAACATGACGTTAGAGGGTGAAAATCCAAACTGGCCCCCAAACATCCCTGTAAGAGGCACTAACACCTCGCATGGGACCAATGTAACTCATAGGAACTAACCGCCTTGTCACGGGACTTTCAATTTGAGAATATGAAGATAATTATAAAATATCTATACTTTAGCTTAAAAACATCCCGTTAGAAGGTGAAAAACCCAAACCACTCCTAAATGACCCCATAAGAGGCACGAACACCTCGCACGGAGCCAGTGTTATTCGTGGGAACTGACCGCGTAGTCACGGGACTCTCAGTTTAAGAATATGACAATAATTTGAAAATATCTAGATTTGACTTAAGAATAAGCCGTTAAGGGGTGAAAACTTATACGAGCCCCCAAACAACGCCGTAAGAGGTGTGAACACCTCACACAGGACCAATGTAACTCTTAGGAACTAACCGTGTAATCACCGGATTCCTAGTTTGAGAATTTGACGATAATTTAAAAATATCTAGACTTTAGCTTAAAAACATGTCGTTAGAGGTTGAAAACTCGAACCAATTCCCAAACGGCTCCGTAAGAGGCACAAACACCTCGCACTGGACCAATTTAACTCTCAAGAACTAACCGCATAGTCATGGGACTCCCGGTTTGAGTGTATGGCGATAATTTGAAAATATCTATACTTTGGCTTAAAATATGTCGTTAGAGAGTGAAAATCCAAACTAACCCTCAAACGGACCCGTAAGAGGCACTAGAACCTCGTACGGGACCAATGTAACTCATAGGAACTAACCACATAGTCACGAGACTTTCGATTTGAGAATATGATGATAATTATAACTCGTATATGCAATTTTTCAGCTTAAATACGATTTTTTTAATATTACTTGGTTACTGATATCATTTATTTTTTGTATCCTATTTTTTTCCAGGATAACTTTATCGTTAGCTTTTATCCACGTGGAACACATGAAGAAGCCAATGGTTTACAACAAGGGGATTGTTTAATTAATGTTGTTAATATTCAGGATTCTATTTATTTTTTATTATGGTTGTGCGGTCTTTTATAATTTTATTATTAACTTTTATGTCCGTGCGGGATTTTGTAATTTTATTATTATATTTTATGGCCGTGCGGGCTTTACATTATGTAGGTTTCATATTAACAAGTTTTAGAATGTCCAGAAAATAGAGGAATTTTGCCTAATTTTTTGGTCTGTGAACTATTAAGACTTGTAATATTTTGAACTTTGTATGTACATTAGTTTATCAACAATGTGTGAGATTCACAATTTGTGAATTTTATTGATTTGTTTTGCAAATAATAAATATTTTTCCTATCAGATTTGGAATTTGCTGATTTTCCTAATTTGTTTTCAAATAAATTTTAATTATTAATTGAAAAATATGGCACTGTTTAAAATCGTGCAAAAATCAATACAAATTATAAAATTCAAGTCCGCTTTTAAAACAATCTGGCACTCTTTATAATTGTACCAAAAGCGTGTTAGAAAATGAAAATATGGCAAAATTTAAAAGCATGCCAGATTGGGCAATCTGCACGATTTTAAACTGTGCTAGAAAATCTGGCACCCTTGATTCTTGCACGATTTTAAACCATGCTAGATTGGGTTGGGCACGATTTAAACTGTGCCAAAATTTTATTTTTGGTGTAGTGCAAGAAGTATTCACCCACATGATATGATTGTAGGGTTTCTAGTTTATCATGCCTATGTTCCACCTCATCGTTGTACACATTGAACTTATCAAAGGCTTCTAACTTATCATACATAAGGTAAACATATACATATCTTGAGTAATAATCAGTAAATGTGATGAAATACTCATAGAAACCTCTTTCTCGGATATTCATTGAACCATATAAGTAAAAACAAACTCACTCTAATTAATCATTAGCTCTATAACCTTTGGTCGTGAAATGTCTCTTGTTCATTTTACTTTATAAATTGGATTCGTAAACTGGAAGTTCCTCCACTTTCAATGAGATTATTTTCCCATTTAAAACAATTCTTCAAATTCTTTTCATATTGATATGACCTAAGCATAAGTGAGAAAGATATGCTTGGTTCATTTCAAAAGGTTTCCTTATCTATTAGTTATTTCCATTTGAGTTGTTCATTTTAATATTTAATAGTAAGGTGAGATGGTTTTTGTAACATACATATCCTTTTCCAATGTAAGAAAACATATAAATATTTTCCACGTTCGATAAAAACATTTTTATTAAAAATAAATGAATATCCATTAAAAAAATAACTAAAAAACATAAATTAAATTCCTTCTATTGGTGGGTACATAAAAAATCTTTCGAAATTAGCCTTTGGTCTCCTATTGGTAGTATTAATGCCTTTTTGTATATCACATTAACATAAATTTTCTCCTTAATTGAGCTTCTTGGATCCCAGGAATACTTGCAAAAAATTACAAACAAGATATGTGGCTTCCAAATATACACACTAGATCATGGTACATTGGACCATAAAACCTGTCTCAATGACTAAGGAGAAATTACCTTTTACATTCCTCTGTTTGGACAAGTCGATCGAATACTGCTTCTTCTAATTTCTAGAACCTTTTCCGATGTAACACTTTCCTTTTAGTTATTTTAATGGTCCTTCAGGTTTAACCATTGTTTTAATTATCATAGGTTATACATGAGAATTTCCTTTCTTCCTGTTTTTCTTTTATTTGTATTCTTCTTCTTATCTTTCGGGACAAAAGAAGATGGACCCCTCTCAGCATCCTTCCTAACACCCTTTTTCTTTATGATACTATCCAATTTCTGGAGTTCTTTAAGTAGTTTGTCATGAGTAATCAATTTTTTTCATACAATAATTTACATGAATCCGGTTAAAATATTCAAAGAGTGAATGGATCACAAAGTCAATCTCGGTCTCCTCATTGATTTTCGATCCAAGCACTTGCAATTTCCCTCATATGGACATCATATCTAGAACATGGCCAGGCACAGGAACACCATATAACATGTTTATGTTTACCATTCTTTTCATACCATCCCATATTGAGACACGAGTCTGATCCTTAAAGGTGTCCCTGAGGTTTAGAATCATGTTGCAAGCACTTGACATATTTTGACACTGGTGTTGCAATACATTGGTCATAAAGGCCAATATATAGCAAAAAAATATCTTATCAATTTTTTACATCTCTATTAAACCCGAATATCCTACTCGGTTGCTTCCTCGCCGGGTATGACAGAGTATGATTTAGTTAAAATATATTTTCAATCCTCGTTATTGAGAATAATGTCTAAATTCCTTTTCTAGCCTATTAAATTTTAGTTAGACAATTTTTTTTCCTTTAAGATCAGAGAAAGTGGGTTGAATGTTGAGCCCATTTCAAAATCTAAGAATTATCATTTGAATAAAATTCATTTCAAACTAAGGAAGTGAGAATCAACTTTTGATTTAAATTTGATTTGGCTTTACTCTACCATAAATTAAGAATTAATCTCGTTGATCATCCTAGTTCCTTTCTGAAGTGAGATCTTTTGTTGACAACTATAATCAGCCCACATTGAACTAGATAGATTTTAATCATCAAATTATGTTGTTAGAATATTATAGGAAAATAGTATCCAATATAATCAAATAGCTGGTGTTTTTTGGTCCCACAAACTATCAAAGTGACAATATTGGGGAGAATACCATTAATTATGTTTAAGAGTGTACCAATAGTTCATTCTTAGAAATTGAATCTTCTTCCATAGAGCTTCCTTGATGGGGGGATCAAATTCACTCACATTCAAATTCTAGGAATTATCACTTAAGAGTTTTAAGAATACCGAATGTTGTGATTAATTCCCTTCGTTCGGGAGGAAAGACTAAGTTAACACGAGGAAATAATCTCATCACATTATTGAAATATCAATGGAGACTGTGGGTTTTATGTTGAAACTTCTTTCCCACATATTTTCAACTTGAGGCTAATTTCGAAAAATACTAATTCAATTTTAAACACTGGAATTAAATCATTGGTAATTTTTCGATTACTTGTACACATTAAATTATACACTTTCCTATTTTAAATTTCTAAATTGAAAACCATATTTAATTCAAATAAAATCCGAACACCATAATTTAATTACCTTCAACTAATAACCTAATAAATTAAATTTTAAAAAAGAATAAATCAAACTTTATTTTCCAGAAAAATTATGATCTGGGTCGGTCTCATTAATAAATTCACGTTGTCTATACACTGTGGTTCCTAATTAAATTAATAACCAACTCACTACATTATGCAATAATATATTTTAGATGACGGATATATTACCAATCACAAAAAATGTAATTATATAGAAATAAGGGAATGTGTATCTCTTTCCATCGCGGTCATGTTTTACTCGATCAAGTTTTATCCTTGAGTAAAGTCCCCGCGGGTCAATAACTCCTTAAAAATGTCCATGACATTTCTATTATGTTGAGATAAGAAGTGGAATTTCACAAAAACTCATCTTAAATGTCTGAAAAAAGATGGGGTGCGCTTATTGGAGTTTTATTCTTAAAACCATATATGATGTTTGCTTTTAAGTAAAGGTGTGGTAGTTCCTCTTCAAATAAGAATCATGTTAGAGAGAATGATTTATATTTATGATTTTAAATATATTATTTCCTATAAATTCATTCAAATGAAATTATTAGGAATTTTAGTAAATTAGGTTATGCTTGATCACAAGAGATCAAAATTTTGATTCTAGTACTATTGAATAGTTGACAACCCAAATAGCGAGTTGATATTCTCTCAAAATGGTTATGATGCAAGCCAATTAGTTTATGTCAAACTATGGGAACTTATATGGTGGCTCAAGAACTTTTTTGATAGTTGAATAAATGATTGAGATTGGTACATCCCAGATTTTTTGAATCTAAGGGTTGTCTTGATTATACTCGGGTAATCTCATGTTGTGAAAGAAAATGTATTTCAAATAAAAGGATTGTGTACATTGACAACACAATTGAATATGACCACACTTCACTATCTTCTCTCTAATGTACTTGAGATGAAAACAATAACTCAATAAATTATGGGTTTTGATACAAGGAACATAACATTCGTGTAACCATGAAAACATTCCTGCAAATTACAATGAATATTCCAAGCATTAAAATGAATATTTAAAGAATTCAAACAACCATAGAAAAACCAACTCACAAGCATCAACAACTCAATCCATAAAGATCAAACCACAACATCAAGAGAGATTAGATCTCAACCAAACATGTTCATTATCATCTCAACATCACATGACCTGTCAAGTTCAAGTTCAAATAAGAATGTTCCTTAATCCTATCATGAAGACACATCACATGCCTTAATAAATTCAGAATAATGATCAAAGACCTTGTTTAGTTTAAGTATAATCTTTAGGAACTATTATACAAAGGAAAATAAAAAGTTTAATCTAATATATGTTCAAAATGACTTTAACTATATCTACTTAAAATCATCCCAAACCTAACCAAATAATGGACCTAGAACTTTATATTCTAGTAATCAACGCCATTCTCGTTCATACGAGATGGTTCTGCTTGTTCAAACGGGCTTCTGTATCATTCAAACGAGATCAGTGGGTTCATTCGAACGACACTTGGAAGTTGTTCAAGTGACTTTTGTGGCAGTATGCAGTTTGGGTTATAAGTATGAAGGTGGGACTATTCCCAATTAATTCGATTGGTGAGACCTTTATTTACTTGAGAGATGATTAATGATTTTATTAGTTATGTTTATTAGAGTATAAACCAAGAGAGTAAAACATGTTAATTTTAATTAAGATCGAATATTTTTAAACTTTAATTAATACAATTTGGTGTTAGGGATTGGGTTGGTTTTGGGCGGATGTGAGGCTGACGTGATATATATATATATATATATATATATATATATATATATATATATATATATATATATATATACTCTTTGTGAATCTACCAGTCAGGGTTGTTTTCAAGATTGTGACCATGTAGCGCACACCAGTTTGTTAACACGATCAATGTGGAGGCCATTGTTGTTGATCATACATTCGAGATGGTCATGGATTCTGTCACAGCTCGAAAAATCCGACAGACGGGTGGGCTAGCCACTGCCGCCGAATTAAGTCGGGCGTGAACTAAATAAATACCATTCTTAGCATGAGACAAATATGATACATGAATAAATCAATCCATGAGATGAATAATTGAATTAATCCCAATTGATAATAACAAATTAATGATAAAGATCCATCACATGCTAAAACTCCGAATAAATCCAATCTCCAATAATGATTAAATAAAATCTGAATAATAACGATAAGAATAATCCAACTGAAAGCCTCTGACAACTTTGGAACCAAATGACCCAATAAAAGCCGAAATGAAGTCTCATAATTAAATACAACTGAAAATGGAAGTCTAACTAAACAATGCAATAAAATGAATAACTCCAACTCCACCTCCAAATGATAACTCTGATAATCCTATGCAGCTTTTCCAAAATTTATCCTGAAAAAGTTAATCAACACATAAGGTCAGAGCCCCGAGCATGAATACACACTACTCCCCTCAAATAGGATCCTTGAATCCAGAAAATAAAATTATACGCAATAAATATCACAATAGAGTATTTTAATTTAACAAGAGAATTAAACATGTAATACCCCGTAATTCTGCATAGTTAGGAAAATATATTTTTATTATTCAAATTACGTGAGTAGAGTAATTTAATGTGATAAAAATAAGTTTTATTTAAATTACGTGAGTAGAGTAATTTAATGAGACACGTTTTAAATTAAATTACGCAAGTAGAGTAATTTAATGTGATGTAATGTTAATAAAGATTAATATGACGATTAAAAGTTTACTTAATGTGAGTAGTAAATTTTAAATGTTGATATGTACGGCCTAACGATTTATATGGACGTACCTAAGTTATCTCAACCGAGTGTTGCACATAGACAAAAATTGAAGATGAGATGAGAAACATATTTTAAAGGACTCAAAAGATAATTTAGAGTCCACAGATGATTCCGAAAGGGTCGAATTAGTCAAAATAGTTTACCCGGGGGTACTAGTTGAGTGCCGGGTCATTTTTGGGCTAAATCGGGACCATTTGAGGGCATTTTGGTCTCTTTACATTTATGGGTGAGGAGACCTACGAATTTTGGAACCCTAAGTCAGATTATAAGAGTTAGAGGCTAGGGTTAGAAAGGAAGGAAATGCACCATAGCCATTAGGGAGAAGAGAGAAATAATTTCCTAAGGCAAAAGAAGGAAGGAGGGAGAATTCTAAGGAGATTTCACCACCAACTTGTCGGGAAGGATGATTGAAGGATAAAAATCATCAATCATCAACAACAACCACGAAATTAGACCCTACAAATCATAAGGCAAGTGGTTATTTGAAAAATAAATTGAGTTATAATACCCATATATAAGCTTTTTGAAGAACATGGTTTTTATGATATTTTTGGGAGTAAAACACTTGATTATGATCCATGATTGATAGGTATTTCATATAGAACGATTTTAATCTCCAAATATTCTGATATCATAGAAGACTTGATGATTAAATCGAACTAAAAATCTTGACTTATGAGGAAAAGATGGAAAGATTGTATTTTTAGGGTTCTTGAATAATAAGAACATTTTTAGTTAATTTGGACAAAATTTATAATGATATTGATGTTTTAAATCATTAGTAATCATCCCAGAATATGTAGGAATGATTAGAAATTGTTAGTTACAAATATGGTGAATTATTATGGGAGATAGGCAAACAAAAATGGTGAAACCTACATGAAGAAGACGATCTGGGTCTGTCACTGCTTGATCGATCGATCGACCCTTGAATATCGATCGATCGACCATATCCCATCGATCGATCGTCCCTAGCTGTACTTTAGAAAATTTTATGGATAATTTTTCTTTTAATTACCGTCGCTTAATGGGAACCTTAGTGATGATATTTTACCTATGAGGAGACTTAATAAATACCAGTAGGTGTACCGTTAGATTTCTTCATAAATGATTGAGTGGGAAATTCGGAGAAATGGACCGATGGGAAGCTAATCGATTGAGTCGTATGTCGAAAATGTGAGAATTTAGTTACGGAAATAGTGAGATTAAATTCCGGAAAAATACCAGTAGGTTAAAGATAACTTAACTACTGGATCAAGGGAGGGGTAACTAGGACCCTTAGAGTTGCGTGAATACTCGAATAAATGCAATAGTGAAATAAATCATAAATTAATGAGTACGGTGAATATAAGTAAAATATATTACATACGGGCATAAGTTGATATGTCGGGTGTGTACCTACTAAATTATATGAAATTTTGGGTTAAGAGAATTTTACCTAAATTAATTATGTTAGGGTCGATGAGACATTCCAAACTAATATAAAGTTATTATATGTTTGGGGTCGATGTAAAGTGCCGAACCAAACCTTAAACTGGTGTCGCGATGAAAGAGTCCTGAACCAGAATATGTGAATATATATATATATATAGTTGGGGTCGATGGATCATTCTGAACCAACTCTCACTTGGGGTCGATGAATCATTCTGAACTAAGAGTCCTTTATGTCTGTAAAAAGGATATGTTAGTGATAACTAATATTTAATACATGATTGCGTGATAAAATGTGTTCCATATGTATAATATACTAACTTAGAATAGTAGATAGTGAGATGGATTGTAAATATCTTAGTAATAATTAAATAGCGTGATGTAATTGTTACAAGAATAAGGATAACAAGAAGTGAATAAGTTATCTACGTTTATAGAACATGAAATGTGGATCATTAAAATACTGCGAGTAGGTCATGGTGACTTAGTGAGGGGGTACATACAGGGGGTATCCTAATCTAGCTAACTGGGGTAGTACAACTAGGTGAACTAAGTACCCTCGTTAGACATGCACTATAGAAGAGAGGTGAGGAAGTTCAAGGGAGTGTGCGAAACCTTAATATGTGTAATCAATAACTCAATTATGATAACTGCTTGCAAAATATTTTCAAATGTTTTGAGTACTAACTCTTGCTATGTAAATTTTTTAAAAACCTTTTAGGTGCCCAGCCACAGGGACACCCATCATGATTTCATTCCAGGGATTTGGGAGCTGCAGCACATGTGGATGTTGCAGGGATTGTTTAGACATTTCCTCTTTTTCAGTTCTAGTGCAAGATCTCAGTTTTAGTATTCTTAGTTGGGACATGTTGTCCAATATTTACTTTTACAGTTATTCTGATTCTGTATTTTGAGTTGGTTTTCTTGGTCGTGGTTTTCGGCAAGACTTTATCTGTATTTAGTTATTTATGCGAATTATTTTATTATTATTGGAATTGTATCGTTTTGTATGGGTTGTTTATTCTCCTTAAGGAAGATAAAATTTGGCACTAGATTAATTTCACGTAGGTGGTTAGTAACTTAAAAAGCTTTTGGCAGTGATGCTAAGAATGAACCATTTAAGACACCTGTTTAAATTAAATTAAGGCTTGATCACCCAAGGTTTAATTAGGCGGGGTGTCATACATGGTATCAGAGCATCAAGTTCTAGTATCTATAGGATCTGTACGGCTTATTGCGTTTCAGCGTAACGTTTGGTTGTATTAGAGCCCTACTATTAGGACTATTGATTCAATATCCGCTTTTACGTTATCGTACATCTGCTCTTAAAATTTTGCATAAACTGTGTACTTATACAATTTGATCTTATTTCAGATGCCACTGAGGAGGCAGCGAGCGGAGAGGGCTGAAGCCAGAGATGAGGTGAGGGAGGCTCATCAGGAGCCATAGGTGCCTCTACCACCACCCCCACCCAAGCTAATTTCCACTACTCAGGTTGCAGTGATAGTGGCTCAGGCAGTCGAGACAGCGATGAGCGCCAGGCAACCCATTTTCCTCAGCCCCAAGTACCTCCTCCCGTGGAACCGGTAGTTTCGGTCCCAGCAGGACCATTTACTTAGAAGAGAGTTAGAGAGAAATTTCAGAAAGGACATCCACCTGAGTTTCAGGGTAGTACCGATGTAGTGGAGGCGTGCAACTGGAAGAAAAATATCCAGCGCCACTTGCGCATGCTAGAGTGCCCCGAGGTACAAAAACAAATTCTAGCCACTTTCCGTCTATCGGGAGAGGCCTTACAGTGGTGGGATTTAGTTACCACCACCGAGGAAAGGGACACTATGGGAATTTCTGAGTTTTGGGTGCGGTTTGACCGCATGTATTTTCCTCCAGTAATGAGTCAGAGATGAGGAAGAAATTCAGCGACGTAGTGCAGGGTGATCGCTCAGTTGCTTATTATGTGGAAAAGTTTACTCGCTTGGATAACTTTGTGCCAAATGAGGTGAGCGATGAGGAGAGGAAGAAGTCAAAATTTATGGATGGCTTGACCTGGAGAATCAGACAGCACTTGATCGGCAATCCGGCATTGGTAACTTATATAGATGTCGTCAATGCCTCTCTACTACACTGTCAGGATCACTGCTTTCATGCGAGGGGAAACAAGAGAGGTGAGCCTATCCAACTAGGCAAAATAGGTGGAAGTAGTGACAGCAGCACACCACAGCAGCAAACAGTGAGCCAGCTAGGGTAGGATTCCCGACAGGGGATCTCTACTAAGAATTTTAAACATGGGAGGCATCGCTTTGACAGACAGGGCTAGGAGGGTCCCCAGCAACCTGTTCCTCGGGGCCGAAAGGGCCAAGGGAACCAAAATGGAGGAAAGCAAGGCCAAGGTCGATAGGTCCAACGTCAAGGCCAACAGGGCCAAGGTCAGAGGCAGTTTCAGGGTCAGTGTTTCACTTGTGACCAGCAGGGTCACAAGAGTAAAAATTATTCGCAGCAAGACAGGGCACAACAATAGGGTGCCCAACAGGGGCAGCAGGCTCCATTAGCCCCAGTACCAGCACAGGCCCCGCAGCCAGGCCAGATGCAATACGGACGTGTGTTCAACGTCTGTGACATTCCATTTCAGCCAGCACCTCCAGCACCGCCGGCAGTCACGGGTATGTTTCCTATTTATGGACTTGAGGGTAATATTTTGTTTGAAACGGGGGTGACACATTCGTTTATTGCCACTAGATTTGCACGGGCAGCCGGCCTATTAGCGACAGCTGACACTCATCTTATGTGCGTGGAGTCACCGATGGGTAGTGGGTCTCTTATACATTCGATTTGTAAGGGTGTGGACATTATGGTCGGGAGATTGAGTCTAGCGACGGACCTCCTAGTGCTAGATATGGATGGATATGACGTCATCCTAGGCATGGATTGGTTGGCACAGTATAGGGCAATGGTATATTGTTATGAGAGGACTATCGTGTTTTCCATCCCGGGACAAGAGATGTTCCTTGTGGCAATGCCACTCCCGGAGGGAGGATCGCGCACTCATTTATATTATATTAAGGAGGAGACCTCACATGGGGTTGTCGTTTCTCTGGACTCAATCCCAGTTGTGAGGAATTTTGAGGATGTTTTTCAGGAGATACCAGGGTTACCACCCAGCAGGGAGATAGAGTTTGTTATTGACCTAGCGCCGGGGACGAGACCGATTTCTAGAGCACCATATCGCATGGCTCCTTCATAGATGCGATAACTGAGAGAACAGATTCAATAGCTCTTAGGACAGGGCTTCATTCGACGGAGCCTATGTTAGTTGTAAAGAAAAGGGATGGTTCACTTTGTCTGTGTGTAGATTACAGGGAGCTGAACAAAGTGACGATACGTAATAAGTATCCGTTGTCGAGGATTGACGACTTGTTTGATCAGTTGAGAGGGGATGCGTACTTCTCCAAGATCGATTTGAGGTCGGGTTACCACCAATTTCGCATTCGTGAAGAGGATGTACCTAAGACCGATTTCCTATCGTGGTACGGGTCATATGAGTTCAGGGTAATGCCGTTTGGGCTAACTAATGCGCCTGCAGTATTCATGGATCTCATGAATAGGGTATTCAGGGAGTTTTTGGATCAGTTTGTGATTGTATTCATAGAAGACATTCTGATTTACTATTGCACGGAGGAGGAACACACTGAACATTTACGAATGGTTCTACAGACATTGCGGGACCATCAGTTGTACGCCAAATTTGAGAAGTGTGGATTTTGGCTTCGAGAGGTTCAGTTCCTAGGCCACGTTGTATCAAGCAGAGGAATTGTTGTTGACCCGAGTAAGGTATCAGCGGTGAGGGAGTGGGGACATCGCACGACACCGACCGAAATTCATAGTTTCTTGGGGTTAGCCAGCTATTATCATCGCTTCATCAAGGGGTTCTCAAAAATTACCGGACCTTTGACGAACTTGACTCGGAAGGGAGTGCCCTTCGTATGGAGTGATTGTTGTCAGTTAGCATTTGATGAGCTAAAGGACAAGTTAACATCAACACCTGTTCTTGCCTTACCTAGGAGTGGAATGGAGTACCGAGTCTATACTGACGCATCCTTACAGGGGCTTGGGGGTGTGTTACAGCAGGAAGAGAAAGCTATAACTTATGCGTCCCGAAATCTTAAGCCACATGAGAAGAATTACCCCACCCATGACCTCGAGTTGGCAGCGGTCATTTTTGCATTGAGGATATGGAGACACTATCTTGTGGGCGCAGTTCACTCTATTCATGGATCATAAGTCACTTTAGTATCTTTTCACTCAGAAGGATCTAAATATGAGGCAAAGGAGGTGGATTGAATTCGTGAAGGACTACCAGTTTGATATACAATATCATCCTGGTAAGGCTAACATGGTGGCAGATGCGTTAAGAAGAAGGCCTACCGAGAGTTGGCAGAAATTTGGAAGGCGAAGTGAAGTGAACTTCGACACGAGGATGAAATAGCTAGAGCATGCATGATAGTTTTAGCTATCACTCCCGAGAGTGTTATGCGAGTAGTGAGGGCACAGGCCGAGGACCCATTTTTTCAGGACAGAGTACGACAGATACTGGCCAAGGGGGCAGAGTCCTACTCCATCAGCTCAGAGGGTGGTCTACAGTTTAATGGTAGGCTGATAGTACCCACAGATGATGATTTGAGGCATGCCATAATGACAGAGTCGCACGGGTCAAAGTTTTCAGTACATCCAGGTGGGGAAAAAATGTACCAGGATATGCGACGATTATATTGGTGGTCAGGTATGAAACGAGACATTGCCGAATTTGTCTCAAGGTGTGTTACATGTCAGCTTGTAAAAGTTGACCATCAGAGACCTCCAAGGGTGATACAACCACTGGAGATTCCCGTGTGGAAGTGGGAGAGTATCTCGATGGATTTTATTATATGGGTGATAGTGGATCGGCTGACTAAGGTAGCTCAGTTCTTGACGGTTCGTACGGATTATGATACGATGCGGTACGCGCAGCTATTCATTTCAGAGATCGTTAAGCTGCACGGAGTTCCTATTAATATTGTTTCTGACCGAGACAAAATATTTGTGTCACATTTCTGGCAGAGATTTCAGGAGGCCATGGGCACCGACTTACGGTTGAGTACGACGTATCACCCACAAACGGACGGTCAGACTGAAAGGATAAACCAGATGTTGGTGGATATGTTGAGAATGTGTGTCCTAGATTTTGGAGGAGGTTGGGAGCCATACATTCCTTTGGTGGAGTTTTCATATAATGTAATACCCCGTATTTTTGGGGATTTATTTAATTTGATGTGAATTATTAATTTAATATAAATCCGGAAAATAATTTTTTTTATTTACTAACGTGACAAGAGTTAGTCATTATTGGAAACTTATTGAATATTACTAATGATCAAAGTAATATATAAAATTGGTTCTATTAAATGTCACGAGTGAATAAAATGACAATTTTGGAAATTTAAGTCGGGACGCGCCCGTGTCGTGTCGGGACTAAATTTTTATTAATAAAAGTGAATAAATTATAAGTCATCCGTATGGTCATTTCGAGTGCGCCAAAGTGTCCGAAAGGGTCGAGATAGTTAAAATAATGTACCCGGGGGTTTAGTTTGTGTCTCGGGATTTTTTAGGCTTAATTAACACCCCGGGAGGGCGTTTTAGGCATTTTGTATTTTTGGCCCTGGAAACCTACGAATTTTATAGGTTATATCAGATGCTTAGGGTTGTCTTCTAGGGTTAACACAACCAAAAACAAAATACGACCATTAGAGAAGGAAAGAAAGAGCTTACCAAGGAGTTCTAGGCCAAGAACCCCTCCGTTTGCATCGCCGTCACCGCCAAAAGTTAGATCGCGCAACGAGGATCACCACCACACTGATTTCATCCACAAATTAGAAACAAAAATTCCCAGGCAAGTATTTATCTTGCTTAATTTAGTTAATGCCGCATTCATATTAGTTTAGGGTTGATTAGGATGAGTTTTTATGAAAGAAAACCTATGTTGGAGGTTAGAAATCGCATGTTGTAGAGATATAAATATTATTCTAGAAATTTCCTTCACATGTAGAGGTTGAACCACGAATTTACATTGGGTTAGAAGAAGAAATTCTGGAAAAGGAATGAGAAGAATTAAGTTAAAGAATTCTTTAGGGTTCATGAGAATTATATGAATTTTGGCCCTTTTGATCCATGATACTTGTTGAAAATTTGCATGCCTTACGTAGAATATTGTTCATTTGGGTTTATAATGATTGTGGTATAAATTTCTGGGAGTTTGGGAGTTAAAAACTTGGATTTGGATGATTTTGGATGATAGTTTCCGTAACTGGTATTCTGCAGTTTTCACTATACCTGCTTGATCGATCGATCGAGCCAAGAGCTTCGATCGATTGACAGTTCGATCGATCGACCCCTCCTGGGAAAAACAAGATTTTTTCCTTACGTTGACCTAATCCGATTTAATGCGTAATAAATCTCGACTAATGTTATTAGAACATCATGAAACATAAAAAGGACCAGTAGGGTCAAGGTAAACCCTGTTTAGTGGAACTTTAATGAAAAGGGAAAAATGAAGGGTAAACGGGAAAGATTCACACCGAAGAAAGTGAATGCGTGTAGAGTTAATAATCGAAATGTCTAGGAGTTGGATTAGAAGGTAAGAGAGAGGGCCTACTGAATTTTTACTTAGCTAAGGAAAATACTTCGAGAGATGAGAAGTGAGTTGGAATAAATTAAATTTCAAAAATAAAAGTGAATAAGTTCGTTATAAGAAATAATCGAATAAAAAATGTACTAAGAGTGGAATAATATAATGTTGGGCCGTAAGCGTACCTAACTTATGAATGTGAATAGTTATATATCTATATGACTCTATGATTGATCATATATTTTATTTGTGTGTAAAAATCATGCCCGCGCTACTTGCTTTCCCTAAGGTTACCGCGCTGGGACAGTCTTATCTCGATGGGACATTTATGGTGGATATTGACTCGTACCCTAGAAGATAGGAATCCTTGGTAAAGGCTATCAGATCAATAGTCAGACGGTCCTAAGAGACGTGGGGTTATGTGATATCCTCTTAGTGACTTGGAAACTATGCTTTGCCTCATTTTGTATGTGTTTTGTGTTAATACAGTTCGAGAGTGATTCTGAACTAGTATTTACCTTATTACGAGTGATACGGGGACTGGATAACAGAGTATGCCCGCACCATAGATTTTATGTGGGGGTGTTGTTAGAATATATATATTATATGAGTACTTAATATGTATATTAAAATCTGGAATTTGGAAACTACCTGCTCTGATTATGTTATGTAAGAAAAGAATAATTATTTCAACTTGGGAATAAGTGTTTGAAAAGTATGATATATTAATGAGGCACTCTATTATCATATAAGCCTTATGTAAAAATTGTCCTATTAAATAAGATTAACCTCCTTAACATTGGAAATCGTCTACTTGAAATCTTACGAGTAACTTAAGATAAAAGAAGTTAAATTGTTGGGGACAATAGTGCGATAGTTGTGCACACTAGAAGAGAGGTGAGACGTTCTCAAGAGAGTGTCGTTACTAATATGTTGTTGCATTAGCCAGTAAACATTTTAAACACTTGCTAAACTAAAATTTTAAACTTTTTTACCATCGGGCTCTGACCCGTTTACTGTTATCCCTCCTCTCTTGTATATATATGTATATATTATAGGTGCGTAGCCATAGGGGCGTCTTGCATAGGATCCTTTGGAAGGAACGCGCTGCAGCTTAGGTGGGAGTTGCAGGCCTCTTGCTTAGACGATCTCATTTCTTGATTACACTTCTAGCATTATTTTATCCATTTGGGCATGTGTCGCCCTTTTCCATTATTCAGTTGTTCTATTGGATATTGTGATTCATTTATTTCCAGTATTTACACTTTGGGATTTATTATTGTCAAGACTCCTTTAAGTTTTAAATGTTGAAATCAATCAGTTGAATGTTTAATTGTTTGGTTTATATGCTCTAGAATAGTTGTTGTGTGATTCTTTAACTATGAATTATGTAAAGTTTTAAATGTTGGTTTTAAAATAAAATTTGGAAAGTAATGTCTAAAACGATTTTGACACTTAGCTTAATTATTTAGGGTGTTTAATTGGAAAAGTCATTTTTACGACAGTGATGCTAAGAATGAACCAACCGTTCAACTTGATTTTAATTTATTAAAGGACTGATCACCCGGTGTTTAATTAGGCGGGATGTCACAGGTGGTATCAGAGCATCAGGTTCTAGTGTCCTTAGGATCTGTACGGCTTATTTCGCTTTCAGCTTAGCGTTCTTGTTATTGAGCCCTATTTTTAGGACTGTTGTATTCTTATATTTACGCTTACGTCTTTAGCTATTAAAGATTTGATAATAACTGTAGACTAATAAATCTCTTCACATTTCAGATGCCTCCGAGATGTGCCCCAAAGGATAGGCGTGCCCAAGCCGAGCAACCAGTAGCTCCGTCTTAGGGAATGATGAACGCAAATAAGGTAGCCGCCATCATTGCTCAGGCGGTGAATGTCGCGCTAGCGGTAGTACAGCAGGCTCCACCCCAAGTTCAGGAAGTGGCGCCAGTACCGGCACAACTTCCATCTGCATAGGACCAAGTTAGGGATGCCTTTCAGAAGGCGCATCCCCCTGAGTTCTCTTGTAGTTCAGATATCATCATTGTCAGTCAGTGGAAGAAAGATATACAGAGGCATCTGCGTATGTATGAGTGTACAGATGTGCAGAAACAGTTGTTGGCTTCCTTTAAGATAGTGGGGGCCGCTTTGCAGTGGTGGGATTCCACCACCACCTTGGAGGAGAGGGATGTTATCCCGATTCAATCATTATGGGAGCGGTTTGACCACAAAATAATTTCCATCCGCCATGCAAACTGAGATGAGGAGAAAGTTACTGAACTTGAAGCAGAAAAATTCAACTGTTGCTGAGTATGAAGAGGAGTTCACAAGACTTCTTACTATAATGCCAAATGAGGCACCCACTGAGAGTAGGAATATACTATTTTTTGTGGACGGGTTAGCTTGGAGGATCCGTCAGCACCTTGTAGGGAATCTGTCTCTCAGTACCTACACAGACGTACTCAATGCTGCCTTACTACACTGTCAGGATCACTGTTTCCATCTGTAGGGAAGCAAGCGAGCAGGAGAGTCCAGCCAGCAGGGCAGGACTGGGGTAGTGGTGCTAGCGGAGCACCAACATCTCAGGGGCAGACTCGCCAGCATGAGCAGAGTTCCCATCAGGGGGACCCTGCCAAGCGGTTTCGATCAGGTGATTCCAGGTAGGGATTCGGGGGATTTAGGCAGGGTCAGTAGGGCCAGCCTAACCAGCAGGGCCAACATTGTCAGTCGCAGGGGCAGCAGCAGGGCCATCAGGGCTAACAGCGATTTCAGCAGGGCTAATGGCGGGGTGGTAACGACCAGCAGGGCCGTAATCAGTAGGGACAGAGGGGAGGAAATTTTAAGGGACGATGCTTCAGGTGTGGTAAAAATGGCCACAAGCGCCAGGATTGTCCAGAGGGTGATAGGGTTCCACAGCAGCAGGGTGCCTGTAATGAACCACAGAGGCCACTTTTTCCAGCCGCCTTCCCAGTACCAGCTCAGGTACCAGCCCTACCATCCATTCCAGCTGCTTCAGTGCAGCAGGGGCAGTTACAGAACGGACGTGTCTATAACGTCCACTAGGTAGCAGCTCCACAGGCACCACCCGCGATTGAGGGTATGTTTCATATCCATGGTACTATGGGTCGGGTTTTATTTGATACTGGAGCGACACACTATTTTATAGCTACCCATTTTGTGAAGGCTTTAGGGTTATTAGCCACAGCAGAGAGCACTGTAACGTGTGTAGACTCACCACTGGGAAATGGATCATTAATTTTCTTTATATGCCGGGGTGTGGGAGTAGAGATTGGTAGTTTGTTATTACCATCAGACATGTTAGTCTTAGATATGCATGAGTACGACGTTATTATTGGTATGGATTGGCTCGTCGATTACAGAGCCATGATAGATTGTTTCGGTGTTAGTATTATCTTTGCCATTCCGGGGCAAGAGATGTTTGTAGTGGCGATGCCTCGCCCAGAGGGAGGCTCAACCGCTCATTTATATTACACAGAGGAAGATACCTCTAAGGAGGTCGTGATTCCCTTAGACTCGATCCCAGTTGTTCGTGAGTATTCTGATGTATTTCAGGAGATACCAGGCAAACCCCCCAGTCGAGAGATAGATTTTATCATAGATTTATTGCCGACTACTCGACTAATAGAACGTGCTCCATACCGTATGGCTTCGGAAGAAATGCGTGAGTTACGGGATCAGATAGAGCAATTGTTAGGCCAGGGTTTCCTTCATAGGAGTACCTCACCTTGGGGCACTCCAGTGTTGTTTGTGAAAAAGAGAGACGGTTCATTGAGGCTATGTGTGGACTACCGGGAACTGAATAAGGTCACGATATGGAACAAGTATCCGTTACCTCGAATCGATGATCTGTTCGACCAGCTGAGGGGAGAAACTTTATTTTCAAAGATAGATCTGAGGTTAGGATACCATCAGCTACGTATTAGGGAGCAGGATGTTTCAAAGACTGCTTTCTTGACGAGATGTGGGTCCTATGAGTTCAGAGTGATGCCATTTGGACTCACAAATGCTCCAGCCGTATTCATGGACTTAATGAATTGAGTGTTAAGAGAGTTCTTGGACCAGTTTGTCATCGTCTTCATAGATGACATCTTGATATATTCACACACCGAGGAAGAGCATGTTGAGCACTTGAGGCAGGTTCTTCAGACTCTACAAGAGCATCATCTGTATGCTAAGTACGAGAAGTGTGGGTTCTGGTTACGGGAAGTGTAGTTCTTGGGGCATGTTGTTTCTGAATAGGGGATAGTAGTTGACCCGAGTAAAGTGTCAGCAGTGAGGGAGTGGGGACAACCCACGACATCGATAGAAGTACATAGTTTCTTAGGATTAGCCGGATACTACGGGAGATTCATCCGAGGATTTTCCAAAATAGCGGGTCCATTGATGAACCTGAATCGCAAGGGGATACCATATGTTTGGGACGATGAGTGTCAATTGGCTTTCGACGAGCTGAAAGACAAGATTACTTCGGCACCATTCCTTGCTTTACCTAAGCCAGGCGTGGAGTATCTGGTTTACACCGAAGCCTCTTTATGGGTACTCGAGGGAGTACTTCAGCAGGAGGAGAAGGCTATAGCTTTTGCCTCCCGCAAGCTTAAGCTGCACGAGAAGAATTATCCCACACACGACCTAGAGTTTGCAGCGGTCATTTTTGCATTGAGGATATGGAGACACTATTTATTGGTGGAGAAATTTTGCTTGTTCACAGACCACAAGTCACTACAGTATCTGTTCACTCAACGAGAGCTGAATATGCGCCAACGCAGGTGGTTAGAGTTTGTGAAGGACTATCAGTTCGACATACAGTACCATCCGGGGAAGGCTAACGTAGTTGCCGATGTGTTGAGCCGTAGATCGGTGGATAATGTAGCAGACGTCTGGAAAGCAAATTGGAAGGAGTTGGGTCACCAGGACGCAGTAGTCCGTTCCTTCATATCTGTCATGACAGTGACACCCAAGATTGTTACGAGGGTAATACAGGCACAGACCACAGACCCATTTTGCCAGGAGAAGATTGTACGACTTTTAGCTGAGGGTGATGAGTCCTATTTTGTTAGTTCTGATGGGGGCTTGAGGTTTAATGGGAGATTGATGGATCCAGAAGGAGCAGACTTACGTCATGCAGTGATGACCCAGTCTCACGGGTCCCGATTTGCGGTGCATCCTGGGGGAGATAAGATGTACCAGGATATGAGGCGTCCATGCTGGTGGAGTGGGATGAAAAAGGACATTGCTGATTTTATGTTCAAGTGTTCTACCTGCCAGCTGCTAAAGGTGGACCACCAGAAACCATCAGCGTTGCTTCAGCCATTGGAAATACCCGCGTGGAAATGGGAAAGTATTTCTATGGATTTTATTACTGGGTTGCCTACATCACAGCGGGACCACGACTCCATCTGGGTGATTGTGGATCGTTTGACCAAGGCGGATCATTTTCTGTTGGTACAGATAGATTATACCACGGGTCAGTATGCTCAGTTGTTCATTGCTGAGATTGTCAGATTACATGGGGTGCCCCTGAATATTGTGTCAGATAGAGATAAGATTTTCATATCGCGTTTCTGGGAGAGCTTTCAGGAGGCCATGGGTACAGAGTTGAGGTTGAGTTCAGCTTATCACCCACAAACAGATGGGCAAACAGAGCGTACTAATCATATGTTGGAGGATATGCTACGCATGTGTGTCCTTGATTTCGGAGGAGGTTGGGAGCCGTACCTTCCACTGGTAGAGTTCGCTTATAATAACTCTTATCAGTTCACGATTGGTATGACTCCATTCGAGGCTTTGTATGGCAGGCCTTGTCGTTCCCCAACGTGTTGTCTAGAGTTGGGAGATAACAAGTTGCTCATACCAGAGGTGATTAAGCAAACCTCCGCGAGGATTGAAATTACCAGGAGTCTCATTCGGGTAGCCCAGGACAGATAGAAAAGCTACGCCAATGCAAAACGGTTCTTCCGAGAGTTTAACGTGGGGGACCAAGTATTACTACGTGTATCTCCTATGAAAGGAGTGATGAGATTCGAGAAGAAAGGGAAATTGGCCCCGAGGTACGTGGGACCATTTCCCATCATCGAGAGGATTGGGACAGTAGCATACAGATTGGGGCTACCAGAGCATTTACATCGCATTCACAATGTATTCCACATCTCATTGTTGAGACGATACCTTCGGGATGACATGGCCCATACCCATATCGCGATTGAGGAGATTGACTTACAGCCCGACAACTCTTACAAGGAAAGACCAGTGGCTATCCTAGACTATAGCGAAAGCAGATTGAGGTCGAAGGTAGTTTCACTTGTACGAGTCCAGTGGGAGCATCATAATGTGGAGGAATCCACCTGGGAGCGCGAGGCAGATATGCGCGAGAAATACCCAGATTTATTCTTACCAGGTATGCCTTATTTTCCGAATTTTGGGACGAAATTCCGTTATTAGGGTGGAATTATGTAATACCCCATATTTTTATGCTTTATAAATTTGGGGATTTATTTAATTTGATGTGAATTATTAATTTAATATAAATCCAAAAATTAATTATTTTTATTTACTAACGTGACAAGAGTTAGTAATTATTGGAAACTTGTTGAATATTACTACTGAGAAAGTAATATATAAAATTAGTTCTACTAAATGTCACGAGTGAATAAAATGACAATTTTGGAAATTTAACTCAGGACGCGCCCGTGTCGTGTTGGGACTAAATTTTGATTAATAGAAGTGAATAAATTATAAGTCACCCGTATGTTCATTTTGAGTGTGCCAAAGTGTTCGGAAGGGTCGAGATAGTCAAAATAATATACCCGAGGGTTTAGTTTGGGTCTTGGGGCGTTTTTAGGCTTAATTAACACCCCGGGAGGGCGTTTTAGGCATTTTGTATTTTTGGCCTTGAAAACCTACGAATTTTATAGGTTATATAAGATGCTTAGGGTTGTCTTCTAGTTTTAACACAACCAAAAACAAAAGACGGCCATTAGATAAGGAAAGGAAGAGCTTACCAAGGAGTTCTAGGCCAAGAACCCCTCCGTTTGCACCACCGTCACCGCCAAAAGTTAGATCGCGCAACGAGGATCACCACCACACTGATTTCATCCACAAATAAGAAACAAAAATTCCCTGGCAAGTATTTATCTTGCTTAATTTAGTTAAATCCGCATTCATATTAGTTTAGGGTTGATTAGGGTGAGTTTTTATGAAAGAAAACCTATGTTGGAAGGTAGAAATTGCATGTTGTAGAGATATAAATATTATTCTGGAAAATTCCTTCACATGTAGGAGTTGAACCACGAATTTACATTGGGTTAGAAGAAGAAATTCTGGAAAAACAATGAGAATAATTAAATTAAAGAAATTTTTAGGATTCATGAGAATTATATGAATTTTGGCCCTTTTAATCCATGATACTTGATGAAAATTTGCATGCCTTACGTAGAATATTGTTCATTTAGGTTTATAATGATTGTGGTATAAATTTCTGGGAGTTTGGGAGTTAAAAACTTGGATTTGGATGATTTTGGATGATAGTTCCCGTAACTGGTATTCTGCAGTTTTTGCCATACCTGCTTGATCGATTGATCGACCCAAGATCTTCGATCGATCGACCCCTTTCTATCGATCTATCGACCCCTCCTGGGAAAAACTAGAATTTTTTTTTACGTTGACCTAATCAGATTTAATGCGTAATAAATCTCGACTAATGTTATTAGAACATCATGAAACATAAAAAGGACCAGTAAGGTCAAGGTAAACCCCGTTTAGTGGAACTTTAATGAAAAGGGAAAAATGAAGGGTAAACGGGAAGGATTCACACCGAAGAAATTTAATGCGTGTAGACTTAATAATAGAAATGTCTAGGAGTTGGATTAGAAGGTAAGAAAGAGGGCCTAATGAATTTGTACTTAGCTAAGGAAAATACTTCGAGAGATGAGAAGTGAGTTGGAATAAATTAAATTTCGAAAATAAAAGTGAATAAGTTCGTTATAAGAAATAATCGAATAAAAAATGTACTAAGAGTGGAATAATATAATGTTCGGTCGTAAGAGTACCTAACTTATGAATGTGAATAGTTATATATATATATGACTCTATGATTGACCATATATTTTATTTGTGTGTAAAAATCATGCCCGCGCTACTTGCTATCCCTGAGGTTACCACGCTGGGACAGTCTTATCTCGATGGGACCTTTATGGGGGATATTGACTCGTACCCTAGAAGATAGGAATCCTTGGTACGGGCTATCAGATCGATACTCAGACGGTCCTAAGAGATGTGAGGGTATGTGCTATCCTCTTAGTGACTTGGAAACTATGCTTCGCCTCATTTTGTATGTGTTTTGTGTTAATACAGTTCGAGAGTGATTCCGAACTAGTATTTCCCTTAGAACGAGTGATACGGGGACTGGATAGCAGAGTATGCTCGCACCATAGATTTTATGTGTGGGGTGCTGTTAGAATATATATTATATGTGTTGTTAATATATATATTTAAATCTGGAATTTGGAAACTACCTGTTGTGATTATGGTATGTAAGAAAAGAATAATTATTTAAACTTGGGAATAAGTGTTTGAAAAGTATGATATATTACTGAGGCACTCTATTATCATATAAGGCTTATGTAAGAATTGTTCTGTTAAATAAGATTAACCTCCTTAACATTGGAAATCGTCAACTTGAAATCTTACGAGTAACTTAAGATAAAACAAGTTAAACTGTTGGGGAGATTAGTGCGATAGTTGTGCACACTAGAAGAGAGGTGAGGCATTCTCAAGAAAGTGTCGTTACTAATAGGTTGTTGCATTACCCAATAACATTTTAAATACTTGCTAAACTAAAATTTTAAACTTTTTTACCATCGGGCTCTAACCCGTTTACTGTTATCCCTCCTCTCTTGTATATATATGTATATATTACAGGTGTCCATCCACAGGGGCGTCTTGCATAGGATCCTTTGGAAGGAATGCGCTGCAGCTTAGGTGGGAGTTGCAGGCCTCTTGCTTAGACGATCTCATTTCTTGATTCCACTTCTAGCATTATTTTATCCAGTTGGGCATGTGTTTCCCTTTTCCATTATTCAGTTGTTATATTGGATATTGTGATTCGTTTATTTCCAGTATTTACACTTTGGGATTTATTATTGTCAGGACATTTTTCCTTTAAGTTTTAAATGTTGAAATCAATTAGTTGAATGTTTAATTGTTTGGTTTATATGCTCCAGAATAGTTGTTGTGTGATTCTTTAACTATGAATTATGTAAAGTTTTAAATGTTGGTTTTTAAAATAAAATTTGGAAAGTAATGTCTAAAACGATTTTGACACTTAGCTTAATTATTCAAGGTGTTTAATTGGAAAATTCATTTTTACGGCAGTGATGCTAAGAATGAACCAACCATTCACCTTGATTATAATTTAATAAAGGACTGATCACCCGGTGTTTAATTTGGCGGGGTGTCACAGGTGGTATCAGAGCATCAGGTTCTAGTGTCCTTAGGATCTGTAAGGCTTATTTCGCTTTCAGCTTAGCGTTCTTATTATTGAGTCCTATTTTTAGGACTGTTGTATTCTTATATTTACGATTACGTCTTCAGCTATTAAAGATTTGATAATAACTGTAGACTAATAAATCTCTTCACATTTCAGATGCCTCCGAGATGTGCCCCAAAGGATAGGTGTGCCCAAGCCGAGCAGCCAGTAGCTCCGTCTCAGGGAATGATGAACGCAAATGAGGTAGCTGCCATCGTTGCTCAGGTGGTGAATGCCGCGCTAGCGGTAGTACAACAGGCTCCACCCCAAGTTCAGGAAGTGGCGCCAGTACCGGCACAGCTTCCATCTGCATGGGACCAAGTTAGGGATGCCTTTCAGAAGGCGCATCCCCCTGAGTTCTCGGGTAGTTCAGATATCATCATTGTCAGTCAGTGGAAGAAAGATATACAGAGGCATCTGCGTATGTATGAGTGCACAAACGTGCAGAAACAGTTGTTGTCTTCCTTTAAGATAGTGGGGGCCACTTTGCAATGGTGGGAGTCCACCACCACCTTGGAAGAGAAGGATGTTATCCCAATTCAATCATTCTGGGAGCGGTTTGACCGCAAATATTTTCCATCCTCCGTTCAAACTGAGAGAGGAAAAAGTTACTGAACTTGAAGCAGAAAAATTCTACAATTGCTGAGAATAAAGAGGAGTTCTCAAGACTTCTCACTATAGTGTCAGATGAGGCACCCACTAAGAGTAAGAAGATACTATTGTTTGTGGATGGGTTAGCTTGGAGGATCCATCAGCACCTTATAGGGAATCTGTCTCTGAATACCTACACAGACGTACTCAATGCTGCCTTAATACACTATCAGGATCATCGCTTCCATCTACAGGGAAGCAAGCGAGTAGAAGAGTCCAGCCAGCAGGGCAGTACTGGGGGTAGTGGTGCTAGCGGAGCCCCGACATCTCAGGGGCAGACTCCCAGCATGACCAGAGTTCCCATCAGGGGGACCCTGCCAAGCGGTTCCGATCAGGTGATTCCAGGAAGGGATTCAGGGGATTTAGGCAGGGTCAGTAGGGCCAGTCTAACCAGCAGGGCCAACATCGTCAGCCGCAGGGGCAGCAACAGGGCCATCAGGGCCAACAACGATTTCAGCAGGGACAATGGCGGGGTGGTAACAGACAGCAGGGTCGTAATCAGTAGGGACAGAGGGGAGAAAATTTTAAGGGCCGATGCTTCGAGTGTAGTACAAATGGCCACAAGTGCCAGGATTGTCCAGAGGATGATAGGGTCCCATAGTAGCAGGGTGCCCACAGAGGCCACTTTTTCCAGCCGCCCTCCCAGTACCAGCTCAAGTACTAGCCCTACCAGCCATTCCAGCCGCTCCAATGCAGTAGGGGCAGTTACAGTACGGACGTGTCTATAACGTCCACCAGGCAACAGCTCCACAGGCACCACCCGTGATTGCAGGTATGTTTCCTATCCATGGTACTATGGGTCGGGTTTTATTTGATACTGGAGCGACACACTATTTTATAGCTACCCATTTTGCGATGGCTTTTGGGTTATTAGCCAGAGCAGAGAGCACTGTAACGTGTGTAGACTCACCACTAGGAAATGGATCGTTAATTTTCTTTATATGTCGGGGTGTGGGAGTAGAGATTGGTAGTTTGGTATTACCATCAGACATGTTAGTCTTAGATATGCATGAGTACGACGTTATTATTGATATGGATTGGCTCGCGGCTTACAGAGCCATGATAGATTATTTCGATGGTAGTATTGTCTTTGCCATTTCGGGGCAAGAGATGTTTGTAGTGGAGATGCCTCGCCCAGAGGGAGGCTCGACCGCTCATTTATATTACATAGAGGAGGATACCTCTAAGGAGGTCGTGATTCCCTTAGACTCGATCCCAGTTGTTCGTGAGTATTCTGATGTATTTCAGGAGATACCAGGCCTACCCCCTAGTCGAGAGATAGATTTTGTCATAGATTTATTGCCGAATACTCGATCGATAGTACGTTCTCCATACCGTATGGCTATAGTGGAAATGCATGAGTTACGTGATCAGATAGAGCAATTGTTAGGCCAGGGTTTCAGTCGTTGGAGTACCTCACCTTGGGGCGCTCCAGTGTTGTTTGTGAAAAAAGAGAGACGGTTAATTGAGGCTATGTGTGGACTACCGGGAACTGAACAAGGTCACAATACGGAACAAGTATCCGTTACCTCGAATCGATGATCTGTTCGACCAGCTAAGGGGAGAAAATTTCTTTTCAAAAATAGATCTGAGGTCAGCATACCATCAGCTACGTATTAGGGAACAGGATGTTTCAAAGACTGCTTTCTTGACTAGATATGGGTCCTATGAGTTCAGAGTGATGCCATTTGGACTCACAAATGCTCCAGCCGTATTCATGGACTTAATGAACCGAGTGTTCAGATAGTTCTTAGACCAGTTTGTCATCATCTTCATAGATGACATCTTGATATCTTCACACACCGGGGAAGAGAATGTCGAGAACTTAAGGCAGGTTATTCAGACTCTAAGAGAGCATCAACTATATGCTAAGTACGAGAAGTGCGGGTTCTAGTTACGGGAAGTGCAGTTCTTGGGGCATGTTGTTTCTGAACAGGGGATAGCAGTTGACCCGAGATAGCAGTTGACCCGAGTAAAGTGTCAGCGGTGAGGGAGTGGGGACAACCCACGACACCGACGGAAGCACGTAGTTTCTTAGGATTAGTCGGATACTACAAGAGATTCATTCGGGGGTTTTCCAAAATAGCGGGTCCATTGATGAACCTGACTCGTAAGGGGATACCATATGTTTGGGACGATGCGTGTCAATTGGCTTTCGATGAGCTGAAAGACAAGCTTACATCGCCACCGGTCCTTGCTTACCTAAGCCAGGCGTGGAGTATCTGGTTTACACCGACGGCTCTTTACGGTGACTCGAGGGAGTACTTCAGTAGGAGGAGAAGGCTATAGATTTTGCCTCTCGCAAGCTTAAGCCGCACGAGAAGAATTACCCCACACATGACCTACAGTCTGCAGCGGTCATTTTTGCATTGAGGATATGGAGACACTATTTATTGGGGGAGAAATTTTGCTTGTTCACAGACCACAAGTTAGTGCAGTACCTATTCACTCAGCGAGAGCTGAATATGCACCAACGCAGGTGGTTAGAGTTTGTGAAGGCCTATCAGTTCGATATACAATACCATCCGGGGAAGGCTAACGTAGTTGCCGATGCGTTGAGTCGTAGATCAGTGGACAATGTAGCGGACGTCTGGAAAGCAAAGTGGAAGGAGTTGGGTTAGCAGGACGCAGTAGCCCGTTCCTTAATATCTGTCATGACAGTGACACCCGAGATTGTTATGAGGGTAATACAGGCACAGATCGCAGATCCATTTTTCCAGGAGCAGATTGTATGACTTTTAGCTAAGGGTGTTGAGTCATATTCTGTTAGTTCTGATGGAGGCTTGAGGTTTAATGGGAGATTGGTGGATCCAGAAGGAGCAGACTTACGTCATGAAGTAATGACCCAGTCTCACGGGTCCCGATTTGCGGTGCATCCTGGGGGAGATAAGATGTACCAGGATATGAGGCGGCAATACTGGTGGAGTGGGATGAAAAAGGACATTGCTGATTTTGTGTCCAGGTGTTCTACCTGCCAGCTGGTAAAGGTGGAACACAAGAAACCATCAGGGTTGCTTCAGCCATTGGAAATACTCGCGTGGAAATGGGAGAGTATTTCTATGGATTTTATTACTGGGTTGCCTACATCACAGCGGGACCACGACTCCATCTGGGTGATTGTGGATCGTTTGACCAAGGTGGATCATTTTTTGTCGGTACGGACAGACTATACCATGGGTCAGTATGCTCAGTTGTTCATTGCTGAGATTGTCAGATTACATGGGGTGCCCCTGAATATTGTGTCAGATAGAGACAAGATTTTCATATCGCGTTTCTGGGAGAGCTTTCAGGAGGCCATGGGTACAGAGTTGATGTTGAGTTCAGCTTATCACCCACAAACAGATGGGCAAACAGAGCGTACGAATCATATGTTGGAGGATATGCTACGCATGTGTGTCCTTGATTTCGGAGGAGGTTGGGTGCCGTACCTTCCACTGGTAGAGTTCGCTTATAATAACTCTTATCAGTTCACGATTGGCATGACTCCATTCGAGGCTTTGAATGACAGGCCTTATCGTTCTCCAATGTGTTGGCCAGAGGTGGTAGATAATAGGTTGCTCGGACTAGAGGTGATTCAGGAAACCTCTGCGAGGATTGAGATTATCAGGAGTCGCATTCGGGTAGCCCAGGACAGGCAGAAAAGCTACGCCGATGCAAAACAGTTCTTCCGAGAGTTTAATATGGGGGACCAAGTATTACTACGTGTATCTTCTATGAAAGGAGTGATGAGATTCGAGAAGAAAGGGAAATTGTCCCTGAGGTACGTGGGACCATTTCCCATCATCAAGAGGATTGGGACGGTAGCATACAGATTGGGGCTACCAAAGAATTTACATCGCATTCACGATGTATTCCACATCTCGTTATTGATACAATACCTTCGGGATGACATGGCACATACCCATATCTCGATTGAGGAGATTGACTTACAGACCGACAGCTCTTACAAGGAAAGACCAGTGGCTATCCTAGACTATAGCGAAAGGAGATTGAGGTCGAAGGTAGTTCCACTTGTACGGGTCCAGTGGGAGCATCATAATGTCGAGGAATCCACCTAGGAGCGCGAGGCAGATATGCGTGAGAAATACCCAGATTTATTCTTACCAGGTATGCCTTATTTTCCGAATTTTGGGACGAAATTCCGTTATTAGGGGGGAATTATGTAATACCCCATATTTTTATGCTTTATAAATTTGGGGATTTATTTAATTTGATGTGAATTATTAATTTAATATAAATCCAAAAATTAATTATTTTTATTTACTAACGTGACAAGAGTTAGTAATTATTGGAAACTTGTTGAATATTACTAATGAACAAAGTAATATATAAAATTGGTTATATTAAATGTCACGAGTGAATAAAATGACAATTTTGGAAATTTATGTCGGGACGCGCCCGCATTGTGTCGGGACTAAATTTTGATTTATAGAAGTGAATAAATTATAAGACACCCGTATGGTCATTTCGAGTATGCCAAAGTGTCCAGAATGGTCGAGATAGTCAAAATAATGTACCCGGGGGTTTAGTTTGGGTCTCGGGGTGTTTTTAGGCTTAATTAACACCCCGGGAGGGCGTTTTAGGCATTTTGTATTTTTGGCCTCGAAAACCTACGAATTTTATAGGTTATATGAGATGCTTAGGTTTGTCTTCTAGGGTTAACACAACCAAAAACAAAAGACGGCCATTAGAGAAGGAAAGGAAGAGCTTACCAAGGAGTTCTAGGCCAAAAACCCCTCCGTTTGCACTACCGTCACTGCCAAAAGTTTGATCGCGCAACGAGAATCACCACCACACTGATTTCATCCACAAATCAGAAACAAAAAATCCCTGGCAAGTATTTATCTTGCTTAATTTAGTTAATGCCGCATTCATATTAGTTTAGGTTTGATTAGGATGAGTTTATATGAAAGAAAACCTATGTTGGAGGGTAGAAATCGCATGTTGTAGAGATATAAATATTATTCTGGAAATTTCCTTCACATGTAGAGGTTGAACCACGAATTTACATTGGGTTAGGAGAAGAAATTCTGGAAAAAGAATGAGAAGAAATAAGTTAAAGAAATTTTTAGGGTTCATGAGAATTATATGAATTTTGGCCCTTTTAATCCATGATATTTGATGAAAATTTGCATGCCTTATGTAGAATATTGTTCATTTGGGTTTATAATGATTGTGGTATAAATTTCTGGGAGTTTGGGAGTTAAAAACTTGGATTTGGATGATTTTGGATGATAGTTCCCGTAACTGGTATTCTGCAGTTTTTGCCATACCTGCTTGATCGATCGATCGAGCCAAGATATTCGATCGACCCCTTTCTATCGATCGATTGCCCCCTCCTGGGAAAAACTAGAATTTTTTCTTACGTTGACCTAATCCGATTTAATGCGTAATAAATCTCGACTAATGTTATTAGAACATCATGAAACATAAAAAGGACTAGTAGGGTCAAGATAAACCCCGTTTAGTGGAACTTTAATGAAAAGGGAAAAATGAAGGGTAAACGGGAAAGATTCATACCGAAGAAATTTAATGCGTGTAGATTTAATAATCGAAATGTCTAGGAGTTGGATTAGAAGGTAAGAGAGAGGGCCTACTGAATTTGTACTTAGCTAAGGAAATACTTCGAGAGATGAGAAGTGAGTTGGAATAAATTAAATTTCGAAAATAAAAGTGAATAAGTTGGTTATAAGAAATAATCGAATAAAAAATGTACTAAGAGTGGAATAATATAATGTTCGGTCGTAAGAGTACCTAACTTATGAATGTGAATAGTTATATATATATATGACTCTATGATTGACCATATATTTTATTTGTGTGTAAAAATCATGCCCGCGCTACTTGCTATCCCTGAGGTTACCACGCTGGGACAGTCTTATCTCGATGGGACCTTTATGGGGGATATTGAATCGTACCCTAGAAGATAGGAATCCTTGGTACGGGCTATCAGATCGATACTCAGACGGTCCTAAGAGATGTGAGGGTATGTGCTATCCTCTTAGTGACTTGGAAACTATGCTTCCCCTCATTTTGTATGTGTTTTGTGTTAATACAGTTCGAGAGTGATTCCGAACTTGTATTTCCCATAGTACGAGTGATGCGTGGACTGGATAGCAGAGTATGCCCGCACCATAGATTTTATGTGGGGTGTTGTTAGAATATATATATTATATGAGTACTTAATATTTATTTAAATTTGGAATTTGGAAACTACCTACTGTGATTATGTTATGTAAGAAAAGAATAATTATTTCAACTTGGGAATAAGTGTTTGAAAAGTATGATATATTACTGAGGCACTCTATTATCATATAAGGCTTATGTAAGAATTGTTCTGTTAAATAAGATTAACCTCCTTAACATTGGAAATCGTCAACTTGAAATCTTACGAGTAACTTAAGATAAAACAAGTTAAATTGTTGGGGAGATTAGTGCGATAGTTGTGCACACTAGAAGAGAGGTGAGACATTCTCAAGAGAGTGTCGTTACTAATATGTTGTTGCATTAGCCAGTAAACATTTTAAATACTTGCTAAACTAAAATTTTAAACTGTTTTACCATCGGGCTCTGACCCGTTTACTGTTATCCCTCCTCTCTTGTATATATATGTATATATTACAGGTGCCCAGCCACAGGGGCGTCTTGCATAGGATCCTTTGGAAGGAACACGCTGCAGCTTAGGTGGGAGTTGCAGGCCTCTTGCTTAGATGATCTCATTTCTTGATTCCACTTCTAGCATTATTTTATCTAGTTGGGCATGTGTCACCCTTTTCTATTATTCAATTGTTCTATTGGATATTGTGATTCGTTTATTTCCAGTATTTACACTTTGGGATTTATTATTGTCAGGACATTTTTCCTTTAAGTTTTAAATGTTGAAATCAATGAGTTGAATGTTTAATTGTTTGGTTTATATGCTCCAGAATAGTTGTTGTGTGATTCTTTAACTATGAATTATGTAAAGTTTTAAATGTTGGTTTTCAAAATAAAATTTGGAAAGTAATGTCTAAAACTATTTTGACACTTAGCTTAATTATTTAGGGTGTTTAATTGGAAACGTCGTTTTTACGACAGTGATGCTAAAAATGAACCAACTGTTCACCTTGATTATAATTTAATAAAGGACTGATCACCTGGTGTTTAATTAGGCGGGGTGTCACATATAATAATTCTTACCAATTCACTATCGGTATGGCTCCATTCGAGGCACTTTATGGGAGGCCTTATCGTTCGCCCGCCTATTGGTTAGAGGTGGGGGATAACAAGTTATTGGGGCAAGAGATGATACAAGAGACTTCCTCCAAAATAGAGTTGATTCGAGGACGTATTCGAATAGATCAGGATAGGCAGAAGATTTATGCTGACTCCGATAGGAGACACGTGGAACTAGATGTGGGCGACCAGGTGTTAATTCGAGTATCTCCTATGAAATGGATTATGAGGTTCGATAAGAAAGGGAAGTTCACACCGAGATATATGGGGCCATTTCCTATCATTGAGAGGGTGGGACCGGTAGCTTACATATTGGGACTCCCTGAGCATCTTCAGCGAATACAAGTTGTATTCCATGTAGCGTCGCTGAAGAAATACAAGAGGAGTGAGAGAGACTTCTGGCACATTCCACTGGAGGAGATCGATTTACAGCCAGATGTCTCGTATGAAGAAAGACCCGTGGCTATTCTAGATTATAGTGAGCGCAAACTACGATCCAAGGTGGTACCCTAAGTGCGAGTACAGTGGGGACATCACAATATGGATGAGTCTACTTGGGAACGGGAGGGGGATATGCGAGAACAATATCCCAAATTATTCACCGCAAGTATTTTTCTAAATTTCGAGGACGAAATTCCTTTTGTAAGAGGGGAAGTATGTAATACCCCGTAATTCTGCATAGTTAGGAAAATACATTTTTATTATTTAAATTACGTGAGTAGAGTAATTTAATATGATAAAAATACGTTTTATTTAAATTATGTGAGTATAGTAATTTAATGAGACACGTTTTAAATTAAATTACGTGAGTAGAGTAATTTAATGTAATGTAATGTTAATAAAGATTAATATGACGATTAAAAATTTACTTAATGTGAGTAGTAAATTTTAAATGTTGATATGTACTGCCTAACGATTTATATGGACGTACCTGAGTTATCTCAACCGAGTGTCACGCGTAGACAAAAATTGAAGATGAGATGTGAAACATATTTTAAGAGACACAAAAGATAATTTAGAGTCCACAGATGATTCCGAAAGGGTCGAATTAGTCAAAATATTGTACCCGGGGGTACTAGTTGTGTGACACCCCAAACCCAATATCCATACTAATCATTTGTTATTGGAATAATTGGATCATAATCTTGAGCCCATTGTAAAATATACTTCATTTATCAATATTTTTCTACACACTGTGTATAATGAACATAATATTATTATTATACCATAATGAAATCAATATCAGAGTCATAATTAACCGTACATACAATACTATGATTAACTATGATAACATTTCACAATCATCAACTCAATCCATACTAACGCAATATATACAATGTGTGAGTATATTAAAATCTTCAGTGTGACAATGATAAAATTCCCATATTTAAACCCCAGCTCTTTCCAACGGTGCAACTCTCAAAGTTACCGGTCATATGGTATTCTAGCTGGCAGCCTAAAAACCTGAAATTGTTAAAATATAAACCGTAAGCATTAAGCTTAGTGAGGTACTCCTTCACTACAATGAAATAACAATTCTATATCGAATATGTGGATATAAAATCCGAACAATCCTGCCCATTGGCAATAACAATTCCTGGATCATAAGATCCAAATAATTCTTCCCATTGGCAATAACAAATCCTGGATCATAAGATCCAAATAATTCTTCCCATTGGCAATAAAAAATCTTGGAACATTAGTTCCAACAAATCATTGGATCTTTGTCCAATTCCAATCCTAGATCATAAGACCCAAACAAATCCTGGATATTTTAATATCCAAACAAATCTTGAATACCGAAGTATTCAAACCAATCCTGGATCATGAGACCCAAACAAATCCTGGATATTTTAATATCCAAACAAAACCTAAATATCGAACTATTCAAACAAATCCTGCTCTTACAGCTATATTCATATTTATATATGAAACAAATCATAAGTACACTCACATTTATAGTTTAACTGGCTTTTCCCTTGCCTTTATCCGGTATTTGTTCAATCAGCTCTTCTTCCCTTCCTATCATTCTTACAATATTAGTATCATCATAAGAATATCAATAATCCAAAGAATTATTTAAACATAATTCGATCCATAAGCATCACATGATTTCATTCAAATCATTTATCACAAGTGAAGTTCCATCCAAATCTATGTTAATATATTTAACATATCCAAATCATAGACAAAGTATAAATTCATTTATTCTTGGTAATTCAATCCTTATCATATTATTATTCCAATACAAAAGACGGTACATCATTTCAAGTCCCCTAGAGCAAGATATGTCCATTTCTTTACCACATAACAAATCTGCCCTATAGGCTCTTTTATCGTTCATTCAATTTCCAGGAATTTTCATAATTTTTATACATCATCAATTTCTATGATATTTTACCCAACATCATTAAACATATTGAGAAATAAAAAATTAAAGTTTCATAATTTTTAAGGTTTGTTTGCTATGTCAAGCAAAACATCGAACACAAGCTGGGCATACTTTCATGCTTAGGGCAGATTTCATACCCGAACTTCAAATTCTCACCAAAGACACATTTCTTGGTATTTTCACATGATTTTAGGATATGTAATACATATATGAGTCCAGGATAATACCCAATTGGAATAAATCAATTCCAGTAAGTATAGAGAAATATATGGAAGTTTGAATAAACAAGGTTCCTAAACAAAATAATCTCAAGGGTTTACACATTCAAGTTTACTTAAACTTGCATATATCCATAAGTACATATGAAGACATGGAATTTCAGTAACAAATGATTATTTAAATCCTTTAAATAAGTAATACAAAAATATAAACAAGATTTATGGATGGAAATACCTTAGGGGCTTTTACGTAATTTTTCTATGAATTTTTCTTCAATTTATTTTCACACTTTCTTCGTAAACTTCAAAACTCTCTTTCTTTAAGCTTCAAATATCTCATGGCTGAGTTTAGATGAATAAGGAGGTAATTCTAAGGGTTTGAAGTCGGCGAAAGCCACCATCCTTCCCAACCAATCAAAATATAACACGTGGCATTATATAAAACAAAATATCATTTAATGCTAAATGACTACTTTACCCCCTGTTCGTAAAAAGACAATATCTTCCCACTTGGATATCCGTTCGATGAATCATTTGTTTTGTTATAAACCTAACTCATATATATACAAATATATAGTTTAAACCTCAAGTTCATTGTTATGTCATAAAGGTCAAAACTAGCCTCCAGAAGGAACATTCCTACTGAAAACTTTAAAATTTCACATTTGTAACTAATTCGATATTTCATGTTTTATGAAGGTAGGATTAAACTAAACATAATTACTTACATTATATACATACTAATAACATATTATTCATATCACATAATCTAATCATGATTTAAACATGATTTATCATAATTATATTCGGGTTGTCACAATTCTCCCCCCGTTAGGAAATTTCGTCCTTGAAATTGACATACCTTGGTTGTCTGAATCAAACAAATACGGATAACGCATCTTCATGATATCCTCACTCTCCCATGTAGCTTCTTCCATGGAATTCCTTCTCCACATAACCTTCACAAGTGGGATCACTTTTGATCTCAATATTTGTTCTTTCCTATCGACGATTACAAGTGGTTCTTCCACATAGCTCAAATCTTCTTTCAACGCAATAGGTTGTTCCACCAATACATGTGAAGGATCTACTACATACTTTCTTAACAAAGAAAAATGAAAAAAATCATGTAACCGAGCTAACTCTGGTGGTAACGCTACTTGTAGGCAACCATCCCGACTTTTTCAAGAATTTCATAAGGTCCAATGTAGCGTGGACTTAATTTCCCTTTCTTTCCAAACCCCATAACTCCTTTCCATGGAGATATCCAAAGAAACACATAATCCCCTTTCTGGAATTCCAAATCTTTTCGTCGTTTATCCGCATAACTTTTTTGTCTGCTTTGAGCTGTTCTCATTCTATCTTGAATAATCTTCACTTTTTCAGTGGTGACTTTAATCAATTCTGGACCCTCTATCTTCCTTTCACCAACTTCACCCCAACATATCGATGTACGACATCATATATCGTACAATGCTTCATATGGAGCCATACCAATAGTAGACTGAAAACTATTGTTATATGTAAATTCTATCAAAGGAAAATATTCATCCCAATTACCTTTGAAATCAAGCACACAAGATCTAAGCATATCTTCCAAAATATTTATTGTCCTTTCAGACTGCCCATCTGTCTGAGGATGAAAAGTCATACTAAACTTCAAGTTAGTACCCATAGCACACTGCAAGCTATCCCAAAATTTAGATGTAAAAGTAGGGTCTCTATCTGAAACAATAGATATCGGTGCTCCGTTCAATCGAATAATTTCATTAACATACAATATAGCATACCTATCAACTGTATACGTAGTCTTGACTGCCAGAAAATGAGCAGACTTGGTTAATCTGTCCACCACTACCCAAATCGAATCTGACCCCTTTGGAGATCGAGGAAGCCCAACTACAAAATCCATCATTACATGATCCCATTTCCATTCCGGTATTGGCAATGGCTGAAGCAGAACAGTAGGCTTCTGATTCTCCACTTTCACTTGCGGACATATAAGGCACCTAGCAACAAAATCAGGTATTTCCTTTTTCATATTATTCCACCAATAATGCTCCTTTAAATCCCAATACATTTTAGTACTACCAGGATGCATAATATAAATGGAATTATGAGCCTCATCTAAAATTTCCTCTTTCCATCCACACACGTTAGGCACGCATAGTCGCTACTTATACAATAAACTTCCATCATTCACAATACAAAAATCTTCAAACTGACCATCTCAGACATCTTGTCGTTTCTTCTTAAGAAAAGGATATTGACTTTGCAAATCACGAATACAGGTAGCTAACAAAGGCCTCACGCTTACATGAGCAAAGAACCTATCCCCATCGGCTAGCTTCAATTCTACTCCCATCAATCTCAACTCCATGATGTGGGAAACTCTAGCACACTGAATACAAGATAATCTTCCCGAAGCCTTTCTACTCAGAGCATCTGCAACTACATTTGCCTTCCCTGGGTGGTAGTGAATTGTACAATCATAGTCTTTAATTAACTCGATCCATCGCCTCTACCTCAAATTCAACTCCTTTTGAGTAAATAAATACTTAAGGCTTTGATGGTCAGTAAAAAATTCACATACCTCACCATATAGATAATGATGCCATAATTTCAAAGCAAACACAATAGCAGCAAGTTCCAAATCATGTGTAGGATAATTACATTTATGTGTACGCAACTTCCTAGAAGCTAAGCAATAACTTTACCATGCTGCATAAAAACACAACCCAACCCCTGATGTGAAGCATCAATATAAATAACAAAACCATCTCCACCGTGTGGAATAGTAAGAATAGGTGCAGTTACCAATCTCTTCTTCAATTCTTCAAAACCATTTTCACAATCAGAATTCCATTAAAATTTAATATCTTTCTGGGTCAATTTAGTCATTGGCAAGGAAATTGAAGAAAATCCCTTAATAAACCTTCTATAATACCCAGCTAAACCCAGAAAACTTCTCACCTCAGTGACATTATTGGGCCTCTCCCATTTTACAATAGCTTCCACCTTCTTGGGATCAACACATATACCATCTACAGAAATAACATGGCCTAAAAATACAGCTTTTGATAGACAAAATTCACATTTTCTAAACTTAGCATACAATTGTTTATCTTTCAACACATTCAAAATAGTTCGGAGATGCTTTTCATGTTCAACCATATCACGTGAATAAATCAGAATATCATCAATAAAAACTATCACAAATGAATCAACGAAAGGACGCAGTACCCGGTTCATAAGATCCATAAATACAACTGGAGCATTAGTCACCCCAAAAGGCATCACCAGAAATTCAAAATGACCATACTGAGTACGAAAAGAAGTTTTAGAAATATCACTCCCCTTCACCCTCAACTGATGATAACCTGATCGCAAGTCTATCTTTGAAAACACTTTAGCACCCTGTAACTGATCAAACAAATCATCTATACAAGGTAAAGGATATTTGTTCTTAATTGTAGATTTATTCAATTGCCTATAGTCAACACACAAACGCATAGTTCCATCTTTCTTTTTCACAAATAAAATTGGCACACCCCATAGAGATACACTTGTCTGTATGAACCCTCTATCAAGTAAATCCTGTAATTGAATCTTGAGTTCTTTTAATTCAATAGGTTCCATTCTATACGGTGCCATAGAAATAGGGGTTATTCCCGGTGCTAATTCAATAATAAATTCGACTTCTATCTCTGGCGGTAATCCATGAAATTCGCTAGGAAATGCTTCTGGAAAATCTCGTACTATAAGAACATCAACTAATTGTAAAGCTCCCTTCATAGTGTCAACAACATATGCAATAAAACCCTCACAACCCTTACTTAATAATTTCCTTACCTGAATAGCAGAAATAATGCAACTAGGAACAATTTCCTTTCCCCCACAAATTTAAATTCAGACTCACTAGGTAATTTAAAAATAACTTCCTTACGGAAACAATCCATGGATGCATGATATTTGGATAACCAATCCATTCCCAAAATTATGTCAAAATCAGAGATACCCAATGGAAGTAAGTCTATAACTGTATCTCTAACCCCCATAGTCAAAACACAATCACGAAAAACATATTCAACTACAATCATATCCCCCATAGGCATAGAAATACCCAATTCCACCTCTAAATGAGTACATGGTCTATTCAGATATATGGAAAATGCATATGACACAAAAGAATGTGTGGAACCAGGATTAATCAGAACATAAGCATTTCTATCAGTAACGAAAAGTGTACGTGTCACCACATCGTGAGTAATTTGAGCTTCTTTCATTGTAAAAACTCGTCCACCTGGCCTGGAACTACTATCTTGTCCTCTGCCCATAGTTTTCACTACACTTCCTGGAGATAACACTTTGCTTGCTACTTCACTATGTGCTACTGGAGTCTGTGCCAATTGAGGATAATTCTTCTTAATATGCCCCAATTGATGACAATGGTAGCATTCCAATCCCTTAAGCTTAGTACACTCATATTTATAATGCCCTTCCTCTTTACCAAAAAAACATGTAACACATCCTATTGGGGCCTCACCTCTCCCTAACTTTCTGGCTGAACCAAAAGATCCTCCACCCCTGGTATCTCTGCCCAAACTCCCCTGACCTCTACCACTATCTCCACCACATCTCTGAAACTTATGAGGTTCCATCTTAACACTTCCACCCTCACCTCCCTTAGAGTGAGATGCGTCGAATCTACTCTTCTAAACTCTCTCTACTCGCCACCCCTTGGTTCATTTGTCTTTCTGCTATCGTGGCTTTGTTTACCAGAGAAGCATAATCTTCTAACTCATAAGTGGCCACTCTATTTTGAATAGGCCAAATCAGTCCATCTTGAAACTTACTACATTTATATTCTTCATCCTGCACATACTTAGTAGCAAATCAAGACAAAGCAGTAAATTTAGCATCATACTACCTCACAGACATGTTCCCTTGGGTTAAATTTATAAACTCCCTCAGCTTCTCCCTCCTATAAACCTTAGGGAAATACTTAACATACAAAGATTTAATAAATTTAGCCCAAGTAATAACATCAGTACCTTCCATCCTGGGCACCAAATGGTTGCAGGCTTCCCACCAATATTTCGCCTCTCCTTTGAGCTTAAACACAACTAGATTCACTTTCTGGTTATCTGGAACCTTCATAACTACAAAGATAGTTTCTAGATCTCTGACCCACATCTCAGCTTCTGTAGGTTCAACTGACCCCAAATATTCTGGAGGATTCAACTTCAAAAACTTCTCATGCATGGAATCTTTCATTTCTTTCCTTGCCACTTTCTCAATCCTGGCCACAGTCTTTGATTCTAGATATCTAGCCTGTTGTTCTTCCATTTGCGCCATATTTGTTTCCTGTTGTTCTGCTATCCTCAATATTGCCTGTGCCATTATTTGCATCTCTGTAGGCTGCTCCTGCACTCTAGCCCTTCCAGTAACACTTTGCTCGACTTCAGTATTGTCTGTACGAGAAACTTCCCCCTCTTCTCTAGGTTGTCCATTCCCAGGTTCCATCTGGAATTATCTGTAATACAACAAAGTTCTAACAACCAATATAAACAGTTTCTGATACTAAACTATTAGTTAGTACATAAACAATTCATAAATATAAAATCAACTCAATACTGCCATCTAATCGTCATACACGTCCAGAATTAATAACCACGCTCTGATACCACTAATTATCACACCCCAAACCCAATATCCATACCAATCATTTGTTATTGGAATAATTGGATCATAATCTTGAGCCCATTGGAAAATATACTGCATTTATCAATATTTTTCTACACACTGTGTATAATGAACATAATATTATTATTAGACCATAATGAAATAAATATCAGAATCATAATTAACCGGACATACAATACTATGATTAACTATGATAAAATTTCAAAATCGTCAACTCAATCCATACTAACGCAATATATAAAATGTGTGAGTATATTTAAATCTTCAGTGTGACAATTATAAAATCCCCATATTTAAACCCCAGCTATTTCCAACGGTGCAACTCTCAAAGTTACCGGTCATATGGTATTCTAGCTAGCAGCATACAAATCTAAAATTGTTAAAATATAAACCGTAAGTATTAATCTTAGTGAGGTACTCCTTCCCTACAATCAAATAACAATTCTATATCGAATATGTGGATATAAAATCCGAACAATCCTGCCCATTGGCAATAACAATTCCTGGATCATAAGATCCAAATAATTCTACCCATTGGCAATAACAAATCCTAGATCATAAGATCCAAATAATTCTGCCCATTGGCAATAATAAATCCTGGATCATAAGATCCAAATAATTCTGCCCATTGGCAATAACAAGTCATGGAACATTAGTTCCAACAAATCATTGGATCTTTGTCCAATTCCAATCCTGGATCATAAGACCCAAACAAATCCTGGATATTTTAATATCCAAACAAATCCTGAATATCGAAGTATTCAAACCAATCCTGGATCGTGAGACCCAAACAAATCCTGGATATTTTAATATCCAAAAAAATCCTGAATGCCGAAGTATTCAAACAAATCCTTCTCTTAGATCTATATTCAAATTTAGATATGAAACAAATCATAAGTACACTTACCTTGATAGTTTAACTGGCTTTTCCCTTGACTTTATCCGGTATTTGTTCAATCAGCTCTTCTTCCCTTCCTATCATTCTTAAAAAATTAGTATCATCATAAGAATATCAATAATCCAAAGAATGATTTAAACATAATTCAATCCATAAGCATCACATCATTGCATTCAAATCATTTATAACAAGTGAAGTTCCATCCAAATCCATGTTAATATATTTTACATATCCAAATCATACACAAAATATAAATTCATTTATTCTTGGTAATTCAATCCTTATCATATTATTATTCCAATACAAAAGACAGTACATCATTTCAAGTCTCCTAGAGCAAGATATGGCCATTTCTTTACCACATAACAAATCTGCCCTACAGGCTCTTTCATCGTTCATTCAATTTCCAGGAATTTTCATAATTTTTATACATCATCAATTTCTATGATATTTTACCCAACATCATTAAACATATTGAGAAATAAAAAATTAAAGTTTCATAATTTTTAAGGTTCGTTTGCTATGTCAAGCAAAACATTGAACACATGGCGGGCATACTTTCATGCTTAGGGAAGATTTCATACCCGAACTTCAAATTCTCACCAAAGACTCATTTCTTGGTATTTTCACATGATATTAGGATATGTAATACATATATGAGTCCATGTTTATCTCCAATTAGAATAAATCAATTCCAGTAAGCATAGAGAAATATATGGAAGTTTGAATAAACAAGGTTCCTAAACAAAATAATCTCAAGGGTTTACACATTCAAGTTTACTTAAACATGCATCTATCCATAAGTACATATCAGGACATGGAATTTCAGTAAACAAATTATTATTTCAATCATTTAAATAAGTAATACAAAAAAAATAAACAAGATTTATGGATGGAAATACCTTAGGGGCTTTTACGTAATTTTTCTATGAATTTTTCTTCAATTTCTCCTCACACTTTCTTCCTAAACTTCAAAACTCTCTTTCTTTAAGCTTAAAATCTCTCATGGATGATTTTAGATTAATAAGGAGGTAATTATAATGGTTTGAAGTCGTCTAAAGCCACCAACCTTCCCAACCAATCAAAATATAACATGTGGCATTATATAAAATAAAATATCATTTAAGGCTAAATGACTACTTTACCCCCTGTTCGTAAAAAGACAATATCTTCCCACTCGGATGTCCCTTCGATGAACCGTTTGTTTTGTTATAAACCTAACTGATATATATAAAAATATCTTATTTACGCATCAAGTTCATTGTTATGTCATAAAGGTCAAAACTATCCTCCAACAGGAACATTCCTACTGAAAACTTTAAAATTTCACATTTGTAACTAATTCGATATTTCATGTTTTATGAAGGTAGGATCAAACTAAACATAATTACTTACATTATATATATACTAATAAAATATTATTCATATCACATAAACTAATCATGATTTAAACATGATTTATCATAATTATATTCGGGTTGTCACAAGTTGAGTGCCGGGTCATTTTTGGGCTAAACCGGGACCATTCGAGGGCATTTTGGTCTCTTTACATTTATGGGTGAGAGACCTACGAATTTTGGAACCCTAAGTCAGAATATAAGAGTTAGAGGCTAGGGTTAGAAAGGAAGGAAATACACCATAGCCATTAGAGAGAAGAGAGAAACAATTTCCTACGGCAAAAGAAGGAAGGAGGAAGAATTCTAAGGAGATTTCACCACCAACTTGTCGGGAAGGATGATTGAAGGATAAAAATCATCAATCATCAACAACAACCACGAAATTAGACCCTACAAATCATAAGGCAAGTGGTTATTTGAAAAATAAATTGAGTTATAATACCCATATATAAGCTTTTTGAAGAACATGGTTTTTATGATTTTTGGGAGTAAAACACTTGATTATGATCCATGATTGATAGGGATTTCATATAGAACGTTTTTAATCTCCAAATATTCTGATATCATAGAAGACTTGATGATTAAATCGAACTAAAAATCTTGACTTATGAGGAAAAGATGGAAAGATTGTATTTTTAGGGTTCTTGAATAATAAGAAGATTTTTAGTTAATTTGGACAAAATTTATAATGATATTGATGTTTTAAATCGTTAGTAATCATCCTAGAATATGTAGGAATGATTATAAATTGGTAGTTGAAAATATGGTGAATTATCATGGGAGATAGATAAAGAAAAATGGTAAAACCCGCATGAAGAAGACGATCTGTGTATGTCACTGCTTGATCGATCGATCGACCCTTGAATGTCGATCGATCGAGAAGTCGATCGATCGACCATATCCCATCGATCAATCGACCCTGGTTGTACTTTAGAAAATTTTGTGGATAAATTTCCTTTTAATTACCATCATTTACTGGGAACCTTAGTGATTATATTTTACCTATGAGGAGACATAATAAATACCAGTAGGTGTACCATTAGATTTCTTCATAAATGATTGAGTGAAAAATTTGGAGAAATGGACCGACGAGAAGCTAATCGATTGAGTCGTATGTCGAAAATGTGATAATTTAGTTACGGAAAGAGTGAGATTAAATTCCAAAAAATAACAGTAGGTTAAAGATAACTTAACTACTGAATCAAGGGAGGGGTAACTAGGACCCTTAGAGTTGCGTGAATACTCGAATAAATGAAATAGTGAAATAAATCATAAATTAATGAGTACGGTGAATATATGTAAAATATATTACGTACAGTCATAAGTTGATAGGTCGGGTGTGTACCTACTAAATTATATGAAATTTTGGGTTAAGTGAATTTTACCTAAATTAATTATGTTAGGGTCGATGAGACATTCCGAACTAACATAAAGTTATTATATATTTGGGGTTGATGTAAAATGCCGAACCAAACCTTAAACTGGTGTCGCGATGAAAGAGTCCCGAACCAGAATATGTGTATATATATATAGTTGGGGTCGATGGATCATTCCGAACCAAGAATCCTTTATGTGTATCAAAAGGATATGTTAGTGATAACTAATATTTAATACATGATTGCGTGATAAAATGTGTTCCATATGTATAATCTACTGACTTAGAATAGTAGATAGTGAGATGGATTGTAAATATCTTAGTAATAATTAAATAGCGTGATGTAATTATTACAAGAATAAGGATAACAAGAAGTGGATAAGTTATCTACGTTTATAGAACATGAAATATGGATCATTAAAATACCGTGAGTAGGTCATGGGGACTTAGTGAGGGGGTACATACAGGGGGTATCCTAATCTAGTTAACTGGGGTAGTAGAACTAGGTTAACTAAGTACCCTCGTTACACATGCACTATAGAGGAGATGAAGTTCAAAGGAGTGTGCGAAACCTTAATATGTGTAATCAATAACTCAATTGTGATAACTGCTTGCAAAATATTTTCAAATGTTTTGAGTACTAACTCTTGCTATGTAAATTTTTTAAAAACCTTTTAGGTGCCCAGCCACAAGGACACCCAGCATGATTTCATTCCAGGGGTTTGGGAGCTGCAGCACGTGTGGATGTTGCAGGGAGTGTTTAGACGTTTCCTCTTTTTCAGTTCTAGTGCAGGATATCAGTTTTAGTATTCTTAGTTGGGACATGTTGTCCAATATTTACTTTTACAGTTATTATGATTCTGGATTTTGACTTAGTTTTCTTGGCCGTGGTTTTCGACAAGACTTTATTTGTATTCAGTTATTTATGTGAATTGTTTTATTATTACTGGAATTGTATCGTTTTGTAGGGTTGTTTATTATCCTTAAGGAAGATAAAATTTGGCACTAGATTAATTTCACGTAGGTGGTTAGTAACTTAAAAAGCTGTCGGCAGTGATGCTAAGAATGAACCATATAAGAAACCTGTTTAAATTAAATTAAGGCTTGATCACCCAAGGTTTAATTAGGCGGGGTGTCACAGCGATAAATATAAATCACTAACTACCCATAAAGATCCCTATTTAAAAAGACACACTAATATGATTTTAAATTCCCAAGTCCCACGATGTTAATTTAAATAAATTAACCAAATTTTATTATTATTCCCACTTTTTATTATGATGGTCCTCCCATCCCGGGTGGTAATCCACCAAAGTGTCACACTTCCCCTTGTCAAATGACCTTTGATCCGTTTAAACTATCGACCCTGCCCCATGAAAAGGTTTCACTCATGACACGACATAAATTGTCCTCTGACCGATTTAAACTGTCGGCCAGGACACATTATGTCGCCACAAATTTTAATACCAATTTTTATCTTAGGCATTAATTCTTAATTTCTCAATTTCACAAATTTGTAAATTACCCCACCCTTTTATCGATGTGAGATCCTCAAAATACCCCTTAGTACCATACCTAAGGGTCCTTAACTTATCAATACATCCTACCCTATGATGAATTTCTAACATAAACCTCAACCTAGTCTCATGCCTACGCTAGCGTAGCGACGATAAAGTGACAAAAAATCATACCACCCCCGACATAATAAAATCGCGATAATCTACCCTCACTAGTCCCCTAGCCAGAGGACATAAATCATCAAAAGGCCTACCCACTAGTCCCATACCTAGAAGGCTTCAAAAAATATAAGGAGAGAAAAAATACCCAACAACTCGTCGTTTGAAAAGAAATTTAATAATAGTAACAAGTCACACAAATAATCATAATTAATCAACGTATAAAACTACGCATGATAGTCCAATTCAATTAAATCTTAATTTAATTATCAGATCATTGACATACCCCATATATCTCATTTAATTATTTTAAATTAAATACACCGAGATTTCGTCATTAAAAAATCATAATTCCAATTTCATTATCTCAACACAAATTACATGAGTTTTACGCCCCCAAATTCATTTATTTCAAAACTAGGGTTTTTCTAAATGCAACCTATACCAATAAAACCTAAAATCCGCTCATAAATCCTAAGTACCCAAGGGTTATGAATATTAATCGTATTAAAGGATTTCATAAAAATAGCCCCAAGTTTTATGTGTCCACTTTCTCTAATTAGATTGCTAATTGATTTTAAGAAAACATGTAATTAAGGTTCAAGCAACACTTAAAATGCATAATACTAAAGGAAAAGAATAGAGTATTCATGCCTAATATTAGTTGGATAAAAATCTGAGTAGAAGGTTGAACTCCTCTTGAGAAAACACCAATAGATTCTTCAAAACTTGTGAAAAGTAGGGGCTAGGGGTGTAAGATGAGAGAAATATGTTGGGAAAAAGCTTTCTGGAAAAAGTTTAAGAGAAAAGTGATTTTCGAAGTCTCAGCACCGTATCAATTTAGTATATAAAGGTTTAAGAGCTGGAAAACAATTAGGAGTCTCAACCAAGTCATCGCCTCAGCATCGTTCGAATGATGTACGCTGTCATTGGAACGAGATGCTATGTCGTTCGAACGACATGCGGTGTCGTTTGAATGACCCCAACATCAAAAGCCAAATGTTTTAAAATTTGACTTTTTAATTCGATAAATGTTCTCAAAAACTTACTTGCCAATTATTTTTAAATAAAAACCTTATAACCTTTTTATAAAAGACCCGAATCAATTCCCAATTGAAAAAAATAACTAATAAAATCGAGTTAAATTATTAAAGGCCATTAACTCCAAAATTTTATTTTGCTCAAAATTATTTAAAACGCGGAGTGTTAGAGATTCATGTCAAGATATTGCGGATAGACTCGATCCATCGAGAGGGTTTGGGTGCAAGCCCGTTGTTGGTGTTACTGCAGAGTGATCCCCCATTGTTATATTTGTGTATTTGTTTAAGCCATTTAGGTGAGGGACTCCTACGGACTTACCGATAGAAGCATGAGAAGGTAGTGGCCTTCTTGTGATGTAATTGAGACATATAAATCATATATTAGTCCAATGATGGAAATTTAATTAAAAAGGATCCCTTGTCACATTACATGTTATTATTATAAGACTGTGGATGTTGTACTTGCAGGTGACATTGTGCGAGTTAGTTTATGTATTGTATTCTTACATGTGTAGTGAGTTACATCCTTAGTGTAATTTATTTTGAGTTTCATTCCCATTAGTTTAATTATAAATACTATTAGTATATCTTATTCCATGGGTTGAGACAAACTCGTCGTATGTCAATTAGGTGCGGGGTGTGGTATTTATTGCATGTGAAAGCCGACAGGATAATATTTTTATGGTAAATGTGTCACAAGATTTACATCATTGAAATTGAATATATTTCTTGCTACCTTCAACCCCTGGCCCATATTGTATAAAACTGTTTTTCAGGCTTTCATAATCAGGACCATCAGGGCTGAGGGGACTTCAAACTTGTCGTTCCACTTTGTTTATCATCTTTAACTCTTTGATTCTAGATTAGTTTTATACTCTTTTCTGTACTTCAGTTTAGTTTCATTTTCAAGATTTGTATGGACCTTGTGTCCTCAATATTTTATTCCAGTCGGTTGGTTTGGAGTTGATTTTATTAAATTGTTGGATGTTCTGAGATGTTATTCATTCAGGGTTGATTATCATTTTAATTATCACATGTTGTGAATCGTTTTTAATTCATTTTTATTAATTTATTGTTTAATGTTGAGTGTGATATAAATTGTTTAATAAGCCCTATCTTTGGCATATTAGTGTGGTCGATTGTTATGTGTAAATTAAGGGTTGTGACAATTTGTATCAGAGCATCCAGATTTTAGTGTCCTTAGGATCTGTGTTATGCTCGTCACATTATGCATTGTGTTCCTTGATATGTATAGCCCTATGAATATATTTTTTGTATTCTTTTGAGAATCGTTTACTGATACGAACTTTGTTTGCTTTCAGATGGAAAATAACCAATGTACTATGTTATGACATGTTGTAAAGAGAGATGCTCAGCAGAAGCAGCAACCATATACACAACAAGCACCACGGATAGCATCCACAATAGATCTAGTTGCCATTATTACCCACTCAATCACCACTGTGATGGTTTCCACGTTACATCACTTCTAGGCACCATTACAATCGCAGTCGCAACCACAATGTCAACAGCAGGTGGTAATACCACATCAACCGTAGAGTTCGATTTAGGATAGAGCACCTGGGGGATTTACTAAAGGCAACCCACTTGAGTTTACAAGGAGTAAAAATATCGTCATTGCATATTAGTGGAGGAATGATATCCAGAGACAATTGATGATGGTGGATTATTCGAATATCCAAAAACATATGTTGGCCAATTTTCAACTTGTATGAGAAGAATTATAGTGGTTGGCGTATGTCACCACGTTGGAGGAGAGGAACACGATGACCATCACAGAGTTCTGGGTTAGTTTTGATGATAAGTATTTCCCATAGAAAGTTAGGCGTGAGAGGAAGAAGGAGTTTTTAAGCCTCAACAAGGAGGGTCGCACGGTAGTGGAGTATGAGCAGGAGTTTACCACTATGTCCTTATTAGCACCAAATGAGGTAAACACCGAGGAGAAGAAGAGGGATCATTTCATTCTTGGGTTAATATGGCGCATCAAGCAGGTCATTTTGGGGAACCTGGTTTTTACCACTTATACACAGGTGGTGAATGCCTCTTTTATCCACTGTCAGGATCACAGGGAGTTATAGAAGAGTAAGGGTGAGAAAAGGCCCAATACAGAGTCGTCTAGATAGCAGGACAAGACCAATGGAGTTAGAACTTAGGGGGGCCAACATACTAAGGGGTTTTAGTTAGGAGAGTATCACCATAAGAAACATATGGGGCACGATGACCTTAAAGGCCACCAGGATGATGGACAACAGTCCCAACAGGGCCATCAGTGCCTGGGATAACAAACTAGAGGACATTAGGTCCAAAGACAACATGTTCATATATAACAGTAATGAGAACACAATAGAAGCCATTTTAACAGCCATAGTTTCACTTTTGGGGAGGTAGGACATGTAACTAAAAGGTGCACTCAGAGAAATCAGGGGGCAGAGGAGTAGGGAGGGCAGGTTGGGTATCAGGCACACTGAGGGAAGCATTAGCAGATACTAACCCCACCAGTTTCTATGGTGCCAGTGATACCATCACCACTCGCCTAGTCGCAGGGGTAGCATAAGTTATAATATGGGCGTGTATATCATATTGCTCCTAGGGAGGCACAAACATCAGTCCAGGGGTGCGGGTATATTTCTTATATTTGGACATGTAGGATGCATTTTATTTGATATTTTTCCATCCCATTAATTTGATAGTAGTACTTTTTCTCGGTCTTTTGGGATGGTAGACTTAGTGTCATACATATTATTGTATATTAATTCACCCGTTGGTAGATGTGCACCTATTCATTCCGTGCATAGAGGGATAGGGGTGGATATTTGTAGACTTTGCTTTGTTGTTAACCTTTTGATCTTAGATGTGTTTGAGTATGACATCATCCCGGGGATGGATTTGTTAGATACATATCATGCTTGTGTAGATTGTTTTTGTAGGTTCATTGTATTTGCCATTCTAGGGAAGAAGATTTACTCGGTTGAAATTTCTTTCTTAGAGTGAGAGTCAGAATGCATTTGTATTATACTTAGGAGGACACGTTTAAGGGAGTCACGATGTCCTTTTTATCTATTATGGTGGTTAGGGAGTTTTTGAATGTGTTTTGGGAGATATCTAGGTTGTCGCCGAGTAAAGAGATTGAGTTTGTGATTGACATGTCTACGGGCATGAGACCTATTGCCTGAGCACCTTATCATATGTCTCCTTTGAAGATGAGAGATCTTAGAGACCAGATTAATCAGCTTTAGGGACAAGATTTTATTCAGAAGAGTACTTCGCCTTGGGGAGCTCCGATCATATTCGTGAAAAAGTGGGATAAATCGTTGAGGTTGTGCATTGATCATTAGGAGTTGGACAAGGTCACTATATGAAACAAGTATCTGGTAGCCCATTTTGATAACTTTTTTGACCAATTGAGGGGTTCTCTGTACTTCTCTAAGATTAATTTGGGATCGGGATAACATCAATTGAGGATTCGAGATCAGTATGTTTTGAATATGACATCATTTATGAGATATGAGTCACATAAGTTTATGGTTATGCCATTTGGGTTAACCAATGCACCTACAATGTTTATGGACTTGATGAACAGGGTGTTCAGAGAGTTCTTGGATTATTTTTTCACTATGTTCATTAATTACATTTTGATTTATTCTCTGACTGCAAATGATCATTCTCATCACTTACGGATGGTCTTATAAATATCATGGGACCATCAGCTCTATGTGAAGTTTGAGAAGTGTGATTTTTTCTTGAGATCGGTGCAGTTATTAGGTTACATCATATCTAAGGTAGGTATTCCAATGGATGCAAGTAAGGTTTTAGCAGTGATGGAGTTTGGACAACCCACAATGCCTACGGAGGAGCACAATGTTTTAGGATTGGAACCCGTCAGAGATCCTTATCTGTATAAAAGATTAGTTATCAAGGGTGAAAAAGAAACAAAATGGAAAATAATTTTAGAGTTTACCAATGAATAAAATTTAAAAGGTATTTTATTCCAAAAATGGAACCTTAGACCATATAACTCTCTAAATCAATGGAATTAGGTCAGGTCAAGGGAATCCATACGAGACTTTCCTTAAGGCGTGCAATGCTTGTAACTTTCACATTAGCCTTATGTTAAGTTGATTAGTTAGTTGTTATTTGTATCGGGTTATTTTAAAGTATGTTATAATTGTCCATGTTTGTTGTGTCTGAGAAAATGAGATTAGTTATTTATTATGTCTTAAGGGTCACTGAATTGATGAAATGCATTTTTATCCATCATTGCACTCCCTTATTATGTGTTCACTTTATACTATTATTCTAAACATATTTTTCTTTCATCCTTTAATTGTTCTCTTATTAGTTTTTGAATTGTTTAAGTGAATGTAATCCATATTAATTGTTGGCATAAAAAAATTGCATTAAAGTAATTAATCATGCAATTCATTCTTATAATCCTTACTCTTCTATGAAACTCTTCCATCTATCAAGAAAAAAAATTCAATTGATGGAGTTAAATGATATTACTTGGGAAGGATAAGAAAAGGTTAAGATGCATAATGGTGGAATATAATAACTAACTTGAGAAACAGGGGATGCAATGAAATATATAGAAGGTTCAAATGAAGGGATTTATTAAAAAGATGGTTATAATTTAGGAAATTCTAGGTTCCACCCCATCATTAGAAATAGAATACGCTTGCTCATTTTTCAAGGTTTATAAAAGTTCAGAGGGCTGTCCAAGATTGAAACTTTGGGTTGGAAAGTGGGGGTTCCAAAATCGAATTTGGGTTGTGGCAAGAGGAAGAGCATAGGTAGATAATGATGGTTAGAAGGTGACCAGAGATGGATGGATAATTCTAAGTAGAATTAACGGTTGGACTTAGTCTAAGTTATATTACCCTTCGTATTTTCCTTATTTCCTTTAAAACCTAGTCACTCTATGTGGTCAATGATGAAATAGGTATGTTCTTAAGGGCTTAATCCCAATTAATTATTTTCTTAATCAATTACCATGTCAATAAAATAAATTCCTTTTTCAATTGAACCAAATTTTAATTTTACCAAATCAAATTATTTTGGTCCAAATTTCATGGAAGTTATTATTATCAGAGAAAGAAATAAAATCAACCATGTGATGTTCATAAATGATTTAGAACAAACTATTTAACAGGAACACAAACATGTCTTACATATATGACAACGTTTACTCCCACATGGTCACTCCCTTACTTTATACTACCCTTCCTCTTTCTGAATTAGTGCATTATGCTCCACTCTAGGAATCAACAACACAACCTTTAAGGGCTCAGTATCTATTGATCTCAGTTATAGATGATCAGTCGACACGTAATCTAACGATCTATCTTCACTCACACAAATCCATGTGCTTGAATCTTCTTCGAAGTAGATTATCTATGTGGATTTCAAAACTTATAATCTAATTTGATTGCATGGAGTTAACAGTATCTCACAAACTCAAAGCCCACTTTTAAAAACAATTTAGAATTTTGTAAAAAATGGGGTTGGTAAATTGAAAGACACATGTAAAGGTGTCTATATAGTTTACAGTGAAATAGAAGCATTAAAACATGTTTCCTAAGTTTGAAGGCCTTTTTCGAACTAAAGAAGCCCTCATTCTAATGAGAATTCCTCGCTTGAAATTTTGTCTCATGAGGGTCCATGTTGTGAAGGTAGTGACCCTCATTTGAAATCATCTTCGATTAAGGGTGACCTCATCTGAAATCAACTTCGATCGAGGGTGACCTTGTTTGAAATTATTTTCGATCAAGGTTCATTGTCTTAAAAATATGTCCCTTGTTCGAAAAAATCTTCTGTCGTGGGTGACTTCATTCAAAAACAATAACTAATTTTCAAACCCTTCTTAAATTTATAGATAAATTTTAATTCCATTATTAAACTTAAACAAATTCATATCCTGTCACTTCCTAGAAATTAATTAAACTACAAGGAAATATAAAAGTTTGAAAACCTTACAAAATCTCGTATATGGAATATTTGAATGGGTCCAATCCAGTTCGGAAATCCTTTTCATAATGTTATGTATCTTTATCTTCACTTGATGTTGCATTACAACTAAATAGACTCAAAACAAAGACAGTACGAGACCATCATTTTGTCCAGAATGAAGCCAATACAAATATAATTTAAGGAGTGTAAAACATGTCCTTACAAATCTCCTCCCCCGTCTATTCCGATACAAAATAAAAAAGGGAAAATTCCAAAAAAATCACCGGGTCAAAAACATAGACATCAATTTACCCGTCTCAATCCATGCGAGACTCGTTACTGATGCACAGTGTTTTAATCAATGATAATGCAATCATTAAGAGCCATGTGTGTCTTATTCATTTTAACATATACCTCGTGAAGTACAAAGGTTACTAGAAAATATATAAATCGAAGGGAATAGAAAAATGCAATGTGTAGATTGTAAAATCCTACTTAGATTATTTCCAAGAAAAAAGAGTTGAACAGTAAATAAAAATAACATAATCGCACAACATAAGGTATATGTGGTTAAACAATGTACCTATGTCCACGTGGTATTTATATCTTTATATTGACTAACTCGCAAAAACAGAAATTACATGCCCCTTTTCCCGGGGGTGGGGGTTATATTTGTAGAGAATAAAAGGAGGATGAGCCTTGTAGTACTCTAGGACTCTGAGATGTAGTTATGGTATGATCCAATAATTATTTCCTTGAGATTGTCCATGACCAGACTCCTATTTATTCTTATCCCAAATTTTTGTCCCTTATCACGGGTTATCGGGAAGGTGTCACTCAATTAGAGTTATTAGGATAATTCCCCCACAATTACCCCTAAAGCTTTGAAACCTAAAAGGCATGAAGAGGTTTCAACGCAAGTGATAATTGAATCTGGTTATAGTGATTCTTGATCCCCAGTTGAGATTAAAAGTACACCAATACTTGTTTATTTATTTTTTTAATCTCATTGGGGATTGAAGGGCACACTTATAATTTACCATGCCTTTTTAAGGGTATACTTCTAAAACGCACGTGAAAAGACTGAGGATTGAGGTGCATTTTTCAGCCATCACCTTAGGTCTTATTTCAAATGATGAGTCACCGTCAAGAACTCTCTCTTTTTTCCTTCACTTGTAAGTCTTATCCATTCTCCATTTTTCTCTATAATTTATTTTCCAAATAGAATTTTCTTCTTTTTCCTTCAATTTTTCTTGTGATCTTTTCTTCTTAGACTGGAAAAATGGTATATGATGTGAATGAGAGAGCCCTAGGAGAGTTTAGTGAGAAATTTTTTATTCTTAATTGGGTGGTAATTGAATGTGCTAAGGAAACAGATGACCACTATAATGTTCCTGATGATCATTAAATACACACCTAGTCTGTAGTTTAGTGGGTATTAACATCCCCAAAACCCTCTTTTATGGAGTTTTTATGAATACTTCAGAGTTATACCAGTTCAATGCACCCCAAATAAAATGATAATGTTGAATGGGGTTCGTCAAATCAATGAGCTGTATGAAACCCAACTGGGATTCCTAAAATAAGGTATTGTTATTTTTAGGTTAAAATTAACGACAATACCTATGAATGCAAGGAAGGCTGATAGAGTGTTGGTTGTCAACCTTCCTGGCTCTAATAATAAAAAATCATGTGCGATACCGGTTTAAATAGATTCGCAAGTTTCAATCACAAACTTATTTAATTAGTGTCAATTTATGAATCAAAAGAATTCAACCCTTAAGATCAAATAGCAACGTGTGTGCAAGTGTCAAACCATCATAAATAAAGTATGTGACACAAAGTTCAGAAAAAAATCCCCACAAGGAAAACGTTTTTTATTTCTAGAACTTTGATAAGATTACAAAACCATTGACTTACATAAAACCCGATAATCTCCCACAATTGTAACGCATGGTGTCTTCGTAAAACCTTCAAAGCAACAACTAGAAATCAATAATAGTTCACACGCAGCTATACCATAAGGACATACAACCCAAACACACAGTTTTAAAACTTGGTAGCAACTGCCTCCACAATAGCATGCAGCTTTCGGTTGTAGAGATATCCCCACAAAGTATGAACAACAACAAACTATATTTTGGGTTCCACAAAACAACTCACACAAAAGAAATTAGGATTATGAATTGTCAAACAAACGTTATGAACCCTCAAATGGTTGGATAATAATAGAAAAATGTATTATGTCAAAACCAGTTTTTCTCCACCCTGAAAGTGAGAAGTCTAACGCCGTATTTATAATGAAAATCAAGGCGGTGACGTGTCAGAACAAAACACATGTCGTTCGAATGAGATACGGCATCGTTCGAGCGAGACAGGTTCTCGTTTCAATGAGAACGTTGTCGTTTGAACGACAGTCCCTGATCCCTTTTTACAACAAAACTTTCAGTCTTTTAAATAACTTGGAAACTTCAAAAATTAAAACTGTTCATGGGATAAAAAAACATTTATCCAAATCTTTTATGAGAAAATGTTTTTGAAAAATAAAAACCATTTATAAAAATTCCAAAAACCATTTTAATTTTTACAAAAAATATCCCAACACTTTTAATGTGAAATGTAAATGAAACTTAAACACATTTTTCCAAATTCATCCTGGTTGGTCTTGAGTGTTGAAGTCTTCTTGAAATTCAGATTCATCTTGGGTAGATGTAATCTTCCCAATCCTTTGATGACTTGTAGCGGTATATGACATACTAAATTGATAACGGACAATAATGTCCTTACAAATCTCCCCCTATGTCTATACCGGTACAAAATAAATATATCCGAATTATCAATCTCAAAATGACTACCTATACAAATCTACCCTCCCATAAACTCAAACGTGGAAAGATAAATTGTCAAGTCTTCAAACTTTTCAAACGATGCTTCAACAATCAACTTTTCAAAAATCCAAGCTTTTCTCATCTGGGTGTGCAACATAATGTTCTTCAATTATTCCCACACACATGAGACAAAGCGAAAACCACGTGACGTATTGAGTTTGAAATGATAAAAATATAAAACATGTAAGCATAATCAAATCTCCCCCATACTTAAATTTCCCCATAACATCATAATTCGTTCTTCCGCTTTTTATTTGTCTGAAATAGATAACGAAAAGAATAAATCACATAAAGCAAATCAGGGTGTCATGGTAAGCCAAGGCAAACAAACTATTTTTGATTTTTCAAAATTTTCACACAAAAATGCAAAAATGATGTTACAAAAAACACACACCATGAAATTACACTAAGACAACCAAATTATGTATACAGAATGAATGGGTGTGAACAAATTCGATAGGAAAATTGACCCAATGATGACATGTGTGCAAGATGCATAAGTGTACTCCTAGCAAATGAACATCAAAATAGTCCTTAGGTGTAAAATTGTTGAATTTAGATGACATCGTCTTAATTATATCAACAAATCAAAGTATAAATGATTTCAACACCAATAACGTCCAAAACTATGTAATGCTTTTCATAACTTTCAAGCACGTGCAAACCGTTGAAAATTCCATCCAAACTTCCTCAGTAAAAGATAATGCTTTTTATTTTTCTTATGAGGTGATGAAACTAAAAAAAACTTATTGGCCCATTTTTAGCATAATTTTCTTTTTATTATCTTTCAATTTTTTCGAGCTCTTTTAAACCTTATTGGACCCCAGATAATTTCTAATTCCTCACTTTTTAGGTCCATTTAAAAGGTAGCTTAATCGTAAAGGAAAAATGAGTACCTTTCGTATCACTTCCTCATTTTTTCAAATTAAACACACAAACTCACAAATGATTTATAACATGCACTGCTTTTTGTCAAGATTTACCGCATTTGGTTCATTGTATAGACAAAATTTAGATGGCAACACTCAACCAACATGTGATAGAAAAGCACAAGAGTCAAAAAAATCCGTGCATGTGTGCAATAAAGGACAAGAAGAGTCAATCATGTAGGTAGAAACACTATATCATCTCAAAAACTCCAAACTTTGTAAAGCACACGAATGCCACAATATACTGCCTCAAAACACTATTAAATAGTCATATGGATATGGCATGAAGTTTTGATTTGGTCATCCTAAATGTCAATTCATATAAGGTGCAAACAAAATACAAAAATCTTTTTGGATCTTTCAAATGTTTCTCAAAAAAATCTTTTTTTATTTTTCGAACAGTGTTCAGAAACAACCCAACAATATGAAATAAGAAAAACAAGATAAAACAGAGGATTGCAAACATAAAATTAATTTCAGGGGTCATTCGAATTAGACTCCTTATCGTTTGAATGATAGAGGATCTCGCGATAAGGCTTCAATAGAGATGGGTTATCGTTAGAATGAGAAAAGAAAAAAATTACCCAAATCATTCGGAATAACATACAGTTTTGCCCAGTGAGAAAATTTCGTACAAACAGTTACTGGAATGGGCAAACAGATCCAAAACAATCCTGAAACAGTACCAAAAATAAGAAAAGCAAACAAAGTATAAAACAGATGGTACACATTAGCAATAGGCAAAAGATAACATCATGCAAATTAACTTATGCTAGCAAACACGTCTAGACCTTAACCAATAGGTACGGTGGAGTTTTCCAAAGACGATGACATCTTTTGAAACAACTCCATCAAATCATGAGAAGTCTTGACCAAAAACTTTACTTTGTCTTGAATATGTTCGAACTCTCTATCATTATGTGCAAGAAAAGTATCATGGGTGGGTACATGTATGCGAACATCTGTAGGAGTAAAGTTTGACACATAACCCAATTTAAAGCAAAACTCCCTAAGGTGCCCTCTCTTTTTACAATGGGATCAAACATAAACTGGACAAGGAACACCTCTCTCAAAATGTCTCCTACATGCTCTCCTAACAAAGACGGGATACCTAGGTGGGTTGGGTCGGGAGTCATGTGGATTTAACACTAAAGTAGGAACTAGCTCGGATGCAATAAAAGAAGTAGACGCACCGTCATGACTTATTCCTAAACTCTCACCACTCCTCAAAACATGATTGAGAACCATCTTTCCCACCTTCTTAGATCCGTTCTCCAAAGTGACTTTAGCCTCCAGGGCGTGCTTAAGATATGTCTCTAACTGTGACACGCGAGCTATAAGATCCCTCTTTTCCCTATTCGAAGCAATCAACTGCTCACCCAAAGTTCACTTTCTTGAGTTGACTTGATTTTTTCTCAAACTCCTTCAAACTCTCAATCTGTCTCTCGAAATATTTCACCGTGAAACGTAATCTGGAGCTCACTCACGTCATCACTAGCGCACTTACTCTCAGACTAGCTAGCAACACTCAAAACTTCCGCTGGGGTATCACGTGCATAAGTCTCTTCGCCATCGTGGGACAAAGTGGGTGTGCTCACACGACTCAAAAACGCTACACGCATCCCATGTCCTAAACCTTTACCACAATCATCATCCTCATTTCCCTCTTCTTCATCACTATCACTAAGGGTGGCTGGAATGGCAACTTTCTTTCCCTCTCTCCTAAGTCTAGTGGGACACTCAAATGACTTGTGCCCTCTCCCCTCACACTCAAAACATTTTAAATTTTCAATATTTTCTTCACCCTCTTTCTCTTTCTCACCGCTTTATTGGCCTTGTCTTTCCTTTTGTTTTTCTCCGAAAATCTTTTATTCGAAGAATTTTGTTTCGAAAACAGGAGAAATTTTTAAAAATTATTTGCAACCAGGGCCATGTCAAACTCAGACTTGTTCTTAGACTCAGACTCACAAAAAATTACATTCTTTTTCTTAGATTGGGCTTTAAGTGCTATCCCTATATCTTTAGGTTTGATAGTTTCGGGAAACATGTCAATTTCGTACGTGTGTAGGTCTCCTACTAACTTTTCTAATTTCAGACGATTCAAATTTCCTAAGGTATTCAAAATAGTCACTTTAGGGATAAAACGTTTTGGCAGGGATTTTAAAATATTTTTAACCACTCGTGCGCTAGGTATAGGCTCACCTAGGTTAAAACTCATCAAAACACTCACTCTCTAATATAGTGATTGTCTCAAATTAAGTGGTCGAATTTTGAATTTTAGACTCTTTAACTGTGTTAGTGCCCTTGTGGGTGAGTTGCAAAATAACCCATGCTTCTTTAGACGTGGTGCACATCATAATACGTCAGAACTCGTCAGAGGTGACGTGTTCAGAACTTGCACTAAGCTCTCGTGATTGTAAGTGCTCCACCTAAACTCATCCTCAGTCCAGTCTGACACAGGTTTTAAATTCGTGACATTATTTGCGGTGACAGTAGGAGGATTCCAACCTCTTTCACAAATAACCTAAACTCTTTCATCGATTGATTTTAAATGGGATTTCATTTGGGCTTTACGGTAAGAATAATTAGACACGTCAAAAATTGGCAACCCACTATATAAGATTTCATTTGGAAACATTGCGATAAACATTCAAAAAATCATTTTTTTCAAAAAATTAATATCACACAATTTATACAAAAAATAGGAATACGCAATAAATTAGTGTAACCTGCTCTGATACCAATTTAAAAGACTGTATGCAATACCGATTTAAATAGATTCACAAGTTTCAATAGCAAACTTATTTAGTTTGTGTCAATTTATGAATCAAATCAACTCATCCCTTAAGATCAAATATCAACGTGTGTGCAAGTGTCAAACCATTATAAATAAAGTATACGACACAATGTTTAGGAAAAAATCCCCTCAGGGCAAAACCTTTTTATTTCTAGAACTTTGACAAGTTTACAAGACCATTGACTTACATACAACCTGATAATTGCCCACAAATGTAACGCACAGTGTCTTCGTCAAACCTTCAAAGCAAAAACTGAAAATTAGCAATGGTTCACACACAGCTATACCACAAGGACATGCAACCTAAACACACAGTCTTAAAACTCAGCAGAGAATCCATCCACAATAGCACGCATATCTCGGTTAAAGATATCTCCCCACAAATTATGAACAATAGCAAACTATGTTTTGGGTTCCACAAAAAAACTCACACAAAAGAAATTGGGATTGTGAATTGTAAAACAAAAGTTATGAACCCTTAAATGGTTGGAGAATAATAGAAAAACGTATTATGTCAAAACCATTTTTTCTCCACCCCGAAATTGAGAAGTCTGACGCCCTATTTATAATGAAAATGAAGGCTGTAACGTGTCAGAACAAAACACCTATTGTTCGAACAAGATACGACATCGTTTGAGCGAGACAGGTTCTCGTTTCAACGAGAATGCTGTCGTTTGAACGACACTCCCTAATCCCCTTTTACAATAAATCTTTGAGTCTTTTAAATAAATTGGAAACTTCAAAACTTAAAACTGTTCACGGGATCATAAAACATTTATCCAAAACTTATATGAGAAAATATTTTTGAAAATACAAACCATTTATAAAAATTACAAAAACCATTTTAACTTTGATAAAAAAATATCCCAACACTTTTAATGTGAAATGTAAATGAAACTTAAACATATTTTACGAAATTCATTTTTGTTGGTTATGAGTGTTGAAGTCTTCTTGAAATTCGGATTCATCTTGTATAGATGTAATCTTCTCAATCCTTGGACGACTTGTTACGGTATATGACATACTAAATTGATAACGGACAATAATGTCCTTACAAATAAGGGTTATTGGATTCATGGATTCATATCTAGGAAATGGTAAAATCCATTCATTCGTGGGAATGGTGATCCCTATAGGGGTTTTAGATGCCCCAACAGGGGCTACAAGATATTGTATTGATTGTATTTTGTTGTTGTTGACCAGTTATTGAATGAAATTATTACTAGTTTTATTCTTTTTAGTTTTTTGTAGAGGATTCAAAGAAGAAAGAACCTGATGTCTCTCACGTCAATTGGGATTAGCTTATCAAAATTTAGAATTGAATAAGGCCTTTATTTATTAGTGTCGAGCATCCTATATCAGAATCACATTTGCTAGACTACGCAATATGAAGACGTCTTTGAGTGCTAGTGTTGTTGACACAATCCCTGAGATTCTAGTACCTTCGAGCAATAAAGGGTCTTCAAGTGAGTTCACCTTGGCCTCATTTAAACCTATAAATGTTGAAGTTATCCTAAGAAATGGCCGCCCCAAGGAAAAGAATTCCCATTATGGTTGATAATTGTGACCTCCCCTCTTCTATGAAGACTAAGACTTCCAAAAGGAAGGAGATCGAATGATCATCCCGCCTTATTACTTTATTGGATTTTCCCAACGAGGATAAGGCTAATAAGAAAAGAAATACTAGTGTTGGTACTTTTTCCCTTTCCATTATTCCCATCAAGGTGGATGCCTCTATCATAGGGAAGGGTCATCAAATATTTTCTATGGCCAAGAACCATGCCTTGGCTTACATGCTGATGAGGGGGTTTATTCTGGAATTGGACAAGGAGCAGGTTGGGAGGCTGGCTTCGAACTAACCGGTTTTTCATGTCACCTAAAAATTAACTCTGGTAAGTCATGGAACTTTTTTTTGAATTATTTACTTTGATTTTTCTTTTATCATTAACTTATGATCGTTCTTTCCTTGCAATTTATGGCAGAATTCATCGATATTCTCGACAGAAGGACCGTATAGTCCAAAGCTAATGATGACTTATAGAAAGCCTCAGTGAAGGCCCAATAGGCCTTCAAGGTTACGAAGAAGGAGTACGAGTTCAAGAAGAAGGACACTAACTTGGACATGACCAAGCCAAGGTCAGAGAATAAGCACATGAAGAAAGCTCCTGAGGAGAATGCCTAGAATCTGTTTGAGGAACTGATGGCTAAAGTTAAGCCCTATGAAAAAGGTTTTGTGGATGCCTTTCGTCAGTCCAAAAATTAATTTCTTACATAGGTAAGTCTAACTTTAAGATGGTCTATGATTAATCTTTAGCCAAGACAAAGGTGCCCCCAAAGTCTGAACTTTATGGGGAGAATGATCCAGGTTCTCCAACAAAGAATGACAAAGAGGATAAGGCCTTAAGTAGTGGATAGGTGAAGGACATGGAGGATTAGGAAATGGAGGATGCTAACCAGGGCAAGGCTCCACCCAATCAAGTGAAAGTGAAGGAGAAATAAGGCCAAGATAGTTAGGTTTAGCTTAGTTTTCCCTATTTTCTATATTTACCTCTCTTTTAAAGAATATGTTGTAAGGGCTTGTCCCACCCTTTTTTACTTTTTAATGAAAGACATTGATTTATACCTTGCAATTATTTGTCCAACTATTGATTAGTTGTATATGATATAATTGTTATATTTATATTTGGTCGCCTTTCTCATGATCTTTATATTTGGGTGCCAACGCTTCATGAGGGCAAAGATCTTGATTTAGTACTTGGTAAGGAATCTTCCAGTAAACTCATGAACCCTTTGTTGTTACTTGCAAGCATATAATGAAAAAATTGATTTGGCTACTTTTCAGCAAACCAAAGTCAAGGAAATCAGAGATATCGATGATCTATTCTATAATGAGAACAATTCTCTATCTTACTAATCAATTGGTCAATGGAGTATAGAGAGGTCTTTGAGAATAAGTGAGTAGACAGCTAAGCTAAGCTTATCCATATTGGGGTGATACAACTTTCAATACCAAGTCAGAATTCAGGTATCCACTTGAAGGTGGACATTGGATATCTACTAATGAACCATGTTTCTCTCATCCATAATCTCACATAATACTCTTCACCATTCAACCTGATGAGAACATGCTTCTGCCTCAAACAAAGAAGGTTTAGGAGATACAAACTAAAGGTTCATTCAACTAAACCTTTGGAAAGACTAAACTAAAATAATCCAACTTGATCCTTCTTTGAAGTTAGAAGGGTTTAGGTTAATAAACTATTTGTTTAGGGTAATAAAACTATTTGAAAGCAAAAACTTCAATAACATCTAGTTATCAAATATGAATTCAAAAAGATCCAATAACTACCTTACTAGCCTCTAACGACTTGTTTCTCATTGAAAGCATATAAAATGATACATTAGATTCCCTCATCTCACACACAAGCTTACAATAACAGTTCCATTGAGTAATGTTTCAGTCCAAATGTGTGCCAATATCCCTAAGTCCTCTAGAGAGAAACCAATTCCCAAACCCACTTCAACCAAGAAACTCCATTGAAGCCAAGCTTTTCCCAAAACCCATTTGAGCTTCAATATCCACATCAATAAATCTTTATAGAAGTTATAAACCCAATAACCACTTGTGCTAAAGCTCTAATTCAAAACCTATTTGATCACTATACTTGTGATTACTTATTTGTTTACTTTTCTTGAGAGAGAAAGTAAACCAATTTCACCATTTTTTAGTAAATGGTTACGAATATAATTATTATGACTAATGATTAACTTCATTATATATTCTTGGTTGTAGTGTTATTATTATGAGGAATCAAGGCATTTAAAGACCCTCGGATCTTGTGTGTGTATCCTTAGGCAGTGACGAGTTTTGTGTCTTATTGGTTAAAGTTTGCAAGGTGTTCTCACTTTAATTAAAGTGCTTGCTCAAATTTTTATTTGTTTTCTATGGGTACAATATGATATTATATTGATTTAAATGATATACCATATTGGGTCACGGGCTTCTGAGTAGGTCTGAGATCATAATTTGGAGGAATCTGCATCTGGGGATACCTTATATTGTGATACCCTTTAATAGACTTATATATTTTGTTTCCACTAATAAGCTCGGTCGGTTAATTATTTTATAATCTTGATGCAGTAGAATATAAGTTAAATCGAAGAATCAAGTAATTGATTAGATGTTGGTTAAATTTGATTACAAAAAAATCATTTGACCAAGAGAGTATCAGACACTTAATGCGGGGAATTATATTATGTACCATAATAACTTTGCAAATAAGACATAATTATTTTGAGTGATTTAGAGATAATTAAATTAGAGTACATATGTGATTATATAGTGGATTTAATCACGATTAAATAAAGAAAGGAAATAATTATGGAAAATATAATTGGGAGTTTTTAGTATTTGTTTTGAAGATAATTTAATAACTTATCTTAGGTCCCAATTATATTCCAATGCTCAAGTAGTAGGATGAAAACATTATGGAAGCCCATTCTGACAAAAGCCCATAACTCGAACCTATACATATTGGTTTAAGCTAGGGTTTTAGGAAAATAATTCATGATGGAGGATTAGAGAGGGAGAGGGAAAATACTATTCATATTTTTGTAAATGGGTGAGGAGGGAGAATTGAAAAACACAATAGAGTTGTTTATTTATATGTATAAACTATTGAGTAGGTCACACACACACAAAATCTATTTTGTCCAAATTTTATCTTAATTGAATTAGTTGAACCTAAACATCAAAGATATTGAAACTATATTGGATCCAAACAAACCATAAATCACAAACAAAATATAGGAGATGAAGAAATATCACCTTAGGGAAAAAGTTAAATTTCAGCATTGTTATAACTAGGTATTACAGAACGACATCTACAAAATTACAAAACATAAAGATCCACTAAGTTACACATTAATCTCTTATTTCCCAGTTGTTGATGTCATGCAATGTCAACAAGCTCCACTTGTCTTGATTTCCACCACAAGGTTATGAACAAGGGTTTTATTCTTCACAGTTTGATAAACAGATCTCAAATCATCCATGGGGTTTGGATTTGGAAAATAATAGATTTTTTAATCACAAATGTATCTCTAAAAGTCTTAGTTGAAAATGTATATCCGCGTATATATATATATATATATATATATATATATATATATATATATATATATACAGGGAGAAAAATATTCAAGAGATGGACATGAAAGATTGCATTTGAAATTAGGTAACGACAATATTTTCGCGCACTTATTCAAATGAATATACATCTCATTAGAATGAAGAACCCTTTATCGGTTGAACACTCAGCAAACAACTAATCCAACAAGATTACAGAGCCTACCAAAAGTTATGAAAATCAATCTCATTTTAGCGAAGTCCGAAGCTTTCTAATGAAGTACATGACCTCGTTTGACTTTGCAAATTTTTTAAAAAAAAATTAATAACATTTTGGAAAAATACTTTATTCTTTCAAACACTTTTAAAAATACCGCTAGATGAAAATATTACACATCAATAACCTCATATACCTCTCCAATAAATTTAGTGACGATCGATTTTAGATTGTTTCCTTCGATCACTAACTTGTCTTCACTTGAAGTCTTAAGAATGTACATGATGTCAATGTGGTGTGTACTAGAATAAGCCAAACTTAAAAATGTAATGAACATTATAAATGTTGCTCTTATAAGAGTATCAATTCTCTCATATTTCACCATGTATTGATTTCTGAGATTTCCCACACGTCAGTCTTACTTCAGGTGGATCATATGTTTGAAGATTCGAGGAGTTTTGAGCTTTCTGACAAGATTTTTGGACACCTTGAAGGGAAGAAATTATTTCATCTTCTTTAACCTTTGTCTCCTCACATGAATCACAACATGATTCGTTTGGGTATTGTATTCTTGAAACCCCAGTTTAAACTTTAAACCTAGTTCCTGATTTCTTTTCAATGCATGATTAAGAAAGCAAATTTTTGGCTGGAATTTTTTCGTGTTTAAAATTTTACTCCCAAGTTGTTTTTCCCAACAATTGGTATTAGATCCCCAGTTGACATTGATTATGTCTTGAAAAGGTCCATGTTTTCCCCTATAAAACCCTAATTTTTTAATGTTATATGATTCAACAATGTTGTGTATGGTATCATACTAACATGGTTTTGAAGATATTCTATGTTTAAATCCATTCCATTATGGTTACATATGTTTATTTTGTGTGATTGGATCCTATGGTGGTTTATCCATAGTTATTTTTCTCTATTAGATTTTGTATGTTTATAATAATTAGGTTTTTATAATTATGGCTTTATTGATATATTTGGAGGATTTGGGAGAGAGTTGCAATGTTTATTTACTGTAAAAATAATATATTTACAAATTTTTGGGTTCTAGAATAAGTTTTGTTAAGTTTGATGAAGATCTGAGGAAGTTATGGTTGATTGTGCATTTCACTCCCATAAGGAAGACGAAGTTATTGTACGCTAGGGCTGAATCGATTTGATATCAAGACTAGATCGATCCAAAAGAATATTAGATCAATCTAATGGATGGGCCAGATAAATTTGACAATGTAAGATTTTGATAGGAAGGTTTGGTTAGTGTTGTTTTTGACCCTTTTTTGTGGGGGTTATTAATTCCATAGGTTTATTTCATGAAGAACTGCTATTGTTGAAGACATATTCTTGAAGAAGGATTCTTGTCCAAAAAAAAACAACTTCGAGTGGGTTGTTTGTTCTTTGAGACTTGTACATGAAGAAAGAATATTTTCCATGATGGATAGGGACATTTTTGTCCTTATATCTATGTATGTATTCATTTTATTATTTACATGTTGTCTCTTTATTATTATGTTGCATAATTTCATGTTTTAATTAATTATTTATTTAGGGACACCCATTTCATGGAAAACATGAATTTAGCTAAGAGACCAGCCTAGCTCACCTTTTTCTAGAAAATTCATCTTTACTTATTCTTTTCTAAATTGAATTTAATTGGGATAATTAATTTAAAGGTATAAATTAAATTTTGATCGCTGGGTTTATTTTAATTTAAAAATGGTTTTGTTTTTGGAAAATTAAAATAGCGAGAATGAGTAATTAAATTTATATGAGTGAGGATCATCGGTAGCCAAAGGATGGTGATAGTTGTTGAGAACAATCTTTACTTATTTTCCAAAATGAAAGCAGGAGCTAAGGTTGAGTCTAAATTATAATGGTTTGGGTTCAGAAAGGTTCATATTCCTTAGTAGTAGTGAAATAGCCGAAAGGATGGCATTTACAGTACAAGCAGTTAGAACATTTATAGAACATTGTATGATTTTTCTTGTTTTCTAAGAAAAGGGACATGGTAACGATTTATCTCTTAGAATTAAATGAATGATTTATGTCCTGATCTATGACAACCTAGTGCGGAGACTCAAAAACCATAAATCAAGATGGCAACTCGCTGAAGAGGTTCCAGATAACCGAGCAGTTATATAAAAGAGGGATGTTCCTAAATATGGGAAATTATATTAATCAACAATATAAGTATTGGGAAACCTTTTATACATTATGTTGAAGACAAAAAGTTAATGTACGTAAATTATTAAGTGTAATTTTTTTTAGAAAATTTGTTTTCGATTTTCTAAATTAGTTTTGAACACATATTCGATTGATTTTATAAAATTATTTGATCAAAATTGGGTTGTTATATTTCTATTCTAGTACATTGGAAATTAATTTATACATTATAAGTTTGTTCTCACCAATACTTCTAAATCCTTATATGAAAAATTCAATATATAAATCATAAAGAGGAAGTCTTTTTTAAAAACCAAGCGTAATTTTGACACTAACATTAGGTTATTTTATTCTGAACTGAATTTGAAGACTTTTTTGCAATGGAAAATTGAGTTCATAGAAAATACTGTCACTTAAAGTCTTGAATCCCATTTAGAAGGTAAAATGACCAAGTGGCCTTTCACGATCAAAAGCAAATGAGCCAAATATGTGTTGGAAATTGGTTATTTCAATTAGTTTGGATCGTTGAATATCCAGTCAATAGGTGGTTTTGAGTGCTTCATCAATTACATTGACAACCACTCAAAGGTATGGATATGTTTACCTTATTAATCGAAAGTCATAAGCCTTTGGTTCAAAATGTTCAAGGCTAAGTTGGAGCATGGATGAGGTAAACTAATCCAAATTCTATGATTTGATCTTTGAGGTATCTACCTCTTGGGACAGTTAAGAGATGATATGTCGGAGGTGTAGGATTTTATCCTAGTAGTATACACCAGGTATTCCACTTTATAATAGTGTAGAGAAAAGTAAGGACCAAGTCACTTTTGGATGTGATAAGGTCCACGTCCAATTATTCAATACAATAACATTTATTTTGAGGTTTTTCATTAAGAGATGACATATACATTCTATTTTGGTTTCTTCTTAATCATTCTCTTTAACTGTTGTTAAACATTGGAATGGCTCAATAACATTCTAAGGAATGTTTGAATTTGGGGGTTCCCGACACTAGTGTAGACACCCTATTCTGTTACCTCCAACTCTCCTTAGGTCCCTAGTACCTCCTTTCATCACTACAAACTCAGGTCATGTCCCGAGTACTGACCTAGAAGCCATCGCGCACTCCCCGACTAAGTTTGACCAAAAATTCAAACTTTTCATCTCGATTGAGACTGAATGAATCCTTGAGGGGCACTGAATACCCTTTCCAACGGTCCATCCCATGCATAATTCTGACTTACCATGCGGACGAATGATCCGTTTGCGTCCGAAACTTGACCTAGAGGCCACTGGGCGCTCCCGGGCTCCGTTTAACCTTAGTCAACTCTTCATCTCAACTGAGGCTAAATGAATCTTCGAAGGGCACTGAATACCCTTTCCAACGGTCCATCTCGTGCGCGATTCTGACTTACCATGCGGACCAACGATCCGTTTAATTCCAAGAGGTCACCGAATATTTCCAGTTCCTAATTGACCAAAGTTAACTCCCCAAATCAGGTCAAACTCTTTGGAATGTCGAAGTACATCTCCTAACCTTTCCAATGGTCCACCCTGTGCGCGTTTTGGACTTACCATGCGGACGAACGATCCGTTTGCATCTGAACGTTTCCCCGTCCAATGGACCCACAAACGCTTCTGAGCCATATTTGACCCAAATTCAACTCCCGAATCCGGGAGCGGTCCAAAGGACTTTAGAAGGTATCTGAATTACCTTTCCAACGGTCTACCCCGTGCACAATTCTGATCAACGGTTTGCCCTCGACAGTCAATTTCTCGAATAGGCTTGAAACACAATACCAAACGACAGGTTCCAGACCCTGCCGATAGGTAGGAACAGGTCTATGCCGATCGGCAGTGACCTTGGCATATAAAGGGAGGCCTTCACCTCATTTGCAAGGAGAACCCAGATCTGATAAAATTCACTCTCAACGAATCCCAAAAATCTCTCTCGAAGGCAGCGTGATTTCAACCTCCAAATTCCTTTTTTACTTCCACTTTTCATCATCCTTTTCATCAAACTTGGTGAATTAGCCACTCTCCATCATCATCCAAGTGCAAGGGCTGCTTTCCAACATTCAAGATCAAGCTCAAGATCTTCAAGAAGGTCCAACTTTCTCAAACTCTCTCTTAAATCCTCTTAAATTCTTAATAACTTGTTTTCTTACTTAGCACTTTTATTATCTCATCTCACACATCCTAATATACTTTTTATTTAGTATTATTGCACATCTCTTATTTTCGTATAAATAAAAACCCAAAAAAACAAGAAAAAGAGGGTTTGCCCACAAATTCCAAATAGGGATTCTCACACTTTTCTCACACTTTTCTCACCACTAAAACACTTTTTATACATGCACACACACTCACAAATAAGATATCCCCCATTTGTATTTATGGGATAAACCCCACCCCTCGTTTTGTATTTGAACTACGTGGACTTTGATTCCTTTATAGGCTACGTAGGCATTTCGGTGTAAAACTCGAGACTCGAGTCCTTTTCTCACTTTTTCTCTTATATTCCTATTTTTCTCTAAATCTAATCTTCTTATATTCTATATAGTTGCCCTTAGTGACGTATTAATCCATATGCGTTATCGTTCCATTATAACGATGAACGTACGGGTAATCATGTAAATCTTATTTTTCTAATATTATTCTTATATCTTCCTACGGATGACTCTCTTTATCTTTTCCATGATAGAAGTCGAGGACTCCCATCTCCATTATATATACACATGCACACATATCACGGGGGAAATATAAAGGAAAATAGCAAATATCCATGAGAGATCGAAAGGGCGGAATGGGTGCCTAACACGTTCCCATTTCGTAACTTAGCCTCCAAACCCTTCTCGAATCATTTTGGTTTCACATGCACCAGTATGTCTTTGGATGCCATCCTTCGGGATGGATTCCCCTTCTTTTTTTGTCTGTTTTGAGTAAAATAGACCGGTGACTCTGAATCTCTCTATATTTTTTTTACACCTCATCTCAAATGACACCGGCCGAAGTGCTCCCAAGAGGGATGCGTGGGACCCGAGGATCCTTTCCCTTCATGCGCCCGCCGACGTGACGAGGATCGGGGATGGCCACAGTGGCGACTCCTATGGGGATATGTGTATTTTGAGGGCTTGACTCTATTTGCATGGATGCTATATTTGTTTATGTTTCCCCTCATATCTGCATATTCCCCCTTTTCCATGTGTATCCCATGCTTATGCTTATGTTCACACACTTGTAGAAAATTCTCCATGTACACTTCACACCGCGTGCACCTAGGATCACATATATCCGCATGTTGCACGCATCACCCATCCATACTTGGTGTACCTTTGGTACTTGTACTTTTCTCCCTGTTTAGCATAATCAAGAAAGGCATTCTCATCACAAGATACTAATAAGAGAATCATGCATGATTCACATGACATCACCAAAGAGCATTGTTATTGACCAAATTTTACCCAGTAACTGGAGGGTCACTTCGTGATGGGCGCTGGTCCGACAGGTCGCATTTATCCTAAGCGATATGACTCTCACCTTCCATTGGCCAAGTACCTTCGACGTATATCGAACGGTTCCCCCGCATCGTATCGCTTGACCGAAGTCTTGATGGGAGGTATATCGCAGGGAATTCATTCACGTACGCCGAGTATATCGAATTTACTCTCACACGTACCGTCCCCATGAGGTATATGGTGAAGCAATTCATGTACACTCAGGTATATCAAATGGCTTGTCCACACGTGCAGAATGCTCGCAAGAGCAAGACGTATATCGTGGAAGTCACGCCAAGGGGGGAACCTATGATGATTCACCCAACCAACTGCATACCCTCATATTGGTCTCACACCTAGGACACGCATTTTATATTGCCGGTTTTAACTCGAAACTCTGTCGAAATTTCGGGTCGATCTGCTGCCCAATTTTCGTGCATTTTTAAAATGGGACCCTATCCGCGATCCTGGTTACAAGTCCGAACTGTAGCTTTGCATATATTAAAAACCCCACTTTTTCAGGCTCGGATCCCATCCGGCATTGCATTTAGAAGAATTAAACACAAGTGAGAACATAATAATCATAATAATCATGCTGAGTTCCATCTCCAAAAATATTTCTCCCTTCTTTATCAAAAATCCAAAAACATTTCTCCCTTCTTTATCAAAAATCCAAAAATATTTCTCCTTTCTTTATCAAAAAATCAAAAAAAAAAGAAAAAAAAAAGAAAAATAGTTTCTTCCCTTTTTCTCAAAAATAAATCTCATCCTACGCCTTCTCAGGTCGATTGCAAGCCCTTGGTCTGGCTCCCTATTGGCTTCGGTCTTCAGTCAATCACCCTGGAGTTTTGTCCGTTACTCTACTACTTCTTCTGAGTTCGAAATCCATTCACTTTCCATGGAGAATATAGAACAAAGACCAGTCATACAGCCGAATCTGACGACAGTCCTAGCTCAGCTCGTGTCCAAGATTGACAACCTCCAAACCAAGGTCCGAGAGATGCAACGAAACCAGGTTCCAATTCCTCAAGAGCCCGAGGCCCTATTCCCTCGTGCTATGGGTCCACCCAAGCCTAGTTGTGTTCCTGAAGAATATCAGTACACTCCACGTGCCCCTCCAGTCAATGGGCCACCGCCTGCCCAACTTCCGATGCCAAACATTGCCCAACCTATGGCTAACCTGCCTATGGTTGTTGATCCAAAAGAGGAGGAGTTTAATAAAGTCAAAGAGGATCTCAAGATGATCACCAAGAGGTTTGACCAAGTCAGGATCTCTGGGAATTATATGGACTACACCCACATGTCTCCTTATCCTAAAGCAACGTTACCCGAGAAGTTCAAGATGCCGAATAACGAGAAGTTCGGAGGGAGTGGACCCCCGATTGTTCATCTTTGCAGTTATCATCATTCCATGACTCTACTAGGGGCTTCTAAAGAAGTAATGACCCAATTTTTTCAGCAAACTTTGAAGGATAGTGCCCTCCAATGGTTTTTATCCCTTGAGGAATCCGAAATTCGTAGATGGGAGGATGTAGCCCGATAATTCATGTCGTAATATAAATACAACGAAGAGCTTGAGGTCACCCGTCGTGATTTAGAGCTACTCAAATAGAATCCAGGAGAATCAGTCAGTAACTTCATAACCCAGTGGAGGGAGCAGGCAGCTACCATGACCAATCGGCCATCTGAGGAAGAACAGGTCAACATAGTGAAGAAGAACTTCTTGCCCCATGTCCGAGCGATGATGGGAGGACAATACTATCCCCACTTCCGAGCTCTCAGAGAGGCTGGAGTAGAAATTGAGGAAAGCCTCATTAAAATAGAGGTTGAACCAAAGAAGGTGTCTGGACAGTTCACCCCTAGAAAGCATGACAAGCCTGCCAGTGCTGCAGTCTCAACCATCAACAACATCTCTCAACCAACCACATCATGGGAACCAGAAAGCCGCCCTGCCCCCATCCGAAGGGAATACACTGAGCTCAATGCTCCCCTCTCCAAAGTTTACCAAGCCCTGTTAAGCTGAAACCTCATCAAACCCTTGGATCCACGTCCATTGCTAAATCCACTCTCAAGAAACTTCAAGGCCGATGCTCATTGCGCCTTTCACCAAACTATCGACCATACCACCAACCAATGCTTTCACCTTCGAAACATAATCTAAGATCTCATTGACCGGTGTACCATCACCCCCCTAGCCAATCCTAAGCCAAACACTACTCACAATCTACTTCCAAATCATGCCAATGCCCTCTTCTTAGAAGAAAACCTAGATTTCGATCCATCAACTCAAATCACACCCATATACTCTCCTAAACCTCTTCAAATTTGCCCATATTTCCTCCCACACCCTACTAGCCTTGCTGATCAGGAACTGACACTCCTTACCAGAGCATGCATCATTGTCCATACCCGTTCTGAAAATGGAGGTATGGAATTGTCAGAGGTGTTAAACCAACTCCAAGAGTTCGGGCTGAAATTTCCCTCACAAATGGTCATCGATTGCCAAAGGTTCAGTACACTATTCTTGGAAGCACAAAATGGGCCCGAGATTCAGATAAGTGGGTGTTACCAACCAATAAAGTCAGCCTAGATGATGTTGTCCAAATTATGGCAGAATTATTCGAGCAAACCAACATTATTTGTAATATCATCAAGTTGCTTGATACTTTGAAGCTACAAGGACGCTTGGTCCCTTCAATCGCACATATCCCCACAGAATGGGAAGACCTATATGATGAAGCCGTTGAAGTTGTGGAATGCACCGACTTTACATGGAAAGACATAATTGTTGCCACCGGATGGGGGGAAGAATTCTAAGATTTGAGTGAAGAAAAAGCTTCAGGAAGAATTGGCCCAGTAGTCGACATATGTGGGATGATATCATTCGAAGAAATCCTCAGAGAAATAAATAGGGTGGCAGAACAACCTGAGATTGACGAGGAAATGGGATTCATGTTCTTTCCTTCTTCAGTAAATCACATGACCAGATCTGGGAGACATTACCAGGTTCCAAGCTCACTACTGGCAAATGATAAGGGGAAGGGTGTTGAAAACCTTCCTATCCAGAGATGACCATTGAGGAGAGCAAGATCCTTGATCAACTGAAGAAAACTCAAGCTGACATCACTCTATGGGGACTTTTCATATCTTCCCAGTTACATAAAAATGCTTTAATCAAATTACTCACTGGACCCACAGTTCCTCCCTCTACCTCACCAGAAGAAACGATAAATATGGTCGGATCCTTGACCTCTACCCGAATGATATCATTTTCTGAAGAAGAAATCCCCAAAATTGGGCCAAATCGAAATCATGCACTCAACATCTCCGTCGAAGTTAGGGGGAAGGCCATGCCACTCTCCCTTATCGATCACGGATCCACCTTGGATGTCTACCCACTGAAAACCTTCAAGTGTTTAGGCCTGAAAGAAAGTGACCTCTCTCCAACCTCTACCGTTGTATGTGCCCATGATAGTACTCTCCGCGAGGTGATGGGATCCATAAAACTTATAATAGGGGTTGGCCCTATAAACCCTGTCGTTGAATTCCTAATCATAGACATCCCAGCTCATTTTAACCTGTTGGTTGGACGACCCTGGCTCCACAATATCAAGGGTGTGTCTTCCTCACTCCATCAGAAATTGAAGTTCTTCGTGGACGAGAAAGTCATCACCATTTTGGACGACGATGAAAATGTCGAGGGTGCAAGAACCAGCAGTCCAATCCTTGAGATACAACACGGGTTAAATGATATGCTCCTATTAGGATTTTGAGTTGAGCCACTCCTACTCCCGGCAGGGGATGGCTTCAAATAAAGGGTTCGTCCAGAATATGACCCTCATGGCAATGTCAATGTGATTCAGATGTTCATAAATATGCACTTTACGCCCGGACTAGGGCTAGGGCAAAGGCAACAAGGGATACTTGAGTCCATCAAACTGAAGAAAGATTTTCCTCCTTGTGGCTTAGGGTATCAAACGTTAGAACAAGAGCTCAGAATGATACACCAGTCTCGACCAAAGAGAAGGTTAGACTGCACCCGAACTATCCCAGGAGACTCCTTGAATGGACGATTCATCAAAGAAGGCGAGGACTTCCCCTTTTGCTGTTTTCCAGAACCATGGTACAACCACACAGGCAAGAAGATGAAGCTTGGAATGGAGATCTTTTTCCGAGATAGCTACCCATGGGCCAAAAGTTTCCAACACCGCGTACAACCACTCATCAAAGATAGCAAAGATACTGAGGAAAGTTATTCCAAAGATTCCTTCAACTTACAGACACTGGGGTTGGCACTCTGCATGGTTCATTCAGGCACTACATCAATGGATCCATCCCATCTGATTAAAGCTGTTGATACACCCCTCCTCAACTGGCATGCTGCGCTAGTTCTACCTTTTGGAATCTCCCCTAACACCAATGTTTACCATATATCTTCTTTTGTTGTCTATCCTTGTTCAAATGTAATCGAGTCCTCTTTTTATAAGGTTCTCAATGTTGTTTTTCCTATCAATGAAATAAACGAAAATTTTGACCTTGGATCCACAATATCAAGGGTGTGTCTTCCTCACTCCATCAGAAATTGAAGTTCTTCATCGACAGATGAGTCATCACCATTTTGGGCGACGATGATAATACCGAGGGTTCAAGTACCAGCAATCCCATTCTTGAGATACAACACCAGGTCAAATGATATGCTCCTATTAGGATTCCGAGTTGAACCACTCCTACTAGCGTTAGGGGATGACTTCAAAGAAAGGGTTTGTCCAAAATACGACCCTCATAGCAACGTCAATGTGATTCAGATGTTCAGAAACATGCACTTCATGCTCAGACTGGGCTAGGACAAAGACAACAAGGGATACTCGAGCCGATTGAACTGAAGAAGGCTTTCCCTCCTTGTGGTTTGGGTTATCAACCATCAAAACAAGAGCTAAGAATGATCTACTAGTCTCGACCAAAGAGAGGACTGGACTGAGTCCAGAATATCCCAGGTGATTCCTTGAATGGACGATTTATCAAAGAGGGTGAAGACTTACCTTTTTGCATCTTTCTAGAACCATAGTATGACCATACAGACAAGAAGATGAACCCCGGAATGGAGATCTTTTTCCAAGGCAGCTACCCATGGGACGAGAGCTCCCAACACCATGTACAACTGTTCATCAAAGATACTGAAGAAACTGAGGAAAATGACTCTGAAGATTCCTTCAACTTACAGACACTGGGGCTAACACTCTGTATGGTTCACTCAGGCACTACATCATCAGATCCGTCCTAACTGATCAAAGCTGCTGAAACACCTCTCCTCAACTGGCATGCTGCGCCAGTTCTACATGTTGAAATCTACCCTAATCCTAATGTTTACCCCATTTCTTCTTCTACTGTCTATCCTTGTTCAAATGTAATCGAGTCCTCATTTGATGAGGTTCTTAATGCTATTTTTTCCTATCAACGAAATAAACAAAGATTTTGAGTATCTTGTTGCGCCTTACATTAACTATTTGGATTCTAATCAAACCTTTTATGATGATGATTTTGCAAATGAACAATTCTTAACTGATCTAAATAAGGTTAATAATTAACAACATAATCGCGTCCAAGTTAATGAACAAGAGACTGTTGTTATTAATCTCGGTTCTAGTAGCCCACTGCGCGAGATTAGGATAGGGGCCACCCTTGACGAGCATGAGCGCGCACAACTTGAAGAATTATTGAAGGAGTTCATGGATGTCTTCGTATGGTCCTATGATGATATGACCGGCATTGATCCTAAAATAGCTCATCATGATATTCCAACTCTCCCAGATTACAAGACGATTAAACAAAAATTGAGAAAACTCCGCACCGAATGGTCGCTCAAGGTCAAAGAAGAGGTGATCAAACAATTGAACGTGGGTTTCATATGTGTGATCGAATATCCCACATGGCTAGCCAACATAGTACCTATGCCGAAATTAGGGGGGAAGGTTCGAATAAGTGTAGACTACCGAGATTTAAACAAAGCTTCTCCAAAGGATGATTATCCGCTACCTAATATCGATATGATTATGGATAACACAACCAGTCATGCTCTCAAGTCATTCGTCAATGGATTTTTTGGATACAACCAAATCTAGATGCACCCCGACCACCAAGAAAAAAATGCATTCATCACCCCATGGGGAACCTTTTGCTACACTGTTATGCCATTTGGTCTTAAGAATGATGGGGCTACCTACCAAAGGGCTACCACAACCACCCTGAACGATCTTATTCACAAAGAAGTCGAGGTTTATGTGGATGATATGATTATCAAGTCCAAAACTAGAGAAGGTCATGTTCCCGCTCTCTGGAAGTTTTTCAAACGACTGCAATGGTATCAGATGAGACTTAATCCAGGGAAGTGTGTCTTCAGCGTTACAAAGGGAAAACTCTTAGGATTCATGGTCAGCAAAAAGGGGATAGAAGAAGATCCTGCAAAGCTGAAGGCCATACTTGAGATGCCACCACCCCGACCAGAGAAAGAAGTCTGAGGTTTTCTTGGGAAATTGCAGTATATCAGTCGGTTCATTAGCCAGCTAACCTCCATCTGTGAACCGATCTTCAAGATCCTCCAAAAGGATTCAACCAAGGTTTGGAACGAGGCCTGCCAAAAAGCTTTTGACCGAATCAAATAATATCTGACCCAACCTCTAGTGCTCATGCCACCACAGCCTGGTCTCCCTTTGCTCTTATACCTAACCATAATCGACACTGCCGTTGGGGCTTTGCTAGCCCAATACCTTGAAGACTCCCACAAAAAAAGAGCCATCTATTATGCTAGTCGCAAATTGGATGGATACGAGGTCAACTACACTGCTTTGGAAAAGGCATGTGTCGCACTTGTCTGGGTCACCCAAAAGTTGCGAAACTACATGCTCGCCTTCCCCATCAAACTTGTATCCCGAATGGACCCCATCAAATACCTGCTTGAGAAAACCACCTTATCCAGTCGAATGGCCTGATGGTTAATGCTCCTAACCGATTTCGATATCATGTACGTCACGCAGAAAGTTGTTAAAGGAAGAGCCATCTCTGACTACCTCGCCGATTACCCTGTAGAAGAAGCAGATGTCCGGATCTCCGAATTCCCAGATGAAAATATCCTCTCCACACATCAAGACCACCTTCGATGGAAGATGTTCTTTAACGACGCTACTAACAAAAAGGGATATGGCATTGGGATACTTATGATCGCCCTAGATGACTCCCACACTCCCATCGCCATTAAATTGGATTTACCTTGCACCAACAACATGACGGAATACGAGGCATGCACCGTAGGCCTCAAAGTTGCTCTCAAGAAAGGTATTCAATACCTTGATGTCTACGAGGATTCTGCCCTTATCATCGGTTAAGTGCTCAGAAAGTTGAAAGTCAAGGACGAAAAGCTCCAACCCTTCCATGCCCACTTAGAACAGTTTGCCTCCCGATTCTGAGATATCACCTTCCATTACCTACCCCGAGCAAAGAATAACCTAGCCGATGCTCTCGCTACCTTGGCCTCCATGGTCAACATGCCCGAGGGAATAACAATGACCCCCTTCCTAGTTCAAAAGCAAGACAAACCAACCCATTGCTACCATATTGAGCTTGTCTCCATCGAAGATCCCGAACTAGCCGATTACTGGTACTATGATATCTGGCGCCTTCTCAAATATAGTAGTTATCCCGAGGGTTCCAACAAGAAAGATCGAATGACCCTTTGAAGATGGGATACCCAGTACATCACCTGTTATAAAGCTCTACTCAAGAGGAACTTCGATGAAACTCATCTACACTGTATCGCAGGGGCTGAGATTGAGAAGATAATGCAGAAAATCCACAGTGGGGAGTGCGAACCCAACATGAATGGTCACATTCTTGCCAAGAAGATCATCCGACAGGGCTACTATTGGACCACCATGACCCAGGACTGCACCGCCTATGTTCGAAGATTCCTTAAATGCCAATTATTCTCCAATCTCCAACACCTACCTCCGCGATAATTATACAACATGACCTCTCCCTGGTCGTTCTCCACCTGGGGTGTCGACATCATAGGGAAGGTTACACCAAAGGCTTCAAACATACATGAATTTATCCTAGTCACCATTGATTACTTCACCAAATGGGTCGAAGCTGAGTCACACGTAGTGTTGAATGCCAAGAAAGTGGCCAAATTCCTCAAGAAGAATATTATCTGTCGATATGGGGTCCCGCACGAGCTAGTGTCAGATAACGGGTTGCATTTCGAAGCAGAAGTCACAGAAGTAAATGAGTACGGGATTCAGAGACACAAATCTTCTCCCTACAGACCTCAGACCAATGGTGTAGTTGAAGCCGCCAATAAGAACCTCAAAGCTATCATTAGCAAGATGACCGAAAGTTGTAGGGATTGGTCCGACCGGATCTAGTTCGCCCTCTAGGGCTATCGAACCTCAATCTGAACCTCTACTGGGGCTACCCATTTACTCCCTGGTCTACGGAATGGAAGCAGTCCTACCCGTGGAGCTGGAAAAACCCTCGTTACGCGTCATGCTCGAAAACAAAGTTAGTGAAGAAGACTGGTGCTAAAGCCATCTTGATGAGCTAGCCCTCCTAGATGAAAGAAGATTAAAAGCTCTTTACCATATACAGGGGTACCATCACCTAATAGCACGATCATTCAACAAGAGAGTCAAGGACCGCGGTGTTTGGAAGGGGGACTTAGCCCTGAAAGAGATAATAGAACCCATCTGGGACCCAGAGGGAAATTCAATCCCATTTGGAGCGACCCCTACATTGTGAAAAAAATCTTATCCGACGATGCTGCCATGCTCACTGACCTAGATGGGGAAGAGATGGCTCGTCCAGTCAACCTGGACCGTCTCAAGAAATTCTACCCCTAGTCCGAAATCTCGGCGCGTTACGACTCTTCTCACCTCCCTTCTATTCTAAAAAAAATCTTCATTTCCTTCTACCCAGAACTACGTGGGCCCGATCCTTTGCAAAAACAATTTTCAAACAGGAAAAAAAAACTTTTTCAAAAACCCCATAGGTACGTAGGCAGCTTATACACCACACATGATGCGGTCCTTTCTTTTTCACAAAATACCACTCTTTCCTTACCTCCGAGAATGGAGGTTTATTCTAAGGAATACTTGAACAAAAGGATTATGTATGCCTTAGATAATTCAAAATACAAAACTCATCGAAAGACATTGCTAGATGATCAGAAACTTGTTTATTTCATTAATAAGAAATTACAGCATGGATTACATAAGAAAAGGGATGCATAACTCCATGGACCGATAAGCCTGAACCATCTTCGACAAGACCACAAAACCCCCTTCCATGGTGTTAGATAAAACAAACCATCTTTTGTCCAGTCTCCACTGCCAACATCTTGCTGACTACTTTCCGACATAACCACTTCATATAATTTTTGGGGACATGCCAAATTTTCCCGACAGACTGGGAGGGATGGGTCGACGGACGCCGATTTTCCCACAGAGATTCAAGAAACAGATGCAGGCGCTCAATCTAATCTTCTACCGAAAAGAAATTTGAGGTCCGAGGTGGCACGACCTATGCCCAGCCAAATTGGTGCATAAGCCGCCAAGGGAAATAAAAGGAGGTCTGCCTGAGACCAACCATCCACACATATGAATACTCTCCTAGGTCCAGAATAGGCTGCAACTGCCCACACCAAGGCATTGACCAATACAGACCACGAGCCCCATGATCCACTAGCCAATTCTCCTAGTTCTCAACATACAGACCAACACTGATGAAATAGCGTGAAAAGAAGTTGGGTACAACCGAAAAGGGATATTCTGGAAGAGTCACCAAGCGGAATCTTTCAGACAACCACATGAACAGCATCACGAGGTTACCCCTCAAAATGTCAGAACGACCTTCTCTCCAGGCATCCAGGTTATTCAGGGTCTCTGCCAGTATCACCGCCACAGGATTGCGATGATAAGACATCCATGATGTAATGGCTGTAAGTTGAGGGTCCACCTGCAGTTCTCCAGTCACCAGCAACAATTTTGAAACCAAACCAATAACAATGGCTCCAGCATAGCCAACATCACCTACTTCTCGTAAATGCACAGACTGCAGCACTGCCGGGAGGGAGATCATTCCTCTAACTACTAATAATCTGTCTGCCAAAGGCAAAATATGAAGAAGCCCAACCAATAAATCCCTAGGAGAACGAGAAAATTCGGGCAACTATAGTATTTACACCCAGCATGGAAAAAAATTCCTCGTAGGTAGGACAAACTTCATCCAATCCAAAGCGGAATACGTGGTCTTCGGGGTACCACAATTGCACCGCCGCCATCAGCATGTTCCACTCAAGAGGGCGATTGTGCCACAGGGAGACTCAACGCATGTTGAAAGCATCATAGTCGATGTTATAAAAGCACATTGCTTCCAAGGCTTCGAGGTAATTAGCAAACTCAATGCTACCAGGGAGAGCCATCTTGCAAGGCTAAGAAATAAAGGGAAAGTAAGTGAAAATGCAAAGGTGTGATGAAAACACTCCACCCTTACCCCTTTTATACTTGAGAGCCCTCACAAGATACATAATACCTGCAGAAATCGGAGGGAATCCTACCCCACAAGGTACCAAAGGCTGAAGAGGGTACCAATCAAAACTTTAAATTGATGAACTGCCGATAGGCAGGTCAGGGTGCTTGTCGATCGGCAACCCCCCCATTTTAGAAATTTCCTCTTTTGTCAAATCAGAAAACTCAATAAAAATAAATTTATATTCTCAAAAGAATTTCAAAATCCCTTTAATTTCTCCTTTTTAATCAAAAACTTTCCTTCAAAAGATTTCAAAAATATTCCTTTTTACGATCTCACCAGCAAAGTAAAAAGCGCATGTGCACGCATTCATTCATCATTAATAAAAGATAATAAAAAAACTCCATTGCATTGCATATATCTATTTTCTGTGTTACATCATTTTGCAGGAAATAAAAAGAAAAGGCAAAAAAACAAGACTCAGCCCGAACCCACATTCTCACCCACCTTTCTCTCTAAGAGCTTCCACCTCTGCGACGTGCTCTCTTCCCCCTACGGCGAGAAAATGAACCACCACTACCCAAGCCCGAGTCCTCTCTGAATGAGGCAGACGACACCAAGCAAGAAGGAATAGGAACCGCATCCCAAATATGGGCAGTCACCAAAGATATCCAATCTCTGATGTCCCTTAGCCAAGTGGCCAACACCCGGACTTAATGCATGAAAAGGAGAAATCAGTATCAAAACAGAGATGACCAAAATAGAAAAGAAAGAAAGAGAGGAAGAGAAAAGTATACAGCATGTCAGAGGACCTCCTCTGTCAAACCCAACTCCTCCGGATCCATCGCATGAGGACAGTCCAACATAGGCACCTTCACTCCATCAGCCCGCCGAATGTTGTACGAGGGGGTATGCAACCGCACAAAAGGAACCTCTGAAGTCGTCATCACCGCAGATGCCGACGGACCACCGTCGCTGTGGGAAGATCCCACCGCCCAACTCAAACCCGCCGGAGGGAAAGGTAGGGCATCATGTATATTGGTCGCCATCAACCAACTCGTCATAAAGTCCATATAGTCATACGGCACATCCGTATCGGTGTATAGAAAGTAGGACTCGCCGATCATCGTTGCGATCCTCTCATCCTCTGATAGCAGTCGATCCCGCCTCATAAATGTATAAGGTTGTGCAGGTGGCACCACCACCTCCTCCTCGGCAATCTGGAGACCCACCCTCTCCCCAAGATACCAAGAATGGCCGAACTCATGCTCCAACAAACACCTCATCCGCGCGTTCACCCCAGTCGCCCCCGCATCCTGAATGACTGTCCCCTAGGGATAAAAGGTCACCTGAAAATCTCCAAGAATGCATAAATCAATACAAGATCAGAAGGTGAAAAAACCAAGATTGAATTGGAAAGAGCCTTACCCTACCACTGGTCAGGTCATTCAAGACCTGACGCGCCGCCTCCAGAGAGAGAGATCCCTTCGACTGTCGATTGGCCTTACGCCATCGATACAATCGACAGAAGTCCCCAACAGTGTCGTCCTTCAAAGCGATCAGCGGGGTATTGCACCCAATCACCTCATAGAACCACGTCTGAATCCACAAAACAAAAAGAGACGCATAAGGAAAATGTGAATGCATGAAAGAAAAATGCGGATTCATGAAAGGAAATGAGCAAACTGAATAATACCTCAAAAAGGTACGTGGCTCTAGTAAAGGTCTGCCGGTAGCACCGACTGAATGCATCCAGAGAAGAGTAAAGGGTCGCCAAAGTCAGACTCCCCCAATAATACAAAGGGATGTTCGAAAACATCCTCAACTACGGCAAGGACCACAAAAGGACGACGTCGCAGCTCGACGCCACCACGAAACCTCCCAACACCAACAAAATGAATAACCGGGCCATCTGACTCACTTGTATCTCATCCTTCACATCAATCACCCTGCTCAGCAGAACATCCTTCAGCAGGGAAAGACAGATAGAATCCCTAGAGACTATCCTCCATATATCACCAAGTGCCGCATGCACTGCCTCCGGTCTCACCCATAAAGAGCGATCAACCTTTATTTGCTCTCCATCACAATCCATCCCCAACAGCTGATGCACGTCTATGGGAGTCATAGTCATCTCCCCGAAGCGAAAATGGAAGGTGTGGGTAGTATCCCACCACCTCTCTCCCAAAGCGCACAGGATCACTGTCGAACGAGGTGTCTCATCCAGCACCGATGCAACCGCCCAAAACCCGCTGATGATACCCCCCCAATGCACCACAGGTGGGAGATTCTCCCAGACATCCCTGAGCCCCATCGTCCCGTGGGTGCGCATGCTCTTCAAAGAAATATCAGACTGGCAAAAAGGAAAAGTCTCATCAAAAGTCAAGAAAGAAAGAAAAATCACCAAAAAGAGATAAATGCCAAAGGTCAGGTTACTTACATAACCACTGGGACTCACTCTCGAAGAGAGATGATGCGATGGATCCTGCAGCAAGGTCCTCTCATATACAACAGGCTCAAATGCATCAAAGGAGTTATCACTCCCCAAATCAAGAGGCACCCTATCCCTCCACTCCACATTCGCCTAATCATCAACGGTCAACCACTCCCGGTGGACTACAGTGCTCATAAAAGCAGCCATTTCTTGAAGATCGTAATGCTAGAACAATTTGTAGAGGAATCGCAGAGAGAGAGAGAAGGCAAAGAAGGTGTGAAAAAAATGAAAGGATTCGCCCCTTTATATAGGATGCCAAGCGCCATGCCGATCGACACTTCCCCCCACCATACTGATTAGCACTGACTTCTTACCTTCCCGAGGTAGCCCAAAAGTCTGTTCCACTGCCAAATGGAACTCCTCATACTATGCCTACTGGCACCCCTCCTTAAATTTCGTACATAAATTCTCAGAAAATACCAGAAAGCCTCGAAAAATCCTGAGAAAATTCCTAAAAATCCCAGAAAGGATTTAGAACATCTTCACCAAGAAAATTTTTCATTCCCTCAAGCGAAACCTCTATTTCCTAGAGGAATCCTCAAAAACCAAGTGAATATCCTCTCGAAGAAGCCCCGGAGGATCTCTAAGGATCGCCTGATCACTTCCCTAGTGGAGTTTTTCTTTTACAGCACAGAAATTCGTTGTTTCCCTCTGCAAGGCCTCCTAAGGAAACAAAAGCTTTCCTAGCTATCAGCTCCCCATCTCAGATCAAAATCACAAGGAACTTTCTCCAGAGAAATCAAAATCCCATCTTTATCCACTCTTAGGTTAGAATTGACCTCGGTCTTGGATCGTCACATGAGTTGGGTCAGAATTGACTTCGATCCTCAGTCGTCACCACTCTTAGGTCAGAATTGACCTCTGTCTTGGATCATCACTTGAGTTGGGTCAGAATTGACCCCGGTCCTCGATCTTCACCACTCTTAGGTCAGAATTGACCTCAGTCGTAAATCGTCACCAGAGTTAGGTCCGAAATGGCCTCGGTCCTCGATCGTCACCACTCCTAGGTCAGAATTGACCTCGGTCTTGGATCGTCACCTGAGTTAGGTTAGAATTGACCTCGGTCCTCGATCGTCACCACTCTTAGGTCAGAATTGACCTCAGTCTTGGATCGTCACCTGAGTTGGGTCAGAATTGACCCCAGTCCTCGGTCGTCACCACTATTAGGTCAGAATTGACCTCGATTATTAGATCTTCACCCTAATCCCACAGATTCGGCTTTGACCCGTAGAATTGATCATCCCCTAACACCACTTCAGGTTATCAGAATTTACCTAAACCTTTGATCGTCATTCCATCCCCATCACACTCCTTAGGTCCTCAGAATCGGCCTCGACCCTCTAAATCGGTCGTACTCCCTCAAAAGCATCATGTGGTGTCTATTCAACAGTTATCATTTGTTCCAAACTCACCCATCGAGGGGCTCTGTAGACAACCCATTATGTTACCTCCAACTCTCCTTAGGCCCCAAGTACCTCCCTTCATCACTACAAACCCAGGTCATGTCCCGAGTACTGACCTAGAAGCCATTGGTCACTCCCCGACTCAGTTTGACCAAAAATTAAATCTTTTTATCTCGACTGAGACTGAATAAATCCTCGAAGGGCACTAAATACCCTTTCTAATGGTCCATCCCTTGTACGATTCTGACTTACCATGCGAACGAACGATCCGCTTGCGTCCGAAACATGACCCAGAGGTCATCGGGTGCTCCCGGGCTCTGTTTGACCTAAGTCAACTCTTAAGCTCAACTGAAGCTGAATGAATCTTCTAAGGTCACTGAATACCCTTACCAACGGTCCATCCCGTGCGCGATTATGACTTACCATGCGCACGAATGATCCGTTTAACTCCAAGAGGTCCCCGAATGTTTCTAGGGCCCGGTTGACCAAAGTCAACTCCCCAAATCGGGTCAAACTATTTGGAATGTCGAAGTACATCTCCTAACCTTTCCAACGGTCTGCCCCATGGGCGTTTTGGACTTACCATGCGGATGAACGATCCCTTTGCGTCCGAATGATTCCCTATCCAATAGACCGACAAATGCTTTTGAGCCATATTTGACCGAAAGTCAACTCCCAAACCCGAGACCGGTCTAAGGAAATTCTAAGGTCTCTGAATTACCTTTCCAACAGTCTACCCTGTGTGCAATTCTGACCAATGGTTTGCCCTCAACAGTCGATTTCTCGAAAAGGCCTGAAACACACTGCCAAACGGCAGGTTCCAAACCGTGCCTATCGGCAAGTGCCGATAGGCAGGACCAGGTCTATGTCGATCAGCAGTGACCTAGTACTATAAAAGGAGTCCTTCACCTCATTTGCAAGGAGAGCCCAGATCTAAAAAAATTGACTCTCAACGAATCCCAGAAACCTCTCTCAAAGGCAGCGTTATTTCAACCTCCAAATCCCTTTTTTACTTCCACTTTTCATCATCCTTTTCATCAAACTTGGTGAATTATCCACTCTCCATCATCATACAAGTGCAAGGTCTGCTCTCCAACATTCAAGATCAAGCTCAATATATTCAAGAAGGTCCAGCTTTCTCAAACTCTCTCTTAAATCCTCTTAAATTCTCAATAACTTGTTTTCTTACTTAGCACTTTTATTATCTCATCTCGCACATCCTTATATACTTTTTATTTAGTATTATTGTACATCTCTTATTTTCATATAAATAAAAACCCAAAAAAATAAGAAAAGAAGGGTTTGCTCACAAATTCCAAATAGGGATTCTCACACTTTTCTCACCACTAAAACACTTTTTCTACACGTACACACACTCACAAATAAGAGATCCGCCATTTGGATTATGGGATAAACCCCACCCTCATTTTGTATGCGAACTATGTGGACTTTGATGCCTTTATAGGATACGTAGGCGTTTCGGAGTAAAACCCGAGACTCGAGTCCTTTTCTCATTTTTTCTCTTATTTTCCTATTTTTCTCTAAATCTAATCTTCTTATATTCTATATAATTTCCCTTATTGACGTATTACTCCATATGCGTTATCGTTTCATTATAATGATCAACATAGGGGTAATCACGTAAATCTTATTTTTCTAATATTATTCTTATATCTTCCTACGGATGACTCGCTTTATCTTTTCCATGATACAAGTCCAGGATTCCTATCTCTATTATATATATACACATGCACACATATCACAGGTGAAATATAAAGGAAAATAGCAAATATCCATGAGAGACCGAAAGGGCGGAATGGGTGCTTAACACCTTCTATTTTCGTAACTTATCCTCCGAACCCTTCTCAAATCATTTTGATTTCGCATGCACCAGTATGTCTTTGGATGCCATCCTTCGGGATGGCTTCCCCTTCTTCTTTTGTCTGTTTTGAGTAAAATACACTGGCGACTCTGAATCTGTCTACATCTTTTTTACACTTCATCTCAAATGACGTCGGCCGAAGCGCTCTCGAGAGGGATGCGCGGGACCCGAGGATCCTTTCCCTTCGCGCGCCCGCCCACGCGGCTAGGATCGGGGATGGCCACAACAAATGTTATGGAAGGATCTAAGGAAGTTGAAATTAAGGATAGATGTATGTGTTTTCTTTGGTTATCCCAAAGGTTATAAAGGTAGTTTATATCATATTCTTTAGGATAAGAAGGTCATTGATTACATCAATGCCCGGTTCTTGAAATAGTATTATGTAATTAACAATTTGCCTGAGTGTAAATTTATCCTATAAGATTATAAAGGAAGATCATATTACTAACGTTGCTAGACCACCCAAACAAGATGAACTACAGCCTGACATTGATAATACATTTTCTAATGGTAGTGGGAGTATTACTGATGATTAGGATAAGCGTGTCACTTATACCGAATATCAAGTAGGGTCGAATCCAAGTAGGATCATCAGGAGTCATTTTGAAAGGTTAGTATTTTAGGTGATCATTTGATATGATCCCTGGAAGACACGAATCAGGTCTCGGGAACTACAATGAGGCATTCAAAGATAAGGAATTTTGGTTTTACTTATTATTATGAATTAAGGGGACTCGATGTACTCGAATCAAGTTTTAAGGCACATAGACCTGTTGATTGGATATAACTCATCGTGCACAAGTAGGTCTACAAAGATTTTGAAAGATAGACGGATGGAAAGGTGAAAACCTTCAAGGCAAGGCGTGCGATATGGTTTACCTAAATAAGTATTATCTATGAGAAAACCTTCTCCTGGTAGCCATGCTAAAGTTTGGTAGGATTCTTTTATCATCACTACTGCATTCTTGAATGGCCATCTTAAGACATATATAGTCAAAATCAAGGATAACAAAGTGATGTAGGCTTATGACATCCATTTATGGATTGGTGGGTATTGAGATCGTATGTTACCTCAGACCCACACGTGCACCGATATAGACCTTAGACAATTAAGATAAGGGGTGTCAAAGTGAGAGACAATTATTTAAAGTGGTTTGGAACTTAATTGAGGATCCCAAATCCAGTGTCAAAGGTTGTTGTCTTCTTGACTAGATTATAAAAGAGTTCTTACAATTTAGGATACATCTTAATATTTGGTTAAAAGAGTCGGAGGTCTTGCAGCCTTTGTCAACAATCCAAGAAACCTTAGAAAGTAATTTATAGACTTTTGTAAAGGTTCTTGATTATTCATTTAGGTATCAATAAGGTATACAAAGTATTAAATAACTAAAAATGATCCAAGTTACATGTTATGCTCTTAACAATGGGATAAGAGAGTATGGAATAAATAATAGACAGTAAGGAATCCTAAAACTCACAGTTATCTATAAATATTGTACTTTTAATGTGTCCCTCACTTGTATGCAACCTTCAATATATATAAATATATTGGGCGACATTCCCTAAATGAAAAATCAACTACAAAGTATGAATCAATGAATATTAAAGCGTCTAAACAAAGTTCATGACTCCATAACATCCATAGCTCGTCAAAATCTCAATCCTATATGATTGGTGTCCCTGCGGCTGGACACCTGATATAGGAGATACAAGAGAGAAGATAATATGCAAGAAAATGGGTCAGAGCCTAATGTAAAAACAGTTTAGAATACAACAAGTGAATAAATGCTATATTCAACAATTATTATATACATGTTAGATTTATCAGACTCTCTCTTGAGATTCTCACCTCAAATGACCGTCACTTGTGTTCGCCTCCATTACTTGTGTTTGATATACATTATATACATGTGTTATTATAGTCCTATTCACATACCTACACACCCAAATGACTATCACACCCTTATTCACAAAAGTGGTTCTCAATCCTAAAATTCTATGTTCTCGAGCGACAAGTCAAAAATCCCTTATAAGGTTCATCAGGATATGATTGCCCTCATGCGCAAAACCCCCCGTCGATACCAAGTATGCTAGTTATGTAATACACATAAATTAAACAAGAAAAGGTATAAACATCGACCTATATAAAATTTGGTACGCATTTGACCAATATCATATTAGGATTTCATCATATCCCAAGTACCCATCGTATTTCTCGAATACTACCCGTACTTGTTAATCACGATTATCATCGTATTTTTATTATGTGTTTATCACTCACATAATGTCTTCCTCACTCTAATATAATTTTCCAACATTAACATAAGTCTCTCACTCCTTGTTAATGTACCAAAATTATTCAAATATAATTCCCCACCATAATTTATTAATTAATGCTTTTTAATTTCCCCCATTTATTCCCATACATAATATCACATTTTGAGTCTTAGGTATATTCTACTTCCCTACTCTAGGTCCTATTATGTTCTAATAATCATCACAAAAATTTCTAACCAATGGGATTTAATCACAAATTAAAAAAGGGAATAAATCATTTTTCTAGGGGAAGTCAATCGTTCGACTGTTTCGAGTCGATCGATCGATCAATCGATCGATCAGTTTTCTGTCCAGATTCTGCATATGTTTAGCTATGGGTTTGAACATTTTAAAGAATCAAAACCCTCATCAATCAATCCCAATCTCCTCAGTATTCATCCTAAATGTTATAACATGATATATAAATGATCTCTACTAATTAAACAACCTAAAATCATCAAGAAGGTTTGATTCAAACATGTTAATTCCCTTAAATTCCAGAAATTCATATTTTATAATTTTCTCCAAGAAACTCAGAATTTCTTCAATAAATGATTCCAATTTCGTGGATTAAAATATATCTTCAACAAAAGATTAATTCTACGTAACTCTCATTTCAAATATTCAATTAAAATCAATTAAACCCTCTTAACGTCACCAGTTCTCAATGCTCCATTGATATTCAAAATGAACCCATAATTTAGTTCTTGATTCAATCTACAAATCATCATTTCTATATCCTCTACATGTGTATATCCCATCTACATGAAATACTTATCCATTTCATCCATTTCATTTGATTTATCAATCAATTTTCAAACCCAATTACATAAGTTTCATGGATGTTTATAAATCCAAATCTAACATGGATAATATAAGCATCAATTTGAGTAATAATTACACTTGCCTCTTAGTGTAGGGCTGAACCTTTGTTAGAACCTCCTCTTCACTTTTTTCGGCGACTTTTCGGTGACTCTTCGGTGGTGGTGCAAGGTGTAGAGATGGTGGTTGTCCCGTGGTTTCCACTAGATGACTCTTCCTCTACACAAAAACCTTATCACTTTCTTTAGATGACTTATCACTCTCTCTATAAAGCCCTCACGAATGATTTGATGAAATGTACATTATGTAGAGTCTAATCCCACATATATAACAACTCTCCAAGGCTAGCTAAAAGACAAAAAAAATGTGTATATTATTCATCTTCCAAGTCAAATGACTAAAATGCCCCTTCGGAGTGTCTTTTCATCTTCCATTTGACCCGAAACCCAAAACAAACCCTCGGGTAGAGTTTTCGACCTATTTTGACCCTGTCGGACTCAACGGTGCACTCGAAATCATCATTCGAATGATTTAAAAATAAATTGCATTTTATTTCTCGACACAACTCATAAGTGCGTTCGACTTAATTTTCATTATAGTCATATTTGTAGCTCCCGACAAAAATTATTATTTTCACATATTACTTTTTATCTCTAGTAATATTAAATCCGGATTAATCCCAATTAATTTTTTTTATAAATTAATTCCAATTAATCCCCATTTAATTAGCCCATTAACTTTTAATTAATCTCATTTTAAAAGTCATTAAAATTATGGGGTATTACAAATAATAGTAACTTTTCTGAAAAGGATCTCCTAAGAATAATGATTGTCAAGGTGAGAGTGAAGAAACAGGCACTCAAGACTTAGAGAAAGAGTGGGGAGAGAATACTAGGTAGTTTGGTGTAATTTTGATAGAGTAACAATATGACTTGAGTTTTCGATATCTAATTTGACCTCACCAATGGTCCTATTTATAGGTGAACACTAGGGATGGTTTGGGAATTTTGGTTGCCAAAAATAAGAGGGAAATCTTAGAGGTACAAGGTCTACAATGTACTTTTTGTTCCTACTACAACTGTCTATCCCCTCTGACAGACAACACCTCTGTTAACCAAAGTCAAAAAGAAAATATGTCTCCTAATGGAAACAAAATATCTGATTTCGTAAATATATTTTGAAACAGTAACTTGTTGTACAAACTTTGTAAACTTAAGAGTGGCCTTAAGGACCACCATCTCTAAAACCATTTTGTAAAAAAAGTTCGTTTCTTGTGAGCACCCTTTTGGCTACTCACTTTAGTTGTGACTAAGAGTAAGCTGTGTAAGGACTTGAGTAACTCCTAAGATATCTCTACTTTTATTCTATCTATATTAAAGTTATAAGTGGTTGATCTTTCTCAATAAATCATGTTACTCAAAAACCAAGTCCAAACTCCCAAGAGATCCCAACTAGCCTATTTGAGCCCTACCTACTTAACTAGGCTACCTGTAAAAAAATTAAATATTAGTACTTTTATTTGCTAAAATAGTAACTTTCTCATAATGAAAGGTTTTTCATGGTAGACCCCCTCATCCTGGTCTTTTTTGTTCCCTCAGTCACTACTTCGACTCTCTTGCTGTAAAATAAATATTATTTGAACATTTGCTAAAGGAGTCCTTCACTGTGGACTTCCTCACTAGATTTTACATTTTAGTTGGCCTTGGTAGAGGGGTCCCTCATTTGTGGACTCCCTCGCCCAGGTATCATTTTAACTGGATTTGGCAAGGGGAAGTCCCTCATCTAAAAAATATCATCTTCGAAATTAGAAAGAGGTGGGGGAAGGGGGTCCCTCGCCCAAGCTCTAACATCTTGAATCTGAAAGGAGGTGAGGGGGTCACTAGCCACACTATCTATGGAACTGGAAGGAGGGGCTGGAGTGATCCCTCGCCTAAATGTCTTTGGAATCTAGAAGGGGGTTGAAGGGGTCCCTTGTTCAAATGCCTTTAAAATCTGGAAGGGAGGACTAGAGGCATCCCTAGCCCAAATGTCTTTAGAATCTGGAGGGGGACTCGAGGAGTAACTCGCCACACTATCTATGGAACTGGAAGGAGGGACTGGAGTGGTCCCTCGCCCAAATGTCTTTGGAATATGGAAGGGGGCTGAAGGGGTCCCTTGCCTAAATGTCTTTGGAATCTGGAAAGGATTGTTGGAGGGGTCCCTTGCCCAAGAAAACCAAAACAACCATCTACATTATCCCCTCGTGCAAAGTCATTTGTATTGGGAGTACCAAAAGGCTTTGTATGCCATAAATATAATTTTCAACTTTGAGGGACCCTAGGGTTTCTCATGCATTGACCATATGTGTTATCCTTTCATTCTAGGTTTTGAATTCTCGAGGAGCCACGTGTCAGTATGGGAACTATCATCCCATCATTTGGGTAAAAACTTATCAACCATTTGGTTTTCCCACGTGTCCCTTTATTTCCATATAAAGACCATTTTTTTAATTCAAATATTTCACTTTTTCAATTTTCTCTAGCATTCACATAGAGTTGAGATTTTCGGTGAGAAAGAACCTCCATATTTTTATTTCAAGATCTTTCTAAAAAATCACTACAAATGTCTTCATCATCGCCAAACACTTCTTCCAATGTTGCTTCCACCGTCATCCCCACTTTAATCGGTTCTTACCCATCTCAGTTACTGTCTCCATGGTGGTGGCCACTAGATCCACCACTATAAACATCGTCCAAGGTTTTCCCATTGCCAACGTCCACTAGTTCACTTTTCATGGCCAACATCACCATAGGTTCCTTAGGATTAGGTTTCTTCTTCTAAAGCCCCTGCCACCAGGGGTCCCTCGTCTGAGGGGTGAGTTTCGAACAAAGTTAAAATAGGATTTATGTTAATAAAGAACTTGATTTTGGGGATGGTGTTACTAAGGGTTCCTCATTGATGGGTATGGCTGGTGAGGGTTCCTCGACCAAAGTCTCGATATCTTAAGGGTTCTCGTTGGGGAGAACTGTTGGTGGGGGTCCCACGCTGGAACCTCCTATGGTTGGGGGTTACTCATTGGGAACTAATGATGTTGATGGTTCTTTTTTATGGCTACTTCTAGTAGGGGTTCCTCGCTGAAACCACCTATATTTTGGGGTTCCTCGTTAGGAGAAAGGACTTGGGGTTCCTCGCTAGAACCCTATTTTATTGGGGGTTCCTTATTTGGAACATCTTCTGATGAGGGTTCCTCGTCTAAACCAATAGCTGTTGGGGGTCTCTCGACTACTTATTCTCATTCTCAATATTACCAAGATTATCTACACACTCCTCAATGAAGGTATTTTGGTCTCTACCATTATGCACATTAATTTTGTACACATGATAACTTTATGGCCTCTTTACCCAACTTGAGGAGAAATCTGTTGCCAAAATTGTTGAGCAAACCTGTGTGGAGTTACGTGAGTATACTATATTTCCCATCATTCTTCCTCATTCCATTCTTAGATTTAGAGTTAATTGTGGTGATTTTCCTGATTCTAATGTTGAAATCAAAGCTTCGGGAGGTGCCCCTGAGGAGTGGGACACTTGGGTTAATTATATTCTTGTTGCTCCCTCTTATAAGGCTGTACTCGAGGGACTTGGCCTTCTCACTACAATTGATAGTTTATCATCTTGTACTATGGCTAAACGTGTCTCCACCCTCAATCTTTTGATTTCTCGTTGGAGAAGAGAGTCTCACACTTTTGACTTGTTGGGGTGAGTTTAATATTTCTGATATACCCTCGGCTAGGCCGAGGGTGTCCTCCACCCAGACGAGGGCTCAGGCCCAGGACGAATCCAATGACCACGGCTCTGTTACAGGAAGGATCATACAGGACGACCCTACAAGGGGATGACCCCTCACCATGGACCAGATGACCCTACAAGGGGATGACCTCTCACCATGGACCAGATGACCCTTCAAGGGGTCGACCCCTCAGCTTGGCACAGACGACCCTATAAGGGGCCGATCCCTCATCATGACCCAGATGACCCTTAAAGGGTCCGACCCCTCAGACGACCCTACAAAGGGCCAACCCCTCACCATGGCCCAGACGACCCTTCAAGGGGCCAACCCCTCAGCTTGGCATTGATGACCCTACAAGGGACTGACTCCTCACCATATCCCAGATGAACCTATGATGGAATGATAGTACGAGGCCCGCATCCAGCCGAGACTAATGAGAGCATCAACTTTAGCCTCGTCTTGACATCCAAGGCCGAGGGTGACATCATCACAGCGTGTGACTTGGGAGACACGTGGAACATTGCGCGTGGGACTCATATGGCACATGGACTAACCGTTATAACAATATCATCCCCTCACGTGAGGGAATATTATGTCATCATTAATTGCAAGTGGCACATCTAGGTGTCAGTAGGGGATTGGCTAGATTATCATCCACATGCACCATGCATGCTGGGCGATACACTACACCCCCCATGCCCTATATATACTGGTCACCTTCAACCTTGTAAAGGGTTCGAAAATTGAAACCCTAGCTAAAACTATGCTTGTACACATAGTAGAGAGAGTGAGCTTACGTGCATTGTATCCAAGGCCATTAGTGCCCATATTTAGTGGATCACACACTCACAGTGGATGTAGGCCTGATTGGCTGAACCACTATGCATTATTTTCTTATTTCGCTTATACTTATCCCCTTCTATCCACTTACACAAATATATATCTCTATGGCTACCATTGTTATTACTGTTTGAGCTCATCATTACTTATTTGGTGGTTCTGAATCTTAGCATCATCAGTTTGGCATCGTTTGTGGGAACGAGAAGACACCTCTTCTTTTATACACCTTGACTTCACCGAATACTCTGGTGGTGAACTAGTTCTCTCCTTCTGTGGAGCTATTTCACTATTGAAAGAGACCTATTAAGGTTCTTAATCTCATCAGTCTTTCGATCACTCATCTCTCTATAGCTCAAACACATGGCACCAGAGATGCCGCCCCCCCCCCCCCACATGATAGTGGAGTAGGACCTAGTTCCAGCCATGCACCACCTCAGTCTAAGATGGCTAATGTTGCAACCACCCTGAAGTCTTTAGAAACATGCCAACAGATTATGTAGGAGCAATTTATAGCTCTCAGCCAAAACATACTAAGACCACTAGGGGTTTCACCGGAGATGATTACTCCGGCAGCAGCTCCAGGGGAGCATGAGGCTAGGGGACCACCCCAGGCGCCACGAAAATACTTGCCACATCCACAGTGATGGAGGGGTGTTACTGACCCCCGGAGTCTACGCCTAGGGAGGCAGGGAAACCCTTTCCCTGAAGACAAATATGATGATCTGGAGGGGGAGGAGGCCCCCATAGAATTCTGGAGCCGTATGAGGTCTTTTACAATACTGTACGACCTATTCAGGAAAGTAGAAGGAAGTGTGGAAGGAAAAATCCCGACGATCACCCGAGGGGTTCTACTTTTGATCGTCTGAGCAGGGGGTAGGCCTTTGAGAGGCTGGGACAAGTAAATGACCTACGATAAAAATTGTCCCAGTCGAGAAGTATTGCGAGGTCTAGAAGGGAGGCAACAGATAGCCGACCCCACGGGGGCCAACCCCACAGACGGGATGACGGTCAGGGAGAAGTAAACAATCGACACAATCCTGCTGTAGCAGAACCCTCTATTCACCTCAAAGAGGCAGCAGGGGATAACATCGGCCAGGCCAACCCTACGAGGCCATGTAATGACTCGATCCAAAGGCTGGAGGATAAAATTTATGACATCCTGAAGAGCCGAGACCCTCTTCAGAGAAGATACTCCATAGGTTCACCCTTTGTGGAGAAGATTGTCAACTTCCCAATTCCATCTAAGTTTAAGACACCTTTGGTCACCCCAAGGTATGGCAGGAGTATCAACCCTATTGAGATGTACCAATCAATGGTAGACATATACTCTATCTCAGATGAGATGAGGTGTCGTGCCTTTTTTAGCACTCTGACTGGGGCTGCACATGTCTGGTATATGTCTCTTCCAAATAACTCCATTGAAAGATTTAAGTAGTTAGCATACCGATTTATCCATAACTTTTTCTTTGGAGTGAGGCCACAGAAGAAAACCACACACCTGCTCTATGCTAAGTAGGGGAAGAACGAGAGTCTAAGAGACTACATAGCCATATTTAACAAAGAAAAGTTAGAGGTCGAAGACTATGAGGAAAGTATAGCCATGACAGCGCTCATTGGAGGACTCCAGAAAGGGGAAGCTTTTATGGAAGCTTGCTGAAGACCCTACGAAGACGATAGCTGAATTGCTATCAACAACGATAAAGGTGATGAACGCCGAAGAGGCGATGCCCGCAAAATATGAAGATGAAAAAGGAGGCACTACTGGGGGTAAGTACCAGAAAAAGAATAAATAGGGGAAGAAGAGGTCTGTAGACGACAAATTCACTGATTACACCCCTCTGACGGTCAGATGCGAACACATTCTAAATGAGATAAAGAGTAACCGATCCTTCAAATGGCCCGAGAAGTTGAGGGTAGCCCCTTACAAGAGGAACAAAAACCTGTAGTGTGAATTTCACCAAGACCATGGCCATGTGACCGACAAGTGTTTTGCTCTGAAAGATGAAATCGAAAAAATTTTAAAAGAGGGGAACTTAAGGAAATACGTTGACAAGAGTGCCTTTTAGAGGGGCAGCGGGGACGACCCCAGAAAGAAGAGAGGCGATCCGTGCAGAAAAGATCCTCTAAACAGAAGGGATGATCCTTCGAATGATGAGGATGACCCTGACCTCCCACCGAGAGATGACCATGGCCCTGTAAAAGACTTAATATGATCTCACTCAGTGTTGGGATGATCTCTGAGGGACTAGAGGGAGGAGGATCAGAGGTTGCCGATAGGAAGGCCCATGTAGCTGAGGCCAAGGCAGCAACAAAGTTCGTACACTCGACCTCTATGGAAGCAAAGTCAGAAAAGAGGAAGAAGGTTGATATGGATACTCTCATAGTGGGTTTCTTAAGGATGGACTTCAAAGGCCTCTTATCCCCGCATGATGAACCTCTCGTCATCACTAACAGGGAACATGGATGCGAAATGCTGAGGATCTTGGTAGATGGGGGTAGTTCTGCAGATGTGATGTTCTGGCCGTGCTTTAAAGCCTTAGACCTCAGCCATGCTAGGCTCTTCCCATACCATCACCCATTGATTGGGTTCAGTGGGGAAAAATTTCATCCTCTAGGAGTGTATGAGGCCGATGTTAGAATGGGGGACGAGTGGTCGAGATGGCTCACTAAGAAGGTTAACTTTTTTGTGATGGATGAACAGGTCTTCTCAGCTTAAAACATTATATTGGGGTGAGTTTCCCTCAAGGAGTTTGAGGCCTTGTCATCCATGGTTCATCAGATGATAAAATTCCCAACCCCTTACGGGGTACGGGAAGTTTAGGGAGACCAGACGACAGCACGGGAATGTTACTTCAAACACATCAAAGAAAGAGAGGCGCACAAGAAGGCAATAACTACTTATAATATTGATACCCTAGACCCCAGGGATGAGACAAAACTGAAGAAAGGAGAAGCAGCGGAAGAGGTAGAATCCATCATCCTCAATGAGGATGAGCCGAAAAAAACCGTCCAAGTAGGCAAAGCTCTAAATATTGATATAAAAGAAGACCTCAGCAAGCTGTTAAGGAGAAGACATAATATTTTTACATGGAGTTATGCAAGTATGTCGGGAATCAGCCCCAAAATCATGTGCCACAAACTAAACGTTGTAGAGGGCGCAAAGCCGATAAGGCAAAAAAGGAGAATTTATTCTCGAGAAAAATATGAGGTCATAAGGGACGAGGTCAAGAAGCTAGAAGATGCTAAGTTTATCAGGGAGGTCATCTATCCCGAATGGCTGTCCAACGCAGTCATAGTCCTAAAAGCCCACGAAAATTAAAGGATGTGCGTAGACTTCACCGACCTCAACAAACATTGTCCCAAATACAGCTTCCATCTCCCCTACATTGATCAGATGGTAGACGCTACCGTAGGCCATGAGCTAATGAGCTTTATGGATGCCTATTCAGGTTACAACCAGATCTTCATGAGCCCTGAGGACTCACAGAAAATGGCTTTCATTATCGACAAGAGGACATACTGTTATAGGGTCATGCCCTTTGGCCTAAAGAATACGGGGGCAACGTATCAGCACCTTATGAATAAAATGTTCGAAGACCAAATTGGGAAGTCTATGGAGGTTTATGTAGATGATATGTTGACCAAGATTTTGAAGGCCGAGGATCACGTGGACGACCTCGAGAGGACCTTTAACATGATGGACAAGTACCGAATGAAGCTCAACCCGACCGAATGTGTCTTCGGTGTCGGAGCAGGGAAATTCTTAGGGTTCATCGTTAATAAAAGAGGCATTTATGCAAATCCCGAGAAGATAAAGGCCCTCCTAGAAATGAAGACCCCTAGGACAATTAAAGACGTTCAGAGGCTCACAGGACGAGTGGATGCTTTGAATAGGTTCGTATCTAGAGCCACAAACACGTGTTTACTATTCTTCAAAATTCTCATAAAGGCCTTTGAATGGAACGAAGAGTGTGACCAGGATTTCAAAGAGTTGAAGTCATACCTAGGGTCTCCCTTGCTATTGTCACGGCTAGTGCAGGGTGAACGACTACATGTATACTAGCCGTCTCAGAATCGACCATCAGCGCAGCCATTGTGAAAGACGAGGATGTGGTGTAGAAGCCTGTGTATTTCAACAGTAAGGGACTCCAAGGGTAAGAGCAAAGATACCCAAGGATGGAGAAGTTAGACTATGCCTTGATCCATGCATTAAGAAAGATAAAGTTGTACTTCCAGTCCCATACAATGGTCATCCTTACGGACTCTCCTCTTAGGCAAGTCTTGCACAAGCTAGAAAAATTGAGGAGGCTAATGGCCTGGGCTATAGAGTTGGGAGAGTTTAACATTGTATATCAACCTAGGATGGCCATTAAGGGACAAGCATTAGCAAATTTTGTGGCTGAATTTACTTGGGAAGATGATGAGGCTAAGGATGAGAGCCTCGAGAAGACAGATACTCGGCAAGACACAATTGTTGACCCATCCGCGGATAAGGCAAGCACCACTAGAGAGAAAATTGCTAAAAATGAGGACGGGATATATCTCTTTAGACAGGGATCCCTTAGTGACAGAAATATCTCAGAGGAATAAGTTTTATGGAACCTCTTCAATGACGGGTCCTCTTGTGAGAGCGAAAGTGGGGCTGGATTAATAGTATCAGTGCCCAACGTCACGGACATTGAGTACACCCTGAGGTTCAACTTCAAAGCCTCCAATAATAAGTTTGAATATGAGGCCTTGATAGCAGGCCTCTCCATGGCTAGGTCTCTTAGTGTCAACCAGATCTTGGTTCATAGTGATTCAAGACTGGTAGTGAATCAGATATTAGGAGCATACGAGGCTAAAGATGAGAGAATGGACAGATACCTTGAAAGAGTGATGTCACTATTAAATACCTTTAGAGAAGTAAAGTTGAAGAGGATACCTAGTCTTGATAATGGCCGAGCCGATGCGCTTGCTAGGCTAGCCTCAGTGACTAGGACGGATATCAGGAGGATAGTCCCAGTGGAAATATTGCTTCTAGCAACGATTGAAGATGCAGATGAAACACTTAGCTCTTGCTTAAATATTGGCAGGGAAGCTTCGTGGATGGACCCTATAATCAGATACATTAAAGAGGGGGAGATGCGAGAACAAAAACAACAAAGGATGAAGTTGAGATAAAGAGTTGCAAAATTCAATGTCATCGGAGACACCTTGTACAAAAAGGGGTTTTTGCTCAGATGTGCACCCGTCTGAGGTCCAACACATATTGCAAGATGTGCACGAGGGGTCATGTTCAAGCAACATTGGGGGACAGTCTTTAGCAAAGGGGATAGTAACCCAAGATACTAGTGGCCGACCTTGGGGAAATATGAGTGTGATAAATGTCAAAGGTTTGCCACCATCCCTCACCAACCTCATCAGCCTCTTACCTCCATCACATCCCTATGGCCATTCGCAGTATGGGGAATCGATCTAGTAGGACCCTTGTCTAGGGCCATCAATAACTATTGATACCTGATCATAGAAAATGACTATTTCTCAAAATGGGTGGATGCGGAGTCGATGGTCACGATTACCGAGCAAAATACCTTCCAGTTCATCTGGAAAAACATTATATGCAGATATGGTCTACCCAACATCCTCATCTCAAATAATGGGACTCAATTCAAGAATGTATCCCTGGAGAAATACTGTGAAAGGACGGGGGTAAAACAGTTCTTCTCTACCCTAGGACGACCTCACGCTAATGGGCAAACTAAAGTCACAAATAGAACAATCCTGTACGGGATCGAGAAGAAACTAGAGGAGGCAAAAGGAAGATGGGTTGATGAGTTGTATGCTGTACTGTGGGCCTACTGGACGACGACAAATATTCCTACCAGAGAAACCCCATTCATGCTGATATATGGCTCAGAAGACGTCATCCCCACCGAGATTGGGTTTCCTACTCACAGAGTCCAAATGTATGACCCCCGGAGAAATATGGAATAAATGAGACTTGACTTAAACTTGACCGAAGAAAGGAGGGAAGATGCTGAGATAAGGCAAGCTTCCTACCAGCAGAGGATGATCAGGTTTTAAAAATAGAGGGTCAGGCAAAGGACAATCGTTGTGCGGGACAACCCACCATTTAACCTCAAGAAAGATGAGGGGGTACTTGAAATAATTGAAAACATCATTAAGTTGGTGGAAACCACCCTCGTCTATGATGAGGTTAAATGGTGGGTACGACCCCTCATTCACCCCCAAGAAAGACGAGGGTGGACTTGAAATAATTGAAAACATCATTAAGTTGGTGAAAACCACCCTCGACTATGATGCGGTTAAATGGTGGGGATGACCCCCCATTCACCCCCAAGAAAGACAAGGGGGGACTTAAAATAATTGAAAACATCATTTAATTGGTGGAAACCACCCTCGGCTATGAAGAGGTTAAATGGTGGGGACGACCTCCCCCCCCCCCCCCCCATTCACCCTTAAGAAGTACGAGTGGGGACTTGAACATCATTAAGTTAGTGGAAACCACCCTCGGCCATGATGAGGTTAAATGGTGGGGATGACCCCCCATTCACCCTTAAGAAAGACGAGGTGGATTTGAAATAATTGAAAACATCATTTAATTGGTGGAAACCACCCTCGATTATGATGAGGGTAAATGGTGGGGACGACCCCCCATTCACCCTCAAGAAAGACAAGGGCGGACTTGAAATAATTTAAAACATCATTAAGTTGGTGGAAACCACCCTCGGCTATGATGAGGTTAAATTGTGGGGACGACCCCCCATTCACCCTCAAGAAAGACGAGGGAGACTTGAAATAATTGAAAACATCATTTAATTGGTGGAAACCACCCTCGTCTATGATGAGGTTAAATGGTGGGTACGACCCCCCTTTCACCCCCAAGAAAGACGAGGGGGGATTTGAACATAATTAAGTTGGTGGAAACCACCCTCGGCTATGATGAGGTTAAATGGTGGGGGTCTTGAAATAATTAAAAACATCATTTAATTGGTGGAAACCACCCTCGGCTATGATGAGGGTAAATGGTGGCGACGACCCGCCATTGAACCTCAAGAAAAACGAGGGGGACTTGAAATAATTGAAAACATCATTTAATTGGTGGAAACCATCCTTGGCTATAATGAGGGTAAATGGTGGGGAAAACCCCCCATTAACCCCCAAGAAAGACGAGGGGGGACTTGAAATAATTGAAAACATCATTAAGTTGGTGAAAACCACCCTCGGTTATGATGAGGGTAAATGGTGGGGACGACCCCCCATTCACCCTCAAGAAAGACGAGGGGGGCCTCATAGGATGGTTAATTCAAATATCTTAAGCTACGGCAAGCATAGAAGACATGAAGAGACATTATATTATAAATCAAGTGTTACAAATGCTTGTCCAACAAAAATAAAGTACACAAATATTTTTACAAGAAGAGGGTATTGTCTACAGGCAGCCACCCTTCTGGGCAGTATCAACAGGAAAGGTTTCAACGTCAATCAGAGGAGTTTCTGTAGTGACCAAAATAGGCCGATCCTCAAAGGTGCTGATGACTTCGATGTGTACTTGAGACTCTACATGACATCAACAAATTTTAAGATGACCCACCGATAGACCGTCTTAATTCCCCTATCCTGGTACTCAAGGCCAAAGCCCTGGAACTCGTCGGAGAGCTTATAAGCCTCCGCTGCATCGGCCTCATCTTTATTCACTGCCTCATTAAGTTCAGCCTTGAATTAGGCCCCCTGGTTGGTCAAGGCTTCTTCCTTTTCTTTGATGAGGGTGTCCTTCACATTCAGGTCGCCCTCATGCCGCTTCACGAGCTCATCCAGGACCCTTGCATGCTCAATCCTTCCACTCTTCATCTCAGTCAGGGAACTCTCCAATTCAGTCTTCAAATCGGCCTCATGCTAAATAAACCTCTCGGCCTCGTGAAACTTTTGTTGATTCTAATCCATCGACTTGGTGGCCGAGGTGAAGGCGCATACAGACTGCATAGAAAAACACATGTTAAAAGGGGACGATGGAACAGTTCATGAAATGATAAATAAAAAAGAATGAAGTCGAAAGAGGTACCTGAGCCAAAGTGTGTAGATCTTAATCATAGACCTTGGCCGAGGGAATCTTTTTTAATAATTCATAATCTGCGGCCAAGGGTGTAGAAAACATTGAAGCTTTGGCTTCCCTTAAGTTGGCTATGAGGGACGAGGGTTCAGCCTTGAGGAAAGTAAGATTCTAAGATCAATAGGAACCTATGATAGAAGAGGAGATGGTCCCCTCAGTGTGTGCTTGAGACACCTCTACCCTCGCCCTCGTCTGTGAGTCAAGTCGACAGCCCCCAGGAGCTTCAGGCTCCTTCCTTTTACGACTTTCGGCAGTCAGCTCCACTTTTGTCGGCCCCACAACCTTTGTCTTTCTCGGAGGCTACTGTGGCTCTTTACCTTTTTTCTTTCCCAGGGTAGACAGTAAAATTAGAGAAGTCATCTCCCAGAGTTGATCATATATATTTGCAGGATGACCTAAAAAGGAGACGATATATCATAAAGATACAGTGGCAAAGAGGAAACACTTGGAGAAAATTAAAAATTGAGCAAAAATCTACTCACATAATTCTGTCAGGGGTCCGACCCTCAGACCAGTTTCTTTGAGGAAGCGAGGGGTCATCAAATCTTCAAATTTGGCAAGTTCACCCTCTTTCCCTTTTTCCCCGAGGTAGTCAACAATGACCCTCTCCTCTAAGCTAAGTTCGAGGTTTGACCGTGCTCTCATAAAAGGGTTAGACCAGGACCATGGAACCCGCTGATTGTCTTCTACGGGATCATCCCCAGTGGGAAATTCTTAATCCCCGGAGATGAAGAAAAACCTCATCTTCTAGTCATGATTAGAAGTTTGAGCTGCGTGAAGAAGTTTCTTGTCGAACTTCCTAGCCCCAAAATGAAAATACCCAGGCTTCTTAGACGATGAGGTAATATTATAACATGCTATGAATAAATCATCCGAGGGATCATCGGTGAAAGTATTCTTCCAAATGGATATATAGCCGAGGATAGTCCTCCATGAATTGGGAGTAAGTTGAGAAGGAGAAATCCCAAGGGCAGATAATATGTCGACTACAACAGGGTGCAGAGGAAACCTAACACCAACCCTGGACATCTGCTCATAAACAACAACTTCCCACTCGTTCCCCTAGAAGAATCTCTCGTCTGCATTTGGGACCCTCATAATCATATTGGGTTTTATACCAAACGTGTGCCTCCACAGTAAGAGGTCATGATACCTAACAGAGGAGACATATGCCGAGGCAGTAGAAGTTTCAACTTAATCAACATCTAGATCATCACTATCATCCTCATATCCCTCGTCCCCAGATCTCTCAGCCTCAATGCTTGTCGGTGGTCCATCTAGAAAGGCCACTTGGATGGCAAGAGGGGACATGGTTGTTACAGGATAGCATCATAATGGACTGTGCCATCGGCCTATCATCTTGGGCTAAGAGTGGACGTCTCTCTCCTTCCAGAAGGCCCAGCACATGTTGGTGACGATGCTCTATCATTCATTTCTCCCTCGTATGTATGACTCTCGGCTGGACGACAATAAGACCCACATGACTCGGATGGTATTATTGTGGCTAAAGGAATGGGGAAGATGGGTCGTACCCAATTAGGTCCGGCCCCTCGTCTTCACTCATACTCCTCCTCTAAGCGTATAATCTCAGCGAAGAATTTCTCCCTCAAGGTTAGAAATTTCTCGGCTTAGTCATAAAGTCTTCTAAGCATTAAGGGGAAGACCCTACACTTAGGCAATTGGTTTAAACTAACTACAAACAATTTTACAGCTTGACCAAGTTGATTTCTAGATTAAAACCAAAGAAATAAAGGGTTTTTCTTATGAACACTCAAGAACAAGAGGAACTCAGTTCGCCGGAGATGAACGCGGGAGAACATGAAAACCTAAGAAATGTACCAAGGAAGGGCTAAACCACCACTGAAAGGTGGGGGAAGGAACTCTAAAGAGCCTAAAACCCAATGACCAGCCCTACGACCACCACAACAAGGCGGGCCTCTACGCCAAAAAGTATAAAATGCTAAGAAAAACTAGGAAAAAACACAATGCAAGAGACAAAACAAAAATAGAATCTAAAAGAGGAATCAGTGGAAGAAGAGTTACCTGAGGACGAAGATGACGACTGAATGAAGCTTGAAATGCAGAAGCAAAGGCTGAAATTGCAGAAAACGACGATTGAGTTGTTAAATAGCTAGGTAGAGAAGGACTGGGCGTGAAGAAGAAGAAAAAGAAATAATTATTCGAAAATCCCTTAAATACCTTGTTATTCGTGGGCCTAATAATCAATGCAAGACACAGCCCACGAGGAGAGGCATCATTAGGGCACGAAGCCCAAGAATGGTGTGTAGCCGCCACACTTGGGATACCTAAACAATGATGGATATATGGCAAGGTGTCCAGTAACTTGATAGATGTCACTTATCCATCTGACCACACACTTGAGAATTCCAAGGCAACATTACCCCTCAGCTATCTCAACAGACATCGATGGCTATGGGTTGGGGGTGATTGATATACCCATATATACCCTCGGCTAGGCCGAGGGCTTCCTCCACCCAGACGAGGGCTCAGGCCTAAGACGAGTCCAATGACAACGGCTCCGTTAAAAGAAGGATCAGCCAGGACGACCCTACAAGGCGTCGACTCCTCACCATGGACCAAATGACCCTATAAGGGGCCAACCCCTCACCATGGCCTAGATGACCCTTTAAGGGACCGACCCCTCAGCTTAGCACAAACAACCCTACAAGGGGCCGACCCCTCACCATGGCCCAGATGACCCTTTAAGGGGCCGACCCCTCAGCTTGGCACAGACGACCCTAAAAAGGGCCGACCCCTCACCATGCCCCAGATGACCCTACAAGGGGCCGACCTCTCACTATGGCCCAGAAGACCCTTCAAGGGGCCGACCCCTCAGCTTGGCATAGACGAACCTACAAGGGATCGACCCCTCACCATGTCCCAGACGAACCTATGATGGGACGAAAGTAGGAGGCCTGCATCCGGTTGGGCCCAATACCAGCATCAACTTTAGCCTTGGCTTGACATCCAAGGCCGAGGGTGACATCATTACAGCGCATGACTTGGGAGACACGTGGAATAGTGCACGTGGGACTCATATGGCACATGGACTAAACTGTTATAATAATATCGTCCCCTCACGTGAGGGAATATTATGTCATCATTAATTGCAAGTGGCATATGCAGGTGTCAGCAAGGGATTATCTAGATCATCATTCACATGCACCATGCATGCTTGGGGGGTACACTACACCCCCAAGCCCTATAGATACTGGTCACCTTCAACCTCGTAAAGGGATCGATAATTGTAACCCTAACTAAAACTCTGCTTACACACACAGTAGAGAGAGAGTGAGCTGATGTGCATTGTATCCAAGGCCATTAGTGCCCATATTTAGTGGATCACACATTCACAGCGGCTGTAGGCTTGATTGGATGAACCACTGTACTTTATTATCTTATTCCTCTTATACTCATCCCCCTCTATACACTTACACACATATACATCTCTATGGATGCCATTGTTATTACTGTTTGAGATCATTATCACTTATCTGATGGTGCTGAATCTTAGCATCATCAATTACCATGGGGGATGTTTGTGAGTTATTCGCCCTTCCTTTATTGGGTGGCATATTTTCACCAATGGCTATGAGGACCCCCTTGAGTAGGAGATGGTAGAAGAACTGAATTCAACCCTTTTTTATTATTCGAGGTATGTGGCTATTAATGTAACTGGTCTTACCAAGCATACTTTTACTAAATGGAGAGGTACTCATTTAAAGATTTTGAGTAGCCACCCAAGGGAGATACTTCTAGTAGAGTTCTTAAAAGTCACGATGGTCCTAATATTCACTCTCGCTAAAACTTGGATGCTTTCCTGGTTACTTTTCTGAGTATATTCTTGCTCCCAGGTAAGCCAGAAGACTTTGCTCATGAGCTTCTTTTTAGATTGGTTGTGAGGCTGGCACGAAGGAGGACTATGCCCCTTGCTGCCTTAATGCTTGGATCCCTTTATACTTGGTTAAATCATTAACGTGTAGACATTGAGAGATCTTATGGGTTCTGTGATGTCGCTAACTTTTCAAAATCCCCTATTTTGATGGCTTTTTTATTTTATCATTTATCCCATTTTGGCCCGAAAGCAAGGGCCTGTCACAGCGATGCTGCTCGCCTTATGAGGTGTCATAAGAAGGCCCCTAAGAAGCTCTAGGGTCTTTTATTGATAATTTTATAAAGTTCTATTTTCTCCCTTACAACAAATTCCCCGGTGGCACTTTTAGTTCGCTTTCTTTCTCGAGTGATGTTGGCACTTTTTATTGCCCTTGGAATGTGGATTTTGTCTCTTCTTGCCCATATATCAATGTGGTGACGTTATTATTAAGCCTCATTCATTCTTTGATCGATTTGTATTGAGTTTTATCATTCCGAGTGAGTGAGGAGATAAGTTGGTTATGAGTAGGGTATTCACACCTCTTCCTACCCCTCGAGCAGTGACCCTTCAGAGTGGTATTTAGAGGCTTGTAGGAGTTTTTCTTTTCAGGGGATGCTCCATAGAGTGAGACATTTAGGGGGATTATATGTGCCTCCTAGTGACCATTTACCTTCTTTCACCTCTTTTTGGTTCCTACTTTGGAAGCAGCAGGTTCTTCTTATTTAAAACTACATGGTCGAGCGTCCTCATGAGACCATTCCCACCAGGTATGTCGAAGCTCAGTTCTTAATAAAAAGAAGGCTAAAAGAAATTTGGCATCTCAGTACTACACCTAAGATACCTCTCAAGCAACTTGTTCCTATCCTAGTAAAGCTATTCCCTGATGAGTCCACCTATCTGAAGCAACCCGAGCCATAACCTACCAAGTCTAAAGGCCAGTCCAAGATTAAAGGAAAGAAAAAATCTTCTACTATAGGTAAAAGAAAATATCATAACATGAGCGTATCGAATTTTATCCCAGCTACTAACACTGCTCCATCTTCCCCTTCTCCTATGAAGACTAGAATCTATGAAAAAAAAGTGTAATGATACTGATGCTGTTGCTCCTTCTGTACTGAACCAGGAGTCAGATATTGATGATCTTGGAATAGAGGAAAACTATAGGAACATTTGGGAGCATGGTTATGAGGCTCTGGGATATTCCTCCCAGGAGACACTCATTACATCCATTCCAGTTACAAAAGGTACTATATCTTTATCTTCTTTACTTAGTGAAACTGACTCTCATGGTGCTTCACATGCTGGTTCCCCTTCCCACTCATTTGAAGAGGAACTAGTTGACTACAAAATAAGCCCTTCCTACGATGATGATAGTTCTTCTTTGAATGACGTGGATGGCCTGGACTTCCATAGTGAAAGCACTACTGACACTTGTGCCTTGTTATTAGTTTCAAGGGAGTCTTTTAGTGATGACGAGATGCCACATTCTCTATCAAGTACTAGATCTACTACTAAACGCCTTCTATACGGACAGACTGTGCATTTTAATGAAGTAAGTTTTTCTTTACTAAAAATTTTACTTGCATAATTTTCTTTTCTTTTCGTCATTGACTCATTTACTAATTTTTACTTGCGATTCTTTCACATGTTACTTCTGTTGAGACAAGTGGCTCTTTGCCTCGTCTAATTCCTCTTTCTCCTTTTTAGCGAGAGAATAATTCTATGCTTGGTTCCTTTGTAGGCCTTTATAGAGAGGTTCACTACTTCCTCCCCCTAATCAACATGTATCTCTTTTTTAAAAGTCTTGATATTCACGATTTACACTTATCTCGCTAAGTGTTACCTTTTGCCTTGTAGCTTTCATCTGTGCATCCTACCAGCACTATAGTCTCTTTTGTGACATCGCGTTCTATTCAGGTATCTCACTGATTTCTCTAAGTGTCTGGTTTTTCTGTGCCTTTTTAACTTATTTCTCATGTGTTCTCTATTTATTTATAGTTACAGAGGGTTGTGCCTTCCAATTTCGTAACTTCATCTTCCGCTATTTCAGCAGCAGGAACTTTTGAAGCTGAGCCCCCTCCTGACTCACTCTCAGAGGTATACATGTTATCTTGGCCCCCTTTTTTTATTTTTCCTTTAATGTTCATCCTTATGGTTCATACTTACTTTACAATTTATCGATTTTACTTCCTTAGGGCCTTGTACTTCTTGAGCTCTTTTCCACTAGAGAGACTCATACTTTTTTTGAGATTACTATTCTAGGGTAATTCCCCTGAGGGAAAATTTCTATCCCTAGGGTCTGGATCTCTATAGATGGTAGGCCTTTGGTCCACCCCATTCCTCACGGGTCAGTATTTACTGTGGCGTCCACTATTGACCCTATTTCGCAGGCTTCTTCTTCTTCTCTTCAGGTACTGGTGACTTCTTCTCCCATTTTATTTGTGATAATGGATGTTCTCAATGATTTTTTTATTAGCGGGTCACTACCACATGCCCTATTGCGCTAGTGGTCTTCTTTAGCTCTTCTTCTTTAGCGGGGGCTTAAGTATTCCTTTATCCATCTACCCATGGTTCCTTTACCTAGCTTACACTGATGAGCCATTTTTTTAATCTTCAGTTGGATTATGGAACGACTTCATCAGTGCCTCGTCCTACTACTTCTCCAGCATCCCCTGCTACAGTTGAGCCATCTTGACTAGTTATTTCTAGCGAGAGTCCTATCACAATGCCTATTCCGGTAACTATTTCCATTACGAGTCTTTACATCTTCTATATGCTTTATTTTTCATGAGGTAAGTGATTTGATAACACTTATCCCCCTTTTGTATTTACAGGCTAGTTTTACAGAGGCTTCTTTATCTCCCATGCTCGCTACAAGTGTTTCTAAGGCAACCTCTCAAGAATCACTCACATCGCCACCTAGACCGCTGCGGGGGTAATCGCTCAGATATCATGTATTTGTTATGTGAGAGTAGTTACTTCTACACCACCATTTTTACTTATATATCTCCTAATCTTATTATTAAGCCAACATAACTGAAGTCCCCCTATCTACGGGACCTGTTACGAGTTTTATTCCTGTTACTGTGGGGCCTCCGGCTAGTATCCTGGATGAAGCTATCGAGGTAAATACTTAATTTGCTATACTATTCAAATTTTCTTATACTGTGCGAATGTTTGCTAACACTCAGTTAATGATACAATTGTTCCGGTGATTATGGAACATATTGGTGAGATAATTGCGAAATAGGTCTTATATTGTCATACCCTTCTCTCCTTTCTACTTCCCCCTTTTCTTCTTGATTTTACTATGCAAGTATTCTCACCTTCACCCTCGTTTCATTATTTCTAGGCTAGTGAGGCAGCTGCTCCAATAATTGTGGAATGTACTAAAGAGATAGCCACGAGATATATATTGTATTATCATACCCTTCTCTCTTTTCTACTTCTCCTTTTTCTTCTTTCTTTTACAGTGAAAGTACACTCACCTTCACCCTTGTTTGATTACTTCCAGGTTAGTGAGGTAGTCGTTCCTGGTTCTGCGAAACGGGAGGATAGTATTGTGTTGTTCACTCCTCAGGTATTTAACTGCCATACCTAAGTTACTATTGTCTATTTAGTTACATAAACTTCCTTTTTCTAATTTTTAAAACGTACTGATATTCCTCTTTGGTATTTCTTTTGCTTAGTCTAGTATCCCCCCTCCGGTTGGTTCTTCTTGCCTGGGTGGCATCATACTCACCCCTTTGAGCTTTGGGGTAAGATTTCTATCATAAACATTTGGCTTTATTTTCTTCATTCCCTTACCTTAACATGGGTGTCTATTTTCAGGATCCTATTAGTGAATCCAATTGGGAGACTAACGATGGACATTAGAGTTTTGAAGCCACTTCTTCAGCTGGTGATGTGGATTTGGGTGGGGAATCTTCTTTCCCTCTTTGAGGTAGAATCTGCCATCTAAGTTGTGACATTGAGATGGAGGCTCTCGCAGATTTTACGAGCAGGTTATGATGCGAGGAGCTGCCCTGGAACTTCAGGACACCTACCGTCAGATTTTGGACTTGATTTTGGAGCATCATCTTGAGACGTTCACTTCTCAAAGTGTGCTTCACATTAATAGCCTTGTTATCCATATTTTTAACTTTTTGGCTACTTCTGCTTCTAAGTTGACTAGTTCTTCCACATCACTATTCTTGGACGCCATTCATGATCTGCAGAAGTTCTACCACTTTTAGATAGGTTGCACTACACCGAAAACAACAATTTGGCACACTTTAAAAAAGTGCCAAAATTTGGCACTATTTAAAAGTGTGTCAGAATTGAGCACACTTAACTAAAATATGTAATACCCAAAAAAAATACTAATGCCATTTTTATTCTCCCGCTCGATCCTCTATCCCATTTTCATAGGTCCCCCGCTCTCTACTCACAGGTCTCCCCCTCTCTCTCGCTCTTATTATCATATGATTGTTGAATTTTTACGTACGCCTCTTAACAAGATTATCTGATTTTTCTTCAGATCACAATATTTTTTCAACATTGTTAAACATTATATCAAATCGAAAGTTAAATAGATTATTGGCCGAACATTCATCCGGGTTGATTTGCCCTTTTTGGATGGACTAACATCAAACATTAATACTGTTGCTGTTGTTTTGGCCAGACTGATTGTTGGTTTGTTTCTTGCCGAACTGTTATTTTTTTACTTTCCCTCTCTCAATCTTTGTCTTTAACTTGGTTCGCTCATACTAGTTCTTGAATATTTGTTCTGGCTTGCCGCTACCAGTTCTTGAGAATTTTTTTTGCACTGATTGGTTTGATAAACACGCTAACCGGATCTCCTATAAAACAAGTTGCTATGATCTTATTAAGTGGAGGCAAATGGATGCTCCGGTAAGGAAGTGTATGTTTGTTTTTGGAGTTTAGTATGGATTTTAATTTTTGAAATTTATTGATCAGTGAATTGAATTTTTTAGATGATAAATGTATGTGTGTGTGCGTGTGTTATGTTTAAAAATACGTGTGTGTGTATGTTGGACTTGTGATTATGAAATTTAGGGGAAATCGTGTGTGTGTGTGTGTGAGAGAGAGAGAGAGAGAGAGAGAGAGACTTGTGATTACATATTTTATGAAATTTAGGGAAAACGTGTGTGTGCATGTGGGAAAAACGTGTGTGTATGAAATTTATGAAATTGAATGGAAAGTGTGTTCTTGTGTGACTTGTGATTACATATTTTAGGGATGAATAGATATGTGCGTGCGTGTGTGTGTGTGTTAGTTGTGATTATGCGTGTGTGTATGAGAAAGATTTTCGATCACAAAAGTTAAGCATATGTTTTCCTAGTGTGCTTGTCACTTGTGATTCCAATGTTAAGAGGAAATATTTAAGCATCTGAAACATTTGTAATGCATAGGGACAACGTGTAGGTTGTGATTAAAAATTTGAGGGAAAGTGTGTGCGTGAATTAGGGATAAGAAGTTGTCGTTTGTTTACTTAGGCCTGTGCGTGACTACAATGTTACAAAAAGTGTGTGCATTTGTGTGTGTGAGGGCATTTGTGATGATGAAATATAGGGATAAATATTTATCGAGCATGAGCCTGTACGATCTTATATATAAACCAAGTTCATGATTTCTTTTTATTCAATCTTCAATCTGGTTAATTTATACCAATTCTTGAATTTTTTTCTTCTACTCTAAAATATATGTACTGATTTAGCTTGTTGATTTGATATGTACTCGTCAAGATCTAATTTTGGTACCTCCGTCACGCAGTTCTAGTCTTGTTTTTTGATCGATCTTATACTGACTAGCCTGTTCTAATGTGGTAGTTTCTTTTGATTTCGTTCTCTCTTATTGGTTTACTGATTGAACCGGACTGGATATGCTACAAACATTTCCACTCTCATTCTCTCTTTGTAATCACAACCAGTGCGTGTTCTGGCCAATTCTTTAGGTAAACCATAGGTACTCTTTTATGCCTAAAACCTATGTTTAGTGTGTGTGTACATTTTGCATTATCTACTTTAATTTATGTTGTTTATGTATAAAATCTTCATTTAAACTAGGTATAAACCCGCGCGATGCGCGGGCTAGGTAATTCTGATAGTCATTTCAAACGTAAAGTGCAAGCTGAATGTCTTCTTAAATTGTCAATTTCTTTGGTTTATGCGTGCTTAGAACACAAAAGTGAAAAATAACTTATTTGTTCTAATCTAGTCAAATTTTAGCAAGAATATAAAACACCCAATAAAATCAAATTTAAATATTGATTAACTCACTAAATTAGAAACCAATAAACATAACCATAACTTTCTCACTCTTTTCGAATACCCTTTTTAACTACACCAAAATACATTAGTACATTAGCTAAAAAAATTCTCATATTATACACTAGAAAATTAAGAAAATGATTATTTCTCAAATAGTTCCAAATTAACAAAATACTTGTTTGTACCATGAAAGACTATAATTTTTGACATGCTTCAAGACCACCATAAAGTTCCATCACCGTGAGCTTCCTCAACTAAAAGGAAGAATACTAATGAATTGAGCACAATTTCACCATATGCATTTGAAAAAAAAAACTCTATGTTGGTATAATGTAAATTTCAAAAAGTTCATGTCCAAACAATGTTCAAAAGGCAAATGTTTCAATAGTTGATGATTGCAAATGTTTCAGTAGTTGATCAACTGTAAAATGATGCATCCTATTTTTAATACCATAAAGGTTCAATCAACTTAAGACATTTAAGTGTTAGAAGGAAATGATAATTGAGGGTGAAAATATTACAAATAGAATCAATAGTGGCCAAAGGAATATTTGTAGAAAAAAATAATAATTCAGGTGAATATTTCATAATTTGTCCTATGTTATTAAACACAAATTTTAAAGAGTGAGAAAACAAACAGTAACTGATTTAAAACACTTAAAACAGTGTCTCTCAACTGTCACATCTCTCAGCCCCATTTATCTAAATCTTCACAGCAAAAACACTCCATTTTCCCAATTTTTCCCTTTGAACGAAACTTAATAACAAAGGAAAAAATGAAGTGCTACAGAAGTAAAACATCATATTTTTATTGTTTACACCAGAAAAGTAATATAGTTAAAGAGAGAGACGCTTTCATCTAAGCCTCCTCAACTGGACGTTGTCTATGTTGTATTAGGCAGATATAAGAATTCACAAGATCTAGTTCAACATCTTAGCTACGTAACAACCTATGTATAAGTCCTAGGTTTTTATATTCTTTCAATACTCAACGCACACTTTCATTAAACCATACATGACATCGAGATCAAACTGACAAACAAAATGTAGACAAAAATACATTACAGTTGAAAATCACAATTCCATGCATTGTCTTGCTAAAACAAAGAAACTGAACCCCATTACAATCTGACAAAGTTGCAGTTAGAGTTGCTCGATCAAATTGGGAAACACCCAAATCACACATTCTTTTGAAATACTCAAAATGCACCTCAAACTTCCCATACCCTATGAAACCAAATATCAAAGAGTTCTAACAATCAGTGTCTCTAAGGGACATTTTATCAAACAACTTAGCTGCATCTGATAAATGTCCACATTTTTCATTCATAGATAGGAGATAGTTCCAAACAACAATTACAGTTCTAAAATCAGTTTCATTTGAGGGGTAAATGTATTCAGATTTTTTTATTATTGAGGCATGGATTGAAGAACCTATATAGAAATAGCCTTATTTTCCACATATGGAGAGAAGGAGGCTTACGTCTACATGGTTGGGGACAAAAGTTGAAGCTTTGGAAGATGGGTTTGAGGTTTTGAAAGGGGAGATAAGATAGGAGGACCATTAAATAAAACATAGGTAGAGGAAAGGATGAATGGAGAGAGAGGGAAAGAGAGAAATGAGAAATGATACTTCCGTTTCCAATTATCTTTACATCTTCCATTAACATGTATGGAGCTGGACATTATTTACTACACTATACTTACTGGCGAGGTAATGGAGGAGATGAAGAATTGGAAATAGAATTTGTAAAGAACAAAGGAGATACAGGTCGTGTGATTGAAGATTGAATATGACTCCTATGACACGTGGATATCTTCCCTGTTGAGGACTCTAAATGCTTTGTACAACATTATAGAGTACTATAGAGATGTGTGAATGTGTATATATAAACATATATAATTTTAATCTTTGTGCGTGTGTGTGTATGTATGACTATCTTCGTGCAAAATTTACCCTCTTTTATGGCTCATTAATTGAAGATCAATGTATGTGTGTGAATATATATATATATATATATATATATATATATATATATGTACATTTTGAGTTATCTGCTTTAATTTCTGTTGTTTATGCATACAAACTAATTTGAATGTCCAAACACTGTACAATAAAAAAACCAATGACACAACTTGACCCATTGACTATTCTATCAAGAAATCTTATGTTGAAAACAATTATATCTGGAGTTCAGTATGATTTTTTGATGGTATAATCACATGAAAATTGTAACCTCGGAAGAGATGTTGTGCAATTCAGATATAAGAGTATGCTAGGGTGATTATAGTCTTATTATTTGTCTATTCTTTGTTAGATGATCATTAAATTGTTCGGATACTAGGGTCTGCATCCAAAAAGGTGTGCTGATTTATGTAAATATTGTATCTAGAATTTCATTATCGAGTAGATAGTGTAGATCTATAGAACACTAGCACTTGAATACACATTTGTTAGATATAATTATTGATGGGAAATTGCTTACTTATGCTCTAGAGGATGATGTGAAAGACATGTTTTTAGAACTTGATATTGGGTACTCAACCATTATATATAATCTTTCTTGATTACGTTTATGCCCATTTTATATACATACCAATTGTTGTACTCAGACATTATTTATAAGCTTTCTTGATTATGTTTCTTCTTCGAGGCATATGCGTCCTTTTATATAATCTTTATTGATTATTTTCTTTGATGTAAACTATAAGGTAAAAAATATCCATGGGTCACTTCTGAAGAAACATATCCTACATTATTCTGATTAATTATTTGAAGGTCAAATTTTATGTCGAAAAGTTTTAAATTTACCCTAAAGGTTTACTAAGCTCTATTGTTGACATTAAACTGATTTTCCAGTTTAATGAAATCACAGTTATAGTAAGTTATTTGTACTAATTAATTCTAATATCTTAGGTATGATGAGAAGAGATGGATCTCTAGACACGAAAAAACAAAATCACCTTCAAATGAGAGAGAAGAGAAGGTTCCAATTCAAAGTCATTGCAATTAAATTTTCCTACTTGACAGGTAGTCACACAAACATATCTTTTACCTTCTCTTCTTTTCTTTCTTCACCCTTCTCCTTTTGGTGTTTGCCAAATCAGAAATATACATAGATCCACTTAGTTGCATGTACTTAAATAAGTTAGATATACCAATTCCACCTACACAGATCTTAGTTGAATTTACTAATTCTTTCATTTAGACTCTATTTGCATGATCTCAAAATGCATGATAGAAAAATTTACATATTTCATTCGTTGTACATAGGAAAGTGTGTTAAATTGTCACTATTATTCACAAACAAGTCGTTAAAAGGGTGAAAACCCAAATCAACCCCCAAACAGACCCGTAAGAGGCACTAACATCTCACACGAGATCAATGTAACTCATAGAAACTAACCGTGTATTCATGGGACTCTCACTTTGATAATATGATGATAATTTGAAAATACTTAGATTACGCTTAAAAACGAGCCGTTAAAGGGTGAAAACCTAAACCAACCCCCAAATGGCCCCGTAAGAGGCATGAACACCTCCCGCGGGACCAATGTTACTTGCAGAAACTGACAGTGTAGTCACGGGTCTCTCAATCTGTGAATATGCCAATAATTTGAAAATATCTAGATTAGGTTTAAAAACAGGCCGGTAGAGGCTGAAAATTAAAACCGGCCCTCAAACAACCCTGTAAGAGGCACTATCACCTCGCACGTGACCAACATAACTTCTAGGAAGTGACCGCGTAGCCATGGGTCTCCTGATTAGAGAATATGATGATATTCTAAAAATATTTAGATTAGGCTTAAAAACATGTCGTTAGAGGGTAAAACCAAAACCAGCCCTCAAACGGTCCCGTAAGAAGCATTAATACCTCGCAAGGGACCAATATAACTTGTAGAAATTGACCGCATAGTCACGAATCTCCCATATTGATAATATTAGGATGATTTGAAAATATCTAGATTAGGCTTAAAAATAATCCGTTAAAGGGTGAAAACCCAAACCATCCCCCAAAGAGCCCCGTAAGAGTCATTAACACCTCGCACGGGACCAATTTAACTCGTAGAAACTGATCGCATAGTCATGGAACTCTCAATTTGAGAATATGATGATAATTTGAAAATATCTAGATTACGGTTAAAAACTATCCATTAAAGGGTGAAAACCCAAACCAATCCCCAAATGGCCCTATAAGAGGCATGGGCACCTCCTACGGGACCAATGTAACTTGTAGGAACTCACAGTGTAGTCACAGGTCTCTCGATTTATGAATATGCCGATAATTTGAAAATATCTAGATTAGGTTTTAAAACATGCCGTTAGAGGGTGAAAATCAAAACCTTCCCTCAAATGACCCCATAAGAGGCACCAACACCTTGCGCGGGACCAATGTAACTTGTAGTAACTGACAACGTAGTCACGAGTCTCCCGGTTTAACAATATGATGATAATTTAATATATTTAGATTAGGCTTAAAAACATGCTGTCAGAGGGTGAAAACTTAAACCATCCCTCAAACGGTCCCATAAGAGGCACTAATATCTCGCACGAGACCAAATAACTCGTAAAAATTGACCGCGTAGTCACGACTCTCCCGATTTGGGAATATGAGGATAATTTAAAAATATCTAGATTAGTCTTAAAAATAAGCCATTAAAGCGTGAAAACCCAAACAATCCACCAAACAACCCTCTTTGAGGCACTAACACCTCAAACGGGACCAATGTAACTCGTAGAAACTGACTGCGCAGTCATGGGACTCTCTATTTGAGAATATGATGATAATTTGAAAATATCTAGATTACGATTAAAAACTAGCCATTAAAGGGTGAAAACCCAAACCAACCCCCAAATTGCCCTGTAAGAGGCATGGACACCTCCTATGGGACCAATGTAACTTGTAGGAACTGACAGTGTAGTCACGGGTCTCTCGGTTTGTGAATATGCTGATAATTTGAAAATATCTAGATTAGGTTTTAAAACGTGTCGTTAGAGGGTGAAAATCAAAATCTACCCTCAAACGACATCATAAGAGGCACTAACACCTTGCACGCGATCAATGTAACTTGTAGTAACTGACAACGTAGTCACGAGTCTCCCGATTTAACAATACGATGATAATTTAATATATTTAGATTAGGTTTAAAAACATGCTGTCAGAGGGTAAAAACTTAAACCATCCTTCAAACGGTCCCATAAGAGGCACTAATATCTCGCACGAGACCAAATAACTTGTAAAAATTGACCGCGTAGTCACGACTCTCCCGATTTGGGAATATGAGGATAATTTAAAAATATCTAGATTAGTCTTAAAAATAAGCCATTAAAGCGTGAAAACCCAAACCATCCACCAAACAACCCTGTTTGAGGCACTAACACCTCGAACGGGACCAATGTAACTCGTAAAAACTGACTGCGTAGTCATTGGACTCTCAGTTTGAGAATATGACCTTAATTTGAAAATATCTAGATTATGCTTAAAAATTAGTTGTTAAAGGGTGACAACCCAAACTAACCCCGTAAGAGGCATGGACACCTCCTATGGGACTAATGTAACTTTTAGGAACTGACTATGTAGTCACATGTCTCTCGATTTGTGAATATGTTGATAAATTGAAAATATATGAATTAGGTTTAAAAACATGTCGTTAAAGCGTAAAAACCTAAACCAGCCCTCAAATGACCCCATAAGAGGCACCAATACCTCGCACGGGACCAAAGTAACTCGTAGGAACTGATCTCCTTATCACAAGTATCTCTATTTTAGAATATGATGATAATTTGAAAATATTTAGATTAGGCTAAAAACATAAGCCGTTTGAGGGTGAAAACCTAAACCAGTCCTCAAAGGGTCCCATGAGAGGCACTAATACCTCGCACGGGACCAATGTAACTTGTTGCAATTGACCGCGTAGTCATGGGCCTCTTAGATTGAGAATATGATGATAATTTTAAAATATCTAGACTAGGCTTAAAAATAAGCCTCTAAAGGGTGCAAACCCAAACCAGCCCCCAAACAGCCCCGTAAAAGGCACTAATACCTCGCACGGGACCAATCTAACTCGTAAAAACTGACCACATAGTCATGGGACTCAAAGTTTGAGAATATGATGCTAATTTGAAAATATTTAGATTACGCTTAAAAACTAGCCGTTAAAGGGTGAAAACCCAAACCAACCCCCAAATGGCCACGTTAGAGGCATGGACACCTCCCACGAGACCAATGTAAGTTGTAGGAACTGGATATGTAGTCATAGGTCTCTCGACTTTTGAATATGTCGGTAATTTGAAGATATCTAGATTAGGTTTAAAAACATGGTGTTAAATGGTCAAAACCTAAACCACCCCTCAAACGACCCAGTGAGAGGCACCAACACCTCGAACATGACCAAAGTAACTCGTAGGAACTGACTGCGTAGTCACGGGTCTCCCAGTTTTAGAATATGACGATAATTTGAAAATATTTATATTAGGCTTAAAAATAAGCCATTTGAGGGTGAAAGCCTAAACCATCCCTCAAACGGTCCCGTAAGAGGCATTAATACCTCGCAACGGACCAATATATCTTATAGGAATTGACCGCGTAATCATGGGCCTCCCAATTTGAGAATATGATGATAGTTTGAAAATATCTAGATTAGGCTTAAAAAGAAGCCGCTAAAGGGTGAAAACCCAAACAGTCCCGTGAGAGGCACTAACAGCTCGCACGGAACCAATGAAACTCACGGAAACTGATCACGTAGTCACGACACTCTTAGTTTGAGAATATGACGATAATTTGAAAATATCTAGATTACGCTTAAAAACTAGCCGTTAAAGGGCGAAAACCCAAACCAAGCCCCAAATGGCCCCGTCAGAGGCATGGACACTTCCCATGAGACCAATGTAACTTATAGGAACTGACTGCATAGTCATAGGTCTCTCAATTTTTGAATATGATGATAATTTGAAAATATCTAGATTAGGTTTAAAAACATGTCGTTAAAGGGTGAAAACCTATACCAACCCTCGAATTACCTCGTAAGAGGCACCAACACCTCGTTTGGGACCAAAGTAACTCATAGGAACTCACCGCCTTGTCAAGGGTCTCCTAGTTTTAAAATATAACGATAATTTTAAAGTATTTGGATTAGGCTAAAAAATAAGCCGTTTGAGGGTGAAAATCTAAAGTAGCCCTCAAACGGTCCCATAAGAGGGACTAATACTTCGCACGGGACCAATATATCTTATAGGAACTAATTGCATAGTCATGGGTCTCTCGGTTTGAGAATATGATGATAATATGAAAATATCTAGATTAGGCTAAAAAATAAACTGTTAAAGGGTGAAAACCCAAACCAGACCCCAAATAGCCTCGTAAGAGGCACTAACACCTCCCACGGGACCATTGTTACTTGTAGAAACTGACCGTGTAGTAACGAAACTCTCTGTTTTAGAATATGATGATGATAATTTGGAAATATCTAGATTATGCTTAAAACTAGTCGTTAAAGGGTAAAAACACAAACCAACCCCCAAATAGCCCCGTAAGAAGCATGAATACCTCCCACGAGATCAATGTAACTTGTAGGAACTAACTGCGTAGTCACGGGTCTCTCAATTTTGAATACGCCGATTATTTGAAAATATCTAGTTTAGGTTTAAAAACATGTCGTTAAAGGGTAAAAACCTAAACCATCCCTCAAATGACCCCTTAAGAGGCACCAACACCTCACACGGGACCAATGTAACTCGTAGGAACTAACTGCCTTGTCACGAGTCTCTTGGTTTGAGAATATGATTATGGAGGGGGGTTTCCCCACATGGATGATTAACTCAGCCAAGTGAATTGATCAACCTCAGATAAAGATGCCCCACAAACAAACTTCGAAAATCCTCCAAGCAAGTAGCTCGCAGGACCCACCTCGAAGGCTCCTCAGAAGTAAATAGCTTGCAAATCTTTACCCCAAAGAGCCTCAAACCGACCTGGCTCGAAGAACAAAGGTCACCCAAATGGCAATACTTTTTAATAATAAGTAGAATGTTGTATTATGTACTTTATCTTATGAATGTATATGTTAAGCGGGATCGATTGGTACCCACAAGGGACCATGCCTGGCAGGGCATGGGAGAGCTTTCATGCTCTATCAAGCTATCTCCTCCGGGGAACTTCGGGCGAACATGGTTCGAAGGATTGAGAATAAGGCAACGTTGGGAGTTATTACCAACCCTCTTGGCACACTTGGAAAAAACTTCACCCACGACAAATGTCACTCGAGCCCACTAATTGCTTACGTATTCGAGTGAACCTCCTCAAGTAATTAGATCCCCCTAGTACTTTCACCCTCGAGGTCACCTCCTCGAGATACCTCGGGCATCAGCCTATCTGACTGACGTGACTAGATACCAAACAATAGCCACTATTTGAACCACTTCCTGAGGTCATAACGCCTGATATTTAGGAACTCAAGAATATAGCACTCAAGTGCCTTTATCCTTAGGATGGCAGGTCTAGTTCACCAAATCTAACTGTGTAGCCATCCTAGAGTAAGCCCCAAGATGACAAGTCATATCCTTCATAAATGACTGAAGTGGTTCCAACCAATAGAATGCTTTCCCGCCAAAACTAACAGATCCCATGCATTAAATGTAGTATCTCATGCATTTAATGCACTAAGCTAAAGGGATTAAGGGCATACTGAGTCTAGAAACCTCTCCCTCCATATAAATATGAATAAAAAAAATAGATGAAAGAGAGAGAATCCAGAACCTGGAATCACTGCCCAAATTTCCCCACACCCGAGAGCCCTCGAGAAGAGCATTAACTCTCATATACATTATGATCACCCATCATTTGGCATTAACTGGGCCTAAAGTTCCTGCCACGTCTTTATTGTACCTAGAGTGATTGTTCTTTCTCCTTCCCACCACGCTACCTGCTGGTCCGATTCATTTATTGCATTTTCTATATGTGGTTCATGTTAATATGTTCTTTAGTGCAACTCTGAATAATCCAAAACTGCTTTATCTCTGATTCACCTGTGGCTCTAACCTGTGCTCTATATCTAATAGTGTTAGTCCTGATCTTGATAGGGGGTTGCGCCTCACTTAATACTAATAGTATTTGAAGAACCCACATCTTACATTTGGCGACTCTACTGGGGAGGTATTCTCTTTTGAAAAGATGTTAGAGAATAACACAATTAGAAACTTTGATTTCGATGCCATACAACGTGAAGAAGAGGAAAATAACGTTACATTACCTGAAGCGGGGGGAACGACTAGGATAGGACCTAGTGCGCCTAGCGCTAGTATCACAGAGATAATGGTCGGACAAGGGAGAGTGTAGATACCCCATTCTATTACCCCTTAAACTCCCCTTAGGTCCTTAGCACCTCCCTTCTTCACTATAAACATAGACCAATACCCCGAGTACAAACCTAGAAGCCGTCGGGCACTCCCAGGCTCCGTTTGACTAAGAGTCAAAGTCTTCAGCTTGACTGAGACTGAATGAATCTTTGAAGGGACCTGAAACCCCTTTTTAACGGTCCATCCTGTGCAGAATTCTTACTTACCATGCGGATGAACAACCCATTTTCCCCAAAAACTCAATCAGGAGGCCACCGGGCGCTCCCGGGCTCTGTTTGACCTAAGTCAACTCTTCAACTCGATCGAGGCTGAATAAATCTTCAAAGGAAACTAAAATCCCTTTCCAAAGGTTCACCCCGTGCACGATTCTGACTTACGGTACGAACGAACGATCTGTTTTGCTTTGAAAGGCCACTGAATGTTTCCAGGGCCCGGTTGACCAAAGTCAACTCCCCGAACAGGATCAAACTCTTTGGAATGTCGAATTAAATCTCCAAAACTTTCCAACGGTCCACCCTTGCACGATTCAGATTTACCATATGGACGAATGATCCATTTGCGTCCGACGATTCCCCATCCAATGGATGGACGAATGCTTTCGAGCCATATTTGACCCAAAGTCAACTCCTGAACCCTAGAGCGGTCCAAAGGAATTTCAAAGGTCTATGAATTACCTTTCCAATAGTCATCCCCGTTCATGATTCGAATCAACGATTTTCACTCTGCGCCCGATTTTTTGAAAAGGCCTGAAAGACACTGCCAAACATGCAGGTCCCAGACCCTACCTATCGGCAATGTGCCTAAACGCACCTGCCGATTGGCAGGACCAGGGCTATACCGATTGGCAATGACCTGGGCCTATAAAAATAAGGCCTTGACCTCATTACAAAAGAGCCCAGATCAGAAGCATATCACTCTCAGCAAATCCAGAAAACCTCTCTCGAAGTCAGTGCGATTTCCACATCAAAATCCCTTTCTAACCTTCACTTTTCATCACCCTTTTCATCAAACTTGGTGAATTAACCACTCTCCATCATCATCTAAGTGCAAGGGCTGCTATCCAACATTCAAGATCAAGCTCAAGATCTTCAAGAAGGTCCAATTTTCTCAATTCTCTCCTTAAATTCTCATAAATTCGCATTAACTTGTTTTATTACTTAGCACTTTTATTCTCTCATCTCACATATCCTAATATACTTTTTATTTAGTATTATTGCACATCTCTTATTTTCATACAAATAAAAAACCCAAAAACAAGAAAAAGTGGGTTTCCTCATAAATTCCAAACGGTAATTCTCACACTTTTCTCACGACTAAAACACTTTTTCTACACACACACACACACACACACAAAACTAAGAGAAGTCCCCGACTGGATTTATGGGATAAACCCCACCCCTCATTTTTCATGCGAACTACATGGACCTTGATGCCTCTATAGGCTACGTAGGCATCTCAGGGTAAAATCCGAGATTCGAGTCCTATTTTTACTTTTTCTCTCATCTCCTATTTTGTCTAAATTCAATTCTCCTAGATTACATATATTTGTCCTTACTCGCGTATTATTCCACATGCATTGTCGTTCCATTGTAACGATCAACATAAGGATAATCTCGTAAATCCTATTTTCTAATATTTTTATACCTTCCTACGGATGACTCGCTTTACCTCTTCCATGGTACAAACCGATAATTCCTATCTCCACTATATATACACAAGCACACATATCACGGGGAAAATAAAGGAAAATAGCAAAAACCCCATGAGAGACCGTAAGGGAGGAATGGGTTCCTAACACCTTCCCATTTCGTAACTTATCCTCCGGACCTTTTTTGAATCATTTTGATTTCGTATGCATTAGTATGTCTTTGGATGTTGTCCTTCGGGATGGCTCCCTTTGTTTTGTCTGTTTTGAGTAAAATAGACTCGCGACTCTATCTCTCAACATTTTTCACCTCACCTAAATGACGCTGGCCGAAGTGCTCCCGAGAGGGATGCGCGGGACCTAGGATCCTCCCTCATGCCGCCCGCTCGCCATAAGGATCGGGGATGGCCACAATGGCGACTCTACTGGGGATTATACGAGGGCTAGACTCTATTTACATGGGTTTATATTTCCCCCTATTTGCATGTTCCCCTTTATGACTCATGTGTACCCCATGCTTATGCTTCTATTCACACACTTGTAGAAAATTCTCCTTGTACACTTCGCACCACGTGCACCTAGGGTCACATATATCCACATGTTTCAAGAATCACCCATCCATACTTGGTGTACCATTGGTACTTGTACTTTGCTCCCTGTTTGGCATAATCAAGAAATACATTCTCGTAAGATACTAATAAAAGAATGATGCATGATTCACACGACATAACCAAAGAGCATTGTGATTGACCAAATTTTACCCAGTAACAGGAGGGTCACTTTGTGATGGGCGATGGTCCGGCAGGGCACAGTTATCCTAAGCGATATGACTCTCACCTTCCATTGTCCAAGTACCTTCAACGTATATCGAACGGTTCCCCCGCACTGTACTGCTTGACCGATGTCATGACGGGAGGTATATCGCAGGGAACTCATTTACGTATGTTGAGTATATCAAATTCTCTCTCACACGTACCCACGAGGTATATAGTGAGACAATTAAGTACACTCAGGTATATCAAATGGCTTGTCCACACGTATCGATTGCCCGCAAAAGCAAGACGTATATCATGGAAGTCACGCCAAAGGGGGAAACCCTTTCCGATTCACCCAACCAACTGGATACCCGCGTATAGGTGTCAAGCCTAGGACACACATATAAGATTTCAGGTTTCAACCCAAAACTCTATTTAAATTCAAAGTCAGCCTGCCGCCTGAATTCTCATGCATTTTTAAAACGGGCCCCTGTACGTGAGCCTGGTCACAAGTCCAGCCATAGCTTTGCATATATTACAAACCCAATTTTTCCAGGTCCCGTATGACATTTCTTTTTTCATTTAGGAGAATTAATACAAGTGAAAACATAATAATTGTAATAATCATGCTAAGACCGTTTCTCCTTTCTTTATCAAAAAAATAAAAAATTCTCCTCTCTTTATCAAAAAGCCAAAAATATTTTGTCTTCCAATCTCAAAAAGAAAAAAGAAAAAAATGTCAAAAATATTTTCATCCTTTTTTTCCTCAAAATAAATCCCATTTTTGCGCCTTCTCAAGTCGATCGCAAGCCCTTGGCCTGGCTCCTTATTGGCTTCGGTCTTGAGTCAAATCACCCCGGAGTTCCGTTCGTTTCCCTATTACTTCTTTCGAGTCCGGTATCCATTCTCTTTCCATGGAGAACACAGATCAAGTCCCCGTCGTGCAGTCAGATCTAACGGCAGTCCTAGCTCAACTTGTGTCCAAGATTGACAACCTCCAAACTGAGGTCCGAGATATGCAACGAAGCCATGTTCCTATTCCTCAAGAGCCCGAGGCCCTATTTTCTAGTGCTATGGGTCCACCCGAGCCTATCTAGGTTCCTGAAGAGTATCAGCACGCTCCACGTGCCCCTCCTGCTAATGGGTCGCTGCTTGCCCAGCTTCCGATGTCGAATTTTGCCCAGCATGGGGCTAACTTGCCTATGATCATTGATCCTAAGGAAGAAGGGCTGAACAAAGTCCAAGAGGACCTCAAGATGCTCAACAAGAAGTTTGACCAAGTCAAAATCTTGGGGAATTACATGGACTACACCCACATGTATCCTTATCCTAAAGAGAGGTTACCTGAGAAGTTCAAGATGCCAAATATCAAGAAATTTGGGGGAAGTGGACCCCCAATTGTTCATCTCAGCAGCTATCACTGTTCTATGACTCTGCAAGGGGCTTTAGAAGAAGTGATGGCCCAAATGTTTCAGCAAACTTTGAAGGATAGCACCCTCAGATGGTTTTTGTCTCTCGAAAAGTCTAGAATTCGTAGCTGGGAGGATGTAGCCTGAGAATTCATGTCGCAGTACAAATACAACGAAGAGCTTGAGGTCACCCGCCGTGATTTAGAGCTGATCAAACAAAAATCTAGGGAATCAGTCAGTAACTTCATAGCCCGATGGAGGGAAAAAGAAACAACCATGACCAATCGGCCTTTCGAGGAAGAACAAGTCAGTATAGTGAAGAAGAACTTCTTACCCCATGTCCGAGCAATGATGGGAGGACAATACTATCCCCATTTCTGACCTCTCAGAGAAGTAGGAGTAGAAATAAAGGAAAGTCTTGCTAAAACAGATGTCGAACCGAAGAAGGTGTCCGGACAGTTCACCCCCAAGAAATATGATAAGCCTGCCAGTGCTGCAGTCTCAACCATCAACAACATCTCTCAACCAACCACCTCATGGGCACCAAAAAGATGCCCTGTCCCAGTCTGAAAAGAATACACCGAGATCCATGCTCCTCCCTCCAAAGTCTATCAAGCCCTGCTAAGCCGAAACCTTATCAAACCCTTGGATGCTCGTCCATTGCCAAATCCACTCCTAAGAAACTTCAAGGTAGATGCCCATTGCGCCTTTCACCAAATAGATGGCCATACCACTGACCAATGATTTCACCTCCAAAACATAATCCAAGGTCTAATTGACCAGGGTACCATCGCCCCACCAGCCAATCCTAAGCCAAACACTACTCGCAACCCACTCCCAAATCATGCTAATGCCATCTTTCTAGAAGAGAACCCAGAATTCGATCCCTCAACTCAAATCACACCCATACACTCTCCTAAACCTATCTAAATTTTCCCATATCTACTCCTACACCCTGCTAGCCTTATTGATCAGACACTGTCACTCCTTACCAGAGCATGCATCACCGTCTGTATTCGTTCTAAAAAAGGAAGTATGGAATTATCAGAACTCTTAAACCAACTCCTAGAGTTCGGGCTGAAATTGCCCTCACAGATGATCATTGATTGCCAAAGGTTGAGTACGTTGTTCTTAGAAGCACATAAATGAAACCGAGAGTCAGATAGTTGGGTAGTACTGACCAATGAAGTCAGCCTGTATGATGTTGTCCAGATTATGGCAGAATTATTCTGACAAACCAACAACATTTGTAGTATCACCAAGTTATTCGATGCTTTGAAGCTACAAGGGCGCCTGGTCCTTTCACCCTTACACGTCCCCATCGATTGGGAAGACCTGTATGAACAAGCCGTTGAAGTTGTGGAATGTATCGACTTTATGGGGAAAGACATAATTTTTGCCACCGGATGGGGGGAAGAATTCAAAGATTCGAATGAAGAGCAAGCTTCAGAGAAAACTAGCCCGATAGTCGATATGTGTAGGATGATATCATTTGAAAAGCTTCTCATATAAATAAACAAGGTGGTGGAACAACCCGAGGTTGACAAGGAAATGGGATTCATATTCTTCCCTTCTTCAGTAAATCACATGACCAGATCAGGGAGGCATTACCAGATCCCAAGCTCACTACCAGCCAATGACAAGATGAAGGACGTGGAAAACCTTCTTATGCCAGAGACGACCCTCGAGGAGATCAAGATCCTCAATAAACTAAAGAAAACTCAAGGTAATATCACTATATGGGGTCTTTTCATGTCTTCTCAGCTGCACATAAGTACTTTGATCAAGTTGCTCACTGAACCCATAGTTCCACCTTCTACTACACCATAAGAAGCGGTAAATTTGGTCGTATCCTTAACCTTTACCCGAATGCTATCCTTTTTACGAAGAAGAAATCACCAAGATTGGGCCAAACTACAATCATGCACTCAACATCTCCGTCGAAGTTATGGGGAAGGTCACGCCATTCTCTCTTATCGATAATGGATTTTCCTTGAATGTCTGTCCACTTAGAACCTTTAAATGTTTAGGACTGAAAGAAAGCGACCTCGCAACCTTCGCTACTGTGCGTGCCTATGATAATACCCGTCGGGAGGTGATGGGATCCATAAAGCTTGTAATAAGGGTTGGCCCTATAAACCCTATCGTCGAATTCTAAGTTATTGACATCCCATCTTGTTTTAATATGTTGCTAGGTCGACCTTGGATCCACAATATCAAGGGTGTGTCTTCCTCACTCCATCAAAAATTAAAGTTCTTCATCGACAGACGAGTCATCACCATTTTGGGCGACGATAATAATACCGAGGGTGCAAGTACCAGCAATCCCATTCTTGAGATACAACATGGGTCAAATGATATGCTCCTATTAGGATTCCGAGTTGAACCACTCCTACTCTCGGTAGGGTGTGACTTCAAAGAAAGGGTTTGTCCAAAATACGACCCTCATGGAAACGTCAATGTGATTCAGATGTTTAGAAACATGCACTTCATGCCCAGACTGGGGCTAGGACAAAGACAACAAGGGATACTCGAGCCTATTGAACTGAAGAAGGCTTTCCCTCCTTGTGGTTTGGGCTATCAACCATCAAAACAAGAGCTAAGAATGATCCGCTAGTCTCGACCAAAGAGAGGACTGGACTGAGTCCAGACTATCCCAGGTGATTCCTTGAATGGAAGATTCATCAAAGAGGGTGAAGACTTCCCTTTTTTAGTCTTTCCAGAACCATAGTATGAACATATAGACAAGAAGATGAACCCTGGAATGAAGATATTTTTCCAAGGAAGCTACCCATGGGATGAGAGTTCCCAACACCATGTACAACTGTTCATCAAAGATACCGAAGAAACTAAGAAAAGTGACTCCGAAGATTCCTTCAACTTACAGACACTGGGGCTAACACTCTGCATGGTTCACTCAGGCACTACATCACTAGATCCGTCCCAACTGATCAAAGTTGCTGATACACCTCTCCTCAACTGGCATGCTGCGCCAGTTCTACCTGTTGAAATCTACCCTAATCCTAATGTTTACCCCATTTCTTCTTCTATTGTCTATCCTTGTTAAAATGTAATTGAGTCCTTATTTGATGAGGTTCCTAATGATATTTTTCCTATCAATGAAATAAACAAAGATTTTGAGTATCTTGTTGTGCCTTACATTAACTATTTGGATTCTAATCAAACTTTTGATGATGATGATTTTGCAAATGAACAATTCTTAAATGATCTAAATAAGGTTAATAATAAAAAACATAACCGTATTCAAGTTAATGAAAAATATATTATTGTTATTAACCTCGGTTATAGTATCCAACTGTGCGAGATTAGGATAGGGGATACCCTTAACGAGCATGAGCGTGCACAACTCGAAGAATTGTTAAAGGAATTCATGGATGTCTTTGCATAGTCCTATGACGATATGACCGACATTGATCCTGAAATAACTCAGCATGGGACTCCCACTCTCCCAGATTACAAGCCGATTAAACAGAAGTTGAGAAAGGTCCGCACCGAATGGTCGCTCAAGGTCAAAGAAGAGATGGTCAAACAGTTAAACATAGGTGTCATTCGTGTGATCGAGTATCCCACATGGCTAGCAAACATAGTGCCCGTACCGAAATCATGAGGAAAAGTTCGGATGTGTGCAGACTATCGAGACTTGAACAAAGCCTCTCTAAAGGACGATTATCCGTTACCCAATAATGACATGATCGTAGACAACACAGGCAGTCATGCTATCAAGTCATTCGTCGATAGGTTTGACAAATACAACCAAATCAAAATGCACCCAGACCACCAACAAAAGACCACATTCATCATCCCATGGGGAACCTTTTATTACACTGTTATACCATTTGGTCTCAGGAATGCTGGGGCTACCTACCAAAGGGCTTCCACAACCATCCTGCACGATCTAATTCACAAAGAGGTTGAGGTCTATGTGGATGATATGATTATCAAATCCAAGACTAGAGAAGGTCATGTTCCCTCTCTCCAAGAGTTCTTCGAACAACTACGACAGTATCAGATGAGACTCAATCCGTAGAAATGCGTCTTCGGCGTTACGAAGGGAAAACTCTTGGAATTCATGGTCAGTGAGAAAGGGATAGAAGCAGATCCTACCAAGATGAAATCCAAACTTGAAATTTTACCTCCCCGAATGGATAAATAGGTCTGAGGTTTCCTTAGGAAATTACAATACATTAGCCAGTTCATCAACTAGCTAACCTCCATCTGCAAACCTATCTTCAAACTCCTCCGAAAGGATTCAAGAAAGGTTTGGAACGAGGCCTACCAAGAAGCTTTTGACCAAATTAAACAATACCTTACTCAACCTCTGGTACTCATGCCACCACAGCCTGGTCTCCCCTTGCTCATATACCTAACCATAACCGACACTGCAGCTGGGGCTTTCCTAGCTCAATACCTTGAATATTCCCACAAAGAAAAATCCATCTATTATGCCAATCACAAAACTAGCCGGGTACGAAGTCAACTACACTGCTTTAGAAAAATTATGCGTCGCGCTTATTTGGGTCACCCAAAAGTTGCGACACTACATGCTCGCCTTCCCCATTAAACTTGTATCCCGAATGGACCCCATCAAGTACCTTCTTGAGAAACCCGCCTTATCTAGCAAAATGGCTCAATGGTTAATGATCTTAGCCTAGTTTTATATCGTGTACGTCACACAGAAATAAATAAAAAGAAGACCCATATCTGACTACCTCGCTGACTACCCCATGGAAGAGGCCGATGACTGGATTTTTAAATTCCCAGATGAAAACATATTCTATGCTGATCAAGATGACGTTCGATGGCAAATGTATTTTGATGGCGGGACCAACAAAAAGGGATATGGCATTGGGATACGTCTGATCACCCTAGATGACTCCCACACTCCTATCGCCATCAAATTGGATTTCCCTTGCACCAACAACATGACTGAATACGAGGTATGTACGGTAGGCCTCAATGTTTCTCTCAAGAAAGGTATTCAATGCCTAGATGTCCATGGGGATTCTTCCCTCATCATTGGTCAAGTTCTCAGAAAATGGAAAGTCAAGGATAAGAAACTCCAACCCTTCCATGCCCACTTAGAAGAGCTAGCCTCCCAATTCCAAGACATCACTTTCCATTACCTACCTCGATCAAAAAATAACCTAGCCGATGTCCTTGCTACATTGGCCTCCATGGTCGACATTACCAAAGGAATCACAATGACCCCCTTCCAGATTCAAAAGCAAGACAAACCAACCCATTGTTACCACATCAAGCTCGTCACCATAGAAAATCTCGAGCTAGCCAATTGTTGGTACTATGATATTTGGCACCTCCTAAAACATGGTAGGTATCTCGAGGGTTCCAACAAGAAAAATTGGGTAACCATTCGAAGACTAACTACATAGTACATCATCTGTCACAAAGCACTGATCAAAAGGAACTTTGATGGAACCCATCTACACTGCATCGCAGGGGCTGACATTAAAAAGATAATACAGAAGATCCACAGTGGGGAATGCGGACACCACATGAATGGTCACATGTTTGCCAAGAATATCATCCGATAAGGTTTCCACTGGACCACCATGACCTAGGATTATACCGCCTATGTCCGTAGATACCTCAAATGCCAATAGTTCTCCAACCTTCAGCATCTGCCTCCGCGCGAATTATACAACATGACCTCTCCCTGGCCATTCTCCACCTGGGGCATCGACATCATAGGGAAGGTTACACCGAAGGCTTCCAACGGGCATGAGTTCATCCTAGTTTCCATTGATTACTTCACCAAATGGGTCAAAGATGAGTCATACGTAGTGCTGAACGCCAAGAAAGTGGCCAAATTCATTAAGAAAAACATCATCTGCCGATATGGGGTCCCGCACGAGTTGGTGTCGAATAACGGGTTACATTTGGAGGCTGAAGTTACAGAAGTGGTCAATAAGTATGGGATTCAGAGACACAAATGTTTTCCCTACCGACCTCAGACCAACGGTGCAGTTGAAGCTGCTAATAAGAACCTCAAAGCCATCATCAGAAAGATGATCGAAAGCTATCGGGATTGGTCCGATCGGATCCCGTATGCCCTCTGGGGCTATCGAACCTCAATCCAAACCTCTACTAAGGCTACATCTTACTCTCTAGTCTATGGCATGGAAGCCGTCCTACCAGTCGAGCTGGAAATACCCTTACTGCGCATCATGCTTGAAAGTAAGGTCAGTGAAGAAGACTGGTGCCAAAGCCGTCTTGACGAGCTGACCCTCCTAGACGAAAGAAGATTAAAAATACTATACCATATACAAGGGTTCCATCACCGAATAGATCGATCATTCAACAAGAGAGTCAAGGACTGCGGTGTCTGAGAAGGGGATCTAGTCCTCAAAGAGATCATAGAACCCATCTGGGACCTAGAGGGAAATTCAAGCCCAATTGGATCGGCCCCTACATTATTAAGAAGATCTTATCTGGCGGTGCTGCCATGCTCACTGATTTAGATGGGGAAGAGATGGCTCTTCCAGTTAACCTGGATTGTCTCAAGAAGTTCTACCCCTAGTCCGAAATCTCGGCACGCTACGACTATTCTCATCTCCATTATATTCTATAAAAAAAATCTTTTCATTTCCCTCTACCCAGAACTACGTGGGCCTGATCCTCTGCAAAAAACCATTTTCAAACAAATTAAAACTTTTTAAAAACCCTAGAGGTACGTAGGCATCTCATACACCTTACATGAGCCCGACCCTTTCTTTTTCACAAAATACTATTCTTTTCTTATCTCCGAGAATGATAGTTCATTCTAACATGCACTTGAACAAAAGGATTATGTATGCCTTATCGACCGGTATAGATAATTCAAAAATACAAAACTCATCAAAAGGCATAGCTGGATGATCAAAAACTTATTTATTTCATTAATAGGAAATTGCAATGCAATTACATAAAGGAATGGATAGATCCCTTCCCCCTACCTTCTTAAAAAAGCCAAAATAAAATCCCCACATTTATTCCCCATTATAAAATAAACTCTCCAAGAGTCCCAGCCGTAACTACATGAGGAGCCCGCTCCACCATCATCATATGCATCATGGGGTCCCCAAGTTTCCCCTGCCTGAACAGAGTGTCATAAATTCTCCATAGACCGATAAGCTCGAGCCATCTTCGAAAAATCTACCACACCTCCCTCCATGGTATTAAACAAAATAAACCACCTTTGTCCAGTATCCACTGCAACATCTTGCTGACTACTCCCCTCCACAACCACTTCATATAATCCCTAGGGATATGCCAAAATCTCCCAACAGACTGAGAAGGATGGGTCGACGGACGCTGATTCTCCCATATAGAGCCAAGCCACATGCGTAGACGCTCAGTAAAATCTTCTGCCGAAAAGAATTCTAGTGTCTTAGGTGGCACGACCTGCTCCCAGCCAAATTGATGCATAAGCCACCAAGGGAAATAGAAAGAGTTATGCCTGAGGCCAACCAGCCGGACATACAGGTATTCTCCCAGATCCAGAATAGGCATCAATTGTCCCCACCAGGGCACTGACCAGCACAAATTTAGATCCCCGTGCTCCACAATCCAATTCTTCCAACTCTCAATATCCAAGCCAACGCTGATGAAGCAACGCAAAAAGAAGTTGGGTACAGACGACAAAGGATATTCTGGACGAGTCACCAGGTGGAGTCTTTCAGACAACCACATGAACAGCATCATGAGGCTACCCCTCAGGAAGGAAGAACGACCTTCTCCCCAAGCATCTAGGCCATTCAAAGTCTTCGCAAGTATCACCGTCGCAGGATTGCAACGGTATGACATCCAGGAGGTAATGGCTGCAAGTTATGGGTCCACCAGCAGCAATTTTGATACTAAGCCCAGAACAACGGCTCCGGCGTATCCAGCATGGCCATTCTCCTGCAAATGCACGAACTGTAACACCGTCGAAAGGGAGATCATTCCTCTAGTAACGAAGGGTCTGGCCGTCGAAGGCGAAATGCGAAGAAGCCCAGCCAACAAATCCCTAGGAGAGTGGGAAAATTAGGTTAAAGTCGTGGCAACACTGGGATTTATCCCCAGCATAGCAGAAAATTCCTCATAGGTAGGACAAACTTCATCCATCCCAAAGCGGAATACATGGTCTTCGGGGTACCAAAATTTTACCGCCGCCATCATCATGTTCCACTCAATGGGCCGATTGCTCCACAAAGAGACTCGACGCATGTTGAAAGCATCGTAGTCGACATTATAAGAGAACATTGCTTCCAAGGCTTCGAGGTAGTTAGCAAACTCAATGCTACTAGGGATAGCCATCTTGCAACACTAAGAAATAGTAGGCGAGTAAGTAAGAATGTGAAGGTGTGATGGAAACACTCCATCTTTACCCCTTTTTATACTTGATAACCCTCACAAAAGACATAACCCCTGCAGAAATCGGAGGGAATCCTACCCCACAAAGTACAAGAGGCTGAAGAGGGCACTAATTAAAGCTTTGAACTGATGGGACTAGACTTGACTGCCAATAGGAAAGACAAGGGTCTTGCCGATCGGCAACCCCATACATTTGGAAATTTTACTTTTTTCCTCTTGTGTCAAAATCAGAAGCTCAATAAAAATAAATTGATATTCTCAAACAGAATTTCAAAAAATCCTCTTCCACCCTTATATAATTTCTCATTTTAAAAAAAAACTTTCTACCAAAATCCCAAAAATATCTCTTTTTACGGTCTCAACATCAAAGTAAAAAGCGCATGCGCATGCATTCATCCATCATTAACAAAAGATAATAAAAAAACCCATTGAATTGTATGTATATATATATATATATATTCTTCTGTGTTACATCAATGTTGCAGGAAATAAAAGAAAAGCAAAAAAAAGCGAGACTCAGCCCAAACCCACATTCTCTCTCTCTCTCACCTACCCTTCACCCCACTCTCTAAGAGATTCCACCCCTGCGACGCGCTCTCTTTCCCCTACGGTGAGACGATGCACCACTACTACCCGAGACAGAGTCTTCCCCCAATAAAGAAGACGACACCAAGCAAGAAGGAACCGGGACCGCATCCCGAATATGGGAAGTCGCCAACGATATCCAGTCTCTAATATCCCTCAGTAAAAGTAGTCGACACCCGGACATGCTGCAAGTAAAAGGAAAAATAAGTATCAAAGAGAAAAGGATGAAAATAGAAAAGAAAGATAGAAAAGAACAGAAAGTTATACCGCAGGACGAAGAACCTCCTCTTTCAAACCCAACTCCTCCGGATCCATTGCGTGAGGACGATGTAACATAAACACCATCCCTGAATTAGCCCACTGAATGTTGTATGAAGGGGTATGCAATCGCACAAAGGGGACCTCTGAAGTCGTCGCAGACGATGATGGACCACCGTCGCTGTGGGAAGAAAACACCGCCCGACTTGAACTCGCAAGAGGGAAAGGCAAGGAATCATATATGATGGACGCCATCAATCAGCTCGTCACAAAATCCATATAGTCATACGACACAACCGTATCATTGTACAACAGGTAGGACTCGCCAATTAATACTGCGATCCTCTCATCCTCTGGTAATAGTCGCTCCCACCTCATAGACATGGGAGGATGCACAGGTGGCACCACCACCTCCTCCTTCGCAATCTGTCAAACCATCTGCTCCCCGAGATACCAAGAATGGCCGAACTCATGTGATAGCAATTGCCTCATCTGCGCGTTCACCTCGGTCACCCTTGTATGCTGAATGGCTGTCCCCCAAGGGTAAAAAGTCACCAGAAAATCCCCAGTAGGCATCAGTCAATACCGAATTAGAATATGCAAAAAAACAAGACTAAAGAGGAAAGAGTCTTACCTTACCACTAGTCAGGACATTCAAGACATGGCGCACCACCTCTAGAGAGAGAGATCCCTTCAGCTGCCGATTGGCCTTTCGCAATTGATATAATCAGCAAAAGTCCCCAACAGTCTCGTCCTTCAAGGCAATCGCCAGGGTATTAAACCCAATCACCTCATAGAACCACGTCTTCCAAAGATAAGAGTTCACAATCAAAAAGAGACGCATAAGGAAAAATGCGAATGCATGAAAAGAAAATGCGCAAAATAAAGAATACCTCAAGGAGATATGTGGCTCCAGTAGAAGTTTATCGACAGCACCGGCTGAATGCGTCCAAATAAAAATAGAGGGTCGCCAAAGTCAGTCTCCCCTAATCATAGAAAAAGATGTTCGAAAACATCCTCAAATACAGTAAGAACCACAAGTGGACGACATCGCCGCTCGAAGCCACCATGAAACATCCTCGCACCAACAATATGAACAATCGGGTCATCTACCTCACCTGAAGCCCATCCTCCACATCAACCACCCTACTCAGTAGAATATTCTTCAGCAAGGACAGCCGGATGGAATTCCCATACACTATCCTCCCTACATCATCTAGCGTCGCCCTCGCCGCCTCCGGCCTCACCCGCAGAGAACGATCCATATCTATTTGCTCCCCATCCTAATCGAGCCCCAGTAGCTGCTGCACATCTATGGGATTCACAGTCATCTCGTCTTAAGCCCGTAGAAATTGTCATCTCTACTTAAGCCCGCAAAATTGGCTTCGACCCACATAATTTGTCATCTCTACTTAAGCCCGCTGAATTGTCTTCGACCCACAGACTTGGTCATCCCTACTTAAGCCCATAGAATTGTCTTTGACCCGTAGAATTGGTCATCCCTACTTATGCCCGCAGAATTGGTCACCTCACCTTAAACCCACAGAATTGATCATCTCTACTTAAGCCCGCATAATTGGCTTCGACCCGCACAATTGGTCATCTCTACTTAAGCCCGCATAATTGGTCATCTCTACTTAAGCCCGCAGATTTGGCTTCGAACCGCATAATTGGTCATCCCTACTTAAGCCCGTAGAATTGGCTTCGACCCGGAGAATTGGTCATCTCACCTTAAGCTAGCAAAATTGGCTTCAACCCGCAGAATTGGTCATCTCACCCTAAGCCCGCAGAGTTGGTCATCTCTACTTAAGCCCGCAGAATTGGCTTTGATCCACATAATTGGTCATCTCTACTTAAGCTCGCAGAATTAGCTTCGACCCACAGAATTTGTCATCTCACCTTAAAGCCCGCAGAATTGGCTTCGACCCGCAGAACTGGTCATCTCTATTTAAGCCTATAAAATTGGCTTCGACCCGCATAAATGGTCATCTCTACTTAAGCCCTCAGAAATGGCTTCGACCCTCAGAATCGATCACCCTCATCTTCAAGACCTCAGAATTGTCTTCGACCGGTAGAATCGATCACCCTCATCTTCAAGCCCTTAGAATTGGCTTCGGCCCATAGAATCGGTCACCCTCATCTTCAAGCCCTCAAAATTGGTTTCGACACGCAGAATCGGTCATCCCCAGCACCTCCTCAGGAATTAGACAAAACCTTTCCTCCAAACCATCCCTTAGGTCCTCAGAATCGACCTCGACCCCCTAAACTGGTCATCCTCATTTACTTAGGTCCTCATAATCGACCTTGACCCCCTAAATTGGTCATACTCACTTCCTCAGGTCCTCAGAATCGGACTCGAACCTCTGAATTGGTCATCTTCCCTCAAAAGCATCATGCGGTGTCTATTCGACGGCTATCGTTTGTTCCAAACTCACACGTCGAGGGGCTCTGTAGACACCCCATTCTGTTACCCCTTAAACTGCCCTTAGGTCCTTAGCACCTCCCTTCATCACTATAAACCCAGGTCATACCCTAAGTACTGACTTAGAAGTCATCGAGCACTCCCAGGCTCCGTTTGATTGAAAGTCAAAGTCTTTAGCTCGACTGAGACTAAATGAATCTTCGAAGGGCCCTGAAACCCCTTTCCAACGGTCTATCCCATGCGCGATTCTGACTTACCATGCGGACGAATGACCCATTTTCCCCTAAAACTTAATCAAGAGGCCACCGGGCGCTCTCGAGCTCCATTTGACCTAAGTCAACTCTTCAACTTGATCGAGAATGAATGACTCTCCAAAGGGTACTGAAACACCTTTCCAATGGTCCAACTCGTGCACGATTCTGACTTACGGTACGGACGAACGATCCATTTTCCTTCGAAAGGTCACCGAATGCTTCCAGGGACTCGGTTGACCAAAATTAACTCCCCGAATAAGATCAAACTCTTTGGAATATCAAAGTAAATCTCCTAAAATTTCCAACGGTCTGTCCCGTCCGTGATTCGGACTTACCATACGGATGAATGATCCATTTGCGTCCGATGATTCCCCTCCAATGGACCGACGAATGCTTCGGAGCCATATTCGACCCAAAGTAAACTCCTTAACCCATGCGCAGTCCAAGGACTTTCGAAGGTCTCTAAATTACCTTTCCTAAGCTCCACCCCCTGCGTGATTCGGATCAACGGTTTGCGCTCTGCGACCAATTTTCTGAAAAGGCCTGAAAGACACATCCAAACGGTAGGTCCCAGACCCTGGCTATCGGCAGTGTGCTTAAACGCACCTGCTAATTTGAAGGACTAGGGCTATGCCGATCGGCAATGCCCTGGGCCTATAAAAATGAGGCCTTGACCACATTATAGAAAAAAGCCCAGATCAGAAGCATATCACTCTCAGCAAATCCCGAAAACCTCTCTCGAAGTCAGCGCAATTTCCACATCAAAATCCCTTTCCAACCTTCACTTTTCATCATACTTTTCATCAAACTTGGTGAATTAACCACTCTCCATCATCATCCAAGTGAAAGGGAAGCTCTCCAACATTCAAGATAAAGCTCAAGATCTTTAAGAAGGTCCAATTTTCTTAATTCTCTCCTTAAATTCTCATAAATTCGCATTATTTATTTTATTACTTAGCACTTTTATTCTCTCATCTCACATTTCCTAATATACTTTTTTATTCAGTATTATTGCACATCTCTTATTTTCATACAAATAAAAAACCAAAAAACAAGAAAAAGAGGGTTTGCTCATAAATTCTTAACGGGAATTGTCACACTTTTCTTAATTTTTTCTCACGACTAAAACATTTTTTCTACACACACACACAAATAATATAAGTCCCCGGCTGGTTTATGGGATAAACCTCACCCCTCATTTTTCATGCGAACTACGTGGACTTTGATGCCTCTATAGGCTACGTAGGCATCTCGGGGTAAAATCCGAGATTCGAGTCCTATTTTTACTTTTTCTCTCATCTCTTATTCTCTTTAAATTCAATCCTACTAGATTACATATATATACATATATTTGTCCTTAGTGGCAGATTATTCCACATACGCTGTCGTTCCATCATAACGATCAACGTAAGGATAATCGCGTAAATCCTATTTTCTAATATTTTTATACCTTCCTACGGATGACTCGCTTTACCTCTTCCATGGTGCAAGTCGATAATTCCTATCTCCACTATATATACACATACACACATATCATGGGGAAAATACCAAAAACCCATGAGAGACCGTAAGGGCGGAATGGCTGCCTAACACCTTCCCATTTCGTAACTTAGCCTCCAGACCCTTTTTGAATCATTTTGGTTTCGTATGCATCAGTATGTCTTTGGATGCTGTTCTTCAGGATGGCTCCCTTTCTTTTGTCTATTTTGAGTAAAATAGACTAGCGACTCTATATCTCTACACTTTTCAACTCACCCAAATGACGCCGGCTAAAGCGCTCCCGAGAGGGACGCACGGGACCTAGGATCCTCCCTCTTGCCGCCCGCCCGCCGCGAGGATCAGGGATGGATACAGAGAGTAGGCCAGACACAAATGCATGGGCTGATGAGACTATTCACAGAGTTCATTAAGACTCCAGCGGCCTAGGCAATGCTAGGAGTTCCCACGAGGGCGAGTTCCTTTACTACACAACCAGCCAATATACCAGTGCCAACTGTTACTGGGGGTAGTGGTGCCTATCTCCATTAATACACCCAATGGTTCCACTTGTGACAATAGAATCGATGTTGCAATACGGGGGAGTAACCCTAACTACTCGGACTGTCGTTGTAAGTCAAGGAGTAAGTGCGCCAACCTCAGCAACCCCGATATCAGCAATGCCGTTGTCAGCAAGCCCCTCGCCAGCCAGCTTAGAAGACATGAAGAAAGAGTTGTTAAAGATCAAAGTTGTGTCTAAGGGGGAGAGCTCCTCCATATACGATGACTTCCGCACTCCCTATCCAAAGGAGTATAATAATGAACCCTACCTAGTGGGATATACTCCCCCAATCTTTGAAAAGTACACGGGGAAAGGTGCAAATCCCAAGGAATATGTGAAGAGTTTCATCGAGAATCTAGGGTCCCATTGCAATGATGAAAAGTTATGGCTAAGGGTGTTCTCAAAATCCCTGACAGAGAAAGCCTACACGTGGTATTCCTACCTAGCCCCAAGTAGTGTAAGTTCTTGGGAGGAATTACATGTTTGGTTTGTGCAAAAGTTTTTCTTGGCTGAGGATGAGTTCACACTCACCCAGCTCGCGCGTGAGAAGCAGAAGCCAGGAGAGGACGTTGTGGCCTATATTCCAAGGTTTCGCGAGGTCTCCCTAGATGTGAGAGAGGAGACACGAGAGGACAATCTTTTAAAATTATGCGCAGAAGGCTTGCTACCCGAATACATATGTTACATGATTAATGAGACAATAGAAGGTACGTTTACAACCTTTCTGAAGGTAGCAAGGAATATCGCATTAGTGGTGAAGCCCCTAGTACCACCTTCCAATCTGTCCAGTTTGCTGATGAGTCCAACAATAACTTTGGGGAGTGGAATACCATCGAGGATCAACTACGCAGATGATGGGGGTAGAGAAAGAGGCAATGGAAGTCGAGGAGGCAGAGAAAGTAAGAATAACAAGAGAAGATTTGAAGGTGAGGATGATCCTCCCGATCTACCTTTTACGGTGGAGCAAGCTTTGAACTTGTACAATCTCATGGTCTGCAATAAAGTTTGCAGGCCGATTAATGTATACACTGTGCCGCTTACCCAAGAAGACAGGGAGAAACCCCACTATTGCGCGCTTCATAACAGAGTCAATCATCCTACTAAGGTGTTTTTTTTTATTAAGGACACTGATTGATCACCACGTGAAGAATGGAGATATTGAGTTGCCGCAAGCCAATGTGAACAACAACCCTTTACCACCCCATGGGGCCCATATGTCTAGAGCCTTCGATGAGGAGGCCGAGTTGTCAACGATGGGGCAATGGCTCATAGGGAATGGCTCCGAGGGAACTCAAGGTAGAAGCTTCGAGGATTCTCTCAAAGAATGCACTTTTGAGTTGGCTTGCATGCATTTATATGATGAGGCTGAAGACAAAGAGAGCCAAGGAGGAGAAGCATTCGACGGCATTAAAATGCTCAGCGGGAAGATGGGGGCTGCACTTTTCCACTATATATGGGGTCTGCTCTTTTCCAGCGGGCAGTAGACAGATGGCCATATTCCAAGATCTTTTCCAAAAAATCGTGGAGTTTTATGTCGATGGCTTAGTGATTAAATCCCAGAAGGAAGAATCCCACCTAGACGATTTGTGGAGGGTATTTACTCGCTCCCTAAAGAATCCCAAAAAATGCGCCTTTGGGGTAACGAGAGGGAAGTTTTTGGAGTTTGTGGTAAATTGCCAGGGGATACAAATCGACTTGGATAAATGACGAGCCATCCTTGATATGTCGAGATCAAAATCCCCAAAAGATCTAAAGAGTTTCCTGGGCAAGGTATCCTACTTGAGGCAGTTCGTCCTGGGGTTGGCTGAGGTGATGCATCCCTTAATGGAGATGCTGAGGAGGGGCGCGAAGTTTACATGGGAAATAGGGCACCAGGAGGCCATGGACAAGTTGAAGGTGCTACTTACCCCCCCTCAAATGATGATCCCCCGAAGGCAGGTACCCCTTTACATTTATATCTCACATCAACATAACGGTCTATTGGGTCTTGATTAGACTAAGAGAGAGAAGGGATTAAAAAACTAATTTATTATCTAAGTAGAATTATACGTGGGACCAAGGCCAGATACACTAGAATTGAGAGGCATTGCTTAGCTCTCTTGTTTGTGGCCCAAAAACTTAGGCACTACCTGTTATTACTCACAGTTCATATTGTAACTAGATTTGACCTAATAAAGTGTTTGCTTGCTAGAACTGTATTGATAGGCAGGGAAGCTAGATGGTTCCTAATCCTCTAGGAGTATAATCTGAAGTGTGTGGTCCCTCGGGCAATCAAAATTCAGGCATATGCAGACCTATTGGCCATTTTTCCCTTTGGGAATATTCAATCCGCCTATCGAAGATCTCCCAGGTGATGACCTCCAGGCCAATTTTGTAGCCTCTAGCCTGGAGGAATGGAGCATGGAGTTCGATGGCTCCTAAGCCGAGTAGAAAGGAGGAGCAGGAGTCATTTTGAGAAGAGGCAGTGAAGATATTCGCATGTCATTCAAATTGGAGTTCAAATGCTCAAATAATGAGGCTAAGTACGAGGCACTTATCCATAGGTTACTCAAAGCCCTGAGGAGGGGCATCCATGTTCTAACAATCAAAGAGGATTCAAGTTTGGTGGTGAAGCAAGTGACAAAGGAGTTTTCACTGAAGCACATAAGTCTGGTGCCTTACTGAACGATCATCCAGCAATTACTGGACCAGTTTGAAGTGATAAAGATAAAAAGGCACCCCCGAACAATTAACATGCATGTGATGCCTATGCCACCATCGTGCAAAAGATTATCTTTGATAGGGAGTCAATCGTGATCTGAGTCACAAAGAGAACTTCCCCCTCGATGGTATCTGAGATAATGCCATCAAGATACAAAGATGACTAGAGAGGTGAAATTAGAAAGCATCTAGAGAGAGGAGAAATACCACTTACCACTTAGCTTGGCCGACTTATCACAATACTTTATTGCCAGGGGAAACTTATATTTTAAGAACAAAGGGCGCTGGCTGTCCAGGTGTGTGGACCCTAACGAGGCTAAGAGAAGATTTATCGAAGTACATGAGAATAGTTGTGAGACCACCGATATTCCCCTATATAAAAGAATATAATGGGTAGGGTACTACTGGCCCTTGATGAGACAAGAAGCCATCGCAATTCAAAGAGAGTGCCCGGAGTGCTACCTTTTCTATCAGGCAGTAGAGTGCAACTTGATTGATCAATCTCAAGATTGGAGATGGCCCTACATAGACTTCTTCGTGGATGGAGTAGTGATAGTAGATAAATAAGACGGTGTGAAGATAAGAAGATGAGCACCGAGGTACTTCATGTAAGATGGGCAGGTGTACTCATGAGGCTATCACGACGGGCCCCTAAGGTACATAAGAAGTGAAGAGGCCGAAGAGGTATTGAAGCAGGCTCATGAGCCAGTTCATATTAGGGGAGCCAAACTTTACGACCAACTAATAACCTTATGCTATTACTAGCCTTCGATGGAGAAAGACTGCTAATTTTGTTAGCAAGTGCAAAGCCTTCCAGTTACACGGGAATATGATCCATGCTCCTTAAGTAGACATGCACTCTTTATCCACACCATTCTCGTTCCATACTTGGGCTTTTGATCTGGTAGGGTCCATCAACCCTTCATCATGAGGAAAGATATGGATTTCTGTATCCACAAAATGTTTCACAAAATGGGAGGAGGCCATACTATTGAAGAAAGCCATCGCGGGGGTAGTGTCTCGATTTATGAAGGAATACATTATTTTCCTCTTTGGCATCCCGAAGTTGTTTTTATTGGACAACGGTACTCCCTTTGTGAACAGCGAAGTGCGCTTGCTAAAAAAAATTACTACATTATCCATCATAAGTCAATAGTGGCCTACCCAAAATGCAACGGGAAAGCAGAAGCCACCAAAAAAATGCTGGTGAATATTTTGGCAAAAATGCTAGAGGACTTCCCGGGCACATGGGATGATAAGATCCCAGAATTTTTATGGGCCTATCGAATGATGAGGAGAAATCCAACGGTGTACACACCGTTTTCCCTGGTACTTGGGGTAGAAGTTATGCTGCCAGTCGAACTCGAGGTACCTTCAGCTCGCTACAACCTACGAAGTGCTATGCTCCCTTACAGTCACCATGTATAACTCGAAGCCTTTGAAGAACATAGGGATAATGCCGGAAGACACTTCGATATATACAGGAAGAACTTATGCAGATCTTATGACCAATTGGTGAGGACAAGGAAGTTCAAAGAATGAGGCTTGGTCCTAAAATCATGCACGAGACACATAAGAGGCTTGTCACTACCAAAGTTCGAGGCAAACTGGGAAGGGCCTTATATCGTTCAAGCAGTTCACAACTCGGGCTACTGCGAGATATCTAAGTTGGAAGATGAGGTGACCTTCAAATTAAACAACAAGTGGCTGAAGATTTATTACGTCTGAATGTATGTCTTGTCACTCATGTTCAATGGCTTGTTCTTTTCTTTTTTTTTGCTAAACTATAGATGTATGCTTTAAAGAAATTGGCCTTGCCTATTTAATATAGTCAGAAGTAAAATTTAGAAGGCATGTGCTAGACCAATATTTTATTTTTGCAAGTCCATTAATTGACCCATTTATTATATTTGATCTAATTAGCAATGATGTCTAAACATAGATCGAAATATATTAAACAATAGAAAATAAGGGAAGCACCAAAGTTGACAATCTTTCTTTATTCCAAATAAATGACATCATTTGTGGTTAAGACCAAGTTAGGAAAACAAATTCAAAAGTTTCAACGAAAATGGAAAGACCAATAAAAGAAACATTGGATAATGGAGCTAGGGGTCGTTCATAATAAAGCAAAGATTCTCTGAACCAAATAGCCGGTGGTGATGTGGGGGGAGATTCTACTCAAGTTGGCTCTGCTCTGCAATAAGGTGGGCTAGTTTCTTCTAGCGATTTTTTTTATCCTAGTAGATGGTCTTTAGCTCTTGATCTTTTTCAACCAACTGGCCCTCCCCTCGAGCAACTACCTCGCGAGCCTCTTGAGTTGCTTGCTCAGCTACTAGCAACTGCGACTCCAGGCCCACAAGTTCTTTAGAGACAGCCACCTGCTCGCGATGGGAATTATAGATGCGGTTATAAACGCTAGGAAGATAACTCTTTTTGAAACTGTACAACAGCTCCACCAGCCATGTCAGGGAAAACCCATCATTGGTTAATGCATTAACCCTTCCCAACAAAATTTTAACACTATAGGGCTAAGATATATAAGCGGGGTGCTGAGAACCTCTAATACCATCGTGAGCCCGAACAAGCGTCCAACCATCATCCCAGGAAGAGGATGCAAACATCGAATAGTAAAGGTCAAAGGAAAGCGAGGTAGCAATCACTTGATCAACAAGCGCGGACCCTTAGTTAGAACAGAAGGTAAGATGGCCAAAGTTTATCGCAAAACCACCTCGGGGGATACCTCAGGAGGATGAATACTGAAAATACTATCACTAGAAGATGGTCATCAGGTGTGTGAAGCACTATCACTTGCACTTGAGGAACGCGGGGTGCAGAAGTATCACCAAGTACACGGCCCTGCCCAAAGAATCAGCTGAAGCTACTATTGGTGCTTGGACGAACTCTTTAAGAATAGGTTCCACTTTGAGATCATGAGCTGCTAATTGATCGACCTCCACCTGACATGCAGTAAATGGTTGAAGTTAGCAATAGAGACAAAGGAAGGCATGAAAATACATATACTATGCTAACTTAAAGATTTATGCCTATAAGACTAGGCCCGCCTGGCCCTCGGTTATGGGAGATTTATGCCTAAAAGACTAGGCCCGCCTGACCCTTGGTTATGGTAGATTTACGCCTATAAGACTAGGTCCTCCAGACCCTCAATTATGGGAGATTTATGCCTATAAGACTAGGCCCGCCTGACCTCGATTATGGGAGATTTATGAAATGTAAAGTCCTACATTCCTAGGCCCGCCCGACCCGTGGTTGTGGTACATTTTGATCTTAAAGATAATATATATCAATGTACAGAAGATAGATAAAATAGTGGAAATACCTCAGTTGTGGCTCCTCAGCAAACTCGCGAGTGTCCATCTGAACTATGTCCTCCTCTCCAACCTCCGCTACCTGCTCCTGCCTATCCTCTACTATCTCAATTTATTCTTGCTCAACACCTCCTTGGGTGAATGTAGTTGGCTCAACACCTTATGGATTCAAAATCAAAGGCCCGAATAAAGTAACAAGCATTTGATCGTTCGAAGGTGGAGACACCATGGGGACAGCTGAAACATGCGTGGGAGACTTAAGAGGAAAAGAAAAGAATAAATGGATTCAGAACAATCAAGAGGAGAAGTAAAGGGGGAGACTAGTGCAGAAAGTAAAGATCGAAGTCACAACTATAATACCCCGTATTTTCATGGCTTTTAAATTGGGGATTTATTAAATGTAACTGAGATAAATTAATTTAATATTAATCCAGAAATTTATTTTAAATATTTAATAGCGTGATGAGAGTTAGTAATTATTGGGAATTTGTTGAATATTACTTAATGAGTAAAGTAATAGGTACAATTGAATTTATTAAAATTGTCACGAGTGAATAATATGACAATTATGGAAATTAAGTCGGGACGCGCATGTGTCGTATCGGGACTATATTATCATTTTAAAAAGCGAATAAATTATAAGTCTCCCGTGTGGTCATTTCGAGTGCACTAACGTGTCCGAAAGGGTAGAGATAGTCAGAAAAGTGTACCCAGAGGTTTAGTTTGGGTCTCGGGGCGTTTTTAGGCCTAACCGGCACCCCGGTAGGGCGATTTAGTCATTTCCAAATTATGCCTTAGTTAAATGACGAAAATTATGAATTAATATCAGATATTAGGAGAGTTTTCTTAGGTTAACATTCTCAAAAGTCTAGAATGGCAGTGAAAGGAAGAAAGGAGAAAAGTCTTCCAATAATCCAAGCCTAAGAACCAACCCAATTGCACCACCACCACCAAAACGTAGATCGGAGTGAGGGGATCAAGCCTATACCTGTCAAACTTGTGAAATGAGACCTACTATCTTAAGGCAAGTATCTATCTTTATATTTTTCTAGTTAATATTTCACCCATGTTAGAATAGGATTGATAAATATATGTTTTATTGAAGAATTTCATAAATTAGGAGATCTGAATCACATGTTTTAGAAATAATACATATAATCTGGAAGCCTTGTCATATGTGTAGGATTACCCACGAAATTATAATGGTTTAGAAGAAATAAATCTGGAAAAAGAGATAGAATGTTGGAAATTATGATGAAACTAGGGTTCTTGACAAGTATGGTGAATTGGCCCTTTAATCCTATGTCTTTGATGAAATTTGCATATGATTTACGTAGAAAATCATGTAGATAGGTATATATAATCATTGGTTAAATTTTTTGGGAGTTTAAGACTCATTTATGGAGTTTTGGTGGAGTTTTTAAAAGGAAGCCCGTAGTTAACAATGGAAGAATCTGGGCTATACCTGATCGATCGATCGACCCAAGAATGTCAATCGATCGACTGATCGATCGATCTACCCCTTTCATCGATCGATCAACTCCTCCTGGAAACTGCATGTTTTTCCTCTTTTAGTTTAATTTGGATAAAATATGTAGGATCACTTGAATATCATTTAAAGAGTATAATGGATCATGACGAGGACCAGTAGGGTCTAAATAGATAACATTGAATGAAATTTTATACAGGATGTAACCGTGGGTTAACGGAGGTTTGACACATATTGGAAAGCGTGCGTACATTAACTACAGAATTGAGAGATTCGTGGATGACTTAGACTAGTATGTTAGAGAGGTTGTACCTACTAAATTAACTGTTAGGAAGAGATAATACTTCGAGGGACGAGGAGTAATTATGAAATGATTATAATTGAGAATAAAATGAGATGAGTTCTTTATGCGTAAAGATTAGGTAAATTGTATTACTTACGACTAAAATATTATTATGGGTCGTGGGCGAACCTAATTGGAAAATGAGAATATTTATATATATGACCGAGTGAATGTGTATATACCTATATTATATATGTGTACAATCATACCCGCACTACTTGCTATCACGGAGGTTGCCACGCCGGGACAGTCTTATCTCGATGGGACCTTTATGGGGGATATTGACTTGTACTCTAGAACATAGGATTTCTTGGTACAGGCTATCTGAGAATGATAATCAAACGGTACTAAGAGACCTGAGGGGTATGTGCTGACCTCTTAGTGACTTGGAACGATGATTCGCCTCCATTTTGGGTGTATTGTGTTAATACAGTTCGAGAGTGATTTTGAACTAGTACTTCCCTTAGTACGAGAGATACGACGACTTGATAGCGGAGTATGCCAACACCATTGATTTTATGTGGGGTGATGATAGTATATATATTATACGAGTGTTTAATATATATATGTATATATGGAAATCTTATAATGTGCATATAAGTAGTTAAGTATTGAATAAATTCTCCAAAATTATAGTAAATGTTCGGGAACTTTATAACAGTACTGAGATATACTAAGTAGCGTAAGTAATCATTAAGGGATTGATCTCTAAACTAAATATCATAACCTTGTGAATTCTCAAAATAGAATTTACGGGAGATGAATTAGATAGACTTATGAGGCAGTTTAGTAGTACGGTAGGCGTGCACACTAGTTGAGAGGTGAGGATTCTCAAGAGAGTGTCGTGCACTAACATGGTTGTTATATTAGCCAGTAATCATTTTAAATACTTGCTAAACTATTTTTAAAACTGTTTTACACTCAGGCTCTGACCCAGTTCCTGTCATTTTTCTCTCTCATATATATATATATGTATGTATTACAGGTGCCCAGCCACAGGGGCATTAGGCGTAAGTTATTTGGATTGGACGTGTTGTAGCTTATGTGGGAGTTGCGGGCCCTTGATCTAGACGACCTCTTCCTTGATTCATCTCTTGATTTAGTACTTCATAGCTAGGGTATGTGTTGTCCGATTTCCTATTTCAGTTTAGACTTATTAGAGATTGTATTTATTTATGTTTTCAGTATTCAGTACTAATTGGGAGTTATCTCTTGTCATGATGATTTCACTCATGGTTATTGACTTGGTTTGGTTAATCTAGTTGGTTTATTTCTTTTGGTTGATTGATATCCTTAGCATTTATGTTATTCTTAAACTGATTAATATTTTAAAAAGGTTTTCACGTGGGGATTAAATAATTAGAATAGTACTTTAAATTGATTTGACACTTAGCTTAATTTATTAGGGTGATTAAAAAGGAAAAATTATTTTGTGACAGTGATACTAAGAATGAACCACACCGTTTACCTTGATTTTTAATTTAATAAAGGATTGATCACCCGGTATTTAATTAAGCGGTGTGTTACAACAGCAACAACAGGTATAGACACAACTTTAACAACTTTGGTCGAAGGCACATCCCTCTCAAGGCCAGCCTTCTCGTGTAAAAAAGAAGGGTCATGGGAATATACCTATTGATGAAGTATCAGATACAACTTCCCCTAGGGGAAATGAGTGACTACTTGGGAAATAGTATGGGAAGTCTCTTCGAGAGGGCGATTCTCCTCAGCACTAACCTAACAGAAGAAAAAGAGCAAGTTACAAGAAATTAGGGGGCCTAAACGTGAGAAATAATGTATAAAAGGAGGAAACTTAGGGTAAGAGAGGTAAGAGACTTACCTCTTCTTCCATCACATCCTCAGCGATTCCATAGTCTTGGGGTGTGAGGCAGGTTTCGAGTGCTTGCGTACTAGGTAAGTCTCTTCCTCCTCTTCCTCTACATCTTCTTCTTCTTCCTCCTCCCCCTCATCATCACCTTCACCAACATCTCCACCAGACATATGTTCCTCAGCAATCTCCTCCTCACTAGACCCGCTCGATTCCTCCATCATAAGCTGAAGGGGGCTAACTATTTTCCTCTTTCTACTACCCTTAGAAGATTGGGGGTCATAAGAAAACCACGAGTAGACATCTAGGCTGACATGAAAGCCCGATATTCTTCACTAAAATGTTCTCAAGTCTGGCAAAGACGATCTACCATCTGGCTCACTGCCTTGGAAATCTTTGGGTCAGGAAAAAGACTAATGGAGGTTGTGGAGTAGCTTTAAGCTTATTTAAGGGCGCCTTCTGAGTGGCCCTAACTAATGCACCAGTTGAAGAAACGTGAGGAGACTCGGTCCTTCCAACTGGCCTCTAAGGACCAAGGGCAACATTGGTTGGAAGAATCGAAGATTAAGTGGTTCTTTTTCTCTTTACAACTACCTGATCCACAGGCGCTGGGGGAGGAAGCTCAGGCGGAACACTGATATTGGTAGTACTGGGGGAAAAGTAGATGATTTGGTGGTGCAGTTCCTCAAACCCAACTCGATGGGCAGAAATCTCTCAACTTCAGGATAACGGGGTTCTTTGAGAAGGTTAGTTTGGAAACGAACCAATTGGTTTTGCCAGAACACATTGATGAACATCTCCTACCTCCCCCCTTGAGCTCCCTTGCTCGAGATCACGGGGTTAGCAGGATAATGGGCACACATACTGGAAATAGTAGACATGAAGAAGTTTTAACCAGTAAACGAGAAGTTAGTAGCCTTCTCTCTAGTAAAATGAATTAACTGGGGGTCCTTGATCGTAGACAAATGGCACGGATACCCTGTGGGGGCTATAAACAGAGTAAAACGATGACCACTCGGTATATGAAGGCAAATAGGAAGGGATCAACAACGGGGGGACACTGTGCTCGGGGAAATTTCTAGCCAGAGCTTTTTCAATAGGAGCAATGGGACACTCCTCTTCACCAAAGAAGTTGTTGGTAAAAAACTAGCTTACCCCAACATAAAGGCAAGGGTTGAATCGCTCAGCGCGGTCAATCAGACCTAATAAAGGCTTATTCACACTTTTATTTTTCCAACAGCAAATACGGGGGACTCTCACATCCTGTGAACTCAGGATGTGTCCAGCGAGAGCATAATCCTTGAAATGCACATAAAGGAATGCCGTCAAAAGAATATTGTTGTCATAGTTAAACACATCAAACCTACCAATGCTTTGAGCAGAATCAGCAGACACCCGGTCTAACCAAGTGTACAAAGACCCAAGAACAATATCTACAAGGGGGATCTTCACACCACATGCCATTTGAACGGCCAGATTGATTAGGTCTTTGCGAGGGCAGTCATGGGTCTTACCCGAAAGGTATACCTTCGACAACATCACCGATATGTACCACATTAGATTAACTTTGGACTAGTCACTTTCCCAGTTGGAGGCTTCTCGAAGACTTATTTCCCTTGAGGGTTCTCCTTAGCAGCCTCGCGGGCTCTGATGACAGCCTTCTTTTCAATAAAATAAAATTAGCGGATGACCTCAAAGTAGGTGGACTTGTTCTAAGTGACCATGAAATCCTTCATAACGGCCTCCAATTCAGTCCTCGGAGTTTTCTCTTCACTAGAAATAGCCTCCACAAAGAAGGTGTCATAACCAGCAGTTTCCAATCCCAACAGTTCACACAGGTCCTCAAGGGTAATAGTAAAATCACCCCAAGCAGCCACGAAGGTGTGTGACCTATGGATCCACCACGACACCAACAGTTATAAAGCAGTGCTATTTTTTGCCAAGGTTAGGTCACCCAACCATAAGGAGCAGGACAACCCTACGAGGGCCATTTAAACTGAGTATATTGCATGGATATACTCCGTCCAAGGGCCCAACCCTTCACTAGCGCCAGAAGACACCTCAAATTCCACCTTGAAGGGTGAAAATCCAAACGAACCCCCAAATGGCCCCGTAAGAGGCATGGACACCTCCCACGGGACTAATGTAACTTATAGGAACTAACTATGTAGTCACAAGTCTCTCAATTTGTGAATATGCCGATAAATTAAAAATATCTAGATTAGGTTTAAAAACATGTCTTAAAGGGTGAAAACCTAAACCAGACCTCAAATGACCCCGTAAGAGGCACAACACCTCGCATGGGACCAAGGTAACTCGTAGAAACTGATCGCCTTGTCACTGGTATCTCGATTTTAGAATATGACGATAATTTGAAAATATTTAGATTAGGCTTAAAAATAAGCCGTTTGAGTGTGAAAACTTACACCGGTCCTAAAACGGTCCCATAAAAGGCACTAATACCTTGCATGGGACCAATGTAACTTGTAGGAATTGACCGCGTAGTCATGGGTCTCCCAGTTTGAGAATATGATGATAATTTGAAAATATTTATATTAGGCTTAAAAACAAGCCACTAAAGTGTGCAAACCAAAACCAGCTCCTAAACAACCCCGTAAGAGGTACTAACACCTCGCACAGGACGAATGTAACTCATAGAAACTGACCGCGTAGTCATAGGACTCACAGTTTGAGAATTTGATGATAATTCAAAAATATCTTGATTACGCTTAAAAACTAGCCGGTAAAGGGTGAAAACCTAAACCAACCCCCAAATGGCCCCGTCAGAAGCATGGACACCTCCCACGAGACCAATGTAAATTGTTGGAACTGACTGTGTAGTCACAGGTCTCTCAATTTGTGAATGTGCCGGTAATTTGAAAATATCTAGATTAGGATTAAAAACATGTCGTTAAAGGGTGAAAACCTAAACCATCCCTCAAATGACCCCGTTAGAGGCACCAACACCTTGAACCAAGTAAGAATTGGTTCGGAATGATACATCGACCCCAATTATTTATATACATAAATAAAGATCTCTTGGTTCGGAATGATTCATCGACCCCAAGTGAGAGTTGTTTCGGAATTATCCATCGACCCCAACTATTTTAAAAATATATATACACATATTCTGGTTCGGGACTCTTTCAGCGCGTCACCAGTTCAAGGTTAGGTTTGGCATTTCTCATCGACCCCAAACATATAATAACTTTATGTTAGTTCGGAATGTCTCATCGACCCTAACATAATTAATTTAGGTATAAATATCTCGACCTAAAAGATCACATAATTCAGTAGGTACACGCCCGACCTATTAATTATATACATACGCAATATTTTAATCTCATATATCTACCGTACAATATTTGCTTTACGATTTATCTCATTAATCGCATTTATTTGAGTATTCACACAACTCTAAGGGTCCTAGTTACCCCTTACATATATTTTCAGTAGTTATTGCTTACCCTACTGGTCTATTACTTAAATTGAATTTACTTCGCCCTGTAACTCAATTTCCGAAGTCCCCGATACTCTACTAAATCGGATTATTCTCCTCGGTCCGTAATCCAAGCTCTGCACCCAATGGCCTTATCGGACCTCAACAATATACCTATTGGTCTTATCCTCACTCCCATATAAATATAATGTAAATCCTAGAATACTCATTCATTCCCGAACTCAACGAAGAATTAAACAGAAAAATTTTGGGAAACAGCTTGCGTCGATCGATCGACGGCAGGGTTCGATCGATCGACATAGTCGATCGATCGATAGTTCGAGATCGATCGATCGATCGAATAGGGACAGACGCAGTCTGTCTTCTTCGTTAATCCTTTCCTCCATTAACAAATCTCCAAACTCCATTATTGTCCACCAAACTTCGACCCAATGATCCTAACATGTTTCCACATATACTAGGACAGTTTCTAACGTGTCAAATACATCAAAACTCCAATTCCTTTAAAGAAATAATGAATTAAACCCAGAATTTGTTGAAACCCTAGTTATGGTGTTCTTCCCATATTATCATTCAAAATCCAGATTTTAATCCGAAAAATCATCAAGTCTAATCTGAATCTTAATCCTCTATATAAGGTAAATCATTCTACATGCGATTCCTATCCCAACATGTATAAATATCATTTTTCTCCAATTAAGATAATGATTTAAACAAAACTATTCAAAAACCCTACACATGGGTATTATAACTTTATATTTTTTGCAATAAACAACTTGCCTTATGATCAGTAGGGTCTGAATTCGTGGTTTTTGTTAATGATTGATGATCTTCATCTTTCAATCCTTCTTCCCCAACAAGTTAATAGTGACAATCTCCTTTGAATCTTTCCCAATTCCTTCTTTTGCCTTAGAAAGTTGTGCCTCTCTTCTCTCTAATGGTATTGGTGTTGTCATGGGTGTTCTAACCCTAATCCCTCTATCATACGGCTGATATAAAGCTCTTAATTTCGTAGGTCTCCATACCCTCTCATGTTAAAAGACCAAAACGCCCCTGAACGGTCTCGGTTTAGTCCAAAATTACCCCGGGACTCAACTAGTACCCCCGGGTATACTATTTTGACTAGTTTGACCCTTCCGGACTCATCGGTGACCTCTAAATTATCATTTGAGTCACTTAACAAATGTTACTCATTCTCACCCCAACACGGTCTACACGCGTTAAGTAACTATTTACCACTCGCACTAAGTAAATATAATGAGGCAATATAAATCGGTAACTATCTCCCGATTGATATCCCAAAATTACAATTTTTAATAAATTCCATTAAATTACTCCTCCTACGTAATTTAATTAAGCTGTATTTTCTCATTTAATTCTCCAATTTAATTAAATAAAATATTCAGAAATACGGGGTATTACAGTGGGTAACCTACATATTCTTGATACGGTTGCTTCATATCATGAAACCTTGGAATTAAGTACTCGAGGTGTCAAAAGGAAATTAACTAATTAGAATCTCGCATCACTATGGCATAAGAGATTAGGTCACATCTCCCAAAGGACAATTGAAAGACTTATGTCAGATGGGATTCTCCATCCCCTTGATTTTTCAAATTTTGAACTTTATACAAATTGCATACAGGGAAAATAGACGCACATAAGGATATTTGGTGCCAACAGGGATACATACGTCCTAGAACTAATACATATAAATATTCATGGGCCATTCCCTATGGTTTCATGGAACAGTTAATAATATTTTATCACATTTATAGAAAAAAATTCATGTCCTGGCTACCTCTATCTCATCCATGAAAAGTCCCAATCTCTAGACGTGTTCAAATCATTCATGGTTGAGTTGAAAATCAACTCAACAAAAGGATTAAAAGTGTCAGATCTAATCTTGGTGGTGAATACTATGGTCAGTATGACGGTTAAGGTGAACAACGCCTAAGACCATTTGCTAAATTTCTAGAGGAGTGCAGTATCATCCCACAGTAACTTGCTAGAATTACTATGGGGTGAATTATTAAAGACTAAAGTGTATATCCTTAATAGAGTAGCAACTAAAGTAACTACTAACGATTAGTTACTATTTTATTGGATACTTTGAAAGATCTAGGGGTTACAAATTCTATGATCCTACTACTAAATCAAATTTTGAGACTGGGAATGCCCAGTTCTTTGAGGATGTTGAGTTTGTCAAGGGCGTAAGATTAGGGATATATTGGTTTTGAAGAGGAATGTGTTGATATTCCCTCAACTGTTATTAACATTGACCAAACTCCTATTCTTGACATTGTTCAAGAAGCAGATCCTAATGAAAACAATGTCCAAGAACCACCTATTCCAAAAAAATAAACTCTCCCACCTCCAGAACCTATGACATTAAAGAGATCCACTAGAGAAAGGAGAAGTGTTGTGCCAGATGAATACATTGTATTTCTTCAAGAACATGAGTTTGACATTGGTGCGGTGAAAGATGATCCAATCACCTTCCGCCAAGCCGTGGAAAGTTCTAAATCTAAAGAGTAAATTGATGCCGTGAATGAGGAGATAAAGTCCATGAAGGACAATGGCATTTTGAATCTTGTCCCATTACCTGAAGGTGTGAACCCCATTGGTAGAAAATGGATATTTCAAACTAAGAGGGATTCAAAAGGTGATGTGGAGAGATACAAAGATTGTATTGTTACTAAAGGCTTTACACAGAAAAAGGCATAGATTATAAAAAAGACTTTCTCTCCGGTTTCATCTAAAGACTCTTTTAGGAAAATTATAGCAGTTGTGGCGCACTTTGACCTAGAGCTTCATCAGATGGATGTTAAGATTGAATTTCTCAATGTCTACATTGATAAAACAATCTATATGGTTCAACTAGAAAACTTTGTGTTCAGGGATGCAAAGAAGAAGACTTGAAAGTTAAAGAAATCCATCTATGGGCTTAAGAAAGATTGTCGTCAATGGTATTACAAGTTTCATCACGTTATCATCTCGTTTGGTTTTGAGATGAATCTGGTTGATGATTGTATATACCACAAGTTCAGCGGGAGGAAGCATATTTACTTGGTTTTATATTTTGATGACATCTTGCTTGCCACCAAAGATATAGGTATGTTGCACGAAACCAAGAGATTTATTCTGAAGAAATTTGAGATGAAAGATCTTGGTAACACTTCTTTTGTGCTTGGTATATATATAGACTGAGATCGCTTTGTGGATACACTTGGTTAATCATGAAAGTGATATATCGAAAAAGTTCTTAAAAGGTTTGGCATGCATGATTGTAAACTAGTTGACACCCCTGTGGCTAAAGGAGATAAATTTAGTATCAGTCAATGTCCTAAGAATGATTTTGAGATTTGGGAGATGCAAAAGATTCCTTATGTATCAGCTGTAGGAAGTCTTATATATGCTAAATTATGTATGCATTCAGATATGGTGTACATTGTTGACATGTCGGGAATATACTTAAGTAATCCTGGAAAGGATCACTGGATATTAGCCAAGTGAGTCATGAGGTATTTACAGAGAACTAAAAACTACATGCTCACATATTCGAATTCAAATCAGTTAAATATCATCAGATATTCTGACTTTGATTTTGCTGGATGCTAGTCGTCTAATCATGGAATATGGTTGTGAAATTTTGTCACGGGGCTGTGTATTGTGGATAGCATTAAAAGACCACTTAAGTTATTTTGTGACAATAGATCAGCAGTACTATATTCGAATAACAACAGGAGTTCTACAAAGTCAAAGTTTATAGACATCAAGTTCCTTGTTGTAAAAGAAAGAGTTCAGAGTGGAATTATGTTTATAGAGCACATTGGAATAAACTCCATGATTATGGATCGCTAACAAAGGTAATACCACCCAAGATCTTTTATGAGCACACTGCTCATATGAGTGTAATTTCTTTTCAGGATATGTCGGTTTAGTGGGAGTTTGTATTATAGATGCTTTCATAGACACATTTGTTATGGATTTTATGGTTATTTTATGCAGTAAAGTATTCAGTTTATATTCACTTTGATTTTATATGGGTTGATCTCACTAAGGTTTAAGGAGGACCAGTTGGAAATAGGTATGTTAAAATTACATTGAATGAAATTTCCATGTTACACATCCACACTTGATCTTTGTCATTAGTGATATTGATATATGTGATCATTGATGGGTCTACTTATGAAATATGTAATGACGACCGCTTTGATTGTATATTGGTACAGTTAATGGACAAGATTGTTAAGATGCATAAAATTTTGATAGGAAAGCTCATGAGCTCATAAAGTATAATTCATGTTTATAAAGCTACATATATAGCCTAAGTGGGAAAATGTTAGAGTAAATTCATATATATGGTCTTATATATGAAATAAATATGAATTATAAGCTATCAAATAAAGTTGGCCCATTTAAAGTGATTAATTTAAGTTTTAGGGCCTTAATAATGTATTATTAAAGTGTGGCTTTTAATGTGTACTGACAAGCATAATTTCTATTTTTATAATGGGTTAAAATGGAAATATTCTAAATATGAAAAGACACGATTATCTTAATGGTCCCCAGATTAAAGAATTCCTTTCTTCTGATTCCTGTTATTAGAGAGAAATTCAAGCATAAAATAAATGTATTGATCTGAAAGATCATAAGACATCTAACTCAAATATTTTACTTTTCTCATTATGGATTCAGGTACGCTTTTGTAAATTTAATATATTTGTTTCTTGATGATTCAATATGAATATTCCTATTTGCGTGATGGTTTTCACAAAATAGAAATTAATCTTACATTTTGTGCTTCCCCAAAAATGGAGAGAGAATCTTTACCATAGTCATCAAATGACGATATCGGCATTTGGGTACCGTACGTTACCCTAAAATCCCCAGTGAGGTACTAAAAAAATTATTTATTTCGATTTTTATGATTTATGCCTAGATGTGGGAAAATATCATACAGAATCCGTCCTTGACCGAATTTATTTTTTGATTTATAAGGTTCATTAACTGTTAGATGTCATTTTTTCTTTTTTTGGATGTATTTTTGTTGTTTATTCTCTTATTTATCAGTTTTCTATTATAGGATATCAACCCCTCTAACTTGGAATGATGAGTTTCAATAGAGAAGACCAACTTCTCTTTTTATCTATCATTTTTACGGTACAGCGAAAGAACATATTATTAATATGATTACTAATAACATTAATAATCATCTTCACCAATTGGCTTATTGTTAGGACTTTGGTTGTGTTTCTTACCTATGTCTTTCTTAATATGATTATTATAAGTACTTATATATAGAAATGTATTATCTATATCCTTTTCAATTTGTCTAATCTTTTTACCTAAATCTTTAATTATGTTTTGTTGAGTTTAGTTACAAAGATGCTTATATATGTGAAGAAAAATGTTTAATAAATATTTCAAGAAAATACTATTTTGAGTTTAGAGATCATTACAATCCAAACAACCAAGGAAATGTGACTACATCCCATTACTCCTTACCCTACAGTGGATTCTTAGGATTTAGATATTTGTTTAGTGTTTTGCAACCATCTGAACCTTTCACTTTTGCCCCTGTTATAGAAGCACTAAAATATGTAGGGAGAGAAGTAGTGAATGAAAATGCTCTTTTGTCTGTATTTGTGATAATGAATTCTGTTGAAAACTGAAATCCCACATGGAATGGTTGTACGATGATTATTGGATTTTCATCATTATTTTTTTATTTAAGAATGGACCAATTTGAATTTCTTGCGAACCCATGTATTTGCATTGGAAACGATCCAAACTATGGAAAACAATGTGGTATGTACCACTATTGTTTTTTCTCTATTGAAAACAACAATTGGTGGAACAAAAGGATCGTGTCAAACGGATACTAAGCTAGTAAGTTTTTTAAACTTAAGAAGATAATATATTCCAAAGGCAATTGCAATTTGTATAGAAGGTATTTGCAATTATGCTCAAGTGGATGACTAAATCTCTCTGAAAAGTATGAGTATATCACATGTAGTTGTATACTTATTAATATAGTTTGATTTAATTGCTTTTAGACCCCATCTCAAATAGTTTAAAACAATTTGGGCCTACATTGCCCAATTCCTTATGAATAAATCCACAATGAAGCTCTCATGCCTTTAAAACCGGATAACTTTTACACCAAACATTTGTATGACTTATCTTATTCTTTAATACAATCTTTCCAACTCTCTCTTCGAGGCATTTTGCAGGCTGTGATCTACACAGCCTTGGATGGAGTTCATGATTTAGCTATAGAAAAATAAATTTTTATCCACTGTAGGTATCTCTAACTCTCACTATATTCCCCAATTTTTTCGTAATCTTCTTTGATTGAACTTTAATCATTAATTTAAATGAGCATATAGTTTGCTCAATGTCGTGGAATACTACATGTTGCTATGTCTATTAGTAAAGTTTTCATCACATTGGTACGGAATAAATGATAGAAATTCCTCCAGGTAGTGATGAGCTACAACTTATAGGAGAAACCCTTCGATTTATGGTGACCATCAAAAGTGAAAGGTCTTCTATGAGTTTTTTCGAACATGGCCTCTCAGTTTCATAAACTACATACCATTCATCCACGAAACTAATATATATTACTATAGGGATCAGATAGTTATAACACGTTTCTACGTGTAAACTTCTTTTTTTTATAAGTTCAAGAGGGATCGGACAGATGACAGTTATTTTCCATGTATACTCTCTATCCTATATTAAGTCAAAATTTATCCTGAATGTTGTTCTACTAAATTTCATTCCACACAACTAATTATCTAGAATTTCTAATAAATCTATCCAGAATGTTGTTCTTACATCTATTCGGGGTGGTGTTTATTTACTTTTGTCCAAATTATTATATCATGTTAAGGATTTTCTTTAGATCTTCTTCTATTGAATTTGTGATTGTTACATTAAAAATAAATTTTGTGTTGACTTTAGCCAGCCCTGTGTTTTCCTTAATTTTTTTATCTTGAAATTTTGATGTTTTGGGTAGGATGCAAGCTTATATTGCAGACTTGGTGCTGTAGAAATGTGTAAATGTTCGCATTTCCATTGTTTCTTCCATAATGGGTTTTGGGGACTCTACTGAATGAAAAAAGATTTCTTATACAAAACTCTCGAATTTTGCATATCTCTCCCACCCTAAGGTTCAACTTGATGGTTTTCACTTTTATTATCATTTAGTTCATTCTTACACATTACTTTGCCTTCATGTGTATAGTCTAAATAAATGTTAAGAAACATGACTGATGAAATATCCCAGAGGACCATGTGGTTACAGTTGCAGTTTACATTGTGAAGGTACTTATATTTATCTACTTATTTTGGCATATATAGACTGGCAAAACGGAAGGTAGGTGTGTCTCGATTTTCATGGAGTAGTGAATAACTTCTAGTAGCTGGAATAATTGAGTGTTTATGTCGTAGTACTTCAACTGATGTTTACATATATAATATGTGTTTTACAGTTTCTTTAATGTGAATCCCCCAATCTCCCTCCCCCCCCCCCCCCCCCCCCCCTCCAACTGATTTAGTGTCATTATTTTTATTTAGATAGATTTTGAGACTATGATCTAAGGCGTCATAAAAAAAAATAGTTCATGTTCTTAGCCTATAAAATTATTTACATTTTCATCTTTAGAGATATAATTAAGATCACATAATTTTAATTACTGATAAGAGTTACAAATGTGAATTGATAGGTAAAAATCCGTTACACCCGCCTGTGCATCGCATGAGTTATATTTTATAAGATTGCTATAGTTAAAAAATGTTTTAAACTTTATAGTTGAAAACAATGTTTGAACTATAAAGTTTAAAAATGTTTTATATTTTATATTTTATAAAAAAGTGTTTTAAACTCTATAGTTGAGAAAAACTTAAAAGTGCACATTATAAAAACAACTATATAAAATAACGTACAATTTATATTTATAAGATTGCCTTTTAAATTTTAAGACCCATGTTGAAACAAATTTTCAAGTCATTGGAAAATTAAAATAAATTATTTTATTTAAAAAACGTAAAATATTTTAAAAGATTTTTAATACATAAAAGACACAGGGCCTAATTAGGCTTTACCACCATAGATAATAAGTATTTTTTGTGGCTTTATTGTGATAGATGAAGGGACAAATGTACTTTACATGGCTCGAGGCAAAATGAATTATTATAGCCTAACGTCTATCAACTGCCCAAGGCAGTCTTAGCCTATAAAATTATTTACATTTTCATCTTTAGAGATATAATAAAGATCACATAATTTTAATTACTGATAAGAGTTACAAATGTGAATTGATAGGTAAAAATGCGTTACACCCGCCTGTGCATCGCATGAGTTATATTTTATAAGATTGCTATAGTTAAAAAATGTTTTAAACTTTATAGTTGAAAACAATGTTTGAACTATAAAGTTTAAAAATGTTTTATTTTTATATTTTATAAAAAAGTGTTTTAAACTCTATAGTTGAGAAAAACTTAAAAGTGCACATTATAAAAACAACTATATAAAATAACGTCAATTTATATTTATAAGATTGCCTTTTAAATTTTAAGACCCATGTTAAAACAAATTTTCAAGTCATTGGAAAATTAAAATAAATTATTTTATTTAAAAAACGTAAAATATTTTAAAAGATTTTTAATACATAAAAGACACAGGGCCTAATTAGGCTTTACCACCATAGATAATAAGTATTTTTTGTGGCTTTATTGTGATAGATGAAGGGACAAATGTACTTTACATGGCTCGAGGCAAAATGAAATTATTATAGCCTAACGTCTATACAACTGCCCAAGGCAGTGTCCGACTTTTTAGAAAGAAATAACTATATGCGTGAGAACAAGTATAACAATTTTTCCCAAGGATGACACTCCAAATCTTATTTATATTTGCACTATTGGTGACACGGGAACAAATTTATCGTCGCGTCATACAAAATATTACAGGAATAAATTTATTGTCATGTCATTGGCATGGGTACACCCTGGAATATATATAAAAACTATTAGAGAGACATTGAATGGACTGTCACATCATGGGTGTGGTCTCTTATGAGGTCTAACGGTGTCAACAAGCTAGTGGAGTGTTGACCAAAGGTTTTACAAAAAATGTAAGGTAGTTGTTAAGTCAATTAAATATGGATGGGAACATTTAATGCAAGTGGGATTGATAGGTGACAGTATGTGAAATAATGTTATATTTTTCACCTACCCGCCATACTGATGAAAAAGATTTTCTGGAGGTTAAGAAGGTCTATAACTATCATGGCGCTTCCATAAGTTAATCTTGAGTTATTATGCAACAATATACCTTAGTGCTAAGGGATAGGTGACCTTGGGAAGTTATTTTTATGGAGGTCTTCTTTAAGCATCAAGCATGGAAGAACTCTAGTGTTTTGGTCTTCGATCTTTGTTACAAGATATATTAGAATGAATGCCAATTCTAGGATGAAACAAGGATGAGTGAGGTTTGCTATAGTAGTGCGGACTTTCCTTTTAAGCAGTGAAGTCTCGGGGACCAATAAGTGGTTTGTCTAAGGTCAAAGTCTAGCCTTGGGACCTATGTTCTTGTGTGAGGGTAATTGAGTTGTTTAAGATTCTTTTGAATACTAAGGGTTAATGAGGGTATCATCGTGGATTTAAGCTAATTTCAATGTCTTGGGTTATTTGGTTTGATTGGTGAATATTGTCTTACATAAGATTGTGGTTTTTGGTGTCTTATAAGCCAAGCACGTCCTTATAATGGATATTTTCTAGATAGGATAGAAAAAAATGTTGGTCTTATTCCAAGTCAATTATATAAATGTTGAATAGACAATATTAGTATCGAAATTCCATGAAAATAGTTCATTTTCAAGTTTGGAATCACTCTGTCTAGGAATTAATGTCTCAGGACACTTGATTAGATAGAAGGAATAATGAATATATCTAATGCCTTGGTGGTGGGTAGATAGAAGGAATTAATGTCTTATGACACTTGATTAGATAGAGGGAATTAATGTTATATATTGTGTATAAAGACCAAAATATGTTATACGTTCGATATGATCAACAAATTTCAATGTAATAGTCTTCTACCTTTTAGGTATAAAGAATGCGCTTTTAATTAGATAAGGATTCCATTTTTTCTACCTTGGAATATATGTTTACCTAAGGAGGTTGAGCTATAAACTAAAGTAGTGTGAAGCAATCTTGGATTACTAACTCCACCAAGGAGGCAAAAGTTATTGCCATTTCATTGGGAACTAAAGAGGTTATATGGATTGGTTATTTCCTGAGTAACTTGGGTGAGGTCCCTTCAAGTGTAATTGGATATTACACTTTTATTTTTTGTGCTGATAAGATTGTATGTTTGAGAGTATCTATAACCCATAAAAGGTTTAAACACATTTGCTCGAGGAATATGAGATGGGACTATGAACCCTGTCTATTAGTTTATTAATTTTAAGAGTCTTGTGTGTGTCTGTTTGAAATTGTGACGAAAATTATATATATACCCATATATATGTATTATTATCAACTATACTAACATGGTAATCTTCAGAGTTTGATGCCATTTTTGTCTTATTTTTTCGAGAGACAAAAAAATTAGGAGTCTGGGTTAAATGTTTCCTTTATTTCTATAAATACTTAGGTGTTATTTCTTTTTTACTTCTTAGGTTTGAATCTGAATCATTCAAATTTAAGAGGTGTCAAATTGTGTTTTTTTAAACGATTGAGAGGTTAGCGGCTCTATTTTCCTCTGAATGATTAAGGGGTAAAATTACATTTGAAGTTTGAATTGATCTAAATACATTCATTCAGAAATAAAAACAAACATATTTGTTCAAAATTCAGACTTTAGATTTATACATTAGATTTCAGATTCAGATGAAAAATAAATGCAACCTTAATTAAGTAAAGATGCCTCCAATTAGGGTGGAAAAATTAGTTAAACTTGATATTCGAGGTGGTGGGGGGGGGGGGGGGGGGGGGATAATTGGTTGGGGAGTAAAGACACCCTTTTAAAAATTGGGCATATAGTTTGGATTATAATAATTTTTTAGGTGTTCCCTCTCATTTTATTTTGTTTAATCCTTTTTGGTTTTCGTAATCAGCTAAACATATAATTTTGTTTTTCTTTAGTTGATAAATTTTTCACTTTGGTTGGAGTCTTTTTTATTATTAGACTTTTTACTTTCAACTCTACTTTTTTTATAAATAGGAATTTGTGAGATTGTTTTAAACAAGTCCCCCAATTTTATTTTTTCAAAACCTTTAAGATATTTTCAATCCCCAAAAAATCTCAAGGTGATGGTTCTTTTTTAGTGCTTGAGAAAAATAATTTCACAAAAAATCAAATATTTTAATGATATTTTAAAAAAAAAAATCATAATTTAAATTAAAAATTTATGGAAGTTTTGGTTTTGGTTGTGATCAAAGATTGAGGATATTCACAAGATCTGTTAGCCAATTAAATTGGGTTGAAATCCAAGACATGTGTTGTGATACCGGTGAACCAAAAAATCAAATCTATGATGGGGGTCCACGTGGACGTATTGGTTTCAATAGATCAGTGGATACCAAGACCCAAAGATTGTGAGTGTCAAGTTGAAGATATGGTGAAGATTAATAGAGCTAGTATGATGGAGGTTTATAATGCGAACGTCGAAGATTTATGGTTGTGGTCAAGTCAAGTGTCGTTAGTCATGTCGGTACTTTTTTAATTCCTAAATTTTTGTACTAGTGGACTTGTGCGTGGGATAGGTGCTTGTGATTTTTATCGAAAGGTTTTCACACTAATTACTGGGTGATTTTTATGATTAGTTTTTTTCTAACATAGTTAATTTCTAATCACTTTGCATGTAATTTGGACCTAATTAATTAAATTGGTAAACTGCAAAATTTGACTTAAGTAATTTGGTTACGAACAACTTAAGATTGGTATTTAATATTACACCATATTTACACTATATTAAGTAATTTGATTTTCGAATTAATATATTTGTCTAAGAAAAATAGTTAATCAGGATTATAAATTGGAAATAATTAATGTTTTCAGATTAATTTATTTATCAAACCATAGACTTTGGAAATACACATGAGTTTTCAGTCATAGGAACACCATAACAGAACGAGGCTGTTGAAAGGAATAATCGAACATAGCAAAAGGTGGTTATGTGTATGATGGAAGGAATGGGATTTCATAAAATATTCTTGTCTGAAGCCATTCTCATTCCATATTTTCAATATGGTTTATATTCTTCCTTTTGAGTAGAAAACACCTTATGAAATTTGGAAGGTAAATAATCTTAGTATCTAATATTTCAAGGTTTTATGGAAGTAAGTACTACATATTAAAGGATAAGGAGTATTTGATGAAGTTTACTTCCACGATTACAAAAGTTCTAAAAAATGTGGGGCCTGACAGAGGCGTGGAGGTCAAATCTTAAGCCTTAAAAGTCTAGGATGGCTTTAGGTGTAAAAAGGCATGAAAAGGCATTTAAGACTTTTTTAATATTTTTTAACCATAAGGCTATTAAAAATACTAAAATGGTACATATCTTAAAAATATGTCTGAATATTTGTAAATTAAAATACTATTTTTTAAAAATACTAAAAAAAAGCGCATTTTTTCACGCCCAAAATGCATGTTCTTTACGTCTTACCCTAAAAAATGTTGACCATCGTTGATCGCGCCTTAATATACTCCTTTGGCCAAAACTTGGCGTTTGTAAAAAGCCCCACGCCTAGGCACTGCCTAGGCGTATTTTTTAGAACACATATGAGTACAAAGGGATATTTCTAAGGTATTTACAAAACAATAGAGCCTCTACATTGTATAACATTGAGAGTAACAAAGTGATGGAAACATTCAATCTTCTCATAGATGATGACGCATCTTACGTCGTCACAATTTAAGGGGAAGTTCAGGAAGAAAATCGAGCATTGAAAGACGGTGAACCTAGTGGGACTTTGGAAATATGGTTTTGGTGAGGTGGGAACTTGTTCTCAAGGTGCAAGTAAAAATGAGAAATGAACTCTAATATGGCTAAAAAAGGATTACACACCATAAAAATAATTAGGAATCTGGAAAGTGGAATTCGAACGAGGAACCAACTCTTAAATGAGTTGAATTTTCAGTTCTTTACGTCTAAGATATAGCCGAAAAATATCAAAGAATCTTTGTTGGATGAGAATTGGACAGTTAGAAAGAAATAAGAATTTGTCAATTTAAAATATTGATAGTTTAGTAGTTAGTGCCCTATTATAAAGTTTCAAACGTCATAGGTACTTAGTGGGTCTTTAAACACAAAATGAATGATAGTGTAGTGATTGTTAGGAACAAGGAAATACTTACTGCTCAAGTGTACTCACTAGTAGATTGTGTTGGTTTTGAAGAAACGTTTTCATTTAATGCTAGATTAGAGTTTTATCTCTTAATATCCATTGCATGCTTTGTGAATATTAGATGGATGTTAGAATTGATTTCTTGGATGGTGTTGTGAACGAAGATGTTTATGTGAAACAATAAAAAGGATATTAAGATCCTACCCACTCCACTTATATTTTAAGGCTCCACAAAGACTCATACAACATAAAATAAGCCCCGAGATCTTGGTATGAGATTCGTTCATACTAAATTCTCAAAATAAGATTTTGGAGTGGTGGAAAGATAAGAAGATCACATCCTCATTGCTCAAATACACATGGTTGATATCATGTTTAAAACCACTTGTAGTAATTTATCAAGGATCTTTTCAAATGATATTAAGGATGAGTTTGAGATGAGCATGGTGGGGGAACTAACATTTTTTTTGGGTTTACAAGTGAAAATATGAAAAATGACATTTTCCTATCCCAAGAGTATGTGGAGGAGATTTTGAAAATTTTTAGGACGGAATCATCAAAGCATATAAAATACCTATGGGAGTGGATTATAAACACACTAAGGATTTGGATGGCAAATTTGTGATCAAAACCTATATCAGATCAGGATTGGTAGTCATATGTATCTCATGGCTATTCTCCCAGATATTTTATTGTAGTGTTGGAGTATATAATAGATATAAATCTAATCCAAAATATTCTCACTTGTAATAAATCAAAAGGTTAGGTGTGCCAATGGAACCCAATCTTTTGGCTTGTGGTATTCTCTTGATACAAATGACTCCTTACATGAGTACTCGGACTTTTGGTCAAACTGAGACACAATCGATAGGAGAAGCTCTTTAAAATTCTATTTTTACTTTAGTTTCTCCCTCGTTCCATGGTTTTCAAAGATTGTCAATGGATGTAGCTGAGCACATTATTGCTCGGAGTTATCATATGTAATTGATTTTGATGAATTGGAGTACTTGTTTGTAATAATATGATCATAATTAATATATCTCAGAACCCCGTGAAGCATTCAATAACCAAACAAATCAAGATAATGAGTCACTTTATTGTAAATGTGGTAGTGATTGTCTGAGACCTCGAAGGTAACTACCCTATTATAAACTAATTACCTATTTTAAAAGAAAATTTCTTTTTTGATCAACAAAGGGTATAAATCATCCCAAAAGTCAATGTAAAAATGTCTTATCAATTTTATAATTTGGCTTATTTTATCTTCTTATTAAGACAAGTGATTCTAATAATACAAAAAGATAAAACTAATCACACAACATCGGATGTAAGAGAATTTACCCTTAAATGGGAAAAACATCGAGCCGAAATGAATGATAAATATACTACGGTGGAGATTTACTAAAAAATAGAAAAATTACATACAATCACACAATACATTAACTTCCTATCAACTCATTTTCATCCTATTCTCCTGGGAGAGAAACAACTCCTGGAGTACGTTACACAATTGCGACGAGCTTGGAGTCAACCAGTGTCTTCAAATCTTCAGCCAAATAAATCTTTTCTTTAGGTAAAAATTTACTTTTGCATAGTGCAATAAAACCACTGGGTAACCATTGACAAAAATCTAGTATGTGTGAGGTTATACTACGATTGAAAAAGATGCATTGAAAGTTTTTGGTTTCTCTGAAGTATCCCAAAGTGTTTTTAAAGGTTTTTAAAAGTAGAACATAATAAATAATAAAACTATTTTGGAAAATATTTTTCCAAACATGTTTAAATACAAAAGTCTAACTTTTCTTATTCATAAATGAACCAAAATAAACTTGAAGAACACAGTGAGAATATTAAAGATTATTCCTCTTATATGCTAAGATATTTTATCTCTTAAAAACTTTTTCTCACCATATTTTGGAATAATGGAGAAACTCTTGATTATATAAACAAGTCTATAAACACACGTGGGATACACTAACATGTTAATGAATCCATAGGTTAATAAAATATCAATTTAGATTCCCAACCATTATTTTGTCTTCATACAACCACAAAAGAAATATTTGGGAAATTAATTTTGAAAAGTAAAAAAATTGTAGTTTTGAAAATGTTTATAATTTGCAAAAAACATCTCCATTGACACAAAGACTTAGGGATGCAAGGTCATTCCATAAGTAAGATATTTTTCATAATGTCTTTAAAAATATCATTTACATTGAAGGAGATGACTCAATGATGCAAAATCCTTTTTCGTTGAGGTGAATAGTCACTGACTAAGGTCACGGACTGAGCTAGAATTTGCACGTTTTGTAGAATTTCAAAATTTATTGTCCAGCCTATGTACAAGTAAATACTAATAAAAATGAATCAAATTAAACATAAATATTACATAGGAATAATACAACATTATGTATTTAGATAATCTCAAAACCCACAAGGTTAAATTAAAGAATTTTTCATATTAAGAAAATATTTAATTAAGGAAGTGAATGTAATTCCTCTAGTCAATATACATTTATCGTTAGTGATTAAATCAGAGTAATGGCATGAATAACCCAATATGAATTTGGCGATTCTTTCCATGGACCTCTGGGACTATTATAGCATAATCAAAATGATAGTTTATTATGTGATAAAATACACATAACTTAAAATTATAAGCAATTGAACTAAATCTATCACCCAAGACACAACTTTCCATAACAAAGGCTTATACGATAAAAATTTTACAATTACAAGTAATGTAAACCCAAGATACGTAAGTACTTATTGTTACAATCTTCTTATGTGCATATTTTTCCAGTAACACATAAGAAAATTCATCAAATACTAATGTGTAATATCAAGACAAAACATTATGAGAGTAATAAGATGAAACATGGTAATATAGCATTTGTATATCTATGACCACCAAACTAGTAAAGTTACCCCCTCTCCCCAACTATGAAATTCCTCTCAATACATATGATGTAGCATACATAAACTCTCCCTAATCCAACAGCCTCAAATACTACATACTCCCCCATATCTACAAACTTCTCTCGCTTTTTGTCATGAAAGAGACAAAGGAAATAACTAAGAATATAATGAGATAAATATAATTGACTAACTTATTGTGATTAAACAAGTTGATCATATTGTAAAAATTAGAGTGAAACATATAAGGAGTAACAAACTCATATGAAAATTTAGACGCGATATGGAATATGTGATAAACGGGCCTAAGATAAAAATATTAACAACTGCACATGGAAATATGCATTATATCAAAGAAAACTTATATAATAGACTCACTCTAAAATGTAACAAGAATTAAAAACAAATTTCAGTTATAAAATTTGTGCAAAATGCAAGAAAATGAAGCATAATCTTAACTCTCAGACTAACAAACCTAAAATAAAATTTACAACCAAGTATCATTTCCTAACCTTCAACATAACCTCAATATTACAAACACTCAACTTGAGATTTTGTAAGGCATACCAAACATGGTTAGGATGAATGTTGATGTCCAATTGTTACTCACCAAAAGACATCGAAGACGAATAACCCAGAGACGAAAGCAAAATTTAATATTCCTTTAAGGTAGGTGATAGTCAAGACCGAAAAGGCAAAGACATATTATAATGCGTATCATCAAACTTTGCATGATCATTAGAATTCTCTTCGGGGTAACTAACCATACAAAGACATCAAGGAGTACGGGGAGTTATGAAATGCAGTGGCAAAGGAAGACCATTTTAGGTCCATAACTAAGAGATCGATCGGTTGAAATTATTATGATATTTACCTTTAGTTGTTTAGTAACTTTTTTCAAAAAAGAGTTATGACCCTTAACGCCTTAAGTATATGCCTTATCATATGAACGAAGGGAAAATAGTAACGCTTCATCCCATCCTTATAACAAGCCACTATAAGATTAAATTTCATGTTAATCAAATCCATACTATGGATATCTTTAACCACATACAACAAATTAAAATTCCTAGAAAATATATCACGAGGGTATAGAGAAGACAAAATATTTGAGGACACCACGATAGTAAGAATATAGAAGTCCTTGCCAAAAAATACTAGTGGGAAATTATTTCGGGACCAAATCCAACAATGGACATCACTCAATTATGAAATAACCTCCTATGTGAAGTGACTAGGTGTAATGGGACCAAATGGGTGTGTGAGAGTCTTTTAGATTGCATATGAGGGAAAATAGATTGGGGAATATGAGTAAGACGTAATGAGGAGGCATGATGTGCATTAATAAATGATTTTTCTAAGACCATAAAAACTCAATTCTTCCAATAAATTAACTTAAAATACGTTTATTTTAACAACTTTAGATTACATAGTAAAAAATTCAAATATTAAGAGCAATATATCGATAAATACAAATGGACTTGCCTTCTTTCAAACACTAAAACTTTGATGAGATTTGACAGCTATGAGTTTAAAGGATGGAAAGTAAGAACCTAATTGAATAGAGATAAGTAGGGCGATAGCTTTTATGGGTATATTAATGGTCATTGGTGATCTTTCTTTATCGTGTGTGAATAAATGTGTGCAGCCTAATAATTTTTTTATCAATTCGATCTTGTGAGTTACCCTTCTGCACTTATGTAATTTGTGATCTTGAGACTGACTCACTGGGTCTCTCCAGAGATAGTGTTATATAGTTATAGGATTGCCCCAATTTTTTCACTCCTTGCATGTGATTAAGTGGACTCGTGCGATGGGCCCATTAGATCTCTCTGAAAAGCAGTATGTGAAACCTTCCTTAAAGAGGGTTGAGACTCCCTCGGAAGTTAAACTCTACATAACTTATATCATTGACATGGTTGAGTTTATCATCCTTAATAAGTCTTGTTCCTTAGCCTCTAAGCCAATAACCTCAATAATCTCATAGGTTTCTTTGATTGACTCATTAGTCCCATGAGCCTTGATTTATAGACCATTACAATCAATATTATAGTATGTAATAATATTAAAATTGTCAATAAATATGAGTTATTTGAGGAGCATTTTACATTATTCCCCCCATATGGAAGTATCTCGTTTTACATGATAATTGCATATGCTACTTTTTCGAATTACATGAGATCTTCCATAATCATTACTCCCATGTAGAATTAAATATTCTTATAATGACAAATTTCCAATCGAGTCAATCTCTTTATAATTACCATAATTCTACACAAAACATTTGAGTCATAAGTTAGGCTTCGAACTATCGATCTTGTAAGCCTTTACATGTTTGATGAAGATGTAGCGGCCAAGCTTCAAAGTTAGATACACATCATGTCGTGTTTAGTACTAAAGTTTGTCTTCACATTTATCGAGGATCTCGTGGGTTTAGATGCATTTAGAATATTATCCTTGGAAGTGATATGGGTATTTCTTTTTGAACAAAATCATTTGGAATTGTTTTTAAAAAAAATTGAAGAAAAATATTTTGTGATTCTAACCTCGTTTGAACAAAACTGGTTTTTTGTTCGAACGAAGTTGGTCTCGTTAGAACGAGATTGGAATATTTTTAGAATGACCATATAATGTACATTTAACAAGGGCTCTCTATTTAATAGTGCCACTCTCTTTAGAAGTTCCTTCAAAGGAAGATCAAATAATAAAGCTTGTTCATTCGAACAAACTAGAGTGTCGCTAGAATGAAAATATAATCTCGTTTGAACGACCTTAGTTTTCATTTAAACGAGTTCACCGCCTTAAAATTCATGTTTTTACTATTTGAGGCTTGTTATACACGGATCTTTGAAGAAAATTTTGGAGAAAATAATTTTCATATTTATTTACCAAAGTTAAAGAACCTTAGTTTCACCCATTGCGTTTAAAGATCCATGATTCTTATTCTTATTCTTTGAGATCTTTGTATTAGGGAACCACAAATTTTTCTTATCATCTTGATTTGAGAACTAATTTCCTGCGGTGGACTACATACTTGGTTGACGGTTGTTGAACCTCATCGGTGGATACCGAGGCGTGCGTGGACTCCTGCATTGTACCGTGGATGAGTGATTAAAGATAAAAGAGCATCAAGGCTTGTGAGAAAGATGAGGTGTTGAGTAAGTCTCTTGTCTATGCTTTGTAAAATCGTGTCATAGTGAAATTTTTGGAAGAGTATTTCGAGGTTTTCCCATTTGTGGTTTTCCTAGTACATTGCTATGTTATTTTGTATTTATTTAATTTAATCTTATTATCACCCAGATGCATGATTTAGGTTAAAAAGATAAAATTAGATAAATCGGTTTTTCACAACAAACATTTTAAAATTGGTGCATAAGTTTATGGCATTTAAACTGTTAAAAGTTTTTATCTTTAAAATTTAAAAAATACAAATGTAGACTTTTTGTTTGTTTGGACCATCCTTTCCTAATGGGATTGCATTATCAGTTCTACTCATTTTTTATCTCATGGTATTATTTATGTTCATCAAACTGAAACATGTTATGTTGAGGAAAGGTATCCATTCCCCTCATGATTACTTTATTAAATGATAATGACATTTTAATTTGTAACCTATAGATATCCCCTTTCTTCTTCCGTCTAAATTTACTTATTACATTATTTTAGATAGAGAAGTGATACAACTCCTTGTCTTTAAGATTTTTCAGTGATAAATTGTCCATTTTTTGGTAAAATTATTATTACCTTTGTTATCAATGGCTTATAATTTTTCTATATTATTTCCCTCTCCTGTTGTTTCCACGATAATGATGATATTCACATTTCTTATTAAAATTCCCATTATTGGTGTTCTTGGGGGTGGCTCAACTGCTTCCTTTTTTACTTATTTTTTGCACTACAATTTCCATCGATATTACCATAACTACTTGTGTTGTAGTTTATGGGTGAGTGATTTCACGTGAGGGGTATGTTGTTATGACCAATAACCAAAATATCTTGATCGATAGATGTTTAACGAGATACTTTACCATTTATTGTAATGATCCATTATTTGGGGAGGTATTGTCTCCCTCGACAATTTTGCTACTAAGACAATAGGCATGGTCAATAAGAAATTAATCACTATCTTTCTAGATCCAATTAACCTTGTCAAAACTCCTCTTATGATTTTGTATAATGTGATGAGTCTCTGGATAGACAAGGGTGATTTTACTTACTTCAATTTAAATATTCGGCATATATAGTGGTTCCCTAAAGGAATGGAGTATGTGGGCAAACTAAGTTCTGTCAATATCTACATATAAGAAAGCTCTTGAGAATATTGGGTTGGCAAGGATGATCAATAGCTTGAAGGGTTATACCATTGACAAAAATTGTGGTTCTCTACATGATTTGGTATGTGGTTTGATCATTGACACACACTTTTTTCACAGGCTAAGATGAACTTATTTTCACTTTAAAGGATGTATGTGAGGTTGTCGGTCTCCCTATAATTGGAACATGGGTAATTTATGATGTCTTTGAAGATCAACGAGATGAAATTATGAATCGAGTTAGAAACATTTATGTATGAGTCTGCTCATTATAGTACTATTACTGAGATAGGGGGTAACAAATATTCCTTTGTTAAGTGGAAAAGATATTGTTTTAAAGACGCTAAACAATTAAATAAGTAAGGAGCTTCCACAAAAAAATCAAGGATGTTGATGGTTTAGGTTTTAAATCTCCAAGAAATTTGGTGGCGTTCCTCATTACCTTCGTTTCTCAGTTCCTACTTGCTAGGAGGCCATATGATTCTCCATGTGAGATACTCATTCTTTTGGATGTTCAATAGACGTGCATTCCCCTTTTTACTTAAACATTTGGCACACGTTATACTTTTTTATACTAAAATCATATTGATATAGGGAGATCACATGGGCATTGTTACATTATGAACTTTGATAACACTTTTCTCTTGATGAAGTTCCTTTTTAGCAATTTACAAATTGTGCCCATGAGCCTCACTTGTGTGTTAGGATTGTTTTCCGAAATTCAAAGTTACAGAAGAAAGTTTCTATAAATTATTTCCTCAACATTCTTGATGAAGTCTCTGAGTTCTCCTTCGGCCATTATGTGTGAACGAAGGGATGTATTTTTTTTCTTATTACTTATTTCCCACTATTCAACAAAATTAATCCATTCAATCTCCACCAAAGGAGTATTGAGTTCCCATTTGACTTCCATTGTGTAATTGTTATTCACTTATACTCTACCATCTTTGTGTTAGAGTTTTTGAAAGTGAAAAATAACACAAAAATTGGGTTTTAATATGGACTGGCAAACAAATACCAATTTTTCATTTTTTAAATTAAATTTAAACTAAATAACCCAATTAAACTTAGCACAAATATTTTTTTGCCGAAATAGTTTACCAAATTTTATCTTACAGAAGAATACGTGTAGGTAGGCCTGTAAATTGAGCGCCCGAAGCCCGCCCGTTCAGCCTGCTATTTTTGGGTCGAGCTTTATTTGATTTTGAACTGAACCGAGCCTAAGCCAAAATTTCAAGCCCGAACGAATTTCAGGCCGATCTTGAGCCAAACTTTGCCAAGCCTGAATTGGGCCCGAAGCCCGAACTTCATATTTATAAATAAATAAATAAATAATTTATATAACATAACACATTTATGTTAACATTGTTTAATTAAGTTTCGTTCTTTTATTTCATTTACTTCTTTTACAAAAAAAAAATCATTTGTCATAATACATTAGAATACTTGCGATTTTTAATTTTGTGATTTTATTGTTAATCTCATTATGGGTATTTGATTTAATAATTGCTCAAGTTACAATAGGCCTTTGTTAGTGATCAAATTTTGCTAAATGTATGAAATTTAATAGGGATTTTTAGGTTTTCACTCTTATTTCCCTTGTTTTAATTTAATACATTTCATAATTATATATTTTATTTCATGAAATATCAATTAGATTTTAATGTGTAATTTTGGCCATGATGAAAATACAAGGAAAAAAAATTAATTCAAACTTTTGAACAAAAACAATTGAAATCAGGCCCGAAGCCTATAATATTTATGAGCTGAGTTCGGGCCTAGGTGGGAAAAAATAATTCGGGCTAAGCTCAAGCTTAAGCATGGGTAAGTGAGTTTGGGCCGAGCCTAAGCAACCCCAAACCCGGCTCACCAAGCTCGATTTACAGGCCTACATGTAGGGGATAGAAAGAATAAAATAAAGTAAAACCATAATACACCAATGTACTAGAAAAACACACAACGGAAAAAACTTCGAACGGTCCACGTAAGGCCCAAAAATACTTACTAATAGACAAATATGGACCGAACAAACAAAAAGTCTATTTTCAAATTTTCTTCATTTTAAAGAATTAAACTTTAACAAATTAACCATGTAAAAAGTTTTCACCAATTTTAAACCTTGTTGTGAATAAACAATTTACCAAATTTTATCTTTTTTCCTAAAACATGCATCACAACATGCAGATGTAAGAGGAAAACCACAAATGAAAAAACCTCAGACGGCCTAGCCAAATAGTTCACTATGATATGAAATTACAAAGGTTGGTAGTATACTTACACAACGACTCGATCCCCACAAGCCTTGACGATCATCACTCATTGATCGATCCTCCATAGTGCAACCCAGGAGTCCATGCACATCAGTATCTACCGATTAGGTTCAATAACCATTTACAAAATCAAAACACGAAACACTTCTTTCTCATCGCAACACAGTAAACAACATGTACGTAATCCACTGTATAAAATACGTTCTCTCATGTATCGAGAAACAAACCTTGGTGACCAAACTAAAAATCTTAAAGCATATGAAATACGAATCTTGGATCTTTAAACGTAATGTTTGAAACTAGGGTTCTAGAACATTGGTAAAATCATAGGAAAACATTTTTTTCCAAAAGTTCTTAAAAAATCTGAGTCCAACATGCCATAAATAAAGAAAACATGAATTTCTAGGTGACGAATTCATTTGAACTAAAATACAGGTTTCGTTTGAACGGGATTCTCTTTTCATTCTAATGAAGTTCAAGTTCGTTAGAACAAACTAGATTTCTTGTTCTAACTAGTTTGTAATGAGCTTCTAGCGATATGGTATTTCCTTGGAAACACATTCTCGATTGATGTTAACAGGATTCCAATGTCATTATAAAGAAGTCAAACTTCATTCTAGCGATAATAGCATTTTCATTCTAACGAGATTAAAACTCATTCCAACGAACTCGATAACAAAAAAAAAAACAGTTCCAATGATTTTGTTCAAAAAATATCGAAGGATCATATTCTAAACGCATTCATAGCCACGAGATCCTCGGTAAAACTGAAGAGAACCTTGGCATGACAAACTCAGCAAAGTGTATCCATCCTTGATGTTTGGCCACTACATCTTCATCAAACATGTCATAGGTTTATGCGATCGACATCACAAAGCCCAACTAATGACTCAAATGTTTTATTCATAATTACTCCAATTACAAACAAATTGGCTCGAATGGAATTTTGTCCTTGCAAATCTCCCCCTTTGGCTATTTCGGGATAAAACCAAAATAAAAACCCTATGGGCCATTAAGATCTCTAAAAAGACTTAATCCTAACCCCCAAAATAAGAAATAGTAGAGACGCTATATAGACACACAAACTTGAGTTGCTTTGCTTGCTTGAAAACGCTATGCATTGTTGCATACCTGTAAACCTGCACACTTATACATACCTTTAAATGAAAATAGAATAGAACAAGTATAAATTCACAAATTAATAAACATCTAACAATGTCTAAAACAATCTAAACCTAGGTAAAATATCTCCTAAGATAAAGATATTCTAATTTTGCAAGGAAAGTTACCATTTCTCCCCATTTTTTGTTCAGGAATAGACAAAGCAAGATAGCGTTGATTAATTACTCCCCCTAAAAATGTGATCATAAGATATGAATTTGAAACGTATTTGAAATATGGAGGCGGGAGTAAAATCATGTGATGGTGTAAAGTGATCAACAATATCAATATCAATGCAACAAGATACCAATATGAATAAGCAATGAAGTAGGATATGACTTTTTAATTTCCAAACTGAAATAAGTAATTTCAAAGCAAACAATAAGATACATCAATATGATCATAAAGCAATCCAAATAAAACCCAATGATAAAGCGTATGGAAAACATGGAGTAAATGCAACCACAAAGACTCAAAACACAATACCGTATATAATATATGCAAAATATATCAATGAAAACCCGACACATATATAGGTATAAATAACCACAAAACTCAACACTAAACACGTAGGCTTTACACACTAGCATGATATTTATGTGTCTAAACATGTGGGATGGAATGAATAGGCGTAAACTAGATACAAAAGAATTGTGACCCAAACACTAAAAAATGTTCAAGAAGTTCTAATTGGATGCAAAAAATTATCAAACTAAGATTTATCCTCAAGTGACAAGATAAAATGAACTCTATGAACAAACACGCAAAATGTAAATAAGCCTAGAATATTGATGATTCTACAATCAATTGCTTCATGACAAAATAAGCATAACTAGGATTCATTGTGAAAACCCGTTGATCGTCAACAAAACACCTTCAAAAGATAAACATATATCATATTTTATTTTATTTTATCAATTTTTTTGAAGATATTACGTGTGAAAGACAAGTAAAATAAAAAATTTAGTCTTTGTCAATTTTTCTATTTATATTTCCTTTGATCTTTTTACTAGGCTCTTTCTAACGGTGGCTTTCCTGCAAAGGAGATTTGTAATGGTTCTTACATGAACAAATCCCCCATAGTCACAAAATATGTAGATGACGATATTAATGGGAGAACATATCACGTAGCTCAATATACATGTGAAGTTAATGTACAAAAAGCTCGTGCATGTGTGTGCGGAGGCATATACAGAGTCTAATCCATTAAGAAAATCAAGCTCAAACTAAATATATGCAAGCATGATTAAGAATAATTTAATCATTAGCAATCATAGCCAAATGTCCTAGCAACATGGAAAGAACATAATGAATTGGATTAAAACACATTAATATGCCACACCAAATGTGTAAAACTAAAATACACAATAACCAAACATATTTTTGAGTTTTTCTAAAAAATTTCAAGCAAAAATACCAATGTTTAAAAACTTATTCAAAAGATTTTTATATTTTCCAATAAGACATCGTAAAAGAAAAATCAAAATACAAAATATACACATATCATAACAGTAGAAAACCCATATCATGAATCACAAAATATAGTATGACAAACAAGCTAACACAATTAACCATTAGATATAACATGGGAAGTATCATGTATAAGTAAACAAGAATCAATTTGTCTAATATGTAAAGGCTCCAAATCCGATTTCCTAACCCATGTAGGTATAACGTGATGCTCTCGAGAGTTGGGAACCTTCCTAAATCTAATCTTATACTTCTTAGGATGTTTTTAAGATCATAGCAAAACCTCATAAGGTGACCTTTCATACAATGAGTGCAAGTGTAAGGACAGTAAGTGATGTTTCCTAAGGGTTGACCTTTCCTAACGTTCCTAGTCTACTCTTTCAACGCATGGTCTTGGCTTTGGTAGTGGAATTTTTATGATCATCGAAGGTAATTCCACACTTGTCATCTTTGATTTGGACGGTGCCTAATATTTTATTCAAATTTTTCGACCTAGATTCCAAATTAAATTTTACATGACTCGAATGTATCAATCTCTCATCAACATCAACTATCCTCAACTCGAGTAAACATATAGAATACTCAACATCAAGAAACTATTTCTTCATACCCTCCATCAAACCATAAAGACTATAAATATCACCCTCAACATACTCTAGCTTATCTCGAAGAGTCCTCGCATGTTCCTTAACGTCCTCTATTGAAACATTATCATCATTTCTTGTGGAACCCTCTTTTAACCTATCTTCTAACTTCAAGTTATCCTTTTTCACCTTCAAAATTTTTGCATACAAATCACAGAAGGAAACTTAGAGTTCACTGTCCTCCTCTTCTTTATTCTTACTCTCATATCCACTCACTCGACTATCACTTACTTAGGATATATAAGCCATGGCCTTGGAAGTGTCATGAAAAGAAATATCTTCATGGGAAGATTTCTTGTCAAATATCACATGACTAACGATGAGCGACACAAAGTTGCGCTCAATGAGGGATTTGGATCCTCTTTAAGATCACTATCACTAAGGGTGGTATTATATGATATCGGTTTCTTGCCCTCCTTCCTTAGTTTAGTGGGGCACTCAGGTACCCTTTGGCCATAGCCCTCATAACCATATTATCTTTCCGACTCACCCCTCTTGAAATTATCATTCCGGTTGTTAGGGAAGTGATCGGCCTTGTTATGCATATTTTTCTCAAATTTTTTTGTTTCTTTCAGTTGCTTTTGGAATTTGAGAAATTTCTTGAATTTATTTGCTAATGTGGCCATTTACTCGGACTCAATGTCAGACTCATCATCTTAAACAATTGTTTCCTCCTTAAAAGGTTTCCAAAGCAATGATCTTTTCTTTCTTCTTCACATTTTTGGAGGTAACACATGTCAATCTCATTAGTTTATAAGTCACCTATAAGATCTTCAAGTTTTGTAGAATCTAGAGTACCCAAAGAATTCAAAATAGTCACTTTTGGATTTAATATTTCAAGAAACGAATATAAGATTTTCTTGATTACTCAATTGTTGGGTATCTTCTTTCCTGAGTAAAAAGCAAGTTAACTATGACGGACAATAGCACTAGTTCCTTCATGGGTGAGTTGGAGTATATCCCAAGCCTATTTAGATCTCTCACATGTCATAATATGGTGGAACTCCTCGTGGGCGACATAATAAAATAGATCATTTAAACGTCGAGAATTAAAATTTTCTAACCTATGCTCAGCGTCACTCCATGACTCTACATGTTTGAATAAATTTCTTCTCTATCTTTGGTGATAGGTGGTTACCACCCTTTTACTATTGCTAACAAAACCCTCTCATTTATAGCCTTAAGTTCTGATTTCATATTCTTTTTTCAGTATGCATTGTTCGACCCATCAAATATAGGGCTTCTAATCCCATCAAACCCTCCAAATTTCAAGCTTAAAAACACGGGATCTAAACGTGACAACTTAATGTTATAACTCTGATACCAATTTATAAAGACCAAATATTCTTGCTAAACAAAAAGTATATTTTAATTTTTCAAAATTTTAAAGAATTAAACCTTATATAAAAAAAACTTTGCATCATTTTTAAAACTTGTTGTGTTAAATTGATTCAGACAGTTTTATATTTTTATCCTAAAACATACATCTAGGTGATAAGGAGATAAAATAAATAAACCATCCACAACACGCTAATTTGAGAGAAAAAACACAAAGGGGGAAATCTTGGATAGCCCAGCCAAACTATTCACTATGATACAGAATTACAAAAGTTTACAGTAGACTCACTCTACCAGTAGATCCCCACTAGACTTGATGCAAAGATGCCTGCTAATAGGCAAAGATGGTCCGAACAAAAAAAATCTACTTTTTGTATTTGTCAAATTTTAAAGTTTATAACTTTTAAACAATGTAACCGTGTAAAAAAATTTCACCAATTTTAAACCTTTTGTTGTGAAAAAATGATTTATCTAATTCAATCTTTTTTAACCTAAAACATGTATCTATGTGATATGATGATAAACTACACAATTACCATAAAATATACAGATTTTGAAATCAGTAATGTAATTAAGCAATTGTTTCTTTCGAATATCACTTTTCAATTTAAAATCAACAACAGATAGATCTATAGGACAAACACAAACACATACTTCACAAGCAATGCATTTATCAAATTTAAAGTGGATTCGGCCTCCAAAACATTTCGGTGTCATCAATTTTTCATAGGGGTGTTGAATAGTTACGGGTAAATGATTCGCATGTAATAAGGTAATCATGAAGCTTTGACCAATATACCTTGCAGCACGTACTGTTTTGTTCAACATAACATGCCGATGTATAAGGAAAACTAGACAGGGAAAAACCTCGAATGACCCAACCAAACTATTGACTTTGATACAGAATTACAAAAGTTGACAATAGACTCACTTAATGACTCGATCCCCATAAGCCTTGAGGCTCTTCAATTTTTGAACACTCCTCCATAGTGCAATGCAGGAATCCATCCATGAATATGCCATAACGCAAGTCTACGCACATCTTAGTATCCACCGATAAGGCTTAGCTATCATCTAAAAAATTGGAACACAAACTTCACTAATTATTTACCACAGCACCACAAACATGGAGTCCATCGCATGTAAATAAAAAGCACAAAATCCACCGCACAAAATAGGTTCTCTTCAGATTTAGGGAAACAAACCTGCATGCCCAAACTAAAGATATCAAAGAATATGAATCTTGAATCTTTAAACGTAATGGGTGAAACTAGGCCTTTGGATCTTTGGTAAACGAATAGGAAAACATTTTTCGTCGAAATTTCTTAAAAATCCGCATCCAACATTCCTTAAATAGAGCAAACACGAATTTCAAGGTGCGACTTCATTTGAACAAAAATACAAGTTTCGTTTGAACGGGACACTTTTTTTGTTCTAATGAAGTTCAAGTTCGTTCCAACGATTTGACTTCTCGTTCTAACGAGCTTCCAATGAGACGGTATTTCCTTGACATAACATTCTTGTTTGATGTTCCTTAGAAGCCCGTTCCAGAGAGCTGCCAATGTCGTTTTAATAAAGTCAAACTTTGTTCCAACGAGAATAGAATTTTCATTCTAATGAGATTAAAACTCATTCCAACGAACTCTAAAACCAAAAAACATTTCAAAAATAGTTCCAAACGTTTCTTTTCAAAAAATATCCAAGGATCATATTGTAAATGCATTTATAGTTGCGAGATCCTAGATAAATATGAAGACAAACTTGGTACTATAAATTTGACATGATCTATCCAACTTTGAAGTTTTCCCCCTACGTATTCATCAAACACGTCATAGGCTTATGATATCTATAACAAAACCTAATCTATGACTCAAATTTTTTGTCCAAAATTATGGCAATCACAAAAAAGTTTACTTCATTGGAAATTTATCCTTACAATCAAACCATGAAAATTCACTATGTACAAAGTTACAAAGGACACGATATAAGAATCACACAATAACCTTGACTCCTTGAAGCCTTGATGAATCTTCGTTCCTGAATCTCCACATAGAAACTCATAGGAACCCAACTGTTCTTTGCCACAACTTGTTCTCCTCACATGCCTCCGTATCCATCGATAAGTCTCAACAACCATTACACACGGAGTCCACCATCTGTAAACACATCAAACTAGTATGGATTCCACCTTACTAAATGTACTCAACAAATATTATGAGTATAAACATTATTAGTGCCCACAAATGAGATCTCAAAGCATATATGAATTGAAAATTCGACCTCTAAACTCTTGGGGTATAAAATTAGGGTTCAAAAGACTTTTTAGATAAAGGAAAATTGATTTCTAAAGTCTCAGCACTTTAAAGCTCATGCCAGACCTCTAATTTATAGAAAAATGACTTTTGAGACTGAATATTTTTTTAGGTCTTATTTGAACGAAAATAGGTCATTTTAACGAAAAGACATATCACGTTCGAACGAAACTAAAACTCGTTTGAAAAAACATGCTAATCTCATTCGATTAGACTTCGAACGAGCTTCAAATGATATTTTCACTATGAAGAAGAACTTCCTAGTTTGAATGTCATTCAATCGACATAAGCATCTCGTTCAAATGAACACTAGAAAGTCATTTGAATAAGTTTACACAAATTTTATTTCCCTTTTAAAATATTTTTCAAAGCATCCCTAAAAAAAAATTTAAAAAATAAACACCCAAATAGAATCCAAAGCTTAAAATTAAATGCATTCATACTAAAGATATCCATGACAATTCAAGATGAAACATGGAAAGATGATGTAAATTCTCTAGCTTGGCCATTACGGTATTTAAGAAAACATGTCATAGGCTTGAAAAAAACACAATCAAGTCCTAACTTATGACACAAGGGTTTTGTCCAAAATGTAATAAGCCAAAACTTTTAAATTGATCCAATTTTGAAAATTTGTCCTTACGAATATCCTCCTTGGATATTTTCGGACAAAACACACAAAAAAACCATGGCCCGCTAATCTCTTTAAAAGACTCAATCCCTAACCCTAAAAGGAAAAAGAACAGGCACTTTAGAGACTCGCTTTGAATAGCTTATTTTTGTGCAAAACTTCGACACGTCGTTTTAAACTTTCACACTTAAACACACCTTCAAATTCAAAGAGAGTATATAGAAATATAAATTCGCGAAAGAATAAACCATCCCCCTTTGTCCTATAATCTACACCTAAGTTAGGGTGTCTCCCCTTAAGGTAAAAATCTCTCATTGACTATAAATATTGAGATACCATTTATCCCATTTTTTTTTTTAAGGACAGACAAAGATAAAGATGCATAATAAACCATCCATCCCCAATATAACCATTTCTCCCCCTAAATGAAGTATGGGTAAGCATAAAGGAAAAACACGCATATCATGCAGTGGTGTAAAGTTTTATAAGCAACAACAAATATAATTTGCCAACATAAGCACAAATAATTCAAATAATGAAGACATGATAAGAATAATGAAGCGAAATTCAAGCATAAGATACCAATATGATCATCTATCATACCAATTTAAAAGCACTTAAAACTTAAGATAGTATATATGTCATACATGGACTAAATTCTATGAAAATACTAAAAATAAAAACAAAAGATACGATATATATATATAAATATGCAAAATTATGACCATATCACACGAAATAAAAACTAATGATACCATATATAAAAACATGTGATAAACGGAGTGAAGAGGTGCGAACAAAAGAAAAAATAATTATAACGTATCACTCAAAAACGTCCAAGGAGTACTATTTTTCTGCATTAAGTTTATCAAACAAAGATCTAGCCTCATAGTGACAAATAAAGTGAACTCGTAAATGGAAAAACAAGAACAATGTACACTATCTTAGAAAATAATGATGATTCGCAAATCAATTGCATCAAACAATATTTAACTAGGACTCATTATACAAACCCATTAATCTTCAACTTATAACACCCTCAAAATTATAGATATTCAACGTTTTCTCTTTCTCCTCTTTTTGAAGATACCAAATTAATTTAAGAATCAATGAAACACTTTTTTGGTCTTGATAATATTTTCCTTTATTTGCCTCTTAATTTTTTATCCTCTTGCCAACGACGGCCTTTTCGGAAAAGGAGATTTACCCCTTTTGTAGTCCTTTACCATGAATACTCATATTTTTCAATAAAACAACAAACTCATGAGCAATGGTTCTTAGATGCACAAATCTCCCAATCAAATATATATATATATATATATATATATATATTGTTAGGAGAACACCTCACTTATCTCATGAAAAGTATAAAGTTAAAACAAAAGAGATCGTGCATGAGTGCGCAAATGCATATGTAAAATGAATCCATTAAGAAATCAAAGTCGAACTACTCCATGCAAGAATGATTAAGAGCAATTCTAGCATTGAAAATCATAATTAAATGTCATAATCACATTATACATGGAACGAACATGGATTAAAACACACTAGTATACCACACAAAACGTGTAAAACCAAACTACACATAAACAATAATCTTTTAAAGTTTTTAATTGTCTTTTCAAATGATATCACTTCAAAAAAACTCAACAGACAAACAAAATGTTTTTTGATTTTTTTAATAAAACCCAATAAATAAAAAATCAAAATACAAAAGACTGAAGCATCATATAAATAGCAATAATATATAACATGAAACACAAAAGAGAGCGTATGAGAAAAGCGAACACAATCACTCATATGGTATGGCAAGGGTGCTAGTATATGGAGGATGGTCATAAAATGCACAAATCAATTAATTCTTTTATACTTTTCAAATTAAATTGATTAAACAAATTAACCCAACTTGGAATTGTACTTATTAAATTAGTGCGGTGTTAAAACAGATGAACCAGTTTTATCTTTATGTGAAAGCATGCATCCAGGTGATAGAATGATAAAATGGATCAATAACATAACACTCGATGTACGAGAAAAACTTATAGTGGGAGGTCATATGACTCATCCATGAAAATTCATTATATATGGATTTACAGAGAAAACAATAGTAAATTTACACAATCACTCGATGCACTCTCAAGTCTTGACGCTCTTCGTTCCTCAACCTATGCACAATGACATGTAAGATTCCACCCGTGCAGCTGGCACAATGTGTGGGTCCACACATGCATCGGTATCCAATGATAAGCTAAGCAACCATCAATGGATTGGAACATGAAATACACTTTTTCTTCCACAACAGCACAATACCGAGTCCATTCGGTGTAAACAGCAAATGCGAAATACATCAAAATGAAATAATTCTCAATAGATGTAGAAATCAATAGTGAGTTTAGTTGTTCTTGGTACCTCAGGGAGAAGGTAGCCCGGTAGATTATGGAGGATGAGGTTGCGGTGCCGGGGGTGAAGCCCCCTATGCTCATGAGGTGAGCGTGGGAGATATTAAAGGATGCCCGGGTGGAGGCGATGATGGGAGAGCTATAGAGATGGTTAATGCCTCCCAGTATATATGATGTGATGCCTCTTCCTCGCGTGGGTTCGAATCGATAGGTGGAGTCCTCCCACAGTGTGAGCGATGTGACAACGACTTCGGAGGCTCCCTTTGTATGACTGTTCTCACCTGGTTACAATATTCGGCGAGCTAATGGAAGGTGGGTGCGTTTACAACATCATCTCAATGAGATGGACCCGGGGGAGTTGGGCTTGATAGAGGAGGTCCTTCGACCTGAGGTACACTCTGTGTTTCCTTGTCTTTTAATTTCTTGATTCATTTCTTCTTCTTTTCAAACTTGACTGATTTGATTTTTCATTTTTCTTTTGCATCACATCCGGGTCTCCACCACTTGGCTGAGGGATATTAGGGATTGGATATCTTTGGAGACTTCCCATATCCATGAGGTGGTTTCGGTCCCTTCTTATTTGGTAATTTTTTCCTCATCCAGGGAAGGATCGAGCTCTGGGAGTGGTGGCACATCATCTCTCCGTAGGGGGAATCGGGCTCACCTTAGAGATGGAGGCTCTTAGAGAGAGAGAGAGAGAGAGAGAGAGAGAGAGAGAGAGAAATAAAATATGGGTGAGAGAGAGTGACAGAGAGAAAATTTGGTTTAGGTTGAGTCTCGTTGTTTTGTTTTTTTATTTTTCCTGCAAGATGTTAATGTAACACAGAAAAATATATGTAAATAAAGATGATTTTTGTATTAATTCTTGCTTTAGTGATTAATGCACATGCTCTTTTTACTTTGCTATTGAGACCATAAAAAGAATTTGAAAATTGATTTAAGAAGGATTTTATTTTATAATGGGATAAGTAAAAGCATGAGGAAATTCGAAATTCCCTTAAGATAAAAATTATTTTTATTGAGTTTTTTTATTTTGACAAAAGAGGAAAAAGGGAATTTTCCCAAAATAAGGGGTTGTCGATCGGCATGACCCCTGTCCTGCCTATCGGCATATCAGTCCAACCCAATCAACCCAAGGCTTTGATTGCACTTTCTTCAATTGGGGCAAGTTTTACTCCGATTTTTGCAGGGTTTCTTGTCTTTGCTTGAGAGTTTCAAGTATAAATATGGGTGTGAGTGGGTATTTTCTCCTCTAACTTTCATTTCCCTTCTCCTTTACATTCTCATTTTCTCATTATCTTCTTGTTTTGTAAGATGTCTCTCCTAGTAGAATTGAGTTCGCCAACTACCTCAAAGCCTTGGAAGCAATGTGTTCTTACAATGTTGATTATGACACCTTCCACATGTGGTGAGCCTCTTTGTGGCGCAACCGGCCCATTACATGGAACATGCTAATGGCAGCCATGGAATTTTGTTACCATGAGGATCATGTCTTTCGCTTTGAGTTGGATGAAATTTGTACGACCTACGAGGAATTTTCTGCCATGCTAGCGATAAATCCTAGCGTTATGGTGGCCTTGCCTGAGTTTTCCCGTTCTCTTAGGGAGTTGTTGGTTGGACTTCTCTATATTTCTCATTCGACAGCCAGGCCGTTAGTTACAGGAGGAATGATTTCTCTACCGGTGGTGCTGTGATCCATACATTCGCAGGATGTGAGTGATGTCGGCTATACTGGGGAAGTTATTCTGGGCCTAGTTTTAAAAGCGTTGTTGGTGACTGGAAAAATGCTAGTGGACCCCCAACTTACGGCCATTATTTCTTGGATATCATATCATTGCAATCCTACAACGGTGATAATGGCGAAGACTTTGAATGGTCAAGATTCTTGGAGAGAAGGTCGTTTCACCTATCTGAGGGGTAGCCCTGTAATGTTGTTCTTTGTCTGAGAGGTTTTGTATGGTGATCCCACCTGAGTATCCTTTGTCGACAGTGACAAACTTCCTCTCTCCCTATTTCATTAGTGTAGGCCTGGACATTGAGAGTTGGGGTAACTGGTTTTTAGAGCATGGTGCTCGGGGCTGCGCTGGTCCGTGCCTTAGTGGGGGGGAGCTGCTACCCATTCTAAAACTTAAGGAGTACCAATATGTCCGATTTGTAGGCCTCAGGCATACCTCTTTCTACTTTCCTTGACAGCTACTGTGCTAATTTGGTTGGGAATAAATTGTGCCACCACGGACACCAAACTTCTTTCATGTGGAGGACCTGATAGAGAGTATGTACATGTGGCTTGGTTCTCTGCGGGAGAATCATCGATCATCGACCGTCCTTCGTAGTCTACTGGACGAGTTTGGCATGTCTCTGGGGACTACATGAAGTGGTTGTGGAACAAGGTAGTGGCTAAGATACTGGCTGTGGAGATTGGGCAAAGGTGATTTGCCATAGCTGACACCATGTAGGGTGGCGTTGTAGTCTTCCCCAAGATATTTCGTGCTTATCGCTCTATGGAGCATCTGCGATACACCATTCAGGTAGGGGAAGTTTGGGGACCCCAGGATGCAGGTAATTATGGTGTTGGTTCCTCTAGCACCTACGGTTAGGGCTTTAGGAAGCTTTTGTAATGGGTGTGGTTTGTGGGAATAATTGGAGGGTGATTTTTGGAGTAGCGGGGCTTGTTTTTTTTTATTTTTGGGTTTTTTAGGAAGGTAGGAGTAGGCTTGACAAGGGAAGTCATTTGGCTCCCTATGCCGATGTAATTTGTACTGAATTTTCATTAATGAAATACATAGGTTTTTTATCATTTAGTTGTGACTCTTTATAACCTTTGCATTTTGAATTATCTATACCAATATCAAAAGCGTACATAATCCTTTTATCCATGTATATGTTAAAAATGAACTGGCATTCTCGGGGATAAGAAAAGAATAGCATTTTATGAAGAAAAAAGGGGTCGTGCTCAAGTAAAGTGGATGAGCTACCTATGTACCTCAAAGGTTTTGAAACTTTTCTAAAAATCAACATAGTTATGTTAGGGTAAATGAAGAGTTTTTTTTAAGAATAGAAGGGAGATGAGAAGAGTCATAACGCGACGAGATTTTGGATTAGGGGTAGAATTTCTTGATATGGTCCAGGTTGACTGGACGCGCCATTTCTTTTCCACCAAGGTTGGTGAGCATAGAGGCGGTGCCTGACATGATGATCTTCACAATGTAGGTGCCTCTCCAATTGGGCTTGAATTTCCCTCTAGGGTCACATATGAGTCTATTATTTTATTGAGGTCTAAATCCCCTTCTCGGACACTGCAGTCCTTGACTCTCTTATTGAATGATCACGCTATGTGGCGATGGTACCCTTGTATGTGATATAGAGCTTTCAACCTCCTTTCTCCAAGAGGGATAGCTCGTCAAGACGGCTTTGGTGCCATCCTTCCTCTCTGACCTTGCTTTCAAGCATGATAGGCAGTGAAGGGATTTCAAGCTCCATGGGTAGGACTGCTTACATTTTGTAGACTAGAGAGTGAGGGGTAGCCACAGTAGAGGATCGAACTGATGTGCGATAGCCCTATAGGGCGTAAGGGATACTGTCGCCCAATCTCGATAACTCTCGATCATCTTTCTGATAATGTATTTGAGGTTCTTATTGGCTACCTCGACTGCGCCATTGGTTTGAGGTCGGTATCGAGTCATACTTAGTTCTACCTTGAAGTTTAACCCGTTGTTTGATACTTACTCGTGTGGGACTCGATATCGGGAGATGATATTTTCCTGATGAACTTGGCCACCTTCTAGGCATTCAGAACTGAGTATGACTTGGCTTCGACCCATTTGGTGAAGTAGTAAATGGATACTAGGATGAACTCATGCCCGTTGGTAGCTTTTAATGCAACTTTCCCTATGATGTTAATTCCCCATATGGAGAACGACTAGTGAAAAGTCATGTTGTATAATTCCCCCGGGGGTAAGTGTTGTAGGTTGAAAAACTAATGGCATTTAAGGCATATTTGAACCTAGGTTGTGCAATATTGAACCATGGTAGTCCTGTAGTAACCCTATCGGATGATCTTTTTGGTGAGCATATGGCCATTCATGTGGGGTCTGCATTCCCCATTGTGGATTTTCTGCATTATTTCTTCAATGTAAGCCCCTGCGATGCACTGCAAATGGGTTCCATCGAAGTTTCTCTTAAATAGTGCTTTATCACAGACAATGTACTGGGTAGCCAGTCTGCGGAGGGTAGGGGTGGCAATTTTAGAAAGAACGTAAAAAAATAATACGGGATGACACGAAATTGACCCAAAATTGACACGGTATGTTGTGTTCGTGTCGTGTCATTTTGTGTTTATGTTTGAATTATGAGTCGTGTCTTGTCGTGTTATTGTGTTATCATGTTTTTAGGCATGAAACTTAAGAAATTTGTGTCGCATCATGCCGTGTTGTTTTTATTCGGGTCGAGTTCGGGTCAACTAAAAAAACCACGAATTCGTGTCATCTCGTGTTCGTGTCCAAAAAAAAACTTATCGTGTTGGCCCGAAACACGACTCGTTGACCTAAATTGCCACCCCTAGAGAAGAGTTGCTCGGTCTTTCTTGTCATATCCTTGGGGATACCTTCCATGCTTGAGGAGGCACCAAATATCATAGTACCAGCAATCGGCTATCTCAAGATCTTCCCCCGTGCCAAGCTCAATGTGGTAGAAGTGGGTTGGTTTGTCTTATTTTGGGACAAGGAAAAGGGCCACGATTCTTCCCTCAGCTATGTCAATTATGGAGGATAAGGTAGCAAGGGCATCGGCTAGGTTAATCATTGCTCGGGGCGGGTGGTGGAAGGTGATTTCTTAGAATTGGGAAGCTATCTCTTCAAGTTGGTCATGGAAGGGTAAGAGTTTCTCATCCTTGACTTTCCATTTTATAAGTAGTTAATCGATGATGAGGGTCGAATCCCCGTAGACATCAAGGTATCGAATTACTTTCTAGAGGGTAACTTTAATGCCTACCGTGCATGCCTCATATTAAATCATGTTATTGGTGCAAGAAAAGTCCATCTTGGTGGCAATAGGAGTGTGAGAGTCATCTGGTACAATTAGGAGTATCCCAATGCCATACCCTTTTCTTATTGGCAGCGCCATCGAAGAACATTTGCCATCAAACATTTGCAACTCAAAGATCCAGACATCGGTCTCTTCCATAGGGTAGTCAGCAAGTAGTCAGAGATGGCTTTTCCTTTCATGGACTTTTGAGTGACATATATGATATCAAAATTATTTAGGAGCATCAACCAATGGACCATTCGTCTGGATATGGAGGGCTTCTCGAGTAGGTACTTGATGGGATAAATTTGGGATACAATCTTAATAGGAAAGGCGAGCATGTAGTGCCATGACTTTTGGGTAACCCATACAAGATTGACACAAGCTTTTTCCAAGGTAGTGTAGTTAACTTCATAACCGACCAACTCTCAACTATCACAGTAGATGGCTCTTTACGAGTTTTTTTAAGGTATTGCGCTATCAAGGCCCTAGCGGCGGTATCGATTACGATCAGGTATAGGAGTAACGGAAGACGAGGCTGCGATGGAATGAGCACTAGAGGTTGGGTTAAGTATTGCTTGATCCCGTCGAAGGATTCTTGGCATGCCTTATTCCAGACTTTGTTTGAATCCGTTTGAAAGAGTTTGAAGATGGGTTCATAGATGGAAGTTTATTGGTTGATGAATCGACTGATGTACTGTAATTTCACAAGGAATCCCTAGACTTCCTTATCTATTCGAGGTGGTGGCATTGATCGTGCGGAAAAAGTGTGTTCGTGTGAGGACACAATCGTTGTGTGTTTCGCTGCCGCGATACAAAAGATCGAACCTAAGCTACTACTACACTTGACAAGCAAGCACAGCGGTAAGTCGGGTATCGTAAGAAATCCACAGGGAGTGATTGAATTTTAGACGTTAATTGTTTAATTACTTCAAGAATAAAAGTGTAAAAGATGATAGGTTGGAAATGGTGACAAAAGAAAAGAATAATTTAATGCTAAATTAAAGGAAAGCGAGGATCGGGATCGCATCCTACCACACGGATCGAAACAACTACTAACTAGAGTTAAGGCTCGAAAGCAATTTAATCGGGCATATCCAATTAAGCATAAACATCACACAATAAGGAATTTAAGCCAAAGTTGCGAGATTAAACATTTAATGGAAAATGGTCGCACGCGGATTAAATTCGGATTGTCGCTATAAACACTAAAGTTGCGTGACAAATAAAGTTAAACACATAACAATCCAACTTTAATACATGCGGTTTTGCACGAAACCTAGTTTTTGGAGCTCGGGGCTCGAAAATGGCGGAAATGAAATCCCGACCCTATTTATCTAGGGGTGCATAGTGAACTAAACTAAGTTATGTTAATTAAACTAGGAAAGCAAGAATTAAAGCAAGTAAACTAGTTAGAAATCATAGAAACTAAATTACAAGGCAAGGAAAGAAGAAGAACAAACTATATTAATGGAGAGGAAGTGAATAGTTCAATCTTACAAAACCACATGGGTTGTCAATCCAAGAAGAAGAGAAAATGAACTCTCCAAACCAAACCCTAACTAAAACTATCTAAATCAGAATATGAGAGTCTCCCTTTTATTACAAAAAAAACTAGCTTATATAGTAAGTTGGAATAAAAGAAAAGAACAAAGAAAAGAAAGAAAATATCTGCAGGGAAAATTAGGGGATCGATCGATCGACCCCTATGGTCGATCGATCGATATTGTAAATCGTGGAAAAACTAAGAAGGATCGATCGATCGACCCTCAGGCTCGATCGATCGATCAAGCAGTAGCAGCCTGCAATTTCCCCTGCATTGGTATACAATCCATCTCCGCGCATATCGCTGTAACTATGTCATACGGACTCGAAATTATGCACCGTTTGCGGCCACATGAAGCTAGCGAGGAGAGATACAACTTCCGTGTAGATGTCGGGCTAGGTGCCCAATCTGTGAAATGACCGGATTTCCCTTGAACGTGCGGTTGCGTACGGAAATTGCGCGGAATGCGTCCAGATTTCATACTAAGCATCCAAACACCTACAAAAGCTCAATTAACCCCTGCAAAACATGTTAACATAGAAATCCGAGGTTGTCTAGTTAACGAGCATAAATATAGGGATTAAGATACCCGAGGGGGCTAATAACGCGTAGGTTAACGGGTGAAATACGCAATATTTGCGTCGTATCACACCCCCTAACTTACACATTGCTAGTCCCTAGCAATGAAATAGGACGCAACAAGAAAAACAAGTAACCAAAAGCAGGAGAAGTACAAAAGTATGGTATAAAAGAAATAAAAAGATAAGGCCACTTTCGCGGGCGAACGATTACATTTAGCGTATGCAATAAGTCGTTAAACCCCTAGGTTACCCTAGTGGACGAGTGTCGTCTCGTGAGGGTTTTCAGTGATGGAACCCACAAACATCATAAAGTTTCCTCAAAATATGCCCAATCAAGTAAGATAAACTCATCAGTGCGAACAAGATTTCAACATGTTATTAGCATAGCAAACGAATTCGCATGAGAAGTCCGTAGTTATTAACATTATCGAATGCACCTCAATGAATTGAAACTCTAACATGTGGGAGGGGAGTGAGCATATGCAAAGTATGATTTGGCGAAAAACTTAAATAACTCGGATAATAAATATCAAAGCATGCATAAAAGTCAATCCTCACGGGCATTACACTCATCAAATGAATTCACTTGAAATAGAGAGGTAACACATGGAACATGCGGGCATAAGGAGTAAATGTAAATGGAAACTAGGCCGTACACATGTGATAAATGAAGAATGCTATATAGGAAATAAAAGTTGCAATCTCAGTGAAAGGATACCGCACATATAAAAGAGGCGAAATGCATTTTCACATATTATCAACACTATTTAAACATTTGAATTACATCTACTTAAGATCACATAGGACTTGAATAGGGTTGTAATGTATGGCTAGGTTAAGGTACGAAATGAACGGGATGTTTATACGGATTCAAAGTGTTTGGGGATGAAACTCGGAATAATGTGAAAAAGTGGTCAATATCAAAAGTTGGACAAAGATGTCCAAACGAGCATTAGATATAACAATCGAGAGAGTAATCAAAGCTTAATGAAATACTAAAAACAATATAAACAAATTTATCTTTCTTTTTCTTTTCTTCCTTTTTCTCACTTTTTCTCTTTTTGTTTTCTTTTGCTTTTTGCTTTCTCTTTTTCACTCTTTTTCTTTTTTTTTTCTTTTCACTTCTTACTCTTTTCATACTCAAATTGCAACCACACAATAATAATAACATTAAATTCCAAGCAACAATCCAAACAAGGGTATGTAAGGTAATATATATGGTATAAAACTCCAATTTGGAGTTGGATTTGGGATTTTGGGTAGTGAAAAGAAAGGCTAGTATTTAGGCTTAAGTGGGTTGACTAGGGAACATATAAAAGGTGAGGTCAAGGTCATATGGGCGATAAAACAAATATGGCCTATGATCATTTCACAAAGTATACGCAATTCTCGAGTCAAAACAATATATGAAAATCATGCTCAAGTAACACATTTCAAGGATGAACTCAATTAATGAACGGTCAATGAAAGAATAAAGAGATTACCGAAGAATTCAACGTTTTCAAAGAGGAAAGAATAGTGTATACACTCACAAATGAAGATAAATCTCTAATCTCAGTCGGTGTAAGTATATACAATGCAAGAAAAGCATATCGAGTTATAAAAATCTTAAACCAAATCAATATAACAAAAATGGTGCATGTGCTCACGGATTAAAGTTTAATTCATGAAGTTATTCATAATATCAATGATTTAGGGACTAAAATCTAATAACTTCTAAAATCGAGAACATGCATCGTTGAATTGTCTATTTGATTGGGAAATTATTAAAATTTATCATCGAAAACAAGGCAAAATGCCCAATAAAGGAGAAAAAAGAAAGAAAATATTTTTGAAATTTTTCAAATTTTTAACAAAAACATGCTTTGTAACTAAATTGTAATCAAATCCAAGGACTAAACAGCAAAATGGATAGAATATCCTACACCCCCTAACTTAAATGTTGCATTGTCCCAATGCGTCCATTAAAGAACACAACACAAAGCTAGGAAAAGAATGATATTACCCACATGTAGAGCGATCTCCATAAGTACAAGTCCAAATGAAGCTGCAAACCAAGTTAGTACAAAGCATATGAAGAATATGTACCGATGTATTAAGTTAAGAGAATCTATGTCACAAGTCACAATAATATAGAGGGGCTGAAGTGCAAATACTAGATAAATTGATGGTGAACTTTTTGATTTTATAAAATGGAAGGTCACACACATCAAAATCCAATAAACAACCACAAATTACATTTTCATTTCTCATTTCATAAGTTCAATACAAAATCACTTAATACATTACAACTAGTAAAATGAAAGAAATACAAATACAAATAAAAATAAAAAGTACAATATACTATCCGATCCCAGAATACAAAAATAACCCAGTACAACAGCAGCCTAGTTGCCAGAACCACTAGGATCAGAGGGGTCCTGAAAATAAGGAGGCAATGGTGTGTCGGAATCACTGCGCTGCAGATAAAGATCTCTCATCATCCGCTGCATCATCCGGTAATCCTGTCTGTGCTGTGCCCTTGCCTGCCTCTGCACGGCCCACTCCTGCCGCTGCTCGGCATAAAACTGCTCTTGCTGAGCCTGCTGCTGGTCCAGGCGGGACTCCCAAGTCGCCCACTTGAGCTGGGTCTCCTCCCAGCGCTGGTCCTGCACGGCCTGGAATACCGCAAAGCGGGCATCATCATCAGTGTGTGGCGCGTGATAACCCTCACCCATCTCCATCTCCCTGATCTCATCCTCCTCCTCGTCCGGCACATCAGCCATCTCTGCCCTCTATCTCTTACCCGCCGGTTGCCCCCACTCGTGCTTCAGTATTTTCGAGATATTGTCCTTAGAGAGAAACCCGAGTGGGTCATGCCTACGGTCAGCGTCCAACTCCGGGCAACCATGTGAAGTACATATCCTCGTGATGAGGGCAGGAAAAGGAAGGGAATATCTCCAGGAGATCTCCTTCGCAGTCGCGCACATCATGTCTAGAAAAATACTCGGCAAGCTGATACTGCCCAAGCCATTAATCATCGTGTAGATCAATGCGGCATGTTTGTGACGAACCTCAGACCGGTTGTTCGTCACCATGAAGGAATGGACATTGATGTAGTGCAATAATCGAGGCAAGTCCTCCATCGCAGCCGAGTGGAAAGCCCCCTTCTTCCACGCCTCGCCCGGTGCAAGGGCCTCTATCAATGTCCCTCGGCCGAAAATAGTCCCATCAAGAAAACTGACTGGATCCGCGGGGAGAGGAACATCCATAAAATCTTCCAAATATGATATGCTGAAGGGAATCCTCACCCCACGAACCATGGCCTCATATGTAGTCGGCCCACTGTTGCCCTTTACCTCCACTAACGTCGCGTAGAATATTCTGACCAATTCCTCGTTGACACGCCCGTTAGTGGCAAGAAAGGGATCCCACCCCTGACGGCGCAACAGAACACGCGCCTCCCTCGGTATATCCTCAAGGACCCATGCAAAGTGATGACCAAGCGGTCGCTCGGATGTATGAAAGTGCGCACGGAACCAATCCCGCTCCTGCTCTCAGCGGAAACCATCAATGCCCCCGGCGGGCACACACCTAGTAGACGAGTATTTCTTTGGTGCCATTTCAACCTACAAAACAAGAATTACACAATACAAAGCAAAGTGTGAGCACAATTTATGGTTAGTTGTGTAAAAGTTGAAATGGTGGTGCAAGTGCGCAAAACCGAGGTGAAAATATGCAACATTGCGAAGAAGAATGCCGGAATGCGACAAGGCATGAAAATCACCCAAGTGTGCGTCAAAAATTGGATTGAAATCTGTTTTAGGCATTTTGACGAACACTTGGCGTGCACAATGTGCGTCAAGGTTTGAAAATACCGATTTGAACCAACGAAATCACCCCACTCATGAACAAACAACAATGCAACAATATATACTTGTTCATGAGTGGATTTACAACAAGAAACATGAGAAAATACAGTTGGAACAATACAAAATCAGGGGGTAAACATCAACATTCAAACATGTGTCAATTTAGGTTTTAAACATGTCATTAGTGACACAAATCTAACAAAAGCTACAAATCCATGTAAGAGTAATGAAGATTATACCTTGGATGTGTAGTAATTGGAAGAAAAACAGAGAATGTGGTGTGGGAAGAAATTAGGGCAAAATCGTGTATGAGAGGAGAGGAGAGAATAAGAGAAAAGAGGGGAAAAAAGTAGCAGCTCTCGTCTTTAATCTGCTCGATCGATCGATCGAGCCTGGCCTTCGATCGATCGATCAAGCAGGGCCAGGCACACTGCATTCCTTTTTTAAAGGGGGGGGGGGGGGGGAAATTGCAATTCAGGGATAAATATGGGGTCTAAATATAAAATAACTATATATATAGTATATATATATATATATATATATATATATATATATATATATATATACATAAAAATATGAAATAAAAATAGAAAAATAAAAATAAAAATAAAAATAAAATAAAAATAATTACACATAGGCTTAAATATACACACAAAAGGCCTATGCTAAAAAAAAATATGTACAATGAGCAACACACACGCATGGTCACGACAAAATGAAAAATAAAAGAAAATAAAAAATAAAATAAAAAAAGAAAAACAAATGCAAATGCGTGAGAATGCGCGTGTGAAAAAAACAACAAAGGAAAAAAATGTTTTTGCGACTTTTTTTGATTGTTTTCTTAAGAAATGCGTGCCGGGATGCATAGTCTCCGCAAATTCAAGTCCGTTGAACCTACAGAAGAGTTAGAACCAAGCATACAAAAAGAAATAAAAAGAGATTAACTAATTAAACTAGGCTAAAATTAAGAAAAAAAAATGAAAGAAGTTAGTATATACAACCTACACTTAGGGTGTGCAATTAACTATATACCAAAAGTTTAAACTTTTGAGGGTCCATCCAAAACACAATTTGAATTTGGCGGATCAACGGTGGACCCTCCCGAACGTGCATGCCTCCCGAAAAATAGGAATTCCATTTGAACAACGGAAGGCATGTGGGCGGTGCAAGAAATGAACCATCGCCAATTTGAAATTCTGGGCGGACGATGGGGGATTTGGATAACAAGGGGAAAGGTACACCTGAGGTCCAAGAAAAGTTAACTCATCTCCCAAAGATTTTTCAAACGTAATGGGAGATGGTGCACACGTCGGGATACCATCCATCGAAAACAAGTCCTGTAAAGAGTCCTCATTGGCAAAAAGTGTAGTTTTAAAAGTTTCGACCGACTCATAGGAATCAACTGGTAATTCTAATGGTTCGATCACGAAAAACGAATATGGTGATGAAACAAATTCAATCTCAATCGACTCATCATCGGAAGGAGATAGAATTTCGGGGGAGAAAGATTCACACTCGATGAGAAACTCTTTGAAAAATTGAGGTGAAACACAAGTTTCCACCTTCACGTTGTTTTGTGCATAAGAATTCATCTCATCGCAAAGTGCTCCAAGTCTCATTCCAGCATAATTTAAGCTTTCCAAACCTTGGGAGTAAAGAAGCAAAGTTTCTTCCAAAGTAGGCTTCCTTGGCTCAAGAGCCTCGGACTCCTCATTTGGTTGAAACTCATCTTCGAAAGTAATGAAATAAGAATCGTCATTGGATTCTAATAATGAATCCAACTCAAGCTCCCAATAACGATTTTCATTCCGATAAATGTTTTCAAGTCTTTCAAACTTAAGAAACTCTTCAAAATGGAAAACTTGAAAACTATCCCCAAAGTATGAATCATTAGAATAACCATAATAACTATAATAATAGGACATGATTACCTCGTTGTTTGTAGATGGAGAATCCGAGCAAGAAAGTGAGCAACCGCGAATCAAAGTTTCTTAGCGCTAAAATATGTTATCCTGCAAAAAAGGTTAAAACAAAGAATACAAATACAAAAGGAAAAATACTACGAAATAATAAAACAATTACTATCTAAAACATACTCCCCGGCAACGGCGCCATTTTGATCGTGCGAAAAAAGTGTGTTCGTGTAAGGACACAATCGTTGTGTGTTTCGCCGCCGCGATACAAAAGATAGAACCTAAGCTACTACTACACTTGACAAGCAAGCACAGCGGTAAGTCGGGTATCGTAAGAAATCCACAGGGAGTGATTGAATTTTAGATGTTAATCATTTAATTACTTCAGGAATAAAAGTGAAAAAGATGATAGGTTGGAAATGGTGACAAAAGAAAAGAATAAGTTAACGCTAAATTAAAGGAAAGCGAGGATCGGGATCGCATCCTACCACACGGATCGAAACAACTACTAACTAGAGTTAAGGATAGAAAGAAATTTAATCGAGCATATCCAATTAGGCATAAACATCACACAATAAGGAATTTAAGCCAAAGTTGCGAGATTAAACATTTAATGGAAAATGGTCGCACGCGGATTAAATTCAGATTGTCGCTATAAACACTAAAGTTGCGTGACAAATAAAGTTAAACACATAACAATCCAACTTTAATACACACGGTTTCAATTTAACGCGATTTTGCACGAAACCTAGTTTTCGGAGCTCGGAGCCCGAAAATGGCGGAAATGAAATCCCGACCCTATTTATCTAGGTGTGCATAGTGAACTAAACTAAATTATGTTAATTAAACTAGGAAAGAAAGAATTAAAGTAAGTAAACTAGTTAGAAATCATAGAAACTAAATTACAAGGCAAGGAAAGAAGAAGAAGAACAAACTATATTAATGGAGAGGAAGTGAATAGTTCAATCTTACAAAACCACGTGGCTTGTCAATCCAAGAAGAAGAGAAAATGAACTCTCCAAACCAAACCCTAACTAAAACTATCTAAATCAGAATATGAGAGTCTCCCTTTTATTACAACAAAAACTAGCTTATATAGTAAGTTGGAATAAAAGAAAAGAAGAAAGAAAAGAAAGAAAATATCTGCAGGGAAAAACAGGGGATCGATCGATCGACCTGAAAAGTGGTGATCGCTTAAATAAGCTCTGATACCAATTTGAAACACCATGTGATATCGATTCGATTCTCAAATTAATAAGATGGCACACTTATTTAATTAGAGTCTATTAAAACAGCCCCTACACATGCATCTAACCAAGATAAATCATTCAAGCCATGCATGATAAAATAAAGACGAGCAATAGAGGAAAAAACCCCTTCTGGGTAAAAACCTTTTATAACACTTTGAAAAGTTAACAAGACCTTTGACTTACATACAATCCTGATAATCGCCCATAAGACTATACTGCACGGTGCCTACAGAAAACCTTCAAAGATACGAGAGACAGCGAAAGTACCCTCCAGGTGTCGGTTCGTCGTCTTCGGCTCGTCCACACGTAGAATGACTACGCTCGGTATCCACCGATCAAAGTATGGAGATACCTTCTCCACTGAGGCTAAACAAATACACAAGATGTGTTCTTGGGTTACAAAAGGATTCACAAAGATATGGCAATGATATGTGAATCAAAACATGAGTTTGGGAACTCAAAAATATGAAGACTTGAGGTATTAGGACTCTCAAATTCGTCTATCAAAGTCTTGCAAAATAGCTCCCCCGAAGTTGGTATTTATAGGAAAAACAGATGAAGAGTTCCGCTTTTTTTAAAACTCTAAAAATCTTATCAGCGTACAGGTACACCGAACCGGTTCTGGGGTACACCGAACCGGTTTGGTGGTACCATTCTGGTATGGGATTAAAAAACAGCATTCTTCAAGGAATTTTCTCCAACTTCAAAAGGTCATAACTTCTTCACCGTAGCTCGGATTGAGGTGTTGTTTCTTCCAGTATCTTCGTTATGGCGAGCTCTTCAACTTTCCAGTTGACCAGACCTCCGAACTATGGATGTGAAATTACGAAAATGCCCTTTAACTTCCCTATCAAGCCTTGTTTCACTGTTTTGATTTCCCTTGCGTTCCACTTGCATTTTGTGCCTAAAATCAAGGAACGTGAAATCTTTGTGGCAGATGAGGGACACATTTAGGAGTTGTTTAATGCTTGATGCTTGGAATTCAGATAGAGGCCGTCATGAGCGATCGTGTAGAGACGTGCCAGATGTAGCCGAATGTAGCGGCGTATGACATACAAAACTGTAAGATAATGGACATGAGAATTATGTCCTTATAAATCTCCCCCTATGTTTATGCCGGTACATACATAAAAATCCGAATTATCAAGTAACAAAATTGCCTATACAAATCTACCCTTCCATGAACCCAAAACTGGAAAGATAAAAATGAATAAGTCTTCATCGTTTGACCTTCAAGTCTTCAATACATTCAAAGCTTTTCTCATCAGGGTGTGCATTTCAGAAATCATCAATGTAGTACCTACACACATGAGAACAAGCAAATACCACGTGACATATCGAGTTTGAAAAGAATGAGCTAAACATGTATACCAATAGATCATGAAACTCAAAAACTCAAAACTCCCCAAACTTCAAACTCCCCCAAAATAAGATAATTCTTTCTCCCCCTTTTTATGATGTCCCCAAATAGACAAACGAGAAGAATGAATCAAATAAGAAAAATCGGGGTGCCACGGTATACAAAACAGGGCATCAAACAAATATGGTCAACGTGCTCTTGCAAGGAGATGCTAAAAAAAAACTTCACAAACTATTTTTGAATTTTTCAAATTTTTCGGAAAAAAATAAGATACCAATGTGAACAAATATGATACAAAAATTACACCATGGATTTTTACTCAAACAACCAAGTCATGGAAACGGAATGAATGGGTGTGAACACATTTGATAGGTAAATCAACTCAATCAATCATATGTGCACGATGCATACGTGTACTCCTAACGAATGAACATCAAAGGTATCCTTAGGTGTAAAAGTTTGTTGAATTTAGATGACATCGTCTTATGCAAATCAACAAATCAAAGTCAAATGATTTTCACACCAATAACGTCCAAAACTATGTAGCGCATTTTTAAGCATTTCAAGGACGTGCAAACCCGTTTTAAAATTCTCCAACCAAACTCCCTCATATATATTTTCTTTTAGATGTAATCTAAATTCTCAAACTTTGGATAATTGGAGCAAAAACCTAAATGGCCCATATTTGGCATGAATATCTTTTTATTGCCTTTCAATTTTTTCGGGCTCTTTTAACCTCTTTGGACCTCGGATAAAAAAATTCCTCAATTTTTTAGGTCCTTTTTAACGGTGGCTTTTGCGCAAAGGATAAATGATTACCTTTCGCAGCCCCTCCCCGTTATCAAACAAATCACACAAACTCACAAAACGGTTTTTATGTGCACAATTTCCTTATAAAAATTTATCGTGCTTGGTTCGTTTTAAGGACAGGATTGAAGTGAAAACACCCAACCAACATGTGATAAGACAAGCACAATAATCAAACAAATCCGTGCATGTGTGCAATAAAGGAAATATGAGTCAAACATGTAGGAAGTAACACTTAATTACATCTTAATGACTCCAAACATTATAAAGCACATGGATGAATTGACCTATTGTCTCAAAACACTATCAAATAATCACATGAAAATAATGGAATGAAGTTGTGACTCGGTCCTCCAAAGTGTTCATCCATAAACGGTGCAAACAAAATATAAAAATCTTTTTGTATTTTCTCAAAATTTTATCAAAATAAAATCTTTTTGTATTTTTCAAAATATTTCCAAAAATAAAAAAATCTATACAAAAAGTACATGTCACAATGCTAGCAAACATATATCAAAAAGCATAACTAGCGTATGACACACATGCGAACACAATCATCTATATGATATGGCAAGAGAAGAATCATGTGCAAGCAAACGAGAATCAACTTGTCTAAAATCTAGTGTATCCAAAAGTGATTTCCTAACCCAAATAGATGTGAAACAACGTGTGGGGGATTTAGGAACTAAGGTAACACTAGACTTCGACATCCTAGGACTTCTTCCAAGATCAAAATAAAATCTCCTAAGGTGACCTTTCCTACCACAATATGAGCATGTGTAAACGGGTGGGATGACACCGAAAGTGTGATCTTTTCTAGCGTCCTTGGAATTAGTTGACCCTCTAAAACAAATAATGGTTTTGGCTTTAGCATTAGAAGCATGAGAACACGATGAGCCATTACCATCACTATCAAACCTACTTGAGTCTGTCAAATCATTTTTTAACTTCAAAATTTTTGACTCAAGCAAAGAATTAGACTCTTCCAAATTAAGGGACGCCTTTTTCAAGTTTTCAATAATTCCTAAAAGCGTATCTCTCTCTCCCTCAATTAAAGAAAACTTTTTTCTAAGAATCTTTTCACGTGCCACAAACTTATTGACTAAAATATTTTTCTCCTCTTTGGCACAAACACAAACCATTGAATTTTTAAGGTCCTCCAATTCCTTTTCTAAAAATATGACCCTATCATCACTCTCCTTTTTGGCAATTTTCAAAGAATCAAAATCAGTACACAAATTACCAAAGTGCTCACGACAAATATCACTTTGAGTTTGAAACTCTTGCAAATATTCAATCTTACTTTTAAAGAGAGAATTTTCTTTTTCCAAAACTTTAATTCTTTTGCAAAGTTTCAAATTCAAACTTTTTAATTTTTCAGCACGGTCGTGAAATTTTTCAAAAATAGGCTCCTCATTAAATGGGCGTTCCATTGAAAAATTGCGATTTTTCATAAAACTAATTTTAAAAAAAATCAATATCACACAATTTTTGCGGAAAATAGGAATACACGATAAATTAGCGTAACCCGCTCTGATACCAATTTGAGAAGTGGTGATCGCTTAAATAAGCTCTGATACCAATTTGAAACACCGTGTGATATCGATTCGATTCGCAAATTAATAAGATGGCACACTTATTTAATTAGAGTCTATTAAAACAGCCCCTACACATGCATCTAACCAAGATAAATCATTCAAGCCATGCATGATAAAATAAAGACGAGCAATAGAGGAAAAAACCCCTTCCGGGTAAAAACCTTTTATAACACTTTGAAAAGTTAACAAGACCTTTGACTTACATACAATCCTGATAATCGCCCACAAGACTATACTGCACGGTGCCTACAGAAAACCTTCAAAGATACGAGAGACAGCGAAAGTACCCTCCAGGTGTCGGTTCGTCGTCTTCGGCTCATCCACACGTAGAATGACTACGCTCGGTATCCACCGATCAAAGTATGGAGATACCTTCTCCACTAAGGCTAAACAAATACACAAGATGTGTTCTTGGGTTACAAAAGGATTCACAAAGATATGGCAATGATATGTGAATCAAAACATGAGTTTGGGAACTCAAAAATATGAAGACTTGAGGTATTAGGACTCTCAAATTCGTCTATCAAAGTCATGCAAAACAGCTCCCCCGAAGTTGGTATTTATAGGAAAAACAAATGAAGAGTTCCGCTTTTTTTAAAACTCTAAAAATCTTATCAGCGTACAGGTACACCGAACCGGTTATGCGGTACACCGAACCGGTTTGGTGGTACCATTCTGGTATGGGATTAAAAAACAGCATTCTTCAAGGAATTTTCTCCAACTTCAAAAGGTCATAACTTCTTCACCGTATCTCGGATTGAGGTTCCGTTTCTTCAAGTATCTTCGTTGCGGCGAGCTCTTCAACTTTCCAGTTGACCAAACCTCCGAACTATGGATGTGAAATTATGAAAATACCCTTGAACTTCCCTATCAAGCCTTGTTTCACTGTTTTGACTTCCCTTGCGTTCCACTTGCATTCTGTGCCTAAAATCAAGGAACGTGAAATCGTTGTGGCAGATGAGGGACACATTTAGGAGTTGTTGAATGCTTGATGCTTGGAATTCGGATAGAGGCCGTCGTGAGCGATCGTGTAGAGACGTGCCAGATGTAGCCGAATGTAGCGGCGTATGACATACAAAACTGTAAGATAACGGACATGAGAATTATGTCCTTACACGACCCCTGTGGTCGATCGATCGATATTGTAAATCATGGCAAAAATAAGAAGGCTCGATCGATCAACCCTCAGGCTCGATCGATCGATCAAGTAGTAGCAGCCTGCAATTTCCCCTGCATTAGCATACAATCCATCTCCGCGCAAATCGCCGTAACTATGTCATACAGACTCGGAATTATGCACCGTTCATGGCCACGCGAAGCTAGAGAGGAGAGCTACAACTTCCGTGTAGATGTCGGGCCAGGTACCCAATCTGTGAAATGACCGAATTGCCCTTGAACGTGCGGTTGCGTATGGAAATTGCGCGGAATGCGTCCAGATTACATACTAAGCTTCCAAACACCTACAAAAGCTCAATTAACCCCTGCAAAACATGTTACAATAGAAATCCTAGGTTTTCTGGTTAACGAGCATAAATATAGGGATTAAGATACCCGAGGGGGCTAATAACGCGTAGGTTAACGGGTGAAATACGCAATATTTGCGTCATATCAGGCATCTCAAGTATGGCTTTTAGTTTAGAAGGATATTCCTCTATCCCTTTATCACTAACCATGAATCCCAAAAGTTTCACTTTAGTGACGCCAAAGTCATATTTCTGTGGGTTGAGCTATATCTGGTATAGTCGTAGTCGTTCGAAGAACTTCCGAAGAGAGGGAACATGGCCTTCCCTAGTCTTGGACTTGATAATCATGTCATCTACATAGACCTCAACCTCATTATATATCAGATCATGCAGAATGCTTGTGGTATCCCTCTGGTAGATCGTCCCTGTGTTTTTTTAGGACAAATGGCATGATAGTTTAGCAAAAGGTTCCCCAAGGGGTGATGAATGAGGTTTTCTCTTGATGATCAGGGTGCATCTTGATCTGATTATATTTGACAAACACGTCAACGAATGATTTTAGAGGGTGACTGGTCATATTGTCCACAACCATGTCGATATTGTGTAGTTGGTAATCATCCTTCGAAGAGGCCTTGTTTAAGTCTTGGTAGTCGACACACATGTGAACCTTCCCTCCTAATTTCGGCACGAGTACGATATTTACTAGCCAGGTGGGATCTTTGATCACACTAATGAACCCCATGTTTAATTTCTTGACTACTTCTTCTTTATATTTAAGTGATCATTCGGTATGGAGCTTTTGTAATTTTTGTTTAACCGGTTTGCAGTCTGGTAGAGTTGGAATATAATGTTTGGCTATTTGAGGATCATTATTGGGCATATCATCGTAAGACCATGTGAAGACATCCACGAGTTACTTTACTAGTTCTTCGAGTTGCGCGTGATTATGCTTATTGAGGGTGGCCCCTATCCTAATCTCGCGAATTTGGCTACTTGAATCGAGATTGATAACAACAGTTTCATCTTCATTAACTTGAACACAGTTATGTTGTTTATTATTAACCTTATTTAGATCAGTTAAGAATTCTTCATTTGCAAAATCATCATCATTAAAAGTTTGATTTGAATCAAGATAATTAATGTAAGGCATAACAAGATACTCAAAATCTTCATTTCTTTCATTAATAGGAAAAACAGTATTGAGAACCTCATCAAAGGAGGTCTTGATTACATCAGAGTGAGGGGAAACAACTAAAGGGGAAAGGGGATAAACATCGAGTTTGGGTTACACATTAGTAGGTGGCACAGGTGAAGCATGCCAATTGAGAAGAGGTGCATCAACATCTTTGATGAGGTAGGATGGATTAGATAATGTAGCCTATGAGTGGATCATGCAGAGTGTCAACCCCAGTATTTGTAAATTGAAAGAGTCTTCGGAGTCACTGCCCTCAGAATCCTCGGTATTAGTTATGGTCTCCTCAGTGAGTGTTTATACATAGTTTTGGTAACTTTTGACCCATGGGTAGCTGTCTTGAAAGAAGATCTCTATTCCTGGTTTCATCCTTTTATCTATAAGGCCATACCAAGGTTCAGGGAAGCCACGAAAGAGGAAATCTTCACCTTCTCTAATAAATCTTCCATTTAAGGAATCTCCCGAGACAGTTCTGCTACATTCCAACCTCCTCTTCAGTCGAGGCTGCTAGATTAATCTGAGTTCTTCTTCTGACGGTTGATACCCGAAGCCATAGGGAGGAAAGGCCTCCTTCAACATAATGGGTTAAATTATCCCATCCTATCTTCGCCCTAGCCCCAGTCCTGGCATGAAGTGCATATTCTTGAACATCTGGATTATATTAATGTTTCCATGAGGGTCATATTCTAGACAAACCCTGTCTTTGAAGTTATCCCCTACTGGGAGTAGGAGTGGTCCAACTTGGAATCTTAATAAAAGCATATCATTCACCCCATGTTGTATTTCAAGTACTATATTACCGGTGCTTGCATTCTCGGTGTTGTCATTGTCCCCTAGGATGGTAATAAACTACTCCTTGGTGAAGAACTTCAATTTCTGGTGAAGGGAATAAGACACCCCTTTGATGCTATGGAGCCACAATCGTCCGAGCAGTAGATTGAAACAGTCTAGGATTTTGATGACTTAGAATTTAACAATAGGATTTATTGGGCCAACCCCTATTGCAAACTTGATAGATCCTATTACTTCTCAACTAGTGTTTTTATAGGCACATATGACAGTAGAGGTCTGTATAATGTCGGTAACTTTCAATCTCAGACAATTGAGGGTTCTTAACAGGCAAACATTTAAAGCTAATCTGTTGTTGAAGAGAGAGAGAGGGGGGAGGTTTTCCCCATAACTTCAACAAATATATTATGATCATGATTGTGGTTGGGACTAGTCTTAGGTATTTCTGCTTCATAAAAGGAGAGCATTCGAGTAGAAGTCAAAGATTCGACTAGGTTCACCGCTTCTTCTGGCGTGGTTGAGGGAGGAACTGTGGGTCCTGTGAGTAGCTTGATTAGGGAATTTCGATATAGTTGGGAAGACATAAAGAGTCCCCATAAAGTTATGTTAGCTTGGGTTTTCTTTAGTTAATCGAGGATCTTGCTTTCCTCAAGGGTCATTTCCGGCATAGGGAGATTCTTGACACTCCATCCTTTGTTGTTTACTGATGGTTGTAGATTTGGGATTTGGTAATGCCTTCCTGACCTGGTCATATGGCTCACAGAAGAAAGGAAAAATAAAATATCCTATTTCTTCATCGACATCGGGTTGTTCAACCACTTTGTTGATTTCTCCTAGTAGATCCTCGAATGATATCATCCCTCATATATTGCCTATCAGGCTAGTCTTTTTTGAATTTTTCTCTTTATTTGAATCTTTAAAATTCTCCCCCTCCGGTGGTAGGGATATTATCTTTCCATGCAAAGTCAATTCACTCCACAACTTCCACAACCTCTTCATATAATTCTTCCCATTTGGCAAGTAAATGCAGAACTGAAGGGACCAGGCACCCTTGAAATTTCAAAGCATCAACTAACTTGGATACACTACAAATATAACCAGTATGTTGAAACAAATCCGCCATGATATAGACCATGTCATCTATACAGACTTCGTCGGTCCGCACCACCCATTTTTTAGCTTCTAAGAATTACCCATTGAATCTTTGACAGTCGATTGTCATCTGGGAGGCAATTTCAGCTTGAACTCCAGGAGTTGGTTCAACACTTCTGACAGTTCCATATCTTTACCTATAGAATGGGTGAAGACAGCGATGCATGCTCTAGTAAGAAGGGATAAGGCTTAATCGGAAAATTTAGTAGGGTGTAAGAGGAAATATGGGCATATTTGGAGAGGTTTAGGAGAGTATATGGGTATGAGTAGTGATTTACTCAGCATGATTTAGGTGGATGGGTCAAATTCTGAGTCTTCTTCTAGGAAGATAGAATTTGTATTACTCAGGAGTGGATTAAGGATAGTTTTTAGTTTGGGATTAGCTAGTGGGGCGATGACGCCCCGGTGAATTAGGCCTTGGATCACATTTCAGAGATAAAAACATTGGTCAGTGGTATGGCCAGTAGTTTGGTGAAATTCACAATGGGCATTAGTTTTAAAGGTCTTCAGAAGTGCATTTGGTAATGGACGGGGGTTTAATGGTTTGATCAAATTTCAGCTCAAGAGGTCCTGGTACACTTTGGAGAGAGGACTGTGAAGCTCAGTGTATTCCTTTCGGACCAGGTTTAGGATACTTTCTGGTGCCCATGAAGCGTAAGGCTAAGAGATGTTATTAATGATGGAAACTGTTGTACTGGAAGGTTTTTTAAACTTTCTAGGTGCAAACTACCCAGAAATTTTCCTCGATTTGACTTCTGTCTTAGCAAGACTTTCTTCGATCTCCACTCCTACTCCTCGGAGGGCTCAAAATTGAGGGTAATACTATCCTACCATTATTTCTCGAACATGGGGGAGGAAGTTCTTCTTTACAATACTGGCCTGTTCTTCTTTGGAAGGCCAATTGGTCTTGGTAGCTTCTTTTTCTCTCCACCTTTCTATGAAGGTGCTGACTAATTCACCAGGGTTCTACTTGAGTAGCTCTAAATCACAGCGGGTAAATTCTAACTCTTCGTTGTACTTGTACTGTGACATGAACTTGTAGGTAACATATTCCCAACTATAGATCCCGGAATCCTCAAGGGATAAAAACCAATGGAGAGCGCTATCTTTCAAAGTCTGTTGGAACATATGGGTCATTATTTCTTCAAAAGCCCCTAGGAAATTCATGGATCGGTGATAGATACGAAGATGAACAATCTGGGGTCCACTGCCTCCAAATTTCTTGATATTGGCATCTTGAATTTTTTCGGTAACCTGGCTTTAGGATAGGGAGACACGTGGGTGTAGTCCACCTAGTACCCAGAGAGTCTTACTTGATCGAACTTTTTGGTTAACATATTGAGGTCTTTCGTGACCTTATTAAATTCTTTCTCTTTTAGGTCAACAGTCACGGGTGAGTTAGCCCCTGGATGGACAAGGTTTGGCATAGGCACATCGGTTAGCAGCATCCCATTAGCAGGAGGAGCATGCTGGTATTCCTCGATAACTTAAATAAGCTCGGGTACAGGTGTACACATAACGCGAGGGAAAAGGACCTCAGGATCTTCAGGGATAGGGACTCGGTTTCTTTGCATCTCATCAACCTCGATTTGAAGGTTATCAGTTTTGGCAGTAAGCTGAGCTAGAACTGTCAACAAATCCGGCTGTACCTTCAGCATTTGATCCGTGTTCTCCATGGAAGGCGGGTGAGTCTCATACTCAGAAGAAGTAAGGGGACTGATAGGACTTTGGGGTGGTTCAACTTAAGATCGAAGCCAATAGAGAGCCAGGCCAAGGGTATGGGATCGACCTGATAAGGAGAAAAAATATGGGATTTATTTTCGAGAAAGAAAAGAAAGGGAGTTTGTTATTTCTAGAAAAAGAGGAAAATGTTTTTGACATTTCTCGGAAAACATGAGAACGAAAATGTTTTTTTTTTCCTTTTTATTTCATTGTAGGAAAAGAAAATATTTTTGGTATTTTTGATAAAAGAGGAAGAAATGTTTTTGGACACTTTTGGAAAGAGAGGGTAAAATGCAAGAGACGGGTCTTAGCATGATTATTATGTTTATTAGGTTCTAACTTGTATTAAGTTTTCCTAGATGCAAAAAAGAATTGTTGAACGAGACCCGAGCCTGCGATATACCTCTCATCATGACTTTGGTCAAGCGGTTAATGCGGGGGAAACGTTCGATATACATCGTAGGTACTTGTCCAATGGAAGGTGAGAGTCATATAACTTAGGCTAACTGCAACCTGTCGGACCAGCGCCCATCAGGAAGTGACTACCTAGTTACAGAAAAACACTTGGTTAATAGCAATGCCCTTTGGTGATATTGTGTGTACCATGCATGATTATTTGATTAGTATCTTATGGAGAGAGTATCGGTGTGGGGGTGAATGTGAAGAGATAGAGTCGCCAGCCTATTTTGCACAAAATAGGCAAAAGAAATGTTACCACTTCGAGAGAGGGGAATCAAGGACAAAATTTATGCATACAAAACCAAAAGTTCAGAGGTCCGGGGGTTAAGTTACGAAATGGGAAGGTGTTAGGCACCCATCCCTCCCTTTCGGTCTCTCATGGGGTAGTATTTTTATCTTCCTTTTTATATCCCCATGAAGTGTGTGAGCGTGTTTATATAATTGGGATCGAATTTATTCAACTCGTACAATGGTCAAGGTAGAGTGAGGTCATCCATAGGAATGTTCCTAAAATATCATATGTAGAAAGTATAATTTGTGCATCCATCACGATATTGGTCATTACTAGGAAATGATAATATGTGCAAGATGAAACGCAAACAAGTATTATATATATATATATATATATATATATATATATGTGTGTGTGTGTGTGTGTGTGTGTGTGTGTGTGTGTGTGTGTGTGTGTGTGTGTGTGTGTGTTAAAATGGGAGATTTTAGAAAAATAAGGAATTTTAGAAATTGAGAAAGTTAGAAAATTTGACTCGAGTTTTGGATTTTAATCTGAGACGCCTACGTAGCCTATAAAGGCATCAAAGTCCATGTAGTTCGAATGTAGCATAGGGGTGGGGTTTATCCCATAGATTCGAACGAAATTTTATTATATGTGTGTGTGTAGAAAATGTGTTGTTTTGATTTTGGAAAAGATGCGAAGGGTAACTCCGTTCGGAGTTTACGGGTGTAACCCTCTTTTATTTGTTTTTGGATGTTTGTAGAAAATAAAGTATGTGCAATATACTAATAAAAGTGTAGATATTAATGTGTATTAACTAAAGTAATAACTATATGATGAACCTAATGTTTATTATGCAAAAACAAGGAATTTAAAGAGATAAGGAAGGAATTGGACCTTCTTTGAAGCTTGATCTTTGATCTTGGATGAAATCCCTTGAGTGTTGATGAATTTTGATGAAAGGGAAAGATATTTTTCCAAATTGGGCATGAAAAGGATGGGTATGTAAGCTTTGATGGAACTTCACATGAGGAACTTTGTTGATTTCGAGGGAATGTTGTTGAGAACACTAATGCTGATATATCTGTTGTGTTCTTCCTATAGTGAGGTCGTGGTCCCTATTTATAGGTTCAGGGGCATACCGATTGGCCTACCCGAGGGGGTGCCTATCGTTATGTGCCCCCAGACACAGTGCCCATTGTCAGGACCGACAAATTGGAAGTCCTATGCAGATTCTCTCAAAAAAATGGTCGTAGAACCAAAACCGTTGATCAAAATCGCACACGAGTCATACCGTTAGAAAGGTATTTCAGATACCTTCAAGAGTCCTTTGGACTAATCCCGGGTATAAGAGTTGACTTTGCATCAAATGTGGCTCGGAATGGCACGTTGGTCCTTTAGACGGGAGATCGTCGGACGCAAACGGATCATTCGTTCGCATGGTAAGTCAAAAGTGCACATGGGGAAAACCATTAGAAAATATAGGAGATGTAATTAGACATTCCAAAGAGTTTTTTTTGGTTCGAGAAGTTGACCTTGGTCAAATGGGGCTCGGAAGCGTCCGCGGACATCTCGGAGTAAAACATATCATTCGTCCACATCGTAGGTCAGAATAGCGCATGGGGTGGACCCTTAGAAAAGGTATTTAGTGAGATTAATAGATTCATTCATTCTTATATGAGTTAAACAGTTGAATTTTGTCAAATGGAGATCGGGAGATCCCGACGGCCTCTGGATAAATTTTTGGGGGAAAATTAATCATTCATCTGAACGGTTATGCTCTTTCATGCACGGGGTGGACCGTTGGAAAGGGGTTTGAGTGCCCTTAGAAGATTCAAAGAGATTTTTCTCGACGGTGAAGTTGATATGGGTCAAATCGGGGACTGGGAGTGCCCGGTAGCCTCCTAATCTATCTTCGGTAGAAAAATGGTCCATTCGTCTGAACCGTTATGCCGATTCACTCACGGGGCGGACCGTTGGAAAAGGTATTCAGATCCCTTCAAAGATTCAAATAGATATTTCTATGATTATAGAGTTGAACGGAATAAAATGGGGCTCGGGGGCACCCAATTACCTCTAGATCGGTACTCGGAGTGCAACCTATGGTTTTTAGTGAGATGGGGAGGTGATAGGGACCTAAGGGGAGACTTAGGGGGTCCTAGAATATGGTGTCTAATGAAATAATTCTCAATAGATGTAGAGAATCAATATTTTTCACCAAAAATAGGATTTTTAAAGAATAATATGAAGAACACTTGGATCCTAAACAAGTTAGGTGAAAACTAGGGGTTTCGGAATTTTTTTTATAGAGTTCAGGGACTCAAGACATAAGTTTTTTCCTTAAAGAAAAACATTCTACACCGCACTCCTATTTATAGTAGGTTTCCTAAAAACAATATGAGGATTAAATCATTTAAGAAAAATCTGCGAAAACAAAAAAAGTTGTTGGCTCGTTTGAATGACGTACGTCTCTTTCGGACGAAGACCCTTATTTTATTTGAACGGCTTCTAACGAATCGCCACATAAGAAAATAAGGTAACGTGAAAATTCATGTTCGATATTTTTTTGGAACCCTATTCTAATGAGTCAAGGTAACTTGTTTGAAAGACATACCAATTCGTTCTAACGACCTCGCAAAAAAATATTTTTCTTCAAAACAAATATTAAAAAGCCTTTTAAATCCAATTTTATAAGATAAAATAGAGTTTTATTATAGATAAGCAAACAAACAACAATTTTTAATTTTTTAAATTAAATAATAGTTAGATGGCCCCATTAAACTTAATACCAATTAAAAAAATTGTTGTTGAAATACTTTACCAAGTTTTATCTTACCTAAGAATGCATTTAGTTTATAGCAAGAATAAAATAAAGGCACCACAACACGTCGGGGTACGAGGAAATTTGACAATGGAAAAATCCTCGAATGGCCCAACCATGCAAATTCACTACGTACACAATTACAAAGAACACAACAAAACACTTACGCAATGACCTTGACTCCTTCAAGCCTTGACACATCTTTATTACTCAACTTCCACACAACGATACATAGGAATTCACCTACACACAACCATAATGTTCTCCTCACATGCATCGGTAGAAACCATCACATGCTAAGTCCACCGCATGAAACGTACTAAATATGATGATGATCATAAACCTTATTGGTGCCCAGAGAAGGAGATCTCAAAGAATATATGATTTGAAAGTTGGATATCTAAACTCTTGGGTGAAAAACTAGGGTTTGGAAGACTTTTTATATGACGTAAAACTTATTACAAAAGTCTCAACACTTTAAAAATCATGTCATGCTTCCAACTTAGAGAAAACACTTTTTTCAAGGTGGCATGTTTTTTTGATGGCTCATTCGAATGAAAACGTGAGGCTGTTCAAATAAAAATACATATCACGTTTAAACCAAATTAAATCTTATTTTAATGAACATGATATTTTTGTTCGATCATACATTGAATGGGCTTCAAACGATATTTTCACAGTGAAGCAGAACTTCCTCGTTTGAATGTCATTCAAATGACATAAGCAGCTCGTTCGAATGGACATTATAAAGTCGTTCGAATGACTTTAAAAACTTTAATTTTCTTTTAAAACCTTTTTTCAAAATAGCCCTCAAACAATTTTTAGAAAAAAAAACACCCAAAATGGAATCCAGATATCAAAATTAATATGGATTCATACCTGAGAGATCCATGGAAGTTGAAGAAAAAACTGACACAATGATGTAGATGCTTTATATTGGCCATTAGAGTCTTCAGTCAAACACGTCATGGGCTTGAAATGTAAACACACTCAAATAAAACCTATGACTTAAAGGTTTTGTCCAAACAGGGAATACGCCAAAACTTACAAATTGACTCGATTCAGAAATTTTTCCTTACATTTTTATTCTTACGACCATGTGTGATGCTTATTTTTCCATAAACGTGTGTTAGTTTAATTTTGAAATAAGAATCATCTTTATGACAATGCTTTATATTTATTTTAAATATATTCTATATATGCAGGTCAATTATACTTAGTTGGAATTCCAGTGAGTTGAGTTTGACATGATCACAAAGGATCAAAATTTTGGTTATAGTTTAATTGAATAGTTAATATCATAGAATGTGAATTAACCTAATATCGATATAGTTTTTGGCATGATCTTAGTAGTTTATCTTTACTATGAGAACCTGCATGATGGGTTAGTAACTTATCTGATAGTTCAAAGAGGATCATACTGGTATATCAAGAATCTATTACATGAGAATAGGGTGAGATTCGAGTCTAGGAACTGACTAGATTAGACTTGCACAATCTTACAATGTTTGCAAAGGGTGCATAGATTCTCAATCCTAAGAATTATGAGGATTGGAGTATCCACATAGTTATTTCATTTCTTTATTAACTTCATTAGGTCTAAATCTCCGCAAGTTGGGCAAGCATTGTGTGGATATGTTTGAGGTCATATTCCGAAAGAATCAATGTCTTTGAGATATATCATGGATTGTGATACCCGCTCAATAAAATTATAAGATTTGTTTCAACTAGTAAACAATGCTAGTGGGTTTTATGGTATGGTTTAGTATCAATAAGTTAAGTTTGATTAAGGAACACATAAGGAATTGGTGAAAATCAATTAGTAGCGAATCGAATTTTACCAAGCGGGTATTATATGCTTTACACGGAGAATCATAGTATGTGTTATCTAACTTTGAACACAATACATCATTATTCAAGTAATATTTGAGATAATTAAATTGGAGTGAAATTATAAGTATTTAGTGAAACTAATTATAATTAAATAGGAAATAAAATATATGATGGGAAACAATATGGGACTTTCATATTTTCATTTGAAAACCAATAAAATTATTAGCCTTGGGTCCTTAATATAGTCCATTAGCTAATAAGTAATCCCAAACTCTCTTGAAACCCTAATTGGCCCTACATCAATTCATGCTTCGATTTATATAGATTGAGGTAAGGGCTTTAGGTTGGATGTGAAGTTCTCTAAGGTAAGACATAAAGAGAAAAAAATGATGAGAAAATGGGTTCATATGAATACTCTGTATATTATATTATGCACACAAAATTCAATTTCTACCCAAATTTCAACATGCATAATAATTAGGAGTACATGCAAGATAAAGTCCAAATTAACTTATATCCAATCACATAATCAAACCAAACCAAGTTGAAGAAGAGATTGAGGAAAAATCCATTTCGAGTAAAACATAGATTTCAACACTATATCCAAATATGACAGAATCTATGACTTGCTTAAGAATTAAAGATCCACTAAGTATAAAGCTTGGGTCTTAAATTCTTCTACATATACAACACAGTCTAACACCATCCGCAAGAAGCGGTCATCCCTCGGTATCCATCGATCAACCTAATGATTCAAGATCATTTCTTCTTCAGTAGTAGAGCTCCACAAATCAATAGTAGAGTAAACTCTGCAAGGGTTGATGTAGTATTTGAACTCAACAAATCATCTAACAGGATGAAGTGATTTGGAAAACAAAAAACTTATTTTTGAAAAATAAAAATTGAACACTTTTGGAACAAATATTAGGAATTTTTTTTTACCAAAAGTCTTTTGAAAAACTTATCAAAATAGGTTTTAATAAAAGAAAATTATTCAAGGCAGTGCCCTCATTTGAACGAGAATAGGATCTTATTCGAAAGAAAATAGCAGATTTGTTATAATGAGGTTAATTTCGTTCAAACAACAATCTAATCGTATTCGATCGTCCTTCTAATGACCTTTCAACACGTTTGGTTATGTAAAATGGAGCACAACTCGTTTGATACTTATTCGAATGAAAATATCATTTCATTCTAATGAGATCTACATCTCATTCGAACGAGATTAAAAATAAATAAATTATTTTTTAAAATCCTTTTGTAAAAACTTTCTTCATGTAAAAACAAACATCCCATGATATAATTTTATTGAGAATTCAAATCCACAAGTTTGTATACCTCCATACAATTATTTTTAATGATTCCAACATTTTGAATCTTAAACACGATGGTCGGTCACTAATACATCTTCAAATGATAGTGGAGGTAAAAGCGGATGTAGTCTTCAATTTCTAACAATAGTTTGTAATAGGATAAAATTACTAATCTATGAGAAATCATAAAAAAAAAATTGCTCTTACAAATCTCCCCATTTGGCTATTCCGGTACAAAAAATAGAAACCCAAATTACAATAAAAACCGTAAGACAATGTATCATAATGCCCTCCTAAACCCAAAATCCAAACGACATTCGACAGTTTGTCTTCAACTGAAATTCTTCATCTTGTGTAGTCCATAAGATCATCATTAAAGCGAAAGATAATTACACACATGAAACAACAAAATACTGTGACGCGTATGAATGTAAAGAAAAACGATCTCTCCCTTGAATTTGTTCTCCCCCTTTTTGTTTATAATAGAAAAACGGTTTGAAACTAATAATGGATAGTATCGTCACATAAATCCAAAAGAAATATCATCACAAAGATAATCAATGAAGCACATACAAAGAATTTTCGAAGGTTTTTCTTGAAAATTTTCAAATGTTTCCAAATGTAGAAAGTATATGTATAAAAGATACATATATGTACAAAACACATATCACTATAGAATAACACTATAATAATCAAATCATGAAAACAAAATGTATTTGTGTGAAAATGTTCCACGAGTAAATCAATATAGGCATTCAAAACATAGGTGCAATAAGTCAATGAGATATTTCTTAAAAAAGAACTCAATTTCAGCCTTAGGCATAAATATGTTGAACATAAATGAAATTGACTCGACTTATGTAACATGCCATGAATTTAAATGCTCAAATAAATAGTGCCAAACTATTTGATGCTTTTCAATAGAGTTCGTTGTCCAAACCTATTGATCTTCTACTTTATAATAACCATAAAATATTACATATATATAAGAATTCAATCTAAATTTTTTAGAAGATATCATAATGCTCATCTGTAGCAAAGTACCAATGAAAAAAAATTCCCTTAGCACTTCTATTTTTTAGTGCTGTTAATATTTTTGGCTTTTTTACAAATGGTGGCTTTTAACACAAAGATAATCTTTCTCCTTCGTAGTCCCTTTCCATTTCTTAAAATTTAACAATCTTTTTTGGTAAACGCAATACGGATAACGGTTCTTACAAGCACAAATTATATCTTTTTACATTCGATTCATTATTAAGCATGATTGAGATGAGAACATTGTATTCGATGCATGATAAGCACACTAAACATGATAAAGAGTACCATGAAGAAAGTGATCATCAATGATCAACTAAATGTTATCCACCCATTACTAAGCACACTAAAGAAACAAAGCCATGTCTCAAAATAGCATGAATAAGTCACGTGAATGGATGGAATATAGGAGTGATTCAAATATTTTAATTTCACATCTATATATAATGAAAAACGAAAATACAAAAATATTTTTGCCTTTTTCAAAAATAAAATCTTTTTCAATTTTTCAAACTTTTTCTTAAAAACTGAAAATTGTTTTGGATTTTCCAATATATATATCAAAACAAAAGGCATAAAAATACATAGAATTACAATATAGTAATAGGGATATATGATATGAAGATGATAAGCACACTAAACTAGATAAATTAACCGAACTCAATCAATGGAGAAAATACCCAAAGGCTTCCTAAAAGTATCGAATCTAAGTGCATTTAAAGGTTTCTTGATAATATCAGCTCATTAATATTCGATGCTCACAAAGCTCAAGGACCCGACCTTCTCTCAACGAGATCACGAATAAAATGATCAAATATCCTAATGCACTTTATGCAGAAATGTTGGACCGAATTACGAGATATATGAATTGCACTCGTATTATCATTTTAAATAGTCATTGTGCCTTGGGAAATCCCATAATCGTCTAACATTTTCTTCATCCATAAGAGTTATGTGCAACAACACCCGGTGGATATATACTCAGCCTCCGTCTTGAAAAAAGGTATGTAGTTTTGCTTCTTGCTCAACTAAGAGACAAAATAACTTCCAAAGTAAAAACACCCACCCGAGGTGTTCCTACAATCATCAACATCTCCAACCCAATTGACATTAGAATAGGAGGACAAACAGTCATCAGTATAAAATGAATAAAAAATACCATAGGAAGGATCTCTATTCACGTTTTTGATGATATGTTCAAGTGCAAGCAAGTGAGAGTCTTTCGAGGATGCTTATTATTGCGCAAAGGCTCCAACGCTAAAGGAAATGTAGGGATAACTGGTGGTCAAGTAGAGAAGATTACCCATTATGCTGTTATAAAGGGTTTGGTCTACGTCCTTACCTAAACTTTCTTTGATAAAATTAGCCGATGTACTCATCAGGGTGTGTGAGTGCTTAACGAAGTCTAAACCAAACTTCTTCACTAGGTCCCTAGCATATTTGGATTGAGACAAACATATCCTATCCTCAACCTCATGCAATTGGAGACCTATGAAGAACGTAATATCACCAACCATGCCCATCTCAAACTCGCTTTTCATCCCCTCTTTCAATTTGTGAGCATGTTGGGAGAACGTGGTTCTAAATAATATGTCATCCATATAGACTTGGGCAACCAATATAGCACAACTCTCTCCTCACAAACAATCTCTTATCAGTACATTAAAAACAAAAATGGTCCTAGTAAATGGGTCACGGTCACCACCCATGACTAGGCGGTCACAATCCAAACCCGTGACACTTGGATAATCATCGTAACCAGATAAGTGACCATGGATAAGGGTGAAATTATAAGGGGCTAATCACAATCTAAAGTCGGGACCAACAGGGTCATTATCAACACCCGTAACTCATCCATGATGCAACATGTATGTGTGCGTGTGTGTGTGTTTAGCATGTGTGTGTTGAACGCGTGTGTGTGTTTGTGTGTGTTCTGTGTGTTCATTGTAAAATTACTGTTAGAAATATGACCATATTTACCCTTAGATATTTTATATGAAACCCTTTTATATAGAATTGTATATGAAAATTATTGTTCTATAATTATGTATTTAGAAATCAATCAAGTAAACAATTTAAAAGGGGTACGGGATAATCTTATTTTAAATTATTGGGTTGATGGTTTGATACGTATGATGGATACCTAAAATGCTCACTCTATTAATTGTTTATAATAAACCTTTAACTAAATGGTGTATTGTTTATAATAAAGTCATTTGTTATGTCTTCACACCCTTCTATATATATTTTCTCAAGAAAAATGAGTCAAAGTAGTAAAACTGGAAACAAAAGTGAGAGGGGGGTCAATTTGACTGAACTAAGAAACCTTTCATTACTGCTCTCCATATAGAGGGAACTCCAATTTAAAAGTATGGTAATTGGAAAATTAAATAATTTAATTACCTTACAAATCATGGAGTTCATATCTCTCAAGACTACCTTCTCAATCGCATTTTGTTTTGATTTCCAGAATATTAGGATGAGGACATAGAGAATATATTTGTCATGCATAATCCCGACAGGGCATTGACATTAGTGATAGAGTTAGAAAAGGCTAAAAAAAATATGGGTCATTTACTGTTTAGCGTATATTTGTTCCTAATAATTTGGGGTTGGGGCGCACCAGATTCCATTATAGTTGCATGGGTGTTTTTTTTACAATTTATGTTAGTTGTTGTTTAATAATTGTACCTCCATTTGATTAATACCATGTTTACCCCTTATTTATTTATTATAAAGATGCATGTTCCCCTCATTATAAATTCAATACTATAGACAATATGGATTTGGGGGTCCCCTTTTTTCTCCTTTACACTGATCCTCTTCTCAAGCTTCAACATCTCTATTGTCATCTCATTTTCACTTTACATAGCTACTTGTAAGATCTAAAGCATCCTATCTCATTTTAGTTAGTTATTTATCGATTTCTCTAGGTTTTATTATGTGTTTTATTATATGTATTAGTTCTAGGGTTTTGTAGTTTAACATTTTTTTGTAGGGTTTTGTAGTTTCTCTTTTGATTTTGCTTCTCTCATGAATAAATTATAATTTTTAATAGCTTATCTTGTATGTATTATATGTGATTAATCTACTAAATTATGATTCTTTTACTGCATTTGAGGTCTATCTTAGGTGTGATAAATGGCTCTATGTGGGTATAAATGTTTGGTAGTACGATTTGAGGGAAAGTGGAGTAAAAATAGGAAAATTTCAATGGGGATAGGAGGGTAGTACTTCAGGACATTGATGGATACGAATTATGTTTTACGGACTGGTCAATGACATTGAAAAGTACACTAATTTTAAGGGTATGGAAATTAAATGTCTTAGAGATGGAATCTTGTGGACCATTCAAAATGATGCTGACGTAATTGAGATATGGGACAACTTGATAAGTGATTTTGGAGATTATTATCTTTCTATAGAAGTTCCAAATGTGTCATCTACATTAATCACTCCCACAAGAAATTTCGAACAACTTCCAAAAGAAAGTTTAAATCACCAACAGTTATAAGAAAGTCTCCAAGACTCAATGTTGATGCCAGCTCAAAAGTTCTCTCACTAAATCCAGATAGTATTATTGATTAGACAAGGGATCCAGATGATAAACAATTGATTTCTTTCTCTATTTCATTCAAGGATCTATTTATGGAAGGATAAATGGATTTAGTCCGGTGCTTTGATTAATTGAATCATTTCTTTAAGGCAAGTATGGTGGTATAATTTTATCTGTTATTTCATTAGATGGGGAAAATGGTTTGTTCCTTATTGCTATATACATTTGTAGAAATGAAAGCTATAACTCATGGAGTAGATTTTTGAGAATTTTGTTGCCCCATGTGATAAAATACAAATCACCATTAATTTTGATGTCTGACAGATAGAAAGGCCTTATTAAAATATTTGCAGAATTGTTCCCTAATAGTAATCATGTGTATTGTTTTCGGCACATGTATAAAATCTTAAAAAATATAGGATTTCAGGGTCCACAACTTGAAGCTTTAGTTTAGGGAGCAACAAGGGTTTTAGGTAGGAGGATTATGAAAAGTGTATGGCTCAAATGTTTAAAGTCAATAGTTTCCTTGTCCCATTTCATACATTTGGGCATGATGTCTCTTTCCATAGACAATCTTTAATCCAATAATTATGTTTGCCATATTGAAAACACCCTCCACTGGATGATGCCCCTCCTTTACTTTTTGGATGGGTTATTGATTATTCTAAAAGTTTAAATCCATTACATGATTTATGTTAGGACTTCAAAAACTTTTGGTCATGTGTTGTCTTCAACAATAATAGCAGGCCATTACATTCACCAACATTACACCTGATGTAAACCTTGGGATAGTTAGTTGCAATGTGGTCATTTTGATTGCACATTTGATAAAGATCCTATGCAAAAACAAAAGGTTTATGGTCAACAAATGATAACGACTATTTTTATAAAAGAAAAGGTAATTGTTTGAATAAAATAAGACTTGTTTCATACCATTTTGGATGATTCTTCAATGAGACTATCGCCCAATTCTATTTCATATCAATAATTATTGGATGATATCTGTTGCTGTATTGGTTGTGAAAAGTGGAATAGGTTGTGTGATATATAATGGAGTTAGTTGTGTAGTTGCAAATTGGTAATAAATGAATTTGCAAAAAAAAAACCTCAAAGAGCCCTTGGTAATTGTTCAAAAGTTATTAGATTTAAATAGAAGGGGTATTTATAGATTTAAAAAAAGGGAAGACAACTGTTGAACAATAGGTAACATAAATCATCAAATAAACACCCATGCAGCTATAATGCAAACTAGTGTACCCTAACCCCCAATTATTCATAACAAAACCACCATAAACAGTATATGGCCCAAAAAATATGCATCCTTTGTGGATATAATTCCATAAAGAGAGCATTCAATTATATTGTGAAGTATCACAACATGTGCATATTAAAAATGAGCTTTCAAATAAGTTGAAGAGAGAAAAATTCCGAGTTCATGTCACAAACGTTTATACGTCAATTATAGGCATGCTTCCGCCTACTTGGCCACATGCAAAATTTCATAGATTTTTATAAACTAATACTGCTTCAATGGAAATCAAACACATCGAGCATGTTTTAAAAGTTGTTGAAAAGGTATATACATAGATATAGAGAGAGTCATACACTGTATTTTGTTACATACGTTGCTAATTTTTTTAATGATAGGAAACATCGAACAGAAATGACAACAACCAACAAAATAGCTTAACACTGTCAAACGAGCGCTCTCCTACAACACAAGCATAATTCTCAACTCCCCTATAATATCAATATATTACTTTGTCAAAGATTTATCCTACTCCAACTCTGGCACCACCAACTCGAGAAACCTCCTCTAATCTATCACCCTCAAGTTCTGCTACCGAGGGATCCCAAGCCAACCCTAAGAAGCATATTTATTTCTCCATTGGTGGGGACAATCTAATCGGTGATAAAGGTGATGTTCATATTTTAAAATCCGTTGTTTGTCTCTGGGAAAATTGACTATGGGCATCACAGGCGTAGACATCTAGAAGAAGGTTGATTCTGCCTTGAAGGATGAAATTTAGGATCAACGGAAGAAGACATTTTCATTCCCAATCGATTCGAAGTTAAAGGTTCTTTATAAGGTAACTGGTGCTTTGAAAACCTATTGGAATATCCTTCGAAAGAATTTTTCCCCAAGGAGACAACGAGTTCCGATATTTTAGGGTTGAAAGACAAAGTTCCCCCAAATATTGAAATTCCTACTAATCAATGGAATGTCTTTATGTAGAATGAGGCGAATGAGGGAAAACTGAATAAGTGGGTGAGAAATATACTGAAAAGATTGAAAGAGGTTGATGCCCACATTCTAAGGGAAAAATCTTATGATGATCTTATGGGTGAATGGGAAGAACGGACTTAAGGGACACTAGAAGAAGGGAAAGAATCTGATCAGATCAACGTATACTTGCATGCTCGAAGACAAAAAGGGACCAATAAATTTCCAACCAGATTGGCGTCGACTTTGGTGAGTTTAATTTAGTTATTATATATATATATATATATATATTAATTGTTAAAATCGTAGTCCTAAATATAATATTATGTTATAGGAAATGATAGAGGGAATGTCCAACAGTCAGTCTGAGTGTAGCCCTAATGACATGTAGTCAGATGCCCTAACCAAGGTATTAAGGAAGGACCATAAGGTGAGTAAAAGAGGTGTGGGATCATGTATGCCAAGTATTAGATTACAACACACATAAACTTTATTAGAGAGATCTATACAGTGAGGGGTGAGGTGGCTATGGGGTTAGCTTAAGGTGACAAGACGAAAGAGGTGTCAGAGCTTCGGAAGGATATGGCACTCCTAGTAAATGAAAATCATGGGTTGGTCAAAATCTTATGTCAATAACAGGGTTACCACCCTCAAATGCCTCAAAAACTCCCCTATCCTCCTTCTGGAAAAATTTTCCTCCCAAATGTCTCCTCTTGTATTATTCCCCTCACAAATGCCTACTGCTCGAACATTTTATGCATCATTGTCATCCACAGCCTGACTTTGGCAAGCGTATTATGTACGAAACTTGGCTAATACAAGGATTATTGGAATGATCACTCTCATTTACATACTTCTTGGAACAAAAGTCCACAATCGGCCTTTGGTGTGGAGATGACCTTGCATATGTTGACCATAAGGAAGGGATATTATTTTTAGCTTATGTAAATTATTATATTACATGGCCAGTTAATTTATTAGCCAAGGATACTTGAACATTTTTTTAGTGAAGAAATTTGTAATATTTTAATGAATTTGGTTGTAAAATCTTTTTATTTGGATGAATTTTCTTCGAATGAATTTTCGTGTAATATATCTTTTAGATAGAGTTTAATGAATTTGGCTGTAATATCTATTTCATTTGAATTAATTTTCTTTAAATGAATTTTATTGTAATATTTATTTTTTTTATCATTTTTAATGAATTTGTTTTGAGTTTTTAAGACTCCAGAATAGCTTTCCCACAATACAAAGAGTGGATGGGAGAGAGTCACAAAGTATCTGATAATCATGTGAACGGAGTTTAAGAATTTATTAAATATGAAAATAGAAATCTTAATAGGGATAAGATTTCATATCCGTGCAACTGTTGTATAAATGAAAAATTTTAGTCTTTGGAAGCCATTAAATTTAATTTATTAACGTGGTGTATGATTCAAGCCATTGAATTGAATTTACTAATGAAAATTTTTAGTCTTTGGACATTTCATGGGGAAAGGAATGTACCATATGTTCGGGAAGAATTACCCGTACATGATCGCATGATGGAATCCCAGGGGTTAGAAGTATTGAACGAATCTCCTACCCATCTTCCTTTGACTAACCTAATTAATGATGTTAAAGGAGTCCACCATCATCCTAGATATGAATAATGTGCATTATGAAAAAGTCAATGAACAAGTTGATGTTGAATTACCCTAAGATCAAAACTACATATGATTAAAAGCCAATAGAGTTAGACCTTTGAATAAAAATTGTGCAGAAGGTCACTCGATATTGTACGCAATGATAGGTTTGCATAATTCGGAGAGTCAATTTGGTTTGTCGGGAAAGAGTGTAACTAGAATTCTTAAGTGAGCTAAATACATTCTACTAAAAGAGAACACTTTACTAAACAATTACCCTAGCATGAAAAAGAACATAAGGGTTTAGGCTTGAAGTACAAATCTATGCGTGAAAGAAAGTATAATTGCATATTGTACTGCAATGAGCATGAAGAGATGGACGAGTGTCCTGTATGCAGTGAGGGAATATATATGCCTTATGAGAACCAAAAAATCAAGTCTATAAAATATTTCAAGTGCTCGTAAGTTTCACAAAAGGTTTTGAAGTATTTCCCCTCGGGCCACGATTAAAATGATTTTCCACTGTACCATGGATAGTAGAGGCCATGACATGACATGCTAAAGACAAGATTCATGGAACTCTAATGCTTCATATGGGTCTTGGTCACGAGTGTTGACTATGACCCTCATTCCCCCCTGTCGGTCACGGGTAGAGACCGTGACCCATAATATTATCACGCTTAATATTATCACTAGTGAACCCGCGTTAGTGGTCACAGGTAAAAGACATGACCATTGGTTATATATGGTGTAGTGTATCCACTCATCCTATCTTGTAGCCATAATCTAAGAGATAAGAAGTGGTCCTCTCATTCCAAGAACGGGGTGCTTCGTTCAAACCATGCCGATCCTTCTTACCATAAAAGACATGTCCTGGGTGTATTGGGGAATCAATCCCCTTTGATTGTTCCACGTACACTTACTCCTGTAGAATGCCTTTAAATAAGGCACTATTGACATCCATTTGATATAACTTGAAGCATAAATACAATGATATGGTGAGTAATAAGCGTACGGACTCAAGCCTAGCAAAGGGAGCAAATGTCTCGTTAAAATCTACACCCTCGATCTGTGTGTAGCCTTGAGCGACCAACCTAGCCTTATTGTAAATTATGGTGTCATTATCATGCATCTTATTCTTGTAAATCAGCTTGGTACCAATAACCTTTATCTATCTAGGTCGGGGGACTAACTCCTAGACACCGTGTTCATGAAACTGAAGAAAATCATCTTAGATAGAGACTATCCAATGCTCGTCCTTAAGTGCTTCTTTAACATTCTTGGGCTCAACTAAAGAGTTGTATTAAAAGTAACTAATCACATTCTCAAGTTGAGCACGAGTCTTGACACATAGTGTGGGATCACCAAGTATAGCAAAAGGGTTATGACTCTATTTAACCCAATAGGGTGGATCCTCTATATTAAGAGTGGGGTCCACCGAGGTAGCACAAGGAAATGATGAGATCGTCACCAAGAGTGCATCATCCTCATACTCATGGATAAATTCAATCGATGTAGGCGGCTAATTGTCTATAATCGTAACGTTTATTGATTCCATAAGCTTAAAGGTTTCAAGGTTAAACATCCTATAAGAACTACTCGACGATGAATAACCTAAAAATATCCCCTTCTCTCTCCAGAAGTTGAACTTTCCTAAGTACTCTGTATCACTCAAGATGTAGCAAGTAATCCTAAAGACATGTAAATATGATAGGTTGGGTTTCTACCCTCTATATAAATCATACGGCGTGTGTATCGCGTGTTAATTAAGATATGCCCTATTCATCGTATGGAATACGGTACTCATCCCTTATAGCCAAAAATGTCTAGACACATTTCTCCCAAGAAGCATGGATCTAGCCTTCTCTTGAATCGTCTGATTCTTCCTCTCAAATATTCCATTTTATTAATTAGTACGAATGACAAACAACTCGTGTTTGATGCCCGCTCCATCATAATATTTATCCACGCTGACTTCTTTAAATTCAGTGTTTTTGTCACTATGTATCCTAATAATAGTGACACTCTATTGGTTTTGTAGGACACATGACTTGGTTGTTAAGAACCCAATCTCATCATACTTTTTCCTAAGAAATGCCACAATAGAGTATCTCAAAAAATCATTGACCATCATGAGAATGTATCTCTTACCACCCATGCTCTTCATACGAGTAGGACCCATGAGATCCATATGTATCAAATCCAACACATGTGAAGTGGTAATGGTATTCAACTTCCAATGGGTACTTCGAATTTGTTTTCCTCATTGACAAGGACCACAAACCAAGGAAGTTAGTTTCCAAAGCGATGGTAAGACACGAACTAGGTCCTTTTTCACTAATCTATCAAGATCTCTAAAGTTCTCATAACCTATTCACTGATGCCAAGGGACTATAAGAGGAGACTGTGGAATTATTGCACACAAAGGAGGACTTAGGAATGATCCCATAGAAATTATTTTTGGTCCTCACTCCTTGTAGTAATACTTCATCGGATTAATCATATACGTTAAATTCGAACTAATCAAACTTCCCCAAGAAGTTTCATCGCAAAGTTGGCTTATGTTAATCAAGTTCACTTTCAACCAGTTGACGTACAACACATTTTCTAGTTTAGGAAAATTTGGTATCTTAATACAACCATGTTCTAAAATACTAGACCTGCACTCATCTCCAAAGGCGACTTTACCTTCCTTGTAATCCATAAGGTCGGTAAAATACGATTTTTCACCCTTCATGTGCCTAGAGCAACCATTGTTAAAATACCAGTGGGAAGTATTTTGACACTTGAGAGCAACATCAATAATAAGGGCTTTGTCTTCTTAAATGAGTAACCAAATGGGGGTATCCTTTTGTTTGCTATTATCGTTGTTGGCTCTAGTTGTAACGTAAGAAAGATTCTCAAGAGGAATAGGCATCCTTTGAAACTCTAATATTAAGCTTTGGGAAGTCTTGACTAAGAAATCAACTTTCTATTTAACACTAGAAAAATTGCTATAGTAGTGCGCAGGAGTAAGTGTACGTGTAGTTATACCTATTTTTTAGCAAATTCCCTAAGGTAACCTCTCATTTTGTAGTAGGAGAAAACATAAACTTGTTTGGGTCTAACTTTGTTCACTCTTTTGGGTTGAAATCTATTTTTTTGCTTAGGTCGAGTCCCATAGGATTTACCACAAATTGAGGACCCAGTTCTGGTGTTGCATGGAAAGTGGATGCATCGTCATAACCTATTATTTGCCTCTCCATAAATCCTAAAATGAAACCAAGGAACATATTTCTAAATATTCAATTTATCCTCTATCATAACCTTGACCTCCAGGGCACGTTGAAGATCTTTCTTGAGGTGGGATACAAGGGATTAAGTTTCTCACGAGTCTCCAATGAAGCCTGAAGGTCTCTCATAAGACTAGCCACTTTGTTGGTCAAGTCACTATTTTCCTTCTCCACTAAAATGATTCTCTCCCAAAGAAACACTCACTGAGGACTCTCGACTCTCTCAACACCTTCTCTAAAACTAAAATCCTAAGCATCAAACTTTTAGTTTTCTTTTTTTTGTTTTAAAGGACTCGGCGTAAAGCTCAATGTAAGAACATTGAAGTTCACTCTCTCCCTCACTTAAAATGTCATCTCTCTCACCCTCTTCGGAATGACTAGACACACTATCAAGGTCACCATGTTTAGCAACCTCCTCATTGAGAGTGCACGTGATATAATGGACCAATTTATGTAATTAAATACCACACACAATTTAATTTTTAATCAAATTTTATTTTTAATTAATTATGGTGTGCATACAAAATGATTTTCAATAAGCATGCAAATAAACACGAGATGAGGAAAAATCCTTAAGAAGGGCAAAGCCTTTTATATCAACACTATTGAGAGTTTTGAATAAAATCAACTTACAAAACACTTAGCTATACTAAGTTAGATTCACAAAGACTTCAAAACGTCAATATACACAACTCAGCTCCAGAGTTGTCCACAGGAGGCGATCTACCCTCGGTATCCACCGATCATACTTATTCCATTTTCAGTAGGGGAACCTCGTTCCATAATCTTAGAAGTAGAGAAAAGTCTCTACAAAGTTATTTCAGCAAAAATCCTTCTTGTGGTTGGTAAAGTGATATTGAATAATTTATGGGGGTGAGGAATATAATACGATTATTTGATCACAAAAAGGGAACTCAAAACCTATTTTTATTTTTCTAAAAGAGTTCTTTAAGTATCCGATCCCGTTTAGCCTTTTTATAAAAAGGGTTGATGAAAACGATAAACACAAAAGGTTTGGGATAAATATCATTTAAACACAAAAATTAACCCGATTGTTTGAACGAAATGGGATGTCATTCGAACAACATTTTCATCTCGTTAGAACGACTTAGAATGAGTACTTTAAACGAGATTCTAGAGGACAAAGGAAAATACTACATTCGATCTCATTCAAAAGACTATCAGACGTCATTTTTCTTGAAATTTTTTCAAAAACAAATTAAAGTCCTGTATGTAAAAATAGCCTCATAAACAATAAATAAGCCCCAAAAATATAAAGGACCTTTTACCAACCACGATCATAATCTTCTACTATGATTATTGAGAAGAAAAAATCTTCCAAACTTTAACGGTCTTCAATCAAGTCTTCGAGTACCGAGAAGTTGTACGGGACGTGTTCAGGTTTTGCATTAGTGTAACGGGATATGCCAAAACAAAATAAAATGAAATACAATCAATCATAAAACTTTCTCTTACAAATATTCCCCTTTGGATATTCTGGCAAAAAACACAACTTAAGCCAAAATTAATCCTAATGTAATAAGTACCCTCTAAAAATTACAAAAATTGGAATGTAGAGATTGTGTAAGTCTTAAATGAATCGAATTTTTCCTTTGGGCAACTTTGTCTTCATCCTATGTGGGTCCAAATGATCATCATCGAAGTGGAATGTCCTAAACATATGAGACAAACAAAGATACCATGATACATTGAGTTTTAAATAGAAATAAAAACTCCCTCTCAATTTGTTCTCTCCCTTTTTGTCCATAATAGACAAAGGAGTCAAAACTAGTCGATACGTATAGACATCACACGAAGAAGTAAGATATCATCACAAATATAATAAAGTAAGCATATGTGATGATGATATCAAAAGGCAATATTCACCAATTGTTTTTGAAAATTTTCATTTTTCCAAAAAAATGTATAAGATGTTCAAATACAATCCACAATAAATTAACACTAAAAAATCCAAATCATGAATGCGGAATGTTGGGGTGTGAACATTTTCCATAGGTTAATTAACATATATAGTCATAACATGTGTGAAAAAAATTTTGAGACACTTCTAACAAAATATCTCAAAGCCTACCTTAGGTGCTCAACTTAATCAACATGTCATGAACATAAATGATTCTCATACCAATGATGCCAAACTATGTAATGTTTTTTCGAGGCATTTTAGTTGTGCAAACCTATTGATCATCTACTTTAACTCCCTCAAAATATCACATATAGGATGATAAACTCTCAATGATTTTTGAAGAAATTAATTCTCATATGTAGTAAAGCATCAATGAATCAAAAAAAATCCTGGAACTTCTGTTTTTATGTGCCTCTATTCTTTTCAGGCTCTTTTATGAAAATGGTGGCTTTTAACATAAAGAATATTTTTATCTTTTGTATCACCTTGCCATAGATTAACATTTATCAATATTTTCTAAAAATGGATGAAATCCGCGCAATGGTTCTTGCATGCACAACATTATCTCATTTTACATTTGGTTTGTTGTAAAGCAAAATTGATATGAGAATATCGTATTCGACAACTGACAAGTAAGTGAAATGTTCAAAACAAGTTTGTGCACATGTGCAATAAAGGTGACAATGGGTCTAATAAGTAGATAGTAGTGTTTAAAGATCAATATAATGAAGACACGAATTATTAAGAACATTAATGAAACAACGTCAAGTCTCAAGACACTATGAAAAAGTCACATGGAAGTATATAATGAATGGGTGATCCAGACATCTTAAATGTTCATCCATATATGGTGACAAAAAATACAAAATATTATTTGTCTTTTTCAAAAAATTTATCAAAATAAATTTTTTTTGCCTTTTTCATCTCTTTCTTAAGATCGAAAATCTTTTTGTATTCTTCAAAAAAATTCAAAAAAATAAAAAATCTTTTTGGATTTTCCTAAAAATATAAAAATGAAAAATATAGATATAATGATAATATAATCTATCAATAGGGATTCATGATATGACAAACATAATTACCCTATATTACAAACAAGTCTCAACCTCAATCATTAGGCCCAGAGGAGTTCTCAAAACGACAAGTCGTCCTATGAAATTCCTCCATCAAATATTGTGAAGTCTTGAATATGTACTCTAATTGATCTTTAAAACTCTCAAAATATCTATGTTGATGTGTGGGAGCATGCGGAGTAACACTTTTGGGAGTGCAACCGGGAACATGTGTAACAACTCGTGTGGTAACATACTGGAGAACACACATATGAGAAACTCTCCCTAGCTTAAAATAAAATTTTCTAAATTGACCTTTTTGTTTGAAGTGGATAAAAACATAAATGGAATTAGACCCACCTTGCTCAAAACGTCTAGGATGAGCTCTCCTAGGCGGGGTAGGTTGAGGGTCACAGGAATCCATCATAAACTCGGGAACCGGCACGGGTGGGGCTTTAGAAGTGAATGCACTGTCATAACCTATTCCTTTCCTTTTAACGTTACCTAATGCGGGGGATTAAGGAGCATCTTTCCAACCTTCTTAGATGTGTCCTCTAAAGTAACCTTGACCTCCTAAGCATGTTAGAGATCGCTGTCGAGTTGGAATTCACGAGGCTCAATTTTCTCACTAGTTTCCAATAAAGATTGAAGTTCTCTCATAAGACTAGCCACAATGTTAGCTAAATAGATCTTTTCCCTACCTAAACTAATCAATTTCTCACACAAATCAGTTATCACCTTCTCGATTTGACTCACCAATTCCTCTTACTCTCTCAAAACTTTTACCTCCTTCTCCAAATCTAATTCCCTAAGAGATGAATCTTTATTAAGCTTTTGCATTTTCAAGGTCTCGATGGAAAGATTACTAAAAGCTTTTTGGAATCCTCCTTACCCCTCGCTCAAATTCTCATCGTCAATCTCACTTTCCCTAGAAAGAATAAAAACATCGTTGAGGCTTTCACGTTTATATATGTCCTCATCGACGTGGGATAAACTAGAAGTGCTACAGTGACTAGACATGAACGCAATTCACGTTTTACGTGGTGACTCTCCCCCTAAATAATGCAATTCGACATCATTATTGCTAAAAGTGGCCTTATTTGCAACTTTCTTGACCTGTCTCTTAAACCTAGTGGGACACGCATGTTCCTTGTCCCCTTTACCCTCACATTCATAACGTCTGACCTTTTCCCTCACATTCAAAGCATCTAATTTCTTATTTCACATGAACCTTCTCACCAACATTTTTGTCAAAAAAATCTTTGGAAGAAGTTTGTTTGGAAATTTTGAGAATTGTTTTACAAAAAGGGCTAAGTCATCCACCTCAAAACCAAATTCAGACTTAAACTCACAAACTTTCTCTTTCATTTTTTTCTTAGTAGAAAGGCTTATTTCCTGAGGTTAACAGTCTGGGAAAACATATCGATCTCATAAGTCTGAAGGTCTCTTACGAGTTCTTCTAACCTAAGCGTATCTAATATTCCTAATGAATTTAAAACAGTGACTTTAGGCATAAAAGGCGCTAGCAAGGATCTCAAAATTTTCTTAACAGTTCTCCTCTCAGAAATTTTCTCACCCAAATGAAAACTAAAATAAACTATGTCCGACAAGCGTGCATAAAACTCGTCGAAAGACTCAGAATCTATCATGGTAATAGTCTCAAACTATGTGGTGAGGTTCTGTAGCTTAGAAGCATTCACATCATCGGTTCCTTCGTGAGTGAGTTTGAGGGTGTCCAACCTTCTTTAGAATTCATAATGTGGCAAAACTCGTTAGGGGTGACGGCTACAGAAATAACACTTAAGCCACAATTTAAATTCATCCTCCATCCAAGAAGAGACGGGTTTAAGACTTTCGATATTGTCGACAGTCACTATGGGTGGAATCCACCCTCTTTCAGAAATCAACTAAACACGTTCATCAATATATTTTAAGGTTGACCTCGCCCTATCTTTTCAATATGCATAGTTTGAACCATAAAAAATGGGCATTCGATTATACAGATTATCCATTAAATCCGAGGTTTTTAAAGATAAAAATTTCTCAAAAAAATTGATATCAAATTTATTTTTGCATAAAAAGATCTCATGATATTTCTGTATAACCTACTCTGATACCAATGTGAGAGTCCACGTGATCTAATGGACCAATTTATATAATTAAATTCCGCACACACAATTCAATTTTTTATCAAAGTTTATCTTTAATTAATTATGTTGTGCATACGAGATGATTTTCATATGCATGCAAATAAACAAGTGATGAGAAAAAAATCTTGTAGAGGGGGCATGAAGGTAATCTTTGAGTTAGAGAGAGTCTCCAAAAATTAACATAAGAGACTCAAGAGAAGGAAGAAGAAAGGGGGAAGTTTGGCGACTTAGCAAGGCAACTCAACAAAGCAACTCAATGGGGCAGCTCAGTGAGGAAGCTCAGCAAGGAAACTGAGAGTCAAATTTTATCTTTTTTAATACATTGATTGTAATGTTGTAAAAGTTGTAATATTGAGTGTGAGGTCAAACGGTACTTGCGAGAGACCATGCCTGGCAGGGATTGGGAGATCCTACATGCTCTATCAAATGACCTCTCTATGGGAACTTTAGATGGGATTGGTTTGGAGGATTGAGAAGTCAGGCCATCAATTATTGCCTTGACCATCTTTAATACACCTAGTAAAATACGGAGAGACCTTTGGTCGTGGAGGCTTGCGCAAAGTAACCTTAACTTCCATCGTATATTGAGACAAATAGACCTCTACCAAAGGTCACACCTACTTTGAAAGATGTCACTAGTCACCTACCCCTTGTCCCATACAAACTTGAGTGAACCATTATAGTATTGAGGATGTCAGACAGTTTGGTAAAATATCATTGTTGTGATAGTGCACTGACGCACAATGGTTGGCCAAAAGGCGGTCTGTTTGGCATTTAATGAGTTTGACATAATACATGATGACCCATCAGGAATTTAATGTTTGTGACTTAAAGTGTGAGAGGAATGTCTTTCACAATAATGAAGGCTGAGACATCTCGGGAGGGGTGCGAGTCTATGTATTGGTCTCCACCAATTCTAACATGAATGAGTTCTCCTTAGAGAGAGTAAACACATTGAGAGCAAAAGAGTTATTACGAATTTATCCACCCACTATTGACATTTATTGTGAAGATTTTATTAGATAACCAGAGAGATAGATGAGGTAGTTGCTGTATTGGCTGCCTGCCAAGGTAAATCTACGGTGTTTACTTCTCTCTCCCATTAAACGAGTTGTTTCTAAGGTTCTTTTACTATTATTTGAGTTATACATAAGAGATTTGTGAGCCCAATTTGAGTGTTTATTATATACAATATTATGTGTTCATTTGTTATTGTTAAGAGTATTTGGGTTATCATTTATCACCATATCTATAGGGGTTCCTCTATTAGTATTATTATACTACTCGGCTTCAATGGGCACTCCCCTCTTACAAATCCCTACAAAGGAAAAAACCTTTTATAAAAGAAATATTGAAAGTTTTGAATACAATCGACTTAAAAACACTTAGCTACACTAAGTTAGATGGGCATTGAGCAACCTTTTTCCTTCTTCAGTAGTGGAACCTCGTTCCACAATCTCTGTAGTAGACAAAAGTCTCTACAAAGTGATTTAAAAAATAATCCTTCTTGTGATATATAAAATGATCTTGAATAATTCTCAGGGGTGAGGAATATGATATGAGGTATTTAATCACAAAAGGAGAACTCAAAAGGTTCTTTTGTTCATCTAAAAGAGTTCTTCAAGTATCTGATCTCGTTCAGCCTTTTTATAAGAAGGGTTAATAAAAAGGATAAACACAAAATATTTGGGATGTATATCATTTAAAAAACAAAAATTCATCTAGTCATTTGAATGAAACGGGATGTCGTTCGAATGATATATGCATCTCATTAGAACGACTTCAAATGAGGATTTCAAATGAGATTCGAGAGGACCAAGTAAAATACATCGTTCGATTCTGATTCGAATGATAGTTAGCCTCGTTCAAATGAGGAGTCATTTTTTTGGAAAAAATTTCAATAAAAAATTAAGTTTCTTTATGTATAAATAGATTAGTAAACAATAAGTAAACCCCAGAAAATATAAAGGAACTTTTATCAACTACAATCATAATCTTCCACTATGATTGTTGAGATGAACATATCATCCAAACTTTGACGGTCTTCAATCAAGTCTTCGAGTACTGAAAAGTTTTAACGGTGACGTGTTCAGGTTTCATATTTTTGTAATGGGATACACCAAACCAAAATAAAATAAAATACGAGTAATCATAAAACATGATCTCACACTCATCGGTGTGATGTGTACTCTATGTACTAACATGACTGGCCATGAATGTGGTTATGTTACATCCATGCGGTGATTCGTCCCCGAAATCCACCAACTTGACATCGCTATCACTGACCATTATGTAGACTTGAATTAAATTAACTTTACCCATATATATTTTTAGCACCAAATTAATCAATATTGCAAATTAAACAAAAATTTATCTTTTAACCTAATCATGCGTTCTAGGTGAGTTAAACAAGATAAAAGAAACAATCTCACTACACGGCGATGTACGAGGAAAACCCACGATGGGAAAAAACCTCGGAAGGCCCTGTCATAATAAATCCACTAGGTATGGAATTACAATTACAAGACAATAGATTTCCACAACTGACTTGACTCCCTTCAAGCCTTGACACTCCTTGTAAACACCTCCGCCTAGTTGATAACTCTGGAGTTCACTGGAATTTTAGAGTTCACCAATAGAGGCACAGCCCACCATCAACCACACATGGTGCCTTTCACCATGTGAGAAAGCCATAACAAACTTTTGTCCTTTTGACTTTGCCTTGTCTCTTTAACCTCGTAGCACGCCCGTGAGCTTTGTGACCCTTACCCTCGCACTCATAGCATCCTTATATTTCTTAGGGTATTCTCCTCTTGATTTTTCAAAACTTTTCTTGCTTGATTTAAACTTTTTAACCCTCTCAAAATTTCTATTTTCTTTGGAAGTATTTTTTTTTCTTATCTTTAAAATTTTTTGGAAATTCTTTGCAAAAAGGGAAAGATCATCTAGTCAAAATCATATTCGGAGTCAAAAGAGAAATCCTCTTTCTTTTTAGTTTGGGCCTTTAAAGCAATACTTTTTCTTTCGATTAAATATTTTTGGGAAACATGTTGATCTCATAAGTTTGAAGGTCTCCTGTAACCTAAGAGTATCTCAAATTCCCAACGGATTAAGAACAGTAGCCTTAGGAATAAAGCGAGGCAGAAAGGACTGAGTGTTCATTTGTTATTGTTAAGGGTATTCATGTTATCATTTATCACCATATCTATAGGGGTTACTCCTCTATTTGTATTATTATACTCCAGGATTCAAATGGGACTCCCATCTTACATTCGATGACTCTGTTGGGGAGGCATTCTTATCGAAAAGATAGAGATAAACAACATTAATCGTACCCTTAACTTTGATGTTATTCAGCAAAAGAGGGAATAAGCAGAGAGGGAGATTGAATCTTCTAGAGATGGTGTGCCTCGAGTGGAGGTCCCCTAAGTTCAGATAGTAATAGGAATCTCAGCCGTTACACAAGTTGCCACTAACACTGTTAAGGGACCAACATAGACGGCCCTTCTGATGGGTAAATTTTTTGAGTTTTTATAGACTCTTATATCTGCAACGACTTTTGTGGGAGTAATAGACCCCAACTCTTTCGTCACCCTAATGGAGGCTCCGATAGCCCCATGAAGTGCAACTCCAATGGGACTAGTTCCCACAAACATTATCTCCAATCATGTGCCAACGACGGGCACTCTAAATTTTCCAAGTATTCCACTTATGGTTCACTACACCAAAAACAACAATTTGGCACACCTTGATATTAAAAATCTGGCACAGTTTAAAACTGTGCCAGATTTTGGCACGGTTTAATAGCATTTTGGCACACTTTAAAACAGTGCCAAAATTTTTCACTGTTTTAAAGTGTGCCAAAATTGAGTACACTTGCTAAAATATAAAATACCTAAAAAATTTAGTCCTCACATTGGTTTTTGTCTCCCTCCCTCTCTCATCCCTTAGTTTCAGGGATCCCGCTTCCTCTCCCTCTCGCATGCTCTTCTCTCTCTCTCTCTCTCTCTCTCGTATGACCCTCTTTACAAACCCTAAATGCAGCCTTCCATCTCACCGCCTTCCAGATCCTAGGGTTGAGGTGTCCGAAAATGGGATGCGTATGGTTACCGCAACAATCAGAGGGGGTTCCTATAATTGGTATTGTATATGATTGTTTACCTATTTTTTTATATGGTTTTGTATCTTTCGTAAATTGGTACTATATATAAAACTCATAGATTGGTACTGTATATAACTGTCTGTCTTCCAATTTCTTATAAACTCATAACTAAAATCCACTTTGGTATTATATATAAAACTCATAAATGGTTATGATAACATTTATGCTTAAAATATGTTATGATAACAATTATGATAACTGTTATGCTCATTTCAAAGATATAACAGAAATCCACTTTGGTTATGTCTGTCCAGAAAAGAAAAGAATTAAAATAATCGATTGGGCTAATTCTTGATGGTATTGGGAAGAATAGGAAGCCTCACAAGATGAGGTTGTACTTAATTGCTAGCAGTGCCCTTGGTGACTTTGGGGACTCCAAAACTGTAAGTTTTAATTCAAAATTTATATTTGGTATTGCAGCTTTATTTTGGACATTATTTTCACTGTATTATGAATTTATAGACTGCGTATGTTAAAAATAATCCATACCATCTAACAAAATGGGGCGTTTGTATAGAAATATTATCAGACGATTCAAATTGATCATCAGTTTTGAGGAATCTTTATGTGGTAATTATTTCAATTGCATGTTTATAAGGTAGCACCTTTGCATTTTGAGGTTATAAGTTCTACTTACTCTATTGTCCGCATTTCAAAATTCAATTTTTGATTTTTTGGTGTTTGACCATCATTTTGTTTAGCGTATTGTGAAAAATATGGTTTTGGGAACCAATACTCTGTTATTAATTTTTTATAGAATCTTAATGATGTTTTCATATTTATGACACTTTAGGTACCAAACCAATATTATTTAAATGTTTGAGCATCAGGGTTACAATACTCAAAGCAATAAGGGCCAAAGTCTAAATAACCCATCAATTTTGTTTAGGAAGAAGCAACTTTGGTATTATCAACACTCAAAATCAAAATTCATTTGAATATCATGGGATCGGTTGGCTGATTTTTCAAATTGCCTGAACTTGATGTTTCACAGGTTTCTTTGTTTGTAAAAAGGCTTGTGTACACCAATGACCAGGGGAAGCCGTTAAAGGAGTGTGCTCAAAGTTCTTGTGTAAGAATGCATAACCCTCTAATTCAATTCAACCTTATCTTTACATAATTACAATTGCTAAACATTTTTCTGAAAATCAAATTTTGCTCATCTTGCTTGTATTCTTTTCCTTTCACATGTTAGTAAAGAAAAAAAGGCTTTATATGATGTGTCCATCCAGCTTAAAATGTTGGGGATTTCAGGTGACTTGAAGGTTGGTTCTGAAGTGAAGATAACTGGACCTGTAGGAAAATAAATGCTTATGCCAAAGGATCCTAATGTAACCGTTGTAATGGTATATATACTTCTTCCACTGAATGTATTCGATTTATGACTTCAAACATGTGTGTGTATGTGTTTTTATATTTATAGATTTTTTCTTCTCTCTATTTTTGTCTTCCTCTGTTGCAGTCTACAACATGAATTGGTATTGCTCCGTTCCGATCATACTTATGGAAAATGTTCTTTGAGAAGCATAAAGACTATAAGCAGTCTTAGTAAGATGTTTGATAATGGTAAGGTTACTTATGCCTAAATGGTTGATTTCTTGTGCATATGCACGTGCACGCGATTTTCTAAACGTCCAGGTTCTAACCAACGATGACATTTGTTCTGCAGATGCCTCCCTCCCCACCCCCACCCCCTGCATGCGGGGAGTGCGGTGGGATGAGGTGAATTCTCTATTTTCGTAAAAAAATAGGTACTCATAAATTATTGCCTTAAGACTGAAGGAGGTTCTAATTAAATTTCTATTTTTATTAATGTTAAATCATTCAATTTACTCCAAAAACATTTATGCATAATTTTTGGAACCTAGTCTGTAATTTAGGTATGGTTTCGAAACTTAATCTATCACACATTGAAAATAAAGAAGCATTATACATACAAAATTATAACAATTGTACACACATTTACGTGTGTTACTTTTGATCAGAAATCAGACAACTATTTTATTTAAAAAGTGGAAAAGGTACAAAATACCGCAAAAAGGTTGGTGAACAAGCCACAAACATAAAACTGAAAAACTATATACAAGAGAAAGAACAGGAAAAGAGTAAAATTAGTTAATGACAACTCTATAAAAAAGTAATTTCCTTCCTGTTAGCTTATTATCTTCAAATGTTCTAGAGTATTTAAGAAAGGAATTCAATCATTGAGATATAAACTCATGTGAATATTGGAGAGTATTTCCTTATTACCACTCGAGAACCCAATTATTAGCAAGAAGACCATATTTAGTTTTAATAATCGAGTACCCGTATTTAGTTTGAACTCGGGTCGGACGTGGAGCGTTAAGGAAGATTCACCCGTCCCACGATAAATATAATGAACAAGTGATAAGCTAACAATCTGAAAGGGTTCCTTGGAGGAGGGTGAGAAAATAAGAGCGAGTAACTCGAGAGGCAGATGAACATCACTGAGTGAGATGCAGTAATGAGTGAAGATAAAGTAATAGTGGAGTCCCAATAAATATGTAGTAATGAGTAAAGATGAACACCACTGAGTGAGATGCAGTCATTTGTGGTAAATGTTCGAGTTATGTATAGAGAGGAATTTTGCAGAAAATGTTCTCTTGTAAAGAATGAAGAGTGTGTTAAGGTTTTCTGAAACATTGGTTAGTAGTGGAGTACGCTTATATGCTCTACCCTAGCATTTAATTCATTATGAGCTTGCATCAATGAGGAAGGTGACTTGCTCGGCACCAACGATTGAGCAATGATAGCATAGCCTATGTTGTAAGTGAACCGCCAAGCACAGGGCTAAGATATGCTAACCGTGTGATATGTCGGGTGGGTGCATGTGTGTGGCATGAAGGACTTGTCCCATCAAAGATCCCTTATGCGAGAAACACCGTTGTTTGGTCGAGAGTAGTTCCTCGTGAATTTATGTGATCAAGTAAGATTCGAGTGATCCTAATGTTGTTTCTCTTGATTACTCGCAAAGGGTATTTTATCTAACTTGTTTCATTTCCAGGCGCCAATCCAATACCCTTAGGTGTCCCATGGAGCACTCGTGAAACGCTTGATTCATCGAGCACTGCCTCCGCCTGAGCTAGGTGGAATTTAGCCCATGTGACTTGCCTGCAACTGTTGAGCAAGTGGTACCTTGTTTACGTAGAGGATAGCGAGTGGAATTAAGCCTCTTCTACATAAACACTTTAGATTGTTTGGACATGGCTTTATGTTAGGCAGGTTTTGTATTAATAGGTGTTGGAATGTCTAGAAAATAGAGGAAACTCTGCTCAATTTTTTTTGGGCCTGTGAGCTGTTAAAGACTTGTAATATTTTGAAGTTTGTATGTACATTAGTTTATTAACAACGCACAATATTATTAATTTGTGAATTTTGTGTTTTCAAATAATTAATTTTTTTTATATATAAAAAATTTAGCACAGTTCAAAACCGTGGCAAAAGTGTATCATATTTTGGCACGGTTTTGAACTGTGCCAAATCTTTTTAAACTGTGCTGAATCTGGCACAGTTAAAAACTGTGCCAGAAATATCAAATTCTGGCACGGTTTAAAAGTGTGCCAGAAGTGTTCCTGTTTGGCTGAATCTGGCACAGTTAAAAATTGTGCCAAAAGTGTGCCAGAAATATCAAATTCTGGCATGATTTAAAAGTGTGCCAGAAGTGTTCCTGTTTGGCCAAATCTGGCACACTTTTGAGCCGTGCCAGAAAAAAAATTGCCATTTTGGAACACCTGATTCTGGCACAGTTCAAAACCGTGCCAGATTTGATCTGGCACAGTTTTAAACCGTGCCAGATTCCTATTTTTGGTGTAGTGGTTCCTCAGTCCATTGCTCCAACGGATGAGAAGGTTTCTTCATTTTCCTTGGAAGAAATGAGGAAGGAGGTGCAAAAAAAATGTTAAATATGATAATAGTTTCCTCATAGTCAGCCAGCGAGGTAGCATCGGTGTATGATGATTTCTGTACTCCTTACCAAGAGGCATACAACAAAGAACATCACCCTAAGGAGTACATTCCACCTACTTTTGAGAAGTTCACGGGGAAAGAGAGAAACCCAAAGGACCACATCAAGAGGTTTATTGAGAACTTAGGGGCCCATTGCAACAACAAGAAGTTAAGGTTGAGGGAGTTTTCTATAACACCCCGTATTTTTTAGAACTTAAATAATTATGTGATTAATTATTATTGTGGGATTAATTAAATTAATATGTGAGAACTAATTGGTGATTAATCTGGATTTAAAAATAAATATTAACTACCATGACAAGGGTTAATACTTATTAATGAGAATTATTGAATATTACTGAGTGAATAAGTAATATGGAATTTGTGAAATATACGACATTTTGGTATATTAAGTCGAGATATGCGTGTAAGTTGTGTCGGGGCTAATTGAATGAAATATAAAGGTAAATTATTTTTAAGTAACTCGTATGGTAATTTCGAGTGCGTCGTTAAGTCCAGGAAGGTCAATATAGTCCGAAAAAACTACCCGGGTATTTTATTTAGACTCCGTGAGATTTTAGGCCAAATCGGCACCCCGTACGGGTAATTTTGTAATTTTAAATTTTGGAGAAATCAAATAGACGAAAATTGGAAGTTTATTATATCAGTCACGAGAGGTTCATTAGTATTAATATATACAAAAGTAAGGAACGACCACAGAGTGTGTGAGGGAGAACAAATTCCAAGAAGGAAGGCCCAATTAGCACCACCTTGCACAACCACCAACACCATCATGTAGATCGGAACAAGAGGAACACACCCATACCAACAAAATCAAGAGATCAGACGATTGATTCAAGGCAAGTGTTTATTACTTTCTCCTTTTTAGCAATAATTGTGTTTATGTTAGAGTAGATAAATTTCCCCATAAATTTGATGATAGTTATGATGAAAAATAAAGGGTTTCTTGAATATTATAGGGATGCGCTGTTGACAATTGATATACCCATGTAGATAGGTTTTAATCACAAAATTTATGTGTATTGATGATTAAAAATATGGGAAATTATTGATTGAAACTCAAAATTTAAGAGTTAGGGTTCTTATACAATTAAATTAGGGATTTCATATATTTTTTATGATTGATGATGAATTATTAATCCTAGGGTCTTAGAATTGTTGTATATACATTGTGTTATTTTTTGGGTTTGATGATGGGACGATGGGAGAAAATTTGTAGGGGTTTTAGGGACAAAAAAAGTGGGAAAATGCAGAATTCTGGGCAGGAATAAGAGATAGTGCGCGTCGCGCGATGACGCGCGTAGTCGTTCGAGCGAGACTGCCATCTCGCAAGAAGTCGTTTGAGTGAGTCGTTCGAGCGAGAAAGACATCTCGGGTGAAGTCGCTCAAGAGACACATGGAAGTCATTCAAACGGCATTGCCATCTGGTTCGAGCGACGAGGTAGATTTCTGGGAATTTTCTTAGGGTCCAACTTTGGAATTTTCTGTTTATTGGAGTGAGAGGAGCTGCTAGTTAACAAATTTAAAACGAGACAGGTTTATGAGAAAGTGTGTAAGATTTATACTTTAAATATTTTGGGAAGAAGAATTACCTTGGAGACTATGAGAGAGTTATGTTAATCTAATAATATTATACAGTACGTAGTAATGAGAATAAAATATGTATGGTAAGTATGTAATTAGGTTGGGAGAATACCTATAAATTTTAATAGGATGTGTGTATGCCTATTATTTGATATTTTTGTTAAGTGCACTAATGGGAGATAACCCGACGGTGCAAGGTTATGTTGTTAAATAAACTAAAGGGTGATAACCCGGGGGTGTAAAGCTTTTGTTAAGTGCACTAATGGGTGATGGCCTGTGGGTGAAAGGATATTGTATTAAGTGCACTAATGGGTGATAACCCGGGGATGCGGGATCATTTTATTAATAGCACTAATGGGGATTTAAACCGGGGGTGCAGGACTAAAATATATATGTATAGGGATGTTATGACTATATATGTGTTTGTGTGTGTGTGTGTGTGTGTGTGAGAGAGAGAGAGAGAGAGAAATTCTACTAAGAGAAACTAGTAGTTATGGAAACAATGACAAATGAAACCATCTTAATGAGATAAAGATTTAAATGATCTAAGAGTGAACATGAAAGGTAGTAAAATGTGATAGACTATTTATGGGGTATTGTATGGGGGATACGGGAATACTACTGTTGAATTTAGATTGTGATACGTTGACTTTGAACTAGGTAGCTTGGGTAGAGTTACTAGTACTAGATAGAAGATGCGTTAGGAGTGCACAATAGAAGATGGGTGAGAACTTCATGCGAGAGCATGAATCTAACATGCACATAATACTTGCTTTAAGGCAGTTTTAAATACTTGTTAAAACATATTTTTACACATCGGGCTTTGACCCGTATCTTGCATCTCTTTTCTCTCTTGCTATATATATATGTGTGTATTATATCAGGAGCTCAGCCACAGGGACACTAGATTTAGAGACTTGGATTGCTTGGTGTGCTACGGCTGATGTGGAAGTTGTAGGTCTTTGCATTATACGCTCCTATCATTTCTCTAAATTTATCTAGACTTTTCATTTAGGGCATGTGTCACCCATTCCTTAGACATTTTATCAAAGATTGATTTTAATTTACTTTCTATTCATTTTTAGTTGGATTTAGTTTTACTATGGATCCGTGGTTTAGAGTTTTGAACTGGATTGTTTTTTCCAGTCATATTTATTTTAATACGTGATTCAAATTCATTATCAATGCTATTCAGTTGAATGGTGAATGGATTATATTTAAATTCTTGGACTTTATAAATATGATTTTTGGTTACAATTTAAAAAAGGAAAGTATTTTGGCACTAGCTTAAGTTATATTAGGTGATTAATAAAATTAATGTTTTCGACAATGATGCTAAGAATGAACCAACCGAACATTCTGTTTTCAAATTTTATGAAGGAATGATCACCCGATATTTAATTGGGCGGGCTGTCACAGGTGGTATCAGAGCATCAGGTTCTAGAGTCCTTTAGGATCTGTGCGGATTATTGTGCTTCCAGCTTAGCTTCCTTTGATATAGAGTCTTATCTTTAAGAATGTTGTATTCTTTTTTATGCGATCACCTCTTCATCTATTTTAGATTTAACGATAACTGTGGACTAATTAACTTCTTTCTCATATCAGATGCCTCCTCGATGTGCACCAAGGGACATGAATGCTCATCCAGAGCCACAGCCAGTCCCAGCTCAGGGCATGATGAATGTTACGCAAGTTGCTGCCATCGTTGCACAGGCAGTAAATTCAGCACTGACAGTGGTATAGCAGGCACTAGTAGTGGTTCCAGCACCTATTCCCACTTTTCCTACTGCATGGGAGAGAATCAGGGATGCCTTTTAGAAGGCTCATCCTCTAGAGTTCTCAGACAGCTCTGATGTAGTGATGGCAAGTCAGTGGAAAAAGGATATACAGATACACCTTCGTATCTACGAGTGCACTGAGGTATAGAGGCAAGTCTTGGCTACCTTTAAGATGACAGGGCAGCCTTACAGTGGTGGGAGTACACTACTACTTCAGAGGAATAGGATTTGATGTCGATTATCGATTTCTGGGTGCGGTTCAACCGCAAGTACTTTCCTTCTACCATCAAGAATGAGATGAGGCAGAAACTTTTAGACCTCACCCAGTAAGGGAAGACAGTTGCGGAATATGAGGAGGAGTTCACGCGATTGACTAATATAGTACTAGACGAGGTTCCTAGTGAGGAGAAACGAATCCAGATGTTCATGGATGGTTTGACTTGGAGGATTCGACAACATCTTCTGGGTAACATTTCCCTACATTCTTACACAGATGTCCTAAATGCACATTATTACATTGTCAGTACAACTGCTTCCATGCTAAGGGAAGCAAGCGGGGAGGAGAGCCAAGTCAGTTGGGCAAGTCATGGGGAGTTAGTATTGGTAGGGCACTAGCTGATCAGAGTTAGAGACAGGGTTCCTAGCAGGGGGATTCTGCTAAGAGGTTTCGTTCAGGGGGTTTCAGGCATGGTCACGGGGGCTTCAAACAGGGCCAACAGTAGGGCCAGCAATAGGGTCAGTAGCAGGGCAAATAGTAAGGAGGACAGCAGGGCCATCAGGGCAAATATAGGGGTGGTAGCGGCCAGCAGGGCCGAGGTTACCAGGGATAGAGGGAAGGGAATTTCATCGGCAAATGTTATACTTGTGGCAAGACTGGCCAAAAGAAGCAGGATTGCCCTAACAGGGACGGGGTCCCTCGACAGCAGGGTGCTCACCAAGAGCCCTAGAGACCCATCTTTCCCGTCACCCTACTAGCTCCAGCGCTAGTTCCAGCCTTGCCCGCAGCTCTGGTGCAGCAGGGGAAACTTCAGTATAGACGGGTATACAGCCTCCATCAGGTCGTGGTCCAACAGGCTCCACTCGCGATTGAGGGTATGTTTTTTATTCAGGGGAGTATGGGGCGTACTTTATTTGGTATGAGGGCCAGACATTATTTTATTGCCATGAGGTTTGCACGTGCTTTGGGATTATTAGATACAGTAGAGATTACTATTACATGTGTAGATTTTCTTTTGGGTAGTGGCTCACTTCTTTTCTTTAAATGTCTAGGGGTGGGTATAGAGATTGGGAGACTTAATTTACCTGCCAATATGCTTGTATTAGAGATGTCCAAGTATGATATGATTATTGGTATGGATTGTCTTATTGCATATAGGGCCATGATCAATTGTTTTAATAGGAGTATTATTTTTGCTATACCTGGTCAGGAGATGTTCCTAGTGGCGATGCCTCATTCTGAGGGAGGATCTTCCACGCAATTGTATTATATAGAGGAGGAGACCTCTAAGGAGGTGGTGATAACTCTTGATTCCATATCGATGGTTCGAGAGTTCACTGATGTGTTCTAGGATATTCCAAGATTACCACCTAGCAGAGAAATAGACTTTGTTATAGATTTGACGTCGGGCACTCCGCCGATAGCCCGCGCACCTTACTGTATGGATCGAGCGAAGATGAGGGAGTTACGAGATCAGATAGAATAGCTGTTGGGTCAGGGGTTTATTCATAGGAGTACTTCACCTTAGGGTTCCCCGGTGCTGTTAGTTAAACTGAGAGATGGATCGTTACGGTTATGTGTCGATTACCGTGAGTTGAATAAGGTCACGATACGGAATAAGTATTCGTTGCCCCGAATTTATGAATTATTCGACCAGTGGAGAGGAGTTGATTTCTTCTCGAAGATTAACTTTAGGTCGGGATACCATCAGTTACAGATCAGGGATCAGGATATGTCGAAGAATGCCTTCTTGACGAGATATGGTTCCTACGAGTTTAGAGTTATGCCTTTTGGGCTAACCAACGCCCCAGTCGTGTTTATGGACTTAATGAAGAGGGTGTTCAAAGAGTTCCTGGATCAGTTTGTCATTGTTTTCATAGACGACATTCTGATTTACTCTCAGACGGAGGAGGAGCATGCCGAACATTTAAGGAAAGTTTTGCAGACACTGCGTCAGCCCGAGTTGTATGCAAAATATTAGAAATGTGGATTTTGGCTAAAGGAAGTTCAATTTTTGGGGAATATTATTTCGGATAGAGGGATATCCGTAGATCTTGGGAAAGTGTCAGCCGTGAGGGAGTGGGGATAGCCCACGATGCCGATGGAGATATGTAGTTTCTTGGGCCTAGCAAGATATTACAGGAGGTTTATTCGGGGATTCTCGAAGATAGCAGGTCCATTGACTCATTTGACTCACAAAGGAGTGTCATTTATCTGGAATGATGCCTGTCAGCTGGCTTTTGATTAGCTGAAGGACAAGCTGACTTCAGCACCAGTGTTAGCACTGCCCAGGTCGGGAGTATCAAGTCTACACTAATGCATCTTTACTAGGACTTGGGGGTGTGCTTCAACAGGAGGATCATGCTATAGCTTATGCTTCCTAAAAGATTAGGCCTCATGAGAAGAACTACCCCAGACCCGACTTAAAGTTGGCGACAATCATGTTTGCACTCAGGATTTAGAGACATTACCTTTTGGGTGAACATTTTCACTTATTTACAAACCACAAGTCACTGCAGTACTTGTTCACGCAAAAGAAGATGAATATGCATCAACGCGGGTGGCTAGAGTTTGTAAAAGATTATCAGTTTGAGATACACTATCACCCGATAAAGGCTAACATAGTTGCAGATGCGTTGAGTTGTAGGCCGGTAGATGAGACGATCGAGGTGTGAAAGGAGAAATGGAAGGAGTTAGGGCACCAGGATGCTATGGCCAGATCATTCATGTCAGTTATGACCGTCACACCACAGATAGTGACGAGGGTGATCCAGGCATAGGCAACAGACCCTTATTGCCAAAAGAGGAATAGACAGCTCTTAGCCGATGGAGACGAGTTTTATTCGGTAAGTTTCGAGGGAGTCTTGCATTTCAACGGGAGACTCGTGGATCCATAGGGGGGAGGACCTTCGACATGCAGTGATGACAGAGTCATATGGATCCAAATTTACGGTACATCCCAGTGGGGATAAGATGTACCAGGATATGAGGTGGAAGTATTGTTAGAGTGGGATGAAGTGGGATATTGCAGAGTTCGTATCCAAGTGTACCACTTACCAGCAAGTGAAAGTGGACCATCAAAGACCACCAGGTTTACTTCAGCCGTTAAATATCTCTATGTGGAAATGGGAGGGCATTTCCATGGATTTTATCACTAGGTTGCCTACTTCTCAGAGGGGCCACGATTCTATATGGGTTATTATGGAACGATTGACAAAAGTAGCCTATTTTCTGCCAGTCAGGATAGACTATACAACGGGACAGTAGGCTTAGATATTTATTGCAGAAATAGTAAGACTGCATGGTGTGACTCTTGATATCGTGTCAGATGGATATAATACATTTGTGTCTTATTTTTGGGAGAATTTCTAAGAGGTTATGGGTACCGAGTTGCGGTTGAGTACGGTATATCATCCGCAGATCGATGGGAAGACTGAACGTACTAATCAGATGCTTGAGGACATGTTGCGCATGTGTATCCTTGACTTTGGGGGAAGTTGGGAGCAGTACCTTCCACTGGTAGAGTTTTCTTATAACAACTTCTATCAGTTCACAATTGGCATGGCCCCATTCGTGGCATTATATGGGAGACCTTGAGGTAATTCAGGATACATCGAGCAGGATCGAGATGATTCGAAGTCGCATACGGGTAGCCTAGGACAGACAGAAAAGCTACGGCAATGCTAAGAGGTCCTCTAGAGAGTTCACAGTGAGGGACCAAGTTTTGTTGAGAGTATCTCCTATGAAGGGGGTGATGAGGTTAAGGAAGAAAAGGAAATTGGCTCCGAGATACGTAGGACCAATTTCTATTATTGAGAGGATCGTACCAGTGTCTTATAGACTTGGGTTGTCGGAGCACTTACACCGTATTCATGATGTGTTTCACATATCATCACTGAGGCGGTATCTTCAGGATGAGTTAGCCCACACTCACATCGTGATAGAGGAGATCGATTTGCATCTCGACAGTTATTATAAGGAGAGGCCAGTGGCTATCCTAAATCACAGTTAGAGGAGACTGAGGTCAAAGGTAGTTCCACTTGTGTGGGTTTAGTGGAAGCATCACAATGTGGAGGATTCCACTTGGGAGCAAGAGGCAGATATGCCTGAGAAGTATCCAGATTTATTTGTACCAGGTATGCCTTACTTTCCGAATTTCGGGACGAAATTCCATTATTAGGGGGGGAGAATGTAACACCCCATATTTTTTAGAACTTAAATAATTATGTGATTAATTATTATTGTGGGATTAATTAAATTAATATGCGAGGATTAATTGGTGATTAATCCAGATTTAAAAATAAATATTAACTAGTGTGATAAGGGTTAATACTTATTAATGAGAATTATTGAATATTACTGAGTGAATAAGTAATATGGAATTTGTTAAATAAATGACAGTTTGGTATATTAAGTCGGGACACGCGTGTGAGTTGTGTCGGGACAAATTGAATGGAATATAAAGGTAAATTATTTTTAAGTAACTCGTATGGTAATTTTGAGTGCACCGTTGAGTCCGGGAGGGTCGAGATATTCAGAAAACACTACCCGAGTATTTTATTTATACTCCGGGAAATTTTAGTCCAAACCGGCACCCCATAGGGGTAGTTTTGTAATTATAATTTTTGGAGAAATTAAATGGACGGAAATTGGGAGTTTATTATATTAGTCACGAGAGGTTCATTATGGTTAATATATACTAAAGTAAGGAACGACCACAGAGTGTATGAGGGAGAACAAATTCCAAGAAGGAAGGCCCAATTAGAACCACCTTGCACAACCACCACCACCATCGTGTATATCGGAACAAGAGGAACACAACCATATAACCAACATCAAGAGATCAGACGGTTGATTTGAGTCAAGTGTTTATTACTTGATCCTTTTTAGCAATAATTGTGTTTATGTTAGAGTAGATATATTTCCCCATGAATTTGATGATAATTATGATGAAAAATAAAGGGTTTCTTGCATATAATAGGGTTGAGATGTTGACAATTGATATACCCATGTAGATAGGTTTTAATCATGAAATTGATGTGTATTAATGATTGAAAATCAAGGAAATTATTGATTGAAACTCAAAATTTAAGATTTAGGGTTCTTATACAATTAAATGGGGGATTTAATATATTCTTGATGATTGATGATGAATTATTGATCCTAGGGTCTTAGAATTGTTGTATATACATTGTGTTATTGTTTAGGTTTGATGGTGAGATGATGGGAGCAAATCTGTAGAGGTTTTAGGGATAAAAATGGTGGGAAAAACTATAATTCGGGGCAGGAAGACGAGATAGTGTGCATCGTACGATGTCGTGCGTAGTCGTTCGAGCGAGACTGACATCTCATGAGAAGTCGTTTGAGCGAGTCGTTTGAGAGAGAAAGACATCTCGCGTGAAGTCGCTTAAGCGACACGTGGTAGTCATTCAAATGACGTTTCCATCTGGTTCGAGCGACGAGGTAGATTTATGGGAATTTTCATGGGGTTAGCTTTGCAATTTTTAGTTTATTAGAGTGAGAGGAGCTTCCAGTTAAAAAATTTAAAACGAGAAAGGTTTACGAGAAAGTGTGTGAGATTTATACTTTAAATATTTCGGAAAGAAGAATTACCTTGGAGATTACGAGAGAGTTATGGTAATCTAATAATGTTGTACAGTACGTAATAATGAGAATAAAATACGTATGGTAAATATGTAATTAGGTTGGGAGAATGCCTATAAATTTTAATAGAATGTGTGTATGCATATTATTTGATATTTTTGTTAAGTTCTCTAATGGGCAATAACCCCGGGGTGCAAGGTTATATTGTTAAATACACAAAAGGGTGATAACCCTGGGGTGTAAAGTTTTTGTTAAATGCACTAATGGGTGATGACCCAAGGGTGCAAGGATATTGTATTAAGTGCACCAATGGGTGATAACCCGGGGGTGCAGGATCATTTTATTAATAGCACTAAGGGGGATTGAAACCGGGGGTGCATGACTGAAATATATATGTATAGGGATGTTATGACTATATATATATATATATGTGTGTGTGTGTGTGCGTGTGTGTGTGTGTGTGTGTGTGTGTATTTATGAGAAATTGTACTAAGAGAAACTAGTAGTTATGGCAACAATGGCAAATGAAACAATCTTAATGAGATAAAGATTTAAATGATCTAAGAGTGAAAATGAAAGGTAGTAAAATGTGATAGACTACTTATGGGGTATTGTATGGGCGATACGGGAATACTACTGTTGAATGTAGATAGTGATACGTTGACTTTGAACTAGTATTATATCAGGTGCTCAGCCACAGGGACACCAGATTTAGAGACTTGGATTGCTTGGTGTGCTACGACTGATGTGAAAGCTATAGGTCTTTGCATTAGACGCTCCTATTATTTCTCTCAGTTTATCTAGACTTTTAATTTAGGGAATGTATCGCCCATTCCTAAGACATTTTATCAGAGACTGTATTTAATTTACTTTCTATTAATTTTTAGTTGGATTTAGTTTTACTATGGATCTATGGTTTAGAGTTCTGAACTGGAATGTATTATCCAATCGTATTTGTTTTAGTACGTGATTTAGATTCATTATTTGTGTTATTCAGTTGAATGGTGAATGGATTATATTTAAATTCTTGGAGTTTATACATATTATTTTTTATTTCAATTTAAAAAAGGAAAGTATTTTGGCACTAGATTAATTTATATTAGGTGATTAATAAAGTTAATGTTTTCGACAGTGATGCTAAGAAGGAACCAATCGAACCTTCTGTTTTAAAATTTTATAAAGGACTGATCACCCAATATTTAATTGGGCGGGGTGCCACATATTCTAAATAACCCACCAATTAAGCATACACCTGGTACTCTCACCTGGCGTCGAAAAGTGTCTCAACGTGGGAGGAGATACACATTCTTTTTGTCCAGAAGTTCTTTCTAGGACATGATGAATTTGCATTGACACAGCTGGGTAGGGAGAAATAACGACCAATAGAGGAGGTGGTGTCATACATCTGAAGATTCGAAGAAAGGTCCATCAATGTGAGGGAGGAGGCCAAGGAGTCCAAGTTGCCTTAAATCTATGCTGAAGGCTTTCTCCAGAAGTACATCTGTCACCTTATAAACGAGACGCGTGAAGGAACTTTTGCGACGTTCTTAAAAGCTGCGAGAAACATCTCATTGGTGGTACGCCCAAACCTAATAGTGGTGCCTATGGTGTTCATGTAGCAGGTATAACTCGTTGTAGGACGTGGTTAGCCATTGCGAGTGGGTTTTGCAGATAGAGAAAAGGATGCCAAACAATCCAATAACGATAACAACTCATAATAGACCCCTATACATGACAAAAAGTATTAATGGGGTGAGATTTATGAGAGCTCTGATGGATGGGGGGCCTTCATAAACATCATGACTAACAAATCATTCCATCCATCCAACATCTCTAAGGCATGATTGATACCAATGCCTTAAGTGATTTATGGTTATGATAATCAGTCTTCCAAATCAATTGGGTATGTGAACATAATGATAGTAATGGGGAATATCACTTCACACATAAAATTTCATGTGATTAAGAGCGCTAGTTCTTACTATCTCTTGATAAGAAGGGTATGGATGCACAACCATGACTTAGTTCCTTCAACATATCACCAATGTGCCAAGGAAAATGTAAAGGTAACTGAGATTATTATATGGGAAACAAAGAAGCCATTTAAAACCAAAGAGGCTTATCTGGTGGATAAAGCATTTTACATAGAGCTAGTGATGGACATAAGAGTCCTAATATGACAAATGGAGGGAGTCAGATTTCCCTTTATTAGAGAAAGGATGGTGCCTATGAACGATCAAATCAATGAAGGAGAAGGCATGAGGAAAGGATATAAGGAGGTTAACAGTGCAAATCCAAGCCTCAAAAAATCTTTAAATAATTGAGAGATACGATAAGACCCAGGATTGACCCGATAGAGCATGAGGTCAAATGACAAAGCTTGTTGAGCAGGTTTTTGGGAGATAGGCTGGCAGAATCTTTGAGAGATAGAAAATGAAAGGCATGCACATCGGCCAACCATTAATATAAAAAGGTGCTAATGGAGGATGTAAAGATAATTTATCGCCTTTGAAGGTGTGAGTAGGCAGTTGAAGGATTTGTTCAAAAGGCTGATGAAGAGTTTGACCCAAAAAATGAGTGTTTTCTAGTGGACCAACAAGGACATTACATGGTCATAGACAATTCCAACATATAAGAATTTATGGAGGAAGTAAAAGATGAACCAAAATACATGATGGATCGCTTAAAACCTAAGGTACAAGAGCTGAAATGACTTAATCTGGACGAAGAAGGAGAAGATCCAAGGCCCGCCTTCATTTCAAAGGATCTAATTATAGATAAAATAAGGGCTTTGATTGAGCTGATTCGATAATATATAGACGTTTTTGAATGTAAGTATATAGAGATGGAGGGTTTAGATGAGGAAGTAAGTTTCCATAAGCTGAACGTTATGCTTTCATCCATACCGGTGAAGCAAGCCATAAGAACTTTCAAACTAGAGTTGGATCTGAAGATTAAGGAGGAGGTCTAATGGCTGTTAGCAGTAGGTCTCATTAAACCAATACAATACCTCTTTTGGTTGTCTATCATTGTTCATGTGAGGAAGAAGGATAAGAACCAGATATGGATCTTTTGTTAACTTTAGAGATTGAAACAGAGCTTACCTGAAGGATGAGTTTCCTCTACCCTACATTGATTTCTTGGTTTATGTAATTGCTAAACATGAAACGTATAGCTTCATGGATGGGTATGTTGGATACAACCAAATCAAGATGGATCCAACTGATGTGAATAAAATGGCTTTATAACTATGTTGGGTAATTTCATATATGAAGTGATGCCTTTCGGGTTGAAGAATGCTGGAGCGACATACCAGAGAATGATGATAGCCATTTTCCATGATTTCTTCCATGAAATTTTGGAATTTTATGTGGATTATTTGGTCATCAAGTTAAGGAAGGAGGAGTCCCATATGAATGATTTGAGGAAGATGTTCATTCGATGCAGGAAATACAAAGTGAAGATGAACCACCTGAAGAATGCCTTCAGAGTTATGTGTAGGAAGTTTATGGGCTTCATGGTGGATCGTCAATGGGTACAGATGGACCATATAAACAACGAGTGGTCTTAGAGATGCCTTGTCTAAGAATGGCAAAGGATCTCAAGAGTTTCCTTAGCAAAGTCTCCTGCCTTAGTATATTTTTTCCAGGACTGGTCGAGATAACTCATCCATTAATGGAGCTACTATGAAAGGGTACAAAGTTCAAATGGGAGGAAGCTCGCAAAGAATACCTCAGCAAGCTGAAGAAGCTGTTCACTTCTCCCTAAATGATGATACCTCCTAAGGAAAGGATGCCGTTATAACTCTAACTCACCTCTACCGTCAGGTCTGTTGGAGCTCTCTTGGAACAAGAAATTTATGGGCAAGAAAATCTAGTCTACTACTTGAGTATGATCATATATGGACCTGAGGCAAGGTATAAAAGCATTGAGAGATATTGTTTAGTCCTGGTATTTTAGTACAAAACTTATACATTATATGCTATCTTTCACAATTCAAATTATGACAAGATGTTATCCTATAAATTTTTTGGTGGCAACAACTATTTTAATTATAAGAGTAATTAGGCATTTATTCATCCTTTCAGAATATGACTTGAAGTATAGTCCCCCGTGCGATCAAGAGTTAGGCATATGCAGATTTATTAGTAATATTTTCATCAGGGGTATTTGATCCACCTCGTGAGAACATTCCAGGAGATGATTTGTAGGCCAATTTTTTAGATACAAACTTATAGGAATGGACTATGGAATTTAATGGTTCATCGGTTGAGAAGAAGGAGGCGTAGGGGTTATTCTTGTAAAAGGGAAGGAGGAGTTTTTCCTCTCTTACAAGTTGGATTTACCTTGCTCCAATAACGAAGTAGAGTATGAGGCGTTAGTTTTAGGATTGGTAGAATCCCTTTAAAGGGGAATCTATTCATTGTGCATCAAAGGTGATTGGATCTTAATGGCCTAACAAGTGAATGGGGAATACGAACTGAAGCATATCAGTCTCGATCCCTACATAAAAATCATCCAACGACTGATTAATCAGTTTCATCGAGTTAAAATAAGGAGGCATCCTAGAATGATGAATAGGTGTGTTGACTCCTATGCCACCATTGCTCAGAAATTAGTTATGAATAGTGATACAACTACATTGGTGATACAATGGAGAATAGTTCCCTATATGGTGCAATCAATCTTGCCTATGGAAGACGATTCAGATTGGAAAAGCGAGATCAGGAAGCAACTAGAGTCTGGAGAAAGAAAGATGGAGCTCAAAGAGTTGGCGTAGTACTTAGCAAGCCAAGGAAGTCTGTACTTCAGGAACGTGGGAGGATGGTTATCAAGGTGTATCGGGATAGAAAAAATGAAAGAAAATTAAATAAAACACATGAAAAACACTGTGAGATGAATGAGATCTCATTGTACATAAGACTTTAGAGATAGGGATACTTCAAGTCAATGATGAAGTAGGATAAAACAGAGCTACAACGAAGTTGTGATAAATGTCTACTTTTCTTTTACGAAGCTGAATGTCACTTCATAGAAACTCAGGCAAATTAGAGGAAGCCTTACATTGATTTCATCAAAGGTGGTGTTGTTCTTTCGAACAAAATGGATGCTATGGGACTAAAGAGAAAGGCCTCAGGGTTCTATGTACAAGAAGAGAATCTATATCACAGAGAATACTTCAATAGGCCACTACGATGCATCACAAGAGAGGAAAGAACAAAAGTATTGAACTAAGCTCATGAACCACCTCATATTGGAGGGGAAAAGCCATACATCCAATTAATGACCTTGGGTTATTATTGGCCAACTATGGAGAAAGATTATGATGAGTTCGTTCGTAAGTGCAAGGCATGCCAACTACATAAAAATATGATCCCTCAGTGAACTTACACTCTCTGGCCACTCTTTACTTATTCCACACTTGGGAGTTTGACCTAATAAGGGCAATACATCCATGTTTTAGAGGAAAGATCTAGATACTAGTGGCAACGGAGTGTTTCACCAAATGGGCTGAGGCAGTTCCTTTAAAAAGAGCAATAATAGACGTAGTCGAAAACTTAATCAGAGAGTATATCATTTGTGGGCTTGGGATTCTAATGGTCATTCTCTCTGACAATGGAACCCCATTTGTTAACAAAGAAGTAACGATGCTAACAAATAAATACTCCATCGTTCACCACACCTCAACAGTGACATGCCCCAAGGACACTGGCCAAGTAGATGCAATTAACAAGACCTCAACGGTGATGGAAGATTTCCTAAGAATACGAGATGATAAGATCCCAGCAGTCCAGTGGGCCTATTGAACAACCAATAGGAATCCAATAAGGTATACACCATTCTCACTACTCTTTGGGGATGAAGTAATTTTACCAATTGAGCTGGAAGTTCCTTCGGCCTGATATGCCTTACTAAGCATCATGTTCCATTAAAGTAGACATATTCAGTCATAATATCTTGATGATCATAGGTATAATGCGATGCAACACTTCCAAATGCACACGAAACATTTATTTAGGGCATATGAAAACTTAGTAAGTCCAAAGAAAGTTTATGGATGAAGATATAGTTTTGAAAGAAGCGGTGATGCACATTAGAGGGTTATCGTTTCCTAAGTTCACAACGAATTAGGAGGGACCTTTCATTGTAAGGGAGGCTCACGATTCAGGTTACTACTCAATCTCAAAGATGGAAGAGGATAGACCTATTAAGATCAACAACAAGTGGTTAAAAGTATATCACGTTTGAGCGAGTAACCTCATTGATGATACCGGAATTGCTATCACAAGATAAAAGTGATGAATAAGCTCACACCATTTCAATAATGGAAGAAATATAGCAATCTAATAATAGAGAGGGATGAGGTAAAGAGGAAGTGAACACTAAAATTAAGTATCTCAGCATATTAAAGGCCTACATCGACTGTGAAAGTGTGTGAAGTCCACTAATATAGACTCTAATGGACTTAAGATACATGCACTCAAGCTTTCTCTCTCTAACAGTAAGTTTGACATTGTTTTAGTAGGGTTTTCAATATGTCTTCTTTTAAAATGTAAAAGATGAAGTGTATTTACAGTGATTGGTGGGTGTAATGCAACCACAAGCATGTAATCAACATGTGCATGAGGAGGCTTTGAATAATGGGATGACACTTGTCCCTCACACTTATAGCAAATCATGATGTAATATTCCCTCGCGTGAGGGGATAAATTTGTTGTAACAGACTTTTCCACATGGGATTTTCCATCTTAAAACCTTGTACTGCTTGTAATGTAGATGTCGTCTGGTGAGGTCTCGACCTATCCGAGTACAAAACTCCAATGTAGCTTTATTTGATATTCTGGTGGAAGTGAAGTCTCGGATGAACCCATCTGGCCGAGATGTGCCTATACTGATGAAATGCTGAACTGGAGTCTCAACTCATAAGACAGACGAGAACATGGATAGATAAGGCCGACCCTATTTCGAATGAGCCTTAGGTAGTCTAGGTGGGATCTTTGGGAACTCGGTTGTGGACATTTCTCACACTCATCTTAGCATGAGGTCACACTTGGTCATATTAATCATCCCCTAGCCCTTAGCCATATGTGTGAAGAGGTGGTTGAGGGATACAAGTTGGCGTAGTCTTGATGAGACATTTCTGATGTGTCGAGTGCTTGCACCGTATAGGATGGGAGAGTGACACATGTCCTTGGTCTGATTGGTAGCGTTTACCCCAAGTTTGATTTTATGGTTGGGACCTTAAGGCTTTGTGCCCTCAATGATGATGTGTATTGGGAAATTAGCTTGGTCATTTGAAGGTATTTAAACCTATAATTCCTCTTTCCTCATTTTACCCAAAACTTTCTTGCTTCAAGTTTTCTGGAAATGCCAACAACCTCTCCAGAGCTTCTTGATTCCCTTTGTTTCCAATCTTTTCCAACCTCTCATACCTTCCAAGAGGTTCACTCTTCTCCATGTAATAACTTTCTTATCACTTTTGTGGTTTTCTTCATTCAGTTTGTAAATCTTTTTGCACTTGCTTTTTTCGACGAATTTTCTCTCTCCGACGAGCTTGTTGGGTGGCTTTAGGGAACCCCCCACTTTTGTTTACTATTTTGGGAAATTAGTAGTGGTAGAGTCTGTGTTCACTAGGTTTAGGGAGTAAACCACCATAGGAAGGTTTCTCAGGCCCGTTTTTATTATCTTCTTCGGTGGGTCTTTTGGGTATTTCTTGGTTGTTCTTATTGGAAAAGATTAAGTTTCCAGCCTTAGATCCTTTAGTCAACAAAAGTTGAACTTGTATCTTGTTTATCCCCCTTTCAGTTTTCATCCAAGTTAAGTCTCATCCCGTTAATGTTAAGACAGTTGTATAAACTAGACAAGGTGTTTCCAAGCCTCATAGAGAGGTGTTTTCAAGAAATTAGGAGGGTAGAGGTTGAGGAATCCAAAAGGCATAAAGCTGAGGCTTTTCCTATTTATCCTATTTATTCTCCCTCACTAGTTGTCATTCGTCCTCCAGCTATTGATTTGATTGATTCTATATCCAAGTCTTCCTCTTTTACAGACGAGAATATGTCCATCTCTCAACCGACCGAGAGTGTTGACTCCTTTGAGGAATCCATGGCCCACCCCTTATCCCCTGTCAAAGGGTCTGATGTATATGAAATTTCTTCTCATGTCTCGTCCTCTTATAGGGCTGAGACATCAGATCAATCTGAATCCTCTATCCAGATACTTGATCCTAGTGTCGCCATTCCACCTCCAATAGATGTTATTCCTCTCTCGGCCGCGATAAGAGACGAGTTTGTCCAAAAATTCCCAAGTGGTGATCCAAACAATCCCCGGGCCAAATATCTAGAAGACAGTGGTGAAGAGAGTGAACTTGACACCTCTGTCACTGTGTCCTACGAGAGCACTATCTCTGAGACCGATATTTTGGTTTGAAGACACCTTTAAGGCATTAGACCCTCCATTTCCATGAGGAAACCCTCTGAAGACAAGAGAGCCCTTTATGGCTGAGAAGGTGATGTTTTTGTCTATAAGAAGGTGTTTAAGGTCGGCTTCCGGCTGCCCGACTGCCTATTCACCTAATTATATGAGCTATCTTAGCCCTTTTAGGTATTGCCCCATCTCAACTTTCTCCTAATTCCTGGAGAGTTATTCTCGGCTTCATTGCTATCTGGAAGATAATTCACCAAACTGACCTTCCTGTTAATATTTTTATGGCTTGCTATACTGTGTCGTCCTCAATGACTCAACTTGGCTACTATCATCTCGTAGCCAAGAAATCTACAATAAAAGTTCTACTAGTAACCCAAACTTCTAAACATATCTAGAATCATCGCTACTTTTTTGTCTCTGGGGCTTGGGAATTTGGTCCAATGTTGCTTGTGGAACATCTGATCCCAGCACTCCTCAGTGATTGTCCAAGGTCTCTGCATCAGCCAAACTTGATTTGAGCTTGAACCCTGAGGCTACTGAAAAAGTTAAGGAACTTTGTAAATAAGGTGATGGTGGTCATCTTGTTAAGTTTGATTTATTGATGACCACATACTACTTGCCTCAGACAGGTCTAGGGGTTGACCCCCTAGACGAGCTGTGTAACTAATTTTTCTTATTAACTGTTGTGTCGTATCTTGTTAATTTTTTATTGTTGACCTTATCCATTTTTTGCTGATCTTCCAGAGACATACCATATCACATTTAGAATATGGTGGCCCCAAACCTGAGCAAGCTTATCGGCAAACACGGCAAGCTCCTGCTGCCCCAATTACCAAATCCACTGTGGGAAGTCCCAATCGAGCTAATGATGTTGGGAAGAAGAGGAAAGGACGATCCAACGATACTACTATTCACCGTCCAACTAAGCAGGTTCATCCTCAGAGGGCGATCCCTATCTCCACAGACGAGGCTTTGGCAGCTCATCTTTCTCAACTGAAACTAGATGATGAGAGCATCATTGTCCATGTTAAAAAGTTTATGGACGGTGTCGGCTCTCTCATCCCTGAGGGTGATAAGATCTTCCTCCGATCCCTAAACATCTCTTTGGTCACTGAGTTTTTTATCTATAGGGTTTTTAAGTATTTTCATAGACCTATCAAGTGTAGTCTCTTTAGTCTCATCTCATACTTATTTATATGTCCATAATTGTTGTTGAAAAGTGTAGTTTCCCTCTATCCGATGGGAGATTGGATCAACAAGAAACTTTAAATGATTCAGAAGGAAAGAGGTGCAGTGACGACCAAGAATAACCTGAACAACAAACTTCAAAAGTCCAAGTCAGCCCTGTAGAAATCGATGGATTAGGGTACCAATCTAAAGACTGAGCATGCCAATACCTTGAAGAGGATGGCTGAAAATAAACGGGTCGATATTGATGATGCCGTCAAGTCTGCTGATAAGCACCCAAAAGTGTTCAAATAATATCCCTGAAAGATCGTTTTTAATTGCTAATTCTCGACAAAATGGGTCTTATATGCGTAAATGTTAATGTATGGACTTGATTTCAATTGCGGTGTCAAAAGCTATATTTCGAGGTAATTTGTAGTTCAAATGGAGCAAAACCTGAAATCCTATTCCCGTACCTTACCTAAGCCTAAACTCAGCCCGAACCATCACCCGAACCACGTGTGTGTGTGTGTGTGTGTGTGTGTGTGTGTGTGTGTGTGTTGAGTTTGTAGTTTTATTATTTTTATTTTTTGTCGTTTTATTTTTAGGATTTATTTAGAATTTTCTCGGATTTATTTTCTATTTTTATATTTCTTCATTTTAATTTTAATTTTAATTTTGATTAGTTTTTAGTTTTTATTTTATTTTGTTAGGATTAGTTTTTTTTAAGAATTCATTTATTTTAAGTTTTATTAGATTTTACATTTTTTTTAAGATTTTAGTTTTTAGTTTTAATAGATTTTTATTTCATTTCTTTTTAGTTTCATTTTTAATTTGTGACTTTTATTTATAAGTTAGGATTTTATTTTTTAGTAGATTTTTATTTTTAATTTTATTAATTTATTTTTTTCTAGTTAGTTTTAATTTTATTAGGTGTACGAACAGCGCACACACACACACACACACACATTATCCCATATACCCACATACTCCAAAACAAAACAAACTCACGCACACCCTAAATACCATACACTCACCCACACCCAAACATCCCACACCTCCATCACTATTCATCATCATCTTCCCTACCACTCTCTCTTTCCTCTCCCTACATTAACAAACCCAACACAACTCGCCTCTTTTAACCCATTCAACCCCAAGCACAAAACAACCTTCCACCCTTACACCACATGCCTCCACTAGCAGGTGGTGGCCAAAACCAAATCTAAAACCCATCTTTCGAACGAGCCAAACCAGCCAACTTAGAACCCCCCAGCGAACCCACCTGCCTCCGGTCCTGCCCCATTATGATGCCATACTAAACCCAGAACCAACTCCCACGACGCCGACCCGAACCCACGAACCAAAGCCCCAAACAGAACTTCCTTACTCGCAAACATGGGCAGCCCCAAATGACTCAAAACGAGCCAAACTCGAAACCACCAACCATCAATCCGATCCAACCCGTGTACTTTTGAACCATCTCCCTTCCTTACACCCAAAGGTAACCCAAGTTCAACCCATTCTCCAAACCTTCAAAAACCAATTACGAATCTGCCAAAAAGACCAAAGACAAAATAAGCCACAAATCCCCACATGTCATTTAACCCACTTGTGCCTTATACCCCTTTTTAACCCAATACCCAAATTACCCTTAAAAAATCAGATTCCCTCACCCAAACCACATGCACACCTTTGTCCTTCCATTTATTCCCCTAGCTCCATGTGCCACACTATAAAAGAAGACCCAAAAGCTCATTTGGAGGAATCTAGAAGTGACTTGGAGAAGAAGAGAGATAGTTTAGAGCAGAAAATAAATTAGGGAGAAAACATTTTGTAAATAGTTTGTTTTTATTTATTTTTTAGATTTCGTGAGAATTAATTGTGAGTGATTCAATTGTATTGAGGAAGATGAAGTTCAAATTGCCAAATTCAAGGAGACTTGTTGAATATTTGTTCTCTTTATCTACTTTTTTAGTTTATATGCCTTTGATTATTTGTTCATCATGTTTAATATAATGTTAGGTTAAAATCCCTTTCAATGGGTGGGATGATCCCATTATTTGATGTTAATCCATTTTAATTAGTTTATTTACATTAAAATTCCCTTTGATAATTAATTTTGCACTCTTACTTTTAATTTACGCCTCGAGAGAGGGTAAATGATTTTCGAGAGAAAATCGAAATTCTAGTTATAATACCCATTTTAAATTCGAACTAGAGATAGGGGTTTCTCAAGTCTGGTATTATTCTTTTAATTTTACCTCTAGGCTTACTTTTATGATTTAAACTAATTTGATAAATCGATCCTAGCAGGTGATTTGTTAGATGATGTTTGGATCTACATTTCAAGAGTTGTAGGAGTATTAAATTTAATTTTTTAAAATGTTATTGTCAAAATTACATTTGCAACGAGAGTTGATTTTTGATCTTGATACTAACTTTGGATAATTAATTTTAATGAATTAATTAATTTTAATTAACTAGAATATATGGTGTCATCCTATCCCTTATTAGTCCTCGCTTTTATTACCTCACCCATCTCATATTTTAGATTTTTATTTAGTTAGATTTAATTAGTATCTTCACTTACTTTTATTTACATCTTTGATTTGGTTTAAATTCACAACCTCAAAAAAAATTATTTTAATATTTGAAAACGCTAAAAAAAATAGAAAATGTAAAAATCGAAAACAAGAATAATAAACAAATGAATTGCATGCCTCTTTTTTATGTTTCACCCTTAGATTTGGATCGATTCCCTTACTTGGCGCTACACTCTAGTTTTATTATAATTTTGTAGGTATGAAAGGTTTTGATTAGAGGAGATCTTCAACAACGACACGAAATAACAAAAAGTTACTCTATCAGCTGCCCTGGATGAGGCTAAGGTGAAGGTTATAGCTCAGTTTAAGTAATATTATGATTTCGTAGGCTATGCCTTTGAGTATCTTGAAAGAGGCATAAAGACTGTCGGCCAATGGGCTGCCCCCTGATGACTTCGTGGGTCATGAATTCAGCGACCCCCTTCTCGATACCGCTCTAGCCGATGTTGAAAATTCGACCGGCACCTTTGAGGTCAACCCCAACGAGGTCATCGAGAACAATGATGATATGGACAAGACTATTCCTACTGATGGGTTGGCTCAGCCAGATGCTGAGGACAGTTTACAACTTTAGGCTTGTTTGTTGCTTTTTTCTTTTACTGGGACAACTGTTTGTGGCCTTGTACTCAGTTCTTGTGTAAACTTTTTTATAACCTCAATATCATTAAATGAATCTCTTCATTGATCTTGTCTTCTTCTTATGTTATGCCAATATGTGTGTCCTAATTTTTCATTAGTAGCATAATTTGAGTACACCATAATTTACAAGTCCCCTCTCATTTTTTTAAAGTGTATGGATGAGAATCTTCTCATCCATGCACTGTCGTCTCAGCCAGAGAGAATTTCTACCAAATTAATGATGTTTAATAATGAACCATAATTTACCATACACTCACCCACACCCAAACATCCCACACCTCCATCACTATTCATCATCATCTTCCCTACCACTCTCTCTTTCCTCTCCCTACATTAACAAACCCAACACAACTCGCCTCTTTTAACCCATTCAACCCCAAGCACAAAACAACCTTCCACCCTTACACCACATGCCACCACTAGCAGGTGGTGGCCAAAACCAAATCTAAAACCCATCTTTCGAACAAGCCAAACCAACCAACTTAGAACCCCCCAGCGAACCCACCTGCCTCCGGTCCTGCCCCATTCTGATGCCATACTAAACCCAGAACCAACTCCCACGACGCCGACCCGAACCCACGAACCAAAGCCCCAAACAGAACCTCCTTACTCGCAAACATGGGCAGCCCCAAATGACTCAAAACGAGCCAAACTCGAAACCACCAACCACCAATCCGATCCAACCCGTGTACTTTTGAACCATCTCCCTTCCTTAAACCCAAAGGTAACCCAAGTTCAACCCATTCTCCAAACCTTCAAAAACCAATTACGAATCGGCCAAAAAGACCAAAGACAAAATAATCCACAAATCCCCACATGTCATTTAACCCACTTGTGCCTTATACCCCTTTTTAACCCAATACCCAAATTACCCTTAAAAAAATCTGATTCCCTCACCCAAACCACATGCACACCTTTGTCCTTCTATTTATTCCCCTAGCTCCATTTGCCACACTATAAAAGAAGACCCAAAAGCTCATTTGGAGGAATCTAGAAGTGACTTGGAGAAGAAGAGAGGTAGTTTAGAGCAGAAAATAAATTAGGGAGAAAACATTTTGTAAATAGTTTGTTTTTATTTATTTTTTAGATTTGGTGAGAATTAATTGTGAGTGATTCAATTGTATTGAGGAAGATGGAGTTCAAATTGCCAAATTCAAGGAGACTTGTTGAATATTTGTTCTCTTTATCTACTTTTTTAGTTTATATGCCTTTGATTATTTGTTCATCATGTTTAATATAATGGTAGGTTAAAATCCCTTTCAATGGGTGGGATGATCCCATTATTTGATGTTAATCCATTTTAATTAGTTTATTTACATTAAAATTCCCTTTGATAATTAATTTTGCACTCTTACTTTTAATTTACGCCTCGAGAGAGGGTAAATGATTTTCGAGAGAAAATCGAAATTCTAGTTATAATACCCATTTTAAATTCGAACTAGAGATAGGGGTTTCTCAAGTCTGGTATTATTCTTTTAATTTTACCTCTAGGCTTACTTTTATGATTTAAACTAATTTGATAAATCGATCCTAGCAGGTGATTTGTTAGATGATGTTTGGATCTACATTTCAAGAGTTGTAGGAGTATTAAATTTAATTTTTTAAAATGTTATTGTCAAAATTACATTTGCGACGAGAGTTGATTTTTGATCTTGATACTAACTTTGGATAATTAATTTTAATGAATTAATTAATTTTAATTAACTAGAATATATGGTGTCATCCTATCCCTTATTAGTCCTCGCTTTTATTACCTCACCCATCTCATATTTTAGATTTTTATTTAGTTAGATTTAATTAGTATCTTCACTTACTTTTATTTACATCTTTGATTTGGTTTAAATTCACAACCTCAAAAAAAAATATTTTAATATTTGAAAACGCTAAAAAAAAAGAAAATGTAAAAATCGAAAAAAAGAATAATAAACAAATGAATTGCATGCCTCTTTTTTATGTTTCACCCTTAGATTTGGATCGATTCCCTTACTTGGCGCTACACTCTAGTTTTATTATAATTTTGTAGGTATGAAAGGTTTTGATTAGAGGAGATCTTCAACAACGACACGAAATAACGAAAAGTTACTCTATCAGCTGCCCTGGATGAGGCTAAGGTGAAGGTTATAGCTCAGTTTAAGTAATATTATGATTTCGTAGGTTATGCCTTTGAGTATCTTAAAAGAGGCATAAAGACTGTCGGCCAATGGGTTGCCCCCTGATGACTTCGTGGGTCATGACTTCAGCGACCCCCTTCTCGATACCGCTCTAGCCGATGTTGAAAATTCGACCGACACCTTTGAGGTCAACCCCAACGAGGTCATCGAGAACAATGATGATATGGACAAGACTATTCCTACTGATGGGTTGGCTCAGCCAGATGCTGAGGACAATTTACAACTTTAGGCTTGTTTGTTGCTTTTTTCTTTTACTGGGACAACTGTTTGTGGCCTTGTACTCAGTTCTTGTGTAAACTTTTTTATAACCTCAATATCATTAAATGAATCTCTTCATTGATCTTGTCTTCTTCTTATGTTATGCCAATATGTGTGTCCTAATTTTTCATTAGTAGCATAATTTGAATACACCATAATTTACAAGTCCCCTCTCATTTTTTTAGAGTGTATGGATGAGAATCTTCTCATCCATGCACCGTCGTCTCAGCCAGAGAGAATTTCTACCAAATTAATGATGTTTAATAATGAACCATAACTAAGTGATTTTGAATTTTACCTCACTAAATTATGGTGTTGTATCATAAGTCCCCTCTAATCATTTTGAGAGTGTATGGATGAGAATCGTCTCGTCCATGCATTGTCGTCTCGACCAAGATATAATTTCCACTAACTTAATGATGTTTAATAATGAACCACAACTAATTGGTTTTTAATTTGACTCCACCAAATTATGGTGTTATATCATAAGTCCCCTCTCGTCGTTTTGAGGGTGTATGGATGAGAATCGTCTTGTCCATGCACTGACATTTCGGCAGGGAGAGAATTTCCACCAAATTAATGATGTTTAATAATGAACCACAACTAAATGGTTTTGAATTGACTCCACCAAATTATCATCTTATATCATAAGTCCCCTCTCATCGCTTTGAGAGCGTATGGATGAGAATCGTCTCATCCATGCACTGTTGTCTCGGTCGAGAGCGAATTTCCACAAAATTAATGATGTTTAATAATGAACCACAACTAAGTGATTTTGAATTTCACTCCACCAAATTATGGTGTTTTATCATAAGTCCCCTCTCGTCATTTTGAGAGTGCATGGATGAGAATCGTTCCGTCCATTCACTGTCGTCTTGGCCGAGATAGAATTTCCAACAAATTAATGATGTTCAATAATGAACCACAACTAAGTGATTTTTACCCCTCTCGATGTTATTGAGATTCCATAGATGAGGTCGACCCCATCTAGACTGTCGTGTCACTGAGAGCATCTTGAATCTACTTCACCATCAATGATGTTTTATAGTTTAAGGTGAGTTGATACATATAAGCAAGAAATATCCAAACAATAGATAAGGTATGAGATAACACTCCGCATTTTTTATTGAAATTTATTCATATCTGATTCTCATATACATATACTAAAATGGAATCAATAAGAGACAATCATAAAAAAAATCTTACCGGTAGTATATCTTGAGATGGTCAGCTTTCCATGGATTAGAAAATGGCTCTCCTTCTAAGTTTTCCAACCGATACGTGCTTGGGACCACCTCTTCAATCACCCTATAGGGACCATTCTAGTTAGGATGAAGCTTATTGGGCTTCTTCCATGTATTTTACAAAATAAAGTCTCCTACTGTCAAAGGCCGATCCTTCACCCTCTTATTATAAAACCTTATTGTCCTTTGCTGATAGGCACCTTGCCTAACCTCAGCATCTTATTTTCGTTTCTCTACGAGATCCAAATCCAGTCTCCTCTCTTCCATATTTTTTTCTGGGACGTGCATTTGGTTTCTATTGGCTGAGAGAACTATTTATGTTGGCACCATATCCTCTGAGCCATAGGCTTCTATGAACGGAGTTTCCCCCATCGGAGTCCTCTCTGTTGTCCTATATGCCCATAGGACAGCATGCACTTCCTCAGTCCATCTCCCCTTAGCGTCCTCCAACTTTTTCTTGATTCGATCAAGTATTGTTCTATTGGTGACCTATATTTTCTTGTTATCTTGGGGTCGGCCTGGGGTTTAAAAGAACTGTTTAATGCTGACCCTCTCACAGTATTTCTCTAAGGAGACGTTCTTGAACCGTGTACCGTTATCAGAAATTAGAGTGTTATGTAGGTCATATCTACAGATGATGTTTTTCCATATAAATTGGAAGGATTTCTTCTATGTGATCGTAATCATTGACTCGGCCTCTACCCACTTTGAAAAATAATCAATTGCCATAATCAAATAGTGATAATTGCTCAATGCCCTCGGTAGTGGTCCTACCAAATCAATCCCCCAGATCGAAAATGGCCAAGGAGAAGTAATATAAGTAAGAGGCCGATGATGTTGATGAGGTGTGGTTGTAAACCTTTGTAACTTATTGCACTTCTTACCATACGCAGCTCCATATTTTGCCAACATCGGGCCACCAGTAACCTGAGTGATGATCCTCTTAGCTAATAATCTTCGTCCAATTTTACTGGAGAAAGACCACTCGTGCACATCCTTTAAAATGTACTCTACCTCATATGGATGGACACATCTGAGCAGAGGAGTAGGAAACCCTTTTTGTATAAGATGTCTCCTATGAGGGAGAACTTAGTTGCTTTATACCTCAACTTCTTTCTCTCACCTCTAAACTTTTACAGCTCTCCATCTATGATATACCGGATGATAGGATTCATCCAAGAAGTTCTCATATTCAAGTTGAAGCAAAATTCCACATTTTTTATTCTCCTTTAATCGTTGGTCGATGGAGGATCTCTATCGGGACCGTTCTTCTAATTTCAGTTCTAGTGGCTAAAGCTAACCTTGCTAGAGCGTCAGCTCGGCCATTATCTAGTCAGGGTATCCTCTTTAGTTTCACTTCGCTAAAATACTTCAGCATTATCTTCACCCTTCCTAGGAACTTATCCATTCTGTAGTCTTTGGCCTCATATACCCCCAAAATTTGGTTCACGACCAACCTAGAATCACTGTGGATAAGGAGTTGGTCGACGTTCAGTGACGTGGCAAAAGAGAGACCTGCGAGGAGAGCTTCATACTCTGACTCATTATTGGATGATTTAAAATTAAACCTTAGTTCATATTCAATAGCGGTCCCATCGAGAGCTGACACAATTAAGCCTGCCCTACTTCTATTTTCACACGAATATCCATAAATGCATAGGCTTCATATAGTACCATTGTCAGAAAAATTACCCTCTTCTAAGACTCCCTTCTTGTAGAGATATTGCTCTTCCTCGTTCTCAGACACTTGATTCTTGATGAACTCATCTTGGCCTTAGTCAGGGGGAGGCACTCCCTGCTCTTTTGCTCACAAGCTGTAGCTTCAATCTCTTATGTGTCGGCCTAGTCCTACGCGAACTCGACTATGAAGTCAGCTGGAGCATGTCCCTTAATTATTGTTCTTGGCTGGTAAATGATGTCGAATTCCTCAAATTCAATTTCCCAAACCATCATCCTTCATGACATCTCGGGCTTGTGTATGACCTGCCTGAGATGTGAGTCTATGAGGACCACCATAGTATGTACCTAAAAATACGGCTTCATCTTCCTCGATGCATGGATCAGAGAATGGGCTAATTTCTCCATTTTTGGATACCTTTGCTCATCCTCTTAGAGGGACATGATATTAAAGTACACTGTCTTTTGGACTCCATTCTCTTCTGTGATAAAAGCGACACTAATCGTCGACTCCGACACCTCTAGATAAAGATACAACTTCTCTCCATGGACTGATCTTTACAACAAGAGTGGAAAGACGAGATAGGACTTTAAATCTTAGCCTTATCACACTCATCGTTCAATTCAAAATCTTTTCTCAACACTTTAAAAAAAGGAAGTAACTTATAAGTAGCTCTAGACACAGACCTGTTTAATGCGGTCACTCATCCAGTTAGCCTCTGCACATCCTTTATAGTTGTAGGAGTCTTTATCTCCAATAAACCCTTGATCTTCTTAGGATTGGCTTCGATTCCGCTTTGATTTATAATGAATCCTAAGAACGTTCCTTCTCCCATGCCAAAGACACACTTAGCGGGGTTGAGTTTCATTCTGTATTGGTCCACAGTGTCAAAAGTACACTCAAGGTCGGCCACATGAATGTCGGCCTTAAGACTCTTCATCAACATATCATCAACATAGACCTCTATTATCTTCCTGATCTTCTATTTGAACATATTTTTTACCAATCTTTGGTAAGTAGCCTAGCATTTTTCAATCCAAAGGGTAGACCTTTTAGCAGTATATCCCCTTGTCAATTATGAACGTTGTCTTCTCTACATCGGTAGGATATAAGAATATCTGATTATATCCTGAGTAGGGATCCATAAAGCTCATCAATTCATGTTCGGCAATAGCATCGACCATCGAATGTATCCTTGACAATGGGAAGTTGTCTTTAGGGAAGGCTTTGTTCAGATCTGTAAAATTAACACACATCCTCCATTTTCCATTACCTTTGGGGATGATGATAGCATTCATAATCCATTTATGGTAAATGACCTCCCTAATGAAGTCGGATTTTTTTTACTTCTCCACTTCTTATCGGATAACATCATACTTTTCTCAAGTGTAGACTCTCCTTCTCTGCCTGATCATCCTTGCATCCTTGTCCACGTTGAGTTTGTGGCAAAGGACCTTTAGATCAATGCATGGCATATCCTGATGGCTCTAAGCAAAGATACTTTGTCTCTTATTTAACAACTTGATCAACTCCTCTTTGATCTCTTTCTTTAGGGCTTTTCCAATTTGGATGTTTTTTTTGGCTTATCCTCATTGAGGACGATGGATTCTACCTCCTCAGCGGCCTCTCCCCTCTTCAGCTTTTTGTCATCTCTAGGGTCCAAGGTATCAATGTTATAGGTCATAGTAGTCCTTTTATATGCTTACCTCTCCTCAACCGAGTTGAAGTAGTATTCACGTGCCTCAACTTGGACCCCTTGAACATCCCCTACCCCATATGGAGTCCAGAATTTAATCATCTTGTGGACTATTAAGGGAACGACCTCAAATTACTTGAGGGCTACCCTTTCGAGAATTATATTGTAGTTCGAGTAAACATTTTCATCCATGATAAAGAATCTTATCTTCTTTGTAAGACATTTCGGCCAACTAATTTCCATTTTCACTTCCATTTCATATATACCTAGGAGTTGCACCTTCTCACCATTAAATCCAGTGAGTGGTTGGTGATAGGAAATAAAACTCTTCTTGCTTAGACCCAAACCTTCGTAATAGTCCCAAAACATAATTTCGATCTAACTTTTGCCATCCACCAAAATTCTCGGCACCTGGTAACCATGTATTAGTGTGGTGATGACCAGAGGGTCATTGTGCGAAGATAAAATCCTTTTAAAATATAAACTTGAAAAACCAAAAACTAAGGTATTCATATCAAATTTAGTTCTCTTACCTTTCACAGGCTCTATTGTAGATGAGTGCACAGTCTTAGGCTTTGGTCAGAGAGCTTTGGCCTCAGCCACATGTTCTTTTCTATCAGCGACTTCATTCCCTCCTCCTGCAATTCCTCCATAGATCATATTGACCTCATGTGAGAGCATTTGTAGCCGACCTTTGGGATCAGTAAATGGAGGAGGAAGGTCAGGTTCTTCTCCCTCATTGTCCTCCGATTCATCATCATCTCGATCGGATGGAGCATCCGACTTGCACTTGTTATTTATCCTCTTCTTTTGGGTGTCATCTTGGCCACCCTTTGAGCTGCGATTGTCTATATAGTTTCTCAATTTCACATCTTTCAATATCTTCTCAATTTCATCCTTGAGAGTAAGACACTTGTCAGTCAGGTGCCCATGGTCTTGCTGGAACTCACACCATAAATTCTTGTTCCTCTTATGTGTATGAGCTTTCCACTTTTCAGGCCACCTCAGGGACCAATCTTTTTTTATCATCCATCAATCTCTTCTTACCATCTTTATTCTTTTTCTCGAACTTTCCCATGCTGCTTGTTCCCTTATCATCTTTATTCTCTGCTATAATAGCCTATTTGGCATTCATGACCTTACTAGCCATTGCCAAGAGTTAGGCCATGTACTTTGGTGGTCTTTGGAAACTTTACAAAGTAGCTTTCATTTCGGCAGTCCCCCAATCAGAGTTGTCATCGCGATGCTCTCCTCGTAATCTTTGACCTCTAGCTTCTCTTTATTGAACCTCGTAATGTACTCCCTCAGATTCTCATTTTTCCCGTATTTAACATACAACAGGTGTGTCGTCTTCTTTTAGGGTCTTACCCCAAAGTAGAAGTTATGTATGAACCTTTCTACAAGTTGTTTGAAGTTCTCAATTGAGTTCTTAGGAATGAGGTAAACCATACATGGGTTGCTTTAGTCAATGTGCTTGATAAGGCACATCATCTCATCTCATCTGAGACTGAGTAAATGTTGATAGGTGATTGGTACATCTCCACGTGGTGGACTGGATTAGTGATCCCATTATACTTGGGGGTGACCACCGCTGGCTTAAATTTTGTTGGGGTTAAATAATATATAATCCTGTCTATGAAGGGGGAGCCTTTAGAGTAGCCGCTCTGCAAGGGGTCCTGGCTTTTTAGAATATCACCTATTTTGTTTTCCATCCTTCGGATCGAGTCATTCCAGGGTCTCTCAGCTATAGCTGTAGCATCGACCTGGAAGATATTATCTTCGGCTCTCTCAGCGGGCCGAACTGAAGGTTCCCTTGCCACTAACCTTTATCGACTATTTACTTATCTAATCCCCTCATCTTAGACACATGGAGGACAATGATAAGCACCCAAAACTGTACAATTTATACCCCAGATAGATGTGCTTTAGTTGCTAATTCTCGACAATATGGGTCTTATGTGCTTAAATGTTAATTATGCAGGCTTAATTGTGCATTGCAGAGTTCAAGCGTTTAAATCAAAGTAATTGTACGCAAAATGGAGCTAATTCCCTCTCCCGTACCCTAACCCGAGCCTAAACCTAGACAAACTTACCCCAAGCCTGTGTGTGTCTTGTTTGTGTCATTTTATTATTTTTTAGATTTTTAGTTTGAGTCATTTCTATTTTTAGGATTTATTTTAGAATTATTTAGTATTTTCTAGGTTTTATTTTCTATTTTTCTATTTTATTTTATTAGTATAATTTTATTTTATTTTGATTTTTCTTATTTTATTAGGATTAGTTTTAGGAGGTTATTTTTAGTTTATTAGATTTTATATTTTTTTAGAACTTTAGTTTTCATTTAGATTTTAAGTTTTTATTTCTTTTGTTTTATTTTAGTTTTTATAAGTTTAGAATTTTATTTCTTTTTTTGTTTTAATATTTTTATTTTTATTATTTTTAGTTTGTTTTATTTTTAAGCTAGATTTTATTTTTTTATTTTATTAATTTTTAGTTGAGTGTTTATTATTTTAGTTGGGTCCAAATTAAACACACACATCACCTAAGTCACTCACACCTTGTCCTACACCTAAACACACCCAACCAACACTCACCCTCACCCACCATATTTTCCTACACCCTACTACATCTAATCCACACCACACTCATCTTCAACCTCCATCGTCAACAAACTCTCTCTCATACTCCATTACCAAACAACCCAACACCCTCTCTTCCCCCATTAACAAACCAGCCTTACCCCTCTGTCTCCTCGCGATTTTCTACCCCTTAAACCCTATGGCAACCACCCAACAGCTCCCTTATACCACCAGCAGATCCGCCGACGATAGCCCCAAACCGGCAGCAATAACTGACTCCGTCGTCCCTTTACCCCTTGCACCCGGCGTCATCTCCGACCTCTCTCTCCCCAGCCAACACCGATCCACCCGTCGGAGACCTCCTATACACGAAAAACGCCGACGAACGCCGACCCTTGCGCCGACCGCCCTCAAGCCCACCGTCACCGACCACCTGCGGCGACCTCCAGCCAATCCAACCCTTTTCAATCCAGATCTCAAACCAAAATGACAAACCCATTTCCTCCCATGTCCATACCCACAACCCATTTCAACTCCCAAACCAAAGACGATTTTTCTTACCTGCAAATCCCAAACTAAGCCAAAATAATAACCCACTTGTGCCTAATTAAACCTTTATGTCCCAATACCCATTATACCCCCAACTACCTAACTTTAAGTCATTTCCAAAAATACCTATAAATCATATCAGATTTTTATCTCCCAATTCCCTCACCCATATACCTTCCTTACCTCACACATTTTCCAAGCACATGTGCACTTCCATTACCCAATTTACCCCCATGTGCACACTCCCCATGCTCTTGTATCTTAATTCTTCCAAAAATACCCCCATGCTCCATGCCTACTATAAATTGAAGAAGAAGACCCCATTTAAAAGAGATATTAGAGATAGGAAAATTCTAAAGAGAGAATTGTAGGGAAAACCACCATTTGTAAATAGTTTTTGTTTTATTCTTTTTTATTTTTTTAGATATTTGTGAGGATAAATATTGATTGAGATTTAATTGAGTGTTGATTTTAATTTCATATTACTTGGATTCTCAATTGGAGGGTTATATGCTTTTCATTCAAGGATTGAAGTTTATTGAATTCAAGAGATTGGTTTGATTATTCTTCTCTCTACTCTTTTATATTAAATGCCTATTGAATATTTGTTAATTATGTTTGATACCATGTTAGGCTAAATCCCCTTTCAAGGGGTGGGGTAAAACCCTTATTTGATGTTATTTTATTTTAATTTGTTTAATTACTTGAAAAGTTCCTTTGAATGTTAATTTGATCCCTCACCCTTAGATTTACCCCTCGAGAGAGGGTAAATGATTTTCGAGAGAAAATCGAAATTCTAGTGATAATACCCATTTTAGATTCGAACTAGAGATAGGGGTTTCTTAAGTGGGGTATTATTACTTGAATTTCAACTCTAAATTTATTTTATAAGAATGACATAAATTCTAATTGATCGATCCTAGTGGGTGATTAATTAGAAGGAGTGTGGATCTATTTTTCTAGAGTTGTGGGGTGTTAAAATTAACTTTCTAAAAGATTACTATTATAATTACACTTGCAACGAGAGTTGGTTTGTAATTTTTATATTAATTTGGGAGAATTCAAATAATTATATTAATTAATTAGAATAACTAAAATTTGTGGTGTAAACCCACTCCTTGATTGTTCTCACAATTATTTACCTCACTTTATCTTTTATTTTAGTGTTAGACTTTGTTTTCATTTTAGTCACTTTCTAGTTAGTTATTTTCATCTTAGTTTAGTTTAGTTTAAAACCTCACCTCACCCTATTGTTTTAATATTGAAAAAACTAAAAAAATTAGAAAAGTGAAAAAGCACAAAAAGAAAATAAAAAGTGAATTACAATTGAATTTGTCTCTATCTTACTCCCTAGGAAGTGGATTGATACCCTTACTTACCTCTACACTTTTGAGTTGTTATATTTGTAGGTATTGTGAGGTTTTGATTAGAAGGAGCTTGTACAACAACGACAAAAATATACCGAAAAGTTCTTTTTATCAAATGGCGCCAATATCAGGGAGATGAAAAGTTTAGTTATCAAATGGCGTCGTTGCCATTCTTGGGATTGTGAAGTTCGGAGCGGATTCAATTTTGTATTTCATTTATTTTTCGCACTTTGTTATTTTTTGTACCATTTTATATTTTTAGAAGGCTTGTATTTGGATTATTCTATCATTGCTTGTATTGCGGTGCTTAGAGACACCATTTATTTTTCATTTTAAAATTTGTAATAAATTAAAGACAAGCGTGATAGGGAAACCGGACTAGGTACAGAGAGGGCATCCAAAGGCGAGGAAAAGAAGCCTCTCTACCTTTGGTCGGTAGGACTCCCGGGGACGACTGAAATAGGCGTGATCTCCCCCCGGTCGACTCAATTTTTTTGGCACCCCACGACCTAAAAACCGTGTGAGGTATATTTCTTACACCCTCGTGCCTCTCCTATTAGCGAGTCAATTCTCTTGTGTGCTCTTGTGTGATTATATTCTCGCATTTATTTTTTGAATGGTGTGATGAATTAAATTACTAAGTCCTACACCCGGTCACTCACGAGAAGGGATTTCATCACGCAACTCACTCGCTTACCATTGTGTGCCACCCTAGCTATAATTAAATTTAAAATCAATTAACTAGGTAGCCCACTAGGGGAAAATTTTGCAAAGGCGGTCACTCATATAAATTCCGTGAATTTTTTATCGCCCGCGGACTTAATTAAAATTTGACTACCCTCTCACTAAATTTAAAGATAAAAATTGGCTATGTGCTAGTTAGGAATTTTCCTTGACTTGTGTGTGTGTGTCCAATTCTATTTTTTCGGTAGTCGGTTTTAGTTAGTTCGTCAAATCAAAGAGTTCATATTTTCCCCACCTTTTATTCCAAAAAAAAAAATCCAAAAATATTTTATTTCTTTATTTTTTACAAAAAATCCAAAAATATTTTCTTTCTTTAATTTTTATAGAAAAATCCAAAAATATTTTCTTTCCTTTTGAAAAAAAAAATTAAAAATTCCAAAAAAATATTTTTCCCCTCATGGCCGAAGAACGTCCTTTACGGGACTATTTTGGTCATTTTTCATTGACACGTGACACGTGTGAGAGTGATCCCGAGCCGTCTCTTTATGATATTCTTAGTCGTTTCACCTCTCTCATGAGTACCGTTGGTACTCTTGACCCATCCATGCATGCACCTCCTATTCCATCACCCTCGGTGTCAAGTGTCGCCGTGTCTCCTCCCTTGTTGTGCACCCATTGTTCTTATGCTGATCACATGTCCCATGAGTGCCCTTACATTACATATCCATCTGAATCTACCACGGACCATGTGTATCCATATGACACTGTCCCGGAACCCACCTCGGCCCATTATCCCGCTATACCTAATCCCGAGTTGTGTGAGTACCCGAACTATTCGTGGAGGCCTGATCAACCTTCCACGCAATACGTATCCCAACCCGATGTTATGGATCCTCACACGTTCCAATAGTCGTCATGGCAACCTTGTGCACCTGTTCATGATCAGTTCCCTCACTACGCACCCCATGCGCATCAACCAATTGTCCATCACGAAAGCAATCCTTTCGTGTATGGTGAACTTGGCCCCACCCCACACACTTCATATGAGTATTCTCCATACACTCACGATTATAGCGTGTTGTGTCCACCTCAACCACCACCACCACCCGCCACTCCACCACCACTATCATCCACCTCCACTCTCAAAACCCTCTTGCAAAAGTTCATACTTGAGCAAGAGCATGCAATTCAAACTCAAGCTCTCCAAAGGCTTGAACAACGTTTTAATGAATTGGAGTGTGAGCGAGAGTCGGATATTCCCATGGCCCCACCCATCGTTGCCACCGAGTGTGATGATTATGTGTCCTCTTGTGACACGGATTTTGACTATGACCAACCCTACCACCCCGAGAATCTTGAAGTTGAGACCATCCCTTGGTCTGGGTCCCAAGTCGACAATTGTGTTGACTTACCTTTCATTAGTGAGACTGATCCACTCCCATCATGTAATCATGAACCCCACCTTGAGGTTCCCACTCCCGAGATATCCAAAAATATGTCCGAGCTTTTACCTTATACCCCAATTGCATATGTCTCTGACATGCCCATATCATCTAGGTTAGCCCCGGCTACGAGTGCTCACCATTTTTTCGAGATAGAATCCGTGATAGTTCCTAACTATCAGGATATGGATGATGTCCCACCATGTAAGGCTCCCGTTGAGCCTGATATTTTTAGTGATTCCTCTATCTCTGATCTTAGTGCCTCGTTTTACTCACCCACCACATTCACCAATGATACCTTTTTGGAGAAGTTGGCAAATCCATCTTTAGAAACCACACTCCCTTGTGAGTATTCTTTACTCCTACCAATGAGTGTGTGTCTCCCACGCTTGAGTTGGATCATCTTCCTCCACCATTTATCCCACCCGACCCTCCCATTGTTCCTTCCACCACACCACTTAGTTTGGATCCTGATTTTACACAGTTCATGTTTCCATCTACATTTTTAGATCCTCACCTAAAACCATCCCCCACCCATCAGAGTATTTGTGGTGCTACTCTCCACTTCCGTGACACCGAGCTTATTCCATGCACACCGCTTACTTGTGGTGTTGATTTTTCTTCTCAATAGCTCCCTGGAGTGTCACGGCGCGACCATTACCATCGCCCATTCATAGAACGGTCGTGTGATTTTTATGAGCCCCATCCCATTCCACTTACCAAACCATTTTGCCTACCTCACCAATTAGAGCACCATGCTTATAGGGCCCTTGTTGCCCTCACCTTTACGCTCAACAAGTCTCGAGACCGATGCCTCTTCACTATTACCCTAATTCCCACCCGCCCATGGTCCACCGATGCTTTGCATCGTGTGATGCACTTTTCCATACAAGTGCATTGACCCGTTTTAGCCTCTATCCAACAAGACTGACGCTTCAGTCTTGTTTGGGGGTGATTCTCATCACCCGATTTTTCTGCCGCCCTGCACTTTCATAGATCTTATCTTTAGGGTGAGATTGCATCGGTCTGGCTGAAGACATTAAACTTAGCGCTATCGGGAGGCAGCCTGCATTTCTTGTACTACTCTCATCCTGTTTGGGTGTGGTGTTTCACATCACCCTATGCTTTATCATGCTTATAGACTTGTACACATTTTTCTCTTATCACTTATTCGGTTTATTCTTGGCTTCACATGTCCACTTCATTAGCGGTTCATTCTAGTAATCTTTTTCCTACATTATGCTCTCAATTTTAAAAAATCATTTTACTTAACATCCAGGACGATGTTCCTTTTTGTTTGGGGGTGGGGAATTTTATCAAAATCGTACCTCTTTTGGAAAATTTTGTGTTTTAAACCTGATTTTTAAAATTTCGTGCAGTTTCTTTCATCTCACTCATTGATGTGAATTTTCAATCATCCATCTTTTCAAGTCTAGGAATCAAGGTAGAGAATATTTTTTCAAATAGCTTATGTAATACATATCAAGGCATTTTGCACCATGAATTTCGAGACTCAACAAAATTTGCGCACGTATCACGTCACTACGGTTTAGAGTTGAGGAGTACTACAATTCCCAAGAAAACCTTAAGTATCACTAGTGGAGATTTTACTTGTGAGATGTGTGCCTTTCACCCTTTCAGAGTGTTTTACGCAATCTCCGAGTCACAAGTTAATTCAAATTTCTTTGGGTCCGCATTAAATTGTTGTATGATCTCATTATCTTTCATAAAATTTTGGCTTGATCACTTAGAATGACATCACTTTCGAGTTGTAAGAAACACGTGTCTTGAAATTTGTCCCGAATACTAAATTTTCATCCATACACTTACCACTTTCCCATATCACATTTCCATTCACTCACCCATTATCTTTCCATATTTTCCCCATCCATATACATTCCCCACACCATCCATTTATCATTCCACTCATATATCATCAATAATTTTGAGAAAAAGAGTGTTGATTCCAAATGTTAAATGTCTTCATTGTTGGTTTGAAAAGTGAGAGAAAAACAAAAAAAAAAAGAAAAGAAAAAGAAAAAGAAAAAGAAAAAGAAAAAGAAAAAGAAAAAGAAAAGAAAAATAGCAAATTATAGATAAAAAAAAAGAGAGAGAAAAGAAAAGAAGAAGAGAGTTGTAGTTAATTTTTATGTAATAAAGACATTTGTGCCTAAAGTATATACACTCTTCTCACACATTCATCATACATTCATCCATCATCCTTTATCATTTATATCACCATTATATCCTACATACCAGATCCATACATCATCCCATCCATCATACCACACCTTCTACCATCCTTCCCATTTCATTTTCCCCTCACCCATAATCATCCATATGTTCCCCTAGGTGTTCGGGAAAATGAAAGTCGACATAGTGAATAACTCGATGTTCTCACTATAGTGATTAGCATTTCTTTCATGAGATCATTTTTCTTTCAAATTGTTCGTTCTTTCTTATGCGTGTGTGAGACGTTTGAACTTGATTATATTTACTCACCTCCTCACACACAAGAGCGATACACTTACCCTAATCTCGTGAGTTCGTTTAAGAGAGTTATATCCGTGAGATTTGAAGTTGAAGCGTTGATTTCGAAAAGGTAATCTAGGAATTACACTTATGATACTCGACCCGTTTTGGCTGATTCACACTACACACGTTGAGTTTTAGGAAGGATGTGCCTTGAGTATTTACTTAGCTAAACATTTTACACATTCTAGCTTGTATTTCTGAAAATATTTTCTCATGTGATGGACTGTACGATTATTCTACGTCTAATAAGAGATTGACTGCATTTCAATAAATTTTTGCAAATAAGAATTTTGTGGGTATATTCCCTTCAAACCCTCACGAGACACAACTCGTCCTGTAGGCCAACCTATAGGTTTAAAGGCTTGTTGGACATGCTAAGTGCAATCGCAAGTGCCCGCAAAAGTGGTACAGTTTTGGTTACTTATCATTCTCTTTCTCTCTATCTTATTGCTCGAGAACTAGCAACGCTCTGTTTGGGGGTGGTGTGATAAGCACCCAAAACTGTACAATTTATACCCCAAATAGATGTACTTTAGTTGCTAATTCTCGACAATATGAGTCTTATGTCCTTAAATGTTAATTATGCAAGCTTAATTGTGCGTTGCAGAGTTCAAGCGTTTAAATCAAAGTAATTGTGCGCAAAATGGAGCTAATTCCCTCTCCCGTACCCTAACCCGAGCCTAAACCTAGCTCAAACTTACCCCAAGCCTGTGTGTGTTTTGTTTGTGTCATTTTATTATTTTTTAGATTTTTAGTTTGAGTCATTTCTATTTCTAGGATTTATTTTAGAATTATTTAGTATTTTCTAGGTTTTATTTTCTATTATTCTATTTTATTTTATTTTGATTTTTCATATTTTATTAGGATTAGTTTTAGGAGTTTATTTTTAGTTTATTAGATTTTATATTTTTTTAGAACTTTAGTTTTCATTTAGATTTTAAGTTTTTATTTCTTTTGTTTTATATTAGTTTTTATAAGTTTAGAATTTTATTTCTTTTTTAGTTTTAATATTTTTATTTTTATTTTTTTTAGTCTGTTTTATTTTTAAGTTAGATTTTATTTTTTTATTTTATTAATTTTTGGTTGAGTTTTTATTATTTTAGTTGGGTCCAAATTCAACACACACATCACCTAAGTCACTCACAACTTGTCCTACACCTAAACACACCCAACCAACACTCACCCTCACCCACCATATTTTCCTACACCCTACTACATCTAATCCTCACCACACTCATCTTCAACCTCCATCCCCAACAAACTTTCTCTCTCCTACTCCATTACCAAACAACCCAACACCCTCTCTCTTCCCCCATTAACAAACCAGCCTTACCCCTCTCTCTCCTCGCGATTTTCTACCCCTTAAACCCCATGGCAACCACCCAAGTGCTCCCTTATACCACCAGCAGATCCGCCGGCAATAGCCCCAAACCGTCAGCAATAACTGACTCCGTCGTCCCTTTACCCCTTGCACCCGGCGTCATCTCCGACCTCTATCTCCCCATCCAACACCGATCCACCCGTCGGCGACCTCCTATACACGAAAATGCCGGCGAAGGCCGAACCTTGCGCCGACCTCCCTCAAGCCCGCCATCACCGACCACCTCCGGCCAATCCAACCCTTTTCAATCCAAATCTCAAACCAAAATGACAAACCCATTTCCTCCCATGTCCATACCCACAACCCATTTCAACTCCCAAACCAAAGACGATTTTTCTTACCTGCAAATCCCAAACCAAGCGAAAATAATAACCCACTTGTGCCTACTTAAACCTTTATGTCCCAATACCCATTATATCCCCAACTACCTAACTTTAAGTCATTTCCAAAAATACCCATAAATCATATCATATTTTTATCTTCCAACTCCCACACCCATATACCTTCCTTACCTCACACACTTGCCATGCACATGTGCACTTCCATTACCCAATTTACCCCCATGTGCACACTCCCCATGCTCTTGCATCTTAATTCTTCCAAAAATGCCCCCATGCTCCATGCCTACTATAAATTTAAGAAGAAGACCCCATTTGAAAGAGAGCTTAGAGATAGGAAAATTCTAGAGAGAGAATTGTAGGGAAAAACACCATTTGTAAATAGTTTTTGTTTTATTCTTTTTTATATTTTTAGATATTTGAAAGGATAAGTATTGATTGAGATTTAATTGAGTGTTGATTTTAATTTCATATTACTTGGATTCTCAATTGGAGGGTTATATGCTTCTCATTCAAGGATTGAAGTTTATTGAATTCGAGAGATTGGTTTGATTATTCTTCTCTCTACTCTTTTATACTAAATGCCTATTGAATATTTGTTTATTATGTTTAATACCATGTTAGGCTAAATCCCCTTTCAAGGGGTGGGGTAAAACCCTTATTTTATGTTATTTATTTCAATTAGTTTAATTACTTGAAAAGTCCCTTTGAATGTTAATTTTGATCCCTCACCCTTAGATTTACCCCTCGAGAGAGGGCAAATGATTTTCGAGAGAAAAATGAAATTCTAATAATAATACCCATTTTAGATTCGAACTAGAGATAGGGGTTTCTTAAGTGGGGTATTATTACTTGAATTTCAACTCTAAATTTATTTTATAAGATTGACATAAATTCTAATTGATCAATCCTAGCGGGTGATTAATTAAAAGGAGTGTGGATCTATTTTTCTAGATTTGTGGGGTGTTAAAATTAACTTTCTAAAAGATTACTATTATAATTACACTTGCAGCAAGAGTTGGTTTGTAATTTTTATATTAATTTGGGAGAATTCAAATAATTATATTAATTAATTAGAATAACTAAAATTTGTGGTGTAAACCCACTCCTTGATTGTTCTCACAATTATTTACCTCACTTTATCTTTTATTTTAGTGTTAGAATTTGTTTTCATTTTAGTCACTTTCTAGTTAGTTATTTTCATCTTAGTTTAGTTTAGTTTAAAACCTCACCTCACCCTATTGTTTTAATATTGAAAAAGCTAAAAAAATTAGAAAAGTGAAAAAGCACAAAGAGAAAATAAAAAGTGAATTACAATTGAATTTGTCTCTAGCTTACTCCCTAGGAAGTGGATTGATACCCTTACTTACCTCTACACTTTTGAGTTGTTATATTTGTAGGTATTGTGAGGTTTTGATTAGAAGGAGCTTGTACAACAACGACAAAAATATACTGAGAAGTTCTTTCTATCAAACAATATCCTGCCTCATCTCTCCTTGAGACAATAATACGCCTTGACCTAGACATCAAATCTCTAAGATCACCAACGGGGACGAGCCTTTCGAAGCTTAGCCGATCAAAAGCTGAGCCCCTTAGTTGTGCATCTTGACACGACCTCATGTTATGCCCTCTGCTGACCTGAACAGGGCGTACAGTGTTACCTAATATTTTATATGACTCCCAGTATTCGAGTTATATATCCTCGACCTCATAGTCATCGTACTGATCCTCTGGGCAGGGTTGACCTTGCCTCCCCAATCGTAAATGCCTAGGGTCTGCGACATCCCTCCGCCATTGATGCGGTATCAACTCCTTGTAATGTGCCTGGGGGGGTTCCATGAAGTATGGATGATGATCCATGGCAATCGGAGTATTCATATCCGGTATTACCCCAGCGGGTTTCATCAATACATTTTGGTTGAAGGCAGCCAGTTGCTCCTGCATCGCCTATTGTCTAGTGAAGAATGACTTCAATACCACCTCCACCTCAGCCATTTATGATTGAAGAGGTGCGTGGCTAGATCAAGGACCACCAGTTGGAGGTGGAAATTTTGATGCCATGTTTCAAACATGGTGGATGTGTTGTAGACTAAAGAACGAAAGCTTAGAAGCTCAACAAGAGCTCTTCCAATGGTGAAACAGCTCCATAAGAGGGAATGACTGGCTCACCACCCGAGACTCCGATGACTATAATTTAAAACAGGTAAGAGATTACAATCCTCATTCCCATAGACGATACCAGACTGATGATACCGAAAGTGGTATCACCAAATCAAAATGATGAATAAGATCACACTAGATTAATAATGGCGTAAATATAGAAATATAATAATAGAAAAAGAGATGAGGCAAAGAGTAAGTGGACACCAGAATTAAGTGGTTCAAGCTATTGAAGGCCTACATCCACTATGCAAGTGTGTGAAGTCCACTAATACAGGCTTTATTGGCCTTAAGATACATGCACTCAAGCTTTCTCTCTCTAACAGTAAGTTTGACAGAGTTTCAGTAGGGTTTTCAATATGTCTCTTTTTACAATGTATAGTGCTTGGGGGGTGTAATGCACCGCAAAGCATGTAATCAGCATGTGCATAGGGAGGCTCCAAATAATAGGTTGACACTTGTCCCTCATACATGTAGCTAATCATGATGTAATATTCCCTCACGTGAGGGGATAATCTTGTCGTAACAGACTTGTCAATGTGGGATTTGCCATCTTATAACCTTGTACTGCTCGTACTATAGATGTTGTCTGCTGAGGTCCAGGTCTGGACGAGTACAAAACTCTAACATAGACTTATTTGATATTCTGGCGGAAGTGAAGTCTCGGTTGAACACATTTGGATGAGATGTGCCTATACTGATGAAATGTTGAACCGGAGTCTCAACTCATGAGATAGACGAGGCCGAACCTATTCCTGACGAGCCTTAAGTAATCTAGGTGAGATCTTTGGGAACTCGGCCATGGACATTGTTGACTCTCGTCTTAGGATGAGGTCACACTCAGTCATATCATTCATTTAGAGATTTAGCTATTTTAAGATATTGAAGTTAGGTTACAATTCATTATGGATTATACCTTTTGTTGTGTTTCTTATCATAAATTAAGGAGAGAGAGTTTGATTAGAAATTGTAAGAGTTTATCCTTTGCAATGAATAGAAAAAAATTATAACAAATAACAAAGCATGATATGCCAAAAGAAATTTCTCCTTCATTCATATACTTAAAAAAAAGTTATAAGTATGGGAGATATCTCCCAAGAATTACATATGAGAAATGGAAAATTACAGCACAAAAATATCTCAACCTAAGAGAAACCAAAGATCAAGAGAGGAAAATAAATCCCTAGACAAGACCAAAGAAGCTTCTAGGCATGTTTATTGGTCTGCGATGGATCCTTCAAGATTGATCCAGACTTGGGAATGATGAATGATTAGAGCTTCACGTTCCTTCATAGCCTTGTCCAAAGTTTCTTCGGCAGCTTCAACCTTTTGGTCAACTGTTGCCATCAAAGATAACAAATCCACTAAAATAGCTTCCTCAGCTCGTTGGGCCTCCATATGCTTCTAATAAAGTTCCCTTTGGCACTTCAACGGAGCAGTCTTCAAAATTTTCAGGTGATTGATCAGCCAACTGAATTGGAAGCCATCTTTGCCTAACTCCCTCAAGTTGCCCAAGTATTGATTAATGAGGGGCTTGGAGATACTTGAGGTTTGAGTATTAACGAACTCATAAATAACGGTTGCCATAACCTGAGCTTATAACCCATCATCATCATGTTTGATATAAGGCAATCAAAGGTAAATGTATGTGGGTAAGGGGTAGCCAATTTTTCAATGATAGATCTGTGGCATGCAGAGAATGGAGGAAAATGTTGAAGGGCCTGAAGGAAGAATTCATGAGGAGACATATTAGGTAGAGAAACCTCATAATCGAATTCATTGTTAGCTTGAACGTCAATGGTTAAACCACGATCATTGTGAATTGACTCGTCCAGAGAGGCAAGTTCCTAATGTGGTGAGACAAAAGCCGAAGGACGATGCTGAGTTTGCCCTTCAACAGGTGTGGGCTCCCTCATGATCTGAAATGTGATACAGAAGAATGAGTTTGTGACATAAAATTCAACAAGTGTGTTTTCATTGTTAAGTCACCTCATAGGTGTGAGTTTGTAAAAATCTTAATAAGTGTGTTTTCATTATTAAGTCACCTCATAGTTATGAGTTTGCGAAAATCTTAACAAGTGTGTTTTTATTGTTAAGTTACCTCTTAGGCGTGAGTTTGCAAAAAAAAGATTAACAAGTGTGTTTTCATTGTTAAGTCCCATCATAGGTGGGAGTTAGCGAAAAACCTTAACAAGTGTATTTTTGTTATTAAGTCACCTCATATGTGTGAGTTTGTGAAAAACCTTAACAAGTGTATTTTCATTATTAAGTCACCTCATAGGTCTGAGTTTGTGAAAAATCTTAACAAGTGATTTTCTTTGTTAAGTCACCTCATAGGTGGGAGTTTTTTAAAAAAAAACTTAACAAGTGATGAAAATGCAGAAGTTACCTCAATAATAGGAATAGAAGATAAAGGAGTTGTAACTTCAACACCCCTAAGGGCTTCAGCTAAACCACTAGAGGGAGGAACCTCAGTCCTTTGAGAAGCAGCTTCCCCACAAAAAGGCACAAATGCTAAAATGGGGGGAGGCTCCATCGAAGTCTATTGAGCCTTAAATATATCAACCAACGATGATAAAGGCACCTTGGGATGGGAAGATGGCACCACAGTAGTTTTAGCGACCCGTGGAACCTCAGAGGGGAAAGATGAAGAAACTACAGCTTTAGACATTCGTGATACCTCTGGCATTGAAAAACGATGAACTCCCTGAGAAGGCTGTAAATAATCAAGAAGTGTTAAACATATAGAGACACCACATCAGTTGGGAGAAAATATACTAGAAAAAGGGTTTTATCGCTGAAGCTATAGAGAAAGGGACAAATCTAGAGATGGGTCTCTCCAGAGGAGCATAAAGTAGAGAATCCATAAGCGCAGTAGCCAAAAACGAAACAACAGCCTGATAAAAGAATGAAATATAACACTTATTAATGAAAAAATCCAGCGAGAAAGCATGTTCAAAGGAAGAAATAGTTACCTCTGAGGAACTTAATGATATGGGAATCACAACAAGGGGAAGTACCCGTGGGGGGGTGACCCAGAATAAGCAAGGGGAGTCTCTCTGCCTGAGAGGACGGCCTAATGGGTCCTTTGGACATCATCACCCTACGAGCACATCCTTTGCATGTCTCGATGGAGAACTTCATGAATATATGAGCCCCATCATGGGAGAACGGGGAGGAGGTGCAACGGTCTTAGATAAACCAAACCTACTGCCCATAAAAGGAATCATAAGAGGAGAAATTGAGGGAGAAACTCCACCCAAATGACGTTCCTACAAAGACAAATACCATTATTTTTTACTAAATGTTGAAAATAAATATATACCAATATAGAAGTTATAAAGAATGAAATTAATTCACGATCTGAAGACGATTGGGCAGAAAGAATGATCGGAGAAGAAGGTGGTTACGAAACTGTAGAAGAAGATCAGACGGGTTTAGGGGCATCTTAAGGGCTATCCTCAATCTTAATAGGCCCAATGCTTGATGGAGGTGGAGAGATCCTAGGTCTTGAAGGACTAGCTATGGGCTCAATAATATAAGCATGTGTCTTCTGAGAGTTGGTACCCAATGTTTTCTGCCTTCCAAAAGGAGCACCAAGACCAGCCGTTACCTGTGAGCTATTCCATCGTGTGGTGACTTCCTTCATGGGATCTATGGGAATTGATGGAAAATAGACAAATGGTTAATAACAGGGGCTTGTTGCCAAAATTCGTGTTGAATCCATTCGAACTCAACACAACACTTTTATCGAATTTCCCCTTATATTTTTGCAGACACTTCAAGGGGAACAGAGGCAATTAGAAATGCATAAAAAGGAACTTAAGACTTTGACTTGGACTTAAATGAAGTCCCACTCTTTGTACTTTTTTCCTTTTTGGATGGGGTTGATAAGGCCCCTCGCTAGGAGCACCTTCGACAAGGGCACCTTAAGTAGGGGCAGGCTATTTTGGCAAGGGAGCTTTCTTGGCCTTTGGAGTAGTAGTAAAAACCAAAGAGAAATAAGGAGGTAACTTAATGAGAGGATCCTTAGGATTTCGACTAAGGGTAAACTCAGCTCCCACAACCGAATCACCTTTGAGACCTATTTCCAAAGGTGGAAAATTAAGAACAGGGGGTAGATAGGTGAACTTTGGAAAAAATCATGAATATTGTCTAGCTGAATTGGTGAATATTTCATCATAAAAAGAATAGTCACATCACCTTTCCTGGTTATTTTGGGGATAGTGGTTTGGACAGCAATTATCGAGCAAACAGATGAAGCAACTGAGGTGGTATAGAAAGAGAAGGCCTCAGAAAAAGTTTCCTTAGGATGAGATTCCTAAAAAATAGCATGAGGAGCCCCTTGATTATATCCAAATTGGTGAGAACATAGTTTTCAATTGTAGTGCTTCGAAATATATCCCCACTCGGTATAAGAACTCAAATAACTTCGAGTCAGAAGGAGCATAATAGCAAATGAGGGATCTTCTTGATAAGCTCCCCAGATTTAGCTTGAACCATTATAGCTTCATGGGTGAAGAATAACCAAGTCTAAGCAAAAGAATCCTCCCCATATGGCCTCATAATGAATAAACTAGGCTTATCAAATATGGAAAGAATATCCTTTCAACTTTGCTTCTTATGAAAGATAAATAAGAGATGGGGCTTGAGGGCATCATAAACTGCTATTTCGGGAAAATGCTCATAAAGAAAACCTGTTAGGATTATGCTGTTAACAAAATTAGCCAAATTGTAGTAGCCAAGAGAGAATTCCATGTCCAAATAGGTCCTATCCAACTAGGTATAGAGGGAACCCAAAGCCATTACTTCTAGAGGGAGGTTGAACCCCCTAGCCAATATAATGGAGATGTTGATGAGATCCCGAAAGGGCTAGTCATTGGGCTTAACAGGTAGTATAAAATGAGAAGGAATAACAAGTATGTATGCAATAAATTCTAAAGGTGTACCTTTTCCTTTACTAAAACTAGAATAACCACATTTTTCAAAAGAAGATTGAAAGAAATAGCTGATAAGGGGACAAATGTAGCTTTGTTAGAAGACCCCATGTAGCTTTGACAGATCTGATCCAACTTCTTATGGGAAAGTAGCTTCTTTAATGTCCCAGGCCTCATCAGAGTGAGGTGAGGTACCTGTGGGCTCAATCCTAAACAACTCACAGACATCTTCCAATGTAACGGTGAATTCCCCCCACGCAGCTATGAACGTATGGGTCATAACGTTCCAGCATGACACCGATGCATGGAGGATGGAATTGTACGTAGATAGAGTGAACTCACCAAATCAGGTGGCCCGATGAAGCCTAACCATGGTAAGATAATCTACGTAAGTTGACTGCATATAACTGTTCCAGGTAGCAAAGTGGGCCAGGTAACCTCCTGGCCCTTCGAAGTCAATTTAGGAGCTAAGGAAGTCACCTTGGTTAAGACATAAGTGCATTGTCCCCTCTAGAGGAAAGAAGCCCTAGTCTTTAACTAAATAGTTCTCATCACAGTGTTTAAGGGTCACACTTGGCATTAGCAGAGAAAGACTAGCACACAAACACAAAGCCACCACCCTTGCCATAAATAGAAGAGCGGTAATAGAAATGACATTGCTCTTAATATGCCACCACTAGAGTGGTCGCATCCAAGGATGTAGTAGGAGTAGGAGTAGGAGTAGCAGTGGAAGTGGAGGTAGTAGTGGTGGCTAGATCAACTAAAGCATCAGACGAAGAAGCCATTAAAGCTTGAGGTGAAGTAGTGTTGGTAAGAAGAAGGAGTAGGTTCAAAGTGACTGAGTATTGGCGATTGAGGGTGTCAAAGAGAAGAGGAAAAAAGAGAAAGCATGAGCAAGATTTTAACAATGGGGGAAGAAATTATTTTTCTCTCTAAAACTCTAGAGATGATGAAAATAAATGAAAGTTTAAGAGAGGAAAAATGGTTAAGTGTTTGAGTTATTAGACATTTGGAATTCAAATGGGCTATTGAGTTTCCCACTAAGGCATGTGCTTAGACGTCAATAATGATTACAAATGGATATGTGGCGCTTTAGGGAATGCTCTGACAGTTGAAAAGACAGCCTCACGGAATTAATGAGGTGATGATTGGGGAGGAGAGACGGTTACTTTCAAAAGAAGTAATTGTTTGGTGCTAATTTTTTTTGAAGTTATGAGAATCCCAAAAGTCCAAACAAAAAATGTTCCCTCCCTACAAGTTGAGATGATGGTAGAATGGGGAGAATCTTCGAAAAATATAAAAAGTCATGGGGAATAAGGTTAATCGAGAAATAGGTGCCAACTTTCACTCAAAGTTCAAAAAAGGTCATGATGTTCCCTCACCATAAGTTGGAACGCTGATAACTTTGGCCTAGGTACATCTGGGAGAATTTTCCTTTTTTGAGCAGCCATAACGATGTGGATTTAATTTAAGGATACTTAGGGGAGAATTTCAATAAGTATGAACAAGTACTAACGGTTGGAGTCTACTCACAGAAAAAAGTTCACGATGTTCCCTCGCCATACACCTATATATCAAAGAGCTTTGGCTCAAGTACATCGGGTAGAATTTTAATTTTTTTCTAACAGTAATAACAGTGCGAGGTCCAACATAGGTGAAAAATAGAGAATTGTTTCCCGCAATAATCAATAGTCCATTGGATTGAGAAATTTTCATGCATATATTTCTTGTGCTCATAAAAAATCTCCACACTAAGGGAAAATATAGGTGACTTGAAGGTAATATATGAGCTAGAGGGAGCCTCCTCGATTAATAAAAGACACTTAAGAGAAGGAATAAGCATGATTGTAGCGAGGCTAATCAGCAACGAAACTCAACGGAGTAGCTCAACGAGGCAGCTTAGTGAGGAAGCTCAACAAGGAAACTGGCTAAGAGAGCACATCCTTATCTTTCGTTTTACTTAGTCAAATTGTATCTTTTTAAATACATTAATTGTAATGATGTAACAATTTTCATATTGAGTGTTAGGTTAAAGGGTACTTGTGAAAGACCAAGCCTGACAGGGCTTGGAAGATCTTATATGCTCTATCGAATAGCCTCACCGTGGGAACTTTAGAGGGACTTGGTATGAAGGATTGAGAAGTAAGGCAGCGTCAAGGCTTGCCTCGACAATCCTTGATACACTTGGTAAAACACCAAGAGACCTTTTGCCATGGAGGCTTGCACAGAGTAACCTTGAGTTCCATCGTATAAATAGCTAAATAACCCTTTATGAAAGGTCACATCTACTTTGAGTGATTTCATTAGTCACCTACCCCCATCCTATCTAAACTAGAGTAAACTAATGTAGTATCGAGTCTGTCAGACGGTTTACTGAACTACCATTGCGGTGATAGTGCTCTGATGCACAATGGTTGGATAAAAGGCAAGTTTGGCATTTAATGAGTCTAACGTAAGGCATGATGCCCATCATGCATTTAATTTTTATGACTTAAAGTATGAGAGGAATGTCTTTCACATTAATTATCACTGATATATCTTGGGATGGGTGTGGGGCTATTTATTAGACTTAACCACTTATGTGCAGAAGGAGTTCTTCCTAGAGAGAGTAAATAAATTGAGAGAAAAAGAGTTATTGCAAACCAAAGTTTTATCAACCCACCATTGAAATTTATTGCAAAGATTTTGTTAGCTAACTAGAGAAATATCAGAGGTTGTTAGAGTGTTGGCTACCTTCCGAGGTGTAACTAGGGTGCTTACTTTTCTCTCCCTTTAAACGAGTTATTTCTAAGGCTCTTTTACCATTGTTTGAGTTATACATGCGATATTTATTGATCCAATTTTGGTGTTTATTATATACAATAATGTGTGCTCATTTTTTATTGTTAAGAGTATATGGGTTATCGTTTCCCACCATATCTATAGGGTTTAGCCTCTATTTGTAATACTATACTCCCAGGCTTAAAGGGGGACTCCCGTCTTACAAATCCCTACGATGGGAAAAACCTTTTATATCATCACTATTGAGAGTTTTGAATATAATCGACTTAAAAACACTTAGCTACATTAAGTTAGATGGGAAGAGTCTTCAAAATGCCAATAGATATGACTCGGCTCTAGTGTCTTCCATAAGTAGCAATCTACCCTCGGTATCAACCGAGAAACCTTCTTCCTTCTTTAGCAGTGGAACCTCATTCCACAATCTCAATAGTAGATAAAAGTCTCTGCAAAGTGATTTTAGCAAGAATCCTTCTTGTGATATGTAAACTGATCTTAAATCATTCTCGGGGGTGAGGAATATAATATTAGGTATTTGATCAAAAAAATTGAACTCAAAAGATGTTTTTGTTCTTCCAAAATAATTCTTCAAGTATCTGATCTTGTTCAACCTTTTTATAAGAAAAATTGACAAAAAGGAAAAACACAAAATATTTGGGATATATATCATTTTAAAAACAAAATTTTGTCTGGTCATTCGACTGAAACGGGATCTCATTAGAACGACTTCAAATGAGGATTTCGAATGATATTCCAAAGGACCAAGGAAAATACATCGTTCGATTATCGTTTAAACGATAGTTAGCCTCGTTCAAATGAGGAGTCATTTGTTTGGAAAAATTTTTAATAAAAAATTAAGTTCCTTTATGTATAAATAGACTCGTAAACAATAAGTAAACCCCATAAAATAAAAAGGACTTTTTATCAACCACGATCATAATCTTCAACTGTAATTGCTTAAAGGAACATATCATCCAAATCTTGATGGTGTTCAATCGAGTCTTCGAGTACTGAGAGTCGTGACAGTGATGTCTTCAGGTTTCATGTTTGTGTAATGGGATACTCCAAACCAAAATAAAATAAAATACGAGTAATCATAAAACATGCTCTTACACTCATCAATGTGAGGTGTACTCTATGTACTAACATAACTGGCCATGAATATGGTTAAGTTACGTCCATGCGGTGGTTCTTCCTTGGAATCAATAGACTCGACATCTCTATCACTAAGTGTGGCATTGAAGGCAGCTTTGGCTTTTCTTGTCTCTTTATCCCTATAGCACACTAGTGAGCTTTGTGAACCTTACCCTTGCACTCATAGCATCCTCATATTTCTTAGCCTATTCTCCTGTTGATTTTTCAAAACTTTTCTTCCCCGATTTAAACTTTTTAACTCTCTCAAAAAATTTGTTTTCCTTGGAAGTATTTTCTTTTCTTATCTCCAAAAAAATTCTGAAATTCTTTGCAAAAAGGGCAAGATCGTCTTGTCAAAATCATATTCGGAGTCAAACAAGACCTCCACTTTCTTTTTAGTTTGGGCCTTTAAAGCAATCCTTTTTCCTTTGGTTTAATAGTTTTGGGAAACATGTCGATCTCATAAGTTTAAAGGTCTCCTATGAGTTCTTCTAACCTACGCGTATTTCAAATTTCAAATATATTAAGAACATTAACCTTAGGAATAAAGAGGGACAGAAGGGATCTCAAAATGTTTTTCACAATGCGCGTCTTAGGAATTCTCTCACCTAAGTTATAACTAGAGTTAAAGATATTAGACAACTGTGCATATAATTTAATAAGCACACATAAATTCAAATTTTAACCAAATTTTATCTTGATTAACAATTAGGTGTTCATGCAATATAATTTCCAAATTAATTATGTCAAACCACGCAAATAATCAAACCAAACAAACACACAAAGAAGATTGAGGAAAAATCTATTTTCGGCAAAACCTAGATTTTGGCACTATTAAGAAATTGACAGTCTCAATGACTTACGGACTACTTAGAGTTCCACTAAGTATAAGACATAGTCTTCAATTCTTCAACACTTATGGCACAATACATTACCATCCACGAAAAGCGATCTTCTCACGATATTCACCGATCAGCCTCAGGATGCATGACTATTTCTTCTTCAATAATAAAGCCTCGGCTCCACAGATCAGAAGTACAGTGAACTCTTCAAGGGTTTGATGAAAGTGTATAGAGAGTTGGTCTTGAGAAATCTCAAAAAATCATATATCGGATGAATGATTTGGAAAAGAAAAGTGTTTTCTAAAACATAAAGATGAGATATTTTGAATCAGATATTGGGAATTCATTTTTACCAAAATTCTTCAGAAAAACTAAACAAAACCCGTTTTTATAGGGAAAAAAACACAAATTTCTAGGTGGTAATATCGTTTGAATAAAAATGGCATCTTTTTCGAATGAAAATACTAGTTTCATTATAACGAGATCAATTACCGTTCGAACAACAAGACATTCTCTTTCGATCAAGCTTCTAACGACCTTTCAACCACTTTGGGTTTATTAAACGAAGTATTCTCATTTGATGGTTGTTTGAATCTCGTTCTAACAAAAAAGAACTAACGTTCTAACGAGATCTACATCTCGTTTAAATGAGAATAAACAAATTTATTTTTGAAATCCATTTTTAAAAAATGCATCGATTAAAAAAATTAAACAACCTAGAATATAATTTGATTAAAAAATAAAAATTAAAAGTCATATACCTCCATAAATTGTTGGTGAGAAATGTGGAAATGGTCATTACACCAAAATACTAATTTTGTGACTGCCTTCTTATAACTTCTAATGGGTTGACAAACTTTATCACTACCAGTAGTAGTCATGAAATTATTTCTAACTGCCATTAGGAGTGATAAAATCTTTGGGTAATGAAAATTTTGAGTTAATTAGTTTGTCACTGCTAATGACAGTTACAAATCTTTCCATATAAATAATTTAGGACTTCTATAAGCAGTCACAAATTTATAACTATCATAAGGAATCATAAATTTATCGGTAGGATTAAGTTATGAATTTTAAGAGCACGCACAAAACTATAACTACGATGAGCACTCATAAATTTTGGCCTAAATCTAAATTTGTGACTGCTTTAGCAGTCATAAATTTATAATTTATCGTAGAAGTCATAAATTTTGGCCTAAGACTTAATTTGTGACTGTTATTAGTGGTCACAAAAATTTTGGCCTAGGTTTAATTTCCTTCTTCTCTCCTTTCTGCTCTTCAACTTCCGCTCATCTCTCTTCACTATTACACTCTGCTCCTCTCACAACCTAAGACTTATTCGGTTTACTCTGTTCATCTCTTCACTGGTATTAGGGCTTCACCCTCTCCCTCCATAATTGTTGTAAGTGTTTTCATAAATCTTATTTATCTTGTTTTCATAGATTTCACAACTGTTGTAAGTGTTTTACCATGTATACTTAATTTTGACCGCTCAACGCTTCTGGTCGATTGCCTTGTATATTTCAAAATGTTTTGGGATCATCACCTTCTAGAGGTATCAACGCATCTGATTAAGTCCCTTGTATCTATTTAAATAAGACATCATGGCTTTTAGAATGTGGAGTTGGTGAAAATTTTTGGATTGTTGTTGGTGTTGATTATATCGCAACTATAAAGTTAGTAAATATATAATATACTCTAAAATATTGTTTTATTTGTGACTAAATATTTATAATAATTGGAATGATTAATTTATTATTGTTGTTGTTCTCCTTGTAGAACAATAAGAAATGAAAATAGTTACAAGAGGTATTGTCGCTTAACCTTAGGCTACATAAAACTAAAATTATTAGGTTTATGTTATCCTTTATATGTAGTTATTAAAGGTATTTCTAATTAATTAGTATCATGCTTCTTATTAAAGAATAATTGGGGTTTAATTGATGTTGATTTTGTTTATTTTCTTCATATTTATGTGGCATATTATTTGGATTGGCTTGGTGATTATATATATATATATATATGGAAAGGATCGAGTGAGGTCCCAGTTTGAGGACCCCGAATGAGGACCATTTTTTTTAAAATAGTAAAAAAAATATTTTTGGGCTGATTTTTTTTTTATGATTTTTAAACATTTCAATAGGATCATAAAAAAATAATTAGCTTAAAATGATTTTTTTTGCTATTTTAAAAAAATAATCAAACTTTGTCAATTTTTAAGTTGTTAAAAACTGACAAAGTTTGACCGATTTTTTTAAAACAGTAAAAAAATTGATTCTGACTTGATTTTTTTCTATATGGCCCTACTAAAATATTTAAAAACTATATAAAAAAAATTAGCTCGAAACTATTTTTTTTACTATTTTATCAAATTTGGTCTGCGCCAACGGTATGCAAATAGAGGTCCTCATGAGATCATCTATGTCTCTCTCTCTCTCTCTCTCTCTCTCTCTCTCTCTCTATATATATATATATATATATATATATATATATATATATATATATATATATATATATATATATATATATATATAGTTTTACGTTTTATAAACAATTTTTCTTTTTATAAAAAAAAAGTTTTTTTATTGAAAATATAATTATTTGTTTTTATTAAATGTATTTGTTTTAATTGTAGGTGAAAAAATATAACATTTAAATTATAAAAACATAAGGGCAAAAATATCATTTGTCACCCAATGGGTGTGGGGGAACATGGGAGGGGTTTGGAGATATGCCCTCACTATATATATATCCATAATACAAATGTGTATATATATATATATATATATATATATATATATATAATGATATTACATGCATAATTCACAATAAAATTATGTACATACATGAATTGATAATATTTTTTAATACATATATACTATATGAATATTTTATATTATTCCATACATTAATAATACATGTGTAAAACTATATATAAGTATCATGTATCTTATATACAGTTTTATCAATTGATCAAATGTATAGTTTTATAGTTTTATACATTTGATCAGTTGATAAAACTATATATAAGATACATGATACTTATATATAGTTTTATACATGTGTTATTAATGTATGGAATAATATAAAATATACATATACTACATATCTATTAAAATATATTATCAATTCATGTATGTATATAATTTTATTATGAAGTATACATGCAATATATATATATAGTTAAACTCCTCAACATACCTCATTAAATATACATAAAAATACATGATATTAAATGTACATGTATATTATTTATGATGTATGTGTATATGTATACATTCATGTATCATGTATGTATGAAAGTTTTATGTATGTGTTTATATATATACACACATGTATATATAATATAAATATACATGTTTGCGAATTTTGTCAAATTTTTAAAAAAATATATTTAAAAACAAGTTTACCAAACGCACACCAATAATTATAAATACAAAAAATTGAATTTAAAAACTGCATTTTGAGTTTTCAGAATACAGAACCAAAGAGGCCCTCGGTGTTTAAAAACAAGTTGCCAAACACAATTTTTTATCAGAATTGTATTTAAACGTAGAAAACAGAATTATAGTTGCAAACCAAACAGGCCATTAACTTCTTTATGTCTTAACTCATAACTTTTTTTGGTATACAGATACACATACACGCACACGCATGCATTTATACATATATATATATATATATATATATATATATATATATATATATGGAGAGAGAGAGAGAGAGAGAGAGACCCTCTTATAAGGACTTCTTATGGTGCAGACCCCAATACATACCATTTTTTTAAAATAGTAAATAAATAATTTTGAATGAAACTTCATGGATATGATGTCCACAGTGAGAAGATCATCTCCAAAAAAAAATCCTCAAAAAATTCGATAAAAAAAAACGTTGAGATGAGGTGATATGTTAAAAATGGTATAAATATGCATTTTGACAATCGAAATTTTAGTGATCATCTCATCCACTTTTCAATTGAATTTTTTTATTAAACTTCATGGATATGATATCGACAGTGAGAAGATCATATCCATAAAGTTTCATCAAAACATTCAACCAATCAAGTGGTTGGCACCGACCTAAAATTTCAACGGTCGAAAATGCATATTTATATCATTTTTTTACATATCGCCTCATCTCAACAGTTTTTTTATTGATTGTTTTTATGAAAAAAAAATGGAGAATATCTTCTCATCATGGAGATAATATCCATGAAGTTTCATCAAAAAATTCATTTTTTTACTATTTTAAAAAAATTGTGTACCGTGATTTACACCATAAGGAGTCCTTACAGGAGACTTTGTGTGTGTGTGTGTGTGTGTGTGTGTGTAAACACATGATTAATCTTATTTTAACCCATTACTATAAATGTTTTAGTTCATTTAATGTCACGAAATGAAGATGACCCTCCTGCCCCCTCTTTCATAATCATAGTGGTATTATTTCACAAATTGTACACATTTAAGGCATTATCGTTCTTCCCCCACAAATGTATATTTACATATTTTTGGTTGACATACCTAGGATGCTAAAGATGACATACTTATTGGAGTATCTACTTCAGACAAAAAAAACTATCCCTGCCCTCTCATCTCCTAGTTCTAGGCCAGAATATTTCAAAGGTAGGCCATGTGTTTCCTTTCAAGTACATATATGGTGGGGTTTTAAGGAGAGTTGGTCATTTGAAGATTTTTCGTTCTCTCAGATTTCTTGATGCGGATGATGGGTCTATTTCCACTTTGAACAATTTAAGGAAGTTAACATGGGATCACAGTATCCTAGTTATCTCAATCACTGATCTAATCAGGTGAGTTCTTAAATAGTATGTAATTTAATTTCGATCAAAAATAATATCAAAAATAATAAATAAAGGTTTAGTGAAATACCATAGTTGAATTGTATGAGTTCTATTGATTTTGAGTTCAATTATAATGGGGATTTGGCAATGTATGTAACATTGAACAAATTTATGATATATATGTGTATTGTTTCAACATTCCAATTTCTTACTTTCTAACATTACCAATTTCTAGCACTGCAACTATGTTTCTATTTTTGTCTCTAACATTGCCAACATTGTTAAATATTGTTAAATTACTAAGTACCAGGAAATGTATATTCTATTTAACTCATAATTTTGAATGATAACAAGGTAAATCAACATGTTAGGAACTCTCGCCATCTAACAATAGAGGGATTGAAGGGACAATAAAAAGTCTTATCCATGCAGAGGGCAAGAGGAGGCGAAAAAAGGCCCAAAGAACCAAATTCGCTCACCTCCCCCTCACAACCACTCCTAAACTCTCCAAAGGAAACCTAAAATAACCACCAACAGTGGACAAAAAACTAAAAGTTCACCGAAAAAACTAACAGAAATAGAAAACCACTAAAAAGCTTATAATCTTGAGGAGAAATAAAAATGAAGGTTACCTGAGCAAAAGAGGAAGCTTGGGATGAAGAAAAATAGAGGAAACACGCTTGGAATGAACTACTAGGAGGATATAAGTGAGAACAAGAAGATGCACAGTTACAGAGATTGGGCGATAATTACTTTGTGAAGACGAAAGATAAATGTTTAGATTTTTTGGTACTTAAACCAAGTAATCACTACGCACGAGAAATGAGGAGCCAAGTCATTACTTAACACAACTTACTCGGCCTGTCGCCTCCCCATTTTGGCAAACACTACAACCCATATACCTATTGACTAGTGTCAAGTTCACATCACTCCACCCATAGATATTGAAATGAAAGTTATACACTCGACAAAATAGGTTAGCGACTTGAACAACCTCAAATGACTAAAGAGACACATGGGGGTCATCCAATTATATCCTTCAGCCTTCCATTCACATTGAAGACTGGGGTCTAGGGGTGATTGATATACCCAAGTATGACCTCCTCCCAAGATAGGATCAACTCAGCCAAGGCTGACCTTGGCAAACCATCCAATTGGATATATAGCGACTCGGTTAAGGTCCCATCACAAGGGGCCTCATCCTTGGACCTAACTCATTCACACGATATGATCAGTGACCTCAATTCTATATTCCCTCAACCTCTTCCATGTCATGGAGGCCTAGGAATCTGTGCAAACTCGGCTCAGCACGCCAACGACCATTCTATCAGAAGATTGACCTGATGGCTTGGCCTCGGCCTGGACTAGTATGGCTGGCAGAGCATATGATATGGAGCACGCATGGGTTATGGCTCAGTAGCCCACATGGAAAACCGTTAAAATAAGATTTCCCCCTCACGTGAGGGAATATTTCATCATCATGACATATATGTGTTAAGGACAGGTGGTTGATTCTCATTGGTTGCCTTATCTTGCACATGCATATATTACATGCTTAGGGGTACATTGTGCACCCCAAACACTATAGATACTTATCTTCATCCCCAGTGGAAAGGATCCAAAATTGTAAACCCTAGCCAAACTCTATTTAATTTACATGAGAGAGAGAGAGAGAGAGCTTGAGAGTTGTACAACCAAGGCCATTAGAGCCGCATTTACATACTAAAAACGACACTCGTCTTCACAGTTGAGTAGGATAATATAGCTGAACCATTTACATACTTTTGTTCTTCCTCTTATCCTCATCACCTTCTTCATTACACAAATTGTTCATCATCTCCATTTTGCACATTCATAGCTTCACTAGATTCAACTCTACAAATTTAAGTCTTAGTACCATTCACGGTATCATTAGTTCATTTTGTACTTGGTGCCCAAGAAGGGTTTGTTTGATGTTGAATTAAGTTTAAACAAGTTTTATTTGTACCAAACATTTGGAATCTCATAAATATAAATGAAATGTTATCGATTTTTTTTAGACTTATTACATGTTCACGACATTTCATCCACTTTTTATTTTAGTTTATTTTTATTTATTCTACTCTCATCATTTCATCATTTTGTGAAAATATAAAGATATTTGTAATAGATCTTACCACATTTAACAAATTAAACCTTTGTAACTACTAATAGCAGTTACAAATTTATCACTGTTGCCAATTTTGTAACTGCTGTGAGCGGTTATAAATATTAAATTTGTAACTGCTAACATCGGTTATAAATATTAGATTCAAAACTGCTGATAGCAGTTACAAAATATTAGATTCGTAACTATTGAAAGCAGTTAAAAATTGGCTCACCGTGTCATAACCCCCATAGGGGTTATAAAAATTTATGACTGCTATTAGGAGTGACAATTATCGTTTTGTGACCCCCAAAATCGTGATGGGAAAGTGAAGTTACAAAGGTCATTTGTAACTGCTAATGGAAGTTACAAGTCTCCTTTTTTAGGTCTAGTGGGTGCTCGGCCACTAACATGTCTTCCAATGATATGTGGAGTCAAATTCGGATGTTGTGCTTGATTTGAAACTCTGGTTTACAACGAGATACGCCAAAATAACAAAATGCCTAAGCTATGGTCAATCAATAATCTTCTAATTACCTTTCAATGACTTTGGCTATGTTAAACAGAGAACAACTCGTTAAATGCTCATTCGAAGCTTGTTCGAATAAAAATAGCATTTCATTCTAATAATATCTACATCTCATCCGAACGATATTAAAAAAAAAAATTCAATATTCGTTTTTTAAAAAATTACATCGTATAAAAGCAAACATCCCAGAATATAATTTAACTGAGAAATCAAATCCACAAGTTTGTATACCTCCATAAAAGTGTTTATGATGATTCCAACGTCGTGAATCTTATACACGATGCTAAGTCACTAACACTTCTTCAAATGATCATGGAGGCAAAAGAGGATTTAGTCTTCGATTTGTAACAACTTTTTGTAACGAGATAAGCCATAAGTCCCAATTTCATTAGAACAACTGTAGGAATTTATTTGAGTGAACACACTAGTTTTATTAGAACAACAGTAGGAATTCATTTGAATGAATAATGTATTCTCGTTCAAACGAGGAAATCAAACGACATTGTGGCAGAATTATATTTTCATAATTAAAATAAGTCAATCAAGATGATTAAACTGGGATTTCGGCTTGTAATCCTTGTCTATGTATAATTTACTTGATTGGTGTATTATATGTAATCATACCAGGTGTGTGTACTCATAAGATACCTACTAGATCAGATATCTAGATGGTACGCAATGGTGAGGGGAAGGGCATGGTTATAATTACTCCATACACTACTTAATGAACGCTCATGGTCTATCGAGTGAGATGTTTAGGCTGATCCTTTATAGTTTTGGGTATGGGACTATATGACTGGTGTAAAGGCCTAGTGAGTATTCCTGTTGAGATGATTAAATAGTAATAGGTGTGTCACGGCATATAACTATGCCTAGTATGTATGACCAATCCACGAAGGTGATAGGTTAGACCTTCGTTATATACAAGCTTATCATAGATCCCATTTATATGGTATGCATTTTGAACCATATTGCCTTATCATGATATTTATGTAGATACTTTTTCTGATATTCTGCAATGGTGAAGTCCAAAGTAATAAATATGGAATTTTTCCTAAAAGTCAATAATAATATTAAAGACTTAATCATGGGGAACACATGGTCTCGGGAGTAAACACGTTTAATATATAGGGTTATTTGGGTTGTGTTAAAAGATACTAATAGATTGGATGAAAATGTGTAGTCATATTATAATATAAAGTTAATTATATTGTTAAACTAATTAAACTTGTTGTTATCGTCTCCTATTAACATTTTTCAGGACATGTGCGTCTAGTGCAACCTCACCAATGATCCATACTTGATCTTTTTTTCACTGCAGATCTCATAGGATGCAGATGTTGAGATTGCATTCTCATACTCTATAGTCCTTTTTAGGTCTACATAGATTTTACTTTTGAATCGATTGATACTTTTTGTTGGTTTGGTATTAGAGATTGTATGGTTCATCACTTTTATGTGAAGTTACTTATATTTTCTTTGAGTTTTAACTTACACTCATGCTTAAAATGATGCTCAATTGTTTATACTATTGTATTATTGATTTTAGACATGATTAATATATTATTAAATTTTACGGGGTGTCACAATTGAGTTGGTTGGCCTAGGGTTTCCTAGACTTAGGGTGTCCCTAAATTGTATGGGTTTCTTTGCCCAAATTCGTTGCTTTCAAGATTAAACAGCCCCAAGCCTTTCCTTTTGCTAAAAATGACCCTTTATGCATGAGTATTGTTGGGTCAATAAGGTATTAGCACGTATTAGGGACTTGGATAAGGTTTTCCATTATTTTCTCGAGGAGAGGTAGTGTGACACTCTGCTTAATAAAATAACAGTAGGCCAACCCTCTACTAAAATAAACCGGAATCTCATTTGGCTCATTCTTAGCAACACCGTCGAAAATTCAATTAATTACTAACCACCTATTATTTAATCAAGTCGTGTGTCAATTTTAAACTTTAATTAAAGTACAGTAAATAAAACCACTCATCATAAACTATGACGGATAAATAATTAAATCCACAATCACATAAGTAAATTTGAATACTAAAATAAAATAAAACCATTAATTGAATAAACCATCGGTTTACAATCCAAACCAATAATCCATTAAAACTAAATTAAATAAAACTGAAATAAAAATTGACATTGGGCGACATGCCCGAATAATAACAGACTGAGTCCTATCTAGATACTGAAATACATAAAATGGCTACATAATCCTTGCAACACTCCACGGCTGTTGAAGCTCCGATGACCTGGAAATTATAATCATGCTTGGTGTCCCTGCGACTTGACACCAAAAAGGTTTTGAAAAATATTTTGATACGGATCAGAGAACAAAACCTTTTTAAAAATATTTAGCAAGTAATTAAAATGTATTAATAAATATGTGTACATTCATCCATATATAAACTGTTGTTAGACTCCCATGAGATAATACTCACCGCTCAACTATAGCGCACATCCTAGCAATGTTGCCCAACCTAACTAGTCTCATTGTCAAACTGAGTCTCATACACTACCCTGTGTCACGCGTATTTTATATAATTATCTTCCAAATCCTCTTATCAATTATAATTACTCAATTAATTTCAAATAACATTCAACAATTATAATTTATCGATTCATTTCAAATAACTTTCACTAGTTATTAATTTAATATTCACACTTTAATATCTCATGTCCGTATATATTTACTTCACATCTATATACGTATTTTCATATCACTTCAAGTATATATACATATATATAACTTACGATTTATGTATAACCTCATTCCCTTAGAGTAATAACTCACTGGATTCGAATCACTAGCATACTATCAAGCTCCAGGGTAAGTACACCTTTACCTGGGCAACTGGGTCGAAATCTCACCACCAAACTAAAAATATAAATGTAATCGGAGGTTGTCATAGTCATACATATGTGGGGCACAACCATACCACATTACCCCCACCAGACTCTAAACTCACACAGGGTGGTCAATGGACAGACCTATGAACCCAGGGGACCAAAACTACACCTGCTGGGATTTGCCAGGAGATATTGTCCACAGTGCGCAACCTCCATCGATAGCATATCTGCTAGACTAGGTATGTTTCATATATATATATATATATATACTAGGGTGAACCCGTGCCGATGGCATGACGATAAATTAATTACCATGTCACCAACAGTTCATATTCTGTACCGATGGCACTATCTTAATTATGTCCAGAGTTCAACACATCACAACCATATAATTCTATTATCATTAAAATTTAAGGAGTGAGAATATGATATTTCGAATAGACGTGAGTCCAAGGGAGATTGTTGGATTAAATGTTTAAACAATTAAAATAACACGATCATATATAATGACAACTTATAAAAAAACAAGTCTAAATTATAACAATTGAATACAATGGGTAACAGCGCAATCCACAATTGATCACTTGCATTCTTTACTATACTTTTTATTCTCGTAATTAATATTAACATATTAAAGTATACAATAATTTTTTTACAAATAATATAATCAAATAATTTGTATTACGACTTTGGCTAGAGACATATTACCCATGTCAGTGGTAGTGTCATAAATATATTTATAGTATTTTGTCTCGTTGCACACTAAATAAAAAGAATTAGTAATTAAAACAATAGTAGTCATCCCTTTTTTTTAATAATAGGTTTTAATCTTTTCAATTTTTTAAGGAAAAAATAAAAGTTGCACATCCTTTTTTTACCCCCATAATCTACGCATAAAGACTATTGACAGTTCAAAGAAAACAAAGCTCAACTTAACACCATAATATTTAGCAACCATTTCAAAATAAGAAATCATTAAACATCAAAGCTACTTTTTTTCCTCTATACCCACTGTTGGGACTGTGGAGAAATCTTTTCTTGATATCGTGTCACGTGATACCAAATATTATGGTCTTACATCTTCTGCCAAAAGGAAAAAAGGGTCTTTTTCTTCAGAATTACGTGGGTTACTCAATATACAACTTTTTGTGTTAATATAATACTTTCAAATAAATCAATATTCATAATTGAAAAAAAAAAATCAGATGATAAAGTAAACAAAACAATTTCTAATAGTCCACTAACAGAGAAAAAGTCATTTTCAACAACTCAACTATTTTCCTCGAGCCATGAGCTCAAAACTGGCAATGTTTATAATAACATATGAGTTGTCTAATCGTTGTCACCTCATTGAGCTTTTGATTGAAAATCAAATTATTGAAAATTGTTCCATTTTGAAACTGTATTTTCCTTTTTTTTCATTTTTTTTGTTAAGATACTATTATTTTGTTATAAACTATTTTTTTTATAAACTCCGTTTATTTTGTTACAAAATTAAATTTAAAAACTATTTTTTATTTGTGAAAAACCGTCTATTTCTAAATGTTAATATTCCTTAAAAAAATTTTTTTGTTGTTATAAATTGTTTTTATTGTGTTCTTGTTTTGTCAAAAACAGTTATTTTTGAAAAAAGAAATCCAAAAAATATGAAATGAAGTTTGAAGAAGTGACAGACCCTAATCTTAAACTAAAAATTTAAACCAAAACCCCTTTAATTTAATAGCCATGAAAATATATTAAAAAATAACTCGTGAAAAAAAACAATGAGATTCTTCACACCAAACATTTTGGCCAACGACGTAGTAAAAATAGTCCAAGCTCCTGTTTAAAAACTACATCGAACAATATTCAAAAACAACAATATTTATCGTCAAATCCAAGAAAAACTAAGGTAGGGTAACCGACAATATTTGTTGCCAAAAAAATGATTTTATCTTATAAATAGATTCAAAACATATCTACACACCACCCGAATTAACAAAAACAAACAAAATTAAAGAACTACAAAAAGGGGAAAAAAACCAAAAAAACTTAAATATTTAAATAGCCATAGAAACCTTCAAAATGGAAGAAACATAAACAAACCCATGTAAACTGTATAATCAACACCAAACTGTAGACCTGATGCATGTGGCTTCTTAGGCAAATTACCTGGAAAAAAAATAGTGAAAGCAATCAATCTCAAACCCATAACAAATAAAAAAAAATGGGCTAGGATTTATTCAACACAACAGAGGATTGTGAGAATCAAATCCAAACCCCCCAAAAAATTTGACAATCCATTGCGTTTGGTTTCTCTCGGCCGGTCTCATACGAATTGGTCAAAGGGTCGCTGGATAACCCTTGTTGGTCGACGACCATGTACAAAGATGACGCGATAAAAAATCCCTCCGATCTTCTCTTCTGCCACACCGACCAGCTCGCGATCCTCTCCAACCTAAATAGAAAACCGATCGATGACCCGAAGACACGTTCGCATCTCCCTTCAGGTCTTCTTTTCTGCGTGAAGTTATGTCTCCTCTCCATTTTTCTTTTCGGTGTGGAGTTTTAGATAACACAAACAGTAGATTCACGTGTTTTGTCTCTACTAATTGTGAACAACCAAGATCTGTAACTTTCTCAACCTAAAAAATCTTACCATATGGTGCCTCCACCGGGGGTGTTCACTGAGTTTGTGGCGGATGGGCCGTGAAGGGGTTAGGCTAGCTGGTGGTCGGAGGAGCACTCAGATCAAACCGAGTGGTGGAGAGGTCAAAACTGTAGGAGTTATGCGAGAGGGAGAGAGAGGAGGACGATGATTCAGTGGTGGATAGAAAGAACCTACTTTTCTTGATTCGTGTGATTAAGTGGCAAAGAGGCACAACCTTATCCGAATTTGTTGAGTGGATTTTTCATCTACTTTTCTTGAGCCGTGTACTGTACAGAAGACGGAGAAAGAAAGATTGAGGTAGTGGGTGAAATAAGCAATGCAGATTAAGTGTACCAAAGCAGTCTAGTCAGTTCACACGTGCCTTAATCCCAACCGTGAGTTGGGGGAGATCGAAACCCCTCAGATTTAATCCCAACCGCTAGTTGATAAAGACCAAATCCATTTAGTTTTGATCTCAGCCGTTAATTGGGGGAGACAAAAAACCCTCCTCCTTTATTATATAGATATATCTTGGTATATATATATATATATATATATATATATATACACAATACCCCAGCTAACATTGACCAACAGTTGAAGCACTAGCCTATACTCCTGAGTCCAAACCCTACTTCCAATTATTAAATAATCATTTATTTAATTAAATGATCCCTTTCAACAATATTTTGGATGCGTAACTATTCTCAACCCACTTGTGTCCCCTCTTTAACCGAATTTTCATCCTCATTTCATTATTTAATTTCCCGAGTATTATTCACCCCAAATACTCTAATTCCACCCTAAAAATATCACAAGCATTCCAAAGTCATTTATTATATTCCCAAGTAATTTTTTAGAAGTCCTAACTCACTTACATACATTCTAAAATATCCCGAAATTAAAAATCCACCAAAATAACCATTCTGGCATAAACATGGCAGCCAAATCGGTTCGTCTTGAGGGCAAACCGGTTCGCCCCTGCAGAGCAATTTTTCTTATTTCGAAATCCAACAAAGTTTTCTTAATCCAGTTCAAATATAAACCCAATTCCACCAATAATTTTCATTATCTATCAATGCTAAATATGATTCTACTCAATTTTCATATTTAAATCCCCATAAACAATATCAAAATCATGGGATTCACTACTTTAATTAAAAATTCTACTACTTCTTAATTATATCACAACTTTCACTAATATTCAATCTTTCACATTCAAGATTCAATCTTTCGATCTACATTAATATCAGATTTCATATGGATTCAATTACACTACATTATTCCCCAAAATCGCATATTCACATTTGAATCCCACCCAAAACAATTGTCACCAACTCTAATACGAATTGAATTGCAAACATCAAATACTTAGCAAGTTAGTCACCTGCCTTAAAGATTGTAGAGTATGAATTTTCCATCATTGATAATAATCCCATCCCATAAATCTTCCTAAATCTTCTCCCGATTGATCTTCTCTTAAGTCCCTTTGGTTTCCTCTTGAAAATTTTTGAGTATTCTTCTCTTTTCTCTCTAAATTCTCTCTTAGGCTTTTGGTATGATTAGGAAACCTCTTGATAACATAAAGTGGATAATCACTTAACCCTAACCTTTCATTAGATAATAATCCTAATCCCAGAATTAGGTTAACATGTATATTTAAAATGACCCGAATACCCTTATGTGGGCCCCATTTAATGTAAAACCTTCGAAACCCATTCACTACCCTTGGGTTTTAAATTTTAACTATTTTTACCTATTTATAATAAACCATGTACTCAAAATCACCATTCAAGTCACTCATTATCAATTTACCATCTTATTCCCAACATGAGCCCACTCGTTTGTCCCGAACAAGATACTATCAACCCGTTGATTTTACCTACTTACGACGTAATATAAAATAATACAATTTCATTAACTTATCACACAAGTAAATATAATAACACATAAATATTAATCCATTTCTCGATAATTAATATTTATTCACTTCATTTTATTTTTCAATTTAATTAAATTACTGTGACACGTGTAATTAAATATCCCCCAAAATACGGGGTGTTACATAATCTGCCTTACAAAGTAATTTTATCCTCAAAATTTGGATATGCCTGGTACTAAAAACTTTGGATCCTTACCTGCATGGCATCTGAGCGTGCTCAGAATCAAATCATGATAATATTATGGTGCTTCCATTATACACTCGCTATTGGTACCAGCCTGACTAAAGGCCTACTCGCTACGGCCTAGGAATAGCGACAAGTCTCTTCAATTCATTTTCTACTAATATACTCCATCATTCTTAAGGTCTCACTTACACGATGATATGTAAAATCTTTGTGAACCTGCTAAAAATGCTCTAATAAGGTGAGCATATACGCCACTGGCTCTATTGTCTCAACACTGAGGAAATGCCCCACTTTTATAGGTGCCAACTTCCCTTCTTTCCAAATCACAAAGATAAAAAATAATTTCTCATTAACTCAATCCTTTCCGACAAACTCTGTATCACGTCTGGCTCGAGAAGTTTGTTATCTCCCCACCCTTGACCAACTACAGGGTGGACAACAAGGTCTCCCACACCAAATCTCAAAAGTTACCTAGCCAAGGATAGACTTGTATGAGTTATTACATGCAACTCTACACACGGTAATTACTCCTCTAAATTACCTTACAATCCAAAATACGCATCCCTCGTATCTACCCACATCTTAGTCATATCTCTCCCGTCTACTCCTCGATCTATGGGTGATATATCTTATTCAAAACGACTTCGTCCCTCCTACCTCCTGATGATTCTATCAGAGGTGGGACTTAAGGATCTCATCCAGATTCACAACAATTGTTGGGCGGTGCCTTGTGATGATTAATTCCTATCTTAAATTAAATGTGGGTTACTTTACCCAATAGTGTAACTCACCAAAATTTACAATAATTGTTCCGTCTCGATTAACCAATTCCAATAACCGAATGGAAATCTTAACCGGTTCATGATATTGGTAACCCAATAATGAACTTCATTAATCTGTCTAACCATTCCGCCACTAGTATCACCAATGACTGCCAACTTTTGGATCATCGCCTCGAGAAACCTTTTTTCCCATCTACGAGTGGTGCACCTGGAAACACTTCACTGTGTCTAATTCCACACCAATTCCCACACTTAATATACCATGTCACCTAGTACCTTTTGCTCCTTTTATTGGTTACGCCAAAACCTGTGACCCATGCATCTGCTCCAAATTGTGCACTTCCTAGGTCCTTTTTTCCTGGAAGAAATCCACATCCTAATTATGCGCAAGACACCATCAACATTCAACTGTGTTAGGCTCCGCTCTATTCTCCAGAACTATTGGATCCTCTTACTTTTCCAATTCTACCTCTACTGCCTCCGAGGAATTTTATTACCACGTCCCCCTCATCCCGGACAATTTTGAAAATCAAACTAACCAGGGCGCCTATACACCATTTATCCCGTGTACATCTGTACAATCATCACATACGTAACATTTTTATCTCAACCTCAACCTCGCATGCTCGGTGCAGTTATACAGTAAGGTTATACCCAATTACCCAACAAATCAAAACTTGTTCATCCTCAAGATTGTCCACATATCCACTAGTGGTTTTATCATTCCTAATGCTTTTTACACCTTACTATTGTCCTTATATTGTATAATGTCTCGTAGCTCAAAGTGTTATCCACATACACGTGTAACAACAATAATGTTAACCACAGCCTTAGTTCCCAACACGTCTTTTAACTCTCGACACTCATTGGGGTTCATGAGTGGGACGTCTCAGAAGAGAAATACAAATAAGGAAACCCCCTGATACACTACTACCTAGGATTGACTATTATTAAGTTTCGTAAGGCTACAACATATAATCAGCACACCAAAAATCCTCTCCCTAGATGCATAAGTCTAATCATCACTCCCACATATCTAAAGGAGTCCCATAATATGGTGGTCACACTATCACTAAGTCCCCAGCGCTAAACCAATAACGAGATAAATATCTCTTCTTGGTGGTAAAGCCAATATCCCCTGAATCACATCAGTAAAGTCCCTACACACCAAGATCAAATATAACAAGACAACTATACCCTTTGAAGTCTCCTTTACAATATAGTATACATGTAGGCGCAACCCTCTTTCAGGTGAGACATTATAAAAACAACACATCCTTCCATGGAATAGCAAAAACCATAGCCTAACTATAATAGTCCATCATCTCTCAAACCATCGCTAACCAGTCCATACCCAGGACAACATAATTCTTGCATAACATTTCTCTATGAAACGAGCAAATATATAAAAACACATACTCTCAGTGTCCAAACTCACTCCCCTATAGATGGAACTAAAAAGATCCCTGCTACCCAATGATAATTATATACACATAGTAGTCATACTAATGATACATCCACTAAGCCCATCTCAGGCGTGAATCTAGTGCTAACCAAAATATTGTGATGCACCCATGTCCCGTAAAACTTACTCTATGTACTAAAGGATAAAAATTATGCCTTCAAATGCTAATGGAACTAGCTGTTTAAATGGTTCTTGGACTTAATACTCACGTCTAAATTGAACCAAAAACTATTGTAACAGTTGCCCTTGTTGGGAACTCTCCTCCTATCCCTTATCTCCCTTCGAATAAAATCGATGCGCGTGGTCCTGCTCTCCTACTGTAAACACTTTCTTGTGTAATCCCATGTCTCTATCACCACTATCCATGTCAAGGTTGCCTCCCTGGTAGGCTCGACCCTGATGGATGCCCCCGTTGTTCTTTTGGCTCAGCTGGACTTGTGGAACATATTGCTAATCCTGATGTTTTCGTCTGAAACCACCTTCACTTGGTAGAAATTCCCTTGATCTGAATCTTTGAAATGGGTCCCTCTACTGAGTATCCCCTCTATAGTTCCTCACTCGCACCACTCATATTCTGAATAGACTCTCCAATCTCTAGGATCCCTTCATATGGAAGCATTGATATTGATATTATAAAAATATGGCATTAATGACATCGGTAAAAGTTATTCAAGATGAATTTCCCCATAAGTGTTGCCAAATTCTACTCGTGAGTCCATCATCAAACTTAAGTACCCTTTTCTCCTCTGTATCCACCTTGTCGGGTATGAAGTTAGATAAAAAGTAAATTCTTACTCAGACCCGTCCACTGTCCGGTCCTCTTATGATAAGTCCTAAAAATTTCTTCCCATCTCTGTTTAAACAACAGATGATTAGCTACACCCAAAATTCCTCGATATTTATAGTATATCTTCCTCATATGTGGTAACCGACTCCCACCACTGCATTACTTATCAAATAAGCTTGAACATTGCCAAAAATTATTTCTGAGTGTCACTTCACTCCACCATACTAAAATGCCTTTAGATGTTCCCTTTCCATTGGCTAGTTAATACAATATCTGCATTCCCCAAAAACTCCGATGGGTGGCCCTTGTAAAAAACCCATATGCCTCTCCCATACTAATTGTACTGTATAAGTCTGAATTAGCCCCATCGTCTGCAATGGAAGTGCTTGGGGAAATTTCTACGCACCAATAGTAATCGTAACATGAGTTTCCTAAGCAATAATAGTGGTGACTGATGCTGCGGTCACATTCTCCAAAATAGTTTGCGGCTTCGATTGAGCGTTTCCTCCTGTAGTCCTCCAAATGCCCCATCGTTGGTCATGCTCTACTACTCAGTATAAGAAACCCAATCGAACTTGTATAAGATTCAATTCAATTATATACAATAGCAGGAGAGCATAAATCATAATATGAATCGACAGCCCGAAGAATAGGGTTATACATCAAAGAAAATTATGCTAGAAAATGTAGTGAGTCCGCACAGATCTTAAGGACACAAGAACCTGAGGATCTGATACCATATATGACACCCCTCTTATTAAAATAACGGGTGGCCATCCCTCAACTAAAATAAATAAGAATCTCATTTGGCTCATTCTTATCATCACTGTCGAAAATTCAATTAATTACTAACCACATGTTATTTAATTATGTTGTGTGTCAATTTTAAACTTTAATTAAATTATTGTAAATAAAACCATTCATCACAAACTATCTCATACAAATAATTAAATCAATAATCACATAAGTATATATGAATAATGAAATAAAATAAAACCATTAATTGAATACACTATCGGTTTACAATAAATTAAATAAAACTAAAATTAAAACTGACATTGGGTAACATGCCCGGATAATTATCGAGTGAATCCTATATAGACTCTTAAAGATATAAAACAACTACGCAATCCCTACAACACTCCATAGTTGTTATAGCTCCGGTGATCTTGACATGATAATCATGCTTGGCACCCCTGTGGCTGGACACCTAAAAATGTTTGGAAAATATTTTGATACGGGTCAGCGCCCAAAACCTTTTTAAAAATCTTTAGCAAGTAATTAAAATGTATTAATAAATATGTGTACATTCTTCCATATTTAAACTGGCGTCGCCCCCCAATAAGATAATACTCACCCCAACTGTTGCGCGCACCTAACGAATGCATTTTAACATCCTAGCTATGCTACCCACCCTAACTTCTCTCACTGTCAAACTTAGTTCTATACGCTTCCCTGTGTCACACGTATTTTATATAATTATCTTCCATATCCACTTAGCAATTGTAATTACTGAATTCATTTCAAATAACATTCAACAATTATAATCCTCAATTATAATTTATCAATTCATTTCAAATAACTTTCACTAATTATTAATTCAATATTCACACTTTAATATCTAATGCCCGTATATATTTTTCTTCACATCTACATACGTATTTACAAGTCACATCAAGTATACATACATACATATATATATATATATATATATATATATATATATATATCACACACTATATATGTATAACCCCAATTCCTTAGAGTAATAACTCACTGGATGCGAATCACTAGTATGCTATCAAGCTTCAGGGAATACACACCACTACCTGGGCAACCGGGTCGGAATCTCACCATCGAACCCAAAATATATACATAAATCGGAGGCAATCATAGTCATATATCTATTGGTAATAACCATACCACATTACCACCACCAGACGCTAAACTCACACAGGGTGGTTATGTGACAAACCTATGATCCACAGGACCATTACTACACCTGTTAGGATTTACCGGGAGAGATCTCCCACAGTGCACAACCTCCACCAATTGCATATTCGCTATAATAGATATGTTTAATATATATCACACACACACACACACACATATACATATATTGTCTCTATACCCGTATACGTAAATCCAATACCTCGTCTAACCATGCCTATCACTCGATGCACTAGCCTATACTCCCGAGTCTAAACCCTAGTCCCGATTATTAAATAATCACTTATTTAATTATTTTATCTCTTATAATAATATTATGGATGCATAACTATTCTCAACCGTCTCGTATCCCCTTTTTAATCGAAGTTTCATCCCCATTTTATTATTCATTTTCCTGAGTATTATTCATCTTAAATACTCTAATTCCTCCCCCAAAAATATCACAACCATTTCAAAGTCATTTATTATCTTCCCAAGTAATTTTCCAGAAGTCCTAACTCACTTACGGACATTCTAAACTATCCCAAAATTCAAAATCCATTAAAATAACTATTATGGGCGAAACAGGGAAGCCGAATCGCTTCGGCTTGAGGGCGAATCGGTTCGCACTTACAGAACAACCCAATTCTGCGTATTTTGAAATCCAGCAAAATTTCCTCAATCCAATTCACATCTAAACCGAATTCCAAAAAGAATTTTCATTATCTAGCAGTGCTAAATATGATTCTACTCAATTTTGATATTTAAATCCCTATAAACTTCAGCAAAATCATGGGATTTACTATTTCAATCAAGAATTCTACTATTTCCTAATTATATCACAACTTTCACTAATTTTCAATCCTTCTCATTCAAAATTCAGTCTTTATATCAAGATTAATATAAGAGTTCATATGGAATAATTATCACTTTCACTTTTATAACATCATTCCCCAAAATCCTATATTTTAGCATGTGAATCCTACCTAAAACAATTGTCACCAACTCTAATAAGAATTGAATTGAAAACATCAAATACTAAGTTAATCACTTTACTTAAAGATGGTGAAGTTTGAATTTGCTTTGTTGATGATAATCCCATCCTTGAAATATCGCAAAACTTCTCCCAATTGATCTTCTCTTGAGTCCCTTTGGTGTCCTCTTAAGATTATTTGAGTGTCTTTCTATTTTATCTTTAAATTCTCTTTTAGGCTTTTGGTATGACAAGTAAACCTCTTGATATGATGAAGTGGATAATCACTCAACCCTACCCTTTAATTCTATAAGCCTAATCATGAAATTAGGCTAACATGTATATTTAAAAAGACCCGAATACCCCTATGCGGGTCCCATTTAGTCTAAAAAGCTTTCTTAACCCAATCACTACCCCCGTATAATTAATTCATACTATTTTGACCTATTTCAGATCAACTGCACTCAAATCACCATCCGAGTCACCCATCATCAATTTACCAACTTATTTGATATTATCAACCCGTCGATTTTACCCATTTATGACATAATATAAGAAAATAAAATATTATTTACTTATCACATAAGTAAATATAATAACACATAAGTATTGATCCATTTCTCACTAATTAATATTTATTCACTTCACCTTATTTTTCAATTTAATTAAATTACTGTGCACGTGTAATTTAAATATTTCCAAAAATACGAGGTGTTACAAGTAACCATTTCCTTTGTAGTTTGTTCGGCCTAAAGGTGATCCAGATCATCCCTACTTTACTCTTTATGTCTCCTCCTCGTCTGCGTCAGATCCTTAGTCTCCAATTATATAATTGAAGAGATTTGAGTTTTTTGGGTCTACCATCTCTAATGGTGTTAACCGTCACACCGGTGGTATGGGCTATAGAGGCATAGACTCCAATGTATTTATAATAGACCAAAGAAGACATGTATAAGGATCCTACTCAACCATATACTTCACCATTCACCGTCCCTCCAGGCGAGAAAAGTGCCTCTGGTAGTTCATATGACTAAACTAATACTGAGGCTCGATACCATGCATGCGATATTGTCGAGGATGAGCTGCATGGCTTGAAAAAACTATATGACATTGCCATTATCATCACTTGTAGGTTGTTTGAATATGATGAGAGGGTTTATGATCGGCATAACTTTGAGGATAATTTCTTTATCATTAGGGCATTACAAGTTAGAGTTCATCATCCTCCCCCCCCCCCCGATTATTAGGTCAATATTGGGAGGTTATGAGGTGGCTCCAAGCCAACTCTCTCCAAATTCTTATAGGACTATCCTAGGATCCATTGTATAGTAGAGGTAGTGCTCTGTATTTGGCGTTACTAGGTATGTTTTGTAGATTCATCTATGGAATAAAGGATAACGCCAAGGCTTCGGGGTATTACTGTTTTTCCCCAAGGATACCCACTACAAATTGGCGAAAGTTTCCCCGACAAGTAATCATAGTTAAAACATTAAGTTTACTTTCTTAAAGGATAATTGGGAGTTCGGCCCAAATAAAAGGGAGAGAACTAATAATGTTCCTTGTGAGTGGGGTGGGCCAAACCAAATTTGTATTTATCTTCCCTTTTTCTATTTTTCTTTTTCTGCTTAATTGAATTAAATTATTTCTTGTGCCTGTTCTTTGTAGAGAAATTTTTTGCCCAATTTTCCCAGAGCTTTAAAAAGTCTGGTAGACTAAGTCTATGTGTCTAACCCCATTTAATTTGAGGATATTTTAACTTTGAATAAGTTTATAATGCTTGTTTATTAAAAGTATATAGGGTGAATCAAGATCAAGAGGTAGCCCAAGCACCAATTATTTTTTAAGCCAATATTAAGGCCGACCAGGATATTGAGATCGAGGAAGATAAGAAACAAATTTAAGTGTTAGGCCATCTTTAATTTTCCATTGTAGATTTACTAACTGCTGACTTTCTATTTACAATTTACTACATAGACTTTGGGGTTTAGTGTTTAACCTTCTATAGTATTGGCATCTAAGTAGACTATCCACGATAACCTTGAACTTTTTAATATGATGAAGGCTGAAAAAAGGATAAGAACAAGGCTACGCTAAGGTGAAGAAGATATCCCAAACTAAGGCTAAATCCAGACAGAGGGTCAACATTGAGGCAAAGAAAAAGGTCATTTTAAGGCCAAGGAAAAAGGAAAATCCAATTCTACTCAGGTTAGTTCCAATGATCCCCTAGTTGTTGGTGGTAAAAGTCTAATAGAGGGTCCCCCCATCCAAAGCGACTCAAAACATCAAAGGGTTGAGGAGCCATGGATGACCAAGTTCAAATTGGATCATGTTATGATTGACGGACATCTATCTAGCAATCTTTCTATGGATGTTGGCTTAGTTAAAGAGAGTAGGTATTGTCTCCCTCTACTCCTAGTGGAGGACTTTTAATTTGATCCTAAGAATCTTGTTATCGCCGATTAGATAAGAAGCACAAGGACTCCATCATCCACCACATGAGTAACTCCGTGGTTGTGATCGACTATCGACATATGTAAGGACGTAAATTTCCAATTGAGTCCTTTGTAGTTCTGGCTCAATTCCGGACAAAAACATTTGAGTCATAGGATAGAGTATATTGATCATCTTTCAAGCCTATGACGTGTTTGTTGAAGACGTAGCGGCCAAGTGTATAAAGCTTCATCAAAAGGCTGAGTTTAAGTGCCTCGTTTCTACGTCATCAATAGTGATTCCATGCTCCCAAGGTATGAATGCATTACATATATATATATAGGAGCTTGGAACATGTTTATATTGGGTGTTAGGTTTTTAAAACGGTAATTTGTTTTCAGATGTTTTCTATTAAAACTTATATATAAAGTATATAAAGTTTCTGGGCTTAAAAGAATTTTTTTAACATTTTGTGAGTTCGTTCGAACGAGATTGTCGTTCGAACCACAAGTCGTTCGAACGAGATTGCCAACGACTTCCCAATATGGCATACTGGAACTTCGTTCGAAATGTTGTTCGAACGAGATGGTCGTTCTAACGAGATTTCTAACGAGCTTCTAACAAGTTCATACTGGAACTTCGTTATAAGACTCGTTCGAACAAGAATGTCGTTAGAACGAAATGTTGTTCGAACGAGATTTGGCGGGAACAGGTTTTTTGGCAGTTTTGCCCACTTTCCCACTTGTTTTACCCCACTATCTTTTTGCTAAATATCTATGTGCGGGAATAAATTTTTCTAACTTAACTTTTCATATCCTACCAACCTCTAGAGGGTGTTTGAGAGAAAAATTATTTTAGGAAAAAATTCATTGTTTTAAAGTGTCAATTTTCAAAGAAAAATCAATATACACTTTAGTTTTACATCCATAGTTTTGTTTATCCAAGTTCATATATATACATCTTTCTTGGAGTTTGGCACCGAGTTTATCTCTACATTAGTCAGAAGATAAGTTTGGATTTGCTTCTAAATCCCACAAAGAAGAAGAGGTTTTCGTGATTTACCCACTTGGAGAAAGGCTCCTAGTTCAGGTGACGGTGACCACATAAAGTCCGATCGGTGGATTTCGAGACTGCGGTGGAGCTCCGAGGTTATTCTCTAAGTGGAGGTGTTTACAAGAAGGAGCGTCGAGGCTTGATAGGGATCGAGTCGTGTGATGTAAGTATTTTGTCTTGTAATTGTAAAATTCCGTACTTAGTGGATTTGAGGCTAGGGCCATCCGAGGTTGTTTCCCGTTGTGGGTTTTTCCTCGTACATCGCGACATAGTGTGATTGATTTATTTTATCTTGCATAATGACTTAGAATGCATGCTTAGGATAATTCAAGATAAAATTGGTTTTAATTGTCACACTTAATTTAATTTGCTGCATAATTAAATTTGGGTAAAGTTTATTTAATTCAAGTATTTTGTTAAAACTGGTTTGGCCTAATTTGGAAATAATGAGAAATATGACTTAGGCAAATTCTAGGACTTGGATTAATTAATTGTGTTTAAGTGAAAATGATTTAATGAATTAATTTAATTTCACTTGGTTTAATTTTAAATTGAAAAATAAATTAAAATTTGGTAATTTTATTTATTGAACCATCACCCCTAGCGCTTCTGCATATCTATTTCACAAAAAGGAAATATAAACAAGGATATTATTATTTAAGAGTTTAAAATTGGGGGCCTATCCTATCTCAAATTGGTATCAGAGCCAAAAACGATAAATTACTTCGTTAAGATCTTTTAAATATTTTTTGGCTAAAATGGATTTTTCACCATTTTCAAAATTTCCTATTTTCGATGGTTCAAACTACGCGTATTGGAAAGCGCGAATGAGATCGGCACTAAAATCTATCGACGAGAGAGTTTGGATGTCTATTGTTACCGGGTACTCCCCACCAACTTACTTAGTTGAAAATGAACGTGTTATAAAACCCGCCGATAGATGGACTGAAAATGAGTTTAAACTTGCTAACTTTAATTCCCGAAGTTTAAATGCCTTATTCAGCGCTGTCGCACCGGATGAATTCCGACGTATTATGACGTGTGAAACCGCTAAAGAAGCTTGGGATATTTTACAATTAACTCATGAAGGAACTAGTGTCGTTAAAGCTTCAAAACTCCAAAACCTCACCACTCAATTTGAAACTATCAAAATGGATGAAAAAGAAACTTTTGATAAATTTTATGCTAGACTTTCTGATATTGTTAATTCATCTTTTAACTTGGGAGAGAAAATACCTGACGACCGTGTTGTAAAGAAAATTTTAAGGTCCCTACCCGATAGATTTATTCCAAAGGTGACCGTTTTAAATTCTTTACCCACTTTAGCCTCTACGAAATTAGAAGAGCTTGTAGGTGATTTACAAACCTATGAACTAGATATGTTTCCCTCTAAAACTGAAAAGAAAATTGAAAAGGGCGTTGCTTTAAAAGCCCGAAAAGAGGTCAAACAAGTAGTAGAGAGCGATAGTGATAGTGACTCGGAAGACATGGCTTTATTTGCTCGTAAATTTAGAAAATTTCTTAAATTTAACAAAGATAAATTTAAAAATGATTTTAAGAAATTTGAAACTTCTAAGTATGACAAAACCGAGAAGATCCCTAAACCTATTAATGAACAATTAAATAGGGACGAGTCAAATAGGTGTTTTAGTTGTGAGGGTTATGGCCAAAGGGCTTCTGAGTGCCCAACTAAACTAAGGAAAGAGGGTAAACAACCCATTTCATATAATGCGACCCTTAGTGATAGTGATAAGGAAGAGGGACCCGATTCCCCCCACTAAACCAAATTTTGTGGCTTTTATGGCTAGTCATGTGAGCACCGAAAGTGAATCTTCTCATGAACATATTCAAACACATGATACTTCCGAGGCCAAAGTTTTTGATTCCCTTGTCTTTGATGATAGTGAGAGTGAAGAAGAGATAGAGAATGATAATGATGAGGTTGATGTGAGTGAACTTCAAAATGATTTTCAAGAACTTTGTAAAGAATCTATTAAATTGAAAAGAGCTAATTTGAAGTTAGAAGCTAGTTTGAAAGAACGTGTCAAGGTCGTTGATAATAGTATGTTGATTGAATACCTTAGGACACAATAGAAAGCTCTTCTAGAGAAGCTTGAATATATAGAAGGCGAGAGAGATAGCCTTAGGGGTTTAATGGAATCCCTGAAAAAGGAGCTTCTTGCTTTTGAAGAGCGAAATGTTTTCTTAGAGTCTAACATTTTAGAATTGCAAAATAAATTAAAAGACTCTAGTAATGTCAAATTTGATTTGGAGTGTCATTCGGAAAAATTAGATAAAATATTAGGAACGGTCCAAATTAAAAATGACATGTGTGGTTCAGGCTTCAATTCTTGTAATGAATCTACTCATAAAGCCAAAAAAAATGTTTTAGGAGAATCTACTAGGAAAGCTTTTAGAGATCACTCCGTAGGTAAATCTTTTCGATATGTTTTTACTTGTACACATTGCGGTCGAAAAGGTCATCTTAGGAAATTTTGTTTTGATCTTAAACGTATTCCGAGAAAATCCCAACGTAAAGCAACTAAGGTATTTAAAATTCCTACACCCCAAGATAGTCATTCTTCATTAATTTGGGTTAGGAAATCCGACTTGGTTGCCTTGCAAAATAGGGTTTTTGATTCTCATTTACTTTCACATGCTTCCTCCCTTGCTAAATCTAAAGGATGAATGTGTTAGTTTTTGCATACTTTAGCGTTTTTACTTCATTCTATATTCACGTGCTAAATGTATACTCGTTTATCATTTTCTAGTCTATGCTACATGCTTATCACATGCTAAGAATTATGATTTTTGTTTATCTTTTGTATTTAATTCTTTCATTTTAGTTTTCTTTAAATGAAAAATACAAAAAAAAATTGGTTATCATTTGGGTTTTTATCTATTCTTAATGAAAAATTCAAATGATTTTTCATTGTCTTTTGAGTAAAATTTTTATTTTTGGTTAAAAATTTCAAAAACTCAAAATATTTTTGTGTTATTTTAGTTTGACACACTTTATGTGGCATACACTTGTGTTATAATCCCATTTTTTTCGCTCCCATGTGGCTAGAACTTTTGGTTTAGATTGTCAATCCTTAGTATGTTCTTTACCATGCTTACATGGAGTAGTTGGATTTTGTGTTGATTAAATGGAATCTATTTTTATATGCCTCTATTCACACATGCAAGAGGTCATTTGAAATTTTAATGTCACACGTTATGTTTGAGCTTTGTGAGATGTTCTCCAGCCAATCTAGTCATCTACATATTTATGACCTAGGAGGACTAGTGCATGTCAAAATCTGTTGCACGTGAGATTTGTGAGAAATAAAAAATGATATATAAATGTGCACGGGGAAGGGCTCCGAAAGGAATCATAATCCTTTGCGATTGTAAGCCACCGTTTGAAATGGACCTAAAAGAAATACGTGGTCCAAAGGCCTAAAAACAGAAAAATGGCACTAAAAGAAAAATAATTGCCAAGGCCAATGTTTAATTGATATATTCATTGAATATAAAAAGAATATATAAATGCTTATTGAGGGAGATTGGATGGTATATCAATAGTTTGCACAATATCCGTTTATCCTAGTTGCGTATTTCATGTCATGACTCTATTGGTTTGTAGAATCATCAATATGCTAGGCTTGTATGCATTGTGTATGTTTGTTCATTGAGTTCAATCTATATTATCACATGAGGTTATATTCAAATGTGATGAAGTTTGCAATCAAATGAGAACTCCGTGAACGTTATTTAAGTGTTTGGGTCTAAATTTATTTGTTGCTAGTTCACACCCCAACACTTCTGTTTTCATATGACACATTTTTGCCATACAAGTGTGAAAGACTCCTATTATATTTTGTGTGTGTCATTCGTATGTTTATATATATATATGTGTACTTGAGTCTCTTTGGTATACATATATCGATATTTTTGTTTAGTCTTTGCCATGATTTCTAATCCATATATGCTATAATTCATACTTGGTATCCATCTTATTGCATTCTCTGTTGATATCACATGTTTAACAATTTATATATCATATTGGTATCATTTTAGTGCATCCTAGTTGGTATCCTATGTTATTTCTTGGATTAGTTGAATCTTTGTTGCCCAAGTGCTTTAACGTTCTCATCACTATATGCACAATTACATGTTTTAGCTTGTTATCCCATTCTATTTATCCCTTGCTTAGTTTAGAGGGTGTATATGCTTTATTTGGGGGAGGTAAGTTAATGTTTAATTTTTTTTCCTTTGTCTATTCCTAAACATAAAGGGGGTGAATGATAGGGGGAGAAATGGTATCTAATCCTATTATTATCGCACCTTAGTTTAAGGGAGATTTACAAAAACCAACAAAAATCCCAAAGGGTCATCAAGGTCTACTAGACTAATAAAAAGTCCCACCCAAAATAAAATTACAATGCTTGACTCAAACAACCCAAAGGATCAACAATCTTTGCCGTTGAAAGATGCCACTTTATAAAATAATTCTTGCACACTTAAGCAAACACATTACACGCATAGGGAATATAAATTAATTCTATCCCTTTATCAACTATGATCAACTTAGAAAGACGTTTCCCCCTAAGATAAATCTCCCTTAAACTAAGGTGCGATAATAATAGGATTAGATACCATTTCTCCCCCTATCAACATAGTATGGATTTTGAATTTTTTAGAAGTTTAGACCTTGATACCTTGTGTAAGGTTACTAGTCATAGGGGAAATGTGGTAAGTCTTTATCATATCTATTTATTTTGCCAAGTTTTTTAATGTTTGCTGGTGTCATTTTCTTTTTTAAGGGTGTTATGTCTTCTACAATTTTGCGAGAGAGAGATTTAATATGTGTTCATGCGTTACAATTGAAAAAAGCGGCCAACAAAGAGCTTCACATACACTACGATACTTGGAGCCAAATGGTGATTAAGAAATAGATTGAGCTCACACAGTTGTAGAAGAAATAAAAAAATTCTTGTGATGAGATAACTGAAAGGGATGACCAACTAAAGGAGAAGACATTGGCTCTTAGCTCAGATGAGGTGGAAGTTAAGAAGATGAAAGAGAAATGTTTTACTGCTTCCACTAAGATTTAAATATTAGAGGACGCACTTTCAAAAGTTTGGGAGTTTGTTATTGATAAGTACAAATCTTCCACTGATTTCACAATCAGAATAATGACATTCTTCTCGAATGGCTATGATGAATTGAAAAATAGGGTAATGAAACACTTCCTTCACATCGCTGAAGAGGTTAGACAATGGGAAGGACACGATGATAAAGTCGGTGCCTTAGTCGACGAAGAGGCTAACATGGAAGTTGATGAGCCAACTATTGAGGATCTTGAACATAGTGGCTAACATTGTTAAGGACTTAATTGTAAAGAACATACTTATTGATTGTACTTATTTTTTTGCTTGCACTATATACCTGAACAAAACCTATTCGAACCTATTTACCTTTTTGAACTAAGGACTGAGAATCTTGAATTGATGGACTGAATGAACTACTTAGAACCATTGTGCAAGAATTGTTAAAAGGATTAATAAGTTATTAAATTAAAGTCACTTTTAATCTAAACTTTTTGTGTTCTTTATTTTGCATGCTATATTTGTTTATATCTACTCCATAATATATGAGTGTCATTTCAGGACTGGTAATATTTCATATCATATAGCATGTGCACTCATTTAGTACACTATTACTCACTTAGGCACATATTGTACTTATGTACATATTTGAACAAGTTTGAATGTTCAATACTTGAAAAAGAAGTTTTCAAAAATGTTTTAAGTCAATAAGAATTGACTTAAAAGAAGGAATATAAGACTTAAAAAGACATCTGGGATACCTGATTAGTTGCATATCATAAATATGTACCAAAGTGTGTGTGTGTGTGTGTGTGTACATGTGTGTGTGTGTGAGAGAGAGTGTATAATAACACACAACACAACACTTCATTAGAAATAGGACACTTAGGCACTGAGCAGATCCTGCGTTGAAGGAAGAAAAAGGGAGACATTAGGAAGTGAAAAAGATAAAGTTGCAAGGACAAGTAAAAGCTGAGATCAGAAGAGCAGCGAGGGAGAGGCTTGATATAGGTAATCGCTTTCTATCTAGTTTATTTGTTTTATTTTAGTGGAAGTAGTTAGTTTGATTCTTATGAGGATCTCTCATTTTTCCCAGGGGAAGGTTTTTTGCGAGTTAAATAAATACTCGCGTGTTATATTTTTTGCATATACACCCAACATGATAACGGAGGTTAATTACTAGAAACTCACCTATTAATTAAATCTCTATCTTACATGTTTTAATCATTCCTATTTAAACTCAAGATAACAAAACTTGGACTAATATTGACTGATTAGAATTAATCTTGGTTAATTAATTAGTTAACAATTTAAGAAAAGTTTCAATTGGTCCCGCCTTTGAATCTGAAATAGTAACTCGTAGGTAACTAGGGTTTACTCGACATAAGTTACTTTCACACTAGATTTTAGTGCATCAGCCTCCGCTCAATTATCCCAGAAACATTTCTACTTGTCGGGTGTGCCTAACTAGTTATTATCAAAAGGTTTTGGATTACTTATTATTTGGTTTTATTAATGGGTTGATTATTTTTATACCCCTTTGTGAACTCATAAGTATGGGATTATTAGTTCAAAGATCATTGATTTTCTTTACATAACCCTTAATAAATTGATAAGTATGGGATTATCCGCTTTAAACTTTTCTATACAAACACTGAATTCTATACATACTTTAACTCTCGTCTATACAAATATTTTCTATAGAATTGGCAAAGCCAAGTTAGCATATTTGTGTTATTTCTTTTTTTCCTTTAGATGAGCCAGGAGAAAGTGGATAATATATCTTCCCCTTTAGAGACAGATACCGATCACCTATTTACATATGTGACTGTGTGGGCAAAGAATTGTCGCCTAAACACCTAATTACATGTTTTCTTAAAAATAATTAGTAACGTAATTAGAAAAAGTGGATACTAATTATGGGGCTGTTTTTTATAAAATCTTTTAATCAGAATAATATCCATAACCCTTGGGTACGTAGGATTGATGAGTGGATTTTGGATTTTATTGGTGTAGGTTGCATGTAGAAAAACCCTAGTTTTAAAATAAATGATTTTTGGGTGCGTATAACTCATGTAATACACGTAGACATAATAAAATTTGGTTTTGATGAATATATGATGAAAACTTGGTATATTTAATTTAAAATAATTAATGAGATTTATTGGGTATTGTTGACGAGGTGATAATTAACTTAAAGATTTAATTGAATTGGACTATCATGCATAGTTTTATATATTGATTAATTATGCTTGTTTCTGTGACTTGTTGGTATTATGATGTTGCCTTTGTGACGACGGGTTGTTGGGTATTATTTCTCTCCCTATATTTTAGAATGCCTCTAGGTATGGGACTAGTGGGTATGCCTTTTGATGATTTACGCCTTCTAGGTGTAGGACTAGTGAGGGTAGATTATCGCATTTTTATCATCTTGGGGGGGGCTGATTTTTGGTACTTTATCGCCGTTACACTAGCCTAAGCATGAGACTAGGTCAAAATTTTAAGTTAGAAATTCATCCTATACATAGGTTAGGACGTATTGATAACTTGGGGACCCTTAGTTATGGGACTAAGGGGTATTTTGAGGATCTCACATACATTAAAAGGGTGGGGTGATTATAAATTGAGAAATTGAGAATTAATGCCTAAGATAAAAATGGGTATTAAAATTTATGGCGACATAATGTGTCGGGGCCGACAGTTTAAACGGGTCAGAGGACGATTTATGTCGTGTCGTGTGTGGAACCTTGTCATGTGTCGGGGCCGACAGTTTAAACGGGTCAGAGGACGATTGACAAGGGGAAGTGTGACACTTTAATAAAAAGTGAGAACAATAATAAAAGTTGGTTCATTTAATTAAATTAACATCGTGGGACTTGGGAATTTAAAATCATATTGGTGTGCCTTTATAAATGAGGATTTTTACGGGTAGTTAGTGGTTTATATTTATCGCGTTTAAATTATTCCGTTTATTTTAAAATATTCTATTGTGATATTTATCGCGTATAATGCTACTGTCTAGATTCAAGGATCCTATTTGAGGGGAGTAGTGTGTATTCTTACTCAGGGATTTGGCTCTGACCCATGCGTTGACTAATCTTTTTCAGGATTTAATTTGGAGAAGCTGCATAAGTTCATCGGAGTTATCATTGGAGGTGCAGCTGGAGTTATTTACTTTATGGCATAGTTTAGTTATACTTTCTTTTCCAGCCGTATTACGAGACTTCATTGGAGTTTTATTGGGCCATTCGGTTCCAAAGTTGTTTTGAGGATTTATGTTGCGATTATTCAGATCTTATTTAATCATTATTGGAGATTGGATTTTGGAGTTAGCATGTGATGGATCTTTTATCGCTTAGTTATTTGTGATCATTTGAGATTGACTCAATTTTTTTTATCTTATGGACTGATTTATTTATGTCTCATATCTGTCTCATGCTAAGAATGGTATTTTATTTACTCACGCCAGGCTTATTTTTGGTGGCGGCCGACGCCAGAATTAGGCGGGGTGGGGAGCAAGGAGTGGCATTTTTCAATTTTCTACTTTATAGTATGTGTTAAAAAAATATAATTCACCCCTGTGGTGGTACTACCCTATGTATACTATTTTAATAATGGATAAAGTTCTGTTATTCTGCCTTAAATTTAATTCATTTCTTTATATATACTCTTTTGTCCATTCATAACAAAAAGTAGGGTGTGGCAAGTTGGTATCAAGGCATGTTTTAAACTCAACATATCGTCGGGTTAGAATTATATACGGGAAAAGAAATTTATAAGATATTAGATATTTCATCTTTTCACGGCGTCTTTTGTTACTATTATATGGTTATTCCAATATGAAGTATGCATACTTGGGATATGTTTATGTACAATGTGGAGATTGAACCGAATAACCGTTTGGAAACTAGAATTTGGGATGAAACGTTAGCAAGGCTGTGGGGAATAATTCGTTTAGTATAAAAACATTAGGCAGGTGCCAGTAGCAATATCAAGCAGTTAGTACTGACTAATGGAGTTATAGGTGAAATGCAAGTTATGAGAAAAGTATATGACTATATAAATGGTCCAGTGATATTTCAAGAAGCTATCAATCTTGCATGCTCAAATGCCCCACCTATGCATCTGGTTGCGATGTCAAATGGCGAAGTGCATAGTGATTATTCTCCTGACACCGGTAGTGACTCGACTAATGATTCCCCAGACCAAGAAGATTACGTAGTTAGTCTCGAATCCAACTATGAGGACGATGTTGTTGTTCCCACTTAATAAAAATTTAAAGTTAAAATTATCTCCTAATGTATATAGCATAATAAAGTTTTGTACATAGTATGTCATACTAAGCCTTGGGAGATTAACTAACTGCTATAGTTAAGCACTAATGTAGAAATAGTATGTGATATATAACTTTAGTGTATCACACAACTTATCTTGTATAATATAATAGGCCTGTGACATATCCTTTTTTTATGATTTTTATTATTAATTTTGTTCAATTATATATTACAATGGTTAGTACTCGAATTTCCTCCGCTGCAACTAAAACTCAACAGACTCAAACTGAAGGCATTATGTGATGTCTTTAGAAACTCACTTCTTTAGATCGACAACAAACTCCTCGTTCTACTCCAGGGGGAGTCTCCAAAGAAATCCATAAGATGAATGCCCTTAAAGAATTTCTTAGACAACGACCTCCATCTTTTCTTTGAAAGCCATGTGCCAGTGAAGCTAAGAAATGGATAGGTCAAATTTTGAAAATTCTAAATGGAGTGGGTATAACTACCAATCTCCGATTAACTTTAGCATCCTTTATGTTTGAAGGTGAAGTCGATTTCTAGTGGAAAGTGGTGTCATGTAACCAGAACATTGTTAATTTTTCTTACGAGCAATTTGAAGAGATTTTCTTCAAAAGTATTTTCCCGAGGATGAACAAGATCAATGAACCATTGATTTCTTAAAATTGCAACAAGATAATCTTTCTATAGCCTAGTACGAACCCAAATTTACTGAGTTATATCATTACGCCCTTAAGTATATAGATACTGAGATAAAGAAGTGCAAGTAATTTGAAAGAGGACTCAAGAACCAAGAATTCGGTCGCTCCTTTACTAATCCGTGAGTATTCTCAACTTATAGACATTGTGGAAATTATAGAACGAAATTCTTCTACCCTAGTACAACTCCCGACATGCTCACACTTTTGAGGAGAAGATGAAGAGAGAGTTTGAGAGGAGAGTGGATGGTGAACTTTCGTTCTTCTTAGGTCTCCAGGTAAGTCAGCTAAAAGATGTTATTTTCATATCTCAATCCAAATATGCTATGCACCTAGTGAAGAAATTTGGTTTAGACTTTGCTAAGCACTCACACACCCATATGAGTACATCGACTAAGCTTAGCAATGACACTTTAGTTAAGGATGTAGAGCAAACCCTTTATAGTAGAATAATAGATAGTCTTCTCTACTTGACAGCTAATCATCCCGATATTACCTTTAGCATTAGAGTCTGTAGGCGATAACAAACGTACCAAAAAGATACACACTTAAACGCACTTAAATGCATCATCAAATACGTGAGTGGAACTCTTTTCAATGGTATTTAGTATTCCTTTGATACCGATGACCGTTTTGAAAAAGACAATAAGATTTTATATTTTTGATTTTTTCACCATATATGGATGAACATTTAAGATATTCGGATCACCCCTATATTCCATCTATTCATCTGACTTTTTTAGTAGTGCTTTGAGACATGACTTTGTTTCGTTAGTGTGCTTAATAATGTGTGGATAACATTTCATCGATCATTGATAATTACTTTCTAAATGTCTCTTTGTAACCATTATTGCACATGTGCATGTACTTTTTAAACATTCTACTTACTCATCATATGTTGATATGATGTTCTATCTCAATCCTACTTAATAACGAACCAAATGTAAAAAGAGATAAGCTTTAAATGTAAGAACCATTGTCTGGATTTCGTTTCTAAAAAAATATTGATATATGTTAAGAAATGTAAAGGGTCTACGAAATACAAAAATTCTCTTTGCGTTAAAAGCCACAATTTGTAAAAAGAGCCTAAAAATATTATCGGCACACAAAAATAGAAGTGCCAAGGCTATTTAGTTTGTTTTCATTGACGCTTCGCTACATATGAGCATTATGATTTCTTTAAAAATATTTGAGAGTTAATTCTTATATATGTGAGATTTTAAGGGAGTTATAAAGTAAAAGATCAATGGGTATGCACAACGAATATTCTTAAAAAGCATTAAATATTTTGGCCTTATTGTTTTGAGAATCATTAAAATTCATGACATAATGCATAAGTTTAGTCAATTTAATTTAAGTTCAACATTTTACACCTAAGGTTGAAATTGAGTTATTTCTTTAGAAGTATATCTGACTTCGTGCACTTATGTTATGAATGTTTATGTTGATTTTCACTTGCAAAATGTTCACACAATTACTTTCCGTTCTTATGATTCGGAAATTTTATTGTTATTCCATGTTGACTGTGTGTTTTTGTACCTATATGTACTTTTTATACTTTATAATTGAAAAATTGAAAAAGAAATTCAAAAAGGTGGTACTAATTACCTTTTGGATTATCATTACATGTGCGTTATTCATTATTATTGTGATGAAATATTTCTTCTTCATGTGACTCTTATTATTCATGCTTAGATTCTACTCCATTGTCTGTTATGGGCAAAAGGGGGAGAACGTTTTGAGGAGAAATTTTACTTATGTTTTAAAACTCGTACACAACACGATATTTCTTTTGTCTCATGTGTGTAGGTTATTCTGCCTTGGTGAAGATTTCATGGATCGCATAAGATGAAGACTTTTTAGTTGAAGACTTATATAAGATTATACTTTTGTTTCTTGATTTGGGAGGCCATTATTTGTATTAAGTCTTAGGTGCCAATTTGGCTTCGATTTGTGTTTTTTACCGGAATAGCCAAAGGGGGAGATTTGAAAGAGAAATTTTCATAATTTCTCAAATTAATTCTTTTATTTTGGCTTATCCCTCTACACATACATTGCACCTTCATGACCATTCGAAGACAAAGTTAAAGACATTTGAAAGACTGAAGAATTGTTAATCTATACACTATAAAAAAGAGCTATGGTATCTTGGTAAAGCCTTTATATTTTTAAGAGTTTTCATTTCAAAATGTTTCTAAAATGTCTTTTAAAGAAAATTTTGAAAATATTGATAACTCGTTAGAACAAGATTTCCTTATCATTCTAACGAGTTTCATAATGTCATTAGAACGAGTTTCTTGGCTTTAATAAAAACTGGGACGATGCCTTTTAGTCAATTCTAGAAAGTCATTTGAAATCTCATTGGAAATCATTCAAGTGAGATGGGGTACGTCGTTAGAATGAAGCTTCCCACAATTGAACGAGATGATTTTTTATTAAGAATTGGAATGTCGCTCGAAATGTAATTGGAAGCCTAATCGAACAAAAAAATGGTACGTCGAACAAGTGCGAGAGATTTTATTTTTTTAATTAAATTCGATCCAAATCTCTATTTTTTTCCTTTTGCAACAAACCTCCTTATAAATAGAGATAGGGGATTAGAGTTTTAAAGAACTCCTTTGAACACTTTTCGACACCCTTTCGAGTTTATTTTGTGATCAAACGATTCCAATTTTCATCCAAACCGCTTGGAAATTTAAAGATCAATTTATCAGACCAAGAAGAGTATAATCCTTGTTTAACGACCTCATAGAGCTAATCTCTACTGCTGATTTGTGGAGCAAAGGATCTTCTAGTAAAGAAGAAGGTTGATTCATGGATACCAAGGGAAGACCGTTTTGTGTGGGTGGTCATGAACTGTGCGATTATTGTAGAAGATTTGAAGAACTTCACATTATACCTAGATAGTTAAGTAGTCTATAAGTCGTCTCGTGTCTAACAAATATTGTTTAGTGTTGAAAGAGAGGTTTTGCCCAAAAGGGATTTTTCCTTACTTCTTCACATGATTACCGACTTAGTTTTCCAGATTTAATTTGGACTTCATATTTGAATGCACACTTAATTAGTTCAAGATAAAATTTGAATTTATGAGTGTTTGGTCTCAGATACGAATCAATCCATAGAATTTGCATTCTCAATTCTAGGATCATCCGGTAGGTGTATATAAGAAGTTGGGTCAGAACTACCTCGTAACCCTTCAAAATTCCCCTACTAATGTGGTGTAAAGAAAGATGAAGTTTCGTAGCTAAAGCCTAGACAGGAAAGAAAATCTTATCATCTCGAATCCAATCATAGACTCTCTATGGTGTAATCAGGTAATCTAAGTGTTATACCAAAAGGGGTTAATATAAAAATCTCTTAAGTCTATCAGTTCAACTCAAAAATGCCATAGGCATAGTGTTTTGCCACAGTTTCTAAGGAATTGTATGAACTGTCAGAATATTCAGAAGTGCCCAGTCCTTGCTACCACCTGATTACCTGGGTGATTCCAAAATCACTACTATCAACTAACTAAGAGAGTTCAAAGGTGGTTTAAAAAATGGCTTATTCGGTGGAAGATCTAAATACGAACACAAATTGTCTAAAGTTCTGGTGGCCATATTTACTTTTACCGGGATCACTCATCGCAACGTCGTCTAAGCTAGTGGAGACCTGGAGATCTAATCTATTGTACAAAATATATATGGGGCTAAGGAGCTGACCTAGTAGATGAATGAACGTTAGGAACAAAGTTGAGAACTGATGATGCTATGAAGTCACCATTTGAATTTGTATCGACAGCTCTAACTCAAGCACACAAAACAATGGAGATATATATAATAGCACAATAATATAAATATAATAAGGGGATGAGGATAAGAGTAAAGACAACATAATATGAGTGGTTCAGCTATATCAACCAACTCCACTTTGCAGATGAGTATGGTTTATCACTAGAAATGAGGCTTTAATGGCCTGAAATACATAACTCTTAAGCTTTCTCCTTCTATTATGAATGAGACAGAGTTCATCTAGTGTATTTTATTTTTGGATACCCATTCTAGGGAACAAGAAAGGTTTATATAGTGTCGGGCATTTCCAATGTACCCCAAGGTAGGTATAGAACATGTACATGAAGAAGCCTCCAGGAGGGTGTGGACACATGTCTCTGGCATAAGTATATCATGATGATGTAATATTCCCTCATATGAGGGAGAGATCTTGTTATAACAATTTATCCACGTGGGTCAATGACCTATAGCCCATGCATATAATTCCACGCGTGCCATGGGCTCTTCCAGATGTCAACTATCGGTCGGGCCAGGTCGAGGCCAAGTTGTCAGGTCTGATTTTCTGATGGAAAGGACATTACCATTCTAAAATGAGTCTTCACATATCCCTCAACCTCCAAGACATAAACGAGGCTGAGGGAACTTGAGTCTTGAGATAATTGATATTGGTGTTATTTGTCATAGACGAGAGAATATAGATGAGAGTTGAGGTCGAGGACGAGGTCACTTGTGACTGGATATTAGCCGAGTCATAACATGATTAGTCTGATGGTTTATGATAGGTCGGCCTTAGCCGATTACAACTCTTATTAGGGATGTGATCATACTTGGATATATCAATCACCCATATACATTAGTCTTTAACGTGAATGAAAGTTTGAGGGGTATAAGCAGTTGACCCCCTATGTCTCTTGGGTCGTTTGAGGTTGTTCAAGATGTAAACACATTTTTTAGTGTTTAACGATCATTTCAATATCTTTGGGTGGAGTTCTCTGAACTTGCCACTTGTCCTTAGGTATATGGTTTGGCATGCTTGCCATGACAGGGCGATGGCTGACCTAAATAGTGGTGCCCTAGTAAGTTGTGCCAGGTAATGATTTGGCTCTTCATTTTTAGTGCATAATGATTACTTGGTTTGAATACCGAAGAAATCAAACCCTTTCTCTTTCTTCTCCAAAGATTATTCGTGCCCAAGCCAACTGCACGCCTCAAGTTTTTCTCTCTGTCTCTCTCTCTCTTTGTTCCATCCACTTTCATCCATTCTCAGGAGTTCTTATTGCTTCCCCATTCTTCTTCCACGTTAAGTTAACTCCTAGGTCCTTGAATAATTTTTTTTTGCCTTTGATTTCCTCCATTATTTGTTTTCTATGTTTTTAGTCGCATATGGGTTTTTTTGTGGTTGTTCAGACAGCTTAAGGTCCTTCTTTAGGTGGTTTTGTTAGTGGCATGGTTGATTTAGTGGTGGAGAGAGCGATATGATAATCTTTATAGTTAGGTTTAGATTTCTTTACCCCTTTTGGATTTTTTGGTGAAATTCTAGTCACCTTCACTGGTGAAAAACTGATGTTCTTGGTGTACTTGGTAAAACCATTTCATTTTGTCATTTTGATCATCTAGTCAACTGTGGTAAAGCTTGTAGTTGTTTGAGTTCTAAAAATCCTATACAAGTTATCTTCTCAATCCCCAACACTTAGGGAAAGATTTTTTAAGGAGATACGTAGGATTGAGATCGAGGCCGAGGCTAAGAGAAGATCAGGGGCTGACAAAACACTTTCTTACTTTCTTGTTCCTTTAACAATCGTACCTCCTCCTGTCCTTGAGGTATATAAGGACAATCCCTTGAGGATGAGGTATTCTCCATCTCATCCTTAGCTTCTGTATACAGTCCCTAGCTGGCCAATTCTTTTTATAAGGCTCTCTAATTTCCCCCGTCTCATGCTACCGATCCTAGCGTAGTCAAGAGTTCACATAGTCATCAACCTTCCACATCCCAGTCCTCTATGGCTATCAATGTGAATGTGTCCATCCTCTTCATGGCCATTCTTGTATCGTCTATGACCAAGGGCATGTTTCTGGAGATATTTCTCAGTAGGGCCCCAGCAGCTAAGGCTTATTCCGAGGAAGATGAATCTGATGCTAGGGATCCACTTAATTGCTCGTACACCCAAACTTTTCCTTTTTTCATAACTGAGGTCGAACTTCTAGTTTGGAGGCACGCCTATGTCATAAAATCCAACATAATGATAAGAGTCCTCGATGAGGATGAAAGATCATACAACAACCAAGATGGAAAAATTTCCGTTTATGACCAAATGTTTAGGGTTGGATTTAATCTACTTGTCCACCTTTTTGTCCGAGCTATCCTTTTCGGTCTGGGACTTGCCCCTGTCCAGCTGGACCCAAATTCTTGGAGGGTCATCATCGACTAAATTTCCCTTTGGAAATCATTGTATACGAATGAGCCTTCACTTGAAATTTCATGGCTTGTTATAATGTATCTAGCACGAAAGCCCCATCAACTTACTATCATCTAAGGCCTAGGAGGCCGTAGAAGAAGATTCTTCATATCAATACAAGCTCCAACCATTTCTGAAAGCCTCAATTATTCTTTATTTTTAAAGATTAGGAATTTTCTACCGACCACGAGCATTCTAAGGACGAGCCAATAGTTCCTCTTTGTTGGGTCGATCCATCGATGTCTGCAAGGTTAGACCCCGTACTCAGTGTGGCCGACTTAGTGTGGGTTAAGTTGTTAAGGAGACCAGGGAGAGAGGAGAATCATTGGAATTTGAAGATCAAATGTCCCCTTAGAACCTCGAGAAATATGGTTTTGGGGTTGCCCCATTGGGCGACCTGTGTGAGTTTTCAATCATTGCTCTTTCCTGATCTTCAAATTTATTTTTACTATACATTACTTTTTTTCTTTGCAGTTCATCCTCTCAAAACATTCGACATTTCTTGGAATATGATGGCTCCAAGTCTATAAGTCGCATTTAAAAAGAAGGGGAGCAAACAACTCTTAAGAAGATGACAGCGAGTGGGCCTACCGGAGTCGAGGTAGGTCAGAAGAGGAAGGATCCTGTTGAGGTGGATGATCACTGCCAGCGTAAAACTCGATCGGGGATCAACCCTCCGGAGTCTATTCCCAGCTCCTCTTCCTCGCACCCGTTGGAGGCCGTTTAGCCAGCTAACCTTGGACAATTAAAGTCGAGCCCTGACTCGCTAATCCCTTCACTGTCAAGTTCCAAGGCAGCTATGTTTGTTGTCTCCTTAGATTCCGACAATTAATTCTTGGGGAATATGGATGCCCCCAAGGTTTATGATTTCGAACTTCATCACCTGTCATAGGTATCTGCATCATATTATATTTTAACATCGTCTTGTACTAATTTTTTTATCTCATCTTATACTGACATTTGTGTGCTTTTCTATAGTCTATGTTTGCATTCTCTTCAGTGGCCAAATGGGTGGATAAAAAGTAACCAAAATTCAAGAGGCCGGGAGAACCATTAAGGCCGAGGAAGAGCTGAAGAGGAAGCTAATGTCCCAAAAAAGGCCATGAATAGCTTAAAAAGGGGAACATTAATGCTCTAAACACTCTGACCAAGGAGAAGGACAACGCCATCACTACCCTGACAACCAAGCATACCACCGACTTGGTTGTAGCTATTACAAAGGCTAAGGATGAGGCCATCGCAGCCTACAAATCCTCTGATAAGTTTTGTGACTTCGATGCCAATACCTCGAAAGGGGCATTAGGACGTCTTTTCGATGGTTAATCCTCAAACACCCTGAGATCATCTCGTCCATTAGGCCAGATCTTGAAGCTCCTAACCTGGGGGATCCTCTCTTCAAAGTAGCTCTGGCCGAAGTTGAAAAAGATGTTGAGGCCAAGGCCGACGCTCCAGAAGATATTGTAGTTAAAGCGTCTAAATCTAGGGATGCTACTATTGGGAATGTGCAAGACTAGTGTTGAGGAGTCAGCTTTGTAGGGTGGTCTCATGTGACCCATGGCCTTTATTTTTAATTTTCACTTAAATATTTCTTCATTTGTAATATTTTGTATCTAAATAAAAATCACATTTTATTTTTGAATGAAGTGTTGTCTCGTATTGTGCTTTACATTTCATTTTTCCCTGAATCTGTGTGACGTTGAACGCAAATGTCATCTTAGCAAAGCTAACCAAACTAATGGTTTGTCCTCTCTCTCATCGTTTATTGAGAGACTATATAACCAAATTGATGATTTTTAATTGTAGATCACAAAATCAACGACGTTAATCTCAAATTAACAATTTCAAATTAGAGACGATAGAATCAATAATGTTTATCTCAATTTTTCTCTCATCCTTAGCCAAGAGTTAAATAACCAAATTAATTATTTTCATTTAGAGACCACCAAATCAATGTTGTTTATCTCAAGTTTGCTCTCGTCCTTAGCCGAGAAACAAATAACCAAATTTGTAATTTTTCAAATTAGAGATCACCAAGTCAATTATGTTTATATCAAGTTTCCTCTCATCTTCAGCCGAGAGATAAAGAAACAAATTAATGATTTTTCAATTAGATTATGTTTTTCACCACCTTATTGATGTTATCACACTATTCCACCGAGAGTTAAATGGCCAAATTAATAATTTTCATTTAGAGACCACCAAATCAATGATGTTTATCTCAAGTTTGCTCTCATCCTTAGCCGAGAGACAAATAACCATATTAACGATTTTTCAAATTAGAGATCACCAAGTCAATGATGTTTATCTCAAGTTTTATCTCATCTTTACCTAAGAGATAAATAACCAAATTAATGATTTTTCAATTAGATTGTGTTTTTCACCACCTTAGTGATGTTATCACAATATCCCTCCCCCCTCCCGGTGTTATTGAGATCCCATGGACAAGATGAGTCTCTCATGATTTCTTGTATCACCTAGAGTGAGTTAATACTAATCCACTATGTGAATGTTGTATTTTAGCTTAAGACAATTTGAACCATGCACTCGAACAATTTATACAAGAAAAATATGAGGGAATACTTGGAACTATTTTCATTCATCACTTTGAATTTTTCAAATACAGGGAATATTACATAAACTGAATTGTATATATAAGACTACTAGTAATATCTTTTCAAATGGTTGGCATTCCATGGATTGCAGAATGGATCTCCCTCTAACTTTTCCAGTCGATGTGTCCCTAGGATGATCCTTCGGTGACCCTATAGGGGCGGGCCAATTTGGGTGCAACTTGTTTGGCTTATGCCAAACTTTCTTTAGAACTAAATCCCCCACTATTATCATCCTAGGTTTGAACATCTTATTGTAAAACTTAGTGGTCCTCTACTGGTATGTTGCGTGCCTTATCTCAGTATTTTCCTTTCTTTCTTAAATCAAATCCAGGTCCAGCCTCTTCTCTTCACTATTCGTCTCTAGGTCATAGGTCTGGACTCTGGGGGTGGGCAGGCCGAGTTTAGTAGGTATCACAGCTTCTGAGACATAGGCCATCATAAAGGGGGTCTCCCTCATCGGTTTCCTCTCGATTGTCCTATAGGTCCACAGGACGACATGTACATCTTTTTTCCACAAGCCTTTGGCATCTTTTAACTTCTTTTTTATCCCATCCAAGATTGTTTAGTCCGTGACCTCTGTCTGGCCATTTTCTTGAGGTCATCTTGGTGCTAAATAGAATTGTTTGATGTCGAGCCTTCCATAGTAAGCCTCTAGGGACTTATTTTTGAATTATTTTTCGTTATTCGAGATCAATGTATGAGGAAGGCCATATCTTCAAATGATATTCCTGCAAATGAATTTGAAGGTCTTCATCTCTATAATAGAGATCATGGCCTCGGCCTCTACCCATTTGGATAAGTAATCGATCGCCACAATTAGAAATATGTAGTTACCTTTGGCTTTGGGCATAGGTGCCATGAAGTCGATCCCCAGACTGCAAATAGTGAAGGGGTTGTGAAGGACGATAGAGGCTAATGGGGCTGATGAGGGATACACACATATCTTTGGAATTTCTTACATTTTTTCACTTATTCGTCCGTGTCCTTAACAAGTTTTGACCACTAGTAACCCTCTGTTACAATTTGTTTTGCCAAAGACCATCCCTCGACATGTCTAGAGAACGATCCCTCATGCACATCTTTCAAAATATACTCTACCTCTGAGGGGTGGATACATCGTAATAATGGAAGAAGAAAACCCTTCTTATATCAGACACCGCCTATGATGGAGAATTTTGTTTCCCTATATCTCAATTTCTTTCTCTCGGCCTTTGATTCTGGAAGTTTCCATTCTCTCATATATTTAATGGGAGGTTCTATCCAAGAAGCTCCCAGATTCAAGTTCAAACAAAACTCAAGTTTCCCCTCGTCTTACTCAATGCTCTATCTCTATAGTATCTCAATTGCGAAGGTTCTTCTTATTTCTATTCTTATTGTCTACGCTAACCTCAATAATGCGTCAGCTCGGCTGTTGTCAAGTCGAGGGACTCTTTTTACTTTCACTTCTCTGAAGTACGCCAAGACCTTTTTTACCCTTTCCAAGTATTTATCCATCTTCTCATCCTTCGCTTCATAAATTCCCAAAATCTAGTTTACTACCAGTTGGGAGTCCCAATAAACTACTACATGACTGATATTTGACACTTTGGCCAGGGATAAAGCTGCAAGCAGAGATTCATACTCTGACTTATTATTGGAGGCTTTGAAGCTGAACCTCAATGCATACTCGATGTTTATCCCATTTGGAGTCGACAATATGAGCCCTGCCCCACTGCCGCTTTCACACGACGAACCATCAACAAACAGACTCCAAACTAGACTATCATTCGTAAAAGTCCCTTCACCTACTGCACCATTTCTAAACTAAATATCTATTTTGGTAAGGCCGGATCGCCCACTATCGTCCATGGCCTAACCTACTTTTTCTTTCTCAGGGAGAACTGCCATCTCATCTTCTTTGGTATTAGCTTCATCCCAAGTAAACTCAGCCACAAAGTCGGCCAACGCTTGCCCTTTAATTATTTTTCTCAACTGGTATATGATGTCAAAATCACCGATCTTAATTGACCAGGCCATTAACCTACCTGATTTCTCATTTTTATGGATGACATGCCTCAAAAGAGTATCAGTAAGCACCACCATAGTGTGGGTTTGAAAGTAAGGTTTCATTTTTCTTGAGGCGTACACTAGCTTATCCACCCTTGGATATTTCAGCTCGGCCCCCTGAAGAAATGTACTATTAAAATAGACCAGCTTTTGTACCCCTTCATCATCGCGGACGATGGTTGTGCTGATTACAAACTCTAACACTGCTAAATATAAAAACAATTGTTCTCCTTGAATTGATCGAGACAAAATAATTAGAGAACCCAGATAAGCCTTGAGCTCTTGAATGGCTCTTTTGCATCCTTCATTCCATTCTAACGGGTTCCTTAAGATTTTAAAGAAGAGGGTACATTTGTCCATAGACCTTGAGATAAACTTGTTGAGTGCAATGACCCTCCCTATTAGCCTCTACACATATTTGATTATTTTTTATGTCTTCATCCCAATCAGTGCTTTGATCTTTTTTAGGATTTCCTCACGCCCCTCTGGTTAACAATGAAGCCTAGAAATTTACTTGCACCCATGCCGAACACACACTCGGTTGGGTTTTGCTTCATTTTGATAAAGATCCATTGTATCAAAGGTCCTCTCCAGGTCGTCCACATGGTCCTTGGCCTTGAGGCTCTTGGTCAACATATTGTCTATATAGACCTCCATGGTCTTACCAATCTGCTCTTCAAACTTCTTATTGACCAACCATTGGTAGGTTTCCCCAACATTGTTAAGGCCAAAAGGCATGACCTTATAGTAGTAGGTTCCTTTGTCAGTGACAAAGGAAGTCTTCTCTGAGTCATTCTCATCCATAAATATTTGATTATATAAAGAGTACGCGTCCATAAAACTCATCAACTCATGCGCTACTATATTATCAACCGTCTGATCTATACGCGGTAGGGGAGGCTATCTTTGGGATAAGCTTTGTTTAAATCAGTGAAGTCGAGACACATGCGCCACTTCTAGTTAGCTTTAGGGACTATCACAACATTGCACAACCACTCTACATAGTTCACCTCTCTGATGAACTATACTAAATGAATCTTCTTAACCTCCTCTTGGATGACTTTGTACTTATCTCTTACATAATCTCTTCTCCTTTGTTTCACTGGCTTTGTTTTCTCATCAATGTTCAATTTGTGGGAGATGACCTTTGGGTCTATTCCTGCCATATCTTTGTGTCTCCACGCAAACACATTTTGCCTCTTCCTTAACAGCTGTATCAGTTTCTCCTTCACCTCCTTTTTTAGTGAAGAGCTAATTTGGACGGTTTTTTCTAGCTCATCCTCACTGACGATGATGGTTTCTACCTCAATCACGGCTTCGCCTTTCTTTATCTTCTTCTCATACCTGGGGTCAAGAGTATCAATGTTGTATGAGATGGTGAGTTTTTTATGGGCCTCCCTCTACTCAGTCGAGCAGAAGTACCTAGCCTCCACTTGATCACCTTGGATTTCCCCTACCCCATAAAAAGTCAAGAATTTCACCATTTAGTGTACAGTAGAGGGAACGGCTTCAAACTCATTAAGAGATACATGGCCAAGGATGATGTTATAAGTCGAGAATACATTTTCATCCATAAAAAAAGTTCACCTCCTTTGTTAGGAACATATGCCATGTGCCCATGCATATTTCCTTTTCATACACCCTTAGAGGATACACTTTATCTCCAATAAACTCTATTAAGGGTTGATGATACAGGATCAGCCTCTTCTTGCTAAGCTTTTGTGCTTTAAAACACTCCTAAAACATAACGTCGGACAACCTACTGTCGTCTATCAAAATCCTGAATACATCATACCTATGAACATTGGTGTTGATGAACAAAGGGTCGTCATGGGGGGCCAATATTGCCTTAAAGTCCAACCTGAAAAAACCTACCATCAGAGTACCCATATCCACCTTTTTTATCTTTCCCGGCTTCGGCTCAGAGGCTATTGAGTTGACTTACATCCTCTTTGGTGCTAATTTGGTCTCCGCTACATGTGCCTTGAGATCGTCTGACTCTTACCCTCCCCTGGACATTCCCCCACTAATCATCTTGACATCAAATGAAATCATATTTTAATTCCCCTTTGGCTTTAGATTTTAGACGGGAGATTAGGGTTATCTACACCATCATCATCGAATTCATCATCCTTCTTATCATCCTGATGTTGTCGCCTCGACCTTTCATCTCCTGGACTGCCTTGTCTCTTTCATACGTCATCTTTAGAACCACTTCAGTCAACGTACTTCTGAAGCTTCCCTTATTTGAGCACTTTCTCAATCTTATGTTTCAACACAAAGCATTTATAGGTGGTATGGTCGTGATCTTGGTGAAAGTCATATTATTTACTGTTGTCTCTCTTATGAGGAGTACACCTCGGTTTTTCAAACCATCTTAAACCTTTATCATTCTCAATTTCATTTAGAATCAGATTAGGGATTACCATAAGAGGAGTGTAGTCAGTAAACCTATCATTAGTTGGCCTCTTTTCCCATACTTTCCCTTAACTTTGTAGGATTTACTTCCACTAGCTTCTTTTTCCTCCTCTCCCTTGGTAGTCATGGCCTCCTCTGCATTCATGACTCTCCTGGCCGTACCCAGGAGTTCAGCCATGGATTTTAGAGGATTTTTGTGCAGCTTCCAAAGTAATTTTCCCTTTGCACTCCTTCCACGAGGGCGGTCATAGCAATATTCACCTCATAGTCCTCAACTTACAGCTTCTCTTTATTGAGTCTTGCAATATTGTCTCTGAGAGACATATTCTTTACTTGGTTTACATACAATAGATAGGTAACCTTTTTCTGGGGCTTCCCGCCTAAATAAAAATTTTGAATGAAATTCTTGCCCAACTGCTTAAAGTTCTCTATAGAATTCTTTAAGAGGGAAGTATACCATACATGGGGTGTGCTAGTGAGTGTACCGGAGGATGATCGACACCTCATCTCATTAGAAAATATGTATATATCGACGGCATATTGGTACATCTAACCATGATGAATGGGGTTTGTACTCCCATCATACTTCGATGTGATAGTCAGTGGCTTGAACTTGGTTGGAGTTGGGTAGCTCATTATTCTTACTACAGATGGAGACCCTTTTATATATCCCCTTTACATAGGATCTCGAATTTTTAGGAGATCGACAATTTTGTATTCTAGCCTCTGAATGGAGTCATTGTATGACTTCTCAACCGCTATCACTTTATCTCCCTTGGATTTTAGAGCATTATCACCAAATCCTTCTCTATTAGATGGGCGTTTCATAGGTTTTCTGTAGCCATCCTTTAACGGATGTTAACTTCACTTTGTTCCTCCTATCGGCTACGTGGAGGCCAATGGTTAGAACCACCTCCATTTCTACTGGAGCCTTCAATAGTGCGTGATCTGGAGAGTTAGTCTCGTAGGTCACCAACTGGATCGAGTCGATCAAAATCCAACCTTTTACTCAATCTATCAAGTGTTTAAGCCTATGGTTGTCCATCTCGGCCCAGCCTACCATTATTTCCTCTGTTAACGGGGACTGGGCCCTATTTCCAGAAATCTCATAGGGCTCTCAGTACTCATCTTAATCATAACAATGGTCATCTTGTAATTCCTCGCCTTGTCTTCCTATGCGCAATCGCTTAGGGTCGATCACGTCTCTACATCTTTGCTACTATGTCACTTCTTTATATGGGGCCATAGTGGTGCCCCTATTATTTGAGACATTTCCCTGGTGATCAGAGTTATTATCTTCGCTATAACATCGGTGGGTCAAAACATCATAGTTTGACTGAAGGCAACAAGTTATTCTTACATATTTTGTTGGTTGGATGCTAGTGAACACAGAGCCACCGCAACCTCAGCCATATCTAACTGAAGAGGCACCTAGTTGGAGTCGAGGCTAGAGCCATAAGGAAAATAGGAGGACATTAACTCCGGTGAATGAACAAAGCAAAGGCGTAATATGGATGAACTGAATGAGCTAGAAAAAATCTTAAAGAACCCAATAAGAGCTCTTTCAATGGTGATACAGATCCAACCACGTGTGGAATTGGATCACCACCAGAAAATCAAGTGAGAAACCAGCTAAAAATGAAAAGGAAGAAGATGAAAAACCTTCGTTCCAACATACGGTGTCAAAATGATGACACTATAAAGTCACCATTTGAACTTGTTTCAGCAGATCTAGCTCAAGCACACATAACAATGGAGATATATGTAACAGCACAGTATTGTAAATATAAGAAGGGGATAAGGATAAGAGGAAAGACGATAGAATTTAAGTGGTTCGACTATATGAACTTACTCCACTATGTAGATGAGTATGGTTTTTACCCAAAAATAAGGCTATGATGGCCTGAAATACTTAACTCTCAATCTTTCTCTCTCTATTGTGAATGAGACAAAGTTTAGCTAGGGTTTTCTATTTATCGATCCCCATTTTACAAAAAAATAAGGGTTTATATAGTGCTAGGAGTGTGCAATATACCCCCAGGTTGGTATAGAAAATATACATGAAGAAACCTCCAGTAGGGTATGGACACATGTCCTTTGCACAAGTAGATCATGATGATGTAATATTCACTCACGTGAGGGAGAGATCTTGTTATAACGGTTTATCCATGTAGGTCAATGATCTATAACCCATGCACATACTGCCACTCATGCCTAATCCCACATGATCTGCCAAGTGTTAACGATCAGTTGGGCCAAGATGAGGTTGAGTTATCAGGTCTGGTATTCTGATGAAATGGTCGTTGCCATGATGAATCGAGTCTTGATATGTCCCTCGGTCTCTAGGCCATGGACGAGGTTGAAGGAACATGAGTCCTGAGATCTCTGATGCTGGTATTATTTATCATGGCTGAGAGAATGTGGTTGGACGAGGATGAGGTCTCTTGTGATGGGACCTTAGCCAGGTGTCGTAACATAATTAGTCTGATGGTTTATGATAAGTCGACCTTGGCTGAGTAGGACCCCCATTAGGGACGATATCATACTTGGGTATATCAATGATGATGCTGGGATCAGCACCACCAGGTAAGGTGTTTTCAAGCTCAATACAAGAATAACAATGGCAGCACAGTTATATATAGAGGTAAGAGAATTAGATGAGTATAAGAGGAGAGGGCACAGGTATATAAGTGGTTCAGCCAATTTGGCCTACGTCCACTGTGAGTGTGTGTGAGTAATATCACTGAATGAAGGCACTAATGGCCATGGATACAATCTCTCAAGCTTTCACTCACTACTGTGTATCTAGACAAAGCTTCAGCTAGGGTTTAATATCTGGGATCCCTTTGAAAGGTAGGGGATGACCCTTATATATAGTACCTAGGGGGTGTAATGTACCCCCCCCCCCCCCCCCATGCATGTAATGAGCATGTGTGTGGTAGCCTCACCAATGTGGGAGTTCCATCTGTCACTGTCACATATAAGGAATGATGATGAAATATTCTCCCCACGTGTGGAGAATAATCTTGTTACAATTGATTTGTGTCAACGTGTCCTTATCCAAATGTCAACAGATGCTCGGCCGCCATATTGGTGCATGACCTCGGCCTGGGAGAGGCCGAGCTGTAAGGCTCGACAAACGTCTTCTGAGATGTGCCATAGGGAGTCTCGGCCTGATCTAAGTCGAGACATTATGCTGGGGGTCGGCCCCAGTCGAGGTTGGACTGAAGGTTACCAAGGCTTCTAGTCACCTCGGCCCAAGCTGAGGTTGGACTGGTTCCATGTTGAAGGTTACCAAGGCTTCTTGTCACCTCGGCCTACACTCGGCCGAGGTTGCCATACCCTGGTATATGAGAATGCTGTTGATGCCGGTGATGCGCGTAGTGTCCATTAAAAATGTAGGTGGTAGTGTCGTCCTGGGCCGACCTTACTAAGGCCGAGGGCTGATATCGTGGGCCCATGGCTTATCTAGGGTCGATCAATATCTCGGACATAACCTCGGCCGAGGTTGGTGTCTCTGGGACGAGGTTACACTTGGGGCATATCAATCACCCCTCATCCCTTAGTCATATGTGAGAGCAAGTGGCTAGGGGATTACTACACCTCCGAGGCCTGTCTGTTCCAAGCCAATACCTGCCTAACACCTGTCCAACGCTAGAACGTGCTTACTTGGTAGGCGTGTGCCGTCAGCCGCCCTTTGGGGCTCCCAAGGCAATGATGGGCCTTGGGAAACGTGCTCATGTATTTAAGGGTTTCAAAACCCTTTTCCCTCCTTCTTCTTCACTTCATTCCTGTGCACGAATTGTTCTTGCAATTTTCTCTCTCTAAAGCTTCTCTAATCGACGCTCTTCTGCAGAGGCATTTGTTGGTTTTCTTGCGAGATTTCTTCATTTGCATTCATTGTTTCACTTCCAGGTAATTTCTTCCTTCCATTACCCTTGTTTTTCGCTTTCGGTTTGCATTTTCCGGCGAATTTCTAAGTTTTCCGGTGAGCACCATTAGTTCAGGCGAACTGTGTTTGCTTTGAATTTCTTGGTTTGATCTTTAAACTCCTTTATTTACAAGTCAATCCTGTTTGTAGTTTTAGGAGTTATTCCCAAGTTTAGGGTCGTCCTCTGATGCTCAGACCTTTATACCAGCTTCTTGAGGATTTCCCCTCTCTCAGAGAGAAGACCCTAGATAATATTAGGCAAATAGAGAGAGCTCAGGAGGAAGCTCGTAGGTCACAAGAGTTTCCCATTAGACCCTTGTTTCCACCACCTCTGAGAGTGATATATCCTGACCCCCCGGAGAACTTCTATCAGACAGGGGTTCCTGCTGATCCAACACCTATGTCCGAGTCTGAATCTTCTACCTCAGACCCCATGTCTGTGGACTCCTTTCAGGAAGCTATGGATTTCACACCTCGGCCTGGTCAGGCCCCTAATCAGGCCGAGGTCTCCAGCCGAGCCTCATCCCATAATGGCTCAAGCACCTCAACCTCTTCTTCAGAGGTTGAAATTGTTGAGCTGAGTGTGGCTGTGCCACCCATTATTGATGCCATCCCCCTTTCGGCCGTCACAGGGGCAGAGTTCGCTCAGAGATTCGCTAGTAACCCATCTACATCTGCTCCGGTCGACGTTGAGCTTGATGATGATGAGGATGGTGAAGGTGATGTCGACGTCTCTGAGGTGGCCGAGATCGAGAGCATGGTAAATGAGGTGGATCTTCTGTGCTTCAGATATTTATACTCCATTAGTCCCTCCATAAAATTAAGGAGACCTCTGAGGGAAGAGAGGGCCTATCACGGCCGAGATGGAGAAATCTGCCTGTACGAGCAGATGTTTAAGTTAGGGTTTCGCCTACCCATTCATCCCATCATCAAATCCATTCTCTCTTATATCAACTTGGAACCCTCACAGCTATCTCCCAATGCCTGGAGATTTATCATAGGGGCCATTATCCTATGGAGGGCAGTCCACCACTCTGACCTCCCAGTTCAGGTCTTCGTTGGTTGTTATGTCCCAACCTCGGCCAAAAACCATCCGAGCTACTATCATTTTGTGGCTCGGAGGCCTGAGAAGAAAATGCTCCAGGTGACTCAGACCTCAAACCATAATTGGAAGCCCCGCTATTTTTTCGCCTCTGGACCATGGGAATTTGGCCCATGCGTTCCCTCTTCCACACTTGAGCCGAGGATACCCCTCAAATGGGGTAAGGTCACCATTTCTGCCAGGGCTGACCCTGGTCTAAGTCTTCAGAATATCCAGAAGGTGAAAGCCCTGCAAGACCAAGGGGCACGTGGTCTTTTTGTTAAGTTCGAACATTTGCTGACCCCCCAGTATCTCTCGGGGATGCGCCTGGGTGGAAGTCCCCTTGTTGACTTTGGTAAGGATTTTTCTTTTCTAAGTTTAACCTCTAAACTTAATTATATCTGATCTCTGACCCATATCTTTTAACTTTTGCAGAGCGACCACAAGACATCCCAGACGAACTGTGGGAGATGGTTGCACCGAGTTTAGCGAGACTTGCCAAAAAATCGGATCTGAACGCTCCTCCCTCAGCTCCCTCTACATCCAAATCTCAGGCCTCAAAGAAGAGGGCCCCAGAAGACCATGCCTCTGAGGATCAAAGGCCGACCTTGAGACAGAAGAAGGCCTCTGATGCTGCAATTCCAATCTCCTCGGCCGACATCCTGACGACACATCTTGATCAGCTGAAGTTAACCGATAGTGTGGTCAGCCACAGCATGCAGGCCGTGGATGCCATCGGCTCTATAATGACCGAGGTTGACAAGCGCTTTTACAGGGCTATGGACACCCCCTGCTGATTGAGTTTGGCCTTTACAGAGCCATCCAGGTATGACTTGTTCCCTCATCAAAATTTTATAAGTGCAACATCTGACTTTTCTCCAGCTTAACCTCTTCATTAAATGTGTAGGGAGTGACTGCTATGCACCACCTTTCAAATTGGGCTCTGAGGAAATTGCCCCTCATCCAAAAGGGGAAAGAGGCCGAGAAGGTTCAAAGAGCCCTAAATGCTGAGGTCGACCGTCTGAAATCAGAGCTGCAGAACTCTGAAAATAAGGTTAAGGGGTTGGAGAAAGACATTTCTCTACTCGTCAAAGATCACACCAAAGCCCTGAAGGCCAAAGATGACGTTCTGCAGCAGAAGGTCAGCTCGGTTGTCAAGGCTGCCCTTGAAGATGCCTCGGCCAAAATAATATCTGACTACAAAGCCTCGGACGAGTTCATGGGTTTTGGTTTTGAATATCTTGAAAGAGGTATCAATGCTACTACCAAATGGGCTGAGGTTAGAGAGAGGGAGGTCGGTACTCTAAAGGCCTCTGACTTTGTGGGTCTCGGCTTTGCAGACCCTCAGTTTGCTCAGGCGCTTCAAGAGGTGGAGGACGAGACTGCTGCTCCAGCTAAGACTGCAACTCTAGGAGGGACCGAGGTCGGAGGGGCAGACCATACTGATGACGTGGCCGAGGTTACTAATGCTGAGCAAGCCAATCAGGTCGAGGCTGTTAATGTCCCCCCTCCCCCCCCCCCCCCCCAAACCTTTAGGATTTGTAACTTGTAACAAATAATTTGTAATCTGTAACTCGTAACTTGTAACACCATGGTATTTTGTAAGGAATATTTGTAACAATGCCTCTGAATGCTATATGATCTCTTCTCTTTACTGAATGTCACGTAATCTCTTCTATTATTTTGTTGTAGTGATGTCTTGTTTATACTCAGTCAATAATTCTGACCTCAGACCTCTTCACCACTGAATTGTTATTAGGCTCTGAGGTCATTACCTAAGATGCTATTCTCGTAACCAATCTCACCAAATTAATGATGTTAAAGGTCTGAGGTCATCACCTAAGATGTTAGCCTCATAATTAATCTCACCAAATTAATGATGTTAAGAGTCTGAGGTCATCTAACTAAGGTGTCTGATCTCAGACCTCGTCACCACTGAATGGTGTTATGAAGGTCTGAGGTCACCACCTAAGATGTTAGCCTCATAATTAATCTCACCAAATTAATGATGTTAAGAGTCTGAGGCCATCTCATTATGGTGTCTGGGATCAGACCTCGTCACTACTGAATGGTGTTATGAAGGTCTAAGGTCATCACCTAAGATGTTAGCCTCATAATTAATCTCACCAAATTAATGATGTTAAGAGTCTGAGGCCATCTCATTATGGTGTCTGAGCTCAGACCTCGTCACCACCGAGTGATGTTATGAAGGTCTGAGGTCGTCACCTAAGACGTTACCCTCATAATTAATCTCACCAAATTAATGATGTTAAGGGTCTGAGGTCATCTGCTAAGGTGTCTGAGCTCAGACCTCCTCACCACCGAGTGATGTTATGAAGGTCTGAGGTCGTCACCTAAGACGTTACCCTCATAATTAATCTCACCAAATTAATGATGTTAAGGGTCTGAGGTCATCTGCTAAGGTTTCTGAGCTCAGACCTCGTCACCACCGAGTGATGTTATGAAGGTCTGAGGTCGTCACCTAAGACGTTACCCTCATAATTAATCTCACTAAATTAATGATGTTAAGGTTCTGAGGTCATCTGCTAAGGTGTCTGAGCTCAGACCTCATCACCATCGAGTGATGTTATGAAGGTCTGAGGTCATCACCTAAGATGTTAGCCTCATAATTAATCTCACCAAATTAATGATGTTAAGGGTTTGAGGTCATCTCATTATGGCGTCTAAGCTCAGACCTCGTCACCACCGAGTGATGTTATGAAGGTCTGAGGTCATCACCTAAGATGTCTGAGCTCAGACCTCTTCACCACCGAGTGATGTTATGAAGGTCTGAGGTCATCACCTAAGATGTTAGCCTCATAATTAATCTCACCAAATTAATGATGTTAAGAGTTTGAGGTCATCTAACTAAGGTGTCTGATCTCAGACCTCGTCACCACTGAATGGTGTTATGAAGGTCTGAGGTCATCACCTAAGATGTTAGCCTCATAATATGTCTCTGGTCTAAGAATGAAGCAAGAAGATGGAAACTGATCTTTATTAATAACCTCTTCTCAATAAGATTGTACATTTACATAAAATTCTACGCAACATCATATGTAATATCTCTTTAGGTGGTCAGTATTCCATGGGTTGGTGAAAAGTTCTCCTTCTAGGTTTTCTAGCCTTTAAGTTCCAGGCACAACCTCTTCTGTTACTTTGTAGGGGCCATGCCAATTTGGGTGTAGCTTATTTGACTTTTGTAGGGTCTTCTTTAGCACTAGGTCTCCCACTGTAATGGGTCTTGACTTCACCCTTTGGTTATAGAATTTCGCTGCCCGCTGCTGGTAGGCTGATTTTCTGACCTCTGCGTCTTCTCTTCTTTCTTCGATAAGATCCAGGTCTAGCCTCCTCTCTTCCCCATTGCTATCTGGGTCGTAGGTCTGAATCCAATGAGTTGGTAGTCCTACTTCCATTGGTATGACGGCCTCTGAGCCATGTGCCAGCATGAATGGGGTTTCTCCTGTTGGTGTCCTTGTCGTGGTTCTGTAGGCCCATAACACAACGTAGACCTCTTCTGTCCATCTCCCCTTCGCATCTTCTAACCTCTTCTTGATCCCGTCCAAGATGGTTCTGTTTGTGACCTCGATCTGGCCATTTTCCTGAGGTCGACCAGGAGATGAGAAGAATTGTTTAATCCCCACTCTTAGGCAATACTTTTCTAAGGAGGAGTTCTTGAACTGGGTCACATTATCCGAGATGAGCGTGTTTGGGAGGCCATATCTGCATATGATGTTCCTCCAGATGAATTGGAAGGTCTTTTGCTCTGTAATTGTTATCATCGGTTCTGCCTCCACCCACTTTGAAAAGTAGTAAATGGCAACTATCAAGAATCTATAGTTGTTGACAGCTCTTGGCAAAGGTCCTACCAAGTCAATTCCCCATACCGCAAATGGCCATGGAGAAGAGATTGACGTCATAGGCTGATGGGGTTGATGAGGGATAGTGGCGAACCTTTGACATTTGTCGCACCTCTTCACATAGTCTGTAGCGTCCTTAGATAAGGTAGGCCACCAGTATCCCTTAGTGATGATCCTCTTGGCTAAGGGCCTTCCCCCTATGGGGCTAGAGCAAGAACCCTCATGAACCTCCTGTAAGACCTGGGGTACTTCCATGGGATGTACACATCTGAGGAGAGGCAATAGAAACCCCTTTTTGTACAAGACGTCTCCTATCATTGAGAACTTGGCAGCCCTGTATCTCAACTTTCTCCTTTCTAGCTTGGACTCAGGCACCTCTCCCTCTCTTAGGTATCTGACGAGCGGGTTGATCCATGAGTCTCCTAGGTTCACATTGTGACAAGGGCTACATACCTCGTCCTCCTCGATGGTTGCCTTTCCTAAGACCTCGATTGGAATGGTCCTTCCCATATCTGTCTTGAACGCTGAGGCCAGCCTTGCCAATGCATCAGCGTGATTGTTGCTCAGTCGAGGCACTCTCTTCAGTTTTGAATTTTCAAAATATTCTAACAACCTTCTTACCTTCTTTAAGTACTTGGCCATCCTTTCGTCTTTGGCCTCGTATATCCCCAATACTTGATTGACAACCAACCTTGAGTCTCTATGGAGTAGGAGTCGCTGTAGGAGGCTTGAACTTGGTTGGGGTTGGGAACCCTACTATCCTAGCCAAAATGGGGAGCCCTCTGAGTAACCCCTTTGTAATGGGTCCCTGCTTTTAATGAGATCTCCTATCTTCTCCTCAAGGCGTTGGATAAAATCGTTCCAGGGTCTTCTGTCATCAACTTGGCCGAGGTTATCCCCTGCCACTTCCCTGCGATTGACAGAGGGTTCCCCAGCCACGACACATTGGCTGTTGACCTCTTCCTGTTCCTTGCCTCTTCTTTCACATGGTCGGCCTTGGTCTGGCCGACCCAGCCTATTCCCTCTTTGAGAGCCTGCTGCGCTCCTTGACCTCGACAGCCTTTGTCTTAGGTCATTCACCGGGCCCAATCTCTCGAAGGCCGACCCTCTTTGTTGGGCCTCTTCACCTCTTCGGCCGACACATCCTTGACTCTGCCTAAGAGGTCGTATGGTGTTATTTGACACCTCATACGGCTCCCAGCAGTCTTCTGGGGCTTCTTCAGCTTCTAGGTCATCATACCTGTCCTCTGGGCAAGGGTTTCCCTGCCTCCCAGGCGCAAGCGCCTAGGGTCAGCAACGTCCCTTCTCCGCTGGGGTGCAGGTTGGTCCTTCATTGGTGCTTGGGGTGGTTCCCTGGCATCAGGATGAGGCTGAACGGCCGTCGGAGTGATCATGTCCGATGAGACTCCAAGTGGCCTCATCATAGTTTGACTAAGATGAGCAAATTGCTCCTTTATGGCTTGTTGTGTTGCAGCTAAAGATTTCAAGGCCGCTGCTACCTCCGCCATTTCTGACTGGGGGGACGCCTGACTGGAGCTAGGCCCTCCACCCCCGGGCGGCGGAAGAGGCGGTGGTAAGTTTGGTGCCATATGTTACACTATTGAGCTTGAGTAGCAAATGAGCTTAGCACCTCACAGGACCTCTTTTAATGGTGAAACAGCTCCACGCAAGGGGTGGTCCCTGGTTCACCACCAGAGTCTCCGGTGAGGTTAAGCTTAAGAAGAGGAAGAGAGTTTCTCGTTCCCACATACGGTGCCAAAATGATGATGCTGGGATCAACACCACCAGGTAAGGTGTTTTCAAGCTCAATACAAGAATAACAATGGCAGCACAGTTATATATAGAGGTAAGAGAATGAGATGAGTATAAGAGGAGAGGGCACATGGCTTATCCAGGGTCGATCAATATCTCGGCCATAACCTCGGCCGAGGTTGGTGTCTCTGGGCCGAGGTTACACTTGGGGCATATCAATCAAGATTCTTGAGGTTCCCCTAATAGGACAAAAAACCTCTAATAAAATATATCTCATGGGTGTAAGAGAATAGTTGGCATTGTATTCACAAATTATCCTTAATACTCTTTTAACCCACAAAGACAGACTCATTGATGATGAAAACCCAAAAGGAAAATAAAATTGATGAAAACTCACATCTGCAATAGAAAATATAGGGAAAAAAACTAAAAACTATGGATTCCTAGGGCCCACCAACTCATTGGTCGTTTAAATGCTCAAATCGACTAATCAAACCACAATTCAGCAGCCCAAACAATAATATCTTCCACTATCCAAAAGAAGCGCAATAAATTAATAGCATAATTCCTAAAAACATCTAGAAAACTAGAGGATAATGGACAAAAGGGTATCTGGCATCCCAAGTGAAAAGTGAACCGAAATGTTACTAAATTAGACTGTGAACAACTGAAAGAGGAGGCTCTTATCGAAATAGCGGATTCAGGTGAAACAATGGTCATAAATTAAGGAAGTTAGACTCAGGAAAAGATATTTCTCTCTCTAAGGCAGACATTTGAAATCTTGGGTTGAGAAAAGTTTAAAATGATGGTAAATCCAACCTTTTATATACAATGAATTAAAACCATTACCCTTTTTTAAAGGATCATGACGTAATGCCTTGGCCAAAAGACTGATGTCTCAAAACTGCACTACATGTCACTCTAACCAACAATCAACATATAGCACGTGAACAACCATAAATTCTCAAAATTGCACAAGGAAATGTGGTTGATAATTGATGAGCCGACGAGGATCCGAACCGATGACATTCTAAAATTAAAACTTTACCTAGAAGATATTACTCTCCAAGTAACCTTCCATTGAGTCAAATTGTAAGCAAAGTCTTGGGGACTATTGGTATACTATAATTATTTAGTAACGTATGGACGAGCCATAAGTTGAAACTCATCCCACCTACGCATCTATAATGTGGTTAGCGAGAGTTAATAATTTGGTCGACTCGTAAGGTGCTCGACTCAATCAAGTGTAAAATGACAGCTTGCCTTCGTTAATTAACACTACTTATTAATACACTTAAAGTAAGAGTGTACTTTATGAATAGATGTTGTCGGTAGTTTAAATACACATGCACGTGGAGAAGATATTAAAATACTCCCCTATGTGCCAATAACTAAATTTGTATTATTCTTTTACTATGATGGTAAATCATGTACTCATTGCTCATGTCAAGGTGTGGCATGTGTCCCACCCTCTTCTCTCTCCTCTAACACCCTATAAATAGCACACACCCATATTATTTGGTCATCTTATGATATTACTTTAATGTTATGATGCCTAATTCTATAGGCAACTTGAGATCTTGTACAATGTACTCTTCAATGACATTTTTCCAGTAATGAATAGAATCACTAGCACATGTGGATATAGCACCAAGTTGGGTCGAACCATGTAAATATGGTTCTTTTTCTTTCTATGCTTACTATGTAGTTTATTCTTGTGTTAGTATCTCAATAATTTATTCTCTTATCTATTTATCTTTTGGTTATTAGTATATTTATCTAATATAGACCATATACTAATTTCTAGTGAACACACATGGTAATAAAGTAACAATCATAGTGAATAGACAAAACTAGTGAAGCATAAAATAGATGATCCTACGAATTACTAAATATATAAAGGGAATACTCAAGGAAATTATTATGATTATTATCAACATAAAAGTTTTTCATAGTACAAATCTCAAGACAGAAACTAGTGGATAAAATAAATCATGCAAATAAGCATGTAAATCAAGAAATATGATATAAATCAATCTATCTATAACGAGATCATAAGTCAATATATAGCCATGTAGGCATCAATATATGGATAAAAACATGACAAATCCATCAAATCATCCAAAGTGTACAAGAAATATCCAAAGTGTACCAACAAGTATCCAAAAGTACTCCATGACAAGTAACAAAGTAATAAGTATATATATCCAAGTACAAGTAACAAAATATATCAAGTACCACAAATGGTATAATAACGTCTCAAATAAAAAAAATGAAGATAAGCACAAATATTTATTCATGATATTCATCCTCCTTATCCTCCTCCACATACTCATCATCATCATAATCAACTGGAGGTACATGAGGTGTAGTAGCAACCATTGGTGGTTCAAAGGTAGAAGTCGGAACATCTTGGACAAGGTCGGTCCTCATCAAATAATCCAAAAGAAAATATGCATTATACCATAGGTTGTCTTGCTCTATATCCACCGTATTGAGATGGAAAGTAATCATGCATCTGTATCGTCAATTATTACTAATATGCCCAAAGTGTACCCTCATACCCATGGTTAGTAACCTCGGCCTATCTCACAGCCGAGTTGACAGGAAGCCTACAACACCCATAGGGATGGTCGGATCCTCATTGACCAACCTCAGCTGGTCAGCAGCCGAGGTCGATAACATCCTATGGGGACAAGCTATTGCCAACATTGTACTCCACCTCAACCGAAGTTTCATCCTAACCTCGGCCAGTCTCCCAGGCCAAGGTCATACTGATGATTGACAGGATAAAGAAACAATATCATACTTCCCCAACCTCATACTCGGCCAAGCCGAGGTTACTGCAAATGATGTCATAAGTCCGAGCACATGTAAACACATAAAAGACTTGGAACACGTGGGCTAGGAAGTTATAACTAAATCATTGCCCTTACGTGAGGGAATATTTATTCATTATTATCTACATGAGATCAGTTAGGTGCCAACAAGACATTGGTTCGATTCTCATATACATGTTAATTACATGCTTGGGGGGTACACTACAACCCCCAAGAACTATATATACTTTTCTTCTCCTACATTGTAAGGGATCCAAAATTACAACCCTAGCAAAAACTCTGTTTGTATACACAATAGAGAGATAAAGTGAGAGATTATATCACAGGCCATTAGTGCCCCCATTTTAGTGACTCTTACTCACACACTCACAGTGGATGTAGGCCAGATTGGCTGAACCACTTACATACCAGTGTTTCTCCTCTTCTCCTCACCTCACTCTTACTCAAACACTCACAGTGGATGTAGGCCAGATTGGCTGAACCACTTACATACCAGTGTTTCTCCTCTTCTCCTCACCTCATTCTACTAGATATATATACTCTTGTGTTGCCATTGTTATTACTAGTTTGAGCTTATCAACATCTCATCTGGTGGTGTTGTTTATAGCATCATCATTTTAGCGTCGTATGTGGGAACGAGAAACTATATCTCTTCCTCCTTTGATAATTGACCTTACTAGAGACTCGGGTGGTGAACCAGACCTCCTCCTTCACGTGGATCTGTTTCACCATTGAAGGAGATCCTTAAAGGTATCAAGATTTTTAGTGTTTTCATTTTGCAAGCTCTGTAGTCTATTTCCATGGCACCAGAGTTACCACCTCCACCATCTAGCATTGGAGGACTCAGTTCTAGCTAGGCACCACCCTAATTAGAGATGGCTGAGGTGGTAGCAGCCTTGAAGTCCTTAGCTATAACTCAACAAGCGATGCAGGAACAATTTACCCATGTAATCCAGAACATAATAATGAGACCACCTGAGGTCTCACCGGAGATGATAACTCCAGCAACATCTCAACCACATCCTGAGGCCAAGGGACCACCCTAGGCACCACAAAAGACCTACCTACTCCTCAGCGGAGGAAGGATGCTGTTGACCCTAGATGTTTATGTCTGGGGAAGCAAGGAAACCCTCACCCTGAGGATAGGTACGATGACATTGAGGTATAACATGCTCTGGCAGACTGTTGGGAGCCGTATGAGGTCTCAAATAACACTGTGCATCCTATCCAGCAGAGCTGAGGTCAGTTTGAGAGACGAGACTGTGATGCATGCCAAAGAAGATCAGCTTTTGATCGCTTGAGTAAAGGGTCAGCCTTTGAAAGGCTCGACCCAGTTAATTATCTGAGGGAAAGGTTGTCCAGATCAAGAAGTCTCGTTGGCTCTAGAAGGGAAGGGGGTGACTGTCATCCCCATAATGTTCGACCCCAACACGGACGAGACTGTGGTCAGGGGGAGGTCAACAGTTAACATTGTGCACTAGCTGGGGAACCCTCAGTCCACCCTTGGAGGTGGCTAGGGACAACCTCAGCTAAGCCGACCTTGCTAAATGATGGAAAAAATTTATTCAAAGGTTGGAAAAAAATTTGGAGATCTCTTGAAAAGTCGATACCCATTGCAGAGGAGGTACTCCATTTGTGGCAAGGATTGTCAACTTCCCAACCCCTGCCAAATTTAAACCTCCAATGGTGTCTCCCAAGTATGATGGAAGTACCAACCCAGTCAATCATATTGAGATGTATCAGTCTGTAGTTGACATCTATTCCATCCCTGATGATATGAGTTGTCGAGCTTTCTCAAGCACTTTGACCGGGGCTGCGCATATCTAGTTCACTTCTCTTCCTAAAAATTTAATTGATAGTTTCAAAGGTCTGGCCGAAAGGTTCATTTACAACTTATGTTTTGGGCTAAGACCTCAGAAGAAAACAACCCATCTGATGTATGTCAAGCAGGGGAAGAATGAAAGCCTCAGAGATTACATCGCGAGGTTCAACAATGAGAAGTTAGAGGTAGAGGATTATGAAGAGAGAATAGCCATGACAACTCTTATTAGGGGTCTACAGAAGGGAAAGCTCTTATGGAAACGTGTCGAGGATCCTCCTAAGTCAATGGCCTAGTTGTTGGCAACCGCTGGAAAGGTCATGAACGTGGAGGAAGCTATGGCTACAAAATACGAGGATGAAAGGGGGAGTAGCAGTGGAGGAAAATTTCAGAAGAAAAAGAAAGACGGTAAGAAAAGAGCTGCAGATGATAAATTCTCAGACTACACTCCTATGACTGTAAGTTGTGAACACATCCTCAACGAAATAAAGAATGATAGATTTCTGAGATGGCCAGAGAGGCTAAAAGCTCCGGCACATAAGAGAAACAAGAACTTATGATGCGAGTTCCATCTAGAGCATGTCCATTTGACCGAAAAGTGCTTCGCACTGAAGGATGATATTGAAAAAATGTTGAAGTCTGGAAAGCTCAGAAATTATGTGGATGGTAGAGGTTTTAAGGGAGGAAGAGACGATCCTAGGAAGAAAAGAAATGATAAATGCCGGGAAGATACCCATGCCAGAAGAGCTGATGCCTCAGATGATGATGACGATGACCCTGATCTCCCACCAAAGGACGATAACCTCCCGGTAAAGAGAGTCGCTATGATCTCATTTGGTGTGAATATTATCTATGGAGGACTAGAAGGGGGTAGCTCAGAGCTTGATGATTACAAGGCTCATGTGGCAGAGGCCAAAGCAATGACGAAGGCTGAGTTTGTGAATTTGGCTTCTACGGAGGTTAAACATAAGAATATAAAGAAGGTAGATATGGGCACCCTCGTAGTCGAATTCTCATGACTTGATTTCAAGGGTATCTTAGCTCCCCACGATGACCCTTTAGTCATCACCATAAGGGTGCATGGATGTGAAGTTCAGAGGATCCTTGTAGATGGGGGCAGCTCTACAGACGTTATGTTTTGGCCCTGTTTTAAGAGTTTGGGTCTCATCCGAGCAAGGCTTGTCCCTTACCATCACCCCATGATTGGCTTTAGTGGGGAGAAAGTCCATCCATTGGGGATGTATGAAATGGATGTGAGAATGGGAGATGAATGGCCTAAGAGGAAGACCAAAAAAATTAATTTCTTTGTAATAGAAGAAATGTCTTCTCAGCCTACAACCTCATCATGGGACGAGTGGACCTCAAGGAATTTGAGTTCGTGCCTTCAACGGTCCACCAAATGCTAAAATTCTCAACTCCTATGGAGTAGGGAAAGTGCAAGGTGACCAAACATCGACACGAGAATTCTACTTCTACTCTGTAGAAGAGAGAGGGGCTCATAAGAGGGAAACAACCACTTACAACATTGACACCCTTGACCCCACAGATGAAACAAAACTCGAGAAGGGAGAGGTATCGAAGGAGGTAGAGGTAGAATCCATCATCCTCAATGAGGACGAGCCGAAAAAAATCATCCAAATTGGCAAGGCTCTAAAGCCTGAGATCAAGGAGGAGCTAGTGAAGTTGTTAAGGAAGAGACAAAGTATCTATGCCTGGAGCCATGCAGACATACCAGGTATTAATCCTGAGATAATGTGTCATAAACTCAATGTCGTAGAGGATTCCAAGACCATTAGGCAGAGAAGGAGAATATACTCAAGAGAGAAGTATGAAGTCATCGGAGAGGAGGTTCGAAAGCTTGAAGAAGCTAAGTTTATCAGAGAAGTTATATACCCTGAATGGTTATCTAATGTTGTCATAGTACCCAAGAGTAATAGGAGATGGAGGATGTGTGTAGACTTCACCAATTTAAACAAGTATTACCCAAAAGACAGTTTTCCCCTACCTCGTATAGATCAGATGGTGGATGTCATAGTTGTACATGAACTCATGAGCTTCATGGATGCATACTCCGGGTGTAATCAGATCTTTATGGACTCGGCTAACTCAGAGAAGACATCCTTCATTACAGATAAGGGGACTTATTTCTATAAGGACATGCCCTTCGACCTAAAGAATGCAGGGGCTACATACCAATGTCTTGTAAATAAGATGTTCGAAGATTAGATAGGCAAGTCCATAGAAGTTTACGTGGATGACATACTGAAGAAGAGTTTGAAGGTCGACACTCATGTGGCCACCCATGAAATAACTTTTGACACAATGGAAAAATATAGAATGAAGCTCAACCCGACCAAATGTGTCGTCCGTGTAGGAGCAGGAAATTTTTTGGGCTTCATCGTCAACCAAAGGGGAATATAGGCTAACCCTGAGAAGATCAAGGCTTTACTAGAAATGAAGACACCCAGAACCATCAAAGACATTCAGAGGCTGACCAGGCGAGTGGATGCACTTAACGGTGTAAGGACACAAATTTCCAATTGAGTCCATATATAGTTTTGGCTCAATTCCGGACAAAAACATTTATTCATAGGTTAGTAATTTATTGTAATACTCTCAAGCCTATGAAGTGTGTGTTGAAGACGTAGCGGCAAATAATATAAAGCTTCATCAAAATGCCGGTTTGCATGCCTCGTTTCTACGTCATCATCTAAGGTTCCATGCCCCAAGGTATGAATGTAATTATATTTATATAGGAGCTTGGAACAATATTTATTGGGTGTTAGGTTTAATAAAAAACCTTGTTTTACTTTCAGAATAATTTAATTGGAACTTTAAAATAAAGAACATAAAGTTTCCGGGCCAAAAATTGAATTTATCAAAAAATTTCTGGAAGTCGTTCGAAGTCTCGTTCGAACGAGTTTTTTCGTTCGAACCAGGTTTTCGTTCGAACGAGTTTTTTCGTTCGAACCAGGTTTCGTTCGAACGAGTTTGCCAACGAACCTAAACTGGTCAGTCGTTCGATATGTCGTTCAAACGAGTTTGTTCGTTCTAACGAGGTATCCAACGAGTTTCTAACGAGCCCAGACTGGTCGCTCGTTAGAAGTCTCGTTCGAAAGAGAGTCAAGTTCGTTCGAACGAGATGCCAGGCGGGAACAGTTTTGAGCTGTTTTTTGGCAGTTTTCACCCATGTTCCCCACTTGTTTTTTAACCAACTTTTTCCAGACTTAATATGTGCGGGAAACACATTTTTCCAATTAACTTTTTCATTCCATATCCATCTCATAGAGAGAGTTTGAGAGCTAATTCATTTAGGGAAAAAGTTCAAGTTTTTGAGTGTTAGTTCTTAAAGAAAAATTCATACACACTCTAGTTTACACCCAATAGTTGTTTATTCCAAGTTTCTATATTCATATTCTTTACTTGGAGTTTTGGCACCGGTGTTTCTCTATCGAAGTGAAAAAGAGACGTTTCGGGTTTACTTCTACATCCCACCACAAAGAAGAAGACATTTTGCGGCAATTTTACTCACTTGGAGAAAGGCTCCAAGCTTGGGTGACGGTGACCATACAAAGTCCTATCGGTGGATTCCGAGATCGCGGTGGAGCTTCGTGGTTGTCCGCTAGGAAGAGGTTTCTACAAGAAGGAGCGACAAGGCTTGAGAGGGTTCGAGTCGAGGATGTAAGTCTTTTGTCTTGTAATTGTAATTCCGTATCTAGTGGACTTGTGGCTAGGGCCGTCCGAGGTTTTTTCCCGTCTTGGGTTTTTCCTCGTACATTGCGGCGTAGTGTGATATTGTTTATTTTATCTTGCACAATAATTTAGAATCCATGCTTAGGATAATTTCAAGATAAAATTCGGTTTAATTTATCACACTAATTTAATTTGGGACTAAATTAAATATTGGGTAAATTTGGTTTATTCAAGTCTTTTGCTAAAATTGGTATCGCCTAACTTTGGATAATTTATAATTATGACTTAGGCAAATTCTAAGACTTGAATTGGATTAATGAATTGGTTTAATTTTGTTTTAGTTTAATTTGTTTTATTAAACTAAAATCTGTTTTGTTTAATCATTGAACCATCTCTTATATACGCTTCCGCATCATCCATTGGTTTTATATAAAAGGAAATTAATATTGCGCTTTCAAATTGGCATCAGAGCCAAAAACGATAAATTATTTCGTTAAGATCCTTTAATTTTTGGCTAAAATGGATTTTTCACCATTTTCAAAATTTCCTATTTTCGATGGTTCAAACTACGCGTATTGGAAAGCGCGAATGAGATCGGCACTAAAATCTATCGACGAGAGAGTTTGGATGTCTGTTGTTACCGGGTACTCCCCACCAACTTACTTAGTTGAAAATGAACGTGTTATAAAACCCGCCGATAGATGGACTGAAAATGAGTTTAAACTTGCTAACTTTAATTCCCGAAGTTTAAATGCCTTATTTAGCGCTGTCGCACCGGATGAATTCCAACGTATTATGACGTGTGAAACCGCTAAAGAAGCTTGGGATATTTTACAATTAACTCATGAAGGAACTAGTGTCGTTAAAGCTTCAAAACTCCAAAACCTCACCACTCAATTTGAAACTATCAAAATGGATGAAAAAGAAACTTTTGATAAATTTTATGCTAGACTTTCTGATATTGTTAATTCATCTTTTAACTTGGGAGAGAAAATACCTGACGACCGTGTTGTAAAGAAAATTTTAAGGTCCCTACCCGATAGATTTATTCCAAAGGTGACCGTTTTAAATTCTTTACCCACTTTAGCCTCTATGAAATTAGAAGAGCTTGTAGGTGATTTACAAACCTATGAACTAGATATGTTTCCCTCTAAAACTGAAAAGAAAATTGAAAAGGGCGTTGCTTTAAAAGCCCGAAAAGAGGTCAAACAAGTAGTAGAGAGCGATAGTGATAGTGACTCGGAAGACATGGCTTTATTTGCTCGTAAATTTAGAAAATTTCTTAAATTTAACAAAGATAAATTTAAAAATGATTTTAAGAAATTTGATACTTCTAAACATGATAAAAGCGAGAAGATTTCTAAAGCCGAGAAGATCCCTAAACCTAGTAATGAAAATATTGATAGGGACAAGTCCAATAAATGTTTTGGTTGTGAAGGTTATGGCCATAGGGCTTATGAGTGCCCCACTAAACTAAGGAAAGAGGGTAAGCAACCCATTTCATATAATGCAACCCTTAGTGATAGTGATACGGAAGAAAAGCCCGATTCCCCCACAAAGAAAAATTTTGTGGCTTTTATGGCAAGTGATGTGAGTGATAGTGAGAACTCATCTATTGATGACACGATAGCACGTGCCACTTCCAAGGTCATTGTTCATGATTCCCTTGTTTTTTATGATAGTGAGAGTGGAGAAGAAAGAGAGAGTGAAAATGAAGAAGAGGTTGATGAGAGTGAACTTCAAAATGCTTTTCATGAATTATATAAAGAATCTATTAAATTGAAAAGAGCTAATTTGAAGTTAGAAGCTTGTTTAAGAGAAAGTGTCAAGGTCGTTGATGAGAGTGCCTTAATAGAAGACCTTAGGACACGAGAGAGGACTCTTCGAGAGAAGCTAGAATACGTAGAAGGCGAGAGAGATAGCCTTAGGGGTTTAATGGAATCCTTGAAAAAGGAGCTTCTTATTTTTGAAGAGCGTAATTTTTTACTAGAATCTACCATTTTAGATTTGGAAAATAAATTAAAAGATTCTAGTAATGTCAAATTTGATTTGGAATGTCGTTCGGAAAAACTTGATAAAATATTAGGAACGGTCCAAATTAAAAATGACACTTTTGGTTTAGGCTTCAATACTTGTAATGAATTTAACCCTAAAGTCAAAACCAACATTTTAGGAGAATCTACTAGGAATGCATTTCAAGATCACTCCTTAGGTAAATCTTTTCGACATGTTTTCACTTGTTCACATTGTGGTCGAAAAGGTCATCTTAAGAAATTTTGTTTTGATCTTAAACGAATTCCTAGAAAATCCCATAGTAAAGTAACCACGATAGCTAACGTTTCTACACCCCAAGATAGTCATGCTTCATTAATTTGGGTTAGGAAATCCGACTTGGTTGCCTTACAAAATAAGGATTTTGATTCTCATTCACTTTCACATGCTTCCTCCCTTGCTAAATCTAAAGGATGAATGTGTTAGTGTTTGCATACTTTAGCCTTTGTACTTCATGCTATATTCACATGCTAAATGTATGCTTGTTTTAGTCATTTTCTAGTCATAGCCTTATTTCATATCCCATGCTAGAAATTATGACTTGTTTATCTTTTTGTATTATATTTTGTGTTTGAATTAACTGAAAAATATAAAAAGATGTTTTGTTTATCATTTTTGTTTTATTTATTTCATTTACGCTTAATGAAAAATACAAATGATTTTTGTTTGTCCTTTTGAGTAAATATTTACTTTTGATTAAATATGTTAAAAACTCAAAAAGATTTTGTTTTGTGTGTATTTTAGTTTGACACACTTTAAGTGGCATATATTTGTGTTTGAATCCCATCGTTTACGCTCCCATGTGGCTAGAACTTTTGGTTTAGATTTTCAATCCTTAAAATGTTCTTTACCATGCTTTATATGGAGTAGTTGGATTTTGTGTTGTTTAAATGGATTCTATTTCTATATGCCTCTATTCACACATGCACGAGCTCTTTTGAAATCTTAATGTGACATGTTATATTTGAGCTTTTTGAGGTGTTCTCCTACCAATCTAGTCATCTACATATCTATGACCTAGGAGGACAAGTGCATGTCAAAATCCGTTGCATGTGAGATTTGTGTGAAAATGAAAACATGATAAATAAAAATGTGCACGGGGAAGGGCTCCGAAAGGATGAATTAAATCCTTTGCGATAGTAAGCCACCGTTTATTGGATCTAAAAGAAATACGTGATCCAAAGGCCTAAAAACAGAATATTTGGCATTAAAAAGAAAACAATTGCCAAGGCCTATGTTTGTTTGATATATTCATTCAAAAGCAAAAGAGAATATATATGCTTATTGAGGGAGAATTGGATGGTATATCAACGGTTTGCACAATGTCCGTTTATCCTAGTTGTCTTTAATGTCATGACTCTATTTGGTTTGTAGAATCATCATCATTCTAGGCTTCTATGCATTGTGTATGTTTGTTCATTGAGTTCAATCTATATTGTCACATGAGGTTATATTTAACTGTGATGAAGTTTGCAATCAAATGAGAACTCCGTGAACGTTTCTTAAGTGTTTGGGTCTAAATTTAATTGTTGCTAGTTCACACCCCTACACTTCCGTTTCCATATGACACATTTTTGCCATACGAGTGTGCAAACTTATTGTATTTTGTGTCATTTGTGTGTTTATATCTATCTATATATGCAAGTACTTATTGGTATATTTAAAGTATATATATATATGATATTTGTTTGTCTTTGCCTTGCTTTTATTGCCCATATGCTTTATCCTTTGCCTATTCCTGAACAAAAAGGGGGAGAATGATGATAGGGGGAGAAATGGTATCTTAACCTATTATTATTGTATCTTAGTTTGGGGGAGATTTATCTTAGGGGGCGACGTCTTTCTAAGTAAATGTCATTTGTTTGATAAAGGGGAGAATTATTTTAGGGGGAGTAATTAATTAATTGCAATTAATATATTTTGAGATTCCCTATGCATTTGATGAGTTTGCTTAAGTGTGCAGGTATTCTACTAAAGCGGCAACTTTAAAAGGCAAAGTGTTTAATCCTTGGGTTGAGTCAAGATTGGGCGGGTTATGTTTTGAGTCTAGTGAGCTTGACGGCCCTTTAGGATTTTTGTTTTGGTTTTTGTCCCGGAAAAGCCAAAGGGGGAGATTTGTAAGGACACAAATTTTCAATTGAGTCCATATATAGTTTTGGCTCAATTCCGGACAAAAACATTTATTCATAGGTTAGTAATTTATTGTAATACTCTCAAGCCTATGAAGTGTGTGTTGAAGACGTAGCGGCAAAGAATATAAAGCTTCATCAAAATGCCGGTTTGCGTGCCTCGTTTCTACGTCATCATCTAAAGTTCCATGCTCCCAAGGTATGAATGTAATTATATTTATATAGGAGCTTGGAACAATATTTATTGGGTGTTAGGTTTAATAAAAAATCTTGTTTTACTTTCAGAATAATTTAATTGGAACTTTAAAATAAAGTACATAAAGTTTCTGGGCCAAAAATTGAATTTATCAAAAAATTTCTGGAAGTCGTTCGAAGTCTCGTTCGAACGAGTTTTTTCGTTCGAACCAGGTTTTCGTTCGAACGAGTTTTTTCGTTCGAACCAGGTTTCGTTCGAACGAGTTTGCCAACGAACCTAAACTGGTCAGTCGTTCGATATGTCGTTCAAACGAGTTTGTTCGTTCTAACGAGGTATCCAACGAGTTTCTAACGAGCCCAGACTGGTCGCTCGTTAGAAGTCTCGTTCGAAAGAGAGTCAAGTTCGTTCGAAAGAGATGCCAGGCGGGAACAGTTTTGAGCTGTTTTTTGGCAGTTTTCACCGATGTTCCCCACTTGTTTTTTAACCAACTTTTTCCAGACTTAATATGTGCGGGAAACACATTTTTCCAATTAACTTTTTCATTCCATATCCATCTCATAGAGAGAGTTTGAGAGCTAATTCATTTAGGGAAAAAGTTCAAGTTTTTGAGTGTTAGTTCTTAAAGAAAAATTCATACACACTCTAGTTTACACCCAATAGTTGTTTATTCCAAGTTTCTATATTCATATTCTTTACTTGGAGTTTTGGCACCGGTGTTTCTCTACCGAAGTGAAAAAGAGACGTTTCGAGTTTACTTCTACATCCCACCACAAAGAAGAAGACATTTTGCGGCAATTTTACTCACTTGGAGAAAGGCTCCAAGCTTGGGTGACGGTGACCATACAAAGTCCTATCGGTGGATTCCGAGATCGCGGTGGAGCTCCGTGGTTGTCCGCTAGGAAGAGGTTTCTACAAGAAGGAGCGACAAGGCTTGAGAGGGTTCGAGTCGAGGATGTAAGTCTTTTGTCTTGTAATTGTAATTCCGTATCTAGTGGACTTGTGGCTAGGGCCGTCCGAGGTTTTTTCCCGTCTTGGGTTTTTCCTCGTACATCGCGGCGTAGTGTGATATTGTTTATTTTATCTTGCACAATAATTTAGAATCCATGCTTAGGATAATTTCAAGATAAAATTCGGTTTAATTTATCACACTAATTTAATTTGGGACTAAATTAAATATTGGGTAAATTTGGTTTATTCAAGTCTTTTGCTAAAATTGGTTTCGCCTAACTTTGGATAATTTATAATTATGACTTAGGCAAATTCTAGGACTTGAATTGGATTAATGAATTGGTTTAATTTTGTTTTAGTTTAATTTGTTTTATTAAACTAAAATCTGTTTTGTTTAATCATTGAACCATCTCTTATATACGCTTCCTCATCATCCATTGATTTTATATAAAAGGAAATTAATATTGCGCTTTCAAACGGGTTCGTATTTAGAGCTACAGATAAATGTCTTCCTTTTTTCAAAGTTCTTAGAAAGGCCTTCGAATGGAATGAGGAATGTGACATAGCTTTTAAAGAGCTGAAGTCCTACCTAGGTTCCCCCTACTACTATCCTAGCCAATTTAAGGTGAGAAGCTATATGTATACTTAGTTATCTTAGAGTCAGCCATCAGTGCTGCAATAGAAAAGAGGATGGAGTGAAGAGACTAGTGTACTTTAATAGCAAAGCACTTCAAGGGTCTGAGCAGAAGTACCCATGGATTTAAAACTTAGCCTATACTTTGATACATGCTTCTAGGAAGATAAATCCATACTTACAGGCTCACTCTATTGTCGTCATCACTGATTCCCCACTAAAACAGGTCCTTCATAAGCCTGAAAAGTCAGAAAGCCTAATGACTTGGGAAATTAACACTAATCAACCCAGGATTTCCATCAAGAGACAATCACTCACAGATTTTGTGGCCGAGTTTACCTGGGCTGAGGCTGAGGTTGAGAAGAATAAATATGCTGCAGATGTTCCAGTAGAGAGAAACGTCGGTCGAACTTCAGACGAGGTCGAGACAAGTATTGTCTGATAAATAACAATTGAGAATAAAGAAGAGAGATACCTCTTCAGGTAGGGGACCCTAACTGTGGGAAACTTCTCTTCATATTAAACCATCTGGAACCTCTTCGTTAATGGGTCATCCAGTGAAAGCGAAAGTGGAGCAGGGCTGATAGTGTCGGCAGCAAATGGTACATATAATTAAATATGCACTGACGTTCAACTTTAAAGCTTCCAACAATGAGTCAGAGTATTAGGCATTAATAGCAAGTCTCTCTTTGGCTAAAGCCCTCAATGTTGGCCAGCTCCTAGTCCACAGTGACTCAAGATTAGTCGTGAACCAAATCCTAGGGGTGTATGAGGCCAAAGATGAAAAGATGTTTAGATACCTGAAGAGAGTGAGAATGATGCTAGAAAACTTCAAGGAAGTAAAGATGAAGAGGATACCTCGACTTGACAACAGCTGAGTTGATGCACTCACGAGATTAGCCTCATCAACAAAAACAGACATAATGAGAACAGTGCCAGTCGAGATTCTGCTCAAGATGACAATCGAAGAGGAAGAGGCTGTTAAACCTTACTTAAATATGAGTTTGGGGGCCTCATGGATGAACCCTCTTATTAAATACATCAGAGAGGGACTACTACCAGAATCAAAGCTAGAAAGGAGGAAGCTAAGGTTCGGAGCTGTAAAATTCTCTATTATAGGTTATTACTTGTATAAAAAGGGATTCCTGCTCCCTCTCCTCAGATGTGTCCACCCTTCAGAGGTACCACACATTTTACATGATCTTCATGAGGGCTCTTGTTCAAGCCACATAGGAGAGAGGCCATTACCTAAGAGGATAATCATTCAGGGATACTGGTGGCTGACCTTGGCCAATGACGCAGCTGCGTATGTAAAGAGATGTGATAAGTGTCAGAGGTTCTCCACCATTCCCCATCATCCTCACTAACCTCTAGCTTCAATCAGCTCCCCTTGTCCATTTGCAGTATGGGGAATTAATTTAGTAGGAACCTTGCCAAGAGATGTAAATAACAATTGGTTCTTAATAGTGGCAATTGATTATTTCTCCAAATGGGTAGAAGTCGAGCCAATGATCACAGTCATTGAGAAGAAGACCTTCCAGTTCATCTAGAAGAACATCATATGCAGGTATGGTCTTCCAAACACCCTCATCTCAGACAATGGAACTTGATTCAAGAATGTTTCCTTAGAAAAATAGTCTGAAAGAGTTGGCATCAAGTAGTTCTTCTCTTCTCCTGGACGACCCCATGTGAACGGGCAGACTGAGGTCAAAAATTAAACAATCCTTGATGGGATAAAAAAATAGGCTGGAAGAGGTGAAATGAAGATACATAGAGGAATTATATGTCGTGCTTTGGGCTTACAAGACAACAGTGAGGACACCCATAGAGGAAACTCCATTCATGCTAGCCCACGGCTCAAAGGCTATTATCCCAATAGAGATAGGGATACCCACTCATAGAGTTCAGACATATGACCCTCAGAGGAATGGGGAAGAGAGAAGACTTGATCTTGATTTGATTGAGGAAAGAAAAGAAGATGCAAAGATAAGACAAGCAACCTATCATCAGAGAACTGCAAAGTTCTATAATCAGAGGGTAAAGTCAAGGCCAATAGCTGTGAGAGACCTAGTCCTAAAGAAGACATGGCAAAAAACCAATAAGCTCCATCCCAACTGGCATGGTCCTTATAGGGTCATTGATGAGGTTGTTCCATGTACCTATCGGCTAGAAAATCATGAAGGAGAACCTTTCTCCAACCCTTGGAATGCTGATCACTTAAAGAAATATTACTTATGATGTTAAAATTGCTCTTATCTTTTTGTAATACATGTATCGGTTTATATAGAGGATGTTAACGAAAAGATAGCAATGTTGTGTTGATACTTTTGTTACAATGTGTATGTCTTTAACATCATTAATTTAGTGAATTATGAGTTGAAACACCATTAACTTGTTGACCTCAGACCTTTAAACATCATTAATTTGGTGAAATATAAGGTGAAACATCATTAACTTGGTGACCTCAGACCTTTAAACATCATTAATTTGGTGAAGTATGAGGTGCAACATCATTAACTTGGTGACCTCAGACCTTTTAAACATCATTAATTTGGTGAAATATGAGGTGAAACATCATTAACTTGGTGACCTTAGACCTTAAACATCATTAATTTAGTGAATTATGAGGCGATACACCATTAACTTGGAGACCTCAGACCTTTAAACATCATTAATTTGGTGAAATATGAGGTGAAACATCAATAACTTTGTGACCTCAGACCTTTAAACATCATTAATTTGGTCAAGTATAAGGTGAAACATCATTATCTTGGTGACCTCAAACATTTAAACATCATCAATTTGGTGAAATATGAGGTGAAACATCATTAACTTGGTGACCTCGGACCTTAAACATCATTAATTTGGTGAAATATGAGGTGAAACATCACTAACTTAGTGACCTCGGATCTTTAACATCATTTGTTTGGTGAATTATGAGGTGAAACACCATTAATTTGGTGACCTCGGACCTTTTAACATCATTAATTTTCTGAAATATGAGGTGAAACATCATTAACTTGGTGACCTCAAAACTTAAACATCATTAATTTGGTGAAATATAAGGTGAAACATCATTAACTTGGTGACCTCAGACCTTTAATATCATTAGTTTGGTGAATTATGAGGTGAAACATCATTAACTTGGTGACCTTAGACCTTAAACATCATTAGTTTGGCGAATTATAAGGTGAAACACCATTAACTTGGTGACTTCGGACCTTTAAACATCATTAATTTGGTGAAATATCAGGTGAAACATCATTAACTTAGTGACCTCATACCTTAAACATCATTAATTTGGTAAAATATGAGGTGAAACATCATTAACTTGGGGACCTCATACCTTTAACATCATTAGTTTGGTGAATTATGAGGTGAAACACCATTAATTTGGTGACCTCATACCTTTTAACATCATTAATTTGGTGAAATATGAGGTGAAACATCATTAACTTGGTGACCTCAGACCTTTAACATCATTAGTTTGGTGAATTATGAGGTGAAACATCATTAATTTGGTGACCTCGTATCTTTTAACATCATTAGTTTGGTGAATTATTAGGTGAAACACCATTAATTTGGTGACCTCAGGACTTTTAACATCATTAGTTTGGTTAATAATGAGGTTGAACACCATTAATTTGGTGACCTCAAACCTTTAAACATCATTAATATGGTGAAATATGAGGTGAAGCATCATTAAACTGGCGACTCAGACCTTTAACATCATTCGTTTGGTAAATTATATGTGTCTGATGTTACTTAATTTGATTCCCATTACTCAAATTGTGTAATATGATGGATAAATGAAACACCATGGACATGAAACACCAAACAAATAAGTGAAGAAAGCAACACAAATGAAGGAAATAGAACTGCATTCATTCGAGCTAAAAAGTGTTACATCATTCTAAGAGAAGAGGTTATAGTTCATTAAAATAAAACAGGTTATATGAAAGCTTCACAAAAATTCAGACATGCAGAAGAGACACTCAGACACTCAGGCTTTAGTCGACCCACCAGTAGCAGGGTTACTTGGCTCTGGCACCTGATTGGTAACTTCAACCTCGTTATCCTGATGTCTAGCATCCTGGGTCTCAGTCACCTCAAGTTGGCTTGTCTCGGTTGGATTACCCTCTTCAACCTCTTCTAGGACCTTAGCGAGCTGGGCATTGCCAAAGTCGAGGCCAATAAAGTCCTCGACTGACAGACCATCGAAACTTTCTTGCTTTATGGCAGCCCATCGACTAGTTACCTTGATGCCTCTCTTTAAGTACTCCAGGTTGAAGCTAAAAAACTCATCAGAGGTTTGATTCTCTTTGATGATTGTCTCTGAAGCATCCTCCATGGAAGCCTTAACTGCGGCATCAACTTTAGATTGAAGGCCTTGATCTTTGTCCCTCAGAGCCTGAGCATGATCAGTCTCCATCTTAGCAATATTTGCATCTCTCTCCTTCTGACCCCGCTTTAAGTTAGCAATCTCCTTCCTAAGTTCCATTTCAAATTGTTCAGCATCCCTGCCTTTCTGCATCAGAGGCTATCTTTTCAGTGTGTAATCGGCCAAACGGTGATGAGAGAGGGCACTCTGCAAAAAAGAAACATCGGACATATTAGTAATAATGAAGCTAAGATTAGAGGTAACACAACAAGTAAATACATGAACCACCCTACGAAATGCAAACTCTGCCAGCAGAGGGACATCCATAGAATGAAGAAAGTGTTTAGCATCTTCGGGCATGGTGTGTTCGAGGGCATCAGAAGCCCAGACATTGTTTCCAATGAGGCTATTACCGATCTTCAACTAAGAAATCCAAGTCGTTAAAGCATCTGAGATAAATATTAAGGGGTCATTAGATGCTCGTATTTGATGAGGTTACCATCTTCGCCCTGACTATGAAGATCCTCAACATTCTTATGATTATCTTGGCTAAATCTAGAGTCAGTTTTGGTCGAGAAAGAGACCTTGGACAACCTCAGAGGTGTCCTTAGAACAGATGTTCCATAATCCTCATTAGGACCAAACTCCCAAACCCCTAAGGCAAAGACGAACCAAGGCTTCCAATTGTGGTTAAAAGTTTGAGTCATAAGCAACATCTTCTTCTCAGACTTCTTGTCCATTAAGTGATATTAGCCAGTGTTATTTTTAGAGTATGAGGGTATGTAATAATCTAAGAATACCCTACCTGTAAAGTCGATATGATGAACCACCTTCCAGAGTACGATTGGCCTAACCAAAACCCTCCAGGCATTGGGGTAAAGATGAGAAGGAGCGAGGTTGATATAAGAAAGAATGGCTCGGATAGTGGGGTGAATTGGGAGACAAAAGTCGAGTTTGAACATCTTCACATAGACGCAGAGCTCTCCGTCTTGTCCGTCGAAGGCCCTCTCATCCTTTAGGGGTTTCCTTAAGGTAACGGATGAAGGAATGGCATACAGATGTCTAAAGATGATAAGGTTGTATTCAGTGATAGAAGACTCAGGACCATCAACCTTGGAAGTGTCAATTTCACTCCCTTCATCATCATCATTACCATCAATAGGTTGAGTTTGAGCCTTAGAGGGGATAGCATCAGGGAACTGCTTCGTAAACTCAGCACTGGTAGCAGCCGATAGAGGAATGGCGTCAATAGGAGGGGGAATTGACATACTAGAACCTAAGATTTCATCAGAGGAAGACCTACAATAAGTTCTAGCCTCTTAATGGGATGAGGAGCGGTCATAAACCTCTACTTCCTCAGAGGCTACACTTCCCTTGGGGGAGCAATCCATAGCCTCTTAGAAAGAGTCTATACACTCAACAGCCTCAGAGGTAGATATGGGGTCTGAAGAAGATAATTCAAACATTGGCTCAAGTCCATCAGGGTATATGACCTTCAAGGTTTTAGGAAAAATTGGTCTGAGGGTAAAGGCATCAGTCCTATGAGCCTCCTCCTGGGCTAACTCTATATGCCTAATATTTTCAAAGGTCTTCTCACGCAGAGATGGGAACTCTTCAATAAGTTGGTACAAAGGTCTGAGCATATGGCAGACAACACTACACTTATGGGAAGGAATCAAACTACAAACAGGTACGCAACTTATGCAACCTAAACTAAAGATCAAAGGTTATAAGTTGAAAGGTTTCGAATGAGAACACCCAGAACACCCTAAGCCATGTCACCGGAGAAGATGACCGAAAGGTCACTGGAAGGCCTAAAAAGAGGGAAGTCTGTTAGCCTGGTATGGCTTCAATACTACCTAAACACTGCAATCCTAACCCTATAACCACTCAATAGCGGCAGAAAGCCTCGTCAAAAGAAGGGAAAGATCATCAAAAAACTAAAATTGTAAAAGTAATGACCAAAAATGGAAAAATAAAGGTCAAAGGCAATACTTCGCTGGTCGAGAGTGAGGGTGGAAGAGATTAAGAAGCAAAGAAAACCTATAATCAAAGCACAACAATGGAGGGCTTGAGAGAATTGCAGTCGCAGTAAACTATAGGCGGTAAAGCTAAAGGAAGAAGAAAGAGAAAATGAGGAAAGAACAGGGTTTTTAAACCTTCTCAATGATGGGGCGCGATTTCCAACACCCTCATCATTACCCTAGGGAACTCAAAATGTTCCGCCAAAACTATCATATCTTGGAAAAAAATGCTAGCCACTTCAGTAAATGACATGTGTCTAAGGTCCACTCCAAACCCCAAGATATCAAAGCGTCCCTTCATTAGCCTGACTCTTATACCCCTTAGTCTCCCACTCATATAGGATACTAAGGGCTAGGGGGTGATTGATATGCCCAAAGTGTACCCTCGTACCCAAGGTCACTAAACTTGGCCTGTCTTACAACCAAGTTAACAGGAAGCCTACAATAACCATCGGGAAGGTCGTCTCCTGGAAGGTCGGCTCCTCATTGACCAACCTTGGTTGGGCAGCAGCCGAGGTTGACAACATCATATAGGGTTAAGCTATTGCTAACATCGTACTCTGCCTCAATCGATGTTGTAGCCTAACCTCGGCTAGTCTCCCAGGCCGAGGTCATACTGATGATTGACAGGACAAAGTAATAATATCAGACTTCCCCAACCTCGTACTCGGCCAGGCTGAGGTTGATGCAAATGATGTCACAAGTCCGAGCACATGAAAACACATGAAAGACTTGGAATAAGTGGGCTAGGCAGTTATAACTAAATCATTCCCCTCACGTGAGGGAATATTTATTCATCATTGTCTACATGAGATGAGTTAGGTGCCAACAGGACATTGGTTCGATTCTCATATACATGCTAATTACATGCTTGGGAGGTATACTACAACCCCCAAGAACTATATATACTTTTCTTCTCCTACATTGTAAGGGATCCAAAATTACAACCCTAGCAGAAACTCTATTTGTATACACAATAGAGAGATAAAGTGAGAGATTATATCACAGGCCATTAGTGTCCCCATTTTAGTGACTCTTACTCACACACTCACAGTGGATGTAGACCAGATTGGCTGAACCACTTACATACCAATTTTTCTCCTCTTCTCCTCACCTCATTCTACTAGATATATATACTCTTGTGCTGCCATTGCTATTACTAGCTTGAGCTTATCAACACCTCATCTGGTGGTGCTGTTTACAGCATCATCAATTACAAATTAGTAAACTGCCATACATGAAGGAAAACTGAGCCTTTATGAACACTTGAGTGCCCTGATGAGCTCTCAGTGCAAGTGCAAGGGAGTGATCTGGTGTTTTTTCTGGTTCGAGAGGTGTCTTGGGGTCTATGGCTTAATGTGGTGGTCGACGAGAAGTCAAGAGGATGGAACGAGATGAGCTCTTATAAAAAATGGGTCTAGATACACCCGAAGCATCATCCATATTAAGACGAGGAACACCTTAATCGTAAAGGTATTCGGGAATCATTTTAGAATATGTCAAAGACTCATGGGTTTTATCGGTACAAGATCTCCTCATGACCTCTAAAATAAGATTGGGTTAATTGATAGTCTGTCGATGAGCAAGCTCATACATTAACCTACCAATGGTGTATTTTAAATCTTGGTCACGACGATGAGGCATCGGGTTATGTATGACTATTAAAATAAGTATAGGATTCCTCTTTGTCATATTGGCATCTAGGAATAGATTCCCTACCCATGTTCTCATAATCCCAGTAAGAAATGTTGTGACATCATCAAGAGTAACCTAGAAATTCTACAAAATTGGGATTAAGAATATTATTTTTAATACCTAAATGTGTAGCAAGAACCTACACACTAATCTCAACATCAATTTCTTAAACAAATGTAAATAATGTAAGCGATGATGTAGAATACACAATCATGTTAACATAGAACTTGCAATCAAGAGATGCGTTGGGGGATGATTGTGGTTGTAGAAAATGAGAACAATGTAAACCCTCTATTAACGAAATTAAAAACTATCCCTCCTCATATCTATCTAAATGATATAAGTCTCATCGTTCTTGGCTCTAACGAAGTGAGACATAAAACTCGAATGAATCAGGGAAACATCTGGAGTAAACCTAATCCTAAATGCATCAGTGATGGTGATGGTGTCTCTTCAGCACAAAAACTGTCATATGGACAACTTAGGAGTCAAAATATCTTCATAGAGTCTTTTATTTACCCATGATCTCATATATAGGATATAAATTCAACACACACATATGCAAGAAATAATCCTAAGAGAGTATGAGACAACTAAGGTATACGAGCCTAGAAATCACCAAACATTAACTACAATGAGAAATTTTGCACCTTAAGCTATGAATACAACTATAAAAATACTATAACAAAGGTAAATTAACAAATAAGATAACATATTGAAGACTTACATAAGAGAATTTAGTGGAACTCAAACATATCTAAAAACTAGGGTTTGAATATCAACAACGACCAAATCTAACACCAATCACTCTGAAAATGATTAAGGTCAGATAATGAAAACATCCTTGGGTTAAAATCTCCTATGTTTTATGCTCCGGGAAGTTTTGAAATGGAAATGAGCCAATAAAACAACCCTCTATTCTAGTACCGACAGTCGTGCATATAGTTAACCGTGCGAACGGCTTTGTTTTAGTCATTCATACGATCTAAACCAGAATGCTTAGTCATGGAATAAAACTCCAGAAGAATAAGTATGAAACCAAAACCCAAATTCTAAAATTGATATGATATGATATGAATAAACAGAGAGGCATGTAAAAACATTCACTTTTCACTTGAAAAACACAATTTTGAGATAAATGCACAAAAATAAACTCTCTCTCTCTCTCACACACACACACACACTCACACACACACACACACACACACACACACACACATATATATATATATATATATATATATAATCTCTGGAATGAAAATGTACGGTGGTGATTAGGTATATCAGGGTAAATTTGATTTTACAAACAAATTTCCTTTGAATCTTGATTAATGCTTAGATTAAGGACACCTTCAATTCGAACATCAATTAATTCAACATATAAGTCATAAAATTCTAATCAAATCATTTTAAGCAACTTTATATTACAATCAAGTCATTAATACAGATATAGTTTTAAAAAATCACACAAATACACACTACCAGGTCATGAGAAATTACAAAGGATGCCTAATTTTTTCATTACACAAACATCTTTTCAAGATCTCATGAAATGGTAGTATCTACCCATTTTTCTCCATCAAAACATACATTTTTTTGATATATTTTCAATGCCAAGAAAATATGGAAATTTTTGGTTGAAAAACTATGTCCCTATCTTTCTTTCAATGTCAATTTATGCTTTTGGTTTGTGGCTCTTTCCAATATATTGGTCTTTGCCGTTGATTAGTTGTTCACGCACCTATATGACTCCTACCTAATGATACTTAAATTCAAAATCAGGTTTAATCACTATAATGGCGTCCCTTATCAACTCATATAAATAGTTATTTTTCAACTCCATCAAGTATGACACATATTAAGCTCACACATGCACCATAAAAACTTTCAAAACCAATACGATATCTCAAGATTTGATCATTATTAATTCAACCATTAAAAGAAAAATCAAATAACTATGGTCATATGCATCAAGTGATATGCAAGTGCTCAAGTAGTGTGAAATCAACACCAAATATTTCAACGAACTTGACAAACATGATTTTTAAAATGAATTCTAATTTAACAATTGATTTAATCAACACTTTCAATCAAAATAGTTGACACTCCATAGTTTAATCATCATTCAAGTTAAGTCTATTCATCAAATCTCATCAATTATATGACTTAATCACAAAATTATTATAAAAAACAAAGTGAAAAAACGTTTTAGGACTTCTTAATTAAAGAATGATGCATGTATGTACAACAAGTTAAGTAAGCAATGATTTCACCCCATTCTAATTACCCCACACTCCTTCGTAGGGTCCAAACAAAGTCTATTCGAACCTAGGATTCTAGGTCCTCCTTAAAACCCTAACCAAAGAACAAAGGGATACTCTATGAGACCTATTTGACTTTGGTCAACTCTCAGATGCGAGATTATCACAACAGAATTACATAGAGCTCTCAATCATATTTCTAATAGTCTATGTTGTGCACAAATTGGACGTACAGTTTGTATTTTCAAGATGAAAACCCGATTATGCTTGCCTATCGGAAACACACCTCACTTGCGTGTAAGTAGGTGGTCTCATTACTTGGCCACCCTATCAGTAGGCAGGGAAATTCACATCCCGATATCCAACCCTAGGGATCTTTCTTATTTTATCCCTTCAAGGTTTTTTATTTAAGGAAATCCTAACCTCACTATTTTGAAACCTAGCCTCAAAATCAGTGCAATAGCTTTTATTACATCATTATCAAAACATTCTCTTACACCACCTTCCACCTAGCCATTTTCGACCATTACACCATAATTTTTAACACTCAAAAATCAAAATATAAAGTCCTAAAGATAGAATTCAAATAGCTTTGAAGGTCTAAATCCTTTGCATTCCATTATTGCCAATTAGTTGTTGTTTTATGTAATTTGTTATTTATTGCGTATTCATAATTAAATTTTGTTTCTCTTATCACTAATATTTATTTTTATTATAAATAGCTTCAAACTTATTTTTATAAATCAAAAAACCCAAAAAAGGGTCATCCTATAAGTCCCAAATTAAAGTTTTCTCACATTTTCACCACGTTTCACACACTTTTTTATAAACACAAGGAGAAACTCCAATTTTGGATTATGGGTTAGACCCCACAATGTTTTCCTTACAAACTGCATGGACTTTGATATCATTTTTGGCTATGTAGACATCCAAAAAATACTTTTGGGATTTGAGTCCCATTTACATTTTTTCCGTTATGTTCATATTTCAGATGTTATTACTTATCTCGTACGCTTAGTTCACTTCTCTCATACAGTTAGTTTTATTGTGCCTATCACCTTTTAGCGGCCACGTGATTTGTGTGATCACTTTTTGATTTTGGCGCTACGATATGGTACATCGCTCACATTTATATTATTTTCACACTTCAGGTAGCTTATCTCCTTATAATGATCGTTCCCATCTCTTATGTGATGCAGATACAATAATTTGACTCTTCTATTTTAAGTAAATATATCGGTTACTTTGATCTCTACACATTCACACATCCCATCTCACTGACGATGGCCATTTTATGTCCTTCGAAGCCCGGAATCCGCACGAGCGAGGAGATTTTTTTAGGGTAGGGATGGCCACAGTGGAGAGTATGTTGGGGAGTTTTTTTAGGACATCAATCTATTTACATAGGTTTTTATTTTATTTTTCTTATATCATCTTCTACATGTATATATGTGTTCTCTCATGTATATTCTCTTTCTTCTCATCCTCACATGTTTTATACGTTCATGTTACAATATCCATGTATATTTAACTCCACCGTGGTTATCTTTTCATCACATGTATATACCATATTTTTTACCACATGATCCATGTCACTTGAATGTATCCTTGCTTTCTAACATCTATATTCCTCATACTTCATGTTTACTTGTACATACATTCCATGTTTGACTTCATTTATCCACATTTTCATACTTTATTATACTCATGTGTATATATCCATACTTCTCACGACTTGTACATGTACCAATGTTTTATCACATGCTTCACATTTCTTGCACATTATCTCCATATTCTTTCCACTTTTATGTATTTCCATGTCTTTTCCACCTTGTATATATATTTATGCTACATTTTACTTGTATATATCCTTATGTTTTACCTCACTTGAATATATTTCTTGCCCCATTTTCTCTCACATGCTTCATGTTACGTGTATACATTTACTCGATTTACTCCACTTGTGTAGTTAGTCCTCTTTATATCATGACACTTTTTATATTCTCTTGTCACTTCACATTTAGCAGTTGTACATATCTCAATTAACATACATAATACTTTGCATAAAAATACTAATCTAGACTCGTGCATTTACACACTACATCATACGATCTTTGAGTGTCGACTCTATGTTTGTCCCACACTGGGGAGTCACTTATGATAGGTTATTGATCCTACGGGGAACGATTAATCTAAGAAATATGACCTCCACCTTCCTTTTGGCTAAGTACCCTCGTTGTATATCAAACAATTCCCCTATATCTCACCAGTTGGCTGAACTCACGATGGGAGATATATAGCAAGAACTTGATCACGTACGTCGAGTATATTGAATCCCCTCTCACACCTACCATCACCACAAGGTATATCATGAGGCGATTCACTCAGGTATATCAAATGCATTTTCCACACTCATTGATGAATGATTTCCCTAATAGGCAAGAGGTATGTCATGGAAGTCATGCCAAAGAGGGAAACCCTTAAACTAACCTCCCATACATAATCCTCATATAGGTGTCTACCCTAGGACACTCATACCTAGATTAACAATTTCAACATGAAACTCTGCTAAAATTTCAGGTCGTCTTACCGCCCAATATTGAATTTTTCCCCTATTTTTAAAAATGGACCCTGTCTGTGACTATGGAAACAAGTTAAACTATATCTTATATTATGTACCCTATTTTTCTCGTAGATTCCATTCATGTTCGGAATTTCACTTGCATCCTTAGTAGAACCTAATATAAGTGGAACCTAATAATAATAACTACATTGAGGGATTTTTGTCCCCTTTCTTACCTTTTCAAAAATACCAAGAACATTATTTTTGTTAAAAATAAATAAAAAAATATGATTTCGCTTCCAGGTGCTACTGCATTCCCCTAGCTTTCCTTAGCTCCCTATTGGTTAATATATCCTATCAGACCGCCATGAAGATATACATCCTCAACATCTACTTTAATAAAAACATATAAGTCTTATCACAAATTCCTCATGTAAAACCTTGATCAGATGGCTAATGCTCAGCAAAATTTGATGATCGCACTTCCTCAATGCACTGCAAAGATCAACAGCCTACAGTCGGATGTTCATGATATGTAGAGAAACAAGGACCAGATCCTAGAGATGCCTCAACCACAAATCATGTCAAATCCTAATCATGTTTTCCCCATGTTATGGGACCACACATGCCTAAACTAATATGGTGTCCCGAAGAATATCAACATGCTCCAGGTGATGTGATGCCTCCCTATTTTTCACGCTAATGACCACTTTCTTATTTACCCATACCTAATCTTTCCCATGAATGGGATAGATTACCTATTTTTATCTATGCTTATCCTAAAGAATAACAAATCAACCAAGTGAAGGAAGATATAAAGTTTCTCTCTCATAAATTAGATGAAGTGAAGCCCCAGGGAAACTATGTAGACTATTCTCACATGTGTCCCTCTACAAAAGCTCGATTACCTGAGAAATTCAAGATTTCCAACATTGAGTAATTTAAAGGAAGTGGGCCTCCCTTCGTACATCTATGAAAATACCATCGCACTAGGAGTCTAATAAGTTCTAGAGAAGAGCTCATGGTCCATATGTTTCAACAAACCCTCAAGGAAATTTCTCTTGGTCATAGGAATAAAAAGTTAGGAGGACGATGCCAAAAAATTATGGTTCGGCATAAATAAAATAAGGATGTGGAGGTAACCCGTAGAGATATGTATTTACTCAAGAAAAACCCCGGTAATCTGTTACTAATTTCATAATCAAATGGAGAGAGAAATCTTCAACCATCACCAACTCCTCATGAAAGAGGAATAAGTTAGTGTAATAACATGAATTTTCTTCCGCACATCCAGAATACTATGGGTATCCAGTGTTACCTCCACTTTAGAACCCTCTAGGAAGTTGGGTTAGAATTCAAGAAAGTGTTACTAGTTAAAAATAGAAATGGAAGGGAAAACATCAGTGGGTCAGTTTGCTCCTTGAAAGTATATGACTATCATCCATAGCATCTCCTCTCATCCAACCACTTCACGGGTATCATAAGCCTACCCTTCTATAACCAGAATAGAGTACATTAAACTAGATGCCCCTATTTCCAAGGTATATCAAGACCTCGTGTCTCACACTAACATTTAACCCATGTACCTTTATCCACTACTTGTCCCTCTTCCAAAGTACATCAAACATGATGCCCATTATAACTTCCATCAAATCATCAGCAAACCACAGACTAGTGTCACAACCTAAAGAATGTTGTGCAAATACTCATTAATAATTATTCTAGTGATCATCCTATAGTTCCAAAACCAAACACTTCCTAGAACCCTTTAACCATGGACAAATCTAGTGTGAACATATTGATGAATATCATAATTTGGCCCTTTAACTAAAATTAAATCCATCAGCAATCCTACCTCACCCATCAGTCCATAGAAATCCCTAACTTCTCTCTAAGTTTGTCCATCCTTCCTACTACATCATGAAAGTTATCACAATCGATCCCTCTCCTTGATAATACGAGCTTACATCATGGTCTAAACCAGATCAAAAATATACAGTATGGGTTTACCCACTGTCCTCAGATAATTGTGAAACTTTAGAATGAAACTTTTATTAGAATTAACCCTTAATGAAGGATATTGTGTAAGAATTAAATATATTAACATGGAAGCCCGAAAGTGGGTCGAAGCCCATGATTGGCTTCTGCTGATGGAATAATTCAACCTAGATGACAATGTTCGTACCATTGTAAAAGAAATCATCAAGAGATCAAGGAATTGTGAAGCTCCTGATCTACTAGCCACCTTAAAGTTAAAGAGGTACTTAGTCCCTTCCTAGAATAATTTTTATGAAACTTGGGAGAATCTATACTTTATATAGGTCAAAGTTACTGGCTCCATTGATGTATTTTGGAAAAATTAGATTATTTTAGAGTGGGGAAATGATTATGATCCTTCAAACAATAAACATGACATTGAAACACCTAATTCGAGTGCCTCATTTTGTGGCATGATCTTTTTTGAAGAGATCCTCTTCGATATTAATAAGGTTTCTACCGGTCATGAGGTTGATGAAGAAATGAGTTTCCTCTTCTTCTCTCCATCCATAAACATTATGAATTGATCATGTCGGTATTATAAAGATCTTATCCACTCAACCAGAATGTGTGCCAATAGATAATGGAAATAGAGTCATCGAAGAATCACTGATTCCTAAAATGAGGATCGAGAAAAGTAATATTCTTGAACAGTTGAAGAAGACTTAAGCAAATATAATCTTAAGTTTCATGTTTTCCCAACTTAACGTGAATTATATTATCAAACTACTCACTCAAGCTATGGTTTCTCCTTATACCTTTTTTGAAAAGGCAATTCATACGGTCGAAACTCTGACAACCACAAGACTCATCTCCTTTGTCGATGAAGAGATGCCCAAGTTCGTAATATTCCCTCATCATCTTTATTAAAGTCTTATAAAAAATTGTCCCATTAGTTCTTGTTGATAATGGTGCCAACCTAAATGTATGCACATTACAAACTTTCTGGTATATGAGGATACAAGTTAATGATCTCACCCAAACATATGTCATTGTACATAATTATGATAATACTTGACTAAAAGTCATGGGGTTAATATTACTCATGCTAGGGGATGGTCCAATATGTCCTCGGATAGAATTACAAGTCATTTGGATTATTTTATGCTTCAACCTACTTATCAGTTGCTCGTGGCTTCACAGCATCAAATCGGTTGCATCTCCCCTTCATTAGAAATTTAAATTATTTGAAGAAAATTAGGTCATCTCCATTATTCAGGATGATGATAACATAGTTAGTGTTGGCAGTAAAAACCCAATTCTTAAAATCTAACATAGCACAAATGTGATGTTCTTTTCTAGATTCAAGATCTATTTGGCTCCTTCTCCTAGTTGGAGATAACTTCAAATACAAAGAGAGTCCTAAACACAACACTCATGAGAATGTCAATATAATTTGATCTCTTCTAATACAAAAAACACGAAAAGCAATGAGTCTCTTGGTCTTACTAAAGTAGGGATGGACCTTTATATGATTCGTGCCGAGTTTGAGTTGTCTGACTCTTCCCAAAAGATTTTTCATGTTGTCAAGCTCTACTCAACTGGTAAAGCATTCCTACCAATCCAACCAGGTCAAACCAAAAGACCTATTTTCTTTCGCCTTGAGAATTAACTAGTTTTTCTTCTACTATTTATCATTTAAATGTAATCGAGTACTACTTTGATGAGCTCCTCAATGTTTTTCCCAAAATGTTATCAATGAAAAGAATTAAGATTTTTAGTATCTTGTTGTGCCTTATATTAATTGCATTGATTATAATAATCAAAAAATTGAAGAAGATGACTTGATGAATGAGCAATTGTTAACTAATCTCAATAAGATATAAATAAAATAACATAATCGCATTCAAACAAATGATGAGAAGACATTAATAATTGATCTTAGTTTTAGTAGCACTCTACGCGAGATTAGAATAGGATCAACCCTCAACAAGCATGAGCAGTCACAATTTGAGGAACTTTTAAAGGAGTTCATGGACATCTTCACATGATCTTACAGCATGACACTCAGAATTGGCCCTAAAATTGTGCAACATGAGATCCCTACCTATCCCGAGTGAAAACTTATTAAGAAAAATCTAAGGAAGATTCCTTCCAAATGGTACCTCAAAGTGAAAAATCAAGTATTTAAATAATTAAATGTTGGGTTTATTTGTGTAGTCAAATAGCCAACTTGTCTTGCTAACATAGTCTCGGCATAAAAATCAAGAAGATAAGTCCGCATGTGAGTTGAATATCAAGATTTGAACAAAGCTTCCCAAAAATATGAATACCTTCCGCCCAATATTGACATGATCATCAACAATATTTCCAATCATTTTCTGAAATCCTTCTTTAATGGATTCACAGGGTATAATCAGATCAAGATGAACCCAATCACTAAACGAAGACTGCTTTTACCACCCCATAAGGGACTTTCTACTACACCGTTATGCCTTTCAATCTCAAGTATATAGGTACTACACTTAAAAGAGAAGCCACGACCATCCTGCATGATATAATACATAAAGAAGTCGTAGTTTATGTTGACGATATTGAAGCAACTTATACCCTTGACTCACTTGAGTCTACATTGTATAAGTGTTCATCTAATTTGGAAATACAGATAAAATTGAGTCCCCATCCTATAAACCAAAGAGCTTCAAACTCTTCAATACACTTCATTCCTCTTGTTTGACTGATCAAGGTATAATCACAAACACTCACACACTTAAGGATTGCATAAATTGCTCACACATTTTGTTATATTGATTGGATGTGTGTTGTGTGTGTTAATTTCCCGTAAAAATATTTCTTATAATTTTTTGGGAATTTTTAAAACATTTTAAAACAATTTTTTCTTAATTAAAAATGCAATTAAGAAGTATTGGGGTCATTATATAATTTCTAATTATTGATTTTATCCCTGTAAATTTCACTTGGGTAGAAATCAAAAGCCCTAAAGACTATAAGGGGTGTTGTGTAATTTCTTTAGACGCGCGTGTGAGGTTTAATATTAGCCTTACACCTGTCACTCTTGAACCGATTGGATTTGTGTTTCTTTATAGACACAAAATTGTTGCTGATTGCCAGCCCTTGGATTGATCTTATCAACGCTCTGCATGCATTCCTTACCAATCCCTGTGAAACCCTTATCCTCCAATCAGAAGCTTTTTAACCAATCTATCCTCTTAAACTGTTGGATCAAAGTCAATTTGATAAGACTTAATCTCATCCCTCGATTTGCCTCTACCTTCTCGATCCTTCTCAACCTCCTATATAAGGAGGGTAACCCTCAGCCATTAGAAGACTTTTTCCACTCCGTCATTTAGAGAGATAAGAGAGAGAAAAGAGAGAGAAACCAGACTTAGAAACCCTAGCCCTGTTCGTCCAAACCCTTTTTCGAACCCTTATTCTTTTATCAAAACCATTTATATACCAAACACAACCTTGAGTGTTTGAGAGTTTTGAGAGTGATTTGATAGTGGTTTTGTGTTGTAACCTCTTCGTTTTAAGATCTTGTGTCCAACTTAAGCATTAAGCTAAATCTGCGTTTCTATTTCATAGAAATTTTAGATCTGAGCATTTTATATTACATTACACCTAGATCTGCATTTATTGTTTCTCGTCTTGAGAAATCTGTTGTTGATTATTTTCTGTAAATGTTTTCATACTCAAAATCAACAATAAAATTTTATGTTTCTAGTTATTTTGAAACAAGACCTTTGACCTAGTTGGAATCACACTTGGCAGTTTTCAATTTCAAAAGCATTTTCAAAACTCTGAAATTGATTAAGATCTTGATACATCTTCTGAGCAAGATAGCCATGGATTCTGGCTATATTTTAAAGGTCAAATAAGGTTCAAGTTTCCTAAGAAGATAGAAACTGAAAATCACATCATATAGATCTGATTTGTAATTTGTTAGGACTGTTTGTAAAAATAAGCGTGAGTGTGTGCATGCATGTATTAGATCACCATCATAAACACTTACACACTACAACACTGAAAGTGTTGGTAATAAGATCTTCAAACGAGAGTCGACGTAAAAACTGGAACAAAGTTTAAGCTTGCAAACTGGGAGAACAACATCAACAATCAGAACTGCATAAAAGTTATAAGGACACCAGTGGGTACATTCCTAAACTTGTATATGTATGATTTGTGTGCAATTGTGTTATATAGTTTGTAAGTGTTATATTTTATTTTAGCGGATTCTTCCTTTTACTCCGTAGATGGAGTCGTGGATGTTTCCTCAGTTGGGTGAGGTTTTACCACGTTTAAAATCTCTTGTCATTAATCTTTCTACATATCCTCGTCTCATTCTGATTAGTGTGCTGATTTAAAACTATTTTAGTTTTGTTTTTCAGAACTTGTTAACAAATCTTGAACTCATCTCGTGCATATTTTTAAACACATCTTGTGATTAAACTGATTTGATTTCTAGAAAAGAGTTTCCAAAAAATAGCAGTTCGGAGTTACTTAAATAGTTTAATCTTGTATTAAACGGATTTAGTAATAGTTTTTCAGATATAATCATCAAGTCTAAAACTCGATAAGGTCACGTCCCTACCTTGAGGAAGTTTTTTGAACAACTACAACAGTATTAAATGCGCCACAATCTGTTAAATTCATTTTTAGTGTCACAAAGGGTAAAATCCTAGGATTTATGTTTACTGAAAAGAAAATCAAAGCAAGCCTTGTTAAACTCAGGGCAGTCCTCAAAATGTCACCACCTCAGACTGAGAAATAGGTACAGGGTTTCTTAAGAAATATCCAATATATCATCAGATTCATTAGTCAACTCACTTACCTTTACGAACCCATCTTTAAACTACTTCGAAAGTGAAAATGTAATTTTTTAATTAATACTAGTTGGCATTATTCTGTGACAAAACATTTTAGTCATTCAAGTCACATATACTTGATAAAATTAAATGAGGCGTAGCCATTTGTATTAGATGGAACTTTGAAGATTAAATATATTGCAAGTCATTCATTGTAGACTTCCATTGCTATACTTATACTTGGATTTAGCTGATATCCTTTTTGTAGTTATTGTGAATTATTTGTGGCTAAACAAACACACGTGCACTAAGTTTTAAAATGGGTGAGGATGTTTAAAATTTTGATGGAACAAGTGTTAAAACTATCTCGTAAGTTTAAGGAAATGATTTTGAGGGGTTGGTCTTTATTTTTGTGCAAAGTTAAGGCTTTTTTGAAATTTTGTAGCCTTAACCATTTGCATGGCACTATTTTGTTCCCATGCCCATGACTTTGTCCACGGTACCTTACAGTCAGGAATCATGCACACAAAAAAAGAACAATTGTTTGCACAGTGAAGCGAGATTCTAAAAATTTGCTACATACAGGTCGTTTTTGGAAATTATCTTAATTTTACAAAATTGAAAAACCTCTCTGAGCCTTTTTTTCAAAAACACAAACTTGAATATATGTCGTGATTATAGTGTTTTGTGAGTGAATTTAGATTGTTTTTTATCAGATCGTCACTAGACTTTTATACTTCATCAAACTACTTTTGAATTTCTATGATCACATATTCCTAGATCTAAAATAGGAGGCACTTTACTTCATTGGAGGAGTTGAAGTGTGGCGTTGATTCGAAGGAGGAGAGTGTAGTTCTTTATTCCTATCGTGGAGCTCGATGTGGATTTTTATCATCTATGGGGGAAAGTAACAAGGTCCATTGGTAACTACATGAGAGATCTTGTTTTATAGGTATCTTATTGCCATTGTGTAAAATACCTTTTTAAGAAGAAATGAAAAATTGGAGCGCATCGAGGTTTTTTTACCCTTTGGTGGGGGGTCTTCTTCATAAACCTTGCCTTCTTGATGATTGTGAGTGAATTCTTTTCATATGCACACATTTGATAACACACATCACTTACATCACACTTGAATCTTGTAAATTGGATTAAAATTTAATTGGGTGTGTTCGATCAAATTTTTTCATATATATATACCTAATTAACTTATTGTGTAAGTTAATCAATATATAATTCAATCATTTTGTTGAAATAAGTATTAAGTTATTTGAATTTATAACCAAACTCATTAAATGTCAAAATTTTACCATGAGATACTATGAAACCTATTCACCACCTATATTTATCATAGGTTAAATACTTGAATTAATAACATACGTACTCAATTGGTATTGGAGCAAGGTTCTCATATGTGTTGCATTAACGTGCTTGAGTTGATCTTGTGTTGTTTATGTGTTAAATATGTTTTTGTTCTCATATTGCTTATTTGATATTTGGGCTTGTTTTTTGTTAGATGGATCAATAACAGGAGCAAGTTCAACTAAGAGTTCAACTAAGAGTCCAACTTATTTTGATGGTTCAAACTATGGCCATTGAAATGTTAAAATGAGAACACATTTGCAGTCAAAACATGAGCATGTGTGGATGATATGGAGGAAGGATGGATTTACCCAACTAGTGAGGAATATGGAGTCAGGGTGAAGAAATCCATATTTCTTTAGATTTATGTGGAGTTCATTGATTGCAATTATAACTCGCATTTAATGCCTAGTTTTCTTCTATGAGCACATAAGAATATAATCGTTTTCTCAATTGTGAGGAAGAGAAAGAGGCTTGGGACATCCTTAGAGTAACTCATAAAGGTACTTTAAGTGTGAAACATGTTAAGTTGCCACATATTATGACCAAAATTGAAACAATGATAATGGATGAGAGTGAGTTATTCAATGACTGCTATACTTGGTTGACGAAAGTTGTTAATGCTTCTTTCAATATTTGTGAGAATATCCTCGAGAATAAGTGGTTGAAAAAACTACTTAAAACTCTTGCTTCTAGGTTTTCCACTAGGTTATAATTTATAATTAAGTGAAAGATATTGATATGTGTAGACTTGAATGTGATTTGGATCTTTATGAATTTAGGATCAAGAATAAAGTGTAATTGTTCCTAAACCAAAGAAAGGCTTGGATTCATTAATGAGTCAAGTGAGAATATATCTATGAAGGGTGTTGAGAAATCCAAAGCGATGTTGAAGTAAACATTCCATTTTTTGTCAAAAGTTTTATCAGGTTTTATAAAAATAACAAAAAGTTTTTCAAAAATGCAAGAAAGTTTGAACAAAATCAGTCTCATCTCCTTATAAAATCACACACCGCCATATTTCCACATCACACACATTTTACACATGACACCATTCCACCTAATTTTCCATCATTTCTTTCATATTTCTTACTTCACTTTCATACCACCTTTGGCCACTTACCTAGTCCCTACTCCACCACCATAAAATCAGTCTACTCTCCTTATAAAATCAATAGCAAATTCATCTAGGAGGTTTACTTCTAGTCTTTTCAAATTCATTTATTTTGTGTTGTTAAATTATTTTGTTCCAATTTTTTATATCTTTTAATCTTATTCCATTATCTCACAATAACTAATATCCCTTTTATTATTATTATTATTATTATTATTATTATTATTATTATTATTATTATTATTATTATTATTATTATTATTATTATTATTATTATTATTATTCACATAATATATTTTCATAAAATCAAAAAGAGAAAGAAAAAAAGAGTTTACTTATTAACTCCAACAGTAGGATTTCCTCACTCTATTTACACTTTTACACTTAGGCACATTTTCTTCAAAAATAATTAAAGAGGATTCCTAAATTTGGATTTATGGGTTAAACCCCACCTTTACGATATGTCGAACTACGTGGACTTTGATGCCTATTATGGCTACGTGGATATCCCGAGTCATTATCAAGATTCGAGTCCTATTTCGTTCATTGCGTTACTTTGTTTATAACTCATATATTGTATTATTGCATGTATTCTCATGCCTACACATTATTGTTCCCACCCGACATGCATATTCACTTTCTCATAATGAATTGTGAGTCGGTGGGAACTAGCATCATGTTTTCTATTATTTTCCTTTCTTTTGTATACTCCTTAGGATGACCTCTCTTTATCCTCCCTATGACATGAGTAAGATGATTTCTTTTTCTCCCTTATTTCCACATCACAAACATTGTACACATGAGTCACATCTTAGAGAAGAAAAGAGAAAATTATCATAGCCTATGAGAGATAGAAAGGGCGAAATGGGTGCCTGACACTTTCCCATTCAATAAGTTAGTTCTCGAACCCTCGATTCATTTGGTTTCTTATCCATCATTTTTCTTTTGATGCAATTCTTTTGAGGACTGCTACATCATTTTTCCTGTTTTGAGAAAAATAGGTTGGCGACTCCATTTTCTATATTTTCTTACCCTTTGACTATAGCCAATTTATAAATGTGGCATCCCACGAAGATCACGTGAGTGGAAGAAAGAGGATTCCTATCCTCGAATCCTCACACACACGGAGAGATATATTTATCCATTTTCTCTCCCTCCCATTTTGGGTCCAACACGTGCCATGGGAATTTCCCCAAATGGCCACAGTGTTGACTCTTCCGGGTATTATCTTTTTTTAAGGACTAGACTCTATTTCACGTGGGTTTTGCTTCCTTTTCTCTCCTTTCTCTCTACTTTTATACATGTGTACATATGCATCCACTTGTATATTCTTTTTACTCTCATGCTTACATGTTATATATATGCCTTGTTCATATCATGATGTCTATATCCTTCTCTCTACTATGCTCTTTTATCATCAAATATATATATATATATATATCATCTCCATATCGCATGCTTCATGCTTTACTCATTTTTATATATTCACCATGTTTCACCCCACTTAGTCACAGTTGAACATGATTCACATTCCTTATATATAACCATGCTTAGCCTCACTAACACACACTCTCACGTTCTTCTCACTGGTATATAGTTTCATGCTCACTCACATGTTTCACACATCACTTGTAGATATCCATGCCTAGTCACATCAGCACACACTTCTATATTTCTCCAACTTGTATGTATCCACATAGTCTCTTCACTCACACATATTCACATGTCACTCTTACTTTGCACATATTTCCTATTCATTTATGTATATTCACATGTCTATCACCATGCTTTGTATATTCTCCATGCTTTATGTACAAGCTATATCGTGAGTCAATTCACATATGGAGACTATGTCACTTGAGCATTGCGATATTAACCAAAAATTTATCCCATACTAGGAGATCACTTCATGAGGGGTGTCGGTACTATGGGGCGCTGTTAACCTAAGTGAAATGATTCCAACCTTCCATTGCTTTAGTTACTTCCATGCACATCGAACGGTTCCCCTACATCTTACCTCTTGATCGAACTCACGAAAGAAGGTATATAGTAAAGAACTTGTTCACATACGTCGAGTATATCGAATTCTCTCTCTCATGTAATGTCTCCATGAGGTATATCGTGAGGCAATTCACATACGCTCAAGTATATTAAATGGCTTTTTCGAATGTACCAATGAATGAATGTCCTTCTATGCAAGAGGTATATCATGGAAGTCATGCCAGGGGGAACCTTTCCACTAACTCGCCAATGCATCAACCTCATATAGGGGTATATCATGAAACACTCATACATAGTGTTTCGAATCCAATGTGAAACTCTATTGAAATTTTGGGTCGCTTTACCACCTAAATTCTCACGCTATTTTGCTCATTTTTAAAATAAGATCATATCTATGAGTCTAGAAATAAGTCAAATGGTGTCTTGCATAGTATACCCTATCTTTTCCCCAGACTTGGGTCTTGTCTAGAATTTCACTTGCATCTTAGGCGAAACATAATACAAGTGGAACCTAATAATAATAACCAGGTTGAGGATTTTACTTTTTCCCCTTTTTAGATAATACCAAAAATATTCTCTCCCTTTTTCCAAAACAAAAAAGAAATCATATATACAAAAAAATATTCTTCTTTCCATGAAAATGAATGTAAAAATTGTTTTTTCCTCTTAGGTCCGATCAAATACCCCAATCTTGGTCTGGCTCCCTATTAGCTCAGGTCTTCTATCAAGACACGTCGAAGCTCCACTATTTCCTCTGCTTCTACAAAATTCGAGCAATCCCTCTGAAGGCTATTCATGGAAAACGTTGACCCGGCTACAAATGCCCAGCCAAATCTGATGGATTTCCTTGCCAGCTTAGTGCTAACATCGATAACCTTAAGAAGAAGTTTAGAATATACAACAACAACGAGTTCAGACTCTCGACGCTCCCAAATCGAAAATCCTCTTTTCATGTGCTATGGGTCCTCCAGCTATAGAACCTATGTGAGTTTTAAAATACTACAAGCATATCAGGTTAACCCCGCCTACTAACAGAACACCATCAGCTCAACTATTGATACCAAATCTTGCCTAGCAAGGGAGTAATCTATCAGTGGCAGTTGATCCCAAGGAAGAATAATTGAGCAAGGTCAAAGAAGATCTTAGGTTTTTGTCTAAAAGGTTCAACCTGATCAAGATCTTAGGGAACTATATGAACAACACCCACATGTTTCCCTATCTCAAATTCCAATTATCGAAGAAGTTCAAAATTTTAACATCGAGAAGTTCGGAGGCAATGGAACGCCAAGTGTGCACCTATGAAGCTACCATTGCACCATGACTCTCCTGTGGGAGCTAGGGGAAATAATGTCCCAAACGTTCTCTCAAAGAAGGTTCCCTATGATGGTTCATGTCCCTCGAAGAATATAGAAGATGTAGTTGAGAAGATGTGGCCCAAGATTTCATATCTTAGTACAAGTATAACTAAGAGCTAAAAGTTACCCATCGAGACCTGGAACTACTTAAACAAAACCCGGGGGAATCGATCAGTAGCTTTATCTAAAAGTTGATAGAGAAGGCCACCACTATGACAAATGAGACATTTGAAAAAAAAGGTAAGCATTGTAAAGAAGAAACTTTTTGCCCCATATTCGAGCTTTAATAGGAGGCCAGTACTACCCTCATTTCAGATCCCTTTAGGAGACTGAGGTAGAAATTGAAGAAGGGGTTGCAAATTTAAAAGTTAAATCTAAACTGAATAAGGATAACTAGGCAATTGCCACCTCGAAAGTATGATAATCCAGCCAGCACCTCAGTCCCAACCATCAATAATATCTCGTAACCTGCTACCTCTTTGACACCCAAAAGTCATCCTAATCCAGTCAAAAAGGAAATTACCGAACTTCATGCCCAGATCTCAAAATTGAATCAAGCCCTTTGACGTGATTCTAAATGTGTCTCTAATGTATGTAAATACGGTTCAAGTGTAAACCGGTGGCTCAAGTAATAATTTGATAAATCGGGTGTCGAGCACAGGGACTTAGACGATCTCTCGTGATAAATAGTAAAAAAATGATTAATCCTAACGACTGACTCACAGAAAGAAGGGCAAAGTGATGATTTTTAATATCCTTATACTACTTCTAAGTAAAGCGATAAAATCATATTTGAGTTAACTATTCAAGTAAGACTATATATTAACTGACTAATTATTATGAGAGAAAGGCAAGGTCAGAATACAATCCCCCAACCCCTAGTAATTTCATCGGATGCAAAACTAGCCAAGAATTGAACATTTAATTATAAAGAAACTTTACTTGTTTCAAGCATTATATATATGAAGGAATTCTCCCGCACAATACATAATCTAGAATAGAAATGAAGTTCGGGATAAGATTATTAATATGCCCGTCGCATTCCTTAACATTCTGATTACCTAGGACAAACAGAGTTAAAAGTCCTACAATGGTTATATTAAAAAACTACAACATGTTCAATTATTTATTTAATTCAAGTACATAGTTTTTATCTATGCAAAACACGTAGGGTTGGGTCCATGCATCCCACCTTGAAAACCAGGCTAGACATGGTGTTGGAAATAAATAAACTAGTTTATATGTTGCATGTAATCATATTCATCATTAAAATATATCAAAGCACGAAAAAGAATGATATAGAACTAGGAATACTCAAGAACATGGAAAAGAACTGGAGAAAAAAGAACAAGAAGATAAAAAGCAAACTTTTATTAAGAAATATGTGAATTCACACCACAATAATGTAACCTTTGATGAAGACTAGATTGCCCAATGTTCTTGCTCCTTTCTTCCTCTTAAAATTATGTTTATAGCCTACTAACTAACCCTAGTATAAAGTGGGAATAAAGCCCCCAAGTTTTTACAAGAGTTTGAACCACCTACAACTCTAATTTTAAGGGGATAAACTTCAATTTTCGCACAGAGATATCCTAACTGGTTCTACTTAGAACTGAACCGGCTCATTTTTCCAGTATAGCCCAAACCTTTTTCTTGATCGAACTGGTTCCCTTTAGGGACCAAACCAGTTCCACTTTTTATCTTCACCTCCTCATAACTTCCCAACCATGTCTCAGAATTATACGCCATTTTTTCGTAGTGCTCGTGAGCTCAATGTCTTCTACTCTGCTTTAGGGCACTCATTCGGATTCTAGCTATACAATTTACCAATTTTCGCCTTTACTTTTCCTTCTTACTTTCTTAGCCTTAGTCAGAATTATCTTTTGCTTTTAAGCGCATGAAATATCTGCAATATGTAAGATAAATACGCAAAATACGATGCACTAGCATAAAAGGGTCAGTAGCAACGATATGAGATAAAATCGTATAATTTACATCGCATAGAGTGATAAAAGTGCCTAAATTACGAGGATAACTATGAAGAATTTACGCCCAATCAAATATCTCTAACTTAGAAGTTTGCTCATTCCAAGTAGTGTAAAAGAATCATAACATGGTCAAACACTAATAAAAAAAATTATTGAGATAGAATACCCTTTTCGCGGATAAACGATTGCATTTAGCGGATGCAATAAGCCGTTAAACCCCTAGGCTACCCTAGTAGGACAAGTAGTGTCTCGTGAGGGTTTGCAATCAATTTACCCACAAATTAATCTTTAGACTCAAAAAAAATATCATAATAACTAAAAACCATACAATTTAAATTTCTTAAAAAATATTCACTTTAATTTTTTATTCAAGAATCTTAATTCATAGTGTGGGTGGGAAGCAGAAAATCAAACTGCTAACTTTCACCAATTGATCATTACGTTACATCCTGAAAATTCACTTTTATTCAATTTTTCATAGGATGCTCTCACAAACAAATCACTAAGAATGTGGCAATTTTCTCTCGGTGTGCGTGATATAAAGAGTAAATGTAATGGAACACGAATTTATGCACACAATTATAATGACGAAACTAACTAGGTGAAAAGATCTCATGAACGGGTAAAGGTCATTAAAAACAGGAAACACCATCTTATAGTCGCACCATTTTTTCTCCTTCATTATGTTTTCGTGTTTTAGCTCTTCACACGGTAGTCGTTATTTGGACTTTAGGACTTTTTTGGGTTATTGTATATTGGGAAAAACTGGGATGGTTGGAAAATTCAGAGTTGGAATTTTTTTTTCTCGATGTCCTTAGGTACTTTTTCGGGCATTTACCTTTTTTCTCTTATTTTTTCATTTTTTTCTTTCTATTTTTGTTTGAGCATTTTTTTTTTATTTTCCTTACCTCTTTTTATGCACCATTTGGACTTAATTGATGGATTTTCGATTTTCACAACTCTGGGCCAATTGGGTTCTTCGACTTTTATGGCTAATATTTTTGGGTAAACAAACGATGGTCTAACTTGATTCATCAAAATTACAAATTACATTACTATATACGTCTCGAGATTAATTTTAATTTGAGACATTTTTACGCGTTTTAAAAACGACATGTCACTCATTTTCGTAACCGATCAAATCAATGATTTAAAGATCATCAAAGACTTTTAAAACATTGAATAGAACTTTGAGTTAACTTTTAATTAAGATTGATTTAATTACTCAGAAAAAGTGATAGGCTTGAAATCTCACCGGGTTAAAAATATCCACACTTATTCATTAAGTCGTCAATTTTCGCTCAATTTTTGTAATTAGTGAATTTTACCTTAATGCATTAAGTTTTCACAAATTGAGACCTGAAAAAAAAATAATGATAGTTTTGAATATTTTAAATTCCAATTTTTATTTATTTCAAAGAAAAATATTTTTGGCTTTTGCAAAAAATTTAAATTTTTTTAGGAATTTTTTGAAATCTTCTAATTTTTTATAAATTTTTTGACATTTTTCAATTTTTTGGGCATTTTAAAAAATTTTGAATTTTTTAAACGCATGTGTACCCCCCCCCCCCCCCCCCCCCACACACACACACAACCAACTTAGACTTTGCAATGTCCTCATGCAAAAGGACTAAAATATAAAATAAAATAAGAGTGCGTAAAAATTATAGCAAATAAACAAAATTCATTTTTTTCTATTAATAATATGCAAGATTATAATGTAATAAAAAAAGGGATAGAATGACATAGTTCATGTGAAAATTGAGTACAAAGAAAAATTAAGAACTACATCAAATAGTAAAAACAAACACCACAAAATCTTCACAAAGATGGACCGGGAGCATTGGGATCGCGGGCATAAGGATTATTGAAGTAGCTTGGAAGCGGAGTATCCGGCCCTACTGGCATCATGTACATGTTCGCTTGGAGATGTTAAATAATGCTCATATCCCTAGTGTAATCCCGATATTGGGTCCTCCTATCGTCTCTATGCACCACGATAAAATCACTCATTGTGGTGCCCAAAGCATCAATGCAGTTGAGAGCGCGATTGAATATGGCTCATAATCGAGGTCGACGACCTCATCATATTTCGCCTCTTCCTCCCCCATTTCAACATACTTCTCTTCTTATACCCTCGGTGGGGGGGATGGGTTAATCCCATTTGGCGAACACTCCGCGTAACAGTTCTTTGCCTGATTGGCTTGGGGAGTTTAGGCTGCGCGTTTGGCTCCTCTATCTCAGCATCCATCAGTATTGATGTGATGAACCAGGCATAGGGGAAGGATAACTTGTCGCTCCTATCATAGGTGTCATTCAATATTTTGACGTAAAAAGTGCAGGCAAGGTGTATGGCATTTCCCTCGTCAAGCAAGTGATATAGAAAATTGGCTTGATAAATTCGGGGGCGGAGTTGTTTGAGGTTTGTAAGTTTGATATACATGTGATAAAAAAAGGCCAAGCGGGTTTGGTCATCTAGAGGTTCTACCCTGGTAGTATAACCAGGGCGAACCGGTTCAAAAAACCAGTGATGACCCTCGAATTTTGGCTTCCTCTCTCAAAAACTAAGTGTTGGTACTCCTCTTATCCAACTCCCTAAACGTAACCAAGGCACTCTTACCCAATTTCTACCTCGATGCCCCTCGCAAGATCCATACACTCTCTCATGTTGTGCAATGGTGCTCCTATCCTTCCTAAATAGTGACCTATAATGACTTCTAAACTCCTTAAAACGGATTCAGCTCACTAGTATACAATATATATTCACCCAATATGCGCCGGGGGTGCGACGACCTCTTTCTCAACTTCAAGAATCCCCGTAGACAGGGTCTAACAGCCAAATCGTGTCGGCTTCCTCAGCTCATGTCTCAAGATATGGCTTTCGACGTTGTTCCTTAACCTTAAATGTATCCCCATCCTTCGAATTTGCTAGTTCTATCGCGCACTATGGGGAAACACTTCCTTTGTGATAAATGGTCCAGTCCACCTCGAACGCAACTTGCCGGGAAACAAGTGTAATCGCGATTGTAAAGAAGAACCTTTTGACTGGGACAAAACTCCTTTCGATGGATAGTGCGCTCGTGCACCAGTTTCATCCTCTTTTGGGATATATAGTCACTTTCATACGCATCGTTGTGTATCTCTTCCAACTCATGCAATTGAAGGTTTTGCACTTCACCAGCTTTATCAAAGTTGTAATTCAACCTCTTGATCTCCCAATATGCTTTGTTCTCAAGCTTGACGGGGAGACGAAAAGGCTTGCCATAGACAAAGCAGAATGGGGACATTCCGATGGGGTTCTTATAGGCGGTCTGGTAAGCCCATAGCGCATCATTCAATTATGTAGACCAATCATTTCGGTTAGGATCAATGGTTTATCGCATGATTTGCTAACTCAGTTTTCCCATTTTTTTTGTGGGTAATAACTAATGTCAACCTTATGGACAATACCATACTTTCTCATTAATTTCTTAAATGGCTTATTGCGAAAATTCTTGTCGTTGTCACTAATAATCGCCTTCAGAGCACCGACGCTAGAAAGTATGTGTTCTTGGATGAACTTTATCATCACCTTATTTTCATTCATCCTAGTAGCTATGGCATCATCCCATTTTAATGCATAATCTACCACAACCACGATGTCTAAGAAACCAAAGGAGATAGGGAAAGGACCCATATATTCGATGCCCCAATAGTCGAATATCTCGATAACGAGAATAGGTGTCAACTGCATCATGTCTCATCGTGTGATGGCTCCCATCCTTTGTCATCTATTACTTGATTTGAAATGAGCATTACACCTCAAAAAATAGTGGGCCAATAGACACCACTTTGGAGAATCTTAGCAGTCGTCTTATTCATGGAAAAGTGACCTCCACATGCTTCCGTATGACAAAAGAGGATGACACATGAATTTTTTTCATCGGTGACACATCTTCAAATGATTTCGTCCAAAATTGAATAAGTAGGGATTGTCATAAAAGAACATGTGTGACCAAGTAAGGAGCTTCTTCTCTTGCAGTGTCCAATCGGAGGGAACGAACCCTTTGACGAGATAATTCATTATATCCGCAAACCACGGGAGGGAAGAAGTAGCAAATAATTTCTCATTCAGAAAATATTCGTCTATGGGTGTAGTATCACTAGGTACATCAGACGAAAGTCTCGATAAATGATCGGCTACGACATTTTTTACTCATTTTTTATCTTTAATTAAAAGTTCAAATTCTTGGAGTATGATCCACCTATTGAGGTACAACTTCGCATACATTTTGAAAATGAGATATTTAAGAGTCGCGTGGATGGTGAAGCAAGTATTAGGTGAACCGATGAGGTAGGAGAGGAATTTATCTAGGGCAAAAACTACCTCTAGAGACTCTTTCTCCGTGGTGGGGTACTTATGTTAGGTCTGGTTAAGGTTCGACTAGAATAATAAATAACGTGGGCCTTATTATATTTTCTTTTCCCCAAAATATCCCTAATCTCATAGTCACTTGCATCAAACATAATCTCGAATGGAAGGGAGAAATCCGGAGCTTCTTGATGGGAGCGGAGATGAGCATGATTTTTTATTTTTTGAAAGCTCCTTGGTATGCTTCATTCCATTCAAAGGGGCCATCCTTCATTAGTAGGTTTCTTAAGGGCCTAGTGATGGTACTAAAGTCCTTAGAAAACCTACGATGGAAACTCGCGCGGCCTAAGAAAGAGTGTGCATCCTTTAGTGACTTAGGTGGGGGAAGATCGACAATGAAGTCAATTTTCTCCCTATCTACCTCAATACCTTTGGATGACACTATGTGGCTAAGAACTACACCTTCGATAACCATGAAATGTCATTTTTTCCCAATTCAGTACCAAGTTCTTTTCCACACATCGGGCTAACACCTTCTCAAGATTAGTGAGGCACTGGTCAAAAGAGAGGCCATAAATGATTAAGTCATCCATAAACACCTCTAGTCCTCTCTCAACCATATCGCTAAAAAGGCTAAGCATGCACCGTTGAAAATCTGAGGGTACTTTACATATTCCAAATGGCATATGTTTATAGGCAAATGTGCCAAAAGTACATCTGAACGCCATCTTTTCTTAATCCACTACGTCCACATCGATTTGGTTATATCTGGAATAACAATCTAAAAATAAATAAAATGGGTGGCCCGCTACCCTCTCTAGAATTTGATCAATAAATGGTAAGGGGCAAGTGATCTTTCCTAGTGCCGGCATTCAGCTTCCGGTAGTCAATGAAAATGCATCCCCCGGTGGTGATACGTTTTGGGATAAGTTCACCCTTAGCATTTTCGACCACAGTCATTCTTGACTTCTTCGGGAATATTTGAATAAGACTAACCCATTTACTATCCGATATGGGATAGATGATGCCCGCACCCAATAATTTTATAATTTTTTCTCTCACGACATCTTTCACCATGGTGCTTAAACGCCTCTGCATCTCCCTCTAGGGTTTTACATCCTCTTCGAGGTGAATTGTATGGCTACAAATTATGGAACTTATAACCTTTAAATCTATGATGATCCAACCAAATCACTTCGGTGCTTCCTCAAAGTGGACATAAGCTTTCTCTCTTTCTCTTTACTTACGCTTGAGGAAATAACAACAGGAAATGTCTCATCCTCTCGAAAGTAAGCATATTTAACGTTTGAATTAATATTTTTAAATTTGAGGGTGGGAAATTTCTCATCGAAGGGAACCGTGCATAGTTCCCTCGGTGGTAGTTCCTCGAATCAAGAGACCCAACTAATATCTCTCATGTACTCATCACTCTCACTCCACTCTAACAACTCTCTTATCTCCTTCACCTCTCTCCTGAACTTGGTGTACATGCTATTGCCCTCATTCATTGTAACAAGACACACCTCTACTGGATCCTAAATTTGATTACCCTCAAAGTGTTCGTGTACTACCTCCTCAATAAGATATGTCTCCCACAAGTCATCCACATCACCTATTTGCTTAGTGATGTTGAAGACATTAGTTTCGAGAGTAATATTCTCGAACGGGAGTGGCATCTACCTATTGCATGTGTTAGTCACTGCATTAGCCGTAGCTACGAATGGGCGGCCAAAGATCATGAGAACATGATGGCTTGAGGGAGATGTGGGCTTCGTGTCCTAAATGACAAAATCTATCGGGAAGTAGAAAGTGTTGATTGGAATATCACGTCCTCAACAATCCCCTGAGGTACATTCACGAAAATATTCGCCAGTAGGAGAGTAATTTTTATGGGCTTAAGGTCCCCAAAATCAAGTTATCTATAGATGGAGTAGGGGAGAATATTAACACTCGCCCTTAAATCCAATATCACTCTTTCAAATTTTCTCTCTCCAATGGTGCATGAAATTGTGGAGGTACCTGGATCTTTATACTTTGGCGGAAGATTTCTCAAAAGCACCAAACTCACATTTTGTGCTATAAATACCTTATTATTTACCTTTAGTCTAATTTTCACCATTAGAAAGTCCTTAAGGAACATTGCATAAGCAGGAATTTGATTTATTGCCTCGAGGAAAGGTAAATTAAGCTTTACTTTCTTGAGAATTTTTAAGATATCATCACGGGTGGCTCCTTTAGGGGGAGGAACCAACCATTGAGGGTAAGGAGAGTAATTAGGGGGTTTCATTACCACCCCGAGCCTAGTTGTGTCCTATTTATCAATATCCTCTAAGGGGGCATCTCCGGCCTCTTTCATGTCGAGCAAAACCACCTTATCATTTCGCTAGTCGTGTGGGGGGGATAACAAGTCAACAACCCTCCCATTATGTAGAGTGGTAACCTCTTGACATTGATCTTTGTTTTAATCAATATTAAATCTAACATAATTTTGACCTTAGCGAGGTCTTTGGCCCTGGGAGAGAAACTTGCCTTTCTCTTGGACACTTAGGGAATATTGCAACCTATACAACGATGCCTTTAAGTCGGCCTAATTTTTAGTGTTTTGAGCATTTATTACTGACTGAGTTTGAATGAATTGATTCAAAATCTCCTCGAGACTTGTTCATTGGGGGGTAATATAAGGTACGGTAGGTGGTGCTTGTATGGTGGAGCTTGTTTGAAAGGTGGGATTGGTGGCGAGTGTTGGGAAAAGTGAATTAGGATTCGTCGCAGTATTTGGTTGCCCGTAACTAAAATCCAAATGGTTTTGCCCTGAAGTCTTATAAGTATTACCTAGTGGGGCATTAAAGTTACACTTAAAATCTCATGTCTCTTCCACTTGATCTTGAAGCATTACATTGTAGGAAGTATCATCGGTCATTCCTTCGTTGAATGCCTAGCCTCACAAATAGCACACACCTTATCTCTCAATGCTTGAGTGGAATCGGATATGTCTCTCTCCCTAGCCTCGACCACGTCCACTAACCTCTTTTATAGTTTATTAATTTTGACTTTAATTTCGGCTTCCTTATCCAATTAATATAGTCTGGATGCGGAAAGAGTTGCAGACGTTTGTCTAGGCTTGGGCTGTGTACTTAGGTCCGATGTGTCCCGCGCTTGAGTAGTCTCGACAACGTACTTAAATTGGGCCTCCGCATAGTTTGCATCTAACTCTAAGAATTCTCCCTCGTACATGGTCTCAACGAGTTGTTTGGAAGTTAAGCTTAACCCCTGATGGAAGTACGAGACGAGTCTCCACTTCTCAAAATCATGGTGTGGGCACATGTTAACTAACTCATTGAAATGCTCCCAACATCGATCAAAGGGATCGTTCTCGTTTTGTCTAAATGTTTGAATTTGAACCCTAATCACATTGTTCCTATGTGAGGGAAAGAAATTTTGGAGAAACTTTGCATGCATATCCCTCCAAGTGGCTGTTGAGTTCGGTGCTAGAGACCAAAGCCATGTCTTAGCCTTTACCCTTCAAGGATAAGGTGAAAAGATTGCGACGCACTACATCTTAAGTTCATGCTTGGTCCATGAAAGTCTCGCACACCTCCTAAAACTCTCAAAAGTAGAGGTAGGACCTTTTCGACTCCATACCGTGAAATGTTAGGAGAGTCTAGATCATCTCATTTCCAAAACGATATTGCCCTGCATTATACGGGAGTATAATGCATCTTGGAGTAACAGTTTACTCGGCATATAAGAGGTCTCTTATAGGGTGATATAATAACTCACCCTCACCCGTACCATAACTACCTTGATCCGACATGATGTTCTCACTTAAGGACTCAACTTCCTCACCGGACGCTCTAGACATGTGACTCGTGGTGGAGTTGGGTGGTGTAGGAGGTGGAACCCATAAAGCATGTGCGTTTTTACTACGTTGACTATTAGAGGTAACCACGACTGTGGGATTCTCGTGTACTCTAGGAATTATGGGATTAGGAGGAGTATTTTGCATTTAAGGATAGAGAGGATATTTTTGTATTTTTCTAGTTTTTAAAAAAAAAATTAAAATTTTATGAATTTTGTTTTTGGCTTATTGAATTTTTTGTATTTTTTTGAGTTTTTAAGAATTAGAGTAAATTTATTGGATTAATTTGACCTAACCTAGTATATATATCTAGTCCTCGGCAACGGCACCAAAAACTTAACGTGACTCTAAATGTGTCTCTAATGCGTGTAAATACAGTTCAAATATAAATCGGTCGCTCAAGTAATAATTCGATAAATCGGGTGTCGAACACAAGGACTAAGATGATCTCTTATGAAAAATACTAAGGAAGATGACTTACCCTAACGATTGACTCACATAAAGAAGGGAAAAAGTGATAATTGTTGAGATCCTTATACAACTTCTAATTAAAGAAATAAAATCCTATTTGAGTTAACTATGCATGCAAGACTATAGATAAACTGTTTAATTAATTTGAAAGAAAGTCAAGGTTGAAATATAATCCTCGAACTGCTACTAATTTCACCGGATCCAAAATTAGTCAAGAAGTGAACATTTAATTGAAAATAAACTTTTCTTGTTTCAATCATTACATATAAGATATAATTAACCCATGCAATACATAACCAAGAATACAAATAAAGTGCATGACAAGATTCTTAATACGCACGTCGCATTCTTAAACACTTCGGTTACCTAGGGCAAATGAAGTTAAAAGTCCTACAACAATTACATTAACAAACTACCACGCTTTCAATTATTTGTTTAATTCAAATACATAGTTTTATCCGTGCGAAACACGTAGGGTTGGGTTCATCCATCCCAACCCTTGGAAACCTAGCTAGACGTGGTGTTGCCAAAAAAATAAAATAGTTTCTACGTTGAATGTAATCATATTCATCATTAAAATATATCTTAGCATGCAAGAGAATGATATAGAACTTGGAATATTCAAGAACATACAAAAGAACTGGAGAAATTATGAACTAGAAGAGAAAGGAGAAATTTTGTTATGAAATACTTGTATTCAAACCACAATAATGTAATCTTTGATGAAGACTAGATTGCCCAATGTTTTTTCTCCTTTCTTCCTTCAAAGTTGTGTTTCTAGTCTACTAACTAACCCTAGGAAAAAGTGGGAATAAATCCCACACGTTTTTATAAGAGTTTGAACCATTTAAAACTCTAATTTTAAGTGGTTGAACTTTAATTTTTGTGCACAGATATCCGAACCTGTTCTACTCATAATCGAATTGGTTTATTCTCCCAATATAGCCCAAGTCTTCTTCTTGATCGAGCCGGTTCCCCTTAGGGACCAAACCGGTTCGAATTTCCAATAATTTCCACTTTTGTCCTTTGCTTTTTCTTATCTTCACTCCCGATAACATCCCAACCATGTTTCGGAATTGGACGTCATTTCTTCCTATGTTCTCATGAGCTCAATGTCTTCGACTCTCCTTTAGGGCCGTCATTCGGGTTCTAGCTGTACAATTTATAAATTTGCCCATGACTTTTCCTTCTTACTTTCTTCACCTTAGTCCAATTTCCATTTTACTTTTAAGTGCATGAAATATCTGCAAAATGTAAGAGAAATACAGGAAATATGGTGCACTAACATAAAAGGGTCAATAGCAATGATATGAGATAAAATCGTATAATTTAAATTGCACGAAGTGATAAAAGTGCCTAGATTATGGGAATAAATATGAATAAATCACCCTTCTTTCCCGAAACTTCATCAAACTTTTGGAATCCCGTCCATTGCCAGATCCCCTTCCCCAGAATTTCACGCATGGCGTCTTTTATGACTTCCACCAAATTTTTGAACACGCCACTTATCAGTGTTTATTCCTAATAATGTTATCCAAGGCCTCACAAATAGGGGGATCATTGTTCCCACCAACCAAACCAAAGCCTAATACCACTCAGAATCCTCTCCCAGCACATCGAGCCGGGGTGAATGTTATCCTCTCATAAGAAGACCTATAATTCGGACCATTAACTAGAATCAAGTCCATCAAAATGCCCGGTCCATCTACCACATCACCTAAGCCCCTCAATGTTTGTCCTTCTTTTTTCCTATATTTTTAGAATCCCACCGACCAAGCTCTGTCCCTCCTCACTAAGGCTTGTGTAATCGTTAGTACCGGTTCAAAAGGGAGAGGCATGGAATTGCCTGTGGTTTAGGATCAACTTCAGAAATTTGGGCTAAAATTTCCCTCGGAGATGACCATTGACTGCAAAAAGATCAATGGCTTGTCTATGGAAGCCCAAAGATAGGATTTATAACCCGATGAATGGTCTGTACAAGCAAAAGAGTTCAGTTTTGACAACATCATACAGGTTATGCATGATGTATTGGTCAAGAAGAGATAATTATGCACTATCTTCAAACTTCTCATGGTCTCGAAACTCCAAGGGGGTCTAGACTTTTATGTTGAAGACATAAAGATTGTGGAATGTATAGAATTTTCATGTAAATATGATATCATTGCCATCAGATACGAGGACAATTTTGACAATTCAGATGATAAATCAAAGGTGAAGTGTGCGCTTTTGTTCAAATTAAGAAATTATTTAATTAAACTCAGTTTTTCAATTAAATACTAAAATATGCATCAAGGTGTGATTGAAATCAATATGATCATGCAAGAACAGACAATCACAAACAAAACACACAAATGAGGAAAAATCTCCCAAAGGGGCAAACCCTTTTTATTTTCACTATAATTTGTAAGAAACGATTACACGGATTACAATGAAAATAAGAGTGACATACAAAATAACCTCAGGTATCGGTTTTGATATCGTCGGCTGGAATCTCCCATAAGAACTCCAGATGGGCTGCAATGAAGAAGAGAACGGCTTCTCCAAAAATTACTTCAGATGAGTAAAAAAGATCCTCTTGAAGGTTTAAAGATTCACATATATAGATAGGAGTGTTTATGTGAATAAAGAATGTATCAAACCTTAAAAAGTGAAGTCTATTTTTGGGGTTGTTAATCGCAGAAATCGTGTGTGAAAAAGACTTGGAAAACATGTAGAAAGTGATCATATATTTATACGCAAATTGAGGCAGCGGTGGCGTTCGAATGAGATACGCATGTCGCACGAGCGAAGGACGCCTGTCGCTCGAACGAGATTGTGTGACATGTCTATGTCACTCTAATGATAGTGCTATGTCGTTTAAACGAGATCATCGACCAAGGCAGTCTGCTTCTACACTTAGAAAAAAATATGCTTTTGTGTTAAAAAAATAATCAGACTTGGAAAAATATTTTCTAAAAAATTCACAAATATTTATGTTGTAGAGGGGGCTTGAAGGTAATCCTGAGATTAGAGATAATCCCCCCATTTAGAACAGTGTTTAGGATTAAGGCAGCTCAGCGTGGCAGCCCAAAGGGACCTTACAGCGAAGAAGCTAACCGAGAGAGCTCGTCCTTTAGTCATGTTGATTAATTTAGTCTTATTGTATCTTTTGATTATATTGACTATAAGCTATAATGATTGTAATGATGTAACGAGAATAATGAAATTGTGTGAGGTCGAACGATACTCACGAGAGACCAGGCTTGGCAGGGCCTGGGAGAGCTTTCATGCTCTATCGAACGACCTCACCGTGGGAACTTCAGAGGGACTTGGTTTGGAGGATTGAGAAGTGAGGCATTGTTGGGTCTTGTCCTGACCATCTTAGATACACCCGGTAAAACACCGAAAGACCCTGACCATGGAACCTCAGGGGGGAGCAGCCTTGAGTTCCATCGGGCGTTGAGTTATGAGCCAAACAACCCTCTACTTAATATCACATCCACTTTATCTGATGTCACTAACCAGCTAGGCAATGTCAGGCCTGCACTTGAGTAAACCACCATGGTATTTAGGGTTGTCAGACAGTTGGTGAGCCACCTCTGTGACGGAATCACCCTGACACACAGTGGTTAGGCAAAAGGTATGTCTTGGCATTTAATGCTTATGATGTGGAGACAACTAGTGCATCAGGTATTTAATGCTTGTGACATAGATTATGAGGGATGTCTTTCACAAGCACTAATAGCTGAGTTGCCTCGGGGGTAGTGGGGGGGGGGGCTATTTAAGGACCCCGACCACCTCTGAGGAGAGGTTCATGTTACCATTGAGAGTTCAGAAGTTATTACTAGAGATAATATACATCAAATAGAGAGTCATTACAAACCAAAAAGTTTACTCACCCACCATTATCATTATTACGAAGCTTTTAATACTTGACAGATATCTCTCACGGTGTTGGGTGTGTTTGGTTGCCTGCCAAGCTGTATCTAGGGTGCTTACTTCTCTCTCCCTCTAACTGAGTTACTTCTGAGTTCATTGTTATCTTTGGAGTCATAAACTAAAGATTTGTGAGTTTAACCAAGTTTATCTTCACTAAGTTGTATCTGCGTGTCCTGTAGTTAATCAACAGTTCTGCTAGTAAACTTATCATTACTGTGCTCAAAAGGGGTTACGCCTCCATATTATCTAAAATACCCTCTTACATTTGGCGACTCTACTGGGGAGGCATTCTTCTAAGCAAGGAGTATGGCGCAAGATAACGTTAGTCGAAGGCTCAACTTTGATGACATTCAACACAATGAAGAACAGGTGGCGAGAGAACTAGAGGCTCTAAGGGACGGGGCTCCTCTAATAGAGGTGCCTCTAGTACAGGCAGCAACAGGCGTTCCAGGGGTGACACACGCTTCCATGAGCACTAGGTTGGGGCCAGCCCAAGTTTCGCTCCTCATGAGTAAATTTTATAAGTTCTTGCAAACTCTCATAGCTTCAACGGTATTAGGAGGATTTGAAGCCAACTCTTTCGTGACACCAGGGGAAGCTCCAATGATCCCACCAAGTGCAGGCATAACCGGAATAGTCCCAGAAAGTATACCCTCTGTTGTGAACCCCGCAGTGGTAACCTCAGGCGTATCAATGGCCCCAACTGTGATGATTGCTCCAGCAGCTACGGGAACTCAGCCTATGGTCCCATTGGTTGTTTCTCTAGTGGCATCACCCATGGAGGAGATGAGGAAGGAGATGCAGAAAGAGATGTTGAAGTTCATGTAAGATTCCTCACAATCTACTGGCGAGGTATCTTCGATTTATGATGACTTTCGAACACCTTACTTATTGAGTGCGAAAAGTGCAGCGCGTGTCAGACTTCGATCGTTGTTTTCGTTTTGCCACCTCAATACAAACAAACCTAAATTAAGACTACACTTGTGGGGCAAGTCTAGCATTAAGTCAGGTATCGAAAGATCCATTGAGACGAGTTGCTAGAATTTATAGGATTTAGTACTCCGAAATAAAAGTAAAAAAGATGATTGCAAACTTAAAAGGAAAAGATGCATAAAAGGGAAATATTAATCTAGGCAAGTGTATTGAAACTAGACTAACAAAGCGGTAAAACTATAGGTTGCGTCGAATATCCCTCACTAGAGTTAATTTGTATAAAATGGTTACATGGGTCGACGAGTTATTACAAATGCATCTCGTTTCGATAGTTAATTAAATCAAGGGTTGTCACGCCCCTAAATCCTCATAAAAGCCTAATAAAGCCTAATAAGATTTTGGCGTCAAAAAATATCCCAAAAATTACGCGCGAAAGGTCGTAAGCACCGGACATACATGATATGCCCCTTCAAATCTCCTAGGCATAATAACTAGGACAACGCACCTGAAATAGACCCGTAAACACTATCACCAAAGCCAAGCAACGCGTTAACTCGAGTGAGTTCCATTCAAACACAACCTAATTTAAATTACCTAGAAAGCATGATAAAAACGCGGTAAATGGAAAGCGGTAAATAAACGCGATAGAACTACACTAGAAAGCAAGTAAAGAAATCATGTGAATCTAATTATGAAATCATGTAAATTACATTAGAAAGCAAGAAATAATGGAAATACAAGCTATATTAAATGGAGAGGGTAATGAATAGTCAACTTACATACCAAAAAGGGGTGTCAATCCAAGAAGAAATGAAGAAGAACTAACCAAAAACCCAAACCCTAAGCTATTCTATCTTCTAAAACTATTATAAAACGTTCATCCCTGATATTTACAACAAAACATGCTTTATAAACTAAGTTGGAATTAAATTAGAAAAGGAAAGAGAAAAGAAAATAAAAACCAAAATATCTCCTGAAAATAGACAAAATCGTCGATCAATCGATCAAGAATAAAATATCCCACTGTTGAGAAGGATCGATTGATCTACCCCTTTGGTCGATCGATCGATCGATCAAGTAAGTAACAACACACTGCATTGCTGTTTTGGTTGTTTGCCTTTCCCGTCCACTGAAATCACCATAACTTCTTCGTTATGAATCGGAATCGCGCACCATTTGTGGACATGCAAAGTTAGCGAGGAGGGATACAACTTTCGTGCTGGGCCAGGTGCCCAATCTGTGAAAAGACTAAAATGTCCTTGAACGTGCGATCACGTACGAAAATAAAGAGGAATGCGTCTAAACTTCACACTTAGCATCCAATTACCTATAAAAGCTCAATTAACCCCTGCAAAACATGTTAACGTAGAAATCCGAGGTTGTCTGGTTAACGAGCATAAATATAAAGAATAAGATACCCGACGGGGATAAAATGCAAAGGTTCAGAGGATGAAATACGCAATATTTACGTACTATCACACCCCCTAACTTACACATTGCTAGTCCCTAGCAATGAAATAGGATGCAAAAAGAACTACAAGCAAACCAAAATAGGGATAGGTACAAAAGTATGGTATAAAAGCATAAGGACACTTTCGCGGGCGATTCGATTTCATTTAGCGTATGCAATAAGCCGTTAAACCCCTAGGTCACCCTAGTGGACGAGTGTCATCTCATGAGGGTTTTCAGGGATGATACCCACAAACATCACATGGTTTTCTCAAAATATGCCCAACCCAACATGCAACAAGCCCAACAATGGAAAAAAGGATTTCATACGCATTATTAGCAAAGTGAATGACTTCAAAAAAAAGGTCCAAATCATTAACATTATAGAATGCACCTCATAGAATTTATACCTTAAAATATGGGGGGGTGAGCAAGCACATGCAAAGTGTGATTTGGCAAAAACTTAACTAAACCGGATACTAAATTAACGCAAGCATATATTCAATCCTCATGGGCATTACACTCATCAAGCAAATTCACTCGAAACAGGGAGGTAACACACGAAACATACGGTCATAAGTAGTAAATATAAATGAAAACTAGGCCGCACACATGTCGCAAATGAAGAACGCTATATATAAACTGAAAAACTGTAATCTCAATGAAAGGATACCGCTTATTAAAAGAGGCGAAATGCATTTTCATAGATTATCAAAACTATTTCAACTTTTAAATTAGATTCACCCGAAGATCACATAGGACTTGTACAGGGTTATAATGTAGGCTAGGGTAGGGTACGAAATGAAGGATATGTATGTCTGGATTCAATGTGTTGGGAATGAGAACTCGGGAAAATGTGAAAATGCGGGCAATATCAAAATTGGAAAACAAGTTCCAAAACGGCATTAGATCTATCATCGGGGAGAGTAATCAAAGCTTATTGAACTATATACACAAAATTTAAAACTTTCTTTTCTTTTCTTTTCTTCTTTTTCTCATTTTTCTTTTGTTTTCTTTTGCTTTTTTTCTTTCTCTTTTTCTTCACTTTTTCACTTTTTTCTTTTCTTTACTTATCAAACTCTCATATGCCTAAATTGCAACTGACATCACAACAACATCATTCAATCCCAAGTAACAATCCAAACAAAGGTATGGAAAGCGTATATTTGGGCTAAAACTCCAATTTAGAGTTGGTTAAGGGATTTGGGTTATGAAACGAAAGGCTATATTTAGGCTCAAGGGGGTTAACGAGGATAAACATATAAGGGTGAGGTCAAGGCTAATATGGGTGATATAAAAAAGATGGCCTATGATCATTTCACAAAGTATACGCAATTCTCGAGTCAAAATAATATAGAAAATCATGATCAAGTAACACATTTCAACTATGAACTCAATTAATGAACGATCAAATGAAAGAATAGTGAGATTACCAACGAATTCAACGTTTTCAAAGAGGAAAGAATAGTGTATACACTCACAAACGACGAAATGTACAAATCTTACTCGCTGTAAGTCTATACAATGCAACAAAAGATTACCGAGTTATAAAAATCTTAAACCAAATCAATAGAATGATAAAAGTGCATGTCCTCATGGGATTAAAGTTTAATTCATGAAGTTATTCACAATATCAATAATGGAGACTAAATTCTAATAACTTCTAAAATTGAGAACATGGATCATTGGGTTGTCTATTGGATCGGGAAATTATTGAAATTTATCATCGAAAACAAAGGCAAAATGCCCAAAAAAGGAAAAAAAAAAAAAGAAAATCTTTTTGAAATTTTTGAATTTTTCTAAGAAAAGCATACTAAGTAACTAACATGTGAGAAAAATCATGGACTAAACAAACAAATGGATAGAATATCCCACACCCCCTAACTTAAAACTTGACATTGTCCTCAATGTACATTAAGAACCAAGTCAAAGAGAGAAAAAGAGCAATATTTCCCAAAAGTGGAGCGATCCCCGTATGAACAAGTCCAAAGAATCTATGAAAGAAGTTAGTACCGAGCATAGAAAAAACAAATAACAAAAAGTTAACTAATTACACTAGACTAAATTAAAAAGGAAAGAAAAAATAAAAAAAGAAAGAATAAAAAGCTAACTATATACAACCTACTATTTAGGCTTCACACTAACTATACACTAGAAGTCTAAATAGTTGAGGGTCCACCGCAAAAACGATTTGAATTTGGAGGATAACCGATGTACCCTCACATAAAAGCATGCCTTCTGAAAAATATGAATTCCGTTTTAACAACGGAAGGCATGTGTAAGGCGGAAGAAAGGAACCATCGTCAATTAAAAGTTTTGGAGGGACGATGGGGGGGTTGGATTGAACGGGTGACAAAAACATGTGGGGACCGAGAAAAGCTGAATAACCTCCCAATGATTTTGAAATTGGAATGGGAGGCGGCGCACATGAAGACACGAATGTGATCATGGAAGGCGACTCGGGCAAGTACTCCTCATTGGCGAAAAGGTTTAAAACATTAAATTTTGAAACCGAATCATCGGGTACTTGTGACGGTGTGATAATAGAGAATGAAAATGGGGATGAAAGAAATTAAATCTCATGAGATTAATCATCATCGCATGAAGATTGAGTTTCGAATGAAATAATATCATTTTCAAGGAAATGTTCTTCTTTGGGGACCAAAGAATAAATCATTTCATTGCAAATAGATATTACGTCATTTTCATCCTCACTTTCAATATCTATTATGCAATGGGCAAAGTCTATAATGGTTTGTTCCAAAGTAGGCACAAGTACCTCATTTGGTACAAAACATTCCTCGACTTCGAAAGTCTCGGAAGCAAAATCGTCGTCGGACTCAAAAAGTAAATCCAAGTCATGTTCCCACTAACGATTTTCTTCCCGATAACGATTTTCAATTTTCTCATTTTCATACATACGCATGCCCTCACCGAATGTCATAGGTCGAGGTGCGGATGCATGAAAATGGGAACTTTGAAAATTACCATCGGACTTAAACGAAAACTCATTATTATAGGAATTTTGAAAACTATTGCAATTCATTTCAAAATTCCTATTATAAGGAGGTAAGGGCCCAAAATCATTGTCATCATCATCAAAGTTCCAGTAACCCAAGTTTTGACTTTTGTTATACTCACCCAAAGTCATAATTGAATTTGTTATACTTTGGGATTCTAAGTATTCACCGAAAGTCATAGGATTGCGAGAATTTTGAGAATTATAACAATGATTATCGAAAGAATTGGAATAAGACATGCTCACCCCAAAAAAGGCTCAAAGTGGCGAATTCCACAAAGTAGGTGCACACGAGAAAAATTCGAGCGTTTCTAAGTGCTCAAATGTGGAAGTCCTGCAAAAGGTTAGCAAATAATACAAATAGAACGAAAATACTATGAAATAATAACTCAAATAAAGTCCGGCAACGGCGCCATTTTCATTGAGTGAGAAAGTACGGCGCGTGTCAGACGTCGATCATTATTTTTATTTTGCCGCCTCAATACAAAAAAACCTAAATTACGACTACACTTACGGGGCAAGTCTAGCGGTAAGTCGGGTATCGAAAGATCCACTGAGACGAGTTGCTAGAATTTATAGTATTTAGTACTCCGAAATAAAAGTGAAAAAGATGGTTACAAACTAAAAAGGAAAAGATGCATAAAAGGGAAATATTAATCTAGGCAAGTGTATTAAAACTAGACTAACAAAGCGGTAAAACTATAGGTTGTGTCGAATATCCCTCACCCGAGTTAATTTTTATAAAATGGTTACATGGGTCGACGAGTTATTACAAATGCGTCTCATTTTGACAGTTAATTGAATCAAGGGTTTTCACGCCCCTAAATCCTCATAAAAGCCTAATAAGATTTTGGCGTCAACAAATATCCCGAAAATTACGTGCGAAAAGTCGTAAGCACGGGACATACATGATATGCCCCGTCAAATCTCCTAGGCATAATAACTAGGACAACGCACCCGATATAGACCCGTAAACACTATCACCAAAGCCAAGCAACGCGTTAACTCGAGTGAGTTCCATTCAAACACAACCTAATTTAAATTACCTATAAAGCATGATAAAAATGCGGTAAATGGAAAGCGGTAAATAAACGCGGTAGAACTACACTAGAAAGGAAGTAAAGAAAGCATGTGAATCTAATTATGAAAGCATGTAAATTACATTAGAAAGCAAGAAATAATGGAAATACAAGCTATATTAAATGGAGAGGGTAATGAATAGTCAACTTACATACCAAAAAGGGGTGTCAATCCAAGAAGAAATGAAGAAGAACTAACCAAAAACCCAAACCCTAAGCCATTCTATCTTCTAAAACTATTCTAAAGCGTTCATCCCTGATATTTACAACAAAACATGCTTTACATGATAAGATGGAATTAAATTAGAAAAGAAAAGAGAAAATAAAATAAAAGACAAAATATTTCCTGAAAATAGGGGATCGATCGATCGACCAAAATCGTCGATCGATCGATCAAGAACAAAATATCCCACTGTCGAGAAGGATCAATCGATCTACCCCTTTGGTCGATCGATCGATCGATCAAATAGGTAACAGCACACTACATTACTGTTTTGGTTATTTCCCTTTCCCGTCCAGTGAAATCGCCGTAACTTCTTCGTTATGAATCAGAATCACGCATCGTTTGTGGCCGCGCAAAGCTAGTGAGGAGGGATAAAACTTTCGTGTAGATATTGGGCCAGGTGCCCAATCTATGAAAAGACTAAAATGCCCTTGAACGTGCAATCGCGTGCGGAAATCGAGCGAAATGCGTCCAAACTTCACACTTAGCATCCAATTACCTATAAAAGATCAATTAAACCCTGCAAAACATGTTAACATATAAATCCAAGGTTGTCTAGTTAAAAAGCATAAATATAGGAAATAAGATACCTGAGGGGGCTAAAATGCGTAGGTTCGGAGGATGAAATACGCAATATTTGCGTATTATCGCTTACCTCCAGGAATACAATGACGAGCCCTACCCAAAAGATTATATTCCTCCTATTTTTGAAAAATACACAGGAAAGGGTGGAAACCCAAAGGAGCATATTAAACGCTTTATTGAACACTTGGGGGTGCATTGCAATAACAAGAAACTCAGGTTGAGGGAATTTTCTCAATCCTTAACCGATAAAGCATATACTTTGTATTCTCATTTAACTCCCAAGAGCGTTTTTACATCGAAGGAGATGCATGTTTTGTTCATCCAGAAGTTCTTTCTAGTAGAAGATGAGTTTACTTTGACCCAACTGGGTAGGGAGAAGAAACGACCAGGGCAAGAAGTAGTGGTTTACGTTTGAAGGTATAGGGAAAGGTCCCTCGATGTGAGGGAGGAGGCCAAAGAGTCCAAGTTATTGCAGAACTACGCGGAGGGGTTTCTTCCTGAGTACATCTGCCATCTCATTAATGAGATGCGCGAGGGGACTTTTTCGGCAATCCTAAAGGCAGCAAGAAATATCTCATTGGTGGTGCGACCAAACCCAGTGGTGGTACCCATGATGTTTAGGAAGATGATACAACCTGCGGGGGGAGGTCTCATCCCCCACGGGTAGGGTACACCGAGGGAACAGACGGGGGTAAGGCACCGAAGAAGGACAATAAGAGGAAGTTTAGAAGAGATAGGGAGGACCCACCACCGTTGCCTTGTACAGTGGAGGAGGCTGTCAGCTGTTACAATGTAATGGTCCAAGGAGGATCGGTCTACGAACGAAATGGCATTCCCATTGTGGAACCCGATGCGGTAATAAGGGCGGATCCCAAATAATTGCAGATTCATCATAAGATCCAGCATCCAACAGAGAGCTATTTCACACTGAGAAGAATCATCGACAAGTATGTGATGGCAGGGACATTGTAAATACCTCTATAGAACGTTAACAACAACTCACTCCCAGCACATGGGGAAAATCTAGTTGTGGCCTATGATGAGGAGGCAGATAGAGAAGAAAGAGAGCCAACAACAAAGTAAGGGGAGTTTGAAAAAGCTTTGGAAATTTGTACTAAGGGAATGGCTAATGTAGTATTAGCCTACGATGAAGCAAGCGCTAAAGACGTGGACAATGTATACAGCATTGAAAGTGAGGAAGCAGACCCAGTCTTAGAATACTGTGCAGTTTCAAAATCCCCAAAGTTCACCTGGTTCTTCGACCAGGTAGGGATACCGAAGGAGAGTAGGTTAGAAATAACTCGAGCAATACTTGACATTGCAAGGAAGAACACGGTCCCCTCGCTGAGATGGAAGGAACCCATGGCTAGGTTGGTGAAGAAGTTTATGTCAGAAGTAACTTTCAGCGATGTGGATAAGGCCATAATATTCCCTCATAATAGGTCATTGTATGTGACCGCCAGCATCAACGAAGTTAGATTTGCAAGGACTCTTATGGATGGGGGAGCTTCCATCAATATCATGCCAATCAACTCTTTCCACGCAGCCAATATTCTGGAAGAAAGGTTGGTGCCATGCCCTTGGTGATTTCGGGATATGACAACTAATCTTCCAAGTCCATTGGGTACATAAATGTTAGGATTGTGATTGGAAATCTGAGTTCCCATATCAAGTTCCACGTAATAGAGAGTGCAACTTCCTACCATATGTTGATAGGAAGAGTGTGGATGCACAACTAAGGGATAGTTCCTTCAACGTATCACCAATGCGCCAAGGCAAATATCAAGGGAATAGAGGTGACCATTAGGGCTACGAAGAGGCCCTTCACTGTAGAGGAAGCTCACTTAGTAGATGTGGCATTTTACACAGAATTGAAGGAAGATGTACGGGTCCTAACAAGAAGAATGGAGGGATCCTGGATTCCTTCGATCAGAGAAATGATGGGGCCCTTGAATGAGCAGAATAAAGAGGTTGCAAGTAGCAAGGGAGTTGTGGTAGAAGAAGCTCAGTAGGTGATCCCTCGGCCCCAAAACATCTCGAAGTAGCTCAAAGACAGGATGAGGCCTAGAGTGGATTTGAAGGTTCATGGGGTCCAATGGCAAAGTGTGATGAGCCGATTTTCAAGAAAAAGAGTGCAGTTACAGCTTCCAACAGGTAGTGCAAGAAAGTCATTATCGAAGAAGGGAAAGTGGTATATCGATTATAATGGTGTGAATGAGCAGACGAAGAAGATGATAACGAGGTTGACCCGATATATAAGTGATTTTTGGTAGATCAAGGAGGGAAATGTATGGTTATAGATAACTCCAACATACAAGAGTTCATAGAAGATGTTACCGAAGAACCAGATTACATGGCAGACCAACCAAAGCCACAAGCACAAGAGTTAGAGAAATTGAACATGTGGAAAGAAGGAGAGGATCCAAGGCCTATTTTCATCTCGAAAGATCTCAGTAAGGAGAAACGAGAGGCCTTGGTTGAGTTGATTTGGGAGTTCCTAAACATTTTTACGTGGAAATACACAAAGATGAAAGGGCTAGATGAGGGAGTCAGCTGTCATAAGTTGAACGTGATGCCTTTATCCATTCCGATGAAATAAGCAATGAGAACATACAAGCCTTAGCTAGACTTAAAAATAAAGGAAGAGGTCCAATGCTTATTGGCAGCAGGGTTCATCAAACCGATACAGCACCCATTTTAGCTGTCTAGCATTGTCCCGTGGGAAAGAAAGATAAAAACCAAATAAGGATCTGTGTGGACTTCAGAGATTTGAATAGAGGTTTCCCCAAGGATGAGTACCCTCTGCCCTCCATTGACAGCTTGATAGATGCAATGACTGGTCATGAGATGTATAGCTTCATGGATGGGTATATAGGGTATAACCAGATCAAGATAGACCCCACGAATGCAGAAAAAACCACATTTAGAACCCCGTTGGGAAATTTCATGTACAAAGTAATGCCGTTTGGACTAAAGAATGTTGGGCCTACTTACTAGAGAATATTGATGGATATTTTCCATGATTCTTCCACAAATTTGTGGAATTATATGTGGATGATTTAGTCATCAAATCGAGGAGGGAGGCGCCCATCTAAGAATTTTGAGGTAAGTGTTTGCCCGATGCAGGAAGTATAAATTGAAGATGAACCCACTGAAGTACGTCTTCGGAGTAACAAGTGGAAAATTTTTAGGCTTCATGGTTGATCGACAAGAGGTGCATATGGATCAGGACAAACAGCGAGCGATCTTGGAGATGCCAAGTCCAGGAACGGCGAAGGAGCTGAAGAGATTCCTCGGTAAAGTCTCCTATCTTAGGAGATTCGTGCCTGGATTATCCGAGATGACACACCCATTGATGCATCTGTTACGAAAGAACACGAAATTCAAGTGGGAGGAGGTTCACCAGGATTCGCTCGCTGGGCTAAAGAAGCTTCTTATTTCACCACAAACATGGTTCCCCCATAGGCAGGAATACCATTGCAGCTATTCCTCACATCTACCACGAGGTTCGTGGGAGCTTTATTGGAACAAGAGATTGACGGGGAAGAATGGTCGGTATACTACCTCAGTAGAATCATACATGGACCAGAGGTCAGGTATAGTATCTTGGAAAGGCATTATTTAGCCTTATTCTTTGTGGCATAAAAACTGAGACATTATATGTTGTCTTTTACAATTCATATTATAATGAGGTGTGATCCTATTAAGCACTTATTGGCAAGAACTATATTGATTGGTAGGGCAGCTAGGTGGTTCCTCATCCTCTCAGAATATGACTTGAACTGCGTGGTTCCTCGCACAATCAAGAGTTAGGCATACACTAACCTATTGGAAATCTTCCCCTCCGGAACGTTTGAGCCACCTAAAGAAAGTATTCCAGGAGACGACTTGCAGGCCAATTACTTAGATGCAAGTAATAAAGAGTGGAAGATGTAATTTGATGGATCTTTGGCGGAAAAGAAAGGAGGAGTGGGGGTTATTCTTTCGAAAGGAATGGGGGAGATTTTTCTTTCCTACAAGATAGATTTCCCTTGTTCCAACAATAAAGAAGAGTACGAAGAGTTAGTTTTGGGGCTGCTGGAATCCCTTCGAAGGGGGACTCGATCGCTTTGCATCAAGGGCGATTCAAACTTGGTGATTCAGCAGGTGAATGGATAATATGCATTGAAACACCTGAGTCTGGCACCATACAGAATAATTATTCAGAGGCTTTTTAGCCAGTTCCATCAGACCAAGATCAAGAGATATCCCCGAACGATGAACCGAAACCTAGATGCTTATGCCACCATTATTGAGAAGATGTTCACGAGTAGTGATATAACTACAGTCTTGATTCAATGAAGAACATCTCCCTCGATAGTTCAGGAAATCCTGTCGATAGAGGAGGATGCTGACCGGAGGGGAGAGATTAAAAGACAATTGGAATCTGGGAAAGGAGCGATGGTGCTAAGGGAATTAGCCAAATACTTCACAAACTAGGGGAACCTTTACTTCAGGAATATAGGAGGATGGTTTTCAAGGTGCATCATCCCGGAAGAAGCGGAGAGGAGATTGAAGAGAACACATGAAGAGCACTGTGAGATAACTGAAATACCTCTCTACTGAAGAATTCAAAGAGAGGGATATTTTTGGCCTATAATGAAATAAGATGAGGTAAAGCTACAATGGAAGTGTGACAAATGCCAGTTATTCTTCGAAGCATCTGAATGTCATTTTGTGGAATCTCAAGCTAACTGGTGGCAGACCTATATTGACTTCATTAAAGATGGAGTTATCACAATAGAAAAGATTGCGCGAGGGGACTCAAGTGAAGGGTCCCGAGGGTATACGTTCAGAAGGGGTAGCTTTATCGAAGGTGCTACTTCAATAGGTTGTTGCATTGCATCACGAAGGAAAAAGCAACTGAGGTGCTTAAATAAGCACACGATGCAGCTCACATAGGAGGGCACAAGTTATATAACCAATTGATGACATTGGGGTATTATTGGCCAATAATGGAGAAAAACTCTACTGAGTTCATTCGAAAGTGCAAAGCTTGCCAACTTCATGGAAATATGATCCATGCCCCATCGGTGGACTTAAACTCCCTGGAGATGCCATATCCTTCTCACACTTGGGCGTTCGACCTGGTAGGGGAAATACATCCTTCTTCAAGGGGAAGATATGGATACTAGTAGCAATGAAGTTCTTCATAAAGTGGGCTGAAGCGATACCACAGAGAAGGGAAATAACAGGGGTGGTGAGCAACTTCACCAGAGAATACATCATTTGCCGTTTTGGGATCCCAAAGGTTATCCTTTAAGATAACGGAACCCCTTTAGTGAATTCAGAGGTAACAATGCTTACAGATAAGTACTCCATTATCCATCATACTTCAACGGTGGCATATCCAAAGGGCAATGATCAAGCTGAGGCAACTAATAAAACCTTGGTTAACATTTTGGCCAAAACGATGGAGGATTTCCCAGGATCGTGGGATGACAAAATACCCTTTGTATTGTGGTCCTATCGAATAACCAAAAGTAAGCCTACAGGGTATACTCCATTGTCCCTTATTTAAGGGGCTGAGGAAATCCTTCCAATAGAATTAGAAGTTCCCTCTGCTCGATATGCCTTACGAAGTAGCATACTCCCTCAGAATAGGCACGTGTAATTGATAGCGTTGGATGAACATAGGGATAATGCGATGCTACACTTTCAAATGTATACGAAATAGCTCTCCAGGGCATATGATAACTTGGTGAGTGATGCGACTAAGAATTTGTCTCAAAAGTGCGTTCTTTCTAGGCTCAAGTGAAAGCCTGTCGAGTTAGTAATAATCCGACAAGTCGGGATCGTCTCCATAAGGATCAGAAATTGGCAATTGGGAATATGTAGGAAAAGTTATTTATCCTTCAAATGGTTCCTCAAAAGAAAAGAAAAGATGATTGATGGTTGAATCCCCAATTGATGAAAATAAACTAGGTTCACAAAAACCCTAAGAATTATAAAAAATCAGATATGAATATGAGATAAAATATGGTGGAGTACAATCCCTCAAATCTTAGTAAATTACCGTATAGAATACTAGAATTGTAAATTGAAATTCTTGACTAAATCCAGTCTTTATAGGTCCTAAGAATTACACATATGAGGGAACTGGCCCACATCATATGAAATCAAAGGTAAATACAAAGCGGTGAATAGACAATTATACTTGCATAGTGTTCTTAAACATCCCAAGTACCTAGGGCAAGAGAGATTAAAAGATCATCTATGTTCATATAATTTCTATACATGATTCGGTCAATATTTAATAAACCCTGTATTTTCTACTTGGGTAATTTACCTTGGAAGGAGTTCATGTACTCCAACCCTTGAAAATTTAGCTAAACATGGTTTTATGAGAAAATAAATTCATAATAATGCATGTAATTGTGGATCTAAGAAATATTGTAAAAACAAAAATTATAAAACAAGTGATGATTGAATTGAAAACAGAATTGAGACTAACTAAGAGAATGGAATTAGATACTTGAAATCTACACTAGGGAAAAGAGATGATTGAATCCAGAAATACTTCTTGTTCCTCAAACTTACAAATTAGGGCTTTTCTAAGAATATGAAATTTGTCTACAAAAAATTCACTAAAATCTGACTCTCTCTCTCTCTCTAAAATTCGACTCCTCTTGGAAGGATGTAGGCTTGGCCTTCTATAGCACCAACTAGCACGAATTTTGACAGCTAAAATCGATGGCCTATGCAAGATATTCCAAGATTTTCACCTCTTGAGCTTCATAATTAATGTCAGATATTCCAACCGTCGGACCGGTCCAGATTCCATCGGATCGGTTCGATTTTTAGTCACCGGATTGGTTCTTTTTTATTTCCACTGGATCGGTCCGGATGCTATCGGATCGGTTCTCTTGCCATCGGTTCGGTATCAATCTGGGGTCTACTGGAAAAGTGACTTTCGGATCGGTTCGAGATAAGTTGGATCGGTCCGATCGTCTTCAAGGTTGACTTTTTCTTTCTATCTTTGACTGGTCATAACTTTTGATCTCGAGCTCCGATTTGTCTGTCGTTTCCTCCGATGCTCTTGTGAAACAAGGATCTTCAACTTTCCTTAAGGCTTCGAATCCCAACTCCGGGTGTAAATTTATGCTTTTGCCCTTCGACTTGTCTTCCTTTCTTTTCTTCCTTTCTTCCGGTTTCTTTCTTTCTTTTCTTACACTAAATACTTGTAAAATCTATAAGAAATACATGAAACTCGGGGTACTCGTTAGAAATAGTCAATGGCAATGATATGGGATAAAAATGATTCAATTACGTTGTTCGAGATATAAAAATCACAAACTTAAGGGGCTAAATTCAGAAGAATGTATGCTTTGTCAAATTCCCCTAACTTAGAACTTTGCACGTCCCGGGCAATGTAAATGAAGCTACCCAAAGTTTTATTTTTGAGATTTCTTTTATTTAACTAAAATTACACTTCCGCAGGCATGCGATTGCATTGAGCATATGCAACAAGCCTTTAAACCCCTAGGTTACCCTAGTAGGATGAGTTTTATCTCGTGAGGGTTTGCAACGAATACACCCACAAAATTCTTTATTGACTCAAATAAATATCAAAATACTTAAAAATTGTACAATTTAAACTTTTCAAAAAAATAATCACCATAAATTCATATTCAAATGTCTCAAACCATAGTGTGTGTGCAGAGCTAGAAATTAAACCTCAAATTTCCACCGATTGAGCATTACGTTACTTTTCGAAAATTCGTTTTGATTCAAATTCTTATGGATGCACTCACAAACGAATCACTCGGATTGTGGTTGTTTTCTCTCGGTATGCATGATATAAAGAGTAAATACAATGGACACAAATTCACGAATAAAAAATTGAAAAGAAGGAAATATATGGTGAAAATATCTCATCATTGGAATACAGTTATTAGGAAACGGGAAACATCATCTCTTAATCACACCATTTTAATCTCTTTTATTATCTTTTCATGTCTTAGCTCTCCATGAAGTAATTAATTTTCGCCATTCGGGCTCGGTTAGGACTTTTCAGGTTAAAAAGTGTAAAGGGTAAAAATGGGAATGTTCGGAATTGTAAAATATCCTTATGACGTCCATTAGTGCTTTTTCGGGCATTTGCTCACTTTTCTCTTTCTTTTTTAATTTTAATTTTTTTTCTTTTCTTTTTTTTCTTGCTATTTTTTGTTTTTTTTATTTTTTTTTTAATTACACACTTTGGACTTACTTGATGAATTTCCAATTTTCCACAATTCCGGGCTATTTGGGTTTTTCGGGTTATCAAACGAAAGGGAAATATTATATTAGGCTCAAAGTGGGTTGCAAAGGGATAGTTTTTCCCAACGTTTTTATGGCTAATATTTTTTGGGGGGTTAAACAAAAGAGGGCCCACTTGATTGTCCAAATTTCTAATCACATTACCATATGCATCTCGAGATTAATTAAGTTTAGAGATATATTTAGCATGAATTACGAGACAACATTTCACACATTTCCCATAATCGATCAAAACAAAGGATTGAGATCATCAACGACTTATTAAAACGCTGAAAAGAACTTTGAGATAATTATAAACTCGGATTGATTTAAAAACTCATAAAAAATTGAATGGCTCGAAATCTCATCGGGTTTGATCAATCTCCACACTTATTCGTTAAGTCGTCAATTTTCTTTCAATTTCCATCTTCGGTCAATTTTGGCTTAGTGCATTTTGATTGTTAACAATTTGAGACTTTAAATAGAATAAAGGTGATATTTTTGAAAATTTTAAATTCCAGTTTTTATTTATTTTGAAGAAAAATATTTTTGGTTTTTTTTTCAAAATTTTTTTTAGACTTATATATATGCAAAGTTTTATGAATACACACTTATCATCCCCCCTAACTTAGTCTTTTGCATTGTCCACAATCAAAAGGACGAGAAAGCGAAAGAAGACGAAATAAGGAGTGCGATAAATAAAACAAGCAAATAAGGAGAATAAAAATTGTTTAATACAACATAACTGTGGAAACAAAAGAAAAAAAAACAGGACATCATAACATAACAACACATATCATAACCAGCTAAACGGGGCTGCCTACGGGGCTGGGGGGGTGGTGGGAGCTACCGGGGGCAGTGGGGTCACAAGGATCATAAAAATAAGCAGGAAGGGGGGCATCGGGACCCAACTGGAGGCGGTACAGATCAGCCTACATACGCAATATCAAACTCGTGTCCCGTTGGTAAGAGGACATAAACCCATAAAAATACGTCTCTAGAGAAACAGCGCGCTTGGTGAGACCCGTACCAATCGAAACATAATCCGGATCAGCAGTTTCATCACACTCATCCTCCTCTCCTTCTTCCATCTCAACATCTTCATTAGGAACATCCTCTTCCTCAGCAGCAGCCTCATCACCCGAGGTATCACTGTCATCCCGACGTGCACGGATCAGCTGGATTTGCTTGTCACTTTGGGTGTGGGATTCTTGCCCAAGTGGCTTGGGTAAGTTGATAAGATCTTACGGGGGAACAATGCCGACATCCTTAAGAAAGGAGGTAATGAGACGACCGTAAGGAAGAGGGGCTCTACCCTTTTCGTCCAGCGCCGCGCAAATGATATCATTGTAAAACATTCAGGCCAAATTGATAATAGTGGCATGGTCAAACAAATGATACACCATAGTAGCTAGACGCGGTCGCATAGCCGAATCATTTGAAGTTTGCAAAAGATTGGCACAAACGATGTGAAAAGTGATATGTGCCTTGTCTGGTAACCGGCCAATAGGATACGTTTCGGTATTCCAAATCGAACCCGACGTGATTCGAGACATGCCAACATCTTTGGAAACAGCTGGATCATGGCTGGGATATGTAAATTGGGTTGGATTGATCACACCTTTAGACTCGAGTTTCTGGGCCAACAATTCAAGCGAGAACGGTATCGATGTCGAGTTGACAAAGGCTTGAGATTCGAAATCTGCGGTATGAATGAGCGAATCGTAAAACTGACGGACTCCATTCTCCCATACGGCCTCGTATGGTTTGTTGAAAAATCTGCACTAGCCTCGGGACATGAACATCCCAGTGACAGAATTAGGCAGCTGATCCCAAAGCACTTGGCGCTCAATGTGGATTTTTTGCCTCGGACCGAAAAAATGACGGCACCAATTTGCCTCACGGCGTGAACGATAGTCGCCATTGCCATCGGGCAAGACTTGAGTTGAATTATATTTCTATGGAGCAGCCATGGTACTGGAAAAACTGGACAGAAAGTGAGAGAGGAGAGTGGAGATGGAGGTGTGAAATAAAGAGGAGGGGGTAGGGGTGATATTTATAGGTTGGATGGTGGGTAGGGGAAAGAATTGGGGGGGAAATAAGGGGGATGAATTTTTGGGGTGAAGAATGGATTGAGGGAGTGAATGGGGTGAGGATTGATGAGGTTTTAACCTTGGGAAATTGCGCAGCCTGCAGATGACCGGATCGATCCGGATTCATACTGAGCCGCTCCGGTTTCCTTTTTTATTTATTTCTTTTTGAGACCGAATCGGTTCTTTTTCATAGGGTCGGACCGATCCGGCCTGTTGAAATTCCTGCTTTTTCCTTCTTTACTTTAATGGCCACTTGCATCTTGATTTCTCTTCCCCAACGTCCCTCCCAATGCAATTGGACCTCAAAACTCTCAAAACTTTCATCGAAACCCAAAATGCTCCCGATGCATGTGTTTGATTCCCATCCCTGATAGTGACACACAACTTTGACTTCCTAACTAACCTAATATCCTATGACTACTATACATAATAGTCACCCCATACACGTCGGGGGTGCGACAACCTCACCTTTCTTGCTCAGTCAATCCCCATAAATGAGGTCCGACAACCAAATTGTGTCGGCTTCCATTACAACTTCTTCCAAATACGGCTTGAGACGTTGTCCGTTAACCTTGAATGTGTTTCCACCTTTTTTATCCTCTAAGTCAACAGCTCCATGGGGGAATATTTCCTTCACAATGAATGGTCCTGACCATCGTGACTGCAATTTTTTGGGAAACAAGTGCAACCTTGAGTTGTAGAGAAGTACTTTTTATCCCGAATGAAACTCCTTATGTCGGATGATTTTGTCGTGAGCTCGTTTCATTCATTCCATTGAGATTTTAGCACTTTCATACGCATCATTGCATATTTCTTCCAACTCATTCAACTGAAGTTGACGTGTTTCACCGGATTTTTCCATGTTAAAGTTTACCCTTTCGATAGCCCAATATGCTTTGTGTTCAATTTCAACAGGAAGATGACAAGGTTTGCCATATACAAAGCGAAATGGGGACATCCCAAGGGGATTCTTGTACAGTTCGATATGCCCAGAGCGCATCATTCAATCTAAGAGACCAATCTTTCCTGTTAGGTTCAACTGTCTTTTCCAAGATATTCTTGATTTCCCGATTGGCTAACTCGGCTTGGCCATTCGATTGAGGGTGATAAGTCGTTCCAACTTTATGGACGACTCCATACTTTTGCATAGACTTGGGAACTCTGAATCGAGAAAGTATGTTTTCTTGAATGAATTTTATCACGACCATATAATCATTCGTCCTTGTAGCTATGGCCTCTACCCATTTTGAGACGTAGTCTACTGCGACGAGGATGTATAGAAAACCAAAAGAAGGTGGAAAAGGCCCCATGAAGTCAATACCCCAGCAATCAAACAACTCTAAGACAAGAATGGAGGTCAATGGCATCATGTCACGATGAGAAAGAGCTCCCATTCTTTGCCATCTATCACATGATTTGCAAAAAGTATTCACATCCCGGAAGATTGTGGGCCAATAGAGACCGCTTTGCAGGATTATCGCAACAGTTTTATTTTTGGAAAAATGACCTCCACATGCTTTCGTATGACAAAATCGGATTACCCCTTGAATTTTTTCATCAGGTAAACATCTCCGGATGATTTGATCAGCACAGTACTTAAACAAATATGGATCATCATAAAAGAACATGTGTGATCAAGTAATGAACTTTCTTCTCTCTTGCGGAGTCCAATTGGAGGGAATGACTCTAGTGACAAGGTAATTTACTATATCCGCAAACCAAGGAAGAGAAGAAGTAGCAAATAAATTTTCATTCAAAAAATACTCGTCTATGGGGATGGGATCAATAGGTACGTCGGACGAGAGGCGTGACAGATGGTCAGCAATGACGTTTTCTACTCCTTTCTTATCTTAAATCGAGAGATTAAACTCTTGTAGGAGTATGATCCACCTGATTAGGCGTGGTTTGGCATCTTTCTTGGTCAAAAGATATTTGAGGGTCGAGTGATCAGTGAAGCAAATGATGGGCGACCCAATAACGTAAGAGCGGAATTTGTCGAGAGCAAAAATGACCGCTAGTAATTCTTTCTCCGTGGTGGAATAATTAAGCCGGGGGCCAGATAATGTTCTACTAGCATAGTAAATAACATGATCTTTCTTGTCTTTTCTTTGCCCGATAACAGCCCCAATCGCATAATCACTTGCATCACACATAAGCTCAAATGGGAGTGACCAATCGGGAGCTTGCATGATAGGGAGCAGAAATTAGCATGCTTTTGAGTTTATCGAAAGCTTCTTGGCACGCGTTATTCCATTCAAATGGAGTTTCCTTCATGAGAAGATTACTCAAGGGTCTAGCAATAGCACTTAAGTCTTTGATAAATCTTCTATAAAATCCAGCATGGCCTAAAAAGGACCTCACCTCTTTAAGTGATTTTGGCGGGGGTAACTGAGCTATTACTTTTATTTTTGATCGATCACCCTAAATTCCCCTAGATGAGACTATGTGGCCCAGAACTACGCCCTCAGTGACCATAAAATGGCATTTTTCCCAATTGAGGACTAAGTCTTTTTCCACACACCGAAATTAAACTCTTTCAAGATTAGCTAAAAATTGTTCGAAAGATGGATCAAAAACACTGAAATCGTCCATGAACACCTCAAGTCCTTTTTCTATCATGTCGCTAAAGAACCTCAACATGCACCTTTGAAAGGTTGCTGGCTCATTACATAACCCAAAAGGCATACGTTTGGAGGAAAATGTACCAAACGGATATGTAAAAGTCGTCTTTTCTTAAAAAAGTACATCCACTTCAATCTGATTATAGCCAGAATACCCATCTAGGAAATAATAGTAAGGATGGCCTGCTACTCGTTCAATCACTTGGTCGATAAATGGTAAGTGAAAATGGTATTTTCTTGTTCCGGCATTGAGTTTTCGGTAATTAATGCAAACACGCCACCCGGTGGTGTTGTGTTGAGGTATTAATTCTCCCTTAGTGTTTCCAACCATGAACATACCCGACTTCTTTGGAATGACCTGAATTGGGCTCACCCATTTACTATCGGAAGTGGGATAGATGATCCCAGCATCTAGCAATTTGATGATTTTCGCTCGAACTACATCTTTCATGGTTGGGTTCAGTCGCCTTTGCATCTCTCTAGAGGGCTTCACCTCCTCCTCGAGATGGATTTTATGGGTGCAAATCAAAGGACTTATACCTTTTAAATCTGCTATAGTCCAACCGAACGCACTTCTATGCTTCCTCAACACAATCAACAACATGCCCTCTTGCTCTTTTTTGAAACTGGAAGAAACAATAGGAAATGTATCATATTCTCCCAGAAAAGCATATTTTGCATGAGAGGGTAGTTTCTTTAACTCAAGACTAGGAAATCTCTCTTCAGAGGGGATCATGAGTGACTCCCTCGGGGGTAATTCCTCAAATCTAAAAATCCAGTCAACATCTCGCAACTTCTCAAAACTCACTTCTTCTTGCAACCAAGCTCCCAACTCTTCCACTTCATGCTCAAACTCATTATAAGAACTCTTATTCTCAACACCTTGCACTAAACAAACTTCCAGTGCATCTCCACCTACGATCTTTTCGATGTGCTCATCCACCACCTATTTAATAAGATCAACCTCATGAATTTCATCCTCATCACCCATTTGGTTAGCCACATTAAAAATATTGGTCTCGAGAGTCATGTTTCCAAAAGTGAGTTGCATTTGTCCATTACGGGTATTGATCAAAGAATTAGCAATAGCTAAAAATGGACGGCCCAAAATTATGGGAACATGATTACTTAAATGGGGGGAAGGCTCTGTGTCCCAGATGACAAAATCAACAGGGAAGTAGAACGTGCCCACTTGAACTATCACGTCCTCCACAACCCCACGAGGCACTTTCAGTGCTCGATCTGCTAACTGTAGAGTGATTCGGGTAGGTTTAAGATCACCTAAATCAAGCTGCTTATAGATAGAGTATGGAAGGATGTTCACACTCGCACCTAGGTCAAGTAAAGATTTTTCAACTCTACTCTCTCCTATAGGACACGAAATTGTAGGTGCACCAGGATCCTTGAATTTTGGTGGAAGATCATTAAGAAGGACCGAGCTCACATTTTGTGACAAAAAGACGTTCTTCTTTACCTTAAGACGTCGTTTGATAGTCAAAAGATCTTTGATGACTTTGGCATATGCTGGAATTTGTTGGATAGCATCCAAAAATGGCAAGTTCAACTTTACTTGCTTCAGAACATCTAACACGTCAGTACGCGAAGCCCCCTTTTTGGGTGGTGCCAAGTGTTGAGGAAATGGAGCAGCAATGGGCGGTTTTACTTCAACTTCAGATTCAACTCCTTCTTCCTTATCATACATGTGCAATGGGGTCCCCTCAGGTTCTGAAGCTTCTTTAGCTTTATATTCCTTGGGAGCTGGTGGCGCTAGATCAATTATGCGACCACTACGTAGATTAGTGACAGCTTGACATTGTTCTGGCAAATCTGATGAAGTAAAGCTAACCGTAGTTTTCCCTTGAAGAGGGGGTCTTTGGCCTTAAGCTGGGAATTTACCCTTCTCCTGCGTATTCAATGTAGATTGCAACCTAGAGATGCTAGTATGAATTTCGGTGAACATTCGATCATACTTAGCATTGCTCTCCTTCTGAGATTGGATGAATTGATTCATATTATCCTTAAGAGATCTCCTAGGTGGAGTGACATACGGACCATGAGGTGGTACCTGCATAGGAGGAGCCATTTGCTAAAATTGAGGAGGGCGGTGGCGAATCCACATGTGGATTGGGAGCCATCCCACCTTGTTATTGTCCATAGTTGAAACCAGGATGATTCCTCCAAGATTGATTGTATGTATTCCCTTGCGGCACATTGAAATTTCCTCTAAACCCTCCTATCGCTTCTACCTACTCATTGTACATTTCCTTGTATACAGGGATGGTAGGACATCCTTTGGTAGAATGACCAGCAGTACAAATGGCACACACTTTCTCTTTTCCTGCTTGCACGGGTCCAGCGACTTATCTTAATCGTACTTCAAGCATGTCTCTGAAATTCTTTTCCAATTGGTCAATTTACGATCTAACAAAGTGTCCTTGTCCAAGTAATAACTACCGAACGTAGCAGACAAATTGGACACTTGTCGATTTCTATTTTGACTATTGGGGTCAAAAATATCCCATGCTTGCATAGTCTCTGCTACATATTTCAGATGAGCCTCATCATCGCTCGAGTCTAGCTCCCAGAATGGTCTTTCTCACATTGTCTGAACAAGTTGTTTAGATGCTAAAGTAATCCCTTGATGGAAAAATGAAATAAGATGATGTTTTTCGAATCCATGATGTGGGCAAGCACAAACTAAATCTTGAAATCCTTCCCAACACTTGTCCAAAGCCTCATTCTCATTTTATCGAAAAGCTTGTATTTGAGCTTTGACAGAATTGGTTTTGTGTTGTGGGAAGAACTTGAATAGGAACTTAGTTTGCATATCTCTCTAGGATAAAACAGAAATCGGAGGTAGTGGCCATAACCAAGTCTTAGATTTATCCTTTAAGGAAAAAGGGAAAAGCTTTAACCAGATAACATCTTGTGGGCAAGTTTGATCACCAAATGTCTCACATGCTTCCTTGAATTCTCTAATATGGAGATATGGTTTTTCAGAATCTATCCCATGAAATGTAGGCAGAATTTGGATCATCCCATTCAGAAAGTGGAACTGATCGGCATTATAGGGGAGTAAAATGCAACCAGGGGTAACAGTTCTCTTCGAAAATAAAAGATCATTCATCGGAATATATGGTATCACATCCTCTCCAGCACCAACACCAACACTAGTGTGCACAGACATATTGCTACCAAACGATTCAGAACTTCCACTCGGTGTTTGACTCAAAGTGCGACTTGTGATTGAATTATTCGGTGAGGGAGGTGGAACCCAAAAGTGTGGAGAATCGGTGGTGTGAGAATTTTCAGAACTAGCTTCGGCAATAGGATTTTCGTGGAATTGGGTGAGAAGTGGATTTTGCATGTAATCGTACAAGAGATGAGATGAAAAAAAAAAATTTAAATCACTTTAGGATTAAAATCACTTTCCTAAAAATTAACAATTGACGATCCCCGGAAATGGTGCCAACAACTTGACGCGACTAAGAATTTGTCTCAAAAGTGCGTTCTTTCTAGGCTCAAGTGCAATCCTGTCACGTTAGTAATAATTCGACAAGTCGGGATCGTCTCCACAGGGATCAGAAATTGGCCATTGGGAATATGTTGGAAAAGTTATTTATCCTTCAAATGGTTCCTCAAAAGAAAAGAAAAGATGATTGATGGTTGAAATCTCCAATTGATGAAAATAAAATACGTTCACAAAAACCCTAAGAATTATAAAAAATCAGATATGAATATGAGATAAAATAGGGTGGAGTACAATCCCTCAAACCTTAGTAAATTACCGTATTGAATACTAGAATTGTAAATTGAAATTCTTGACTAAATCCAGTCTTTATAGATCCTAAGCATTACACATATGAGGGAACTAGCCCGCATCATATGAAATCAAAGGTAAATACAAAGCGGTGAATAGACAATTATACTTGCATAGTGTTCTTAAACATCCCAAGTACCTAGGGCAAGAGAGATTAAAAGATCGTCTATGTTCGTATAATTTCTATACACGATTCGGTCAATATTTAATTTACCCTGTATTTTTTACTTAGGTAATTTACCTTGGAAGGATTTCATGTACTCCAACCCTTGAAAATTTAGCTAGACATGGTTTTATGAGAAAACAAATTCATAACAATGCATGTAATATTGGATCTAAGAAACATTGTAAAAACAAAAATTATAAAACAAGTGATGATTGAATTGAAAACAGAATTGAGACTAACTAAGAGAATGGAATTAGATACTTGAAATCTGCACTAGGGAAGAGAGATGATTGAATCTAGAAATACTTCTTGTTCCTCAAACTTACAAATTAGGGCTTTTCTAAGAATATGAAATTTGTTTACTAAAAATTCTCTAAAATCTGACTCTCTCTCTAAAATTCGACTCCTCTTGGAAGGATGTAGGCTTGGCCTTTTATAGCACCAACTAGCACGAATTTTGACAGCTAAAATCGATGGCCTATGCAAGATATTCCAAGATTTTCACCTCTTGATATTCATAATTAATGCCAAAAATTCCAACCGTTGGACCTGTTCGGATTCCATCGGATCGGTTCGATTTTCAGTCACCGGATCGGTTCTTTTTTATTTCCACCGGACCGATCCAGATGCTATCGGATCGGTTCTCTTGCCATCGGTTCAGTATCAATCCGGGGTCTACTAAAAAAGTGACATTTCGGATCGGTCCGAGATAAGCCGGATCGGTCCGATTATCTTCAAGGTTGACTTTTTCTTTTTATCTTTGACTGGTCATAACTTTTGATCTCGAGCTCCGATTTGACTGTCGTTTCTTCCGATGCTCTTGTGAAATAAGGATCTTCAACTTTCCTTAAGGCTTAGAATCCAAACTCCGGGTGTAAATTTATGCTTTTGCCCTTCCACTTGTCTTCCTTTATTTTCTTCCTTTCTTCCGGTTTCTTTCTTTCTTTTCTTACACAAAACACCTGTAAAATCCATAAGAAATACACAAAACTTGGGGTACTCGTTAGAAATAGTCAATGGCAATGATACGGGATAAAAATGATTCAATTACGTTGTTCGAGATATAAAAATCACTAACTTAAGGGGCTAAATTCAGAAGAATTTATGCTTTATCAGTTAGACCGAGGAAGTTCGTGCAGGGAGACCTTGTGTTGAAAGCAGCAGTAAAGAACAGCAGGGGGCTTCCCCTACCTAAATTTTCAGCAAATTTTGAGGGACCTTTCATTGTAAAAGAATCTCATGATTCAGGTTATTGCTTAATTTCTAGGATGGAAGAAGACAAACCATTCAAGATTAACAATAAGTGGTTGAAAGTCTATCATGTGTAAGCAATTATGTTTGGACCACTGATGTATCTAGTTGTTGTTATGAATATACAAGTTTTTTTTATATAACTCGAGTGGAGATGAAAGAATTATAGAACTTCATAATATACACAAATAGTTTTAACACAAAGAAATTACATGGGAAAATATACATTTTTTTCTCATTCATAAACTTTGGGGCATTACAAAATTGGGAGTTATTGCCTAAGAATTACATAAGAAGAAGAAAAGGAAAATGTATACAATAATTCATTAACCTAAGAGGAACCATAGATATTGAGTAGAGAAAAAATATCCAGGAAGGCCCGAAGAAGCTGCTAGGCAAGACTGTTGGGAATTTATAGAAACCTCCAATCTCGTTTGCGCTTTTGAGCGCTCGATGAGGAGTTTCTCTTATTTTAGCTTCACCAGACGTAGAGCTTCTTAGACATCCTTTACCTCCTTATTGACATCTTCAATAAGAGGAGCTAGCTCAGTCAACTTAGCTTCCTCAACCCGTTAATCCTCCTGATGTTTTCGAAGCAGTTCCCTCTGACTGTCTAGTCACTGGCTCTTCAAGGTTTTTAAGTGCGTTATAAGCCAGTCAAAGCGGAAGCCATCGCGACACAACTCCCTCAGATGGCCCAGAAATTGGTTGAGGAGGTCTTTGGTAACGTTTGAAGTGGGAGTGCTGGCAATTTCAATAACAACGGTAGCCATGCTCTAAAGTCTGTAGCTCATCACAGGGATGCTGGAATGCAGGCAATCCATGGTAAAAGTCTCAGGATGATGGCTTGCAAGCTGCTCAACTTCCAAGCAATGGTTGGCAAGCATTTGAGGGTAATGCTGGAGGACCATGAGGCAAAAGGCATGAGGATCTAAGTCGGGTAGAGGGATCTCACAACCAGATTCGCTATCGGTAGGATCACCAGTCGTGGACCTTGATCGTTGTGACTAGAATCTTCTGAGATAACGGGTTCCCGATGGGGTGAAGCGATGGGTGAAAGAACTGGTGGAGAATCCTCCCGAGCAACCTGAGAACAGGTAGAAGAAATAATGAGTTTATGTAAAAACCTTAACAAGTGTTTTCATTGTTAAGTCACCGATATAGATGGAGTTTATGTAAAAATCTTAACAAGTGTTTTAGTTGTTAAGTCACCGATATAGGTGGATTTTATGAAAAATCTTAACACGTGTTTTCATTGTTAAGTCACTGATATAGGTGTAGTTTATATGAAAAATTTTAACAAGTGTTTTCATTGTTAAGTCAATGATATAGGTGGAGTTTATGTAAAAATCTTAACAAGTGTGTTCATTGTTAAGTCACCGATATATGTGGAGTTTATGTAAAAATCTTAACAAGTCACCGATATAGGTGGAATTTATGGAAAAATCTTTACAAGCGTTTTCGTTGTTAAGTCACCATTATAGGTGGAATTTGGAAAAAAACTTACAAACGCTTTCATTGTTAACTCACTAATATAGGTGGAATTTATGGAAAAACTTAGCAAGTGTTTTCAGTGTTAAGTCACCATCATAGGTGAAGTTTGAAAGGTTGCGAAATGCAAAGAAATTAGCGAAGTACCTCAGCAGTAGCAGGAGCGAGAATGGGAGTCACCGTGGAGGCCATAACGGTAGGAACAGTTGGGGACAGGCTTATTTCCTCAGAGGCCTCAACGGCACCCTTAACTGAAGAAGCCCCAACGATCGACAAATCTCCCTCGCCAATAAAAGGTACCAAGGCCAATATAGGAGTTTCGCTGAAAGAAAATGATGGACCTCCAAATGATGCCCCAACATTGGTAGGCACTGAAGAACCACCACGCAGGGCAAAATCATCAACCTTGTCCTTGGAAAGAGGAAGACCACTGAGAGAAAAGGGTGGGGTTAGACTAGGTGAAAGCTGCAAACATGAAACCAAGTGTTAAACATGAGGAGCAAGTATAGAAAAAAGGGAAAAATGCATCTAAGTGTTACTTACTATAATACCCCATATTTTTATGCTATATTAATTTGAGGATTTATTAAAATTTAATGTGAGTTAATTATTTAATAAAAATCCGGAAATTAATTATGTTATAATTATTAACGTGACGAGAGTTAGTAATTATGGGAAACTTGTTGAATATTACTAATGAGCATAGTAATAATATTATATTGGTTATATTGGATGTCATAAGTGTATTAAATGACTATTTCGGAAATTTAAGTCGGGACGTGCCCGTGTCACGTCAGGACAAATTTTGTTAAATAAAAAGTGAATATTTTATAAGTTGCTCGTATGGACATTTTGAGTGCGCCAACGCGTCCGGAAGGGTCGAGATAGTCAGAAAATTATACCCGGGGGTTTAGTTTGGGTCTCGGGTTGTTTTTAGGCCTAATTAGTACCCCGGGAGGGCATTTTAGTCATTTTACAAAATTGGGTAATTAAACCCACGAATTTCAGCCAACCTATATCAGCCATTAGGTCAGCCTCTTAGGGTTAGAACATTCAAAAATCATATGACGGCCATTGGAGAAGAGAGGAGAGAGCTCCAAGGCAATTCAAGGCCAAAAAGCCACCGGATTGCACCGCCACCACCACCACCGCGTAGATCGCGAGGAGGAGAACGCAACCACACCATAATCAACAGGAAATCAGACTTGTGAAAATCCCATGCAAGTGTTTAACTTGCGTATTTCGTTAGTGCAATGTTCATATTAGTTTAGGATTAATTAGGAATGTAATCCATGTAAGAAATCCCCAAATTTTGATAGGAAATTGCATGTAGAGAAGATTAAAACCTTATGCTGGAAACTTTTGATGATATAGATGTATTAACCAAAAATTTTGGATGTTATATTAGGAAGAAATTCTGGAGAAAAACTGAATTGAATCATAGTTATGAAAACTTTAGGGTTCTTGATGATTAGATGAGATTTTGGGTTGTTTAACCATGTTTAATGATGAATACACGCATGCTGAACGTTAAAAACATCTGGAATTATGTTAGTATGTTAGTAGTAGAATTTATGGGTCGATTAGTGTTGGAAAATATGGAATTTGATGAAGAATTTTGATGAATCCCGTAACTGCAATTGCTGCAGAATTTTTGCCCAGACCTGCTTGATCGATCGATCGAGCATAGAGCATCGATCGATCGAAGGTTCGATCGATCGAGCCCCAAGCTTTGATCGATCGACCCCTCCTGGCAGACTCCTATTTTCCCTTGTTTAATTAGTTTAACTAAGTTTATCGTGAAATAATCTTTGGGCATCTTAAATAAAATGATTTGGGAGATATTGAGGACCAGTAGGGTATATGGATAAATGTTAGAACCTTTAATCTTCAACGAGAATGGTATTTATGGGATATTTACTTTAGGTTGGTAGATTTATGAATTTAAAGGGTGAGGTGCGTAAGAGAGTTACGTTGGAATCAAATAAAGTCACTTACTGAATTTCAGAATTTGGAAGATAAAACCCATGAGTGTTAGGTAATAAGTGAGAAAACCCTTCGAGTTAAGGTTAGGAATGAAACCTTATACGTAATTCTATAAATGTGAAATTAAGGATAAACGGTATATTTACGGGTGATGAGAAGAACCTATATTAATATGATAAAGTGGTATATTTATATGATTGTGTGTACATATATTATATGCATGTGAAAATCATACCCACGCTACTTGCTATCCCTGAGGTTTCCGCGCTGGGACAAGTCTTATCTCGATGTGACCTTTATGGGGGATATTGACTTGTACCCTAGAAGATAGATGTCCTTGGTACAGGCTATCGATGTGATAGTTCAGACGGTCCTAAGAGACGCCGGTATGTGCCACCCTCTTAGAGACTTGGAATCTATGCTTCGCCTCAATATTGTTTGTGTATTTATGTTAATACAATTCGAGAGTGATTCCGAATGTATTCCCCTTAATATGAGTGATATGGGGCTTTGGATAGTGGAAGTATGCACGCACCATAGTTTTATTCGGGGTGATGTTATATATATATATTATACGAGTAGTTAATATATATATGAGATTATGATATTTGAAACTGTCTACTGAGATTTGATAAGTAGAACCTAGTTATTGTCACATATTATTAAATTCTTGTTTTGAAAAGGTATAATATGTCACGGTAAAATTTTATGGATTTTATAAATTTAAAATGGAGGACTTTGATTTTTGTTTGGAACATTCTTTTAAAAATGAAATCGTGAATTGTAAATCGTGCGAGTAATCTTAGATAGATTAAATCTTTTAGGAAGTCAAGGGCGAGATTGATAAGAACAAAACAATGGGAAGGTTAGTGCGATAGGTGTGCACATTAGAAGAGAGGTGAGTATTTCTCAAGAGAGCGACGCACTAATATGTTATTGCATTGGCCTGTATCAATTTAAATACTTGCTAAACGTATTTTAAAATCAAACACACTTTCGGGCTCTGACCCGTTTCTTCTTCTCTCTCTCTCTCTTGTATATATATATATGTATATTTTCAGGTGCCCAGCCACAGGGGCGTCTTGCTTAGGATCCCTTGAGAAGAACGAGTTGCAGCTTAGGTGGGAGTTGCAGGTCACTTGAGTAGACGACTTCTGTTATTGACTCCACTCCTAGTACTCTCATTTATTGGGCACGTGTCGCCCCTTTTCATCATTTCATTTGTTGTTCAGAGATTTATATTTCAGTCATTTCCAGTGTTGTTTCCTTGGGATTTATTCAGTATGGACTTGTGATTTTAGTTTTGTATGTTGACATTCGATTGACGAATGTATTATATTATTTGGTTTACTGTAGTGTGATTCTTAATTGTAAGAATGTTGTTTTTAATTAAATAAATCTTTTTCTTTAAATTAAAATTTGGAAAGTATGCATGAAAATGGTTTTGACACTTAGCTTAATTATTTAGGGTGTTAAATTGGAAAATTCATTTTTATTGACAGTGATGCTGAGAATCAACCAACTGTATACCTTGATTTAATTTAATAAAGGAGTGATCGCCCGGTATTTAATTAGGCGGGGTGTCACAGGTGGTATCAGAGCATCAGGTTTTAGTGTCCTTAGGATCTGTACGGCTGATTATGCTTTCAGCGTTCTTTGTTTGTTATAGAGCCCTATGTTTAGGATTGTCGATTCCTTTGAGGAGATTTCGTTCTCCTGCTATAATGTGTATACACTAGTGAATTCTAATTTCGTTCGGATGTGTGCGTGAGCCGAGCGATGACGGTTTCAGAAGAGGACCGTTAAGCGTACATCAGGAGGCAGGGCTCTGTGGAGAATTATGAAATATATCCGAGGATGATAACCGTAGTCGAGGTCACCTCCATTATGGCACGAGAAGCCACGACTAGAAAGGCGACTAAGGTACAGCAATGATTTTCAAATGCTGTTATAGCCAAATGAGGTGCGAGGGTAAACTTACCCAACGTATTACGAAAACGTGTAGAGACTGTCAGTGGGAAATTTTCGAAACGCGAGAATTGAATGTGTTTACCAAATGAGGTAAAGTATTCACATGCTTAAATATAGGACGGAGTGTGGCAAACCGAAAGTAAAAATTTAGAGAAAATTTTCTTGGCTTTTGGGACGAAATTATAATGGTTTGAGTCAACCACCAATTTTAGAGGTGGAATGCTATGCCTATGGGATGACCTTAGGTACAATGTTGACCGTATGTTCCTTCCTCAACTGTTCAGGATGAGGCAAATGTGGTTCTGAGCTCATCGAGGAAGGACATGTCAAGGGTCCATCCGTGAATATAAATCTTAGCCGTTAACGAATTTTGTATCGAAGGATGTAGATACAAGTGGGGGAAACGACTCCAAGTGGGAGGCCAACTTGTAATAATATTTGAAAATACTCGATGAGGAAATTCTGTTGGACGACCGATTCAGAGGTTGACAATGTCATATTTTGTCAATATAGATGATAACGCTTCTTTGTGGGGGGAAGTTAAAGGAATCGAAGAATTTAGTCGAGAATAAGACTGAATACAACAGTGGTGGTGTAGCACCACAAAAGAATGTGGATACACATCGGGAAAACCATTTAAATGCTTCAGATAGTTAAATTCTTACCAAGTGATGGTAAATTCAGTACGTGCTATTATAGATAGTAACATGAACTTTATGGCCTAAAACGTTAAAGGAACAATCGGAATGGTTAACAGGAATCGAGTTTACTAAAGTCCGAGAGGAGGACAAATCCTAACCTGGTTAGTAGGACAGGTAGTAAGTGGATTATGTACTGAGGTATTTTGTGCGGAGTGAGATCGCTCACGATAATATGTTCCAAAGTGAGTATAAGGACAAGAATACGGTGCCTAGTAAAAGGCAACGATTAAAATAATTTTGTTATGGTTTGGGTAGACGTGTTACGTCCGAAAACAATTTGTGCAGTCAAGACGATTGACAAGGTAGAAGTGTAAGTTGTATCCTTAGAGGATGCGGCGTGTTTATGTGACACGAGCGAGTCACCATATTTTTTTCATTGCTATATTAGCATGTGAGACGAGTTTAATGCATATCATTATAAATGTTACCATTATGTGAATATTTTTCTCCTTAGTATAGCGGGATTTTTCTTTGGTGCTATCCGCAGGGATGAATGAGTATATTAACAGTGTGCTATACTTTATTGAGGTTACTCGTTGTAGTGATGCGATACACGAGTATAATATTATTTTTGTTAAAATGTTATAAAAATGGGTAGTATGATAGTGTACATTGATTGCGAGGATATCGGAGTAGTTGCATTGGTGCAACATGTTTTATGTTTGTTTTGGGCGAGGCCTTACCTGTAAGAAGGTTGGACTTGCACTATATGATCTATCCTAGATACTTCGGAGGAGATAGCGGGCTCGAGATATTCGATGCCAAAGTATGTGTAGACCTTATCAGTGTAATTTCGTATGTATCGGGATTTACTCTTGCGCGAAAATATTCGACTCAGTATTATGTTTAGCACTCCGGACTTAGTGATAGGAAAAGTGCGTTGTTATATTTATCCTTTAGAGATGTGGGAATTATTAGTTATACCCCTATTATTAGGGAAGAGAATTTCGAGAATTCCGATCGCATGCTTATAGAATGAAACTACCATCAACCAATACGGGACGATAGTGAAATTGGTGAAACTTTCTTTGTTAAGCAGAATTACTGGAGAAATTGAAATTTTTCTGTCAAGGGACGGAATAAAGGGGTATATACTGTGGACGGAGGACCTAACGGATTTCGATAACCGACAATGCTAGGTAGTAGTGTATCGGGGGGGTTCCTTGTTTGGATTTCGCTTTGCGAGACATCCCACGCATGAAACTTAGCGTAAGGTTGGAGATAGGGAGACGTTCGGTCACTATTCCATAAGTACGGTATCCTGGTCGAAATTGGGATCAAGTAATTATGTATGTAAGTTGGAAGTTGAATTTTGTTTTAAGGTTATTGGAGCCGGATTTTATGGTAGGAAAGCATTGAAAGTTATCCCCACAAGTTAAGGGGGTGGAACGATGATAAGGAGAATTTAAGGAATTTGGACTTCTAGGGTGATTGAGAGTACCCAAATGTCATAACCGCGTACAGAACACAAGGTCAATAATGAGTTGAAATGATTTTTAGCATGGATTATCTGGAAAGAACTTTATATTATACAAGAGATGACCTGTGATTATTTTGATGTATAGAGCATTAGTGATTTATTTTGGTTGTTATACCTAATGGGGAAAATTGTTGTACTTAATTGAGGAAGGTTGAGAATTATTATTCCGCTTTTATTGTCATGGAATTTGAATGTCGTATTACTTCTATTCCGTTGAATTTAGTTAGTCCTACAGACGAGTAGCACACCGTTCGCTCTCCCAGGGCGGTCGGAGTGTTGCAAAAAGATGGGCATCTTGGTTAACTACAGTTAAAATAGACCTAGTCGAAGGGACGTGGTAATAGACGTGTGAAATATAGGTTTGTGGGACTAGTATAACGAGGTGGAAGTGATAGAGTGGATTAAACGTCACATGAGGTGCGATAATCCATACATAAGTGTGCAATTAGAATAGCACGCCCTAACTTGATTGGAAGGTTGTGGGAAGCCATTCAAGAATTGGTATTCCTTGAATAGAGTAGAATTTAATTGTCATGAAGCACACCCGGAGCGGAGTTGTTATTAGTCAAGTGTGAGAGCGACTTGCGCATACAAAAAGTAATGATGTTAGTATAGTATAAGAGATCCAGAAGTGCGCTTCGTGGAGAGAAGAGCACGGGTCGAAACTTTCAGCATACTCCAAGGAAGGAAGGGGATTATTTCGTGTCCCTTAATGTGAGACATTTCAAGGGAAGAATCGATGTTTAGCGAGACGTAGTGAATAGTCTCTACATGCACTGCCCGTAGGTAAAGTTTGGATTGAAAGAGAAGAATCAACCAAAGAATTTTGTGTTTATCGAAAATTCCTGGAATTGGAAGAGGCTGGCAAAGTCGGTAAAGTTCTTGGATGGGTCACCATCCTCAAAAAAAGATCAAGGGTTTATCCCGAACATGTGAATTAAGTCGTCGAGAAGGAAGTGATTGATATTCCGTTGGGCTGGCTTACAATATTAACTAGTATGCCCCAGACTTCCTTTGAAAGGAAGGATCGCGCCAGTGCATGGTCCGGCGCAGTATAAACTTCTGAATCAGGATGAGATTGGTGAATCCCACCTTTGAATTGAATTTCAAGAACCAGCGGAGATAAGATTTAATTTCAAGTAGGATGTATCACCCTTAGCCAGGGAATAAGAGCATGGTGATTAAAGATTAGTGGAGCCACGTGAAGGAGATTTTGGAATCTTGGTACGATGATTCCAAGAATACTCTGTAGAAACACTCGTACTTATTTGTCGCGTATGAGGTACTTATTAAGGTTTTGTTATGGAAGAACCTCGACTATTCTCCTTCCGTATCTTTAAAGGAGAGTAGATAATCAGAATTGTTGGATCGGTCGAGAAAATATCCGATAACTATGGTGGAATTCCACGACTGTTTTAGGCAGTCAAGAGTGGCCAAATGTTCGTATGATCTTCTTAGAATGGGAATTTTATGTGTGAATAAAACCGAGTAGTTGTCATGTAGTGAGGTGCGGCCTCCTAATGATAGTGAGATTATGGAATTTTTAACGTATAAACATAACCTATTCAAATGTTGTCAGTTGGGAGCGCAATGTGAAGTGTCTCCAATGAGAATGTAAAACAATGTTGTTGTTAAGAAAAGGCTATAGTGATTGAGCACCGTACTATGTAGTTAGTTCACGTACTATCGAGAGATATCCAGAGTTGTTTTTACCAGGTATGCCTTATTTTCCGAATTTCGGGACGAAATTCCGTTATTAGGGGGGAAGTATGTAATACCCCGTATTTTTATGCTATATTAATTTGAGGATTTATTAAAATTTAATGTGAGTTAATTATTTAATAAAAATCCGGAAATTAATTATGTTATAATTATTAACGTGACGAGAGTTAGTAATTATGGGAAACTTGTTGAATATTACTAATGAGCATAGTAATAATATTATATTGGTTATATTGGATATCATAAGTGTATTAAATGACTATTTCGGAAATTTAAGTCGGGACGTGCCCGTGTCACGTCAGGACAAATTTTGTTAAATAAAAAGTGAATATTTTATAAGTTGTTCGTATGGACGTTTTGAGTGCGCCAACGCGTCCGGAAGGGTCGAGATAGTCAGAAAATTATACCCGGGGGTTTAGTTTGGGTCTCGGGGCGTTTTTAGGCCTAATTAGTACCCCGGGAGGGCATTTTAGTCATTTTAAAAAATTGGGTAATTAAACCCACGAATTTCAGCCAACCTATATCAGCCATTAGGTCAGCCTCTTAGGGTTAGAACATTCAAAAATCATATGACGGCCATTGGAGAAGAGAGGAGAGAGCTCCAAGGCAATTCAAGGCCAAAAAGCCACCGGATTGCACCGCCGCCACCACCACCGCGTAGATCGCGAGGAGGAGAACGCAACCACACCATTATCAACAGGAAATCAGACTTCTGAAAATCCCAGGCAAGTGTTTAACTTGCGTATTTCGTTAGTGCAATGTTCATATTAGTTTAGGATTAATTAGGAATGTAATCCATGTAAGAAATCCCCAAATTTTGATAGGAAATTGCATGTAGAGACGATTAAAACCTTATGCTGGAAACTTTTGATGATATAGATGTATTAACCAAAAATTTTGGATGTTATATTACCAAGAAATTCTGGAGAAAAACTGAATTGAATCATAGTTATGAAAACTTTAGGGTTCTTGATGATTAGATGAGATTTTGGGTTGTTTAACCATGTTTAATGATGAATACACGCATGCTGAACGTTAAAAACATCTGGAATTATGTTAGTATGTTAGTAGTAGAATTTATGGGTCGATTAGTTTTGGAAAATATGGAATTTGATGAAGAATTTTGATGAATCCCGTAACTGCAATTGCTGCAGAATTTTTGCCCAGACCTGCTTCATCGATCGATCGAGCATAGAGCATCGATCGATCGAAGGTTCGATCGATCGAGCCCCAAGCTTTGATCGATCGACCCCTCCTGGCAGACTCCTATTTTCCCTTGTTTAATTAGTTGAACTAAGTTTATCGTGAAATAATCTTTGGGCATCTTAAATAAAATGATTTGGGAGATATTGAGGACCAGTAGGGTATATGGATAAATGTTAGAACCTTTAATCTTCAACGAGAATGGTATTTATGGGATATTTACTTTAGGTTGGTAGATTTATGAATTTAAAGGGTGAGGTGCGTAAGAGAGTTACGTTGGAATCAAATAAAGTCACTTACTGAATTTCAGAATTTGGAAGATATAACCCATGAGTGTTAGGTAATAAGTGAGAAAACCCTTCGAGTTAAGGTTAGGAATGAAACCTTATACGTAATTCTATAAATGTGAAAATAAGGATAAACGGTATATTTACTGGTGATGAGAAGAACCTATATTAATATGATAAAGTGGTATATTTATATGATTGTGTGTACATATATTATATGCATGTGAAAATCATACCCACGCTACTTGCTATCCCTGAGGTTTCCGCGCTGGGACAAGTCTTATCTCGATGTGACCTTTATGGGGGATATTGACTTGTACCCTAGAAGATAGATGTCCTTGGTACAGGCTATCGATGTGATAGTTCAGACGGTCCTAAGAGACGCCGGTATGTGCCACCCTCTTAGAGACTTGGAATCTATGCTTCGCCTCAATATTGTTTGTGTATTTATTTTAATACAATTCAAGAGTGATTCCGAATGTATTCCCCTTAATATGAGTGATATGGGGCTTTGGATAGTGGAAGTATGCACGCACCATAGTTTTATTCGGGGTGATGTTATATATATATATTATACGAGTAGTTACTATATATATGAGATTATGATATTTGAAACTGTCTACTGAGATTTGATAAGTAGAACCTAGTTATTGTCACATATTATTAAATTCTTGTTTTGAAAAGGTATAATATGTCACGGTAAAACTTTATGGATTTTATAAAGTTAAAATGGAGGACTTTGATTTCTGTTTGGAACATTCTTTTAAAAATGAAATCGTGAATTGTAAATCGTGCCAGTAATCTTAGATAGATTAAATCTTTTAGGAAGTCAAGGGCGAGATTGATAAGAACAAAACAATGGGAAGGTTAGTGTGATAGGTGTGCACATTAGAAGATAGGTGAGTATTTCTCAAGAGAGCGACGCACTAATATGTTATTGCATTGGCCTGTATCAATTTAAATACTTGCTAAACGTATTTTAAAATCAAACACACTTTCGGGCTCTGACCCGTTTCTTCTTCTCTCTCTCTCTCTCTTGTATATATATATGTATATTTTCAGGTGCCCAGCCGCAGGGGCGTCTTGCTTAGGATCCCTTGAGAAGAACGAGTTGCAGCTTAGGTGGGAGTTGCAGGTCACTTGAGTAGACGACTTCTGTTATTGACTCCACTCCTAGTACTCTCATTTATTGGGCACGTGTCGCCCCTTTTCATCATTTCATTTGTTGTTGAGAGATTTATATTTCAGTCATTTCCAGTATTGTTTCCTTGGGATTTATTCAGTATGGACTTGTGATTTTAGTTTTGTATGTTGACATTCGATTGACGAATGTATTATATTATTTGGCTTACTGTAGTGTGATTCTTAATTGTAAGAATGTTGTTTTTAATTAAATAAATCTTTTTCTTTAAATTAAAATTTGGAAAGTATGCATGAAAATGGTTTTGACACTTAGCTTAATTATTTAGGGTGTTAAATTGGAAAATTCATTTTTAGCGAAAGTGATGCTGAGAATGAACCAACTGTATACCTTGATTTAATTTAATAAAGGAGTGATCGCCCGGTATTTAATTAGGCGGGGTGTCACACTTACCTCCATTATGGCACCAAAAAGGGGAACCGCGGTTATGGGTCTCGTCAGCATGGTGGGAAGCAAAAGGTCATCTAATAAAGACGTCATTTCAACCTAAGGTGTCCCAACATATTAAAATTCAGCATGGTTTGGAGGATTAAGAAGTGAGGCACCATTGGGGCTTGTCCTGACCATCTTAGATACACCTGGTTAACACCGAAAGACCCTGACCGTGGAACCTCGGTGGGGAGTAACCTTGAGTTCCATGGGGAGTTGAGTTATGAGCTAAATAACCCTCTACTTAATGTCACATCCACTTCACCTGATGTCAATAACCATCTAGGCAATGTCAGACCTGCACTTGAGTAAACCATTATGGTATTTGGGGCTTTCAAATAGTTGGTGAGCCACCTATGTGATGGCAGCCCCCTGACACACAGTAGTTAGGCAAAAGGCATGTCTTGGCATTTAATGCTTATGATGTCAATATAACTTGTGCATCAGGCATTTAATGCTTGTCACATAAAGTATGAGGGATGTCTTTCACAAGCATTAATGGTTGAGTTACCTCAGGGGTAGTGTGGGGGGCTATTTAAGAACCCCAACCACCCCTGAGGAGAGGATGTTATCATTGAGAGTTCAAAAGTTATTACTAAAGATAATATACATCAGAGAGAGAGTCATTACAAACTAGAGAGTTTACTCACCCACCGTTTTCATTATTACGAAGCTTTTAATACTTGACAGATATCTCTGAGGGTGTTGGGTGTGTTTGGATGCCTGATTAGGTGTATTTAGGGTGCTTACTTATCTCTCCCTCTAACTGAGTTACTTTTGAGTTCATTGTTATCTTTTGAGTCATACACGAGAGATTTGTGAGTTTAACCAAGTTTATCTTCACTAAGTTGTGTCTGTGTATCCTTAGTTAATCAATAGTTTTGCTAGTTAACTTACCATTACTATAATCAAAAGGGGTTACGCCTCCATCTTATCTAAACTACCCTATTACATATGCGAATATAAACAACTCCAATATATCATCTTACCAACAATGAGGAGTGGAGTAGTGGTAACGGTTGAGCAGAACGTTGCATGTAACATGAGGCACGTGTGAAGATGGTGGATGCATGGATTCGGATCAAGGTCGTCGTGAATGATCATGTTAACGTACCAAATGTAGCGATATCAGACATACATACTATGATCTAGGACAAACAGAAAATTCCTTGATTCTACCCTGGACATTTATAAAATTATCTCCTTACAAATCTCCCCCTATGTCTATGCCGGTACATACATAAAAAACTCCGAATTATACTATCAAATGACATACAAGATAATATCCCCATTAAACCCTCAAACTGAGAATACTAAATGACATGTCGCCAATCAAACTTCAATATCTTCAAATCTTCAGCTCTTCAGAAACTCCCAAAGCTTTTCTCATCAGGGTGTGCAATCTAATAATTATCAACTTTGCACCTATACACTTGAGATAAAGCAGATACCCGTGACACGCAACAGTTTGAAATATAATGATATGAAAAAATCAAAGATTAATTAACCTTAAGCAAATCATTGATAAATCAACAAAAATTCTCCCCCATAATTCATTCTCCCCCTTTTTATGATGTCCCAAATAGACAGATATGAGAAGCATAAATATGGAAAATGTCATAAGGTAACAAATTTTCTATTTTTGAATTTTTTAAAAATTTTCATACAAAATATATAAAAAATAATCACACCATGAAAGAACACAAAAACAACCAGGTCGATGATAGAGTAAATGTAGGGGTGTGATCAAATTCGATAGGAAAATCAATGCATACAAACAGGTCGTATGTGCATGATGAATATTGTATACTCCTAAAGAATGAACTCAACATCCTCCTTAGGTGTAAAAAGGTGTAAATATGAGACATTAACTCAATCAAATCAACATATCAAAGATCAAAGTGATTTTCACACCAATAACGTCCAAAACGATTTAATACTTTTTCAGGACTTTCAAGGAAGTGCAAACCCGTTTAAATTCTCCAACCAAACTCCCTCAGATTTATATTTTCAATAGAGGTCATCTAAACTCCCTCAAACTTTGTAGAATTGATGGTGAAACCTAATGGCCCATGTACAGCATGTATTGCTTTTTATTGCCTTTAAATTTTTTTGGGCTCTTTTAACCTCTGTGGACCCCGGATAATAAAATTCCTCAATTTTTTAGGTCCATTTAAATGGTGGCTTAATCGCAAAGGATAGATAAGAACCTTTCGTATCCCTTCACCATTTTAAAATACCACACAATCTCACCAAAAGTATTTTTACATGCATTCCAATCTTGTCAAGTTTTATCGCATATGGTTCGTTGTATAGACAGAATTGAGATGGAAACACTCAAGCCAATATGTGATAGACAAGTATAATAATCCAATAAAACCGTGAATGTGAATAATAAAGGAGATAAGGAGCCAAACATGTAGAAAGATATCACTAATCACATCTCAAAGACTCCAAACAATGTAAAGCACATGGATGCAATGATGTAGCATCTCAAATCACTATTAAACAATCACATTTATAAATGGAATGAAATTGTAACTCGGATATCTTAAATGCTCATCCATAAAAGGTGTAAACAAAATACAAAAATCTTTTTGTGCTTTTCTAAAATTTTTATAAAAAGAAAATATTTTTGGTTTTTCAAAAAAATATAAAAAGCAAAAATAAGAGTACAAGTGATACAATCTAGCAATAAGAATTATATGATATGAACATGAAAATGCATCCTATCCTAGACAAGGCCCAACCCCTCAATCAATTGTGGAAATCCCTAAAGACTTCCTAAGACTCTCGAATGTAAGGGCATCTAAAGGTTTCGTGAAAATATCGGCTAATTGACGGTCGGTGGGTACGAAACTCAGGGATACGACTTTCTCGTCAACTAACTATCGTATAAAGTCCTCACGTATCCTGATGTGCTTTATGTGCAAATGTTGGACTAGATTACGGTATATGTGTATCGCGCTCGTTTTATCACAAGAGATAGTCATAGTGTCCTGTGAAATCCCATAATCCTCCAACATTTGCTTCATCCATAAGAGTTGCGTGCAATAACTCCCGGCGATGATGTACTCAGCCTCCATAGTGGACAAAGAAATGGAGTTTTTCTTCTTGCTCAACCAGGAGATAAGAGCAGAACCAAAATAGAAACACCCACCAGAAGTGCTCCTACAACCATCTACATCCCCGGCCCAATCGGCATCTGAATAGGCGGACAAACGATCATCGGTATCAAAGGAATACCAAATACCGTATGAGAGAGTCCCACTCACGTATTTGGTAATATGTTTTAGAGCGAGTAAGTATGACTCTTTCGGGGACGCTATATATCGCGCACAGACTCGAACACTAAAGTCTATGTAGGGACGACTGGCAGTCAAGTAGAGAAGACTACCTATCAAACTCCGATACAAGTTTTTCTCTACGTCCTTGCCTGAAGTGTCCTTACTAAGCTTAAAAGAAGTACTCATATGTGTACGTGCATGCTTAGCGGAGTCTTAACCAAATTTTTTGAATAAGTCTTTAGTATACTTGGATTGGGAGATGAGCATCCCATCCTCTAGCTGACGAACCTGGAGACCAAGAAAGAAAGTAAGCTCACCTACCATGCTCATCTCAAACTCACTTTTCATCTCCTCCTTAAAGTGGTGAGCTTGCTGGGAGCACGTGGATCCAAATACTATGTCATCCACATACACCTGTGCAACCAAAATAGGACCATTATCTCTCCTGACGAACAATGTCATATCAACTCGCCTTCTCTTGAAGCCACGGGCTAAGAGATCGGAAGTAAGTCTCTCGTACCAAGCACGAGGTGCTTGCTTCAAACCATACAAGTCTTTCCTCATATAGTAGACGTGCTCCGGGTGTATAGGGTCTTTAAAACCTTTTGGTTGTTCCACATAAACCTCCTCCTGTAGAATGCTATTTACAAAGTCACTCTTGACATCCATCTGGTATAACTTGAAGCACAGATGACATGCGATGGAGAGTAGTAAGCGGACGGACTCAAGCCTCACAATAGGAGCAAATGTCTCCCCAAAGTCTACACCCTCTATCTGTGTCTAGCCTTGAGCGACCAACCTAGACTTATTTCTGATTATGGTAGCATTTTCATCCATTTTATTCTTCAAAATCCACCTGGTACCTATGACATTAGTCTCACTAGGTCGGGGGACAAGTTCCCAGACATTGTTCTTTTTAAACTGAAGAAACTCGTCCTGCATAGCAGATATCTAGTGTTCATCCTTGAGTGCTTCTCTGTGATTCTTGGGCTCGACTGTGGACGTGTGGCAAAAATAACTAACTAAGTTCTCTAGCTGAGGACGAGTCTTGACCCCTAAGGTGGGATCACCTATAATGGAGGCAGGGTCATGACTCTTGCGAACCCAAGCAGGTGTGTCCCCTAACACAGGTGTAGGGTCCACAGGGTGTGTGTGAGGAACAATTAAATTTCTGCCAAAAATTCCTCATCCTCATACTGAAGGCTAGGATTAATAAACGTCGGAGGTTCATAATCTTGCACGGTGACGTTTATTAAATCCATAACATTAGATCTCTTCAGGTTAAAAACCCGGTACACTCTACTATTTGATAAAAATCCTAGCAATATTCCCTCGTCGCTTCGAGAGTCAAACTTTCCTAATTACCCTTTATCTCGTACGATGTAGCATTTACTCCCAAAGATAGGAAAATATGCAAGGTTAGGTTTTTTGCCAGTCTACAATTCATAAGGCGTCTTAAAAGTGTGTGGACGCAGGTAAACCCTATTCACCATGTGGCACGCGGTAGACACCGCCTCTGCCCAAAATCTCCTAGCAATATTACGACCCAAAAGCATAGATTTAGCCATTTCCTGAATCGTTTGATTCTTCCTCTCAACAATCTCATTTTGCTGTGGAATCCTTACGGCCGAAAACTCATGTTTAATCCCAAGTCTATCAGAGTAAAGATCTACCTTTGCCTCCTTAAATTCCGTGTCATTGTCACTACATATCCTATTAATAGTGACTCCGTGTTGATTTTCTAGGAAACGACATTTGGTCATTAAAAACTCTACAGCATCGGATTTCTCTCTCAGAAAACCTACAATCGAATATCTGTAGAAATCATCTACCATCACGAGGATGTACCTCTTACCACTCAGACTCTCAGTACGAGTAGGACCCATAAGATCCGTGTGAATCAACTCAAGCACATAGGAGGTGGTAATGGAATGCAACTTCCTATGGGGGAGACGGATTTGCTTTCGAACTGATAGGGTCCACAAACCATGGAAATTGGCTTTCCATGTGTCGGTAAGCCACGTACTAGGTCATTTTTAGCTAAACATATCAAATCTCTAACGTTTAAGTGACCTAGACATTGGTGCCACAGATCCATAGGACTGATTGTGGCGTTGTTGCAGACAATAGAGGATTTGGGCACAGTCCCATAGCAGTTATATTATATCCTCACCCCTTGCACTAAAAGTTTACCGGCTTGATTATAGACATTACACGCGTCCCGGTCAAACTTTATGGCAAAGTCAGCGTTGCACAGCTGGCTAATGCTGAGAAGGTTTGATTTCAAACCTTTGACGTACAAAACATTCTCTAGCTTAGGAAATCCTAGTAACTCTATTGTACCTCGTCCTACGATGCTAGACTTTCTCCCGTCTCCAAAGGTGACTCTACCTTCCTTATAATCCTCTAGGTAGGTAAAAAATGAGACATCACCTGTCATATGTCTGGAGCACCCACTATCAAAATAACACTGTGAGGTATTATGTGCTTTGAGAGTGACATGAACAATAAGGGCCTTTTCATCTTTCTTAGGTACCCAAGAAGTGGTAACCTTTTGTTTGCCCTTGTTGTTGTTTGTTTTAGTCGGGATGCGAGAAGCATTCACTGACGGCAAAGACATCCGTCGGAATTCCTCCATCAAACTCTGTGATGTGGCAGCTAAAAACTCAACACGCTCTCTCAGACTGGAAAATCATCAATACGATTTGGTGGAGCAGTAATACATCGTGTTCGACCTAAACTATAGCAAAACTCCTTGAGGTGGCTTTTTATTTTGTAGTACGTACAAAAGAACACAGTCTTAGGCGGTCCTTGGTTTGCTTTTTTTGGTCGAACTATCCTTCGTGGTTTTTTACGATGGCCATATGGAGTTGTAGTAAACTCAGGAACTGGTCCAGGTGCAATTTGGGACGTGGAGGCACCATCAAAACCTATTCCCTGCCTATCACCAAAACCTAAAGCGAGACCAAGGAGCATCTTTCTCATCTTTCCAGATCTGTCCTCGATTTGAACCTTGACTTCCCTTCCTCTCTCAATATCATGAGTAAGTTGGGCTACAAGGGCTTCAAGTTTCTTTCGAGTCTCCAATTAGGAATGGAGCTCACTCATAAGACTAGCCACTTTTTTAGTCAAGTCCCCTTTCTCTTTCTCAAAACAACTCTCTCTCTCCAAGCAGTCTCTCTCTTTCTCTAAACAGACTTTCTTTCTCAACACAGGCAGACTCTCTCTCTCTCAAGGTAGTGCAGATGGAGGACTCTCTCTCTCTCGCTTATTCTAAATCTTCCTCTAAAGCGGTGATCCTAAGAACTAACGCTCTGTTATGCTCTTTGGTTTTAAATGACTCGTTATATAACTCAATGTAGGCGCATTGAAGATTACTCTCGCTCTCACTAGCATCATCCTCCCCCTCACTCACATTGTTCTCACTGTCGAGGTGTCCCTGTGAATATCCTCATCGTCATGAGTAGCACTGGAAGTACTCACATGACTAGCCATGAATGCGGTGAAGTTACATTCATGCGGTGACTCGTCTCCAGAGTCCACCAACTCGACCTCACTGTCGTCACTAAGGGTGGCATTAAGGACAGCTTTGCCCTTTTCTGTGGCAAGTCTGTTCAGCCTAGTAGCACACTCAAAAGCTCTATGACCCTTACCGTCGCACTCATAGCATCTCTCACCATCTTTTTTAGGAGGGTCTTTAAAATATTTTTCATTTTTCTTTTCAAACTTATTTTTCTCAAAATTCTTTCTATCTTTGAAATTTCCATTTTTCTTGAATTTGAGAATTTTCTTGATTTTTTTTGCAAATAAGGCCCAATCATCTAAATCAAAGTCACACTCAGAATCTGACGTTTCTATCTCCCTTTTTCTAGATGACTCAACTCTCTTTCTTACCGACACCTCACTCTTTCTATCCTGGGCATTAAGTGCAATACCCTTATCTTTAGGCTTGACAGATTTAGAAAACATATCAATTTCTACGTTTGTAAGTCTCCTACAAGTTCCTCCAATTTAAGCGTGTTTAAAGTAACCATAGAATTTAGCACAGTGATTTTAGGGATAAAACGCTTAGGCAGTGATCTTAGTATCTTTTTAACAACTCCAGCGTTAGGAATGTGTTCAATAAGATTAAAGCTAGTGTTTACAATATCAGATAACCTAGAATAAAATTCATCAAAACATCCAGTCTCAAGCATGGTGATGGTTTCCAATTGAGATGTTAAGTTTTGCAATTTAGACTCTTTCACAGCATTGGTTCCTTCATGGGTAAGTTGTAAAACATCCCATGCCTCTTTTGACGTGGTACATGTCATTATCCGTCGAAAATCGTCAGGTGTGACGGATCCAGAAATATCACTTAAACCCTTAGAATTAAAAGATGGCCATTTAAATTCCTCTTCAGTCCATGCAGTCACAGATTTTAAATTAGTCATGTTATCAATAGTGATGGAGGGAGGTGTCCACCCTCTTTCAACCAAAATCCAAACTCTTTCATCAATGACTTTTAAGGCAAATTTCATGCGGGTTTTCCAGTAAGCATAGTTTATCCCATCAAAAACTGGCATTTTATTATCTTAGAAAAATTTTGCGAAAAATTACATGGCATAATTGTGTAATTGGCTTTGATACCAATTTGAAGAGTGCGCTTTTGTTCAAACTAAGAAATTATTTAATTAAACTCAGTTTTTCAATTAAATCCTAAAACATGCATCTAGGTGTGATTGAAATCAATATGATCATGCAAGAACAGTCAATCACAAAACAAAACACACAAATGAGGAAAAATCCCCCACTGGGGCAAAACCTTTTTATTTTCACTATAATTTGTAAGAAACGGTTACATGGATTACAATGAAAATAAGAGTGACATACAAAGTACCCTCAGGTATCGGTTCTGATGTCGTCGGTTGAAATCACCCGTAAGAACTCCAGATGGGCGACAATGAAGAAGAGAACGGCTTCTCCACAAATTACTCTAGATGAGTAAAAACGATCCTCTTGAAGGTTTAAAGATTCACATACGTAGATGGGAGTATTTATGTGAATAAAGAAGGTATGAAACCTTAAAAAGTGAAGTTTGTTTTCTGGGCTGTTAATTTCAAAAATCATGTGTGAAAAAGACTTGGAAAATGTGTAGAAAGTGATCAGATATTTATACAAAAATCGAGGTGGCGGCGGTGTTCGAACGAGAGAAGCATGTCGCTCGAAGGAAGGACACATGTCGCTCAAATGAGATCGTGCGACATGTCTATGTCGCTCGAACGATAATGCTATGTCGTTTGAACGAGCTCGTCAACTAAGGCAGTCCGCTTCTACACTTAGAAAATTTTCTTCTTTTTTGTTAAAAAAATAATCAGACTTCGAAAAATATTTTCTAAAAAATTCCCAAATGTTTATGCGAATATAAACAACTCCGATAAATGATCTTACCAATAAAGCGGAGTGGAATAGTGGGAACGATTGAGCAGAACGTTGCATGTAGCATGATGCACGTGTGAAGATGGTGGATGCATGGATTCGAATCAAGGCCGTCGTGGATGATCGTGTTGACGTGCCGAATGTAGCGGTATCAGACCTACATACTATGATCTAGAACAAACAGAAAATTCCTAGATTCTACCCCGAATATTTATAAAATTATGTCCTTACAAAAGGGTGGGGAATCCAGCCTAGTCACCTCTTTATGTTCAATAATTTCTTTTGATGAGTTGCTAAGAGGGGTCAATAAGGTATCCATTGCACCCAGGGTAGTTAAAGATATCAGGTTCTTGTTCTTTTTTGCCTCTATAAATCATATAACCCATTCTCTACGCCACTACAAAGATGTAATTCCTCCGTCAGTGGGAACGAATGAGGGAAAATGAGTTGTTAAGGAACTTCTAATGTAGGAAATGATAGTTGAAAAAGTCGGGTCCTTGCCCTCTCAAGAAGACTAAGGATTATATCACTCTATAGGGGCTTCTAATGTCCTTCCAGCTATATAGGAATGCTCTGATAAAATTCCTTACAAGACCCACGATTCCTCCCACCACTACTATTGAAGAAGTCGTGCACATGGTCGGATCCCTAACTGCTACAAGGCTCCTCTGCTTATTCGAGAAGGAAATTCTAAAGATTAGTCGTGATCACAACTACGCCCTCTATATCTCTATTGAATTCATGGGAAGTATAGTTTCATTATCATTTATAGATAATGGGTCTGCTCTCAATATCTGCCCACTCAAAACCATTAATTACCCAGGGATAAAATTAGTGACCTTACTCTAACTTATGTTATTCTGCACACTTATGACAATACTCACCGAGTGGTTATGGATTCCATAAGGCTTATACTAAGGGACGGCCCTATTTTCCCTCACACAAAATTCCAAGTCATCGACATACCTACTTTCTTTAACCTAATCTTTGGCCGCTCGTGGCTCCACAGTATTCGGTGTATATTCTTCTCTCTAATAAAATTAAAGTTCTTTTCCAATGGCCAAGTCATCACTATTCTCGAGGATGATAACAACTCAGATGGTATCAGTATAAGAAACCATGTACTATAAATTCAGCATAGGATCAAAGACATGTTCCTCTTAGGTTTCAAGATCGATCCACTTTTCATCCATCAGGGGATAATTTTAGGGATTGAGTGTGTGCAGAGCACAGACCTCATGGGAATATCAAAGTAATTCAGATATTTAAAAACATGAACTTCATGCTCGTAATGGGGATGGGTTAGTACCAATAAGGAATCCTTGAGCCGATATTCTTGAAGGAAGACTTTCCCTTACGGCCTGGCCTATTAACCATCACTAACTGAACTCATAGAACTCCATCAGACATGCTAGAAGTGAAGCTTAAAATGTGAAAAATTAATCTCAATAGACTCCCTAAATGGGAGGTCTGTTGAAGAAGGTGGACACTTCCCCTTTTGTTGATTCCTTAAACCATGGTACGACATCGTGGAAAATATAATAAAATTAGGACTAGAGATCTTCTTTGTAGGTGAAGTCATTTGGGATGAAAGAAAGAAACATGATGTGGAGTCTCTAATAGATAAAGCTATGAAAAGCAAAGAGAATTACAAGGGAAGTAATACTGATGAGCCATTTGACTTGTATACGCTGGGAATAGATCTCTGCATGATCCTCCTAGAAGCCAAGACGTCTGACCCATCCAAGAAGATCACCACTACAGATGCACCACTCCTCAACTGGCATGTTGTCCCTGTTAAGCATGCGTAAGTCAACCTAAACCCTATTGTTTATCTTTTCTAAGAAATACTTGAATCTACGTTTTTCTATTTTTGATGTAATTATGAACTAGGCCTCCTTTGATGAGCTTCTCATCGCAGTATTTCTTGAAAATGTTTATAATGAAATGAATGATGATTCTAAGTATCTTGTTGTGCCATACATCAATTGTCTTGATTCTAATCAAACGATTGATGAAGATGATTTATTAAATGAACAGTTCTTATTTTATCTCAATAAGGAAAAAACTAAATAACATAATTACATTCAAACTAATGATGATGACACTGATGTTATCAATCTCGATTCTAGTAGCCATTTGTGCGAGATTAGGATAGGTTCCACCATCAATGAGCCTGAGTGATCACAATTCAAAGGTCTTCTAAAAGGATTTATGGACATGTTCACGTGGTCCTATGACAACATTCCTGGCATTGTCCTAGAAATAGCATAACACGAGATCCCCACCTACCCAAAAAATAAAACAGTTAAGAAAAAATTGAGAAATCTCCAAACATAGTGGTCCCTCAAAGTCAAAGACGAAGTAGTGAAACAATTAAATGTAGGCTTCATTCGTATGGTCGAATCTCCTACATGGATTGTAAACATTCTACTCGTGCCGAAATCAGAAGGGAAAGTCTGCATGAGTGTTAACTATTTAGATTTGAACCAGGCATCCCAGAAATATGATTACCCTCTGCCTATCATAGCTATGATCATCGATAACACTTCTAGCCATGCCCTCAAGTCATTTTTTGATGATTTTATCAAATATAATCAGATCAATATGCATCCCAACCATCGGGAAAACACCGCCTTTATCACCCCCACGGGAAACCTTTTATTATACAGTCATGCCATTTGGTCTCTAAAAGGACAGGGCTACCTACCAAAGGGCCGTTGCCACCCTTCGATATGATCTCATCCATAAGGAAGTCAAAGTCTACATCGACAAAATCATTATAAAGTCCAAGACTCATGAAGGTCATATTCCTTCCCTAAGTAAATTCTTCGAGGGCCACGATAATACAAGATGCGACTCAACCCACAAAAATGCATAATTAGTGTCATGAAGGGTAAACTCCTTGGATTCATGGTCCGTGAAAAAGAGATTGTGATAGATCCTTCCAAACTAAAAGAAAATACTCGAGATGACACCACCCCAGATGGATAAATAAGTGCATGGATTCCTAGGTAAGCTCCAATACATTAGTTATTTCATCAGTGAATTGCGCTCTATTTTGGAACACGTTTTCAAGCTTCTCCGAAAGGATTCAACTAAAGTTTAGAACAAGACACGTTAGGAAGCCTTCGATTAGATTAAATAATACCTCACTCAACCTTCATTGTTCATGCCTATGTAGCAAGGTCTCCCCCTCTTTCTATACCTAACTATCACCGACACCATAACAGGGGCTATGCTCACCCAGTACATCAAAGAATCCCATAAGGAGGGATCAATATACTGCGCTAGTTAAAAATGAGTTGGGTATAAGGTAAAATAAACAACTTTAGAGAAGGCATGTGTCGCCTTAGTCTGGGTCATGCAGAAGCTCTAACTATACATGCCTGCATTTTGTATCAAACTGGTGTCTCGAATGGATCTAATTAAATACCAGTTGGAGAAGTCCGCCTTGTCTAGCCACATGGCCTTCTAGTTCATGTTACTAGCTGAATTTAACATCATATATGTCATGCAAAATGATATAAAGAGAATATTTATTTGATATTACCTCGCCGACAATCCCATAGAAGGAACTGAGGTTTGGATTTCTGAATTCCCTAATAAAATCATCATCTACACTTCTCACGAGGATCTTAAATGGCGTATATTCTTTGATGGAGCCAATAACGAAATAGAATTTGGTATTGGGATACTTTTGATCTTCCCCGATGATTTTCATACTCCCATTTTCATTGAATTAGACTTCTCTTGCACCAAGAATATGATAGAATATGAGGCATGCACCATAGTTCACAAGATCACACTCAAGAGAGGAATCAAGCGCATTAATGTCTACGGAGATTCAACCCTCATTGTGGGATAAATAATTAGAAAATGGAAAGTCAAAGATGAGAAGCTCCCCCTCCATGCTCCCCTAGAAGATCTCGCCTTCGAATTTTAAGATATCACCTTATACTACCTTCCTCATTCAAGGAACAACCTCTCCCAACGCAACTGCAACCCTGGCCTCTATGGTTGATACGCCCATCAGAATAACAATGGCCCCCTTTTTAGCACAGAAAATAGCTATCATATTAAGCTCATTATAGAAGAACATTTGAGCATGGTAGGACTGTGGTATTATGACATTTGGCCCCTCCACAAGCATGATAGGTACCTTGAGACACTGATAAGAAATATTGTGTGACCCTTCACAGGTTATGTGCTCAGTACATAATCTGCAACAAGGTCTTTAAGAAGAATTTTTATAGACCCCACTTGCATTGCATAGCAGGGTCTGGGATTAAAGATGTGATGCAGAAGATCCATAGCGAGGAAAGTAGAACTCACACGAACGGTTATATGCTTGATAAAAAATCATTTGTTGGGGACATTACTGAACCACTATGGTTCAAGATTGTTCTTATTACGTCAGAAGATGCCTCAAATGCCAAAAGTTTGGTAACTTTTGTGCTTTACTCCTCGAGAATTGTATAACATGACTTCTCCTTAGCTCTCCTCCACTTAGGTCATAGACATCATTGAGAAAGTCAATCACAAGGATTTAAACGAGCATAAATTCATCCTGATCGCCATTAACTATATAACCAAATGGTTTAAAGCCAAGTTACACGGTGCTGAATGCAAAAAAAGTAAATAAACCAGGAAGAACATTAATGATGCTGTAAATAGCACCACTAGATGAGGTGTTGATAAGCTCAAGCTAGAAATAACAATGGCAGCATAAGAGTAAATATCTAATAGAAGGGGATGATGAGAAGAGGATATACACTAGTATATAAGTGGTTCAGCCAATCTGGCCTACGTCCACTGTGAGTGTGTGAGTAAATTTCACTAGAATGAAGGCGCTAATGGCCTGTGATACAATCTCTCACTTTCTCTCTCTACTGTGTATAGAAATAGATATTTGGCTAAGGTTACAATTATTGATCCTTTTCCAAGGTAGGGGAATACATGTATTTATAGTACTTGGGGGTGTAGTGTACCCCCAAAGCATGCCATAAGCATGCGTGTTCTGAATACACTAATCTCATATGGACAGCTAGCTGTGCCACATGTAAGTAATGATGACTAAATATTCCCTCACGTTAGAAGGATGATTTAGTTATAACTATTTTGCTCACGTGTTCCAAGTTTTCCATGTTTTTACGTGTTCTCGGACTTATGACATCATCTGATGGAACCTTGACCCAACCGAGTATGATGTTGGGTGATAGTTGCTTTGTCCTGCTAATCATAAGCATAATCTCGACCTGGGGGACTGGCCGAGGTTAGGTATGAGGTAGGATGTAGTGTCGAATGAAGCAGAGTATGATGTTGGCAATAAATTGAGCTCATAAGATTCTGTTGACCTCGGCTTGTGGCCAGCCAAGGTTGGTCAATGAGGAGCTGACCTTGCATAAGACGAACTTTTCGACGACTGATGTGAGCTTCCTTACGACTCGACTGTGAGGTCAGCTGAGGTTGGTGACTCCAAGTACGAGGGTATACTTTGGGCATATCAATCACCCCCTGGACCTTAGTCTCCTATGTGAGTAGGTGATTTAAGGGTATAATAGTTAGGTTAATGAAGGGACATTTTTTGTGTCTTGGGGTTTGGAGTGGTTCTTTGGACACATGTCACTCTTTGAAGTGGCTAACGCATTCCCCAAGATATGACAGCTCTAACGGTGCCTTTTAGGAATTCTAGGGCAATGATGAGTGTGGCCATCCCCGATCCTCGTAGAGAGAGAGGAGGGGGGTTCGTCTCCGTGGTGAGAGGATCTTGGTCTCGTGCATCCCTCTCAGGAGCGCTTCGACTGTCGGTGGCGATGTGTGAGGTGAAAAATGTAGAGAGATGGAGTCATCACTCTATTTTACTCAAAACAGACAAAAGAGGGTGGAGCCATCCCGAAGGACAACATCCAAAGACATACCAATACATACGAAACCAAAATTGATTTAAAAAATGTTCAGAGGCTAAGTTATGAAATGGAAAGGTGTTAGGCACCCATTCCATCCTTGCGATCTCTCATGGATTTGTTGTTATTTTCCTTTATTTTCCCATGGTATGTGTGCATGTGTATATGTAGTGGAGATAGGAATCATCGACTTGTATCATGGAAGATATAAAGCGAGTCGTCCATAGGAATGTTCCTAAAAAATAATATTAGAATATAGGATTTATGCGACTATCCTCGCGTTGATCGTTACAATGGAAAGATAACACATATGGAATAATATGCCACTAAGAACAAATATATGTATATGTAAATATATATATAATCCTAAGAGAATTAAGTTTAAAAAAACTCAAAAAAAGAAAGTGGGAGAAAAGTAGGACTCGAATCTCGAGTTTGTCCCTGAGATGCCTACGTAGCCAATAGAGGCATCAAAGTCCACATAGTTCGTATACAAAATGAGAGGTGGTGTTTATCCCATAAATCCAATCGGGGACTTCTCTTTGTAAGGACATTTTTCACATGTCCGAAATGTTTCATTTATTTATGTCGTACGCCGCTACATTTGGCACGTCTCCTCACGATCTCACATGACGGCCTCTATCCGAATTCCGGGAATCAAGCATGCATTATCTCCACTAATATGTCCCACATCTGCCTCAATGACTTCACATTCCAAGATTTTAGGGACTTAATGCAAGTGGTACGCAAGGGAAGTCAAAACAGTGAAAAAAAGGCACAATAGGAGAGTTCAAGGGCATTTTCGTAATTTCACATCCATAGTTCGGAGGTCTGGTCAACTATAAAGTTGAAGAGCTCGCTGCAACGAAGATACTGGAAAAAACGGCACCTCAATCCGAGCTACGGTGAAGGAGTTATGACCTTTTGAAGATAGAGAAAATTCCTTAAAGAATGCTGGGTTTTTTTTGTACGCTGGATAGAATTTTAGAGTTTTAAGAACGTGGGACTCTTCATATTTTTTCCTATAAATACCAACTTCGGGGAAGTTGTTTTGCAAGACTTTAGGAGACGAATTTGAGAGTCCAAATACATCTAGTCTTCATATTTTTGAGTCCCAAGACTCATGTTTTGATTCACACATCATTGCCAAACCTTTGTGAATCCTTTTGCAACCCAAGAACACAACTTTGGTTTGTTCAACCCTTGTGGAGGAGACTGTTCTTATTCTTCATTGCAGCCCTACTGGAAAGGGATAATTCCAACCGCGACTACAGAATCCGATACCCGAGGGTAATTCTTAGTCAACTTGTATTTTCATTGTAATCCGATTGTAAGCCGTTTTCTTACAAATTATAGTGAAAATAAATGGTTTTGCCCCTGAGGGGGATTTTTCCTTAATTGCATGTGTTTGAATGTTCTTGCGTAGATTATCAATTTATTCAATCACATACTGCTGCATGTTTAGGGTTTGTTTGGATTAAAAGGGTTTTATATATAATTTGATCATTTGAACGCGAGCACACACGTTCTCAAATTGGTATCAGAGCAGGTTACGCTAATCTATCGCGTATTCCTTTTTTTTTCCGCAAAATTTTTCTAAAATATCAATTTTCTGAAAAAATTAATTTTTGAAAAAGTGCGTGTTCAAATGGAGAAGTCATATTATAAAATGCCTGTTTTTGACGGGACAAATTATGCTTATTGGAAAGCCCGTATGAGGTCGGCTTTAAAAGCCATTGATGAACGTGTCTGGATTTTGGTTGAACGAGGGTGGACTCCTCCCACTGTGACTGTTGATAATGTGACCAACTTGAAACCTGACATTTCTTGGTCTGAAGAAGAAATTAAATGGTCATCTTTTAATTCTAAGGGTATAAGTGCTATTTCTGGGTCTGTCACACCTGATGAGTTCAAACGCATAATGACGTGTACCACGTCAAAAGAGGCATGGGATGTTTTACAACTCACCCATGAAGGAACTAATGATGTGAAAGAGTCTAAGTTGCAAAACTTGACAACTCAATTTGAAACAATCACCATGCATGATTCTGAATGCTTTGATGAATTTTATGCTAGACTTTCTGACATTGTGAATACTAGTTTTAATCTTGGTGAACAAATTCCGAATGCTAGAGTTGTTAAAAAGATTCTTCGTTCTTTGCCTAAGCGTTTTATCCCTAAAGTCACTGTGCTAAATTCTATGGGTAATTTAAATACGCTAAAATTGGAAGAACTTGTAGGAGATTTGCAAACTTATGAAATTGATATGTTCCCTAAAAATGCTAAATCTAAAGATAAGGGAATTGCTCTTAAAGCCCAAGAGAGAAGGAGTGAGGGGTCAGCTAGAAAGAGGGTAGAGTCATCTAGAAAGAGAGAGACTGACACGTCAGATTCTGAGTGCGATTTTGACTTAGATGATTTGGCTCTTTTCGCAAAAAATTTCAAGAGGATTCTCAAATTTAAGAAAAATGGCAATTTTAAAGATAAAAAGAAATTTGAGAAAAATAAGTTTGAAAAGAAAAATGAAAAAGTTTCCAAAAATCCTTCTCTGAAAGAAAGTGAGAGATGTTTTGAGTGTGATAGTAGGGGTCATAGAGCTTTTGAGTGTGCCAATCGTCTGAATAGAGAGAAAGGGAAAGCTGTCCTTAATGCTACCCTTAGTGATGACAGTGAGGTCGAGACGGTGGATTCTGGAGATGAGTCACCGCATGAGTGTAACTTCACCGCATTCATGGCCAGCCAAGTGAGCACTCCTAGTTCTCCTCGCGACGATGAGGATGATGCTTCACAGGGACACCTCGACAGTGAGATCGATGTGAGTGAGGGGGAGGATGACACAAGTGAGAGCGAGAGTGATATACAACGCGCCTACGCTGAGTTATATTCTGAGTCTTTTAAAACTAAAAAGCGTAACAAAGCGTTAGTTCTTAAGATCACTTGCCTAGAGGAAGATTTTTAGAAAGCGAGAGAAAGAGAGTTCTCCACCTGCACCGCCCTGAGAGAGAGAGAATCTACTTGTGTCGAGAATGAGAATTTGTTTAGAGAGAGAGAGAGTACTCTAGAGAAAGAGAGAGGGGACTTGATCAAGCAAGTGGCTAGTCTTACGAGTCAGCTTCATTCCTCCATGGAGACCCGGAAGAAACTTGAAGCCCTTGTTGCCCAGCTGACTCATGATCTTGAGAAAGCATGGGAAGTCAAGGTACAAATCGAGGACAGATCTGGGAAGATGGGAAAGATGCTCCTCGGCCCCGCTTTAGGTTTTGGTGATCGTCAAGGAATTGGATATGATGGTGCCTCCATGTCCCAAATTACACCTGGACCAGTTCCTGAGTTTACTACAACTCCTTATGGTCACCGTAAAAAACCTCGAAGGAGAGTTCGACCAAGAAAAGCAAACCAAGGTCCGCCTTTGACTGAGATCTTTTGTACTTATTACAAAAGAAAAGGCCACCTTAGGGAAACTTGCTATAGCATGGGTCGGACACGACGTACTACTGCTCCACCACGACATACTGATGAGTTTTCTAGTCTGAGAGAGCGAGTTGAGTTCTTAGCTGCCACGACTCAGAGTTTGATGAAAGAATTCCGACGGATGTCTTCGCCGTTAGTGAATGCTTCTTACATTCCAGCTAAAACCAACAAAGGAAAACAAAAGGTCATCTCTGCTTGGGTGCCTAAGAAAGATAAAAAGGCCTTTGTTGTTCATGTTGCTCTCAAAGCACATAATACCTCACAGTGGTATTTTGATAGTGGGTGCTCCAGACACATGACAGGTGATGCCTCATTTTTTACTACTCTTGAGGATTATCAAGATGGCAGAGTCACCTTTGGAGATGGGAGTAAGTCTAGCATTATAGGATGAGGTACTATCGAGTTACCTGGTTTTCCTAAGCTAGAAAATGTTTTGTACGTCAAAGGTTTGAAAGCAAACCTTCTCAGCATTAGCCAGCTGTGCGACACTAACTTTGCAGTAAAGTTTGACCGGGACGCGTGTAAAGTCTACAATCAAGCCCACATCCTCACTTGTCTGCAGCAGCGCCACAATCACTCCTATGGATCTGTGGCACCAACGTCTAGGTCATGTGAACGTTAGAGATCTCAATCGTTTATCTAAAAAGGACCTAGTACGTGGCTTACCATCTCTTGGAAAGTCAACTTCGACCGTTTGTGGACCCTGTCAGTTGGGAAAACAAATTCGTAGTCCTCATAGGAAGTTACATTCCATTACCACCTCTCGTGTTCTGGAGTTGATTCACATGGATCTTATGGGTCCCACTCGTACTGAGAGTCTAGGTGGTAAGAGGTACATCCTCGTGATGGTAGATGATTTCTCCAGATACTCCATTGTAGGTTTTCTGAGAGAGAAATCCGATGTTGTAGATTTCTTAACGACCAAGTGCCGTGTCCTGCAAAATCAACACGGTGTCACTATTAACAGAATACGTAGTGACAACGGCACTGAATTCAAGGAAGCAAAGGTTGATTTGTACTGTGATAGCCTTGGGATCAAACATGAGTTTTCTGCTGTGAGAACTCCTCAGCAAAATGGGATTGTTGAGAGAAAGAATAGAACAATCCAAGAGATGGCTAGATCTATGCTTCTAGGTCGTAAAGTTTCTAGGAGATTTTGGGCAGAGGCAGTGTCTACTGCATGCCACACGGTGAATAGGGTGTATCTGCGTCCACACACACTTCACACTCCTTATGAGTTGTGGACTGGCAAGAAGCCCAACCTGGCATATTTCCGTGTCTTTGGGAGTAAATGCTACATCTTACGGGATAAAGAGCAATTAGGAAAGTTTGACTCCCGAAGCGACGAGGGAATATTTCTAGGATATTCATCGAATAGCAGAGCGTACCGGGTTTTTAACCTGAAGAGCTCTAAGATTATGGAATCAATAAACGTCACCGTGCAAGATGACGAACCTCCGACGGTTATTGATCCTAACCTTCAGTGTGAGGATGAGGATTGTTCTGACAGTGATTTACCTGTTCCTCTCTCACACTCTGTGGACCCTACTCCTGTGTTAGGGTACACACCTGCTTGGGTTCGCAAGAGTCATGACCCTTCTGCCATTGTTGGTGATCCCACTCTAGGGGTCAAGACTCGTGCTCAACTAGAGAACGTTGTTAGCCATCTTTGCTACACGTCCAAAGTCGAGCCCAAGAACCATAAAGAAGCACTCAAGGATGAACACTGGATATCTGCTATGCAGGATGAGTTACTTCAGTTTAAAAAGAATGATGTCTGGGAACTTGTCCCCCGACCTAGTGAGATTAATGTGATAGGCACCCGGTGGATTTTTAAGAACAAAATGGATGAAAATGGTACCATAATCCGAAATAAGGCTAGGTTGGTCGCTCAAGGCTACACACAGATAGAGGGTGTAGACTTTGGGGAGACATTTGCTCCTGTTGCGAGGCTTGAGTCCGTCCGTCTTCTGCTCGCCATCGCATGTCATCTGCGCTTCAAGGTGTATCAGATGGATGTCAAGAGTGCCTTTTTGAATGGCATTCTACAGGAGGAGGTTTATGTGGAACAACCAAAAGGGTTTGAAGACCATCAGCACCCTGAGCACGTCTACTATCTGAGGAAAGCCTTGTATGGTTTGAAGCAAGCACCCCGTGCTTGGTACGAGAGGCTTACTTCTTATCTCTTAGCTCGTGGCTTCAAGAGAGGGGGAGTAGATATGACGTTGTTTGTCAGGAGAGATGACGGTGCTATTTTGGTTGCCCAGGTCTATGTGGGCGACATAGTCTTTGGATCCACATGCTCCCAGCATGCTCACCACTTTGAGGAGGAGATGAAAAGTGAGTTTGAGATGAGCATGGTTGGTGAGCTTACATTCTTCCTTGGTCTCCAGGTTCGTCAGCTAGAGGATGGGATGTTCATCTCCCAATCCAAGTATGCTAGAGACCTAGTGAAGAAATTTGGTTTAGACTCCGCTAAGCATGCACGTACACCTATGAGTACCACTACCAAGCTTAGTAAGGACACTTCAGGCAAGAACGTAGAGCAAACCTTATATCGGAGTATGATAGGTAGTCTCCTCTACTTGACTGCCAGTCGTCCCGACATCGCCTTTAGTGTTGGAGTCTGTGCGTGTTATCAGGCATCCCCAAAAGAGTCACATTTACTTGCTCTAAAACGTATTATTAAATATGTAAGTGGGACTCTCTCATACGGGATTTGGTATTCCTTTGATACCGATGACCGTCTGTCCGCCTACTCGGATGCCGATTGGGCTGGGGATGTAGATGGATGTAGGAGCACTTCTGGTGGGTGTTTCTATTTTGGTTCTGCTCTTGTCTCCTGGCTGAGCAAGAAGCAAAATTCCATCTCTTTGTCCACTGCGGAGGCTGAGTACATAGCCGCCGGGAGTTGTTGCACACAACTCTTGTGGATGAAGCAAATGCTGGAGGATTATGGGATATCACAGGACACCATGACCATTTCCTATGATAACACGAGCACGATACACATATCCCGCAATCCAGTTCAGCATTCGCGCACAAAACACATCAGGATACGTGAGCACTTTATTCGTCAGTTAGTTGAAGAGAAAGTTGTATCCCTGAGTTTTGTTCCTATCGACCGTCAGTTAGCCGATATTTTCACGAAACCTTTAGATGCCCTTAGATTTGAGAGTCTTAGGAAATCTTTAGGGATTTGCACAGTTGACTGAGGGGTTGGTCTATGTCTAGAATAGGATGCTTCTTCATGTTCATATCATATGCTTCCTATTGCTAGTCTATTTTATATGTACCATTACTTTGTTGTACAGCTTTGTTTTATTCTTTTTGCTTTTTGTATTTCTTTTTAAAAAAAAATACAAAAAGATTTTCCTTTAAGGAAAATTTTGAGAAAAGCACAAAAAGATTTTATTTTTCCAAATTTTTGAAAAAAAATCCAAAAAGATTTTTGTATTTTGCTTCTTTTATGGATGAGCATGTAAGATAGCCAAGTCACAACTTCATTCCATTTATCCATGTGACTGTTTGATAGAGATTTGAGAGGCTACATCATTTCATCCATGTGCTTTACATTGATTGGAGTCTTTGAGATGTAATTAGTGATATCTTCCTACATGTTTGACTCCTATATCCTTTATTGCACACATGCACGGCTATATTTGATTATTGCACTTGTCTATCTCATGTTGGCTTGCGTGTTTTCATCTCAATCATGTCTATACGATGTACAATATGCGATAAAACTTGACAAGATTGGAATGCATGTAAAAACCGTTTTGGTGAGACTGTGTGTTTTTGTATAACGGGGAGGGGCTGCGAAAGGTAATCATCTATCCTTTGCGCAAAAGCCACCGTTAAAAAGGACCTAAAAAATGGAGGAATTTTAATATCCGAGGTCCAAAGAGGTTAAAAGAGCCCGAAAAAATTTAAAGGCAATAAAAAGCAATTCATGCCAAATATGGGCCTCTTAGGTTTCACCATCAATTCTCCAAAGTTTGAGAATTTAGAATGCCTCTATTCAATACAATATCTGAGGGAGTTTGGTTGGAGAATCTAAACGGGTTTGCACTTCCTTGAAAGTCCTGAAAAAGCATAAAATCATTTTGGACGTTATTGGTGTGAAAATCATTTTGAGCTTTGATTTGTTGATTTGATTGAGTCAATATCTTATATTGTCACTCTTTTACACCAAAGGAAGCATTTGAGTTCATTCGCTAGGAATATCCAATATTCATCGTGCACATATGTCATGTTTGTATGCATTGATTTTCCTATCGAATTTGATCACACCACTTCATTTACGCTATCATTGACTTGGTTGCTTTCTGTTTATTCATGGTGTGTTTTTATCCTAGTGACACCCCGCACTTGCTTATTTGATTTATTTCTCTAATTTGTCCATTTGGGGACATAATAAAAAGGGGGAGAAAGAATTATCATATTATGGGGGAGTTTGAATTCTTGGGGAGTTTTTGAGATGTTGCTTATGTTTTTATCATATATTGATATCCATGTTATCTCATTTCAAACTCGATATGTCACGTGGTATTTGCTTTGTCTCATGTGTGTAGGTATGAAGATTGCAGATCTATATGTTGCACACCCTGATGAGAAAAGTTTTGAGATTCCTGAAGAATTAAAGAACAAACGATGAAGACTATTCATTTGTACCTTTTCCAGTTTTGGGTTCATGGGAGGGTAGATTTGTATAGGCAATTTCATATTTGATAATTCGGATTTTTTATGTATGTACCGGCATAGACATAGGGGGAGATTTGTAAGGACATTTTTCACATGTCCGAAATGTTTCATTTATTTATGTCGTACGCCGCTACATTTGGCACGTCTCCTCACGATCTCACATGACGGCCTCTATTCGAATTCCGGGAATCAAGCATGAATTATCTCCACTAATATGTCCCACATCTGCCTCAATGACTTCACGTTCCAAGATTTTAGGGACTTAATGCAAGTGGTACGCAAGGGAAGTCAAAAAAGTGGAAAAAAGGCACAATAGGAGAGTTCAAGGGCATTTTCGTAATTTCACATCCATAGTTCGGAGGTCTGGTCAACTAGAAAGTTGAAGAGCTCGCCGCAACGAAGATACTGGAAAAAATGGCACCTCAATCCGAGCTACGGTGAAGGAGTTATGACCTTTTGAAGATAGAGAAAATTCCTTAAAGAATGCTGTTTTTTTTTTGTACGCTGGATAGAATTTTAGAGTTTTAAGAACGTGGGACTCTTCATATTTTTTCCTATAAATACCAACTTCGGGGGAGTTGTTTTGCAAGACTTTAGGAGACGAATTTGAGAGTCCAAATACATCTAGTCTTCATATTTTTGAGTCCCAAGACTCATGTTTTGATTCACACATCATTGCCAAACCTTTGTGAATCCTTTTGCAACCCAAGAACACAACTTTGGTTTGTTCAACCCTTGTGGAGGAGACTGTTCTTCTTCTTCATTGCAGCCCTACTGGAAAGGGATAATTCCAGCCACGACTACAGAATCCGATACCCGAGGGTAATTCTTAGTCAACTTGTATTTTCATTGTAATCCGATTGTAAGCCGTTCTCTTACAAATTATAGTGAAAATAAATGGTTTTGCCCCTGAGGGGGATTTTTCCTTAATTGCATGTGTTTGAATGTTCTTGCGTAGATTATCAATTTATTCAATCACATACTGCTGCATGTTTAGGGTTTGTTTGGATTAAAAGGGTTTTATATATAATTTGATCATTTGAACGCGAGCACACACGTTCTCACTCTTTTTATTTAATTTTTTTATTTTTATTTTTTGTAAAAATTTCAGATATTCCTTTTCCTTTTCTTCTGCAGATTAAGGCAAACGATATTAAATATGTTATTTTTCAATTGATCATATCACATTATAAATAAGGAATAGAAGCCAAAAAAACATTCTTCCCTACAAACATGATTTTCAGTGTCCAATTACCCTCGATACAGAAACAAGAACAACCATGCTAAACTTTGATCCGCTTCTTGGTAAACTTCAAAGAGTTTTCATATGGTAAGAAAATAAATTTCTTGGCACAGACAATAAAAGTAACGGAAACCACATGCCCTTCAAGGATGTCCAACCAACTGAAGGGGAGTTTGGTCTTGGCTAGGGTAACGATTATTGGGTTGATGGTCGTTAACTTGAAGGAAGTTTCGAGCATCAAATGACTGAGGTGACACCATCTCGTAGTCAGAAGCACTTCCTGACATCAAGTTCATCAGTTATTGGGATCTCTCATTTTCAGTTATCTTTGCTCGAAGGTACTGGTTATTATTATGCAAGTCGATCTCCCTTTTCTTCATAAGTTTGACTTCAGCAAACAATAGCTCATTCTTTTTAGAACGAACTTTGTTAATTCCTTTTTCTAATCTACTTTCAAGGTTCTTAAGTTCCCGAGGTTTTAGGGCACCCAGAGATTCAAAAAGCACATTCCCATTTTAGTTCTGCATATTTGAAATCTGTTGACATAATTTTGCAGCTTCTTGTTGGTAGTAGTGAGCATTGGCTTCAGCAACAGAACTAGTGTTGGGGGAATCTGAGCATGCCTTCTTGCATCTTTCAATTCTTCCTTTAACACTTTGTCTATTGACTAACAAGACGTGGACAAACTGAAGGTGGAATGCATACTCTATAAGTACCTAGTTAGAGCATTAACATTTTCTCTTCGAAATTCTCTTATGTATGTGTGTGTAAAAAAGTGTTTTAGTTATGTGAAAAGTGTGAGAAATCCCATTTGGAATTTATGAGCAAACCCTTTTTTTTCTTATTTTTTGAGTTTTATTTATATGAAAATAAGGGATGTGCAATAATACTAAATAAAAAGTATATTATGATATGTGAGATAGAGAGAATAAAAGTGCTAAGTAATAAAATAATTTAATGCGAATTTAGGAGAATTTGAAGAGGGAATTGAGAAACTTGGACCATCTTGAAGATCTTGAGCTTGATCTTGAATGTTGGAGAGCAGCCCTTGAACTTGGATGATGATTAAGGGTAGTTAATTCACCAAGTTTGGTGAAAAAGATGATGAAAAGTGAGGGTTGGAAAGGGATTTGGATGTAGAAACCATGCTGACTTCGAGAGAGGTTTTCTGAGTTCGCTGAGAGTGATGGATATCTGATCTTGGGTCCCCTTGCAATGAGGTCATGCCCTCCTTTTTATAGTCCCAGGGCATTTCCAATCGACATAGGTCTGGTCCTGCCAATAGGCAGGTATTTTTAGGCACACTGTCGATAGGAAGGATTTGGAACCTGCCGTTTTACAGTCTCTTTCAGGTTCTTTCGAAAAATGGTCGTAAAACGCAAACCGTTGATCCGAATTGCATACAGGGTGAACCACTGGAAAGGTATTTCAAAGACCTCCAAAATTTCTTGGACTTCTCCTGGGTTTGAGAGTTGACTTTGGGTCAAATGTGGCTCAGAAGCACTCGTCGGCCCTTTGGGCGGGGATTATCGGACGCAAATGGATCGTTCGTCCGCATGGTAAGTCAAAATTCCATACTAGGAGGGCCATTGGAAAGGTTATGAGATGTACTTCGACATTCCAAATATTTTGACTCGGTTTGGGGAGTTGACTTTGGTCAACTGGGGCCTGGGAGCGTTCGGTGACCTTTCGGAGTAAAACGGATCATAAGCTAGAATCGGGCATGGGGTAGACCGTTGGAAAGGGGTTTTAGCACCCTTTTATGATTCATTCAGTCTTGATCGATCTGAAGAGTTGACTTTAGTCCGACAGAGCCCGTGAGCGTCCGGTGACCTCCTGATCAAGTTTCGGGGGAAAACAAGTCATTTGTTCACACTGTAAGTCAGAACCACGTACCGGGTGGACCGTTGGAAATGGGTTTCGGTGCCCTTCGAAGGATTCATTCAGTCTCGGTCAAGCTAAAGAATTGACTTTTGGTCAAACGGAGCCTAGCAGTGCCGATGGCCTCTAGGTTAGTACTCGAGGTATGACTTAGGTTTGTAGTGATACGGGGGGTGATAGAATGGGGTGTCTACAGAGCCCCTCGATGGGTGAGTTTGGAACAAATGATAGCCATCGAATAGACACCTCATGATGCCTTTGAAAGAGGATGACTATAGGGTTGAGGCCTATTCTGAGAACCTAAGTATGAGAATGACCAATTCAGAGGGTCGAGGACGATTCGGAGGACCTAAGGATGAGGATGACTGATTCAGAGGGTCGAGGTCGATTTGAAAGACCTAAGGGGGCATATTGGGGATGGTCAAAAAGGAAGTGATGGCCAAAGATTGAGGTCCATTCCGAGGACCTACAGCAATGCAGGGGATGTCCAATTCTACGGGTCCAAGCCAATTCTGAGGGCTTAAATTGTGATGACCAATTATGAGGGTCGACGATAATTTTGAGGGATTAAATTGAGATGACCGATTATGCAGGTCGAAGCCAATTCTGAGGGCTTAAATTTATATGACCAATTCTGCGGGTCAAAGCCAATTCTGAGGGCTTAAGTTGAGATGACTAATTCTGCGGTTGAAGACAATTCTGAGGTCTTAAATTGAGATGACCAATTCTGTGGGTCGAAGCCAATTCTGAGGGCTTAAATTGAGATGACCAATTTTGCGGGTCGAAGCCAATTATGAGGTCTTAAATTGAGATGACCAATTCTGCGGGTCGAAGCTAATTATGAGGGATTAAATTGAGATGAACAATTCTGCAGGTCGAAGCCAATTCTGAGGGCTTAAGTTGAGATGACCAGTTCTATGAGTCGAAGCCAGTTCTGAGGTCTTAAGTTCAGACGTTCTCGGGGAAATCAGTAGGGGAAACTACCTCATTATTTTGATTTAAGATAGGGAGCTGATTGCTGGGGAAAATTTCGTTTCTTCCAGAGAATTTATAGGGGAATAGCTAATTGGATGCTGTAAATCCCACTGGGGAAGGGTTTAGGTGGTCCAGGATTTGGACATTTTGCTAGGGGAAATTTGAGACTTTTGGTGAATAGGAGATAACTTGAGGTTTAGGATACTTTAGGCGTCGGCTAGGGACATTTCCGGGGGGATTTTCTCTTGTCTTTTGAGAGTTCCACTTGGTAAATAGAGGTTCTGCTTGAGGGAGCGTGAAATTTTCTTGGTGAAAATGTTCTAAATCCTCCCCGGGATCTTTAGGAATTTTCTGGGGATTTTGTAGGGTTTTTTAGGAGTTTTTATACCAAAATTTAAGGGGGGTGCCGATCGTCATGGTGTGGAGGGTGCCATTCGGCAGTGGCACAGACTTTTGGACTGCCTAGAGAAGGTGGAAGGTCAGTGTCCATCGGTCTATGTGGGTATAGTGTCGATCGGCATGACCCTTGGCTTCCTATAAAAAGGGGCGGGTTCCCCTCATTTTTCACAGCTTCTTGCCTTCTCTCTTTATGCAATTTTCTTCTGTTAATCGTTCTAAAATGGTCGCTTTTGTGTGCACTATGGTACACAGGTAGTGGTTGGATATTGATGACTGGGAGAAGTGGAGTGGAGGGCCAGGGCGCCTCTTTCTTTGGGGAGTGATAACTCTTTTGATGCATTTGAGCCAGTGGTAGATGAGCGGACTTTACTGTGGGAGCCGTCGCGTCATCACTCTTCTAGGGTGGTGAACCCTGGTGGTTATGTAAGTACAAAATGACTTTTGGCGTTCTTTTCTGGTGATTTCCTTTTTTTCTTGGATTTTAACAAGGTGTTTTATTTGATAGTCTGATGTTTCTTTGTCGACTATGCGTGCCCGCGGGACGACGGGGCTTAAGGATGTCTAGGAGCACCTTCCACCTGTGGTGGGTTGGGTAGTATCTTTCGTAGGCTTTGGTAGGCTGGCATCTGTGCTGGATGAGACACCTCGTTCAACAGCGATTTTATGCGCTTTGGGGGAGAGGTGGTGGGATACTACCCACACATTCCATTTTGGCTTTAGGGAGATGACTGTGACTCCCATAGATGTGCAGCATTTACTGGGGATGGATTGTGATGGAGAGAAGATAGAGGTGGATCGCTCTTTGTGGGTGAGGCCAGAGGCGATGCGGGCGGTGCTAGGTGATGTGGGGAGGATAGTATCTGGGGACTCCATATGTTTGTCGCTGATGCGAGATGTTTTACTGAGTAGGGTGGTTGATGTGGAGGACGGGTTGCAGTTGAGGCAGATGGCCCGGTTTTTTATCTAGCTGGTGTTGGGGGATTTTTGGTGGCGTCGAGCGGTGACGTTGTTCACATATGATTTTTGCCATACTTGAGGATGTTTTCAAACATCCCTCTCTATGATTGGGGGAGCCTGACTTTGGCGACACTTTATTTTTCTCTGGATGCATTTAGTCGGTGCTGCCGGTAGACGTTTAGTGGAGCCACGTATCATCTTGATGTATTCTTTGGTTTGCGCACTTTCCTTTCATGCATTCACATTTTCTTTGTGCATCTCTTTTTTTTATCGCGGATTCTGGTCTTTGGAAGGCGTGGTTTTATGAGGTGATTGGGTGTAATATCCAGTTGATTGCTTTGAAGGACGAGACTATTGGGGACTTTTTCCATTTGTACCGGTAGCGTAAGGCCAATCGACAGTCGAGGAAGTCTCTTTCCCTGCAGGCAATGCGTCAGGTCTTGAATGGCCCGACCAGTGATAGGGTAAGACTTTTTCCTTCTCCAGTCTTGGTCTTTGAATGCTCTGATTCCATATTGACTTATATCTACTGGGAATTTTTCAGGTGACCTTTTACCCTTGGGGGATGGATGTTCACGACACGGGGTTGAATGGGGCTAATGTGCAGATGAGGCGTTTGCTGGCGCATGAGTTTGGCAACTCTTGGTATCTCAGGAAGAGGGTGGTTCGACAGATTGCAGAGGAGGAGGTGGCGGTCCCACCTACGAGGTCCCCTATGTCTATGAGGCGGGAGAGGATGCTTCCAGAGGATGTGAGGATTGCGGCGATGATTGGCGAGTCCTATTTATTGTATACCGACACAGCTGTATCGTACTATTATATGGACTTCATGACGAGCAGGTTAATGGTGCCCAGCATATATGATGCGCTGCCCTTCCCTTAGGCGGTTTCGAGTGGGCTAGTGGGGTCTTTCGATAGCGATGGTGGTCCATCATCATCTGCAGCAGTGGCAACATCGAAGGGTCCCTTTGTGCGGTTGCATACCCCTTTATACAACATTCGGCAAGCTTATGGAGGGATGGTGCCTATGTTGCATCGTCCTCATGCGATGGACCCGGAGGAGTTGGGCTTGACAGAGGAGGTCCTTCATCCTATGGTAATCCTTTCTGCTGTTTTATTCTTTCTTTTTTGGTTTCTTTTGATCTTCTTTACATGATACCAATTCTGCCTTTTCTTACAGTAAGTTCGGGTGTCCACCACTTGGCTAAGGGATATTAGGAACTGGATATCTTCGGAGACTGCCCATATTCGGGATGCGATCAATCTTTCTTCTTTCTTGGTGCCGTCTACCTCATCCGGGGAGGAGTCTAGTTCGGGTAGCGGTGGTGCATCATCTCACCGTAGGGGAAAGAGAGCGCATCGCATGGGATAGAATCTCTTAGAGAGAGGGGGAGGGTAGGTGAGAAAGAGAGAGAGAGAGAGAACGTGGGTTCGGGCTGAGTCCCGTTGTTTTTATCCTTTTCTTTATTTCATGTAAAATTAATGTAACAGAAGAACATCTATGCAATGCAATGGAGTTTTTTATTATCTTCTGTTAGTAATGAATGAATAAATGCATATGCTCTTTTGACTTTGCTGTTGAGGCCGTAAAATATTTTTGGAATTTTGAAAGAAAGTTTAAATTGAGAAATTATATAAAGCTGGAAGGGAATTTTGAAATTCTGGTGAGAATATTAATTTATTTTTATTGAGTTTTCTAATTTTTTTAATTTTGGCAAAACAGGAAAAAGGTAAGTTTCCAAAAATAGGGGGTTGTCGATCGACAAGCCCCTTGTCCTGACTATCGGTCGGTCAGTTCAGTCTAATCAATCAAGGCCTTGATTGGTACTCTCTTCAGCCTTTGTTACCTTGTGGAGCAGGATTCCCTCCGATTTCTGCAGAGGTTGTGTCTCTTGTGAGGGTTTTCAAGTATAAAAATGGGTAAGGGGGAGTGTTCTCATTACATCTTCTCTTTTTAATTTTCTTTACTCTGTGAGATGGCTCTCCCTGGTAGTGTTGAGTTTGCCCACTAACTCGATACTTTGGAGGCAATGTGCTCCAACAACGTCGACTACGATGCTTTCAACATGCGTCAAGTCTCTTTATGGCCTAATCGGCCCATAGAGTTGAACATGCTGATGGCGGCGGTACAATTTTGGTACCCCGAGGACCATGTACTGCTTTGGCTTGGAAGAAGTTTGTCCGACTTATGAGGAATTCTGTGCCATATTGGGGGTAAATCCTAATGTGGCGACTGCTATGCTTGAGTTTTCCCGGTCTCCTAGAGAGCTATTGGATGGACTTCTCCACATCTCGCCTTCGGTGGATAGACCTTTGGTTACTAGAGGAATGATTTCCCTTTCAGCGGTGTCGCGTTCTATGCATTTGCAAGAGGTTGGTGATGCTGGGTATGCTGGAGCCGTCGTTCTGGGGATGGTTTCAAAATTGCTACTGGTGACTGGGGAACTGTTGGTGGACCCACAACTTGCACCCATTACTTCATGGATGTCATGCCATCATAATCCTGCGGCGGTGATACTAACGGAGACTTTGAATTGCCTGGATGCCTGGCGAGAAGGTTGCTCTGACTTTTTGAGGGGTAGCCCTGTGATGTTGTTCATGTGGTTGTCTGAAAGATTCTGCCTAGTGACTCCTTCGGAATATCCTTTGTCAGCTATGCCCAACTTCTTTTTGTGAAAATTCATCATTGTTAGCTTGTATATCGAGAGCCGAGGGAACTTTTTTGTGGAGCATGGTGCTCTAAATTTGCATTGGTCAGTGCCTTGGTGGGGAAAGATGTTGCCTATTCTGGAGCTGGGGGAATACCCATACGTTCGGTTGGTTGGTCTCAGACAGACCTCTTTTTATTTCCTTTGGCGGCTTCTGCACCAATTTGGTTGGGAGCATGTCGTGCCACCACGGACACTAGACTTATTTTTGGTAGAAGATCTAATAGAGCGTCTGCGCATGCGGCTTGGCCCTTTGTGAGAGAATCGGCGTTCGTCGGCCCATCCTTCTCATTCCGTTGGGAGAGTCTGGCACATCCCCGGGGATTATATGAAGTGGTTGTGGAGCAGAGTAGTTACCAAGATGTTGGTAGCAGAGACTGGACAAAGTTGGCTTGTCTTATCTGATAACATAGAGGGAGGTGTTGTGGTCTTTTCGAGGCTGGTTCAAGCTTATCGGTCTATGGAGTGACTGTGGCACTCTACTCAGGCAGGGGAAACTTGGGGACCACAAGACGTAAATTATGATGATGGAGCGGGCTCCTCTGAAAGTTATGGGTAAGATTCTTTGAGAGTTTATTTTGTAATGGGGAAGAAATTTGGGAATTTATTTGGCTTTTTAGGAAGGTGGGGGGGAAGGAAGTTATCCGTTCCTTATTTATGTAATTGAACTGTAATTTCTCATTAGTGAAATAAATAAGTTTTTTATCATCCAGCTTTGCCTTTTGATGAATTTCATATTTTTGAATTATCTATACCGATCGCTAAGGCATGCATAATCCTTTTGTTCAAGTATATGTTTGAATGAACTTTCGTTCTCGGAGATAAGAGAAGAATATTTTTTTTGTGAAAAAGAAAGGGTAGTGCTCATGTAAGCTGTATGAGCTGCCTATGTACCTCTGGTTTTGAAAAGTTTTAATTTTCTGGAAATGGTTTTTGTAGAGGATCAGGCCCACCTAGTTCTGGGTAGAGGGAAATGAATATTTGTTTTTTTAGAATAGAAGGGAGATTAGAAGAGTCGTAACGTGCCGAGATTTTGGAGTAAGGGTAGAACTTCTTGAGACGGTTCAAGTTGACTGGACGAGCCATCTCTTCTCCATCAAGGTTTGTGAGCATGGCGGCACCTCCTAACAAGATCTTCTTCACAATGTAAGGGTCGTTCTAATTGGGCTTGAATTTACCCCTGGGGTCCCAGATGGGCTCTACTATTTCTTTAAGGTCTAAGTCCCTCTCTCGTACACCGCGGTCCTTGACTCTCTTATTGAATGATCACGCTATATGGATATGGTACCCATCTATATGATACAACACTTTCAGTCTCCTTTAGTTCAAGAGTGATAGCTTAGTGATATGACTTTGATGCCATTCCTCCTCACTGATTGACTTTTGAGCATGACGCGAAGTGAATGGATTTCTAGCTCAATGGGTAGGAATACTTCCTTGTCATAGACCAGAGAGTGAGGGGTAGCCCCAATAGAAGTTTGAATCGAGGTTTGGTATCCCCATAGGACGTAAGGGATTCGGTCAGCCCAATCTCGACAGCTTTCGGTCATCTTACTGATGATGCCTTTGAGGTTCTTATTGGCTTATTGGACCGCACCATTGGTCTGAGGTCGGTAGGGAGAAGATTTGTGTCTCTGAATACCATACTCATTGACAACTTATGTGACTTATACCTCAAAGTGAAATCCGTTATCTGACACTTGTTTGTGTGGGACCCCATACCGATAGATGATGTTCTTCCTGATGAATTTGGCCACTTTCTTGGCGTTCAGAACTGCGTATGACTCTGTTTCAACCCATTTGGTGAAGTAATCAATGAAAACTAGGATGAATTCATGCCCGTTGGAAGCCTTGGGTGTAACCTTCCCTATGATGTCGATGCCCCGGGTGGAGAATGGCTAGGGAGAAGTCGTGTTGTATAATTCTCGCGGAAGTAGGTGTTGAAGGTTGGAAAACTGTTGGCATTTGAGGCATATTTGGACATAGGCGGTGCAATCCAGGACCATGGTGGTACAGTAGTAGCTTTTTCGTATGATCTTCTTGGTAAGCATGTGACCGTTCATGTGGGGTTCATATTCCTCGTTGTGGATTGTTAGCATTATCTCTTCAATGTTAGCCCCTACAATACAGTGTAGATGGGTTCCATCAAAGTTTCTTTTGAATAGTTCTTTGTGACAGATGATGTACTGGGTGGCCAGTCTTTGGAGGGTTTCTCGATCTTTCTTATTGGAACCTTAAGGATACCTACCATGCTTGAGGAGGTGCCAGATATCATTGTACCAGTAATTGGCTAGCTCAGTATCTTCTTTGGTGATGAGCTCAACGCGGTAGCAGTGGGTTGGTTTATCGTTCTTTTAGACTAGGAAGGGGACTATTGTTATTCCTTCAGGCATGTCAACCGTGGAGGCTAAGGTAGTAAGGGCATCGGGTAGGTTATTCTTTTCTCGAGGTAAGTAGTGGAAGGTGATATCTTGGAATTGGGAGGCTAGTTCTTCTAAGTGCGCATGGAAGGGTTGGAGTTTCTCGTCCTTGACTTTCCATTTTCTGAGCACTTGACCGATGATGAGGGAAGAATACCCATACACATCTAGGCATTGGATACCTTTCTTGAGAGAAACCTTTAGGCCTACAATATGCGCCTCGTATTCAGTCATGTTATTGGTGCAGGGGAAATCCAATTTGATAGCGATAGGAGTGTGGGAGTCATCTGGGGCGATCAGAAGTATTCCAATGCCATATCCCTTTTTATTGTCAGCACCGTCAAAGAACATTTTCCATAGAAGGTTGTCTTGAGCAGCGCAAAGGATGTTTTCATCTGGGAATTCAAAGGTCCAGACATCAGCTTCTTGTATGGGGTAGTCAGTGAGGTAGTCAGAGATGGCTCTTCCTTTTATGTCTTTCTACATGACGTAAACAGTATCAAACTCGGCTAGGAGCATCAACCATCAGGCCATTTGGCTAGATAAGGTGGGTTTCTCGAGCAAGTACTTAATGGGGTCCATTGGGGATACAAGTTTGATGGGGAAGATGAGAATATAATATCGTAACTTTTGGGTGACCCAAACAAGCGCGACGCATGCTTTTTCAGAAGCAGTGTAGTTGACTTCGTATTTGGCCAATTTGTGACGGGCATAATAGATGACTCTTTCTTTGCAAGATTCTTCAAGGTATTGGTCTAGCAAAGCCCCAGCTGCAGTGTCGATTATGGTTAGGTATAGGAGCAAGGGGAGACCAGGCTGTGGTGGCATGACTACTGGAGGTTGGGTCAGATATTGCTTGATTTGGTCAAAAGCTTCTTGGCAGGCATCATTCTAAACCTTGGTTGAATCCTTTCGGAGGATTTTGAAAATAGGTTCGCAGATAAAAGTTAGCTGGTTGATGAACCGGCTGATGTATTACAATCTCACAAGGAAACCACGGACTTCATTCTCCGTTCAGGGAGGTAGCATCTCAAGTATGGCTTTCATCTTGGTAGGGTCTGCTTCTATCCCCTTCTTACTGACCATGAATCCCAAGAGTTTTCCCTTTGTAATGCCAAAGACACATTTATGTGGATTGAGTCTCATCTGATATCGTCGCAGTCATTCAAAGAAATTTTGGAGAGTGGGAACATGACCTTTTCTAGTTTTGGATTTGATAATCATATCTCCATATAGACCTCGACTTATTTATGAATCAGATCATGCAGGATGGTTGTGGCAGCCCTCTGGAAGGTAGCCCTGGCATTCTTGAGACCAAATGGCAAAACAGTGTAGCAAAAGGTTCCCCACGGTGTGATGAACACGGTTTTTTCTTGGTGATCTGGGTGCATTTTGATTTGGTTGTATCCGGAAAACCCATCGACGAATGAGTTGACAACATGACTGGTTGTGTTGCCCACGATCTTGTCGATATTGGGTAACGGATAATCATCCTTTGGAGAGGCTTTGTTCAAGTCCCAGTAGTATACACACATCCGAACTTTCCTTCCTGATTTTAGCACAGGCATTATGTTGGCTAGCCAAGTGGGATATTCGATCACCCGAATGAAGCCGACGTTCAACTGTTTGACCACTTCTTCTTTGACTTTGAGTGACCATTCGGTGCGAAGCTTTCTCAACTTTTGTTTAATCGGCTTGTAATCTGCGAGAGTGGGGATCTCATGTTGAGTTATTTTAGGATCAATGCCAGGCATATCGTCATAGGACCACGTGAAGACATCTACGACTTCCGTTAGCAATTATTTGATTTGTACGCGCTCATGCCCATCAAGGGTATCCCATATCCTAATCTCGCGCAGTTGGCTACTAGAATTAAGGTTAACAACAACAGTTTCTTCTTCATTAACTTGAACGCAATTATGTTGTTTGTTAGTAACCTTATTTAGATCGGTTAAGAATTGTTCATTTGTAGAATCATCATCATTAAAAGTTTGATTAGAGTCTAAAAAAATAATGTAAGGCACAGCGAGATACTTAAAATCTTCATTTATTTCATTGATAGGAAAAATAGCATTGAGAACCTCATCAAAGCAGATCTCGATTACATTAGAGCAAGGATAGACAACAGAAGAAGAGATGGGGTAAACATTGGGGTTAGGTGGGATTTCAACAAGTAGAACTGGCACAGCATGCCAGTTGAGGAGAGGTTTATCAGCAGCTCTAATCAGGTGGGATGGATCCAGTGATGTAGTGATTGAATGAACCACGCAGAGTGTCAACCTCAGTGTCTGTAAATTAAATAAATACTCAGAGCCACTTCCCTTGGAATCTTCGGTATCTTTGATGATAGGTTGTGCATGGTATTGAGAACTTTCAGCCCCTGGGTAGCTGTCTTAGAAAAATATCTCCATTCCAGGCTTCAACTTTTTATCTGTATGGTCATACCATAGTTCTAAAAAGTCAGAAAAGGGGAAGACTTCTCCCTCTTTAATGAATCGTACATTCAAGAAATCCCCTGCGATAATCTGGATGCAGTCTAATCTTCTCTTTGGTCGATATTGGTAGATCATTCTGAGCTCTTGTTCTGACGGTTGATACCCCAAACGACAAGTAGGGAAATCTTTTTTCAGTTTAATGGACTGAATTATACCTTACTGTCTTTGTCCTAGCCCCAGTCCGAGCATGAAGTGCATGTTTTTAAACATTTAAATCACATTGACGTTGCCATGAGGGTCGTATTCTGGACAAACCCTTTCTTTGAAATCGTCCCCTGTCGGGAGTAAAAGTGGTTCAACTTGGAATCCAGATAGTAGCATATCATTTTACCCATGCTGTATCTCAAGGATTGGATTGTTGGCACTTGCACACTCGACATTGTCATCGTCGCCCAAAATAGTGATGACTCGTCCGTCGGTGAAGAACTTTAATTTCTGATGGAGCGAGGAAGACACACCCTTGATACTGTGGAGCCAAGATCGTCCAAGCAACAGGTTGAAACCAGTTGGGATGTCAATAACTTGGAATTCAATGACAGGGTTTATAGGGCCAGCCCCTATTACAAGTTTTATGGATCCCATCACCTCTCGACGGGTATTATCGTAGGCATGTACAACATCAGAGGTTGGAGAGAGGTCACTTTTCTTTAATCCTAAGCATTTGAAAGTTCTTAATGGGCAGACATTCGAGGTGGATCCATTATCGATAAGAGAGAGTGGTATGATCTTCCCCATAACTTCGACGGAAATATTGAGTGCATGATTGTGGTTTGGCCCAATTCTTGGGATTTCTTCTTTGGAAAAGGATAGCATTCAGGTATAGGTCAAGGATCCAACTAAATTTAACGCTTCTTCTGGTGTGGTAGAAGGAGGAACTTTGGGTCTAGTGAGCAACTTGATCAAAGCATTTCTGTGAAGCTGGGAAGACATGAAAACCCCCCATAGAGTGATGTTAGCTGGAGTTTTCTTCAGTTGATCAAGGATTTTGCTTTCCTCGATGGTCATCTCTAGCATAGGAAGGTTTTTGATGCCCTTCCCTTTGTCAGTGGTTGGTGGTAAGCTTGGGATCTGGTAATGCCTCCCTCATATGGTCATGTGATTTATTGAAGAAGGGAAGAACATGAACCCTGTTTCCTCATCAATATTGGGTTGTTCTGTCACCCTATTTATTTCTTCGAGGAGTTCTTCAAATGATAGTATCCCACACACGTTGGCTACCGGGCCAGTTTTATCGATAGCCTTCTCTTCATTTGAATCCTTAAATTCTTAGCCCCATCCAGTGGCAATAATTCTATATTTCCATGTGAAGTCAATGCATTCCACAACTTCAATGGAATCTTCATACAGGTCCTCCCATTCTGCTTGGAGATGTAGGGGTTAAGGGACTAGGTGTCCTTGTAGCTTCAGAGTATCGAGTAATTCAGTCATACTGCAAATATTATTGGTTTTCCTAAATAATTATGCCATGATCTGGACAACGTCATCTAGGCTGACTTCATCGGTCGGTACTAACCTAACTGTCTGACTCTCGGGACCATTTTCATGATTCTAAGAACAGTGTACTGAACCTCTGACAATCAATGATCATTTGCGAGGGCAATTTTTAGCCCGAACTCTAGGTGTTGGTTTAATAGTTCTGATAATTCCATACTTCCATTTTCAGAAGGGGTACGGACAGCGATGCATGCTCTGGTAAGGAATGACAGTGCTTGATCAGCGAGGTTAAGAGGGTGTAGGAGGAAATATGAGCAAGTTTAGTATAATATATGGGTGTGATTAGAGTTGAGGGGTCAAATTCTGGGTTTTTTTCTAGGAAGATGGCATTGGCATGATTTGGGAGTGGATTGTGAGTAGTGTTTGGCTTGGGATTAGCTAGTGGGTGATGGTACCTTGGTCAATTAGACCCTGGATTATGTTTCGATGGTAAAAGCATTGGTTGGTGGTATGGCCAGCGGTTTGGTGAAAGGCGCAATGGGCATCTGCCTTGAAGTTTCTTGGAAAAGGATTTGGCAATTGACGGGGGTCCAGGGGTTTTATAAGGTTTCGGCTTAACAGGGCTTGATAAAATTTGGATAGGGTAGCATGGATATCAGTGTATTCCTTTCGAACTGGGACAGGAAGTCTTTTTGGTGCCCACAAGGTGGTTGGTTGAGAGATTTTGTTGATGGTTAAGACTGCAACATTAACAGGTTTATCATATTTTCTCGGAGAGAATTGTCCGGACACTTTCTTTGGTTCAACTTCTATTTTAGCAAGACCTTCCTCAATTTATACTCTTGCTTCTGTGAGAGCTCAAAAGTGGGGATAGTATTGTCCTCCCATTATTTCTCGGATATGGGGTAAGAAGTTCTTCTTCACTATGTTAACGTGTTCTTCCTCGGATGGCCGATTGGTATTGGTGCCTTCTTTTTTCCTCAATCGGGCTATGAAGTTACTAACTGATTCCCCAGAGTTTTGTTTGAGAAGTTCTAAATCACGATGGGTGACCTCAAGCTCTTCGCTTTATTTGTACTGCGACATGAATTCTCGGGCTACATCCTCTCAGCTACAGATTCTAGATTCCTCAAGAGTAAAAAACCATCGGAGGGCACTATCCTTTAAAGTTTGTTAAACTAATTGGGCCATCACTTCTTCAAAAGCCCCTAGGAGAGTCATAGAATGATGATAACTGCGAAGATGAACAATCGGGGGTCCATTTCCTCCTAATTTCTCAATATTTGGCATATTAAACTTCTCGGGTAACCTCACCTTAGGATAAGGATACATGTGGGTATAGTCCATGTAATTTCAAGAGATTGTGACTTAGTCGAACTTGTTAGTTAGCATCTTGAGATCTTTGTTGACCTTATTCCTCTCTTCCTCTTTTGGATCAATAATCATAGGTAAGTTAGCCCCAGGCTGGGTAAGGTTTGTCATGGGAATCTGGGCAGGCGGCGGCCCATTAGCAGGAGGGGCACGTGGAGCATGTTGATACTCTTCGAGAACCCAGATTGGCTCGGGTAGACCCATAGTGAGAGGGAATAGGGACTCGAGCTCTTAAGGAATAGGAACTTAGTTTCATTACATCTCTCGGATCTTAGTCTGGAGGTTTTCAATCTTGGATGTGAGCTGAGCCAAGACTGCCATCAGATCTGGTTGCACAACTGGTACTTGATCTGTGTCATCCATGGACAGCGGATGGATTTCGGACTCGAAATAAGTAGCAAGGGAACGGACGGAATTTCGAGGTGATTTGACTGAAGACCAAAGCCAATAAGGAGCGAGGCCAAAGGCGTGCAATCGACCTGAGAAGGTGTAAAATGGGATTTATTTCTGAAAAAAGAAGAATGAAAATATTTTTAACATTTTTTCTTTTTTTGAGATTGAAAGACAAAATATTTTTGGATTTTTGATAAAGAAATGAAAAATGTGTTTGGATTTTTTATAAAGGAAGGAGAAATGTTTTTGGATTTTTGATAAAGAAGGGAACAATATTTTTGGATTTTTGATAAATAACGGAGAAATATGTTTGGATTTTTGATAAAGAATGGAGAAATATTTTTAGGAGACGGGTCTCAGCATGATTATTATAATTATTATGTTCTTACTTGAATTAAATTCTCCTAAATGCAAAATGAAATGCCGGATGGGACCCGAGCCTAGAAAAGTTGAGTTTGTAACATATGCAAAGCTATGGTTGGACATGTGACCAGGTTCACGAGAAGAGTGCCATTTTATAAATGCGCAAAAATTTGGGCGGCAGATCGACCCAGAATTTCGACAGAGTTTCAGGTCAAAACTGGCAGTCTAACATGTGTGTCCTAGGCTTGACACCTATATGTGGGTATGCAGTTAGTAGGGTGAATTGGAAAGGGTTCCCCCTTTGGCGTGACTTCCGCAATATACGCCTTGCTTTTGAGGTCAATCGGAACGTGTGGACAAGCCATTTTATATACCTGAGTGTACGTGAATTGCCTCACTATATACCTCATGGGGAAGGTACGTGTGAGAGTGAATTCGATATACTCGGCATACGTGATCGAGTTCCCTATAATATACCTCCCGTGATGACTTCAGTCAAGCAGTACGATGCGGGGGAACCGTTCTATATACGTCGAAGTTACTTGGACAATAGAAGGTGAGAGTCATATCACTTAGGCTAACTACGCCCTACCAGACCAGTGCCCATCAGGTACTGGACAAAATTTGGTAAATAACAATGCTCTTTGGTGATGTCGTATGAATCATGCACGATTCTCTTATTAGTATCTTATGATAAGAGTGTATTTCTTGATCATGCCAAACAGGGAGCAAAGTCCAAGTACCAAGGGTATACCAAGTATGGATGGGTGATGCGTGCAACATGTGTATATATGTGATCCTAGGTGCACGTGGTGGGAAGTGTACATGGATAATCTTCTACAAGTGTGTGAAGAGAAGCATAAGCATGAGGTACACATGAAAAGGGGAACATGCAAAGTAGGGGAGTATATAAGAAAATAAAACACCCATATAAAAAGAATCTAGACCTCGTATAAAAATGTCCCCAGTGGATTCGCCACTGTGTCCATCCCCAATCCTCATGGATAAAGAGAGGAGAGGGTGGGTTCATCTCCGCAATGAGAGGATCTTGGTCCCACGCATCCCTCTCGGGAGCGCTTCGGCTGTCGTCGACGATGTGTGAGGTGAAAAATGTAGAGAGATGCAGTCGCCACTCTATTTTACTCAAAAAAAAAAGAGGATTGAGCCATCCCAAAGGACAGCATCCAAATACATACTGATACATATGAAACAAAAATTGATTCGAAAAGGGTTCAGAGGCTAAGATACGAAATGGGAAGGTGTTAGGCACCCATTCTGTCCTTGCAGTCTCTCATGGATTTGTTGTTGTTTTCCTTTATTTCCCCATGGTATGTGTGCATGTTTATATGTAGTGGAGATAGGAATCATCGACTTGTATCATGGAAAAGAAAAGTGAGTCATCCATGGGAACGTTCCTAAAAAATAAATTAGAAAATAGGATTTATGCGATTATCCTCGCGTTGATCGTTATAATGGAACGATAACACATATGGAATAATACGCCACTAAGAACAAAGATATGTATATGTAAATATATATAATCTTAAGAGAATTAAGTTAAAAAACTAGAAAATAGGACTCGAATCTCGGGTATTACCCTGAGACGCCTACGTAGCCAATAGAGGCATCAAAGTCCACGTAGTTTGTATACAAAATAAGGGGTGGGGTTTATCCCATAAATCCAATCGGGGACTTCTCTTATGTATGTGTGTGTAAAAAAGTGTTTTAGTTGTGTGAAAAGTGTGAGAAAAGTGTGAGAATTCCCGTTTGGAATTTATGAGAAAACCCTCTTTTTCTTTATTTTGGATTTTATTTATATGAAAATACGGGATGTGCAATAATACTAAATAAAAAGTATATTAGGATATGTGAGATAGAGAGAATAACAGTGTTAAGTAATAAAATAAGTTAATGCGAATTTAGGAGAATTTGAAGAGGGAGTTGAGAAAGTTGGACCTTCTTGAAGATCTGCCCTTGCACTTGGATGATGATGAAGGGTAGTTAATTCACCAAGTTTGGTGAAAAAGATGATTAAAAGTGAGGGTTGGAAAGGGATTTGGATGTAGAAATCACGTTGACTTCGAGAGAGGTTTTCTAAGTTCGCTGAGAGTGTTGGATCTCAGATCTTCGATCCCCTTGCAATGAGGTCAGGCCCTCCTTTTTATGGGTCCAGGGTATTGCCGATCAGCATAGGTTATGTCCTACCAATCGGTAGGTGTTTTTAGGCACACTATCGATAGGCAGGATTTGGAACCTACCGTTTTGCAGTCACTTTTAGGTTCATTCAAAAATTGGTCATAAAACACATATCATTGATCAGAATCGTGCACGGGGTGAACTAATGGAAAGGTATTTTAGAGACCTTCAAAAGTCAGTGGACTGCTCTGGGTCCAGGAGTTGACTTTGGGTCAAATGTGGCTCGAAAGCGCTCGTCGGTCCTCTAGACGGGGGATTGTCGAACGTAAATGGATCGTTCGTCCGCACGGTAGGTCAGAATTGCGTACGGGGTGGACTGTTGGAAAGGTTATGAGATGTACTTAGACATTCCAAAGAGTTTGACCCGATTTGGGTAGTTGACTTTAGTCGACTGGGTCCTGAAAGCATTCGATGACCTTTCAGAGTAAAACGGATCGTTCGTCCGTATCGTAAGTCAAAATCGGGCACGGGGCATATCGTTGGAAAGGGGTTTCAGTTCCCTTTGAAGATTCATTCAATCTTTTTCGAGCTAAAGAGTTAACTTTGTCAGATGGATCCCAGGAGCATCCGGTGACCTCCTGATCAAGTTTCGGAGGAAAACTGGTTGTTCGTCCACACCGTAAGTAAAAATTGTGCACGGGGTGGACCATTGGAAAGGGGTTTCAGTGCCCTTCGAGGATTCATTCAGTCTCGATCGAGCTGAAGATTTTGACTTTTAGTCAAATGGAGCCGGGGAGTGCCCGATGGCCTCTAGGTCGGTACCCAAGGTATGACGTAGGTTTGTAGTGATGCAGGGGGTGCTAGAATGGGGTGTCTACAATGAGTGCATTAGGAATTGAGCCACGTCATTGGGGATGGTTTAAAACCCTTTCTCTTTCCTCATTTCTCTTTCTTCTTCTCATTTCTCCCGCCTTCCCACTCTTGTTGCAAGAACTCTCTCTCACCTCCATAGCCAAAAGCTTCATCGTTTCTCAAGTTCTCAGGTTATCTTGGGTTTGTCACCCTTTCCTTTTCATTCCCCATTACTTAGGTAACCTTATTGATCCTTTCTTTCTATTTCCTGGATTTGTTTGCAACATTCCATAATTTTTGGTTGGTGTTTTGGTTTTCGGCGAGGAAAACCACCATTGTTTGGTGGTTATTAGGCTAGGATTGGTGTGGTTAGGTGTTTTAGGGGTTATTCTAGGCTGATACGAGGTTTCTTTAGCCAAAAACCCCCCTCTTTTTTACCCTCCGATGACCTTTCTATCATCTTCTTTGATCGCCCAACTTTTGAGTTTTCTTGGTGAAAATATTTAGAATTCCAAATTTTAATCCTTAATGTAGGTTGTATAAGTTGTTTACCTATTTGCCTTCTTATCTTAAACTTCTCCAAGTGTAGTGTCATATGTCGGATGCTCAGACCTTTTTATCAACTTGCTGAAGAGTTCCCAACTCTACGCGAGCAGTGTTTTGAGAAGATTAGGAAGATAGAGCAAGCCCAGGAGGAGGCTCGTAGGGCTGAGGATTTTCCACTTACACTAATTTTTCCTCCACCCTTGAAGGTCATATACCCTGAGCCTGTTGAGGTTCCGGTACCAATGTCTAAATCAGCTTCTTCATACACTATGTCCACCTTTGAGACTGCTGAGTCCGTAGACTCTTTCCGAGAGGCTATGGATTACTCCCCCCGGGGAAGTGGAATCTCTAAAGAAGTAGAGATTTTTGGCCGTACCTCGTCTCACCAAGATGATAGAACTTCTCATAGTTCTTCCTCTATAGAGATCTTAGAGCCTAGCATAGCTTTTCATGGTCCAATTAAGGTTGTTCCTCTGACGGCTTTTCCTAGTGCCCCCCTGAGGCTCGAGCTCAGACTATTGGTGATAATGATGATGATAAAGGGAGTAAACTTGACACTTCCAAAGTTGACGGACCTAAGAGTTCTCTCACAGAATATGAACTTCTCATCTTCCAACATTTGTATGCCATTCCCTCTTCTGTAACTTTGAAGAAACCTCTGAAGGACAAGAGGGCCTTCGACGGACATGAGGGAGAGATCTGTGTATATGAGCAGATGCTTAAAATCAGCTTCCATCTTTCAATTCACCCCACTATCCGAGCTATCTTCTCTTATAATAATCTTGCTCCTTCTCAGCTTTCCCCAAACGCTTGGAGGGTCTTAGTTGGGGCTATCGTCCTTTGGAAGGTAGTTCATCACACTGACCTTCTAGTTAGGGTTTTCTTAGCTTGAAACATACCCTCGTCTGCTAGAAATCATCATGGCTACTACCACTTCGTAGACAGTAAGTCTAAAAAAAAGATGTTGTTGGTGACCCTGACTTCTAACCATAACTGGAAGTCTCAGTTCGTCTTTGCCGCAGGGGCTTAGGAGTTTGTCCTTAATGAGGATTGTGGAATATCTTACCCAATAACTCCCCTAAGGCGGGCCAAGGTCTCTATCTAGGCCAAAACTGGCCCTGGGATGAGCCAAGAGAACCGTAAGAGTGTTGAGGACCTTCGTAGTTAGGGAGAAAATGGCTATCTCGACAAGTACGAGCATTTGATGACCCCTTACTATTTATCTCAAACAGGTCTCGGAGATGTCCCATTGGCCGATATTCGTAGGTTCTCTAGAATATAACTTTTTATGTGAAATTAAGTCTCGTACCTTTCATGTATCTAAGCTTCTAACTCTGATGTTTTTCTTTTTGTAGAGAGACCAGAAGGTGTTTCAGATGATCTATGGAACATGTCTGCACCAAGTAAAATGAAGCTACAAGAGAAGCATGGTGGAAAGAATGCACCCCCTCCTACCCAAGCAAAGAGAGGGAAGGCCCCTGTTGACACTACAAAGAAGAGGAAGGCACCTGCAGACCCTTATCGTACGAGTCCTAACAAAGCTTCAACTACTGAGCGTGGTATCCCCATTTCCTCATACGAGGCTTTAGTCGCTTGTCTCTTTCAGCTAAATATTAGTGACAGTGTTATCGTCCATAGCACCCAGGCCTCTCGGCTGAATGATGACTGAGGATGACAAACGTTTCTTGCATGCACTGGACATCCCTCTGTTGGCCGAGTTTACTGTTTAAAGAGTGGTTCAAGTACTTATTTAACTTTTCTCAAGTGTTACCTCTTCTCTTACAATTCATTATTTCCAATGTGTCAAATTCTTTCTTGCAGGGTGTTGTTTCCCTCCATCTTTTGGACGACTATACGTAGAAGAAATTGCCTCTGATCTAGAAGGGTAAGGATGCTGAGAAATATGAAGTTGACTTCCAGAGGGATATTGCTAACTTGAAGTAAAGTCAGAAGGATAAAGATGATGATGTAGACTCCCCATTCTATTACCCCATAAACTCTCCTTAGGTCCTAGCACCTCCCTTCATCACTACAAACCCGGGTGATACCCCTAATACGGACCTAGAAGCCATCGGGCACTCCCAAGCTCCGTTTGACCAAAAGTCAAAATCTTCAGCTCTACTAAGACTGAATGAATCTTCAAAGGGCACTGAAACCCCTTTCCAACGGTCCACTCCGTGCACGATTCTGACTTACGGTAGGGACAAACGATATGTTTTTCCCGAGACTCAATGAGGAGGCCATCGGGCACTCCTGGGCTCTGTTTGACCTAGGTCAACTCTTCAAATCGACCGAGTCTAAATGAATCTTCAAAGGGAACTGAATCCCCTTTCCAACGGTCCATCCTGTACGTGATTCCGACTTACCGTACGGACGAACGATTTGTTTTACTCCGAAAGGTCACCGAATGCTTCCAGGGTTCGGTTAACCAAAGTCAACTCCTCGAACCAGATAAAACTCTTTGGAATGTCTAATTACATCTCCTAACCTTTCCAATGGTCAGCCCCGTGCGCGATTCGGGCTTACCATGTGGACGAACGATCCGTTTGTGTTCGATATTTCCCCGTCCAATGGACTGACGAATGCTTCCGAGCCATATTTGACCCAAAGTCAACTCCCGGACCCAGGAGCAGTCCGAAGGACTTTCGAAGGTCTCTGAATTACCTTTCCAGTGGTCCACCCCGTGTATGATTCTGATCAACGGTTTGCGTTCTGCGGCCGATTTTCAGAAAAGGCCTAAAAAATACTACCAAGCGGCAGGTCCCAGACCCTGCCTATCGACAGTGTGCCTAAACGCACTTACTGAACGATAGGAACAGGGCTATGATGATCGACAATGCCCTGGTCCTATAAAAAGGAGGACTGACCTCACTTGCAAGAGGAGCCCAGATCTAATAGTTATCACTCTCAGCAAAACCTCAAAAACCTCATTCGAAGTCAGCGTGATTTTCACACCCAAATCCCTTTCCAACCTTCACTTTTCATCATCCTTTTCATCAAACTTGGTGAATTCACTACCCTCCATCATCATCCAAGTCTAAGGGCTACTCTCCAACATTCAAATCAAGCTCAAGATCTTCAACAAGGTCCAACTTTCTCAACTCTCTCCTTAAATTCTCATAAATTCGCAATAACTTGTTTTATTACTTAGCACTTTTTTTATATCATCTCACACATCCTAATATATTTTTTACTTAGTATTATTGCACATCTCTTATTTTCATATAAATAAAAACCCAAAAAGCAAGAAAAAGAGGGTTTGCTCATAAATTCCAAACGGAAATTCTCACACTTCTCTTACACTTTTCTCACAACTCAAACACTTTTTCCTACACACACACATACACACAAATAAGAGAATCCCCCGGTTGGATTTATGGGATAAACCCCACCCCTCATTTTGTATGCAAACTACGTGGACTTTGATGCCTTTATAGGCTACGTAGGCGTCTCGGGGTAAAACCCGAGACTCGAGTCCTATTTTTACTTTTTCTCTCATTTTCTATCTTCTCTAACCTCCATTCTCTTATATTATATTTTATCTATATATTCGTTCTTAGTAGCATATTATTATACATACGTTATCGTTCCATCATAACGGTCAACGTAAGGATAATCGCGTAAATCCTATTTTCTAATATTATTTTTAAACCTTCCTACAGGTGACTCGCTTTATCTCTTCCATGGTATAAGTCGATGATTCCTATCTCCAATGTATATACACATGCACACACATCACGGGAAAAATAAAAGGAAAATAGCAAAAACCCATGAGAGACCGAAAGGGCGGAATGGGTGTCTGACATCTTCCCATTTCGTAACTTCGCCTCCGGACCCTTTTCGAATCATTTTGGTTTCGTATGCACCAGTATGTCTTTGGATGTTGTCCTTCGGGATGGCTTCCCCTTTTCTTTTGTATGTTTTGAGTAAAATAGACTGGCGACTCTAATCTCTCTACATTTATTGCCTCACCTCAAATGACGCTGGCCGAAGCGCTCCCGAGAGGGACGCGCGGGAACCGAGATCCTCCCTCACGCTCATTCGCCCCCGCGGCGAGGATTGGGGATGGCCACAGTGGCGACTCTGTTGGGGATGTTTATTTTTTTTTAGGGATAGACTCTATTCATGTGGGTGTTTTGTTTGCTTATATCCTCCCCCATTTTGCATGTTCCCCCTTTATTACTCTTGTATATCCCATCCTTATGCTTTTATTCAAACACTTGTGGAAAATTCTCCATGTAAACTTTGCACCACGTGCACCTAGGGTCACATATATCCACATGTTGCATGCCCCATCCATACTTGATGTAACATTGGTACTTGCTCTTTGCTCCCTGTTTGGCATAATCAAGAAAGACATTCTCTTAAGATACTAATAAAAGAACCATGCATGATTCACACGACATCACCAAAGAGCATTTCTATTGACCAAATTTTACCCAGTAACTGGAGGGTCACTTCGTGATGGGCGCTGGTCTGGCAGGTCACAGTTAGCCTAAGCGATATGACTCTCACCTTCCATTGGCCAAGTACCTTCGACGTATATTGAACGGTTCCCCCGTATCGTACCGCTTGACCGAATTCATGACGGGAGGTATATCGCAGGGAATTCATTCACGTACGCCGAGTATATCGAATTCGCTCTCACACGTACCGTCCCCAATAGGTATATGGTGAGGCAATTCATGTACACTCAGGTATATCAAATGGCTTGTCGACACGTACTGATTGCCCGCAAGAGCAAGACGTATATCATGGAAGTCACGCCAAAGGGGGGAACCCATTCCAATTCACCCAACCAACTGCATACACGCATATAAGTGTCAACCCTAGGACACATATGTTAGATTACCGGTTTCAACCTGAAACTCTGTCAAAATTCCGTGTCGGCCTGCCTCCCGAATTTTTGCGCATTTTTAAAACGGGAACCTATCCGTAAGCCTGGTCACAAGTCCAGCAATAGCTTTGCATATATAACAAACCCAATTTTTCCAAGCTCGGGTCCCGTACGGCATTTCATTTTGCATTTAGGAGAATTAATACAAGTGAAAACATAATAATTATAATAATTATGCTGAGACCGTCTCCAAAGGGGAAATTCCCTTTTTTCTTTATCCAAAATCCAAAAACATCTTTTTTCTTTATCAAAAATCCAAAAACTTTTCTCCTCTCTTTATCAAAAATCCAAAAATATTTTTTCTTTCAATCTCGAAAAAAAAACCAAAAAAAAAATTCATCCCCCTTTCTCAAAATAAATCCCATTTTACGCCTTCTCAGGTGGATCGCAAGCCCTTGGCCTGGCTCCTTATTGGCTTTGGTCTTCAGTCAAGTCACCCCGGAGTTCCTTCCGTTCCCCTATTACTCCTTCCCAGTCTGGAATCCATCTACTTTCCAAGGAGAACACAGATCAAGTACCCATTGCGCAGTCGAATCTGATGGCAGTTCTAGCTTAGCTTGTGTCCAAGATTGACAGCCTCTAAACCGAGGTCCAAGAGATGCAACGAAACTAGGTTCCCATTCCTCAAGAGCCTGAGGCTCTATTTCCTCACGCTATGGATCCACCCGAGCCTATCTGGGTTCCCGAAGAGTATCAGTACGCTCCACGTGCCCCTCCTGCTAATGGGCCACCGCCTGCCCAGCTTCCGATGTCGAATCTTGCCCAGCATGGGGCTAACTTGCCTATAGTCACTAACCCAAAAGAAGAAGAATTGAACAAAGTCAAAGAAGACCTCAAGATGCTCACCAAAAAGTTTGACCAAGTCATAATCTCAGGAAATTACATGGACTACACCCACATGTCTCCTTATCCTAAAGCGAGGTTGCTCGAGAAGTTCAAGATGACAAATATTGAGAAATTCAGAGGAAGTGGACTCCCTATTGTTCATCTTCGATGTTATCACCGCTCCATGACTCTACTAGGGTCTTCAGAAGAAGTGATGGCACAATTGTTTCAGTAAACTTTGAAGGATAGCGCCCTCCGATGGTTTTTGTCTCTCGAAGAGTCCAGAATTCGTAGTTGGGAGGATGTAGCCCAGGAATTCATGTCATATTATAAATACAATGAAGAGCTTGAGGTCACCCGCCATGATTTAGAGCTTCTCAAATAGAACCCTGGAGAATCAGTCAGTAACTTCATCGCCCGATGGAGGGAAAAAGCAACAACTATGACCAATCGGCCATCCGAGGAAGAACAAGTTAGCATAGTGAAGAAGAACTTCTTACCTCGTGTTTGAGCAACGATGGGAGGACAATACTATCCCCATTTTTTAGCTCTTAGAGAAGCAGGAGTAGAAATCGAGGAGGGTCTTGCCAAGACAGAAGTTGAACCAAAGAAGGTATCCGGACAGTTCACCCTCAGAAAATATGATAAGCTTGCTAGTGCCGCAGTCTCAACCATGAACAACATCTCTCAGCCAACCACATCATGGGAAATAAAAAGCCACCCTATCCCAGTTCGAAAGGAATACACTGAGCTCCATGCTCCCCTCTCCAAAGTTTATCAAGACTTGTTAAGCCGAAACCTTATCAAACCTTTGGACCCCCGTCCATTGCCAAATCCACTCCCAATAAACTTCAAGGAAGATGCTCACTGCACCTTTCACCAAACTTCTGGCCATACCACCGATCAATGCTTTCACCTTAGAAATGTAATCCATGGTCTAATTGACCAGGTTACCATCACCCCACCAGCCAATCCTAAGCCAAAACTACTCACAACCCACTTCCAAATCATACCAATGACATATTCTTAGAAGAGAACCCATAATTTGATCCCTCAACTCAAATCACACCCATACACTCTCCTAAACCTCCCCAAATTTTCCCATATTTACTCCTACACCTTACTAGCCTCGCTGATCAGGCACTGTCACTCCTTACTAGAGCATGCATTGTTGTCCGTACCCGTTCTGAAAATGGAAGCATGGAATTGTCAGAAGTCTTAAACCAACTCCTAGAGTTCGAGCTGAAATTTCCCTCCAGATGATCATTGATTGACAAAGGTTCAGTACGTTGTTCTTGGAAGCACGAAAATGGGCCCGATAGTCAAATAGATGGGTAGTACCAACCGATGAAGTCAGACTAGATGATGTGGTCCAGATTATAGCAGAATTCTTCAAGCAGACCAACAACATTTGCAGTAGTACCAAGTTATTCGATGCCTTGAAGCTATAGGGGTGCCTGGCCCCTTCACCCTTACACATCCCCATAGATTGGAAAGACATATATGAAGAGGCCATTGAAGTTGTGTAATGCATCGACTTTACATGTAAAGACATAATTATTGTCATCGGATGGGGGGAAGAATTCGAAGATTTGAATTAAGAGAAAGCTTCAGAGAAAACTGGCACGGTGGCCGACATGTGTGGAATGATATCATTTGAATAACTCCTCGGAGAAATAGACAAGGTAGAGGAACAACCCGAGATCGATAAGGAAATAGGGTTCGTGTTCTTCCCTTCTTTAGTAAATCACATGACCAGATCAGGGAGGCATTACCAGATTCCAAGCTCACTAGAAGCCAATGACAAGGGGAAGGGCAAAGAAAACCTTCCTATGCCAGAGATGACCCTCGAGGAGAGAAAGATTGTCGATTAACTACAGAAAACTCAAGATAACATCACTCTATGGGGGCTTTTCATGTCTTCTCAGCTACACAGAAATGCTTTGATCAAGTTACTAACTGGACCCACAGTTCCTACTTCTACCACACGAGAAGAAGCGGTAAATTTGGTTGGATCATTGACCTCTACCCGAATGCTATCCTTTTTCGAAGAAGAAATCCCCAAGATTGGGCCAAACCATAATCATGCACTCAATATCTTCATCGAAGTTATGGGGAAGGTTGTGCCACTCTCTCTTGTCGATAATGGATCCACCCTGAATGTCTGCCCACTAAGAACCTTCAAATGTTTAGGCCTGAAAGAAAGAGACCTCGCTCCAACTTTCGCTACTGTGCTTGCCTACGATAATACCCGTCAGGAGGTGATGGGATCCATAAAGCTTTTAATAGGGGCTGGCCCTATAAACCCTGTCGTCGAATTCCAAGTTACTAACATCCCAGCTTGTTTCAACCTGTTACTTGGACAACCTTGGCTCCACAATATCAAGGGTGTGTCTTCCTCACTCCATCAGAAATTAAAGTTCTTCATCGATGGACGGGTCATTACCATCTTGAGAAATGCCGATGGTGCAAGTATAAGGAGTCCAATCCTTGAGATACAGCACAGGTCAAATGATATGCTCCTATCAGGATTCTGAGATGAACCACTTCTACTCCCGACAGGGGACGACTTCAAAGAAAGGGTTTGTCCAGAATACAACCCTCATGGCAACGTCAATGTGATCTAGATGTTCAGAAACATGCACTTCATGCCCGGACTGGGGCTAGGACAAAGACAATAAGAAATGCTGGAACCGATTGAACTAAATAAGGCTTTTCCTTTCTTTGGTTTGGGGTATCAACCATCAGAATAAGAGCTCAGAATGATATGCCTGTCTCGACCAAAGAGAGGACTAGACCACGTCCAGACTATCCCAGGTGACTCCTTGAACGGACGATTCATCAAAGAGGGTGAGGACTTCCCCTTTTGCATCTTTTCAAAACTATGGTATGACCATACTGACAAGAAGATGAAGCCTGGAATGGAGATCTTCTTCCAAGACAGCTACCATGGATCAAAAGTTCCCAACACCATGTACAACCACTCATTAAAGATACCGAAGAGACTGAGGAAGGTGACTCCGAAGATTCCTTCAACTTACAGACATTAGGGCTGGCACTCTATATGGTTCACTCAGGCATTACATCACTGGATCCATCCCACCTGATTAAAGATGTTGATACACCTCTCCTCAACTGGCATGCTGCGGCAATTCTACCTGTTGAAATCTCCCCTAATCCTAATGTTTACCCCCTTTCTTCTTTTATTGTCTATCCATGTTCAAATGTAATTGAGTTCGCTTTTGACAAGGTTCTCAATGTTATTTTTCCTATCAATGAAATAAACGAAAATTTTGAGTATCTTGTGGTGCCTTGCATTAACTGTCTGGATTCTAATCAAACTTTTGATGATGATGATTTTACAAATGAAAAATTCTTAGCTGATCTAAATAAGGTTAATAATAAACAACATAACCGCTTTCAAGTTAATAAAGAAGAGACTATTGTTATTAACATCGGTTCTAGTAGACAACTGCGCAAGATTAGGATAGGGGCTACCCTCGACGAGCATGATCGTGCACAACTCGAAGAATTGCTAAAGGTATTTGTAGATGCCTTTGCATGGTCCTACTATGATATGCCCTGTATTGATCCTGAAATAGCTCAGCATGAGATTCCCACTCTCTCAGATTACAAGTCGGTCAAGAAAAAGTTGAGAAAGCTCAGCACCGAATGGTCTCTCAAAGTCAAAGAAGAGATGGTCAAACAGTTGAATGTAGGATTCATTCGTGTGATCGAATATCCCACTTGGCTAGCCAACATAGTGCCCATGTCGAAATCAGGAGGAAAAGTTCGGATGTGTGTAGACTATCGGGATTTGAACAAGGCCTCTCCTAAGGATGATTTTTTGCTACCTAATATCGACATGATCGTGGACAACACAGCCAGTCATGCTCTCAAGTCCTTCATCGACGGGTTTGCGGATACAACCAAATCAAAATGCAGCCAAACCACCTAGACAAAACTGCATTCATCACCCCATGGGGAACCTTTTGCTACACTATCATGCCATTTGGTCTCAAGAACGCTGGGGCTACCTACTAGAGGGATGCCACAACCATCATGCACGATCTAATTCACAAAGAAGTTGAGGTCTATGTCGATGATATGATTATCAAATCCTAAACTAGAGAGGGTCATATTCCCGCTCTCCAAAAGTTTTTCGAATGACTGCGACAGTATCATATGAGACTTAATTCGCATAAATGCATCTTCGGCGTTACAAAGGGAAAACTCTTGATATTCATGGTCAGTAAGAAGGGGATAGAAGCAGATCCCGCTAAGCTGAAAGCCATACTTGAGATGCCACCTCCCCTAACAGAGAAAGAAGTCTGAGGTTTCCTTGGGAAATTACAATACAGCAGCCGGTTCATCAGCCAGTTAACCTCCATCTGTGAACCTATTTTCAAAATCCTCTGAAAGGATTCAACCAAGGTTAGGAACGAGGCCTTCCAAGAAGCTTTTGACCAAATCAAACAATATTTGACCCAAATCCCGGTACTCATGCCACCACAGCCTGGTCTCCCCTTGCTCCTATACCTAACCATAACAGACACTGGAGCTGGGGATTTACTAGCCCAGTGCCTTGAAGACTCCCGCAAAGAAAGAACCATCTATTATGTCAGTCGCAAATTGGTCGGGTATAAGGTTAACTACACCGCTTTGGAAAAGGTATGTGTCGCACTTGTCTGGGTCACCCAAAATTTGTGGCACTACATGCTCCCCTTTTCCATCAAACTTGTATCCCAAATGGACCCCATCAAATACCTGCTTGAGAAACCTTCTTTATCTAGCTGAATGGCCCGATGGCTGATGCTCCTAGCCGAGTTTGATATCGTATACGTCATGCAAAAAGCCATGAAAGGAAGAGCCATCTCTAACTATCTCGCTGATTACACCGTAGAAGAAGCCGGTGTCTGGATCTCTGAATTCCCAGATGAAAACATCCTTTGCACTGCTCAATACAATCTCCGATGGAAAATGTTCTTTGACGACACTGCCACCAAGAAAGGATATGGCATTGGGATACTTCTGATCGCCCTAGATGATTCCCACACTCTCATCGCCATCAAGTTAGATTTCCCTTGCACCAACAACATGACTGAATACGGCATGCACGGTAGGCCTCAAGGTTGCTCTAAAGAAAGGTATCCAATACCTAGACGTCTACGGGGATTCCTCCCTCATCATCAGTCAAGTGCTCAAAAAATAGAGAGTCAAGGATGAGAAACTCCAACCCTTCCATGACCACTTAGAAGAACGAGTCTCCCAATTCTAGGATATCACCTTCCATTACCTACCCCGATCAAAGAATAACCTAGCCGATGCTCTTGCTACCTTGGCCTCCATGGTCAATATTCTTGAAGGAATAACTATGACCCCCTTCCTAGTTCAAAAGCAATACAAACCAACCCACTGTTACCACAATGAGCTCGTCACCATAGAAGATCCTGAGCTAGCCAACTGTTGGTACTATGATATATGGCGCCTCTTCAATCATGGTAGGTATCCCGAGGATTCCAACAAGAAAGATCGAGCAACCCTCTGAATACTAGCCGCCCAGTACATCATCTATCACAAAGCACTGCTCAAAAAGAACTTCGATGGAACTCATCTGCACTGCATCGAAGGGGCTGACATTGAAAAAATAATGCAGAAAATCCACGGCGAGGAATGCGGACCCCAAATGAACGGTCACATGCTTGCCAAAAAGATCATCCAATAAGGTTATTACTAAACCACTATGACCCAAGATTGCACCGCTTATGTCCGAAGATGCCTCAAATGCCAATAATTCTCTAACCTTCAGCATCTCCCTCCGCGCGAATTATACAACATAACCTCTCCCTGGCTGTTCTCCACTTGGGGCATAGACATCATAGGGAAGGTTACACCAAAGGATTCCAATGGGAATGAGTTCATCCTAGTTGCCATTGATTACTTCACCAAATGGGTCGAAGCTGAGTCATACGCAGTGCTGAACGCCAAGAAAGTGGCCAAATTCATCAAGAAAAACATCATCTGCCGGTATGGGGTCCTGTATGAGTTAGTGTCTTTGAGGCAGAAGACACAGAAGTGATCAACAATGTGGGATTCAGAGACACAAATCTTCTCCCTATCGACCTCAGACCAACGATGCAGTTGAAGCCGCCAATAAGAACCTCAAAGCCATCATTAGCAAGATTACCGAAAGTTGTCGGGATTGGACCGACCAGATCCCATATGCCCTCTAGGGCTATCGAACCTCAATTCAAACCTCAACTGGGGCTACCCCTTACTCTCTGGTTTACGGTATGGAAGCAGTCCTACCCGTGGAGCTATAAATACCCTCATTACGCATCATGCTTGAAAGTGAGGTCAGTGAAGAAGACTGGTGCCAAAGACGTCTTGACGAGCTGACCATCCTAGTAAAAAGAAGACTAACATCACTATACCACATATAAGGGTACCATCACCGAATAGCGCATTCATTCAATAAGAGAGTCAAGGGCCATGGTGTCCGAGAAGGGGACCTGGGCCTTAAATAAATAGTAGAGCCCATCTCGAACCCTATAGGGGAATTCAAGCCCAATTGGAGCGGCCCCTACATTGTTAAGAAGATCTTGTCCGGTGGTGCCTCCATGCTCACTGACTTAGATGGGTAAGAGATGGCCCGTCCAGTCAACCTGGACCATCTCAAAAAGTTCTACCCCTAGTCCAAAATCTCGGCGCTCTACGACTCTTCTTATCCCCCTTCTATTAAAAAAAACTTTTCTTTTCCCCTTACCTAGAACTACGTGGGCCTGATCCTCTACAAAAATCATTTTTAAACAAATTAAAAAATTTCAAAAACCCCAGAGGTACGTAGGCAGCTCATACACCTTACATGATCACGGCCCGATCTTTTTCACAAAATACTATTCTTTTCTTATCTCCGAGAATGACAGTCAATTCCAACATATATTTGAAAAAAAGGATTATGTATGCCTTAATGATTGGTGTAGATAATTTAAACAACACAAAACTCATCAAAGGCACAGCTGGATGATCAGAAACTTGTTTATCTCCTTAATAAGAAATTACGGTACAAATTACATAAGAAAAGGAACGGATAACTCCCTTCCCCTTACCCTCTTAAAAAAGCCAAATAAAATCCCCACATTTATCCCCCATAATAAACTCTCCAGCAGTCCTACCCACAGCTACCAGAGGACCCTGCTCCGTCATCATCATCTGCATCCTGGAGTCCCCAAGTTTTCCCTGCCTGAACAGAGTGTCGCAGGCACTCCATGGATCGATAGGCTCGAACCAGCTTTGAAAAGATCATAAAACCTCCTTCCATGGTGTCAAAAGAAACAAACCACTTATGTCCAGTCTCCACTGCCAACATCTTGCAAACTACTTTCCTCCACAGCCACTTCATATAATCCCCAGGGATATGCCAAACTCTCCTAACAGACTGAGAGAGATGGGTCAACGGACGTGATTCTCCCACAGAGAGCCAAGCCGCATGTGCAGACGCTCAGTCAAATCCTCTACCAAAAAGAAATTTAGTGTCCAAGGTGGCACAATCTGTGCCCAGCCAAATTGGCGCAAAAGCCACCACGGGAAATAAAAAGAGGTCTTCCTGAGGCCGACCAGTCGCACATATGAGTATTATCCAAGCTCCATAACAGGCAGTAACTTTCCCCACCAAGGCACTCACTAGTACACATTCTGAGCCCAATTCTCCACAAGCCAATTCTCCCAACTCTCAATATCCAGGCCAACATGGAAAAAGTGACAGGAAAAGAAGTTGGGTACAACCGACAAAGGATATTCTGGAAGAGTCACCAGGCGGAGTCTTTCAGATAACCACATGAATAGCATCACGGGCTACCCCGCAGGAAGTCAGAACGACCTTCTCGCCAGGAATCCAGACCATTCAGGGTCTCCGCCAATATCACCGCCATAGGATTGCAACGGTATGACATCCATGAGGTAATGGCTGCAAGTTACGAATCCACCAACAGTTTCCCAGTCACCAGTAGTAATTTTGAAACCAAGCCTAGAGCAATGGCTCCAGCGTATCCAGCATCACTAGCTTCCTACAAATGTATGAACTGCAACACCGTCGGGAGGGAAATCATAACTCCAGCAACCAGTGATCTAGCCACCGAAGGCGAAATGCGAAGAAGCCCAGCCAGCAAATCCCTGGGAGAATGGGAAAATTCAGGCAAAGCCGTAGCAACACTGGAATTTATGCCCAGTATGGCAGAATATTCCTCGTAGGTAGGACAAACTTCATCCAACCCAAAGCGGAAGACATGGTCTTCGGGGTACCAGAATTGTACCGCCGCCATCAGCATGTTCCACTCAATGGACCGATTGCGCCACAAAGAGACTCGATGCATGTTGAAAGCATCGTAGTCAATATTATAAGAGCACATCGCTTCCAAGGCTTCGAGGTAATTTGCAAACTCAATGCTACCAGGGAGAGCCATCTTGCAAGACTAAAAAATAGTAGACAAGTGAAGGTGTGCTGGAAACACTCCACCCTTCCCCTTTTTATACTTGAGAACCCTCACAAAAGACACAAACCCTGCAAAAATCGGAGGGAATCCTACCCCACAAAGTACAAGAAGCTGAAGAGGGAACTAATTAAATCTTTGAATTGATGGGACTGGACTTGAGTGCCGATAGGCTGGACAAGGGTCTTGCCGATCGGCAACCCCCCATTTTTGGAAATTTTCCTTTTTCCTCTTTTGTTAAAATTCTGAAGACTAAAAAATAAATTAATGTTCTCAACAGAATTTCAAAAATCCTTTTCCACCCTTATATAATTTCCCATGTTTCTCCAAAATCCCAAAAATATCTCTTTTTACGGTCTCAGCAGCAAAGTAAAAGGCACATGTGCATACATTCATCATTAACAAAGGATAATAAAATCTCCATTTGCATTGTATATATATATATATATATATATATTATTTTGTGTTACATCAAATTTTGCAGGAAATAAAAGAAAAGTAAAAAACAATGGGACTCAGCTCGAACCCACATCCTCTCTCTCTCTCACCTACCCTTCACCCCTCTCTCTAAGAGCTTCCACCCCTACGACGCGCTCTCTTCCCCCTACGACGAGACGACGCACCACCGCTACCCGAGACAGAGTCCTCCCCGGATGAAGTAGAAGGTACCAAATAAGAAGGAACCGGGACCGTATCCTGAATATGGGCAGTCGTCGAAGATATCCAGTCTCTAATATCCCTCAGCCAAGTGGTCGATACCCGAACTTGCTGCAGAGAAAAAGGCCAAAATCAGTATCAAAGAAGAATCAAAACAGAAAAAGAACCAAAAAAGAGTGAGAAGTTATACCTCAGTACGAAGAACCTCCTCTGTCAAACCTAAATCCCTCGGATCCATCACATGAGGACGGTGCAACATAGTCACCATCCCTCCATCAGTTCGCCGAATATTTTACGAAGGAGTGTGCAATCGCATGAAAGGAACTTCTGAAGACGTCATCGTCGCTAGACCACCACCGCTGTGGGAGGACCCAACTACCCGACTCGAACCCGTAGGAGGGAAAGGCAAGGAATCATATATGCTGGGCGCCATCAACCAGCTCGTCACAAAGTCCATATAGTCATACAGCGTTGCTGTATCAGTATACAATAAGTAGGACTCACCTATCATCGCCGCGATCCTCGCATCCTCCTGCAGCAATCCCTACCCCGTCATGGACATAGGAGGTTGTGCGGGTGGCACCACCACCTCCTCCTCAGCAATCTGCCAAACCATTCTCTCCCCGAGATACCAATAATGGCCAAACTCATGAGCAAGTAAGCGTCGTATCTGCGCATTCACCCTGGTCACCCTCGTATCCTGAATAGTTGTCCCCAAAGGGTAAAAGGCCACCTGAAAATCCCTGAGCAAGCATAAGTCAATACAGAATCAGAACATTCCAAAACTAATACCAAAAAGGAAAGAGGCTTACCCTACCACTGGTCAGGTCATTCAAGAGTTGATGCACCGCCTCCAGAGAGAGAGATCCCTTCGACTGACGATTGACCTTCCGCCATCGATACAATCGGAAAAAGTCCCCAATAGTATCATCCTTCAGAGCGATAAGCGGGGTATTACACCCAATGACCTCATAGAACCACGTCTACCAAAGACAGGAGTTTACAAGAAAAAAAAGAGACGCATAAAGAAAATGCGAATGCATGAAAGGAAAATGTGCAAAATTAAAAGATACCTCAAAGAGATACGTGGCTCCAGTAAAAGTTATCGGTAAAATCGGATGAATGCATCCAAATAAAAATAGAGGGTCACCAAAGTCAGGCTCCCCTAATCATAGAGAGGGATGTTCTAAAACATCCTCAAGAACGGCAAGAACCACAAATGGACGATGTCTTCACTCGACGCCACCATAAAGCCTCCCAGCACCAATAAGATGAACAATCGGGCCATCTTCCTCACCTGTAGCCCATCCTCCACATCAACCACTCTACTCAGTAAAATATCCTTCAGCAAGGACAATCGTATGGAATCCCCAAAAACTATCCTCCCTACATCACCGAGCACCGCCCTCACTGCCTCCGGCCTCACCCATAAAAAGCGATCCACCTCTATCTGCTCCCCATCGTAATCCAGCCCCAGCAGCTTCTGCACGTCTATGGGAGTCACGGTCATCTCCCCGAAATCAAAATGGAAGGTGTGGGTAGTATCGCACCATCTCTCCCCCAAAGCGCACAGGACCGCTGTCGACCAAGGCGTCTCATCGAGCGCAGACGCCAACCTCCCAAAACCCACTGATGATACCACCCAATGCACCACAGGTGGAAGATGCTCCCAGACATCCTTAAGCCCTGCCATCCCACGGGAACGCATGTTCTTCAAAGAGATATCAGATTGTCAAAAGGTGAAACCTTGTCAAAATTCAAGGAAGAAAGAAAAAATCACCAAAAAGAGAAGAATGCCAAAAGTTAAATTACTTACATAACCGCCAGGGTTCACCACCCTCGAGGAGCGATGACGTGACGGCTCTCATAGCAAAGTTCGCTCATCCGTAACCAGATCGAATGCATCAAAGGAGTTATCACTCCACAAAGAAAGAGGCGTCCTGTCCCTCCACTCCACGTTCGCCCAGTCATCAATAGTCAACCATTCCCTATGCGCCGCAGTGCTCACAAAGGCGGTCATTTCTTAGAGATCAGAATGCTAGAATGATTTGCGGAGGAAAATCGTAGAGAGAAAGAAAGTAAAAAGTTGTGAAAAATGAAGGGAATTCGCCCCCTTTATATAGGATGCTAAGCGTCATGCCGATCGGCCTCGACCCCCCACCCACCGATCGGCACTATCTCCTTACCTTCCCGAGGCAATCCAAAAGTTCATGCCACTGCCGAATGGCACCCCCTGCACCATGCCGACCGGCACCCTCTTGAAATTTCGTACAAAAATTCTCAGAAGATACCAGAAAGCCCTGGAAAATCCTCGGAAAATTACTAAAAATCCTAGGAAGGATTTAGAACATTTTCACCAAGAAAATTTCGCACTCCCTCAAGCAAAACTCTCAAAAAACCAAGTCAAACTCCTCCCAGCGACGTCCCCGGAGGATCTATAAAGGTCTCAAACCTCCTCGAGCAACACATCCAATACCTCGACCACCTAACCACTTCCCCAGTGAAGTTTACGTCATCAAACCCGCCTCTCCTCCGCAGATCACAAACACTTCCCCGGCAATCAGCTCCCCGACTCAAAACAACATCATGAGGAAATTTCCCCAGCGGAACTCCAGAAATCCATTTTCAAAGTCTTCAAAGGACACTCTAATTTTTCCCCAGATCATTCCCCAGCGGAACCCAAAATCCAATCTTCATCCTCTCTTAGGTCAGAATTGACCTCGGTCTTGGATAGTCACCATAGTTAGGTCAGAATTGACCTCGGTCCTCGGTCATCACCTCTCTTAGGTCAAAACTGACCTCGGACTTAGATCGTCACCATAAGCCCGTAGAATTGGCTTTGACCCGTAGAATTGGTCACCCTCATCTTCAAGCCCTCAGAATTGGCTTTGACCCGCAGAATTGGTCACCTCATCCTTAAGCCCTCAGAATTGGCTTCGACCCGCAGAATTGGTCACCTCATCCTTAAGCCCTCAGAATTGGCTTTGACTTGCAAAATTGGTCATCTCAACTTAAGCCCTCAGAATTGGCTTCGACCCACAGAATTGGTCACCTCTACATAAGCCCGTAGAATTGACTTTGACCCGCAGAATTGGTCACCTCTACATAAGCCCTCAGAATTGGCTTCGACCCGCAGAATTGGTCATCTCAACTTAATCTCACAGAATTAGCTTCGACCCGCAGAATTGGTCACCTCTACATAAGCCCTCAGAATTGGCTTCAACCCGCAGAATTGGTCATCTCCACTTAAGCCCTCAGAATTGGCTTCGACCCGCAGAATTGGTCATCTCCACTTAAGCCCTCAGAATTGGCTTCGACCCGCAGAATTGGTCATCTCTACTTAAGACCGCAGAATTGGCTTCGACCCGCAGAATTGGTCATCTCAACATAAGCCCGCGAAATTGGCTTTGACCCGCAGAATTGGTCACCTCTACATAAGGTCGTAAAAATTGGCTCCGACCCGCAGAATCGGTCACCCTCATCTTCAATCCCGCAGAATTGGCTTCTACCCACAGAATTGGTTATCCCCAACACACTGTAACTCCCCGCCTAATTAAATACCGGGTGATCAGTCCTTTATTAAATTAACATCAAGGTGAACAGTTGGTTCATTCTCAGCATCACTGTCGTGAAATAATTATTACCAATATAAACACCCTAAATAATTAAGCTAAGTTTCAAAACAATTTAAAGTCTCATTTTTCCTTTCTTAAGTACCAATGTAAAAAAAAACATTTTTATTACCCAACAGTTAAGAATCACATAAATACTAAGGATGGAAATTAACACAAAATAATTAAACCATCTATATAATCCAAACCAAGTATAACAACCCTAAATGAAATCATCCTCACAATAGTTAACTCCCAAGGAGCATTGAATACCGAAAATATAAATGAACATAAATTTTTGACAAGATCTAAACGGAATAGGAAATCGGGTGACACATGCCCTAACTATGAAGATCTAAAGTAGGAACTGATTCAATGATGAAGTCGTCTAAAGCAAGGTCTTGCAACTCCCACATAAGCTGTAGAACGTCCAATCCAATGAACCTAAGCATGACGCCCCTGTGGCTGGGCACCTGTAACACATACATATATATACAATAGAGAAAGAAATGACAGAAAACGGGTCAGAGCCCGAGTGTAAAATAGTTTTAAAAATAGTTTAGCAAGTATTTAAAATGCTTACCGGCTAATATCATAACCATGTTAGTATGCGACACTCTCTTGAGAATCATCACCTCTCATCTAGTGTGCACTCTTACCGTACCTCTAAGACATCCTAGTTATAGTTCCCACGCTAACTAGATTAACCACATGTATCCATTCTTTATGGACCAAATTATTCCCACGTATTAACCTTATAATACATATAATGATGTTATAAACATAAATATATCCATTTAGATTCAACATGGATAAGTCCCTTATTAATTCAATTCAACTAAGTGTTATCATACATAACTATCTTACATTTCTACTTTAGTCACATAGTAGATATCATCACATGTATATATATATATTCACTATATTATATATATATACTATATTGCACCCCGAGACACAGCTGTGGTGCTGCATTACTCTGCTATCTTGTCCCAATACATCACGTCGCTGTATAGGGCACTATAGGTTCGGTAAAGATTCCTAGAACCACAAATATCAACACAAAAATTGGAGGCAAACATAGTTCTCATACCCACGGGTCACACACATACCTACGTTCCCATAGTCAGCGGACTTATCAACTCACCTATAAGTCTTTCATAGTCCTATGTTCTCGAGCGATAACTCAAAAATCCCATGGATTCATCAGGATATGACTTCCCTCACGCGCAAACCTCCCATCGATAGCAAGTAAGCTAGGTATGTCATACACAGATACATAATATATGCACAATCACAAGGTCATACATAAAAATATTCATATTTTCCAAATTAGGTTCACCCACGACCTATAATTATTGTCATTCGTGCTTAGCACAAATTTTACTTAATTATCTCGTATAACGGATTCATCTCTTTTATTCTCATTTATTATTTACTTCATTCTTACTTCTCATCTCTCGAAGTATTCTCTCTCACTAAGTATAATTATCAGTAGGTATACCCTCACTTACCTTCTAGTCTAAATCTTTCACGAGTCTCAATCTTCTAGTACACATACGCACAATTCCTAATGTATAAATAACTCCCCGTTAACCCACAATTTCATCTCATATTAATTTCACTCAAAGGAGTATACTTAGACCCTATTGGTCCTCTTCATAACTCATTATACTATATCAATGATGATTAAGGGTTCCTACGCATTTTAATCGGACTAAACAAAAAGGGGGGAAATATGCAGTTTTCCAGGAGGGGTCGATCGATCGAGGAAAGGGGGTCGATCGATTGATCAAGCAGTTCTTGCCCAGTTTTCTGCAATATTCAACCTATCCAAACCTCTATAATTTCATCCCAAACTCCCATCAAAGTAATACAAGTGTATAAGCAATGTACATAAACAAGTTCTAACGTAACAACATCAATAAATCCTCAACGAATCAATCAAAAAGGGGTTTAATCTCAAATCTCTTTATAAAACCAAATTTTGCATGAATGATCACCACCCTCTATTTTAATCAAGATTTTTTTCCCAAATATCATAATAAATTCATGGGTAATCCTCTGCATATGATCAAGATTTTAGACTACAGGGGTTCTCCCTACAACACATATAAATTCTCTTCCAAAATATATAATTCTCCCATTAAAACATATGATTTTCATTCCTAGACTAACATGGAAGGTATATTAACATGGAAATCAGCAAGATAGATACTTGCCTCGGATTCAAGGGTATGGTTTGTTGATGAGAAATATATGGTTGCGTTCCTCGTCGTGCGATCTACGTTTTGGCGGTGGTGGCGATGAAATCGGGTGAGTTCTAGGCCTTGGATTGCTTGGAAAACTCTTCACCATCTTCTCTAATCTCTTCACCTTCTTCTCTAATGGTTGGATTAGGTTTTGTGTTTGTTAACCCCAAGAGATAACTCTAAATGGCTAATAAATACTAAGAAAATTCGTGAGTTTAATTACCCAAAAATACAAAATGTCTAAAATACCCTCCTGGGGTGTCAATTAGGCCTAAAAATGCCCCGAAACCCAAACTAAACCCCCGAGTACACTATTCTGACTATCTCGACCCTTCCGGACACTTTGGCTCACTCAAAACGACTATACGGATGACTTATAATTTATTCACTTTAATAATAATAATTTAGTCCTGACACGACACAGGCGCGTCCCGAATTAAATTTTCATAATTGCCATTTTCTTCACTCGTGACAATTTTAATAAAATCAATCTCATATATTACTTTACTCATCTAGTAATATTCAACAAATTTACAATAATTACTAACTCACATCATACTAGTAAATAAAAAAATTAATTTCCGGATTAATATTAAATTAATACCTCAAATTAAATTTAATAAATCCCCAATTTTAAAAGCCATAAAAATATGGGGTATTACTCACACTCCTTAGGCCCTCAGAATCGGCCTCAACCCTCTGAATTGATTGTCTTCGCTCCCTTAGGTCCACAAAATTGGCATCGACCCTCTGAATTGGTCGGCTTCGCTCCCTTAGGTCCTCAGAATCGGCATCTACCCTCTGAATTGGTCATCCTCCTTCAAGCATCATGCGGTGTCTATTCGACGGCTATCATTTGTTCCAAACTCACCCATCGAGGGGCTCTGTAGACACCTCATTCTGTTACCCCATAAACTCTCCTTAGGTCCCTAGCACCTCCCTTCATCACTATAAACCCAGGTCATACCCTGAGTGCTGACCTAGAAGCCATCGGGCACTCCCAGGCTCCGTTTGACCAAAAGTCAAATTCTTCAGCTTGATAGAGACTAAATGAATCTTAGAAGGGAACTAAAACCCCTTTCCAACGGTTTGCTCCGTGCACGATTCCGATTTACGGTACGGACGAACGATCCATTTTCCCTGAGACTCAATTAAGACGCCACCGGGCGCTCCTGGGCTCTGTTTGACCTAGGTAAACACTTCAGCTCAACCAAGACTAAATAAATATTTGAAGGGAACTGAATACCCTTTCCAACGGTCTATCTCGTGCGCAATTCTGACTTACGGTACGGACGAAAGATCCATTTTACTCCGAAAGGTCACCGAATGCTTCCAGGGCTCGGTTGACCAAAGTCAACTCCTCGAACTAGATCAAACTCTTTGGAATGTCTAAGTACATCTCCTAACCTTTCTAACGATCAACCTCGTGCGCAATTCGGGCTTACCATGCGGACGAACGATCCGTTTGCGTCCGACGATTCCCCGTCTAATGGACTGACGAATGCTTCTGAGCCATATTTGACCCAAAGTCAACTCCCGGACCCGGGAGCAATCCAATGGAATTTCGAAGGTCTCTGAATTACCTTTCCAACGGTCCGCCCATGCACGATTCTGATCAACGGTTTGCATTCTGCAACCAAAAAGGCGTGAAAAATACTGCCAAACGGCAGGTCCCAAACACTGCCTATCGGCAATGTGCCTAAACGCACCTGTCGAACAGCATGAACAGGGCTATGTCGATCGGCAATGCCCTGGTCCTATAAAAAAGAGGCCTGACCTCACTTGCAAGAGGAGCCCAGATCTAATAGATATCACTCTCGGCAAACCCCGAAAACCTCTCTCGAAGTCAGCGTGATTTCCACACCCAAATCCCTTTCCCACCTTTTGTATGTGCACTACGTGATTTCCACACGGAAAACCTCTCTCGAAGTCAGCGTGAGCCCAGAATCCCCCAATTGGATTTATGGGATAAACCCCACCCCTCATTTTGTATGTGCACTACGTGGACTTTGATGCCTCTATAGGCTACGTAGGCATCTCGGGGTAAAACTTGAGACTCGAGTCCTAGTTTTACATTTTATCTCATTTTCTATCTTCTCTAACCTCCATTATCTTATATTATATTTTATCTATATATTCGTTCTTAGTAGCGTATTATTCTGCATACGTTATCGTTCCATCATAACGGTCAACGTAGGGATAATCGCGTAAATCCTATTTTCTAATATTATTTTTAAACCTTCCTATGGATGACTCGCTTTATCTCTTCCATGGTATAAGTCGATGATTCCTATCTCCACTATATATACACATGCACACACATCACGGGGAAAATAAAAGGAAAATAGTAAAAACCCATGAGAGACCGAAAGGGCGAAATGGGTACCTAACACCTTCCCATTTCGTAACTTAGCCTCCGCACCCTTTTTGAATCATTTTGGTTTCTTATGCACCAGTATGTCTTTGGATGTTGTCCTTCGGGATGGCTTCCCCTTTTTTTTATCTGTTTTGATTAAAATAGATTGGTGACTCTAATCTCTCTACATTTACCACCTCACCTCAAATGACGCCGGCCGAAGCGCTCTTGAGAGGGATGCGCAGGACCCGAGATCCTCCCTCATGCTCATTCGCCCCCGCGGTGAGGATTGGGAATGTCCACAGATGAGATCTCTCGAATGGAAACTTATCATACCCAGGCTTTGAAGGCAAAGGATGATAGCCTTCAATACAAGGTTGATGTTATTGTTAGGGCTGCTATGGAAGATGCTTCAGAGACGATCATTTAGGAGTATTAATCCTCGAATGAGTTTATTATCTTCATCCTTGAGTATCTGGAGAGGGGCATTAAGGCAACTAGCTGATGGGCTGCCATGAAATAGGCTAGCTCTGGAAGTCTATCAGCTAAGGACTTTATTGGTGTCGGCTTTGAGAATCCTCAGCTTGCTCAAGCCTTGCAGTAGGTTGAGGAGGGTGGTCCAGCTGAGACCATCCGGCTAGAGGTTACTGAGACTGATGATAGCACTCATGATGATGAGGTTGAAGTTACCAATCCAAACCCTCCGCAAACAAACCCTGCTGCTGATGGATCAACCGGAGCCAAGGGACAGGTTGAGCTCTGAGCGTCTCACCTTCATGTCTAAAATTTTAGTGAAGCTTTTATGTTACCCCTTCTTTGTATGAACTATAACCTATTCTTTTCAAATGGTGTAATCATTATGCTTCAGATGAATGAAATTACACTTTCTTTACTTGTTGGTTTGCTATTCTACGTGTACGATGTTTCACTTATCCACCATATCATAAAAATTGAATTATGGGAATAAAAGCAAGTAGCAACAGACATTTATAATTAAAGGTCTGAGATCACCAAGTTAATAGTGTTTCACCTCATAATTTCACCAAATGAATGATGTTGAAGGTCTGAGGTCACCAAGTTAATGATGTTTTACCTCATAATTTCACCAAACGAATGATGTTAAAGGTCTGAGGTCACCAAGTTAATGATGTTTCACCTCATAATTTCACCAAATGAATGATGTTAAAGGTCTGAGGTCACTAAGTTAATGATGTTTCACCTCATAATTTCACCAAATGAATGATGTTAAAGGTCTGAGGTCACCAAGTTAATGTTGTTTCACCTCATATTTCACCAAATTAATGATGTTAAAGGTCTTAGGTAACTAAGTTATTGATGTTTCACCTCATAATTTCACCAAATGAATGATGTTAAAGGTCTGAGGTCACCAAGTTAATGTTGTTAAATACATATACATTGAAACAAAAGCATCAACACAACATTGATATTTTCTCATTAACATTATCTGTATAAGTTGATACATGTATTACAAAAAGATAAAATAATTGCAACATCATAAGTAATATTTTTTCAAGTGGTCGCGCATTCCAAGGGTTGGATAAAGGCTCTCCTTCAAGATTCTCTAGCCGATAGGTACCTGGTACAACATCATCAATTACCATATAAAGATCATGCTAATTGGGGAGGAGCTTATTGGTTTTTTTCCACGTCTTCTTCAGGACTAGGTCTCCCATAGCTATCGGTCTTGACTTTACCCTCTGATTATAGAATCTCACAGTTCTCTGCTAATAGGCTACCTGTCTTATCTTTGCATCCTCTCTTCTTTTGTCAATCAAATCAAGATCAAGTCTTCTCTTTTCCCCATTCCTCTTAGGGTCTTATGTCTGAACTCTATGAGTGGGAAGCCCTATCTCTATTGGAATGACAACCTCTGAGCCATGGGCTAACATTAATGGAGTTTCCCCTGTGGGTGTCCTCACTGTCGTCCTGTAAGCCCAAAGCACGGCATATACCTCTTCTATCCATCTTCCTTTTGCCTTTTCCAACTTATTTTTTATACCATCATGGATTATTCAATTTGTGACCTCAGTCTGACCATTTTCCTGGTGGGTCAGCTAGGGGAAGAGAAGAGCTGCTTGATCCTTACTCTTTCACAGTACTTCTCCAAGGAAACATTCTTAAATTGGATTTATCTGAGATGAGGGTGTTTGGAAGGCCATATCTGTATATAATTCTCTTCCAGATGAACTAGAAAGTCTTATGCTTAGTGATTGTGATCATTGGCTCGGCCTCTACCCATTTGGAGAAATAATCAATTGCCACCATTAAGTACCGATAGTTATTTACAGCCCTTGGCAAGGGTCCTACCAAATCAATGCCCCATACTATAAATGACCAAGGGGAGCTGATAGAAGTCAGAGGTTGGTGAGACTGATGGGGGATGGGGGAGAACCTTTGGCACTTATCATATTTCTTTACATAGGCAGTTGCATCTTTGGCCAAGGTTTTCCACCAGTACCCTTGAGTGATTATCCTTTTAGCCAATGACCTTCCTCCAATGTGGCTTGAACAAGAGCCCGTGTGCATATCTTGCAAGATGTATGGAACCTCTGAAGGATGAGCGCATCTGAGAAGAGGGAGTAGGAATCCCTTCTTATACAGGACATCTCCCACAATGGAGAATTTAGCAGCTCTGAACCTCAGCTTTCTGCTTTCTAACTTTGACTCTGGTTGTTCTCCCTCTCTGATGTATCTGATAAGAGGATCCATCCATGAGGCTTCCATACTCAGATATAAGCAAGGTCTAGCAACCTCTTCCTCTTCAATGGTCGGCTTGAGCATAATCTCAACTGGTACTATTCTCCTTATGTTTGTTCTTGTTGCTGAGGTCAGCCCCATGAGTGCATCAGCTCGACTATTATCTAGCTGAGTTATCCTCTTCATCTTTACTTCCTTGAATCTTTCTAGAATAGATCTCACCCTCTTTAGATATTTGGCCATCCTTTCATTTTTGGCTTCGTATACCCCCAGGATTTGGTTCACGACCAATCTTAACTCTCTGTGGCCTAGGAGTTGGCTAAAACTAAGGGATTTTGCTAAAGAGACCTGCTATTAATGCCTCATACTCTGACTCATTGTTGGAGGCTTTAAAGTTGAACCTCGGTGCATACTAAATATATGTACCATCTGGTGGAAACACTATCAGCCCTACTGCACTTCCATTTTCACAGGACGACCCATCAATGAAGAGGTTCTAGATGGTTTCATTTGAAGGGAAGCTACCCACTGATAGGTTCCCCTGCTTGAAGAGGTATCTCTCTTCTTTATTCTCAACTACCCTTTATCTGACAATACTTATCTCAGCCTCATTTAAGTTCGGCTAATGTTCCTTTCCACTGGCTCATTTACAACCTCAAGACCGTTCCCAACCTCGGCCTCATCCCAGGTAAACTCAGTCACAAAATCTGTGAGATCTTGTCCCTTGATGGCAACCCCAGGTTGATAAATAATATCATACTCCTCCAACTCAATTGCCCAGGTCATTAGCCTTCCTGACTTCTCAGGCTTATGGAGGACCTACCTAATTGGGGAATCAGTGAGGACGACCATGGAGTGGGCCTAAAAGTATGGTTTCATTTTCCTAAAAGCATATATCAAAGCATAGGCTAACTTTTCCATACGAGGGTACTTCTGCTCAGACCCTTGGAGTGCCTTAATATTGAAGTACACTTGTCTCTTCACTCCATCCTTTTCTCCTACTATTGTAGCACTAATGGATGACTCTCAGATAGCTAAATATACATACAGTTTCTCACCCTGAATTGGCCGAGATAGGGGTAGAGGGCATCCGAAGCAGGACTTAAGATCTTTAAAAGCTTTATTACTTTCATCATTCCATTCCAAGGCTTTTCTAAGAACTTTGAAAAAAGGAAGACATTTATTTGTAGCTCTAAAGACGAACCTGTTAACTGCAGCCACTCGTCCGGTTAGCCTCTGAAAGTGTTTCATGGTTTCGGGTGTATTTATTTCCATCAAAGCCTTGATCTTCTCAGGGTTAGCCTCTATTACACTTTGGTTGACGATGAAGCCTAAAAACTTTCTAGCTTTAACCCCAAAGACACATTTGGTTAGGTTGAGCTTCATTTTGTATTTGTCCATGGTATCAAAAGTTCTTTTGAGGTCGCCACATGAGTGTCGGCCCTCGGACTCTTCCTCAGCATGTCATCAATGTAGACTTCCATGGTTTTGCCTATATTTTCTTCAAACATCTTATTTATAAGATGTTGGTAAGTAGCCAATGCATTCTTCAGTCCGAATGGCATGACCTTGTAGCAATAAGTCCTCTTGTCTGTAATGAATGTTGTCATCTCTGAGTTAGACGAGTCCATGAAGATCTTATTATACCTGGAATATGCATCCATGAATGTCATAAGCTCATGTCCTGCTGTGGCATACACCATCTTATCTATACGAGGCAGGGGAAAACTATCCTTTGGGAAAGACTTGTTCAAATCGATGAAGTCTACACACATCCTCCACTTCCCATTAGCTTTAGGCTCTATAACAGCATGAGACATCCACTCAGGGTATATAAGTTCTCTAATAAACTCAGCCTCTTTAAGATTTTGAACCTCTTCTCTGATGACTCCATACTTCTCTCTTGACTATATCCTTATTATGTGCTTAATAGGCTTGGCATCCTCTATAACATTGAGTTTATGACACATAGTCTCAGGATCAATACCTGGCATGTCTTCATTGCTCCAAGCAAAGATACTCTGTCTCTTTCTTAACAGCTCCACTAGCTCCTCCTTGATCTTAGGCCTTAGGGCTTTGCCTACTTGGATGGCATTTTTCGGCTCGTCCTCATTGAGGATGGTGGATTCTACCTCCTCCGCAGCCTCTCCCTTTTTTAACATTATTTCATCTTTGGGATCAAAGGTGTCTATGTTGTAAGTGGTTGTTGCCCTCTTATAAGTGAAAAGTGCGACTGTGTGATAATTGATTAAATTAAATTCGCAAGTTTCCAATCAACCTTTATTCAATTCAGCCCCTAAACATGCATCTAAGGTGCGTGTGTCAACCCATAAATAAATAAAGCATGTGACACAAAAATATGCTGAGACACAGATTTTAGGAAAAAAAACCTCTCGGGTAAAACCTTTATTTCACAATGAATATATAAATCGCAACTTACAATGACATAGAGAAATCTGCAATGGATCAACATGCAGCCAACCCACAAAGGTACGCAGTCTTAAACTCAGCAAGAGAATACACGCAGCACCCTCCAAGGACTCGTAGCCCAAACTTTAGCAAAGAATCTTCACGCAGCAAGATCCTTAATGACACGCAGTCATACGGTGTAGAGACGCACTCATTAAAGATGAACAAAAGAAAGATGTTCTTGAACACCAAAACAATTCACTAAAGCATATGGGAGTTTTGTGAATTGAAAAAAAAAAGGATTAAAACCCCAAAGGAAGAAGCCAAAAAAGGATTTTTCTTTCGCAGTATTTCTGTTCGTCAAAACGATGTGACTTCTAAATGAAAACGTTACCAAATAATGAGTTTTTATAGAAAAAACACGTCGCCTCAAAAATAGAGCTCATTCGAACGAGATCATCATGTCTCTCGAACAAAGGACATTTGTTGTTCGAACGAGATCGCGCGACATGCTATCTCGCGCGAACGATATGCTATCTCGCGCGAACGATATGCTATCTCGCGCGAACGATATGCTATGTCGCTCGAACGACTGTTGCGAAAAAATTATTATTTTAATGTCCGCTTCAACACTTAGAAAAAATACTCATTTTCAAATTTTGACAAAAAAGTTCTCTCCAACACTTAGAAAATATTTTATAAAAATATCCTAAAAGCTCTGAGTGCAAAGTAAAGGTATTTAAAACATAACCTTACTAAAGTAAACTTCGTGGAGCCTTTTTGATAAAGAACATGATTAATTCGGATCCATCTTTGATGTAGATTGCTCTTGAATGATCTTCGGCGGTGTATCGGTATATGACATAATAAATTGATAACGGACTTATACAAATATGTCCTTACAATAAGCTTCTCTTTCTTCTGCAGTGTTGAAGTAGCATTCAAATGCCGATGTTTGGTCACCTTGAACTACCCCTACTCTATAGAGAGTCAGGAATTTTAGCATCTGGTGGACCGTTGAAGGCATGACCTCAAATTCCTTAAGGGCCACTCGTCCCATGATGAGGTTGTAGGCTGAGAAGACATTTTTATCCATTTCATACATTTCATACATTCCCAATGGATGGTCCTTCTCCCCGCTGAAGCCAATCAAGGGGTGATGATAAGGGATAAGCCTTGCTCGGCTAAGACCCAATCTCTTGAAATAGGGCCAAAACATAACATCAGCACAACTGCCCCCATCCACAAGGATCCTTTGAACTTCACACCCATGCACCCTTATGATGATGAATAGAGGGTCATCATAGGGGGCTAAGATACCCTTGAAATCAAGTCGCGAGAAGCCGACTACGAAGGTGTCCATGTCCACCTTCTTTCTTTTCTCATGTTTAACCTCTGTTGAAGCCAAGTTAATAACCTTGGCTTTAGTCACGACTTTCGCCTCTGCCATATGAGCCTTGCTATTAGATACCTCTAAGCCACCCCTGCTAGTCCCCCTCAGATAGTGCTCACACCAAAAGAGATCAGGTTGACTCTCTTTATTGGGACATTATCATCCTTTGGTGGGAGGTCAGGGTCGTCGTCATCATCATCGAAGGCATCATCTTTCCTGGTAGGAATGTCTTCCTGGCATTTATCATTTATTTTATTTTTGGGTCGGCTCGGCCATTCTTTGAAGCTCTTATATCTGCATACTTTCTCAGCTTTCCAGACTTCATCATTTTTTTAATCTCGTCCTTCAGGGAAAAAAAATTCAGTTAGTTGGTCGTGATCTTGATGGAACTCGCACCACAAATTCTTGTTTCTCTTATATGGAGTAACCCTCAACTTCTCTGGCCATCTCAGAGACCTTTCATTCTTTATCTCGTTGAGTATGTGCTCACAACTCACAGTTAAAGGAGTATAGTCTGCAAACTTATCGTTCGTAGCCCTCTTCTTTCCATCCTTTTTCTTCTGGAACTTCCCACTGCTACTTCCATTCTCATCCTCATATTTCACAGCCATTTCTTCCTCTGCGTTCATTGCCTTTTCAACTGTTCCCAATAGCTTGGCCATAGACTTAGGAGGGTCTTTAGCAAGCTTCCAGAGTATCTTTCCCTTCTGAAGTCTTCCAATGAGGGTTGTTATGGCTATACTCTCTTCATAGTCCTCTACCTCTAACTTTTCCTTATTTAACCTCACGATATAGTCTTTGAGTCTTTCATTCTTCCCTTGATTTAAATAAAATAAATTGGTCATCTTCTTCTGAGGTCTTATCCCAAAACATAAATTATGAATGAATCGCTCGGCCAATTGTTTAAAGTTTTCTATAGAATTCTTAGGAAGATAGGTAAACCACACGTGTGCTACCCCAGTCAGAGTGCTAGAGAAAGCTTGGCACCTCATCTCATAAGGTATGGAGTAGATGTCCATTATAGACAGGTATGTCCTAATATGGTTGGTTGGGTTAGTACTTCCATCGTACTTGGGTGATACCACTAGAGGTTTGAATTTGGTCGAGGTTGGAAAAATGACAATCCTTGCCACAAAGGGAGAACCCTTTGAGTACCCCCTCTGTAAGGGGTCTCGACTTTTTACGAGATCTCAAATCTTGTTTTCGAGACTTTGGATAGAGTCATTCCAGGGCTTAACAACATCGGCCTGGCCGAGGTTATCCCCAGCCACCTCCAAAGGGTGAATCGAGGGTTCCCTAGCTGTAGCAGAACGTCGGCTATTGACCTCCCCCTAACCACCATCATGGCCAAATGGGGGTCAGCCATGATGCGGCCGATAGTCGCCACCCTCTCTTCTGGAGCCAGAAAGACTTCTTGACCTCGATAGCCTTTCCCTTAGGTCATTAACTGGGTCAAGCCTTTCAAAGGCTAACCCTCTACTTAATCAATAGAACAACGAACCTCTTTGTCGAGCATCGCAATCTCATCTTTCACCCTGACCTCGACTCTGCTGAATAGGTCGTACAGTGTTGTTTCAGATCTCATACTGCTCCCATAGTTCGCTAGAGCATCCTCGGCCTCTATATCATCATACCTATCCTCTGGGCAAGGGTTTCCTTGCCTCCCCAGGTGCAAATGCCTAGGGTCAGCAACGTCCCACCTCCGTTGAGGAGGAGGTAGGTCTTTTGGTGGTGCCTAGGGTGGTCCCCTGGGCTCATGTTGTCCCTAATCAACTACTGGAGTAATCATCTTCGGTGAGACCCCAGGTGGTCTCATCATCATGTCCTGGCTTAGCTTGGCAAATTGTTCATGCATTACTTGTTGAGTAGCGTCTATGGACTTCAAGGCTACCGCCACCTCATCCATCTCGGAGTGTGGTGGCGCTTGGCTGGAACTGGGCCCTTCAACACCAGATGGTGGAGGTAGTAACTCTGGTGCCATATAAAAAGACTAAAGATCTTGTAATGGAAAATACTAGAGAGATTGAGACCTTAAAGGACCTCTTTAAATGGTGAAACATCTCCACACAGGGGGGAGCGTCGATTCACCACCAGAGTCTCGGGTGAGGTCAGGCAACAAAGGAGGAAGTGATGAATCCTCTCGTTCTCACAGACGGCGCCAAAATGATGATGCTATAAATAGCACCACCAGATGAGGTGTTTATAAGCTCAAGATAGCAATAACAATGACAGCACAAGAGTAAATATCTAATAGAAGAGGATGAGGATAAGAGGATATACACTAGTATATAAGTGGTTCAGCCAATCTGGACTACGTCCACTATGAGTGTGTGAGTAAATTTCACTAGAATGAGGGCGCTAATGGCCTGTGATACAATCTCTCACTTTCTCTCTCTACTGTGTATACAAATCGAGCTTTGGCTAGGGTTACAATTGTTGATCATTTTTATTTATAGTGCTTGGGGTGTAGTGTACCCCCAAGCATGTCATGAGCATGTGTGTGCTGAATACACTAATCACATATGGACACCTGGTTGTGCCACATGTAAGGAATGATGACCAAATATTCCCTCACGTAAGGAGGATGATTTAGTTATAACTGCTTTGATCACATGTTCCAAGTTTTTCATGTGCTTGCATGTGCTCGAACTTGTGACATCATTTGATGGAACCTAGGCCCAGTCGAGTACGATGTTGGGCGATAGTTTCTTTTTCCTGCCAATCATAAGCATGACCTCAGCCTGGGCGACTGGCCGAGGTTAGGTATGAGGTAGGATCTAGTGCCAGCTGAAGCAGAGTACGATGTTGGCAATACATTGATCTCATAAGATGCTGTTGACCTCGGTTGCTAGCCAGCCGAGGTTGGTCAATGAGGAGTCGACCTTGTATAAGACGACCTTTCTGACGGCTGCTGTGAGCTTCCTGACGACTCGGCTATGAGGCCAGCCGAGGTTGGTGACTCTAAGTACGAGGGTACACTTTGGGCTTATCAAACATTATTAGTCGTTATGGAGTTCCCTAATAGTTGTTATAAGAAAATGGGATCTATTTCAAAACTGAGGTCACATAACTAATTGAAGAGTACGAAATCCAATGACACAAGTCCTCTCCTTACCGACCACAAACCAATTGGGCTATCGAAATCGCCGATAGAAGCCTCAATACCCTTATCATCAAGATGATTGAAAGTTTCAGGATGTAGGTTGTGAATTAAAAGTGTTTTAGAACACTAAACAAAGAAGAACTTTTGTAAAAAGATATGCAGAAAAGAATATTATAAAACTATTAGAAAATCTTAACACAAAACAGGTATTTATAAGACGTTCACAAATTTTAAGAAGAAAAACTTGTTTAAATGAAATTCAAGTCTTGTTCGAACAAAAAAGGCAAGTTGTTTTAACAAAATACAATCCCGTTTGAACGAAACACCAATCAGGTTTGAACCAGCTTCAAATGACCTTCTAATGAGTCAAAATAGTATGCCCTTAACTGATGCTCGTTATATAAAAGTACGAACGACCCTTCAAATGAAAACCAATCCCATTTGAACGATATTTCCATCTCGTTTGAACGAGGTTTTAAAATCAAAAATATTTTTCCTTGAAAAATAAAATTCCCTGTTCATTTTTTGATAAAAGTAAATCAACTCAAGAATAAATTCTATGAAATAATTTAAACTCTAAATTACTTTATACCATTATGGGATGTCGGGAAGTCTTCAAACTTAGAGATGCTCAAGTTCGGTTTGTCATGCCTGAAGATTTGTAACGGGATATGCCAAACTAGCCTAAATTATAAAAAGGCATATACTATAAAAAATATTAGAAAAACTGTTCTTACAAACTCCCCCTTCGGATATTCCGGTACAAAACAAACAAACATACCCGAACACCAAATTAAAATCCAAAATTTTCTATGATAAAAATCCTAACATCCATCCTGACCCTAGAATGGAATGGCATAAGTCTCTTTGTCTTCAAACTTCTTTTCTTCCCTTCCACAAAATTTGTCTTCATCCATGTGTCTTGAATTCCACTTTAAGTACCTACACATATGAGACAAAAACATATACCTCATGACGCATCGAGTTTGAAATTAAAATAAAACTTATAAATAAATTATCATCCATAAATCAAACTCATTGAATCTCACTTTTTAATTTTCTCTCCCCTTTGTTTTTATCCGAAATAGACAAAGAAGAAGAAACATAGGCACGAAATATGAAGCATCACGTAGAAGATAAGATATCATCATAAAACAATATAAATCAAGCGTGTGTGATGATAATCTCAAAGGCAAACACAACTAACTATTTTTGAAATTTTTTAAATGTTTTTAAAAAAACACAAGTTTCACTAATACAACATACAATACCATATATAATATATGCAAAATATGTCAAAGAAAATCTAGCACAAGTATATAGGTATAAACAACCTCAAAACATGACACAAGTCACATAAGCTTTACACACTAGCATAGTATCGATGTGTCTAAACATATGGGATGGAATGAATGGGTGTGAAATAGACACAAATGAATTGTAACCTAAACACTCAAAGATGTTCAAGAAGTTTTAATTGTTCGCAAAACTTTATCAAACTAATCTTTAGCCTTAAGTGACAAATAAAGTTGAACTTAATGAGCAAAACAAGCACAATGCACACAAGCTTAGATTATTGATGATTTTACAAATTAATTGCGTCATGATAAAATAAGCATATTAAGACTCATTGTGCAAACACGTTGATCTTCAACTAAACTCCCTCAAAAGATGAACTTATATCAAAAAAAAATCTCTTATTTATACTTTTGAAGTTATTTCTTTTGAATGATCAAACAAACAAATTATGTTGGACCCCTTTTGGCAAATTTTGTGTTTGTATTTCCTTAATTTTTCTTGGGCTCTTTTCGGCAGAGGATTTTAAGCTACGTCAACCGGTCTTTCGCAGTCCTTTCCCATATTCATTCATATATTTTTTCTATAATGAAAATCTCTCAAGAGAAGTGGTTCTTAAATGCACAAATCCCCATAGTCACATGAATATGTAGATAACAAGATTGATGGGAGAACATCACACTAAGCTTAAATATACATAGCGTTTGTGGAGGCATATGCAAAGTCGAATCCATAAAGAAAATCAAGTTCGAAACAACTTCATAAACATAGTTAAGATCAATAAAAGTATCTAAAGTACTAACTAACTGTCCTAGCCATATGAAAATTACATAGTGAATTGGATTCAAACACACCAATATGCCACACCAAATGTGAATCTTTTTGTATTTTTCAAAAGTTTTATCAAAATAAAATCTTTTTGTATTTGTCAAATACGTCTCAATTAAAAGAAATATATAATACAAAATATACACATGTCATAACACTAACAATATATATCATAAAGCACAACTAGACTATGACAAAGAAAATCATGCAAGCAATCATCCATAAGATATAGCATGTGCAAGCATGCGAAAATCAACAAGTCTATACTCTAGCTCCTCCAAAATGGATTTCTTAACACAAATAGGTGTATACTTAATGCATAGAGTTTTGGGAACCAAAGTAAAACTAGACTTAACCTTCCTAGAACCTCTTCCAAGATCATAACAAAATGCTCTAAGGTGACCTTTCCTACCACAATGCGAACATGAGTAAACTCGAGGAATATTACCTATGGGTTAGCCTTTTCTAATGTCCTTGGATGTGGTTGACCCTCTAAAATAAACAACGGTCCTGGCCTTGACACTTGAAGCATTAGAAATATGTGATCCAGTACCATTATTATTAACACTACTGTGTCTTTAAAATCATCTTTTAACTTCAAAATTTAGGCTCAAGCAAAGAATTAGACTCTTACAATTTTAGGAACTCTTTCTTCATATGTTCAATCATTCAAATAAGGTTATCTCACTCCCCCTCAATGTGAGAAAACTTATCCCTAAGTGTTTTCTCACGTTCCTTAAAATCATTAATCAAAACATTATACTTAATAACACATACATTAATCCTAAAAAATTTCAAGTCTTTTAATTCTTTCTCTAAAACTAGGACTCTATCATCACTCTCTTTCTTGGAGAATTCTAATATTTTAAAATCTCGGTCCATGTCCGCAAGTTTCTCATGAAATAAATCTCTTTGATTTTGAACAGTTTGCAAAATATCCATAGCGAATTTAAAACAAAAATTTTCTTTTTCAAAAATCTCAATTCTTTTAGCAAACTTCAAATTCAAACGATTTAAGTCGTCAAAACTATGGGACTCCGTCGAGAGAAAAACTAACCATCCCAAAAGCTTTCAATAAGGATCTAACATGATAAATTAATGCAACCCGCTCTAATACCAATTTGTAAAGGCATTAAGAATGCTTTGACACCACTTAGAGAGAGTGGAAGGCACTACTACCACTATGAGAATGCGAAAACAAAAGTTTTCGGCAAGGATGGTCACAAACAAAGATTTCAAATTTTAACTTAATCGATTTTATCTTTTTCTTATTACCCAAAACATACATCTACATGTTTAAATAGATAAATCAAATCAAGCATTAAACAAAGGGAAAGTTTTAGGGAAAAAAGATCGCTAGGGTAAAACCTTTATTTAACACTTGAAAAAATACTACAAGACAGTCGACTTACAGACTACTTAATAATGGCCACAAGGATAACGCGTTAATCTAGGTAAACTTTAAAGAACAACAAGGATCCTCGCAAGAATCACATGACCACAGTCCTCCTTCAGCCTCGGCCTTCATCTTCAGCAGTGAGTTCCGTCAGGTATCATAAGTCATCCATGGAGATGCCTTCTCCACAAAGGTGTATATAAGGATACAAAACTTTCGACGGTTTAAACAAAATCACAAGAAATATTATTGAGATGTACTTTTTGGATTAAAAAGTGTTTTAGAACACTAAAGAAAGAAGAAATTTCGCAAAGATATGCGAAAATGAATTTGGGAAAAGTCTTAAAAAATCTGAACACGAAACTTAAATTTATAAGACGTTCATAAATTTTTAGGCGACGGACTCGTTTCAACAAAATTAAAGTCTCATTCGAATGGAAAAGGCAAGTCGTTTGAAGGAAATAAAATCTCATTTGAACGAAACACCAATCTCGTTTAAACTAGCTTCAAATGACTTTCTGAAGAGTCAAAACAGTATGCCATCGATTGATGCTCGTTAGATAAAACTACGAATGAATCTTCAAACATAAACCCAATCTCGTTGGAACGAGGTTTTAACATCAAAAATATTTTTCTTTTAAAAATAAAAAGTCATGTTCATTTTTTATAAAAATAAATAATCTCAAAAATGAATTATGTGAAATATTTAAACTCTAAATTGGTTTTTACCTTTATGGGATGTCGGGAAATTTTCAAACTTGGAGATGCTCGAGTTCGGTTTGTCATGACAGTACATGACGATTTCTAACGGGATATGCCAAACTAGCCTAAATTATAAAAAGACCTATACTATGAACAATATTAGAAAAATTGTTCTTACAGCACCCCTATTTCCAAACGATTCTACTTCTTTTTTTGCATATATCATTCCAAAATAAAGAGTGACCTTTGTAAAAAAAATTAACCTATTTGGATTTTTTGAGTATTTCTTCTATTTATTCTATCTTATCATGGCAACAAATAAAACCTCAACAAAAAATAAAGTGCATGTAGACTAGGTCATTTAATCCAAGATAAATAAAAAAAAACATGAAAAGTTCATCTTATTAATACTTACCATAATGGTTAAATTTTTCTAGGTACAAAGAAATAAAGAGAAGTAAAAAAAGAAAGGAAACAACCATGATAAACGGGGCATAGCGCGAACCTCCAAAATAACTTCAACCAACTACTAAACCATCGTATCAAGTACCTCGATGGATGCGATTCCCTTGTCAACTAGTTGTAGATCCTCCAATACCGGAACCAAATATCTCCTCATATATGTCCGGTGGTAGCATGAAAGACTTGGTTGATTTCCTAATGTAGTCAGACGCAAAAACCATCCAAATGTTTCGCGGCTAGGATGTCGATACACTAAAAGTATACAAAAGAACTAATCCCCCAAAAAGTAAACAAGTTAGTAGTAAAAGAACGAAAGTCAAAAGCAAAAATTTTAAAAAGAGAAACAAGTCATACATCTCTCGGAGAATGTCCCCAGGAAGACCCGTAAAATCACCTATATCCACCTGAGGACGAGGAGGCACTTAGACCACATCCCCACCACCTACCCGAATATGGTAGGAAGGGATGGAAATGTTCTGAAAATTGACCTCATTCGTTGTCGTTGCACCATCTCTCGTGCTATAAGTTGACACCTTCGGCACATTGGTACCTCTCCCTGAACCCACTGTTGGTGGAGGCATACCCTCCACATCATAAATGGATGATGGCATCAATCAACTGGTCACGAAGTCTATATAATCGAACCCTGTCGTGATGTTCGTATAGAGCATATAAGGTTATCCCTCCACCGCCATCACCCTCACCTCGTCAGACATCTTCTTCACCCGCCTTATGAACTTTGGGGGAACTAATGACGGGACCCCAACCTCACCCTATATCATATGTCTCACAACCCTCCCCCCAAAGTACCAAACGTACCAGAACTCATGTACCAATAGCCTCCGTATATAGGCATGCAAACCTGTAATCCTTGCAGCCCACAAAGACAAACGCCAAGGGTATAATGTCACTTATTTCTTAAAAAAAGGTTATTCACCTACTAAGTGCAAATAAAGTATTAAATCGATAAAAAATATGGAAACCAAAGCCTAACGTTGCCTTTCATCCAGGCGTTCAATATTGCCCGCACATCATTCAAAACCATGGGTTGGTTCGATCTCTTGTTCGAATTCCTCCACTTGTACATCCTTGAGAAATTCCTCGCCTCGCTTGCCTTCAAGGATATCAATCCATCATTGTGCCCAATCACCTCATGGAACCACTTCCGTAGAAAACAATACAAGATGTCAAAAAAAAAATTTTTTTTTTTAGAAGAGGGACGGAACCACTAAACATATTAGATCAAGAAGAGAGAATGGCCCTCTCTAGGGGGACTTTTACAAGCGATCGACTAATTTAATATAGAAAATAAAGGAGGGTTTATAACTAACCCAACAATACAGTGAACATCTTAAAAGATGTAGGCCTGATTTTTAGAGTGTGCTTTAAGGTGACAAAACATTTTTTTCTTTCAAAAACCTTTTTCCAAATTTAACACGCACCAAGTTTATGAATCAATTTTACTTAAGCCCAATTTTATCTTGTTTAATACTAAACATGCATCTAGGTGATTAAAGCAACTAAAATAAGTAAAGTTCACAAAAGCAACGCAGGATGTATGAGGAAACCACTAAAGTAAAAATCTCGGACGGCTCAAGCCAAACAATCACTATGAAACGATTTTACAAAGGAAGACAGACCGACCTATACAATGACTCGATCCCCCACAAGTCTTCACGCTCTTCTTCTCTTTAACCACTCCTTCATAGTGCCTACAAAAAAAATCCTTCTACGATACTCGTCCACAGCTCGCGCGCCCACAAGTGCCTCGGTGTCCACTGGTGTAGCTTGGCAACCATCTACGAATCGAAATGCGGCCTTCACCGTTTTGTCACCAAAAACACAACGAATTAAAGTGTTCAAACGGATGAAAAATATCCAGATGGTGAAAATAAGATCTCTATAGAAAATATGTATGAAAGCTCGGATCTTTAAACATTAAGGAAGGAGTTGGACTATGAAAACCTTAGAAAACTTATGCAGAAAAATGAAACTATTTATTATGTATTTTAATTCAGCATACCTTAAAAATTCTGAGAGAAAAGTGCCTTAAATAAAAAAACTTAAGTCGGCAAGTCGTTCTAATGAGATCCCCATGTCATTCTAACAACTGTGAGATGTCGTTCGAATGACATCACATGTCATTGGAACCACTTAAACCAAAGTCAGTGTTTCATATGACACTAAACATCAAATAACCTCTGAATAAATTATTTAAAACTAATTTTAGAATGTTTTAATGAAATTTCCATCCTTTAAAACTCTTTTCGAACTCCATAAATATAGTGAGTTCATACCAAAGAGATATTAGGATTGCAGTCTGAATGAAGATGTGAAACAAGCATTAATAAAACTCGACATGATATATCTTAAAATCTTGGATGTTACGCCTTTTAAACAAACACGACATAGTCTATGTGGGAATCGTGACCATATAAAAATCTATCTATGACTCAAACAAGTTTTGTTCCGGAAATAAGTCAATTACATACAAATAAACTCAATTGGAAATTTTGTCCTTACAAATCTCCCCCTTCGACTATTTCGGGACAAAACCAAAAAAGTGAAATGCCTAAGTCGGGCCGTCAATTCGTATCACACCTAAATCCCATCCCATAAAACCCAAAATCAAAAATTACAGGACAAGGACTAGTATATGCAGGTCCAGCAAGCATCAAATGTCTGAATTTGATTTAGTTGCAAAATCTCGAATCACTGAAGCATACCTACACATATGAAATAGACAAATACCCAGTGAAGTATGGAGGAACAAATGTTATAAATATACCAAAATGTAAAACAAACCATTTATTAAACATGCGAGTAAAACATGACCAATATGTGCAACACAACATGATACCAATAAAATATAAACATATATATGATCAGAAACATGATATCAATTTGCGATGCAACAAGAAAAAATTAGCTCATTAACCAAAATACTCCCCCTACATCACATACTCTCTCCCCCTTTTTGTCTCGAATAAATAATAAGTGAAAAAGATAAACAAACATCATCATATCTAGAATGAAATAATCAATGAAGCATATCTAAATAAACATGGAAATTCCATCTAATAATAATCACAAAGTACCAAATCGTAGCTAGAAAATAGTCACAAAGAATTAATCATCAATCTAAGCACAGGTGTAACTAAATGAATCAATGCAGTATAAACATCAATAAGAACTATCGATTGCACGTAAATTGTCCAAAAGAACCCAAAAGTACCAAAATATAATTAAATTGTCATAAATACGAATCAGGTACTGAAACGGAATTAGGGCTCAAAAATTCAGGCAGGGTCGTTCGAATGACTATGCCATGTCGTTTGAACAACAGAGGCATGTCGTTTGAACGAGGTCATAAATGACTAAAGACAGTAAGGTCTCATTTTAAGCACCTATCTAACTACCCTAAAAATGACCCATCTAATGACCATATCTGACAAAAAAAATACTTCGAAACTCGTGTCATTAGTATCAGACTTCGAACGACTAGAACATGTCATTCGAATGACGTCCATAAGTCCTTCAAACGACTTAAAATAATTTTTTATTCCAACTCAAAAAATGGCAAAGTTTTGTCCAGTGAAAAATTTTCACGAAAATAGGTACTGGAAATACAAAACAGTAGCAAAACAAACTCAAAACAGAACATAAAAACAAGTATGAGTTTCATGCTAACATAGTATCAATGTGCTAAAACATGGATATGGAATGAATGGGTGTGAACTACAACAAATGAATCATAATATGAACACATCTAAACAATCAAAAAGATCAAATTGATAGCAAAATGTCATCAAACTTAGTTTTAGCCATATGTGACAATAAATAAATTAAGTTAAATGAACTAAACAACCATCATGCACACAAATCTAGAATTTTGACAATTCGACAAACAATAGCATCATGATATGATTTTTTAACATAGAGATTCATGGTGCAAACCTGTTTATTTTTCCATCCAAACTCCCTCATATATATTTTCCTTTTTCAAGTTCTTTTGAGGTTTCTATTTTTCTCAACTTAGAGAAATCCTATTGGCCCCATTTTGGCATATGATTCTTTTTATTGCCTTAATTTTTTCTTCGTCTTTTTTAAACGGTGGCTTTCATGACGAGTTTATTATACTCTCGCAGCCCTTGCCCATGAACACTCATCATTTTTCATATAAGCAATATCAATCCTCACGAAATTCTTACAGGCACACCGCCTCTTAATTCTAATTACGCATAGATGAAAAAATTGAGATAAGAACGTCTCACCAAACTCAAATATGCATGAGATGTCAAACATTTATACAAACTCGTGCATGTGTGCAATGATGGCATATATACAAAGTCAAATCTAAATGCATATTAATTTCGAAATAGCCCCATTAGGAGAATGGTTAAGACCATTCAACGCATCAACAATTATGACCAAATGTCCTAGCCACATGGATAATGAAATGATGGGGGTCCAAGCACACCAATATGTCATATCAAACATGAAAACTCAAGACACATAAATAAATCAAAAATATTTTTGTGTTTTTCAAAAAACTTTATCAATATAAAATCTTTTTGTATTTTTCGAAAATATTTAAAACCAAGAATCTTTTCGTATTTTCAAAAAAATTTATCAAAAAAAATCTTTTTGTATTTTTCAAATAAGACTCAAATAAAAGAAAAACATAATACAAAGAGATAGATATGTCATAAGACTAGCAAGATATATATCATGAAGAAAAGAATAGTGTATGACAAACATGGCTAACACAATCATCCATCAGAAAATAGCATGTGAAACATCGTGTGCTAGCATGTGAGAATCAACCAACAATGCATTTAGCATCTCCAAAATAGATTTCCTAACCCTTACAGGTATATACCTAATAAAACGGGTTTTGGGAACTAATGGGACACTATGTTTAAACTTCCTAGGCTCTTATTTAAGATCATAGCAAAAACGCCTAAGGTGACCTTTCGTACCACAATGTGAACATGTGTAAACATGACAAGGAACGGGACCTTTAGGTTAACCTTTTCTAACACCCCTGAATGTGGTTGATTGGGATTTAACATTAAAAGCACTAGAACAAGATACACCACTACCATCACTACTTGAATCTCTTAAAATATTTTTCAACTTCAAAATTTTGGACTCCATAAAAGAATTAGACTCCTCAAATTTTAGGGACTCCTTCTCTCGTTACTTAAATTCATCAATCAAAACATTTTATTCAACGACATAAACCCTAGAGTTCTCAGAGTCCTCTAACTTTTGTTCAAAAATAAGGACTCTATTCTCACTCTCTTCCTTGACCAATTTCAAAGAATTATATTTATCATACAAAGCCAAAAACTTCTCACGGATGATATCTCTTTGAGTTTGAAATGTTTGCAAATACTCAATCATAAGTTTAAAATGAGAATTTTCTTCTTCAAGAATTTCAATACGTTTTGCAAACTTCAAATTCAAAAGATTTAATTCGTCAAAACCAAGAGTGATAAACAAATACATCTACCAAATACCACAAAATAAGGATCTACACAAAAAAATAAATGCAACCCACTCTGATACCAATTTGTAGGCCCCTTTTCATAGTGTGCTTTATGGTGACAAAATATTTTTTTTATTTTCAAAACCTTTTTCCAAATTTAACACTCATCAAGTTTATGAACCAATTTCACTTAAGCCCAATTTTATCTTGTTTAATCCTAAACTTGCATCTAGGTGATTAAAGAAAGTAAAACAAGTAAAGTTCACAAAAGTAACACCGGATGTACGAGAAAACCACTAAGGGAAAAACCTCGGACAGCCCAAGCTAAACAATCACTATAATACAGTTTTATAAAGGAAGACAGACAGACTTACACAGACTTGATCCCCATAAGTCATCACGCTCTTATTCTCTTTAACCGCTCATCCACAATGTCACGCGCAAATTCTTCTACAATACTCGTCCACAACACACGCATCCAATAGTCTCTCAATGTCCACCTATGTCGCTTGGCAATCGTCTACGATTCAAAAGAAGGCCTTCACCATTTCATCACCGTAAAATCCAATGAACGAAATTGTTCAAATAGATGAACAAACACCAGATAGTGAAAACAAGATCTCTATAGCAAATATGTATGAAAACTCGGATCTTTAAGTACTAAGGATGGTCTTGGACTATGAAAACCTTAGAAAACTTATGCAGAAAATGAAACTGCTTATTTCGTATTTTGGTTCTGCACACCTTCAAAATTCTGAGAGAAAAGTGCCTTAAATAAAAAAAATTAAGTCATAAATTCATTCTAACGAGATCCCCATGTTGTTCGAACGACTATGAGATGTCGTTCGAACAACATCACATGTTGTTAGAACCACTTAAACCAAAGTTGGTGTTTCAAATGACTCTAAACATCAAATAAGCTCAGAATAAATGATTTTAAACTGATTTTAAAATGTTTTAATAAAGTTTCCATCATTTAAAACTCTTTACAAACTCCATAAACATAATGCGTACATACCTGAGAGATATTTGGTATGCAATCTGAATGAAAACGTGAAACGTGCATCAATAAAACTCAGCATGATATATTTTTTAAGTTTGGCCGCTACATCTTCTAAACAAACACGTCATAGACTATGCGGGAATCATGACAACATAAAAAATCTATTTATGACTCAAACAAGTTTTGTTTTGGAAATAAGTCAATTGCATACAAATAGACTCAATTGGAAATTTGTCCTTACAAAAGAACTTAGAGACTCGGGGGATTATAAATTACCTAAAAATACAAACAATGACTAAAGACAAATGTTACTAGAACTGGACAAAAATCATTAAAGATGCCTATAGACGTCTCATAGTAGGAAGACCCCATTTTTCAATTTCAATCAAACACTTCAAAAGATTAGGAAGGTCCTTATAGGTTTAAAAAAAAATAGATTCACCTCTAGAACTTGCAGGTTAGCAAAAAATTTTGTTACATAGTTATCTTCTCCGTAACAATGTAAAAAATTAATGTCCATCTCGGTGGCATAAGTTTTATCTAAATATTACCTTCAGAACATGTGTGGTTTCCATAAAAGTCTATCGACAACACCCATTGAAAGCATCAAAAGAAGCATATAGGAATACCAGCATAAATATCCCTTAGTCATACAGGTGGATCTCTCAGATGATCCTCAAGAAGGTAAGAAACCACAAGTGGACAACATCATCCTTATTGCCACTACAAACCCTCCTATTAAAACCAAAATAAATAAGCGGGCTGCTGCACAAGCTATAACTTATCAGTCTCATCGATTGGACTAGATAGTAAGGTGTACTTTAACATCGATATGCGGACAAAATATCCATATATAATCCTTCCGGTGTCTTCTAACGCATCCTAAACTAAAACTTTAGAAACACGTAAGGTCCAGTCTACCACATATGTTGACCCTCACACTCCAGCTCTATCAACTAATGAACATCCAAGGGCGTAATTGTTATCTCCCCAATACTTAAATGGAATGCATAGGTTGTATCCCACCATCTCTTGCCCAGAGAAGGCAGTACCATTGTATAACTCAACGTCTCATCCAAAGTCATCTCTAGAGGGCCAAACCGATTAGCCTCAACCATTAACTTCACCACTGGGGGGAAAATCAATAAATCCCTTTAGCATCCCAAGAATAAGAAGAAAAAGAAGACAGAACGAATGAAAATAAATATAAAGCACATATATAGCCATACAAGTTCTTACCCACGTAGAGCGGTGGTTCGTCGGCTCTCACAATAGAACCATATCCTCGTGAATGGGCTCAAAGCTATCATAGGCATTCTTACTCCCTAGTAACAATGCCTTGGCCTTACGTCATTCCAAACATTCCCAGTCATCAGTGGACAATCAAGTGTTGTCCGTTGTACCCTCCATGAGTTCTTCCAAAGAAATACACTTGAAACTGATTGCTAAAGATAGAAAAAAAAAGATTCACTTGAATGAAGGTGTGGAGAAATACAGAGGGTTGTCCCCTTTTTATAAAGAACTAGGGAGTATGTTGATCGTCAGTCCCCTAGACCTGCCTATCGGTAGTGACACTTCACCTCCCCCGAGAAGCCCATAAGTCCGTGCCCTATGCTGATAGGAATTCCTCTGACTATGCGTATCAGCAATCCCCTCAAAATTTCATCACAAGAATTCCAAAAAATCTAAAAAATAGTGTAGAAAATTCACAAAAACTTTAAGAAGATCCACCAAAGTCGGATGCATAAAGGCTCATAGAAAACTCATTGAAAATCATGAATCCACTTATAGAGCTATAATAACCTACATATCCCCCAATGGAACCAAAACCAATGTGCGCCAGAACTCACATCACCAATATACTCCCCAACGGAACCAAAATCAAAGTGCACCAGCACTCGCATCACCAATATACTCCCTAATGAAACCAAAATCAAAGTGTGCTAGAACTCATATTACCATCACCCTCCCCAGCAGAGTCAAAATTAAAAAAACTCTCCTTGTCACTAAATCTTTAGGTCCACATAATTGACCTGGGTTAACAAAAATTGACCTCAACCCTCTGAATCGATCATCTCAAATCCATAATTTAGCAGAATTAGCCTTGACCCTCTGAACCAATCATCTCAACTATTTAGGTTTGTATAATTAACCTTGGTCCACAGAATTGTCCTCGACCCTCTGAATCGGTCATCTCAAATCCTTAGGTCTACAAAATCAACCTCGATTCTCTAAATCGATCATCTCAACTCTTTAGGTCCACACAATAAACCTAGGCCAGGAATTGACCTCGACTCAGAATCAGTCATCTCAATTATTTAGGTCCACAAAATTAACCTAGGTCTGCAAAATCGATCTCAATCCTATAAATCGGTCAACTCAACTCTTTAGGTCTACACAATCTACCTCAACCCTTTAAATCGGACACCATCAAATCCCTAACAGGGACCTCGGCCATTCAAAACCCTTAAAAATAGATCAATTGTTTATTTTTTTACGACCTCCACTTCTTCCAAGCTCGCCCGTTAAGGGGATCTTTGGATACCCCATCCTCGTACCCTCTAAATACCTCCTTAGGTCCCTAACACTTCTCATCCCATCATAAGACCCAAGGTCCTACCCTAAACCCTGATCAATAGGCCATTGGGCGCTATCGAGCCTCATTTTACTATGTTCAACTCTTAAACTTGAGCAACACTCATTACACTCTCATAAGGATCTGAATCCTCTTTCCAACGGTACATACCATGCCCAAATTGGCATCACAGTTCACGCGTATTCAACCTTTTACTCCACACCCTAATACAAACGCCATTGGGCACTCCCGTGACACGTTTGAATTTGGTCAACTCTCTAGCTTCAGCAAAGCTCATTTCACTCTCAAAGGTCTCAGAATGACCTTTTCTAATGGTCCATACCATGCACGAATCGGCCTCATAGTTCACATGTACTCGCCTTTTTACTCTGAGAACCCTCGTCTAGAGGCCATATAATCACTTTTTACTGCAAGAACCCTTGTCTAGAGGCCATCGGGTGCTTTCGAGACCTATCTGAATTTGGAAAACTCTCGAACCTGGGATTAGCTTAATGGATTTTTATAGGAATCTGAATACGATTTCCAATGGTCCTGGACGTGAGCGATTCGAACTTATGACTTGCATTTTATGCCCATTTTTTTGAAAAATACCTTTTCAAACTGCCAATAGGCACCCGAGACCCCTACCTATAGGTATGGGTGTACTCACAATGCCATCAAGCCAGTGGTGTGCCTTTATATAGGTCAGGGACTATGCCGATCGGAATCCCATGAAATCCTAATTTTATGCTATTTAAGGAGGCCATGACCTCATTCCCAAAGCACCCTTTTCAGCAATTCGAAACATTCCCTCAAAATTAGTGCGTCATCATACCAAAAAATCCAATTTTCAAACGTTCCTTTCATATTTCTTACCTAACTTTCATACCACCTTTGTCTACTTACCTCACCCCTACTTCGCCACCATTCCACCACCATAAAATCAGCTTAATCTCCTTCAAAAATCATTAGAAAATTCCTCTAGGAGGTTTACTCCTACTCTTTTCTAATTCATTATTTAGTGTTGTTTACTTATTTTGTTTCCATTTTTGATATCTTTTAATGTTATTCTATTATCTCACGTTAATTAATATCCCTCTTTATTATTAGTATTCGCATAATATATTTTCATAAAATCAAAAGGATAAAAAGAGGGTTTACTTATAAACTCCAAAAGTAGAATTTCCTCACTTTTTCTACACTTGAGCACATTTTATTCAAAAATAATTAAAGAGGACTCCTAAATTTGAGTTTATGGGTTAAATCCCACCCTTATGATATGTAGAATTGCGTGAACTTTGACGCCTAATATGGCTACATAGGCGTCTCAAGTCATTATCGGGATTTGAGTCCTATTTCGTTCATTGCATTAATTTGTTTATATCTCATATGTAGTATTATTGTGCATATTCCCATGCCTACATATTAGTGTTCCAACCCGACATGCACATTAACTTTTTCATAGTGAACTGTGGTTCAGTGGCAACTAACATCATATTTTATATTATTATCCTTTTTTTCATATACTTCTTAGGATGACTCCTCTTCGTCCTCTCTATAACGTGAGTAGGATGATTCCTATGTCTCTCTTATTTTCACATCGCACACATTTTAAACATGAGTCACTTCTTGTAGAAAAAAGTAGAACATTATCATAGAGCATTAGAGTAAAAAAGGGCAGAATGGGTGCCTAACACCTTCCCATTCTGTAACTTATTAAAACCTCGATTCATGGTTTTGTATGCATCAGTTTGTCTTTTGATGTCGTTCTTTCAGAGACGGATACATTCTTTTTCCTGTTTTAAGAAAATTATCTGTGCCAGCCTGTATAGATCATGCAAGTGGATGAAAGAGGATTCCTAACCTCGAATCCCCACAGACGCAGAGAGAGAGAGAGAGAGAGAGAGAGAGATTTATCCATTTTTCCCTCCTAATTTAGGGCCATCCTGCACCGGAGGAATCACCGTTGATGGCCACATGTATTTAGTAAGTTTGATTGATTCAAAAAGTGTGAGTGATGAGAGTTCCTATAGAAATGAGTGTGTAAGAAAAATATCATTTGCAATTATAATAAATGAAAGTGAATGGAGATAAAGTTTAATTAGATAGAGTGGTGAGAAACAATAGAGCGAAAGCTTCAAGTGATAGGTCTTTGAGTAACTTGTCTTCGGTTAGTATCAAGAATTCACACACTTCAATCCAAAATTCACAAAAGGGGGGAGATGAGGAAGTTGATGACATTAAATAGGCTTTTTATGAACTCTATCAATAGTCCCTCAAACTTAAAAATTCTAACCACAAACATTTGATAAAATTGAAAGATTTTAAAAAAGAACGTGATTAGAAAGAAGAAAGATGTGAAAATGTTAAATTGAAGTGTTTTGAGATTAAAAATGCGGTTGATGATTTGACTAAGGAATGTGAGTCTTTGAATTCACATTTTAAAAGAAAAAGAAGAAATAGAACTTAAGAATTCAATGTTCAAAGTGGATTTTGAAAAAATGAAGCTTGAACTTGAGCATATAAAGGATTTGGAAATTAAAATAATGATAAAACACGCTCTCTTAATAGAGTTTATTGAGTCATTCTCAATTGGAACCTAACAATCATCAATTGGTTTCAATGATTTAAAATTGAAATAAAATATTGAAAAGTCAAAACTAAAAGTTAAAAGTTTGAATTATCAAAAGAAGGATAGGAACAGACTCTTATATTAAAAAAAAAGAAGGAGGTTGATCCTAAATTTGAATTTTTTAAAAATGAAATTGGTTGTTCATTTTGCGGTAAGATAAATCATGTTGTACGCTTTTGCTTTAAAAGAAAAAGACTCGGGAGAGTTGGTCAAACTCATAATAAGATAAGAAAGTGGTGAGATGGAATTAAAGGAATATTGTGAGCGGGAATGTTACATTTTGTACTTTTTGTCAAGTACATGGTCACTCAAATCAATCTTGTTGGTGCTTGAAGAATAGAAATCAAAAGTTCATTGGAAATAGGAAAAGCATGTACCAATGAGATCCCATTGATTAACTAAGAGGGAAAGTTTGAAATTTGATGAGACGAATTACATTTCTAGTGCAAAATATGAGTGAGACTAGACGTAATGAACCTAGATCTAGACCTAGACACTACACCCAAGTTCCAACCACTAGGCAAAAAAATCCAAGGAGGTATGAGAGATGGATACCCGTTTAGATAGAGGTTAGTCTATGAACGAACCTATAAAGAAGGTTTTTTATTCCAACGGTCCTAGTCATGCGTGAATCGGACTAACCATTTGAATTTTAAGGCCAAAGAACTTATTATGCCTCCCTATCATAAGCACACCTCACCTACCTCTAGGAAGGTTGTGGTTTTACGTGGCCACCAGGTTTGCCACACAGCTGGTAGAAAGGACATCTCATAGGATGACCGGAATCCCCTGGTGGAATCTTGGTCACTTATCCCTTTATGGATTCCTATTAAAAGAAAATCAAGCCCTACCATTTAGAAACCTCAGTCTCAAAACCACTAGGACAGTTTTCATTACATTATTCATAAAACATTTTGTTATACCACCCTCCACCTCACCATTTTCAACACTTAAAAATCAAATTTCAATCGTCCGAAAAATATAATTCAAATAGCTTTGATGGTTTAAATCCTTGTCATTCCATTTCAAATTAAGTATTATTTGATATACTTTGTTATTTCGAGAATATTCTGAATTAAATTTTGTTTTCTCTTATCACTAATTTAACTTTTTTATTATATACAGATTCAAACTTATTTTTATAAATGAAAAAAAAAACTAAAAACAAGGTTTATCCCACATATCCCAAATAAAATTTCGCTCGCATTTTCACACACTTTGACCACGATTCACACACTTCTTTTGTAAATGCAATAAGAAACTCTAATTTGGATTATTAGTTAGACTCGGCAATTTTTTCCTTACGAACTACATGAACTTTGATGCCATTTTTGGCTACATATGCATCCCGAAATTAGTTTTGGGTATCCAGTCCCCTTTACATGTTTTCTTTTATGTTCATATTTCACACTTTATTACTTCACCCATATGCTTAGCTGACTTCTATCATGTAGTTAGTTTTGTTATGTATATCACCTTTTATAGGTCCTATAACAAGCATGCTCACTATTCTATAGTAGCGGTATGATTCGGTGCATCACTCACATTATAGTCGTTTTCACTTATTTTACATATTTAGTTTAGCCTTTTGTGTCCATCACCTTTTGGAGGAGCCGTGACCTGCGTAATCACTTTTCTACAATGACTCTATGATCCAATGCATCACTCAAATTTTTATTTTTTTCACACTTTAATTATCTTATCTACTTAGAATGATACATTCTTATTTCTTTCATGATGTGAATACGATGATTTCACTCTTCACACACGCTCTGCACAGGTGACACGTTTTTATACTTTATACATATGTTCACACACTTCAGGAGAAGGGGATATTATGTTTCCTAATAGACACCAAAAGGGATAATACCTTCCCATTTAGTAACATAGTCTCCGAGCCTATATCTTATTTGGTTTTGCACGCACCAGTAGTCCTTTACGAGATCTCCAGGGAGATGGCAATTTCTTTTATCCGTTTAGAGTAAAATAGACTGGCGACTCTTATCTCTACACAATCACACATATTATAATTTCAATGATGTACATTTTATGTATTTTGGAGCAAGCGTTTTACGCGAAGGGGAATATTTTCTTAGGGACGGGACAGACATAGGAACAATGAATATAGAGAAATGCATTTAAATGTATAAATTCGAGAAATCCTCACCAAAACATGAACAATTATCCAAGTATGACTTTAAAGCATTCACATATAATGATTTTATCCAAAAAATCAATAATACTAATAAGGGTACCTACACACGCAATCCTAGGCATCCTAGCAAACTATCTCCTAGATAATAATGGGTGTTCCATCTCCTGGATCAATGAGAGTAACAAAATTAACCTCTCTCTTCACAAACTTATTTCATGGTACAATAAGTTTAACTCCCATTATTAGTGCATTACTAGTAAATTAATTAACATTCCTTAGCTTTCATCCCACATTCCTCATAGGATTCTTATGCCTACTCCTTGGAATATTATCAAATGGTATGTTTCTCCCTTTTACACTCATATCTACCTTGCACTAGGAAATACACTATCTTCACAAACTCACCAATTTAAACCCTAAGTTCACAATTCGGATCTCTATGGAATATTTACTTCCTATTATTCATAACACTAAGGTTTCTATCTCTCAAGAACCTACAAGCTTGGGTGTACACCCTGATATCCTAGCCCCCAGTACAAATGAATGAGCAGGATTGACAGTTCCGGGCCAACGATCATACTATATGGAAATATCGAGTTACTTAACAACTTCTATACGATGAGGAAGAAAAGGGGACGAGCCACAATGCATAAAGAGACACTGTCTCATAAGCCAATCTAAGGAAAAATATTGTTCCAATCAAGTATGTTCCACATCCAAGCCTCCAAAAAGAAATGTGGGAGCTACTCCATGAAAACCAAAGGGTCATGGTCAACCAGATACAATTCCATGATGTGTTATGGCCTTATATCTTGCAAAAAGTATAATTATCAACTTTCTTTTTCACAGTTCTCTTTGCCTCATAAGCTCTCGTCACAACTAATTTATTTTTCTTTCTTTTGAAGAAAAAATGGACAACATTATTCAATTTTCCACAAAATGAGCATCCATTACCCTTTTTCTCAAACTTGAATTTAGGATCAACTTCCTTCTGCTTCTTCAATACTTGATTTTGAAGTTCTATCTTTTCTTTTTCTTTCAAAATGGCCTCATTTTGGTTTTTCAAAGAATCTTATTCCTTTTTCAAAACATCAAAATCCTTTTTTAGTTATAAAAATTCCAAGTTGACACATTCAATATTTTCATCTTTGTTATCATATTCACTTTGGAAAGTTCTCATTTTATTCGAAAGTTTGATGTTTGACATTTGAAGTATTAAAGACTCTTGATAGATTTCATCAAAAGCTTCTTAAATCCCATCCACTTCATCATCACTATAATCAAGTGACCTAGGGATAGAGGTGTGTGAACCCTTGCTACTACATGATAAAGAATCACTAAGTAACTTATCACTAGAAACTTTAACTCTATTATTTCTCAAAAGACTCTCTAAGGACATTTTATTTCCATTAACCTTCTCGCTCTCATCTAGGCTTACCATGAAAGAGATAGCATTCCCACTTTCCTCACTAGTAGTGTTATCCTCACTCTCACTATCGGAGTCACTCCAACTAGCCTTATAGATCTTCTTCTTCTTATCCATGTCCTTATTTTTTTCCAGCCCCTCAAATGTACTGGGCACACGTTGATGTGGTGTCCTCACCTCCATGTCCATAAAAATGACCTTCATCCTTCACCTTGGACTTTTTTCTAACCACTCTTCTCTCCATAATTAACATTTTTAGAGGACTTATATGTCTTTAGCTCAAACTTTCTACCATTTTAGAAAAAAATATATGTTGTTATTGTAGAATTTTGCTAAATCTTTTTACAAAAAAAACATGCCCACTTCAACATTTTCTTTGGCCTTATCCTTACTTTTTTGAGACACACTCTCCTTTGATTCAACCATAAAATCCCGATCCTTCTTAGGTTTGATCTTGCCTACACTCTCATCTCAGTCATAAATTTGAGGTGAACTAAGTAACTCCTTTAAGATACATGTGTCGGTGTCCTTAATCTCATTTAGTATAGCTACTTTGGTACTAAACCTTAAAGCAACAGTCCTAAGAAAATTCTTAAGGACTTTATTCTCTTAAATTTTCTCATCGAGATAAAAAGAATCACCAATAACTTCGGTTAATCTCGTGTATTGGTCGTTATAACTCTCATCTTCACTCATTATCATGGATTATATTTGTTTCATAATGTCTATAACTTAGATCTATTAACACTTAAAGTGACCTCATGAGTCACATGTAAAATATCCCAAACCTCCTTAGCCAATTCACAATTTAGAATTTTTTGTGTATTCTTGAGTATTAATGGATGCGAACAAAGTCTATAAAGCAATGGAATTGTAGTTACAATCTACAAACTATGTATCGATCTATAGGAATCTTGGTTTTTTCACATTAACTCCGTCCTCTTATATCAGAAGATAGATCCAACCTTGTTCTATGCTCATCCACGCTCTTTCGTGTTTGTATTTCAAAGTCATTCTCATTTTCACCGCCTAAAATAACGTGGTCAATTAGTAGATCTACTATCACGATAATGATCCATTATAATCATAAAACAAACAACTACTCATGAACAAACTAGATCTATGAGTGATAAATAGAAAAAACACACAATAAAATCAATATCTAAACTCCTAGATATGAATGCAAAAAAGAAAAATTGCTCAATACCAATTGAGGATGTGTGTTATGCAATCAATTTTTTTAACTCAAAACAAACCTAAAGGGGGTGAATAGGTTTGATTGCAAGAGATAACAAATTTTTCGATAATTTCAAATTTTCTTTCAATTTTAAACGACCTGGAAAATTCTATAACTAGGTGATCTCATGAATAGCATGAATTAACAATTTAGTGATTAAAATTAGGCAAATTTAAGACAATTGGCTAGAAATAAAAACCTAAAGTCAATTTTAATAAATTACTCTATATCTAAGTGAAGTGTGTGACATAAGTGTGCGAGATAACATTCAACACATGAAAGTAATTCATAAGTCGAATTAATGAGGAAAAGATCTTGGGTGGACAAATTCGGAACATTTAACACGTGCAAGGAATTCAAAAGACAAAAATCCTCTACTAGATTCACCTCTCTCGTGTAATAGGAAATCCATCAACCTATCAAATTTCCCACAAAGTTCAATAATATGATCCCTAAGAGAAACTTGCCTCCTATATCCCATGAACTTATTGTTTCTCTCTCTCAAACACCTACAAGCTTGATTTGTGTGACCTTGTACCTTACCATAAGTACAAAAGGGTATATTTCGTCTCACAACATTCTTTCTTTCAACCCTTTTCTCATTCTTTCTCGAGCCTTTCTTTGCAAATCATGCCTTTTTGATTAACTTTTTCAAGTCTTTTTATTTTGAAACAAAAATGCACAATATGGTTTGATTTTTCTCAAAAAGTAAAACCATATCTCATTTTAACAATCTCGAATTTAGGTTCAGCCTTCTTCTTTTAAAGAATATGAGTTTGTACCTTATCCTCCTCTTGAGTGATTGAACTTTCAAAATTCACTTTTCTTTTCCTTTTTCTTCTCAAGCTTTGGGTCATTGAAACCTATCCTATGGTTGTTGCACTTTGATTGGGCATTTCTTAGTAAAATAATATCAAATATTTCGATTCTATCGTAAACTTTAATTTTTAATTATTTTGCATGTGTAATCTCAAACTTTAACTTTTCAAAATCATTTTTCAAAACCGTATTTTCAGGTGCAATCTCATTTTTCTCTTTCGAAAGTATTGCCTTTTTTTATCTCAAAGACTCTCATTGCTTTGACAAAACATGAACAACTTTCGTAAGTTCAAAACACTTTGAGTGAGCCTTTTTAATTTTTTCTTCTTTTTCACCAAGTTCATTTTGCAAAATTTTCATCTTGTTGAAAATTTCAATGTTTGATTCTTTAAGCTTTAGAAATTCTTGAAAAAGTTCATCATAAGCCTTATGAATGTTATTCGTTTCATTATCACTCTCATCTTGAGACTTGGGGATAGAAATGTGTGCATTTCGGTTCTACATGGCGAACAATCATTAAGTGTACTATTTCTAGAAGCTTTAGATCTATTATCGTTCACCACACTATCATATTTCTTCACTATAAATTCAAACTTACTCTCATTTTCTTTCAAAAATAAGGAATCGGTTTCCTTTGAATCATGCGAAGGATACTCACTTAACGAGTCAACTACAGAATAAGATGATTTGTTTTTCACACATTTAAGAGAGTCCAATTCATTTTCTAAAGACTTTAATCTCTTCTCAAGTTTAGGTTTAGCATTTTTACAAAGAATCATTTTTTCCTTAACTTTTTCAAATTCAAGAGTCAAATCATTTTTACTTTCATAAGCAAAGTTGAGGTTTTCTATATTAAGACTCAAAGAACTATTCTATTTTCTCAAATAATAATTATGTTCTCTTAAGGTATAAATATGTTGAAATAACTCACCCTTCTCATTTTCAAGCATTTTCAACTTTTCATTGCTAAGTTGACTATTCATTTCAAACTCTTTAATAGTTTCTTTTTCTTGTTCATGGAGTTTGACTTGATTAGACAATTTAACATTCTACTTTTTCATTTTGAGAAGTTGAGAATTTAACATTTTATTCTTTTAACTCAAAGATTTTACATTTTCAAGTTAATCAAAAGCAACATCCATAGATTTCGCATTATTCCGATAGTGAGATGATATCAAAACACACTTGTCAAATCTATATCTAAATTGATCTAAACATTCTCTTTATTCACAAGCATAAAATCTGAAGGAATGACACAATAAATACTATCCAAGTTAGTACAAGAAAATTTCATTATGCTCATAAAAACTAGATATATAACACTACAAACACACAAATAGCACAAGGATCAACTCAAGCACATTAATGCTATTCAAATGAGAATTTGGATCTTATGCCAATTGAAACTATTGTGTAAGTACTCAAAAATAACACTAGAGGGGGTGAATAGGTTTGATGGGAACTCATAACCATTTTTTTGATTTCAAACATTATTACTTGAACACTAAGGTTACTCAACAAAACCATTTGCCAAATTGACTTGATTAACTCACAGAACAATTATATTAGGTGAAACTAGAGGAGAAAACTAGATCTAACGCACCTAATATAATTTTAGTTCTATTCTTTAGGTTTAATTTATATATAAGTGATGTGTGTGATTGAATATGAGCATGAAAGTATAAATCATTCACAAACGTCCACAAGATGCATTCATGAGGAAAAAAATCCCACCTAGGGGTAAAAACCCTCGGCGCACTCCAACTTTCATTTTTACTTGAAAAAAAGATTTTACAAAAGAAATGAAGATATCTCTCACATAAGAACTCCTGTGTATCTATCTATGAACCTTGAAATTCTTCCCCGTAGCAAATGAAAACTCGCAACAAACTCCATGCCACGAATGAAGAAGTACACTATTTTCCTTGAAATCGTGCCACACTTCAATCTTTTCAAAAGAATGAAGTGGATCCTCTTTTTAGATCTAGGAGTGGATGATCATAATTTCAAATGTAGATTTATTTGAAATGAATAGGTTAAGTGAAAATATGAACCAAAATACTCGCAATTCTCTCTTGAAGGCATAGATCCACTATAGATCAAAGTTTTTACAATTTTAGAGGGAACGAGTGATATTGGAAAGAGAAGCAAAGGTAAATAGATCTCCACTTCAAAAATATTCTCAAGAGGATGTTTTATTTGTCAAGCTTTCATATCATAACAAAATGGAGGGAGATAGGCCTTTAAATGGATTTTTTTGTAAAATTTGGGTCGTCCGTGCAAATGGTAAGATCTGACCATTCGTAGGAAGAGTTCAGTATGGAAATTCAACTTTGGTCATACGCATGGGCAAAAAACATAATTGTGCACACGGTCTAAAATCATATCGTGTGAACCCCTCAAAAAATTGCTAATTTTGAAAATCCAATAACCCTGGACTAATTCCCAATAAGGTTTTTAAACCAATTTAAGATCTCTGACATTGTTTTAAAAAACTTTTAACACTTGTTTTATAAAGTCTTCACATATTTTTGAAAATATTTAGTGAATATGTGTGTGTTTAGACATAATCAATTAACAATTCACCAAAAGGATATATTCTTTAGCTTCAGCGTGAATTCATGGCAACGGAAGACTTTGAATGACCGGCAATGCATAATCTTTAATCTTCGATCTTCAAATTTCAAGGTTCATCTAACCTAAACTAGATTGTGTCTCACTCATATCTAGTCAAGATTATTTGACTTAATGGACTCAACAACGCAAATGTTTTGTCACATGAATACAGACAATTTATATAATAAAACAAGATTTATATTTTCAAAGACAAAGCTTACATTGAAACACAAGTTTTGATAAATAATGACAAGCACCCCCATTCGGTTGATTACATTACACCCCTTGAAAGCCCTCAAAATGGGACATACATTTTTAAGCAATTTTTTTTTATTTATAATAAGTATCTCGAATGTAATGTATACTCGTTAATTAAATGTGTTGGTTAAATTTATTGTTTCGGTTAAATGTGATATCTTAATTTAATCTAATAACATAGTTTATTGGATAATAACTAATTATAACGAACATTGAAAAATAAATTCGCATGGAAAATAAAAGTTAACTTCACATTTGTTTAGATTAACCTAAAAATAATTACTTTAATATTTTTCTTAAATAACTACACGATTCATCAAAGAAATCCCGTTCTTTCACCCGTTTTTTACACTTGGTTGCCAACATAGACTCCCACCTGTAAAGGATGGTCATTTTCCAGTCATCCTAATATGTATGTGTATGGGGATAAATGTTAACATATCGTTTGTTGATCGAGATCATTATATGGTACTCGATGAACAAGTTATCATTATTCAAGACGTAGACAATGTTATCCCACAACCCTATTTTTTGTTCAATCCATTAATGTATGCACCGATGTTGTATATCCTCCAAAAAAATTCTTTTATCGGTTCCCCTTATTCATTTTGCAATGTAAGATTTATTTTGTAGCTTGGAGTTTGCTATCTTTGAGGTTCACTTGTTTGTGGGCGAGGAAATTTTCCCCTACGGGTTAAGAAGAGATTGAAAGTGTTTGCAATGTTTAGAACAAGAGTGGGGCTGAAATTGGTGGTGAAAAATATTAAATTTAGTGACTATTAATACAATGTCTCAAAACTATCTATTATGTAGCCGTTAGAAAAGGAGTTTGAGAATGCGGAAACAAAATGTGCTCGACAAGGATGGTCTCAAACAAAAATTCTATTTTTGTGTTTTTTATCAATTTTAATTCCCAGTCATACAAAACCAAATCTAAACAAATTTTATTATTTGATTAAATTAGTTATGAAGGCAAATATGTGTTCAAAGCAATATGAATATGTTACACATTCAATAATAAAACGATTGAGGAAAAATCCCTTTTTAGGGCAAAACTTTTATTCAACACTTTAGAAATATTACAAGACAGTCGACTTGTAATACCACATGATAACCTCCACAAGCATAACCCGCTAGTCTTCGTAAGTCTCTAAAGATTACTACTTGTATCCAATCAATCTACAAGTGACAGATTCTCTTTCAATGTTCAACAGTTAGCTTCGGCCTTCTTCTTCAACCATGATCCCTCCGGGTTCACAAGTCAGCCATGGAGTACCTCCCCACAAGGTGAAGGCAAGGATACCAAACTTTCTAGGGTTAAAATTGATTTATAAAAATATTTTGGGAATGCAAAGTTTGAATAAAAAAGTATTTAATAACACAATACTATGAAAACTTTTGAAACTGATATACAGAATGCGTTCTTTAAAAAGTCTTAAAAAATTTGAACACAAAGCAGGTATTTATAGGGCGTTCACAAATTTCTAGGTTGAGTCCGAACGAGAATAGAAGTTCATTAGAATGAAATAGGATTTTATTCGAAAGAAATAGCTATTCGTTTGAACCAGCTTCAAACGAGATTCAAATGACCTAAAACAATACGCCCTCATTCGATACACGTTCGATATAAACTTCAAACAAGACTTCGAACGAAAAGGGAAACTCGTTTGAACAAGAATGCCTTCTAATTTGAACGGGGAAGGTGAGTTTTGAAAAAAAATTAAACATAAAAAATTCCTCAATTTTTAAAATAAAAAATCATGTTTTAGTTTTAATAAAAATCAAACCTCCGAAAACCTTCATAGTGTGTAGATCTTCGAAAGTTGGAGATGTTGGATATTCGTTCTTTGTGACGATTTGAGTCGAATGGTAATGGGATACGCTAAAATGTATGCAAGCCTAAGCTATAGAGAAATTACAGAAAATATACTCTTACAAATCACCCCATTTTGGCTATTCTGGTACAAACATAAAATCCAAATCCAAATTACATATAAATACCCTAAGGCAATAAAAATATCCTAATACCCTCCCAAACCCTAAAATGGATAGGTACACGAATAATGACGTCTTTTCAAATGGTGTCTTCTAATCTCCACTTCATCCTTGTTATTATCTTGGGCACTTTGTCATCATCTAGTGTAATGAGAATATGCTCTTCCAAAAGTATCTACATACATGAAACAAAGCAAATACCCACAGAGGCATCGAGTTTGTCATATAAAATAAAATTCATAAAATTCTTCCCCATAAATCAAACTCATGTAATATCCCCTGTAATTTGTTCTCCCCCTTTTATTTTGTCCGAAATAGACATGGAGTAGAAACTAAACACGAAATATAGGGAACATCACCAAAAAGAATAAGATATCATCACAAAAAAATATATGAATAGTAAAATGCAATGATTATCTCAAAGGATCAACCAACTAGTTTTGAAGTTTTTCATTTTTTTTAATAAAAATGTAAATTTTACAAATACAACACGATACCATATATGATATATATGAAAAATATACCAAAGAAAATTCGGCACACATATATAGGTATAAGCGACCACAAGACCCGACACAAATCACAGAAGCTTTACACTATAGAATAGTATCGATGTGGCTAAGCATGTGGGATGGAATGAATGGACGTAAACTAGATACAAATGAATTATGACCCAATCACTCAAATATATTCAAGAAGTTTTAATTGATTGCAAAACTTTATCAAACTAAGATTTAGCCTTGAGTGACAAGATAAAGTGAACTTTATGAACAAAACAATCACAATGCACACAAGCCGAGAATATTGATGATTCTACAGATCAATAGCGTCGTGACAAAATAAGCATACTAAGATTCATTGTTCAAATCCGTTGATCTTCAACTAAACTCCCTTAAAAGATAAACATATATCATTTCAATATTCTTTTCTTCTCTATATTATTTTGAAGTTTTGAATGATAAAACATTAAATTAAACAATGTTGGCCTCCTTTTGGTAATTTTTTTCATTGCCTTTATTTTTTCTTGGACTCTTTTCTACGGTGGGTTTCATGCAAAGTCGGCCTGTCTTTCGCAGCCTTTTCCCGTGTACACTCATATTTTTTTTAATACTAAACAAAATATCACGGGCCAAGTTTCTTACATGCACGAATCCCCCATAGACACATAAACATGTAGATGAAAAAATTGATAGGAGAATATCTCACCAAGCTCAAATATACATAGCGAAATTAAAGTCCAACAATCTTGTGCATGTGTATGCGGAAGCATATACAAAGTCGAATCCGTAAAGCAAATCAAGTTCAAAATAACTCCATGAAAATTTGGTTAAAATAATTTAAGTATCTAAAATCATAACCAAATGTCCTAGCCACATAGAAATTACAGGTGAAATTGATTCAAACACCCCAATATGCCACACTAAATGTGTAAAACTAAAATACACAAAAATCCAAATAAAATTATTTTTAAAAAAATTCTAAGGATAAAATCTTTTTATATTTTCTCAATATGACTCAATAAAAAATATATAATACAAAAGATACACATGTCATAACACTAGAAAACACATATCATATAGCACAACTAGAGTATGACAAATAAAATTATGCAAGCAATCATCTATAAGATAAAGCATGTGAAGCATCTGTGAAAGCACGTGAGAATCAAGTAGCTTAACATCTAGCACCTCTAAAAATAATTTTCTATCCTAAATAGATGTATACTTAACATGTCGGGATTCGAGAACCAAGGGGACACTAGACTTAAACTTCCTAGGACCTCTTCCAAGATCATAACAAAATGCTCTAAAGTGACCTTTCCGACCACAATTCGAATATGTGTAAACGCGAAGAATGTTACCTATGAGTTTACCTTTTCTGACGATCTTAGATGTGGTAACTCTAAAACAATCAATGGTCTTGGCTTTAACACCGAAAACAATAGAAACATGGGAGCTAGTAGCATTACTGTCAACACTACTAGAGTCTTTTAAATAATCTTTTAACCTCATAATTTTATCCTCAGGAAAGTAATTAGACTCTTCTAATTTTAAGGAATCCTTCTTCAAATTTTAATCAATTCTAAAGGGTTATATCATTCCCCCTCAATGCAAATAAACTTATCCCTAAGAATATTCTCATGTGCCTTATAATCATTAATTAAATTATCATTATCCCTTATGGCACAATTACAAACCCTAGAAATTTTAAAGTCGTCTAATTGTTTTTCTAAAAATCACACTCTATCATCACTCTCTTTCTTATATAATTCTAAATTTTAAAAAACATGATCCATGTCCACAATCTTCTCACGAAATAAATCCCTTTGAGTTTGAACAGTTTGATAGAGTTCCATAGCAGCTTTAAAAAGAAAATTTTTCTTTTCAAGAATTTCAATTCTTTTAGCAAACTTCAAATTCAAACCATTTAAGTCGTCAAAATTATGGCTATCAATCAACATTAGAGAGATGAATAAACAAGCACCCAAAATAGCACTAAACAAGGATCTACAGGATAAATTAGTGCAACCCGCTCTCATACCACTATGAGAATACAGAAACAAATGTGCTCGGCTAGGATAGTCTCAAATAAAAATTCTATTTAGTGTTTTTTATCAATTTTAATTCCCAGTCATACAAAACCAATTCTAAACAAATTTTAATCTTTTATTAAATTAGTTATGAAGGCAAATATGTGTTCAAAAAATTTTGAATATATTACGCATTCAAGAACACGGCGATTGAGGAAAAATCCATTTTTAGGGCAAAACATTTATTTTGCACTTTAAAAATATTACAAGATGGTAGACTTACAATACTACTTGATAATCACCACAATCATAATGCGCTAGTCTTCGTAAATCTCCAAAGCATACTATATGTCTTCAAGCAGTCCAAAAGTGACAGATTCTCTCTTGGTGTTCGTCGTTCAGCCTCAAACTTCTTCTTCAGCCATGATCTATCCAGTTTCACAAGTCGGACATGGAGTGCCTCTCCATAAGATGTATGCCATGACAATAAACTTTCTAGGGTTTAAATCGATTCTTAAAACTATTTTTGGAATGCAACGTTTGAATCAAAAGTGTTACAAAACTTTGAATCGAGGAGATATGTGGGACCGTTAAGTATCAACAACTCACCGATCAGATTGTCAAACTTAAATTGTTCCCATTCTCATTGAAAGACAAAGCTAAGAATTCTTTTAAGTCGTTAACACCCGAATCGATCACCACTTGGAACCAAATGAGTGTCGCCTTCCTACAAAAATTCTTTCACAACCAAAAGATGGCGTCGATACGTCACGCCATCAACACATTTAGCCAAAAGGAGGTAGAAAAATGACCTCAATACCCCCCAAACCTAATTTCTACATTGTCCTCAATGTAAAAGACGAAAATTGAAAAAGGTGGGAAAGATATAATTTCTACATTCTCCTCTTTGAAAGAAAAAAAATCAAAAAAAAAATCAAAAATCCAAAAAGATTTTCAATATAATTGAGTTTTGAAAGGATTTCTTAATATAAAACTAATTCATGGATCTCTCAACTTATGAAATTTTTACACGTTAGCCATATAATATGATCAAAAATGGATATCAAGGCGAAAGTTAATATGCTTAAAGAATAAATGTGGAGATTTTAGCCCGGTGAGATTTTTGTGCCTTTAACCATTTTCGAGCGATTTAAATCAATCCGAGTTAAAATAACTCAAACTTTCCTTCAGTGATAAATTCGTTGATGATCTCAAATTCATTGTTTTATTTGATTATTTAAAACAAAAGGTCAAAATGTGAATCTTAAAGCACTAGAAGTCTTAGTAAGTCGTCATGAGACACGAATCAACTTAACGAAGCTTGAGAAATGTGATTAGGCCATCGTTTGAAAGCCCAAAAATAAGTCTAAACTCCAATGTTTTTACAATATTCCGTTGCAAGCCCATTTGAGCCAAAAATAAAATAATTCTTTTGTTGAAAACCCATTAGCCTACCCAACTCCAAATGGGAGTTTAAAGCCGATAAAAACAAGCCATAACTATTTTCTGAGAATACTAGTATAAAATTATGGTAGGAAAAAGGTCAAAAGAAAATGAGGTAGCAAGAATGTGAGTATTAAAAGAAAAAAAAGGGGGGGAGGAAGAAAGAAAAAAATGTGAATTTGAAAAGAAAAGAAAAAAGGAAAGAGAAAAGACAAATGGAGGTTAGAAGAAAAGGTGCTTAAAGTCAAAATATCGAAAAATCTCTATATTCTCATAAATTTCTGAACTCTAAAGCCATTCTTTCTAGCTAAAATCCGAGCCTACAATACAACCAAAGAAAGTCCTAATCGATCTTAAGTGAAGTTAGTTAAAGTGTGGAGAGAAGATGAATAGGATCTATGGTGTGATTCAATATTTTCAAAAAGTAATCGATTTTCTATTCATGAGATCATATTCATCCATTATAAAAAATGTTTTCCATCATATATATGTGAAATTTGTTCATTTAAATTTACTCTTTTATTCACATATACCAAGAGAAAATAACTCATTTCCGAATGTTCGATTGTGAGTGCATTCTGTGAGATTTTAAAATCAAGACGAACTTTCGGATAAGAAATGTAACGATCAAATCTTTTAAAATGGACGGTTATATTGGCTATGCACACACCACGATAAGTTGAGATTTAAAAATGAAGTTCTACTATATTTATGAAGTTTGCATTCAAACTTGGTTATATTACTTTTGAGTCTTTTGTATTGAGTCAAGGTTTTTGAATTTTGTGAGTATATTCACTGCAAACCCTCATGAGACAAAATTCGTCCACTAGGGTAACTTAGAGGTTTAACGGCTTGTTGCACATGCTAAGTGCAATCGTGATTCCTACGAAAGTGAGGTAGATTTTAAATTTTAGTTTTGCTCGAGGACTAGCAAAGTTTAGGTTTGAGAGTAGTTTATGAGTGCATTATTTTGTATATTTTTTACCCAAATTTATACTTTGTTAGTCCCATTTTAGTGTATTTAATAAGTTATTAGGACTATTTTATTAAAAAGAGAAAAAATGCGAGAATGATTGAATTCATATGGAAAATGGAAATTTTAAGTCAAAAATGGACACTTCGTTAATTTTATAATATTCTTGTGCTAATTTGTGAAAAAAGTTGCCTAGTGAAATTTTTGCAGGTAATGATGAAATTTGGTGCAAATTGATGATCAATTCAAAAAAGGTGTGAAAAAGATGATTTTTACGGTCGGTCGAAAAATAGTTGTTTTTACTCTCCGATTTGGACGAAACTCGGCATGCGTGTTCAGCAAGAAAAGATAAGAGTTTTCGAGTGGGGGAAAATTTCATCCCTTATCACGATCCAAATATTAAAGAGGTGGAGAGATAGCTACCAACACCATTCAGCCAATCGAAAGAGTTCCACCACAACTCAAATACCTCACCACTTGCCCTATAAAAAGGATCCTTGGGCTCATAATTTCGTAGACAATTAGAGAGGAATTTTATGTAGGATTTCGGGGAGCAACTTTGAGTAATTGTAATCAATTTGAGGGACAAGTTTTTATCATTTTTTTAGAGGATTGAAGATTGTTGTGAGAGAACTATTTGTAAGTTTGGTTTATTAATGAAGATCTCTACTCATTCTTGCAAAAAAATTTTGTTATGGTAGCTTGATTCTTATATTAGGAGTAGGGTGAATTTTATCATAGTTAGCTAATATTGTCACGTTAATTTTGTCGTTGTTTATTTCCTACTTGTTTTAATTGTTATTAAAGATTCGCTATTCATTTTAAAGCGACACGAGAGTGTGTTTTAGAACCTTCAAGATTGTTTTTTCAAATCTAGTTTTGAGATTTAAAAATAGTATTTTTTTATGGATTATGCTTGCACTTTGATTGTTTTGATAGTCCATGCTTAAATACATTTGCGAATTTTAAAAACTTGTATTTTCTAAGGGAATAAAGATTTTAGCCGTCTATTAGAGACGTTAAAAATATTGTGATCATAACCATTATATTTTTGGAATTAAACGTGGCAAGAGTCGGTTTAATTTGAGTTATAAAAAGGGAATGACAACATTAAATTAGTGTGCAATATTAGTTACGTGATAAATGGACCCCGAATCCTAATTATTTTCTAATTGTTTACAAATATCTTGTGTTACCCTCATTTATCGTAATTGCTTTTATTTTGTGTAGTTTATAATCATTCTCTATCCCATTTAGTCTAGTTGGACAGTCATAATTAATTTGAATAAAAAATTGACAAATCTCTGTGGATTCGACCGATACTTACACTCGCTATTCTATAATATCTCGTGCACTTGCGGTATTTTAAAAAATTGACAACACAACTCGTTCGAACGAGAATGCCTTCTCATGATAATGAGGCAGGAAAGTTTTGAAAAAAACTTAAACATAAAAAATGCCTCAATTTTTAAAACAGAAAAACATGTTTCAATTTAATAAAAATCAAGCATCCCAAAATAAATTCAATGAATAAATTTAAACTCTTAATATCATTATACCTTCATGGTGTGGAGATCCTTGAAAGTTGGAGATATTGGATATTCGATCTTCGTAACGGCTCGTGTCGAATGGTAACGGGATACACCAAAATGTATGCAAGCCTAAGCTATCGAGCAATGACGAAAAATATGCTCTTACAGAGTTGTTGGTCTTGATGCGATCCAACTATCATGGAAACCTCAGATGCGAGGTGACCAACATGATGCAAGAAACTTTGATATAATGAATGCCTCGAAGCAACCAATGAATTTTAGGGTAGAAAAAATAGCATCAGGTCATTTGGGTGGAACAAAATGCTCCAATGCCTTTGAGATGGTCTAAGACACCATGTAATTAATCCTTGAGAAGAGGTGTCCACTTCAGGAAATAGAAACACAATGGAAAAACTATGGTAACTAAGGGTGTGTTTGATAGAAAAAAATAGAGAAAGCAAATTTTTACAAGATAAATTATCTAAGTTAAATTTTTTGAAAATTTATCAAATTAAATTTTTTTTTACCTTACGTATATGATTATATATGTGTCAAAACGTGAAAAATAATGACTTTAGACAATATCTAATTTTAATCCACTATTTTGCTCATTTTGGCTCTCCACGGTAAGGGGAAAAACGATAAGTGATCCAAAACAAGAAAATTCAGGAGCAAAATATGCTCCTTAAATTTGTTTGTTATGGCCATGCAAACAGCTCTATGGTGAAGCAAACCAAATATCGCGAGAAGAACAAGCGTGTTAATTGGAATTTTTCTCCATCAACTACAAACAATTCTAGCATAATATACCCCCCACCCCACCTCACCCCTAAAAAAAAGAGTGTTAGGAACCAAAAAAATAATAATTTTTCCACATTAAGAAATTATTGGTTCCAGATTTATGCCATTTTCAAGGGCATTTTCTCTATTGGAAAACGAATTGGTTCAAAAATTTAACCCATACAAGGAAGCTTTTTTTAGCATATATGAGATTTGTCAGCATGTGTAAGCGACCGGGATTGAACCGTGACTACTATTACTATTTGGAGGAGGAGAAGCTCATGCCGCAGTCGGCTTCGCCCACATCAATTGAATCAGTGACCCATCTGAATATGTCTTTGGAATCGGAACAAGTGTAAGAGTTAGAGTCGGAGACATCTGAGCTAACGTTGTCACTGATACGTGAGTTCCAGTGGATCGTGTCTCCCTCCCCCATTTAGCATAATAACCAGTACATCCAATAACTAATATTTTAAACATTTTTTAAAAAAATCATTCATCCGGGTACTCAAAATCTCATTATTGTGAATACATTGTGTTAAGCACCCAAAAGTGTATATTTTATGCCCCGAATAGATGCATTTTAGTCGCTCGTTTTTAATAATAATGACCTTATGTTCATATTTATTTATTTCTTAGGTCAATACGTAGTTGCGGTACAAATAATGCTAAATCCAGTCAATTACGACGCAAAAGCGGTCAAAAGCGTGCATCGAAGAAATCCAAAGAGACCGTGAAGCGAGAAGTCCATTCTGAGCTTGCCTCAATATGATCTAATGCCCCGAAACAGTCCTGTAACCCAAACCTAAGCCTACACCGAGCCCAGACCATTCCCCGAGCCCCGTGTGTGTTGAGTTTGTACAATTATTATTTTTCTAGATTTTTCTTTTTAGTCATTTTATTTTTTAGGATTTATTTAGCATTTTCTAGGATTTATTTTTTATTTTTCTATTTCTGTATTTTGATTTTGATTTTTATTAGTTTTTAATTTTTAATCTTTATTTTATTTTTATTAGGATTAGTTTTTAGGAATTTATCTTCTAGTTTTATTAGATTTTAATTTCTTTTATTTTAGTTTTATTATGATTATATTTTTTTAGTTTTAATAGAGTTTTATTTTATTTTTTTTTATTTTCAAATTTTTTATTTAGTTTGAAAGGTTAGGTTTTTTTTAGTTTTATTAGATTTTAAGTTTTTATATTATTTAGTTTTATTTTATTTTTTTAGAAGGTGCTATTTTTTTAAGGGTCACAAATAAAAACACACACACAACACCCATACACCTAAACACACCCAACCAACTCCCTAACCCTCACCTAACTTATCCTACACCTCCTACCCACCTTATCACCTTCCTCTCCATCTTCCCCAACAAGCCAATACCTTTCTCTCTCCTCCATATTAACCACCAAACCTTTAGCTTCCCATCTTGTCATCCAAAACACCACCATAAACATACTCTTGGCAGCCATGGTTGAACCCACCGCCACCAACCCACAGTTACTGTCGAAACCGGCGACCTCTCACCCCTCCACCTCCAGCGACCACCCAACCAGCAACCCCCTCTCGCCCCTCCAACTTCCATTGACGGCGACCCGCGCCCTTGACCCGTGAACGCCGACCCATCCGCCGACGGCGCGACTTCCTCGCTTCCAAACCCGATTCCACCTCTGCCCATACCCAAAACCCACTTCCAAAATTTCCAACCTCAAGCCTTATTTATCCCAAAAAAATTGGATCGAATCAGTTCACTTCCATTTTTCTTCTTTGATTTGGATAATTCAATATCCCACAAAATCACACCATCCAACAAAGCATCGTGGGTCAATAAAAAGAGAGGAGCATCTCATATATAAAAAGAAGACTCTCAGCACAAGAAGAAGAAGAGACGTAGAGAGAGAAAAAAAACACTGTATATTATGTACAGTTTAGGGTCATAAAAAATTCCAAAAAAATTCCAAAAAAAATTAGTTTAGTTTTAGAATAAATTTTTAGGTTTGTTTTTTATTCTTTTTGGTGTAATCAAGTGATGGATTAGTGAGAATATTGAGACGCATTTCATGAACGCGATTCGATAAGGAGACTTGCGTATTGTATTCTATTTCTTTATTCAAATTTATGTCATCTTTTGATATTTTATTGAATGTTGTTTATTCTAACTTGAGAATGTTTGGCTAAACACCCCGTTCAAGGGTTGGAATGCACTGCGAATGATTTTAATTTAATTAATTGGTTTCATTAATTTTATATTTCTAGGTAAATTAATTTTAACTGTCACCAATTAATTTATGTAACGAGAGTTAGTAAATTAATTGAACAAATTAATATTTGAATGTTGGAATCGAACCAGAGATAGGTTTTTCCGATAATTAAATATTAATTCGGTATTGAAATTTGAGGATTGATATTGTTTTTGTTAAATTGATCCTAGCGGGTAATTTTCTGAAAATTATATAAGTCCTAATTTTTCATTGTGTGACATTTTTAAATTAATTTTTTGAAAAAGATTTTATTAAATTTATAATTTTAACGAGAGTTAGATTATCGATTTAATATTATCTCGAAATATTTCAAATTAATAGATTGATAAATTAAAATAATTGAAAATGCAGTGTAATCTCATCTCTTGACTTTCTCACATATTTCACACTCGGTTGCACATTTTTTTCATTATTTAGTCATTTTATAATTTTTAGCATTTGTTATTTAATTTTTCCCTTGAAATTATTTTAAAAAAATAAAAAAAAATAATCATAAAAAAAATGGAAATGCACGTTTTCACATTAATTGTTTCACCTTGAAAGTTGGATTGATACCCGTACTTACCGCAATACGAGTTATTTTTAGACAAGTTTTGTAGGTACTCAGGGGAATTTAGAGAGTGGCTTTTGCACAACAACGATACGTACCCAAAAAGCTTCTTATCACATTGCTCGCTTAATTTCCAAGACAACCGCTCACTTTTTGAGGAGGGCTCTTTTTTCGATCATCCCCATATGTGTGTGTACTCGGGTCCATGTCAGAGTAGTTACGGTTCACTATATTTTCTTTTGCCTTTATTTCCATCATCTTCCTTTTTTTCCATGGCTATTCCTAATTTCGTCTCCAACAAAGTCTATTTTGTGTCAGCATTCACTATGTAAGGACAAATTTCCAATTAAGTCAGTTTGTTTGTAATTGGCTTAATTTCAGATAAAACTTTTAAGTCATGGGATTGACGTTGACTCGATGATCCCATAAGCCTATGACGTTTTTTGACGAAGACGTAGCGAAAAATCTTCAAAGAGTGGACATTCTAAGCCTTGTTGAGCGTGCCACATTTGTCTTCATATGCCAAGGATCTTGCAGGTATGAACGTATATAGTTTATAAGTCCTTGGAAGTTTTTAATTGTGACACCCCGCCTACTAAAATACCGGGTGGCCAGTCCGTGATCAAAATAAAACATTACTCTCATATGGATCATTCTTAGTATCACTGTCAAAAACCTTTTTAAACTTACTAATCACCTAGTAATTTAATTAGACCACTGCAAAATTTTATCTTTCATTAATTAATAACATGCAAAAATAATTAATAAATAAACCATCACACAAACTGGTAAATGAATCCAACATAGATGAATAATATAAATAAAGCCGACCGAATTAACTATCGGTTGAACAATATAAATAAAGCTGACTAATTAACTATCGGCTCAATAATAAAATATAACAATAAACTGAAACAATAACCTGGATACACAAGGTAAAATGAATAACTAAATACTAAAAATTAGTGCGACATCCCCCAATGAGTACTGAAATAAAATCCCTACACTAGGAATAAATGAACGAAGCGTCCATAGAAAAGTCTTGCAACTTCCACATGAGTGGCAGCTGCGCATCCCTGGATAGAATCCTCAAACTGGGCTTCCCTGTGGCTGGACACCTACAAGATTTTGACACGGGTCAGAGCCCAAGTAAAGCATTTTAAAATATTTAGCGAGCACTTAAATTTCAATAATTAAATATGCATGCACACTCTTCATATTTAAGCTAGTGTCGCACTCCCTTGAGGTATAACTCACCCCTCATCTAATGTGCACACCTAACGCTTGCCTTATAACCTTCCTAGTTAAGCTACCCCACCTAACTATTCGTATCACACCTCTTTCTACCGCACTACTCTAACTCGAGTATTATTACTTTCATTATTAAGCTATCTTCTCATTAACTTATTAATTTATTCAACTATATTAAATCATACAACATTAACACGAGTTATATAGGAAGCACCTTTTTATTCATATAACTTTCACAGTAGTTATATAAGTAACCCCCTTTTTAAATCATATAACTTTCACACTAGTTATATAAGAAATACATTCACACTTATGTATATATCCCATATATACACTACACCAAATCTGCCGAATTGTCAAGGTCATTGACCTTGTCAAATCCAACTTGTCAAGGTCAATGACCGTGACATTTCGAGGCGAGACAACTTTTTTGTCACGGTCGTGTCACGGTCATTGACCTTGACACAAAACTCGCGTTTTGTGTCACGGTCGTGTCGCGATCAATGACCGTGACACGTTTGTCATGGTTTATAACCGTGACAAAGTCGTGACCCTTTTTAAAAAAATTGTCACGGTCAATGACCGTGACAATTCTGGGCAGAATTTAAAAAAATCTGCTGGGCATTATGGCCACTGTCACTGCCCAGCAGTATATTTGTACCTGTTATAGCAACGTTGTACCTGTTCCAAACATCATATATCCAAAAAAACTAAAGATAATGCAAATATATATTCAAAATAGAAACTATTTAAGAAGAAACAACATCACCATCAATTATCTCAAATCTACAAACTATTTGCATGAAAAAGAGATTTTGTACCGCGACGGTCGGGGACACCTCCTTATCCTTCCCTTCTCGTCCGAATAGCCACATAAGTATAGAGCATATGTGGCCTACCCTTAGGGCCACTCCCTGTCCCCTGAATTGAAATAAAGTAAAATTAGTATCCGCCCCTCAAATATAGATAAATATAAATCGTAATTGAAATCGAAATTGACATATAAATATAAATACATTACCTGTAGTGTCACTCAAACAGCTAACTTGAGGTCATATGGCACCTCCTTCCAACTAATGTACCCCAGGCAATCGTGTCAAATATAATTCTCTTCATATCTAAACACTAAGAAATACCATAATCCTATGGAGTTATGCGTTGCAAATTCCTTCCAACCGTTGTGTAGCCAAAAATCAGCAGTTGAAGTTGTCAATTCCACCTTTCAATAGTCTCCCATGTTTTGCTAGAAGTTCCAAGTGGTGGGGTATGGAAAGTCGAATTGATAACTTCAACTGGTGATGGTTGGCTACATAACGGTTGGGAGGAATTTGCATAGCATCGCTCCATAGGATTATGGCATTTCTTAGTGTTCGAATAGATGAAGAGATTCAGTCTCCTCTCCACAAATAGGACACCCCAAATAACTATGTACTAATCACCTATTAAAGTAAGAAGCGTATATTCATGGATTAGTATAAACAAAACTTAGATGTAGTTGGAATATTTATGTATTAATCTCCTCTCCACACACGCACACGCACACTACACAAGAGTGAAAATGATAAAGTGCAGATCAATTAAAAGCATTAAAAATGGATGTTTCGGTACAAATTGAAATATTTATTACAAATTGAAAAATTGTTTCAAATTCGGGTTATCATCAAAAATTGATTGATATTCGGTAGGAGCAGCCAAGTCATCCACACTACTATTTAGACGCCTTGGCGCGTGTTGGACAATTGACCACGGCTCGTTGTTGATATACTCCGAGTAAAACACTTGCTTAACCTTTTGAAATGCACAAACAAACGGCTCATCGCTCACGTGGTCGTTGCTCTTAAACTTGGACAAGTCAACCATGATCAAATTGGTGACAGGATCAACTTTACAAGCATTTTTATCCTCAACTCTTACCCATTCACAGTAAAATACAACCTCTTTGAAGCTTATATAATCTAATTCAAATATATTTTGGATTACACCATAGTAAGTCATTTCAGCTTCAACGAGGTTTTTATCTTTTGCGCTCGCTCGAAAGAAAGTAAGAGCCTTGTATGAAATTCCCGAGTTCTGTACATTTGTACTTTCCTCGTACACTTTAGCGTCGAAAATGTAACCGTTCAATCGATACTTTTTGTACTCTTGTGCCACGAACAAGGGTCCAGTGGCTAGACGATCAAGCCTTGATGTCGCATCACCCATCTTTAGGAGCTGAGAATATAGATAAATTAATTATATTAGTGGTAAAATTTGAGTGTAATGTAACGTTATATAACGACTGTTTTCATTATAATTACCTCTTGTGTCAACCATAGCCTAAATTGGCTATCTGATTATACCATTGTTTTTTGTCTTTTATTGTTCTCACAAGCTTCATATTTACTGCATATTACAAAATTAATCATGTATAAAATAATCTAAAATAATGTTAAACATTATAATATTCGAAACTTACTTTTTCCATTCTTCGACATCTTCATGTGTGTCAAATAGATAACGAGCTACTTGTTCATGTTGCAAACTCGTTAATTTCACTCGTTTTCCCATCACATTACCACCATCATCGAAGAATTCATCAGTGTCATCAACGCTGGTCGAGTCATGCATATATTCCCGAGTATATATTGATTACTCCACTGTGATGTATTCCTCTGCAATTGATCCTGCAATATATCGCGTATTCTTGACGTAATCTTTAAAAACTTTCATCAATCTTTCAAACGGATACATCCACCGATATCTAACTGGACCACAAAGAAGTGCCTCGTCGCATAGGTGTACCAACAAGTGAACACTTATGTCAAAGAATGCTGGGGGAAAGTACTTCTCCAATACACAAATCGTTTCGTTCACAGCCAATTTTGCGGCCACTATGTGTTCTCGATTCACTACCTTCTCACACAAGAGGGAGAAGGTAATACTAATTTGCATAATAGCCCTACGGAGAAACAGTGCTTACAATAGAGGAACCAATTGCATGATCACATGCCAATCGTGGGACTTACACTTATGTAAATCATGAGTAGCATAATTCACAATCCTTTGCAAGTTGGACGAAAAAGTAGATGGGCCCTTCAAATTATATATTATGTCTAGAAGCACCTTCCTTTCCCCACTCGTCAAAGTAAATGCACCAGGGGGAATTATTGTCCTTCCCCTACTATCTTCTTTCAACCATAGTTGTGGATTAAGTTTTAACGTTTTAAGGTCTTTTCGTGCATTTTCTCCATCCTTTGAATGACTCCCCCCAAGGCAAATACCCACAATATGTTCAACGAAGTTCTTCTCTGCATGCATCACATCCAATACATGGCGCACCGAGTTTTTCTTCCAATAAGGCAAGTCAAATAAAATTGACCTCCGAGACCATGCCTTTCTTATCTCAGTTTCATTCCCAGTTGGGGTCTTCTTATGCTTGACATTCTTAAATTTGGGATTCTTACCTGGCATATTTGGGCCACATTCAGAAGATTTACTTTCAATTTCTGAACCCAAAAGTTGTCTCGGCGGTAGCCTATGTTCAACTCCGCCCAATAAAAAATTGGAACCTTTCTCAAATCTGAAACTATGAGCTGGGAGTAAAAACCTCCTGTGGCAATGGTATACATTTTTTAAGCTAGAGGATAGACGAAGAGATTCAGTCTCCTCTCCACAAATAGGACACCCCAAATAACCATGTACTACACATCCGGATAATGTCCCATAAGCTGGAAAATCATGAATTGCCCACATCAACATATCTTTCAGCGTAAACTCTTCTTTTCTAAAAGATTCAAATGATTGCACACCCTCTTCCCATAACTCATTTAATTCTTCTACCAAAGGAGCCAGGTAGATATCAATGTCATCACTTGGTGCCTTTGGCCCAGGTATCAATAAAGCCATCATCGAAAATTCAGGTCTCATACACTGTGAAGGAGGGAGGTTGAGTGGGGCTAGGATCACTGGCCATACACTCTGATTGGTGCTTAGATTTCCAAATGGATTGAAACCATCTGTTGATATAGCCAAACGAATGTTGCGTTGTTCTCGAGCAAAATCGGGATACTCAAAATTCATCCTTCGCCAGGCAGTAGAATCAATAGGATGACGCATGATATTACCCCCTACTTCTTCCCTAGCATGCCAAGTCATTGCCTCTGCAATCCATGGTACTGTGAAAAATCGCTTTAATCTAGGCCCAACGGGAAAATATTTCATTACTTTTTGAGGCACTTTTGAGCTTGTGCCTTCCTTACTAGTAGATAGGACATATCTAGGTTCATCGCATACCGGACAACGATCGAGATTTTCATACTCCTTTCGGTATAGTATGCATTCATACACACAAGCATGAATCGATTTATGCTTCATTCCCAAACCTTTCAAACTGTTCTTCATAACAGGATAGATATTTGGAAGTGTATTCACCTTGGGTACTAAGTGATGATGCTAAGATTTAGCACCACCGGATAAGTGATAGTGAGCTCAAACAATGGCAGCCATGGCAGTCATAGAGATGTATAAGTGTATAAGTATATAGAAAGGGATGAGTATAAGAGGAAATAAGACAATGATGTATAGTGGTTCAGCCAATTTGGACTAAATGCACTGTGAGTGTGTGATCCACTAAGTATGGGCACTAATGGCCTTGGATACAATGCACATAAGCTCACTTTCTCTCTCTACTGTGTGTACAAGCAGAGTTTTAGCTAGGGTTACAATAATGGATCCCTCCCCTGTAGGGTAGTAGGTGACAAGTATATATAGGTCTTGGGGAGTGTAGTGTACCCCCCAAGTATGCATGGTGCATGTGAATGATGATCTAGCCAATCCCCTGTTGACACCTGTAGATGCCAAATGATGACATAATATTCCCTCACGTGAGGGTGTGATTTTGTTATAACGGTCTTCCGCGTGCCATGTGAGCCTCATGCGCACTGTTCCACGCATCTCCCAAACCACGCGTTGTGATGATGTCACCCTCGGCCTATGAGACGAGGCCGAGGGCAAAGTTCCTTCTGATGTTGAATCAAACCCAAATTAGGTCTTGTACGGTCGTACCCTCAGAGGGTCGTCCGAAGCCTGATGAAGGGTCGGCCCCCTGAGGGGTCGTTCGGAGCATGATGAAGGGTCGGCCCCCTGAGGGGTCGGCCGGTGCCTGATGAAGGGTCGGCCCCCTGAGGGGTCGTCTGGATCCTGATGAAGGGTCGGCCCCTAAAAGGGTCGTCTGGTTGGATGTTGCCCTCGGCCTGGTCGAGGGTATATATGGGTATATCAATCACCCCCAGCCCTTAGCCATAGATGCTGTTGAGATGGCTGAGGGATAGTATGGTAATTGTGATGTATGTATGATCAGTTAGGTGAGTGACAACTGGATGGGCACTCATTGCCACTTCAGTTTCCTAGGCATGGCGGCTGCACACTTTGCCTGGGGCTTTGTGCCCTAATGATACCCTTCTTGGTTAATGGGCCCACTCGTTACTAAGGTAATAAAGAGATTTTTGAACTCTCTATCTTCTTCTTCTTCTTCGCGCCCAAGCTTTCTCTCTCTCAATTCTCCATCCCTCCTGCCATTTTTGCAGCTTTCGAGCCCTCGACTTAGCAGCTTCACCCTTTCTCTTCAGGTAATCTTCCGCCACCAACGCCCTCTTCACTTTCATTTCTTTTTTGCTTTTCTGTTTTAGGCTTTTAGGGCTTGATTTGGGTTGTTTTACAACTTTTTCGGCGACTGTCTTTTGAGTGTTCTTGAATTTCTTGGGTGTTCTTGAGTGAAAATCATCGATTCCCCTTGTTTTAATCCAAAAGTCTAATTTGGCCAACTGAACACTTATTTGTAGCTAAGTTCCCCAAATTCCTCCAAGTCTAGGGTCTCCCTCTTTAATGCTTAAGAGGCTTTATGGTTTAGTATCTAACTTCCCTTCCTTGAGAGAGAAATTATTTGTTGAGATCAGACGAATAGAGGAAGAAGAGGAGAGGAGACGAGGGGCCGACCCTAATTGGGTATGACCCATCTTTCATATTCCCCTAGCCACAATAAAACCATTTGAGTCGTCTGAGTCTTGTGGGTCATCCCATCATCCATCCGAGTGTCAGTCAAGTGAGATGGACGAGAGAGCATCCTCGCCAACTGGCACTGGTCCTTCTGGTAGAGTAGAGACGTCTGACTTAAGCCCGAGCCGACAGGCCGAGGGTATGGTTCCCTCCGAGGCTGTCCCTGTGACAACCCTATCTCCACATGCCATCCAGATGACCTTTCCCCACGGCTCTCTGGAAGATGACGAGGCCGAGGGAGAGAGGAATGAGGACGAGGGCGATGATACAGATGACCAGGTTGATACCTCTCATGCCTCGTCCTATATCTCCTCCGTTAGGGATCGCTACCTCTTGCTATGGAGGCATGCCTATGGAGTGTCCCCCAATATCACTATGAGGCTTCCCTCTGAGTCTGAGAGGGTCTTCGAGGGTGAAGAGGGAGAGGTTGCAGTTTATGAACAAATGTTCAAGGTTGGTGTCAGATTCCCTCTGCATCCTGCCATCGTAGACATCTTATTAGCCTTTGGTGTTGCCCCCTCTCAGCTTCCTCCCGATTCCTGGAGGACGATACTAGGTTACATCTCCCAGTGGAAGAACGCTTTCACCGATGAGCCCTCGGCCGACATATTCTTGGCCTGCTACAATATCACCTCCTCGTCCAAACAACCCGGATACTATCATCTGGGAGCGAGGAGGTCTGAGAAGAAACTCCTCCACGTGGCGCAAACCTCCAACCATGATTGGAAAAAGAGATTCTTCTTCATCTCTGGGGAGTGGGAGTTCTCCGCCGAGGCGTCCCCTGCTGCCGATTGTCCGAGGGTCCCCTGTAGATGGTATAACCCATCAATAAAGGCTAGGTCAGACCCCGGACTTAGTCTGGAATAAAAGGACATCGTTGAGTATCAGAGGGGACGAGGGAGAGGAGGTGAGATTGCAAAATTTACAGATTTGATGACCCCCCGGTTCCTCAAAGAAGCTGGTCTGAGGGTCGGCCCCCTGACAGAACTATGTGAGTTACACTTAACGTTTCCCCTTCTTTACTTTTTCAAGTGTTACCTCTTTATCTCTGCACTTTTCTGACGTGTCGTCCTCTTTTTAGGTCGTCTTGCAGGTATATCAGACTATCTTTGGGAACTGACTGCTCCCAGCTTATTATCAGGCCTGGCCAAGAAGAAGGGTAAGGAGCCTCAGCAGGCTCCGAGGAAGACGAAGGTCGTTGGGCCGACGGCTGTTGAGCCCACCGCTGATAGCCACAAAACAAAGGAGCCTGAGGCTCCTGTTGACCCTCGGCCGAATTCTCGGATGAGGGTCAGGGTCGAAGCATCTGAAGGGACTGCCTCTTCATCCGGCATGGGGGCCTTTTGGTCCCAGAACCTGGCACATCTGAGGGCTGATCCCTCATCACTGATCACAAACTTGAGGGCAGCCAAGGCCTCAATGTTTTCTGCTCCCTCGGCTTCTGATTATGAGTTCCTGTCAAAGATGCCTCCTGCCAAAGTGTACGACTATGGTCTGCACACCCTTGCGCAGGTATTGGTCTTGACCCACTTTAATTTTATTCTTTCACCAACTGTTTCCTCGGCCTCTTGACATTTTTTTATTTTTATTGTGCAGTCTATATGCGCCTTTACTTCGGCCACCAAGTGGATGGCTGAGAACCAAGCAAAGTTCCATGAAGCCGAGATGGCTATTCAACATGAGGCAGATCTTCAATCGGAGCTTGATACTGCAAGGGCCGAGTTGGAAAGTACCAGGACTGAGCATGCAAGGATCCTGGACCAGCTGACGAGGCAGCACGACGAGGACCTTAAGGCCAAAGACTTGCTTATCAAGGAAAAGGACGAGGCCTTGACCAACATGGGGGTCAAGCACAAGACTGATCTTGAAGCAGCCATCAGGAAAGCCGAGGCTGATGCTGTTGAGGCTTATAAAATTTCTGACGAGTTTCAAGGCTTCGGCCTTGAATATTTAGAGAGAGGAATCAGGACTGCCTGTCGGTGGGTCGCCCTCAGGTTTGGTGAGGTCGTCTCCTCAGTCCGCCCGTCGATTGAAGCAGTCAGATTGGATGACCCTCTGATCGCCGAGGCTCTATCCCAGGTAGAATCCCAAGTGCAAGTCGAGGGGGTCGGCACATCTGAGGATCATCCAGTTGCGGTCATCGAGGAAACCCCTCTCGTGGATGTTGAGGCCTTGCCCTCTGATGTTATCCCATAGGGTGGCTGTCTGTAGCCCATACCCTGTTGATGTAATTGTCATTTTTGTACTCTACTTTGTATAACACTTGGCATTTCATTTATACCATCATCTTCTTTACTGTCTTCCATTTGCCTTTTGTATGGTTCGCGTTGTGAGATTTTTATTATCACTAACCACTCCCTCGTCTTTCTTGAGGACAGTGGTGGGGTCGTCCCCTCCACTGGCCCTCATTATAGCCGAGGGATCAAATTACCAAATAAATGGTTTTTATGTTGTTTTCCCTCGTCTTTACTGAGGACAGTGGTGGGGTCGTCCCCTCCACTGGCCCTCATTATAGCCGAGGGATCAAATCACCAAACAAATGGTTTTAATGTTGTTTTCCCTCGTCTTTATTGAGGACAGTGGTGGGGTCGTCCCCTCCACTGGCCCTCATTATAGCCGAGGGTCACAATAACCAAACTAATGGTTTTTTACAGAATTTTCCCTCGTCTTTCTTGAGGACAGTGGTGGGGTCGTCCCCTCCACTGACCCTCATTATAGCCAAGGGTTCAACTTACCAAATTAATAGTTTTTAACAAAGTTTTCCCTTGTCTTTTTTAGGACAGTGGTGGGGTTGTCCCCTCCACTGGCCCTCATTATAGCCGAGGGTTCAACTTACCAAATTAATGGTTTTTAACAAAGTTTTCCCTCGTCTTTTTTTAGGACAGTGGTGGGGTCGTTCCCTCCACTGGCCCTCATTATAGCCGAGGGTTCAACTTACCAAATTAATGGTTTTTAACAAAGTTTTCCCTCGTCTTTATTGAGGACAGTGGTGGGGTCGTCCCCTCCACTGGCCCTCATTATAGCCGAGGGTGGTTCTCTGTAGATGTTTCCATGCGTACTAGAACTGATAACCACAGGGTGAGGGGAAACACTGATTTTTCTCATTAATTTTCCAAGTGTTCTGTTGGAGCGACTCTCATTACAATTATGGTCTGTCAAGACCTTACAACACTACTGATAGTATCTCTTCAAATGGTCTGCATTCCAAGGGTTGGAAAAAGGTTCCCCTTCCAGGTTTTCTAGTCTATAGGTCCCAGGGACGACTTCATCGATGACCCTGTATGGGCCATGCCAATTAGGATGGAGCTTGTTGGGATTTTGCCAAGTCTTCTTGAGGACCAAGTCCCCCACTGCGATTGGCCTCTGTTTCACCCTCTGATTGTAAAACCTTGCGGTCCTCTGCTGGTAGGCGGCTTGTCTTATCTCAGCATCTTCCCTCCTTTCCTCAATTAGGTCTAAGTCAAGTCTCCTTTCTTCTGCATTTCCCCGGGGATCATACATTTGGACCCTATGAGTAGGAAACCCAATCTCAGTGGGGATGACGGCTTCTGAGCCATAAGCTAGAATGAATGGGGTCTCTCCGGTAGAGGTCCTCATCGTCGTCCTGTATGCCCACAGCACGGCATATAATTCCTCGACCCATATTCCTTTTGCCTCCTCAAGCCTCTTCTTGATTCCATCTAGGATTGTCCTGTCTGAAACTTCTATTTGCCCATTGGCCTGAGGTCGGCCTGGGGTGGAGAAAAATTGTTTGATACTCACCCTTTGACAGTACTTCTGTAGAGAGGTATTCTTGAACTGAGTCCCGTTATCTGAGATGAGGGTGTTGGGGAGACCATATCTGCATATGATATTTTTCCAGATGAACTGGAAGGTCTTATGCTCTATGATCGTCACCATCGGCTCCGCTGCCACCCACTTTGAAAAGTAGTCAATGGCTACGATGAGGAACCGATAGTTATTGACGGCCCTAGGCAAGGGTCCTACTAGGTCAATTCCCCACACTGCAAATGGCCATGGGGATGTAATGGAGGTAAGAGGCTGATGAGGTTGATGAGGGATGGTAGCAAATCTTTGGCATTTATCACACTTTTTTACATATGCTGCGACATCTTTCCCCAAGGTCGTCCACCAGTAGCCTTGGGTGATCACCCTCTTTGCTAAGGATCTACCCCCAACGTGGCTTGAGTACGATCCTTCATGCACATCTTGCAAAATGGAAGGGACTTCTGAGGGATGCACATACCTAAGTAAGGGGAGCAGAAACCCCTTTTTGTACAAAGTGTCTCCGATGACAGTGAATTTTGCAGCCCTGTATCTCAGCTTCTTCCTTTCTTGCCTTGCTTCTGGCATCTCTCCCTCTTTAATGTATCTGATCAGAGGGTCCATCCACGAAGCTTCCTGAGAAACATTTAGGCAATTGCTAAGTGTTCCCGCGGCATCTTCAATAGTTGGTCGAAGCAAAATTTCCACTGGGACTGTCCTCCTTATGTCTGTCCTAGTCGCCGAGGCCAACCTCTCAAGGGCGTCAGCACGGCCATTGTCGAGCCTAGGTATCCTCTTGAATTTCACTTCTCTTAAGCCTTTCAGCCATGACCTCACCTTCTCAAGGTACCTATCCATTCTCTCGTCCTTGGCCTCGTAGGCTCCTAGTATCTGATTCACCATTAGCCTCGAATCACTGTGAACAAAAATCTGGCAGATACTAAGTGATATGGCCAAGGAGAGGCCTGCTATCAAGGCCTCATACTCGGCTTCGTTGTTGGAGGCCTTGAAGTTGAACCTTAGGGCGTACTCAATGTCTGTGCCGTCGGGTGCTGATACTATTAACCCAGCTTCGCTCCCGCTTTCGCAAGAGGACCCGTCGACGAAGAGACTCCACACGGTGTGTTCTTATGAGAAACCTCCCTCGGTGAGTGACCCCTGTCTAAAGAGATATCTTCCCTCTTCGTTTTCAACCACTTTCCTTCTAGCGGTGCTCGTCTCAGCCTTATCTGTAGGCGTGTCAGCGAGCTCACCCTGTCGGGTATCTATCTTTCCGAGGCCCTCATCCTCGGCTTCATCATTTTCCCAAGTAAACTCATCCACGAAGTCTGCCAATGCTTGCCCCTTAATGGCCGTCCTAGGCTGATACACAATGTCAAACTCCCCCAGCTCTATATCCCAGGCCATTAACCTACCTGATTTTTCTGGCTTGTGTAGGACCTGCCTAAGAGGAGAGTCAGTCAGGATAACCATTGTATGGGACTGGAAGTACGGCTTCATCTTCCTTGAGTCATGGATCAAGGCGTAGGCCAACTTCTCCATCCTCGGGTATCTTTGCTCCGCCCCCTGGAGTGCCTTGCTGTTAAAATACACAGGCTTCTGTATTCCGTCTTCGTCTCTCACAATGGATGCACTGATGGCCGACTCTGAGATGGCGAGGTACACATAAAGTCATTCACCCTGCACGGGTCGTGACAGCAGCAAGGGAGACTCTAAGTATGACTTCAGATCCCTGAAAGCCTCATCACACTCTTCACTCCATTCGAAGGCCTTCCTAAGGATCTTAAAAAATGGCAAACACTTGTCTGTGGCCCTAGACACGAACCTGTTCAAGGCAGCAACTCTCCCTGTGAGTCTCTGAACGTCTTTAATGGACTTGGGGATCTTCATCTCAACAAGGGCCTTTATCTTTTCAGGATTGGCCTCGATGCCTCTTTGGTTGACAATGAACCCCAGGAACTTCCCTGCTCCGACCCGAAGACACACTTGGCCGGGTTAAGCTTCATCTGATATTTGTCCATCGTATTAAAGGTCCTCTCCAGGTATGCCACATGATCCTCTGCCTTCAGACTCTTAGTCAGCATGTCATCTACATAGACCTCCATAGACTTCCCAATTTGGTCTTCAAACATTTTATTTACGAGGCGCTGGTACGTTGCCCCCACATTTTTTAGGCCAAAGGGCATGACCCTGTAACAGTATGTCCCCTTGTCAGTGATGAAGGTTGTCCTCTCCGAGTCTTCAGGGTTCATGAAGATCTGGTTATACCCCGAATAGGCATCCATGAAGCTCATGAGCTCATGGCCTGCGATAGCGTCTACCATCTGGTCGATGCGGGGGAGAGGGAAGCTATCTTTGGGACAGTGCTTGTTGAGGTCTGTTAAGTCCACACACATTCGCCACTTCCCGTTGGCCTTTGGGACAATGACTGCATTGGACAACCATTCAGGGTAGATGACCTCTCTGAGTTTTCTAACTTTTTAACCTCGTCCCTAATGACCTCATACTTCTCTCTAGAGTAAATTCTCCTCTTCTGCTTTACCGGCTTCACTCCCCCTACCACATTGAGCTTGTGGCACATAATTTCAGGGTCGATCCCCGACATATCTACATGACTCCACGCGAAGATGCTTCGTCTTCTCCTCAATAGTTTAATGAGTTCTCTCTTGATATTGGGCTTCAGAGATTTGCCGACTTGGACGGGTTTTTTCGGGCCATCCTCATCGAGGATGATGGATTCTACCTCTTCTGCGGCCTCTCCTTTCTTGAGCTTCGTCTCGTCCCTGGGGTCTAGGGTATCAATATTGTAAGTGGTCGTAGCCCTCTTGTGTGCCTCCCTTTCTTCAGCGGAGTTGTAGTAACACTCTCGCGCTGTCGTCTGGTCTCCCTGAACTTCCCCCACCCCGTAAGGGGTAGGGAATTTGATCATCTGATGGACCGTAGACGGCACAACTTCAAACCCCTTGAGGGCCACACACCCCAGTATGATGTTGTAGGCCGAAAACACATGCTCATCCATCACAAAGAAACTGACCTTCTTGGCGAGCCATCTCGGCCATTCGTCCCCCATCCTGACATCAGCCTCATACACTCCAAGGGGATGAACCTTTTCCCCACTGAACCCAATCAATGGATGATGGTACGGGACGAGTCTAGCACGACTGAGACCTAAGGCTTTGAAGCACGGACAGAACATCACGTCTGCAGATGAGCCCCCATCTACTAGGATCCTCAGCACCTCGCACCCGTGCACCCTGGTAGTGATGATGAGAGGATCATCATGTGGGGATAAGAGGCCTTTGAAGTCCATTCTTGAATATCCCACTATCAGAGTGTCCATATCAACCTTCTTCCTCTTTTCTGACTTGACCTCCAGAGAGGTTGAGTGTACCGTCTTCGTCACTGCCTTGGCCTCAGCCACATGGGCCTTCCTGTCGGCAACCTCAGACCCTCTTCCTGCTAGACCCCCGGAGATCATTCCCACTCCGAGCGAGATCATATTAAGCCTCTTGACAGGGCCTTGGTCGTCTCTCGGCGGGATGTTAGGGTCGTCCTCATCATCAGAAGGGTCAACCCCTCTTTTTTGAGGACCTTCTCTACATGCATCGCCTCGCTTCTTTCTGGGGTCGTCCCCTCGGCCCCTCTTGAAGGCACCTTTGTCGACATACTTTCTGAGCTTCCCCTCTTTCAGCATCTTCTCAATCTCATCTTTTAGAGCAAAGCATTTGTCTGTTACGTGGCCGTGGTCTTGGTGGAATTCACACCACAGGCTCTTATTCCTCTTACTGGGGGATGCCCTCAGCTTCTCAGGCCACTTCAGGGACCGGTCACTCTTTATCTCATTGAGAATCTGTTCACAGCTAACCGTTAGAGAGGTGTAACCAGCGAACTTTTCATCCGTGGACCTCTTATTCCCCTCTTTGTTCTTCTTAGGATATTTACCCCCACTAGCACCTCCTTTTTCGTCTTCATATTTTGCGGCCATCGCCTCTTCGGCGTTCATCACCTTTCCTTCTGTCGACAGCAATTCATCCATCATCCTCGGAGGGTCTTCAGCAAGCTTCCATAACAGCTTCCCCTTTTGGAGTCCTCCAATCAGGTTTGTCATAGCTATGCTCTCCTCATAGTCTTCCACCTCCAGCTTCTCTTTATTGAATCAGGCTATGTAGTCCCTCAGACTCTCATTCTTCCCCTGCTTAACATAGAGCAGGTGGGTGGTCTTACTCTGTGGCCTCACCCCAAAGCAAAAGTTGTGGATAAACCGGTCTACCAACTGTTTAAAGTTTTCAATGGAATTTTTTGGAAGAGACGTGTACCAGACATGTGCAGCCCCTGTCAGGGTACCAGAAAAGGCACGACACCTCATCTCATCTGAGATAGAGTATATGTCTGCTGCTGATTGATACATCTCAACATGGTGGACAGGGTTGGTGCTCCCGTCATATCTTGGGGTGACCACAGGTGGCTTGAACCTTGCTGGCGTAGGGAAGTTGACTATCTTCACCACAAAAGGTGAGCCTATGGTGTATCCCTTCTGAAGGGGGTCCCGACTTTTCAGTATATCATCGATCTTATCCTCTAGTCTCTGGATTGAGTCATTCCAGTGCCTCACAGGGTCGGCTTGGCCGATGTTATCCCCTGCCGCCTCTTTAAGGTGGACGGAGGGTTCCGCTGCAGCAGGCCTATGTCGGCTGTTTACTTCCCTTTGGCCGTCATCCCGTCCTTGGGGTCGGACATCTTTTGCCTCCCTCCTGGACCTCGCAGCACTTTTTGACCTGGACAATTTTTCCCGCAGGTCATTTACTGGGCCCAGCCTCTCAAAGGCTGACCCCCTGCTCAAGCGATCAAAAGCAGATCCTCTCGGGCGATCATCAGGATTTGGTCTCCCGCACTTTCCTCTACTATCCTGGAGAGGTCGTACAGTATTGTTGGAGACCGCATACGGTTCCCAGCATTCTATAGGGGCATCCTCTCCCTCCAGATCATCATACATGTCCTCAGGGCAAGGGTTTCCTTGCCTCCCCAGGCGTAGACGCCGGGGGTCAGAAACATCCCTACGCCGCTGAGGGGGTGGCAGGTCTTTGCGTGGTGCCTGGGGTGGTCCCCTGGCCTCATGCTGTCCTGGAGCTATTGCCGGAGTAATCATCTCAGGTGAAACCCCTGGTGATCTTAGTATGTTATGGCCGTGAACTGCTCCTGCATCATCCGTTGGCTTGCTGCCAGAGACTTTAAGGCTGCCGCCACATCAGCCATCTCAGATTGAGGCGGTGGCTGACTGGAACTGGGTCTTCCCCCTTCATCCGGCGGGGGAAGCGGTGGCGGTGGCATTTCAGGTGCCATGTGTTTGAGCTATGAAAAGCTGAACTGAAGAAAAGACTGGTGAGCTTGAGAACCTTAGTGGGTCTCTTTCAATGGTGAGACATCTCCTCTCAGGGGGAGTGCTGGCTCACCACCAGAGTGCCCAGTGAGGTCAAGCTGTACAAAGGAAGAGATGTCTTCTCGTTCCCACAAACGGCGCCAAACTGATGATGCTAAGATTTAGCACCACCGGATAAGTGATAGTGAGCTCAAACAATGGCAGCCATGGCGGTCATAGAGATGTATAAGTGTATAAGCATATAGAAGGGGATGAGTATAAGAGGAAATAAGACAATGATGTATAGTGGTTCAACCAATTTGGCCTACATCCACTGTGAGTGTGTGATCCACTAAGTATGGGAACTAATGGCCTTGGATACAATGCACATAAGCTCACTTTCTCTCTCTACTGTGTGTACAAGCAGAGTTTTAGCTAGGGTTACAATAATGGATCCCTCCCCTGTAGGGTAGTAGGTGACAAGTATATATAGGTCTTGGGGGGTGTAGTGTACCCCCCAAGTATGCATGGTGCATGTGAATGATGATCTAGCCAATCCCCTGTTGACACCTGTAGATGCCAAATGATGACATAATATTCCCTCACGTGAGGGTGTGATTTTGTTATAACGGTCTTCTGCGTGCCATGTGAGCCTCACGCGCACTGTTCCACGCGTCTCCCAAACCACGCACTGTGATGATGTCACCCTCGGCCTATGAAACGAGGCCGAGGGCAAAGTTCCTTCTGATGGTGAATCAGACCCAAATTAGGTCTCGTATGGTCGTACCCTCGGAGGGTCGTCCGGAGCCTGATGAAGGGTCGGCCCCCTGAGGGGTCGTCCGGAGCCTGATGAAGGGTCGGCCCCCTGAGGGGTCGTCCAGTGCCTGATGAAGGCCGGTGCCTGATGAAGGGTCGGCCCCCTGAGGGGTCGTCTGGTTGGATGTTTCTCTCGGCCTGGTCGAGGGTATATATGGGTATATCAATAAGCCCTTCACCCATTTCAGAATTCCCTTCACGCTATTTCCAGACAAACTATACTGCGTCTTTAAACTATGCAAACCAACCATGGCATGTAAAGTTGTTTGATCTTTCTCACAGCCAGAGTATAACGGTTGGGTCGCCTTAAATTTTAAACTTTGGTAGTCATCATCAAGTTTTATCGTGTTATCTTCACGAGCACTTGAATCTTCTACATCATCAGTAACCTCATTCTCCTCAGCTTCATAAACTCCGTACGCATCATCAACTAAATCCTCTAACATATTATGATCTACATCGTCCCCTTCTACATCTATTCTACTTGTTGAAGGTTGTTGTGAAGGTTGGTCGGGGACAAAAGGAACTTTCAATTCACCGTGAAAACTCCAAAATTGATAACTATCTTGCATACCCGATCTTAACAAATGTAGTTCAACTCTTTTCCACTCAAACACCTTACCATTATTACACCTAGCACACGGACACGAAAACTCTTCATCATTACGACATCTCTTTGCATATTTCACAAATTCGTTAGCACCTCTGCGAAACACATCCCCCATTCTATTAGTCTCACCCATCCACTCTTTGTATTTCGGATATCCCATCGCAGCTACCACAACTAAACACCTATTAAAGGTAAACAAAACTTAGATTTATAGTATGTTTTATTTAATTATCCCATCATTTAATTATCCTATTAAAGGGTAAGTGGTCCTATCCCATTCAAAACTGCATTTTTCTGTAATATACTTAACAGCTCATGCACATTGTTACGATTTGAAAAAATTCGACAGCATATCCCCTTAGCTCTCCAAGTACACGACGTAGATTGGCATGTGTGAGTGTTATTTCAATTGGTCAATTGAAATAACAGTCACACTTGTCAATCTAGTATGTACCCAGAGAACATTAAGATACGACTGCAAAACTTCCTCCAAAAGTAACAACTTTAAGCCAATAAGAATATTATACAGAAATTATACAGTCTCAAACTGTCCAAACGGGACAATTCGAGAGATCTCATTACAGGGGTAATGACTCTCGAACGGGTCTAAGGGCTATTGAATGCGTACGCATAAGAACTAGAAGGCTAGTATCTATGCGCACTATATTTAATTTCAAGTATGTTTCATATAATGGGTTAATTCAAATACAAAAATAAATTCATGGGTTAATTCAAATACAAAAATACAAATTTATGGGTTAATTCAAATACACACACACACACACACACACACACACACACCTCCCTCCACACCCCCCACTCACCACATACACACACACACACACCCCTCCCTCCACACCCCCCACTATTTTCATCACTTAGTGTTCATCTAAGTTCTAGTATAACAAGTTCCCATAAAAATCTTTAATAAAATTCTCATATCTTCTTTCAATTTAAACACACACACAGTAGTGACTATCTATTTAAAATAATCTCAATGTTAATTTCAGGTATTGAATTTCTACTATTGTTTTGTGCTTTTTATAAATCATACTCCACCCCCACCCACCCCCACTCCAACATCTTTACGGGCTTTCATCACCCGTCATAAATTTTTCGGTCCGTGACTTACTGGCCAGTTGTCTTGGGTCTTTTAGTCCCTTAACATTACTTTAAGAATTTTACCCAATCTAAATACCACATTTTCTTTCTTGTTATACACTTGAACACGTTTTGTTATTTAGTCCTTATTAATTTATCTTTGATGTATTACCAGCATCTTTACTTTTATAAACTTTATTTAATTTTCAATTTTAAGGACTATTTTCATCACTTAGTGTTCATCTAAGTTCTAGTATAACAAGTTCCCATAAAAATCTTTAATAAAGTATTATCACAAATATAAACTAAGAGTGATAAAATAACTTTGAGGCATGTAAATTAATTGTGACAAAGTAATATTATGGAAACCCCACTTTTCTTTCTATAACTTCTATTTTATTAAACTTTAAAAATATAATTAGGGGTGTATAGAAAGAAAAGTTAAATAGGAATAAAAACAACATTTTTAAAATGTGAAGGGCTCACCAATTTGATCAAATTTTTCAACAACATAGACTAATTGATCTTTATTATAAGACAATTACTACAAATTTATGCGCATTTTAACCCTTATTGTAGTTTTTTAGTTTTCATGCTTTTATTTGATGGATATAAAGTCATGTGATTATTTCACCATATAAAGTCAACAAAAAATGCCATATATGGTTTTTTTTCTCCATTAGTATAAGTATATAGCGATTATTTCACACTTAAATCACATATTAAGCCGGCCTTCATTTTTTTATGAAATTTGTAGAAAATTACTTATTTATTTTGAATGAAAATAAATTGGTATCCAATATTTTTGGATATTATTTACATTTACATTTTTGGATATTATTTTTGAAAATTTATAGAAAATTACTTATTTATTTACATTTTTAACCCCTACCCCCTACCCCCACCCTGCCCCACCCCCTACCCCCACCCTGCCCCCACCCTACCCCACCCCCCACACACGCACATATATACACACATACACACATATATATACACACAAACATATATATAAATGGAAGAGAGAGAGAGCAGCGTCGAGAGAGAGAGAGAGAGAGAGAGAGAGAGAGAGAGAGAGAGAGGGAGGGAACGGCGGGAGGGGAAAAGGGTTTTTGCTGCAAACATTGTCACGGTCGTATCAAGGTCATTGACCGTGACAATTATTTAAAGAATTGTCACAGTCATTGACCGTGACAAGTCCGTGACAAGTAAATTTGTCACGGACTTGTCACGGTCGTGTCAAGGTCAATGACCGTGACACAAAACGCGTGTTTTTTGTCACGGTCAATGACCTTGACAAGGGTGACCGGCTGAAAGATGACAATTTTGTCATTTTGGTGTAGTGATAATTATCTACACATATTATATACGTACGAGTATACTACAACACTCACACACATGTCGTATATATATCCATCCTCCCGAGTAAGGACTCACCGGATGTTTTTTCTAAAATGCTATCACCCCAGGTATACTCAATCCACCCAGATACCCCGAGATGGTTAACTCACCGAATCAGAAAAATAAAAATAAGCGTAGCAGAGGTGGTCATAGTTCCTCAGGTGTGAGACCGAATCATACCCAAGATGTCTCACCCAGAAAAGAATCACAACATATAAATACTGGACACTATGACCTGGGGATTATGCTCTCCTGGCTTCTCAAGCCAGAGGATTCACCCACATCGCGTAACCTCCTATGATAGCACTAGAGGGGTATGTAAATATCATTCACACCGATATCTATAAAGCGCGCACACACACACACACACACACATATATATATATATACACACACAAACACACTATCACACTACCGTATACATATATTTAATAAAAGTTCGGCTAACATGTGCCTAACACCCATAGCACTATCCCAAAAATACCCAAGTTTATATCCCGACTTGTAATTTAATTAATCACACATTTATTTTTGTTATAAAAGTAGCGTCACCCAACTACAATACCCAGACCCACTCTTTCAGTCCGTATAATCACCCTTTAGAATTTGTTACGCGGATTCTCGGTATTAAGTTTAACACCCCTCATTAAATTTAATATTCGATAATTTGTTATGTATATCTATAATATATTAGCTCGACTACCCTGTGCCTAACTACCGTAGCACTAGCCTGAAAAATATTCGAGTCAAATTTCAGACACTAAATTAAATCAATTTCACCTTCATTAATTTTTATGCAAGTGGTGTCACTTAACCATAATTTTCGGACTGCCTACTTGGTCCATATTTTAACTCTTTGAATTCCTTTCACCCAATTCCAATTATTTAGATAGGCATTCTATCTAAATAAATTATATCTCAAAACCCCATTTCCCAAGGCTCTAATTATTTTAACTAAATCAAGATTGTTCCCTATAATTCTTTCCCCTTGTTTTCCTTCTATACACTAACTGCCTTAAGGTTTGATCCCAATAAAACTCAAAGCTAATAATGAAGAATCCCCAACACCTCAAATCAAAATAAATAAATAAACGAATTGGATTGATGTGTGCAGCGTCGTTCGAACGACCTGCTGGGTTTATGCCCGCCTTCTTCTTCTTGCTTCTTTTTTGCCATTGAAGACACCCCGAGATTTTATTTTTTTCAACCTTGACGTAAATTTCAGTAGCCCCATGATTGATTCCGTATACATTCAATTCATGTATTAAATCTATAACCCTCATTAATTCTCCTCACGAATAATTAAATTTCAGATTTGGTTTTTCTCTACGGTTTCGTTACTTCGTCTTCTTAACAACCAACAACATAAACTGAAAGTTCAAGTTCTGCTATCGGGTTTCTACCTGGTTCTAATTCCAATAATTTTTACTCATGCTATAACATCAATTTGGATTCTTAATACACATCACATGTATACTTTCTGAAAAACACGTTTCAACATAATAACCCACCCCAAAAATGAATATGGTTTACACCCACCATGATATGAATCGTAATACCGCAATTTAAATGAAAGAAAGTTTAACTGCTTGCCTGAATAAATTCGTAGGGTCTGATTTCCTTTAATGTAGACGAGGGTTTGACGAAGAACACCAATTCTTCTAGGTTTGTCTCCCAAAAGTTCTCCTAATTTCTCTATCTTTTCTCCTCTGCAAAACTAGGATTTTCTTATTGATTTGTGTCTTCCACAAACTCCTTAATGTAGGTTTTATATCACAAATCCCAAAATTAAGTCTATGGGCCAAGCCTAAATGACCCGAACCCCCCCCCCCCCCGGTTGAGCATGGTTATGCCTAAAAATGCCCCGAGACAAAATTACTACCCCTCGAGTACTCTTTTCTGACTATCTTGACCTATTTGGAATCAACCGTGCACTCAGAATCATCATCCGAGTTACTTAACTAAAATCTCTAACCTCGACCTCAAGTTACGACACATGTAAATTTTAAAAATAACCCGAATTAATTAAATATTAATTCACCGAATAAATTAAATTCCCAAGATTAATTTAAATCTCAAATCACAAAATTTATTAAATTCTATATCCTCGGGAATATGGGGTGCTACATACTCCCCCCTCCCCCCCCCCTACAAAGGAATTTCGTCTTCGAAATTAAAATGAGTCTAGTACTCCAACCCTCGAATACTTCCCTACTCACATGCCCTTAAGATCTCTACACATATATCTACCCCTTCCAATTACGAATTTTATTAAAATAAAATTAATTACCGAGGGCGCCCATACACCATGTACCCATGCTTAACCGTACAAATGTTAGCCGGTTCTATAGCCTTAAATTATAATATAACTTTCAACTCACAGTTATAATTACATATATTAATAATAATCAAGGTACCAAACCCATATCCTAATGACCACACATCTCCCAACTTCCAACGTTGCGCCAAGTTTCATGTGTGGGACGTCTCGCAAAGCGAAATTCAAATAAGGAACCTCCCCGATACATTACTACCTAACATTGTTGGTCGTTGAGATCTGCTAGGCCCTCAGCCCATAGCACGTACCCCTAAATATCCGTCTCCTAACATAAAAGTATACTCGTCCACTCACATGTTATAAAATACATCATACAATACGGCGCCCCTTACTGTCACTAGTTTCTTAGCGCGAACCAATAACAAGTTATATCTCCTCGCTCGATAATAAGCCTTATCCACCGTGAATCCCATCAGTAAATTTCCCTACTCCCCGGGATTAAATATAACAATACAAACACTTTCTTATAAGTCTATTATGCAACACACGATAACATACATACACGTATATATAGGCTAAACCCTCTTTCAGGTGATAACTAGCACAAGTAAATCATACCTCGAAATAGCGAATACAAAGTCTCACCATACTATATACCATAGCCCAAACATTCCAGCATAAATATCACTAGCGTCTCATACATAACATGGTTATCTCAAGCTCAGCTCAACATTCTTGGCGTGGCTATATCATACAGGTATTCTCTATTACCCCACAAATTGCAATTTAATTCTTCTCAATATTGCCTCACTTATTAACTTATGGTGCAAAAGTTTTCTCATTGCCTCCTTCACAGCACTACCCTGGCTCCACTGGCCATATTTCATAATAGCTCTCAGCTTAAAGTGTTTCCTCAACATGTTTAATAATTTAACATTTAAAATCGATGCACTAACATCTAACAATGACTCACTACTCCCAACATTTATTAAGGTCCATGCATGTAACATCCCGCAATGAAGCTCAAAAGAACTTTCCCCAATGCACTATCCCCTAGCATTATCGATCATCGAAATCCGTGGGTTCAAAGCATGTAGATAAGATCTCACCAATTTTGTCTCCCGACATTATAATCAAATAGTCTATGTCCATGTCTCTCAAGGAGTAACACGATATGGCGCTCTCACTATCACTAAGTTCTCATAACGTAAACAGCAATGAGCAAAAACTCTCTGCTCCACGGTGAACCCAATATACCCTGAAACACATCAGTAAAGGTACCTATGCACTGGGATCCAATGTAACTAGACAACTGTACTCTATGAAGTCTACTTCATAAAATATCATCGCGATCTCGACCCTCTTTCAAGTGAGACATTGCAAACCTGAAATAGCGAACATGATAGTCTAGCAGTAACCGCCCGCTATCGCTTAACTTTCCGTACCCAGGATAAGACCATACCTCGAATATCACCTCTCAATACGAGATATCCTCATAAAATATATCCTCTCTGTGTCCACACCTGATTCCCTGCAGATGGAACTAAAGAGAACCCCGTTACTCAATGGTAAATATATATAACTATAGTACTATTAATGATAGTTCTACTAAACTCGTTTCACGTGTAAATCTAGTGCTAAAAAACTACTGTGACTCGCTCATGTCACACAAAATATACCCCATTCACTCCGCGATAAAACTCATACTTTCAATTGCCAATAGTACTGGCGGTTCAAATGGTTCCTGGACATAACACCTTTGTCCCAACCAAACCAAAAACTTCTTATAATTGTTTCCCCTACTGGACATCCCGTTCCTGTCCCCCAATTCACTACGGATAATATCCACACATGTGTTCCTACTTTTTACACATAAGACACCTCTCTATGTTATTCCCCTTTTTCTGGACCTATTGGCCATGTCAAGGTTGTCCTAGTAGACTTGACCTTGATTGCTACCCTAATTGTCCCTTTGGCTCCGTTGGCCCTATGGAACTCGTTGTTGGTCTTAACGACCCTAACTGAATCCACCATCACCTGGTAGGAATTCTGTTGATCTCAATCATTAAAATGGGTCTTCTCTCGGTATACCCTCATGTGGTGCTTCACTAGCATTGTTAAATCCTATCTTTCCCTTCGGTTAGATTCTCCAACTCTCTTGGTTCCCTTCTCACGACATTAACGACGACAGTACTAGTCATTCTATTTGGATTTCCCCATCCATGCTTGTATATTCTACCCATTAGTCCATTATTTACTTATGAACCTTTTTTATTCTTTGTATCCACCTCATCGGGAACGAAGCTTGCTAAACATGTCAATTTTCCTTCATGATCGACCACTGTACGGCCCTTTTGAAACAAGTATTACAATATCCTTTACCACTCTGTTTAAACAACTGATGAGAGGATTTGAGGTCAAACTGCACCCCAAATTCCTCGTTATTCACGGTACCTTTCCATGGATGTGGTGACTGACTCCCATCACCCTACGCTGCTCCTATGAGCTAAAAATTTCTCCCAAAATTTAATTATGGGTGCAACTGCACTCCACCCTACACAATTGCCTTTGGGTTATCTCCTTCCATTTACCCATCACACTCCCCCTCTTCCCCAAATCCTTACAAATGGCTCTTCAAAATAATTTCTCCGACTCCCCCCTTTACCGACTACGTTGGGTGAGTCTGAATTTGCATCATATCTCTCTACGACGGTGCTTAGGGAAACTACTACACCCTAGTGATTATCCCAACGTTATCTGCCTAAACAATAATATTGGTGACTTCTTTTGTGGTCACTATTCCCAAATTATGTTGTGGATTCTGCTGAGCCTCTCCCCCACAGTCCTTATAACAGCCCTCGCTAGTCGTCCAAATTTGCTCGGTGTACGAAGCCTAATCGAACTCGTATTTAAGTCGCATCAACTATAATTAATAGCAGGAGAATGTAAGTTGTATATGTAAAGGAATACAATAATCTTCTAATAAGGTTCTATATCAAAGAACTCTATGCTGAAACGTAATACGCCGCACAGATCCTACAAACTTTGAAACCTGATTCTCTGATACCATTTGTGACACCCCGCCTACTAAAATATCGGGTGGCCATCCCGTGATCAAAATAAAACGTTAGTCTCATATGGCGCATTCTTAGCATCACTGTCGAAAACATTTTTAAACTTACTAACCATCTAGTAATTTAATTAGACCGGTGCCAAATTTTATCTTTCATTAATTAACAACATGCGGAAATAATTAATAATTGAACCATCACACAAACTGGTAATTGAATCCAACACAGATGAATAATATAAATAAAGCTCGCCAAATTAACTATCGATTCAATAATAAAATACAACAGTAAACTGAAACAATAACCTGGATACACAAGGTCAAATGAATAACTGAATACTAAAACTGAGGGCGACAAGCCCAAATGTGTACTGAAATAAAATCCCTACAATAAGAATAAATGAACGAATCGTCTATAGAAAAGTCAAGAATGGAGAATCCCCAACATTTCAAACCTAAATAAATAAATAAAATGAAGTGAGCTGATGTGTGCAACTTTGTTCGAACGACACCCCCGATCATTCGAATGACCTGCTGGGTTTATGCCTGCCTTCTTTTTCCTGCTTTGTTTTCGCCATTGATGACACCCTAAGCTTTTCTTTTTTTAACCCTGGCGTATTTTTTCACAGGCCCATGACTTATTCCCTCCCTTATGTACATTAAATTCATGTATTAAATCTATAACCCTCATTAATTCTCTTCGCGAATCATTATATTTCATATTTGGTTTTTCTCTACGGTTTCGTTACTTCGTCATCCTAACAGCCAATAACATAAACCGAAAGTTGAAGTTCTGCTATCGAGTTTCTACCTGGTTCTAATTCTAATAGTTTTTACTCGTTCTATAACATCAATTGGATTCTTAATACACATCACATGTATACTTTCTGAAAAACCCATTTCAACATAATAACCCACCCCAAAAATGAATATGGTGTACACCCACCATGATATGAATTGCAATATCGCAATTTAAAATTAAGAAAATTTAACTACTTTCCTGAATAAATTTGTAGGGTGTGATTTCCTTTGATGTAGACGAGGGTTTGATGAAGAACGCCCAATACTTCTTGGTTTTTACCCCAAAAGTTTCCCAATTTCTCTATCTTTTCTTCTCTATAAAAATAGGGTTTTCTTATTGAGTTGTATCTTCCACAAACTCCCTAATAAAGGTTTTATATCACAAATCCCAAAATTATGCCAATGGGCCAAGCCCAAATGACTCGAACACCCCCGTGTGCGCCCGGTTATGCCTAAAAATGCCTCGAGACCCAATTACTACCCCCGGATACTCTTTTCAACTATCTAGACCTATTCGGAGTCAACTGTGCGCTCAGAATTGTCATCATAGTTACTTAACTAAAATCTCCGAACCTCGACCGCAAGTTACGACACATGTAAAGTTTAAAAATAACCCGAATTAATTAAAACTTAATTCACCTAATAATTAAATCATCCAGATTAATTTATATCCTAAATCACCAAAATTATTAAATTCTATATCCTCAGGAATACGGGGTGTTATATTAATAACGTTGCTCTATTTTTTAAAGTTGTTTGGAACTTAATTTTTCGAAAATATTTTTCATAAGGTTTACCGTAGGTAGAGTTTTAAAATTCATTGAGATCGTTCAAACGACATCTCACTATCATTCGAACGACATAGTAAGTTCGTTTGAAGCATGAGTTCAAACGTGCATCAAACGAAGCCTTATGTTTTGGTTTTTATAAGGTCGTTATAAGCGAGATGAAATCTCGTTCAAACGAGATCTCTATCTCATTCGAACAACAACCTTATATCGTTCGAATGACGCGCCGCCTTGATTTTTTTATAAAAGGATTTTTAGACTCAATTTTCGGTTTAACGAAGAACTTTTGACCAAAACAAAAATCGAACGTGTTTTCAAATCTTCCAACTCCAAATTTTCACCCTTTTGTTTTACAACTCCAAGATTCATAATCATATACTTTGAGATCTTTTTTGGGCACCTTGTTTGTTTCTTCCATCATTAGAAGAATTTTTTTAGTTCAGTGGACTCCATACGTGCTGATTGCGATGAAGAAGTGGTGGATTCCATGTTCCTGATCGTAGACGGTTGCCAAGCTGTATCGGTGGATACCGATATACGCGTGGACTCGTGTGTTGTGGACACTTGCGTGTGTAGATTTTTGCGTAGCACTGTGGAGGAATGGTTGAAGATAGAAGATCGTTAAGGTTTTTGGGGTATCAAGTCGTTGTATAAGTCTACTGTCTATGCTCTGTAAAACCGAATCATAGTGATTGTCTGGTGGGGTCGTTTGAGGTTTTTTCCCTTTGTGGTTTCCTCGTACATCATCGTCTTATGGTTTGATTTATTTAATTTATCTACTATCACCTAGATGCATGTTTATGGTAAAAAGATAAAATTTGGTAAATCGATTTTCACGAGAAAGGTTGAATTGGTGCTAAGTTTAATTAGGAGAATTTTATTTAAAAGTTCAATCATTGAAATTGAAACAACATAAAATTATTGAAATTGTCTTTATTCATCCAAGCATTTTCAAATTGGTATCAAAGTTGGTTGCACTAAGTTATTATGTTAGATCCATGTTTAGTGCTTGTTGGTTATTTTGTTTCTTTTCCCTCGATGGATTCTCATACTTTTGATGACTTAAATCGTGTGAATTTGAAGTTTGCTAAAAGAATTGATATTTTTGAAAAATAAAATTCTCGTTATAATGCCATTAGGGAACTTTTGCAAATTGTTCAAAATCAAAGATATTTATTTCATGAGAGACTTGTGGACATGGAGCGTGATTTTAGAAAATTAGAATTGTCCAATAAAGAGAGTGATGAAAGAGTTCGGTTATTAGAAAAAGAATTTGAGGACTTTAAAAATTCTAGGGTTTGTGGTTGTGTCGTTGAGGAAAATATTTTAATTAATGATTTTAAGGCACGTGATAAGACTTTTAGGGATAAGTTTTCCTTCATTAAAGGGGAGAGAGATGACCTTCTAGGAATGATTGAAACTATGAAGAAGGATTCCCTAAAATTGGAAAGGTCAAATTCTTTGCTTGAGTCTAAAATTTTGAATTTAAAAAATTATTTAAAAGACTCGAGTAGTTTTAGTAGTGATAGTAATGACTTATCTTGTTCTAATGCTTATGGTGATAAAGTTAAGACCATTGTTTGTTTTCGAGTGTGACCCAAAACAAAGGACGTTAGAAAAGGTCAATCCATAGGTAACATTCCTCGCGTTTTCACATGTGTACATTGTGGTAGGAAAGGTCACCTCACGCATTTTTGTTATGATCTTGGAAGAGGTCCTAGGAAGTTTAATTGTAGTGTTCCATTGGTTCCCCTAACCCGTTGAGTTAGATATTCACCTGTTTGGGTTAGGAAATCACTTTTAGAGACACTAAATGTTAGCTTGGTTGATTCTTACATGCTTTCACATGATGCTTCACATCTTATCTCTTATCGTTGATTGCTTGCATGATTTTGTTTGTCATACACTAGTTTGTGCTTCATGATATATGTTTGCTAGTGTTATGACATGTTTATCTTTTGTAGTATATTTTACTTTTATTGATTCATATTGAAAAATACAAAAACATTTTCGATTGATATCTTTGAAAAAAAAAAGATTTCATTCTTTGAAATTTTTTTATAAATACAAAAAGATTTTTTATTGTTGTGTATTTTAGTTTTACACATTTGGTGTGACATATTGGTGTGTTTGAATCCAATTCACTACGCATTTTCCATGTGGCTAGGACATTTGGTTATAACTTTAGATTCTTAGATCGACCTTAAACATGTTTATAGAGTTGTTTCGATCTTGATTTACTGAATGGATTCGACTTTGTATATGCCTCCACACACATACGCATGAGCTTGTTGAACGTTTACTTCACTATGTATATTTGAGATTTGTGAAATGTTCTCACATCAATTTTATCATCTACATATTTATTTGACTATGGTGAATTTGTGCATGTAAGAAGCGTTGCCAGTGAGAGCTTTTTATTATTGAAAAAATATGAGGGTATACGGAAAAGGGCTGTGAGAGGCAAGTGAACTCATAGTGAAAGCCACCGTTTGAAAAAAGCCCAAGAAAAAAATTAAGGCAATAAAAATAGCAAAATTTTCCAAAAGGGGACAAATAGTTTAGTTTGATTAGGGGTGCCAAACGACACAAAATTGACCCGAAATTGACACGATATGTCGTGTTCGTATTAAAATTATGAGTCGTGTTAATCGTGTTTTTATTCAAATATTTTTTTGAACATATTTGAATGTTTGGGTTATGATATTTTGTTACTAGTTAACACCCATTCATTCCATCCCACATGTTTGGATACATTGATACTATGATATTGTGTAAAACTTATGTATTTTGTGTCATGTTTTGTGGTTGTTTATACCTATATATGTGTGTCGAATTTTATTGGATATATTTTGCTTATATTATATATGGTATTGTGTTTTGAGTCTTTGTGGTTTATATTTAGTCCATGATTCTCACGAGCTTGATTTTTTTTTGAATTATTTATGGTCAACTTGCCATGTTGCGTGTTTGTTACACTTTACACCGTTGCATGATTTATTCTCACATCCCTTGCTTATACTTGGTATATTATGATTACACTTTTAGGGGGAGCTTTGGTTTTGGGGGAGTATTTATTTATGCAATCTTACTTTGTCTATTCTTGAACAAAAGGGGGGAGAAATGATATTTTTCCTTTGCATGATTAGGATATATTTATCTTAAGGGGAAACGGCTTATCTAGGTTAAGATTAATTAGACATTGTTAGATGTTTATTCATTTGCAGATTTATACTTGTCGTACTCTCTTTGCATTTCAAGGTGTGTTTAAGTGTGGAGGATTACAAGTTGAGTTTAATTCGGCAAAGTTTTCAAGTAAAGCAAAGCTACTCATGTTTGTGTGTATGTCGAGCGTCTGTACTTTTTTATTTTTGGGGTTGAAGAATTAGTCTTTTTAGAGGACTTGATAGTCCATAGGAATTATATTATGATTTTGTTCCGGAACAGCCAAAGGGGGAGATTTGTAAGGACAAATTTCCAACTGAGTCAATTTATTTGTAATTGGCATAATTCTGGACAAAACGTTTGAGTCATAGGATAGGCATTGAGTTAATGATTCCATGAGCCTATGACGTTGGTTGATGAAGAAGTAGCAGCAAAGCTTTAAAAAGTGGATATTTGAAGTCGTGTTTACCATGCCACCTTTGTCTTTCGAGGATCGTGTGGGTATGAATGTATATAGATTATGAGTCCTTGGAAGTTTTTAATAAGGGTGTTCTGTTTTTTAAAACTGTTTGGAACTTAATTTTTCAAAAACATTTTTCATAAGTTTTACTATAGGCGAAGTTTTAAATTCATTGAGATAGTTCAAACGACATCTCACTATCGTTTGAACGACATAATAAGGTCGTCTGAAGCATGAGTTCAAGCGTGCATCAAACGAAGCCTTTTGTTTTGGTTTTTATAAGATCATTAGAAGGGAGATGAAATCTCATCTAAACAAGATATCTATCTCGTTCGAACGACAGCCTTATATCATTCGAACGATGCGCCACCTTTATTTTTCTATAACAGGATTTTTAGACTCAGTTTTTAATTTAACAAATAACTTTTGACGAAAATGAAAATCAGACCTATTTACAAAAGTTCCAAAACTCCTAAAGTTTTACCCTTTTGTTTTACAAGATCCAAGATTCATAATCATATAGTTTGAGATCTTGTTTGGGCACCTTGTTTGTTTTTTCCATCATTAGAAGAATTGTTTCCATGCAGTTGACTCCGTGCTAATTACAGTGAAGAAGCGGTGGATTCCATGTTCCTAATCATAGACAATTGTCGAGCTGTATCGGTGGATACCAAAGTATGTGTGGACTCCTGTCTCGTGGGCACTTGCGTGGGTAGATTCCTGCATAGCACTGTGGAGGAGTGGTTGAAGATAGAAGAGTGTTAAGACTTGTGGGGGATCGAGTCGTTACGTAAGTTTACTGTCTATTCTTTAAAAAATCGTATCATAGTGATTATCTCGTTGGATCGTCCTAGGTCTTTTCCCTTTGTGGTTTCCTCGTACATTGGGGTCTTGTGGTTTGATTTATTTAATTTATCAGTATCACCTAGATTCATGTTTACGGTAAAAAGATAAAATTTGATAAATCAGTTTTCACAAGAAAGGTTTAATTGGTGCTAAGTTTCATTGGGATAAATTTTTTTTTATGTTCAATCAATAAAATTGGAAAAACATAAAAATATTGAACTTGTCTTTATTCGAACCATCCAAGCATCTTCACACTGTTTTTTATGATCAAGATAGGGAAAGAGCACGTTTAAGTCCTTAGCAAACTCAAGAATAATAGGCCAATAAACTCTCGACTGAGTGAATATTGGGAGGGTTCCATTACAGTTATATAAGGTTAATACGTAAGTGCAAATAGGAATGTTCAAACAAACGATCGGACCAATGGACCAAACTGAGCCGAACCGATTCCTTTTTTATTTTTTCTGAATCAGTTCGGTCCTTTTTTTTTACCGACCTAGTCGGTCCGATCCAAAGTTTATCGACTAAAACATCCGGTCTGGACCGACTATAAGTGTATTAATATATATTTTTTATAAATATGTAGTGTATATGTGAGATAATGTAAATATAAAGGATATACGGAGTAAGATGGTCAAATAAAAAAAATAATGTTAAACCTAAACAAAAACAGCTTCTTATTCGTTCCCCCATCCCACCCCAAAGAAAAAACATCTTGTCTCTCTCTATCACACAAGAATCCATCACCCACATAGTCGTCGGCTAGTTACCATAAGCCGGAGCTAACCTCTCACGGATGTCACTGATCATATTAGGTCAGAATTATTGATTGTTCACTTAAAATCTTCACATGACTTGCAATTTCTAGAGTCTTGCATGCTTTCATTCACTGTTCTAAAAAACTCGCCTAGGCACGCCTAGGCTTGACGCTTGGGAGAAACGCTCCGCCTTAAGCTTTTGACGCCTTATGCTTGTAAAACCCTTAAGGCGCACTTTTTCTCTAAAAAACACAATGCTTTAGTGAAACGATATCGCCTTTTAAAGATTTTTTTACAAACCGAACCATTATCTCATCCAAAATAATCAAATAGTATTTTAATTTGCAAATATTAAGACATGTTTTTATGATATGTACAATTTTAGTATTTTAATAGCCTTTTATGGTTAAAAAATATTAACAACCCATCCTTGTGATATCTTCAAACTGTAAAGAAACTCCATCTCCGCCTCAACAAAATGTAAAATCTTCAAAATGAAAATTATTGTTATGGGACCATTTTAATGAAATTTGAAGGTTGTGATCCAAAAAATAGTAGAAAGAATGTAACTATTGTGCTGCTACCTATCCTTGTGATCCTAAGAATAATGGAACTAAAAATATGTTAGCTCGCATACATTTCAAGTGTAAGAAGTTTTTGGTAAGTAACGAATATTACTCTTCTTTCTTTAAAAGAGATATAGATGTCCAAGAACATGATGAAAATTTTGTAAGTGAAGCAAGGGGAGGGTAGATGGTTGGAGGACCATTTTAAGGCCTCCTGAGAGTTGTGATTGGGAGAAAGTGAAAGCTCTTGTGAAATTTTAAAATATATTTTACAAAACAACAATGAGCTTGTTATAATTAAAAACAATTTGAATCAATAAAAAAGAAGTGGGGATTACTTCATATATTAAATCGCGGATGACATGGTAAAAATGGAGAAGTATTGGAGATCATCTTGAAAAGATCAGCTTATTGTTGTTTGTTACGGTCATGATTGACCCTCGGTATAAATTGGGGTATGTATCATTTTGGTTGAGAGTATGTATGAAAGTAATGTGGCAAAGGAGATGATAAGGAGGGCAAAAAAATGTACTTATCCGTTTGTAGAGTGGCACGGTGACAATACTTCAAAAAATGCATCATCACTTAATGCAATTCAACCAAAAGTGGTTAGAGTTGTAGTATATGGTGGAGATGATGACATTGATCGACATGAGTTTTTAGCTTCTCAATTTAAAAAACACTTTGAGGAGGGAGATGGTATAGGATGAAGTAAGTCGGATATTGAGAAGTACTTGGCGGAGAGTAGTGAAATTACCACCGACATAAGCTTCAATGTCTTAGGGTGGTGGAAGAACATTTCATTTAGATACCGAGTGATTTCTCAAATAGCACGGGATGTATTGGCAATTCATGTGTCTACCGTGGCCTCTGAGTTGACATTTAGCACGGGGGAGCATACTTGACCCATTTTGTAGTTCACTATCTCCTCACACGGTGGGAGCCCTTATTTGTACACAAATTTGGCTTAAGTCTTCATCAACGCCAATTAGTCTCGAGGATGCCATGGATGAGGTGGAACAACTTGAACAATTAAATAGAGGTAATCGATATTTAATTATTACTCATTTGACTAACTGATTATTATTAAATTATTACGCACTTAAACCGTATTGTAACTAATTTGATACTTCTAATAAATTTCAGATTTGTTGAGAGTGTCATCAACACTTGTGGATTGACATTTACTGTTGCACCACGGATGTTTTAGTGCTGATTTTGTTGTTGAATCGAACTTGTTTTGTAACTGATTTTGTTGTTGATTCATATATATTTTAATGTTAATTTTGTTGCTAATTCGCACTTGTTTTGGTGTTGATTTTGTTGTTAATTCGCACCTGTTTTGGTGTCTATTTTATTGTTAATTTGTACATGTTTTGGTGTTGATTGTGATGTTGATTCGCACCTATTTTAAGGATGATTTTGTTGTTAATTCAGTCCTATTTTTGTGTTGATTTTGTTGTTGATTCGCACCAATTTTGGTGTTGGTTTTGTTGTTGATTCGCGCATGTTTTAATATTGATTTTGTTATTGTTTCAGTGACTTTTTGGGAGTATTTGGCTACCTTTTTAATGTATTTATTGTTGTCATTTCAAATTAATATGTTGTGGTTACGTTGTAATAGAACTAGATTAAACCTTATGTTGCGTAAATAGTTTAAAAAATATATATCTATCGTTCGTTGATGTTTTACGTTGTTTGTTTAGAGTTTGACATTTGATTAGTATAAATGATAGTTCAATGCAAATATGAAATTGTAGTCTTCTTGTAATTGAAAAATTGAACATTTTTTAGTCCTTAATATTTGGAAAAAAAAATACTCGAGTATTTTTTTAAATGGTTTAATTCATTAATTTTAGGCCCGATAAATTAAACGGACCGACCTTGTAAAGAACCGAATCGAATACATTCGGTTAACCGACATCATTGATTCGGTCTTGGTCCAATTTTTTAAAGGACCGACTTTGTCGATCAAGTCCAAAAAAACTCAAAACCGAACAGAATGGACCGCGAACACCCCTAGGTGCAAAGGATAGATTGGGCTCTGAGCTGCTGGGAACACATACACCGATATTGAAGCATTTTTAGCCTTCTTTAGCAACTTGCATCATGTTTGCAACTCAAAGATTTATTTTAAGTGTCCTTGAGAGCAAGGTAGCTTTTCATGAACTTGAAAGGTCCCCTAACTCCACCTGGTACGTTTGTGTGAAGAGCGGGAGCACATTGTGCGTGGTGCGGCCGCTGAAAAGGCCCATTCGACCCAATCTATGATGGCGCAAAATATGCTCACGTCTCGACTAATGGTGTCAAATAGTGTGTTGAGCGAGCTCGTGATTTGGTACTCCCTGGATTGATTTTCTTTGTTGAATATATGTGGACAACATTCACCCACGTGCCCTCCATTAATGGAGTCCTACGTATTCACCCATGCTTTACAAATCAAGGTGTCCTTATCTTCTGAAAAAAGAACTTTCAGTGGCTCCCCATTTATGTTTAGTTATCATGTGTTTTTTACGTGCCTCAAATTCGATATCTTCAAATTGCGCTTGTTGGTATGCGGGGAATTTTTCAATTCAGACTTTTGAAGAGGTTTATAGTGTAGGAAAAGTTTAGAACAATATTAAGTAGCTTGAGTATAAAATTAGTGGTAAAAATATTAAATTTAGATAGTGTTTATGAGGATAACATCTTAGGTGATGACCACAGACCTTCATAACACCATTCAGTGGTGACGAGGTCTGAGCTCAGACACCATAATAGGATGACCTCAGACCCTTATAACATCACTCAGTGGTGACAAGGCCTGAGGGCAGACACCATAATGAGATTACCTCAGACCCTTAACATCATTTATTTGGTGAGATTAATTGTGAGGATAACATCTTAGGTGATTACCTCAGACCCTTATAACATCATTCAGTGGTGACGAGGTCTGAGGTCAGACTACTAATTTGGTTTAAGCAAACACCATTGCATAAGCTTCAGAGCAAAAACATCACGACATACATTCAACAAGAGAAGATGATCCTCTTCAGATAATAACACATTCAGAGATTATAAATATTCAGAGGTTACAAAGAATGGAAAAGTAAGAACCATGCTCATTCAGAAATTATAAATGTTCAGGGATTACAAACAAGCTTCACAATTTCAGGGGTTACAAACAATATTCATAGATTCTCTCTTTAATGGTTTGAGGGGGGAATGCTGGTGTCTTCGGTTTGGTTAAGCTGGACGACGTTGGTCACCTCGGCAACGTCATCATGGTGGTCTGCCCCTCCAACCTCTGTGCCGTCCAACGTGGCAGTCTCGGCAGGCGCGACAGCCTCCTCCTCAACCTCTTGAAGGGCCTGGACAAGCTGAGGATTAGCAAAGCCAAGGCCTATGAAGTCAGAGGCTTTCAAAGTGCCAGCCTCATTCTCCTTGACAGTCGCCCACTTGGTAGTAGCTTTGATACCTCTCTCGAGGTATTCAAAGCCAAAGCCCATAAACTCATCAAAACTTTTGTACTCGGCTATTATCCCCTCAGAGGCGTCATCGAGGGCTACCTTCACGACCGAGCTGACCTTCTGCTACAGACTGTCATCCTTGGCCTTCATAGCCGCAACATGGTCCCTCTTAAGCTGAGAGACCTCCTTCTCCAGCCCCTTCACCTTCTTGTCAGACTCACCCAACTCAGACTTCAGGCGGTCAATTTCTACGTTCAAAGTACTTTGGACCTTCTCGGCCTCTTGACCCTTCTGGATGAGGGGCAACTTCCTCAGAGTCCAATTGGAGAGGCGGTGCATAGCTGCCAGGCCCTGCAGATTTTGTGATCATGAATGAGTCAAAGACAAATCAGAGGTTACACTTAGAAATTACAAAGAAATATGAGGTCATACCTGAATGGATCTGTGGACGCCGAACTCAACCAGCAAGGGAGTATCAAGTGACCGGAAGAAACGCTTGTCGGCCTCGGTCATTGTAGAGTCGAAGGCATCTAGGGCCTGCAGACTATGGCCGACGATGCTGTCAGTAATCTTCAACTGCTCTAGACGAGCCGACAAGGCGTCTACTGAAGAGATGGGGATGGCAGTATCAGCACTCTTTTTCTTCTGCCTCTGATCCTCAGGGGCATGTTCAGTTGAAGACCTCTTCTTTGTGGCTTGGGGCTTTGAGGCAGAGGGAGCTGGGGGAGGAGCATTAAGGCCTGCTTTCTTTGCAAGTCTCGTCAAACTAGGTGCAGCCATTTCCCAGAGTTCGTTTGAGATATCCTTTGGGCGCTCTGTAAAAATTAAAAGATCTGAGTTAGAAGATCAGACATAAATAAACTCAGAGGTTCAAATTCAAATAGAAAGCGCTTGCCAAGCTCGGAAAGAGGACTTCCACCTAGACCTGTCTCAGAGAGGTAGTGGGGGGGTCATCAAGTGTTCGAACTTAACGAACAGACCATGTATTCCCTGATCTTGAAGGGCTTTCACCTTCTGAAGGTTTTGCGGGCTCAGGCCAGGGTCGGCCCTCGCAGGCATTGTGACCTTACCCCACCTCAGGGGCATCCTCGGCTCTAGAATGGACGAGGGAGCACATGGGCCAAATTCCCATGGTCCAGAAGCAAAAAATTATCGAGGCTTCCAGTTATGGTTGGAAGTCTGAGTTATTTGAAGCATCTTTTTTTCAGGCTTCCGAGCTACAAAATGATAGTAGCTCGGATGATTTTTGGCTGAGGAAGGGACATAGCAACCTACAAAAACCTGAACTGGGAGGTCTGAGTGGTGGACAGCCTTCCATAAGACTATGGACCCTATTATGACCCTCCAGGCATTAGGGGATAGTTGAGAGGGGGCCAAATTGATATAGGAAAGGATAGATTTGATAATGGGATGGATGGGCAGACGAAACCCCAACTTGAACATCTGTTCGTATAAGCAGATCTCGCCGTCTCGGCCATGATAAGCCCTCTCTTCCCTCAGAGGTTTTCTTAGCTTTATGGAGGGACTAATGGAGTACAGATATCTGAAGCAAAGGAGGTCTACCTCAGTTACAGTACTCTCGATCTCGGCCGCCTCAGAGACGTCGACATCACTTTCAACGTCATCATCATCTGGCTCAACATCGGCCGGAGCAGATGTTGATGGGTTACCCGGGAACCTCTGAGCGAACTCGGCACCGGTGAAGGCCGACAGAGGAATGGCGTCAAGTGGTGGTGGAATGGCCACACTCGGCTCAACGATCTCAACCTCTGAGGAAGAGGCTGAGGTGCTTGAGTTATTATGGGACGAGGCCCGGCTAGAGACCTCGGCCTGATCAGGGGCTTGATCTTCCCGAGTTGAGAAGTCCATAGCCTCCTGGAAGGAATCCACGGACATGGGGTCTGAGGTGGAAGACTCAGACATCGGTATTGGATCGGCAGGAACCTCTGCCTGATTGAAAGACTCCGAGGGATCAGGATATACCACCTCCAGGGGTGGTGGAAAGATGGGTCTAATAGGGAATTCTTGTGACCTACGAGCCTCCTCATGTGCTCTTTCTATTTGTCTGATTTTTTCTAAAGTCTTCTCTCTAAGGGAAGGGAACTCCTCAAGAAGTTGGTAGAGGGGTCTGAGCATCAGAGGCATACACTACACTTGGGGAGACTTCCTAAACTACAAACAAGATTGTCTAATGAAGTAAGGCAATTTAAAGATCAAACCAAGAAACTTAAGGCAAATACAGTTCGCCTGGAAGTATGAAGTTCTCGCCTGAAAATCCCTAAGCTCGCCGGAAAACAAAAAAAACAGGGAAAAACAGGAAAAAACGAAGGGAAAAAGAGAGAATACCTGAGGAAGAAGTAGTAGAAGGAAAATGAAGAAAACTCGAGTAAATCACCACCGAGGACCTCTGCAGTGGAATCGCGAAGAGAATGCCTTTAGAGAGAGAAATTGTTGGAATGCTATCGCGCAGGAGAGAGAATTGAGGAAGGAAGGAAAAATGAGGGTTCAAAACCCTTAAAAATACAGGCGCGATTCCCAAGGCCCATCATTGCCTTGGGAGCCCCAAAGGCGGCTGACAACACACGCTTGCCAAGCAAGTCGTACTTCAACACTGGACAAGTGTCAAACAAATATTGGCTCATATTAGAAAGGCCTCGGAGATGTGTAAATCCCACAGACACCTGCTCTCACATGTAATTAAGGGCTGGGGGTGATTGATATGCCACAAGTGTAACCTCGGCTCGGAGACACCAACCTCGGCCGAGATCATGGCCGACACTGGACAAGCCTTGGGCATGCGGCATCAGCCCTCGGCCATAGCAAGGTCGGCCCAGGGCGACACTACCACCAGCCTCTCGAAGGGACGTCGCACGCATCACAAGGATCAGCAGCACTCTCGTATGCCTGGGAATGATAACCTCGGCCAGATGTAAGCCGAGCTCGCAAGAAGCCTTTTTACCAATATCATCATCAAGATATCAGTTAATGCTCCAAACACACCAGCTCAACCTCGGCTCAGGCCGACCTTGTCCATTGTCTCGGCTAGGATTAAGCCGAGGCCCCTATGGCTCATCTCGGATTGAATGAGCAACTAGACTTGTTAACCTCGGCCTCTCCCTGGCCGAGATCATGCACCAAGCACGGTAGCCGAGCATCTGTTGACATTTGGATAATGGCACGTGGACACATATCAGTTATAACAAGATTATTCCCCACACGTGGGGAGAATATTTCATCATCATTCCCTACATGTGACAGTGACAGATGGCTTTCCCATATTGGTGAGGCAAACACACACATGCACATTACATGCATGGGGGTACATTACACCCCCTAGGTACTATATATAGAGGTCATCCTCTATCTTGCAAAGGATCCAAAAATACAACCCTAGCTGAAACTCTGTCTAGATACACAGTAGAGAGAGAAAGCTTGAGAGATTGTATCCATGGCCATCAGTGCCTTATTACAGTGAGGTTATTCACACACAATGGACGTAGGCCAATTTAGGCTGAACCACTTATATTCTGGTGCTCTCTCCTCTTCTCCTCATCCCATTCTCTTACCTTTTACATAACTATGCTACCATTTTTGTTCTTAGATTGAACTTGAAAACACCTTATCTGGTGGTGCTAATTCTAGCATCATCAATATATATATATATATATATATATATATATATATATATATATATATATATATATATATATATAGAGAGAGAGAGAGAGAGAGAGGGGCAGGCTCTTGTACACACTAAGTTTGCACACTAACTTTGCACATTACCTTTTAAAAGTGGTAAAAAAAATATTTTTGAGTTGATTTTTTTTGTGTGATATTTAAACATTTCAAGGAACCCATATAAAAAAAATCAGCTCAAAAAAACTTTTTTTGCTATTTTTAAAAAACCGGTCAAACTTTCGCAGTTTTTAAGCCCTTTAAAAACTGCGAAAGTTTGACCGATTTTTTAAAAATAGCAAAAAAAGTTTTTTTGAGCTAATTTTTTTTATGTGAGTCCGTTGAAATGTTAAAATATCACATAAAAAAATTGGTGTGCGCCAGCACTAAGTTTGCACACTTTTAAAAGGTAATGTGCAAAGTTAGTGTGCAAAGTTAGTGTGCACAGGAGCCTGCCTATATATATATATATGTGTGTGTGTGTGTGTGTGTCAAGTTCTTCAACATACCTCGTTAAACATACCTATTTTTTTTAAATAATAAAAAAAATTGAGTTGATCTTTTTTACATGAGTAAATGATATTTTAGTATACTCGTATAAAAATATTCAGTTCAAAATAATATTTTTTGTTATTTTTAAAAAATAGGTAAAAAAAAAACTAATAGTTTTAAAGGTTAAAAATTGTCAATTTTTTGACCTATTTTTTAAAAATAACAAAAAATATTATTTTCAATTGATTTGTTTTACAGAAATACACTGAAATATCATAAACTCGTATAAAAAATATCACCTCAAAATTATTTTTTTAATATTTTAAAAAATATTTATGTTTATAAGTATGTTGCTAAAAAATATGTTGAAAAATAAGCCTATACATATATTGTGTATTGACGTATATCGGGACTTGTGGTATAATTGTAGAAATATTTTTTTATTATGTCTTAATTGATTATGAATCTTAGGAGTTGTGTATTTGATATTTATCACTTTCGCCACCCTTCGCTTGGATCGGACACAAAAAACTGTTTGGAGGGTAAACGGTTGATTGCATTAGGTATGTTGTTTATGATCAAAGTATCATCAGTCTGACTATATATATTTTGGATACCAAAATTTGGCATAAAATTTCTTAGGGTATTATTCTTATTTTTTGCAACACTATTTCCCACAAAAGTATCCAAAAAGTAAAAATTATACCCAAAGTTTTAAGACTTTGGAACTTCGGCTAATATAATCCGGGATCAAAAACCAAATGACCCAATAAAATTCTCTACCATTTTGGCTTTCAATACAATTCAATCCTTATCCACCCTCGTACAGTTGTTTTAGATGACAAATAATATGTTAAAAAATGATAACATGATATATCTAACCACACCACTCGAGGCTAAGCATGGCAAAAAAGTGGAAAATCCCAAAAATTCCTTATCAATTAATGTTTAATCCCTAAGGTTCAAGTATAATTTGCACTTAATCCACTTTCCTTTTTCATTTTTCAAAAAGTCCCATTGTTTGTGTATTTTTTCTCAAGTTTTAGAACAAGAGTTAGAAAAATATGTGAGCGTTTCACGTGGTAAGAGACATTTTAGAACAAAATAACAAAAATTGAACTAAATGTCAATTAATATAAAATGTGGCCGGACTTCCTTAAACAGCCCCTTTTTTTCTTTTTTTGAAGCAAGACCTTTTTCGACCTTTCGATATAAATAATTATTATTATTATTATTTTTCAACTTTGTAACAAAGCACCCCAAGCAACCAACACATCAACAACTCCGAGTCTAAGGACAATCAGATTCAACCCCTAAAATGAAGTCATACCTAATAACGTCTTTTTTTTATTATTTTGCAGCACTACCTATTCTTCTTCTGAGAATGCATGGAGAAATATTTATTTCCATAGAACATAGTGCACAACTGCAGATTCAAGCCTAAAGTACAACTCAACGTCCTTTGTCCACTCATCATTTAGGTAACACAATTTCTAAAACAGATGGGAACTGGCGGCGGGAGGGAACCGGCCTATATGGTTTCCAGAGCCTGAAGGATATCAGCCTTTAAGTCCTCAAAGTCCTCTACTCCAAAACTAAAGCGAACCAAACTGTCCTTGATCCCAAACTTGGCCCTTTCCGACTGGCTAAGATCCCTGTACCAAGCATGCCAATACAATAATATTTAAGAAAAGTTGATAAATATCATAAATAATGCATAAACATTACAAGTCCTCCATCCACCCCAAATTATGATTGATAATTTCCTCTGTAGTCCGTCATAGTTTATGAGTGCTATCTTCCTTTGTAGTCTCCAAAATTTTTAATAACTAAGTGGGATTTTCAAAGGGTCCTTGTCTCAGCATAACCAATATACATACAATAATAATAAAGAGAAGCTAATAAATATCATAGATAATGCAAGAAAAATACAAATAATCCCTCCATCCCAAATTAAGATTGCTGTACAAAATTTTCATTATGGAAAAGTGTCAATAGGTTCTCATCTGCATTTCTAGTTTTTATTATCCAAGTAGAAAACATTTCAATTATTGAACAGAAAGCCTGTTTTCTATCTTCCCACACACCCCACCACCCTGCCACAAGAGGAAATTTTAGTACCAAAATACACTTCTGAGAAATTAAACCCTTAACCAAGCCTCTTGGCTCAGTGACTGCCACTGGGACAGTCTTGGGGATGGATTGGGTTTGATCCCCAGTTTGATCCTTCAAAATAATGCTTGATCAGTGGAAGCCATGAACCGCTAATGAGGATTAGTCGAGGTGCACGCAAGCTAGCTCGGACACCTCATGGTATGCTACCAGAAAAAAAAAAAAAAAAAAACCTTACTGTTGCTTTCTAAGATCCATAAAGGTCAACAGGTGAAGGGAAAAAGAAATGGCCAAACGCCAAGTGTAGCTAACATGCACCATGGACAAACGCACCCCATCCGTATGCATATATATACGCCAACCAGTTTGCTGAAATTCAAGCTAATGTTTACATTTTAAGGCTGGGTCCATATAAGATGTCAACGACCGCTTACGGGAGTACCAAAAACTATAACGGATTGTAATGGTGCAACTTAATTCACATGTACAAAGAGTGAGTCTGCCCCATGACCAAGGCTTAAGAGCCTCGGCCCATTAATAGGAGGGAGAATGCTAGGCCACCTAGCATCATTTTAAATGCACCTGCATCAAATTCCCACCGTTGGGTTGCCACAGGTTGCCACTCTCTGTGACTCGAACTCATGACATCGGTCTGATACCAAATAATGTGAACAAGCTCTTACTGTTGTACCACTGGTTGCCACTCTCTATAGCTTTTGGTACAGCGATAAGCACTTGTTCACATCAATATATTCCATATATTATATGGTCTAAACTAGGAAATCTGAAAACTCGTGATTTTTAATATTCTGTAGTGATTGTGGCAGGAGTGGTGGTGCATTGGCGGTGGAAAGGGTATCGGCAATGGGGGTGGGGAACTGCAGGTGAGTCATAGATGAAGATAAATATTATATAACATATTAGTTGTATATTTCCAAATTTTATGGAAAAGGATAAATCATCAGTTTTCTAAATTGGAAAAAAAATTGAAGTTTTCTAATTATGGTTTTCTACATAAACTAATTCCAAAAAACGGTCCTGTTTTTCAACAACTAAACAGGACCGATAAATGTCTGGGTTTCAAACAGAATTGAGGACTCTCTAATTGGGTCATAGGGTATATGTGCAAAACATGACCCCTCAAGTTTCCATCTCATGCTAATATCCACTGGGACTCCAATATATTGATAGAAATCCACAAACACCTATGTGCTATGCAAACACGCCCTTCTTGATCTTTGATAATTTATTCCGATATCTCACTTGTTAAACAGAATCATTAGTCAATGGTTAGTCAACTGTTAAATGCCCATGTTGATCAGTTGTTTGATAGAGCACAAATTTTTTACATAATAAAACAACAAAGATCTCACTCGATTTATAACTAATTAATATATAAGCTTCTATCTACCAGTTTTATTTCTTACATACAATTCAATAAGTTAAGAAATGTCTAATTGTCACAGTACTAACAGTCCATTTGAATAAGGGAGGTCTGTGGAAAAATTTATCAAAACTCTCACTGGCCCTTTGCAAAATATGCATGCGACTGGATTTTTAGCAGAACAGAAGGGGTACAAATGAAATTTACCCTTAAAAATATTATCAGTTCAATCTAATTACTAAAGGTGAGTAACAAATATCGATATTGAAAACATAGATGGCATAAAGTGCGATTATTATATGATGCAATAACCTTATGAACAGCACAGGCAAGAGTGTTTACCAGTAAGACATAATTGCAGGCTGATCTACAATGCTCTCACAGCCTCCAAATGAAGGGGCAATATAAGGAATTTTCAAGGCATCAATGAATTTTGCAGTTCTCAGCAAGTCCCCATCAATCTACATCAATGAGCACCAGAAAGGACTTCAAATATTGCATGAACAACCCAAAATGTGGTAACGAAGCAGAGTCATAAAAATCTGAGGCTCACCTCAAAACTAACCACACCACCAAAACCAGTCATTTGTCGCTTGGCAAGGTTGTGCTCAGGATGACTAACAAGGCCAGGATAATAAACGCAACTCACCTGCAGAAGCTTAATGTCAGGTCTGGAAGAAGCAAGATCGCTGGCCGACAATGAGAACAAATTATATCATCTACTATTATATTTTGAGTTAAAAGATGATACAATTACGTGTGTGTGTGTGTGTGTGTGTGTATATATATATATATATATATAGTACTGCTCATGTGAACCAGTCCGTATTTTAACAGTGCGGACTGAACATGTGTCACCTAACAGTGAGCCTAGAAATTATCCTCTCTTTTATAGGATCACCGCAAAGTGACACGTGTCCAGTCCGCACTGTTAATATGCGGGACAGTCCGCACAAGAACCGTACTGTGTATATACAGTACGGCTCTTGTGCGGATTGTTCCGCATATTAACAGTGCGGACTGGACACGTGTCACCTGGTGGTGAGCCCAGAAAAAAGAGTGTGTGCCGATAATTTCTAGGCTCACCGCCAGGTGGCACGTGACTGTTAATATGCGGGGCAGTCTGCACAATAGCAGTACTATATATATATATATATATATATATATATAGAGAGAGAGAGAGAGAGAGAGAGTGAGAGAGAGAGAGAGAGAGAGAGGAAGGCTCACCTACATCATACACTGTACATCACACACACCTAATTCTAGGCCCTAGAAAACTTTTTTTTTCAAAATTTATATTTTTCCCTTGAAATTAACCTCCTAATCAATCCATATGCAAAAAATTAGGTCAAAATACATTTTGTAGCTATTTTTGAAAAATTCACAAAAAACTGTTGGCGCAGACCCTTATAAATAACGTATTTTTAGCAGTTTTATGTGGATTTTTTAAAAATAGCTACAAAATGTATTTTGACCTAATTTTTTTCATATGGATTGATTGGAAGGTTAATTTCAAGGCAAAATATAAAATTTGAAAAAAAAAAGTTTTTTTGGGCCTATAATTAGGCGTGATGCATGGGTGTTGTATAGAGCATGATGTACTATAGCCTTGTTCTATATATATATATATATATAAAACACCATGAAATGTCCAAAATTCATGTATGATATTTTTGACATTTCATGCCCATGCATGAAATGTCATGCTAAAAGCTGTTTTTTTTTTTAATAAATAGATATGGATTTTTTTTTAATAATTACTTTTTTTAATAAATAGATATGGATTTTTTTTAACTATTTTTTTTGTTTTTTTAATTTTTTTATGGGCGGAGTTTTATTACGGGGGCAAATTTATCGCCATGCCCTCGGCACGGGTATCCGCTAGTATATATATATATAGGGAGAGGTTCGCAAGTGAACCTAAAAGATGAACTTTTTAATGAACCTTAACAAAATAATACCAAACAATTCATTAATTTTAATTTCTATGTTGTAATTGGTCCGCGCCAGCAGCAACGAGCACGCGTGTCGATCCCTCACCCGCCCCCTCACCCCTTATCCCAAACCCCCACCCACCCCCATGGCAGCCATGCTGTCATAAGGGCTGCCATGGTGGTGGTTGGGGGTCGGGGGCAGGCGGGGGGTTGGGGATCGATCGACAAGCGTGTCCGTTGTCGCTTCCGCGGACCAATTACAACATAGGAATTAAAATTAATTGATTATTAAGTATTTTTTGTTAAAGTTCATTAAAAAGTTCATCTCTTTAGGTTCACTTGTGAACCTCTCCATATATATATATATATATATATATATATATCAAGGTTCTAAAAAACGCGGACCCGACCGGTATAATAGAGCATATTTTTTTGGATCCGAGACCCGAAGACCCGTTTATTAAATGGGTTTAATAAGGTCTGGATCTTATACAAGACCCGGACCCGAAGCCCCAACCCAGATTGTACATTATTATTTTTTAAATATATATACATATACTATAAATTTATATATATTTATAAATATATCTTATCAATATAACATGCAAGTAATATATATAAAAATATATATTTATGCATATAATAAATATAAATAACATATGTTTTATTTATACTATTAATATTCTATAATACATTAAAAAATATTTTAATTTAAGATTAAAAAATAAAGACGGGGGATAATATAAAATAAATATATATATTTGACCAGACCCGGGCCCGAACTCGAGACCCGAACGGATCCGGGTCTAGATCCAATATTGTAGATCTGATGAAGACCCGGACCCGAACCCGATGAAGACCCGATTACACGGATCTGGATATCCCTAAACCCGACCCGACTCCGACCCGTTGACAGGCCTAGACCGAGGCGTGGAGACCAAGCCTTAGAAGCCTAAGCGGGCCTTAGGCGTAAAAAGGCTTTTAGGCCTTTTTTAATATATTTGAACATTTATAACTATAACATGGATATTAAAAATACTAAAATCGTACATACCTTAAAATATGTCTGAATATATGTAAACTAAAATACTATTTTTTTTAATACCAAGAAAAAACATGTATTTTTTTTGGACGAGATGCAGAGAGGTTTGGGACACCATTTGTCTTTTATCGTTTCACTAAAGCGTTTTTGTTTTAAAAAAAAAGTGTGCCTTAATCCTTTTACCAAGAATAAGGCGGGACGTTTCTCCCAACCCTCAAGCCTAGGCGCGCCTTTTAGAACACTGATATATATATATATACACACACACACACACACACAAGCAAAAATGTTGAGCTCACAAACCTTGAATTCTTAAAATGCCGCCCAATAACTGTAACTAATAGAATTTCGTTGACTGAATTAATAGTTGAAAAAAACTACCTATTAAGATTTTATGAATTTATTTATATTTGGGACTTCTTGAGATACTAGAGTAATAAACAAATACTCGAGAGTTGAATCTGAGAGAAGAATAAAGCTAAAGCACAAGGCAAAAAAATAGAGAGCGAGGACCAAAGAAGTCATAATTCATCTAAGATAACTTAATAGGGTGCTTAACTGTAGCATTGAAATTTCCTTTAATCTATAGCAGAGTTCGATATAAAGTTTCACAGGTGGGAAAGATAAGGTGAACAAGTGAAGAAAGTGATTTTTCAAATCCTGAACTGGATGTGGACAAACTTACAAACCTCTTTACATCTTAGCACTTCAAAGCTAAGAGTTTTAGATAGAAAATTGGAGGAAAGGGGGAAAGCACATAATGGTTTGCACTACCTTAGGATGTGGCTCTAAAAGTCTGGCCATCTTCAATCCTGTCATGTTTTGCTGCTGTATACGAAGATGAAGCGTCTTCATTCCGCGAATGATCAGATAAGCAGCATTCTGTTCAAAAAGACACGTATGTTTATTCAAGTGATAGTGGTATTATAACTTGCATTAGAAAATGATCCACAATTTCACTATCAGACATCACACGGTTCAGGCAAAATGCATTTAATAAAATTTCCCACCAAAAGAATCAGGGCAGAGTGCAAAAAAAGAAAATTGAAATATGCACTTTTTGCAAGAAACCCCCTCTATTATTCTTTATAACAAAAAGGAGGGAAATCATCTTTTGTTGCAAAGACCTTCTATTTAAATGGTGTCTTTGGAAGACATGCACAGTTCAATGATTTTCCTACACTTAATATAGTTAGTGGGAGCTTCTTAAGAAATTGCAATGCCTCGGGTTTGCACGTTCCCACAGATCTAGTATAGACCTTTCAGCCACTGGTTCAAAATTAGATATTTTCTTTAAAGTTGCCAAGCACAGGATAACTTACTGGATTAAGAGCGCCACCCATGATGTGATGAAGTGTTCGAACTTTAGCCACAAGATTCTCAGGACCACTAACGCAACCAGCAAGGACCTGACGCAAGAAATTGCCAATTTTATAATCATCTCTCTCTCTCTCTCTCTCTCTCTCTCTATATATATATATATATATATATATATATATATATATATATAACAAATCTTACATTTATGAAAACATTCTTACATCATTATGACCAGCAATATATTTTGTAGCAGAATGCAAAACAATGTCAGCACCAAGAGCAAGGGCCTTTTGGTTCATAGGTGTTGCAAATGTGCCATCCACACAAACCAGAGCTCCTTTACTGTGGCAAAGCTTTGAAACCAACTCAATGTCAACGCACCGGAGGAACGGATTTGTTGGAGACTCAGTGAAGAAAAGAGAAACCTGATGGTGATAAAACTAAGTCAGAAATGCCAATTCATAAAATAAGGATTATGAGAATAAATTTAATATTTAAAAATTAAAGGGAGGGGGGGATGTAGAAAATGAGATGTGCTACTTACTTCGTGTTTATCCAGCGCAGATTCCAAAGCATCTATATCAGCAGGATCAATCACAGTGGCCTGAAAAGAAGATTACAATAAATTGATAAATAAAAAGATTCTTAGATCCTAGAACCCTGTGAAAGAACAGTAACGTTTGTGCAGCCTCAAAAGGTCATTAAAATAGTCATTACGCCACCAATGAACATTTTACGGTTTGAAATTAACATCAACATGAGATCCAAGTAGAAACTAGTAGACAAGCAGTTTTGAAGGTTATAGACAACTCCCCCACCACCAAACCAACCATTTAAAAATAAATTAAGAAATTAATTAAGAAATAAATAAATAGATATCTGATAATCAGTGAAAACCCCATCTAGGTCTTAATTTTCCTTATTTACTATCATGCATAAGACCCTTCCTTAGGTGAAAAGACAAATTCGGTGAATCAATCAGAATCTGAAGTCAAACACCCCGCAAACTTGAACAACGTAAACATTTAATTTCTTACATGGATTTGTTAGCGATATGGTTGAGTACCAAATATCTATATAATAAATCAGGATGGTTCTTTGTCGCTGTCTTTCCTTTCCTAACTGGTGGTTAAGATTAAAAGTTAGAAAGTATATCTGATAATTCAGAATTCTATAAATATAATACTGCTTCAGGGTACATTGGCAATTAACATTTGAAAATTACACATCCATCAAAGTGAGTTACTTTCTGCATGGAAAACTACCGATGGATATAAATGCTTTCAGTCAGTTGAAATGATGTACAATCTAACATTGATCATCTCAACAGATCGCTAAACCTTTTATCCATCTAAAACCCGAACTGCCCAGCAGCCTAAAGGAACCATTAGACATTTGGTGGTAGTTAATTACATCACTGACCATTTTACACTTCGCCCAGCAGCTTAAAGGAACCATTAGATATTTGGTGGTAGTTAATTACATCATTGACTATTTTACACTCCTGAGTTTGATGACCACTTGTTCTCGAAGCATTGGATAATTGGTTACACCGTTGAAACCACGACATTTATTGGGCATCAAAGTTGAAACTATTTCTCTGTTTCAAAATTGGAAACAACTGGCTCTATCAAGAGGTAGTTTACTCTAAATATTTAAAAATAAAATGTCGCTTTTAAAATTACTTTCATTTTAAAAAAATATAGAAATGTCAAGTGATGTAGCCACATATAATTTGTTGTATGCGCAGATAGTGCAGCGAGTACGCACTTGCGTTGTGGTGTGGACATGGTGAATGTGACGTAAGCATAGTTGTCAAAATCGTCCGATTCGCGATTCGAATCGGACGATTCGATTCGATTCACTACCAAAACGATTCGAATCAACCTTCGAATCGCAAATGTCTAAAGAATCGGACCGAATCGGCGATTCACGATTCGAATCTTCCGATTCGGGTCCGATTCGGTCCGATTCACGATTCGGTCCGATTCACTTTTTTTTTTTTTTTTTTTTTTCCGCGATTTTTTTACATTAAATTAATATATAGGCTCTTTATGATATATATATATATATATATATATATATTTGTTTTATGTAGGGTGTTTTAAATTAATATGTAGGCTGTTTTATGAAATATTTTTGTTTTTTACATTTTTAAGCTTAAAATGGATGAGAACATGTACTACGGTTAATTTTTGTGATATATTTTGGTATATTATCATGTGCTATGATTAGTTTTTTGTCATATTACGCTTAATTACCAATTTTATAGTGTTAAATTCCATTTACATATGTTTTACTACGTTTTTATCGTTTGGTTCCGATTCGACCGATACGATTCACGATTCGATTCACGATTCGCGATTCGGGGGGTAAAAGATTCACGATACGATTCGCGATTTGACAACTATGGACGTAAGCATTAGTAGTGCCGTACAGACAGGTATCATAGTCATGACCCATGAGTAATTTACTTGTAGCCACAATTTTGGACAACGTTGTAGGCATTAATAATTCACCTATGTAATCATAGATTCGTAGATGCAGATAACTCTTTGTAATTATAAATTTGTAGACGCAAATAATTCTTTGTAATCATAGATTTGAATAATACAATATGCAAGAGTAATGTGTTGCAAGCATGAGCACTACCGTAAGCATGGGTATATGCCAGCAATATATATATATATATATATATAGTCAAAAAACACCACTCGAGAGGCACAGCATGTTAAAATTTTCAATTTGCCACAAAGTTTTAAACAGCTATTGATAATATACTCTGCACATGCTGTCGTTTGTATTAGCATGTGCCAATTCGCACTTCCTAATCATAAAATGACAATTAAAGAGGATCTTCATGAAAACAGTGACAGAAAGTAGATGCATAAGAGGAGAGAAGTAAACTAAGCCTACTGCCTTACCTGGCCAAATCAACCAAAATGAATATATACAAGCAAAGCATACTGGTGTAATACAATAACTAAGGGAACAGAAAAAACTACCTTGATACCCATTTTGGGGAGTACAGTTTCAATGAAAATCCGAGTCTTCCTGTAGCAATCTGTAGTTGTAACAATGTGCCCTCCAGCTGGAACTAATGCCATCAACATAACAGTGCTAGCACACATGCCAGATGCCATTAACAGTGTTGATTCAGCTCCCTCAAGTGCACTGTTTAAATATTGACAACAATTTTCCTTTAGATATTTTGGGAAAACAAATGACAAGTTAACCTTGCAAATGCATTCAGAGGCGGATTCTCCCAAAAACAAGCAACTATAATCTTATAATTTTTTTACAGAAAATTTAATTTATAGAGGTTTTTCCAACTCAAAATATAAATACATTTGGTATTTTAACTATAATACATTACTAATCTTTAATATCGGAATTTAATATATATTAATCAGTTTATTATATTTTAGTACATTTTCCATCGCTAAATGTCACTAATGATCAATTTTAGTGACAAAAAAATTATTAAATCTAATAAACTGATTAAAATGTATTGAAATTCAATATCAAAGATTAGTAATGTTTTAAAATCAAAAAAATAAATATTTTTTTATCCCAGCCCCTTTTCTCCCATTTCTAGATCCACCGCTGTATGCATTTATATAAAAGTAAAACACAAATTACCTGATCTTATCCTGTGCAACAATTGTGGTTGGATTCCCATAACGTCCATACTCAAAACTCACATGTCGTCCCTCCTATCAGAACATGACAAAACATAAGGGCATTTGGAACAACTTTTTTAGTTCCTAAACCTTTTTCTGAAAATATATATTGAAGTACACATAAAATGAAACATTCTTTTGGGGGCTAAACATTAAGGGTGTAAATGAGTGGAGACAACCCGAGCTTAATATTGCTCGAGCTTGTTTAAATATGTTAAAGAGCTTAAAAGTACATTACTTGGCTCATTTATCTATGAGCCAAACTCCAACAAGCTTCTAAGCAAAAAAACAAATTGAGCTCGCGTAGCTTGCTTGTTTAATACTCCCTCCGTCCCGAATTAAGAGTCCGCTATTTCTTTTGGAACATCCCAAATTAATAGTCCCATTTTTATTTTTGGACATAATCAACGAACCAAATTCAACGATAATGAACAAACGTTCATCTTGGCCTACACAAAAATCGGATAAATTGGATAGGGAGCTTGTTTGGGAGTTTTTTAGAGGGAGGAAAGGAAACGAAAGTTTTATTAGAAGAGAAAGGAAAAGAAAGGAAAATTTATAAGAGAAAAAAAATAAATGATTTAGGAAGGAAAATAAAATAAATTTTTTTGTGGTGTTCAGAAGTTGAAAGAAAAATAATTTTTTTAAGGGAAATAAGATGCCTTCTTTATAAAACTTCATTTCGAAGGAAAGTTTTGTAGAGAAAGGAAATTATCTTTTTTGTTTAAATTTTTCTTTCTTTTTTCTCTCCTTTTAAACTCCCAAACGATGGAAAATGGTGAAACAACACTTCCTCTCCTACGATGGAAAGGAAGCGTAATTTCCCTTCCTTTCCTTTCCTTTCCTTTCCTTTTCTTTTCTTTTCCCTCGAAAATAAAACTCCCTATAACAAGCTCAAAAATATATCTTGCTCATTATTTTAGCAGCCCATCTGAAACAAGACTTTTACCCAGCGGTCAAGTAGGTAGGTTTGTTTTAAAACCCTAGTAAACATCAATTACCCAAAAACATAAGAGTAATAAAATGGATACCTTGAAATCAATAAGCTCGGAAGTTTTCTTGAAGAAATAAGCAGATGTGTTAACGACAGGAGTGGTAATTGCATCCGTAACTATACCACGACCTAATCTTTCACCTGAACAAACAAACAAACAACAATATTAGTTCATTTATTATCAGATCTACATGAAGAGTAAATTAAAGATGGGGGGTGTGGTTTAGTATACCAGCATGAATAGCTATGGAGCCATCGGAGGTCAAAAAAGAATCCGGCTTGGAAGGAGAAAACTGTACAGCGTTAAAGTTATTAGCGGAAGGGGGGCCATTAAGCACCGCGGATTCCTCGTCATTTATCTGGATCTGAGGAACTTCGGTGGCAGAGGCCGCTGGATTGGTGGACCACGCAGCTGCTACGATCTGGGCAACACCGATGTTGCTGCAATTCCTCCGGGACTTGGTGCTCAGCTGACGCACAAAGTTTGGGGGGAACTTGAAGATCAGAGATGAGAGACCAGCGGGCGAACCGCCGAATGAGGTGGAGAGTGGTTTGGGGATCGACGGTGAGGTTGAGAATCGGCCGGAATTGGGATGTTCCGGGTCCGAACGGCACTCGAATTTCGGGAAAACCCTAGGGCAACTTGACACGGCCATCTCTTCTCACTCTCCTCTCCTCTCTGCCTCTCACCTTGATTTCCTCCTTGTTAAATAAGGTGCCCAATTTATAAGGTGACAAGGGTAGTAATTGGTAGGTTGTTACTATTGATGATCTGGCTTTTTTCGTTTTTTCCTTGTTGTCGGCCTTTTCGTTGAAAACTACTATACATAGGAAATCATTTTTACTCCGGGATGTTTTATATTTTAATAAAACTATTTGGACCCATCAAAAAAAAGGGTTTCGTTAGGGAATAGAAATACGCTCTCTCTATTGTATAAAAAGTTTGTATTTATTTTTATTTTATTAAGTGATTATATTTTTGATTTTTTTTGTGGATATGTATAATTTTACTTTTTATCTTTATCCCGAACTAATTAATTAAGGATTGTGATAACACGTGTCTAAGCGCATAAATTAAGAATTCAAAAATAATATAAAGATAATTTTAACATATATTTAATAGAGCACAGGTACTTAGAGCATTCACAATGAGGAAGGTAGACTCCAAGAAAAATTGTAAGTTTACAAATTTAGAGCGCTGCAATGGTGGGTTAAAAGGAACAGATTCCGTAGACGTATTAGTAAGGGTTCTCCAAATTTACAGAACGACTATGGAATTTGTAAAGATTCCTACGAACTTCATTTGTTCGTAGGAATTCCTACGAACAAATAAAGTTCGTAACAAATATAAATAATCCATTTTATTATAAATTTGGGTTCCTACGAACAACATTAGTTTGTAGCATTTCCTATGAATAATTGTTGTGTCATAGGAATTATGGATTTTATTTCCTAGTTCGTTGGAACTATTTTACCATATATGCTTATCTCACTGTTGATGTAAAAAATTAGATCACTCTAATAATTCAATCACAGATAAATAAATGAGACAAAAGATTTTAAAGTGGTTCAGCCTTATAAGAATGGCCTACGTCCACTGTTGTGTTATTGCTGAGTGCTTAGGAATTCTCGATTACAAGTTCTCTCAAGAAATTCCTCTCTCGATTCCAGGGTTTGGATTCGGGGCCCCCTTACAATGAGGATTGTACAATGTATTTATAGCCCTGAGGCTGTAATGTGAAAGGGTAATACATTAAATGATATACATGTGAAAGGATAATACATTTAATGCCCTTTTTGCGTGTGTGTCTGAATGATAAGCATTTAATGAATCAGTTGAACTGTTGGTTATCCAGCTATTAATGCTTGGTTCGAGATGCAGCTCGGACCGCCTGCGTTGCTCGGACCGCCTAAGCTTCTCGGTACTCAAGAGTTCCTCGGAGAGGCATTGTTCCTCGGAGCGTGTGAGTTCCTCGGGGAACTAGTCTTCCTCGTTGTAGTCTTGTTCCTCGGAGCGCGTGGGTTCCTCGGAAGTGTTTGTTGTTGCCATGTAGATAGCCACGTGTCTTCATATGATTGGTCCATGTCAGCAGATTAAATTTGGTATCAATAGAAGCCCCCAATGTTTCATAGTTCGAAATTTGAGGAGTATGGAACATTCTTTTTCGGAATATGGTAGCTTTATATAGTCTTCCTGATTTTTAGGAGCGTTTCCCTTGTATTTATTTCTCCTTCCCAATTCGTAGAATTATGCTTTTTTGGACTTTTCTGCGTGCTTCGATTCCCGCGTCACTTTTCGTCTTTTTAGCCGTTGTTGTTCGCTTTGATTCCCGCGCCACTTTTCATCTTTTTAGCCGCCAGTAACGTAATCATCCTTTTTTGTAATCATTACTTCACCATTCCCCAAGGCAAGATATTTAAACTTCACAGACATTCCCATTGTCTTCTACCTTTTCAAATTTGTGTCTTCGAGTTTTCATTGTCTTCTACTCTCTTGTGCGTTCATCTCTTCCATCGTTCGTTGTCAACAGCTCTATTCTTTTTCTGTAAGATCTTTTTCTTTCTTCTTCATTTCTTTTATTCATCATCATGGTTTACCCTGTTGAGTCTCTTGAAAAGTTTCGCTATGATTTTTCCATTCCCTCCTGGGTTGTCTTGGAAGAGCTTTCTGAGCCTTCTGATTATTTCAATTTGGCTGAGGGACATTGGTTCCCCAATCTCTTTTTTGCTGAGTGTGGATTTTCTTTTCCACCAAATCCCTTGTGTCTGGAATTCTGTCAGTATTTTGACGTTGTTCCTGCACGAATAGCCCCCAACACATGGAGAATAGTTAATGGGGTGCATAGATTAAATCAAGTGCATGGAACTCGTATAGGAATTCCAGAAATCATGTACTGCTATAGATGGGCAGTTAATGATAATATTTTTTATTTAAAAACTTGACTTTTAAATAGAGCTTTAGTAGTCAATCTCCCTGATGCCAATAGGGATTATTTTGAACACGGGGTTGTCATAAAAAATTGGCAACACCCTCCATTAACTGGAGATGAGGTTTACCAGGGTCCCAGATGCCCTCCTTATGGCAATGGGATAGGTTATTTTTATTTCATTTTATTTATTTTGAAATCATGTTTTTTTTATGTTTGATAAAATATGCCACTGATATCTCAATATTTGTTTATTTGCAGTTGATAACAAAAGGAAGTGCCCAAAAGATGCAGATGTCAATATAAGGCATTTGAAACTTATCTGGAGTCTGCATCAAAGTGTTGCTGACGAGCACATTAGATCAGCTTCGTATCTGCTGCAGTACAAGAGCTACACCACTTCTTTCACTGCTCGTCCAGTGATAAGTGAATCAGAGTCAATACCAGCTTCCACCAGCTCATCGCCTGAATCCCATATTCCTTTAAGTGAAAGGATGAAGAAGATAAGACCTCCTACCCTGTTTGAGAAAACTGCCTCTGGTTCTGGAGAGGCCAAAAGGAGTAAGATCGACGTCCCAAGGGAGGGGACAAAGAAGACTGATGCAGCTCCTCCAGCTGCTCCTGCTAAAGTTATCGAGAAGCCCGTAGTGGCTCCGAGCAGCACTGCTGCTCCTGGAGAGGTGATTGTAATATCACTGACCAAGGATTCTTCCTTGGCTCAATCCGTTCCTGTTCCCCCGAGGAGGCTGAAGAAAAGCTCCTCGGTCAATTTGGCTAATACCATCACTCAGCCCCCAGTTGCTGGAACTGGGATTCCAACTTTTATTCCCCCGAGCTCTGCCATGAGCTCGGTAAAATCCTGGATCACTCCCGAGGTCCAAGGTACTGAAGAAAACCTTACTCGGGATATGGTCACCTCGCTAGCTTCTCGTCACCTTGCTTCTGTAAGTCTCTTTATTTTGAATTTTTCATATTTCCTTTGTCATTTCTAAATCTAAGTTGCTTTCTTTTTCTGTTCACAGTTGACGAGCTGCTTCAATATAATCCTGAAGAAGGATGAAGCGATTAAGGCTTCATGCTCCTCGTCTAGTGTGGAGGGAGCTCTGGAAGAAGCTACCAAGTCTCTGGCAGATTCTCACCAGAAATATGCTGATGACAAAGCTGTCTGGGAGAAGAAGCTTGCCTCCACCGAGCAAGAAAAAGCTCGGGCTGTTGATGCCTCCAAGGAGTTGGAGAAGAGAATAAATGCCATGGAGAAGGCAAATAAGGAGCTCGAGGAGAAGCTCAAAACTGCTGGAGAGTTGGAAAATAAACTCAAAGCTGGCGAGGAGGAGTTGGCTAAACTTCAGGAAGTAGGTCTGCAGAAGGAGGAGGTAGAAAATAAGTTTGAAGGCTGCTGAGAACCTGCTGTCCGAGAAACTTTCCTCGGAGAAGCTGAAGAGGAAAGCTGCTGTGAAGAAGTCCTTCAGCTCTGGCTGGGACAAGGGGTGGAACAAGGGTTTGGCTGCCATGGTGTCGCAAGTGGACTATGGCAGTCTCAAATACTTTAGGGATGGATGGGTTGCTGCCCTTCAGGAAATGAAGGTCGACGAGTCTTCCGAGCTCTTCCAGAGACTTATTCCTGGTCCCCCTCCAACTCTAAAAGACTTAGAAGAGGACGAAGCTACCTCCGAAGAGTCTTCGATGGTGATGGGAGATCATGCCCTAGCCATCCAGCCTGCTGCTGAGGAAAATAAGCAAGTCGTTTCTTCCTCCGAGCAACTGCCCACTCTCCCCGAGCAACTATCTCTTCCCTCCGAGCAACCTACCTCTTCATCCCAGCCTTCTGAGAAGGTTTTGGGAGATAAGGAAAAGGTGTAGTGTTGTTCGGGTTTCCCTTTATTTTCTTTCTCTTTATCAAATGTAACCCGGAATATGTAACTCTGAACTATGATCTAATAAAACTTGAGTTATTTTTGCATACTGTTGTCTATTTTCTATTCATACTCTGCTTATTCTTCTTATTGATGATTGCTCTTCTTTCTCTGCTAGTTTCTGGCCAGGATGGAACTGCTATCTGCCCATGATACAAAGCTGATGCGGCAATGTAATGAATACTATAAGGTTGGTCACACAGACCTGAGTGCAGCACAAGTTATAGACATCCTCGGCCAAGATGGTTCAGAACAGGCAGTTGAAGCATATCAATATCTAAAGTGTCTACTTGATCGGGCTGTAGCCAATAACGTTGCCTATTATGAAATGATCGAGGATCTTCAAAGCACCCTCAAGGACCTTCAGCTTCAATATAAAGAATCCACTGCCTTGTTGCATAAGAGGTACGAGAAGAAGTACCATCAGATCATTGCCGACAAGGGCTACGAGAAGCTTTTTGCTGGGTACGATGTAAGGGAGAGAACCTTGAGAGGTGAGGTCGAACAATGCAGACAGATTGCTGAGTTGCTGGAAAAGGAAAACAACAACCTGCAAAAGGAGCTGTCACAATTGAAATCTGCAGCTTCCACTTCTAGTGCCATGATCCCAGTGACCGACGAGGGATTTTCGTTCTTAGAGGTTGAGAACGCCAAGTTGAGGGACGAGTTGGAGACTTTGAAGAGTTCTGGCACCTCTACATCTTCTTGTGGTCGAGCAAGAGCTCTTCAGGGACGAGCAAGAGCAGCTCGGGTTCTTGTCGAGGAACAGAGGATTCAGTCTACCTTAGAGAACCAGGCTTTCTAATTAATGGCGAAGAACCAAGCTTTGTATGATATGTCAAAGAAGATTAGAGACCTGAAAAAATAGCTCGCTGCACATAAGTCAGTCTTGGAGAATAAGGAGCTTTTCATCAAAAATCTCCACGAGCAGCTAGAAAGGCTAACATATCAATTCCACAAACAGCCCAGGGAGTTCTGGATGGCTGGATACAATGAAGCGCTATACCACTTGGACGATCGTATCCAGAATGCCAACAATGAGGGCTATAAGCAAGGCTGGTTGAATGCCTTAGGTGTGTTGAAGCTCGAACAAGGTCATTATCTGTGGGACTATTATGATCCCGGGATACTCGACCTACTCGTGCCTCCATATAATTTGGACATGGATTGGATCCCTGCCAGGGTCATTCCTCGGAGCTTTATTTCAAAGTATCTCGGTGATTACAATTTACATTCTCAAATCGAGGTATCTCGTCCCGAGCATCTCTTAGATCGACCATCCGTGGTGAATGTCAGGATGTTGAAGGATCTCAACTTCATCAATTCTCCTCTGTCTTTAAATGATCCGCCTGCTGGTGAGGAACTTGTGTCAAAAGCAGAGGGGAAGAGGCCAGTAGAATAGGAATTTTTGATATAATAGTTAGTATACATTTCAGTATCAATGTACTTGCAATTTATTTTGAATTCAATGAAAGACTTTCATTTTTGTTTGCAAATCTTGATTGTTACTGTCTTGTAGTTATCAAACACTTTATATTTGTGCATATTTGTTAAAAAGATAACAATATTGTGTTGTTTGTCAACCAACTCAGTAATAATTAAAAAGTTACAAGTATCAATACTGTTGCTCGATCACTTAATAATAAAGTAATGAGTATAAAAATGTTTGTTAAAATGATTCCAACCAACCAAGGTTGTTAGATTCTCCATGTCGACTAACTATTGTTAGTGGATTTTTATCCCCGACCAGCCATAGTTAGTGAATTTTTCTCTTAAATGTTTCCGACCAACCAAGGTCGGTAAATTTTCTTTGTCGACTAACTACAGTTGGTGGGTTTTTATCCCCGACAACCATAGTTAGCAACTTTTGCACTTTCTGGAATAATCTTACCTCCCGACCAACATAAGTTGGCATTTGCGAGAATATTTTATTTCCTAGCCAAACAGGTTGGCATTTTTAGGAATATTTTCTTTGTCGACTAACTACAGTTGGTGGGCTTTTATCCCCGACCAGCCATAGTTAGCAACTTTTGCACTTTCTGGAATAATCTTACCTCCCGACCAACATAAGTTGGCATTTGCGAGAATATTTTGTTTCCTAGCCAAACATGTTGGCATTTTTAGGAATATTTTGTTTCCTAGCCAAACAGGTTGGCATTTTTAGGAATATTTTGTTTCCTACCCAAACAGGTTGGCATTTTTAAGAATATTTTGTTTCCTAACCAACCGAGGTTGGCATTTTTAGGAATATTTTATTTCCTAACCAACCGAGGTTGGCATTTTTAGGAATATTTTATTTCCTAACCAACCGAAGTTGGCATTTTTAGGAATATTTTGTTTCCTAACCAATCGAGGTTGGCATTTTTAGGAATATTTTGCTGAGCAGTCTGAGCTTTGCCGAGTAGTGTGTAGCACTAGTATTCCCCGAAAAATTCTCAATAAAAAGGAGAGACTTTGGCAGAATATCTTCATTTTATTCATACTGATGGAACTGCGTTACATATACATCACTGATAATACTTGCGCAGATGCTCTGCGTTCCATGCATTCTTAAACTCCTCGCCTTCTAAAGTTGCTATTCGATAAGTTCCTGGTCGAACAACTTCTGTAACTCGGTATGGTCCATGCCAGTTTGCTTCCAGTTTATTGTGCTTTTGAATTACGTTCTTCAGCACATAGTCTCCTTCTTTCAAGTCGCACTTCTTCACCCTTTTGTTGTAGAACAAAGCTGTTCGCTGCTGGTAAGCAGCATTTCTAATGGCTGCTTCTTCTCTAACTTCTTCAAGCATGTCTAAATCCAATCTTCTCATTAAGTCGCTGACAGGGGAATTGAAATTCAGTACCCTGTGTGTTGGGAGGCCCAACTCGGCTGGTATGACGGCTTCACTTCCAAACGCCAGCATGTATGGTGATTTTCCAGTTGCTATTCGGGGAGTAGTTCGGTAAGCCCAAAGTACTGATTGTAACTCGTTGATCCAGTTTGCTTTTGCATCATCCAATCTTTTTTTCAAGCCATTTAGCAGCGTTCTGTTTGTCACTTCAGTTTGTCCATTGCTTTGAGGATGGCCTGGTGCTGAGTGAAACTTCAAAATATTTGATTGATGACAATAGGCGGCAAACTCATCGTTATTAAATTGTGTTCCATGGTCTGTGATGAAGGCACGAGGTAGACCATATCGACAAATGATGTTCTTCCAAACAAATTGGTACATATTCTCGTACGTCATGTCAATGAGTGGCTCGGCTTCTACCCATTTAGTAAAATAATCCACTGCGACGACGAGGTACTTGAACCTTCCTCGGGTCATTGGCAATGGCCCAACCAAGTCAATTCCCCACATGGAAAATGGCCAAGGGGAAGTTATGGGTGTCAACAATGCTTGTGGATTTCTTCGGATGGAGGAAAAGCGCTGGCACTTGTCACACTTCTTGGCGTAGGCTATACAATCAGCCCTTATCATCGACCAGTAGTATCCTTGCGTCATTACCCTTTGTAAAAGCGTCCGACCTGCTACATGTGCCCCACAGGACCCGTCATCGATCTCTTCAATCAAATCTTTCACCTCGGAGGGATGTACACATCTCTGCAAACCTGCCATAATTCCCCGTCTATATAAAATACCATTAGTTAATACATACCAAGCATCTTTGAACTTTAATTTCTTGGCTGCGAGTTTGTCAATTGACAATTCTCCCTCCTCGATATATGCCCTGATGGGATCCATCCAAGATGGTCCTAAATCAAGGGTAATAAAGTTTATCGTCAGATCTTCATCTATACTCCGACCAGCCAACACTTCAATTGGGATTGTTCGTGGTAGCTCGGTGCGAGTAGCTGATGCTAGTCGAGCTAGGGCGTCTGCTCTCGCATTCTCCATTCTTGGTATTCTGACCAGCTGAATAGCGGCAAATTCTGACACCAGCTCCTTTGCCTTTGCATGATATCTGATCATTAATTCTCCTTTAACTGCGTATACTCCCATCATTTAGTTTACGATCAATTGAGAGTCACTGAAAATCACAACCTGTTGCGCCTCCATACTTTTTGCCAAATTAAGCCCTGCAATCATGGCCTCATATTCAGCCTCATTATTGGAAGCTTTGAGTTGGAAACGTAAGGCGTATTCCATGTCGACCTCGTCCGGAGTGCTCAAAACCATCCCTGCGCCACATCCTGCAGTGCAAGATGAGCCATCTATATATAGCCTCCATATAGGCAACTCGTCTTTAAATTTCGAATCAGTCAGAGTTCCTCGGTGAAATATTTGTTGCTTCCTTTCATCCTCCTCGGATTTTTCTCGCTCCTCGTCGATCATCTTTTCTTGACCTTTTACCAACCGGAGTTGGTCTGAGCTCGAATTTAATGATCCTGTAACATCCACTTGCCCTTTTACCAACCGAAGTTGGTCTGAGCTTGTGTTTGTTGATCCTGTAACATCCACAAGTTTATCAGCGAGCAACTTTTGTTCCTCGTCTGGAGTCCTTACAACTATCTCTGCATCACATCCTGTAACATCCACACGCCCTTTTACCAATCGAAATTGGTCTGAGCTTGTGTTTGTTGATCCTGTAACATCCACAGGTTGATCAACGAGCAACTTTTGCTCCTCGGGGGTATCAGGATAGGTGAACTCCGCTATAAAATCTGCTACAGCCTGCCCTTTTAGCGATGATCTGGGTCCATAAATTATATCATATTCCCCGAGTTCTATTGCCGAGTACATCAATCTCCCTGATTTTTCTGGCTTATGAAGGGCTTGCCTCAATGGCATATCAGTATATACTACGATAGTGTGAGCTTGGAAGTATGGCCTCATTCTCCTACTCGCCTCAATCAGCGCCAGTGCCAATTTCTCCAGCCTTGGATATCTGATCTTTGCTCCTCGGAAGGCCTTACTTGTGTAGTAAATTGGCTTTTGTACTCCATTCTCTACTCTGATCAACGCCGAGCTAACTGCATTCTCGGACACTGCAAGGTACAAATACAATTTTTCTCCCATCACCGGCTTGGACAATAATGGAGGCGCTCCCAAGTATTTTTTCAAGTCTTGAAAAGCCTTCTCACATTCATCATTCCACTCAAAAGTCTTTCTGAGTGTCTTGAAGAATGGGAGACATCTATCAGTTGCTCGTGACATAAATCTGTTGAGTGCCGCTACTCGTCCTGTAAGACTTTGTACTTCCTTCTTCGTTGTTGGAGATCGCAGCCTTAATAGAGCTTTGATCTTTTCAGGATTTGCTTCAATGCCTCGTTGATTGACGATGTACCCGAGGAACATGCCTTCTCGTACTCTAAATATGCACTTCGTCGGGTTCAGCTTCATTTGATATTTATCTAGTTGATCAAAAGTCTGACTTAAGTCAACTAGATGATCGGTAGCTTTCTTACTTTTGTCAGCATATCGTCAACATAGACTTCCATATTGACACTGATTTGTTCAGCAAAGACCTTGTTCATCAGCCTTTGATATGTCGCACCTGCATTTTTCAAACCAAAAGGCATAACATTATAACAATAAGTTCCCCTAGGGGTAATGAAAGAAGTACTCTCCCTGTCTTCAGGTTTCATTTTGATCTGATTATAACCATAATAAGCATCCATGAAGCTCAGCAACTCGTGTCCCGAGGTAGCATCCACCAGTTGATCAATTCGGGGCAATGGAAAGTGATCCTTTGGGCATGCTTTGTTGAGGTCGGTTAAGTCTACACACATCTCCACTTGTTGTTCTTCTTCTTTACCATCACCACATTAGCTAACCAATCTGGATATTTAACATCTTCAATGAAACAAGCTTTCTGGAGCTTCTCGACTTCCTCCTGTATAGCTTGATTCTTCTCGGGACTGAATACTCTTCTTCTCTGCTTTACAGGCTTAATCTCCTTATTCACATTGAGCTCGTGACATAAGAAGTTTGGGTCTATCCCAGGCATATCTTCATGACTCCACGCAAAAGTTTGTCTTCTGCTTCTAAGGAAAGTTATCAATTCCTGTTTTAATGAGGCTTCCAACGATGAACCTATTTGAGTAGTTCGCTCAGGGTGCTCGTCGTCCAGAATGATGTTTTCAGTAGCTTCCACCACTTGACCCTTCACGAGTTGCGACTCATCTCGAGGATCCAATGTTTCAATTTCTGCACCTTCATCCACTTGATAGGTAGTAGTCTTTTTCTTTGATTCTTCCAGTTCTTCTTGCTCGGCGGATGAATAATAGCATTCCCGAGCTACTTTCTGATCACCTTTCACAACTCCTACTCCAAAGTTTGTTGGAAATTTTGGCACTGATGCACTGTAGATGGTACAGCCTCGAACTTCTTCAATCCTACTCTTCCCATGATGATATTATACGATGATTGGACATTCTTATCCATCACGAAGAAACGTATTCTTTATGTCCGACAAGCAGGCCACGTACCAATGAATATATCCAACTTGATCGTCCCAAGTGTAAATACTTTCTCGCCAGCAAAATCGATGAGTGGTCTGTGGTAAGGCTCCAGTTGAGATAGCTTTAGATTTAAACTACCGAAACACGAGTAGAACATAATATCTGCCGACCTACCATTGTCGACCAGCACTCTTGAAATCATTACCTCCTTCATTCTCATCTTGATCACCAGTGGATCATCGTGAGGGTATAAAACACCTGCAAGGTCATTTTTTGAAAAATCGATGACCAATTTCTCCTTGTTCACCTTTCTCGGGCGATCTTCCTCAGCTAGATTTATTCGCTGAATGTACGAGCAAGCTTGAGCCTCACCTAGGTAAGCTTTTCTTTCTGCAGTAAGGTCTCCTCCTCCTACATCTCCTCCTGTAATAACATTACAATCAAATGACCCAAAGCGTATTGAAAATACCTCTCGTTCTGGCTGCCTTGGTTTCTTGGGAAGATCGGGGTCATGATCTGGATCAACTTCATGGTTTCTCTTCTTGCTCTCCTCTGCTCGACGAGGAGATCTAGACCTCTCTCTAGTTCGGTCGTTGTTTCTTCTTTCACCTCCCCGATCAACATACTTTGCTAGCTTTCATCGTCGGATGAGTGTTTCAATCTCATTCTGAAGAGCTATGCAATTTTTGGTCATATGGCCATGATCCTTGTGGAACTCGTAATATTTTTCCCTATTCCTCATGTCAGGGTCTGCCTTCATTTTCTTTGGCCAGTTTAACTCCTCGCTGTTCTTAATTTCTTCTAGGATGTGGTTGATATTTGTCTTCAAAGGTGTGTAATTATCAAATTTCCTCAAGACCTCCCATGACGACCTATTTTTGGATTGTTTGTCACCACCATTATTCTTATGTTCTTTCTTCTTAGCTTTATCACCTTCCACCTTGGTTTCTTTGGTGTCCATATTCTTCTTCGCAGACATAGCCTCCCAGGCATTCATAATCTTGGACGCTTTTCCCATCAGGTCCGACATGGTTCGAGGTGGATCTTTGGCCAAAGTGTAGTACAACTTGTTTGGCAGTAGTCCACTCATCAAAGCAGTAATCACTGTCTTCTCCTCATAATCAATGACTTCGGGTTTCTCGTTATTGAAACGAGTTATATAATCTCTGATACTCTCACCAGCTTTTTGTCTAACACTTAACAAATGTGCTACTCGTTTAACTGGCTTTGCTCCAAAGCAGAAATTCCCAATGAATAATTCGGCCAGTTACAGAAAAGTTGAAATCTTACCCCGAGGAAGGTTATTATACCATATTTGAGCAGATCTGGTAAGTGTTCCCGAGAATGCTCTGCATCTCATCTCATCTGAGACAGCATAGATGTCGGCTGCAGCTTGGTATTGTTCTATATGAAGGACAGGGTCAGTCTTCCCATCATATTTGGGGGTCACAACAGGTGCTTTGAACTTTGATGGTGTTGGAAAATCAACAATGTCCTGGACAAAAGGTGTTCCTCGAACAAAGGTTCGTTGTAGAGGGTTCTTGGCCTTAGCCATTTCCCCTAATCTATCCTCCAGCCTCTGAATAGATCTTTTCCATGCATCATTTCCTTCCTTGGGCCTATTGGTTCGAGCAACTGATCGCGTTGAAGTGGCTTCCTGGGATTTATCTTGACGAGCAGCTGGTCGGTCATAGGATCTATCTTGACGAGCAGCTGGTCGCGATTGGGCAGATCCTTCCCTTAAATCTGATGGTCGTCGAAAGCTCCTCGACGCTGCATTAAGAGGACTTTTGTTCCTCCTAGGGCCTAATCGGTCGAAAGGAGAAACCCTACTTAATCTTTCCAAAGCGCTGGTCCTTTCTGGGAAGAGGGTGACACGTTGTTCAGTATCTGTGGCTCGCACTGAAGAAGTTTGTCCAGGTTGATAAGAAAAATTTTCAGATTCCTCATTGCGATATGAATTAGTACGCCTAGTACGCGAAGAAGGCGCGCGGGTATTTCTTTGAATGCTTCGTGGTCCGGAATGGGCTGATGCACCGCCATGGAGGGTTTGGATGAGTTGTCGCATTGTTTCTTGCATGATGGTCTGGCCCTGAGCCAGATTTGCCATTATTCCAGTCAGATCTGGAACAATTGGTGGAGAAGATGGATTTGGAGGGGTTCCAGCGTTTCGATTGCTGGATTCAGGAATATCAGTCATTGGTAATGGATTATTTTTGGTGAAAAACGATATGATCAGTCGTTTCCCACAGACGGCGCCAATCTGTTGATGTAAAAAATTAGATCACTCTAATAATTCAATCACAGATAAATAATTGAGACAAAAGATTTTAAAGTGGTTCAGCCTTATAAGAATGGCCTACGTCCATTGTTGTGTTATTGCTGAGTGCTTAGGAATTCTCGATTACAAGTTCTCTCAAGAAAATTCCTCTCTCGATTCCAGATTCGGGGCCCCCTTACAATGAGGATTGTACAATGTATTTATAGCCCTGAGGCTGTAATGTGAAAGGGTAATACATTAAATGATATACATGTGAAACGGTAATACATTTAATGCCCTTTTTGCGTGTGCGTCTGAATGATAAGCATTTAATGAATCAGTTGAACTGTTGGTTATCCAGCTATTAATGCTTGGTTCGAGATGCTGCTCGGACCGCCTAAGCTTCTCGGTACTCAAGAGTTCCTCGGAGAGGCATTGTTCCTCGGAGCCTGTGAGTTCCTCGGGGAACTAGTCTTCCTCGTTGTAGTCTTGTTCATCGGAGCGCGTGGGTTCCTCAGAAGTGTTTGTTGTTGCCATGTAGATAGCCACGTGTCTTCATATGATTGGTCCATGTCAGCAGATTAAATTTGGTATCAACACTCACCACCGTGAGAGTTCACATCTGATGAAAGGTAAACATTCTTTTTAATTTGTAAAGATAGCATTCGTGGATCTCCCCCACTACGGATGCTCTTATGTAGAGCTCTCATATTAACTATTTTGAGGATCAAAACAGCACATGTTATCATTTTCTAGTAATTAATAATTAATAATCTCTACTATAATTTAAAACGGAAGTCTTACATTTAAGTTCTCTTTTATTTATGCAACCACATGGCACCCAATAAGAGAAGTTTTAACAAATGTTATTTATATTCCCTCATAGTCTCTCTCCCTCCCTATCTTCTACATTACCCCCCAAATAATTATTTTTGTAGCTGTCTTCATCTTCTAGGGACATTTTTCAAGATAATAATTTTTCTGCAGCTCTCTTTCGTCCGCCAAGTATCCATTCATATTTTTCAAGATTTAATAAATATTATACTCACACACACACAAGCATTATATATATAAAAATATATATAACCCTAATATTTCCATCCAATCGCACCAGTGACACCATCTCAAAAATTCCTTATATGCGTGTGTGATTGAGATTATAGATCGAAAGTTGAATCGGAGTTGCCAGATGTTTGTAACGCCATTATTGAGTTGCTCTACTGGACTCGCATCTGATTCTGTCGGCGAGTGCAACTGAGTTTGATAAGAAGCTTTTTAGCGTATGGTCGTTCTCTTCAAAAGACACTTTCAAAATTCCTTGAATTACCTTCAAAACTTATCTAACAAACTCGTATTACGGCAAGTACGGGTATCAATCAAACTTCCACGGTGAAATAATTTTTGCAAAAACTTGCCATTCCATTTTTTTTTTAATATTTTATTATTATTTTTTTTAAACAATTTCAAGGGAAAAATTAACTACTAAATGCTAAAAGTTATGAAATGACTAAATAACGAAAAATAATGTGTAACCGAGTGTGAAAAATGTGAGAAGGTCAAGAGACGGGATTACAATGCGTTATCAATTATTTAAAATTCTCAATTTATTAATTTCAAATATTTCGAGATAATATTAAATCGATAATCTAACTCTCGTTACGATTATAAATTTAATAAAATATTTTTCAGAAACTAATTTAAAAATGTCACACGATTGAACATTAAGAATTATACTATTTTCATAAAATTACCCGCTAGGATCAATTTAACGAAAATAATATCAATCCTCAAAATTCAACATTGAATTAATATTCAAATTTCGAAAAAACCTATCTCTAGATCGATTCCTAAATTCAAACATTAATTTGTTCAATTAATTTACTAACTCTCGTTATATAAATTAATTGGTGACAGTTAAAAATTAATTTTCCTAGAATTATAATAATTAATGAAATTAACTAATTAAATTAATATTATACATTGTGCATCCCACCCCTTGAACAGGGTGTTTAGCCAAGCATTCTCATGTGTGCATAAAACAACATTCAATAATATAGCAAGAATGAAAAGGAAAGGGAAAGAAATACACTACGTAAAGTTTCCTTGTCGAACTTGTTGATGAAAGTGCGTCCCAACTAGGGCTGTGTTTTTTTTTCGGACATTTCGATTTTTTCGATATCCGATCCGATATTTTCTGATTTTGGAACGTATATAAGGTTTTTGATTTCCGATTTTTTTGAAAAAAATCGGATCGGAAATTGGAAATAATTCTGAATTTCCGATTTTTCGATTTTTTGATCCGATTTTTTCGAAACTATGTCGATCCAATTTTTCCGAATTATTTTTTATTACTTTCGAAATATTTTTCGATTTTCAATTTTTTTAAACATTCTCATGTGTCCCACATCGGCTAGGAGAGGAAGAGAGGCCCAAAAAAGTCCTCTATAAAAGGAGAATATCCCTCTATCCTCTACACAAATGAAAAAAATTGTTAAATCCTTATATATTTACATGTTGGGTTAAATCTTTTTTTCGATTTCTTTAAAATGAGAATTTCGATTAATCGAAAATCTTATATTATTTTTTTTGAAATTTTGGAATTTCCAAAATTTTTGAATTTTTAGTATAGTTTTTGAATTTCCCATTTTTTCGATTTTTCGAATTCGAAAACTTTTTTGATTTTTCAAAAAAATTGGATCGGAAATCGGAACAAATATTTTATTTCCGAAAAAATCGAAATTTTTTCCGAATGATCATTTTTCGATCCAATGCGGCCGAAACACGGCCCTAGTCCCAACTCTTCCACAATTTTCAGCACTTGATCACACCAAAAAGAATAAAAAACAAACTAAAAATTTATTCTAAAGCTAAACTAATTTTTTAATATTTTCTGAATTTTTTTATGTTCCTAACTGGACAAAATATACACAGAGAACTTGCCTCTTTTTTTTGTTTCTCGTCTCTCTTTTGTTATGAGAGTCCTTAGAGTTCCCTCTTTTATAATATACCCACGAAGCTTGTTCTTGGAAAGATTTTTTGAGATTTTGTGGGATTTGAATAAACCAAATCAAAGGTATGGCAAGTGAGATAATGGAGCTAGTCCTCATTTTGTGGATCGTGGACGATCGAAATTACAGGAGGGCTTCGGTTCGGGTTGTTGGACACAGGTTAAGGAAGGTTCAGGGTTGTGGGGGTTTTGGTTTGTGGCCGGATTGGGTTGTTATGGAGTTTGGAGAGAGAGTGAGTGGGTGGGGTGAGGAAGATGATGTAGGGGTGATAGTGTGGGTGAGGGGGTAGGGGAATAGTATGTGGGTGAGTATTTGATTTGTTTGGGTGTATGAGTGTGTATGGTATTGAGGTGTAGGTGAGTTATGTCTGAGTTTAATTTGTGACCCTAATAACTATCTAACTAAAAAATAATAAAATTTAAAATTTAAATCCTAACAAAATAAAAAAACTAATAAAATTAAAACTACAGTCCTAAAAATAAACTAATAAAAGTAAAAAAAAAATCCTAAAACTTATCCCAATAAAATAAAAACTAAAAATCAAAATAAACAACTCTAAAAAAAATACAATTAATTCCTAAAAATCCTATAAGCATAAATTCTAAAAATAAATAAAATCTATTAAATTCCTAAAAATAAAAACTACAAATCAAATAAAAATAAAACCTAAAGTCCTAAAAATATAAAATCTAGCAAAACTAAAAATAAAGACTACAATTAAAAAATAATAAAAATAAAAAATAAAAAGAAATAGAAAATAAATTCTAGAAAATTCTAAATAAATCTAAAATAAATCCTAAAAATAAAAATGACTTAAACTAAAAATCTAAAAAAAATATAATTTACAAACTAAAAACACACGGGACTCAAGTGAAGGCTAGGGCTCGGTTTAAGCTTAGGTTTGGTACGGGAAAAGGCTCGAGGCATCAGAACTCATCTGGACAAGCTCAATGGGACTTCTTGACTTCACGGTCACTTTGATTTCTTCTATGCATGCTTTTGACCGCTATTGTGTCGTAATTACATTAATTTAGCATTATTTGTAACGCAACTGCGTATTGACCTGAGAAATAAACAAATACGAACATAAGACCATTTTTATTAAAAACGGGTGACTAAAATGCATCTATTTGGGTTTAAAATATACACTTTTGGGTGCTTATCACACCACCCCCAAACAGAGCATTGCTAGTCCTCGAGCAAAAATAGAGAGAAAACATAGATAAATAACCAAAAGTGTGCCACTTTTGCAGGCACTGGCGATTTCACTTAGCATGTGCAACAAGCCGTTAAACCTATAGGTTACCCTACAGGACGACGAGTGGTGTCTCGTGAGGTTTTGCAATGAACGTACCCAAAAAATTTAAAATTTGTATTGAGATGCAGTTTCTTATTTTGGCGATGAAACGCTATACAACCCAACTAAAAAGGACGTCAAGGAACACTGTATTCAACTATCAAAATAAGATATAAAATTACTTAACACACACAAAAAACGTAATCCTTCCTAAAACTCAGCATGTGTTAGTGTGAAACAATCTTAAGTATCATTTGAGTAATTCTTAGATCGTCTTTATAAAATCAACGTTTTGACTTCAATTCTCACTGAATATAACTCTCTGAATCGAACTCTCTGAGAATTGGATAAGTGTGTCTCTCTAGTGTGTGAGGAGGTGAGTAAATGTAAACAAGTGCAAACGTCTCGCACACTTTATCGAAAATGACGGATACATGAAAGAAATTTTGATCTCATGAAGGAGTCCCAACCACTATGCTGAGAATGTCGAGTTATTCACCATATAATCTTCTCGTTTGCCCGAACACGTCACTAAGGGTGAAAATGGGGTTTATGTAAGGTATGAGGGGAAAATGAAGAAGATGAATGATATGATGGGGTGTTTTGAGAAGAGTGTAACACAAGAATAACTAATGTCTTCATTTTTTGATTTTTTTTATCGCATGCTTTCTTCTTCTTTTTTTTCTTTCTTTGCTTCTTTTTTCTACTTTTTTTTTAATGTGATATATTTTTCTTTTCATAATGAAAATGTAGACAATTTATATTGATAATTTCAAACACTATTTTTCTCAAAAACGATGGTAATGATGGGAAATGACACATGAACGGTATCCGGGACATATATGGGTAAGGAAAACATGGAATGATAATAGGTGGAGTGAAGGGTAAAAATGGTAAGTGTGTGATAAAATCGGTTTAGTGCTTGGGACAAACTACAAAACACATATTTATTATAACTCGAAGATGATGTCATTCTCAGTGATTAAGCCAAATTTAAAAAAACAATGACGCCATGCAAACGACTAAATGTAATACCCAAAGAAAGTTGAGTTAACTTGTGACTCGGAGATACGTAAAAACCCTCAAAAAGGTGAAAGGCTAAAATCTCACGATTTTAAGTCGCCATTAGTGATCTTTAAGGCTTTCTTGAGAATATAGTTACTCTTCAACTTTTGATTGTAAACATCATAGTAAAAATTTTGCCGAGTTTAGAAATTCATAGTGCAAGTACGCTTGAAGAGGTATTAATTAATTTATTTGTAAAAAGCGTAGGGTCGAACAAAGGTATTCCGAGACTTCTAAAAGAAGGATGATAGATATGTGACACCCCGCCTAATTAAATATCAGGTTATCAGTCCTTTATAAAATTTAAAACAAAATGTTCGGTTGGTTCATTCTTAGCATCATTGTCGAAAACATAACAACCTTATTAACCACCTAATAATTAATTAAGCTTGTGTCAAAATATCATTTTTCCTTTTTAAATTGAAACCAAAACCATTTATTTAATAAGTCCAAGAATTTAAATATAACCCATCCACCACACAACTGAATAAAATAAATACTGAATCTGAATACGTACTGAAATAACTAAGACTGGAATAAACCTTTCCAATTCAAAACTCTAAACCAAGCACCATAGTAAAATAAATCCAACTGAAATGATTGGAAAGTAACGGAATACAATCTCTGATAAAAATGTCTAAGGAGTGGGCGACACATGCCCTAAATGAAAAGTCTAGAAAAACTGAGTGGAATGATCGAGGCGTCTGATGCAAAGACCTACAACTTCCACAACAGCTGCAGCACGCCAAGCAATCCAAGTCTCTAAGTCTGGTGTCCTTCTGGCTGAGCACCTGATATAATACATATATATAGCAAGAGAGAAAAGAGATGCAAGAAACGGTTCAGAGCCCGATGTGTAAAAATATTTGTTTTAGCAAATATTTAAAATTTGCAATAGAACAAGTATCAAATGCATGTTAGTTCGAACTCCCACATGAGATCCTCACCTCTCGTCAATTGTGCACACCTAACGTACATCTATTCTAACCTAGCCATCCGTAATCCTTCTAACTAAGTAAGGACTTATACGTCTAGTTATACCTCGTGGTAGAAACCCAAAATTTCAAAATTCCCACATTATTCGTAACAACATTTATTAATTCGGTTGAGTGTTATCAAACTAAGTTAAGAATTTATAGTTTAATGATAATACACAAATATCGCGTATTTCATCCGTCGAACCTACGCATTTTAGCCCCCTCGGGTGCCTTAATCTCTATATTTAAGCCCGTTAATCAGACAACCTCGGTTTATACATTTAACATGCTATATGAGGTATAATTGGGCTTTTGTAGGTATTTAGATACCAAGTATGGGATTCGGACGCATTCCGCGCAATTTCCGTACACAACCGCACGTTCAAGGGCATTTTAGTCATTTTACAGATTGGGCACCTGGCCCAACATCTTCATGGAAGTTGTATCTCTTCGCGCAAGCTTCGCGTGTCCGTGAACGGCGCATGATTCCGAGTCCGTATGACAAAGTTACGGCGAATTGAGCGGAGATGGAAAGCATGCCAAAATAGGGGAAACTGCAGGCTGCACTGCTTGATCGATCGATCGATCCTGGGGCTCGATCGATCGAGCCTTTATATTTTTGCCATGATTTTAACAGTCGATCGATCGACTATAGGGGTCGATCGATCGATCCCCTATTTTTTCCCTGCAGATATTTTCTTTACTTTTCTTTCTTCTTTTCTTTTATTCCAACTTACTACTTAAGCCAATTTTGGTTGTAATAACACACACACAGACTCTCATATTCTGATATAGATAGTTTTAGTTAGGGTTTGGTTTGGAAAGTTCATTTTCTCTTCTTCTTGGATTGACAACCCATGTGGTTTTGTAAGATTAAACTATTCACTTCCATTTCCATTAATATAGCTTTGTTCTTCATTCCTTCTTTGCTTTGTAATTTAGTTTCCATGCTTTCTAACTAGTTTACATGCTTTAATTCTTGCTTTCCTAGCTTAATTAGCATAATTTAGTGTAATTCATCATGCACCCTTAGATAAATAGGGTCGGGATTTCATTTCCGCTATTTTCGGTCCCCGAGCTCCGAAAATTAGGTTTTGTGTAAAACTGCGTTTAATTGAACCCGCGTGAATTAAAGTCGGATTATTATGCATTTAACTTTCTATGTCATGCATCGTTAGTGTTTATAGCGATAATGCGAATTTAATCCGCGTGCGACCAATTTTCGGTTAAGTGATTATTCTAGCAACTTTGGCTTAAATTCCTTATTGTGTGAAGTTTATGTTTAATTGATAATGCTCGATTAAATTGTTTTCGAGCCGGAATCTTGATTAGTAGTGGTTTCGATCCGTATGGTTGGATGATATCCCGATCCTCGCTTTACTTTTATTAAGATTAAACTTCTCTTTTCTTTTATTTACATTTACAAATCACTCTTTTTCACTTTTATTCTTGAATTAATAATTCGTTACGATCTATCGAACATTCTCTGTGGATTCGATACCCGACTTACCGCTGTACTCACCAGTTGAGTATAGTCGTAGTTTAGGTTTTTGTATAGTTCAGGTGAGCCGAATATAAAATGACCGGCGCGTAGGTGACGCTCGCGTCGCGGTGGAAAATCTGTCTATCAAATGGCGCCGTTGTCGGGGACTGTTTTGTTATAGATTGTAATTGTATTATTAGTTCATAGTATTCTTTTCTTTGTATGTGTATTCTTTCTTTTAACCCTTTTTTGCAGGACTTCTACATTTGAGCGCCTAGGAACGCTTGAATTCATCGCCGCACATCTTCTTTGTGGAAGCCACCTTCTCGAGCCATTGTTGGGGTAAGCATGTCTTATTCTAACTTTTCTGGTAATCCTAATGATAATTCTCAAAATTCTGGTAAACCTTTGACTTTTGGTCAATACTTGCAATCCCAAAAAGTTGTAACATCTAAAATGACATTGGGTGAGTATTACGAAAGTCAAAGTTTGGATTACAACAATTTTGTGCATGATCATTCTGATTTTGGGTCGTAAGATCCTTATGATAAGAATTTTGAAACCAATTGTAATCATTTTCAAAATTCCTATGTTAATGATTTTGAGTGTAGTCCCGACAACAATTTCCAAACCTCCCATTTCCAAGCATCCGCTCCTCGCCCTATGACTTTCGGTGAGGGATTGAGTATGCTTGAAAATGAGAGGATTGAAGAACGTTATCGGGAAGAAAATCGCTGTTGGGAACACGAGTTGGATTTACTATTTGAATTCGACGATGACTTTTCTTCGGAGACTGCCGAAGTCGAGGACTGTTTTGAACCAAATGAGGACTTCGTTCCTACTTTGGAACAAATCATCCTTGACTTGGCCCACGGTATAGTAGAGAATGAAAATGAGGATGAAAAGGGCATAGTATATATTTGCAATGAATTCGTTTCTTCTTTGATTTTCGAAGAAGAAAGTTTCATTGTAATCGATCATATTTCTTCCGAAATTCAATTTTCAAGCGATGGTCACTCATCACTTGAGATTGAATTTCTTTCATCCCCGTCTTTATTATATACTATCATACCAATTCGAGTACCCGATGAATCGGTTCAAAACTTTTTAGTTCCAAACCTTTTCACCGACGAGGAGTACTCGCTCGAGCCGCTTTCCATAACGGCATTTTCGCCCTCATGTGCGCCGCCTCCCGTTCCAACTTTAAAATACTCGGGAGTTGATTCAATTTTTCTCGGCCCGCATGTGTATTTGTTTCCCGTCCTATCCAAATCCCCCATCCTCCCCCCAAAGTTTCAATTGGTGATGGTTCACTTTTACCGCCTTACACATGCCTTCCGTCGTTCGAACGGAATTCCTATTTTCCGGGAGGCATGCATGTTCGGGAGGGTCCACCGTTGATCCGCCAAATTCAAATTGTGTTTTGGATGGACCGTCAAAAGTTTCAACTTTTAGTATATAGTTAATTACACATCCTAAATGTAGGTTGTATATACTAACTTCTTCATTTTTGTTTTTCTTAATATTAGCCTAGTGTAATTAGTTAATCTCTTTTTATTTCTTTTTGTATGCTTGGTTCTAACTCTTTTGTAGGTTCAACGAACTTGAATTTGCGGAGATATGCGTCCTGGCACACATTTCTTAAGAAAATGATCAAAAAAGCCTCAAAAAATATTTTTTCGTCATTTTTCACACACACATCCTCACGCATTTGCCTTTGTTTTTCTTTTTTCTTTTTATTTTATTTGCATTTTTTGTCGTGAATATGCGTGTGTGTTGCTCATTGTACATATTTTTATTTTTTTGGTTAGCATAGGCCTTTTTGTGTGTATATTTTAGCCTATGTCTATTTAATTTAATTTAATTTTTATTTTTATTTTTATATTTTTATTTCATATTTATATATATATATATATACTTATATATACTATATATATAATTATATTTTACTTAAACCCCCTAATTTCCCATAATTCAGTTCCCCCCCCCCCTTTTTTAAAAAGGAAAGCAGTGTGTCTGGACCTGCTCGATCGATCGATCGAAGGCCCAGGCTCGATCGATCGATCGAGCAGTTAAAGGCCGGAAGCTGCTACTTTTTTTCCCCATTCTCCTTATTCTCTCTTCTCCTCTCTCAAACTGTTTCGTGCCCTAGAATCCCCTCAACACATTTCTTCATTATTTCTTCCAATTTCTACACTACAAAGGTATAATCCTTCCTACTTTACATTGTTTTTGTAGATTTTGCTGCTAATTTGTCATGTATTCAATGTTTATCCATATTTTGACATATTGTGAATGTGTTGGTTTTACCCATGATTTTTGTTGTTCCTACCGATTTTTCTCATGATTCTTGTTGAAAATTCACTCATGAACACATGTATATTGCTGCATTGTTGTTTGTTCATGAGTGGGGCGATTTCGTTGGTTCAAAACGGTATATTTCAACCTTGACGCACATTGTGCACGTCAAGTGTTCGTCAAAATGCCTAAAACAGTTTTCAATCCAATTTTTGGCGCACACTTGGTTGATTTTCATTCCGTGTCGCATTCCGACAATTTTTATCGCAATGTTGCAATTTTTCACATCGGCTTTGCGCACTTGCACCTCCATTTCAACTTGTACACTAACTAACCATTAATTGTGCTTACAATTTTTTTGTATTGCCTAATTCTTTTTTTGTAGGTTGAAATGGCGCCGAAGAAATACAAGTTTACTAGGTGTTTGCCCGCCGGGGGGGTTGATGGGTTCCACTGCGATCAGGAGCGGGATTGGTTCCGCGCCCATTTTCACACATCCGAGCGTCCACTTGGGTATCATTTTGCGTGGGCCATTGAGGATATACCGCGGGAGGCGCGTGTTCTTCTGCGCCGTCAGGGGTGGGAGCCCTTTTTTGCTACCAACGGGCGCATCAACGAAGAGCTAGTTCAGATATTTTATGCGACGTTGGTAGAAATAAAGGGGAGTGGGTCGACTACATACAAGGCGATGGTCCGTGGGGTGAGGATACCCTTCATCATTTCAGATTTTGCAAATTATATGGGTGTTCCACACCCCGTGTACGCGATCAGTTTCATGGATGGGACCATCTTCGGCCGGGGGACATTGATAGAGGCTCTTGCACCGGGTGAGGCATGGAAAAAGGGTGCTTTTCGCTCGGCTGCAATGGAGGACTTACCGAGGTTACTGCACTACATCAATGTCCACTCTTTCATGGTGACGAACAACCGGTCAGAAGTTCGTCATAAGCATGCCGCATTTATCTACACGATGATTAATGGTTTGGGCAATATCAGCTTGCCCAGTATCTTTCTAGACATGATGTGCGCTACAGCTAAAGAGATCGCCTGGAGATTTTCCCTTCCCTTTCCTGCCCTCATTACGAGGATGTGTATATCGCACGGTTGCCCTGAGTTGGACGCTGACCGTAAGCACGACCCACTCGAACTTCTCTCCAAGGACAATATTTTAAAAATACTTAAGCACGAGTGGGGGCAACCGAGAGGCAAGAGACTGAGGGCAGAGGTGGATGATGAGCCAGACGATGAGGAGGACGAGATGCGGGAGATGGAGACTGGTGAGGGTTCTCACGCGCCGCACACAGATTACGATGCCCGCTTTGTGGCATGCAGGTCGTGCAGGACCAGCGCTGGGAGGAGACCCAGTTCAGGTGGGCTACTTGGGAGTCTCGCCTGGACCAGTTGCAGACCGATCAGTGGCAGCAGTGGGCACAACAGCAGGCTCAGTAGGAGCAGTTTCATGCCGAGCAGCGGCAGGAGTGGGCCATGCAGAGGCAGGCGAGGGCACAGCACAGACAGGACTATCGGATGATGCAGCGGATGATGAGAGATCTTTATCTGCAGCGCAGTGATTCCGACACACCGCTGCCTCCTCATTTTCAGGACCCCTGTGATCCTAGTGGTTCCGGCCACTAGGCTGCTGCTGTACTGGGTTATTTTTGTATTCTGGGATCGGATATTATATTGTACCTTTTATTTTTATTTATTTTTGTATTTCTTTTATTTCACTAGTTGTAATGTATTAAGTGATTTTGTATTGAACTTATGAAATGAGAAATGAAAATGTAGTTTGTGGTTGTTTATTGGATTTTGATGTGTGTGACCTTCCATTTTATAAAATCAAAAAGTTCACCATCAATTTATCTAGTATTTGCACTTCAGCCCCTCTATATTATTGTGACTTGTGACATAGATTCTCTTAACTTAATACATCGGTACATATTCTTCATATGCTTTGTACTAACTTGTTTTGCAGCTTCATTTGGACTTATACTTATGGAGATCGCTCCAAATTTGGGTAATATCATTCTTTTCCTATCTTTGTGTTGTGTTCTTTAATGGACGCATTGGGGACAATGCAACATTCAAGTTAGGGGGTTTAGGATATTTAATCCATTTTGCTGATTAGTCCTTGGATTTTATTACAATTTAGTTACAAAGCATGTTTTTGTTAAAAATTTTAAAATTTTCAAAAATATTTTCTTTCTTTTTTCTCCTTTATTGGTCATTTTGCCCTTGTTTTCGATGATAAATTTTAATAATTGCCCGATCAAATAGACAATTCAACGATGCATGTTCTCGATTTTAGAAGTTATTAGACTTTAGTCCCTAAATCATTAATATTATGAATAACTTCATGAATTAAACTTTAATCCGTGAGCACATGCACCATTCTTGTTATATTGATGTGGTTTAAGATTTTTATAACTCGGTATTCTTTTGTTGCATTGTATATACTTACACTGAGTGAGATTAGAGACTTATCTTCATTTGTGAGTGTATACACTTTTCTTTCCTCTTTGAAAATGTTACAGCCGTTGGTAATCTCTTTATTCTTTCATTGACCGTTCATTAATTGAGTTCATACTTGAAATGTGTTACTCGAGCATGATTTTCATATATTATTTTGACTCGAGAATTGCGTATACTTTTTGAAATGATCATAGGCCATCTTTGTATATCACCCATATGACCTTGACCTCACCTTTTATATGCTCCCTAGTCAACCCTCTTGAGCCTAAATACTAGCCTTTCTTTTCATTACCCAAAATCCCATATCCAACTCCAAATTGGAGTTTTATACCATACATATTACCTTACATACCCTTGTTTGGATTGTTACTTGGGATTGAATGTTATTATTGTGTATTGTGGTTGCAATTTGAGTATGAAAAGAGTAAGAAGCGAAAAGAAAAAGAGTGAAAAAGAGTAAAAAAGAGAAAGTTAAAAACAAAATAAAACAAAAGAAAAAAGTGAGAAAAAGAAGAAAAGAAAAAGAAAGAGAAAGTTGTTTATAGTGTTTGTATGTGATTCAATAATCCTTGTTACTCTCTCGATTTTAATATCTAATGGTCGTTTGGAAATCATTTGTCCAATTTTTAAATTGCCCACGTTTTCCCATTATTCCGAGTTTCATCCCCAAACATTTTGAATCCGTATATACATCCCTTTCATTTCGTACCTTAACCTAGCCTACATTACAACCCTATTAAAGTCCTATGTGATCTTAAGTTGATGTAATTCAAATGTTTAAATAGTTTTGATAATCTGTGAAAATGCATTTCGCCTCTTTTATATGTGCAGTATCCTTTCACTGAGATTGCAATTTTTATTTCCTATATAGCGTTCTTCATTTGAGACATGTGCGCGGCCTAGTTTCCCTTTACATTTACTCCTCATGCCCGCATGTCCCATGTGTTACCTCCCTGTTTCAAGTGATTTCATTTGATGAGTGTAATGCCCGTGAGGATTGACTTTTATGCTTGCTTTGATAGTTAGTATCCGAGTTATTTAAGTTTTTCGCCAAATCATACTTTACATATGCTCACTCCCCTCCCACATGTTAGAGTTTCAATTCATTGAGGTACATTCGATAATGTTAATAACTACGGACTTCTCACACGAATTCGTTTGCTATGCTAATAACATGTTGAAATCTTGTTCGCATTGATGAGTTTGTAGTACTTGATTGGGCATATTTTGAGGAAACCATATGATGTTTGTGGGTACCATTACTGGAAATCCTCACGAGACGACACTCGTCCACTAGGGTGACCTAGGGGTTTAACGGCTTATTGCATGCGCTAAATGCAATCGAATCGCCCGCGAAAGTGGCCTTATTTTTTATTGCTTTTATACCATACTTTTGTACTATCTCCTGTTTTGGTTTACTTGTTCTTCTTGTGCATCCTATTTCATTGCTAGGGACTAGCAATGTGTAAGTTAGGGGGTGTGATAATACGCAAATATCGCGTATTTCATCCGTCGAACCTACGCATTTTAGCCCCCTCGGGTGCCTTAATCTCTATATTTAATCCCATTAACCAGATAACCTCGGTTTATACTGTTAACATGCTATATGAGGTATAATTGGGCTTTTGTAGGTATTTAGGTACCAAGTATGGGATTCAGACGCATTCCGCGCAATTTTCGTACACAACCGCACGTTCAAGGGCATTTTAGTCATTTTACAGATTGGGCACCTGTCCCAACATCCTCATGGAATTTGTATCTCTCCGTGCAAGCTTCGCGTGACCGTGAACGGTGCTTGATTTCGAGTCCGTATGACAAAGTTACGGCGAATTGAGCGGAGATGGAAAGCATGCCAAAAGAGGGAAAACTGCAGGCTGCCCTGCTTGATCGATCGATCGAGCCTTTATATTTTTTCCATGATTTTAACAGTCGATCGATCGACCACAGGGGTCGATCGATCGATCCCCTATTTTTTCCCTGCAGATATTTTCTTTACTTTTCTTTCTTCTTTTCTTTTATTCCAACTTACTACTTAAGCCAATTTTGGTTGTAATAACACACACACAGACTCTCATATTCTGATATAGATAGTTTTAGTTAGGGTTTGGTTTGGAGAGTTCATTTTCTCTTCTTCTTGGATTGACAACTCATGTGGTTTTGTAAGATTGAACTATTCACTTCCATTTCCATTAATATAGCTTCGTTCTTCATTCCTTCTTTGCTTTGTAATTTAGTTTCCATGCTTTCTAACTAGTTTACATGATTTAATTCTTGCTTTCCTAGCTTAATTAGCATAATTTAGTGTAATTCATCATGCACCCTTAGATAAATAGGGTCGGGATTTCCTTTCTGCCATTTTCGGTCCCCGAGCTCCGAAAATTAAGTTTTGTGTAAAACTGCGTTTAATTGAACCCGCGTGAATTAAAGTCGGATTATTATGCGTTTAACTTTCTATGTCATGCATCGTTAGTGTTTATAGCGATAATGCGAATTTAATCCGCGTGCGACCAATTTTCGATTAAGTGTTTATTCTCGCAACTTTGGCTTAAATTCCTTATTGTGTGAAGTTTATGTTTAATTGATAATGCTCGATTAAATTGCTTTCGAGCCGAAATCTTGATTAGTAGTGGTTTCGATCCGTATGGTTGGATGATATCCCGATCCTCGCTTTACTTTTATTCAGACTTAACTTATCTTTTCTTTTATTTACATTTACAAATCACCATTTTTCACTTTTATTCTTGAATTAATAGTTCGTTACGATCTATCGAATATTCTCTGTGGATTCGATACCCTACTTACCGTTGTACTCACCAGTTGAGTATAGTCGTAGTTTAGGTTTTTGTATAGTTCAGGTGATCCGAATATAAAACGACCGACGCATAGGTGACGCTCGCGCCGCGGCGGAAAACCTGTCTATCATTTACGTTATTTAAGATTGTGCTATCTTAATAATTTACAAATTACCTCACAGTACAAATGACACAAGTACATATGTGTCCATCACTATTATATACATATACTAATACAGCACCCCAAGGCTAAACCTGTAGTGCATCGAATACTCTGTTATCATGTCCCGGTACATCTCGTACTCTAATAAGGACTATCGTCTCGGAAGTCTCCCTGCGAACCATATACACAAATCACACATAGTGGAGGCGAACATAGTTCACATACCTATGGGTCACGCACATACCTACGCTCCCATAGTCAGCTGACTTGTCAACTCACAAATAAGTCTTCACAGTCCTATTTCCTGAGATACAAGTCAAATATCCTCCCAAAGGACACCCAGGATAAGACTGTCTCTACACAACCTCCCGCGATAGCAAGCTGCTAGGTATGTCATACACAAAATATTATGTATGTAATAAGTATCCACACATCCTATTAAAATCCGTTAGGTATCCACCCAACCTAATCATACATATTCAATACGAATTATTCTCTTATTACTACGTATAATATATTTACTTTATCCCAAATAATCTACATAGAGTATTTCTCCTCACTCGAAGGGTACCACTACATTTATATATCAAGACAGTAGATACGGTCCCGATACTCTACTGGTCTAGGGTATTTTTCTCCTCAAATCTCATAATTTAAGATTCTAAAAGTTTCTCCAAAGTTCTGCAGCAACACTGAAAGTCTGCAGAAAAACGAACCGAACCAATCCTACTAAAATAAAATTAACCGATCCTATCAGAAAAATGAACCGATCCTATCAGAAAAACAAATCGATCCTATCAGAAAAAGGAACTGATTCTATCAGAAAAAGGAATCGATCTGTTATGTCAGACCTGTTCTTCAACAGTGACATTTTTACAATTTTTGCACCCAAAACCTCATAGTTCATACCTAATCTTCAATGTAACTATTTTGATTGATAACCCAACATGTTTACACAATTTCTAACATCTTAAGATCATTCAATCGTTATAAAATATAAGGTAAAAACAAATTCCCCAATTTATATCATAAGAACCCTAGTTTTTCCAATTTCCTATTTGAGAACTTAATTAACTCAGATTTATTCGTCAATTTGTACTCAAATTTCGTATTAAATTCTCTTGCATACATAAAGGAATTAACTACTGAACCATCTGTCCATAATCACAAATTACTTCTCCAAATTTTCATCCAATTTCAATGAAATTCATTATCAAATTTACCTACACTAACATGAATATGATTATTGCTAAATGAAAGCAAGTAAGAAACACTTGCCTCAAATTCAAAGGTCTGATCCGTTGATGATGTTGGTATTGGTGCGTTCCTCACTTTTCGATCTACGCGCTGGTGGAACTATTTGTGTAAAAAATTAAGTCTTTCTCCAAGAACACCTATGGAGTTCTTCTTCTCCCTCTTAGGTATTCCCTCTCTCTGACTTAGGTTTAGAAACTGATAGGTAACCTCTCGCCCACATACCTTTTCTATTTAATTACTGATTTTTGTTCATTTTAATTCTCCAAAAAACCAAATTATAAAACTACTCCTACGGGGTGTCGATTTGCCCTAAAATCTCTCGGAGTCTAAATAAAATACCGGGTAGTGTTTTCTGACTATCTCGACCCTCCCGGACTCAATGACGCTCTCGAAATTACCATACGAGTTACGTAAAAATATTTTACCTTTGTATTCCATTCAATTAGTCACAATACGACTCACACACGTGTCCCGACTTAATACCAAACTATCGTATATTACTGTCGCTCGTTGTTCAAGCGAGGTAGTATAATTTATCGATAAATCGGTAACAAATAATCGTCTGCCATCAGTTACCATGAATTTTAATGCTGATTTCCGATAAAAATATTCTGCATAATTTGAAGTATTGATCAGGTTTTGTGACCAATATCTCGTTGTGTCCAACTAGTCCAACGGTACATTAAGTGCAATTTCTCAATTTTGTTCAATCTCATCCCATTCATAGTCCTCAGTGGCTCTTAGGTATCAGATCTGGTAGGGTTGATAAAAAATTTCTCTTCATCGCCAACCAATTGTGCTTGTGATATGAAATGACAGATAGCGAGTATATTTGTACTTGCTTTTTGTCAATACATGATAGATCATGGTTTTGATCATCATAGGTAAAAATTCAAAATGATTGAAACAAGCAATACTGGAGAAGATTAGTTTGTTTACTAACCCTCATTCAATTGTTTCAATATCCCAAGGTGGATACCCTTCTTTAGTAATGAAATGCAGTTTTTGCATGTCATCACTATAATTTAAGCTAGAGTAAAAATGTTGGAGTAAAAGACTTTTTATCTTTTGCTCATAGTCCTCAATTTTTGGTAAAATTTCAATTTGGAATAGAGGACGTGGGAGAATTATCTTTGCTTTTTCAAATAGACAAATTCTCCTTATAGTATTGAAGATCTTGTCAGAAAAATCATTTTTCAGTAATTCAGAAAATTCCAGAAAAGTATCAATTTTTTCTAAAGAAAAATTTTCATTTTCATAGTTTAAGCCTTTTTTGAGTTTGAGGCTCAGACTTTTGAATTTATCCAAAGTTGCTGTTTGTTCAGCAATTTTGTCAACAAGGATACTCATATTTCTTATAAAATCTTTTCTCCTATCTCGGAGATGAGATTTCCATGCTTCATTTAATGGTGTATACAACTCGCAGGGGATTCCTGGGTTGTGAAAGTCATAAGTTTCAGTATCAAGGAGGCTTTCCTTGGTCTGAAGTTTGGAGAACTGGTAAATCATATTAGGAGGTCCTAACTGTTTCATCCAATTTTCCCATGCTGTAATGGCTTCTGGCATAGTATTATATTTTTGGTGACATGCACCAGGGAATCTGTTTACTTGCATAAAACATTGATTCCAGTTGTCATAGAAGCCTGGGTTTCTTCCACTGAATACAACATAAACAGGGTTTGGTTTAGGTTGTGTGGATGATGATGCTTGGGTTTTTGCCTTTTTAGCAATAGTCACCCAATCTCCTTTGGTTTCTCCTGGATGCTTATCTCCAATCCTGAAAATTGAAAAGAAAGGCCACTTGTTTAGTGGTTTTAATAAAATATATTTGAAAATATTCCACTTGTTTAGTGGGTGTTATTTTAAAATATTTAATATTCTCCACTTGTTTAGTGGGTTTCTAAAAACTCTACTTGGTTAGTAGGTTCGTTTCGTTTAAATTTTTCTGAATTATATCCACATATTAATTCATGTTTTTGAATTGATTTTGGTATAGCAGTTTTCTTATCACGAATACCGAAATTATTGGAAGTATTGTTTTCACTCCAATATTCTGAAGGAATTGCTTTGAGAACACATCCCCAACAATTATCCGAATCATCAGTTTCCAATATTAATTTATCTCCTGTTTTAGAAAAATAAACTTTTGGACAATTATTAATGATTTCTTGTTTAATTGTTTTAACAACAAGAGTATCATTAGCAGTCCATGTAAAAACTTCATTCTTTTTACGTTTTTCAAGAAGTGGTAATTCTTTTTGAGATAATCTTTTTATGAAATTTCTTCCATAATTAAGGATTACTAGGAAACTTTGTAATTGTTTTTTATCCAAAATTTCCTCATTAAAATCTCTTATTTTAGAGATGATATGATCTTGTAATTGTAGGCCATCCTGGTTTAGGATTATGCCAAGAAAATTAATTTCTGTTTTTTCAACATCAATTTTCTTAGGTGATAAAATGATTCCATGTTTTTGAAATTTTTCACAAATAATTTTTAGATGATATCTATGTTCTTCTATGGTTTTGGAAAAAACAAGGATGTCATCTATATAGACAACACAAAAATCTTTAAGGTCTTTAAAGATTTTTTCCATCCATCTTTGATATACCTGAGGAGCTGTGTTTAGTCCAAAAGGCATAACATTCCATTGATAGTGTCCTCGAAGAGTACTAACGGCTGTCAATGGCTTGGATTCTTCAGTTAGTTTTAACTGCCAAAATCCAGATTTACAATTGAATTTGCTAAAGAACTTTTTTCCTTTAGTTTGGTTAATTAATACATCCTTTCTTGGAATAAAATAACCATCAAATTCTAATTGTTCATTTAGTCTTTTATAATTTATAACCATTCTAGCTTTTCCTCTTATAACTTCACTGTGTTTTCTCACCATGAAGGCAGGGCTAGAGTGTGGACTTATTGTTTCTTCAATAAAGTTTATATCCAATAATTCTTTGATTTGTTTATCAAATTCATCTATATCATTTCTGGTATAGATCATTGGTTTTACTCTTATAATGACATTGGGATCTCTTAGTTTGAGATTACAATATCTTGGACTTTTATTCCATAATTTTAGCGGGTTTTCACTAAAATTATCTTTTAATATAGTATAAAGCCAATGAGTTTCTTAAAGGGCTTTGATAAAAGGAGTTATATCCCCTTTCTTAGTAGGGCGAAAATCTCTTTCGCACTTATATTTATGTTGTTGTAGTAAAGGGATTTTTACTACATCTTTGTTGAGGGTTAAATTTATAGTTCCCTCATCAATACTTATAGGCAAATATTATGAGATAAAATTATTGCCTAATATAAAATCTCCATGCATTTCTGGAAAGCATAAGATTTTTGGAATAATGAATTTCTTTTCATTAAACCATATAGCCACTTTTTTTTGCTTTTAAATCAATGAAATTTTGTGTCCCATTGATGCCTGTTACAGCAATTGGATTTTTCATTTTTATCCATTTTTCAGGAGGTAGAGCATTAGGTCTGCAAGAACATATGGTTGATCCTGTATCAATTAATGTGAAAAGACTACATGGTTTATAGCCTGCAAAATTGAAGTAACCCAATACATAAGTATATCTTTTCTTTCCATGGCTTGGTGAGAAGATTATTTCTTCTTTTTCTAATTGGAAATGATAAATTTGACTGGATTTTATATTATCTTCTTTTAGATAATTTGTTCCAGGTAATATTGGTACTTGTATATTTTTCATAGCAATAGGAGGTTTGCTATTATTATTATTACTACTCTCGCCTTTTAAAAGGTTTTTTCCTTTTAATTTTTCCCAATCATTGCCAGGAAAATTCTTTTGCCAATTTTCTGAATGTTTATTTTTAAAATAAACATTATTACCAGATACCTGTAATTCAACGCTGTTTCGTTGTTTTTCAGGAGGTGGTTAAAAAAACAATCCTTCTAATAATTTCGGTATTCGTGGTAAGAAAACTGCTATACCAAAATCAATTCAAAAACATGAATTAATATGTGGATATAATTCAGGAAAATTTAAACCAAACAAACTGAATTATATTATTTTTGAAAAATAATTACTAGCAATAAAACTTGCTATTAAAAAATTCCATATTTTCTTAGCACCTGAAGACTTTATTGTCAGAACAGATAATAAAGCTGTAAAAGACCACCTGATAAACAAAAGAAATATTTTAGAAGGAAGAAGACTTAAATGGTTCAACCAAATTGCTATTTATACTTTTGAAGTTGAACATTTAAATGGTACTAATAATTTTCTTGCAGATTATCTTAGCAGGAACTATTCCATATTACTTATTCACTCAGTAATATTTAATAATTCTCATTAATAAGTATTAACCCTTGTCACGCTAGTTAATATTTATTTTTAATTTCGGGTTAATTACCAATTAATTATCGCACATTAATTTAATTAATCCTTCAATAATAATTAATCACATAATTATTTAAGTTCTAAAAAATATGGGGTGTTAAATACTTTCCCCCTAATAACAGAATTTCGTCTCGAAATTTGAAAGGTAAGGCATACCTGATACAAATAAATATAGATACTTCTCATGCATATCCGCCTCTCGCTCCCAAATGGACTCCTCCATATTGTGATGCTGCCACTGAACCCGCACAAGTGGAACTACCTTTGATCTCAGTCTCCTCTCACTGTGATCTAGGATAGCCACTGGCCTCTCCTCATAAGAACTGTCGGGCTGCAAATCGATCTCCTCCATCGCGATATGAGCGTAGGCCAACTCATCCTAGAGATACCGCCTCAGTGATGATATGTGATACACATCATGAATACGTTGTAAGTGCTCCGGCAACCCAAGTCGGTAAGCCACTGGGCTAATCCTCTCGATAATAGGAAATGTTCATACGTATCTCAGAGCCAATTTCCCCTTCTTCCCGAACCTCATCACCCCCTCCATAGGAGATACTCTCAACAAAACCTGATCCCCCACAACGAACTCCCTGAAGGACCTCCCAACATCGACGAGCTTTTTTGTCTATACCCGTATGCGACTGTGAATCATCTCAACCCTGCTCGATGTATCTTGAAATACCTCTGGCCCAAGTAACTTGTTGTCTCCTACCTCTAGCCAAAAAACTGGAGAATAACAAGGTCTCCCATATAATGCGTCAAACGAGGCCATGCCAATCGTGAACTAATAGGAGTTATTGTAAGCAAACTCCACCAGTGGAAGGTACTTCTCCCAACCTCCCCCAAAGTCAAGGATACACATGCACAACATATCCTCAAGCATCTGGTTAGTGCATTCAGTCTGTCCATCGGTCTCCGGATGGTACGTCGTACTCAACTTCAACTTGGTACCCATAGCCTCCTGGAAACTCTCATAAAAATGAGAAACAAACGTCTTATCTCTATCTAATACGATATCAAGAGGCACACCATGCAGTCTTACTATCTCTCCAATAAATATCTGAGCATACTGTCCCAGTGTATAGTCTGTCCTAATTGGCAGAAAATGGGATACTTTTGTCAACCGGTCCATAATAACCCATATCGAATCGTGCCCCCTCTACGAAATAGGCTACCCAGTAATAAAGTCCATGGAAATGCCCTCCCATTTCCACATAGGGATCTCTAACGGCTGAAGTAAACCTGGTGGTCTCTGATGGTCTACTTTCACTAGCTAGCAAGTGGTACACTTGGATACGAACTCTGCGATATCCCTCTTCATCCCACTCCACCAGTATTGTCGTCTCATATCTTGGTACATCTTATCCCCGCCAGGATGTACCATAAATCTCGACCCATGCGACTCTGTCATCACTGCATATTGAAGGTCCTCCCCCTTTGGAATCACGAGTCTCCCATTGAAACATAAGCCTCCCTCGAACTTATCGAATAAGACTCGGTTCCACCGGCTAAGAGCTGTCTAATCCTCTCATGGCAAAAAGGGTTGGTCGCCTGTGCCTAGACCACCCTCGTCACTATCTGCGGTGTGACGGTCATAACTGACATGAATGATCTGGCCACAACATCCTGGTGTCCTAGCTCCTTCCATTTTGCTTTCCACACCTCGGCTATCTAATCTACTGGCCTACGGCTTAACGCATCAGCAACTACATTAGCCTTTCTCGGGTGATAGTGTATCTCAAACTGATAATCTTTTACAAACTCTAGCCACCTGCGTTAACGCATATTCAGCTCCTTCTGCGTGAACAAGTACTGTAGTGACTTATGGTCTGTAAACAGGCAAAACTGCTCTCCCAAAAGGTAATGCCTCCAAATCCTGAGTGCAAACACGACTGCCGCCAGCTCTAAGTCGTGTGTTAGGTAGTTCTTCTCATGAGGCTTAATCTTTTGATAAGTATAAGCTATAGCTTGATCCTCCTGTTAAAGCACACCCCAAGTCCTAGTAAGGACGCATCAGTGTAGACTAGATACTCCACTCCCGGCCTGGGTAGTGCTAACACCGGTGCTGAAGTCAGCTTGTCCTTCAGCTCATCAAAAGCCAACTGACAGGCATCATCCTAGGTGAACGGCACTCCTTTATGCGTTAAATAAGTCAATGGATCCACTATCTTTGAGAATCCCCGAATAAAACTCTTATAGTATCCTGCTAGACACAAGAAACTACGTACCTCCATCGGCATCGTGGGCCATCCCCACTCCCTCACCGCTGACACTTTCTCCGGATCTACGGATATCCCTCTATCTGAAATAATGTGCCCCAAAAACTGAACTTCCTTCAGCCAAAATCCACATTTATCATATTTTGCATATATAACTCATGCTGACGCAGTGTCTGCAAAACCTGCCTCAAATGTTCGGCATGCTCCTCTTCCGTCTGAGAGTAAATTAGGATGTTATCTATGAAGACAATGACGAACTGATCTAGGAACTCTCTGAAAACCCTTTTCATCAAGTCCATAAACATAATTAGGGTATTGGTTAGCCCAAAAGGCATAACCCTAAACTCGTAGGAACCATATATCATCAAGAAGGCAGTCTTCAACACATCCCGCTCCCTGATTCGTAACTGATGGTATCTCGACCTCAAGTCAATCTTCGAGAAGAAAGCTGCTCCTCTCAACTGGTCGAATAAGTCATCGATTCGGGGTAACGGATACTTATTTCGTATCGTGACCTTATTCAACTCACGGTAATCGACACACAACTATAACGATCCATATCTCTTTTTAACGAACAACAATGGGACACCCCAAGGTGAAGTACTCCTACGAATAAACCCCTGACCCAATAACTGCTCTATCTGATCCCGTAACTTCCCTCATCTTTGCTAGAGCCATACGATAAGGTGAGCGGGCTATCGGTCGAGTGCCCGACGTCAAATCTATAAAAAAGTTTATCTTTCTGCTAGGTGGTAATCCCAGAATATCCTGGAACACATCAGCAAACTCCCGAACTACCGGTATGAAATCAAGAGGTATCACCACCTCCTTAAAGGTCTCCTCCTCTATATAGTACAAATGAGTGGACGATCCTCCCTCAGGACGAGGCATCGCCACCAAGAACATCTCCTGACCAGGTATAGCAAAAATAATACTCCTACTAAAACAATCAATAATGGCCCTATATGCAACAAGCCAATCTATACCGATAATCGCATCATACTCGGACATCTCTAATACTAGCATGTCGACAGGTAAAGTAAGCCTCCCAATCTCTATACCCATCTCTCGACATATAAAGTAAATCAGTGAGCCACTACCCAAAGGCGAATCTACACATGTAACCGTACTTTCTGCTATACTTAATAACCCCAAAGTACGTGCAAACCTCGTGGCAATAAAATAATGTGTGGCCCTCGTATCAAATAAAATACGTCCCATAGCCCCTGGATAGAAAACATACCCTCAATCGCGGGTGGATCCTGTGGGGCTGCAGCCTGATGAAGGTTATAAACCCCTTCATACTGAAGTTGTCCTTGCTAGACTGGAACTTCTAGAATGACTGGAAGCGCTGGCATCTAAGGTGGTGCTGGGAGGGCGGCGAGAAAAATCGGTCTCTGGGGCTCCTGTCGAGCACCCTGTTGCTGATGCTGTGGGGCCCTGCCCCTCTCAGGACAATCATGATGCTTGTGGAAAGTCTTGCCACTTATAAAACACTTCCCACCAAAGTTTCCCCCTCGCTGCCCCTGCTGTCCTCGGCCCTGCTGTCCGTTTCCACCTCCCCCTTGGCCCTGCTGACCTTGCCGAAACTGCTATTGGCCTTGATGGCCCTGATGGCCATACTGACCCTGCTGGCCATGCCTAGAACCTACCTGACCATGATGAAAACTCCCTGACCTGAATTGCTTAGAATCCACCTCCTGGGAACTTTGATCAACCTGTCTCTGCTGACCCTGAGCTGGCGGTAGGAGTGTTCAGAAAACCGAATGGACCGGCAGATCGAATCGAATCGGACCGTCATAATTTTTTTATTTTTTTAATCGGTCCGGTCCAGGTTTTTTTTTACAGACCGGTCTAACCGGTCCGATCCCCGGTCTCCCTTAATAAAAATCCGGTCTGGACCGACCCGGATCGGTACAATAATATGTATGCATTTAATTATATTTATACATATATAATATATTAAGTATAATAACACACGCACACACAAGTTAGTTAGAGTTAGTATTAGTAAGGGGTATGATGGTAAAAAAAAAGGAAGGAAATAAAGAAATCCTACCTACTCAAATCTAAACAACAAAGACACGCACACCTTTATTTATTTTTATTTCTCTTCTCTCTTTCTTTGCTTTGCTCTCTGAGAGGTGAGCTGAGAATGTGATCGGCGGCCGTTATGCTCTCCTCCTCTGCGCCGCTGCCCTACTCAAATCTAAACAAATAAGTTTCCACACTTGAGGTAAGTTGAGCTAAACACACGACCGGCGACCGGCGACCGGCGACCGCTTCTCCTCTCTCCTCTTCACTGCACAACGCATCGTCGTGCTTCTCTTCCCTGCCCTGCCCGTGCTTCTCTTCCCTGCTCATGTGTCCTCGTTGCTTGCTCAGTCAGTTAGTGAGTGCCTGTTATTTTCTCTAATCTGTCTCCCCTCCTCTTCCCTCCTCGGCCTCGCCTCTGCCCGTCCTCCTCACCATCTCAGGTTAGCCACTCAGTCTCAGGTAAAGATATATTTTAGTGTTTATATTTTTCATCTGAAATATATTGTTTTAGGTTTATAGCAGGTAGTATTTTAATTTTTCATCCTAAACAACATTTTTCATCCTAAATAAGATTTTACCTATGTTTTTACTTTTTTTCATTTCAGCAGGTAGTATAGTATGTTTACTTTTATTTCAGCAGGTAGCATTACTTTCATTTCAGCAGGTAGTATAGTATGTTCATCTGAAATATATTGTTTTAGGTTTATAGCAGGTAGAATTTGAACTGTCTTTATGCTAAAATTTGGTAAAGTTTGGACATTTTTTAAAGGTAAATTTCATTTTTAAATTAATTAATTTAATAAAATTTGGACCGACAAGTTAGACCGGACCGACCCTATAAAAAATGGACAGACTAGGGCCAGGTGACCGATACAATCGGTCCGGTCTTGATCCATTTTTTTGGGCCGATTTAATCGGTCCAATCCGTAAAAATCCTAAAAACCGGACTGGACCGGACCGCGAACACCCCTAGCTGGCGGTGCCCCGCTGGCACCATTACCTTCTGTCCTGCCCTGCTGGCTGGACTCCCCTGCTCGTTTGCCCCCAGTCATATGGAATCGGTGGTCCTAGCAGTGCTGTAGTGCTGCATTAAGCATATAAGTATAGGTCTGCAATGAGAGGTTACTTAGTAGATGATGTTGAATCCTCCAGGTGAGACCATCCATGAACATCTGTATCTTCTTCTCCTCGGTAGGTACCTCTGCTGGCACCAGATTAACTAGCCTGGTAAACTCTTCTTTGTACTCAGCTACGGTCTTCCCTTCCTGGGTGAGGTTTAGTAGCTTCCGCCTCATCTCAGTCTGAACGAAAGAAGGAAAGTACTTGCGATCAAACGACACCCAGAAAACATCAATCGTCATCAGATCTCTCTCCTATGTAGTAGTAGTGGACTCCCACCACTGTAAGGATGCCTCTGTCAGCTTCAAGGTAGCCAAAATCTGCCTCTGGACCTCTGTGCACTCATACATACGGAGGTGTCACTGTATGTCCTTCTTCCACTGGCTAACAATCACCACATCAGAACTGGAGGGTGCACCTTCTGGAAGGCATCCCTAACTCTCTCCCATGCAGTAGGGAAGATGTGAAAAGGTGTTGGCACCGCTACTGGTGCCTGCTGTACCACTGCTAGTGCTGCATTTACTACCTGTGCAATGATGGCAACAACTTCTGTAGCATTCATCATGCCCTGAGCTGGAGCTGGCTGTGGCTCTGGATGGGCATTCCCATCCTTTGGTGCACGTCGAGGAGGCTTCTAAGACGAGAAAGAGATTTATTAGTCCACAGTTATCGTTAAATCTCAAATAGCTGAAGACGTAAACGCATAATCAAGAATACCACAATCCTAAAAATAAGTCTCTGTATCAAAGAACGCTAAGCTGAAAGCACAATAAGCCGCACAGATCCTAAAGGACTCTAGAACCTGATGCTCTGATACCACTTGTGACACCCAGCCCAATTAAATACCGGGTGATCAGTCTTTCATAAAATTTAAAACAGAATGTTCGGTTGGTTCATTCTTAGCATCACTGTCGAAAATATAACAACCTTATTAACCACCTAGTAATTAATTAAGCTGGTGTCAAAATATCATTTTTCCTTTTTAAATTGAAACCAAAATCATTTATTTAATAAGTCCAAGAATTTAAATATAACCCATCCACCACACAACTGAATAAAATAAATACTAAATCTGAATACGTACTGAAATAACTAAGACTGGAATAAACATTTACAATTCAAAACTCTAAACCAAGCACCATAGTAAAATAAATCCAACTGAAGTGACTGGAAAGTAACGGAATACAATCTATGATAAAAATGTCTAAGGAGTGGGCGACACATGCCCTAAATGAAAAGTCTAGAAAAACTGAGTGAAATGATAGAGGCGTCTAATAGGGGTGTTCAGAAAACCGAATGGACCGATGGACCGAACCGGACCGATGGACCGAACCGGACCGAACCGGACCGTCATGATTTTTCCGGGTTTTTTTTTTAATCGGTCCGGTCCAGGTTTTTTTTTTTGCAGACCGGTCTAACCAGTCCGGTCCTCGGTCTCCCTTAATAAATACCCGGTCTGGACCGACCCGGACCGGTTGCTCTAATATATATGCATTTAAATATATTTATACATATATAATATATTAAAAGTATGCTGCACAAGTAACAAGTTAAGTTAGAAGGGTAAGATGGTCCAAAAAAAGAAAGGAAGGAAATTAGAAAACCCTAACAAACAAATAAACAACACACACACGCACACTTTTTAACTTCTCTTCTCTTCTCTTCTCTCTTTGCTGGAGACATAGTCCACTCCAGCCGCCGCCCTCCCCTTCCTTACCGCCCTTAAATCTCCAGCCGAGGTCAGCGGATTACATCTCCAGCCCTCCCCTTCCTTACAACCCTTACAGATCTACCGAGTCGCCGCCGACAGATCTGCGACTTCGCCGAAATCGTCTCCGTCGCTGCTACTGCCACTGGTGGTAAGAACTGATAATGATTTGTTCAAATTTTTTTGATCCCCTGCGCCCAGTTATTTTTTTGTTCATTATTTATTTGTTTTGTTTATTATATGTTTTGTTCGGCTGCTATGGACGTTGTCTATGCCCTCAAGAGGCAAGGAAGAACCCTCTACGGGTTTGGCGGTTGAATTTGATATATAACTCTATCTCTACTTTGGATGTTTTTTAATTTTTTAGGTTTCAGGTGGTTTAATGGATGGTGTAACTGAACGATTTGATTTAATGAAATGGCTATAGGTCTGCATTCATATTTGAATTTGTTTGCGCGTATTTTAATTTCTGAACTACGCTCTTTACAGTTGTTGTCACCGACTGACATTTTACTAATCACCTATTTTATAGAGGGTTCTCAAATTTGGGCATTTTTTTGAATAAATTTGGGCAGTTTTTATTTTTAAAAAGATTATTTCAATAAGATTGGGACCGACAAGTTTGACCGGACCGACCACATAAAAAACCGGACCGACTAAGCCCGGAAAACCGGTTTAATCGGTCCGATCTTGGTCCTTTTATTTTTAGGACCGGTTTAATCGGTCCGGTCCTTAAATTCATTAAAAACCGGATCGGACCGGACCGCGAACACCCCTAGCGTCTAATACAAAGACCTACAGCTTCCACAATAGCTGCAGCACGCCAAGCAATCCAAGTCTGTAAGTCTGGTGTCCCTGTGGCTGAGCACCTGATATAATAGATATTTATAGAAAGAGAGAAAAGAGTTGCAAGAAACGGGTCAGAGACCGATGTGTAAAAATATTTATTTTAGCAAGTATTTAAAATTTGCAATAAAGCAGGTATCAAATGCATGCTAGTTTGAACTCCCACATAAGATCCTCACCTTTCGTCTATTGTGCACACCTAACGTACGTCTATTCTAACCTAGCCATCCGTAACCCTTCTAACTAGGTAAGGACTTATACTTCTAGTCATACCTCGTGGTAGAAACCCAAAATTTCCAAATTCCCACATTATTCGTAACAACATTTATTAATTCGGTTGAGTGTTATCACACTAAGTTAAGTATTTATAGTTTACGTTATTTAAGATTATGCTATCTTAATAACCTAAATATGATCTTACTGTACGAATAACACAAGTATACATATGTGTCCATCACTATAATATACATATACTAATACAACACCCCAAGGCTAAACCTGTAGTGCATCGCATACTCTGCTATCATGTCCCGGTACATCTCGTACTCCAATAAGGACTATCGGCTAGGAAGTCTTCCACGAACCATATACATAAATCACACATAGTGGAGGCGAACATAGTTCACATACCTATGGGTCACGCACATACCTACACTCCCATAGTCAGCTGACTTATCAACTCACAAATAAGTCTTCACAGTCCTATTTTCTGAGATACAAGTCAAATACCCCCCAAAGGTCACCCAGGATAAGACTGTCTCTACACAACCTCCCGCGATAGCAAGCTTTTAGGTATGTCATACACAAAATATTATGTATGTAATAAGTATCCACATATCCTATTAAAATCCGTTAGGTATCTACTCAACCTAATCATACATATTTCATACGGATTATTATCTTATTACTACGTAAAATATATTTACTTTATCCCAAATAATCTACGTAGAGTATTTCTCCTCACTCTAAGGGTACCACTACATTTATATATCAAGATAGGAGATACAGTCATTTTTCTCCTCAAATCTCATAATTTAAGATTCTGAAGGCTTATCCAAAGTTCTGCAGCAACACTGAAAGTCTGGAGAAAAATGAACCGAATCGATCCTCCAGAAAACGAATCGATCCTACTAAAATAAAACGAATCGATACTATTAGAAAAATGAACCGATCATATCAGAAAAACAAATCGATCCTATCAGAAAAGGAACCAGTTCTGTTATGTCAGACCTGTTCTTCAACAGTTACGTTTTTACCATTTTTGCACCCAAAACCTCATAGTTCATACCCAATCTTCAATGTAACTATTTTGATTGATAACCCAACATGTTTACACAATTTCTAACATCCTAGGATCATTCGGTCGTTATAAATTATAAGGTAAAAATGAAATCCCCAATTTATATCATAAGAACCCTAGTTTTTCCAATTTTCCATTTACGAACTTAATTAACTCAGTTTTATTCGTCAATTTGTACTCAAATTTCGTATTAAATTCTCTTGCATACATGAAGGAATTAACTACTGAACCATCTGTCCATAATCATAAATTACTTCTCTAAATTTTCACCCAATTTCAATGAAATTCATTATCAAATTTACCTGCACTAACATGAATATGATTATTACTAAATGAAAGCAAGTAATAAACACTTGCCTCATATTCAAAGGTCTGATCCGTTGATGATGTTGGTATTGGTGCGTTCCACACTTTTCGGTCTACGCATTGGTGGAACTATTTGTATAAAAGCTTAAGTCTTTCTCTAAGAACACCTATGGAGTTCTTCTTCTCCCTCTTAGGTATTCCCTCTCTCTAACTTAGGTTTAGAAACTGATAGGTAACCTCTCGCCCACGTACCTTTTCTATTTAATTACTGATTTTCATCCATTTTAATTCTCCAAAAACCCAAATTATAAAACTACCCCTACGGGATGTCGGTTTGGTCTAAAATCTCCCGGAGTCTAAATAAAATACCCGGGTAGTGTTTTCTAACTATCTCGACCCTCCCGGACTCAACGGTGCGCTCGAAATTACCATACGATTTACTTAAAAATAGTTTACCTTTGTATTCCATTCAATTAGTCCCAATACGACTCACACGCGTGTGCTGACTTAATACCAGACTGTCGTATATTTCACTCTTGGCGATTTATCAAATTCGATAATTCCATATTACTTATTCACTCAATAATATTCAATAATTCTCATTAATAAGTATTAACGCTTGTCGCGCTAGTTAATATTTATTTTTAAAACCGGATTAATTACCAATTAATTCTCGCATATTAATTTAATTAATCCCACAATAATAATTAATCACATAATTATTTAAGTTCTCGAAAATACGGGGTATTACAAGATAATTCATGTCATAGAAATTTATATTTAACTTCACAACAAGTGTTTAATTATTTGTTTCTGAAAATTTTCATTAGAGGTATGATTTTGATAACTTTACCACCCCCAAACAAAAGAGAACATCGTCCTCGATGTTAAAACTATATATAAAAATAAAAAGAGCAAGGGAGGAAAGATATTACCATAATAAATCACTAGTGAAAATGTACCGCATTATGGAGCATAGATGAAACCTGAAGAGCAGATGTGACACAAAAATATATACAAGTCTATAAAGTAGGTGAAAATTATTGGGTGGTGTGAAACACCCACCCCAAACAGGATAAGACTCTTACTCCAAAACAATGAACGACGGGATGCCTCCCAGTAGCGCTAAGTTTAATGTCTTCAGCCAGACCAATCGAAACTCACCCTAAGGATAAGAACTAGGAAAGCATGGGGCGACAGAAAAATCGGGTGATGATAATCACCCCCAAACAAGACTGAAGCGCCAGTCTTGTTGTATAAAGGCGAAAACGATCAATGCACCTGTATGGCAAAGTGCGTCACTCTATGCAAAGCATCCGTGGACTATGGGTGGGTAGGTAGAAAGGGATATATAAGAATGGTATGGGTGAGGGTGAACAGGCACTGGTCGCAGGCCTTATTGAGCCGAAAGGTGAGGGAAACAAGGGCCCTATAAGAATGGTGCTCCAATTGGGTGGGGAGGCAAAATAGTGTGGTAATAGTGATGGGGTGGGCCTCATAAAAAGTGCACGACCATTCAATAAATGAAAGATGATGATGGTCGCACCGTGACACGCCAGGGGAGCTGTATATGGAAAGGATCAACACCACAAGGAAGTGGTGTGCATAAGGGAACAAGCTCGATGTCACGTATGGTGAGAGTAGCATTTATACTCACATGAATGGTGGGGTCGATGAAAAGCGCACAAATGGGATCATGGAGCATTAGGGCGGAGGGTGGGTGTAGGTGAGGACCTAAATGCTTATATGTGAATAGGGAACATATAATAACAAGGTCCGAATCAAGTGGTGGGGTGGTAGGGACGATGTGTGGGTCGAGTGGGACAAAGGGTGGGGGAAGATGATCTAATTCGAGAGTAGGGGACACACACTCCTCGAAAAGAGGAAAGGAAAACTCATAAGGGAGTGTGGCATCTAAAGATGGAGTGGTCAACTTCTCCACCAATGTGTCACCATCAATAGTGGTGGAAAAACAAAACGAGTAATCCAAAACCGATATACAAGAATCAACATGAATATATGAATCAATGGGAGCCAAACATGGTGGGACAGGATCCATATGCAGAGAGGTAGACACCATCTCGAATTCAATCTCAGGACAGTGGGAAGCACTCGCAACTGGATCTAACCTATAAGGAAGTGTTCCCTCAGGGGCACACATAAAAGGATCAAAAGGTGTAGACTAGTAGATTAGGTGGAAGGGAAAATATGAACCTCAATGGTGGGTTCGAGAGTATAGGGCGCAGTGGGATCAGTCTCACAGTCAGTGGATAGGTTAACACAATTGTCAATTTGGGGCCCGGACCACGGGGTGGTCTCAACTTCAAGATTCTCAAGATGATATGGTTGGTCACACTCAAAATCAATGGCTGAAGACGACACATCATCGTCCCACACGGGTGCAACAATGGGTTGACTTGGGGTGAAATCTGACTCATTCGCACACTCAAATTTATTTAATCGATGTTCAAGCCTTTGAAGGGATTCATTTTGAGATTGAAGAGTGTGCGTGAACTTTTGCAAGAGGCTCTTGAGAGCGGATGTGCAAGGTGGTGGGGAGATGTCGGTGGGTGGCGGTGGTGGTTGAGGTGGACACAACTCGCTAGAAACACTAGGATGTGGAGAATACTCATATGAAGTTTGGGTAATGGGGTCAAGTTGGTCATACACGGGAGAAGCATCTTCGTGAGAGATAAAAGGTTGATCAGCATGAGGATCATAGTAAGGGGATTGATAGGTATGAGGGCATGAGGTGGCGATGATGACTATTGGAAACTGTAAGTATCGGGATTCATATTGTGTGAAAGAGTGATCAGGCCACCATGAATAACTGGGGTACTCATACCCTCGACATTAGATATGTCATGACAACACACCGAAGGTGGGTCCAAAACAGTGTCATAGGGATACACATGTTCCATAGTGGTTCAGGTGTAGAGAAAATAAATAGACACTCATGGGACAAGTGATCGACAAGAAAGCAGTATGTGCATGCCGGAGGCGGTGGAGTATGAGATGTGGGCGCGGACGACATACAAGTATTAACGGTGTGCGTTTGACAGTTAAAGCCATGAATTAATGAATGGAGGTTCGATTCGGGCTTAACATCAAACAAATTGTAATACCCCGTAATTTTAATGACTTTTAAAATGGGTTATATTTTAAATTAATGGATTAATTAGATTTTCTTATTAATTAATTCATTCGGGTTTATCCGGACGGTGGATATTAAAATGGATGATTCTGAATATTACTTAAAGATATTTAGGTAATATATGAAATGTGATGTCATTGATATGACTGTATGATATAAATTCGGTAATTTATATTTTTTTAGTCAGACGCGGTATGGGACGTGTCGGGACTAGTTTATTAAATTAAAATGGAAATTTATTTTCTATCGATCTAATAGTCATTTCGACTGCGTCGTTGCGTCCGGAAGGTTCGAAATAGTCAGAAAAGTCTATTTGGATGTCAATTTTGAGTCTCGGGTCATTTGGGAATGAATAGATAACCCGAAAGGGCATTTTGGTCATTTTTCTAGGGGGGATGAATAGTGTTTCGGATTTGGCACTATTATAAGAATAGGTAGATTAAGTGAATGGGAGTTATTCATCTCCTCTTCACAAATAAGAGCAGCTATCTTCCTAGAGAGAGTGTGAGAGTGCTTGGGAAGGGAAAAGTTACTTGGGAAGGAGAAGAACAAGAACCAAGGTTCACCACCACCAACCACCACCGGAGTTTGACCAGAGAAGGGACAACCAACTGAGATAAACTACACCAAAGGATCAGACCTACACTAAAGGCAAGTGTTTAATAATAGCAATTTAAGTTTGTATATTGTCCATGTTAGAATAGTATGAAAAGAGAAGATTATTCATGTTTGGAAGAGATAATGGATCATTAAATGGATTTCTGGAGAACTGAAATGATATAGGAATTTAATTCACGTGTTAGGATAATAATAATCCACGAATTAGTCATGAATCTGTTGAAGAAATAATGGAAACCATTGATGTGTTCTTGAAGAGGTTATGTTAATAAATTTCTGGGAATAAGGAGATAAACATGCTTTTTAATCCAATCCTTTGATGATTCTAGAATGTTTAGAGTATTGGAAATCGTTCATATATGTTGATATATCATGTAGTAAAGTTTATAAGTCATTTGGAATGTTTAGATGAAGGTTTAAATGATCAAAAGTTGTTAAACCCGTAGTTGCAGAAAATGCAGGCCTGGACCTGAGGGATCGATCGATCGACCCCTACCTTCGATCGATCGACCTCCCCTTATTAAGTAAAGTTGTTTCTTTTTAAATGATGATTCTTATCCCAAACCTTTTATGGATCTTTGGTGATTATTATTTTTAGATTATGGGACCTAGAAGATATCAGTAAACCCTTGATAATAGTTGAATTAAATTTGATTTGTATTCGAGTGATTTAATATAACACCTGGATATCCTTAAGTTTTCAAGAGGGTTTAATCCTAAGTGAAAGAATATGTGTTTATAAGAGATTTGAAACTATCGATTTTAACCTTATTAAAAAGGAGAACTAAACTCGTAGTAGTTCGGGGGAATGATGTTATGGACCAGTAGGATATTAGTGACTTCTTACTGAATATATGATTGAGGAAAATCCTATTTGAATCTTATGAGATGGAAGCTTAGAATACATTTGGTTGAAAGAGGTTATGAGGTTATCCCGATCACATAGTTTACGTTTTCGGACCTCCTCGATCGACAAAGTTAAGTAGTAGTGTATTGGAGGGGTTCCTTGTTTGGATTTCGCTTTGCGAGACGCTCCGCGCATGAACCTTAACAACGTCGAGAGTGGAGAGATGTCATAGGATGCGAGGATAATTAAATATGTTATATTAATACGTGGAATTTAAAAGAGATATAATACTACGTATGGGAAATATCTTAGGGAAATGATAATTACCTTATTGATATTATATAGGTATGATAATACCTATTTGATTGATTAATGATTTATGTGTATGACATACCTAGCTTACTTGCTATCGGTGGGAGGTTTGCGCGTGAGGGCAGTCATATCCTGATGAATCCATGGGATCTTTGATTTGTCGCTCGAGAACATAGGTTTATGAAAGACTTATCGGGGAGTTGATAAGTCCGCTGACTGTGGGTACGTAGGTATGTGCGTAACCCATGGATACAAGAATTATGTTCGCCTCCAATTTGTTTGTTGTTTGTGGTTCGTGGAATCTTACCGAACCTGTAGTCCCCTATTCAGCGACATGCGATGATGGGACATGATAGCAGAGTAATGCATTGCACCACAGCTGTGACTCGGGGTGCTATATTATATATGAATATATATATATATATAATGGATTAAATGGTTACATAATTATTTATCATGGTTAAATCTATCTACGGTGATAATTGTAGATAACGGTGAATAGAGAAAGATAATGGAATTAAGTTAATAAATGTTTATTCTTAAAGAATTGAAAAGCTTAACTCATATTAATGAGTAATGATTCATGTTAATGAGAAACTAATCATATAAAGGAGATATGTAAAAGAATAATAATGTGTCGTATGGTATGGGACATACTGGGGTTATAATAGTATAAAATGGAGATTATAAAAGAGGAACCATTAACTAGGAGGTTAATAGGAAACGTTAAGTGTGCACTCTAGTTGAGAGGTGAGAAATGCAAGTGAGAGTGGGATCTAACATGTACATAATAAATGCTTTATTGCACTTGTTAAATACTTGTTGTTTTAAAAATACTCTACACATTCGGGCCCTGACCCGTTTCCTTGCATATTTTCTCTTCTATTGTATCTCAATATCAGGTGTCCAGCAACAGGGACGCCAACCTTAGTTGATTTTGACGAGCTATGGAAGTTTTACTTAGACGCTTATCATCTTTTTGATTCACAGTATTCTTAGTTAGGGCATGTCGCCCAAAAGGATTCAGTTATCATTTTCCATTGGAGTAAAATATTGTTGTATTCTGATTTTTAATACATTTAACATTGTTGGAATTATTGTAAAGGATTTATATTACTCGGGAATGTTTATTCCAGTTGCATTTAAATTATATTTGTGTTACTTATTGTGTTATCAGTGTTGTAAAATAAATGTGTTATGTTATTCTTAAAAATGGAAAAAGGTTTTGTTGAAATTTAAATTGAAAAGTTTTTAACACCAGCTTATTTGAGTATTGGGTGAGTTGTAAATGTTTTCGACAGTGATGCTAAGAATGAGCCAACTGTATATTCTATTTTAATTTGGTATGGGACTGGCCACCCGATATTTACTTAGGCGGGTTGTTACAGGTGGTATCAGAGCATCAGGTTCTAGTGTCCTTTAGGATCTGTACGGCTTATTGTGTCTTCAGCTTAACGTTCTTTGATATAGAGCCCTATGAGTAGGATTATTGTTTTTCTATTTACGCTTACGATCTTCAGCTATTTTGAGATATCAAATACTGATAGTGTTCTCTAGTTTCAGATGCCTCCTCTACGTGCACCTCAGCCCGCCCCAGCTCAGGGTACAATGACTGCAGCCGAAATCGCTGCAATTGTCGCTCAGGCAGTCAATGCTGCTGTAACTGCTATTCAGCAGGCTCCCGCACTGGCACCGATTGTGCCACCCGCGCAAGGGCAAGTGTTTCCAACAGCATGGGAACGAGCGAGGGATGCCTTTCAGAAAGCGCACCCACCCGAGTTTCAGGGAGGATCAAATGTTGTGACTGCTAGCCAATGGAAGAAAGATATCCAAAGGCACTTAAGAATGATCGAATGCACTGAGGTTCAACGTCAGATACTAGCCACATTCAAGCTAGTAGGGGCATCTTTGCAATGGTGGGAAGCTACTACCACTATGGAGGAGAGGGACACAATGACTATCCAAGACTTTTGGATACGGTTTGATGGGAAGTATTTTCCTTCCGCTATCCAGACAGAGATGAGGCGGAAGCTACGTGATTTGAAACAGGGAGAGAAAACAGTGGCGGAATATGAGGAAGAGTTTACTAGATTAACTAATTTGGTACCAGCTGAAGTACCTACTGAGGAGAGGAGAGTCCTAATGTTCACTGATGGGTTGAACTATAAAATTCACCAACATTTATTGGGGAATCTTTCACTACGTACGTATGAAGATGTTCTTAATGCTGCAATGCTTCACTGCCAAGATAACCGTTTCCATAATCAAGGTGTCAAGTGGGGGTTTGGGTCTGTCCTGCAAGGCAAGACTTTTGGGGGCAGTTCTAGTGGGACTCAGCCAGGGCAGAGTCATCAGCGTCAGAGTGAGCAGGGTTCCCAGACAGGGGACTATGCTAAGCGTTTGCGATCTGGAGATTCTCGATTTGAGGATAAAGGTATTGGGCAAGGACAACAGGGCCATCAGGGCCAGAAGCAGGCTCATCAGGGTCAAGGGAAGGGAGGTAATGGCCAGCAGGTTCGGGGTCAACAGGGACAAGGTGGTGGAAAGTTTGCGGGAAAATGTTTTGTGTGTGACAAGTATGGACACAAACGTCAAGATTGTCCTGAGAAAGACAAATTCCCTCAGCAACAACAGGCTCGGCAGGAGCCACAGGTACCAGTGTTTCCACCAGCTGTTCTTCCAGCTCCAGCTCCGGTGCTAGCACTACCGCCCATTCCAGCAGCACCCGCGCAGCAGGGTCAATACGGGCGTGTATACAACATCCATCAGGAAGGGAATCAACAACCACCACCCGCGAATGAGGGTATGTTTTCTATCTAAGGATTATGAAGCGTATAGTGATTTTGTTACGATTAATGTTGTGTGGGAAAAAGGGTTGCTAAACTTAGCCTATAGCACTGTTATTTATGTAGACTCACTGAGGGGTGTGGGACACCTTTATGTTACATGTTATCACGTGGGTTTGATTTGTATCATGGGATTACTTACCTTGAGCATGTCCGAGTGTGATTCGACTATCGGCGTGAATTGATTTGTGTATATGAGAGCATATGTCTGCATCTTGTCTTCTATAAAAAAGTAGATGCGTAGACCCTATTTGAAATAGATAAAAACCAAATTTTTGTTTTTAAAATTGATAAACCTGATATTTTTATAAACAAAATTTTTATATATTATTGACTAAGGACCTTAGGAGTTTCGATGACCGACTACTTTAGGAAGTAATGTATCGGGGTGGTTCCTTATTTGGATTTCGCTTGCGAGACACCCCACGCATGAAACTAATAACCGTTGGGAGTCGAAATAAGTTAGGTCTTTGGGAAACGAGTTTATAACTTTTGCGAAACTTTTAATATTGAAAGCGGTACGAGAGGGTGTATGGGCGCCCTGGATGATTGAATTGTCATATTAATAATTGTAAAAAGGTAAGTAATTGAGACTTCAGGATTTATTTGTTCACTACGAGAGGATCATTTTTCCCATGTCTGATACGAGGACGATATAGAGAAGTTTAGATAAAGTCTAAATCTGATTCAGTTGAAACTATATGGTGAGGCTTGGCGTATAACCATCGATAGGGACTTTGTTAATGTATTGTATGGGCGGTACATCTTGGATTTCTTGCGATGTGAGATTTATACTCGGAGTTGACCTTACCGTTATAACTTATATTCCTGAATTTCGGGACGAAATTCTGTTATAAGGGGGGAAGTATGTAATACTCCGTAATTTTAATGACTTTTAAAATGGGTTATATTTTAAATTAATGGATTAATTAGATTTTCTTATTAATTAATTAATTCGGGTTTATCCGGACGGTGGATATTAAAATGGATGATTCTGAATATTACTTAAAGATATTTAGGTAATATATGAAATGTGATGTCATTGATATGACTGTATGATATAAATTCGGTAATTTATATTTTTTTAGTCAGACGCGGTATGGGACGTGTCGGGACTAGTTTATTAAATTAAAAAGGAAATTTATTTTCTATCGATCTAATAGTCATTTCGACTACGTCGTTGCGTCCGGAAGGTTCGAAATAGTCAAAAAAGTCTATTTGGATGTCAATTTTGAGTCTCGGGTCATTTGGGAATGAATAGATAACCCGAAAGGGCATTTTGGTCATTTTTCTAGGGGGGATGAATAGTGTTTCGGATTTGGCACTATTATAAGAATAGGTAGATTAAGTGAATGGGAGTTATTCATCTCCTCTTCACAAATAAGAGCAACCATCTTCCTAGAGAGAGTGTGAGAGTGCTTGGGAAGGGAAAAGTCACTTGGGAAGGAGAAGAACAAGAACCAAGGTTCACCACCACCAACCACCACCGGAGTTTGACCGGAGAAGGGACAACCAACTGAGATAAACTACACCAAAGGATCAGACCTACACTAAAGGCAAGTGTTTAATAATAATAATTTAAGTTTGTATATTGTCCATGTTAGAATAGTATGAAAAGAGAAGATTATTCATGTTTGGAAGAGATAATGGATCATTAAATGGATTTCTGGAGAACTGAAATGATATAGGAATTTAACTCATGTGTTAGGATAATAATAATCCACGAATTAGTCATGAATCTGTTGAAGAAATAATGGAAACCATTGATGTGTTCTTGAAGAGGTTATGTTAATAAATTTCTGGGAATAAGGAGATAAACATGCTTTTTAATCCAATCCTTTGATGATTCTAGAATGTTTAGAGTATTGGAAATCGTTCATATATGTTGATATATCATGTAGTAAAGTTTATAAGTCATTTGGGATGTTTATATGAAGGTTTAAATGATCAAAAGTTGTTAAACCCGTAGTTGCAGAAAATGCAGGCCTGGACCTGAGGGATCGATCGATCGACCCCTACCTTCGATCGATCGACCTCCCCTGATTAAGTAAAGTTGTTTCTTTTTAAATGATGATTCTTATCCCAAACCTTTTATGGATCTTTGGTGATTATTATTTGTAGATTATGGGACCTAGAAGATATCAGTAAACCCTTGATAATAGTTGAATTAAATTTGATTTGGATTCGAGTGATTTAATATAACACCTGGATATCCTTAAGTTTTCAAGAGGGTTTAATCCTAAGTGAAAGAATATGTGTTTATAAGAGATTTGAAACTATCGATTTTAACCTTATTAAAAAGGAGAACTAAACTCGTAGTAGTTCGGGGGAATGATGTTATGGACCAGTAGGATATTAGTGACTTCTTACTGAATATATGATTGAGGAAAATCCTATTTGAATCTTATGAGATGGGAGCTTAGAATACATTTGGTTGAAAGAGGTTATGAGGTTATCCCGATCGCATAGTTTAAGTTTTCGGACCTCCTCGATCGACAAAGTTAAGTAGTAGTGTATTGGAGGGGTTCCTTGTTTGGATTTCGCTTTGCGAGACGCTCCGCGCATGAACCTTAACAATGTCGGGAGTGGAGAGATGTCACAGGATGCGAGGATAATTAAATATGTTATATTAATACGTGGAATTTAAAAGAGATATAATACAACGTATGGGAAATATCTTAGGGAAATGATAATTACCTTATTGATATTATATAGGTATGATAATACCTATTTGATTGATTAATGATTTATGTGTATGACATACCTAGCTTACTTGCTATCGGTGGGAGGTTTGCGCGTGAGGGCAGTCATATCCTGATGAATCCATGGGATCTTTGATTTGTCGCTCGAGAACATAGGTCTATGAAAGACTTATCGGGGAGTTGATAAGTCCGCTGACTGTGGGTACGTAGGTATGTGCGTAACCCATGGATACGAGAATTATGTTCGCCTCCAATTTGTTTGTTGTTTGTGGTTCGTGGAATCTTACCGAACCTGTAGTCCCCTATTCAGCGACATGCGATGATGAGACATGATAGCAAAGTAATGCATTGCACCACAGCTGTGACTCGGGGTGCTGTATTATATATGAATATATATATATATAATGGATTAAATGGTTACATAATTATTTATTATGGTTAAATGTATCTACGGTGATAATTGTAGATAACGGTGAATAGAGAAAGATAATGGAATTAAGTTAATAAATGGTTATTCTTAAAGAATTGAAAAGCTTAACTCATATTAATGAGTAATGATTCATGTTAATGAGAAACTAATCATATAAAGGAGATATGTAAAAGAATAATAATGTGTCGTATGGTATGGGACATACGAGGGTTATGATAGTATAAAATGGAGATTATAAAAGAGGAACCATTAACTAGGAGGTTAATAGGAAACGTTAAGTGTGCACTCTAGTTGAGAGGTGAGAATTGCAAGTGAGAGTTGGATCTAACATGTACATAATAAATGCTTTATTGCACTTGTTAAATACTTGTTGTTTTAAAAATACTCTACACATTCGGGCTCTGACCCGTTTCCTTGCATATTTTCTCTTCTATTGTATCTCTATATCAGGTGTCCAGCAACAGGGACGCCAACCTTAGTTGATTTTGACGAGCTATGGAAGTTTTGCTTAGACGCTTATCATCTTTTTGATTCACAGTATTCTTAGTTAGGGCATGTCGCCCAAAAGGATTCAGTTATCATTTTCCATTGGAGTAAAATATTGTTGTATTCTGATTTTTAATACATTTAACATTGTTGGGATTATTGTAAATGATTTATATTACCCGGGAATGTTTATTCCAGTTGCATTTAAATTATCTTTGTGTTACTTATTGTGTTATCAGTGTTGTAAAATAAATGTGTTGTGTTATTCTTAAAAATGGAAAAAGGTTTTGTTGAAATTTAAATTGAAAAGTTTTTAACACCAGCTTATTTGAGTATTGGGTGAGTTGTAAATGTTTTCGACAGTGATGCTAAGAATGAGCCAACTGTATATTCTGTTTTAATTTGGTATGGGACTGGCCACCCGGTATTTAATTAGGCGGGTTGTTACACAAATTTCGAGAGAACGGGAATTGGCCAAATTATTCCCGTAATGGACGTTCTTCGGCCATGACGAGAGGAATATTTTTGGATTTTTAAATATTTTTCAAAAGAGAAAGAAAAAGAAAATATTTTTGTGATTTTTGAAAATAGGAAAAAGGGAATCTTTTTGGAATTTGGAATATGGGGAAAAAGGAAAGAAAATCCTTTTGGGATTTTTGGAAATATGTTAAAAAAAAGGAAAATATTTTTGGGATTTTTTTAAAAAAGAAAATATTTTGGGGATTTTTCGAAAAAGGGGAGAAAATGGACTCTTGATTTGGACAAACTAATTAAAACCGACTACTTAAAGAATTGAATTGGACACACACGAGTCAAGAAAAAACTTCAAAATTAGTGAAAGGGGAAGTCAAATTTTAATTAAGTCCGCGGGCGACAAAAATCACAGAATTTATCTTTGTGATCGCCTGTTGTAAAAATGTGTTCCTACGGGGATAGCTAGCTGATTGATTTTAAATTTAATGATAGCTAGGGTAGCACACAATGGATAAGCGAGTGGGTCGGGTGACGAAATCCCTTCTCATTTTAATGACTGGGTACAGGTCTTAGGTAAATTAATTCATCAAACCATTCAATTTGAGTGCGATGCAGAAATTAAAAGCACACAGGAGCAAGTAGGCACACAAAAATTGAACTCGCTAACAGGAGCTTCGCGAGGGATAAAGAAATGTACCTCCCACGATTTTGACACACGTGGGGTGAAGACCGAGTTGAGTCGACCGGGGGGAGATCTCGCCTATCTCAGTCATCCCCGGGAGCCCTACCGACCCAAAGTAGAGAGGCTTCAACAATTCTCGCCTTTGGACGCCCTCTCTACCTTGTCCGATTTCCCTTTTCCCTTTTTGTTTTTTAATGAATAAATATTACAAAAATAATATGGTGCCACAATGTACCTAAATAAATACAAAGCTTCAAAAATCCTATACAACCGGTCTAAAGAGGAGGGAGATGGAATAACTACACTAAAAAAAACAAAATTCCAAGTCTTCAACTTATCTCCACGTAAAAAAAGAGGCAACGACGCCATTTGATAAAAAGATTTTTGTGTTTCTGTCGTTGTCTTCAAAAGTCACTCTCAAAATCCCTTGAATTGTCTACAAAATTTGTCTAAAATAACTCATATTGCGGTAAGTACGGGTATCAATCCAACTTCCAAGGTGAAACAATTATTGCGAAAAGTTGCAATTCCATTTTTTTTGAAAATATTTTATTATTTTTTTTTAAAAACAATTTCAAGGGGAAAATTAACTACTAAATGCCAAAAGTTATGAAATGACTAAATAACGAAAAAAATAATGTGTAACCGAGTGTGAAAAATGTGAGAAGGTCTAGAGATGGGATTACACTGCATTATCAATTATTTTAAATTCTCAATTTATTAATTTGAAATATTTTGAGATAATATTAAATCGATAATCTAACTCTTGTTATAATTATAAATTTAATAAAATCTTTTTCAGAAACTAATTTTAAAATGTCACACGATGAAACACTAAGAATTGTACTATTTTCAGAAAATTACCCGCTAGGATCAATTTAACGAAAACAATATCAATCCTCAAAATTCAACACCGAATTAATATTCAAATTTCGAAAAAACCTATCTCTAGTTCGATTCCTAAATTCAAACGTTAATTTGTTCAATTAATTTACTAACTCTTGTTATATAAATTAATTGGTGACAATTAAAAATTAATTTTCCTGGAATTATAACAATTAATGAAATTAAATTATTAAATTAATATCATACACCCTGCATCCCACCCTTAAACAGGGTGTTTAGCCAAACATTCTCATGTATAAACAACATAAAATAATACTGCAAGAATGAAAGGAAAATGGAAAGAAATGCACTACACAAAGTTTCCTTGTTGAACTTTTTCATGAAATTACGTCCCAACTCTTCTTTAATTTTCAGCTCTTGATCACACCAAAATGAATAAAAAACAAACCTAAAAATTTATTCTAAAGCTATACTAATTTTTTTGTATTTTTCTGAATGTTTTTATGTTCCTAACTGTACAAAATATACACGGAGAACTTGTCTCTTTTTTTTTTCTGTCTCTCGTCTCTTTTCTATTATGAGAGTTCTTAGAGTTTCCTCTTTTATAATATGCCCACGAAGCTTGTTCTTGGAAAGATTTTTGGAGATTTTGTGGTATTTGAATAAACCAAGTCAAAGGTATGGCAAGTGAGATAATGGAGCTAGTCCTCATTTTGTGGGTCGTAGATGATCGAAAATACAGGAGGGTTTCGGTTCGGGATGTTGGACACAGGTTAAGGAAGGTTCAGAGTTGTGGGGTTTTTGGTTTGTGGCCGGATTGGGCTGTTATGGAGTTTGGAGAGAGAATGAGTGGGTGGGGTGAGGAAGATGATGTAGGGGGTGATAGTGTGGGTGAGGGTGTAGGGGAATAGTGTGTGAGTGAGTGTTTGATTTGTTTGGGTGTGTGAGTGTGTATGGTATTGAGGTGTAGGTGAGTTATGTGTGAGTTTAATTTGTAACCCTAATAACTATCTAACTAAAATATAATAAAACTAAAAATTTAAATCCTAACAAAATAAAAAACCTAATAAAATTAAAACTAAAGTCCTAAAAATAAACTAATAAAAGTAAAAAAAAAATTCCTAAAACTTATCCCAATAAAATAAAAACTAAAAATCAAAATAAACAACACTAAAAATATACAATTAATTCCTAAAAATCCTATGAGTATAAATTCTAAAAATAAATAAAATCTATTAAATTCCTACAAATAAAAACTACAAGTCAAATAAAAATAAAACCTAAAGTCTTAAAAATATAAAATCTAGCAAAACTAAAAATAATGACTACAATTAAAAACTAATAAAAATAAAAATCAAAAGAAATAGAAAATAAATTCTAAAAAATTCTAAGTTAAACCCTAAAAATAAAAAAGACTTAAACTAAAAATCTAAAAAAATATTAAAGTACAAACCTAATACACACGGGGCTCGGGTGAAGGCTGGGGCTCGGTTTAAGCTTATGTTTGGTACGAGAAAAGGCTTGGGGCATCATAACTCATCTGGACAAGCTCAATGGGACTTCTGACTTCGCGGTCACTTTGATTTCTTCGATGCATGCTTTTGACCGCTATTATGTGGTAATTATACTAGTTTAGTATTATTTGTACCGTAACTGCGTATTGACCAGTGAAATAAACAAATACGAACACAAGGCCATTTTTATTAAAAACAAGTGACTAAAATGCATCTATTCGGGGTATAAAATATACACTTTTGGGTGCTTATCAAAGTTCAAGGTGTTTTATTTGAAGATGAAGGGAGATTATCATAGGGATTTGGCGGAGAGCAAAGCGACTGCTGAAGTAACTATGCTTCCTTACAAAGCCGCCCAAGTATAATTATATCTCTATGTCCATTTATGTGTATTTACATATGTGTATTTACAATTTGAAGTCACTTCCTAATTTAAAATGTAATAATTTCGATGATGGCAAAATTGTTGAGATCTATACACGCGTATAGAGAGAGAGACACACGTATGTTTTTGTTCATATCTTTTTATTTTATCGATAATGAGCATATGATATGACAACTATGGTTTATGCTTTTGATTAAAAAATAGCAATGGTTGATATTTAGAGTGGTGTAAAAAACTAACTAATACAATGATTTGTTTAAAAGTGGATGAATAAACTATGAAGAAAAGTTTTTAACGCTGTGTGGTAAATGTAATATTATTAATATTATACTCAACCCTTTCCAAACTATTGGCATTTGATCTTCATATTAAGAAAATATGTAAATTATTTGTAATAGTATATGATCAATTAAGTTATGTGTAGCCTCAATATACTATTAGAAGCTTTGATACATAAAACTAGATTTAGGTTTACCTCTATATCTAGATGTTAAACTGAATGTTGTATTTGGTTATGTAATTATTCTTGGGAAAAGTATAATTAAAAGAAACCATCACGAGTTTCTTTTCTTTTTCCTCTCCGAAAATCCTTTAACTCGTGTTTCTTTGTGTAATGCCTTAAGTGTAGATCCAACAGATGCCTCACCAATTCTCAAGACAGAAATTGATGTCGAAGAGATCGTTACAGAATGGTGAGAATTTGGGGAGAAATTAAATGGTCCTCATCATTCTGGAATGCCCAGTTCAAGTTTATAGATCCACCTAATCCATTATAGAATTTTGTCCAAATGAGATTTCGCAGTGATGTTAACTGGTGGCTTTTTTAGGGAAAGACAAATTGATGATCACGATTTTTTTTAACTTTTGTATTCTAGAAATCTCTTGTTTCAAAAAGAAATATGGTGAAGTTTAACTTTTGTAGTCATGATTTTTATTAATGTCATTTATTTCTTTCGTTTGTTTACATAAATATATAAAGTTTGATGCTTAAACCTTTCTTTGCGAGTGTCATCATAATTATATGATTACTCTATATATTTTTCTAATTCGAAAGTTATAGTTGTTCAACATACTTCTTCACTAGCCATTCTGATTCACCCAATCACAATATTGAATAAAATACAGTAAGGTATTGACACTGGACCTCTTTACTAACCATTACCATAACTATTAAATTTCCAATATCTTTGATTTTTATGTGCTTTCACTTTTATATTTATCATATTTTAACTCTTTCATTTTCTACTATCACAAAGTTCAAACCGCTCGCGCATCGCGCGAGTTTACAAGCTTGTTTGCTATTAAAATGGGGTTGGACGAAAAACGAACTTCCCAACATTAAAATGCGTGTGAGACTCTTATTAAATACTAGATTACAGTCGTAATCTGAGTGAAAAACACTCGTTATAAGTCTTTTGATTAAAATTATAAGAAATATTAAATACAATCATGATTTATACCTCATATAATCATTCAAAGCCATAAAGCACATATAGAAAATCATGCATTGGAAAAAAATAAAAGTGTTAGGAGGTACAAAAGATTCAACTCTTGTACCTTCCTGTGTGTGTAAAAATATATCCCAAATTAAATACTACGAATATGAAAAATTCTCCTTTTTTTTGTGTTGTATATACTTTATGTTATTGTGGTTGGTAAATATATGTTTTCACGCCTTTAATGCTCCAATAAAATTAAATTGTTATTTTATAATTGCTAAAGAATCCTAAATAAAAATAGAATATCGATAACATATAGTTAGAATTAAAATATAAAATCAAACAAGATGATATATCATTACCTAATATGAAGAAGATAAAGTCTCGACAATGGCTTTGGATTAATGGTGTAGGATGGAGAAAGGTGTTGAAAAAAATCTACCAAACCCATACTCATAAATTCATCAAATAGTAGAATTTGTATCTAGAGTAGAAGTTTTTTCATAGAAGTTTTTAAGCTTTTTAGTAGAAATTCAAAAGGGATAATTCTTAATGTATCACATTGTAAAACCAAAAATAACCAGCATTGAGATGTGGTAAGAGAGTATATGTGCGTTTTCCCACTTAATAAGAACAATTGTGAAATAGGCATCTTATATTGTCTCCACCTACCAAATGTGGTTCCCATTTGGTTTGAAATGCGATTTAAGTAGAAATGTTCATTCTGAAGCTTGAAAAATCGTAGTGAGAAATGTGTGGGATAGAAAATTGTGTTGGTGGGTAACGGTTTATTTAAAAAATGATGGCTAGTAGATGTATTCCGACAACCTAATGTACCCTTATTATGATAAATAAAAGGTATTTTCTGTAGGAATAATCTTGGAAAGTAAATTGCGACAGAGCTTCAAAAGGACTGAAGTTGGTTATTACCTTATATAATAGGATATACCTCTAATTATGTGGTGTAAAGGGGCCATAAGGTATAATCGTATAGGAGAAGAGAGCGACGGATAAAATGAGGATGGAGAAGACGAAGAAGGGACATTGACTTTAAAGAGGATTGTAGAAATGGCGTATGATTCTATTATGAACTGAAACGGACGAATATATGACTTTTGGGAGTCACAAAAAAATCCCTACAATCATTGCTGATGTAAAACACTATACTTTATCTAATTTATAATCACAGATAAAATATGTAATTGCAATGGTAAATAAAAAGAGAGTTTTTAAAGTGGTTCAGCTATATAAGAAAGCCTACGTCCACTATTATTTTATTGATTTCAGAGGTTATATAAAGTTAGGTACTCTTGTATCTAAGAATATTCTAGAATCCGTTCGACCATGTCCTTGATGAAAGGGGTACAACGTATTTATAGTGACCCGGAGGTCAAGGGGCAGAATATTAAAGGATGGAATGCTTTTATACAATTACGCATTTACATCCTTACATAATGAATGTGACGATTGGTTGTATAAACCACTTATAGTATGACCCTTGGTATGATGATGCTTTATTGGTCTTATTGGTTGGCTTTTTTGTGTTGGTCAACATATTTATTATCTATTGACTAGGATTTTTGCCATGTGGGATGACACGTGTTCACTTCTGATAGGTCCACGCATGTGGATAATTTTTGTTATCAACAGAAGCCCCCGGTGTTCCTTGCTTGATGCTTGCGTGAAAGTATGAAGCATATGATTCTGGAAGTAGCTCGGAGTATTTTGATAATGCTTGAGGGTGAAGTGGCCTATCAGGGTCCTAGGTGCCCTCAATCACGTAATGGAATAGGTTGTTATTTCAATTTTTGCCCTTCTTTACCAATCTCCTTTCTGATGTGTACTAACTGTTACTGCTTATTACTTTGTTGCAGAAGATCGTAAGAGAAAGTGCCCCAAGCCTGTTGAAGTAAATTTGGAGGAGCTAAAATTCTTGTGGGGTCTTAATCAGAGAACGAGAAAAGATCACCTCCGATCATCTTTTGTGTTGCTGGAGTATAAAACTTCCATCACTTCTTTTGTAGCTCGGCTAACAACTGTTGTGCCTTCAATCGTAATTGATTTGGAAAGGGATTTAGTGTCTACTTCCTCAACCACTAAATATGTTGGTGTTAGTGCTGAAGTTGGCACATCTTCTTCCTTTGATTCTGACCTTCCCCTTTCTGTCAGCATGGGCAAGAAAAAATTCTCCAACCTTTTGAAGAATGACTCTACAGCTGGTGCTAAAAAGCCAGTTGATATTGCTGCCCAAAAGAAGAAGGTTGCGACTAATAAGAAGCCCCCAGCCAATAAAGGTGATGAATCTCCTCTCAAAAGACCGATGAGAGGTCTTGCTGATAAGCGGTTAAAAAAGTTATTGATGCCGATCAATAGAGATTGGTCGGTATGGTCCCATCTATTGTTGGCTCCTCTGTAGCCTTTAGTCCTAGCTTGGCTAGGAAGTTAAGCAAGCCTGGCCCCCTTCCTGACCATTGAGTTGCTATTGCATCAATGTCCCAATCACAATTATCAGCAAGAGCTACTCAAAGCTTAGCGTTAGTAAATTTTCGTATTTGAAATTGGTCTGATACCGTTTATGTCTTCTTTAACTTGTGCTGAATTGTCTTTTTCCTTATAATTCCTGGTTGATTACAATCAATGCTGGAGAAGGATGATCAACTACATTTTTTCTTCGGGAGAAGTAGAGGAGGCCTTTGAAGGTCTTAGAAAATTCATGATGGATTCCTAGACAGAGAAAAAGGCTTGGGAGGAGAAAATAAAGACCATTGAAGAAGCACGTCAGAGGGATGATACTACTTTATCTTTGGCTAATTCAATTGCTGCTCAAGCTGAGCGCATGGCAAAGGCTGCTGAAGGATAAGTAGAAGGCCAAGAGAAAGAAGGCTAGGGAATAATCCTTCAATAAGGGTTGGGATAAACCCATCTCTTCTACCTATGTACAAATTGGGTACGCAAAGAAATTTTTTTTAAGGAGGGTTGGTCGGTAGCATTATAGGAGGTTGGCACTACTGAAGATTCTGAGCTTTTTCTTAGGCATGACCCTGGATCTCCTCCCAACCTTGATGATGAAATTGAGGATGATGCTGGTTTGGGGGAATACTCTTTGGTGGTTGAGTCTACTACCCCTTCTCCCGACTAAGGCAAACCTACTATTGACTTAGCTACCCCTCCTATCGAACAAGATAAAGCTCATGTTGACTCAGCTACCCATTCTGTCGACCAGGGTATAAACCCTGACACTGAAAAGGATAAGAAGAAGGTGTAGACTTGTTCGGCTTTTGGTCTTTGCATTTTGCACCTTTCTTTTATTTTCCTTTTATCCCCGCTATGATGTACTTGTAGTGTTCCTTATTTATCAATGAAAGAACTTTTTCTGCAATTGGCATGTCGTTTATTATTGCTCGACTGTTGCTCTGTTTTTTTTTATTATTGATCAATTGTTACTTTATCTTTCTAGTTTATAGAAAACATGGAATAAATTGCCTCCACTGATTTTAACCTACTCAAACACTTCAATAATTTGTTTAAATCTGGTAACCTGGACTTGACTGATGAAGAATTAACAGACTTGCTAGGCGCAAATGCTTCTGATCAGGACAGGGATGCATACACTTATCTCAAGTTTCTTCTTGATCATGATGTGGCCAATAATGTTATATACTATGAGATGATCAAAGAATTGCAAGCAGAACACAATGAAGCCAAAGCTTTACTTTATGCCTACTATAAAGCCAAGTACAAGACCTTGAGTGAAGCTTGGTGATTTGAAGAGAAGTTGAAAAAATTTAACTCTGCTTTTAAAAAAAGGAGATTTTATTGAACCGTGAGGTTGATGAAGCCAGAGAGATTGTTAAACTTCTGGAAGAGGAAAATAATAGGTTAAGCGATGAACTTGGGGCCTAAAATAGTGTTCTGCTGCTGGTGTCGATGATGGTGTCTCTTTTCTGGAGGAGGAAAACGCTAAATTGAGAGAAGATCTTGAGGCTTTAAATGCTAGATGACCACCTCGCTCAAACTCATTATGAAGTTTATAAATGGGGTTAGAGCAATTGCTTGATTGTGATGAAATTTGATCAAGATAGCAAACTCTGGTATTGGCATGATCCTAGTTTCTTGGACTGCCAAAAGCCTCCATTCAAGTTGGATGTCAGCTGGATTCCTGTTGATTCGACTCCCCAATGCTTGATATCAAAATATATAGGGGATTATGAGTTACATGATGAACTTGAGATAGTTCAACCTCCTCATCTTACAAACACTCATAATAGCAGAAATGGAAGGATGCTTCAAGATTTCAACTTTATTAATTCTCCTTATACGCTGGATAATCCTCCTACTGGTATGAAAAAAATGCAATCATCTTTCAAAGCTGATGGGAAACGTCCAGTTGAATGATTATCATGTATTTTGTAATTCATTTGAATGTAATACAATTTATATGAATAAAATGTGTTTATTTTTGTCAACTTATGATTATTTTAATTAATCGGTTAACTCGTGATTGTACTGCCAATGGTTCTACCAATACACTTAGATATATTAATCCAAATTTAGTATTAGTTACTAGTGGTAATGCGATTGAATCTACTAATGCACTTAGATATCATTGATGTAAAAAACTAGACTTGATATAATTTTTATGATCACAGATAAAATATATGTAATTGTAAATGAAAGGAAGAAATTAAGAGAGTTTTTAAATTGGTTCCACTATATAAAAAACCCTACGTCTACTGTTCTTGTATTGTTTTCAAAGACTACAGAAAACTAGGTATCTTGCCCTAGAATTTGTTCTGCCTTGCCCTTGATGAAATGGATACAATGTATTTATAGTGACTCGGAGGTCAAGGATTGGAATATTAAGGGATGTAATGCTTTTATATAATTAAGCATTTACATTATTACATAATGAATGTGACGATTGGTTGTATAAACCACGTGTAGTATGACTCTTGGTATGATGACGCTTTATTGTCTTATTGTCGACCTTCTTTGTATTGGTCAGCATTCCTTGTGTTATTTGCCATTCCATGCATTGGTCGGTATATTAACTTATCCCGATGTAGTATTTTGGTCATGTAAGAGGACATATGTTTACTTCACACTGGTCCATGTAAGTGGATACTTTTTGGCATCAACAAAAGCCCCCAATGTTCCATGATTGATGCTTGCGTGAAAGTATGGAGCATTTGACTCTAGAAGTAACTTGGAGTATTTTCATGATGCTTAATCAGCAACTGATCTCCCACACTTGTAAAATTTACTGGCACTGTTTGAAAATGGCAGTTTTGCAAATAATTTGAATTTTAACGAACCGCCAAAGGGAAAATTGGTATTTTTAACCTTCTGATTCGCGAGGCCATCGAACTGTCAATCGTTGGTTCCTTTAATCATTTCATTTGCTATTTTAGAGGCAACCTATAAAAGGCGAGAGCTTTTCCAGGTTATTCCTTACCCCCAAATTTTTGAACTGTAAACAACCATCTCTGAGCTTTTGTGTGATCGTTTTCCATCGTGACTCCTTTCTTTTGATAGTTCTTATTGAATCCTTAATCTTCTGTAAGAATTCTTTCTTTTTCTTTATTTTTCCTCATTTCCTTCTTTCTGAACCATGGTTTATATAGTTGATGCTGATTCTCTATAGGAATTTAGGGAAGAACATAAAATTCCCTCTTGGGTCGATTTAGAAGTTCCCCATATCCCTTTAGATGTACATTTAATGGGTAAAGGTCATTGGATCCCCACTTTGTTTATATTAGAGTGTGGTTTTTCATTTCCACCAAACCTTTTCTTCTTCGTTTTTGCTAATATTTTGACGTTGTCCCAGCACAAGTAGCTCCGAATACCTGGATAATTGTCAATGGTGTACACAGATTGAACGAACTCTATGAGACCCATACTGGGATTCCATAGATTATGTTCTGTTATAAATGGTCCACTTTAGGGGAAAATACATATTATTTGAAAACCAGAGCTGCTAATAGAGCTTTAGTGTTGAATTTGCCCGACTCCAATAAAGATTATTGGAGTCATGCTTTAGTAGTTAAGAATTAGCAATATTCCCCCTTGATGGTGGAGTAGCCTATTAGGGTCCTAGATGCCCTCAATCAGGGAGTTGGATAGGTTGTTATTTTAATTTTTGCTCTTTTTTTCTGATATCCTTGTTATGTGTACTAACTATTACTGCTTGTTGCTTTATTGCAAAGGATCATAATAAAAAGTGCCCAAGTCGGGTGAATTTTATTTGAAGGAACTCAAGTTCTTGTAGGGCCTGAACCAAAGAATTGGAGAAAATCTCCTCCGATGACCTTCTACATTGCTGGAATATAATACCTCCATCACTTCCTTTGTATCCCGACCAACAGTTGGCATTCCATCAATTGTAATTGACTTGGAGAAAGAACCAGTATCTACTTCCTCTACCAGTGAATCTGCTGGAATTATTGTTGAAGCTGGTACTTTCACTTCTCTTGACTCTAATCTTTCACTTGCTGTCAATGTGGGCAAGAGAAAAATCCCTAACCTTTTGGAAGATGACTCTGCAGCTGGTGCCAAGAAACCAGTTGATACTACTACCCAGAAGAAGAAGAATGGTGTTGGTAAAAAGCCCCTAGCCAACAAGGGTGATGAATCTCCTTTGAAGATATTGAGGAGAGGTCTTGCAGATAAGAAAATTGAGAAAGTTGTTAATACCGATCAATAAGGTTTGGTCGATGTGATTTTAATTGTTACTGGCTCATCTATAGCCTTTAGTCCTAGCTTATCTAGTAAATTAATCAAGTCTGGCACACTCCCAGACCACAGAGCTGTTGCTTCTTCCATGTCCCAATCTCAATTATCAGCGAGGGATTCTCAAAGCGTGGCCTTGGTAAGTCTTCATTTTTGACGTTGGTTAGATGCATTCATATCTTTTTAGTTTTGTTTTGACTTGGCTTTTTCTTACAGTTATTGGTTGACTACAACCAAATGCTGGAGAAGGACGATTAACTACGTTCTTCCTTGGGAGAAGTAAAAAAATTCTTTAAAGTCTGAGGCAGTCTTTGCTAGAACCCCAACAGGCTATGGAAACTGAGAAAAAGGCTTGGGAAGAAAAACTCAAAACTGCTGAAGAAGCTCGACAGAAGGCTAATAATGCTTTAGTTGTGGCTAACTTGACTGCTTCTAAAGCTAAGCGCGGGACAAAGGCTGCTGAAGGTCAAGTAGCCAAGCTGACCACAGACCTTTCTGTTGAGAAGGCCAAGAGAAAGAAGGCCAGGGAAGATTCCTTCATTAGGGGTTGGGATAAAGCTATCTCTGCTACTTCTGCTCAAGTTGGGTATGCCAAGAAAAAAAATTCAAGGAAGGTTAGTTGGCGGTACTGAAGGAAGTTGATACTGCTGAAGATTCTAAGCTCTTCGTCAGGCATGATCCAGGCCTTTCACCTAACCTTAATGATGAGATTGAAGATGAAGCTGGTTGAGGGGAATCTTCCTTAGTTGTTGACTCTACTGCCCCTCTTATTGACCAAGGAAATACTTCAGCTATACCTACTGTCGAGCAAGAGATCCTTGACGTGGAAAAGGATAAGAAGAAGGTGTAGATTTGCTCGGCCTCTTGTATTTTGCACTTTTTTTGGATCTTCTTTTTGTTTTCTCCTGATGTACTTGTATAATTACCCTTTATTAATAAAATAATTCTTTTTCCAATTGCCTTGTTATTTTTCCATTTTCTTTTATTATTGATTAATTGTTGGTTTATCCTTCTAGTTTTTGGCCAAGATGGAATAAATTTCTTCCAATGATTCTGACTTACTCAAGCGTTGCAACAATCTATTTAAGGTCGGTCACTTGGACTTGACTGATGAAGATTTAACAGATTTTCTCGGCACAGATGCCCCGGTCAGGCCAAGGATGCCTAAACTTATCTTAAGTTTCTTTTTGATCGAGTTATGGCCAATAATGTTGCATATTATGAGATAATCAAAGAATTACAAGACGGTCATAATGGAGCCAAATATTTATTGCATGTTGATTATGAGGCCAAGTACAAGACCTTGAGTGAAACTTGGGGATTTGAAGCGAAGTTGGAAAAATATGCCTTTCTTTTTAGAAAAAAAATGAGTTTTTATTGAACCGTGAGGTTGATGAAGGCAGAGAGATTACTAAACTTATGGAAGAGGAAATTAATAGGCTGAGTGATGAACTTGGGGCCTTAAAACAGTGTTTTGATGCTGGTCTCGATGAAGGTGTCTCTTTTCTGGAGGAGGAAAATGCTAAATTGAGAGAAGAGCTTGAGGCTTTAAAAAATTCTAAACCTGCACAATCTTCCAAACTAAGAGCTGGTCGACCAACTGTAGAAGAGACTAGGACCAAGGAAACTTTAGCTAATCAAGCTTCCCAGCTGAAAGGTAAAGATTAAAGCCATTACCAATTTGTCCACAATACTGGAAGCTAAAGCCAAAGACTTTGCCGACCAATCCTCTTAGTTGAAGGTGAAGGATGAAGTTATAAAGAAACTTCAACATCAAGTTGAAAGGTTAACCTTCCAATTTCACAAACAACCCAGAGAGGTTTGGATTGATGTCTACAATGAAGCTTTGGGACATATAGATGATAACCTTGCTCAAACTCATCGTGAAGGTGATAAATGGGGTTAAACCAATTGCTTGACTGTGATGAAAGTTGATCAAGATAGCAAACTCTGGTATTGGCATGATCCTAGTTTCTTAGACTGCCAAGAGCCTCTGTTCATGTTGGATGTTAGCTTAATTCCTGTTGAATCGATTCCCTAATGCTTGATATCGAAATATTTAGGGGATTATGAGTTACATGATGAACTTGAGATAGTTCAACCTCCTCATCTAACCAACACGCCGAGCAACAACAACAGAAGGATGCTTCAAGATTTCAACTTCATCAATTCTCCTTATACGCTGGATGATTCTCCTGCTAGTACGGAAAAAGTGCAATCATCTTCCAAAGCTGAAGGAAAACATCCAGTTGAATGATTATCCTGTATTTTGTAATTCATTTGCATGTAATATAGTTTGTGTGAATAAAATGTGCTTGTTTTTGTCAACTTATGATTATTTTAATCATTCAGTTAACTTGTGATTGTAATGCCATTAGTTATACTAATACACTTAGATATATCGATCCAGATTTAGTATTAGTTACTAGTGGTAATGCTATTGATTATACTAATGCACTTAGATATATTGATCCAAATTTATCATTAGTTATGAGTGGTGGCCAAGTGTATGAGGAATGTATGTTTATGTTCCAGTATCTAGGAATTTTTACATGTCTTCTTGCATTTAACTTAGTCGGGTAAAACTTGTTTATAACTTTTTTAGTTTTATATGAAGTTTTACACTTCTTGTTCTTGACTTGTTTATACAAAATCATGCATGAAGTAATTAACCTGTTGTTCGTGATTTTGTTTTTACAAAGTCATACATGAATTAAATTATTATTGCTTGTTACCGACCAAGTACCGAGGATTATAATCCTATTTTAACTTGGTTGGTTGTTATTTTTCTTATTACTGACCAAATGTTGAGGATTATAATCCTGTTTTGACTTGGTCGGAGTTGAAGATCAAAAGTTACGTTTGTTCTAGGTGATATATATCATCACCATACTCCGAAAAAAAATTAAAAAATTGAAGAGATCGAAATCAACTTTTTTTTGATACTGAAATAAAAGCAAGAGAGATACAAGAATGATCATCCTTTGAATTATTGATAATTCTTTCGAAGATGTTTGTCATTCCAAGGATTTTTGAATTCTTCACCCTCCAAAGTCTGTTTTCGATATGTCCCTGGTCGTATGACAGTTGAGATGTGATATGGTCCATGCTAGTTGGACTCAAGCTTGTTATTCTTATGGATAACTTTCTTAAGAACATAATCACCCTCTTTCAAGCTAGTCGTCTTAACCATTTTATTATAGAAGTGAGCAGTTCGGTGTTGGTAGGCAGCATTTATGAGAGCTGCCTCTTCTTATACCTCTTCCAACATGTTGATATTTAATCGTCTAATAAAGTTACTAACTGGGCAATTAAAATTCAGTACCCCTTGAGTAGGTAAGCCGATCTCAGCTGGTACCATTGCTTCGATCCCAAATGCAAGCATGTTTGGTGTCTCTCATGTTGATTTTCTCGGTATTTTTCTATAGGCCCAAAGAACAGAGTGTAGCTCATTAATCCAGTTGCCCTTGGAAACATGAATTCTCTTTTTCAATCCATTCAACAAAGTTATGCTCATCACTTCTGTTTGACCATTACTTTGAGGATGGCCTAGTGCAGAATGCAACTTATGGATTTTAGACTAGGCACAATATGCTTCAAACTCCTCATTGTCGAACTGGGTGCCATGATATGTGATGAATGCATATGGTAAACTATATCGACAGATGATATTCTTATAGATGAACTGATACACTTTCTCATAAGTTATATCAACCAATGGCTCTGCCTCCACCCATTTGGTGAAGTAATCCACTGCAAAATTAAGTATTTAAACATGCCTTTGGTGGCCGGGAGTGGGACGACCAAGTCAATTCCCCATATACCAAATGGCCAAGGTGAAGTTATTGGTGCTAAAGCAGCATTAGGTGTTCTATAAACGATAGAGAATCTATGGCACTTATCACACTTTCTCACAAAGGTTGTATAATATGCCCTCATGATCGGCCAGCAATATCCTTGAGTGTTGATGCATTGGAGCAATGATCTTCCAACTAAATGAGCTCCACAAGATCCTTTATGCACTCCTTTAATCAAATCCTCCACCTCCATTAGATGAACACAGCGTTGTAAGGATATCATCAATCCATTTTTATATAAAACTCAATTATCTAACACATACCTTGCTGCTTTATATCGGAGATTCTTAACCTCTTTAGGATCGGGTGGTAGGGTTCCATATTCAATATAAGCTTTAATAGGATCCATCTAGCAAGGTCCCAGATTTATAGCAATAAAACTAACCATCAGGTCTTCGTTAATACTTTGATTAGCCAGGAGCTCGATTGGGATTGTTCTTTTGAGCTCAATTCTTATTGTCGATGCCAACCGAGCAAGTGCATTAGCTCGGGTATTCTATATTCTTGGTGTCTTATTCACTTGGACGGTTGGAAATTTGGCGATGACTTCCTTGGCCTTAGTGAGATACCTGATCATCAATTCTCCTTTGGCTCCATACAAATTCAACACTTGGTTAACAATCAACTGTGAGTCACTATGCGACACTACTTGCTCAGTGCCTAATGAATGAGATAAATTTAGCCAAACTATCAAGGACTCATATTTTGCCTCATTGTTTGATGCTTTGAACTAAAACCTGAGAGTATATTTAATATGAATATCATCAGGAGTATTAAGTATTATACATGCTCCACTGCCGGTAGCACATGAAGATCCATCCATGTATAAATTCCATAACAGAACATCATCGTTGAAACTTTTGGCTACCAATAATCTATGCTGGAATATCTTCCTACTCTCTTATGTATATTTTTGAGCCATTTCCTGAATTCTGGACGACTCAGGTTAATCGGCGGCTATTTTGGCTTGCTTTTGAGCCTAGCTCTCTTCTTTCGAAGTCTCCTCGGCAGGCAAGTTCTGCTGGTAGGAAACTTCCAAATAAGTAAATTTAATAATGAAATCAGCTAAAGCTTGGCCTTTTAACGAGTATCTTAGTTCATAGACAATGTCATACTCTCCCAATTCTGCCGCCCAGTAAATCAATCTTCCTGACTTCTCATGTTTGTGGAGAGTTTGCCGAAGATGCAGATCGGTATACACAACTATGGTGTGTGAATGGAAATAAGATTTCATACTTCTTGAAGCCTCAATAAGTAATTGGGATAATTTTTTCCAAACGTGGGTACCTAATTTAAGCTCCCTTGAACGCTTTGCTAATATAATAGAGTGGCTTTTAGATTCCATTTTCCTGTTTGTCCAATTTCGAGCTCACTACCGACTCAAAAGCAGCTAGATACAAGTATAATTTCTCCCCAAATACTGGTCGGGAGAGCAATGGTGGCGACCCCATATATTTCTTTAACTCTTGGAACGCTTACTCACATTCTGCATTCCACTCAAAAGTTTTTCTTAACATTTAGAAAAATGATAAGCACCTCTCTGTTGCTCGGGAAATAAATTTGTTTAAGGCTACCACTCTTCCAGTGAGCCTCTGTATATCTTTCTTGTAGGTCGGCGACTTCATTTCTATTAAAGCTTTTATCTTTCCCGGATTAGCCTCAATCCTTTGATTAACTATAAAACCGAGAAACATCCCTTCTTGTACTCCAAGCACGCACTTGGTCGGATTCAATTTCATCTAATGCTTTTCCAACTGATCAAAGTCTAAGTGAGGTCGGAGATATGATCTAAACATTTTTTACTCTTTGTCAATATATCATCCACATTAACCTTCATGTTTTTGCTTCTTCGTTCTTCGAATACCTTATTCGCCAACCTTTGATACTTTGTACCTGTATTTTTTAGACCGAATGGCATTACATTATAACAATAAGTTCCTCGGGCGGCGATGAAGGTTATACTTTCCCTATCTTCAGGTTTTATTTTTATTCGATTATAACCAGAATAGGCATCCATAAAGCTTAAAAGCTCATGTCCTGATGTAACATCCACCAACTGATCAATTCTAGGCAAAGGAAAATGATCTTTTAAAGAAGTAAAATCCATGCACATCCTCCATTTATCATTCTTCTTTTTGACCATTATAACATTGGCCAACCAGTCTGGATACTTCACATCTTTAATAAATTGGGATTTTTTAAGCTTCTCTACCTCCTATTGGATAGCTTGATCTTTTCAGGACTGAAAACCCGACGTCTCTACTTGATCGTCTTAACATCCTTACTGACGTTGATCTCGTAACAAAGGAAATTAGGATCGATCCCAGGCATATCCTCATGAATCCAAGCAAATACATTTCTACGTTGCCTCAGGAACATAACCAACTCCTATTTAAGGACGAGATCCAGTGTTGAGCCGATCTGCGTAGTCCTTTCTGGCTTTTCATCGTCCCGAATGATGTTTTAAGTTGCTTTCACAATTTATCCCTAGACCAACTCTATTTCATCTCGTGGATTTAAGGTTTCAACCTCAGAGTCACCATTAGGCTTAGGAGAGTCCACCTGGTAAGTTGTAGTTTTCTTCTTCAATTTAATCAAGTCCTCTTACTTGGTTGAGGAGTAGTAACACCCTCTGGCCACCTTTTGGTCACCTTTCACAACACATACGCCAAAATGAGTTGTAAACTTCAAGCATTGATGGACTGTTGACGGTACTACTTCAAACTTTTTCAACCCTACCCTACCGAGGATCACATTATAGGCAAATTGAACGTTCTTATCCATCACAAAGAAGCGTATTTTCTCTGTACGACTTACTGGCTAGGTATCGAACAACACTTCTATCTTGATTGCCCCTAAAGGGTAAACTTTTTCACCAGAAAAGCCTATAAATGGCCGGTGATAGGGTTTCAGTTGGCTGAGCTTCAAGTCCAAACTCTGAAAGTAAGGATAAAATATAATATCGACTGAAGTCCCATTATAAATCAAAATCTGGCGATGATAATATCCTAGATTCTGACTTTGACAACCAATGGGTCATCACGGGGATAAAGTACCCTCGAGAGATCATTCTTAGAGAAGCCAATCACCAGTTTGTCTTTATTGACCTTCCTCGGTCGATCATCTTAGTTCAGATTAATTCTCTAGATATAGGAGCAATCTCGAGCTTCATTCAAGTAAGCTTTCCTTTTGACAATGTGATCACCTCCTCCTGCATCACCACCTGTAATCATTTGGCAATCAAATGAACCAAAACTGATTCTAACTACCTCATATTCTGGGTGTTTGGGCTTATTCGGCAGGTCTAGATCATCTTCATAATCATTTTCATAATTTCTCTTCCTGTCATCTTTATACTTTTATAGAAAATTTGACCTTCTTCTAGGTTCTTTATCATTATGCCGATCAACAAATTTATTGAGTTTTCCTTTACGGATGAGGTATTCTATCTCATTTTGTAAAGTGATGATATTATCCATTGTATGACCATGATCCTTATGAAATTCATAATATTTGGATCTATCATTCTTGTTAAGAGGCGCCCTTAACTTCTTAGGCCATCGAAAATCCTTATTGTGCTTGATTTCTTCTAGGATATGGTGAATGATAACACTCAATGGAGTGTAGGTTCCATACTTTTTGAGCTTATCTTATTTATTTGACTTCTGCTCCTTTTACTCCTTCTTCTCAAGCTTTGTGAATGGAATCTATTTAGCGACCATAGCTTCCTCGTCATTCATTATTTTTGCTGCCTTTGCCATGAGTTCATCCATAGTTTTGGGAGGGTCATTAGCCAGAGTATAATATAATTTCTCGGGAAGCATGTCACTTATAAGAGCAGTGATGGTTGTTTTCTCCTCGTAATCAATCACCTCCAACTTTTCATTATTAAAACACGTAATGTTTTCCCTAGTACTTTCCTCCACTTGCTGCCTTACTCTTAGAAGATGAGCTACTCTTTTCATTGGATTTTATCCAAAATAGAAGTTTATAATGAATAGTTCGACAAACTGATTGAAGGTAGCAGTTTGTCTTTGGGGTAAGTTATTATACCATATTTGGGCTGAACCCGCAATGGTACTTGAAAATGCTCTACACCTTATTTCATCACGGACTTAATAAATATAAGCTATAACTTGATACTTCTCGATATAGAGAACTGAATCAGTCTTACCATCATATTTGGGAGTGACCACAGGAGCTTTAAATTTTAATAGAGTAGTAAAACCCAGAATTGCCTGAACAAAAGGGGATCCTTTCACAAAACTTTGCTGTAGAGGATTCTTTGCTTTTGCCATTTCACCCAACCGATCTTCCAATCTCTGGATTGATCCTTTTAACGATGGATTGTTGGCCTTAAATCTGTGCGAAGTAGCTCGATTGTTCCGACCATGCGTCTGTGTTGAACTCTCCTCCTGAGAGGTCTGCTCCGTGCGTACAGATCGTCGAACGCTTGATCTTGATCTGACTGAGGCCTCAAGTTGGTCGGCTGGATATTGAGTGTTCCGAGATAACGCCCTAGGAAGATTTATATTTGCTCGAGGCCCCAAACGATCAAAGGGTGAAGCTATGCTTAGACTTTCCAAGAAACTTATCCTTTCAGGAGAAAAATAACGGATATTATATAGTTCTGTGGACCTGAGCGATGAACTTACCGCTGGACGATAAGAGGTGTCTCGTGAAGATCTAGAATAACAGTGTCTGATGGATCTTGGAGGTGGAGGCAACATTTCTCTTATAGACAATGAGCCATTTGCCTCACTATATCCTGCATGGCTTATTGTCCTCTGACAATACAAGACGGAATTCTCGTTAAGTCTATTGCCATAAGTGGACCAGACGGAACAATAAGATTATCATCATTTCTGAAATTGGACTCAGGGTCAGTCATCGTGCTTTGAACAAGAGTATATAAGAGTGATGACGACAATTAGAAACACGTTCCCACAAACGACGCCAAACTGTTGATGTAAAAAGCTAGACTTGATCTAATTTTTGATGATCACAGATAAAAATATATGCAGTTGTAAATAAAATCAAGAAAGTAAGAGAATTTTTAAAGTAATTCGGCTATATCACAAAGCCTACATCCACTGTTCTTTTCAGAGACTACAAAAAACTAGGTATCTTGCCCTAGAATCCATTTTGCCTTGCCCTTGATGAAAGGGATACAATATATTTATAGTGCCCCGGAGGTCAAAGGTTGGAATGTAAAGGGATGGAATATTTTTATATAATTAAGCATTTAAATCCTTACATTATGAATGTGACGATTGGTTGTATACACCACGTGTAATATGACTCTTATTATGATGACGCTTCACTGTGTTGTTGGTCGGCCTTCTTCGTGTTGGTCGGCATTTGACGAAAATTCTTTTTGGTGTGCCGTTGTTGTGAAAGCTCTTCAATCAAAACCTCAATTACCTACAAATATATAACAAATTCAAGTGTAGAGTGCTAAGTAAGGATGTCAATCCTAATCTAAGGTGTGAAAATGCTAAAATGAGAAGATAATGAATATAATTCACTTGATTATTTTTTTTAAACTTTTTATTTTTTCTATTTTTTTATGTTTTTTCAAATATTAAAATAATATTTATGATGGTGAAAATTAAGTAGCTACACTAAGTGAGAGATATAAAACAAACCTAAAAAAAAGGTGTGTTAAAACAAGACTAAGTAACTAAAATGAGATATAACTAATTTGAGGTAAGATTGAGTGGGAAAAATTCAAGGAATGAAAATTCACCTCCAATTCATGAATTAAATGTATTAGATTACTCTTGTTTACTAAGTTCCCACATATTAATTGTTTTCATCAATTGATTCTCATCATTTGACAAAATAAACTAGCATAGATTTAGTTAATTCATTTTCCATTCCTACTACTCAAATGAAGAGATGATTTAGAGAAATTATATAAATCACTCAGTAGAGCAAATTCATATAATCAACTTTAAATCCCAAAAATTAATGTATGAGCATAAAATATAATATACTCTAATTAGTGAACGTCCTATCTCTAGTTTGAATCCAAAAATTAAAAGTATATTAGATTTGAATCCTTTCTCATGGATGGTTTACCATCTCTTGATACATAAACACATGTAGGAATAGCAAATTATTAACTAAATGAAACAAGTAAATAAGAATAATTAGTTCATCTAATTGCATTCATGGGGCTTCATTTCACTCCTTGAATGGAGTGATTAGCCAAGCATGATCATCATTCAAGAATAATTGTAAACAAGTAATAGCACAGAATGATTAGTAAGAGAAGAATTAATCAAACCCAATTTTGCCTTCAACTTGAAATGGTATCTTCAATTACAATCTCTCAATTTACAATGACTCAATATTTTTTTTGGTACAAAAAAAAAACTAAAACTAAAATTTTCTCTTTCTAACTATCTTCTTCTTCTTCTTCTCCAAGTATCTAATTATCTAATATCTAATCTTCCAATCTCATTGAATGGAGTGAGGTCTTCATTTTATAGTGGCCCATGGAGCTAAAGGGGTATATTGGGTAAAAAGCTAGGGGGTGTGCATGTAAATGGGGTGTGTGCACATGAGGTTTAAGAGGTGTGAGGTCATGTGGATGAGGGAATTAAAATCAGATATGGTTATGGGGTATATTGGGTAAAAGGGATAAAAGATATAGTTGGGGTTAATTTGGGTATTGGGGTTAAGTGGGGAATAAAACATGTGGGTTAATTTGTTTATTTTGGTTTTGGTTGTCTTGGGATAGCAGGTAGAAATCGTGTCTTTTGGGAGAAATGGGTTTTTGGTTTTCAAAGGGGTTTGGGGGGTTTCATGGGTAATTGTTGGAAGATGGATGGAATCGGGTTGCGGCTTTGGGTCGGCATGGCAGCGGAGCAGGTACGATGCAGAGGGTTCGTGGCTATCAGAGTTGAGAGTTTAAGGTCGGATCGATTGGGTTTTTGAGGTTGGAGGGTCGGAGCTCCTAGGTTTAGTTGGGTTGTGTTGGCAGCGGGTAGGATAGGTTTCCGATTGGGGACAGGTGGTGTGTGGTTGGAGGCGGGTTAGAGGATATTAGGGTGTCAGAGTGGGTCTGCCGAACTGGGCTGAGGGTTCGTGGGTCGCGGGTTTCGGAGCTTGGGGCGTGTCCGCGGGTTTGGACTGGAGGGATTCTGGCCATGGGCGCGGGTCTGCCCGTCGGAGGTGGAGTTGGACGGTCACGACCGCGTTTTAGGAAGGTTCGACTGGGTTAGGGGATGGTTTGGCAGGTGTTGGGTTGTGGAGGTGATTAGAGAGAGAGGTGTGGAGGGTATTTGTAGAAGATGGAGTGAGGTTTAAAGTTTTGGTTATGGTGGTTTTGTGGTGAGGAAAGAGGAGAGATAAAGGGATGGGGAAGAAGATGATGTTGGTTGGATTGTGTGTGTGTGTGTGGGTGTATGGGAATGTGGGTGTGGGTGTGGGTGTGGGTGTGAGAGTGTCTAGGGTGTGCTTGTGGTGTAGGTTAGTTTGGGTGTTGTGTATGTGTTAGTGACCCTAAAAAAATAAACTAAAAATAAAAATGAAATAAAACAAAATTAACCTAAAATAAAATTTTAACTAAACTAAAAATAAAAATCTATTAAAAATAAAATTGACACGACACGACACACTATACAAACTCTAAAAAAAAACTAAACACGACTAAAATAAAAAATTACAAATAAAAACAAAATGAAATAATAATAAACTAACTAAAACCTATGAAAATAAAATAAAATATAAAAACTAATACACGACGAGCTAAAAATTAAAATATAAAAATCCTAAAAATATATACACGAATCAATCAAATAAAATAATAAAATAAACCCTAAAAATAAAATGACACAAATAAAATAAAATGGGACAAACTAAACACATACTGTTCGGGACAGGTTTAGGTAGGTTTAGGGTAGGCTAGGGTACGGGACAAGGGTAATTAGATGCATAATCCGCACAATTAACTTGAAATACACGTTTGAACACCGCAACGTGCATTCGACCTACAAAATAGACAATAAAACGCATAAGACCCAAATTGTCGAGAATTAGCAACTAAAATACGTTTGTTCAGAGTATAAAATGTACACTTTTGGTTGCTTATCACACCACCCCCAAACAGAGCGTTGCTAGTACTCGAGCAATGAGATAGAGAGAAAGAGAAATATAAGTAACCAAAAGTGTACCACTTTCACGGGCACTTGCGATTGCACTTAGCATGTGCAAGAAGCCTTTAAACCTATACGATACTCTACAGGACGAGGAGAGTCTCGTGAGGGTTTACAGGAAATATACTCACAAAATTCTTATTTGCAAAAGGCAATCTATCTCTTATTAGACATAGAATTATCGCACAATCCATCATGAGAGAAATAATTTGAGAAATACAAGCTAGAATAATGATAGCTTTGGGGGTTCCAAAACTATCAAGCTTGACCACTAGTCCGTGGGTGGTAAGAGAGACCCACCTTGTGGGTAACACCGTACTTTTTGACAAGGTGTTCAAAGACTCGATTACAAAAATGTTTACCCCCATCACTAATGATAGCTTTGGGGGTTCCAAAATGCGTGAAGATATGCTCTTTGAGAAATTTGACCACAACTCGATGGTCATTGGTGCGACAAGGAATTTCTTTGATCCATTTGGAAACATAGTCAACAACAACTAGAATATACTGAAAACCATGAGAGGAGGGAAATGGCCCCATGAAATCGATACCCCACACATAAAAAAATTTCAACAATGAGGATGGGTGTGAGAGGCATCATATGACGACGAGAGAGATGGCCGGAGTGTTGGCAATTGGAACAAGCCTGGAAATATTGATGGACATCGCGGAAAAGGGTAGGCCAATAGACACCACTTTGCAAAATTTTGGCGGCAGCTTTCTTTGAGCCAAAGGGGACTCCACAAGCACTATTGTGGCAGAAGGACAGAATACTGAGTTGTTCACATTCGGGAACACAACGACGAATGACTTGATTGGGGTAATACTTGTAGAGAAATGGGTCATCCCAAGAGTAAAACTTCATAGTCGCCATGAGTTTGGATAGATCCTGTTTCGACCAATGATTAGGAAGTTGGTCGGTAACGAGGAAATTGACAATATCAGCATAACAAGGCGAGGTGGAGATGGAAAAAAGTTGTTCATCGGGAAATGACTCAGAAATGGGAAGAGGATCACAATCAGACGTGACAGTAATACGAGAGAGATGGTCACCAACAACATTTTCACAACCTTTCTTATCGCGAATTTCAAGGTTAAACTCTTGGAGTAAGATAATCCACCATATCAATCGTGGTTTGGAATCATTCTTATGAAGAAGGTACTTAAGGGAAGCATGGCCAGTATACACGATGATAGGGGAACCTATGAAATATGAGCGAAATTTATCAAGAGCAAACATAACCACTAACAACTCCTTTTCGGAGGTCATGTAATAAAGTTGAGCATCATACAGGGTTTTGCTAGAATAATAAATGACATGTGGGCGCTTGTCAACTCTCTGGCCAAGCACGACACCAAGTGAAAAATTAGAAGCATCACACATGAGCTCAAATGGGAGAGAGCAATTGGGAGCTTACATGATAGGAATGTAAGTGAGTTCAAATTTTAGGCGCTCAAAGGCAGAAACACATGCTTCATCAAAGACAGAAGGGACATCTTTGGATAAAAGGATCGTTAAAGGTCGCGAGATTGTAGAAAAGTCCTTAATGAAGCGCCGGTAGAAGCCTGCATGTCCTAACAAGGAACGAATGTCCTTACAGACTTAGGAATGGGGAGTGAGGAGATCAAGTCGACTGTTGCTTTATCTACCTCAATACCGTAGCTGGATTCAACATGACCTAAAATAATGCCCTTTTTTTACCATGAAATGGCATTTTTCCCAATTTAGGACCAACTTCTTTTCTTGACAACGCTGAAGGACCATAGTGAGGTGAGATAGGAATTGTTTAAAGGATGAACCAAACACAGAAAAATCGTCCATAAAGACTTCGAGAAAATGCTCCACCATGTCACTGAAAATACTAGTCATACACCTTTGAAAAGTCGCAGGTGCATTGCAAAGGCCAAATGGCATACAAGAGTACGTAAATGTGCCAAATGGATAGGTAAAGGTATTTCTTGGTCTTAAAGGATAATGGGTATTTGGTTGTACCCTGAATATCCATCAAGGATGCAGTAGTAAGCATGGTCTGCCAAGCGTTCAAGCATCTGGTCAATGTATGGGAGAGGGAAGTGATATTTGCGAGTGATAACATTGACCTTTCTATAATCAATACAAACACGCCAGCCGATTTGTATGCGGGTAGGCACAAGCTCATCGTCACTATTTTTTACAACGGTGACTCCAGACTTTTTAGGCACCACATGAATGGGACTGACCCATTGACTATTGGAGATGGGATAAATGATACCGACATTAAGCAATTTAAAAATTTAAGCTCGAATGACCTCTTTCATTGCTGGATTGAGTAGTCATTGCGGCTCACGAGAAGTCTTGGCATTCTTCTCTAAATGAATGCGATGGCTACAGACATTGGGGCTGACACCTTGAATGTCGAAAATGGTCCACCCTAAAGCAGTGCTATGTTGAGTGAGAGTGTGGACCAATTGCTCTTCTTGATCCGGTGTCAATTCAGAACCAATAATGATGGGGTGATGTTGGGGTCCTAAGAACGTATATTTCAACTTAGCGGGTAATGGCTTAGGCTCCAAACTAAGTGGTGGATCAGGAGAGGCATCGGACTCAGGCGCGAAAATAGAGTCTAGGAGAATATCGGGATAGGGGTTGACTGGATCATCCACAGAAAGAAGAGTATCGACATGGAGAGGCTCAAATGGAGGAACCCAAGTGGAAATGTCTATCAGAGGTGTAGAATCTAACAAGGCATTTACCTCAGAGATGGAGGAATCAATATCAAAGTCGGACCCAAAGTGAGCCAAACATTGGTGGATAGGATCTTCTGGGTAGGTGTGATCCAACATCTCTTGGATTAAGGAGTCAATAATGCAAACCTCATGAATAGAATCAACATCGGCCTTTTATTGCATGAGGTGGAAAATATTAACTTCAACGATCATGTTGCCAAAAGAAAGATTCGTTGACACATCTCGACAATTGATGATGGCATTGGCAGTTGCCAAAATGGGGCGACCCAAAATAATAGGAATATTGGTTGGGTCAGGAGCAGGAGTGTCTAAGATGATGAAATCCACAGGGTAGTAAAAGTCAGAAACTTTTACCAATTCTTTAGTCACTTTCACAGAACGGTCTGTAAGTTGAGGAGTAACTCATGTAGGTTTTATGTTTTGTAAACCTAACTCAAGGTAGAGAGAGTAAGGTAGCAAATTAATACTAGCTCCAAGATCAAGCAAAGCCCGAGTAGTGAACTTATCTCCTAACATGCAAGAGACAGTAGGACGACCAAGGTCTTTATACTTCACAATACCATTCTCATGGATGAGGGATGCGGCTTGCTCAGTGACAAAGGCATCATGAGGCACATTCGTCTGTCGCTTGAAAATGCACAAGTCCTTCAAGAATTTTGCATAGGAGGGAACTTGTTGAATCGCGGTGAGGAATGGAATGTTTATGTGAACATTCTAAAAAACTTTCTTGATCTCATCAAATTGTTGAGCTTTCTTCGTTGGGGCCAAACTATGAGGGAAGGGGGCCTTAGGGACAAAGGCAGTGGTGGCCTCAATAGGTTTAGAGGCCTTCTTATTGGTGGATTTATGGGGTGGTGGGACCTTAGGGACTGGTTCTAATGGGAAATTCTGGGTGGGTGGGATTGGAACATCACGGGGAGCAGCAACACCATTGTCAACCTGTTTACCTGATCGTAGAGTACTCACCGCTTTCATGTCCGCTTGGTATGTGGGTGGAGTGGAAGTGGATCCAACCTCATAAGCCGACTCATTTCCATTCCCCTTATGGTTAGGAATGGGTTGACTCGGAAGATGACCTTTCTCACGCTCAGACTCAAACTGGTTAAGACATTGATCAAGCCTTTGGATGGCTTGAGTCTGTGCTTACGTGGTTTGTTATTGAGTCGTGATAAATTAAGTGAGAAGATTCTCGATAGAGGAGGTGGATGATTGGGGTGGAGGGGAATAAGGGGTTGGGGAACCAACTCTCGATTAGAACTAAGCAGCTGTGAATACTCGTAGGAAGAAGGTGGGACAGGGACAATTTTATGAGTGGGGTGGGATGATCCTCCTTGAGGGACAAAGGATGATGGATGGTGTTGGTGGTGGTGTTGAGCAAGGTGGTGTTGGATAGGAGGGCGAGGTTGCCTTTGTTGGTTTTGGTGAAACCCTGATGGACCACCAACATGTTGTTGTGGTTGTGATGGAGCAAGGTGATTGTCGTACTTATAAAAAAAATAGGGATGGTTCTTATTATTCGGATTGTAAGTAAACGGCGGTGGTGCGGGTTTCCTATTGGTATCAAAGGCACATGCTTGGGCTAGAGTGGGTTCGGGATCATCTTGAATAAGGGGGAACAAATGAGATAAATGATCTTCACTTAAACAGACATGACAAGAAGGACTAGACTCGTTGACATTCATCACTAGTTTGAAAGAGAAATATTTTGTTGCATAGAACAACTGAGAGCATCAACAGTCTTAGTCAAAGTGTTTAAGCCATGAAGCAAGGTTTTAAAATTGGGATAATTTTTTACCTCATAAGTGCTACCTACTCGTGGTGGATCGGATCTTGAAAATTCTTTTGTTCCCTCCCAATCTTGGGAGTCATCGCCTAATTCAAGGAGAAAATTATAGGCGGTAGTGGGAGTTAAGTGCATGAATTTGCCTTTGTGCATGGACTCAATCATGGTGCGAGAGGAAGGAATGAGGCCATTGTAAAAACTATGGACGAGGCGACTCTTATCGAGACCATAATGTGGGCAACTATTAATATAGTCTTGAAAACGGCCCCATGCTTCACAAAATTGCTTGGTGGGTTTTTGGCGAAAATCCTGAATGGCTTGGCGCATCTCATTGGTTTTACTTATGGGATAAAACTTTGACATGAACTTCTTCACAATTTGTTCCCACGTATGGATAGAATCCGGTGACAAGGAATATAGCCACATAGATGCTTCATTTAAATTTTGATTTTTGAAAGTTGCACAAATCGAGAGAAATTTTCCGAAGTGAGTCTATGGAGACTCATGTTCAAGGCCATGGAAATTCGGCAACATGGAAATGGTCGCTGGGCGAATTTCGAATTGAACAGCCGGGGTGGGTGGAAGAACTATACAAGATGGTGGGATAGCTGATATCGGGGAAAAATTGTCCCTTAAGGCACGCTCTTCAGCCATGGTGGGTGGATGAATGGTGGAAATAGAGATGTGAACTCGGGGACAACTCAAAGTGATAGGTGGAATTGAAGAATCAAGGGGAACACTTGGTTCTCCTAATGTGGAAGAGACGGGAGAAAGACTACGGGAATGAATTAATCGATGATTAACTCGTTGCCACGTGGGCATGCAAATAGGGACTTTTTTTTGGCTTTTTTGATTTTTGGAAAAGAAAATATTTTTGGAGTTTTGATAAAAAATGAGAAGAAAAGATTTTCTCAAAACAATGAAGGAAAATATTTTTTTTTATTTTTGGAACAAAAGGAAGAAAATATTTTTTGATTTTAGTAAAAAATAAAGAAAAAATATTTTTGATTTTTTTTGTAAAAATAAAAGAAAATATTTTTGGATTTTTTTTGGGGAAGAAAAGAGTGTGTGTGTGTGTGTGGGGGGGGGGGGGGATTTGGACTCTAAGAATTTGGATGAATTTACTAAAACGGACTACCGAAAAAGGAATTGGGCACACACAAGTTAAGAAAAAAAATCCGAACTAGCACATAGCCAATTTTTTATCCTGAAATTTAATGAAAGGGGTAGTCAAATTGTAATGAAATATGCGGGCGATAAAAATCATGGAATATATATGAGTGATCACCTTTTGCAAAATGTGTGTTCTTAATTTAATCACACGATGACAAGAGGCTTGCCACAGAGATTCATCACAAAGCTACTACGACGAAACGATCGACCGGTATAACGCTGTGGACAGCAAAAACTCGTTTTACTGGGCGGCCGCACTCAAAACCCAGCTTCCATGGACACTTTCGTGCCGCAAAGCGAACCATTGGAGGTTTTGCCCGGTGGAGAGGACTCTACGGGTTATCCTACAAGTCAAAATGATCAAAAAGGGGCCTACGAACACCGTATCCTATGGGGCTATCTAGTTGATTGATTTTAAATTAGTGATGGCGAGCGTAGCACACAAAGGATAAGTGATTGAGTTGGGTGATGAAATTCCCTTCTAGTGAGTGACCGGGCGTAGGTCTTAGTCAATTTAATTCATCATTCCATTCAAAATTAAAAGCAAGAATTAAATCACACAAGAGAACGTAGGAGCACACAAGGTATTAACTCGCTAACAGGAGGGCACGAGGGTTTAAGGGATGTACCTCCCACGATTTTTAAGCTGTGGGGTGACGAAATGGTTGAGTCGACCGGGGGGAGATTACGCCAATCTCAGTCGGCCCCGGGAGTCCGACCGATCCAAGGTAGAGAGGCTTCTTTTCCTCGTTGTGGATGCCCTCTCTCTACAGTGTTCGTTTTCCCTATCACGCTTTTTTCAATTATTATCAATTTAAAATGAAAATGAAGTGGTGTCTCTATGCACCGCAATACAAGCAAGGTAATAAAATCCTAAATACAAGCCTTCTAAAATAAAAATAAAAAATGGTACTAAAAATGAAAAATTCAATACAAGTGAATCACAAAATTCGAAAATCCTCTCAAGCACGTCGAGCCTAGCATTTCACTCCTTGAATGGAGTGATTAGCCTAGCATGATCTTCATTCAAGAATAATTGTAAACAAGTAATACCATAGAATAATTAGTAAGAGAAGAATTAATCAAACCCAATTTTGCCTTCAACTTGAAATGGTATCTTCATTTACAATCTCTCAATTTACAATGACTCAATATTTTTCTGGAAAAAAATAAAAACTAAAAATAAAATTTTCTTTCCCTAACTATCTTCTTCTTCTTCTCCAAGTTTCTAATTATCTAATCTCTAACCTTCCAATCTCCTTGAATAGAGTGAGATCTTCATTTTATAGTGGCCCATATAGCTAAAGGGGTATATTGGGTAAAAGGCTAGGGGTGCATGTAAATGGGGTGTGTGCACATGAGGTTTGAGAGGTGTGAGGTCATGTGGATGAGGGAATTAAAATCAGATTTGGTTATGGGTTATATTGGGTAAAAGGGTTAAAAGATATAGTTGGGGGTAGTTTGGGTATTGGGGTTAAGCGGGGAATAAAACATGTGGGTTAATTTGTTTATTTTTGTTTTGGTTGTCTTGGGATAGCAGGTAGAAATCGTGTCTTTTGGGAGAAATGGGTTTTTGGTTTTCAAATGGGTTTGGGGGGTTTCATGGGTAATGGTTGGAATATGGATGGAATCGGGTTATGGTTTTGGGTCGGCGTGGCAACAGAGCAGGTGTGATGCAGAGGGTTCGTGGCTGTCGGAGTTGCGGGTTGAAGGTCGAATCGATTGGGTTTTTGAATTTGCCGAGTCGGAGCTCCTGGGTTTAGTTTGGTTGTGTTGGCAGCAGGTAGGATAGGTTTTCGATCGGGGACAGGTGGTGTGTGGTTGGAGGCGGGTTGGAGGATATTAGGGTGTCGTAGTGGGTTCGGAAGTGGGTCGGCCGGACTGGGCTGAGGGTTCGTGGGTCACGAGTTTTGGAGCTTGGGGCGTGCCCGGGGGTTCAGACAGGAGAGATTCTGGCCACGGGCGCGGGTCTGCCCACCGGAGGTGGAGTTAGACGGACGCGACGACGTTTTAGGGAAGTCCGACCGGGTTAGGGGATGGTTTGGCAGATGTTGGGTTGTGGAGGTGATTATAGAGAGAGAGGTGTGGAGGGTTGCTGTAGAAGATGGAGTGAGGTTTAAAGTTTTGGTTATGGTGGTTTTGTGGTGAGGAGAGAGAAAAGAGAAAGGGATGGGGAATAAGATGATGTTGGTTGGATTGTGTGTGTGGGTATATGGGAATGTGGGTGTGGGTGATAGTGTTGTTAGGGTGTGTTTGTGGTGTAGGTTAGTTTGGGTGTTGTGTGTGTTAGTGACCCTAAAAAAATAAACTAAAAATAAAAATGAAATAAAACAAAATTAACCTAAAATAAAAATTAAACTAAACTAAAAATAAAAATCAACTAAAAATAAAATTAACACGACAAGACACCTTATACAAACTCTAAAAAAAACTAAACACGACTAAAATAAAAACTAACAAATAAAAACAAAATGAAATAATAATAAACTAACTAAAAACTAAGAAAATAAAAGAAAATATAAAAACTAATACACGACGTGCTAAAAATTAAAATACAAAAATCCTAAAAATATATACATGACTCAATAAAATAAACTCTAAAAATAAAATGACATAAATAAAGTAAAATGGGACAAATTAAACACACACGGTTCGGGACAGATTTAGGGTAGGCTAGGGTAAGGGACAAGGGCAATTAGCTCCATAATCCGCACAATTGCCTTGAAATACGCGTTTGAGCACTGCAATGTGCATTCGACCTACAAAATAGACAATAAAGCGCATAAGACCCAAATTGTCGAGAATTTGCAACTAAAATACGTCTATTCGGGGTATAAAATGTACACTTTTGGGTGGTTAGTAGCATTCCTTGTTTTGATCGGCATTCCATGCATTAGTCGATAGATTTATGTTGTCCTGATGTAGGATTTTGGCCACGTAGGAGGACACGTGTTTACTTCAGATTGGTCCACGTAAGTGGATACTTTTTGGCATCAACAGATATATTTATCCAAATTTATCATTAGTTATCAGTGGTGACCAACTGTATGAGGAATGTATGTTTATATTATAGTATCTAGGAATTTTTAGATGTTTTCATGTGTATACACCTCACTCTGTTACCCCCTAACTCTCCTTAGGTCCCTAGTACCTCCACTCATCATCGCAAACACTGGTCACGTCCCGAGTACTGACTTGGAAGCCATCGGGCACCCCCCGGCTCCATTTGACCCAAAAGTCAATCTCCTTGTCTCGATCGATACTTAATGAATCTTTGAAGGGCACTGAATACCCTTTCCAACGGTCCACCCCATGCACGATTCCGACTTACCATGAGGACGAACGCGCCGTTTGCGTCCGAAACCTGACCTAGAGCCCACCGGGCGCTCCCGGGCTCTGTTGAACCTAAGTCAACTCTTCAGATCGACCAAGGCTGAACGAATCTTCGAAGGGCACTGAATACCCTTTCCAACGGTCCATCCCGTGCGCAATTTTGACTTTCCATGCGGACGAACGATCTGTTTAACTCCGGAAAGCCACCGAGCGCTTCCCGGGCCCGTTGACCAAAGTCAACTCTCCAAACCGGGTCAAACTTTTTGGAATGTCGAATTACATCTCCTAACCTTTCCAATGGTATGCCTCGTGCACGATTCGGACTTACCATGCAGACGAACGATCCATTTGCGTCCGAACGATTCCCCATCCAGCGGACCGACAAACGCTTCCGAGCCACATTTGACCCAAAGTTAACTCCTGAACTCGGGATCAGTCAAAAGGACTTTCAAAGGTCTTTGAATGATCTTTCCAACGGTATGACCCGTGCGCAATTCTGACCAACGATTTTCCCTTGACGACCAATTTTCCGAAAAAGCCTGAGGCGCACTGCCAAATGGCAGGTCCCAGACCCTGCCTATCGGCACCTCCCGAAAGGCGACAGGGCCAATCGGCAGTCCCCTAGGCCTATAAAAGGAGGCCTTGACCTCATTTTCAAGGAGAGCCCAGATCTGACAGAAATCTCTTTGAACGAATCCCAAAAACCTCTCTCGAAGGCAGCGTAATTTCAACTTCCAAACCCCTTTTTCACTTCCACTTTTCATCATCCCTTTCATCAAACTTGATTAATTAACCACTCTCCATCGCCACCCAAGCTCAAGGGCTGATCCCCAACGTTCAAGATCAAGCTCAAGGTCTCCAAGAAGGTCCAACTTTCTCAAACTCTCTCCTAAATTCTTTTAAATTTGCAATAACTTGTTTTCTTACTTATCACTTTTATTATCTCATCCCACACATCATAAATATACTTTTTATCTAGTATTATTGCACATCTCCTATTTTTATATAAATAAAAAAACCCAAAAAACAAGAAAAAGAGGGTTTGCTCATAAATTCCAAGTAGGGATTCTCACACCTTTTTCCACACTTTTCTCACAACTAAAACACATTTTCTACACACACACACACACACACACACACACACACACACACACTTACAAATAAGAGATTTCTCCATTTGGATTTATGGGTTAAACCCCACCCTTGTTCGTATGCGAATTACGTGGACTTTGATGCCTTTATAGGCTACGTAGGCGTCTCGGGGTAAAACCCGAGGCTCGAGTCCTTTTTCTCTCATTTTCTATCTTCTCTAAATCCATTTTTCTTATATTCAATATCCTTGCTCTTAGTGACGTATTTCCCCATATGCGTTATCATTCCATTTATAATGATCGACGTAGGGGTAATCGCACAAATCCTATTTTCTACATTAATCTCACATTCCCATGGATGATTCTCTTTATCTTTTCCATCATACAAGTCGAGGATTCCTACCTCCATTCTATATATACATGCACACATATCACGGGGGGAAATATAAGGGAAAATAACAAATATCCATGAGAGACCGAAAGGGCGGAATGGGTGCCTAACACCTTCCCATTTCGTAACTAAGCCTCCGAAACCTTTTCGAATCATTTTGGTTTCGCACGCACCAGTATGTCTTTGGAAGCCATCCTTCGGGGTGGCTTCTGCTTTTTCTTTTGTCTGTTTTGAGTAAAATATACTGGCGACTCTGAATCTCTCTACATTTTTCACACCTCACAAAATCGACGCCGACCGAAGTGCTCTCCCGAGAGAGGGGACACGCGAGACCCGAAGGATCCCTTCCTCCCTCCGTGGACGGGGATCGGGGGATGGCCATAGTGGCGACTCTGCTGGGGACTTATTTATTTTGAAGGCTTGACTCTATTTACATGGATGCTATATTTGTTTATGTTCCCCCACCTATATCTGCATGTTCCCCTTTCTCACATGTATATCCCATGCTTATGCTTATATTCACACACTTGTAGAAATTTCTCCATGTACACTTCACACCACGTGCACCTAGGATCACATGTGTATCCCCATGTTGCACGCATCATCCATCCATACTTGGTGTACCTTTTTGGGTACTTGTACTTGACTCCCTCTTTTGGCATAATTAAGAAAGGCATTCTCATCATAAGATACTAATAAGAGAATCATTCATGATTCACACGATATCACCAAAGAGCATTGATATTGACCAAATTTTACCCAGTAACTGGAGGGTCACTTCGTGATGGGCGCTGGTCCGGCAGGTCGCAGTTAGCCTAAGCGATATGACTCTCACCTTCCATTGACCAAGTACCTTCGACGTATATCGAACGTTTCCCCCGCATCGTACTGCTTGACTGAAGTCATGACGGGAGGTATATCGCAGGGAATTCGTTCACGTACGCCGAGTATATCGAATTTTCTCTCACACGTACCGTCCCCACGAGGTATATGGTGAGACGATTCACGTACACTCAGGTATATTAAATGGCTTGTCCACACGTACCAATTTCCCGCAAGAGCAAGACGTATATCGTGGAAGTCTCGCCAAAGGGGGGAACCCATGCCGATTCACCCAACCAACTGCATACCGGCATATAGGTGTCAAACCTAGGACACGCACTTTAGATTGCCGGTTTCGACCCGAAACTCTGCCGAAATTCCGAGTCGATCTGCCGCCTATCTTTTTGCGGATTTTTTAAAACGGGACGCTGTCCGCGAGCCTGGTTACAAGTCCAAACTTAGCTTTGCATATATTAAGACCCCCACTTTTCCAGGCTCGGGTCCTGTCCGGCATTGCATTTAGGAGAATTAAATACAAGTGAGAACATAATAATCATAATAATCATGCTGAGTTCCGTCTCCAAAAACATTTCTCCCTTTTTTCCAAAAAAAATTTCTCCCTTCTTTATCAAAAATCCAAAAACATTTCTCCCTTCTTTATAAAAAATCTAAAAAATAGTTTCTTCCTTTTTTTTTCTCCCAAAAATAAATCTTATCCTCCGCCTTCTCAGGTCGATCGCACGCCCTTGGCCTGGCTCCCTATTGGCTTAGGTCTTCAGTCAAATCACCCCGGAGTTTCATCCGTTCCTCTACTACTTCTTCCGAATCCGAAATCCATCCATCTTCCATGGAGAATGTAGATCAAGCACCAGTCATACAACCGGATCTGCCGACAGTCCTAACTCAGCTCGTAGCCTAGATTGACAACCTCCAAGCTGAGGTCCGAGAAATGCAACGAAATCAAGTTCCTATGCCTCAAGAGCCCGAGGCCCTGTTCCCTCGTGCTATGGGTCTACCCGAGCCCATTTGGGTCCCGGAGGAATATCAGCACGCTCCACGTGCCCCTCCTGCTAATGGACCGCCGCCTGCCCAGCTTCCAATGCCAAACATTGCCCAGCCTATGGCTAACTTGCCCGTGGTTGCTGATCCGAAGGAGGAGGAGTTGAACAAATTCAAAGAAGATCTTAAGATTCTCACCAAAAAATTTGACCAAGTCAGGATCTCTGGAAATTACATGGACTACACCCATATGTCTCCTTATCCTAAAGCGAGGTTACCCGAGAAGTTTAAGATGCAGTTATCACTGTTCCATGTCTCTCCTAGGGGCTTCTGAAGAGGTGATGGCCCAATTATTTCAATAAACTTTGAAGGACAGTGCCCTCCGATGGTTTTTATCTCTTGATGAATCCAGAATCCGTAGCTGGGAGGATGTAGTCCGAGAATTCATGTCGCAGTACAAATACAACGAAGAGCTCGAGGTCACCCGCTGTGATTTAGAGCTACTCAAATAAAACTCTGGAGAATCAGTCAGTAACTTTATAGCCCGATGGAGGGAAAAAGCAGCTACCATGACCAATCATCCATCTGAAGAAGAACAAGTCAACATAGTGAAGAAGAATTTCTTACCCCATATCCGAGAAACCATGGGAGGACAATACTACCCCCACTTTCGAGCTCTCAGAGAAGCAGGAGTATAAATCGAGAAAGGTCTTGCCAAAACTGAAGTTGAACCGAAGAAGGTGTCCGGACAGTTCACCCCCAGAAAATATGACAAGCCTGCCAATGCTACGGTCTCAACCATCAACAACATCTCTCAACTAACCACATCATGGGAATCAGAAAGCCGCCCTACTCCCTTCCGAAGGGAATATACTGAGCTTCATGATCCCCTCTCTAAAGTTTACCAAGCCCTGTTAAGTCGGAACCTTATAAAGCCCCAGGATCCACGTCCATTACCCAATCCACTTCCCAAAAATTTCAAGATCGATGCTCATTGCGCCTTTCACCAAACTGCCGGCCATACCACCGACCAATGCTTCCACCTTCGAAACATAATCCAAGATCTTATTGATCGGGGTACCATCCCCCCACCAGCCAATCCTAAACTAAACACTACTCATAACCCACTCCCAAATCACACCAATGCCATCTTCTTGGAGGAAAACTCGAATTTCGATCCGTTAACCCAGATCACACCCTTAGACCTTCCTAAACTACTTTGCCCATATTTCCTCCTACACCCTACTAGCCCCGCTGATCAGGCACTGTCACTCCTTACCAGAGCGTTCATCACTGTCCGGACCCGTTCTGAAAGCGGAAGTATGGAATTATCAGATGTGTTGAACCAACTCCTAAAGTTCGGGCTGAAATTACCCTCACAGGTGATCATCGACTGCCATAGGTTCAGTACGTTATTTTTAGAAGCACGAAAATGGGCCCGAGAATCATATGGGTGGATGGTACCAACCAACGAAGTCTTCTGAGATGATGTTGTCCAGATCATGGCGGAAGCATTCAGGCAAAACAACAACATTTGTAGTATCACCGAGTTATTTAGTGCTTTGAAGCTACAAGGGCGCCTGGTCCCTTCACCCTTACACATCCCCACAGAATGGGAAGACCTATATAAAGAGACCGTTGAAGTCGTGGAATGCATTGACTTCACAAGGGAAAACAGAATTGTTACCACCGGATGGGGGGAAGAATTCGAAGATTCGAGCGAAGAACAAGTTTCAGAAAGAACTAGCCCAGTAGCGGACTTATGTGGGATGATATCATTTGAGGAACTCGTCGAAGAAATAGATAGGGTGGCAGAACAACCTGAGATCGATGAAGAAACTGGATTTAAGTTTTTCCCTTCTTCAGTAAATCACATGACCAGATCTGGGAGACATTACCAAGTTCCGAGCTCGCTACCAGCAAATGACAAGGGGAAGGGCGTTGAAAACCTTCCTCTGCCAGAAATGACCCTCGAGGAGAGCAAGATCCTCGATCAACTGAAGAAAAATCAAGCTAACATCACCCTATGGGGACTTTTCATGTCTTCCCAGCTGCACATAAATGCTTTAATCAAGTTGCTCACTGGACCTATAGTTCCTCCTTCTACCACACCAGAAGAAGCGGTAAATTTGGTCGAATCCTTGACCTCCACCCGAATGCTGTCCTTTTCTGAAGAAGAAACCCCCAAAATTGGGTCGAATCACAACTATGCACTCAACATCTCCGTCGAAATTATGAGGAAGGTGGTACCACTTTCTCTCGTTGATAACGGATCCGTTTTAAATGTTTACCCACTGAGAACCTTCAAATGTCTAGGTCTGAAAGAAAGTGACCTCGCTCCAACCTCCGCTGCCGTGCGTGCCTACGATAATACCCGTCGGGAGGTGATGGGATCCATAAAATTTACAATAGGGGTTGGACCTATAAACTCTGTCGTCGAGTTCCAAGTCATTGATATCCCAAACTGTTTCAACCTGTTGCTCGGATGACCCTAACTCCACAGTATAAAGGGTGTCTCTTCCTCATTCCATCAGAAATTGAAGTTCTTCGCCGATGGGCGAGTCATCACCATATTGGGTGACGACGGTAGCATTGAGGGTACAAACACCAACAGTCCAATTCTTGAGATACAACATGGGTCAAATGATATGCTCCTATCAGGATTCCGAGTTGAGCCATCCCTAATCCCGACAGGGGATGATTTTAAAGAAAGGGTTTGTCCAGAATACGACCCTCATGGCAATGTCAATGTGATTCAGATGTTCAGAAACATGCACTTCATGCCCGGACTGGGGCTAGGACAAAGGCAGCCGGGGATACTTGAGCCCATCGAACTGAAGAAAGTTTTCCCTCCTTGCGGCTTGGGATATCAACCATCAGAACCAGAGATCAGAATGATCCGCTAGACTCGATCAAAGAGAAGGTTAGACTGCATCCGAACTATCTCAGGAGACTCCTTAAATGGACGATTTATCAAAGAGTGCGAATATTTCCCCTTTTTCGGCTTTCCAGAACCGTGGTACGACCGCACAGATAAGAAGATAAAGCCTGGAATGGAGATCTTTTTCCAAGATAGCTACCCATGGGCCGAGAGTTTCCCACACCGCGTACAATCGCTTATCAAAGATACTGAAGATACTGAAGAAAGTAACTCCGAAGATTCCTTCAACCTGCAGACACTGGGGCTGGCTCTCTGCATGGTTCATTCAGGCACTACATCACTGGACCCCTCTCGTCTGATCAAAGCTGTTGATACACCTCTCCTCCACTGGCATGCTGCGCCAGTTCTACCTCTTAAAGTCTCCCCTAACCCTAATGTCTACCCTATTTCTTCTACTGTTGTCCATCCTTGCTCAAATGTAATCGAGACTTCTTTTGACGAGGTTCTCAATGCTGTTTTTCCTATCAATGAAATAAACGAAGATTTTGAGTATCTTGTTGTGCCTTACATTAATTGTGTAGATTCTAATCAAACTTTTAATGATGATGATTTTGCAAATGAACAATTCTTAACTGATTTAAATAAGGTTAATAACAAACAACATAACTGCGTTCAAGTTAATGAAGAAGAGACTGTTGTTATCAATCTCGATTCTAGTAGCCAACTGTGCGAGATTAGGATACGGACCACCCTTGACGAGCGTGAGCGCGCACAACTCGAAGAATTGCTGAAAGAGTTCGTGGATGTCTTCGCATGGTCCTACGATGACATGCCCGGTATTGATCCCGAAATAGCTCAGCACGAGATCCCCACTCTCCCAGATGCCAAGCCAGTTAAACAAAAATTAAGAAAACTCCGCACTGAATGGTTGCTTAAGGTCAAAGAAGAGGTGATCAAACAGTTGAACGTGGGTGTCATTCGAGTAATCGAATATCCCACATGGCTAGCCAACATTGTACCTGTACCAAAATCAGAAGGGAAGGTTCGAATGTGTGTGGATTACCGAGATTTAAATAAAGCCTCTCCGAAGGATGATTATCTGCTACCCAACATCGACATGATCGTGGACAACACAGCCAGTCATGCTCTCAAGTCATTCATCGACGGATTTGCTGGATACAACCAAATCAAGATGCACCCCGACCACCAAGAGAAAACCGCATTCATCACCCCATGGGGGACCTTTTGCTACACCGTTATGCCATTCGGTCTCAAGAACGCTGGAGCTACTTACCAAAGGGCCGCCACAACCATTCTGCACGATTTTATTCACAAAGAGGTTGAGGTTTACGTGGATGATATGATTATCAAGTCCAAAACTAGATAAGGTCATGTTCCCGCTCTCCAGAAGTTCTTCGAACGACTGCGACAGTATCAGATGCGACTTAATCCACAGAAGTGCATATTCGGCGTTACAAAGGGAAAACTCTTAGGATTTATGGTCAATGATAAGGGGATAGAAGCAGATCCCGCCAAGCTGAAAGCTATACTTGAGATGCCACCTCCCCGAACAGAGAAAGAAGTCCGAGGTTTCCTTGGGAAATTACAATATATCAGCCGGTTCATCAGCCAGCTAACCTTCATCTGCGAACCAATCTTCAAGCTCCTCCGAAAGGATTCAACCAAAATTTGGAACGAGTCCTGCCAAGAAGATTTTGACCGAATCAAACAATACCTAACCCAACCTCCAGTTCTCATGCCATCACAGCCTGGTCTCCCTTTGCTCTTATACCTAACCATAACCGACACTGCATTCGGGGCTTTGCTAGCCCAATACCTTGAAGACTCCCGTAAAGAAAGAGCCGTCTATTATGCCAGTCACAAATTGGTCCGGTACGAGGTCAACTACACTGCTTTAGAAAAAGCATGCGTCACGCTTGTATGGGTCACCCAAAAGTTGCGACACTACATGCTCGCCTTCCCCATTAAACTTGTATCCCGAATGAATCCCATCAAATACCTGATCGAAAGACCCACCTATCCAGCCAAATGGCCCGATGGTTGATGCTCCTAACCGAGTTCGATATTGTGTACGTCACACAAAAAGCCATTAAAGGAAGAGCCATCTCTGACTACCTCGCTGACTACCCTGTAGAAGAAACAGATGTCTGGATCTCCGAATTCCCAGATGAAAATGTCCTCTGCACCACTCTAGACTGCCTCCGATGGAAAATGTTCTTCGATGGCGCTACCAACAAAAAGGGATATGGCATTGGGATACTCCTGGTCGCCCCGGATGACTCCCACACTCCTATCACCATAAAATTGGATTTCCCTTGCACCAACAATATGACAGAATACGAGGCATGCACAGTGGGCCTCAAGGTCGCTCTTAAGAAAAGTATTCAGCACCTTTATGTATATGGAGATTCTGCCCTTATCATCGGTCAAGTGCTCAGAAAGTGGAAGGTCAAGGACAAAAAGCTCCAACCCTTTCATGCCTAATTAGAAGAGTTGGCCTCCCAATTCCGAGATATCACCTTCCATTACCTACCCTGAGCAAAGAATAACCTAGCCGATGCTCTCGCTACTTTGGCCTCCATGGTCGACATGCCCGAGGGAATAACAATGACCCCTTCCTAGTTCAAAAGCAAGACAAACCAACCCATTGTTTCCATATTAATCTTGTCACCACAGAAGATCCTGAGCTAGCCAATTACTAGTACTATGATATACGGTGCCTCCTCAAACATGGTAAGTATCCCGAGGGTTCAAACAAGAATGACCGAGCTACCCTACGAAGGCTGGCCGCCCAGTACATCATCTGTCATAAAGCACTACTCAAGAGGAATTTCGATGGAACTCATTTGCACTGTATCGCAGGGGCTAACATTGAAAAGATAATGCAAAAAATCCACAGTGGGGAATGCGGGCCCCACATGAACGGTCACATGCTTGCTAAGAAGATCATTCGATAAGGCTACTATTGGACCACCATGGCCCAGGATTGCACCGCCTATGTTCGGAGATGCCCTAAATGCCAACAGTTCTCCAATCTTCAACACTTGCCTCCGCGGGAATTATACAACATGACTTCTCCCTGGCCGTTCTCCACCTGGGGTATCGACATCATAGGGAAGGTTACACCAAAAGCGTCAAACGGGCATGAGTTCATCCTGGTTGCCATCGATTACTTCACCAAATGGGTCGAAGCTGAGTCATACGCAGTATTAAATGCCAAGAAGGTGGCCAAATTCATCAAGAAAAATATCACCTGCCGATATGAGGTCCCGCACGAGCTAGTGTCAGATAATGGTATGCACTTCGAGGCAGAAGTCACAGAAGTTGTCAACGAGTATGGGATTCAGAGACACAAATCTTCTCCCTATCGACCTCAGACCAATGGCGCAGTTGATGCTGCCAACAAAAACCTCAAAGCCATCATCAGCAAGATGATCGAAAGTTGTAGAGACTGGGCCGATCGGATCCCATACGCCCTCTGGGGCTATCGAACCTCAATCCGAACCTCTACTGGGGATACCCCTTACTCCCTGGTCTACGGCATGGAAGCAGTCCTACCTGTGGAGCTAGAAATAACCTCTCTACGCGTCATGCTCGAAAGCAAGGTTAGTAAAGAAGACTGGTGCCAAGGCCGTCTTGATGAGCTACCCCTCCTAGATGAAATAAGATTAAAAGCTCTTTATCACATACAGGGATACCATCGCCGAATAACGCGATTGTTCAACAAGAGAGTAAAGGACCGCGGTGTCTGGGAGGGGGATTTAGTCCTCAAGGAGATGATAGAACCCATCTGGGACCCGAGAGGAAAATTCAAGCCCAATTGGAGCTGCCCTTACATTGCGAAGAAGATCTTGTCTAGCGGTGCCGCCATGCTCACTAACCTAAATGGGGAAGAGATGACCCGTCCAGTCAATCTGGACCGTCTCAAGAAATTCTACCCCTAGTCCAAAATCTCGGCGTGCTACGAATCTTCTCATCCCCTTTCTATTCTAAAAAAAAAAAAAAATCTTCATTTCCCTCTATCCAGAACTACGTGGGCCTGATCCTCTACAAAAAACCATTTAAAAAAAAAAGCAGAGGTACGTAGGTAGCTCATACATCCCACATGAGCACGACCCCTTCTTTTTCACAAAAATATATTCCTTTCTTATCCCCGAGAACGGCAGTTCATTCTAAACATCTACTTGAACAAAAGGATTATGTATGCCTTAGCAATCGGTGTAGATAATTCAAAACGCAAAATTCATCGAAAGGCACAGCTGGATGATCAAAAACTTATTTATTGTAACACCCCGCCTAATTAAATATAACCCATTTTAAAAGTCATTAAAAATCACGGGGTATTACATACTTCCCCCCTTATAACAGAATTTCGTCCCGAAATTTAGGAATATAAATCATACTGGTAAGGTTAACTCCGAGTATAAATCTCACATCGCAAGAAATCTAAGACGTACCGCTCATACAATACATTAACGAAAATCCCTATCGATGTTATACGCCAAGCCTCACCATATACTTCCAACTGAATCGAATATAAACTTTACCCAATCTTCCTTATACCATTCACGTAACCAAGTTTAGAAAAACGATCCTCAATCATCAAGTAAATACATCCTGAAGTCACAACTACTCACTCTTTCACAATTATGAAAACTACTACCATTCAACCATCCAGGGCGCCCATACACCCTATCGTACCACTTTCATTATAATATTTGTCGCAAAGGTTACAAACTCATATACTAAGGACCTAACTTATTTCGACTCCCAACGGTTATTAGTTTCATGCGTGGGGTGTCTCGCAAGCGAAATCCAAACAAGGAACCACCCCTATACACTACTTCCTAAAGTAGTCGGTCATCGAAACTCCTAAGGTCCTTATTCAATAGTGTATAAAAATTTGGTTTATCGAAAAAAAATATCAGGTTTATCAATTTAAACAATTTTTTTTTTAGGTTTTATTGATTTCAAATAGAGTCTACTCATCTACTCTTATCTAGAAGACAAGATGCTGGCTAATAGTAGTACATACGCTCTCGTATACAACAAGTCAATGCATGTCGATAGTCACATCATGCTCGGACATGCCCAAATGAAGTAATCCCATGATAAAAATCAAACCCACGTGATAACATGTAAAACATAGGTGTCCCACACCCCTTGGTGAGTCTACGTAAATAACAGTGCTATAGGCTAAGTTTAGCAATCCTTTTTTCCCACACAATATTAATCGCTACAAAAATCAATATACGCCTCATAATTCCTTAGATAGAAAACATACCCTCATTCGTGGGTGGTGGTTGTTGAATCCCACAATTATAACTTTTCTCCAATGAGTCAAGAAAAATTTTACCCCCAAATTTTCAGTTCTAGTTCACCACACTCCACTATATGCCCAAGCCTTTGAATATATTGCCTTCGTTAGGTAACACACATAATTCCCGCATTTCAAGAACTTCTACTAATGACTCTCCTCAATTTTTCCATAATAGGGGTGACCTCGACTACGGTCATCATACTCGAACATACTTCATAACCTCCTAAGTACGATCTCCGCTATCCGTCCAATGGCCCTCATCTGCCATACTTCTCGTACGAACCCGTTCGAACGCAAATAATATTCACTAATATCTACGTTATAGCAGGAGAACGAAATCCCACCAAGGAAATCAACAGTACTAAACATAGGGATCTACATCAAAGAACGCAAAGCTGAAAACACAGTAAGCCGTACAGACCCTAAAGGACACTAGAACCTGATGCTCTGATACCACCTGTAACACCCCGCCTAATTAAATACCGGGTGGCCAGTCCCATACCAAATTAAAACAGAATATACAATTTTCTCATTCTTAGCATCACTGTCGAAAACATTTACAACTCACCCAATACTCAATTAAGCTGGTGTAAAAACTTTTCAAATTTTCATTCAACAAAATCCATTTCCAGTTTAAGAATAACACAACACATTTTATTCTACAACACTTAACTGAATAGATAACACAAAAGAATTTAAATGCAGTTGGAATAAACATTCCCAAATAGTATTAATCCATTACAGTAATCCCATCAATAACAACTGTATTAAAAAGACACGAATACAATAGTATTTGACCCTGATAGAAAAGAGATAACTGAATCCTTTGGGCGACATGCCCTGACTAAGAATACTGTGAATCAAAAAGATGATAGGCGTTTAAGCAAAACTCCATAAATCCATAGCCTGTCATAATCCGCTACGGTTGGCGTCCCTGTTGCTGGACACCTGATATAGAAGATACAATAGAAAAGAAAATATGGAGGAAACGGGTCAGAGCCCGATTGTGTAAATGATTTTTAAAACAGCAAGTATTTAACTAGTGCAATAAATCTTTTATTATGTACATGTTAGACCCAACTCTCACTTGCCATTCTCACCTCTCAACTTGAGTGCACACTTAACGTTTCCTATTAACCTCCTAGTTAATGATTCCTCTTTAACAATTCCATAATATAATTCCATTCCCATATCATAACCCCGTATGTCCCATACCATACGTTATATAATCATTCTTATACATTTTTCATTTATATGAATCGTTGCTCATTAACATGAATCATTTCTCATTAATATGAATTAAGTTTTTCAATAAACATTCATTAACTTAATTCAATTATCTTTCTCTATTCACCGTTATCTACAATTATCATCGTAGATAGATTTAACCATAATAAATATCCATTCATTCATTTAATCCATTATATATATATATATATATATATATATATATTCATATATAATACGGCACCCCGAGTCACAGCTGCGGTGCAATGCATTACTCTGCTATCATGTCCCAATATCGCTTGTCGCCGAATAAGGGACTAAAGGTTCGTTAAGATTCCTCGAACCACAAACAACAACACAATCATTGGAGGCGAACATAGTTCTCATACCCATGGGTTACGCACATACCTACGTACCCATAGTCAGTGGACTTATCAACTCCCCGATAAGTCTTTCATAGACCTATGTTCTCGAGCGACAAATCAAAGATCCCATGGATTCATCAGGATATGACTGCCCTCACGCGCAAACCTCCCACCGATAGCAAGTAAGCTAGGTATGTCATACACATAAATCATCAATCAATCAAATAGGTATTATCATACCTATAGTATACTAACAACAAGGTACTCACATTAACCTTAGATTATTCCCTTACGTAGCATTATATCTCTTTAAATCCCACGTATTAAAATGTCATATCTTTACTTCATAATTTAATTATCCTCGCATCCTATAACATCTCTACACTCTCGACGTCGTTAAGGTTCATGCGCGGAGCGTCTCGCAAAGCTAAATCCAAACAAGGAACCCCTCCAATACACTACTACTTAACTTTGTCGATCGAGGAGGTCCGTCAACTTCAAATATGCGATCGGAATAACCTTATCCCCTCTTTCAACCAAATATGTTCTAAACTCCCATCTCTATCCAGGAGCCATACTGCTAAGCGCTCGTATTACACTTAGTCCTTGCACAATCAATAATGATCTTAAACTCAGTCCTTGATGTTCATATTGTAATCCTAAGGCTACCCAGGTGTTACATTCAATCACCACTACTGGACCTATCCTTAATCCTCAAGCAAACCAATTATAATCCAACAAATGAATCTAGGAACCGAAATTTCTTTAATTATCATCATTCTAATCAATTTAAATTCCAATCAAATTAATTCAAATCTTATCAAGGGTCTACTGATATTTTCTATGTCCCATAATATCCAATTTATAATCACCAAAGATCCACAAAAGTTTTGGGATAAGAACCAACATTAAAAAGAAACAACATCATGAATTCTCATATTTTAAATACTCAGAAAAATCAGATTCAAAAATTATTCGAATCATCAATCCGACTTCAGATTTTGATTCTACACTAAAAATTGAGTCAGGTATGTGTTTTGAGTTTTTCTTAAATCTCATCCAAATGCACTAAAAAAGAAGATCTAAACATTCCAAATTGGCTCTTCTCATTCCACTCGTTTTTGCCTCTTTTTCCAGAAAATTATCAACATATTATCTTCAAGAACACTAAATTATTTTCAGAATTTCTTCCACAAATTGATGAATATTTATTGGATTACTAACTACCTACAACATGAGTTTAATTCCTATATATTTTTATATTCCAAAAATCCATTAACAACTATATCCTTTCATCTTCCAAGCATGAAAATCATCTCTTTTTATAACTATCCTAACATGGACAATATACGAACTTAAATTGCAAATATCAAACACTTGCCTCTAATGAAGATCTGATCCTTTGGAGTTGAATAACACAGGTGGTGATGGTGGTGGTGACCTTTGACCTTTGGTTCTCCTCCTTCCCAAGCAAACTTCTTTTTCTTTCCAAGCAACCTTCCACTCTCTCTAAGAAGATGACTTTTAAATTTTGTGTAGAAGAGATGAAATGAACCTACATACACTAATCTCCAAATACTTATAATAAGACAAAACCCGAAATCACTATTCATCCCCCTTGTAAAAATAACCAAAATGCCCTTTTGGGTTGTCTTTTCATTTCTAAATGACCCAAGACTCAAAATTAACATCCAAATAGACTTTTCTGACTATTTCGAACCTTCCGGACGCAACGACGCAGTCGAAACGACTGTAAGGTCGATAGAAAATAAATTTCCTTTTTAATTTAATAAATTAGTCCCGACACGTCCCATACCGCGTCTGACTAAAAATTCAAATTACCGAATTTATATCATACCGTCATATCAATGACATCACATTCATATATTACCTAAATATCTTTAAGTAATATTTAGAATCATCCATTTTAATATCCACAATTCGGATAAAACCCAAATGAATTAATTTATAATAAGATCCAATTAATCCATTAATTTAAAATATAACCCATTTTAAAAGTTATTAAAAATCACGGGGTATTACATTTATTTCATTAATAAGAAACTACAGTACAGATTACATAAGAAAAAGGAACGGATAACTCCATTCCCCCCTACTACCATAAAAACTAGATAAAATCCCCCACATCTGTTACATAAATAAACTCCCCAGGAGTCCTACCCACAGCTACCCGAAAAGCCTGCACCCTCATCATCTACATCCTGAGGACCCCAAGTTTCTCTTGCCAGAATGGAATGCCTCAAACATTCCATGGATCGATGAGCCTTAACCATCTTCGAAAAGACCACAACACCCCCTTCCATGGAGACAGATAAAACAAACCATCTTTGTCCAGTCTCTACTGCCAACATCTTGCTGACTACTTTCCTCCACAACCACTTCATATAATCTTTCGAGACATGGCAAACCTTCCCAACAGATTGAGAGGGACGGCTCGACGAACGCCGATTTTCCCACAGAGATCTAAGCAACGGACGCAGACGCTCAGTCAAATCTTCTACCGAAAAGAAATTTGAGGTCCGAAGGGGCACGACCTGTGCCCAACCAAATTGGCGCAAAAGTCGCCAAGGGAAATAAAAAGACGTCTTCCTGAGACCAACCAACCGCACATATGAATAATCTCCTAGCTCTAGAACAGGCTGCAACTGTCCCCACCAAGGCACTGACCAATACAACCCACGAGCCCCATGCTCCACAAACTAATTCTCCCAGTTCTCAACATACAGGACCATGCGGATGAAGTAACGCGAAAAGAAGTTGGGTACAACCGACAAAGGATATTCTGGAGGAGTCGACAAGCGGAATCTTTCAGACAACCACATGAACAGCATTACAGGGCTACCCCTTAAAAAGTCGGAACGACCTTATCTCCAGGCATCCAGTCCATTCAAAGTCTCCGCCAATATCACCGCCTCCGGATTGCGACGATATGACATCCATGAAGTAATGTCTGCAAGCTATGAGTCTACCCGCACCTCCCCAGTCACCAACAACAATTTTGAAACCAGGTCCAGAACAACGGCTCCAGCATAGCCAACATCACCTACTTCCCGCAAATGCACGGACTGCAACACCGCCGAGAGGGAGATCATTCCTCTAGAAACCAATGACCTGGCCGCCGAAGGAGAAATATGAAGAAGCCCGACCAATAAATCCCTAGGAGAGTGGGAAAATTCGGGCAAAGCCGCAGCAACACTAAGATTCACACCTAGTATGGTGGAAAATTCCTCGTAGGTAGGATAAACTTCTTCCAACCCAAAGAGGAATACATGAGCTTCAGGGTACCAGAATTGTACCGTCGCTGTCAGCATATTCCACTCAAAAGGCCGATTGCGCCACAAGGAAACTCGGCGCATGTTGAAAGCATCATAGTCGACATTATAAGAGCACATAGATTCCAAGGCTTCGAGGTAGTTGACAAACTCGGTGCTACCAGGGAGAGCCATCTTGTATGGCAAAGAAATAGTAGGCAAGTGGATAAGGATGCAAAGGTGTGATGAAAACACTCCACCCTCACCCCCTTTTATATACTTGAGAACTCTCACAAAAGATATAATCCCTGCAAAAATCGGAAGGACTCCTACCCCACAAAGGTACTAAAGGCTGAAGAGGGTACCATTCAAAGCTTTTAATTGATGGGACTGGACTGAACTGTCGATAGGCAGGCCAGGGAGCTTGTCGATCGGTGATATACCCGTTTATATCCTTGGCCTGGCTGAGGATTATCTCCAAAACGGACGACCCTACGAGGGGCCGACCCTTCACCAGGCTCCAGCTGGCCTCCACCAGGCCCAGACGACCCTACGAGTGGCCGACCCTTCCCCAGTCTCCAGACGACCCTACGAGGGTACGACCCTCCACCAGGCTCCGGATGACACTACGAGGGGCCGACCCTCCACCAGGCTCCGGACGACACTACGAGGCCAGAATTAAGCCAGACTCACTACCGGAAGGGACTTTGCCCTCGGCCTCGTCTCATAGGCCGAGGGTGACATCATCACAGCGCGTGGTTTGGGAGACGCGTGGAACAGTGCGCGTGAGGCTCCCATGGCACGTGGCAGACCGTTATAACCAAATCACACCCTCACGTGAGGGAATATTATGTCATCATTGGGCATCTACAGGTGTCAACAGGGGGTTGGCTAGATCATCATTCACATGCACCATGCATACTTGGGGGGTACACTACACCCCCCAAGACCTATATATACTTGTCACCTACAACCCTACAGGGCATCAGATTATTGCAACCCTAGCTAAAACTCTGCTTGTACACACAGTAGAGAGAGAGAGTGAGCTTATGGGCATTGTATCCAAGGCCATTAGTGCCCATACTTAGTGGATCACACACTCACAGTGGATGTAGGCCTAATTGGCTGAACCACTATACATCATTGTCTTATTTCCTCTTATACTCATCCCCTTCTACACACTTACATACTTATATACTTGCATCTCTATGGCTGCCATAGCTACTACTGTTTGAGCTCATTATCACTTATCCGGTGGTGCTAAATCTCAGCATCATCAATTTGGCGCCGTCTGTGGGAACGAGAAGACATCTCTTCCTTTGCACAACTTGACCTCACTGGGCACTCTGGCGGTGAACCAACCCTCCCCCTGAGAGGAGGTGTTTTACCATTGAAAGAGACCCACTAAGGTTCCCAAGCTCACCATTCTTCAGCTGTTCTAGCTCAAGGCACATGGCACCTGAGATGCCACCACCACCACTTCCCCTGCCGGATGAGGGGGGAAGACCCAGTTCCAGTCAGCCGCCGCCTCAGTCTGAGATGGCTGATGCGGCGGCAGCCCTAAAGTCTCTAGCAGCAAGCCAACGGATGATGCAGGAGCAGTTCACAGCTCTAAGCCAGAACATACTGAGACCACCCGGGGTCTCACCTGAGATGATTACTCCGGCAGCAGCTCCAGGACAGCATGAGGCCAGGGGACCACCCCAGGCACCACGCAAAGACCTGCCACCCCCTCAGCGGCGTAGGGATGTTGCTGACCCCCGGCGTCTGCGCCTGGGGAGGCAAGGAAACCCTTGTCCTGAGGACAGGTATGACGATCTGGAGGGAGAGGAGGCCCCAATTGAATGCTAGGAACAGTATGAGGTCTCCAACAGCACTGTGCGACCCCTCCAGGATAGTAGAGGAAAGTGCGTGAGACCAAACCCTGACGATCGCCCGAGAGGCTCTGCTTTTGATCGCTTGAGCAGGGGGTCGGCCTTTGAGAGGCTAGGCCCAGTAAATGACCTGCGAGACAAGTTGTCCAGGTCAAGAAGTGTGGCGAGGTCCAGGAAGGAGGCAGCAAATGGCCGACCCCAGGGACGGGATGATGGCCAAAGGGAAGTAAACAGCCGACACAGGCCTGCTGCAGTGGAACCCTCAGTTCACCTTCAAGAGGCGGCAGGGGATAACATTGGCCGATCCGATCCTGGGAGGCCCTGGAATGACTCAATCCAGCGGCTAGAGGATAAGATCGGTGATATATTGAAGATCCGGGACCCCCTTCAGAAGGGATACACCATAGGCTCACCCTTTGTGGCGAAGATAGTCGACTTCCCTATGCCAGCAAGGTTCAAGCCACCTGTGGTCACCCCAAGATACGATGGGAGTACCAACCCTGTCCACCATGTGGAGATGTATCAATCTGCAGCAGACATATACTCTATCTCAGATGAGATGAGGTGTCGTGCCTTCTCCGGAACCCTGACGGGGTTTGCGCATGTTTGGTACACGTCTCTTCCAAAAAATTCCATTGAAAACTTTAAGTAGTTGGTAGACCGGTTCATCCACAACTTTTGCTTTGGGGTGAGGCCACAGAAGAAGACCACCCACCTGCTCTATGTTAAGCAGGGGAAGAATGAGAGTCTGAGGGACTACATAGCCAGATTCAATAAAGAGAAGCTGGAAGTGGAAGACTACGAGGAAAGCATAACCATGACAACCCTGATTGGAGGACTCCAAAAGGGGAAGCTATTATGGAAGCTTGCTGAAGACCCCCCGAGGACGATGGCCGAATTGCTGTCGACAACAGGAAAGGTGATGAACGCCGAAGAGGCGATGGCCGCAAAATATGAAGACGAAAAGGGAGGTACTAGTGGGGGTAAGTACCCTAGGAAGAACAAAGAGGGGAAGAAGAGGTCCACGGACGACAAGTTCGCTGGTTACACCCCTCTGACGGTCAGCTGTGAACAGATTCTCAATGAGATAAAGAGTGACCGATCCCTGAAGTGGCCTGAGAAGCTAAGGGCAGCACCTGGCAAGAGAAATAAGAACCTGTGGTGTGAATTTCATCAAGACCACGGTCACGTGACAGACAAATGCTTTGCTCTGAAAGATGAGATTGAGAAGATGCTGAAAGAGGGGAAGCTCAGAAAGTACGTCGACAGAGGCGCCTTCAAGAGGGGCCGAGGGGACGACCCCAAAAAGAAGCGAGTCGATGCATGTAGAGAAGGTCCTCAGAAAAGAGGGGACGATCCTTCTGATGATGAGGACGACCCTGACCTCCCGCCGAGAGACGATCAGGGCCCCGTCAAAAGGCTTAATATGATCTCCCTCGGAGTGGGAATGATCTCTGGGAGTCTGGCAGGAGGAGGATTGGAAGTCGCAGATAGGAAGGCTCATGTGGCAGAAGCCAGGGCAGTGACGAAGACTGTCCACTCGACATCTCTAGAGGCCAAGCCAGAAAAGAGGAAGAAGGTGGACATGGACACACTGATAGTAGGGTTCTCACGAATGGAATTCAAAGGCCTCTTAGCCCCGCATGATGACCCGCTCGTCATCACGACCAGGGTGCATGGGTGTGAGGTGCCGAGGATCCTGGTGGATGGGGGCTCATCTGCAGATGTAATGTTTTGGCCATGCTTCAAGGCCTTAGGTCTCAACCGTGCTAGACTCGTCCCGTACCATCATCCGTTGATTGGATTCAGTGGGGAAAAAGTTCACCCCCTTGGAGTGTATGAGGCTGATGTTAGGATGGGGGACGAGTGGCCGAGATGGATCACCAGGAAGGTCAGTTTCTTTGTGATGGATGAGCATGTGTTTTCAGCCTATAATATCATATTGGGGCGGGTGGCCCTCAAAGGGTTCAAGGCCGTGCCATCTACGGTCCACCAGATGATTAAATTCCCTACCCCATACGGGGTGGGGGAGGTTCAGGGAGACCAGACGACAGCGCGAGAGTGCTACTACAACTCCGCCGAAGAAAGGGAGGCACACAAGAGGGCTACAGCCACTTACAATATTGATACCCTAGACCCCAGGGACGAGACGAAGCTCAAGAAAGGAGAGGCCGCTGAGGAGGTAGAACCCATCATCCTCGATGAGGATGACCCGGGAAAAACCGTCCAAGTTGGCAAGTCTCTGAGGCCCAACATCATGGAAGACCTCATTAAACTGTTGAGGAAAAGACGAAGCGTCTTCGCGTGGAGTCATGTAGATATGCAGGGGATCGACCCTGAAATCATGTGCCACAAGCTCAATGTGGTAGAGGGAGTGAAGCCGGTAAAGCAGAAGAGGAGGATTTACTCTAGAGAGAAGTACGAGGTCATCAGGGATGAGGTCAAAAAGTTAGAGGACGCTGAATTTATCAGAGAGGTCATCTACCCTGAGTGGCTGTCCAACGCAGTCATTGTCCCAAAGGCCAACAGGAAATGGCGGATGTGTGTGGACTTCACAGACCTCAACAAGCACTGCCCCAAAGACAGATTCCCTCTCCCCCGCATTGACCAGATGGTAGACGCTATTGCAGGCCACGAGCTCATGAGTTTTATGGATGCCTACTCAGGGTACAACCAGATCTTCATGAACCCTGAAGACTCGGAGAGGACTGCCTTCATCACTGACAAGGGTACATACTGCTATAGGGTCATGCCCTTCGGTCTAAAAAACGCGGGGGCAACGTACCAGCGCCTCGTAAATAAAATATTCGAAGACCAAATTGGGAAGTCTATGGAGGTCTACGTGGATGACATGCTGATCAAGAGTTTGAAAGCAGAGGATCATGTGGCAGACCTGGAGAGGACCTTTAATACGATGGACAAGTACCAGATGAAGCTTAATCCGGCCAAGTGTGTCTTCGGGGTCGGAGCGGGGAAGTTCTTGGGGTTCATTGTCAATCAAAGAGGCATCGAGGACAATCCTGAAAAGATAAAGGCCCTTATTGAGATGAAGACCCCCAAGTCCATTAAAGACGTTCAGAGGCTCACAGGGAGAGTGGCTGCCTTGAACAGATTTGTGTCAAGGGCCACAGACAGGTGTCTACCATTCTTCAAGATCCTCAGGAAGGCCTTTGAATGGAGTGAAGAGTGTGATGAGGCTTTCAAGGAGCTAAAATCATACTTAGGGTCTCCCTTGCTGCTGTCACGACCCGTGCAGGGTGAACAACTTTACGTGTACCTCGCCGTCTCAGAGTCTGCCATCAGCGCAGCCATTGTGAGAGACGAGGACGGTATACAGAAGCCTGTATATTTTAACAGCAAGGCACTCCAGGGGGCAGAGCAAAGATACCCAAGGATGGAAAAGTTGGCCTACGCCTTGATCCATGCCTCAAGGAAGATGAAACCGTACTTCCAGTCCCATACTATGGTCATCCTTACTGACTCTCCTCTTAGGCAGGTCTTATACAAGCCTGAAAAATCAGGAAGGCTAATGACCTGGGCTATAGAGCTGTGGGAGTTCGATATTGTGTATCAGCCTAAGACAGCCATTAAGGGGCAGGCATTGGCAGATTTCGTGGCTGAATTTACTTGGGAGAGTGACGAGGCCGAGGGTGAGGGTCTAAGCCAGACAGATACCCAGCAAGGTAGGCTCACCGACCCTCCTGCAGATAAGGCTGAGACAAGCACCGCTAGAAGAAAGGTGGCTGAAAATGAAGAGGGAAGATACCTTTTTAGACAAGGGTCACTCATCGAGGGAAATTTCTCGGAGGAACATGCTGTGTGGAGTCTCTTCGTCGACGGGTCCTCTTGCGAAAGCGGGAGCGGAGCTGGATTGATAGTATCAGCACCCGACGGCACAGACATCGAGTACGCCCTGAGGTTCAATTTCAAAGCCTCCAACAATGAGGCTGAGTATGAGGCCTTGATAGCTGGCCTTTCCTTAGCCAAATCTCTTAGTGTCGGCCAAATTTTAGTTCACAGTGATTCAAGGCTGGTGGTGAATCAGATACTAGGAGCCTATGAGGCCAAAGACGAGGGGATGGCTAGGTATCTTGAGAAGGTGAGGTCATTGCTGAAAAACTTTAAAGAAGTGAAATTCAAGAGGATACCTAGGCTCGACAATGGCCGTGCTGACGCCCTTGCAAGGTTGGCCTCAGCTACTAGGACAGACATAAGGAGGACAGTCCCGGTAGAAATCTTGCTTCGACCAACTATCGAAGACGTCGAGGGAACACTTGGCATTTGCATGAATGTTTCTCAAGAACCTTCATGGATGGATCCTCCGATCAGATACATTAAAGGGGGAAGATGCCAGAAGCAAGCCAAGAGAGGAAGAAGCTGAGATACAGGGCTGCAAAGTTCACTGTCATCGGAGACACGCTGTACAAAAAGGGGTTTCTGCTCCCCTTACTTAGGTGTGTGCATCCCTCAGAAGTCCCTTCTATTTTGCAAGATGTGCATGAAGGGTCGTGCTCAAGCCACATTGGGGGTAGATCCTTGGCAAAGAGGGTGATCACCCAAGGCTACTGGTGGCCGACCTTGGGGAAAGATGCTGCCGCATATGTTAAAAAGTGTGATAAATGCCAAAGATTTGCTACCATCCCTCACCAACCTCATCAGCCTCTTACCTCCATTACATCCCCATGGCTGTTTGCAGTGTGGGGGATTGACCTGGTAGGACCCTTACCGAGGGCAGTCAATAACTATCGGTTCCTCATCGTAGCAATTGACTACTTTTCAAAGTGGGTAGAGGCCGAACCAATGGTCACGATCAAGGAGAAGAAGACCTTCCAGTTCATCTGGAAGAATGTGATATGCAAATATGGTCTACCCAACACCCTCATCTCGGATAACGGGACCCAGTTCAAGAATGCCTCTCTGCAGAAGTACTGTGAGAGGGTAAGTATCAAACAATTTTTCTCCACCCCAGGCCGACCTCAGGCCAATGGGCAAACCGAAATTACGAACAGGACAATCCTAGATGGGATTAAGAAGAGGCTTGAGGAGGCAAAAGGAAGATGGGTCGAGGAGTTATATGCAGCGTTGTGGGCGTACAGGACGACAGTAAGGACCTCTACTGGGGAGACCCCATTCATGTTAGCTTATGGATCAGAAGCAATCATCCCCACCGAAGTCGAGTTTCCCACTCATAGGGTCCAAATGTACGACCCCCAGGGAAATACGAAAGAGAGGAGACTTGACCTGGACTTGATTGAGGAAAGAGGGGAGGATGCTGAGATAAGGCAGGCTTCCTACCAGCAGAGGACCGCAAGGTTTTACAATCAGAGGGTGAAACAGAGACCTATCGCAGTAGGAGACTTGGTTCTCAAGAAGACTTGGCAAAAGCCCAACAAACTCCATCCTAATTGGCACGGCCCCTACAGGGTCATCGATGAAGTTGTCCCTGGGACATATAGACTAGAAAACCTAGAAGGGGAACCTTTTTCCAACCCCTGGAACGCAGATCATTTGAAGAAATACTACCAGTAGTGTTGTAAGGTCTTGATAGACCATAGTTGTAATAGGAGTTGCTCCAACAGGACACTTTGGAAAATTAATGAGAAATATGATTCCCCTCACCCTATAGTTGTCAGTTCCAGTATGCGTGGAAACATCTACAAAAAACCATTAATTTGGTAAGTGGATCCCTCGGCTATAATGAGGACCAATGGAGGGGACGAACCCTCCACTGTTCTCAAGAAAGACGAGGGTAGACTTCATAAAAATCATTAATTTGGTTAGTTGAACCCTCGGCTATAATGAGGACCAATGGAGGGGACGACCCCCCCACTGTTCTCAAGAAAGACGAGGGTAGACTTCATAAAAATCATTAATTTGGTTAGATGAACCCTCGGCTATAATGAGGACCAGTGGAGGGGACGACCCCTCCCCTGTTCTCATTATAGCCGAGGGAAGACTACATAAAAACCATTAATTTGGTTAATTGAACCCTCGGCTAAAATGAGGACCAGTGGAGGGGGCGACCCCACCGCTGTTCTCAAGAAAGACGAGGGTAGGTTTTATTTAAAACCATTAAATTGTTTCATTGAACCCTCGGCTATAATGAGGCCAGATGAGGGGACGACCCCACATTGGTCCTCAAAAAAGACGAGGGAAGGGTTAGTAGCATCATCATCAACAAGGAGAAAACCATAAAAGAAGGAAATAAGGAAGACATCAATGGTGGAAGGAAGAGACGATGGTATTAATGTAAAGTGTCCAAGTGTTTTACAATACATAGAACAAAAATACAAAAATGAGGGTATGGGCCACAGACGGCCACCCTAAGGGGCGATATCAGAAGGCAGAGCCTCAACATCAACCAATGGGGTCTCTTCAGCAATCATGACTGGACGATCCTCAGACGTGCCGACCCCCTCAACATGAACTTGGGACCACTTGCGACAGGGCCTCAGTAATCAAGGGATCATCCAGCTGAACCACCTCAAGAGAAGGGCGGATGGACGATACTGTGTCGGAAAACTTTAGGACGACCCACCGACAGGCCGTCCTAATTCCCCTCTCAAGATATTCAAGGCCGAAGCCTTGGAATTCGTCAGAGACCTTGTAAGCCTCAACAGCATCAGCCTTGGCTTTCCGGACAGCTGCTTCAAGGTCAGTCTTGTGCTTGGCCTCCATATTGGTCAAGGCCTCCTCCTTGTCCTTGATCAACAAGTCCTTGGCCTTGATATCCTCGTCGTGCTGCTTCGTCAGTTGGTCCAAAAGCCTTGCGTGCTCAGCCCTAGCACTCTCTAACTCAGCCTTCGCAGTCGCCAAGTCAGCTTGCAGGTCGGCCTCATGTTGAATGGCCCTCTCAGCTTCGTGAAACTTTTGTTGATTCTCGGCCATCCACTTGGTGGCTGAAGTGAAGGCACAAACAGACTGCAAGAAAAAATGAACAAACATCAAGATGGGCCAAGGTAATAGTTAGTAAGAATAAAATTAAAAGGTCAAGGCCAATACCTGAGCAAGGGAGTGCAGACCATAGTCGTACACTTTGGCAGGGGGCATCTTCGCCAAGAACTCGAAGTTAGAGGACGACGGTGCAGAGAACATCGAGGCCTTGGCTGCCCTCAAGTTTGTGATCAGCGATGAGGGGTCGACCCTCAGATGGGCCAGATTTTGAGACCAGAAGGCCCCCATGCTCGACGAAGAGGTTGCCCCCTCAGAGGCCTCGACCCTGGCCCTTGTCTTAGGGTCAGGCCGATGCTCAACTGGAGCCTCAGGCTCCTTCCTTCTGTGGCTATCGGCTGTCGGCTCAACAACCATCGGCCCTAAGGCCCTCGTCTTCTTTGGAGCTTGCTGAGGCTCTTTCCCCTTCTTCTTTGACAAACCAGCGAGTAGGCTTGGAGCAGTCATTTCCCAGAGGTAATCTGACACACCTACAGGACGACCTGAAAAGGGTACCATGCATCAGAAAAATACAGAGATAAACAGGAAACACTTTAAAAAAGTAAAGAGTGGAAAACTTGCTGTATAACTCACATAGTTCCGTCAGAGGGCCGACCCTCAGACCAGCTTCTTTGAGGTACCGAGGGGTCATCAAATCTTCGAACTTTGGGATCTCACCCCCTCTCCCTCGTCCCCTCAGATACTCAACAACATCCCTTTCCTCCAGGCTAAGTCCGGGGTCTGACCTAGCTTTCATTGAGGGATTAGACCATTTGTTAGGGACCCTCGGACCATCGGCAGAAGGGGACGCCTCGGTGGACCACTCCCACGCCCCAGATATGAAGAAGAATCTCTTTTTCCAATCATGATTGGAAGTTTGAGCCACGTGGAGAAGTTTCTTCTCAGACCTTCTCGCCCCTAGATGATAGTATCCGGGCTGTTTAGATGAAGAGGTGATGTTGTAACAAGCCAAGAATACGTCAGACGAGGGCTCATCAGTGAAAGCATTTTTCCACAAGGAAATGTAACCCAGAATCGTCCTCCAAGAGTTGGGTGGAAGTTGAGAGGGGGAGACGCCCAGAGCCGACAGAATATCTACAATGGCAGGGTGGAAGGGAAGTCTGACACCTACCTTGAACATTTGCTCATAAACTGCAACCTCTCCCTCTTGACAGTAAAAAACCCTCTCAGTATCAGAGGGAACCCTCATAGTTACCCCAGAGGGCACTCCGTAAATATGCCTCCATATCAGAAGGTCTCTATCCCTAACGGAGGAGATAAAGGACGAGGCGTGGGAGGTGTCAACCTCATCATCTGTATCATCGTCCTCGTCCTCATCTCCTTCCCCCTCATCACCTGCAGGAGGACCCTGGGGAAAAGCCACTTGGAAGGCATTGGGGGATAGGGTTGTCACAGGGACAACCTCAGAGGGGATCGTACCTTCGGCCTCTCGGGGAGGGCTAAGGTCAGACGTGTCCCTTCTACCAGACGTTCCAGCACCAGTTGGCGAGGAAGCTCTCTCGTCCATTTCACTTGATTTGGGTGTCTCGTCTGGACGAGATGACGACCCACATGACTCAGAGGGTTCAGATGGTCTTATGGTGGCAAGAGGAACGGGAAATATGGGTCGTACCCAATTAGGGTCGATCCCTCGTCTCCTCTCTTCCTCTTCCTCTATTCGTCTGATCTCGGTAAATAGTTTCTCTCTCAAAGATGGGAATTCAGACTCTAAGTTGTAAAGCCTCCTAAGCATTAAAGGGAAGACCCTACACTTGGAGAAATTACACTAGACTTGGCTAATTCAACTACAAACACTTGGGGGATTGACCAGGTTTAACTTTTGGATTAAACCAAAGAACTAAAAAGTTTTTGTCAAGAACGTTCAAGAACTAACAACCGGAGAAGACACCGGAAAAGGCTATGGGGGAACTCTAAGAAAGTGCCGACCTACGACCCTAAAAAATACACAGAAATGAAGACAAAAGAAGGCGCGGGGAGAAAAAGGTTACCTGATGAGGAGAGAACAAGAGCGCTGCGAGGCCTGAAGGATTGAAGGCTGCAAATGGCGACTGGTTCTAGAGAGAGAGTAAACTTAGGCGCGAAGAAGAAGAAGCTGTGGAGAGAGAGAGTTTAAAAACTCTTAAATACCTTGGTAATAAATGGGCACATTTGCCAAGAAGGGTATAATCAGGGCACAGAGCCCCATGCAAGTGTGCATCCACCCTGCCTTGGGAACTTGAATAAGCAATGAGTACCTGCCCATGTGTCACTCACCTAACTGGTCATACACGCATCTCAATTTCAGCATTATCCCTCAGCCATCTCAATGACACCTATGGCTAAGGGCTGGGGGTGATTGATATACCCGTTTATATCCTTGGCCTGGCTGAGGATTATCTCCAAAAAGGATGACCCTACGAGGGGCCGACCCTTCACCAGGCTCCAGCTGGCCTCCACCAGGCCCAGACGACCCTACGAGTGGCCGACCCTTCCCCAGGCTCCAGACGACCCTACGAGGGTACGACCCTCCACCAGGCTCCGGACGACACTACGAGGGGCCAACCCTCCACCAGGCTCCGGACGACACTACAAGGGTACGACAGTACGAGGCCAGAATTAAGCCAGACTCACTACCGTAAGGGACTTTGCCCTCGGCCTCGTCTCATAGGCCGAGGGTGTCATCATCACAGCGCGTGGTTTGGGAGACGCGTGGAACAGTGCGCGTGAGGCTCCCATGGCACATGGCAGACCGTTATAACCAAATCACACCCTCACGTGAGGGAATATTATGTCATCATTGGGCATCTACAGGTGTCAACAGGGGGTTGGCTAGATCATCATTCACATGCACCATGCATACTTGGGGGGTACACTACACCCCCCAAGACCTATATATACTTGTCACCTACAACCCTACAGGGGATCAGCTTATTGCAACCCTAGCTAAAACTCTTCTTGTACTCACAGTAGAGAGAGAGAGAGTGAGCTTATGGGCATTGTATCCAAGGCCATTAGTGCCCATACTTAGTGGATCACACACTCACAGTGGATGTAGGCCTAATTGGCTGAACCACTATACATCATTGTCTTATTTCCTCTTATACTCATCCCCTTCTACACACTTACATACTTATATACTTGCATCTCTATGGCTGCCATAGCTACTACTGTTTGAGCTCATTATCACTTATCCGGTGGTGCTAAATCTCAGCATCATCAATCGGCAACCCCCCATTTTTGGAAATTTCCTCCTTTCCTCTTTTGTCAAATCAGAAAAGTCAATAAAAATAAATTGATATTCGCAAAAGGATTTCAAGAATCCTGTTTTCTCATTACAAGATTTCCCTTTTTAATAAAACAATTTTCCTTCGAAAAATTCCAAAAATATTCATTTTTATGGTCTCAGCAGCAAAGTAAAAAAGCGCATATGCATGCATTCATTCATCATAAATAAAAGAAGATAGCAAAAAAAAACTACATTGCATTGCATATATATGTTTTCAGTGTTACATCATTTTGCAGGAAATAAAGAAAAAGCCAAAAACAACGGAACTCAGCCCGAACCCACATTTCACTCCCTCTCTCTCTCTCTCTCAAGAGCTTCCACCCCTGCGACGCGCTCTCTTCCCCCTACGGCGAGACGATGCGCCCCCACTACCCGAGCCAGAGTCTTCCCCGGACGAGGCTGATGGCACCAAGCAATAAGGAATAGGGTCAGCATCCCGAATGTGGGCAGTCGCCGATGATATCCAATCCCTGATGTCTCTTAGCCAAGTGGTCGACACCCGGATTTGCTGCAGGAAAAGGCAGAATTAGTATCAAGCAAAATAAATAAAAAAAGAGAGAAAAAGGACCAAAAGGTTTACCGCAGGACGAAGGATCTCCTCTGTCAAGCCCAGCTCCTCTGGATCCATCGCAAGGGGACGGTGCAGCATCAGCACTATCCCGCCATCAGCCCGCCGGATGTTGTACGAAGGAGTGTGCAGTCGAACAAAAGGGACCTCCGAGGTCTCCGCCGCCGCAGGTACCGACAGACCACCACCACTGTGGGAAGACCCCACCCCCGACTCGAACCAGCAGGAAGGAAAGGCAAAGCATCATGTATACTGGGCGCCATTAACCAGCTCGTCACAAAATCCATATAGTCATACGGCGCGACCGTATCAGTGTATAAAGCATAAGACTCGCCGATCATCGCCGCGATCCTCTCATCCTCCAACAACTGTCGCTCCCGCCTCATAGACATAGGAGGCTGTGCGGGAGGCACCACCACCTCCTCCTCAGTAATCTGACGGATCACCCTCTCCCCGAGGTACCAGGAATGGCCAAACTTATGCGCCAACAAACGCCTCATCTGCGCGTTCGCCCCAGTCACCCCCGTATCCTGAATAGCGATCCCCCAAGGATAAAAAGTCACCTGAAAATCCACAAGGCAGACATAAGTCAATACAAAATCAGAAGGTGTAAAAATTAAGACTGAAATGGAAAGAGTCTTACCTGACCACTGGTCAGGTCATTCAAGACCTGACGCACCGCCTCCAGGGGAAAAAATCCTTTCGATTGCCGGTTGGCCTTACGCCATCAGTACAGTCGGCAAAAGTCCCCAACAGTGTCGTTCTTTAAAGCGATCAGCGGGGTGTTACACCCAGTCACCTCATAGAATCACGTCTGAATTCACAAAAAGCGACGCATAAAGAAAATGCGAATGCATGAAAGGAAAATGCGAATGCATGAAAGGAAAATGCGCAAAGTAAAGAATACCTCAAGGAGATATGTGGCTCCAGTAAAAGTCTATCAGTAGCACCGACTGAATGCATCCAAAGAAGAGTAAAGGGTCGCCAGGGTCAGACTCCCCCAATCATAGAAAGGGATGTTCGAAAACATCCTCAAGTACGACAGAAACCACAAATGGACGACGTCACCGCCGCTCGAAGCCACCATGAAACCTCCCAGCACCAACAAGATAAATAATTGGGCCATCTGCCTGACTTACAGCCCATCCTCCACATCAACCACCCTGTTCAGCAAAACATCCTTCAGCAAGGACAGCCAGATAAAATCCCCAGAGACTATCCTCATCACATCACCGAGTGCCGCATACACCGCCTCCGGCCTCACCCGCAAAGAGCGATCCACCTCTATCTTCTCCCCATCACAATTCATCCCCAGCAGTTGCTGCACATCTATGGGAGTCACCGTCATCTCCCCGAAGCCAAAATGAAAAGTGTGGGTAGTGTCCCACCACCTCTCCCCCAAGGCACACAAAACGGCTGTCGAACGAGGCGTCTCATCCAGCGCAGCCACCAACCTCCCAAAACCCGCTGAAGATACCATCCAGCACACCACGGGTGGAAGATGCTCCCAAACATCCCTAAGCCCCGTCATCCCGCGAACACGCATGTTCTTCAAGGAAATATCTGACTGGCAAAAGGAAAAATTCAGTCAAAGGTCAAAGAAAAAGGGAACAATCACCCAAAAAGGAAAGAATGCCAAAGGTCAGGTTACTTACATAACCTCCGGGAATCACTCTCGAAGAGCGATGACGCGATGGCTCCCGTCCCGCAGCAAGGTCCGCTCATCCGCAACCGGCTCGAATGCATCGAAGGCATTATCGTTCCCCAAAGCAAGGGGCACCCTGTCCCTCCAATCCACATTCGCCCAGTCATCAATGGCCACCCATTCTCGATGGACAGCGGTACTCACAAAAGCGGCCATTTCTTGAAGATCAGAGCGTTAAAACAATTCGCAGAGAGAAATCGCGGAAAGAGAGAAGGCAAGAAGCTGTGAAAAATGAAGGGGATTCGCCCCTTTATATAGGAGGCCCAACGCCATGCCGATCGGCACTTAACCCTGCCATACCGATTGGCACTGTCTCCTCACCTTCCCGAGGCAGCCCAAAAGTCCGTACCACTGTCGAATGGCACCTCTCAGTCTATGCCGACCGGCACCCCCCTTAAAATTTCGTACAAAAATTCCCAAAAAATACTAGGAAGCCTCGAAAAATCCTCGAAAAATTCCTAAAAATCCCAGGAAGGATTTAGAACGTTTTCATCAAGAAAATTTCACACTCCTTCAAGCGACACACCGTTTTCCCCAACGGAGCCCTCAAAATCCAAGAAAATGACCTCTCGGGCAAGGCGCCCAGACCACATAATCACCCCCTCATCGAACTTTACAAAAGGCCTCCCCGGCCATCGGCTACCCGGTGCGATACATTATCACATGGTATTTTTCCCAGCGGAAATCAAAAGAACCACTCGCCCCGAGCGATCTCTCCCAAGGGGCAATCCAAATTTCCCCCAGCTCATTCATCGTTCCCCAGCGGAACCTCAAATCCAATGCTTATCCCCCAAACGGAACCCCCCTTCCCTAGCGGAATCCTCAAAAGTTATGTGAAAACTCCTCCCGGCAAGGCTGCGGAAAATCCCTAAAGGATCACATGATTAATTCCCCAACGGAATTCTCTTACAACATCCAAAATAGGTTGTTCCCCCCTGCGAGGTCTCTTAAAAAGCTTCCCCTAGCTATTAGCTCCCCAGCCCAAATAGGAATCATAAGGCTATTCCTCCAACAGAATCAGAATACAATCTTTATCCACTCTTGGGTCAGAATTGACCCCGGTCTTGGATTGTCACCTCAGTTAGGTCAGAATTGACCTCGGTCCTTGGTCGTCACCACTCTTGGGTCAGAATTAGCCCCGGTCTTGGATCGTCACCTCATTTAGGTCAGAATTGACCTTGGTGCTCGTTCGTCACCACTTTTGGGTCAGAATTGACCCCGGTCTTAGATCGTCACCTCATTTGGGTCAGAATTGACCTCGGTCCTCGGTCGTCACCACTCTTGGGTCAGAATTGACCCCCGTCTTGGATCGTTACCTTAGTTAGGTCAGAATTGACCTCGGTCCTCGGTCGTCACCACTCTTGGGTCATAATTGACCCCGGTCTTGGATCGTCACCTCAGTTAGGTCAGAATTGACCTCGGTCCTCGGTCATCACCACTCTTGGGTCAGAATTGACCCCGGTCTTGGATCGTCACCTCAGTTAGGTCAGAATTACCTTGGTCCTCGATCATCACCACTCTTGGGTCAGAATTGACCCCGGTCTTGGATCGTCACCTCAGTTAGGTCAGAATTGACCTTGTTGTCACCACTCTTGGGTCAGAATTGACCCCGATCTTGGATTGTCACCTAAATCAGGTCGAAATCGACCTCAATTCTCGGTCATCACCACTCTTTGGTCAGAACTGACCTCGACCCTCTGAATTGGTCATCCTCATTTCCTTAGGTCCTCAAAACCGACCTCGACCCGCTGAATTGGTCACCCTCACTTCCTTAAGCCCATAGATTTGGCTTTGATCCACATAATTGATCATCCCCAGCATACTTCTTAGGTCATCGGAATCGACCTCGACCCTCTGAATCGGTCATACTCCCTCAAAGGCATCATGCGGTGTCTAATCGACGGCTATCATTTGTTCCAAACTCACCCATCGAGGGGCTCTGTAGACACCTCACTCTGTTACCCCCTAACTCTCCTTAGGTCCCTAGTACCTCCACTCATCATCGCAAACCCAGGTCACGTCCCGAGTACTGACCTGGAAGCCATCGGGCACCCCCCGACTCCATTTGATCTAAGAGTCAAACTCCTTGTCTTGACCGAGACTCAATGAATCTTCGAAGGGCACTGAATACCCTTTCCAACGGTCCGCCCCGTGCGCGATTCCGACTTACCATGAAGACGAATGCGCCGTTTGCGTCCGAAACCTGACCTAGAGGCCACCGGGCGCTCCCGGGCTCTATTTGACCTAAGTCAACTCTTTAGCTTAACCAAGGCTGAATGAATCTACGAAGGTCACTGAATACCCTTTCCAATGGTCCATCCCGTGCGCAATTCTGACTTTCCATGCAGACGAACGATCCGTTTGACTCCGGGAAGCCACCTAGCGCTTCCCGGGCCCGATTGACCAAAGTCAACTCTCCAAACCGGGTCAAACCTTTTGGAATGTCAAAGTACATCTCCTAACCTTTCCAATGGTCTACCCCGTGCGTGATTCGGACTTACCATGCGGATGAACGATCCATTTGCGTCCGAACGATTCCCCGTCCAGCGGACCGACAAACTCTTTCGAGACACATTTGACCCAAAGTCAACTCCCGAACTCGGGAGCAGTCCAAAGGAATTTCGAAGGTCTCTGAATGACCTTTCCAACGGTATTCCCCGTGCGCAATTCTGACCAAAAGTTTGCCCTCAGCGGCCAATTTTTTGAAAAAGCCTGAGGCGCACTGCCAAATGGCAGGTCCTAGACCCTGCCTATCGACACCTGCCGATAAGCAATGCCATGACAGGGCCGATCGGCAGTCCCCTGGGCCTATAAAAGTAGGCCTTGGCCTCATTTGTAAGGAGAGCCCAGATCTGATAGAAATCTCTCTGAACGAATCCCAGAAACCTCTCTCGAAGGCAGCGTAATTTCAACTTCCAAACCCCTTTTTCACTTCCACTTTTCATCATCCCTTTCATCAAACTTGATGAATTAACCACTCTCTATCGCCACCCAAGCTCAAGGGCTGATCCCCAATGTTCAAGATCAAGCTCAAGGTCTCCAAGAAGGTCCAACTTTCTCAAACTCTCTCCTAAATTCTCTTAAATTTGCAATAACTTGTTTTCTTACTTAGCACTTTTATTATCTCATCCCACACATCATAAATATAATTTTTATCTAGTATTATTGCACATCTCCTATTTTCATATAAATAAAAAAACCCAAAAAACAAGAAAAAGAGGGTTTGCTCATAAATTCCAAGTAGGGATTCTCACACCTTTTTCACACTTTTCTCACAACTAAAACACTTTTTACACACACACACACACACACACTTACAAATAAGAGATTTCTTCATTTGGATTTATGGGTTAAACCCCACCCTCGTTCGTATGCGAACTACATGGACTTTGATGCCTTTATAGGCTACGTAGGCGTCTCGAGGTAAAGCCCGAGGCTCAAGTCCTTTTTCTCACTTTTTCTCTCATTTTTTATCTTCTCTAAATCCATTTTTCTTATATTCTATATACTTGCTCTTAATGACGTATTGCCCCATATGCGTTATCATTCGATTTATAATGATCAACGTAGGGGTAATCGCAAAAATCCTATTTTCTACATTAATCTCACATTCCCATGGATGATTCTCTTTATCTTTTCCATGATACAAGTCGAGGATTCCTACCTCCATTATATATATACACATGCACACATATCACGGGGGGAAATATAAGGGAAAATAGCAAATATCCATGAGAGACCGAAAGGGCGGAATGGGTGCCTAACACCTTTCCATTTCATAACTAAGCCTCCGAACCCTTTCCGAATCATTTTGGTTTCTCACGCACCAGTATGTCTTTGGAAGCCATCCTTCGGGGTGACTTCCCCTTTTTCTTTTGTCTGTTTTGAGTAAAATATACTGGCGACTCTGAATCTCTCTACATTTTTCACACCTCACAAAATCGACGCCGGCCGAAGCGCTCTCCCGAGAGAGGGGACGCGCGGGACCCGAAGGATCCCTTCCTCCCTCCGTGGACGGGGATCGGGGGATGACCATAGTGGCAACTCTGCTGGGGACTTATTTATTTTGAAGGCTTGACTCTATTTACATGGATGCTATATTTGTTTATTTCCCCCCTATATCTGCATGTTCCCCTTTCTCACATGTATATCCCATGCTTATGCTTATATTCACACACTTGTAGAAATTTCTCCATGTACACTTCACACCCCGTGCACCTAGGATCACATGTGTATCCCCATGTTGCACTCATCATCCATCCATACTTGGTGTACCTTTTTGGGTACTTGTACTTGGCTCCCTCTTTTTGCATAATCAAGAAAGGCATTCTCATCATAAGATACTAATAAGAGAATCATTCACGATTCACACGATATCACCAAAGAGCATTGATATTGACCAAATTTTACCCAGTAACTGGAGGGTCACTTCGTGATGGGCGCTGGTCCGGCAGGTCGCAGTTAGCCTAAGCGATATGACTCTCACCTTCCATTGTCCAAGTACCTTCGACGTATTTCGAACGGTTCCCACGCATCGTACTGCTTGACTGAAGTCATACGGGAGGTATATCACAGGGAATTCGTTCACGTACGCCGAGTATATCAAATTTTCTCTCACACGTACCGTCTCCACGAGGTATATGGTGAGACGATTCACGTACACTCAGGTATATTAAATGACATTACAAAGTTTCTAGCTCTCTACTAGCAAATGACAAGGGGAAGGGCGTTGAAAACCTTCCTATGCCAGAAATGACCCTCGAGGAGAGTAAGATCCTCGATCAACTGAAGAAAACTCAAGCTAACATCACCCTATGGGGACTTTTCATGTCTTCCCACCTGCACATAAATGCTTTAATCAAGTTTCTCACTGGACCTATAGTTCCTCCTTATACTACACCAGAAGAAGCGATAAATTTGGTCGAATCCTTGACCTCCACCTGAATGCTGTCCTTTTCTGAAGAAGAAATACCCAAAATTGGGCCGAATCACAACTATGCACTCAACATCTCCGTCGAAATTATGAGGAAGGTGGTACCACTTTCTCTCGTTGATAACGGATCCGCTTTAAATGTCTGCCCACTGAGAACCTTCAAATGTCTAGGTCTGAAAAAAAGTGACCTCGCTCCAACCTCCGCTGCCATGCGTGCCTACGATAATACCCGTCGGGAGGTGATGGGATCCATAAAACTTACAATAGGGGTTGGAACTATAAACTCTGTCGTCGAGTTCCAAGTCATTGATATCCCAGCCTGTTTCAACCTGTTGCTCGGACGACCCTGGCTCCACCGTATAAAGGGTGTCTCTTCCTCATTCCATCAGAAATTTAAGTTCTTTGCCGATGGGTGAGTCATCACCATCTTGGGTGATGACGGTAGCGCCGAGGGTGCAAACACCAGCAGTCTAATTCTTGAGATACAACATGGGTCAAATGATATGCTCCTATCAAGATTCTGAGTTGAGCCATCCCTACTCCCGGCAGGGGACGATTTTAAAGAAAAGGTTTGTCCAGAATACGACCCTCATGGCAATGTCAATGTGATTCAGATGTTCGGAAACATGCACTTCATGGCCGAACTGGGGCTAAGACAAAGGCAGCAGGGGATACTTGATCCCATCAAACTGAAGAAAGCTTTCCTTCCTTGCGGCTTGGGATATCAACCATCAGAACCAGAGCTCAGAATGATCCGCCAAACTCGATCAAAGAGAAGGTTAGACTGCATCCGAACTATCTCAGGAGACTCCTTAAATGGACGATTTATCAAAGAGGGCGAAGACTTCCCCTTTTTCGGCTTTCCAGAACCGTGGTACAACCGCACAGACAAGAAGATAAAGCCTGGAATGGAGATCTTTTTCCAAGATAGCTACCCATGGGCCGAGACTTTCCTACACTGCGTACAACCACTTATCAAAGATACTGAAGATACTGAAGAAAGTAGCTCCGAAGATTCCTTCAACCTGCAGACACTGGGGCTGGCTCTCTGCATGGTTCATTCAGGCACTACATCACTGGAATCCTCTCGTCTGATCAAAGCTGCTGATACACCTCTCCTGAACTGGCATGCTGCGCCAGTTCTACCTCTTGAAGTCTCCCCTAACCCCAATGTCTCCCCTATTTCTTCTACTGTTGTCCATCTTTGCTCAAATGTAATCGAGACCTCTTTTGATGAGGTCCTCAATTCTATTTTTCCTATCAATGAAATAAACGAAGATTTTGAGTATCTTGCTGTGCCTTACATTAATTGTGTAGATTCTAATCAAACTATTAATGATGATGATTTTGCAAATGAATAATTCTTAACTGATTTAAATAAGGTTAATAACAAACAACATAATTGCGATCAAGTTAATAAAGAAGAGACTGTTGTTATCAATCTCGGTTCTAGTAGCCAACTGCGCGAGATTAGGATAGGGGCCACCCTTGACGAGCGTGAGCGCGCACAACTCGAAGAATTGCTGAAAGAGTTCGTGGATGTCTTCGCATCGTCCTACGACGACATGCCCGGTATTGACCCCGAAATAGCTCAGCACGAGATCCCCACTCTCCTAGATGCCAAGCCAGTTAAACAAAAATTAAGAAAACTCCGCACCGAATGGTCGCTTAAGGTCAAAGAAGAGGTGATCAAACAGTTGAACGTGGGTTTCATTCGAGTAATCGAATATCCCACATGGCTAGCCAACATTGTACCTGTACCAAAAGCAGGAGCAAAGGTTCGAATGTGTGTGGATTACCGAGATTTAAATAAAGCCTCTCCAAAGGATGATTATCCGCTACCCAACATGATCGTGGACAACACATCCAGTCATGCTCTCAAGTCATTCATTGACGAATTTATTGGATATAACCAAATCAAGATGCACCCGGACCACCAAGAGAAAACCGCATTCACCACCCCATGTGTGATAAGTTTGACACCAGTGGAATGAGCCCCACAAGAACCTTCATACACTTTTTTGATAAATCTTCAACTTTCATTGGATTCACATAAAGATGAAGGAGATCATTAGTCGCCTTTTGTATAAAAATCCTTTGTCTAACACATATCTCGCTGCTTTATATCGAAGATTCTTGGCCTCTTTAGGATCAGCTGGAAGGTTTCCATCTTCAATATAAGCTTTGATGGGATCCATCCAGGAAGGTCTTAGATTTACAACAATGAAACTAACCATCAGGTCCTCATCAATACTTCGATTAGCCAAGAGCTTAATTGTGATTGTTCTTCTGAGCTCAATTCTTATTACTGATGCTAGCCGAGAAAGTGCATCAACTCGGGCGTTTGCTATTCTTGGGATCCTGTTCATTTGGACGACAGGGAACTTTATTATAACCATCATGGACTTAGCAAGATACCTGATAATCAATTATCCTTGGACTCCATACAAATTTAGCACTTGGCTAACGGCCAATTATGAATCACTACGCGCCACTACTTGTTCGACCCCTAATGAATGAGCTAAATTCAGCCTAATGACCAAGGCTTCATATTCTGCCTCATTTTTTGATGCTTTGAACTAAAACCTGAGAGCATACTTAATATCAATATCATCAGGAGTGTTAAGTATTATAATTGCTTCGCATCCAGTTGCACATGAGATCCATCCATGTACAAATTCCATAACTGAACATCATTGTTAAAACTTTTTGTTGTTAATGATCCTGTCAGAATATCTTCTTACTCTCCTCTGTATATTTCGGGGCCATTTCCTGAGTTCGGGAAGACTCAGGTTGATCGACATCCATATTAACTTGCTTTTGAGCTGAGCTCTCTTTTTTCGAAGTCTGCTCGACAGATAAATTTTTTTAGTCGGGAAGCTCCGAATAAGTAAATTAAGTAATAAAATCTGCCAAATCTTGGCCTTTCAACGAAGATCTTAGTTCATAGACAATGTCATACTCTCCTAATTCTACCGCCAAGTGCATCAATCTTCTTAACTTCTCATGTTTATAGAGTGCTCGTCGAAGAGGCAGATCAGTATACACAACTATGGTGTGCGCTTCGAAATAAGGTTTTATATGTTTAAAAGCCTCAATAAGTGCTTGGGCTAATTTTTCCAAACGTGGGTACCTAATTTCAGCTCCTCTTAATGCTTTACTGGTATAGTAGACTGGTTTTTGGATTCCATTATATTGTATGACCAAGGCCGAGCTTAATACTGACTCAGAAATAACTAAGTATAAGTACTATTTCTCTCCTAAAACTGGTTGGGAGAGCAATGGTGGTGATCCCAGGTACTTTGTTTTAACTCCTGGACTCCTTTTTCACATTCTCCATTCCACTCAAAAGTTTTTCTCAACACCTTCAAAAATGGTAAGCACCTATCTATTACTTGAGAACAAAATCTATTTAAGGCTGCCACTCTTTCAGTGAGCCTCTGTACTTCTTTCTTGTAGGTCGATGACTTCATTTTAATTAAAGCTTTTATCTTTGTTGGATTAGCCCCAATTCCCCTTTGATTAACTATAAAGCCTATGAACATCGCTTCTTGTACTCCAAACACGCACTTGGTCGGATTCAACTTCATCTAATGCTTTTTCAGTTGATCAAAAGTCTGACCGAGGTCAGTGATATGATCTAAAGCTTTTTTACTCTTCGTCAACATATCATCCACATAAACCTCCATGCTCTTGCCTATCTGCTCTTTAAAAATCGTTGATACATTGCACCTGTATTTTTTAGCCCAAAAGACATTACATTGTTGTAATAAGTTCCTCGGTTAGTGATATAGGTTATACTATCCCGGTCTTCAGGTTTTATCTTTATCTGATTATACCAAGAATAGGTATCTATGAAGCTTAAAAGCTCATGTCCCGACATAGCATCCACCAACTGACCAATTTTAGGCAAAGGGAAATGGTTTTTAGGGCAGACTTTATAAATTAGTTAAATCCACGCACATCCTCCATTTATCATTATTCTTTTTGGCCATTACAACGTTAGCCAACCAGGCTGGGAAATTCACATTTTCAAAAAATCGGGCTTTTTGAAGCTTCTCCACCTCTTCCTGAATAACTTGATTCTTCTCGAGACAAAAAACCCTATGCCTTTGCTTGATCGGCTTGGCATCTTTATTATTATTGAGCTCATGATAGAGAATATTGGGATCTATCCCAGGCATATCCTCATGGCTCCAAGAAAATATATATCTCCGTTGCCTTAGGAACATAATCAATTCATGTTTAAGGACAAGATCCAGTGTTGAGCCGATCTGCGTAGTTCTTTCTGGCTTATCGTCGTCCAGAAGGATGCTTTCAGTAGCTTCCACAATCTGTCCCTTGACTAACTCTGTTTCATCTCGTGGATCTAAGATGTCAACTTCAGATTCACCATTAGCCTCAGTAGTATCCACCTGATAAGTTATAGTCTTCTTATTCAATTCAATCAAGTCCCCTTGCTAGACTGAGGAGTGGTAACACCCTCTGACCACCTTTTGGTCGCCTTTTATAACACCTACCCCAAAATGAGTTATAAACTTCAAGCATTGATGGACTGTTGATGGAATGGCTTCAAACTTCTTCAACCCTACCGTGCCGAGGATCACATTATAGACAGATTGAATGTTATTATCCATCACGAAGAAGCGTATTTTCTCTGTATGACTTACTAGATAGGTTCCGAACAACACTTCTAGCTTGATTGTCCCCCAAAAGTAAAAAATTTCACCAGAAAAGCCTATTAATGGCTTGTGATAGGGTTTCAGTTGGCTGAGCTTCAAGTCCAAACTCTGAAAGCAAAGATAAAACATAATATCGGCTGGACTCCCATTATTAATCAAAACTCTAGCAATGATAATATCCCGGATTCTGAATTTGACAACCAATGGGTCATCATAGGGATAAAGTACCCCAAAGTGATCATTTTTAGAGAAGCCAATCACCAGTTTGTCTTTATTGACCTTCCTCGGCCAATCATCTTAGTTCAGATTAATTCTCTGTATATAGGAGCAATTCTGGGCTTTATTCAAGTAAGCTTTCCTTTTGACAGTGTGATTACCTTCTCCTTCATCGCCATCTGTAATTATATGACAATCAAATGAACCAAAACTGACCATAGCTACCTCCCATTCTGGTTGTTTGGGCTTCTTCGACAGGTTCGAATCATCTTCATAATCATCTCTGTGATTTCTCTTCTTGTCATATCTAGACTTACATAGAGAAATTGACCTTTTTCCAGGATTTTTGTTATCATGTCGATCAACAAATTTATGGAGTTTTCCTTGACGGATGAGGGATTCCATCTTATTTTGCAAAGCGACACAGTTATCTATTATATGACCACGATCCTTATGGAATTCATAATATATAGATCTATCCCTCTTGTTAGGGGGTACCCACAATTCTCAGGCCATCACAAGTCTTTATTGTGCTTGATTTCCTCTAGGATATGGTGAATACTAACACTTAATGGAGTATATATTCCATATTTTTTTAATTTGTCCTCTTTCTTCGACTTCTGATCCTTCTGGTCTTTTTACTCCTTCTTCTTCATGGATGGACTCTATTTTGTGGCCATCGCTTCCTCGACATTCATTATTTTTGCTGCTTTCGTCGTGAGTTCAACCATAGTTTTGGGAGGATCTTTTGCCATAGTATAATATAGTTTTTCTGAAAGCAAGCCACTCATAAGAGCAGTGATAGTTATTTTCTCCTTATAATCAATCACCTCTAATTTTTCATTGTTAAAATGTGTAATGTACTCCCTGACATTTTTTCACACTTACTGCCTTACACTCAAAATATTATCTACTCTTTTCACTGGCTTAGTTCCGAAATAGAGGTTGCTAATGAATATCTCGGTAAGCTGATTGTAGTTGGTAATTTATCCTCGAGGCAGGTTATTATACTATATTTGGGTTGAACCCGTAATGGTACTTGAAAATGCTCTGCACCTCATCTCATCAGGAACTGAATAGATATCATCTGCATCGTGATATTGTTCGATATGAAGAACTGGATCAATTTTACCATCATATTTGGGAGTAACCACAGAAGCTTTAAATTTAGATAGAGTAGGAAAATCCATAATTACCTAAATAAAAGGGGATCCTATAACAAAACTCTGCTGCAAAGGATTCTTTTCTTTCTCCATTTCTTCCAACTGATCTTCCAACCTCTAATTTGATCCTTTCCATGATGGATTGCCTGCCTCAGATCTATGCGAAGCACCGTGGCTGTTCTGAATATGTGTCTGCACTAAACTCTCCTCCTAAGAGGTCTGCTCGGCGTGTACAGATCGTCGGACGCTTGATCTTGATCTGACTGAAGCCTCATGTTGGTTGGCTGGATGTTGAGTATTCCTGGATAACGCCTTATGAGGGTTTTTATTTGCTTGGGGTCCCAGACGATCAAAGGGCGAAGCTCTGCTTAGCCTTTCCAAGACACTTGGCTATTTAGGAGAAAAAGAATGGATATCATAGGGTTCTGTGGACCTGAGTGATGAACTTGCTCCTGGACCATAAGAATTAACTTGTGAAGTTCTGGAGTAACTATGACTGCTGGATCTTGGAGGTGGAGGCGGCATTTCTCTCAGTGGTGATAAAATTGCCTGTTGTCTGGATAAGGCTGGAGATCTGGCTTGAATATACTGGGCCAGTTGCCTCACCATTTCCTGCATGGCCTCTTGTCATCTGGAAATACTAGCAAGGATTCCAGTTAGGTCTATCGCCATAGGTTGAGCAGATGGAATAGGCGGGTTGCGTTCATTTTTGCTACTGGACTCAGGGTCATGCATATGAGAGTGAGAACGACAATTAGAAACACGTTTCAACAGACGGCGTCAATCTGTTGATGTAAAAAACTAGACTTGATCTAATTTTATAATAATGACGCGACTTAATATTTGTCTCAAAAGTGCGTATTTATCTAGGCTCAAGTGCAAGCCTTGTCGCTCAAGTAATAACCCGGTAAGTAGGGATCGTCTCCACAGGGATCAAAATTGCCAAACAATAACAAGAAAAATTACCAAACCTTGAAATGATTTCTTGAAAGAAATAAAAAGATGATTGATTTTTTTGGGAAAATTTCTAAAAATTTACTTATGAAAAACAATTGGAAATTAACAGCAAAATTCGGGTTTAACAATTTAGAGAAAATTAGGGTAGGGTACAATCCCTCAATCCTTAACAAATTATTCTTTAGAATATTAAAATTATAAATCAAAATTCTTGATTAAATCCAGTCCTTATCATCACTAAGCATTACATATATGAGGTTCAAGACCGCATCATATGAAATCAAAGATCAATATAAGGCGGTGAACGACAAATTATACATACAAAGCATTCTTAAACATCCCAAGTACCTAGGGCAAGAGAGATTAAAAGATATGACAATGCATATATGATTTTCATTCACGATTCAACCAACATTTTCATTTATTTTCTAATTTTCCATACGAATAATTTGTATTAGGATTGAGTTCATGTACCCCAACCCTTGAGAAATTAGCTACTCATGATTTGGTTGAAAAATAAATTCACATATGAAACTATGAAATTGCAGAACATTGTAAGAAATTTGCAGAAATTAAACAAAAGAGAATAGAATGATATTACTTGAATTCAGCACAAAAACGGAATTGAGATTCAGAATACAACTAGGGTTCATGCAAATCTCGAAGGAAATGGAAATTTGATCTAAAAACTCTCTCTAAAATTTATAACCCTAGCCTCTCTCTAGCCTCCTCTTCAAATGATGTAGGTCATGGGCTTTTATAGCACAAAATCTCGAAATTGACAACCAATAGTGCTTGTGGAACAAGTTTTCCAAGAGTTGCACTGCATTAAATGCATAATTAATGACAGAAATCCGCACATCTAGACTCTTCATTATTCCGCAACTTCAAAACATCGTAACTTCTTCACCGTAGCTCGGATTGAGGTGCCGTTTTTTCCAGTATTCTTGTAATTTAGAGCTCTTCAACTTTCTAGTTGGCCCCACCTCCGGACTAAGGCTGAAAAATTACAAAAATGCCCTTCAACCCTCCATTTCTTGGTTTCTTTCATTGTTTTGAGTTCTCCTTCGCACTAACTTGCGTGAAATACCTGTAAAACACATGAGAAATACACAAAACACGAAATACTTGCCAAAATGGGTTAGTAGCATAAATAAGAGACAAATCCAAGATATTTACACTACACGGGATCATAAAAATACTGAAATTAAGGGGATAAATGCGAAGAATATGTGCCTAAACAAATAACAGATAAAATATGTAATTATAATGGTAAATAAAAAGAGAGAGTTTTTAAAGTGGTTCATCTATGTAAAAAAGCCTACGTCCACTATTATTTTATTGATTTAAGAGGTTTTAGAAATCTAGGTACTCTTGTATCTACGAATATCCCAAAATCCATTCGACCATGGCCTTGATGAAAGGGATACAACATATTTATAGTGACCCGGAGGTTAAGGGGCAGAATGTTAAGGGATGGAATGCTTTTATGCCATTAAGAATTTACATCCTTACATAATGAATGTGACGATTAGTTGTATAATCCATGTGTAGTATGACCCTTGGTATGATGACGCTTCATTGGTCTTGTTGGTTGGCCTTCTTTGTATTGATCGACATATTTATTATCCGCTGACTAGGATTTTGGCCATGTAGGAGAACACGTGTTCACTTCTGATTAGTCCACGCGGGTGAATAATTTTTGGCATTAACAATCGTTTCATAAAATTAGTCCTTATAAATATAGAGTGCCAAAAATACACCTTATTTATGTGTGTGTATATGTATATATATATATCCTCACAGTTTTTTTCTCTTCTCTCTGAAAACAAATATTATATCCTTTCGTCCTTGACATGCATCATCACCTTTTTATCTCTCTCTCTCTCTCTCTCTCTCACATACACACACACACAAAAAAAAACATACACATGTCCTCGCCTATATGATGATACATATATATGAACTAGATGGGCATGAATCAATCATAATACAAACAACATGAGCTAATTAAATGTATTATTATAAACTATAATCAAAAGTCACAAAACTTTTTCTAACTATATATATATACACACACACACACACACACACACACACACACACACACACGTTGGTGTCAAAAAATGAACTTTGTCCAGTTTTAGAGTCACAGATAAAATATAGAATTGTAATGAAATTATTAAAAGAGTGACACAAGGTTTTAAAGTGGTTGAGCTATATAAGAAGCCCTATGTCCATTGTTATGGTATTGATTTCAGATATTACAGAAAGCTTGGTATCCTTGTAAGTAAGATTATTCTAGGATCTGTTCTCTCTTGCCTTTGCCGAAAGGGATACAATGTATTTATAGTAACCCGGAGGTCAAGGGTTGTAATGATAAGGGATGGAATGCCTTTATACATTTAAGCATTTATACCCGTACATAATGAATGTGACGGTTGATTGTGCTAACCGCATGTGATATGACTCTTGGTTTGGTGACACTTAATTGGTATTGATGCTCAGCATTCTTCATGTTGGTCGGCATACCTGTCGAACCACTATTTATTGACTAGGACTTCGGTCATGTAAGAAGACAAATGTTCACTTTTAATTGGTCCACGTAGGTGGATAAATTTTGATATCAATGAAGCCCCCAATACTTTACTCTTGATATTTTTTGCTGACGGGATGGAGTTTATTTTCGTTAGAATTGGTTGACATTTGTCGATGTGTGGGACTTGTAAAATTTTTCCATACTTTGATTTTGCAATGGCATATTTGTAATAATTTGAAAATTAGTGAATTGTCAAAGGGTAAATGGGTGTTCAACACCTTTTGTACTGCGAAGCCGTCAGAATCTCAATTGTTGGTATAAAGTAATCATTTCTTGAACGAGTTCTCAGGTAAGCTATAAAAGGTGAGATTTTAATGAATTTTTTCCCCAAATCCTTTCAAACTTTTGAAGTCTACTTATTTCCCGAGTTCTCTATTTCTAAGCTTCATTTATGTTCCTTCTTCACTTCAGTCTCCATTTTTTGTGTAAGGTTTTTTCCCTTTCCTTTTTGCTTTGTTTCTTTACTGTAGCCATGGTTTATATTGTACATGGAGATTCCTTAGATGAATTTAGGTGGGAAAGAAAAAATTCTAGACTGGGTAGATTTAAAAATTCCCAATCCTCCTGTCGACGTGTTGTTATTACCTAAGGGTCACTAGATTCCTTCTCTTTTCATTATTGAGTACATTTCCTTAGAATTTTGCCAATACTTTGACATCGTCCCAACTAAGGTATCCCCCAATACTTAGAGGGTAGTAAATGGGATTCATAGACTAAATCAAATTTTATGGGACCCACGTTGGTATCCTGAACAGATGTTCTGTTACATGTGGGTCACCAGTGACAATACATATTATTTGAAGACTAGGTTTGTGAATAGGGCCTTAGTTGTTAATTTTTCGAACTCTAATAAAGATTATTTTGATTATGGATTCATTGCTAAAAATTGGCAACATGCTCCTTTACCATATAGAGAAGTGTATGGTGGGCCCAGATGCCCTCAAGCGGGTCATGGCATAGGTTATTTAATTTTTATAATTGTATTCCTATGTTCCTTGTGTATCAACTATTTGATGATATGAAAATCATTCACTTATTGTCTTGTTTATGTTTTTTGCGTAGCTGATAGCAAGAAGAAGCGTCCTAAGGAAGAGGATGTCAACATTCACTAATGAAAGTTCCTTTGGATCATCCATCAATGAATTGGCGAGGAACACCCTAGAGCTACCTCTTATCTGCTATAATACGGGAGCTCTATAACATCATTTATTGATCGACCCACCACCTCAATAGTTACTGATCCCATTGATCTTGAGGAAGAGTCAATTATGACCTCCTTTACCGAAGATTCTTCTAGTTAAGAAAAGGATTTGGGAGCCACTCCATCTTTGGGCATTTATGCCATTCCCTCCAATTCACTTGCTGCCATGGGAAAGAGAAAAATTCCTGACTTGATCACTGGAGCCTTGTATCCTCCTACCAAGAAAGCTATTTTAATAAATAAAAAGCCAGAGAAAGTGTCTAAGGCTTTTGAGAAAGAGAAATTTCCTCAGGTCATCATTTCTGAGGAAATAAATACTAATGCTCCTCAATTTAGGAGATTGAAGAGAGGCTTGCCCAAGAAGCCAGTTGATAAAAGTTTCACTACTGACTAGGAGTTGGTCGAGAGCATCCAAGAAGATTTGACAGCTTTTGAGTCATCTTCCATCTCAATCCATCTTGGTGTGGCCAGAAAACTTGTTAAAACTGAAACCCATGATACTGATAGAGCAACTCTTTCCCCTCTGCCCAGATTTAAGTTGGCAGTGAATGATTGCCAGAATTTAGTAATGGTAATCGCTTCTTCTTTATTAGTCACCTCTTGATATCTGTTTCTTTTGGATACTCCTTCTGATTTGATGTTGTTCTTCATAAAGTTTTTAACAAATTTTAATCAGATGCTTGAGAAGGATGATCAAATTCGTTCTTCTGGTGGAGTGGTGAAAGAAGCCCTTGAGGGTTTGAGAGGTCTATTGAGGCTTCTGGCAACTGCTCAAGATAAATTGGCTACAACTGAGTCCAACTTATTATCCACTGAGAAGAAGGCCTAGTCGGCTGAGGAGAAATTAGCTACCAGTAAGGGCCTTTTGAAAGTTATTGAGGACAAAGCTGCTGGTCTGTCCTCTGATTTGATCGCAGAGGAGTAAAACATAAGAAGCTTAAGGATGAATCCTTCAATAAAGGTTGGGACAAAGCTTTTCAAGCGGTCTCTTCTCAGATTAAGTATGTGAGGAAGAAATACTTTAAAGATGGTTGGTCAGAAGCACTTAAGGAAGTGGGAACCTTAGCTGAGTATGAGTTATTTTTAAGGCATGATCCAGTTTCCCCTCCCAACTTGGAAGAAGAATTTGATGACGAGGAATGATCTAGGGAGTCTTTCCTTCATCCTATTGGGTCGACATTATAGACCATTGATGAAGCTATCCCTTCTGCCGACCAACCTTATGGAAGCAGTGTTCAGGACGAAGAGAAGGTTTAACTCCTTCGTTTTTTTTTCCTTTTTTGGTTTTTCTAATATGTAATGGGACGAGAACAAGTTTTAATATCATTTTTGGTTATCAATGAAATCACTTGATCTTTCCTGCTATCTGTGTTATATTTTCTGTTTTTCTTGCTTGGTTGAATGAATTCCCATATTTGTGTTATAGTTTGATCAGTAATTATACTTGCATACTTACACTTGCAATTTACAGTTTAATGCTAGGAAGCAAGCGATACTTTTTATTGAATCCGACCTACTCAAGTGAAGTAGAGAGCTTTTGGAAGATGGCCAAACGAATCTATTCGAAGAAGACTTTATCGGCGTACTTGGTGTAGATGCGTCTGAACAAGCTAGAGAAGCATATATTCATGTCTATGGTTTGCTGAGCAGGCTATGGCAAATAATGCTTCCTATTATGAGATAATTAAAGACTTATAGGCAAACCATAATGAAACCAAAGCTTTACTACATGCCGACTATAAAGCGAAGTACAAGGTATTGAGTGAAGATTGGGGTTTTGAGAAAAAACAGGAAAAATATGCTTCTTCATATAGTTAAAAAGAGTTTTTGCTGAACCGTGAGTTGATGATGCCAAAGAGATCTCCAAGCTCTTGGAGGAAGAGAATAATAAACTTCAGAATGAATTCGAAACGTTGAAATAATATTTTGTCAGTGGTACCAATGAAGGTGCCTCCTTTTTAGAGAATGAGAATGCCAGGATGATGTAGGAACTAAAAAGTTTGAAGACATCCAAACTTGTGCAATCTTCCAGATAATAAAGAACGACTCGACCAATAGTTGAGGAAACTAGGACCAAGAAAACCTTAGCTGACCAGGCTGCCCAGTTGAAAGCAAAGAGTAAAGCTATTATCAACCTATTTACAAAGTTTAAAGCTAAGGACAAAGCCATTTCAGACCAATTCGTATAGTTAAAGGTGAAGGATAATGTTCTAAAGAAACTTTAATAGTAAGTTTAAAGGTTAACCTTTTAATTTCACAAATAACCTAGAGAGGTGTGGAGCACAACGAAGATTTAGGCCATGTAGATGATCACCTTGCTTAGACCCATCGTGAAGGCTATAAATGGGGTTGGACTAATTGCTTGACTTTACTGAAGCATGATCGTAATAACCAATTATCTTATTAAAACAAGCCTGGTCTATTAGATTGTGATAATCCCTCCTTCAAGTTGGATACTTCATGGATCCCTGTTGATGCTATTTTCTAATGCCTGATCACTAAATACTCCAGATACTATGGTTTACATGATGTTCATGAGATAGTTCGTCCTCCTCACCTGATCAATGTGCCGAGCAATAGCAATAGAAGAATGTTAAGGGATTTTAACTTTAGTAATTCTCCCTATACTTGGATGATCCTCGTGCTGGAATGGAAATAGTGCAGCCAGCTTAGCCGACTTCCAAAGCTCAAGGAAAATGTCATGTCGAATAATTCTTATGTATTTTGTTATTCATTTAAATGTAATACAATTTATATGAATGAAATCCATACATCTGTATAGTTAACTTATGATTGTTTTAATTTATCAATCAACTTGTGATTATAATGCCATAGATTCTACTAATGCACTTAGATATATTAATGCAAATTTAGCACTAGTTATCAGTGGTGACCAAGTGTATGAGGAATATATGTTTAAATCCCTGTATTTAGGAATATTTACATGTCTTACTGCATTTAACTTAGTCGGATAAAACTTATTTGTAACTTTTTTAGTTGTATACGAAGTTTTACAGCCTTCTTGTTCTTGACTTGTCAATGATGAAGTCATACGTGAAGTAAATTGTTCTCGAACTTAGTTGGATAATACTTCTTGTTCGTGACTTATTTATAAAGATCCATACACGAAGTAATAATTACTTCTTGTTCGTGACTTGTATGTACGAAGTCATATAGGAAGTGTGTATTTGAGCGAGAAATATTTGTGCCTTTAGTTGTTGGTGTATCTACAATTTGATAAATTTAACCTGATTAAGTATGTTCTTCTGATCGGTGACCAATCGACATTGGATAAATTCAACCTGATTAAGTATGTTTTGTTGATCGACGACCAAGCAATAAGTCGACAGATACGTTCAACCTGAGACAAGAGCTGAAAACCAAGAGACATTCGTATTTGTTGTTTTGGGTGATGTATATCTCCATACTCCAAAAAAATCAAAAACAAATTGAAGGGATTGAAATCAGTCAATATTTTATTGAAGCTTGAATGATTGTAAAACATAAAGCAACAACAATACAATAGTAATAATACCAAGAATTATTGATAATACTTTCGGAGGTGTTCGACATTCCAGGGGTTTTTGAATTCTTCTCCTTCTAATGTTTCGATCCGATATGTTCCTGGTCAGATGACAGTTGAAATGTGATATGGGCCGTGCAAGTTAGCTTATAGGTTTTTATTCTGTTGGATAACTTTCTTAAGGATATAATTGCCTTCTTTATGGTTGGTCGGCTTGACTATTTTATTACAAAAGCAAGCAGTTTTGTGTTGGTATACATCGTTTCTTAAGGCAACATCTTCTCGGACTTCCTCCAATATGTCTAGATCTAGTCACCGCATCAAGTCACTGGTTGGAGAATCAAAATTCAGCACCCTGTGGGTTGGTAGGCCTATCTCGACTGGTACCATAACTTCAGTCCCAAATGCAAGCATGTAAGGTGTCTCTCTAGTTGCTGTTCTCGACGTTAGTCTATAAGCCCAAAGAACATAATGTAATTTATTAATCCAGTTTCCCTTTACAGCATCAATCCCCTTCTTCAATCCATTGAGCAAAATCCGATTGGTTACTTATGTTTGCCCATTACTTTGAGGATGGCTTGGTGCAGAATGGACTTTCTGGATTTTAAACTGAACACAATATGCTTCAAACTCATCGTTATCAAATTGAGTTCCATAATCCGTAATAAAGGCGTATAGTATCCTGTATCTGCATATGATATATTTCCAAATGAACTAATAAACCTTCTTCTAATGCATAACTATCAATGGTTCTACCTCCACTCATTTGGTGAAGTAATCAACAACAACCACCAAATATTTAAACCTGCCTTTGGTGGTCGACAGTGGGCTGACTAGGTTAATTTCCCAAATAGTGAATGGCCAAGGTGAAGTTATGGATGCTAGAACAACATTGGGTATTTTAAGAATTATAGAAAACTTCTGGCATTTGTCACACTTTCTTGCAAAGGCTGTACAGTCTGCCCTCATAGTCGGCCAATAGTATACCTGAGTGTTGATTCATTAGAGCAATGATCGACCAATGGAAGGAGCTCCATAGGAACCCTCGTGCACTTTTTTGATTAAATCTTCCACCTCTATTGGATGAACACAACGCGACAAGGAGAATGTTAATCCCCTTATGTATAAAACTCTTTTGTCTAACACATATCTTGCTGCTTTATATTGGAGCTTCTTGGCCTCTTTAGGATCAGGTGGTTGGATTCCGTCTTTAATATAGGCTTTGATTGGGTCCATCAAGGAAGGTCCAAAATCCAGGGCAATGGAATTAATTATTAAGTCCTTGCCAATGCTCCGATTAGCTAGGATCTCTATTGGGATGACTTGTCGGAGTTCAATTATACTTACTGAAGCCAGTCGAGCAAGATTATCTGCTCGAGCGTTAACTATTCTAGGGTTCTTATTCATTTGTACGGCTGAAAACTTAGAAATAACTTCAATAGTTTTGACAAGGTACCTGGTCATCAACTATCCCTTGACTCTATATAACTGAAGCACTTGGTTAACCATCAACTGTGAATCACTGTGCGCCACTACTTGCTCGGCGCCTAATGAATGGGCCAAATGTAATCTAACTATCAAAGCTTCGTATTCTACTTCATTGTTCGATGATTTTAATTATAACTCAAGTGCATATTTAACATCAATATCAGTAGGAATATTGAGTATTATACATGCTCCACTCCCAGTAGCACATGAAGAACCATTGGCATACAGATTCCATAACGGGATATCATTAATGAATCTTTCCTCAGATAGAACTCCATAATGGAATATTTTCTTGCTCTCCTCTATATATTTCTGGGTGAGTTTATGAGTTCTGGATGACTCAGGTTGATCGATAGTAATTTTAGCTTTTTTTTGAGCGAAGCTCTCTTTTTTAGAAGTCTGCTTGGCAGACAAGTTTTGTTGGTCCGAAACCTGTGGATAGGTTAACTCAGCAATAAAATCCGCTAAAGCTTGGCCTTTTAATGAAGATCTTGGTTCGTAAACAATTTTATATCTCCTATCTCTACTGCCCAGTACATATATCTTCCTGATTTTTTAGGCTTGTGGAGTTCTTATCGAAGAGGCAAGTCAGTATACACAACGATGGTGTATGCTTGTAAATGAGGTTTCATATGCTTAGAAGATTTAATAAGTGTTAAAGCTAACTTTTCTAAGCCTGGATACCTAATCTCAGTTCCCTTGAATGCCTTGCTTGTGTAATAAATTGGTTTTTGGATTCCGTTATCCAATCTAACTAAGGCCGAGCTAATCGCAGATTCAAAAACAACTAGGTATAAGTATAATTTCTCTCCCAAAAATTATCATGATAGCAAAGGAGGTGATCCTAGGTATTTCTTCAATTCTTTAAAAGCTTCTTTTCATTCTACATTCCACTTGAATGTCTTTCTCAACACCTTGAATAATGGTAAACACCTGTCTGTTGCCCTAGACACAAATCTGTTTAAAGTTTCCACTCTTCCAGTGAGCCTTTTAATACGTCATGAATATTGCATATTTTCTTCCTTTATCTTTGTGCATTCTAGCACTTTTATGTTCTTAATTCCTATATTTATGCTCGTTAACTAGGCTGCCTCAGATTTGGACATATATATGTTTTTCAAGGGTTAATTGTGCTTTTGTAGGTATTGAAACGCTAAAAGTGAGGATCGATTACATTTCAGAGAAATTTCATCTTCGGACGCTACTTCAAGAGCATTTTAGTCAATTTTCACTTCATCTCTGGATCATGGAATTTCCACTGATGCGTAGTTCATTGAGTTAGCATCGCGTGGTCATAAACGGTGCATTGTTTCGAGTTCAGATGAAGAAGTTATAGTCGATTTCATTTTGAAGCTTTCCTCCCATATAAAGAACAAATGACAGAAGAAAACAAAGTACCGGTCTATTGCGTTTTGGGATTTTTCCTTACGAGGGAGATAGTGGGATTAACTCAAGGGATCGGTCGACCGCCCCCCGGTCACGATCGACCGGTAGCATCAGATATTTGCTACTCGTTTCCTTTTCATTTCTTTTTCCTTTATTTATTTCTTTCCTTTTCTCAACTTAGTATAAATAGAATACATATCTCATTTTTGATAGATATCTTATAATAATATATCATTTTCCATACTTAGGGTTAGAGAGGGAAGCTAGGGTTTGGAGGGTTTGGGGAGTGTTCGATTTTCTCCCTCCGAGGGTTTGCTCGTATAGAGGGGTTTACCCATCTAGGTTGTGTAGAACACTATCCTCCATCTTCTCTATCAATCTGAGTTTCCAATGTTTGTATTTCTTTATTTGCTGCGTTTTTACTCGCTTTCTAGTTTTGATTTATTGCATTTGTTTACATGCTTTCTAGTGTAGATTAACGGCTTTATTTATCACGTTTTTATCAAGATTTTTAGGTTAAATTAGCCTAGGTTGTGTTGGATTGAACTTGACTCGTGTTTAGCGTGTTGCTTTGCTATGGTGATGGAAGATACGTGTTGATTTTGATTGTGTTGTCCTAGTTATTACGCCTAGGAGATTTAACGGGGTATATCATGTATGCTCCGTATTCACGACCTTGTGTGCGTAATTTTCGGGGTATTTGTTGATGCCAAAATCTAATTAGACTTTTATGCGAATTTAGGGGTGTGACAACTCTTGATTTAATTAACTGTCGAAACAAGACGCAATCATAATGAATCTGTAGAACCATGTAACCATTTATACGCATTAAGCTGAGCTGAGGGATATCCGACGCAGCCTATAGTTTTTTACTGTTTTTGTTAGTCTAGTTTAAACACATGCCTAGATTAATATTTCCCTTTTTGCATCTTTTCCTTTTGTTTATAATTATCTTTTACACTTTTATTGAGAAGTAATAAACTAATTAAATTCTAGCAAGTCGTCTTTGTGGATTTTTGATACTCGGACTTGGCCGCTATACTCCATTTTATTGAGTGTAGTCATAAGTTTAGGTTTTTTTATAGAGTCAGTGAGCCAAAAATAAAACGACGAGCGTATATGTGATGCTCGCGCCGCGGAGAAACTCGACCCTATCATCTTTGTATATCTTTCTTGTAACCTAGCGACTGCATTTCGATCAAAGCTTTGATCTTTACTGGATTGGCTTCAATATCCCTTTTATTTACTATGAAGCCGAGGAACATACCTTCCTGGATCCCAAACACACACTTGGTCAGATTCAGCTTCATCTGATGCTTTTTCAGTTGGTCAAACGTCTGGATAAGATCGCTGATATGATTTGAAGCTTTCTTTCTTTTTGTTAACATATCATCCACATAAACTTCCATGTTCTTGCCTATCTATTCTTCAAAGACCTTGTTCATCAACCGTTGATACGTCATTCCTGCATTTTTGAGCCCAAAGGGCATTACGTTGTAGCAATAAGTTCCTTGGTTGGTGAAAAAAGTTATACTTTCCATATCTTCTGGTTTCATCTTAATCTGGTTATACCCATAATAGGCAACCATGAAGCTTAAAAATTTATATCCCGACATAACATCCACCAATTGATCAATTATAGGTAAGGGAAAGTGGTCTTTTTATTTAAATCAGTAAAATCCACGCGCATCCTCCATTTATCATTCTTCTTCTTGACCATCACCACGTTGGCCAACCAGGCTGGATACTTCACATCATCCGCTTTTTGAAGTTTTTCGACTTTATCCTGGATAACTTGATTATTTTTCGGACTAAAAACTCTTAATCTCTGCTTTATCGACTTGGGATCCTTACTAATATTGAGCGTATGGTAGAGGAAACTGGGACCAATCCCAGGCATATCCTAATGGCTCCAATTAAATACATTCCTCCGTTACCTCAGGAACATAATCAATTCCCGTTTCAGGATTGGATCGAGTGTTGAGCCTATATGTGTAGTTCTCTCCGATTTGTCATCGTCCAGGATAATGCTTTAAGTAGTTTTCACAATCGGTCCTTTGACTAATTCTGTCTCATCTCGTGGATCTAAAGTTTTGACTTTAGATTCACTATTAGGCTCAGTGGTATCCACCTGATAGGTGGTAGTCTTCTTCTTTAATTCAATAAAATCCCCCTGCTTGGTTGAGGAGTAGTAACACTCTTTGGCCACCTTTTGGTCGCCTTTCACAACACCTACCCCAAAATGAGTTAAAAACTTCAAGCATTTGTGGACCGTTGATGGTATAACTTTAAATTTCTTCAAGCCTACCCTGTCGAGGATCACATTATAGGTAGATTGAACATTTTTATCCATTACGAGGAAGCATATTTTCACAAAACATCTTACCGGCCAAGTACCGAATAACACTTCTAACTATCCCAAGAGGGTAAAATTTTTCACCAGAAGATCCTATTAATAGCCTGTGGTAAGGTTCTAGCTAGTTGAGTTTCAAATCCAGACTCTAAAATCAAGGATAAAACTTAATATCCGTCTAGCTTCCATTATCAATCAAAACCCTGGCTTTAATAGCATTCTTGATCCTGTACTTAACGAGCAATGGGTTATCGTGGGGAAAAAGTACCCCAGAGAGGTCGTTCTTAGAAAATCGATCATCAGTTTGTCTCCTCGACCGATCATCTTTATTTAGATTGATTCTTTGGATATAAGACCAAGCATAGGCCTTATTCAAGTAAGCTTTTCTTTCAGCAGTATGATCGCCTCCTCTTACATCGCCACTTGTAATTACATGACAATCAAATGAACCAAAACTGATCATAGCTACCTCATGTTCTGGCTGCTTGGGTTTCTTTGGCAGGTCAGGATCATCTTCATAATCGTCTTCATGGTTTCTCTTCCTGTCATCTCTGGGCTTGACTGGGGAAATTGATCTTCCTCTATATTTTTTTACTTTCACACCGATCAATAAATTTATTGAGTTTTCCACGGTGGATGAAAGATTCTACCTCATTTTTCAAAGCGATGCAGTTATCTGTTGTATGGCCATGATCCTTGTGGAATTCAAAATATTTAGATATATCCTTCTTGTTAGGGGGTGCCTTCAATCTCTTGGTCCATCGCAAATCCTTATTGTGTTTGATTTCCTCTAGGATGTGGTGAATGTTAACACTCAAGGGAGTATATATTCTATAGTTTTTTAACTTGTCTTCCTTTTCGACTTTTGCTCCTTTTGATCTTTCTTCTCGATTTTTGTGGTTGGACTTTGCTTTGTAGCCATTGCTTCCTTGGCATTCATTATTTTCCCTACTTAAGTAATGAGCTCAGTCATGGTTTTCGAAGGGTCTTTAACCAGAGTGTAATATAACTTTACTGGAAGCAATTCACTCATTAGAGCAGTGATGGCTATTTTTTCCTTGTAATCTACTACTTATAATTTCCCGTTATTGAAACGAGTGATGTACTCCCTGATTATTTCCCCTACTTGCTACCGTACGCTCAAGTGATAGGCTACTCTCTCTACTGGCTTGGCTCTGAAATAGAAATTGCCAATAAATAACTCGGCAAACTGGTTGAAGTTAGTAATTTGTCCTTGGGGTAGGTTATTATACCATATCTGAGCAAAACTCGTAGTAGTACTTGAGAATGCTTTATATTTTATCTCATCGGGGACCGAATAAATTTCAGCAGTAGCTTGATATTGCTCAATATGTAGAACTGGATCAGTTTTTCCATCATATTTAGGGGTGACTACGGGATATTTAAACTTAGATGGAGTAGGAAAATCCATAATTGCTTGAATAAAAGGGGATCCTTTAATAAAACCTCACTGTAAAGGATTCTTTCTTTTTCCATCTCCCCTAGCATATCTTCCGATCACTGAATTGATCCTTTCCACGAAGGATTGCCTACATTATATTTATGAAAAACATCTCGGCTTCCCTAACTATGTGTATGCGCTAAACTCTCTTCCTGAGAAGTCTGCTTGGCGCATACAGATCGTCTGACTCTTGATCTTGATCTAATCGTGGCTTCACGCTGGCCAGCTGAATGTTGAGTGCTCCTTGATAACACTTTAGGAAGGTTTCTGTTTGCTCGAGTTTCTAATCGGTTGAAAGGTGAATCTCAACTCAATCTTTCCACGATGATTGGCCTTTCGGGAGAGAAATAACGGTCGTCATAAGACTCTGAGGCTCTGATTGAGGAACTTATTCCTGGGTGATAAGTCCTATCATGAGATGACCTGGAATAGTTGAGTCGACTATGCCTAGGAGGTGGAGGTGATATTTCACTTCGTGATGATAAGTTCTTCCCTGTCTGGATACGAATGGAGATCTTGCTTATAGCGACTTAGACAACTGTGTCATGGATTCTTGCATATCATCTTGACCCCTAGAAATACTGGCTAGAATCCCATTTAAATCGACTGTTGTAGGCGGAGCAGATGGAACTTTTGGGTTGCCTTCGTTCCTGGAAATAGGCTCTGGATCATTCATTTTTCCTTAGTTAAGGATGTAAAAAATTAAAAACGAGAATGATAAATACGTTCCCACAGACGATGCCAATCTGTTGACGTCAAAAAATGGACTTAGTCCAGTTTTAGAATCACAGATAAAATATAGAATTGCAATGAAATAATTAAAAGAGTGACACAAGGTTTTAAAGTGGTTCGGCTATGTAATAAAGCCTATGTCCACTGTGATGGTATCGATTTTAGAGATTACAGAAATCTAGGTATCCTTGTAAATAAGAATATTCTAGGATCTGTTCTCTCTTGCCTTTGCTTAAAGGGATACAATGTATTTATAGTGACCTGGAGGTCAAGGGTTGGAATGTGAAGGGATGGAACGCCCTTATACATTTAAGCACTTACACCTATACATAATAAATGTGACACTTGATTGTGCTAAGCACATGTGATAAAACTCTTGGTGTGGTGACGCTTCATTGGTATTGATGGTCGACATTCTTTATGTTGGTCAGCATACCTATCGAACCACTATTTGTTAACTAGGACTTCGGTCATGTAATATACAAATGTTCACTTCTAATTTGTCCACGTAGGTGGATAATTTTTGGTATCAACAATATATATACATATATATATATATATATATATATATATATATATATATATATATATATATATATATATATATATATATATATATATGATGTTTACTATAATAAGACATTGCGTGTCTCCAATAAGCATAAACTAAAATTATTCCTTATTTACAAAATCTTCAAAATATACTCATAAAAGTCTGCATTTACTCCACAACATCCATACATTATGACCCTACGAATCAACTATTCAACCAACCTCAAATGTAAACATAAAATTACATTACGACAATGCCTGGTGAAAATACTCACAAACATATAGTTTACTATCAATTTATTTGTAAGCATATAAAACATTAAAATATTCTAACTATATGCACACAACCACGGTGTTATCCCCATAAGATTTACCATGCCCACCTTAAAGGACTTATCTTTCCTTTCATCAATATGCCCACATTTTAGGACTTAAACGTGGCATCACATCCATAAGGTTTCATAATCCACTACATCGCTTCAATAAGGTAAAATAATCCATATATATATTCATTATCATATCCTTATGATAGTTACTTTAAGTGTATAAGTACACTCACTTTCCTAAGATATTTTACTTATCATTTCCTTCACGTTGAGCCATGCTTGATGGTGTTGAATCTACACCTACTAATCTAATTTAGTTTAGTATATACAATAAATTGAAATAATCAAACAATTTATATTCAATTCATAAAAATATTTTAACACCTACCACATTCGTCATTTATCAATTTCATATCGCACATACCATAACAATATTTAATCATATTTTCATTTCGCAACATTTATTCAACTATCGACATATAACCTACACTAATCAATAACAATCACCATTTAGTTAACTCAATATTTATACTTGTTCATAATGGATACCCAACCCATTTAAATAATCCATATTTCGCAGATCAACGTACAATACATGACATTTTATATTACATACTCTTTATATTGACTCACACATTCAAATTATATGTGAATCATTATCACATTCTTATATATTTATTCTTAGATTATACCATGCTTATAATAACCATTCACGTATAAGTATTCACTACATACTAATACGTGATACCCATATAAGACTTAGACAAACCAATGACACATCAGACTATCATAGGGGCACTCTTAAACATAGTGAATTATACAAATTAAATTTTCAACTTAAACTAAATACATTTAAAAATATACTTTTTAATATTTATAACCACGGGTAATGGACGCAAAATATTCTTTTGAAAAAGGAGCTGTGGTTATTTTTACAAAAAGTATTTTATATTACCTTGAATTGCAGTTGATATTTTGAGTCAACTTCACGGATTAAGTTATACCAAATGAGTCATAATTAGATAGTGTTCCACACACACACATGTGTGTGTGTGTGTGTGTGTTATGTTTGTTCTTGTAAAGGCTCGCAAAGTTGTCTACTAAAAGAGAAATTCAAGTATATTTTGGAAAATTACTTAATTTATTACTCAAACATTAATATAATTGTCCCTAATTTTGCATATTTGTATTTTAATTAATAAGTATTTATTCTAGGTAAAAAATAACACATTTAAATCCATTCAAAGGCGTATTGATGAGCACACTTGATGAAACACCAAGAATACACAGACACTAACATGTTCATATGCCTTATTCATGATTTCCTTATCTAACATCGTGGAAATGATTCCTATATTTAGATGAACACATCATAAACTTTAAGTTTAAAGAATGAAATCTTACATCGCGATGAAATAATTAATCAATTAGTCCTTAAGCATAACACCTTGTATTTTTAAAGGATTTAATAAATAGCTTAAATAAATCATTTGGAAATAATTTAGAATTGATAATTTGGATTTTATAATAATTTGGAAGTGGTAAATGGTAAATTTGATAAAGTATATGAAACTGAAATTTAAATTGGTTAATTTTAACTTATGAAACTAAATGTAAATTGTTAAATAATTTGGGCTTTAGTTTAATAATAATTGGGCTTGGGAGTTTTCTTAACGTGCTACAACACTCTAGAAAGATTACGGGTGGTATTTGGGTTAAACCTCGAGGTAATTTAGGTATTTTGACCTTTTCTTGTAGGAAAGTTTAAGATTTTTGATGAGTAAAAAACATAGGAAGTATAACATAAATCGATCGCCCTTTTTAAAAACCCTAAGTCGTGACTACAACCTTTTAGAGGCTTGACCGTGGGGTCCCAACCGCAGCCCCCTTGTGGCCTGGTCATGGGATCCTGTTGTTGTGTTGCCTATTATAATTGGTTTTATAAAAAAAAAATCTTTTTTTCACATCAACTCCCCCATTATACACATTCTCTCTCTACGATATCATATTTATCTCCACAAATCCTTCCCCAAGCAGTCCAAATACATATTCAAATGACGCGTTTCCTCTATACAACTTCAATCAAGAATGCAAGAAAAATATTAAATCATTTCAATCAAGTTAAAAAAGTTCTATATAGGTTTCAAGGCTTTTATTCAACAATGTATTTATTCAACTTTAACCTCATCTTTTGTCTATTTTTTAGACAAGTTATTAATCTACTCGCCTCCTTTTATATGTATACATGTTAGTTTCACCTAAATCTAAATTTTTGGCTTAAAATTGAGTATAAATCCTTAGGTTTTATAATCCATAATTCAATAATTCCTTGTATGATAAAATCGAATAGTAATCATGTGATTTGAGTTGGAATTAAGGTTTAATTGAAATGAAAATTTATGAATTTGAACCGATTGCAATTAGACTTACATATTTGGGGTTGGGGTATTGATTAGTGGCTTTATGATAATATAGAATTGATAATTGATAATTCATCATTGATTACAATTACATTATTATTGGAAATTGGTAATGTTATGTAGGGTTATACCCTTAGTTTGGTTGGTTATACTTTTAGGTTAAAACAATTAATTAAATAGTTCGATGCATAATGAATAGTAATGGATGCCCAATTTCATGGATCTCGACCACGCCTCAGTTGGTGACACACTTTAACTTCTGGTGGTAGGTGGATGGCATGGCTTTTATAACTTAAAACCAGCCTCTCCCTAGAATGGCGTGATATGGAGACTCTATGTTCACCACCAAGAATTCAATCAACTTTGAGATATTGACTTCTCTAACCGGTAAAACTATCTTACCCAATGGCATCGTAACTTTCCCTACGAAGTAGACCAATGAAACTGTACCGTTATTAAGGTCGGTTAAGTTGAGCTTCTACTTGTGAAACAACTCTAGGTACATTACCTCTGATTAACTTCCTTGGTCCACCAGTAACTTATCGACGTCTTAGCTCGCGATTCTGAGAGTTGCCCCTAGTTCATCATGGTGGGGAGTCCTAATCTTGATCAAATCTTCCTCTGTGAAGACGATGTGTTTGGTATAGTCGACATCCTCTGGTCGTCAACACTATTTGACTTAATTTTTTGTCGAGTCAATTTGGAATGCTTCCATGATGGCAATTACCCTTTTCAGCTCCATTCGAAAGGTGTTCCTTTGGATCTGATTCTGGTAAGACACTCCATAAATCATCGTAAACACCCATACCACGTTGTCATCAAGGATATTGTCCAGTTTTTGATCGCCGTTGGCTGCGACCATGTCAACTTTCTTATCTATATAGTCATTTAAATGTCCATTTTGGGCCAACTCTTCCAAGTGCGACTTCAGTGTTTTGCAATGCTCTGTCATGTGGCCACTCTCCTTATGGAATGCACATCTTAGCACGTTATCCCTCTTCATCAGGTCACCACACATATTTTTGGGCCACTTGACGAGCGGTTTATCCTTGTTCTTCCTCAAGTTCTTATAGATTGGTTCTTTGAAGATTGTGTTAATATCCTAGAACGCCTTTGGAGGATCGACCTTATTCCTATTCTTAGAGCCCGACCTCGTTCTTGTTCCCTTTCTTTGGAGTGTCACTCTTATCTCCTCCTTTACTTGATTTAGCTCGACCGTTTTCCCCTTGGGTGGAGTGAACCACATCCTTAACATTGGTGTATTTTTCAATACGAGCCGTGAGGTCGTCGATGGTGTTGGCCTCTTTTTTCAGTAGGGACTGGTGCAGGAGAGATGTGGTCGGTAGACATTTCTTAAAGGACACAACTACATCCTGCTTTAAGCAGTCCCCCACTTCATTGAAGACCTCCCATTACCTCTTGGCATAATCAAGAAGGCTCTCTTGTGGCTTTTTCTTCATCATGAGCAGTGAATCGATCTTCCTGGGATAGGAACTGACAGTTTTGAAGCGTGAAGTGAGAGCCTCTGCTAGGGCCTTAAATCTCTTCACGGACCTATGGGGAAGATTCTTGAACCACTTTTGTTCTACGCCATGTAGGATAAAAGGGAAGATTCAACACATTAAGGCGTCGTTATGGGTCCACAGGGTCATTGCATGCCATTACTGCTGAACATGGTTTATGGGATCCGTCTTTCCATTATAGATCTTGAATCTGGGAATCAAAAACTTCTTTGGGGGTTCCTCTTTTTCAATCGCCCCTAATAAAGGGGATTTCATCGGGGTATTGAGAGCTTTTCTGGTTAGCTCCTTAGTAGACCTGGTCCCTCAATGGGCTAGATGTTGGTCTATCTCTCTACGGACCAAAAATTTGATGTCCTTATTCTGACTATCATTACTTCTATAGTACATCTCTGATCGTTCACACTCTAACCGATCATGCTTAAACCTGCCGCATTCACATCTATTTTGGTCTCACCTAAAGCTCCTTCCTCGGCTGTGAATATTGCTTGTCTGAGGACTACTAGACCTATCATGAGGTTTCTTAGTATTTTTATGGATATATCTTTCAATCCTTTCAAGCCACAGTTGTAAGTGAGAATTTTCTTCCATCTGGCGGCGAGTTTCCTCTTCCTGTTCTAAAAGTCTGGCTTCGTAGGCATCGACTAGCCTAGAGATATGAGTAGACCTATATGGTCCCTGATTTTCTTCATAAGGTTGCCTATCTTGGCAAAACTTGGGATTTCGTGGTTGGTGAATCTTTGACCCGATCCTAGGTGGGACTGGGTTTTCTTTCACGTTGCCAACTTGAGGAAGATAGCTGCTGTGGTGAGACATAACGGGCTTTCTTTTGATAACCGCTTCGTAGGAAAAAAATCATTTCCCATAGAGGGCACTAATTATGAGTGCAAGAATTATCACAATAAGAAATCTAGAAAGCAATATCGAGATAAAACAATAAATGATCACATACAACACCAGAGATACGTGATTTGGTAACTTCCCTACATACATAGAGAGGTTACTGTATTCTTATTAGTGTCTCTAAAATAATCGAAGTTACATCCATTTGCCCCAGGTCAGGGTTTACATTTTATATTTGCAAAAATAAGAGATTGAATAGTACAAGTAACTCAACTAGCTTGTAGATAACTCGTAGGTGTCCCTAAATATCTCCTTCAAGATTGTTGGTAACCAATTTGAGTCTATTTCCATGAATTTAAACACATGTCAAATACACGGATCCAAAATAATTATTTCGAGTTCGGCCTGGCAGTTAATTCTACATACTAGGCTGGTCAACTGTGATATTGGGCCTAAATAAATAAGCCTCTGCATATACATATAAGAGGAATGGGCACACACAAAAACTTAAGCTTTCCACACTCGAGTGGTGTAAATGTTTAACCAAATGTTATATAGAGTGAACGGGTGTGGACTGGAAACACAAAATAAATATTTTCTAAACACTCAAGATTGACCAAGGAGTTCTATTCGATCGCATTAACTTATCAACCTTAGATTTAGCCTCGAGTGACAAATAATGTGAACTCAAAATGGACAAACAAACTAAAAGCACACAATCCTAAAAAATATTAACGATTCTCAAATCAATAGCGTCAAACATTTAACGATGAACTATGACTCGTTATGCAAGCCCATTGATCTTCATATTACAAAACCATGAAAAATAAACATATTCAATTTTTTCTCTTTTCTTTTTAAAGATATCGCTTTTGATGATCAATATTTAAACTTTGTCATTGAAAAATATTTTTATTTTCGTTTGACATTCTTTTTGTAAGGACAAATTTCTAATCGAGTCAATTTTGAGAACGCAGGGGGTATAAGATTCACTTGTATCTTAGGCCAAACACATAAATTCCTTTTTTACCAAATTTTATCTTGATTTAAAATAAATTTAACACGGATAATAAATTGTGAAGCCAAATTCCTAACCAAATAAAATGGAAAAAAATAAAGGCAAAATCCCATTTGGGAAAAACTTTAATTCAGCACTGTTTAAGACTCAACAGATAACGATAGACTTATAAAAAACTTAGATCTCCACTAAGTTTAACTCATTAGTGTCTATGAAACTTCAACAAAAAATAATGCAGTCTAGAACCGCCCACAATAATCAGATTTTGCCTCGGTATCCACCGATCAACCTTAGAATTCGTAATTCCTTTCTTTTTCAACAGTAGAGCCTCAATTTCACAAATTAGTAGTAGATAAAATCTCTATAAGGGTCTTTGAACTTTGTATGGGTTCTTCTTGATTTGGTAAAGTGATCCTTAAATATTCAAGGGATTTGAATGAAAAAATTGTATAGTTTGATCACAAAAAGAACTCTAAAAGGACTTGAAGAAAAGTCTAATCATGCATCTCTATTTATAGGGAAGGTTGTTGCAAAGATATAGGTATTAAATATTTAGAAAATATTTAATAAAAAATAAAACCACGCATACTCGTTTGAATGAACTGCCACTTCGTTCGAATTACCCTATCTCCTTTGAACAACTTCCAAGGAAACTTCGAACAACATTTGAGATCAGACAAAAAAGAGAAATTTCAAATCTCATTCAAACGTGGGAATCTCGTTCGAATAACTTATCCAATCTCTTTCGAATGACATGCCAAGTCGTTCTAATAAGTTGGTGAGATATTTAACAATTCTTTAAAAATCAATTTAAAACATTTTGAAAACGTTTAAATGCAAACTCTTTTAAAGATGTCCCATGAATATTTAAAGCTTTACCAAACCACCTCATAACTTTTCTCGAGTAAAGTTATGACGTACGGTCTTCAAATTTGTAAATGTTACCAAAGTTTTTCTCTTCAATGACTTGAGAACGGTCATGAAGATTCAGTGGGGTGTAATGGGATAAGACAAAAAAAAATAAGCAATTATAAATTTTGCTCTTAAATTTGTTTATGTATTACCTTAATTTCGAATAAAACCTTTTGAGTTATAAGTTAAGATTTGAGTTGTTGACCTTTCAAGCCTATGACGTGTTTAATTGAATATGTCATGGTAAACCTTCATAGATTACATATCGTAACGTGTTTCATCTCAGTATTTTTGAGGATCTCTCTGGTATGAATGCATATGAATTTTGATCCTGAGAAATTTATTTGTATTTTTTAAATAATTGTTTGGAGTTGTTTTTAAAAGATTTTAAAAGAAAAATATTTTTGTTTTAAAGTCATTTGAATGAATTTATGGATTTTGTTCGAACGCATATAGCAATTCGTTCAAACGAATTTCAAACGAACAGAAGAAGGTTTTATTTGTTTACAGAATTAATATCGTTTGAAGCTCGTTCGAACAAGTTTGTACATTAGTTCAAACGAGTTTGCAGTTTCATTTGAAGGAGTTTACAGTTTCATTCAAATGAGGCCTTATTTTCGTACGAATGAACTTTCTCGAAAAACATGTTGTTAAACGAAAATGTAATTTACACTTTAATTAATATTAAATTAGTTTAATTATAATTAATGTACATTTTAGTTTAATGTAATACATTGATTTTGATGATTTCAAACATATATTATGTACATATTTTAAAATTTACAATGTATATATTTTTTATTAATATACTCAAAAGAATTAATTTCATATAGTTTTACATACACCATATGCAAATGTTACTAATATTTTGTTTTATTATATAAATTTATACATATTCTATTTTTAAATGTTAAAGAAAAGTTTTAGTATAGACATGCACATATTAAATATACGTAATATACTATATATGAACAAATTATGATAACAACTCCATGAGTCTTAAAGATAAAGTAAATAATCTTTTTATTCTCATCACATGTCTTCTTGTTTAACATATGCTGTTTATTTTTTTCATTCTTCCTTGGGCACCTATGATGCGTAGTAGTTTTTTTATACATTACATTTGTTTAGATCCTCTCACATGGTGTGTTATTTACACTGTTATTTTTTTCTTGAAAAGGCTTTTTGGCCTCATTTTGATAGCATTGGCTGGTCACTTGTCCTTATATATATATATATATATATATATATATATATATATATATATTGTATATCATACATGAAAGTTCACAATCTTTTTGAGCAGCAGCCATTACGATTGTAATTTCAGACCTTTCTCGTCCATGCCTTGAAAATGTATATAGCTATTCCTTTATAATTACCCAACAAGAACAAAACTGCATACTCTTCATAATATATAATTATGTAGGTGTCAGATCATTTTTTTTCAAACTATTCATGAGCCCTGCGCTATATGTATTGATCACCTAGGGTAATAAATTTATTATTGTTTTGTCCGACCAGCTAGCTACTTTTTTCGTTCGCCAGTATATTTTAAATAGTAGCCTTGAGCAAAATCTTTTACACATTATATTTTTTTATCCGCATTATATCTCAGTTTTCTAAATCCGCACGCTATCTTCTATACAAGTTATCGGACTACACATTTTTTTACTGCCATGGGCAGTTGGGTGAACTGTCTAGAACATTATTTTTTCTTTATATATAACTGAGTAATGCTTTGTAGCATACATGTTCCTTTTTGTAGTGTTACCCATAAGGGCGTATCTATTTTTTTCTAATTGTCGCTCGTTCTGTAACTTACTACTTGTCCAGTTGTACTTTTGGGAGGATACACATTCTACCTATAATAAAATATATTATGTTTTGATCAAATTCTTTGAACCACATGCGTATTGTAAAATTTCTTAACATCTCTTTTATCAGAGAAATTAGAGTTCATACATAACACTACGTCTATTATCTTGGATAATATATTCGTTTTTTCTACAGAGATATATCTTTTACACACCAAAGTAGTTCATTATATATATATATATATATATATATATATATATATATATATATATATCATATTGTGGTTCTCTTTCTACTCTTTGGACTAATATTTTTGCAGAAGCTTATTTTGGGATATGTCAAAGCCACTTTCAGTCCTAGATTTTTAAAGTATCATTTTCATGCTTCAATAATCATATTTTTATTGAGAAGCAAAATGAGATTTCAGAAGATCAAATATTCAGATTATCTTCGTAATAATAAAATCAAAAGAATTTAATGCTCACATGCATTGTGTCTAAAAGCTAGTTTTTGAAAACTTGTTTAAGTATTTAAGTGCAACATTGAAGAGTACGATACTATGAGCAAAACCTAGAGAAATTAATGAAGAGCATTTAAATTTATTATTCAGCTACACAAATTGAAAAGAGAAATTAATTTTATATTCTGCTCAAATACTCAAAGACACACATCAACAAATACTAGTGCAACAAGGAAGATTTTTGAAAAAAATCTTCTGTCTCAAATTGTGAAGACTTGGAGCCAAAATCAGAATCATCTTGGAAGTCTCATTCAAGAATAAACTCACATTAAATTTGTATTTTAAAGAGTTTCACTATTCATATTTATACTACAAAATTTAGATTTATTTTGAAGATTTGTTAGAAGCTTCAGGTTATAATCAATAACTCGACTTAAGCTATGAGGATTATAAAGGGTGATTGGTTCCTACCCACAAGAAGGCCACAGGGTTTGAATCTCAGAATTATCTTGCAAACGGTTGTACGAAGTGGTTGGATTCTACCCGCAAGTGGATAAGGTTTATAGAAGCGCAAAGGAGACAAGGATTCTAGGCGCATGGACGTAGGCAGGGATTTGGTTGAACCTCGTTAAATTTTGATGTCTTTATTTTTCACACTTTATTTGCTTATTTATTTGTAGTTGCTTGAATTTATATTTTCAGCACTTATATTTGAAAATATATCAATTTTGAAATTGGAGAAAATTATTTTTAAGACAAAAATAATTATTTTTAAGACAAGAATAATTATTTTTGAATTAATTAATTAATTTCAAAATATTATTTTTGTTAAATACAAAAATTGATTATATATTTATTGGGGTGTTTAAATCTGTAATTTTAACTTGTTTAAATTAATTGATTGTATTTATTTGATATTCTTGGTTTTAATAATTAAAGATTTGTTAATTTGAAATTTGATTAAGTGTATTAATTTTTTTTAATTTAACTCGAAAAGTTTGTAAAATCCCAATTCACCCCCCTCTTGGGTATTTTTCTGGACAACAATTGGTACGAAGCTAGTGCTCTAATTATTTTTAGATTTAACAATCTTAGATTTAATGATCTTGGAAAACATTTCTACATCCCTTGGTGAAGGTTAATCTATTTTGACAATCATTTATTTTCTGGAAATGGTTATAATTATTAGAAATATAGAATGGAATATTTTATTCAATCTTATGATTATGAAATTTGGAGATTAATGATAAATGAGTCACATGTTTTTAAAAGTGAAAATAATTTAAGTGATTTAGATATTAAGAAAATTCAATCAAATACTAAAGGTGTAAATATTTTATATTGTTCATTAAATATTGATGCGTATAACGAAATTTCTTGTAAATATGAAAAATATATTTGGGATAGATTACAGGCTATCAATGGGGTGGGTAGAGATAAGTATGAAGAAGAGGAGGATCCAAATGAGAATGAATCTATTGATGTATCTTTAAGTCAGGATGATGATACTATAAACTTCTGTTTAATAGCTATGGAAGATGGGGTACACTCTAACCTTGAATCCTCTAGTGATAATGATGATGATAATGTTAATGATTATGAGATTTTGCAAAATATTTTGATGAATTATGTGATATCTTTGAAGAACTTAAAAATGAATATGTAGAACCTAAAATGTCTCATCATTACTTTTTACAAAATGTTATTTGTATTTAAAAGAAATTAATGAGTTCAAATTAGAAAATCATTCCTTAAGAGAAGAAGTTGAAATTTTAAAAATAGAAAATACTAGTGGCATATCTTTTGAAAAACTTAAATCTAAAAATAATAAAATGAAATTTCAAGTTGAGGATTTGACAAGAAATCTTGAGAAATTTGTAAATGGAAAGAAAAATCTGAACATGTTACTTGGTAGTAAAAAATGGAAGTTTGATAAAGTTGGAATTGGTTAAAACACTAATGAAAATGAGAAAATCTTTCAAAACTATTCCAACCATAAGGACAACTCTTTTTTTTTATATTTTTTGGTAGACATACACATTTTTCATATTCTTGTCCATATAAATTTCAAATGAGAAAATTAGTTTGGGTTCCCAAAGGAACTATCATGTATACTAACCCATACGGACCTAATACATTTTAGGTACCAAAAGAGAAAATCTTCAAAATTGCGTGGTTGCATTTTAAGATGGGTTATGGGTCTTCAAAACGTTAATATGATCGTCTGGGGATTTTCCTTTCTCGATTTGAAATTTGTATAGACTTTTCTTCAAATAATTTTTTAGGGAGTGTTTTTGTCAAATAGAGCTTATCCAACTTATGCCACAAAGTCTTCATCGAATTCGCCTTTTGCATACTATAAGTGATTTCTGCTAATAATCACAATTGAATAGTACTTCATGCCTTTAAATCACTATTCTCATAATTGCCTTCCTTTATATCTCTTGGTTTTCCCCTTAGTGCCTTATCAATTTGTCTTTCACAAGAAAGTGTTGGACTTGAGTTTGCCAAATCCCAAAATTAATCTTTCCATCGAACTTACTAGCATTGAACCATGGTGCGGTTGATCTCTTTGCATATTTCGAATTGGAAAAACTTGCTTCCCTATTATTTTAAAAAATTAACACCACCAAATTTTGAAAAAAAATAACTTTGTATATTTTGTCTTCAAGATAATTTATGAAGAAGATACCGAAAAAATGATTTGATACTAAAGCTCCGATAATAATTTATTGGGAAAATAACCTCTTTACACAAGATTTGGTTAATCCTTTACAGGAGGATCATAATAATTTATGAATAATCGAACTAATAAATACGCAATAGTGATAAAATAATTGTAAAAAAAACCACACAAGACAATAAGACAACAATATACATGGTTTGACAAATTATGCCAACGTCTAGTGATGATGGTGGTATATATTTCTTCACTTATTAAATCAAGAATATGTGGATTATAAATCACTCACAAATGCTCACTATTTTTTTCTCTAGAAAGAAAAAAATACCCCAAACTCACAAGTTTTAACACATAAGTAAGGTGAAAAAGTGGGGTAAAACCATTAAGAGATATCATACATGGAAAACATGAAAAAAATGATTGAAATAGAGTTAGATGTATGATATCTCAAGGCTTAGCTTATAAAAACCACCTACTTATCTCAAATTTGAATAAATGATTGAAAGAGAGTTTGATGCCAAAATTATAATTTTTTAGCGTGATGAATGAGGAGGATCTAACAAGATTGAGTTTATTGTACACCTCAATTCCAAAGGAAATCTAAGGCAAATATCTTATCCACAAACACAAAAAGGGCATAACCGAGAAGAAACATAGGTATATTGTGGAAACTGGACCTAATATCTGTTTTCATGCTGAACTACCTCTCTTTCTATGGGTTAAAGCCTTCATGACTACAAACTTTCTTATTAACTGACTTCCCTCGTCTATTTTAAATATGACAACACCCTTTTCAAATTATACAACAAATATCTTGACTTCTCCTCCCTCAAAGTGTTCAATTATCGATGTTTTACTTTCTTATAAGACATCATCTTCAATTATTTTCACCCAAAATTATATTCTTGTATTTTTATTGGATATAGTCTCTTGCATAAAAGATATCATTGTTTTTAACCCTTCACAATACGAGGCTTTATGTCCCGACATGTTATTTTTATTAATCTTTACTCCTATATATTAAAACCACATCCATCCACTCTAAGCCCAAATTCCTTTGACTTTACCCCCTTCCATGACTTTGTAAAAGAACCTGATAAGAGACTTCCCATATAGGGGTAACCTATCTTTCCATCAAACACCTTTTCCTAATCACTATCACGTACTTCATTTGCATAACTTTTCCCCAACCATTGTCACATACTTCCTCTACATCACTCTTTCATTTTTTCTCCTATACCATCCATTGCCTCCAGTACTACTTCCCAACCCGTTCCCTCCGATTCAAACTTCTCCATATTATGCTATGATTTACCCTATGCAACATCACATATCTGTTCTTCTACCGTATCTCCTTCTCAAACCACTATTGTAACTTCACCTCCACACCCAATCATGGCATTAATCTCACCACTGATTTGCCTATTACACCTCATCCTCACCTTCAACACCTACATCTCACTCTCATGCCATGATTACTCGATCAAAATCATGTTCTCATGCTTTAATAACTGTTATCTCTACATATCCAATTCCTCACACTCAACCACTAATTGTCAAAAAATCTTTAACTTATTCTCGGTGGGTCCAGACTATGCAGGATGAACTAACTGGACTTCAAGCCAATCATACTTGGAATTTATTTCCTCCACAACCATTTATTTATGCCATTGTATCTCAATAGGTGTTCAAAACTTAACTCGATATTCATGGTTCTTTAGACAAATACAAAGTCCGGTTAGTCACCAAAGGATATAATAACTAAAAGGTATTAATTTCGTTGAGACTTTTAGTCCTATTATAGAACTAATCACCATTAAAATTATCCTAGTTATAGCGGTGACTAACCAATGGCCAATTAGATAGTTGGATGTTAAAACTGGACCTTTTTTAGATCTTGTGATAGGTTAAGAACACATTGGGTGGTGCTTATAATTCACACGAGACCATTATAAAATCACCCGATGCATGCTTGACACATCTTCAGGTCCAAAAAAAGGGTCCATTAGTATTACTGTACATTAGTGGTTTTATCTTATCATGTCATGGCTGTTTAATTATTCAATCATCTTTTGTACTCTATAACTCGTATTTTCCATGCATGGTATCTTTTTATGGTTTTAGCCCACTTTTTTTACTTTGATCATGTGTTACTACTATATATTATGTGGTATACATAGATTTTATGTCTATGGGCATTACTGGCTTATTCTATATCTCTAGTACTATACATCTTTCTTTATTTCATTTTTTATCTTTATATGATTCACTGTTACTTTGAGACCCTCATTTGTGATCTTTATATGATTCACTGTTACAAATATTTTCCTTTGGCTATTCTAGACAAAACCAAGAATAAAAAACTACTAGGTCGTCAAGCTCTCTAACACTCAATACCAACCCCAAAAGGAAAAAGTACAAGCTGACACTTGATCAACTCTAACTCTTGAGTAGCTTTGCTTGTAAAATTGTATCGCATGGTCACTTAAACCTGCACACTTAATATGCTTTTGAAATGAAAAGAGAATATAAAATGTATAAACTTCATATGAAAAACAAATTGTCCTCCTTTGTTAAACAGCTCCCCCTTCGGAAATACTTCTCCCCCTTTTTATTCAGGAATAAATAAAGGTAAGGTGCATAATATGAAATAACTTCTCCCACTTAATGTGACATATATGATCATAATGGAAACAAGCATATCATGTGATGTGAAATGAAAGGAAAACTATAAACAAACTCAGCAATACAAGCGCAAACAATCCAAACAGTGAAACAAATGATACCAAGCTGATATAAACTTGAATCATATTATACCAATGTAATCATTTAAGATAACCATAGATTAAATACAAAGCAAAGATTCAAACAAAACATACCCCTATATATATATATATACTGTGAGTGCAAGAATTATCACAACAAGAAATCTAGAAAGCAATATCGAGATGAAAGAATTAATCATCACACACAACACCAGAGATGCGTAGTTCGATAACTTGCTTATATCCACGGAGAGGTTATTGTATTTTTATTAGTGTTTTCTTAAATAATCAAAGTTACATCCTTTGCCTCGGGTCAGGGTTTATATTTTATAGTTGCAGAAATAAGTGACTGAATTGTACAAGTAACTCAACCCGCTTGTAGATAACTCGTAAGTGTCCCTGAATATCTTGTTCGAGATTATTGGTAACCGATTTAAGTTATCTCCATGCATTTAATCACATATCAAATACACGGATCCAAAATAATTATTCCGGGTTATGTCGGGTAGTCTATTTTGCATTCTGGGCTAGTCGATTGGGATATTGGGCTTGAATAAATAAGCCCCTATAATTTCCTTTAAAATCTTTGGGCTAAAAAGTTGGGGCAATAGATTTTAAGTAAGTTCAAGGCCCAGGGCCCATAACTGTTTTAAAATCGGCATGGCATCTTTATAATACTTGTGAACTTGCCGAGGACACACTCGTCTGAGGACAATCACCGTGGCAAACTTTAAATATCCTTGAAGAAGTGGGGGTATACTAGTCCGAGAAGGTACGTGAAGCTTCAGAATCTTTGTTGAGAACTGCGCTTCATCATTAGCGTGAAGTTCAAACTAGGTTCATCACCATCAACTGCCATTTCTACAAATGCTTCTCCTCCACAAACTCACACTGTGTCCTCTCTCAAGCTCTCCATATTTTCAGAGCTCTCTTAGATCACTTTATCTTATAAGTCTCTCTAATTTTCTCTTCTTATTTATCATTTTAATTAGGCTTCTCTACTGCCTGACATTTTTGTCTCCATAGATCTTCTTAATGGAAAAACTGTTACTGAGTTTAGAAAGTCTTATAATATTGCTGAATGGGTGTAGATCGAATGTGCCCGCATGCCTAGAGATGTCCGGGATATAGAGGATGGATACTGGATTCACACTCTTCTTATTAAACATAAGGTTTAACTTCCCCCCCCCCCCAAACCCTCTTTATTTGAGATTTTTAAAAATATTTTGATGTTGTCCCACCCAATGTACCCCAAATACTTGGAAAATAGTGAATAGGGTACATCGAATCAACTAATTATCTGGGACAAACCTTAGGCTCCCTGAAATTTGCTACTGTTATGTCTAATCGTGCACCAATGATGGCGTTTTGTACCCAAAGGCTAGGAAGGTCGATAGGGTTTTGGGTGTGAACCTTCCCGAGTCCTACAAATGGTACTAAGAGCAAGGTTATTGTGGGTACCTCATCAGTCTTTATAGGCCCAAAGAAGTAGCCGAATTAAGACCTATTGAAAATAGGGAGAACACGGCCCAATATCCAAAGCCTCACAAGTAATTAGCTAGTAACAACCCATCATGTTCCTAAAATATCTTACGAGATATTCTAGGGATAGTGGGCTAGCGTGGGAGTGCCCAGTACTCTCACTCTCCGGAGTTTAACTGTATATATGATATCCCTGGCCTGGGGCAAAGGGTATGTAATCATAAATACTCCCTTAGAGGAAAGAGATATACAAACAAAGAGCACCACCGTGGACGTAGGTAATTTACCGAACCACGTACATTTTGTGTTGTGTGTGATTGTGATCATTCTTATTTCTGTTCTTTATTCTTTTTCTAGTGATTTCCTTTACTTATAACTTGTGTTGAGATTTATTGCCACCACAATTGGCACTGTCTATGGGAAGAGATTGTTCTTCCTTTAAGAAAGACTTCACCAACAAGAACCTAGAATTCCTGGTCACAGCAGCAATCCCCTCAAGCAGGGGATATTCAAGAGCAACCTATCCCTCGTAGGGTTAGATATGAAGTTCGATGCTCAAACCCAAGGCCTCGCCCAGAATGGCAAGCCTCAGAAGAAAGTCAGTGACCATCTATGTCCACGTAAGTCTCCAGGCTAATTGACGCCTATGAGGCTAGGCTCCAAGAGTAGGAGGAAACCACTCACAAGCAGGAAGTCGAAAATGCTCGCCTCAAAAGGAGACTGGAGAAAATAGAGAGAGAACTCCATCGCAATACAAGGCAACGCCATTATTGAACCCCTAGCCCCCAGGCGAGAAGATTTAGCAACCGAGGAAGGAGTCCAAGATGTGGATCTTAAAGAATTGAGGAACACATGTCAGATAACGACTGGTCCAAGCAAAAATAATCATCTCGCCATGACAGAAGCCCAGGCCGAAGGAACGACAATATACAAAATTTGGTTCAGAGAGAGATGGACCAACACCCAGTACATCGAGGTGCCATATTGACAAGAGAGTTAGTTAGGCGAGCTCTCAGGACCCAGATGAAGTCCCCTTTTTTAAGGAAAATAGAGGAATAGGAAGCCCCCAAGAAGTTTACCATGCACAGGATTAAGATTTATGATGGGAAAACTGATCCCATTGACCATGTCAGGCAGTATAGGCAGACCATGACCCTTTGGAGCCACAAGGATGCACTGATGTGCTGGATTTTCTCGTCAAGCTTACACGACGTGGCCTAAAAGTGGTTCAAGAAACTCTCCCGTAGATCTATTAGGAACTTCGAGTCCCTGGCAGATCTCTTCATAACTCTCTTCATTACCAGCAACTCTCATCTGAAGAGGATGGACTCTTTGTTGACGATGAAGAAAAATCCCCAGAAAAGCCTCAGAGACTACGCAAAGAGGTACTGGGAGCTATTCAATAAGGTCGAGGATTACTCGGAATATGTCACCATTGCATCTTTTAAGATTGGCTTGCCCAGTTCCTGCCTCTTGCACCAGTCCCTCACTAAGAAGGATGCCACAACCATCGACGACTTGATGGCTCGTATTAAAAAATATGCCAAAGTCGAAGATGTGACCCCCTCAGTGCAAGAGAAAATGGTCGTGCCAAGGTCGCCATAAAGGGAACGACAACAATGAGAGTCAAAATAAAGGAAGTAAGAATGGGGGCACAATGGCCTTAAGAATGGGAGTAAGAGTGATGCCTCGAAGGCATTCCAAGCAGTAAATACAGTTTTCAGAGAACCGATCTATAAGATTCTGGTAAAGATCAAGGAAGAAGCGTTCATTAAGTGGCCCAAGAAAATGGGTGGAGACCCTTCCAAGAGGAATAATGCACTGAAATGTGCTTTCCACAAAGAGGGCAGACACAAAACCGAGCACTGCAAAGCCCTCAAATTTCACCTTGAAGAGTTAACTCAAGCTGGACACTTGAGAAAATTTATGGAAAGAAAGGCAGAGAAGGTACTGCCAATGGAAATTAAAGGCCCGACAACGTGCTTGAGGAAGACGTCGGCCATGAGTTCGCACTAATCCATAGAGCATCCGACCTCAAACAGATTCAAGGAAACATGGCTCGGATGGAAGTCAAAAAGCTTACAATTGTAATGCAAGCTTTTCAAATCGATCCATCCAAAATGCAAGCTGGGAAGCGTCGACGAGCTGAGGATGTCGACTATAGCAAGCACATTGTGTTGACAGATGAGGACCTAGTGGGAGTAAGAACCCCACATCATTATGCATTGATCATTACATTCAGGATATCTAACTATGACGTCGACAGGTTGCTCGTCGAATAGGGTAGATCATCCGAAGTAATGTATCTCGACCTATTCAGGATGTTGACACTAAGCGTCATCGACCTAGAGAATCCACCGTTCCTCTAGATGGCTTCGCTGGAAAAGTAACCATCCCCTTGGGAAAGATTGTCCTGCCAGTAAGGGAAGGAAACATCTCTAAAATGATCTAATTTCTCGTGGTCGATATTTATTCACCCTACCAGGCAATCCTCGGCAGAGGATGGCTACATGCGATGAAGGCTCAAATGTGTGATTAAACGAGGAGTGGTGGAGATACACGGAGATCAGGCGATGGCGAGAAAGTGCTTTATAGCAGCCATCTGTCCCAAACCAGAGAATAAGGTTGAGGAAGTTAGAAGCAAAAACGAAGAGCAGGAGAGGCTAATTCCCTCCAAATAGCAGCTAAGGTATGGGAGACCAGGAGTGGAGGAGACCAGGCTCCTCCCCTATGAAAGAATCGTCGAGGACCCGGAGGAGGTCACAATAAGTATAAGTTCGGATGAAACAAAGTTCTTGATTGGAACCTCACTTATCGACTGCGAAAAAAAGGAGTCGGTCACCTGATAAGCACCCAAAAGTATACATTTTATACCTCGAATAGACATATGTTTTTTTCATCCCTGGCAATGGCGCCATTTGATAAAAAGAAAATTTCTTTTTATGTTGTACTCGTCGTTGTGCAATTCCTCTTTCCATAAAAAATCTTCACAAACCTATAAAAGTATAACAAAATTAGAATATAGCGGTGAGTGATGTATCAATCCATATCTAGGGATGAAACACAAAATTGGAGAGTACATATATAGATTCATTTGCATTTTATTATATATATTTTTTATTTTTTCTTTTTATATTTTTTAAGGATTTTTCAAGGGATTGTTTTTAACTAACTAACTATACTAATTTTTATAACTACTAATTAAGAAGTATAAGCTAATTTAAGCAAAGTGAGATAAACAGAATTCTCCAAATAAGTAAACTAACAAAATTGGACTCGTGAGGGCTTCAAAATTTCATCCCATAAATGGGAGATTAGCCCTCAATAATCATCATAAAAAAAAGATAAACAAATGAAGCATGATATGATTAAAATAAAAGTAATAAGAGAGGAATATATCAAACCCATTTAAGCCTTGAATTGAAATGAAAACTTCAATTACATCAACAATCTCTCAATTACAATCCCTCACTCATGTGTTTATTGAATCTAAAATAAAAATTACAAAATAATAATAAATAGGATAGTGGAAGAATTCATAATGGACAATTAAATAATAAAAGAGATTTGCTAAAAATGCAAATCCTAACATTATAAAATTGTACATTAGAATTCATCCAAAGAAATAAATTCTAGATCATTACTTTATAATGAGATAATTGCTAAAAATTCAAAATCTCAACATAAAGGAATGGATTAGAATTTACCACCCATAAGGGATGAATTCAACTATATCAATCTATTATGAATTAATTGCTAAAAATGCAAAAAATCATTATAGATGGGTGGGGTAGAATTTATCCTAGAGATAAATTTCACTACACACCTCTATATTTAGATATTTGCTAAAAATACAAATACTCAACATAGAGGGATGGAAAGAATTTTATCACACAAAGCTTAAAAACTAATTTGGAGATTTTTTTCAAAATGGTCATCTTCTTCCTTAAATAGAAGGCATGGAGCATGGGGGTAAATTGGGTAGGGATTAAATGAACATGAGGGGTGTGAGGATAAGTTGGGGTAAAAATAGGAAAATGCACAAATGTGCATGGGTTGTGTGAGGTCATGTGGATGAGGGGTGAGGGAGTAAAATCAGATTTATGGAAATTAAGTTAGTTGGGGGTAATTTGGGAAAAGGGGTAAAAGGGGTTTTAAATGGCATGTGGCTTTTATTTGTTTTGGTTTGTCTTTGTTGGGAATTGGCTTTTATTTGGAAGGTGCACGATTTTGGCTTGTTTGATGAAATGGGTCGGAATGGAGGTCGGGCAGATGGAGGGGTCGAATTTGGAAGCACAAGGGGTCGGGTCAGATGGCCAACGGGTTTGGGATTTGTTGAAATCGGTTTGAGCTCCACTTAGTGGGAACTGGGGGTTCGGGCTGATGGGCGACAGAGGTTGGTTCAGGAGGTTGGGTCGCCGGATGGAGCAGGTTGGGGTTGAGGGTATATAGGTCGATGGGTTTGTTGGTGCGGGGTTGCCGGTCGGAGGTGGATGCTGGGGATCGTGTCTGGTAGGCGAGTTAGGGAAAGGGGTTGGAAAACAGGTGTTGGTGATGAGAGAGAGGAGAGAGATGTTGGGTTTATGTTGGAGTGCCATGGGAGTTGAGTTGGTGGTGAGTTTGTGGATTAATGGAGGATTTGAGGAGAGAGAGTGTTTGAGGTTGAAGATGAGTTGGGTGGAGTAGTTGGGTGTGTGAAGGTGTAGGAAGTTAGGGTGAGGTTGAGGTGAGTTGTTGTGGTGTGATTAATGTGTAGGATAGATAGGTGTGAGGGGTTGTGTGTGTGTTTAACATATGACCCCTAAAAACAATAAATTAAAACTAAAAATAAAATAAAATAAAACAAAAATTTAACTAAAATAAAAATGACACGACACGACACAATATACAAACTGTAAAAAAAAAAACTAAACACAACTAAAATAAAAACTATAAAAATAAAACTAAAACTAATAAAAATAAAAAAAATAAAATAATAATAAACTAACTAAAAACTAAGAAAATAAAAGAAAATATAAAAACTAATATACGACGCGTTAAAAATTCTAAAAATATATACATGACTCAATAAAATAAAATAATAAAATAAACCCTAAAAATAAAATGACACAAATAAAATAAAACAGAACAAACTAAACACACACGATTCGGGATAGGTTTAGGTAGGTTTAGGATAGGCTAGGGTACGGGACAAGAGTAATTAGCTCCATAATTATCACAATTGCCTTGAAATACGTGTTTGAACACCGCAACATGAATTCGACCTACAACATAGACAATAAAGCGCATAAGACCCAAATTGCCGAGAATTAGCAACTAAAGTATGTCTATTCGGGGTATAAAATGTACACTTTTGGGTGCTTATCACACCACCCCTAAACAGAGCGTTGCGAGTCCTCGAGCAATAAGATAGAGAGAAAGAGAAACATATGAAACAAAAAATATATCACTTTCACGGGCACTTGCGATTGCACTTAGCATGTGCAACAAGCCTTTAAACCTATAGGTTGCCCTATAGGACGAGTTGTGTCTCGTGGGGGTTTGGAGGGAATATACCCACAAAATTCTTATTTGCGAAAGGCAGTCAATATCTTATTAGACGTAGAATAATCACACAATCCATCACGAGGTAAAAGTTTTGAGAAATACAAGATAGAATGTGTAAAAAGTTTAGCTAAGTAAATACTTGTAGGAGGGTAGTGAGACTGGGGTCTATGAATAACTGGAAAGGGTGAGGCATGACCCACTCCAATGGACGCTGCCTGCAAGGTCTTCAAGGTCTCCTGGTGCAACTTCTGAAGAAAACTTCTCCTTCTGGTAACAATGGAACTCAAGCTTCAACTCACTCCCTGCAAGAAGATGAACTTTCACAGCAAAAATAGTAATTTTCTCAAGGGAAACACCTGAGAGTGATGACTGTCAGTGGGGAGTGAAGGAACAAGGCACTCAGCACTATGAGAATGAGTACGGAGAGAATACTTAGGTAGGTCTGGTGATATTTTGGTAGAGTAACAGTGCAATTTCTATTGTCTGTCTTTTGACCTTGCCCAGAGGTCTATTTATACATGGGCGTTAGGGGTGAGCTGGCATTTTTGGGCGCCAAAATCGAGAGAGTTGGTGGGGAACAATGTCTGAAGTGTACCATTTGTCCCTACCTGTAGGCAGCCTGCCTGTCCCCTCTGCAGGCGCCACCTGGCGCCGACCAAAACTCAAAAAGCACATATGTCCCCTAATGGAGACAAAATATCAGATTTGGTAGTTATCTTTTGAAACGGTAACTTGTGGTGCAATTTTGCAAATCTTGAGAGAGGAGACCTTAAGGACTCATCTCCTCTAAAAGTGTTATTTTTCTTGAGAGGGACCTCGAGGATCCCCTCTTCTGGAAAAGTCATTTTCTTGTAAAGAGTTTATTTCTTGTGAGTAGCCAGCTCTTTGGTGCTCACTTCACTTGTGACCAAGTGTGCAGTGTGCGTAGTCTCGAGTGACTTCTGGGTCTTCCTACTAGTATTCTCTCAATCCTATAGTGCTAAGTGGTTGAGCTTGCTCAACATAACTTGTCCCTCAGCCGCCAAGCCAAAACTCCCAGGGGGTCCCAACGCGCCTGTTCGAGCCCTGCTTGCTCGACTAGGCAACCTGTACAAGAAAGTAAAATATTAGTGCTGTTATTCATTTAGAGACTGATGTTTCATGATGAGGTGTTGTTCGTGATATCTACTCCCTCAATATGAGTTTCTGTCGAAACCCCTGTAGCAGCACTTCTCGAATAACATTTCTACAGTGACCCTTGCAGTGGCGCTGAGCCTTGCAGTGACGCTGACTCTCTCGACTGTCATTACTGTAGTGACCCTTGCAGCGGCGCTGACCCTTGCAGTGGTACTTCTCAATTTTGGACTTCTGTGGTGACTCTCGCGGGTACCTCTCGAATGTTATTGCTGTAGTGACCCTTGTTGTAGTGGCGCTAACGCTTGATGCGACGTTGACCCTCGTAGCGGCGCTGACACTTGTAGCGGCGCTAGCACTTGGAACGGCGAGGACACTTACAGCGGTGCCGACCTTTACAGCGGCGCGAACACTTGCAGCGGCGCAGACACTTGCAGCGGCGCTGGTACTTGAAGCGGCGCCGACACTTGCAGCGGTGCCGACACTTGTGGCAGCGCTGACACTTGCAGCGACGCCGGCACTTGAAGCGGTGCTGTCACTTGGAGCGGCGCCGATACTTTCAGCGGCGCTGACCCTTGCAATGGCGCAGACACTTGCAACGGCGCTGGCATCCGAAACGGTGCCGACCCTTGCGGCGGCGTGGACACTTGCAGCGGCGCTGGCACTTGCAGCGGCGCTGACACTTGCAGCGGCGCCGACCCTTGTAGCGGCGCGGACACTTGCAGCGGTGCGGACACTTGCAGCGGCGCCGACCCTAACAGCGGCGTTGACACTTGCAGCGGCGTTGGTACTTGAAGCGGCGCTGACCCTTGCAGCGGCGTAGAGACTTGCAGCGGTGGTGACACTTGCAGCGGCGCAGACACTTGAAGCAGTGCTGGCACTTGAAGTGGCACCGACACTTGCAGCGGCGCTGACACTTGCAGCGGCGCTGATACTTGCAGCGGCACTGACCCTTAAAGCGGAGCTGACGCACGCAGCGGCGCTGGCACTTGCAGCGGCGCTGGCACTTGCAGCGGCGCTGGCACTTGAAGCGGCGCTGACGCTCGCAACGGCGCTGACCCTCACAGTGGCGCTGACACTTGTAGCGGCGCTGATATTTTCAGCGGCGCTGATATTTGCAGTGGCGCTGACACTTGCAGCGGCGCGGACACTTTCAGCAGCGCTGACCCTTGAAGCGGCGCAGACACTTTCAGTGGCGCTGGCACTTGGAGCGGCGCTGACCCTTGCAGTGGCGCTGGGGGTTCCTGCTGAATATGAGTTTCTGTCGGGACCCTGGGGTGGTTCCTTCTCAATTATGAGTTTCTGCCGGGACCCTAGGTGGGTTCCTTCTTAATACGAGTTTCTGTCGGGACCCTGGGGGGTTCCTGCTCAATATGAGTTTCTGTCGGGACCCTGGGGGGTTCCTGCTCAATATGAGTTTCTGTCGGGACCCCCAACCCTGGGGGGTTCCTGCTCAATATGAGTTTCTGTCGGGACCCTGGGGGGTTCTTGCCCAATATGAGTTTCTGCCGGGACCCCGGGGGGGTTCCTGCTCAATATGAGTTTCTGTCGGGACCCTGGATTTCTTCTCAGTATTTCTAAAATAATATTTTTACTTTTTTATAGGTAGACACCCTTCTACAATACTCAAGGCACATCCTTCCTAGAACTCGTCGTGTGTAGTGTGAATCCGTCAAAATGGGTCGAGAATTATAAGAGTAATTCCTAGATTGCCTTTTCAGAATCAATGCTTCAACTTCAAATCTCATGGATATATCTCTCTCAAATGAACTCTCAAGATTAGGGTTAGTGTATCGCTCTTGTGTGTGAGCAGGTGAGTAAATGTAAACAAGTTCAAACGTCTCACACATACATAAGAAAGAACGAACATTTGAAAGAAAAATGATCTCATGAAAGAATACTAATCACTATAGTGAGAACGTTGAGTTATTCACCACGTTGACTTTCATTCCCCCGAACACCTAGGGTAACATGGATGATAATGGGTGAGGGGGAAATGATATGAGAAGGATGGGATATGAGGTTGGATGGTTATGTATGGATGATGGAGGAAGATGGATGGATATGCGATGGGAGAGTGTTATATACTTAAAGAACAAATGTCTTTATTACATAAAACTAACTACAGACTCTCTTTCTTTTCTTTTCTCTCTTTTTTCGATTTTTTTCTTTTTCTCTATTTTCTTTTTTTCTCTATTTTTTTATTTTTTCTATTTTTTCCTTTTTTTCCTCTCTCTTTTCAAACCAACACCGAAGACATTTTGTATTTGAAAAACACACTATTTTTCTCAAAATGATGGATGATATATGAATGGAATGATAAATGGATGGTGTGGGGAATGTATATGAAATATGGGAAAGTAATGGGTAGTGTTTGGGTGAAAATCTAGTGATAGGGACAAACTTCAAGGCACATGTTTCTTACAACTTGAAAGTGATGTCGTTCTCAGTGATCAACTCAAAATTTTTAATGAAGAATAATGAGATCATACAACGATTTAAAGTGCGGACCCAAATGAAGTTGAATCAACTCGTGACTCAGAGATTGCGTAAAACACTCTAAAAGGTGAAAGGGACAAATCTCACAAGCTAATGTCTCCACTAGTGATTCTTAAGGTTCTCTTGAGAATTGTAATACTCTTCACCTCTAAACCGCAGTGACGTGGTAAGTGCGTAAATTTTATTAAGTCTAGAAATTCATGGTGCAATATGCCTTGGGACGTATTATATAAGCTATTTAGAAAAAATAATATATTCTAGCTTGATTCTTAGACTTGGAAAGATGGATGACTGAAAATTCACATCAATGATTGAGATGAAAGAAACTGCACAAAATTTTAAAAATCAGGTTCAAAAATCAAAATTTTTCAAAAGAAGTACAATTTTGATAAAACTCCCCACCCCCAAACAATAAGGAACATCGTCCTCGATGTTAGATAAAATAATTTTTAAAATGGAGAGCAGAAGGGAAGAAAGAGATTACCAGAATCAACAGCTAATGAAGTGGACAACTAAATCTAAGATGAAACCTGTATAAGAAGTGAGAGAAAAAAATGTGTACAAGTCCATAACATGGTAAAGCATTGGGTGATGTGAAACATCAGACCCAAACAGGATGAGACTAGTACAAGAAACGCGGGATGCCTCCCGATAGTGCTAAGTTTAATGTCTTCAGTCAGACCGGTCAAGTCTCACCCTAAAGATAAGAACTAGGAAAGCACGGGGCAATAGAAAAATTGGGTGATGAGAATTATCCCCAAATAAGACTGAACCGTCAGTCTTGTTAGATAAATTGACAAAGGTGAGGGTGAAGAAACACCGATCACGACCTTATTTTTTTACTTTCAAGATTTTCTCTCTTTTTTTTGTGATTTTTGAATAATTTGAAAAAGAAAGGAAATATTTTTGAGATTTTTAGAGAATGAAAGGAAGAAAATATTTTTGGAAGAAAATAGTGGGAAAAAATATTTTTAGATTTTTTAAATTTTTTTCCAAATGAAAGAATATATTTTTGGATTTTTTTGGAACGAAAGAGTGGGAAAAATAGGTGGAGTCTGTGAATTTGTACGAACTCACTAAAACTTGACTACCAAAAAATTGAATTGGACACACACACAAGTCAAGGATAAATCCTAACTAGCACATAGCCAATTTTTATCTTTAAATTTAATGAAAGGGTAGTTAAATTTTAATTAAGTCCGCGGGCGATAAAAAAATCACGGAATTTATCTTAGTGATCGCCTTTGCAAAAGATTCTCCTATTGGGCTACCTAGTTAATTGACTTTAAATTTAGTGATGGCTAGGGTAGCACACAATTGGTAAGCGAGTGAGTCGGGTGATGAAATCCCTTCTCGTGAGTGACCGGGTGTAGGTCTTAGGAATTTAATTCATTACACCATTCGAAAATATATGCAAGAATAAAATTACACAAGAGCACGTAATCACACACAAGAATTGACTCGCTAAGAAGAGAGGCGCGAGGGTTTAGAAATGTACCTCCAACGGTTTTTAACCCGTGGGGTGCCAAACAATTTGAGTCGACCGGGGGGAGATCACACCTATCTCTGTCGGCCCCGGGAGTCCTATCGACCCAAGGTAGAGAGGATTCTTTTCCTCGCCTTAGACGCCCTCTCTCTACCTTGTCCGATTTCCCTATCACGCTTATCTTCGATTTATTACAAATTTAAAAAAAAGAAAAAAATGGTGTCTCTATGCACCGCAATACATGCAAGGTAATAAAGTCATACTTCAAGCCTTCTAGAATATAAAAATGGTAAGAAAAGCAACTAAATTGGAAAAGTAAATGAATTATAAAATGAAATCCGCTCCAAGTGCTTCACGCTCCCAAGAATGGCAACGACTCCATTTGATAAAAAAAAACGCATCTTATGTATTTTTCTGTGTGTATGTTTTTTTCATCCCCGGCAACGACGCCATTTGATAAATAAGAAATTGCTCTCCATTGTGTATTTTCGTCGTTATTGCAACTTCTTTTCCATCAAGTGTATACCGCTACAGTTGAGGTTATTATATTTTGTAGGTAATTGAGGTTTTGATTGACTTGGCTTTCAACAATGACTACACACAAAAATAAGTCATCATCACCTTACTTCGAAGTAACCTAGATGTCTTTGCATGGGAGACTTACGAGATGCTCGAGATTGATCCTAACATCACCTGTAATTGAATACACGTCGACCCACCTTTTAAACCAGTAGCACAGAAAGCTCGTCGAACCGCTTCGGAAAAAACCAAGGTAGTGGAAAAAGAAGTTGGAAAACTACTCGACGCAGGATCTATACGGGAAGTCCAGTTCCCCAAGTGGTTGTCCAGCCCAGTGGTTGCCCCTAAGAGCAACAAAAAGTGTAGAGTCTGCATCGATTTCACCGACCTCAACAAAGCGTTACCTAAAGACAACTTCCCCCTCCCAAAGATTGATCAGCTAGTGGATGTTGTGGCGGCACATGAAAGGATGAGCTTCCTGGATGCATACTCTGGGTATCACCAGATCTCTCTGCACGAGCCGAATCAAGACAAAATATCATTTATAACCACAATTGGGTTATATTTCTACAAGGTCGTTCCCTTTGGGATAAAAAATGTAGGGGCAACTTACCAGCGGTTGGTCATAAAAATGTTCAAAGAACAAATGGGAATCTCTATGGAGGTCGACATCAATGATATGCTCATCAAGAGCAATCTCATAGACGACTACCTCTCTGACCTATCAAGAACCTTTGAAATCCCCAGGAAGTACTGAATGAAACTCAATGCGAGTAAGTGTTCCTTCGGTGTCCATTCAGGAAAATTCCTCGAGTACTTGGTCAACAAGAGAGGTATTGAAGACAACCCAAACCAAATTGATGCTATCAATAGGGTACAACCCCCTGCACCATAAGAGACGTGAAGAAGCTCACGGGAATGCTTGCCGCCCTAAATCGTTTCATCTCAAAGTCTTCCAAAAGGTGCCAACTGTTCTTCCAGCTGTTGAAGAAAAATAAGGATGTGGAGTGGAACGAGGATTGCTCGAGGGCATTGGAAGGGATCAAAGATTACCTCAGTAAACCCCCTTTGCTCACAATCCCTCAAGAAAATGATTCCTTATACTTTTACCTTGCAGTATCCATCCATGCTGTGAGTTCTGCACTGGTATGCAAAAAAAAGGGGATCCAGTTCCCAGTCTATTATGCGAGCAAGACCCTTTTAGACGCTGAACAACGATACCTACCACTAAAAAAGCTCGCCTTTGCGCTAGTAGTAGCCTCAAGGAAATTAAAATACTACTTCGAAGCCCACTCCATCATCGTACTTACATCCCACCCCCTAAAAGCAGTCCTGAGAAAAGTAAACCTTTCAAGAAGACTATCAAAGTGGTCAGTTGAGCTTGGGCGATTTGACATTCAGTTTCAGTCAAGGAATGCCATCAAAGGGCAGGTCCTCACTGATTTCATCTCTGAATTTATAGGAGAACAACCTTGTGACCAGCCCCAGACTATTCAATAAAGTGAAGTTCCCCCAGCATCAGGCATCTGGAGACTATTCGTTGATGAAGCCTCTAATTCCAAAGGGTCAGGAGTAGGCATTGTACTGATTACCCCTGAAGATGCAATACTCGAGAAGGAATTAGGCTTGGATTTGAAGCCTCCAATAACAAAGAAAAGTATGAGGCACTGATTGTGGGCCTATAAAAGGTGCGAACGCTCGGAACAAAGCTACTCCAAGTGTTCGGCGACTCGTAGTTGGTCTCTAACCAGATAAGTAGCGATTTCAACAAAAGAGATGAGAGGATGGCAGCCTATCTCTCCAATGTGAAAGAATTGATGGCCAACTTTGAACACATCAGCGTCCAGTAGTTTCCCAGAGGACAAAATAGCCATGCTGATGCCCTACTAGCCTTAAGCTCAGCGATTAACTCCGACTTAATGAGGAAAATTCAGATCGATTTCCTTGCCCAGCCAAGTATCAACCAGATTAATTAGCAGCCAAGCATGGGATATGTTCTCCAGATTGAGACAACCCCAGTTAGGTGGACCCCATAAGGGATTATTTGAAGGATGGTGCACTGCCAGCAGATAAGAAGACCGCTCATCAGATAAGAGTAAAAAATGCTCGCTTTCACTTATCTCCTGAGGGCAAGTTGTACAAGAGATATTTCACTAGCCCTTACCTCTAGTGCGTCCATCCAAAGGACGTCGAGCAAGTCCTGCATGAACTCCATGATGGGATCTGTGGGAGTTACATTAGGGTCAGGTCGCTAGCTTTTGAGCAATGAAAGAAGGGTACTAGTGGCCATACATGCAGAAAGACGCTGGAATTTAGGATCGAAAATACAAAAAGTGACAACTTTATGCACCTATGGTTCACCAGTCGGCTAGCGACCTAAAGTTATTTACTAGCCCGTAGACTTTTGCCCAATGGGGTATGGACATCGTAGGCCCTCTACCAACTGCAGCAGGTAATCCCAAGTATCTATTGGCTGCAACAGATTACTTCACCAAATGGATAGAGGTAGAGACACTAGCAAACATTAGAGACGTAGACATGATAAGATTCATATGGAGAAACATCTTCACTCGTTTTGGGGTCCCAAGGACTATCATCACTGACAATGAAACCCAGTTCGAGAGTGGCCTCTTCCAGGTTTTCTGCAGTGACCACGGGATCAGGCACTACTTCAGCTATGGGGCATAACGTCAGAGCAACGGATAGGTTGAGGCTTCCAACAAAACAATGATTGATGGATTAAAAAAGGGTTTGGAGCGAGCTAAGGGAGAATGGGTAAACGAACTGCCCCATATCCTGTGGGCTTACCGCACCACCCCAAGGAGAGCAACTGGAGAGATACCATTCACACTTACGCATGGAATGGAGGCAATTATCCCCTTAGAAGCTGACCTCCCTACCATAGGGTCCACTCTGATCGACCAAGTCCAGAACAATGCAACATTACTTGCTGAACTTGACTTAGCTGAGGAACAAAGGGAATTGGCTCTAGTAACACTAGCAGCCTACCAGTAACAGCTAACAAAGCACCATAATAAAAAGGTCAATCCAAGAACATTTCAAGTTGGGGACTAAGTCCTACAAAAAGTTCTTGGCAGCATTGTAAAACCATCAGACAGAAATCTAGGGCCAAACTGTGAGGGGCCAAACTGGGAGGTGATAAAAGATGACCTACAAGGAGACTATCACTTAGAAACCCTGGAGGGAGGGGAGATACCTAGAGCTTGGCACCCAGTCAATTTGAAGAAATTCTACTTCTAGTTTTCTTTTCTTTCTTTTTTGAACTCAATGTTAAATTTTCAATTCATCTCGGATTAATAGGATTTGTTTGGAAATGACATTTTATGAAGTGTTGGTTTTGCTTAACTATATTATAATACATGCACCCTTTCCAAGTTATAGGATCCCCTTCTAACATGCAAAACTAAGATCATGAGAAACTTATTAAAGCAAGGTCGGTGTGTAATGACCCTCCTCAGTCATTCATTAATCAACACGAATGATATCCTAGCTTGCCCCTGGTAATATATGAAGCCCTACAGGGGACCCTTAGGAAACATGGCCAACCCAGGTTAGTCGCCAACATTGTCTGGATTAAAAATCCTGCTCGGGTAGAATATCTGATACCAGGTGTATCCTCGCCATTGCCTCACTTAGGCCTAAGGAAGTGTGACGACATAAACTAAAAGGTAAAGTAAGGAAGAATGGTAAACTAAAAGCATACTAGACTGGGGGGATACTTACTCAACAACTAACTCTGCCTAAATCAAATCTAGTCGGCTGAAAAAGCCCAAGATAACTGACGTATTAATTGACGTGTTACACTTGGATTATTTATTCCTCCAATTTTTCTTTGGAGAAAACACTACAAATAACGTTAAATACTGATTTTCTAGGGCGGGGTATTACATTATTCCCGCCTTAGGAAATTTCGTCCCCGAAATTTGTGATCATCGTGCTCACACGTCATTAATACTATTAATCGGTTACAACTACGGTGGATCATAAGATATTATTGTTAACTCCCAAGTATGCCTAACATGTCCATATAGACAATTCCTCAAAGTAACTGATAGTGAGCAAGTATCATGCTAACACCCAATGAACTCATTATCATGAATTATACAGAACATCAGGATTTACAAGCCTACGTTTCATCAAACGATTTGAGTCTTGCCTAGCTTAGGCGGATACATCCTCAACATCAATAACTATTCACATAAAAAATTTCAAGACAATAATTTAATCCCAATGGTCTATCCGACCAGTATCTCCTATGAGACTAAGCATTAGCCTAGAGTAATCCTAGCTATGACAACCCAAATACACATGAGAGATCCGTAATTTCCATACGGGGTGCAACCCTAGCATTTAATGTTCCATTAAGTTCTAATATTTATATCTTAGAGTCGTGAACTCAAATCCATGATATACGTCATAACTAGCTATAATGGTTAACTAACGGTTGTATTAACCTAATGATATTAAGTACACATGCAAACTACATGTAACAAATCGCGATACCACGCGTACACACTAACCGATGTAAAATAAAAGTGCTTTCGAAGAAGAGCGTACTCATGTACGGTGACACAACAACCCTTAACTGGCTTATTCCGCATCACTACTGAGCAATGCCACGCTACACCTGACTACCAACCCATAATTGAAACAACTTCCCATTACCGAGATCAAAGATGGCACAATAAGATGCAATGGATCAGGTGGCTGCCACGCCAGGATGAAATAATTGAATTCAGAAAACAAACCATGCTACGCTAAGTACGAACCACAACGTACAATTACAGTCTAAAATTTTCACTGACCCATATGTACGCTAAAGTATTAGCTTAGCCACGTGCCCTAGCTTGAATCATTAATCACGGCTACCCATTTTTAAAGACAACGACTTGGGAATCGATTCACTTGGGAAGGTAAAACGCTAGGCTTCCCTCCTTAAGACTGAGGTTACTCGTTATCCTTCATACCAAAGTGAAGTTACATTTATTATTGCTTAACGTTAGTTATTGAACTGATATACTCAAGTCTGCACAATTTTAACATACGAGTGCTAACTTTAAAACCTCGATATCCTTCTCGTTTAGTGAAACACAATAATTACATATATTCATCCTTAGGGATCATCACTACAATTCTTGACAACGTCTTACATAATAACAAATCATAACTATCGGACTAGTTACAACGCAACTCGATTTTTCAAGTATGACTCATGCCTAATACGCAATGATTTTCCTCATTAGTGTTATACTAAGCCATACGGGTAGCACACACACAGGTGCTATAATTAAGCCTAACACTCGACTCCGAGTGCTATTTCTAAAACCATGATGAACATCATTGTGTCCTAAGTCTCCCGAGTGTAAAACCTAGCATGTATCAACCTGTTCTCGATATTCTCCCCAAGTCATACCATAATGAAAACTTATAAACAAAACCATGGCACTAACTCTAAGGTACCGCCACAAATGACATGACTAAATTATATTAGAATCACCGATAGCCTATGCATTCCTCAATACGATAACTTTTTCCAATGCTTCATGGAAGAGTCACCACTTCAATCGACTCCAATTGAACACACATATCCTAGCCTAGGAGTTATCATAAAAAAAATCCTTTCAAGTATAACACTCGAGCATGTCCGGTAAATTATTTTTTCAAAGGCCAAACACTAATCCCAATCACTATGTTCCATACTAGTCGTAACTCTATAATCCTGAAGTCATAAGGGATCCCATAATATCAACGAGAGATGTTGACAGTACCGTACTACGTGGTACAACCTTAATTTCACCATTATTAGGGAAAGCCTATTACTTGCACTGAAACTTCATTAGATTAACCTTAGTACATATATCCAAGGAGTAATCATGAGTTCAACTGCTTATCCATAATGCTAGCCCAAGATCAAACTCATCATAGCCTATCATTTAACCTCTGTGATTATTCAGCCACGAGAACTAAAGTGACTCACTACGTAGCCATCACCCTCATTTGTTAGATCGCAAGTTATCACCACTATAAAACTTTTGGTAGGATATTGGGCATCAGGTACTACCTATAAAACTTTTAGGCCAATACCTTTGATGACACAAAAGATCCTATTAGCCAATACCACCTCATTTTTCTAAAATCATAATTCAACATCACCATTTCTAACACTAAGTCCCAAGGACTATATGGATTTATTCTTAAATCACTTGAAATCGTCAAGGTTATCTAAACCCAAAACATAATCAAGTTACTCAGTCATTCTGATTTCCATAGAATTATTTATTCACAAGTCATACTACTTAGTCACCTAATCCCGTAGATGAAACTACAATCATACCAGGTAAGATGAAATTAAAATCATTAACACCTTTTAATCATCGAACTTACACATGATACATCTCACACAAGCGTAGGTTGCCCCCACCTAATAACCTACACCAAAATTCGATAGTTGCTAGATAACACTACCAGAACAAATGCAGCGAAATAAGAATGGCTATTAACTTAGCCGCTCACTAGCTCAAAGAGCAGGTCATAACGTGCTCAAGACCTAGACTTTACCATCAAGGTACAAATCGAAACCATCATCAGGAAAGCGTAACGACATCGAAAGATCCACTACGGATCTCACCACGTCACACCATAAAGAAACATTGAACCTAAAGCTATGATACCAAGTTGTCACGCCCCGACCCGTATATAAAGGTTATTAAAGGACTAACCTGATCCGGTTTGTACGTTAATTGTGAAGTGCAATAAAACACCCTATATAATGTTTCTAATCCAATTTTAATAGTATTTAACGTTACACTTATTAGAATGCGAGTCACATTTATAATTACTACGTGATGTGACCCAAGGGGTGTGCCCCTAAGGTCAAGTAAACAGAGCTACTAATCGTAATATAAGTAACTACTTACCTGTACAACGCTCTCAAAATACGGAATGACATGCAACCTGCCGTAACAAAGGAGGGATGTGAGCCGAATGCTCAGTGGGAACATATACAAATGCAGTATAGAAATGAACGACAGAAAGGAATACTCACACGCTACATTACATGCATGCGAAAATATGTATATATCTACATATATACCTTCAAAAATACATGTGCCAATGTATTTAATCATTTTTATTACAAAAAGGTTATTTGGTTCCATTTGGCCTTCCTGGCCTTACAAAATAGTTATTTTGTATTATCATGCTTCGAAAACTAGCACTTATTCCCATTAACTCACGCATAGTCAACATATATCCTTTGTTTGGGAAACCTTTCATTTTGATTTAGAGCATTTATTTCTCTACATTCAATTAACTCACGCCCGAGTTATTTAACCATATCATAAGACTTTCATCAACACACGTACACATCATGTTAGAATAGTACCTTTTTTGTTTTCCTTTCGAAAACCTCATATAACACATGCTTGTGTTTATTATGGTTTGAGCCTCAATAGGTAGCTTAAGCATCATTAAGTTACCTTATTTAACCATCCCATGTTACCACATGAACCTTAAACATTTAATGCGTTATTCTTGCATTAATAAATTAATGGATCAATACCATCCATTTGTTCCTCTTTCATGAATATTCAATTCATTACTTAACATTATCTGTAGGGATTCCGCCAACAAACACTCACGGACTTCGTGGCCTCACACCACCAGTCTCCGCCGCCATATACTCCTTTAGTTGGTTTGGGAACTTTCACCACTAAGGACAGCATAGCCCTGCTTAATTATTTATCCCGGCATCATCCGATATAATTATCTTACCAATGTGTTCAATATTTTCATAATGTTCACATTAATTTGCCCTTTTCGAGCCGAGGCTAAAGCCTTGGACTTAACCGTCTATTTTTCCACTATTTATTTAGGAAAAATCATTATATTCCATTAAAGTCTTTTTTCTCACTCACGCATTGATGTTTATCCCGAAAATCATTTCCGCTTTAAGGACTTAAATTATTCATTCCAAATTAGTGCCAAAACACTCTTTAGTATTTTATTTCATAAAAACATCACACTTTAAGTAAATTACCAATTTACCATTTTTCTTTACCAAAACGTGCAACCTTATCTTTTTCAAGTGTTATTCACAAAAATACCCCTTTCATGTTCCAAGTTCAACACTTAGGCATTTTACCCATTAAAATAGTTGTTCAACTTCTCACTTTGCCAAAATTACACATTTTGCATTTTAACCCTTTTTAATATATAAAATCACGCTTTTTACATATTAAAGTCTTATTTCTCATATTTAAGCCTACACACTTTAATTATGTCTTTTGACAAGTTAAAACTCATTTCGTCAATATTCAAACATTTGACACTCTTGTCTTTCAAACTTAGTGTTACACACTTTAATTATGACTTTTTGTATAAAGACTCATACTTAGTCGTTTTATTCACACTAAGTCTTCTAGACTTTTATTATATACATTTTCACCCAAAGTTTGCAAGAAGACTACACTTTCACTTATTTACCCTTTTAACCACAAAACTTAGTTTAACAAACTAAATAGTACACTTTGTAAATGAAACTCCATTTTCTCTTTTCATAATGATTCATCAACATTAAAATTACTATATTAATCTCATAAAAAGGGCATATAGATACCAAGTGTTCTTCACATCAAATAAATCATTTATTCACCTTAAAACTTGAGTTTAAAACATTTTATTTCATAAAATATTTATGAATAGTGGGCTGAAAACTATCCATTTTTAAAACCCATTCAATCCTTCATTTTAAGTGCCCATTTTCATAGAAAAAAAGTGAGAATAATACTAATAAGTATATTATTGCATTTATAACCTTAATCAAATTATTTTAATCTTTAAATATGCAGAAAAATTAGGCTAAACATAGATTTACTACAAGACCCATTTCAAGGATAGGAAATCTCATTTTCTTCTAAACTATATCTTGAAATTATGTAGTATTTAATATTTAATCATGGATGACTATTTCTACACACCTAATATAAAAAAGATGCAAAATACTCATACTAATATCATCATCAACTTAACTTAGTAAGAGATAAGTATTTCCCACCTCAAAATGTCCTTAAATAATGGTAGAGAAGGTGGGTGACTCCCCCACATCCAAAGGTGGCCTTAAAGGGTTCAAGCTCTATGAACTACTCTTTCTTCTACTATGAGAAACTCCTTTTAAAATCACCCAACAAGACTTCCTTTGAGCTCCAAAAACTTATCTCAAAATCTCCTATGAGCTGTTCCAACTTTGAGAGGTGTTTTAATGGAATTTGGGGACCTCTGATGTGGTGTTTTGATGGTGGAAAATCCATGGCAAAGGAGGACCACGAATTTAGAAGGAAGAACAACTATTGCAAGAGCTAGAAGATGGAGATATAATCTGAAAATGTTTGAGAGTTTTGGCTGCAAGTATTTCCCTCCCATTTATTTTATAATGTAATTATGGAAGCTTTCCACCCTTGACCAACAAAACCAAGGTTTTGAATGCCCAAATGGGTATAATTTGGATCCCAAGATCTTCATAATAAGTCTTGAAAGAGACTACACATACACCAAACATGTGACCCCAAAAATTCATTTGAAAAATGCCCAAAAACACCCACAAAAGTTGATTTGCGTCACTTTTGGTACTAGCCTAAAAAAAATTATTTTTTTTTGTTTTGAAAATTTTAACTTAAGAATCATATTCTTGCATTTTTTTGCTAAAAAAATCATATTTACAATAGTCGTTTGGTCTCCCGGATTATCCTATACAAGGCGCGCAAGAATCGGGCCTTCATACAAAAGTTTTTTTCCCTCTTCATAATAATATTCCTTTTATTTTTGTGAGTCAAAAAACATATTCAAAATATTTTTTTGACCTCCCGAGACATCCTAAATAATTTGCACAAGACTGGACTTTCGCTGTGTCGCACGTAGTAAGACAATTAGTACACATGCTTGCGTAGCATTCGTTGCTTGTCCGAATCGCACGAAACTTAACCAAAGTGCTTAAAATAATTATATAAACTCATAATAAAACTCGTGTGAACCGTGCAACATAAAACTATCTCGTTTAACCCATATTGCGATATTTTGCTTTTCGTACCATTTAAATGTCGCGTCGTATTAACCTTGTCCGTGTCACATCTGTTCCTTGATATTTTTTCCTCAAACTTAATGGACATCCTAGCCAATACTATTAGGGATTAAATACGATGAATGCGACACATGCATTGTTGGATTTTTTTTTTAAACCATTTACGTAATATGCCACCTTACGTATTACTTGACGTGTTACACATGGATTATTTATTTCTCCAATTTTTCTTTGGAGAAAATACTTCAAATAATGTTAAATACCTATTTTCTTGTGCGGAGTATTACATAAATATTCATAATGCTTTTGACATATATTTATGGATAATAATATTGGATTAATTCATGACTTTGTTGTATATTATTTTGAAAAGAAAATGTCATTTGTAAATTTGCTAGTTATATGTGATACAAGTTGATATTTTGATTTGCATTCATTGATTTTAATAATTTGAACATATTGATCTTTATGAGGTAAATTAATGTCATGTTACATGATTAGACACATTATTCAGATATTATTGACATTCATGAAAAAATATTTTTGAAGAAAGTAATATTTGTGCTTATTTTTAAAATCATATGATTATTGAAATGAAAAATAATTTTTGAATATGTTGAGATTTTTTGAAATGATTTTATGGATGTATATGCTAAAAATATTTGATCTAATGAAAAAAATGCACATTATTTGTTATATGAATATAGGCCTTCATTGGTATCTTTAGGGGAGAAAAATGATTATTGAAAGTTATTTATTAAAAAAATTCTAGATCATGAATTTTGATGCATTATTATAATTATCGCAATATGATTGATAAATCCGAACATTTTAGCTCTTATCTCAAAAGGACAAAGCATGAATATAATGATAAATTCTTTTCGCTATACATATATTGCTATCTTTAAACTCATGTTGTGTGCTTCATTCAAATTAATTGAAAACAGTGAGTTGTGAAATCCATTCATCATTACGAGCTTGACTTTATTGATTTTATTCATTTTGATGACATTCATGCCTATCCGAACATTCAAATACACGCACTGACATATTTTGATGAAAAATTTGCCTATTAAAAATTTCATGATATTCATATATACTCTTGTAATTTTTGGTTGGATCCCATGCAAAAATTATTTTTAATAGGGGAAGCTTTGCATTTTACCCGATGATACTCGATTTATATGAAAATTCTTTTTTATAATGTCAAGGGGGGGAAATATTTATGATTTACAAATTGTTCTTAATTTATTCATTTTATGGATTATTGTGAATCATTGTTTGTCATCATAAAAAAGGGGGAGATTGTTAAACAAAATGTAATTTACACTTTTAATTAATATTTAAATTAGTTTAATTATAATTAATGTACATTATAGTTTAATGTGTGTGTATATATATATATATATATATATATATATATATATATATATATATATATATATATATATATATATATATATATATATATATATATATATATATTATTGATATACTCAAAATAATAAATTTTATATAGTTTTACATACACCATTTGCAAATGTTATTAATATTTTGTTATATTATATAAATATATGCATACTCTATTTTTAAATTTTAAAGAATAGTTTTATTATTGACATACACATATTAGATATATGTAATATACTATACATGAACAAATTAAGATTAAAGCTCCATGAGTCTTAAACATAAAATAAAGAATCTTTTTATTCTTATCATGTGTCTTCTTATTTAACATATGCGGTTTATTTTTTTAATTCTTCCTTGGGAACCTATGATGCGTAGTAGTTGTTTTCCCTTTTTTTGATATATTACATTTGTTTAAATCCTCTCACAAGGTGTGTTATTTATACTGTTATTTTTTTTAAAATGCTTCTTGGCCTCATTTGGACAGCGTTGGCTGCTCACTTGTTCATATATATATATATATGAAAGTTCACAATGTTTTTAAGTAGTAGCCTATACGATTGTAATTTCAGACCTTTCTCCTCCATGCCTTGAAAATGTATATAGCTATTCCTTTATAGTTATCTAACTAGGGAGAAAATCCACAGTCTTCACGATGTATAATTATGTAGCTGTTAGATCATTCTTTTTTCAAACTGTTCATGAGCCCTGCACTATATGTGTTGATCACCTAGGGTAGTAAATCTATTATAGTTTTGTCCAACCAACTAGCTACTTTTTTCGTTCGTCAGTTTTTTAATAGTATCCATGAGTAGAATCTTTTACATATTATATTTTTTTATCCGTATTATATCTCAACTTTCAAGAGCCGCGCCCAACCTTATATACAAGTTATCGGATCACACATTTTTTTAATGCCACAAGGAGTTGAGTGGACTCTCTCTGACAATATTTTTTTTATATATATAACTTAGTAACGCTTTATAACATATATGCACCTTTTTCAGTATTACCTATTATAGACCACATTCTAGAACCCCCTAAGTCTCCTCTTAGGTTTCTAGCACCTCCCCATCTCACTACAAACCCCGGGTCGCACTCCGAGTACCGATCTAGAGGCCATCGGGTCCCATTTAACTCCAATCAACTCTATCGTCAAAGAGAAATCTCTTTGAATATTTAAAGGTCTTTGAATACCCTTTCCAATGGTTCGCCCCATGCACGAATCGGCATAGCGGTTCGGACGAACGAACCATTTTGCTACTGAAGATTTGGGGGCTACCGGGCACTCTGGGTCCCGAATTGACCCCAATCAACTTCACCGTCAGAGCGAAAGATCTATAAATCATTGAAGGGGAGTGAAACCCCTCTCCAACGATCCGCCCCATGCGCAAAATAGCATAACCGCCAGTTTCCCCCCGACAATCGATTCGTAGGGCACCGGGCGCTCCCGGGCTCCATTTGGCCAAAGTCAACTCTTCATTTCTAACGAGACTAAATGAATATCCAAAGGGTACTAAATACCCTTTCTAACAGTCTTCCCCATGCGCGATTCTGAGCTACGGTACGGATGAACGATCATTTTTACTCTGAGAGGTCCCCGGCGCTTCCAAGCCCCAATTGACCAAGGTCAACCTTTCAAACCGAGTGAAACTATTTGGAATGTCAAAGTACATATCCTAACCTTTCCAACTGTCCAACTTGTGAATGATTCTGACTTACCATAAGGGCGAACGATCCATTTCCGTCCGATGATCTCCCATCTAAAAGATCGATGTGCACTTCTGAGCCACATTTGGCCCAAGCTCAACCCCAGACTCGGGAGAGGTCCAAAGGAATCTTTAAGGTGTCTAAAATATCTTTCTAATGGTATGCCCCGTGCGCAATTCGAATCAACGGTTTGTGTTCTACGACCGTTTTCCAGGAAAATCTGCACAAGACTGCCAATTGGCAAGTCCAGATCCCTGCCTATCGGCACAGTGTCTGGGGTCACATTTCGATCGGCAACCCCTGGGGTAGACCGATCGGAACCCCCTGACCCTATAAGTAGGGGCCATGACCTCATTCCCAAATACACCAGGGGAACAAATCCATGAGCATCAGTGATCTCAGCGACATTCCCTCGAAATCAGCGAAGTCCCTCGTTTGAAGTTCCACCCAAGCTTACATTCCCATCCTTTTCATACCCAATTTGGTAAATATCCTTCTCTCTCCTCAACATCATCAACACTCAAGGGATTTCATCCAAGATCAAACTTCAAAGAAGGTCCAATTCCTTCCATCTCTCTTTAAATTCCTTATTTTTGCATAATACATATTAGATTCATAATCTAGTTCTTACTTTAGTTCATACACATTAATATATACACTTTTTGTTAGTGTATTGAACATACTTTATTTTCTATAAAAATCGCAAAAACAAATAGAAGAGGGTTACACCCATAAATTCTGAACGGAATTATCCATCACACTTTTTCCAAAACCTAAAAATCACATTTTCTACACATACACATGTAATAAAATTTCGTTCGTATATATGGGATAAACCCCACCCCTATGCTACATTCGAACTACGTGGACTTTGATGCCTTTTTAGGCTACGTAGGCGTTTTGGATTAAAATTCGAGACTCAAGTCCAATTTTCCAAATTTTCTCTATTTCCCAAATTCCCTAATTTTCTTAAACCGCCCATTTTCATATATATATATATATATATATATATATATATATATATATATATATATATATATCATGCTTGTTTGTGTTTCATCCAACACATATTATCGTTTCCTAATAACAATCAATATTGTGATGAACGCACAAATTATACTTTCTACATATGTTATTTTGGGAACATTCCTATGGATGACCTCAGTCTCCCTTGCCCATTGTATGAGTTGAATGATTCCAATCTTCATTATATAAACATGCATACCCACTTCACGGGGATATATAGGAGAATAATAACACTAGCCCATGAGAGACCGAAAGGGCGGGATGGGTGACTAACACTTTCCCATTTCGTAACTTGGCCTCCGAACATTCGAACTATTGGTTTCGTATGTATCAGTTTGTCCTTGATTCCGCTCTCTCAAAGTGGAAATCTGTTATTTTGCCTGTTTTGTGCAAAATAGGATGGCGACTCCATCACTTGAAATTTACCCCCACACCGACGACGGTCGAAGAAACCTTCCCAAGAGGGGTGCAAGACCGCGGCGCAGCCTTCCCAAGGGGATGTATCTCTCTCTCCCCCGGCATCGCCCGAGATGGACACAGTGGTGACTCTGCCGGGGAGAATTCTTAATAGGGCTAGACTCTGCTTGCATGGGTGTTTCATTTTCTTGTATATCCCCCCATTTTTTCATGTCACCCTTATTATTCCTTGTACATATGTACCTCATTTCTTATGCCACTATTCACACACTTGTAGAAATTTTTTCCATGTACACTTCACACCATGTGCACCTAGGATCACGTATATCCACATGTTGCACGCACTATGTAGAAATCCATGCTTAGGTATCACTAACACACATTTCCACATGTATAAATCCATCACACACCAACAAATCTCACTTGTTACACTTGCTCTACTGTTTATACTTGTACCTTATTCTCGAATGGGCGTGATCAATAAAGATAATCTCTCCATAAGATACTCTCTCCATAAAATACTAATCAAAGTATCATGCATGATACAAACAACATCACCAAAGAGCACTGCTATTGACCAAATTTTCTCCCGTAATTGGGGAGTCACTTCGTGATGGGCGCTGGTCCGACAGCTCACAATTACCTAAGCGATATAACTCTCGACTTCCATTATCCAAGTACCTTCGACGTATATCGAATGGTTCCCCCGCATCGTACCGCTTGACCGAAGTCATGACGGGAGGTATATTGCTGGGAACTCGTTCACGTACATTGAGTATATCGAATTCGTTCTCACACGTACCATCCCCACGAGGTATATAGTGAGGTAATTCACGTACACTCAGTTATATCAAATGACTTGTCCACACGTACCGATTGCCCTCAAAAGAAAGACGTATATCTTGGAAGTAACGCTAAAGGGGAGGACATCTTCCAATTATCCCAACAAACTGTATATCCACATATAGGTGTCAAGATTAGGACACACATATGAGAATACTGGTTTCGATTTGAAACTCTGTAGAAATTCAGGGTTGGCTTGCCGCCCAAATTTTCGCGCAACTTTTAAAAAGGAACCCTGCCCGTGAGCCTAGTAACAAGTCCAACCCTAGTTTCTACATATGGTAAATCCGAATTTTTCCAGGCTCGTGTCTCGTCTAACACTTCTTTTTTGCATCTAGGAAAACATAATACAAGTGAGAACCTAATAAACATAATAATTATGCTAAGACCCTTCTCTCGTCTTTTCCTTTCTCTTTCCAAAAGTGTCCAAATTTTTTTTCTCTTTTATCAAAAATATCGAAAGCAATTTCTTTTCCTCTAAAAAAAACAAAAACAAAAACATTTTTGTCCTCATATTTTCCAAAAATGTCAAAAAAATATTTTCCTCCTTTTATTTTTCTACAATAAACCCCAGTTTTTGTCCTTATCAGGTCGATCACATACCCTTGGCCTGGCTCCTTTTGGGATTCGATCTTCAATCAAACTTCCCCGAAGTTTTGTCAGTCCCCTTACTTCTTTCGAACCCGAGATTCTCTCGCCTTCCATGGAGAACACGGATCAAGTGCCAAATGTATAGTCAAATTTGTTAACAATTCTATCTCAGTTCACTACCGAAATTGACAACCTTTAAACCGAGGTTCTTGAGATGCAAAGAAACCCGATCCTTATCCCTAAAGAGACCGAGGTCCTTTTCCCTTTCGCTATAGGTCCGCCTGTTTCCAAGCTTATTTGGATTCCCGCAGAATACCAGCACACTCCTTGTGATCCTCCTGCTAATGGACCGCCACCAGCCCATCTACCTATGCCAAACCCTGCTCAGCCAGGGGCTAACTTACCCGTGACTGTTGACCCGAAAGAGGAAGAATTGAAAAAGGTTAAGGAAGACCTCAAGATGTTGACCAAGAAGTTTGATCAAGTCAGACTCTTTTGGAACTACATGGACTACACCCACATGCCTCCCTACCCTAAATCTAGGTTATAGGAAAAATTCAATATGCCCAATATCGAGAAGTTCCACCTCCAATTGTTCATCTCCGTGGCTATCATCGAGCCATGACTATCCTAGGGTCTTCTGAAGAAATAATGGTCCACATGTTTCAGCAAATTTTGAAAGATAGCGCTCTCTGTTGGTTCTTATCCCTTGAGGAATCTAAGATCCGTAGTTGGGAAGATATTGCCTGTGAGTTCATGTCACAATACAAGTACAATGAAAAGCTAGAAGTTACCCACCATGACTTAGAGACACTTAAATAGAACCCTGGGGAATCAGTCAATAACTTCATACAAAGGTGGATAGAAAAAGAAGCTACCATGACCAATCGGCCTTTCGAAGAATAACAGGTCAGTATCGTGAAGAAAAACTTCCTACCCCATATCCGAGCAATAATGGGAGGATGATATTACCCTCACTTTCGAGCCCTTCGAGAAGCATGAGTGGAGATCGAATAAAGTCTTGCCAAGACAAAAGTCGAACCGAGGAATACCTCTAGGCAGTTTTCCCCTAGAAAATTTGGAAAACCTGCCAGTACTACGATTTTTACCATCAACAACATCTCTCAGCCTGCGACTTCATGGGCACCAAAAAGTCGCCCAAACTCAGTCTGAAAGGAATATACCAAGCTTTACGCTCCTATCTCCAAAGTATACTAGGACCTCTTGAGCTAAAATCTGATCAAACCATTAGACCCTCCTCCATTACCAAACCCACTTTCGAAAAATTTAAACCTGATGCCCATTGTGACTTTCATCAAACTGTTGGCCATACCACCAACCAATGTTTCCATCTACAAAATGTGATCCAAGGCCTAATTGACTGGGGTGTTATCGCCCCACCAGCTAATCCCAAATCAAACACTACCCATAATCCACTCCCGAATCATGTAAATGCCATCTTCCTAGAAGAAGACTCATAATTTGACCCATCTACCCATATTATATCAAGTGAATCACCAGTCATATCCATATACTCTCCTAAACCTATCCAAACATGCCCATATTTCCTCTTACACCCTAACAACCTTGCGATCAAGGCTTATCCCTTCTCACCTAGGCATGTATCGTTGTCCGCACCCGTTATGGAGGTAAAGATATGGAACTGTCAGAAGTGTTGAACCAGATCTTAGAGTTTAGGCTGAAATTGCCCTCCCAGATGACCATCGACTGTCAGAAATTCAGTGGGTTGTTCTTAAGCTCAAAAATGGACCCAAGAGTCAGACAAGAGGGTGGTGCCAATCGATGAAGTCAGTCTAGATGAAAAATTCTAGATCATAGATGATTTGTTTCAATATACAGGTGATATTTGTTATGTATTCGAGCTACTTGATGCTTTGAAATTACAAGGGTGCGTGGTCCCTTAAATTTTGCATTTCCCTGTCGAATTGGAGGAATTATATGGACATGCCGTGGAAGTTTTATAGTGCATTGACTTTGCATGGAAAGGCACTATCGTTCCCACCGGATGGGTAGACGATATCGCAGATTCAGATAAAGGGCAATATTCAGAAAAGACTAGTTTCATAGCCAACATATGAGGGATGATATCATTCGAGGAACTGTTAGGATAAATTAACAAGGTGGATAAACAACCCCATGTCGATGAAGAAATATGATTTCTATTTTTGCCTCCTTTTGTGAACAACATAACCAGGTCAGGAAGACACTACCAAATCCTAAGTCTACAACCATAAATGAGCGATAAAGGAAAGGGTGTCGAGAATCTCCTTGTGCCAAAAATGATCCTTGAAGAAAGTAAGGTCCTTGATCACTTAAGAAAACCCAAGATAATATCACTTTATGGGGGATTTTTATATCTTCCCAACTACACTAAAATTCCCTAATCAAGCAACTCACAGGACCCAAAATTCCTCCATCAACCATGCCAGAAGAAGCGGTGAACCTAGTCATATCCTTGACCTCTGCTCGAATGCTCTGCTTTTCTGAAGAAGAAATCCCAAAGACTGGTCCCAACCACAATCATGCTCTTAATATCTCTATTACAGTTATGGGGAAAACTGTCCCCCTCTCTCTCGTCGACAACGGATCAGCTCTGAATGTTTGCCCGTTAAAAACCTTTAATTATGTGGGATTGAAAGTGAGTGACCTGGCTCTAATCTCTGCTACTGTACGGTCCTACAACTACACCCGTCGAGAAGTAATGGGATCTATCAAGCTTACATTAGGGATTGGCCCTATTAATCCTGTTGTTGAATTCCAAGCCATCGACATCCCAGCCTATTTTAATCTGCTGCTCGGACGACCATGGCTTCATAACATCAAAGGGGTATCTTCTTCCCTTCATCAAAAATTAAAGTTCTTCACCAACAGACAAGTTATTACTATCTTAGGAGAAAGTGACAGCACCAAGAATGCAAGCACTAGTAATCTAGTACTGGAAATACAACACGGGGTGAATGATATGCTTCTGTCAGGATTCCAAGTTGAACAACTCCTACTCCCAGCAGGGGATGACTTCAAAGACAGGGTTTGTCCAGAATACGACCCTTATGGAAACGTCAATGTAATTTAAACATTCAAGAACATGCACTTCATGCCTGGACTGGGGCTAGGGCAAAGACAACAAAGGATAATTGAACCCATTGTGTTGAAGGAGGCTTTTCCTCCCTGTGGCTTGGGATATCAGCCATCAGAAGAAGAACTTAGATTGATCTGTCATCCTCGATAGAAGAGGAGGTTAGAATGCACCCGAACTATCCTGGGAGATTCCCTAAATGGAATATTCATTAGAGAATGTGAAGATTTCCCCTTCTGCGACTTCCCTGAACCTTGGTATGACCATATAGACAAGAGAATGAAACCAGGAATGGAGATCTGCTTTCAAGATAACTACCCATAGGATGAGAGTTCTTAGCACCGTGTATAACCACTCACTGAAGAGATCACAACTGATACTGGGGATTCTGAGGTCAGTGACTCCGACGATTCTTTCAATTTACAAACACCGAAGCTAACACTCTGCGTAAACCACTCAGGGGCTACATCGTCTAATCCATCCTGCCTCATTAAAGATGCTGATGCACCTCTTCTCAATTGGCATGCTACACTTGTGCCACCTGCTAATGCTCAACCTAACCCTGATGTTTATCCCCTTTCCCCTTTAGTTATTTCCCCTCACTCTGATGTAATCGGGACCTCATTTGATGAGGTTTTCAATGTTGTTTTTCGTATCAATGAAATAAACGAAGATTTTGAGTATCTTGTTATGACTTACATTAATTTTCTTGATTCTAATCAAACTCTTGATGATGGTGATTTTGCAAATGAACAATTCTTAACTGATCTAAATAACGTTAATAATAGGCAATATAATCGCATTCAAGTTAATGAAGATAAAACTGTTATTATTAATATTGGTTCTAGTATCCATATACATGAGATTAAGATAGGGGCCACCCTTAATAAGCATGAATGCGCACAACTTGAAGAACTACTAAAGGCATTCATGGATGTCTTCACATGGTCCTATGACGATATGCCCGTCATCGACCCTGAGATAGCACAACATGAGATTCCAACTCTCCCAATAGTCCAATCGATCAAATAAAAACTGTGAAAGCTTCGCAACAAATTATCACTCAAGGTTAAAGAAAAAATAGTCAAGCAACTTAACTTGGGCATTCGTGTGATCGAATATCCCACCTGGCTAGCCAATATCGTACCCGTGCTGGAATTAGGAGGGAAGATTCGTATGTGTGTTGATTACCGAGACTTGAACAAGGACTCTCCGAAGGATGATTACCCTCTAACCAACATCGACATGAATGTGGATAATACGGCCAATCATGCTCTCAGGTCATTTATTGAAGGGTTTGTCGATATAATCAGATGAAAATGCACCTGGATCACCAAGAGAAAACTACATTCAACACCCCTTGAGGAACCTTTTGCTATATAGTCATTCCATTTGATCTAAAAAATGCAGGGGTTACCTACCAGAGGGCTGACACAACCATTCTGCATGATCTGATAGATAACGAAGTTGAGGTCTACGTAGATGACATGATCATCAAGTCCAAGACTAGGGAGGGCCATGTTCTTTCTCTTCGAAAGTTCTTCGAATGACTGCAACAATACCAGATGTGGCTCAACCCATAAAAATGTGTCTTCGGCATTACTAAAGAAAAACTTTTGGGATTCATGGTTAGAGAAAGTGATAGAAGAAGGTCTGCCAAGCTAAAATCCATACCTAAGATGCCACCACCTCGAACGGAGAAGGAAGTCCAAGGAATCCTTGGTAAATTATAGTACATCAGCCGATTCATTAGCCAATTGACTTCCATTTGTGAACCCATCTTTAAACTCCTTATAAAGGATTCAACCAAAGTCTAGAACGAAGCTTACCAAGAAGCCTTCGATCGAATCAAGCAATACCTAACCCAACCTCCGGTACTCATGTCACCGTAGCCCGATCTTCCCTTACTTCTATACCTAATTATAACCGATACTGCCGCTTGGGCTTTACTATCCCAATACCTCGAAAAAACCCACAAAGAGAGAGCCATCTACTATGCTAGTTGAAAGTTGGTCGCTTACGAAGTTAACTACATCACCTTGGAAAAAGCACGTGTCACTCTTGTTTGGGTTACCCAAAAGTTACGGCACTACGTACTCGCCTTTCCCATCAAGATTGTATCCCGAATGGATCCCATCAAGTAATTTCTCGAGAAACCTACCCTGTCCAGCTGAATGGCTCATTGTTTGATGCTCCTAGTCAAATTCGATATAACCTATGTCACACAGAAAGCCATAAAAGGAAGAGCCATATCTGACTACCCTATGGAAGATGCAGATGTTTGGGTCTTTAAGTTACCTGATGATAACATTCTCTGTACCTCCTAAGAAGACCTTCGGTGGTAAATGTTCTGTGACGGCACTGCCAATAAAAAAGGGTATGGCATTGGGATCCTCCTAATTGCCCCTGAAGACTCTGACACACCCATTTCCATTAAGCTGGACTTTCCTTGCACCATCAACATGACTGAATATGAGGCGTGCACGGTAGGCCTCAAAGTTGCCCTCAAGAAAGGAATTTGATACCTCAATGTCTACCGGGATTAATCCTTCATCATCGATCAAGTACTTAGAGGATGGAAATATAAGGACGATAAACTCTTACCCTTTCATGCCCACCTAGAAGATTTAGCTTCCTAATTTCAAGAAATCACCTTCCACTACCTTCCCCGAGCAAAGAATAACCTAGGCGGTGCCTTTGCTACCTTAGCCTCCATAATTGACATGCCCGAAGGAATAACCATGCCCCCTTTCCTTGTCCAAAAATAAGACAAACCAACCCACTGATACCACATTGAGCTTGGAACAGAGGAAAATACTGAGATAGCTGGATGTTGTTACTATGATATTTGTTAACTCCTAAAAAATGGTAGGTATCCCCAAGGATTTAATAAAAAAGACCGACTAACTCTCCACAGACAGGTTTCCTAGTATATTGTCTATAATAAAGCACTGTTTAAGAGAAACTTCGATGGAACGAATTTGCACTGCATCGCAGGGGCTGATATTGAAGAAATGATGCAGAAAATCCACAGCGAGGAATGCGGACCTCACATGAATGACCATATGCTCACCAAAAAGTTCATCCAACAGGGTTACTACTGGACTACCAATATTTCAAGATTGCACAGCCTACGTTCGAAGATGCCTCAAATGCCAGCAATTTTCCAACCTACATCACTTACCCCCATGGGAATTGTATAACATGACTACTCCCTGGCCATTTTCCATATAGGGCATTGACATCATAGGGAAAGTTACACCGAAAGAATCCAACGGGCGTGAGTTCATCCTAGTCGCCATTGACTGCTTCACCAAATGGGTCGAAGTCGAGTCTTACGCAGTTCTAAATGCCAAGAAAGTGTCCAAGTTCATCAAGAAAAACATCATCTGCCGATATGGGGTCTCGTACGAGTTGGTATCAAACAACAGGTTATGATAAGCACCCAAAACTGTACAATTTATACCCCAAATAGACGTACTTTAGTTGCTAATTCTCGGTAATATGGGTCTTATACGCTTAATTGTTCAATATGCAGGCTTAATTGCAGTTGCGGTGTCAAAAGCTATATTTCGGAGCAATTTGCAGTTAAAATGGAGCTAATTATCAACCCCGTAACCTTACCCTAGCCCATCCTAGCCTTAGCCTTCCCCGACCCGTGTGTGTGTTGATTTTTTACTTTTTATTATTTTTTCAATTTTTAGTTTGAGTCATTTTTATTTTTAGAATTTATTTTAGATTTATTTAGTATTTTCTAGGTTTTATTTTATTTTATTAGTATAATTTTATTTTATTTTGATTTTTATTAGCTTTTAGTTTAGTCTTATTTTATTAGGATTAATTTTAGGAGTTTATTTTTAATTTATTAGATTTTATATTTTTTTAGGACTTTAGTATTCATTTAGATTTTAAGTTTTTATTTTCTTTAGTTTTATTTTTTATATAAGCTTAAGATTTTATTTTTTATTTTTTATTTTCTTTAGTTTGTTTTATTTTTAGTTAGATTTTACTTCTATTTTTAGTTGAGTCTTTATTATTTTTAGGGGTCACAAACAAACACACCCTAAGTCACACCACACTATCCTACACCTCACATACACACAAACCCTCCAACCTCATACTGCCACTCTTCACCCTCATCCACACCATATCCCCTACACCCCACACACACTATAACCTCCACTTCATCTTCTCCAACAATCTTTATCTCTCATCTCTCTTCTCTCTTCCACCATCTCCATTAACACACACACAACACATACCCATCACTAGAGCCGGCAATATGGGCTCTTGAGGATGGAACCGCCCATAATCCACCCAAAATAATATGTTTGGATTCCATTAATTGTGTTTGTGGGTCAAAATGGCTTGAACGTTCCAATAAGATGGTTTGTCGGCGGGTCATTAGCGGGGCAAAATGGTTTTAGACCCTCACAAAAATAAAACTTAAATTACTAAAGAGTTAAAAGATTTTTTTTATTCAAGTATTAACTTGTATATTTTTTTTCAAAATTATTATACCATATTTATTTGTATATGGTATAATAATTATTTTTTCAAAAAAAAAAGCGGGTCAACCCGATCTGATCCGGGTTTGACCCGACCCGGATTTAACCCGACCAAACCCGTCCAAATTATTATGTCCGACCCTCTTTTGACCCGCACAAATTTATCCATATCTATTTTTGACCCGTCCATAACCGCCCGTAACTGCCCATTTGCCACTACTACCCATCACTCTCCCTCTCTACCTCTAAACCACCCCCTAACCCGCCAATCCAAACTCGACCACCACCACACAACCCGACACCCTGTCCCTCAACCCGCGATCGAACCACCACCGGATAGCCATCCCGTCGGCGTGGTGTCCGACCTCTCTCTCTCTCTCTCTCGCCCCTTTCGGCGTTCACCTCTCCTCTCGCTCCTCGTCGGAGCCCGACCCCCTCCTCGCCGGGGCTACCCGTCACCCAACTCTGACCCGGCGTCGTCGTCTCCTCTCTCTCTCTCTCTCTCTCTCTCTCTCTCTCCTCGTCAGCCGCTACCGGCGGCGATCGCGTCCAACCCACTCCGGCGCACCTATCTCTCTCCAGCCGGCGCCGCTACCACCTAACCCCCTACCCCGCCGACCTGCTCCGGCCGGATTCGACCCCTCTCTCCCTCATTCCGGCGACCTCCCCCGACACAGCAAACCCCCTACCGGCGCTGATCTCCCATCATCGGCCAGACCTTTTGCCGATCCACCTCTGCCGGGACCTCCACCCTATTCCGAATCCGGCGTTCCACCACCTGTAAACCATCCGACCCATCCCCATACCCGGTTTCCAACAGCAAAACCCAATCCATATCCTTCAAACCCATTTCCCATTTTCACCAAACCGATGTGAGCTTCCAAACCTTTACACGATTTCTCACCAACTTCCAAACAAACCAAACCAAATCCAAAAAGCCAAAGCCAATTAAAACCCATGTGCCACTTTAACTAACTTTAACTCTTTTACCCATTTTACCCGCAACTAAAACCTCTTACCCAAAAATATCCTTTCAACAAATCTGATATGTTTTAACCCATTACCTCGTTCCCCCACTTCCCACATGACTTCACACCACAATTCCATGCACACTCGTGTCAATTATTCAATATACCCCTAGCCTCCACGTGCACTATATAAATTGAAGACTTGGGCCATTTCCAAGAGGATCTCAAAATTAGTTTTAAGCTTTGTGTGATAAAATTCTCTCCACCCCTCTATGTTGAGTATTTTCATTTTTAGCAAATACCTCAATATAGAGGTGTGTAGTGAAAATTATCTCTAGGATAAATTTCACCCCACCCTTCTATTATGAATTTTTGCATTTTTAGCAATTAATTCAAAATAGATTGATGTAGTGAAATTTATCCCTTATGGGAGGTAAATTCTAACTCATTCCTTTATGTTGAGATTTTGCATTTTTAGCAATTATCTCAATAAAAATTAATGATCTAAAATTTATTTCTTTGGGTGAATTATAATGTAAAATTTTATAATTTTAGGGTTTGCATTTTTAGCGAATCTCTTTTATTATTTAATTGGCCATTATGAATTCATCCACTATCCTTTTTATTTTCATTTTGTAATTTTTAGTTTAGATTTAATAAATACATGAGTGAGGAATTGTAATTGAGAGATTGATGATGTAATTGAATATTTCATGTCAATTCAAAACTTAAATGGGTTTGATCTATTCCTCTCTTATTACTTTTAGTTTAATCTTCTTTTGATTTTATTTGTTTATCTTATATTTGTGGATGATGATTATTGAGGGCTAATCTTCCATTCATGGGATGAAATTTTGAAGCTCTCATGAATCCAATTTAGTTAGTTTACTTTTTAGCACAATTTTATTTACCTCGTTTTGTTATTAGCTTTTACATCTTAGTAGTACTTTAAAAATTAATATATAGTTAGTTAATTAATATTCCCTTGAAAAATTCATAAAAAATAGAAAAAGTAAAAATAGAAAAATATAATAAAATGCAAATGAATCTATACATATGTCCTCTCCAATTTTGTGTTTCACCCTTAGATTTGGATTGAGTCCCTTACTTACCCTCTACACTAGTTTTGTTATAATTTTGTAGGTTCAAGGAAATTTTGATAGAAAGAAGTTGCAACAACGACACAAAAATCTACAATATTACGCAATTTTTCTTTTCATCAAATGTTACATTTCGAGGCAGAAGTAACAGAGGTGGTCGAAGAGTATGGAATTCAGAAGCACAAATCTTCTCCATACCGACCTCAGACCAATGGAGCAGTCGAAGCAGCCAATAAGAACCTTAAAGCCATTATCAGGAAGATGATCGGGAGTTGTCGAGATTGGGATGACAGGATCCCTTACACCCTCTAGGGATATCACACTTCAATTAGAACCTATATTGGGGCTACCCCTTACTCTTTAGTTTACGGCATGGAAGCTGTCCTACCCGTGGAGCTGGAAATCCCTTCGATGCGCGTCATGATAGAAAGAAAATTCAGTGAGGAAGACTGGAACCAAAGTCGTCTTGATGAGCTGTCTCTCTTGGACAAAAGAAAACTGAAAGATCTATATTATATATAAGGCTACCATCACCGCATAGCGCGATAATTCAATAAGAGAGTCAAGGACCGCGGTGTTCGAAAAGGGGACTTAGTCCTCAAAGAAATAAAAGAGCCCATCTTGGACCCCAGAGGGAAATTCAAGCTAAACTGAAGAGGTCCGTACATCGTGAAGAAAATCCTTTTGGGTGGTTCCGCTATGCTCACCGACTTTGATGGAGAAGAAATGGCGCGTCCAGTCAACCTGGACTGCCTCAATAAATTCTACCCCAAGTTCGAAATCTCGACGCGCTACGACTCTTCTCATCTCCCTTCTATTTAAAAAAACTCTTCATTTTCCCCTAATCAGAACTACGTGGGGCCTGATCCTCTAAAACCCTTTTTGCTTTCAAAAAAATGAATTTTTAATTTTTTTCAAAACTCTCAGAGGTACGTAGGAAGCTCATCTGTTTACATGAGCACGACCCCCTTCTTTTTCATAAAATGCTATTCTTTTCTTATCCCTGAGAATGACAGTTCATTTTAACATATACATGAACAAAAGGATTATGTATGCCTTAGCGATTGGTATTGATAATTCAAAATGCCAAAGTCATCAACAGGCACAACTAGATGATCAAAAACTCCTTTATTTCGTTATTCAAAATTTCAGTACGATTACATCGGCATAGGGAGTCAAACGACTTCCCTTGATAGCCTACACCTACCTTCCAAAAAAACCCAGATAAAAATAGGTCCCACTACTCTTAAGAATCACCCTCCAATTATTCCATAAAAGCACAAAACTACATCCATTACAAAGGATTCACGGTCCTACCCATAGTTGCCAGAGGAACCAACCCCATCATCGCCCATATCTCGGGGTCCCCAAACCTCCCCTGCCTGAATGAAGTATCACAGATGCTCTATGGAGCAATAAGCCCGGACTAGCTTGTGAAAAAACACAACGCCTCCCTTCATGGTATCAGATATGGGAAACCACCTTTGACCAGTCTCCACAACCAGTATCTTGGCCACAACCTTCTTTCACAACCACTCTATGTTGTCCCCCGAGACATGTCAGACTGGCCTAGTAGATTGAGAAGGATGGTTCAATGGATGAACATTATCCCACAGAGAACCAAACTGCATGTGCATACGCTCTGTCAGGTCCTCCATAGGAAAGAGGTTTAGTGTCTGCAGTGGCATGATTTGCTCCCAACCAAATTGGAGCAACAGCCGCCACGAAAAGTAGAAAGAGGTCTTCTTGAGGCCTACCAACACGACATATTGGTACTCCCTGAGTTCCAAAATGGGTAGCAACTCCCCCCACCAAGGCACTGACCATCGCAAACCCCGAGCCCTGCGCTCTACAAACTAGAGCCCCCAACTTTCAATGTCCATGCCTACACTAATGAAATAGCGCGAGAAGAAGTTTGGCATTACCGACAAAGGATACTCAGGTGGGACCGCCATACGGAACCTCTCCGATAACCACGTGAGAAAGATCACAGGGCTACCCCTTAGGAAGTCGGAACGACCTTCCCGCTAGACATCCAAACCATTCAAAGTCTTCACCAATATCACTGCCGCAGGATTATGATGGTACAAAATCCAAGAAATAATAGCTGTAAGTTGGGGGTCCACCAGTACTTCCCCAGTTACCAATAATAGTTTTTAAACCAGGCCGAGAATAACGGCCCCAGAATAGCCGACATCACCCACATCCTGCAAATACACGGACCGTAACACTTCCAGAAGAGAAATCATACCTCCCATGACTAACAGCCTGGTCTCCAAAGGTGAAATATGGAGAAGCCCAGCCAACAACTCCCTAGGAGAATGGGAAAACTCAGGCAAAGTCGCAGCAACACTGGGATTTCTCCCAAGCATGGTAGAAAATTCCTCATAGGTAGGATAAATTTCATCCAACCCAAACCGAAAAACAAGGTCCTCGGGGTACCAAAATTTCACGGATGCCATCAGTATGTTCACTCAATAAGCCGGTTGCGCCACAAAGAGACTCACCGCATGTGGAAGGCGTCATAATATACATTGTAAAACACATTGCTTCCAAGGCTTCGAGGTACTTGGCGAACATAGTGCTACCAAAGAGATCCATCTTGCAAAACAAAGAGATGATAAGAAAGTAAGAATGTGAGAAAGAAAGGAAATGAAAGTGTGAGGGGAAAAGCCCCATTCACACCCCTATTTATACTTGAAAACTCTTAAGCAAAGACAAGAAACCCTGTAGAAATAGGAGTAAAACTTGCCCCACCAAGGACCAAGCAATTGAAGAAAGTACAATCAAAGCCTGCAGTTGATTGGATTGGACTGATATGCCGATAGGCAGGACAAGGGTCATGCCGATCCGCAACCCCCTATTTTGGGAAATCCTTTTTTTCCTTTTTTGTCAAAATAAAAAAAAAAATTATCTTAAGGGAATTCCAAATTTCCTTATCCTTATGCTTTTACTTATCCCATTTTAAAATAAAATCCTTCTCAAATCAATTTTCAAATTCTTTTTATGGTCTCAGCAACAAAGTAAAGAGAGCATGTGCATTAATCACTGAAACAAAAATTAATAAAAACTTCATCTTTATTTGCATATATATTTCTGTGTTACATTGATGTTTTGCATAAAAAAATAGAAAAACAATGGGACTCAACCCGAACCCAATTTTCTCTCTCTCTCTCTCTCTACCTATAAATTCTCTTCCTCTCTCCTCTTTCTCTCTCTTCTCTCTCTCTAGATGCCTCCATCCCTACGGCATGCCCTCTTCTCCCTACGGTGAGATGATGTACCACCACTTCTAGAGCATGACCCTTCCCTGAACGAGGTAGAGGACACCAATAAAGAAGGGACTGGAACCACCTCACGAATATGCTATGGTGGAGACCTGGATGTGCTATAAAAGAAAATAGAAAAGAGAAAATCAGGCAAGTCTGAAAGGAAAAGAAAGGAATCAGGAAATCAAAAGATAAAAAAATACAAAGTGTACCTCAAGTCGAAGGACCTCCTCTGTCAAGCCCAACTCCTCCAGGTCAATCACATTAGGACGATGATATAAATGCATCGACCCTCCATGAGCTCATCAGATATTGTAACCGGGCAAAAACAACCGTACAAAGGGAGCCTCCGAAGTCATCACCACAGTTGACGTCGTCGCACCGCTCGCACTGTGGGAGGACCCCGCCTGTTGACTCGAACCCGCATGAGGAAGATGCATCACATCATATATACTGGGAGCCATCAACCATATCAACATAAAATCCATATAGTCATACATCACAATCGTGTTGGTATACAATGAGTACGACTCTCCCATCATCGTTTCCATCCAGACATCCTCTGATATCTCCCGCACTCTCCTCATGAACATAGGGGGATTCGTCGGAGGCATCGCAACCTCATTCTCCATGATATTTTGGACTACCCTTTCCCCGAGGTACCAAGAGTAGTCAAACTCATGCGCCAGCAGATGCCACATCTGCGCATGTCTCCCAGTCACCCTAGTGTGCTGAATGGCCGTCCCCCAAGGATAAAAGGTCACATGTAAATCCCCAGCAAGAGAAAAAGATTAATATCAATAAAAAAATCATCAAAGGAAAGGACAGTACCAAGATAAAAGAGGGCTTACCCGCTCGCTCGTCAAACCATTCAAGACTTGACGCACCACCTCTAGAGAAAGAGACTTCTTTGATCGTCTGTTGGACCTCTGCCACCGGTACATCCAACAAATGTCCCCAATAGAGTAATCCTTCAAAGATATCAATTGAGTGTTTAACCCAATAACCTCATAAAACCACGTCTGCAAAGGGAAACGATCATCATTCAAGAAATCAAGAAAAAGCGCATGAAGAAAAATGCGAATACATAAAAGAAAAATGCAAAAAATAAAGAATACCTATAGAAGATGCGTGCCACCAGTAAAAGACTACCAAAAACACCGGATTAATGCATCAAGATATTAGTAACGGGTCACCAAAGTTAGGCTCTCCCAATCATAAAGGCGAATGTTCGAGAAAACCCTCAAAAATGGCAAAAACCACAAGGACGCAACGTCGCCACTAAAAAACCTCCCACCACAAGCAGAATGAACAAGCGATCCATCTGACGCACCTACTTCTCATCACTTTCACCGATCTCCCTCCTCAATAACAGTTCCCTCAATATATAGAAAAATGGTGAGAGTCCCCAGAAACCACCCTCTCCACATCACCTAAGGCCGCCATCACCGCCTCTGCCGTCACCCTCAGCGTCCTATCCACCTCAATCTGAGAACCATCATAGTTTAGCCCCAGCAGCAGCTACATATCAATGGGAGTAACCATTATCTCTCAAAAGCCAAAATGGAACGTGTGGGTAGTGTCCCGCCACCTCTTCCTTAGAGCACACATAATAGTTGTAGAATGAGGCGTCTCATCCAGAGCCGACGCCAGTCTCCCAAAGCCGGATAATGACACCATCCAGCACACCACAAATGGAAGGTGCTCCAGGGCATCCTTAAGCCCCGTCATCCCCCGGGCACATATAGACGACATGGAGACATCAGGCTGTCAAAGAAAGAAAGAAAACCATTGTCAAATTCAAGAAATAAAGAAACGTCGTCAAGAAAAAAGGAAAAGAATACCAAAGGCCATTCAATACTTACATAGCTGCCAGGGTTCACCCCCTAGAAGAATGATGATGCGAGGGCTCACATAAAAGGATCCGATCATCCACCACTATCTCGAATGAGTTCTCGCTGCCCAGTGTAAGGGGCACCCTAGCCCTCCACTCTAACCCTACCCAATTGTCGGCATTAAGACATGATATATGAGTAGCGTTGCTTGAAAACTTAGCCATCTCTTGACTTTGGAAAGTCAGAACGATTTACAGAACGTAATTACAGAAGAAGGCAAGTCAAAAAACTGTGAAAATTGAGGAGAACCCCCCCCCCCCCCCCCCACCAATTTTTATAGGAGGCTAAAGGGCATGCCGATAGGCATTTCCCGCCACCATCGATCGGCAATGTCCCTCCACCTGCTTGAGGCACCCCCAAAAGACCATGCCAATGCCGTTTGTCACCCCTCCATCCATGGAAGTAATCACCCCCTTTAAAATTTCGTACAAAAGTCCAAAAAAATTCCAGAAAATCCAAAAATATCCCCCAAAAATTCCTAAAATCACCAGATTAAGTTTGGATCCTTTTCACCAAGAAAAAAACATTTTTTTACATCCCTAGCGGAATTACACAAAACAATTCTCCCCAATAATGTCTCCAAAGGACGCTCCAAAATTCCAAAAATTCCCCAGCTCAAAATCCTTGGATCATTCCCTCTTCCCCAGCTGAACTTAAAACCAAATGCTTCCCCAAATCACCAGAGAACGATTACATATCCCCAGTGAATCCCCCAAACTTCCCAAAGGAAACATAATCCCTCAGAATCGGCTTCGACCTGCAGAATTGGTCATCTCTACTTAAGCCCACATAATTGGCTTCGACCCGCAGATTGGTCACCCTAAATAAGCCCTTAGAATCGTCTTTGACCAGCAGAATCGGTCGCTTCTACTTAATCCCGCAGAATTAATATTGACCCTTAGAATTGGTCACCCCTAAATAATCCCTCAGAATTGGATTTGACCCGCAGAATTGGTCACCCCTAAATAAGCTCTTAGAATTGGCTTTGACCCGTAGAATTGGTCACCCCTATCTTAAGCCCTCAGAATTGTCTTTGACCCGCATAATTGGTCATCTCTATCTTAAGCCCTGAGCATTGGCTTCGACCCCCAGAATTGGTTGCTTCTACTTAAGCCCTTAGAATCGGCTTTGCCCGCAAAATTGGCCATCTCTATCTGAAGCCCTCAGAATTAGCTCCGACCCTCAAAATTCGTCGCTTCTACTTAAGCCCGCAGAATTGGCTTTGACCCACATAATTGGTCACCCCAAATAAGACCTTAGAATTGGCTTCGACCCTCAAAATTGGTCGCTTCTACTTAAGCCTACATAATTGGCTTTGACCCATAGAATTGGTCACCCCTATCTTAAGCCCTCAAAGTTGGCTTCAACCCTCAGAATTGGTCGCTTCTACTTGAGCCCACAGAATTGGCTTTGACCCGTAGAATTGGTCACCCCTATATTAAGCCCTCAGAATTGGTTTCGACCTTTAGAATTGGTCGCTTGTACTTAAGCTCGCAGAATTGGTTTTGACCCGAAGATTGGTCACCCCTATATTAATCCCTCAGAATTGGCTCCGACCCTCAGAATTGGTCGTTTTAACTTAAGCCCGCAAAATTGGTCATCTTTATTTTAAGTAAGCAGAATTTGCTTTGACCCGCATAATTAGTCGTTATAATTTAGATCCTTAGAACTAACCCCAACCCAAAGAATCGATCACCTTCTTACTCATTACCTCATTTAGGTGCTCAGAATCGGGCACCCCAACATCACCTTAGGTCCTCAACATCAATCTCGACCCTCTGAATTTGTCATCCTCATCCCATAGGTCCATAAAATCTACCTCTATCATGTGGTGTCTATTCGATGGCTATCACTTATTCAAAGCTCACCCATCAAGGGGCTCTGTAGACACCACATTCTAGGGCCCCCTAAGTTTCCCCTTAGGTCCCTAGCACCTCCCCATCTCACTACACATCTCAGGTCGCACTCCAGTACCGATCTAGAGGCCATCGGGCACACCCGGGCCCCGTTTGACTTAGATCAAATCTATATTCAGAGTAAAATCTCTTTGAATATTTGAAGGTCTATAAATACCCTTTCCAACGATTCGCCCTGTGCATGAATCGGCATAGCGATTTGGACGAACGGATAATTTTACTACTAAAAATCGATTCGGGGGCCACCGAGCACTCCCGAGCCCCGAATGGACCTAAATCAACTTCACCGTCAGAGCGAAAGTTCTTTTAATATACTAAGGGCACTGAAACCCCTTTTCAACGGTCCACCCCATGCATGAAACAGCATAACTGTTCAGACGAACGATCAGTTTTCCCTCGAAAATCGATCTAGAGGCCACCGGGTGCTCCCGGGCTCTGTTTGACCAAAGTCAACTCTTCAGCTCAAATAAGACTGAATGAATCTCCTAAGGGAACTGAATACCTTTTCTAACGGTATGCCCCGTGAACGATTCTGAGCTACGATACGGATGAACGATCTATTTTACTCTGAGAGGTCCCCGGGCGCTTCTGAGCACCAGTTGACCAAGGTCAACCTTCCGAACCGAGCGAAACTCTTTAGAATGTCAAAGTAAATCTCCTAACCTTTATAATGGTTTACCCTGTACGCTATTCCAACTTACCATGCGGACGAACAATCCATTTTCGTCCGACGATCTCCCATCCAAAATACCGACGTGCGATTCCGAGCCACATATGACCCAAATTCAACTCTCGGACCTGGGAGCAGTCCAAAGGACTCTGAAAGGTATCTAAAATAAATTTTTAACGGTATGTCCTCTATGCGATTCAGATTAACGATTTTTGTTTTATGATTATTTTTCCAGGAAAGTCTGCATAAGACTGCCAGTTGGCAGGTCCAGAGCCCTACCTATCATCACAGTGTCGGGGGTCACATGCCGATAGACACCCCCTAACCCTATAAGGGCCATGACCTCATTCCCAAAGAAACCAGGGGAATAAATCCATCAGCATCAGTGATCTCAGCAACGTTCCCTTAAAATCAGCGAAGTCCCTCATGTGAAGTTCCATCTAAGCTTACATTCCCATCCTTTTCATACCCAATTTGGCAAATATTCTTCTCTCTCCTCAACATTCCTCAACACTCAAGGGAGTTCGTCCAAGATCAAAGATCAAGCTTCAAATAAGGTCCAATTCCTTCCCTCTCTCTTTAAATTCCTTATTTTTGCATAATACACATTAGATTCATAATCTAGTTCTTACTTTAGTTCATACACATTAATATCTACACTATTTATTAGTATATTGCACATACTTTATTTTCTATAAAAATCCTAGAAATAAATAAAAGAGGGTTACACCCGTAAATTCCGAATGAAATTATCCATCACACTTTTTCCAAAACCTAAAAAACACATTTTCTACACATACACATATAGTAAAATTCCGTTCGTATCTATGTGATAAACCCCACCCCTATGCTACATTCGAAGTACGTGGCCTTTTATGCCTTTGTAGGCTATGTAGGTGTCTTGGATTAAAATTCGAGACTCGAGTCCAATTTTCCAAATTTTCTTAATTTCCCAAATTCCTTAATTTTCTTAAACCTCCCATTTTCATTCATATATATATATATATATCATGCTTGTTTGCGTTTCATCCAACACATATTATCGTTTCCTAATAAAGATCAATATCGTGATGATCGCACAAATTATACTTTCTACATATGTTATTTTGGAAATATTCCTATAGATGACCTCAGTCTACCTTGCCCATTGTATGAGTTGAATGATTCCAATCTCCATTATATAAACATGCACACGCACTTCACGGGGATATATAGGAAAATAATAACACTAGCCCATGAGAGACAGAAAGGGCGTGATGGTTCCCTAACACTTTCCCATTCCGTAACTTGACCCCCGAACCTTCTAACTATTGGTTTTGTATGCATAAGTTTGTCCTTGATGTCGCTCTCTTGAAGTGGCAACATGTTCTTTTACCTATTTTGCACAAAATAGGCTGGCGAATCCGTCTTTTCACATTTACCCCCACAACGATGACGGCCAAAGAAAACTTCCCAAAAGGGGTGCGAGACTGCAACACAGCCTTCCCGATGGGATGTATCTCTCTCTCCCCCCGGCGCCGCCCAAGATGGCCACAATTATAAAGGCCTATCTCTTTTTCCCTATCTGTCGCCCGCTTTGTAACATACTACTTGTGCAGTTGTATTTTGGGGAGGATACACACTCTACCTATAATTAAATATATTATGATTGAGTCAAAATCTTTGAACCACTTGTGTATAGTAAAATTTCTTAACGTCTCTTTTATCAAAGCAATTAGAGTTAATACATAACACTATGTCTATTATCTTGGATAAATATTCATTTTTTCTGCAGAGATATATCTTTTACACAACAAAGTAGTTCACTATATATATCAGATTATGGTTCTCTGTACTCTTTTGACTAATATTTATGCAGGAACTTATTATGGGATATGTCAAAGCCTCTTTCAGTCCTACATTTTTAAAGTATCATTTTCATGCTTCAACAATCATATTTTTATTTAGAAACAAAATGAGATTTGAGAAGATTAAATATTCATATCATCAAAATCATAAGCATTTAATGCTCACAAGAATTGTGTCTAAAATCTAGTTTTTGAAGACCTATTGAAGCATTTAAGTGCCGCATTAAAGAGTATGAGACTATGAGCAAAAACTAGAAAATTAATGAAGAGAATCTGAATTTATTATTCAGCTATACAAATTGAAGAGAGCGAGGGAGACAGGGCCTCTAGGTGGTTTGAAGCTCAGAGTTAGCTTGCAAACGGTTGTACGAGGTGGTTTGATCCTACCCGCAAGTGGATCAATTTTAGTGAAGTGCAAAGGAGACGGAGCCTCTTGGTGCGTGGACGTAGGCCGGGATTTGGCCGAACCACGTTAAATTTCGAAGTTTATTTATGTGTGGTTGCTTGAATTTATATTTTCAGGACTTATATTTGCAAATATATTAATTTCAAAATTTGAAAAAATTATTTTTAAGACCAAAATAATTAGTTTCGAACTAATTAATTAATTCCAAAATATTATTTTTTATTAAATACAAAATTGATTATATATTTATTGGGGTGTTTAAATATGTAATTTTAACTTGTTTAAATTAATTATTTGTATTTAATTAGTATTCTTGGTTTTAGTTATTAAAGATTTATTAATTTGAAATTTGATTAAGTGTATTAAATTAAATATTTTTTGAAATTTTAATTTAACTCGAAAAGTTTATAAAATCCCAATTCACTCCCCTCTTGAGTATTTGTTTGGGCAACACATGCCAACTCAAAAAATATGCTTTATATATAAAGGTGTTCAGGCATTTGTTTTACGAGAAACTTTTGGCAAAAAATATTTTCCTATACATATCCAAAAGCTCCCAAACCCCAGTTTCATCGAAAATATGTAAGATCCAAGTTTTATCGTTCTATATGCTTTGAGATCTTATTTTGCGGGCATCATAGTTTGTTACGCTCCTCAAATTGATAGAGAATTTTTTTATACGGTGGACTCCATACACAGTTTGCTATTTTCACACACTAGATTCCATGGTGTGGTATTGTGGTGAAGAAGTGGTGCATCCATGTTCTATAACCATAGTCAGTTGCTGACCCTAATCGGTGGATATCGAGGCTCGTGTGGAATCATACGGATTGGAGACTTACGAGAGTGAACTCCTGCATTGTACTGCGGAGGAGAGGTTGAAGATTGAGGAGCATCAAGATTTACAAGGGCGTCGAGTCTATGTTGTAAATCTACAATCTGTCGTGTGTAATTCCACATCATAGTGATTTGTATGGCTAAGCCATCTGAGATTTTTTTCGTTGTGAGTTTTCCTCTTACATTGGCGTGTCGTGTTTTGATCTATTTATTTTATCTACTATGACATAAATGCATATTTTAGGTTAAGATAAAATTTAGTAAATCATTTTATCACAATAACTTGATTTAAAATTGATGTAAAGTTTCATTAGGGATTAATTTGATTAAGTTTTATATTTAATTTAAAAAAAATTGATTTTTATTGTTTAGACCATCCTTCTTTTTATACTGCCTCCTAGCTACTTCAAATTAGTATGATCTCGTACATTATGTTATCGTGTAGATTCTTATTTTGTGCTGTTTAGGGTTGTTTGTTTATCTTTTTGTCGTGTTTATTTTTATTTATTTTCTCCCGATGAGTCATCATTGTGAGAAGTTGTTCGATGCGTTTAGCAATGATGACGACTTAGATATTTTAGGTGAGTATAATAAGCTTCATACCTGTGCTCAAACATTAACTTTTTTGAATTTAAAATTTGCAAAAAGAAGTAAAATTCTTAAAAAGGAAAGTCTTCGTTTTAAAGAAGAAATGGAATTTTTGCAAACTCTTCAAACTCATAGAGACATCCTTCGTGAGAAGCTCGTGGATATGAATCGGGACTTTAAAACTTGAGAAGTGTCCAAGAAAAAGAGTGGGGTTAGAGTTCGAGTTTTAGAGAATGAATTAAAGGACTCTAAAATTTCTTGGATTAATGAACATGCCATTGATGGTAATGCTAAATTGAGTAATGTTTTGAAGGCACGTGAGAAGACTCTTAGGAATAAGTTCACTTGCATTGGAGGGGAGCAAGATAACCTTCTAGGAATGGTATAAAATTTTAAGAAGGAGTCCCTAATGCTTGAAGAGTCTTGTTTATTTTCTCGAGACTAGGATTTTGATTTTAAAAGATGATTTGAGAGACTCAAGTAATGTTGGTAATATTGGTATTGACTTTGATTACTCTAATTCTTTTGCTACTAAAGCCAAGACCATCGTTTGTTTAAGAGGGTCAACCACATACTAGGTTGTTTGAAAAGGTCAACTCAAAGGTATCATTTCTCATCGTATCTACACGTGCACACAATGCGGTAAGAAAGGTTAACTTAAGCATTTTTTCTAGGATCTTAGAAAATACCCTAGGAAGTTAAAGTCTAGTTGACCCATGGTTCCCCAAACTCGTTCAGTTAAGTATTCATCTATTTAGGGTAAAAAAAGTCGGTTTTGGAGGAGCTAAATGTTAGACTGGTTGATTCTCGCATTCTTGCATATGACTCTTCACATGTTATATCTTATGAGTGATTGTTTGCATGTTTTCATATAGTAGCTTTTGTACTTCATGATATATATTATTGCTAGTTATATGATGTTTATCTTTTGTATTTTGATTTTTCCTTTGTTATGTTTTATTAAGAAAAATACAAAAAGATTTTGTGTCCTTTGAGTTTGGTTTTTTAAATTGGTATGATTTTTGAAAAGGTTTCAAAAATTGAAAAATATTTTTAGTTCTATGTAGTTTAGCTTTAGACATTTTGTGTGGCAAATTGGTGTGGTTGAATTCACTTGATTTCATGTTTCCATATGACTAGGACATTTGACTATGATTTTCAATGCTTATATTGCTATTAATCATGCTTGTATGGAGTTGTTCGACTTTGATTTGCTTAATGGATTCACTTTGTATATGCCTCCACACACACATGCATGATCTATTTTTGAATTTTAACTACACAAGTTATATTTGAGCTAAGTGAGATGTTCTTCTATTAATCTTGTCATTATACTATTGAAGATTTGTACATGTAAGAATCGTTGCCAGTGAGTTTAACTAGTTTTTGTTGAATATATGAGGGTGAATGGAAAAAGGCTACGAAATTAGCAAATATCCTTTGCAGGAAAACAAACTTTCGCAAGAGCCTAAAATATGAGATTGAAAAAAAAAATCAAAGGCCAACATGGTTGTTTGATTGATTTTCAAAAATGGTATGTTCAAAAGACTTAAGTGAAAACATATATGATATATGTTTAGCTTTTGAGGGTGTTATAATTGAAGATCAATCGATTTGCATAATGAATCCTACTTATGCTTATCATGTCATGATGCTATTGATTTATAGAATCATCAATTTTTAGGTTTGTGTGCATTGTGCTTTTATTTGTTTATTGAGTTCATTTTATTTGCTACTTGAGAATAAATCCCAGTTTGATAAAGTTTTGTGGTCAAATAGAATTCCTTGAACATTTTTGAATGACTCGGTCATATTTATTTTGTATCTAGTTCACGCCCATTCCTTCCATCCCACATGTTTAGACACATCAATACTATACTAGTGTGTATAGCTTATATATATAGTAAAAAAAATAGTAATCCAATATACCTTACTTAACATACCTATGAACATACCCATTTTAAAACAAATAGTAAAAAAATATATTTTTCAATCAAATTTGGTATACAAGATCTACATAGTAAGGAGATCATCTACAAAAGATATCATAAAATTAAACCAGGAAGTGGATGAAATAAAAAGTGGGTACATATGTACATTTTCGACCATTTTTCATCATCTCACCCACTTTCGGGTTGAAATTTTTTATTAGTTTTTTGTATACGATCTCCTTACTATGTAGATTATGTATACCAAATTTGGTTGAAAAATTCATTTTTTTACTTTTTTTTAAAAATGGATATGTTCATAGGTATGTTAAGTAAGGTATATTGGAGAGTCTGACTCTGTACACACACACACACACACACACACACACACACACACACACATATATATATATATATATATATATATATTGATTGGTCTATTTTGCATATTTATATATATGGTATCAGCTGTTCCGAGTCTTTACATTTGCATTTAATTTATGTTTGCCATATGCTTTATATTTGGATCAAATTGGCACACATTATGATCATATTCGTATCTCTTGTTCCTTGTTTGTATTAATATATCATGTTTTCTTATGTATTCAAGTCGGTATCATATTTGCATCGATATTTGTATTAATTGATCATTGTGTGGATTACTTGGGCCTATGTAGCTATGTTATATTTTGCTGCAGTTTACACCATTGAATAATATTATCCTTCTTACTCAATTTAATTTGGTATAACATGTTCTCACTTTTAGGGGGAGAAACAGTTTATGCATATTTTCTTTGTCTATTCATGAACAAAAAGGGAAAGAAATGGTATCTTTCACTTTATATTTAGAAGGAGATCATTATCTTAGGGGGACACATCTTGCTTGGGTTGGGATTTCTAGACATAGGGGGAGTTTATTCTTATATAGATTTTATACTTGTTATATTCTCTTTGCATTTGAAGGTGTGTTCAAGTGTGCCGGTTTGCAATATGCGATAAAATTTACACATAAGAAAAGCTACACATCTTATATATCTGTGAAGCATTTGAATCTTTTAGTGATCTTAATATCCCATAGTGTTTTGTTTTTGGTTTTGTCCTAAAAGAGCCAAATGGGAGATTTGTAAGGAAAACTTTCCAATTGAGTCAATTGTACGTATTAGCTTAATTCTAGACAAAACATTTTGGGTCATTGGTTACGCTTTGAGTTATTGACCTTTCAAGCCTATGACACGTTTTATTGAAGATATAGAGACAAAGATTCATAGATTACATATCATGTCATGTTTCGTCTTTGTGTTTTCAAGGATCTCTCAGGTATGGATGCATATGAATTTTGATCCTTGGAAATTTCGTTTTAGAATTTCTTTGTAATTGTTTGGAGTTTTTTTAAAAATATTTTATAAGAATTTTTTTTTTGTTTTAAAGTCATTCGAATGACTTTTTGGGTTTCGTTCGAACGACTTTATCAATTTGTTCAAACGAATATCAAACGAGTTTTTATCTATTTACATAACTAATATTGTTTGAAGCTCGTTTGAAGCTTGTTCAAATAATTTTGGTCGTTCGTTCGAATGAGTTTTAATTTGGTTCAAATGAGTTTGTACTTTCATTCGAACAAGGTCTTATTTTCATTTGAATGAACTTTATCGAAAAACTTGTTTTATATATAAAGGGGTTGAGGCATTTATTTTTAGAGATACTTTGGGAGGAAAATATTTTCATTTTTCATATATATATATATATATATATATCCAAAAGCTCCTGAACCCTAGTTTCACTCAATTTGTTTAAGATCCAAGTTTCATTGTTCTACATGCTTTGAGATCTTATTTTGTGGGTTCCATAGTTTGTTTCTCTCATCATCTTGATAGAATTTTTTTTATGCGGTGGACTCCATACACAGTTTGGTGTTTACACACAGTGAACTCTGTGGTGTGGTGTTATGGTGAAGAAGCGGTGCGTCCGTATTCCCTATCCGTAGTTGGTTACTGATCATGATCATTGGATACCAAGGAATGTGTTGTTTCACTCATTGTGGCAGCTTGCGTGATTTCATACCTGCGATGCACTGTGGAGGAAGGGTTGAATACTAAAGAGCGTTAAGATTTACGAGGGCGTCGAGAGTGTATTGTAACTTTACTCTTTCTCTAGTGTCATTCCTCATAATAGTGATTTGCGTGGCTGACCCGTCTGAGATTTTTCCCGTTGTGGATTTTTCTCATACACCGGAGGGTTGTGGGTTGATTTAATTATTTTATTTACTGTCATCTAAATGTATGTTTTATGTTACGATAAAATTTGGTAAATCGTTTCGTCACGATAATTTGATTTAAAACTAGTGCAAAGTTTTATTTGGGATTAATATGATCAAGTTTATTTAATTTGAAAAAAATTGAAAGATTAAATTTTGTTGTTTAAACCACCCTTCTCCGCATACCGCCTCCTAGAGACTTCACTTTTCTTTTTCAAGGCTCTTGCTAATTGTGGTGTTTCATGGAAAGGATATTTACTCCCTTAATAGCCTTTCCCATTAAACTCTCTTATTTTTCAAACCTAAGAGAAAACTCTTTTAAATTAAATTCAAAACTAGATTGAAATTATTGTACGCAAGTATAAAAATAAAAACGGATTTATGATGATATTACTGAAATAAAATAATTTAGAATGGGATGAGGCAAAAGCTGAGGTTGACACAATATTTATTCTCAAGGAAACCACCATTATGCAAAACCCCATGTCCTTAGTCCCAGGACAACTCACACACATAAGTGCACTATTACCAATTACTAGTTACAAATTACAGTCCACCAGTTTACAATGATTTAAACCAAGAAAATGCAACCCATATAACCAGCCTAATGTAAATACAACACAACTTGACTGAAAATCAGTCAACCCAATAACACACAGGTAATAGAGACTACACACGCACAATCAAACACCCAATACCCGAGAACCTATGAAGTTGTGCAACACACATAATTAATTAAAAGATTATTTTAATCCAAACTAAAAATTATCTTAGTTAACAAAATGAGACTAAACACACACCAGGTTATGTCTTACTTTTAGTTAACCAGGAAAATTACCAATCAGTGACTAAGTGAAAGGTAGGTTCATATCCAAATACTTACTCCTAAACAGGTTTTTGCACAAGACAAAAGACACTCCTAACTTAATCTGAGTTTAAAATAAAATAAATATGTTTTAATCAGTTCCGAAAAATCAGGATACCCACACGAGTTAAAACAGCTTAATTACCTAGTTCAATTAAGTCCAAGTTTAAACACACTTAGTTAAACACGAGTTAATTACTAAGTTAAACAACTGAGTTAAATGGTAAGTTAAATTTGAGTTAAACAACTGAGTTAAGTCACCGAGTTAAACAATTGAGTTAAATCACTGAGTTAAATGGAGAGTTAAATCTAAGTTAAACAACTGAGTTAACACACACACACACACACACACACACACACACACACACTTGAGTTATAACACTGATTCATCTACGAGTTCAACACTTCGAATAAAACGAATTATCACACACCAACAAAAATGAAGAAGAAGCAGAAACCCCCACACTCGATCTAAACTAAGAGGATCACCAAGCAAGAAAAAAATATATATGTATATTTCAATATATATATATATATATATATATATATATATATATATATATATATATATATATAGAGAGAGAGAGAGAGAGAGAGAGGGACTCATAGAGAAGCCCAAATAAAAGGTCTGCAGAACTGATCGAAATAAACAACCAAGCTAAACATGATGAAATCGGCTAAAGACTCCAGATCAACCAACAAAGATCGAACAACAACAAACCCAATCACCACGATCGTAAAAAGAGAGATAAAACCAACACTCAAATCGTGAAGCAAACCACAAGATCAGCTCAAGCTCTAAATAATGTATGAGTATAAAAGAAACTGATCAAATAAAAAATTACAAACCAAAGAGATATGTTCGAAGGAAAGAGACACATAATTCAGCTTTCTAGATGACCGAGAGACTAGGTTGTGTCCTAGTAAAAATAGCCACCGGAGGTTCTTTTACTATCATCTGCACAACTAACCCAATCAGTAACAATATACCCAATTATTTTAGAATTTGTGTACATAAAATCAAAACTTAAAGTACCACTAACATATTCTAATATGTGCTTAAACACATATTTTAATATGTACCAATGTGAGATTCTTTAGGTTCACATTGGTATCTAGCACACACACACGCACACTATGCATAATATCGACTCTACTAGCCGTTAAATAAAGAAGGATACCAATCATACTATGATAAAGTGTGACTTTAACCTTTTTACCAAATAAATTTTTAGATATCGTAGTGGCGGAACTCATAGGGGTCCTAGCAATTTTTGCATTAGTTAAACCAAAAGACTTAACCAATTCGGTAGCGTCTTTTATTTGGGAAATTAAAATGCTGTTCGATTTTTGAGAAACTTCTAAACCTAAGAAAAATTACAACTCACCCATCATAGACATTTGAAATTCATATTTCATAATGTTAGCAAAAATTTCAGCCTCTTGAGGAGATGTAGACACAAAAACAATGTCATCAACATATATTTAAGCAATAAGCAAACAAGCTGTGTTTCTTTTAACAAACATTGTTAGGTCTAATCCCCCTCGATTAAAGTCTTGGGTTAAAAGAAAAGAAGTAAGACGCTCATACCAAGCATGAGGGGCTTGTTTGAGCCCATAAAGAGCTTTCTTAAATCTAAACACGTGATCGGGAAGAAAAGGATCAACAGAACCTTTAGGTTGTTCAACATACACTTCTTCATTTAAAAACCCATTTAAAAATGCAGATTTTACATCCATTTGGTATAATTTAAATTTTAAATGACACGAAACGACAAGAAAAAGTCTAATAAACTATATTCTTGCAATCGGGGCAAATGTCTCATCAACATCAATCCCATCAATTTGGGAGTACCCTTAGGCTACTAGTCTAGCTTTATTACGCAAAACATTACCGGTTTCATCACATTTATTTTTAAATATCCACTTAGTTCCAATGACATTAGTATGGGAAGGACGAGGAACTAAATACCACACATCACGAATCTTAAATTAACCTAATTCTTCTTGCATGGAAAGGAGCCAATATTCATCAACAAGAGCATCTTTTATATTTCTAGGTTCTACTAGAGAGATAAAAGAAGACATCAAGGCATTTAGAGTTTGAGCTTTAGTTTTAATTGATTCTTTAACATCACCCAAAATGTTCTTCTTAGGATGATATTCCCTAACCCAATTTGGAACATCAAGGTCTTCCGGTGGAAGGGAGTCCAAGTCACTCTCCATTGATTGTTTTGATAAATCATTTGACGAAATGTTTTCAATGGGTAATGATTTCGAGCTATCTTCTACCAAAGAGGAAACACAATCATTTATCACAACATTAATGGATTCCATAATAAACTTAGTTTTCAAATTATAAACTCTATAAGCCCGACTATTTTGGGAGTATCCTAAAAAAACATCCCTGTGTCCTTTAGTATCAAATTTAGACAAGTTTTCACGATCCTTACACACATAGCATTCACTACCAAATACTTTAAAATATTTCAGATTTGGTTGTCTACCATACCATAATTCATAGGGTGCTTGGTTAGTATTTTTCTTAAATGAACCCTATTAATTATGTGACAAGCTGTTTGAGTAGCTTCAATCCAAAACTATTTTGGTAATTCTTAGCATGAATAAAAACCTGAGCCATTTCTTGAATGGTTCAATTTTTTCTTTCTACAATACCATTTTGTTGAGGTGTCTTAAGAGCACTGAATTCACATTGATACCCATTCCCAATACAATAAATTCCCCACCCCTATCACTACGAATACAAGTGACTTTGAGTATCTTTCTCATTATCAATTTTAATCATAATTTTCAAAAAATGATTAAAGGTATCTGATTTTTCTTTCAAAAAATCAACCCAAGTAAATCTAGTGAAATCATCAACAATAGCAAGAATATAAGAATTAGCACATAAACTAATTGTCCTAGAGGGAGCCATTAAGTCCATATGCAATAATTCTAAAGGGTGAGTAGTAAAAATATCAGTCACTTTCTTATGCGGTAACTCATGAATTTTACCAATTGGACACGGACCACAAATACAATTTTTAACTTTCCTTATTTTGGGTACGCCACGAACAAGATTCTGACTAGTCAAAATAGATAAACTATCATAGTTTAAATGTCCCAATATTTCATGCCATAGATCTAAATCACCCATCCTAGAAGATAGAATTTTTTCAGATTCGTGATCGTGTTCAACGGCATAACAATAATCTAAATTCCTAGTACCACAAAAAATAAGATTACCATTTAGGTCTAAAATTTTACAATCAAATTTGGAGAAATTAACAGCATAATCAGTGTCGCAAAATTGACTAATACTCAATAGATTTACTTTTAATCCTTCAAAAAGTAAAACTTCCTCTAAGTTAGGGAGTCCATAAGTCATAACAGACCCTTTGCCTATGATGAGGGAGATCTTTCCATCACCAAAAGTGACACCACCACCAACAAAAGCTTTTAAGGTGGTAAATTTGGATTCGCCCCCCATCATATGCCTAGAGCAACCTGAATTTAAGTACCATCGAGGGTTTTTATTTCTAGCATTTAGTATAGATAAAACAACATTACATCTCAATGTATTACTTGAATCAGATTTCTCCACCCAAGCCGCCTTGGTTTTAGAAAAACCAGTTCTTATTTGAAAAGGATGTTTGTGGGATAGATGGGGATTCTTAACTAATTCAGTTTTGCCGTCAGCCCGAGCTGGTCTGTTTTGAGTTTGCAATTTTTTTATAACAAAATTCAATTAAGTGACCATTTTTATGACAAAAATCACAACGATTTTTTTTCTTTCTATAAACAGATTTGTTCAGGACAACATGATTGTGAGTTGGTCTAGAGTTAGCTAAGTTTGCCTTTTTGAAACAAAATAGGTATAAATGACCCTTTTTAGAGCATAAAACACACTGAAAAACAGGTTTAGCAGTTTGAATTTTCCTATTTATTGCAGTTTGCCTAAATTTGCCTAAAATAGGTTGATTCTGTCCTAATTTCTTAAAGCATAATTTTTCTAAATTACCAGTTTTTTTGACAAAAATTGCAATTAAACACATGTTTAGAGGAGGTAGAACAATCCTCTTTTTTAACATGATTATATGACATCCGAAATTCAGTTGAGTTAGGACATTGTTCTTTTGAACTAAAACATTAGTTATATAAAATTCTTCTCCTTCAAAACTAGAGTTGGTTGGATAATAACAGATATTCTTATTAATAGTACTGCATCGCCAACATTCCAATAACTCTTTAACCTTTTAGAGGTGACCTCTAGTTCCTTTTTACACTCATCATATTTATTCAAAACAACCTTAAGTTAAATTTGAGATTCATCATATATAAACAAAATTTTCTTATTTTTAGCCTCAAGAGAGTGATTCAAATCAGTTAGCATAGCAGTCCCCTTTTCAAGTAAAACAACATCCTTTTCTAATTGTTCTATGTGAAAAACAGATTCTTTTTATATAAGTCTGATTTGAATATTTAAAGCATGATTTTTTGCTGATAACCTAGCATTTATCTCACCTAAGTGTGTGCTATTATCAAGTGTGTCACTTGCAGAACTATCACACACACACTCGTCAACATTAATAGAAACCTCTAAAAGACCAGATTCATCCAAATCAGCATAAATATTCCCAATGCCTAAGCTCTGATAGTAGGGTGATTTTGAGAAGGAAAGATGTGAGATAAATTTACAAAGTCTAAATCACAGTTAACTTCACACAAATTAGAAATATCAGATAGACTAGATAAGTTATCTAAGATGTCCTCTAATATGATAGTACACGTGGAAGTAAACACCATAAGATTATAAAAAAAATCTTCATTATCACTATTAGAGCTATCATCCCATACTTTAGACAAATGTGCTTTATTTGAAGGTTCCCATTTATATTTAGAAAAGCACTTATCATCATAGTGACCATATTCATTGCACTTACGACACTGAATGTGGTTCAAATTCTTTTTAGGTCCAGATTTTTCAAAGCTCTTCTTTTCAAAATTTTTTTCATGGGGTCTATCGGAATAACTAGGTTGTCCTTGTTTTGATGCAAATTTATTCCTAAACTTCACAAATCTCTTATAGTGTTTAGTCAAGAGTGAAGTTTCATTATCCAAAGAATCTAAACAGGTTTAAGATTCAGTTAAATTGGACAGGGAGGATACAAAAGCCAAACTATTTTCATTAGTTCTAAAATTAAGCACATTTTGAGTTTCAGTGTGTGCAGGTGCTTTGACTCTTTGCTCATCTCTCAAAGTATTTTGATATTCAAAAGTTTTAAGTTTACTACACAAGAGATGAGGAGTATAACTATCCAAATGATCAAATATAGTGTGAGAAATTAAATCAAAACTCTTAGGAAGAGACCTAAGGATTTTATCACATATTTCAGAGTCGGCATAAATGTCACCATTAGCATGGGATTGATTAACAACATCTTGCAATTTTAATTCAAAGTCATCAAATTTCTCACTATCTTTCATGTAGAGAGAATCATAAAGTCTAACTAGCATGTGAGACTTGACTCTTTTAACTCTAGAGTCTCCTTTATGGGTAGTCATTAAAATGTCCCAATCCTCTTTAGATGTAGTGAAGGTTTAAATTATTTTAAATTTAGTTGCACCCATCCCTTGGAAAATAACATTTTTTCCTTCGTTATTAGACGATGAGCAAAGATTTTCCTCTTTGGACCATTCTGAAAGGGGTTTTCGAACAAAAATTTCAGCATCATTATCACTAGGTTTAGTAGGAGGAGAAAAACTAGTTTCAACCGTATCCCATACCTTATATCCCAAATGTTGGAGGTGTGCAATCATTCTTATTTTCTAGTAAGCGAAGTTGTCACCATAAAACACGAGAGGACGTACAGAAGACCCATCATGGTCACCCATGATAAAAAGTTGGACATTTAAAAAAATAAAAGATTTCAGGATCTTTGCAGAATAAAACTTTTAAAAAGTGAGTCCTGAAGCTCTGATACCAGTTGAAATAACCTAAACACCCTAACATGTTTTAGTTAATAAATAAAACTCTAACTCTTTTAAATTCAATTCAGAACTAGATTGAAACCGTTGTACGCAATCATACAAATAAAAACAAATTTGTGATGATGCTACTGAAATAAAATAATTTAGAATGGGATGAGGCTGAGGTTGACTGAGTATTTGTTGTCGAGGAAACCACCATGATGGAAATCCCCGTGTCCTTAATCCCAAGACAACTCACACACTCAAGTTCACTATTACCAATTACTAGTTACATATTATAGTCCACCAGTTTACAATGATTTAAACCTAGAAAATACAACTCGTATAGCCAGCCTAGTGTAAATACAACCCAACTTGACTGAAAATAAGTCAACCCAATAACATCCAGATAATAGAGACTACACACGCACAACCACACACCCAATACCCGGTAACCCGTGAAGTTTTGCAACACACAAAATTAATTGAAAGATTATTTTCATCAAAACATAAAAATTATCTCAGTTAACAAAATGAGACTAAACACACACCAGGTTATATCTTACTTTTAGTTAACAAGAAAAATTACCAATCAGTGAGTGAAAGGTAGGTATAAATTCAAATACTCACTCCTAAACAGGTTTTTGCACAAGCTAAAAGACACACCCAACTTAATCTGATTTTAAAATAAAATAAATATGTTTTAACCAGTTCAGAAAAATCAGGATACCCACATGAGTTAAAACAACTTAATTCCCAAGTTCAGTTAACTCCAAGTTTAAACACACACTTATTTAAACACGAGTTAATCACTGAGTTAAACAACTGAGTTAAATGGTTAGTTAAATCTGAGTTAAACAACTGAGTTAAGTCACTGAGTTAAATAACTGAGTTAAGTCACTGAGTTAAATGGCGAATTAAATCTAAGTTAAACAACTGAGTTAAGTCATTGAGTTATCACACACACACACACACACATACACACACTCAAGTTATAACACTAATTCACCTACGAGTTGAACACTTCAAATAAAACCATCTCACACAAACCAACAGAAATGAAGAAGAAGTAGAAACCCACACACTCGATCCAAACTAAGAGAAGCACTAAGCAAGAAAAACAAATATGTGTGTGTGTGTGTGTGTGTGTATATATATATATATATATATATATATATATGAAGTTGTAAGGTTATATCAACTGAGGTTATTTCATAGAATACACACACTCCACTTATAAAAATTTGCCAAATAGAGAAATATTCCAATTTAAATATCCTTTTTATCCTACACATATATATAGGTGATTATAAGCGATGAAATAAGAAATCACAACCACAATGTGCCGATGTACGAGAAAACCCAAATGGGAAAAAATCTCGGATGGCTGGGCCTAGACAAATCCACTACAAATATGGTTTTACAAAGAGACTCAAAAGACTTACAGACTTGACTCACAAATACTCGCTGATGCCGTCTCCAATACCTCCGTTTGTAGTACGCGAAGCTCCAAGGCATTGCACAACACTGCTCGTGTCTTGGCATCAACCGATGGCTAAAGAACCGTCTCCAATTAACTTGGACGCAGAAATCCATCGCATATATCCATGATGAAATTTAGGTTGAAAGCTTCGGGTTTTGGTTCATTCAAAAATCAAGTTTGTGTTGGAAAGTTTTTCATTAAAAGGAAGACAAGAGTTGTTCCCTCAGAATGTGCAAGTTCCTATTTGAAAAACTGATTTTCGTCCATCTTGTGAAAACTGGAAAAGTGGTGGACAAGGGGAGTTATTTTAAAATAAGTACAGGAAAACAAATTCAAAACTGATAAATCTCGTTTGAACATACTATTTCGAACGAGATTTCTAACGATAGTCCAGTGAAAAAAATAAAGAAAGTCATTAGAAATCTTGTTAAAATTAATTCGTTCGAACGACATTTCTAACGAACCTTCTAACGACTTTCCAACGAATTTTGAACAGGTTCGTTAAACCCAGGTCATTCGAACGACCTGGGAAAAATTCGAACGAAAATTCTTTTTCTCTAAAAAATATTTACAAAATAATTTCAAAAAATTTCATAAAACGTTAAAAAGATTTTTGATCATATACCTTTTTAGAAAAATGGAATTGGAATGCGTTTTGATGTAGCGTGAACTTTGAATGCTCAATTTTCCACGGTTGTATGATGATAGACATGATATGACCCAAAAATGTTTTGTCCAACGAAATGTAGCCAATAATACAAATGACTCGATTGGAAATTTGTCCTTACGAATCTCTCCCTTTGGCTATTTCGAGAAAAAACAAAATTAAAAAAATATGAACTGAAAGATTGAATTTGCTAGGCCAGCCGTCAAGACGATTCTAATGCCCGTCCCAAAAACCCAAATAAAAAGACAGACTTATGTACGCGACTGACAATGGGTTGCAGAGAAGTAGGCAATATATCCTACACACATGAAGCTACAAAAATATAAAACGCATTGGGAAATGGAGAATATAAATCAAGTGTTAACTAATCATGAGAATATAGAGAAAGTTAATTAATCATGAGTATGACATATGTTAAATTAAAATTCTCCCCCTAAATAATAACTCCCCCTATAAATGTTTCTCCCCCTTTTTGTTCGAAAAAGACAAAGGGATAGAATTAGCATGCATGGTTAGAGAAGAGGAGACGAGGAATAAAAACAATATCAAAATATGCAACACAATCCAAGATCCATACATGCATCAATTGAATAAACAGGAGAGAGAGATCATTAACATAGAGGGAAAAACCAAATATCCATACATCAATAAAGAGAATCCAATCAAACGATATAAATAGGTATAGGTGAGAAAATGTAAATAAAAGTGTTCTTCTCTCCCTCACAAGTACAAAAAATGAAATAAACTAAAACATAAAGGAAATCAAGGAGCGAGGGCGTCATGTGGTGAATCACATGGAAGGTATATTGAATCGGAAGAGCCTACACCACGACACATCTCCATGCGACGAATCGCCTCAAGATAATCAAGAAGGATGGAATCACGATGAGCCTGTGTTTCATCTCGACGAGCTTGAGCCTCCTCCCGATGAGCCTGAGCATCACGATCCCGCTGCATGGTAAGAAAAAGCTCTTGCATAAGAGCCTTGTCCTGGCGCCTTTCTTCTTGAATCTGATCCACCCATGGACAAACAAACCTAGGATCCTCCGAGTCAAGGGGTGGGGGATCACGAGAAGATGATGGTCTAGAAGGAGTAGGGATTGATGCAGCGGCGGATTGAGAGGAGTATTGAGAGATAGTGATTTATAGAGTATCAGGGGGTAAATGACCACGAGAGCGACTAACGGATGACATATCAATGGTTTGATATCAGCTCACAGCGACATAAGATGGAAGACGAGGGCATCTCGCATCAAGACAATGGCAAGTAATAAGAATCGAAAAAGAAAGGGCTTGCTTAACGGGGCCGGATGGGTTTACTTTGACAGATTTGATAACCATAAAAATGAAGGCGGGGAGGTCGATGGTAGCTCTAATGTTGATGGAAAACATGAGATCGACGTGAATTTTTATAATCTGAGTGGAGTTGGCACGAGGAATGAGACAAGCACAAATAATCCAGTTAAGTACCGTAAAATTGGGATGTAAAATCATATGGAAAATTATGACGATACCGATTTGAGTAAGGCGACTCATGGTACTCATGACTAGACCATAGTCAGGATGAGAGTTGGGAGGCCAAGGAAATGAGGGATTTGTGACACGGGGTAATCGAATAAGACGAGCGATGGACTCAGGAGAGACGATGATGTCGCGACCACGTACTTTAGCTAAAATATTATCCTCACGTAAGCTCATCCAAAAGAAAAATTCTCGAATAAGGTCGGGATAAATTGGGTTAGTGAGATTGACCAGTGGGTCCCAACCGAAATCAGAAATCCAAGAATGGATAGTAGTGCCAACTAGAGAGGGGAGATTGATGATTTTTTCGAGGACATAGGAAGAGTGGAAAAATGGTATTGGGTATGACCGGTGAGAGTCCTCCAATGCAATCTAAGGTCGGGAATAGACGAATTGACATTGGTGTCCTCATCGGATGAGGATGAAGATGAGGAGGAAAAACGTTCCTCAGGAGAGTCGATTATGCGACGGTTGCAATGACTACGAGGAGGCATTCTAAAAAGATGAAACTAGAACCTACCCAAAAATAGTCCAACCAAACCTCCAATCAACACCAACAAACAAGAACAACAACAATTCCGATCCTCCATTAGTGGTTAGACAGAAAAAATGGGATTAAAAAAATTGAAAGAATTAAGTGAAGTTCCATGAAATTATCTAAAAAAAAATTTAAAAAAAAATTGATAATGTTCAGGGAGCTCAACTTAATTAGGGGCACTAAAAAAATAGATATTATATAGCCCCAAAGCAAAAGACACACACACACACACACACACACATATATAACATTGGTAGACAAAAAAGGGTTAAATTGAACACATACTCAATATCACACACACACATATATATATATATATATATATATATATATATATAAAGAAAAGAGGAGAGAGAAGGAAGATACCTAGAAGAGAGAAGAGGGAGAACTTGAGCTCGGAACCCTAGCTAACAATGATGAATGGAGTAGAAAAATGAGGGTTGTGTGAGGAAGAAATAGGGTGAATGGAGGGGAGGGGAAGAATCGTAGGGAAAAAGAAGGTTAAGGGGTGTAGTGGGAAGAGAGTTAATATCAAATGGAAATGGGTGAGAGAGAGATGTGAGGAAATCGTGGGCAAAACAAGGAGAGAGAGAGAAACCAAAAAAAATGAAGCGGCAGAAATGGAAAAAGGAAACTTCCCAAATGAACCCAGCTTGTTCAAATAAGAAATGTCATTCGAATGAATTTGTTCAAACAGCTTTCGAACAAGATGCCAGAAGGAATTAATGAACCTCGTTTGAAACTTCGTTAGAAGTTCGTTCGAACGTCATATTTCGTTCGAACGACAATTTGAACGATATGACAGTCTAGAATTTGGAAATTTTGTTCAAAAAGTCATTTGAACGAGTTTTTATGACGAACTTCAAATAGGTTAAAACATAAGAAAAAATAAAATAAAATGAAAATAACATATATGAAGGAGTAAGGAAAGCCATAAAATTGCCAAAATGAAGTTTTAACTATCCTAGGTTGTGATGACATATCCAAATCGTGGGAGCGAAGATGTAGGGGTGTGAACAATACGATTGAGAGCTTTTACCTAAGATAAGGCATAAGTGTAGAATGCCAAACAATATATAGACAAAATATGCACCCACATCAGCCTTGTGTCAAAAAGGAAATACCATAGGACACTCAATCACTAAAGCAACACGCATACAAGATGGATGATTCTCTCTCCAATGGTGTCACAATTAGAAAGCAATGTATCGAATAAATGTGCATGCCCATTGGTCTTCAACTTATATCTCCCATTAGCAACTTTAGATTGAGTCTTTTCTTTTGAAGAATCAATCATTCTAAATAAATTTTGTCCATGGCATTAGATATATATATCATTTTTCAATGCTTCAATTTTAGGCTCTTATTCTATAATGAAAATTAAGGCTTTTCACGCAAAAATATTTTATTTTTCGCAGCCCGCGTCCATTGCTAGAAACAATAAAAAATCGAATGAATATTATTACATTTTTTTAAATCCGGGCAATGGATGATCATGCATAATTTTGATTGCTTATAAGAGAGGTGACTAAGATTGAAAAGAAAACATCAAATCTCATCACATGAGTGCAATGTGAGGAATATATCCTCAATATTTCATGAAAAGCGTGTGCAAGAAGGCAAATATATGAGGCAATCACAGAGATACATATCATAAAAGAGCATTATTGTGCACAAGCGAAACGAAGTCCAGATTAACTACTCATCGAAAGCCATGTGGACATGAAACAGAATAGGGATCCAAACACATCGAACACAAAACCATATGGACAAAGATTTGTGAAAGATTTTCTAACCTTTCCCGTTTTCCTTGAAAATAAGATAAAAACACTTTTGATTTTTGAATGAAAGATTGAAAAAAATAATCTAGTTCATAGGTAAAAAGATAAACAATAAACATAACCTGAAATAGATGGATAACTTTGATCTCAATAAATGGAGCAAACCCCAATCGAGTTCCTAAGGTTTTCAAACCTAAGGGCATCTAGAGGTTTGGTAAAGATATCGATCAATTGTTGATCGGTGCCTAAAAAGCTTAAGGAAACAATTTTCTCTTCAGCCCATTCATGAATAAAATTTTCATGGATCCTAATATGCTTGGTTCCAGAATGTTGAACAAGATTACGAGAAATATGGATTGCACTTATATTATCGCAATAGATAGTCATACTGCCTTGAGAAATACTGTAATCTTCCAACATTTGTTATATCCATATGAGTTGAGTGCAACAACTCCGGCGGCTATGTATTCAACCTCTGTCGTGGACAAAGAAATATAATTTTATTTCTTTCTTATCAATGAGACAAGTGCACTTCCAAAGTAGAAACAACCGCCAGATGTACTTTTGCATCCATCAACATCTCCTGCCCAATCAGCATCTGAATATGCCGATAGACAATCATTTGTGTCGATGGAATACCAAATCCCTAAAGATAGGGTCCCACTAACATATTTGATAATGCATTTAATGACAAGTAAATGAGACTCTTTTAGGGGGGCTTGATAGCGGGCACAAACTCCTACACTAAAGGAAATATTCGAACGACTAGCAGTTAGGTAAAGTAGACTACCTATTATACTACTAAAGAGAGTGTCCTCTACATTCGATCCTTCGGTGTCCTTACTAAGTTTAACCGATGAACTCATTGGAGTACGAGCATGCTTAGCGCATTCAAGTTTAAATTTCTTCACAAGATCTTTAGCATACTTAGTTTAGGACAAAAATATCCCATTATCGCCGACCATACTCATCTCAAATTCATCGTGCATTTCTTTTGAAAATAATTGAGTATGTTTATCACACCTAGGACCAAACACTGTGTCGTCGACATACAATTGTGCAACTAAAATAGCTTTCTCATCAAGATGGACAAATAGTGTCATATCTACTCCCCCTCTCAAAAAGCCACGACGAAGGAGATAAGAAGTGAGCCTTTCATACCAAGCACGGGGTGCTTGTTTCAAACCATATAGCGCTTTATTTATAAATAAGACATGATTAGGATGTTTTGGGTCCTCAAACCCTTTAGGTTGTTCAACATAGACTTCTTATTGAAGAATACCATTTAAAAATTCACTTTTGACATCCATTTGATACAATTTAAATTTAAGGTGACATGCTATGGCTAGTAAAAGGCGAACTGAATCTAACCTAGCAACTGGAGCAAAAGTTTCTTCAAAGTCAACACCTTCTATTTGGGTGTATCCTTGGGCAACCAACCTAGCTTTGTTACGAACAATGACACCATTTTCATCCACTTTATTTTTAAAAATCCATTTGGTACTAATGACGTTAGTATTAGAAGGCCTAGTGACTAATTCCCAAACATCGTTTTTCTTAAATTGAAACAATTCTTCTTGCATGGCATTAATCCAATGTTCATCTTTTAATTCTTCTTTAAAGTTTTTAGGTTCAATTTTAAAAGTATAGCACAAATAGGTAACTTCATTTTCTAATTGATGCCTCGTCTTGACACCTATCTCGGGATCTCCTATAATTTTTGAAGGGTCATGACTTTTACGAACCCATGGAGAAGGATCCTTTCTCTCAATAGTGGGAACAACCAAGTCAGTGTGAGACTCAATATTTTCTACACCGGGAACAACATCACACTCAAATGACAAATCTTCCTCATTTTCAATAGATGTGGGTTGGAGCATCGTCTTTTATTACAACATTTATTGATTCCATGACTTTTGAACTACTTTAGTTGAAAACTCTAAAAACTCTACTATTTTGAGAATATCCTAGGAAAATACCTTCATCATTCCTTGAGTCAAATTTACCTAGGAGTTTTCTATCCCGAAGGATATAACAAGGACTACTAAAATCTCTAAAATAGGCCAAATTTGGTTTCTTGCCAGTCCACAATTCATATGGTGTTTTGTTAGTATTGGGATGCAAATAAACCCTATTTACGGTGTGACACGCGGTTTTAATCGCTTCGGCCCAAAACCTACGAGGCACATTCCTTCCTAGGAGCATAGATCTTGCCATTTCTTGGATCATTCGATTTTTTCTTTCAACAATACCATTTTGTTGTGGTGTTTGAATGTCCGAGAATTCATGCTTAATTCCTCTTTCATCACAAAAGACATTTATACCAAATTCCTTGAATTCGGTTCCATTGTCACTCCTAAAGTGATTTTTGATAACACCGTGTTGATTTTGAAGAACTCTACATTTAACAGTGAGAAAATCAACAGTCTCTTAGAAAACCTACTATGGAGTATCTTGAAAAATTATCCACCATCACTAAAATATATCTCTTTCCTCCTATACTCTCGGTACAAGTGGGACCCATAAGGTCCATGTGTATCAATTTTAAGATACAAGAGGTAGTTATTGAGTTTATCTTTTTATGTTAATTCTTAATTTTCTTTCTCAATTGACAAGGCCCGCAAATAGTGGAGGTTGGTTTTCCTAGAGATGTTAAACCTCGAACTAACTCTTTTCTCACTAATCGATCAACATCTCTAAAGTTAAGATGACCTAACCTTTGATGCCAAAGATCGACAAACGAGGCTTTTGCACTATTTCAAACTAAAGAGGATTTAGGAACTATTCCATAGCAATTGTCACTAGTTCTCACACCTTGTAAAATAGCATCACCTGATTTATCACATACGGTGCACACCGATTGACTAAACTAAACATCAAGATTTTTTTCACGTAATTGTCTGATACTTATTAAATTTTCCTTGAGACCATCAACATAAAGAACATTTTCAAGTGTATGAAACCCGAAAATTTCAATAGACCCTCTACCCATAATTCGAGATTTTCTTCCATCCCCAAATGTGACCTTACCATATTTATAGTTATCAAGAATGGTAAACAAAGATTTATCACCGGTCATATGTCTCGAATAACCACTATCAAAGTACCATTCAGAGGTATTTTGAGCCTTAAGTGAAACATGAGCAACAAACACTTTATTGGTATTATCTTTTTTAACCTAAGCTTGAGTGGTATTCTTCCCTTTCTTGACTCTAGTGTTTTTTTTTGAATTATTTCCTTCGACTTTAGAGAACCTTAGAAACTCTTCCATAAGACCTTTATAAGTATTAACTAGATACTCAACTTGGCTCTTAAGACTAGCTAAGGAGCTATAGTGTTTCTTAGAAGTTGTGAAATAAGAGTTCTTCCCAAGCTTGTAACAAAAATCTCTAAGATGACCCCATTTGTGACAATAAGTGCACATATAGGGTTGCTTTGGGCTCTCTTTTGAAGATTGCTTAGGTGGACTTATTTTAGGTAGATAAGGTTTAGGTGGATTTGATTTGGTAATAAACTTAGCTACGGGTTCGGGTTTAACTTTGGATGACTCTCCTTCGTCATATCCTATACCCTTCCTCCCTTGGTAACCTTTTTCCTTATATCCTAAAATTGGACCTAGAAATAATTTACCCATTCTTCCTGAATTATCTTCAAGAGTGACTTTCACTTCCCTAGAGGAGTTGAGATCTTTTTCAAGTGGGACAATTTTAGCTTCAAGAGATTTTCTAATCTCTAAAGACTCATGAAGATCTTTGTTTACACCTTCCAAGGAGTTAATTAAATCACATTTTTTCTTTACCTACTAAGATAAGCTTCCCAGAAAGGGATATCTTAATTACCTTGAGTTGACTAACAAAGCCTCCTTCTCCTTCAGGCTTTTCAACTCCTTTTCTAAAGTTAAAACTTTAAAGGTTAATCTTTTATTTACCTTTTAAATACGAAGAGACTCAGTGTATAGTTTAGAATAGGCATATTGAAATTCACTATCATCTACTTCACTCTCACTTACTTTTTTATCACTACTTGCTGATTAAGTGGAAGCAGTCTCAAGATCATGCTCTGAATTTTTAACATTAGGGTGTGACTCACTAGAATCACTGACATGATTTGCTATAAGATAGTGAAATTATTTTTAGATGGGGTAGAGTCATCAGAGTCTTAAGACTCATTATCATTGTCGCTTAGAGTAGTATTGTAAACATCTTTTTCTTTAACTTGTCTCTTAAATTTAGTAGGACACTCATATGCTCTATGACCTCATCCCTCACACTTAAAGCATCTCTTAGAATCATCCTTTTTGAAGTTATCTCTTTTAAAATTGTCATTTTTAAACTGCCTTTGCTCCTCTGTATTAAAACTCCTACTTGCCTTGTTTTTGTTTTTCTCAAATTTAAGTTTTTCAAACTTAGAATTTTGCTTTTTAAACGTGAGAATTTTTTTAGCAAATAAGGCTATATCATCGGGGTCCACGTCGGACACTTCGGATTCAGACAATTCTATTTTCTTAGCTTTTAAGGGTACTCCCTTATCTTTGGTTTTGTTATCTTTAGGAAACATATCTAATTCATATGTTTGAAGATCACCAACAAGCTCTTCAAGTTTTAAAGTATTTAAATTTCCTAAGGAATTAAGAACTATGACTTTTGGAATGAATAGCTTAGGAAGGCATCTAAGTATTTTCTTAACAACACGATCTTCAGGGATTTTATCACCTAAGTTAAAGCAAGAACTAACAATATCAATTATACGAGCATAAAACTCATCAAAAGTTTCAGTTTCTTTCATAGTGATGGTTTCAAATTTATTGGTTAGGTTTTGAACCTTAGATTCTTTAACTGCACTTGTTCCCTAATGAGTAACTTGTAGAATGTTCCAAGCATACTAATAAGTTTTGACAAGTCGTGATACAATGAAACTCCTCAGGAGTTACGACACTAAATAATGAATTTAAACCTTTAGAGTTAAAGTTACATAGTTTCAATTCATCCTCACTCCAATTCTCTACAAGTTTTAAAACAATTTCATCATCAAGGATCATAGTAGGAGGGGCCATCACCTTTCAATAACAACCCAAACACATTCATAAATTGCTTTAAGGGAAGATTTCATACGTGCTTTCCCATAGGTGTAATTAGTTCCATCAAACATAGGTGGTTTATTTGACGAAAAACTTTCAATATAACCTCCAAGATTCATCTAAATAACTTTTAGAGACTTGCTTTAATACCAATTTGAAGTTGTAAGGTTATATCAACTGAGGATATTTTGTAGAATACACACACTACACTTATAAAATTTTTCCAAATAGAGAAATATTCCAATTTAAATATTCTTTTTATCCTACACATACATCTAGGTGATTATAAGCAATGAAATAATAAATCATAACCACAACGCGCCGATGTACAAGGAAAACCCAAATGGGAAAAAATCTCGGACGACTGGGCCTAGACAAATCCACTACAAATATGGTTTTACAAAGAGACTCAAAAGACTTACAGACTTGACTCACATATACTCGCTGATGCCATATCTAATACCTCTGTTTGTAGTATGTGAAGCTCCAACGCATTACACAACACTCCTCATGTCTCAATATCCACCGAAGGCCAAATAACCGTCTCCAATTAACTTGGACACATAAATCCACCGCATATGTCCATGATGAAATTTAGGTTGAAAGCTTGGAGTTTTGGTTAATTCAAAAATCAAGTTTGTGTTGGAGAGTTTTTCATTAAAAGGAAGACAAGAGTGGTTTTCTCAAAATGTGCAAGTTCCTATTTGAAAAAACTGATTTTCGTCCATCTTGTGAAAACTGGAAAAGTGGTGGACAAGGGAAGTTATTTTAAAATAACTGCAGGAAAAAAATTCAAAACTGACAAATTTGGTTCGAACGAGATTTCTAATGATATTCCAGTGCAAAAAATAAAGAAAGTCGTTTAGAACGAATTAGTTCGAACGACATTTCTAACGAACCTTCTAACGAGTTTCCAGTGAATTTTGAACAGGTTCGTTAGACTCGGGTCATTCGAACGACGTGGGAAAACTTCGAACAAAATTTATTTTTCTCTAAAAAAGATTTAAAAAATAATTTTAAAAAAATTTAATAAAACATTTTAAGTAAATTAAAATTACTCCAACACTTAAAAAGATATTTGATCATATACCTTTTTAGGAAAATGGAATTGGAATGCATTTTGATGTAGTGTGAACTTTGAATGCCCAATTTTCCACAGTTGTAAGATGATAGACATGATATGACCCAAAAATGTTTAGTCCAACGGAATGTAGCCAATAATGCAAATGACTTGATTGGAAATTTATCCTTACAATATATATATATATATATATGGAGAGAGAGAGAGAGAGAGATAGAGAGAATGAGAGAAATGAGAGACTCACATAGAAGCCCAAATAAAAGGCTTTGCAAAACTGATCGAAATAAAGAACCAAGCCAAACATGATGAAATCAGCTAAAGACTCCAAATCAACCAGCAAAGATCGAATAACAACAAACCCAATCACCACAATCGTAAAGAGAAAAATAAAACCAACACTCAAATGATGAAGCAAACCACAAGACCAACTCAAGCTCCAAATAATGTATAAGTATAAAAGAAACTGATCAAACAAAAAATCTCAAACCAAAGAGATCTGTTCGAAGGGCACAAGAGAGGGAAAATGAGAAGAGAAAAATGTTGGTTAAGTTTTAAAAACACAAACCCTAAAAACTGAAAACAACTCATCGCAAGCCTTAAATATGCCAACCAAAGTGGCATAGGTCTGTAAATAATAAGCGTTCCTCAAGTGGGTAAAAACGATAATTCCCCTAAGAGACTGGGGTTACAAAAAATAGCCCGCAAAATAACGGGTAAAGGCGACTTTAACCAAGAGACGGCAGGGGAGAAAAATGAAAATTAAAGGGGGCAATGAATCGATGACCCATACTTCCATAGGTCATGAAGTGACCACACAAGAGCCCCGTGCCAACCAAATGACAGGCCAACTAGACACAAAAACTCAACCGTTTAATATAGGGATAAAGGTTTGAATTTAAACAAATGTATTATTTAACTCACCTGATCTAAATATCCCCCCCCCCCCCCCAAAAAAAAAAACGTAAAGCCCTAAATAAAAATTAAAAAATAAAAAGAAATACAAGGGAAAAAGATATCCTAATAAAAATATAAGAATTAAATTATATAATAAGATATTGTAAAAAATAATTTTAACCCCAAAAGTTGAAAATAGAAATAAGGACTTCAAAATGGGACAAACAACACAATCTCAAAATTGGGACAAAAAAAAATAAGGGGCAATTTCACACAATGGTTCTTATATACACAAATCCCCTAGATATATAGATATGTATTGATAAGATTGATAAGACAACGCCTCATTTATCTCATGCAACATAAGTAGTTAAATCCAAAGGAGCTCATGAAAGTTTGCAAAGGTATATAATTAGATTAATTCATTATGCAAACCAAACTCGAGAAACTCCACATAGGAAATGATTGAGAAACAACCCAAAACATTATAAATTGTAATGAATTTTTCTAACCATATGAAAAAATAGAATGGATGGGCTTCAAACATGCTAATATGTCACATAAAATGTGCAAAACCCATTACAAAACATAAATCTAAAATCTATTTGAATTTTTATCAAGTTTTTTAAATCGACTCAAAAGATAAACAAAATCTTTTTGTGTATTTTTAAATAGACCCAACAAATGAAGAATAAAAATGCAAAAGGCACAAACATCATACAACTAGTAATAACATGTATCATGAAGCACAAAAATTAGGATACAAAAAAATGCCAACACATTCACTCTTAAGATGTAACATGTGATGAATCATGTGAAAGCATGCGAGAATCAACAAGTCTAATGTTAAAAGCTTCCAAATCGAATTTCCTAATCGAAATAGATGATGAATTAATGCCACGGGTTTGGGGAACCATGTTGACGTTAGACTTGGACTTCCAAGGACCTTTTCTAAGATCGTAACAAAAATGCCTAAGGTGACCTTTCATATCACAATGAGTTCATGTATGGACACGAGAAATATTGCCCTTGGGTTGACCTTAGGTTGAAATTTTACAACATCCTTGTCAACGGTTGATTTTCTCAACATCTTGGTCTTGGTTTTATGAGAGGAAGCATTGAGATCATCGACGCCTAGACCGATCGTGTTATTTTTTATTTAGATGATGCTTAAATTCTTATTCAATTTCTCTGATATAGATTCCAAATCAAATTTGACGTGACTTGAATCTCTTAATTTGTCTTTTAACTCCACAATCCTAGACTCAAGAAAAATCTTAGACTCGTCAAACATCTGGTAATCCTTCCTGTGGTCAATCATTCCTAGAATGCTATTTCTCCCTCCTAAAAAATGTGATCCTCTTTTGAAGAGTCTTCTTACATTCCCTCTAATCCTCAATAAAGTTATCGTCCTTATTTACTACGACATGCTCTTTCAACTCAGCCCTTTACTTCAAGTTTTTGTTCTTCAATTTCTATGACTTCGTGTATTACTCACAATAGAAAACTTGAACCTGACCCTCTTCTTCATCACGTACCCCCTCCTCCTCTTCTTCCTACCAATATTGGGGATTATAATCGGACCTCGAAATTGTTATGCATATAATTATCTTCAACATCAAAAGATTTTTCATTTAGACTCACATGACTAGCCATAAAAGTTATGAAGTTATGTTCTATGGGGGAATCATCTTCCTCTTCCAACTCATTGTGACTAAGGGTAGTAATGTATGTCTTAGCATTCTTATCCTCTTTCTGACACTCATGTCAATAATTCAGTAACCACTTGCATTCGAAACACTTGTCCCGATTATCCAATTTTTAAAAAATATCCTTATTCTTCCTATCACGGTCATTCATAAAGTTCTTCGATTTCTTATTAAAGTTCTTATCTTCTATAAGTTTAAGAAATTTAGTGAACTTTCTAGTAAACCAATAAATGACTTTGGGATCTAAATCTCCCTCATTATCGGAATTCAACACATCCTCCTTGCAAATTTTCAAAGTAACACTCTTTTCTTTCTTTTCATCTTTCTTCCTTAGAGGACAAATATTCATCTCATAAGTTTGGAGATCACCTACAAGTTCTTGTAATCTCATAGTGTCGACACCACTAAGAGAATCTAGGACCGTGACATTGGTATTAGATATTTTCGGCAATGACTTTAAATTTTTTCTAACCATTATCGGGTCGGGGATAGGCTCACCAAAGTTGAACGAGGTGTTCATAATATCATACAACTTAGCATAATACTCATCAAAAGACTCATGTTCTTTTATTTTAATTGTTTCAAATTTCGTTGTCAAATCTTGAAAATTAAAATCCCTAACTGTGTTAATGCCTTCGTGTGTGGATTTTAAAATCTCCCATGAATCCTTAGCATTCTCATATGTCATAATGTGTCTAAACTTTTCTACGGTGGTAGCGAATAAAATATCGTTCACACCCTTGTAATTAAACGTCGAGGAATTATTTTCAATCATTGTTCAAAGGGAGTACGCCTTGGTAAACCGCCTTCAATGGGAGGAAACCACCATTGCTCCACATAGTTTTAAATGTTCTCATTATAGATTTTTGGAAAAATATCATCTGAATACTTACAATACGGGTAGTTCAATCATCAAACATGGGAGGTCAAGTTATGGATCTACCCTCACGGTTAAAATCCATCTCACATCCTTAAACATTGACTAAAACATGATTAACACAATAAATCAGTGTAACGTTCTCTGATGTCCCTTTGAAAAAATGCGTCAAATAGTGCTAATAGGGATATGGATTTCCAAAACACCAATTTTTGATTTTTCAATCAAATTAACCAAATTAGCAATTAATCTAATTTTAAATCAAGAACCAATTAAACATGTGTTGTGTAAACTATTAGCCAATTTTATCTTGCCTAATGCATGCATCTAGGTGATATGTGCAAGAATAAAATAAATCAACAAACCATAATGTCGCGACGTATGAGGAAACCCCACAATGGAAAAAACCTCGAATGGTTTAGCCACGCAAATTCACTATGATTTATGTATCATACAATGATGAATTAGACTTACGCATAGAGTCGACGCCTTCAATCCTTGATGCACTCTTCTCTCTTTTAACCTTCTTCACGGCTATCGTTGGACACCTTCCAAAGGCCTTCATAACGCATGTAACTCTCACGTCTCGGTATCCACTAATTTCTTACTTTTTCTTATCAACCATCACCACAACAAACATGGTATGCACCGCACAAAATGAACTTTCCCAAAGATGTAGAGTTAACTTGATCTTGGTCCAAGAAATTTAAGGTCTCAAACACGATGTTATCTTAATTCTTGGATCTCAAAACTTGGGTGTAAACTAGGGTTAAAGAGGCTTAGGATATTCTCTTGGAAAACTATTTTTCAAAACCCTTGAACTTAAAATAGTCATGCCAGATCTAATATTTATAGATTTTCATAAAATATAGCGACATAAACTTTGAGTCTTCTTATTTAAACAAAATTCATAACCGTTTGAAAGAGAATGGCTACCTTGTTTGAATGAACCTCAGGGTCATTCAAACGGGACCACATATCTCATTTGAATGATTATTGATCGAGCTTCTAACAAAATTTGCTCGTTTGATTCTTGCTCAAAGATTTCTTGAAGAAAACACCTCAACCCTTTTGAACGAGACAAATAACTCGTTCAAAAGAAACCTTCAAACTCGCCTAAACGAATAGAAAACTCATTTGAATGAAATTAAAAACCCAAAAAATATTTTATTTAAAATCCTTTTAAGAAAATTTCCTCAATAAATTTTTAAAAACTTAAACACCCAAAATGAAATTCAGGGATCAACATAATACACCATTCATACCTTTCTTGAGATACCACGAATGAAGACAAAAAATGTCATGGAACTTGATGTCTCTTTAACTGGGCCGCTACGATCTTTAACATGCATCATAGGCCTGAAGGACTAGCATACCATAATCATAACCTGTGACTCCAGTACTTTTGTCCAAATGGCATAATTCTAACATTACAATTTACAAACTTATCACATCGAAAATTTGTCTTTACATAATTAACAAAGTAGCTTTTGGGAGAGAAAAGGATTCAATAAGAGGAACCTATCAAGATACTGTTCTTTCGATTTCCTGAAAGTAATAACTTGCTTTATTGCGCATTATATGTAACTCGTTTATGTTTAATTACTACTTCGATTTAAATTGGTTTAGTCACAAGCTACATTGAGATTTGATCCAAAATCATGGAATATATTTTTTTAATCTTGTTAATTGTTTTGATTTATTGTAAGATTGATTTAGTATGCTGATTTACATGATTATATTGATATTTCTATGAATTAAAACAGTTTTAAATGATTAATCCTATAATTAAGAATTATCCGTATTAAAAATATGTTGACATTAATGATTTAACCCTTATTTTGATGGATTTGACCTAAGTAAGGATTATATAAGGTTAAAAACACGTTTATGAATAAAATTTGGGAAGTTTTGAGAATGATTATAGGTTGTAAGAACCTTCAAATTTGATATGGTATGAAGAAAATGAAGATACTTTTACTATGGGTTGAATCTAAAATACGTTATCGTATCAAAAGGGGCTAGATCAAGCCAAGTCTAGACTAGATCGCTCCGAGTATAAATTAAATGACTTCCATTTTTAAAAGACGATTCGAACCTCTTAGGATCTGGGTTGATCTGGGGCTTGGATATTGGTCTTATATATATATATATATATATATATATATATATATATATATATATAAGTGTGTGTGTGTGTGTGTGTGTGTGTGTGTGTGTGGATTTTTAAGGGGCTTTTTGTTAGGTTCTTTACTAATGATTTTAGAGGATAAGTAAAATTTATTTATGAAAATGGATAGCTATCTTTATAAGAGGGTATACTTGTGTGTTCAGGGATGGTTAGGGACAAGGAATAAATCGAGTTAAAAAATTAAAATTATTTTTCGTAGTTCTATACACATATTGGTATTTGTTCTTTGGTTGTTAAGGGTGTGTGGATAATTTCTGAGGAGCCTTATGGTGGGATTGGATGGGATGGTTTACAGGATCGTGTAGTAGGACCCTGACTGGTGATGTGTGTTGTGTATAGGTCTATATCCAAAATCCTATGTGTTGTTTATGAATCGTCTCGTGTGAAGGAAACTTATAAAGATATATTCATTTGGAGATTGAAAAACGGAGCGGTCCGATTATATGTAGAAGTCATAGAGTAGGTCACACACAAGACAAATTCTAGTTAATATAATATATATAAATCTAAATAGAGATAAACAAATTGCAAATTGCAAATTACAATACATGAATATGAAGAAAAATTCCTTTCAATAAAAACCTTTATGTTAACACCGTTACAACTAGGTATTATGGAAATGACGTGAACAAACTTAAAAAACTTAGACTCCACTAAGTGACGCAATTACGTCTTTAATCTTAGTTGTTGATAGTAGGGGATGTTAACCCATAATAAAAAAAGCAGTAATTAGAAATTGATCGCTACAATTACAAATGCAATAAAAGAACAAAGAAGACTAGATGTACGTGGTTCAACAGAGATATCAGCTTACGTCCATGGTAAAGAAAGGAGACTTATTTATTATTTAGGAAGAACAACGACGATTGGAGTTTTAGGGTTTCTAGTTGAGAGTACAAGTCACCATGTGTAGGTTACGGTCAATCAAATCATAATGGGTGAGGTCACCCTGATTTATAAGCTTAAGAATCCTCTTTTTCTAGGTATCTTCGTGTCTATCTTAAATTGTAAATTCGAGTCCTATAAGGATTGGTCATCCAACTCGCCAGTGTGATCTTTTGAGATTTGGATTTATCTCCCCATATATTCATGGTTTAATCAGATTTATCACATGATATCCACATGACACAGATTCAACTATTCTCCCTTCAATTTCACCTAAGGTTGGGATAATCAGATAATATGTTGTTTGGGCCTATATTATTTATCATTTATTGGCCACATGTTTTAAATAATTAGTTGGACATATTACCCAAGCTTATAAGCTAATGTTACCTAGTAATAATGGCAAGTGAGCGCATGGTTGCTTGTCCTAATTGACGAACGATAATTAATTTGACTGGAGGCAGAAGATATGAGGCCCTCAAATCTTTTTACATTGTCATTCCAACGTCTATAAAGGCTTTATTTCCCTAACTCTCTTTCTCTAGAGTTTTTAGCTACTGGAAGGATTTTTCCTTTTCTTTTCATCTTCTTAATTTCACAATGTCTAGGCATGGTAGAGAGTTTGAGGTGCTTGCAACTTATAACTTTTTAAAATTTTATACAAAGTATAGGATTCCTAATAGTGTCAACATAAGATTGTCCCCAACGGAAGAAGATATCATGAATCTTCACTCTGGTGAGGTAACTTTTATGACGGTTGCCATATTATAAGGGGTTTCATTCCCCCTTCATCCATAACTGGTGGGAGTGCTTTGCTATTATGGAATACTCCCAGCTTAAGCAAATAGAAGCTTCTACTTAATTTTTATGGGTATAGTCACCAACCAAATTTATAGGATGGACCTGGGTCTTAAGGAGATGAGCTATTGTTATGACTTGAGGTCTTCCCCAAGCTCAAATCTATACCATTTCCAGGCCAGGGAAAAGTACAATAATTTGGTTACATATTTTCCCCGATCATAAAAGGATACTGATAAGAATAATCCTTGTGGTATTTGGGTAACTATATGTAAAAAAAACTATGATGGTCTCAGAGTTCCTGCCATAAAGAGGGTACCTAGTAGGTCATTTAGTTATTTTTATTCTCTCTAAGTACTTACAAGATTTTACTGAACGACTTGATCTTTCCGTTGATCATTTTCTAAATATGAAGTCATCCAATTATCATGTTAATCTTGAGGAGGAAAATGTTTGGAGGCATCAAGATCCAAAGGGTGTTCGTCCGCATTAGAGGGCGACCCATATTTTTCTCGACTACATCTTGACTGTTCAATCAATTAAAATGTTTATAGTCATTCCTGAATTTTTAGTCACCAATTATTCTATGGTAGGCGATGATTCCATTCCAACTACCACCTTATTCCTAGTGAGACTTCTAGGGGGTTTCTTGCGGGGTATATCATTTTAACTAACTTTTGTTCCGACCAAGAAGAGGAAGAAAAATACATTAACTCGTTCTTAAACGATCTCGAGAAGCTATTTAACTACGAAGCTTGAATCTATGTTCATCCTTAGGAGTAAGTTTAAGTAAAAGAAAAACTTTGCGCAGAATATTTCTCATTCCCTCATGTCCCTTGTAACCTGAGAGACATGTCTAGTAGACAAAGGAGATCGGGCGATCTAAGCCCTGCCAAAGACAAGCTTAGAAAATGTTATTGATAGGAAGAAGAATTTGATCACTCTCATGGAAAAGGAGGACCAAAAGATGGAATGTCAGTGCCAAGAGGATTAACGAACAAAGAAAATAAGGACAGTAAAAAACCAGGCAGGTGCTCCACCTTCCCCAACTGTCGTTCCCAATTGACTTGTGATAATCAACGGACCTCAGTAGTGGGAAGGGGAAGGGTCAATGACCCCTCACCCAAGGGTATTGGGATTTCCCTTGGGATATTTCATTTCACAAAGGAAAAGAGCCAGTAACTAAGGCCGATTTGGCTCATAAGGATTTTAAGGCTACGTAATTCGTTGCTCAGGTGGTGGTGATGCCATCTGACATGTTTGATTTGTGGGTATTCACATTGGATAGACTAGACAAGGAAGTCCCATGGCATAGTGTCCTCGTAAACACCTACCATCTTATTTTGTTGTGTGCCAAAATCTATTTTCAACTTTTTCCTCTTTTCTGGCATATCATACAGGTTGCTCAAGAACTTGCCACTCGAGTTAATATCTATCGGAAGAACAATGATCAACTGATGAAATCTAATAATTCCTTAAAGGTCCATATCGTCCCCCAATGCAAATATTTATATGACCTCAACAAGAAGTTGGCGGTTGGGAGGACGCTAAGGCGAAAGCGGAGGAGGAAGCCGAGCGAGCTCAAATTGAGTTTAGCAGGGTGGACATTGAACTATATAATTTGAAGACCTCCATTCAATACAAGGTCTTTCAAAATCTAATATTTCAGAGGCAAAATTGCGCATTGGAGCTGTCACAGGAGGACGATCAGGAGAAGGCCTACAACGAAGGATATGAGGCAGTGGTGAAAAAGGTCGCCTCGCAACTAAACTACTATGAGTTCCTTATTTCTAACAAGGTCTGGGTAAATGGTTTTCAAAAAGGGAATGTTTGTGAGGATGATTCAGCCTATAACGAAAACCCATCCTTGGCGAACCCTGTGGAAGACCCCCTAGTTATTGATCCGCTAACAATCTAGGTCATCGTTGATCAGTCATCCCCACCTTTTGTTGTTGTCTTTGGGGGAACCACCTATAATCCAACAATTAGGGTCACCGATGACCAATCCCGCCAACCTACTTTCGTCGACCAGTCTTCTCCCCCCCCCCCCCTAGTTTTTTCAATCTTCAATAATTTTGGTTGACCCTCAGTTGTCGCTTTTTGTAGGCCTACGATGGTTTTTTATTAATGAAAAATAGTGCTTTACTTTTATTTGATCTTTTGTCGTGCACTTATTTAATTTTTTCAACACGACCGGGGTGTTTGTTTTACTAATTGTGGCGTTATAATTTGTGCTTTGAGATCATGTTTAGCATTTACCCAATGTTATTTGTCTTCCTATGATTTTTTCCCTAACACAAAACTAAATAGTTCATTTACAATAGTTCAACAACAACCTATATCACTTGAATTTGATTCTTGGTTGTTTTGGGCTAGGTTTTTGAGATCGACACATATTAAATGGAACATTATTGGGAGGATCAGTGTTAGAATTAGGAGGCACACTCAATTTTATGCTCAGGTTGGCCATATGTAAATGATGTCAATTTTTAGTCCATAAGTTGCCTAACTTAAGCCGATCTACTTTATATCAAGTGGGGTTCTGCCTCTTTTAGGCCGATTTATATTAGATCAAGCACTTTTCATGGGTTTTTCCTTTTTAGGTCGGTCTACTTTAGATTATACTAATTCTTAAGTGTGTTTGGGGGCTAAACGTAGGTGACCAACTCATGTCTGAGTTGTACCATGAAGTTCTTACGTGGACTTTTTCCTCTTCTAGGCTGACCTACCTTAGGTCATGCCACTTATCAAGTGGGTTTTTGCCTCTTCCAGGCTGATCTACTATAGATCATACCACTTCTTAAGTGGGTTTTGGTGCCAAACATAGGCAGCCAACTCACATCTGAGTTGTAGAACGCAATTTTTTCATGGGTTTTTGCTAGATTCCTAGGCGGATGGCCTTTTTTATCAGTTGTACCACTACTTGACTGGGTTTAAATAAAAGGAAGGTTTGATACAGAGATTTTGAATAATTTTAATAACTAATTATCGATCATTTTATTGTGTATAAATAAAGAAGAAAAATTCCTTTAACTTCCTATCTAATGATAAAACATCCTAGTCCTGGAATTACATGACCTTGGGACTACTATTCCATTTAATTCTCCTAAATGATATGATCCTTCACCCCCTTTGAGACTACACGATAGGGTCCCTGCCAATTCAGTGTAAGTTTCCCATTTTATGGCTTCTTAGATGTAGGTAGCATCTTTTTGAGGACCAAGTCGCCGACCTAGAATTCTCTGACCTTCTTGTCATGTTTTCTTGCTAACTCTTGCTAGTAGGAAACAAAATATATCAGAGCTTAATCCCTTATTTCCCCTGCTAGATCTAACTCGTGAGCTATTCGATCATGATTATGGCCATCTTCAAAGATCTCCAATCTAAGCATTGTAAGCTCGATCTTCAAAGGGATGAAGACTTCCATTCCATAGGCAAGGGAGTATGAAGTCTATTTTGTTGGATTTCCTGGCATCATTTTGTTTGCTTAAAGAACATAGGTAAGTTCATATACGCATCATTCTTTGGCATTTTCCAATAGGCGTTTAATTTTAGATAGAAGAGTTTTATTGGTTATCTCTACATGTCCATCGCACTGAGGGAAGACTACTGATGCATAGTGAATTCTGATTCCTTATTCTGTACAGAAATCATGAAAAGAGTCATTGTCAAACTTAATTCTCTTATCGATAACCAACGCTGTTTGGATTCCAAATCGTGTGATAAAGTTCCTCTATATGAATCTACGGACATCCGACTCTCTGATATGGGTGAGTGGTTCAGCCTCAACCCACTTTATGAAGTAGTCAATCATCGTTATTAGATATCTTCAATTATCGGGTGAGGTAGATAATGGGCCTACTATATCCATGCCTAACTGAGAAAAATGCCATAGACTAGTGAAGGGATTCAGATCTCCCCTAACTCGCTTGATAAATGATGAAAACCGCTGACATTTGGCAAACTTTCAAACGAACTTCATAACATACTTCTGCATAAAGATCCACAATTATCCTTGAGATATCACCCTGTAGGAGAGTGATATCACACCCATTTGTGCTTTGCATCTTTCTTCATGTATTTCACTTAATAGACCTTCCACCCAATTTTAGTGAAAACACTTTAACAACGGGCCAGTGAATGATCGTTTATAAAGTTTACCCTTGGAGTTAAGGTAAAAGCTATCCGATATGATCCTTAACCTATGTGCTTCTTTACCATTTGAGAGGATATGGTTGGTCCTTAAGTAGGATGAGATGGGGCCCATCCAAGATGAAGATAAATCTACTTAAATAATTTAAAGCTATCGATTTGGCTCTTCGATGCTTAATTGGTCTATGTATTCCATTTTAGCAGTCCTTTCTCGGTCGGTATCGATGTTATAGTGGCAAGGGCATCCTCATGGTTATTTTCGTTCCTTAGGAGATGTTTCATTGAGGAAAACTCGAACTGTTAAAGAAGACCTCTTGCCTTATTCATGTAAATAATCATTCTGGAGTCGATGGACTCGTATTCTCTATTAAGATGGTTTTGTGATCAGTCTGGAGTTATAGTATAAAATAATGCAATAAGGACTAGATTAATCACCCTACGAATACCATGCACCATAGCCTCATATTTTGCCTCATTATTTAAGTTTTTGAATCCTAATTTAATGTCTTGATCAATAAGACTACCTTGTAATGTCATAAAGACTATCCCAACTCATGTTCCCATCTAATTTGACGCGTCATATATGAAGATCTTCCAAGTTTGTTCATTCTCACCAACTACCAATGATTCTTTAATGGGATTTGACTGCTCATCCTCAGCTCTTGGTGATATTGAAAATTTTACTACAAAGTCTGTAAAGACTTGACCCCTGATCTATGTCCTAGGTTCACATCTAATGTCAAACTGCGCCAACTCTAGGGACAACTCGATCATTTTATTTGAGAGATTAACCTTTTTCAACGCATCTATCAAAGTATAGATTATTGGGATGATAATGGTATGAGCATCAATGAAGTGCTTCAATCTCTTGGTTACGGTTACTAATGCCAAAATTAATTTCTCAATAGGCATGTATTTGATTTTTGCTTCAAGGAGAGTATGGATAACTTAGTAACCAGCCCATGATCTCCATTATGTAAACAAACTAGTGCAGTTCTAGTCGCTTGCTTTGATATGACCAGGTATAGATACATATCTTCCCCATATTTATGGATTGAAAGCAAGAGAGGAGAACCCTAATACCATCAAATTCCTTCTAAAGCATCACAATCCTCTTTCCAGATGGTGGATCTTACCTTCTTCAATGTTTGGAAGAACGGTTGACACTTATCCTAGGATCTTGAAATAAAGAAATTCAGAGCAGCTAGCATTTCAGTGATGACCCAAATGTCCTTAATAGTAGTCAGCCTTTTGATATCATGCTGATCTTTGATCTAATCCAAATTCGTCTCTATACCTCTATGGGTTACCAAATACCCAAAAAATTTACTAGAGATAACTCCAATGATGCATTTTGAGGTGTTGAGATTCATCATAAATTCTATGAGAATCTTCCAGGTGTTTATGATCTCTCTGATATAATTGCACGCATGTTTGCCTTTGACGAGCGTATCGTCGATATATACTTTCATGGTAGATTCAATCTTCTTTTTCAACATCTTAGTCACAATTTGCTGATAGGTTGCTCCTACATTCTTCAAACTGAAAGGAATTACCCTGTAGGAGTAAAGTCCTAAGGTTGTGATGAATAAGGTATTTTCCTGATCTAGTCCCAACAGAGGTATTTGGTGGTTGCCGTAATATGAATCCATGAAGTTCATACGTTGGTATCCGGCCATAAAATCCATAAGTTGATCTGTCTGTGGTAATGGAAAGTTATCCTTTGGGCAATGCCTATTGAGGTTGGTGAAGTGCAAACACACTCTTTATTTTTCACTCTTTTTTTTATAACAACAATGTTAGGAATCCAGACTGGAAATTGGACTTCTCTGATAGAGCCATCCTTGAGTAGGTTATATACTTCTATCTCTGTAACTTGCACTTTCTCTTGGGATGACTTCCTGGTCTTTTACTTGATCATCTTGAGGGTTAAACCTATGTGCAGTTGATGACAAGTGATCTTCGGGTTTATTCTCGAAAGGTCATATGATTGTCGTGCAAAGACATATGCATTGGTTATAAAGAAATGAACGATCTGATCTTTTTCATCCTTGGGTAACTTCGATCTGATGAGGAAAGTCTTTTCTGGATTTGATGAATCCAAAGAAATGAAAATGAGTTCTTCCATCACACATTTGGTAGGAGCTATATGACTTTTTTCTACCCTGGCCAAGTGCCCTTTGGTTGCCACTTAGGCTCATTGTCATCCTAAATTTTTTTGGATTGATTCTATCTTATTTTGATGGCCGAGAAGAAATAATTTTGAGTTGCTGCCCGCTCACTTAAGAACTTAAGTTTTTGGTGGAGGGAAGAGGGGATAACTTTCATCTCATGAAGTCATCCTCTGCCCATTATGGCATTGTAGGGAAACTTCGATTGGATGACATGGAAGACCTCCTTATTGGTCGAGCTGACCTTGACTAGTATCTTGATCTTCCTAAGGGGGTTTATATATCTCCACTAAACTAATCAATGGCCCTACATTAGTATCAAGGTCTTTCATGCTGAAGCAGATCTTTTAAAACACTTTTAGATACATGATCTACGAAGATCTTCTTTGAACCACTAGTATTCTTTTCACATAAAAGTTTTTAGTTCACTGATTAAGGACTGTGACATCCTTTTGTGGAAAATTCACGCTAACCAAATCATTGTCGGTGAATATAATAGCTTGGTCAACATCAAAGTCTATTTTCTCCCTCTTAGAAAGGATAGGTTTGGACAAGACTATCTGAAAAGCTTGTTGAACATTAGCAAAAATTCTCACTTTCTCTCTCATCTTTTTTCCAGTGTTTTAAGCTTGATTGATATATTTGTGAATGGTTGCGAACAACCCTACTAGGGGAAGATCCACGTCTGCCTTCTGAATTGCATTGATATTTGTCAAAAAAATTAGCTTTACAGCTTTAATGTTCTCTTTGAGGTTCTCGACTTGAATGAGCTCCTACAAATGTTTCTTGAACATATTATAGTTTTTCATAAGGTAATCATGATCCCAATTATAAGTGTAATTGAGGTTGATGTCCCTATCATTAGGATCATTGGCTATCTTAGGAGGCCTTTTGAAGTAGTCTTTGTCTTTGATATGCAGGATAAGCTTATATATGGGTTCTTTGGAGATCATTTCTAATGCATTATAAATGTTCTCATTATCCTGAGACTTGGGGTGACCTTTAGGGGCTTCATTCTTGAATCCTTTCTTTGCCGAAGAGGGTTGATTCTCCTTTTCAAGGGCCTTCTTAGGTTCACCCTTCTTCTGGTTAGTCAGGGCCTCTGCACTGATGATTTCGTCCTCCACATTGGCATACTTATCAATACGATACATGAGATCATCCACCGTAGAGGTTAGTTTCTTCTTTAGGGACTGGTAGATATCATTTGATCCTTCCAGGCTGAATATAAACGAAGAGAGTACTAGCTTATCGTTGTAATCATCAATATCATTATATAGCTCCCAGTACCTTTGTGCATACAAACTAAGGGACACTTTCTTCCTTTTCATAATATAGATTAGCGAATCAACTTCTTTGATTGCCTTACTTCTAGTGATAAATCAAGCCGCGAACTTCTCGATTACGTCTCTAAAAGAGAAGATCGGTCTGGGGAAATTTTTAAAACTACTTCAAACTGATCTCCCCCAGTGTAGATGGGGACACCCATCACATTAGAAAGCTATGATGATTTTAAAAAGATGTGGTTTATAAATAGTGCCTGATGTGATGGGCGGGATCTGCCTTCCGGTCAAACGTTTAAACGTTTGGCATGGAGAACTTCTTTGGTGGTCCAAAAGACTCTATTTTCTCAATAAAGGGGGATAAGTAACCATTCCTTATGACGTTCTAGCCAGGTCCATGGGAGTTTGATCCAGATTTGGGTTCAATCTTCCTTTTAAATCTTTCTTCATAAGCCCCCTAATTTTTTCACTTCTTAATCTGTTTGGTGGTGTCTTTGGACTCGCAGGTTTCTACTTTGCACTGACTGAGTGGCCCGGAACTAATGGTGATTGTGGTTGATGGAATTTATCCCAGGGGAATGGTTGTTATACCATTATTTATGGTGCGTTATGGGAGGTCACCTTGAATGATAGTCCCTCCCAGGTTGATACGAACCCTGATTTGTTGGGGAGTGGGGTCTTCTCTTATAGGGATCTTGGGTATGGGAATCAGATCTACGATCTTCAGATTGTTGATTCAATTGCCTCCTTAAATAGGTTATTGTCTAATCACATCCATCCAGTATTTCCTCATAAATTCTGTCCAGATGGAAAACAACTCTTCACTTTGGTCGCTCGATTGGTGGTGCGCGATATAATGACTGGGCCCGATCTCATAGGAGATCTCCCACTGGACCAAAAATGCCGTGGAAAATAAGGGAGACTAACAATAGTGTGGTCCTTCCTGATGACATGTATCACAGATTGGATGCGACTCCTCACATGCATGAGGTGAGATAGATTTTTACTCATGAATATTTTTGGGCTAAGTGACAATAATAATGGTGAGAACTTCGAATTTCCCACAGACAGTGTCAAATTTTAGGGGATGTTAACCCATAATAAAAGCAGTAATTACATATTATCCCCTAAATAATTATGAATGCAATGAAAGAATAAATAAGACTATATGTACATGGTTCAGTAGAGAGATATGCCTATATCCATGAGGAAGAGTGGAGACTAGTTTATTATTTAAGAAGAACAAGGATGATTAGAGTGTTAGGATTTCTAGTTGAGAGTCCAAGTCACCACGTGCAGGTTATAATCAATCAAATCATAATGAGTGAGATCACCATTATTTATAAGCTTAAGGTTCCTTTTCTTTTAGGTCTTTTCATGTTTATCTTAATTCGTAAATTTGAGTCTTATAGGACTGGTCTTCCAACCCGCCATTGTGATCTTCCAAGACTTAGAATTATCTTTCTATATTCCTGGACTTCCAAGATTTATAACATGATATCCACATGATGCAGGTTCGACTATTATCCCTTCATAACAGACAACAACACTCCACAACAACTCCACTTGCCTCAGTGTCCACTAATAATCCTTTGTAAATTATATTCCTATTATTAGTAGTAGAAAATCAACAACACAAGGTTATGAACAGTATATGTGCTTTTCTAAGTTTGATAAAGTGATCTCAAATCATCTAAGAGGTTTAAATTTGGGGAAAAAAATGATTTTGATCATAAAAAGATGTCTAGAAGGCTTGATTAAAAGACTAGTCTCGTATCTCTATATATAGGTAGAAATATTTCCAAGAGATGGACTTAAGATTGCATTTGATATTAGATAAAAAAATTATCGACTCGTTTGAATAAAGTATATCTTGTTCGAACGAAGTACCCTATCTCATTAAAACTATAACACTCGTGATCGATATTTTTACCTCATCCCATAGAATTTGTAAGCCTTTGGACCTTGAGCGGAATATAATGGAAGGTGATATATTTTTAATTTTCCTTGTGGCTTTTATGCAAATAAAATGAGAAAGATTGAGCCAAAAATGAATTTGTTAAAAATTGAGGATCGTTTGAACGAAAGAGAGGGTTGTTAGAACGAGATTAAATTCTTGTTAGAATGATCGTTCTATCGACCTTCGAACAACCAGGTCTCTACCTCAAAAACTGTAAAAAAATGTTATGTAATACCAATTAAATTATTTATTATAACACGTATTTTATTAGGTGTCTAAATTTGATCAAACCAAATTCAATTTTAGATCAGCCCCTAAACATGCATCTAATATTCATAAATTTTTCAAACCATGCATGAGAAATAAAGACGATAAATTAAGGAAAAAATTGCTTTAAGGTAAAAACCTTTTTTCAATACTTTGAAAAGTTTACAAGACCATTGACCTACATACAATCTGATAATCTCCCACAAGTGTAATGCATGGTGTCTTTATCAAACCTTCAAAGCTATGAGAGACAGCAAAATACCCTCCAGGTGTCGGTTCGTCGTCTTCGGCTCGTCCACACAAAGAATAACTACGCTCGGTATTCACCGATCAAATATGGACATGCCTTCTCCACAGAGGTTGAACTATAACAAAGTATGCTTTGGGTTCCATAAAACAACTCACACAAAAGATATTGGGATTTGTGAATTGTATAACAAAAATTAAACCCACAAATGGTTGGAGAAAAGAATCAAAACGTATTCTATGAAAAACCAGTATTTCTCCACACGAAAATCAGAAGTGTGACGCCCTTATTTATACTAAAAATCAAGGCGGTGGCGTGTCAGCTTAAAACAAATCTCGCTCGAACGACATACGCTGTCGTTTGAGCGAGATACGATCTCGTTCGAACCATGTATAATGTCGTTCGAACGATAGCATACATGTGTCCCAAAAAACTTCAGTCTTTTAAATATCTTAGAAACCTCAAAACTTAAGACTATTTACGAGATCAGAAACATTTATCCAAAACATTTATGATTTTGAAAAATTAAAAACCATTAAAAATCATTTAAACTTTTATAAAAATATCCCAACATTTTTAATGTAAAATGTAAATGGAATTTAAACACATTTTACCAAATTCATCCTTGTTGGGCTTGAATGTTAGAGACTTCTTGAAATTCGAATTCGTCTCGTTCCGATGTAAGCTTCTCAATCCTTCGACGACTTGTAGCAACTTGTAGTGGTATACGACATACTAAATTGTGACGGACAATGTCCTTACAAATCTCCACCTATGTCTATGCCTGTAAAAAAATAAAAATATCCGAATTATCAAACTTAAAATGATCTATACAATTCTACCCTCCCAAAAATTTAAACATGGAAAGATAAACTGACAAGTCTTCAAAATATTTTCAAACGATGCTTTAACAATCAACTCTTCAAAACTCCAAGCTTTTCTCATCAGGGTGTGTAACATAATGTTCTTCAATTGTGCCTACACACATGAGACAAACCAAAAAATCTCGTGACGTATCGAGTTTGAAATGATTACATAAAACATGTAAGCATAATCAAATCTCCCCCATACATAAACTTGCTCATAATATCATAATTCTTTCTTCCCCTTTTTATTTGTCCGAAATAGACAAGGAAAAGAATAAATCACATAAAGAAAATTGGGTTGTCATGGTAAACAAGGCAAACAAATATGACAAATGTTCTCAATGGGGATATGCTAAAAAAATTCCCAAACTATATTTGAAATTTTCAATTTTTATACAAAAATGCAAAAATGATGCTACAAAAATCACTCGCCATGAATTTACACTAAGACAACCAAATCGTGAAAATGGAATGAATGGGTATGAACAGATTCGATAGGAAATCAACTCAATCATTTCATATGTGCAAGATGCATAAGCGTACTCCTAACAAATGAACATAAAAAATGGTCATTAGGTGTAGAATATGTTAAATTTATATGACATCGTCTTAATCATATCAACAAATCAAAGTACAAATGATTTCCACACCAATAACGTCCAAAACTATGTAATGCTTTTTCATGACTTTCAAGGACGTGCAAACCGTTGAAGATTCCATCCAAACTCCCTCAATAAAAGATAATGTTTTTTATTTTTTCTTATGAGGTGATGAAACAAAAAAACTATTGGCCCATTTTTGGCATAATTTTCTTTTTATTGCCTATCAGTTTTTTTCAGGCTCTTTTAAACCTCATTGGACCCCGGATAATTTTCAATTCCTCGCTTTTTTAGGTCCATTTAAACGGTGGCTTGATCACAAAGGATAGATGAGTACCTTTTGTATCCTTTCCCCATTTTTCAAAACAAAAATACACAATCTCATAAACGGTTTATAGCATGCATTATTTTTTGTCAAGTTTTATCGCATTTGGTTCGTTGCATGGACAGAATTGAGATGGAAACACTCAACCAATATGTGATACACAAGCACAAAAGTCAAACAAATCCGTGCGTGTGTGCAATAAAGGATAAATAGAGTCAATCATGTAGATAGTAACACTACATCATCTCAAAGACTCCAAACTTCGTAAAGCACATGAATGACACAATATATTATCTCACAACACTATCAAATAGTCACATGGATATGGTGAAGTTATGACTTGGTCGTCCTAAATGTAAATTCATATAAGGTGCAAACAAAATACAAAACTCTTTTTAGATTTTTTAAATTTTTCTAAAAAAATAAAATCTTTTTGTAGTTTTCAAAAATTTTCACACAAAAATCCAATACAAAAAGTACATGTCAACACATTAGAAAATATATATCATGAAAGCACAACTAGTGTATGACAAAAATATGCAATAAATCAACGATATGAAATAACCAGTGACTAATCATGTACAAGCATGTGAGAATCGACACATCTAAAGTCTAGCGTATCCAAAAGTGATTTTCTAACCCAAACGGATGTGACACGTCGACACGGGGATTTGGGAACCAACAAAATACTAGACTTAGTCTTCCTAGGACCCTCTTCGAAGATCAAAACAGAAATGCCCAAGGGATCATTTCCTACCACAATGTGAACAAATGTAAATGGGTGGAACGATACCTATGTGTTGACCTTTTCTAATGTCCTTAGGAATGGTTGACCCTCTAAAACAAATTGTGGTTTTAGCTTTAACACTAGAAGCATGAGAACATGACGAGCCACAACCATCACTACTTGAATATTTTAAATCATTTTTTAACTTCAAAATTTTAAATTCAAGAAAAGAATTTGACTCTTCCAGAATTATGGATTCCTTTTTCAAATCATCAATCAAACCTAAAAGGTTATCTCGCTCACTCTTAATTAAAACAAATTTATCCCTACGAGTCTTTTCACGTGCCGTAAAATCATTAATTAAATAATTATCCTCAATGGCACAAATAGGAACCCTAGAATTGTTAAAGTTCTCCAACTCTTTTTCTAAAATAAGGACTTTATCTTCACTCTCCTTTTTGGACAATTTTAAAGCATTAAAGTCCTGGTCCAAAAAAATAAATTTTTCACGATAAAATTCTCTTTGATTTTGAACTGTTTGCAAAAGATCCATCGCGGGTTTAAAACGAGAATTTTCTTTTTCCAAAACTTCAATTCTTTTTGCAAGCGTCAAATTCAAACTATTTAACTCGTTAAAACTTTGACTTGTGTCAAAAAGAGGGGGCATCGAATTATATAAGCGTTCCATTGGAAAATTGCGATTTTCCACAAAACAGATTTAAAAAAAATCAATATCATACAATTTTTGCGGAAAATAGGAATACGCGATAAATTAGCGTAACCTGCTCTGATACTAATTTGTACAAAATGTTGTGTGATACCAATTAAATTATTTGTTAGAACACTTATTTAATTAGGTGTCTAAATTTGATCAAGTCAAATTTAATTTTAGATTAGTCCCTAAACATGCATCTAATTGTTATAAATCATTCAAACCATGCATGAGAAACAAAGACGAAAAATTCAGGAAAAAACCCCTTTCGGGTAAAAAACCTTTTTTCAACATTATGAAAAGTTTACAAGACTATTGACTTACATATAACCTGATAATCGCCCACAAGTCTAATGCACAGTGTCTTCGTCAAACCTTCAAAGCTACGAGAGAGAGCGAAATACCCTCCAGGTATCGATTCGTCGTCTTCGGCTCGTCCACACGCAGAATAACAACGCTCGGTATCCACCAATCAGATATGGAGATGCCTTCTCCACAAAGGTTGAACTAATGCAAAGTATGACTTTGGTTCCATAAAATAACTCACCCAAAAGATATTGGGATTTGTGAATTATAAAATAAAAATTGAACCCACAAATGGTTGGAGAAAAGTATCGAAACGTATTCTCTGAAAAACCAGTATTTCTCCATATGAAAATCAGAAGCCTGACACCCTTATTTATAATAAAACTCAAGGCAGTGACGTGTCAGCTTAAAACAAACCTTGTTAGAACAACATACGCTATCGTTTGAGTGAGATATGATCTCGTTCGAACCATGTACGATGTCATTTGAACGACAGCATACATGTATCCCCAAAAACGTCAGTCTTTTAAATATCTTAGAAACCTCAAAATGTAAGACTGTTTACGAGATCAGAAACATTTATCCAAAACATTTATGATTTTGAAAAATTAAAAACCATTTTAAATCATTTAAACTTTTATAAAAATGTCCCAGCACTTTTAATGTAAAATGTAAATGGAACTTAAACACATTTTACCAAATTCATCCTTGTTGGGCTTGACTGTTAAAGACTTCTTTAAATTCGGATTCGTCTCGTTCCGGTATAAGCTTTTCAATCCTTCGATGACTTATAGCAACTTGTAGCGGTATACGACATACTAAATTATGATGGACAATGTCCTCACAAAAACTAACCTCGTTAAATACTCATTGGAACATCGTTCGAATAAGAAGTCTAATCTCATTCAAATGAGATGCATTTTCGTTTGAACGACCTTTTCAGAAAAATCATATTTATGTACTTTCTTGTGTGCTATCAACATTTGGGCCATTAGATCTTTGAGTTGTCAAGCTCTTGTAGAACTAGGGACAACGTGGGTAATGGGTTTGGGTAGACCAAGGTTAATGGGTTAAGGGTTTTTGGGTATAAAAGAGATATATGAGAGTATTGGGGTCATTAGGTTTGAACTTTGAAGCTGACATGCTTCTCAGGTGATGGGTGGATGTTGTTGAAACTAAGTCCCCCAATTGAAATTATCTAAGATCAACTAAATTCTCATAAGCGCTAGATAACTATTCCATGTAGACCTTAAAGTTTTCTTTAGTTTTGTCACAACGCTCATCTAAAGCCTCCAATTTCACGTGTCTTGGTCCAGACACTAAATTATGGCTTAAGGACACCCACAATGAAGGCAAAGCTAACTTTACTAGTAGGCTATCTTCTATTACATAGACCAAAGAGAATGGGGTAAGACTCGTTGGCTTCCTTTTTAAGGTCCTGTAAGCCCATAAGACCAATGGAAATTAATCATTTCAAGCTCCTGGCAAAACTTCCCACATAGTTTTCAAAGTATTGATCAATGTTTTGTTGGTGGGATCCGCCTAACCATTCCCTTTAGGATAAGAGAGAGTTGAATTATTATGAATGATTTTATACTTGTCCGTGAGCATCCCTATTTCTTTACACATAAACTGCTTGTCGTTGTTTGTGACAATCATATTATATATTCCCAAATGAACTGTGTCACCAACTGTGCGATTACCCTTCTCAAAGGGATTGTTTCTGCCCATTTAGTGTATAACTCTATGGCAACCAAAATGAAAGTTTTCCTGTGAGAGGCCGAGCTGATTTTTCCTACCAAATCAGGTGCCTAAGTGCAGAATGGGCAAAGGACAATTAGGCTATGTAAACTTACCGAGGGGTCATGAACCATATTTCCATGGATTTGTCATGCTCTACATTTTTTCACAAAACTTATAGAGTCAACCCTGTTGTTGGCCAATAATACCTAGGGTTATCAGCTGATCATATAGTTTGGAGCCACCCATATGTGAAGGTCCATGGGTTTCCTTTAGTACCTTTGCCTCGTCTTGCCCTGCCACGCATTGTAATGCTTTCTCATTATACTTTTTTTGTAGAGTTCTCTATTCATAAAGTAGAAGTTGGGCTATCTTTTCTTTAAGTAAATCTCATTGGCTCTCCCAACTGGTGGCTCTCCATCTTTGAGATGGGAAATGTAGGGTCTCCTCCAATCTTCAGAAATTTCCACAAACTTTGCTTCCATTGGCTGGTCGAACTGTGTCTTGCACTTCAAATAGCTTTTTAGCACGTGGGCAGCTTCCACTCTCATGTTAGGCCAATAATAGCCCATTTATTGTAATCGTATATAAAACGGGATATTCGTTTCCCCACAGTGCCTTTCGTTTATTAATTCTAATTTCTCTTTGGCTTCCTCTTCCCGAACACATCTTGTCAAAAGTCCACCCGAACTTTTGAAGTAAAGCATGGCTTATAGCACGTGGTTGTTAACTAGCTCTGATAACTTCATTTTTCCTTCTCGTGTCTCTAATTGCTTTATAATCGAGCATCTCCAATCCTCAGGCTCCTCACTTGGGAGCAGAGACCTCACTGTCGTAGGCATCGTCCAATGCTGAACAATAATAGTGGCCTTTATCTCCTCCATTTCTAATTTATATGCAGTTATTGCCAAGGTATTTAGGTGACTGCTCGTTGCCCTCAGGTGCCTCTCTAATTTCATGACAAAAAATTGGCTCATTATCCTATGGATGATTACTTTGTATGGGGCAAAGTTAGCGTGATTAAGCACGACCTCCCCATTGACTTACTTAACCACCAAGTTAGAGTCACCTCAAATACAAAGCACTCTAATACCCCTTCTCAGTGCCTCCAACAGTTTCAATATGAGAGATTAATAATCTACCTCATTCTTAGAGAACTTAAAATCCTCCTTGTAGGTGAGGGTTATCATTTATGTGTTGTTAGAGAGGATTATACATACTCGACATGTTCCTTGTGCGCACGATCCATCAAACTCCATTTTCCATTATTTTATTTCTTCAACTAAACTTGCCTGGAAATCTTTTCCTAGTAGCTCTCCACTGGGAGGTTTAAAATTCAGACTTGGGAAATTGGCCAGTAGGGTCAGTCACACACCATGACTCTTAATATCTTTTAGAACAACACACTTTAGATCATACTCAGAGAGTATTAAGACCACCTGGACGCTCGCCCCACTAGGATAGTTCTTGCTTGCAGGTATTTGATGGGGTCACGCTTGGTGACAATATAACCTGCGAATGTGAGCTGGTAATGTCTCAATTTATGTGCTATAAAGACCAAAGATAGTCAATGTCTTTCTATATTCGTGTACCTAGATTATGTCCCTGAAATTACTTAAGACAATTAGTATACAGGCCATTCCACTCTTTTTTTCTCCTGGGCGAGCAGACCCTTTATGGATCGCTCGATAGAGGTGAGGTATGACACTAAAGGTGCATTTGCTTCTGGAAGTCAGTATTGCCTTCACCCTCTCGAATGCTTTCTTTTGTTCTTCTCCCCATACACATTGGGCCTTATTATTCTTGAGGGGCGTAAAGGGATGGGTGACTTACGCTAGAGATGGTATGAACCTCCTTAGGTGGGAGATCTTTACCAAGAAGCTCTTGAGCTACCTCTGACTCCTTGGCGGCAGAATCATCAAAATGGCCATTTACTTCTCCACATCAAATTGTACTACCTGTCTGTTTATGACGAATACCAAGAATTTCCCTGTAGTTACTCCAAAAGCACATTTGGACGGGTTCATCCTCATCTTGTACTTTCAACACCACTCAAAGACTCTTTTAAGATCCTAGACAAACTTGTTCTCATTCTTTGACTTTACCACCAAATCATCTATAAAAAATTCCAATATATCATGAAATATATCCATCATGGTTCGTTGATAAGTTGCTCCTATATTCGTCAACCCAAAAGGTATGACGGTGTAGTGGACATTGCATAGGGGTTCGAAAAATTTTCTTCTCCGCATCTGCTGGATCCATTCAGATTTGATTGCAGCCCATATATCCATCGACGAGACTATACATTTCATAATCGTAGTGGCGTTCACTAAACTACTAATGTCGGGTAGCAAAAATTTATATTTTGGGCGAAAGCGATTCAGATCCCTGAAATTAACACAGACCCGTATCTAGTTTTTGTCTTTATTTACCATAGGTATGATACTTAACGGTCATACTGGGCGTTGAACGAGCTTAATAAACCTAGTTGTAAGCAACTTCTCTAGCTCCGCTTTAATCTTTAGATCTAACTCAGCCTTATAGGTTCATGTAGCCTGCCTCATAGGCAAAGGATTAAGCAAAACATTTAACTTTTGAGTGCTCAATTATGGGTCTACCCCCGACATCGCTGTATATTTCTATGCAAAATTATTCAAAAATTCCTTGAGTAGGATAATAATTTCCTTTCACTATTCAGGACTTAGGCCCTTAGAAATGAAGATAGTTGCTCATCACCACCTTTTGTTCCTAAGTTTATTATCTTAAACTCTTAGAGCATCTCTAGCGGTCCATCCTGCATGCATTCTAGTACCTCCTCAAGTTCTTCAACATGTTCAATAATCTGGGATTCACCAATCACAAAATAGTGTGGAGTCGGGTCGACTCTTTCATCCCGAAATGTCGCTTACTCAGACCGTTATAAGCGATAGATAACTTTAATGTTAGGCAAAATAATCTTCTTGCAAGTTCGCACGGGTATTGCTTCTTCTTTATACTTTCTTTTCTCTTTTCCCTTTCCTTTAGAGGAGGCCACTCGCAGTCCTAGCCTCTCATGCACTGATTTCTTTGATTTAAACTCTTTTTGGGCCACACGAGAGTCTTCTACTCTTTTGATCAATCATCTTCATTCCTTATCTAACTTTATGTATAATGCTTCATCAACTAAGTGGTCCTCTTCCACCGAAAATGGTCTTTTTATGGCCTTAATCACAATCTTTATCCCACGAATATTGGCTTTTGCGCATTGGTGGAATGCTGACGACACAATTTCATGCATGTGCATCCACACTCGACCTATATAAGTTGATAATTGGTGGTGGCATTAAAGATTTGAAATTTAATGTGGCATGTAAAATTTCTCAACTTAATCCCCACATTGACATAGCCTAGTGACTGCATTCATGCGCTATCAAAGCTAGAGATCACAAGTGGTACAGGCACGATTTTTCATGAAACATTTCCGTTTTGTACAGCGTGCTAATGGTCATAATATTTATCGATGGCCCACCATCTAGAAGCGCTCTCGAAAAACAAATTCCATTAACTAAGGTTATAATATATAGAGGTCTATTATGGATAAAGGGTAGTTGTTTATCTAGTTCTGAAAATATTTCCTCAGATGTGCACCTCTTAATTAACCTTCCCACCGAGAAGGATCCCCTCTCTCATATACCGCTTCTAAAATCTTCTTGCTAATTACTGTTCATGTCCCGTGATTCACCCCAATTAGTTTGAAATAACATTTGAACTTAGGGCCTTTTGTAATAGTTTCACACTCCAAATCTATCTCAACTTCATTTGTCTGCACATTACACACGTACTCAGCTCCTGATGTCCCCCCTATCCAGGCCAAGGACCAAATCAACAATTCCTCTTTATAGGTTCACCTGCTTGTCTAGCTCGTGTTTTTGTTCTTCCTTAGCTAAACCGGATAACCATCTTTTGCATACATCATCACCACTTAGCCACTCTTCAGACTCAAGTATTTCTTACTCATCGTTTTCCACCACCATATTTATTATTCCATATTGAAGAGTTGGTAGCAAATTTTCATTGACGTCTATGGGCAGGATTTGTAGGGTGCCATTAGTGACTTACTCCCTTATTATCCTGCGTAAATAATAACAATCCTTTGTGGCATATTGTACCCTCTGCTAAAACTCACAAAACTTCACATATTCCTTATCTACTTCCATCGGTACTTGGTTATTTAAGTGAGGGGGACATGCCACTCCCTCACACACCAATGTCTGATAACAGTTCATAGCCTCCATCATACTTTATGTCAACGGTAGCGGGACATCATTGCCAAACTTTCTCTTTCCAATAGCGTTGTTATTCTCAGTCCATTGGCTTACTTTCTTGCCTTTAGAACTTCCTTCAATGTAGTTCACTACTTGCCATTCTGAAACTTAAAACCTTCCAATTGGAAACGACATATGTGGCCTTTATCCTTGTGGTCTTAGTTTTATGATCACAACTACATTATTATCCGCTCGCATGAATTCTCTGAAGGTTCCCTCTTAGGTCTTATTGATCAAATGAATTTTGTATTCCTCCAAGAGTCCCTCCACATAAATCTGCAACAACCTTGCCTCTGCAACATCTCCATTCATATCTTCACTCTTTCTCTAAAACTCTTTATGTATTGCATCAACTTCTCACCTAGCTTCTGCACTTTTTAATCAAAGTCTCTCAACGTGAACTCATCCTCATCCAAGAAAAAATTATGCAAAAATTGCCTGTGCATTTCCTCCTAAGTGAGGATGTTGTTTGGCGCTAAATGAGAGTACCAAATATACGCCTTTTTAGTGAGAGTTTCTTAGAAATCTCATAATTTCATGATATGCCATATATGTGCCCAACTACTCAGAGATATAAACCTCGGCCTGGAAGAGGACGAGGTCGGAAGGGCCTTAGATTGACCCCAGCGGTCTCGCCCTAAGCAAGGTCGGCCACGGCCGACGTTTGTAGTTACCTCAGCTTGAGAGGTCTTTATGATCCACAGAGGCAGTTATCCATCTAGTCATCAAAGTCTTGCAACCTCGGCTTGGTTAAGGCTGAGGTTTCCAACCCGTCATCATAACCAATCTCGGCTGGGGATCAATCGACGTTCCTGCTACGATACTAATACCTCAGCCCAGGACGACATTACAACTCCACCTGCCTTACTTCGGCTCTCCCACTAAGCCAAGGTCACCACCCCGTCCTCTTCTAGGCCGAGTTTTGGACTATTCACAGATGGCCAAGTCCTTATCAACATATGTACTGTTGGGAACACGTGTACACAATCAGTTATAATCGAATTATTCCCCTCACGTGAGGGAATATTGAGGTCATCATTATCTGCATAAGATCAGCCAGGTGTCATTCTCATACTAGTTTAATCCTTATGCACATGTTCATTGCATGCTTGGGGGGTACATTACACCCCCCCAGGCACTATTTATAGAGTTCATCCTCTACCCTGTAAGGGATCCAATTTTAGCAACCCTAGCTGAAACTTTACCCAAATATACAGTAGAGAGAGAAAGCTTGAGAGATTGTATCCATGTCCATTAGTGCCCTCATACAGTAATATTAACCACACACATTCACAGTGGACGTAGGCGTGATTGGCTGAACCACTTATATGATTGTGTTTATCCTCTTCTACTCGCCTCATTCTCTTATATTTACTATACTTGTGCTGCAATTGTTATGTACTAAATTGAGCTTACAAACACCTTGAAGGGTGGTGCTATTTCCAGCATCATCATTTTGGCGTCGTCTGTGGGAATGAGAAGTTGTCTCTTCCTCATTATTCGCTTAACCTCACCGGAGACTCTGGTGGTGAACCAGGCCTCACCCCTTGCGTGGAGATGTTTCACCATTGAAAGAGGTCATGTAAGGTATTAATCTCATTTACTACACCAGTTCTTTTGTGCTAACACATGGAATCGGAATTACCACCAACTCTTTCGTCGCTTGGTGCGGGAGGACCTAGCTCCAGCCAGGCACCGCCCCAATCCGAAATGGCAGAGGTGGCCATAACCTTGAGGTCTTTGGATGTAACACAACAAGAAATGCAGGAGAAGTTTGCGCAGCTCAGCCAAAATATGATGAGGCCACCTGGAGTCTCATCGGAAATGATAACTCCGGCGGCTGTTCAGCCTCATCCTGATGCCAGGGGACCACCCCAGGCACCGCGGAAAGACCAACCTACACCCCAACGGAGGAGGGACGTTGCTGACCCTAGGCGCTTGCACCTGGGGAGGCAAGGAAACCCTTTCCCTGAGGACAGGTATGATGATCTAGAGGCGGAAGATGTCCCAAAAGATTATTAGGAGACGTATGAGGTTTCGAATAATACAGTTCGTCCTATCTAACGAAGCCAAGGTTGTGGGGGCAGAAGAGGTGGTGAAGCCCAATAATGAGGATCAACTTTTGATCGGCTGAGCAGAGGGTCAGCCTTAGAAAGGCTCAGCCCAGTAAACGACCTAAGACAAAGGTTGTCAAGGTCGAGAAGTGCAGTCGGCTCACAAAGGGAAGAGCTACAATGTCGACCCCAATCGAGACGAGGAAGAGACCAAGAAGAGGTCAATAGCAGATGATTTACTATAGCTGGGGAACCCTCAGTCCATCCTTTAGAGGTGGCTGGGGCATCCTCGGCCAAGCTGACATTGCAAGACCATGGAATGACTCCAACCAACGCCTTGAGGACAAGATAGGAGACCTCATCAAAAGTCGAGATCCACTACAAAGAGGTTTCTCAGAAGGCTCTCTGTTCATGACTAAGATAGTGAGCTTCCCTACCCCAGCCAAGTTCAAGCCACCTAAAGTGACTCCCAAGTATGACGGTAGTACCAACCCTGTACATCACATTGAGATATACTAGTTAACGGCGGATATTTATTTAATACCAGATGAGATGAAGTGTCGTGCCTTCTCCGGGACTTTGACGGTTGCTGCGCATATATGGTTTACTTCTCTTCCGAAGAATTCAATTGAGAACTTTAAGGGCTTGGTTGAACGATTCATTCACAATTTCTGCTTCGGGGTAAGACCTCAAAAGAAGACCACCCATCTATTGTATGTCAAGCAAGGCAAGCACAAGAGCCAAAGAGACTACATCGCCAGGTTCAATAAAGAAAAACTTGAGGTTGAAGATTACAAAGAAAATATTGCCATGACCGCCCTCATAGGGGGTCTTCAGAAAGGGAAGTTATTGTGGAAACTTGCGGAAGACCCTCCCAAGTCCATGGCGGAGCTATTGGCAACTACGGGGAAGGTCATGAACGCTGAAGAGGACATGGCCTCTAAGCATGAAGACGAGAATGGCGGTAGCAGCGGGAAGTTCTAAAGAAAGAAGGATGGAAAGATGAGGTCAATTAATGACAAGTTTGCACGTTATACCCCTCTTACCATAAGCTGCGAACACATCCTCAATAAGACCAAGAATGATCGGTCCTTAAGATGGCCAGAGAAGCTGAAGGCTCCTCAACATAAGAGGAACTAGAAATTATAGTGTGAATTCCACCAAGACTATGGCCATGTTACAGATAAGTGCTTCGCCTTGAAGGATGAGATCGAGAAGATGTTGAAGTCAGGAAAGTTGAGGAAATACGTTGATGGCAAGGCTCCCAAGAGGGGAAGAGATGACCCCAAGAAGAATAGAAATAACAAGTGTCGTGACGATACCCCAGTAAGAAGAGATGATGACTCAGATGGTGATGATGAGGATGATCCAGACCTCCCACCAAAGGATGACAACACCCCAGTGAAGAGGGTGGGCATGATCTCTTCTGGTGTTAACACCATATGCGGAGGACTTGCAAGGGTGGTTCTGAAGTGGCTGACCGAAAAGCTCATGTCGCGGAGGCCAAGTCAGCGGCCAAACTTAAAATAGTAAATTTGACATCTTTCGAGGTAACGCAAAAGAGAAAGAAGGTGGACATGGACACTCTCATAGTCGGGTTCTCCCGACTCAACTTCAAAGGCATCTTAGCTCCATATGATGACCCTTTAGTAATGAGAACAAGAGTTCATGGATGTGAGGTACAGATAATTCTTGTAGACGGAGGAAGTTCAGCAGATGTGATGTTCTGGCCCTGCTTCAAAAGCCTAGGCCTTAGTAGAGTTAGGCTGGTACCCTATCATCATCCATTAATGGGATTCAGTGGTGAAAAGGTCCATCCGTTGGGCATGTATGAGATAGACGTGCGAATGGGTGATGACTGTCCTAAGAGGTTAACCCGGAAGATCAATTTTTTCGTTATGGACAAAAATGTCTTCTCGACCTATAACCTCATCATAGGAAGAGTAGCCCTTAAGGAGTTTGAAGCCGTGCCGTCGACGGTCCACCAGATTCTAAAATTCCTGACCTCCTATGGGGTAGGGTAAATGCAGGGTGACCAGACCATAGCACGAGAATGCTACTTCAACTCAGCTGAAAAGAAAGAGGCTCATAAGAGAGAAACTACCATATATAACATTGATACACTTGACCCTAGAGATGAAACGAAGTTAAAGAAATGAGAGGCCGTGGAAGAGGTAGAATCCATCGTCTTCAATGAGGACGAGCCGGAAAAAACCATTCAAGTCGGCAAAGCCTTAAAGGCAGAAATCAAGGAAGAACTGATAAACTTCCTGAGGAAGAGGCAGAGCGTCTTCGCTTGGAGTCACGCGGACATACCTGGCATCAGCCCTGAGGTTATGTGCCACCAGCTGAATATGACTAAGGATGATAGGCCAATCAAACAAAGACGAAGAATCTACTCTGGGGAGAAGTACGACATCATCCGGGAAGAGGTCAGAAAATTAGAAGAGGCTGGGTTCATCAGGGAAGTGTATATTCGGAGTCGCTATCGAATGCAGTCATTGTGCCCAAAGCCAACGGAAAATGGAGAATGTGCGTAGACTTCAATGACCTAAACAAGTCTTGCCCGAAAGATAACTATCCCTTACCTCGGATTGACCAGATGGTAGATGTAACTGCAGGACATGAGCTCATGAGCTTCTTGGATGCCTATTCAGGGTACAACCAGATCTTCATGAACCCTGAAGACTCGGAGAAAACCGCCTTCATTACCGATAAGGGGACATACTATTATAGGGTCATGCCCTTTGGCCTAAAAAATACGGGGCAACGTATCAACGCCTTGTGAATAAAATGTTTGAAGACCAAATTGGGAAGTCTATGGAGGTTTATATAGACGACATACTGACCAAAATCTTGAAGGCAGAGGATCATGTGGCTAACCTCGAGAGGACCTTTAATACGATGGACAAGTACCGGATGAAGCTCAACCCGGCCAAGTGTGTCTTCGGGGTTGGAATAGGGAAATTCTTGGGGTTCATCATGAATCAAAGAGGCATTGATGCCAATCCTGAAAAGATAAAGGCCCTTATAGAAATGAAGACCCCGAAAACCATCATAGATGTTTAAAGGCTCACATGGCGAGTGGCTGCTTTGAATAGGTTTGTGTCCAGGACTACAGATAGGTGCTTACCATTCTTAAAGATTCTCAGAAAGGCCTTTGAATGTAACGAAGAGTGTGAATGGCTTTCAAAGAATTGAAGTCGTACCTAGGGTCTCCCTTGCTGTTGTCACGACCAGTACAGGGTGAACGGCTATATGTGTACCTAACCGTCTCAGAATCAGCCATCAGCGCAGCCATTGTGAGAGAAGATGGAGGGGTACAAAAGCCCATACATTTCAATAGTAAGGCACTCCAGGGGCAGAGCAAAGATACACAAGGATAGAGAAGTTATCCTATGCCTTGATCCATGTATCAAGAAAGATGAAGCCATATTTCCAGTCCCATATAATGGTCATCCTCACTAACTCTCCTCTTAGGCAGGTCTTACACAAGCCAGAAAAATCGGGTAGGTTAATGGCCTGGGCTATAGAGCTGGGGGAGTTTGACATTGTGTATCAACCTAGGACGTCCATTAAGGGTCAAGCATTAGCAGATTTCATGGCTGAGTTTACTTGGGAAGATGATGAAGCTGGAGATGAGAGCCTCGAGAGGACAGATAACTGATAAGGAAGACTCACCAACACACCTGCAAATAAGGCTGAAACAAGCACCGCTAGAGAAAAAATGGCCGAAAATGAAGAGGGAAGATATCTCTTTAGGTAAGGGTCCCTCACTGAGGGAAATTTCTCAAAAGTACAGACTGTGTGGAGCCTCTTCGTTGACAGATCCTCCTGCGACAGCAGAAGTGGGGCTGGATTAATAGTATCAGCACATGATGGCATAGACGTTGAGTATGCCTTGAGGTTTAACTTCAAAGCCTCCAATAACGAGTCTGAATATGAGGCCCTGATAGCAAGCCTCACATTGGCTAAGTCCCTTTGCGTCGACCATATTGTGGTCCATAGTGATTCAAGACTAGTGGTGAATCAGATACTAGGATCCTACGAGGCTAAGGACGAGAGAATGGCCAAATATCTAGAAAGGGTAAGGGCACTGTTAAAGAGTTTCAGAGAAGTGAAATTTAGAGGATACTTAGGCATGATAACGGCCGAGCCGATGCACTTTCTAGGCTGGCCTCAGTAACTAGGTCAGAAGTCAGGAGGACAGTCCCAGTAGAAATTTTGCTTCGACCAACGATCGAAGAAGAAGAGGAAACACTTGGATTTTGCCTAAACATCGATAAAGAAGCTTCATGGATGGACCCTCTAATCAGATACATTAAAGAGGGGAAGATGCCTGAGGCAAAGCAAGAAAGGAAGAAGTTGAGATACAGAGCTGCGAAATTCAGTGTCATCGAAGACACCTTGTATAACAAGGGGTTTTTACTCCCCTTACTTAGGTGTGTGCACCCATCTGAAGTTCCACACATTTTGCAAGACGTGCACGATGGGTCATGTTCAAGCCACATTAGGGGTAGGTCTTTGGCGAAGAGGATAGTAACCCAGGGGTATTGGTGGCCGACCTTAGGGAAAGATGCCACGACATATCTAAAAAAGTGTGATAAATGTCAAAAATTTGCCACCATCCCTCACCAACCCCATCATCCTCTTACCTTCATAACGTCCCCATGGCCATTTGCAGTATGGGGGATCGACCTAGTAGGACCCTTGTCTGGGGCCGTCAATAACTATCGATTCCTCATCGTAGCAATTGACTTTTTTTCAAAATAGGTGGAGGCAGAGCCAATGGTCACGATTGCAGAGCAGAAGACCTTCCAATTTATTTGAAAAAACATCATATGCAGACATGGCCTCCCAAATACCCTCATTTTGGACAACGAAACCCAGTTCAAGAACTCTTTCCTGGAAAAATACTGCAAAAGAGTTGGGATAAAGCAATTTTTCTCTTCTCCTGATCGACCTCGGGCAAACGGTAAGACCAAAGTCACTAACAGAACAATCCTTGATGGGATCAAGAAGAGGTTGGAAGAGGCTAAGGGAAGGTGGACTGAAGAGGTTTATATTGTGCTATGGGCTTATAAAATGACGGCTAGGACACTAACGGGGGAGACCCTGTTTATGTTGTCATATGGCTCAGAGGCCGTCATACCAACAGAGGTAGGACTCCCTACTCTTAGGGTTCAAACCTATGACCCTGAGAAGAATAAGGAGGAGAGAAGACTCGACATAGACTTGATTGAAGAGAGAAAGGAAGACGCAGAAGTTAGGCATGCAACTTACCAGCAAAGAACAGCAAAATTCTACAATCAAAGGGTAAAATCAAGACCCATAGCTGTAGGGGACCTGGTGTTGAAGAAGATGTTGCAAAAGGTGAACAAGCTTCACCCAAATTGGCATGGTCCTTACAAAGTGATTGAGGAGGTTGTTCCTGGGACCTACAGGTTAGAAAACCTCTAAGGGGAACCTTTCTCCAACCCTTGGAATGTTGATCATCTAAAAAAGTATTATATATGATGTTACCAGGGCTTTCATGTAAATGTATCATCTTGTGAAGAGACTATTAATGAGAAGATCAGTTCCTGTGTCAATACTAGGTTCATTATGCTCGGATTATGGAAACTATTTATGGGGATAACATATTAGTTGATGATCTCAGACCTTAAACATCATGATTTGGTGACAAGGTCTGAGGTCAGACATCATACTTGGATGACCTCAAACCCTAGACCATTAATTTGGTGGAAATTTTTATGGGGGTAACATCTTAGTTGATGACCTCAGACCTTAAACATCATTATTTGGTGACAAGGACTGAGGTCAGACATCATACTTGGATGACCTCAGACCCTAGACCATTAATTTGGTGGAAATTTTTATGGGGATAACATCTTAGTTGATGACCTCAAACCTTAAACATTATGATTTGGTGACAAGTTCTGAGGTCAGACATCATACTCGGATGACCTCAGACCCTAGACATCATTAATTTGGTGAAAATTATTTATGGGGATAACATCTTAGTTGATGACCTCAGACCTTATACCATCATGATTTGGTGATAAGGTCTGAGGTCAGGCATCATACTTGGATGACCTCAGACCCTAGACATCATTAATTTGGTGAAAATTATTTATGGGGATAACGTCTTAGTTGATTATCTCAGACCTTATAACATCATGATTTGGTAATAAGGTCTGAGGTCTGACATCATACTTGGGTGACCTCAGACCCTAAACATCATTAATTTGGTGAAAATTATTTATGGGGATAACGTCTTAGTTGATGACCTCAGACCTTATAACATCATGATTTGGTGACAAGGTCTGTGGTCAGACATCATACTTGGATGACCTCAGACCCTAAACATCATTAATTTGGTGAAAAATTATTTATGGGGATAACGTCCTAGTTGATGACCTCAGACCTTATAACATCATGATTTGGTGACAAGGTCTGAGGTTAGACATCATACTTGGATGACCTCAGACCCTAGACATCATTAATTTGGTGAAAATTATTTATGGGAATAACGTCTTAGTTGATGAACTCAAGCCTTATAACATCATGATTTGGTGACAAGGTCTGAGGTCAGACATCATACTTGGAAGTGAAGCATGTATCAGAACTGCACACATTACATGACAAAAAAATCATTCAAAGAACACTCAGCAGGTAAGGAAGTGAAGCATGTATCAGAAGTCAATATAGACTGAGTTACAAGATATAAGGTAACGGAGTTTACGATCAGAAGTTACATCATAAAATTAAAATCAAAGAATTACATAAAGCTTCACAAAAAAGGCCTAAGGGTTTGCAGCTACAGTGTCGGCATCCTCAGCCTCATTCCCCTGACCGACATTGGTTACCTCGGCCCCATCATCTTGTAGGTTGGCACCTTCAGTCTCAGTAGCATCCAGCTGAGAAGTCTCTGCAGGGGCAACATCTTCCTCTTCAACCTCTTGGAGGGCTTGGGCAAATTGAGGATTGCCAAAACCCAGACCAATAAAGTCAGAGGCTTTCAATCTCCCTGACTCCTTCTCCTTTGCAGCGGCCCATTTACCAGTGGCCTTAATACCCCTTTAGAGATATTTAAAGCCGAAGCTGATGAACTCATCAGAGACTTTGTAATCAGCCAGGATCCTTTCAGAAGCATCCTCAAGGGTTGCCTTCATTGCAGCATCAACTTTCTGTTCGAGAACGTCGTCCTTGGCCTTTAGAGCGATGGTGTGGTTCTTTTTAAGCTTGGAGATCTCTTTCTCCAACTCCTTAACCTTCTTATCAGACCCCTCAAAGGCAGACTTCAGACGATCCACCTCTGCATACAGAGAGCTTTGCACCTTCTCTGCCTCTTGGCCTTTCTCGATGAGGGACAACTTCTTCAGAATCCAGTTGGCAAGATGGTGCATAGCAATGAGCCCTGTAAATCATGTATAAGTTCAAATTATAAATAGAGGTTACACTTCGAAGCTAAACTAAAATCCAAAGTCATACCTGAATGGACCTGTGAAGGCTGAACTCAACCAGTAGAGGAGTGTCTATGGATCGACAAAAGCGTTTATCAGCATCGGTCATAGCAGAGCCGATGGTATCCAACGCCTGTAAACTGTGGCCTATTATGCTATCATTAATTTTCAGCTGCTCCAAACGGGCAGCCAATGCATCTTCAGAGGATATGGGGATGGCCTTTTGGGCCTTACTTTTCCTCTGATCCTCAGGGGAGGTGGTTGTTGTTTTCCTCTTTTTTGTAGCATCAGCCTTGGACGTGCCGACACTCTTCTTCGGTGGAGGAGGAGGGGGTGCATTAAGGCCTGCCTTCTTCACCAACTTCGTAAGACTTGGGGAAGACATCTCCCAGACTTCATCTGAAAATCCTCTAGGGCGCTCTGCAAATGGAAAGGTCTAAGTTAGAAAATCAGAGACATAAAAAACTCAGAGGTTTAACTTACTGATATAATAAAATAAGCACTTATGAAGCTCTGTCAGAGGACCACCCCCAAGCCCAGTCTCTGAGAGATAGTAGGGGGTCATCAGGTGTTCGAACCTGACCAACAGATTGTGCTCCCCTTGATCGTGGAGGTCTTTTACTTTTTGAATATTATTCTGGCTTAACCCAGGGTCGGCCCTGGCAGCTATTGACACCTTGCCCCATCTCAGGGGTATCCTCGGCTCTAAGTTCGAAGAGGGAACACAAGGGCCAAATTCCCATGCCCCTGAGGCAAAGAAATATCGCGTCTTCCAATTATGGTTGCTAGTTTGGGTAACCTGCAACATCTTCTTAGTTGACTTTTGAGCTAAGAAATGGAAATAGCTCGGATGGTTCCTGGCAGAGGATGGGATGTAGCACCCGGTGAAGACCTGGACAGGAAGGTCTGAATGATGGACTGCCTTCCATAAAACTATAGCTCCAATTATCACCCTCCAGGAATTGGGGGATAACTAATAAGGAGCTAAGTTGATATAGGAAAGTATAGCCCTAATAATGGGATGAATGGGCAGACAAAACCCTAACTTGAACATCTGCTTATACAGACAGATCTCACCATCTCAGCCGTCGAAATCCCTCTCTTCCCTTAGAGGTCTCCTGAGTTTTATAGAGGGGATAATGGAATATAGATGCCTGAAGGCAAGGAGGTCAATCTCGGTGATAGTGCTCTCTATCTCGACCGCCTCAGAGGTGTCAACATCTCTCTCAGCATCATCATCATCATCCGGCTCAACATCGGCTTGAGCAGATGATGGGGCACCACTTGGGAACCTCTGAGCGAACTCAGCCCCTATGACAACCGATAGGGGAATGGCTTCAATAATTGGTGGAACAGCAATGCTAGGACTTATAACCTCAACGTCGGAGGAAGAGTGCGATGTGCTTGAACTCTTGTGAGATGAGGTCCGACTAGAAACCTCGTCTTGGTCAGGGACCTGATCCTGCTGAGTGGAAAAGTCCATGGCCTCTTGAAAAGAGTCCGCAGACATAGGGTCTGAGGTAGACGACTCAGACTCAGACATGGGGGAAGTTTCAACTGGAACCTCTGCTGATTTAACTAGTTCGGCTGGCTCAGGGTATATGACCTTCAGAGGTGGTAGAAAGATAGGTCTGGGGGGAATGCCTCTGCCCTACGAGCCTCCTTTTGGGATCTTTCTATCTGTTTAATTTTATCTAAGGTATTCTCCCTACGAGAGGGGAATTCCTCTAAGAGTTGGTATAGGGGTCTGAGCATTTGAGGCAGACCCTACACTTGTGACTCTTCTAAACAAACAACTTGACTTGGCTTGGCCAAGAATCAAACTAGGGTTTTGAATGAAAAATGATCAATAACAGTTCACCAGAAAATACATTAACTCGCCGAAAAACTAATAAACTAACCGAAAACCTCTGGAATCTCACCGAAAAATGCAAAAATAAGAACAAGGCAGGAAAAATGAAGAAGAAGAGATGGTAAATGATACCTGAAGGAAGGCAATGAGAAGAAAGGAATGGATTGCAAGGAAAGTCCACCCAGTGCACTTCTAACTAGAGCTCTTGTAGAGAGAGAGAGAGAGAGAGAGAGAGAGAGAGAGAGAGAGAGAGAGGCAAAAAATTCTAGACAAAGAAATAAAGAAGTAGGGAAGAAAGAGAAAGGAAATGAGGGTTTAATCCTCAAATAGCCCTATACGCATCCCAAGGCCCATCATTTCCTTGGGAGCCCAAAAGACTACAATCATTACACTTATCAGGCACGCTAGCCACTTCAGTAGCTGACACTTGTCAAAAAGGTATTAACACTTAAGAAAGTCCAACCTCGGGAAAATATACCCCTTAGGCACCTGATCACACAGGTAACTAAGAGCTGGGGGTGATTGATATGCCATATATGTGCCCAACTTCTCAGAGACATAAACCTCAGCCTGGAAGAGGATGAGGTCGGAAGGGCCTTAGAATGACCCCAGCGATCTCGTCCCAAGCAAGGTTAACCACGGCCGACGTTACTAGTTACCTCAGCAGGGGAGGTCTTCATGATCCACAGAGAAAGTTATCCATCTGATCATTAAAGTCTTGTAATCTCGACTTGGTTAAGGCCGAGGTTGCCAACCCGTCATCATAACCAATCTCGGCTGGGGATCAGCCGACGTTCCTGCTACGATACCAATACCTCATCCCAGGCCGACATTACAGCTCCATCTGCCTTACCTCGGCTCTCCCACTAAGATAAGGTCACCACCCCGTCCTCTTCCAGGTCGAGATTGGGACCATTCACAGATGGCCGAGTCCTTATCAGCATATGTACTGTTAGGAACACGTGTACACAATCAGTTATAATCGAATTATTCCCCTCACGTAAGGAATATTGAGGTCATTATTATCTGCATAAGATCAGCCAGGTGTCATTCTCATATTGGTTCGATCCTTATGCACATGTTCATTGCATGCTTGGGGGGTACATTACACCCCCCAGCCACTATTTATAGACGTCATCCTTTACCCTGTAAGGCATCCGATTTTATCAACCCTAACTAAAACTCTACCCAAATATACAGTAGAGAGAGAAAGCTTGAGAGATTGTATCCATGGCCATTAGTGCCCTCATATAGTAATATTAACCACACACCTTCATAGTGGACGTAGGCCTGATTGGCTGAACCACTTATATGATTGTGTTCATCCTCTTCTCCTCGCCTCATTCTCTTATATTTACTATACTTGTGCTGCCATTTTTATGTACTGAATTGAGCTTACAAACACCTTGAAGGATGGTGCTATTTCCAGCATCATCATTTCATCTCCTTGACATTGCCATGCACGCCATGATACTCCACTAACCTCTTGACATGCTCCCTAGGATTTTTACCTCTCCAATTGAACTTCACAACCTTAGAAGGAACGTACCCCTCGGGGTATGGTTTTTCATTGATATTATCTGGATAGGGGTTCTACAGCTTTTAATACATAAGAGGGGACTCCTTCTTAAAGGAGAGAAAAAATTTCACTTCTTCTATCGTGACGGTTTTGTAGGGCGATTCCTCCATTTCTACCATCTTCATAGCTAGCGAGCTTGCTAGAGTCACCACTTGCTCTATCGCCACTCTTCTAGCCAGAGTCGTCTCTATTGTAGTTGCTCCTACAATAGGAGCCATCGTGGGTGTCACACAAGCTTGGCCTATTTTGGCCATATCCACGTAGTGTTGTCTTAGAAATTCAAAAATATACTCATTAGGTTCATTCCGAGCTCGCTTGCTCCCTAGAGGAGTAGGAGATTTTGTTCCGATAATCGTGATTTCCTCATTAGTAATCAGATCGCTCTAGACTCCTTTATCAATTGGAATATCTTCAAAAACTAATTACTTTGAAACATTATAACCTTCTTTACCCATGGTAATGAGAATACCTCCCCAGCTGATGCGCCAAATATAGGAGGGTGGTGGTACCGAGGTTTATGAATAATCTGAAAGGGTGAGGCATGTTCCACTTTATTGCAAACAACCTTCAAGGTGTTCAAATCTTTAAGAGTGGCAAGTAAATTGAAAACTAGCTTTTATAATATAATGACAACTTTATGATTACAATATGAGGAAGACAATGATTAAATATAAAGTTTTCCTTAAAAATAAAATAGTTGAATCACTTGAGAGTGAAGACATAAGCACTTGAAATATCTAGGAGAGATCAGGGAGAGAATACTTTATGTATGAATTTGTGCAGAGTAATAGTGTTGCAATAGTATTCCGATTTGACCTTACTGAGGTGCTCTATTTGTAGCTAAATATTAGGGTTGATGTAGCCCATGTGCACCAAAGATATTTTCCCCTACGACAATATCTAAGTGGTACTTTTTATCCGATTTTACTGTTTGCCATTGTCCACTCTGACAGGCAACATTTGGTATGACCAAAGTCAAAAAACAAATATGTCAGGTATAGTTCCAAAACGTACGATTTTATGGATATTTCAAGTGGTCACTTAGTAAAAAATTTTGAAGACTTGCGAGCAGCCTTGAGGGCCACTCCCCATTGCTTATTTTCAAAATAATTTTGCGAGCAGTGCCTTGATTGCTCACCTAATTTACTAAATGTGAGTTGTTTAAGTGTTTGTGAGTGTGTGAGTGACCTCTTGGGTCCCTCTTCTTTGTATTCTCTCTATTCTAGGGCACTGAAGTGATTGAGCCTTAACTTTCTCAATAAGACTTTCTTCTCAGACTCCAAACCAAAATTCTCAAGGAATCCCAACTAGTTATTTGCTCAAGCCCTGCTCGCTTGGCTAAGGCTTTTTTCTAAGCACTTTTATGCAAGGTTCTAAAAAACGTGGGGCGTGATCGAGGCGTGGAGGCCAAGCCTTAAGCCTTAGAAGCCTATGCGGGCCTTAGGTGTAAAAAGGCGTGAAAAGGCGTTTATGCCTTCTTAATATATTTTAATATTTTTTAACCATAACAAGGCTAATAAAATACTAAAACTATACATATCTTAAAAATATGTCTAAATATATGCAAATTAAAATACTATTTGATTATTTTGGATGAGATAATGGCCCGGTTTGTAAAAGAGTTCTTTAAAAGGCAATATCGTTTCACTAAAATATTTTTGTTTTTAGAAGGAAAAAAAAAGTACGCCTTAAGGGTTTTACCAAGAATAAGGTGTAAAAAGCGTAAGGCGGGACATTTCTCCCAAGCCTCAAGCTTAGGCGTAGCCTAGGCGGTTTTTTTAGAACAGTGCTTTTATGTAAGAAAATGAAAAAAGTTTTAGAAAATATTCATTTATGTAAACATCACTCTAGCATAGACTTTAGGATACTCGCAAAGAACCCCCTCTCTAACTTGGGGCTGCTCATAGAGCAACCCCTCACTGTCTTGGCTTCCTTTGCCTTGCTATCAATTTTGTACTTACTAGTTTATCATTATTTTGCTCTTGTCTTGGGCCTGCTCACCCAATACTGTTAGATTTCCTTTATTTTGCTAATTTGGAGTTACATGCCAATATTGCTTTGCCCCAATTTTAGGCTTGCTCGTGATTTGGGCCTACTCGCCCAATGTTGTCATGCTCAGTACTTGAACTCACTCGCCCAATAGTACATATTCCTATTATGGACCTGCTCGCCCACCATTAATCTATATGGGATTTGGGCCTGCTCAAACTAACTCACCTTTAATGAGGGGATTGAATAAGTACCCCTCTATAGACATATATGTTGCACGTGCGTTGTTTGGGATAACAAGGCCGACCAAAATACCTAAGGTCGACCATGATCATATATGAGCCGATCTCATTGTTGCTTGAGCCAACCTCATCCTGGTTAATAATGAGTTCAGTTTTACCCTTCTAATTGGTTCCTGGGTCGCGCCATATTCATGGTATAACAATACCTTTAAAAGTAATATGATCGAATGTTAAGATGGTAAAGTTAACGGTTTGACTAATGATGGTTAGAGAAGGTCTCTAATGCAAATTTTGAAGGAGTCATTTGGCCTTTGTCATTCATTAATTTTCCAAGTTTATAGTTTGAGACCCATTTTTTTGTTTGTGCAAATTTGTCACCCATTTTGGATGGAAACTGTTTGGTCAATATAGTTGATAATCAACTCCAACTATTTTTCAATAATAAATATCATTTTCTTTTGGATTTAAATCCCTAACACATTGATATATATATATATATATATATATATATTTCAAAAGACACTTTTTAATTAATAAATATAGTTTATTTGATAGAAAATTATTTTTATATGATAAAAAAAATTTAAATAGAATTTTTAATCAATTATAAATAATAGTTTTTATCAGTTTATTAAACATTTTTTTAAAACAATTTCTATTTTTAAAAAAAGCTTTGTTTATAAAGCCATAATTTTTTAATATTTACAACAACGTTTTCTAAACAAAGTTTCTATATAAAAAACATTTTATTTATAATAAAACAGTTTTTTAACATTTTGTTAGTTACAAATAACTGTTTTAAAAATATTAAAAAATTATTTTCTTTTTTAAACAACTTTTCAATACTCTTGAAGACTTTAAATGCTTCGCTCAGGTAAATCACTTTCCCTTTCTATTTTCTGCTTTTTGACTCATTCATTCCATCGATACAAACCTATGGATAAAATCAATATTTTAAAATCATAACATCTGAATGACGGCTCATAAAATGCTTCAACACTTTATCATATTTTTAATTCAAAAACTTGTATTGAAGTTTTTTACTAATGAATTTCTCACTCTCCATGTGTTGTAGCAGCAATTTAAATAATTAAATGCAGAATTAAAAACAGGAACGAAATTACCCAATTTTTTTTGGAGCTAATAAATCTGGGCAGAAAAGTATAAGAATTCCGGAACTGGACAGTCAAGAACACGGCTGAGTCGCGGACTAGGTCGCTCTCTTTAAGGTGTTTTGCGGCTCTGCCTCCAATTGTGCCGACAATGTACAGCCCCGTCACCCCCAGGATAAAACAGCCTCCAAAATTAAATTACGGATTGATAGCACAAGAATCAATCCGGTCTGTATACACCCATTCCTTATTAATTGCTCGATTCTATAATTAATCTGTACACGAATGAGATTAATTATTCTGGAAAAAGTATTCTGGGAGAAGGAAATTTTTCAGAACTGTAGAGAAAAAATTCTGTGTTGAAAGTAGTTAACTGTGTTTCAAAATCGGAGGCTACAACCTCTTTTATGGGGCAAAAAGAAAAGAGACGTTGGTAAACAACGTGGAGAAAAATCTGGAAATAGTGGGCAACTCGGTTGAAGAAATCAACACGGAGTAAACCACGTTTTAATTTTTCGGAATTAATTACCGTTAAAAAATAATTTTTTAAAGCCCAAAAAACGTTAATTTATTTGTCCAAAAAATTAATTCTTAATGAGCCCAAGCCCAAGACCCAGAACCCGGACCCGGGCATGGGCCGGGACGGACAGCGGCGGCGGCGACGCGCGCGCGCGTGTGTGACTTGGCCCATTGGGTCTGCCCCACATACCCACAAAAACTTGAATGCCCAAAGGGCTGAACCTTTGTTCCCAAAATATTGTAAATATACACAACACATTTCTTTCAACCCACCAATGTGGGACAAGAAAGAATCCTACTATTTCAACTTTTGTAACCAACAGCTGTTATTACAGCTGTTTTCCAACAATCTCCCACTTGCCAAATTTGAAAACATTTTTATCGAGCAGTAATTCATAGAATTGTGCATAGGCAAAGGTGTCTTTCGACTTGAACCTATATGTAGTAAAGATGATTCAGAATATACTAGAGTAACCGTAGTTTTGAACTTTATCTCTGACAACATCCCACACACAACCTTACTTGGGTGTAAGTCTAATAGCTAGCACGTTACGGCCATGTGCTTCTATCCCAGTATAGTGAACGCTTTAGGAATTTGCCCAAAATATCCATAGGAAGCGGCCACACTTCCACATTCACATAGGTGAGTCTATCAAGAATACTCCTGTAGCTAAGTACCCCACTCAAAATAAAGCTATAGATCTCATTAAGAGTTATCATAACTCATCCTTAACTCGCTTCAGGATATCATGCTCCATAGGGATGGACTCGGAGTAAAACCCCGTTCTATTTTAATTAATAATCGCATGATTCAAACCATATCACTTGTGACTTGTTATTACCCTTTGAACATATTTCTTGGGATCTCCAGTCTATATGTTGGGTTACCATCACAAATGACTCATTTATCCAAGGGCTTTAGTCCCATCCCTTTCGTGGTGTTCCACACCTTCTCCCTGGCTAGTCCTTTCGTCAAAGGATCAGCTAAGTTCTGTTCAGACCGTATATGATCCACCCTCACAGCACCCGTAGAGATAAATTCTCTAACAGTACTGTGTTTACGACGTATTTGTCGTTTCTTACCGTTATAATAATGGTTCTCAACTTTTGCAATAGCCGCGGTACTATCACAATGAATCAAAATGGCTGGAATCGGTCTTTCCCATAATGGGATATCTGACAGGAGGTTTCTTAACCAACCTGCCTCTTCACTAGCAGCAGCTAGCGCTATCATCTCAGACTCCATAGTGGATTGAGCCAAAATAGTTTGTTTCTTAGATTTCCAAGAAACTGCACCACCAGCGATGCTAAATATATATCCACTAGTAGCCTTAGAATCATCAGATAGGGTGTTCCAATCTGCATCACTAAATCCTTCAAGGACAGCGGGATGCTTGTTATAGTATAATCCGAGGTTCATCGTCCTTTTAAGGTATCGCATGACCCTCTCAATAGCATGCCCATGCTCCATACTAGGTCTACTAGTAAATCTACATAGTACTCCCACAGCATAAGCTATGTCAGGTCTAGTGCAATCTGTAGCATAACGTAAGCTACCAATAATGCTTGCATAAGCATTTTGGTTTACACTGTCGCCAGTGTTCTTAATTAACTTTACACTAGGGTCAAATGGATTACTAGCAGGTTTACAGTCAAAGTAATTATATTTCTTTAGAACTTTCTCAATGTAATGAGATTGATCCAAAGAAAGTCCCTTTTCTGACCTAGTAATATTAATTCCTAATATTACACTAGCTTCACCCAAATCCTTCATATCAAAATTGGCACATAATAATGATTTAACATTTTCTACGGCATGAATATTGGAACCAAATATAAGCAAGTCATCAACATAAAGACATATGATAGTGCAAATGTTCTCAACATATTTATAATAAATGCATTTGTCACTTTCATTAATTTTAAACCCATTAGAGATGACTAAGCTATCAAATTTATCATGCCATTGTTTAGGTGCTTGTTTGAGTCCATAAAGAGATTTATCTAATTTACATACTTTATTTTCTTGACCGTGTACAGTAAAACCTTCAGGTTGATCCATATAAATCTCTTCTTCTAATTCTCCATTCAAAAATGCAGTTTTAACATCCATTTGATGTACAATTAAATCATTTAAGGCAGCTATAGCAAATAGTACACGTATAGATGTTATTCTAGTCACGGGTGAAAATGTGTCAAAAAAGTCTACATTTTCTCTTTGTCTAAAACCTTTAGCAACAAGACGTGCCTTATATTTTTCAACAGTGCCATCAGGTTTTAATTTCTTTTTAAGAATCCATTTACACCCAATTGTTTTACATCCAGGAGGAAGGTCCACTAAATGCCAAGTTTTATTTGTTTCCAAAGAATCCATTTCATCATTAATAGCCTCTTGCCATAAATCGGCATCTAAAGAAGATAAGGCTTCTTGAATAGTGTTAGGATCCTCCTCTAAGGTGTAAGCATAAAAGTCGGGACCAAAATCTTTTTCTACACGAGCCCTTTTACTTTTTCGAATTTCTAAAATGGATTCATTATTTTCTTTATTTTTATTTAAAGAAATATTAGTGGATGACTCGCCCCCACTATTCCTCAATTTAAAAGGAAATTTATCTTCATAAAAATCGGCGTCATTTGATTCAATAATTACTTGATTTTTCAAGTCATAAAATCGGTATGCTTTGCTATTAATAGCATAGCCTATAAAAACGCACTCATATGCTCTACTCGCCAATTTAGACCTTTTAGGGTCGGGTATACATACATAGGCTAAGCACCCCCACGTTCTAAAGTATGACACGTTAGGCTTAATATTTTTCCAAATTTCATAAGGAGATATTTTCATTTTAGTCTTAGGAATTCTATTAAGCACGTGACACACAGTCAAAATAATTTCACCCCACCAATGTGAGGCAGCCCCGGAATTCAATAAAATAGCAACAACTAATTCAGTTAATGTCCTATTTTTTCTTTCGGCTTTACCGTTCATTTCGGGCGAATAAGGGGCAGTTTTTTCGTGAATAATACCGTGGGTTTTATAAAATTCAATAAATAGTCCAGAATCATATTCGGTGCCTCTATCACTACGTAACCTTTTTATTTTCCGATTAAATTGATTTTCAATTTCATTTAGGAAAATTTTAAACATGTCAAACGCTTCACTTTTATTTTTCATTAAATACACAAATGAAAAATCATAACAATCATCAATAAAAGTTATGAAATAACGTTTGCCATTTCTAGTTGTGACACCATCCAATTCACAAACATCCGAATGAATTAAGTCAAGTGGTTCAGATTCTCTAAAAATAGATTTATGTGGTGTCTTAGTGATTTTTGCTTGACTACACCATTCACATTTTTCAAAATCATTTAATGATAATTCGGGAATTAATCCTAAAGTGCTCATATTTTTAACAAGTCGTTTATTAACATGACAAAGTCTAGCATGCCAAATATTAAATGAACAAGCAATATAAGCAGAAGGAGAAATTTTATTCATTGCATCAACATTCAATTTAAACATCCCATTAGTGGCATAACCCTTGGCTACAAAAATTCCATTTTTGGTCAAAGTAAATAAATCAGCACCAATAGTTTGAGTAAAGCCAGCTTTGTTGAGAAGATAACCCGAAACCAAATTTTTCCTTGTCTCGGGAGTGTGAAGAACATCTTTGAGGATAATAGTCTTTCCCGAAGTGAACTTCAATTCCACATTCCCAGTACCAGCAACCTCAGTGGAGTGAGAATCACCCAAAAACACCTTCTTATCTGCAGTCTCAGAATAAGTCTTAAACAGACTACGGTCATAACAGATATGGCGGGAAGCGCCAGTATCCAACCACCACCCTTCGGCACCGCTAACCATGTTGATTTATGAAATCATAGCACATAGGTCCTCTTCGGTCAAATTCGCTTGTGCTTGTGGCACATTGCGACATTTGCGAGCCATATGGCCAGGCTTGCCACACTTGAAACAGAGAAACTGTCCCGAGTTGCTAGACTGTCCATTTCTAGGGTTCTTATACTTATTCTGAGTCTGAGTCTGATTTTTAAAATTCTGGTTGTGGCTCTTTTTCTGATTTTTCATATTTTTTTCGTTTGCCTTTAAAACAACTGGAGTGTGGTTCTTTTTCTGATTTTTGTTGTTAGACACAACAAGAATTTCATTTTTATAGTCCTGTTTTCGGGATTCCTCCTCAATTCTCAATTTAGTAATTAATGACTCTAGTGAGAATTCTTTAGACTTATGCCTCAAAATATTTTTAAACTCTTTGAACAGTGGAGGCAATTTATCAATAATCACAGCCACCTGAAATTTCTCTTCTAAGACCATGCCCTCGGAAATAATTTCATGGGTAATCATTTGCAAATCATGGGTTTGAGCAACAACAGATTTGTCATCCGTCATTTGAAATTTCAAATAACGGCTGACGGCATATTTTTTAGCACCCGCCTCCTCCGTGTCATATTTTTTAAAAAGTGCGTCCCAAACATCTTTCGCAGTTTTATAATTGGCATAATAGTCATAAAGTTCGTCACTTAGAGCATTCAGAATATAGTTCTTGCACAAAAAATCATTTTCCTCCCAATTTCTAATTGTTTTGCTTTCCTCAACAGTAGGTGGATTACTTACTACGGGTTTGTCAAATTGAACACATGATGCGACTTTTTTCGTAGTTAAATAAAATAGCAATTTTTTGCTCCAACGTTTAAAATGAGTGCCTTCATATTTGAAAGGCTTATTTAGATTACTGGAATTAATTTCGTCCATGGCAGAATGTAGAACACCTTAAAATTGTTATAGCAGCAATTTAAATAATTAAATGCAGAATTAAAAACAGGAACGAAATTACCCAATTTTTTTTTGAGCTAATAAATCTGGGCAGAAAAGTATAAGAATTCCGGAACTGGACAGTCAAGAACACGGCTGAGTCGCGGACTAGGTCGCTCTCTTTAAGGTGTTTCGCGGCTCTGCCTCCAATTGTGCCGACAGTGTACAGCCCCGTCACCCCCAGGATAAAACAGCCTCCAAAATTAAATTACGGATTGATAGCACAAGAATCAATCCGGTCTGTATACACCCATTCCTTATTAATTGCTCGATTCTATAATTAATCTGTACACGAATGAGATTAATTATTCTGGAAAAAGTATTATGGGAGAAGGAAATTTTTCAGAACTGTAGAGAAAAAATTCTGTGTTGAAAGTAGTTAACTGTGTTTCAAAACCGGAGGCTACAACCTCTTTTATGGGGCAAAAAGAAAAGAGACGTTGGTAAACAACGTGGAGAAAAATCTGGAAATAGTGGGCAACTCGGTTGAAGAAATCAACACGGAGTAAACCACGTTTTAATTTTTGGAATTAATTACCGTTAAAAAATAATTTTTTAAAGCCCAAAAAACGTTAATTTATTTGTCCAAAAAATTAATTCTTAATGAGCCCAAGCCCAAGACCCAGGACCCGGACCCGGGCACGAGCCGGGCCGGACGGCGGCGGCGCGCGCGCGCGTGTGACTTGGCCCATTGGGTCTGCCCCACATACCCACAAAAACTTGAATGCCCAAAGGGCTGAACCTTTGTTCCCAAAATATTGTAAATATACACAACACATTTCTTTCAACCCACCGATGTGGGACAAGAAAGAATCCTACTATTTCAACTTTTGTAACCAACAGCTGTTATTACAGCTGTTTTCCAACACCATGTTCATCGCAAACTTCACTTTTGCAAACGATAATAAGTCGTTTAAAAAAGAAAACAGTCTTTTAAAAAAAGTTAAAACAATTTTTATTCTAAAAACACTTTATTTGTAAATAAAAACGTTAAAAAACTGCTTTTTATAAATAAAATGTTTTTTATATAGAAACTGTGTTTGAAAACATTATTGTAAATTAATGAAAAACTTTTTTAATAAATAAAACTTTTTTTAAGTAGAAATTGTTTTAAAAAACATTATAAAAACTATTTTTTAAAAACGTTTACTACTCATTTTTTTATTAAAAATTAAAAACTATTTTTAAGAAACAAACTATCTTTACATAAAAATTATTTTTTTATACTAAACTGTTTTTCAACTAAAAAGTGTCTTTTTAAATACTAATGTATTTTATTGAAAATATATACATGTGTGTGTGTGTGTGTGTGTGTGTGTGTGTGTGTGTGTGTGTGTTAGATTTAAATTCAAAATAAAGGTTATTTGTTATTAAAAAAATTGTTAAGGGTTGAGGGTAATTTATTGTTTTATTAAACATAAGGGTGTGTTCATATTATACCAAATAATGGATAGAGTTAATAATCAATTATGTTGACTAGATTATACGGTTTTCATTCAAAATGGATATCGAACCGACATAAACAAAAAGAGTAAGTGTCAAATTGTAAACTAGACAAATTTGCAGATACGAGATGCTAATAAATGATCCATTTTGAAAAGGTAAGAGGGGTAGCACAAAGGCGTCAATTGGTACACGGCGACATTTTCGATGGATTGTGATTATAGAAAAATTGATTGATGTCAGAAAACCTTTTACGAGGATTCTAAATTCCTTTCCCTATTTGATTAACCAATAGATTCCTTTTGAACGTCAAAATATAGTGTTTTGTTTATTTATCGAAAGTGACATGAGAATGTACAATATATATCAATAATATTCTCTAATATTTTTATTACTACTCTCACACACACACACATATTTTTTTTTGTGTGTGTTAAAGATTTAAATTCAAAATAAAGGTTATTTGTTATTAAAAAATTGTTAAGGGTAATTTATTGTTTTATTAAACATAAGGGTATGTTCGGATGATACCAAATAACGGGTAAAGTTAATGATCAATTATGTTGACTAGACTATACAATTTTCATTCAAAATGGATATCGAGCCGACATAAACAAAAAGAGTAATTGTCAAATTGTAAATTAGACAAATTCGCGGATACGAGATGCTAATAAATGATCCATTTTGAAAAGGTAAAAGGGGTAGTACATAGGCGTCAATTGGTACATGGTGATATTTTCGATGGATTGTGATTATAGAAAAATTGATTGATGTCAGAAAACCTTTTACGAGGATTCTAAATTCCTTCCCCCTATTTGATTAACCAATAGATTCCTTTTGAACGTCAAAATATAGTGTTTTATTTATTCATCGAAAGTAACATGAGAATGTACAATATACATTAATAATATTTTATAGTAATTTTATTACTATTCACCCCCCCCCCCCCCCCCCCCCCCTTATATATTAGTGTTATTTGATAATGTTGTAAAACACAATAATACGATTCACTATATATAAACGCATGAACTTAAATATGTTCTTTTATAAAGATTTTACAATATTTATTGAATTTAATTATTTATTGTGGATGTGTACATTATAGTGTATGTTAATCAAATTAGTTATTGCACGAGTAGAAAAAAAAACTGCTTATATAACAATTGTATGGAAAAAAATGTTTATATAAAAATTTTATGACTTTAAATCTAATAAAACAAATCCACATAACTAAATTGTCTTCACATAATAAGATTTAGATTTTATGAGTAATTTTTATAATTTAATATTTTTTTGACATTTTTGTCTTTATAAAAATTATATGTAAGAATTTCACTTATATTAAATAGATTTTAATTTCATTAATTTTTTTCACCAAAAAAATAATCTAATTCCATTTGAGTTCACATTCTCATAAAATTTAATTTTGCACCAAATAAAATAATCTTACATTTTTTTTCGAATACTCAGAATAAATTAAATTTTACTCAATTTTACTACATACCAATCGTGTCAAACTGTAAAAGTTGGGGTAAAAACGAAATGGCTCTTTTACTTAATTTTTTGGGACCTAAGCTACTTGATCTAATTTTGACTGGTCAATAAAATGTTTTTTAGAAAAGAAAAAAAGACCGGGAACGTTTCAATTTCAAGTACCGCTTACCCGGTCAATTCCCATGATTATCGAACAAGCGGCCAAATCAACGTTTTAGCTATGGGTGAATATCTTTAGACCAGAGTCTCCGCTGACTACGGGAGGAGATTAGCATGTTGATTCAGCCCCCCTATAATGAGTCACATCCACAACAAACTAACGCCACCAGTTGATTTAAAACATAAATGATGACTGTTCTCCCTTGATTGCAATATGAAATTATCAATTTTGAGGCACTTCTTACCTTTCCTACTTCTTTCAACCCACTAAGCTTAAATAAAAGAATTAATATAATATCATTTTCAAAATGGATGCGAGTGCAATAGAAATTTCCCCAAAACGTGGCACGTACCGACATTGGTATAACGAAGAAAGCTCAAATGATGTCAAAATTGCTCGTCAAATAAATTAAATATATTAGATGAGATAAAATTTGTGATATAAAAGTGCGATACAATTAACGTTTCGTACTCTCATTTATTCGTATTCGAAATTTACTACGAGTGTATTTTTATGGACCTCGAATACGAGCGAATGAGGGTGCAACACGTCAATTGTGTCGCACTTTTATGTCGCAAATTTGTGTCACCATAGAAAGATTCAAAATAAAATGTATTTGCCTTCTAATGAAATAAATAGACAATAGTAGTTTAAGTACTAAGAGCATCCATAATAATGAGCTCCCATGAAAGATAAAGTTGTTTTGTGACTCAGAAGTTTACCTTTCATCAGTTCGTATGAATTCATAAGAACATACGAACTTCAGTAGTTCGTAGGAATTCACACGAACTAATGAAATTCATAGAAATCATTTACAGAATTTTTAATCATTATTCTAATTTGGAGAACGGCTATAAATCCAACTACCAATTCTGTCACCCTTTTTCCACCATTGCAGTCATCACAATTTGCAAAACTACTAAATCATATATGTTTTAGTATAACCATTGGTGATGCTTTAAGAGTTAATTATTTGGCTGGGTTTTAAATCAAATTTTGAAGCAAAAATTGATACGAAAAGGAACTTACAATAACAATGACCCTCACTGACACATAAAAAGATAAATGGGAAGTTCATTCATCTATATCATATCATTTCTAAGGGTTTGATCATTCTTTCAAAAAGTAAGTGGCCACAATTCCTACTTTAAAAAAAAAAATTACTCATTCGACCACTAAATGATTATGGTTATTTTAAATTGATCCATAAACTTTGAAAAGTATCAAATAAATTACCAAACTAACCAAACTGATTTAACAAGACCCTTATATTAATCTTTAACTAAATGTGATGGAATATAGTTATGTGCCAGACACATGACATTTTATAAGCGTAAAAATAGATTTACATTATTATGTGAAGATACAAAGGCAATTAATGCTAAATAATAACTTTAAAAAAATTAATTGTTCTCTATCTCTTTCTTGCCACGATCCACAAAAGCCCAATTCCCTCTATAACACACATGCAAATCCACCTTCACTTCTGACCAAAACCCAAGCACCAACACCGGCACCCTACAACCAGCACCTCTGACACTACTACCTCCGCCAGCACATGTCAGAAACCCCCAACCTAATCAGAGTTCCCATGAACAATCGACAAACCCATCTGATTCATTTCTTAGATCTAAATAATACAACATCAATCGAAAAAACCCACATGATTATCTATTTATTTCTCTATTCATACAAAATCAACAATGGCTATGGTGATTCATGTGTTGGGGATTTTTAACGATGGTTGGATATTAGATTTGGGTTATGGGATTGGATTTTTTATCCCACTATTCTTGTTAGATTGATGGGAGGATGAGGGGTGGGTTAGGTAGTAGGGTGAACGAGATGAGGGTTTAGAGGTGGGGTGGGGGCTGCGTGTAACACCCCGTGCAAGAACAATTTTTCAAGGATTGTTCATAGCATAGTTTTAGACTAGTTTAGTCTATCCCGTTACAAATCGTCACTTACCGTTAAGACAAACAAAATTCAAGCATCTTCAAGTTTGAAGACTTCTCGACATCCCATAAGGTTATAATACAATTTAGAGTTTAAAATAATTTACAGATTTATGTTTTAGGATGTTTTATTTTTATCAAAAATGAAAAGGAGTTTTTTATTTCAAAAAGAAAAATAAATTTATTTTCAAATCTTGTCCAAACGAGATGGCATGCCGTTAGAAGGTCATTTTATATATTTTTCAAACTAGGTTCAAACCAGGGCTTACTGTTTTGATTTTCCTAATGTCGTTAGAAGCGAGACACGTCTCGTTCGAACGAGATGTATATATCGTTAGAACAATACTTTTAAATCGTTCGAATGACAACACTGCCTCAAATTTTGTGAACGTCCAATAAATACCTGTTTCGTATTCATAACGTTTAAGACTTTTGCCAGATTCGTTTCTACATAACTTTTGCGAAAGTTCTTCACTTTTTGTGTTAAAAACACTATTTAATTCACAAAAAAACATCCTGAATATTTAGTTCTGTGAATTCGTTTAAATCCTATAAACTTTTGTATACTTTCATACACCTTTGTGGAGAATGCATCTCTATGGATGACTTGTGATACCTGAGTGGACTCACTGAAGATAAAGGTTGAGGCTGAAGAAGGAGGACTGCGATTTTGTGATTCTTGTGAGGATCATAGTTGTTCACTAGAGATTTACGAAGATTAATGTATTAATCTTGTGGTGGTTATCAAGTAGTCTGTAAGTCGATTGTCTTGTAGATTTTCAAAGTGAATAAATGTTTTACCCGGAAGATTTTTTTTTCTTCTGAAACCTTGCCTTTGTTGAATGCTTGGTTTATTTTATCTGTTTTAACACATAGTTGCATGTTTAGGGTAAAAACGTAAAATCTGTTTAAAATTGATTGTGCACTCTCAAATTAGAATTCTTGTCGAGCATGTATTTATTCCGCATTTACAAATTGGTATCAGAGCAGGTTGCACTAAGTTATTGTGTTAGATCCTTGTTTAGTGATTTTTGGGTGATTAATTTTTTCTCTCGATGGATTCTCATAGTTTTGACGACTTAAATCATTTGAATTCGAAGTTTGCTAAAAGAAGTGAAATACTTGAAAACGAAAATTTCCATTTTAAATCCGCTATGGAACTTTTGCAAATTGTTCAAACTCAAAGAGATTTCTTTCGTGAGAAACTCTTGGACATGGACCGTGATTTTAGAAAATTAGAATTGTATAAGAAAGAGAGTGATAAAAGAGTCCGATTTTTAGAGAAAGAATTAGAGTACTTGAAAAATTCTAGGGTTAATATATGTGCTGTTGAGGAGAGTGTTTTGATTAATGATTTTAAGGCATGAGAGAAGACTCTTATGGATAAGTTTGTTTTCATTGATGGGGAGCAAGATAACCTTCTGGGAATCATTGAACATATGAAGAAAAAGTCCCAAAAATTGGAAGAGTCTAATTCTTTTCTTGAGTTTAAAAATTTTGAAGTAAAAAATAATTTAAAAGACTCGAGTAGTGTTGGTAATAATGGCTCTGGCTCACATGTTTCTAATTATTCAAGTGTTAAAGCCAAGAACATTGTTTGTTTTACATGGTAAACCACATCCAAGGACATTAGAAAAGGTCAGCCTATAGATAACATTCCTCAAATTTACACATATTCGCATTGTAGTAGGAAAGGTCACCTTAGTTTTTGTTTGTTTTGATCTTGGAAGAGGTCCTAGAAAGTCAAAGTCAAAGTCAAAGTCTAGTGTCCGTTGGTTCCCAAAACTCCTATTCTTCGTTTCACATCTTTTTGGGTTAGGCAATCGATTTCAGAGGCTCTAGATGTTAAACTTGTTTATTCTCACATGCTTGTACATGATTCTTCTCTTGCTATATCATATAGATGATTGCTTGGATGATTTTGTTTTCCATACTCTAATTGTGTTTCATACTATATATTTTCTAGTGTTATGACATGTGTATCTTTTGTATTATATTTTTTTATTTATTGAGTCATATTGAAAAATACACAAAGATTTTATTTTGATAAAATATTTAAAAAAATATAAAAAGATTTTCGATTTTTGTGTATATTTTAGTTTTACACATTTGGTATGGCATATTGGTGTGTTTAAATCCAATACACACCGTAATTTTCATGTGGCTAGGACATTTGGTTATGACTTTAGATGCTTAGATTGATCTTAACCACATTTATGAAGTTGTTTCGAACTTAATTTGCTTTACGAATTCGACGTTGTATATGCCTCTACACACACATACACGAGCTTATTGGATTTTGACTTCACTATGTATATTTGAGTTTGGTGAGATGTTTTCCCATCAATTTTGTTATCTACCTGTCAATGTGACTATGGAGGATTAGTGCATGTAAGAACCGTTGCTGTGAGAGATTTTATTTATTATTGAAAAAATATGAGTGAACATGGGAAAGGGCTGCGAGAGAAAGGTTGACTCGTCGTGAAAGTCACCATTTTAAAAGAGCCCAAGAAAAAAATGAGGCATTAAAAAGAGAAATATATGCCAAAAATGGGCCAACATAATTTAGTTTGGTTTCATTCAAAATAAATCACTTCAAAAGAAAATAAAAGAATAAAAAATATGATCATGTTTATCTTTGGAGGGTGTTTAGTTGAAGATCAATGGGTTTCACAATAAACCCTAGTATGTTTATTTTGTCACGACATTATTGATTTGTAGAATCATCAATAATCTAGACTTGTGTGCATTGTGCATATTTTGTTTATTAAGTTCAACTTTATTTGTCACTTGAGGTTAAATCTTAGTTTGATAAAGTTTTGGGTCAATTCGAACTTCTTGAACATATTTGAGTGATTGGGTTATAATTCTTTTGTATATAGTTCACACCCATTCATTACCTCCCACATGTTTAGACACATCAATACTATGATAGTGTGTAAAGCTAATGTATTTTGTGTCATATTTTATAGTCAGTTATACTTATATATGTATGCCAGATTTTCTTTAATATATTTTGCGTATGTTATATATGGTATTGTATATTGTATTTGTGAATTTTATTTATTTTTTTGAAAAAAATTAATAATTTTCAAAAATGGTTGGTTTTGATAGCCTTTGAGATTATCATTACACATGCTTGATTTATATCTTTTTGTGATGATATCTTATCTTCTACGTGATACTTTGTATTCCATGCTTATGTTTCTACTTCTTTGTCTATTTTGGATAAAAATAAAGGGGGGAGCAAATTAAAATTTGAGCTTGATTTATGGGGGATAATTTATTTATTAGTTTTACTTTATTTCAAAATCGATGCGTCACAAGTATATTTCTTGTTTCATGTGTGTAGGTTTCCCTTTTGGCATTACTTAAGAAGATCAAATGATTAAGGGAAGAAGAAGAAGTTTGAAAACAAATATACTTATGCCATTCGTTCTAGGATAAGGAAGGGTGTTAGGATTTTTGTCATAGGAGATTTTTTATTTTATTTGGAGTTCGTTTTTATTTTTTTGCTTTGTACTGAAATAGCCAAAGGTAGAGATTTGTATGAACAATTTTTCTAGAATTGTTTATTTTGGTGTTCGGTTATATTTTTTGTTTTGTACCGAAATAGCCAAAGGGAGAGATTTGTAAGAACAATTTTTCTAGAATCGTTCATAGCATAGTTTTAGCCTAGTTTGGCGTATTCCATTACAAATCGTCACACATTGTCAAGACGAATCGAACTCAAGAATCTCCAAGTTTGAAGACTTCCCGGCATCCCGTAAAGGTATAAAATAATTTAATGTTTAAAATAATTTATAGAATTATGTTTTTGGATGTATTATTTTTATCAAAAACGAAAAGGAGTTTTTTATTTAGAAAAGAAAAATACATTTATTTTCAAATATCGTTCAAATGAGATTAACATCTCATTCGAACGAGATGACATGTCGTTAGAAGGTCGTTTTATTTATTTTTCAAACGAGGGCTTACTGTTTTGATTTCCCTTATGTCGTTAGAATCAAGACACATCTCGTTCGAACGAGATGTATATCTCGTTAGAACGACACTATGAAATCGTTCGAACGACACCACCAACTCAAATTTTGTGAACATCTTATAAATACCTATCTTATGTTTAGAGTGTTTAAGACTTTTTCTTGATTTTTTTCTGCAAATCTTTTGCGAAATTTCTTCACTTTTTGTGTTAAAAAAATACTATTTAATTTACAAACAAACATCCTGAATATTTAGTTTTGTGAATTCGTTTAAACCCTCGAAAGTTTTGTATACTTTCACATAACTTTATGGATAAGGCATCTCCATGGCTTACTCGTGATACCTGAGGAGACTCATTGCTAAAGACAAAGGATGAGGCTGAAGAAGGAGGACTATGGTCTTGTGATTCTTACGAGAATCATTGTTGTTCACTGGAGCTAATTATACTCGTGACGATTAGTAACTAGTCTATAAATCGACTATCTTGTTGATTTCTAAAGTGAATAAAGGTTTTACCCGAAAGGTATTTTCTGAAACCTTGTTTTTTCTGAAAGCTTGGTTTACTTTATTTGTTTTACCACATAGTTGCATATTTAGGATAAAAAGATATAATCTGTTTAAAGTTTATTGCGCACACTTAAATTGAAATACTTGCCGAGCAGATATTTATTATGCATTTTACGAATTGGTATTATATCACTCATTATTTCGTCCCAACACCCTGCGCTCTCTGGTGTCAGCCTCTGCCAAACTACGCCACGCGTCACTAAATAAAATATCATTCTCAGCATGTGACAGAAATATGAGATAGTTAAAAACTTTAATTCCACAAGATATAATCAAATTTATCCAACAAATGTAAACATTCATTCAAATTAAAATCCATCACCATTATATCTCCAGAATAAATCCAACTCCAAATTATTAAAACCCAAATGAAATAATCCAACTATAAATATTTGAGTGAAATCATAAATGTGACACCCCGCTTATTAAAATAATAGGTGGGCAGCCCGATATTCCAATTAATACAGGAATCATAGATGGTCCATTCTTAGCATCATTGTCGTTAAAATAAATATACGAGATAACCACCAAATATTTTAGAAAACGGATGTCAATTTAATTGTAAGTTTATAGAAAATCTTTTAAACAATCCAATTTAAAAAGGGTGGTGGATAAAAGACACATAATAATTTCATTCACTTAATAATAACCGAATAAGTTGTCGGTTAACAGACCAATGCAAGTAGGTTACACTGAGTATTAAACAAATATCACAATATATTAAACATGTACAAAACTTGGGCAACACGCCCGAATGTGTAAATTGATCATAGCTAGAGTACAAAAGAAAGAGGCATCTATAACAAATATCCCATAACATCCGCAAAATGTTATAGCTCCATGACGCTAGGATGGAAGAGTCATTACAGTCGTCCTTGCGGCGGAGCACCTGGGTGTGAAGAGAATTCATGAAAAAATAAGAGATATAAACGGATCAGGGCCCGATTTCATATGATCATCATGTGAATAAAATGCATGACAGTTATGAATATCAATCATCATGAATAAGCTTATCTCGCTCTCCACAATTAATAATAATAGTCCTCACCTCTCAATCTAAATTCACAACCTAGCGTAATTTCAATAACAATGATGAGTATTCATATATGTAAGAGAATATAATACAGTTTCACTAGATTAGATTCCTTTTCCATGTAGTGCATTATGACTTTGCAAGTCTATTCCTCATTAGGAACTTATTTCCAAAACAGTTAATTTTATAAAATGTTTCACCATTTAAAAAATATAACTTTCATAAGAATTGTTATAATCACAATGTATAACGATTCTAAGACCATCCTTTCGGGAGTCACCCCACTAGATGCGCCCCTAAATAGATATCATCTTCTAGGGCCTATCACCAAGACAACCTGGGCATCCTAAATCGCATGACGTTGGGAAGCGGCCATAAACCTTCGACGGTGAGTCATAACCATACGCGGAATTACCTCACTTCGAAAAATAACAACACAATATGTAATAATCGGTCCTATGGCCGAGGACTATATTTACCCTGCATTCACTATCCAGGGGACTTCACCTCATGCACGTAACTTCCCTTATGATATCATTTAGAGAGGTATGGATATACAATTCATCATTCACAAAACATGTCAATTTATAATGTACATTACATTTTGTCCGGAGCCATAAGCGTTAAATATCATAATTGTGAACCTCAATATTACGTTTAATGTTAGTCTCCGAGAGTTAAAAACATCCCGATGAGCCACCAAGTACAATATACCTCATATAAGTCTCTAAAATTAAAAAATTATGTAATCATACTTTTCCCTAGTCTCAAACTAGTTAACTAAAGAAAGAAACTACCCTAATGTCTATTAAGCAATCCCCGAAATAAGCCCAATTATCCTCTTTCTAATCTCGGGTAATCACATCCCTAATATAAGACTCTAGTACACTAGTTTACTTAATAATATAAGGTTCATAGGCCTTAAATCTAGAAGAAAATGGCTAAAAACTAACCTAACAAAAATGCCCTAAAACAGCAAGATTCCGAATCGATTCGCTCAAGCGAATAGATTCTCCCTTAAAAGCGAATCGATTCGGTTGAGATGACCCAACTTCCTGCCTCATTTCGAATCAATTCAGCCATCAACTCGAATCGATTCGGCCTACTAGACGTGTAGCCTTCCTTCTAGGTGAATTAATTCTCTTGGGAGGGCGAATCGATTCTGCCTGACAGAAATGCCAAGTTTGGGGCTACGGGTTATGAACCCTAAAATTTCCATAAACTCTAACTTCTCTCCTAAAATCTCAACCAAATAAACTCATAGCAACCCCAAATCAATTCTAAAAAAACAACCCCTACTAAAACCAACTTAAATCAAATCTAATACCATTTTCAATGGTTTAAACACCAAATTTCTCAAAACCCACAATTTGTTCCATTCTTCCAATTTCACAACCATCAATACAATTTATTCACATTCTATCATACACTAGCAAGTTAGAAACTTTCCTTAAGGTTATATTCTCGGATTCTCTTCCGGTAGATGCAAGATCAATCTCAATTTCTTCTCTTCTCCTTCTCTTCTCTTCTTTTTTCCCAAATTCTTTTGCTCTCTCTTTCTCTTTATGTTTAGAAAGCATACAGTTGAGAAATAAGAGGGTTGGAAGACTTAAACGTCTATTAACACTAAATTCATTCTTTAAATGTTACTACACCATTAAAATGACTTGTAACTACCTAATTAAGTCATAACCTGTCAAAAGTGCCCGGAATCCCAAAATACAATATGGCACTTATTTTGACTATATCAATCATTTCAGGACTAATCGCGCCCTCTAAATTGGCATCCGGAATAACATAAATTATTTCATGTTCTAACATCATTCTAAACCATAACTGGCGTTTAAAGCACAACGACGAAATAAAACATAACATGATGCTATTTACATTCTCTTAACAGTAAATATGCAAAATTTAGTAAACATTATCTTTTAAATCAGTTAAAATAATATTTACTCCAACTTCCATCATTTTATATAATTACCTCACATGGCAAATTTATATAAAAACAATTACTCCAAAAATAAGGGTTATTACATACTCCCCCCCCCCCCCCCCCCCCCTTATAAGGAAATTTTGCCCTCAAAATTTAAGCGTACCTTGCAAAAAGAGATGTGGATATTTATCTCGCATGTCGTCCTCACGCTCCCACGTCGACTCATCGACATTGTGATGCCCCCATTGGACCCGGACCAAGGGCACCACTCTGGACCTTAGTCTGCGCTCGTCGTGGTCTAAAATTGCAACTGGTTATTCCTCGTATGAGATATCGGGCTGCAATTTGATACTATATAATGGAATATGCCATTAATCTCCTTCACACCTTTTATACTTTTTCAAGGATAAAACATGAAACACGTCATGAATCTGTTGTAGGCATTTCGGCAAGGCGAGTTGGTAAGGTACGGTGCCTACTCTTGCAATAATGGGAAAAGGTTCCACATAACGTAGCGCAAGCTTGCCCTTCTTCCCAAATCATGTTATGCCCTTCATTGGCGACACCCGCACCAAAACTTGATCTCTAACCTCTAACTCCATATGTCTTCTATTCGCATCGGCATAACTCTTTTGACGGTCTTGGGTGACTCGGATGCGGTTGTGAATAAGCTTAATCTTTGAAAAAGTATCTTCGATCATTTTAGGTCCAAGAAACTTATTATCCCCTACTTCCAACCAATAAGTAGGTGATCTGCACGGTCAGCCGTATAATGCTTCATAGGGTGCCATACCTATTGTGAATTGGTAGGAATTATTATAAGCGAATTCGACCAAGGGAAGATATTGTTCCCATCCTCCTTTGAAGTCAAGTACACACATTCCGAGCATATCCTCCAATATTTGGTTGACTCTTTCCAACTGTCCATTTGTTTGAGGGTGTTAGGAGATACTCAACTTCAATTTAGTTCCCATCGCTTCTTAGAAACTTAGCCAAAAGTGGGAAATAAAAATCTTGTCTCGATCGGAGACTATATTAATGGGAACCCCCATGGAGTCTAACAACATCAGTAATAAATAGTCGGGCTTACCGAGCGGTATTGTAATCTGTACGTACCAATAGGAAATGTGCTGACTTAGTTAAGCGATCAACGATAACCCAAATGGAATCATGATCGCTTTGTGACGTTGGTAATCCCGTGATGAAATCCATCGAGATGCTTTCCCACTTCCATACCAGTATTTCCAAGGGTTGTAGCAATCCCGTCGATCGTTGATGGTCTATTTTCACCAACTGACAAGTAGTACAATGGGAAATAAATTCAGAGATATCCCATTTCATACCCGCCCACCAATATTGACGGCGCATGTCTTGGTACATTTTTTCCCCACCAGGATGTACTGTAAATCTAAACCCATGAGATTCTGTCATTACGATTCACCTCAAATCTCCCTCATCCGGGACAATAAGACTCCCGTGGAAACGTAATCCACCCTCTGAACTTATAGAGTAGGATTTCGCTCCCTCATTTAGTAACTGGCGTATACGATCCTGACACGCTTTGTCCCTTCCTTTAACTTCCACAACTCTAGCCTCTATCGTAGGCGTAACGGTCAACACTGATAAAAATGGCCTTGCTATCACATTCTCCTGACTAAGCTCTTTCCATTTAGCCTTCCAAACCCTTGCTAACTCCCCCTAGGGTCTCCGACTCAGTGCATCTGCCACTATATTAGCCTTACCCAGGTGATAATGTATATCAAATCAATAGTCTTTCACAAACTCTAACCACCGACATTATCGCATATTCAAATCTTTCTGCAAGAATAAATATTGCAACGATTTGTGTTCCGTGAAAAGACTCAACTTCTCTCCCAGGAGGTAATGTCTCCAAATCTTCAAGGCGAATACCACTGCAGTAAGTTCCAGATCATGTACTGGATAGTTCTTCTCACAGGTCATTAGCTTACGGGAAGCATAAGCAATAGCTCGTTGTTCTTGCTGTAACACACCTCCCAATCCTTGCAGAGATGCGTCCGTAAAAACCAAATATTCCACTCCCGGCCTCGGTAACACAAGTACTGGAGCGAAAGTTAACTTATCTTTCAACTCATCAAAAGCTATTTGACAAGAATCATCCCAAACAAACCTCACTCCCTTCCGAGTTAAATTTATCAAAGGGCTAGCAATTATAGAAAAACCTTTAATAAATCGACGGTAATAGCCAACCAAACCCAGAAAACTTTGAATCTCTATAGGTGTCGTGGGTTGACCCCATTCCCTTACCACAAAAACTTTACTCGGATCTACCAAAATGCCGTGAGCTATCACAATGTGACCCAAAAACTTCACTTCCTGTAGTCAAAACCCATATTTCTCAAACTTGGCATATAACTGATGACCCCGTAGCGTTTACAAGACCAACCGTAAATGCTTAGCGTGATCGACTTCTGTCTGAGAATAAACTAGGATGTCATCAATAAACACGATAACAAACTGGTCTAAGAAGCCCTAAAATATTCTATTCATAAGGTACATAAACACTGCAGTGGCATTGGTTAGCCCGAAAGGCATGACCAAAAAGTCATAGGACCCATATCTAAATAAGAACGTAGCTTTGGACACATCCTGCTCTCGTACCCGCAGCTAATGGTACCCCATCCTCAAATCTATTTTAGATAAGTATGAAGCTACTCTAAGTTTATCAAACAAATCATCAATCTGAGGTAGTGGGTATTTGTTCCTAATGGTAACCTTATTCAATTCCCGGTAATCTACACACAACTGAAGGGAACTATCTCTCTTCTTCACAAATAATACAGGAGATGCCCATGGCGACGTACTACACCTAATGAACCCCTGCTTTAACAACTTCTGAATCTGATCTTTTAACTCCCTCATGTCCAAAGGTGCCATACGGTACGGAGCCCTAGCAATTGGCCGTGTTACCAGTGCTAAATCTATTACAAACTCAATCTCTCGACTTAGAGGTAAACCCGGTATCTCCCAAAAAACATCTTCGAAGTCCCTCACTACGGAAATCGAATCTAGAGAAATGACTATATCACGAGAAGTCTCCTCAGCAATGCAATACAAATACGTGCTAGAACCTCCCTCAAAAAGAGGCATAGCCACAAGAAACATCTCTTGCCACGGAATGGTAAAGACTATACTCTTCCCATAAGAATTTAAAAATTGCATGATATTTAACTAGCCAATCCATACCCAGGATTACATCATACCCGACCATATCAAGGACGAGTAAATCGGCCTTAAAATACAAATTACCAAGATTTATTTTTACTCTTTTACAAACAAAGAAAATGAGCGAACCATCACCCATAGAGGATTCAAAACTAGTAAAGGTACTTTTCACAGATTTAATTAGCTCCGTCGATTGAGCAAAACTTCTAGAAATAAACGAGTGCGTTGCACCCGTATCAAACAATACACGACCCAAATATCCCTAAATGGGAAACTTACCCTCGATAGCTGGCGGCGTGAGCAGGGCAGGAGGAAGTAAATCACCCTAAATATGGTAAACACACCCATACTGTAGTTGCCCCTACTGTAGAGGGCGGCTGGAATAGGCGGTGGTGGCGGTAGATGTGTTTGCTGATGCTGCGGAACTTTAGGCATCTGTCCCCCAATTAACTGGGGATAATCCCTCTTAAAGTGACCCATTTCCCCATATTAAAAACAACAGCCCACCATATTTTCCTGATAACGGCCCCTATTATTTCGGAAATGTCCCAAGCCTTGACCCGGATGGCCTCGACCCCCATTATTTCCCTGACCTGCCTAACCTTGCTGGGTCACATGCTGTTGTTGCTGCTGGGCACCTTGACCGTGCCTAAAACTGCTACCCCTAAAATTAAAGCCCCTAAAACGCTTTATCTTGGACAAATCCCCTTGCTGGGTGTCCCTTTCCTTCTGCTTGTCTCCCGACGGTTGAGACGAGGGTAGTGCTCCTCCAGCACCCTTGCCTCCCTGTTTACTAGGTTGCCCTGACACTAAAACCTTCTTACTACCTTGAACATGTAGACGATGATCTTGGCAATGAAGCAATGCGACATTCATTAAATCACCAAATGTTTGTAAAGACGGATTTCCCAGCAAGTCTTGACGTATTCTCCAATGCAAACCTCCAATAAACTTTGAGATCCTCCTCTCCTTCGGAACTACCTCATCCGGCACAAAACTAGCCAGACGAGTAAATTCCTCCTCATACACTACCACAGAACATTCACCTTGGACTACATCTTGAAGTTTCCTCCTCATCTCCTTTTGGACTGCGGGAGGAAAATACTTTCGGTCAAACAAAACCTAAAAATTCGATATAGTCGTAGTATCTCTCTGCTCTGGCGTGGTCACCGACTCCCACCAGTGTAAAGCTGCTCCAACAAGTTTAAAAGTAGCAAGGATTTGTTTTCATTCCTCACTAGAGTCTACCATGCGAAGATGACACTGCATGTCCTTCTTCCATTGGTTTGTGACTATTATATCGGAACCATCTTAGAATTCTGGGGGAAGATCCTTCAAGAAAGATTCTCTGTCTCTTTCCCACGGGGAAGGTCCCGCATGGGCTTGCACCTCATGAACTATCGGTTGTTGGGCTTGAGGAAACTGTTGAGCCATGGTAGTCATCGCAGCATTGACCGCCTGGGCGATAATATTAGCTACCTCTACGGCATTAATAGTTCCCTATTGTGGCGATGGACGTTCAACATTATCTTCTATAAACCTATTCTTCCTCGCTAGGCGACCTCTTTTGGGTGGCATCTGAGACGAAGAAACAACTAAATCAGAATAAAATTTGAAACAATTTATCTTTGCCTAATATTGTATACATATTCCAATAAAAGAGTCCAAACAATAGGGATCTACATCAAAGAACGCCACGGTAGAACGTGATAGTCTGCATAGACCCTAAGAACTCTAAAACTTGATGCTCTGATACCATCTGTGACACCTCGCTTATTAAAATAAGAGGTGGCCAACCCGATATTCTAATTAATACAGGAATCATAGATGGTCCATTCTTAGCATCATTGTTGTTAAAATAAATATACGAGATAACCACCAAATATTTTAGAAAACGGATGTCAATTTAATTGTAAGTTTATTAAAAATCCTTTAAACAATCAAATTTAAAAAGGGTGGTGGATAAAAGACATATAATAATTTCATTCATTCACTTAATAATAACCGAATAAGCTGTCGGTTAACAAACCAAAACAAGCAGGTTACACCGAATATTAAACAAATATCACAATATATTAAACATGTACAAAATTTGAGCAACACGCCCAAATGTGTAAACTGATCATAGCTAGAGTACAAAAGAAAGAGGTGTCTATAACAAATATCCCATAACATCCGCAAAATGTTAGAGCTCCATGACGCTAGGATAGAAGCGTCATTACGAGCGTCCTTGTGGTGAAGCACCTGGGCGTGAGGAGAATTCATGCAAAAATAAGAGATATAAACGGGTCAGGGCCCGATTTGATATGATCATCATGTGAATAAAATGCATGACAGTTATGAATATCAATCATCATTAGTAAGCTTATCTCGCTCTCCACAATTAATCATAATAGTCCTCACTGTTCAATCTAAATTCACAACCTAAAGTAATTTCAATAACAATGATGAGTATTCATATATGCAAGAGAATATAATACAATTTCACTAGATAAGATTCCATTTCCATTTAGTGCATTATGACTTTGCAAGTCTATTCCTCATTATAAACTTATTTCCAAAACAGTTAATTTCATAAAATGTTTCGCCATTTATAACATATAACTTTCATAAGAATTGTTATAATCACAATGTATAACGATTCTAAGACCATCCTTCCGGAGTCACCCCACTAGATGCACCCCTAAATAGCTATCATCTTCCAGGATCTATCACCAAGATAATCTGGCCATCATAAATTGCGTGACATTGGGAAGCGGCCATACACCTTCGACAGTGAGTCATAACCATACCCGGAATTACCTTACTTCGAAAAATAACAACACAATATTTAATAATCGGTCCTATGGCCGAGGACTATATTTACCCTGCATTCACTAGCTAGGGAACTTCACCACATGCGCGTAACTTCCCTTATGATATCATTTAGAGAGTTATGTATATACAATTCATCATTTACAAAACATGCCAATTTAGAATGTATATTACGATTTGTCCGGAGCCATAAGGATTAAATGTTATAATTGTGAACCTCAAAATTACGTTTAATGTTTGTCTCCAAGAGTTAAAAACATCCCGATGAGCCACCAAGCATAATATACCTCATATAAGCCTCTAAAATTCCAAAATTATGTAATCCTACTTTTCCCTAGTCTTAAACTAGCTTACTAAAGAAAGAAACTACCCTAATGTCTATTAAGTAATCCCCGAAATAAGCCCAATTATCCTCTTTCTAACCCCGGGTAATCACATCCCTAATATAAGACTCTAGTACACTATTTTACCTCATAATAAAAGGTTCCTAGGCCTTAAATCTAGAAGAAAATGGCTAACAACTAACCTAGCAAAAACATCCTAAAACAACAAGATTCCTAATTGATTCCCCCCAGGGGCTGAATCGATTCGTCCAAGCGAATCAATTCACCCTTAAAAGCGAATCGATTCGGTTGAGAATACTCAACTCCCTGCCTCATGTCGAGTCGATTCGGCCTACTAGACCTGTAGCCTTCCTTCTAGGCAAATCAATTTGCTTGGGAGGGCGAATCGATTCTGCCTAGCAGAAATGCCAAGTTTGGGGCTACGGGTTATGAACCCTAAAATTTCCCAAAACTCAAACTTATCTCCTCAAATCTCAACCAAATCAACTCATATCAACTCCAAATCATTTATAAACAAACAACACCTACTAAAACCAACTTAAATCAAATCTAATACCATTTTCAAACGTTTAAACACCCAAATTTCTCAAAACCCACAATTTGTTCCATTCTTCCAATTTCACAACCATCAATACAATTTATTCACATTAAATCATACACTAGCAAGTTAGAACCTTGCCTTAAGGTTGTATTCTCGGATTCTCTTCCGGTAGATGCAAGATCAATCTCAATTTCTTCCTTTCTCCTTCTTTCTCTTCTTTTTCCCCAAATTCTCTCTCTCTCTTTATCTCTAAGTTTAGAAAGCATACAATTGAGAAATAAGAGGGTTGAAAGTCTTAAACGTCTATTAACATGAAATTCAGTCTTTAAATGTTACTACACCATTAAAATGACTCGTAACTACCTAATTAAGTCATAACCTGTCAAAAGGGCCCGAAACCCAAAAATACAATATGGCACTTATTTTGATGATATCAATCATTTCAGGACTAACCGTGCCCTCTAAACTGACATTCGGAATAACATAAATTATTTCATGCTCCAACATCCTTCTAAACCATAACTGTCGTTTAAAGCATAATGACGAAATAAAACATAACATGATGCTATTTACATTCTCTTAACAGTAAATATGTAAAATTTAGTAAACACTATCTTTTAAATCAGTTAAAATAATATTTACTCCAACTTTCATCATTTTATATAATTACCTCACATGGCAAATTTATATAAAAACAATTACTCCAAAAATAAGGGTTATTACAATAAACAACTGTGAAACCGATTGGACCACCAATTCCATAAATGAAAGTCTCATTATAAAAATGATGGAATGGAAAGATAAGCTAAACTACTAAAGCAAATAAAATAAACTCCAGCTGCACTCTAAAGATATTCAATCCATCTATGTAGCTACTCCAGCATTATACCAGAAATGTTATCCAGCACAATGGGGCAGATCCCACTGCATGAATACTACTTACTCCTTCCAATTAGGATCCGTGAACCCAGATAGTAGCATTATACATGATAAATCTTACAATAGAATATTTTAAATTAAACGATATATATATATATATATATATATATATATATATATATATATATTAAAATGCGAGTAAAAATGAGCTACCACTATCTACCCACATAACTAAGCCACCCCAATGTTCAAGTCCAATTATGATGTTTCGACCTTAAATTACCAATTTATGATTATTAATTAAATTAATGTATCCAATTTTATTCATGCGAGACCAGTATATCCAGTTCACTCCAATACGAGTCTTTCACATACTTTTGGCACGCTCAAATTATTTATGCGACACCAGTATAGTCAGTTCACCCTATTACAGGTCCTGCACATATTGCTGGCACGCCCAAAGCTTTACGTCAAGCGCTAGCCCCTCACTATAGCCAGTTCGCCCAATTTTTTTAGCCCTGTAAATATTGGTAAGGTTCCAAAATTTGAAAGGATGTTTATGATTTTAGCTTTAATACACTTTGTAAACAATTTGCTGAAAATTTATATCTTTATGTTCAGTTCTGCACACATTATTCTGAGTCAAAGACACCTTAAATTATAAAACACAAATTTCAAGGTGGTACGTTATTTGAACGAAAACAAGCAATCGTTCGAACGAAATCAGCGTCCCATTTGACAAGTATACCATCTCATTTGAACGATATAAAAAATCGTTTGATTCAAATAAAGTGTAAGACTTGGTTCATATGACTCTAAACACGATTTAACTTAGAAAAGATTTATAAAAATCATTTTAAAATCAGTTTTAAATAAAATAAAGTCCTTATAAATATTCTGAGAACCATAAACCATTATCCATTCATACCTGAGAGGATCTCAAAAAACCATGTGAAGACTTAAAATGCACTTAAAAAATTCAACATAATCTATCTTTGAAGCTTGGTCGCTACGTCTTAAACATAACTTCATAGGTTTAAGGGAATTGTAACACATAAATTTTATCCAATGACTCAAAGTGTTTTTTTTCCAAAATAATGCCAAAACGTACAAATTGATACTATTTGAAAATTTGTCCTTACACATAAAACATATTTCACCCTATAACAAAAACTCTTCCAATTAATCACACGATTACTACTTATCCAAATCATATCCGTTTAATTATAATATTAATTAAACAATTCATTTGTCACGAACTTATATAATTTCCATTCACATGAATATTTTCGAGGCGCACAACAATAAATCTCTACTCTACAAGCTACACATATATAACATGATTTTGTGAGTCGAATTCAATTTATAAACTTCAAACGATTTATTCTAACATATGAACGTCCATATATTCTAACGGAATCCCAACCTCTAATCTAAGCATCCGAGAGTTTTGAGTCTTAATTCATATTAGAGATATGAATAAAAATAGTCCCGACTTTAGTTTCACTTTCTCTAATTAGTATCTCTAATTTATTTTAAGAAAATAACGATTCTTAGTGTTTAGGTAATATTTAAAACGCGTAATACTGAAGGGGAATAATAGAAGTATTCATGCCTGTAAAAAGTCATTTGCAAAATCTGATTGCATGGTTGCGTTTCTCTCGAGAAAACAATAAAGACGTAACTAGAGAAAACTTGGTTTAGCTCTTCAAAACTTTGGTTGAAAGTTGATTTTTAATGGGGTTTAGGTTTTGTAGATAAGAGGAGCTATAAACATGGGAGGCTACTACTTTTTGAGAAGGTTAAAATGTATTTTTAAAACCCTAAACCCACGATTTTTTTCTTTTAATAAGAGAAAAAAGTTTTAATCCTACACAAATACTATAAAAAGAACTCTGGTTTTCGCCCACTATTTGAGCGAACCCCTTCGTCCCTAGGGCCAAACTGGGTCGGATGACCTGACAACCGAAGTCCCCCAATTTTATAAAAAAAGTTCTAATTTCACAAATTAACTTCGATTTTAATTCTGATTTAAATCTCATTTTACATAAATCAAAACCAATATTTATAAAGCATAACAATTACTTAATTCCAAACATTTATTTTTTCTCAAAATTTTAATTTATAAAAGATTTTTACAGTTTTAAAAATAACGGGATGTTAAACTGCGTTGGGGAGGGGATAGGGAGGAGGAGTCAATTATGGGTGGGGGTTGACGAGAGTTTTTCCCTCTTCTTTTCTTTTCCTTTTTTATTATATAAAAGCCAAAATACGTTTATAACCTTAAAAAGTCATGTGCTTGACACGCGATTATTTTATGTTAGAGTTAACTGTGAAAATTAGCAGAAAGGTTTTGTTAAATCAGTTTGGTTATTTGAAGGCTTATTAGACACTTTTGAGAGTTTGGGATCCATTTTGACACAACTGTGATAATTTATGGGTCAAATGAGTAATTTACTCTTTTAGAAATATTATAAAAAAAGGGATTCTATAATAGCTCTATTGAAAGGAGGAAAACTTAAGGTACATATTGCTCCCTCAAAAAAAAATTCATAACTAGACTTCGAGTAATTCTATCTAAAAAATACTAAAAGAAAAAAAATCGAATTTTGAGTTTCCTGCTCCCATTCAGTTTAGCAGCACCCCTCTTTTGATTTATGTCAAACAACACTTATTTTTCATTGGATGTTAAATAATGAGGTATGCCACTTGTTTTTATTATTAGTTCATTAATCAATTTATTTTTTAAATAGTTAACTTGTTTATTGATTTAATATCAAAATAATTTTTAGGGTGAAAATCAATTAACTGACTTATAGTATAATATTTAATTTAAATGGCCAATCGATATTTCTTAAAGTTAAATTAGTTATTTATTTCTAAATGTTATATAATTGTTAAGGTAATAATTAACTAAAAATCTTAATTACTTAAAATAGTTATTAATATTTTTTTATAATACTCTGCATTCCATTAATGTGAAGCCATTGAATTACATGAGTGACAAACTTATAACATCTTTAAGAAGTAGACAAGTAATCTATTATTGATTCACCTAAGTTAAACATAGCAACGGTCCAAATACAAATTTGATTTCAATATTAACCTCTGAAACTGTAAAGGGTTCTTCCCTGCCACTTAAGGACATAGACCACATTGATGGCGGTGACGGTGTTCCTCCTGTCGTGCTCGGTGTAGGTAACAACATCACGAATCACATTTTCCAAAAATATTTTGAGCACACCCCTTGTCTCTTCATAGATCATCCCACTAATACTCTTAACTTCGCCTCTCAGTAAAAGCCTCCGGATGGCAGGCTTGGTGATGCCCTGAATATTGTCTCTGACAACCGTACATTGCCATTTTTCTCCTCCCTTTCCTAAACCTTTGCCTCCCTTACCACGCCCAGACATGTTGACTAGAAGAAGAGAGATAATGAATGAATTAACTGGTCTTTATATGTTATTAACTAAATGCTCAATTATATAATTAATAAATTAAGAACTTATGTAGACTCATCATAGTTTCGAAGATGAGACGACCATTAGAAACATTTTGATGGGAGAAGATAGAAGTCGACGGAGTGTGAGGTTTTGTTTGTCATAGGATCAAAGACTACTTATATATAGTATTTTTGTGGTAATATTATGATAGTGATATACATAATGTTACATACATCTCTTTAATTTTTAGCTCGATAGATGGTGGAATATCACACACACATTTTATTTTTTGTGTTAGGAAATAAGGTCACTGGACCAAATTATAATCACCTAGATACCGATGGGAATGAGTAACATCGTGCCATTTGATGATGTAGAGGAGAGGATCGAGGTTTATTAGGCATTGCCGATAGATTTTGCACAAGAGCACATTCACGAGAGAAAGGTCTTGAAGGTTAGATATTCTATATGTGTAGTGATGTTGATGCCCAGTTGCTTGAACATTTGGGAAGTGGATAGTAGATAGGATCATGCCTATATATGATGTTTCTTACTTCATTTATTGCATCAGTAGTTATTCATGAGAAATAGTAGTAACATCATATTGGCTTTGTATGACACCCCGCATATTTTAACATCAGAGGTGGCCACTCCCTGCTACCAAACTAAACCTAGCATCAAAATTAAAATATAATTCTTAGCATGTGACAGAAATATGAGACATTAAAAAAAATTCCACAAGATATAATCCGAATTTCATCCAACAAATACAAACATCCATATTAGAAATTACATCACCATGTTAATTCCAAAATCAAACTCAAATGCAAAAGATAAATTAATACTTAAATGAATAATCCAACTACAACCCTAACTAAAAATAACAAACAATATGGAACCAAATGGCCCACCAAATTCATAAACAGCAGTCTCATAAATAAAAAAATGTGAAATAAAAAAGTTAAACTAATAGAGCAATAAAATAGAACTCTAGTTGCAATCCAAGAATCTCCAATCAGTCATATGCAGTTACTCTAATAACTATATTTGAAATGTTAGTCAATGCAATGGGTCAAAGCCCATTGCATGAATACCAGCTACTCCTCCCAATTAGGATCTGTGAATCCTGACATAAGCATCATGTGAAATAAAAATTACAGTAGAGTAGTTTAAACTAAACTACATAAGAACATGGGAATAAAGTAAAACAACGTCTACTACCCATATAAATAAGTCACCCCAATATTTAAGTCCAATTATGTGATTTTAATAGTGAATTAGAATAAGACATTTTATCTTAGTCAAATTAATTATTCTTATTAGTGTGACGCCACTATAGCTAGTGAACCTTTCTATTGATCCTGCACATAATTCTGGTGTGATTAAGTTTCAACACATCACACCTATTCCCCTCACTATAGCTAGTCATCCCAATTTCGTTAGTTCTGCTCATACTCGTGAGGTTCCATGCATGACACATCACTATAGCGATTTATCCAAACTATCATTAAACCTACACATACTTGTGATGCCAACCCAATTATCGCTAGTTGTGCGCATATTGACGACGCAATCAAATACCTTTGTCACTACAGCCAGTCTATCCCATTATATTTAGTCCTACAAATATTGGTGACGCCAAATTTATTTTGATACACATTTATTATCTTAGACATTAATTATTAATTCTAAATCAATTTCTCATTATTCACAATTAGCCCCTCCCATGATTCGGGTATCATAACCTAAAATCATCCCTAGTCTTATACTTAGAGATCACCAAACCATAAGCATTACCTGATCTATCACTTAGTAAGAATACCTGTAATACCCCGTATTTCTGCGTATTTAGAATTTAATTAATTGAATAATTAAAAAGGAAAATACGTCTTAATTTAAATTACGCGAGTAGAGTAATTTGAAGTTGAGTAATTAAAAAGGAAAATACATTTTAATTTAAATTACGTGAGTAGAGTAATTTAATGTGATACGTTTTAATTTAAATTACGTGAGTAGAGTAATTTGATGTGATGTAATAATAACTATGATTATTAAGTGATTAAATAATCATTATGGCTATTTGATATTAATCGAGAGTTGGATACTGATTCATATGACGATTAAAGTTTACTAAGTGTGAATAGTAAATATTGAAAGTTTATGTGTACAACATAACGATTATTATGGACGTACTTGAGTTTACCTCAACCGAGTGTCACACATAGACAAAATTGAGGGTCAGATGAGAAATATATTTTTAAGAGACTCAAATGATAATTTAGAGGACACAAGTGATTCCGAAAGGGTCGAATTAGTCAAAATGGTATACCCAGGGGTACTAGTCGAGTGTCGGGTCATTTTTGGGCTAAACCGGGACCATACGAGGGCATTTTGGTCTCTTAACATTTAAGGGTGAGGAGGCCTACGAATTTTAGACCCTAAGTCAGATTATAAGAGTTGGAGGCTAGGGTTAGAGAGAAGAAAAACACACCATAGCCATTAGAGAGAAAAGAGAAACAATTCCTAAGGTAAAAGAAAGAAGTGGAAAAGATTCAAAGGAGACTTTCACCACCAACTTGTTGGCAAGAAGGGTTGAAGGAGAAAGACCATCAATCACCAACAACAATCACGAAATCAGACTCTACTGAATAATAAGGCAAGTGGTTATTTGCAACATAAATTGAGTTATAATACCCATGTATAAGTTTGATGAAGAACATGACTTTTATGATTTTCTTGGAAAAAATGACTTGAATATGATACATGATTGATAGGGATTGCATGTAGAACGTTTTAGACCTCCAAATGATTTGATATCATAGGAGACTTGATGATTAATTCGAATTAAAAAAAAAATCTGGGTTTATGGATGAAAATATGGAAAGAATATATTTTTAGGGTTCTTGAATAATAGGAACATTTGAATTAATCTGGACTGAATTTGTAACAATTATGTTGTTTTAGATCGTTGGTAATAATCCCAGAGTATGTAAGAATGATTAGAAATCGTTAGTTAAAAGTTTGGTGAATTATCATGGGAGTTGGATAATAAAAAATGGAGTAACCTGCATGAAGAAGACGATCTGGGCATGTCACTTCTCGATCGATCGATCGACCCTTGAATGTTAATCGATCGAGCAGTCAATCGATTGACCATATTCCATCGATCGATCGATCCAGGGTGAATTTTAGAAAAATTTTGTGGAAATCTCTCTTCGATTACCATCACTTAATGGGAACCTTTGTGATGATATGTTACCTATGTAGGGACTTAGTAATTACCAGTAGGTGTACTGTAAGACTTCATTATAAATTAACAAGTGTGAAATTGGGAGAAATGAAACGAAGGAAAGTAGCCGATTGAGTCGTGCATCGGGGAATTTGGATTTTGAGTTACGGAATGAGTAAGGGTCGATTCCAGAAATATACAAGTAGGTTAGAGATAAATTAACTACTGAATTAAGGGAGGGGTAATTAGGACCCTAAGAGTTGTTTGAATACTCGAATAAATGCGATAGTGAAATAAACCGTGATTTAATAGGTACGATGAACATAAGGAAAACATATTTCGTACGGACATGATTTGATAGGTCGGGTGGGTACATACTAAATTGCATAAATTTTTGGGTTAAGATAATTATACCTAAATTAATTATGTTAGGGTCGATGTGATATTCCGAACTAACATAGAGTTATTATCTGTTTGGGGTCGATGAAAAATGTTGAACCAAACCTTAAAACCGGTGTCGCAATGAAAGAGTCCCGAACCAAAATATGTGTATATATAAATAGTTGGGGTCGATGGATCATTCCGAACCAACTCTCACTTGGGGTCGATGAATCATTCCGAACCAAGGGTCCTTTATGTGTGTTATAAGGACATATTAGTGATAACTAATATTTAGTACATGTTGTGTGATAGATGTATACCAGATGCATAATCTACTGACATGAGATAGTAGATAATAAAATGGATTGATAATATATTAGTAATAATTAAGTAGTGTGCCGTAATTATTATAAGTATAAGAATAACAAGAGATGAGTAAGTTGTTTAAGTTTATGATATATGAGATACGGACTATTAAAATATTGTGTGTATGTTATGAGGACTTAACGAGTAGATATGGGCAGTGGAGTATTCTAGCCTAGTTAACTTGGGTAGCACAACTAGGTGGACTAAGTACCAACATTAGGCGTGCACTATAGGAGAGAGGTGACGTAACTCAAAAGAGTGTGCGAAGTCTTAACTTGTGTAATCAATAACTCACAATTGTGATAACTGCTTACAAAATATTTTTAAATGTTTTGAGTACTAAGTCTTGCTATGTAAAATCTTTTCAAAAACCTTTTAGGTGCCCAACCACATGGACACCCAGCATGACTTCATTCCAGGGATTTGGGAGCTGCAGCACGTGTGAATGTTGTAGGGATTGTGTAGACGTTTCTCTTTCTCAGATCTAGTGTAGGATCTCAGTTTTAGTACTCTCAGTTTGGGACATGTTGTCCAATCTTTACAGTTGCAGTTATTCCGATTTTAGATTTTGAGTTAGTTATTTTTAGTCGTGGTTTTCGGCGAGACTTTATTTCATTCAGTTATTTATGATGATTGGTTTAGTACTGCTTAAATTATATTGTTTCGCATGAGTTGTTTATCTATTTAAGGAAGATAAAATTTGGCACTGGCTTAATTTCACTTAGGTGGTTAGTAACTAAAAAGCTTTCGACAGTGATGCTCAGAATGAACCATTTAAGAAACCTGTTTTAAATTAAATTAAGGCCTGATCACCCAAGGTTTAATTAGGCAGGGTGTCACAGATGGTATCAGAGCATCAGGTTCTAGTATCCATAGGATCTGTACGGATTACCATGTTTCAGCATAACGTCCGGTTGTATTGGAGCCCTACTATTAGGACTATTGATTCATTTTCCTCTTTTTTGGATATCGTGCATCTGCTCTTAAATTTTGTATAAATTGTGTACTTATACAATTTGATCTAATTTCAGATGCCATCGAGGAGACAGCGAATGGAGAGGGATTAAGCCAGGGATGAGGTGAGGGAGGCTCATCAGGAGCCACAGGTGCCGCTGCCACCGTCACCACCCCCACCCGAGTTGATTTCCACTACTCATGTTGCAGTGATAGTGGCTCAGGCAGTCGAGACAACGATGAGGGCCATGGAAGCCCATTTTTCTCTGCCCCAAGTACCACCTCCCATGGCACCAGTAGTTCAGGCTTCAGCAGGGCCATTTACTTAGCATCGAATCAGAGAGACATTTTAGAAAGGGAATCCACCTGAGTTTCAGGGTAGTACCGATGTAGTGGAGGCATGCAACTGGAAGAAAAATATCCAGCGCCACTTGCGCATGCTAGAGTGCACCGAGGTACAGAAACAAATGCTAGATACTTTTCGTCTGTCGCGAGCGGCCTTAGAGTGGTGGGAGTCAGTTACCACCGCCGAGGAAAGGGACGAAATGGCAATTTCTGAGTTTTGGGTGCGATTTGATCGCAAGTACTTTCCTCCAGCGGTAGAGTCACGGATGAGGAAGAAATTCAGTGAGTTGATTCAGGGTAATCACTCGGTTGATGATTATGAGGAGGAGTTCACCCGTTTGGCTAACTTTGTGCCAAACGAGGTGAGCGCTGAGGAGCGAAAGAAGTCAAAATTTATGGATGGCGTGGCCTGGAGAATCAGGCAGCATTTGATCGGTAATCCGGCGTTAGTAACTTACACAGATGTCGTCAATGTCGCTCTACTACACTGTTAGGATCATCGCTTTCATGCAAAGGGAAGCAAGAGAGGTGAGCCTAGCCAACCGGGCAAAGTGGATGGAAGTAGTGGCAGCAGCACACCGTAACTGCAAATAGTGGGTTCGCTAGGGCAGGATTCTCGGTAGGGGAACTCTGCCAAGAGGTTTAGGCATAGGAGGCATTGCTTTGATAGACAGGGCCAGCAGGGTCCCCAGCAGCCAGTTCCTCAGGGCCAAAAGGAACAATGGAACCAAGGAGGAGGACAACAAGGCCAAGGTCATAAGGGCCAACGTCAGGGCCAAGGACAGAGGTAGTTTCAGGGCCAGTGTTTCACATGTGTCCAGCAGGGTCACAACAGTAGGAATTGTCCACAGAAAGACAGGGCACATCAACAGGGTGCCCAACAAGGGCAGTAGGCTCCATTAGCCCCAGTAGCAGCACAGGCCCCGCTGCCAGGCCAGATGCACTATGGGCGTGTGTTCAACGTCCGTGATATTCTGTTCCAGCCAGCACCTCCAGCACCGCCGATAGTCACGGGTATGTTTCCTATCCATGGACTAGAGGGTAGTATTTTATTTGATACGGGGGTGACACATTCTTTTATTGCTACAAGATTTGCACGGGCAGTCGGCCTCTTAGAGACAGCCGACACTCATCTTATATGCGTGGAGTCACTGATAGGTAGTGGGTCCCTTATACACTCGATTTGTAAGGGGGTGGACATTATGGTCGAGAGATTGAGTCTAGCGGCAAACCTTCTAGTGCTGGATATGGAGGGTTATGATGTCATCCTAGGCATGGATTGGTTGGCGTGTTATAGGGCGATGGTAGATTGCTACGAGAGGACTATCGTATTTTCCATTCTGGGATCGGAGATGTTCCTAGTGGTGATGCCTCTCCCCGAAGGAGGATCGTGCACTCATTTATAATATATTGAGGAGTAGACCTCACGGGGGGTGGTCGTTTCTCTGGACTCAATCCCAGTCGTGAGGGATTTCGAGGACATCTTTCAGGAGATACCAGGGTTACCACCCAGTCGGGAGATAGAGTATCGACCTAGCACCGGGGACGAGACTGATTGCTAGAACACCATATCGCATGGCTCTTCTGGAGATGCGGGAGCTGAGAGAGCAGATTCAGCAACTCTTAGGACAGGGTTTCATTCGGCGGAGTACATCACCGTGGGGTGTGCCGATTTTATTTGTAAAGAAAAGGGATGGTTCACTTCGTTTGTGTGTAGATTACAGGGAGCTGAACAAGGTGACGATACGTAATAAGTATCTGTTACCTAGGATTGACGACTTATTTGATCAGTTGAGAGGGGCTACATACTTCTCAAAGATCGATTTGAGGTCAGGTTACCACCAATTGTGCATTCGAGAAGAGGATGTACCTAAGACCGCTTTCTTATCATGGTACGGTTCATACGAGTTCAAGGTAATGTCGTTTGGGCTCACTAATGCACCTGCAGTATTCTTGGATCTCATGAACAGAGTATTCAGGGAGTTTTTAGATCAGTTTGTGATTGTATTCATAGATGACATTCTAATTTACTCTCGCACGGAGGAGGAACACATCAAACATTTACGAATGGTTCTGCAGACATTACGGAACAATCAGTTGTACACAAAATTTGGGAAGTATGGATTTTAGCTTCAGGAGGTTCAGTTTCTTGACCACGTTGTATCCGACAGAGGCATCGCTGTTGATCCGAGTAAAGTATCGGCGATGAGGGAGTGGGGGTAGCCTACGACACCGATCGAAATTCGTAACTTTTTGGGGTTGGCTGGTTATTATCGTCGCTTCATCAAGGGGTTCTCAAAAATTGTCGGTCCTTTGACGAACTTAACTCGGAAGGGAGTTCCCTTCGTATGGAATGACTACTTTCAGTTAGCGTTTGATGAGCTAAAGGACAAGTTGACATCAGCACGCGTTCTTTCCCTGCCTAGGAGCGGAATGGAGTACCGAGTCTATACTGACGCATCCTTACAGGGGCTTGGGGGGGTGTTACAGCAGGAAGAGAGGGCTATAGCTTATGCATCCCGAAAGATAAAGCCACATGAGAAGAAATACCCCACCCACGACCTCGAGTTGGCAGCGGTCATTTTTGCATTGAGGATATGGACACACTATCTTCTGGGTGAGCAGTTTACTCTATTCACGGATCATAAGTCACTTCAGTATCTCTTCACACAGAAGGATATAAACATGAGGTAGAGGAAGTGGCTTGAATTCATGAAGGACTTCCAGTTTGATATACAATATCATCCTGGTAAGGTTAACGTGGTGGCAGATACGTTAAGCCGAAGACCTACCAGAGAGTTGGCAGGAATTTGGAAGGAGAAGTGGAGCAAACTTCAATACGAGGATGAGACAGCTAGAGCACACATGGCTGTTTTAGCTATCACTCCCTAGAGTGTTATGTTGGTAGTGAGGGCACAGGCCGAGGACCCATTTTGTCAGGACAGAGTACGACAGTTACTGGCCAAGGGGGTAGAGTCCTACTCCATCAGCTCAGAGGGTGGACTGTGATTTAATGGGAGACTGATAGTACCCGAGGATGATGATTTGAGGCATACCGTAATGACGGAATTGCACGGGTCAAAGTTTTTGGTACATCCAGGTGGGGATAAAATGTACCAGGATATGTGACGACTATATTGGTGGTCAGGTATGAAACGAGACATTGCAGAGTTTATCTCAAGGTGTGTTACATGTTAGCTCATGAAAGTTGACCATCAGACACCTTCAGGGATGCTACAGCCACTGGAGATTCCCGTGTGGAAGTGGGAGAGTATCTCGATGGATTATATTACTGGGTTACCAATGTCGCAAAAGGGTCACGATTGCATATGGGTGATAGTGGATCGGCTGACTAAGGTAGCTCATTTCTTATCGGTTCATACGGATTATGATACGATGCGGTATGCACAATTATTCATTTCGTAAATCGTCAAGGTGCACGGAGTTCCTTTTAATATTGTGTCTGACAGAAACAAAATATTTGTGTCACATTTCTGGCAGAGATTTTAGGAGGCCATGGGCACCGACTTGCGATTGAGTACAACGTATCACCCGCAGACAGACGGTCAGACTGAAACGATAAACCAGATGCTGGAGGATATGTTGAGGATGTGTATCCTAGATTTTGGGGGAGGATGGGATCAATACCTTCCATTGGTAGAGTTTGCGTATATCAACTATTACCAATTCACTATCGGTTTGGCTCCATTTGAGTCACTTTATGGGAGGCCTTGTCGTTCGCCTGCCTGTTGGTTAGAGGTGGGGGATAACAAGCTATTGGGATCAGAGATGATACAGAAGACTTCTTCCAAAATAGATTTGATTCGAGGACGTATTCGAATAGCTCAAGATAGGCAGAAGAGTTATGCTGACGCCGGTAGGAGACACGTGGAGCTAGATGTGGGCGACCAGGTGTTGATTCGGGTATCTCCTATGAAAGGGATTATAAGGTTCGGCAAGAAGGGGAAGTTAGCACCGAGATATGTGGCACTGTTTCCTATTATTAAAAAGGTGGGACCGATAGCTTACAGATTAGGACTCCCCGAGCATCTTCAGTGAATACACGATGTGTTCCATGTGGCGTCACTGAAGAAATACAAGAGGAGCGAGAGGGCCTTCTGGCATATTCCACTTGAGGAGATTGACTTGCAGCCAGATGTCTCGTATGAGGAGAGACCTGTGGCTATTCTGGATTTTAGTGACCGTAAACTACGATCCAAGGTGGTACCCTTAGTGCGATTACAGTGGGGACATCACAATATTGAGGAGTCTACTTGGGAGCGGGAGGAGGATATGCGAGAGCAATATCCAGAGTTATTCATCGCAGGTATTTTTCCTAATTTCGAGGAAGAAATTCCTTTGTAAGGAGGGAAGTATGTAATACCCCATATTTCTGCGTATTTAAAATTTAATTAATTGAGTTAATTGAATAATTAAAAAGGAAAATACGTCTCAATTTAAATTACGTGAGTAGAGTAATTTGATGTTGAGTAATTAAATAGGAAAATACATTTTAATTTAAATTACATGAGTAGAGTAATTTATTGTGGAACGTTTTAATTTAAATTACGTGAGTAGATTAATTTGATGTAATGTAATAATAATTATGATTATTAAGAGATTAAATAATCATTATGGCTATTAGATATTAATCGAGAGTTGGATACTGATTCATATGACGATTAAAGTTTACTTAGTGTAAATAGTAAATATTGAAATTTTATGTGTACAGCATAACGATTGTTATTGACGTACTTGAGTTTACCTCAACTGAGTGTCACGCATAGACAAAATTGAGGGTGAGATAAGAAACATATTTTTAAGAGACTCAAATGATAATTTAGAGGCCACAGGTGATTCCGAAAGGATCGAATTAGTCATAATAGTGTACCCGGAGGTACTAGTCGAGTGCCGGGTCATTTTTGGGCTAAACCGGACCATACGAGGGAATTTTGGTCTCTTAACACTTACGGGTGAGGAGACCTATGAATTTTAGAACCCTAAGTCAGATTATAAGAGTTGGAGGCTAGGGTTAGAGAGAAGAAAAACACACCATAGCCATTAGAGAGAAGAGAGAAACAATTCCTAAGGCAAAAGAAAGAAGTGGGAAGGATTCAAAGGAGACTTTCACCACCAACTTGTTGGGAAGAAGGATTGAAGGAGAAAGACCATCAATCACCAACAACAATCACAAAATCAGACTCTACTTAACAATAAGGCAAGTGGTTATTTGCAACATAAATTGAGTTATAATACCCATGTATAAGTTTTATGAAGAACGTGACTTTTATGATTTTCTTGGAAACAAAGACTGGAATATGATACATGATTGATAGGGATTGCATGTAGAACATTTTAAACCTCCAAATGATTTGATATCATAGGAGACTTGATGATTAATTCAAATTAAAAAAAATCTGGGTTTATGGATGAAAATATGAAAAGAATATATTTTTAGGGTTCTTAAATAATAGGAAGATTTGAATTAATCTGGACTGAATTTATAACAATTATGTTGTTTTAGATCGTTGGTAATCATCCCAGGGTATGTAGCAATGATTAGAAATCGTTAGTTACAAGTTTGGTGAATTAATATGGGAGTTGGATAATCAAAAATGGTGTAACCTGCATGAAGAAGACGATCTGGGCATGTCACTTCTCGATCGATCGATCGACCCTTGAATGTCGATCGATCGAGCAGTCGATCGATCGACCATATTCCATCGATCGATCTAGGCTGAATTTTAGAAAAAATTTGTGGAAATCTCTCTTCGATTATCGTCACTTAATGGGAACCTTAGTGATGATATGTTACCTATGTAGGGACTTACTAATTACCAGTAGGTGTACTGTAAGACTTCATTATAAATTATTGAGTGTGAAATTGGGAGAAATGAAATGAAGGGAAGTAGCCGATTGAGTCGTGCATCAGGAATTTGGGAATTGAATTACGGAACGAGTAAGGGTCGATTCCAGAAATATACCAGTAGGTTAGAGATAGATTAACTATTGAATTAAGGGAAGGGTAACTAGGACCCAAAGAGTTGTTTGAATACTCGAATAAATGCGATGGTGAAATAAATCGTGATTTAATAGGTACGATGAATATAAGGAACACATATTTCGTACGGACATGATTTGATAGGTCGGGTGGGTACCTACTAAATTGCATGAATTTTTGGGTTAAGATAATTATACCTAAATTAATTATGTTAGGGTCGATGAGATATTCCGAACTAACATAGAGTTACTATCTGTTTGGGGTCGATGAAAAATGTTAAACCAAACCTTAAAACTGGTGTCGCGATGAAAGAGTCCCGAACCAGAATATGTGTATATATAAATAGTTGGGGTCGATGGATCATTCCGAACCAACTCTCACTTGGGGTGGATGAATCATTCCGAACCAAGGGTCCTTTATGTGTGTTATAAGTACATATTAGTGATAACTAATATTTAGTACATGTTGTGTGATAGATGTATACCAGATGCATAATCTAGTGACATGAGATAGTAGATAATAAAATGGATATATAATATCTTAGTAATAATTAACTAGTGTGACTTAATTATTATAAGTATAAGAATAACAAGAGATGAGTAAGTTATCTAAGTTTATAATATATGAGATACGGACTATTAAAATACTGCGTGTATGTTATGGGGACTTAACGAGTAGATACGGGTAGTGGAGTATTCTAGCCTAGTTAACTTGGGTAGCACAACTAGATGGACTAAGTGCCAACGTTAGGCGTGCACTATAGGAGAGAGGTGAGGTAACTCAAAATAGTGTCCGAAGTCTTAACATGTGCAATCAATAACTCATAATTGTGATAACTGCTTACAAAATATTTTTAAAAGTTTTGAGTACTAACTCTTGCTATGTAAAATCTTTTCAAAAACCTTTTAGGTGCCTAGGCACAGGGACACCCAGCATGACTTCTTTCCAGGGATTTGGGAGCTGCAGCACGTGTGGATGTTGCAGGAATTGTGTAGACGTTTCTCTTTTTCAGATCTAGTGTAGGATCTCAGTTTTAGTATTCTTAGTTTGGGACATGTTGTCCAATCTTTACAGTTGTAGTTATTCTAATTTTAGATTTTGAGTTAGTTATTTTTAGCCATGGTTTTTGGCGAGACTTTATTTCATTCAGTTATTTATGATGATTGGTTTAGTACTGCTTAAATTGTATTGTTCTCCATGAGTTGTTTATCTGTTTAAGGAAGATAAAATTTGGCACTAGCTTAATTTCACTTAGGTGGTTAGTAACTAAAAAGCTTTCGACAGTGATGATAAGAATTAACCATTTAAGAAACTTATTTTAAATTAAATTAAGGCTTGATCATCAAAGGTTTAATTAGGCGGTGTGTCACAATACCTACTAAAAATTTCCACCTAGTCTCGTACCTAGGCTAAAGTAATAGCGTAACAGAGTACTACCTATTCCCACCCAGAAAATACCCAATCTTATAATCATAAACTCACTAGTTTCCTACTTAGAAAGTTTCAACAATAACTAACTCTACCTACTGGTCCCATTCCTAGTAAGCAACCTATAAAACAATTGAAAGTAAAACTACTTTAAAAAATCCCAATATTCCCGCGGTGTCGAAATATTAACACAAACAATCTCCACGTAAATTATATTTTACTTTAACACTATAATTCTCCATGAAATCCTACGATTTCAATTCCAGACAAATTACATGTGATAACCAAATTCTACCAAATAGTTACACAAGTTGTCCAATTCTATAATTTTGATACGAGTGACATTTTAAAATTTTCACATATAATCCAAACCAAATACGCGTAATAACAGTACTACACAATAATAAATTCGTTCTACAACGTACACATTTAATATCTTAATTTTAAGAGTCGAAATATTATTTCAAGTTCATATTTTAATTCTAACATAGAAATCATCCCACAAATCTACCATAACCCAACCCATTAATCTAATCACATTTTTAGTTTGAATAAAAACTGTCCCGAATTTTCTTTCGCTTTCCCTAATTAATCTTTCTATTTTTTTAAGAAAATATCATTATTAAGGTTTAGGAAACATTTAAAACACAAAAAACTTAAGGGTAATAATATAAGTATTCATGTATGATAAGAACTCAACTGAAAAATCAAATTACACAATTGCGACCTTCTCCTGAAAATAATAAATCTCGTTATTGGTTATTCATGAGAAAACTTGATTTGAATCTTCAAAACTTAAGTTTAAACTTATTTTTAATGGGATTTAGGGTTTGTCGAACAGAGAAAAGAAAACTTGGGAGGCCAATGCTTTTTTATATGATCTAAACGTGTTGAAAATGGTCTAAATCTGAGCCTTTTTAATTCAGGAAAACAAAAGAGTTTGAAACCAAAACAATCATCTATAAATAAGCAAAATCGCCAAATCTTCATCGGACTAAATCGATTCCTCAAGGACCGAATCGATTCCCACTAGGCAATCTGTTCCATTTAATTGTGACACTCCATGTATTTTAACATTTAATCTAGCAATTCCCCGCTACCAAACTACGTCAGGCATCAAAATTAAAATACCATTCTTAGCATGTGACAGAAATATGAGACACTAAAAGCTTTTTCCACAAGATATAATCCGAATTTAATCCAATGAAGATAAAAACACCCGAGAAATTCCATCACCATGCTAACTCCAAAATAAAACTCAACTCCATAAGATAGATTAATTCTTAAATGAATAATCCAACTATAACCCCAATGAAAACCCATAAACAACTTTAGAACCTAATAGCTCATCAACTCCATAAACAACTGTCTCATAAATAAAATGATGAAATGGAAAATCTAAAATAATAAAATAATAAATTAGAACTCCAATTACACTCCAAAAATCTCCAGTTAATCCTATGCAGCTACTCCAACAACTATACCTAAAATGTTAGTCAATGCAATGGGTTAAAGCCCACTATATGAATACTAGCTATTGTTCCTAATTAGGATCCATGAATCCAGACATAAGCATCAAACGAAATAAATATTATGACAAAGTATTTTAAATTAAATGATATAAGAATGTGCGAATAATGTAAAACATACGCACATAACTAAGACACTCCATTATTCAAGTCCAATTATGTGATTCAACCGTGAATTAGAATTAAACCTTTTATCTTACTCAAATTAATTATTCTTATTAGTGTTACACCATTATACTCAATCAACCTTTTTATTAGTCCCACACATACTCCTGGCACGCTTAAGTTTCAAAACATCACACCCATTCCCGTCACTATAGCTAGTCAGCCTAATTTAGTTAGCTCTATACACACTCGTGAGGTTTCATTCATGACACGTCACGATAGCAAGTAAGCCCAATTATTATTAGCCTCACATATACTCTTGATGACAACACTCACCCACGTCGCTATATCCATCCAACCCAATTATTGTTTGTTCTGAACATATTGGCGATGCAAATAAACAACCACGTCTCTATAGCCAACCGACCCAATTATCCTCAGTTTGTCACATATTAGTGACACCAAATTTATTTTAATAACCATTTATTGTCTTAGGCATTAATTATAAATTGTAAATTAAATTCTCTTTATTCACAATTAGCCCCACCCGCAATTCAGGTATCAAAACCTAAAATCATCCTTAGTCTTATACCTAGAGATCACTAAACCATAAGTATTACCGAGTCAATCACCTAGGAAGAATACTTTTGTAACACCCTGTATTTTTTAGTATTTAAAATTGAATTAATTTGGATAATCTTAAATTACATGTGCAACGTAATTTAATGGAATTAAATGTTATGTGTGGACTAAAATATTAATCGGAAAGAGAATTGTTAATGTTTACTGAATATGATTACTAAGTGAATTGTAAATAATTATTTTTACATTATAGCGAATGACAGTGACGTGATGGTGTTATATCTCAATCCGGTGTCGGGTGTAGACTATACGAGGTAGAGATAAAAAATTATTTTAGAGTGACTCGAATGGTGATTTTAAGGTCACGATTGATTCTGAAATGATAGAAATAATTGAAATAGTGTACCCAAGGGTAGTTTTGGGTCCCGAGGTGATTTTAGACCAAACTGGCACCACGAGAGGGCATTTCAGTCATTCAGGAGTTTGTGGTAGAGAGAACTCCAAAAATTGAAGTAGTATATCAGCCTATGGGAGTGTGGGGTTAGGGTTATAACAATTTGGAGAGAGGATAGGCCATAAGAGAGAAAGAGGAGAAGGAACCTAATCTTTGTCACACATTTTCTCTTCACCAAAGTTATCGAAATTCTGATCGGAATGGAAGGAAGGCATCCCCATCGCATTTAAAATGAAATCAGACCTTCTACTGATAAGGCAAGTGTTTATTTTTCATGATTTTATGAGTTATAATACCCATGTAGTGTAGGGTTTTTGATTTAATGAAAATTGATGATGTTCTTAGGGGTTTGATGAATATAACTCATAATTTTGGATGATTATGCGTGAAGAATGCTTAAAATGATTTTTTTGCAAATATTGACATTTAATAATTTCTTGGATATATTTAATTGAGATTTGATATGTTATACACACATAAAAAAATCTTAGTTATGTTGTTTGTGAGTTTGGAAAAGATCCATGAAGGTCTGGCATGTTAAACATGGAGGAAACCACAAATGGGACAAAGTTGTCAAACCTAGGTTCGATCGATTGACCCATGAATGTCGATCGGTCGACTGATCAAATCCTTCGATTGATCGACTTCTGCTGAAATTGGGGACTTGGTTTAATTGCAAACTTTTATTTACCCCGATTTCCCTAGAATCTTAGTAATGTTCTTTTAACTATTTATGGACTTAGGGAATGTCCGTAAACACATTGTTGAGGCCGACTTAGTCTTAATGAGCGAAAGATTTGAGATTTAAACCGACGAGAGTCCACTGACTGTGTCACGTATCAGAAAATTATAAATCGGGCTACGGGAAGGGTAAATGGTAATGTATGACAAATACCACTAGGGCAGAGATGTATTAACTACTGATATTAGTTAAGGGGTAACTAGGACCCTTTGGGTAGCAAGTGATACTCGGGATTTTATGAAAATGGGTTATAATTAGTACGTTGAGTATTCGAGAATTATATAATACGTACGGATTTATATGTGGTGGGTTGTGTGTATACTAACTAAATAAAATGTGTATATAGGTTGTGTAAATGAGTATTGTTATGATTTGATTATGTGTGTGAACATACCAACGCTGCCTTCTATCCGGAGGTTTCCATTCAGAGGGCGATCCCATCTTGACGATTCCAGTGAGGTCTGTATGTGTGCCCCAGAGCATGGAACTTAGGGTAGATTACTATGTGTTGTGTATTAGCGGGATTGGCATATCATTTGGGTAAGCTATGTATGTGCGTATCCCAAAGGCTTTGAACCATGTTAGCCTCATTTTGGGTTCGAGGAGACATGCCGAACCAACAGTCCTTGATTTAGTACGAGAGGTACATAGACTTGATAGCAGAGTATGCCAGCATCACGAGGGGCTATTCCGAGGATGCTATAGTTGTATATATTATATGTGTGTTAAATATATACAAGTGCGACATATATACTTATGTGTGATAGTAGAACTGATAGATTATGTATATCTAAAAGTAAGATAAGTGGAGAAACTTAAATAAATGACTCAATAATAATATGTGGATAATATATATTATTAATATTGTGGTAGTATGTCGTATGGGTAGTACAAGAGAGCTATATATAATGATGTTATAGAGACGCATTATCTAGTTGGGTTAGGTAGCATAGCTAGATAGGGTATGTTAGGCGTGAACATTAGTTGAGAGGCGAGTATCTCAAGGGAGTGTACGATAAACTACCATGTGTATCTGATAACATATTTAAACTATGATTTAAACCCTTGGAAAATATTTTCAAACTATTTTTCTTGGGCTTTGACCTATGTTAAAATATTTTCAAAACCTTTTCGATGCCCAGCCACAGGGACGCCAAGCTTGATGATTCCATCCAGGGATGCGTAGTTGTAGCACTTGTGGAGGCTTGTAGGGGTTGCTTTAGACGCTTCAGCCTAATCATTTCTAAATAGGAGATCTCTTAGTATTTCATTTGGGCAAGTTGCCCCCTCAGACTTTTTAGTTTTAAGTTTATTCATCATACTTTATTGAGATTCAGTTTTATTTATTCTAGATTGTAGTTGGATTATTTGTTTTAGGAACCAATGGTTTATTCGATCTTATTTATTTATTTTTATATCTGTCATGTGATTGTTAGGACTATTATTGTGTGGATGGTTTGGTTAATTTAATATATTTCCGCATGTTGTTATTATAATAAAAAAAATAAAATCTGACACTCACTAAATTTGACATAGGTGATTAGTAATTAAAATATTTTTAATAGTGATGCTAATAATGAACCAAGTGATATCCCTAGTTATTTTGATAAAGGACGGATCACCCGTGATTAAAATAGGGGGGGTGTCACAACCTACTATAAATCACCACCTTGTCTCACACCTAGGCTAAAGAAATAACGTAGCGGAATACTACCTAGTCCCACCCAGAAAATACGCAACCATATAAGCATACACTCACTAGTTCCATACCTAGAAAGTTTCAACAATATCTAAGTCTTCCCACCAGTCCCATTCCTAGCAAGCAACCTATAAAACAAGTGAAAGTACAACTACTTCAAAAAATCCCAACGTTCCCCCGACGTCGAAATATTAACACGAACAATCTCCACGTAAATTATATTTCACTTTAACACTATAATTCTCCATTAAATCCAACAATTTCAATTCCATTCAAATTACATCCATTTAATTATGTGATGACCAAATTTTACCAAATAGTTACACAATTTGTCCAATTCCATAATTCTATTACGAATGATATTTTAACAATTCAACACACAAACCAAATCAAATATGCATAATAACAATCCTACATAACGATAAATTTGTTCTAAAACATACACATTTAATATCGTAATTCTACGAGTCGAAACATTATTCCTAGTTCATATTGTAATTCTAACATGTAAATCGTCCCACAAATCTACCGTAACCCAAACTACTAATCTAAGGATGAGATTGTTTCCACTCTGAAATCATATTTTTAGATTGAGTAAAAATAGTCCCAAATGTACTTTAACTTTCCCTAATTAATATTCCTAATTATTTTTAAGAAAATATGATTATTAAGGTTTAGGAAAAATTAAATCACACAACACTTAATGGAATGAATAAAAGTATTGATACTTGATAAGAAGTCACCTCGAAAATCTGATTACACGGTTATGATCCTCTCATGAAAATAGTAAAGACTTGCTCTTGTGAAAACTTGATTTGAATCTTCAAAACTAGCATTGAAACTTATTTTTAGGGTTTATGCTTTGTAGAAGAGAGAAAAGAAAACTTGGGAGGCTATCGCCTTTTGATATGATTAAACAGTGTTGGAAAAAGTCTAAACCTGAGCCTTTATAATATAGGAAAACAAAATAGTTTGAAACCAACACAAACACTTAAAAATAAGAAAATTTATTAAATTTTCCCCAAACTGAATCGATTCCCCTCTAGGGCCAAATAGATTCCCCCTGGAGAATCTATCCCCCCCCCCCCCCCCTTCCGCCAATAGATAAGAAAAGTTGATAAAATCTGATTTTTTTTCCTTATTTCGAATCTGATCAAAACATTATTTCTTATATATCAAACCCAACATTTTTAAATACTAAAAATAATTAAATCCTTTCGATGTTTTATTTAAAAAAAGATACTTATGGTTCAAAATCATGGGGTATGACACTTGGTTTCTTGTTTTGATAATCATCATTATATATCAATGGAAGCGATTCAATTTGGGCATCGTGTTAGCCCACATGTATTCATGAATGGACGTTGTTTTCTTTAAAGAATTTTAAGAGCGGAACAATACTTACATAAAGGCCCATAAGTATAATTTCTAGTCAATTATTCTTATGTAGTTTTTGTAATCCCCCATATTTTTATTGTTAATATTATTTTGGGATTAAAAAAATATACCATTAATAATAGAACATAGGGCAAGCGGACCGATCAAGAGGACGACCTATACCAAATCTGGCAAGATAAGGACAACGAGAGTCCTTGATAAAATTGAAGAGTAACTACATTAAGAAGCATTATTTTATTATAATTCAAACCAAACGAGGATAGGACTTGTCCAATTTTAACCCCTAACTCTATATAATGGGGAAACTCGCCATTATGAAGGGGGGGCTCAGAGGCTAGGGAAACACTCTTATGTTAATTATCTTAAGTTTATAGTGAAACACTATTGAAGCCCCATAGACGTAGCCATAAAATATCAAACCACATAAATTTTTGTCTCTCCCACATTTATTTTTATACTATCATCACGGTTGTTAAGCACCCCCCTTCGGGTGAATTTTTTTACCACACAATTGGTGTCATCTGTGGAAAATGACATGAAAAGTCTTTCCTCTGCAAGAGAAAGTACAAGAATTACTATACTGAACTAAGGTTGAAAAAGTAGGTCATTCATAATCGATGAAACCATACTCTATATGGAAATAATGTCCATATTCCATTAAGCTAAGCTTTCATTCTTTTTATATATTATATGTACATGTTCATTTATGCAGAGCGTCAATTATATTTGTGTGCGTTACCTTGTTCATACCCATAAAATGAATCAATTTCATGCAATATAATGTTTCATGAACATTGTTATCTATTTTATTCATATAAAAATAAGTGTAACATAGCTAAATTTTGAGAAGTTTGATGACAAGAGGTCTCGGATGAGTCCTAGTGTCCCCTGATTCTCATCCTTATTTTTTGGAGTAGCATAATCATTTTTGTCTCATCCTGATTTTCATCCTTGTTTTTAGGAGATATGCAACAAAACTTTAAATATTCTCTTTCCTCATGAGAGTTTTTCTAGATGGAGGATTTCTGTAAGCCATGACTCATGAATTGGGGTCTATTTGGCATAAGACTTCTGAATTCTTGTTAGATTGTAAAAACACATATGTTCAAAGAAAAAGTATTTTGGAAAAAGCACTAGGTGAAATCGAAGTAATTATAGAGACTCTGTTAAGAATCACGATTACATAGGAAATCTAGACATGGAGTCTCTACGAACCCCTCGGATTCATGCAGCAGTCGATAAGAGATTTTGTTCAGTGATTTCTATTTGAGATGATGTTTTCTACTACCCCTCATATTCCCTATCCGACTACAGTAGTCGTGATTCCTTTAGAGATCACTACCTCTACAAACCAATATTTTTTTAAAAATCATCTTGCGGCAAAAAATTAATTAGACAAGAAAGTCGCTGAACCACTATTTCTGGTCAGCAATAGCTAAGTGAAGAGGAGCTTGGATCAGTAAAGATCACGAACATAAATGAAATATTATTGTGGAATCAAAGATTTTTCTCGGGATGGAGTTTTGCCCCTAAGATTCTTTCTTCAACCACGATGGTCGTGATGCCATCAGATATCTCTACCTTGTTGAAATAACATTTTAATACATCATCTCAAATGAACACATTTTTACATAGAGATTCTTTAAGTCTTCAAGTGAGAATTTCCAAAGTTCCATAGTAAGAATAATAGTTAAAGGAAGAAGAAGGTCGTCGGATCAACCTTGTTGGTCGGCGACCTCTATATGGACGAGAAGTATTCAACAACATCTATGTCGAGTTTATTTTTCCCCAAACTCAGTGCGTGTTCTCTCAATTGATAATATGAGATACATGGGTTTTAAAGAACTTAACTTTAGTGAGAGAAACCTCTAGTGTGAGGTCCAAACCCTAATGGGTGCTCAGGCACATTTATTATGCATTATTCAGTTATCTCTATCATGATTTTCATTTGTCCACAAAGGATGGACGTGTACATTCTATTTTGATTCCCATCACTTTGATATCATAATTTTATTATCTCAACTTAGACACAAATGATAGTCCGTAATGGCACTTATTATTCAGTTTTATTAGAGAATTTTTTCCCGAATAAATGGTCGAGCAAGTCAGTCAATAATTTGGCCACTTTAATTTGAATATTGTCATTTAGCCACAACACTTTAGACCCAAAAAATGGTTGGGCGAGATTATTTTTTATAACCAACAGATGCTTGGATATTGATAATTTTCAAATTCATTATTGATTGTTCGACTTTGTAATTCTTAACCTGATGGATGGTCAGGCATATTTAGGATTTAGCCTGATAGATGGTCAAAAAAATATTTATTGTCTTATATTTCCATATTAATCTTGAAGGACGATCGCCACAATATCTTCCATAAAATTTGCAATTTATCTCAATGGATGGTTGGTTAGGATAATTTTTATTTATATTAAGTCTTGGCATATGGTCGGTGTGGTCAAGTGTTAATCGACATAGTATTTACAAGTGTCTTTCGTACCTAATGGATGATTTGGAAATTTATTTATTTATCTCTAACTATGCAGGACCATTCATAACATTTATTTGGTCCTTTAATTTTTTTCCTCGATGGATGCTCGGGCATCATCTTAATTTCTTGGAAATCTTATTAATGATCCAAACCATGGTCAGTAATTATATTAGTTCTCTGGAGTTCTTATTAGCTTCGATGGATGGTCGACACAATATATGTAATATGATTATTGCAATTTATCCCCAACGAATGGTTGGCCAACATAATTTTTATTTCATTCAACCTCGATTATTAATTGCATGGTCATTCATTACTCAGCATTATATTTATTGTTTCAGTTCAGTTAAGATAATCGAAGATGTATTAGTTATTTAACCTCATTTATTAAGCCTCAATGGATGGTTGGGCGAGATAATTCTTATTTATATCCTGCTCAACGGATGATCGGCACGAAACTTTTCATTACATTAAACCCCGATCGATGGTTGGGCGTACTTATTATTTGATCTTGTCTCAATTATTCCAAATAATTGACATTATATTTTATTGTAACAAGACCTCGATGAATGATCAGGCATCATCATTATTTGGTATTCTTATCTTGGCCCTGATGGATGGTGACGTATGATGATTATTGAATCTTCTCATTTCAGCAGCCGACGAATGGTCGACATGACATGTAACAAAATCCTAAAGGATGGTCAAGCGTTATCATTATTTATACATGTATTTACATCCCCGATTGAGGGCTCCATGGCAATGTTGAAATGTGAGCAAACTGACCACAACGCTAGTCAAGCAAGAGAGAAAATTAGACATCAAGTTAAAAAAAACATAAGATTGGTTTTCCCGTGATGATTAGGTCTATAAACTCCTGACTGATAACAAGCACCCGAGCAAGCCTCGGAACATGATTTCTCAAAGTCTTATGGTCGGCCTCTTTAATTGGACCATATAAAATCCTAACACAAAGATATTCCCTATACAGGTGAACACTCGAGAAAGCCTCGATGCATGAGTGCTTATTGGCCTGTAGTTGGCCTATATAATTGGACCATGGAAAACCCTAATACATAGGGATTCCCTAGAATATGTGAATCAAGAAATCCTTGGTACATGAGTGATTAATGGTCTGTGGTAGGCCTTGCGAATTAGACAATGAAAAAAATCCTAATACAAGAAGATTCCCTATACTAGGTGCACATTCAAGAAATCATTAGTGCATGAGTGATTTATGTCCTGTGGTCGGCCTCTCGAATTGGAAAATGAAAAAATCCTAATATAAGGAGATTCCTTAGACTGGGTGCATTCCTAAGAAAGCCTCGATGCATGAGTGCTTAATGGCCCATGGTCGGCCTCTCCAATTAAACGATGGAAAAATCCTAATACAAGGAGATTTTCTAGACTAGGTGCATGACCGAGAAACACTCAGCGCGTAAGTGCTTAATGGCATGTGATCGGCCTCTCCAACTGGATTGTACAATAATACAGAAGAATGAACTACAATCGACCTGATCCTATGAGGGTATATAGGCAGCTCGACACACTCGAGTCTAGTTTATATATCGATTGAATATCTATAAACACAAGTAGAGGATTCTCCAAAGAACTTAAAAAAACAAGAGGATCAACCAAAGAATATTTAAAAGTTGAATGACAATTCAAAGTATAGCAGTCTAGTTCACATTCACGACTATACATGTTTAAAGAGAATTAGGACCAACTTCCAGCTCATCTAAGATTCAACTTAGCTTAACTGAGACCTAAGGGGCTATTGTGGGGGTAAAAAAAATACCATTAATAATAGTGTCATGCGAGGAAAATTTCTCGATCAAGATGATGACCCACATCCAATCTTGCAAGATAAGAACGATTAGAGTCCTTAATAAAATAAAATAGTAACTACATCAAGAAGCACTATTTTATTATAACTCAAACTATACGAGGATAGAACTTATCAAATTTTAACCCCTAACCCTACATAAAAGGGAGATCCCTCATTGTGAAAATGGGGCACAAGGGCTACAGATACACTCTCATGTAAATTATCACAAGTTTATAGTGAAACATTATTAATGCCCTGTGGACTTAGGCCACCAAGGGTCGAACCATGTAAATATTTGTCTCTCTCTAATTTATCTTTATACTTCATCATGATTATTGGGCACCCCCTTTCGGGTGAATTTTTTTACCACACAATTATTGATTATTAAATATGGATCATTATTACATGTGTGTATAGTAGTAGCGTGTGCATAATAAATATGTGAATTATTGTTACAATTACATGGAATACTATTCTTGTGATATTTATACTGCATGTTACTAATTAATTTACTACGGAGAAATTAAATTATATGTATACGACTCCTATGTAAATATTAATGATGTGATTTTTTTATTATTTTGCAAGTTAGTATCTTTAGGTTGGGCCCTGTAGCGATACAAAGGCTCGGATTGGTGTTTTTATTGTACCAAATTGAGCTTCAAGGGCAGATCCCCCCTTGTGATAAGTTTTAAGAGTGTATGGGTAGTATTTTGGAATTATCTATATGTCAAAAGATAGTCCCATAGGAGACCTATGTGATTAAGGGTAAATAGTTATTTATAAACCACATTAATCACTTACCTTAAACACTAACAAAAATCCTAGGAAACATAGAGCTTTCGGAAAAAATCAAAGAAACGACTTTGGGGGGAACAACTAGAGTATTACTTTGAATAAGAATTCAAGGGACTACATATTCTTCCCTCAAGAAAGAAATAACTTGATTTACCATCGTATTTCATATTAACTTATTTATGATTGATTGTTTTTATCAATAAATTGGGATTAGACACATGTTAGGTTGAGATCTTATCCATAAATGTGTAGTAGCTTGGTTTAGATGCTAGAGGTTGATTAAAACTTTTTAATTTTGTTATAGGAATGATTTAATATCTTAAATCACATGTTTAGGAAAAGACTTTAATGAATTGAATTTTTTTAATGACTAAACATATAATTGACATAAACCTACATAAAATGTATGGGCATACCAGATATGTGCATTCGTGGGAATTTAATGGGATTATTTCGCGAGACCATGGACTACAATCATGGCTAGTGACGTTGGTTGTGTATAGGTTTAAACCCTGATTCTACGTTAAGTTGGTTAACCGTCTCGCAAGTGGGATATTCATGAGACTTGATCTATCATGCAAATCCTTTTATGTGATAACGCGATGGTGTGATTTCATAGTGATTTCCCTTTTTTGTTTTTTATGGTTATTCTACAATTCGTTAGGGTACGGACTCCTATGGATTGACCTAATAGAGGCTCGGAATAGGTCCCAGAATGTTGAACACTTCTAGTAATGTGGTACATATGTGTAACTAGTCCAGTGATGGACATATTCATAAGTGAATTTGGTTTGTTCTACTAACATAAGTGTGGCATGTTACGTAGCGTATTATGAGGAAGTATATGGGTACCACGTATGATTACTACTGTGGGTGCATAGTTAAAGTATATTACTATATGGTATCCTAGGGGTTTGGTTAGATAACTTAATTTATAGTCTTGGGACCTTGTTATATAAGTGATATATATATATATATATATCTCATATAGTTAGAATTTTATCTAGCTTCTGCACCGTAATAGGTGGGGTGAGGTATCTCTGATGTGAGTGTCGATAGGATAGAGTGGCATGTAAATAAGTCGTATTCAATATTGTCAAGTTAAAGTAAGTAATTTCTTGCCTTTTCTGCCTTTTAACTCTTGTTATCTCCTCTAAACTATTTTTCAGATATACTTAAACATGTGCAGTGAGACTCAAAGTTCAAATTTTCAATCCAACTAATTAAACAGCTATATATCCTTAGTTTAGTTTACGATTTCATATTCAGTTCAGATTTATTTTTGTCAGACTCTTTAGTCATTATTTATTTCAGATATATTCTTATGGGTTGTAGAGACTACTGAGTACGTTATTGATTTGATTCGAGACATTTAGTATTGTACAAACTCGGTTATTTAATATTTAGGTTGGATACTTTTGTTATTATCTCGGTTTTATTTATTCGCATAATTTATGTGTAGTAGTTGTAGAAGGTCTAATTATTTTATTATTTATATTTATCACTGATGCTGAGAATTATATAAATTTGTCGTCACTCTCTTCTTCGGTGTATCGGACTAGCCATCGAGCACGTGAAAAATATTGGGTTTTAATTTCGTATCAGATCATCCTAAGTTACAATGTCTTAGGTTCCTTAGAATTCAGTTACGTTATGTGTTGCATAATTTGATGTTAGAGCCTTATTCTTAGGTTTTTTGTATTCTTTATTTATGATCTCAGCAAAATTCTTTATATGCTTTCATATGGCAAATAATCAAGGCGGGAGATGTCCGACCGCTATATCAAGGGCTTCCAATCAAGAAACTGAATACCAATAACCATAATAGAATGAACCATAACTAGCACCAATTAACATGGATGTCGTCATTGCTCAGCCAATCATAACTGCTATGACCACCGTACTTTAGCACATTATGTAACCCTACTATCCATACTTGTCAGTGGTTATACCCGTTCCACCACAAGCTTTTGAATGGGAGAGATCACGTGGGGCCATTTCTAAAGGTAACCACCCGAGTTTCGAAGGACCACTGACATTCTTAGCATGTCAATGGAGGAAGGACATCGAGAGGCACTTGGGAATGATTGAGTGAACTGATAGTGAGAGGCATATTTTGTCCAACTTTAAATGAATAGGGTATGCCCTCAATGGAGGGATTCTACCACAATAGTTGAGCAAAGGAGTTCTATGACCATTTTAGAGTTATAGACCAGATCTGAGGAGAAGTAATTCCCTACGATAGTACATCATAATAAGAAGAGAGTTTATGAAGCTAGAGTTGGGTGCTCGTAGAATTCCTGAGTACGAGAGGTAGTTTGCTACCCTCTCTTTATTTTTACCCGAGAAGGTGGACACTAAGGCTAAGAGTACGGATTACTTCATCAGGGGACTAACTTAGCGAATCAGATAAGTGTTGATGGGGAACCCGACTTACACCACTTACACTTAAGTGGCTAACGTCGCCCTGATGCATTGCCAGGACCACCACGAGTTTTAGAAGGTGAAGGGGGACAAAAGTGGTCTAGTCGGGAATCGTATATATAGGAATGTAAGACAATAAGTAATGTGTTGGATTCTTCCCATACACAATATACCCAACAACCTAATATACATAACATGAGTATCAACCCCATAAAAGATAAGAGGATACGATGACCGATGTTGTGTGGGTCATCGGGCCTAAGGACAATAGACTCACTAAAGCCAGGGTCAGTAGAGTAGAGACGAGTATGTCTAACAATAAGGAAGATGCCAACATATAATATTTTCAGGTACTTATTTTTTTGGTGAAGTGGAACACACAATCAAGAGGTTACCTAAAGGAAATCGAGATGCCCATGGTCAGAGAAGACAAAATAGATATATGGCACCACAAAAAGAGTGAAATAATCTATCGACCCCACAAATAGTGTCCATTCCAGCCTTCCCATCACCATAAGTAGCCCAGTCATAGGTCCAACCACATATACAGTATGGACGTGTATACCACATTGCTTCCAGGGATGTGTCGGAAGTTACGGGTATGTTTCCTATCCATGGGAGCTTGGGGCTTGTTTTATCTGTTTAATACCTTGATTTTTAATTAATTAAATAAATTATTATTGAATAAGGACTTTTAAATTTCCTCATTGTACAATTTATTGGAATTATTTATGTCATGTTATAACTAATTTATTTTATGTTATGATTTATTTAATCGGTGAAATTAAATTATTTATAAATTACTAGTAAATTAACAATAATGTGTTGATTTATTTTTATGTCACAAGTTGGCACCATTGGACTAGGCTCTTAAGAGTACAAAGGCCCGGAGAGGCATTTTTATTTTGTCAGTTTGGGCCTCAGGGTTGGGTACCCCTTGGGGATATGTTTTGGGAGTGTTTAGATTACATTTGGTCTTATTTAGAGGTATTAAGTTAGGCCCGTAGGAGACCTTCGGGATTCAGTGTATAAAAGATACTTAAGCCTCATTAAACAATCAGTTTAAAACATAACACAAATTTGAGGTAACAAAGGAGTTTTGGAGATATCAAAAGAGGAGATTTTCTAGAGAACTTGGGGAAAACCAAGAGGGGTGAAGTAAGAGACTTGTTTTACCACATTTTTTTATGAAACTTATTTCTGATTGATTGTCCTCTCCATCAAGTTTGGGATTAAACACATGTTGGGATTGAATCTGATGCATTAAAGGGTTATATCTTAGTTATTATGAGGATTTTATGGTTAGAACTTGTTTAGATTTGTTATAAATCTAATTTGGAATCCTAATTACCTTCATGTTAAAAATGATTATTTAAACCCTATTTTGATGCTTTAATCAAGATAAGGCTCATAGCTTGTTAGAATTATATTTATAGTTAGATATAGATGATGTTTAAGGTGTTTAGCACAAATTTAGGGTTAGAATAATGTTTGAAGACAATCTGGGGAAAAAAAGATTCGACTTGGGTACGTTTGGGGTGATTTTGCGTGTTATTGCATCAAATTTAATCTGCATGGACTGTGAAGTGAGGTCTTTCACATGATCGTAAAACAATCCCATGCGAACGGATTTTGGTAGGAAGATTTGGGAAAAGACCCTGTGCCCAGGACTTCATAATGGCCTCGTGCGCACATATATTGGCAGAATGTTTAACTTTTTGCAAATTAAAATTTCTTTCTTTATTTTCTCAAATCATTTTATATTCTTTCCAACTTTATCAATGTATTTTCTTAGTTATTTGATAAAATTATTTCCCTTTTCATTGTTATCTTGCATCCACATAAAATCACATTCAAATTCAAGCAATAAAAATATTAATTATGTTAAAGTAAAGCATGAATGTAAACTGTGTAAGGTAGGAGAAATGGACCAATGTTTTTTTACGTGGTTCGTCATGCCTAAATCCACGTTTAAGACTGTACTCGAGAAATTTCACTATCTCTAATTCACTAAAGTGAAACCAAAACTTCAGAAAGAATTATAACACCTTGTAAATCAAAGCCAATAATGAAACTATACCCATCTTTCCGAAGAAGTATACGAAAGAGCCCAAGAACTTATTACACCTTGACTCCCCTCAACTACGGAACTATCATCCGTGAAGATATAATAAAGTTCACCGTAAGTAACAACAATAAGATTTGTAAGCAATGCGTAAAACAAAGATACTTTAATAAGAACAAATATGAAATTTTTTTGCTTTCTTTCTCTAGAAATGTAAAGAAACAAGTAATTATAAGTATGTTGCTCAAGTGGGTATTGAGTTTTAGGTCTTATTTTAGTATATTGGTGTTTTAATCTCTAACAAAAAAATGATATTTGGGTTATCTTGGTTTGAGAGAGATTTTGGGTATAAATCATTTCAAAGCTCAAGTGGGTTTTCTTATTGGTAACTTTGCGCTTTTTTAAGGGGTATTGATTTCTCTTTCAAGAAATCTCAATGGTTCGGTGTTGGGTTTCATTTCTTAGCACAAATGATAGAGATTTAAATCTTTATCTCAAATGGGTATTGGGTTTGGAATTTAGCTAAAGAGAGTTTGGAGCTTGATTATTTGGTTCATATGTGTTTTGGGTTTGCAGTTTTGCTTCAATGGAGATTTGAGTTTGAATCTCACATAAATATAAATGGGTTTAGGAACTTGGTTTCACTTTATAAAAATTTCAAGTTAGGATAACACAATCTTAGAGTTTTGGAATGAAGCTTTGAAGGTATATTTATAGTCTTAAGAAGAAACTAGTCATTGGAGGGTATTATACTAAATTCTGGATCTTGTGGAATTGAAAATTTAAAAAATAGTTGTTGGAATTTTTGTTATTAAGACACTTTAAGTTGAATCAAAGTAGATAGATTCAAATTAAAGTCCTTACTCTAAAGTAGGTTTGCATACAAGTTGAGTCAGTCCTAAATAGACAGTTTGATTCGACTCTACCTAAAAGTTGAATTAAGTCCACATGAAATTTGAGCCAACTCTAAGTCGACAAAAATTTCATGGTATAGTTTTAGGTGAGTTTGATGTGCGATACATAATTTAAGGTGACACTTTAAGTCGAATTAAAGTGTCGGCCTTGATGTGAAGCCTATTTTGGGTTTAGGAAAAGTTTGATCGGATGGATTAAGAAAGTACATAATCGTATAGCTTCATCTACATTATTATAAACATTACCTAACCAATCAAATCTCTTTGGAAGGCATTATGAAATTTGATCATTTTTCTTTAACTGTATGTAAAAACTGATTCTTCTTGTGGTTTTTTATGATGATCAAGAGCTTTTGATTGACATTCGACATGTATGGTATTATGAAATGAGGTTCTATTAGGCCTTGATTACAGTTGCTTGAATTGGACTTGTACTGATAGGTTGATCTTATCATGGATTGAGTGTACTTCTTATGGTTGAACTTTTGATGGTTGGGAATGAATAGATCTTCTTCTTGGGCAATGATGATGATCAAGGCTTGACTTTGTTCCTATTTGGTTCATGCTTGATTCTTCGCATGATATGATCAATGACGCATGATTGATCCTTATTAGGCCATAAATGATACTTGGTGGACTTTTTAGATTGATTTGCTTGATCACACTTGAGGTCTTGGTTTCACGTATGATATGATCCTCGTAATGTATCTTATCATATATTGAGTGATTATTTTTATCTCAAGTATATTAGAGATAAGATAGTAAGTCATATATCTATTATTTGATTGTCATATACTTTAAATGCTTTTAATTTCACAATCTCCCCAATTTTAGTGATGACAATACAATTTATATAATTTGAGAAAATATAATAAGACTCCCCTTTCTTAATAACTTTTCCTTTTTCATTACTTTATCTCAAATATTATCTTTTCTCTCCCCCTTTGTCATTAGCAAAAAAGGTAGGATGTTTTTAGAAAAGTATGTTTTTCCTTTAAGACAAATAAATAATCTTCATGCGCGGAGGCATACCAGCTACATGGATGGTTAGTATGATATGTTAATAGATAAATCATATACATAAAATTCTATTCTAAAAAATTTCATTGGTGTTTCTCATGCTAAAGTCATGGAGAATGGTGAAAAATCTATATTTTGGGAGAGGTTTGGTAAAAATATCCGCAACTTGGATTTTCAGGAGGAATAAAGCTTTTTCTCTCCCATATTTAGGATTTATTAATTTTTCAAGAACAATACGTGCACTAACTATAATATCTATAGCATCGTGACATTAATGTTTATATCCACGTAACAAGGTGTGTGATAGATAATATAAACTATGGGGTTGTGGGAAATAATTTTCACCTATAATTAAAAGAGTGAATTATTCTTCCAATTAATCAAGGTAAGTGAAGCACTTTTCAAAATAGTCCTACGGAAGGAAAACTTATCTTTTTCATTCCATATTTCATCAAACTGTGTGACTTTTCTCTCTTATTCAACAATCAATTATAAATAGAGTATTCATACCCCAAGGTGTGTGAGTATTAATTAAGGTGAGCTTCTGCAAAAATGTGTGTGAACAAAAAAATGAATTTTGTGTACCTAGTCGCCATATGCTTCCCCTTCTTTATCTTTATTTGCCAAAGGTTTTACTTAATGGGGATAACATCTAGTAAGATTGTCACTTAACATTTTATTTGCCGTCTTTGGTTTATAAGTAGTCTTTACTCATCTTTTGATTTATAATTTTGCCTTATTGAACCTCAAGACTACTGTGTTCAGATATGGACTTGAATTTTTTTTATTAGTAGCATAAGTGTATGTAATTGTCCCGAATATCATATATGATCTTTTAGATTCATAATGCTAGTCATAATTCATATGTAGCGTAACATTCTTCTCATACATATATGTATTTTAACGTCATAATGGGATTGCCATTAGTAAAATATCTCACAAGAACTGAAAAATATAAGTCATATATATTGTAACATGTTCCTCGCACATATATGATTATGTATAAGTGTATTCTCATAATGTAATGGTATTGCCATCATTAAAATATCAAACAAGCATTGCAATATACCACACACACACACACACACACACACACACACACATATATATATATATATATATATATAGAGAGAGAGAGAGAGAGGGGGGGGGGGGAGTGGCAGACCCTTATGCAAACTAAGTTTGCACACGTGGTAGCGCACACTAATTTATTTAAAATATTAAAAAAATATTTTAGAGTTAAATTTTTTTATGTGATATTCAAACATTTCAACGAACCCATATAAAAAAAATAAACTCAAAAAAACCTTTTTTGCTATTTTAAAAAAATTGGTCAAACTCTCTTAAACATATGATTTTGAGTCTCTTGTGAGACTAGGATATGCGTGTAAGAGCATTGGAGAATATTCTTCATTGTTCATGTGAGAATATAAGTTTGACAAGATCATATTGATATATCATTAAGTTCATGTGAGTTGAAGTATGTGAGTATCATATCATATGTATATTGGTGCTTTGGAATGAAGCTTTAAAACTCTATTTGCAGGCTTAAGAAGAAACTATCCATTACATGGTACTATAGTAAATTTTGGATCTTGCAAAATTCAAAATTTTAAAAATATCCGTTCAAACTACTTAGAGTTGACTCAAACTCCTTAATGTAAAGTAGTTTTTTTTTATAAGTAGGTTTTCATACAAGTTGAGTCAGTCAAAATATGCAGTTAGATTCGACTCTACCTCAAAGTTGAGTCGACTAAAAGTGAATGGTACATTTTTAGGTGAGTTTGATGTGAGATACACAGTTTAAGGTGACACCTTAAGTCGTCTTAAAATGCACTACACGAAACCCGCCAAGCTAGCACGATTTAAAACCACGTCAAACCCAATCTGGCACGATTTAAAATCATACCAAAATGACCCATGCCAGATTGACGTTTTTTCTGACATAGTTTTTTATGTGACACAAATCATATACAGGATTCATCCAGAAAGAGATTTACGCATAGATGAACAATATTAAGCTATTTGCAGGTAATGTAGAAGAAGATATAAGAGACAGAGATAAAGGCAAGCATATAAGTAGTTTAATTATTGGCCTACATCCACTGTGTAAGGTGTGAGTGTTTCCCTATGTTCAGGCATAAACAGCCATTAGAAACACAAATACAAGCTCTCTCGCTCTCTCTCTCTAGGACTATTTTAGTATAGTAACAGTAGGGTTTCATAAATCGATCTCCATGAAGAAGATTAAGTGTGCCTTTTATAGGATGAGGGGTGCAAAGTGTCACTGACATCATGTGTTCCACGCCTAATTCAGGTAGAGGGCCTAAGATAGAGCACCAAGTGTCTACTCTAGTAATGAAGTAATCATTATGAAAATCACCTCATGTGGGTGAGTGATTCTTGTAAATGTTTTTGTGATGAAATGACTGAGATACGTTTGTCATGCTTCCATGTCTGGATGAATATAATTAGAGTCGTAGGTATCGTCCGAGGTGATACTGGATGTATCAGACCAATCGAAAGTCTATACGGTGCCTGTTTCTGTGCTCGTAGCCGAGATGAGATGGCATGGTCATATGCTCCCCACATATCGATCCTTACCCCCTGAGTTTGATGGCTTGTACAAAAGTGTCATTTCAGACGGATATTTTTCCACTGGTGTGGGTGAAAAGATTGGTCTCATTTGGGAGACGAGACTGTAGTGTCTAATTAGTTACCAGAGTGTCATTTGTACAAGACCATACATACATATATCAATTAGACCATGGACCTTAGACTTTTGTGTCAGTGTGAGATGTGGTTTAAACTTTGTCCCACTTGGCTTCAAGACTATACTACTTAGTATTTCAACTTATCTTATGAATGGTCCATGGTCCAGGAATTTGTAGGTTTAGATTTCTATTAGTTGTCAATTGTATCTTGGGGACGTAAAGGTAATATCATCAATCATAACAGTCGCATCACCCCATGTTCCCTCAAGTAATCCCCACTATGATATGCTCTTTTAGCTATCAATCATCTCTTGGCTATGCCAGGAGTGACATGATTCACATAGATTGGGTGAATATTTAAGACACATCTGGACCACGCCTGTAACCCTTCAAGTCATCACATGTCTACGTATTCGCATTTCATCATTACCATATATTTAGATTGCAAATTGCTTTAGGTGTGATTTTTCTCATTTCTATCACTTTTACCATAAGCAAAAATGACAGCAAAACCACCATTCTTTCTCTCTAGGATTCCCATATCTTTCGCATCCTTCAATCGCTATTCCAGCATTTCCTAAGGTTTTTTGGTTGTCTTCCACTTTTAGGTAACTCTGAATCACATCTCCTTAGTTTTCATTGTTGTTTGATGACTTCCGAATTTTACACCTCCTTCTGTGGCAGTGTTAGGGTGCTTATTCCAGGGTTGTTTGGAATTCTACTAGGTTTTTATGGTTGTTGTACGATTTTTGGAGAAAATTAGTGATTTTTTTAGTTTTCCTGTGTCTACGATAATTTTTGGTGAGTTTTTAATCGGCGTGGAGTTTCTAGTTTAGCTGAGTGTTGTTGATTGTTCTTCCTCCAAAAGGACTCACTTACCCCATTTTACCCTTAAAACCCATTAAGTAATTATTTTTGAATATGGGTGGAAATTTTTGAAATGACACGAAAAACGACACGAAATGATACGAAGTTGACCCAAAATTGACACGATATGTCGTGTTCATGTCTAAATTATGAGCAATGTCGTATCGTATTATCGTGTTTTTTAGGCGTGAAATTTAAGAAATTCTGATATTCCTGTCATGTCATGCCGTGTTTTTTTTACTCAGGTCGTGTTTGTGTCAACTAAAAAAACACAAATTCTTATCGTGTCATGTTCGTTTCCGAAAAACGTTATCGTGTCGGCCCGAAACACGACTCGTTGACCCAAATTGCCACCTCTATTTTTTAATGTACCAGAGTCTGTACGGGACTCGAGTTGAACTGTTTCTCCTTCACTACTGTGGCCTCCAAGAGAGGGAAGAGGCTGAGGCGCAACTTAACGAAGACAGGTCTCATCCCGTAATGCCCCGTCTCGTATGTCTTACCAGCCTTCCCTACCAATACACTACACTTAAAGTTTTTTCTCCAAGTGTTATTGTCATTAGTAGTGATAGCATGTCTGAATTAAGGGGTTATACCAGGTCTGAGACTGATTCAATATCTGAGGGCTATTGGCCATCCGAGAGTCCAGTTGATACTGTGAACCTTGGATCCTTTGAGGAATTCATGAGAGTAACTTTTTCTCAACATAGAGCGGTTGAGACTGCTGATTGTGTTGAATCAAGTAACAAAGGTTATCCAAGTACTTCGTCTTATTAGTAATGGGATCCTAAGACCCCCATTAATGATTTTTTACAACGAGACTGGAGATAAATTTTCACTCCTTATGATGACAAAGCCTTTAACTGGAATGTCTAAGTCTACTTATCTAGGTTGAGACTCGTATGTTGCTAAAGTTTATGAGGAAGAAGTTTTTTAGGTTGACAAACGTGTTTCCTTATCTTATAAGAGTGAAATCCAATAGACTGATCTCATCATCTAGCGACACTTATATGGAACTGACCCAATGATAGTCATGAGAGTGTTGACTGAGAATGAGAGGGTCCATGATCCTAGGAATGACAATGACATTTGCATTTATGAACAAATGTTCAAAGTGGATTTCGATCATATGGGTCGAGAATTCGAAGAATTCCTGATTATATTGGCAGTGCTCCTACCTAATTATCCCCCAATGCTTAAAGGATGATTATGAGTTCATTTATCCTTTATATATTTGCCTATGAGGAAGATATACACCTAAACGTCTTTCAAGCGTGTTATTTTAATGTTACCATTAAATTCAATCCGTGCTATTACCATTTTGTTGCTCGTAAACAAAACTGGAAATGTTTTCACATAAACCTGACTTCCAATAATGATTGGAAGTCTCAGTACTTCTTTGTCTCAGGGTTATGGGAGTTTGGCAACAATGATTCGTTGATATTTAGGCAAGTTATTGTGCCCTAAAAATGGGACAGGATCATAGTTTTGCTAAGGTTGTCCCTGGATTGAGAATGAGAAATAGAGAAAGGGTTACACAATTGAGAGGAACTAATGCTATTATAATATTTGAGGACCTGATCAAGCCTAAAGTCCTCCAATTAGTGGTAGTAGGACCAATCCCATTAAAGTTTCTTCATAAAATTCTTTACTGTAGAAAATTTTACTAAATTTTCTTGTAGTCTCATTATTTAGCCAATATTTTTAGATATATGTCTTTTTCTATTTTGCAAATCGTCCTAAGAATATACCTAACCATATCTGGAAAATGGCAGCTCCCATTAATAAAAACATTTTCGGCAAGCTCAAGGGAAAAACTATTGCCTACCCATCAGGCCCCGTCAAGTTTAAATATACAATAGTCATCCCAAATACCAAGGGCTCAAGGAAGAGGAAGGAAGTAACTGGGCCCAAGGTTGTGTCATGACCCGTTGCCCCTAACATCCCTTTTCTGATGACGTGTCGATGGTCACATGTCTTTCTAACCTCAGCCTCATCCTTGAGTCTCTTCTCAGGAGTCAATCTAAATCCTGAGAGGTCATCTATTCTGTGACTCCTCCCTACGATAGCCTTTTCTTTGATGCTCGAAGTAGCACCAGGGTTTCTAGCTTTTCTCTACATAGGTCAACTCAAGTAATAATTTTATTTCATTACTTTTACGAAGTGTTGTCTCATTACGTACTGATTTAAGCTCTTATGCCTACCTTGAATTAGTCTGTCCTTTATCTCTATCACTCATCAGTAGGTTTTGGAGAATGAAACAACGATCAAGTTAATTGGACAGGCTGAGCAAAAGATTGCTAATATGCAGAAGAATATGTTCGATGAAAAAATTATTCACAAAGACGAAATGGTCAAGCTCCAAGAACAATACAAGAATATCCTTTTTGCATTAAAAGATGACCACACGAAAGTCTTGAGGCAGCATGTTGTGGTAGAAAATGATTTTTAGAAAACCAGTTATGAAGTAGCTATGGAGGTTCTTAATGAGTCCGAGGAATTTTTTGGCTATGCCATACAATACTTGGAGAAGGGGTCTAAAGCAACATACAGGAGAGCGATCATTGAATTTCCTAATCTCGTCACAAAATTGTGACACCCCGCCTAATTAAACCTTGGGTGATCAAGCCTTATTTTAATATAAACAGGTTTCTTAATGGTTCATTCTTAGCATCACTGTCGAACGCCTTTTAAAATTACTAACCACCTAAATGAAACTAAAACGGGTGCCAAATTTTATCTTTCTTAAACAACAAATATTCCAAACCACACATTACCAAAACTAGATATGAATACGCAGTATGCAAAAGTAATCTGAAAGCAGTTAAAGTCTTGCCGTAAACCACGGCCCAAAAAGACAACTACAAATCCATAACTAGAATAAACTGTAATAGTAAAGGTGGAACGACATGTTCCAACAAGGAATAATAAAACTGAGATCCTGCACTAGAACTGAAAAGAAAATGAAGCGTCTAAACAATCCCTGCACCCTCCACACTGGCTGCAGCTCCCAAATCTCTGACATGAAATCAAGCTGGGTGTCCTTGTGGCTGGGCACCTAAAAGGTTTTTAAAATTTTACATAGCAAGAGTTAGTACTCAAAACATTTGAAAATATTTTGCAAGCGGTTATCACAATTAAGTTATTGATTACACATATTAAGGTTTCGCACACTCCCTTGAACCTCCTCACCTCTCTTACATAGTATGTAACTATCGAGGAAACTTGATCTACCTAGTTATACTACCCATAATCGTAGTTAACTCATTTACTGTTCGTTACCTCATTCTTGTAATAATTACATCATGCTATAAATTATTACTAAGACATTTACTTATCATTTCATTATTTACTATTCTCAATTTGTAGATTAAGCACATATAACATTTTTTTCCACAACAATGTATATAATATTAGTTACCACTAATATATCCTTTTATTACACACAAAGGACCCTTGGCTCGGAATGATTCATCGACTCCAAGTGAAAGTTGGTTCGGAATGGTTCATCGACCCCAACTATCTACAAATATAAATATATACACATATTCTGGTTCGGGACTCTTTCATCGCGGCACCAGTTCAAAGTTTGGTTCGGCATTAACATCGACCCCAAATAACTTTATGTTAGTTCGGAATGTCACATCGACCCTAACATAATTAGTTTAGGTAATATTCTCATAACCCAAACCTATTTATATAGATATAGTAGGTACACACTCGACCTAATAAATCATAGCCGTACGTAATATATTTTACTTATATTCTCCATACTTATTAATTACAATATTCTCTCACTATTGTATTTATTCGAGTATTCGCATAACTCTAAGGTTCCTAGTTACCCCTCCCTTAATTCAGTAGTTAAGTTAATTTTAACCTACTGGTATTTTCTTTCCGGAATTAAGTCTCACTATTTTCGTAATTAAATTAACCATTTCAACTCACAGCTAAGCCACACGTTCTATCGTCATTCCATTTCTCCAACATTCCTACTCAATCATTAGTGGAGGAACCTAATGGCACACCTACTGGTAATTTCCAAGTCCCCTTATAGGAAAAATATCAATTCTAAGGTTCCCATTAAGTAACGGCAATTAAAGAAATTTCTACACAATTTTTCTATAGTTCAGACAGGGTCGATCGATCGAAGGAAGATGGTCGATCGATCGACTGCTTCGATCGATCGACATTCAAAGGTCGATCGATCGATCGAGCAGTGACAGACCCAGTTCATCTTCTTCCTACGGGTTTCACCATTTTTACACCTCTAACTTTCATGATAGGCCATCATATTCACAACCAACAATTTCTAATCAATCCTACATATTCTGGGATGATTACTAACGATTTAAAACATCAAAATCATTATAAATCTAGGCCAAATTCACTGAAAATCTCACTAATATTCAAGAATCCTAAAACTGCATTCTTTATATTTTTCATCAAACTTTCAGATTTTCATACGAATTTTTCATCAAGCTTTATATGATATAAACATACTTGGTAATTCAAAAATGTCCTACATGCAAATCCTAATCAATCATGGATTATTATCAATTGCTTGTTCCCAAGAATATCATAGAAATCATGTTCTTCCTCAAGCTTAATCATGGGTATTATAACTCAATTATTTTGCAAATAACCACTTGCCTTAAGATTTGTAGGGTCTGAATTCGTGGTTGTTGATGATGATTGATGATATTGATACTTCAATCCTCTTTCTCAACAATCCTTGTGGTGAAAGCCTCCTAAGATGATCCCTCCTTCCTTCTTGCCTAAGGAATTTGCCTCTCTCTCTCTTCTCTAATGGCTATGGTGTAACTCTAATTGCCTAACCCTAGCCACCACTCTTATAATCAGATTTAGGGTTACAAAAATTCGTAGGTCTTCTTTCCCATAATTGTAAAGAGACCAAAACGCCCCCGAATGGTCCCGGTTTAGTCCGAAAGTGACCCGGCACTCAACTAGTACCCCCGGGTACACTATTTTGACTAATTCGACCCTTTCGGAATCAACCGTAGACTCTAAATTATCATTTGAGTCTCGTAAATATTTTTCTACTCTCATTCTTAATTTTGTCGAGTTACATCCGGTACGTCCATATAGTCACTAGACCGTACATATCAGCATTGAAAATTTCTACTCACCTTAGTAAATTTTCTATAACACATATTCTTTTTTATTAATATAATATCTATTTAAATTACTCTACTCACGTAATTTAAATCAAACATATTTAATCACATTAAATTACTCTACTCACGTAATTTAATTAAAGTGCGTAATTAATCCCATTAAATTACTCTACTTACGTAATTTAAAATTAAGCAAAATTACGGGGTGTTACCTACTTCCCCCCTTACAAAAGGAATTTCGTCCTCGAAATTAGAAAAATACCTGGTATGAATAATTCTGGATATTGTTCTCGCATATCCTCTTCCCGTTCCCAAGTGGACTCATCCATATTGTGATGCCCCCACTATACTCGCACTAAGGGTACCACCTTGGATCTTAGTTTGCGCTCACTATAATCCAGGATAGCCACGGGTCTTTCTTCATACGAGATATCAGGCTGCAAATCGATCTCCTCTAGTGGAATGTGCCAGAAGGCTCTCTCGCTCCTCTTGTATTTCTTCAGCGACGCCACATGGAACACATCATGTATTCACTGAAGATGCTCAGGGAGTCCCAATCTGTAAGCTACCGGGCCCACTCTCTCAATGATAGGAAACGACCCCACATATCTCGGTGCTAACTTCCCCTTTTTGCCAAACCTCGTAACCCCTTTCATAGGAGATACTCGAATTAACACCTGGTCTCCCACATCTAATTCCACATGCCTTCTGCCGGCGTCAGCATAACTCTTCTGCCTATCCTGGGCTATTCGAATACGTCCTCGAATCAACTCTATTTTGGAGGAAGTCTCCTGTACCATCTCTGGCCCTAAAAGCCTGTTATCCCCCACTTCTAACCAACAAGAGGGTGAACGACAAGGCCTCCCGTAAAGCGCCTAAAACGGAGCCATGCCAATAGTGAATTGGTAAGAGTTGTTATACGCAAACTCCACCAAAGGAAGATATGGCTCCCAATTTCCCCCAAAATCTAGAATACACATTCTCAGCATGTCCTCTAACATCTGGTTTACACTTTTCGTTTGGCCGTCCGTCTGTGGGTGATACGTCGTACTCAACCGTAAGTCGGTGCCCATGGCCTCCTGAAAACTCTGCCAAAAGTGCGACACGAATATCTTATCTCAGTCCGACACGATATTAATAGGAACTCCGTGCAGCTTAACAATCTCTACAATAAAAAGCTGCGCGTACCGCATAGTATCGTAATCCGTACGAACCGGTAAGAAATGTGCAACCTTAGTCAAACGATCCACTATCACCCATATGGAATCGTGGTCCTTCTGCGAGGTTGGTAACCTGGTAACAAAATCCATTGAGATACTCTCCCACTTCCACACGGAAATATCTAGTGGTTGTAGCATCCCTGAAGGCCTCAGATGGTCAACTTTTATGAGTTGGCATGTAACACACTTCGAGACAAATTCTGCAATATCTCGTTTAATACCTGACCACCAATATACTCGTCGCATATCCTGGTACATTTTGTCCCCACCTAGATGTACCGAGAATTTTGACCCGTGTGACTCTGTCATAACGGCATACCTCAAATCATCATCTTCGGGTACTATCAGTCTACCGTTGAAGCGTAGTCCACCCTCTGAACTGATGGAGTAGAACTTTGCCCCCTTGGCCAGTAACTGCCGTACTTTATCCTGACAAAATGGGTCTCCTGCCTGTGCTCTCACTATCCGCATAATGTTCTCGGAAGTGATAGCTAGAACTGCCATACAAGCTCTCGCCATGTCATCCTCGTGTCGGAGCTCACTCCACTTTGCCTTCCAAACTTCTGCTAACTCTCCGGTAGGTCTTCTGCTTAACGCATCTGCCACCACATTAGCCTTACCAGGATGATACTGTATATCAAATTGGTAGTTCTTCACGAATTCAAGCCACCTTCTCTGCCTCATGTTCAGGTCCTTCTGAGTGAACAGATATTGCAAAGACTTATGATCCGTGAATAACGTAAACTGCTCGCCCAGAAGATAGTGTCTCCAAATCCTCAATGCAAAACAACTGCTGCCAACTCGAGGTCATGGGTGGGGTAGTTCTTCTCATGTGGCTTAAGCTTTCGTGACGCATAAGCTATAGCCTTCTCCTCCTGCTGTAACACACCCCCAAGTACTTGTAAGGACGCATCAGTATAGACTCGGTATTCCACTCCGCTCTTAGGCAAGATAAGAACGGGGGCTGACGTCAACTTTTCTTTCAATTCATCAAATGCTAACTGGCAACTATTACTCCATACGAAGGGAATTCCCTTCCGAGTCAGATTCGTCAACGGTCAGGAAATTTTTGAGAATCCCTTGATGAAGCGACGATAATAACCAGCCAAACCCAAGAAACTACGAATTTCTGTCGGTGTCGTGGGATGTCCCCACTCCCCCACCGCCGATACCTTACTTGGGTCAACAGCAATGCCCCTGCTAGATAAGACGTGGCCTAGGAACTGAACCTCCCGAAGCCAAAATCCACACTTCTCAAATTTGGCGTATAAGTGATGGTTCCGCAATGTCTGTAGGACCAATCGTAAGTGCTCTGCGTTCTCCTCCTCCGTACGGGAGTAAATCAGAATGTCGTCTATGAATACAATCACAAACTGATCCAAAAACTCCCTGAATACCCTGTTCATGAGATCCATGAATACTGCCGGCACATTAGTTAGACCAAAAGGCATCACCCTGAACTCGTATGACCCGTACCGCGACAGGAAAGCGGCCTTAGGTACACCCTCTTCACGAATGCGCAATTGGTGGTAACCCGATCTCAAATCGATCTTTGAGAAGTATGCAGCCCCTCTCAATTGATCAAACAAGTCGTCAATCCTCGGTAATGGATACTTATTACGTATCGTTACTTTGTTCAGCTCTCTGTAATCAACACACAGAAGAAGTGAACCATCCCTTTTCTTCACAAACAATACTGGCGCACCCCATGGCGATGTACTCCGTCGAATAAAACCCTGTCCTAATAGTTGCTGGATTTGCTCTCTCAGTTCCCGCATCTCCGAAGGAGCCATGCGATATGGTGCTCTGGCAATCGGTCTCATCCCCGGTGCTAGATCAATTACGAACTCTATCTCTCTGCTAGGTGGTAACCCTGGTATCTCCTGAAAGACATCCTCAAAATCCCTCACGACTGGGATTGAGTCCAGAGAAACGACCACCTCATGTGAGGTTTCCTCCTCAATATAATATAAGTGAGTTCTCGATCCTCCCTCGGGAAGTGGCATAGCCACAAGGAACATCTCCTGCCCCGGGATAGAGAACACGATGGTCCTCTCATAACAATCTACCATTGCCCTATTATGTGCCAACAAATCCATGCCTAGGATGACGTCACATCCCTCCATATCCAGCACTAGAAGGTCCGCCGCTAGACTCAATCTCCCGACCATAATGTCCACACCCTTACAAATCGAGTGTATGAGGGACCCACTACCCATCGGTGACTCCACACACATAAGATGAGTGTCTGCTGTCACTAATAGGCCGGCTGCCCGTGCAAATCTAGTGGAAATAAATGAATGCGTCGCCCCTGTGTCAAACAGAATATTCCCCTCAAGCCCATGAATAGGAAACATACCCGCAACTGCCGGCGGTGCTGGCGGTGCCGGCTGAAATGGAATGTCACTTATGTTGAACACACGCCCGTACTGCATCTGCCCTGGCTGTGGGGCCTGTACTGCTGCTGAGGCTAATGGTGCCTGCTGCCCCTGTTGGGCACCCTGCTGTTGTGCCCGGTCTTGCTGTGGACAATTTCTGCTCTTGTGACCCTGTTGACCATAAGTGAAACACTGACCCTGGAACTGTCTTTGTCCTTGGCCCTGTTGGCCCTGACGTTGTCCCTGTCGCCCTTGGCCTTGTTGTCCCCCATTTTGATTACCCTGGCCCTGTCGACCCTGAGGGACTGGTTGCTGAGGACCCTACTGGCCCTGCCGGTCGAAGCGATACTTCCCATGCTTAAACTTCTTGGCAGGGTTCCCCTGTCGGGAATCCTTCCCCAACTGTCCCGCTGCCTACTGCTGTGTGCTGCTGCCACTACCTCCATCCACCTTGCCCGGTTAGCTAGGCTCACCCCTCTTACTTCCCTTGGTATGAAAACGGTGATCCTGACAGTGTAGTAGAGCGGCATTGACGACATCTGTGTAGTTAACCAATGCCGGATTACCAATTAAATGCTGTCTGATCCTCCAGGTTAGGCCCTCCATAAATTTGGACTTCTTCCTCTCCTCATTGCTCACCTCGTTTGGCACAAAATTGGCCAAGCGGGTGAACTCCTCCTCGTAGTCAGCAACTGAGCAATCCCCCTGAACCACTTCGCTGAACTTCTTTCTCATCTCAGACTCTACTGCTGGAGGGAAATACTTGCGGTCAAACCGCACCCAAAACTCAGAAATAGTCAAAGTATCTCTCTCCTCGGTGGTGGTAATTGACTCCCACCACTGTAGGGCTGCTCCTGACAGACGGAAAGTGGCTAGCATCTGTTCCTGTACTCCGGTGCACTCTAGCATGCGCAAGTGGCGCTGGATATTCTTCTTCTAGTTGCACGCTTCCACCATATCAGTACTGCCCTGAAACTCGGGTGGGTGCCCCTTCTGAAATGTCTCCCTGACTCGTTGCCAAGTAGATGGCCCTGCTAGAACTTGCACTGCCGGTGCCACAGGGGGAGGTACTTGGGGCTGAGGAAAATGGGCTGCCATTGCCCTCATCGCTGTCTCAACCGCCTGAGCCACTATCACTGCAACCTGAGTAGTGGAGATTAGCTCGGGTGGGGGTGGTGGTATCGGTACCTGTGGCTCCTGATGAGCCTCCCTCACCTCCTCTCTGGCTTCATCCCTCTCTGCTCTCAATCTCCTTGGCGGCATCTGAAATAAGATTCAAATTGTATAAGTACACAGTTTATACAAAATTTAAGAGCAGAAGTACGATAACGCAACAGTTGGAAATTTATCAACAATCCTAATAGTAGGGCTCTAATACCAACAAAGTAACGCTGAATCGTAGTAAGCCGTACAGATCCTATGGACACTAGAACCTGATGCTCTGATACCATCTGTGACACCCCGCCTAATTAAACCTTGGGTGATCAAGCCTTATTTTAATATAAACAGGTTTCTTAATGGTTCATTCTTAGCATCACTGTCGAACGCCTTTTAAAATTACTAACCACCTAAATGAAATTAAAACGGGTGCCAAATTTTATCTTTCTTAAACAACAAATATTCCAAACCACACATTACCAAAACTAGATATGAATACGCAGTATGCAAAAGTAATCTGAAAGCAGTTAAAGTCTTGCCATAAACCACGGCCCAAAAAGACAACTACAAATCCATAACTAGAATAAACTGTAATAGTAAAGGTGGAACGACATGTTCCAACAAGGAATAATAAAATTGAGATCCTGCACTAGAACTGAAAAGAAAAGGAAGCGTCTAAATAATCCCTGCACCCTCCACACTGGCTGCAGCTCCCAAATCTCTGACATGAAATCAAGCTGGGTGTCCTTGTGGCTGGGCACCTAAAAGGTTTTTAAAATTTTACATAGCAAGAGTTAGTACTCAAAATATTTGAAAATATTTTGCAAGGAACAGGTCTATGCCGATAGGTAGGAACAGGTCTATGCCGATCGGCACTTACCTGGGCCTATAAAAGGAGGCCTTCACCTCATTTTCAAGAAGATCCCAAATCTGATAGAAATCTCTCTCAGCGAATCCCAAAAACCCCTCTCGAAGGCAGCGTGATTTCAACATCCAAATCCCTTTTTTACTTCCACTTTTCATCATCCTTTTCATAAAACTTGGTGAATTAACCACCCTCTATCATCATCCAAGTTCAAGGGCTGCTTTCCAACATTCAAGATCTAGCTCAAGATCTTCAAGAAGGTCCAACTTTCTCAAACTCTCTCTTAAATTCTCTTAAATTCCCAATAACTTGTTTTCTTACTTAGCATTTTTATTATCTCATTTCACATATCCTAATACACTTTTTATTTAGTATTATTGCATATCTCTTACTTTCATATAAATAAAACCCAAAAAATAAGAAAAAGAGGGTTTGCTCATAAATTCCAAATAGGGATTCTCACACTCTTTCCACATTTTTCTCACAACTAAAACACTTTTTCTACACACACACACACACTCACAAATAAGAGATTCCCCATTTGGATTTATGGGATAAACCCCACCCCTCGTTTTGTATGCGAACTATGTAGACCTTGATGCCTTTATAGGCTACGTAGGCATCTCGGGGTAAAACCCGAGACTCGAGTCCTCTCTTTCACCTTTTCTTTTACTTCCTATTTTCTCAAAATCTAATCTTCTTATATTCTATATGCTTGCTCTTAGTGACGTATTACTCCATATGCGTTATCGTTCCATTATAACGATCAACATAGGAGAATCGCGTAAATCTTATTTTTCTAATATTATTCTTATATCTTCCTACGGATGACTCGCTTTGTCTTTTCCATGATACAAGTCGAGGATTTCTACCTCTATTCTATATATACACATGCACACATATCACGGGGGTAAATATAAAAGAAAATAGCAAATATTCATGAGAGACCGAAAGGGCGGAATGGGTGTCTAACACCTTCCCATTTCGTAACTAAGCCTCCGAACCCTTCTCGAATCATTTTGGTTTCGCACGCACCAGTATGACTTTGGATGCCATCCTTCGGGATGGCTTCCCCTTTTTCTTTTGTCTGTTTTGAGTAAAATAGACTGGCGACTCTGAATCTCTCTACATTTTTACGCCACATCTCAAACGACGCCAGCCGAAGCTCTCCAGAGAGGGACGCGCGGGACCCGAAGGATCCTTTCCTCCACGCGCCCACCCGCACGGCGAGGATTGGGGATGGCCACAGTGACTTTAGAAATAAAACGTCTTGGAAGAGATCTCAAAATATTTTTAACGACACACGTGTTATAAATCACCTCACCCAAATTAAAATTGGTGTTAACAATGTCCGACAAACGTGCATAAAAATTATCAAAGCATTCAGACTCAGACATGGTGATAGTCTCAAATTGGGTTGCCAAATTTTGTAACTCAGATTCTTTAACCGTGTTCATACCCTCATGTGTCAATTTCAAAACATCCCATGCCTCTTTAGACGTGGTGCACGTCATAATTCGACGGAACTCATCGGCGGTGACGGCTCCAAAAATAGCACTCAAACCACGGGAATTAAAATTAGACATTTTATAATCATCTTCAGTCCAGGTTGACACGGATTTTAAAGAGGTGATATTATCAACGGTGACCGTGGGGGGGTTCCATCCATTTTCATAAAGCAACCAAACATGCTCATCAATAGATTTTAAAATATATTTCATACGAGCTTTCTAGTAGGCATAATTAGACCCGTCAAACATAGGCATCTGATTATATAAGTGCTCCATAGGAAAAATTGTGAATTTTCACAAACTTGATTTAAAAAATCAATATCACACAATTTTGCGAAAAATAGGAATACGCCACAAATTAGCGTAACCCGCTCTGATACCAATTTGACGATGTGAGAAGTCAAATTGTATCAGGGAAAAAACATTAAAAATCTGGATCACTCGATAATTTAGAGTAACCCGCTCTGATACCAATTTGAAAAAATGCAACTATGTGATAACTGATTAAATTAATTCACAAGTTTCCAATTAAACCTTATTTAATTATAGTCTATTAATTCAGCCCCTAAACATGCATCTAAGTATTATAAATCTTTCAAACCATGCATGAAAAATAAAAAACGACCGATATAGGAAAAAACCCTTTCGGATAAAAACCTTTTATAACACTTTGAAGAATTCACAAGACTTTAGACTTACATACAACCTGATAATCGCCCACAAGTGTGTAATGCACAGTGCCTTCAGCAAACCTTCAAAGATACGAGAGATAGAGAAATACCCTCCAGGCGTCGGTTCGCCGTCTTTGGCTCGTCCACACATCGAATGACTACGCTTGGTATCCACCGATCAAAGATGGAGATGCCTTCTCCACAGAGGTTGAACAAAAGAAAAGTTGTTCTTAAACACCAAATAATTCACTAAAGCATATGGGAGTTGTGTGAATTGAAAAACCAAAAAGGGAATTAAACCCCAAAAGGAAGAAGACAAAAGAATTATGCTTTCGCAGTGTTTCTGTTCTGGAGAACGTATGGACTTCTTAATGAAACGTTACCATTTAATGAGTATTTATACAAAAACGCACCACCTCGAAAAATGTTCTCATTCGAACGAGAAGCAAATGTCGCTCGAACGAAGGACGCATGTGGTTCAAACGACATCGCGCGACTTCCATTCTCGTTCGAACGAGATGCTGATCTTGCGCAAACGACCTGGGCGTCAAAATCTAAGTCCGTTTCAAAACATAGAAAAAATACTCATTCTCAATATTTGACGAAAAAGTCCACTACAACACTTAGAAAATATTTTGTAAAAATCTCCCAAAATCTCTAAGTGAAAAGTAAAGGTATTTAAAACATAACCTTACCAAAGTAAACTTCGCGGAGCCTTGAATGATGAAAAACTTGAGTAATTCGTATCCGTCTTAGATGTAGATGTCTCTTGAATGCTCTTCGACGGTGTAGCGGTATATGACATAATAAATTGATAACGGACCTATGAAAATATGTTCTTACAACTTCTTTTATGATTATGTACGGTCCATACCAATTTGAATGAAGTTTATTATCTTTCAGGATGACCTTTATTGGTATGAGATCACCAACTTTAATCAGATGAGCTTTGAATCTATTATTATAAAATTATGTGGGTCTCTACTGGTAGGTCTATTGTCGAATGACCATCTTCTCGGCGCTCTTTAATGAGGGCTAAATAAACTCTTCTCTCTTCTAAATTTAGTTCTGGATCATACGTTTGGACTGTGTGATATGGTAACCAAATTTTAGTTAGGATGATGTCTTCTGAACCATATGCCATCATAAAATGAGTCTTCCAACTTCATCTTTATCTCATCTTGTATCATCTTGTATGTTACCTATGTTTTCTCTTTTGCCTAGGGTCGGCCTGCTATAGAAAAAAATTGCTTTATGTCGATCCTATTAGAGTTTAAAACTAGAGACTTCTTCTTGAATTTCTTTTCATTGTCTCATATCATAGTATTTGGGAGAACATATTGGCAAATGATATTTTTCCAGATAAATCTCAAGCATTTCTCTTCTAGAACAGTTACCATGGCCTCTGCCTCTACCCACTTTGAAAAATAATCAATCGCGATGATAGAGAAACACAAATTACCCTTAACTCTTGATAGTGGGCCAACCAGATCGATTACCCACATTTCAAAGGGACATGGGTAATAAATGAGAGAGAATGGTTGGTGAAGTTGATAAGGTATATTTGCATAACGCTGTCACTTATCACACTTAAAATCGTATTCGATTGCATCCTTAGCTAGGTTCGGGTAGTAGTAACCTAACGTTATAATTTTCTTTGCCAGCCATCCTCAAATATGTCTAACACAGCTACCTTCATGAACATCTCTGAGCATATAACTTACCTATTTCGGATGCACACACCTCAAGAGTGATAGCTACATGATAATTCACTTTTCTTTATTCAACATTACCCTATGCAAGTTCTCCATCCCTCAAGTATTTGATTATCGGATCCATCAAAGACGGTCCTAAGTTCAGGTCAAAACATTATGGAGTGTCTGCCTCCTTATGATCAATACTTGGTTCATGGAGGATTTTAACTAGAACCATTCTTCGAATCTCATCTCTTGTAGGTGAAGTAAGCATCGTAAGGTCATCCACTCTTCCATTCTCACTTCTTATAATTCTCTATACTTTCACTCCTTGGAAACTTGCAAGCGACCTCTTCACTCTTTATAAGTACTTTGCCAGTTTTCATCTCTTCCCACATAGATTTTGAAAACCTGATTCACTAGCAGCTGTGAATCACTGTGAGTGAAAATTTATCCAAAACCTAATGCCTTTGCGAGCTAAAGTCCTTCCAATAAGGATTTATACTCCGCCTCATTATTAGACTCTTTAAAATTTAGCCTTAATGAGTATTTGATATTGGTTTTATCTCGGACTGACAAGACTTATCCTACCCTACTTTCAAAAGCACATGATGAGCCATTAATAAATAAACTCCATATTTGCATTTCTTAGGAGAATGGACCCTCATCCAAGACACCATTATTTACCAACATATTTTGTTCTTAAATACTTACTGTAGTGTTGGACCCAACATTCTCGGTTGATCATTTTGAACTTTTTGTTTGCTATACACTCTCAACTTGCATTTCAACTTCGATTTCTACCACTGATTCCCATATGAATTCTTCTACAAAGGCTACCAAAACTTTCCCCTTTATTGCATTTCAGTTGATACATGACATCAAACTTGCCCAACTTAATTGACCAAGACATTAGCCAACCCGATTTCTTAGGTTTATGAATGACTTGTCTGAGAGGCGTGTCGATGAATACCACCATTGTATGAGCTTAAAAGTAAGCTACATATTTCATGAGTCGTGTATTAAGGAGAATGCAAGAGTATCCATCTTTGGATATCTAATCTTGGCCCCATTTAATTCTTTGTTGTTGTAATACACCATCTTTTGCGTTCAAAGATTATCACGGTGATAGCTGACTCCGAGACGGTTAGGTATAAATACAGTTTCTCCCTGTGAATGGGTCGAGATGGAAGAATTGGTGAGCCCAAGTAAATAATATTTCACATTCTTTATCCCACATAAAGGCTTTCCAAAAATTTTTAAAAAAGGCAAGCATTGTCCGTTGCTCACGAGATAAAAAATTTTAGCGCAGTAACTTTACTCGTCATCCTTTGAATGTCCTTTGTATTTCTTGGGGTCTTCATATTAATCAATGACTTTAATTTTAGTTGGGTTGCCTTTAATGCTATTTTCATTGACTATGAACCCCAATAATTTCCCAATGCCAACACTGAGGGCGCACATGGTTTGATTCAACTTCATTATTTAGTGATCCATAGTTTCAAAAGTTCTTTTAAAATACTTAACATGATTCTAAACCTTTAGAGTTTTTATCGACATATCATCGATGTATACCTCCATCATCTTGCCTCTCTGCTATTTGAACATCTTGTTGAATAGCCTCTAATAAGTTTTACCTATATTATATAAGCTGAAAGGAATCACCTTATAACAATAGATCCCTTTATCATTAATAAAAGATGTCTTCTCGATGCCTCCTTCACACATTGAAATCTTGTTATATCCCGAATAAGCATTCATGGAGATCATGATCTCTTACCCCATTGTGGCATCCAAGATTTGATTAATTATGGGCAAAGGGAAACTGTCTTTGGGGCAAGCCTCATTCAGATCGATAAAATCCACGCACATTCTCCACTCACCATTCAATTTTGTCACCATGAAGACATTTAATAGTCAGTCTGGGTATTTAACCTCTTTAATGAAGTTTTCCATTTATAAATCTTTCACCTCTTCTTGGATTACTACATATCTACCTCGTGCAAACATTCGTCTCTTTTGTTTCATTGGTTTTACCTTATCATCTAGGTCAACCTTATGATAGATGACATCGAGGTCAATCCCGGCATGTTACTGTGACTCCATGCAAAGATGTTTTTCCTTTTACACATTAATTTAACTCGATATTTCTTCAAGGAAGGCTCGGGGGGCAAGCTAATTTGGATTTTTTTAGTCCATCCTCATTGAGGATTATGGAATATACCTCTTTTGCTGGCTCCCCCTTCTTTATCTTTTTCTCATCTTCGGGAACAAGGGTATCAATATTGTAAGAGGTGGCTTTCCTCTTATGGAATTCTCTTTCCTATATTGAGGTAAAATAGAACTTGAGTGCTTTACTTGATCACCATTGACTTCCCCTACCCCATAAAGAGTCGGGAATCTTATCAGCTGATGTATAGTGGAAGGCATGAATTCAAACTCCTTAGAGGTACCCCCTCCCAAGATGATATTATAAGTTGAGAATACATTCTCATCCATCACAAAGAAGATTTTTCTTTACGTTAAATACCATGACCAAGTCCCCATGAGGACATCCATCTCAAACATTCCTAATGAGTGAACCTTCTCATCACTAAATTCGATCATTGGATGATGGTATGGGATGAGTCTCTTCTTGATGGGATTTAAACCTTTAAAAAAATCCCAAAACATCACATCGACTGAGCTTCCTCTATATACCAGGATAAGAGATAAATTGTAGTCGTGCATTTTGTGATGATAACAAGTGGGTCATCGTGAGGGGCTAGTATCCAAATCCAACCTATATAACTCCACCCTAAGACTTTCAATGTCCACCTTCTTCAGTTTGGCTAGTTTCCCCTCACACTCTTCCAAGTTAACATCCATTCTTTTCGAACTGACTTTAACTTCAATAATATAGGCCTTTTTATCGGCAGGTTCTATTACTCCACCAACTATTCCGTCTTATATCATTTTGACATCAAACAAAATCGTGTTGAGTTTACATTAATTTCCTCGAGTTTCGTTGGAAGATCTGGGTCATACCCATCATAGTTTGACTCTTTATTATTGTGATTCACTTGGAGTTCTTTCTTCTTTGGCTTATCTTCCCTTGAATAGGAATACCTCATTCTCATATCGTCTTGACTTCCACCTTTATCGATGTACTTTTACCGTTTTCCCTGGATCAACAACTTCGTAATTTTATCTTTTAAAGTGCAAAACTTCTTTGTAGTATGGTCGTGCTCCTAGTGGAACTCACACCACTTGATCTTTTCTCTTTTGTGGGTGAGGGGCCTTAGTTTCTCAGTCCAATTAAGTTCTTTATCGTCTTTGATGTCGTTCATAACAAAATCGGGGCTAACAATGAATGGGTCCATTTTGCAGACTTTTCATCGCTTAGTAGCTTCTTTTATTTATCCTTATATTTGTCAAAACTCTGTAGATACTTGCTACTAACTGACTCCTTTTGGTCTCCCATCTCGACCGTTATGGCCTCCTCTATCTTTCTAATTCTCACGATCTTAGCTATAAGTTCTACCTTGAATTTTGGAGGATTTTTGGAAAGGTTACAGTAGAGTTTTACATTTTTAAGCCCACTAATGAAGGTTGTCATCGCAATAATTTCTTCATAATCTTCAACCTCGAACTTTTTTTATTGACTCGAGATATGAAATCTCTTAGCGGTTCATTCTGGCCATGCCTCACGTTCAACAGATGAGTTATTTATCTTGCAAGCTTCATTCCTAAACAAAAGTTCTGGATAAATGTTTCAGCCAACTCCTTGAAATTTTCTATCCATCCTCTCGGCAAACTAGTATACACACATGGGAAGCACCAGTGAGAGTGCTAGAGAATGCTCAAAATCTCATCTTATTGGGAGTGGAGTAAATATCAGCCGCCGATTCGTACCTTTCTATGTGGTGAATAAGATTTTTGCTCCCATCATACCTGGACATCACCATCACTGGTTTAAAATTTCCAAGTGTCAAAAATCCCATAATGATTGGTAAAAAATGGGAGCCTTCAACATATCCCCTGTGATTGGGGTCTCGACTTTTAATGAAGGAGCGATCTTATCATCCAGCCTTTGAATCAATTTGTTACAAATCTTTTCCTTAACTGCAACATTATCCCCTAAACCTTCCACCTCCAAGACGACTCTATATGCGGTTTCTCCATGTGGGTACATTTTCGTACTAGTAACCTCTCGACATTCTCTTTGGATCAAATGGTGCTTTGGACAACCTGGTCTGAGATGATCAAATGTAGACCTCTGCTTATCTTGTGAATGCACTATTGTTGTACTAACTCTTGAGGGTATATAGGACACTTTTACCTTGGTAATTATTAGGAAGAGTTTTACCTCGTTGTTATAATGTATCCGATATCTAATAGAATTCATAGTAGTCCCAATTATGCGTATCCTCATATACTACATTTTTGAGTCCGTCGTGCACCTTTTTTCCAAGGCGGATATGATGAGGATCGGCAATCTCTTTTCTCCTTAAGTCATACAGAATCTCATTGGTTGGAGATAGGGGTTATCCCCCGGCTGTTGTTGGTGTGTCTCCTTTTATTGCAATTGGCGTGATGTGATTTATGGTCGGGTCCTCTGGGATATGACTCTTTATGTCCTCGCAAAATGGAATTAACTGGTGCATTATGGCCTACTAACTAGCCACTAGAGATCTCAACACTCCCGTAACGTCGGCCATCTCAGACTACGGAGGCTATTCGCTAGAACCAACTTCGATGTTGCAGTAGATCCAAAGACATCGTCGATTATAGTGAGTAAATAACCATAACAGGGATGTAAAACCCTAAAAATAAAGGTGAACTGGATAAATAAGATGATAAACTCCGACACCCAAGATCTTTTAATGGTGATTCAAATTCAACAATGGTGGACTTGGATCACAACCACAGATGAGAGAGGAAATCCAAGTTAAGATGTGAATGATGAAATTTTTCCCATAGATGGAGCTAATTTGATGATACACATATCATACACATGATTCACCCAAGGAAATAGTTATGTATAAAAGGACAAGATTAAGTTATTTGCAGGTAATGTAGAAGAAAAGATGAGAGACATAGATAAACACGAGTATAAATGTGATTTAGCCGTTGGCCTATGTACACTATGTAAGGTGTGAGTATTTCACTATGTTTAGGCATAAATAGCCATTTGATGCATAAGTAGAATCTCTCTCTCTCTCTCTCTCTCTCTCTCTCTCTCTCTCTCTCTCTCTATCTATCTCTATCTCTATCTATCTATCTATCTATCTATCTATCTCTATCTATCTATCTATCTCTATCTCTCTTTCTCTCTCTCTCTCTCTCTGACTATTTTAGTAGAGTAACAATAGGGTCTTTATAAATTTATCTCCATGAAGAAGACAAAGTGTGACTTTTCTAGGCTGAGAGGTGTGTGCAATGTCACCCCCATCATGTGTTCCACACTTAGATGAGGTATAGGTCCTAAGAGAGAGTTCCACGTGTTTTTCTAGTAGTGAATTAATCATGATGAAAATTTTATCATGTAGGTGAGTAATTATTGCTAACAGTTCTGTTATGAAATGACTGAGATAGCCCTGTCATGCTTTCCATGCCTGGATGAAAATACTTGGAGTAACAGGCATCATTTGAGGTGATACTAGATGTATTGGCCCTATCTAGAGTTTCTATGATACCCAGTTTTATTCTCGTAGATGAAACGAGATAAAATGGTCGTTTTGTCCTCGACACACCTATTCCTATCCCTATCCCTTGAGTCTGATGGCTTTCACATAAGTGTCTTCTGAAGTCGACACTCTTCCACTGGTCTGGGTGAGAAGGTTGGTCTTATCTGTGAGATGAGACTATAGTGTCTAGTTGGTTACCATATTGTCATCTAGATGAGACCATACTTATGTATGTAAGTTTTAAATCATGACATATTATGGCTTAAGCGTGCTCATATCTGACAATCCGGCATGCATTTGGCACGATTTTAAACCGTGCCAAAAAATGACACCCGGTGGAATGTCATTAGCCCACATTTCATGGTGGTCCCCACTATATGCTTGTCATGTGTCATTTCTGTCACGATTTTTGAACGGTTCTTATAATTATTATACAAAATATGTGAAACTTTTTGGAACGGTTTAAAATTTTGCCATATGTTTAAGAGAAAAATAAAAAATAAATAATTTTATGCTTAATCGAGATAATTGAAAATTGAGACTAGGCCTACACATTAAACTTTAAGATATTACAACTATTAATATTTAACAAAAAAAATCGTCAGAGTTTATTCTGTTTTCTGGACAATCTAGAAACTTGTTAATATAAAACCTTCTTCAACATAAACTAAAAATAAACAATAATACCCACAAGCCCGCACAACCATAACACATCATGTAAACAACCATGAATATCATCAACTATAGAAAATTAAAAAAAAAACATAAACGTAAAAAACTAAACTTGTTCAAGTGTAATAGTAGCTCGATACGTTGCTCAAGGAAACCATTGACTTGTTCATATGTTCCATGTGGATAACAGCTAATGCTCAAATGTTATCTTGTAAAAAAGAAGATGAGAGTGAATAATGATCTGATAGACTAAACCTATTTAATTCAGATGACAACCCACACCAATTTTTAATTCTTTTTACGCTAGAACATGCATATATGATTTTTGCGTAAAATAGTAAAGCATGCATTCAAACCACAGAAGAAAGTTTTTCAGGAAATATCCCCTTCGGGGCAAAACCTTTTCTTATTCACTTTATAAAATTTACAAATCGCAACAGACAAATTCTATAAAGGAACAACGACTTTTCGACGAATCTCCCGCAGCTGGCCCTCATCTTTCCTCAGCAATGATCCCTGCAAGAATAATAAAAACGGTAGGGAAGATGCCTTCTCCACAAGATGTAATTGTGATAGAAATTATGTGAGGGTTTCAAAGTGGATTCATAATAATATAGGTAGGTAATGTGTGTGAATCAAAAGATGTTTTCCATTTTAAAATATGAGAATGTATGCAGCAGGTCTACAGAAAACGTATGTGTAAAAGCCTTATCAAATCCTACATAAAGCAGGTATTTATAGGAAAATATGAAAATCGAGGTAGCTCTAATCGTTCGAACGAGTTTGATGTTCGTTCGAACGGGATCAGCTATTCGTTAGAACAAAAATAGGCTTTGATCGAACGACATGCCTATCTCATTTGAACATGCTTCTAATGACTTCAAACGGTATGCCCTCGATCGATGCTCGTTTGATGTAGACTTGTAACAACCCTTCAAATGAGAACGCCTTTTCGTTCGAACGAGATTTCCATCTCGTTTGAATTACTGTGGCAAAAATCTATAATTTTTTAAGTCAAAAAATGCCTTTTTTTAAATCAATTAAAATAAAAACAATGCCCAATATAGTTATAAATAAACTTCGAACTCCAAATAAAAATTATACCATCATTAAGGGGAGTAGTGGAGCAAGATGAATATGAACGTGATGCAGGTTAAAGATGTAGTAGTCCACGTTGTAGATGCACGTTGGAGTTATTGTATATTCGGATCTTTGATACTTTGTGATGATCGTGATAATGTGATGCGGAGTAACGGGATATACCATTAAGTATATAACCTCAATACTAGGGGAAATGTCAAAAATGTTGCCTTTACGAATCTCCTCATATGTCTATTCCGGTATAAAAAATTCGAATTACCAAAAAAAAAATCTAAGACAAACATTATTCTAATACCCTCCCAAAACTCTCAAATGGAATGATATCAAAATACATAAGTCTTCAAATCTTAAACATCTTCAAATCTTAAAATCTTTGAATTCTCCCACTTTCTCTTGATCTTCTTTTTGGGAACATTGTCTTGAGTTGACTTTGCATATTCTTATCAAAGTTTACCTACACACAATAGACAAAGAAATACCCGCGACACAAGAAAGAGTTTGAAATATATAATGATAATAAAAAATTATGTATCACCCATAAATCAAACTCCCACTCCCTCATAATTCGTTCTTCCCCTTTTTATGTTGTCCGAAATAGACAAGGTAAGGAAAAACTAAAGTAATAAATAGGAGTGTGTTACAAAAAAATGAAGAATATCATCACAAATATAAGGCAATAAGTATCGTGCAAAGATAAACTAAGAAAAAACCAAACCAACTCTTTTTGAATTTTTCAAATTTTTATAATGTATAAAATGTCAAGTACAACACACACCATGAACTAACACTAAGATAACCAAGTCGTGAAAGAGTAAGAAATGGTTATGAATAAATTCGATAGGTAAATCGACTCAAATAAACATAATATATGTGCACATTGGATTTGAGATACTCCTAATGAATGTACTCAAAGTCTATCTTAGGTGTAAAAATTTGAATCCATATGATATTGACTCAATCTGATCAACAAATTAAAGTCTAAAATGATTTTCATACCAATAGAGCCCAAAACTATTTATTATTTTTAGAGATTATATGGTATGTGAAATCCCATTGATCTTCAACTTTAACTCCCTCAAAATCCTCTCATGGTAGATAAATTCACTCAAAGAAATTTGAAAAAATTAATGCTCGTGTGTAATGAAGCCTCAATGATCAAATCCAAATTTGGCTTGACACTACTAATTTTATGTGTTGTTAGTCTTTTAGGCTCTTTTGTTTGCAAATGGTGGCTTTTGACACAAAATCAACCCGTCTTTCGTAGCCTAATTCCATGGCTTAAAATATACCAATTTTATCAAAAATATGATTTTCTATTTTTTCAATCCAGGCAATGGTTCTTACAAGCGCAACCTCTATCTCATATGATATATTTTTAATTTTAGGCAAAATTAAGATGAAAACACCTTGACCAACATGTGACTGATAAGTGCAATGCTCAAATAAATTCCTGTACACGTGCGGTAAAAAAGACAACGAGTTAAACATGTTGTAAGTGATCGTCTAATCACAACTCAATGACTCCAACACTTTACAAAGCACATGGATGAAATGATGTTGTGTCTCATAACACTACAAAAAATTCACGTAGATAATGGAATGATATTGTGACTCGGCTATCTGAAATATCCATCCAAACAATGTGTAAACAAACTACAAAAATATTTTTCAATCTTTCAAAAATTTATAAAAAGAAAATCTTTTTGCTTTTTCCATTTTTCTCAAAAACCAAAAATGTTTTTGTATTTTTAATTTTAATTTTTCTTAAAACAAAACTGAAAATCTTTTTGTATTTTTCATAAAACATGGAAAAAGAAAAATATAAATACAATAATAGTACACACACTAGCAATAGGGATATATGATAAGATCATGAAAAACACCTTATTCTAGTGAAAAGTCTCAACCTCAATCATTATGCCCAGAGGAGATATCAAAAAGGAGATGACATCCTATGAAATTCCTCCATATAAATTTGTGAAGTTTTGATTAAATACTCTAATTGCTCTCGAAAACTCTTAAAATATCTCTCGTGATGTGTAGGAGATTGTGAAGAAATATGTGTGGGAGTGCGTGCGGGGACTCTTGTAGTAGTATAACGAGGAAGATACCTATGAGACACTCTCCCTAACTTATAGCAAAATTCCCTAAGGTGACCTCTTTGATTGTAATGGGAACAAACATACACGGTTTTAGGTCCACCTATCTCAAAACATCTAAGATAAGATCTCCTACATGGATGAAGAAGCCTAGGTGGGTTAGGTCGAGGGCCATATGGATCCAAAATAAACTCGAGAACCGGCACAGGTGCTACATGGGAAATGAACTCACCGTCATAAATTATTCCTAGACTCTCAACAATACTCAAAGCGGGATCGAGACGCATCTTTTCAACATTCTTTATGTGTCCTCTAAAGTGACTTTGACCTCCCGAAAACATTCGAGATCAATCTGGAATTGGGATGCACGAACTTCAAGTTTCTTTCAAATCTCTAAAGAAGATTGAAGATCTCGCATAAGACTAGCTATAGTATTGGTCAAGTCTCTCTTCTCCCCACCTAGGACGATCAACTGCTCATTCGAATATATCTTCTCCTTCTCGAGTTGACTCCCCGATGCCTCACACAACTTCCAAATTTTTACCTCTCCCCAAATCTAACACCATAAGAGACAAATATTTATTTAGACATTTAGTTTTTAACATCTCGGTGTATAAATCACTAAAATATTTTTGAAGATCACCCTCTCCCTCACTCAAAATACCATCCTCACTCTCATTATCCTTCGAATGAATCGAAACATCATTGAGTCTTTCACGTTTAGATATATCCTCATCGGCATGGGACACATTAGAAGTGCTAACGTTACTGGCCATGAATGCAACACATGTATCATGTATTGATTCTCCCCCTGAATCAACCGACTCGATGTCATTATAGCTAGGTGTGGCTTTATTTATAATTTCTTTTCCCTTTCTCTTTCGCTTGGTGGGAGACTCATATGGCTTGTGCCCTTTACCTTCGCACTCATAACACCTTATATATTCCTCTTTATCATCGCTATCCTTGACCTCATTCTTATTTTTATTGTTATAAAAAATCTTTCTATTGGAATAATTTTCTTTGGAAATTTTGAGAAGATTTTTAAAAATATTTGCAGACAAGGCCAAGTCATCAACATCAAAATCTCCCTCAAAATTAAACTCATGAACTCTCTCCTTTTTCTTCTTCTTAGTTTGAGTCTTTAAATCTACCCCTATATCCTTAGGTTTAACAATTTTGAGTAACATGTCGATCTCATAAGTCTTAAGGTCTCCTATTAGTTCTTCAAACCAAAGAGTGTCTAAAATCCCTAAAGAATTAAGCACGGTGACCTTAGGAATAAAGCAGGTTGGAAGTGACTTCAAAATTTTCTTAAATACTCTCATCTTAGGAATCTTCTCACCCAAATTAAAGCTCGAACTGATTATCTCTGACAAAAGTGTATAAAACTCATCAAGACTCGGATTGTATCATAGTAATGGTCTCAAATTGGGTGGTCAAATTTTGAAGGTTTGACACTTTTACGGTGTTGGTTCCTTTGTGAGTGAGTTGGAGGGTATCCCATGCCTCTTTTGATGTGGTGCACATCGTGATGCGGCAGAACTCGTAAGGGGTGATGGCTCTAGAAACAGAACTAAGGTCGCGGGAGTTGAAGGTACTCCACTTAACCTCATCATTAGTCTAGGAGGCATCAGGTTTAGGACTCTCAACATATTCACACTGATCGTGGGTGGGTTCCACCCTCTTTCACATACTATCTAAACCCTCTCATCAATGTCTTTCAAAGCAGATCTCGTTCAGGCTTTCCAATAGCCATTGTTCGATCCATCAAAAATTGGCATCCTATTATATAAGTTAATTATGAGAAAATTTGTGATTTTTCAAAGATCAACAATTTTTTAAACAATAATTAATATCAAGAAAAATTTTGTACAAAACCAATTTCATGGTAAAATTGTGTAAATGGCTCTAATACCAATTTGAGACTGCACTGTGATCTAATGGTGTTAACTTATTAAATTCAGATGACAACCCACACCAATTTTTAATTATTTTTATGCTAGAATATGCAACTATGTGATTTTTGTGTAAAATAATAAAACTTACATTCAAACCACAACAGACAGTTTTGAGAAAAAATCCCCTTTAGGCAAAACCGTTTCTTATTCATTTTGTAAAATTTACAAATTTCAACTTACAAATTCTATAAAGGAACAACAAATTTTCAATGAATCTCTAAATAGGTGACCTTCGTCTTCCTTCAGAAATGATCCCCACAAGAATCACAAATCATTCAGTAATGATCCCCATAAGAATTAGAAGAATGGCAGTGGAGACGCCTTCCCCACAAGATGTAATTTGGTATTACGTGAGGGTTTCAAAGTGGATCACAATTATATAGGGAGGTAATGTATGTGAATCAAAATATGCTTTTCCTTTTAAAGCATGAGACTTTATGAAAAAGGTCTATAGAGAATGTATTAGTAAAAGTCTTATCAAAACCCTATAAGACGCATGTATTTAGGGGAAAACATGAAAATTGAGGCAGCGCCATTCGTACGAATGACTTTAATGCTCGTTCGAACGAGATCAACTCTTCATTAGAACGAAAACAGGTTTTGATCGAACGAAAAACCTATCTCATTTAAATATGTTTCAAACTACCTTATAAAGATTTTAAATAGTACGCCCTTGATCTATGCTCATTTCATGTATACTTCTAACGACCCTTCGAATGAGAACGCCCTTTCATTCGAACGAGATTCCCATCTCATTTGAACGACTGTGGTAAAATTTTAAAATATTTTTAAGTCCAAAAATTCCTCATTTTTAAATCAAATAACATAAAAACAACTCCCAATATAATTATAAATAAACTTTGAACTCCAAATATAAATAAAACCATCATTAGGTAGAGTAGTGGAGCATGATAAAGTTGAACGTGATGCACATTGAAGATGTAGCGGTGCACATTATAGATGCACGTTGGAGTTGTTGGATATTTGGTTCTTTGATACTTCGCGATGATCGTGATGATATAATGCAGGGTAACGATATATAACATAAAGTATGTAACCTAGATACTAGGGTCAATGCCTAAAATGTTGCCCTTATAGAAGATATCGGTAATCAAATATTGTTTAAAAGTTGTATCGAAGTAGAAAAAAATTTAAAAACTTTTTCTTGCATATACTTGTCATTTTATACAACCAGGCATTTTATAAGGTAACATCTAATTCAAACACATTACAATCATCCATATCGAGGTTTTTATGCCTCTTTTCGGGTCATTTGGTTATTGTTTTGATATTTCACCCCCCAACAACCCATTTTTTAATCTAAAAATTTTGTATACTTGTAATTTTGTTAAACCGAGAGTTCGATAAGGACTCGACTAGTTCAAACACATTATAATTGTGCATCTCGAGGTGCTCGTGCCTCTTTTGGGATCAGTTGATGGTTAATTTTATATTTCACCCTCAAAGTCCCACTTTAACCTTAAAATTGCATATACATGTCATATTGAGAAATTGACGATCCGATAAGGACACACTCAATTCACACGCTTTATAATGGTCCATATTGAGGTGTTCATGCCTCTCTCGAGGCCATTTGATTTCTACTTTGATATTTCACCCCCAACATCCCATTTTTTAACCTAAAACTTGCGTATAATTATCATTTTGTACAACCGAGAGTACGATAAAGATAAATCTAGTTCAAACACATTACATTCATTCATATTGAGGTGTTCATACCTCATTTCGATCCATTTGGTTATTTTTTATATTTCACCCCTAACTCCCCATTTTCACTTTAAAATTGCGTATACATGTCATTTCATAAATCGACAGTTCGATAAGGACATGGTCGGTTCACAAATGTTACATTCATCCTTATCGAGGTGTTTGTGCCTATTTCTGGGTCATTCGGTTATTTTTTTTATATTTCACCCCCAACACCCCATTTTTTAACCTAGAACTTGCGTATAATTATCATTTTGTACCACCCGGATTCTGATAAGGACACGTCTAGTTCAAACACATTACATTCATCCTTATCGAGGTGTTTGTGCCTCTTTTCGAGCCATTTGGTTGTCGTTTTGATATTTTACCCCCCCCCCCCCAACGTCCCATTTTAACCTTAAAATTGCGTATACTTGTCATTTTGATAAACTGAGGGTCTGATAAGTACACGGTTGGTTCACACACGTTGCAATGTTCCATATCAAGGTGTTATGGCTTATTCTGAGTTATTTCATTTTTGGTTGATATTTCGCTACCCAATAGACATTTTTTAAACCTAAAACTCGAGTATAATTGTCATTTTGTACAAACTGGAGTTTGATCAGGATACAGCTAGTTAAAACACACTACATTCGTTGATTTTGAGGTGTCCATGCCTCTTTCTGAGCCATTTGATTTTTGTTTTGATATTTCACTCCCAAAGACCCATTTTAACCTTAAACTTGTGTATACTTGTCATTTTGATAAATCGAGGGTCCTTTAAGGACTGGGTCGGTTCACACATGTCTCAATGCTTCAAATCGAGGTGCCTATGACTCTTTCCAAGCCACTTGGCTTTTATTTTGATATTTTACCCCTAACACCCCATTTTTAGCCTAAAACTTGTGCATAATTATCATTTTATACAATCGAGAGTTCAATAAGGACACGACTAGTTCAAACATGTTGCGTTCTTCCATATCGAGTTGTTCGTGTCTCATTTTGAGACATTTGGTTGTTGTTTTGATATTTAATACCCCAATTACTCATTTTTTAGAATGGCCTGTACTTACTATTTTGATAAACCGAGGGTCCAATAAGGACATGATCAGTGCACACATATTATAATGGTGCATATCGAGGTTTTGGTGCCTCTTTTTGAGCCATTTGGTTGATGCTTTGATATTCCACCCCCATCACCCCATTTTTTAATCTAAAACTTGTGTATAATTGTCAATTTTTACAACTAAGCATCCCATAAAGACATGTTTAGTTCACACACATTGCAATGGTTCCTCATGCCCGTGCCTCTTTTCGGGTTATTTGATTATTATTTTTATATTTCACACCCAAAGCCCGATTTTTTAACCTAAAACTTTCAATAATTGTCATTTTGTATAACTGGGAATTTGATAAGGACTCGACTAATTCAAACACGTTATATTCGTCTATTCGGAGTGTTCGTACCTCTTTTTGGGTCATTTGGTTATTGTTTTGATATTTTACCCCTTGACATCCCATTTTAACTTATAAAATGCGTATACTTATCAATGGTCCAATAAGGACACAATCAGATCAAACATGTGACAATGGTCCATAATGAGGTGTCCGTGCCACATTCCAGACAATTTGGTCTCTGTTTAGATATTTCACCCCCAACTCCCTCTTTTTAATTTGGTCTCTATTTAGATATTTCACCTCCAACTCCCCATTTCTTAACCTAAAACTTGTGTGTACTTATCATTTTCATAAATTGGGAATCCGATAAGGACACTGATAGTTGTAACATGTTATAATCGTCCATCTCAAGGTGTACGTGCCTCTTTCAGGGTCATTTGATTGTTGTTTGATATTTCACCCCCTAACGTCTAATTTTTAAGCTAAAACTTGCTTATACTTTTCAATTTATTCAACCGGGAGTCTAATAAGGACAGGGTCAATTTACATACATTGTTATGGTCCCTCTTTATGTGCTTGTGCTTCATTTATCTAAGTAAAAGAAGCACGTCCTCAGTTTCTAATCCTCAATTACAATTTGAGGGGATCACATTTCATATTTTAGGTATTTTATTAAGGTTCTTGTTAGAAGTACTTAGGGGAACATGTTAACAATCAATATGCGGATTAAATCTTATAAGAACATGTTTCAAAAGTGTGTACCAATACTAGCAATGTAAATGGGTCGTGACGTTTCATCAATGATTTCATGTAAAGATTGGTAGCACCCTTTTATAGTTGTGTATAGATGGTTTCGTGTCATGTCATATTTAAGTTGTGTATTAATCACTTTTAGAACATGTATAGTTATATTTGTGTTACCCATTTGTATAATCATGTCTAATGGCTTAATTTATTAATGACCCCAACCCGATAACTTGGCATCGAGTCGGGTTAATAGGTCATGTTAAAAATTGCCACCCTAACCAGTACATTAATTACTAGGGTATTATAGTTTTAGGGTATATACGTAAGCAAATAATAGCTTAGATAAAGTATCTTAAAAACCTATATTGTTGAACCAATCATCCGAATGATACGATCACACACACTAATCCTTTCAGCATCAAAAAATCTCCAGTGAAAAAGGCACCTATAAATAAAAAAGTTTCAATAGGTTTTCCTAAACTGAACCCAACATCTTTCATAACACAATAAATAAGAGTGTCAAAATTCTCCTACACTAACATTGAAAACCAAAGGTGTTGCATCCATTTGACATAGAAACCACGTGAGAGGTGACAGACAAAAATAACTAGTACATACATGAAGACGATCAATCGGTGGCCTCTTGAGGTTGCTATCAAATTCAGTCACAATATTCTTAGCTGGTGCGCTGCTTTATAGTTCGTGAAGAAAAAGATAATTGATATTAATATATGCAAAACGTAGAGTCTAATAAGAAAGCTCCACTAAAATCATCAATATGATTTTAGATAAGTATATTACATTCGGTCTATACTCTTAATTCACGAGAAACCAAAAAGCTCTCAATCATCATCACTCTATCAACCATAGCCGTTACGAAACACCCTTAAATTAAACATTTATCGATAAACCCCCACCACCAAAATAGAACATATATCGAACCACAAGCACTATTTATACACAAAATAATAACCTGTAGCACCCTTTTCCTACCTCCACACTAAATAGTGCCAGGAAATGGCAACATTATCACCTCCTGTCCACGACTATCCACCTATTAGAAGACAACAAACTATACCACCACCACGAAATAAAAATGCTAAACCGAATCCCTTTAACCAATATGAAAAAGACCAAAGATCCACAAATGTTTGCAAATACCATATGAATTCTTCTTCTGACTTATTCAACAATGCCAAGAGCTCATGCTATAACTTTGGTGAACTTGGTAATGAGTTCTTTTCATGTACACGGGATAAGCAAGCCAGCAAAATTGAACTACTAAGTTGACTTAGATAAGACAAGGGATAATAAGGAATTTTTGAAACAGTTGACTACTCAATTTCAAGTTTATTTAATTATTTCTTTCTCTCTCTTTAATTTCTGAGGTAATTTATGACTTTTTATACTCCGTTCTTAGTTGAGGCATTGTTTCTTATCGCATTGAAATGGGGATTTCTTTAAATTTATCCTACTAAAAAACATAAGGATCTTATTCTATTCATTTGATAATAACTCTAGAGATCTCTCTCAAGTTTATTTTTCTTGTTGTTTATTATTAGTTTCCATTAAGATTATGCTACTCATTGTGAAATTAGAATCACAATGAAACTAAAATCTTGCAAACTTAGTCGAGTTATGGACCACTGTAATAGGAAATAAACCAGCTATTTGACTCCATAGACAATATTTTAGGAGTTTTGATATATATATCTTAAACGTGTTCATGTCCCACACTATCTAAAAGCATCGTGTCGGCAAGTTGAGTACACATGTCTGTGAGAGTGCTATATAGGTTGTCAAAATGTATATATATATATATATATATATGAGAAAATATTAATATTGTTCCGATAGTTTAAAAAAACATACTTCGAGACATATTTTAACCTACAAAAATTGCATTGTCACCCTACGAAAATTACATTTTCTCCCATTTTACATTGACGGTAATTATATTATAGTCCCCGAAATATGGTTGATCATGTTCCATAGCATTTCTCGATTTTTCTAAGCTTATCAATACATTCGACCAAGATGAAAAAAATGCAATAAAAAAATTATACTTCAACATTGATCGAAAAAGAATGATTGTTGACATTAGGCATATTCATGGAATTGTCTTCATCATTGGGTGTGCGAAAAGCTGAAACAACGACGTCGAAACTTGAAGGTGTAAGTACATATTTTCCATAGTCCTGAGTTTACATTGTGTATGTCGTATACGATTACAACCGTCGAAGGAAGTTCACGTTCGTACGTTTAAGAAGGCGAATCTAAATATCAAGTATCTTCAACAATAGTCTTCTATGAGATTGGTTTTGGTAAGGAATGTGTTTAAGTTTAGAAAATAGTTTACGATGGTGTTATGATATTTTTCTAAACTATTTTTTTTTATCAAAATGAGGCATTTTTCTAAGTTAAAATATTTTTTGCAAGACCTGTAGGCGAGCATTAAAAATAATATTTTTTCTCCAGTCATTCAAATGACATGCTAATGTCATTCAAACAACCTCATCTAACGACATCTTATGTCGTTTCTTAGGTTGCGAGACAGGGCATTCCTCGTTTGCTCAAACGAGCCTACACCATTTTGTATTTTATCAAGTCATTTTTTATATCGTTCAAATGATATCTAATATTGTTCAAATAACATCAAGAAGTCGTTCGAACGATGTCCGCCGCCTGAAGTATTTTATTTGCCTACAAATACTTATTTTGTGAGACTTTTGCTACACGAAAAATACATATCTGCAGACTTTTAGTCTTCACTTTTTAGGGAAAATTTATGTTTTTGATTCACACTAAACTTCCCATATACTTTTGCGAATCATTTGGAACTCAAAAAACTTCTTTGTTGAAGTTTCTCTTGTAGAGAATGATTCTCTACTACTGGATTGGTAGTTCTTGCGGGAGCTATTGCTGATGACGACGGTCATTGGGGATACTCGAGGGTATTCACTGCTGAAAGAGGAGTTGTGGTTATTGAGAGTCTCGAGGAAATATTTGTTGGTTCTAGGGGAGGGTCTATGTGGATTTTCCATGGGAAATTCAGTGCTGATTTCTCTAGTGTCTTGTAAGTTGCGATTTGCAAACATTATTGAAATATAAGGTTTTGCCCTTTTGGGGGACATTTCCTGAATTTGATTGTCCATTGATTTGTTATTGCATGTTTTATTTATTCACATAGATGCATGTTTACAGTTTAATTACATTGGATTGAAGATTGACTCTAATTAAATAAGTTTTAATATTGTAAATTTACGAATCACAAATGTAAGTACAGAAAATATCACAATAAAGAAATTCACAATAGCAGAAAGTAAAGATCACACATAACAACGATATACGTGGTTCGATAATTTGCCTACATCCACAAAGCGTTTAATGTTTATATTAAGTGTCTCTTAAGATCTCAGGTTACATCCCTTTGCTTCGGGTAAGGTGTATAATTTATAGGTGAATCATCATAAAGTTTGAGTTTTACAAGGAACTCAAAATGACACATGGATATGCCAAGGAGTACCTGAATATTTCCTCCAAGAATGTTTGTACCTGATTTAACAATATTTGTAAGTGTTCTAATATATCTAAAATATTAGTGTATAAATTAATTCATGACTGGTCGGCTACTTTCACGAACTATATTAAATGGTCTCCCATAACGAACCCTAATAATTTTGGGCCAATAGATTTTAAACAGGTCCAAAGCCAAAAGCCTAAAACAATGTCCAAAATTGGCATGGCACATTTGTAATTTGTGAGAGATGAAGGGGGTACGTTTGTTCTTAGGAGAAAATGAAGCGTTGAGATCTTTTTGGGGAAGCGCGACTCATTATTTGGGATTTTTAAAACTTGTTCATGCGCAACTTAATAATCAGTTCACTGATTCTGGTCATTCTTGCGAATACTTTATCTCTAACCTTACCCTCTTGTTCTCTTATTCAAAATCTAAGTTCTTCTTCTTCTCGAAGGATTCGTCGATTTTTGTAAGTCTAGCTCTTCCCTTTTATAAGCTTTTCTTTGGAACTTTTTGTGTAACTGTAGCTAGGGTTTTTCTTCCTTATTCATACAATAATGGCAATGCTAGATAATAAATCAGTAGATGAATCCAAGCGCCAATATAATATCCCTGAATAGGTGATCATCGACGGTGCACCTCTTCTTCAGAATGTCCATTATATTGAAGGGGGCATTGGATTCACACCCTCCTGATTAACTCAGGGGGGTTTAACATTTCCCCCAAATAAGTAGTTTCTTAGGTTCTTTACATATTTTGACATCATGTCCACCCAGTGTGGCCTTAATGTTTGGAAGATAGTTAATGGGGTCCATAGAATAAATACCCTTTGTGGAACAAAATTAGGCCTTATCGAGATCTGCTACTGCTACGCGTGGTCACGAACCAAGGAAGGTCTTTTGTACTTAAAAAATAAAAAGGCTGAGAGGGTTCTCGTGGTGAATCTTCGGGATTCCCATAAGGATTATTGGGAACATGGTTTCATTGCTAGGAATTAGCAACGTCCTCCTGCTACTGAGGGCGAAAGGTAACGGGGACCTGTAATTTTTTTACTATGGATAGGCTCAAATAGGTCACTTCATCTTTTTTTGTTCTTGCCTGTTCATTTCTGAATATTTATAAAATATGACATTGTGTGATAATTGATTAAATTCGCAAATATCCAATTTTTCACTTTTATTTAATTAGAGTCTATCTTTAAACCAAATCAATACAGCCCCTAAATATGCATCTATGTGTTTGCGTGTGTCAACCCATAAATAGATAAAGCATGCGACACAAATATTCAGGAAAAATCCCCGAAGGCCAAAACCTTTTATTTCATTATAATAAGTAAATCACAACTTACACGGATTACAATGAAATACAGTGACACACGAATACCCGTAGGCGTCGGTTGGTGTCGTCAGCAATAAATCCACACGCAGCGAAACCACATGGACCACAATCCAATTAGCAAAGGAAGAACCGTAGCACTCCTCAATGGCACGCAACCATAAAACTTCGTAGAGACTCCCTCCGCAATAACACGCAGCCCTCGATTGTAGAGATCTCCCCACAAAGATGAACAAAAGCAAAGTAGTGTTCTTGGGTTCCAAAAGGATTCACAAAAATATGGGAATGACGTGTGAATCAAAGCATGAGTTTTTGGGACTCAAAAATATGCAGACTTGAGCTAATAGAACTCTCAAAAACATCTCTCCAAGTCTTATAAAATAACTCCCCCGGAGTTGGCTTTTATAGGAATCCAAAATGAATTTTAAAACTTTAGGACTCTTACCAGCATCAGGTACCCCAAACCGGTTCGGGTGTACCGCGAACCAATTCGCCCCCAAACTGGTTTAGCCTTCTGTTTATGATAGTTAGCTGGTTTTAAAGGCAAAAAATACATAGCATTCTTCTAGGGCATTTCTTGGAATTTTCTCCATTTTCAAAAGGTCATCACTCCTTCACCGTAGCTCGGATTGTGGTGTCGTTTCTTTTAGTATCTTCATTACGTCGAGCTCTTCAACTTTCTAGTTGACCTACGGATGGTCTCTGTAAAATTACCACAATTCCCTTGAACTTTCATATCTTGCCTTCTTTCACTGTTTTGACTTCTTTTGCGTACCTCTTGCATTAAGTCCCTAAAATCGTTGAATGTGAAGTCGTTGAGGCAGATGTGGGACACATGATGGAGATGTTGAATGCTTGATTCCCAGAATTTGGATTGAGGTCATCGTGTGAGATCGTGAAGTGACATGCCAAATGTAGCGGCATACGACATACACAAATGTAACATATTGGACATGAGAAATATGTCCTTACAATATTTTTTCCTTGTCCCCTTAGCTAATGTTCTTCTCCCTTTGTTCTTATAGCTTGTGCCAAAAACTAGGAGCCTGATATAAAAGAGGTTAATGCTGATGAGCTTGTGAAATCTTGGAGCATCAAGGAAAGGTTAGCAGATGATGACCATTTAAGGTCGCCGACCTTCCTATAGGAAGACAAGAACATAATCACTAGTTTTATTACTCGTTTGGTTGATAAAGTCCCAACCTTAAAAGAACCTGAGTTCGGTCCTTCTGACCCTATTATAATAGAATATGAAGAGGAATTTGAGGAGGAGATGGGATAAGGTTTTAAATATGAGGAAGAGAAAAAGAGGAAGATGAGGAAGAAGAAGAATAAAAAGAAGATATAGACCCTTTGATAAAGAGAAGGAAGCTGAGGCTCCCAAATGATGATGATGATCAAACAGTCCTGTCTGATCGGCTTAAGTCTCTAAAGGCATATGATACCAGGTCCCCGAGGAATATAAGCTTTATCCCACTAGATAAGGGGGGAAAAGGAAAATGAGAAGAGGAAGGAGGGAGAAGATAAGAAGAGAGAGAAGGAAGAGGAGAAAAAGAGAGTAGTGAGGCCAATAAAAAGTCGGCTCATATTGCAGCTACTGAAAGGCATAGCGTGGGTGATGTCCCCACCTCATCCCTGACCTTCTGAAGAGAGTGGTGCTCGTTATTGACTATGGGCATTCTTCGAGGTTGGGGTCATCCCATCTTGCCCTAAAAATTGCTCAGGGGATGGCTCAGGGGATGGCCCTGGTAAGTCCTTATACTGGAACTATTTCACTTTTCTTTATTCTCTCTTTCTTCGTGCTAACTCTATAATTTTTTTTCTCTTCATCCAATTATTATTTGATTTCACAACTCTCCTGGATGACCATGTCGACAAGTCCAGAAAGGAGTAGGAGCTAAAAGATTCTCTAAAGGATGAAAAGAAGTCATTTGTTATAGATCGCCAAGCATGGGATCAGGAGAAGGGGAAGTCGTCCAAGGCTGCTGATGATCTTGACGCATTCGAGAAGAAGGTGGTTACTGAAAAGCACAAGCTTGAAGAGGAAAATTAGAGCTTGATGAGCAATGTCACTAAGCTGGAAGAAGACCTTTCTCAAGAGAAGGATGATAGTTATCGCGAAGGCTTTAACAAGGCCTATGATGATACAGAGGTGCATCTAGCCTATGGTGTTGCCTTCAAAAAGGGTTAAGACTAAGCCCTAAAGGTAGTTGGAATCTCTGTTGAATCTGAAATTTTCGGTCTTCACTCCCCTGGCCATGATCCATATGAGGAAGAGGAAGAAGGTGGCAATCACCCTTATGCTCATATAGGGATTAATTTTGCTGAGGTCGGTGATTATGATGGTGCTAGTAGGGAGCAACCCATTATTTACAAGGGTAAGGCCATTATGGAAGATGATCAGGTGAAAGACCAAAGATCGTAAACTAGGAATTTTTCTTTCTTCCGTGTACTGCTTTTTCTTATGTAATTTAAGGTTATTTTTGGAAACTTATTTGTACTGGCCCTTGGCTCCCCTTTTTAGGGTTATTTTCTTTCTTTCGTGTACTGCTTTCACCCAGTATTTAAATAGGTGGGGTGTCACAGGTGATATTAGAGCATCAAGTTCTAGAGTCTTTTAGGATTTGTGCAGCTTATTACGTTTCAGCTTAGCGTTCTTTGTTATAGAGCCCTATTATAGGATTGTTGTATTCCTCTACACATGCGACTTATGCTATCCTGCTATTAAGAATAGTTGATGTGATTCATAGTCCTGTTACACCAAACAATATGGGACAACCAGTAAAGGGTCGTTGGAAGGACTGCAGAAGGAGAGGCTCAGTAATCCATGGAGTATTCGGGGGACGGTGATCGCAGTAGAAGTCACCGATATTTTTGTCTAGGTAAATGTTAAAAGGATAAGCACTCGGGGACAATAACTTCCCAAATAATGTGTTAGATAACAGTAGTGAAAATTTAGACTCACTTAGCGTAGTCAACAAAGGGGAGAGAGTCGAAAGAACTCTTTCGAAGAATCACTTATAGAATTTAAAGAAAAGATGAAGTGTGATGGGCCAAAGGAGGAAGATAATCCAAAGGCAATAGTGTAGGGTGGAGTGCAGTGACACTCGAAATTTAACTTTGGACAAAATTTTGGCCCATAGGAGCATTATAGAGCGATGATAGCCCGTCGCCGCATATAAAGTAGTATATATGGAGTTAATAGAGAGATTGGGTGAAGTTTGATCGTAAAATCTTCCATCTACTGTTCAGACAGAGATACGAATGGGATTACAAACTTATCGCAAGTAGGTCAGGTAGAGACCAACGTGAAAGATAAGTTAACTCGGTTAACGAACTTCATTGACAAAAAAAGGGATATGGAGAATAACAAGGTTTGGTAAGTTAAGAATGGACTCATAGGTGGAATACCCAAGCATGAATGGGAGAGATGACTAAGGTGACTAGTGTCGGTATTGTCAAAGCCATATGTTTACAAGAGTACATCAACGCTTCCAGCAGAAGGAGCTAAGAGGATTGGACGATCTAATCAAAGAGTAACACTGAAGTTAACGGTCCCAGTGAGTTACCATAAGAGGGTATACCCAGTAAGGGACCCACTTAAATGCTATAGATCATTTAAATTCTTACCAAGTGACGATAGAATTAGTCAGGGCCGTAAAGACTACCAACAAGTTCCATAAGGACCAGCGGAGACAAAGGGACAACGAGGGTAGCAATCGGGGTTAAGACTACCAGGTTCGAGAGGGGGACACACCGATATGGACTGTGGGACCAGAGATAGAGGATGGGCACATGAAGGTGTCCTATAGGTGATGAGTAGGTCCACCGGCACTAAAATGATACACGATGAGAAATTGAGAACAGTCGGACTGGGAAGGTAAATGAAAACAATGCCAGTGGAGCATAGTAGCCGCAAAAGAGAAATTCCCAGCAAGAGAATAGGGCGAAGAGATTCAGGCCCGGAGGTAATCATCCTGAGAAATCATTGAGTTCAGGAAGGACCAATAAGGTCCTCAACAGTAATAACAACCTTCTTCTTTCCTCAAAATCGTCAGGACTGAGGAGATGGCGAGGGAGGGTAATAGGGTCAGGTCCAGAAGCAAGAGAGTTCCTCTGGCAAGTTGTTACGATCATAAAGTGATGGGCCGCATGAAGAAGGATTGCCCAAAGAGGGATAGAGGACAACCGCAAGATGGGATCTTGGATATGCAACCGTTACCGTTGAACAAGGGGTTAGTTCCGGCACGAGAGTTATGCTCAGGGACCCGTTGACCATGAAAGGTAGGTGGAAAATGGAGTTACAATAGTTGCCTTACCCTTATAAGTAAGGGATGACATTTAAGGTGACATGAATGGGTCACAATAATTGATTAGTAACACTACAATTCGAGTGTACATTGAGTTTAGTGGGTGCGCTGGCAAAAGTAGCCATACTATGTATATGATTACCATTGAGAAGCTAGACTTTTTTGCCACTTACGGGGAGGAGCAGGTGTGGACACTAAGAAAATTTTAATGTTACGTAGAGATGTTCCTTTTGGGTGTTATAATAATAGAGCATTTTATTATTATAGTGTGTACTGAGTTGATACCGAGGGTTTGAGCGATAGTAAATTGTGTGATGAGACTATCGTACCCGTTATTTCAGGGTTTAAATATATTGTGTTATGAAACATCGCCTGAAAGAGGGTTGAGCCTGTGTATATATATTGTATTGTATCGTAGACTTCGGTGAGTATGTTGTCTTACTATATTCGATTTCGGTGAGTAGGGAAATTTATTGATGTGATTCAGAGTATATTGATTTATTATCGAGCGGAGAGATATAGATCGTTAATTATATATAGCGCTGAGAACTTTATGATAGTGAGGTCACCGTGTTAGAAGTCGTCTTAGAGACATGAGAGAGGACAAGTAAACATTTTGTCCGCAAACGAAAATTATGGGGCATATGTTATGGACTAAGGGCTTAACGAATCTCGACGACCAACAATGTTAGACAGTAGTGTATCGAGGGGATTCCTTGTTTGGATTTTTCTTTGCGAGACATCCCACGCATGAAACTTAGCGAGCATTGGAAGTTGAGAGATATTTTTCCTTTAGTACATGGGTTTAGTATCGTAGTTATTACACGCATATGAGGATATAACCGTGAGTAAATAGTTATATTATGAATTAAGGATGTTGGGGCCATATAGTGTTAAAATGCGAGAATGTTATTAATCGTTGACACCACGAGTAGACCGATGGGACAACATAGGATATAATTAAGTGAGAAATGTAGGGTGGCTTAGTATGACCTTCCCATATAGTTATGTCAAGTATGTGAGGCATAGTTTGAGATGAATGTAACATGTCTTGTATGGTTATGCAAAAATGCACAAAGTATAGGGTGTATGGGTGCCCTAGTTAAGCATATATTTAATAACATTTACTGGGAGAAGACGTGGAAATGTGATAATACACGTAGACTTATGGATAGATTTGAGGTAGAATTAGAATGAGGCAAAGGGGAAAGAAATTGCTTAATGGGCAAGGGAATCACTAGGGACCGAAGAGGAGAAAGATCAGGAAGGTTATAGTGGTGTAAAGTGCAAAAAATGTACAATGTATATTCTCGAGAATAATTAATAATCGCCTGGTACAGAGGAGTAATATGACGAGAGCTACATCATAACAAATTTACAAGATTTAGAAATTTGTCACGAGTAGTCGGGTATGATTGCAAATATCTCCCACGAACAGATGGATCACGAGTTTGAATGGTAGTGTATAGACCGTTGGACTAAAAAAGTAGCATTTATGAAGAGACACTGGGAACAACGCAATGTTCCAAAAATGTAAAAAGAAATGGAAATATATGTGTGATGAGAACTTATGACTCAAGGAGTTGACACATGGAGATTTTGGGGAAAAAATTGCTTGTAGAGGAAATACTTTGGCCTTGTGTAGAGAGGCTCATATTAGTGACAAAACGGAAGCAAAATTACAAAGTGTCACGTAAGCACCAAGGTAAATTGCTAAATGATGGAATACTTTTATATGTGATGATCAAAGCGAATTACTCAATAGAATGGAACGGTAAGGTAAGATCGTTCGACTGAAGGGTGCAGTTAGTATAGCGACACTAAAATAATGAAAAAATTTATAGGGTGTCACTCGATAGTGTGTCCGACTGGGACAAGATTTTCATATCGCGATTTTTGGGAGAGCTTCCAGGAGGCCATGGGTACGGAGTTACGATTGAGTTCAGCCTATCACCCGCAAATTGATGGGTAGAACGAAAGAACGAATCAGATGTTAGAGGATATGTTGCGGATGTGTATCTTTAATTTTGGTGGGGGCTGGGAGCAATATCTTCCACTGGTGGAGTTTGCTTATAATAACTCCTATCAATTTACTATTGGCATGACTCCATTTGAGGCATTATATGGTAGGCCTTTTCATTCTCCAGCATGTTCGCTAGAGGTGGGGGACAACAAGCTACTTGAGCTAGAGGTGATTCAGGATACCTCGGCCAGGATTGGGATGATTCAGAACCGTATTCGGGTTGCTTGGGATCGATAGAATAGCTACGTTGATGCCAAGAGGTGCTTCAGGGAGTTCAATGTGGGGTATCAGGTATTGTTATGAGTATCTCCTATGAAGGGGATAATACGATTTGGGAAGAAAAGGAAGTTGGCACCGAGGTACGTAGGGCCATTCCCTATTATTGAACGAATTGGGCCAGTCGCTTATAGACTTGGGTTACCGGAGCACTTTCATAGGATTCATAATGTGTTCCATATATCTTCACTGAGGAGATACCTTCGGGATGATTTGGCCCTCACCCATATAGCTTTAGAGGAGATTGATTTGCAGCCCGATAGTTCCTATGAGGAGGGGACATTTGTTATCCTAGACCGTAGTGAGAGGAAACTGAGGTCGAAAGTGGTGTCATTAGTTCATGTACAATGGAAACATCGCGATATCAAAAGGTTGACTTTGGAGCACGGGGATGATATGCACGAGAGATACCCAGAGTTATTCTTACTAAATATACCTTTTATTTATGAATTTCGGGACAAAATTTCGTAATTAGGGGGGAGTATGTAATACCTCGTAATTTTATTGATTTCAATTATGAGATTAATTAAATTAAATGTGAGAAGAATTAATTAATAATTAATTCGAAATAAAATCAATATTAACTAGCGAGATAAGAGTTAGTATTTATTACTGGAAATTACATTGAATATTACTGAGCGAATAAAGTAATATATGATTATGAATGTGAATGTGATTATGAATTTATGAAAATTGTTGCGATAGACAAATACGACAATTAGGGAATTTAAGTCGGGACGAGCGTGTGAGTCATGTCGGGACTAAATTAATAAAATAAAGAGTAAAATATTTATGCATCACCCAAATTGTCATTTCAAGTGCGCCAACGTTTCCGGAAGGGTCAAAATAGTCAGAAAATTCTACCCGGGGGTTTAGTTTGGGTTTCAAGATAGTTTTAGGCCAAACCGACACCCCAAAGGGGTATTTTTGTCTTTTAAAAAATTGGGACTAATTAATTGACGAAAATTGGAGATATATATTTGCATATACGTGGGAGAATTTAGGGTTTTTTATCTACAAAAGAAAAGAGAGAGTCCAAGAGGAAGAAGGAAAAGAGATTTCTAGGAGCTCCAAGGTCAAACTCACCCATCTTTCACCAAGAACACCATCAACTTGTAGATCGGGAAGAGAGGAACGCATTTATACCACTTTCATTTAACGATTCATACCTTCCCAATAAGTCAAGTGGTTATCTTGCTTTAATTAGTGCATATATTATACATGTTAGTGTATAATTGATAATATACACATGATATGATGAAATCTGGGTTGAAAATGAATTATTAATCAAGATTTTGGGTAGGAAATTGAATGTAGATGGATTACCATATGTACAGGCTATGAATCTGGGTTGATGCATGAAGAAAAATGAATTAAACTTTGGGTCTTGGGTGGACAAAATTATTGATGATGTAAAACAAGGGCTTTTGATATTTGATTAAATTCCTACACCCATATATGAGATTTAATAAGGTTTGATGTTAAAAGATGTTAGGGATCATCTAAATGTATGTAAAATGGCTTTGGGACTATTAATTTTGAGTTGGGTAAAGTTTGATGTGAATTGGGTGAACAAAAATGGGCAAAAACGCAGGTTTTATAAGGTAGAGGACGAACTAGGAAAATATCATTCGAACGACCTGGGAAACTGGAAAGTCGTTCGAACAAAAATTCAGAGTTTAGTTCGTTCAAAGTTCAATCGAAGTTCGTTCGAACGACTTACTAACGAGATTTCAGAGTCAAGTTCGTTCGAAGTTTCGTTCGAACGAAACTTCTGGGTACTTCGAACGAGATTTCAGTTTTTGGAAATTTTATAGGACGAGCTGGAATTTGGTGAAAATAATTCGAGAATAATGAATGACTTAAGTTTATGTAGGGAAATCACATTTCTTGAGCTAGTAACATGAACTATAGAAGTATATATGGATAAGAGGGACTCCTTAGTTATATCCATTATAAGTAGTGCGATACGATAGAGAGAATAATCGTAATTGGGAACATCATGAAGATTGTAAAGAATGATAATTCGTACAAATCTGGAATATTTAGGTTGTGTGATCCTATTAATTATATGGGTTGTGTGTACCTATTGTATGAACCCTTATGTGTATGACATACCTACCATACTTGATTACACGGGGGGTCTTAGGAAAGGGACAATCTTAACTTGATGAGACTTCGGGGGGATTTTAAATTTCTACCTCAGGACATAGGTCTGGGAAAGACTTATCAATGAGTTGATAAGTTTGCGATCAAGTGGGAGTGAATGTATGTGCGTATCCCATGGGGATGGAAACTATGTTTGCCTCCATTTTGTGGGATATGTGCTGATACGATTCCAGAATGATTCAGAATCCGTAGTCCTTATGTGCGTGATGTAACAGGACTGATAGCAGAGTATGTCTCCACCGCGAGTTTAACTTTTGGGGTGCCGTATTAGTATATATATGTATGATAGTGATATATACGTATATACAGTTGAGATTATTTCATTGTGCAGCTTAGTAGATGATAAAGATTACGATATTTAATATTAATCAATAATGTGGGAACTTGAATGATTAATGAGTTATTTGAATCCGATTAAACTAACGTTATATTTACAAGAAGGAATTATTCGGGTTTTATAATTGGGTACAATGACTTAGGCAATTCAGTAAAGGACTTGGGCTAAACTAGATAAATGGGGTAGCGTGACTAGGATGGGTTAGGAGTCTACGCTACGCGTGCACATTAGTTGAGAGGTGAGAATCTCAAGTGAGGGCACGAGGAACTAACATGGATATAGTATTTATTGTTTAATGCATTTTAAACACTTGTTTTTTTTAAACCATTTACAACTCGGGCTCTGACCCGTTTCCTTCCAAATCTACTTTGTTTTTGAAAAAATCCTTTAGGTACCTAGCCACAGGGACGCCAAGCATAAGAGTTCCTACCAATTGACGTGTTGTTGCTGCTGTGGAAGTTACAGGACCTTGGTACTAGACTCCTCCACATCTATCCTTGATTTTTTTCTAGTTATTTACTTCAGTAGGGCATGTTGCCTATCATTTATTCAGAAGTACTCAGAGATAGTGACTGCAAATTCTTATTTATATTTTAGTTGTCGGGATTTATTTCATTTCAGACTTTTGTATTTGGGATTTAGACTGGATGTGTTTACTCCAAACTCAGTTATTCATATATGTCATTCTTAGTATCTGTGAGATTGTATTAGATGGTGAATGGTTAAATTAATTATTTTTGGTTGCATGTTAATTTTAAAAGATAAAATTTGACACTTGACTTTTTAACTACTAGGTGGTTAGTAATTAATAAATATTTTCGACAGTGATGCTAAGACTGGACCAACCGGATATTCTGTTTTTAATTTAATAAATGACTGATCACCCGGTATTTAAATAGGCGGGGTGTCACAGATAAAAGCACTGAATATGATTTTGGACCTTTTATTGAACTTTATAAGACCAGCGGTATTATTCATAAAAAATAATCAATTATTCTCCTGAAATGAAGGGTAAAGTCGAAAGAAAAATAGGACTTTAACGGAATTGGTAGTTACTATTTTATTAAGTTTAGGGTTGCCTCAAATTAGTGGAACAAATTATTTGAACGGTGTGTCATGTGCTTAATAGTATTCTTATGTCTAAAACAAAAATATCTCCTTATGAAATTTGGAAAAATAGTAAGCAAACATGATATATTTTAGAACGTGGGGTGCCTATATACATATTTTCGACCCTAAAAGGTCTAAATTGTCTTGTAGAGAATATGAGTATTTTATTGTCTACGCGGTTAATAGCAAAGCATACAGGTTTTATGATTGAAAAACCAAGTTATTATCGAATCAAATGATGCTTATTTTTATAAAACATAAATTTCCTTTTAAATTGAGAAATAGTGGGGGCTCGACATACACTAGCGTTTTTATTCCTAAAAATGTATAACCTAATGAATTTGTTTTATAACCAAAAAAAGTAAAAGTCCACACGTTGAAAAAGATTTTGGCCCCAACTTTTATGCTTACTCAATGGAGGAGGACCCTAATACCCTTACAAAAGCTTTATCTTTTTTAGATGTCGATTTATGGCAAGATACTATTAATGATGAAATGGAATCTTCAAAAACTGATACAACTTGGCATTTAGTGAACCTTCCACCGGGGTGTAAAATAATTGGTTGTAAATGTATTCTTAAAAAGAAATTGAAACCCGATGGTTTTGTTGAAAAATATAAGGCACGCCTTATTGCCAAAGGTTCTAAAAACGTGAAAACATGGACTTTTTTTTTTACATTTTCACCCGTAATTAGAATTACATCTATACGTATACTATTTATTTTGGTTGCTTTAAATTATTTAATTGTACACCAAAGGAATGTTAAAACTTCATTTTCAAATGGTAAATTGAAAGAAGAGTTTTATATAGACCAACCAAAAGGTTTTACTATACAAGGTCAAGAAAATAAAGTGTGTAAATTAGATAAATATCTTTATGGACTAAGACAGACACCTAAATAATGGCATGATAAATTTGAAAACTTTTTCATCTCTAATGGGTTTAAAATTAATGAAAGTGACAAATGCATTTATAATAAATATGAAGAAAAAAAATATGTGCACTATCATATGTCTTTATGGGGATGACTTGCTTATATTTGGTTCTAATATTCATGTCGTAGATATTGTTAAATCTTTATTGTTTGACAACTTTGATGTGAAGGATTTGGGTAAAGCTAGTGTAATAATGGGAACTAAAATTACTAGGTCTGAAAATGGACTTTTGTTAGACCAATCTCATTATATTGAGACAATTCTAAAGAAATATAATTACTTTAATTGTAAATCGGCTAGTACTCAATTTGACCCTAGTGTAAAGTTGTTCAGAAACACTAGTGACAATATTAACCAAACTGGTATGCAAGCATCATTGGTAGCCTACGTTATGCTAAAGCTTGCACTAGACCTGATATAACTTATGTAATGGGATTACTATATAGATTTATCTGTAGACCTAGTATGGAGCATTGGCATGCTATTGAGAGGGTCATGTGGTACCTTAAAAGGACATTGAACCTCATATTATATTATCAAAAACATTCGATTGTCCTTGAAGGATTTAGTGATGTTCATTGGACTACCCAATCTGATGACTCCAAGGCTACTAGTGAATACATATTCAGTATCATTAGTGGTGTAGCTTCATGGAAGTCTAAGAAACAAACTATTTTGGCTTGGTTAACGATGGATTCGGAGATGATAACGCTGGCTATTACAAGTGATGAGGCAAGATGGTTGAGAAACCTTCCGTCAGATATCTTATCATGGGAGAAACCGATATCAATCGTTCTTATCCACTATAATAGTACCGCAACTTGTAAAAGTTGAGAATCGTTACTATAACAGTAAGAGGCGACAAATAGATCGCAAACACAATACCGTTAGAGAATCTATCTATACCGGTGCTGTGAGAGTGAATCACATACGTTCTAAGGAGAACCTGGTTGATCCTTTTATGAAACGACTGGCAAAAGAAAAGGTATGGAACACCTAAAAAGAGATGGTACTAAAGCCCTTTGATGATTAATTCACTTATGATGGTAATCTTACCTCAAGATTGGAGATCTCAATAATTAGGTTCAAGGGATAATTACGAGTCGCGAATGACATGGGTTGAATAATGTTATTTATTATATGCGAGCTTTTACTTCAAGTCCATCCCTATAGAGCATGATATCCTGCAGCAAGTTAAGGTTGAGTTAGTTATAACTCTTAATGAGATGTATAGCTCAATTTTGAGTGGGGTACCTAGCTACACGACTATCCTTAATAAACTCACTTATGTGAATGTGGCTGTGTCAGTATAGCCGATTCCTATGACAATTTTGGACAAATTTCTAGAGTGCTCACGATACTGGGATGGAAGCACATGGCCGTAACATGATGGCTTAAGAACTAAATCCAAGTAAGGTTGTGTAAGGAATATTGTCAAAGATAGGGTTCAAAACTATGGTTACTCTATTATATTATTAATCATCTTTAGTACGGTAAGGCTCAAGTTGAAAGACACTTTTTCTTATGCACGTTTTTATTTATTATTGCTCAATAAAAATGTGTTTTCAAATTTACAAGTGAGAGATTATTGGAACAAAAAAGTTTTGTTTTGTTTAAAGTTTGAAAAAATCGTTTTTATATTTTGACCTTTTAAGCGAGATAGATAAGGAAAAAAGGAATGCCCAACTTTATCAAAGTCCCATATCGGTGGAAGAGTTATTTTTGGTGTAGTGTATCTACAAAAAGTTTGACACTAATGAGCAAGCCCTTTGAGCCTTAGATTTTTGTGTATTTTGGGTGGAGGAACTTATTGGGTCAAAGCCCACACGCTTATTACCGTCGCAGTCCGTCTTACCGACCCAAACCGTGTTGGGGCCTTGGGTTGGGATTGTGTGTATTAAATTTTCGGGGCCCAAAATAATTGGTTTTTTAAATAAAAAAGATATATCTTAACGAAAAATAATATTTTATTTTGACTGTTGAATTTTTTTTAACGCGTTTAAAAAATGTGGGAGACTTTTTCAACCCACCTTTTTAACTTCTCCCCGTTTTCTTTTCCGATTAATAGTCAAGAACTTTTAGAATATTTTAAATAAATTAGGCTTTTAGCCATTGTTTTTTACACAAAGAAAATTGTCACTCTCAGAAAATATTTCCTCTCTGCAAAAAAATTTCTCTTGAAATTGTTTGTTCTCCCAAATAAAATACTGTGATATTGAAAAATTAATTCTAAATGGGTGACTCATATTACGAGTTGTACATTGTGCTACGACAATTTGAACAAATACATAATGAAGGTTGTTTCATCCTAGGGTGACGGAGTATTACAAGGACTCCAACATAATTTTGGGCAGAATCGCGAAACAACTTAAAGAGAGTGGTGACTCAGCCACAATAACTTTTCGCAGTTCGATTTTCGCATTGAGTAATTTCATTTCTCTTTTAATTTCAGCAACAATAGTGTAAAATAATTCAAGTAATCTATAGTGGACCTAGATTCTCTAAAGTTATAAAATTATTCCTCCAAAGAGTTTTATAAATTTCAGCATCATTAAACGTAAATATTTATAATTAAATCATGGATCAATTAACAAAAGTCCTTCGAACATTTTTTAATACACGTTTAGTCCAAGCCTTTTTGTTTTGTTTTAAAAAGTCCTCACCACAAAAAAATATAAAAAGACACATATTTTTAGTTTAACTCATTGAGTCCCGCAAATACTCATTTACCCAATATTCATTTATTTTTAAAAGTTTGTGATAGCGGCACCCCCTCTACACCTCCCCTCCCACCCCCCCCCCCCCCCAATCCTCACCGGAACTCATGGAGTGGAAGGAGGGATGGGAAGTGGATGAAGGTGGGTAAATGGATTTATATGTTCTTATTTTTAGTATTTTTAAGTGGCGAGGAATTTTTTGAAATAAAATAATAAAAAAAATTGAACTAAATGTATATTAAAAAATATTCGAAATTTTTTTGGATATATGCCCCTTAAATCAATATCATTTAAAATATTTTAAAATATAATCACACTTGTTATTCTTGATACCCTTACTTTTAAACAAATTACTGGAATAAATCGCTCTACATTTTATAGTGTTATCATTTTAGTGGACCCCGCCATTGATTCGGACGGTGCATATCCAATCAATGTTTGTCTTTATCCTCATAGTGCGTTCCCCAAAAGCCACTTTGCATGCCATGCCATTCAGGCACTCACATAAGTATATATAAAGTCTAAAATAAAAAGATAGATTAGGGACCATTTGAATAGCCGAACTTGATGTGGGGTACATAAAGTAAAATTGCTCTCTCTTCCCGACAAAATAGCATATCAAATGAACAGATCGGTATGCCACGAAGGCAGGTGTATTTAAGTACTTGTGATTAAAATAATGAATACTAATTTTTAATCCCGCGCGATGCGCGGTTGCTTTGCATTTATTATTAAAAAATACAATGCGGATATACTTACAAAAACATAAAAAAAATCTACAACGTTAAAAAGACCTATTTTATATTTTTATGATATATGTCGTTAATGCAGAAAAATTATAAAAGGATAACGAATATATGTATTTAATTTATAGAATATATGATGCCAACTAAATACTTGCATGTAAAATTGAAATACAGAAAGGGAAACATTTAATGATGAAGTAAGTAAAATTAAAAAAACAAAAAGAATAGAACATACACACACACACACACACACACTATATATATATATATATATATATATTAAAAAACTGTTTTATAAGTAAAAATTATTTTTTTAAACAATACTATTTTTACAAAAATATAAATATATTATCATTTTTTCAATAACACTATGGTGTTAAAACTTTTTTATAATTTTTTTTGCAAAACTTGATTTTATAAAGATAAGTATAAATATTTTATTATAAAAATTGTATTTTTATAAAGTAATTTTGTTTTTAACTTCATTTCTTCATACAAATTGTGCTTTAAAAGACTGTTTTATAAATATAAATATATATATATATATTTTTTTATAATCTAATGTTATTGTTCAGAATTTATAAACTATATTAGTAAAATTTACATTTTTTATTTAAAAAACATTTTTTAGTCATATAAAAAAACTATTTGTTATATAAATATTAGTATTTACTAATTAAAGAAAAAGATATTTCACATAAATACTTTCATATGTATAAAAAAAGTTTATATTATATGAAACATTTTTTCTTCAATGAATAAATTCTAATATTTATATAATAAAAAGTTTTTTTTATGTATAACTCAAAAAAAATATTTTTTATAAAAAAAAATGGATACTTTTGTAAAATAGTCTATAAAATTTTCATGTTAACATTACTTTATAAAAATAATTTTTCCTTAAAGAATATACTATTTAAATTTTAAGAACATTCTCTTAAAACACAATATATGTAAAGAAACGAAATTAAAAACTCCACTTTTTAGAAATTTACTTTATAAAAAATGATTTTTAATAGAAAAAAGAGTTAAAAACTATAAGGTTGGACTTTAATCTTAAAATCATTCTAACCCCTATTTTTAAATCATTGAATCTAAGTTAGAATATCTAACGATCGAAATGTCAATATATATATATATATATATATATATATATAAAGAGAGGGAGATAAATTATTGGGTGCATATAATCTTCCTGACTTTGAGGATCATCTCCATACTATTTCTTGGAGATCTTAGTTGTTAAAGAGATAAGAGTGAACTTGGCACAGAGATAATAAGAGGATAAGAGAGAAAAAATAATTCGGTGAAAGAGAGATAATACGAGAATAAGAGACAAAAAAATTATTAGGGAGAAAGAAGAAATAAACTTACATTAGAGAGAACCATCTTTTACATGTTGGTTAAGATATATATGGGGAGATACACGTTGATTAAGATATATATGGGGAGAGAGGAGAATGAGAACATCATGTATGTATTTAATAATGGTCATTGGAAGGATTGAGAAATGAAGAGATGTGTTTAATAATGGTCATTGGAAGGATTGGGAAATGAAGAGATTTGAGGATTTTAAGAGAAGATATTATATATGAGGAAAAATTAATTATTGCCATGTGTCTAATAACTATGCAAAGATTAAGATGTGCAATTAATGGCGTTGCCACGTGTCAATTCTCTATAAAGAGACATCAAAATTATAGTGAAGTGATGTGCCACGTGGATAGGCTAATTGCAAAGCATAATAAATGCATTGTTTTCCATTTTATAGTATTAAGAGATTCCTTAAGAATATTCTCCTTTAATGCAAGGGTAGTTTAGTATTTTAATTCATCAAAGCTTACTAATTGTGTTCATAGAACTATGAAAAGGTAAATTCTTACGAGTCGACATGTTTCAAAGTTCAATTTTTAGCAAGTTAAAAATTGGTATTTTATGCGTGTGAATGTAGTCGGTATTTTATTTGGGCCTAAATAATAAATTTTACTTTAGCAAATATTTCTTTGGATGAGAGGTAAGAAAATAAAAGTTAGAAAAGCAAAATTTCATGCTTTACATAGTTGTGCATTTTTGTTGGTTGAAAAAAATTTCAAGATAAATTTTCTGAAATCAAACGCCTTCAAAATTAAAAAATATGAAACCCATCACATTTGTTATGACACATAAATTTTATTAATATATTGTCGTCTCTACCTTTTTTGGTAATCAATCAAAATGAAACGTGAAACCATAATTTATTACGTTGTCCAAGTAAATTAACTTGTAGTGTCATTTAATTTTGGAGTAGTTTAGTATTTTGTTCCATTAACTCACTTAAGCTACAAGTACATTAAAGCCTATAAAAACATTGGCAACTCTCTTTATGTATTTAATCAATGATTAAATGCACGAGAATGAAATGTGAAATCATTATTTTTATCTTGCTTTTTCTTTCCTTATAATAATTTACGTGAATAAGTAAATAAACCGCAACTATAAATCATAACAACTGTCCAAAAAGGATGAATACACAATAAAAATGATTAGTAAACAACAGATATTTAATACAAACCCAATAGGATACCAAGCTAACTTTTAGCTACTATATATGATTAGGGCATACATAAAGAATAATTTTAAAGAAACATAAGAATCGAACACATTTTTGTACACATTAATGTATCCTATCTGCATTACTTCGATTTCACTAATTATCATTCAAAACGTCAAACAATATATACATGACACATCTATAAAAATGTATTTGAATCATGTCCCTCTAAAATTATTCATAAGTAAAACCAATCTTAATGCAATTTTGTCGGTACAACACCCATGGTCAACAAGTACAAGTGCAGTGCATGTTCACCTAGAACCACAGGGTGCTATGAAAGTTATGTGCTTAATAGAAAAAGGTAAAAATGAAAATTTTCCTAAGCAAAATTAGAAAAACTCAAACGATTTGTAAGTTAAAATTTGCTCTTTGGGAAAAAGATGAAAAAGACAGTTTATTTAGGCTAGCTAATAAATATTTGCCTCAAAAAAATTCATTGAAGGGAGAAAAGAAAATATAAAAATTTTAAATTACCATATAATATAACAAGATATACATTATGAATGGATGGAAAACTTTTCAAAATAAATCCAAGCAATTAAACTAACCAAGTTATTAGAAAATATAAAATCGTTCATATTTTTCGATACAAATGAGTTGCATCAAAACAAACCCTTAGCTTACAAAAAGTAAAAGCCATTACTTTTCTTTTAGTTGACAGGGAAGCTAGGAGTCACTTTTTGAAAAATAATAGACACTAAAGTTAGTATTTAGCTTTCAAATATTAACGAGTGAAGTACTATTCCTCCTTGTTATTCACTTTTGGAAGCTGACACTCCTTGCATGCGGCGAACATAAACTTACAAATCCTCCTATAAACGATGGCGGTTCTTGAAATCCCATAAACGCAACCTTAAATTCCATCAGTGGCATAGGTAAGACAGGTTGCTATGGTTTAAGGACAAGATCAAGATCAGCAGATTTAGCCTTTAAGCCCAATTCTACTTTTTAGTTGTTGTTGAGTACATATTTATTCCAATATTGTACTCTAATATATGACTGATAATATAACTATTTTTAACATTTATGTTCAAGAATATGACACTCACATTGTGATACAAATTATACTCCCTCCCTCTTGAATTAAGAGTTCATTATTCCTTTTTAGGTCGTTCTAAATTAATAGTTCACTTTCTTTTTTTAAGATAAATCAACGAACCATATTTCAAAATTATCATCAAGTGTTTCATTTTGACCGTTAATTGAATGTATCATTAATCGATACGAAAATAAAATAGAGACTCTTATATGGAACAAAGGGAGTATCTGACAAATTGTGTGATAAGACAATTGCGTTTAAAATGGGTAAGCTGGTGGGCATGGGAATGTTAAGATAAATTTATGGTAAAACTTGAAATGATAAAATTATAAATGAACAAATTCGTGAAATGGTAAAACTAGTTCTTATAAAGGATAAATTGAGAGAAATCAGCTTATAGATGATTTATACACGTTAAGCGTAGACCAATGGATGTCTCGTAAGAAAGAGTGATTTAATTATAATTAATGGTAAAGCAAGGAATTGATGTAGGCTTAAATTGGCTTGATAGAATATTGTAAAAAACGACATGATATCATGCAATTTAATCGAAGATATTGTATTGAACAAAGCGGAATAAAAAAAAAAAAAAAAACTGTAATCAACCCCAAATAATTAGGAAAACCCTTTGTTGAGTTGAGTACCAAAACAAACCAACAAGAGTTTCCAAGTGTTTCATAATCCAAAATGCCTAGAAAGGTAATTTTCCCCAAGCTAAACGTTCTGAGTGTTGTCACACATACCCAATAAAAAATCGCCAGTTGTAGCATGCCTATCCAAGTTAGAGCAAAAATGTCACATTAAAATGGCCGAAAACTATTTTACCTCTTTAAAAAATAGTTCCAGGCACATATAGCTTGCGGGAGACATTGTGATAGTTGGGCTACCATGCAATTTTGCAAATAACCCTAGGCATGCATGTAGTGAAAGCTCATAACAATGACAATTGAGTGGTCCATACTCAAAGAGCCAACATCATACAGACTACCAGTCACATTGAAAAATGGCTCACGCACCCGCACTAAAATCGCGGTAACGAATTTGAAGCGAAATCGTCATAAATTCGTAAACTGTATTTCAACTATTCGCAATTTATCATTTTAAGGTCACTCCATTACCCACCTCTCAAGCTGACAAATCTCTCCGTGAAAAACAAAAAAAGAATGTTGTACATGCTCGCCATCCATGATAATATTTGTGTTTCTTATAGGATAAAATATCCTTTTTCAACTCACGGTTATTAAAAAATAATGGTGCTAAAAGTACCGTCAAAATTTATACTCGACATCATTGCACAATATTTTTAAATACAATGTACAATCATGATGTAAAATTAATATCTAATTTAATATTAATAAATTGTCACTCCGGAGCCGCTCTGGCATTCATAATTTTTTAAAAATTAACGCACTCACATTCGCACGCACTTCGCACTACGTGTTTCTGACTTAGCAGAATACTCTTATGTCCGCCACTTACAAAAACAAGTTGCTGCGACAATCCAAGTACCTCACTTGGTGGGGCATATCTGATGGCACAATCCTCAAATCATTGCCACAATGCTATCATGCCCAATGCTCTGGATTACATATTTGGCCAAAATCTTTGTGCAAACTATAATTATGGCATTTGCCACAATGCTATGGAGAGTCTAAAACTAGGCAAAGTTTGGAAATAGTACTCCATTCGTTCCAAATTAAGCTGTTATTTAAACATTAATCTTTTAAGAAAATGTCAATTTTACTGTAAGTAAATGGTCCAGTCAAAAATAGTTTAACTACAATAAAATTTGTGCATTGATGATTATAGTTAATTGGAGAAGTACTAAAAAATGTAGAGATGGGAGTATTTTCTGATTAATAACCTTTTTGTACTTCTAAACTCCAAAGGTGATATAGTAAAGGCAAATGTTAACATGTGCCCTGAGGTGAGGTCATATGTTTTGAGCATTAAAATAGTAAGTATGAAAACTTCACATGAGTATCTGCGTCCTATTAATAATCCGTTTGGTTCGTGGTGAAATATATTTCACCGTATTAAAAGTAAAAGGTGAATTATTAGCTTGGTGATTTTATTTTTACCATCTCCGTTTGGATTGTGGAGTTTTCACTAGATAAAAATTTTAACTTTTTCACCATCTGTTGTTTGGATGGTCAAGAGTGATATGGTGAAAAAATAAAATGACCATATTACCCTCGTACTTCAAATGCACACAAAAAGAGTTATATTTGACTATTTGATCTTCATTACACAAGCGTCACGACCATAAAAAATAAATTAATATCTTTTTACCTCATAAACTCAAATTTGACACATACCCCCCCACACTCGCACACATTATCATATTTGAACATTACATTTCTATAAATTTGTAACATGATAAAATCACATTGAACACGTTTATTAGTCACTAATCAAACATAATACTGTCCAAATATAAAATGAAACATTAGTAAAGTAATATTTAACTTTTTCACATTATTTTTAATTATTATTTCCTCTACGCTTTTATAACTATTTTAAAAATATTTTTTTATAACGTTTAATTGTCTTAAAATTTATTTTTAAAACAACTATAAAAACGTTTATGTATTAAAAATAATGTTTTATAACTGTTTTAAAAATAATTTCTTATGACTATTTAAAAAAAATAACGTTTTTCCAAAACAATTTTAAAACTTATTTCAAACAGTTAAAAAACAACATTTTATATCAGTTTTAAAAATAAATCTTTTATAACCATTTTAAAAAAATGACGTTATTTTTAATACAAAAACGTTTTTATAAAATTTTATAAAAAATAACATTTCAATAACTGTCTTAAAAATATTTTTTTAACAAATAACATTTTTATAACTGTTTTTAAAAAAATAAAGTCTTTTTAGACATAAATTTTCTACAGTTTTTTTAAATAAAAAACATTTTTATAATGCATATAAAAAGATAATACTAAAACAGTTATAGGAACGTCATTTTAAATACAAAAACGTTTTTAGACCCTTTTTAATTTTTTAAAAAAAACATTTTAATAACTGTTTCAAAAATAATTTTTAAACAAATAACATTTTTATAACTATTTTTTTTTAAATAGTTTTTTTTAAAATATTTTTTCAACAGTCATTTTTAATTAAAAAACAGTTATAAAAAATTATTTTTAAAACAGTTATAAAAACGTTATTTTTAATCACTGTTCTAAAAAACTCGCTTAGGCTCCGCCTAGGTTTAAGGCTTGGGAGAAACGCCCCTCAAATTTTTTACGTTTTTTTCTTAGTAAAACCCGTAAGGCGCATTTTTTTCTAAAAACAACAATGCTTTAGTGAAACGATATCGCCTTTTAAAAAAAAATTTAACTAACTGGACCATTATCTCATCCAAAATAATCAAATAGTACTTTAATTTGCATATATACAGACATATTTGTATGATACGTACAATTTTAGTATTTAAATAGCCTTGTAGTTTAATTTGTAGTTTAATTTGCATATATTCAGACATATTTGTATGATACGTACAATTTTAGTATTTAAATAGCCTTGTAGTTTAATTTGTAGTTTAATTTGCATATATTCAGACATATTTGTATGATACGTACAATTTTAGTATTTAAATACCCTTGTTATGATTAAAATATATTAAGAATGCCTAAACGCCTTTTCATGCATTTTTACACCTAAAACCCGCCTAGGCTTCTAAGGCTTAAAGCTTGACCTCCACGCGTTTTTTAGAACCTTGTTTTTAATACAAAAATAGTTTTATAACTTTTTATTTTTTTTAAAAAAAAATAACATTTTAATAAATGTTTTAAGAATAATTTTTAAAAGAATAACATTTTTATAACTGTTTTTTAAAAAATAATATTTTTCTAGAAATAATTTTTCAAACAGTTTTTTTCAATGAAAAAGCATTTAAAAACAATTATAAAAAAATTGTGCTATAAAAACGTTATTTTTAATACAAAAGCATTTTTATAACTTTTTTAATGTTTTTTTAAATAACATTTTAATAACTGGTTTAAAAATATTTTTTAAGCAAATAACATTTTTATAATTGTTTTTAAAAAATAATTATTTTAGAAAAAACTTTTTAACAGCTATTTTCAATAAAAAAACATTTTTAAAACAACTATAAAAAATACATTTTTAAAACTGTTATAAAAGCGTTCTTTTTAATGCAAAAATGTTTTTATAACTTTTTTTTTAAATAATGTTTTAAAAGCTGTTTAAAAAATAATTTTTAAGCAAATAACATTTTTATAACTTTTTTTAAAAAAATAAGTTTTTTTTATAAACAATTTTTAACAGTAATTTTCAATAAAAAAAACATTTATTAAACAGTTATAGAATAATTATTTTTTAAAGAATTCTGAAAATGTTATTTTTAATAAAAATATGTGTTTACAACAATTTTTATGTAAGTAATGTGTAATTATCGTATGATCTGATAGTTGGAGTGAAAATAAAAAGGGTTAGTTCGGAATAAGAAAAATTTCATTGTTTTCAGAATTATTCACTTTCCTCGTGGTTTAAAAAGGTGAAAGTTTCACCCCACTTTTCACCGTATTCATTTTATTTCACCATGTTAAATGTCCAACCAAACACAAGTTTTATCTAAGTGAATTATTTTTTAACACGATGAAAAATATTTCACCACGAACCAAACAGGCCCTAAATGTATGTCAAAATTCTATCTTTACTATTTTTGGGTTCCAAGTGTGTGCCTATAGGGCACATGTTATCAAGAGCCTATATTAAATGATAAGATAAATACTTCCTAAAGTCAGTAGGTGATTTACTAGCAGTTCTTTCCTTCTTGCTTGTGGTGGGTCCTGCTATCCCATATATGTTTTTCAACTTGATATCTCCTGTAATTGACATGAGCCCAAAAAATAAATATAATTAAAGCCCCTCAAAAATCTGTGCCAATCCACTAAACATATAATCCAAATAATCCTACCAATACACTCATAGCCTAGTTGGTAGTTGGCGCCTGCTTCACTTCAACCCCATAAGGTCATGGAATTGACTGTCGAGACCCATTTCTTCGCTTCAACCTGTTTACAGTAAATTGACACCTTCCCTCCACAACCAGGAATATGTAGATTGTTAACCTTCTATTGCATTAACAAGTTGCTTTAGTTCATTTCTTAAAGAACAGGTGATTAGGATATCATTGTTTACATATGATTGAAGGATATTTTTAATACGGAATATTTTGTTTAGCCTCTCACTGTTTTTTATATACGCAAATCAGAATTTTTCTTGCTTAAAATCTCATATATACTTTAAAAGTCAATGATTAAACAATTTTTATGTAAGGATTCCGTCTTCACCTGTATACTTTTGGGATTAGCTATATTTGTTTTATGTCAATATTTTTTTTTTTTTTTTGCACAAAACACATTCTATTGACTTTTCATAGTATGTGTTTTACCCTTGGATTCATTTCCAATTAATTAATAATAATATTATTTCTTGAATAGTTTTGCTTAATATATATATACTAGTGGATGCCCGTGCCCGAAGGCACGGTGATAAATTTGCCCCCGTGATAAAAAAAAAATTGAGAAAAAATAAAAAAAAAATTGATAAAAATTAAAAAATATAAATTAAAAAAAGAAAAAAATATTTAAAAAATAGTTTTAAAAAATGGGAAAAATATTTAATAAAAAAATATAAATTTACATGTATTTAAAAAAATACATGAATTTATAATAGTATAATAGTATTTATAATAGTATATATATAACACAAAAAAAAAAGAAAAAAAAATAACTTTTAGCATGACATTTCATGTATGTGCATGAAAGAGAAAAATGTCATGCATAAAAAAAGTGAAGATATTTTGGCAAATTTTTCAAAAACCATGCTCCTTTATTATATATATATATATATATATATATATGTTCTTGTGCGGACTAGTCCGCATTTTAAGAGTGCGGACCGGACATGTGTCACCTAACCGTGCGCCTAGAAATTATTAGCTAAATTATAGGCACGCTCTCTTTTTTCTGGGCTCACCGCCAGGTGACACATGTCCAGTCCGCACTCTCAAAATGCGGAGTAGTCCACACAAGAGTAGAACTATATATATATATATATATATATATATATATATGCACTATAGGGGAAAAAGGAATATGTGACGAGGGATCCCATTTTGGTAGTTCGCCTTGGGCCCCAAAAGCCTTAGGGCCAGCCCTGGAAGAGAAGTAACTACATCATGCATATATGAAAAAAATATAAACATCTCTAGAATCAGCACCACAAGAAGCTGAGGCATAATGTGTGTGATCAAGACAAGTTCACTTCCAGCTATATATATAATATACAGAGAACTCAGAAATTTTAATCCCAAAACAACCAAGATTGGACTGCAGCATTTTAATAGAATGGATGCAAATTTCAACAATGGTGGGAATGAACCACAACTAATAGAGTGTCTTTCTCTCGGGCAGAAATAAGCATCAAACATTGTCTAGGTTTCAATATTCTAAGTGACAGATTTAATACCCACTGCTTCAATAGCTTCTCACAAACCTACACAGACAGCTCCCACATGGCTCAACTACCCTTACCCACACTAAGGTGTTGCTTACAAGAGACCCGTGTTTCTACACTCCATAGAGATCCACTTGCATAACTTATATGGAGTGCCCCACATGCACATAAAGAGCCACTTTGTATGGTTGCTTTCCACACATGAACTGATGGGAAATGTGGAGTTCGGTGAGGGCCATGGAGCATGCGGTATATAGAAAGAAAATGGTATAATTGATGAGCGATTTTGGGGGTTTATCCTATGTAGTAGATTATTATTCGGATATTGGTTAAATGATATTCACCATCGATTCACTTGGCATGTTGGTGTACTTTTTACTAGGTTTCTTGTAAGCCAAGGATTCCTCTTAATCCTGTCTATGAAATGGAGGCAAGATCTCTTCCAAGGCATTGAATTATTAATAAAAGCTCTTGATTCTCAAGTTTGTGCGTTGGTCTTTGTTCCACTCATTTTTCAGTGTGTGAACAAAGCATCTTCACGCATTTTTCAGTGAGTAGTGTGGGAGTTGTGTGATAACTCAGTTGAAGATCAATGGCCACGATACATAACATGATGTAGTCAAAGTGGAGAATCAAGTGTTTGGAATAACCTATCAAACGACGTGACAACGAAGGAAAAAAAAACATAAGCGCCAAGAAGTGATTTTGCCACTAGAACTACGAAAGGGATCTCTTCACAAGAGACGGAAAGGGAATAATTGACAGAAGAGATATTGTGGTGTTTATTTCAGGTAGTAGATTATTATTAGGATGACTTAAATTTTATTTCTCTTTTAGTTTCTTATTACATTGGTTTCCTTTTTTCCTCACAAGTTTCCTGCAAGAGTAATGCTATGAGTACCAAATCATCCATTAAATGATATGGCATAGTAATAAAATGTTGTCAGACCTTATTACAGTACACTCTACAACATTCATTGTAATAGAACGTTATTTACGGGATGATGTGGGAGACATCTTTGGGACTCGTATCATTATTCTTCTTGTAAAGTAAGGATTCCTCTAACCATTTGACTATATATATTAGAGGTAATCTCTCTTTAAGGCACTGAATAATTATCAAGAGTTCTTAATTCTCAAGTTTGTGTGTTTGGCATTAGTGTTTCCCTATATTCATCATGAGCACACCTACAGCATCATGTTCTCATGCCAGCTACGAGAGGAACCTTCCCATCAGCGTTGGATAAATGATGCATGAACGGTGGTGGTCAATTTTCTTTGTTGTCCTTGTAACACTGTAACTTAATTATTCTCACTTTGATTTCTTGATTTCTGGACCTTTCCTTTAGTTTCAGTTTGAACCATTTTTCCTAGTATCCAGCAAGGTACAACCCTTTGTAACCCCAAACATATAACTACCCTCTTGAAGTAACTTCAAACATGGAACAAGAGGTAACATTTCCCAAGAATATCATCATTTCTTTCTACAAGAACGGAACATCCTTTATCCCCTTGATCAATTATTCGATTGAGAACATTTTTCTTCAGAGAAATTCACCAAGCTACACCTTCATTAGTCAAACTTATCAGGTCACAAACTCGATAGGAAGTTCAGAAAACAGTGATTTAGCCATCATTTGTTTGGTTCCCTGGTGAACTCTTTTCTAGTATAAACTTTACAAACTTGCACCCAGTACTCAGAAACAGAGGTACTTTGTCCGTCATTTGTGAAATGAGTAGACATGACAACGAGTCGTGTCGAGTCGTGTTTGCGTTGATTTTTATCATATTCGGGTCTTATCGAGTTCATGTCTAAATGTGACTTTTCTATCATACAAAAAAACACATTCAAACCCGACCCTTAACGTGTCGTTTTCACCCGTCACTATCCATTAAGACAATGAATTAATATTGATTCTTATATGGGTTAACATTTACAAACCCAATTAAACCCATTAATTCATTAACATTACAAAAGCCTTCACTAGTAAAATTCACGATGATTAAATAGACATTAAACTTCATAAACTCTTTACAAAACCCAAGAGTATCTTTAAATACTTAAACTAATTGATCTTAACGGTTTTTAACAGGAGAAGCAGATCAACACCAAACCCAGCCCGTTAACTATCGTCTCAATGAATTGGCACTGACATTACTCAAAACCATTAAGGGTCCACCCATTAACCAGTCGATTCGTGTCGTGTCTCATTTTGCCAAATCCAACCAGTTTATCTCTGCGAGATATCTTGTTCTCGAACAAGGGCTTCTGAAGGATAGTATAGATTCATGATGTTGCATTGTTTGATCATTCGCACAACGGTTAGACCCGATGGTAGATGAATGTGTGACGACAGCTTTGTGAGTGTGTCCTCCACTTGTCATTTTGAGAAGTCTTTGAGCATAAGCTCGAAGATAGAAATCCAACCAGCGAAAGGCCTTTATGGACTTCATAAACACTGCTATTCAGTTTTTCAATGCGCTCCTTATTGGTAGCAATAGGTTCTGGTCCTGATACATTAGGTTATGAATGAATTGCTTAATTCTCTCCAGGTAGAAAGGGACCACAATGAGAGTAAGAACAAAACACAATTGGAAAGTTCTTTTCGCGTGGAACAAACCACAAGTCTTAGTGTGGTTTCAATTTTACAAATTTGATTGTCCAAAGGAATACAATAATATATATAATTCAACTACTTCTATGACTTCTCACACCCCTACCCATCGATGATGACTCCCACACCACTCAACTGCCCATAACTCATACCTATGTGTCTCGAGAAAATACATACAAGCCCACTACTTAACAAGACGCCAATCACTACACTTTTTGGAAACCCACTTGCATGACCATTGCGTGGATTCTTCCATTCGCACATTAGAGACCCAATTTGCATGAGCATTGTCCATGCACAAATGCCCTTCTCCTTTGCTGCTTGCTCTTGGTTTCCAAGCGATTGTCCACTAGAATTTCCATGTAAAATCATTTCCATGACTAGCATGGTACTTTGATTAATCCCAGTAAGAATCACATAAGATATGGTATTCATGTTTTTCATGTCAAGATTCAATTGATAACACTGCAAAATTATTACACATAAGAAATCCAAAGTTAAGGCCAACATCAAATGTCATAACGAATTGGAGAGTGCCAAGTCAAGTTAGTGAGCAGAGAGAAGTATAAGTTGCAATGATAACAAATCTCTTTCCTTCATAACCATAATTCAAAGTCTCGGCCAAGTTGACTCGGTCTCGAGGCCCAGCGATCCGAATCCGAGTCGCGATTCAAAAAACAATTGAATCAGTTAAATATCGCGACATCTCAGTGAATTCGAGATATCGTGCGAATTCAAGATTGAGCTGAGATATCGGCCGAGATGCGTTCCTTTTTTTAAAAAAATACAGTAAATAAGGGAGAAATTGAAAGCTTACCAGTGCTCTGAAAAACCCGTAACCCAAAAGAGAAATATGTTCAATACCTATTGGCTCTTACAAACTCGTAACCCAAAGAAACCCTAGAAGTCGGAGGCACTGGGTTGTTGATCGAAGTTGCCGGATCGAGTATTGTTGGAAACCAAAGTAGCCGGAGGTTGATTCCAGCTTTAATCGAAGAAACCCTACAAGTCGGAAGTGGGTTTGAGAGATTGTAGCTGCCGACTTTATTGGGTGAGATTCTCTCTTCCAAACCTTCATTTTTCTTATTTATGATGGTCAAAGTGAACTTATCTGACTAGTTTACAAAGTTGAGTTAAAAAAGTTACTTTTAGTTTAAAATGTTACTATTTATAAACAGAAGTTTAACTATTAAGTCAATTGTTTTGTTTAAAAACAATGTTTCGTACAAATAATTAGAAAAACGTCAATTTTTTTTATAAAATTATATTTTTAAAGTAAGTTGTATTGTAAAAAATAAAAATAAAAAAATCGGAAAAAATAATTAAAGTTAAATTATGTTTTTTTTAATTAATGTCTTGTACAAATAATGTTTAGTAATTCTAAAAATTCCAAAAAAATAATGTTTTGTACTAAATTCCTCAAACTTAGGTTCAAATAATGTTTAGTAATTCTAAAAATTCCTAAAATAAATGTCTTGTTCAAAATTAATAAAACTTATGTACAAATAATGTTTAGTAATTCTAAAAATTCCAAAAAATAATGTTTTGTATTAAATTCCTCAAACTTATGTTCAAATAATGTTTAGTAATTCTAAAAATTCCTAAAATAAATGTCTTGTTCAAAATTCATAAAACTTATGTACAAATAATGTTTAGAATGCTAAAAAATGATGTTATTTTGTAGAATGGTTGTAATAATGTTTAGTACGCATATTAGCAAATTTATGAAACAAGTGCTTGCTATTTTGTAAAATGGCTCCTAAACTAGATTTTGTAGAATGGCTCCTAAATTAATGCAAATTTATGAAATAAATTCTTTTTAATTTTCAAATTATATGTGTCATTAGATTGTTTTTCAATATTCATAATGATTTATTAAAGAATATTGAATCTGACAAGTTCGTTGTGCTTCAATATAACCAATTGTACAATGCAACGCATATTAAAGAATGGTTTTGAATGTATCTGATTGGTCCACATCGTTAATCTTATTTTTTTTGGAATTTTTTGCGTTGTTTAAATAGCGTATCTTTGCTCATCGCCCGATACAGCGACCGAGTTGAAAATCAGGTATCTGATACCAAAGCCTTTGAACCATGTTCACAACTCACGGAGAAACATGACCTCCCCCCCACCCCCCGGAAACCAATGGGCTAGACGAACCTCAGGTTGGGCGATATGTCTAAATATCTTGTTCATATGGTGAAAAAAAATTAACGGTATATTAAGCCAAATTTTTTTCTTTAAAGGTGAGATTCAATGGATTGCACGTTGTTCAGAAGATACTAAGAAGCACAAGGTTAAAGTAACCAAGAGGAGGAAGCAAGCCATTGATACCTTGAATTGATGTAGCGGCAAGCCACCAACCAGAAGGTCATTGGGGTGGTGGTGCTTCGTCGAATTTTAGCAAAAGGCTTAGGGCTTTTAATGAGGAGGTCACTTTGTAACCCAAGGTATAGCATGTTACGAATTGTCTAATTGAAGGTGAGCTCAATCAAAATGCCCCATTGAAACACAAGTCATGTGGTGGGGGGGGAGGAGATTAGGGAGGTTACAAAGATGGGGGCAAAAAATATGGCCCAGTTTTGAGAATCAGTATACGAACCTCCTTCAGCTGCGGTTCTTTGAAAGTGGGATAAAGAAATTTGGAAATAAGGTAGATGTGTTGAAATTTTTGGTACATGTGGCTACAATTACTAGTTTGAGTTTCCGTTGAAGGAAGGGACTTATAATTTTAGGAGAGCAAGAGGTTGACATTACAAAAACATGAAGTTGACTAGCTTCATGTTTTTATGAAGTAGACAAACATGAAGGTAGTCTCTGAAGATTGGAGAAGAAAACTCTGAGGTTGGATTAATCTGAAACTTGCCCTTTATCAAGTTGTATTAAACTACTCAGTCTAACAATTTAATTATGGCATGACAAACGCTTTCTTAGGTTGGGGAAGACATACTGACAATTAATGGGACATGGTGAGGCCACTAAGAGAAAGGCCACGTACCGATGGACTCGTATTCGAATCCGCGATTCTAGCAAGGCTCCAGTGGTGGCAAAGATGTAGGAAAACGGAAAAGAATATCTCGTGGTTGTTCGAATAGAGTGTAGACCTAGAGTAAAGGTCCACAGGCTTACAATAACAGCGTCGAGGATAGGAATAAGTTCTTATGGTGTCTTTCAAGTCTTCTGGAAAAGATAAGTGGTAGTCATGCACCTAAGGCAAGTGAAGTAATTAGCTCTCGTACATGTTTAACTGAACAAAGAGGTAGGTGGGAGACCAGGTGCACAAGTATCAGATGCATGGTTCAAAGTCTCGGTATTGGTCCCGGTATCGGCCACTCGATTTTCAACTCGATCGCGGTATCGGTCACGGTATCGGGCGATACGCAAAGATACAATTTAGAGAGCGCAAAAAATTCCGAAAAAAATCTAGAAAATTTTAAAAAATAAGATTAACAATGTGGATCAATCAGATAAGTTTAAAACTATCCTTTAATATGCATAACATTGTACAATTGATTATATTGACGTGCTGCGAACTTGGCAGATTCAATGTTCCATAATAAATCAATGTTTTTTTTCACAGAGGATACAAATATTATGTTTTTACAAAGAAAAACAAATATTACTTTTTTAGTAGAGGATATTTTTTTTTACAAAGAGGATACAACTATTATATTCTTTGTATTATTTTTAGTAAGAGGATACAAATGTGTTTTTTAAGTATGTTATATTTTTCTAAAAAGGATAGAAATGTTTCTTTTTTAGTATTGTTATTTTTTTACAAAGATGATACAAACAGTGATTTTGACAAAACACTACATTTTTTTTACAATCGTTTTTTACAAAAAGGATGCAAATGTTATTTTCGTACAAAAAATGATGCAAATGTTATTTTCGTACAAAAAATGATGTAAGTGTTATTTTTTTTATAAAAGGAATGTAAATGTTATTTTTTTGTTGTTGTTGGGTTGCAAATGTTTTTTTTTTAAATTGATGGAAATGTTATTTTTTTACAAAGAGGATGCAAATATTTTTTTTTATGCGTGTTGCAAATGTTATTTTTTACATAAAGGATGCAAATATTATTTTTACAAATGTTTAGAGGATACAAATATTATTTTTACAATAATTACAGTTGTATATTTGTTTGTAAAAGAATAACATTTACGTTTTTTTTATAAATAATAACATATTAAAATATAACATTGGGAACATTATTATAAAAAATAATAACAAATAACATTTGGATTATTTACATTCTTTAAAAAAAAACTGGCACATATACAACGCACTAAATTAAACCCACACGATGACCAAGTAACCCACAAACACAACACACTAAATTAAAAAAACAATTAGCATTTCGTAACCCCCCGAAAAACCACGCTTACCAACACAACACGAGAGAGAGAGAGAGAGAGAGAGAGAGAGATTGATTCTTAGTAACTTATAATATCTCGGTCGATATATCACCGATATGGGTCGATACTATTGTGATATCGCCGATATGGGCCGATTACATCTCGATATCGCCGATATGGGCCGATTATACTGCTATATCACCGATACTACCGAGAAACTACCGATATAGGGTAGATTCACATCAATAATTGAAAATTCAACTCGGAATCGGATCGGTGGGCATCGATACCTAGTCAACTCGGCCGTATCGTCGCGGTATCGGCCTTGACTTTGAACCATGATCAAATGTGAAGCTTAAAGATTGCATGCGGGAAATGAAATTTTCAGTACCCCCAATGTGCGACGGTTTATCCATTGAGCACGCTGGAAGATTAGGAGCTTCTAATTTGGACTTCAAGAGCGATTTTAGACACTAGAAATTTTAACAAAGGAGCATATGGGAATTTACAACCATCTGTTCATGCCTCTAGGAACCTAGACAACATTACAGGCAGTGTCAATGCTTATGGTCAACCCATTGAGAGACGAATAGAGGGGTGTATATTCAGGCTGCCTGAAGCTAAAGTTATTACTTTGTTTGCTACTAAAAATTTCGCCCTTGACAAGATGTGGATAGTATCAATAAGGCGGATCACAGGCAGTAGGGCACTGCTTTTGAGGTTCCTGCATGTGCTCCAAAGTCTCCTGGAGACATTCCAAACTCTGCTGCACCATACAATGATAACAATTGTCATGAATAGAGTTGAATCCAACCACAGAGCTTTAGTTGGGTTGTGTGAGGGAGGGAAGGGGGGTATACTGCCACACAGTAAAGAGGAGAATGCTATCTCAGAGGATTCCAAAGATAAAGTTAGCTTAAGTTACATGGAAATATAGAGGAAGTCGAATAGGGAAGAGGGCCATTGCGCCTTCAGATTTACTCAATGCCCCAATTATATGGGTTGATGTGACTATCTTATTAGTGAGGAGGGGAAGTGATTTCTGGGATTCTAAAAAAAGAAGGCAAAGAGGTTCAGTATTTAGATTCAGAAAGCAAATAGTTTATGTCAGGTCATTCTTATGAAGAATAGGGCAAACCAATACTGTAGCTGAGGAAATGCAAGGGAAATTGATTCATTATAAAGAATTTGCTAATCTACTAGGAGTCACTCTTAATGGGAAAGAAACAATTAATCTCTTGCCAAAAAAATGCGTAGAGGAAAACAACCTGACATAAGCACATGTTACTTCCAAGTCAGACAGAGAATTGAAGAAGCTTGAGTGTTCAGTTAGTTGGTGGAGGGCAGCTTTTGCGAGAGTATTTATTATGCAAAGGAGATTTTTTGGAGAGCTCTTTGTGAGAGGGTTTTGAACCGGAGGTATCGAGATGTTTTTGTATGTAGGTTGCACCCCCTTTATCGCAGTTCTAATATAGTCTTAACCTTGCAAAAGAAGTGATAACATTACGTATCAAAAAAAAGAAGTGATAACACAGTTAAATCTATCTGTATCATCACACTTCAATTGAATCCATAACTAGAGGGTATTGAACTAATGAAGTAATGAGTACGACGAAATTCCAAGAGAGGGCAAGGACAGAGTTGAAATCAGTCATGCCGCATACACTCATTTCAGCCTCCCTCTCATTCTATCTCATGCACATCCCACACACATTTTGCAAGTCAATTGTATAATTGTTGGTTAGCTTAAATGTTGTGTCTTTTGTATGACGGGTTTACACACCACTTAGAAGGAATGTGCTTGTGACGAGTTTGGAACGGTTAAATTCCCCGCTTCTTCATAACAATTATGCTTAAGAGTTGTATGTACACACAATCAACCAGAGTTTCTAATATATGTGGATAAAACGGTTAAGTTTCCCTAACCCCGTAATGTTCGATATGAAGAGTAAAAATATTTCCCTTCCAACTATCCACTACAGATTCAATGCTGGGAACATGACATGGTTTTTAAGTAACACTGGCAGTTTTATACAAGTAATTTATGTTCCATCATTCCCTCCACACGACATGTATTAGGAGTATGGGTTTTACTTTATTATGTTGTTTCTCTTTTATTTTATTTCCTAATTTAGCTAGTATTTTGGTTTTAGATAATATTTGCGTGTAAATATTCTTAAGTGCCCTCTTTACTCTTTTTATCTTTTAGAGTTATGTTGGCTAGCAATATAACTTAAATCTATAAATCAGGCCCGTGGCCAACTATTGTAACGACTTTACATTGGTATATTAGAGGTTTGGCATAAATGACATTGACAGTGCTTACGTCAAAATGTAATCTGAACGAGGTTCGCTCAATCCGAATGTTGTTGTTAACCAAATTCACACAACACTTCAATGCCACTGAATAAGAATATTCAAGCAGCACAGTTGGAGTAAAGGATTTCATCCCTTGGAAACACCCACAAGCCGTAGCCTCTTAATGGCTGAAATCTGATGAAACGTTGAAGTCTCCCATTTTCTATCCACCAATTCTCCTTCACCATCTGACCTCACAACCACCAATGAGCACCCAACAACCTCACCTCTCAAACCTCAAACCACCACCGCAGCAACAAAAACAAAGGCAATCATCCCCACTTGTGAGGCGTCATCAGAGCACTCGATGACCTTTGACTAGGCCAGCCAAACTACTGCGACTCCGACAAACGGAGAGAACTAAGAAGAATATCCTAATGTACAAAACATAATAAACAAAACTCTAATAATCACTAAATATGATAATATCCAATATAACTTCATCCAATTCTTTTTCGAACCCCACCATCGCCAAATCACATTAAGTTCCACCCCGATTATCCTCCATGGGTCTTGGCGACCTTCAACGACGACCCAACTGTCCAGAGAGCTAGCTCTAAGATTTTGCAACCCCATATGGTTTTTGACACAAGGTGACAGGCTCATGTAAGGAGAGAAGAGAAACAGGAAGATATCGATCAAGAAGCCTTCAAACTAACCTTAAAGGGTCGGAATCTGTGTTTTAAAAGGCACTAAGTGTAACGAGGGATCATTTAAAGGCGAGGCGAGGCACAAACAATTTTTTTTTTTTTTTTGATATAAGGTTGTAGGAAATAAAAGGGCAAATCTAGTGCACAAGATGCCCGCCACTGCAGGGTACAAGGGGATTAGATGTACGCAGTCTTACCCCTGCATATGCAGAGAGGCTGTTTCCGCGTCTCGAACATGTGACCAACTTTTTAAAAAGTACAACAACTTTCGAATTAAATATTTTTTTTTAAAGTACAACAACTTTCGAATTACACATTGCACAAAAGTCATAGAGGAAAGGTCATGTAAATATAAGTTACAAAACAGGAGTTTGCTATGTATAACTATAACAAGAGGACAAGAAGATAAATCAACAAGATCCTGTAAAATATATAAAAAGGTATCATTTCATTAAGGGAAAAAAAAGGGCAAGCCAACAAAGAATTTAGAGATTTTGGTCTAAGCGGGATGACAAATCACCGCATAGAAGCCTAGGGCTTAGGCGAGGCGGCCAACACAAGAATTTAGAGACAGGTTGAAATGTGGTCGACAAGACTGGAATGCGCAATGTTTTAAAGGGCGTAGTAAATAAGGCGAACCTACCAACTAGAACCTAGGCAAATTTTTAGTCTAAGCGGTATGACATATCACCGCATAGACGACTAGGGCCTAGGCAAGGCGGCCAATACAAGAATTTAGAGACAGGTTGAAATGTGGACAACGGGAATGTTATACGCAATGTTCTAAAGGGCGCTGGAAATAAGGCAAAAACCTACCAACTAGCACCTCGGCAAATTTTTGGTCCAAGCAGGATGACAAATCACCACATAGACACCTAGGACCTAGGCGAGGCGACTGAGAAGGGACTAGCGCATAAGCGGGGATTTTTATAACACTAGCCGAGATGAGTGTCGATGAAGGCCACGCGAAAAGGCGACGGTGAAGAACACAATCGGTTAAGGTGGCGATGGGAATATATGGTCTTCGATGTTGGCAGAACCCGTCGTCGACGAAATCGCAGGGTTTCATTGTCGTTAACTACTCGAACAACTTCACATTAAGACATTGAGCAAACCCTAAAGTGGGCTCCAGGCAATGGAATCTTGCTTGACCATTCTTGAAAGAAAAAGGAGGGATAGGCAATTTGGGTCTTTCCCAATTTAAAGTGGACTATTTAGGGGGGCCAAATTTCCATTTAAAGTATTCTACTCTAACTAGCAAACCTTCAGGTATCAATTAACTTGGGAGCAGAGATTTTTATGCCTTGCTTGTGTGCCTCAGCATTGGACAGGCTTTCTTCAAGAGGGAGAGTGGTGTGTATTAAGAGTGCAAAGGGTTTAATTGTACTCTTTCATTTTGCCTCTCTTTTATTTTATTTCCTTATTTTAGTTAGGAGGTAATATTCCCTTGGAATGTTATTAAGTGCCATCTTTTGTCATTTCCCTTTATAGTTATCTTAACTAACAATATAACTTAGCAAATATAAATAAGGCCCTTGGTCAACCATGTTTCCTCTTTGATGTATTAGAGATTTGACTTGTTTATTTATTCTATTTTGAATGCCATTGACAAGGTTTGTTGTGCTCCAATCAATAACACCACAACCAACCAAACAAGCAAATATATACGCAAGATAATGAATATATAAACAAGTCACAAAATAAACACGATAAACCCAGGAGATTTAACGCGGTTTCGGCAATATTACACGACCAATTAGCCTACATTATAAAACAATTCAACTATTTGGGAAAAATTAGTTACAAGCCAAACCTCAAATGTCACCTTAGAATCAAGTTTAGAAAATCCTAACCTCTCACCTTCTTCCCTCTCTTTTGAAGAATAGCTCTCTCAATATCAATAGAACCCTAATGAAAAAACTCTCTCAACATTTTATTTATAACTAATGTTACATTTGAAAACCCCTAAAACTTGAACTCATTTTTTACAACTTCGTTGGCAGTTCGCAACCAACATTGTAGCCATGAGCATTATCGCAGAGCGACAAACCTTCGTTGGATGCCAGGTGTCTTTGCTATGTCTTCGCTACAACGAAGACACCCTTCACTGGCTATCAACTCCTTTCGAAATCCAAGTGTTTGCCTAAACAATAAAACCTCGGCGAAAGAGGGAATTTTGAAGACCAAAACCTCACAAATCTCCACCTCGGAGAGAAAATGACGTTAATCCATCAAACTAAGACTCCCCACTTGCAAATCCTCAAATGGTCCAGCATTGGGTTTCATTGTACTAGTTACACACTCTAAATCAAACACACTATTAGCGCTCCTTAATTCACCAATGCATTTGCATGTGCGCAACTACCCAATTCAAAATCATTTGTTGACTCTAAAGGGGACCCCAAGTCGTTCTCTCCCTAGTAGGACTTTTCCTCCCACCACCGTCTAACTTATGCCTTTGTTTCATCCACAAACAAGACATGCCTCGAGCGTTGGATAACTTGTACACATCACTCCCCCTTACCTTTGAAGTCTATTTCAAATAATGCAAATCTCCACTCTCCTCCCTTCGCTAGGGCCATACTTTCTTGTGTGACTTTCCGAATTCCACCCGCTATCGACACTCGGCAACCCTTGAAATCTAATTGGCTTATGGATATCTAGTTTGTTAAGACATGTTGATGTTGCAATCTATACTTAAACTAACGTGTATATAGCAGTGTGCAGATTTATGCATGAACATAAACAATAATCATAAAAACATAACAAAGGAAAAATATTCAAACACAAAAATGTACGCGGTTCAGCCTATATCCATAGGTGTAATTGGTAAGAAATCACCATTATTACAAAGGTTATAAGCTCTCTCTCTCTTTCCTCTCGTCTCACAATATTTTTGCAAAGTAACATTTAGAATTAGGTACAACATGCTAAATGAAGAAGATAAAGATCTACTTTATACTGTTTAGAGGGTGTAATGTTCACCCAAATCATGAGGCGCGTGCCTCTTCTTCGGGAATGGACTAGTGTCCATTAGACATAGATTGCAATGAAAGAGAATATCCTTCAAGTGGGGAGTGGTCCCATGTGACCGTTACGAATGTCGTGGAATATAGAAGAATAGTTATGAACAAGTTAATATATTGGTTAAGCCGAGGCATGCCAAGTCGGGTAATCTGCAACCAAGTTGTATAGGCTGAGGTGCCATTTCCCTAAAATTATGGACTTGAATCGATGTGTGGGAACGTCCCATAAGTGGCAAGAGTTGGTTCTATGAGGATCTTCATGATAGGTCGATATCCATCTCTTGTCATGGGATTGGCTCTCCCTATTTCCTATCCTGGTGTACCTGAGCATTTGACTTATGGGTTGATCCTGGTCGAGGTCCATTGTCTGATGTCCTTGGCCAAACATACCTATATTAGACTACACCCCCTATAATGTGCTCCGCACCATTTAACATTTTACTTTTCTCCGTTCTAAAGCCATCAACAGAATATATCTTCCCGTTAGGCAAAGATAAGAAACCTTTCTTCATTTCTTCAAACATCTCAAAACATTCTCTCTTAGAGCAAACATGATTCGAAGATCAAAAATCCAACATCCATTCACTTTGAGAGAGAGAGTTACCTTTAAAGAGTGTGGGAGACTTTCCAAAATCTCCAACCTCCGCATATGTCACCAATGCACTATCGATACCTCCTTCATCCTTCTTCAATGGGCAATCTCGCTTTATGTGACCCCACTCATAGCACTTGTAACATAGCCAACCTCTTTCACCACCCCTTACTCTAGGCATACCACTTCCACTAGATCCTCGATTGGTATTCCTTCCCCGTCTCCCACCATGAGCATACAAAGTCGAGCTTGAACTCTCAATAGAGTCGACTCCACCTCTTCCATTTGTATTGTATCTTTTCCATACAAAATGGCGGTGAGCATATTTCTCGTATGAATCCAAAAGAGAGGTAAAAGGCAACAAAGCCCTATCATCGTCCTCTATTTTCACATCAACCTTTTTAAGTTGATCAGCAATCCCATGAAATACACTATTGAGATCCATAAGGTTCCCGCCCTCCAATTTTAAACAATAAAGCTTCCATTTGAGATTGAGTTTCTTTGTGAGAATTTTAGCTATATAGAGTTTTCCTAGCTTTTCCCACAACTTGGGCATTGAGACCTCATCATTGACATTGTTAATAATATTATCCCCGATAGAGAGTCAGATTATGTGCAAGCACCTTGACTCTATATCCTCCAATCACGCCATTTTTTACGCCTTCTCACTCCTCCCTTTCAACGATCTTGTTAACCCATGTTGAACAATGAGATCATTCACTCTTACCTCACCAAAAAATGAAGATACCACTTCCACCAAATCTATCCACCTACCAATGCGAAACAATATTTCCCGACATAGTTGATAATAAATAACAAATCCTAAGACTTCCAAACAAGAAGTGCCTAACACCAAAGCCTCACTTAAGACATAGATGTCAAATCGTGAATCAAAAACCCTATGAATCGTGAATCGTGAACCGTGAATCGAATCATAAAAATCGATATAAACGTAAAAAAACTAGTAAATAATATATAAACGCAAAGATAACACATTAGAATATGTAATAAAACATATTATGACCTAACACCAATTTTAGGACATGTTTACATTTAAATATAACTAACAAAATGAACTTACACGTTCAAATTTTGACCAAATATTAACAATAACACTACCTACAATGTAAAAATTTTAACATAACAATATATTATACAACATAATAACACAAATAAAGATTAAACATAACAACATAAAAAATACATGATATTAACAATCCCATATAATATAAGATCCTTATAAAAGCTTTGTTCACTTCAATCAAACACAAAGTCACCTCTCTCGAACAGCTTCAAACACGTTAGAAGAGAAGATTCAAGTGATCGCAACACGAAATAGAGGAAATCACAGCTTCGAACAGGTTAGAAGAGAAGAAGAAAAGCTATGTAGCACGGACACGGGTGTCGTGTCCGACACGACACGGACACGCCGACACGGAAAATCTAAAAAAATCTGGACACGACACGGCGGGGACACGGTATTAAATAAATATTTTTTATAATTATTTTTATATATAAAAAATATGAAATATCACATTAATACTAATCTCATACTAAGAACAACATTAAACATAGAAGCATTAAGAGTATTGAATTCATTCTACACATCAAACATCACAATGATACTAAATCCCATACTAATAATAACAATCAAAATGCATATGGATAATGCAATTTATTGAACAAGAGATTAAAAAAAAAAAAGAATAAACAGGTGAGAAAAAGGAGAAAAAAAAACATATGTTTCCTGCCCCTTTGTTTTAACGTTATTATATATTTATGTCAGTCGTGTCCCTTACGTGTCCCAGCCGTGTCCCAGCCGTGTCCAACTATTTTTAAATGCCTTTTAAGCCCGACACGCCACGTGGCGTGTCGGACACGTGTCCCAACCGTGTCCCTTGCGTGTCCGTGTCCTTGGAGTGTCCGACACTCGTACGCGGCCTTCGGAGAAGTGTTCGTGCTTCATAGAAGAAAAGTGATCGCAGCTTAGGTTTAATTCTAATATGTGTTTCAGTCACTCTCTCTTTCATAAAGGGTAACTTCTGTTTGTAATGACTTCTTTATTGTTTTATTAATAAACAATTTGTTTTAGGACTATTTTAAAAGGAAAAAACGAGCACGTGTTTTTTAAAGTCGCGTAATAATTCTCAACATCCTCCAAAAAACATGAATCGAACCTGAATCGTTAATTGATGCGATTCACGATTCAGCCCTCGAATCGGCTGATTCAATCCGATTTTTGGAACCCCTCCAATTCAATTCCCGATTTGTATCGATTAGTATGTGAATTAGATCGAATCGTGAATCGTACGATTTTGACAACTATGACTTAGGATTTTTGTCAAACACCTTTTGTTCACTACCACACCCAGCCAAACAAGGAAAGATATATGCAAGATTTTGGAAATATAAACAAGACAAACATAGGAGATTTATCGTGTTTAGGCAATATTACATTGCCTACATCCACAAAGGATAACAATTCCACTGATTGAGAAATATGGGTTATGGTGATAGGATCATACAAGAGCTATGCACACTCTCAAGTCTCAACCCAATCCCCAAATACAACCAAATCTGACCTCTATCTCAAAGTCATAGAAAACCTACTTAAAAACATCTCTCAACATTCTATTTATACCCAAAGTGTCATATGTAAAAATACCCCCATTTTTCGCACCTTCGTTTCTTGTTCGCTACGAACTTGGCAACCTATTTGTTGCAGCTATGATATTTGCTGCAACAACACAAACCTTCGTCAGTTGTCAACTCCTTTAGAAAAAACAAGGTTTTTCCCAAACTTCGCGGGCAGTAAACCATTATCGAAAGAGGGTATTTCGGAAACAAAGCCTCACCGTGTTTATGTCACACAAGCACTGTAAACCAACAGAATGTTAAAGCATATATACCCCCTTTTTTCTCCTCAAGACTAAACAGCAGCTCTTTCTCAATGATGTCACATGCCCAGAATGGCGGAATCAAGTATAGCATTTCCTGTGTTTTGAAAAAAACCATATAAAATGCTATATACTGACAATGTAAAAACTCCACTAAGTGGAAATTGATCGAGACGTTGCACTCCATTTTCAATTATGGTAGTGGTCCAATTTACAAATGCAACTCCTTAAACCCAAACTGTCAGGTTCACCCCAAAGCTATCAACCGTGTGTTAAATTGATACCACTCTCCTCACCATAGTCGTCCCAATTCTGAAAATTTATGTATTAAAATATACGGTACTTAGGCGAGTTTGAGTTGATTATGTTTGAATTAATATTCTTTTTTTACTTTTAAATAGCAAATCTCATTCTATGTCAGTGAGAGAATTGGCTAATATGGGTTTATAATGTGTTCTAAAGTTTATTAGGTTATAAAATTTATAAATTTTGGGACAAAGAAAGTAAAGACCTCTTGTAACTAGTCGTATTATCATTGAAAGTTAATTACAATAAACGTATGTTCAAAATCTAACAATATTAGCTAGGCGGTATAAATAAGTTGAGGGACTTTTTCGAGGGGTTACTTTGATGTAATTCCAGGGTCTTGTTTTTGGCTCTTTTGGGGTGAAGTTGTATTTCGCCACCGATTCTATTCTATTTTTTATTTGAGTTGTGCTCCCTCTGACAGCTTTTGTTTTAATCTACATTTACCTTTCAAAATGAAATGTCTTATGTGTGTATATTAGTTTTATTAATAAGAAACAAAGCATTATCATTCTTTGTATTAGAATTGTAAGATATGTTTTTTTACATTTGAAAAATATTTTGAATCTTGAACATATCTGGGGCTTGAATTCATTAATATATCCATAAAAGCATAAAACATAATTTTTTGTTTTTGCAAATACTGAGACCCCTCAGACAAAATCATAACTCCGACCCTGAGTAAAGGGCAAACCCAGTGCACGAGGCTCCCGCCACTGCGGGGTACTGGGGGGGTTGGATGTACGCAGCCTTACCCCTGCATACGCAGAGAGGCTGTTTCCGTGACTCGAACCCGTGAACTCCGACCCTGAGTACCTATATGTAAATCCCCCACACCACCCACAAGGGGCAATCGAAGGAAACATAATTAGAGTGAAGATAAATCGTGCTCAATTCAATTGAGCTTCAAAACCTAATAGAACTAGAGGTCGATTGGTTAAAAGTTGATAAGCTAAAACTATTGAACAAAAAATTAAATGATTCCATTGAATTGAAACCAGTTTTGACATAATTTCCCAACTGCAATGGATAGATTAGTGAAACATAGAACAAAAATATTAATAACGGTATATCATCTTACGCGCCTCCCTATGGCACATCAAATCTCCAATTCAACTATAATCTAAGTCCATAGAAGAAGCAACTATCATATTGTAAAATAAATTCAACACACCATTTTCATCTAATAATCTTCAAAACATACAGAGCATTCAACTTTCCCTGCCTTCAATTATTTTAGCATCATCGCAAATCAGTGCATGGAAAACCACATTTCCCCAGCCAAATATAGCATGTATAATCCATGAAACATAATTGAAAGCCATTCAGCTTAAAGACAAATATAAATTTTCATGAAGCAATAATTTATGCACTTATTCTAAATATATCAAAAATATGTCAGTTCCCTTGAATTACCTCAAAAATTTCCTAGGACTCGAAAATGAGAGAAATGAATTAATCAGAACCCTTTTTTGTATCCAAATTTTCTGAAGATGATTGAGCAGCTTCTTTCTCATTTTCTTTTTCTTTCTCCAATTCTTTGACAGCCTCAGCCTCAGCAGCCTTCTCAGCTCTCAAAATGGGCTCATAATAATCTGGGTGTGCCTCCATACACTTCTTCAAAGCAGTAGTGACCTCAAAACACTTGTCCACAATGTCCTCTTTGTTCTTTTCACCTTCTTCAATACACTTTTCCCATTCAACAAAACTGTCCTTGCAGCCACCCCCTTTCATAAACAAGCAAAACCCACATTCACCCTCCTCCTCTTCTTCTTCTTCTTCATCCTCACCTTTGGAAGTGATTTTTTCTCCTTCATCTTGTTGGGTTTCTTTGTTAGTTTGCGTTGGTGGTGGATCTGACGTTTCTTGTGCTGGGGTTAGGGTTTCTTTGTTAGTGTGTGTTGGCGGTGGATCTGATGGTTCTTGTGCTGGGGTTAGGGTGGACTCTGAAGGGGCTTCTGGGGTCTCAGAGGAAGACATGGAAGGGTTTTGTGTTTCAGTAGGGTTTGTTGTTGAATTTGAGGGGGTGGAGAAAATGTCTCCCATGCCACCTCTTAAACCTCTCCCCCCCTTAAAACCCCTTTTGTTTTTCTCTCAATTCTTTCTCACATTTCTTTTTTATTCACAATTAATCGATGCTACAAGACAAGTTTAGGAAGGTTCCAAAAAAAAACAAGTTTTTGCAAAATATTTAGTTAGTTGAAAATTCACAGGTATTCAATGCGTAATATTTATGTTTGTTTTTATTTTTTTATCTCAATCTGGAACTTGAATTTGAAAAATACGTTTGTTTTTTTTGTCTAAATGGACCTTTAAATGAATGTATTTAGGTCGATTCAGATTTCAGGGATTCAATGGACTTTTAATTATTTAGAGGTAAAAGTAATTGTTTGCTTCTTAATCATTTAAAAAAATAAACACTATTTGGTATTTCTTAAATCTGAATGGTTCAGATTGATATTTAAGAGGTAAAAATACAGCATCAATCCCAAGTTTTTTAAAATTGCAAGTAATCTCGTAGTCGCCTGAAGGGTCTTTATGATTTCAAATTGTACCCACTTGTTTTCATGCTTTCTCAATTCTGTAGAGAATGACATGTATCCCATGTTTTGTTAATAGGACCGACAACTAAAATGATCAAACTTTTGATTGATTGCCAATAAATCTTTATTAATTGAACTATATACTTGTGTTCCTTAAAAAAATATGTTAGTAGATTTTTTACCTAGGATTAAATTGGGAAGCTTTTTTTTAGATTTTAGATTAATGTAAGTTTTTACATACACATTATATAATTTACAATATAATATTTATATACAAATATTATAAAATTTGTTATTAATTAAAAAAAATATTGAATAAATTACTTATTTGGGCCCCTTTAATTTTCAAAATATCAACCCTTAATGTTAATTTCTTTAAATCCATTAAACTCGTGTGATAATTGTTTAGAATTACCCCTCCGAAAAAAAGAATTTGTTGGACCATCTTTAGAGCCATTAGCAAAGATAGTAAAATATAAATATGTTGACCCATTTCGTGTTCTTGTTTCTCTGGGGCCATCGACAAGTATAGAAATCTTGATTTGGGTGGCAAAATTAGGAGCATTTTACTACTAATTTTATCCTCCCAGGAGCATCGAACATTGCTTTATCGCGACAGGTCAATTGTCGCGAGAGGGGCGTGCGTGGTAGTTGATTTATCGCGACACCAATGACCGTGTTTGTTTCTCCCCCTATTTGACTAATTGTTTACTCCTAAAAAATACATATTCATAATTTATAATCTCCTTCAAATAAACACGCTTAATTTATGAAATGGTTGGTTCGAGGATGAGTGGTTCGAAATTTGACGTTGTATTCAAAGAGATTCTACCCGGTGTTTATACAAATGTGTGAGGCACAATTAGGTAAACCATTGGTTTTATGGATTGGTGTATCCAAAAATTTAAGATATATAAAGAAGTGTCTTCTTCATATATCATATTCGTCGATCCATGAAAGTGTCCCGGAATTAAATTCACCCCTGAACACTATTACTACTTTAACAAGAAGGATAAGTCAACTCCCTCCTCATCTATAAATCAAGTGAGAATAGTATTTTTGATCGTATCTTCATCTTTGTTTTCAATGTTTTTTTCCAGGGCAATTCGCACCTTTGAATCTAATATGGCTTATTGGCATCGAATAATATCCTCTAATAAATCGAGTTTAAATAGGCACTTTAGTCTCTCACAAACTCAAGAATGTTGTCTGTGGTAAAACTATTGTCGGCTTTCATTTGTTCCTTTGTGCCATCTCTGTCGGGATTCCAATGGTCACTACTATCTTGGATTGAGTGAATGTCGGGAGAGAATCATATAGAAATTATGTGTCCTCCATCATAAGAATGCATGGTCCCTCGATAGGCGTAAAGGATTGATTGGATTGATGTGGCATTACATGTCCTGCCTCCTAATGTAGAATTAGTTATAGCTTTCTTATGAAATTTACATCGCATTTGTAGTTATTTGTTCCATTTTGAAGTGCACTTAAAAATGAGGTAGAAATTCATGAATTTCAAAAAGTCTCATGTCTCCAATTCGTATGCTTGAGTGGCAAAGGGGATAACACCATAATCAGGGATACCACTGGGAAAGCTTTGCTCAACGCGGCCAGCAAATGCACGTAATTTACTCACGACACAGCTAATAACGTTGAACCGTGTTTTGAGCAAACTTGTAGACCGGTGTTTGGTGTGTTGATTATCCTTGTTGGATTCGTATGCCATATTTTTCGATAATCCCATTTTTCAGTGGCCCCATATATGGAGTCCTTGGACGTATCTACCCAACATTTTAGAAGTAAAGCATCCTCATCCCCCCTCCCCAAAAAAATAATTGTGGTTACCCCTGAAATTTTGGTTTCGGGAGTTTGTTGAAACTCGGTCTCTTGAGTTAGCAAGGAGGAGAAGTTTTCCATCAAAATTTTAGAAACGAAATCTTTTAACGTGATCAAATATTTAAGAAAATTGATGAAGAAGGTTACAAATATATTAGATGTTTATAGAATTATTTTAAAAAATAGTCATTGGATATAGGGTAGTTTGGGCGATGTTCCCGGAGCAAATGGACTGCAGTGGGAAAACTCGCGCAGCAAGTGGATTACCACGGGGAGGTAGCCATTGCCCACTGCCCTATAACAAAAAATAAAAATGAGGAGCAAAAAATGGAGTTTTATATATGGGGGTAGCAAATTTGAAAATATGACTTTGAGATGGTCTTAAGTTGATACTTGGTTACTTATTTACGCTTTATTTAAATATTACCCTAATTTTCCTTCCTCCGATGTATAAACGTACGCTAAAAAATTAACTTCACAACATTATTTAGATATATTATTTAAATAAAAGAAAGAATGAAAGACACTGAAAATGGTCTTATTCAATTGTGAAAGAAAGGTTCTACGAAGAACATCTTCAATAATAAAAAATAAAAATGAGTAAAAGTAAAAGGTTGCTTACATGTTTGATTAGGTTAGTAATTGATAAGCACCCAAAAGTGTATATTTTATACCCCGAATAAAAGTGTTACAATCACTCATTTTAATTAAAAATGGTCTTATATTCGTATTTCATCATTTTGCAGGTCAATATATTGTCGCGGTACAAATGGTGCTAAATCGGCGTAATTGCGACACAATAGCGGTCAAAAGCATGAAACGAAGAAATCAAAGCATCGAGAAGTCCGAAGTCTTATTTGAGCTTGCCGAGATCATTTTTTATGCCCCGAACCCTGTCCCCGAACCAAACATAAGCCTAAACCGAGCCCAGTCCATCAACCGAGCTTGTGTGTGTTGAGTTTGTACCTTTATTATTTTTCTAGATTTTTATTTTGAGTCGTTTTATTTTTAGATTTTATTAGAATTTTCTAGGATTTATTTTCTATTCTTATATTTCTGATTTTGATTTTTATTAGTTTTTAATTTTTAATCCTTATTTTATTTCATTATTTCTTTATTATGATTAGTTTCTTTTAGGAATTTATTTTTATTAGATTTTACATTTTTTAGGACTTTAGTTTTTAGTTTAATAGATTTTAAAAAAAAATTATTGTTAATGTTTCTTTTTTAATTTTGAATCTTTTGTTAATAGAATAGGAATTTAATTTTTAGCTTTTAATTTAATTTTTTATTTTTAGTTATAAATACTTTTAATATTTTTTTTAAAAAAGGGTACAAACACACACACATTAACTATCCTACATCTCATTTACACACTAAACCAACTCACACATACACATTAATTCCCTACACCCTATCACACACAAACAAACCAACACCCATCTTCTTCCCTCATCACCACCTCACTCTCTATCCTCCATTAACACCCAAACACAAACCCACCAATCCCAACCTCCTATCTCCAACCATCAAGCCAATAACCCTATACCCGATTTCAAACCCAACCACACCGGTACCCTCAAAATCCAGCCCCGCGAGCACCTGCCATGGCTCCGGCCAAAAATCGATTTTGAAGAAAAAAATGAAACCAACAAACCTTACCCATAATTAATCCAATACTTAAACCATCCTCGCAAACGACCCAACAACCATAACACTCGATGTTCAACTCCGGTTCCTAAACTACCCAACCTCTGCTCGGAACCTCATACCCTGAACTAGCCAACGACACCAAGTCCGGCCAAGAACCTAGCCCGCAACCACGGGAAAACCATCAAAACTCTTATCCAATCTCGTGATACCCATTTCGTCATCTCCGGACCCTCCTTACCTGGACCCATATCCCATCACCGTAACCTATTTCCTGCCATACTCAAACAGCCATTTCGGCCAAGATCCAACCCACTTCTCCAAACCCAAATACCCAGCCAAAAAAATAAAAACCACAAGCCCATTTGCCAAATTCAAAAATAAACTCATGTGCAAAGAGAAAATACACATGGACTTAATCTTTGAAAGGCCATAAAAATCGCTCATCAAACAAAGAGGGAATCGTGGAATGTATTATAAAGAGAAGGGGCAGCTCACCTTGAAAAAAAAGACTCTCATATCAGACGAGAGAGATCGCAATAGAGAGAGACATTGTATATTATGTACATATTAGGAGCATAAAAAAAATTCAGAAAAATTCAAAAAAATTAGTTTAGTGTTAGAATAACTTTTTAGATTATGTTTTCTATTTTTTTTTTTTTTGTGTAATCAAGTGCTGGATTTGTGAGAACATTAGGGCACACGTGCATGAACGCAATTCAAGGAATCGATTCAAAGGGAGACTTTGTGTATTATATTTCTTGCTCTACTCTTTAATTTGTTATTCCATGTTTGTGACTGTGATTAATTATTTCATTATGCTTTGCTAGTCACCATGTTCAAGGGGTGGGATGCATTGCGTAGGATATTATATTAATTAATTAATTTCATTAATTGCTATATTTCTAGGGTCATTAATTTAAACTTGTCATGAATTAATTTATGTAACGAGAGTTAATAAATTAATTTTAAAAATTATTTTTGATTTTGGGAATCGAACTAGAGATAGGTGTTTCCTAAAATTAAATATTAGTTTGGCGTTGAAATTAGATAATTGATACAGTTTTTATTAAATTGATCATAACGGGTAATTTTCTTGAAAATAGTATAATCTCTAATTTTTCATCGTGTGACATTTTTGAATTAATTTTCTGAAAAAGATTTTATTAAATTTATAATTGTAACGAGAGTTAGATTATTGATTTAATATTATCTCGAAATATTACAAATTAATAAATTGAGAAATTAAAATAATTGATAATGCGATGTAATTCCATCTCTTGACTTTCTCACATTTGTCACACTAGGTTACACATTATTTTTCGTTATTTAGTCATATCATAGTTTTAGCATTTAGTAATTAATTTTTCCCTTTAAATTATTTTTAAAAAAAGAAGAAAAATATTTTAATAATAAAATTTGAATTGTAAGTTTCACAATAATTATTTCACCCTTAGAAGTTTGATTGATACCCGTACTTACCGCAATATGATTTGTTTTAAACAAGTTTTATAGGTACTCAAGGGAATTTTGAGATTGGCTTTTGAAGACAACGACCACACGCAAAAAGCTTTTTAACAGTAATCATTTTTTTTTTCCTAAAATTAGTGCCATGTATTATTTTTTACTTTGCATAATGGTGGATGTGGATTTTTTTATTTGGGAATTTCCTCATTGGGATTAATGTAATCTTTCATTCCAAGATTAATGGATTCAAATGCTTTGGTCTCTTCTTAATCATTTCTAATTCTTATTATTGTTTCTATAAATATGAGTAGCTAAACTATTTAGGTTGGGTTCATAAACCCATCCATGGATTACTGTTTTCGTTGATAATTTTAAGGTTTTGAAGTTATTCTTAGGTGGAGAAATATTAAAATCAAGCCTCTGTATATGATTTTAAGCATTAATTTTTATTGAAAGACTTGTATGTAACTCCATAAATTTTGGATTCTTTATGATTATTAGACGTTGTCATTTTTCAATGTTGAGTTTAACCCCACGTGTTTGATAGTTTGTGATTAGTCGTGAATATTGCATTTAGTACCCTTTTATTCTCGCACATTCTCGTATTCTCGTGGTCGTTGATTCCTATATTTAAGCTCATATATTGGATAACCATTGTTCTATCTATTTATATAGTAAGTGAGGTATATTTGAGTTTTTGTAAGTATTATGGATGCATAATGTTAAGTTGGATACCTTTCAGGAAAGTATTATCGCAAAATACAAATTCAAAGGCTATTTAGTCTTTTCAAACTTTCTATTTTAAGTGGTATGAAGTTATCAATATGTAGATCATCAAATTATCTTCGCGTGGCCACTGACCATATGTCATTTTGATCCCGAATGAGGAAGTTATGGCCGTTTTCAAAAGTTTGCACATTTTCTTATATTTCAAGGGTAATTTGATAATTTCATACTACAAAATTTGGAGGGTTTCAAAACATCATCATGTAGAAAATTGAATTAGCTTAGCATGTATTCCAACCGCGCATCATTCCGAGTTTGTATGAAGATTTTATAGCATTTTCCATGCGATGTATCAAAATTCGATTGAAGTGAAGTTTGGGACTGCCAGAGGCCAGGTCGATCGGGTCCATCAGATAAAGACGCAAATTGACATTTTTCAGTTATTTTTCTTTGTTTTGTTTGTATTTTATTTTGGGGATATAAATAGAAAGTGTGGGACTTTATTTTAGGAGATATATCAAATTTTAGATTAGGTTTTGGGAGCCCTATTCATGTTCTTCCCCATTTATATAAGCTTCCATAGTTGTTTTCAATCTTTGTTGATTGGTTGTCTTTCCTAATTTATTGCTTTTAATACATGCTTTGGTATGCTTTGTAGCTAAATTAATTTAGATTGTGATGATTGAACTCAACTGTAATACCCCGTATTTTTATGGCTTTTATATTGGGGATTTATTAAATGTAATTGAGATAAATTAATTTAATATTAATCCAAAAATTTATTTTAAATATTTACTAGCATGACGAGAGTTAGTAATTATTGAGTATTACTTAATGAGTAAAGTAATATGTAGAATTGAATTTATTAAAATTGTCACGAGTGAATAATATGACAATTATGGAAATTTAGTCGGGACGCGCCTGTGTCGTGTCGGGACTATATTATTATATTAAAAAGTGAATAAATTATAAGTCATTTGTATGGTCATTTCGAGTGGGCCAACGTATCCGGAAGGGTTAGTCAGAAAAGTGTACCCGATGGTTTAGTTTGAGTCTCGAGGCGTTTTTAGGCCTAACTGGCATCCCGGGAGGGTATTATAGTCATTATGTATTTTTGGGTAGTTAAACCCACGAATTTCCCTAAGTTATATCAGCTATTAGAGTTAAGCTTGTAGGGTTATCAATCACAGAAACATAGAACGACCATTAAAGAAGAAAGGTAGAGAGCTCTTCAAGTCTTGATCACAAACCGTAACACCTTTTTCAACAATAACACCACCTGGTCATAGATCGTAAGACGAGGAACGCAGCTATATCTTCGTCACCAACAGATCAGACCTTCGATTCCCAGGCAAGTATCTATCTTGATAGTTTTCTAGTTGATATTTCACCCATCTTAGAATAGGATCGATGGATATATATTTTATTGAAGAATTTCATGGATTAGGAGATTTGAATCACATGTTTTAAGAACAATACATGTAATCTGGAAGCCTTGTCATAAGTATATGATTTCCCACGAAATTATAATGGTTTAGAAGAAAGAAATCTGGAAAAAGAGTTAGAATGTTGGAAATTATGATGAAACTAGGGTTCTTGATAAATATTATGAATTGGGCCTTTAATCCTATGTCTTTGATGAATTTGTACATGCTTTACGTAGGAAATCATGTAGGTAGGTATATTAAATTAGTGGTATATTTGTTTGGGAGTTTGGGAATCATTAATGGTGTTTTGGAGGAATTTCTTGGATGAAACCCGTAGGTTGAATTAACAGATTTTGGGCAAGAACTGCTCGATTGATCGATCGACCCCTTTCATCGATCGATCGACCCCTTCTGAAAACTACAGGTTTTTCCTCTTTTTGTTTAATTCGGATAAAATTTGTAGGAACCCTTTAATAGTATTTGAAGAGCATAATGAGCCATGAAGATGACCAGTAGGGTCTAAATAGATTCCATTGAATGTAACTTTATATGGGATGTAACCATGGGTTAATGGGGGTTTGGCATATATTGGAAATCGTGCGTTGGGTTAATGGGGGTTTGGCACATATTGGAAATCGTGCATACGTTAACTAAGGAAAGTGAGAGATTCATGAATGACTTAGACCAGTATGTTAGAGAGGGTGTACCTACTTAATTGACCTTTAGGAATATAGAATACTTCGAGGGACGATGAGTAATCACGAAATGATTATAATTGAGAATAAAATGATATGTGTTCTTTATGCATAAAGATTGGGTAAAATTGTATTACTTACGGTTAAAATATTATTATGAGTCGTGGGCGAACCTAATTGGAAAATGAGAATATTTATATATATGACCGAGTGCATGTGTATATGTCTATAGTACATTTCTGTATAATCATACCCGCGTTACTTGCTATCACAGATGTTACCGGGCCGGGACAGTCTTATCTCGATGGGACCTTTATGGGAGATATTGACTTGTACCCTAGAACATGGGATTCATTGGTACAGGCTATCTGAGAATGATAGTCAGACGGTCCTAAGAGACGTGAGGGGTATGTTTTGACCTCTTAGTGACTTGGAACTATGCTTAGCCTCCATTATGTGTGTATTGTGTTAATACAGTTCGAGAGTGATTCTGAACTAGTATTTCCCTTAGTACGAGAGATACGGAGACTTGATAGCAAAGAATGCCAGCACCATAGATTTTATGTGGGGTGCCGATAGTAGACATATTATATGAGTGATTAATATATATACGTATATATGGAATTCTTCTACTGTACGTATAAGTAGATAAATATTGAATAAATGCTCCAAAATTATAGTAAGTGTTCGAGAACTTTATACCAGTATTGAGAAATACATAAGTAACGTAAGAAATCATTAAGAGAATAATCTCTAAACTAAAATCATAGTCTTGTGACTTCTCTAAATGAAACTTATGGGAGATGAGTTAGATAGACTTATGAGGCATTTCGTTGTACGGTAGGCGTGCACACTAGAGGAGTGGTGAGAATTCTTAAGAGAGTGTCGCGTACTAACATGGTTGCTATATTAGCAGGTAAGCATTTTAAATACTTGCTAAACTATTTTTGAAACTGTTTTACACTCGAGCTCTTACCCGTTTCCTGTCATTTTCTCTCTCTTGTATATATATGTATGTATTACAGGTGCCCAGCAACAGGGGCGTTAGGCGTAGGTTCTTTGGATTGGACGTGATGCAGCTTATGTGGGAGTTGCAGGCCCTTGCTCTAGATGACCTCTTCCTTGATTCTGCTCTTGATTTAGTACTGCATAGATAGGACATGTGTCGCCCGATTTCCTATTTCAGTTTAGACTTATTAGAGATTTGTATTTATTTATGTTTTCAGTATTCAGTACTCATTTGGAGTTATCTTTTATCATGATGATTTCACTTATGGTTATTGACTTGGTTTAGTTAACCTAGTTTGTTTTTTTCTTTTGGTTGATTTTTATCCTTAGCATTTATGTGATTCTTAAATTGATTTACATGTAAAAAGGGTTTTCACGTTGGAATTTAATAAATGGAATAAGACTTTAAATTTTTTTGAAACTTAGCTTAATTATTTAGGGTGTTTAAATTGGAAATATTTATTTTGCGACAATGATGCTAAGAATGAACCAACCGTTCACCTTGATTTTAATTTAATAAATGACTGATCACCCAATATTTAATTAGGTAGGGTGTTACATCAACTTGGATTAAATGGTTTCTTTACTTTGGTGATCGGTTATATGATTTTAAATGGGCTAGGTTGTTCTTGATTTTATGCCTAGGAGATTTAACTATGTATATCATGTATGCAATATGCACTGTATTTAGGACCTTGTGTGTGTAATTTTTCGGGATATTTGTTGACGCCAAAATCATAATAAGCCTTATGAGAATTTAGGGGGTGACAACTCTAGATTTAATTGATTGATGAAATGAGACTTAATATTGATAAACTTGTCTTTTCATGTAACCATTTATACTAATTGACCCGAGGTGAGGAATATTATTCTCAATCTACAGTTTTTACTCGTTTTGTTAATCTTACTTTAAATACATGCCTAGATTAAGAATTTGTGACCATTTTATCTTTTACACTTTTATTCGAGAATTAATAAATCAATTAAATCCTAGCATCATTCCTTGTGAATTCGATACCAGGACTAGACACTATACTCCCGTAAAGAGTGTAGTAAATGTTTAGGTTTTTTAAATAGTTGTGGGAGCCGAAAACACGACAACGTCCTTACAGGACCACTTGATTTTCCCTACTTATCAAAATAGCGTCGTTGTCGGAGAATTCTTTATTTTAGAATTCAATTGATTTAGTATTTCGTTATAATTTATTTTTATTTGTATTCTTTGTAAACTATTTTTGTAGGACCTTTACATTTTAGCGTCAAGAAATGCTCGAATTTATCGGACGCACATCAGTTTGTGAAAATAACCATCTTTAGCTATATTTTGGGAAGCATGTATTATTCTAATATTTTCGATAATCGTAATGATAATTCTCAAAATCATCCTAAACCTATGAGTTTTGGTGAATACTCGCAAAGTCAAAAACTTCAAACATCTAAAATGACTTTGGGTGAGTACTATAAAAGTCAAAATATGGATTGTGAGAATTTTGAGAATGAAATTTTAAGAATGATCATTCTGATATTGGGCCACAAAATCCTTATAATAAGAATGTCGAAGCTAATGGCATTAGCTTTCAAAATTCTTATAATAATGATTTTGATTGTAGTTCCGATAAAAGTTTCCAAACTTCGCATTTTTAAGAACCCGCACCTCCACCTATGACATTATGTGAGGGTTTGCATATTCTTGAAAATGAAAATTTTGAAAACCGTTATCGAAAATAAAATCATTGTTAGGAACAAGATTTCGATGCATTATTCGATCTCAACGATGGTTTTTCTTTCGAGACTTTTGAAGTTGAGGAATGTCTTGAACCAAATGAGGAATCGATGCCTACTTTGGAACAACCCATTCTTCACTTGCCCCAAGGCATAATAGATAATGAAAGTGAGGAAGAAATGGATGTAATATCCTTTTTTAATTAAATGATTTATTTTTTGGTAACCAAAAAAGAAAGTTTCATTGAAAATTATCCTATCTCCTTCAAAATTCAATCTTTGAGCGATGATAACTCATCTCTCGCGGTCGAATTTCTTTCCTCCCCCTTTTCATTCTCCATTGTCGAACCGTTACAAGTATCTAATGAATTGGTTCAAAACTTTAAATTGTTTAACCCTTTCACCGACGAGGATTACTTACTCAAGTTGCTTTCCATGAAGTAAATTTTGCCTCCATGTGAAAAACCTCCCTTTCCACTTGAAAAATCTTTGGAAGGAAATTCAGTTTTTTTGGATCCCATGTGTATTCATCACCTGTTCAATCCAAACCCCCCATCATCCCCCAAAAACTTTTAGTTGGCGATGGTTCATTTCTTTCGCCTTATATATGGCTTCCATTGTTCAAATGAACATTTGTATTTTCTGGAAGGTATGCACTCTAATGAGGGTACGCCATTAATCCCTCAAAGTTAAATCGTATTTTTGGTGGACCCTAAAAAATTTCAACTTATATTGTATCGTTAGTTAGAAGTTCAAATTGTAAGTTGCTCGTATTAGGTTGTTTTTTTCTTTTTCCTTTTTGTCTAGTATAATTAGTTAAATTTTGTGTTCTTATTTTTCATTATGCTTGGTGCTAACATGTTTCGTATAATCTTTGTACTTATATTTTCCAGAGATCGCTCCATTTTGCGTAATATCACTCTTTTTCTCTATTTAACTTGGTTATTGGTTCATATTGAGGACAATGAAAGGTTTAAGTTGGGGATGTGGGACATTCCACTCATTGTTTTTGAGTCCATGATTTGATTATATGTTCTTCCAAAGCATGCCTTTGTTGTAAAAATTAAAAAAATTTAAAAATATTTTCTTTCTTTTTTCTCCTTTATTGGGCATTTTGCCTTTGTTTTCAATGATAAATTATAAATAAATGCCTAATTCAATTGATAATTCAATGATGCACGTTCTTAATTTTAGAAGTTATTATACTTATTCCTAGAATCATTGATATTATGAAAAACTTCATGAATTAAACTTTAAACCCATGAGCACATGCGCTTTTCTTATTTAATTGATTTGGTTTAAGGCGTTTGTAACTCGAAAATCTTTTATTGCATTGTATACGCTAACACCTAGTGAGTTTTGTGATCTTCTTTATTTGTGAGTATTTATACATTGATCTTTTCTTATTGAAAACGTAAAATTCTTCAGTAATCTCACTATTCTTTAATTTGATCATTCATTAATTGAGTTCATTTTGAAATGTGTTACTTGATCATGATTTTCAAAGTGTTTTGACTTGAGAATTGTGTAAACTTTATGAAAGAATCATAGGCATTCTTTGTTATATTACCCATATTGACCTTGACCTCACCTTATATGTATACCCTTTCATTTCATAACCCAAAATCCCATAACCAACTCCAAATTGGAGTTTATAAACCACATATACCACCTTTCATACCTTTGTTTAGAATAATACTTGGGATTGGATGATGTTCTTGTTATGTAGTTGCAATTAAGCATGTGAGAGTGTGAAAGAAAAAAAATGTGAAAAAAACAAGATAAACAAAGGAAAAAGAAGAAAACAAAAGAAAGAGAAAGTATTTCTATTTTGTACATAGTGTTCAACAATACTTGTCGATTTCTAATGTTATATCCAATGCTTATTAAGGAAATCATTTTTCAATTTTGAAATTTCCCACAATTTTCATTATCCTAAGCGTTTCATCCCCAAACACCTTTGAATCCGTACATATTCCATTCCTTCATAACCCAACCCCAAACGTACATTACAACCCTATAAAAGTCCTATTTGATTCTAAGGTGAATGTGATTCAAAAGTTTAAATAATTGTGATAATCTGTGAAAATGCATTTCACCTCTTTAATGATGATATCATTTCATTGAAATTGCAAAGCTTTTACTTTATACATAGCATTCTTCATTGATGGCATATGTGTGGCCTAGTTTACATTTACAATTACTCTTTTTTCCCGCATGTCCCATGTGTGTTACGCCCCATTTCATAGTGATTTTATTTATTGAGTGTAAACACCGGAGATGATTGAATAACATGCACACTTTAATATTAATTATCCATTTTATAAAAGTTTTGTCAAATCATACTTTTCATGTGCTCGCTTTTCCTCCCACACTTAAGGTTTCGATTCTACGAAGTTCATTCTATAATGTTAATAACTACAGACTTTTGTATGAATTCATTCACTTTGCTAATAACATGTTGAAATCCTTTTTGTTATTTTTGAGTTATCTTATTAGTTATTTTGGGCATACTTTTGAGAAAAATTGATGTTTGTGAGTTTCATCCCTGAAAATCCTCACGACACAACACTCATCCACTAGCATTATCTAGGGATTTAACGACTTATAAGCTAAATGCAATCGTGGTCCCTACGAAAATGGCTTTTTATGATTTATATATATATATATATATATATATATATATATATATATATATATACTTTTTTTTCTCATTTTCATTCATCTTTATTGCTAGGGGCTAGCAATGTGTAAGTTAAAGGGTGTGATTAGTCGTGAATATTGTATTTAGTACCCTATATTCTTGCACATTCTAGTATTCTCATGTCCATTAATTCCTATATTTAAGCTCACATATTGGATAACCTTTGTTCTATCTGTTTATATGTTTTGTGAGGTATATTTGAGTTTAGTAGGTATTATGATGCATTCTGTGAAGTTGGATACATTTCGGGGAAGTTTCGTCATAAAATACAACTTTAAGGGAAATTTGGTCTCACCAAACTCCTTATTTTGCATGGTATAAAGTTATCAACATGTAGATCATCAAATTATCTTCATGTGTCCTTTGACCGTGTGTCATTCTGATCCCGAATGAGGAATAATTTAGAGAAAATAATTAAAAAAAAATCGAATCGACATAGTTTTAAAAAAATCAAATCAGCATAGAATTAAAAAAAAATGGATCGAAAAATTAAAATTTTATAATTATTTTTTTATTTTCGATCCGATTTTTTTCAAAAAAAATTGGAAAATCGAAAATCAAAAATCGGCAAACTAAAATTTCATTCCAAATTCGGAATAATCGGATTGAAAATAGAAAAAATCAGAAGATCGAAAAAAAAACTAGTTGTGATTATATCCTTGTGTGGCCATCCCTTTCATTCTTCCCTCCATTCCTCGTGGGAGGTCTCGGCGCTTGTGCGTGTAGTTGGAGGGAGAGAAGAAGAAGGTCTCGTGCCCTAATCTAGGAGAAGCTCTTTGGTCGTCGTCAATGTGGGGTGAGGTAAAGAGATAGAGTCGCTAGTCTATTTTGCACAAAACATGCAAAAAAAGTCACCTCGAGAGAATGGCATCAAAGACATAATGATGCTTGAGAAACCAATAGTTCAAAGGTTCGTGGGCAAAGTTAAGGAATGGGAAGGTATTAGGCACCCATCCCGCCATTTCGATCTCTCGTGGGCATATGTTATTATTCTCCTTGAAAAACTCCGTGAAGTGTGTGCACGTGTATATATAAGTGGAGAATGGAATTCCTCAGCTCACGTCATGGAAAAAGAGTGGAGTGATATCATTCGTAGGAGTGTTCCCAAAATAATAATTAAAAAAAGATAATGTGTGCGCTTATCAGGATATCGATCGGTATGGTGAAACGATGATATATGTTAGATAAAGCATGAATAAGAATCACAAATACAATATATATAAATAATATATGAATGAAAAATACAAAGAGCACTCGAGTCTCGAGTTTTGACCAAGATGCCTACGTAGCCTAAAAAGGCGTCAAAGTCCACGTAGTTTGCATGCAATACGAGGCTGGGGTTTATCCCATAAATCCAATGGGGGATTTTATTTAGATGTGTGTTTAGTAAAAGGATATTTTGATTTGAAAAAATGGGTGAAGAATCCCGTTTGGAATTTACGAGTAAAGCCCTCTCTTTCTTTTCTTTTTTTATAGAAAATATGTTATGTCCACTACAAATAATAAAAAGTGAGATTATTAATATGTATGGACTAACAAGGATGAAATGCTAAAGTAAAGATTATATAACTAATGCGAAAATAAGGAAATTTAGAAGAGAGAGAATATGTTTAGACCTTCTTTGCAGACTTGAAGATTGATCTTGATTATTGAAAAGCTTCATTGAAAGTGAATGAGGAATGTAGGATAAGAGGAAAGGGAATTTTGTTAAATTGGGTGTGAAAGTGATGGGAATGAAAGATGGGGAGAGGTTTCAAACAAGGAAACTTTGATGACTTTAGAAGAATTTTGTTGAGATCATTGAAGTTGATGTTTTTCATGTGTCTTTCAAAGGAAGCTCATTCTCTCCTTATATAGGGTCAAGGGGGTACTAATCAAAATTGTCCTTATCTTGCCTATCGGCAGGCATTCCTAAACACACTGCCAATAGGCCGGGAAGTGGGTTTGCCATTTGGCAACCTCATGCAGATTTCTCAAAAAATGGTCGTAAAACGTAATCTATAAGTCCGAATCATGCACGGGGCATACCGTTGCAAAGGGTATTTAGTGCTTTTTAAGAATCTATTGGAACGCTCCCGGGTTTGGGAATTGAATTTGGTCAAACGGGGCTCGAAAGTGCCTAAAGGTCTTTTAAATAGGAGATTCTCGTAGAAAAACTGATCGTTTGTCAAACCGTAAGGTCGATTCATGCACGGAACAGACGAATATTCGTTTAGTCTCATTTGGTTCGGAGAGTCGACCTTAGTCAAATGGGTCTAGAAGTGCCTGATTATCCTTCGGAGTAAAATTGGTCATTCGTTTATAATGTAAGGCTGATTCGTGCATGGGGTGGACCATTGGAAGGGGTATTTAGTGCCCTTTAAGGATTCATTCAGTCTCGCTCGAGCAAAAGAGTTGATAGGAGTCAAACGGAGTCCGGGAGTGCCCGATGGCCTCTGGATCAGTTTTTGAGGGAAAACGGATCGTTCGTTTGAACAGTAGGGCTAATTCGTGCACAGGGTGGACCATTGGAAAGGGTATTCATAGCCCTCTAAAGATTCATTGAGATTTTTCTCAGAGGAGAAAGTTGATTGGTGTAAAAACGGGGGTCGAGATCCCCCCGTGGCCTTTAAATCGATTTTTGATAGTAAAATGGACCGTTCATTCGAATCATAAGGCCGATTCATGCATGGGGCAGACCGGTATAAAGGGGATTTAGAGACCTTAAAAGATTTATCAAGCTTTTACTCATACGAAAAAGTTGAGCAGAGTCAAACGGGGCCCAAGGGCGCCCGTTGGTCTCTAGATCGGTACTCAGAGTATAACCTAGGGTTATATGAAAAACGGGGAAGTGATAAAGTCTTAAGAGGGTCCTATAATGTAGTGTCTATAGAACCCCTCAATGTGTGAGCTTTGGAAAAAGTGAAATTCGTCGAATAAACACCGCATGGATGTCTGGAAAAGAGGTCGATTCTATGGACCAAAGGGATGAAGATGACCGATTCAGAGGGTCGAGGTCAATTTTGAGGACCTAAAGTAATGATGGGGATAACCGTTTCTATAGGTCGAGGTCGATTATCAGGACCTAAAGTTATGGCAACCGATACTATGGGTTGAGGTCAATTATAAGGATCTAAGGTCAGACGATCGGTTCGGAGAGTCAAGGTCAATTCTAAGAACCTAAAATTTGACGACCGATTATGATGGCCGAGGTCAATTCCTAGGACTCAAAGTGATGATCACTAATTTTTCGAGTCGAGGTCAATTTTGAGGACCTAAATTAATGACGACCAATTTTGAGGGTCGAGATCAGCTCTGAGGTCCTAAAGTTTGACGACCGATTCTACGGGTCGAGGTAATAAGGACCTAAAGTTTGACAACAGATTTTGAGGGCCGAGGTCAATTATGAGGACCTAAAGTTATGACAATCGATTCTGCAGGCCAAGGTTAATTTTGAGGACCTAAAGTTTGACGACCAATTCTGCGGCCCGCGATTAATTTTGAGGACCTAAATTAATGACGATCAATTTTATGGGACGAGGTTAATTTTGAGGACCAAAGTTTGACGACCGATTCTTAGGGTCGAGGTCAATTCTAAGGACCTAAAGCTATGTCGACCGATTCTACGGGTTGATGTCAATTATGAGGACCCAAAGTGATGACAATCGATTTTGAGGGCCGAGGTCAATTATGAGGACCTAAACTTGGAGTTGCTCTTTTAGCGAGTCTTTTGTACTCGTGGTTTTGTCATTTTGAGATTTTACTGGGGAAAGACATCTGACTGGGGACCATATCTTTTAGGCAGAAATAACTTTAGTTTGGAAATTTCGCTGGGGATTTGGATGTAACCCTGTTGGGGAAGCTGAAATTCTTATGGTAGATGATTTAGGAGAAAGTTTAGTCTGGAGATTTTGGAGAAGCATTTGATTTTGGGTTTCACTTGGGAAATTGTAGTGGATTTTTGGGATGCACCGTTTAGGGTTTATGTTGGGGGTAAGCATGTGATATGAATTCAACAGGGGATTATGGGAGATTAAAATGATTTTCTTGGTGAAGAAATGTATTAATACTTGTTGAGCACTTTTAGGAATTTTTTCGGAGAAATTTTGGATTTTTCTAGAATTTTTTGTACAAAAATTTAGGGGGTATGCCGACCGGCATATGGCAGGGGTTACCATTTGGCAAGTGGCACGGTCTCCTGGGCTTCCTTTGGCAGAGGAAAAGGTGGGTGTCGATCGGTATTGGCAGGGGTTTGCCGATAAGCATGCCGTTTGGGCTCCTATAAAAGGGGGTGATCCCTCCTCTTTTTCACATATTTCTGCATCTGAATCTTCTGCTTCTTCTCTCTAAAATCCATTTATAAGTCTTTTCTTCTTCAAGACTTTAAATGGCAAGCTCTTATAGCGTTGAGGGATGCAACTTAGAAAGGTTGAGTGCTGATGATTGGGCGGGCCTAGAGTGGCGAGGGGTGCCCCTTGCCTTGGGTAATGAGGCTGTGTTTGATCTATTTGAGCCCGTTGCTGATGAGAGCACTCTTCTATGTGATCTTGTGCACCACCGTTCATCTAGGGTGAGGACCCTAGGGGCTATGTAAGTATGATGATGACCTTTGGCATTCCTTTTTATTTTCTATTATTCTTCCTTTCTTGTGCTGATGAAAGGGTTTTTCTCTTCTTTTTGGGTTTTGATAGACTGACATTGCTCCTTTGAGCCTGCATTCCAGGGGGACGACAGGGTTGAAGGATGTGTGGGAGAGTCTTCGGGTAGTGGTGCACTGGGTAGTTACTTCTTCTGGCTTTGACCGCTTAACACGGGCTTTGGATGAGACATCGCATTCCACTACGATTTTACGTGCATTGGGAGAGAGGTGACGGGACACGAACCACACATTTCACTTGGGTTTTGGGGAGATGACCGTGACTCCCATCAACATGCAACAACTATTGGGGATAGACTACGAGGGTGAGTAGATTGAGGTGGACCGTACATCGAGGATGATGCCGGAGGCGATTCAGGCAGCTTTGGGGGATGTGGACACGATAGTTTCTGGAGATTCTATCCACATCTCCTCTCTGAGGGAGGTTCTTTTGAGTCGGAGGATTGACGAGACAAACGAGTTGCAGGTGAGGCAAATGTCTCGGTTATTTATTCTACTTTTATTGGGAGGTTTCTTGGTGGCGACGAGTGGCAACGTCGTCCATCTTTGGTTTCTATCATTTTTAGGATCTTTTCGGAGGTCCCACTCTATGATTGGGGGAGCTTGACCTTGGTAACACTTTATTTTTCTCTGATGCCTTCATTCGATGTTACCGATAGACCTTTACGAGGGCCATGTGCCCGTCTGAGGTAATTCATAGCCATGTGCCTGTCTGAGGTAATTCATACATTTTTTTTCTTGTATTTCCTTTTGGTTTTTTATTGAATGTTGACTCTTGTCTTTTTTAAAAACGTGGTTCTATAAGGTGAAAGGGATCAATGCCAAGTTAATAGCCCTAAAAGATGAGGACTCGGGGGACTTCTGTCGGATGTATCGGTGGCCAAAGTCCAATAGGCAGTCGAACCAGTCTTTATCTCTGGCGGAAGTGCGACAGGCCCTAGACACTTTGACGAGTGATCAGGTTATATTTTCTTCTCTTTAATCCTTTTTCGGGTGTTTTCTTTCTTTACACGAATGCTGAAATCTTTATCGGGGGCTTGCCGGTGACCTTCTATCCCTAGGGGACGATTCCTCAGAATACGGGGGTAACTGGCATGCATGCGCAAATGTGACGGCTGATGGCGCATGAGTTTTGATACTCTTGGTACTTGGGAGAGAGTTGCGTAGTGGATAATGGAGTACGAGGTGGTGATCCCACCGGTGGTACCTCCGATGTATATAAGGCGGGTGCGGAATATATCGGATGAGGCCAGGATGGCAGCGATGCTCGGCGAGGCTCATTCACTCTATACGAACATGACGTTGACTTGTGACTACCTTGATTTCGTGATGATTTGGCTAATGCCATCATGCATTTATGATGTGGTGAACTTGCTTTCGCCTTATACAATTTTGGGCGGGGTTACGAGTAGGCCGATAGGATCTGCCCACAGTACATGTGGTATACATTCAGTGGCGACAGCGATAGAGAAGGCTCCGCTCATTCAGGTCACTCTGCCTTTATATAATTTTTGGTTGACTAGAGGGGGATCACTGAGCTTGCCGTACCGTCCTAATGCGGTGGAACCAGGATGTATGGGGCTGACGAAGGACGCCCTTCAGCATGAGGTATATTTTTCTTTTATATCTTGTCTCTTTTTTATTCTTTCTCTGCTTTTTACTAACTGATTTGACTTTTGGTTCTGTGGGTTTGCTTGTAGAATGTTCGAGTGCTGATTACTTGGCCGAAGGACATCAGGGACTGGGTGTCTTCTGCGACTGCCTATATCAAGGACTTGGTTCCTGTTCCTTCTTGTCTATTTTTTCCAGCTACCTCGGAGGAGGGGTCGGGCTCGGGGAGTGGAGGTTCTACAGCTTACCGTCGGGGGAAGGGTGTCCACTGCAGGAATTGAGGGTCTAGAGAGAGAGAGAGAGAGAGAGAGAGAGAGATTGGGTTCAGGTTGAGTTTTGTTGTTTTGCATCTTCTTATTTCTTCTTCCACTTGAAAAGAATGTAATTGTGCAAATGACAATATATATGAAGAAGATTTTTATTATTTATTCTTCCTTTAATGACTCATTCTATATCCACTTTTTAATTTGCTGTTGAGACTATAAAAATGGCAGGATGTCTATTTAGAAAAGAGATTAAACAATTCGAGGAAAAAAAGAATGATGGATAAAAATGGATAAATTTAGAGGAAATAACCCGAGGGTCTTAAAAATGAGGATTTATTTTTTAAGGTTTTTATCTTGACAAAAAAGGAAAGATACAATTTTATAAAATAAGGGGGTTGTCAATCGGCATACCCTTTGTCTTGCATATCGACAGGTGAGTCCAGTCAAATCACCCTAAGGTTTTGATTGAACTTTCTTACAGCCCAAAGTACTAAAAAGGGTAAGTTTTATTTCGGGTTCTTTAGGTTTCTCGTCATTAGCCAAGGTACTTGTGTATAAAAGGGAGGAAAAGGGGGGTGTAGTTCTTCACCCATTCACATTTTCTCTTTTTTCTTATTTCTTGCTTTCTGCTTTATTTTTTCCCAAATGGCCATTCCAATGAGTATATAATTCGCTTTATATCTCGAGAGCCTAGAATCTACGTGCCTATATAACATAGACTATGAAGCCTTCAATTTGCATCGAGTCTCCTTATGGCACAACTGGGCTATTAATTGGAATATGTTGGCAGCGGTGGCGCAATTATGGTACCCCGAGGATCATGTTTTTTACTTTTATTTGGACGAGGTATGTCTGATATATGAGGAGTTTTTATCCATGTTAGGGATTAATCCCGGCGTGGTGGTAGTTATGCTCAAATTCTCTCGGTCTCCTCGCGCGCTATTAGTATGATTTCTTCGTATTTCCCCTTTGGCGGCTCAACCGTTGGTCACTCGGGGAATGATCGCTTTTCCAGTTGTCATGTATTTTGTGCATCTGTGGGATTTCAATGATGCTAGCCATGTTGGAGTTATTTCTTTGGGCCAAACTTTGAGGCTCTTACTGGTGACAGAGGACCTAATAGTGGACCCTCAATTGGCTACCATTATAGCATGGATGTCATATTATCGCAATCTTGCGATGGTGATACTAGTGAAGACACTGAACGGTTTAGATGCTTAGCGTGAAGGCCACTTTGATTTTTTGAGAGGAAGCTTGATTATGCTATTCAAGTGCCTGACTGAGAGATTCTGTTTGGTGGTTCCCCCTGAATATCCCTTGGCAGTTGTCCCGAATTTATTCACTCGTTATTTTATCAATTTTATCCCATCCATAGAGAACTGATTAAATTGGTTCGTGGAACACAGAGCTCGATGCCTTCGTTTGTCGGTGCTATGGTGGGGAGAGCTGCAGCCTATTCTGGAACTGGGAGAATATCGATAAGTTCGGTTAATTAGTCTTCGAAAGATCTCATTCTATTTCCCCTAGCGGCTTCTGAGCCAAGTCAGATGGGAGCAGATAGGGCCTCCTCGGGCACTAGACTTCTTTTCTATGGAATACTTGATCGAATCTATGTGTAAGAGGTTAGGTTCTCTATGGCAGAATCATCGATCGTCCATTTATCCCTATTAATCCATAGGCAGGGTCTGAAACGTGTCTGAAGACTATCTGAAATGGTTGTAGAAGCAAGTCGTGGCTAAACGTTTGGCATAAGAGACCGACCAAAGGTGGTTTGTATATTTTGACACTATGGAGGGGGTAGTAGTGGTTTTCTCCAGGCTGATCAGGGCATATCATTCTATGGAGCGCCTTCGGAATACCAATTAAGCAGGGGAAGTCTGGGGGCCTTAAGGAGCAGATGATGATAGGACTGGGTCTTCCAACAACTGCGAATAAGGTCTTTTATGAAGTTAGTGTTCATTTCTTATGAAGCTTTTGTGACTGGGATGTGTTTGGTTTGTTTTTGGTCTTTTTTGGGTTTTGGGGAATAATTTTAGGAAGTTTGGTTAGGATAGTTTTAGGGATAATTTGGTTAGTGGAGGTGGTTGTTTTGACTCCCTACGTTGATATTTCATGTAATTGTACTGGATTCTCCCATATTTAAAATAAAAAAAATTCGATCGTATTGTTTCACCTCTTGATGAGTTTCATATTTGAATTGTTTATACCAACTGCCAAGGCATACATAATCATTTTGTTCAGGTAAATGATAAAATGAATTGTCGTTTTCGGAGGTAAGAAAAGAATAGCATTTTGTGAAAAATAAGGGGACCTTACCCATGTAAAGTGTGTGAGTTGCTTACGTACCTTTCGGGGTTTTGAATTTTTTTTAGTTTTATTTTGAAAGAAAAACGTTTTTAGAGGATTCGACTCCACATAATTTTGGGTAGAGGAAAATAAAGAGCTTTTTCTTTTTTTAAGAATAGAATAGAAGGGGAATGAGAGGAGTCGTAGTGCGCCGAGATTTTGGACTAAGGGTAGAACTTTTTTAGATGGTCCAAGTTGACTGGATGCACCATATTTTCTCCGTTAAGTTCAGTGAGCATAGTGGCGCCGTCTGGGGGGATATTTTTCACGATGTAGGGGGCACTCCAGTTTGGCTTGAATTTCCTTTTGGGATCCCAGACGGGTGCTATGATTTCTTTGAGGACCAAGTCTCCTTCTTAGACACCGTCGTCCTTGACTCTTCTGTTGAATGATCGTGTTATCCGATAATCGTATCCTTGTACGTAGTATAGAGCCTTTAGTCTCATATTATCCAAGAGTGACAGTTCGTCAAGGTGGCTTTGATACCAATCCTCCTCACTGACTTTGCTTTCAAGCATAACGCACAATGAAGGTATTTCCAGCTCCACGGGTGGGACTGCTTCCATGCTATATATTAAAGAGTAAGGGGTAGCCTCAATATATGTCTTGACTGAAGTGCGGTAGCCTCGTAGGGCGTAAGGGATCCGATCATCCCAATCTCGATAACTCTCAATCATTTTGTTGATGATATCTTTAAGGTTTTTGTTGGCGGCTTCAACTGCACCATTGGTTTAGGGTCGATAAGGATAATATTTGTGTCTATGAATCCCATACTCATTAACCAGTTCCGTGACATCATCTTTGAAATGTAACCCATTATTTGATACTAGCTCGTAAGGGACTCCATATCGTCAGATGATGTTATTTCGGATAAACTTAGTTACCTATTTGGCATTCAGTATTGCATATGACTTGGCTTCGACCCACTTGGTGAAGTAGTCAATGGTAACCGGATAAATGCATGCCCATTATAATATTTAGGTGTGACATTTCGTATAATGTCAATATCCCAGGTGGAGAACGACCAGGGAAAAGTTATGTTGTACAATTCCTGAAGGGGCAAGTACCAGAGATTAGAAAATTACTGGCATTTTAGGCATCTTCGGACGTAGGCGGTGCAATCCTGAACCATGGTGATCCAATAATACCCTTTACATATGATCTTCTCGGTAAGCGCGTGACTATTAATGTTGGGTTCACATTCCTTATTTTGGATATTTTGCATCATTTGTTCAATGTCATCCCCTGTGATGCAGGGCAAATGGGTTCTATCAATAGGTGGGACTGGTATAGCATTCCAGTTGAGTAGAGGCACATCAGTGGCCTTGATCAGAGTGGAAGGTTCTGATAATGTAATTCTTTAATGGATCATATATAGTGTCAACCCCACTATGTACAGATTGAATGAGTTTTATGATTCACTCTCCTCGGAGACCTCGATAGTGGCTATAACTTTTTGAGTGAGAGGTTTCACTTGATACTGGCGGTCTTCAGCCCATGATTAGTTGTCTTAAAAGAAGATTTACATTCTTGGATTCATCTTCTTATCCACATGATCATACCATGGTTCAAGAATGCCATAAAGGGAGAAGTGCTGTAAGGAGATGCATTGCAATGGTAAGAGAGTGCCACCATATCAGAGGAGAGAGATCGGTTGAGTTATGCAGAATTTCAGATAAGGTTAAATAATAAGTATTTTGCATATGCTATTAGGTGTGCGAAGAAGAGAGAATTTATAGACTTGGAGCAAGGATCGAAGTCAATTGTTGAGTATGAGCAGGAGTTCACCAATTTATCTATTTTTGCACCTGAAGAGGTGGATTATGGGAGAAAGAAGATGGAGTGTTTCATTAAAAGATTATCGTGGTCAACTATGGAGATGGTGTTGGGGAACTCGACGTATACTACTTATGCTCAGGTGGTGGATGTCACAATGTTGTTATGGCAAGAAAAGGCTAATTATCAAAAGAAGTTGAGAAAGAGACAAGAGTCTAATAGACAAGGAAATTAGAATAAGGATCGTAATGATCAAGCATGAAAGAGGCAGAGGACCAATCAGGAACAACAAGGTCAAGAGGAGGAGCGAGAAACTTATAGGCATTTCGAACCTTTTAAGGGTGAATGCTTCATTTATGGGAAGATAAGGCATAAGGCGGCTAAGTGTTTCAAGAAAGAAGGCCAACAAGGACAAGCAGTCCAGGCCCAATCGGGTCAATTCATGTAAGGGCAGCAAGGGAAAGGAGTTCAGGGGCAGCTAGGACTGAGGCCTCTAGTCTTAGTAGCAGCTAGTGTTAGGGAAGCGCCAGTAGCACCGACAACGTCAGGTGTTCAAGGAACGCCACCAACACCGACAACGTCAGGTGCGCAGGGAGTGGTCGCAGCACCAACCAATATCGGTTATGGGAGGTGTTATGTGCCTCCTCAGCTTCAGGAAGAGCAAGATATATTGCGTGGCTAGTAGAGTATTGCGGTACGTAATATCTTCTTAGATACTTATATATGTAGGCTTTATATATATTGTATTTTTGTTAAAGATTACGTTCGGGTAGGATAGGTGTATGGGCGCCTAATTATGATATTCTACGAGTAGGCACATGTGAGCCTTATTTTCTTTCGCGAGATGTACGCATTGATGTGTATGCTTCGTCTAATTTTGAGGACGAAATTCTTTGCTAGTGGGGAAGTATGTAACACTCCGTGTTTTACTTAGTTGACTTTAATTAATTTGGAGAAAAATAAAATCTTGGAGTTAATGGACTTTAAGAATTTAACTTAGTTTTATTAGTAAATTTTTCAATCAGGAATTAGTTCGGGTCTTCTATAAAAAGATTATAAGGATTATTATCGTTTAACTGGCAGGTGCGTTTTTAAGAATATTTATCAGATTAAAAAGTCGGATTTTAAAATATTGCATTTTTTGATATGGGGTCGTTCAAACGACAGCTTATATCGTTCGAACGACGTAGCATCTCGTTCGAACGATAGCATACGTCGTTCGAACGATAAGCGATGGATGGATTTGAGAGTCCTAATCAGATTTTAACTCTTAAACCCTTTATATACTAAACTGATACGGGGCTGGGACTTTGAAAAATACTTTTATCTCAAACTTTCTCCAGTAAGGTTCTCAAAACATATTTTCTCTCATCCTCAACCGCTAGCCCCAACTTTTAACAAGTTTTGAAGATTCAATTGGTGTTTTCTCAAGAGGAGTTCAAGCTTCTACTTAGACTTTTATCCAACTAATTTCAAGCATTAATATTCTATTCTTTTCCTTTAGTATTATGCGTTTTAAGTGTGGCCTAAACCTTAATTTAATGTTTTCTTAAAATCAATTAACAATCTAATTAGAGAAAGTGGACACATAAAACTTGGGGCTATTTTTATGAAATCCTTTAATATTATTAATATTCATAACCCTTGGGTACTAGGATTTATGAGTGGATTTTGGATTCTATTAGTGTAGGTTTGATTAGGCATAAATTCTTCCAAATGTATCCCTTTAATTTAGTTACTTTTAGCACCTCGAACAACGTAATCGATTTGATTTTATCTTATAATCTTGCTACTGACTTATTCTAATGAGTACACTGAGTTTCTGGTATTTCTTACTAATTTTGCAGGTATTTAATGTCAATAAAGAAAGAAAGAAATCGGAAGAATCGTGAAAGAAAAGAAGGAAAAGTCAAAAGGGCAAAGTGGTAATTTTTACCCAGAATTCGGATGAGGCATCTAAAGAAAAGTTGAAGATATCAAGTTCATGAGTACATAGGAAGAAACGGCACCTCAATCGGAGTCTTGTTTTAAAAGTTATGAGCAGTCAAAGGTTGAAGAAAAAGTCAAAGGAATATCGGACCGATCCGGATCGGACCGATCCGACATGCCAATTTCCAGAGAACCCCGGACCGAAGACGGATCGAAGCTGAAAGAAAATAAATGAACCGATCCTTACCGGATTGATCCGGCCAAGAAATAAACAAACCGATTCAGATTCAAGCCAGACCGAACCAAAAGAGGATCGGACCAGTCCGACTGTCGAATTTTGATTTTTTAATCTTCCTCTAATGGAGAGTCCTAGTTCAGCTAAAACTCTTGAAGTTTTGTAGGGTATTTAAACCCGAGTTATTGTCATTTTAAGGACACAGAGAATTTTTCTAATTTTGCATTCTTTTCAGAAAAACCCTAGTTTGAAGGTTGAATATAAATTTAATTCCAAGATTGAAGATTGTTCAGATTTCTGTGATTACAAATATTTTTAATTGATGCTTTTAGTGCTTTGGTATGATTAGTGGTTAATTTCTTCCGTCTAATCTTCTTTCTAGATCATTCTACAATTCTTCCTTAGTTTAATCATGATTTTCTGCAATTCAAAAATCGTTTTCATTAGTTTCAGTATGTTAGGCTAGATTTTCTAAGGTCGGGATGCATGAACTCAATCTGATGTGGTAGTTGCATGTGTATAAAATTAGTCCTCTAAATTTAATGATTTATTACGACCGTATTGCGTAGAAATGCGACAATTATAGATCTTTGGATCTCGTTTGCTTCAGGGTAACCGGGATGCTTCAGAATGCAATTCGAGTGTAACTATCGCAATACCGATTTACTCGTCCTCTGATTAAGTATGGTGCGAGCTTGAACCTCATATACGTAATGCTTGGGAGTACTAAATTATGGGTCTAATTAATCATTTAAATTTACGATTAGTTTTATAACTGCAATACACTAGGGTTGGGGGATTGTATTCCCGTCCTGTTTTTCTCATCATATAGTTTAAAGTTTCAAATCATTCTTCATCAGCATTTTAGGTAATTTAGAATAGTTGCATTTTTTCAAATTTTCACAATTGCATCTAGTGTAGTTATTCCACGAATCAAATCACCTTTTCCCTTTCCTTTAGAGTCAGAGTTAGGATTCCTTCGTCTGTCCAACGTCGTTACAACTCTGTTGTCATATTTCCCTGTGGATACGATCCCGACTTACAGGGTTTATTACTAACGCGACAGGCTTGCACTTGAGCCTAGAATAGAACGCACATTAGAGACACTTTTTAAGTCGCGTCAAGTTTTTGGCGCCGTTGTCGGGGAATTAGGTAGACTTAGGATTAGATCGATTCAATCTAAAACTTTGACCAAAAATTTCCAAAAATCCACAAACATAAAAAAAAAGCACAAAAAGATTTATCGTCATCTCTCATAAGTTGTTAATGCAAAATTTTGAACTCACTCCAACTCTCCATAATACTCCAACCCACATTCACGAAAATCCAATAGTTGAGTACGAACCTGGTAGCCCTCACACTCCTAACGCTCCACAATTCTGGGTTCCACCTCCCACACTGTCACACTCAATCTCAAATAACACTCTGTTTTCTTTCTTTGGACACACTTCAGGGTACTCCCCGAGCATACCAAGTGAGGATACCGAGTCGTTAAGAGAGAGAGAGATGTCGCAACACAGTAGTACAGCCTCCGGTGAGGAAGAGGCTCCATACCGCCCGTTGAGAGAAATCTTATATCCCGAGCGTACTGTCACTCCGGGATGCATTATACTCCCGTATAATGCCGAGCAATTTCATTTTAAAAACGGGATGATCCAGATGTTACCCCATTACCATGGTATGGATTCTGAAAAGCCATATCTCCACATCAGGGAGTTTGAGGATGTGTGTGAAACTCTCAATGATCAAACTTGCACACAAGAGGTGATCCACCTCAAACTCTTCCCATTCTCGCTAAAAGATAAGGCTAAGACCTGGCTATGGTCTTTACCTCCAAGCTCGATTGCATCCTGGAATGAGTTACAATCTAAATTTCTCAAGAAATTCTTTCCCACACATCGAACGATCTCCATAATGGCTCAAATTCAAGCTTTCAGACAATTGGAAAATGAGTCGTTTCATCTATGTTACGTGCGTTTCAATGAGTTAATTACTTCGTGCCCCCATCATGGATTTGATACACCAGAAATCATTTCCTTCCTCTATAATGGGTTGAACCTTAATTCCAAGAAACTCGTTGAAACCATGGGTAGTGGTCCGTTTGTCGAACTAGACGCCCACGATGCTGAGCTTCATCTGAGGTATGTCGTCGAGACTACCCAATCTTGGGATACATCTGACCCTAATGCTTAAAATCGAAATCGTCAAGTGACCACCACTCCATCGGCGTTCGACCTATTCCAATTAGAAAAGAATTTTATGACGAATAGTCGACTCGATTTACTTGAGAGAGGATTGCGAGACCTACGTGAGGTATATGGAAGAGGACCAATTGGATCCATCCCAAACCCCGTCGAGAAGGTGTGTGCGATTTATGAGGCGGGTCATTCAACTGAGGAATTCTCGACTATACCCGCCTACAAAGTGATGCTTCAAGAGCAAGTCAGTGGTATTAGAGGATTCAAGGGTAATTTCGGTGCACCGCACGGGAATTCTTATAACCCTTCATGGAAAAACCATCCTGGTTTTAGCTATGGGCAACAACATGTTGCGATGAATCCTATTTCACATGTTGCCCCTCCTCCACCACAACACTTTCAACAAGCTCCACACATGCAAGGACATGTTCAAGCACCACCACCTCAAGGAGCATATATTCCTCCACCGCGGAGAAATCTTGAGGATACGATAAATCAATTTATCAATAACTAGACTGCAACCAATGCTAGATATTATCGCCTGATCAGTCACATAAATGCAAATCTTTCAAAGATACAATCCTCGTTGAGTGTCCAAGAGAAGGGCAAGTTTCGTGCCCAGGGCGAAAGACCTCCCCAAGGTCAAACTAGTGTTAGCTCCACCTCTACTGAACATTAGGAGCAATGTCAAGCAGTGACCACTCTTCGTAGTGGGAGAGTCGTTGATTTATCACCTCCCCCACATGAAACAACGAAAGACAAGGAGATTTTTCCCGGTACGAAAGAAGCCGAAGATGTCCTCTTGAATGAGAGTGATAAAGAAGACATTAGTGAGCCCGAGGTAGTAGTGAAACCACCCACCACGGCACTGTTTCCTCAAAGGTTGATTCCTTCTCATAAAGGAAACCCCCGTGATGAAGTGCTATACGTGATAAAGCAAATAAAGCTAAATTTACCTTTCCTCGATGCCATTAAGCAAATTCCAGCTTATGCAAAAGTCATCAAAGACTTGTTAACAATGAAGAGGAAGATGAAGGTAAAGAAAAATGTCTTTCTAGCACAGAACGTGAGCTCCATTCTACTTAACGACCTCCCACCTAAATTTAAAGATCTCGGTGCACCCACCATTTACTGCATCATTGGAGAAAATAAAATTAAAAAAGCCTTACTTGACTTGGGAGAAAGTGTCAATATCCTCCCTTACTCTACCTATAGGCAACTTGATTTGGGCGACCTCAAGCCCATAAGGATCACTCTCCAATTAACGGATCGAACTGTGAAGATCCCACGAGGTGTAGTTGAGGACGTGATCATCCAAGTTGACACTTTTTACTTCCCGATAGACTTTGTCATTTGGGACACGGAGCCTTCCTTCGCCTCGAGCAATCATGTTCCCATCATTCTTGGGCGCCCATTTTTAGCTACTGCTAACGCTATTATCAACACTCAGAATGGGCAGATGCAACTCACTTTTGGGAACATGACCTTAGAGACTAACATCTTCCATATAGCCCAACATACGTGGGAAGAAGATGATCTTCACGCGGTGGGCTTCATATACGAGATCGTAGAGGAGTACTTTGAGGAAAACTATTGTGGAGATGCCTTAGGGTCCTGTTTAGTGTCGAGACACGAGAGTGAGGGGACGTACACCAAATTCGAGAGAGAGGTTGAGGAGTTGAGAGAGTTACTTGATGAGAGAGCGTCGGACGAGGACGCGAGAGATGTAAGTTGGGTTTCTAGATTCGATGAATTACCACCGAGGGATACACGCATGGTTCCCTCCAGCGACAAATTTCCAACCCTCGAATTGAAGAAACTCCCCTCCCATATTAAATATGCATACCTAGGAGAGGATGAGACATTTCCTGTTGTTGTCTCCTCAAGCCTAGACGAAGAGCAGGAGGGTAAACTGTTAAAAATTCTGAGAAAGCACCAAAGTGCTTTTGGTTGGTGCATTGCTGATTTGAAGGGGATAAGTCCTTTGATTTGCACTCACAAGATCCATCTCGAAGAGGATGTCAATCCCTTAAGAGGATTGCAAAGAAGGCTAAATCCCAATATGAAAGAAGTGGTGAGAACCTAAATTATCAAGTTATTGGGTGCAGGGATTATCTACCCAATCTCGGATAGCAAATGGGTGAGCCCTATTCAAGTTGTCCTGAAGAAGTCGGGCATAATAGTGATTGAGAATGCTAAGGGAGAGCTAGTTCCCCAACGTACCACCACCGAGTGGCGCGTTTGCATTGATTACCAGAAACTCAATGCGGGAACTAGGAAAGACCATTTCCCCTTACCATTTATTGATCAGATGCTTGAGAGAGTAGCGGGCCACCCTTACTATTGCGTTCTTGATGGTTATTCCAGATATAACCAAATTGAGGTGGATGTACTTAACCATGAGAAAATGACCTTCACTTTCCCTTTTGGTACGTTTGCCTATAAACGTATGCCATTCGGCTTGTGTAATACACCCGCGACCTTTCAAAGGTGCATGTTGAGATTATTTAGCGACATGGTCGAGAGAGGACTGGAAGTGTTCATGGATGATTTCAACATTTTTGGTACCTCCTTCGATCTTTATCTGGCAAAGCTGGAAAAAGTACTTGCTCGGTGTGTGGAAAAGAACTTAGTACTGAATTGGGAGAAATGCCATTTCATGGTCACTGAAGGAATAGTTCTTGGCCACATAGTTTCCTCCAAAGGGATAGAAGTTGATAAGGCTAAGATAGATGTCATAGCCGATCTTCCCCCACCAAAATCGCTAAAAGATGTGTGCTCTTTCTTGGGCCACACGGGGTTTTATCAAAGGTTCATTAAGGACTTTAGCGCCATCGCTAGACCCTTAAGCAACCTACTCATGAAGGACACCCCATTTGAGTGGACGGAAGCATGCCAAAGCGCTTTTGAAAAACTAAAAAACCATGCTTGTGTCCGCTCCCATCATGCAAGTTCCGAATTGGTCTTTACCATTCGAACTTATGTGTGATGCTAGCGATTATGCGATAGGGGTTATTTTGGGCTAAAAAAAAGACAAACACGCTCACGTCATCTACTACGCTAGCTGGAATCTTATCGGACCACAACTCAATTACTCTACTACAGAGAAGGAGCTGCTAGCGGTAGTCTTTGCCCTTGACAAATTTCAATCCTACCATATCGGTTCTCCCATTACTTGCTTCACCGACCATGCGGCATTGAAATACCTACTTGCAAAGAAAGATGCAAAGTCGTGCCTTATAAGGTGGATCCTACTCCTACAAGAGTTTAATCTCTCCATTAAAGATAAGAAAGGAGTAGAAAACGTCGTTGCCGACCAGTTATCACGACTTTCATCTGACGTACCTAGTGATCCAATACCCATAGATGAATACTTTCCGGATGAGCAACTCTTTGCTACCTCTTCTCTACCCTGGTTTTCGAATATAGTGAACTACCTTGTCATGGGAGCCGTCCTTCCCGACTGGACACCGCAAGATAAGAAGAGGTTTATTACCTGGTCGCGCATGTTTTTCTATGACGATCCTTTCCTATTTAAATATTACACCGACCAAATCATCCGACGATGTGTACCGGATGATGAGATCCCGAAAGTCATCTAATTTTGTCATTCGAAAGCTTGTAGAAGCCACTTTTCAATGAAAAAGACGTCCGCTAAAATTCTTCAATGCGGCGTCTATTGGCCCATAATATTCCGGGATGTGAATGATGCTTGTAAATCTTGCAATAGGTGCCAAAGGATGGGAGCTATTACCCAACGAGACATGATCCCTCTTAACCCCATACTCATTATTGAGATCTTCGACTGTTGGGGTATTAATTTCATGGGTCATTTCCCCCTGTCCTTTGGTTTCCTATACATCCTTGTCGCGGTAGACTGCGTTTTTAAATGGGTGGAAGCTATAGATACCAAGACAAATGATAACAAAGTGGTGATTAAGTTCCTGCAGGAACACATACTTTCCCGCTTCGGTGCTCCGAAAGCGATAATCGACATAATGGCACACACTTTTGCAATAGGCCATTCGAGAAGCTCATGAGAAAGTATGACGTCTTTCACAGGGTTGGAACGACTTATCACCCACAAACGAATGGGCAGGCCGAACTAGCGAATCGGGAAATCAAGAACATTCTTGAAAAGATCGTCAATCCTACCCAGAAAGATTGGTCACTTAGATTGAACGATTCGCTATGGGCCTATTGTACCGCATATGAAAATCTGCTCGGCATGTCCCCTTTCCGATTTGTGTATGGCAAACCTTACCATCTTCCAGTGGAATTAAAGCACAAGGTGTATTGGGCAATTAAGGAATTGAACTATGCCATGGATAAGGCCGGTGAAGATCGTAAGCTTCAATTAAATGAGTTAGAAGAGATACGCAGTGATGCGTACGAGAATGCAAAAATTTCTAAAGAAATGATGAAACTCGCTCACGATAACATCATTCGACGCAAAGAGTTTCTTTTCGGACAAAAAGTGTTTCTCTATAACTCTCGGCTTCATCTTTTTCCGGTCAAGTTGCGGTCACGATGGTCTGGCCCGTTCGTTGTGAAGAATGTTTTCCCTCACGGAGCTGTTGAGTTAGACGATTTGAAAGGGGGAAATACATTCACAGTAAATGGACAACGCCGAAAGCCATATCTAGAGGAGTGTGTGGAAGAAGTCGACACCGTTTGGTTATCGGACCCCATTTACGGGGTAGAATGAACTGCTACAGTGAGATCGTCGCACCCCCGACGCGTATGGGGTGAATTCTTGTGTATAGTAGACTAGAGTCGTGTGAGTAGTGAGAGTCCATAGGATTAGGGTACAATAAGGTGAGAGCATTCACATGTTTCAAGAAATTGAGTCAAGTTGCGTTGACCATAGATATCGAGAGGATTTTGAGTCCAAATTGATAGGGAGCATGCTGAGAATTGAAAACTTTCGGAGAAGAGCGATCATAATTAAGTTAGGGGAGAAATCCAGCTCAATCCAAGAACCGAACCGAATCGGTTCTTTTCTTTTTTAGCTGGACCGGTTTGGATCGATTCATTTTTTTATAGTCGGATCGATCCGGTGATTAAAAAACTCAAAAATTAAAAGGACTGGACCGGTCTGGTCCTATACCAGCCGGATCGGTCCGGTTTCTGTAGTCTTTCCCCTTTCCCTAGGTGCACCCCCTTCTCCCCAGTCCCTTCCCTCCCCTCCCAATTCGTCCCACTATACCCAACCCTTCAATTTCCCTCCCAAATACATCCCCTCTTTCCCTCCAAACCCTTTCCCTCCATTTCTAAAACCCTACGCACACTTCTCACCTATAAATACCCACCCATAACCTCCACTTTTCTCCACACCTTCAACCACATCACTCCTCTCTTCTCTCTCCCTAATTTTCCAGCAACCTCTCCTTGTTATAATGTCCCAACGACCTCCCCCCGTCAAATACGACTCCACTGAAATCCTACCCTCCGGCCATGGTGAATTCCGTTCTCGCTAAGAGGAGCGTTGGTGGAATCGTTTCTTTGGTCCAGATCGCAAACTCCATATGGAGCGCGTTATCCAATGGACAGGTCTGCCCAATTCCATCACCGCCCTCTTCATGCCTAGGGGTTGGTGCCGTTTCCTTAATGAATCGTACGAAGTAGTTTGGGCAGCCGGGGTCCGCTCTTTCTATGGCTCCCTTGTTCGAACGGGCCAATTCGAGTCTCAAGCCTATGTTGATCGTACCGTCATTCCCTTTTCTTGGGACATTCACTACCAAGTTAGGCGAATACGATGTTCCCAATGTTTAAGACTACACATACCCAAGGAATATCGCCCCGGTAGCCAAGGAACTGATTATGGAGCGAATTTCCCCCGACGTTGCATGGAGGGGGGGAGACTGTCGCTGTTGGTTGACTTAACGAGAAAGCACGTCTCACATTCCAAATTGTGTGTGCTAACATTTTTCAAACGTCCAATGATTCCACGATGCGTCCACGTCAAGCCACATTGACATACCACCTCTTCGATCCCAACACTTCCATTAACCTGGCTCGCACCCTATACACTGACATCATCGTCGCAGCCATAGATGAGAAAGGTGAAGCACCACTTCCATATGCACGCCTGATTACCTCTATACTCAAGGATGCTGGCATTGAGGCGCCGCTTGATCGTACTCGCCTCCCTGGCTCTTTTGGACGGGGAACCCGCACTCGGAGCGCCAAATAGCTAGCCATCATTCGAGCAAGGCGGGGAAGTGATGACGAGGACGATGCTGCCTCGAGTGAGGAAGAGGAAGAGGAAGAGGAAGAGGAAGAAGAAGAAGCGGGTGCTGATGTGGAGATGGGAGAAGTAGGTGTGGATGAAGAGTCGGCGAAAGAAGAAGATGACCTTGATTTTAAATGGGCGGGTAGCGACCTCACTAATCGTATGTCGGCCCTTGAGACGAGATTCAGCAACTTTCCGACTACTGCCGTGATACAAGCATGATGTTTTGTTTCCAAGCGGACTTGTACCGACGCCTAGGGGATCCCAACGAGCCATTGCCATCCTACTTCTATGACCCTTATGGATTCGACGCGCCTAGCTCTTCCCAACCACCGCTCAAGTGAAGCTTTGCTTGTTTGTGGCAGTTTTTAGTTGTTTCCCTTGTTCACATGGTTGTATGCTTTTTCCTACTATTGTACCACAGTCCTGTTATATAAAAATCTGTATTTTCTCCATTTGTTTGTTTTATTTATCGCACTTCTTATTTTACCTTGTTTAGCTTTTCGTCCTTTTTGCTTGAGGACAATGCAAAAGTCTAAGTTAGGGGGGGTGACAAGTGCGTATTTCTAAAACTTCACAAATTTTCAAAAATGCCCAAAAATTTCCAAAAAAATCATAAAATTTTGAAACCCCCCAAAATTTTTTTGTTCAAAATAAACAAAAATTGGAATTCAAAATTTTCAAAAATATCATTAAAAGTCGGTTTAAAGTCTCAAGTTGTAAAATTCAAATACACAAAGCCGAAATTGACCAAAGATGGAAATTGAGCGAAAATTGACGACTTAACGAATAAGTGTGGAGATTAACAAACCCGGTGAGATTCTAGCCTTTCATCTTTGTGAAATTTATAAATCAATCCGAGTTAATTGTTAACTCAAAGTTCTTTTCAGCGCCTAAAAAGTCATCGAGGATGTCAATCCTTTCATTTTGATCGGTTTTGATAAACATGTGTGGTATTGCCTTAAAAAGTGCGTTACAAATCTCTAAATTAAATTAATCTCGAGATGCATATGGTAAATTAATAAGTAATTCGGACAATGAAGTAGGCCTTCATTTGTTACCCAAAAACATTAGCCATAAAAAGATGTGAAAAATTATCCCGTTGATAACCCAATTGAGCCGAATAAAATTTATCCTTTCGTTTGACAACCCGAAAAATCCAAGTTGCCCGGAATTGTGAAAATGGAATATTTAATAAAGTCCAGAAAGTGCATAAAAAGGGGCAAGAAAAAATAATTATGCTCAACAAAAATAGCAAGAAAAGAAAAGAAGTGAAAAACAGAAAAAATAGAGAAAAAAAATGATCAATAGCCCGAAAAAAGTACAAATGGACATCGTAAATGACTTTTCCAATTCCAACCTTCCCTACCATTTTCATTTTACCCAATATACCTTAAAACCAGAAAAAGTCCTAACCGAGTCCAAATTGCGAAATTGGTTACCGCATGGAGAGCTAAGACACCAAAAGATAATAAAAGAGACTGAATGCGTGAATAAGAGGCAATGTTCCCCTTTTTAAAACCGTATTCCGTTGATGAGATCCTATCACTATAAAATTTCTGTCTTTCTACTTGAGTGCGTGACTTTGCGTCCATTTTATTTACTCTTTTTATCACGCATACCGAGAGAATAGACACATTCCGAGTGATTCGTTTGAGAGAGCATTCCGTGAGAATTTGAAATCAAAATGAATTTTCGGATAAGTAACGTAATGGTCAATCGGTGGAAATCCGCGGCTAAATTTTTGGCTTCGCACACACGCACTATGATTTGAGACTCTTGTGCATGACTTGATGATGAATATTTTCTGGGAAAGTTTGAATTATACAATTTTTGCATATTTTGAATTTTGTTTGAGTCGAATTTTGTGGGAATATTCTCTGCAAACCTCACGAGACACAACTCGTCCTACTAGGGTGACCTAGGGGTTTAAAGGCTTATTGCATACGCTAAATGCAATCGCTTGCCCGTGAAAAAAGGTATTCTATCCCAATAAAATGATTTTTAAGAGTTGATCCTTGCTAGGACTCTTTTACATTGCTCGGGACGCGCAAAGTTCTAAGTTAGGGATATTTGATTAGGCATAAATTTTTCCAAATTTATCCCTTTAATTTAATTACTTTTAGCACCTCGAACAACGTAATCGATTTGATTTTATCTCATAATCTTTCTATTGACTTATTCTAACGAGTACACTGAGTTTCTGGTATTTCGTACTAATTTTGCAGGTATTTAATGTCAATAAAGAAAGAAAGAAATCGGAAGAATCGAGAAAGAAAAGAAGGAAAAGTCAAAAGGGCAAAGTTGTAATTTTTACTCAGAATTTGGATGAGGCATTTAAAGAAAAGTTTAAGATATCAAGTTCACGAGTACATAGGAAGAAATGGCACCTCAATCGGAGTCCCGGTGTAAAAATTATGAGCATTCAAAAGTTGAAGAAAAAGTCAAAGGAATATCGGACCGATTCGGATCGGACCGATCTGACATGCCAATTTCCAGAGAACCCCAGACCGAAGATAGATCGAAGCTGAAAGAAAATAAATGAACCGATCCGTACCAGATCGATCCGGCCAAGAAATAAACAAACTGATCCGGATTCAAGCCAGACCGAATCGAAGGAGGACCGGATCGGTCCGACTGTCGAATTTTGATTTTTTAATCTTCCTCTAATGGAGAGTCCTAGTTCAACTAAAACTATTGAAGTTTTGTTGGGTATTTAAACCCGAGTTATTATCATTTTAAGGACACGGAGAATTTATCTAATTTTCCATTCTTTTCTGAAAAATCCTAGTTTGAAGGTTGATTATAAATTTAATTCCAAGATTGAAGATTGTTTAGATTTCTGTGATTACAAGTATTTTTAATTGATGCTTTTAGTGGTTTGGTAAGATTAGTGGTTAATTTTTTCTGTCTAATCTTCTTTCTACATCATTCTACAATTCTTCCTTAGTTTAATCATGATTTCCTGCAATTCAAAAATCGTTTTCATTAGTTTCAGCATGTTAGGCTAGATTTTCTAAGGTCGGGATGCATGAACTCAACCTGATGTGGTAGTTGCATGGGTATAAAATTAGTCCTCTAAATTTAATGATTTATTACGATCGTATTGCGTAGAAACGCGATAATTGTTGATCTTTGGATCTCGTTTGCTTCAGGGTAATCGGGATGCTTCAGAATGCAATTCGAGTGTAACTATCGCAATACCGATTTACTCGTCCTCTGATTAAGTATGGTGTGGGCTTGATCCTCATATACGTAATGCTTGGGAGTACCAAATTCTGGGTCTAATTAATCATTTAAATTTATGATTAGTTTTATACCTGCAATACACTAGGGTTGGGGGATTGTATTCCCGTCCTATTTTTTTCATCATATAGTATAAAGTTTCAAATCATTCTTCATCAGTATTTTAGGTAATTTAGAATAGTTGCATTTTTTCATAATTTCACAATTGCATCTAGTGTAGAATTCCACAAATCAAATCACCTTTTCCTTTTCCTTTAGAGTCAGAGTTAGGATTCCTTCGTCTGTCCAACGCCGTTACAACTCTGTTGTCCTATTTCCCTGTGGATACGATCCCGACTTACCGAGTTTATTACTAACGCGACAGGCTTGCACTTGAGCCTAAAAGAGAACGCACATTAGAGAAACTTTCTGAGTCGCGTCAAGGTTGCATGTAGAAAAACCCTAGTTTTGAAATAAATGAATTTAGGAGCGTATAACTCACGTAATTTGTGTAGAGCTGATGAAATTGGAATTTTGTTGTATTAATGATGAAATCTTGGTGTATTTAATTTAAAATAATTAAATGGGATTAATTGGGTATTTTGACAATGTGATAATTAAATTAAGATTTAATTGAATTGGACTATCATGCATAGTTTTATACGTTGATTAATTATGATTGTTTGTGTGACTTGTTGATATTGTATAATTGCCTTTTTGTGACGACGGGTTGTTGGGTATTTATGTTCTCCCTATATTTTAGGATGCCTTCTAGGTATGGGACTAGTGGGCAGGCCTTTTGATAATTTACGCCTGCTGAGTATGGGACTAGTGATGGTAAATTATTACGACTTTATTATGTCGGGGGTGGGCTAATTTTTGTTACTTTATCGTCGTTACGCTAGCCTAGGCATGAGACTAGGTCGAGGTTTATGTCAGAAATCATCATATACATAGGGTATGACATATCAATAACTTGGGGACCCTTAGGTATGGGACTAAGGGGTATTTTGAGGATCTCACATCGATTAAAAGGGTGGAGTAATTTATAAATGGTGAAATTGAGAAAATTATGATTTAATGATTAAGATAAAAATGGGTATTAAAATTGGTGGCGACATAATGTGTCAGGGACCGACAGGATAATCGGGTCAGCTTGGGCAATTTATGTCGTGTCGTGTGTTGGAACCTTGTCATATTGCGGGGGAATCGACAATTTAAACGGATTTCGGTTGGCTATTGACAAGTGGAAATGTGACACTTTTGTGGAAATTACCACCCGGGGCGGGAGGACGGCCATAATAAAAAGTGAAAACAATAATGAAATTGAGTTAATTTAATTAAATTAATATCGTGGGACTTGGGAATTTAAAATCATATTGGTGTGCTTTTAAAATAGGAATTTATGAGGGTAGTTAGTGATTTATATTTATCGCGTTTAATTATCTCGTTTATTTAAAATATTCTAGTGTGATATTTATTGCGTATAATGCTATTGTCTGGATTCGAGGATCTTATTTGAGGGGAGTAATGTGTATTCATACTCGGGGATCTGACCTCGTGCATTGACTAACTTTTTCGGGATAAGTTTTGGAGAAGCTGCATAGGATTATCGAAGTTTATTATTTGGAGGTGCAACTGGAGTTTATTCATTTATTTGCTATATTTAACTCAATTTTCTTTTCAATCGTATTCCTCTATGAGACTTCATTTGAGTTTTTATTAGGCCCTTCGGTTCAAAAGTTGTTTAGAGGATTTCAGTTGGATTATTCAGTCGGTTTATTATTCAGATTTTATTTAATCATTATTGGAGATTGAATTTATTCGGAGTTTTAGCATGTGTTGGATCGTTATCGTTCTTTTGTTATTATTATTTGTTATTGATTCAATTATTTATCTTGTTGATTGATTTATTTATGTCTCATATCTATTTCATGTTAAGAATGGTATTTATTTAGTTCACGCCCGACATGGTTCGACGGCGGTGGCTGGCCACCCCGTATGTCGGATTGCGCGGGGTTTGACAATATTGATCAATCCATAATAAGAAAATTGGAGGTAGGTAGTGGTTTTCAAGGTAGTAATGAAATGAAATGGAAATTGGTTATCTGCACAGAATGTTTCACGAGAAAATACATGATTTATGGATCTTGGTAGCCACAGAATGTTTCACGAAGTGGGTGAAGGCCATACCGCTCAAGAAAGCCACTGCGGGGGTATTAGCTCAATTTATGAAGGAATACATTATTTTCCGCTTTGGCATCCCGAAGGTGTTTCTGTCAGACAATGGTACCCCCTTTGTAAATAGCGAAGTGCGCTTGCTCACAGAAAAGTATTCCATCATCCATATCAAATCAACAGTGGCATACCCGTAGTTAGGGCTGTAAATCGGGCTGGGTGAGCCGGGCTTGGGGTTGCTCAGGCTCGGCCCGAACTCACTTACCCATGCTCAAGCCCGAGCTCGGCCCGAATTATTTTTTTCCACCTAGGCCCGAACTCGACTCATATATATTACGGGCTTCGGACCCGATTTCAATTTTTTTGCTAAAAAAGTTCGAATTAATTTTTTTTTCTTGTATTTCCATCATGAAAAAAATTACACATTAAAATCTAATTGATATTTCATGAAATAAAATATATAATTATGAAATGTATTAAATTAAAACAAGGGAAATAAGAGTGAAAACTTACAAATGCCTATTAAATTTCATACATTTAGCAAAATTTTATCACTAACAAAGGCCTATTGTGACTTGAGCAATCATATAAATTATTTATTTATTTATTTGGAAATATGAAGTTCGGGCTTCGGGCCCAATTCGGGGTTGCCAAGGTTCGGCTCAAGCTCGGCCTGAAATTCATTCGGGCTTGAAATTTTGGCTCAGGCTCGGCTCGGCTCAAACTCAAATAAAGCTCAGCCCGGAAATAGCGGGCCGAACGGGCGGGCTTCGGGCCTCGGACGCTCAATTTACAGGCCTACCCGTAGTGCAATGGCCAGGCAGACGCCACCAACAAAACTTTAGTGAACATTTTGGCAAAAATGTTAGAAGATTTTTCAGGCTCATGGGATGACAAGATCCCCGAGGTTCTATGGTCTTATTGAACGACGAAAAGAAAGCCAACAAGGTACACACCATTCTCCTTAATATTTAGGGCAGAAGTTGTGTTATCGGTCAAACTCAAGGTACCTTCTGCTCGCTACAACCTACGAAGTGTTATGCTCCCTCACAGTCGCCACGTACAACTCGAAGCCTTGGAAGAGCACGTGGATAATGACGAGAGGCACTTCAAGAGATACAGGAAGCAGTTGTCCATATCTTACGATCAATTGGTGAGGTCAAAGAAGTTCAAGGAGGGGAACTTGGTTCTAAAAGCATGCACAAGACACATAAGAGGTTTGTCACTACCAAAGTTCGAAGCAAACTAGGAAAGCCCCTATATTATTCGTGCAGCTCATGATTCGGGTTACTACGAGATATCTAAGCTGAAAGATAATGTGATTTTCAAATTGAACAACAAGTGGCTGAAGATTTATCATATCTGAATGTATGTTCTTTCACTCTTGTTCATTGACCTATTTTTTTAAAAACTGTCAATGTATGCTTTAAAGCAATTGGGCTCACCTGTTTAATATACTCGGAAGCAATATTCGGGTGTCATATGCTAGATCACTATTTTATTTTCACAAGTTCACTGTTTGATTCCTTTATTATGCATGATGTACTTAGCATTGATGTAGTAAGCGTAGCCAATATTCAATTGAAACAACAAAAAGGAAATGAAACACCAAAGTCACCAATGTTTCTTTATTTCAAATAAACGATAGCGTTGTGGTTACAACTAAATTAGAAAATTTAAAAGTCCACAGAAATGAGTAGTACCAACAAAAGAAACATTGAATAATGAAGCTAGGGGTTGTCCATGATAAAACAAAGATTCTCCGAACCAAGTTGCCGGTGGTGATGTTGGGGAAGAATTTGCTCAAGGTTTCTTTGATCTGCAATAAGGTCAGCTAAATCCTTATGACGAAGCTCTCGGTCTGATAAATGGCCTCTAATTCCCACTTTTTCTCAACTAACTCGACCTCCGCACGAGCAACTGCCTCGCGGGCTTCCTGTATACTTCGTTCAAATATCAGAAATTGGGATTCTAGACTTACAAGATCCTCTAAGATGGACACTTGTGAATGATGGGAACTTTGGAGGCGATGATAGACAAGGGGAAGACCAGCCTTCTTGAAACTCTTTAGTAGCTCGACCAGCCAAGTCATAGAAAACCCATTATTCATCAACACATTAATCCTCCCCAGTAAAGTCTTGATGGTATCAGGGCTAAGGGACAAGAGAGGAGTATTGAGGATTTCCTCCAACACCATCACGAGCCCAAGCAAACGACACGCCATCATTCCAGGAATCGACTGAAGGCATCAAGTGGTAAAGGTTGAAGGAAAATGAACCAGTAGCTGCTCGATTAACAGGCGAGGGCCCTCAGTTAAAATATAAGAGAATTTGACCAATGTCTGCCTCACAACCACTTTGGGGGCTGCCTCAGGGGGATGCATGCTGAAAATACTATCACTGGTAGAAGGACGCTGTGTATGCGAGGTGCTATCACTCGCTTGAATCTAAGGAGAAACCAATATAGGGGCATCACCAATCCTAGGAGCCTCGCTTAAAGAAGCAACTCCAGCTAAGGTCCCCGCTTGAGTTAGCCCCTGAGCATCAGGTTCAACTTTGAGACTACGAGCCGCAGGCTGATCGACCTCCACCCTAAATACAACAAATAATTGAAGTAAGAAATAAAAATGAAGAAAGCATGTATAAAATATCTTGCTAGCATAGAGATTACTCCTATAAGACTAAGCCCGTTTGACCCTCGATTTTGGGAGACTATGCATATAAGACTAGGCACGCCTGACCCTCGATTATGGGAGATTATGCCTATAAGACTAGGCCCGCCTTACCCTCAGTTATGGGAGATTATTCCTATAAAACTTGGTCCGCCTTACCCTCGGTCCGTCTTATATTACTTGGACCGCTTGACCCTCAGTTATGGGAGATTATGCTTATAAGACTAGGCCCGCCTGACCCTCGGTTATGGGAGATTTTAAATTTAAAGTCCTACATTACTAGGCCCCCCTGACCCTCGGTTATGAGAGATTTTAATTTCAAAGTCCTATATTACTAGGCCCGCCTGACCCTCGATTATGGCAGATTATGCCTATAAGACTAGGCCCGCCTGACCCTCGATTATGGGAGATTTTAATTTTAAAGTCCTATATTACTAGGCCTACGTGATCCTCAGTTTTGGGAGATTTTAATTTTAAAGTCCTACATTACTAGGACCTTCTTACCCTCGATTATGGGAGATTTTGAGCTCAAAGCCCAATATTACTTAGCAAAATTAACAAATTTATATGCAGTAGAAAGATGGAAGAGTGGAAGTACCTCTTGAAGCCGCTCATCAACAATTTTTCCAGTGGCCATATGAACCACATATTCTTCCTCAATACGACCAAGAGTTATCAATACACGTTGACTTTGGGGGTCAATCACATCCCCCCGACTTCAGCAACTTGCTCTCGCCTTTTGTCCTCCGCTGCCTCAACCACACGTACTTGTTCGCCCTCACATTGGGCAGCTGCAGCACGCTCAGCACCTTCTTAGTTCAGAATGGAAGGATCAAACATAAATACAAGAATTTGGCCATTCGAAGGAAGACGGGTTGAAGGAATAGCTTGAATAAGTACGGGCGCCTGCAACATAGAAGTTAAAAGTTAGAATAACAATTTAAAAGAGCAACAACAGCTCAAATAAGAAAATAAACTTGTAGGAGGGTAGTGAGACTGGGGTCAATGAATAACTGGAAAGGGTAAGGCGTGACCCACTCCAATGGACACTGTTTGTAAGGTACTCAAGAACTTCTGAAGCAACTTCTGATGAAACCTTCTCCTTCTGGTAAAAATGGAGCTCAAGTTGGAACTCCCTCCCTGCAAGAAGATGAAATTCCATAATAATAATAGTAATTTTCTCAAGAGGAGCTCCAAAGAATGATGGCTGTCACTAGGGAGTGAAAGAACAAGGCACTTAGCACTTATAGAGAGAGCAGGGAGAGAATACTAAAGAGGTTCTGGTGTTATTTTGACAGATTAACTTTGCTATTGAGTTTTTCTATCTCCATTCTTGACCTTGCCCAGGGGTCATATTTATACTTGGGCACTAGGGCTGGGTTAGCACCTTTGGGGCCAAAACTGAGAGGGTTGGTGGGGAACAATGTCTGAAGTGTACCACTTGTCCCTACCTGTAGGCAGCTCTTCCTGCCCCCTCCTGTAAGTGCCACCTGGCGCCAACCAAAGTCAAAAAGTAAATATGTCTCCCAATGAAGACAAGATATCTGATTTGGTAAATATCTTTTGAAATGGTAACTTGTGGTGCAATCTTTGCAAATCTTGAGAGATGAGGCCTTAAGGACCCCTTTATTCTAAAATCATTGTTTTTCTTGAGAGGGACCTCGAGGACCCCCTCTTCTAAAAAAAAGTCATTTTTTGTAAAGAGTTCATTCCTTGTGAGCAACCAGCTCTTTGGCTGCTCACTTCACTTGTGACCAAGTGTGAAGTGTGTGTAGTCTTGAGTGACTTATGGGTATTCCTACTAGTATTATCTCAATACTATAGTGCTAAGTGGTTGAGATTTCTCAACATACCTTGTCCCTCAGCTGCCAAACCAAAACTCCCAAGATCCCAATTGGCCTACTTGAGCCCTGCTTGCTCAACTAGGCAACCTGTACAAGAAAATAAGTGTTAGTACTGCTGTTCTTTTTCATGATGAGGGGTTGCTTATGGTAGACACCCCATCATCCTAACTTAATTTTCTGGGAGCTGGAGGGGGGAGGGGGGGGGGGGGGGGGGAGGACCTTGCGGGTCCCTCCTCCCGTGTAAGTCTCTGCTGTCGAGGAACCCTGGGGTTCCTTCTCAAATGTCATTTCTGTAAGGAACCTTGCGGCGGCCCTTCTCAACTTGAGTTTCTGTAGGGATACTTATGGTGGCCCTTCTCAACTTGGGCTTCTACTACTACCTAAGTGGGTTCCCTCTCAACTTGTGTTTCTGTAGTGACCCTTGCGGTGGCCCTTCTCAACTTGAGTTTCTGTAGGGACCCTTGCGGTGGTCCTTATCAACTTGGGCTTTTGCTGCTACCTAAGTGGGTTCCCTCTCAACTTTGGTTTCTGCAGTGACCCTTGCGGGGCCTTTCTTAACATAGGCTTCTGCGGTTACCTAGGTGGGTTCCCTCTCAACTTGAGCTTCTGCAGGGACCTTTGCGGTGGCCCTTCTCAACTTGGGCTTCTGCTGCTACCTAAGTGGGTTCCCTCTCAACTTGGGTTTCTGCAGTGACCCTTGCGGTGACCCTTCTCAACTTGAGTTTCTGCAGGGACCCTTGTGGTGGCACTTCTCAACTTGAGTTTCTACATGGACCCTTGCAGTGGGCCCTCTCAAAGTAGGCTTCTGCTGCCACCTTGGTGGGGTTCCTTCTCAACGTGAGTTTCTGCGGAGACCTTGGGGGAAGTCCCTCTCAACAACGGTTCCTTCTCCAATATGGCATTTCTGTGGTGAAGGGACCCTGGGGGTTCCTTTTCCAATATGGAACTAGGACTGAAAACGAGCCGAGTCAAACCAAATAAGGATATTCTCAGGCTTGACTCGTTTTTTAGTTGATGTTCAGATTTGGCTCGAACTCGAGCCATTATTTTCAGATTTTGGCCGAGCTCGACTTGGTCACAAATAAACATGGTCGAAATGTATTCGATCTCAAATTCGAGCCAAAGTTTGATATTTGATTCGTTTGTATTCAATTTGAATGTCTGCTAGACCCAGTTACAGTGAGAGGACTAGGCCAGTATAAAAAGTCATTTGCTTTTAATAAAAGCAAACATCTAAGAGTGACACGCAATAAGACTTTGCTTTTCATAAAAGCACAAAAGTGCAACTCTCTTTGTAAATGTACATCAAACAGTCAAACCCATCAAGAATTATTATTTTTACATCATGTCAATCATCAACATCTGCCACACAATATTAATATAAATTGAAATAAAACTTTATCAGTGAATGATAAAAGACAGGTTTCACAGTGCCACCTGTCTAATGTTTGTTTGTTACTTTACATCTGCATTTGCAATGTACTTATAGGAAAATTTCTATATCAGTTATAGTTTTATATTATGTCATTATAATTATCCATTCTCAATATTATTCTGTGTTGTTTTGGTAGGCATGTCAGGTACTCAACCAGTTAATGACTCTACTATTCCATTGTCTACTATCGTTGAGGATGACAATGAGGGTGCTCAAATTGTTGAGAGTCATAAAAACGTTAACAATGAAAAAATAAAGGAAGAGAAATCTAAAGTTTGGAACGCTTTTATGATCATCGTAGCTAAAGATGGTAGAAAGAAGGCGAAATGTAATTATTGTGAAGCAAAGCTTGCGATGTTCAAGGTTCTACAACTCATTTTCACAGGCACTTGGATGGTTGCGCAGTTCGAATGGCTAGTGTTAACAAATAAAAGCTCTTGACTGTTCAACCTCTTGGTAAGCATGATTTTGGTGGTGGTTTGGGTGGTACCATTGCAACGTACAAGTATGATAAGGAAAAAGTCAAAGAATGAATAACAAAGATGATTATCGCACATGAGTACTCATTCAGAATGGTGGAGCACGAATTTTTTATACTGTTATGCAAAACTCTAAATCCTCGGTTTGATAAAATATCACGTGTAACTGTGAGAAATGACTGCATGAAGATGTATTCAATAGAGAAGAAGGCATTAAAAGTAGTGCTTGCTGGGATTAAAAGAATTAGCCTCATAGCTGACTTTTGGACTTCAAATCAGAATATTGGGTATATGTGTCTTACATGTCATTTCGTTGATTCAGAATGGAAGCTACAAAAATGCATTTTAAACTTTTGTTATTTGGCACCTCCACACACGGGAGTTGCTATAACGGGTAGTACCTTCGAGTGTCTTCTTGATTGGGAAATTGAGAACAAAGTATCCACGATTACACTTGACAATGCTTCCTCTAACGATGTTGCTATGAGAAATTTGAAGGATAATTTCGCCGTGAAGGGAAAACTTTATTTTAAGGGTAAGATTTTCCATGTTCGATGTTGTGCACACGTTTTGAATCTCAAGGTGCAAGATGGATTAAACGAGATACGTGATGTCATCGACAACATCCGCGAAAGTGTGAAGTATTTGAAAATGTCACCTTCACGACTTCATAAGTTCTTCTGCAAAGGATAACAACGCAGGGTTACTATCGGCCAATAATGCGAGCTGATTGTACAGCTTATGCCAAGAAATATGATAAGTGTCAACGCTTTTCTACCATCCGAAGAACTCCCCAGGCCTAATTAACCCCAATCACTTCACCTTGACCTTTCACTATATCGGGAATAGACTTGGTCGGGCCTCTCCCCACTACTAAAGGACGATTCAAATATTTGGTGGTCGCTGTTAATTATTTCACCAAATGGGTCGAAGCTGAACCTCTTATTGACATGGCCTATGAAAGGGTGTACCAATTCATTTGAAAGAGTATTATTTACAGATATGGACTGCCGCATACTTTTATCACAGACCACGGTACCCAATTTGATAATGAGAAGTTTGCTGCATATTGTTACCAGTTTAACATCCAGAAGATCTATTCTGCATCAAGCCATCCTCAGAGCAATGGGCAAACTGAAGTGACGAACATGACGCTACTTAACGGCTTGAAAAATGATTGGATGATGCGAAATGTAATTGGATTAACGAGCTACATTCTGTGTTATGGGATTATTGAGCAATACCCCGGACAGCAACTGGGGAGTCTCCTTACATGCTAGCCTTTGGAAGTGAATCAGTTATCCCAGCTGAATTGGGCCTACCCACTCACAGGGTGCTCAATTTCAACTCTCCTGTCAGCGATTTGATGAGACGTCTAGATTTGGACAGGTTAGAGGAAGTGAGAGAAGATGCAAAATTAGGAATGCGGCCTACCAGCAAAGAACTGCCATGTTCTACAATAAAAGAGTCAAGAAATGTGATCTTAAGGAGGGAGACTTTGTGCTCAAGAAAGTGATTCAGAAGCATAATAAGCTGGAAGCTAACTGTCATGGACCTTATCGTGTCACTGTAGTTGTTCGACCTGGAACATACAAAATATAGATCGTAGTGGGAGAAGAATTCAAGAATGCGTGGAATGCAGAGCACCTGCGCAAGTATTATCAGTAATGAAGGTTCACATGTATCACAGTATTTCAAATATGAATAAAAATAATATTTTCCCTATATTCTTTTTGGTTCAATTTTTTTCGGAGTACTAGTGCTACACACTACGCCAACTACGGTTGGTCGGTATATCAACAACCACCAGTTAAGGTTGGTCAGCAATAATAAATTTAGCTAAGGCATATCAACAACCACCCACTACGGTTAGTCGACAAATTAGCAACCACCAGCTAAGGTTGGTCAGCAACAATAAATTTAGCTAACAATGGCGGCATAACAATCATACAAGGCAACGCCTGTTTGATTATGGGTGACCTCAAGGGGCATCCAAAACTAGGCAAAAAGATGGGTGACCTCACGGGGCATCCACTGTCTAGGAACCAAGGTAATCTAGATAAGATTTCCACAACTAAGCAGGACCATGGGATAAAAATCATTCCATTGCTTAGGCACTTATGGGTGACAAGTCACCACAACTAAGTAGCAAATGGGGCAAAGTTCCATTATCTAGGCAAATAAAACATAACAGGATAATTTATCCCTTTATAAACACTCATCAAAAAATAATATGATAAGACAAACATCTTATAAATAACTTTCAAGGAAAGAAAATTACACAAAGATGAATTGCACAAAATTGCACAACGATGAAAATTACAGCAGATAAATTTTTCTTCATTCAATACAAATTTCCTATTCTATTGGCCTTTGCCTCCAGGTTTTGGTACAGGTTCCATTCCAACTGGAGGATAATCCAAAGCATCAGGGGAATCGATGAAATTCATATCTCGTAGCATTCTGATGTTGCTTGAACTCGGTTGATCAAGTAGATGTTGAGGTCGAGATATCTCAAATTCTTTATGAAGCTGGTAATCACCAAGATACCTAGAAATCAAACACCTAGGAATGGCATGAGCTGGAATCTAGTTGACATCTAATTTCAAGGGAGGATTAGGAAGATCAAGTACTCCGGCCTCATACCAATCCCATAAGGAGTTTTCATCTTCAAGCTTCATCACAGTCAAGGCATTCAACCATCCCTATTTGTATCCTTCATTATTTGATTGTTTCAACCGAGTATCGAGATGGCAAAGAGCTTCATTGTACCCCATCCAAAACTCTCTAGGCTTCTTGTGAAATTGATAAGTCAATCGCTCAAGTTGCTCATAAAGTTTATTCACCAAGTTTATTTTACTTTCCAGTGCAGAACTCTGGTTGGAGAGTTGGTCGGTAAGATTTTGAATTTTTTGGGACATTTCAGCCAAGGATTAATTTTTTGCTTTCATTTGAGCAGCCTGATTCGCTAAGGCTTGCTGAGTCCTAGTCTCTTCAACACTTCTTTGACCATCTCTAGCTCTACCCCACGAGGAGGATGTAGGTCTGGCTTGTTTCAAAGCCTCCAGTTCTTCTCTCAAAGCAGCATTTTCAGTTTCCAAAAATGAAAAACCCTCATCATTGACTGGGACCAGAGCTCCCGAAGAAGAGGAGGTAGCAGCTTTGAGTTGTTTCACTTCTTCTCGCAGGGAAATATTTTCTTCCTCTAACAACTTGACAGTATTCCTATGTTCCTCAATTTCAAGTTTAAGAACACTCTATCTCTTTTTATGGGCTAAGAGAAACTTGTCATAACCCCGATCAACATTCAACTATTGATACTTCTTCTCATACCCCTCATGCAGAAGTGCAATGGTTTCTTTGTGTTAAAGATGAAGGTCCTCGATTGTCCCTTGAAGATCTTCAATCATCTCATAGTAAGCATCGTTATTGGCTACAACCCGATCAAGTAGACATTTTAAATATTGATAAGCCTCAATTTATCGTTCAGAGGCATCAGGTCCAAGGATATTAGCAATTTCAGCTTCAGTAAAATATGTATGATCAACTTTGAAGTAATCATTACATTTGTTCATCATGAACTGACAAGAGTTCCATCCTGTCAACAAATTAGCAAGGCAAATAAGAATCAATCAACAATAGTGCAACTACATGTCGAGCAAGTAAAGTATAACACTCAGAATAAATAACAAAGTCCATTTTATTAATCATAGGAGGATAAAGTACAACCAAAGTTACGATGAAGGGGAAAATAAAAGAACAACATAATTAAAGAGCCGGACAACTCTACACCTTCTCCTTATTTCCTACAACGTCTTCAGTCGATTTGGATTAAGGAATTGGTTGTTCGGATGGCAGTGGAGGTTGCTCAGCAGAAGTTGTCGCCTGCTCAACTTGCTCGAAAGATTGAGGAAGGGTAGAAAGAGTTTCTGGTTCTACTAATACCATAGAAGATTCATTAGAGCCAATTTCATCTTCCTCTTCTTCTTTAACAACAGGAGGAGGGCCGTGGGTGTGTTCCTGAAATAGTTCAGAATCCTCAGTAACATTTAACCTCTTCAAAGCCGCTACCCATGCATCTCTGAAGTATTTCACACTCGCATAATCCATTTGGGAAGTGATAGCAGTTAAGGCCTTGTTCTATCCTTTGTCCCAGCCAGAGCTAAAGGACTTCTTTACAACAGCTTTCCTCTTCACTCTCTCCGATGAGGTTTTCTCCCTGAAAAGCTCTTCGGCAGACTTCACCTTTTCTTCAAGATCTTTCTTACACCATTCAGCGTCTTCAAGCTTGGCGTTAGCGTTATTGGAGGCATTCACAGCCTGCTTCCGAGCTACATCAACAAGTTGAAGAGCTGACTCAACCGATTTAATCTTCTTCTCCCAAGCAGCCTTGTCCTCTTTATACTTCTGTCGGCATTCCCCTAAAGACTTTGAAAACCCAGCAAGGGCTTCTTCAACACCACTGGATGATGTCGAAGCTTTGATGGCTTCATCCTTCTCCACGATATTGTCGAAACACACCAAAAATTACAAGAAAAAGAAGGCTATAAATTCGAGCATAAACACAACAATGAAAAATTAGAAAGCTAAGTATAATGACCACTTACGGATGCAAGAAGTTGGGCTGCCACATCGACAACCTTATCCTGAGGAGTTAAAGTATCAGTAGCTCAACAGTCGGGCAACGACCTAACTTGATCAATTTCTTGGCCACGTCAGGGGGAAAGACAACTGGAAAACTAGCCCTGAAATAAGAAATCCCAACTCCAGAAGATTGGGCAACAGTATCTACAGTCCTTTCAGCAAGACCCCTCCTCAACCTCATCAAATGAGCATCTTCAATCAAATGTGTTGTCTCTTTTGGAACAACAACTTCAATCAAAGGTGCTACCTCTTTAGGAGCAACCGGGGGCTCCTTGCTGATATTTTAGGTAGGAGGAACAGTACTATTTTTCTTAGTTCCATCAGTTGAAGCGTCGCTTTTTCTCTTCTTCACTCCTTCAGTATCAGGAGCGGACTTGGTAAAGAACTCGAGTAACCTCCTCTTCTTCGTCATCAAATGAGCAATAGAGGTACCCAAATCAGAAGAAGATTCTCCTACAATTACTGGAGCAACTGGTGCTTGATCAAGATCAACCACCACTGGAGGAACGAGAGGTCGTGCAATAAAAGTTGAAGTGGTATTCCTGTATCTCAGCAAATAAGAAGCAGACCTCACGTGCTCCCCGTTGATAGACTGGGGCAAACTCCAGATAAGTGTCAAATGTTTTAAATTTATGTCACTCTCTTTTGGAGGTTTCCTTTTGCTATCAACTGCAACAAATAAAAAATGAATGTCAGTGACGCATTTCATCGAATATATACAGAGTTAAATTGAACAAATTAAAAACAACCTATCCCATTGCCATAAAGTGGACATCCGGGACCTTGGTAAATATCATTTCCTTTTAATGGGGGGTGTTGCCAATTTTTCATCACAACCCCATGATCAAAATAATCACTATTAGCATCGGAAAGATTGACCACTAAAGCTCTATTGGAAAACCTAATTTTTAAATAAAATGTAGTGTCACTGGTAACCCATTTATAACAATACATAATTTCAGGAATTCCTAAGCGAGTTCCATGTATTTGATTTAACCTATATACGCCATTAACTACCCTCCATGTATTTGGAGCTACTCTTGCAGGAACAATATCAAAATATTGGCAAAACTCTAAACACAGGGGATTCGGCGGAAAAGAAAAACCACACTCCACTACAAAAATGGAGGGAAACCAGTGCCCCTCAGCTAAAGAAAATAAATCAGAAGGGCAATGAGGATCCTCTAGAATAACCCAAGAGGGAATTGCAAAATCAGCCCGGAACTTATCTAATGACTCAACAAGATAAACCATGGCGGATAAAGCAAAGAAAGAAGAAGGAAGAAAATTCTTACAGAAAAATTGAGAAATCTGCTAAGGCGGATGACAAAAAGAACGACAGTACAAGGATAGAGTGAGAAGACAAAGAGTTTAGAAATCTGTAAGTAAAAAGTAGAGGACAGTCTGTTTCTATCGCTTTTAAATGCCATGCATCGGGAAGTAGGAAAAGAAATGATTACTAGAAAAGACGATTGCGTTTTCGGCGGTTAAATGATGAAAAAGACTCAAATACCCGAGCGTCTGTCACAGATTCAAAATCTTTACGCGTTTGCCATTTCACGCCCATAGTCATTAAATGTCACAAGTGTTGGAAATCTATAATCTAATAAGACTGGGTAAATGTGCCCGAGCAACTTCTGGGCATAATGTTCCACACTCTCATATTCAACCCCAACTGTTAAACATTGGAGGCTTCTGTTGATATAAAAATTAGTCAGACGACGTAGACCAATTATATGAAAACACGTGTCATCTTACGTGGCAAAATGTATATTCACCGAGCTACTCAGCGTACCAAGCTACTCAATGTACAGAGCATCCAGTCAAGAAGATCAAGCGATAATTACAGATTCAATGAACATCGGATTTAAGGAACATTCTTATTATGTACAAATGTATATGTCTATTAAATAACGGTGAATTGTCTATGCACATGAACAACCCTTGGGCTATAAATACATTGTAACCCCCTCCATAATGGGGCGATTGAGAATTGATCATTTACGATCATCATCAAGATAAAGGCAAAATACCCAATAATACAAAACAGTGGACGTAGGCCATTTTCCTAAGGCTGAACCACTTAAAAAACCTGTTGTCTTATTTCTTATTTTATATTTATCTGTGATTAATTAATTAGATCAAATCCAGTTTTTTACATCAACACTGATATTATGTGAATTCAAACAAATCAACTTGTCTCAACGATTGCTCGAGTAAATAATATTTTCCATAACTTGCGAGCATCCACTTTTTCTTTTGGACGATTACTTCACCCAAAGATATAAATGTACCATTTTTTTTAATCTTTTCGGGCGAGTAAGTCTAGATTTTGAATTTCTATATGGTTAAGGAAACACAGGATTACACCCAGTCCACGTGTGTGGTTGAAAGTGTTTTAAACACGAGGGAGGAAAGACATCCAGCTGGGTGTTCCAAGTTCCAAACACCCATTTTACGAGCAACTGGGTGTTTGCCCATTTTAAAAGACATCTAGCTGAGTGTTCCAAGTTCCAAAAAAGATTGTTATAGGTCTGGTGGTGGATTTTTTTTTGAGAGCTCATCTATAACTTTTGCTCTATATCTTGGGATATGTCGGTCCCTACCTTGGTTCATCCCTTACGTTTGGTTTAAATCCCCTGAAATGATTATTTGAGCTGAAAAAATAAAGCCACGAGCTCGATTGATTTTTGGTTTACTTGCGGTCTGCATCTCATTGCTCAATCACGCAGTAAAAAAAAGGAATTAGGGCTTGATAGGCTTTTGTTCGTATCATTTTTGTGAGTTGTGATGATCGATCCATCTACTCACACTGTTATTGTGATTCAAGTGGGTTGGAAAAAAAACATCTAGCGACTCCATTTTTCGAGGAGGTCGGGGGCTGTTGGTAGCGGAATGGATGTTTTGGGGAGAGGTATTAAGCATGTAAGATTTTGGGAGGGGGTTCCTCGTCAATATATTCACATATGGTGGCTTCCTCGTCAGAGGTATTGAGCACGAGGTTTATCGTCAGACACCCGTTTCAATTCCTCGTCAGAGGTATTTCTCATGTGGAAGGGGGTCTCGAGGATAACATTTATTGGTGATAAATCGACGAGGATACTTGGCGATAAGTTGACTAGTGGGCTTCATCTTTAACTGTCGAGTAACCCAACTAAACTCAGCTAGTTTCGTATTTTTTGAGAGATGTTATCCTCGCAAATCTCTTATCATGGCAAGTCCGGTCGAGGAACCCAACCTACGCTCAGCTGATTTTGTCTCTAATTTAAGAGTCGAGCAACCCAAATCATCTTTATGAAGAGTATCTATAAAGTCGATGCTAACATTTGTTTGTGTACACTTTTTAGGCTTGTCCCCATACATGGTACTATTTATAAGTATAATAAATGTACTCTAAAAGTCATACGTGATTACACCATTGCTTGTCATGTGTTTGCCTTTCTATTTTATATTATTCATCATAATATAAATAAAATAATAAATAACATGCTATGGCTATCCTTTTTTTTAAATATTCATAATATTTAACAAAAGGGCATGTGGCTTTGAAAATTGTAAACATTTATGTGGATAAAATCCATAAAATTAATTATGAATATTTTTTTAGAGTGAGCTATACCAATAAAGAACTATTATGAATGTTCTTGAATTTTATCATTGGGCATCTCAGGAAATTATAGCATGTGTGACTTTTTTTTACCAACTAAATCATTTGGCATATATATGAAATGCTTAGTAAAACATAAAGAAAGACTTGTGAAATGAACATATTCAACAAGTTATAGAGCAAGGTAGTTTATTTAGCTGGTCGGGAGTAAGATATGTCATGTAAGTGAGTAGAGTCTCTTTTAAGGTGTCCTTGAGGGTGAATCCTCCACTACCACTTTTTTTAGAAGGTTACTCGGCCACCACTTTTATTTTTTTGTCGGCGCAACCTCTGGCGCCGCTGCTTTCTCCCATGGGAATCACCACTGGTATAACTATTTGTTCTGGCACCTCCATCCGCAGCGGAGCCAGCTCCACTCTTGTTGGTGCTGCAGAGGCTGCCCCCTCTAGAGGGGGTTGCTGCTGTCAATGGAGCAACTGCTATTGCACTAGTATGTCCTCCATGAGGATCAGGTTCTGTAGCACCGGTCACTACCACCTCCTCTTGGGTGTTCTGGTCATTCTGAACTCCATTTCCAGATGGAGTGTCTTCCAAGACCAGCTGCTTAAAAACCTTATAACCTTCTTTGTCCATGGAAGTGAGGATACCTCCCCAGTAGAGTCGCTAAATGTAGGAGGGTAGCGAGACTGGGGTCTATGAATAACTGAAAAGGGTAAGGCGTGACCCACTCCAATGGACTATGTCTACAAGGTACTCAAGAACTTCTGAAATAGCTTCTGAAGAAACCTTATCCTTCGGGTAAAAATGGATCTCAAGTTGGGACTCCCTCCCTGTAAGAAGATGAAATTCCACAACAATAATAGTAATTTTCTCAAGAGGAGCTCCTGAGAATGATAGCTGTCACTGGGGTGTGAAAGAACAAGGCACTTAACACTTAGAGAGAGAGAGAGAGAGAGAGCAGGGAGAGAATACTAGAGAGGTTCTGGAGTTATTTTGACAGAGTAACTTTGCTATTGAGTTTTTTTATCTCTATCCTTGACCTTGCCCAGGGGTCATATTTATACTTGGGCTCTAGGGCTGGGTTGGAACCTTTGGCGCCAAAACTGAGAGGGTTGGTGGGGAACAATGTCTGAAGTGTACCATTTGTCCCTACCTACAGGCAGCTCTGCCTGCCCCCTCCTGCAGGCGCCACCTGGTGCCAACCAAAGTCAAAAAGTAAATATGTCTCCCAATGAAGACAAGATATCTGATTTGGTAAATATCTTTTGAAACAGTAACTTGTGGTGCAATCTTTGCAAATCTTGAGAGATGAGGACTTAAGGACCCCTCTCTTCTAAAATCATTATTTTTCTTGAGAGGGACCTCGAGGACCCCCTCTTCTAAAAAAGTAATTTTTTGTAAAGAGTTCATTCCTTGTAAGCAACCAACTCTTTGGCTGCTCACTTCACTTGTGACGAGGTGTGAAGTGTGTGTAGTCTTGAGTGACTTATGGGTATTCTTACTAGTATTCTCTCAATCATATAGTGCTAAGTGGTTGAGCTTTCTCAACATACCTTGCCCCTCAGCTACCAAGGCAAAACTCCCAAGATCCTAATTAGCCTACTTGAGGCCTGCTTGCTCAACTAGGCAACCTGTACAAGAAAATAAGTGTTAGTACTTCTGTTCTTTTTTATGATGAGGGGTTGCTTATAGTAGACACCCCATCATCCTAACTTAGTTTTCTGGGAGCTGGGGGGGGGGGGGGGGGGAGGACCTTGCTGGTCCCTCCTCCCGTGTAACTTTCTGCTGTTGAGGAACCCTTGGGGTTTCCTTCTCAAATGCCATTTCTGCAGGGAACCTTGCGGTGGCCCTTCTCAACTTGAGTGTCTGCAGGGACCCTTGCCCTTCTCAACTTGAGTTTCTACAGGGACCCTTGCAGTGGCCCTTCTCAACTTGGATTTCTACTGCTACCTAAGTGGGTTCCCTCTGAACTTGGGTTTATGCAGTGACCCTTGCGGTGGCCCTTCTCAACTTGAGTTTCTGTAGGGACCCTTGTGGTGGCCCTTCTCAACTTGAGTTTCTACAGGGACCCTTGCGGTGGCCCTTATCAACTTGGGCTTCTGATGCTACATAAGTGGGTTCCCTCTCAACTTTGGTTTCTGCAGTGACCCTTGCGGGGCCTTTCTCAACATAGGCTTCTGCGGCTAGCTAGGTGGATTCCCTCTCAACTTGAGCTTCTGTAGGGACCTTTGCGGTGGCCCTTCTTAACTTGGGCTTCTGCTTCTACCTAAGTGGATTCCCTCTCAACTTGGGTTTCTGTAGTGACCCTTGCGGTGACCCTTCTCAACTTGAGTTTCTGCAAGGATCCTTGCGATGGGCCCTCTCAATGTAGGGTTCTACTGCTACCTTGGTGGGTTTCCTTCTCAACGTGAGTTTCTGCGGAGACCTTGGGGAAGTCCCTCTCAACAACGATTCCTTCTCCAATATGGCATTTCTGTGGTGGAGGGACCCTGGGGTTCCTTCTCCAATATGGCAATTCTGCGGTGGCGGGACCCTGGGGGTTCCTTCTCCAACATGGCACTTCTGCGGTGGAGGGACCCTGGGAGTTCCTTCTCCAATTTGTCACTTTTGCGACGGAGGGACCCTGGGGGTTCCTTATCTAATAAGGCACTTCTATGGTGGAGGGACCCTGGGGGTTCCTTCTCCAATACGACACTTCTGCAGTGGAGGGACCCTGGGGGTTCCTTCTCCAATACGACACTTCTGCGATGGAGGGACCCTGGGAGTTCCTTCTCCAATACGGCACTTCTGCGGTGGAGGGATCCTGGGGGTTCCTTCTCTAATATGACACTTCGGCAGTGGAGGGACCTTGGGGGTTCCTTCACCAATATGAATTTTCTGTGGTCGATGGACCTTGGGGTTACCTCAACCTCATATTTTCTTTAAGTTGAAGGGGGGGGGGGGGGGGTATTTGAGGGACCCTCACCCACAAATATAGTGGTCAATCTTGAAACACCCTTCTACAAAATTCACCATAACCAACTAAGAGACAAGCACAGGGGAATTGGGTATATTCTCAGTATCTCTCACGTTGGGAACACCCCTCTTAAGGCCAACCTGGTCGCGCAAAAAAGAGGTATCAAGAGAATAACTGCTACTAGACTCAAACGAAGTATCATATATAACTGCCCTAGGGGAAAATGGGAGATTACCTACGAAGTAGTAGGGGCAGCTCTCTCGAAGGGAGGATCCTCTCCAACCACATCGTGCGCATCACCTCACGCGTCAACCTAAAAAATAGACAAGGAAAGTTAGAGCAACATGGAATTATTAGCATGAAAATAAAGGAAGGAAGAAAATATTTGGAGTAAGAGAGATTAAAGGACTTACCTCTCCCTCCAACACATCCTTTATAATCTCATAATCTTGAGGAGGCGAGGCAGGTTTTGAAGGAGAAACCATCCTCCTTAATCTATGCCGCCGCACAAATGCAGTCTCTTCTTCTTCATCCTCTTCATCCTCTTCATCACCATCATCACCAACATCACCACCAGACACATGGTACTTAAGGAACTCCCCCTCACTCGACTCCTCAATCACAAGTCTGTGGGGGCTAATCGTTTTACTCTTTTTACTACCCCCAGCAGATTGAGGGTCATAAGAAAAGCCATGAGCAAACATCTCAGTTGACATGAAAACTTTGTCTTGTTCACTAAAATTCTCCCAAGTCTGGCAAAAATGATCCACCATCTGGATCACTGCTTCGATAATCTTTAGGTCAGGAGCAGAGGCTACTGGAGGTTGCAGAACAACTTTGAGCTTCTTCAAAGGTGCTTTTCAAGTGGCCCTAACCGCCGCACCCGATGAGGTAACGCGAGGAGACTCAGTCCTTCTAACTAGCCTCGAAGGACCAGGGGGCAACATAGACTTGAACAGAGGGTTGGGAGGCTTTCTTTCTTTTTATAACTGCCTGATCCATAGGCGCTAGAGGAGGCAACTGGGGGGAGCATTAGTATTGGCCATGCTAAGAGAAAAACGGAGGACTGGGTGGTACAATTCCATAAACCCAACTCAGTGGGTGGAAACCTTTTAACTTCGGGATACCTGGGCTCTTTCAAAAGGTTGGTTTGAAAGCGAACCCACTGATTCTGCCAAAACACATTATTGTAAATAGTTGGCCTTCCTCCTTGAGCTTTTTTGCTCGGGATCACGGCATTGGCCAAGTAGTTGGCACACAAACTCACAACAGTGGTGGGCTTCTCTCGAGTGAAATTACTCAATTAGGGGGACCCTTAGTCGTAACCAAACTGCAAGGCTACCCGGTGGGGGCTATACACAGAATAAAAAGATGACCATTAGGTATAAGAAGGCAGATATGAGGGGATTAACAAAATAGGGGACACTGTTCTCTGAGAAATTCCAGGCAAGGGCTTCATCAATAGGAGCAATGGGATGCTCCCCTTCAGCAAAGAAATCATTAGTAAAAAAATGACTTACCCCAACATAGGGGCGAGGTATGAACCTCTCATCCTGATCAATCAAGGAAATCAGAGGCTTCTTGACACTCTTATTCTTCCAACAACAGATTCGGGGGATCTTCACGGGCTGTGAACCTGGGTAATTACCGGTGGGGGCATAACCCGAAAAGTGCGCATAGAGAAAAGCTTTTAAAAGAACATTGTTGGTATAATTAGAAACATCAAACCTGTCGATGCTTCGAGAAGAGTCAACCACCTCACGGTCTAGCCAAGTATATAGGGAGACAAAAATAATGGCAGCAAGGGGGATTTTTACACCATTAGCCAAGCGAACGACCATGTTGATCAAGTCCTTTCAAGGACAGTCGTGGGGTTTTTCTGGAAGATAGACCTTCGATAGCATCACTCGGATATAGACCACCAAATCGATCTTGGATCCGTAGCCTTTTCCAGTGGGAGGCTGTTAAAATACCTCCTTCCCTCTAGGGTTCTCTTTGGCTGCCTCGCGGGCTCTAAGAATGACCTTATCCTCAATAAAATATAAGTAATGAATTACTTCGGAGTAAGTGAACTTGTTATAAGTGACCATGTAGTCCTTCACCACCGCCTTTAGTTCCTCTCTTAAGGTTTTTTCTTCACTAGATATAACCTCCTCGAAGAAGGTGTCAAACCCAGCAGCCTCTAACCCTAAAAGTTACCATACATCTTCCAAGGTGACAGTAAAATCACCCCAAGCGGCCACAAAGGGTGTGACCTGTGTCTCCAACGAGAAACCAATAGTTGTAGAGCAGTATTATTCTTGGCAAGAGTAAGGTCACCCAGCCAAAGAGAGCAAGATAAGCCTACAAGGGCTAACTGAACGAAATATTTTGATTGGATATATTCAGTCCAAGGTCCCAACCCCTCACTGGCACCCGAAGAAGCTTAAAATTCCACCTTTGAGTAGGGAAAATCACCATGCTCAATTCGAAAGCGAGTAACAGTGGTAGTGGGGAGGTAAGCGAAGTCTTCAGCGTCCTTGCCTTCTTCCATCAACAGGCTGGGATTTTCAGTTGGCACCAAGGCACCAGGGAATCTCTCCGCTGTTACCCAGAAGTGGTCATTGTCTCCAAAATAAGGGGCACAATGGTATCATGCCCATTGAGCTTGGTGCGCTTGAGTTGTAGGAGAAGCGCCCCTAACAGAAATAGTTCTTTTCACTGGTGCCATGATAGTTAAGAAAAAAAGTGAATGGAGAGTAACGGGAAAGGAGCAAGAAAGTTAAAAAGAATCAAGGGTTTATTTCCTAACTTTTGCAGAAAAGGTGAAACCCAGAAAGTGAGAACCCAAAGGTGAAGTTTGAATTGAGGATATATCCCCTTTTATAAGGGCAACATGAATCCCAAAAGACGGCAAAAAGTGACGCTTTGAAAAAATGTAATGATGGCTCTCTGGAATAGTCTGGCTGGCGTGGCTGTCAAACGTGCGTGGCCGTAAAAAACCAAAGGTCATAATGATGACGCTTAGGGGGATAATGCAACGATTAGTTGTGTTGTTTACACGTGCGCATCCTGGTGCTGCCATGTGTGATGAGCGAAAGTGCAAACGAAAGTTACATTTAATTCGACATGCTTGGAGTCTTATCTGCCTTGGGAAACGAAGAGCTTTGGGGGAAATTTAAATAAATCTCTTCATTTTCCCCAAGAGAGGAGATCAAATATTTACAAAAAGGTTCCGTACAGATATTTCTTCATGAAATAAACAAATATCTCTACGAAGGGGCAAATGTAGGGGGTGTCCTCCCCAATGAGTGATTAATTTATCCACAAACACACTTCGAAGATCCTCTATACAAGTGGTTCGCAGGACCCACCCGGAGGATCCTTGACAGCAAGTATCTCGCATTGCCCTACCTCGAAGAGCCTCTAACGGACCTGGCTCGAGGGATCCAGTTCGAAAAACAAAGTTACCTAGACGACAATAGTTTGTAATAAGAAATATAATGTTGTATTATGCACTTTATCTTATGAATGTACATGTCGAGCGAGGTTGTTTGGTACCCACGAGGGACCATGCCTGATTGGGCATGGGAGAGCTTTCATGCTCTATCAAGCAACCTCCTCTTGGGAACTTCGCAGGGACATGGTTTGGAGGATTGAGAATAAGGCAACGTTGGGAATTATTACCAACCCTCTTGGCACACTATGGTAAAACTTCACCCAAGACAAATGTCACTCGAGTCTACTCATTGATTACCTATTCGAGTGAACCTCCTCAAGTCACTCGACCTCCCTTAATACTTGCCCCCCGAAGTTACCTCCTCGAGGTACCTTGAGTGCCAGAGGCGGGTTACACGTTCCACTGTGCCGAGATGTGAGGTGAAGGTGGTGATGATCACCCCGGGGTATGCGCTAGTGCCCTTGACAGGCACTGCCACGCACCGTCCCCATTCACTTGCTTATCATAGAGGCTGTAAGTACACAGTGCCCCACAAATATGAATAGTATAGTGGGGTTGAAAGACAAGAGTGACCGCCCCTTCTTTTAAGTAGGCTACTTTTTTCGGAACCCAGTCCGAGATAACTGTGTATATATAGAAATATATTATATCTTCGATGCTATCATTTCAAAATGTCCGCTTCAATTGAGGCTCTTAGGAAGGCTCTTCCCAAGAAAATGACCCAAGTCCACGGGGCTAGGGAGGGACGATGAGGAAATATAATCGACTATTTTTTCTTTGAAGGATAACAAAGCTCCTGGTCCGGATGGCTACAATGCGACTTTCTTCAAAAAATCTTGGAGTATTGTTGGAAAGAAAGTCACAAATAAGTGGTATTAAGGATTTTTTGAATGCTAGTCGCTTGCTTAAGGAGGTCAATGCGACTGCAATCGCCTGGATTCTTGAAGCTTTTCTCGTCCCAGGTCAGGTACCCTTTTTGTTCAGTGCCTCCTTCTCTGCCCTTCTCCATTCATTATGAGGCCTCCCTTATCGGCTTTTTTTTGCTGAAGACGGAGCAAGAAGAGCGACCCGTAGGAATTTGAGAAAACCAATTCCTAATGTCACGATGTTTGACGTTCATGGACTCAAGAATGCAGCACTCAAGTGCCTTTATCCTTAGGATGGCAGGTCTAGTTCACCAAACCTAACCACCTAGCCATCCTAGGGTAAGCCTCAAGCTGACGAGTCATATCCCTTATTAATGCCCTCAATACTTCCAGCCAATAGAATGGTTTCCCGCCAAAACTACTAGATCCCATGCATTAAATGCAATATCTCATGCATTTAATGCATTTGGGCATTAACTGAGCTTGAAGTTCCTAGCCCTGTCTTTATTGCGCCTAGAGTGCTTATTCTTTCTCCCTTCGACCACGCCACTTGCTGGTTCCATTCATTTATTGTGTTTTTCATATGTTTCCTGTGTTAATATTCCCTTTAATGCAAGCTTGAATATCGAGTGTCTTTGTCTCTGATTTACCTGTGGCCACTATCTATATTGTGTACCTAACAGTGTTAGTCCCAATCTTGATAAGGGGTTACGCCTCACTTAATACTAACTGTATCTAAAGAACCCATATCTTACAGATTCAATTATTTATCTTGTGGATTTATTTATTTATGTCTCATATCTGTCTCATGCTTAGAATGGTAATTATTTAGTTCACGCCCGACATGGTTCGGCGATGGTGGCTGGCCACCCTGTCTGTCGAATTGCGCGGGGTGTGACAATATTGATCAATGCACAATAAGAAAATTGGAGGTAGGTAGTCGTTTACAAGGTAATAATGAAATGAACATGAAATTGGTTATGTGAACATTCATACGCACGGTTTCAATTTGCATCTGCTCGCATAGAACTCATATGTGAAAATACTGAAATGTTGTAATTCGATTTTAAACCCTAAGGTTGAAAAAATTAAATTGGATTTTAAAACCTAAGATTAAAATAAGATAAACTTAAATCGGATCCGTTGAAAAACAATAACTAGTTGATGATTAATTAGAGTCATTACTTGTAGGACTCATATTCTCACCATCATATATTTTCTCGAGAAAAATGAGGCACGGTGATAATCACTGGCAATAAGACTACGAGAGGTTCCAATTGGATTGCACTTATAACTCTTTTATTAGTGCATGCCATTTAGAGGGTACTCCTATTTATAAGTATGGGAATAAGAAGATCGAATAGTTTAACTATCTTACAACTCGTGGAGTTTATATCTAGTAAGAGTACTCGTTTGATCGTATTTTATTTTCCCTACCAAAAAGCTGGATGAGGTTGTAGAGAATATATTCCGCATATATAATCCCAACATAGCCCCAACATTGCATACGTTGTTAGAGAAGGCCGAAAAAACTTTCACCCACAATTGACCAAGATTGTGATGTCTTGCTACATAAAGAGAGAATTGACCAAGATTGTGATGTCTCGCTGCATATGCACTTTAAATTGAATCATTCCATTAAGTTGAAGAAGAAAGTATTCCGAGTTCAATCCATGAGCATCTGTACATCAATCATAGATACGCTTCCTGTTAGTTGGTCACGTGTTAAAATCCATAGATTTTTAAAGATTAATACCTTATTAATGGATATCAGACACATTGAACATATGTTGAAGTCTTATTATGAGCAGTATATGCATATATATAGTCGTAAACATGATTAGTTAGTCGTAAGTATGTTAGTATAATAATTTCATCACTTTTTTATTGTAGATAATGTCAAGTGGCAATTGACAGAACGTACCAAGTGATGACGTAACACCCCAACAAGGATTCTCGTCTCTTGCACCCTAACAAGGATTCTCATCACCATATAGTGAATAATTCTCTACTCCGCCATTGGTTTACTCTACTACTCTGTTTATGAGTAATCAACAAACTCCTATTACTCCAACGCCCCCACCCTTGCTCCCGAAACCTCCTGAGCAACCATTGGGTTCTCCCTTCTCAGGAGTAAGCCTACTCGCAATAAAAATGACCTCCACATCTTTAAATCTTAGTGTTTATCGCTAAGAATAGGAGTCGAGGCAGTAGTTAACTGGAGCTTAGTTGATCAAGCATCAAGGATGACGTTTATGACAAACTTTGTAAGCGTTTTTCATTCCCGACCTTCCAAAGCAAAGGTTCTTTCTCGAGTTGCTGAACAACTGAGAACATATCGGAGAAACCTTCGGCAAAGACATTTCTCAAAGGGGACATCGAGCTCCAATATTTTTTCTCTGAGAGACAGAGTACCTCCGAATATTGAAATGTCGATTGATCAATGGAACAAATTTTTAGAAAATGAGGCGATAGACAAAAAGCTGGTCCAATGGAAGAAAAATAAACCAAACAAAGCGAAAAAGTTGATATTTATAGGTTGGGGTCCAAATAATATAAAGATTTGAAGAGTGAATGGTCAGATAGGTGTGACATCCCACCTAATTAAATATCGAGTGATTAGGCCTTTATTAAATTAAAACAAGATTTACAAAATGGTCAATTCTTAGCATCACTATCGAAAACCAATTTAATTACTAATCACTTATTTGTAAATTAAGCTGATGACAAATTTTATCTTGCATTAAATATAACAATTAATAAACGTAAACAAACTAACTTTAACCATCCACAACATATAGAATACAAACCATATTAAGATATCATAAATAAATGTCATGCTGATGTAATCACCGACCATAAAAATCCAAAACCAACTAATAATTCAAAAATGAAAATGAACTAATGTCTCAACTGAAACTGAATAAGTACTGAAGGAAAACATGTCCGTAATGAAATACTAAATGGAGATCTTACACTATATCAGAATGAATAATGGAAGCGTCTAGGCAAAGTCTAGCGAACATACACCTGTGTCACAGCTACGCCTCCCAGGAATAGAATATCAAGCCCGACGATTGGCTAGACACCTAAAAGGTTTTTAAAAATATTTTTATAACAAGGAGTTAGAACTTAAAACATTTTGAAAATATTTTGCAAGAGTTTATAACAGCTCAAAAATCAGTTATTGATTACATATGTTAGGTTGGCATACACTTTCTTGAGTTTTCCTCACCTCTCAACTATTGTGCACTCCTAATGCTTCTACTTAGCCCACCTAGCCATACTACTCAAGCTAACTAGACATAAGTATATAACTGGATTATTGACACCTTTAAGTCCCCGTACCGCCCATACAGTACACTAATTGGTTTAACATCCCTCGTAGGTTATAATCATAATAAGTGGCATCTCTCAACTGCCATATTTTCTTTCAATTTAATTAAGTCTCTCTACTTAATTCGTTAGTAAAAAATATATCATCTAATGGCCTACTATTACTCGCAAGTAAATTATTCATACGGTATATATATATTTCATATACAATATATACTATAAGGGCATAGTTTGCTATAATGTCCCCGTATCACACATTAAGGACTATTAGTTCGAATTGTCCCCTCGAACATGGTTCGAAATTCCTCATCAAACAAGGTTCGAAATGTCTCATCGAACATGGTTCGAAATGTCTCATTAAACTTATCAAATAAGTATATAAGAGGTATTCACTCCACTAATAATTAAATCAGTAGGTATACACACAACCAAATTATCATACTCATACGTGGTATATCTCTCTCGAATACTCACCGTGCATACTACTTTACGACTTACCTCACTATCGTATTTATTTGAGTATTCACACAACTCTAAGGGTCCTTGTTACCCCTTTATTAATTTTCATTTGTTAAGTCTAACTTACCCTACTGGTCTGTACGTCAATTCTTTCGAGATTTTTATAATTCTTTATCCGTCTCTCAGATTAATTACGTTTTAGTTTAACCTAATTCATTCCCGTCTTAATTCTCTCAATAAAACTAAATCATATCCTCACCTAGGCCTACTGTAATATGATAAATCCCTCATTATTATTTTAACAAAGTTCCAAAAGTTTCCACGACTATGATTTAGGGCTTTTAGGCCAAAAGGGAAAATTTTGAGATTTCTGGAGAACCGAATCGATTCGCCCCTGGCCGAATCGATTTGAAATGGTTCAGTTTGGCTACTTCGTCTTCTTCAAGCATTTGTCCACCATATTCATTCACCAAACTTACATTATACTATCCCAAAATCACAACCAATTATTCCTAACCATTCCTACACGCATTAGGGTGATTTCTAACGTTCTAAATATATCAAATCTTCACAGAATTCAATTAAGAATGAATCAAAATCCAAAACTTCTTCAAAGACCCTAGTTTTGTGTTCTTCTTACCATGTATTCATTCAGAAACCCAGATTTAATTCGTGTTAATGATCATGTCTCCTGTGATTACTAACCCTTTACATATATTAAATCATGCCACATGCAAGTCCTACCCAATCATGCATAAAAATCCAATATTTTCTTCCAATAACATTGATTTAATTAGATCTAGACATTAAAACCCTACACATGGGTATCATAACTTCAAAAGCATTGTATACAAACACTTGCCTTAACAGATGGGGTATGATTTCATAATGGTGATGATGGATTGCTGATCTTCTCTTCAAATCCACTGTCCTTAGATGATTAGGATGTAAGAACAAAGTCTAATTCTTCAAGAACACCCCTTTAAGCTTTGAGAAAGTTTTCTCTCTAACGGCCTCTTTTATGCTTTTTGTGTTATTAACCCTAACCCCAATCTCTAATCATTAGATATAGGATTCTAAATTTCGTAGGTTCCTTAACTTCTATTTTTTAAATGACTAAAATGCCCTCCATAGGTGCTAGTTGGGTCTAAAATTGACCCGGGACCCGAATTATACCCCCGGATATACTATTTCGATCTTTTCAGAATCATTTATGACCTCTAAATTATCATCCGAGTCACTAAAAATATATTTTCTATCTCGACCTCAATTTATTCTCCACGCGACTCCCGGTTGAGAAATAATCAAATACGCCCATATCACTTGCTATGACGTAAGTCAATAACCATCAATTATTTACTATTTACACTTAGTAAATTCATTCCATAATATTAATCAGTATCTACCTCTCGATTAATATCTAATAGTCACATTTATTAATTAATCACATTAAATTACTCCACTCGCGTAATTTAGATAAAATGTATTTTCCCATATAATTTCCAAATTAATTTAAATTTCAAATACGTAAAAATACGGGATATTACACACTTCCCACTTACAAAGGAATTTCGTTTCTGAAATTAGGACATACCTTCTGTGGGTACCCGAAAATAGAATGACAGGGCTGGACGAGTAGCCCAATTGTAGCGGCCCAAAGTCCAAACCCCCTATATCTTAACCGACTATGATTTAGTCTCCTCCCATGATCCCATTAAGGGGGTTTCTAGGAGAAGATGGAAAACATGGGGGAGTACAACACCCCCACTCCCTGAAATGAATATGTATATAATAAACCCTAGGTACGGGGCAAAGGACACACGGTATTCTCTGTAATCACTCTCCGAAGTCTATAGAAATAATACTGGCTACACCACCATGGACGTAGGCACCTTTGCTGAACCACGTACATCTTTTGTTGTGTGATTGGAATTTTATGTTCCTTATTCTGCTTGGTGATTGTGCTTTTCTTATCTCTTTGTGTTGAATAATAATTATCACCACAATTGACGCCGTCTATGGGAAACGCTTATCTTCCCTTAGAAAGCCCACACCCAGAAAGGAGTTCAAAATGTCTAGTCACAGTAGTAATGCTCCCCAGGCAGGAGATATCCAAGAACCACCTGATTCTCGCAGGATTAGATCCGAAGTTCGACGTTCAGATCAGAGGGCTTGCTTAGAAAGGCAAGCCTCAGAAGAAAGCCAAGGACCAACGAGGTCCACACATATATCCAGGTTGATTGATGCATATGAGGCGAGGCTCCACGAGTAGAGGGAGTCTTCTCGCAAGCATGAAGCCGAGAATGATTGCCTCAAAAGAAGATTAGAAAGAATGGAGAGAGAACTCCATTATGGAACCAAAAGACGTCCATACCGCACTCCTAGCCCTCAGGTGAGCAAGCCTCGCAGCCGAGAAAGGAGCCTCAGGCGCAGATCCCAGAAAGCTGAGGAAAACGAGTCAGAGGACGACCTGCTCAAGCAACTACGACTAGCTCGCAATCACAGGAGCCCAGACCGCAACAACGAAAATATACGAAGTTTGGTCCGAAGAGAGATGGACCAACACCCTGCACATTACGACACCAGATCGACCCGAAAACTCGCTAGGCGAGCTCTCGAAACTCAAATGAAATCACCTTTCTTGAGGGACATTGAAGAAGAGGAAGCCCCAAAGAAGTTTGTTATTCCAAGGTTCAAAATTTATGACGGTAAGACCGATCCCATTGATCACGTAAGGCAGTACCGACAGGCCATGACCCTCTGGAACCATCGAAATGGACTAATGTGTCGAATTTTCCCCTCGAGCCTGCATGGCGTGGTGCAAAAATGGTTCGAAAGGCTCCCCCGCAGGTCTATCAGGAGTTTCAAGTCCCTGGCCGAGCTCTTCACGACCCGGTTCATTACTAGTAGCTCCCATCCTAAAAGGATGGATGCTTTGCTGACGATGAAAAAGACGCCTCAAGAGACCCTCCGAGACTATGGGAAGAGGTACTGGGAGTTATTCAACGAGGTCGAGGACTGCTCGGAGCAAATGGCAGTGGCCTCTTTCAAAATTGGGCTCCCCAGCTCTTCCCTTCTGTACCAGTCCTTGACGAAGAAGGAAGCCATAACCATCGACGACCTAATGGCCCGCATCGAGAAGTATGCCAAGGTGAAAGATATCACCCGCCTCAGCACAGGGGAAAACGGTCGAGCTAAGCTCGCTGCCAAGGGCAGTGACAAAACTGAGAACCAGAAGAAAGGAGGAAATAACGGGGGCAAAAATGGCTCCAAGAACGGAGGCAACAATGATGTGTCAAAAGCATTTCAGGCGGTCAACACCGTCTTCAGAGAACTAATTTATAAAATTCTTGCAAAAATCAAAGACGAGCCATTTATTAAGTGGCCCAGGAAGATGGGAGGAGATCCCTCGAAGAGGAACAATGCATTGAGATGCATTTTTACAAAGAGGGAGGACATAAGACTGAGCATTGCAAAGCCCTTAAGTCCCACCTCGAAGAGCTGGCCCAGTCTGGGCACCGAACAAATTCGTGGAAAAAAAAGTAGAGAAAATTACTGCCCATAGAGAAGCAAGGCCTGACAACGTACTCAACGACGATGTCGGCCATGAATTCACAGTAATTCACGGGGCATTCGACGCAAAATAGATTCAGGGCAATTCATCTCGCATGGAGGTGAAAAAGCTTACAGTAGTGATGCAAGCTTTTCAAATCGATCCAGCGAAAACACAGTCAGGAAAGCGTCGGTGTGCAGACGACGTCGACTATAGTAAGCATATCATGTTTACAGATGAAGATCTGGTGGGAGTGAGAACCCCACATCACGATGCTTTGATCATTACTCTAAGAATAACGAACTATGATGTCGATAAGTTGCTCGTCGACCAAGGAAGCTCGTCCGAGGTCATGTATCTCGACCTGTTCAGAAGATTGAAATTGGGCTTGAAGCCCTTATACTCTTGACTCACTTGAGTCTATATTGTATAAGTGCTCATCTAGTTTGGAAATTATGACAAAATTATGTCCATCCTAGAAACCAAATAACCTCAGAGCTTGCATTTCTATTTCATATTTATTTGAAGGGATCTAGACCTAATTACCAACACTCACACACAGTAGAATGTATCATTTACATGTCATATTGCATATTAGTGTGTGTACATATGTTGAGTGTGTTTAAATCCCCAATATTGTTTTTTAAATATTTTTTGGGATTTTTTTAAACATTTTAAAAATAAGGTTTTATTAATAAAACTTGGTTTTAAAAGGTTATGGGGTAAATCTGCTATTTTAAAATATTGGTTTTATTGCCTAATGTTGGTTTGGGTAGAAACCAAAAGCGGCAGAGACTTCAGGGTTTTCTTTGTAATTATTTTGGACGCGCGTTTTATCTCGTGTTATTGGCCTACATTTGTTGCTCTCTGATTGGTGGGAAGTGTGTTTCTTTATAGAGAGTAAAACAACGCCTGTTTTCAACCCTTGGATCATTTGTGATCAACGATCTGCATGCGCCCCTTTATAATCCCTGTGAATTCCTTTTGAACCAATCAGGTGAGTTTTAATCACCGCTTATCGTATGCCCTTGGATCTAAGTCAATCCATCTTGACTCAATCTGGACCCTTGATTTTGGCCCTCCTTCTCGAACCTTCTCAGCCTCGTATAAAAGGAGCCCTTTACTCAGCTTTCTGAGACTCTTGCCATTTTCGTCATTTAAGAGAAAAGAAAAGAGAGTAGAGAGAAGAGAGAGAGAAGAGAGAATCCAGAAGAGAGAGAAAGAGTTAAGAACCCTAACCCTAACCCTAAATCGTCTACACAGTTCAAACCAAATACAAACCTTCAAACCTTTATACTTTACCAAACACAACCTTGAGTGTTTGAGTGTTTTGAGAGATGATTTGAGAGTTGGTTTGTTGTTGTAACCTCTTCTTCTTTGGATCTTGTTTTCAACTTAATCATTTTCTTAGATCTGTTGTTCTTGTATATAGAAATTTCCAGATCTGAGTTTTTCATGATATATTACACTTAGGTTGCATGTTTATTTCTCAGCTTGAGAAATATTTTGTTGATTTGTTTTCTGTAAATGTTTTTAACTTTGAAATCAACAAAAATATTTTTTGTTTCTAGTTCTCTTAAAACTAAACCGTTGACCTAGTTTGGAATCACACTTAGAGGTTTTCAATCTCGAAAAACTTTTCAAAACTCTGAGATTGATTAAGATCTTGACTGTCTTCTAAGTAAGATATCCGTGGATTCTGGGATTGATTAAAAGGTCAAAAAGGTTCAAAGTTTTGTGAGAAGAAAGAAAAAGAAAATCACTGCATATAGCCTTATATGTAATTTGCTAGGACTGTTTGTACTTAATAAGTGTGAGTGTGTGCATGCATGTGTTAGAGAGCACCTCCACAAACACTTTCACACTACAACACGAAAAGTGTTGGTAATAAGATCTTGAGAAAAAGAGTCGACGTAAAGAGCTTGAACAAATTGGAGTTAACAAACTGAGAGGACAACATCAACAATCAGAACTCCAGAGAAGTTATAAGGACACTAGAGGGTACATTCCTAAACTTATATAGGTCTGAGTTGTATGCATGTTTGTTATATAGTTTGTAACTGTCAAATTTGTTTATAGTGGATTTTTGTTTTACTCCGTAGAGGGAGTCGTGGATGTTTCCTCAATTGGTGAGGTTTTACCACGTAAAAATTTTGTACTTAATCTTCCTACATCTTCTCATCTCATTCTTGGTTGTGCTGGGTTTTAAAGTTTGTTTAAAACTATTTTATAAACCTGTTAGTAAAATCTTGAATAGATCTCGTACATACTGTTTTGTTAAACACATCTTGTGTTCAAATAATTTTGGTTTTTCAAGAAAAGAGTTTCCTCAAAAAACAGATTGGAGTTACTTAAATAGTTTATTTTTAATAAACAGCTTTAGTAACAGAATTTCAATTGGGATCAGAGCTTGGTAAACTTGTTTTAAAGAGATCCTGTGTTTTTGAAATTGTTTCTGAAAATCAAATATGAACGAGAAAAATGAAAGATTTGGTAACTTGACCAGACCTCCTATCTTTGATGGAACCAATTTTGCTTACTGGAAAGTAAGAATGATTGCTTTCATTCAAGGAACTATGGGAGATGATGTCTGGGACATTGTTGAAAATGGATACATTTTTCCTACAAAACCAGCCACTGAAGGAAGTAATGAGAGGGTTAAGAAAGTTTTAAGTGAGTTCACACAAGAAGAGAAACAAGTTTCTCGCAACAATAACAAAGGAAAGAATTCCATATATATGTCTATAAATGAACACGAGTTCAAAAGAATCTCATCCTGTACCACTTCTAAGGAAGCTTGGGACACTTTAGTTACTGCTTATGAAGGTGACACTAGAGTTAAGGCTGCTAAAACTCAAATGCTCATTCAACAGTATAATTCCCTAATTATGTCTGAGAGTGAGTCATTTGATGACTTCTATATGAACCTGACTGATATTGTGACCAAACTGCATGCTAATGGGATAACATATGACAGACAAGAAATTGTGTCTAAAATTCTGAGATCATTACCACAGAAATTTGATAACAAAAGATATGCTATTGAGGAAATGTGTGATATTAATCTCACTCCTGAACTACTCAGTAGTAAATTAAGAACTGTGAAAGTGGAACTGTAATTTAAGAAACAATTAACCCAGTCCCATAGGAAACAGACTAGTTCCAATCTAAGCTTCTCTTCTAAATTGATTAAGCCTGAGTTTAATAATTCCAATAATGATTCTGATGAGGAATGCGATATAGAGAGTTTGGACAATCATATTGCCTTAATGTAAAAAACAGTTTAAGAAAATCATTAAATTTAGAAACAATATGGCAAATAAACAAGGCAAGTCCAATTATCCAACTCCTTTCAATCACAAACCTCATGAGAAAAGCCATGACAAAAATCACAAGGACTCTCACACTAGACTTAACAGAGACCTTAAGAAGACTGAATGCTATAGATGTGGTAAACTAGGACACATTGCACAAGACTGTAGAGTTAACTTGAACACTCAAAACAAACACACTAGAGCCAACATTTGCAAAACATGGGATGATTCAAGTGAATCTGAAAATGAAGAACCTGAGTCATCTGATGTTTTTGACCCTTGCATGTATTTCTTTGCTAAGATTATCTATAATGATGATATGCCTGTGTTTGTTAATGAGGATGAATATAGTAATTCTACTTCTGATGTTACGAATACTGCTGTTACTGGTTTAGATGCTTTGATTACTGAGAATATTGCTATCTGTTCCTCGGGGTGTGTGAGTCAAAGGGACAGCGATAATGACGATGTCAATGGGTGTGTGAGTATAAAGAATGAAGCCTTAGGGGTCACTTCACACACTACACTTAGTGACTCGGACAATGAAGACCTCCCAGATATTCACACTCTCTATGCTAAAACTCTCAAGAAAATCACTAGACTAGAAAAGATTGTGAAAGATCTCACTAAGAAGTTAGAAGATCTAAGCCTAATGGTTAAACTGAATGCTGAAGAGTATACTACCCAATGTTTGACTCATGAAAGCGAAATCAAAATGTTTGATGAAAAATTCAGAAATTTAAATGAAACAAATGAAACTCTGGATAAAAAATACAAAGGGACATTGTTAGAATTGGAACAAACTAAAGAAAAGACAGCAACTATTTTCAAAAAATTTACAAAATTTGAAAATAATTCAAACTGTTTTGATGAATTTTGTTGCTGAATCAAAAACCAATTCTGATGATCGAACTGCAATAGGGTTTTGCCCCAATTTGAAGACACAAACAAAATCTTTTGAACCTATCAAGTTTGTGTCAGGAGGCAAAAGGCCTATTGAAACATGTCCAGACTTTCATTCTCTAAAAACTGAGTTTGATTCAAAACATCAAAATTTTAACATTGGGGAATCAAGTTACTCTAAACATGAAAGTTCACCTAAGGCTAAATACGTCTGCCCTTCTATTAGGAAGAGTGAGTCTGCATTCAAGACTGTCACACCTAGGAATAGAGTTCAACCTCAAAAATCCTCAAAACCTTTGTTTAGAGACTTTTCTAAGGAGACCTCTATCTTGAGCAATCTTTATTGCTCTTACTGTGATATATACGGTCACTCTTTTGATAATTGCTATGCTAGGAGACTAATTACACCTGTCTATAGTTCTCCTATTTATCAGAACTTTAACTATTCTATAAGGAGCTGGAATAATTATGTACTTCAAAGACAACCTGACAAAAACTCTAATTATAGGAAGAGAAAGACCAAACCTAAAAGAACATTTCGTAGAAGGATTCCTAAGCATTTTCCTAAACTAAATGCTCAAGTCTTTCATAAAATTCAAAATCATGCGCAAAACATTTTTCAGCAAAAATATAATGCTCGCAAATTTTATCAATTGAGAGCTAATAAGCGCAAAATGAAAACTAGAGCAATTTGGGTTAGAAAAGATGATCTATTACCTCAGATGAAGTGTAACATAGTTATTACTGCTTTAAAAGCTGAACACACATCATCTGGTTGGTATTTAGACTCTGGATGTTCTAAGCACTTGACTGGGGATGAAACTAAACTTTTAAACAAAACTAGCTTTGCTAGAGGAAAAGTCATTTTTGGTGATGGAGTTTCATCTCAAATCATAGGCAAAGGAACTCTCCAAGAAGATGGACTTCCTGTTCTTGAAAATATCCTTCTAGTTAAAGGTCTTAAGGCAAATCTACTTAGTATTTCGTAATTTTGTGACTCAGATCATACTGTTACCTTTTCAAAGAACAATTGCAAAATTTTAAATGAGAAAGGTGAATGCATAATTACAGGATTCAGAACTCCTGACAATTGCTATACTGTCATGAATAATTCTGAAATCTGTAATGTTGCCAGAATGGATGACAACGAGATATGGCATAACAGAATGGGTCATATAAATTACGATAACCTTAGTAGACTGACCTCTCAAGAAATAGTTAGAGGAGTTCCTAAAATCAAACCCATTCCTAACATTGTCTGTGGTTCCTGTCAGGAAGGTAAAATTGTTAAGGCACCTCATAAGAAAGTTAATGATATTCTTACCTCTAATCCCTTGGAGCTCATCCATATGGACCTAATGGGTCCCTCCCAAACTGTTAGTCTTTGTGGACACAGTTATATTTTAGTTATGGTTGATGACCTCACCAGATTTACTTGGGTAGCCTTTTTAAAACAAAAGTCTGACACTTTTCAAACTTTCTTAAAAATACTTCTTCGGATTGAAAATGAAAAGGACACTCAAGTAAATATAATTCGTAGTGATAGAGGTGGTGAATTCAAAGACACTGGTATTATTGAATACTGTGACTATAATGGTTACAAACATGAATTCAGTGCTCCTAAGACTCCTCAACAAAATGGAATTGCTGAGAGAAAGAACCGTACCCTTCAAGAGATGGCACGTGTTATGTTACATGCCAAGAATTCGCCTAAGTACTTTTGGGTAGAATCTATTCGTACTGTCTGTCACATAATAAATAGGGTCTATCTTAGAAAGAATTCCAAACAAACCCCTTATGAACTTTGGTACAAGAAAAATCCCAATCTTAAGTACCTTAGAACTTTTGGTAGTACTTGTTATGTATGCAAAGATAGGGAACACTTGTCTAAATTTGAGAGTAGGGGAGATAAAGCTATATTTTTAGGATACTCACCTAATAATAGAGCCTATCGAGTGTATAATCTTCGCACTAAAACCTTGATGGAATCTATAAATGTAATTGTGAGTGACACTAATGTAGAGAGTAAGACTGGTGAATCAACTATTGAAGAAGAGTCTACAAACATTTTAGAAAATAACTCTCCTGAAATAGATGATTCATTACCAATTGAGACACCTGAAGTACCTAACTGGGTTTCTAAAGATCATCCCATAAATAACATAGTTGGTAACCCTAGTGAGCCAGCGCGTACAAGATTCCAACTAAGAAACTTTGCACATTATGCATGTTTTGTTTACCTAGTGGAACCAAAGAATGTAAATGAGGCATTGAATAACTCTCACTGGATTTCTGCTATGCAGGAAGAACTTCTTCAATTTGTCATTCATGATGTTTGGTATCTTGTTCCCCGTCCTGATCACAAAAAGGTTATTGGCACACGTTGGATTTTTAAAAATAAGTATGATGAAAATGGGATAATCATTAGAAATAAAGCTAGATTAGTTGCTCAAGGATACTCTCAAATTGAGGGAATAGATTTTAATGAGACCTTTGCTCCTGCTACTCGGTTAGAATCTGTTCGTCTGCTCTTTGCTATAGCTTGCCACATGCATTTTACACTTTACCAAATGGATGTCAAATCTGCATTCCTTAATGGAATATTGACTGAAGAGACCTATGTAGAACAATCTAAAGGGTTCATTGACCCTCAATATCCTAATCATGTATTTCGTCTCAAAAAGGCTTTGTATGGCCTTAAACAAGCACCCAGAGCTTGGTATGAGCGTCTTTCCAGTTTCCTCTTAGATAAAGGTTTCAAAAGAGGTGAAAATAATCAAACTCTTTTTGTCAAAATTTTTGACAAACACATCATTATTTCTCAAGTTTATGTTGACGATATTATCTTTGGATCAACTTCTCCCTCGGAAGTAAAATCCTTCTCTGAAACATAAGGAATTTCAAATGTCCCTTATGGGGGAGTTACAATTCTTCTTAGGTCTCCAAGTCAAACAAAATTCAGAAGGATTATTTGTATCGCAATCTAAGTACGCTTTAGAGATAGTAAAGAAATTTGGCCTCGAGAGTGCTAAAGATGCTAAAACACCCATGAGTACTACGTTAAAACTATCTAAAGCTGAAAATGGAAAATCCGTAGATCCTACTCTATATCGTAGTATGATAGGAACCTTACTATATCTTACTGCCTCGCGTCCTGATATTATGTATGCTGTGTGTGTATGTGCTCGTTATCAAAATAACCCCAAAGAGAGCCATTTGAATGCTGTTAAACGTATCATTAAATATGTAAAAGACACTCTAAATCTAGGACTTTGGTACACTAATGACACACCAAGCACTATAATTGGGTACACTGATGCTGACTGGGCTGGGTGTACTGATGATAGTAAAAGCACATCAGGAGCATGTTATTATATAGGTAATAACTTAGTAGGATGGAGTAGTAATAAACAAAACTGCACATCACTCTCGACAGCCGAATCTGAATACATAGCCGCTGGCAGCTGTTGTGCTCAATTACTGTGGCTTAAACAAATGCTAAGTGATTATGGTATTCAAGAAAACCAATTGCATCTCTATTGTGATAATCAAAGTGCGATTAATATTTCTAAAAACCCTGTTCAACACTCGCGAACAAAGCACATAAAAATTAGACATCACTTTATACGCGAATTGGTTGAAACTAAGGAATTAGAAATCAATTATCTTCCTGCTGATTTGCAACTCGCAGATATGTTCACCAAACCTCTTAATTATAATAGATTCATTTCCTTGCATAAATCTATTGGTATGGTTTGTGCTGAGTAATACCTTTGCTGATTATCCAAGTTTTTCCCTTTGTCCATTTGAGACAAAATGGGGGAGAAATTTGAGTCGTTATGAATATTTGTATCTATGCTAAACTGCTTGATCTTAGTGATTCATTGCAGGTTTTTGTACAGTTTTTCTCAACTGATGTAATAGGGTATTCAATTGTTAATAGTTGAGTTATGTACTTTTGTTTTCTAGGATTTGGTTAGATAGAATCTTTATAAGAATAGGTTTTTCTTATCTTTTTATTGCCCTAAGAGTCCTCGTTGACTCAAAGGAGATTTTGTCTCATATTTCCAAAGGGGGAGATTTAAGCCCTTATACTCTTGACTCACTTGAGTCTATATTGTATAAGTGCTCATCTAGTTTGGAAATTGTGACAAAATTATGTCCATCCTAGAAACCAAAGAACCTCAGAGCTTGCATTTCTATTTCATCTTTGTTTGAAGGGATCTAGACCTAATTACCAACACTCACACACAGTAGAATGTATCATTTACATGTCATATTGCATATTAGTGTGTGTACATATATTGAGTGTGTTTTAAATCCCCAATATTGTTTTTTAAATATTTTTTGGGATTTTTTTAAACATTTTAAAAATAAGGTTTTATTAATAAAACTTGGTTTTAAAAGGTTATGGGGTAAATCTGCTATTTTAAAATATTGGTTTTATTGCCTAATGTTGGTTTGGGTAGAAACCAAAAGTGACAGAGACTTCAGGATTTTCTTTGTAATTATCTTGGACGCGCATTTTATCTCGTGTTATTGGCCTACATTTGTTGCTCTCTGATTGGTGGGAAGTGTGTTTCTTTATAGAGGGTAAAACAACGCCTGTTTTCAACCCTTGGATCATTTGTGATCAACGATCTGCATGCGCCCTTTTATAATCCCTGTGAATTCCTATTCAACCAATCAGGTGAGTTTTAATCACCGCTTATCGTATTCCCTTGGATCTAAGTCAATCCATCTTGACTCAATCTGGACCCTTGATTTTGGCCCTCCTTCTCGAACCTTCTCAGCCTCCTATAAAAGGAGCCCCTTACTCAGCTTTCTGAGACTTTTTCCATTTTCGTCATTTGAGAGAAAAGAAGAGAGAGTAGAGAGAAGAGAGAGAGAAGAGAGAATCCAGAAGAGAGAGAAAGAGTTATAAACCCTAACCCTAAATCGTCTACACAGTTCAAACCAAATACAAACCTTTAAACCTCTATACTTTACCAAACACAACCTTGAGTGTTTGAGTGTTTTGAGAGATGATTTGAGAGTTGGTTTGTTGCTGTAACCTCTTCTTCTTTGGATCTTGTTTCCAACTTAATCATTTTCTTAGCTCTGTTGTTCTTGTATATAGAAATTTTCAGATCTGAGTTTTTCATGATATATTACACTTAGGTTGCATGTTTATTTCTCAGCTTGAGAAATATTTTGTTGATTTGTTTTCTGTAAATGTTATTAACTTTGAAATCAACAAAAATGTTTTCTGTTTTTAGTTCTCTTAAAACTAAACCGTTCACCTAGTTTGGAATCACACTTGGAGGTTTTCAATCTCGAAAAACTTTTCAAAACTCTGAGATTGATTAAGATCTTGACTGTCTTCTAAGCAAAATATCCGTGGATTCTGGGATTGATTAAAAGGTCAAAAAGGTTCAAAGTTTTGTGAGAAAAAAGAAAAAGAAAATCACTGCATATAGCCTTATATGTAATTTGCTAGGACTGTTTGTACTTAATAAGTGTGAGTGTGTGCATGCATGTGTTAGAGAGCACCTTCACAAACACTTTCACGCTACAACACGAAAAGTGTTGGTAATAAGATCTTGAGAAAAAGAGTCGACGTAAAGAGCTTGAAAAAATTGGAGTTAACAAACTAAGAGGACAACATCAACAATAAGAACTGCAGAGAAGTTATAAGGACACCAGAGGGCACATTCCTAAACTTATATAGGTCTGAGTTGTATGCATGTTTGTTATATAGTTTGTAACTGTCAAATTTGTTTATAGTGGATTTTTGTTTTACTCCGTAGAGGGAGTCGTGGATGTTTTCTCAATTGGTGAGGTTTTACCACGTAAAAATCTTGTACTTAATCTTCCTACATCTTCTCATCTCATTCTTGGTTGTGCTGGGTTTTAAAGTTTGTTTAAAACTATTTTATAAACCTGTTAGTAAAATCTTGAATAGATCTCGTACATACTGTTTTGTTAAACACATCTTGTGTTCAAATAATTTTGGTTTTTCAAGAAAAGAGTTTCCTCAAAAAACAGATCGGAGTTACTTAAATAGTTTATTTTAATAAACGACTTTAGTAACAGAATTTCAGGGCTCCGCCGACCTAAAGGAAGCTACGGTACCTTTGTTTGGCTTCTCTGGAAAGGTGACTATGCCCTTGGGGAAGATCGTGCTACCAGTAAGGACAAGAAGTGTTTTTAAAATGATCGAGTTTCTGGTGGTCGACATTAAATCGCCATACCAGGCTATCCTCGGCCGAGGATGGATACATGCAATGAAGGCAGTTTCCTCAACCTACCACCAGAAGCTCAAGTATGTGACCAAGCGAGGAGTAATGGAGATCCGTGACGTTCAAGCGATGGCAAGAAGATGCTTCATAGTGGCCATCCGCCCAAAACCATAAAAGAAGGCCGACCAGCCCAGCAAAAAAAGGTCTGATACCTTCGAAATAGCAATTAAAGTATGGAAGACCCGAAGTAGAGGAGACCAGGCTCCTCCCCTCCGAACGAGTCGTCGAGAACCTGGAGGAAGTCGCAGCAGGAGATAGCGACGACAACAGGATCTTCTTGATTGGAGCTTCTCTCACAAATCAGAAGAAGAAGGAATTGACGACCCTGCTAAGGAACAGTATAGACGTCTTTGCATGGGAGCCAGACGAACTGCCTGGAATTAATCCTAGTATGGTCTATTATCAGCTGCACGTCGATCCCACCTTCAAACTAATCCCGTAGAAGGCTCGACAAACTGCACCCGAGAAGGCAAAAGCCGTGGAAAAAGACGTGGAAAAACTGCTGGATGCAGGATCCATAAGGGAGGTACAATTCCCCAAATCGTTTTCCAACCCAGTGGTAGTTCCAAAAATCAATGGGAGGTGGAGAGTTTGCATCGACTTCACTCACCTCAACAGAGCATGCCCTAAAGACAGTTTCCCCCTCCCAAAAATTGATCAACTGGTAGACACCACTGCAGCTCATGAGAGGATGAGTTTTCTGAACGCATACTCAGGGTATCATCAGATCCCTCTGTATACCCTAGATCATGACAAAACAACATTCATCACCACGGTTAGGTTATACTGCTACAAGGTCATGCCCTTCGGGCTTAAAAATGCAGGGGCAACCTACCAGCGGCTGGTTACCAAGATGTTCAAGAAACAAATGGGAAACACCATGGAGGTCTAAATCGATGATATGCTCGTTAAAAGTAAGAAGAAAGAAGACCACCTCTCAGACCTATCAAACACCTTTGAAATCCTCAGGAAGTACCGAATGAAACTTAACGCGAGCAAGTGTTCCTTCGGTGTCCAGTCAGGAAAATTTCTTAGGTACTTGGTCAGTAAGAGAGGCATCGAGGCTAACCCAGACCAGATCGATGCAATAAATAGGGTACAACCTCCTCGCACAATCCAAGACGTACAAAAGCTCATCGGTATGCTCGCTGCCTTAAATCTCTTTATCTCTAAGTCCTCCGAGAGGTACAAGCCTTTCTTCCAGCTTCTAAAGGGAAACAAAACGGTATAATGGAACCAAGATTGCTCGCAGGCATTGGATGAGCTCAAGGCTTACCTCAGTTCCCCACCACTGCTCGTCATACTACAGGAAACAAATTCCTTGTACTTGTACCTCTCCGTTTCCAACCACACTGTCAGTTCTGCATTAATGTACGAAGTTGCAGGAATCTAGCACCCCATTTATTACGCGAGCAAGACCCTACTAGACGCCGAGAAGAGGTACCTACCATTGGAAAAGCTCTCATTTGCACTAGTAGTGGCTTCGAGGAAGCTGAAGCACTATTTCGAAGCCCACACTATAATCGTCCTTACATCGCACCCCCTTAAAGCAATCCTGAGGAAGGCGGACTTGTCGGGCAGATTGTCTAAATGGTCAGTCGAGCTCGGACGACTTGACATCCAATTTCAACCAAGAAATGCAATCAAGGGGTAGGTCCTTGCTGACTTCATAGCTGAATTCACAGGCGAGCAACCTTCTAACCAACCTCAACCAACAAGACACAAGGGGAACGACGCGACGGAGGAAACCTGTAAGTTGTTCGTTGATGGAGCCTCCAACTCAAAGGGGGCAGGAGTAGGCATTATCCTCATTACTCCAGAGGATACAATCCTTGAACAAGGAATCAGGCTTGGATTTGCAGCCTCCAACAACGAAGCAGAATACGAAGCCTTAATAGTCGGCCTCCAGAAGGCGCACACTTTGGGAGCAAAACATTTACAGGTGTTCGGCGATTCTCAATTAGTCTCCAATCAGATAAGTGGAGACTACAATGCAAAAGATAAAAGAATGACAGCTTACCTCGCCTTAGTAAAAGACTAATGGGTAGCTTCGAAGAGATCAATGTCCAGTAATTTCTCTGAGGATAAAATTGCCATGCAGACGCCTTAGCAGCCCTAAGTTCAGCAGTCGATTCCGACCTAAAAAGAACAATCTCCATAGATTTCCTTGCTCATCCGAGCATTAACCGTAGTAGCAAGCCGCTAGGCGTGGAGCAGATGCTCCAAGTGGAGTCAGTAGCACCCAGCTGGATGGACCCTTTAAGAAACTATTTGAAGGATGGCACGCTCTCAAACGATAAAAAGATTGCCCACCAGATAAGAGTCAAAGCTGCCCGCTTTCACTTATCACCAGAGGGAAAGCTATATAAGAGATATTTTTTCGGTCCATACCTTCAATGCGTTCACCCAAGGAATGTCGAGCAAGTCCTACATGAGCTTCACGAAGGAATCTATGGAAGCCATATTGAAGGAAGGTCCCTGGCTTTCCGAGTAATGAAGGAAGGCTATTAGTGGCCATATATGCAAAAGGACTCTGCGATGTATGTTCGCAAGTTCCTGAAATGCCAACTTCACGCTCCTATGGTCCACCAACCTGCTAGCGACCTAAAATCACTGTCCAGCCCATGTCCATTCGCCCAATGGGGAATGGACATCGTAGGACCACTTCCTACCGCCACCGGCAATTCCAAATATCTGTTAGTCGCAAATGACTACTTAACCAAATGGATCGAGGTGGAACCCCCAGCGAACATCCGGGATGCAGATATGATGAGATTCATATGGAGAAATATAATCACCCATTTTGGAATCCCCATAACCATCATCACTGACAATGGAACGCAGTTCGAGAGAGGCTCCTTTTAGAGTTTCTACGACGAGCATGGAATCAGACACCATTTTAGCCCGGTGGCTTATCCTCAGAGCAATGGCCAAGTCGAGGCTTCTAACAAGACAGTGATTGACGGATTAAAGAAACGATTAGAGCGAGCCAAAGGCGCATGGATAAATGAATTACCACACATTCTATGGGCCTACCGAACCGCTCCACGACGAGCAACGGGGGAAACCCCATTTTCGCTGACATATGGAATAGAAGCAGTCATCCCATTAAAAGCAGGCTTGCCAACAATGAGGTCCAGCCTTGTCAATCGAGGCCATAATAATGCAACATTGCTCGCTGAGCTCAACTTAGCCGATGAGCGCCGAGAGCTAGCCCTAGTAAAACTAGCGAGCTATCAGCAACAGCTCGTAAGGCATTATAACAAGAAGGTCAACCCAAGGGCATTCCAAGTTGGGGACTATGTCCTGAGGAAAGTCCTAGGCAGCGCAGTAAAACCATCAGACGATAAGTTAGGGACAAACTGGGAAGGACCATTCAAGATAACTAGAGATGATCTGCAGGGAGCCTATCACTTGGAAACGATGGAAGGCAAAGAGATACCCCGAGCGTGGAATGCAACCAACCTTAAGAAATTCGATTTCTAGATTTTCCCTTTGATCTTTAAATTATAAAACCTGAAGTTCATTTCCTTATCATTAATGAAAAGTTGTTTGGCAATTACATTCTACGAAGTATCAGTTAATTAATTTGCATTTTACGAGGTGTCAATGTAAAAACTTTATAACCCACACACCCTTTCCAAGTAGCAGGCACACTGATCATTACACTATAGCAGGAAAATGACCCTCCTCAGGTTTTCATTATGAAGAATGAAAGACCTCATAAGCATTGCCCTTGGCAATACATGAAGCCCTACATGAGGTCCTTAGGAAATATGACCAAGTCAGGATTGTCACCAAATAATGTTTGGTTGAATAAAATCCTGATCGGATAGAATATCCAACACATAAGGGAGTGTGTCCTCGTCAATTTCCACACTTAGGCCTAAGGGAGTGTGACGACACAACCTAAAAGGTAAAGTGAGGCAGAATGGCATGCTGGACTGGGAGGACACTTACTTGATAATGCAAACATACAAATCTAGTCAACCAAGATAGGCTCAAGATTAATGAAAAGAAATGTGGAAAATATAAGACACTTGTTTAGTCGACAAATTTGCCCAAAGCATAAATTTTATATTAATTCATCACATTTACAACAAACACAATACATGTTTAGTCGACGAGCTCGCCTAAAACATCGAGATTACATCACTTCAATACAAAATGTACAGAGTTACTACTGGTAAAATCTTAGTGAGGGTTAGGCCTCCGAGCATGATAATCAGCCACCTGAGCTCTTCGACCATCATTGGGAGGGGGAACTAACTCTTTCTCGACTTCGTTAACATTTGACTCCAATAGCTGTCGAGGGATGGCATCAGTGGGTATCCACTGATCATCTCTCCGGAAGGGGTTAGGCATCCGAGTGGAAGGATATATTTCATGGCGATACCAGAGCATTGAGTTCCTTAGAACTTGCATCTCCCTCAAGGCACTCAACCACCCCCTGACGAAGGTGATCTCCTCAAACTCTGTCAGCCTCGTTGGAGCATCTAACCAACCCTGGTCGTAACCGTCGGCCCATACTCATCGAGGTCCTTTTTTAAACAGGTACCGCAACCGAGTAACGTCCCTTTGAAGCCCGGCAGCAATCATGTATGCTCGTCGGATATCATTAGAGAGCTCTTACATTTCCCTAGCTGGCCCCTTAGCACTTGTACTAGCTCGTGGAACAGTTGACGGGGTAGAACCTTGCAGCACCGGAGGAACATTGCTTAATCTTGCTCCAGCTCGTGAAGAGGAAGAACCTCGTAATACCCCAGGAACGGTGCTCGGTGCATATTCCCTGAGTCGTGAGACTTCCCTCCTCAAAGCATCATTCTACCGCTGAAGAGTCTCCCCGACCTAATTGATCTCAGTGGCATCCAGGAGCCTTGCTCTCAATGTATCCACCTCCTCTTAGACTGAAGCACCAACTTTTTCCATCTCTTGAAGCCTGTCCTTCAACTTGGCTACAAGCTCAGACTTATTCTCATACTTCTGATTCCTTAATCTAAGAGATTTACAAAGCCTGACAAAGGCTTGGCGAACCTGAGGACTTGCATTGGGACCAAGGGTCCTGCCCAATTGAGATGTGGCAGGAATATACTATTCTATATCAATCGACTACAAGACATAAAAGATCAAGGAAAGACAAAATCATTCAGCACACAAAGGGAATGAAAAACCATTTCATTTCATTAATAAGGGTCAAAGTACATCGAGCAGCAAAAAGGAAAATTACAAGCAAAAATACAAAAGTAATCCTAGAAGTAAATTAACTAGCAACCTCAGGCTGCTCAGAGGTAGTTGGCTGCTTCCCCTTATCAGCAGTAGTAGAGGCATCCCCCCTGCAGGGATAACCTCAGTCGCCTGGCAGGGCGAGCATCGGTAGGAATTGTCTGAGAGGCAGAATCAATGCCTTCAATGGTTGGGGCAGGGGCTTCTTCATCTATAGTTGGATTCGGGCCCGGCCGTGATCATCGAAAAAAGGAGAGTCATCATCGACACCAGCATCTAAGAAGGCCTTGTTCCAGCCCTTCTTGAAGTTCAGACGGCTGATGTAGCCTATCGGAACGTCGGCGTCCTCATATACAGCATCCCACCCGGAGTTATATGAATTCTCCTTGATGGTGGCTGCCTGGGACTCCTTATCCTTCAGTTGCTCGGCCACTACCTTGTTCTCCTCTACGACGACCAACTTACTCGAGCAAACCAGATCATAGGCCTGCCTCAGCTCGATCAACTCTTTAACCGTCGCATCCCACTCTCGGTTGGAATTGATGAGGGCCAGGTCAGAAGAAGCTCGGGCAGCATCAGCAGTCTTTAGATCAGCCTCCAGTTGAGTGCCCCTCACTTTCAAGGCAGCACTCTGCTGCTCCATCTTGCTATTCCTGCTCATCAGCTCGTGCCGAGAGCGGTAGAGCACGGCGAAGTCAGTCACAAACTATAAAAACAAAGAAGACATCAAGAAAAGGAAATAGCTAACGCTTAATAAAGCATTGGAGAAAAGAAAAGGTCTTACCAAATCTAGGCTCTGGCTAGCCTGTAGGGCCAATTGATCAGACCCCAGAGCCCTTTGGTGATCAGTAGGAAGAACTGCCCTCTCGAGCAGCGCGGGGGCCAATTGAGGAGAAATGGCAACTGAAGCCCTCTCGGGCAATGCGGACATCGGGACTAAGGCCTACCCAGCCTTCATCCTCGACTCCATCTTTCTCCTCTCCTCCTCTCTCTCTTTCTACATACTCCTCTTCTCCTCCATCCTTTTCTTTTCCTCCACCTTCTTTCTTTCCTTTTCCTTTTTTTTCTCTCTCTCTCATTTGTTCTTCTTCTTTCCTCTTCTTCTCCTGCTCCTGAGCAGAAGACCGAGAGCCAGTAGCTACAGCCCCAGAGCTGGACTTCTGCTTCTTCGACCTTTGAGCGAGGAGCACATGATAATCATCATCATCGTCCCGAATTAAATTTTTCCTTAGAGGAACTATATCTCCACTTGAACTGCTGGACGTTCTCGAAGATCCTCGGGCTTCAGAAGCCTCTTCTGAGTTAGAAAAACTATCACCACTGGAGATCTCCTCACCAAAATTACCTTCAGAATCGCCTACAATGTCACTCTCAGAACTGCTCTCCTCCTCGTCCAACTGGATAGGATCAACAGTAGTCTCTTCAGAGGCGTTAAATTCAGGGATACTGTCTACCGGCCTCGCTATAAAGTTGAAACCGACGTTTTTATACTCGAGAAAGAAAGCAACAGACCGAGGATGCTCGTCGTCGGCTAAAGGCTCCCTGATATTCCAAGCCTTGATAAACTCAGAAAGACGAACCTCGCTGAGAGCAGGTTCCAAGTTCTTCGACCTCGCTGAAGAAAAAATAGAAAAAGTCAGAAAGATCACCAATCAGTAAGAAAATTGAAGGAATAGAGCAAAGTCTACCTATGTATTCTTCCCCTTAAAAGGGAACAGAGAACCTATCAGACCTCGACCCTTCAGACTGGGGAGAAAACTGCCAATTTTTAGCAAGAAATCCCTCCTGCCAATAGTCCTTATGGGAATCAGGTAGAAGCCTAATACTCCAATAATATACAGGAATCATAGATGGTCCATTCTTAGCATCACTGACGTGCAAATAAAATATGAGATAACCACCAAATATTTTAGAAAACGGATGTCAAATTAAATTTTCAAGTCAAAAGAAAAGAATTTAGACAATCCAACTTAAAAGAAGGTGGGTATAAATAAAGACAGACCTAAGAACAATGATACTATACCATAAAATAACCGAATAAGCTGTCAGTTAAAAGACCAATACAACAATTATCATAATATAAATATAAGCAAGTACAAGACTTGGGCAACACGCCTGAATGTTCAGTATGATCATAACTAGAATATAGAAGAAATAGATGCGTCTATAACAAGAATCCTACAACATCCGCAATAATGCTGTAGCTCCCAAACACTAAAAAGGAAGGATCATATCAGGCGCCCTTGCGACGGAGCACCTGAGCAAAAGAAAGAGCCACACAAGAAAGAGAAATATAAACCGGTCAGGGCCCGGTTTGATATGATATACGTGCGAATAAGATGCATAACATTTATATATGCTAAACATCATAAACAAGATGGATTTGCTCTTCAATAATAATCATCCTCACCTCTCAACTAAAATACACATCCCAAAGTCGCACTAAATCATTATGAATTAGACTTCATGTTTAATTAAGAGAAATAGCTAAATTCCATAGTCATGTTTAACTTACAATAATGATTATACATTAATGCAAGAGGATATAACTTATTTTCAACTTAATAAGATTTCCTTTTCAGTTTTACACAATTTAATTGCACAATTCCTTTTCTCTTTAGCAAACATATTCAAAGTAATTTATCTCACAAAATGCTTTAACATCAATACAAATTCCACTTTACTAAGAATAGTTATAACCACATCATATAACGATTCTAAGACCATCCTTATGGGTACCCCCACTGGATGCGCCCCTAAATAACTATCATCTTCCAGGGCCTATCACCAAGACAACCTGGGCATCATACATCGCGTGACGTCGGGAAGCGGCCACATACCTTCAACAGTGAGTCATAACCACACCCGAAATTACCTCACTTCGAACAACAATCACACAATATAATAACCAGTCCTATGGCCGATGACTATATTCACCCTGCATTCACTAGTTAGGGGACTTCACCTCATGCACGTAACTTCCCTTATGATAGCGATTTAGAGAGGTGTGCATATGCAGATTATCATTTACAATTTATTCCCATTTAAAACATTCGCGCTTTACATTCTCAAAATCATATATTCTTAACAACATGTGCCACTATAATATATGTATTTCTTATTAGTAAAGTCGTATGTTTTTAACCACAAATGCTACAGGGTAAAACTAACCTCACACTAGTCTCCAAGAGTTCAAAACACTGATATAGGCCTCCAATGATAAATTTTCCTCAATACTAGTCTCCAAGAATCCTAAACCATGCCATCCTACTTCCCTTAGTTCTAGTCTAGTTTCCAAGATGAAAACGACACTAACTTCTATTGAATAATCCCTAGAATATGCCCCATTATCCCCACACCAATCTATGGTAATAGTTCCCCCTAATATAGACCCATAATACTCTTAATTACTTCCAAAGATAAGGTTCCTAAGCCTTAAACCTAAAATAAAACGACTAGAAACCAAGATATAAAACTATCCTAAAACAACAGGGTTTTCGAATCGATTCTCCTAGGGCCGAATCGATTCGCCCCTGGTAGTGAATCGATTCGCCCAAAAGAGAATCGGTTCGGCTGAGAAAACTATCTTCCTGTCTCAGCCCGAATCGATTCGGCATTAACTTGAATCGACTCGGTTTCCCAGACCTGTATCTCCCATCTTTAGCGAATCGATTCGTAAGGGGGCGAATCGATTCTCCCTGGACGAAATGCCTAGTTATGGATATGGGTTGTATGAACCCTAAAATCCCCAAAACTCAATTCTTCAACTTCCTTCAACCTCAACAACTAATAATTCCACCAAATCATTCCTGCACAACTACTAACTAGTAAATTCATCTAAATCCTATTTAAATCAAAGATTATGGGTTTAAACCCCAAAAACCCCAAAACCCAAAAATGGTTTAAATCTCAAAAGCATAACTATATATACAATTTATTCACACTAAATCATACATTTGCAAGTAAGAAACTTGCCTCAAGTTGGTAGTCTCGGATTCTCTTCCCGAAGCAACGATCCCAAGCTCCAACTCTCCAATTCTCTATTTTCTCTCCATTTTCTCCCAAGCGCTCTCTCTCTCTCTCTCTCTCTCTCTCTCTCTCTCTCTAACTCTCTTAGGTTTAGAAACCTAAAATGAGAAATAAATGAGTTTACAAGACTAATATACCCAATTGCATTAAGTCTACTCGTTTAAATGTTACTACACAATTAAAATGACTCGTAATAACATAATTAAATTATAACTTGTCAAAAACGTCCCGAAACTCAAAATACAATTAGGCCCTTATTTTGACTATCTCAACCATTTTTGGACTAACCGTACCCTCAAAATTGGCATCCGGAATATCATAAAATATTTTATGTTCCAACGCCATATTAAACTATTTATAATGATCCAATTGGAATATAATTCATAACCATCGCTTAAAACACAACGACGCAATAAAACACAATATGATGCTATTTACATTCACATAACAGTAAATATGCAAAACTTGGTAAATATTATCTCTTAATTCACTTAAAATAATATTTACTTCAACTTTCTTTAGTTTATAAAATTTACACACCAGGCAATTTAATATAAAATAATCACTCAAAAGTAAAGGGTATTACATACTCCCCCCCTTATAAGGGAATTTTACCCTCAAAATTCAGGCGTACCATATAATAAGATCAAGGGGTACTTCTCTCAAATATCCTCCTCTCATCCCAAGTAAATTCCTTAGCATTGTGGTGGCCTCATTGGACTTGGACTAAGATTACCACTTCCGATCTTGGTCTATACTCTCCATGATCTAAAATAGTAACTGGTCGTTCATCACGTGAACTATCAGCCTACCTTTACAACAATGAAAGAAAATACCTACATAACACGGCACAAGTTGCCTTTCCTCCTGAATTACGTTATAACCTTCCTCGGGGATACCCGCACCAAAACTTGATCCCCTACCTCCAATACTACATAACTTCTATTCGCATCGGCATATCCCTTCAAAGTATGCGGTTCAAATGAGATCAATCATCAAAGAAGTATTCTTGGACCATTCCAGGCTCAAGAGTTTATTATTTACTATTTCTAACTGACGAGCAGGCGAACTACGCAGCCGAATAAACAAAGCCACATACGGTGCCATACCTATAGTGAAACGGTATGAGTTATTATATGCAAATTAGACCCATACAGGATACTTCCCCATCCTTCCTTAAAGTTAATTACGCTCTTCCGAAGTATGCCTCCCAGCATTTGGTTAACTTTCTTCGTTTGTTCATCCATTTGCTAGTGCTAGGGTGTACTCGACTTCAATTTGGTTTCCCATTACTTCCTGGAAACTTAACCAAAAATTGATATAAAAGCCTAATATCGGTTCACACTATATTGATAGGCACCTCATAAAGTTTCATAACTCCACAATAAAGAGCTGGGTGTAACCGACCGTAAATAGTCTGTCCATATTGTCAAGGAGTGTGGCAATTTGGTCAAATGATCGACAATTACCCAAATAGGATCATGACCGTTGCAATGCCGATAATTCAGTGAGAATATCCATGGATATACCCTTCCTCATCTATACCGGCACTCTAACGGTTACAACAATCTCTTTAATCATTGGTGATCTATATTCACCAAGTGACAAGTGGCGTATTGGGAGACAAACTCAGAAATGTCCCTTCCTTGTGTTTCCACTACTCTCATTACACTTGTAGGTGTAATGGTCAACACTAACATAAATGCTCTTGCCAAAGTGTCTTTCTGGTTAAGCTCGCTCTACTTATTTTTTCATGCCTTCGCTAGTCTCCCCCATGGGTTTTCTACCTGGCTTATCCGCTACCTCATTTTCATTTTCCTGGGTGAGAATCAACCTCGTATAGATAGTCCTTTATGGACACTAACCACCGACTCTATCGCCCCAACGAATACTATAACGACTTGTGGTCCGTAAAAAGACTAAATTCGTATACAAGAGGTAGTGCCTCCACATATTTAAGGTGAACACTACCGCGACGAACTCTAACTCATGCGTGGGATAATACTTCTCGCGGGGCTTAAGCTTGTGAGACGCATAAGCAATGGCCCCATGATCTAGTATTAACGCACCTCCCAATCCTAGTAGAGATGCGTCCATTGAGACCAAACAGTCCACTCTCGATCTTGACAATGCGAGTGCAGGAGTAAAAGTCAACTCATCCTTTAAATCACCAAAAACTAGGTTACCGAAGTAACACTCTTTCTAGATATGGGCCTCATATTCTTTTCGACCTGGTGTCCCAAATTACTCGAGATTCCATACTCCTTATTCCTGGGGACCCAATCCTTTTTAAAGTTAACCCACCAACCATTTCGTGGTTAACTCGCTACAACCTCCCTAAAATAGTGTCACATGCCCCACGACCTTACTTCCTAATAATCCTAAGGTCGATGTGTTTCTTACTAATGATGAATAAGTACGATACGAACTATATCCCTAGTGCCCAAGACCTTTCTCAATATCCGACATTTGCTCGGTTTCATGCGTGGGATGTCTCGCAAGGCAAAATCCAAACAAGGAACCGTCCCGTTACACTATTACCTCGCATTGTCAGTCATCAAAATATAACGGCCCAAGGCACACAAGCGGGACCGTTAAAAATCCTATCTCTTAACCCTACTAATGCGTTTCCACCTCTATGTCCTCCCGCTGAGACGAAAAAGAAAATCTAACTAATTAGGGCGCCTACTTTCTACACGTATTACAAACTCCCTACCGAAACTATATTTCCCATATATTTGTCTTCATATCAAGGCCCGGCCATAAGTCTCTACCCGACTTCCTTTTCCTTGTCTCGCCCACATATATCTAGTGAGACAAACATTCCTAGTGCTTTTGCACCGCACATATACTTTTAACCCTTAATCAATCACGTGACTCTCGGCCAATTTCACCAAAACCAACATCCTAACATAAAGTAACATCTCTCCACTCCCAACGTCGTCAAGGTTCATGCGTGGAGTGTCTCGCAAGTGAAATCCAAACAAGGAACCCCTCCGATGCACTACTACTTAACCTTGTCGGTTGTGGAGATAAGTCAACATAAAACATGTAAAATAAAGAAATTTCTTACCTATTTTAGACCATCTCTATAAAGTCTCAACCCGTATCCAGGTGAGATATTATAGAATAACTAGTTCCACCCTAGAACGCATATACGATAGCCTTGCAATCATTAGCCTGCTATCACTTCGACCAATTAAAAATATTTATACTCGTATAACACATACAAAACGAGTAAGACAAACTATATATAACTTTAAAATATCAACACTCGCTTTCACAATGAATGAAAGAAAATAAAACCTCGCTATCGCGAAAAACATATAGATATACCCTTTATAATATAACTAATACCGCCACCAATCTAAAATTACGCACCCCCATCTAAGGTTAATAAAATAATACTCCATCTTGCCATACAGAATGCACCACCCTCCACCGAGGTGGAATTCATGACAACATTCTTGCCAGTTACCCTGGCCGCTTCAAATAGCTCCCAGATACCGTACCTTTGTCCTATCTGTAACAAAAACTACCTTAATCAACGCCCCATCTCGGCACCCTATTTTGTCCTTTAACTCCTACCGGACAAATAAAAGAGTGTGGTTTTTACATCCCACAACACAATCATCCCCCCCTCTCTGGCCATCCTGACCATGATAAAGTTTTCAGCATCTCAGGCTCTATATCCTTAATCCTGACAGTCACCCTAGTAGTTCCCTTAACTCCCCCAGTAAAAGAAAACGTGCTACCAGCCTCAACTACTTTATTTCAATGAATTCTCCGGGTGGAAGTCCACCAATGAGGTTTCACGAACACGACTTCTTCCTAAATTTTAGCAACACTTACTAGTGAGCCTATCCTTCTACTGAAGGAACTTTCTTGTTCGTACCTACTTTACTTCAGTGCAAGGTTTCCTTAACCATGTGCCTCTTTATTCACTGTCTCCCTCTGACTGATCCTCGTGTGAATACTTGAAAAAGTTACATTCTTTTCATTTCTAATATATAAAAAGAGCTCGCTGCTAAAACCATCCTTAGGATTCCTCTACGAGCAAAGCATCCTGCTCCTCAAATTATGGTAACAACCCTTTCTACCATTTCAACATTACTCCACTGGGTGAAAAATTTTCCTCAATTTTTCACGCATGGGCATTTCTATACCCCGCTCTAGGACAAAGCTTCTAGGCCTTATACCTCCATGGAATGAAGCTACACTGCCTATGCATGACTTAACTTCAACGTAAGGTCCTTAATTTCAATGTAAGGTCCTTTAAAACATAAATTTAACTTCGCTGGGAAATTTAAATTTAGTATCACTCTCTACTTGTAGCAGTACGGGGGAAACTATAACTACTGTACTTTGTAGTCACTGTAGCCATTTAAGAAAATGCCACGAAGGGAGTGACCTCTAATGCGGTCCTCATCCCCAACTTCAGTTTACAGTTCTAACTAAGCCCCATCTCCTGGTGTCCTCATAACGCCCTTTCCTGGTCTCCCTTCATCACTCAGCCTACGAATCTCGGATGAATGCGCAAAAGATTTACTGAATTCATACATTATGGCGAGAACGAAATCTCATAAGAGGAATCAACAATCCTAATGCAAAGCCTCTATGTCAAATCAAAAGCAATGCTAGAAGCGTAGTATGTTCACATAGATTCCTAAGGACACTAGAACCTGATGCTCCGATACCATCTGCGACACCGCTCTTATTAAAATAAGAGGTGGCCAGCCTGATACTCCAATAATATACAGGAATCATAGATGGTCCATTCTTAGCATCACTGACGTGCAAATAAAATATGAGATAACCACCAAATATTTTAGAAAATGAATGTCAAATTAAATTTTGCAAGTTAAAAGAAAAGAATTTAGACAATACAATTTAAAAGAAGGTGGATATAAATAAAGACAGACCTAAGAACAACGATACTATACCACAAAATAACCGAATAAGTTATCGGTTAACAGACCAATACAATAATTATCATAATATAAATATAAGAAAGTACAAGACTTGGGCAACACGCCTGAATGTTCAGTATGATCATAACTAGAATATACAAGAAATAGATGCGTCTATAACAAGAATCCTACAACATCCGCAATAATGTTGTAGCTCCCAGACACTAAAAAGGAAGGATCATATCAGGCGCCCTTGCGGCGGAGCACCTGAGCAAAAGAAAGAACCACACAAGAAAGAGAAATATAAACGGGTCAGGGCCCGGTTTGATATGATATACGTGCGAATAAGATGCATAACAGTTATGAATGCTAAACATCATAAACAACATGGATTTGATCTTCAATAATAATCATCCTCACCTCTCAACTAAAATACACATCCCAGAGTCGCACTAAATCATTATGAATTAGACTTCCTGTTTAATTAAGAGAAATAACTAAATTCCATAGTCATGTTTAACTTACTATAATGATTATACATTAATGCAAGAGGATATAACTTATTTTCAACTTAATAAGATTTCCTTTTTAGTTTTACACAATTTAATTGCACCGTTCCTTTTCTCTTTAGCAAACATATTCAAAGCAATTTATCTGACAAAATGCTTTAACATCAATACAAATTCCACTTTACTAAGAATAGTTATAACCACATCATATAATGATTCTAAGACCATCCTTACGAGTATCCCCACCGGATGCGCCCCTAAATAACTATCATCTTCCAGGGCCTATCACAAAGACAACCGTGGCATCCTACACCGCGTGACGTCGGGAAGCGGCCATATACCTTCGACAGTGAGTCATAACCACACCCGAAATTACCTCACTTCGAACAATAATCACACAATATAATAACCGGTCCTATGGCCGAGGACTATATTCACCCTGCATTCACTAGCCAGGGGACTTCACCTCATGCGCGTAACTTCCCTTATGATAGCGATTTAGAGAGGTGTGTATATGCAGATTATCATTTACAATTTATTCCCTTATAAAACATTCACTTTTTACATTCTCAAAATCATATATTCTTAACATCATGTGCCACTATAATATATGTATTTCTTATTAGCAAAGTCGTATGTTTTTAACCACAAAAGCTACAGGGTAAAACTAACCTCACACTAGTCTCCAAGAGTTCAAAACGCTGCTATAGGCCTCCAATAATAAATTTTCGTCAATACTAGTCTCCAAGAATCCTAGACCATGTCATCCTACTTCCCTTAGTCCTAGGTTTCTTAGATGAAAAAGACACTAACTTCTGCTGAATAACCCCCGGAATATTCCCCGTTATCCCCACACCAATCTACGGTATTTGTTCCCCTTAATATAGACCCATAATACTCTTAATTACTTCCAAAGAGAAGGTTCCTAAGCCTTAAACCTAAAATAAAAGGACTAGAAACCAAGATATAAAACTATCTTAAAACAACAGGGTTTCCGAATCGATTCGCCTAGGGCCGAATCGATTCGCCCCTGGTAGCGAATCGATTCACCCAAAAGAGAATCGATTCGGCTGTGAAAACTATCTTCCCGTCTTAGCCCGAATCGATTCGGCATTAACCCGAATCGATTCAGTTTCCCAGACCTGTATCCCCCATCTTTAGCGAATTGATTCGCAAGGGTGGATAATCTATTCGCACTGGACGAAATGCCCTGTTATGGCTACGGGTTGTATGAACCCTAAAATCCCCAAAACTCAATTCTTCAACTTCCTTCAACCTCAACAACTAATAATTCCACGAAATCATTCCTGCACAACTACTAACTAGTAAATTCATTAGAAATCCTATTTAAATCAAAGATTAAGGGTTTAAACCCCCAAATCCCCAAAACTCGAAAATGGTTTAAATATCAAAAGAATAACTATATATACAAATTATTTACACTAAATCATACATTTGCAAGTAAGAAACTTGCCTCAAGTTGGTAGTCTTGGATTCTCTTCCCGAAGCAACGATCCCAAGCTCCAACTCTCCAACTCTCCAATTCTCTCTTTTCTCTCCATTTTCTCCCAAGCTCTCTCTCTCTCTCTCTCTCTCTCTCTCTCTCTTAGGTTTAGAAACCTAAAATGAGAAATAAATGAGTTTGCAAGACTAATATACCCAATTGCATTAAGTCTACTCGTTTAAATGTTACTACACAATTAAAATGACTCGTAACAACATAATTAAATTATAACTAGTCAAAATGTCCCGAAACCCAAAATACAATTTGGCCCTTATTTTGACTATCTCAACCATTTTTGGACTAACCGTACCCTTAAAATTGGCATCCGAAATATCATAAAATATTTTACATTCCAACGTCATATTAAACCATTTATAATGATCCAATTGGAACATAAGTCATAACCGTCGCTTAAAACACAACAACGCAATAAACATAATATGATGCTATTTACATTCACATAACAGTAAATATGCAAAACTTGGTAAATATTATCTCTTAATTCACTTAAAATAATATTTACTTCAACTTTCTTTATTTTATAAAATTTACACACCAGGAAATTTAATATAAAACAATCACTCAAAAGTAAGGGGTATTACATTACCCTTCTTGTCCAACCACATGATCCCCTTCATAGGATATACCCGTACTTACACCTGGTTACCAACCTCCAACTCGACGTGTCTACGATCAACGTCAGCATAACTTTTCTGCCTATCCTGAATTATCCAGATACGTCCTCGAATCAGATTAATCTTGGCAGAAGTTTCCTGTATCATCTCGGGTCCCAATAGATTATTTTCCCCCACCTCTATCCAGCAGGCGAGAGAACGACAAGGTCTTATATATAATGCCTCGAACAGTGCCATGCCAATAGTAAATTGGTAAGAGTTATTATATGCAAACTCTACCAATGGAAGGTATCGCTCCCAACCTCCCCTAAAATCTAGGATGCTCATACACAACATGTCCTCTAACATCTGATTCACCCTCTCGGTCTGACCGTCTATCTGTGGGTGATAAGCCGTAATCAACCTCAAGTATGTACCCATGGCCTCCTGAAAACTCTGTCAGAAATGGGATACAAAGATCTTGTCTCTATCATACACAAAATTAATCGGCACCCCGTGCAACTTAAAAATCTCTTAAATTAATAGCTGCGCATACTGCATCGTCTCATAGTCGGTAAGAGCTGGAAATAAATGGGCTACCTTGGTTAGCCGATCCACTTTCACCCAAATGGAATCGTGACCTCGATGCGACGTCCGTAGCCCTATAATAAAATCAATTGAGATGCTTTTCCACTTCACACGAGAATTTATAGTGGATGGATCATCCCTGAAGGCATCTGATGGTCAATTTTCACAAGCTGACAAGTAACACACTTCGAGACAAACTCTACTATATCTCGCTTCATCCCTGGCCACCAGTACTGTCTCCTCATGTCCTGGTACATCTTATCCCCACTAGGATGTACCGTAAATCTCAAACCTTGGGACTTAGTCATTACTATATATCTCAGATCCTCATCCTCTGGAACTATAAGTCTCCCATTAAAACGTATACCCCCCTCTGAGCTAACTGAATAGGACTCTGTACCCTTGGCTAATAACTGACTTACTTGGTCCTGACAGAACTGATCCTCTGCCTATGCTTTCACTACCCTCATCACTATCTCGAGAGTGATAGTCAAAGCTTCCATACACGCTCTGGCGATATCATCATCGTGCTGAAGTTCACTCCACTTTGCTTTCTAGACCTCTGCCAACTCCCCCGTAGGTCATCAGCTCAATGTGTCTGCCACGAAGTTAGCCTTACCAGGATAGTACTGGATATCAAATTAATAGTCCTTCATAAATTCTAGCCACCGCCTCTGCCTCATATTCATATCTTTTTGTGTGAAGAGATATCGAAGTGACTTATGATCCGTGAACAATGTGAACTGCTCTCCCAATAATTTATGTCTCAATATCCTCAAAGCATAAACGATCGCTGCCAACTCAAGGTCGTGGGTAGGATAATTCTTTTCATGAGGTTTAAGATTTCAGGATGCATAAGCTGTAGTCCTCTTTTCCTGCTGTAATACACCCCAAGTCCCTGTAAAGATGCATCCGTGTAGACCCGATACTCCACCCCACTCCTAGGCAATGCGAGCATCGGTGCTGACGTCAATTTATCTTTTGGCTCATCATAGGCTAGCTAATAGTGATCACTCCATACGAATGGCACTCCCTTATGAGTCAGATTCGTCAACGGACCCGCAATCTTTGAAAAACCTTTAATAAATCAACGATAATACCCTGCCACCTTAGGAATATACAAATCTCTGTCGGTGTCATGGGCTGTCCCCACTCCCTCACCGCCGACACCTTACTCGGATCCATTACAATACCCTAGTCCGATACGATGTGTCCAAGAAATTGTACTACTTGTAGCCAAAACCCACATAGATGCTTCGCGTGCTCCTTCTTAGTACGAAAGTAGACTAGAATGTCGTCTATGAACATGATCATGAACTGGTCTAAAAACTCCCCGAATACTCTGTTCATGAGGTCCATGAACACTGCTGGTGCATTGGTGAGTCCAAACGGCATCAACCTAAACTCGTATGACCCATACCATGACAGGAAATCAATCTTGGGAACATCCTCCACCGGAATACGTAGCTGGTGGTTAGACCTCGCAAAATAAGGCACGACACGATAACATGACACGACACGACACGACATGAGATTATATGTTAATGGGTTTAGTCTTATCGGGTTTGGGTCATTAACGGGTCAACACGGTAGATCCGTTATCATAACGAGTCGTGTTTGGGTTTATACTCTTACACAATTAAACCCATTTATACCCATTATCACCCGTTAGTGGTATCGAGTTTTAGTGGGTCGTGTGACCCGAACTAATATTACACCCATGAAGACTAACGGGTATTAACGGGTACTAATGGGTATTAATGGGTATTAACGAGTATTAACGGGTACTAATGGATATTAACGGGTAATATAGGATCACCCAACCTGTTACCCGTTTAGACCCGTTAATATTAACGGGTGTTAATGGTTCGAGTCGTGTACCCGTTAATATTAATGGTTCATATTTGGGTATTATCATTGGACCCATTAGTCTTAATGGGTCATGTACGGGTTAAGTGTGTTTTTACCCGTTAACCCGTTAACACGACCCATTAACCCATTAACATGACCCATTGACAGCTCTATTGGTGGTAACCCGATCTCAAATCAATCTTTGAGAAGTAGGCAGCCACTCTTAACTAGTAAAATAGGTTATCAATCCTCGATAACAGATACTTATTTCGTATTGTGACTTTATTCAGCTCCCTATAATCCACACACAAGCGAAGCTAACCATCCCTCTTTTTCAAAAACAACATCAGCGCACCCCATAGCGATGTGCTCCACCGGATGAAATACTGACCCAAAAGCTGTTGAATCTGCTCCCTTAACTCTCGCATCTCTGAAGGGGCCATGCGGTAAGGTGTCTGGCAATCAGTCTCATCCCATGTGCTAAATCGATGACAAATTATATTTCTCGGCTCGGTGGTAACCCGAGTATCTCCTAGAATACGTCCTCAAACTCCCTCACTATCGGAATCGAGTCTAACGGTACCACTATCTCTTGCGAGGTCTCCTCCTCAATGTAATATAAGTGGGTGCACAATCCATCATCGGGGAGAGGCATCGCCACTAAGAATATCTCCAACCACTGAATGAAGAATACTATGGTCCTCTCGTAGCAATCTACTGTCGCTCTGTAGCCGGCTAACCAGTCCCTCCCTAAAATAACATCATACCCCTCCATATCTAGCACTAGTATGACTGCTCCTAGACTCAGTCTCCCAATCAATATCTCTACCCCTCTACACACAAAGTTAATGAGTGACCCGCTACCCAACAGTGACTCCACACACATAAGGCGAGTGTCAGCCGTCTCTAAAAGCTCGACAGTTCGTGCAAATCTAGTGGCAATAAAAGAGTGAGACACTCTCGTATAAAAAGTACCCTACCCTCACACCCATGGATATAAAATGTACCCTTAAATGTTGGTGGCGCCTGAGGTGCTGGAAGCATAGGTACATCCTGGACATTATACACACTCTTGTAGTGCATCTACCCTGCTACTGCTGTGTGGCCGGGGCTGGTGGTGGAGCTGGAGGTAAAGGATCCTGCTGCCCCTGTTGGGCACCCTGCTGTTGTGCCCCGCCCTGCTATAGGCAATGTCTCCTCTTGTGACCTTGTTGGACACATATAAAGCACTGCCCTGAAAAAGGTCTCCTCTGGCCCTAGTGGCACTGACGCTGTTCTTGATAGCCGTGACCCTGCTGGCCACCTTCGTTGTTCCTTGGCCCTGACGGCCCTGAGGAACCTGATGCTGCTGATTAGGACGCTATTGGTCCTTCCTAAATCCCTGACCCTATGGTCGCTGACCCCCATGTCTGAATTTTTTATTCTGATTATCTGTCAAGAATCCTGCCCCTGGTGTCTCACTGTCTGCTGGTGTGGGGGGTGCCCTACTAGTACTACTACCCCCTGACCTACTAGGTTGACTTGTCTCCCCTGATCTCTTGGTCCCTCTCAAATGGAAGCGGTTGTAGTGACAGTGTAATAATACAACATTAACAACATCCGTTTAAGTCACCAATGCAAGGTTACCGATCAAATGCTGCCTGATCCTCCAGGTTAAACCGTCCATGAACTGTTCCTTCTTTCGATCCTCGTTGCTCACCTCGTGTAGCACAAAATTTTCCAAGCTTGTGAACTCCTCCTCATATTATGCTACCGAGCGATCTCCCTATGTTACCTCCCTAAATTTCCTTCGCATCTCTTCCTCCACTGATGGTGTGAAGTATTTGCAGTCAAACCGCACCCAAAACTTTGTGATAGTCATCCGGTCTCTGTCATCGACGGTGGTAACTGACTCCCACCACTACAAAATGGCTCCAGACAACCTGAATTTCACTAACATTTCATTATGCGTCTTCGTACAATCCACCATGGGCATGCGGCGCTGTATATTCTTTTTCCAATGGCAAGCCTCAATAATATTGGAATTGCCCTGAAACTCCGGCAGGTTAGACTTTTGGAAGGTCTTTTTAACTCTCTGCCAAGTGAACGACCCTGCCTGGGACTGGTTCTCTGGTGCCACTGGTGGCTGTGCCTTGGGATAAAGGAAATGGGTTACTATAGATCTCATGGTTGTATCGACCACCTGGGCTACTATCAGTGCCACCTGTGCAGTCGAAATCATCTCTGGTGGTGGCTGTGGTGGCGGTACCTATGGCTCTTGATGAGCCTCCCTCGTCTCATCCCTGACCGCTGCCCTCTCATCTTATTGTCTCCTCGATGGCATCTGAAAACATATCAAATTTGTATCAGTACACGATTTATGTAAAAATCTAGTAGCAGAAACACGATATCTCAAACACGCAAGGATAAACACAACAATCCTAATAATAGGGCTCTATATCAAAAGAACGAAACGCTAAAATCGTAGTAAGCCGTATAGGTACTATTGGACACTAGAACCTGATGCTCTGATACCATTTTCTTACACCCCACCTAATTAAACACCGGGTGATTAGGCCTTTCTTAAATTAAAACAGGATTTACAAAATGGTCAATTCTTAGCATCACTATCGAAAACCAATTTAATTACTAATCACTTATTTGTTAATTAAGCCGATGTCAAATTTTATCTTGCATTAAATATAACAATTAATAAATGTAAATAAACTAACTTCAACCCTCCACAACATATATAATCTAAACCATAGTAAGATATCATAAATAAATGCCATGTCGATATGATCATCGACCATAAAAATCCAAAACCAACTAATAATCCAAAAATGAAAATGAACTAATGTCTGAATTGAAACTGAAAAAGTACTGAAGGAGAACATGTCCATAATGAAATGGAAAACAGAGATCCAACACTAGATAAAAATGAATAATGGAAACGTCTAGGCAAAGTCCTGCAAACATCCACCTGTGTCGTAGCTGTGTCTCCCTGGAACATAATATCAAGCATGGCGTCCCTGTGGATGGACACCTAAAAGGTTTTTAAAAATATTTTTATAGCAAGGAGTTAGAAATTAAAACATTTTGAAAATGTTTAGCAAGAGTTTATAACAGCTCAAAAATCAGTTATTGATTACACATGTTGGGCTAGCGTACACTCTCTTGAGTTTTCCTCACCTCTCAACTATTGTGCATGCCTAACATTTCTACTTAGCCCACCTATCCATACTACTCAAGCTAACTAGAAATAAGTATATAATTGTACTAATGACACCTTCAAGTCACCGTACTGCCCATACAGTACGCTAACTGGTTTAACATCCCTAATAGGTTATAATCATTATAAGTGACATCTCTCAACTACAATCTTTTCTTTCAATTTAATTAAGTCTCTCTACTTAAGTCTTTACTCAGAAATATATCATCTAATGGCCTACTATTACACGCAAGTAGATTATTCATACGATATATATTTCACATACAATATATACTATAAGCCCATACTTTGCTATAATGTCCCCGTATGACACATTAAGGACTATTAGTTCGAATTGGCCCCTTGAATATGGTTCGAAATGCCTCATCAAACATGGTTCGGAATGTCTCATCGAACTTATAAAACAAGTATAAAATAGGTATTCACTCCACCTATAATTAATCAGTAGGTATACACACAACCTAATTATTCATACTCGTACGTGGTATATCTCTCTCGAATACTCGTCGTGCATACTACTTTACGATTTACCTCACTATCGTATGTATTTGAGTATTCACACAACTCTAAGGGTCCTAGTTGTCCTTTTATTACTTTTTATTAGTTAAGTCTAACTTAACCTACTGGTCTATAAGTCAATTCATTCGATATTTTTGTAATTATGTATTCGTCTCTCAGGTTAATTACGATCTAGCTTAACCCCCCATTCATTCCCATTTTAATTCTCTCAATAAGACTAAATCATATCCTCACCTGGGCCTACTGTAATATGATAAGTCCCTCATTATTATTTTAATAAAGTTTCAAAAGTTTCCACAACAATGATTTAGGGATTTTAGGCTAAAAGGGAAAATTTTGAGTGTTCTGGAGAACCGAATCGATTCGCCCCTGGCCGAATCGATTCAAAATGGTTTAGTTTGGCTACTTCGTCTTCTTCATGCATTTTTTCACCATAGTCATTTACCAAACTTATATTATACTAAACCGAAATCATAACTAATTATTCCTAACCAGTCCTACATGCATTTAGGGTGATTTCTACCGTTCTAAACATATCAAATCTTCACATAATTCAATTAAGAATGAATCAAAACACAAAACTTCTTCAAAGACCCTTGTTTTGTGTTCTTCCCATGCATTCATTCAGAAGCCCAGATTTAATTCATGTTAATGATCATGTATCCTCTGATTACTAACCCTCTACATATATTAAATCACGCCACATGCAAGTCCTACCCAATCATGCATAAAAATCCAATCTTTTCTTCCAAGAACATTGATTTAATCAGATCTAGACATTAAAACCCTACACATGGGTATTATAACTTCAAAAGCATCGTATGTAAAAACTTGCTTGAATAGAGAGGGTCTGATTTCGTGATGGTGATGATGGATTTCTGATCTTCTCTTCAAATCCACTCTCCTTAGATGATTAGGATGCAAGAACAAAGTCTAATTCTTCAAGAACATCGCCTTAAGCTTTGAGAAAGGTTTATCTCTTCCATCTAATGGACTCTCTTAAGATTTTTGTGTTATTAACCCTAACCCCATTCTCTAATCATCAGATACATGACTTTAAATTTCGTAGGTCCTATAACCTCTATTTTTCAAATGACTAAAATGCCCTCCATAGGTGCTGATTTGGTCTAAAATTGACCCGGGACACGAACTATACCCGCGGGTATACTATTTTGACCTTTTTGAAATCATTCATGACCTCTAAATTATCATTCGAGTCACTAAAGATATATTTTCTATCTCGACCTCAATTTAGTCTACACGCGACTCCTGGTTGAGATATAATCAAATATGCCCATATCACTCGCTATGACGTAAGTCAATAATCATCAATTATTTCCTTTTTACACTAAGTAAATTCATTTCGTAATATTAATCATTATCTATCTCTCCTTTAATAACTAATAGTCACATTTATTAATCAATCACATTAAATTACTCCACTCGCGTAATTTTAATAAAACATATTTTCTGAATTAATTTAAATTTCAAATATGTAAAAATACGGGGTATTATAATAGGACAAGGGCGGTCCAGATGCTCGCAAAAAACCTAATTAGGGAAACTTGTAATAGCATGCCCGACGGGATAAAGATAATAAATTCCCACCACGTTTAGATTAGACACTGGTGAGTATGACTAGATATTTATTTATATATATATGCACATTATATAAAATAATGTTTAAAATTGTGAGACTAAACATAATTTCACGCTAAAGGAATCGATCGAGGTCATTAGCAGTCATTCCGGTTCAAGCCCTTATGATGACACTAAAAACGATTCCCTAACCCATACCTTTGGAATTGGTAAAAGAGGGAGGTCGAGAGGTGTCAGATTACATATGTCGAAAACTAAATTAGAATACACTGCACCTCTTGTGGACGAGCTCTCTTCGGTTAAGAATCGCATCATGAGAAAAGAAAAAAGTTAGTCCAAGACAGATGGAGATGTCCAGGAGATAAAAAGTGATCTGGGAGTGTTGGCGAGTGAAATCAATGGCTTTCTGTCATTATTTACCCAAGGTTTTCATCTCCCGATGCCTCTTTAAGGTTCCCCCTACCCCCTTCTCAAGGTTTCCCTTATTCTCCATCTCAAGGCTTCCCATACCAAATGTTATCTCCTTTAATCTTCCTATCTCAAATGCTGCCTCCTTCAACATTACCCTCCCTAGTGCCCCCATCTTCCATAGTCCACGAATTATCGTCATCCATTCACGTTGACTTTGGCGAGCAGTACTATTTTAGAGACTTGACCAATAGTAGGACTATTGGCGTGTGTACACTCATTTCCTTAATTATTGGAGATCTTATTCATAATTACCCTTTGCATATGGATAAGGATCAAATACTGGTTGATGAAATTGACAACAATTGTGGAGAAATGCCTATGCACGTTGACAACAGAGAAGGGAACACACTAAAATACTATGAAAATTATTTTATCACTTGGTTAGTTTATTTGTTGGTCAAGTCTAGGCCATGAATAATTTTTGACAATTTGTAAAATTTGAGAATAAGTTGTAATAATATTTTATTCATTTAAGTTATTTTAAGTTGTTTAATTTGAGTTTATGTTGTGTTGAATAATTTGAATGAATTATGAATTGTGTAATTTTATATGCAATGTGACCTTAACCTATTAATATAGGTGAATTGAATTTTGAAGATTATTTGATGGATTTCCTACAATACAAAGAGTGAATGGGGGAGAGTAACCAAATATCTAATAATCATGTAAAGGGTGTTCAAGAATTTGTTAAATACACTTATAGAATTCTTAAAAGTGATAAGAAAACGTGTAACTCGTTGTATGAGCTGAAATTATAAGTCTTTAGAAGATGTTGAGTTGCATTTACTAAAGTAGGTAATTTCGCAAGACTATAAGATATGGACATACCATAGTGAAAAAAGGTACCTTATGTTTCGAAAGAATTACCACTACCCGACTGTATAACGAAACCCCACTGAGTGAAAGTGATACATGATTCGCCAACACATCGTCCTTTGACTGACCTAATTGATGATGCTTATGGAGTCCACCACCATCAAAACCACCAACCTATGTATACATATAATGTGCATTATGACCAAGTCAATGATCAAGTTGATGCTGAATTACGAGAAGATCGAGAATATATACGATTGAAAGACGATACGGCTACACCATTTTATAAAGATTACGATAAAGATCACTCGATATTATATGAAATTATTAATTTACATAATTTGAAGAATAAATTTGATTATTGGGCAATAGCGTAATCGGAATTATTAAGTGGGTTAAAGACATTCTCCCAAAAGAGAACACATTATCGGACAATTATCCAAGTATGAAGAATATCATAGAGGGTTGGGTTTGAAGTACAATTATATTCATGCATGAATGTATGATTTTATTTTGTAATGTAATGAGAACAAAGAGAATGATGAGTGTCTTGTATGTAGTGAGCCTAAATATGTGGCTTGTGAGAACAAAAAATACAAGACTGAAAAATATCGCAAGTGCTCGCAAATTCCACAAAAGGTTTTGAAGTATTTTCTCCTCAGGCCACGATTAAAATGATTTTTCACTGTATTGTGCATAACATAAGCTATGACATGGCACGCTCGATGAGAGGTGGGTGGGAATCTCATGCATCATCCAATTGATTCAATTATCTGGAAACTTTCAAAGCATGACACCGTGAATTTGCAAAGGAATAATGCAATGTTCGTCTTGCATTATCAATCGATAAGTTTATCGCGTTAGATAATTGAAGTACTAATTAGAGTTATTGTCCAGTTCTCATGGCGCCTTTTAATCTCCCTCCAAAACTATGAATGAGAAAGGCGCTCACATTATTGTCTTTATTGATACCCTAGCCGAATACTCCCGATGATGATATTTATACATTTTTAGCCCCATTAATAGAAGAACTTAAAGAGTTATGGGATAAAGGCGTGATGACATTTGACTCTCATAAGGGTGAAGAGTTCATGTTTAAAGCAATGGGGATGTGGGCGATCCACGACCTTCTTCCTTATAGAACCTTGTCCAGTTGTAATGTTCATGGTTATTATAGATGTCCAATATATAGGGAGAGAATTAAAGCCACTTGGATACATCAAAGTGGTAATATGAGTTATACGGGTCATCGTAGATTTATACCGACTAGTCACCCTCTTAGGAATGACAAATCTAACTTCATACTTATTGGTCACGAGCGTAGGACGAAACCTAATTCGCTTTCTAGTCAACGAATCGAGGAGAAGGAAAAGGCTGCGATTGCAGGAATACATACGCAGACAAACACCTTCAGTTTGTAAACCTGAAGCGTAAAGCTAGGGAGGATATGAACAACCCTAGTAAAATGAAGGCATGATCCAAACGATCGATATTTTTTGATTTACTGTACCAAAAAGATCATCGTGTTAGGCATGTAATTGACGTGATGCACATGGAGAAGAATGTTGTGGAATATGTGATAGGAACATGTCTGGGTGGATCTTATTCAAAAGATGAAGAGTGGGTGCGCCATGATTTATAGAAGATGAAACTAAATAAGAAATTGTGGTTAAATTTTTTTCCTATAACAGGAAGAATTTCTAACCCCCGCCTGCTTTCCCTTTAACTACTAGTGAGCAAAATATACTCCTAGACATGTTGTTAAACTTGAAGAATCAGAGTGGTTATTTTGGTAATTTTTTAAGGGTAGTAATCTACCAAATAAATGAACTTAAACAATGCAAGTCTCATGGCTGGCACGTCATCATTCAATTAATTCCTTTGCTGTTTAGGCATTACTTCTCCGAGAATAAAGATCTATGTCTGGAAACTATGCAAATAAGTTTGTGCTTTACCCTACTTTGTGCAAAAGTGATAAATCGAAAGCACATTAAAGCTGTGAAATCAACTTTAGCCGAGAAAATTTGTGTATTAGAGAAATATTTTTCTTCATCGTTCTTCGACATCATTATCCAAGCGCTTGTGCATTTATGCGATGAGGCTTTGTTGTGTTGTACCGTTAGGTATCGTTGGATGTATCCTTTTGAGCACTTGATGAAAACTTTAAAAGATTACATTAAGAATACACAATATATTGGAGGGTTAATTACTGAAGAATACGTAACTGTAGAATCATTATTATACACTCGAAAACATATACCAGAACAAAAGCTGAGGAAGTTTAAACCTCGTGGAGAACGAGTGATCGAGGAACCTAATGAGTTTGATGATGAATTGCCTTTTGAAAACCCTAGAGAGGTGAGACTCCCTAATATACAATACGATCAAGTAACTCGTTGCATCTTTGAATTGAAAGACGAAGCTGAAGATTAGAGAGAGTAAGTAGCTACATAACTAACTGAATTATGCTTGTTTGATTATATTTATTACATATTATGATATAAACTCTACAATTTACCTTTAGTATGTATGAGAATAAAATTGTCCAAAATCATAGGGGAAAATTCACGACAAATGATTTTAGGGTATGGATATCAAAAGAGGTAATTTCCACCTCTTATGTGTGCGGTCATTTATTCTTGTGTGCTATAAACATGCCCTAATACAAATTAATTAATAATTGGAGCTTCTAAAAGGAGATGATGTCTCTTCAAGGCTTGCATGTCTAGCAATAGGTCCTAATTTTTTTGCGAAATAATTTAAGAAGTTCCATGCAAACAGTTTTGATTTCGTTTCATATCCATTTGAGGAAAAACATTTGATGTAAAACAACTGAATTTCAATTTCTGCCTTGACTACATGTGTCGCTGGCAAAAACGATAAAAATATGAAATATACGGTGCTAACCTATTGTGGGATTGTCCAACAAATCCTGGAGCTCGATTATTTACATCTCACATAGCACTACACCAAAAACAGGAATCTGGCACGGTTTAAAATTGTGCCAGAATCGGGGGTGCCAGATTTTCCAATATGGCATGCTTTTGACACGCTTTTAAACCGTGCCAGATTTTAATCTGGCACGCTTTTGGCACACTTTTAAACCGTGCTAGATATTAAATCTGCCACGCTTTTGGCACAGGTAACCCTGCCAGATTTTCTATTTTCTGGCACACTTTTAGCACAGTTATAAAGCTTGCCAGATTGTTTTATAAGCGTACTCAAATTTTATAATTTGTTACGATTTTGGCACGGTTTTGATCCGTGCCCGATTTTTTAATTAGTAAAAAAAAATTAATATTTGGAAACAAATCTGGAAAATCTGCAAATTCCAAATCTAGTAGGAAAAATATTTATTATTTACAAAAGAAAATCAAGAAAATTCACAAATTATGAATATCGCATGTTGTTGATAAACTAATGTACATACAAACTTCAAAATATTACAAGAGTTAATAGTTCCCATATTAAAAAAAAAATTGGGCAGGGTTTCCTCTATTTTCTGAGCATTCCAAAACCTACTAATACAAAACATGTCAATATAAATCCTGCACGGCCATAAAAGTTGACAATAAAACTACTAAAGCCTGCACAGCCATAAAAGTAAACAATAAAACTACTAAAGCTTGCAGAACCATAACACAAAAAATAAAATCCTGAATATTAACGATACTGAATAAATAAATCCCTTGTTATAAACCACTGAATTCATCGGGTGTTCCCCATGGATAAAAGTTAGCGATTGAATGTTATCATACAAAACAATAGGACACAAAAAAGATATGATATTGGTAACTAAGTAATTTAAAAAAAAATCGTATTCAAGCTGAAAAATTGCATATACGAGTTACAATTATTATTATATTATCAAACTGGATGTCTCATGAGTCGTGACTACGTGATCAATTCATACGAGATACATTCGTCTCATACGAGGTGTTGGTGCCTCTTACAGGATCGTTTGGGGGATGGCTTGAGTTTTCACCCTTTAACGGCTTATTTTTAAGCCCAATATAGACATTTTCAAATTATCATCATATTCTCAAACTGGGAGACCCGTGACTACGCGCTTATCTCCTACGAGTTACATTAGTCCCGTACGATTTGCTCATGCCTCTCACGAGGCTGTTTGGGGGATAATTTGGGTTTACCCCCTTTAACGGCTTGTTTTTAAGCCCAATCTAGATATTTTCAAATTATTGTCATATTCTTTAACCGAGAGACCCGTGACTACATGGTTATTTCCTACGAGTTACATTGGCTCCGTACGATGTGTTCATGCTTCTTACGGGCTGTTTGGGGGCTAGTTTGAGATTTCACCCTTTAACGACTTATTTTTAAGCGTAATCTGGACATCTTCAAATTATTATCATATTCTCAAAAAAGGAGACCCGTGACTACACGTTCAGTTCCTATGAGTTACATTGGTCCCGTGAGATGTGTTAGTTCTTCTTACGGGGTCGTTTGGAGGCTCATTTAGGTTTTCACCCTTTAACGGCTTATTTTTAAATCCAATCTAGATATTTTCAAATTATCATCATATTCTTAAACTGGGAGACCCATGACCACGCGGTTATTTACTACGAGTTACATTGATCCCGTGCGATGCGTTCATACCTCTTATAGAACCGTTTGGGGGCTGGTTTGGGGTTTCACCCTTTAACGGCTTGTTTTTAAGTGTAATATAGATATTTTCAAATTATTGTCATATTCTTAAATCGGGAGACCCGTGACTACGCAGTCAGTTCCTACGAGTTACATTGATCCCGTGCGATGTGTTAGTACCTCTTAGGGGGTCATTTTTAGGCTGATTTAGGTTTTCACCCTTTAACAACTTGTTTTTAAGCCTAATCTATATATTTTTAAATTAACATTATATTCTCAAACCGGGAGACTCGTGACTACACGGTTATTTCCTACGAGTTACGTTGGTCCCGTGCGATGTGTTCATGCCTCTTACGGGGCCGTTTGGGGCCTTTTTTGGGTTTTCACCCTTTAACGGCTTGTTTTTAAGCGTAATCTAGATATTTTCAAATTATTATCATATTCTCAAATCTGGAGACTCGTGATTATGCGATCAGTTCTACGAGTTACATTGGTCCGGTGCGATGTGTTAGTGCCTCTTACGGAGTCGCTTGGAGGATGATTTAGGTTTTCACCCTTTAACGACTTATTTTTAATCCCAATTTAGATATTTTCAAATTATCATCATATTCTCAAACCGGGAGACCCGTGAATATACAGTTATTTCCTACGAGTTACATTGGCCCCTGCAATATGTTCATGCCTCTTACAGAGCCATTTGGGGGATGGTTTGGGTTTTATCCCTTTAACGACTTGTTTTTAAGGTAATCTAGATATTTTCAAATTATCATTAAATTCTCGGAGACCTGTGACTACGTGGTGGTTTCCTATAAGTTACATTAGTCCCGTGCGAAGTGTTCATGCCTCTTATGGGGCCGTTTGGGGAATGGTTTGGGGTTTTCACCTTTTAACGACTTATTTTTAAGCCCAATCTAAATACTTTCAAATTATCATCATATTCTCAAACCGGGAGACTCGTGCCTACGCTGTTATTTCCTACGAGTTACATTGGTCCCGTGCGATGTGTTCATGCCTCTTACGGGACCGTTTGGGGGCTGGTTTGGGTTTTCACCCTTTAACGGCTTGTTTTTAAGCGTAATCTAGATATTTTCAAATTATTGTCATATTCTCTAACAACATGCATATGCATGTATATACTTTTTTTAGATTCCAATATAGCGATGGGTTCAAAGCGTATTTTGGCCCCATTTTGACCAAAGATAAAGACACAACTAGGTAATGAGTTGCTATTTTCGCCACATTTTGACCCCATTTGACCTATTTTTATTGTTGTTTTGGGGCAACATTATTCCCCTTTTATGGCAGCAATATGCCCCTGTTTTTGGGAGCAATAATCCTTTTTTTAGGGCAACAATATGCCCCTAATTTGGGCAGAAATTAAACTACTCGCTACCCCTGTTTTGGCCTATATATGTGGCTATTTTTTGTTCTATTATTTATGTTTATGTTTTCGTTGTTTTGCCCTATTTATTCTAGGCATATAGTGGGAAAATTACGGAGAAGTGCAAGACAGTTTTAACAGTAGGGAACTAAAACGTATTTTAAGCATCAAATAAGGAGGAAACTAAAATATATATTAAGCACGAGAGAGCGTGAAAACTCAAATAAATATTACCTTTATCATTCGTTGGTGTCATCAATGGGACGGAGAAAGTCATCGTGCCAATACAAAAATACATTATTACCCACATCTCCCAACGTCTCAAAGGATCCTTGTTTTCCACCCCAAACTGGATATTCAGGGACTTTTACGAGGTCGAGTACGATATTCACTTCTTTCTTTCCTAACTCATGGAAGTGAACTGAAGATACAAGTCCCTGCGGCAATTTCCTATCATAACCGATAACTTGACCAGTATGAGATAGTAGTTTACATTCCACTATCGAGCTAAAACTTAAAACTTAGGATGTAGGGGGAGTAAAAGGACTGGAATGAGTTGCAGTGTTTGGAGATGGTAATGCATGAGTATTATGTCCAACACATGCGAACTTTCCACTCTCAAAATTCTTTACAAAATCTGAGAGTATAGACTTCACACCCTCCATTTCTTCTCCGAGGTTATCAATATGATCCTTCCAACTTTCGTTGTCCGCATTTACCTCTTGAAGCATTTCTCGAGCAAATATAAACGTCAATATAGCTGTTCTAGAAATTGTAGACCCAACGCAACGAACACATCCTCGCATGTCTTTCCCAAATACATCAAAAGTTGGCCCAACATCTAAGGTCTCCTCTTGAGCACTCGCTTTGCATACACCTAGAAGTATTTTAACCTTAACATGTACATAAAGACATTAAAGTTATCATTTTTATTACATATTGGGTAAAATATGCAAAGTGGAAAACATTAAAACAAAATTACCGCAAATGCTTTATCATGAGGCGCATAATCTCATCCTTTTACTTTATGAGCCGACAACCACAATTCAGCACGGGTTGGTTCATGCCCATGCTCATTTTTGTAATTCTCTGCAGCTCGAGCATAACCATAACGATCCGTGTTATGATTAGTCATTTTTATATAATTTTATTTTATCTCTTTATTCTTTTTTCGTAAATCCTTTTGGGCCTGTACAACTTCATTGTCACAAAATACCTCCCAATCCTCAGGTTTAACATTTTGAGGAACACTCTCCCTCCACTTTATAACACCGCCACCCTTCAAAGGATTTACGAAAAAAGAATAAAGAGATAATCATGTGCTTTACTCCTATTTTACTAATCATGTGCTTAACTTCTTCTAAGACTCGTCACCCTTTACTCCTATTTTACTAATCATGTGCTTTTTGTCGTTTCAAGCAAAGCTTAAGGAAGTGCATGAGTCGCAGTCTGATGTCGACAAGGCGTCTTTGTCCACAGACGCACTCAGCCAAGTGCTTGGCTCTGATCGCAAGGGGAGGATAAGGGGGTGAGCTCGCGGGTGGCCAAATCTAGGATCATCGGATTGGATACGAGCGACATCGGGTTAACTCGAACGGTGGATTCACACAACGCGAAGCTGCCCCCTTTGGAGGCGACGGTCCAAGATATGTACGCATTCATGAAGCGTATGTTGGGCGGAGACCGTAAGGGGAAGGGGAAAGGGAAGGAGAAGGCGGTGGAGGAGGAGGAGGTGCGGGAGAATGAGGCGCAGGAGGACGAGGTGCAGGAGGACGAGGATGTGGACCTCGCTGCTTCTTCACCATCACGTGCGTATTTCGATGATCCAATTACTTATTTGGCTCCCTTACCCAGACCGATGTCGACACTTGGTTGGCCGAGCTTGTTCATATTGGATGTATTTGATGGCCAACGGATAGGGCGGGGGTTGAGGGACCCGAATATCGTCGAGGGTGGAATAGTTCATGGACGTGCGCTTCAAGGGATCGAGTCCAAAGTGCTCATCACGCATGTGATACCCGGGAAGGAGAACTCCCTATTGTAGTTGCGCGAACAATACGACACGATGTATATTAGTGGGTGTGTCAATTCGTATATGGTGTGGCCAACTCACCTCCTCACATTTACCCAAGACATGTAGTAACATTATTTTTAAGTTTGTCCATTTTAATTATATTTGGATTATATCGTTATGTATATTATTTTTATTTTGAATATTTGGATTATATTGTCATGAATATATATTTGCACTGTCTTTAATTTATTTGGATATATGATGTTTGAATAGGTACAACCAACGTTGTTATAACAGGTACAAATATACTGCTGGGCAGTGGCAGTGGCCATACTGCCCAGTAGAATTTTTTTAAATTCTGCCCAGAATTATCACGGTCATTGACCATGACAAGTCCTTGACAAATCTTGTCATGGACTTGTCACGGTCATTGACCGTGACAATTTTTTTAAAATATTATCACGGGTTTATCACGGTTATTAACCGTGACTAAACTTGTCACGGTCCATGACTTTGACACGACCGTGACAATTCTAACGAACTTGTCAAGGTCAATGACCGTGACAAAAAAATTTGTCTCTCCCCAAATTGTCACGGTCATTGACCTTGACAAGTCCAACTTGTCAAGTTCAATGACCGTGATAATAGTGCAGATTTGGTGTAGTGATAAAAGAAACAAATTTTATCATCATGTAATTAAATTAGTAACTATTACAATTGCAGCCAAAGAGAAAAAATAGTATACCTTAAACATTGTCCAAATTTGACTCTTATATCACGCGTATACATGTCTCCATATTGTACAAGAAACCGGTACATGCGTCTTTGTGATAACATACACAATTTGCTCAACCTCTACACTTGTTAACTTCCGTGGAGCCATAGCTAAATCTATTCTACCATTAAATGTTTGATTTGATGTGTCGTACCTATATGGATGGTTTTGGGGAAGGAACATGCGAGATCATTGATATAAACAATTCGTTGACTTGCAAAGATATTCAGAAGATGTGTTTATAGAGCAAATAGGACACCCATAATAACCTTGAGTTGAACAACCTGATAACATCCCATAAGCAGGAAAATCATGAATACCCCACATCAACATGTATTTTAACTAAAAATGTTCATTTTTATTTTCATTTTAAGCCAGCACTTTAGACCATAAGATCTTCAGCTCGTCGACCAAGGGTTAGAAGAAGACATCAATATTACTTGATGGTGACTTTGGCTCGGGAATCAATACAGTCAACATTGAAAACTCACTCTTCATACACATTGATGGGGGAGGGTTGAGAGGCTGAATAATCACTGGCCAACAACTATAGTTATGGCCGAACATGTTATTAGGTTTAAAACCGTCAGTTGCTATTGCAAGTCGAAGATTTCACGGATCTTTAGCAAATTTTCTCCACATAATGTTTGCATTTACCCACTCTGCTGAATCTTGGGGATGATGCATAAATTCCATATAAGAGCTTGATCGAGCATGCCAAGTCATTTTATCGGTTATCTATTTAATGCTATACAACTGCTTTAACCTAGGGATTAAAGGAAAATGTTGCATTGCCTTCTTAGGAACCTTACGAAACTTCTTTTGGCCCTTGGGATATATAATTTCCTCCCCGTCATCATCTCTTGAAGTATACTTGTATCGCAAAGAACCACATTTTAGACATTTATTACAGTTTTCATGCTCTTTCCAAAATAACATGCAATTATTAATGCACACATCATACTTAATATAGTTCATACCAAGATCTCTAATCGTGTTCTTCATTTCGGTATAACTAGTTGTGAAGTTGTTCCTTTCAGGGAGTAATTCATTCAACAATATAAGAATTCCACCCGTGGCACCATCTGACAAATTAAATTGCGCTTTTATATCATTTAACTTCATAAGAGCATACATGGTCGTATGGTGTGACGAACCAGTAGAAGGGTGCAGTGGCTCTATTGCGTGTTGATGTCAATGCTCATACTTCTTGCCTTTGACTGTATGTGTGTGAGAATCATTCATAATGTCAAAAGTTTGGTGCCCTTCATCACCACCTACATAATTAGGCGCACTAGGACCCGCTTCAGTCGTGAACATCTCACAAGAATCATTCACAAGGTCATACAAAGTCGAAATATTAGACAGATCAATGTGTTCTCCAACATTAGTTGGAGCTGTAGGTTGTGCTGGTCGTTGGACTAGATTAAGAATTGAAGTCTCCCCATGAAAATGCCATAAGGTGTAATTTATATCCATACAATATTCCATCAAATGGACAAAGATTTCATCTAAAGTAACATGTCCTTTCCTATTGCGACAACGCCTACACGAACATGAATGTATAACCCCATGAATAGTGTTACGCACATACTGCAGAAATTCTAACACCCCGTGTCTATACGCATTGGTCTGAAAGTTTTTCTCCTTTATCCACTCTTTATTGATCATCGACGACATCCTGATAAACACGTGGATGCAGAATGTGTTAATAAGATCTCATCACATAAAATAACTTTTCAAAATTTCAACAAGAGGAACTGTAGAGAATTACTAAATTATAGAAATCACATATAATACATTCTAATTATCCAAATTGTCCCATAAGTATTCTCTAACCCCTAATTTGATAGTTATTGGTGGGATCTTTCTCCAGCAAGAGTAATAGTTTTGAGGAACTGTGGATCTTTTCTGCATCCTAACACAGTGAGTTAATAAGAGAAACCTAAAGCAATATAAGGGTGGACTAAGACCATGACAATTAATGAAAGGCAAGACGAAATAAACAAACATCCATACTTATGTTTTAGTTATTAGACAGAAACAAAACCTTGAAAACTTAGGTTTTTAGTCAAGAACACATAATGAGCAACAACTTGTGTTCTTGGACAAAACCAACCTAAATCGCTTGAAAATTTTCATATTTTAGCCTAAAAACACAACCAAACATTCTACCATGCTTCTATAAACCCACGCCAATGATAACCAAGCCACATGACCTCATCAAACAATAATTATTTGACCCAAGTAAATAAAAAATTGAAGATGTTCTTCACCGTCCAAATACCATATGTAAATAAACCCAAAACCCAGAATCGAGAACAATTTTCATGGTTATAATTCAACGATTTATCATTTCATGGTCAAACTATGGTTATGATTTGCATTTACATGTTGATTAATTCAATGATTTATCATTTCATTCGCACTATGAACTCTAGTAGAAAGTGTATTATTAGCAACTAATTTGGTTTTAGTAACTAATTTGTTAGCAGCGAAGTAATTTGTTAGCAACGAAGTCATACCACTCAAGAACATGCAACCCAAAGCACCGAAAGAACCATGTGCAGAAATAAAAACAAATGGAGGAAGCATAGTTTCACCATAATTGTAGCTTTAGGATTTTATATTTTAAATACACTTTTTATATGGGTTTTATCTAATATTTATGGGGGAAAAAGTAAATATAAAGGGCGCAATATTTGAAGTTTGCTTAGGGCCGACCCTGCTCCAAACGAATGCAACATAACAAGTATGCTTAGGATACCTCTAGCCTCAAATAACATCGAATACAAAATGCGATCAAATACTCAAAATTTACACTCTTTTTATATACATCGAACTAGAACTAATATAAATAGTAAACCATCAAGACACAAAACTTCAATTAAAAATTATAAATGCAATAGAATTGAATATTAGAATTGACATGCTAAATAATCGAATAAACATTAGGCGAATTAAAACATCAATTTCTCTCGCATTGTTTACTCTCATTGCAAACCATGGACATAAACTAGTCTCTACACATACATATACGGCATGAGGTACATTATAACCAAGATCGTCACTAGTCGCATTTTATCCACCACTCTAATTTTTTTTGTTTCGAGATTACAGACCATCAAGTTCCTTTTATTTATCTCTATGACAAAAATATCCCCATTATCACTCTCAAAATCAGTCCCTTCACAACATGGTACTAGGTGTACTTCATAATCACGACCGGGATCACCCTGCATGTGCTTATTTTGAGATTGCAAAACACCAATTTCCCTATGTTTACATCCATCACCACAACATCCCCATTGTTCATTAAAAACTCACACTTAAAATAAAACTATCCCTAAAAGATTTATACATTCAATAAAATAAAAAGAAAACATATAAAGAGGAGTATATAACACACCATTTGTCATGTTTTACTGTTAGCAATCTCATATCAAGTATGTTGGGTGAAAATTTCCACAACTATTGATTCTATTCTTATACAGTTAACAAAACTAATATATATGATTATACATGTCCTAAAATATCTAAAAAAATAATTGTCCCCAAAAATAAAAGATATTGAAATACCTGTGTGTTGTTCGATTTCGTGATAAGACGCGAGAGGCGTGGATGATGGCAGTGCTCGCTAGCGTGGAAGCGCCTGGAGGCAGTGATGAGAAGCCAGAAGGCAACCGGGGAGAGAGAGAATGAAGCGTCGGGCAGCATAGAGGGAGCTTCGGGTAACATAAAGGGAGAGAGAGAGAATGAAGCTTTGGGTTACATAGAGGGGGAGAGAGAGAATGAGGCACCAGGTAGACTTAGGTTAGAATGATTTGGGCTCTTGAAATTTTGGTCCCACTTGAAATTTTGGGGTGTTAGATTTTTAATAAAGCGTACCCATTTTTGGCACGATTTTAAACTGTTCCAGAATCTGGCATTATTTTAAACTGTGCCAGTTTATGCTAAAATCGCGCCAAATTCTGGCACGAATTAAAACCGTGCTAGAATCTCCTTATCACAGCGTGCCAGATTAGCATTTTTGGTGTAGTGTAAATCGTATTCTATTATAACTGGGCGAAGGTAGAGGACACCACGAATACTTGTAAAGTTGATCTTGACTTAAAACTTATTATAGTAGATTTATCACTGATGAAGAGTAAAGATTTCATAGTCGACGAGCCTTTTATTTGTGCCGTTCATAACATAAAGAAGACAATCAACTCAAAGTGCATAAACGATGGCAATTTGTCCATTATTGTGCATGCACCAAAGGGTATTACTACTCAAGAAGACACATTAGACGTTCCTAAAGAGTTCTAGTTTGCTCTTGATGACAACCCTAATTTGAAGATTCTTTTAGTTGATTTAGAGGAAGATTGAGTATCAAAACATTCTTTTACCCTTGACATCCTATTTGTATCCTATTATTATGTTGGCCCTTGACATTTATATTTGTATTCAAATTGTATCCTATTATGATATTGACATTATATTGGCGCTTTAGTTTGATCTATGAATGTTTAGTTTGATTTATAAATGTTTAGTTTAAATAATTAGTGTTTAGTTTAAATTCTAAAACATACCGCTAGAGGGAAAAAACCCAAAACAACCCCCAAACAGCCCTGTAAGAGGCACGAACATCGCGCTCCGGATCAATGTAACTCATAGAAAATAACTGCGTATCACAGGATGCGCGGCTTGAGACTATGACTAACATTTATAAATAACTAGACTTAGGCTTAAAAATATGCCGCTAGAGGGCGAAAACCCAAAATAGCCCGATAAACGACCTCGTAAGAGGTACGGACACCTCATATGACACCAATGTAACTCGTAGGAATTGACTCGTAGTAACGAGATGCTCGATTTGAGAATATGACTGAAATATAAAATAACTAGATTTAGGCTTAAAAACATGCCTCTAGAGGGCAAAAACCCTAAAAAAATCCCAAAAGGCCCCGTAAGATGCATGAATACCTCGTACGGGATCAATGTAACTTGTAGGAAGTGATGTGTGTTCATAGGATGTCCTGTTTGAGAATATGACTAAAATTTATAAATAACTAAACTTAGGCTTAAAAACATGCCGCTAGAGGGCGAAAACTTAAAATAACCCCCAAACGGCCCCGTAAGAGGCACAAACATCTTACACGGGACAATAAAACTCGTAGGAATTAACCGCGTAGTGACGAGACCCACAGTTTGATAATATGCCTAAAATTTACAAATATATAGACATAAGCTTAAAAACATGACGCTGGAGGGTGAAAACCCAAAATAACCCCCAACGAACACCTCACAGAGGACCAATATAACTCGTAGGAATTGACCACATAGTCACGGGATGCTCAATTTGAGAATGCAACAAAAATGTGCAAATAACTAGACTTATGATTAAAAACATACCGCTAGAGGGTGAAAATCTAAAACAACCCCTAAACGGCCCAATAAGAGGCATGGACACCTCGCACGGGACCAATGTAACTCTTAGGAACTTACTGCCTAGTCACGGGATGCCAACAAATATGACTAAAAGTTGCTGTCCAAGTCCAAGATTGATTAGCAAGCATGATTTTGCACTAAATAAAGGATTAATGACAAGTTAAAGACTGAAGTTACTCGAAGGACCTTCCACAAAGATCAAGCCCATTTAAAAAATGATATATTTGTAAAAATTATTATGATGTACTTGTATTTGACTTTCCTTATAATTATCAAACGTACTTTGTAAAATTTATGAGGTTGATTGATACATTCGAGGGGCCGTGTCTGGCAGGGCATATGAAAGATCACATGCTCTCTCAAACAACCTCATTTTGGGTACCTCTTAGGGATTTTATTTGGAGGATTAGGAGCAAGGCAATATTGGAAAAGTAAATATCAACCCCTTTAGAGCAATTGGGCAAAACCTTGGTTTGTGCACAGGATAGTTGAATGGATACTCGAGTTACCATATCCTAGGGAACCTCCTCGAGGGACCTCAGAACAGATAGTTATCCAAAGATAGTTTTTGATTCCTCACATACAGCTCATAGGTTGCTCGATCAATCATCAGTTAAGCAATCTTCGTCGTTCAATCACTTTTTTTATTGATGTGACAACACGTCCTTTACAGATGTCTATTTACCAACCTATGATGTTATTATCTTTGACATTTAGGAGCTCTATAAAGTAGCAATCAAGTGAGTTTATTATAAGGATAGTGGACTTGAACTGTCCAACCATCTTAGGATGGACCTTTGGGGTGCCATATCTTGTCCTAATTAATGCCACCATACTTCTGATAGGCTAAACAGTTTTCTCGCCAAAATATCATATCTTGTGTATATAATGCACTATCTTCAGTATTAATAACATGGTATCTTTGCAATGATGGCAATCAGTCCATCTAATGCTAGCAAGGTGGCTCGAGCGACCTTTCCACCCATATAAATACCCTAAGAACATAGTTCACAAGGACGAAAATTTAGACCTATAATTGCTGTTGAGATTTCTCTAGACAAGAGTGTTTATTGTGAGAACAACTCATTGTGTGATTATCCTCTTACCACCATTAAAACTATCTCTGACCATTTATTATGCCTTAAGGTTACTACCTTGCCATTATTGCACTAAAGGTGCTTTTTCCTTCTCCCTCCAATTAAGTTTCCTATGGCCTTCCATCTATTTATTGCGCTTTCAGAACATTTATTCTGTAAAAAGACTTCATTTAATACAAGTATGAGTGTTGGATATTGTTTGTCTGTGACGTGCATTTATTGTCATTTCCTTATTGTTCTTTGGCCCTAATCATGCTCTTGATAAAGGGTTATAACCCACATCGTATATTTGGTGACTTTAATGAGGAGGTATTCTCTTTATAAAGATGACGAATGATAATGTTGCCAAGATCATAGACTCTGATGCTTTAAAATATGAGGAGGAAGCGAGCCTCACTATCTTATCGAAAGGGGAAAGGATGGCGCAAGTAGAACCAAGATCTTCTGCTACAGATATGACGGGCATGACTGACATGGCAATCGAGATAGGACAAGCTCAAATGGAAGGTTTAATGAGTCTGTTCACTGAGTTTATTAAAACTCCAGGCGCTCAGGGTACATTAGGGCTCACTGGAGGACCAAGCTCTTTTACCACACCACCAGCGGTGCTAGCATCTCCCACTATCATAGGAGAAGTTGCTCCGGCTTCTACCAACAATGTCACTACTCCCACAACACTATCAGTTGTTACCCCAAACATCTTTGGAGTATCCACACAAGCAACGGGCTCCGCTACAACCCCACCAGCGCCCACCGTTAATAGGGGAGGCACCACACCTGCCACGCTACTAACGTTGGCTATGGCAGCTACAGTGCAAACTAGCCCCCCTCTACCCAGCGTGGAAGAAATGAAAAAAGAGTTACTAAAGTTGATAGTGACCACAAAATCTGGAGGAGAGGACTCATCAGCTTACGATGGATTTCGTACTCCTTATCCATAGGAGTACAATAATGAGCCCTATTTAGTAAGGTATTTTCAACCAATTTTTAAAAAGTATATAGGAAAAAGAGGGAACACCAAGAATATGTGAAAAGGTTCGTTGAGAGCATTATGGCCTACTACAATGACAAGAAGCTGAGATTGAAAAAGTTTTTAAAATCTCTAACTGATAAAGCTTATACTTGGTACTCACATTTGATGCCTGGGAGCGTGGCTTCCTGGGAGGATTTGCGTGTGTTATTTGTACAATTTTTTTAACAGAGGATGAGTTTACCCTCATGCAGCTGGGCCCGAGAAAAGCAGAATCCCAAAGAGGATGTTATAACCTACATTAGAAGGTTTAGTTAGGGCTCTCTGGATGTGATAAAGGAAACGCGAGAAAGTAAACTTTTGTAAGTTTGTGCATAAGGGTTGTTGCCCGAATATATATGCCATTTCATCAATAAAACGTGAGAGTGCACGTTTGCTACATTTTTTAAAGCGGCGAGGAACATTGCCTTGATGGTAAAACCTTCACCACCTCCACCTGTCGTAGCAGGTTTATTACTAAGACCATCAGTTAATTCTGAAAGGGGAGTATCCTCGAGGGTAAACTCCACTGATGATGAAGATGTTGAACAGGAAGGTGGAGGCCGCAATAGACCACTCTATGTTACAACTAGCGTGAATGGTTGCATCTTTAATTGTGTTTTATTAGATAGAGGAGCTTCCATCAACACCATGCCCATTGGGTTCTTTTACGCATGTGGTTTGTCTGAGACAAGGATTGTACATAATTTGCTGCCCATCTCAGGGTATGATAATCAATCCTCCAAGTTTATAGGATTTGCTAATGTGGGGATCACCGTGGGGAATATCACACACCACATTAAGTTTCACATAATGGAGTGTAAGCCATCATACTAACTATTTGTAGGAAGGGTATGGATGCACAACCATGGTTCAGTGCCTTCTACGTACCATCAATACGCCAAAGCAAATGTCAAGGGCAAGGACATAGTCATTCAAGGAGGTTGTTTGAACGGGAGGAAGCTCATCTGGTATATGCGCTTTTTATACAGAGCTATCCAAAAAATCTATTGTACTCACAAGGTATACCCAGGGCACTAGAGTTCCTAGTACTAACGAGAGGGTATGTGCACCCGTCCGATTAGTGGTTGCCTACGAGGAGGAAAAGATTGTTTAGGAGGAAGTAAGGCCCCCCAGTTTGTCTAGAAAGTTACGTGATCGAATGACTCATCGCATCGATCTAATCGAACACCAAGTCCAGTGACAAAGTGTACTCAGCATGTTCTCTGCGAGAATGTTGGAAGAAAATAGGTGCAAAAGATCACACTAGGAAAAAAACCCTCACCAGTGCAAAATAGTGGTTTTACCTAATGGCAGGATTATCTACAAACTTTGAAGGTATAAGCGGGCAGCTAAAAGCCTGGATGATGTGGTTGACCCGGTGTATGAGTGTTTCCTGATGGATAACCAGGAGCAGTGTTTGGTGATGGATAATTCCTATATCCAGAAGTTCATAAAAAAAGTGGAAGAAGATCTTGAATATATGAAATATAGGACAAGACCACAAGTGAAAGAGCAAGAAAAATAGGTTTGGCAGAAGAAGGTGATGATCCTAGGCCAATTTTCATCTCGACAGACCTTTTTGCTGCCTCGAAGGAAGGGCTGGTTGAACTGCTTCGAGAGTTCAAATATGTCTTCACTTGGAAATATATTGAGATGTAGGGAGTCAATAAATAGTTAAGCTGTCACAAGTTGAATGTGTTACCCTTAGCTATCCCGATCAATCAAGCTACTCGAACGTACAAAGCTGAGCTGGATCCAAAGATCAAAGAAGAGGTCTAGAGGTTTCTCACAGCAGGTTTTACGGTTCCAATCCAACATCCATTTTAGTTGTCTAGTATTGTGCCCCTGGGGAAGAAGGATAAATGCCAAATCAAGATTTGTGTAGATTTCAGGGATTTAAACCATGCATGCCCAAAAGAGGAGCTTCCATTGCCCTCAATTAATATCTTGATAGACGCTATGATGGGGCATGAAATGTATAGCTTTGTGGACGATTATGTAGGGTACAATCAGATCAAGATGGATCCAATAGATGCTGAGAATACTATTTTTCGGACTCCCTTAGGTAACTTCATGTGCACTATCATGCCTTTCGACTTAAAAAATTCAAGGGATATATACCAAAAGACTATGATGGTTGTATTCCATGATCTCTCCCATGAGATTATGGAGTTTTATGTTGACGACTTGGTGATAAAGTCCAAGAAGGAGGCTGCTCACTTTGCAGATTTGGGGAAGGTGTTTGCACTGTGTAAGAAGTACAAGTTAAAGATGAACCCTCTTAAATGTGCATTGGCAAGGTGTTCAGATGGATCTTGACAAGAAAAAGGCCATCCTTAATATTCCAAGTCCTAAATTTATGAAGGAATTAATGTACTTCTTGGGAAAAGTCTCCTACCCGAGGAGGTTTATGCCTGGACTTGCTGAGGTTACTTACCCGCTGATGGAACTACTACGAAAAGGAATAAATTTGTATGGGAATAACCACATCAGGAGGCGCTGGACTAGTTGAAGAAGCTCCTAACATCTCTTCAAATGATGATCCCTCTAAAGGTAGGTATTCGTTTATAACTTTATCTCACATCCACTAAAAGATCAATTGGAGCATTATTAACCCAAGAGGTAGATGATGTAGAGAAACATGTTTATTACTTAAGTGGAATCATACATGGAAGGAAAGTTAGATATACTATCATTGAAAGGCACTATTTAGACCTTATATTTGTTGCACGAAATCCTAGGTATTACATGTTGTCTTTTACGGTTCATATTGTAAGTAGATATGACCCCATAAAGTTTATACTTGCTAGAACTGTGCCAATACGTAGGACATCCAGATGATTCCTGATACTTTTTGAGTATGATCTTAAGTATGTGGTCTCTCAATCTATCAAAGCTAATATTATGTAGATTTTTTGGATATATTCCCATCCTGGACCTTCGAGCCACCGATTAAAGAACTTTCAGGCGATAATCTTCAAGCCAATTACCTAAAAGTCAGTTTAGAAGAATGCAGAATGGAGTTTGATAGTTCCTCATCCGTAGGCTAGGGCGGAGCATGAGTGATCCTGAGTAAAGGTGGAAAAGAAGTCTGACCATCCTTCAAGTTAGACTTCAGTTGCTCGAACAATAAGGATGAATATGAGGATTTGGTGTTAGGGCTATTGGAATATATGAGAAGGGGCATACAGGTGCTCACCATAAAAAGAGATTCTAACTTAGTGGTTAAGTAAGTAAATGGCGAGCATGCTTTAAAACACATGAGTTCGACACCTTGCTGAATAATTATATAGAGGTTGCTTAGCCAATTTCATGAAGTAAAAATCAAGAGGCACCCCAGAACAATGAATAGACATATTGATGCCTGTGTTTCGATTGCCCATAAGATTTAGTAATTTGAATTACTAAGAGGATAGCTCCCTCAACCAGAATCAAAATGCTGCCCACTAATGATATCAATGACTGAAGAGGCAGGATAAGGAAGCAACTGGAAATAAAGGAAGGATAACTGAGTTTGGTTGATCTTGCACAATACTTTCCCACTACGAGCAATTTGTACTATAAAAATAAAGGAGGTTAGCTGTCTAGGTGTGTGGAGACGAGGAAGCTGAGAGGAGAATGAAAGAAGTGCATGAAGATAGATGTAAGACCACATAAATTCCTCTATATCAAAGGATCCAAAGAGCGGGATACTTTTGGTCCTCGACGAGATAGGAAATCGCGATGCTACAAAGGGATTGTGGAAAGTGCAGGCTGTATTACCCAACTATTGAACGCTACTTCATCGATCAACCATTAGATTGGAAATAGCCATATATAGACAAGCTAGTAGATGGGGTTATGCCAATAGATAAAGATGATGTTATAAGGCTAAAATGACGTATATCCAGATACTAAGTTCAAGAGGGGAAACTTTATCAAAGAGGCTATCACAATTGACCTCTAAGGTGCATCAGGTTAGAAGAGGCAGGAAAAGTGCTAAAGCAGGCTCACAAGCTAGGTCACATAGGGGGATCAAAGCTTTATGATCAACTTATAACCTTGGGTATTTTTGGCCTACAGTGTAGAAAGGCTCTATGGAGTTTGTTCAAAAATACAAAACATGCCAACTCCATGGTAATATGATATATGCTCCCTTAGTGGACATGTATTCTCTATCCACTCCTTTTTCATTCCACACACGAGAATTTGACTTAGTAGGGGTAATAAACCCCTCCTCTAGGGGAAAGATCTGGATACTAGATGCTACTGAATGTTTCACCAAATGGGAAGAGGCTGTTCTATTAAAGAAGGTTAATTGAAAGGGTAATTGTGCGATTTATGAAGGAATACATCATCTACTACTTTGGCATTCCTAAAGTCTTTCTCTCGAATAATGGCACTCCCTTTGTGAATAATCAAATGGAGTTGCTGATAGAGAAGTATTCGATCATCCATCATAAGTCAACATTGGCATACCCAAAGTGCAACGGACAGGCACAACAAAACTTTGGTAAATATCTTAGCAAAGATATTAGAGGATTTCTCGGAGTCTTGGGATGATAAGATAACAGAGGTTTTATGGGATTACGGGAAAATAAAGAGGAAACATACAGGTTACACTCATTTTTCCTTGGTATTTGGAGATGAAGAAATCCTTCTAGTGGAGATAGAGATACCTTCTGCCTAATATAACTTGTGAAGCACAATGCTTCCTCAAAGCAGGCATGTATAATTTGAAGCACTTGAGATGCACAAGATCAATGCAAAAAGGCATTTTGAGATGTATAGAAAGTAGATATCCAGGTCCTATGATCAAATGGTTAAGCCAAGAAAAATTCCAAGAAGGAGATTTAGTATTGAAGGTCTGCACGAGGCACATTCGAAGTCTCTCACTGCCTAAGTTTGAGGCTAATTAGGAAGGACTTTATGTTATTTGAAAGGCACACGACTCGGGCTAGCGTGAGATCTCGAAGATTAAAGACGACATAACCTTCAAGTTAAATAATAAGTGCCTCAAGCTTTACCATGTTTAATGCAACTTGTTAGTTTGTCTTTCCTTTACTTTGTTCAACCTTTCTTCATTCTAGTGGTTGCAACCACTACAAGTTGGGCGATATGCTATTCTCACAACTTAACAGGTGTTTAAGCTTTTATTATAATATAATGAGGATTGCTAAATGAAATGGTTCAAGTTTTTTTTAGTTATTATATGCACAAATAAAGCACAAGTAAGAAAAGTTGTAAATGATTTCATTCAATCCACTAAGGGGGCAAAGTACAAGGGATAAAAGACTAATAACGAAGTATACTGCCTTAACTTACATAAAATAAAAAGGGGGAAAGTGATCAATAGCTGCTGGAGTCTTCGATAATGAACCATAAGTTGGAAGAATTGAGCGTGCGATGACGATGGTGGTGCATGACAGTTTCCATAGAGACCTGTTCGTTAACAAGATCAACCATAACTTTTTTATGATGCTCTATGTCCCACTATAATTTATTCAGCATAACCTCCGCATTAGCCAGGGCCTCCCGAGCAGCCACTACTCATTCTTCTGCTCAGATAATGTTGGGACTCCGACTTTCTATTTCCTCAGTAATGGCAACCTGTAAATGGTTAGATGCCAAAAGTCGAGCAATGGAGGCGGGCAAATCGGTTTTCTTAAAGGGCCTCAACAGGTCGACTAACCATAATAACGAAAAATCATCACTAATAAGAAAGTTGATCTTACCCATAAATTCTTTCACCTTAGAGGCCCCAAGATCTGGCAAAGAAGTGATCAATATCTCACTAAGAATGATTGAAAGTCTAAGCAATTGGCATGCCATCATCACTAGTAAAGGTTGAACGCATCGAGGAACAAAGGTTATGGGAAAGAGGTCCAAAAGCTTCTCAATAATTTCTTGGTGTGAAGTGGTGAGTATATGAGGTAAGTCCCAAAGTATTTGCGTCACAAAAGTTGTAGGAGCAGTCTCTGACAAATGAACGCTAAAAGCATTGTCGCTGGCAGAGGGACGCTTTGTGTTCGAAGCACTATCCCCCACTTGCATTATAGGATCAGTTACTCGAGGGGCTTCCCTTGTGACTTGGCTTATAAGGGGAAAAACACTTGGGCCCATTGTGTCTCCAATAGCCATGAACTCTGCCACAGTTCCTTCTTGAACGTCTTGCCAATCAACCAGTGGAGTAGACCTTTCCATGCATACAGGTTGCTCGACTTTCACTTAAAAAAAAGGGGAAGGGAAGAATACATACCAGTCAAAATCAGGCATGACCATTTTTAGGGGGATTAAAGCCTTATATTACTAGTCATGACCCCTTTTAAGGGAGATTTAAGTCCTACATCACTAGATATGACCCTTTTTAAGGGAGATTAAAGTCTGATATTACTAGGCTTAACCTTTTCTATGGAAATAAAAGTCCTATATTACTAGGCATGACCCTTTTTAAGGGAGATTAAAAGTCCTATATTACTAGGCACGACCCATCTAAAAGTGAAAGAGAGATGAAATAATAAGCAAAGTTATACCTCTTCTTCAATAGCTGCCAAGGAAGGTAGTGGTACAGCAATAGGAGGAACCACCTCTTGTACCAATTCATGAGTGTTTTTAACAACTAGCTCGATAGGGACTACTTTTTGTGTTACTACAAAGGGTTTGTCATTTACAACACGAGTATCTAATCCTTGAGGCTTATTAATAGGATGAGCCTCTCTAACAAAAGCTACAATAGTTCCACCACCAATAGGGCCAATAGCTTTCTCGATCACCTAAACCACGTCGGGCAGTTGTACGTCTTTTTTTCCCTGGTTTCCTCCATTTCCTACATTCTAAGAATGGAAGGGACGAAGAGGTTGATAAGGACTTTATCGCTCATTGATGGAGGAGTGGGCATAATTATGAGATCCCGACAAGCATTCGCAGGGGTGACCTCGAGAACAAGGTCCTGAAATTACAAAGACAACAAACAAGAGTTAGGTAACAAATATAATCATAAGGATAAGAATAAAAAAGTATCTCACAGAAAGAGTTGGTTCAATAGGAGGACGCTTTTAGGTTTTCACACCAATACTCGCCTCTCGTTCTTCGTTTAGAGTGGCCTGGTTGCGTAAGAAAGATGAGTCAGGGGAGTTATGGTATAAAAAATATCATGATAGACGTTTTACGAAGAACAATCACAATCAAGCAAGAAAGAAGTTAATCACACACACAACACAACTATGTACGTGGTTTGATAACTTGCCTACGTCCACGAAGAGGTATCTTATTTTATTAAGTATCTCTCAATATGCTCGGTTACATGCCCCTATGCCCCGGGCAAGGGGTTACAATTTATAGATGTAGAAGTTCAGTTGTTCAAGTAACTCCACAATGCCCATGATGATCCATGAATCCCTTGAATATCTCCACGAGATTGTATGGGATTGACTTGGTTTTGGATTGGTATGGACTGCACGTGCTTGAAGCATATTTCCATGATATGAGGCCGAACAGCTCTTTAACTTTGTTGGGTCAGTTCGATCATTTTTATGGGATGAGAATAAAATTGGTCCCCACAATTGTCCCTAAAATCCTTAGGCCATTGCTTGGGCCGATGGATTTTATATGTGGCTAAGGATGCAACCTCATCAGTGGCATACTCATAATTTATTGAAGCGGGAGAGGTGTGCTTGTCCTTCTGTAGGATATTGAAGCGCCAGATCTTTCTCAAGAAATGTAAAACGTCATTTGATTATTTGAAACTAGTTTGTCAAAACTCAGCTGTCAGTTCATCGTTTCTGTTCGTTTTTTTGCATACTGTGTCCTCAAGCTTCATTACTTACTTTTGCTATTCAAACTCAAGACTTTCACCAGCTTTCCAAGCCCCCTCTTTGTCTCGTAAGTTTCAACTTTACTCCTTTTGGTTTCCTTTCTCTGCATCGATCCTCCACTGTAGCTAGGGTTTTTCTATTTTTTCTCATGGCGATGCTTGATAACAAGTCTTTGCCTGAGTTTAGGAAGTGTTACAATATTCCTGATTGGGTATAGATAGAGTGTACATCAGTCCCCAAACATGTTTGTGACCTAGAATATGGTCACTAGATCCATGTTCTGTTAGTTTCACAAGGGGGTTTAACATTTCCTCCTAATCCTCCGTTTTTACATTTTTTCTAATACTTCAACGTAGTCACTGCTCAGTGTTCTTCTAATGTGTGGAAGATTGTAAATGGAGTCCATAGAATAAATTAGCTCTATAGTACCAATTTAGGGTTTGCTAAAATCTTCTATTGTTATACTTTCTCTCGCACCAGTGGGGGTCTTCTATACCTGAAAGTAAGAAGTCCTGATAGGGTATTGGTAGTAAACCTACTCGATTCCTGTAAAGACTATTGGTCTGAAGGTTTTATTGCCAGAAATTGGCAATATCCTCCCCAATCAGGGGGAGTAAGGTACAGGGGACCTCGGATCCCTACATTTGGGGAGGAGTACATTGGTCGTTATTACCATCTGTTCTTTGTTATTTTTTCGCCTCCTTATATGTACTTTTCTTATGACATTTCCTTCTCGTTCTTCTACAGCTAAAGCCAAGAATTAAGAGTTTGATCCTCTCAAAATCTGAGCTACTAAAATTATGAAAGCTTGGAGGATAAGAGATACTATTGCTGAAGGGGAACATCCCATGTCTGATGCATTTTTTCTGGAATATAGCAATACTACTTCCAGCTTTATTACTCGTTCAGTAGACACAATCCCTCATCTAGAAGTTCCAAGAGAAGGAGTTGGTGGTACTTCTGAACCCATTGAGGTAGAGGATGAGGAAAAAAGTAGATAGCAGTGAGGAAGAGAGTGGTGAAGGAGAGAGTAGCAAGGAGGAGTTCAGCGAGGAATTAATGTCCCCTCCGAGGAGAAGAATATTAATCCAGGATGATGATGATTTTCTATCCAATAGGATAAAGTTCCTCAAGCAGAAGGCTGAAGACTCTATTGGTAGTTCTAAGGTGGTGTCTCAAGAGAAGGAGGTGGAGAGGAAGAAGAGAGAAGAAGAGGAGAAGCGAGAAAGAGAGAAAGAAATAAGAAAAGAAGAGAAAAGGAGAAAAAATAAGGGCACATGCCTCAAAAGCCTCGATAGTGCCTTCTGCTATTGCTGTTGAAGGAGCCTCGGTGGTTGCTTCTCCTCAACTTGCCCCTCTGCTACTGGAGAAAGTAGTGCTCGCGGCTGACCGCGAGCGCTCATTGAGCATGGGGAGAGACCTGTTAGCCCTTATGTCTGCCCAAGGGCTTACTTTGGTAAGTACTCCTTTCTCTATACCTCTTTATTCTTTATTTTCCTCTAACATCTCATGCTTATCCTATGTATTTTCTGTCTTGCAGTTTGTTTTTAACTATACTGTGCTGCACCGTGGTCGAGCCAAGCTGTTGAGGAGAAACTCAAAGTTGGATGAAGCTCTAAAGTCTTCCGAGAAGGCCCTTGCTAACACTAAGGCTACATTTAACAATGAGAGGGAGAAGTTTGCTAAAAAGTTATTTGAGCTCCGTGAAGCTTACGCTGTCGTGATTGCTGATAAGTTGGCAGTGGCAGAGGCAAATAAGGGACAGGTCACAAAAGTGGAGAATTTAAAGGAGGAAGCAACAACCGTTCGATAAAGTGGGTATAATGAAGGTTGGGATGTAGCGTATGATGACACCGAGCGCCAGATTACTTATCTTCGGTGAGCATGTTTCAAAAAAGGCTGGGATTAAGCCTTAATTGCTACTGGAGTTGTTACTGACTCCCCCCTCTTCTCCCAGCATCATCCTGGTCGCAATCTTATTGAAGAGTCTCCTTATACCTAGCCAGATGCTCATGATGACATGGAGCCTATTGCTCTCACTGTTGGGGATGCACTGTTCAACCCAGGGGGGCCATTGTCCCAGCTGGAGGATCTTCCCCAGGTACTAGTAAAGGTGAGGTTCCTATCAACCAAGCTGCTGACAAAGGGAAGGGATTCTCCACGTCTGACCAGGTTGAGGCCTCCTAGGAATCTTAGGCCTTGTTCTTGTTTTTGTTCACCTGTTGTATTTTTGCTTATTTGATTCATCTGTATTGGCATGTGCCTTTGATTTAAATGAAAAGTAAAATTTTTATTCTTTCACTAATATTTGCTACCTTTGTTGCTTGTTTGGTTGGATGTAGATCATTGATTTAGATGAATATATCCTGGCTAACTGTAGTCTAGGCCATATTCTTAGTTTGAACATAAGCACTCAAGCATGTCGAGTTTTTGTAAGGATTTGTAAATCCCTGAGGGAGAGAAACCAGGATTATAAAGATCAGTCTGAGGTAGTCTCCAAGCTAAAGGATAGGCTCGAGGAGATGGAGGGAATTGGTGCCTCTATACAGGGGGAGATGGATGCCTTGAAAGCAAATCTTCTGAATGCGTCTGAAATCAACCAGGTAGGGGAGTTAGTGCAAAGAGAGAATGACTCCCTAAGGAGAGAAATTTCTGGCCTCAAAGAGAACACCCCATCTGGTCCTCCTTCGGTGCTGCGAGGCTCTTCCTCATCGTCTGTTGTAGTTGCTCATACTGATAATCACGCTTCTAGTAGAGAGATTATCGAGATAAACTAATATGTTCATCGAGCTTATGTGATTACTAGTGGCCTTCAAAGGGATGTCACACGATTGGGACAATTATTCCGAAAGGGTCCTCGACAAGTTTGGGCTGATGGTTATGACCAAGGTTGGACAGATGCCACAGTAAGACTGAAAGAGGCCGAAGAACTTGCTTTTTCCTTGGGATGGATGAACGTTCTTAAGGAATTGAAATTTCCTAAGGAATCGACCTTATGGTATAAATATCAGACCGTTCACTCATTAACTTTGCGAAATCCCTTCTGGAGGGATGATCGATGGGTCCCAATTGATGCTATTCCGGTGCAGCTTATAGAGCCATGACCAAAGGGTGTTGAAAAAGACTTAGTTACTCATCCTGATGATGACCGTAGAGCTCGAGTAGCGAACTACCTTGCTCGCTATTCTGGGTAATCGTAGGTCTTTAAGTATTTCTTGGTCTTTTAAAGTAAATGTAACCGTATGATTGTTAATGATAGATAAGCTGATTAATTATGTTTTGAGCATTTTCTAACTAAACATGTGTTAACCTTACTTGTCGGTTACTTGGCATCAGTGTTTGACCAAAAAAGTACTTAATAAATCTGATCATAGTATAAATGAGTTAGTACAAGAACTTTAACCCTTTTGGACTTTTTGACCGACTAAATGACATTGAGTTTTTTTATTCCGTGTTTGAACATGCTCTTAGTCCAATATGCCTTTTCCATATCATTCCGTACCACTTTACCTTTTAGGTTGTGTCATCACACTTCCTTAGGCCTAAGTCAGGGGATAGCGAGAATGTACCTGGTTAAGGGGACGTCGTCCGAACAGGATTTTTTAACCAACCTAAGTTGGCGAATAACCTCGAGTTGTCTTTATTGTCTGAGGATCCCCTGTAGGTCTTTTATTGTTATCGGAGCAACTCAGGAGGCCAATTGTGTTTTCAACAAATACCTGAGGAAGGTTAATCGTAAACCTTGATTTATATATATTTTAGCTTTGGATACGATAAGTATGGCACACTGTTGCAACCGTAGGAACTTTATTCCTTGACTGGAGCAAGTCGACCAACTTACTGTTTTGTTATGTTGAGGGGGGGGGGGGGATATTGCTTAGAAAGGATGCGTGTTGAAGTTTGACCAAGAGATATTAAACAAACAAGATGTTCAGAATGTGTGGGCCAATCGACCTTTATTGACTAAAATGTTAAATAATAGGCAACATTAATTTGTAAATGAAAATTTGCTTAAGCTAATGATGTTGAAAAATAAAAGAAATAGAAGTCTAAAAGTAGAACTTCTTAAGGTTGACTGCATTCCAGGCCCTTGGTATCTCCCTTCCTTCCAGCGTTTTTAAGTGATAGGATCCTTGTAAGTCGTCTATTATTATCTTGAAAGGTCCCTTCCAATTTGGTCCCAGTTTGCCCCTGATTGTCTTACTTCACTGTCAAGGACTTTCCTTAGGACGTAATCCTCTACTAGAAATTTCCTCGGATTGACTTTTTTATTGTATTGTTTGGCCAGTTACTGTTGGTAAGACGTCAACTTAATTAGTGCTAATTCTCGTAATTTAGCAGCTAAGTCAAGTTCAGTGAGTAATGCTTCATCATTGAGGTCATGGTCGATTAAGGTGGTCCTCATAGTAAGGAGTCCTGCTTCCAATAGGATGACTGCCTCCATTCCATAGGCGAGCGTAAAGGGGGTTTCTCCCGTTGCTCTCCTGGGAGTTGTACAATAAGCCCATAAAACATGAGGTAGCTCATCTACCCAGGCACCTTTGGCTCTTTCCAACCATTTTTTTACTCCGTAAATCATTGTCTTGTTGGAAGCTTTACCTTGCCTATTACTCTGGAGATATGCAACATAACTAAAGTGGTGCTTGATGCCATGCTCATCGCAAAAGCCTTAAAAGAAGTCACTTTTGAACTGTGTGCCGTTGTCAGTAATGATCGTCCTTGGTGTCCCAAAGCGAGTGATGATGTTCTTCCAATTGAACCTCGTCATATCAGAGTCTTGGATATTTGCGAGCAATTCTGCATCTACCCATTTGGTGAAGTAGTTAGTGTCGACTAATAGATACTTGTGATTTCCAGATGCGATAGGTAGAGGCCCTACAATATCTAAGCTCCACTGGGCGAATGGCCATGTAATGGTTAATGACTTGAGGTCGCTAGCTGGTTGGTGGACTATAGGAGAGTGCTTCTGGAACTTCTCACACTTGCGAACATAAACTCCAACATCCTTCTGCATGTATGACCACTAATATCCTTCTATGATCTCTCAAAAATCTAATGATCTTCCTCCTATATGACTCCCATAAATGCCTTAATGAAGTTCACTAAGAACCTGCTCGACATTTTTTGGGTGAATGCACTGGAGGTAAGGGCCAGTGAAAGACTTTTTGTAGAGTTTTCCTTCAAGAGATAAGTGAAAGCGAGTAGCCTTGACTCTTATCTGGTGCGCCAATCTCTTGTCGCCTCGCAGTGCGTCGCTTCGCAGATAAGTTATGATGGGATCCATCTAACTGGGTGCCTTTTCTATATGGAGGACTTACTCTACGACTGTCTGATTAATGCTTGGTTGTGCAAGGAATTCTATCTGAATGGTTCTTCTTAAATCGAAGTCAATGGCGGAGCTTAGAGATGCTAGGGCATCGGCGTGACTGTTCTGCTCCCTGGGGAACTGCTGAACATTAACTTTATCAAACTTTGCCATAAGTCCCTTTACAACAGCGGGGTAAGATGCTATCCTCTCATCCTTAGCGTCGAAGTCTTCTTTTATCTGATTGGACACTAGTTTTGAATTGCCAAATACGCGAAGGCATTTCCCCTAGCAATTGTGATTTGCGTAGGTCGATGATGAACGCTTCATATTTAGCTTCGTTATTGGAGGCTTCAAATCCTAGCCTGATCCCTTGTTCGAGCACAGTCTTCTCTGGGGTAACCAATACAATGCCTACTCCTGCCCCCTGAAGTTGGAGGCTCCGTCAACGTAAAGTGTTCAATCGAAGGTTTTTTCTTCCTCTTCTATTGGTTTTTCAATTTTTAAGTGGGTAGTAGGTTGATTCCTTGTGAACTCAACGATACAATCTGCTAGAATTTTCCACTGAATTGCTGTTCTTGGTTGAAAGGGGATATCAAATCTTCCAAGCTCTACCAACCATTTTTACAGTCGGTCGAAGAGGTCATCTTTCCTTAGAACAACTTTAAGTGGGTGTGAGGTGACCCCGATGAAATAAATAAGCCTCAAAGTAATGCTTCAGCTTCCTTGAGGCTATTACTAAGGCATAGGCAAGCTTCTCTAGGGGAAAATAACATTGCTCGACATCCAAGAGCATCTTGCTTGCATAATAGATCGGGTGTTGGCCTCTTTCCTTCGTCGCATACTAAGGCAGAGCTCAAATCGTGGTCTAATACGAAAAGATAGAGATATAAGGGGTCACCTTCACTTGGGATCACGAACAAGGGTGGCTTGCTTAGGTAAGACTTGAGCTCTTCCAGGGCTTTAGAGCAGTCATCATTCCATACTAAGCCCTTATATTTCTTCAACAGTTGGTAGAATGGTCGAAAGCGCTCCGAAGACTTAGAGATGAAGCGGTTGAGTGTGGCGAGCATGCCGGTAAGATTCTGGATATCTCTAATCGTCTGAGGGGGATGGACTTTTCTGATGGCATCAATCTGATCAGGGTTTGCTTCAATCCCTCTTTTACTGATGAGGTATCTTAGAAACATTCCTGACTGGACATCAAATGAACACTTTCTAGCATGAAGTTTCATCTGATATTTCCTGAGGATCTCAAAGGTTCCTGCTAGGTCTGAGAGATGGTATCCCTTGAGTTTACTTTTTATGAGCATATCATCTATGTTTACCTCCATCGTGTCTTCTATTTATTTATTGAACATCTTGGTGACCAATCACTGATAAGTCGCTCCTGCATTTTTAAGGCCGAACGGCATAACTTTGTAACAATATTACCCCATAAGCGTTATGAAGGAGGTATTATCTTGGTCTGGCTCATAAAATATGATTTGGTGGTATCTAGAGTAAGCATACAGAAAGGCCATTCTTTCATGCATTACAGTGGCATTGATCAACTGATCTATCTTTAGGAGAGGAAAATTGTCTTTTGGACAGGCCCTGTTGAGGTCAGTAAAGTCAATACATACTCCCCAACTTTTATTGCTTTTGGGTACTATGACTGGGTTGGATAGCCATTTAGGGAATTGTACTTCCCAAGTGGAACCTGCATTCAGTAATTTTTCTACCTCTTTCTTTGCTGCCTTCGCCTTTTCTGGGGCTGTTCGACGAGCCTTCTGAGTGACTAGTTGGAAAGCTGGGTCGATGTGCAGTCAAGCGCATGAAATTGTGGGATCTATCCCAGACAGCTCGAATGGTTCCTAAGAAAAATTTTCCAAATTGCTTCGGAGGAATGTGGTGAGCTCCTTCTTTTCTTGTTCAATGAGGGAGGCTCCGATCAGAAACCTCCTTTCTAATAAGTTAATTCTAGCTGTAATTTCTTCCTGGTCTTCGATGACCCTATTTGTGGGGTGGACCCTGGTTTCCTCCACCCCTGGTCGGCCGTATCGTAATTACTATTTTGAAGGTGACACGCCTTCTTGGTCTTCCTCTTGGACTTTCCTCTCATTTTTCTTCTTCTTGTGCTTGGGGTAGATAGCCACGATAAAGCATTTTTTAGCCAAAGCTTGGTCGCTATGGATCTCGACCACCCCCGATCTATTATGAATTTGAGTTTATGATGATATGAGTATGGAACGACCTTCATGGTATAGAGCCAAGCCCTAACCAGAACGGCGTGATTGGGGGATTCAATGTCTACTACCAACTCAATCATCTTCGAAATACTTCCTGCACTAACCTGGAGGACTATCTTGTTAGTGGCATGGTTATATTTCCTGCAAAGCCGACTAGCGAAACGGTGGCCTCTTTGAGGTTAGAGATATTTAGATTTAATTTGTGGAATAAGTCTTGGTACATCACTTTGAAAGAGCTACCACGGTCGACGAGCAACTTGTCGATGTCCCAATTAACCATCCTGAGTGTGATGACCAATGCGTCATGATGAGGGGTTCTCACCTCAGCTAAGTCATCTTTAGTAAACATAATGTGTTTATTGTAGTCGACATCTTCTAGTCACCAACACTTCTCGGCCTGAGACTTGGCGGGGTCTATTTGAAAGGCTTGCATAATGGCAGTAAGCTTCATAACTTCCATTCGAATAACATTTCCTTATACTTTCTTAAGGTTTGATGGCCCATGAATTACTGCGAACTAGTGGCCCATCTCGTCCTCGAGGACATTGTTTGGATTCTGGTCTCCATTGGCTACGACTTTATCTGCCTTCTTGTCTAGGAACGTGTTGAGCCGACTAGCCCGAGCTAGCTCCTCGAGATGATATTTGAGTGCTTTGTAGTGTTCAATCCTATGACCTCCCTCTTTGTGGAATGCACACCTTAGTGCATTATTGCGCTTCGTTGTATCTCCCCCATCTTTTTGGGACACTTGATAAATGGCTCTTCCTTAATCTTGGAGAGGATTTTTTATATCGGTTCCTTGAAGACTGTGTTAATAGCCTGGAACACTTTTGAGGGGTCATTCTTGTTGCCATTTTTGGTGCCATTCCTACCTCCATTCTTATTTCCATTCTTCTGGGAATCATTATTCTCTATCCCTTTATTCGTCTTCGCGCGACCGTTGTCCTCTGCATTAAGATGGATTACATCTTCGACTTTGGTATATTTTTCAATACGTTCCATTAGGTCGTCGATGGAATTAGCCTCCTTCTTAGTTAGGGATTGATGCAATAAAGAAGTGTTTGGCAAACTGATCATGAAGGATGCTACGACAACCTACTCCGAGCCGTCCTCAATCTCATTGAAAATCTACCAGTACCTCTTGGCATACTCCCTGAGATTCTCCTGTGGATTTTTTTTTCAATGTGAGCAGTGCATTCATCCTCTTAGGGTGGGAGGTGCTCCTTATGAAGCGAACTATGAATAATTCGTTCAGAGCCTTAAAGCTCTTAATAGATCTATCTGGTAGCCTCTCGAACCATTTATGGTCCATGTCTTGCAGGTTGGAAGGGAAGATGAGACACATCAACGCGTCGTTGTGGCTCCACATGGTCATGGCCTACCTGTACTGTCGGACGTGATCGATAGGGTCAATTTTTACATCATAGATCTTGAATATAGGGATTGAAAACTTCTTGGGGGACTTTTCTTCTTCTTCTTCTTCTTCTTCTTCTTCTTCTTCTTCTCCTTCTCCTTCTCCTTCTCCTTCTCCTTCTCCTTCTGCTTCTTCTCCTCCTTCTTCTCCTTCTTCTTCTCCTTCTTCTTCTTCTTCTTCTTCTTCTTCTTCTTCTCCTTCTTATTCTTCTTCTTCTTCTTCTTCTCCTTCTTCTTCTTCTTCTTCTTCTTCTCCTTCTTCTTCTTCTTCTCCTTCTTCTTCTTCTCCTTCTTCTTCTTCTTCTTCTTCTTCTTCTTCTTCTTCTTCTTCTTCTTCTTCTTCTTCTTCTTCTTCTTCTTCTTCTTCTTCTTCTTCTTCTTCTTCTTCTTTTGCCTTTGAAAAAGTGGACTTCATCTGGGTGTTAAGAGCTCTTCTGGCTAGCTCTTGTGTGGATCTGGCCCCTCAATGGTCTGGGTGCTGATCCATCTCCCTATGAACTAAACTGTTGATTTCATCATTCTATCGACTAGTACTCCCATGGCATCAATATAGCTGTTGTCATTCTAATCGACCATCCTCTGACCCGTTCCTCTTAATTCTCCTTGGTTGTGCCTGGGGCTCCTTCCTCGGCTGTGAGACTCACTCACCTGAGGACTAGGATTCTGATCATAGTGTAGTCTTATATTTTTATGGAGATCCCTCTCCATTATTTCTCGTCACCTTTTTAGGTGAGCATTCTCTTACTCTTAGCAACAAGTGTCTTCTTCTTATTCTCGAAGTTTGTCCTTATGGGTATTGACCAACATGGAAATCTTTGGGGACCTTGATGGTCCATGACTCTCTTCAGAAGGCCGCCTTGCTGAAGAAGCCTTGGATTTTGCTGGCGAACTTCAAACCTTACCTTGGGAGGGGAAGGTTCTTCAGGAACATCGCTGGATTGAAGGATGTTACTGCTGTGGTAAGTCATCGAGGGCTTTCAATTAATGAGTGTTCTCATAGGAATAACAGTCATTTCCACAGATGACGCCAATTTTGGTATAAAAAATATCACAATAGATGTTTTACGATGAATAATCACAATCAAGCAAGAAAGCAGTTAATCAAACACACAACAACTCTATCTATGTGGTTCGACAACTTGCCTACGTCCACGGAGTGGTCTACTATTTTGTTAAGTATCTCTCAATATGATCGATTACATGCCCCTATGCCCCGGGCCAGGAGTTACAATTTATAGATATAGAATTTCAGTTGTTCAAGTAACTCCATGATGGTCATGATGATCAATAAATCCCTTGAATATCTCCACGAGATTATAGGGGATTGACTTGGTTTTGGGGCAGTGTGGAATGCACGTGCTCATAGATTATTTTCATGATATGAGTCTGGGCAACTCTTTAAATTCGTTGGGCTAATTCAACCCTTCTTGTGGGCTGAGAATAAAATTGGTCCCCACAGGAATAACCACTACTCATAAACCCATTATTTTAATTACCAATAACTGCTCCAAGCGAGGAATCCATAGATACCTCTATAATGATCGAGGCATTTGCGCCAGCTGCTGGGATGTCACCATATTTTATTAAAACCCTAACAATGGTTTGTCTTTATGGACAACGTGCCTTGTGGGGCACTGAAGTAGGCATCGATTTGTAAAGAACAATCAAGAATTAGTAAAACAGAGTCAGGATAAGCTACTAAAAGTCACAAATATGAATAGAAGGGTATATAATACTGCTTCATCCATGGTAAAGTCTTCCACAATGGTGTAATATTGAGGGGGTGATGCGGGCTTCTTTAAAGAGTACATCTTGCACAACTTTCGCACCCGATGCAATAGAGGAGACTTTTCGGGGGTTCTTCTTCTTCTTCTTTTTCTTCTTCTTCTTCTTCTTCTTCTTCTTCTTCTTCTTCTTCTTCTTCTATTTACTCCTCATCCCCTCATCAACTTCTTCATCACCTTAATATTTGTTAACTTCAACCTCTTCCACCAAGCTAGTGGCCCGAATGGCCGTCATACTGCGTATCCTACTACTTTTTCCAACATGGGTAAAAAAGATACCTCTAGCGGATATAACAGATGGCATTTTAGCTCTATCAGCAGCAGAGTAATCGACCCACTACTTGGCCAAGTCAGCAAATGTTTTGTTAACCTGAGTAGCTTGATTGGGGGAAATGGACTTGGGGGTGATGTTTTTATAACAATTATAAGTGTAGGAGTCTTTAAGGCCTCTTTGGTTTTCTTGATGGGCATCTTTTTATTGGCTCTAATAGCTACCCCAATAGAGGCTACTCGAGGATTATCTTCATCTATAGCCGCCGCCAAAGGACCAGGTTCAATAAAATTTCCCTCTACCTGTTGTAACACTTGGGATCCTTTTATATTTTTCTTAACCACCTCGTCCAAGGGGACAAAGGGGGAAGATCATCGGGGATAGTGTCATTGACGATGCTCAAAGGAAAATAGGAACCAATAATAGAGCAAGTCCTCAAGACCAACTCCATCGGAAGAAACCTCTCAATGGAAGGATAATATGGTTGGAAGAGTATGTTGTGCTGAAATCTGTAAAGTTGGTTAGGCTAGAAAATGAAAAGGTAAAGTTGGGACCTACCACCTTGAGTAACTTTATTTGGAATAAGCTTGTTCGCTGGCTATTGGGAAGAAAGGTTCGTAATGGCGAAAGTAAGAAAATTTCTACAGGTAAAGGAAAAATTAGCTGGCACTTCATGGATGATATGACTCAGCATGGGAACACCAAGGTCGTAGACAAACTACATGGCTACCCGTCTGGGTGAGTAAATGGAGTAGAAGGAATACCACTCAGTGTATGAAGTCAAATATCAAGGAATGAGGACAACACCACTGGATGGAAATTTCCTCACACAGTCCTCGTTAACAGGAGCCACATGAGGAGCTTTTTCAGCAAAGAAATAGTTGATAAAATATTGGTTAACCCCAGTATAAGGGAGAAATACAAATTTCTTAACATCATCGATAAAAGGCAGGAAAAAATTCTTCGACTCTTTATGGTTCCAAGAAAGAGTATGAGACACTCTGATGGGTTGGGATGTGTGAAGAGTGACCATTGGTGCATACTCAAGGAAATGGGCATATAGGAAGGCAATGAGGAGGATATGATTAACATAGTTGGAAGTGCCAAAGCATCAGATACTTCGAGCTGAATCAACCAATACACGATCAAGCCAAGTGTATAGTGAGCCCAGAGTGATAGCAACTGAGGGTATTATCACCCCGAAGGGATTGCCTGGGGCTTACTGGGAATGAAGATCTTTGATAAAACCACCCAAATATAACCAGACATCTCGATATTCGAGCCATAACCACTACTAATGGGTGGCATTTCATCCACCTATTTTCCCTTTGGATCTTTCTTTGAAGCTTCTTTATCCTTTGCACTGGCCTTATCCACAACGTAGAAAAAGTAACGAATTACCTCAGAAAAGGTGCACTTGTTATAAGTTACCATGCACTTCTTGACAACTGGATCTAGATCGATCCCAGCGTCCGCCTCAGCGCTCAACGTAGCTTCCTCGAAGAAATTTCCAAATACCGCAGCTTCTCAGCCAAGAAGCTGGCCTATGTCTTCTAAAGTAATGGTGAACTCCCCCAACTAGTGGCAAATGTGTGGATCCGGGTACTCCATCGAGAAACCAGGGTGCAAAGTGTGTTGTTATTATTTACAAGAGAAATATCCCCAAGAAATAAGGTGGATTATAGGCCCAACACTGATAATTTAGAGGCTTACTTACCTTGAATATATTGGGTTTAGGGCCTAACCCTTCACAGGAGCCACGGGTGGATTGAAACACCATATTTTCTTAGGAGAAATCCCTCTCTCAATCCGAAAATGAGTGATGATGCCGATGGGGATTTAGTCAAAGTCCTCTACTTGATTTCTTTGATCCATTAATAAGGTTGCTTATTCCTTAGAGGTGATGATGCCGGGAAACTGGTCAACAATGGAAAAGAAACAGTCTGACTCATCAAAGTAGGGAGCACAATGGTAGCGAGTCCATTGTTTATGGAGGGCATAGGTTATAGGGGAGACACTCCTAGAAGAAGAAGTCTTCTTAATAATTGGTGCCATTGATGGACGGAGAAGTTGAGAAAAGATTGAATAAACGTGAGTGTTTGTAAGAAAGCAAGAATACTGCTTCTCTCTTTATCTCTAAAACACGGTTACAGAAAAAACTTCAGCGGTGAAAAAATGTTGAGGCCAAGTATTTGCCTTTTTATAAGGGGTAAAAAGGGTTGTGAATGGGAAACGGTGGTGCCAATAACCCACACGCGAGTAGCTACGTGTATCCAGTGAAGGACACAAATATATGTGAGGTGGCTACGTATGAAGTCCCTCACGTGGCTTACACGCGCCCATGTCGACATAAATCTAGATGTGATATTACGGTGGACTAGCGATGCATGGGATGCCTCGCGTGAGACACACACGCATACCCATGCTTGCCACATGTAAAGTGTGTGTGTGTGTGTGTGTGGGGGGGGGGGGGGAGATGAATATTAGTGGAAATTAATGTGAAGCAACACCAAGAGTAATAATTAACGTTAGAAATTCAAGCTCCAGAAATCCTTCTCCTTAGGTAAATAAATCATTTTGGGGGTAATTTTAAAAAATACAACCATTTATTCTTCCCCAATGAGTTAAATAGTCTCCTTAACTGAGACATCCACATCACTTAGCTCAATGGTTGCTCGAGATAAGCTATCTTGAAAAAAAAAATGGTTCGAAGATTTGTAAAAATATTTCGTACTGATATTTCTTCACCTGGTAAACAAATATCTCCACTAAGGGGAAAATGTAGGGGGAGGTCCAAGTCTAAGATTGATTACCAAGAACGATTTTGCACGGAATGAAGGATTAACGATATATTAAAGACTGAAGCTTCTCGAAGGGCCTTCCACAAAGATCAAACCCATTCAAAAAATGATATATTTGTAACAAGAATTATGATGTACTTGTATTTGACTTTCCTTATAATTATCAAATGTAGTTTGTAATATTTATGAGGTTAACCGGTACCCTTGAGGGACCTTATCAGGCATGGCATGACGGAGCTCACATGCTCTATCGAACGACCTCATTTTGGGTACCTCGTAGGGATTTATTTTGCAGGATTAGGAACAAGGCAACGTTATAAAAGTAAATACTAACCCCTTGTAGGGGGAGCTTGAAGGTAATCTTGAGATTAGAGATAATCCCCCCACTAACAATAGTGTTTGGGATTAAGGAAGAGATGCATCTCAATAAGGTAGTGATGTAGCCCAAAGCGATGCAGCTCAGCAAGGCAGCTCAAGTGAGGTTGGTCAGCGTAGCAGCCCAGAGGAATCTTCCAACGAAGAAGCTGATCGAAAGAGCTCAACCTTTAGTTCCATTGTATTACTTAGCCTTATTGTATCTCTTTATTTATATTGATCATGAGTTGTAATAATTATAATTATTTTTAGTGTGAGGACGAACGGTACTCGCGAGAGACCAGGCTTGGCAGGGCCTGGGAGAGCTTTCATGCTCTATCGAACGACCTCGCCGTGGAAAATTCGGAGGGAATTGATTTGGAGGATTGAGAAGTGAGACACCTTGGGGCTTGTCCTGACCATCTTAGACACACCTGGTAAAACACCAAAAGACTTTGATCGTTGGGCGGAGAAGCCTTAAGTCCCATCGGGCGTCGAGTTGTGAACCAAATAACCCTCTACTTAATGGCACATCTACTTTATGTGATGTCACTAGCAAACTAGGCAATGACAAATGTGCACTTGAGTAAACCACCGTAGTATTTGGGGATGTCAGACAGTTGTTGAGCCACCTCTGTGACGACAACCACTTGACATACAGTGGTTAAGCAAAGGCATGTATTGGCATTTAATGGTGATGACGTGGAGCTGACTAGTCCATCAGGCATTTAATGTTTGTAACATAAAGTATGAGGGGTGTCTTTGACAGTAATTAATGACTGAGTTATCTTGGGGGTGGTGTGGGGGCTATTTAAGAGCCCCAACCACCTCTGAGGAAGGGATGTTCTTTTTGAGAGTTCATAAGTTATTACTAGAGAGAATATATACATCAGAGAGATAGTTTACTCACCCAATATTGTCATTTATTACGAAGCTTTTAATACTTGACAGATATCTTTGAGGGTGGTTGGGGTGTTTTGCTGCCTGCCAAGGTGTGTCTAGGCTTCTCACTTTTCTCTCTCTCAAAACGAGTTACTTCTGAGTTTCTTTATTGTTTTACTTGAGTTATACACAAGAGTTTTTTCAAGTTCAAACTGAGTTTATCTCTATAGATTTGTGAATACGGGTTTTACTTAGTCAAATGTGTCTTCTTGATTAACTTCCCATTACTACACTCAAAAAAGGGGTTACGCCTCCTTTTTATCTAAACTACCCTCTTACATTTGGCGACTCTGCTGGGGAGGTATTCTTCTAAGCAAGGAGTATGGCACAGGATTATGTTAATTGAAGACTTAACTTTGATGATATTCAACACCATTAAGAACATGCGGCGAGAGAGCAGGAGGCTTCGAGAGACGGAGCCCCTCGAGTGGAGGTAGCTTCAGTTCGAACGGAAATAGGCGTTCCAGGGGTAACACAAGCTTCCACGAGTGCCGGGTTGGGACCAGCCCAAGTGGAACTCCTCATGAATAAATTTTACGAGTTTTTGCAAACTCCCGTAGCTTCAAAAGTGTTGGGGGGATTTGAAGCTAACTCCTTCATAACACCGGGGGTAGCCTTAACGACCCCACCAAGCGCATTTCTAACAAGAACTACCCCAACAAGCAATACCCCCTGTTGTGATTCCAGCAGAGGGAACCCCAAGAATAACAAGAGTTCCAACTGCGGTGATTACTCCGGGTACAACGGGCGTCCCATCTATGGTCCCTCTGGCCGTTCTTTCAACGGTATTGGCTATGGAGGAGATGAGGAACGAAATGCAGAAGGAGATGCTGAAATTCATGAAAGCTTCCTCGCAATCTGCTGGTGAGGTAGCTTCGGTTTATGATGACTTTCGGATGCCTTACCCTCATGAGTATAACGATGATCCTTATCCAAAAGATTATATTCCTCCTATCTTTAAAAAGTACATAGGAAAGGGAGGGAACCCGAAGGAGCACATTAAACGCTTCGTTAAACATTTGGGGGTGCACGTCAACAACAAAAAACTCAGGTTGAGGGAGTTTTCCAATACTTAACCGATAAGGCATATACCTGGTATTCTCACCTAGCTCCTAAGAGTGTTTCTACATGGGAGGAGATGCACGTTTTGTTCATCCAAAAGTTCTTTCTAGCAGAAGATGAGTTCATCTTGACCCAACTGGGAAGAGAGAAGCAACGACCAGGGGAAGATGTGGTGGCGTACGTTCGAAGGTTCAGGGAAAGGTCCCTCTATGTGATAGAGAAATCCAAAGAGTCTAAACTACTGTAGATCTGTGTGGAAGGACCACTTCCCGAGTACATCTTCCATCTTATTAACGATACGCGCGGGGGACTTTTGTTGCATTCCTAAAAGAAGCAAGGAATATCTCGTTGGTGGTATGACCAAACCTAATGGTGGTTCCCATGATGTTTAGGAAACCGATACAACCTGTGGGAAGGAGGTCTCAGTCCCCACGGGGGGGGGGGGGGGGGGATATATCGAAGGAGCAGATGGGGGAAAACTAACAAAGAGGGACAACAAGAGAAAGTTTGGGAGAGATAAGGAGGATCCACCACCATTACCTTGTACAGTAGAGGAGGATATCAGCTGTTACAATGCCATGGTTCAAGGAGAAATGGTGTATGAACCAAAGGGCATCCCCGTTGGGGAACTAGACGTGGTAACCAGAGCGGATCCCAAATATTGCCAGATCCATCGAAAGATCCAACATCCAACAAAAAGTAATTTTACGCTAAGAAGAATCATCGACAAATATGTAAAGGCAAGAACGTTGAAAATACCTCCGCAAAATGTTAACAACAACCCACTCCCAGCACATGGGGACAATCTGGTGGTGGCCTACGGTGATAAGACAGAAAGGGAAACAAGGGAGCTAACGATGGAGCATGAGGAGTTTGGAGAGTCTTTGGAAAACTGCACTAGGGTAATGGTTAACGTAGTGTTAGCTTACGACGAAGAAAGTGCTAAAGATGTGGAGGACATATATAATGTTGAAGGTGAGGAAGTAGACCAAGATATGGAATACTGTGCAGTTTCAAAGTCTCCAAAGTCTTCCTGGTTCTTCGACCAAGTGGGGATGCCAAAGAGAAGTAGGTTGGAGATAACCCATGCAATCCTTGATATTGCGAGGAAGAACGCAGTCCCTTCGCTAAGATGGAGGGGACCCATGGCCAGGTTGGTAAAGAAGTTTATGTCAAAAATAACTTTCAGCGATGCAAATAGGGTCGTGAGATTTACTCACAATAGGCCATTATATGTGACTGCCAACATCAACAGGGTTAGCTTTACAAGGGATCTTATGGATGGGGGAGCCTCCATCAACATCATGCCAATCAATTCTTTTCACGCAGCTAATAATCCAGAGGAAAGGTTAGTCCTTATGCCTTTGGTGATTTCAGGTTATGACAAGCAGTCTTCCAAGTCCATTGGTTATGTGAACGTGGGGATTGTGATAGGAAATCTGTGTTCCCACATCAAATGGTATGAACGGGCAGTCCGAGAATACTGTGAACGGCCTCACCTTATAATGGTGTGAACGGGCAGTCAAAGAAGCTGATGAGGAGGCTAACCCGATATATAAGTGTTTTTTAGTGGATCAAAGAGGGCAATGCATGGTGATAGACAACTCCAACATACAGGAGTTTGTGGAGGATGTCACCGAAGAACCGAACTACATGGCAGATCAACCGAAGTCGTAGGTACAAGAGTTAAAGCAGTTGAACCTGGCGAAAGAAGAGGAGGATCCAAGGCCTATTTTTATCTCAAAGGATCTCAATAAGGAGAAATATTCGGCCTTAGTTGAGTTAATTCAGGAGTTTATAAACGTTTTTGTGTGGAAGTACACAAAAATGGAAGAGCTAGATGAGGAAGTGAGCAGCCACAAATTAAATATGATGCCTTCCGCCATTCTAGTGAATTAAGCAACGAGGACTTACAATCTTGAGCAGGACTTGAGGATCAAGGAAGAGGTCCAATGCTTGTTGGCAGCATGATTCATTAAACCAATACAACACCCACTCTGGCTGTCTAGCATTATCCCAGTGGGAAAGAAAGACAAAAATCAAATAAGGATCCGTGGACTTCAGAGACTTGAATATGGCTTGCCCCAAGGATGAGTTCCCTCTACCCTCCATTAATAGCTTGATAGATGCAACGACTGGTCATGAGATGTACAACTTCATGGATGGGTACGTAGGGTACAACCAGATCAAGATGGACCCCACAGACACAGAGAAGACAACGTTTAGAACCCCGTTGGGCAACTTCATGTACAAAGTGATGCCGTTTGGACTCAAGAACACTGGGGCTACTTATCAAAGAACAATGATGGCCCTTTTCCATGACTTATTTCATAAATTTGTGGAATTTTATGTGGATGATTTGGTCATCAAATCAAGGAAGGAGGAGTACCATCTAAGCGATTTAAGGAAGGTGTTTGCCCGGTGCACGAAGTATAAGCTGAAGATGAACCCACTGAAATTCATCTTCGGAGTAACTAGTGGAAAGTTTCTAGGTTTTGTGATTGATCGACAAGGGGTGCAGACGGACCAGGACAAACAACGAGCGATCTTGAAGATGCCAAGTCCAAAAATGACGAAGGAACTAAAGAGTTTCCTCGACAAAGTTTCCTACCTTAGGAGATTTGTGCCTAGACTAGCCGAAATAATACACCCGTTGATGCATCTTTTGTGAAAGAACACAAAATTTAAGTGGGAGGAGGTTCACTAGGAATTTTTTACTGGGCTAAAGAAGCTGCTCATTTCACCATAGACCATGGTTCCCCTAAGGGCAGGAATACCATTGAATCTATACCTCATATCCACTACGAGGTTCGTTGGAGCTCTGTTGGCATAAGAAATTGATGAGCAAGAACGAATAATCTACTACCTCAGTAGAATAATACATAGGCTAGAGGTCAGGTATAGTAGCTTTGAAAGGCATTATTTAGACTTTAGCCTTAGTCTTTGTAGTGCAAAAATTTAGACATTATATGCTTTATTTTTCAATTCATATTGTAACAAGATGTGATCCTATTAAGTTTTTGCTGGCAAGAACTATATTGATTGGTAGGGCAGCTAGGTGGTTCCTCATTCTCTCAGAATATGATTTGAAGTGCGTGGTCCCTTGCGCAATCAAGAGCCAGGCGTACGCAGATCTCTTGGCAATCTTCCCCTCTGGGATGTTTGAGCCACTTAAGGAAAGTATTGTAGGAGACAACTTGCAAGCCAATCACTTAGATGCAAGAGATGAAGAATGAACGATGTAGTTCAATGGATCTTCAGTAAAAAAGAAAGGAGGAGCAAGGGTTATTTTGTATAGGGGAACGGAAGAAATTTATCTTTCCTAAAAATTAATCTTCCCTTGTTCCAATAATGAAGCAGAATATAAGGTGTTAATGCTAGGGTTGCTGGAGGCCCTTCGAAGGGGGATTCATTCACTTTACATCAAAGGGGATTCGAACTTGGTGATTCAGCAAGTGAATGGAGAATATGCATTGAAACATCTCAGTCTGGCGCCTTACAGAATAATTATTCAGAGGCTTCTCAACCAGTTCCATCGGACCAAGATCAAAAGACATCCTTGATGAACCTCCATCCAAACACATATGCCACCATCGCTCAAAAGTTGGTCTTGAGGGATGATACAACTATAGTCGTGATTTAACGAAGAATAGCTCCCTTGGTGGTACAACCATTTCTACCGATGGACGATGACTCTGACTAGAGTGGGAGATTAGAAAATAACTAGAGTCTGGGGAAGGAGCGATGGAGCTAAGGGAATTAGCCCAATATTTTACAAATCAGGAAAACCTTTACTTCAGAAATACGGGAGGATGGATGTCAAGATGCATCAGACTAGAAGAAGCAGAGCAGAGGTTAAAGAAGACACACGAAGAGCACTACCAAACAACTGAGATCCTTTTTTATAGAAAAATCCCAAAAGAGGGATAATTCTGGCCTAGAATGAAGCAGGATGCAACAGAGCTCCAACGAAAGTGTGATAGGTGCCAGCTATTCTTCGAGGCAGCTGAATTCCATTTCGTTGAAGCTCAATCAGACTAGAGGCAGCCCTATATTGACTTCATTAAAGATGGAGTTATCCCAATAGAGAATATTGATGCGATGTGACACAAGAGAAGGGCCTCGAGATTCTACATTCAGGAGGGGCATCTTTATCAAAGGGGCTACTTCAACAGGCCATTGCGTTGTATCACAAAGGAAGAAGCATCCGAAGTCCTCAAACAAGCTCACGATTCAGCTCACATAGGAGCGACCAAGTTGTATGACCAGCTGATGACGTTGGGGTATTATTACACAACGATGGAGAAGGACTCCATTGAGTTCGTTCAAAAATATAAGGCTTGCTAACTACATGGAAATATGATCCATGCCCCATTGGCGGATCTACACTCCCTGAAAATGCCTTATCCCTTTCACACCTGGGCATTTGACCTGGTGGGGGGAATATATCCTTCTTCGAGGGGAAAGATCTGGATACTAATAGTAATGGAGTGCTTTACAAAGTGGGCTAAAGCGATACCACTAAGAAGGGCAACAACAGGGGTGGTGAGAAACTTCATCAGAGAATACATCATTTGCCGTTTTGGGATTCCAAAGGTTATTCTCTCTGATAATGGAACCCCCTTCACCAATTCAGAGGTAACAATGCTTACAGACAAGTACTCCATTGTTCATCATACTTCAAAGGTGGCATACCCAAAGGGAAATGGTCAAGCCGAAGCAACTAACAAAACATTGGTTAATATTTTGGCCAAGATGATGGAGGATTTCCTAGGATCGTGGGATGATAAGATACCAGCTGTATTGTGGGCCTATCGAATAACTAAAAAGAATCTCACAGGATATACTCTGTTCTCCCTTATGTATGGAGCTGAGGCAATTCTTCCGGTGGAGTTGGAAGTTCCCTCTGCCCGATATGCCTTGAAAAGTAACATGCTCCCCCAGAACAGACATGTGCAGTTGGAAGCGTTGGACAAACATAGGGACAATGCGCTACAACACTTTCAAATGTACACGAAGCAGCTCTCTAGGGCATATGACAACTTAGTGAGACCAAGGAAGTTCGTGGGAGGAGACCTTGTTTTGAAGGAAGCAGTGAAGCATATCAAAGGGCTTCCTCTACCTAAGTTTGAAGCAAATTGGGAGGGTCCTTTCATTGTAAAGGAGGCTCATGATTCAGGTTATTGCTTAATTTCTAAGATGGAAGAAGACAAACCATTCAAGATAACAATAAATCGTTGAAAGTCTATCATGTATAAGGAATTTTCTTTATATCATCGTTGTATCTAGCTATTTTTTATTATGAATATATAAGTTGTTATTCCTGATGTCTATTATTTCAACTTGAGTGGAGATGAAAGAATTGTAGAATTTTGTAATATACGCAAACAATTACAGCACAAAAAGGTGGCATAGAAAAACATACATTTTTTTTCACAAACTTTGGGGCATTACAAAATTGGGAGAAATTACCTAAGAATTACATAAGAAAAAAAAGGAAAATGTATACAAAAGTGAAAGAGTTCATTGGCCTAAGAGGAACCACAAGTTCAGAGCAGAGAAAAAATCTCTAGGCAGGCCCGAAGAAGCTGCTAGGCAAGATTATTGGGCACTAATAGAAACCTCCAACCTTGTTTGAACTTGTGTACGCTCAATAAGGAGCTTCTCTCATTTCAGCTTCACTAGACATAGAGATTCTTCGATGTTCTCTACCTCCTTGTTGGAAACTTCAAGTAGAGGTGCTAGCTCAGCCAACTTAGCTTCCTCAGCTTGTTGATCCTTCCGATGCTTCTGTAGCAGTTCCCTCTGGCTCTCCAATCGTTGATCCTTCAAAGTCTTTAAGTGACCAATCAACCAGTCAAAATGGAAGCCGTATATGCCCAACTCTTTTAGATAGCCTAAAAATTAATTCAGAAGGGGCCTGGTAACACTTACAGTTGGAGTGCTGACGAGATCAGTGATAACCATTGCCATGCCTTGAAGCCTATAGCTCATCACCGGAACGTTTATACGAAGACAATCGACAGTGAAAGTCTTAGAGTGATGGTTTACAATCTGTTCAATTACCAAGTGATAGGTAGGAGGCATTTGAGGAGAATGCATAAGGACCATACGACAATGTCATGAGGAGCTAGGTTTGGCAGAGGAAGCTCATAACCATATTCGCTATCAACAGCAGCACCAGTCGTGGAACCTTGGTTGTCGTGATTAAAATATTTTGAAATAGTTGATTCCCGATGGGGGAAGCGATAGGCAAAAGAACTGGTGGATGTCTCTCTCCCGCTGGAAAGGACTCACGAGAAACTTGAGAACAGGTAGAAGAAGTAATGGGTTTGACAAAAAAAAATCTTAACAAGTGTTTTCATCGTTAAGTCACCGTTAGTGGTGGAGCTTGACCAAAATAATCTTAACAAGTGTTTTCATTATTAAGTCACCGTTACTGGTGGCGTTTGACCAAAAAATCTCAACAAGTGTTTTCATTATTAAGTCACCGTTACCGGTGGAGTTTGACCAAAAAATCTTAACACGTGTTTTCATTGTTAAGTCACCGTTACTAGTGGAGTTTGACCAAAAAATCTTAACAAGTGTTTTCGTTATTAAGTCACCGTTACTGGTGGAGTTTGACCAAAAAATCTTAACAAGTGTTTTCATTGTTAAGTCACTGTTACTGGTGGAGTTTGACAAAAAAAATCTTAACAAGTGTTTTCATTGTTAAGTCACCGTTACTGATGGAGTTTGGTAAAAAAATCTTAACAAGTGTTTTCATTATTAAGTTACCATTACTGGTGGAGTTTGAATGATTGGACACGATACTCTTCTCGTTGCACATTGTTAAGAATAAAAGACAAACACCAAGAAACGAAGAGAAACTAGAGAAATACCTCAGCAATGATTGGAGATAGAATGGGAGCCACCTGGGAAGCTACAACGGGGGGAACTATTGAAGGCAAACTTGTCTTCTCAAAATCTCCCACAGAACCCTCAATGGTGGGAAACTCAACGTCTGATGAAGCTCCTTCGCCAATAAAAGGTACCAAGGTCAACATAGGAGTCCCAACTTGGGGAGGACGTTTGACCTCAAAGTGATGCCCCAATATTGAGGGATGCAGAAGAATCACCACTCTGGGCAGAAATATAAATGCTGGCCTTAGATATGGGCAGACCACCAAGAGAAGTTGGTGGGACAAGATCTGGAGAAAACTGTAAAAAATGAAGCTAAGTGTTAGAAATGAAGAATAATTACAGAAGAAGGGAGAAATATCTCTAATTTTTACTTACTTCAGTTATGGTACTGAAGAGGGGAACTGCAGTTATGGGTCTCGTCAACACGGTGGGAAGAAGAATGTTAGCTAATAAAGAATCCATTCTGACCTGAGGCATCCCAAGAGATTAAAGTTCATCATGGTGAACAAAAAAAAGAAGGGTGGAGGAGAGAAAAGATGCCACACCTAACAGTATTGAGAATGTATTACCTCTGGGGAACTTTCTTCAGCTGGAACGATGGGCAGAGAAACCATGGGCTGGGGTGGTAATTCAGAATAAGCTGGGGGAGTTGTCTCTAGTTGAGAGGAGATTCCCACAGATTCAACAAAATCACCCCCCGCAGCAGCATCCTTTGCACGATGGGAGGATAAACGGCGAGAGTAAATAATCCCGATCATGGGGGAACGGGGAGGAGTTACACCGATCTGAGAGGAATCGAAGCATACCCACATAAAAGGACTCACAAGGGGGTTGGACCTTTCTTCTTCAGCTTCTTACACCAAAGTCGCCAAGAGTTAGACATATGCAATTTGTTTTAAAAAAATGAAAAAAATAACAACCCGGATGTACACCTCTCATCCAGGAGGAGAATGGGAGGATACCACCATTGGCGAGGAAGGAGGGGAAGCAATGACCGAGGGAGCTGGGGCCATTTGTATATCAGGAGCCCGTTTCTTCTGGGACTTAGTACCCAGAGTCTTTTTCCTTGCACCCGCAACACCAACACTTGAACTAACCCTAGAGTTCTTCTTCCTCTTTGGCCTTTCATCCGATGGATCTACTAAGATAGTGGGGAAGGTAGTAACAAGAGGAACGACTGGAGCGTGTCGTCAAAACTTAGAAGTTATTTTCTCCACCTTAATCGGAATTTTCTTCCTCAACTCCTCACTCACTTCTGCAGACATGGGAGGAGGAACGGAGGCTATGGTGAATGCCTTTAAAGGAGTTTGAGACTGAGTTTGGGACTTAGACTTTGAGGAAGTCTCCCTCTTGGACCCCCTAGTTCTTTTGGCTGGTGGCTGGGAGGGTCCTTCGCTAGAAGCTACTTCGGTTGGACCCCTTTCACAAGAAATACCTTAAGAAGGAGCAGTCTATTTGGGTGTCGGGGCCTTTTTAGGCTTTGGGGTAGCAACATGAATCATAGGGAAGTGTGGAGGAAGCTCAGTGGGAGGTTCCTTGGGAGTTTTTCTCAAGGGTAACTCTATTCCCAGAACGAAATTGCCTTTCAAACCCAGTTCATGCAAAGAAAATAAAGCACTGGGGGATATATAGGAGTCCCCTCAATAAATTCAAAGGTTTGGGCCAGTTGCTTTGGCCAATACTTGGTGGAAAATAAAGACGTCACATCACCTTGCCTAGACAAACTGGGGAGGATGATTCTATTAGACATTGTGGAGCTCACTCCCCACGCAGCAGTATAAGTAAAGAGAGAATAAGCCTCACTGAACGTGACCTTGGGGTGGATTAGCGGGAGACGAGGCGAGGAGCCCCTTGGTTAGAACCAAATTGACGAGCACACCGATGGGGGTTGTAATGTTCACACGAGTACCCCCACTCGGTGTAGGACAGTAAGTAATTAGGAGAGAATAAAAAAACCACAACAAGCGAAGGGTCTTCTTCCATAAGGTTCACAGTCGTTGGTGGACTACCCTTGGATCATTCTTGAAAAAATCACAAGTATGGAGGAAAATTTCCTCTCCATAAGGCCGCATCACAAAAAAGTCCCGTTTGTCAATAATAGAGGTTAATTACTTTCGACTTTGCCTCTTGTAATAAATGTAGGAATGTGGAGGCAAAATTGTTTCTTCCGAAGGAAGACGGTTGGGTTTAGCTGCTACATCGAGGAAATAAACATATAGGAAGCCCGTCAGAAGTACGCAGTTGGCAAAGTTGGCCAGATTATAATGACCAAGAGACCGTTCCATGTCAAAGTGGGTCCTATCAAGCCATGTATAGAGTGACCCCAGGGTAATTGTAGCCAGAGGAAGCTTGATACCCCAGGCTAAACGAAGGGATACGTTGACAAGGTCCCTTCGGGGTTGGTCGTTAGGTTTCCCCGATAAACGGAAGCGAGAGAGAATGACAAGGATGTAAGAAGGAAGTTCTAATGATGTACCTTGACTAGGGTAAGCCTCATAAGAACTACCGTCAAAAGTATCCTTGAAGAAATAGTTGATGAGAGCGGTGAAAGTGGCATTATTTGAAGAACCGATGCACCTTCGCCATATACGGTCCAACTCTGAATGGTCAACAACCTCTTGGGTGTCCAAGGTTTCATCAAAATAGGGATCATGGCCTGTTACCTCAAGGACCAAAAGTTCACACACGTCTTCTAATGTTACTATAAACTCACCCCTTGCAGCAATGAAAGTGTGAGTAGTAACGTTCCAGCGAGACACCAGATTGGGAAGAGCAACATTATTCTTGGTCAGAGTAAACTCACTGAACCACTTTTCCCGATGAAGCCAAATTTTGAGAACACACTATATATTGACTCACTTGAGTCTGCATATATAGAAGTTCCAACTAGTTTGGATATATAGACAAAATATGTTAAAATAGTTTGAGAACTCCATCTCCTTAAAGGTACAAATTCAAGAAGGAATCCAGTCCAAGATAATCTTCAAAAAGGGAAGTTATTTCTATCTAAAACCATAAATAGGACACTTGCACTGCATCATACATATCATCTATTGGTTTAATGGTTTTTCAACACTTCAAATCTTTGTAAAATCAATTTAATTCAATTCAAATCATTTTATATAATTTTAAATAATTTTCAAATGATTTTTGAATTAATTAAAACTTGGTTTTTAAAAGTGTTGCGGGTAAAAGTTGAATTTCAGAAACTTATTTTCTATGCTGATTATTTGCCTGGGTAGAATCCGAAAGCGCTAGAGAGTTGGAGGTGTGCTTTGTAATTATTTTCAAACACGCGTCTCAGCCTTCATCGTGTGCGTACACCTGTTGGCAACCTAACGAGTAGATTTGTGTTTTTTGTTAGACACAAAACACTTGCACATCCTCACCCCTTGGATTGTTTTAATCAACTTACTACATGCGATTTAATAAGATCCATGTGAACCCAGCCTCAACCAATCAGTGTTCATATAACCCACCGCCTGTGTTAAACCGTTGGAGTTAAGTTAACTCATTTAGACTTAATCTCAGCCGTAGGATAGAGGCCAAAGTTCTAGATCCTTCTACGCTTAGTATAAAAAGGGATCAACCCTCATCATTTTGAGACTTTTATCATTTCGTCATTTATGAGAGAAAAGAGAGTAGAGAGAATAGAAAGAAGAGAGAGAAGAGAGGGAAAGAAGAGAGAGAGATTTGAAGAAAAAACCCTAGTTTTCTTCGTAGTTCAAACCTCTGTGAGTTTTCTCCCAAAACCAAACACCAAAACCTAAAAGTCCCATACACCAGAAAACTTACTTTTGAGATTTAGATCCTTCTAAGGTTTTTGTGTTGTTGGTTTTGTGTTTTCATTTGAAGACCTCTTCAAATCATTAATTCTCTCAAAACTCATCTCTAAGAGAGATTTAAGTCTCATTATTGAAACTGAGTCTTTCTAAAAGAGAACATCTCACGTTATAGTTTTCTGTTTCTCTTTTTATATCTAGCATTTTAGATATTTTCTGTTTCAACGAGTTTTTGAAATAAAAAACTTTTATTTTCCAAAATAACTTTTCAGATCTAGTGAGTTGTGTGTTTCTAATTTTTATTTCATATTTTATGAAATACTGGTGTTCAAAAATAAAAGGAACAGAAAAGAACTCTTGCTAAAGTTTTAAGGCGTACAGATCTGAAAATAAATTATATATATAAAAACTTGTTGAATAAGTCTTTGCATGTTAAGTCTGAATCTGTTTTGTTAAAGTAGACTTCTAATCTAGTTTGGATTTTAATTGGAGGTTTACAATTTCAAAAATATTTTCAAAACCCTGAAATTGTTTAAGACCTTGAACCGTCTTCCGAGCAAGGTATCCTTGAGATCTGTGGTTTAATAAAAGATGAAGAAGTCTTTGCCTGAAAAATCAAGATTTATCGTATTAGAACTATTGTAATTTGTTAGGATTGATTGTATAAATTGTTGAGAGGGTGAGTAACATGTTTGCATGTAGTAGGACATCACAAACACTATCTCATATGAATACTTAGACACTGTGGTTTTGTCTGAGAATCTTGAATTTGAAAGAGTTGCTGGAATCTGAATTCAAAGATAAGGAGATCAAGGAAAAGACAAAGAAGCAGCAAGAAAAGATCAAGTTCCAAATCAGAATACCTTTGGAGTGAGGAATCTCGTGTAGGTACATTCTGAACTTAGGTTAGGATCTTTGTGGTTTCCTTAACTGTTGTAACTTGATGTTTATTCTAGTGGATTTTGATTTTGTGGCGTAGAGGTCACCGTGGATGTTTCCCTTATTTAAGGGTTTTAGCACGTTAAAAATTCATGTGTCTATTTCTGTGAATGTTCTTAATTGTTGTTGTGATTGGGACTGCATGGTAATTTTAGTAGATGTTTATTAGATTTAAAAAAAGAATTTAATCCATACATTCAGAAACTGATTTTTCAACACATCTTGTGTTTTTCGAAAAGAGTTCTGCCCAAAAAGTTTATTCGGAGTTTACACAACTATAACATTTTGTTATCAACCTTGTAAATAAAGATTTTAGTATTAAAGCGTTTCTTTAACTGGTATTAGAGCAGGAACATCTTTTGTGATCCTGAAACTTGAGAAATTGTTTTCGAAACTTCTTTCTGGAAAAATTTCAGAATATAGAAGAAAAATTTGAGAAGTTAGGTAACCTATCCAGACCACCACTCTTTGATGGAAATAATTTTCCGTACTAGAAAGTGCGAATGACTTCTTTCATTCAAGGAACCCTGGGTGATGAAGTCTGGGAAATGATTGAAACTGGATATGAACATACTCCTAAACCTACTTTTGAAACTAATCCAACAAGGATTAAGAAACTTCTCTGTGAATTTACTAAGGAAGAGAAAAAACTGTCTCTTGATAATAACAAAGGAAAGAATGCCATCTTTATGTCTATAAACGAACATGAATTCAAAAGAATATCCGTATGTTCTACTTCTAAAGAGGCATGAGACACTTTAATCATTGCTCATGAGGGTGATGAACGTGTCAAAGATGGAAAAACTCAAATGCTCGTACAATAATATAACACCCTGATTATGAATGATAATGAATCTTTTGACGACTTCTACATAAGGTTAACTGACATTTTTACAAAACTTCATGCCAATGGTGTAACCTATAGTAGAAAGGAAATTGTTTAAAAGATTCTTAGGTCATTGCCATCTAAATTTGATAATAAGAGATATGCAATTGAAGAAATGAATGACCCTTATATAACTCCTGAATTACTTAGCAGTAAACCGAGGACTGTAGAATTAGAACTGGACTTCAAAAAGCAATTGACCAGACAAACTAGTAGAGCCTGTAGTTCTAATGTTGTGTTTTCATCTAAATTACTAGTGCATAAATTTAACTCTATATACTTGACTTTGACTGTCTTGAAAACTGTGATTTGGAAAACCTTGACAATGAAATAGCTTTTATGAGCAAGCATTTCAAAAGGATTTTGAAATTTAGAAATGCTGTAGCCTCTAAACAAGGAAAATCAAATTATCAAGGTAATAAATCTCACAGGCCTCATGACAGAGACAATACCAAACACACTTATGACAATAGGAGGAATTATGACCCCAACAGACCTAAACCTGACATAAAAGATGTTAATTGTCATCGTTGTGGTGAACTAGGTCACTATGCTAGTAAATGTACCACTAGTTTTAACAACGATAACAAGGGCAATATGTGTAAGACATGGGATGACTCTAGTGATTCTGATGAGGATGACACTGAGTCAACCAAGATGAATGAGTACTGCATGTCTTTCTTTGCTAAGATAATATATAATAATGATGCATGCTTGCTTGCTCATGAACCTGCTATGGCTGTTGATATTGGTAATGATATTGCTAATAATTCTGTTCCTATTACTGCTGAAAGACTGTGTGTGAGTCAAAATGGTAATGTTGATGATGAATTGAATGTGTGCATGAGTAAATAACCTAACCAAATCATAGGGGACAATTCACACGATGCACATAGTGAGTCTGATGATGACATGCCTGATTTACATGAATTATACACTAAAACGGTTAAGAAGAGTGCTCGCCTAGAAAGGATGATAAAAACCTTAAGTGAGCGTATCGATTTGCTTAACCAAACCATTAGGAAGAACACTGAAGATTATACTGCCCAATGTGTTGCTCATGAGATTGAGATTGAGAATTACAACTTGAAAATAAATTCACTAATTCAAAAGAACCATGAATTTGAACAAAAATACAAGGCAACCCTTATTGAACTAGAAGTGCCAAAACAAAAGGTTTCAAATGATTTTAAAAAATGTCAACACTTTGAAAAACAAACCAATACTTATGAAAAATTTCTTACTGGAAGCAAATCTGACTCTGAAGATAACTCTGGCCTAGATTTTGGAGAAATAGTGCACACAAGTAAGACCAAAGTTTCTCCTGAAAATGTTGCTTTTGTAAAACAAGGCCAAACTTCTCAAAATGTTCAAAAAGGTGAACCTAACTTCAATGTATCTCAATCAACACATAATCATTACGATCAACAGTTGAAACCAAACTGTCAAACTAAATATGTTTGTCCTTTTGCGAGAGACCAAAGATAGAAACCTAAACCTAATAATGGTTGGACTACTGTACCCAATAGATCTAAGCCAATTTTTAAAGACTTTAGTAAGAAAGTCAAGTCCTATACCCATCAATACTGTTCCTACTGCGATACTTTTGGACATACTCTAGATGAGTGTTTCCAGAAAAGGACATACACTCCTACCTACCAAAACTTTAACTATTCTAGGAAATCCAGAAATACTTATATACTTCCTAGACAGGCAACAAACAACTCTAACTCTAAAAAGAAAAAAAGGAAGGGTCCAAGACTAAGAAAAAATCATTTAGAAAGACCCCTTAAACCTTTTCAAAGTCAAAAGGCCACAAAATTTTTAAAACTAGGCCTATTTGGATTAGACAAGATGATTTACTACCCCAACTCAAGTGCAATATTGTCATTTCTGCTTTAAAGGCACAAAGCACTTCAACTGGATGGTATTTAGACTCCGAATGTTCTAAACATATGACCGGGGATGGAACCAAATTAAAGAACAAGACATACTTCCTTGGAGGTAGTGTCATGTTTGGAGATGGTGTTTCATCTCAGATCATAGGTAAGGGAACATTGAGTGAGCAAGGGCTTCCTGAACTGAATGATGTTTTATTAGTTAAAGGCCTTAAAGCCAATCTCTTAAGCATATCACAATTTTGTGACTTGAATTACTCAGTTACCTTTTCTAAAAATGATTTCAAAATTATAGATGAAAAAGGCAATTGTATTTTGACAGGAAACAGAACCTCAAAAAACTGTTACACAGTAATCCCAAATTCTGAATCTTGTAATGTTGCTAGATTAGAGGATTCTGATCTTTGGCATAATAGATTGGGACACAAAAATTATGACAACCTTAGAAGATTGAGTTCCCAAGATATAGTTAGAGGTTTACTAAAAATTAAAAATTCTTTTAATCCTATATGTGGACCTTGTCAAGAAGGGAAAATAAGTAAATCCCCACACAAGAAATTTTAAGATATCCTTACCACTAATCCCCTAGAACTTATCCACATGGACCTCATGGGTCCTTCAAGAACTGTAAGTTTCTGTGAAAACTCTTACATCCTAGTTATAGTGGACGACTATACGAGATATACATGGGTAGCTATTATGAAACATAAATCAGAAACCTTCAATGAATTCTTAAGAATCCTCTTGAAAATTGAGAATGAGAAGGATACCCAAGTATGTCGAATTAGGAGTGATAGAGGCGATGAGTTTAAGGACTCTGGAATCTCTGAGTAATGTGTAGCTAATGGCTATAAACATGAGTTTAGCGCTCCCAAAACCCCGTAACAGAATGGTATAGCTGAACGCAAGAATAGGACTTTATAAGAAATGGCTAGGGTTATATTACATGCTAAGAATATCCCTAGATACTTTTGGTGGAAGCTGTCCAAACTGCATGTCACATTATTAATCGTATCTACCTCAGAAAAAATTCCAAAGAAATATCTTACGAGTTATGGTTCAACAAAAAGCCAAACTTAAAATATTTTAAATCCTTCGGTAGTATCTGTTATATCTACAAAGATAGAGAGCACCTTTAAAAATTTGATACCCGAGGAGAAAAGGGAATCTTTCTTGGATATTACCAAAATAGTAGGGCTTGCGTGTTTTTTACTATATAACCAAAACTATTATGGAATCAATTAATGTAATTATAGATAACACTAGTGTAAGGAGTAGTAACAATCAACCAATAACATTTGATGAGGACGAACCTATTTTACTCACTGATCCTCACGATGATACTGATTCATTTCCACCAGAGAGTCCTTCTGTACCCACCTGGGTTTCTAAAGATCATCCCATTGAAACCATTGTCGGCAACCCTTCGGAACTAGTTCGAACTAGATCCCAACTTTGACAAGTGGCATAATTTTCTTATTTTGTTTCTCTCGAGGAACCTAAAAATGTTAATGACGCCCTTAATGACTCATTTTGGATAAATTCTATGCAAGAAGAGCTAATCCAATTTAAAAATCATGACGTTTGGAATCTGGTTCCTAGACCTAAAGATTCGAAGGTTATTGGCACAAGATGGATTTTAAAAAACCAAACTGATGAAAATGGGGAGGTCATTAGAAATAAAGCTAGGTTGGTTGCGCAAGGATACTCCCAGATTAAGGGAATTGATTTTGATGAAACCTTTGCACCTGTTACTCGTCTAGAATTAATTCGTCTCTTTCTTGCAATTTCGTGTCATATGCAATTCAAATTATTCCAAATGGATGTTAAATATTATTTTTTAAATGAAATTTTATCCGAAGAAGTTTATGTAGAACAACCCAAAGTATTTGTTGATCCTGTACACCCAGACCACATCTTTAAGCTTAAGAAAGCCTTATATGGTTTAAAACAAGCTCCTAGAGCTTGGTACGAGCGACTGTCTACCTTCTTAGTGTCTCACAATTTTATCCGTGGCAGAAACGACCTAACATTATTTGTTAGAAAGGAAAATCAACATGTCTTAATTGCGTAAGTATATGTGGACGATATTATTTTCGGATCCACTTGTCCTAAAAAAGTAGAGAATTTTTCTGATATCATGCATACTGAATTTCAGATGTCTCTAATGGGTGAACTACAATATTTTTTGGTTTTACAAGTCAAACAATGCAGTGATGGTCTTTTTATTTCTCAATCCAAGTATGCTACAGATTTAGATAAAAAATTCGGCTTAGAAAATGCTAAACGTTCTAGAACCCCCATGAGTACTTCAACTAAACTATCTAAGGATGATAATGGGAAAAGTGTTGATCCCACTCCTTATAAAAGTATGATAGGGAGTTTACTGTATCTTACCGTGTCTCAACCTGACATATCTTTTGCCGTGTGTATCTGTGCGAGATATCAAAGTAAGCCCAAAGAATCCCACTTATTAAGTGTGAAAAGGATTATTAAATATGTTAAGGGTACTCTAAAATTTGGTATTTGGTACACAAAAGATAAGACTAGTTCAATTGTAGGATACACCGATGCCGATTGGGCCAGTTGTACTGATGATAGTAAGAGCACTTCTGGTGCTTGCTACTACGTAGGCAATAATCTCGTAGGTTGGTCGTGCAAGAAATAGAATTTTATTTCATTATCTACCGCTGAATCTGAATATATAGCAGTTGGTAGCTGTTGTGCTCAATTACTATGGATTAGACAGATGCTTAGTGATTATGGTCTCACCGAAAATCAATTAACCATGTTCTGTGATAACCAAAGTGCCATTAATATTTCCAAAAATTCTTTATTGCACTCACGTACTAAGCATATTAAGATTAGACATCATTTTATCCGTAATCTTGTGGAATCCAAAGATTTAGTTATTGAATATCTGAACACTCAAAAGTAGCTCGCATATCTCTTTACCAAACCTTTAGATAACATTCGATTTGAGTATTTGCGAACAGATATAGGCATGATAACTCTCAATTAGTCTCTATGTTTTTGTGATTTATACCCTTTGTATATTTGAAAAAAATTGGGGGAGAAGATCTTGAGTATTGTTTAGTACTTTTTAGCGATTTTTCTATCTATTCCCGATTCTAACTCAACTAATATGGATATTTAGTTTTTATCTTATTACACTAACTTTAGACCCATTGTACATCTTGTTTATATTTTGTAAGGTATTGGTCTGTATATAGTTGAGTGATGTATTTTTTTCATCTGATTTTTGGTTCTACGATGGGAAAGGGTAGTTAGAATTTTTGTATATGACACATAGGATTTCTTTTTATTTTTACCCAAGAGTAGTGAATACTCAAGGGAATTTTTTCTCTAATATCCAAAGGGGGGGAATGAGAACACACTATATATTGACTCACTTGAGTCTGCATATATAGGAGTTCCAACTAGTTTGGATATATAGACAAAATAGGTTAGAATAGTTTGAGAACTCCATCTCCTCAAAGGTACAAATTCTAGAAGAAATCCAGTCCAAGAGACTCTGCAAAAAGGGAAGTTATTTTTATCTTAAACCACAAATAGGACACTTGCACTGCATCATACATATCATCTATTAGTTTAGTGGTTTTTCAACACTTCAAATCTTTATAAAATCAATTTAGTTCAATTCAAATCATTTTATATAATTTTAAATAATTTTTAAATGATTTTTGAATTAATTAATACTTGGTTTTTAAAAGTGTTATGGGTAAAAATTGAATTTCAGAAACTTATTTTCTATGCTGATTATTTGCCTGGGTAGAATCCGAAAGCGCTAGAGAGTTGGAGTTGTGCTTTGTAATTATTTTCAAACACGCGTCTCAACCTTCATCATGTGCGTACACGTGTTGGCAACCTAACGAGTAGATTTATGTTTTCTGTTAGACACAAAACACTTCCACATCCTCAGCCCTCGGATCGTTTTAATCAACATACTACATGCGATTTAACACGATCCTTGTGTACCCAGCCTCAACCAATCAGTGGTCATATGACCCATCGCCTGTGTTAAACCGTTGGATTTAGGTCAACTCATTTAGACTTAATCTCAGCCGTAGGATAGAGGCCAAAGTTCTCGATCCTTCTACACTTAGTATAAAAAGGGATCAACCCTCAGCATTTTGAGAATTTTATCATTTCATCATTTCTAAAAGAAAATAGGGAGTAGAGAGAAGAGAGAGAAGAGAGAGAAGAGAGAGAAGGGAGAATAAAGGGAAATAAGAGAGAGAAATTAGAAGAAGAAACCCTAGTTTTCTTTGTAGTTCAAACCTCTGTGAGTTTTCTCCCAAAACAAAACACCAAAACCTAAAAGTCCCATACACCAGAAAACCTACTTTTGAGAGTTAGATCCTTCTAAGGTTTCTGTGTTATTGGTTTTGTGTTTTTGTTTGAAGACCTCTTCAAATCGTTGATTCTCTCAGAACTCATCTCTAAGAGAGATTTAAGTTTCATTATTGAAATCTAGTCTTTCTAATAGAGAACATCTCACGTTATAGTTTTCTATTTCTCTTTTTGGATCTAGTATTTTAGATCTATTCTGTTTCAACGAGTTTTTGAAATAAAAAACTTTTATTTTCCAAAATAAGTTTTCAGATCTAGTGAGTTGTGTGTTTCTAATTTTTATTTCATATTTTATGAAATACTAGTGTTTAAAAATAAAAGGAACACAAAAGAAATCTTGCTAAAGTTTTAAGGCGTACAGATCTGAAAATAAGTTTTATATATCAAAATTTGTTGAATCAGTCTTTGCATGTTAAGTCTGAATCTGTTTTGTTAAAGTAGACTTCTAGTCTAGTTTGGATCTCAATTGGAGGTTTACAATTTCAAAAATATTTTCAAAACCCTGAAATTGTTTAAGACCTTGAACCATCTTCCGAGCAAGGTATCCTTGAGATCTGTGGTTTAATAAAAGATGAAGAAGTCTTTGCTTGAAAAATCAAGATTCAGAAATAACTTTCCTATTTGAACTATTATAATTTGTTAGGATTGTTTGTATAAATTGTTGAGAGTGTGAGTAGCATGTTTTGGGGTTTGGCGCCAAAAATTTTCCTTTGTCTGATATATCCAATAACTCCCAACGAAGAAGCTGTCTCAACGGTTCAAAACAGCTACAATGTCTCCTCGCCACAAGTCCAAACTTTGTTTAATTATGACTCGGATACATCGGGGATAATTTTTCTGCTTTTTCGAACATGAAGAAATAACAATGCATCAGAGCCCAAATGAAGTAGCACCTTAAAATAGGGGGAATTTCCTAGGAATATGTTTACAAGGGAGAATTCCATAAGTCTCAACTATAGCGGCAGTCCTAACGAAGAAACTCACAGCTTATAACTATACACCACAACAGCATAAACGGGAGAGTTTCACTTACCAGGAGTCAAAATGGGTATTTGAGAAAGTCAACAGGTGTATTGAGAGAATTTTAAATAGTCAAGATAGAACAGTTCAAGCTTAGTGACAGGAAAAAAGTTGCGATATCCCTTCGCCAAAGTGCCAATAAGCCGTAGCGTTTTGGCTCAGGTACATCGGGGAGAATTTTACTTTTTTTTTTTAAGTGTTAACCACAGTGGTTGTAACGAAAGAAACGAGGATTGAGAAGTGAGACACCTTTGGGGCTTGTCCTGACCATCTTAGACACACCTGGTAAAACACCAAAAGACTTTGATCGTTGGGCGGAGAAGCCTTAAGTCCCATCGGGCGTCGAGTTGTGAACCAAATAACCCTCTACTTAATGGCACATCTACTTTATGTGATGTCACTAGCAAACTAGGCAATGACAAATATGCACTTGAGTAAACCACCGTAGTATTTGGGGCTGTCAGACAGTTGTTGAGCCACCTCTGTGACGACAACCACTTGACATATAGTGGTTAAGCAAAGGCATGTATTGGCATTTAATGGTGATGACGTGGAGCTGACTAGTCCATCAGGCATTTAATGTTTGTAACATAAAGTATGAGGGATGTCTTTGACAGTAATTAATGACTGAGTTATCTTGGGGGTGGTGTGGGGGCTATTTAAGAGCCCCAACCACCTCTGAGGACGGGATGTTCTTTTTGAGAGTTCAGAAGTTATTACTAGAGAGAATATATACATCAGAGAGAGAGTTTACTCACCCACCATTGTCATTTATTACGAAGATTTTAATACTTGATAGAGATCTTTGAGGGTGGTTGGGGTGTTTGGCTGCCTGCCAAGGTGTGTCTAGGGTGCTCACTTTTCTCTCTCTCAAAACGAGTTACTTTTGAGTTTCTTTATTGTTTTTCTTGAGTTATACATGAAATTTCTTACAAGTTCAAACTGAGTTTATCTCTATATATTTGTGATTACGAGTTTTACTTAGTCAAAGGTGTCTTCTTGATTAACTTCCTATTACTACACTCAAAAAAGGGGCTACGCCTCCTTCTTATCTAAACTACCCTCTTACACCGCTTTAGAGCACTTAGGAAAAACCTTGGTTTTTGAAAAGGATAGTTGAATAGATGCCCGAGTTACCATATCCGGGGGTACCTCCTCGAGGGAACTTAGACCAAACAATTATCCAAATATAGTTTTTGATTCCTCACATGCAGTTCATAGGTTGCTCGAACAATCATTAACTGAGCAACCTACGTTCAATGAATCACATTTTTTATTGATGTGATAACATGTCCTTTACAAATGTCTTTTTACCAACCCTAAAACGCATGATATCTGACATTTAGGATCTCTATGAAGTAGCACTCAGGTGAGTTTATTCCTAAGATAGTGGGCTTATAATGTCCAGCCGTCTTATGATGGACCTTTGGGTTACCACATCTTGTTCTAATTAATGCTACCATACCTCTGATAGGATAAACAGTTTTCCTGACAAAATATCATATCTTGTACATTTAATGCACTATATTCAACATTCATAACATGGTTTCTTTTTAATAATGTAGCAACTCGAGTGGCCTTGTTCTCCATATAAATACCCCAACAACATAGTTTACAAGGACGATGATTTGAACCTAGAATTGTTTTTGAGATTTCTCTAGACAAGAGTGTTTATTGTGAGAACAACTCATTGTGTGATTATCCTCTTACCACCATTAATACCATATCTGACCATTTATTGTGCCTTAAGGTTACTACCTTGCCATTATTGGACTAAAGGTGCTTTTTCCTTCTCCCTCCAATCAAGTTTTTTGTGGAGTTCCTTCTATTTATTGCGCTTGCATAACATATATGCTATAAAAAGACTTCATTTAATACAAGTCCGAGTGTTGGATATTGTTTGTCTTTGACTTGCATTTATTGTCATTTCCTTATTGTTCGTTGGCCCTAATCATGCTCATGATAAAGGGTTTCGCCTCGCTTAATACTTATTATTTTTCTAGAACCCCCATCTTACATACAACTAGGTTTAGGCTTATAAACATGTAACTGGAGCTAAAAATGCAAAATAGTCCCAAAACGGCCCTGTAAGGTAGAAGCACACCTCGCACGGACCAATGTAACTCAAAGGAACTGACTGAGTAGTCACAGAATCACTGATTTGAGAATATGACTAAGATTTTCAAATAACTAGACATGCTTAAAAATATCCCGCTAGAGGGCGAAAACCCAAAACAATCCCTAAATGGTCCCGTAAGATGCACGAGACTGATGTAACTTGTAGGAACTGATCACGTAGTCACTCACCATTATGAGAATATGACTAAAATTTTCAAATAACTAGACTTAGGCTTAAAAACACATCGCTAGAGGGCGAAAGACCAAAACAACCCCCAAACGGCCCCTTAAGGGTCACGGACACCTCGTAGGGGACCAATGTAACTCGTAGGAATTGACCATATAGTCACGAGACACCCGGTCTGAGAAAATGACTAAAATTTGTAAATATCTCAACTTAGGGTTAAAATCATTCTTCTAGAGGGCAAACACCCCAAATAGTCCCCAAACGATCTCGTAAGGGGAACAAACACATCGCACGAGATCAATGTAACTACTAGGTACTGACTGCATAGTCACGATATGCCTGGCTTAAGAATATAACTAAAGTTTGTAAATATCTAGACTTTGGCTTAAAAACATGATGTTAGAGGGTGAAAACACAAAATAGCTCCCAAATGACCTCGTAAGGGGCACAAACACCTCACAAATGACTAATGTAACTCATAGGAACTGACCATGTAGTCACGAGATGCCCAGTTTGATAATATGAGTAAAATTTACAAATATTTTATATGATTTATGAATTAACTAGGATGTCACGGTGCTTTACTTTAAATTATCAACTCCACGGGTAATATTGCTTAATTGTGCATGGATTAGTTGCGGAATACATGTTTTTTCTTCAAGTCTGCCTAAAAGTAATTTTTTTGTTAAATGCATATGATCACGATCCAAATCCGTGACCCCTATTTTTTTAAAAAGTAAATAAAAACATTGTCACGGTCCAAGACTGTGACCATGTTTTTATTTATTTTTTTAAAAATTGAGGATCATGGATTTAGGTCGTGGCCCATATTCAACAATGTCCCACACATGATCATGGCCCAGGTCCATGACCACATGGTCACGGCCCAGGTTTGTCACCAACTTTGAACATCAGTCCACCCATGTGGTCATAATCTAGGTCCGTGGACACAAAGCCATATATTGTCCTCTGGAAGAGGCCGTGCCCCTCATTTTAGGTCACGGATTAAGTCTGTGACCACATTTTTTGGTCACGTAACAATAGGCATGGACTTTAGCCGTGACTCGAGGGTCTGTTAATGTCCAAAGTCCATGACCATTCTCAGTTCGTGGTGTAGTGATATTGTTAAATTTATCATACATTTGAGAGGTTGATTCTTCTTCTTTCATTTGGAACAATTTATAACTATGTATAAGTATGCTGATTTTATCTTCTCTAGCATGTGGCATGCCTTCGTGTGTGATTTCAATAGTATTCCACATTTGTTTGTATTATAATCAATAAGAAAATATATAATTCTTATTTATGGAAAGTGAACAAACTAAAGCGTTCACGACTTTTGCATAAACTTGTATTTTTCTTATATCATCTTAAGCTTAGTTTTATCTTTTGGTAGGGAGTTGTTCTCTATGATTTTCATAGTTATATAGGGACTGTTGACTATATATTACCATGCTTTATAGGAATGAGCTTGAATAAACCATTGCATTTTATTTTTCCAAAAACTATAGTTAGATACATAAAAATTGGGGGTCAGTTTGTGGATTGAACTTCGACAATGGTTACATTGTGGAATGATTCCACTAATATGTTTAGAGTCAAAATATATTTAAAAAACAAGAATCCATGAACTAGGATCTGGTACCAATTATTGGCCAGAAATTATATCCAAGAGGGGGGGGGGGGGGGGGGGGGGTGAAATGGGTATTTTTGAAATTAATGAAAAATTTTCAACACTTTATTTTGATATTAATTGCGATATGGTAAATCAATTTAATTATAATTAATTAATCAAACAATAAACATAAATAGTTATTATTATTTAGCTTTCGGGCCCGTGTTATAAGTGGGAAAGTTTTAGGAACTCCACTCCTTATTTATGTGTGTGTATTTCATACTACTTTATTATTGGTTAGCTTGATTTTAGGGACATAGTAGAAACATTTGTATTAAGATCCCTTAAATATACACGATTATTCTTTTGCAGAGAAATGAGAGAGAAGAAAAATATATCACCAAGGTGGACAACTTCTGTGTAACTTATGGGAAACACTGTGTGTACTATGTGGTGACTTAGGTTCACAAGTGGGGCTCGATATTGCGCCTACATACTCATGTAGTTACTAGTTTAAATTTCACGTAGTTCATGGTGTGGGGTTAGTCATGGTGAGGCTGCTGAGACTAAGTGTAGAGGATGTGAATGTCCCATGTTATTCAGATTTAGTCCCTGATATAGCACTCCAATTCTAAGTGTGTTTCTTATACTCAGGTCGTGAGTAAATAATACAATAGCTATTTTCTAGAAAACATAGTTTGAGCAGGGCTCTATTTTGAAGTGATGTATGTTTGTTCCTGTAGAGAGAATCTGTGGAGTGTCTCGTCTTTCGACCTTGAGCTTACAACAATTACAAAATATTCCAATGCATGGATTCTTCAAAAAAGAATATGTTTGTTTATTTAAATGTATGATTTTAGAATATGTCTTTTTAGATAAAGTTGATTATTTGCTTTAGTGCATGGGTGTAATGATGTGATTAGGTGAGTATTACTTATATAAGGTCTTTGTTATGAGGAACTGAGGCTCTCACATGATACATTTACGATCTCATGGAGGAGATGGGGTGAAGAGTTTAAGATTAAAACGAGGAAATTGTTTTCATTCCGATTTAAATAAAATAAAAAGGTAATACATTTTTTATGATTTGTTCACACTGGATTCAACTTATACTGATTTCGAAGTGGGCTTCAGGTCGAGCAGAGCTTTGACTTGAAATTTAGAACATCAGGATTTCTTCACAGGGAATGGGATTTTTCTCTAGTTCTAAAAATTACTTTTTAGGAATGGGATCAGTGCCAGAGGTGACTTTGGTTTCAAAATTTGGAAAAAGTTAGACAACTTGCTCAATGTTGGTTTTGCGGGTCTTTAATCCAATGGAGAGATGTCCATTTATTGCTTTCACAAAGCGAACACTTATTTTGTGTGGTTAATCTTTTGTGTCACTTGTTATGTCATGGGTCGACCTTGGTTAAAAAGCCTAGGAGGAGTTCTCCTTGGTGGGTTAGGTGGAGGCCCATAAGGATCTATCACAAACTTGGCAACCGATTCAGGTACATTATTGGAAGTGGAAGCACCCTCGTTATCTATGCCCTACATGTATTTCAAAACTAAAGCGGGACTTAGTAATATCTTTCCAACTTTCTTGGATGTGTCTTCTAAGGTGATTTTGACCTCCCGTGCACGTTCGAGATCTATTTCAAGTTGGGAAATATGGGCTTCAGGTTTCTCATAACTCTCCAATGATGATTGAAGATCTCTCGTAAGACTGACCACTTTGTTGATCAAGTCGTTCTTTTCCACACCCACCGAAATAAGTTTCTCACTCAAAGAGATTCTAATCGAGGCCTCACCCTCTCTCAAAAATTTAAACTCCTTCTCTAATGAAAACACCGTAAGAGTCAAAATTTTCTTTTTCTTTTTAGTTTTTAATGACTCGGTGTTAATTTTTGAGTATGCATATTGGAGACCACATTTTCCCTCGCTAAAATCATCTCCCTCAAACTCTTCAGAATGATTTGATTTATTATTGACGTTATCATATTTAGAAATATTCTCATTGCAATGAGACATGCTTCAAGAGCTAACGTGACTAACCATGCATGCGGTTAAGTTACGTGCATGCGATGATTCATCCCCAAAATCTACCAACTCAACATTATTATCACTTAGAGTGGAATTATAGGTGGCTTTGCCTTTGCCTTGTCTCATTAGCCTCATTATATAGTCATTGAATATGTAACCTTCCCCTTATACTCATAACACCTCTGCGATTCATCTTTCTTAGGATAATCATCTTTCTTTTCCTTTTGAAATTTTTATTTTTCTCAAAATTTTCATTTTTCAATTTTGGATGAATTTTGATTTTTAAATTTGAGAAACTTTTTGAATTTTTTGGCAGCAAAGTCAAGATTATCTTGATCAAGTTAGGAATCAGAGTCACTAAAATTCTCTTTTTTTTAATTATCTTTTAAAGTTATTCCTTTTTCTTTTTTTCTTTTAGGGAACATGTCTAATTCATAAGTCTAGAGATGACCTATGAGTTCTTATACTATAATTGTGTCTAGAATTCCCAAAGAGTTAAGGATGGTAACTTTTGCACTAAAACGAGATGGGAGAGGCCTAAAATTTTTCTTAACAACTCTCATTTTTGAAATTTTCTCACCCAAATTAAAACATGAATTCACAATATGTGACATACGAGCATAAAAATCATCAAAAGTTCCAGTTACAAGCACATGTATAGTCTCAAATTTTGTGGTGAGATTTTGAATCTTAGAAGCTTTAACATCATTGACACCCTTGTGTGTGGGATGGAGGATATCCTAAGATGATTTAGATATGGTACACATCATGATATGATGAAATTCGTCGTGTGTGAAAAAACCAAAAATAACATTCAAATCACGAGCGTTAAAATTACTCTGTCTAAAACTATCTTTGACCAATTTGTGATTGGCTTGAGACTAATGACATTTTCATTAGTCATAATAAGAGGAGTCCACCCATTTTAATAACAAGCCAAATGCGCTCGTCGATCGATTTTAGAGATAATGTCATATGAGCATTCCAATAGGAATAATTTGTCCCATCAAATAAGGTAGCCTATTGTGCGAATTCTCCATATAACCACCCAGATTCATCTAAATAACTTGTAGAAACAAGCTTTGATACCAATTTAAAAAAGTGTAGAGTGGTATGATTATATCAAACAAGCAAAATTCAATTTAATCCAATTTAATCCAATTTAATCTTGATTAATTAGGTGAAACTAAGCATGCAAGATATAATCGAATTAAACAAGCCAAATCATAAGATATAAGGAAAAAAATTCTTCTGGGAAAACCCATCTTTCGTCACTGTTACAACTAAGGTATTACATAACGACATAAAAAAACTTACAGACTTAGACTCTACTAAATGTCTTAGTTATGTCTCCTTCCTTGTTGACAATAGAAAGACATGCAGATCCAACAATGCTCCACATCAAGCTCCACTTGCCTCGATATCCATTGATCATCCTGAGAAAACTCATTTCATATCTTCAGCAGTGAAGAATAAACTCTATAGGTATATGAACATATGATGTATTCTTCAAGGTTTTATAAGCGATCACAAAACATTTAAGGGGTTTGGATTTTAAAAACCAAAGTGTTTGATCACAAAAATGTGTAAAAAGGCTTGCAAAGAAGTGCAAGTTCTTATCTCTTAAATAGGGAGAAGAATATCCGTGAGATATACTTAAAAAGATTGCGTTTGAAAGTAAATAAAAAACAATCTTTTGCACGCTCGTTCGAATAAACTGAACCTCGTTCGAAAGACATATGCAAACTCATTTGAAAAACATCGAAAAAGAAATCGAGCGACATTCCATAGAGATGAGGAAATTAGATCGTTTGAAGTTTTGTTCGATCGATTAATATCGAAAAAGTTTAAGAAACTCGTTCGAATGACTCTCCATAGCTCGCTCTAACGAGATGCCTTAAGAATGATTTTTTTTATTAATTTTTTTGGGAAAATATTTTATGTTTCAATTTTTTTTAAAATACCCCTGAATATAATGTTTACAAAAATGAACCTCATATACTTCTCCGCATGTTGTAGTGACGAAATTAACACTTCAATCTTTGGTTGTCGCGTTCAGTCACTAGATTGTCTTCAATTGAAGCCTTGAGAATGTACATAATGGGGTAGTGGGATGCAACGCAAAATTCCAGACTAAAAAATAATGAGCAATCATAAGTTTTTCTCTAATTAGTTTGGTTATAACAATAATTATCAACAACATATTCGCATGACACCCATTGAGACATGGTATGGGTATCCTTGTCGTACTTTATTTTATTAGATTGTGTGGAGGAGAACAAGTTACTTATGCTAGAGTTAACGACACATTGGAGAAGGTGGACATTATTAGTCAAAACATAGGGATGACTCAGAAAAAGTATAATATTCGACTAAGTGGAGTCTATTAGTGGAGGTTCCATAGTGATGACACAATGTATCAACATATAAAATTGGGAATGTGTCAAATTCTAAACACGCAAGTTTTTATTAGGGGCAAGAATGTAATACCCTATATTTTTAATTCAATTAAGTAATTTGGGATTCAATTTGATTAAGTGCGTTTTTATGTTTATGGATAAATTTAATTTTGGAAGTTTTTGTACTTCAGGATGTGTATCGCGAAACAGCTCTTGAGGGGAATACAGAGGTTCAAAATAGTGTTGGAAACATGGTAAGCTCGGTCTTAGGATTTGGTAACCATTTGGACTAAGTTTTGAAAGCCCGAGATTATTATTTTAAGCTTATTTAGTGAATCTAAGTTTTCCCTATAGTCAACCTGCAAAATTATCGATCAAATAAGGTCATTAAGTTATTTAAAAATCATATCATTGGAGACAACCAAAACCTTAGTTGTGGAAGAGGAGGATTAGACTAAGGAAATCCAAACAATGGATATTTAACACCAAGATTCTGGGCAAGAAATACCTATATTTTTTTGATCATTGAACATAAGTTATTTATGACTTAAAGTTGGTTATAGTCTAATGTTTGATTAATCTTATGTTAGGTATGAATCATATTATCATTAATGAATAAATTGTTTTACACATTGATTCCCGTTTAAATTCATTGGAGGAATATAATGATTGGATGATTCACATGCTTAGACTAAGTATTATGGTATGAAGCTGCTAATTAAATGATTAAAATAAGGATTTATGATCAACCCACATGAAGAACATAACTATAATGAGGAATATGCCTTGTTCATATTAGATTTACCCTTGTTAAAATAATTATAATGCTAAAACATCATTATAATCCTTAGAAATCATATTAGGATGCTTTTCGAGATTTATTACACTTTAGGAAAACCTTGGAAGATTATTTAATATGAAGAAAATTGAATAAATTAAATTATGGGCACATTTTAATAAAACTACATCATTTTGAGGTCTTGAGAAGGTACCGATCTATCGGTTTGGGTTGTGATCGATCGATCGAATCCACACAAGTCTAACCGATCAGGTCTAGTTTTGGGGCATGAAAAATTTCCATTTACAATATTTTGCTTTGGGAGTAGGTTGATGATTGAGAGAATTTCCATAGAGTAATATGTATGATCATACATAGATAAATGAAGGTTAATGTATGTAATTAAGGTTAGCCCGATTTATACGGTTAGAGTTACATACAGTAATCTTATATACTTAGTGGATATTGTATGCTTTGTGTGCTATGTGTCGATATACCAGTATGTGTGAGTAATTCGCGAGGAATTTATCGTGCGAATTTGCTGGGATTTGCTTGCAAGACCGAGTAGTATCCCTCTGGCTTGGCTGGTGATGTAGGTTGTGTATACATCTATGTCTTGATTTTACGTGGCATGGATCAACCATCTTATGAGAGGGAGACATAAAAGGCTTAATACATCGTGTAATATTGATATGTGGTTACACAGTAGTCTGTTAGCGTAGCGATTTACCTATTTGTATATTAGATGCAATCTATTAGCAACGAGATCTCTTGTGGATTAACCCGATAGAAGCACGAGAGGTCCCTGAGGGATGAATCCTCCATTTTTTCTTATATTATCTAGCTAGTTCTGTGATGAGTTTATATTTACTTAGATTGTGTATTGTAGTAGCTAGATATTGATGGGCATAAACTACTTAAAGATCGATGAGTATAATATCTAAGTGATGGGCTAAGTTGTACGATTATTTTGGAGCATAACAAGTAGAATTATGATGAGTACGATTTACTGAGACATAGGGTAGTATCGTAGTTAGCCTATGTAATACCCCGTATTTTTATAGCTTTTAAATTATGGGATTGATTAAATTTAATTGAGATAAATTAATTTAATTTTAATCCGGAATGTTGTCCTAAGTATTTACTAGCGTGACGAGAGTTAGTAATTATTGGAAATTTGTTATTTGTTGCATATTAGTGGATGAGTATAGTAATATATGAGATTTATTTTTATAATATTGTCACGTGTGAATAAAATGGTAATTTTGGAAATTTAAGTCGGGACGCGCCAGTGTCGTGTCGGGACTAAATATGAATTAATAAAAGTGAATATTTTATAAGTTGTTCGGATGGTTGTTTTGAGTGCGCCAACGCGTCCGAAAGGGTCGAGATAGTCAGAAAAGTGTACCCGTGAGTTTAGTTTGAGTCTCGGGGCGTTTTTAGGCCTAATTAGTAACCCGGGAGGGCATTTTGGCCATTTTACACTTTTGGGTAATTAAACCCACGAAAATTAGAAGAGTTATATCAGATACCTAGGTTACCTTCTAGGGTTATAAACTCTATACACAAGTGACGGCCATAGGAGAGGAAGGAGAGAGCACTAAAGGCAAATTCAAGGCCAAAAACTCAACGGTTTGCACCACCGCCACCACCAACGCGTAGATCGCGAGACGGGGAACGCAACCATACCGAATTCGGCACCAAACCAGACCTCTAAAAATCCCAGGCAAGTGTTTATCTTGCTTATTTCGTTGGTGCATCTTTCATATTAGTTTAGGAGTAATTAAGATGAGTTTTAATGGAGGAAAACCCGATTTATGATAGGAAAATCCATGTAGTATTGGTCTAATTGATAATTCTGGAAACCCTTGCCATGTAGAGGAATTTAAACCACGAAATTTTGATGTATATAAGAAGAAAATTCTGGAAATAATTGTTTGAACCATGTTCAAGAGAATTTTAGGGTTCTTGAGATTTTGTATGAAATTGGGGCTGTTAATCCATGATTAAATGACAGAAATCCACATGCTTTACGTTGCAAATACCTATTATGATGATATAGGGTTAGTAGTATCAATTCTGGGACGATTGGGATTAGAAAACATGGAATTTGTTGATGTTAGTAGAGGAAACCCGTAACTGCAATTCTGCAGTTTTTGCAGACCTATTTGATCGATCGATCGAGCCCCAAACCTTGATCGATCGACCCCTCCTGGCAGACTCCTATTTCCCTTATTAAATGAGTTAAATTCAATTTATTGAAATGGGTAGTATGATAGTGGGCATTTATTGCAAGGCTATCAGAGTAGTTGCATTGGTGCAACATGTTTTATGTTTGTTTTGGCCAGGCTTTATTTGTAAGAAGGTTGGACTCGCACCTATATTATCTATCCAAGAGACTTCGGAGGAGATAGTGGGCTCGAGATATTCGATGCCAATGTATGTATAGACTTTGTCAGTATGATTCGGTATGTATCGGGACTTACCGTTGAGCGAAAAGATTTGACGCAGTATTATGTTTAGCACTCCGAACTTAGTGATAAGGAAAGTGCATTGTTATATTTATCCTTTAGAGATGTGGGAGTTAAGAGTTATACCCCTATTATTAGGGAAATGAATTTCGAGAATTTCGAGTGTATGTATTCGAGGTTTATGGAATGCTATTACCACCAACATATACTGAACAATTCTGCAATTAGTGAAACGTTCTTCGTTAAGCATAATTACGGGAGAAATTGTAACTTTTCTGTCAAGAGACGGAATAAAGGGGTATATACTATGGACGGAGGGCCTAACGAATTTCGATAACCGACAATGCTAGCTAGTAATGTATCGGGGGGGTTCCTTGTTTGGATTTCGCTTTGCGAGACATCCCACGCATGAAACTTAGCGTAAAGTTGGAAATAGGGAGACGTTTGGTCACTATTCCATGAGTTCGGTAACTTGGTCGAAATGGGATCAAGTAATTATGTATGTAAGTTGGAAGTTGAATTTTGTTTTAAGGTCATTGGAGCCGGATTTTTGTGGTAGGAAAGCATTGAAAGTTATCCCCACGAGTTGAGAGGTGGAACTATGATAAGGAGAATTTAAGAATTTTGATTTATAGGGTGATTGAGAGTACCCAAATGTCATGACCGCGTACAGAACACATGGTGAATAAAGATTTGGAATGATTTTTAGCATGGATTATCTGGAAATAACTTTATATTATAGAAAAGAGATAACCTGTAATCATTTTGATGAATAGAGCGTTAGTGAATTATTTTGGTTGTTGTACAAATTTGAGAATTTTTTGTACTTATCTGAGGAAGGTTGGGAATTATTATTCCTCTTTTATTGTCATGGAATTTGAATGCCCTATTCCTTCTATTCCGTTGAATTTAGTTAGTCCTACATAAGAGTAGCCTCCGTTCGCTCTCCCAGGGAGGTCGGGGTGTTGCAAAAATGTGGGCATCTGGGTTAGATGCAGTCAAAATAGTCCGAGTCGAAGGGACGTGGTAATAGACATGTGAAATATATGTTTGTGGGACTAGTATAACGAAGTGGAAGTGATAGAGTGGATTAAACGTCACATGAGGGGCGATAATCCATACATAAGTGTGAAATTAGAATAGCACGCCCTAACTTGATTGGAAGGCTGTGGGAAGCCATTCAAGAATTGGTATTCCTTGAATAGAGTAGAATTTAATTGTTATGAAGCACACCCGGAGCGGAATTTTTATTAGTCAAGTGTGAGAACGACTTGCGCATACAAAGAGTAATGATGTTAGTATAGTATAAGAGTTCCAGAAGTGCGATTCGTGGAGAGAAGAGCACGGGGGGAACTTTCGGCATACTACAAGGAAGGAAGGGGAGTATTACGTGTCACTAAATGTGAGACATTTCAAGGGAAGAATCGATGTTTAGCGAGACGTAGTGAGTAGTCTCTACATGCACTGCCCATAGGTAAGGTTTGGTTGAAAGAGGAGAAGCAACCAAAGAATTTTGTGTTTATCGAAAATTCCTGAACTTGGAAAAGGTCGGTAAAGTCGGTTAAGTTCTTGGATGGGTTGCCATCCTCAAAACAAGATCAAGGGTTTACCCCGAACATGTGAATTAAGTCACCGAGAAGGAAGTGATTGATATTCCTTTGGGCTGGCTTACAATATTAACTAGTATGCCCCAGACTTCCTTTGAAAGGAAGGATCGCACCAGTGCATGGTCCGGCGCAGGATAAATTTCTAAATCAGGATGAGATTTGGTGAATCCCACCTTTGATATCAGATTTCAGGAACCATCGGAGATAAGATTTCATTTCGAGTAGGATGTATCACCCTTAGCCAGGGAATGGGCGCACGGTGATTAAAGATTTGTGGACCCACATAAAGGAGATTTTAGAATCTTGATACGATGATTTCAAGAATGCTCTGTAGAAGCACTCGTACCTGTTTGTCGCGTACAAGGTACTTATTAAGGTTTTGTTATGGAAGAACCTCGACTATTATCCTTCCGTATGTTTAGAGGAGAGTAGATAATCAGAATTTTTGGATCGATCGAGAAAACATCCGATAAATGTGGTAGAATTCCACGACTGTTTTAGGCGAGCAAGAGTGATCAAATGTTCGTAATATTTTTTCAGAATGAGAGTTTTGTATATGAATGAATCCGAGTATTTTTCATGTAGTGAGGTGCGGCCTCCTAATGATATGAGATAATGAAATGTATAACGTATAAGCGTGACTTATGCGAATGTTGTCGGTTGGGAGCACAAGGTGAAGTATCTCTAATGAGAATGTAAAACAATGTTGTTGTGAAGAAAGGGCTATAGTGATTGGGCGCCGTAATGTGTAGTTAGTTTGTGTACGGAAAAGGATATCCAGGATTGTGCTACTTGATAGGCCTTATTTTTCGAATTTCGGGACGAAATTCAGTTATTAGGGGGGAAGTATGTAATACCCCGTATTTTTATAGCTTTTAAATTATGGGATTTATTAAATTTAATTGAGATAAATTAATTTAATTTTAATCCGGAATGTTGTCCTAAATATTTACTAGCGTGACGAGAGTTAGTAATTATTGGAAATTTTTTATTTGTTGCATATTACTAGATGAGTATAGTAATATATGAGATTTATTTTTATAATATTGTCACGTGTGAATAAAATGGCAATTTTGGAAATTTAAGTCGGGACGCGCCTGTGTCGTGTCGGGACTAAATATGAATTAATAAAAGTGAATATTTTATAAGTTGTTCGTATGGTCATTTTGAGTGCGCCAACGCGTCCAGAAGGGTCGAGATAGTCAGAAAAGTGTACCCGGGAGTTTAGTTTGGGTCTCGGGGCGTTTTTAGGCCTAATTAGTAATCTGGGAGGGCATTTTGGTCATTTTACACTTTTGGGTAATTAAACCCACAAAAATTAGAAGAGTTATATCAGATACCTAGGTTACCTTCTAGGGTTAGAAACTCTAAACACAAGTGACGGCCATAGGAGAGGAAGGAGAGAGCTCTCAAGGCAAATTCAAGGCCCCAAACTCAACGGTTTGCACCGCCGCCACCACCAACGCGTAGATCGCGAGACGGGGAACGCAACCATACCGAATTCGGCACCAAACCAGACCTCTAAAAATCCCAGGCAAGTGTTTATCTTGCTTATTTCGTTGGTGCATCTTTCATATTAGTTTAGGAGTAATTAAGATGAGTTTTAATGGAGGAAAACCCGATTTATGATAGGAAAATCCATGTAGTATTGGTCTAATTGAAAATTCTGGAAACCCTTGCCATGTAGAGGAATTTAAACCACGAAATTTTGATGTATATAAGAAGAGAATTCTGGAAATAATTGTTCGAACCATGTTTAAGTGAATTTTAGGGTTCTTGAGATTTTGTATGAAATTGGGGCTGTTAATCCGTGATTAAATGACAAAAATCCACATGCTTTACGTTGCAAATACCTATTATGATGATATAGGGTTAGTAGTATCAATTCTGGGTCGATTGGGATTAGAAAAGATGGAATTTGTTGATGTTAGTAGAGGAAACCCGTAACTGCAATTCTGCAGTTTTTGCAGACCTGTTTGATCGATCGATCGAGCCCAGAGCTTCGATCGATCGAAGGTTCGATCGATCGAGCCCCAAACCTCGATCGATCGACCCCTCCTGGAAGACTCCTATCTCCCTTATTAAATGAGTTAAATTCAATTTATTGTGAGAAAATTCTTGGGCATCCTTAATGAAATGTTTTGGGAGATAGGAGAGACCAGTAGGACATGTGAATAGATTTTGGGACCCTCGATGTCGGGCAAGGATTGTATTTTGGGATAACTACATAAGGGGCGGTAAATTTATGATTCAAAGAGAGAGAGACACGTAAGAGAGTTACTTTGGGACAAATGTGTATACCTACTGAATTTTATACTTGGGAGGATAGAATCCATGAGCGTTATGTTGTAAGTGGAAAGGTTCCTCAAATTAAAGTAAGATGTGAATGGTTATACGTGATAACTATATAATGAGAAATAAATGCAAATGACGTAATTATGGGAATTGAGAAATTACCCATTATTGATATGGTAACATGAGTATAGTTATATGATTGTGTATGCATATACTATCTATGTGTGAAAATCATGCCCACGCTACTTGCTATCCCCGAGGTTTCCACGCTGGGACAGTCTTATCTCGATGGGACCTTTATGGGGGATATTGAGTTGTACCCTAGAAGATAGATATCCTTGGTACAGGCTATCGGAATGATAGTTCAGACGGTCCTAAGAGATGCGGGTATGTTCTTCCCTCATAGATACTTGGAATCTATGTTTCGCCTCATTTTGTTTGTGTATAGGTATCCTTGGTATAGGCTATCGCAGTGATAGTTCAGACGGTCCTAAGGGACTTGGAACCTATAGTTTGTGTATGTGTTAATACAATTCGAGAGTGATTCCGAATTTGTATTCCCCTTTATGTGAGTGATATGGGGTTTGGATAGTAGAGTATGCCCGCACCATAGTTATTATGTGGGGTGCTGTTTTGATATATATATTTTCGAGTAGTTAATATATATATATGAAATTCTGAAATCTGGAACTGCCTATTGTGTTTTGATATGTAGGACATGGTTGATGACTCAAATTGTAAATACTTGTTTTGAGAAAGTATAATATGAAATTGGAAAACTTTATGGATTAATAAAGTCAAAATGAGAACTTTGGTTACTAATTGAAATATTCTTTTCAAACAATTGAATCGTGAAATATGGAATCTTACGAGTAATATAAGATAAGTTAAATCATTGGGAAGATTAGTGCGATAAATGATAATACAACCCGTTGGGGAGGTTAGTGCAATATGTGTGCACATTAGAAGAGATGTGAGAATTTCTCAAGAGAGTGTCGCACTAATATGTTGTTCCATTGGTCTGTATCAATTTAAATACTTGCTAAACGTATTTTAAATCAAACACACTATCGGGCTCTGACCCGTTTCTTTTTCTCTCTCTCTCTCTCTCTCTCTCTCTCTCTCTCTCTCTCTCTCTCTCTCTTGTGTATATATATATATATATATATATATATATATGTATGTATTACAGGTGCCCAGCCACAGGGGCGTCTTGCTTAGGATCTCTTGGAAGGAACACGCTGCAGCTTAGGTGGGAGTTGCAGGTCTCTTGATTAGACGATTTCGTTCATTCGGATCCACTCTTAGTACTTTCATCTAGTTGGGCATGTGTAGCTCTTTCCATTATTCCGTTGTTATTGGACATTTGTATTTCAGTTATTTCCAGTTTTGTTACTATGGGATTTATTCAGTTTGGATGTGTGACTTTAGATTTCGTATGTTGACATTCGATTGACGAATGTATTAAATTAATTGGATTATGTTGCAGAATTTAATGTGGTGTGATTCTTACTTATTGAATGTGGTTAAATAAAATAAATAAATAATTTTTCTTTAAATAAAATTTGGAAAGTTATGTATGAAAAATGGTTTTGACACTTAGCTTAATTATTTAGGGTGTTAAATTGGAAAATTTATTTTTATCGACAGTGATGCTGAGAATGAACCAACTGTTTACCTTGATTTAATTTAATAAAGGAGTGATCGCCCGGTATTTAATTAGGCGGGGTGTCACAGCCTAGTGATGGGAGGATCTTATATCGAGACTGAGTATGATCTAGTTAGTACGTATTGAGGGACTTGACCTATTTGGATATTATGTGATATTGGGATACTACGAGTTAATATTTACTTCAGTGTATGATTATCAATGGTGATATTTATACTTTAGTACGAGATAAGGGTTAAGTAGGTTGTATGATTAGTCTTAGGACTCGAGTACTTATGTTGTTAGCTATACCTAGAGTAGGATGTGCACGTATGGATAAGATTCCCTTAGATATAGTTAATATGAGATACCATGGAAGTTAATGACTATGGGGAAGGCATAAGACGTATATTAGTCACATTTAATAATGTCCCAAGATCGATTATATATATATTACAAATGTGGGGTCTTACCCATTATTTTTCTTAAAGATCTTTTTCAGGAATTCAACATTAGTAGTTGCAGTAGAAGGGATGAGAAGATTGATTGTAGGACCAACCTTATCCAATTATTAGAGTGGGATATGTAATGTAACCTTTTCATGTATTTTATTTTTAGTTAGACTTTGCACATGTAAGTTATTCTATTTATGGTCCCATGGGCGTTCCATAATTGTTATTTATTCATTGGACTTTAATTTAGGACTTGTGTTTTGCTATTAATTTTCATTCTGATTTATCTTATTATCTCATTTTTATATCGTTTATTGTTGAGATTGTTATCTTATCGGTTATTCTTTAATTCTTATAATGATAAAATTTGTTTGAAGATCCATGTTATTGCTAGAAATTGGTATACTGACTGTCTAAATTATATATACTAATTACCAACAGATAAATAAAAAAATATAATTATTAAAATATAAGCACGAGAATAAGCTAGAGAGTAAAGAGAGAGCGAGAGGAAGAACTAGATTTATGTGGTTCAGGACAAAATTATGGCTACATCCACATGTATAATTTTATTTGTGTTGATTAATGGGAAATAACCATCAACAGGTACAAAAGGAATATCTTAACTTCCCTCTAGAATTGGACCCCATAACGATAAGGACAAGTTACCCACATATGGGTGGTATGTGATTTTTATAAGCTGTTAGAGGTGAGAAAATGAGAGGGACATGTGGTTTACTTTTATAGGTTAGGTGAGTAAAAACTTTATACACACGGTGAAAGAATAATCATAAATTTTTTATTGGCACTTGGGCGAGAATATTTTCATATCTCCTTCAGATGTACTTGAATCTGGTTGTCGATGTCATCCAGTCCCAAGAACATGCCTGCCGTTAGGGTTTTAACTAATAGTGTCAACTAAGGGGGTTATCATTCCCGTTAATCTGGGTTGAGCCAACCTCCTGATGAGGTGACTAGATTGTTTACCGTGGACAATCACATCTATGAGGAGAGGTGTCTCCTTATGGTGTGCTTATGGGTCATTTTATATTTATGGTATAATAATATCCCCAAGACTTTGCTTATGATTGTCTGTTGTAGCACATTAGGATCTTCAGGGTTAGTGATAAGGTAACTGAGTGAGTGAGGTTTTTTCGGTAGGGTGTTTTAGACTCGGACTCTCATCGGCTCATCATTTACCGAGCACATTTACTTGTGTATTTTATAAAATTATCCGGTTATGATATTCACACATGTAGAGCGATGGATACAGTGTCATGTAATGAATATGTGCATTTGCCTTGGGCAAAGCACGCACAATTTTGAGGTACCATCATGTTTTCCCAAGGAATAACATCATATCTTTTGAAAAAATATAATGATTACTGTATAACAAGGTATAAAAACCAACTGCACCCGCCGTGTAAAAATTTCTCAACCAAAATCTTCGCACGCAAGCCTTTAGAGAGAGAAACTCATCCTCATTTTCAAACACTTCTTCCATTTTTAGCCAACTTTGCTCCTGCTTTTGCCATTTTCAGTCATTATTCCATCCAAATCCACTGCTTCTGCTTTGGAAAACTTTTGAGTCGCTTTCTATCTTTTGGGACTCCAGGTACCCCCTTTTCTATTTCTATGGTATTTTAGGGATTTGTCTACAAATTTCTTGCTTTTGGTCACGATTATGTTGAATATTACTATTTTGGCTTTGGATTGTTATTAACTGGTGGAATTTAACATTTTAGGCGGACATTAAGTTGGCTGGCCATATGATTTTGTACTTTTAGGGTTTTTCATAGCTTCCCCAATTTCTTGGACTGTAGTAATATGTATTCTATATTTTGTCTCTTTTCAGAGTGTCAAACATTTATGAGTCTTTCCTCATGGGTTGAGAGAGATTTGAGGCAAATTCGTGAGTGTAACAAGAGTCCATCTCGATTTATTAAACCATTGGGTCCTATTCCTTTGGCCATTGTTTGTCCTGCTAGTGTAACCCCGGGGACCCTAATTCTGTTCTTTATATTTATTCATGGTCTAGGTCAGATCTTCATACCCCTGACGTCCAGTCTAGTAGATTTGATTTTCAAGCATCTTTAAGCTCTAATGGCGCTAATTATCATCTAGTAGGAAGAAATTACGCTTATACCCTATTCGAGAAATTTATTATTAAGGTCGGCTCTTCTTCTGAGGAAGCTATGCAATCTATACCACCTTCCAAACCTTCTTAGGTTCATGGTTTACTAGAGGGAGCATTATGGGTTTGACATAACCAAGTAGGTCTTCAAATATATCCACATGATAAAGGACTGTGGTAATCTCCGATTCTATCTTCCCTCTCTCTCTCCGCAGGGCGGGGAAAAAAGTGGGGAGAAAAAAGGTCTCGCATCCTCTTATTCTAGAAACGCTTCGGCCATCGTCGGTGTGGGGTGAATGCAAAAAGATGGAGTCTCCAGTATATTTTTCACAAAACAGGCAAAAGAATATGTCACCGCCTCAAGAGAGCGACATCAAAGACAAATTGATGCTTATGAAACCAATAGTTCAAAGGTTTGGGGGCTAAGTTACAGAATGGGAAGGTGTTAAAAACCTATCCCGCCCTTCCGGTCTCTCATGGGCTTGTGTTCTTATTTTTATTATTTCTTCGTGAAGTGTATGTGCATGTATATATAATGGAGATCATAATCGCCCAACTCATAGCATGGAAGAGATAGAGTGAGGTTATCCACGGGAATATTCCCAAAAATAATATTAAAAATATGATTTATGCATTTATCGCGATATTGATCGTTATAATGAAACGATAAATTTGCTGGATAAAACGCTTCTTAGGATCCAAAACATAATATGTATTAAAATAATGTGGAAATGGGGAATTTGGAAAATCGAAAAACTGGAAAATAAGAAATTTGGAAAATTTTAAAAATTGAACTCGAGTCTCGGGTTTTAATTCGAAACGCCTACGTAGCCTATAAAGGCATCAAAGTCCACGTAGTTTACATGCAACATAAGGGTGGGGTTTATCCCATAGATTCGAACATGATTTTATTATATATGTGTGTAGAGATGTGATTTATTTTCAAAAAGTGTAATGGATAATCCCGTTGGAGTTTATAGGTGTAACACTCTTTTTATTTGTTTTTGAGTTTTTTTATAGAAAATAAAGTATGTGCAATATAACTAATAAAAGGGTGAGATGTTAATCACTACGAACTAAAGTAAGAACTAAAGTAAGAACTAAATCATGAATTTATGTAATTAATGAAAAAATAAGAAATTTAAAGAGAGAGGGAAGGATTTAGACATTCTTTGAAGAATTAAAGCTTGATCTTGATCTTGGATGATCTACCTTGAATATTGAGATGAATGTTGAATGAGAGAGAATGATATTTTTCCAAATTGGGTATGAAAAGGATGGGAATGTAAGATGGGATGGATTTTCACATAAGCAAACTTCACTGATTGCAAGAGAATGTTGCTGAGATCACTGATGCTGATGGATTTAATGTGTGTCTTGGGAGTGAGGTCATGAACTCTATTTATAGGGTCAGGGATAGTGACGATAGGCATGGTCCCAGCCCTGCCAATTGGTAGGTAACCCTAGGCAGACTAAAAATTAGCAGGGAAATGGCCCTGCCAATCGGCAGTCTGGTGTAGATTTTTTCGGATAAATGATCATAGAATTCAATCTGTTGATCCAAATCGCACACGTGTCCTACCGTTAAAATGATAATTCATATACCTTTAAGAGTACTTTGGGCCGTTTTTGGATCCAGGAGTTGAATTTAGGTCAAACGTGGCTCGAAAGCACTCGTCGGTCCTTTAAACGGGAGATCATCGGATGAAACAGATCATTCGTCCAAACGGTAAGTCAGAATCGTGCATGGGGAAGATCATTGGAAAGGTTACATGAAGTGCTTTAATATTCCAAAGAGATTCGCTTGGTTCAAAAGGTTTACCTTGGTCAATTGGGGCCCGAAAGCGCTCGGTAATCTCTCGAAGTAAAATGGATCGTTCGTCCCTACCATAAGGCTAATTCATGCATGGGGTGGACCATTGGGAAGGGTAAGTTCCCTTTGAAGGTTCATTTAGTATCATTTGAGCTGAAGAGTTGACCTTGGTCAAATGGAGCTCGGGAATGCCCGGTGGCCTTTAGATCAACTTTTAAGGGAAAATGAATCATTCGTCCAAACGGTTATGCCATTTCGTGCACTGGACAAACCTTTGGAAAGGAGTTTCAATTCCCTTTAAATATATGAAGATCTTTCTCTCTGACGATGAAATTGATTAGGATCAAATCGGGGTGTGGGAGCGCCCGATGGCCTCCATATCAATTTTTATGGTAAAATGGTCTATTTATCTGAACTATTATCCCAATTCGCACATGGGGAAGACCATTGGAAAGGGATTAAGAGCCCTTTGAAGATTTAAATAGATTTTGGTCTGATGATAGAGTTGACTGGAGTCAAACGGGGCTCGGGAGCACCTCATGGCCTCTAGATCATTACTTAGAGTATGACCTAGGGTTTGTAGTGAAATAGGGAGGTGCTAAGGACCTAAGGAGGGACTTAAGGGGTCCTAGAATGTGGTGTCTATAAAGACCCTTGACGGGTGAGCTTGGAACAATTGAAATTAGTCGAATAGACCACATGATGTTTTTGGAATGAAGTTGATTTTACGGACATAAAGGGACAAGGATGACCAGTTCAGAGGGACAAGGTCAATTCTAAGTACCTGATGAAATGCTGGAGATGATCAATTCTGTGGGTAGAGGTCGATTCTGAGGACCTAGGGTGGGGAGCAACCGATTTTTTGGGCCGAGGTTAATTTTGAGGACCTAAGGTGGGAGCGATCGATTTTGTGGGCCGAGGTCAATTCTGAGGACCTTAAGTAAGGGGAAACCAATCCTGTGGACCGAGGTCAATTCTAAAGACCTCAAGTAGGGGTGACCAGTTCTGAGGGCTTAAGTTGTAACGACCAATTCTGCGGGCTGAGGTAAATTCTGAGAACCTTAAGTTGAGGTGACCAATTCTGCTAGTCAAAGCCAATTTCAAGGACCTTAAGTTGGGTGACCAATCCTGTGGGTAAAAGATAATTCTAAGGTCTTAAGTGGAGATGACCATTTCTACGGGTCAAATCTAATTCTGAGGGTTTAAGTGGAGCTGACCAATTCTGAGGATCAAAGAAAATTCTGAGGGCTAAGTAGAGGTGACCAATTCTGAAAGTCAAAGCCAATTCTGAGGTCTTACGTAGAGGTGACCAATTTTACAGGTGAAAGCCAATTCTAAGGGTTTAAGTAGAGGTGACTAATTCTGTGGGGTGAAGCAAATTCTGAGGGCTTAAGTAGAGATGACCAATTATGCGGGGTGAAGCTAATTCTGAGAGCTTAAGTAGAAATGGAAAATTTTACGGGTCGAAGCCAATTTTGATGGCTTAAGTAGGAGTGACCAATTTGGTGGGTTGAGGTTAATTCCGAGGACCTTAAGTTGTAGTTATCTCGAGGAAATTTAGAGACTCCACTAGGGAAATCATCTTGTGGTTCCGCTGGGGATTTTGGAGATGCATTTGATTTTGAGTTCTAGGGCCCGCAGGGGAAAAGGAATTAACGTGAGGATTGCATGTTTCCTTGTTAGGGAGTCTCTGCGGTGTCCTTTGGAGACGTTGCTGGGGGGATGTAAATTGATTTTGGTAATTTCGCTGGGGAAGTAAGTATTCTGCTGGGGAAGTAAGTGTGGTAAAAAATGTTTTTCTTGGTAAAAAAGGTTCTAAATTTCATTTGGTAAATTTAGGTATTTTTAGGGATTTTATGGCATTTTTTGGGATTTTTTGTACGAAAATTCAGGGATGGTGCCGATCGACAAGGTGTAAGAGGTGCAAACGGTAGTGGCACGGTCCTTTTCATTGGCGGTGGTGCGTCAGGTCTTGAATGGCCTGACGAGTGATCGGGTAAATCTTTTTTCCTTTTGAGACCATTTTTCCTTGATGATCTTTTCAGATATTGATTTTCTGTTGGGAATTTTACAAGTGACCTTCTATTCCTAGGGGACGGCCATCTAGCACACGTGGGTGACCGGGGGAATACACAGCTGCAGCATCTGCTGGCACATGATTTTGGCTACTCCTGGTATCTGGGAGAGAGAGTAGTTCGACAGGTGGTGGAGGACAAGGTAATGGTGCCACCTGCGAGGCCCCCGATGTATATGAGGTGAGAGCGGGAGGTGTCAGATGATGCGAGGGTGGCGATGATGATCAGCGAGTCTTAATCATTATATACTGACACGATGGGGACATATGATTACTTGGACTTCATGTCAAGCAGGTTAATGCCGCCCAACATATAAGACATGATGCTTCTTCCCCATGTGGGCTCGAGTCAGCCAGTGGGGTCTTCCCAATGTACAGGTAGTGTGTCGACATCGGCAATGGGGACGACCTCGGAGGTTCCCTTTATGTGGTTGGCTCCTCTATCTTATAACGTTCGACGGGCTGACAGAGGGTCGGTGCGTATGCCGCATCATCCCAATGCGATGGACTCGGAGGAGCTAGGGTTAACAACGGTGGTTCTTCCTCCAGCGGTATACTTTTCATTTTGTTGTCTTTTGATTTCTTTATTTGCCTCAGACTGACTGATTTTCTCTTTTCTAGTTTTTTACAACACATTCGAGTGTCGACCAACTAGCTAAGGGACATTCGGAATTAGGTAGGTTTTGCGACTGCTTATATTCGAGAGTCGATTCCGGTTCTTCTTGCTTGGTACCGTCTGCCTCATCTTAGGAAGGGTCTAGTTCGGGGAATAGAGGTACGTCATCTCGTCGCTGGGGAGAGCGAACACACTACAGGGACATAGGTACTTAGAGAGAGAGAGAGAGATAGAGATAGAGAGGGTTTGGGGGATTCAGACTGAGTCCCGTTGTTTTTGTATTTTTCCTTTCCTATAAGACAAATGTAATAAAATAATGTCTATGTAATGAAATGAAGTTTTTGTTAATATTTTATTTTAGTGACTTAATGCATATGCTCTTTTTACTTTGTTGCTTAGACCGTAAAAATAATTTAAAATGATTTTGAGAGAAAATTTATTTTAAAACAAGATAAGTAAAAATATAGGGAGAAGAAAATTTTGGAATATATTAGAATAAAACTATTTTTATTTAATTTTTTGATTTTGATAAAAAAAGGAAAAAGGGAATTTTCCAAAAATAGGGGGTTACCGATCGGTATGCCCCTTGTCCTGCCTATCAACATGTCAGTCCAGTCTAATCAACCCAAGGCTTTGATTGCATTTTCTTCAATTGCTTGGTACTTGGTGGGTCAGGTTTTCCTCTGAGATTTGCAGGATTTGTCTCATTGGTTGAGATTTTCTATGTATAAATAGGGTGTAAGGTTGGAGCATTTTCTTCACCCCTCCACATTTCGTCTCTTTTGCATTCTTCTTGCCTCATCATGTGCGATATGGCTCTCCTCAGAAGTGTTGAATTTTTTAGTTACCTTGAAAACTTGGAGGCGATGTACTCGGACAATGTCGACTATGATGCTTTCAACATGCATCTAGTTTCATTATGGTGCAACCGACCTACAGAATGGAAAATGCTGATGGCAATGATAGAATTCTGGTGCCCTGAAGACCATGTTTTTGATTTTGTCTTGGATGAAGTCTGTCTGACTTATGAAGAGTTCTCTATCACGTTGGAGATAAATCTCAGTGTTATGGCAGCTATGCCCGAAGTCTCCTCAGGAGTTATTAGCGATACTTCTCCTTATATCACCTTTGGCGGCTAGGTTATTAGTTATGGGAGGAATGATTTCTCTTCCTTTTATGCTACATTCTATGCATTTGCAAGATGGTTGAGATGCTAGCTATGTTGGAGCCGTCATTTTGGTCTTGATTTCAAAATTAATGTTGATGAGTGGGGAACTGTTGGTGGATCTGTAACTTACAACCATTGCTTCATGGATATTGTACTGTTGTAATCCTGCGACGGTGATATTAGTAGAGAATATGAACGATCTGGATGCCTGGAAGGAAAGCCATTCTGACTTCTCGAGGGGTAGCCCCGTTATGATGTTCATGTGGTTATCAGAGAGATTTCGTATGGTAGTCCCCCCTGAATATCCCTTCTAGGCTGTGATAAACTTTTTTTATCACTACTTTATTAGTGTTAGCCTAGACATTGAGAGCTGGGAAAATTGGTTTATGGAGCATGGGGATCGAGGCTTGCGTTAGTCAATGCCTTGGTGGGGAGAATTACTGCCCATTATGAAACTGAGGGAATACCAGTATGTTTGGTTGGCCTTCAACAGACTTCTTTCTGCTTACCCTGGTGGCTCTTGCGCTAATTTGGCTGGGAGCAGATTGCGCCATCTCGGACACTAGATTTCTTTCTCGGGCAGGACTTGACAGAGCACATGCACATGCGACTGGGCTTTCTATGGGAGAATCTTCGACTGTTGACCCGTCCCTCCTAGTCTGTTAATAGAGTTTAGCATATTTATTGGGACTATATGAAGTGGTTGTGGAGGAGAGTAGTTGCCAAGATGCTAGCTGGAGACCGAGGAAAGGTGGTTTGCCATATCTGACACCATAGAGGGAGGTGTCATTGTTTTTCCTAGACTGGTCCAGGCTTACCATTCTATAGAGAATTTGTGGCATTTTATCCAAGTAGGGGAGGTGTGGGGACCCCAGGATGTAGATGATGACGGGGCCGGTTCCTCTGCCAGCTGCGGGTAGAATCCCTGTGGAATTTATTTTGTAAAGCTTTTTTGACGTGTTTGGTTATGTATGGGAATAAATTTGGAAAGGTTGTTTAGGAGTAGTTTAACTTATTTTTGTTTTTAAGAAAATAACATTAGGACGGTGGGGGAAGTTGTTTGACTCCCTATGCTAGGGTATTTGTAACGAAATTTTTCGTCATTTAAATATAGAAAACTTTAATTATATTGTTGCGCCTGTTGATGAGTTTTGTTTTTGAATTATTTATACCAATCGGTAAGGCATACATAATCATTTTGTACATATACATGTTAAAATGAACTGTTGTTCTCCGGTATGAGCTACCTACATACCTCTGGGGGTTTTGAAAATTTTATGAGTTTCATTTTTGAAAGTAAAAAGATTTTTAGAGGATCAGGCCCCTCGTAGTTCTAACTGGGAAAAATGAAGATTTTTTATTCATTTATTTTTATTTTTTAGAATATAAGGGAGATGAGAAGAGTCGTAGCGTGCTGAGATTAAGGGTAGAATTTTTTGAGACGATCCAGGTTGACTGGATGGGCCATCTCTTTCCCATCAAAGTCGGTGAGCATAGCGGCGTTACCGGATAGGATCTTCTTCACAATGTAGGGGCCGCTCCAATTGGGATTGAGTTTCCCTCTACGATTTCTTTAAAGGCTAAATCTGCTTCTCGAACACCATGGTCCTTGACTCCCTTGTTTAACGATTGCTCAATTTGACGATGGTATCCTTGTATGTGATATAAATCCTTCATTATCCTCTCATCCAAAAGTGATAACTTGTCAAGATAACTTTGATGCCAGTCTTCTTTGCTGAATTTGCTTTCAAGCATGATGCATAACGAATGAATTTCTAGATCAACGGTTAGGACTGCTTCCATGACATATACCATAGAGTAAGGGGTAGTCCCAATAGAGGTTCAAACTGAGGTGCGATAGCCTTAGAGGGGGTTAAGGATCCGGTCGGTCCAATCTTGGCAACTCTCAGTCATCTTGTTGATGATAACTTTGAGGTTTTTATTAGCGACTTCAACTGCACCGTTGGTTTGAGGTTAGTAGGGGGAAGATTTGTGTCTTTGAATCCCATACTCGTTGATCACTTCTATGACTTCTTCTTCAAAATCTAACCCTTTGTCTGACACCAGCTCATGCGAGATCCCATATCGGCAGATGATGTTCTTCTGGATGAATTTGGACACCTTCTTGGCATATAACACTGCATAAGATTTGGATTCGACCCATTTGGTGAAGTAATCAATGGCAACTAAGATGAATTCATGCCCGTTGGAGGCTTTAGGTGTGACTTTTCCTATGATATCAATGCCCTATGTGGATAAAGTCCAGGGAGAAGTCATGTTGTACAATTCCTGCGGAGGCAAGCATTGGAGATTGGAAAACTGTTGGCATTTGAGAGATCTTCAAACATAGGAAATGCAATCTTGAACAGGGGTAGTCCAATAATAATCTTGTCGAATGATTTTCTTGCGAGCATATGGTCATTTATGTGGGGTCCGTATTCCCCGCTGTGGATTTTCTTCATTATTTCTTCAATGTCAGCCCCTACCATGCAATATAAATGGGTTCCATCGAAGTTCCTTTTGAATAGTGATTTATCACAGATAATGTATTGGGTAGCCAGCCTGCATAGAGTTGCTCGATCTTTCTTATTAGAACCTTGGGGATACCTACCATGCTTGAGGATGCTCCAAATATCACAGTACCAGCCGTCGGCTATGTGATGAGCTCAATACGGTAGCAATGGGTTATTTTATCTTGCTTTTGGACTAGGAAAGGGGCCATTATTATTCCTTCGGGTATGTCAACTATGGAGGCTAAGGTAGCAAGGGCATCGACTATGTTGTTCTTTGCTCAGGGAAGGCAGTGGAAGGTGATATCTTGGAATTGGGAGGCTAGCTCTTCTAAGTGGGCATGGAAGGGTAAGAGTTTCTCTTCCTTGGCTTTCCATTTTCTGAGTACTTGATCGATGACGAGGGATGGATCCCCATAGACACCTAGGTATCGAATTCCTTTATTGAGAGCAATTTTGAGGCCTACCATGCATGCCTCGTATTAAGTCATGTTATTGGTGCAGGGAAAACCCAACTTGATAGCAATGGGAGTGTGAGAGTCATCAGGGGAAATTAGGAGTCTCCCAATGCCACGCTCTTTCTTGTTGGCAGCGCCGTTAAAGAACATTTCCAAGGTTGTGTATATAACCTCGTACCTGACTAACTTGCAATGAATATAGTATATGGTCCTCTCTTTGCGAGATATTTCAAGGTATTGGGCTAGCAAATCCCCAGCTACAATATCTGTTATGGTCAAGTATAGAAGTAGGGGAAGACCAGGCGGCGATGGCATAATACCGGAGGTCGGGTTAGGTATTGCTTGATTTGGTTAAATTCTTCTTGGCAAGCTTCGTTCCAAACCTTGGTGGAATTATTTACGAGGAGTTTGAAGATGGGTTCACAGATAGAAGTTAATCAGCTGATGAACCGACTAATATACTATAATTTCCCACAAAATCCCCAAACTTCCTTATTCGTTCGGGGTGGTGGCATTTCGAGTATGGATTTCATCTTGGCAGGATCTTCTTCTATCCATTTTTCTCGAACCATGAATCTCATAAGCTTTCCTTTGGTAACATCGAAGACATATTTCTGTGGATTAAGCTGCATCTGGTGTTGTCGTAGTCGCTTTAAGAACTTTTAGAGAGTGGGAACATGACCTTCCCTAGCCTTAGACTTGATAATCATATCATCAATATAGACCTTAACTTCTTTGGGTATCAGAACATGCAAGATGGTTGTGGCAGCCCTCTGGTAGGTAACCCCTGCATTTTTGAGACCCAATGGCATGACGGTGTAACAGAAGGTTCGCCAAAGTGTGATGAATGTGGTTTTCTCTTGATGATCCAGGTGTATCTTGATATAATTATATCCGATAAACCCATCAATGAATGACTTAGTAGCATGACTGGTTGTGTTATCCATAATCATATCGATATTGGGTAATGGGTGATCATCCTATAGAGAGGCCTTGTTTAAGTCTCGATAGTTAACGCACATGCGAACCTTCCTTCCTGATTTTAGCATGAGTAAGCTATTGGCTGGCCATGTGGGATATTCGATCACAAGAATGAAACCCAAGTTCAACCGTTTGACCACTTTTTCCTTAACTTTGAGCAACCATTCAGTACAGATCTTTCATAGTTTTCGTTTGACTGGTATGTATTCTGGGAGAGTTAGGATCTCGTGCTGAGTTATCTCAGGATCAATGCCAGGTATGTCATCGTACTACCACGTGAAGACATCCATAAATTCCTTTAATAATTCTTCGAGTTGCACGTGCTCATGCTCGTCAAGGGTGGTCCCTATCCTAATCTCGCGTAATGGGCTACTAGAACCGAGAACTTGAATGCGATTATGTTATTTGTTATTAACCTTATTAAAATCAGTTAAGAATTGTTCATTTGCAAAATCATCATCATCAAGAGTTTGATTATAATTAAGATAATTAATGTAAGGCACAACAAGATACTCAAAGTCTTCGTTTATTTCATTATTAGGAAAAATAGCGTTGAGAACCTCATCAAAGGAGGTCTCGATTACATTAGAATAGGGAGGAAAAAAAGAAGAAGAAGAAATGGGATAAACATCAGAGTTGGGTTGTATTTCAGCATGTCGAACTGGTATAACATTCTAGTTGAGGAGAGGTGTATCAGTAGCTCTGATCAGGAGGGACGGATCCAATTATGTTGTGCTTAAGTGGATCATACAGAGTGTCAGCCCAAGTGTCTGCAAATTGAATGAATACTCAGAGTCACTTCACTCAAAATCTTTAGTATAAGCTATGATTTTTGTGGTTATAATTAAACTCAACACAAAATAACAAGCAAAGGCAATCACCAGAATAAATAAAGAACTTGAAAGAATGGCACAATCATACACAACACAAGATTTAAGTGGTTCGGAAAGAAGGCCTACGTCCACGGTGGTGTTCTCAGTATTTTATTTCTCTTTACTCCGGGGGAGTGTTTACAAATTTTCAGCCCTTTGCCCTGGGCTAGGGGTTTGATATATACATGTTATTTCGGAGAGTGGAGGTGTGGGACTCCTCCATGTTAGCCCATAATCCCTAAAGTATCTCTCAAAAGAGATTTTAGGAACTGACTGGGTCATAACAGAATTAGTCAAGGCACGAGGCCTCTGGACTTTGGGCCGTATTTAATTGGGCTACTCATTTGGGATAAAGTGACAAATCGAGGTACCCAAAGTCTTCTATATAAGTAGTCGCACATGATGCTGGGAACTTTTGGCCCATGAGTAGCTGTCTTGGAAAAATATCTCCATTAATGGCTTCATCTTCTTGTCCACATGATCACACCAAGGTTCGAGAAAGCGCAGAAGGGGGAATCTTCACCCTCTTTGATGAATATTCCGTTCAAGGAATCTCTTCAGGCGGTTTTGGCTATTTCTAGCCGTCTCTTCAGTCGAGGTTGGTGAAGCATTCTGATTTCCTCTGCCAATGGTTGATAACCCAAGCCGCAAAGAGGAAAAAATTTCTTCAACACAATGGGTTTAAAAATTCCTTGTTGTCGTTGTTCCAGTCCCAGTCCGGGCATAAAGTGCATGTTTTTAAACATCTACATCACATTAACATTGCCATGAGGGTTATATTCCAAAAAAACCCTATCTTTAAAATCGTCCCCTGCTGGGAGAGGAAGCGATTTGACTAAAAAACCTGACAGAAGCATATAGATTGCCCTATGTTGTATCTGTAAACTGGATTGCTGGTGCTTGCATTCTCAGTGTTGTCATCGTCGCCCAAGATGATGATGACTTATCGATTGGCGAAGAACTTTAGTTTCTGATGAAGGGAAGAAGACGCACCCTTGTAACTATTGAGCCATGGTCATCCAAATAACAGATTGAAATAAGTCGGGATATCGATGACTTGGAATTCAATAACAGGGGTCTGGGATGTCGATGACTTTAAATTCAATAAAAAAAATTTATACGACCAACCCCTATAATAATATTTATTGATCCCATTACTTCTCGACGAGTATTATCGTAAGCACGCACTGCGACAGAGGTTGGAGTAAGGTCGCTCACTTTCAGTCCCAAATAATTGAGGGTCCTTAACGGACAAACATTACGAGCTGATCTATTATTAACAAGAAAAACTAGTATGGTTTTTACCATGACTTCAATAAAGATATTGCGAGCATAATTATGATTTGGCCCAATCTTAGGGATTTCTTCTTAGAAGAAAGAGAGCATTCTAGTAGAGGTTAGATATTCGACTAAATTCACTATTTCTTCTGGCGTGGTGGAAGGAGGGACTGTTGGTCTAGTAAGTTGATCAAGGAATTCTAATGCAGCTGAGAAGACATAAATGTCCCCATAAGGTGATGTTAGCTTAGGTCTTTTTTAACTGATTGAGGATCTTCTCCTCAAGGGTCAATTATGGCATAAGAATATTCTTAACACCTTTTCCCTTATCGATCGCTAATGATTGCAGGTTCAAAACCTAGTAATGCCTCCCTGATCTAGTCACATGGTTTACAGAAGAGGGAAAAAATAGAACACCATTTCCTCATCTATCTCGAGTTGTTCAGCCACATTATTGATTTCTCATAGAAGGTCTTCAAATGATATCATTCGATATATGCTGACTATTGGGAAAGTATTTTCTAGGCTTTTCCCTTCATCTGAACTATCGAATTTGTCCCATCATCCGGTCGCAACGACATCATCTTTCACGAGAAGTCGATACACCCTACAACCTCAACGTCTTCTTCGTATAGATCCTCCCATTCAACGGAGAGATGTAGAAGTGAAGGGACTAGGAGATCTTAAAGTTTTAAAGCATCATATAGTTCAGACATACTACAAATATCACCGATTTGTCAAAATAAGTCTGCCATGATCTGAACCACATCATCTAAACTGACTTCATCGGTTAGTACCACCTAACTATCTGACTCTCGAGTGCATTTTTGAGCTTCTAAGAATAGCGAACTGAATCTTTAGCAGTCAATGGTCATCTTCGAAGGTAATTTTAGCCCGAACTCTAGAAGGTAGTTTAATACTGCTGATAATTCAATATTTTTCCCTCTAAATGGGTACAAACAACAATGCCTGCTCTTGTAAGAAGTGACAAGGCCTGATTGGCAAAGCTAGTAGGGTGCAGAAGAAAATACAGGCAAACTTGGAGGGGCTTAGGGTAATATATGGGTATGATGGGTGATTTACTAGGTACAATCTGGGTAGATGGAACAAATTCTGAGTCTTTTTTTTTTTTTATGAAAATGACATTTGTATGATTTGGGAGTGGATTGTGGGTAGTGTTTGGTTTGGGAGTGGTTGGTGGGGAAATGATACCCTGATCAATTAGACCTTGGATTATATCTTGGAGGTTAAAAACAGATCAGTGGTATGGCCAACAATTTGGTGCAAGTCGCAATGAGCGTCTGGTTTGAAATTTTCGGGAAGTGGGTTTGGTAATGGACGAGGGTCCAATGGCTTGATAAGATTTCGGCTTAAACTTTGGAGAAGGGAGCGTGAAGCTCGGTGTATTCATTCTTAACTGGGTTAGGAGATTTTTCTTCTACCTACGAAGTGGCAAGCTGAGAGATGTTGTTGATGGTTGAAACTGCGGCATTAGCTGTGTAATAACCCCACTTTTATATGCCAATATATAATTGTTTTTATAATTGCGTCTTACTTATTATCTAATAATTTTATATTATTACATATGTGATATTCTAGATTCCTAATATGACAAAGCCCATTTTTTTAAATTTGAAGAATCAACTGTAAAATGGGTCAAATTGAAGTTTTATGACACATGCGAAGCTAAATGATAAGTTTCGGGGAAGAAAATATAATTTTATGAAACTTTAGGGATTTAATTTTAATTAAGAAAGTTTCAGGGACCGAAATAAAAAATATAAATGACCCTTTAGTAAATAAAATATTATCAGGGAATTTTAAGAAATATTAAAAATATATAGTGTGAAATTACCAAAATACCCTTTTATGTGTTAAATGACCCTTGTACCCTTAATAACTTTCCACCTCGTGCTGTATCTTGCCACCACACCTTACACATGTCATCCATATAAACAAAGATAAAACACGTGTTGTCCATTTAGAAGAAGCTAAAACACGTGTCGTCATTTGGTGAATAACGACTGCAAGAGAGCTCCGTTACCCGACACGTCAATGCCGACTCACCAAAATGAAAGCCTAGTCACCCAGACACGTGTCAACACACAAATATCTTTGAAAAAAAATATAAATAGAGCCCTTCGGGTCATTTATTACACGAAATTACTCCAAAAGCTTACAAAGAAATACCGAGAGAAAGTGCAGAAAAATTTAAGAAGAAGTTTTGTCTTAGTGATCCAAGACTCGATATCTATAACTTTGTACTTCTGTTTTAGGTGAGTACTCTATAACATTCCTTGCGTATTTTCATTATACGATATTATGAAAACTATATATATTTTGTGAAACTGTTTTTATTCTCAAAATACATCTGATACCGATGATTTTGTTATATGCGTATATCTCTCTATATAAACATTTGATTTGAATTTTGAAATTATTGATTCGGCCTATGGAAACTCTCTTACTATGCTGTCCTTGACTAACGGGAGAAAATGTTTGGGTTGTACCTTCCCAGCTGGTTTATCGCTGATGTGCCCTAAACAAGGCGTTGTTCCAGTGATCATGATTTTCTCTCTGTGTTATAGCCGGGTGGAATCATTTGGTAACACTATCTATCTATTTGGGTATTAAAGCGTACATGACCATTAGAACTGAAAATTGACATAATGCTCAATTGTTTTATATGTTCTGTTCTGCACTATTTATTCTGAAAATATATACTGTTAGTTACTTTATGTATATTACTACAAATTCATGTCCATATATGTATATGACTTATGTTCAAAATTAAATAGGTATTAACTGGAATGTCTATAGATTGAATCTCACTCGGCTTTTAGCTGATGTTGTATAAATAACCATTTTTAAGGAAATAAGTAGGTTAGCAAAGGGAACGTAAAAGGACTATGTTGAAGATTCAGCTTTTAGATCTCTTTTTATTACTTTAAATAGAATGTTTATTTTATCATATAGAGCATGTTTGGCTCTCTTGTAATAAGTTTTAAATTTTGTCTTAAGTTGTAACTCATTGTTATTTTTTTTAACAAAAATGAAGTGTCCTTTAGAAAGCTCTGATGACGTAATTCCTTCATTTTCAGTAGTTTACGATTCATGACCATGTGAATGTATTTTCGTTGCATTTATTTAAGGAAACAATTTAAGTCGGAATATTTGTTGCCTTGCTGGCATGTCAAGACACTCGTTCCTACTACTATTTTGGGTCGGGCTAGTGACAGAGGTGGAATCAAAACATAGGTTATAAACCTGTAGACTTCTGAACATAAGTTTTAAAACGTTATAGATTTTAAGTTTCCATACATTGGATATAGGATTAAATGTCCGACTTATATGATAACCATACACATGTCTTATAGTCTATATAATTGCTTATATATAATTGTTCTTCTAATTTGAAATCTTGAGATAGTATGATACATATTACGTTTGGCCATGATTGTAGAAAATGACCAATACAAGACAAACTACAGGAACTAGTGGTTCAAGTATGAAACAGATGGAAGGTGAATACAAGTCGATTGAAAGTCTAGCAAAGATTATGGAGCATCAGGTGAATAATGGAGCACTAAGGAATTTTGAGCTAAGTAGCTATACTATCGAACAGTTCAAAAAATTGAATCCTCCATCTTTAAAAGGTACTCCTAAACCCACTAAGGCAGAATATTGGCTGATGCAGATGGAAAAGATGCTCGATGTTCTTAAGTGTACCGATGAACATAGGGTTTCATTTTCAACGTTTATGTTAAAAGGTGAAGCTAAGCATTGGTGGAGAATGACTAAGAGATTACAGGAGGAAATGATTACTTATATAGGCTGGAATGACTTCTTAGTGATCTTTTATGAAAAATATTTTCCTGAAATAGTGAAAGATGAAATGGTAGCTGTGTTCATGAGTTTAGTGCAAGGAAATATAACGGCTAGTCAATACGAGGAAAAATTTACTGATTTATCCCATTTTATGCAACATGTTGTGGTAACTGACGTTTTAAAAGCCAAGAAGTTTGACTGTGGGTTAAGGTTGAATATTCGTAGTCAAATTTCAATCCTAAAGTTGAAATTATATAGTGACATCGTGAGTAGGGCTACGATAGTTGAAAGGGATGGCAAGGAGTACAATCAAATTAGAGATGGTAAGAGGAAGTTGGAGAATAAATAGGGAAGAACCCAAATAATAGAATTAATTTTAGAACCCAAATAATAGCGAAGTACCTAGAGAGAGTGAGAAAGATGTTGGAATATTTTGAAGAGGCAAAACTGAAAAGAGTGCCTCGACAAAGTAACATCCACGCAGATGCATTGGCAAAATTGGCCTCGGCAACGAAGACAGATGTTAGAAGGACTGTTTCGATTGAGGTCTTAGTAAAGGCAACCATCGAGGAAGAAGAGGTATGTAACCCTTGTCACAATTTGAACCTAGGAGACTCATGGATCGACCCGCTCATCAGATACCTAAGAGGGGGAGAGCTGCCTGAGTCCAAATTAGAAAGGAGAAAATTGAGATATAGAGCTGCCAAGTTCTCGATGATAGGAGACGTCTTGTACAAAAAGGGATTTCTATTGCCTCTCCTTAGGTGCGTGCATCCCACGAAAGTCTCCAGGGTCTTACAGGAAGTCCATGAGGGTTCTTGCTCTAGCCACATAGGGGGAAGGCCCTTGGCCAAGAGGATCATCACTCAGGGATACTGGCGGCCTACCTTGTTCAAGGACGCTGCAGACTACGTGAAGAGGTGCGAAAAATGTCAAAGGTTCGCGACTATCCCTCATCAACCCCATTAGCCTATGATGTCAATCTCTTCTCCGTGGCCATTTACGGCATGGGGAATTGACTTAGTAGGACCCTTGCCAAGATCTGTCAACAACTATAGATTCTAGATAGTTTCCATTGACTACTTCTCAAAGTGGGTGGAGTCAGAGCCGATGATAACAATCACAGAGCAGAAGACCTTCCAGTTCATTTGGAGGAATATCGTATGCAGATATGGCCTACCAAACACTCTCATCTCGGATAATGGGACCCAGTTCAAGAACTCCTCTTTAGAAAAGTATTGTCTAAGAGTAGGAATAAAGAAAATCTTCTCATCCCCTGGCCGACCTCAGGCAAATGGCCAGACCGAGGTCACAAACAGAACTATCCTGGATGGGATCAAGAAGAGATTAGAGGAGGCGAAGGGAAGATGGGCTGAAGAGGTCTACGCTGTGTTATGGGCCTACAGAACCACTGTAAGGACACCAACAGGTGAAACCCCGTCCATGTTGGCACATGGCTCAGAGGCCGTCATACCAACGGAGGTAGGGCTCCCAACTCATCGGATTCAGACCTACGACCCTGACAATAATGGGGAAGAGAGAAGGCTAGACCTAGATCTTATTGAAGAAAGAAGAGAGGACGCAGAGGTTAGACAAGCAGCCTAATAGCAGAGGGCAGAAAAATTCTACAACCAGAGGGTGAAGTCAAGACCCATTGCAGTAGGAGACCTAGTGCTAAAGAAGACCCTACAGAAAGCCAATAAGCTTCACCCAAACTGGCATGGCCCCTACAAAGTGACATAAGAGGTTGTGCCTGGCACTTATAGGCTAGAAAACCTAGAAGGAGAACCTTTCACTAACCCATGGAATGCTGATCACCTAAAGAGATATTACATATGATGTTGCATAGAGTTTTATGTAAATGTACCATCTTATTATGAAGAGGTTATTAATAAAGATCAGTTCCCATGACAATTCTTACTACATTCTTAGATCAGAGAATTATTATGGGGATAACCTCTTAGGTGATGACCTCAGACCCTCATAACACCATTCAGTGGTGACGAGGTCTGAGGTCAGACACCATAATGAGGTGACCTCAGACCCTTAACATCATTAATTTGGTGAGATTAATTATGGGGATAACATCTTAGGTGATGACCTCAGACCCTCATAACACCATTCAGTGGTGATGAGGTCTGAGGTCAGACACCATAATAAGATGACCTCAGACCCTTAACATCATTAATTTGGTGAGATTTATTATGGGGATAACATCTTAGGTGATGACCTCAGACCCTCATAACACCATTCAGTGGTGACGAGGTCTGAGGTCAGACACCATAATGAGATGACCTCAGACCCTTAACATCGCTAATTTGGTGAGATTTATTATGGGGATAACATCTTAGGTGATGACCTCAGACCCTCATAACACCATTCAGTGGTGACAAGGTCTGAGATCAGACACCATAATGAGATGACCTCAGACCCTTAACATCATTAATTTGGTGAGATTTATTATGGGGATAACATCTTGGGTGATGACCTCAGACCCTCATAACACCATTCAGTGGTGATGAGGTCTGAGGTCAGACACCATAATGAGATGACCTCAGACCCTTAACATCATTAATTTGGTGAGATTTATTATGGGGATAACATCTTAGGTGATGACCTCAGACCCTCATAACACCATTCAGTGGCGACGAGGTCTGAGGTCAGACACCATAATGAGATGACCTCAGACCCTTAACATCATTAATTTGGTGAGATTTATTATGGGGATAACATCTTAGGTGATGACCTCAGATCCTCATAACACCATTCAGTGGTGACGAGGTCTGAGGTCAGACACCATAATGAGATGACCTCAGACCCTTAACATCGCTAATTTGGTGAAGATTTATTATGGGGATAACATATTAGGTGATGACCTTAGACCCTCATAACACCATTAAGTGGTGACGAGGTCTGAGGTCAGACACCATAATGAGATGACCTCAGACCTTTAACATCGCTAATTTGGAGAAGATTTATTATGGGGGTAACATCTTAGGTGATGACCTCAGACCTTCATAACACCATTCAGTGGTGACGAGGTCTGAGCTCAGGACCATTGGTTGAAGTTTAAACAAGACCATTGCAACGAAACTAAGAATGAAAATTAACGACTTAAGAATGAAAAGCATCACATGACATTCAATGAAAAGAAAGTGAAGATGGTCCTTATCAGAGGTTGATATATATTCAGAAATAATATGTTCAACGATTACAGAAACTCCATAATACAATGAGTTACAAACAATGATAAAAAAATCAGCTATGTATGAGGGGGGAACGTTGACATCCTTGGCTTGATTAGTCACCTCGGTCGCATCATCACAATGGTCTGCCCCTCCAACCTCGGTGACCTCCAATGTAGCAGTCTCGGCAGGAGCGGCAGTATCTTCCTCAACCTCCTGAAGATCTTGGGCAAATTGAGGATCAGTAAAGCTGAAACCAACGAAATCAGAGGCCTTGAAAGTGCCGACCTCTCTCTCCCTGATGTCTGCCCATTTAATAGTGGCTTTGATACCTCTTTCAAGGTATTCAAAGCCGAAGCCCATGAAGTCATCAGAGGCCTTATAGTCAGCAATTATCTTCTCAGAGGCGTCATCAAGGGTGGCCCTGACAGCCGAGTTGACTTTCTGCTGCAGAACGTCGTCCTTAGCCTTCAGTGCAGCAGCATGAACCTTGCCGAGCTGGGAGATGTCCTTCTCTAACCCCTTCACCTTCTCCTCAGAGTCCTTCACCTCGGACTTGAGGCGCTCGATCTCTGCGTTCAGAGTACTCTGGACTTTCTCGGCCTCTTGCCCCTTTTGGATGAGGGGCAACTTCCTCAGAGTCCAGTTGGATAAATGGTGCATAGCTGTCAAGCCCTGCATGTTTAGTGATCATGAGTAAGCTGAAGAAGAATCAGATGTTACACTTAGAAGAATTTCTGAAGAAGGATCAAATCATACCTGAACGGCTCTGTGAAGGCTGAACTCAACCAGCAATGGGGTGTCAAGAGACCTGAAAAAGCGTTTGTCAGCCTCGGTCATTATAGAGCCGATGGCATCCAGGGCCTGAATATTGTGGTCGACCACACTGTCAGTTATCTTCAACTGATCCAGACGAGCCGACAGGGCGTCAGCTGAAGAGATGGGGATGGCAGAGTCAGCAGCCTTCTTCTTCGGCCTCTGATCCTCAGGGGCATGACCTTCGGGAGCCCTCTTCTTTATGGCTGGGGGCTTAGAGGCAGAGGGAGTTAGGGGAGGAGCGTTAAGACCTGCTTTCTTGGCAAGTATCGTCAAGCTTGGTGCAGCCATCTCCCAAAGCTCGTTCAAAATATCCTTTGGTCGCTTTGCAAAAAATTAGTAGACCTAAGTTAGATAATCAGATATGAATAAACTCAGAGGTTAAACGCCAAAAGCAAAAATGCTTACCAAGCTCGGCAAGGGGACTTCCACCTAGACCTGTCCCAGAGAGGAAGTGGGGAGTCATCAAGTGTTCGAACCTGACAAATAGACCATGTAACCCTTGATCTTGAAGGGCTTTCACCTTCTGGAGGTTTTGCAGACTTAGGACAGGGTCGGCCCTGGCAGACATGGTGACCTTAACCCACCTCAGGGGCATCCTCTGCTCCAGGTTAGACGAGGGAACACATGGGACAAACTCCCATGGGCCTGAAGAAAAGAAGTACCGAGGCTTCCAGTTATGGTTGGAAGTCTGAGTCACCTGAAGCATTTTCTTCTCAGGCCTTCGAGCTACAAAATGGTAGCAGCTCGGATGATTTTTGGCCGAGGAAGGGAAGTAGCAACCTACGAAGACCTGAACTGGAAGGTCTGAGTGGTGGACAACCTTTTATAACACTATGGCCCCTATTAGGACTCTCCAGGCATTAGGAGAGAGTTGAGAGGGGGCCAAATTAATATAAGAAAGAATGGACTTGATAATGGGGTGAATGGGCAGACGAAACTTGAACATCTGCTCGTACAGGAAGATCTCGCCGTCTCGGCCATGGTAAGCCCCCTCTTCCCTCAGAGGTCTCCTAAGTTTTATTGAGGGGCTGATAGAATACAGATATCTGAAGCAGAGAAGGTCTACCTCAGTAATAGTACTCTCGATCTCGACCGCCTCAGATACTTCGACATCACTCTCAACCTCATCATCATCCAACTCAACGTCGGCCGGAGCAGATGTTGATGGGTTACTCGGGAACCTCTGAGCGAACTCTGCCCCGGTGACAGTCGACAGAGGGATGGCATCAAGTGGTGGTGGAATGGCCACACTCGGCTCAAGAATCTCAACCTCTGAGGAAGACCCTGAGGTGCTTGAGTGATTATGGGACGAGACTCGGCTGGAGACCTCGGCCTGATCAGGGGCCTGATCAGGCCTAGGTGTGAAGTCCATGGCATCCTGAAAGGAATCCACAGATATTGGGTCTGAGGTAGAAGATTCAGACTTAGACAACGGTATGGGATCAGCAGGAACCACTGTCTGATAGAAGTTCTCCGGGGGGTCAGGATATATCACCTTCAGAGGTGGTGGAAATATGGGTCTAATGGGAAACTCTTGTGATCTACGAGCCTCCTCCTGTGCTCTTTCTATTTGCCTAATCTTTTCTAAAGTCTTCTCTCTAAGAGAGGGGAACTCCTCAAGAAGCTGATATAAGGGTCTGAGCATCAGAGGACAACACTACACTTGGGGATTTTCCTAAACTCCAAAAATTACAAACAAGACTGGTTGATAAAGTAAAGGAATCTAAGGATCAAACCAAGAAATTCAAAGCAAACACAATTCGCCAGAAAATTAAGAAACTCGCCGAAAAACTCAGAAACTCGCTGGAAAATGCAAACCAGAAGGAAAAAGCAAAGAAAATGATGGGGAGAAGATACTTGGAAATGAAACGACAAGGGAGAGTGATGAAAATTCAGAAAAAACCACCAACAAAGACCTCTGCAGTAGATTCTTGTTCGAAATGCCTTTTAGAGGGAGAAAACGTTCACAGGAGAGGGAATTGAAGAAGAAAGAAGAAATGAGGGTTCAAAACCCTTAAATAAGTAGGCACGATTCCCAAGGCTTATCATTACCTTAGGAGCCCTAAAGGGCGGCTGACAGCACACGCCTACCAAGCAAGCATGTTCCAGCATTGGACAATTGTCAAGCAAGTATTGGCTTGTAACAGACAGGCCTCGGAGGTGTAGTAATCCCCTAGTCACTTTCTCTCACATATGACTAAGGGATGGGGGGTGATTGATATGCCCCAAGTGTAACCTCGGCCTAGAGACACTAACCTCGGCCGATATTATGGCCGACGTTGGGCATGTCTTGGACACGCGATATCACCCCTTGACCATATAAAGGCCGGCCCAGGCCGACACTACCATGAGCCTCTCCAAGGGACGTCACAAGGATCGGCAGCATTCTCGTATACCTTGGAATGGCAACCTCGGCCAGACGTAGGCCGATCTCGCAGGAAGCCACCAGCAACCTCATCAAGCCACTAGTTTAACCTCGTCTCAGGCCGACCTTATCCATTGTCTCGGCTAGGATTAGGCCGAGACCTCCATGGAATACTCGGACTGAACATGTATCAAGACTCACCAACCTCGGCCTCTCCAAGGCCGAGGTCATACATATACGCGATAGCCGAGCACTTGCTGACATTTATATGAGGACACGTGGACACAAATCAGTTATAACAAGAGTATTCCCCACACGTGGGGAGAGTATTGCATCATCATTCTCTACATGTGACAGTGACAGATGGCATTCCCATATTGGTGAGGTAAACACACACATGCACATTGCATGCATAGAGGGTATATTACACCCCCTAAGTACTATATATAGAGGTCATCCTCTACCTTGCAAAGGATCCCCAGATATTTAACCCTAGCTGAAACCCTGTCTAGATACACAGTAGAGAGAGAAAGCTTGAGAGATTGTATCCATGGCCATTAGTGCCTTATTGCAGTGAGATTATTCACACACACACAGTGGACGTAGGCCAATCTAGGCTGAACCACTTATATCCTGGTGTACTCTCCCCTTCTCCTCATCTCATTCTCTTACCTTTTACATAACTACGCTGCCATTGTTGTTCTTAGATTGAGCTTGAAAACACCTTATCTGGTGGTGCTGATTCCGGCATCATCAGATATGATAGAAGAGTGTTCTATACTTTAGGCATAAATGTCTTTATTACATAAAAATTAACTACAACTCTCTTTTTCTTTTCTTTTCTCTTTTTTTTTTCTTTTTTTTTTCTATAATTTGCTATTTTTCTATTTTTCTTTTTCTTTTTCTTTTTCTTTTTCTTTTCTTTTTTCTTTTTGTTTTTCTCTCTCTTTTTAAATCAACAATGAAGACATTTACATTTGAAATTTACACTCTTTTATTTGAAAATGAAGGATGATATATGAATGGAGGTGATAGGTGATGGAAAAATATATGGATGGTGAGGGGAATATATGGGAATATGATGGGTGAGTGAATGAAAATGTGACATGGGGGGAAAGTGGTAGGTGTATGGATGAAAATCTAATATTCGGGACAAATTTCAAGACACGTGTTTCTTACAACTAGAAAAAGATGTCATTCTCAGTGATCAGGCCAAATTTTAATGAAGGATAATGAGATCATACAACAATTTAAGTGCTGACCCAAAGGAAGTTGAATCAACTTGTGACTCGGAGATTGCGTAAGACACTCTGAAAGGGTTAAAGGCACGAATCTCACGGGCAAAAGTATCTACTAGTGATCCTTAAGGTTCTCTTTAGAATTATAGTACTCCTCAACTCTAAACATAATGACATGATAAGTGCACAAATTTTGTTGAGTCTAGAAATTCATGGTGCAATATGCCTTGTTATGTATTACATAAGCTATTTAGAAAAATATTCTCTAGCTTGATTCCTAGACTTAGAAATATGGATGATTGAAAATTCACATCAATGAGTGAGATGAAAGAACTGCACGAAATTTTAAAAATTAGGTTCAAAAAATTAAAATTTTTCAAAAGAGGTACGATTTTGATAAAATTCCCCACCCCCAAACAAAAAGGAACATCGTCCTCGATGTTAGGTAAAATGATTTTTAAAATGAGAGCATAAGGTAGGAAAGAGACTACTAGAATGAACCGCTAATGAACTGGACAGATGAAGCGAAAATGATACCTGAATAAATGATAAGAAAAAAATGTGTACAAGTCTATAACATGGAAAAGCATAGGGTGATGTGAAACACCACCCCCAAACAGGATAAGACTAGTACAAGAAATGCAGGCTGCCTCCCGGTAACTCTAAGTTTAATGTCTTCAGCCAGACCGAACCATTCTCACCCTAAAGATAGGATCTATGAAAGCTCGGGGTGGCAGAAAAATTGGGTGATGAGAATCACCCCCAAACAAGACTGAAGCGTCAGTCTTGTTGGATAGAGGCTAAAGGGGTCAATGCACTTGTATGGCAAAGTGCATCACACGCTGCAAAGCATCGGTGGACCATGGGTGGGTGGGTATTAAGGTAAAGGTGAGAAAGGCATGCTTGATTAAGCATCGATCACGGGCCTTATTGAGACGAAAGGTGAGGGCAACTAGGGCCCTATAAGCATGGTGCTCAAGTTGGTGAGGGAGGCAGAATGGTGTAGAAAGTGGAATGGGGTGGGGCTCATAAAAATAACATGACCATTCTATAAATGGGCGATGGTATTGGTCGCGCTGTGACACGCCAGGGAGCTATTGAGAAAAATTAACACCACAAGGAAGTGGTGTGCATGGAGGAACAAACGCGGTGTCACGGTGGAGAGTAGCACCACAAATACTCTCGTAGATGGAGGATGGTTTCAGGTTAGGATCTAAATATGTAGATGGAAACTTGAAATGTGCAAAATCAAGATCCAAACCAGGTGGTGGGGTAGAAAGGATAATGGGTGGGTCGGGTGGGACAAATGGTGTATCGGGTGGGATAAACGGTGGAGGAAGATGATCCACCTCAAGAGTGGGTGACACACACTCATTGAGAGGAGTAAATGAATACTCACAAGGGAGTGTGGTTTCTAAAGATGGAGTTATCAACTTCGCCAAAAAGGTATCATTGGTGAATGTGGTGTGTGGATCAAACGAGGCACCAAGATAAGAGATAGAGGAATCACTAGAAATATCGGGCTCAAAGGGAGCCATGCATGGAGGAATAGGATCCAAATCTGGATAGTTAGAAACTATCACGGAGTCTATCTCGGGAAAATGGTGAGCACTCGTAATCAGAGCTAACCAAGGATAAATTGGTTCCTCGGGAACACAAGGGTGAAGATCGATAGGTGTAGACTCGGGCATTGTTTTGGATATGACGGGAAAGTGAGTGGGAACCACAAGTGTAGGTTCCAGTGGATATGGTGGGATTTGATCAGGCTTACTATCGAAAGGTAAGTCAACACGATTGTCGACTTGGGACCCGGACCAAGGGATGGTCTCAACTTCAAGATTCTCGGGGTAGTAGGGTTGGTCACACTCAGAATTCGTGTCACAAGAGGACACATCATCGTCACACTCGGTGGCAACGATGGGTGGGGCCATGAGAATATTCGACTCTTGCGCACACTCCAATTCATTTAACCTTTGTTCAAGCCATTGGAGAGCTTGAGTTTGAATTGCTTCCTCTTGCTCAAGTATGAACTTTTGCAAGAGGGTTTCGAGAGCGGATGTGGATGAAGGTGTTGGTGGAATGATGGGTGGTGGTGGTGGGTGAGGTGGACACAACTTGCTATAATCGTGAGTGTATGGAGAATACTCAAAGGAAGTGTGTGGGGTGGGGACAATTTCATCATATACGAAAGGATCGCTTTCGTGATGGACAAATGGTTGATACTCATGGGGTGCGTAGTGAGGGAACTGATCGTGAACAGGAGCACAAGGTTGCCATGACGACTGTTGGAACGTGTGAGGATCCACAACATTGGGTTGGGATTCGTATTGCGTGGAAGGGTGATTAAGCCTCCACGAATAACTCGAGGACTCACACAACTCGAGAGTAGGTATAGCGGGATAATGGGCCGAGGTGGGTTTCGGAACAGTGTCATATGGATACACATGGTCCGTGGTGGGTTTGTATGGATATGAAGAGTATGGGCACTCATGGGACATGTGATCGGCATAATAACAGTGAGTGCACAACAAAGGACGAGACACGTCGACATTTAACACCGAGGGTGATGGAATGGGTGGTGTGTGCATGGATGGGTCAAGAGTACCAACGGTACTCGTGAGAGAGGTGAAATCATGAAGAATATCATAAAGAGACCGCTCGGGATCACTCTCACACGTGTCACGTGTCAATGGAAAATGACCAAAATAGTCCCGTAAAGGACGTTCTTCGGCCATGAGGAGAATATATTTTTTTGGAGTTTTTAAATTTTTTAAAAGGAAAGAAAATATTTTTGGATTTTTTCGAAAAATGAGAAAAAGAAAAATATTTTTGGATTTTTCTAAAAACAATGGAAGAAAATATTTTTGGATTTTTTTATAAAAATAATAAAAGAAAATATTTTTGGATTTTTTTTTAGAAGAAAAGGTGGGGAAAAATATGGACTCTTTGAATTGGACGGGCTAACTAAAACCGACTACCAAAAAATGAATTGGACACACACATAAGTCAAGGAGAAATCCTAACTAGCACATAGCCAATTTTTATCTTTAAATTTAGTGAAAGGGTAGTCAAATTTTAATTAAGTCCGCGGGCGATAAAAATTCACGGAAATATTTTAGTGACCGTCATTGCAAAATATTCCCCTAGTGGGCTACCTAGTTAATTGATTTTAAATTTAATGATGGCTAGGGTAGCACACAATGGTAAACGAGTGAGTCGGGTGATGAAATCCCTTCTCGTGAGTGACTGGGTGTAGGTCTTAGTAATTTAATTCATCACACCATTCAAAAAAATAAATGCGAGAATAAAATCACATAAGAGCACACAAAAGAATTGACTCGCTAACAGGAGAGGCGCGAGGGTTTAGAAAATGTACCTCCCACGATTTTTTGGCCATGGGGTGCCGAAAAATTTGAGTCTACCGGGGGGAGATCACGCCTATCTCAGTTGTCCCCGGGAGTCCTACCGACTCAAGGTAGAGAGGCTTCTAAATCCTCGCCTTGGACGCCCTCTCTCTACCTTGTCCGGTTTTCCAATCAAGCTTTCTTCAATTATTACAATTTTAAATGGAAAATAAATGGTGTTCCTAAGCACCGGAATACAAGCCAAGGATAAAATCCTAATACAAACCTTCTAAAATAAAGAAAAATGGTACTAAAATGCAACAAAATATAGGAAATAAATGAACGACAAAATTGAATCCGCTCCGAGCTTCACAATCCCAAGAACGACAACGGCGCCATTTGATAGAAATGACTTTTCGGTGTATTTTTCGTCTTCTGTCGTTGCTTGAAAAGTCATTCTAATCAAAACCTCAAATACCTACAAAATTAATAACTCAAGTGTAGAGGTAAGTAAGGGTATCAATCCACTTCCTAGGGAGTAAGCTAGAGACAAATTCAATTGCAATTCACTTTTTATTTTCTTTTTGTGCTTTTTCACTTTTCTACTTTTTTTAGCTTTTTCAATATTTAAATAATAGGGTGAGGTAAGGTTTTAAACTAAACTAAACTAAACTAAGATGAAAATAACTAACTAGAAAGTGACTAAAATGAAAACAAAGTCTAAACTAAAAATAAGAGATAAGTGAGGTAAATAATTGTGAGAACAATCAAGGAGTGGGATTACACCACAAATTTTAGTTATTCTAATTAATTAATTTAGTTTTTTGAATTCTCCCAAATTAATATCAAAACTACAAATCAACTCTCGTTGCAAAAGTAATTTTAATAATAACATTTTAAAATATTAAGTTTAACACCTCACAACTCTAGAAAAATAAATCAACACTCCTTTTAATTAATCACCCGCTAGGATTGATTAATTAAAATTTATGTTAATCTTAGAAATTAAATTTAGAGTTGAAATTCAAGTTATAATACACCACTTAAGAAACCCCTATCTCTAGTTCGAATCTAAAATGGGCATTATAATTAGAATTTCGATTTTCTCTCGAAAATCATTTATCCTCTCTCGAGGCGTAAATATAAGGGTGAGGGATCAAAATTAACATTCAAAGGGATTTTTCAAGTAATTAAACTAATTAAAATAAAACAACATCAAATAAGGGTTTTACCCCACCCCTTGAAAGGGGTTTTAGCCTAACATGATATGAAACATGACAAATTAATAATCAAGGCTACTAAAATAAAAGAGAAGAAAATAGAACAAGCAAACCAAATCTCTTTGAGAAAGTTGAACTCTACTCTTTCAAATTGAAGCATACACCACTTAATTGAGAATCCAAATGATTTGAAATTAAAATATTCACTCAATTAACTCTCTTACAATATTTAATCTCACAAATATCCAACAAAAATAAAAAGAATAAAATAAAACTATTTACAAATGGTATTTTTCTCTACAATTCTCTCTCTAGAATTTTCCTATCTCTAAGCTCTTTTCCCCTTTTTGATGATGAGTCTTCATCTTCAATTTATAGTAGGCATGGAGCATGGGGGTAAAAATGGGAATTGGGTATGGTGAACATGTGGAAAAGGTGAGAGCACATGTGCATGGGGGTGTGAGGTGTGAGGATATTTGGAAGAGGGAATAAAAATCTGATTTGTTAAAATGGTATAATGGGAAGTTGGGTAAAAGAGGTGGTTGGGAGGTATTTAGGGTAAATGGGTAAAAGAGGTTTAATAAGACACATGGGTTATTTGTTATTTGGCTTTGTTTTGGCAGGTCACGATTTTGGATGAAATGGGTTTTTGTATGGTTTGAAATGGGTAAGATGGTGACATGTGTTTTAAGCATGTGGTGTAATTGTTTTTTTTTTTGTTATTTTGGCTTTAGTTTGTGGCAGGTGAAGGTTACGATTTTTAGACAAGGGGTAAAATGGGTATTGTGTTGCCGGACAGGGGCGTGTCCGCGCCGAATCGAAGATGGCGTGGCGGTTTGAGTCGCGATCGGAGGGGTAGGTCGTCGGGGTTGGAGTGTCGCCGCTGTGGCTGGGCAGAGGGGTTAGCTCCGGTAGGTGGGCTCGCAAAGAGAGGGAGAGAGGGGTGCTGCCGGAGGTGGCAGGGGCGTTGGGCACGGGCAGGTGGTGATAGGTTATGGAGGGTTTTAATGGTGGATGAGGAGAGATGAGAGAGAAAGTGGGTGTTATGGTGGTAATGGAGGTTTAGGAGAGAGAAGATTTTGGGAGGTTGAAGATGGGTTGGATGATGGTTGAGTGTGTGAGGGTGTAAGAGAGTTATGGTGAGGGGTGAGGGATGAGTTATGGTGTAAATGAGGTGTATGATAGGTTTGAGTGAGTGAGTGTGTAATAAGGGTTGTGTGTGTTTAATTAGGACCCCCTAAAAATATAATCTAAAACTAAACTTAAAATTAATCTAAATTAAAAATTAAACTAAACTAAAAATAAAAAGTAAAATAAAATAGACACGACACGACACACTAAACAAACTCTAAAAAAAACTAAGCACAACTAAAATAAAAACTAATAACTAAAAAAAAATTAATTAATAACTACTTTTAAAAATATAAAATCCTATAAAAAAAAGACTCAAAAATAAAAAGATAAATCTAAAAAGAAATAAAAATAAAATAGAAATCTATAAGACTAAAAACTAAAAGCCTAAAAAAATAAAATCTAATAAATCTAAAAATAAATGAAATCCTAAAAAAAAACTAATTCTAATAAAATAAAACTAATAAAAAATAAAGATAAAATAAAAATAAAATATAAAAATAGTAAATAAAACCTACAAATTCTAAATAATTCTAAAATAAAATCTAAAAAATAAAACGACACTAAATAAAAAAATTAAAATAAAATAAAAAGGGATGAAACCAACACACACGGGGGTTGGGTGACGGTTTAGGGACAAGTTTAGGGTAGGCTAGGGTACGAGACAAGGGTATTTAGCTCCATAAAATGAACAATTGCCTTGTTATACGCATTTGAACACCGCAACGTGCATTCGGTCTACAAAATAAACAATTAAGCACATAAGACCCATAATACCGAGAATTAGCAAAAAAAAGTATGTCTATTCGGGGTATAAAATGTACAGTTTTGGGTGCTTATCACGTATAAACAAAGATAAAACACACGTCGTCCATTTAGAAGAAGCTAAAACACGTGTCGTCGTTTGGTGAATAAAGACTGCAAGATAGCTCCGTTATGCTACACGTCAACGCCGACTCACCAAAATGAAAGCTTAGTCATCCATACACGTGTCAACGCACAAATATCTTTGAAAGACTATAAATAGATCCCTTAGGATCATTTATTTCACTAAATTACTCCAAAAGCTTACAAAGAAATAGTGAAAGAAAGTGCGGGAAAATTTTAGAAGAATTTTCTTCTTAGTGATCCAAGATTCGATATATGTAACTTTGTACTTCTATTTTAGGTGAGTACTCTATTACATTCCTTGTGTATTTTGATTATATGATATTATGAAAATAATATATATTTTGCGAAATTGCTTTTATTCTCAAAATACATCTGATACCGATGATTCCGTCATTTGTTATATGCGTATATCTCTCAATATAAACATTTGATTTGAATTTTAAAATTATTGATTCGGCCTATGGAAACTCTCTTACTATGTTGGCCTTACTATCGAGTGGAAATATTTGGGTGGTACCCTCCCAGCTGGTTTATCGTTGACGTGCCCTAAACAAGGCGTTGTTCCAATGATCATGGTTTTCTGTCTGTTTTGTTGTCGAGTGAAAACATTTGGTAACATCATCTGTCTATTTGGGTATTAGAGCGTACATGACCACTAAAACTATAATATTGACATATTTCTCTAATGTTTTATATATTCTGTTTTCCATTGTTTATTCTAAAAATATATACTGTTAGTTACTTTATGTATATTACTGCAAATTCTTGTCCATATATGTATATGCCTTATGTTCGAAAATTAAATAGGTATTAATTTTCTGAAAAACCCTGGAATCTCTGAAGATTGAATCTCACTCGGCTTTTAGCTGATGTTGTATAAATAACCACTTTTAGTAAATAAGTAGGTTAGCAGAGGGAACGTTAAAGGACTATGTTGAAGATTCAACTTTTAGAGCTTTTTTTGTTACTTTAAATAAAATGTTTGTTTTCTCATATAGAGCATGTTTGGCTCTCTTGTAATAAGTTTTAAGTTTTGTCTTAAGTTGTAACTCGTTGTTACTTTTTTTTTTAATAAAAATGAAGTTTCCTTTAGAAAACTCTTGTCACGCAATTCCTTCATTTTCAGTAGTTTACGATTCATGACCATGTGAATGTATTTTCGTTGCATTTATTTAAGGAAATAATATAAGTCAGAATATTTATTGTATCGGTGGCATGTCAAGACACTCGTTCCCTACTACTATTTTGTGTCGGAGTCGTGACAGGCTGGCTTATCATACTTTCTAGGAGTGAACTGTCCAGACGCTTTCTTCGGTTCAACTTCTGTTTTGGAAAGACTTTTTTTAATCTCCACTCATGCTTCTTGGAGGGTTCGAACATGAGGATAGTACTGTCCTCCCATCGTCGCTCGGACATGGGGTAAGAAATTTTTCTTCATGATACTAACTTTCTCCTCTTCGAAAGGTCGGTTGATCATGGTGGTTGCTTTCTCACTCCACCTTACTATGAAGTGACTAACTAATTCCCCAGGGTTCTGTTTGAGCAGTTATAAATCACGATGAATAACCTCCAACTTTTCGTTATACTTGTACAGTGAGATGAATTCGCAGGCAACATCTTCCCAACTGCGGATTATGGACTCCTTGAGAGATAAGAACCAGCGAAGAGCACTATCCTTCAAATTCTGTTGAAAAATTTGGTCCATTATTTCCTCGGAGGCACCTAGGAGAGTCATGGATCGGTGGTTATTGCAGAGATGAACAATTGGGGGTCCACTACCCCTGAACTTCTCGATGTTGGGCAACTTGAATTTTCCTGACAACATTGCTTTAGGACACGGAGACATATGGGTGTAATCCATGTATTTTTCAGAGATTCTAACTTGGTTAAGCTTCTTGGTCAACATCTTGAGGTCCTACCTAACCTTGTTCAATTCTTCCTCCTTCGGATCAACGGTTATAAGTTGGTTAGCCCCTGGCTGGGCAAGATTCGGCATAGGGAGCTGGACTGGTGGTGGCCCATTAACAAGAGGGTAATGGGGAGCGTACTGATATTCCTTGGGGACCCAAATTAGCTCGGTGGCAGGCGAAACCATAGAGCAAAGGAAGAGAACCTCGGGATCTTTGAGAATAGGGACCCAATTTCACTACATCTCGTGAACCTCTATTTGAAGGTTGTCAATCTTGGCAGTGAGTTGAGCTAGGACTGTCATCAAATCCACCTGCACCATCGGTACTTGGACTGTGTTCTCCATGAAAGGCAGATGAAAGCGAATTCCAGACTCTGAGGAAGTACCGAGGTAAATGATAAAGCTACGGGGAAATTCGACTGAAGACCGAAGCCAATAGGGAACCAGGCCAAGGGTCGGGTATGTGACCGACCTAAGAATGAGAAAATTTTAGGTTTATTTTTTTGAAAGAGAAAGGGAAAAACTATTATTTTTAAAAAGGGAGGATAATATTTTTGACATTTTTGGAAAAAAGGTGGACAAAATGTTTCTGGGAAAAAGGGTGGATAAGTATTTTTGGTATGAGGAAAAAAAATGCTTTTCGTATTTTTGATAAAAGATGGAAATTTTTTTTTTACACTTATTGATAAAGAGAGAGGAAAAAGCAAAAAAAGGGTCTCAACCTGATTATTATGTTTATTAAGTTCTCACTTGTATTAGGTTTACCCAATGCAAAAAGAAATGCTGGACGGGACCCGAGCTTGAAAAAATTAGGTTTGAAAAATATGTAAAAACATGGTCGGACTTGTTACCAGGATCATGGGAAGGTTCCTATTTAAAAAAGACAAAATTGCGCAAAAATTTGGGCGGCATGTCGACCCATCATTTCGGTAGAGTTTCGGGTAGAAACTGACAAACTAAATATGAGTGCCCTAGGTTTGATGCCTATATGAGGGTATGCAGTTGTTGAGTTAATTGGAAGGGTTCCCCCCTTTGGCATGACTTCCACGATATACATCTTGATTTTGAGGGAAATCGGTACGTGTGGATAAGCCATTTAATATAACTGAGTGTACGTGAATTGCCTCACTATATACCTTATGGGTATAATACGTGTGAGGGAAAATTTGATATACTCGACGTACGTGAATAAGTTCCCTACGATATACCTCCCATCATGACTTTGGTTAAGCGGTACGATTAGGGGGAACCGTTCGATATACGTCGAAAGTACTTGGGTAATGGAAGGTGAGAGTCATATCACTTAGGCTAACTGCAGCCTGGTGGACTAGCGCCCATCACGAAGTGACCCCGTGATGTAGTGTGTAAAATGCATGATTCTTAATTAGTATATTATGGAGAGAGTATCTTTATTTGGCATGATGATCATTATACTAAATAGGGGAGAATGTACAATTTAAAAAAGTAAATCTACTATGGAGCATGAAGATTATACTAAGAATGGATATATGAGAGTGAGCGATGTGTGAATATCTACAAGTGAGTATGTGGTAGTGAACCTAAGCATGGATCAACTATAAGTGGTGTGTGATAAACGTGAGTGAGCATGGATATATACAAGTTTGATAAGTGGAGGTGTGTGTTAGTGACACCTAAGCATGAATATTCTAAGTGATGTGTGCAATATGTGGATATAAGTGATCCTAGGGGCTCATAGTGTGAAGTGTACATGGAGAGTATCTACAAGTGTGTGAGAGAGTAGTGATATAAGCATGTAGTGTATACGTGCAAGAAATAATAAAGGATAAAAAAGGGAACAAACAGGTAGGTGCATATGCACAAAAGAAAAACAAAACACCCATGAACATAGAGTCTAGCCCTCCTATGAAAAATCTCCCCAGTGGAGTCGCCACTATGGCCATCCTCGATTCTATCCTCTATCACTCTCTCCGCGAGGCGGGGAAAAAAGGAGGAGAAAAAAGGTCTCATGCCCCCGTATTCTAGGAACGCTTCGACCGTCATCGGTGGGGGGTGAATGTAAAGAGATGGAGTCGTCAGCCTATATTGCACCAAACAGGCAAAAGAATATGTCGCCGCATCGAGATAGCGGCATCAAAGACAAAATGATGCTTACGAAATCAATGGTTCAAAGGTCCGAGGGCTAAGTTACGAAATGGGAAGGTGTTAGGCACCCATCCTGCCCTTTCGGTCTCTCTTGGGCTTGTGTTATTATTTTCCTTTATTTCTCTGTGAAGTGTGTGTTCATGTATAAATAATGGAGATAAGAATCGCCTAACTCATAGCATAGAAGAGATAGAGTGAGGTCATCCATAGGAATGTTCTGAAAAATAATATTAAAAAATATTGTTTATGCGTTTATCGCGATATTGATCATTATAATGAAACGATAATATATGTCGGATAAAACTCTTCTTAGGATCCCAAACATAATATGTATTAAAATCATGTAGAAATGGGGAATTTGGGAAAATTGAAAAACTAGAAAATTAGAAATTTGGAAAATTGGACTCGATTCTCGGGTTTTAATCCGAAACGCCTACGTATCCTATCAAGGCATCAAAGTCCACGTAGTTCGCATGTGGCATAAGGGAGGGGTTTATCCCATTTATTCGAATGGGATTTTATTATATGTGGGTGTGTAGAAAATGTGTTTTAGTTTGAAAAAGTGTGATGGATAATCCCGTTGGAATTTATAGGTGTAACCCTTTTTTTTATAGATATAAAGTATGTGCAATATAACTAATAAAAAGGTGAGATGTTAATAACTATGAACTAAAGTAATAACTAAATCATGAATTTATGTAATTAATGCAAAAAATAAGAAATTTAAAGGGAGAAGGAAGGATTTAGACCTTCTTTGAAGAATTGAAGCTTGATCTTGATCTTGGATGAACTACCTTGAATGTTGAGATGAATTTTGGATGAGAGAGAATGATATTTTGCTAAATTAATTATGAAAAGGATGGGAATGTAAGATGGGATGGATTTTCCCATAAGGAAACTTCGCTGATTGCAAGAGAATGTTGCTGAGATCACTAGTGCTGATGGATTTGAGTTGTGTCTTGGGAGTGAGGTCATGCCCTATATTTATAGGGTAAGGGGTAGTTTTGATTGGCATGGTACCAGCCCTGTCAATCGGCAGGTAACCTTAGGCACACTGCTGATTGCCAGGGAAATGTCCTTGTCAATCGGCAATCTCGTGCAGATTTTTCTAGAAAAAATGGTCGTAGAACGCATTCCGTTGATTCAAATTGCGTATGGGGCATACCATTAAAAGGTAATTCAAAGAGATTTATGAATCCTTTGGTACTCTCCTAGGTCCTGGAGTTTACTTTGGGTCAAACGTGGCTTGAAAACGCTCTTCGATCCTTTTGACGGGAGATTATCGGAAGAAAATGGATCATTCATTCGAATGGTAGGTCAGAATCGTGCACAGAGTGGACCATTGGAAAGTTTATGTGAAGTACTTTGACTTTCCAAAGAGCTTCTCTTGGTTTGGAATGTTGACCTTGGTCAATCGGGGCCCAAAAGAGCCTAGTGACCTCTCGGAGTAAAACGGGTCGTTCGTCCGTATCGTAAGGCTGATTCACGCATGAGGTAGACCATTGGAAAGGGTATTCATTCACCTTGAAAGATTCATTCAGTCTCATTCGAGCTAAAGAGTTGATTTTGGTCAAACATAGCTTAGGAGCACCCGGTGGCCTCTGGATCAACTTTTAGGGGATAATGGATCATTCGACAGAATGGTTATTCCATTTTGTGCATGGGGTGGACCATTGGAAAGGGTTTTTAGTGCCCTTTGAAGATACAAAGAGCTTTTGCTCTGACGATGAAGTTAATTGGGGTCAAATCGGGTCCCGAGAGTGCTCGATTGTTTGTAGTAAAATGGTCCATTTGTCTGAACTATTATCCTAATTTACACACGGGGTGGACAGTTGGAAAGGGGATTCAGAACCCTTAAAGATTCAAAGAGATTTCGCTCTGATGATAGAGTTGACTAGAGTCAAACGGGGCTCGAGAGCGCCCAACGGCCTCTAGATCAGTACTCGGAGTATGACCTAAGGTTTGTAGTGAAATGGGGAGGTGTTAGGTACCTAAGGAGAGACTCATGGGGTCCTAAAATGTGATGTCTACAAGGAATATGAAAAATTTCTTTGGTATTATTACATTTTCCCTAAAAAATCCCACTAGAAGTCGGTGAGGGTGGCTCAAACAAGCGACCACTTCTGGAAATACAAATTCTTATACTTGAAGGGTAATTGGGAGTTTATTTTATGGAAGGATAAGGATTGTCAGAGTTCATCGAGAATAAAGTGGGATGAACATAATTTGTACTTACCTCTTATTCTTTTTATTTGAGATTTTAGCTAAATTATCTTTCAAACTTGCTTTGGTCCCTTTATAGTGAAAGTTGCTCCTAAGATATCTATCATTTGGAAGAAACTAGTGGACAATATTTGTGTTTACAAACCTTTAGTTTTTTAGTACACTTTTAATTTGGACAAATTCACTGAGTTTGGATAATACAATCCCCCAGGATAAGATAAAAATGACGCTCTAACCCATGTTCAAGCCGAGATTGAATAAGAAGTTTAGGAAGGTATATTAAGTTTTCTTCAAGTGTAAGTTTAGATTTTGTTCAAACTTTTGTTAACACCTATTTGTTCCTTGTGCATCTTCTACCTTATCCACTCCAGGCTTCCACATTGAAGTGACTTGGGAAATGGAACCCAGACTAGCCTATCGTCAAGCCCTTGATCTTTTTCGCCAATAGAAGACAAAGGCAACCAAGAAAAAGGCTAACACTAAAGACGGTAAGAAGGTAGAAGAGGTCGCGACTGGCCCTAAAATTATCATTATTGACCCTAAGACTGTGACCTAAAAAATATTATAAAGTTTTCAGTTGATGCCTATAAAAGAAAAATTGGATCCTCTACCTCCCAACCTGATCATATGCAACCAAAGATAGAGGAGCAGAGGAGAATAAGAGAAGGGTAAACATGTGTAATGATTGATGGTCATTATATTCTGTGATTGACTAGGGAGAATCAACCCCCATATCTATTCTATCGTAAAGGAGTACAATAGGGACACTAAGAACCCTATTACATTTGATATGCTAAGGAAGGTTGACAAGATCATCATCACAAATCCAGGGAATGCTCTTGATCTTCTCGGCTAGCCTGACTATAGTCCTAATTATGATTATTTTAAAACTTTAAACAATGATTCTCTATGGACGTTTGTTCACCATAATATGGCTTTGGTAAGCCTTCAATACTCTAATTTTTTTTATGAAATTTATACTATAAGCCAATATCATATTCTTTATTTCTTTAGAGGCTCGCAGGCTGCCTACAATTTTATGAAAGAGGTCCACTATTGTTGTTGCTCATGCCTAAACTTTTGACAACGAGAAGATGAACAAAGAGATCCAAAACTAAGTATTTAGCTTCAGTGGTCAGGTAATCACCTCCCAGACCGAGGCTACTGAAATGCTTTGAAATTGAAGGTCCTCGAGCTGAAGCAAAAGGATGATCAGTTAATCGAGAAGATGGTGTCTTTTAACAAGGTCGAGGACCAACGTTAAAGAGCAGGTTATTTTAGATGCGAAAAAGATTCAAAGTTTGAGAGAATCCCTGGATAAGTATAAGAAGGAAGCCTTGTATAAGGTAAAAAGGAAGCAGTGGATAAGTACAAAGATTATCCTAACTTTGAGATGGAGACGTTGTCCTTATTTTCTTAGGGTTATGATGAATTCAAAAAGTGGGTGATGAAGCATTACACTGAGATTGCTCAGTCATCAACACCTGAAAAGGGGGTGATTAAAAGGCTATTGCTTTGTCTAATGTTGTTTCTGCTATAGATGTGGACAACCCTACTCTACAGGTCCAGTCTATTGCATAGGTCAACCAGGCCGCGACCATATAGCTAGTTCTTCCCATTGTCCCTGAGGTGATCCAAGAGAACCCTCAAGACGCACCAATGGATGATGCAGATGTTGACAATACTATATAAGATCCTCTGGATGCTTGAGCTCTTTCTTTTATAATGCCTTGTTTGTAACTTTTGATTGTAATTTTTTGAATAATATGTTTTATAATCTTTAACTGTTTATCCATTTTAGATTTGAATGGATATCTCAATTTCAGTTTCATGTGAATGAGTTCCATCTTTATCTTTCATAATGTATATATAGTACTTGTCTTGTATGGTGTACTTTTTTCTAAGTAAATTTGTTCGTCTAAGTTGCTATCCTCATGCATGACTTGAATTTATGAGAATAATTTCTGCCATGCAGTAATATTTTTTCCAGAAATCATTTAATAATCATTTTTCAAATATTTCTCTAAGTTAAATTAGTCTTATTAGTATTTTATTCATTATATGATCCTGTGGTCAGCTCTTGACCGACCTAACATGAATACTTTCTACCAGTTGGATAAACATGTGTTGTCCATATAAGGTTTCAATAAGTATGAACTTAATGTGCCTCTATCAATGTTATACGTGCAGTCTTTGGTTATGGATAGTGATGTGTTCGTATGTGTTGGGATTTGTTAATGCTTTAGTCAACTTACTAGTTCATTGGGTCATCTTATGGCCAACCTGACCTTATGATAATAATTATTTTCCCAGGTCAGCCAACTTCTTAATCATGACTTGTCCAATGGATAAGGACTTTCACGAAGTGTGGCTTGGTCATGTTCATTTTATTCTATTCATCTTCTCTGAGATGGATTTCGCTTAGGCTTCTTGATCATCTCTTAAAATTAATCATCTTTTTATAAAATAATTAGATAACTTTGATAAATAACACGGAGAGAAGAAGAATTTTCATTGATCATAGAAAACTTTTATACGAACTATTTTTATTACTTATACTACTTTCCCAAGTTGTCTCTGATATGTCTAATGCTAGTATTTCCTTAAGTGTTACGCCTTCCAAGGGTTTTTATGGATAATGATAAATCTTCAACATTTATTGTAGTTCTTGGTATGCACTGCACAATTTTCCTTCATCATCGAACTATACTAGTCCTGCATTGCCACTCTCTTCACCAATGATCTTCCAATTGAGTGTGCCCCACATAACCCCTCATGCACCTCTTTTATCACGTCTAGGACTTTCTTGGGGTGGACACATCGTGAAGAAGGAAAGGCTAAGCCTATTTTGAATATGACTCAATTTTCTAACACATACTGCGTCTCCTTGAAGTGTAGTGTGATTAACTCCTTTATATTGTCTAGAAATGCACTAGTTACTAAGTATGATCTGACGGTGCCCATCCAGGATGGTCCCATGTACACTTCTATCACCTTCACATCCTCTTCCTTAATGATACGATGCAAAATTATTTTAATTGGCACTATTCTCCGTAGTTTGACCCTGGTGGACGATGTCAAATGAGCCACAACATTGAGTTTGGAGTTCTCGGTGGTCCTTGGTATTCTCCCTTGAGCATAACATTTTTTCTTTTCTCACTTAGTATATGCCTAACATTTGGCAAATGACTAACTATGAGTCACTATGGGTTGAAAGCCGTTGGTCTCCATGTGATGATGCTAATCTAAAACCTTATACCAATGATTCATACTTAGTTTCATTATTAGAGGCTTTAAAACTGAACCTCAAGACATATTCCATGTCTATACCCTAGTTGTGGTCACTATTAATCCTGTTATTTTGCCGTTGGAGCATGAGGATCCACCAACAAACAATTTCTAAACACGGTGTTCTTCATCGAAGCTACTATAATCAAAGTTCCATTTTTAACTTCTTTTTTATTTTCTCCAAATATTGAGCTCTTTCTATAAGCCTTGCAAATGATTTCGATAGTCATTTTTCGACACTACTTTAACCTCATCTTCATTCGGCTCTTCTGCTACTTCTTTATTATAATTGAATTTCAAAATAAATTATGCCACTACTTTCCCATTTATAAGTGTCTCTACTCATACACAATGGCATATTCCCCTAACTCCAAGGCCAAAGCCATTAGTCTGTTAGACTTCTCAGGTTTATGAATGGCTTATCAAAGTGGCAAGTCAGTATAAATGACGATCTTGTATACTTGGAAATAGGTATTCATTAGACTCTAAGTTTAGGTCAAGGTTAGTTCCAGCTTCTCTAATGCTAGGGTACTTGATTTATGCACCCATGAATGCCTTTTTAGTGTAATATACTGACCTCTATACCCTATCTTCACATCTCACAAGGGCATAACTCATAGCGAACTCAAATACGATGAGGTACAAGTTTAACTTTTCTCCCAAGATCTCCATCGACATCAAATGAGGGTATTAAAAAGATATTTTCATCTCCCAAAATTACCTTTCGCATTCCTCATTCTATTCAAAGTTTTTTGAGAACTATAAAAATAGATGGCATCGGTCAGTGGCCCTCGGCGCAAACTTGTTGAGCGTTATTATACAGCGTATTAATTTATGATTTTCTTTCTTACTTATTGGAGACTACATATAAATAAAGGATTTAATATTTTCGTGGTTAGACTTAATACCCCTATGGTTGACGATAAAACCAAGAAACATTCATGCTCTCACTTTTAAGACACATTTTGTAGGGTTCAGTTTCATTTAGTACTTCTCCATCACATAAAATGTTTGGCTGAGGTCACGAATGTGATCAGATGCCTTCTTGCTCTTTGTCAACATGTCGTCGATATATACCTCCATACTCTTCCTAATTAGTTATATGAAAATTTAGTTGACCAAATTTTGGTACGTTGCTCTTATTTTATTTATCCCGAATAACATTACATTATAGCAGTAAGTACCTCGACTGGTGATGAAAAAAGTATTCTCTTTGTCTCACAGATTCATCTTTATCTGATTATACCCAGAATATACATCCATAAAACTTAGCATCTCATACCCAACAGTGGCATCGACTAGTTGGTCGATTTGGGGTAGTGGATAATGATCCTATGGATAGGCTCTATTGAGGTCGATGAATATTATGCACATCCTATAATTTTCATTCTTCTTCCTTACCACCATTACATTTGATAGCCAATTTGGATATTTTGCATCCTTGATGAACTGCACATTCTTGAGTTTGTCCACCTCAACTTCAATAGATGAATTCTTATTTGTTGTAGATATTATGGGCTTTTATTTCACTAGCTTCACATCTTTCACTATGCTGACTTTATGGCATAGTACATTAAGATTTATGCTAGACATGTCCTCATGGCTCTAAAAGAACATATTCTACCCTTGCCTTAAGAAATTTGCAAGTTCCTTCTTCATAATATGGTTTAAAGACGAGCCAATATGCGATGTCCCCTCCAAATGCTCGTCGTTCAAGACCACTAGTTTTATCTTCTTAGTGGCTTTACTTATGACCAAATTATCTTCATTTCAAGGATTTAAGGTCTCGATTTAATAATTATGTGTTTATCGCGTTTCTCAATAGATGTGTAGTAACATTCAATTGCTACCACTTGATTTCCTCTAACTTGACCCACATTATAATGCGTTTGGATCTTTATGACCTGGTGCACTATTGATGTAACTACTTCAAACTTCTTTAAATTAACCCTGCCAAATATGATGTTGTAGGCCGAAATCACGTTCTTGTTAATGAGGAAGCACATCATTTGTGTTCGGTAGGTCGTCCATGTTTGAGCTATCACTTTTATCTCGATCGTTTCCAAGGGATACACCTTCTCCCCTAATAAACCAACAAGTGGATTGTGGTAGACTTGTAACTTTCTTTTGAATAATCTGAGCCTTTTGAAACAATCCTAGAATATTTGTCGAACTCCCATATATACAATAATTCTTTGAATAATCCTCTCATGGACCACCATGTTCACAACTAAGGGGTCATCAGACGAGTATAATAGTCCACATAAATTATCTTTAAAAACAACAACAATTAAACGATATTTGTTTACCTTACGTGGGCGAGTCTCCACTATGTTTTAATTTTCGTGGGTCCATCATCACCGTAATGTGTTGGGAAGTTCATGACCTAGTGCACCGTTAGTATATCTACTTTAAACTTATTTAGACAGACCCTCTCAAAAATAATATTTGAGGTTAAAGTCATATTCCTTTCCATGACGAAAAAGTGCATCATTTGTGTTCGGAAGGTCGGCTATGTTCGGGATATTAAATCTAGATTGATGGTTCCTAGGGGATACACCCTATCCCTTAAGAAACCAATGAATGGATTTTAGTAGGCTTGTAATTTCTTTCGGACAATTTAAGCATGTTGAAATAGACATAGATTAGGACATCTGTCGAGATCTCGTTTTCTAACAGAATTCTTTGAACCGTCCTCTCATAGACCACCATTCTCACAACTAAGGGGTCATCATACGGATACAACATTCCACATAAATCATGTTTAGAAAAACCAACAATTAAATATTTTTTTCTACCTTGCATGGGTGAGTATCCACTACCTCGAGCATGTTCACCTCGTCATTAAGTGCATAAGATTTTTGCCTCATTTAGATATGTTTTCCTTTTTGTGGGTCCATCAATATAGTAATGTGTTAGGAGCTTCATGACCTGTTGCACTATTGATGAAATTACTTCTAACTTCTTCAGACCAACCCTGCTAAAGATGATGTTATAGGTTGAACTCACATTTTTTTCCATAATGAAAAATTGCATCATTTGTGTATGTAGGTCAGCCATGTTCGAGATGTCACTTTTTGATCTATAGTTCCCAGGGGATACACCTTAAACCCTAAGAAACCACATAGTGGATTGTGGTAGGCCTGCAACTTTCTTTCGGACAATTTAACCTTCTGAAATAGTCATATAATAGGACATCTATCGAGATCCCAAAATCTACCTGAATTCTTTGAACAATCCTCTCATAGACCATCAGGCTCATAACTAAGGGGTCATAATGCAGGTATAACAGTCCACATAAATCATCTTTAGTAAAACCAATAATTAAACAATATTTATTTTCCTTACGTGGGAGAGTCTCCACTAACTCAACCATATTCACCTCACCGTTGAATGAACAAGATTTTGTCCCGTTCAGATATGCTTTCCTTTTTATGCGTCCATCACCACCGTCTATATTTTCTCCCACAATGAAGTGCATCCCAAATGAGACCAGGCTAATATTATCTATCGACTCCTTGGGCTTCTTGGGTGTAAACACCATATTCTAGGACCCTCCTAAGACTCTCTAAAGGTCCCTATCATTTCCCCATTTACCATAGAACCCTAGGTCATACTCCGAGTACCGATATGGAGGCCACAGGGAGCCCCCGGGCCTCGTTTGACTCTGGTCAACTTTTTTATCAAAGCAAAAGCTTAATGAATCTTTTAAGGTCTCTAAATTCCCTTTCCAACGGTTCGACCAGTGCGCGAAGTATGAACGGTCCATTTTACGATTGAAAATCAATTTGAAGGCCATCGGACCCTCCCAAGCCCCGTTTTGACCCTAATCAACTTCCTCGCTCGAGTCATAGCTCAATGAATCATCGTAGGTATCTAAATCCACTTTCTAACGGTCTGCACCATGCATAAATTAGCCTTACTATTCGATGAACGATTCATTTTCCCCCAAAAAACTGATCCGAAGGGCACCCAACGCTCCTAGACTCCGTTTCACTCCCTTCAACTCTTTAGCTCGAAAGAGAATAAATGAATCCTTATAGGTCACTAAATACCCTTTCTAATTATCCACCTCATGCACGAATCACGCTTACAGTACGGAAGAATGACCCATTTTACTCTGGAAAGCGCAATCTAGCCTCATTTTACCTAAGTCAGGTCTTCGAACCGAATGAGACTGAATGAATCTTCAAAGGGATCTGAATACGCTTTCCAACGGTGCATCCCGTGCATGAATCAACCTTACGGTTCAGAATAATGATCCATTTTCCTCCAAGAATCTCTTGTAAAAAAGATCGTTGGCCGATTTTGAGCCCCGTTTGACTAAAGTTACTCCAAAACCTGGAAGCGGCCCATATGATTACCCTTTCCAACGATTTGCCTTGTGCGCTATTTGGAATTACAGATTGTATTTTACAATGATTTATTCGAGAAATATGAATGAGGTTGCCGAATGGCAAAACCCATTTTCCTTCCTATCGATAGTGTGTCTGGGGATGCATGCCAATAGGCAGGACAAAGACAATGCCGATCAGAACCCCCTTAACCCTATATAAGGAGAACATGAGCTCACTTTGAAAGGAACCTCAGAAACATTAACTCCAGTGATCTCAGCAACATTCTTCTGAAGTCAGCAAAGTTTCCTTGCTTGAACCCTCTCCCTGCCTTTCATTTCCTTCACTTTCACACCCAATTTAGCAAAATCCCCTCCTCTCATCCTACATTCCTCATCCACTTGCATGTAATCATTTACAACAATCAATATCAATCTTCAAGTCTTTGAAGAAGGTCCAAACATATTCTCTCTCTTTTAAATTTTCTTATTTTCGTATTAGTTATATAATCTTTACTTTAGTATTTCATCCTTGTTAGTCCATACATATTAATAATCGCACTTTTTATTAGTAGTATTATACATAACATATTTTTTATAAAAAAAATAGAACAAGAAAAATAGGGCTTTACTTATAAATTCCTAACGGGATTCCTCTCCACAATTTCTCACATAAAAATACCCATTTGCTACACACACATCTAAATAAAATCCCCGGTTGGATTTATGGAATAAACCCCACCCTCGTATTTCATGCAAACTACGTGGACATTGATGCCTTTTTAGGCTACATAGGTGATTAGGCATAAATTCTTCTAAATTTACCCCTTAATTTAGAGGCTTTTATTACCTCGGACAACGTAAAATGAATTAGTTTATCTCATATCTATGCTAACGGTTTCGTCTAACAAGTATCCCGAGTTTCGTGTATTTCTTATTAATTTTACAGGTATTTAACACATGAGAGAAAGAAAGAAACCGGAAGAAGCAAGAGAAAATAAAAAGGACAAAGCAAAAGGGTAAAAGCGTAATTTCTACCAGGAATCTGGTTGAGTACCCAAAAGAAAAATCGAAGATCTCTCATTTATGAACACATAGGAAGAAACGACGTCCCAATCTGAGTTCTCGATTAGAAGTTATGAAGACCCAAAGATTTGAGAAAACCATGAGATTTTGAAGAGATATTGTAAAGAAGTTATGAAGCAAACCCGGACCGATCCGGTATCCCAAAAAAACGGATCAGTTCGGCCCTTAAAATCACTACATAAGAACACGTCTAGTGGACCAATCCGATATCCCAAAAAATGGATCATTCTGTCCCTTAAAATCACTGCATAGCGACCTGTTTAGCGGACCAATCCGGTTTGTTTAGAAAATGGATCAATTCGGTTAGTCCGGTATGTCCTGACCGGATCGATCCGGTGTTCGAGATTTGAGTTGATCTTCTTCTTGATAGAGTTTTGCATTAATCCAACACTTGTAAATTTCGTAGGATATAAATTTAAAATAACTCCCAGATGATGGGGAGAGGCTTCTAATTCATTTTTAGAGAAGCTTTGTAATTAGCTTAGAGAAGAAACAAAAAAAACCCTAGTTTAATTCCAGTTTTTCAATCCAAGTAAATTTATTCCAATCCTTGCTTTCATTAGTGCAGTAGTAAATGCTTTAGTAGTAATTTCATTATTCTTCATCTTCAATTGTTAGTAAAAATGTTTTCTTTCAATCAAAACATGTTTTCTTCTAGTTTAGTAAGTCTGGCTAAGTTTTCAAGGGTTGGGGTGCATGAACCCCACTCGATGTAATTCATGATAGTGGAAATAGAAGTTGCAATTAAAATTTTAGATGAATTGTATCATAATAATACGATACTGCTTTAATTCTTCCTTTGCTTGCATACTGTGCGGACTACGATCCCTCATATATGTAATACTAAGGAGAAATAAAGACCGAATTTTAATCCATTCTTTGCTTACATACTGTGCGGGCTACGATCTCTCATATATGTAATACTTCAGATCATTACAAAGTCGGGTTCATTCAAAGATTTAATTCTGAATCTAGTATCCTACGAAGTGAATTACTAGGGTGTGGGGGATTGTAACCCGCCCCATATTTCTCATTTCATAAGTAAAGTTTTAGTTAAATCGTCATTCATCTTTAGGCTAATTAGAAGTAGTTGCATTTCATTCATTCATAAATTTATTAATAAATCATTTTCAAAATTGCATCTAGTTGTAGTCATTTCACAATCCAAATCACCTTTTCGTTCTTTTTAGAAGTCAAAGTTAGGTTACCTTTGTGTTTTCAACGTCATTATGACTCCGTTCGTTTTATTTCCCTGAGGATCGATACCCGACTTATAGGATTATTACTTGAACGACAGGCTTACATTTGAGCCTAAATAGTATGCACACTAGACATATTTTTGGGCGCGTCAAGTTTTTGGCACCGTTGCCGTGGATTTAGGTAGACTTAGGATAGATCAAGTCAATCTAAAACTTTGACCAAGAAAACCCCAAAACATAAAAAAAATCTAAAAAAAAATATAATAAAAATTACATAATCTCTCAAAAGCCTTTAATGCCAAATCCTGAGCACACTCAAACTCCTCACAACACTCCAACCCGAATCCACGAAAACCCTATAGTTGAGTACAACTCTGAAAGCCCCCACACACCTCGCGTTCGACATTTATGGTTTCCAATTCCTACTCCCGAGCACTCTATTAGTAGCTACACCCTGAGTTGAACTTCGAGTCACACATCTAGGACACCGAGTGAGTAAACAGAGTCATTTAAAGAGAGTGCGAGTGCGATGTCTGACGTAGCGAGTTTCGATACTGGAAAGGGAGATCTCCCCTATCGTCCCATGAAGGACTTACTCTTTCCTGAGCGGACTGTCACTCCTGGTTGCATTTTACTCCCGTATGCTGCCGATTAGTTCCACTTTCATAATGGGATGATATAGATTATCCCCACATTTGATGGCATGGATTCATAGAAACCATACTTGCATATTCGTGAGTTCGAAGAGGTATTTGATACCTTTGGTGATCAAACTTGCACGCAAGATGTTGTTCGCCTGAAGCTTTTTCCTTTTTCCTTAAAGGATAAAGCCAAGACCTATCCATGGTATCTACCCCCGAACTCTGTCACTTCCTAGAGAGATATGCAGTCTAAGTTTGTCTCAAAATTCTATCCGCGTCATAAGACCAAATTTGCCAAGACTCAAATCCAAGAATTCCGACAACATGATAATGAGTCTTTTGATAGATGTTAGGAACGGTTCCAAGAGTTAGTAAGTGCATGCCCCCCCATCATGCTTTTAACAAACACCTAGTGATATATTTTTTCCATAATGGGTTGACAATAGCTTCCAAACAACTTGTGCAAACAATGTGTGAAAGACCCTTTTGGGATTTAGACGCATGCGATGCCGAGGCCCTAATTAAGTATGTCGCAGAGACAACTCAAGCATGGGACACATCTGATCCCAACCAAGCTCCACCTAGACAACCATCTATCAATCAAACTGCCTCCGGTCTATACCATTTGAATATAAATGCTTTAATATACCGTCAATTTGATCACTTTCAGAGAGATATGAAAGAGTGGTTTGATGGTTGGTTGAAAAACATCTTCGAATCCATCCATGGTTCGAAAGAAAAAGTGTGTGCTATCTGTGAGGCAGGCCACTCCACAAAGGCATCCCCAACGATTTCTACCTATAAGGCCATGAACACCGAGCAGGTGGATGCTATAGGAGGATTCAGGGGGAATTTTAATGCCCCGCATGGGAACTCTTACAACCCTTCGTGGAAGAACCATCCTAATTTCAACTATGGGCAAGCACAAGTTGCGATGAACCCACACTCACAGGTTGTCCCACCTCTACCACCTCCTCAATACCAACAAGCACCACCACCTCCAGTCCCATATGTAGATCCACCACGGAGGGGCCTCGAGGATACAATGAACCAATTCATAAATTCTCAAGGTGCAAACAATGCTCGATATGAACGTATGTTCACCGAAATAAATGCAAACATCTCTAAAATGCAGTCCGCATTGAGCATCCAAGAGAAGGGCAAGTTTCCTGCCCAAGGCCAAAGACCTCCCCAAGGTCAACCTAGTGTTAGTTCCACCTCTACAGAATAGCAAGAGCACTGCCAAGCTTTACCACTCTTCGTAGTGGGAGAGTTATTGATTTATCACCTTCCCCACATGACATTTCAAAAGACAAGGAGAATTCTCCCGGCACGAAAGTGGCCGAAGATATCTCCTTGAACGAGAGTGAAAAGGAAAACATTAGTGAGCCCGAGGTAGTTATAAAACCACCCTCCGTTGCGCCATTTCCTCAAAGATAGGTTCCTGCACATAAAAGGACCATAAGTGAAGAAGTGCTAGAAGTGCTTAAGAATGTGAAATTTAACTTATCGTTGCTCGATGCAATAAAGAAAATCCCATCCTATGAAAAAGTCATAAAATACTTATTGACAGTCAAGAGGAGGATGAAGGTAAAGAAGAACGTGTTTCTATCACAAAATATGAGCTCAGTCCTTCTTAATGATCTCCCACCTAAATATAAAGATCCCAGTGCACCCACTATTTCCTGCACCATTGGAGAGAATAAATTTGAAAAATCCTTACTCGATCAGGGGCGAGTGTTAATATCCTCCCCTATTAGATTTATAAGAAACTTGATCTGGGTGATCTTAAGCCCACATGGATCACTCTCTAGTAAGCGGATCGAACCGTGAAGATACCTAGGGGTATAGTTGAAGACGTGATCGTCCAAGTGGACACTTTCTACTCCCCAGTAGATTTTGTCATTTGGGACCCGGATCCCTCCTTTGCCTCGAAAATCATGTTCCCATCATCCTTGGAAGCCCATTCTTAGCTACGGATAACGCAGTGATCAATACTAGAAATGGGCGATACAACTCACTTTTGGGAATATGACTTTAGAAACAAACATCTTCAACATAGACCAACAAGCAGGGGAAGAAGATGATCTTCATGCGGTGATCTTAATTGAGGAGATTGTAGAAGAACACTTTGAGGAAAATTACTATAGAGATGCCTTAGAAGCTTGCCTAGCTTCTAGTCATGAGAGTGGGGGAGCCTACACCGAGTTTGAGAGGGAGATAGAGAAGTTAAGAGGTTTACTCGACGAGAGAGCGTCAGACGAGGATGCGAGATATGCTAATTGGGTTTCTCGATTCGAATAGTTACCGACAAGGAAAGCACACATGGTGCCCTCTAGCGACACATTCCCGACTCTCGAGTTGAAGAAACTACCCTCTAATTTTAAATATCCTTTCCTAGGTAAAAGTGATACATTTCATGTTACTGTCTCCTCTAGCTTAGATGAAAAGAAGGAGAATAAACTATTAAATATTTTGAGGAAGCACCAAAGTTCTTTTGGTTGGTGTATAGCTGATTTAAAGGGGATAAGCCCTATAATTTGCACCCATAATATTCACCTCGAGGAGGACATTAAGCCTTTCGAGAGAAATGCAAATACGGCTAAACCCCACAATGAAAGATATGGTAAGGAATGAAATTATAAAGATATTGGATGTCGGGATTATCTACCCAATCTCGAATAGCAAGTGGGTGAGCCCCGTTCAAGTCATCTCGAAGAATTCAGGAATGACCGTGATTGAAAATGCCAAGGGAGAGTTAGTTCCCCAACATACCACCACTGGGTGGCACGTTTGCATTGATTATCGAAAACTCAATGCGGGAACTCGGAAAGACCATTTTCCCTTACCATTTATCGATCAAATGCTTGAAAGAGTAGCGAGTCACCCTTATTATTGCTTCCTAGACGGTTATTACGAATATAACCAAATTGAGGTAGATGTACTTGATCAATAGAAGATGACCTTCACTTGCCACTTTGGAATGTTTGCCTACAAACGTATGACATTTGGCTTGTGTAATGCACCGGTGACCTTTCAAAGGTGCATGTTAAGCTTATTCAGTGACATGGTTGAGAGAGGGCTAGAGGTGCTTACGGACGATTGTAGTGTTTTTGGCACCTCCTTCAACCAATGTTTAGCCAATCTTGAGAAAGTAATAGCGCGATGTGTGGAAAAGAACTTAGTGCTGAATTGGAAAAAATGCCATTTCATGGTAACCGAGGGTATAGTTTATGGCCACATCGTGTCATCCAAAGGGATCGAGGTTGATAGAGCAAAAATATATGTCATAGCTGACCTACCCCCACCTAAATCGCTGAAAGACGTGCGCTCCATCTTGGGCCACACGAGTTTTTATAGAAGTTTCAATAAGGACTTTAGCGCCCTCACTAGACCCTTAAGCAACCTTCTTATGAAGGACACCCCATTTGAGTGGAAAAAAGCATGCCAAAGTGACTTTGAAAAACTGAAAAACATGCTTGTATCCGCTTCCATCATGAAAGCTCCGGATTGGTCCTTACCATTCGAGCTTATGTGTGATGTTAGCGATTATGCGATAGGGACTGTTTTGGGCCAATGAAAAGATAACAAGGTTCATGTGATCTACTACGCTAGACGGACTCTTACCGGACCACAACTCAATTACTCCACCACGGAGAAGTAATTGCTAGCGGTCGTATTTGCTCTCAACAAATTTCAGTCCTATCTTATAAGATCCCCCAACAGTTATTTCACCGACCATAAGCTTTAAAATATCTACTTGCAAAGAAAGATGCAAAGCCGCGCCTCATAAGGTGGATCCTACTCCTACAAGAGTTTAATCTCTCCATTAAAGATAAAAAAGGAGTAGAAAATGTCGTTGCCGATTACTTATCACGGCTTTCGTCCAACGTACCTAGTGACCCCACACCCATAGACGAATAGTTTCTGGATGAGCAACTCTTTTCCACCTCTTCTTTGCCCTGGTTTGCGGATATAGTGAACTATCTTGTCACGGGAGCCGTCCCTCCCGATTGGACACCACAAGATAAGAAGAGGTTCATCACTTGGTCGCGCATATTTTTCTATGATGATCCATTTCTTTTTAAATATTGCGCTGATCAAATCATCCGACGATGCGTACCGGATGACGAAGTTCCAAAAGTCATACAATTTTGTCATTCGGAAGCTTGTGGTGGCCATTTTTCTTGAAAAAGACAGCAACAAAAATTCTCCAAAGCAATTTGTACTGGCCCACAATGTTCCGGGATGTTAACAATTGTTGTAAATCTTGTGACAAGTGTTAAAGAATGGGAGCGATTACCCAACGAGACATGATGCCATTAACCCCGATTCTCATCATTGAGATTTTCGATTGCTGGGGTATCGATTTCATGGGACTTTTTCCCCGTCCTTTGGATATCTATACATCCTAGCCGCAGTAGACTATGTTTCTAAATGGGTGGAAGCTATAGCTACAAAGACTAATGCCAATTAAGTGGTGATAAAATTCCTACGCGAACGCATACTTTCTCGCTTCGGTGAACCTAAAGCAATAATCAGTGATAACGGTACACACTTTTGCAACAAGCCATTTGAAAGACTTATGAAAACGTATGGTGTCATTCACAAGGTGGGAACGACATATCACCCACAAACAAATGGGCAGGCCGAGTTGGCTAATCGTGAAATCAAGCACATACTAGAGAACACCGTCAATCCTGACCAGAAAAATTGGTCCCTTCGATTGAACGATTCGCTATGGGCCTACCGTACCGTATACAAGAACCCACTCGGAATGTCCCCATTATGCTTTGTTTATGGAAAATCTTGTCATCTCCCCGTTGAGTTAGAGCACAAAGCGTATTGGGAAATAAAGAGGTTAAATTACGATATGGACAAAGCTGGTGAAGCTCGAAAGCTTCAACTAAATGAGTTAGAGGAGATACGCAATGATGCATATGAGAACACCAAGATTTCAAAAGCCCAAATGAAACTTGCACATGATAAGATTATTCGATGAAAAGAGTTTCAATCGGGACAAAATGTACTCCTCTATAACTCCCGGCTTCATCTATTTCCGGGCAAATTGCGGTCTCGATGGACTGGCCCATTCGTTGTGAAGAGCGTATTCCCCCACGGAGCAGTAGAATTGGAAGATCCCAAGGGGGGACGCGTTCAAAGTCAATGGACAGAGACCAAAGATAAATGTTGAGGCGTGCGTAGAAGAGATCGACAACATTTGGTTGTCGGACCCCGTTTACGGGGTAGAGTGAGCTCCAATTGAGAGGTCATCACACCCCCGATGTGTATGGGGTGAATTCTTGTGTATAGTAGCTGCACGTAGGTTATGACGGTGGAGTCCGTAGAATCACATCATAAACGAAGAGAAATTCAAGTACCAGCACGCTTTACGAGGTGAGCATTTTTCTAAAGCCACAATATTGAGGAGAGAGATAATTAAATCAATAGGATCATCGTATGTCGGATCGTAAGTAGGAGTAAGCAAAAGTCGTAAGAGGAGTTTTTACCAGCCCATAAGTGGACTAGAGCCATTCAGGGGACCAGACCAATCCAGTCCTGGGCACCAGGATTGGTCCGGTGTCTGCAACTCTTTGCCTTCCCTAGGTTCACCCCTTTTTCCCCCAATCCATCACCTTCCCTCCATTTTCGTCCCCCCCTCCCCAATAACCATTTTCCCTCCAAATTCCTCCGCCTTTTACCTCCAAATACCTTCCCCTTTTCCCTCCAAATCCTACCCAACCATCTCCCCACACCATCTATATATTCCAACCTTTCCCCACCCCTTCATCACCACCACTCACTTTCCTCCTCTCTTTCCCTTATTCTGCCCAAACACTCTTACCCCATCCCATCACCATGGCCAACCAACCACCTCCCCAAAAATACGATTCCATCACAATTCTTGCTGATGGAGCCGCCGGCTACCGCTCCCATCAAGAGCAACAGTGGTGCGAACGGTTTTTCAGTTAACCTCGCAAACTCTGAATAGAGCGACAAGTCATTTGGAATGACATGCCTAATTCTGTCATCGCTCTTTTCATGGCACGGGGTTGGTGTCGTTTCCTCAACGGACCTCATGACGCAGTTTGACCCAATGCGGTACGCACCTTCTATGGCTCCATTATTCGCACTGGCCACCACACGGCTGAAGCTTACATTGGCGGCGTCCGCGTCCCTTTATCTTTGGAACTTCTGTTCCAGAAGTTGGCTGCCAAAGATGTCCCATCCCCACAGTAATACAAATACCCAAACCCTCTCACCCTGCTTGAAAAATACGTGTGCATGTCTCGCATCGACCCCAATGCTAATTGGAATATCGAAACCTACCCGGTGGGCCGGCTAAGCGACAAAGCCAGCCTCACTTTCAAAATAGTGTGCGCCAACATACTCCCCACGGGCAATCAGCCGGCGATGCGCCCGCGTCAAACCACCCTAGTCTACCACCTCTTCGACCACAACACCCCCATTAACCTGGTTGCGTGCATTTACAAAGATATATTCTTCATCGCCATGGATAAAAAGGGCATCACCCTTCTCCCCTTTCCGCAGCTCATCACATCCATATTAGTCGACGCTGACATTGCACCCCCACAAGATTTCACGTGCCTACCAACCCCTTTTGCGTCCACCACCCGGACCAAACGGGAAAGAAAAAAAGCCCGCATCCAAGACCGAATGGCACAAGAGGCTAGTGATACCGAGGAGAAGGATAGTGATGAAGAGCCATAAGAGAGAGGTGACGACGAGAGCAACGACGAAGAGGAGGAGGACATTTTGATGGGTGAGGGCGACACAGATTATGACAGTGGTGAAGATTCCGATTTTTCACCCGCAACACAGAAATTAATAGGCGTCTCACGGTGGTGGAAACCTGAGTAGACAAATTCATTGCACAATACAATAGGGACCAAGTGGCATATCAACGAGATCAAGCGGCCTACCAAAGGGACACGAGCATGATGCATCGTCTTTAAACTCACATGTACGAACTCAACTTCGGTGGACCCCCTCCAAGCTTTTTCTATGACCCGTATGACCCCAGCGTGTCCGGAAGCTCAAATCCCCTGCCCCAGTGATATTTTTTTATGAAAAATGGTTGTTTAATTGTTGGCTGTTTTCACATGGTTGTTGGATTTTCCTTTCCGTTTGTAACACATGCTTATCCTTTATATAAAATTCTGCATTTCTGTTTTATTTGTTCGTTTTATTTTCTCGCACCTTTAATTCTCTTTGAGTTAGATTTTAGTCCTTTTTGCTTGAGGACAATGCAAAAGTCTAAGTTAGGGGGGTTACAAGTGCGTCTTTTTAAAACTTCACAAATTTTCAAAAATGCCCTGAAATTTAAAAAAAAAATTGATTTTTTTTTTTAAAATGCAAAAATATTTTTCTTCAAAATAAATAAAAATTAGAATTCAAATTTTTCAAAAATATCATTAAAATTTGGTTTAAAGTCTCAAATTTTAAAAACACAATACACAAAGCCAAAGTTGACCAAAGATGGAAATTAAGCGAACGTAGAAGACTTAACGAATAAATGTGGAGATTAACAAATCCGGTGAGATTCGAGCCTTTCATTATTGAGAATTTATAAATGAATCTGAGTTAATTGTTAACTCAAAGTTCTTTTCAGCATTCTAATAAGTCGTCGAGGATCTCAATTCTTTCACTTTGATCGGTTATGGAAAATGTGTGTGATATTGCCTTAAAAAACGTATCAAATAAATCTCTAAACTAAATTAATCTCGAGACGCATATGGTAACGCAATTAGTATCTCAGACAATGAAGTAGGCCCTCGTTTGTCACCCAAAAATATTGGCCAAAAAAAGTAATGAAAAATTATCCCTTTTGTAAACCAAAATTGAGAAGAATAAGTGTTTCCCTTTCGTTTGACAACCCGAGGAACCCCAATTGGACCGGAATTGGGAAAGTTAATAATCCCAGAAATTAAGTCCGGACAATGCATAAAAAGGGGCAAGAAAAGAATAGATATGCTCACAAAAATAGCAAGAAAAGAAAAGCGTGGAAAATAAAAAAAATAGAAAAAAAGAAAAATAAATAAATGAGCAAAAGTCTGGAAAAGCACTAACGGACATCATAAGAAAATTTTCGAATTCGAGATTTCCTTACCACTCCCATTTTACCTAATACACCTTTAACCCGAAAAAGTCTTAACAGAGTCCAAATTGCGAAATTGGTTACCGTGTGGAGAGCTAAAACACGAAAAGATAATAAAAGAGATTATAATTATGAATTAGAGGCAATGCTCCCATTTTCTTGTAACCGTAATCCGATGATGAGATCCATTTACCATAAAATTTGGTCTTTCTATTTGCGTGCATGAACTTGGTTCCAATGCATTTACTCTTATAAATCACGTGTATCGAGAGAAAATAACCACCCCTCCGAGAAATTCGATTGTGAGAGCATCCCGTGAAATTTTGAAATCAAAATGAATTTTCAAAAAGTAACGTAATGATCAATCGGTGGAAATCCGCGGTTGAATTTATGGCTCCGCACACATGCACTATGATTTGAGACTCTTGAACATGAATTGATGATGACTCTTTTCTAGAAAAGTTTGAGCTATACAATTTTTTCGTATTTTGAGTTTTCTTTGAGTTAAATTTTGTGGGTATATTCGCTGCAAACCCTCACGAGACACAACTCGTCCTACTAGGGTAACCTAGGTGTTTATACGCTAAATGCAATCGCTTGCCCGCGAAAGAGGTATTCTATCCCATTTTAGAGTTGGATCATATTTTTATTCTTTTACATTGCTCGGGAAGATCAAAGTTCTAAGTTAGGGGGCTTGATTAGGCATAAAGTCTTCCAAATTTACCCATTAATTTAGAGGCTTTTATTACCTCGGACAACGTAAAATGAATTAGTTTATCTCATATCTGTGCTAATGGTTTCGTCTAACAAGTATCCCCAGTTTCGTGTATTTCTACTTAATTTTACAGGTATTTAACACATGAAAGAAAGAAAGAAACCGAAAGAAGCAAGAGAAAAGAAAAACGACAAAGAAAAAGGGCAAAAGCATAATTTCTACCAGGAATCCATTTGAGGACCCAAAAGAAAAGTCGAAGATCTCACATTTATGACCACGTAGGAAGAAACAGAGTCCCAATCGGAGTTCTGGATTAGAAGTTATGAATACCCGAAGATATGAGAAAACCATGAGATTTTGAAGAGATATTGAAGAGAAGTTGAGAAGCCAACCCGGACCGATCCGATATCCCAAAAAAATGAATCAGTCCGGTCCTTAAAATCACTGCATAAGAACATATCTAGCGGACCAATTCGATATCCCAAAAAAACGGATCAGTCTGGCCCTTAAATAACTGCATAGCGACTTGTTTAGCGGACTAATTCGCTTTGTTTGGAAAACGAATGAATCCGAATATCAACCGGACCAGTCCGGTATGTCCTGACCGGATCGATCCAGTGTTCGAGATTTGAGTTGATCTTCTTCTTGATAGAGTTTTGCATTAATCCAACTCTTGTAAATTTCATAGGATATAAATTTAAAATAACTCCCAGATAATGGGGAGAGGCTTCTAATTCGTTTTTAGAGAAGCTTTGTAATTAGCTTAGAGAAGAAACAACAAAAACCCTGGTTTGATTCCAGTTTTGTAATCCAAGTAAATTTATTTCAATCCTTGCTTTCATTATTGCAGTAGTTAATACTTTAGTAGTAATTTCATTATTCTTAATCTTCAATTGTTAGTAAGAATGTTTTCTTCCATTCAAAACATGTTTTCTTTTAGTTTATTATGTCCGGCTAAGTTTTCAAGGGTTGGGGTGCATGAACCCCACCCGATGTAATTCATGATAGTGGAAATAGAAGTTAGAATTAAAATTTTAGATGAATTGTATCGTAGTAATATGCTATTGCTTAAATTCTTCCTTTGCTTACATACTCTGCGGGCTACGATCCCTCATATATGTAATACTAAGGAGAAATAAAGATCGAATTTTAATCCATTCTTTGCTTACATACTGGGCGGGCTACGATCCCTCATATATGTAATACTTCGGAGCATTAAAAAGTAGGGTTCATTCAAAGCTTTAATTCTGAATCTAATATCCAACGAAGTGAATTACTAGGGTGTGGGGGATTGTAACCCACCCTATCTTTCTCATTTCATAAGTAAAGTTTTTGTTAAATGGTCATTCATCTTTAGGCTAATTAAAAGTAGTTGCATTTCATTCATTCATAAATCCATTAATAAATCATTTTCAAAATTGCATCTAGTTGTAGTCATTTCACAATTCAAATCACCTTTTTGTTCTTTTTAGAAGTCAAAGTTAGGTTACCATCGTTTTTCCAACGTCGTTACGACTCCGTTCATTTTATTTTCCTGAGGATCGATACACGACTTATCGGATTATTACTTGAGCGCTAGGCTTGCACTTGAGCCTAAATAGCACGCACACTAGACACATTTGTGGTCGCGTCAATAGGTGTCTCGGGTCAAACCCTAGACTTGAGTCCTCCTTGCATTCTTTATTCATCTATTATTCCCATATATTGTATTTGTGATTCTTATTCATGCTTTATCTAACATATATTATCATTTCACCACAAAGATCGATATCCCAATAAGCACACACATTATGTTTTTTAATTAGTATTTTGGGAATACTCCTGCGAATGATTCACTCCGCCTTTCTCCATGACGCGAGTTGAGAAATTCCACTCTATATTTATATATAAACTCACACACACTTCACAGAGATTTTTAAGGAGAATAATAAAGCGTGTCCATAAGAGATCGAAAGGGAGTTCTGGTTGCCTAACACCTTCCCATTCCAAAACTTAGCCCCCGAACCTTTGAACTATTGGTTTTACAAGCATCAGTATGTCTTTGATGTTGTTCTCTTGAGGTGACAACATTTATTTTTCCTATTTTGTGCAAAATAGGTTGGCGAATCTATCTCTTTACATCACCCCCACATCGATGACGATCGAAACACTCCTCCTAGTAAGGGCGCGAGAACCTTCTTCTTCTCTCCCTCCGACCGCGCGCGCAAGGGACGATACCTCCCCCTTGAGGAAGAGGGAAAGAAGAAAGAAACTTAGGATGACCATAGTGGCGACTTCACTGGGGACTACTTATCATAAGAGAGCTAGACTCTGTTTGCATGGGTGTTATCATTTTTTTCACGTGTTCGTATGCACCTAGGCCTGTAAATGGATCAGATTTCGATCGGATCAAGCGAATCCAAATCCAAATCCATATCCGTTTCTGGTAAACGAATTCGGATCTGATCCGTTTGTTAATCGGATTAGATTAGGCAAATCTAAATCCATATTTGTTTATGTTAAACAGATTAGGATCCGATCCAATTATTCGATTATCCGTTTATGTTAAACTTGATTTGCAACATTTTTATTTTCAACTCTTATTTCATAAATTTATTTTGCAAATGTTTCAAAAAAACAGATAATGAAATAAAGAACTATTATAATATATATTAAAAATATTATTAAGTACAATATATATTAATTAAAAATATTATATTATATATATATATATATATATATATATATATATATATATATTAAAAATATTAGGGGCAATTTACATATAGGTCCTTTGGTAACAATTTTTAAACATTTAAGGACAATTTACTATTAGGTCCACTTGCTATGCCACTAGCGTGGACTTCTACAAGAAGATAATTAATGGACCTAAGTGTTTTAAATTTCTCAAAATTCCTTTAGTGTTTAAAATTTTTTTGTGAGGGACCTTAAAGTAGTTTCCCCAAATATTAATCAGATCGGATTATTAACGGATCGGAGTATATGAATCCAAATCCGCTCCATTTAATAAACGTGTAATCGAGTAATCGGATAATCGAATTTTAGGCATGATACATATTCGCTTAACTGGATCAGATTCAGATTCGGATTTGGATAAAATCCGATCCATTGATAGGCCTATATGCACCTACCTGTATGTTCCCTTTTCTACTCTATTTATTTCTTGCATATATTTAACTCATGCTTATATCACCTATAATTCACTTTTCACTTTCATTCACTTGTAAATATCTTCCACATACACCTCACACTATGTACACTTGTAAGTAGGATCACTTATATCCACATGTTTCACACACCACTTAGAATATTCATGCTTAGGTTTCACTAGTACACACCTCCACTCAGCACACTTATATATCCATGCTCCCTTGCACTAATTACAAACCCCTTGTTGTTGATCCATGCTTATGTTCACTACCACACACTCACTTATGGATATTCACACATCACTCAATCACACGTACCCATGCTTAGTGTAATCTTCATGCTCCATGCTAGATTTACTTTTCATGATAATTGTACATTCTTCCCTATTTGTATAGTGCTCATCATGCCAAATAAAATACTCTATCCATAATATACTAATCAAGAATCTTGCATTTTGCACACTACATCACCAAGAGCGTGGCTATTGACCAAAATTTTGTCCCGTACTGGGAGGTCACTTTATGATGGGCACTGGTCCGGTAGGTCACAGTTAGACTAAGAAATATTACTCTCTCCTTTCATTGGCCTAGTACCTTCAATGTATATCGAACGGTTCCCCCTGTATCGTATCGCTTGACCGAACTCAAGACAGGAAATATATAGTAGGGAACTCGTTCACATACATGGAATATATCAAATTTACTCCCACACGTACTATCCCCACTAGGTGTATAATTAGGCAATTCACGTACACTCAAGTATATCAAATGGCTTGTCCACACATACCAATTGCCCTCAAAAGAAATAAGTATATCGTGGAAGTCATGCCAAAGGGGTGAACCTTTCCACTAACCCAACAAATGCATAAACCTCATATAGGCATAGATATAGGACACTCATATTTAGTTTGTCGATTACTACACCAAACTCTATCAAAATGTCGGGTTGGCATGTCGCCCAATTTTTACGCAATTTCGTCTTTTTTCAAATTAGGACCCTATCAGTGAGCCTGAAAACAAGTCTAACCCTATCTCTCCTATTTTTCAAACCCAATTTTCCCAGGCTCAGGTCCTGTCTTACATTTCTTTTGCATTTAGGTAAACCTAATACAAGTGAAAACATAAATACAATAATAATCACGCTGAGACTCTTCTCTCGTTTTCCCTCCTTTTGACTAAAAACACAAAAAAATATTTTTCCTCCTTTTTGTAAAAATTGTCAAAAAAAAATCTCCTTTTTTTTACAAAAAATACCAAAAAAATTCCCCCCCTCTTTTACCAAAATAACAAAAATATTTTTCCTCCTCTTTACCACAAATGTCAAAAATATTTTCCCTCCTCTTTAATAAAAACGATTATTCTTTCTCTTTTTCAAAAATGAATTCGAATTTTTTTCCTTCTCCGGTCGATCGCATACCTGATTCTTGCCCTGTATCCATGTTAACTTTAGTCTTCTGTCAAATCACCCCGAAGCTCCATCAGTTCCCCTACTATTTCATCCGATTTCGTAATTCACCTTCACCAGTCTTCCATGGAAAACACTAATCAACCACCGAACATACAACTCGATCTGATGGCAGTCCTAGTCCAACTCAGTGCCAAGATTGACAAACTTCAAACCGAGGTTAATGAGATGTAGCAAGATCGACTCCTAATTCATGAACAACTCGAGGTTCTCTTTCCTTATGACATAGGACCGCTCGCTCCCAACCCTTTTTCGGTCCAGAAAGAATATCAGCATGCTCCGTGTGCCCCGCCTACTAATGAGCCACCCCAAGCTCAGCTCCCTATGTCAAACCTTGCCCAACTAGGGGCTAACTTGGGAGTACTTGTTGATCTCAAAGAGGAAGAACTAAATAAGGTCAAGGAGGGCCTCAAGTTGTTGTCAAAGATGTTTTACCAAGTTAAGATATTCGAGAACTACATGGACTACACTCACATGTCTCCCTGCCCTAAATCAAGATTGTCGAAAAAATTTAAGATGTCAGCCATTGAGAAGTTTGGGGGCAACGACTCCCCAATTGTTCACCTTCATAACTTTAACCAAGACATGACTCTCCTTGGTGCCTCTGAAGAGATAATGGCTTAAATATTCCAGCAAAATTTAAAGGACAGTGCCTTTTGTTGGTTTCTATCCCTCTAGGAATGCAGAATCCGTAGTTGGGAGGATGTTGCCCGAGAATTCATGTAATTGTATAAATACAACAAAAAACTAGAGGTTACACACCGTGATTTAGAACTTCTCAAGTAAAACCTTGGAAAAACTTCCAGCAACTTCATAGCAAGGTAGAGGGTGAAAGCTGCCACCATGATCAACTATCCCTCTGAAGAAGAACAAGTCAGCATAGTGAAGAAGAATTTCCTACCCCAAATAAGAGCAACACTGGGAGGACAGTATTACCCACACTTTCGAGCTCTCCGGGAAGCGAGTGTGGAGATTAAAGAAGGTATTACCAATAGAGAAACTGAGCCAAAGAAAGTGATCGGACATTTCACTCCCAGAAAGTATGAGAAGCTAGATAATACTATAGTTTTCATCATCAATAATATCTCCCAGCTTGCTACCTCTTGGGCACTAGAAAGCCTCCCTAATCCCGCCAGAAAATAATACATTGAGCTCCATGCTCCCCTCTCTAAAGGCTACTAAGCCTTGCTAAGCCGAAATCTTATAAGACCTCTGGACCCTCGTCCATTACCAAACCCACTTCCTAAAAACATCAAAATTGATGCCCACTATGACTTCTACTAGTCTGCCGGCCACACTACTCTTCAATGCTTCCATCTCCAAAATGTAATCCAGTGTCTAATTGACCGGGGTATCATCGTCGTACCAACTAATCTTAAACCAAATGCCATTTACAATCCACTTCCAACCCATACCAATCCCATCATCCTAGAAAATAACCCAGAATTTGACCCATCTACCCAAATTGTTCCTAGTAAAGCACCTAACATACACACATTCACCCAAATCACTCAAAGTTTTCTCGTATTTTCTCCTACACCCTTCTTGCTTCGCCGATCGGGCTCTGTCACTCCTCGCGAGGGCTTGCATTGACTTTCTTACTCAGTCCAAAGGAAGAGATATGGAGTTACCGGATGTTTTGAACCAACTTCTGGATTTTGGGTTGAAATTACCCTCTGAAATGACCATCGACTGTCAGAAGTTCAGCATTATGTTCATGGAAGCCCAAAAATGGGCTCGAGAGTAAGATAATTGGGTGGTACCCATTGATGAAATCAGTTTGGATGATGTAGTGCAGATTACGGAAGACATCTTCCAATATACCGATAAAATCTATAATGTTTTTTATCTACTCACCTCTTTGAAGCTTCACGGGTGGTTGGTCCCTTCGATCTCGCACCTCCCCGTTGAGTGGGAGGATTTGTATGAAAAAACCATTGAGGTTGTGGAATGCATCGACTTCTCTTGTCAAGAAGACATCATCACCACCGGATTGGGGGAGATGAATTCGATGACTCGGATGATGAACAGAGTTAGGAAAATATTTGTCCATTATTCAGCATGTGCGGAATGATATCTTTCGAAGACTTATTAAGGGAAATCAGGAAAATAGCCCTACAGATAGAAATCGATGAAGAAATGAGTCTCTTGTTCTTCCCTAACTCTGTAAACCATATGAACATATCAGGGAGACATTACTAAGATCTGAATCCTCTGCCATTAAGAATAGATAAGGGAAAGGGAGTTACTGAGATACTCCCCATGCCAGAAATGACCATCGAGGAAAATAAGATCTTAGAATAACTCAAGAAGACTCAAGCTAATATTGCCCTATGGGGGCATTTCAAATCCTCCCAATTACACCAAAATGCTTTGATAAAATTGCACACCGATCCCACAGTCCCTCCTTACATCATTCCAAAAGAAGTCGTAAACCTGGTTGGTTCCTTGATCACCACTAAACTCCTTTACTTATTTGAAGAAGAGATTCTGAAGATTGACCCAGATCACAACTATGCCCTCAACATCTCCGTTGAAGTGATGGGGAAGACAGTCCCGCTCTCACTCATCGATAATGGATCCACCCTTAGTATATCCCCATCAAGAACCTTGAATTGCTTGGGGTTGAAAGTAAGTGACCTAACTCCTACTTCCACCGTAGTGCATGCCTATGATAATACTCACCGAAAGGTGATGGGATCCATAACACTCATGATTGGGGATGGACCTATCAATCTCGTTACTAAGTTTTAAGTTATTGACATACTCAAATGCTTCAATCTGCTACTTGGTCGATTGTGTCTTCATAGTATTCGAGGAGTATCCTCCTCCTTTTAATAAAAGTTAAAATTTTTCACGAAGAGGCAAGTTATTACCATTATGGGAGATGACGATAGCAGTGAAAATTCTAGCACCAGTAATACGGTACTAGAAATACAATATGGGATGAATTATATGCTTCTTTTCAGCTTCAGGGTCTATTCACTTCCCTTTTCGATAAGGGTGATTTCGAAGATTTAGTCTCTCTAGAGCACAACCTTCACGGTAATGTCAACGTGATACATATGTTAAAAAATATGTACTTTATGTCCGAACAGAGGCTGGGGCGATGTCAACAAGGGATATTCGAGACCATAGTCCTAAAAAAGGCCTTTCCTCCACGTGGCCTGGGTTATCAGCCTTCATTGGAAGAACTTAAAATTCTCTGCCAACTACGATTGAAGAGAAATATAGAAGATTTTAGAACTGTTTTGAGGGATTCTCTGAATGGGAGAATCCTCAAAAAGGGTGAAAATTTCCCCTTTTATGGTTTTCCTGAACCATGGTATGATCATGTTGATAAGAAGATGAAGCCAAATATGGAAATCTTCTTTCAAGATAACTACTTCTAGTCCGAAGATTGCCAGCATCAAGTGCAACCTCTCACTCAAAAAGTCGTAGCCATTATCAAAGTCTCCGAGGAAATTGATTCCAAAGACTGATTCAATCTACAGTCACTGGGGATGACACTCTCCATGATCCATTTAGGAACTTCATAGTCAGACCCGTTCACTCTGATCAAGGTTGTTGATGCACCGCTCCTTAATTGGAACGCTGTACCCATTTTGCCTGTTGAGATACAACTCAACCCAGCTATTTACACTATCTCTCCATCTATTATTGTTCCTCCCATCTATTATTGTTCCTCTTTTCTCTGATAAAAATGAAATAAATACCTCTTTTGATGAGCTTCTCAACGCTTTTTTTCTCAAAAATGAAATAAATGAAGATTTTGAGCATCTTGTTGTGTGTTACATTAATTGTCTTGATTCTAATCAAACTCTTAATGATGATGATTTTGCAAATGAATAATTCTTAATCGATCTTAATAAGGTTAATAGCAGACAATATAATCACGTTCAAATTAATAAGAATGAAACTGTTATTATTAATCTTGGTTCTATTAGCTAATAACGCGAGATTAGGATAGGGTTCACCCTTAATGAGCATGAGCGCGCATAATTCGAAGAGTTTATGTAGGAATTTATGGACGTCTTCGCATGGTCCTACGATGACATGATTGATATCAATCTGAAAATAGCTCAGCACGAGATCTTTACTCTCACTGAATGCAAATCGATGAAACAAAAACTGCAAAAGCTACGTATCGAATGGTCACTCAAGGTCAAGGAAGTGGTAATCAAGAAGTTGAACATTAGATTCATTCGTGTGATAGAGTATCTTACATGGCTTGCCAACATTGTAACTATACTGAAATCAGGAGGGAAAGTTCACATGTGCATCGACTACCGAGATTTGAACAAGGCATCTACGAAGGACGATTACCCACTGTGCAATATCGATATAATTAAAGACAACACAGCCAGTCATGCTCTCAAGTCATTCATCGATGGTTTCATTAGATACAATCAGATCAAGATGCACTTGAATTATCAACAAAAAATCACCATCATCACCCCTTAGGGAATTTTCTATTTCACGGTTATGCCATCCAGGCTTAAAAATGTGGGGGAAACCTACCAAAGGGCTACCACAACCATCTTGTATGATCTGATACATAAGAAGGTTAAAGTCTATGTTGACGAAATGATTATCAAGTCTAAGACTCAGGAAGGTCACGTTCCTGCCCTCCGAAAGTTCTTCGAACAGCTGCGGCAATACCAGATCTGGTTCAACCCATAAAAATTATAGTATATCTGTCGTTGATGCCAAAGACATAAGTATCCCCAGACTTCCTTCTCCCCAAATGGAGAAGGATGTTCAGGGATACTTAGGAAAATTATAATATATCTGCCAATCCATCATCCAGTTAACTTCTATTTGTGAACCTATCTTCAAACTCCTCCGAAAGGATTCTACCAAAATCTAAAATGAGGCCTCTCAAGAAGCCTTCGATAGAATCAAGCTATACCTTAATCAACCTCCGGTACTCATGCCACCAAAGCTTGGTCTCTCTTTAATCCTATAATTGATCATAACATATACCGCAATAGGGGCTTTTCTAGCCCAATACATTGAAAAAAATCGCGAAGAAAGTGCCATGTACTATGCCAGTCGAAAGTTTGTCAGGTAAGAAGACAACTAGACTACCATAGAGAAAGAATGTGTTGCCCTATTTTGGTCACTAAAAAATTATGACACTACATGATCACTTTTCCCATCAGACTTGTGTCCCGAATGGATCCCATCAAATACTTGCTTGAGAAACCTTCCTTGTCTAGTTGAATGGCCTGATGGTTAATGCTGCTATTCGAGTTTGATATCATGTATGTTACGCAGAAATCCACGAAAGGGAGAGACATCTTCGATTACCTTTCTGACTACCCTATTAAAGAAGTTGATGTTAGGGTCTCTAATCTCCCAGGCAAAGATATTCTCTACACCTCTCAGGATAACCTTCGATGGAAAATATTCTTTGACGGTGCTGCAAATAAGAAGGGATACGATAGTGGGATACTCCTGATCACCCCTAATGACTCTCACACTCCCATTGCCACCAAGTTTGATTTTTCCTGCACCAACGATATGTTTGAATAAAGGCATGCACTATAGGCCTCAAATTCCCCCTCGACATTGGTATAAAAAACCTAGATGTCTACGGGGATTGCTCCCTCATCATTGGTCAATTTCTTAAAAGATGGAAAGTCAAGGACGAGAAGCTCTTACCCTTCGATGCCTACCTAGAAGAGTTGGCCTCCCAGTTCCGCGATATCACTTTCCACTACTTTCCCTGCACAAAGGAAATTTTAGAAGATGTCCTTGCTACCTTAGCCTCTATGATCGACATACCCAAGGGAATAACAATGGACCCCTCCATGGTCCAAAAATAAGCTTTGCCAACCCACTACTACCATATTGATCTCGTCATGGAGGAATTTTCCAATATGGACGAGTGCTGGTACTATGACATTTCACGCCTCCTCAAGCATGGTAGGTATCCCTAAGATGGCAACAAGAAATACAGTGCGACCCTTCGCAAACTGGTCATGCATTACATCATCTGAGACAAAGAACTGTTCAAGAGAAACTTTGATGGAACCCATTTGCACTACATCACAGGGGATGACATTAAAGAAATAATGCAGAAGATCCAAAATGGGGAATGAGGACCCCACATATATGGTCATATGCTTACCAAGAAGATTATTTGTCAAGGATATTATTGTACCACTATGGTTCAAGATTGGACCGCCGACGTTCGGAGATGCCTAAAATGCCAGTAGTTTGACAATCTCCAGCGCTTGCCTCGTCGGGAATTGTACAACATGACTTATCCCTTGCCGTTCTCTCCCTGGGGCATTGACATCCTAGAGAAAGTCACCCCCAAAGCTTCTAGTTGGCATAAGTTTATCTTTGTTTCCATTGATTACTTCACCAAGTGGGTTGAAGCCGAGTCATACGTAGTAATGAATGCCAAGAAGGTAGCTAAGTTTATCCGAAAGAACATCATATGTCGATACGGAGTCCCTCGTGTGCTAGTATTAAACAATGGGTTACATTTCGAAGCCAAGGTCACGAAACTGGTCGATGATATAAGATTTAGTGACACAAATATTCTCCTTACTGAACTCAAACGAACGGAGTAGTTGAAGACTCCAATAAAAACCTCAAAGCCATCATCAGTAAAATGATTGGAAGTTGTCGAGATAGGGCCTAGTAGATCCCTTACATCCTCTGAGGCTACCTCACTTTAGTCAGCACATCTTCTGTGGCCACCCCTTACTCTTTAGTATACAACATGGAAGCAGTCTTACCCATTGAGTTGGAAATACCTTCACTACGCGTTATACTTGAAAGCAAAGTCAATGAGCAAGATTGGTATCAGAGCCGCCTTGATGAGTTGTCACTCTTGGATGAAAAGGGATTGAAAGCTATATACCACATATAAGGATACCATCGCCAGATAGCGCGATCATTTAAAAGAAGAGTCAAGGACCTCTGTGTTCGATAAGGATACTTTAAAGAAATCAAGAACCCGTCTGGGACCCTGAGAAAAATTCAAGCCAAACTGGAGTGTCCCTTACATCGTGAAGAAGATCATGTCAGATGGCGCCTCTATGCTCACTGACCTTGACGGAGAAGAGATGACACGTCTAGTCAACCTGGACCGTCTAAAATAATTCCACCCTTAGTTCAAAATCTCAGTGCACTATGACCCCTTTCATCTCCCTTCTATCCAGAAATACGTGGGGCCTAATCCTCTAAAACCTTTTTGCTTTCAAAAATAAACTCAGAAGATTTTCAAAACTCCTAGAGGTATGTAGGAAATATAAAGCTTTCTATGGGCACGGTCCCTTTCTTTTTCACAAAATGCTATTCTTTTCTTACCTCTGAAAATGACAGTTCATTTTGTTATTTACATGAACAAAAGGAATATGTATGACTTAGTGATTGGAATAGATAATTCAAATATAAAACTCATTAAGAGGCACAACAATAAGATCAAAATTCTTTTTTATTCCATAATGGGAGAATTCAGTATAGTTACATGAAATATAGTGTGGGGAGTCAAAACAACCACCCCCCGCTAACCAAACTGCCCCTAAAACAAGCCTAACCAAACCTTCCCAAAATTATTCCAATAACCAAAAACATACAAACACATCCTAGTCACAAAATCTTCACAATAAATGAACTCTAGCTTCACAAAGACCATATCCACAGCTGCCGGAAGACCCAACCCCATCATCATCTTCTCCTTCAGGCCCCTAAACTTCCCCTGCCTGATTGGTATATCGAAATCAATCTATAGAACTATATGCCCTGACTAGCCTGGAGAAAACCATTACTCCTCCTCCATAGTATCAAGAGGACAAACCATATCTATTCGGTATCCTATGATAAGATATTTACCCCCATCCGCTTCCACATCCATTTAAGATAATCTCCAAACACATGCCAGACCCTGCCTACGGATATTGGTTGACAGTCGATGATTCTCCCATGGAGAACCTAACCTAATGTGCATGGATTCAGTTTAGTCTTCCACGGGAAAGAAGTCTAGTGACCGAGGAGGCACTATCTTCTCCCATCCGACTTCATAGGAACCGCAAGGGGAAAGAGAATGATGTCTGCCAAAGTCCAACTAACCAAACATACTAATATTCTCCCATTTCCAAAATGGGTTGCAATTATCCCCACCATGGCACTGACCAGTGCAGACATCGAGCTCCAGTTTACCCACTTCTATGTGGATGGGGCAAAGCTGATGAAATATCGAGTAAGGAAATTCAGCACATCTGTCAAGGGATATTCAGGGGGTACCTCCAAACGAAATCTCTTAGCCATATAAACAACATAATTAGGCTCCCTCTCAGAAAATCAGAGCGGCGTTCCCGCCAAGCATCTAGACCGTTTAAGGTCTCCACCAGTATCACCGCCGCAAGATTGCAAAAATAGGACATATACGAATGTAAATTAATTGAGGGTCCACCATTAGGTCCCCGGTCACTAATAAAAGCCTATAAGTTAGGCCCAGGGCAATAACTCCAGCATAACTTTTATCATTGAAATCCCTCAAACGCATAGAGTACAAGACAGCTGGAAGAGAGATCATTACCCCAGTGAGCAACAACCGAGCGGTCAAAGGTGAAATGTGGATAAATTATGCTAACAGTTCCTGAGAAGATCGAGAGAATTAGGGCATAGCCTCCGCCACACTAGTATTAATCCCCAACATGGCTGAAAACTCCTCATAGGTCAGACAGACCTTGTCCAAGTCAAAGCGGAAAACGTGATCCTCAAGATATAAAAATTACGCTACAGCCACCAACATGTTCCAATCAATAGACGGGTTGCACCACAAGGATACTCGACACAAATTAAAGGCTTTGTAATACGTTATAAAGACACGTAGCTTCCAGGCTCTCGAGATTTGAAGAAAATACTGCACTCATTGGAAGGGCCATTTAGGGAAACAATAAGGCAGAAAGCAAGAAATAAGAAAAAAGATAAAAATGTGAATGGGTGAAAAACTACACCCCCTTTACCCCCCCCCCCCCCCCACCCCCATCCCACCCTTTTATACACAAATACCTTAGCTAAAGACGAGAAACCTAAAGGATCTGAAATAAAGACTACCCTAGCAAGTACTTTAAGCTGCAAGAAAGTATAATCAAAGCCTCGTGGTGATTTAACTGGACTCACCTGCTGATAGGCGGGACAATGGGTATGCCGATGGGCAACCCCCTTATTTTAGAAAATTCTATCTTTCCTTTTTATCAAAATCAAATACTCAAAAAAATAAATCCTGTGGCAAGACCCTCGGGTTATTTCCTCTAAACTTATACATTTTTATCCATTATTTTTATCATAAGTATTTTCTTCGAATTTTTTTAATCTCTTTTCTAAATAGACATCGTATCATAGTCTCAACAGAAAATTAAAAGGTCCATGTAGAATAAGTCATTAAAACAAGAATAAATAATAAAATCTGATTCATATATATTTCCACTTGCACAATTACAAGCAATAAAATCAAAAGCAATGGGACTCAGCCCGAACCTAATCCCTCAATCTCACTCTCTTTCTAAACCCTCAATCCCTTCGGCGGACGCGCTTCCCCAGGTAACGAGCTATAGAACCTCCACTCCTTGAGCCCGATTCCTCCTCTGAGGTAGCAGATGGACACTACAACAAAAAATATCATTTATGTCAGTTAAAAACTTTCATAACAAGTGGTGACATAAATGTTCGTAAAATTGCGATAAAAGAATTCTCATATATGTCATTTTTTCAAAAACTCACATAAAATCTGCATCATAAAAAATCTATTTATCACACTTTTTAGAAAAAATGTGATAAACAAATGCATAGTTATCACAATTTTAACCAATTTATGTGAGTTCTTTCACAACTAACATAATTGTTTAAATGTAAAAAAAAATCCATAAATAAAAACTCATAATATCACCACATTTACTGCAAATATTTTCAAAATCAACACATTTAACGCAAATCTTTTTTATTTCAAATAGAAAATATTAATAGACAAACTCATAATATCACCAACTTTCTACATCAAAATATCCACAACCAAAAAGTTGTGATGTTTTTATTACAAAATATATATCAAGCTAGATCATAATATCTTAAGACTAAATATTTTTCGCAACCCCAAAATTACTCGAGTAACAAATCTTAAGTACGACAAAAGCTGTTGATGCAATGAAAAATTCATTCCACTAACGTTGCTCTTGATAACTATCTCTGGAGCAGAATAACTAACTTCACAACAAATATAAAAATGGGCAAAACACAATCAAATATAGTTAACAAAATTTTCATCAAAACACAACCAAATATACAGTTAGAAATTTTCAACATAGCACATGTTAATCTCAGTACTTGTAAAAGGAAATTTCATGATGTTTATTAGAAGTTGCGTACGCTAATTTATAATGACAATAAATAATGCATATAAAAAAAAGTTGCAAGTGGAATTTACTCATGTAGTGATATATAATATATCTTGTTCGGTGTGTATCGAATTCAATGAATCCAACCAATAATCAGTTATTGTGGAAAGATCAAAGACAATCAACATCAATGGGACATATAAACAAATTTTATTATGATTACATACTAATTAACAAAACAAACATGTGTTTATTCTGACAAAAATAATTTATGCGACTAAAAACTAAATAAAGAAAAAGACTGGTTCACCCAACCTAACAAAGTAAATATCCAAATTCTATACATTTTAAAAAATTTCGGCAAAGTCTCCTCTGTTTTTTCATGAAACCAACATGTTCAGTTTATCAGTAATATAGACAATAACTCTAAAAAAGAAGAAAAATTCAGTATTCAATCACCAGACTCATGTCCAAGCATAAAATTTGAAAATACAACAACTTCAAATCACCGACCCGCATGATCAAGTAAAGTCTAAATAAAAAATGACCCATTCACAAATTTAACAAGATACTTTTACACTTATCTTTAGTTCATTAGACTTGTTAGTACCAGTTGTTGTCATTGAGTACTCTTTAATTTGAGAAGAAGATACATTGATATCTTCCCCATCTGTAGGACCATCAAGCAATAAAACTAATGATATAGCTTGAGCAGCAACAAAATGCTTAGCACTCTCTCTTTAATGAGATCGTGGAGCTCTATGTCCAGTGCTAAGAGAAAAGCATATTCTTTTAGAAGGCACAGATGGAATGAAGATGTTTGCGATTTGCAATGTAGATATATGCAAGAACACTATTATATTAAGAAGAAAAAAATCACAAAACTAAAGTTGGGTTACAATAAAATACTCATGATAAAACAATTTTATTGTAATTCAACTTTTCTTTCGTCGAACAACACGGTTATATTAAGAAGAATAGAAAATTCACAAAACTAAAGCCGTATTTGATTCAAGGTGAAATAATTTTCACTTATTTAAAGTTTTTTATTCATTTAAAGATACAACTAATTCTAAACACTATAAAAGAGGGAAATTTGGGCAAAGGTAGTGTGTTCAAATGCAACGTCGAAGGACAATCTCCTGATCGAGGAAAATTCTATTATGCAAAATAAGAGGTCATGCAAAACGACTACAAGCGTTCCATGACCAATTTTATATGAAGATCATGGGGCATTAATGGAGGATTATGATACCTGTCTTTAAGGTGCTACCATTTGCAACTAAATACTTTGAAAAAACTTGAAATGGTAAAATGAATTTATGTAATTTGTTTTGAAGTATAGGAATGAAGTACAATGGTAGACCATTAAAATTAAAAATGAGTTAAAATTGTATAACTTGGTATTGAATATCAGAGTATTGAATATGCTGCACGTCTAGTGAAAGTGGACTGTAACCACTCTGGGACATGGTTCTATTTTGGGGTCTGATTATCGAACCAGCAGAGGCAAAATTGGCACCATGGCTAAAATTTGAACCAATTGAGTCCAGAAATGCACCCACATAAGGTCATTCTAAGAGGTAAGGTAATTCTAAGCTTTGTGATATGAAATAAATGATGAGATGACCATTAGAATAACATCCGATAGGGGTAAGAAAGAATGTTTGTCCGTTAGGCAAAGGATCTTACCCAAAAGTTGTTGAGATACCATCAATGTCGGAATTTGAGTCACCAAAGTTGAACACGCTTGGGGAATTGCACCTGTTTGAACATGTGATTGAGATCTGTAAGAATGTGAGTGTAACTAAAAGGAAATATATATGAAGTCTTATGTTGTAAGATTCCATAAATGAATGACTTACTTTGAGACAAAAGTGTTGGGAAAAAGAATGAGGGGATGGTCGTATATCGACTAACAAACCAACTACATTGTAAAATGTTTAGTGTAAGTATGAAGCACTAAATTAATAGTCATGTATAATGCATTAGTATTATCAATTAAGAGCACAAATGGTGGATACAAAACAACTTGATCAATATAATAAATGGAAGTCGTTGAAACTAAAATCAAATAAAAAAATCAATTGCAAACATTGTGATTTTTCCATGTAAGGAATGTTGGTGTAGATGAAAAAGTTAAACTCCTCAAGGAAAAAATGTAAAGTGAAACAGTTGTGTCATATCGTACTAATTTCACAATATGACCTAGTAATAGCAAATTACCATGAAACAAGTAAAATCTTTTTGGCTTTTGTTAGACCAAAAAAAGTTGAACACAACAAGAATGAATATAATATTATCATTTAACGAGTGGACTTTAAATATATTTTGGGTCGTAATGGGTTGACCTGCATAACGCATCAAAACAATAGACAATACATATTTTTGGGTCATAATGCAGTGAAACAGTAGATAATACATATTTTTATAGTATTTCGGGTCATAATTCATCAAAAAAGTAGACGATGCATATTTTCCATGTACTTGACAAGAGATTCTCAAATTCTGATGGATGTCCTCAAAATACTTGAAATCAAATTAAAATTATCAGTGATTGTTGATTCTCAAAACTATTCTAAATCTCCCCTCTACATACAAACCTAGATGCAACTATTCATCATAGTCCCCTTTTAAAAATAAATCACATGAAAATAAACAAATTCTATAATTAATTAATACAAACAACGGTGGAGATATGGTTAGTATACAAATATGGATGAAAACATGAACTATTTGAATGAATAGTAAAAGGATATTGAAGATGTCATAAGAGGACATAATGTCAAATTCACATGACATTGAACCAACCAAATTCATTTAACGGATTATTTAAAAGGATAAAATTATCTTTTTATTACGTTGAGAAAAGAGGTTATAGGCATCCGCGACTTTAGAAATGGTGGCAATGGCTTGTATGATCAAAATCGTTACCATTTTAATGTTTAGTGGTGACTGATATGGATGAAGGGTGTTGCCCCAGATAATGGCACAGGTAAATAATGTTTATATAAGGGTTAGGTTTCGACCAACTACTTGATTATAAATATATGGATGAGGGGAAGATGAAACCCGTGTAGATAGAAGTACATGGGCACTTGAATTTAATTTATATTTTTAATGAAGAACAATAAATGAACTTTCTTTTTCACTTCACCACAAAACACTAACAACAACTAACATGTGAAATGATTTTCACGTATGCCTCCAATGCCATTACGAGTGGCGAAGCCAGTAATTCAAGTTAAGGGGGGCCAATAAACATTATACTAGGAAAATTTGTAAAGAAAATGACTAGACTATATATTATAAAAAATTTAAGAGGTGATCTTCAAAACTTCTAAAATGTTAAGGGGGGAAATGCCCCCCTCCAAAAAAGGCTAGCTTTGTCTCTGGCCATTAATTTCCCCTTTTTATTAATATATGCAAAATCATACCCCAAAATGAGGGATACACTTTATTTCTCACCCTCTCCTTTAAATTTCCTTCGAACAACATACTTAAACGAATAGAAATAAAATTACAACTCTATATTAATCAATAAAAATAAATCAGAAAGTATTTAATTTAAAATATATAAATCTCCTGAATATTAAAATCAACAACTTAAATATTTGGAATCGATTCAGTCAGTAACAATTCAAAACTAAGTCAAACAGGGGAGATAAATCAGTACTCTCGTTGGACTGCACAACATACCTACACCTTAAACATGGTGCATAAGAACACATCCATATGTAAAAATTATGGCTTTGATTTTTTAAGTGAATGCACATATTAAACCAAACAGACTTACTTTATAATAATCCGCAAGTAAGTATTAATAAGAAGGATCAAACCTTATGAGAACTAATAATAAACTCACTTTACAGACGAAGTATTTAAATTGAAAGATCTAGTAACAAGTACAACTATATGTGTTTGGATCTATACAAAACACTTTTCAAATTTAATAGGTGATATGATAAAATAGAGAGAGAGAGAGAGAGAGAGAGAGAGAGAGAGAGAGAGAGAGAGAGAGAGAGAACATCCGACAATGATGATGATGTGTTTCCTGTGAAAAAAATGACAAAATTATGATGCGGTTGCAAATTCAATTAATGGCAGCCACAAGAGTCAATGGAGAAGACATGTTGCAAATTCTGCATGAAAAACAAGATCAAAAGTATATAGAAACTGGAATCATTAAACACATGCTGAAATTAACAACTTAATAAAAGACCCGGTCCCTCCATTGAGAACGGAGGCCACATTAGACAAGACCTATAACGGGATCACAATCACTAACACCTTCTTCTCCTTTTCTTGTAGAAAAGGTTACAAAAATGGCCATCCAGTCCCAATGAGGATGATAACAGTGAACAAAAATATAACCTTAATAACAGTGTATTCGTAGGTTGGTCTAGAATTACTCTACATGAATAAACTAGTTTATTTATTAAGTAAATTCCATCAAATATATTTTAAAATGCGCATAGTAGATATTTCAGTATGTGAAGAATGTACTAATTTGGTATGTTTAGAATGTACTTGTAATGACCCCACTTTTATGTGCTCATATGTATATAGTTTGTTTTTACACTCATGTGTTACTTACTATCTTATAAATATTGTATTATTAAATATGTGATGTTATTGGCTATCAATATAACAAACCCCATTTTTAAATATGAAGAATCAATCGTAAATAGGATGAAGTCGAAGTCTTATGACATATCTTAAGGTATATAATAAGTTTTGGGGTAGAAAATATAATTTTATGAAACTTTAGGGACAAAAATAAAAATATAAAAAGGGACATTTTGTAAATAAAATATTTTCAAGGACCTCTAAGAAATATTGAAAATATATAGTGTGAAATTACCAAAATACCCTTCATGTGTGAAATGACCCTTATACCCTTATCATCTTTCCACCACGTGCTGGTCACCTCCACCTTACACATGTCATCTTCAGAGAGAAAGCTAAAACACTTGTCATCATTTGGTGATGTTAGACTGCAAGACCACCCCGGAATGCGACACCCAAACGATGACTTGCCACCGTAATGCTTGATCACCTAGACACATGTCAACACCGTAAGACTTTTGGAAACCTATAAATAGGGCCTTAGGGTTCATTTGAAACTCACACCAATTCCTTGAGAATTATAGTAAGAAAGAGTGATAAAATTTTGGGAAATATCTTAAGAAGGGGTTCTATAATTTCGAAGAAAGAATTCATTTCATAGGTATGATTTTATTTAAATGTTATAATTCATTTTTGTAGTTTTAATTTCATATTTTATAGCTTTACTTAGTAGTTATGCTGGTAAAATACACTAAAGACTTTACTAATCAAAACTTAAAATTTGGAAACAATCTAAATTGATTTTATTTTCAAAATATGTCAACTTGTTTGAAAAATATATATACTCTTTTTAAAATGATTTTTATAAGCAATTGCTCGTATTATGGAATCTCATTTAAGTAATTCCAAAGTCAGTCCCGGTGAAATTCTGTCTAGTTGAGATGGTATTTAAGTGGTGCCCCTTTGACCCTCCATCTCTACTGGGAATAAATCCGGAAATGTTCTGTCTAGATGAGATGGTATTTAAGTGGTGCCCCTGTGACCCTCCATCTCTACTGGGAACCGAATGATTAGGAAGAACTATGAATTGAAATTCTTTAAATGCGATGAATGAATATTAAAAATCAAGAAAATGGTTTTAGTAACCTTTTTCAGCAAGATATTTTAGGATTAAAACACAATATTTAGAATTGGGCTTTATTTAGAATACATAATTAAACCTTTATTGTATTTATTAGATTAACGTGTGATCCAAGACTCAATATCTATATTTTCGAGCCTCTATTTTAGGTGAGTACTCTGACATTCCTTGTGTATTTTGATTATATGATATTGTGCAAACAATATATATTTTGTGAACTGCTTTTATTCTCAAAATTCATGTGATACCGATGATTGATTCATTTGTAATATGTTTGTATTTGTCCATATAAACATACCGATTAAAATGATTATTGAAGGGACCTCTTTACTGACTGACCTTCCCAGCTGGGTTATCGCTGGTGTGCCCTAAATAAGGCGTTGTGACGAACTACTTCGATTGACCCTCAACTACCGGGGTATAATACGGTAGAAGAATACGGTATTAGAGTGTACTTGGCCATTAAAATGATATGATTGAAAGAAAAAGATATCACATTTGAATTATTGCATTCTTTTTATTCTGAGCTATCCAATTGTGATATATATACTATCATTTCAAAATATATATCGATATACTGCAAGTTCATATCCATATATGTATATGCCTTCTCTTTTGACTTGAATAGGTATCTATATTCTGAACACCTTGGAATGTCGGGAGATTAAATCTTATTCAGCTTTTAGCTGACGTTGTATAAATAACGATTTTTCAGGAAATAATTAGACGGGAGGATGGAGTGTAGAAGGACTATGTTGAAGATCTAGCTTAAGGAGATCTTTTGTTATAATTTTAAATATAACGTTTGTTTTTAGGAGATAGAGCATGTTTGGCTCTTTAGTAATAAGTTTTTAAATTTGGCATAAGTTGTAATCCGTTCATACTTTAATATATACAATTCCCTTTTAGAAAGCTCTGATGACGTAATTCCATTTTTTCAATAGTTTACGATTCATGACCATGTGAATGTATTTCCGTTGCATTTATTTTAAGAAATATTTTAAGTCCATAACATTGAATGCCTTGGTGGCATGTCAAGACACTCATTCCCTACTACTATTGGGTTGGGGTCGTGACAGAGGTGGTATCAGAGCATAGGTTATGAACCCGTAGACTACTGAACGTAGGTTTTGAACGTTATAGATTTCGTGTTTCAATCCTTAGGAGATAGTATTAAATATTTGATTTATGTGATAACCCTCCCTATGTGTTATATTATTTATAACTGGTATTTTAGTTTTCAATCTTGATATAGTATAGTGGATCTTACGTTTTTCCATAACTGTAGAAAATGACCAAGAGAAGATCATCTATGGGAACTAGTGATTCGAGTATTGAAGGACTGGAAGGTGCATACAAGGCGATCGAAAGTCTAGCAAAGATTGTGGAGCATCAAGTAAATAATGGAGTACCAAGGAATCCTGAACTAAGTAAATGTACTATTGAACAGTTCAAGAAGTTGATTCCTCCATCTTTTAAAGGTACTCCTAACCCCACTGAAGCAGAAAGTTGAGTGATGCAAATAGAAAAGATACTCGATGTTCTTAAGTGTACTGATGAACAAAGAGTATCATTTGGAACGTTTATGTTTGAAGGTGAAGCGGAACATTGGTGGAGAATGACTAAGAGAATATACGAGGAAAGGAATAATCCCATAGGTTGGAATGATTTCCTAGTGATATTCTATGAGAAATACTTTCTTGAAATGGTACAAGACCAAAAAGCAGCCGACTTCATGAGTTTAGTTCAAGGAAATATGACGGTTAGTCAATACGAGGCGAAGTTTACCGAGTTATCCCGTTTTGCACCTCATGTTGTGATAACCGATACTTTAAAGGCCAAGAAGTTTGAACGTGGGTTAAGGTTGAACATTCGTAGTCGAATTTCCATCCTGAAGTTGACATCATATACTGACGTGGTGACTAGAGCAACGATAGCTGAGAAGGACAGTGAAGAATATAATCAGATTAGAGAAGGGAAGAGGAAGTTTGGGGAACAAAGAGGAAGGAACCCCAATAATAAACCCTTTAGGACTATACCCAATACAGTGCGACCTTTTGTGAATAAACCCTTTAATGTTGATAGATGCCAACGATGTGGTAATATTCATAGAGGGCAACCATGTTACCTAGAAACAGGAAATTGCTTTGGGTGTGGCCAAAAGGGACATAAAATGAGAGATTGCCCTAACAAAGGGAAGGCGCCAACGAAGACTTTCAATAACAATAAAGATCATGGCAGACAATGTAGAATTTCTAATCTTTCTGATGCAAAGGCTTCTAATGCAGTAGTGTCAGGTATACTTTCTATATGTGCACAGCCTTTTCAAGTTTTAATAGATCCTGGTTCTACCCATTCATTTGTGTCTTTACGTTTCGTTAATCGCTTTCCTAATATTCCCGAACCCTTGAATCATAACATACACGTTTCTACTCCTTCTGGTGATTTATTGACGGGTACGTTAGTATATAAATCTTGCCCTATAGATGTCAGTAGTCATAAACTATTTGTCGATTTGATAGTTTTAGACATAAGAGATTTCGAAGTCATTTTGGGGATGGATTGGTTAGCATCATATCATGCTAATGTAGATTGTTTTGAGAAGATAGTTACTTTCCAAATTCCTAACCAACCAAAATTCAGTTTTGAAGGAACCGGCGTCCTATCTCCCATGTGTATTGTCTCTGTAATGCAAGCCTATAGTTTTCTTAAGAAAGGATGTCAAGGGTTTCTTGCAAGTGTTATTGATTTGAAAATGAAGGATCCTAGTTTAGAAGAGATCCCTATAGCAAAACATTTTCCAGATGTTTTTTCGGATGATTTACCCAGTCTACCTCCTAGTAGAGAAATAGAGTTTACGATTGACCTTCTTCCTGGAGCCATACCAATCTCAAAATCACCTTATCGCATGGAACCTTTAGAATTAAGGGAATTAAAAGTTCAATTACAAGATCTATTAGACAAGGGTTTTATTAGACCAAGTATATCCCCTTGGGGTGCTCCGGTGTTATTTGTTAAAAAGAAGGATGGGACGATGAGGTTATGTATAGATTATCGTGAACTGAACAAGGTAACCATTAAGAATAAATACCCCTTACCTCGTATAAATGATTTGTTTGACCAACTACAAGGTGCGCAAGTATTTTCTAAGATTGACCTTAGGTCAGGATATCACCAATTGAAGATTAAGGAAGATGATATTCCGAAATCAGCTTTTCGTACTAGATATGGTCACTATGAATTTCTTGTGATGCCATTTGGACTTACTAATGCACCAGTCGTTTTTATGGATATGATGAATAGAGTGTTTAGGAAATATTTGGATCAATGTGTGGTTTTTTTCATTGATGACATCCTTATTTATTCCAAGAGTATTGAAGAACACGAGAAGTATTTAGAGATAGTATTACAAATCCTTAGGAAGGAGAAATTATATGCAAAATTAAAGAAGTGTGAGTTTTGGTTGCCTAGCGTTTCTTTTCTAGGACATGTCATTTCCAAAGAGGGACTGTCGGTTGACCCTCAAAAGATCGAGGCTATACTAGATTGGCCTAGACCAACTAATGTAACAGAGATTCGTAGTTTCCTTGGATTAACAGGTTATTATCGAAGATTTGTTGAAGGATTTTCTAGCATTGCCAAACCTCTATCTAGGTTAACACAAAAGAAGGTAAAATATGAATGGTCTGAGGAAGTTGAGAATAGTTTCCAAGAACTTAAGAATCGATTAGTAACTGCCCCAATTTTGACTATTCCTTCAGGGACAGGAGGATTGGTGATTTACAGTGATGCTTCAAAAAATGGTTTGGGATGTGTGCTAATGAAAAATGGGAAAGTAATAGCTTATGCCTCGAGACAATTAAAACCACATGAACAGAATTATCCAACCCATAACTTAGAATTAGATGCTATAATTTTTGCTCTTAAGATTTGGAGACACTATTTATATGGTGAGACTTGTGAGATTTATACCGATCATAAGAGTTTGAAATATATATTTACTCAGAAAGAATTGAACATGAGACAAAGGAGGTGGTTAGAATTGATGAAGGATTATGATTTAAATATTCATTATCACCCAGGGAAAGCAAATGTAGTAGCAGATGCTTTAAGTAGGAAGTCTACAACAAATTTAGCATGTCTCATTACAAATCAGGAACTTTTGCTAGCGGATTTGAGAAGTATGTAAATAGATGTACGTATTCATAGCAAAGGAGGAATAATCGCAACCTTACAAGTACAACCCACGTTGATGGAAAGGATCAAAATTGCACAAGTAAATGACCCACAACTGAAGAAGATCAGAGAAGAGGTTATTGAAGGGAAGAGATTTGAATTTGCGATACGGGATGATATATTGAGGTTTGGAAATAGAGTGTGTGTTCCACGTGATGCCCAACTAAAGAGACAAATTTTGGAGGAAACTCATTTCTCGAGATTTACATTTCATCCTGGAAATACCAAGATGTATAGAGATCTTCGAGAAGTGTTTTGGTGGAATAATATGAAAAGGGAGATAGCAGAATTTGTATCTCACTGTTTGGTTTGTCAACAAGTAAAAGCTGAACATCAGAAACCATCAGGATTATTACAACCTCTACCTATCCTTGAATGGAAATGGGAACATATTACCATGGATTTTGTGACAGGTTTACCAAGGAGTTCAAATGGTAATGATTCTATTTGGGTAATTATTGATAGGTTAACTAAATCTGCTCATTTTCTTGCCATTAAAATTACCCATTCATTAGAAAAGTTATCCAAGTTATATGTGAGGGAAATTATTACGCTTCATGGAACCCCAATTTCAATTATTTCTGATCGTGACCCTAGATTCGTTTCTCGCTTTTGGAAAAGCCTACAAGCAGCCATGGGAACAAAATTGAATTTCAGCACTGCTTTTCATCCTCAAACAGATGGTCAATCTGAGAGAACCATTCAAACATTAGAGGATATGCTCAGGGCTTGTGTACTTGATTTGAAGGGGAATTGGGATGATCATTTACCATTAGTGGAGTTTGCCTATAATAATAGTCATCAAGCAACTATTCAAATGGCTCCATATGAAGCACTATATGGTAGAAGGTGTCGTTCTCCCGCATGTTGGGTAGAAGTTGGAGAAAGAAAATTATTGGGACCAGAATTGATTCAGATCACAACAGAGAAAGTGAAATTGATACAAGACCGACTTCGAATCGCTCAAAGCCGTCAAAAGAGTTATTTTGACAATCGACACCGATAGTTAGAATTTCAAAAAGGAGATTATGTGTTCTTACGAGTATCGCCTTCAAAGGGAGTAATACGATTCGGGAAGAAAGGGAAGTTGAGCCCAAGATACATAGGACCTTTTGAAATCCTTGAAAAGATAGGAGCTGTTGCGTATAGAATAGCCTTACCACCTGAACTCTCAAGTGTACATAATGTGTTTCACAAATCAATGGTAAAGAAATATGTCCCAGATGCAACACATATCTTAAGTCATAAACTGTAATACCCCGTAATTTTAAATGACTTTTAAAATGGGTTATATTTTAAATTAATGGATTAATTGAATTTTATTATTAATTAATTCATTCGGGTTTTATCCGGACTGTGGATATTAAAATGGATGATTCTGTATATTACTTAAAGATATTTAGGTAATATATGAATGTGATGTCATTGATATGACGGTATGATATAAATTCGGTAATTTATATTTTTAGTCAAACGCGGTATGGGACGTGTCGGGACTAGTTTATTAAATTAAAAAAGGAAATTTAGTTTCTATCGACCTTATAGTCATTTCGACTGCGTCGTTGCGTCCGGAAGGTTCGAAATAGTCAAAAAAGTCTTTTTGGATGTTAATGTTGAGTCTCGGGTCATTTGGAAATGAATAGACAACCCAAAAGGGCATTTTGGTTATTTTTACAAGGGGGATGAATAGTGATTTCGGGTTTTGTCTTATTATAAGTATTTGGAGATTAGTTGAATGTGGGTTCATTCATCTCTTCTACACAAAATTGAAAAGTCATCTTCCTAGAGAGAGTGAAAGGTTGCTTGGGAAGGGAAAAGCTTGCTTGGAAAGGAGGAGAACCAAAGGTCAAAGGTCACCACCACCATCACCACCTATGTTATTCAACTCCAAAGGATCAGATCTTCATTAGAGGCAAGTGTTTGATATTTGCAATTTAAGTTCGTATATTGTCCATGTTAGAATAATTATGAAAAGAGATGATTTTTCATGTTTGGAAGACATAATGGAGTTGTTTTATGGATTTCTAGAAACTGAAATGATATAGGAAGTAAACTCATGTTGTAGGATGATAATAATCCAATAAATATTCATCAATCTGTGGAAGAAATTCTGAAAATAATTTAGTGTTCTTGAAGAAAATATGTTGATAATTTTCTGGGAAAAAGAGGCAAAAACGAGTGGAATGAGAAGAGCCAATTTGGAATGTTTAGATCTTCTTTTTGAGTGCATTTGGATGAGATTTAAGAAAAACTCAAAACACATACCTGACTCAATTTTTCGTGTAGAATCCAAATCTGAAGTCGGATTGATGATTTGAATAATTTTTGGATCTGATTTTTCTGAGTATTTAAAATATGAGAATTCATGATGTTGTTTCTTTTTAATGTTGATTCTTATCCCAAACCTTTTGTGGATCTTTGGTAATTATTATTTGGATATTATGGGACTTAGAAAATATCAGTAAACTCTTGATAAGATTTGAATTAATTTGATTTGGATTCAAGTGATTAAAATGATGAAAATTATATTGAATGGAATTTCGGTTGCTAGATTCATTTGTTAAATTCCAAATGGGGATGTATGAGGATTAAAGATAGGACCAGTAGGGGTGATTTAATATAACACCTGGGTATACTTAAGTTTAAAAGAGGGTTTAATCCTAAGTGAAAGAAGGTGTGTTTATAAGAGATTTGGAACTATCGGTTTTAACCCTAATTGATAGGAGAGTTTAACTCGTAGTAATTCGGGAGAAATGATGTTATGGACCAGTAGGATATTAGTGACTTCTTACTGAATATATGTTGAGGAAAAACCTATTTGAATCTTGTGTATTGAGTGAGGGTAGCCTTAGGGTTACAATTTGAACATCAAGGACTGAGTTTAAGCTCAATATTGATTTCGCAAGGACGGAGTGTAATACAAGAGCGTAGTGATATGTCTCCTGGATAGAGATGGGAGTTTAGAACACTTTTGGTTGAAAGAAGATATGAGGTTATCCCGATCGCATAGTTGTAGTTGTCGGACCTCCTCGATCTACAAAGTTAAGTAGTAGTGTATTGGAGGGGTTCCTTGTTTGGATTTCGCTTTGCGAGACGCTCCGCGCATGAACCTTAACGACGTCGGGAGTGGAGAGATGTTATAGGATGTGAGGATAATTAAATTATTAAGTAAAGATATGATATGTATGGGAAATATCTTAGGGTAGTGATATTACCTTATTGATATTATATTAAAGGTATGATAATACCTATTTGATTGATTGATGATTTATGTGTATGACATACCTAGCTTACTTGCTATCGGTGGGAGGTTTGCGCGTGAGGGCAGTCATATCCTGATGAATCCATGGGATCTTTGATTTGTCGCTCGAGAACATAGGTCTATGAAAGACTTATCGGGGAGTTGATAAGTCCGCTGACTGTGGGTACGTAGGTATGTGCGTGACCCATGGATACGAGAACTATGTTCGCCTCCAATTTGTTTGTTGTTGTTTTTGGTTCGTGGAATCTTACCGAACCTTTAGTCCCCTAATCGACGACCTGTGATGATGGTACATGATAGCAGAGTAATGCATTGCACCGCAGCTGTGACTCGGGGTGCCGTATTATATATGAATATATATATATATATATATATATATATATATATATATATATATATATATATAATGGATTAAATGATTGCATGGATATATATATTGTGCCTAAATCTATCTACATTGATAATTATAGATAACGGTGAATAGAGAAAGATAATGGAATTAAGTTAATGAATGTTTATGCTTATAGAATTGAAAAGATTAACTCACGTTAATGAGAAACGATTCATATTAATGAGTAATGATTCATGTTAATGAGAAACTAATCATATAAAGGAGAAATGTAAATGAGTAATAATGTGACGTATGGCATGGGACATACGGGGATTATGATATGGGAATGGAATTATAATATGGAGACTAGAAAAGAGGAACCATTAACTAGGAGGTTAATAGGAAACGTTAAGTGTGCACTCTAGTTGAGAGGTGAGAATAACAAGTGAGAGTTGGATCTAATATGTACATAATAAATGCTTTATTGCACTTGTTAAATACTTGCTGTTTTAAAAATCATCTACACATTTGGGCTCTGACCCGTTTCCTTGCATATTTTCTCTTCTATTGTATCTCTATATCAGGTGTCCAGCAACAGGGACGCCAACTTTAGCGGATTATGACAGGCTATGGATTTATGGAGTTTTGCTTAGACGCCTATCTTCATTTGACTCACAGTATTCTTAGTTAGGGCATGTCGCCCAAAGGATTCAGTTATCTTTTCTATCGAGGTCAAATACTATTGTATTCGGGACTTTTTAATACATTTAACATTGTTGGGATTATTGTAAAGGATTTATATTATTTGGGAATGTTTATTCCAATCACATTTGAATTCTTTTGAGTTATTTATTGTGTTATCAGTGTTGTAGTATAAAAATGTGTAGTGTTATTCTTAAACTAAAAATGGTTTTGTTGAAATTGAAATTTGGAAAGTTTTTAACACCAGCTTATTTGGGTATTGGGTGAGTTGTAAATGTTTTCGACAGTGATGCTAAGAATGAGCCAACTGTATATTCTGTTTTAATTTGGTATGGGACTGGCCACCCGGTATTTAATTAGGCGGGGTGTTACAGGTGGTATCAGAGCATCAGGTTCTAGTGTCCTTTAGGATCTGTACGGCTTACTGTGTTTTCAGCTTAGCGTTCTTTAATGTAGAGTCCTATGAGTAGGATTGTTGCTTTTCTATTTACGCCTACAAAGGTACGATGACTGCGGCCGAAGTTGCTGCAATTGTCGCTCAGGCAGTCAATGATGTTGTAGATGCTGTTCAGCAGGCTCCTGCACTGGCACCGATTGTGCCACCCGCGCAAGGGCAAGTGTTTCCTACTGCATGGGAACGAGCGAGGGATCCCTTTCAGAAAGCGCACCCACCTGAGTTTCAGGGAGGATCAGATGTTGTGACTGATAACCAATGGAAGAAAGATATCCAACGGCACTTGAGAATGATTTAATGTACTGAGATTCAACGTCAAATACTAGCCACATTCAAGCTAGTAGGGGCAGCTTTGCAATGGTGGGAAACTACGACCACTATGGAGGAGAGGGACACAATGACTATCCAAGACTTTTGGATACGGTTTGATGGGAAGTATTTTCCTTCCGCCATCCAGACAGAGATGAGGCGGAAACTACTTGATTTAAAGCAGGGAGAGAAAACTGTGGCGGAATATGAGGAAGAGTTTTCGTGATTAACTAATTTGGTACCAGCTGAAGTACCTACTGAGGAGAGGAGAGTCCTAATGTTCACTGATGGGTTGAACTATAAAATTCGCCAACATTTATTGGGGAATCTTTCATTACGCATGTATGGCAGATGAGGGCCATTGGACGGATAACGGAGATCGTACTTAGGAGGTTATGAAGTATGTTCGAGTATGATGACCGTAGTCGAGGTCACCCCTATTATGGAAAAATTGAGGAGAGTCATCAGTATAAGTTCTTGAAATGCGTGAATTATATATGTTCCCTAACGAAGGCAATATATTGAAAGGTTTGGGTATATAGTGGAGTGTGGTTAACTAGAACTGAAAATTTGGGGTAAAATTTTTCTTGACTCATCGGAGCAAAGTTATAATATTGGGATTCAACAACCATCACCCGCAAATAAGGGTATGTTTCCTATCTAAGGAAGTATGAGGCGTATTGATTTTTGTAGTGATTGATATTATGTGGGCAAAAGGGTTGTTAAACTTAGCCTATGGCATCGTTATTTACGTAGACTCACTGAGGGGTGTGGGACACCTTTATATTACATGTTATCATGTGGGTTTGATTTTTATCATGGGATTACTTAGCTTGGGCATGTCCGAACGTGATTTGATTATCGGCGTGCATTGACTTGTGGTATATGAGAGCGTATGTCTGCATCTTGTCTTCTATAAGAGAGTAGATGCGTAGACTCTATTTGAAATCGAAAAACCAAATTTTTGTTTTAAATCGATAAACCTGATATTTTTTTTATAAACCAAAATTTTATATTATTGACTAAGGACCTTAGGAGTTTCGATGACCGACTACTTTGGGAAGTAGTGTATCGGGGTGGTTCCTTGTTTGGATTTCGCTTGCGAGACACCCCACGCATGAAACTAATAACCGTTGGGAGTAGAAATAAGTTAGGTCTTTGGGAAACAAGTTTAAAACCTTTGCAAAAATTTTAATATTGAAAGCGGTACGAGAGGGTGTATGGGTGCCCTGGATGATTGGATTGTAGTATTTTTTTCATTATTGTGAAAAAGGTAAGTAGTTGAGGCTTCAGGATTTATTTGTTCACTACGAGAGGATCATTTATTTTTCCCAAAATTTGTCGCGAGGATGGTATAGGGAAGATTGGGTAAAGTTTAAATTCGATTCGGTTGAAACTATATGGTGAGGCTTGGCGTAAAACATCGATAGGGATTTTTGTTAATGTACTGTATGGGCGGTACGTCTTGGATTTCTCGCGATGTGAGATTTATACTTGGAGTTGACCTTACAGGTATGACTTATATTCATGAATTTCGGGACGAAATTCTGTAATAAGGGGGGAAGTATGTAATACCCCGTAATTTTAAATGACTTTTAAAATGGGTTATGTTTTAAATTAATGGATTAATTGAATTTTATTATTAATTAATTCATTCGGGTTTTATCCGGACTGTGGATATTAAAATGGATGATTCTGTATATTACTTAAAGATATTTAGGTAATATATGAATGTGATGTCATTGATATGACGGTATGATATAAATTCGGTAATTTATATTTTTAGTCAGACGCGGTATGGGACGTGTCGGGACTAGTTTATTAAATTAAAAAAGAAAATTTATTTTCTATCGACCTTATAGTCATTTCGACTGCGTCGTTGCGTCCGGAAGGTTCGAAATAGTCAAAAAAGTCTTTTTGGATGTTAATTTTGACTCTCGGGTCATTTGGAAATGAATAGACAACCCAAAAGGGCATTTTGGTTATTTTTACAAGGGGGATGAATAGTGATTTCGGGTTTTGTCTTATTATAAGTATTTGGAGATTAGTTGAATGTGGGTTCATTCATCTCTTCTACACAAAATTGAAAAGTCATCTTCCTAGAGAGAGTGAAAGGTTGCTTGGGAAGGGAAAAGCTTGCTTGGAAAGGAGGAGAACCAAAGGTCAAAGGTCACCACCACCATCACCACCTATGTTATTCAACTCCAAAGGATCAGATCTTCATTAGAGGCAAGTGTTTGATATTTGCAATTTAAGTTCGTATATTGTCCATGTTAGAATAATTATGAAAATAGATGATTTTTCATGTTTGGAAGACATAATGGAGGTGTTTTATGGATTTCTAGAAACTGAAATGATATAGGAAGTAAACTCATGTTGTAGGATGATAATAATCCAATAAATATTCATCAATCTGTGGAAGAAATTCTGAAAATAATTTAGTGTTCTTGAAGAAAATATGTTGATAATTTTCTGGGAAAAAGAGGCAAAAACGAGTGGAATGAGAAGAGCCAATTTGGAATGTTTAGATCTTCTTTTTGAGTGCATTTGGATGAGATTTAAGAAAAACTCAAAACACATACCTGACTCAATTTTTCGTGTAGAATCCAAATCTGAAGTCGGATTGATGATTTGAATAATTTTTGGATCTGATTTTTCTGAGTATTTAAAATATGAGAATTCATGATGTTGTTTCTTTTTAATGTTGATTCTTATCCCAAACCTTTTGTGGATCTTTGGTAATTATTATTTGGATATTATGGGACTTAGAAAATATCAGTAAACTCTTGATAAGATTTGAATTAATTTGATTTGGATTCAAGTGATTAAAATGATGAAAATTATATTGAATGGAATTTCGGTTGCTAGATTCATTTGTTAAATTCCAAATGGGGATGTATGAGGATTAAAGATAGGACCAGTAGGGGTGATTTAATATAACACCTGGGTATCCTTAAGTTTAAAAGAGGGTTTAATCCTAAGTGAAAAAAGGTGTGTTTATAAGAGATTTGGAACTATCGGTTTTAACCCTAATTGATAGGAGAGTTTAACTCGTAGTAATTCGGGAGAAATGATGTTATGGACCAGTAGGATATTAGTGACTTCTTACTGAATATATGTTGAGGAAAAACCTATTTGAATCTTATGTATTGAGTGAGGGTAGCCTTAGGGTTACAATTTGAACATCAAGGACTCAGTTTAAGCTCAATATTGATTTCGCAAGGACGGAGTGTAATATAAGAGCGTAGTGATATGTCTCCTGGATAGAGATGGGAGTTTAGAACACTTTTGGTTGAAAGAAGATATGAGGTTATCCCGATCGCATAGTTGTAGTTGTCGGACCTCCTCGATCGACAAAGTTAAGTAGTAGTGTATTGGAGGGGTTCCTTGTTTGGATTTCGCTTTGCGAGACGCTCCGCGCATGAACCTTAACGACGTCGGGAGTGGAGAGATGTTATAGGATGCGAGGATAATTAAATTATGAAGTAAAGATATGATACGTATGGGAAATATCTTAGGGTAGTGATATTACCTTATTGATATTATATTAAAGGTATGATAATACCTATTTGATTGATTGATGATTTATGTGTATGACATACCTAGCTTACTTGCTATCGGTGGGAGGTTTGCGCGTGAGGGCAGTCATATCCTGATGAATCCATGGGATCTTTGATTTGTCGCTCGAGAACATAGGTCTATGAAAGACTTATCGGGGAGTTGATAAGTCCGCTGACTGTGGGTACGTAGGTATGTGCGTGACCCATGGATACGAGAACTATGTTCGCCTCCAATTTGTTTGTTGTTGTTTTTGGTTCGTGGAATCTTACCGAACCTTTAGTCCCCTAATCGGCGACCTGCGATGATGGGATATGATAGCAGAGTAATGCATTGCACCGCATCTGTGACTCGGGGTGCCGTATTATATATGAATATATATATATATATATAATGGATTAAATGATTGCATGGATATATATATTGTGGCTAAATTTATCTACAGTGATAATTATAGATAACGGTGAATAGAGAAAGATAATGGAATTAAGTTAATGAATGTTTATGCTTATAGAATTGAAAAGCTTAACTCATGTTAATGAGAAACGGTTCATATTAATGAGTAATGATTCATGTTAATGAGAAACTAATCATATAAAGGAGAAATGTAAATGAATAATAATGTGACGTATGGTATGGGACATACGGGGATTATGATATGGGAATGAAATTATAATATGGAGACTAGAAAAGAGGAACCATTAACTAGGAGGTTAATAGGAAACGTTAAGTGTGCACTCTAGTTGAGAGGTGAGAATAACAAGTGAGAGTTGGATCTAATATGTACATAATAAATGCTTTATTGCACTTGTTAAATACTTGCTGTTTTAAAAATCATCTACACATTTGGGCTCTGACCCGTTTCCTTGCATATTTTCTCTTCTATTGTATCTCTATATCAGGTGTCCAGCAACAGGGACGCCAACTTTAGCGGATTATGACAGGCTATGGATTTATGGAGTTTTGCTTAGACGCCTATCTTCATTTGACTCACAGTATTCTTAGTTAGGGCATGTCGCCCAAAGGATTCAGTTATCTTTTCTATCGAGGTCAAATACTATTGTATTCGGGACTTTTTAATACATTTAACATTGTTGGGATTATTGTAAAGGATTTATATTACTTGGGAATGTTTATTCCAATTACATTTAAATTCTTTTGAGTTATTTATTGTGTTATCAGTGTTGTAGTATAAAAATGTGTAGTGTTATTCTTAAACTAAAAATGGTTTTGTTGAAATTGAAATTTGGAATTTTTTTAACACCAGCTTATTTGGGTATTGGGTGAGTTGTAAATGTTTTCTACAGTGATGCTAAGAATGAGCCAATTGTATATTCTGTTTTAATTTGGTATGGGACTGGCCACCCGGTATTTAATTAGGCGGGGTGTTACATAAACCTCTTCAAGTTAGAGAAGACTTGTCATACATTGAGCATCCGGTAGAAATTTTAGACCATAAAGATCAAATATTACGGACCAAGATAATTCCACTGGTCAAAGTATTATGGCGAAATCATTCAGTTGAAGAAGCAACGTGGGAGCGGGAAGATGAAATAAAGGAGAGATATCCATACTTGTTTGTAAATTAATATGAGTCAAGTTTGGGGACCAAACTTTTTATAAGGAGGGTAGGATGTAATGACCCCACTTTTATGTGCTCATATGTATATAGTTTGTTTTTACACTCATGTGTTACTTACTATCTTATAAATATTGTATTATTAGATATGTGATGTTATTGGCTATCAATATAACAAACCCCATTTTTAAATATGAAGAATCAATCGTAAATAGGATGAAGTCGAAGTCTTATGACATATCTTAAGGTATATAATAAGTTTTGGGGTAGAAAATATAATTTTATGAAACTTTAGGGACAAAAATAAAAATATAAAAAGGGCCATTTTGTAAATAAAATATTTTCAAGGATCTCTAAGAAATATTGAAAATATATAGTGTGAAATTACCAAAATACCCTTCATGTGTGAAATGACCCTTATACCCTTATCATCTTTCCACCACGTGCTGGTCACCTCCACCTTACACATGTCATCTTCAGAGAGAAAGCTAAAACACTTGTCATCATTTGGTGATGTTAGACTGCAAGACCACCCCGGAATGCGACACCCAAACGATGACTTGCCACCGTAATGCTTGATCACCTAGACACATGTCAACACCGTAAGACTTTTGGAAACCTATAAATAGGGCCTTAGGGTTCATTTGAAACCCACACCAATTCCTTGAGAATTATAGTAAGAAAGAGTGATAGAAAGCTTGGGAAATATCTTAAGAAGGAGTTCTATAATTTCGAAGAAAGAATTCATTTCATAGGTATGATTTTATTTAAATGTTATAATTCATTTTTGTAGTTTTAATTTCATATTTTATAGCTTTACTTAGTAGTTATGCTGGTAAAATACACTAAAGACTTTACTAATCAAAACTTAAAATTTGGAAACAATCTAAATTGATTTTATTTTCAAAATATGTCAACTTGTTTGAAAAATATATATACTCTTTTTAAAATGATTTTTGTAAGCAATTGCTCGTATTATGGAATCTCATTTAAGTAATTCCAAAGTCAGTCCCGGTGAAATTCTGTCTAGTTGAGATGGTATTTAAGTGGTGCCCCTGTGACCCTCCATCTCTACTGGGAATAAATCTGGAAATGTTCTGTCTAGATGAGATGGTATTTAAGTGGTGCCCCTGTGACCCTCCATCTCTACTGGGAACCGAATGATTAGGAAGAACTATGAATTGAAATTCTTTAAATGCGATGAATGAATATTAAAAATCATGAAAATGGTTTTAGTAACCTTTTTCAGCAAGATATTTTAGGATTAAAACACAATATTTAGAATTGGGCTTTATTTAGAATACATAATTAAACCTTTATTGTATTTATTAGATTAACGTGTGATCCAAGACTCAATATCTATATTTTCGAGCCTCTATTTTAGGTGAGTACTCTGACATTCCTTGTGTATTTTGATTATATGATATTATGCAAACAATATATATTTTGTGAACTGCTTTTATTCTCAAAATTCATGTGATACCGATGATTGATTCATTTGTGATATGTTTGTATTTGTCCATATAAACATACCGATTAAAATGATTATTGAAAAGGATATTGAATATTGAAAATCTGATTCGGCCTAAGGGACCTCTTTACTGACTGACCTTCCCAGCTGGGTTATCACTGGTGTGCCCTAAATAAGGCGTTGTGACGAACTACTTCGATTGACCCTCAACTACCGGGGTATAATACGGTAGAAGAATACGGTATTAGAGTGTACTTGGCCATTAAAATGATATGATTGAAAGAAAAAGATATCACATTTGAATTATTGCATTCTTTTTATTCTGAGCTATCCAATTGTGATATATATACTATCATTTCAAAATATATATCTATATACTGCAAGTTCGTATCCATATATGTATATGCCTTCTCTTTTGACTTGAATAGGTATCTATATTCTGAAAACCTTGGAATGTCGGGAGATTAAATCTTATTCAAATTTTAGCTTACGTTGTATAAATAACGATTTTTCAGGAAATAATTAGACGGGAGGATGGAGTGTAGAAGGACTATGTTGAAGATCTAGCTTAAGGAGATCTTTTGTTATAATTTTAAATATAACGTTTGTTTTTAGGAGATAGAGCATGTTTGGCTCTTTAGTAATAAGTTTTTAAATTTGGCATAAGTTGTAATCCGTTCATACTTTAATATATACAATTCCCTTTTAGAAAGCTCTGATGACGTAATTCCATTTTTTCAATAGTTTATGATTCTTGACCATGTGAATGTATTTCCGTTGCATTTATTTTAAGAAATATTTTAAGTCCATAACATTGAATGCCTTGGTGGCATGTCAAGACACTCATTCCCTACTACTATTGGGTTGCGGTCGTGACAGTACTGGTCTAGAATTACTCAACATTAATAAAGGAGTTCCAGATTTGTGTTAGAAAAAATGGATTTTTAACAGCAAAATTTGAGCAACTTTGAGATCAAATTAAGGTGGGACCCACACCACGAAAATTATGGGACCACATACGAACGTGTTCTCCTTGGTAAGGAGATTAACGTAGTATATTCATATGTCCAAATCCATTAAGTTGTGAATGATATATGTGTGTTCAAAGTGACTCATAAAGCAATGAAAGTTAATGTATTGGGTATGTTTTAACTCTTGTCCCACATTGGAAGAGTAGTGGAAAAATGATGAGTTAATAAAACCCAATTGGTGGACTAAGGCTTGGATGCCTTTGGTTTATCCCAACTCTTTAAAGGGGAGATGACCTAAGCTATGCTTGGGTTGACTTTCGGTCAAAGGTCCACACGCGCGCGTGTCCGGCCGGCTCGGCTCGGTTCGGCTTGGGCTTATAAATTTTTTTAGGCCGAATCTAATTAACTTTCTGGGCTTTAATTTCATTAATTAATTAACGAATTAATTAATTTCCAAAAGTCAGCAGTTGCTTTGAAACCAAAATTAACTGTCATTGATAGTTAAAAACGGTTTGACTATTCCCAACAGTCAGAACCAAAACTATAAATACATTTCCTTCCGCTGTTTTAAAACTAATGAAATTTCGTCCTTCTTTTTCCTCCAAAAATTAAGTGCTGCCAGAATTCTTTTTGCATTCATCCATCAGTCTGTTTTGTTGAGTAAACACAGAAATTGTGTTCGTCGTGATTAATCACAGTTGTGCTACTTGATTAATCTGGAAATCCGTTCTATCTTGGGAGACAATTATTCTTAAACTCAAGCACATCGGAGGAATAAATTTGTCTTAAGGAGACTGTGTAATAGGGCTCGGATTTACATCTAATTTATTATTAATTCTGCAATATTCAAGTAAGTGATTTAATTTTCTGTAATTTCTTTTTCATTATGTAATTTTTATTTAATTAACAATTCTGTACTATTTCGTAATTTAAATAGTAGGAATAACAATCTTAAGACAAATTTAATTTTTTCTACTGTTTATTGTGTACAGAATTTTATTTAATTACAAAAATTCTATTTAGTATAAATTATTCTATTTTACAGAAAATTAGAATTAAAATATTATTTTATTACAAATTTAATAAAACAGTGAATTTTTTAATTTCTAAACTTGTGTCAGTTTATATTTATAATTTCTTAAAAAAAATTCTGTTTTGTACAGAAATTGAAATATTTTAATCGTTTTAATCTGTTTAGTTAAGTTATTTTATTTATTAAAAATTTATATTCTGTTTTGTACATAATTTTTTTAATAATAATAAAAACAGTGTGACACAATTTAATTTAGACTAGTGTAAACTAGTGCTTCAAAATTTCGATTTTAAACTCAATTCAGATTATTAAGAATTTCTTTATAAATTCCGTGTCAAATAAATCTGAATATTGTGTAGAATTCTTTTTGAATTATATTTGGAGGAAATTGGTGCACATAATTTTGTATTCTGTTTTTGATTAATTCATTATATATGAATTTTATCATTGATAAAAATTCTGTTTTTGTAACAGAAATGGAATCACAAAGTACGAACATTACTCCTACTAAAGTGACTGTCACCAACACAAATGTGACTACACCCGTATCTATGCCACACGGGGAGAAACCGGAAAAGTTCATTGGGGCTGACTTCAAACGTTGGCAAGGACAAATGTACTTCTATCTCACTACCTGCCAACTGGGTAGGTTTGTATATGAAGATTGTCCCTCTATTCAAGAGGGAGATAACGCTGAAAAGGTTGTTGCTGTCGATACTTGGAAGCACTCGGACTACCTATGCCGGAATTATATCTTGGCCTACTTGGACAAGACATTGTACCATGTCTATTGCACGATCAAAACATCCAAGGAATTATGGAATTATTTGGAAAAGAAGTATAAAACTGAAGATGCTGGGATGAAGAAATTTATCGTCGAGCATTTTTTGGACTTCAAAATGGTTGATTCTAAATCTGTGATCTCGCAAGTGCAAGAACTCCAAGTGATCCTCCACGACATTCATGCTGAAGGAATGTCACTTAGTGAAACTTTCCAAGTTGCTCCAATTGTTGAAAAGTTGCCACCATCTTGGACTTTATTCAAAAATTATCTCAAGCAAAAGCGAAAGGCGATGAATGTGGAGGATTTGGTGGTCAGGCTAAGAATCGAAGAAGACAACTGTGAGTCTCAAAAGAAAAGTGGGAAGAATCCGATGGAAACAAAGGTCCCTATTGTTGAAGGTCCTAAGAAGAACAAATGAAAGTATGATGGGGAAGGAACTTCCAAACATAACAAGAAAAAGTTCAAAGGCAAATGCTACAATTGTGGTAAAACTGGACACCGCTCAAGCAAGTGTCGTAAGTCGAAGAAGCAAAATAAAAATAACCCTCAAGCAAATGTAACCGAGGGTGAGAATATCGCCAATGATTTGGCGGATATGAATCTTTCTGTCGTGGTCTCTGAATGTAACTTGGTTGGAAATACCAAAGAATGGTGGGTGGACACTGGAGCCACACGACACATTTGTGCAAACAAATGGATGTTCACCACCTATAAGCCTTTGGAAAATGAGGAGAACCTCTTTATGGGAAATTCTTCCACTTCGAAGGTGGTGGGACAAGGAAAGATAACTCTGAAAATGACTTCTTGAAAGGAACTTACTCTCAACAATGTTCTTCACGTGCCTGATATCCGAAAGAATCTGATTTCTCGATCTCTCCTTACTAAAAATGGTTTCAAGCTTGTGTTTGTGTCTGATCGCTTTGTGTTGTCTAAAAATGACATGTATGTAGGAAAGGGCTACCTAAATGAGGGGCTCTTTAAACTCAATGTTCTTACTGTAACCCCAAAAATATCTGTTTCAATGAATGAAATTTCTAGTTCTTCTTACTTGATTGAGTCATCTAATATTTGGCATGCTAGATTAGGACATGTTAATTTTGATACATTGCTTAGATTAATTAACTTGGAATTTTTGCCAAAATTTAATATTGATAAAAATCATAAATGTGAAATTTGTGTGGAATCTAAATTAGCTAGATTACCTTTCCATTCAATTGAAAGGATAACTGAACCTTTAGATTTAATTCACACTGATATTTGTGATTTAAAATTTGTTCAAACTAGAGGTGGGAAAAAGTATTTTATTAATTTTATTGACGATTGCACAAAATATTGCTATGTATATTTGTTACATAGTAAAGATGAGGCTATTTATGCATTTAAACAATATAAAAATAAAGTTGAAAATTAATTAAGCAAAACAATAAAGGCTATTAGGAGTGATAGAGGAGGTGAATATGAATATCCATTTGAGGATTTTTTTTTTTGAAAATGGGATTATTCATCAAACAACCGCTCCTTATTCTCCTCAATCAAATGGTGTTGCTGAACGCAAGAACCGTACTTTGAAAGAAATGATGAACTCAATGTTATTAAGTTCAGGAGCTCCACAAAATTTATGGGGGGAAGCCTTACTTTCTGCTAATTACATTCTCAATAAAGTACCTCACAAAAAGACTCACAAGACACCTTATGAATTATGGAAAGGTCGAAGACCTTCCTATAAATATTTACGAGTGTGGGGGTGCTTAGCCAAAGTGATGGTTCCTAAACCTAAAAAGGTAAGAATAGGGACAAAAATCGTGGATTGTGTATTCATCGGTTATGCTACTAATAGCAGTGCTTATCGATTTCTAGTTTGTAAATCTGAGATTTCGAATATTCATGTAAATATGGTTATTGAATCGAGGGACACTTCATTTTTTGAAAATGAATTCTCTTATAACATGACCCGAGAATCTAGTCCTTCTAATAGGACAAATCAAGCTACTACAAGTGGTAATCATCAACCTATTGAATCAACAGAGGATGAACCAGGACGTAGTAAAAGAGAAAAAACCACGACTTCTTTCGGTTCGGATTTTCTAACATATTTGCTAGAAAATGAACCTCAATCGTATAAAGAAGCTATATCCTTACCCGATGCTTCCAATTGGAAAGAAGCAATAAATAGTGAAATTGAATACATATTACAAAATCATACATGGGAACTAGTGGATCTTTCACCAGGTTCAAAACCGTTAGGTTATAAATGGATCTTCAAAAAGAAATTGAAGGCCGATGGATCAATTGATAAATATAAAGCTAGACTTGTAGCTAAAATCTATAGGCAAAAGGAAGGGTTGGATTACTTCGACACATATTCACCGATAACAAGAATAACGTCCATTCGGATTTTAATAGCAATAGCTGCTATTAATGGACTTGAAATACATCAAATGGATGTAAAAACTGCATTCTTAAATGGTGAACTAGACGAGGAAATTTATATGGAGCAACCTGAAGGGTTCAAAGCTCCCGGACAAGAAAGAAAAGTATGTAATCTTGTTAAATCACTATATGGATTATAACAAGCACCTAAACAAATGGCATGAAAAATTTGATAATGCAATGTTATCAAATGGTTTCAAAATTAATGAATGCGATAAATGTGTTTACTTTAAATACATTCATAATGGATATGTAATTGTATGCCTCTATGTTGATGATATGCTTATCATGGGTAGTAACTTGGAAATTGTCAAAACTCCAAAACAAATGTTGAGTAGTAGATTTGACATGAAAGATTTAGGAATCGCCGATGTTATATTAGGAATTAAAATTTCTAGAACATCGGATGGACTTATATTATCTCAATCTCATTACATAGAGAAAGTACTTGAAAAATTCAAGAAGTATGATATTAGTTTTACCAAGACACCTGTAGATGTAAATTTACATCTTGCAAGAAATAATGGTGAAAGCATATATCAACTAGAATATTCTCGTTTTATCGGCAGTTTAATGTATATCATGAACTGTACGCGACCGGACATAGCATACTCAATAAGTAAGCTAAGTCGATTTACGAGTAATCCAGGAAGAGATCACTGGAAAGTGTAACAACCCAGGCTTTTGAGCGGATATTTTATATTATTTTACCCCGATGGGCTAATTCTATAAAATAGGGGAATTTGGAGTAAATATTATTTCCCGTGAGATTAAGGGATAATATTTACTATGTTTTGTCTATTTACCGTATGAGAAGGTAAATGGCATTATATTGTGATATATTGCGTTGTTATATGTAAAACAACGGTTATGACTTATATTTAAATTATGGTATAATTAATGAAATAAAATAAAATTGGAACATAAAAATAATTCACATTTCCCCGAATGCCAAAATAGGGGGTGCGGTTGTTTTTAGAATAGTCGAGATAGTCGAAATAAGTGTCATGTTGTATTTTGGAGTTTCGGGCACTTTTGGGGTGTTATGACTCAATTAAGTGGATACGAGTCATTTTAATGGTGTATTAGCAATTAAAAGAGGGAAATTATGTTTTAAGACCCGTTTAAGTTCCACCACCCCTTTTTCTTTCTTCATTTGAGAGAAAAGCCAAAGGAGAGAGAGAGAGAGAGAGAAGAGAGAACTTGGGAGAAATGGAGAGAAAATGAAGATTTGGGCCGGATTTCCATTGCTATCGGAAGTGGATCAGAGACTACGAACCTCAAGGAAAGTTTCATACTTGCTAGATGTGATTTAATGTGATAAATTGCATGTGTAGTTAAGTTTTGGAGGTTTAAACCCTAAATGGGTTCTTTGTTGATTTTGAAGATTTAAGCCTTAAATCTTAGTTTTAATTTGATTTGAGGATAAACTATTAGTTATTAATGGTGTAGAAATGATTTGGGAGAATTAGATGTTGTTGGTGTTGGATAAAATCAAAGATTTGAGGGTTGGGGATTTTAGGGTTCATACAACCCGTAGCCCAAACTGGGCAAAATTTCAGGACCGAATCGATTCGGCCCTGGGGGCGAATTGATTCGGGCAAGGGGTAGGCTACAGGTCTAGCAGACTGAATCGATTCGGGTTAAGACCGAATCGATTCCGACAATTGCAGAAAGTCAGTTTTGCTCACCGAATCGATTCGGCTGTTTAGCGAATCGATTCACAAGGGCGAATCGATTCGGCCCAAGGGGAGAATCAATTCGGTTCCCCTGTTTTTGTGAGATTTTCTTAGTTTGATTTTTAGCCCTTTTTCTTTTAGGTTCAAGGTTTAGGGGCCTTCCTTTAGGAAGTATGGGGAGTCCAATAGGGTGGTTTTTGGGTAGACTAATGTCCTAAGATTAACGGGATGATTGGGCTTACCCCGAGGGCTAAAGTGTATAGGTTGGTGTCCGAATGAAATAGGAGATCAACCGAAAGATAAATTGAGGATAAAATATTAATGTTGAGACATTTGGGAGACACTCCTTGAGGGAGATTCATTTTAATAGTTTATGTTATTATATTGAAGTCTTGGGGACTAGTTGAGGTTAATGGCACTTTGGGTTTTAAGTCATTAATAAAATATGACTCTAAGAATAAGAAATGAATATTATTTAATGTTTTACTAATAAATAAGTACAAATGATTTTGAGAATGTAAAAATGGATGTTTTCAAATGAAAAGGAAGATGGTTTTAATAAATGTTAAAAAGGTATGGATACACTGAAGAATGTGTTACTAAAGCCGTTTATGAAAATAAACTATTTAAGTAACTCCGAGTTATTTTTTGAAGAAACTCTTTTCTTAAATCAAAAAGGATTAATCACAAGATGTGTTTAATAAAATAGTATGTACGAGATCTGTTCAAGATTTAAGCAACAAGTTTAAAAAATAATTTAAACCAGTTTTAAATACAGCACAACTAAGAATGACATGAGAAAATGTAGAAGGCTTTTGTTCACAATTTTTTACGTGGTAAAACCTCACCAATTGAGGAAACATCCACAACTCCCTCTACGAAGTAAAAAAAAAAAATCCACTAAAATAAATATATGAGTTACAAACTATATAACTAACATGCAAACAACTCAGACCTATATAAGTTTAGGAATGTACCCTCTGGTGTCCTTAAACTTCTCTGCAGTTCTGATTATAGATGTAGTTCTCCCAATTTGTCAACTTTTGATTTGTTCCAGCACTTTTTGTCGACTTAGGTTCCTTTGAGTCATCTTGGACTCGTAGGGCAACAAGAAAATAATAAAAACTTATTCCTATCAAAATTCTATCTACCCAAATCCTAGAAATAAAAAAATACATAACTCAACTAAGTACATTTGAATACCCTATTACAACTGTTAAGAGTAACTGTACAACAAGAACCTGCAATAATTCACTAAGATCAAGCTGTTTAGAATATGCAAGAGTTGAATAGACTCAAATTTCTCCCCCATTTTGTCTCAAATGGACAAAGGGAAAAACTTGAATAAACAGCAAAAAGATTAATCAGCATAAACCATACCAATAGATTTACATAATGAAATTAATCTATTATAATCTAGAGGTTTGGTAAATATATCTGCGAGTTGAAGATCAGTAGGAAGATAATTGATTTCTAATTCCTTAGATTCAACTAATTCACGTATAAAATGATGTCTTATTTTAATATGCTTTGTTCGCGAGTGTTGAACAGGATTTTTATAAATATTAATCACACTTTGATTATCACAATAGAGATGCAATTGGTTTTCTTGAATACCATAATCACTTAGCATTTGTTTAAGCCACATTAATTGAGCACAACAGCTGCCAGCGGCTATGTATTCATATTCAGCTGTTGAGAGTGATGTGCAGTTTTATTTTTTACTACTCCATCCTACCCAGTTATTATCTATATAATAACATGCTCCTGAAGTGCTTTTACTATCATCAGTACACCCAGCCCAGTCAGCATCAGTGTACCCAATTATAGTGCTTGGTGTGTCATTAGTGTACCAAAGTCCAAAATTTAGAGTGCCATTTACATATTTAATGATACGTTTAACAGCATTCAAGTGGCTCTCTTTAGGGTTACTTTGATATCGAGCACATACACACACAGCATACATAATATCAGGACGCGAGGCAGTAAGATATAGTAAAGTGCCTATCATACTACGATATAGAGTAGGATCTACAGATGGTCCATTTTCATCTTTAAAAAGTTTTAGCGTAGTACTCATGGGCGTTTTGGCATTTTTAGCACTCTCAAGGCCGAATTTCTTAACGATCTCTAAAGCGTACTTAGATTGCGAAACAAATAATCCTTCTGGATTTTGTTTGACTTGGAGACCTAGGAAGAACTGTAACTCCCCCATAAGGGACATCTGAAATTCCTTACTCATAATTTCAGAAAAGGATTTTACTTCTGAGGTAGAAGTTGATCCAAATATAATATCGTCTACATAAATTTAAGCAATCGTAATGTGTTTGTCAAAATGTTTGACAAATAAAGTTTGGTCATTTCCACCTCTTTTGAACCCTTTATCCAAAAGAAAATTGGAAAGTCGCTCATACCAAGCTCTAGGAGCTTGTTTAAGGCCATATAAAGCCTTTTTCAGACGAAATACATGATTTGGATGCTTAGGGTCAATGAACCCTTTAGGTTGTTCTACATAGGTTTCCTCAGCCAGTATTCCATTTAGGAACGCATATTTGACATCCATTTGATATAATGTAAAACGCATGTGACAAGCTATAGCGAAAAGCAGACGAACTGATTCTAAACGAGTAACAGGGGCAAAGGTCTCATTAAAATCAATTCCTTCAATTTGGGAGTATCCTTGAGCAACTAATCTAGCTTTATTTGTAATTATTATCCCATTTTCATCAATTTTATTTTAGAAAATCCAACGAGTACCAACAACCTTTTTGTGATCAGGACGTGGAACAAGATACCATACATCATGAATGACAAATTGTAAAAGTTCATCCCGCATAGCAGAAATCCAGTGAGAGTCATTCAATGCCTCATTTACATTCTTTGGTTCCATAAGGGAAACAAAACATGCATAATGTGCATAATTTCTAAGTTTGGATCTTGTACGCACTGGCTCACTAGGGTTGCCAACTATGTTGTTTATGGGATGATATTTAGAAACCCAGTTAGGTACTTCAGGTGTCTCAATAGGTAATGAATTATCTATTTCAGAAGGGTCATTTTCTAAAATATTTGAAGACTCTTCTTCAATAGGTAATTCACCTGTCTTGCTTTCTACAGTAGTGTCGCTAACAATTACATTTATGGATTCCATTATGGTTTTAGTGCGAAGATTATACACTCGATAAGATCTACTGTTAGGCGAGTATCCTAGAAATATGGATTTATCTCCCCGGCTCTCAAATTTAGATAAGTGTTCCCTATCTTTGCATACATAACAAGTACTGCCAAAGGTTCTAAGGTATTTGAGATTAGGCTTCTTATTGTACCAAAGTTCATAAGGGGTTTGTTTGGAATTCTTTCTAAGATAGACCCTATTAATGATATGACACGCAGTACGAATAGATTCTACCCAAAAATATTTAGGTAAATTCTTGGCATGTAACATGACACGTGCCATCTCTTGTAAGGTATGATTCTTTCTCTCGGTGATTCCATTTTATTGAGGAGTCTTAGGAGCACTAAACTTGTGTTTGTTACCATTATACTCACAGTATTCTACAATACTAGTGTCTTTGAATTCACCACCTCTATCACTACGAATTCTATTCACTTGAATATCCTTCTCATTTTCGATCCTAAGAAGAATTTTTAGGAAATTTTGAAATGTTTCAGACTTTTGTTTTAAGAAGGCTACCCATGTAAATCTAGTGAAGTCATCGACCATAACTAGGATGTAACTGTGTCCACAAAGACTAACAGTTTGGGAGGGACCCATTAGGTCCATATGGATGAGTTCTAAGGGATTAGAGGTGAGGATGTCTTTGACTTTCTTATGAGGGGCCTTAATAATTTTACCTTCTTGACAGGAACCACAAACAATATTATGAATGGGTTTAATTTTTTGAATTCCTCTTACTAAGTCTTGAGAAGACAATTTACTAAGATTATCGTAATTTATGTGACCCATTCTGTTATGCCATATCTCGTTGTCATCCATTCTGGCAACATTACAAATTTCAGAATTGTTCTTGACAGTGTAACAGTTGTCAGGAGTTCTGAATCCAGTAATTATGCATTCACTTTTTTCATTTAAAATCTTGCAATTGTTCTTTGAAAAGGTAACAGTATGGTCTGAGTCACAAATTTGCGAAATACTAAGTAAGTTGGCTTTTAGACCTTTAACTAGAAGAACATCTTTAAGAATAGGAAGCCCATCTTCTTGGAGAGTTCTTTTGCCTATGATTTGAGATGAAGCTCCATCACCAAAAATGACTTTATCACCAGCATATCTGGTTTTGTGTAAAAGTTTAGTTTCATCTCCCGTCATATGCTTAGAACATCCAAAGTCTATATACCAACCAGATGATGTGTGTTCGACTTTTAAAGCAGTAACAACAATATTACACTTCGTCTGAGGTAATAGATCATCTTTCCTAATCCAAATTGCTTTAGTTTTCATCTTGCGCTTATTGGCTCTCAACTCATAAAATTTGCGAGCATTAGTTTTTTGCTGAAAAATATTTTGCGCATGATTTTGAATTTTGTGAAAGACTTGAGCATTTGATTTAGGAAAGTGCTTAGGATTCCTTCTAGGAAATGTTCTTTTAGGTTTGGTCTTTCTCTTTCTATAGTTAGAGTTTTTATCTGGCTGTCTAGAAAGTATATAATTATTTCGACTCCTCCTAGAATAGTTAAAGTTCTGGTAAGAACGAGGATTATAGATAGGTTTGACAAGTCTCCTAGCATAGCATCCATCGAAAGAGTGACCATATATGTCACAGTAGTAGCAATAAAGATTGCTCAAGATGGGGGTCTCCTTAGGAAAGTCTCTAAACAAAGGTTTAATAGAGTTTTGAGGCTGAACTCTATTTCTAGTTGGTACAGGTTTGAAAGCAGACTCACTCTACCTAATAGAAGGACAGACGTATTTAGCCTTAGGTGAACTTTTAAGCTTAGAGCAACTTGATTCCCCAATGTTAAAACTTTGATTTTTCGAATCAAACTCAGTTTTTATGGAATGAAAATCTGGGCATGTTTCAATAGGTCTTTTGCCTCCTGACACAAACTTGATAGGTTCAAAATGTTTTGTTTGTGTTTTCAAATCGGGACAAAATCCTATTCCAGTTCAATCATCAGAATTGGTTTTAGATTCAGCAACAAATTCATCAAAACAGTTGGAATTATTTTCAAATTTTGTAAATTTTTTGAAAACAGTTGCTGTCTTTTCTTTGGTTTGTTTCAATTCTAACAATGTACCTTTGTATTTTTTCTCCAGAATTTCATTTGTTTCAGTCAAATTTTTCAGTTTATCATCAAAAACTTTAATTTCACTTTCATGAGTTAAACATTGGGTAGTGTACTCTTCAGCATTCAGTATAACTATCAGGCTTAAATCTTCCAATTTCTTGGTAAGATCTTTAACAGTCTTCTCTAGTCTAGCGCTTTTCTTGAGAGTCTTAGTGTAAAGTGTGTGAATGTCTGGGAGGTCTTCATTGTCCAAGTCACTAAGTGTGGTGTGTGGAGTGACCCCTAACGATTCATTTGTTAAACTCACACACCCATTGACATCGTCATTATCGCCGTCCCTTTGACTCACACACCCCGAGGTAGAACATGCAACATTCTCAGTAATCAAAGCATCTAAATCAGTAATAACCACATTCGAATTATCAGTCATAGAATTATTTGGTTCATCCTCATTAATAAACATAGTCATGTCATCATTATAAATAATCTTGGCAAAGAAGGACATGCAAGGATCAAAAGCATCTGATGACCTAGGTTCCTCATTTTCAGAGTCACTTGAATCATCCCATGTTTTGCAAATGTTAGCCCTAGTATGTTTGTTTTGAGTGTTCAAATTAACTCTACAGTCTTGTACAATGTGTCCCAGTTTACCACATCTATAGCATTCAGTCTTCTTAAGGTCTCTATTAGGTCTAGCGTGAGAGTCCTTGTGATTTTTGTCATTGTTTTTCTCATGAGGTCTGTGACTAGAGGGATTTGGATAATTTGACTTGCCTTGTTTATTTGCCACTTTGTTTCTAAACTTAATGATTTTCTTGAACTGTTTAGTCATTAAGGCAATCTGATTGTCCAAACTCTCTATATCGCAGTCCTCATCAGATTCAACATTGGTAGTATTAAACTCAGGCTTAATCAATTTAGAAGAAAAGCTTAGATTGGAACTAGTCTGTTTCCTATGGGATTGGATTAATTGTTTCTTAAATTCTAGTTCCATTTCCACAGTTCTTAATTTACTACTGAGTAATTCAGGAGTGAGATTTATATCACACATTTCCTCAATAGCATATCTTTTATTATCAAACTTCTGTGGCAATGATCTCAGAATTTTAGATACAATTTCTTGTCTATCATAGGTTATCCCATTTGCATGCAGTTTGGTCACAATATCAGTTAGGTTCATATAAAAGCCATCAAATGATTCAGTCTTAGACATAATTAAGGAGTTATACTGTTGGATAAGAATTTGGGTTTTAGCAGCCTTAACTCTAGTGTCTCCTTCATGAGCAGTGACTAAGGTGTCCCAAGATTCCTTAGAAGTGGTACAGGATGAGATTCTTTTGAACTCATGTTCATTTATAGACATAATATATAGCATTCTTTCCTTTATTGTTATTTCGAGAAACTTGTTTCTCTTCTTGAGTGAACTAACTTAGATCTTTCTTAACCCTCTCATTACTTCCTTTATTGGCTGGTTCAGTAGGAAAAGTATAACCATTTTCAACAATGTCCTAGACATCATCTCCCAAAGTTCCTTGAATGAAAGCAATCATCCTTACTTTCTAGTAAGCAAAATTGGTTCCATCAAAGATTGGAGGTCTGGTCAAGTTACCAAATCTTTCATTTTTCTCGTCCATCTTTGATTTTCAGAAAATAATTTCAGAAACACAGGATCTTTTAAAAGCAGTTTACAAAGCTCTGATACCAATTGAAGAATGCGCTACTAAAGCCATTTATGAAAATAAACTATTTAAGTAACTCCGAGTTGTTTTTTAAAAAGGATTAATCACAAGATGTGTTTAATAAAATAGTATGTACGAGATTTGTTCAAGATTTAAGCAACAAGTTTAAAAAATAATTTAAACCAATTTTAAATACAGCACAACCAAGAATGAGATGAGAAAATGTAGAAGGCTTTTGTTCACAATTTTTTACGTGGTAAAACCTCACCAATTGAGGAAACATCCACGACTCCCTCTACGGAGTAAAAAGAAAAATCCACTAAAACAAATATATGAGTTACAAACTATATAACTAACATGAAAACAACTCAGACCTATATAAGTTTAGGAATGTACCCTCTGGTGTCCTTAAACTTCTCTGCAGTTCTGATTGTAGATGTAGTTCTCCCAATTTGTCAACTTTTGATTTGTTCCAGCACTTTACGTCGACTTAGGTTCTCAAGATCTTATCACCAACACTTTTCGTGTTGTAGGGTGTAAGTGTTTGTGAAGGTGCTCTCTAACACATGCATGCACACACACACACTTATTAAGTACAAACAGTCCTAACAAATTACAGTTTACACTATATGCTATGATCTTTTCTTTTTCTTTCTTCTTAGAAAACTTTGAACCTTTTTGACCTTTCAAACTATCCCAGAATCCACGGATACCTTGCTAGGAAGACAGACAAGGTCTTAATCAATCTCAGAATGTAAAATAAAAACTTTTTGAGATTGAAAACCTCCAAGTGAGATTCCAAACTAGGTCAAAGGTTTAGTTTTACAAGAACAAGAAACATAAAGCATTTATTGTTGATTTTAAGGAAGAAAACGTTTTAGAGAAAACAATCAACAATATATTTCTCAAGATGAGAAATAAAAATAAAAATAAGTGTAATGTAACATGAATAACTCAGATCTGAGATTTCTATGGAAGCAGAAACTAGATCTAAGTAGAAGTCTAAGTTGGAAACAAGATCTCATGAACACAAGGTTACAGCAACCCAAAAATAACTCAACTCAAACTCTCAAACACTCAAGAACACTCAAGTTGGTGTTTTTGGTTATGGTGCTTTGAAGAAGTGTTTGGGTTAGGTTTGAAGAGGATTTGGACGAAGTTAGGGTTTCTAACTTTCTTCTCTCTCTGGTTTCTCTCTTCTCTCTCTACTCTCTTCTCTCTCAATACTTTGAGGAAATGAAAATGGCAAAAATCTTCGAAGTCTGAGAGAAGGCCCCTTTTTATAGGGTGAGAGGAAGGTTCGAGATATCTGATCCAAACTAAGGGCTGAGATCGAGTCAATTTAGATTGACTTGAATCTAAGGGCTCACACCAGTCGGTGCTTAAACGAGCGCTGATTGGCTTAAAAAGATACACGGGGATTCATCAAGGCAACATGTAGACCATTGATAAGAAATGATCCAAGGGCTGATAACACATGCGACAATTGTCTCTGTAAAGAAACACAATTCTAACCAATCAGAGGCAGACAGGTGTTGGCCAGTTAAGGGCTGTAAAACGCGCGTCTAAACTAATTACAAAGACTACCCTGAAGTCTCTGTCGCTTTCGGATTCTACCCAAGGTAACATTAGGCCATAAAATACAATAAGTCATATTTAGAGATTGACCCCAAAACTTTTTAAATCAAATTTTAATTATTAAAAACATGATTTAAAAATGTTTAAAAAATCCCAAAAAATTATTAAAAATCAAACTTAGGGATTTAAACACACACAACACATGTACACACATACTAATGCAATATGACATGCATGAATTGAATTCTAAGTGTGTAAGTGTTGGCAATAGTCTCTTGATCATAACAAGAAAGAGAGATGAATAGGCAATCCAACTTCTGAAGCTCTTTGGTTTCTAGGTAGACACAATTTTGTCATAATTTCCAAACTAGATGAGCACTTATACAATATAGACTCAAATAAGTCAAATGTATAAGGGCTTCATACACACCCTCTCTAAATCGCTATCTTAAGGGAAGTTCGCGCGTTGTGGTGAAGCCTCCTGACTAAAAATGCAGGGTGGATATAGTCCCTAGGCCATGTGAGCGTTTGTGATTGTATATTTTTCTGCGATGGGTAGGAGATTTTGGGTGTGGTCTTGACTATCCCGCAGGCACATGGCCGCTTCCCGACATTTCGGTAGGATCCCAAGTTGTCTAAATGATAGGCCCTGGAAGATGATAGCCATTTAGGGGCGCGCACAGTGGGGAAACCCGTACAGGCGGTCTTAGAATCGTTATATATATAAGATTATAACTATTTTAAATCAAGTTGGACTTGATGTATGTTGGTTGCCATAAAGAGCACAATGAAATGCCATAAAGAGCACGATGAAAATGCCACAAAGAGAATATTATGATGATGATTTTCCTGATAAGGAAGATATTGTTACAAAGTGTATAATTGAGATGAAATGCCACAAAGAGCATAAAACTATGATTATATTTCCTAATAAGGAACGAATTTATGAAATGAATTAGTATACGATGAAATTGATTGGTAAACATTTGATAAAATGTTGTACCATTGATATATTCCTAAAGAATAAATGGGAATTATGTTTTGATGGTGAATGGATATAATTATATATCCTTGAGTAGTAGTAGATGAGACCTCTTATATACATATAAATACATATAATATTGTGCTAAGGGTCTAATGTATCTCGACGATCAGCCTTGCCTAATAGTAGTGTATCTGGGGGGTTCCTTGTTTGGATTTTGCTTTGCGAGACACCCCACGCACGAATAAGGGCATAGAGTTGTGACTGGGGAGAAGTTAGCCTTTAGTACTTGGATTAATTAGGACAGGGTCTAATGTATCTCTACGATCAACCTTGCCTAGTAGTGTGTATCAGGGGGGTTCCTTGTTTGGATTTCGCTTTGCGAGACACCCCACGCACGAATAAGGGCATAGTGTTGAGACTGGAGAGAAGTTAGCCTTCTGTTCTTTGTTTAACTAGAACCTCATTGATATTGCGCTAGGTTGCTTTTAGATTGAGAGGTGAGAAATGTTATTGTTAACTGCGAGAGAATTACGCACTTAACTGTCATGCATTTTATTCACATGGGAAATATATCAAACCGGGCTCTGACCCGTATCTATCTTTCTTTGTTTCTGCATATACTCTTTGCCGTTACAGGTGCTCTACCGCATGGACACCCGTATTTACATTTCCATTTCGGTTGTCATGGAGCTACGACATATTGAGGATGTTGTAGGGCATTGTTTAGACGTTTCTCTCTATTGTACTCTAGTTATATTCAGTTATTTATTCGGGCGTGTTTGCCCAAGTGTTACACTCATTTACTATATAGTAAATATTGAAATGTAATACTCGGTGTAACTATTTGTATTAGTCTGTGCACCGACAACTTATTCAGTGATTATTTATGATATTGTCATCCTTTATTTATCGATTTTTTATACCCACCGTTTTTGCAAATGGGATTGTCTAAGTGTTTTCTTTTATTTACAAAATTTTCTTTTTATTGACAGTCCGCTTTCTAAAATGATTGGTGGTTATCTCGTACTATTATTTTAATCGACGGTGATGCTGAGTATGGACCATCTATGATTCCTATGATTATTAGAGTATTGGGCTGGCCACCTATTATTTTAGTAGGCGTCTTGTCACAGAAAGCAATATTGAGAGTTTTGGGTTATTTAAAATATACTCAAAACTATGGACTGCACTACTCAAAATATCAAGCTATTCTTGAAGGACATTGCGATGCAAATTGGATATTCGATACAAAAGACTCTAAGTCTACGAGTGGGTATGTGTTTATCCTTGGAGGCGCAGCCGTATTTTGGAAATCCTCAAAACAAACGTGCATTGCTAGATCGACAATGGAATTCGAATTCATTGCACTAGGCAAAGCTGGAGAAGAAGCTGAATGGCTTCGAAATTTCTTAGAGGATGTTCCAAATTGGTCTAAACCTGTGCCCGCGATATGCATTCATTGCGATAGTCAATCGGCGATTAGAAGGGCACAAAATCACATGTATAACGAAAAGTCACGACATATTCGTCGAAGATATAATACCGTTAGACAACTTCTCTCAAAGGAATTATCTCAATTGACTATGTAAAGTCAATAGATAATATAGCGGATCCACTAACAAAAGGTTTAAACCGAGAGCAAGTTGAAAGATCATCAACTAAATAAGAATCAATATAGTGGCAACCCAACCTAGCTGACTGGAGATCCCAAGATCTAGGTTCAATAGGCAAACCGAACTACATTGTATTCAGTAAGCACTAGAGGATATTTAATCATATCCATTCCAAAGATGAGACGGTGCACATCTTCAATGAAATTAGGGTAAGTTATGCTTTTAATGACATCTATATCTCAGTACGTCTAAGTGGGGTATTGCAGAATACTCTTTATGGAAGTCACCTACGTGAGTAAGAAGGGGAGTACTTCTATGAGAATAATGAAAGGCATATTCTCTAAAATACTCACAGAACCAAGTGGTGTTCACGGCCAAAATGAACACAAACGTGAGAACCAACTGTGTTGAAGAATTATTGTGTGAATACTATTATCTAGGTTTACAAAAATGGTTGACGGTTCAAGGACATATAGTCTACTGATTAACCAAGTAAATACGATATTATATCACTAAGGAAAGTTCAAGGCCACCAGGCTACTTCTCCCAATGCAATAAAACTTCAGTTACTCAACCTGTGTCTGCATCTGCATTATTTATATTTATAGTGATATATCATTCATGTGGGGGATTGTTAGAAAAAATGGATATTTGACAGCAAAATTTGAGTAACTTTGAGCTTAAATTAAGGTGGGACCCACACCACGAAAATTGTGGGACCACATACGAACGCGTTCTCCTTGGTAAGGAGATTAACGTATTATATTCATATGTCCAAATCCATTAAGTTATGAATGATATATGTGTGTTCAAAGTGACTCATAAAGCAATGAAAGTTAATGTATTGGGTATGTTTTAACTCTTGTCCCACATTGGAAGAGTAGTGGAAAAATGATGAGTTAATAAAACCCAATTGATGGACTAAGGCTTGGATGCCTCTGGGGTATCCCAACTCTTTGAAGGGGAGATGACCTAAGCTATGCTTGGGTTGACTTTCGGTCAAAGGTCCACGCGCGCTCGCGCGCGTCCGTCCGGTCGGCTCGGCTCGGCTCTGCTCGGTTCGTGTTCGGGCTCGGGCTTATAAAATTTCTTAAATTTTTGGCCCGAATCTAATTAACTTTCTGGGTTTTAATTTAATTAATTAATTAATTTCCAAAAGTCAGCAGTTGCTTTAAAACCAAAATTAATTGTCATTGGCAGTAAAAAATGGTTTGACTGTTCCCAACAGTCAGAACCAAAACTATAAATACATTTCCTTCCCTCCTGTTTTAAAACTAATGAAATTTCGTCCTTCTTTTTCCTCCAAAAATGAAGTGCTTCCAGAATTCTTTCTGCATTCATTCATCAGTCTGTTTGGTTGAGTAAACACAGAAATTGTGTTCGTCGTGATTAATCACAGTTGTGCTACTTGATTAATCTGGAAATCCGTTCTATCTTGGGAGACAATTATTCTTAAACTCAAGCACATCGGAGGAATAAATTTGTCTTAAGGAGACTGTGTAACAGGGCTCGAATTTACATCTAATTTATTATTAATTCTGCAATATTCAAGTAAGTGATTTAATTTTCTGTAATTTCTTTTTCATTCTGTAATTTTTATTTAATTAACAATTCTGTACTATTTCGTAATTTAAATAGTAGGAATAACAATTTGTTATGTTCAGAATGTACTGGGAATGGGGCCATGGTTGTAGAGCAATAATAGCTATTACACAGAACAATAATATTAATAATAATAAACTAATATAATGTATATAAATCTTAGTAATGAAAGCTACAAAAATAAGAATCCCATATGAAAAATAAATATTAATTGTGCATTGAATCAAATTGCTACAAAAGCTATTGAGAAAAATGTAGAGTTTTACCTGAGTGGAGAGAAATTTTCAAAATAAATTACACGCACATACACACACTTGAATATATATATATGTGTGTGTGTGTGTGTGTGTGTGTTGTTTAATATATCGAGACATAATTATAACCTCTCGATCCAGGATGAAAGTAATGACTATCTGTTCCGTCGAACATGTTGAGCCCATCCAATGTGTTATTTGATGAATGCATAGAATCAGGTAAGTATTTTAGTTAAATGCAACGTGACAAGAAAACACATTCACACGCATCACTTTCCTGACATTTTAATGGAGGGATAGTCAGTAGTGAGGTCGTTAGACAAATAAAAAACAGGTGTAAGTAGCTTGAAACCAAAAATAGTGAAATCACAATATAATATTCCATTAAAAGACAAAAGGTTCACAAATAATGATAACCATTAGAAGAGCTCAAACAAGTGTATGGACACAATTCCAACTTTGTGTAGAATATGGTAGAACAATGAAGCATTACATGTTAAAAAACTATAATCAAATTCATAAGATTCTAATCAATACAAATAACCAAATAAATATTGAAAAATTAAAATATATTTTCAATACTAGAAGCTTTTCAAGTTGAGAAGCGATCAAAATTGAAAGGGCGATAAATCAAAGAAGAAAACTGACAAATATATCATTAGAAAGGGCATAAGATTGTCTTTAGTTTTCTTATGCACAACAATATAGCTTATATACATTGCATTCACAAGTCGAATGAGTAATCTTTTGGTCACTTACTTATACTATCTCAACCTTCACTATTAAGTAAATTAACGATCTGGAGGAGTTTAAGCTCATGTGCAGTAGATGCATGTTTCTTAAAAATCAATGATTGTTTCCCTCTGAATTAGTTCTATGGGATCTCCGGTTAAAATTTGAAAACAAAACCAACTGATATGACATCAATGCAGAGGTTGATGTTTTAAATGATACGTAGTGTATCTCACATCTCAATAGTTTCATTAATTCACATCACCGAGTGCCATTTTTAAACTCACAATCTCAATATCCTCACCCTGATATAAATATAATAATAAAACCCTTAAAAGTGAGACACTTGAATAGTTTTTGCGACGCTTTTAGGAGACTTGTCAATGGTATATCATAAAATTATATGGAAAACACCTATAGCTTAGCTAAAATAACCATTTCTCGCAGTTGAAATGCTATGAACATTGAACCTAAGGAGGGCTACTATAACGATTACGAGAATAACTGATGTTAATGGAACAGTCGTTGATACCCATAATAGTTTTGGATTTCTCATGCTCTGTTCATTGACAAGGGATGAGAAAATTAAGAAACTGAATAGATAGTGATGACTTTAATCTCAATAAAAAATTAAATCCTTAAGAACGTACTAAGTTATTCAATCATAGAGGAAGCATACGTGCTCTGATAATCTCACCTAAAAATTACTGGCAAAACACAGTGAACAAAAATCAAATAAGTATATATACGAAGTTTGAAATGGAGATTAGTGTAATTTTGTGAAAACATAGTAGCATATACGATGTAACGTTTATTTAAGGTGAGAACCACTATACAGGTCCATTATTATAATTGGTTGACTACAATACATGTACCAAATTCCCTCGCAAGAAAAAACAATAGGTGTAGCGGTATACGACATACTAAAATGTATACGACATACTAATTTGTTTCATGATTTCCTACACGGGTTACTGCATCTTAGCCAGGCCCTGCATGATTCCTTGCAAGTTACCCATACTAACATGAATAAAGGAAGGCAACCCCTCTCCGACTCTACTAAGTTTAAGTAGGAGAAATAGAGTATCATAACAAAAGTAAATTGATTCACAAAGAATTCAAATTTAAAGCGAAAATACAAAGATAAAATTTTGGTTCTACAAAATTTCTATGAATCAAATTGAAATTGCTTTAAAAAGATCTAATCCTTTGATACCAAGGTGAACCAGATTACCATCAACAAGTTTGTAGACATTGGATATCCTTAAGCCCTAAAAATCGAGAATGGAGGAATCAGACATGTCATAATATTTCCTACGGACGATGCCAATCTGTTATCCCTAGAAATTGGTATACTGACTGCCATCGCTAAATATACTAATTACCAGCATATAAATATATAAAATATCTAATTATCGAAATAATAACATAGGAATAATATAGAAAGTAGAGGGAGAGAGGGCAGATAAAGAACTAGATTACGTGTTTCATCCCAAAATGGTGCCTATATCCATAAGTGAAGCGTTGTTTATATTGATTAGGAGGAAATCATCATTAACAAGATACTATGGTGTGTAAGGTCCTCCTGAGTTAGGCACAAACTTCCATTCGGTGTTCGAGTAGGTTGCAAGTTCCCTTTCAGTTATAAATGACCCTCTTGAATGCCTCGACATTTCACTTTCTTATTTAAGGCTCTAGCAACGCGTTATTGATAACCTTAATTGTGATTTATGGACTTGATCATTCTTTCATAGAGCTATACTAAGTCGGTGTATCTGGATTGGGCCCATTCGAGTTATTTGACTCGGATTTTTAGAATGATTATAAGAAAATGTATATCTAATTCATGGGTGGGAGTGCTTCCATGATCATTAGGCTTTTGAATATTGTGCTTTTCAAACCATAGTTGAATTTTACTTTAACACCTGGAAGATGGGTTCATATATCTTGGTGAGATAGTAGATGAAATGGATGATAAATTATAGCCCCAATGTTTTCTAATTGAAGGGAAACATTGTATACTAATCCATCCCCAGTGATATAGTGAAGGCATCTTTTGTTGAGAATGAACTTTAAGGCCCCTTTATGTGTGCTTTAGGTAAAGACAACCTTTTTCCAAATCTCCCAAATTTACTATGCACCGAATATGAGAATCAATTTAATTAAACCAATTTTATTAAACCCCAAACATGCATCTAAATGATTCAAACCATTAAATAAATAAAGCATACAGGTAAAAGACACAATTTCAGGAAAAAAAATCTTTCGAGTAAAAACGTTTATTTCACCATCTAATGTAAATCGCAACTTATAATTACATAGAAAACTCTACAATGAATCTACTGCAGCAAATCCACATAGTCCGCAACCTAAATCAGTAATGGACTCTGTAAGAACCAACCAGAACTGCAACTCTCCTTAGTAAGAAATACCCTCAAGCATTCCCAAGTTACCACAATCGTCAGCTAGTAATTTCCTCGAGAACCACAAAGTCAGCAGTAGATAAATCTTCCCTACAAGAGAAACTTCAATAAGATCATGTATTGGGCTCCAAAACAGTTCACTAAAGTTATTGGGATGATTTGTGAATTAAAAAACAAAGTTTTTAAATCCTAAAAGTGAAGATTGGAAATTCTGCATATTGCAGTTTCATTTTCGCCAAAGTCTTAAAGAAAGACTCCTCACAAAACATGTATTTATAACAAAATTAAGTCGATGTGGTCTCTCTAACGACAATGTCAAGTCGCTCGAACGACATTAAATGTCGTTCGATCCCGGGGATCTCACAACCATCTAACGAGGTTAAAAAATATGAAACAGTAATATTTCGTTAGATGAAACAAATCAAGTGACCTTCAAGTGACCCTACGCGCGAGATGCAATGCCGCGTGAAGCTTTCATTTGAACGACTTGTTCCTGTCGTTTGAACGATATTGACATTACATTTTGACGACGTAAGCGAAAAATTATTTTCTTTTAAAACTCCACCTACAGATCATAGAAAAATTATTTTGGCTTAATAAAATGCCTCAGGTTAATAAAAATATTTTAGAAAAATATCCCAACACTTTAAATGAAACATTAAGGGACTTAAACGCAACCTTACTAAAATCTTTGCAGAAGTTTGTTTGTTGAAGAGTTTTGATATTCGGATACGTCATGATGCATGAATGAACTTGAACTTTCTTTAACGGGTGTAGCGGTGTACGACATACTCAAAATTAAACGGACTATGTAAAATATGTCCTTATAAATTTCTCCCTATGTCTATGCCGGTACAAACTAAAAATAATCTGAATTATCAAGTCAAATGTCCTATACAAATCTAATACCCTCCCATGAACCCAAAAGTGAAAAGGTACTAAAAATGTAAGTGTTTAAAATTTCTTCAAAAATCTTCGACATCTTCAAATCTCTAATATTTCTTTGTCATAATCAGGGTTTGCAAATAATGATCATCAAACTTTTTACCTACATAGATGAGGCAAGAAACAAATATCTACGTGGCATATCGAGTTTGAAATGAGATAAACATAAATTAATGCAACTCAAATAAATCTTAAATCTCCCCCATAATTCATCTCAAATCTCCCACATAATTCAAACTTCCCCATTAAATCATAATTCGTTCTCCCCCCTTTTATTTGTCCGAAATAGACAAGGAAAAGAATAAACAAAATAAGCATGGAGTGTCACGATCAGCATAGCAAATCAACTACAATCATCAAGGATAAACCTAAAAGCTTCCACCAACTATTTTTTATTTTTCAAATTTTTTCAAGTAAAAATAATTAACATAATATCACACACCATGAATTTACACTAAGATAACCAAATCATGGAAACGGAATGAAAGGGTGTGAACAAATTCGATAGGAAGATCAATGCAATCAAACATAACAAATGTGCACGATGAATATGGATACTCCTAACGAATGAACTCAAAATCGTCCATAGGTGGAAAAAATGTGAAATTATATAACATCGACTCAATCTAATCCACACATCAAAGTCGAAAATGATTTCCACACCAATAACGTCTAAAACTATGTAATTCTTTTTCAAGACTTTGTCACTACGTGCAAACCCGTTATTTTATTTCCAACTAAACACCCTCATTAATAATAAATATTTTTTTTTCTAATGAGGTGATTTCAAATGTAATGTCCCCCTTTTGGCATATTTATCTTTTTATTGCCTTTAAATTTTTCCGCGCTCTTTTCAACCTCTTTGTACCTTGTCTCCTTTATACAACGCCACATTTTTTTAGGTCCAATTTAAATGGTGGCTTAATCGTGAGTACCTTTTGTAACCCTTCCCTACTTTTCACATATATAAACGAATTCTCACAGGTAACGGTTCTTACATGCACAATTTTCATTATCAAGTTTCATCGCATTTAGTTCATTTTAAAGACTAGATTGATATGAAAATATATCAACCAACATGTGATAGACAAATACAATAATCAAACAAATTCGTGCACATCTAAATAAAGGAGACCAAGAGTCAAACATGTGGAAAGTAATCTCAAATTACAACTCAATTAATCCAAACATTATCAAGCACAAAATGAAATGATGATGCGTCTCAAATCACTATCAATTCGTCATATGGATATGGAATGATATTGTGACTTGGTCATCCTAAATGTCCATTCACAAACGGTGTAAAATAAAATACAAAAATATTTTTGTCTTTTTCAAAAACTTTATAAAAATAAAATGTCTTTTTCAATTTTTTCTCAAAAAAATAGAAAATCTTTTTTGTATTTTTCCAAAAAAAGTCAAAGATAAAAAATATTTTTGGGTTTTTCAAAAATATATCAAAAATGGAAAATAACTACAAAGGATAAACATCATAAGACTAGCAAAAATATATATCATAAAATATGATTAGTGTATGACAAAAATCCAACAAGAACAACCGAAAGATCTAACATGAGAAGAATCACGTGCACGCAATCGAGAGTCATGAACCATAAGTCCTAAAGCTTCCAAGTCCGATTTTCTAACTCAAAATAGTCTGTAACGACGCAAGGGGTTTTTGGGAACCGAATTGACTTTATTGTTAAACTTCCTAGGAGCCTCTTGAAGCTTGTAACAAAAACGCCTATGGTGAGGTTTTCGAACGCAATGTGTGCAAGTGTAGATGTGACGGTGAACGTTATCTAAAGATAGTCATATCCTAATAATCCTAGGTGGCTCTTGTAACAACCCGGAATTTGTAAATTATTTTTTGGAAATCGGAGAAAAATGAAATTTTGGATTTTATAAATTTTATAATTTAAAATGTTGGTTTTTATATTTGAAAAATAAATTTTCAAATAGAATTGGAATCGGAATTAAAATGGTGTTTTAATTGAATATTTATCATATAGAAGAGTCCTCAAAATATAAAACTCTCTAAGAGTCCTCAAAATATAAAACTCTCTAGTAAAAATAATATTTTTAGAAATCCGACAGTTCGATCGAGATAAATTTCTCACAGTAGTCCTGTCTCACCGTTCGCTACAACTTACTAAAATTTTAAGCGATTTTGATGGTCCGATCGTCCGTAATGATTTTTCGAGTATTTTTATTTGATTAGGACTCTAATTGTTTTTGGTATATAAACATAGGGTCCTTCTACACCCTCACACAAAACACAAAAGTAGACACATTTTGTAAACACACCGACGAGTCGCATTCGTATTGGCTCGTGCCTGGGCTCCACACGGGTCCCACTGGCGTGGACCCCAGACACGAACCAATGCAAATGCGACACGTCAGTGTGTCTACAAAATGTGTCTACTTTTATGTGTCAGCCTACAATTACCCATAAACATAAAGTGACGAGTTTAGGTCTTTTAAAACACATTTTAGCATTCTCAAAAATCAGAAACCTCTCATCTTCTTCAACCTCCAAACCCTAGCCCCATTATACATTACTTTCACTAAAGTTTTGTCAAGATTTACCGGATTTTATCAAGACGTATCAAGAACAAATCTTTCAAATTTTTGAGAGGAATACACATTCAAGATCAGATTTCTAAACCAACTTTTATTCAGGAATGAATACTCTATTCTTTTCCTTTAGTATTATGCGTTTTAAGTGTCGTCTAAATACTTAATTACATGTTTTCTTAAAATCAATTAGTAACTTAATTAGAGAAAGTGGGCACTAATTATGGGACTGTTTTTATTAAATCTTTTAATCTGAATAATATTCATAACCCTTGGGTACGTAGGATTGATGAGTGGATTTTGGGTTTTATTGGTGTAGGTTGCATGTAGAAAAATCCTAATTTTAAAATAAATGATTTTTGGGTGCGTATAACTCACGTAATTTATGTAGAGATAATGAAATTGAAATTTTATTCTATTAAGGATGAAATCTCGGTGTATTTAAGTTAAAATAATTAAATGGGATTAATTTGGTATTTTGACGTTATGATAATTAAATAAAGATTTAATTGAATAACACTATCATGCGTAGTTGTATACATGGATTAATTATGATTGGTTGTGTGACTTATTGGTATTATTTAATTGCTTTTTGTGACGACGGGTTGTTGGGTATTTTTGCTCTCCCTATATTTTAGGATGCCTTCTAGGTATGGGACTAGTGGGTAGGCCTTTTGATGATTTACGCCTTCTAGATATGGGACTAGTGAGGGTAGATTATTACGACTTTGTTATGTCGGGGGTGGGCTGATTTTTGTCATTTTATCATCGTTACGCCAGCCTAGACATGAGACTAAGTTGAGGTTTATGTTAGAAATTCATCCTATAGATAGGGTAGGACGTATTGATAACTTGGGGAGCCTTAGGTATGGGACTAAGGGGTATTTTGAGGATCTAACATCGATTAAAAGGGTGGGGTAATTTATAAATTGAGAAATTGAGAATTAATGCCTAAAGATAAAATCAGGTATTAAAATTGGTGGCGACATAATGTGTCAGTGACCGACGGTTTAAACAGGCCAGCTTGGACGATTTATGTCGTGTCGTGAGTTGGAACCTTGTCATATTGCGGGGGATCAACAGTTTAAACGGATTCGGCTAGCTATTGATAAGGGAAAGTGTGACACTTTGGTGGATTACCACCCGGGACGGGAGGACCGTCATAATAAAAAGTGAGAACGATAATAAAATGAGCTAATTAAATAAAATTAGCATCGTGGGACTTGGAAATTTAAAATCATATTGGTGTGCCTTTTTAAATGGGGATCTCTATGGGAAGTTAGTGATTTATATTTATCGCGTTTAATTATAGCGTTTAATTAAAAATATTATATTCTGATATTTATTGCGTATAATGTTATTGTCTGGGTTCACGGACCCTATTTGAGGGAAGTAGTGTGTATTCATGATCGGGCTCTGACCTCGTTCGATGATTAATATTTTCAAGTTTTAGTGCTGGAGTTATTGCAGGATTTTTGGAGATTATCTTGGAGGTGCAACCGGCGTATTTTAGTTGAGTTTAGTAGTGTAGATAAGTTTTTCATTCCTTCGTAGTTGTATTGAGACTCGGTTTATGGTTTTGGTGGGCCATTCGGTTTCACAGTTGTACGGTTTTACTCAAATATTTATAATTGGATTTTATTCAGTTTATATCATTGGAGATTGAATTTATTCGAGTTTTAGTATGAGATGGATCTTTTATCGCTTAGTTGGATAGTTTATCTTTTGGAATTGATTGTCATTTACCTTGTTGATTAATTTTACATGTCTCATATCTGTCTCATGCTAAGAATGGTATTTTATTTACTCACGCCCGGCTTAGTTTTGATAGCGGCCGACGCCAGAATTGATCGGGGTGTGACAACTCTCCTAAATTTCCTAGGTGGCTCTCTTACACGTATGGTTTTAGCTTTAGGAATGGGTGAAAGATGATTATTGAAGCCAATACCACACCCATCGTCCTTGATTTAAACAGTGCCTAACATCTTATCTGGTTTTTTTTACCTAGACTCCAAATCAAACTTCTCCTTACTTGAATCTTTCAAAATCTCCTCAAGCTCTCCAATCCTAGACTCAAGCAAACGCCTAGACTCCTCATACTCTAGAAGCTCCTTTTCCATAGCCTTCATTAAACCTCGAAGACTATCGCTCTCGCCCTCAATGTATTATAGCTTCTCCCGAAGAGTCTTCTATGTGCCCTAAGATCCTCAATCAAAGCATTATTTTCTATGGCACATTCTTTCAACTTGGCTTCTAACTTCAAGTTTGCCTTCTTTACATTCAAAGTTTCTTCATACAATTCATTGAAGGCATCTTGCAAGTCTCTTTTATCCTCACTCTCATTCTCACTCACTTCACCCTCACTGTCTTAGGTTTCACTACCTATGGCTGCAGAAGAATCATGTAAAGAATTATATTCGCGAGAAGATTTGTCGTCATCAATCACATGATTAGCCACAGTGGTGGAAAGGAATCGCTTACTGACATACAAATTTTCTTCTCCAGGGTCACTATCACTAAGGGTAGTGTGACACCCCGCCTAATTAAATACCGGGCGATCACTCCTTTATTAAATTAAATCAAGGTAAACAGTTGGTTCATTCTCAGCATCACTGTCGATAAAAATAATTTTCCAATTTAACACCCTAAATAATTAAGCTAAGTGTCAAAAACATTTTTCATACAAACTTCCAAATTTTAATTAAAGAAAAGATTTATATAAACGAAACAACATTTCTACAATATGGAATCACACCAGGATGAACTAAAATAAAACCATGCATTCGTCAATCGAATGACAACATAATAAAACTAAAAATCATAAACCATCCTGAATAAATCCCATAAAACAATACTGGAATAACTGAAATATAAAAATCCCAACAATAAATGAAATGATGAAAAGGGCGACACGTGCCCAATAAATGAGAGTAATAGGAGTGGAGTCAATAACAGAAGCCGTCTACTCAAGTGACCTGCAACTCCCACCTAAGCTGCAGCTCGTTCTTCTCAAAGGATCCTAAGCAAGACGCCCCTGTGGCTGGGCACCTGAAAATATACATATATATACACAAGAGAGAGAGAAAAAGAAACGGGTCAGGGCCCGAAAGTGTGTTTGATTTTAAAATACGTTAAGCAAGTATTTAAATTGATACAGGCCAATGCAACAACATATTAGTGCGTCTCTCTCTTGAGAAATACTCACCTCTCTTCTAATGTGCACACCTATCGCACTAACCTTCCCCACGGTTCATTTTAACATCTAACATACTAGCCTTTCTAAAAGCTTTAACTTAACTTAGATTACCCGTAAGATTTACAATTCCCGACTTCATTTTAAAAGGTGTTCCAATTTGTGACCAAAATTCTCTATTTTTAATTTTATAAAAACGATAAAGTTTTCCAGTGACATATTATACTTTTCAATATAAGTATTTAATAATATGTGTTAACAACTATGTTCTACTATCACATTGCAGTAGACAGTTACAATTGTCATAATCTCATATATATATATATATATATATATATATATATATATATATATATATATATATATATATATCTACTCGTATAATATATATATAACAGCACCCCGAATAAAACTATGGTGCGTGCATACTTCCACTATCCAAAGCCCCATATCACTCACATAAAGGCGAATACATCCGGAATCACTCTCGAATTGTATTAACATAAATACACAAACAATATTGAGGCGAAGCATAGATCCCAAGTCTCTAAGAGGATGGCACATACTCGCGTCTCTTAGGACCGTCTGAACTATCAATTTGATAGCCTGTACCAAGGATATCTATCTTCTAGGGTACAAGTCAATATCCCCCATAAAGGTCCCATCGAGATAAGACTGTCCCAGCGCGGTAACCTCAAGGATAGCAAGTAGCGCGGTATGTTTTTCACATGTATATAATATATGTAACACACAATCATATAAATATACCAATGTCATTTTAATATAGGTTCTTCCCATCACCCGTAATTATACCGTTTATCCTAAATTACACAATTATAGAATTACGTATAAGGTTTTATTCCTAACCTTAACTCGAAGGTTTTCTCACTTATTACCTAATACTCATGGGTTATATCCTCACAAATCTGAAATTCAGTAAGTGACTTTATTTGATTCCAACGTAACTCTCTTACGCATCTCACCCTTAAATTTCATAAATCTACCAACCTAAAGTACATATCCCATAATTACCATACCCGCTGAAGATTAAAGGTTCTAACATTTATCCATATACCCTACTGGTCCTCAATATCTCCCAAATCCTTTTATTAAGAATGCCCACAGGTTATATCACGATAAATCAATTTAACTAAATAAACAAGAGAAATAGGAGTCTGCCAGGAGGGGTCGATCGATCGAAGTTTGGGGCTCGATCGATCGAACCTTCGATCGATCGAAGCTCTCTGCTCGATCGATCGATCAAGCAGGTCTGGGCAAAAATTCTGCAGAAATTGCAGTGACGGGATTGATTATTGTTCTTTATCAAAACTCATATTTTCCAACACTAATCGACCCAAAAAGTCTACTGTTAACATACTAACATAATTCCAGATATCTTTCACGTTCAGCATGCGTGTATACATCATTAAACATGGTTAAACAACCTAAAATCTCATCTAATCATCAAGAACCCTAAAGTTTTCTTAACTTTTGTTCTAATCAGTTTTCTCCAGAATTTCCTTCTAACAAATCATCACAAATTCGTGGGTTAATCATCTACTTCACATAATATTTCCAGAATATGGTTATAATGATTTCTACATGCAAATCCCTATCAAAAATTGGGGTTTTCTTCCATTGATTATACTCCTAATCATTCCTACACTAATATGAATATTGCATCAACGAAAATACGCAAGTTAAACACTTGCCTGGGATTTCAGAGGTCTGTTTTCCTGCTGATATTGGTGTGGTTGCGTTCTCCTCCTCGCGATCTACGCGTTGGTGGTGACGGCGGTGCAATCGGTGGTGTTTTGGGCCTTGAATCACCTTGAGAGCTTTCTCCTCTCTTCTCCAATGGCCGTTCTAGGGTTCTGAATGTTCTAACCCTAAAAGGCTGACTTAAATGGCTGCTAAGGATGGCTGAAATTCGTGGGTTTAATTACCCTATTTTGTAAAATGACCAAAATGCCCTCCCGGGTCACTAATTTAGCCTAAAAAACATCCCGAGACCCAAACTAAACCCCCGAGTACACTTTTCTGACTATCTCGACCCTTCCGGACGCGTTGGCGCACTCAAAACGACCATACAGACAACTTATAAAATATTCACTTTTTAATTAATATAATTAGTCCCGACGTGACACGGGCACATCCTGACTTAAATTTTCCGAAATAGTCATTTAATTCACTTATGACATTCCATATAACCAATATAATATATTACTATGCTCATTAGTAATATTCAACAAGTTTCCCATAATTACTAACTCGAGTCACGTTAATAATTATAACATAATTAATTTCCGGATTTTTATTAAATAAATCCCCAAATTAAATATAGCATAAAAATACGGGGTATTACATACTTCCCCCCTAATAACGGAATTTCGTCCCGAAATTCAGAAAATAAGGCATACCTGGTAAAAACAACTCTGGATATCTCTCGCGCATATCTGCCTCACGCTCCCAAGTGGATTCCTCCACATTATGATGCTCCCACTGGACTCGCACAAGTGGAACTACTTTCGACCTCAATCTCCTCTCACTATAGTCTAGAATAGCCACTGGTCTCTCCTCGTAAGAGCTATCAGACTGTAAGTCTATCTCATCTATCGCAATGTGAGTATGGGCCATATCATCCCGAAGATATTGTCTCAACGACGAGATGTGGAATACATCGTGGATGCGATGTAAATGTTCTGGCAATCCCAACCTGTATGCTACTGGCCCAATTCTCTCGATGATAGGAAATGGTCCTACGTACCTCGGAGCCAACTTCCCCTTCTTCCCGAACCTCATCACTCCTTTCATAGGAGATACACGCAACAATACTTGATCTCCCACATTAAACTCCCGGAAGAACCGTTTCGCATCGGCGTAGCTCTTCTGCCTGTCTTGGGCTACCCGAATACGACTCCTGATAATTTCAATCCTCGCGGATGTCTCCTGAATCACTTCTGGTCCTAGTAACTTTTTATCCCCCACCTCGAGCCAACAAGTTGGGGAACGACAAGGCCTGCCGTACAAAGCCTCAAATGGATCCATGCCAATCGTAAATTGATAGGAGTTATTATAAGCAAATTCTACCAGTGGAAGGTGTGGCTCCCAACCTCCTCCGAAATCGAGAATACACATGCGTAGCATATCTTCCAACATCTGATTAGTACGCTCTGTCTGTCCATCTGTCTGTGGGTGGTAAGCTGAACTCAGTCTCAACTCTGTACCCATAGCCTCCTGAAAGCTTTCCCAGAAACGTGACACAAAAATCTTATCTCTATCTGACACAATATTCAGGGGCACCCCGTGTAATCTGACAATCTCAGCGACGAACAACTGGGCATACTGACTCGTGGTATAATCTGTCCTTACTGGTAAAAAATGAGCCACCTTGGTCAAACGGTCTACAATCACCCAGATAGAATCGTGGCCCCGCTGTGATGTAGGCAACCCTGTAATAAAATCCATGGAAATACTTTCCCACTTCCACGCGGGTACTTCCAACGGCTGAAGTAATCCCGACGGTTTCTGGTGGTCCACCTTCACCAGCTGGCAAGTAGAACACTTGGACACAAATTCAGCGATGTCCTTCTTCATTCCACTCCACCAGTACTGTCGTCTCATGTCCTGGTACATCTTATCGCCTCCCGGATGTACTACAAATCGGGACCCATGAGAATGAGTCATCACTTCATGACGTAGCTCCGCTCCTTCTGGAACCACTAATCTCCCATTAAACCGCAACCCTCCATCCGAACTAACAGAATAGGACTCAGCACCCTCGGCTAGAAGTCGTACAATCTGCTCCTAACAAAACGGGTCTGTGGTCTGTGCCTGTATCACCCTCGTAACAATCTCGGGTGTGACTGTCATCACGGATATGAAAGAACGTGCTACTGCGTCCTGGTGACCCAACTCCTTCCACTTTGCTTTCCAGATGTCCGCTACATCGTCAACCGGTCTATGGCTCAACGCATCAGCAACTACGTTGGCTTTCCCCGGATGATACTGTATATCGAACTGGTAATCTTTCACAAACTCTAACCATCTGCGCTGACGCATATTCAGCTCTCGCTGAGTGAACAGGTACTGCAGTGACTTATGGTCTGTGAACAAACGGAATTTCTCGCCCAATAAATAGTGCCTCCAAATTCTCAATGCAAAGACGACCGCAGCTAACTCCAGGTCGTGGGTGGGGTAATTCTTCTCATGCGGCTTAAGCTTGCGGGAAGCAAAAGCTATAGCCTTCTCCTCCTGCTGAAGTACTCCCCCCAAGTCCTCGTAAGGACGCATCTGTGTAAACCAGGTACTCTACACCCGGCTTCGGTAAAGCAAGGACTGGTGCCGAAGTAAGCTTGTCCTTCAGCTCGTCGAAAGCCAACTGACAAGCGTCATCCCAAACATATGGTACCCCCTTGCGAGTCAGATTCGTCAATGGTCCCGCTATTTTGGAGAATCCCCGAATGAACCTCCTGTAGTATCCGGCTAACCCCAAGAAACTACGCACTTCCGTCGGTGTCGTGGGCTGCCCCCACTCCCTCACCGCTGACACTTTGCTCGGGTCAACTGTTATCCCTTGCTCAGAAACAACATGGCCCAAGAATTGTACCTCTCGCAACCAGAATCCACACTTCTCGTACTTAGCATACAACTGATGCTCTCGTAGAGTCTGAAGAACCTGCCTCAAGTGTTCAGCATGCTCCTCCTCGGAGTGTGAATATATCAAAATATCATCTATGAAGACGATGACGAACTGATCCAAGAACTCTCTGAATACTCGGTTCATCAAGTCCATGAAAACGGCTGGGGCATTTGTGAGTCCGAACGGCATCACTCTGAATTCATAGGACCCATATCTCGACAAGAAGGCAGTCTTTGAAACATCCTGCTCTCTAATTCGTAACTGATGGTACCTCGACCTCAGATCTATCTTTGAAAAGAAAGTTGCTCCCCTCAACTGGTCGAATAGATCATCGATTCGAGGCAACGGATATTTATTCCGTATCGTGACCTTGTTCAACTCCCGGTAGTCCACACACAATCTCAGTGAACCATCTCTCTTCTTTACAAATAAGACTGGAGTGCCCCAAGGTGAGGTACGCCTACGAATGAAGCCCTGACCTAATAGATGCTCAATCTGATCTCGTAGCTCTCGCATCTCTGCCGGAGCCATACGGTACGGTGCGCGTGCTATAGGTCTCGTATCCGGCAATAAATCTATAACGAAGTCTATCTCACGACTGGGCGGTAGGCCTGGTATCTCCTGAAACACATCGGAATACTCCCTAATAACTGGGATCGAATCCAAAGGAATCACAACCTCCTTAGAGGTATCCTCCTCAATGTAATATAAATGAGCGGTCGAACCTCCCTCTGGGCGAGGCATCGCCACTACAAACATCTCTTGCCCCGGAATGACAAAAACAATGCTCCCACCGAAGCAATCAATCATGGCTCTATAAGATGCAAGCCAATCCATACCAATAATCACATCATGCTCGTGCATGTCTAAGACTAGCATGTCTGCAGGCAATACCAAGCTACCAATCTCTACCCCTACTCCCCGGCATATAAAGAATATAAGTGACCCACTCCCCAGTGGTGAGTCGACACACGTCACGGTGCTCTCTGCTGTGGCTAACAATCCTAAGGACTTCGCAAAATGCGTAGCTATAAAACAATGCGTTGCCCCCGTATCAAATAAAACTTTACCCATAGCACCATGGATAGGAAACATACCCTCAATCGCGGGTGGTGCCTGTGGAGCTGCTGCCTGGTGGACGTTATAGACACGTCCATACTGTAATTGCCCCTGCTGCACTGGAGCTGCTGGAATGGATGGTAGGGCTGGCACCTGGGCTGGAGATGGAAGGGCAGGTGGAAAAAGTGGTATATGCGGCTCATTACGGGCTCCCTGCTGCTGTGGGGCCCTATCGCCCTCTGGGCAATCCTGGCGCCTATGGCCATGTTTACCGCACCCAAAGCATCTGCCTTTGAAATTACCGCCCCTCTGACCCTGCTGTCCACGGCCCTGCTGGCCGTTACCTCCACGCCACTGGCCCTGTTGGCCCTGATTTGCACGCTGTTGGCCTTGTTGGCCCTGCTGCTGTCCCTGCGGTCGGTGTTGGCCCTGCTGGCCCTGCTGATTAGGCTGACCCTGATGGCCCTGCCTGAATCCTTCGAATCCCTGCCTAGAATCACCTGAACGGAATCGCTTAGCAGGGTCCCCCTGATGGGAACTCTGCTCGTGCTGACGAGTCTGTCCATGGGTTGGTGCCCCACCGGCACTATTACCCCCGGTCCTGCCCTGCTGGCTGGACTCTCCTGCTCTCTTGCTTCCCTGAAGATAGAAGCGGTGATCCTGGCAATGTAGTAACGCTGCATTGAGTACGTCAGTGAAAGTACTCAGGGATAGGTTTCCAATAAGGTGTTGACGGATCCTCCAAGCTAGCCCGTCGACAAACAGCAAAATCTTCTTGCCCTCAGTGGGTGCCTCATCCGGCACAATCGTGAGAAGTCTCGTGAACTCCTCCTCATACACAGCTACAGTAAGGTTCTCCTGCTTCAAATTTAGTAATTTCCGCCTCATCTCAGTCTGCACTGCGGGTGGAAAGTACTTGCGGTCAAACCGCTCCCAGAACATCTGAATAGGGATCGTGTCCCTCTCCTCCAAAGTAGTAGTGGACTCCCACCACTGTAATGCGTCTCCTACCAACTTGAAAGAGGCCAATAGCTGCTTCTGCACTTCGGTGCACTCATACATACGGAGGTGCCGCTGGATGTCTTTCTTCCATTGGCTGACAGTGACAATATCGGAGCTACCAGAAAACTCAGGGGGATGTGCTTTCTGAAAAGCATCCCGAACCCTCTCCCATGCGGATGGAAGCTGTGTTAATACTGGCGCCACTGCCTGGACCTGGGGTGGAGCCTGCTGAATCACCGCTATCGCGGCATTCACCGCCTGAGCAACGATGGCGGCTACTTCATTAACATTCATTGTGCCTGGTGCCGGAGCTGCTGGTTGCTCGGCTTGGGCACGCCTATCTTTTGGAGCACGTCTCGGAGGCATCTGAAACGTGAACAAGTTTATCAGTCTACAGTTATCAACAAATCTCGAATAGTTGAAGACTTAAACGTAAAAGCAAGAATACAACAGTCCTAAAAATATGGCTCTATGGCAATAACGTTAAGCTGAAAGCGAAATAAGCCGTACAGATCCTATGGACACTAGAACCTGATGCTCTGATACCACCTGTGACACCCCGCCTAATTAAATACCGGGCGATCACTCCTTTATTAAATTAAATCAAGGTAAACAGTTGGTTCATTCTCAGCATCACTGTCCATAAAAATAATTTTCCAATTTAACACCCTAAATAATTAAGCTAAGTGTCAAAAACATTTTTCATACAAACTTCCAAATTTTAATTAAAGAAAAGATTTATATAAACAAAACAACATTTCTACAATATGGAATCACACTACGATGAACTAAAATAAAACCATGCATTCGTCAATCGAATGACAACATAATAAAACTAAAAATCTTAAACCATCCTGAATAAATCCCATAAAACAATACTGGAATAACTGAAATATAAAAATCCCAACAATAAATGAAATGATGAAAAGGGCGACACGTGCCCAATAAATGAGAGTAATAGGAGTGGAGTCAATAACAGAAGTCGTCTACTCAAGTGACCTGCAACTCCCACCTAAGTTGCAGCTCGTTCTTCTCTAAGGATCCTAAGCAAGACGCCCCTGTGGCTGGGCACCTGAAAATATACATATATATACACAAGAGAGAGAGAAAAAGAAACGGGTCAGGGCCCGAAAGTGTGTTTGATTTTAAAATACGTTAAGCAAGTATTTAAATTGATACAGGCCAATACAACAACATATTAGTGCGTCTCTCTCTTGAGAAATACTCACCTCTCTTCTAATGTGCACACCTATCGCACTAACCTTCCCCACGGTTCGTTTTAACATCTAACATACTAGCCTTTCTAAAAGCTTTAACTTAACTTAGATTACCCGCAAGATTTACAATTCCCGACTTCATTTTAAAAGGTGTTCCAATTTGTAACCAAAATTCTCTATTTTTAATTTTATAAAAACGATAAAGTTTTCCAGTGACATATTATACTTTTCAATATAAGTATTTAATAATATGTGTTAACAACTATGTTCTACTATCACATTGCAGTAGACAGTTACAATTGTCATAATCTCATATATATATATATATATATATATATATATATATATATCTACTCGTATAATATATATATAACAGCACCCCGAATAAAACTATGGTGCGTGCATACTTCCACTATCCAAAGCCCCATATCACTCACATAAAGGCGAATACATCCGGAATCACTCTTGAATTGTATTAACATAAATACACAAACAATATTGAGGCGAAGCATAGATCCCAAGTCTCTAAGAGGATGGCACATACTCGCGTCTCTTAGGACCGTCTGAACTATCAATTTGATAGCCTGTACCAAGGATATCTATCTTCTAGGGTACAAGTCAATATCCCCCATAAAGGTCCCATCGAGATAAGACTGTCCCAGCGCGGTAACCTCAAGGATAGCAAGTAGCGCGGTATGTTTTTCACATGTATATAATATATGTAACACACAATCATATAAATATACCAATGTCATTTTAATATAGGTTCTTCCCATCACCCGTAATTATACCGTTTATCCTAAATTACACAATTATAGAATTACGTATACGGTTTTATTCCTAACCTTAACTCGAAGGTTTTTTTCACTTATTACCTAATACTCATGGGTTATATCCTCACAAATCTGAAATTCAGTAAGTGACTTTATTTGATTCCAACGTAACTCTCTTACGCATCTCACCCTTAAATTTCATAAATCTACCAACCTAAAGTACATATCCCATAATTACCATACCCGCTGAAGATTAAAGGTTATAACATTTATCCATATACCCTACTGGTCCTCAATATCTCCCAAATCCTTTTATTAAGAATGCCCAAAGGTTATATCACGATAAATCAATTTAACTAAATAAACAAGAGAAATAGGAGTCTGACAGGAGGGGTCGATCGATCGAAGTTTGGAGCTCTATCTATCGAACCTTCGATCGATCGAAGCTCTATGCTCGATCGATCGATCAAGCAGGTCTGGGCAAAAATTCTGCAGAAATTGCAGTGACGGGATTGATTAACGTTCTTCATCAAAATTCATATTTTCCAACACTAATCGACCCAAAAAGTCTACTGTTAACATACTAACATAATTCCAGATATCTTTAACGTTCAGCATGCGTGTATACATCATTAAACATGGTTAAACAACCTAAAATCTCATCTAATCATCAAGAACCCTAAAGTTTTCTTAACTTTTGTTCTAATCAGTTTTCTCCAGAATTTCCTTCTAACAAATCATCACAAATTCATGGGTTAATCATCTACTTCACATAATATTTCCAGAATATGGTTATAATGATTTCTACATGCAAATCCCTATCAAAAATTGGGGTTTTCTTCCATTGATTATACTCCTAATCATTCCTACACTAATATGAATATTGCATCAACGAAAATACGCCAGTTAAACACTTGCCTGGGATTTCATAGGTCTGGTTTCCTGCTGATATTGGTGTGGTTGCGTTCTCCTCCTCGCGATCTACGCGTTGGTGGTGACGGCGGTGCAATCGGTGGTGTTTTGGGCCTTGAATCACCTTGAGAGCTTTCTCCTCTCTTCTCCAATGGCCGTTCTAGGGTTCTGAATGTTCTAACCCTAAAAGGCTGACTTAAATGGCTGCTAAGGATGGCTGAAATTCGTGGGTTTAATTACCCTATTTTGTAAAATGACCAAAATGCCCTCCCGGGTCACTAATTTAGCCTAAAAAACATCCTGAGACCCAAACTAAACCCCCGGGTACACTTTTCTGACTATCTCGACCCTTCCGGACGCGTTGGCGCACTCAAAACGACCATACGGACAACTTATAAAATATTCACTTTTTAATTAATATAATTAGTCCCGACGTGACACGGGCACGTCCTGACTTAAATTTTCCGAAATAGTCATTTAATTCACTTATGACATTCCATATAACCAATATAATATATTACTATGCTCATTAGTAATATTCAACAAGTTTCCCATAATTACTAACTCGAGTCACGTTAATAATTATAACATAATTAATTTCCGGATTTTTATTAAATAAATCCCCAAATTAAATATAGCATAAAAATACGGGGTATTACAGGTAGAAGTATGATTTATCGATTTACTAAAATTTTCCCTTATTTTAGTGGGGCTCTCATCTATCCTATAACCAAACCCCTCACTGCAAGACATCTCTCAGAGTCATCCTTTCTAACTAAGGTGTTAAGTGAAGACTTTATACGTGTTTTTCGATAAAACCCGTCATACAAATGTGTGCTAAAATAATTAAGCCCTCTGAAAGGTATACCTAAAGACACGATATCACTTTACACAATAAAATAGTACAACCTACTCTGATACTAATTTGAGAATGCACTTTAAGGCCCTTTTGTGTGTGCTTTCAGTAAAGACAACCTTTTTCCAAATTTTTCAAATTTATTATGCACCAAATATGAGAATCAATTTAATTAAACCAATTTTATCTTCTTAAACCCTAAACATGCATCTAAGTGATTCAAACCATTAAATAAATGTAGGTAAAAGACACAATTTTCAAGAAAAATCGCCTTTCGGGTAAAAACCTTTATTTCACTATCTAATGTAAATCGCAACTCACAATTACAAAATAAAATATGCAATGAATCTACCCCAGTAAATCCACATAGGCCATAACCTAAATCATCAATGGAATCCCGCAAGAACATGCCAGAATCGTTGCTCTCCTCAACAAGAAACACCCTAAAGCATTCCCAAGTGACCGTAGTCGTCAGCCAGTAATTCTCTTGAGAACCACCAAGTCAGCAGTAGAGAAATCTTCCATACAAGAGACTTCAACAATATCACGTCTTGGGCTCCAAAATAATTCACTAAAGTTTTTGGGATGATTTGTGAATTGAAAGACAAAGTCTTTAAACCCTAATAGTGAGGAGTGAAAATTCTGCAGTTGCAATTTTGTATTCGCCAAAGTCTTAAAAAAAAGGTCCTCACAAAATAGGTATTTATAACAAAATTGAGTCGGAGGGGTCGCTTTAACGACAATGGCCGGTCGTTCGAACAACATCAAATGTCGTTCGATCCCGAGGATCGCAGACCATCCAACGTGGTTAAAAAACATAAAATAGTGGCATGTTGTTAGATGAAACACATCAAGCGAGCTTTTAAAGACCCTTCGCGCGAGATACAATGTCGTATGAAGCAGTTGTTTGAACGACTTTCTCCTGTAGTTTGAACGACATTGACATGATGTTTGAACGACGTAAGCAAAAAAATATTTTCTTTTAAAACTCCGCCTACGGATCTTAGAAAAATTATTTTGACTCAATAAAACGTCTCAGGTTGGTAAAGACATGTAACAACCCGTAATTTTATCTGGTAATTAATTAATTTTATTCAGAATTCGAAAAGGTATCTTAAAAGACTCCTAATATTAGTATATATAAGTCTTGGGTCGTTTAGAAGAGTCCGCAAAACATAAAACTCTCTAGGCTAAAAAAAAATAGCGCCAATATAAAAATTCCGCTTCAGATAATTTGTCACGCCTTTAAAGCGTGACTAACTTTTTATCACAGTTCTGGCTCGTGACTTATAAGCGAACTGTTTTAGTTTTAATAGGATTCTATTGCCACCTAAATTCTTTATTCTTTCTCCACTTAAATTAATACGGGGTTAGAACTTTTGAAACATATTTTCATAACCTCTAAAAGCAGTAAACCCTTATAATTTCCGTCTTCTTCCTCCTACAAACCCTAGCCCCAAAGTTGTAAATATTCAATTCATGGGCTATATGAAAATGAGTGGACAAGCAAGGAAAATATATTGTTTGGTTAATGAGGTGACTCTCCATCTTTAGTTTTTATAATTGAGGACAATGAGTGCAGAGGGGTTAGTGTTTGGGACATGGTTGTTTGTAATGGTGTTAATGTTTGGATTATGTGAATGATATGGAAGAGGATTCTAGTAACATTATATTTATGAAAAATGAGGCTTCTCACATTTATGAGGTCTTAGATAGTGATCCTAAGTGACCAGAAATTATCAGTGGTGTCGGCTCTTCGTGGCATTCATAGTGGGTGTTGGATTATGAGAACCTGTGGTATTATTTAAAGTAATTTTTGAGTTCATGGGCCTGATGCACCCATTCAATATTAGTGTTGCCTAGATTGGATTGATATGAGCTTGTAGGTCAGTGACGTTTATTCGGGGAGGCGAAATCTCTAGTTCAAGGTGTAGGCACTATTTGATAAGGGATTGGGGGCGCTTGATCTCGAAAGAAGCAACAAGAATTATCATAGCATGTGGGTTTCTTGGTCCGAAGTAGTGTCTTTAATAGGTGTTCATGTTGTAATTAGAGTCTTGATGGGAGACTTTCTTTAAAATTAGTTTATTAATGACTTTATATCCCTCTTATATTGGCGGCCTTTCTACCCACTCACTATATTTTCCTCAACATCTTACATGATTGACCATCTGGGAGTCCATTACCCTTCAATACGTGACAAAGGTCCCAACGGTCTTGGTCTTAGTCTCCATCCTCTTCAACAACTCGAGGTCCTTGCGGGTAACTCTAAATTCCTCATTGTAATCATACTGCCTAAAGAAGGCCCAACAAACGTCATCACACATATTTAGATCGCCTTCTTTTTCCATCCCCATGTACTAAAATAAGGGCACAACCGCCTAGAGTAGGTAAGAAAATTCTTGTCAAGATGCCAAGGTTAGGGTCCGTTATTTTCATCTGAAGGTGGTATGTAGACATGTGAGTGGTGGGAGATCAAAACCCCTTATATGTCTTGAATACACACGTCTTAAAATTTTAAGGGAGGTGATTAAGTAGAGAGATGGGAATGTTCTTTTAAGGTTTGTATCTTGCTAGTGAATTCTTATAGGAATTTCAATTCAACTCTAAAATCGATGAGTGAGGGGAACAACGTTATCCCCAATGAAATGATATATTGACTCAACTCTAGGAAGGCATTGGTAGGATTGAAGAGTTAATCAGGGTACTATGTATAAACTTGGTTATACTGGTGTGGGGTGAATTCTGTTTGCATAGGGGATCCCCAATGTTGGATAATGGAGGAGATACAACTCGGGCACGGGTTTCTTATTGAATTTTTAGGGGTGAATAGACTATTTTTGGGCCACCCCGATGCTGACCTGATGGAAGGAATTCAAGGGTGTTCCCCTTCTCCTGCCATTGGCATCTCTTTCAAGTGAATGTGTTCTTGATTTTGAGTCCCAAATTCTGACTATACAACACTTTGGGATGTTGCGAGGTTTTGTAGATATTGAAGAACCTGGTCTATGGAAGATGTGCCTTGTTCTTCTTCGATTGACATAGAGGTTGATGCTAGATGGAATCAATAGTCGTGGGTGGGAAAATACTTGAGAAAAATCCGAAAGAGTTCCAATAATTTTTTTTAAAGAATAAGGCAATTTTACGAAGGTACCAACAAAATGACAAAATGTATGACTTATGAGGGAATATACACTTATGCAAGTTTTTAAAAAAAGTAGTGATTATATTTTTTTTTGTTATTTATATACAATATTTATTTATCTTTTTTTTTGTTTAATAGTGTCTTTTATGGGGAAAATATAAGAGAGTTGTGGCGAATTCTAGAAGAAAGTTGGTCTTTGCTATCTTGTAAAGAATAAGGGAAGACTATGTTGAAGAGGGATCTTGTTAACATAAAAATTGGACTAGGAAATCCAATGTAAGGGGACATTATTTTTTCGGGAGTCTTACGGATTCGTGCTATCTAGACTCTCGATAAAAGGGGATCAATAATAAACCTAAAATATGGCGGAGTTGAGGCATCCTTCGGTTGTCTAAAAATTTTAAAAATTATGTCAACGTGTAAGGGAAGACTATGTTGAAGCGGGATCTTCCTAACATAAAAATTGGCCTAGGAAATCCAACGTAAGGGGATTTTGCTTTGTGTGAGTCTTAGGGATTCGTGTTGTCTAGACTCTTAAAAAAAGGGGAGTGATAATCAACTTGGAATTCGGCAAAGTTGTTGCAACCTCCATTCAATTTTAAGAAGCATGTTAACGTGTCCGCATCAACTATTTTTTTGTGAAATTATTTATATGCAAAGAGGTGATATGACTTGGTTAAAAAAAAATCGGTTTTTAGTTTCATGGATCATGATATATAGGGATATTTGGACTAAAAAACCTATGGGGTATATGTGACACTACTTCACTCTACTACTTACTAACTGTGAAAGCATACTTGATGTACCATGATGATAAAAGTGTTTCTAGCTTTCTCTATCACCAGGACTTTGGGATCAAGAGAGAAATTGTTCGATATACCAGACGGGTGATGAAAAGAGTGAAGATGCAACGACGACCAATCTTTCGTCTTATCATTTTTTCTCTTGACGTAGTAGGGTTTAAAAAATATAAAAATAGAGATTATGTAGTGCATGATGCAAATAGTCAATTTGTGTATTTACATGCATTGATGTGTATTTTTACCTATATGTGGAGGGTGTAAAAATGCTCAAGTGATTTTATAATAGGGATGGAATTAATGACCACTGCTCATAAATAAAATAATAAGTGTCTAAAAATACAAATACACGGAAAATCAACAAAAAAACAGAACTAAGTACAGGAATAAAGTAACCTCGCATCTCTCAACATAAATGAAATAAAATTAAAAATAGGTTAAATATCTACATATTCAAATTTCAGTGGTGACTGTAAATAGAAGACCATGTGCTCGAGTGGGAAACAAGGCCGAGTAAACTGGAGCACCTGAAATAATGCAACGGGTCAGGTCCACCGCAACAAGATAATAGCGACGCACTCAACTAGTAAAAATATCAATCATGATTGCAATTACTAATTATGAAATTATTAAATTAACCATTATCCTCACTTTTACCAGTGTATTTTCCTTTAAATCATGTTTTCAACAATACCATTCAATCCCATTAGTTCCCATACAAGAATGTGCAACCAGTTAATACAATATAATAACTGGGATTTATCCCCAACAACCATCTTATAAAGTATAAAACATAAAGAATATATAGCCAAATATATAAATCGGGACTAGTCCTGATTTGTTGAGAGATCACTAGTAGACCAAATAACCCATGACTAGCCCCCATATACCGGGTCAATAACACATAAGTTTGCCATTTTTTAGCTGGCACGGACACAACAAACTAGCACACCCCTTTGTTCGCCTCCAAAATATATAAATAATATAGCAAGACCATGACTCTAACCCGAGCCATGCAATAAAATAACACAATTATATATGGCCCATAGTGTATTACCTAATAATATTCAAGAAGTATATTTAACTTTTAATAATTTAAATCCACCCTTTATGTATAAGGGTAAACAACGTATATACTATATATGAAGCCTAAACACACCAATTATGTTTTATCATATAGAATTATATAATTCATGGGGATTCTATTCTTTATCATGAGTTATTTTTTCATACCCAAATTCAATTCCCAAAAATAAATACCCACCAATTCATGTCTCAAAAGTTTCAATGGATTATTGTAAATGCGCTACTTGCGGTGTGATATCAATTACACGGTGATTCGAAAATTTCCAATTTTAAACTTATTTAATTGGAGCAAACTTTTAAACCAATTTAATTAAAACCTAAAACATTCATCTAGGTGGGTAAAAACAAACTATCACAAATAAATTGCTGACACACAGATTTCAGGAAAGAACCCAAAAGGAAAAACCTTTTTATTTCATTATGCAAAGGTAAATCGGAACTTACATACACAATGAAATATGCAATTAATATCATGCAGATACTCACATAGACACGCAGCTTAGAGTCAGCAATGGATCAATCACAGTAAACCCATAAGAACATGCAACTCTAAATCATCCAGGAACACCCATGAGTAATCCATTGACACGCAGTCGTCAACCGTAGATTTACCCTCTCTGTAAGAGAAACTTGAACAAGATCGTATATTCGGTTCCAAAAATAATTCACTAAACTATTGGGATTTTTGTGAATTGAAAAGCAAAGTTTAAACCCTAAATGAATAAGACTAAAACATTCTGTAGTTTTTGTAGACTCGAAAAACTCGGTCTTCTTAATGAAAAAGGACTCATTTAACACACTGTTTATAAAAAAACTTGAGTCGGCGCGTCGATTAAACAAAAACCTGATCTCGCTCGAACGACATGAGTTGTCGCTTGAACGAGCTCATCGCGCGACATTTCATTGTCACTTGAATGACATTGTCTGGTCGCTCGAATGACGCGAACGTCAAAATTATTTTTATAAAACTTCGCCTCAACACTTAGAAAAAATTCTTTTAACAAAAAACAATGCCTCAAATTTTTAAAAATATTTAAGAAAAATTATCCCAATACTTTAAATGAACCGTTAAGGGACTTAAACACGACCTTACTAAAACCTATCTTGTAGAGACTTTTCGATCGAAGAATGCTGATATTTGGATCCGCTTTGATGCATGATTGAACTTGAATAAATCTTCGACGGTTGTAGCGGTATACAACATACTCTAATGCAAATTGAACTATGTAAAATATGTTCTTACAAATCTCCCTTATGTCTATGCCGGTACAAACTAAAAACATATGAATTATGAAATCAAAATTTCCTATACAAATCTAATACCCTCCTATGAACCCAAAACTGAAAAGGTACTAAAAATGCATGTCTTAAACTTTCTTCAAAAATTTTAAACACACTAAATTTTGTTTGTCATCATCAGGGTGTGAAAAATTTGATCATCTATTTGGTACATACACACATGAGACAAGAATCAAATACCTTTGTGACGTATCGAGTTTGATATGAGATACACATAAATCAAAACAAGGATCAAATTCTAAAATCTCACCCATAATGTAAGACTCCCCCATTAAATCATAATGCATTCCCCCCCTTTGTATTTGTCCGAAATAGACAAGGAAAAGAATAAACAAACAAAACATGGATTGTCATGATAAAGAATGAAAATCAAATCAACTACGATCATCAAGGATATACTTGAAAGTATTCACCAACTATTTTTTATTTTTTTATTTTTTCAAACAAAAACGCGAAAATAATTTTACAAAAATCACACACCATGAACTTACACTAACATAACCAAATCGTGTATATGGAATGAATGGGTGTGAACAAATTTGATAGGAAAATCAATGCAATTAAACATATCATATGTGCACAATGAATACGAATACTCCTAACGAATGATCTCAAAATAGTCTTTAGGTGTAAAAATGTGAATTTATATGACATCGACTCGATCTAATTGACACATCAAAGTCTAAAATGATTTCCACACCAACAACGTCTAAAACTATGTAATGCTTTTTCAAGAATTTGTCAAGACGTGAAAACCCGTTGTTTACTTTCCAACCAATCTCCCTCATAAATAATAATGCATTTATTTATTATTCTTGAGGGGATCTAAAACCTAATGGCCTCTTTTTGGCATATTTATCTTTTTTATTTCCATTAATTTTTTCTTCGTCTCTTTTCAAATGGTGGCTATCACGACGTGATTATTATTCACTCGCATCCCTTTCCGTGAATCCTCATTCTAAGGACATGATTTTATAAATACCCGTTATCAATTAAGTATGTCGTATACCGTTACAACCGTCGAAGAATGTTGAATATCACATTTGCAAAAATATGGATTCGAATATTAAGTTTCTTCAACAATCAAGCCTCCACGAGATAAATTTGGTAAAGGTTGTGTTTTTATTCCTTAACATTTCACTTAGAATATTGGGATATTTTTCATAAAAAAATTTCTAAGTGTTGGAGCGGAGTTTTTATGTTTTTCGTCAAAATTATTTTTCAAAGTTTTAAGGCGCTGCATATTCTGGGAAAATAAAACGGAAAAAATATTTATTTAATGGCTCGATCGAACGATTGCCCCTGTCGTTCAAACGACATCAGGTCTCGCGCGAAGTTCGTTCAAGTGACAAGTGTAACCGTTCGAGTGACCTGCCGCTATAATATTTCTATTTAAGCGTGTTAAACAACCACTACACCAAAATGGGTAAATTGACACCCTTCCCACGCTTATCATTGTCACGGTCAATGACCGTGACAACAAACACGTGTTTTGTATCACGGTTATTGACCATGACAAAGTATTGTCACGGTCATTGACCGTGACAAGTCCGTGACAATTCTACTTGTCACGGTCAGTGCCATGACAATCCTTATAATATTGTCACGGTCAATGGCCGTGACACGATCGTGACAAATGTCGCAGTAAAAAAAACCTTTTCCCTTCTTTTTTTCCCCCGCTATTTCTTCCCTCCTTTTTTCTCTCTCTCTCTCTACGTTGCTCTCTCTCTCTCTCTCTCTCTCTCTCTCTCTCTCTCTCTCTCTCTCTACTTTCAGGTTAATTTCTCTCTCTCTCTCTCTCTTCCATTTATATATATATATATATATATATATATATATGTGTGTGTGTGTGTGTGTGTGTATGTGTGTGTGTGGTGGCTGGGGGGTGGGGAGGGGCAAGGTGGGGGGGATGTTGTGTGTGTGTGCATGTGTGGGGGTGGGTGGGGCAGGGTGGGGGTAGGGGTGGGGCAGGGGGGTTGTTGTGTGTGTGTGTGTATGTATGTGTGTGTGTGTGCATGTGTGGTGGGTGGGGGTGGGGAGGGGTAGTGTGGGGGGAGGGGGCAGGGATGGGTGGGTGGGTGGTGGGGTAGGGGTGGGGGGCTGCGTATGTGTGTGCACGTGTATGTATAAGTGTGTGTGTAGTGTGTGTGTTTGTGCGTAATGTCCCTTGTAAACGAATTGATTGATTATTAATTTTTTTAGTAAATTAATATATGATGTCCCTCATTGTAAATTAGTAAATTAATATATGATTAATTATGAAAGTAGGATTGCCCCTCATTGTAAATTAGTAAATTAATAACTGTATACTTTAATTATTAGTTTAATTGATGAAAATAATTAATTGAGTAGATGAATTAGAAGGAGTATGGGATACACATTTGTTATTGACATTGTTGTTGGATTATAGTGGATTGATGTTGGGTTGGTTAATTTTAAAAGTGGCTTGACCACTGGATTATTGTCCAAATGGGGGTGAAATTTTTCAAATTTTTTTGAAAATTACTTTGTATATCGAACAATATATATATAGTATGATAATTAAATGAAACATACTTGAAATTACATATAGTGCGCATAGATACTAGCCTTCTAGTTCTTATGCGTACGCATTCAATAGCCCTTAGACCCGTTCGAGAGTCATTACCCCTGTAATGAGATCTCTCGAATTGTCCCGTTTGGACAGTTTGGGACTGCATAATTTCTATATAATATTCTTAGTGGCTTAAAGTTGTTACTTTTGGAGGAAGTTCTGCAGTCGTATCCTAATGTTCTCCATTTTTTAGAACAAGACCTGCGATTTTCTGTTCATACGAAGCTGCTACTACAGAAACATATGTCTTCTCACTTTTAGCTTTTTAAACCTTTATGTTTTGAATTCACAAGATCCCAATATTTATGTGAATTGTTTTGTAACCCAAGAACATACTTTGCTATTGTTCATCTTTGTGGAGTGTGTCTCTATACCTGAAGACTGAGGTCATTGAAGTTCGTTGCGTGTGGATCTTTCGTGAAGACTGGAGTGCGATTCATGTGGGTTCGCTACGTGAAATCCCTTACTGACCCTAGACTGTGCGTCTATGTTGGTTTGTTGAGGCAAACTTATTGGAGATTTCATTTTAATCCGTGTAAATTGTGATTTACAAATTATAGTGAAATAAACGGTTTTGCCCTGAGGGGATTTTTTTCCTGAAATCTGTGAGTTAGCATATTTATTTATATGTTGGTTTAACACACGCACACACATAGATGTTTGTTAAAGGGATGAATTAATTTGATTCAAATATTGACTCTAATTAAATAAGTTTGTGGTTGGAATTTGCGCATTTATTTAAATCGATATCGCACATGACATATGTGATTTTTTACAAATTGGTATCAGAGCAGGTTACGCTCATTTGTTGCGTATTTCTATTTTTCACAAAATTGTGTGATATTGATTTTTTTGAAAAATCTATTTTGTGAAAAATTTGTCATAATGTTTCCAACGAAAACTTATATAATCGGTTGCTAATTTTGACGGGTCTAATTATGCTTACTGGAAAGCCCGAATGAAGTCCCATTTAAAAGAAATCGATGAAAGAGTTTGGGTTATTTGTGAAAGAGGTTGGACTCCTTCCACTGTCACCAAAAATAATTTCACGAATTTAAAATCTGTGTCAGACTAGACTGAGGATGAGTTTAGGTGGAGAACTTTTAATTCACGAAGGCTTAGTGAAATTTTCAGACATGCCACCCCTGACGAGTTCCGACGTATTATGACGTCCACCATGTCTAAAGAAATGTGAGATGTTTTGCAACTCACCCACGAAGGCACTAATGCGATTAAAGAATCTAAAATTCAAAATTTAACTACTCAATTTGAAACGATTACCATGCTTGAGACTTAGTATTTTGATATTTTTTATGCACGTTTGTCTGACATTGTCAACACTACTTTTAATCTTGGTGAGCCTATACCTGATGCACGAGTGGTTAAAAAGATTTTAAGATCTCTACCAAAACGTTTTATCTCTAAAGTGACTGTTTTGAATACCTTGGGTAATTTAAATCGTCTGAAATCGGAAGAGCTAGTTGGAGACCTCTGCACATATGAAATTAACATATTTCCCGACATTGTCAAGCCTAAGGATAGAGGGATAGCACTTAAAGCCCAGTCTAAAAAGAAAAACAAAGTGAGTTTTTGTGAGTTCAAGTCTGAGGATGAGTCTAATTTTTATATGGCCATGCTTGGAAATAACTTTAAAAAGTTTCTCAAATTTTCAAAAAAAAAATCTTCCAATAAATTTTTTTTTGAGAAAAATAAAGACAAGGCTAAAGAAAGCGGTGAGAAAGAGAAAGAGGATGAGTGAGATTTAGAAAAGGTAACATGTTTTGAGTGTGAGGGCAAAGGGCATAAGTCGTTTGAGTGTCCCACTAAACTTAGGAGAGAGGGGAAGAAAATTGATTTGCCAGTCACCCTTAGTGATAGTGAGGAAGATGTGAATGATTCCAAGGATGAGTCTTCACAAGGAAAGTTTGTTGCATTTTCAGCTAGTAACATGAGCACACCCATTTTGTCCCACGACGATGAGAATACTTGTGCACGTGAGACCCCTAAGGATGATTTGAGTGTTTCTAGCAAGTCTGAGAGTGAGTGCGCTAGTGAGGGTGATAGTGAGCTCCAGATCGCGTTTAGAGATTTATATGCCGAGACCTTGAAACAAAGAAATTGAATAAGGAATTAGGTCTTAGGGTGAGAGATTTGGAAAGAGAGTTAGAAAGTTTGAAGGGTTTTAAGGCGGTTGTGAGTCAACTCGAGAAGGTAAAGATTAATTTGAGTGAGCAGTTGATCGTCGTGAATCATGGAAAAAGTGAACACTACACATGTTCACACATACGCACCCACACCTGATGCTCTGGATGACTACACAAGAGAGTTTGCACATATTAGGGAGTAGGTATTGTTTTTGGTCAAAACTTAACATGTCTTGATGGAGTTTTTTCATAGGATGATATCACCTTTGGCAAACTCCACAGCACCTACCGGTTGAGATCTAGACTTGTTAGCTAGCATAGGTTTATTTTCATGATGATATTTTTGCCTATTGCTAGTGTGTATCATTTTTGTAATTATATTTTTTTATATATACAAAAAGATTTTATTTTGATAATTTTTTTGAAAAAGTCAAAAAGTTTTTGTATTTTGTTTGCACCGTATATGAATGAACATTTAGGATGACCGAGTCACAACATCATTCCATATCCATGTGACTATTTGATAGTGTTTTGAGACAATATGTCATTTCATCCATGTGATTTACAATGTTTGGAGCCATCGAGATTTTATTAATTAATACTTCCTACATGTTTGACTCATTATTTCCTTTATTGCACACGTGCACGAATTTGTTTAATTATTGTACTTGTCTATCACATGGTGGTCTAGTATTTTCATCTCAATCATGTCCTTACAAATGAACCAAGTGCAATAATACGAGAGTGTAAATACCATTGCCCGTGACGAATTTGTTCAAATTTAAAAAAAAATGATGAGTGACACGGGAAAGGGCTCCGAGTGAATAATAATCACATCATGAAAGCCACCGTTTGAAAAGAGCCTACACGAAAAAAAAAAATTAAGGAAATAAAAAGATGAAATATGCCAAAATTTGGGCCAATGGGTTTTCTCTAAGTTAAGAATTTAGATCCTCTTTAGAAAAATAAAAAGATTATTATTTATGAGGGAGTTTTGGTTGGATATGTATCAATGGGTTTGCACGTCCTTTGAAAAATTCTCGAAACGGAACTAAATAGTTTTAGACGTTATTGGTGTGAAAATTACTTATTCTTTGATTTGTTGATTTTGATTTAGTCGATATCATCTAAATTCAACAATTTTACACCTAAGGATAATTTTTATGTTCATTTGATAGGAGTACACCTATGCATCGTACACACATGCTTGTTTGAGTCTTATTTCCTATTGAATATGGTCACACCCATTCATTCCGTTTCCATGATTTGGTTGTCTTGGTGTAAATTAATGGTGTGGTTTTTGTTTTTATATGAAAAAATTGAAAAATTAAAAATAGTTTGTGAAATATGTTTGAGTATCTCTTTAATTGTGACAAATCCATATTTGATTTGGTTATTCGTTTCCTTGTCTATTTCGGTCAAATAAAAAGTGGGAGAACAAATTTATAGCAGTTTTTTCGTTTTGGGGGAGATTTGATTATGATGATTGATGTATTTTTATATCATTTCACACTCGATGCGTCACGTGGTATTTGCTTGGTCTCATATGTGTAGGTACAATAATTGAAGATTATTATTTTGCACACCCTGATGAGAACAGCTTCAAGTTTTGATGTTGAAGATTTTGAAGAAAAGTTTTGAGACCTACATGTTTAGTACCTCTTCATTTTTGGGTTCATGGGAAGGTAGATTTGTATTGGTCATTTTAGTTGATAATTCATATGTTTTTATTTGTTACCGGCATAGACATATGGGGAGATTTGTAAGGACATGATGTTATAAATGTCTTTTATCAATTAAGTATGTCGTATACCGCTATAACCATCGAAGAATGTTCAAGATAACATATGCAAAAAGATGTATCGGAATATCAAGTTTCTTCAACAATCAAGCCTTCGCGAGATAAATTTGGTAAAGGTTGTGTTTTTATTCCTTAGCATTTCACTTAGAATATTGAGATATTTTTCATCAAAAATTTTCTAAGTGTTGGAGCAGAGTTTTTAAGTTTTTCGTCAAAATTATTTTTCGAAGTTTTAAGGCGCTGCATTTTCTAGGAAAATAAAAAATAAAAAATATTTATTTAATGGCTCGTTCGAACGACAGCCCATGTCATTCAAATGACATAAGGTATCGTGCAGAGTTTGTTCGAGTGACACATGTAACCATTCAAGCGAGATTCGATTTTGTTTGAGGGATCTTCCTAGTGAATATTTTTATTTAAGCATGTTAAACAACGCCGTTTTCACAAGAAGACCTGTGATTTTCTGTTCATACGAACCTGCTACTCTAGAAACATATGTCATCGACTTGGTTGTTTTTGTGTTCTTTCATGGTGTGATTCTTTGTTGTATATTTTGTATGAAAAAATTTTAAAAATTAAAAAATAGAAAGTTGATTTCCTTGTGACATTTTTCATATTTGTCCTTCTCATATCTGTCTATTTGCGAACATCATAAAAAGGGGAGAATGTTTGTTGATTTATCAATGAGTTGCTTAAGCTTCATCGATCTTTCATTTTTGCATATCATTATATTTCAAACTATTTCATATCACGGGTATCTGCTTTATCTCTTATGTGTATGTACAAAATTGATAATAATTGGATTGCACACCCTGATGAGAAAAGCTTTGGGAGTTTCTGAAGAGCTGAAGATTTGAAGATGCTGAAGTTTGATTGAAGACATGTCATTTAGTATTATCAGTTTGAGAGTTTAATAGGGATATTATCTTATATGTCATTTGTTTTAGGTAGATTGCATAATTTGGATTTTTTATGTATGTACCGGCATAGACATAGGGGGAGATTTGTAAGGACATAATTTTATAAATGTCCGGGGTACAATCTAGGAATTTTTTATTTTTCCTACATCACAGTTTGTATGTCTGATACCGCTATATTTGGCACATCAACACGATCATCCACGATAGCCTTTATCCGAATCCATGCATCCACCACCTTCATACGTGCATCTTGCTACATGTGACGTGCTGCTCAACCATTTCCCACTCCTCCACGACGCATTATTGGTAAAATAATTTTATGTAGTTGTTTATATATGCATAAATATTTGGGAATTTTTTAGAAAATATTTTTTGAAGTCTGAAATGTTTTTTATCGAAAGCAGAATTTTTTCTAAGTGTAGAAGAGGAGTGACTCGGTCGACGAGCTCGTTCAAACGAGTTATCACTGTAGTTCGAGCAAGATAAGCATCTCGCGCGATGTCGTTCGAACGACACGTGTCCTCCGTTCGAGCGAGATGCCTATCTCGTTCGAGCAACGCTGCCGCCTCGATTTTGGTATAAATATCTTGGTGCATTCTACACGTTTTCCTAAGTCTTTTACGCACCAGTTTATGCATTTTCACAGCCTAAAATAGACTTCACCTTTTAAGGTTTTTATGCCTTCTTTATTCACATAAACACTCCCATCTATGTATGTGAATTGTTAAACCTTCATGAGGATCGCTTTTACTTATCTGGAGTAATTTGTGGAGAAGTAGTTATCTTTTTCATTGCGGGAGATTCCAATCGAGACATCGAAATCGACGCCTAAGGGTATTTCGTATGTCGCTCTTATTTTCATTGTAATCCGTGTAACCGTTTTTACAAATTATAGTGAAAATATTAAAAAAAAAATCCCCTTTGGGGGATTTTTCCTCATTTGTGCGTTTCGTTTGTGATTGACTGTTGTTGCATGATCTTATTGATTTCATTCAAACCTAGATGCATGTTTTAAGATTTAATTGAAAAAACTGAGTTTAATTAAATAATTTCTTTATTTGAACAAACGCGTACTCTTCAAATTGGTATCAGAGCCAATTACACAATTATACCGTGTAATTTTTTGCAAAATTTTTCTAAGATATCAATTTTCTGAAAAATTTATTTTTGAATAAGGGCGTGTTCATAGTGGAGAAATTATATAATAAAATGCTTGTTTTTTACGGGACTAATTATGCTTACTGGAAAGCCCGCATGAAATCTGCTTTAAAGGCCATTGATGAAAGAGCATGGATTTTGGTTGAAAGAGGGTGGACACCTCCCTCCATCACCGTTGAGAATGTGGCTAGTTTAAAATTTATCACTGCTTGGACTGAAGAAGAATTTAAATGGTCATATTTTAATTCTAAGGGTTTAAGTGCCATTTCTAGATCCATCACACCTGACGAGTTCCGACGCATAATGAAGTGCACCACGTCAAAAGAGTCATTGGATGTTTTACAACTTACCCATGAAGGAATGCTGTGAAAGAGTCCAAACTGCAAAATTTAACAACTCAATTTGAAACAATCACAATGCTTGAGACTGAATGTTTTGATGAATTTTATGTTAGGCTATCTGATATAGTAAACACTTGCTTTAATATTGGTGAACACATTCCTAATGTTAGAGTTGTTAAAAAGATTCTAAGATCACTACCTAAGCGTTTTATCCCTAAAGTCACCGTGCTAAATTCTATGGGTAATTTAAACACGCTTAAATTGGAGAAACTTGTAGGAGACTTACAAACATATGAAATTGATATGTTTCCTAAATCTGTCAAGCCTAAAGATAAGGGAATTGCACTTAATGCCCGGGATAGAAAGAGTGAGGGGTCGGCAAGAAAGAGGGTAGAGTCATCTAGAAAAAGGGAGATAGGAACGTTAGATTCTGAGTGTGACTTTGATTTAGATGATTTGGCCCTGTTTGCTAAAAATGTCAAGAAAATTCTCAAATTCAAGAAAAATGGTAATTTCAATGATAAAAAGTATTTTGAGAAAAATAAGAAAAATGAAAAAGATTTTAAAGACCCGCCTAAGAAAGACAGTGATAGATGCTATGAGTGCGATGGGAAGGGTCATAGAGATTTTGAGTGTGCTACCAGGCTGAACATACTTGCCAAAGAAAAAGGCAAAGCTGTCCTTAATGCTACCCTTAGTGATGATAGTGAGGTAGAGTCGGTGGACTCTAGACACGAGTCACCACATGAATATAACTTCACTGCATTCATAGCTAGTCATGTGAGTACTTCTAGTGCTCCTCACGACGATGAGGATGCTGCTTCATAGGGACACCTCGATAGTGAGAACGATGTGAGTAATGGGGAGGAATATTTAGAACAACTGAGAGATAGAGAGAGTCATCCACCTGCACTTCCTTTAAAGAGAGAGAGTCTACCTGTGTTGAGAAAGAAAGTTTGTTTAGAGAGAGAGACTGTTTGGAGAGAGAGAGAGAGTGGTTTTGATAAAGAGAAAGGGGACTTGACTAAACAAGTGGCTAGTCTTACGAGTGAGATCCATTCCTCCCTGGAGACTCGAAAGAAACTTGAGGCCCTTGTTTCCCTGCTTACTCATGATCTTGAGAGAACACGAGCAGTCAAGGTTCAAATAGAGGACCTCCTCGGCCCCTCTTTAGGTTTTGGTGATCGGTAGGGAATTCCACGTCCCAAATTCCACCTGGACCAGTTCTTGAGTTTACTACGACTCCATATGGCCATCGTCAAAAACCACGAAGAAGAGTTCGACCAAGAAAAGCAAACCCAGGTTGAGAAACGTGTGTGCTCGCGTTCAAATGATCAAATTATATATAAAACCCTTTAGACCCTAAACATGCAGCAGTATGTGATTGAATAAATTGATAATCTATGTAAGAACATTCAAACACATGCAATTAAGGAAAAATCCCCCAAAGGGGCAAAACCATTTATTTTCACTATAATTTGTAAGAGAACGGCTTACAATCGGATTACAATAAAAATACAAGTTGACTAAGAATTACCCTCGGGTATCGGATTCTGTAGTCGCGGTTGGAATTATCCCTTTCCAGTAGGGCTGCAATGAAGAAGAAGAACGGTCTCCTCCACAAGGGTTAAACAAACCAAAGTTGTGTTCTTGGGTTGCTAAAGGATTCACAAAGATATGGCAATGATATGTGAATCAAACCATGAGTTTGGGAACTCAAAAATATGAAGACTAGATGTATTTGGACTCTTAAATTCGTCTCCTAAAGTCTTGCAAAACAACTCCCCCGAAGTTGGTATTTATAGAAAAAAATATGAAGAGTCCCACGTTCTTAAAACTCTAAAATTCTATCCAGCGTAAAAAAAAAACAGCATTCTTTAAGGAATTTTCTCTATCTTCAAAAGGTCATAACTCCTTCACCGTAGCTCGGATTGAGGTGCCGTTTTTTCCAGTATCTTCGTTGTGGCGATATCTTCAACTTTCTAGTTGACCAGAACTCCAAAATATGGATGTGAAATTACGAAAATGCCCTTGAACTCTCCTATTGTGCCTTTTTTTCACTGTTTTGACTTCCCTTGCGTACCACTTGCATTAAGTCCCTAAAATCTTGGAACGTGAAGTCATTGAGGCAGATGTGGGACATATTAGTGGAGATAATGCATGCTTGATTCCCGGAATTCGGATAGAGGCCGTCATGTGAGATCGTGAGGAGACGTGCCAAATGTAGCGGCGTACGACATAAATAAATGAAACATTTCGGACATGTGAAAAATGTCCTTACAAATCTCCCCCTATGTCTATGCCGGTATATACATAAAAAATCCGAATTATCAAATATGAAATTGCCTATACGAATCTACCCTCCCATGAACCCAAAACTGGAAAAGGTACAAATGACTAGTCTTCATCGTTTGTTCTTTAATTCTTCAGGAATCTCAAAACTTTTCTCATCAGGGTGTGCAACATATAGATCTGCAATCTTCATACCTACACACATGAGACAAAGCAAATACCACGTGACATATCGAGTTTGAAATGAGATAACATGGATATCAATATATGATAAAAACATAAGCAACATCTCAAAAACTCCCCCAGAATTCAAACTCCCCCATAATATGATAATATGAAGAAGCATCCTATTCTAGACATAGACCAACCCCTCAGTCAACTGTGCAAATCCCCAAAGACTTCCTAAGACTCTCAAATCTAAGGGATTCTAAAGGTTTCGTGAAAATATCGGCTAACTAACGGTCGGTAGGAACAAAACTCAGGGATACGACTTTCTCTTCAACTAACTGACGAATAAAGTGCTCACGTATCCTGATGTGTTTTGTGCGCGAATGCTGAACTGGATTGCGGGATATATGTATCGCGCTCATGTTATCACAGGAAATGGTCATGGTGTCCTATGATATCCCATAATCCTCCAGCATTTGCTTCATCCACAAGAGTTGTGTGCAACAACTCCCGGCGGCTATGTACTCAGCCTCCGCAGTGGACAAAGAGATGGAATTTTGCTTCTTGCTCAGCCAGGAGACAAGAGCAGAACCAAAGTAGAAACACCCACCAGAAGTGCTCCTACATCCATCTACATCCCCAGCCCAATCGGCATCCGAATAGGCGGACAGACGGTCATCGGTATCAAAGGAATACCAAATCCCGTATGAGAGAGTCCCACTTACGTATTTGATAATACGTTTCAGAGCAAGTAAATGTGACTCTTTTGGGGATGCCTGATATCGCGCACAAACTCCAACACTAAAGGCAATGTCGGGACGACTGGCAGTCAAGTAGAGAAGACTACCTATCATACTCCGATTTAAGGTTTGCTCTACGTCCTTGCCTGAAGTGTCCTTACTAAGCTTGGTAGTGGTACTCATAGGTGTACGTGCATGCTTAGCGGAGTCTAAACCAAATTTCTTCACTAGGTCTCTAGCATACTTGGATTGGGAGATGAACATCCCATCCTCTAGCTGACGAACCTGGAGACCAAGGAAGAATGTAAGCTCACCAACCATGCTCATCTCAAACTCACTTTTCATCTCCTCCTCAAAGTGGTGAGCATGCTAGGAGCATGTGGATCCAAAGACTATGTCGTCCACATAGACCTGGGCAACCAAAATAGCACCGTCATCTCTCCTGACGAACAACGTCATATCTACTCCCCCTCTCTTGAAGCCACGAGCTAAGAGATAGGAAGTAAGCCTCTCATACCAAGCACGGGGTGCTTGCTTCAAACCATACAAGGCTTTCCTCAGATAGTAGACGTGCTCAGGGTGCTGAGGGTCTTCAAACCCTTTTGGTTGTTCCACATAAACCTCCTCCTGTAGAATGCCATTCAAAAAGGCACTCTTGACATCCATCTGATACACCTTGAAGCGCAGATGACATGCGATGGCGAGCAGAAGACGGACGGACTCAAGCCTCGCAACAGGAGCAAATGTCTCCCCAAAGTCTACACCCTTTATCTGTGTGTAGCCTTGAGCGACCAACCTAGCCTTATTTCTGATTATGGTACCATATTCATCCATTTTGTTCTTGAAAATCCACCGGGTACCTATCACATTAGTCTCACTAGGTCGGGGGACTAATTCCCAGACATTATTCTTTTTAAACTGAAGCAACTCATCCTGCATAGCAGATATCCAGTGATCATCCTTGAGTGCTTCTTTATGGTTCTTGGGCTCGACTTTGGACGTGTAGCAAAGATGGCTAACAACGTTCTCTAGCTGAGCACGAGTCTTGACCCCTAGAGTGGGATCACCAATAATGGCAGAAGGGTCATGACTCTTGCGAACCCAAGCAGGTGTGTCCCCTAACTCAGGAGTAGGGTCCACAGAGTGTGAGAGAGGAACAGGTAAATCACTGTCAGAACAATCCTCATCCTCACACTGAAGGTTAGGATCAATAACCGTCAAAGGTTCGTCATCTTGTACGGTAACGTTTATTGATTCCATAACCCTAGAGCTCTTCAGGTTAAATACCCGGTATCCTCTACTATTCGATGAATATCCTAGAAATATTCCCTCGTCGCTCCGGGAGTCGAACTTTCCTAATTGCTCTCTATCCCGTAGGATGTAGCATTTACTCCCAAAAACACGGAAATACGCCAGGTTGGGCTTCTTGCCGGTCCACAACTCATAAGGTGTCTGTAGTGTGTGTGGACGCAAATAGACCCTATTCACCGTGTGGCATGCAGTAGACACTGCCTCTGCCCAAAATCTCCTAGAAACTTTACGACCTAGAAGCATAGATCTAGCCATCTCTTGGATCGTTCTATTCTTTCTCTCAACAATCCCATTTTGCTGAGGAGTTCTCACAGCAGAAAACTCATGTTTGATCCCAAGGCTATCACAGTACAAATCCACCTTTGCTTCCTTGGATTCAGTGCCATTGTCACTACGTATTCTGTTATTAGTGACACCGTGTTGATTTTGCAGGACACGGCACTTGGTCGTTAAAAATTCTACAGCATCGGATTTCTCTCTCAGAAAACCTACAATGGAGTACCTGGAGAAATCATCTACCATCACGAGGATGTACCTCTTACCACCTAGACTCTCAGTACGAGTGGGACCCATAAGATCCATGTGAATCAACTCCAGAACACGAGAGGTGGTAATGGAATGTAACTTCCTATGAGGACTACGAATTTGTTTTCCCAACTGACAGGGTCCACAAACGGTCGAAGTTGACTTTCCAAGAGATGGTAAGCCACGTACTAGGTCCTTTTTAGCTAAACGATTAAGATCTCTAACGTTCACATGACCTAGACGTTGGTGCCACAGATCCATAGGAGTGATCGTGGCGCTGTTGCAGACAAGTGAGGATGTGGGCTCAGTCCCATAGCAATTATCCTCTGTCCTCACCCCTTGCATCAAAAGTTTATCGGCTTAATTGTAGACTTTACACGCGTCCCGGTCAAACTTTACTGCAAAGTCAGTGTCGCACAGCTGGCTAATGCTGAGAAGGTTTGCTTTCAAACCTTTGACGTACAAAACATTTTCTAGCTTAGGAAAACCAGGTAACTCGATAGTACCTCGTCCTATAATGCTAGACTTACTCCCATCTCCAAAGGTGACTCTGCCATCTTGATAATCCTCAAGAGTAGTAAAAAATGAGGCATCACCTGTCATTTGTCTGGAGCACTCACTATCAAAATACCATTGAGAGGTATTATGTGCTTTGAGAGCAACATGAACAACAAAAGCCTTTTTATCTTTCTTAGGAACCCAAGTCGAGATGACCTTTTGTTTGCCTTTGTTGTTGTTGATTTTAGCTGGAATGTGAGAAGCATTCACTAACGGCAAAGAGATCCGTCGAAATTCTTCCATTAAACTTTGAGTCGTGGCAGCGAAGAACTCAACTCGCTCTCTCAGACTAGAAAACTCATCACTATGACGTGGTGGAGCAGTAGTACGTCGTGTCCGACCCATGCTATAGCAAGTTTCCCTAAGGTGGCCTTTTCTTTTGCAATAAGTACAAAAGAGCACAGTCAAAGGCGGACCTTGGTTTGCTTTTCTTGGTCGAACTCTCCTTCGAGGTTTTTTACAGTGACCATAAGGAGTTGTAGTAAATTCAGGAACTGGTCCAGGTGCAATTTGGGATGTGGAGGCACCATCATAACCAATTCCTTGTCGATCACCAAAACCTAAAGCGGGGCCGAGGAGCATCTTTCCCATCTTCCCAGATCTGTCCTCGATTTGTACCTTGACTTCCCGTGCTTTCTTAAGATCATGAGTTAGCTGAGCAACAAGGGCTTCAAGTTTCTTTCGAGTCTCCACGGAGGAATGGAGATGACTCGTAAGACTATCCACTTGTTTAGTCAAGTCCCCTCTCTCTTTCTCTAAAACACTCTCTCTCTCTCTAAACAAATTCTCATTCTCGACACATGTAGATTCTCTTTCTCTCAGGGCGGTGCAGGTGGAGAACTCTCTTTCTCTCGCTTTCTTTAAATCTTCCTCTAAGCAGGTGATCTTAAGAACTAACGCTTTGTTACGCTTTTTAGTTTTAAAAGACTCAGAATATAACTCAGCGTAGGCGCGTTGTATATCACTCTCGCTCTCACTTGTGTCATCCTCCCCCTCACTCACATCGATCTCACTGTCGAGGTGTCCCTGTGAAGCATCATCCTCAACGTCGTGAGGAGAACTAGGAGTGCTCACTTGGCTGGCCATGAATGCGGTGAAGTTACACTCATGCGGTGACTCATCTCCTGAATCCACCGTCTCGACCTCACTATCGTCACTAAGGGTAGCATTAAGGACAGCTTTCCCTTTCTCTCTATTTAGACGATTGGCACACTCAAAAGCTCTATGACCCCTACCACCGCACTCAAAACATCTCTCACTTTCTTTCAGAGGAGGATTTTTGGAATCTTTTTCATTTTTCTTTTCAAACTTATTTGTCTCAAATTTCTTTTTATCTTTAAAATTGCCATTTTTCTTAAATTTGAGAATCCTCTTGAATTTTTTTGTGAAAAGAGCCAAATCATCTAAGTCAAAATCGCACTCAGAATCTGACGTGTCAGTCTCTCTCTTTCTAGATGACTCTACCCTCTTTCTAGCTGACCCCTTACTCCTTCTCTCTTGGGCTTTAAGTGCAATTCCCTTATCTTTAGATTTAGCATTTTTAGGGAACATATCAATTTCATAAGTTTGCAAATCTCCTACAAGTTCTTCCAATTTTAGCGTATTTAAATTACCCATAGAATTTAGCACAGTGACTTTAGGGATAAAACGCTTAGGCAAAGAACGAAGAATCTTTTTAACAACTCTAGCATTTGGAATATGTTCACCAAGATTAAAACTAGTATTCACAATGTCAGAAAGTCTAGCATAAAATTCATCAAAGCATTCAGAATCATGCATGGTGATTGTTTCAAATTGAGTTGTCAAGTTTTGCAACTTAGACTCTTTCACAGCATTAGTTCCTTCATGGGTGAGTTGTAAAACATCCCATGCCTCTTTTGACGTGGTACACGTCATTATGCGTTTGAACTCATCAGGTGTGACAGACCCAGAAATAGCACTTAGACCATTAGAATTAAAAGATGACCATTTAATTTCTTCATCAGACCAAGAATTGTCAGGTTTCAAGTTGGTCACATTATCAACAGTCACGGTGGGAGGAGTCCACCCTCGTTCAACCAAAATCCAGACACGTTCATCAATGGCTTTTAAAGCCGACCTCATACGGGCTTTCCAATAAGCATAATTTGTCCCGTCAAAAACAGGCATTTTATAATATGACTTCTCCATTTGAACACGCACTTTTTCAAAAATCAATTTTTTCAGAAAATTGATATCTCAGAAAAATTTTGCGGAAAAAGGAATACGCGATAGATTAGCGTAACCTGCTCTGATACCAATTTGAGAAACATGTGTGCTCGCGTTCAAATGATCAAATTATATATAAAACCCTTTAGACCCTAAACATGCAGCAGTATGTGATTGAATAAATTGATAATCTATGTAAGAACATTAAAACACATGCAATTAAGGAAAAATCCCCCAAAGGGGCAAAACCATTTATTTTCACTATAATTTGTAAGAGAACGGCTTACAATCGGATTACAATGAAAATACAAGTTGACTAAGAATTACCCTCGGGTATCGGATTCTGTAGTCGCGGCTGGAATTATCCCTTTCCAGTAGGGCTGCAATGAAGAAGAAGAACGGTCTCCTCCACAAGGGTTGAACAAACCAAAGTTGTGTTCTTGGGTTGCTAAAGGATTCACAAAGATATGTCAATGATATGTGAATCAAACCATGAGTTTGGGAACTCAAAAATATGAAGACTAGATGTATTTGGACTCTCAAATTCGTCTCCTAAAGTCTTGCAAAACAACTCCCCCGAAGTTGGTATTTATAGGAAAAAATATGAAGAGTCCCACGTTCTTAAAACTCTAAAATTCTATCCAGCGTACAAAAAAAAACAGCATTCTTTAAGGAATTTTCTCTATCTTCAAAAGGTCATAACTCCTTCACCGTAGCTCGGATTGAGGTGCCGTTTTTTCCAGTATCTTTGTTGTGGAGAGCTATTCAACTTTCTAGTTGACCAGACCTCCAAACTATGGATGTGAAATTACGAAAATGCCCTTGAACTCTCCTATTGTGCCTTTTTTTACTGTTTTGACTTCCCTTGCGTACCACTTGCATTAAGTCCCTAAAATCTTGGAACGTGAAGTCATTGAGGCAGATGTGGGACATATTAGTGGAGATAATGCATGCTTGATTCCATTAATTCGGATAGAGGCCGTCATGTGAGATCATGAGGATACGTGCCAAATGTAGCGGCGTACGACATAAATAAATGAAACATTTCGGACATGTGAAAAATGTCCTTACACAGGTCCGCCTAATACTGTGTTCTTTTGTACATACTGCAAAAGAAAAGGCCACCTCAGGGAGTTTTGCTATAGTTTGGGTCGAACATGGCGTACTACTTCTCCACCATATCGTACTGATGATTTTGCCAGTCTGAAAGAGCGTGTTGAGCTTTTAGCTGCCACATCACAGAGTTTGATGGAGGAATTCTGACGGATGTCTTTGTCATCAGTGAATGCTTCCCGCATCCCGGCTAAAACCAACAACAACAAGGGTAAACAAAAGGTTACCACTTCTTGGGTACCTAAGAAAGATGAAAAGGCCCTTGTTGTTCATGTCGCTCTCAAATCACATAATACCTCACAGTGGTATTTTGATAGTGGGTGCTCCAGACATATGACAGGTGATGTCTCATTTTTTACCTACCTAGAGGAGTATAAATAAGGTAGAGTCACCTTTGGAGATGGAAGCAAGTCTAGCATCGTAGGACAAGCTACAGTAGAGTTACTAGGATTTCCTAAGCTAGAGAATGTTTTGTACTTCAAAAGTTTGAAAGAAAACCTTCTCAACATTAGCCAGTTATGAGACGCTGACTTTACCGTAAAGTTTGATCGGGACGCGTGTAATGTTTATAATCAAGCCGGTAAAAGTGCAAGGGGTGAGGACAGTGGGTAATTGCTATGGGACTGTGCCCACATCCTCACTTATCTGCAACAGCGCCACGATCACTCCTATGGATCTATGGCACTAATGTCTAGGTCATGTGAACGTTAGAGATTTGACACGCTTAGCTAAAAAGGACCTAGAACGTGGCTTACCATCACTTGGAAGGCCAACTTCCACGGTTTTAAGACCCTATCAGTTGGGAAAGCAAATTCGTAGCCCCCATAGGAAGTTACATTCCATTACCACCTCCCGTGTACTTGAGTTGATTCACATGGATCTTATGGGTCCTACTTGTACTGAGAGTCTGGGTGGTAAGAGGTGTATCCTCGTGATGGTGGATGAATTCTCCAGATATTCGATTGTAGGTTTTCTGAGAGAGAAATCCGATGCTGTAGAATTTTTAAAGACCAAGTGTCGTGTCCTGTAAAATCAATACGGAGTCACTATTAACAGGATACGTAGTAATTACGACACGGAATTTAAGGAAGCAAAGCTAAATCTTTACTGTGATAGCTTTGGAATCAAACATGAGTTTTCTGCTGTGAAGACTCCTCCGTAAAATGGGATTATTGAGAGAAAGAACAGGACGATTCAGGAAATGGCTAGATCTATGCTCCTAGGTCGTAAGGTTGTTATGAGATTTTGGACAGAGGCACTTCATGCCACATGGTGAATAGGGTTTACCTGCGTCCACACACACTTAAGACGCCTTATGAATTGTGGACTGGCAAGAAACCCAACCTTGCATATTTTCGTGTCTTTGGGAGTAAATGCTATATCCTACGGGATAGAGAGCAATTAGGAAAGTTTGACTCCCAGAGCGACGAGGGAATATTTCTAGGATACTCATCAAATAGTAGATCATATCGGGTTTTTAACCAGAAGAGCTCTAAGGTTATGGAGTCAACAAACGTCACCCTTTAAGATGACGAACCTTCGACGTTTATTGATCCTAGCCTTCAGTGTGAGGATGAGGACTTTTCTCGAAGCGATTTACTTGTTCCTCACCCACACCCTGTGGACCCTACTGATAATACGCAAATATTGCGTATTTCATCCGTTAACATACGCGTTATTAGCCCCCTCGGGTATCTTATTCCCTATATCTATGCTCGTTAGCCAGACAACATCGGATTTCTATGTTAACATGCTTTGCAGGGGTTAATTGAGCTTTTATAGGTAATTGGATGCTAATTATGAAGTTTGGACGCATTTCGGTGAAGTTCCGTACGCAATCGCATGTTCAAGAGCAATTTAGTCATTTCACAGTTTGGGTACCTAGCCTGACATCTATACGAAAGTTGTAGCCCTCCTCGCAAGCTTCGTGTGGCCATGAACAGTGCGCGATTCCGAGTCCGAACGAAGAAGTTACGGGAGTTTTAGCGGAAGGGAACCATAAGGAAACCAAAGCAGGGAAGCTTGGCTCACACCTACTTGATCGATCGATCGATCAAAACCATCGATCGATCGATCCCTCTTTATTTCTGAAATCGTGGGAGACAGTGGGATGATATTTGATTGATCGATCGATCGATCCCCTGTTTTCTGAGATATTTTCCCTTTTATTTTCTTTCTTCTTTATTTTTCTCCCAACTTACTATATAAGGGATCTTTGTTGTAATAAATATAGATTCAGTTTTAATTCGTTTTAGGGTTAGTAAAGCTTAGGGTTTTGGGTTATTGAGAGCTTGGCTTCATTTCTCTATGGGATGACAACCATTTGTGTTTTGTAAGTTGAACTTTCCATTACCTCTACCATTAATATAATTGTTCTTGATTATTTCTTGCTTTGTAGATTAGTTTCTTGCTTTGTTAATTAGTTTAATTGTGTTGATTTCTTTCTTTCTTAGTTTAATTGATTTAAATTAGTTTAATTCATGATGTACCCCTAGATAAATAGGGTCGTGATTTCGTTCCGCAATTTACGGGCCTCGAGCTCCGAAAATTAGGTTCTATGCAAAATTGCGTATTAAAGTCGGCTTATTATGAGTTTAACTTTCTCTGTCATGCATCGTTAGTGTTTATAGAGATAATCGAGTTTAATCCGCGTGCGACCAATTTTCGATTAAATTTTTATTCACGCAACATTGGCTTAAATTCCTTATTGCGCGAAGTTTATGATTAATTGATAATGCTCGATTAAATGGCTCTTGAGCCAGAATTCTGATTAATAGTTGTTTCGATCCGTATGGTTGGATGTTATCCCGATCCTCGCTTTACTTTTGTGTAGACTTAACTTATTCTTTTCTTTTATTTACATTCACACATCACCTTTTACACTTTTATTCTTGAATTAATAAATCGATTACGAGATATACTAACACTCCCTGTGGATTCGATACTTGACTTACCGCTATACTTATATCACAAGTGCATTCGTAATTTATGTTTTTTGTATCAACGCGGTGAAACAGAAAACAACGATCGGCATCTTGCCTAACGTCGTGTTTCACCCCCGGTCACATACTCCTATGTTAAGGGACACACCTGCTTGGGTTCACAAGAGTAATGATCCATCTGCCATTGTTGGCGATCCCACTTTAGGGGTCAAGACTCGTGCTCAGCTAGAGAACATTGTTAGTCATTTTTCTACACATTCACAGTAGAGCCCAAGAATCATAAGGAAGTACTCAAGGATGAACACTGGATATTTGCCATGCAGGATGAGTTGTTTTAGTTTAAAAAGAACAATGTCTGGGAACTTGTCCCCCGACCTAGTGAGACTAATGGGATAGGTACCAGGTGGATTTTCAAGAATAAAATGGATGAAAATGGTACCATAATCAGAAATAAGGCTAAGTTGGTCACTCAAGGCTACACATAGATAGAGGGTGTAGACTTTGGGAAGACATTTTCTCTTGTTGCGAGACTTGAGTCCATCCGTTTACTACTCACCATTGCATGTCATCTGCGCTTTAAGTTATATCATATGGATGTCAAGAGTGCCTTTTTAAATGGCATTTTATAGGAGGAGGTTTATGTGGTTCAACCAAAAGGTTTTGAAGACCCTACGTACCCGGGTCTATGTGGACGACATTGTATTTGGATCCACGTGCTCCAAGCATGCTCACCACTTTGAGGAGGAGACGAAAAGTGAGTTTGAGATGAGCATGGTAGGTGAGCTTACTTTCTTCCTTGGTCTCCAGGTTCGTCAGCTAGAGGATGGGATGTTCATCTCCCAATCCAAGTATGTTAGATACCTAGTGAAGAAATTTGGTTTAGACTCCGCGAAGCATGCACATACACCTGTGAGTACTTCTATCAAACTTAGTAAGGACACTTCATGCAAGGACGTAGATCAAACCTTTAGTGTTAGAGTTTGTGTGCGATATCAGGATTCCCCAAAAGAGTCACACTTACTCGCTCTAAAACGTATTATCAAATACGTGAGTGAGACTCTCTCATACGGTATTTTGTATTCCTTTAATACCGATGACCGTTTGTTCGCCTATTCGGATACCGATTTGGTCGGGGATGTAGATGGTTATAGGAGCACTTCTGGTGGGTGTGTCTATTTTGGTTCTGCTCTTGTCTCCTGGTTGATCAAGAAGCAAAACTACATCTCTTTGTCCACTGCGAAGGGTGAGTACATCGCCATAGGGAGTTGTTGCACGCAACTCTTGTGGGTGAAGCAAATGTTGGAGGATTATGGGATTTCACAGGACACCATGACTATTTCCTGTGATGACACGAGCGTGATACACATATCCCGCAATCCAGTCCAGCACTCGCGCACAAAGCACATCTGGATACGTGAGCACTTTATACGAAAGTTAGTTGAGGAGAAAGTTGTATCCCTGAGTTTCGTTCCCACCGACCGTCAGTTGGCGGATATTTTCATGAAACCTTTAGATTCCCTTAGATTCGAGAGTCTTAGGAAGTCTTTAGGGATTTGCACAGTTGACTGAGGGGTTGGTCCATGTCTAGGAAAGGATGCATTGTCATGTTCATATCATATGATTCCTATTTCTAGTTTGTATCATGTGTATTATTATTTTTGCTTTTTTTTTTAAAAATCCAAAAAGATTTTCGTTTTATAAAAAATTTAGAAAAACACAAAAATATTTTTGTATTTTATTTGCACCTTTTATGGATGAGCATTTAAGATAGCCGAGTCACAAATTTCATTCCATTTATCCATGTGACTGTTTGATAGTGATTTGAGACGCTACATCATTGCATCCATGTACTTTACATTATTTGGAGTCTTTGAGATGTGAGTAGTGATATCTTTCTACATGTTTGGCTCCTTATCTCCTTTATTTCACACATGCACAGTTTTATTTGATTATTGTACTTGTCTATCACATATTGGCTTAAGTGTTTCCATCTCAATTATATCTGTACAACGAACCATATGCGATAAAACTTGACAAGATTGGAATGCATGTAAAAAATGTTTGGTGAGAGTATTTTTTTTTTAAATAGTGAAGGGCTACGAAAGGTGATTATCTATCCTTTGTGATTAAGCCACCGTTAAATCGGACCTAAAAAATTGAGGAATTTTATTATCAAGGGTCCAAGGAGGTTAAAAGAGGCCGAAAAAATTTAAAGGCAATAAAAAGAAATTCATACCAATTATGGGCATGTGGTGACAATTAAGTTCAGCACAAAATAACAAGAAAGGGCAATCACCAGAACAAATAAAGAATGTAAGGAATGACAATCACACAACACAAAATTTACATGGTTTAGCAAGAATGCCTACGTCCACGGTGGTGCTCTCAGTATTATTTCTCTTTACTCCGGGGAGTGTTTTAGAGGAATAATAATGCATGCGCTTTGCCCCGGGCGGAGGGTTTGTTATATACATGTTATTTTGGAGAGTGGAGGAGTGGTACTCCCCCACGTTAGCCCGCAATCCCTAGGATATCTCTGAAGAGATATTTTAGGAACTGACTGGGTCAAAACTAATTTGGTTGAGGCGCGGGGCCTTTGGACTCTGGGCCGCGTTTGATTGGGCTTCTCGTCTGGGCCCAAGTGACAAATCTAGGTACCCACAATTGCCCCTAAATTTTTGGGTCACAATTTTGGCTCAGTAATTTTAAATGATTAGTCTTAATGGCATTTTTGTGATTCGTGCCATACTTTTGAACTGAAGTGCCCTTCCCGAACAGACTTAGGCAGCAGTTTGCCTCGTCTCTAGTGCTTCATGATTAGAAAGGTTTAAATCCTGTTAGAGAGGTCATTTCATGAATCGTCACTTTTATATCTCTTCGCATTCTCTCAATCTCTTGAAGCTTTCACTGCAGCTCCTTTTATTCTCAGGTCTCGTCTTCCATTTCCAAGATTTTTTCATCACTCCTCCTTATAGATTTACCTCGTCTCAAGCTGACTCTTGCATCGTAAGTTCTTCTTACTTATTTTTTTTCTATTTTCTGTTGGAATTTCTTCATATCCAGTGCTAGGGTTTTTCTTTCCCAAGGGATAAAGTAGGCAATAAGTCGATAGCTGAATTTAGGAAATACTATAATATTCCAAACTGGGTGGACATTGAGTGTGCCCATATCCCTCGTAATGTCAGAGAAGTTGAGGATGGTCACTGGATCCATGTTCTCTTGTTGTCCCAAGGGGTCTTACTTTTTTTTGCACTTTTTTGGTTACTTCAATATAGTTCATGTACAGTGCTCGTCGAATGTTTGGAAAATCGCCAATGGTGTGCATAGAATAAATCAGCTCTATAGCACCAACTTAGGGCTTGCTAAAATCTTCTTCTGCTATTCTTTTTCGCGAACAAGCTCTGGTCTTCTGTACCTCAAGGCCAGGAGTCCTGATAGGGTATTGGTAGTAAATCTACCTGATTCCCATAAGGACTACTGGCATAAGGGTTTTATTGCTAGAAATTGGTAGTTCCCTCCCCATACTGAGGGGTCGAGGTCTGGGAGATTTGTGATTCCCTTTTCTAGTGAGGAGTGCATAGGTGGGCTTAGTCCTTTTCTTCTCGTTGATCCTTTGTTTTGTGTGCCTTTTCGTATATTTTCCTCTCTTTCTTTTCAGCAAAGACAAAGAACTCGGAGCCTGCTCTTAGCGAGATCTGAGCTGTTGAGTTGGTCAAAGCCTGGAAAATCAGGGAGCTCTTAGCTGACGGAGAACACCCTCGATCAACGGTGTTCCTTCTGGAATACAAGAATGTTGGGTCCAGTTTTGTTGCGTGACCTGGAATACAGCGGTGTTCATCTTTATGTCACTTTCTTCACAACTTTCAACATCTTTATCTTTATGTCATTTTCTTCACGACTTTCAACAACTTTATTTTTATGTCATTTTCTTCACGACTTTCAATAACTTTATCTTTATGTCACTTTCTTCACTTTTTATTCTTTTTAGTCTATACGCCTCTTTATAAAAGAAAATTCTTCCCATCTATGAATCCGTCGATTTTGAAAACCTTCAAGGAATTGTTTTACTCATTTGGAGTATTTTGTGGAGAAGTCAGTCCCTTCTTCATTGCTGCCCACTTGGAGTTCTTGCGGGAGATTCCGTCCGACGACATCGAACTGACACCTACGGGTATTTCGTATGTCACACTTATTTTCATTATAATTCGTGTAACCGTTTTTACAAATTATAGTGGAAATAATATGGTTTTTGCCCTGCGAAGATTTTTCCTGATATTTTGTGTCACGTGCTTTATTTTATTTATTAAATCATCTAGATGCATGTTTTTAGGATTTAATTGAAAAACTGTGTTTAATTAAACAAATTCTTAATTTGAACAAAAGCGCATTCTACAAACTGGTATCAGAGCCAATTACACAATATACCGTGTAATTTTCCGCAAAATTTTTTAAGATATCAGTTTTCTAAAAAAATGATTTTTCAAAAAGGGCGTGTTCAATGGAGAAATTATATAATAAAATGCCAGTTTTTTACGGGACAAACTATGCTTACTGGAAAGCCCTCATGAAATCTGCTTTAAAAGCCATTGATGAACGTGTGTGGATTTTAATTGAAGGAGGGTGGATACCTCCCTCCGTCACTGCTGATAACGTGACTAATTTAAAATCTGTGACTAAATGGACTGAAGACGAATTTAAATGGTTATCTTTTAATTCTAAGGGTTTAAGTGCTATTTCTGGATCCGTCACTCCTTACGAGTTCCGACGTATTATGACGTGCACCACGTCAAAAGAGGCCAGGGATGTTTTACAACTTATCCATGAAGGAACTAATGCTGTGAAAGAGTCTAAACTACAAAATTTAACAACTCAATTTGACACTATCACTGTGTTTGAGACTGAATGTTTTGATGAATTTTATGCTAGGTTATCTGACATTGTTAACACTAATTTAATCTTGGTGAACACATTCCTAATGCTAGAGTTGTTAAAAATATTTTAAGATCTCTTCCTAAGTGTTTTTTCCCTAAAGTCACTTTGCTAAATTCTATTGATAATTTAAATATTCATAAATTGGAGGAACTTGTAGGAGACTTACAAACGTATGAAATTGATATGTTTCCTAAATCCTTCAAACCTAAAGATAAGGGTATAGCACTTAATGCCCAGGCTAGAAAAAGTGAGGGGTCGGCAAGAAAGAGAGTTGAGTTATCTAGAAAAAGGGAGATAGAAACATCAGATTCTGAGTGTGATTTTAATTTAGATAATTTGACCCTTTTTGCTAAAAATTTCAAGACAATTCTCAAATTCAAGAAAAATGAAAATTTCAAAGATAAAAAGATTTTTGAGAAAAATAAGAAAAATAAAAAGGATTTTAAATATCCTCCTAAGAAAGACGGTGAGAGATGTAATGAGTGCGACGGTAAGGGTCATAGAGCTTTTGAGTGTGCTACTAGGCTTAAGAGACTTGCAAAAGAAAAGAACAAAGTTGTTCTTAATGTTATACTTAGTGACGACAGTGTGGTCGAGTCGGTGGACTCTAGAGACGAGTCACCTCATGAATGTAACTTCACCGCATTCATAGCTAGTCATACTTTTAGTGATCCTCAAGATGTTGAGGATGCTGATTCACAGGGACTCCTCGATAGTGAGAACGATGTAAGTGAGGGGGAGGATGATGAAAGTGAGAGATAGTAATCTTCAACGCACCTACGCTGAGTTATATAATGAGTCATTTAAAACCAAAAAGCGTAACAAATTGCTAGTTCTTAGTATCACCGCTTTAAAGGAAGATTTAGAAGAAGCGCGAGAGAGAGAATCCTCCACCTGCACTACCTTGAGGGAAAGAGAGTCTGCCTATGTTGAGAAAGAAAGGTTGTTTAGAAAGAGAGAGAGATACTGTTTGGAGAGAGAGAGAGGTTTTGAGAAAGAGAAAGGGGAATTGACTAAACAAGTGGCTAGTCTTATGAATGATCTCCATTCCTCCCTAGAGACTCGGAAGAAACTTGAAGCCTTTGTTGCCCAGCTTACTCATGATTTTTAGAGAGCACGGGAAGCTAAGGTTCAAATCGAGGACAGATTTAGAAAGATGGGAAAGATGCTCCTCAGCCCCGCTTTAGGTTTTGGTGATCGGTAGAGAATAGGTTTTGATGGTGCCTCCACGACCCAAATTTCACCTGGACCAGTTCCTAAGTTTACTACGACTCCATATGGCCATCGTCAAATACCACGAAGAAGAGTTCGTCCAAGGATAGCAAATCCAGGTCCGCCTAAGACTGTGTTCTTTTGTACGTACTGCAAAAGAAAAGGCCACCTCAGGGAGTTTTAATATAGTTTGGGTCAGACACGACGTACTACTTCTCCACCACATCATACTGATAATTTTGCTAGTCTGAGAGAGCATGTTGAGTTTTTAGCTGCCACATCACAGAGTTTGATGGAGGAATTCCGACGGATGTCTTTGCCGTCAGTGAATTCTTCCTGCATCCCGGCTAAAACCAACAACAACAAGGGTAAACAAAAGGTTACCACTTCTTGGGTACCTAAGAAAGATGAAAAGGCCCTTGTTGTTCATATCGATCTCAAAACACATAATACCTCACAGTGGTATTTTGATAGTGGATGATCCAGACATATGATAGGTGATGTCTCATTTTTTACCCACCTAGAGGATTATAAGGAAGGTAGAGTCACCTTTGGATATGGGATCAAGTCTAGCATTGTAGGACGAGGTACAGTAGTGTTACCAGTATTTCCTAAGCTAGAGAATGTTTTGTATGTCATAGGTTTGAAGGCAAACCTTCTCAGCATTAGCCAGTTGTGCGATGCTGAGTTTGTCGTAAAGTTTGACCGGGACGTGTGTAATGTCTATGATCAAGCCGATAAACTTTTAGTGCAAGGGGTGAGGATAGAATATAATTGCTATGGGACTGTGCCCACATCCTCACCTGTCTGCAACAGCGCCACGATCACTCCTATGGATCTGTGGCACCAACGTCTAGGTCACGTGAACGTAAGAGATTTAACAAGTTTAGCTAAAAAGGACCTAGTACATGTCTTACCATCTCTTGGAAAGCCAACTTCCACGATTTGTGGACCCTGTCAGCTAGAAAAGAAAAGTCGTAGTCCCCAAAGGAAGTTGCATTCCATTACCACCTCCGTGTGCTTGAGATGATTCACATCGATCTTATGGGTCCTACTCGTACTGAGAGTCTAGGTGATAAGAGGTATATCCTCATGATGGTAGATCATTTCTCCAGATATTCGATTGTTGGTATTCTGAGAGATAAATCTGATGCTGTAGAGTTTTTAACGACTAAGTGTCGTGTCCTGCAAAATCAACACGGAGTCACTATTAACAGGATACGTAGTGACAACGGTACGGAATTTAAGGAAGCAAAGGTAGACCTATACTGTGATAGCCTAGGAATTAAACATGATTTTTCTGCTTTGAAGACTCCTCGGTAAAATGGGGTTGTTGAGAGAAAGAATAGGACGATTCAAGAAATGGCTAGATCTATGCTTCTAGGTCGAAAGGTTGCTAGGAAATTTTGGGCGGAGGCAATGTCTACTGCATGCCATACGGTGAATAGGGTTTACATGTGTCCACACACTCTTAAGACACCTTATGAATTGTGGGCTGGCAAGAAACCCAACCTTGCATTTTTCCGTGTCTTTGGGAGTAAACGCTACATCCTACGGAATAGAGAGCAATTAGGAAAATTTGACTCCCGGAGCGATGAGGGAATATTGCTAGGATATTCATAAAATAGTAGAGCGTACTGAGTTTTTAACCTGAAGAGCTCTAAGGTTATGGAGTCAGTAAACATCACCGTGCAAGATGAGGAACCTTCGGTATTTATTGATCCTAGCCTTCAGTGTGAGGATGAGGACCTTTCTGGCAGCGACTTACTTGTCCCTCACCCACACTCTGTGGACTCTACTCCTGTGTTAGGGGACACACCTGCTTGGGTTCGCAAGAGTGATGATCCTTCTGCCATTGTCGGCGATCCCATTTTAGGTGTCATGACTCATGCTCAACTAGAAAACGTTGTTAGTCATTTTTGCTACATGTCCACAATCGAGCCCAATAATCACAAAGAAGCACTTAAAGATGAACACTGGATATCTTCCATGCAGGATGAGTTGCTTCAATTTAAAAAGAATAATGTCTGGGAACTTGTCCCCCGACCTAGTGAGACTAATGTGATAGGTACCAGGTGGATTTTTAAGAATAAAATGGATGAAAATTATACCATAATCAGAAATAAGGCAAGGTTTGTCGCTCAAGGCTACACACAAATTGAGGGTGTAGACTTTGGGGAGACATTTGCTCCTGTTGTGAGGCTTGAGTCCATCCGCTTACTACTCTCCATCGCATGTCATCTGCATTTCAAGTTATATCAGATGGATGTCAAAAGTGCCTTTCTAAATGGCATTTTATAGCAGGAGGTTTATGTGGTTCAACCAAAAGGGTTTGAAGACCCTACGTACCCGGACCACGTCTACTATCTGAGTAAAGCCTTGTATGGTTTGAAGAAAACACCCCGTGCGAGGTACGAGAGGCTTACTTCATATCTCTTAGCCCGTGGCTTCAAGAGAGGGGGAGTTGATATGACGTTGTTCAGGAGTGATGACGGTGCTATTTTGGTTGCCCAGGTCTATGTGGATGACATATTCTTTGGATCCACATGCTCCCAGCATGCTCACCACTTTGAGGAGGAGATGAAAAGTGAGTTTGAGATGAGCATGGTAGGTGAGCTTACTTTCTTCCTTGGTCTCCAGGTTCGTCAGCTAGAGGATGTGATGTTCATCTCCCAATCCAAGTATGCTAGATACCTAGTGAAGAAATTTGGTTTAGACTTCGCTAAGTATGCTCGTATACCTATGAGTACCTCTATCAAGCTTAGTAAGGACACTTCAGGCGAGGATGTAGAGCAAACCTTATATCAGAGTATGATAGGTAGACTTCTCTACTTGACTGATAGTCATCTCCATATAGCCTTTAGTGTTGGAGTATGTGCGAGATATCAGGCATCCCCGAAAGAGTCACACTTACTCACTCTAAAATGTATTATCAATTACGTGAGTGGGACTCTCTCATACAGTATTTGGTATTCCTTTGATATCGATGATCGTTTGTTCGCCTATTCAGATGCCGATTGGGCTGGGGATGTAGATGGATGTAAGAGCACTTCTGGTGGGTGTTTCTATTTTGGTTCTGCTCTTGTCTCTTGGTTGAGCAAGAAGCAAAACTCCATCTCTTTTTCCACAGCGGAGGATGAGTACATCGCCGCCGGGAGTTGTTGCACACAACTCTTATGGATGAAACAGATGCTGGAGGATTATGGGATTTCACAGGACACCGTGATCATTTCGTGTGATAACACGAGCGCGATACACATATCCCGCAATCCAGTCCATCATTTGCGCACAAAGCACATCAGGATACGCGAACACTTTATACGACAGCTTATTGAGGAAAAAGTTATATCCCTGAGTTACGTACCCACCGACCATCAGTTAGCCGATATTTTCACGAAACCTTTAGATGCCCTTTGATTCGAGTGTCTTAGGAAGTCTTTAGGGATTTGCACAATTGACTGAAGGGTTGGTCCGTGTCTAGGATAGTATGCTTTGTCACGTTCATATAAGATGATTCCTATTGCTAGATTGTATCATGTGTATTATTATTTTTTTTTATATTTTTTTTTTAAATAGAAAAGATCAAAAAGATTTTCTTCTTATAATATTTTTAGAAAGAACAAAAAGATTTTCTTTTTATAAAAATTTTAGAAAAGAACAAAAATATTTTTGTATATTATGGATGAGCATTTAAGATAGCCAAGTCACAATTTCATTCCATTTATTCATATGACTATTTGATAGTGTTTTGAGATAATATATCTTGTCATCTTTGTGCTTTATAATGTTTGGAGTCATTAAGATGTAATTAAGTGTTACTTCTTACATGTTTGACTCATGATTTCCTTTATTGCACACATGCACGATTTTGTTTGATTATTGTACTTGTCTTATCACATGTTGGTTGGGTGTTTTCATTTCAATCCTGTCCTTAAAACGAACCAAGCGTGATAAAACTTGATACGAAAGGTGTGCATATAAAAACCGTTTGGTGAGATTGTGTGGTATTTTAAAAATGGGGAGGGGCTACGAAAGGTAATTATCTATCCTTTGCGCTAAAACCACCGTTAAAACGGACCTAAAAAACTGAGGAATTTTACTATCCGGTGTCCAAAGAGGTTAAAAGAGCTCAAAAAATTTAAAAGGCAATAAAAAGCAATACATGCCAAATATGGGCCATTAGGTTTCACCATGAATTCTCCAAAGTTTGAGAATTTAGTTTAACACCTCTAATATATATATATATATATATATATATATATATATATATATATATATATATATATATATATATATATATATATATATATATATATATCTGAGGGAGTTTGGTTGGAAAATTTAAACGGGTTTTCACGTCCTTGAAAATCTTGAAAAAACGCTAAATAGTTTTGGACGTTATTGGTGTGAAAATCACTTTAACTTTAACTTTGATTTGTTGATTGGATTAAGACGATGTCATCTAAATTCAATAATTTTTACACCTAAGGATACTTTTGATGTTCATTCGTTAGGAGTACATGTATGCATCATGCACATATGATTGATTGAGTTTATTTACCTATCGAATGTGTTCACACCCCTACATTTACGTCATCATCGACTTGGTTGTTTTTGTGTTCTTTCACGGTGTGCTTCTTTGTTGTATATTTTGTGTAAAAAAATTGAAAAATTCAAAAAATAGAAGATTCTTTGATTCTTTGTTGTATATTTTGTGTAAAAATTTGAAAAAATTCAAAAATAGAACATTTCCATGTTTATGCTTCTCATATCTGTCTATTTGGGGACATCATAAAAAGGGGGAGAATGATTTATGGGGGGTAAATTCTTGTTGATTTATTTATGATTTGCTTAAGCTTAATTGATCTTTGATTTTTGCATATCATTATAAATCAAATTGTTGCGTGTTACAGGTCTTTACTTTATCTCATGTGTGTAGGTACAAAGTTGATATCTATTGGATTGCACATCCTGATGACAAAAGCTTTGGGTGTTTTTGAAGATGTTGAAGTTTGATTGAAGACATGTCATTTAGTATTCTCAGTTTGAGGGTTTAATGGGGATATTATCTTATATGACATTTGTTTTGAGGAGATTGCATAATTCATATTTTTATGTATGTACCAGCATAGACATAGGGGATATTTGTAAGGAAATAATTTTATAAATGTCCGGGTAGTATCTAGGAATTTTCTGTTTTTCTAGATCACATTTTGTATGTCTGATACCGCTACATTCGGCACGTCTCTACACGATCTCATGTGACGGACTCAATCTGAATTCTGGGAATCAAGCATTCAACGGCTCCATCATGTGTCCCACTTCTGCCTCAACGACTTCACGTTCCACGATTTTAGGCACTTTATGCAAGTGGTACGCAAGAGAAGTCAAAACAGTGAAAGAAGGCACGATATGAAAGTTTAAGGGTATTCTGGTAATTTTATAGCCACCATCCGGAGGACTTGTCAACTGGAAAGTTAAAGAGCTCGATGCCACGAAGATACTGGAAGAAACGGCACCTCAATCTGAGCTACGGTGAAGAAGTTATGGCCCTTTGAAATTGGAGAAATTTCTTAGAAAAAAGTGACGAAAATCTTCATCTTTATGTCACTTTCTTCACGACTTTCGACATCTTTATCTTTATGTCATTTTCTTCACGACTTTCAACAACTTTATTTTTATGTCATTTTCTTCACGACTTGCAACAACTTTATCTTTATGTCACTTTCTTCACTTTTTATTCTTTTTAGGCTATATGCCTCTTTATAAAAGAAAATGCTTCCCATCTATGAATCTGTAGATTTTGAAAACCTTCAAGGAATTATTTTACTCATCTAGAGTATTTTGTGGAGAAGCCAGTCCCTTCTTCATTACTACCCACTTGGAGTTCTTGCGGGATATTTCAGCCGACGACATCGAACCAACACCTACGGGTATTTCGTATGTCACACATATTTTTATTATAATTCGTGTAACCGTGTTTACAAATTATAGTGGAAATAATATGGTTTTTCCTGCGGGGATTTTTCCTGATATTTTGTGTCACATGCTTTATTATTTTTTTATAAATCATCTACATGCATGTTTTTAGGATTTAATTGAAAAATTGTGTTTAATTAAATAAATTATTAATTTGAACAAAAGCACACTCTACACTCTTTAATGCTTGTATGGCTTGTAGCTGATTGATGTTGATGATTATATACCTACTACTTCTCAACTGGGAAAAATTATTGGTCCTGATGCGAGCAATCAAGTTTGTAACGCTTTCGTGAAGATTTGTAAATCCTTCGTTCAAGGAATAATGATTATAAGGACCAGTCAGAGCTCGTCGCCAATCTGAAGGACAGGCTCCAAGAGATGGAGGAAATAGGTGCTTATGTACAAGAAGAGGTGGATTCTCTGAAGGTAAGGCTCCGGGATGCCTCGGAAGTTAATCAAGTTGGAGAGTTGCTTCAGCAAGAGAACAAAGCTCTGAGGCGAGAAATCTCGCGAGTGCGGGAGAATGCGCCTAGCATTTCTCCTCAGGTTCTACATGGTTCCTCTTCATCGGCTGGAGGGCGAGCTGGTGCAGATGCCCGTGGTTCAACTAGGGAGGTTGACGAGCTTCGAGGAGATGTTCGTCGGGCATACGTGATAGCTAACGGGCTCCAAAGAGATGTTACGTTGCTGAGGCATTTGTTCAAAAAAGGTCCTCGATGAGTGTGGGCTGATGGTTATGATCAGGGTTGGATGGATGCTCCGACGAGGTTGACAGAGGTCGAAGAGATATCCTTTATTAGGGGATGGTTGAATGTTCTCAGGGAGCTAAAGGTCCCCAGGAACTCAGTAATCTGGTATCATCATGAGATCTCCCCTTCGACTCTGATGTCCAATCCTTTCATGAGGGACGACCAGTGGGTCCCTATAGATGCCATCCCCAGGCAGCTACTGGAGCCAAATGCAAATGAAGTCGAGGAAGAATTAGATCCTCACCCGGACGACGGCCGTAGAGCGCAAGTAGCTGATTATCTTGCTCAGAGGCCTAATCCTCATTATCATTTATTTAATTCAATGTAACTCTTTGTAAATGTAATGAAGTAATAAAATATTTATGTTTTGGGCGATTTACCGACTAAACATGTGTTGTATATTGTCCACTTCATTGATTTCTTATTTGATTATCTTGGGTTTTTCTTAGCCGACTAGAGTTATTTTATTGTGTGAATATCCTCCCAGTCCAGTATGCTAATAAGATACCATTTTTCCCCACTTTACCTTTTAGGTCGTGTCGTCACACTCCTTTAGGCCTAAGTGTAGCAATGGTGAGGACACACCTGGTGTTAGATATTCTATCCGAGCAGGTTTTTTGAGCCAAACATTGTTTGGTGACCAATTTTGAGTTGGCTGAGCTGCCTAAGGGTCCCCTGTAGGGCTTCATATATTGCCAAGGGAAATGCTAAGAGGTTGTTCATGTTAAAGGACGAGAACCTTAGGAGGGTAAAACCGTTCTTAAATGTGTTAAGAGGGGAGGTTGTCACTTGGAAAAGATGCACAAGTTATAAAGTTTCTGAAAAATAAATCAACACTTCATAGAATGCCACCGCCAAACTATCTTTTATTAATCAGGAAAGTCTTGAAAATTGTAATAAAAGATTAAAACAGAAAACTAGAAGTAGAATTTCTTTAAATTGGCTGCATTCCAAGCTCGAGGTATCTCCCTGCCTTCCAGCGTTTCTAAGTGATAGTCTCCTTGCAAGTTATCCCTTATCACCTTGAATGGTCCCTCCCAGTTTGGTCCTACCTTACCATCTGATGGTTTTACTGCGCTGCCAAGAACTTTTCGTAGGACGTATTCCCCAACTTGGAATGCTCTTGGATTGACCTTCTAGTTGTAGTGCTTCGCTAGCTATTACTGGTATCCTGTTAGTTTCACTGGAGCTAGCTCTTTGCGTTCTTCAGCCAGGTCAAGTTCAGCGAGTAATGATGCATCATTTCGTCCTTGGTCAATCAGGGTGGATCTCATAGTGGGGAGGTCAACTTCCAAGGGGATGATTGCCTCCATACCATATGTCAGTGCGAATGGGGTTTCTCCGGTTGCTCGCCATGGGGTAGTATGATAAGCCCATATGATATGTGGTAGATCGCTCACCCATGCCCCCTTGGCTCGCTCCACATGCTTCTTCAATCCATCGATCACTGTTTTGTTAGAGGCTATAGCTTGTTCGTTGCTCTGGGGGTATGCCGCCGAGCTTCTTATTTGATTATCGTGCGGGGAGGCTGCACCTTATTGATTGTATCAATCTAGCAGGTTGGCTTCAATACCTCTCTCGCTAACTAAGTACTCGAGAAATTCTCCTGACTAGACACTGAAGGAACACTTGCTCGTGTTAAGCTTCATTCGGTATTTCCTGAGGATTTCGATGGTCCTTGATAGGTCTAAGAGGTGGTCTTCTTTGTACCTGCTCTTGACGAGCATATCGTCGATGTAGACTTCCATGGTATCTCCCAATTGGTCTGTAAACATCTTAATGACCAGTCGCTGGTAGGTTGCTCTCGTATTTTTCAGCCCAAAGGACATAACTTTGTAACAATATAATCCAACGATGGTGACGAACGATGTCTTATCTTGGTCTGGTATGTACAGAGGAATCTGGTGGTACCCCGAGTATGCGTCCAGGAAACTCATTCTTTCATGAGTTGCTGTGGCGTCCACCAACTGGTCAATCTTCGGGAGGGGGAAACTATCCTTAGGGCACGCCCTGCTAAGTTCAGTGAAGTCAATACAGACTCTCTATTTCCCTTTTCTCTTTGGAACCACTACTCGGTTGGACATCCATTTAGGGAATTAAACTTCCGGTATGGATCCTGTATCCAGTAGCTTCTCCACTTCTTTCTCTACATCCTTGGCCTTCTCGAGCGTAGTTGGTCGTGCCTTCTGTGCAATAGGCCTAAAAGTCGGATCGATGTGCAACCGATGACAAACCACACTAGGGTCAATTCCAGGCATCTCGTAAGGTTCCCACGCAAAAACATCCAGATTATTACTCAAAAGTACCGTCAATTCCTTTTTCTCTCGGTCTGTGAGAGAGGCTCCAATTAAGAACATCCTGTCTTTTTCGCTGCCACCAGCTGCGACCTCTTCTAGGTTTTCAACGACCCACTCAGAGGGGAGGAGCCTGGTCTCCTCCACTCTGGGTCTTCCATACTTTAGCTGCAACTTTGAAGGTATCAAACCTTCTTGTTCCACAACCTTCTTTTTGGCCTTCTCGACCTTATTTTCTGGTTTTGGGCGGATGGATTCTATGAAGCACCTTCTTGACATCGCTTGATCTCCGTGGATCTACATTACTCCTCCTCAGTCACGTACTTGAGTTTTTTATGGTAGGTCGAGGGAACGGCATTCATCACATGTAGCCATCCTCTGTCGAGAATAGCCTGGTAGGGCGAGTCAATGTTAACTACCAGAAACTCGATCATCTTGGAGACAGTTCATGCCCTCACGGGAAATACGATCTTTCCCAAAGGTATAGTCACTTTTTTAGCGAAGACAGCTAGAGGGACAGTGGCTTCCTTAAAGTCGGTGACGCTTAACTTCAATTTCCTGAACAGGTCAAGATACATTACTTTGGATGAGCTTCCTTAGTCTACGAGCAACTTGTCAACGTCATAGTTTGGTATCCTGAGTGCAATGATCAAGGCGTCATGATGTGGGGTTCTCACTCCCACTAAGTCTTCATCCGTGAACACGATGTGTTTGCTATATTCGATGTCATCTGCTCGCCGACGTTTTCCTGCCTGTGTTTTTGCTGGATCGATTTGAAAAGCTTGCATTACTGCCGTAAGATTTTTCACTTCCATTCGGGCTGAATTTCCTTGAATCTATTTCAGATCCGATGCCCCATGAATCACTGGGAACTCATGGCCAGCATCCTCCTCGAGTACGTTATCGGGCCTTGCATCTCCGTTGGCAGCAACCTTCTCTGCCTTCTTCTGCACAAACTCGTTCAGGTGCCCAGTCTGGGGAAACTCTTCAAGGTGAGACTTAAGAGCTTTGTAGTGCTCAATTTTATGCCCTCCTTCCTTGTGAAAAGCGCACCTCAACGCATTATTTCTCTTTTAGGGATCTCCTCCCATCTTTTTGGGCCATTTGATGAGTGGTTCGTCCTTAATTTTTGCTAGGATCTTGTAGATTGGTTCTCTAAAGACAGTGTTCAGTGCCTGAAATGCTTTCGAGGCATTGCTTTTTTTTCGTTCTTGGAACCACCTTTGCCCCCATTCTTGCTTCCTTTATTCTGGTTCTCAACCTTGTCGTTGCCCTTTGCAGCGAGCTTAGCTCGACTATTCTCCCTTGTATTGAGGCGGGTCACATCCTCGACTTTAGCATACTTTTCTATACAACTTATTAGGTAATCAATGGTTGTGGCCTCCTTCTTAGTGAGGAATTGGTGCAAGAGGCAAGAGTTGGGTAGGCCAATCTTAAAAGATACCACAGTTACCTGCTCTGATCAGTCCTCGGCCTCATTGAACAACTTCCAGTACCTTTTTATGTAGTTCTAGAGGCTCTCCTGGGGAGTTTTCTTTATTGTTAATAAGGCATCCATCCTCTTCGGATGGGAGCTGCTAGTAATGAAGAAAACGCCCGAGGAGAGCCTCTAGAACTACATAAAAAGGTATATCATTATTAACAATAACGAAAACGCCTGCAACGAAGAGCTGGTCGTTGTTGCTCGAGTAAGTCATCATCCGACCTGTGTTCTTCGAATCTCTGAGATCCACATCTAGGTCTCCTTCCTCGACTGTGAGACATTCTCGCCTGAGGGCTAGGAGTACGATATTGACGTTGCATGGTGCTACGATGGAGTTCTTTCTCTATCTTCTCCAATATCCGTTTGAGGCGAGCATTTTCAGCCTCTTGCTTATGAGTGACCTCCCCGTGCTCTTGGAGCCTGGCCTCATAGGCATCAATCAGCCTGGATATCTGCGTGGACCTGGCTGGTCCTTGGCTTTCTTCTGAGGCTTGCCATTCAGGGCGAGCCCTAGGATCTGAACGTCAAACTTCAGATCTGATCCTGCGAGGGGCAGGTTGCTCTTGAATGTCCCCTGCTTGAGGGGCATTGCTACTGTGACCAGACATTCCAAATTCTTTATTGGTGAGGGCTTTCTTAAATGAAGATAAATGCTTCCCACCGACGGGGCCAAATGTGGTGACAATTAAGTTCAGCACAAAATAACAAGAAAGGGCAATCACCAGAACAAATAAAGAATGTAAGGAATGACAATCACATAACACAAAATTTACGTGGTTCAGTAAGAATGCCTATGTCCATGGTGGTGCTCTCAGTATTATTTATCTTTACTCCGGGGAGTGTTTTACAGGAATAATAATGAATGCCCTTTGCCCCGAGTGGAGGGTTTGTTATATACATGTTATTTCGGAGAGTGGAGGAGTAGGACTCCCCCACGTTAGCCCACAATCCCTAGGATATCTCTGAAGAGAGACTTTAGGAACTTACTGGGTCAAAACTAATTTGGTTGAGGCGCGGGGACTTTGGACTCTGCCGCGAAGTGACAAATCAAGGTACCCACAGGGCCATTTAGGTTTCACCATTAATTCTTCAAAGTTTGAGAATTTAGATCACCTCTATTCAAAATATAATTCTGAGGGAGTTTGGTTGGAGAATTTAAATGGCTTTGCACTTCCTTGAAAGGCCTGAAAAAGCATTAAATCGTTTTGGACGTTATTGGTGTGGAAATCATTTTGAGCTATGATTTGTTGATTTGATTATGTAAATGTCCCATATTTCCATCTTTTTACACCTAAGGAAGATATTGAGTTCATTCATTAGGAGTATCCGATATTCATCGTGCACATATGTCATGTTTGTATGCATTGATTTTCCTATCGAATTTGATCACACCCCTGCATTTACGCTATCATCGACTTGGTTGTTTTTGTGTTCTTTCATGGTGTGATTCTTTGTTGTATATTTTGTATGAAAAAATTTTAAAAATTCAAAAATAGAAAGTTGATTTTCTCCTGACATTTTTCATATTTATCCTTCTCATTCTGTCTATTTGCGAACATCATAAAAAGGGGAGAATTTTTGTTGATTTATCAATGAGTTGCTTAAGCTTAATCGATCTTTGATTTTTGCATATCATTATATTTCAAATTGTTGCATGTCACGGGTATCTGCTTTATCTCATGTGTGTATGTAAAAAATTGATAATAATTGGATTGCACACCCTGATGAGAAAAGCTTTGGGAGTTTCTAAAGAGCTGAAGATTTGAAGATGCTGAAGTTTGATTGAAGACATGTCATTTAGTATTCTCAGTTTGAGAGTTTAATGGGGATATTATATTATATGTCATTTGTTTTAGGGAGATTGCATAATTTGGATTTTTTATGTATGTACCGGCATAGACATATGGGGATATTTGTAAGGACATAATTTTATAAATGTCCGGGGTACAATTTAGGAATTTTCTGTTTTCCCTATATCACAGTTTGTATGTCTCATACCGCTACATTTGGCACATCAACACGATCATCCACGACGGCCTTTATCCGAATCCATGCATCCACCGCCTTCATACGTGCATCTTGTTACATGCGACGTGCTGCTCAACCGTTTCCCACTCCTCCATGACGCATTATTAGTAAAATGATTTATTGGAGTTGTTTATATATGCATAAATATTTGGGAATTTTTTAAAAAATATTTTTTGAAGTCTGAAATGTTTTTTATCAAAAGTAGAATTTTTTCTAAGTGTAGAAGCGGAGTGCCTCGGTCGACGAGCTCGTTCAAATGAGTTAGCACTGTAGTTCGAGCGGGATAAGCATCTCGCGCGATGTCGTTCGAACGACACGTGTCCTTCGTTCGAGCGAGATGCATATCTCGTTCGAGCGACGTTGCCGCCTCAATTTTTGTATAAATATTTGGGTGCCTTCTACACGTTTTCCTAAGTCTTTTACGCACTAGTTTCTGCGTTTTTACAGCCCAGAAAATAGACTTCACCTTTTAAGGTTTTTATGCCTCCTTTATTCACATAAACACTCCCATCTATGTATGTGAATTGTTAAACCTTCTTGAGGATCGCTTTTACTCATCTGGAGTAATTTGTGGAGAAGCCGTTCTCTTCTTCATTGCTGCCCACCTGGAGTTCTTACGGGAGATTCCAACCAAGACATCGAAACCGACGCCTGAGGGTATTTCGTATGTCGTTGTTATTTTCGTTGTAATCCATGTAACCGTTTTTACAAATTATAGTGAAAATAAAAAAAAGTTTTGCCCCTTTGGGGGATTTTTCCTCATTTGTGTGTTTCGTTTGTGATTGACTGTTATTGCATGATCTTATTGATTTCAATCACATCTAGATGCATGTTTTAGGATTTAATTGAAAAAACTGAGTTTAATTAAATAATTTCTTTATTTGAACAAATGCGCACTCTTCACCAACTTAAAATAAAATTCCCTAAGGTGTCTTTTCTTCTTGTAATGTGTGCAAACATACATGGGCCTAGGGACACCTTTCTCAAATTGTCTATGGCGCACTCTCCTCTCTCGAACGGGACCTGGGTGGGTTGGGTTGAGACCGGATCAGGTGCAACATAGGAAGTGGATGAACTATCATGACCTATTTCTAATCTCTCAATATTACCCAAAGCGGGATCGAGGAGCATCTTTCCTACCTTCTTGGATGTTTCCTATAAAGTGACATTTACCTCCCGGGAACGTTTAAGATCTCTCTCTAATTGTGACACACGGGCAATAAGTTCACTCTTTTCCCATTATGCGACAATTAACTGCTCACTCAAAGTAACCTTTTAACTTCTCGAGTTGACACGCCGACGCCTCAAATCCCTTAAAATTCTCTATCTTTCTATCCAAATCTATCACCCTAAGAGTTAGTTACTTGTTTACCTTTTTTGTCTTTGCGTTCTCGATGTATATATCTCTAAAACCTATTTGGATCTCACTTTCACCTTCGCTAGCACACTCGCTAGAAACACTTAAAATATCATCCTCGGGACTCTCACGTGTACAAGTATCCTTATCATCGTAGGATAAACTAGGTGTGCTCGCGTGACTAGCTAAAAAGGCTACACACATACCATGTGAAGACTCATCCTCGGAATCTTTCACCTTTCCTCACTATCGCTAAGAGTGTTGGCATGACAATCTTCTTACCCTTTCTCTTTAGCCTAGTGGGATACTCAAAAGTCTTATGCCCCTTTCCTTCACACTTAAAACATCGCCCCTCTTCCTTATTCTCTCTCTCTCTCTTTCACATTCTCACTGCTCTCATTAGTCTCATATTTCTTTTTATTTTTCTTAAAAAATCTTTTATTGGAAGAATTTTCTTTAGAAAATTTGTGAAACTTTTTAAAAAAATTTACAAGCATGGCCATATCAAAATCAAACTCTCCCTCATACTCAGACTCACAACCTTTCGCTTTCTTTTTCTTCTCTCCCTTGGACATTCTCTCTCCCTTCTTAGACTGGTCTCTAAGTGTTATCCCTCTATCCTTAGGCTTGACAATGTCAGGAAACACGTCAATTTCATATGTCTAGATGTCTCCTACCAGCTCTTCTAACTTAAGATTGCTAAAATTTTCTAAGGAATTCAAAGCAGTCACTTTAGGGATAAAACATTTAGGCAATGATCTCAAACTCTTTTTAGCCACTTGTGCATCAGGAATGTGCTCACCTAGATTGAAACTAGTGTTGACAATGTCAAACAAGCATGCATAAGTCATCAAAACACTCAGATTTAAGCATGGTTATTGTTTCAAATTGAGTAGTTAATTTTTCAATTTATACTCTTTGATCGCATTTGTTCCATCATGGATAAGTTGTAAAACATCCCATGCCTCTTTTGACGTGGTGCACATCATAATACATAAGAACTCTTCAGGAGGGACGGCACCAGAAATTGCACTTAGCCCACGATAATTAAAAGTGTTCCATTTAAACTCATCCTCAATCCACTCAGTCACGACTTTAATATTAGTGACACTTTCTACGATGACAATGGGAGGAGTCCACCCTCTTTCTCAAACAACCCAAACTCGCTCGTCGATTGCTTTTAAATGAGATTTCATACAGGCTTTCCAGTAGGCATAGTTCGACCCGTCAAAAATTGGCAACCGGTTATATAAGTTCTTATTCGGAAACATTGCGAAAAAAATTCAAAATCAGATTTAAAAAAAATTCAATATCACAAAATTTTACAAAAAAGGATCTCACGACAATTTAGTGAAACCTTCTCTGATACCAATTTATAAATGCGCTACTTGCGGTGTGATATAAATTACACGGTGATTCACAAATTTCCAATTTTAAAATTATTTAATTGGAGTCAATTTTTAAATCAATTTAATTAAAACCTAAAACAATCATCTAGGTGGGGAAAATCAAACCATCACAAATAAATTGCTGACACATAAATTTTAGGAAAAAACCTAAAATCGAAAACCTTTTCATTTCACTATGCAAAGGTAAATCACAACTTACATACACAATGAAATATGTAATGAATATCACACAGATACTCACTGTAAGGAAATTTTTGTCCATTATCAATTTGTTATGTCGCATGTCGTTACACCATTGAAGAAATTCAAGATTTATGCAGTTATCAACGGATCCGAATATCAAAAGAAGAAGAGGAATCAAAGTCTGACAGGCCGGACCGGTCCGCCCAGAATAAAAGAATCGATCTCCCTGCGGACCGGTCCGCCTCAGACCCAGACCGGTCCGCCTGCTGAAAAGACAGTACACCCCGGACCGCAAGCGAACCGAAAAAGCCTAAAATAAAAAGAACCGATCCGCCTACCCGGACCGATCCGCCTCAGACCCGAACCGGTCCGCCTGGGATAATCTCAAACAGATCGTGCAGAGATTTTTTAGGTCATGTTATTCCTTTATAAACCCACTACGGGAAGTGGTTTTCTAAGACTTCTAGATACGATTTTCAGAGTACAAAAACTCTAAGTCTTCACCTATTGAGCCCAAGACTCTAGGTTTTTTCTTCACACAAATTTCCAAACACTTGTGAATCACTTTGCAACCTAGGAACGCAGTTTTGCTGTTCATACCCTTGTGGAGAAGATCGTTCTTCTTCATCATTGCAGCCCTCCTGGAAAGGGACATTTCCAGTCGCCGACTACAGAATCCGACACCTGAGGGTAATTCTTAGTCAATTGTATTTTCATTGTAATCCGAAATTGTACAGTTACAATATTATAATGAAAATAAATGGTTTTGCCCCTTTGAGGGATTATTCCTCACAAGCATGTGTTTGAATGTTCTTGCTTAGTTCATTATCTTATTCAATCACATATTGTTGCATGTTTAGGGTTTGTTTGAGTTAAAAGGTGTTTAATATATAATTTTATCATTTGAACGCAAGCACATACGTTCTCAAATTGGTATCAGAGCAGGTTACGCTAATCTATCGCGTATTTCTATTTTTTGCAAAAATTTTCTAAGATATCAATTTTCTGAAAAAATTAATTTTTGAAAAAGTGCGTGTTCAAATGGAGAAGTTATATAATAAAATGCCAGTTTTTTACGGGACAAACTATACCTATTGGAAAGCCCGTATGAGATCTGCATTAAAAGCCATTGATGAACGTGTCCGGATTTTGGTTGAAAGAGGGTGGACTCCTCCCTCCGTGACTGTTGATAATGTGATCAACTTGAAACCTGTCACTTCCTGGACTGAAGAACAATTTAAATGGTCATCTTTTAATTCTAAGGGTCTAAGTGCTATTTCTGGGTCTGTCACACCTGATGAGTTCAAACGAATAATGATGTGCACCACATCAAAAGAGGCATGGGATGTCTTACAACTTACCCATGAAGGAACCAATGCTGTAAAAGAGTCTAAATTGCAAAATTTAACAACTCAATTTGAAACCATCACCATGCATGAATCTGAATGCTTTGATGAATTTTATGCTAGACTTTCTGACATTGTGAATACTAGCTTTAATCTTGGTGAACATATTCCTAATGCTAGAGTTGTTAAAAAGATTATGCGTTCTTTGCCTAAGCGTTTTATCCCTAAAGTCACTGTGCTAAATTCTATGGGTAATTTAAATACGCTAAAATTGGAAGAAATTGTAGGAGATTTGCAAACATATGAAATTGATATGTTCCCTAAAACTGCTAAATCTAAAGATAAGGGAATTGCACTTAATGCCCAAGAGAGAAGGAGTGAGGGGTCGGCTAGAAAGAGGGTAGAGTCATCTAGAAAGAGATAAACTGACACGTCTGATTCTGAGTGTGATTTTGACTTAGATGATTTGGCTCTTTTTGCAAAAAATTTCAAGAGGATTCTCAAATTTAAGAACAATGGCAATTTTAAAGATAAAAAGAAATTTGAGAAAAATAAGTTTAAAAAGAAAAATGAAAAAGATTCCAAAAATCCTCCTAAGAAAGAAAGTGAGAGATGCTTTGAGTGAGATGGTAGGGGTCATAGAGCCTTTGAGTGTGCCACTCGTCTGAATAGAGAGAAAGGAAAAGCTGTCCTTAATGCTACTCTTAGCGACGACAGTGAGGTCGAGACGGTGGATTCAGGAGATGAGTCACCGCATGAGTGTAACTTCACCGCATTCATGGACAGTCAAGTGAGCACTCCTAGTTCTCTTCATGACGATGAGGATGATGCTTCACAGGGACACCTCGATAGTGAGACCGATGTGAGTGAGGGGGAGGATGACTCAAGTGAGAGCGAGAGTGATATTCAACGCGCCTACGCTGAGTTATATTCTGAGTCATTTAAAACAAAAAAGCGAAATGAAGCATTAGTCCTTAAGATCACCGGCTTAGAGGAAGAATTAAGAAGATCAAGAGAGAGAGAGAGTCCTCCACCTTCACCGCCCTGAGAGAGAGATAATCTGCCTGTGTCGAGAAAGAGAGTTTGTTTAGAGAGAGAGAGTGTTTTTGAGAAAGAGAGAGGGGACTTAACTAAATAAGTGGCTAGTCTTATGAGTGAGCTCCATTCCTCCGTGGAGGCGCGAAAGAAATTTGAAGCCCTTGTTTCCCAGCTGACTCATGATCTTGAGAAAGCACGAGAAGTCAAGGTACAAATCGAGGACAGATTTGGGAAAATGGGAAAGATGCTCCTCGGCCCCGCTTTAGGTTTTGGTGATCGGCAAGGAATTGGTTATGATGGTGCCTCCACGTCCCAAATTGCACCTGGACCAGTTCCTGAGTTTACTACGACTCCTTATGACCATCATCAAAAACCTCGAAGGAGAGTTCGACCAAGAAAGGCAAACCAAGGTCCGCCTTTGACTGTGTCCTTTTATACTTATTGCAAAAGAAAAGGCCACCTTAGGGAGTTTTGCTATAACATGGGTCGGACGCGACGTACTACTGCTCCACCACGTCATACTGATGAGTTTTCAAGTCTGAGAGAGCGAGTTGAGTTCTTAGCTTCCACGTCCCAGAGTTTGATGGAATAATTCCGACGGATGTCTTTGCCGTTAGTGAATGCTTATCACATTCCAGCTAAAACCAACAACAACAAAGGCAAACAAAAGGTCATCTCGACTTGGGTACCTAAGAAAGATAAAAAGGCTTTTGTTGTTCATGTTCCTCTCAAAGCACATAATACCTCACAGTGGTATTTTCATAGTGGGTGTTCCAGACACATGACAGGTGATGCCTCATTTTTTAAGACTCTTGAGGACTATCAGGATGGCAGAGTCACCTTTGGAGATGGGAGCAAGTCCAGCATTGTAGGATGAGGTACTGTCGAGTTACCTGGATTCCTAAGATAGAAAATGTTTTGTATGTCAAAGGTTTGAAAGCAAACCTTCTCAGCATTAGCCAGCTGTGCGACGCTGACTTTGCAGTAAAGTTTGACTAGGATACTTGTAAAGTCTATAATCAAGTCGGTAAACTATTAGTGCAAGGGGTAAGGACAAAGGATAACTGCTATGGGACTGAGCCCACGTCCTCACTTGTCTACAACAGCGCCACGATCACTCCTATGGATCTGTGGCACCAACGTCTAGGTCACGTGAACGTTAGAGATCTCAATCGCTTAGATAAAAAGGACCTAGTACGTGTCTTACCATCTCTTGGAAAGTCAACTTCGATCGTTTGTGGACCCTGTCAGATGGGAAAACAAATTCGTAGTCCCCATAGGAAGTTGCATTCCATTACCACCTCTCGTGTTCTTGAGTTGATTCACATGGATCTTATGGGTCCTACTCGTACTGAGAGTCTAGGTGATAAGAGGTACATCCTCGTGATGGTAGATGATTTCTCCAGGTACTCCATTGTAGGTTTTCTGAGAGAGAAATCCGATGCTGTATAATTTTTAACGACCAAGTGTCGTGTCTTGAAAAATCAACACGGTGTCACTATTAATAGGATGCGTAGTGACAATGGCACTGAATTCACAGAATCAAAGGTAGATCTTTACTGTGATAGCCTCGGGATCAAACATGAGTTTTATGCTGTGAGAACTCCTCAGGAAAATGGGATTGTTGAGAGAAAGAATAGAACGATCCAAGAAATGGCTAGGTCTATGCTTCTAGGTCGTAAAGTTTCTAGGAGATTTTAGGCAGAGGCAGTGTCTACTGCATGCCACACGGTGAATAGGGTTTATTTGCGTCCACACACACTTCAGACTCCTTATGAGCTGTGGACTGGCAAGAAGCCCAACTTGGCATATTTCCGTCTTTTTGGGAGTTAATGCTACATCCTACGGGATAGAGAACAATTAGGAAAGTTCGACTCCCGGAGCGATGAGGGAATATTTCTAGGATATTCATCAAATAGCAGATCGTACCGGGTTTTTAACCTAAAGAGCTCTTAGGTTATGGAATCAATAAACGTCACCGTGCAAGATGACGAACCTACGACGGTTATTGATCCTAACTTTCAGTGTGAGAATGAGGATTGTTCTGACAGTGATTTACCCGTTCCTCTCTCACACTCTGTGGACCCTACTCTTGTGCTAGGGGACACACTTACTTGGGGTCGCAAGAGTCATGACCCTTCTGCCATTGTTGGTGATACCACTCTAGGGTTCAAGACTCGTGCCCAGCTAGAGAACGTTGTTAGCCATCTTTGTTACACGTCCAAAGTCGAGCCCAAGAACCATAAAGTAGCACTCAAGGATGAACACTGGATATCTGCTATGCAGGATGAGTTGCTTCAGTTTAAAAAGAATAATGTCTGGGAACTAGTCCCCCGACCTAGTGAGACTAATGTGATAGGTACCCGATAGATTTTTAAGAATAAAATGGATGAATATGGTACCATAATCAGAAATAAGGCTAGGTTGGTCGCTCAAGGCTACACACAGATAGAGGGTGTAGACTTTGGGGAGACATTTGTGGTCAAGGGCAAAAAGTAGCGCGTGTAAAGACGCTAATCGTTGTTTTCGTTTCGCCAACTCAATACAAAAACCTAAGTTACAACTACACTTGCGGGGCAAGTAGAGCGGTAAGTCGGGTATCGAGAATCCACATAGACGAGTTGTTAGAATTTATAAGGTTTAATATTCCGAAATAAAAGTGGAAAAGGTGAATTACAAACTAAAAGAAAAGATGCATAAAGGAAAAGATTATTCTAGGCAATGGTATTGAAACTAGATTATGAAAGCGAGTAAGACTATAGGTTGCATCGAATATCCCTCACCCGAGTTAATTTGTATAAAATGGTTACATGGGTCGACGAGTTATTACAAGTGCATCTCGTTTCGACAGTTAATTAAATCAAGGGTTGTTACGCCCTAAATCATCATAAAAGCCTAATAAGATTTTGGCGTCAACAAATATCCCGGAAATTACGCGCGAAAGGTCGTAAGCACGGGACATACATGATATGCCCCGTCAAATCTCCTAGTCGTAATAACTAGGACAACACACTCGAAATAGACCCGTAAACTCCATCACCAAAGCAAAGCAACGCGTCAACTCGAGTGAGTTCAATTCAAGCACAACCTAATTTAAATTAGCTAGAAAGCATGTTAAAAACGCGATAAATAAACGCGGTAAATAAACGCGATAAATCTACCTAGAAAGCGATTAAAGAAAGCATGTGAATCTAATTAACAAAGCATGTAAATCTAACTATCAAGGCAAGAAAGAAGGAAATACAAACTATATAAATGGAGGGGATGATGAATAGTGCAACATTCAATCCAAAAGTGTGTCAATCCAAGAACAATTGAAGAAGAACTCTTCAAAACCCTCAAAACCTAAGCTATTCTAACCTAAAAACGTTTTATCTACTGAATATTTGATTATTACAACAAAAAACCTTTATATAGTAAGTGGGAATAAAAGAAAAGAAGAAAGAAAAGAAAATGCAAAATATCTGCCAAAAAAACAGGGGGTCGATCGATCTACCATTTTGGTCGATCGATCGACAGTGTAATTCGTGGCAAAAATAAGAAGGGTCGATCGATCTACCATTTTGGTCGATCGATCGATCAAGCAGGGGCAGACTGCATTTTCCCCTGTTTTGGCTTGCATTTCTTCTCCGCTAAAATCGCCGTAACTTCTTCGTTATGAATCGGAATTGCGCACCGTTTGTGGCCACGCGAAGCTTGCGAGAAGGGATACAACTTCCATGAAGATGTTGGACCAAGTGCCCAATCTGTAAAATGACTAAAATGCCCTTGAACGTGCGGTTGTGTACGGAAATAGAGAGGAACGCATCCGAACTTCATACTTAGTACCTAAATACCTACAAAAGCCCAATTATACCTCATATAGCATGTTAACAATATAAACCGAGGTTGTCTGGTTAACGGGCTTAAATATAGAGATTAAGGCACCCGAGGGGGCTAAAATGCGTAGGTTCGACGGATGAAATACGCGATATTTGCGTATTATCAATTTGCTCCTGTTGCGAGGCTTGAGTCCGTTCGTCTTCTGCTCGCCATCGCATGTCATCTGCACTTCAAGTTATATCAGATGGATGTCAAGAGTGCCTTTCTGAATGGCATTCTACAGGAGGAGGTTTATGTGGAACAACCAAAAGGGTTTGAAGACCCTCAGCACCCGGAGCACGTCTACTATCTGAGGAAAGCCTTGTATGGTTTGAAGCATGAACCCCGTGCTTGGTACGAGAGGCTTACTTCCTATCTCTTAGCTCGTGGCTTCAAGAGAGGGGGAGTAGATATGACGTTGTTCGTCAGGAGAGATGACGGTGCTATTTTGGTTGCCCAGGTCTATGTGGACGACATAGTCTTTAGATCCACATGCTCCCAGCATGCTCACCACTTTGAGGAGGAGATGAAAAGTGAGTTTGAGATGAGCATGGTTGGTGAGCTTATATTCTTCCTTGGTCTCCAGGTTCGTCAGCTAGAGGATGGGATGTTCATCTCCCAATCCGAGTATGCTAGAGACCTAGTGAAGAAATTTGGTTTAGACTCCTCTAAGCATGCACATACACCTATGAGTACCACTACCAAGCTTAGTAAGGACACTTCAGGCAAGGACGTAGAGCAAACCTTATATCGGAGTATGATCGATAGTCTTCTCTACTTGACTGCTAGTCGTCCCGACATCGCCTTTAGTGTTGGAGTCTGTGCGCGATATCAGGCATCCCCAAAAGAGTCATATTTACTTGCTCTAAAACGTATTATTAAATACGTGAGTGGGACTCTCTTATACGGTATTTGGTATTCCTTTGATACCGATGATCGTTTGTCCGCCTATTCGGATGCCGATTGGGCCGGGGTGTTTCTATTTTGGTTATGCTCTCGTCTCCTGGCTGAGCAAGAAGCAAAATTCCATCTCTTTGTCCACTGCTGAGGCTGAGTACATAGCCACCGGGAGTTTTTGCACACAACTCTTGTGGATGAAGCAAATGTTAGAGGATTATGGGATTTCACAGGACACCATGATCATTTCTTGCTTATTTTGCTTTATTTCTCTCATTTGTCTATTTGGGGACATCATAAAAAGGGGGAGAAAGAATTATCATATTTTGGGGGAGTTTTGTGTTTTTGAGATTTGATATAACATGATTTCTTCATTTGATATATCATTTCAAACTCGATACGTCACTTGGTATTTTTTCTTTTCTCATGTGTGTAGGTTCTACATGGATTACCATTGGATTGCACACCCTGATGAGAAAAGTGTTGAGATTCCTGAAGAGTTGAATGGCAAACGTTGAAGTCTATCAATTGTATCTTTCCAGTTTTGGGTTCATGGAAGGATAGATTTGTATAGGCATTTTTAGTTGTTTGATAATTTGGATGTTTGTTTTTATGTATGTACCGGCATAGATATAGGGGGAGATTTGTAAGTACATTTTTGTCCATTATCAATTTGTTATGTCGCATGCCGTTACAGCATTGAAGAAATTCAAGATTTATACAGTTATCAACGGATCCGAATATCAAAAGAAGAAGAGGAATCAAAGTCTAACAGGCCGGACTGGTCCGCCCAGAATAAAAGAACCGATCCGCCTGCTGAAAAGCCAGTACACCCCGGACCGTAAGCGAACCGAAGAAGCCTAAAATAAAAAAAACCGATCCGCCTACCCGGACCCATCCGCCTCAGACCCGGACCGGTCCGCCTGGGATAATCTCAAACAGATCGTGCAGATATTTTTAAGGTCATGTTATTCCTTTATAAACCCACTACGGTAAGTGGTTTTCTAAGACTTCTAGATACGATTTTCAGAGTACAAAAACTCTAAGTCTTCACCTATTGAGCCCAAGACTCTAGGTTTTTTATTCACACAAATTTCCAAACACTTGTGAATCACTTTGCAACCTAGGAACGCAGTTTTGCTGTTCATACCCTTGTGGAGAAGATCGTTCTTCTTCTTCATTGCAGCCCTCCTGGAAAGGGACATTTCCAGCCGCCGACTACAGAATCCGACACCTGAGGGTAATTCTTAGTCATTTGTATTTTCATTGTAATCCGAAATTGTACAGTTACAATATTATAATGAAAATAAATGGTTTTTCCCCTTTGGGGGATTTTTCCTCACAAGCATGTGTTTGAATGTTCTTGCTTAGTTCATTATCTTATTCAATCACATATTTTTGCATGTTTAGGGTTTGTTTGAGTTAAAAGGTGTTTAATATATAATTTTATCATTTGAACGCAAGCACATAAGTTCTCACTCACATTGGCACGCAGCCTGGAGTCAGCAATGAATCAATCGTATCAAACCTACAAGAACACTCAGCTCTGAATCAGCCAAGAACACCCAAGAGTACTCCCAATGGCGCGTAGTCGTCAGCCGTAGATTTACCCTCTCTACAAGAGAAACTTGAACAAGATCGCATCTTGGGTTCTAAAAATAATTCACTAAACTATTGGGATTTTTGTGAATTGAAAAATAAAGTTTAAACTCTAAATAAAGAAGATAAAAATGTTCCGCAGTTTACAGTTTTCGTAGACTGGAAAAACTCAGGTCTTCTTAACGAAAAAGGACTCATATGACACGCTATTTATAAAAAACTTGAGTCGGCGCGTCGCTCGAACAAAAACCTGATGCCGCTCGAACGAGGTCATCGCGTGACATTGCGCTATCGCTTGAACGACATTGTCTTGTCGCTCGAACGACGTGAACTTCAAAAAACTTTTTATAAAACTTCACCTCAACACTTAGAAAAAATTATTTTGACTAAAAACGAGGCATGAGATGTTTAAAAATATTTTAGAAAAATTATCCCAACACTTTAAATGAACTGTTAAGGGATTAAACACAACCTTACCAAAATTTACCTCATAGACGCTTTTTTGTTAAAGAATGTTGATATTCGGATATGTCTTGATTCATGATGAACTTGAATAAATCTTCGACAGTTGTAGCGGTACACGACATACTCTAATGTAATTCGGACTATGTAAAATATGTCCTCATAATTATAATTATTAATTGTCCATGTGAGTATTCCCAATTCTTAAACCTTTAGTTTTTTTTTGTGTAGTATCTTAAACCTTTAGTACATTATGGAGAAAATAGGAACATATAATTCTTATTAAGACTTTAGTTTTTTCCCCACACTTTAATCAAGGTTGGAACCCTTATTTCAATCCCAATTTTTCCTATTTAATTGGTGAAAATTTAATATATAATCCACACCCCATTTCTACATTAGAAATAGAAAGGAGAAAATCCAAATCTCATATGACAGATTAATCTACAACAAGTCATTCCAGTGATATGGGAAATTCTACTTTTTTTTAAATTGTATATAAATCAAATAGGATAAATAGCCTCTCCAAGGAAGCACTTACATGCTCGGAGAAAACTTGCAGCAAAACCCATAAATCAGAGAAAGAACCGGAGATTAAAATCTAAATCTTTTCCTAAGGTAGACAAAACCAACTTTGTCTAGATTGCACCCACCTTTGGAAAGGTCTGGAAGGTCCTCGTAAATAGTATAAATTTTTAGGGCATTTAAATACACTCCCTCATTTGCCAAACTGCCAGCCACCATGTTGGTTTCCCTATAGCAATTATGCACAGAGAAGCAGAAAGAATCTAGCATAAACCAAATCATAACAAGGGCTGATTTTAAGACACCATGGGGTCTTCCATTCCTTCTTGACTAGATGAAAGACCAACTATGAATCTAAATTCATTTACGATATTATAATATGGAACCGTTGACATACATGTAAACCCACTTTCGACCTTAATAATTTTGAATTGGTGCTAGTAGAGACCCCCAGAGCATTTGCAAAGGCCACAATCATAATACCTTTATTATCTCTAACGATTCCTCCAAACCCACTTTGACTAGGATTACCTCTATAAACCCTGTCATTGTTTAATTCAACCCATTTTATTTTTTTGTTTTTTTTTTTTTGGGGAGGGGGGGAGGTTCCAATGAACAACTTTAACACAAAAACCTTCGCTTGATGGACAAATCAAAAACCTTTTTAATGAAGCCATTAAAAAGTTGCACCTGGTCAAACTAGTTCTTTAACTTCCAGATAGAGGAAATAGTGGATATACTCTCATTAATGATTTGATGATGATTTACTTTTAATTTCTCATACACTGCTTTTTTCTAGCTTTCCAAAGCACCCAACAGAACATTGGAGGAATCACCTTGCTCAAAACTCTCAGACAGACTTTGGGACTTTCCCTGTACCACTAATTTAAAATAAAACCACTCATGCCACTAAATTCCATCTTGATCCTCATAAGATGAGAGACTAAGTGCGAAACCATCAGAGCATTACCACACCCAATAAACAAGTGATGACTATCCAAAAAGTTATCCATTAACTTGGATATTTATGTTCGTTGGGATATAATTATTTAGAATCGTCCACAAGTTAATGGATAACTTTTTGGAATGTAGGGATCCCTAATGCATTCTATTACCCCTAGAGGAGATAGACTAAGACTTACAAGTCTCTACAGCAGAAGAGAAAGTAAACAAACCAAAATTAGAAGGTTTTCAAATCCACTCATCATGTAACCTTGACATTTGAGACAAACAAGACTCCTTAACCCCTTGTATTTTTCTCTAAGCTCATGATTCCCCAGTCGAATTTAGATTTGATTCCTTGTACTTATTTTTAGTAAAATCAACCCACATAAGCTGTGCAGTCCTGTATTTCCAAAAGAGACGTATACTTGCCACTGTAGAGATGATGTTAAAATTAAAGAAAACAATTCCCCTTCATTTGTGTCTTTTATAGGACTTACCAGCCTTTCCACTGATGTTTCCACCCTATAGTTTCACTTCCGCCACAAAAGAAATTATTTAAAATAGTGTGCAGCCTTCTAATCACTGCTTTGGGAGGTTGTGGAGAAGACAATAGATACAAATGAATAGATTATACGACATGTTGAATAAGAATAGCCTTGCCACCACTTGATAGAATTTTAGATTGAGAGCCAACTATTCAATTTCTCAAGTTATCAATTAGGCTATCATAGAGCTTAACCTTATTTCTTCCTTTAAAGAGAGGACAACCTAAGGTTGCATTTATTTTTTTGTCTGAATTCGAAGTCTGAATCTGAAAAAGTTTTTTGTTTGCTCATTTATCACAATAGAGAAAAATTATTGGATATACACCTCCAGATAAGGTCAATCCATATTTTCCCAAAGCCAAATTGTCCATCACTTTTATAAGGAAGCCCCAATTAAGCCTATCGTAGACCTTCTTCGTATCTAACACAACATTACCTCCATGGATCTCCTTACCCAAGTTATGGACCATTTCTAGGGCGGCCAAAAGCACATTGTCTTGGACGCTTCTATTCTTCATATAACCACTTCTGTTAGGAGATATGATCATTGGGAGAATATAGGCTAATCTTTAGAGAGGATCTTAGATATAACCTTATAAGAGAAATTACACAAGCTAATAGGCATGTATTCTTCGCATGTCTTAGGATTTTAACATTAGGAATCAGGACTACAAAAGTGCTTGACCAACTTTGCGGGAATTCACTACCAGCAAAGAAATTTATTTAAAAAATCACAATTTTTAAAGTGTGGGCAATGGATAATAAACCTTAATTATTTTTACACAAATTTCATAATTTATATAACATTATTTAGGTAGAAATTACTATTTATATCATGGGAGGAGAAAGTAGAATTCTCTTGCATTAAGTGAGTAAATCCACCAAAATAATAAAGAGAAATTGTAGAAAAAAAACCTCCAAATTACCTCCCCAAATAATATTCAACTATTAAAGTTTTCCATCAATTTTGTAGTAGAGAACCCACTTTAAAACTAGTTGATTTGCCCTCCAAAATTCCTTTAAGGTTGCCGAAATTTTGTCCCAAAAACAATTCCAAAAATTATAAATTTTGTTATAGGATTGAATGGTATATTTTTAGGGTTGGAAATATGTCATTGTTGTAGAAATTGGTTGAGGTTTAGGGTGGAATTATGGTTTAGAAATGGGAGGCGGTTGGTTTGGTGTGTAGTTGCTATAAAGAGAAAGAGGAAAAATAGAAGAGGAACCTCCGCATAAAAGCAAAGGAACAGGGAAGGGACTGAACCTTTTTTTAAAACCCCAAATTCCGCGCCCTCAATACATAGCCACCGTATTGGCTTATTAACCCCGCTGTAGCGGCTTGGTCTGGCCGCTATAGCGGCCCCACAGGCTCGTCGTCTTCTTGTATACTCCCATAAATGTATTAGTTTCTTCTTTTATTTTTTTCCTTTAATACCCTTACCCTAAATCTTTCACCAAGTAATATTTTAATTACATTATTAACCACATTCTTCCAAACTATTTATTCTGATTACTGTCTAAAATAGCAATTAAAAATCTTAATTTGATTAAATTGTATTTTAGGCCCATAACTTCGTTATTCTACTAAATAAAGATCATATATTCAATAAATTCCAATTTAACTTCAAAGTCTCTTATAAACTTTATTTTCCACTTGAATAATTATAAAATCAAGTTTTCACTTAAATTAATTATTTAAAATTCTCCCCAAAATCCAAATTAAACAATTACTTCAATTAATTAAACTCCCTTTAAATTACAGGCTACTATAATCTCCCCCCCCCCCCCCCCCCACACACACACACACACCCACCAAACAAATAAAAATTATGTTCTCGAAATTCAAGATTAACCCCTCATTTACTTGAGTCAAATTAGTAACGCCTCATATAAATGAGTCAAGGTATTAACACCACACATAAATGAATCAAAATACTAATACCTCATATAAATGAGTCAAAATACTAGCACCTCATGCGAATGAGTCAAAATACGACCACCTCATATACCTGAGTCAAAACAGATGTGGGTATTTTTTTCGCATCAAATCCTCGCATTTTCAAGTGGACTCATCCTTCTTGTTGTGGTTCCATTATACATATATTAATGGTATCTCCTTGGAATGTAACTCTTTTACCATCCTATACAAAATACTCATGGTCTTCTCACTCTATGACGCATCTGAGTCTAACTTAATCTCACCCAACTCATTATGCTAATAACCAACCCTAAGGTGAAAAAATTGCCTAAGTAAGAATACGTGAAACACGTTATTCACCCGATATAGGTGGTCAAAAAGTGATAAACGATACGAACCTTCCTCACCTATTCTATAATCATAAATGAACCAATGTAACGAGGGGATAATTTCCCTCTCATTCTGAACCTCATCACCCCTTTAATAGGGGAAACTCGCTATAAAACCTACTCCCCCACATGAAATTTGAACAACTTCCTATTCTTATCGGCATAGCACTTCTGCGTGTCGTGAGCAAATTTAATTCGCTCAACTTGGCCCTTTCGTTAATCTCTTGGATGAACTTCGATCTCAACTATCTACCCTCACCTGGGTCTAACCAACATACTGGTGATCGACACGTTCTCCCATAAAGTTCCTCATAAGGGGACATAGGATTGGACATCTGACAATTGTGATTATATGCAAAATCTACCAATGGAAAAGGGGTCTCTCAACTTCCCTTGAAGTCCATTTAACACAACCTCAACATATCCCCTAACTCCTGATTTACCCTCTCGGTCTGGTTCTCCATCTACGAACGGTATGATGTTTTAAGATGAAACTTAGTCCCCATAGCATACTGTAAACTCTCCAAAAAATGTGCCATAAATGTAAGGTCTCGATCTGAAATGATCAATAATGGAACCCCATGTAGTTGAACTATCTCGTCCACATATAAATGTGCAAGAAGTTCAGTCAAATAATCGGTACGAACGTCCAAAAAGTGTACCACTATCGTAATGTAGTTAACAATCACCCATATAAAAATATGATGGCGAGGTGTAAAAGGTAGAGTCATGATGAAACCCTTCCCCCTTTGACTCGGGAAGGTATAGAGTCTAAAGCATACCAAACGACTTCTGATGGTCCACCCTGACCATTTGATAAGTAGTGCATCTCGATAAAAACTCAGCTACGTCCTTCTTCATACCGACCCACTAATATTGTCGCTTCATATCTTGGTACATTTTATCCCCACTTGGGTGAGCCTCAAAATGCGAACCATGTATCTCCTCCATGACAACCCATCTCACCTCCTCTTACAAGGATACAACTAACCTATTTTTATAACGTAGCTCACCATTGGACCCCACTGAATAGAAGGGTGCAACGGTAGGGAGAAGCTCTGCCACCTTCTCCTAATACGTAACGCGATCTTTGGAGTCAGTGTAAGCATACTCATTAATGCCTTGGTCAACTCATCAATCATCTCTACTAAGCCCCACTCGGCCGTCTGAATAGTTGAGACACTACTACTGGATCATTGGCTCAGTGCATTAGCCACGACATTAGCCTTTCCTGCGTGATGCTGGATCCTGAATTGATAATTCTTAATAAACTCAAACCATCGTAGCAGCCTCATATTGATATCCCTCTTTGCCTCAGACTCTTGTGGTTGTTGAAGAGTCTAAACTTCTCACCCCAAAGGTAATGCCTCCACGCATGCAACGCAAATAATAATTATCGACTCCAAGTCATGAGTTGAGCAATAAACCTCGTGCAACTTAAACTTTCGAGAGGCGTAAAAAATTAGCCTATCCTTATGCATTAATACCCCGCCTAATCCCGGTAGAGAGGGATTGTTGTAAATAAAAAAAACTCCACTCCACTCTTAGGTAAGTCCAGAACAGGCACAGAAGTCAACTTCTCCTTGAGAGTGTCAAATGCCTACTGACACTTTTCACTCCAAAGGAATGCCACCCCTTTTAGTCAACTTGTTTATTGACCCAGTTATCTTAAAAAATTCCCGAATAAATCTTCTGTAATAAACGAACAAATCCAAAAAAGTGTGAATCTCAATAGGCGTCGTAGGCTGTCCCCAATCTAACACGGCTGACACCATATTTGGGTCCACTGAAAGTCCTTTCTTTGACACAAGAAGCCCTAAAAACTTGACTTTCGGCTTCTAAAAATTACATTTGGAGAACTTCGTATAAAGATTATTCTCCCACAATGTCTACAACGCAATCCGCAAATATCGACCATGTTCATCCTCTATTCGTGTATATATCAAAATATCTTTAACAAAGACTATGATGAACTGGTCCAAATATGATCAGAATACCCTATTCATTAAGTTCACGAATAGAGATGGGGCGTTAGCCAACCCAAATGGCATCACTTAAAACTTATAAGACCCATAATGAGTCAAAAAGGCTATTTTGGGCATATCCTCCGCTCGTATCCTCAACTGGTGGTAACAGAATCGCAAATCAATCTTCAAAAAGAAATAAGCTCCTTATAAAAGATCGAAAATATCATCAATCCTCAGTAGAGGAAACTTAATCTTCACCTTTACCTTATTCAACTCCCAATAGTCGGTACATAGTCTCAAAGACCCTTATTTCTTCTTCACAAACAATAATGGTTCACCCCAAGGTCAAGTGCTACGACGGATAACACGTGATCTAACAACTTCTTAATTTGATCTCTAAGCTCCTTCATCTTCATAGGATCAGTAGGATATGTCACTTTAGACATCGACTTACTTCCCGATGCCAAAACTATGGTAAATTAATCTCGCTATTTGGTGCTAAACCTGTAATCTCATAAAAAACATCGGTGAACTCTTGAACTATGGGAATAATATCTAGGGACATCGTGGTCTCCTCATGAGTCTCTTCATCAATAAAATACAAGTGAGTAGTAGCCTCCTCCTCATGTCTAGGCATAGTCACCAAATACATCTCTTTTCTCGATAAATAAAATATAATTGCTCTAACTACATAGTCAATATTAGCCTGGTATTTACACACTCAATCTACCCCCAAAAACACATCATATGTGTGGGTATTTAAAACCAACAAATTAGCTACAAATCATAGCCTACCAATATTAATTCCTACCCTATCACAAGTCTTGGTAATAATAGTGTATAAACCTAATGGATCATCCATGGATAATTTCCTAATGCAATGAGTCAGAATCATCCCTAGAAAACCCACAAAGTGTCATGTAACAAAAGAGCGTATAGCACCCATGTCGAATAAAAACCTAGCTAAAGTGCCATGAATAGAGAACATATCTTCGACTGCCTGAATAGGATCCCGATTATCCATGGGTCCCACCTAGTACACCTTACCATACTGCAACTATGCCTGAAATGCTACGGCTAGTGCGTAAAGAGAAGCTAGTGCTTGCTGTCTCAAAGCTAAGAGAACTGGAACCTGGTGCTGACTCGATGATAATTGGCCCTAAAGACATGTTGTCATTGGCCCTGACTAAATTGGACCTATTCATACTGGCCCTGCTGGACTGGCTTGCTCCTATCTTGGGCCCACCTGTCTGAACCCCTTTCTCAAACTTCTTTCGATGCTCGGAACAATACCTACAAATGGTGAGTGACGCATCTATAATACGAGTGTACGTGATATATATGGGGTTAGCCATTAAAATTTGGCGAAAAGGGTATATGAGACGCAGCACAAAGCATCTAATCTTTTTATCCTCCATGTTCACCTCCTCTGTAGTAAACAATAATAAATTAGTGAACCATTTCGTCTACTTGACAACAATACAAGTCCACTACTGAAGTGCAAAAAACTCCATATTTTTTTGTGCACGAATAGACGTGGAAAAATACTTGCCATTAAACTTCTCTATGAACTCAATGTAAGTCATCGGATCCCTCTACCTGGTAGGACTTACACCCACTCACCACTAAAGAGCGTCATCGGTCAGTCAAAAAGTGGCTAGAATTTGCCTCTAAACATCTGTACAAGATAAGATCCTGAGATGGCGCTCGATGCCCTAACGCCACTGAATATCTTCTAGAGGACTAGTCGGACATGAAAACATCGGAAACCCACTCTTTATGAACGCACCATGAATGTTATCCTAGTTTGTTGTGGGATCTCATACCAGTGGATTCGGTGCCTCTACTGTTCGGTCTCGTTTGCCTGTGTCTAACTCCTCCGGCACCGCCAGAGAGATCAACTCTGAAAGCAGCTGAGCTCTAAAAATAAACTATCCCTAAGCATTTGGAGCTGACAATAATGGAATTTGTAGAAGCAGTGTAACTGGTGGTGCGGGTAATATTAGTGTTGTTAGATCAGGTTGGGCAACACGTGCGATATAATAAGTCTTCCTTTTTGGTGCTTCTGAAATATGACATGTAACGCTTATCAGTTCCAAGAAAAACATGAAAAGAATAAAAAATGCATCAAAGAATGCTACACAAACGAATAATATGGACCAATGGAACCAACGTTGCCTAGAACCATGCTCTGATACCAACTGTGACACCCCGTATACTCAACTCAGCTCAACTCAACAAAGTATTTTCCTAATTATTTGGGGTCGGCTACATGAATCCTATTTTTTCATTCCATTTTGTCCAGCGCAATATCTTCGGTTAAACCATGTGATATCATGTCTTTATTTATAATATCCCACCAAGTCAATTTAGGCCTACCTCTACCCCTTGTGTGACACCCCGTATATTTATAATAATTTGGTTGATTAAGTTTATTTATTAAAATTACATGGGTTGTTAAAATAAATATATATCATCCTCGGCATGTAACATGAATTAACAAATAAGGACAAATAAAAATAGAGAACGATATGAGAAATCCTCAATTGATCATTATAGGGATTATTGACCCACAATAAATGTTGGAATTATATAATGGCCCCAAAAAGATTATGAGTGCAGGAAAAATAACAACACACTATGTACGTGGTTCGGTTGTGAGGTCGGCCTATGTCCACGGGGAAAAGGGGGAGAGTTTTTATTAACGTCAAAGGATGGTAACAATTGGAATACTAGGGATGCTAGTTGAGAGTCCAAGTTATTACATGCAATTTACAGTACCCTTAATGTGAACAGATCGACCTTATTTATAGACTTGGTCTCCTATGTTCTTAGGCCTCTTTGTATTTATCTTTACCAGGTTCAACAGTTTCGTTGATAATGGTCTTTTGGTTAGTTGATATGATCTTTCTATATTTGATCCTATCATTATAAGTCCATTCTTAACTGGGTCGATCTCCCATCATGTGGTCACGTGATTCGTCACGCATTCAGCCACAGGGCAACAGTTCAGTCTTATTACCTTTATTTTCCCCTAAGGTGGTGGTGATCGATCAATCACATCGGTCGTCCTTACCTTGTGTAAAATCTTCATCATGCGAGACATCATCCAAGTCATCCATCACGTTGGTCGACTTTGCTTTACCTTCCACTTCCAGTCGCATGCCCATTTAACTCAAAATTATGTTTTGCATGTGTTTATTCTTGGGAATATGCAAGTAATAATAGTCATTACATGCACAATAACTTCGTGCATATTCCCACCCTAGGGTAACGCATCCAGCGTCATCACCCAGAGCAATGATAGTGCATGGGCAAGTAATGCCTTTTCCCAAGCATTGTGATGGCAGTTGATTTAATTAGGAGTAGAAAGAGGTGTAAGGCTTCCTAAGACTTACTCCTTGTCACTTTTTCCATTTTCTAAGATATGTTCACTTATAATCTCTCTCTCTTTCTCTCTCTCTCTCTCTATCTATCTATCTATCTATCTATCTATCTATCTATCTCTCTATCTTTTTATCTCTATCTCTATCTCTATCTCTATCTATCTATCTCTATTTATCTATCTATCTTTCAGTAATTTCATGTCTATTTCCCTTCATCTTCTTCATTTATCCTGCCATGTCTAGGCATGCAAGAAAATACAAAACCTCAGCGGCTAATGACTTTCAGGAATTCCATAACCAATATGTAATTCCCGATAGTGTTAACTTGAGGGTTTCTGTAAGGACACAAATTTCCAATTGAGTCCTTTGTAGTTTTGGCGCAATTCTGGACAAAAAAGGTTTGAGTCATAGGATAGAGTATATTGATCATCTTTCAAGCCTATGACGTGTTTGTTGAAGACGTAGCGGCCAAGTGTATAAAGCTTCATCAAAATGCCGTGGTTTATGTGCCTCGTTTTAACGTCATCAACAGTGGTTCCAAGCTCCCAAGGTATGAATGCATTATATATATATGTAGGACCTTGGAACAGTTTATATTGGGTGTTAGGTTTTTAAAACTGCATTTTGTTTTCAGAATGGTTTCTATTAAAACTTATATATAAAGTACATAAAAGTTTATGGGCTTAAAAAGAATTTTTGAACATTCTGTGAGTTCGTTCGAAGTGTCGTCCGAACAAGATTATCGTTCGAACCACAAGTCGTTCGAACGAGATTGCCAACGACTTCCCATTATAGCATACTGGAACTTCGTTCGAAATGCCATTCGAACGAGATGGTCATTCTAACGAGATTTCTAACGAGCTTCTAACGATTTCATACTGGAACTTCGTTAGAAGACTCGTTCGAACGAGAATGTCGTTCGAACGAGATTTAGCGGGAACAGGTTTTTTGGCAGTTTTAAGCAGTTTTGCCCACTTTCCCACTTGGTTTTTCCCCACTACTTTTTGCTGAATATCTATGTGCGGGAAACCATTTTTCTAATCTAACTTTTTCATATCCCACCAACCTCTAGAGTGTGTTTGAGAGAAAAATTGTTTTAAAAAAAAGTTCATTGGCTTTGAGTGTTAATTTTCAAGGAGAAAATCATTTATCACTCTAGTTTACACCCATAGTTGTGTTTATCCAAGTTCTTATATATATACATCTTGCTTGGAGTTTTGGCACCGGTTTTTCTCTACACTATTGAAGAAGAGAAGTTTGGGTTTACTTCTAAATCCCATAAAGAAGAAGAGGTTTTTCGTGATTTACCCACTTGGAGAAAGGCTCCTAGCTCAGGTGACGGTGACCACATAAAGTCCAATCGGTGGATTCCGAGACCACGGTGGAGCTCCGGGGTTATCCGCTAGGTGGAGGTATTTGCAAGAAGGAGCGTCGAGGCTTGAGAGGGATCGAGTCGTGTGATGTAAGTCTTTTGTCTTGTAATTGTAAATTCCGTACTTAGTGGATTTGAGGCTAGGTCCGTCCGAGGTTATTTTTCGTCTTGGGTTTTTCCTCGTACATCGCGGCATAGTGATTTCATTGTTTACTTTATCTTGCTATACTCACCTAGAACGCATGCTTAGGTAATTCAAGATAAAATTGGGTTTTAATCACTACTCATGTTTAATTTGGTGCTACATAATTAATATTGGATAATGTTTAGTTAATTAATCCAAGTCATTAATTTAATGTGTTAAAATTGGTTTGGCCTAATTTGGAAATTATGATAAATTCGATTTAGGCAAATTCTAGGACTTAGATTAATTAATATGGCTTAATTAATTTTCACTTGGGTTTAATTTTAATTTAGAAAGAAATTAAAATTTTGTTTTAAGTTGAACCATCATCACCTTTACGCTTCCGCATCTCTATTTCATGAAAAGGAAATCTATAATTTTAAAGAGTGTTTAAAATCGGGGGGGGGCTCCACAATCCTATAAATGGTATCACAGCCAAAGCGATAAATTATTTCATTAAAGATCTTTTAAATAATTTTTGGCTAAAATGGATGTTTCCCCATTTTCAAAAATTCCTGTTTTCGATGGTTCTAACTACGCGTATTGGAAAGCACAAATGAAATCGGCACTAAAATCTATCGACGAGAGAGTTTGGATGTCTGTTGTTAACGGGTGGTCCCCACCAACTCACTTAGTTGAAAATGAACGTGTTCCCAAACTGGCCGATAGATGGACTGAGAATGAGTTTAAACTTTCTAATTTTAATTTTCGTGGTTTGAATGCCTTGTTTAGCGCTGTCACACCGGATGAATTCCGACGTATTATGACGTGTGAAATCGCTAAAGAAGCTTGGGATATTTTACAACTAACTCATGAAGGAACTAGTGTCGTTAAAGCTTCGAAACTCCAAAACCTCACCACTCAATTTGAAAATATCAAAATGAATGATAATGAAACTTTTGATGAATTTTATGCTAGACTTTTCGATATTGTCAATTCATCTTTTAACTTGGGAGAGAAAATACCCGACAACCGAGTTGTAAAGAAAATTTTAAGGTCCCTACCCGATAGATTTATTCCAAAAGTGACCGTTTTAAATTCTTTACCAACTTTAGCCTCTACGAAATTAGAAGAGCTTGTAGGTGATTTACAAACCTATGAACTAGACGTGTTCCCCTCTAAAACTGAAAAGAAAATTGAAAAGGGCGTTGCTTTGAAAGCCCGTAAAGAGGTCAAACAACTAGTAGAGAGCGAGAGTGATAGTGACTCGGAAGACATAGCTTTGTTTGCTCGTAAATTTAGAAAAATTTTAAATTTAACAAAGATAAATTTAAAAATGATTTTAAGAAATTTGAAACTTCTAAGCATGACAAAGTCGAGAAGATCCCTAAATCTATTAATGAACAACTAAATAGGGACGAGTCTAATAGGTGTTTTGGTTGTGAGGGTTATGGCCATAGGGTTTCTGAGTGCCCCACTAAACTAAGGAAAGAGGGTAAATGACCCATTTCATATAATGCGACCCTTAGTGGTAGTGATAAGGAAGAGGGACCCGATTCCCCCACTAAGCCCAACTTTGTGGCTTTTATGGCTAGTCATGTGAGTGATAGTGAGGACTCGTCGATTGATGGAACTTTAACACATGACACTTCTGAGGTCAAAGTTTTTGATTCCCTTATTTTTTATGATAGTGAGAGTGGAGAATAAAGAGAGAGTGAAAATGAAGAAGAGGTTAATGTGAGTGAACTTCAAAATGCTTTTCAAGAACTTTATAAAGAATCTATAAAATTGAAAAGAGCTAATTTGAAGTTAGAAGCTAGTTTAAGAGAGAGTGTCAAGGTCGTTGATGATAGTATGTTGGTTTAAAACCTTAGGAAACGAGAGAAAGCTCTTCTAGAGAATCTTGAATATATAGAAGGCGAGAGAGATAGACTTAATGGTTTAATGGAATCCTTGAAAAATAGCTTCTTTCTTTTGAAGAGCGAAAAGTTTTATTAGAGTTTAACATTTTAGAATTGCAAAATAAATTCAAAGACTCTAGTAATGTCAAATTTGATTTGGAGTGTCGTTCGAAAAAATTAGATAAAATATTAGGAATGGTCCAAATTAAAAATGATACTTGTGGTTTAGGCTTCAATACTTGTAATGAATCTACTCATAAAGTCAAAACTAACGTTTTTGGAGAATCTAATAGAAAAGCTTTTAGAGATCACTCCGTAAGTAAATCTTTTCAATATGTTTTCACTTGTACACATTGTGGTTGAAAAGATCATCTTAGAAAATTTAGTTTTGATCTTAAACGAATTCCTAGAAAATCCCAACGTAAAGCAACCAATGTATTTAAAATTCCTACACCCCAAGATAGTCATTCCTCATTAATTTGGGTTAGAAAATCTGACTTGGTTGCCTTGTAAAATAGGATTTTTTATTCTCATTTACTCTCACATGCTTCCTCCCTTACTAAATCTAAAGGATGAATGTGTTAGTGCTTGCATACTTTAGCTTTTGTACTTCATGCTATATTCACATGCTAAATGTATGCTTGTTTAATCATTTTCTAGTCTATGCTCCATGCTTATCACATGCTAGAATTATGATTTTTGTTTATCTTTTGTATTTTATTTCCTTCATTTCGTTTGCATTAAATGAAAAATTCAAAAAGATTTTTGTTTATCATTTGGATTTTATCTCTGATAATTTAAGCTTAATGAAAAATTCAAATGATTTTTTGTTTGTCTTTTAAGTATATATTTTTATTTTGGGTTAAAAATTTCAAAAATTTAAAACATTTTATTTTGTGTGTATTTTAGTTTGACACACTTTATGTGGCATATACTTGTGTTTGAATCCCTTCTTTAACGCTCCAATGTGGCTAGAACTTTTGGTCTAGATTGTCAATCCTTAATATGTTCTTTACCATATTTTTATGGAGTAGTTGGATTTTGTGTTGTTTAAATGGATTCTATTTTTATATGCCTCTATTCACACATGCATGAGTTCTTTTGAAATTTTAACTTCATATGTATATTTGAGCTATGTGAGATGTTCTCCTTCCAATCTTGTCATCTACATATTTGTGACTTAGGAGGACTAGTGCATGTTAAAATCCGTTGCACGTGAGATTTGTGTGAAACAATGAAAACATGATAAATATAAATGTGCACGGGGAAGGGCTCCGAAAGGAATAATAATCCTTTGCGATTGTAAGCCACCGTTTGGAATGGACCTAAAATAAATACGTGGTCCAAAGGCCTAAAAACAGAAAAATGGCATTAAAAGAAAATTAATTGCCAAGGCCTATGTTTGATTGATATATTCATGCAAATTTAATATAAATGCTTATTGAGAGAGATTGGATGGTATATCAACGGTTTGCACAATGTCCGTTTATCCTAGTTGCGTATCTCATGTCATGACTCTATTGGTTTGTAGAATCATCAATATGCTAGGCTTGTATGCATTGTGTATGTTTGTTCATTGAGTTCATTCTATATTGTCACATGAGGTTATATTCAAATGTGATGAAGTTTGCAATCAAATGAGAACTCCGTGAACATATTTTTAAGTAATTGGGTCTAAATTTAATCGTTACTAGTTCACACCCCAACACTTCCGTTTCCATGTGACACATTTTTTCCATACGAGGGTGAAAGACTCCTATTATATTTTGTGTGTGTCATTTGTGTGTTTATATCTATATATGTGTACTTCAGTCTCTTTGATATATATTATGTATACATATATTTGATGTTTTTGTTTAGTCTTTGCTTTGATTTCTAATCTATATATGCTTTAATTCATACTTGGTATCCATCTTATTGCATTCTTTGTTGATATCACATGCTTAATAATTTATATATCATATTGGTTTCATTTTATTACATCCTAGTTGGTATTCGATGTTATTGTTTGGATTAGTTGAACTTTTGTTGCCCATATGCTTTAACGTTCTCATCACTATATGCACTATTACATGTTTTAGCTTGTTATCCCATTCTTTTATCCCTTGCTTAGTTTAGAGGGTGTATATGCTTTATTTGGGGGAGATAAGTTACTGTTTTGATTCTTTAGCCTTTGTCTATTCCCGAACAAAAAGGGGGAGAATGATAGGGGGAGAAATGGTATCTAATCCTATTATTATCGTATCTTAGTCTGGGGGAGATTTATCTTAGGGGGAGACGTCTTTCTAAGTAGGTCATTTGTTTGATAAAGGGGAGAATTAATTTAGGGGGAGTAATTATTTAATTGCATTTAATATTTTGATATTCCCTATGCGTTTGATAGTTTGCTTAAGTGTGCAGGAATACTTCAAAATGGCAACATTCAACATCGGCAAAGATATTGATCATTGGGTTGCTTGAGTCAAGCATTGTATTTTTATTTTGGGTGGGACATTATTTTTTAGTGTAGTGAGCTTGACGGCCCTTTAGGATTTTTGTATAGTTTTTGTCCCGGAATAGCCAAAGGGGGAGATTTGTACGGACACAAATTTCCAATTGAGTCCTTTGTAGTTTTGGCGCAATTCCGGACAAAAAACGTTTGAGTCATAGGATAGAGTATATTGATCATCTTTCAAATCTATGACGTGTTTGTTGAATACATAGCGGCCAAGTGTATGAAGCTTAATCAAAATGCCGTGGTTTATGTGCCTCGTTTCAACGTCATCAACATTGGTTCAATGCTCCCAAGGTATGAATGCATTACATATATATGTAGGAGCTTGGAACAGTTTATATTGGGTGTTAGGTTTTTAAAACAGCGTTTTGTTTTCAGAATGGTTTCTATTAAAACTTATATATAAAGTATATAAAAGGTTTTGGGCTTAAAAAGAATTTTTGAACATTCTGTGAGTTCGTTCGAAGTGTCGTTCGAACGAGATTGTCGTTCGAATCACAAGTCGTTCGAACGAGATTGCCAACGACTTCCCATTATAGCATACTGGAATTTCGTTCGACGTGTCGTTCGAACGAGATGGTCGTTCTAACGAGATTTCTAACGAGCTTCTAACGAGTTCATACTGGAACTTCGTTAGAAGACTCGTTCGAACGAGAATGTCATTCGAACGAGATTTGGCGGGAACAGGTTTTTTGGCAGTTTTAAGCAGTTTTGCCCACTTTCCCACTTGGTTTTTCCCCACTACTTTTTGCTGAATATCTATGTGCGAGAAACCATTTTTCTAATCTAACTTTTTCATATCCCACCAACCTTTAGAGAGTGTTTGAGAGCAAAATTGTTTTAAAAAAAAGTTCATTGGTTTTGAGTGTTAATTTTCAAGGAGAAAATCATTTATCACTCTAGTTTACACCCATAGTTGTGTTTATCCAAGTTCTTATATATATACATCTTACTTGGAGTTTTGTCACCGGTTTTTCTCTACACTATTGAAGAATAGAAGTTTGGGTTTACTTCTAAATCCCACAAAGAAGAAGAGGTTTTTCGTGATTTACCCACTTGGAGAAAGTCTCCTAGCTCAGGTGACGGTGACCACATAAAGTCCGATCGGTGGATTCCGAGACCACGGTGGAGCTTCGGAGTTATCCGCTAGGTGGAGGTATTTGCAAGAAGGAGCGTCGAGGCTTGAGAGGGATCGAGTCGTGTGATGTAAGTCTTTTGTCTTGTAATTGTAAATTCCGTACTTAGTGGATTTGAGGCTAGGTCCGTCCGAGGTTGTTTCCCGTCTTGGATTTTTCCTCGTACATCGCGGCGTAGTGATTTCATTGTTTACTTTATCTTGCTATACTCACCTAGAACGCATGCTTAGGTAATTCAAGATAAAATTGGGTTTTAATCACTACTCATGTTTAATTTGGTGCTACATAATTAATATTGGATAATGTTTAGTTAATTAATTCAAGTCATTAATTTAATGTGTTAAAATTGGTTTGGCCTAATTTGGAAATTATGATAAATTTGACTTAGGCAAATTCTAGGACTTAGATTAATTAATATGGCTTAATTAATTTTCACTTTGGTTTAATTTTAATTTAGAAAGAAATTAAAATTTTGTTTTAAATTGAACCATCATCACCTTTACACTTCCGCATCTCTATTTCATAAAAAGGAAATCTATAATTTTAAAGAGTGTTTAAAATCGGGGGGGCTCCACAATCCTACAGTTTCCCAGAGGAGGATGACATGCCTGACTTTCGCTCTGGGGAAGTTGCCTTTCTGATAATCATCATATGAGAAGGGGGAATTCACTTTTCCCTTCACCTATTATTGGTAAGGATGCTCCGTTTTACTACGAAATACTCCCTACCTAAGCAAATGGTAGTTTCTACCGGATTATAATGGGGATAGTTGTAATAAACCAAATTTGTGGGACTAGCATAGGTTTAGAGGAGAGTAGGTACTACTATGACTTGAGGTCTTCCCCAAGCACCAATTTGTACCACTTCCAAGTTAGGGATAAGGATCGCAATTTTGGAACCTATTTTCCTAGATCCTAAAAGGATACTAACAAAAACATTATTGTGATTTCTGGGGAAATATATGGTGAAGATTATGATGGGTTTGGGGTTCCTTCCACAAGGGTCGTTGGTAGGTCGCCCATAAGTAATTTTTTTCAAAGTTAAGTTCTTATTATTACCGACCGATCTAATTTTTCATTGCAGATCGCTTTTCGAACAAAAAACCTTCCGACTACCAAGTTTACCTTAGAGATTTGGAAAAGGTTTAGAGAAGGCCGAACCCCTTGGAATTCATCCCCATTGGAGAGTTGCTCACATTTTGCTCAGTTATGATTGATATACATAAGTATAACCTCGTTTAGATGAGACCCAACCTAGTAACATGCTCCCTCACAGTTTACCTCTGGCTCGTCCTGTTGTGGACCCCTCGTCTTAGTGGTTCAAATCAAGTGGTCTCAACCTTTGAGACACCTTCCTAGCGACATTTACTACCAATCATAAAGGTCACTGATGGACTTAAAATACGACCTCATCGTGTATCAGCCTTATCATGTGTCGGCCTCATACACCTTCACTAAGCCAAGAGATCCATCATTGGTCATGCTTGACAGTAATCAAATGTCAATCTCGGCCTCGTCCTCATTAAAAGCTACACCAATAGGTGTGTCAATTGGGCTCTATGAGCCAAGCTTATGGTTGAGCAGGCTCGGCCTGATTTTGATTTACTCAACTCAAGCTCAACCTTGGCCCGAACGAGCTTGAGAGTGCTTGGCTCAAGCTCGGCTCATAAAGTATAACGGGCTTCAGGCCCGAAATGAATATTCTAATACGTATTTATTTATTTATTTTAATAATAAATATTCATATATTCCAATACATATTTATTTATTTTAATAATAAATATTCATATTTCAGCAATAAAATCTTTATTTCAGCAATAAAAAAACATATTTTAGCAATAGAAAAACATATTTCAACACTAAAAAATAGATTTTAACACTACAAAAACACATTTCAGCACTAAAAAAACAGATTTCAGCACTAAAAAAATAGAATTTAGCATTCATATTAACATTTCAGCATTAAAAAACACACATTTCAGCACTAAAAAAATATATTTCGGCACTAAAAACACAGATTTCAACATAAAAAAACACATTTTAGCACTAAAAAAATAGATTTAGCATTAAAAAACACGTTTAGCAGTAAAAATATATTTCAGCACTAAGAAAACAGATTTCAACACTAATATTGACATTTCGGCATTATAAAAACACATTTCAACACTAAAAAATAGATTTCAACACTAAAAAAATAGAATTCAACACTAATATTGACATTTCAACACCATAAAACTGTTCCACCCATACTCGGACAAGAAAACAATTTCTCACAACAATTGCACGTACATTTTTGTTGTCCAGTGCTTATTTCAACCTTTGTGAAGTGAATCCATACTAGAGATCTCGTTTTCACTTCTCTTGTTCGCTTCTCAACCGACTCGGAAGGGACACTTGGAACAGTAGACTGTGTGGTAGTAGTATTCCCAACACCTTCATTATTTGCATCTGACAATGACATCTGTCTAATAAAAAGAGTAGAATATATGATCATAAAAACATAACCAAAAAATAGAAAAACATGAACTGAACATTTCTAAAAATAAAAACATAACCAACAAAATTTCAAGCATGATGGTATGATAATTAATCAATAGCAATGGATTCTCTTTCACAATTCAAGAAATCAATAAAATTAATTAATAGCTTGGTGGTACGATAATTAATCAATAGCTTGGAAAAAATATATGAAACGGCAAGTATATATGAGACCAACTCCAAGTGTTGGTCTAATTAATCAAAAGCCTCGAAGATGAGATGTTGTCCCTTTAGACCAACTTCGGGTGTTATTTTGCAAGGGAAAATGGCCTAAATCGTATATTACGATGCAACAACAAACAGGACAACATTAAAAATAGGTCAAGGTATCCGGATGCAAAAATAAACAGAGAAACATCTCATCTTCCTGTGCTTATTTCACTGAAAGAAGAAAATGGCCGATCAACAACAAACGGAGAAACGTACCTGATCTATGATGTAGATTAAAATGAAGAAATGGCGGTTGTTGCGTGTAGATTAGAGTGGAGATTAGAGTTTGAAACGGCCAATTTTGCCTGTAGATTAGAGTGGAGAGAGCGAGAGAGGGAAAATGAAAAATAACCTAAAATCTTACGGGGCTGTATGTATGTTAAATGCCTCTCCTACCTAAGAAAAGTAAATTATTAAGTGACCAGCATATTTTTGTTTCTTTAATATTAAGTCCAATAGTTTGTTTGCATAAGGATAAAATTATAAACATTATTTTGTTTTAAAATATTTTTTACATATCATAGAAAATAAAATAATTTTGTATACATATATATTTAAATATATATTTATATATATTATTACGGACCGAGCCTAGTTCTGGCTTGAAAGTGCTTCGCTCGCGCTCGGCTCAAATTGAATTCAAGCTTAATATCTCGACTCAAACTCAATAAAAGCTCAACCCAAATTTAGCGGGCCGAGCAAGCAGGCTTCGAACCTGCTCGACTCAATTGAGAGGCCTATAAGCCGAGAAATCATAGCGCAGACATCAACAACTCATGTGGAACATGTAATCTGGACAATAATGTAACATGTAGCCAAAACTGTTGTAGCAAATCAGCCTCATGTGAGGGGTATGTTTTATCATCATGGATTGCACATGTGATATACAGTTGTCACTCTCATGTTGGCTTGCCTACCTCATACACACAAGCTGCATGTTAGGGGGTGACACTGCGCACCCCAACACTATAAAAGGCTTGGTACTTCATCTTCTCTAGGGATCGGTCATTATTGAGCTACCGTTATACTACTACATTGTAATTGTAGAGAGAGAAAGGGAGCGAACTTGTAATCCTATAATGGCTTCCAGCCCATGTTTATAGGACAGCACTCCTCACTTTTCATAGTGGATGTAGGTCAAGGCCGAACCACTTAAGCACTTGTGTCCTCTTATTATCTCTCGTCTCCTCTACTTGCTTTCTATACATATATGTTGATGTATTAATCAACCGTGAACACATAAACCTAGGAATTGAGTTGAACATATCTTAGGGTGATATTCCATATCATCATTTTTGGTTCCGTTTGTGGGAAGAGATTGTGTTACTTTTTTTCTTCTTATCTTGAGCACTTTACATCTTACCTCTGGTGGTGATCCAGATCCACCATAGTTGGAGTTGAATCACGATTAAAAGTTCTTGAGTTGGGTTTTTTTAAACTCACTAAAGGTCATCACATTCTTAGTTTCTTGTTGTTTTCTTTATTTTCCTCTTTGTTGATTGGATAATATTTGACTGATATGGAAATTGATCAGTCGTGTAATGTCGGGGCTATCTCCAGCCAACTGCAACAATTCGAAATGGCTGACGTGGTGGCAACGCTGATATCCCTTGTGGTGAGTCAATAGAAAATGCAACAGTAGTTTTTGACCTTCAGCCAGAGTGTGATGGGTAGAATCCCTCATGATCCAATGGTGAATGTCATAACTCCAGCAGCCAGGGAGGTTGATGATGCGACGGTAAGGAGATAACCCCCAGCCCCATCCAAAGAGGCGTAACACCGCCATAGGCAGAGGGATGTCACTAACCTTCAACGTCTCCACCACGGAAAGCAGGTTCGAGAATGCCCAGATGAATAAATTTTTGATGAAAAAGACTGCTATGAGAGATATGAAGTTTCAGGCAACACATGTCGGCCTATATATATATATATATAGGCTACAGCAACACCAACTTATAAAGGTAAGAGCATCAAGCACACTCCTAGAATCCGTCAGAGAGGCTCGACGTTTAACAATCTGAACAGATGATCAACTTTTGATCGTCTCGACCCAAGAAATAAATTAAGACTAGCCCAACACTCTCTATCGTAATATTTATGGCATGGGGGAAAATGGTCACTGTGAAGACGAAAGGCGGAGACATGACCGTGAAAGGGAGGATCATGGGGAGGTCAACAATCAGCAAAGAACTGTCGGTTGAGAGCCGGCCTTTGAGGAAATTACGATTAACAGATCTGGAGAAAATATAATGGCAGAGGAAAAATCAATAAACAGTTCTATCCAGATTCTAGAAGATAAGATTGGTAATTTGATCAAAAGTTGAGACCCTAAATGGCGAGGGTACATGGAAGGGTCACCATTTGTGGCAATGATTATTGATTATTTAACCCCTGCCAAGTTCAAATCGCTAAGCATAACACCAAGGTACGATAGTAGCACAATGCTCGTACATCATATTAAAATTTACCTGCCGACGATCAACATTTATTCAACACCTGACGAGATAAGTTATCGATATTTTTCAAGTACTCTCATAAGCATGGCACATGTATAGTACACCGACTGCTAAGAGGCTCTATAAAGAATTTTGAACAGTTAGCAGAGAAGGTTATTCATAAATTTTTCTTTGGCATAAAGCACCAAAGCATGTGACACTCCTCCTGAATGTTAAACAAGGAAAGAACGAACCTCTAAGAGAATACATCTCTCGCATCAATAAGGAGAAATTGTAGGTGGAAGACTATGATGATAACATCGCAATGGCAACCTTTATTAGTGGGTTATAACTTGGAAAGTTCCTATGAAACCTCTTTGAAGATCCTCTAAAAACCTTGATAAAACTCCTAGCTACGATCGGGAGAATAATGAATGTGAAGGAGGCCATGGCAGCCAAGAGATGGGACGTGAATGAGATTAACAACGACAAGTCCGGACAAGGCAAAGATAAGGAGGGGAAGAAGAGGACGAATGATGATAAGTTTACCAAATACATTCCACTAATTATAAGTCCGAATTTCATCTTGAACATGATTAAGCACAAAAGAGAACCCAAGTGGCCAGAAAAACTAAAATCTCCACCCCATAAGAGAGATAAGAGTAAGTGGTGTGAGTTCCATCAAGAGAACGACAACACAACAGATAAAATGATTTGCGCTCAAAGATGAGATTGAAAAGTTATTAAAGCAAGGGAAACTCTGAAAGTATATTAATCGGAGTGGTGGTCGAGATGAAGACATAAAGAGATTTCATGGAAGAAAGGACAACAAGACGAGAAAGGAAGTGCAGGCAAACAAGAATGAATAAGAGTCTGACGATAGTGGAGATGATGATCCCAACCTTCTAGAAAAAATACCAGTAGTAAATGATAGAAATGACTTTTGTGTGTATTTGTCGTTGCTTGAAAAGTCCTTCTAATCAAAACCTTATGTACCTATAAATATAAAACAACTCAAGTGTAGAGGTAAGTAAGGGTATCAATCCACTTTCTAGGGAGTAAAGCACATGGAACAAATTCAATTGTAATTCACTTTTTATTTTCTTTTTGTGCTTTTTCACTTTTTCTAATTTTTTTTAGCTTTTTCAATATTAAAACAAAAGGGTGAGGTGAGATTTTAAACTAAACTAAACTAAGATGAAAATAACTAACTAGAAAATGACTAAAATGAAAAATAAGGTCTAACACTAAAATAAAAGATAAAGTGAGGTAAATAATTGTGAGAACAATCAAGGAGTGGGATTACACCACCAATTTTAGTTATTCTAATTAATTAATTTAATTATTTGAATTCTCCCAAATTAATATTAAAATTACAAACCAACTCTCGTTGCAAGTGTAATTAGAATAGTAATCTTTTAGAAAGTTAAAATTAACACCCCACAACTCTAGAAAATTAGATCTACACTCCTTTTAATTAATCACCCGCTAGGATCGATCAATTAAAGTTCATGTAAATCTTAAAAAATAATTTTAAAGTTGAAATTCAAGTGATAATACCCCACTTAAGAAACCCCTATCTCTAGGTCGAATCTAAAATGGGTATTATAATTAGAATTTCGATTTTCTCTCGAAAATCATTTACCCTCTCTCAAGGCGTAAATCTAAGGGTGAGTGATCAAAATTAACATTCAAAGAGAAATTTCAAGTAATCAAACTAATTAAACTAAAACAATATCAAATAAGGGTTTCACCCCACCCCTTGAAAGGGGTTTTAACCTAACATGGTATAAAATTTGACAAATTAATAATCAAAAGCATAAACAAATAAAATAGAAAGGTAAGAGGACAAATCTTCAAACAAGTCTCCTTGATTTGCAAAATTGGACTCTAATCCTCCATTAAAATTGAGCAACATCCATTCAAAGTGAGCTTTCCACCATATTCAATTACATACAAACACTCATTTGAATCACTCAACAATTAATTTCTCACAAATATCTAAAAAATAAAAAATAAAAAGGAAAAACTATTTACAAGGATAATTTTCTCTACAATTATCTCTCTAAAATTCCTATCTCTAAGCTCTTCTCTTTTTTGAGGTCTTCATCTTCAATATATAGTAGATGCATGGAGCATGAGGGTATAAATGGGAATTTAAAGTGTATGGAGGCATGGAAATGGTGAGGTGAGGGTTAACATGTGCATGCGGTATTTTAAGAATTGGGCACACATGTGTTTTAAATGGAGGTGTGAGGTGAGGATAAATTCAGATTTGATTTGAGGGGTATTTTGGGTGTTTGGTTAGAATTGGGGGGTAAAATGGTAAAAGGGGTTAAATGGGTTTTGTAAATGGCTTGGGATTGTTTGTTGGCAGGTGAAGAAATCGTGAGAAGAGGAAATGGGTGAAAAAATGAGAAATGGGTCTTTGGGTTTTGGTATGGACATGGGAGGAAATGGGTCTTGCCTTGAAAGTGGGTATGGGTGTATGGTGTGCTGGAGGTGAGATGCCGAAAGAACGGCGGGTCGCCGGAATAGGGAGATCCGGCAGGTGGGTGGTGTAGGAATGAGTTCAGAGCGATGAGAGGTTGCCGGGGTATGGTCGGAAGGGAGTCGGGACTCCGCCGGTGAAGATAGAGAGGCCGGTTGGTGAGCGCCGGAATGGGTTTTCCGCCGGAGGGGGGCTGGGCGATAGGAGGCGAGGGGCAGGAAGCAGGCGAGGGGCAGCGCCGGGGGAGAGGGGCGAACACCGTGTGGCAGTGGTAGGGGGTCGAGTCCGGCGCCGGCTGGTGGTGATGCGGCGGCAGGATATTGGTAGGTGGAAGTGTGGTTTGTGTGGGTGTTAATGGAGATGATGATATATGGGTTTGATGTTGGTGGTTTAGGTGGTAGTGAGAGTTATGGAGGAGAGAGGAGAGAGAAAGGGTGTGTAGGTGGAGAAGATGAAGTAGGGAGGGGTTGTGTGTGGGTGAGTGTAGGAAAAGTAGGGTGAGGGTGTGGGGGTGTAGGATAAGTGGGGGGTGTGCAATGTATGTGTGTGTGTATCTAATTTGAACCTCTAAAAATAATAAAAAGACTCAATAAAAATTAATAAAACTAAAATTAAAAAAAATAAAATTTAACTAAAAAAATAAAACAAACTAAAAATAATAAAAACATTAAAACTAAAAATAAAATCCGAAGCTATTAAAAACTAAAATAATAAAATAAAAGAAAATAAAAAAAATGAAAAATCTAATAAAATCTAAAGTCCTAAAAATATAAAATCTAATAAACTAAAAATAAACTACTAAAACTAATCATAATAAAATAGAATAAAATAAAACTAAAAACTAATAAAATCAAAATCAAAATAAAATTATACTAAATAAAAAGAAATTGAAAAATAGAAAATAAAATTTAGAAAATACTAAATAAATCTAAAATAAATCCTAAAAATAAATATGACTCAAACTAAAAATCTAAAAAATAATAAAAGGGCAAATTAGACACACACGGGGTTGGGGTAGGTTTAGGCTAAGTTTAGGGTCGGGTAAGGTTACGGGGTTGGTATTAGCTCTATAAAACGCACAATTGTCTTATTTTAAGCGTTTGAACTCTGCAATGCACATTAGACCTGCATATTGAACAATTAAGCGCATAAGACCCATATTGTCGAGAATTAGCAACAAAAGTACGTCTATTCGGGGTATAAAATGTACAATTTTTGGTGCTTATCAGTAAAATGAGTTTATGTATGATTTCCTTTGATATCAAGATGATATGTGGCGGATTAGATGGTAGGGGAACTTAGTCGGCAGATAAAAAGGCTCATGTGATCGAAGCAAAGGCAGAACCCAATAGAATTAAGATTAATTCTGTCGAGATTGAGGCAAAGCCGAGCAAGATAAAAAAGGTTGACATGGATAGTTTGGTTATAAGTTTCTCAATACTGGATTTTAAGGGAATATTAGTTCCATATGATGACCCTTTTATCATCAGTATGTGAGTCCACGACTATGAAGTGGCTCATATTCTGGTTGACGGGGGCAGCTCAATCGATGTAATGTTCTGGAATAGTTTCAAGGATCTCAAACTGAGCAAGAAAAGATTAGTCCCGTATCACTAAACCCTGATCGTATTCAGGGGAGAAAAGGTCCATCTTCTAATAGTTAACGAGATAGATGCTTATACGGCACCTGGATGAGATGCCTAGCCAGAAAAGTTAGCTTCTTTGTGATGGACGAGCATATTTTCTTAGCATATAATATTATTTTTAGAAGACTGACTCTAAAAGATTTTTAGGTCGTGCAATCCATTATTCACCAAATGATGAAATTCTCAGCTCCCTATGGAGTAGGAGAAGTACAAGGTGACTAGGTGGAAGCCTAGGAATGTTATTTCACCTCGGGCAAAGAGAGAGAGGCTCATAAGAGGCAAACGACATTCTATAATATTCACACAATTAATCCAATGGATGAAAGAAAGGTTAAGAAAGGGGAACCCGCCGAGGAGGTAGAATCCATCGTCCTCAATGAGGACGAGTCGAAAAAAAACGTCCAAATCGATTCTTCCCTGAAAAATAAAGTAAAGAAAGAATTGATCAAGATGCTTAGAGAAAAGCAGAGTATATTTGCATGGATCCATGGGGATATCCCGAGGATTGACCCTGAAATGAATTTCCATCGGCTCAATATAGATGAGGGTAACAAGTTGGTAAAGCAAAGGCATCGAACCTTTTCTAAAAATAGATACGAGGTGATCCAAGACAAGGTCAAAAACTTGGAAAAAACATACTTTATTAGAAAAGTCCAATACTCAAACTGGCTCTTCAATGTCATCTTTGTACCAAAACAGAATTGAAATTGGAGGATGTGCGTGGATTTCACAAACCTCAACAAAGCCTAGCCAAAAGATGGATTTTCTTTACCTTGGATCTACTAGTTAGTTAACGCTACAGTCGAACATGAGCTCATGAGCTTTATGGACGCATACTTCGGGTATAATCAAATTTCCATGCACAAAGAAGACGCTGAGAAGACTACCTTTATCATTGGTAAAGGAACCTAATGCTATAAAGTAATGCTTTTCGGCGTAAAGATCGTAGGGGTAACCTATCAGAGGTTGGCTAACAAGATGTTTAAATATCAGATTGAAAATAATATGGAAGAATATGTGGACGATATGTTGACAAAGATCTTGAAAGCTGAAACACACATAGCCAAGCTAGAATGAACTTTTGACACGATGGACAAATATAAAATGAAGTTAAATTAGGCAAAGTGTGTCTTTGGTGTTGGAACAGGAAAAATTCTTGGCTTTATTATGAATCAAAGGGTGATTAAGTCAAACCCTGATAAGATCAAAGCACTAATAAACATGCAAATGCCGAAGAATAGTAAGGATGTTTAGAGATTAACGAGACAAGTGGATGTCCTTAATCGTTTTGTTTCTCGGGCGATCGACAAGTGCTTTCCATTTTTTTAAATCTTAAGAAAGGCTTTCATATGGGATAAGGAATGTGAAAAGGCCTTTCAAAATCTGAAGGTTTACCTAAGCTCTCTCACGCTACTCTCTTAGCTTGTGCAAAGAGAGAAATTGTTCTTATATCCGGTTATCTCAGAGTCAGCCATTAGTACATCTATAGTTCGAGACAATAATGGAGTTCAAAAGCATGTGTACTTCAACAAAAAAGCTTTGCAAGGGGCAGAGATGAACTCTTCAAAGATGGAAAAGTTGGCGTATGCCTTAATACATGCCTCAAGGAAAATGAAGCCCCATTTCGAGGCACATACTATGGTGGTGCTAACCGACACTCCCCTAAGGCAAGTCATTCATAAACACTACATTAAGAAGGCCAAAATAACACACTTCACCCAGCCATCTTTATCACGGTCAAATACCATGACAAAAATTCACTCATTTTTTATCAAGGTGTTTGACCGTGATAAGCAGTTGTCACAAACTTGTCACGGTCAAAGACCGTGAAAAGTCCATGACAACTGCTTGGTCACGGTCGTGTCACGATCAAAGATTGTGACAATCTTATAAAGTTGTCAGGGTGACCGTGATATGTCCATGACAATAACAAAATAAAAATAACCTCGTCGCTTCCCTTTTTCTTTCTCTCATTTCCCTTTCCCTCCATTTTTGTGATTCTCTCTCTCTCTAACCTGCGATTCTCTCTCTCTCTCTCTCTCTCTCTCTCTCTCAAGTACGATTCTCTTTATATATACATATATATATATATATATATATATATATATATATATATATATATATATATATATATATATATATATATATAATTCCTTTTTGTATTTGTGTGTGTATCAGTGTGTGTATGTGAGCAATGTGTGTGTGTGTGTGTCTCTGTATGTGTCTGTGTGTGTGGGTCTGTGTGTATAGGTGGGTGGGTGGGTGGGTATATGTGGGTCAGTGTGGATGTGTGGGTCAGTGTGTGTGTGTGTGTGTGTGTGTGTGTGTGTGTGTGTGATATTGATTTTTTTTAAATTGTGTATTAAAATTTTTATGTATTGAAATTGTGTGTTTTGAAATTGGAATTGGTATTATAAATTGAAATTGAAATTGAAATTTGGTATAGTGTTTATTTGATTTTTGGTATTCAATTCTGAATTGAAATTTGGTTTCTTTCTCTAATTGCAGCAACGGCCGGAATCTCTCTCTCTCTACGTATATTTCGGTACATCTCTTTATCTATCTATCTCTATATATATACATCTCTCTCTCTGTGTATATATATACACATACACACACGGACATAAAGATTGTTTAATTGTTTGGGATTCTTGAATTGTTGTTGACTCGTGGATTTGAACATTTGGATGACCATTGAGTTGGTTGGCCCTAGGAATTTCTAATAAAAGGCATTATTGTTTGCATTGTTGTTTTGAATTCTTGAATTTTTGTTGACTGGTGTATTTGAACATTTAGATGGCCATTGAGTTGGTTGGCCCTAGGCATTCTCTAACATTTAGGGTTGCGATACAAAATGAAGCATAACTATGTAAATATCGAATATAAATAAGACATAATTAAATGAAACACACTATAAATTTTATATAACAAGTAATATGTAATCATGCATTCACATGAGAATACATGCATGCATGTAGCCCGCAAAGCACGTGATATATAACAAGTAATGAGGGTAAAAGGTAATAACGAAAACCGCAATAAATAGCTATTGGCTATCTATTGCGGTTCTCGTTACTACAATCTAGGCATGCATGTGTAAATTTACATTAAGTCAACTTCTTATATAACACTTGCCTCAGGGGGTGCATGCCTGCATGTATTCTCATTTGAATGCAAGACATAACAGTAATGTAACATTTATAACTATTTAAATTACATATAGTGCGCATAGATACTGGACTTCTAGTTCTTATGTGTACGCATTTAATAGCCCTTAGACCCGTTCAAGAGTCACTACCCCTGTAAAGAGATCTCTCGAATGGTACCGTTTAGACATTTTGGGACTGCATAGTTTCTGTATAATAATATTCTTAGTGGTTTAAACTTGTTATTTTGGGGGGAAATTCAGTTGTCCTATCTTAATGTTCTCTGAGTATAGACTAGATGATGCAATGTTAAGTGTTATTTCAATTGATAAATTAAAATAATACTTACATTTGCGAATCTATGTCATGTACTTGGAGAACTATGGGGATATGATGTCTAATTTTCCTCAAATTGGAACAATGTGAATGAGCTGTTAAGTATATTAGAAAAATATGCGGTCTTGAATGGTATAGGACCACTCAGCCTTTAGAGGAGATGGAGGAAATAGGAATTATATTATTTTTATAAAATAACACCAAAGCTTAAATGTCAATCTTATAGTAAATTATTTAATGGGAACTAAATGTTCACACTTTTGTTTATACTAATCCATGAATCTACCCATAATAAGTGATTGTTTGTAGTAGTTGTGATGGAATATCCTAAATATAAAGAGTGGATGGGTGAGACAAATAGACCAGGGGATGTGTTTCGCAGTGGTGCTAATGAATTTGTGAAATACGCAAAGAGATGTCATAATCATGAAGAATTCCCACGTCTGTGTGCTAAGTGAAAAAATGGTAAGGTGTTTGAGTGGAAAACAGCTGAACTACATTTGTTAAGATGGGGTATACAAGATAGTTATTAATTTTGGATTTTTCACAGGGAATCGAAAGTTTCTTTTGTCCCCAATCAACCTTCACAACAACCTTCAACAAGTAGGATATATGTACAAGGGAAGGGCAATGTAGATCATAATATGCTAGAGGATTTAGTTGATGATGTGTATGGAGTTCATGAAGTGGAAGAAAATAAGGTCACCAGCGATGTACAAGGTTCAAGTGCTCATAAAAATATCGGGATAAATCTTGATGATGAATACCAAAGTTTAAAATTGAAGGAGACTCAGCCGTTGTACTCTGGTTGTGAGAAATATCAAACAACTTTACATGCCATGGTTGGTTTACATATTTTGAAGACCCAATATGGTTTGTCTAGCAATAGCATGACAGGAATTTTGAATTGGGTAAAGGGATTGCTACCCAACCAGAATACGCTTCCAAATAGTTATCCTACTATGAAGAATAGTTTTAAAGGTTTGTGAATGAAGTATAAATCAATTAATTCTTGTGTGTATGACTGCTACTATACTGAAAGGAGTATGACTTACTATAGTTTAATTCTAAATATATTTGAATTGGACTATGTAAGCGTCAAAGAGGTTGTGTTTTACTGTGATTGGGTAAGAGTTGAGGATAAAAATGCTTGTAAAGTTGATCCTGACACCAATTTGATGATTGTTGACTTGTCGAAGTTGAAGAGCAACGAACACGTGAGCGATGAGTCGTTTGTTTGTGCTTTTCAAAAGGTCAAGCAAGTGTTAAACTCGAAGCATAACAACAACGAGCCATGATCAATCGTCCTACATGCGCCAAAGAATCTAAACAATAGTATGGATGACTTGGTTGCTCGTACCGAATATCAATCCATTTTTTATGATAACCCGAATTTGAAACAATTTTTAGATTTGTAATAAATATCCCAATTATTTGTAATGACGAGTACGTGTATTATTCTAGTACTTTATTATTATCGGACGATAGTTTAATGCTTTTAATTCATTTGTACTTGATCAGTTTAATGATTGTAATAACCAAAGGGTGTATTCTTCTAGTGCTTTGCTATTATTGGATTTGAATGAAAATTGGTTTTATGGTTAGTGAATATGTTAATTTGGATTTAAATCAATTTAAGCATTAATTCAAAGTTCATGATATGACCCGATATTGAAACAATATTTAGATTTATAATGTTGTTAACTTGTATTCTTCTAGTACTTTGTTATTATCGGATTTGAATCAAAATTGGTTTTATGGTTAGTGATTATGTTAACTTAGATTTTAATCAATTTAAGCATTAATTCAAAGTCCATGGCATGACCCGATATTGAAACAATATTTAGATTTATAATGTCGTTAACTTGTATTCTTCTAATGCTTTATTATTATCAGATTTGAATCAAAATTGGTTTTATGGTTAGTGAATATGTTAATTTGGATTTTAATCAATTTAAGCATTAATTCAAAGTCTGTGACATGACTTGATATTTAAACAATATTTAGATTTATAATGTCGTTGACTTGTATTCTTATAGTGCTTTGTTATTATCATATTTGAGCATCAATTCAAAGTCTAAATGCATGTTTGTACTAATAATAACAATTTTTACAGAAAATGTCTTCATCCCAGCGTGGTAGCAGATGTGACGAGGGCTCCTCGGCCACTGGGCCCCCAAAATCAGGAAAATTGGGGTCCATCATTAAGAACAAGACGACATTATTGGCTAGATCCCTGGAGTTACTGAAGGTGATCATCAGCCTGGGGTACATTGATTGGAGGGTCGTTCCAAATGAGCTCAAGATAGGCATCTGGGGGGCACTACGGGTAGTGTATTTACATTTATAGTTATATTTATATTTAAACAAAACTAACACTTACTTTCTTTTTGGTTTGTATTTGTTTGACATGATCAATTAGGACCACCCCCACATGTCTATGACTCCACGTTGGAACAGTTGAGGGATCGGTATAAAACATGCGGGCACGACACTTTGGGAAGATCCAGAAGTCCATTTCGAGAGTGTGTGACACCGTCCCCTTGAAGGAGCCGATCTCATGGACACAATATTAGCAGTATGTCGATAATGAGATCAATGAGCGGTAATTGGCATCTAGTGTATCAGGGAGGGAAAATCAGGCAAAAGAGGTGGACTTGCACTACTCCGGGCAGACGTCTTACACTGAGGTGGAGCACGGGATGGTAAGTTTTTATTTTTCTTCAATTTTAGTTTTATGTGATTCTAATTTAGCACTACTTTGCATTACTTACTAATTCTACATTATTTTATTTCAAGAAACGGGGAGTGGCCTTGGGGGTAGGCCACATAGGCTCGATGCCTATGTGGCAATTAGGACGAAGAAAGGAAAGGATAAGGAGGTGTCCCCGAGTGTCACAACCACAATTGTAAGTTATAATTGTTTAATTTTTTTAATTACATTATAATTTTTTTATTAACTTAATTAACTAGTCATGTACATTTTATCATTTCAGGTAAAGCTTAAGAAAGTGCATGAGTCGCAGCCTGATGCCGACAAAGCATCTTTGGCTACGGACGTACTCAGCCAAATGTTCGAGGTGGATCGCAAGGGGAGGACAAGGGGTCAGCTCTCGGGTGGGGAAGTCGAGGTCCATCAAATAAAGACGAGCAACATTGGGTTGGCTAATAAGGTGGACACCCATGATGATAAGTTATCAAGGTTGGAGGCGACGATCCTAGATATGTACGCTTTCATGAAGCGTCAGCGGGGGTCCACCTCCGATGAGGGAAAGGGGAAGGTAAATGGCAAGGGGAAAGGGAAGGAGGTAGAGGATGGCGTCTCTGCTTCATTACCGATAGTACGGACTCGCTTCCCTTATATGATCAATTACCCATCTTGACCCCCGTCAAACGGCCTATGTCAACAATCGATTGCCCGATCATTTTTTTAATCGACATATTTTATGGGGAGCCAATAGCGAGGGGGTTGAGGGACCCAGGCACCCACCCGGGTATGGTGGTTCATGGATGTCCCCTACAGGACATTGAGGCAAAGGTGCTCGTCAAGCATGTTTTGGCCAGAAAGGAGAACTCACCTTTGTGGTTGCACGAATAATATGGCATTCGCGAATTGATGGGTGGGTCAATGCATATGTCGTGTGGCCTTCCTTCCTCCTCCAATCTAATGTAGACCCTACTCTATGACATTATTTTTATTTAATTTATTTGGATATTGGATATTATTTTTTTGATTTGGTTATGGATATTCAAATGTTTGTTTGATTTTTGTTACGGATATTTACATGTTGCTTTGGTTTTAGTTATGAATGTTAGTATTTATTCGTGTTGGTTATTGAATATTGAATGTTACTTGATATATATGATGTTTAGACAGGTTAAAATTTTCTATAACGGGTACAAATACACTGTTGGGCAGTGGCGGTGGCCATACTGCCCAGCAGTTTTTTTTCTTTAAATCTGTCAAGATTTGTCAAGGACTTTTACCATGAGAAGTCCACGATAAATAAAACTTATCGCGAACTTTTCACGATCAAAGTTCGTAATAATTTTTTATTTGTCACGATCTTTGACTATGACAAGTTTAAGCTTTTGTCACGTCTTGTCACGATTAAAAATTATGATAAATTTATCAAGTTCAAAGACCGTGACAAGTCCGTTATAAATTTCTTTATCACTCCCAAACTTGTCACGGTCAAAGATCGTGATAAGTTTGACTTGTTAGGATTTTTTACCGTGACAAATTGGCAGTTTTAGTGTAGTGAAACCCGAGAAATCAGGTTGGCTAATGACTTAGTCCACTGAGTTAGGTGAGTTTGACATTATTTACCAGCCGAGGAGTGCAACTAAAGGGCAAACACTAGCAGAATTTGTGGCCGAATTCACCTGGGCTTCAGGTGACGAAGATGATGTCGTAGAAGATGCCGAAGTTCCATCGTGTGTCCAAAAAGCAATAGTGGTCGAGAAGGTACATGATGATATTACAGACCGAACATTAGATAAAGATTTTTTTATCAAGAAATGGATATTAGATGAGGGTCCTTTCACAAAAGGAGGACACTTAAAGAGCTTGTTTGTCGATGGTTCGTCTTATGAGAGCAGCAGTGGGGTAGGTTTGATACTGTTAGCCCCAGATGGAACAAACATATAATATGCTTTATAGTTCAGTTTTAAAGCATCAAACAATGAATCTGAGTACAAGGGCAAGATGGTAGTCTTTCACAGGATAAGGCACTTAACTTCGTCCAAATGATAGCTCAGAGTGACTTTCAACTGATCGTCAATTAGGTACTGGGAATATATGAGGAAGAAGATGAAAAGATGTCCAAGTTCTTAATCAGAGTGAGAAAAATATTGACAAGTTATGATGAAGTTAAAGTAAAGAGGATCCCGAGATTAGAAGACAGCAGAGCTGACACATTAGTGAGACTCGCATCAGTAGCCTGAATAGAGATTAGGGATTCTATGCCTGTTGAACTATTGCTAAAGTTGAGCATTGAAGAAGACGAGAGCAGCTGTAACAACCCGCGTAATTTTGGGCTATTTTAATTAATTTCTGGAAAATGGAGGAAAATAAATTTTTTGATAAAATTATTTTTATTGCTCAAATATGTTGGTTATTATTTTTAAAGGCGAGAATTTCAAACGGTTTCGAAAACGGAGTTAAAATGGATTTTAAAATGATTTTTAAATGTTTTTAACTCTTGGAGTTGTTTTGACTTCCAACTCTTCATATATTTGCCTTATTTAAAGGAGTGTTTTGGATTCCAACTCTTCATTTCTTTGCATTATAAAAGGAAGTCATGAGCAACCCTTTTAACCTACTTTTGGCACAAATTTTGACAGCAAATATATTTTATATTCCTCTTCTTTTTATATACACATTGGCCCTTGAGATTTGTGAGTTCCAACCTTAGATTAGAGGTGTTCTTGGGGTTATTTTGTTGGAGGTTCTTGGAGGAGCTTTTGTAGATCTTTTGAGTTGATCTTGAGGATGTGATCATTGGTTTCTCATCATGATTTAAGGTATGGGGTTTGACACAATATGCTCCTTAAATCTCGCGAGTGTCATTCTCTTTGAATTCTTGTTAATTGAACTCATATTTTAATTGATAAATTCATTGAAATCTGGAAAATAATTGTTGAAATTATTTTGATTTATGTGGTATCATTATATTGTTGATGAGCACGTTGTCATGAGATTTTAATATGGCACGGATGTTGGGGACCCGCCAAAATTCCTGTTTCCCGGACTATGGCTTGATAAAGCATATACGGATGTGGTGAGGCCTGGTGACCCGGTTAAAGTGTTGTTGAAAAATTATAATGATGAAATGCTATTAAGATTTGCATTTTCATTTGAATATTCGTACTCGTGTTGTTACGTTTTATTCGTTTCTAATCCGTATTTGTTGAGCATAATTCATGTCGTATTGTGTACTTTCCCATATTTTCTTTTAGTCGCAGGTTAGCGTGGATTTGGGCGCTATGGATTATTGGAGATTGATTTTATCTTGGATATTTTTGGAAGAATTTTTAATACATTTGAGAAGACTTGCATTTATTTATTTTGATGTATAGAGCATTGGGATTTATTTTATTTCGAGTTAGATGTTGTAATTTTAATTCGGGAGATTTGGTATTTAATTTGAGGAGATTGAGATTTGTAGTTTCTCTTGTTGTTGTGGGATTTAGATGCTCTATACCTTGTCACTTGTGGATTTGGATTTATTTTATCGCATTAGCGCTCCGTTCGCTCTCCCCGGGCGGGCGGGGTGTTACAAATGGTATCAGAGCTTAGGTATATGGAAACCCTCGGGGCTTGAGTTTTGGGTTCATTACGTGGTTAGTAATTTTTGGAGATAGAAAATTTTAGGTGATATTCGTGATAAGTTTCGAGATTAGAGGTGAGGAATTATTTTTGGAGACAATATTATTTTTGGAGATTGTTGGCCTGATTTTTTGAGAGTTAGGCATTCGGCGAATTTCGAGGGCGAAATTCCATTGTTAGTGGGGAAGTATAACAACCCGCGTAATTTTGGGCTATTTTAATTAATTTCTGGAAAATGGAGGAAAATAAATTTTTTGATAAAATTATTTTTATTGCTCAAATATGTTGGTTATTATTTTTAAATGCGAGAATTTCAAACGGTTTCGAAAACGGAGTTAAAATGGATTTTAAAATCATTTTAAATGTTTTTAACTCTTGGAGTTGTTTTGACTTCCAACTCTTCATATATTTGCCTTATTTAAAGGAGTCTTTTGGATTCCAACTCTTCATTTCTTTGCATTATAAAAGGAAGTCATGGGCAACCCATTTAACCTACTTTTGGCACAAATTTTGACAGCAAATATATTTTATATTCCTCTTCTTTTTATATACACATTGGCCCTTGAGATTTGTGAGTTCCAACCTTAGATTAGAGGTGTTCTTGGGGTTATTTTGTTGGAGGCTCTTGGAGGAGCTTTTGTAGATCTTTTGAGTTGATCTTGAGGATGTGATCATTGGTTTCAAATCATGGTTTAAGGTATGGGGTTTTACACAATATGCTCCTTAAATCTCGCGAGTGTCATTCTCTTTGAATTCTTGTTAATTGAACTCATATATGAATTGATAAATTCATTGAAATCTGGGAAATAATTGTTGAAATTATTTTGATTTATGTGGTATCATTATATTGTTGATGAGCACGTTGTCATGAGATTTTAATATGGCACGGATGTTGGGCACCCGCCAAAATTCATGTTTCCCGGGCTATGGCTTGATAAAGCATATATGGATGTGGTGAGGCCTGGTGACCCGGTTAAAGTGTTGTTGAAAAATTATAATGATGAAATGCTATTGAGATTTGCATTTTGATTTGAATATTCGTACTCGTGTTGTTACGTTTTATTCGTTGCTAATCCGTATTTGTTGAGCATAATTCATGTCGTATTGTGTACTTCCCCATATTTTCTTTTAGTGGCAGGCTAGCGTGGATTTGGGCGCTATGGATTATTGGAGATTGATTTTATCTTGGATATCTTGGGAAGAATTTTTAATACATTTGAGAAGACTTGTATTTATTTATTTTGATGTATAGAGCATTGGGATTTATTTTATTTCGAGTTAGATGTTGTAATTTTAATTCGGGAGATTTGGTATTTAATTTGAGGAGATTGAGATTTGTAGTTTCTCTTGTTGTTGTGGGATTTAGATGCTCTATACCTTGTCACTTGTGGATTTGGATTTATTTTATCGCATTAGCGCTCCGTTCGCTCTCCCCGGGCGGGCGGGGTGTTACAGCAGCATGAATTTGTATCTCAACTTAAATCTGGAGGTGTCCTGGATGGACCCTATAATTGAGTCCATTGCTGGCAGGAAGCTACCAGAATCAAAAGTCGAAAGAAGAAGATTGGATATCGGGCGATTATATTCACTATCACAAGTGACGTTCTTTATAAGAGAGGTTTTTTGCTTCATTGCTTAAATGTGTACACCCCTGGAAGAAAAAAAAAATTCTTTGAGATATACATTAAGGATCCTGCACAAGTCATACAGGTGGAAGATCTCTTGCCAAGAGGATCGTCATTAGGGGTATTTCTAATTGACACTTATCAAAGATTCAGCGGAGCACCTAAAAAATGTGACACATGCCAATGCTTTGCGAGCGTCCCTCATCAACCCTATCCACCACTCTCGTCTATAATATCCCCATGGTCGTTCGTAGTTTGGGGTATAGATTTGATCGGCTCTCTTCCTAAGGCACCAGGGAATTATAAGTACTTGATCGTAGCAAGTGATTATTTTTCTAAATGGATAGAAGCTAAGGCAATGATAACTATTACTGAAGTGAAGATGTTCAAATTTATATGGAAAAATATCATATGTCAATGCGACAGTAAATAGTTCAAGAACAACTCTTTAGAGGCATATTATACAAGGGTTAGCATCAAGCGATTATTTTCCTCGAACGTTCGACCTCAGGCCAACGACCAAACAGAGGTCACAAACGGGACCATTCTAGATGGAATAAAGAAAAACCCTGGAAAATGTGAAGGGAAAGTCGATTGACGAACTATATGGAGTCTTATGGACCCACATGAATATTGAAAGAACTCCAACAAGATAGGCACCATTCATACCGACCTATGGATCTGAGGTGGTCTCCCAACAGAGCTCGGACTCCCAAGTCACAGGGTCCAAACCTATGATCCAAAGACCAACTTGGAAGAAAGAAGGTTAGATTTTAATCTGATTGAAGAGAGACGAGAAGATGTTGTAGAGCAACAAGATTCTCTAACAAAATGCTGAAGTCTCGGTTTATAGCCGTAGGATATGTCGTCCAAAAGAAGGTTTGGTCAAAGGCTAATAAACTACATCATAATTGGCATGACCCCCATAAAAATGAAAGAAATTATACCAAGAACTTTTGGTCTTGAAAATACCGAAAGGCGAACTATTTTCCAACCCTTGGAATGCAGAGAACCTAAAAAGATAATACCAGTAGTCTGCCAATGTCCTCTATCCTAAAGTCCAATGTATTATCTCCAGTTCTATTAAAAAAGTTACGGCTAATGTTGTGTTAATGAGACTGCACTCAGTTGTAAGGAATTAATGCTATGATATAATGAAAAGTATTGTCTCATACTCCTTATGTTCTATCCCTACCTCTTGTGTGGTTTGTACAACACTTAACTAAAGAACATTAATTTTTATGGTGGAATAGTTTAAAAATATCTCTCGGAGGTAAGAGAACGCTTGAGGAGTTTCGGCTCCAACATATCCTTCCAATAACGCCGAAAGGGAGGGACACTTAGTTATAACATCACTCTCTAAGTGGTGAATCGAAAAATCATTTAAGTATGGTTGTTAATAATATCATTTATTATGGTTGAATAAATTTACAAATATCTATCGATGGTAAGAGAACGATTGAGGAGTCTCGGCTCCAACATATCCTTCCAATAACGCCGAGAGGGAGGGACACTTAGTTAAAACATCACCCGCTAAGAGGTGAATCAGAAAATCATTTAAGTATGGTTGTTGGTAACATCAGTTACTATGGTGGAATAAATTTACAAATCTCTCTCGGCGATATGAAAACGATTAAGGAGTCTCGGCTCCAAAATATCCTTCCAATAACGCCGAGAGGGAAGGACACCTCATTAAAATATAACTCTAAGTAGTTTAAATTAAAATCATTTATGTATGGTTGTTGATAACATCATTTATTATGGTGAAATAAATTCGCTTCTCTTTCGGTTGTACTAGAACGATTGAGGAGCCTTGACTCTAACATATCCATCGAATAACGCCAGGAGGGGGGAAACTTAGTTAAAACATCAGTCTCTAAGTTGTGAAAGTAAAAATCATTTAAGTATGGTTGTTAGTAACATCATTTATTATGGTGGAATAAATCTCATCAATAATTGGTGAAAAAAATGCTAGCTCAGAGTAAACATTTAGCATAATAGATAAAACACTAGGTGAAAACCCGCGCGATGCGCGATCGACTTGTAGAAGAAAAATCTCATAAGCGCGTTATTCTTGTATTAGCAAAGTTGATTAAATATAAATCACTTTGGGTCTAATTTATCACATTCTACAAATAAACAATAATGAAATTTGCTAACCGAATAAAATAGCACAAAATATTAATATGTAAGTTTTGTATTAAAGATCAATGATCAATACAAATAAACGTATTTCCAAAAAGGAAAAGTTTTATTTACGTACATTATTTTTAACCACATATACATAATTTTTTTTATTGTTTTTTATAAATTACTTACAAAATATTCTAAATAAAAAAATTATTTTTTAAAAATAGTTTTTTATTTGAATTTAAAAGATGCTTTTTTTACAAAAATAAAAACTGTTAATCATGAAAATAAACTGTTTTACACTGTTGAAAAAATGTTTTTAATTGTTTAAAAACTATTTTTTTAATAATAAACAATTTTTCAAGTTTTTTTTAATACTGAATGCACCATTAAAAACATGCCTTTTACAAAGGTAACTTCAACCTTAGATAAACTTTCCCTGGAAACGTTGTAGATAACCTAACATACCTGAAGGTCCAGTGGTGAGAGTAATAGAATCAAAAGATGGAACAAAAATATGCAAAAATTAAACAAAATCTATTATAGGAACGAACAATTATGAAAGGATTAGTAATTGTTTTGAAAAGTAATTTGAAGTAGGAGTTACAATTGATAAGGTCGGGATATGATTTGAAAGGAACTATAACATTACAAATATAAATATACCTCTCAATTTTTCCATCAAAACTCCAATTAAGTAAATAACTGGAACCCCAAGGAAGGGTTGTCCAAGGTGGTAGCTGGGTGTAGCTATATACCAGTCACTCAGTTTCGAACATTGGCAGTTGCGTCTTAGGGCCACGGATCGCAGGAATTAAACGTCTGTTATAGAAAGTCTTGTTTGGGGCGGAGGGAATAGTCTCGAGATGAGTGCAAACTGCCCGGGGATTACCCTCTGACACACACACACACACACACAAAAAGGGTAAATAACTGGATTCTCCAACTTCTCACACCTTAAAAAAATCACTGGACTTTAAACCAGAGTGAAGAGAAACGCTCGTACAAAAACAAAAATCTATGAAACCTATAAATCAACTATTTGTACATTTTCACCAAAAAAAAAAAACTATTTGTACATCACATTCCCTGCAAGGAAGCATTTGACAGAGTGCGGTTTTTTTTAACAGTACCAAAATGCAGTTTTAAGTTAAAAAATAGCAATCATCAAGGTATTTTTTTGTTTAAATGTTATATTTTGACAAAATATTTGAACAGTGAAATATTTAACCACTATCTTTTTAATTTAAACATTCCATTTTATAAGAATAAAACTATCATGTATATTAATCATACTAACTCTAATATTTGTAGCAAAATATAGTAGACAATAAAAATTTTAAAAAAAATTACTTAGTATGCACAAACATGAGATTGACATTTGAAAAACTGAAAACAAAGTATACCCAATGCAACTGTATAAAACTATTAAAACCCAGAACCCGCACCCAAGGACTTTTCTAACCCAAAATATGAAGATAGATACGCGAAACCTATAATTTATAAATCGGTTGCCAAGTGAGTAACTATAAACCCATAAAGCACAAACCCAGAAATGTAAGCGAACCTTGATTTAAACTATTCTCAGAATAAAACTAACAGCAATGTTTTATACAAGCGACAAAAAAACTGGTATGGGTGATGAAAAAAAAAAGGGTAAGTGTCGGCTGCCTGTGAAGTTAAGTCCTACAAAGATTGTGGCTAAAAATCCATACTAATGAGAAAATTTTAAAGGCCAAAACTGAAATTACACAACTATGAAACAATTTATCAAACACTTTAAGTACAATCTAACAACTCATGCCTTGAGATCACACCTCATCCTTACAAATGCCATTTGAAAATAAATGAATCATCTGTTAACAACATATAAACACGTAATCAGACATTTTACCAGAAATAAAAGTATACGAAGAAAAGGAAGGGAAAAATATTTGAAGATAAAAAAACCTCCGTCCCTCTAGATTCAACCCTCCACCGCCCACCGCTCACGGCCCACCCTCCCTGCATCATCGACGGAGCACTACTGGATAACCGTCGCCTCTGGCACAGTGCAACCGCTCACAACCCACCCTCCCTGCATCATCAAGTGCGGGTGTCTTATCCACGAAAGCTTAAGAAGATGTCGTATGTCCACCGAGGAGGGGTAAAAGGGTAAGTGGTTGAAGAAATTTGAGGTCTCGTGGAAGCCATCGGACATAAAGGTATGGTGGTAGTATAGTTGTTTCTATTGCTGTTGAAGCCATAAATGGTGAGAGGGGAGGGAAAAGGGTATGGAATAAAAAAAGATTGGGAAGGTCAAAAGCCAAAGAGAGATATTATGTACATTTATTAAGACTGTTGGGTTTCGAACGTGGGCTCCTTTTCCCATCTAATATTTTAGCTCAAATTCTCTTGTAGAATCTAATTATGACACGCAAGATAGATGGTGGAGGAATGAACATACAGAGAGAGAGTAAAAGTGGGTTTGAAAAGAGTTATTGGGAGAGACAACATAAAGAATGGGTGCCATGTGGACACTCTACTCAAAGAGGAGTATTAAATTCATGTATAGTATTTTATAGTATATAAAAGAAAAGATAGAGATGTGCCACGTGGATATGCTAATTGCAAAGCATAATAAATGTCTTGTTTTGTATTTTATAGTATATAGAGATATCAATCAATAAGGCATTCATTCAAAACGATAGTGGCATTTAGAAGCAGTATTCAAACTTGTCATGCACAAAGATAACATGCAAATTGTTCAGAGCAGCAAAAAATTAGGTTCAAGAATTGTTACAAGCAATCAGTGTTTAAGAAAAATATTATTTAAAAGACGAGGTTACACAATAAAAAAAAAAGGCATCGAGACCACAGGTGGTCTCCCCACAACAAAACAAAAATTGAATTATCGACCGTAGTGCGCTCGGTTTCTGGGAAAAAATTTTGATGTTGTCAAAGACATCATTTTTTTATGTCTCCCAATCGTTAGAATCCAAGTGTCATTTGATAAAAAGATTCTCTCTCTTATTAATGTGTCTAACTAACTATACTCTCTCTCTTATTAATGTGTCCAACTAATTATACACATGTATGGATAAAAAATCATACATATAAACTCTTTGCATAAAAAAAGTGTTTGTATATAAAAAAAAAAGTTCCATTTTTTATGTAAGTTAATTTTTTTAAAGTCGTTTTTATATCAAAAAAACGTTATAAAACTAAAAAAGAACAGTTTTTTAATGTTCATTTATATATTTTGAAAAAAAATCTATTTTTTATAAGTTATTTATGCGCGCGCACACACACACACACACACACACACACACACACATATATATATATAACAAAATATTATTATAAATGAAACCGTTTTTATTTTGTTCAATGGCAAAAAAATAGAAAAAAAAAAGTATTTTTTATGAATAATAATGTTATCTTTTTTAAACGTTTTTTTTAAAATAACGATAAAACCTGTATGTTATACATAAAACAATTTATAAACTAAAAAGAACAGTTTTTTAATGTTCATTTATATATTTTGAAAAAAAAAATCTCTTTTTTTATTATTTATTTATACTATATATATATATATATATATATATATATATATATATATATATATATATATATATATATATATAATATTATTGTAAATGAAAACGTTTTTATTTTGTTCAATGGAAAAAAATAGAAAAAATGAAAAAAAAAGTATTTTTTATGAATAATAATGTTATTAACTTTTTTAAACTTTTTTTTAAATAACGATAAAACCTGTATGTTATACATACAACAATTTATATATCATAAAAATTCTTTTTAACGTTATTTAAAAAAACATATAGGTTTTTATGTATGAAAACATTCTTTTAAGGGTGTTAAAAAGTAATTTTTCAATATATAAACTGTTTTATGTATAACATACAGGTTTTAATGTTATTTTAAAAAAAAAGTTTAAAAAAGTTAATAAGATAAAAGTATTTTTTATGAATAATAATGTTATTAACTTTTAACGTTTAAACATTTAACGTTTAACGTTTAAACATTTAAAAATGGTTTTAACGTTTAAACGTTAAAAAGTATTTTTTATGAATTGTAATGTTATTAACTTTTTTAAACGTTTTTTTAAATAACGTTAAAACATGTATGTTACGTAAAACATTTTATATATTAAAAAATTACTTTTTAACGTTATTTAAAAAACAATTTTTTTTAACGTTTAAACGTTTAAAAAAGGTTTTAACGTTTAAATGTTAAAAAGTATTTTTTATGAATAATAATATTATTAACTTTTTTAAATGTTTTTTTTAAAAAAATAACGTTAAAACCTGTATGTTATACATAAAACAATTTATATATTAAAAAATTACTTTTTAACGTCTTTGTATATAAAAAACAGTTTACATACATTTTATATAAAAAAAACGTTAAAAGCAACTGTTTTTATAAGCCATATAACGTTTTTATACATAAAATGTATGTAAACTGTTTTTTATATACAAAGACGTTAAAAAGTAATTTTTCTATATATAAATTGTTTTATGTATAACATACAGGTTTTATCGTTATTTTAAAAAAAACGTTTAAAAAAGACAACATTATTATTCATAAAAAATACTTTTTTTTTCTATTTTTTTGCCATTGAACAAAATAAAAACGGTTTCATTTATAATAATATTTTGTTATATATATATATATATATATATGTGTGTGTGTGTGTGTGTGTGTGCGCGCGCATAAATAACTTATAAAAAATAGATTTTTTTTCAAAATATATAAATGAACATTAAAAAACTGTTCTTTTTTAGTTTTATAACGTTTTTTTGATATAAAAACGACTTTAAAAAAATTAACTTGCATAAAAATTGGAACTTTTTTTTTTATATACAAACAGTTTTTTTATGCAAAGAGTTTATATGTATGATTTTTTATCCATACATGTGTATAATTAGTTGGACACATTAATAAGAGAGAGAGTATAGTTTGTTAGACACATTAATAAGAGAGAGAATCTTTTTATCAAATGACACTTGGATTCTAAGGATTGGGAGACATCAAAAAATGATGTCTTTGACAACATCAAAAAAATTTCCGGGTTTCTGAGGGCGCAATAAGGGTTTTAGTAGGGTTTGCAGTGTTGCCCTCCTAATCACCTGCCACTTTTAGATTAGCAACTGTGGTCTCCGCCATGGTAACAGGAACCTCTGCCTAAATTTACACCTGATTCAATGCCTCCATGCTCTCAGGATCGAAAAGGCTGAAAGAAGAGAGAACCTCAATAAGTTGGGGGTCACAGGATGCCAAGTCTGGGTGCATATTAGACATTCGGTGGCAGGTTATATAAGCACTGAATAGCATAGTCTGAAACTCATCAGATTCCTTAAAGTTTGAGACGGCCTTCTCAACTGTTGCCTTGATTTTTTCTTCCTCGGCCTTGGCCAACTCCTTCAGCTTCTCATTCAAATCATCATTTTTGCCTGCAGGTGTCGACCCTCACAGTCCGCAGGCGCTCTTGATGCCACTATCTCTGCTCAGCAGCCTTTTACTACTTGTCAGTCTTGATTTTGCTCAACTTTTACTTCAAATTACTTTTCTCAAATAGGGCATTCTCTATCGATTTAACTTTTCAGTCATCTTCGCTAGCCTACAGTTGAAGGTTTTGAAGGATGATGACAGATTGCAAGATGAGAATCTAAGTTAGAAAAGATGCCATAACATTTGGAATTAAAAATAGTCAATTTCAATAGAAAAGGCAAGAACCGTTAACTGAGTGGCCGTGATCATTATGACAGGTTAGTTGAGAATTGTGGTAAAGGCATCTTGATCCCTCAACTGACTGCCGAGCAAGGAGTCGGTGGTCACGCTTAGTTGAGAAAGACAAGTTGCGGCTTTTGTATCCTCCTTGATCATTATCCATCGAGATGCACCCTTATTCTTATTTTGTTGGGGGAGGGTTTGTGGAAGCACCCTCTGGTACCTCCTTTATCTTCTTAGACCCCTCGACAATCGTGGGACCCGAACCTATCATTTTCTACCGAGATTGTGTCAGTGCAGTTATCTTTTGTGAGAGGCGAACCAAAATATTTCCTGTAATGGGGGCTGCCATCTCAAACACTTGATCAGAAACTCCTTCTGGAAACAAGACAAGAAAATTAGTATCGGCTCAAATATATAGCAAGGAGACGGTAGTAAATTTAAACGGTTTTTGAAACTAACGCAATTCAGTAGGGGGTCTACCCCCAACCAAGTGCTGGCAAGCAACTCAGGATCCATGAGATCCTCAAAGACAAAAAGGCTCTCTTCCTTACTAAAAGTGCACAAAAGATTCTTGTCCTGGCATCAATGTTGAGGCCGAGGTCTAGCGTTGCCGACATGGTTACATTGCCCCACTTTTAAGGGACCCTTAGCTCGTCGATGCCATATGGGACATTACTTTTGAACTCCCAATCGTCGAATAAAAAGAAATACCGAGACTTCTAGTCATGATTGAAAATCTGGTTGATTTGAGCAAGTTTTTTATCGAAATGCCGAGCCACGGAGTGGAAGTAGCACGAAACAGGCGTGGTGGTAGAAATGGTATAGCAAGCATGGAAGACATCCACTGGAAGATAAGCCTCGTATGCAATCTTCCATAGTTAGGCAGCTTCAAGCAGTATTTCCCAAGTGTTGGGTCAGTTGGGCAGGATAAAGACCAGTATAAGCAAGGATGTCCCTGATATTTGGATGTATCTGCAGACGAAAGCCTATCATAAACATCTTCTCATAAATGACAACTTCACATTCGATCTGACTACTAAAGTCCCTATCGTCCTTGGAGGGTATTCTCATCTTATTAGAAGACTTTACACCGTATAGGTGCCTCTAAAGGATTAAGTCAGTCTCTCAAGCGTCACTCAGAATGGATGAGGCAAAGCTTGTGTCAAGTTCCTCTTTTTCATTGTCCTCATCGACGGGAGCCTGACTGCATAGGTCTCAGTTGGAAAACTCGAACTCTGTCATAATCATAATGGGGATAGCCATTGGTGGCACATGGTATGCCATCTCAACCTATGACTCGTCATCAGAGATATTAGAACCTCGGGCCGAGGATTGCCTTATTATAGAGCCGATGTCATTGGACGATCACGGCTGCTAAATTCAGCTGGTCCACTTTTGTCTAGTCAATCATTGGTAACCTTCATAGCTTCCTCGAAAGAGTCGTCCCTAACTCTCCGCCGAAAATTAGGAGGTTTGGGAATATAATCAGGACTATGAAGTGGAGAATAGGTGGATAAAAAATCCTGAGAAGATGCATTAGAAATGGTATCACTGATGGAAATTACAATCCTAGGCTCGCTTAAGGTGGGGTAAGTTAGGAGCAAAGGAGGATGAACAACAGATAAGGGCACAAGATTTATTGGAAGTCTGGACTCGGATTTGGCCTTTTTCTTATCCTCAACCTCGACATTGTATACCTCTTGTAATATTCTCTCTCTGAGATGGGGAAACCCCTCCATCTACTCGTATGGTCTTCGATACACGAAAAACTAAAGTGGTATTTGACCACAGTTGACTTAAAGATCTAGAAAAAGAATTTAAACAGTTTTAAAAGAAAACAATCAAGAACACCAAGAATCCCACCGGCCAATAACGTCGAAAAGCTAGTCGGACGGCTTAACTAATTCCTGAATGCCCTAACTTTTTTCTAAAATCCCACTATAAAACCAAGTGTAACCTCAGTGAAACTCAAAAAACCCTCAATTTCGTCATTTCACCACTAAAAAATGTTGTCGGAAAACCAAACAAGCTACCGAAAAAAATGGAAATGAAACCAAGGAACGAAACAGTAATATATTGACCAGATGAGAAAATGGGAGTTACGTGCAACTAAAAAGCACCGAAATGGGAAAAGTAGTGCATATATATATATATATATATATAGAGAGAGAGAGAGAGAACTTTGGTTGCCTTGAAACTCGAAAACATGAAAGTGGAAGAAGAAGAAGAAGAAGAAGAAGAAGGAGAGAGAATGAAGAAATCTAGTATTTAAATCAGATTACGTGGTTCACGATTTCCAAAGGAAATCATTAGGGCGCAGGTACCACCGCCATTACTTGGGAAACACGCCAGACCAACCTTGGAGTGACAGGTGTCCACTTGGGACATTAAAACGACACTTCTGCTAGACGTTGAAACGGCACTTCTGACAGCTTGCCAGTCCACTCAAATTACCGAGATACACTCTGACACTGAGGGGGTACCTACTCGTCGGATGGCAAATGACTTTACATATTAACCTTTCATTAGCATTGAAGATTAAGGTCTAGGGGTGATTGATATACATAAGTATAACCTCTTATGGACGAGGCTCAACCTAGCAACATGCTCCCTCACAGTTTTCCTCAAGCTTGTCCTATTGTTGACCCCACGTATTAGTGGTTCTAATCAAGTGGTATTGTCTTCCGATAAACCTTCCCAACGACATTTACTACCAATCATAAAGGTCACTAGTGGACTCAAATTATGGCATCATCGTTTATCAGCCCTATCATCTGTCGGCCTCATACAACTTCACTAGGCCAAAAGATCCATCATCGATTATACTTGACAGGAATCAAACGTCAGTCTCGGCCTCGTCCTCATTAAGCTGAGACCACATAGCACCGACATCAATAACTTGTGTGGAACATGTGATCTGGACAAATATGGAACACGTGGCCAAAACCATTGTAACAAATCAGCCTCGCGTGAGGGGAATATTTTATCATCATTGATTACACATGTGATAGACAGTTGTTGCTCTCTCGTTGGTTCACCTACCTCAGGCACGCAGGTTGCATGCTAAGGGGTGACACTACTCACGCCCAGCACTATAAAGGGCCTTTACTTCATCTTCTCAAGGGATCAATCATTGTTTACCTACTTCTATACTGATAAATTGTAATTATAGATAGAGAAAGGGACAGAACTTGTAATCTTACAATGTCTTTCAGCCCATGTTTATATGAAATCACTCCTCACTTTTCACAGTGCAAGTAGGTCAAAGTTGAACCACTTAAACACATGTGTCCTCTTATTATCTCTCATCTTTTTTTCTTATTTTCTATACATATATGTTGATGTATTAATCTGCCATGAACACACAGACCTAAGAATTGAGTTGAACACATCTTAGGTTGATATTCCATATCATCAACGATCTCACTTATCATTCCCTCGCCATCATCACAGCTATCCAAGTTGTTGATCATACGGTAATCGGTGACAGTTCTATCCTAACAGCCACCGTCTTCCTAAGTCATGCCGATACAGGGAATTTCATTGGGGAGTCTGCCCCATATGTAATAGCAATAGACTCTGACTCTGATCAGGGATAAGAGGAAGATGAGGAAGACGAAGAGGAAGAGGAAGAATAAGGGGAGGAAGACCTTGATACCTTCTTGGACGATTTTGATCCACTCTTAGGCCCCTACCTCTTCTCCTAAGAGGACATTTCCATTTAGGACTTCTAGTTTCCCCCGATCCCATTTGATCTTGACGAAATAAGCAGTCGATTAAGATGACAGGTCGACCTGGTAGGTGCCAAAGATAAGTTGAAGAAATAATTGGCCTCTACCACACGGGTCGGCTAAAGTTCATTCTGCTGAAAATCGAAGGAAGAGGAAGTTGGTCTCTCTCGAGGAAAAAGAATCCCCAAAACTAGAGCACCAACGGGCAGAGGCCAAATAAGCCAAAAAGAAAAGGACTAACAAGACACCAGTCGACGGTGGTTCCAAAACACCACCTTCGCGTTCCTACAACAAGACTGAGCAGATGCAAGGGCTCCGATAAAATACCTCACCCCTTTAAATGAGCCATAGTCGATGGTGGGAGATATCCTTACATAAGGAGAAGGAGCTAGTGAAAAATCCAATTTGACCCACGAGGATTTGGGTTAGCCTTCTCTATTTCCAAGGCGGCCATGATACCGTCTGATATGAAAATTTTGAGGGGGGATACCCTAAAAAGGCTTCACAATGAGGCGCTTCACCATAGCATGTTGGTAAGTCTATATGCTTTTTGTTCAGTCAGTTTACATAAAGAGTTTCTAAATTTTCCCTTTTTTGGTGCAAAGGATGCAAGTTCAATAGGAGCTCGATGGCCAAGCTAACTGCTACTGGAAGGCATTGGATACCTCTTCCAAGGAAAAGGCTACGCTTGAGGACCAAGTCTACAAATAGTACAAGGACCTTGAGGACATAAGCAAGAAGATAAAGGAGGAGGTTGTCGCCAAAATGAAGGCAGTGGAAGAGGCCTAGCAAACTCAAAATGAGTTTAAGCAGGGTGGATACCGAGATGTCTAAGCTAAAGACTTCTCATCAACGCACTATCCTAGAAAGGCTCATCCTTCAAAGGATGATGAGTCAGATGGAGAAGACTCAAGAGGTCGATCTGAAAATTACATATGATGACGATTATGAAGTGACCGTTTAGGAGGTCGGCGCCCAGTTGGACTATTATGAGTCCATTTTAACAAAGGATAGGTGGCTAATATTCAAAGGGGAAATATCAGCGAGTACTATCTTGCCTATGTTCAAACATCCCCCAATAGTCAATCTTTTAGCAAAACTCTCGGGGGATGCATCGGTTCAAGCCCTCACCGATCTTTCTGTCCCTGTTCTTAAAGGGTAACCCCTGAGTCAACTAATGAAGCGAACAAACAGCATTGAGCTTAGCTAATTTTAATTTTTGTATGTATTTTTCCTTTTTTTCTTTGACCCTTGGTGGTCATATTGTAGGCCCTGGGCGATATTGGATTTATTAATGACAAGGGTTTTATGCTTTCCTTTCCATTATTTTCCTATAAGTAATGTAGTCTTGTTGCCAAGTTAGATATTGTTTGTTTGTTTATTTGAACTGCGTTATTTGTTCACCTAAGGTCTTTTCCTTAAATCACACTATTTATAAAGTCTCAAACAAATCGAGCAATCAACAATTGTAATATTCCATACAGACATTTAACAGTTCTTCAATTTTCCTTAAATCACACTATTTCTAAAGTCTCAAACAAATCGAGCAATCAATAATTGTAATATTCCATACAGACATTTAACAGTTCTTCGGTTCATATCAATCTTTGAGTGGGTTTTGACCGACTTGCCTTAGATCGTACCACTCATTTAAGTGGGTTTTGTGCCTCTTCTAGGCCGATCTACTTTATATCATACCACTCCTTAAGTGGGTTTTGATCGATCTGCCTAAGATCTACCACTTATGCAAGTGGGTTTTATGCCTCTTCCGGGTCGATCTACTTTAGATTATACCACTCCATAAGTGGGATTTGGTCAATCTACTTCAGATTGTACTACTTAGTGGGATTCGTACCTCTTCATGACTAATATCTTTTAGATCATGCCACTCCATGAGTGGGTTTTGATCAATTTGCCTCAGATCATACCACTTAAGCAGGTGTATTTTGTGCCTCTTCTAGGCCAATCTACTTTAGATCACATCATTCCTTGAGTGGGTTTTGATCAATCTGCCTCAAATCTGACCACTTATGCAAGTGGATTTTCATACTTTGTAAATTAAACAGGGATTTAAAAAAAAATTAGGTTATTAATCGCAGATTATTTTATTGTGCATTAGTGTATAGAAAAAAATAATTTGATTTGTTATCTATTGATAAAACTTCCTAAGATTCATGGCATTCCGTGACCTAGGGACTATCTTCCCATCTATCCTTTCTAAGTTATATGACCCCACACCCTTTTGAAGCTATATGCTACTGTTCCTTCCAGTTCGGTGATACCTTCACATCTGATGGATTCTTTGTAGCAGATAGCAACTTTATGAGGACCAGGTCATCAAATCGAAATTCCCTAATCTTGACCTTCTTGTCATGTTATTTTACCAGCTCTTGTTGATAGGCAACCAAATGTATCAAATCTTGCTCCCTTTCTTTCCTCAACCAGATCCAACTCATGAGTTATCCCATCATCCTCAAATATTATTGATCTAAGTGTTGGTAGTTCGATCTCTTGGGGGACCACTGCCTCCATGCCATAAGCAAGGGAGTACGGAGTTTCTTTCAACGACTTTCTAGGGGTCATCCTATATGCCCACATAATGGATGGAAATTCAGCCATGCCCTTTGGTGTTCTATAATGGGTGCATGATACATGATAAAATGGTTTTGTTAGTGATATCTACTTACCCATTGCACTAAGTAAGACCACTGATGCATAGTAGATCCTGACTCTGTATTCGGTGCAGAAGTCGCAAAAAGAGTCATTATCAAATTGAGTTATGTTTCCTGTTACCAGTGCTTTTGGGATGCCCAACCTTGTGATGAGATTCCTTCAAAAGAAGCTCCTGGCGTCTAGCTCTTTGATATGGGTGGACGGTTCAACCGCAACCCATTTTGTGAAGTAACGGTAGTCGGTACCTTTTATTTCCTGGTGCAGCTAGTAGTGGCCCCACTATATCCATGCCCCATCGGGATAATGGACAAGGGCTTATGAGTGGGTTCAAATCTCCTATAGGTTGCCTGATCATTGATGAGAACATTTGACGCTTTGGTTACTTCCTAGCGAACCTTGTTGAGTCTTTTTGCATAAATGGCCACCAGTACCCCTAAGAGATTACCATATCGGAGAGTGATCTTCCACCCGTGTGTGCTCCGAAGCTACCCTTGTGCATTTCGCTCAAAATCCCCTCCGCTTGATCTAGGTGAACGCACTTCGGCTGTGGACCGATGAATGATCTTCAGCAGGGTTTCCCATTTGAGTTGAAGCAGAACCTTACTGACTTAATCTTCAACTTGTGCGTTGCCTTGTCAGCTAGAGGTAGCTCGTCATTTTTCAAGTAAGAGATGATGGTGTCCATCCAAGATGGGTCCAACTCTACTTGGAGAATGCTCAGATCCCTTTATGCATCTTCAATACTTGGTCAGTCTATATATTACACCTCAATTATTCTTTTCAGTTCGGTGTCTATAGAGGAGGCCTGAGTAGTAAGTGCATGTGCGTGGATATTATCATTCCTTAGGAGCTGCTCAACTAAGGCAAACTTGAACTGTTGAAGAAGGCTTCTAGACTTATTTCTGTACAATATCGTCCTAGGATCCCTCGCATCAAATTCCCTATTGATATGATTTGCGATAAGTTTAGAATCACAAAACACAACAATGCGGTGAGAACCGAATGATAGACCTGCGCAGATCGTGCACCATGGCTTCATATTTTGCCTCGTTATTTGAGCTTTTAAATCCCAGTCTAATGGTTTTCTCAATAATCCCCCCACCTCGTGGTGTCACAAACACTATTCCAACTCTTGTGCCCTTTTTATTTGACGATCCATCCACAAGAGCTTCCAGGGCTACTTGTCCTCACCGACCACCAATGACTCCAGGAGGGAATGCGATTGTTCGTCCTATTTTCTTGGAGATAATGAAAAAATTTCCACGAAGTTTACCAGGACTTGACCTTTGATTGTTGTTTTGGGCTCATACTTGATAATAATTTGGGACAGTTCAAAGGGCCACTTGGTCATTCTATTGGAGAGCTTGGCCTTCTTGAGAGCGTTCTTCAGGGGTAAGTTGTTAGGACGACTCCCATATGAGTGTCTAAGTAATACCTTAACTTCCTTGTGGTGGTTACCAATTCCAAAACCATTTTATCTATAGGCGTGTACCTGGTTTCTACTACAAGAAGGGTGCAGCTCAGGTAGTAGATCGGTCTCTATTCTCCACCATGTAGACAGATCAATATCGCACTAGTCACGTGCCCTGAGACAATTAAATAGAGGTACGGGCCTTCTCTTTCTTTGGTTGTTGACAGCATGGGAGGGGATCCCAAGTACTATCGAATCCCTTCTAAATCTTGATCACATTCTTCTATCCAGATTATCGGGGTTGCTTTCTTCAAATCTTGGAAGAACGACCAAAATTTATTGAAGATATTGAAATGAAATTAAGCGAATGAGGTCCATTAACATTCCAGTAATGACCTAGATATCTCTGATGGTGCTTGGATTTCTGAATTCCTATAAAGTTTTTATCTGATCTGAATTCGCCTAAATGCTCCTTTGAGTCACCAAGTAACCTAAAAACTTGCTAGAGCTCACACTGAATACATATTTGGAAGCGTTGAGCTTCATTATGTACTCTGTGAGACTATTAAAGGCTTTTACAAGGTCTCTTAGATAATAGGATGAATACTTACTCTTGACTAGCATATCATCAATATATACCTCCATGGTAGAGACAATCAACCTCTTGAACATCTTGGTAACTAGCCTTTGATAAGTTTATCATGTGCTCTTCAATCCAAAGGGCATTACTTTGTAACAGTAAAGTCCCAAGGTTATGGTGAATGAGGTCGTCCCTTAGTCTAGAATGAACATAGGTATCTGATGGTAGTCGGAGTATGCATCCATGAAACTCATGCATTGATGCCCCTCTTTGGAATCAACAAGTTAATTTATCTAGGACAGTAGGAAACAATACTTGGAGAACTGCCTATTGATATCGGTGAAGTCCATGCAAACCTTCCATTTACCTCTCTTTTTCTTAACAACAGTGTTGGAGATCTAATCTATAAATTAGACCTCTATGATGGATCCATTTTGGGATAGGTTGTCAATTATATCTTCTATAACCCTTACTTTCTCTAGGGATGACTTCATGGGTTTCTATTTTGATTGGCTTGATGCTTGGTTCTACGTGCAATTGGCGGTAAATAATCTTCGGGTATATTTCCAGGAGATCATGGGGCTGCCAAGTGAAGACGTTGGCATTTTCTCTAAAGAAGTGAGAAAATTATTATGCTTCATCTTTTGGAAACTCCGATCCGATGAGGAAGGTCTTTTATGGATTTGATGCATCCATAGGAACAAAGATAAGTTCCTCTAACATGCATTCAACAGGAGCCAATCGAGTTTCTTCAACTCCTGGATGAATTCCTTTTGATTGCTAATTAGGTTGGTCGTCCTCCGAATTGTCCTCGTCTTGACTATTCTTAAATCATGTATGCTTTGCCTTAATGGCTGAAATAAAATAGCTTTGTGCCAATTCTTAATCCCCTTTGATTTCTATTACTCCCTGGGTTGTCACAAATTTGATCTTTTGATAAAGTGAAGAGGGGATAACCATCAAATCTTGTAGCCATCATCTGCCCTGTATGGCATTATAGAGCGACTCCGATTGGATCAAGTGGAATTATACATCCTTATTGGCCAGACCGATATTGACTGGAAAATTGATTTTCCCCAAGGAGTCTTTATATCTCTCTTAAAGCCGGTCAATGGGCCGAAGTTGGTATCCCGGTCCTTGATGCGATAACCAAGCTTATAGAGTACTCTCAGGTACATAATTTTTTAAGAGCTTCTTTAGTCTACCAGCACTCTTCTTACATCAAAGTTCGCAAATCGTAAGGTGAGTACCAAAGAATCCTTATGAGGAAAATTCACGCCGATAAGATGATCGTCGAAGAACACAATGCACGATAAGTATCTAGGTATTTCCTTTCCTTTTTGGCTAGGACTGGCTTGGATAAATCCACCCGGAATGCTCGTTGGATGCGGGTGGCTATTCTCACCTTCTTCCTGAACTTCTTACCTACACATTGAGTCGGGTCGATGTAGCCATGGATAGTAGCAACCAACCCAGCTGGTGAAAGATCCTCCTCTTCTTTTTGGACCGTGTTAATCTTTATCACTACTTTTGGCTTTGTTGCGCTGATGTACCCCTTAAAGTCCCCCACTTGGACGATTTACTCCAATGTTTTTTGAATATTTTTGCAATCCTTCGTGAGGTGTTTGTACTCTTGGTGATAGTTACACCTAAGATTGGCGTCCCTATCACTTGGATTGTTGAACATCTTGGGAGGTGTCTTAAAAAAGGGCTTGTCCATGATGCGATGAATAAGCTTATACATATGCTCCTTAAAGACTGTCTCTAGTGCCTTGTAACTGCTCTCACTGGCTTGGGGTAATCGTATGAGTCTTCATTCATGGACACCCTCTTATTTAAAGAAGGTTATTTTCCCCCTTGGGGGCGCCTTCATAGGCTCGTTCTTCTTCTGATCGGTATGGGAAATTGCACTGATAAGCTCATCATCTACCTTAGCATATTTTTCAATACGAGATATGAAGTTATTTATTGAAGAGATCATATTCTTCATTAGTGACTGGTAAAGCATTAGACCGCTCTAAACCAAACTTGAAAGAAGAGATCGCCAGTTGATCGTTGTAGTCGTCAATTTCGTTGTAAATCTCAAAGCACCTATGGGCATATCTCCTGGGCGATTCTCCCTTATTCTAATTGAGAGAGATCAACGAATTGACCTCCTTGATTAGTCTATTGGGTGTGATAAATCGGGACACAAACTGCTCAATTAAATTTCTAAAAGAGGAGATTAATCTAGGGTCAATTTCTCAAACCACTTAAGTCCGATCTCCCCTGGAGTCGATGGGAATACCCAACATATTAAGGCGTATTGATGGATTTAAAGAGACATGGTAGTCAGTAGTGCCTGATATGATGGGCGAGAACTGCCTATCTATTCTACGTCGTAATTTTTAGTGTGGAGAACTTATTTGGGGGCTCAAAAGACTCTATCGGTTCAATAAAAGTGAAGACGAACCATACCCCAAAGTCGTTCTGGCCAGGTCTTTGGGAGTCAGGGAAAGGTTTGGATTCATCCTTCATTCCAACTCTCTCCAGATGATTCATCTCAGTTCATCGCTCTTTACTTGGTTTGGCTACACTACTGCTACATTGAGCTGACTCTGTGGGTTGGGGTTAGTGGGGCATGTGGTTGATATAATTCCTCCTAGGATAGCGATTACGTCGTTGATGGTGATGCACTATATGAGGGATCCATAAATCGAAAGCCCTACCAGGTTGATTCCTTGAGGAATGAGGTCCCCTTATATTATGGTGTTGAGTACAAGAATTTGATGTGCGATCCTCCGACTATTGGGTCAAGTTCTTCCTTAGACAAGTGATCTCCTGATCATGATTGTCTAGCCTTTCTTCATAAATTAGGTCCGAATGAGAGCAGATCTTCGCTTTGGTCGATCAATCGACGTTATACGATATTGTCGACTAGGTCCGTATCTCCCAGTCAGTCGTCCTCTGAACCTTGAATGTCACTGGAGAGATGAAATCCAAATAAGAATGTGATCCCTACTTACGCATCATATTTCAGATTGATCGTGACTCCTTACGTAAGTAGGGTGAGATTGGTCTGAACTCATTATGAACTTCGGGCTTTTCTAGCTTTAATAGTGGTGAGAATTTCGATTTCCCATAGACATTTCCAAATTATAGGGGATATTGACCCACAATATATGTTGGAATTGCATAATGGCCCTAAAAATATAATGAGTGCAGGTTTAATAATGATAACACACTATGTACGTGGTTCGATTGTGAGATCGGCCTAGGCCCATGGGGAAAATAAGGGGGAGAGTTTTTATTAATGTCAAAGGATGGTAATAATTAGAGTGCTAGGGATGCTAGCTGAAAATCCAAGTTATTACGTTTAATTTACAATACCCTTAATGTGATCTATATCGACCATATTTATAGATTTAGGTCTCCTATGTTCTTAGGCCTCTTTGTATTTATCTTTATCAGGTCCAAGAGTTTTATTGACAAAAGTCTTTCGGTTAGTAGATATGATCTTTTGAGATTTGTTCCCATCTTTTAAATTTTGTGCTTATCTGCGTTGATCTCCCATCGTATGCTCACATGATGCGCTACGCGTTCAGCCACGTGGCAATAGTTCGTGAAGTTGTAAGGTTATATGGATTTGGTTCAATTCATGAAATACACTCCGATAAATAAATTAACAACACAGGATACAAATTATAATTAAGTCACTGGGTTGATACTCTCCAAATTTTAGTCTTGGTTACTAAATCCTACGAGAGCATGCATGATATCAAGTAGGTAAAAAGAAAGCACAGCCATAACGCGCCGATGTACGAGAAAAATCCAAATGGAAAAAACCTCAGACTGCCAGGCCTAGACAAAATCCACTACGAATACGGTTTTTACAAGAAGACACACAAGACTTACAAACTTGACTCTACAAGACCCGTTGATGTCATCTTTAATATCTTTGTTCGTGGTACGTGTAGGTCCAGCACGCTGCACAACACTCCTATGTTTCGGTATCCACTGAAAGCCAAGCACCGTCTCCAAAAACAACTCGTGCAGAGGTCCACCGCACCCAAACCATGATGAATATATGAGAGAATGAATTCCTAGTTTGTGGTTCTTGGAAAAATGATCCTAACGATCACATAAAATGTTGGAGACTTTTTGTAAAGATAAAATATATTTTCTTCTAAAGTACATGGACTTAATCTGCAGTTCTTTTCGAGCTCTTAAGTAGTTTTAAAGGTGGTAGTAGTGGACAAGGGAGGTTGAGGGGGAAAACTACATTTTTCAAAAAAAAAATAAACCACTCGTTCGAACGATTGAACTGACTCGTTCAAACGACATAAGAAGATGTCGTTGGAATGAGCCTTTAAACGACACTTTAGACAAAATCCATTAAAGATCTCGTCTGAATTCGTATGAATGTCTATGTAAAAATGGACATTTGAACGAGATATCAAACGACATTATAGTCAAATCCATGAAGGAATTCGTCTGATGTCATTCAAACACACACGTTCAAACAAACTCGTTTGAATGGCCTCTTTAATTGTGGAAAATTATTTTTAACTTTAAAGAGAAAAAAGTGTTTAGAAAACTTTCACCAAGAAACATGTAGAAAATAAACAAATTTCTCTAATAAAATATAAAATAATCGGGTCATATACCTTTGGGAAAATAAGCAATCGGATGATGAGGTGAAGACTTGTTAAATGTTAAAATTCGGGATGCTTAAATTCTTCATTGAGTAGTGTAGCTGACATTTAATGACCCTATTTTTCCAATGGAAATAGCTAATATTACAAATTGACTCTATTTGAAATTTGTCCTTACAAATTTCCTCCTTTGGCTATTCCAGGACAAAACATAAAAAACAAATCAAAATTTGCTAAGTCAGGTCATCAAGGCGATCCCCAAAACAAAAAAAAGGGCACTTGATTGACAACTAAGCAGACAGTCAAGGCGATCCTAATGCCCATCCCCAAAACTTAAAAAAAAAGACAGACTCGACTCGACTAACGACGAAGCTGCTATATGAAGCTCTTGTAGGCAAGAATCTGACATATAAATAGCTAGCCTATACACATGAAATAACAAAGACATAAAATGCATGGGGAAATAAAGATTTAAATGTAAATAAACCAAATTACAAAGTGTAATACCCCGTATTTTTGCGTATTTGAAATTTAATTAATTCGGTGATTATTTTGTTTCATTTTAAATTACGCGAGAGAAGTAATTCAATTGAATTGAATAATAATGTGATTATTAAATATCAATCGAGAGTGAGAAAATGATTAATATTTTGAATTATAATAAATGATTATTAATTTACGTCATAGCGAGAGATATTGGCGTAATTAGATTTATCTCAACCGAGAGTCGCGTGTAGACTAATTTGAGGTAGAGATGGTATAATTATGTAGAGTGACTCGAATGATGATTTCTAGGTCATGAATGATTCCGAAAGGGTCAAAATATTCGAAATAGTATACCCGGGGGTATAGTTTGGACCCCGGGCATTTTTGGAATAAATCGACACCATATGGGGGCATTTTAGTCATTTGTTAAAATAGGGTAAAGAGACCAACGAAATTTATAGCCCTATATCAGATGTTAGATAGAAGGGGCTAGTGTTAAAAACACCAAAAAAAATAAAGGCCATTAGAGAAGAAGGAGGGACCATTCTTGAAGCTTAAGGAAGGATTCTTGAGAGATTCAAGAAGTTCTTGCACCATAAAGAACTTAGGAGGGAGGATTGGAGAAGAAAACAATGAAACCCAACATCAAGCCATGAAATCAGACCCTACAGTACTAAGGAAAGTGTTTATTTCAAATCAATATGAAGTTATACTACCCATGTGACTAGGGTTTCAAATATATTGATTAATTTGATGTTCTTAGAAGAAAAGAACGATTTTTATGGATGTTATGGGTAGGGATTACATGTAGTATGATTTAATGTCTGTAAAGGATTAGAAATCATTGATTTGGGGTTATTAATCATGAATTGAATGTGGATTTTTGATGAATAATGGTGGAAGAACATAAAACCTAGGGTTTTGAGGATTAGATGATTAAATCCATTCTTGATTGTAAATCATAATGTTTTGATAATAAAAATACGTTGGAATCTATCCTAACAAATGTAGAAAAGGTTAGGGACAATTGGATTTAAGTTTGGTGAAGAAATATGTAAGTTATGTGGGTGTTAATGATGAAAAACACACTTGCGTAAGGGAGAAGACAGATCTGCAGAACGTCGGACCTGTTCGGTCCAGGTAGGCGGACTGGTTCGGTTCCTAAAAAATAAAAATAAATCCCTTTTAACCCTAGAACTCCTAAATCGTTGTTGGAAAAAAAATTGGGACATGGTTAAAATATTTTAAGGGATTTATTATATTGCAATAGGCCTTGATAGGGTTATACGATTTAGTCTTATCAAGAGAATTAAGACAATGATTAAACAGAATTATACGAGAACGTAATTAATTCATGAGAATGAGAATGTAATTACGAGAAAGCGTGAATGAGCTTATGGCGTGAACCAGTAAGGTAAGAAAGACTTAGCTACTGAACTTATGTAAGGGGTAACTGGGGCCCTTATAATAGAGAATAATACTCGGGTAATACGATAATGGATTAAATCGTAAAATAAAAAGTACGGTGAGTATGTGAGTGAAATATACTACGTACAAACTATGATATTTAGGTTGTGTGAATACCTAATGAATATGTATGTGTGTGTGTATATATATATATATATGTGTGTGTGTGTGTGTGTGTGTGTGTGTGTGTGTGTGTGTGTGTGTGTGTGTGTGTGTGTGTGTGTGTGTATGTACCTATGATATGATTGATAATGAGTTAACATACCTACGCTACTTACTATCACCAGAGGTTCCCGTGAAGTGGGCGATCCCATATTGCCGATTCCGGGGAGGTATGGATTTATGCCCCAAAGCATAGAACTTAGAGCGGCTTGCTATGTGATGTGTATTAGTGACACTGGCGTGTCATTTGGGTACGTTAGGTATGTGCGTAGCCCAAAGACTTAGAACTATGTTCGCCTTCATTGCTTGTTGTTTGATCTTGGGTTCCAGGAGACATACCGAACCAATGGTCCCTATTTAGTACGAGAGGTACTTGGACTGTGTTTCACGGTAGTCATTTGAGAGACGCCGTAAGGATATATATATATATATATATATATATATATATATATATATATATATATATATATATATATATATTAATGAGATAAATATATGCATGCCATTGTGAATATTCTACTTATGTGTGACAGCAGACAAGTAGATAGTGTATATCTAAGGAATGAATTAAGTAGTGAGACATAATTAATTGATAATTGAGAAAATAAGTGAAATGTTCATTTCAACCCTTAACATACGAGAAATGTTAATTCGTTTATCGTATTGTATGAGCGGTATGGGGACTTATAGATGTTGATAGTCCAGATAGATACTTATGCCCAGTTAGCTTTGAAAAGTGCGACTGTGTGATAATTGATTAAATTAAATTCGCAAGTTTCCAATCAACTTTTATTTAATTAGAGTCCCTAAACATGCATCTAAGGTGCGTGTGTCAACCCATAAATAAATAAAGCATGTGACACAAATTTAAGGAAAAATCCTCGCAGGGCAGAACCTTTTATTTCTAGAACTTTGAAAATTTTACAAAACCATTGACTTACATACCAACTTGCATCGCCCACAAGAGTAAAGCTTGGTGTCTTCGTCAAACCTCCAAAGCAACGGCTAGAAATCTGCAGTGGTTCACGCGCAGCTATACCACAAGGACATGCAGCCCTAGACACGCAGTCTAAAATCTTCACAAGGAATCCCTCCACAAAAGCACGCAGCTGTCGGTTGTAGAGCTCTCCCCACAAAGAATGAACAAAGACAACATATGCTCTTGGGTTCCGCAAAACAATTCACATAAAAGTCATTGGGATTTTGTGAATTAAAAACAAAATTTTTGAACCCTTAAATGAGAGAAGAAACCATTCTGCCAAAGATGTTAACGAATATTATAGCAGTATCAAAAGTCAAACAAAACTCTAAAGTTTGGAAAACTCTTCTCACGTCGAAAACAAAGCTGCCACACACCCTTTTATAACAAAGTTAAGTTGGTCAAAGAAAGCAGCGTGACAGCCAAAAAGTCATCTCGTTCGAGCGAGAAGCACATCTCGTTTGAACGAGATAGCAATGTCGTTTGAACAACATAAGCAGGTCGTTCGAACGAGATTCCACGCGTTCCTCTATATAATTTTGATACGAACGCGTGGCCGCCAGTTTCGTATTTTTCTGATTTTTTATGAATTAGTTATGATTTTTCTACGGAAAGGTGTCCGAGAAAAAAATCTTTAGAAAAATATTTGATAAAAATATCCCAACACTTTAATATGAAATGTAAATGAAACTTTAAATATTATCTTACCAAATGTCATATTGTCGGGCTTGTATGTTGAAGACCACTTGTAATTTGGATTCGTCTTTTATAGATGAAAACTTCTTCAATTCTTCGACGACTTGTAGCGGTATACGACATAATTAATTGTGACGGACTTATTAAAAATATGTCCTTACAAATCTCCCCTATGTCTATGCCGGTATATACATAAAAACATCTGAATTATCAAATACCAAAATTCGTATACAAATCTACCCTCCCATGAATCCCAAAACTTAAAAGGTAACATTTGCAAGGTCTCAAACTGTTCTCCATTCATCTTCGTCAAATCTCAAATCTTTTCTCATCAGGGTGTGCAACATCATGATCTTCAATCTTTGTACCTACACATATGAGAAAAAGCAAAATACCTTCGTGACGCATCGAGTTTGAAATGATATAAGAATAAATCATTAATAAATCAAATCTCCCCCATAATACAAAAACTCCCCCATAACATGATAATTCTTTCTCCCCCTTTTTATGATGTCCCCAAATAGAAAAATAAGAAGAAAAAATCAAAACATGGAGTGTCACGAAAAAATAGCATAGCAAACATGGATTAAACTATGCGCATGCAAAGGAGTATCTCAAAAATCTCACAAACTATTTTTGGATTTTTCAAATTTTTCATACAAAAATAGGTAGGGGTGGGCACGGTCCGGTCCGGTCCGGGTTTTGCCTATTTTTTGGACCGGACCGAATATTCGGTCCTCAATTTTTTTGGACCGAGACTGGACCGATTAATTCGGTTAACCTACTAATTCGGTCCATGCTTTTTTCGGTCCGGTCCGGGGTAAAATTCGGTCCTGACCCTATTTTATATATATGTACATTTTATGAATGTTTTTATCTATTTTTCTCACAAATATATATACAAAAAAATAATACTCGAAACTCCAAGTGATATTTAGATTGGTTTTTTTAACCCAAATAAAAAAATGTCTATACATATATAAAAAGTTCCAAATTAAATTCATAAGTTATATACATTAATTCAAAAACTATACATAAGAAACACAATAACATTATTTTTATTATATATATATGGGAATCGGTTCGGTCCGGTCCAAATCGGTCTTTTAATATAGTGGACCGCGGACCGGACCGGTTTAATCGGTTTTTAGTTTTTGTGAACCGATTTTCGGACCGATTTCAAAATAGCCTTGATTTTTGGGTCGGTCCGGTTCGGTCCAATCGGTCCATTCGGGTCGGTCTTTTTTTTGTCCACCCCTAAAAATAGGATACAAAAAAAATCACAACATGGATTTAAACTAAAACAACCAAGTCATGGAAACGAAATGAATGGGTGTGAACACATTCGATAGGTAAATTAACTCAATCAATCATATGTGCACGATGCATATGTGTACCCCTAACGAATGAACATTAAAAGTATCCTTATGTGTAAAAAATTATTGAATTTAAATGACATCGTCTTATACAAATCAACAAATCAAAGTCAAATGATTTCCACACCAATAACGCCCAAAACTATTTAGCGCTTTTGCAAGAATTTCAAGGACGTGCAAACCCGTTTTAATTCTCCAACCAAACTCCCTCATATATATTTTGTTTTAGAAGTAAGAAATCTAAATCCTCAAACTTTGGAGAATTGATGATGAAACCTAATGGCCCATATATGGCATATATTAATTTTTATTGCCTTTAAATATTTTCGGGCTCTTTTAACCTCTTTGGACCCCGGATAATAAAATTCCTTAATTTTTTAGGTCCTTTTCAACGGTGGCTTAGTATTCACAAAGGAAAAATGAACCTTTGGCAGCCCTTCCCCGTTTTCAAACAAATCACACAAACTCACAAAACGGTTCTTATATGCACAATTTCCTTATCAAAATTTATCGTGCTTAGTTTGTTTTAAGGACATGATTGAAGTGAAAACACCCAACCAACATGTGATAAAACAAGCACAATAATCAAACAAATCCGTGCATGTGTGCAATAAAGGAAATATGAGTCAAACATGTAGGAAGTAATACTTAATTTCATCTTAATGACTTCAAACATTATAAAGCACAAGGATGAATTGGCCTATTGTCTCAAAACACTATCAAATAGTCACATGAAAAAAATGGAATGATGTTGTGACTCGGTCATCCAAAGTGCCCATCCATAAACAGTGCAAACCAAATACAAAAAATCTTTTTGGATTTTTTCAAAAATTTTATCAAAATAAAATCTTTTTGTATTTTTCAAAATAAAAAATTTATACAAAGAGTACATGTCACAACGCTAGCAAAAATATATCAAAAGGCATAACTAGCGTATGAGAAACATGCAAACACAATCATCTATATTATATGGCAATAGAAGAATCATGTGCCAGCAAATGAGAATGAACTATTCTAAAATCTAGCGTATTCAAAAGTGATTTCCTAACCCAAACAGATGTAACACGTCGACACGGGGTTTTGGAAACCAACAAAACACTAGACTTCGAATTGCTAGGACCTCTTCCAAGATCAAAACAAAATCTCCTAAGGTGACCTTTCCTACCACAATATGAACATGTGTAAACGGGTGGAACGACACCTAAAGTGTGATCTTTTCTAACATCCTTGGAATTATTTTACCCTCTAAAATAAATAATGGTTTTGGCTTTAGCATTAGAAGCATGAGAACATGATGAGCCATTATCATCACTATTAAACCTACTTGAGTCTGTCAAATCATTTTTTAACTTCAAAATTTTTTACTCAAGCAAAGAATGACTCTTCCAAAGATAGGGATTTCTTTTTTAAATTTTCAATTAAACTTAACAGTTTATCACGCTCCCCCTCTATTAAAACAAACTTATCCATAAGAGTCTTTTCACGTGCCGCAGAATCATCAATTAATTTTTTATCCTCGACGGCACAAACGGGAACCCTAGAGTTTTTTAAGTCCTCCAAATCCTTCTCTAAAACTACGACTCTCTCATCACTCTTCTTTTTGGCAATTCTCAAAGAATCAAAATCAATACACAAATTACGCAAGTTCTCACGACAAATATCACTTTGAGTTTGAAACGCTTGCAAATATTCAATCTTACTTTTAAAGAGAGAATTTTTTTTTCCAAAACTTTAATTCTTTTGCAAAGTTTCAAATTCAAACTTTGTAAATTTTCAGCATGGTCGTGAACTTTTTCAAAAATAGGCTCCTCATTAAATGAACGTTCCATTATAAAAAATGCAATTTTTCACAAAACTGATTTTTCTAAAAAAATCAATATCACACAATTTTGTGGAAAATAGGAATACGCGATAAATTAGCGTAACCTGCTCTAATACCAATTTGAACAGTGCGACTGTGTGATAATTGATTAAATTAAATTCGCAAGTTTCCAATCAATTTTTATTTAATTAGAGCCCCTAAATATGCATCTAAGGTGCGTGTGTCAACCCATAAATAAATAAAGCATGTAACACAAATTTAAGGAAAAATCCCCGCAAGGCAAAACCTTTTATTTCTAGAACTTTGAAATGTTTACAAGACCATTGACTTACATACCAACTTGCATCGCCCACAAGAGTAACGCACGGTGTCTTCGTCAAACCTCCAAAGCAACGGCTAGAAATCTACAGTGGTTCACGCGCAGTTATACCACAAGGACACGCAGTCCTAGACACGCAGTCTAAAATCTTCACAAGGACTCCCTCCACAAAAGCACGCAGCTGTCGGTTGTAGAGCTCTCCCCACAAAGAATGAACAAAGACAAAATATGTTCTCGGGTTCCACAAAACAATTCACATAAAAGTCATTGGGATTTTGTGAATTAAAAACAAAATTTTTGAACCCTTAAATGAGAGAAGAAACCATTCTTCCAAAGATGTTAATGAATATTATGGCAGTATCAAAAGCCAAAAAAAACTCTAAAGTTTGGAAAACTCTTCTCACGTCGAAAACAAAGCTGCCACACACTCTTTTTATAACAAAGTTAAGTCGGTCAAAGAAAGCAGCGTGACAGCCAAAAAGTCATCTCGTTCGAGCGAGAAGCCCATCTCATTTGAACGAGATAGCAATGTCGTTTGAATAACATAAGCAGGTCGTTCAAATGAGATTCCACGCGTTCCTCTAGATAATTTTGATACGAACGCCAGTTTCGTATTTTTCTGATTTTTTATGAATTAGTTGTGATTTTTCTACGGAAAGGTGTCCGAGAACAAAATCTTTAGAAAAATATTTGATAAAAATATCCCAACACTTTAATATGAAATGTAAATGAAACTGTAAAAATTATCTTACCAAATGTCATATTGTTGGGTTTGTATGTTGAAGACCACTTATAATTTGGATTCGTCTTTTGTAGATGAAAACTTCTTCAATTTTTCGACGACTTGTAGCGATATACGACATAATTAGTTGTGACAGACTTATTAAAAATATGTCCTTACAAGCTTGGGTAGTACAGCTAAGTGGGCTAAGTAAAGGACGTTTGGCGTGCATAATAGTTGAGGGTTGAGGAAACTCAAGAGAGTGTACGTGAACCTAACATGTGTAATCAATAACCAATTTGGAACTGTAATAAACTCTCGCTAAATATTTTCAAAATGTTTTGAGTACTAACACTTTCTGTAAAAATATTTTCAAAACCTTTCATGTGTCCAGCCACAGGGACACCAGACTTGATATTCTGTTTCAGGGACATGCAACTGCAAGCGGATGTTTATAGGATATTGATTAAGCGCATCTATTTTTCATTCCTAGTATAGGAATCTATTCCCAATGACAGTTTATAGTTAGGGAATGTTACCCATTCATTTCAGGTTCAGTATTTGGATTATATTTCCTTAGTTGATTGACTGTTTTGGGATTTTTAGTCGATGGTTTATTCGGCAGTTTATTTATTTATTCAATATGATTTAGACTCCATTGTGTTGTATGGTTTATTAGTTTCCACATAGTTTTGTTATCTATTATTGAAAGAAAAAATTTTGACATCGGCTTAATTAACTAATAGGTGATTAGTAATTAATATTGTTTTCGACAGTGATACTAAGAATGAACCAATTTTTAAATCCTATTTTAATTTAATAAATGACTGATCACCCGGTGTTTAATTAGGCGGGGAGTCACACGAAGTTCCCCTAAACATGTTCTCCTCCTTTTTGCTTGAAAAAGATAAAGGGATAGAACAAAAACCTACAATGTTAGTGCATAAAGAATAATCCAATATAGATAACACGAAAATGCTAACATGAGTAAACAACATCCATAGCATAAAAGGAAATGAAAATCATCCATAACAATGATAAATGACAAGGAGAAGCAAGAGATGATTAACATTAATCCAAGATAATATCCAAACAGATTAAACAATATCCAAATCTAAAAGCAGGAAAAGGAAATGGAAATCCAATATCCAATACAAATGAGAGTATAAATAAATAAAATATAAAGCACTCTCATAAGTACACAAAAGAAAATAACTGCCTAGATAGAAATCACTGTGCTGGATCGTCAGGAGTCTCATCACCAAGAGCGGATCCAATGCCCGAAGAACCTGCACCATGTTGCATCTCAGCACGATATAGCTCCTTAACGTGAGGCATTATGAGAGAGTCCATATGTGCCTGAGCCTCCTCTCGAGGGGCCTGGGCCTCCTCTACTAGCTGCCTATCCATTTCCATGGAGGCAAAGAAAACCTGCACCATATCGCGATCCTGACGGTTCTCTTCCTCGCTCAACATGCAAGCGCATCAACCTAAGCTCCTCCAACTCTGAAGTTGGAGGAAGACGAGAGGTAAATGATTGGAACTGAGATGGAGTAGATGAGGTGGCAGACTAGGATGACTTAGGGTGAGATGGAGTGGGCTGAGGTGTATCCTTAGGAAGATGACCATGGGACAGACTGATGAATGAACTATCAATGAACTTATAACGGGTCACGGGTATATCCGAAGGAAGAAGGGGCAACCAACATCCAAACAGTGACGAGTGACTAGAAGGAAGTGTCAGTTGAGTAGACGTAGAAGGTGACATATGAACGGCTCTAATAACTCCATAAATAAAGTCAAAAAGATCAATAGAATTTCCAATGCTGATAGCATACATCAGATTCACATGATCTGATGAAATTTGAGTATGGTTTGCATGTGGTAGGATGCATGCACAAACTATCCAGTTAGGGATTATAAAATCAGACTTGAGATTTCAATGATATAAAATGGTAGAACCCTGTTGGATCACCTGAAAAATAGTCTCTCGAATAATATTAGATTCAGGCTTAGCATCTTTAGGCCAAGGGAAGGTAAGGTTGAAGACTTGGGGTAAATCGGTAAGACGGGCAATTGAGTCGACGATGATAACAACCTCCTGACCACGTACCTTTAAGACTAAGCCTCTTTCCGTTACGAGTATAGATTAAAAGAACTCTCTAATAAGGTCGAGATAGATAGGGTCGCAAAGATTGAACATAGGATCCCAACCATAGGTGACAAGCCAAGTGAAAACTATGGTTCCGAAAAGAGAAACTGGGTTTATAATCTTTTCCATAACGATATACCCAGTGGGGAACCCTAGAGTGTGGAAGCGTGTGTGATTTGCATGCGTACCCCAATGTAGACAAAGATTTGGAATGGCAACGTCTTCATCCGAAAAACGTTCCTCGTCCGATGGAGCAGCACGCCGAGGTTGTGGAAGTCTAACCATGAGAAAAATAAAAGAAATGACTACAACCTACCCAAATACAACCAACCAATCCGCCATAACACCAAAAACCAACAACAACAAAAAATCCCATTCTCCATCAAAATATCACAAATGAGTGTATAAAACTAAAAAAATGAAATTTCATATTTTTTACAACAAAAATTTACGATAAAAATAATGTCAAAGATTCACGAGGTGTCATTTAACCGGGGCAAACAAGAACTTTTTATGGAAAAAAAACTTGTATCAAAAAGTATATATAATATAGACATAGCCCCAAAAAAATGTTGAGTTTATATGAAACGGGTCAATCATGATAAATAAACACCATCAAAGTGTTGCGTGTTAAAAAAATTACCCAAAACATATTAGAAAATGGATGAAAAATAATACCTTAAAAATGAAGCTTTAGAAACCCAAAACAAATCTAGGAGATATGAAATATGGCTTTAGGATATGAAGAATTTTATATAGATGAATATGAAGATGAGGGGTTAAGAATATGGAGAGAGTGGAAGATATGGAGTGGAGTGTTTGAGAGATATAAGGGAAAGAAACCGTTTTAGAGTAAGAGAGAAAGTGGTAAGAATTAAAATGAAATGGCTAAATTCTTTTTACCCAACCGACCTGTTAAAACCACGATCGTTCGAACGATTTTGGGAATCTAGTTCAAATTTGAACGATTAATCGAACGAGATTTCAGACATGATTTGGAAGAGCGTCAATAGAATCTCGTTTGAACGAGAATTCGAACAAGCTTTCAGACATTTCAAAAGAAAATAAAAAGAAAAAAATTGAAAAATAAAGATTATAAAGGCCCAACAAGGTTAAAAACTGAGAAAATTTTGATTTTCAATTGTCAAGTAGTGGAGAAATAATCGAAGCGTGGAAATGGGATGAATGGGTGTGAATAAGACGAGTGAGAGCATCTCATAAGACAACGTACAAGTTCAAGATGCCAAACAATATATGTAAAGCGACATAGATATCCTCACATATGTAAAGCGACGTAGATATCCTCAAGATTCCGTAAAATGGTGTGTGCATGAAAGGCAATGATATGAGGCAATCATATATGAATATATCATAAACAAGCATCAAAGCATCATATCAACGCATGAAGAACACAAGTGAGACGAAGTTTGAACTAATAACTCATCGAAAGCCACATGAACACAGAATGATGTAGTGATCCGGCAATCTCACACACATAACCTATATGGACAAAAGTTTTTATAAAAGCCTTTATACACAAAAGAAATTAAATTTTTTTGGCATTTTTGAAAATATATGTACAAAAATATAATCTAGTTCATATGTAAAAATATAGACATGAGGCACAACCTAAACTAGATATACGACTTCAAACTTAATCAATGGAGAAAACCCCAATGGATTTCCTAATATTCTCTAATCTAAGGACAATGGAAGTTTGGTAAAGATGTCGGTCAATTGACGATCGGTGCCTACAAAGCTCTAGGAAACGACTTTCTCTTCAACTAACTCTCGGATAAAGTGCTCACGAATCCTAATATGCTTTGTTTTAAAATTTAACGAGATTTTGGGAAATATAGACTGCAATCATATTATCAAGATATATAGTCATTGTGCCTTGTGAAATATTGTAATCCTCTAACATTTGCTTCATCTAAATGAGTTGAGTGCAAAAACTCCCAGCGCCTATGTATTCGGCCTCCCCCGTGGACAAAGAAATAGAATTTTATTTCTTGTTCATTCATAAGACAATTGCACTACCAAAATTGAAACATCCGCCTGAGGTTCTCTTATAACCATCAACCTTTCCTGCCCAATCGGCATATGAATACACCGATTAGACAATCAATAGTGTCGAAAGAGTACCAATTTCCAAATTATAGGGTCCCACTAACATATTTTATAATACGCTTAATGGCAAGTAAATGGGACTCATGTGTGTCACACCCCGCCTAATTCTGACGTCGGCCGCCACCAAAACTAAGTCGGGCATGAACTAAATATATACCATTCTTAGCATGAGACAGATATGAGACATAAATAAATCAGTCCATAAGATAAACAATTGAGTCAAACTCAAATGAACACAAATAACTAAGCGATAAAAGATCCATCACATGCTAACTCCAAAAATCCAATCTCCAATAATGATTAAATAAAATCTGAATAATCCCAACAGAAATCCTCTAAAAAACTTTGGAACCGAATGGCCCAATAAAACTCCAATGAAGTCTCATAATACGACGGGAAAAGAAAGTCTAACTAAACTATTCCATAAAGTAAATAACTCTAGTTGCATCTCTAATGATAACTCCGATAAACTTATACAGCTTCTCCAAATTAAATCCTAAAAAAGATTAGTCAACGGATGGGTCAGAGCCAAAGCCCCGAGTAAGAATACATACTACTCCCCTCAAATAGGATCCTTGAATCCAGACATTAGCATTATACGCAATAAATATCACAATAGAATATTTTAAATTAAACGGGATAATTAAACGCGATAAATATAAATTACTAACTACCCGTAGGGATCCCCATTTAAAAAGGCACACGAATATGATTTTAAATTCCCAAGTCCCACGATGTTAATTTAATTAAATTAACCAATTTTTATTATTGTTCTCACTTTTTATTAAAGTATCACACTTCCCCTTGTCAATCATCCTCTCCCCCGTTTAAACTGTCGGCCGCGACACATGACAAGGTTACCCTTGTCAATCGCCCTTTGACCCGTTTAACTGTCGGCCCCGATACATGACAAGGTTCCACACACGACACGACATAAATCGCCCTCTGGCCCGTTTAAACTGTCGTCGCCGACACATTATGTGGCCACAAATTTCAATACCCGTTTTTATCTTAGGCATTAATTCTTAATTTCTCAATTTATAATCACCCCACCTTTTTAATCGACGTGAGATCCTCAAAATACTCCTTAGTCCCATACCTAAGGGTCCCCAAGTTATCAATACGTCCTATCCTATGTATAGGAGGATTTTCTAACATAAATCTTAACTTAATCTCGTACTTAGACTACCGTAATGACGATAAAGTAATAAAAATCAGCCCACCCTCAAGATGATAAAAACGCAATAATCTACCCTCACTAGTCCCATACCTAGAAGGCGTAAATCATGAAAGGTCTACCCGCTAGTCCCATACCTAGAAGGCATTCTAAAATATAGGGAGAGCAATAATACCCAACAACCCGTCGTCACAAAGGCAACATCATAATACCAACAAGTCACACAAACAAGCATAATTAATCAATATATAAAACTACGCATGATAGTCCAATTCAATTAAATCTTTAATTTAATTATCACCTCGCCAACAATACCCAATTAATCTCATTTAATTATTTTAAATTAAATATACCAAGTTTTCATCATATATTCATCAAAACCAAATTTTATTATCTCTACATGTATTACATGAGTTGTACGCACCCATAAATCATTTATTTTAAAGCTAGGGTTTTTCTACATGCAACCTACACCAATAAAACCCAAAATCACTCATGAATCCTACGTACCCAAAGGGTTATGAATATTATTCAGATTAAAAGATTTTATAAAAACAGCCCCATAATTAGTATCCACTTTTTCTAATTATATTACTAATTATTTTTAAGAAAACATGTAATTAAGTGTTAAGGCGACACTTAAAACGCATAATACTAAAGGAAAAGAATAGAGTATTCATGCCTATAAAGATCGTGTTGAAAATCTGATTAGAAATCTGGATTCCTCTCAAAAAATTAGCAAAAGAGTGTTCTTAAACGATCTTGAATAAACCCCAATTAAGCCTTCAAAAACTTGTGCCAAAACTTGTGACAAAAACTTGATTTTGTTGAAGGTTGATGATTATGAGTGAGAGGAAAAATATTTGGAAGTGTTCTCTGGTGAAAAACTGGAGAAAAAGTGATTATGAGAAGTCCCCCTTACGGATTAACAAGGTTATATAGTGATTAGGACTCCTAATCCTACACAAACTATAAAAACAGCTTACAGCGCACGTTTTCTGGGAGGATCGATCGATCTACCCCCAGGGGTCGATCGATCGATCACCCCAAAAAAACTGACAGTTTACCTAAAAAATGCCTATAAAGCAAAATATTATAAAATCAATATAAAATCCGTTTTAACTCCGATTTTAATTCCGCTTGAAGTTTTATTCTTCTAAAATCATAACCAACATATTTAGCCAATAAAAATTATTAAATTCAAAAATTTATTTTTCTCGAAAATTCCAATTAATTTAATAAAAATTTAGTTAATAAAAACACGGGGTGTTACATTGTGTGGCGTCTTGATAGCAGGCACAAACTCCTACACTAAAGGAAATATCCAGATAACCAGCGGTTAAGTAGAGTAAACTACCTATCATACTCCTAAAAAGAGTGTGCTCTACATCCTTTCCTTCCGTGTCCTTACTAAGCTTAACGAATGAACTCATGGGAGTACGTCCATACTTAGCGGAGTCTAAATTAAATTTCTTCACAAGATCTTTTGCATACTTAGGTTGGGACAAAAATATCCTGATATCGAGTTGACGCACTTGAAGACCTAGGGACCATACTCATCTTAAACTCACTTTGCATTTCTTTCGCAAAGAGTTGAGGGTGTTTATCACATGTGGATCCGATAACTATGTCGTCGATATACACTTAGGAAACTAAAATAAAACTCTCATCTCAATGAACAAACAACTTCATATCTACTCCTCCTCTCAAGAAGCTACGAGTAAGGAGATAGGAAGTAAACCTCTAATACCAAGCATAGGGTGCTTGCTTTTGAACCATATAGGGCTTTCTTCTAGTAAAAGAAGTGATTTGGGTACTTAGTGTCTTCAAACCCTTTCGATTATTCCACACAGACTTCCTCCTGAAGAATTCCATTTAGGAAGTCCCTCTTGACATCCATTTGATATATCCTGAATTTAAGATGACATGTTATGTCTAGTAAAAGGAGAATGGACTCTAACCTAGTAATAGGAGCAAAAGTCTCATCAAAATCAACACCCTCTATTTGGGTATATCCTTGGGCAACTAACCGAGATTTATTATGAACAATTTCACCATTTTCATCCATTTTATTTTTGAAAATACAATCGGTACCAATGACGTTAGTATCACTAAATCGGGAAACTAACTCCCAAACATCATTCTTTTGAAATTGAAGCAACTCTTCTTGCATGACATTTATCCAACATTCATCTTTTAATGATCATTTGACATTCTATTGTTATATTTTAGAGGTATAACACAAATAAGTAACCTCATTTTCAAGTTGCTCCCTAGTCTTGACACCTAATTCAGGATTCTCAATAATTTTGGAGGGGTCATGACTTTTATGAACCCAATGGGCTGGATCCTTTTCTCAAGCGGGGGGTCCACCAAATCATTTTGAGACTCACTATAATCAACATCGTGGGGCGCATCACTCTCATGTGAGGAATCATCCTCAACATGAACAAGCGTGGATGGAGCATCATATTTTATTATAATATTTATTGATTTCATAATTTTAGAGCTAGCAGAAATGTAAACCTTATAAGCTCTACTATTTAGTGAATACCTTAGAAATATACCTTCATCATTCCTCGAGTTGAATTTTCCTAAAATCTCTCTATCCCTAAGGATGTAACAAGGGCCCCTAAAGACTTGAAAAGAGGCTAGGTTGCTCGTCCACAATCATAAGGAGTTTTATTAGTATAAGGACGCAAGTGTACCATATTCATCGTGTGGCATGCGTTGTTTATCGCTTCCGCCCAAAACTTATGGGTAACTTTCCTACCTAAAAGCATCGACATTTCCATTACTTGAATTGTTCCATTCTTTCTCTCTCCTATACCATTTTGTTGAGGTGTTTGAACGGCTGAAAATTCATGTTTAATTCCAACTTCATCACAAAAATCATTCCCAACGGATTCCTTAAATTCAATACCATTATCACTTCTAAACGGGTTAATGATGACACCATGTCGATTTTAAAGGACATGGCATTTAAGCTTTAGAAACTCAGTTGCATCGGACTTTTCCCTAAGAAATACAACTATTGAATATCTTGAAAAGTCATCTACCATCACTAGGATATATCTCTTTCCTCATATACTCTCAGTGCGAGTGGAACCCATAAGGTCCATGTGAATCAGTTCTATGACACGAGAGGTGGTTATAAAGTTCAAATTCTTATGAGGACTCTTAATTTTTTCCAAGTTGACAAGGGCCACAAACTGGGGAGCGTGGTTTTCCTTAGGATGGCAAGCCTCGAGCTAGGTCTCTCTTCACTAGACGATCAAGATCTCTAAAATTTACATGATCTAGACGTTGATACCAAATGTCAGCAGGGAAAACCTTGGCACTATTGCAAGTGAATGAAGACTTTGGAATGATCCCATAACAATTTTCACTAGTCCTCACACCTTATAGAATAGTCTCACCAGATTTATCATAAATTGCGCACTCCGTCTGGGTAAACTTAACTACTAGGTTTTCATCGCATAACTGTCTAATGCTTATCAAATGAGCTTTTAGTCCATCAACATAAAGAGCATTTTTTAGTTTTAGGAAGCCATAAACTTCAATGGTGCCCCTACCCATAATTCTATATTTACTCCCACTGCCAAAGGTGACTTTACCATCTTTGTGATCTTCAAGAGAGGTAAAAAGGGATTTATCACCTATCATATGTCTGAAGAAACTACTATCAAAATACCATTGAGAGGTATTTTGAGCCTTAAGAGTAACATGAACAACAAAAGCCTTCTTGGTCTTATCTTTTCCAAACCAAGCTTGAGTTATGTTCTTCCCTTTGTTAATTCTAGTCTTTTAGTTGGAATCATTTTCTTGGGCTATTGAAAACCTTAGAAACTCTTCTATTAAACCTTTGGATGTATTGACTAGATACTCAACTTGGTTTTTAAGGCTATCTAAGGAGCTATAGTGTGGCCCAAGAGTAATAGGATAAGAATTCTTCCTACGCTTATAACAAAAATTTATAAGATGACCCCTTTTGTGGCAAAAAGTACATATATGGTTGATTTGGAGTCAATTTCATAGGTTGCTTGGATAGATTTCACTTAAGTGGGTTATGTTTAGGAGGGTTTGTTTTGGTAACAAACTTAGCTAAAGGTTCGAAATTAACATTGGATGACTCACCATCTTCATATCTAATATCCTTTCTCTCTTGATATCCTTTCTCCTTATAACCTAAACTGGACCGAGAAATAACTTCCCCATTCTCCTGGAATTATCCTCAAATGTGAGTTTGACTTACCGAGAGGCCTCAAGATCTTTCTCAAGTTTGACAATTTTTTCTTCAAGTGTTTTTTGAATATCCATGAATTCATGAAGATCTTTGGTAACACGAGATAGAAAGTCAGTCAACTCACATTTTTCTTTACCCACCAAAATAAGCTTATCATAGAGAGAAATCTTTATCGCCCTGAGTTGACTGACTAAAGATTCCTTCTCCTTCAGGCTTTTCAATTCCTTTTCTAACGTCAACACCTTAAAAGTTAGCCTTTTGTTAATCTTTTGAATTCATATAGACTCAGTGTACAACTCAAAATAGGTGGACTGCAATTCACTTTCATCAACATCACTCTCTTCCTTTATCATCGCTACCTTGTGAGTGAGTGAGTGAGTGAGTGAGTGAGTGAGTGAGTGGATACAACCTCAAGTTCATGCTTGAAAATGTCAACGCTAGGATGTGACTCACTTGAAGCGCTAGCATGACTCTCCATAAAAGTGGTGAAGTTATTTCCAAAAGGAACGGAATCATCGGAGTCCTCAGACTCATTATCACTATTGATAAGAGTTGCATTATAAACGAATTTATCCTTACTTTGTCGCTTAAGATTAGTGGGCCACTCATACTCTCTATGACCTCGTCCCTCACACTCAAAACGTCTCTCTGAATCATCCTTTTTAAAATTATCTCTTTTACAATTTTCATTTTTAAACTTCTTTTACTCTTGATTATTAAACTTCAACTTGCTTTGTTTTCATTTTTCTCAAATTTAGGTTTTTCAAATTTTGAAATTTTCTTTTTATACTTGAGAAAAAAATTAATCTTTTTAGAAAATAAGGTCATATCATCAAGATCCATATCGGACTCTTCAAATTCATACACTTCTTCCTTTTTAACTTTTAGATCAACTCCCTTATCTTTCTTTTTGTTATCTTTAGAAAACATATCTAATTCATATGTATGGAGATGACCTACAAGCTCTTCAAGTTTTAGTGAATCTAACACTCCTAAAGAATTGAAAACTGTGACTTTCTGGATGAAAGGACTACGGAGAGATCTAAGAATCTTCTTGACTACACGAGTTTCAGGGATCTTATCACCTAGGTTGAAACATGAGTTGACAATATCGAAAATATGTGCATAAACTCCTCGAATGTTTCACTATCTTTCATGGTGATCATGTCAAATTTAGTGGTTAAATTTTGAAGTTTAGATGCCTTAACCGCACTCGTTCCCTCATGAGTAACTTGAATAATGTCCCATGCCTCCTTTGAAGTTTCACAAGTCATGATACGACGAAAATCCTCGGGACTAACGTCACTAAACAAAGAATTTGAACCTTTACAATTAAAGTTACATAATTTTAACTCATCCTCACTCCATTGTTATATAGTTTTAAAAATAGTTTCTTCTTCAACAACAATAGTAAGAGGGGACCACCCTTTTTCAACAACAATCCAATCACGTTCCTCAATTGATTTTAACACAGATCTCATAAGTGCTTTCCAATAGGCATAATTAGTTCCATCAAACACAGGGGGTCTATTTGACGAAAGAATAACTATCCATATAACCTCCAGGATTCATCTAAATAACTTTTAGAAACTTGCTCTGATACCGATTTGAAGTTGCAGTGTTATATGGATTCAGTTCAATTAGTGAAATACATTCCGATGAACAAATTAACAACACAAGATACAAATTATAATTAGGCCAGTAGGTTGATACTTTCCAAATTTTAGTCTTGGTTACTAAATCCTATCACTACACCAAATCCTGCGAATGGTCACGCTCAGTGGGTCACGGCCCAAGTCCGCGACCAGCTGGTCGCGGACTTGGGCCGTGACCCACTCAATATTTGGCGTGACCATATTTATTATCACACTAAATTATCTATGTTCTAGAAGTGGTCACGGCCCAAGTCCGCGACCACTGTGGTCGCGGACTTGGGCCGTGACCAGGTCGTGACCATCTTGGCGCCAAACTCGCGCCAAAATTCCCTCCAACCTTGGTCGCGGATGGGTCACGGCCCAAGTCCGTGACCCATGGCATGACAAAGAAGAAAGTACACACATTGAGGGTCACGGCTTAGGGTCGTGACCATTTATGGGTGTGGGTCACGGCTATGGGCCGTGACCATCCCTCATTCAAGCACTAGTGTTGATAAAAAGGGTCGCGCATCACAGATTGAGGGTCACGGCAATGGGTCGTGACCATTTCTTAGTATGGGTCACGGCTATGGGCCGTGACCAATAGGCAGTACACATCCCACTTAGCTTCATTAATGGGTCGCGGTGGGTGGGTCACGGCTCTAGGCCGTGACCACTGTTAATCCTAAAACAACATCAAGCGCCTCATATTTTCATTTCCCCGCTCATATCTTTTTTTTTCTTCCCCAAACGTTGGTACTAGGTCGGGATTATCTATGGAGAAGTTGCGATGTTGCGTATGGAGTAAGAAACGGTGGGTAGCAGGTGCGGTGGGTTGAAGGTGCGAGGTTTCTTCCCCAAACGCTGGTAGCGTTCATGGAGATTTCTTCCCCAATCTGTATGGAGGTTTAATGCTATGGAGGTTTCTTCCCAAATCTGCATATGTGTATATATAATATATCCATTTATGTGTGTGTGTGTGTGTTTGTTATATGTTTCAAGAACAAGTATTTTTGTCCATGAAGTAGGGTCAAAAGGGTTGTTATCTATGACAGACGATGAAGAATTGGAGTCGCTTTTAACACCACCCGCGGGTATAGGCTTGACTGATCTCAACATGTTCAGATGGTTATTTAGAGGCTCTGTTGGGGAAAGTGCTTGGAAAAAGAAGATTGATCTAACTGTTGGGAAAAATGTAGGGAAGGGGGTAGTGCTGCGGTGAGGCTGAGATCCAACGATGGCGGTGGAGGTTCAATATTCTATTAATTTTATTTTCCCCTTACTTTAACCCTTATAGTAGAGTTAAGAAAATCAGGTCCTGAATTTTTATTTAAAGGTTGGATGAGGTTCAATATGGAAAGGGAGGATTTACCCCTTTTACCTTTTTTTTAATACAGTGTATTTTAGTCCGAATATGAGCTCAATTAGTAATCATATAAAAATTTATCCAACTTGTTTTGGAGAAAATAAATAAATAAATGTTACTCTCATTATCATATACCATTTTCTTCTGAAATAATTTTGGTTTTGAATCTCAATTACCATGTTGATATATAATTTGTTGTTAACCATGATTCTTCTTATGGACTTGTCGAGTAAATAGTGTCTCGCCTAATTTTATATTCATCTCCATAATAACTGAAAATTAACATTTTTGATATTTCTGATTTTGTAGAAATTGTGAAAATGAAGAAAACCGTGTTCACCTCTTCTTCGGAGATCAAAGGAATATATTGACCAAGCCTTTCTTAGATGTTTGCAAGCTAACATTGCCTATTCTAGGTGCAGTGGGTAGCATTCGTGGGTAGCAGGTGCGATGGAGGAAAATGAGAAAAAAAAAACGAGGTGCGATGTTCATATATAAGCCTTATTCAGCAATCAAGCCCCTACAATTATTGATGAGTTTGTATTTACCCCTTTTTTGTAATGTTTTTACTAGATTTTGATAATTTTGGGGGTTTTCTCTTTGCCTTGAGGCATCTTTAATCATTTTTTGTATCTAGATTATTGGAGTATTTTTTTTGTGTTTGGAATGTGTATTTTTCTTCTAATTAGTTATATTTTGTAGGTATACACCCTTAGTGTCCTCTCGCTCAAACAGTTTGATTTGGCTTTCTCCGTATTTGAGAGGTATCGAATTTTTTATTTTTTTGTATCCGAGTTTGGGTTCTAATCTACAATCATTTGTTTCTCGTTGGCATCACTGTCAACATTGATATTTCATTTATTATTTATTCAGAATGTATGAATTTTACATTTGGTGTAAAAAATGGTTTGATCTTTTAGTCTTGCTAACTTTATTCAGTTCATTCACTATTTTTCGGTTCATGGTTTGCTTTTTGGCAAAAATAATATAATTTATTCAATTCATTCACTATTTTTCAGCTCAAACAATTTATGTTGTTTTTGTTCATTTAGTTTCAATGGCTCATTACTCTAGAAAGGATTTAAGTGTATAAGAGTTATATTGGCTCAATGATTCAAGTGCATACGAGTTATATTGGTCGTTCGGGGGCTGTTTCCAGTTATAGTTTCATAACACATTGTTTACGTATTGCAGATCTAACCAATTGGATACCAGTTCTTCATTACATACCAGTTCTTCATTACACACCAGGTACTCTGTACATTAACTAAAGTAGTTATATAATTGATATGCATTATCTATTAAATCTATTAGATGATAGAAGGAGTACGGGATAGTTATTGGTTTTGTTTGGTTTGGCTGTTGGATAATTATTGGTTGTTGGAATGTTGTTGGATAGTATTTTAGAAGGAGTATGGAATAATTAGAAGGAGTACGGGATAATTATTGGTTTCACTGTTGGATAATATGTTGAAAATATTTTAAACTCCCGGTTTCAAAATACGATGATAGGATAACTTGCAAATGTCGAGACTTAAACTTAAAAACATGGCACCAACACCTCACACGGGACCAATGAAACTCGTACGAACTAACCGCGAGATCACGGGACCCCCGGTTTGAGAATACGATGATAATTAAAAAATATTAGGACTTAAGATTAAAAACAAGGCCTTAGAGAGCAAAAGCACGAAACGACCCTCGTACGGACCCGTGAGAGGCACCAACACCTCTCACGGGACCAATGTAACATGTAGGAATAGACTGCGTGATCACGGGACTCCCGATTTGAGAATACGATGATAATTTTACAATATGAGGCCTTAAGCTTAAAAACAAAGCGTTAAAGGGTGAAAACCAGAAACAGAGCCCAAACGGCCCCATGAGAGCCACCAACGCCTCCCACGGGACCAATGTAACTCGTAGGAACTGACCCCGCAGCCGCGGGACTCCCGGTTTGATAATAAGACGATAATTTGCATATTTTTAGACTTAGGCTTAAAAACATGGCGTTAGAGGGTGAGAACTCGAAACAGCCCCCGAACTGCCCCGTGGGTGGCACCAACACCTCCAACGGGACCAATATAACTCTTAGGAACTGACGTCGCAGCCGCGGGACTCCCGGTTTGAGAATACGACAGTAATTTTCATATTTATAGACTTAGGCTTAAAAACATGGCGTTAGAGGATGAGATCTCGAAACTGCCCCCGAACGTCCCCGTGGGTGGCACCAACACCTCCCACGGGACCAATGTAACTCGTAGGAACTGACCCCGCAGCCGCGGGACTCCCGGTTTGAGAATACGGCGGTAATTTGCATATTTATAGACTTAAGGTTAAAAACATGGCGTTAGAGGGTCGGAACTCGAAACTACCCCCAAACGGCCCTGTGGGTGGCACCAACACCTCTCACGGGACCAATGTAACTCTTAGGAACTGACGCAGCAGCCGCGGGACTCCCGGTTTAAGAATACGACGATAATTTTGCATATTTGTATACTTGGGCTTAAAAACATGGCATTAGAGGGTGAGAACTCGAAACAGCCCCCGAACGGCCCCGTGGGTGGCACCAACACCTCCCGCGGGACCAATGTAACTCTTAGGAACTGACCCAGCAGCCACGGGACTACCGGTTTGAGAATACGACGATAATTTTGCATATTTGTAGACTTAGGCTTAAAAACATGGCGTTAGAGGGTGAGAACTCGAAGCAGCCCCCGAACGTCCCCGTGGGTGGCACCAACACCTCCCACGGGACCAATGTAACTCGTAGGAACTGACCCCGCAGCCGCGAGACTCCCGGTTTGAAAATACGGCGGTAATTTACATATTTTTAGACTTAGGCTTAAAAACATGGCATTAGAGGGTGAGAACTCGAAACAGCCCCCGAACAGCCTCGTGGGTGGCACCAACACCTCCCACGGGACCAATGTAACTCGTAGGAACCGACCTCGCAGCCGCGGGACTCCCGATTTGAGAATACGACGATAATTTATATATTTCTAGACTTTGGCTTAAAAACATGGCGTTATTGGGTGAAAACTCGAAATAGCCTCCGAACGGCCCCGTGGGTGGCACCAACACCTCCCACGGGACCAATGTAACTCGTAGGAACTGACCCCGCAGCCGCGGAACTCCCGGTTTGACAATATGGCGGTAATTTGCATATTTATAGACTTAAGGTTAAAAACATGGCGTTAGAGGGTCGGAACTCGAAACTACCCCCGAACGGCCCCGTGGGTGGCACCAACACCTCTCACGGGACCAATGTAACTCTTAGGAACTGACGCAGCAGCCGCGGGACTCCCGGTTTAAGAATACGACGATAATTTTGCATATTTGTATACTTGGGCTTAAAAACATGGCGTTAGAGGGTGAGAACTCGAAACAGCCCCCGAACGGCCCCGTGGGTGGCACCAACACCTCCCGCGGGACCAATGTAACTCTTAGGAACTGACCCAGCAGCAGCGGGACTACCAGTTTGAGAATACGACGATAATTTTGCATATTTGTAGACTTAGGCTTAAAAACATGGCGTTAGAGGGTGAGAACTCGAAGCAGCCCCGAACGTCCCCGTGGGTGGCACCAACACCTCCCACGGGACCAATGTAACTCGTAGGAACTGACCCCGCAGCCGCGAGACTCCCGGTTTGAAAATACGACGGTAATTTACATATTTTTAGACTTAGGCTTAAAAACATGGCATTAGAGGGTGAGAACTCGAAACAGCCCCCGAACAGCCTCGTGGGTGGCACCAACACCTCCCACGGGACCAATGTAACTCGTAGGAACCGACCTCGCAGCCGCGGGACTCCCGATTTGATAATACGACGATAATTTATATATTTCTAGACTTTGGCTCAAAAACATGGCGTTGTTGGGTGAAAACTCGAAATAGCCTCCGAACGGCCCCGTGGGTGGCACCAACACCTCCCACGGGACCAATATAACTCGTAGGAACTGACCCCGCAACCGCGGGACTCCCGTTTTTTGAATACGACGATAATTTGCATATTTTTTAGACTTAGGATTAAAAACATGGCGTTAGTGGGTGATAACTCGAAACAGCCCCCGAACGGCCCCGTGGGTGGCACCAACACCTCCCACGGGACCAATGTAACTCGTAGGAACTGACCCCGCAGCCGTGGGACACCCGGTTTGAGAATACGACGATAATTTGCATATTTTTAGACTTAGGATTAAAAACATGGCGTTAGAGGGTGAAAACTCGAAACATCCCCCGAACGGCCCCATGGGTGGCACCAACACCTCCCACGGGACCAATGTAACTCGTAGGAACTGATCCCGCAGCCGCGGGACTCCCGATTTTTTAATACGACGATAATTTACATATTTTTAGACTTAGGCTTAAAAACATTGCGTTAGTGGGTGAGAACTCGAAACAGCCTCCGAACGGCCTCGTGGATGGCACCAACACCTCTCACGGGACCAATGTAACTCGTACGAACTGACCCCGCAGCCACAGGACTCCCGATTTGAGAATACGACGATAATTTGAATATTTTTAGACTTAGTCTTAAAAACATGGCGTTAGAGGGTGAGAACTCGAAACAGCCCCCGAACGGCCCTGTGTGTGGCACCAACACCTCCCACGGGACCAATGTAACTCGTTGGAATCGACCCCACAGCCGTGGGACTCCCGGTTTTATAATACGACGTTAATTTGCATATTTCTAGACTTAGGCTTAAAAACATGGCGTTAGAGGGTGAAAACTGGAAAAAGCCCCCGAACGGCCCCGTGGGTGGCACCAACACCTCCCACGGGACCAATGTAACTCGTAGGAACTGACCCCGCAGCCGCGGGACTCTCGGTTTGAGAATACGACGATAATTTACATATTTGTAGACTTAGGCTTAAAAACTTGGCGTTAGAGGGTGGGAACTCGAAACAACCCCCGAACGGCCCCGTGGGTGGCACCAACACCTCCTAAGGGACCAATGTAACTCGTAGGAACTGACCCCGCAGCCGCGGGAGTCCCGATTTTAGAATACGACGGTAATTTGCATATTTCTAGACTTAGGCTTAAAAACACGGCGTTAGAGGGTGGGAACTCGAAACTGGCCCCGAACGGCCCCGTGGGTGGCACCAACACCTCCCACGGGACCAATATAACTCTTAGGAACTCACTCCGCAGCCGCGGGACTCCCGGTTTTAGAATACGACGGTAATTAACATATTTTTAGACTTAGGCTTAAAAACATGGCGTTAGGGGGTGAAATCTCGAAAAAGCCCCCTAACGGCCCCGTGGGTGGCACCAACACCTCCCACGGGACCAATGTAACTCGTACGAACTGACCCCGCAGCCGCGGGACTCCCGGTTTGAGAATACGACGATAATTTTCATATTTGTAGACTTAGGCTTAAAAATATGGCGTTAGAGGGTGGGAACTCGAAACAACCAACGAACGCCCCCGTGGGTGGCACCAACACCTCCCACGGGACCAATGTAACTCGTACGAACTGACCCCGCAGCCGCGGGACTCCCGGTTTGAGAATACGACGATAATTTGCATATTTGTAGACTTAGGCTTAAAAATATGGCGTTAGAGGGTGGGAACTCGAAACAACCAACGAACGCCCCCGTGGGTGGTACCAACACCTCCCACAGGACCAATGTAACTCGTAGGAACTGACCCCGCTGCCGCGGCACTCCCGGTTTTAGAATACGACGGTAATTTGCATATTTCTAGACTTAGGCTTGAAAACATGGCGTTAGAGGGTGGGAACTCGAAACAACCCCCGAACGGCCCCGTGGGTGGCACCAACACCTCCCACGGGACCAATGTAACTCGTAGGAACTGACCCCGCAGTCGCGGGACTCCCGATTTTAGAATACGATGATAATTTACATATTTATAGACTTGGTCTTAAAAACATGACGTTAGAGTGTGGGAAATCGAAACTGCCTCCGAACGGCCCCGTGGGTGGCACCAACACCTCCCACGGGACCAATATAACTCTGAGAAACTGACTTCGCAGCCGCGGGACTCCCGGTTTGAGAATACGACGGTAATTTTTATATTTATAGACTTAGGCTTAAAAATATTGCGTTAGAGGGTGAGATCTCGAAACAGGCCCCGACCGTCCCTGTGGGTGGCCCCAACACCTCCCACGGGACCAATGTAACTCGAAGGAACTGACCCCGCAGTCGCGGGACTCCCGATTTGAGAATACGACGATAATTTGCATATTTATAGACTTTGGGTTAAAAACATGGCGTTAGAGGGTGAGAACTCGAAACAGCCCCGAACGGCCCCGTGGGTGGCACCAACACCTCTCACGGGACCAATGTAACTCGTAGGAACTAACCCCACAACCGCGGAACTCCCGGTTTTAGAATACGACGGTAATTTGTATATTTTTAGACTTAGGCTTAAAAACATGGCGTTTGAGGGTGGGAACTCGAAATTGCCTCCGAACGGCCCCGTGGGTGGTACCAACACCTCCCACGGGACCAATGTAACTCGTAGGAACTGACCCCGCAGTCGCGGGACTCCCGATTTTAGAATACGACGATAATTTGCATATTTCTAGACTTAGGCTTAAAAACACGGCGTTAGAGGGGGAAAACTCGAAACAGGCCCCGAACGGCCCAGTGGGTGGCACCAACACCTCCCACGGGACCAATGTAACTCGTAGGAACTGACCCCGCAGCCGCGGGACTCCCAATTTTTTAATACGACGATAATCTGCATATTTTTAGACTTGGGCTTAAAAACTTGGCATTAGAGGGCGAGAACTCGAAACAGCCCCCGAACGGCCTCGTGGATGGCACCAACACCTCCCACGGGACCAATCTAACTCGTAGGAACTGACCCCGCAGCCCCGGGGCTCCCGATTTGAGAATACGACGATAATTTACATATTTTTAGACTTAGGCTTAAAAACATGACGTTAGAGGGTGAGAACTCGAAACAGCCCCCGAACGACCGCGTGGGTGGAACCAACACCTCCCACGGGACCAATGTAACTCGTTGGAACCGACCCCACAGTCGCAGGACTCCCGGTTTTAGAATACGACGGTAATTTGCATATTTCTAGAGTTAGGCTTAAAAACATTGCGTTATCGGGTGAAAACTCGAAACAGCCCCCGAACGGCCCCGTGGGTGGCACAAACACCTCCCACGGGACCAATGTAACTCGTAGGAACTAACCCCGCAGCCGCGGGACTCCCGGTTTTTGAATACGACGATAATTTGTATATTTTTAGACTTAGGCTTAAAACATGGCGTTAGTGGGTGAGAACTCGAAAAAGCCCCCGAACGGCCTCGTGGATGGCACCAACACCTCCCACGGGACCAATGTAACTCGTAGGAACTGACCCCGTAGCCGCGGGACTCCCGATTTGAGAATACGACGATAATTTTCATATTTATAGACTTAGACTTAAAAACATGGCGTTAGAGGGTGAGAACTCGAAACAGCCCCCGAACGGCCCTGTGTGTGGCACCAACACCTCCCACGGGACCAATGTAACTCGTTGGAACCGACCCCACAGCCGCGGGACTTCCGGTTTTAGAATACGACGGCAATTTGCATATTTCTAGACTTAGGTTTAAAAACATGGCGTTAGAGGGTGAAAACTCGAAAAAGACCCCGAACGGCCCCGTGGGTGGCACCAACACCTCCCACGGGACCAATGTTACTCGTAGGAACTGACCCCGCAGCCGCGGGACTCCCGGTTTGATAATACGACGATAATTTGCATATTTGTAGACTTAGGCTTAAAAACATGGCGTTAGAAGGTGGGAACTCGAAACAGCCCCCGAACGGCTCCGTGGGTGGCACCAACACCTCCCACGGGACCAATATAACTCGTAGGAACTGACCCCGCAGCCGCGGGACTCCCGGTTTGAGATTACGGCGGTAATTTGCATATTTATAGACTTAAGGTTAAAAACATGGCGTTAGAGGGTCGGAACTCGAAACTGCCCCCGAACGGCCCCGTGGGTGGCACCAACACCTCCCACGGGACCAATGTAACTCGTAGGAACTGACCCCGCAGTCGCGGGACTCCTGGTTTTAGAATACGACGATAATTTGCATATTTCTGGTGTTTGGCTTAAAAACATGGTGTTTGAGGGTGAGAACTCGAAACAGACCCCGAACGGCCCTGTGTGTGGCACCAACACCTCCCACGGGACCAATGTAACTCGTTAGAACCGACCCCACAGCCGCGGGACTCCCGGTTTTATAATACGACGGTAATTTGCATATTTCTAGACTTAGGCTTAAAAACATGGCGTTAGAGGGTGAAAACTCGAAAAAGCCACCGAACGGACCCGTGATTGGCACCAACAACTCCCACGGGACCAATGTAACTCGTAGGAACTGACCCCACATCCGCGGGACTCCCGGTTTGAGAATACGACGATAATTTGCATATTTGTAGGCTTAAAAACATGGCGTTAGAGGGTGGAAACTCGAAACAGCCCCCGAACGCCCCGTGAGTGGCACCAACACCTCCCTCGGGACCAATGTAACTCGTAGAAAGTGACCCCGCAGTCGCGGGACTCCCGGTTTTAGAATACGACGGTAATTTGCATATTTCTAGACTTAGGCTTAAAAACATGGCGTTATAGGGTGGGAACTCGAAGCTGCCCCCGAACGGCCCCGTTGGTAGCCCCAACACCTCCCACGGGACCAATGTAACTCGTAGGAACTGACCCAACATCCGCGGGACTCCTGGTTTTAGAATACGACGATAATTTGCATATGTCTAGACTTAGTCTTAAAAACATGGCGTTAGAGGGTGGGAACTCGAAACTGCCCCCAACGGCCCCGTGGGTGGCACCAACACCTCCCACGGGACCAATATAACTCTTAGGAACTGACTCCGCATCCGCGGGACTCCCGGTTTGAGAATACGACGATAATTTGCATATTTATAGACTTAGGCTTAAAAACATTGCGTTAGAGGGTGAGATTTCGAAACAGCCCCCGAACGTCCTCGTGGGTGGCACCAACACCTCCCACGGGACAAATGTAACTCGTAGGAACGGACCACGCAGCCGCGGGACTCCCGGTTTGAGAATACGGCGGTAATTTGCATATTTATAAACTTAGGGTTAAAAACATTGCATTAGAGGGTGAGAACTCGAAACAGCCCCCGAACGGCCCCGTGGGTGGCACCAACACCTCCCCCGGGACCAATGTAACTCGTAGGAACTGACCCCGCAGCCGCGGGACTCCCGGTTTTAGAATACGACGGTAATTCGCATATATCTAGACTTAGGCTTAAAAACATGGCGTTAGAGGGTGGGAACTCGAAACTGCCCCCGAACGGCCCCGTGGGTAGCACCAACACCTCCCACGGGACCAATGTAACTCGTAGGAACTGACCCCACAGTCGTGGGACTCCCGATTTTAGAATACGATGATAATTTGCATATTTCTAGACTTAGGCTAAAAAACATGGTGTTAGAGGGTGAAAACCCGAAACAGCCCCCGAACGTCCCCGTGGAAGGCGCTAACACCTCCAACGGGACCAATGTAACTTGTAGGAACTGACCACGCAGCCGCGGGACTCTCGGTTTTAGAATACGGCGGTAAATTGCATATTTCTAGAGTTAGGCTTAAAAACATGGCGTTAGGGGGAGAAAACCCGAAACAGCGCCCGAACGGCTTCGGGGGTGGTACCAACACCTCCCACGGGACCAATGTAACTCGTAGGAACTGATCCCGCTGCCGAGGGACTCCCGGTTTGAAAACTCGACTGTAATTTGCATATTTATAGACTTAGGCTTAAAAACATGGCGTTAGAGGGTGAGAACACGAAACAGCCCCCAAAAGCCTCGTGGGTGGCACCAACACCTCCCACGGGACCAATGTAACTCGTAAGAACTGACCCCGCACTCGCGGGACTCCCGATTTGAGAATACGATGATAATTTGCATATTTCTAGACTTAGCCTTAAAAACATGGCGTTATCGGGTGAAAACTCGAAACAGCCCCCGAACAGCCCCGTGGGTGGCACCAACACCTCCCACGGGACCAATGTGACTTGTAGGAACTGACACCGCAGCCGCAGAACTCCCGCTTTTTGAATACGACGATAATTTGCATATTTTTAGACTTAGGCTTAAAAACATGGCGTTAGTGGGTGAGAACTCGAAATAGCCCCCGAACGGTTCCGTGGGTGGCACCAACACCTCCCACGGGACCAATGTAACTCGTAGAAACTGACCTCGCAGCCGCGGGACTCCCAGTTTTAGAATACAACGGTAATTTACATATTTTTAGACTTAGGCTTAAAAACATGGCGTTAGAGGGTGAAAACTCGAAAAAGCCATCGAACGGCCCCGTGGTTGGCACCAACAACTCCCACGGGACCAATGTAACTCGTAGGAACTGACCCCGCATCCGCGGGTCTCCCGGTTTGAGAATACGACGATAATTTGCATATTTGTAGACTTAGGATTAAAAACGTGGCGTTAGAGGCTGGGAACTCGAAAAGCCCCCGAATGGCCCCGTGGGTGGTACCAACACCTCCCTCGGGACCAATGTAACTCGTAGAAACTGACCCCGCAGCCGCGGGACTCCCGGTTTTAGAATACGAAGGTAATTTGCATATTTCTAGACTTACGCTTAAAAACATGGCGTTATAGGGTGGGAACTCGAAGCTGCCCCCGAACGGCCCCGTTGGTAGCCCCAACACCTCCCACGGGACCAATATAACTCGTAGGAACTGACCCCGCAGCCGTCGGACTCTTGGTTTTAGAATACGATGATAATTTTCATATTTATAGACTTATGCTTAAAAATATGGCGTTAGAGGGTGGGAACTCGAAACTACCTCCAACTACCCCGTCGGTGGCACCAACACCTCCCACGGGACCAATATAAATCTTAGGAACTGACTCCGCAGCCGCGGGACTCCCAGTTTGAGAATACGACGATAATTTGCATATTTATAGACTTAGGCTTAAAAATATTGCATTAGACGGTGAGATTTCGAAACAGCCCCCGAACGTTCCCGTGGGTGGCACCAACACCTCCCACGGGACCAATGTAACTCGTAGGAACTGACCACGCAGCCGCGGGACTCCCGATTTGAAAATACGGCAGTAATTTGCATACTTATAGACTTAGGGTTAAAAACATGGCATTAGAGGGTGAGAACTCGAAACAGCCCCCGAACGGCCCCGTGGGTGGCACCAACACCTCCCACGGGACCAATGTAACTCGTAGGAACTGACCCCGCAGCCGCGGGACTCCCGATTTTAGAATACGACGGTAATTCGCATATATCTAGAATTAGGCTTAAAAACATGGCGTTAGAGGTTGGGAACTCGAAACTGCCCTCGAACGGCCCCGTGGGTAGTACCAACACCTCCCACGGGACCAATGTAACTCGTAGGAACTGACCCCACAGTCGTGGGACTCCCGGTTTTAGAATACGACAATAATTTATATATTTCTAGACTTAGGCTTAAAAACATGGCGTTAGAGGGTGAAAACCCGAAACAACCCCCGAACGTTCCCGTGGATGTCACCAACACCTCCAACGGGACCAATGTAACTCGTAGGAACTGACCACGCAGCCGCGGGACTCCCGGTTTGAGAATACGGCGATAAATTGCATATTTCTAGAGTTAGGCTTAAAAACATGGCGTTAGGGGGTGAAAACCCAAAACAACACCCGAACGGCTTCGGGGGTGGTACCAACACCTCCCACGGGACCAATGTAACTCGTAGGAACTGACCCCGCAGCCGAGGGACTCCCGGTTTGAAAATTCGACGGTAATTTACATATTTATAGACTTAGGCTTAAAAACATGGCGTTAGAGGGTGAGAACTCGAAACAGCCCCCGAACAGCCTCGTGGGTGGCACCAACACCTCCCACGGGACCAATGTAACTCGTAAGAACTGACCCCGCAGCCGCGGGACTCCCGATTTGAGAATACGACGATAATTTGCATATTTCTAGACTTAGACTTAAAAACATGGTGTTATCGGGTGAAAACTCAAAACAGCCCCCGAACAGCCCCGTGGGTGGCACCAACACCTCCCACGGGACCAATGTGACTCTAGGAACTGACACCACAGCCGTGGAACTCCCGCTTTTTGAATACGACGATAATTTGCGTATTTTTAGACTTAGGCTTAAAAACATGGCGTTAGGGGGTGAGAACTCGAAATAGCCCCCGAACGGCTCCGTGGGTGGCACCAACACCTCCCTCGGGACCAATGTAACTCGTAGAAACTGACCCCGCAGCCGCGGGACTCCCAGTTTTAGAATACAACGGTAATTTACATATTTCTAGACTTAGGCATAAAAACATGGCGTTAGAGGGTGGGAACTCGAAGCTGCCCCCGAACGGACCCGTGGGTGGAACCAACACCTCCCACGGGACCAATGTAGCTCGTAGGAACTGACCCCGCTGTCGCGGGACTCCCGATTTTAGAATATGTTGATAATTTGCATATTTCTAGACTTAGGCTTAAAAACATGGCGTTAGAGGGTGAGAACTCGAAACAGCCCCCGAACGGCCCTGTGTGTGGCACCAACACCTCCCACGGGACCAATGTAACTCGTTAGAATCGACCCCACAGCCGCGGGACTCTCGGTTTTAGAATACGACGGTAATTTGCATATTTCTAGACTTAGGGTTAAAAACATGTCGTTAGAGGGTGAAAACTCAAAAAAGCCACCGAACGGCCCCGTGGTTGGCACCAACAACTCCCACGGGACCAATGTAACTCGTAGGAACTGACCTCGCATCCGCGGAACTCCCGATTTGAGAATACGACGATATTTTGCATATTTGTAGACTTAGGCTTAAAAACATGGCGTTAGAGGGTGGGAACTCGAAACAGCCCCCGAACGGCCCCGTGGGTGGCACCAACACCTCCCTCGGGACCAATGTAACTCGTAGAAACTGACCCGCAGCCGCGGGACTCCCGATTTTAGAATACGACGGTAATTTGCATATTTCTAGACTTATGCTTAAAAACATGGTGTTATAGGGTGGGAACTCGAAGCTGCCCCCGAACGTCCCCGTTGGTAGCCCCAACACCTCCCACGGGACCAATGTAACTCGTAGGAACTGACCCCGCAACCGCGGGACTCTTGGTTTTAGAATACGACGATAATTTGCATATTTCTAGACTTTTGGCTTAAAAACATGGTGTTAGAGGGTGGGAACTCGAAACTGCCCCCAACGCCCCCGTGGGTGGCACCAACACCTCCCGTGGGACAAATATAAATATTAGGAACTGACTCCGCAGCCGTGGAACTTTCGGTTTGAGAATACGACGATAATTTGCATATTTATAGACTTAGGCTAAAAAACATTGCGTTAGACGGTGAGATTTTGAAACAGCCCTCGAACGTCCCCGTGGGTGGCACCAACACCTCCCACGGGACCAATGTAACTCGTAGAACTGACCACGCAGCCGCGGGACTCTCGGTTTGAGAATACGGCGGTAATTTCCATATTTATAGACTTAGGGTTAAAAACATGGCATTAGAGGGTGAGAACTCGAAACAGCCTCCGAACGGCCCCGTGGGTGGCACCAACACCTCCCACGTGACCAATATAACTCGAAGGAACTGACCCCGCAGCCGCGGGACTCCCGATTTTAGAATACGACGGTAATTCGCATATATCTAGACTTAGGCTTAAAAACATGGCGTTAGAGGGTGGGAAATCGAAACTGCCCCCGAACGGCCCCGTGGGTAGCACCAACACCTCCCACGGGACCAATGTAACTCGTAGGAACTGACCCCACAGTCGTGGGACTCCCGGTTTTAGAATACGACGATAATTTGCATATTTCTAGACTTAGGCTTAAAAACATGGCGTTAGAGGGTGAAAACCCGAAACAGCCCCCGAACGTCCCCGTGGATGGCACCAAGACCTCCAACGGGACCAATGTAACTCGTAGGAACTGACCACGCAGTCGCGGGACTCCCGGTTTGAGAATACGGCGATAAATTGCATATTTCTAGAGTTAGGCTTAAAAACATGGCGTTAGGGGGTGAAAACCCGAAACAGCGCCCGAACGGCTTCGGGGGTGGTACCAAAACCTCCCACGGGATCAATGTAACTGGTAGGAACTGACCCCGCAGCAGAGGGACTCCCGGTTTGAAAATTCGACGATAATTTGCATATTTATAGACTTAGGCTTAAAAACATGGCGTTAGAGGGTGAGAACTCGAAACAGCCCCCGAACAGCATCGTGGGTGGCACCAACACCTCCCACGGGACCAATGTAACTCGTAAGAACTGACCCCGCAGCTGCGGGACTCCCGATTTGAGAATACGACGATAATTTGCATATTTCTAGACTTAGCCTTAAAAACATGGCGTTATCGGGTGAAAACTCGAAACAGCCCCCGAACATCCCCGTGGGTGGCACCAGCACCTCCCACGGGACCAATGTGACTCGTAGGAACTGACACCGCAGCCGCGGGACTCCCGCTTTTTGAATACGACGATAATTTGCATATTTTTAGACTTAGGCTTAAAAACATGGCGTTAGTGGGTGACAACTCGAAACAGCTCCCGAACGGCCTCGTGGATGGCACCAACACCTCCCACGGGACCAATGTAACTCATAGGAACTGACCCCGCAGCCGCGGGACTCCCGGTTTGAGAATACGATGATAATTTGCTTATTTTTAGACTTAGCCTAAAAAACATGGCGTTAGAGGGTGAGAATTCGAAATAGCCCCCGAACGGCCCAGTGGGTGGCACCAACACCTCCCACGGGACCAATGTAACTCGTAGGAATCGACCCCGCAGCCACGGGAGTCCTGGTTTTAGAATACGACGGTAATTTACATATTTCTAGACTTAGGCTTAAAAACATGGCGTTAGAAGGTGAAAGCTCGAAACAGCCCCCGAAAAACCCCGTGGGTGGCACCAACACCTCCTTCGGGACCAATGTAACTCGTAGGAACTGACCCCGCAGCCGCGGGACAACCGATTTGAGAATACGAAGATAATTTGCATATTTGTAGACTTAGGCTTAAAAACATGGCGTTAGCGGGTGAGAACTCGAAACAGCCCCCGAACGGCCCCGTGGGTGGCACCAACACCTCCCACGGGACCAATATAACTCTTAGTAACTGACTCCGCAGCCGCAGGTCTCCCGATTTGAGAATACTACGGTAATTTTTAGATTTATAGACTTAGGCTTAAAAACATGGCATTAGAGGGTGAGATCTGGAAACTGCCCCCGAACGTCCCCGTGGGTGGCACCAACACCTCCCACAGGACCAATGTAACTCATAGGAACTGACCCCGTAGCCGCGGGACTCCCGGTTTGAGAATACAACGATAATTTGCATATTTATAGACTTAGTGTTAAAAACATGGCGTTAGAGGGTGAGAACTCGAAACAGCCCCCGAACGGGCCCGTGGGTGGCACCATCACCTTCCACGGGACCAATGTAACTCGTAGGAACTGACCCCGCAGCAGTGGGACTCCCGGTTTTAGAATACGACGGTAATTTGCATATCTCTAGACTTAGGCTTTAAAACATGGCGTTAGAGGGTGGGAACTCGAAACTGCCCCCGAACGGCCCCGTGGGTGGCACCAACACCTCCCACGGGACCAATGTAACTCGTAAGAACTGACCCCTCAGTCGCGGGGCTCCCGATTTTAGAATACGACGATAATTTGCATATTTCTCGACTTAGGCTTAAAAACTTGGCGTTAGTGGGTGGGAACTCGAAATATCACCCGAACGTCCCCGTGGATGGCACCAACACCTCCTACGGGATCAATGTAACTCGTAGGAACTGACCCCGCATTTGCGGGGCTCCCTGTTTGAGAATACGACGATAATTTGCATATCTTTAGACTTAGGCTTAAAAACATGACGATGGAGGGTGAGAACTCGAAAGAGCCTCCGAACGTCCCCGTGGGTGGCACCAACACCTCCCACGGGACCAATGTAACTCGTAGGAACTGACCCCGCAACCGCGGGACTCCCGGTTTGAAAATACGACGGTAATTTGCATATTTATAGACTTAGGGTTAAAAACTTGGCGTTAGAGGACGGGAACTCGAAACAACCTCCGAACGGCCCCGTGGGTAGCACCAACACCTCCCACGGGACCAATGTAACTCGTAGGAACTGACCCCGCAGCCGCGGGACTCTCGATTTGAGAATACGATGATAATTTGCAAATTCTTAGACTTAGGCTTAAAAACATGGCGTTAGAGGGTGGGAACTCGAAACAACCCCCGAACGGCCCCGTGGGTGGCACCAACGCCTCCCACGGGACCAATGTAACTCGTAGGAACTGACCCCGTAGTTGCAGGACTCCCGGTTTTAGAATACGATGATAATTTGCATATTTCTAGACTTAGGCTTAAAAACATGGCGTTAGAGGGTGGGAACTCGAAACTGTCCCGGAACGGCCCCACGGGTGGCACCAACACCTCCCACAGGACCAATATAACTCTTAGGAACTGACTCCACAGCCGCGGGACTCCCGGTTTTAGAATACGACGGTAATTTGCATATTTTTAGACTTATGCTTAAAAACATGGCGTTAGGGGGTGAAATCTCGAAAAAGCCCCCTAACGGCCCCGTGGGTGGCACCAACACCTCCCACGGGACCAATGTAACTCGTAGGAACTGACCCCACAGTCGCGGGACTCCCGGTTTGAGAATACGATGATAATTTGCATATTTGTAGACTTAGGCTTAAAAATATGGCGTTAGAGGGTGGGAACTCGAAACAACCACCGAACGGCCCCGTGGGTGGTACCAACACCTCCCACGGGACCAATGTAACTCGTAGGAACTGACCCCGCAGCCGCGGGACTCCCGGTTTTAGAATACGACGGTAATTTGCATATTTATAGACTTAGGCTTAAAAACATGGCGTTAGAGGGTGGAAACTCGAAACTGCCCCCGAAAGGCCCCGTGGGTGGCACCAACACCTCCCACGGGACCAATGTAACTCGTAGGAACTGACCCCGCTATCGCGGGACTCCCGGTTTTCGAATACGACGATAATTTGCTTATTTCTAGACTTGGGCTTAAAAACATGGCGTTAGAGGGTGGGAACTCGAAACTGCCCCCGAACGGCCCCGTGGGTGGTACTAACACCTCCCACGGGACCAATATAACTCTTAGCAACTGACTTCGCAGCCGCGGGCCACCCGGTTTGAGAATACAACGGTAATTTGTATATTTAGAGACTTAGGCTTAAAAACATGGCGTTAGGGGGTGAAATCTCGAAAAAGCCTCCTAACGGCCCTGTGGTTGGCACCAACACCTCCCACGGGACCAATGTAACTCGTAGGAACTGACCCCACAGTCGCGGGACTCCCGGTTTGAGAATACGACGATAATTTGCATATTTGTAGACTTAGGCTTAAAAATATGGCGTTAGAGGGTGCGAACTCGAAACAACCACCGAACGTCCCCGTGGGTGGTACCAACACCTCCCACGGGACCAATGTAACTCGTAGGAACTGAACCCGCAGCCGCGGGACTCCCGGTTTTAGAATACGACGGTAATTTGCATATTTTTAGACTTAGGCTTTAAAATATGGCGTTAGAGGGTGGGAACTTGAAGCTGCCCCCGAACGGCCCCATGGGTGGCACCAACACCTCCCACGGGACCAATGTAACTCTTAGGAACTGACCCCGCTGTCGCGGGACTCCCGGTTTTAGAATACGACGATAATTTGCATATTTCTAGACTTGGGCTTAAAAACATGGCGTTAGAGGGTGGGAACTCGAAACTGCCCCCGAACGGCCCCGTGGGTGGCACCAACACCTCCCACGGGACCAATATAACTCTTAGGAACTGACTTCGCAGCCGCGGGACTCCCGGTTTGAGAATACGACGATAATTTGTATATTTAGAGAGCTTAAAAACATTGCGTTAGAGGGTGAGATCTCAAAACAACCCCCGATCGTCCCCGTGGGTGGCCCCAACACCTCCCACGGGACCAATGTAACTCGTAGGAACTGACCCCGCAGCCGCAGGACTCCCGATTTGAGAATACGACGATAATTTGCATATTTATAGACTTAGGCATAAAAACATGGCGTTAGAGGGTGGGAACTCGAAACTGGCCCCGAACGGCCCCGTGGGTGACACCAACACCTCCCACAGGACCAATATAACTCTTTGGAACTGAATCCACAGTCGCGGGACTCCCGGTTTTAGAATACGACGGTAATTTGCATATTTGTAGACTTAGGCTTAAAAACATGGCGTTAGAGGGTGGGAACTTGAAACATCCCCAGAACGGCATCGTGGGGGGCACCAACACCTCCCTCGGGACCAATGTAACTCGTAGAAACTGACCCCGCAGCCACGGGACTCCCGGTTTTAGAATACGACGGTAATTTGCATATTTTAGATTTAGGCTTAAAAACATGGCGTTATAGGGTGGGAACTCGAAACTGCCCCCGAACGACCCCGTGGGTAGCCCCAACACCTCCCACGGGACCAATGTAACTCGTAGGAACTGACCCCGCAGCCGCGGGACTCTTGGTTTTAGAATACGACGATAATTTGCATATTTCTAGACTTAGGCTTAAAAATATGGCGTTAGAGGGTGGGAACTCGAAACTGCCCCCAACGTCCCCGTGGGTGGCACCAACACCTCCCACGGGACCAATATAACTCTTAGTAACTGACTCCGCAGACGCGGGTCTCCCGATTTGAGAATACAAAGGTAATTTTCAGATTTATAGACTTAGGCTTAAAAACATGGCGTTATAGGGTGGGAACTCGAAGCTGCCTCCGAACGGCCCCGTTGGTAGCCTCAACATCTCCCACGGGACCAATGTAACTCGTAGGAACTGACCCCGCAGCCGCGAGACTCTTGGTTTTAGAATACGACGATAATTTGCATATTTTTAGACTTAGGCTTAAAAACATGGTGTTACAGGGTGGAAACTAGAAACTGCCCCCAACGGCCCCGTGGGTGGCACCAACACCTCCCACGGGACAAATATAACTCTTAGGAACTGACTTCGCAGCCGTGGGACTTCCGGTTTGAGAATACGACGATAATTTGCATATTTATAGACTTAGGCTTAAAAACATTGCGTTAGAGGGTGAGATTTCGAAACAGCCCCCGAACGTCCCCGTGGGTGGCACCAACACCTCCCACGGGACCAATGTAACTCGTAGGAACTGACCACGCAGCCGCAAGACTCCCGATTTGAGAATACGGCGGTAATTTGCATATTTATAGACTTAGGGTTAAAAACATGGCATTAGAGGGTGAGAACTCGAAACAACCCCCCGAACGGCCTCGTGGGTGGCACCAACACCTCCCACGGGACCAATGTAACTCATAGGCACTGACCCCGCAGCCGCGGGACTCCCGGTTTTAGAATACGACAGTAATTCGCATATATCTAGACTTAGGCTTAAAAACATGGCGTTAGAGGGTGGGAACTCGAAGCAGCCGCCGAACGGCCCCGTGGGTGGCACCAACACCTCCCACGGGACCAATGTAACTCGTAGGAACTGACCCCGCAGTCGCGGGACTCCCGGTTTTAGAATACGACGATAATTTGCATATTGCTAGACTTAGGCTTAAAAACATGGCGTTAGAGGGTGAAAACCCGAAACAGCCCCTGAACGTCCCCGTGGATGGCACCAACACCTCCAACGGGACCAATGTAACTCGTAGGAACTGACCACGCAGCCGCGGGACTCCCGGTTTGAGAATACGGCGGTAAACTGTATATTTCTAGAGTTAGGCTTAAAAACATGGCGTTAGGGGGTGAAAACCCGAAACAGCCGCCGAACGGCTTCGGGGGTAGTACCAACACCTACCACGGGACCAATGTAACTCGTAGGAACTGACCCCGCAGCCGAGGGACTCCCGGTTTGAAAATTCGACGGTAATTTGCATATTCATAGACTTAGGCTTAAAAACATGCCTTTAGAGGGTGAGAACTCGAAACAGCCCCCGAACAACCTCGTGGGTGGCACCAACACCTCCCACGGAACCAATGTAACTCGTAGGAACTGACCCCGCAGCCGCGAGACTCCAGTTTTGAGAATACGACGATAATTTGCATATTTCTAGACTTAGCCTTAAAAACATGGCGTTATCGGGTGAAAACTCGAAACAGCCCCCGAACAGCCCCGTGGGTGGCACCAACACCTCTCACGGTACCAATGTGACTCGTAGGAACTGACACCGCAGCCGCGGGACTCCCGCTTTTTGAATACGACGATAATTTGCATATTTTTAGACTTAGGCTTAAAAACATGGCGTTAGTGGGTGAGAACTCGAAACAGCCCCCGAACGGCCTCATAGATGGCACCAACACCTCCCACGGGACCAATGTAACTCATAGGAACTTACCCCGCAGCCGCGGGACTCCCGGTTTGAGAATACGACGATGATTTGCTTATTTTTAGACTTAGGCTTAAAAACTTGGCGTTAGAGGGTGGGAACTCGAAACAACCCCCGAACGGCCCCGTGGGTGGCACCAACACCTCCCACGGGACCAATGTAACTCGTAGGAACTGACCCCGCAACCGCGGGACTCCCGATTTGAGAATACGACGATAATTTGCATATTTGTAGACTTAGGCTCAAAAACTTGGCGTTTGAGGGTGGGAACTTGAAACAACCCCTGAACGGCCCCGTGGATGGCACCAACACCTCCCACGGTACAAATGTAACTCGTAGGAACTGACCCCGTAGCCGCGGGACTCCCGGTTTTAGAATACGACGGTAATTTGAATATTTCTAGACTTAGGCTTAAAAACATGGCGTTAGAGGGTGGGACCTCGCAGCTGCCCCCGAACGGCCCCGTGGGTGGCACCAACACCTCCCACGGGACCAATGTAACTCGTAGGAACTGACCCCGCAGTAGCAGGACTCCCGGTTTTAAAATACAATGATAATTTGCATATTTCTAGACTTAGGCTTAAAAACATGGCGTTAGAGGGTGGGAACTCGAAACTGGCCCCGAACAGCCCCGTGGGTGGTACCAACACCTCCCACAGGACCAATATAACTCTTAGGAACTGACTTTACAACCGCAGGACTCCCGGTTTTAGAATACGACGGTAATTTCTATATTTTTAGACTTAGGCTTAAAAACATGGCGTTAGGGGGTTAAATCTTGAAAAATCCCCCTAACGACCCCGTGGGTGGCACTAACACCTCCCACGGGTCCAATGTAACTCGTAGGAACTGACCCCACAGCCGCGGGACTCCCGGTTTGAGAATACGATGACAATTTTCATATTTGTAGACTTAGGCTTAAAAATATGGCGTTAGAGGCTGGGAACTCAAAACAACCACCGAACGGTCCCGTGGGTGGTACCAACACCTCCCACGGGACCAATGTAACTCGTAGGAACGGACCCCACAGCCGCGGGACTCCCGGTTTTATAATACGACGGTAATTTGCATATTTCAAGACTTAGGCTTAAAAACATGGCGTTAGAGGGTGCGAACTCGAAGTTGCTCCCGAACGGCCCCGTGGGTGGCACCAACACCACCCACGGGACCAATGTAACTCGTAGTAACTGACCCCGCAGTCGCGGGACTCCCGATTTTAGAATACGACGATAATATGCATATTTCTAGACTTGGGCTTAAAAACATGGCGTTAGAGGGTTGGAACTCGAAACTGCACCCGAACGGCCCCGTGGGTGGCACCAACACCTCCCATGGGACCAATATAACTCTTAGGAACTGACTTCGCAGCCGCGGAACTCCCGGTTTGAGAATACGACAGTAATTTGTATATTTATAGACTTACGCTTAAAAACATTGCGTTAGAGGATGAGATCTCGAAACAGCCCCCGACCGTCCCCGTGGGTGGCCCCAACACCTCCCACGGGACCAATGTAACTCGTAGCAACTAACCCCGCAGCCGCAGGACTCCCGATTTGAGAATACGGCGGTAATTTGCATATTTATAGACTTAGGGTTAAAAACATGGCGTTAGAGGGTGAGAACTCGAAACAGCCCCGAACGGCCCCGGGGGTGGCACCAACACCTCCCACGGGACCAATGTAACAAGTAGGAACGGTCCCCACAGCCGCGGGACTCCCGGTTTTAGAATACGACGGTAGTTTGCATATTTTCGGACTTAGGCTTAAAAACATGGCGTTAGATGGTGGGAACTCGAAACAGCCCCCGAACGGCCCCGTGGGTTGCACTAACACCTCCCACGGGACCAATGTAACTCGTAGGAACTGACCCCGCAGTCGCGGGACTCCCGGTTATAGAATACAACGATAATTTGCATATTTCTAGACTTAGGCTTAAAAACACGGCGTTAGAGGGTGAAAACTCGAAACAGCCCCCGAACGGCCCCGTGGGTGGCACCAACACCTCCCACGGGACCAATGTAACTCGTAGGAACTAACCCCGCAACCGCGGGACTCCCGATTTTTTCATACGACGATAATTTGCACATTTTTAGACTTAGGCTTAAAAACTTGGCGTTAGAGGGTGAGAACTCGAAACAGCCCCCGAACGGCCTCGTGGATGGCATCAACACCTCCCACGGCACCAATGTAACTCGTAGGGACTGGCCCCGCAGCCCCGGGACTCCCGATTTGAGAATACGATGATATCTTGCATATTTCTAGACTTAGGCTTAAAAACATTGTGTTATCGGGTGAAAACTCGAAACAGCCCCCGAATGGCTCGGTGGGTGGCACCAACACCTCCCACGGGAACAATGTAACTCGTTAGAACCGACCCCGCAGCCGCGAGACTCCCAGTTTTTTAATACGACGATAATTTGTATATTTTTAGACTTAGGCTTAAAACATGACGTAAGTGGGTGAGAACTCGAAACAGCCCCCGAACGGCTTCGTGGATGGCCCTAACACCTCCTACGGGACCAATGTAACTCGTAGGAACTGACCCCACAGCCGCGGGACTCCCGACTTGAGAATACGATGATAATTTGCATATTTATAGACTTAGGCTTAAAAACATGGCGTTAGAGGGTGAGAACTCGAAACAGCCCCCGAACGGCTGTGTGTGTGGCACCAACACCTCCCACGGGACCAATGTAACTCGTTGGAACCGACTCCATAGCCGCGGGACTCCCGGTTCTAGAATACGACGGCAATTTGCATATTTCTAGACTTGGGCTTAAAAACATGGCGTTCGAGGGTGAAAAATCGAAAAAGACCCCGAACGGCCCTGTGGGTGGCACCAACACCTCCCACGGGACCAATGTTACTCGTAGGAACTGACCCCGCAGCCGCGGTACTCCCGGTTTGAGAATACGACGATAATTTCCATATTTGTAGACTTAGGCTTAAAAACATGGCATTAGAGGGTGGGAACTCGAAACAGCCCCCGAACGGCCCCGTGGGTGGCACCAACACCTCCCATGGGACCAATGTAACTAGTAGAAACTGACCCTGCAGCCGCGGGACTCCCGGTTTTAGAATACGACGGTAATTTGCATATTTCTTGACTTAGGCTTAAAAACATGGCGTTAGAGGGTGCGAACTCGAAGTTGCTCCCGAACGACCCCGTGGGTGGCATCAACACCTCCCACGGGACCAATGTAACTCGTAGTAACTGACCCCGCAGTCGCGGGACTCCCGATTTTAAAATACGACGATAATTTGCATATTTCTAGACTTGGGCTTAAAAACATGGCGTTAGAGGGTTGGAACTCGAAACTGCCCCCTAACGGCCCCGTGGGTGGCACCAACACCTCCCACGGGACCAATATAACTCTTAGAAACTGACTTCGCAACCGCGGAACTCCCGGTTTGAGAATACGACAGTAATTTGTATATTTATAGACTTACGCTTAAAAACATTGCGTTAGAGGGTGAGATCTCGAAACAGCCCCCGACCGTCCCCGTGGGTGGCCCCAACACCTCCCACGGGACCAATGTAACTCGTAGCAACTGACCCCGCAGCCGCAGGACTCCCGATTTGAGAATACGGCGGTAATTTGCATATTTATAGACTTAGGTTTAAAAACATGGCGTCAGAGGGTGAGAACTCGAAACAGCCCCGAACGGCCCCGTGGGTGGCACCAACACCTCCCACGGGACCAATGTAACAAGTAGGAACTGTCCCCACAGCCGCGGGACTCCCAATTTTAGAATACGACGGTAGTTTGCATATTTCTAGACTTAGGCTTAAAAACATGGCGTTAGATGGTGGGAACTCGAAACAGCCCCCGAACGGCCCCGTGGGTGGCACTAACACCTCCCACGGGACCAATGTAACTCGTAGGAACTGACCCCGCAGTCGCGGGACTCCCGGTTATAGAATACAACGATAATTTGTATATTTCTAGATTTAGGCTTAAAAACACGGCGTTAGAGGGTGAAAACTCGAAACAGCCCCCGAACGGCCCCGTGAGTGGCACCAACACCTCCCACGGGACCAATGTAACTCGTAGGAACTAACCCCGCAGCCGCGAATCTCCCGATTTTTTAATACGACGATAATTTGCATATTTTTAGACTTAGGCTTAAAAACTTGGCGTTAGAGGGTGAGAACTCGAAACAGCCCCCGAACGGCCTCGTGGATGCACCAACACCTACCACGGGACCAATGTAACTCGTAGGAACTGACCCCGTAGCCCCGGGACTCTCGATTTGAGAATACGATGATATCTTGCATATTTCTAGACTTAGGCTTAAAAACATTGCGTTATCGGGTGAAAACTCGAAACAGCCCCCGAACGGCTCCGTGGGTGGCACCAACACCTCCCACGGGAACAATGTAACTCGTTAGAACCGACCCCGCAGCCGCGAGACTCCCGGTTTTTTAATACGACGATAATTTGTATATTTTTAGACTTAGGCTTAAAACATAATGTAAGTGGGTGAGAACTCGAAACAGCCCCCAAACGGCCTCGTGGATGGCCCCAACACCTCCCACAGGACCAATGTAACTCGTAGGAACTGACCCCGCAGCCGCGGGACTCCCGACTTGAGAATACGACGATAATTTGCATATGTATAGACTTAGGCTTAAAAACATGGCGTTAGAGGGTGAGAACTCGAAACAGCCCCCGAACGGCTGTGTGTGTGGCACCAACACCTCCCACGGGACCAATGTAACTCGTTGGAACCGACCCCATAGCCGCGGGACTCCGGGTTCTAGAATACGACGGCAATTTGCATATTTCTAGACTTGGGCTTAAAAACATGGCGTTAGAGGGTGAAAACTCGAAAAAGACCCCGAACGGCCCTGTGGGTGGCACCAACACCTCCCACAGGACCAATGTTACTCGTAGGAACTGACCCCGCAGCCGCGGTACTCCCGGTTTGAGAATACAACGATAATTTCCATATTTGTAGACTTAGGCTTAAAAACATGGCATTAGAGGGTGGGAACTCGAAACAGCCCCCGAACGGCCCCGTGGGTGGCACCAACACCTCCCACGGGACCAATGTAACTAGTAGAAACTGACCCTGCAGCCGCGGGACTCCCGGTTTTAGAATACGACGGTAATTTGCATATTTCTTGACTTAGGCTTAAAAACATGGCGTTAGAGGGTGGGAACTCGAAGCTGCCGCCCAACGGCCTTGTGGGTGGCACCAACACCTCCCACGAGACCAATGTAACTCGTAGGAACTGACCCCGCAGTCGCAGGACTCCCGGTTTTAGAATACAACGATAATTTGCATATTTCTAGACTTAGGCTTAAAAACATGGCGTTAGAGGGTGAGAAGTCGAAACAGCCCCGGAACGGCCCTGTGTGTGGCACCAACACCTCCCACGGAACCAATGTAACTCGTTAGAACCGACCCCACAGCCGCGGGACTCCCGGTTTTAGAATACGACGGTAATTTGCATATTTCTAGACTTAGGCTTAAAAACATGGCGTTAGAGGGTGAAAACTCGAAAAATCCACCAAACGGCCCCGTGGTTGGCACCAACAACTCCCACGGGACCAATGTAACTCGTAGAGCTGACCCCGCAGCCGCGGGACTCCCGGTTTGAGAATACGACGATAATTTGCATATTTGTAGACTTAGGCTTAAAAACATGGCGTTAGAGGGTGGGAACTCGAAACAGAACCCCAAACGGCGCCGTGGGTGGCACCAACACCTCCCTCGGGACCAATGTAACTCGTAGAAATTGACCCCGCAGCCGCGGGACTCTCGGTTTTAGAATATGACGGTAATTTGCATATTTCTAGACTTAGGCTTAAAAACATGGCGTTATAGGGTGGGAACTCGAAGCTGCCCCCGAACGACCCCGTGGGTAGCCCCAACACCTCCCACGGGACCAATGTAATTCATAGGAACTGACCCCGTAGTCGTGGGACTCTTGGTTTTAGAATACGACAATAATTTGCATATTTCTAGACTTAGGCTTAAAAACATGGGGTTAGAGGGTGGGAACTCGAAACTACCCCCAACGGCCCCGTGGGTGGCACCAACACCTCCCACGGGACCAATATAACTCTTAGGAACTGACTCCGCAGCCGCGTGACTCCCGGTTTGAGAATACGACGATAATTTGCATATTTATAGACTTAGGCTTAAAAACATTGCGTTAGAGGGTGAGATTTCGAAACAGCCCACGAACGTCCCCGTGGGTGGCACCAACACCTCCCACGGGACCAATGTAACTCGTAGGAACTGACCACGCAGCCGCAGGACTCCCGGTTTGAGAATACGGTGGTAATTTGCATATTTATAGACTTAGGGTTAAAAACATGGCATTAGAGGGTGAGAACTCGAAACAGCCCCCGAACGGCCCCGTGGGTGGCACCAACACCTCCCACGGGACCAATGTAACTCGTAGGAACTGACCCCGCAGCCGCGGGACTCCCGGTTTTAAAATACGACGGTAATTCGCATATATCTTGAGTTTGGGTTAAAAACATGGCGTTAGAGGGTGGAAACTCGCAACTGCCCCCGAACGGCCCCGTGGGTAGCACCAACACCTCCCACGGGACCAAAGTAACTCGTAGGAACTGACCCCACAGTTGTGGGACTCCCGGTTTTAGAATACGACGATAATTTGCATATTTCTAGACTTAAGCTTAAAAACATGGCGTTAGAGGGTGAAATACCCGAAACAGCCCCCGAACGTCCCCGTGGATGGCACCAACACCTCCAACGGGACCAATGTAACTCGTAGGAACTGACCACGCAGCCGCGGGACTCCCGGTTTCAGAATACGGCGGTAAATTGCATATTTCTAGAGTTAGGCTTAAAAACATGGCGTTAGGGGATTAAAACCCGAAACAGCGCCCGAACGGCTTCGGGGGTGGTACCAACACCTCCCACGGGACCAATGTAACTCGTAGGAACTGACCCCGCAGCCGAGGGACTCCCGGTTTGAAAATTAGACGGTTATTTGAATATGTATAGACTTAGGCTTAAAAACATGGCGTTAGAGGGTGAGAACTCGAAACAGCCCCCGAACAGCCTCGTGGGTGGCACCAACACCTCCCACGGGACCAAAATAACTCGTAGGAACTGACCCCGCAGCCGCGGGACTCCCGATTTGAGAATACGATGATAATTTGCATATTTCTAGACTTAGCCTTAAAACATGGCGTTATCGGGTGAAAACTCGAAACAGCCCCCGAACAGCCCCGTGGGTGGCACCAACACCTCCCACGGGACCAATGTGACTCGTAGGAACTCACACCGCAGCCGCGGGACTCCCGCTTTTTGAATACGACGATAATTTGTATATTTTTAGACTTAGGCTTAAAAACATGGCGTTAGTGGGTGAGAACTTGAAACTGCCCCCGAACGGCCTCGTGGATGGCACCAACACCTCCCACGGGACCAATGTAACTCATAGGAACTGACCCCGCAGACGCGGGACTCCCGGTTTGAGAATACGACGGTAATTTGCATATTTCTAGACTTAGGCTTAAAAACATGGCGTTAGAGGGTGAAAACTCTAAAAATCCACCGAACGGCCCCGTGGTTGGCACCAACAACTCCCACGGGACCAATGTAACTCGTGGGACCTGAACCCACAGCCGCGGGGCTCCTGGTTTGAGAATACGACGATAATTTTCATATTTGTAGACTTAGGATTAAAAACATGGCGTTAGAGGGTGGGAACTCGAAACAGACCCCAAACGGCGCCGTGGGCGGCACCAACACCTCCCTCGGGACCAATGTAAATCGTAGAAACTGACCCCGCAGCCGCGGGACTCTCGGTTTTAGAATACGACGGTAATTTGTATATTTCTAGACTTAGGCTTAAAAACATGGCGTTATAGGGTGGGAACTCGAAGCTGCCCCCGAACGACCCCGTGGGTAGCCCCAACACCTCCCACGGAACCAATGTAATTCATAGGAACTGACCCTGTAGTCGCGGGACTCTTGGTTTTAGAATACGACGATAATTTGCATATTTCTAGACTTAGGCTTAAAAACATGGGGTTAGAGGGTGGTAACTCGAAATTGCCCCCAACGTCCCCGTGGGTGGCACCAACACCTCCCACGGGACCAATATAACTCTTAGGAACTGACTCCGCAGCCGCGGGACTCCCGGTTTGAGAATACGACGATAATTTGCATATTTATAAACTTAGGCTTAAAAACATTGCGTTAGAGGGTGAGATTTCGAAACAGCCCACGAACGTTCCCGTGGGCGGCACCAACACCTCCCACGGGACCAACGTAACTCGTAGGAACTGACCACGCAGCCGCGGGACTCCCGGTTTGAGAATACGGCGGTAATTTGCATATTTATAGACTTAGGGTTAAAAACATGGCATTAGAGGGTGAGAACTCGAAACAGCCCCCGAACGGCCCCGTGGGTGGCACCAACACCTCCCACGGGACCAATGTAACTCGTAGGAACTGACCCCGCAGCCGCGGAACTCCCGGTTTTAAAATACGACGGTAATTCGCATATATCTAGAGTTAGGCTTAAAAACATGGCGTTAGAGGGTGGAAACTCGAAACTGCCCCCGAACGGCCCCGTGGGTAGCACCAACGCCTCCCACGGGACCAATGTAACTCGTAGGAACTGACCCCACAGTCGTGGGATTCCCGGTTTTAGAATACGATGATAATTTGCATATTTCTAGACTTAAGCTTAAAAACATGGCGTTAGAGGGTGAAATACCCGAAACAGCCCCCGAACGTCCCCGTGGATGGCACCAACACCTCCAACGGGACCAATGTAACTCGTAGGAACTGACCACGCAGCCGCGGGACTCCCGGTTTCAGAATACGGCGGTAAATTGCATATTTCTAGAGTTAGGCTTAAAAACATGGCGTTAGGGGGTTAAAACTCGAAACAGCGCCCGAACGGCTTCGGGGGTGGTACCAACACCTCCCACGGGACCAAGGTAACTCGTAGGAACTGACCCCGCAGCCGAGGGACTCCCGGTTTGAAAATTCGACGGTAATTTGAATATTTATAGACTTAGGCTTAAAAACATGGCGTTAGAGGGTGAGAACTCGAAACAGCCCCCGAACAGCCTCGTGGGTGGCACCAACACCTCCCACGGGACCAATGTAACTCGTAGGAACTGACCCCGCATCCGCGGGACTCCCGATTTGAGAATACGACGATAATTTGCATATTTCTAGACTTAGCCTTAAAAACATGGCGTTATCGGGTGAAAACTCGAAACAGACCCCGAACAGCCCCGTGGGTGGCACCAACACCTCCCACGGGACCAATGTGACTCGTAGGAACTCACACCGCAGCCGCGGGACTCCCGCTTTTTGAATACGACGATAATTTGTATATTTTTAGACTTAGGCTTAAAAACATGGCGTTAGTGGGTGAGAACTTGAAACAGCCCCCGAACGGCCTCGTGGATGGCACCAACACCTCCCACGGGACCAATGTAACTCATAGGAACTGACCCCGCAGACGCGGGACTCCCGGTTTGAGAATACGACGATAATTTGCTTATTTTTAGACTTAGGCTAAAAAACATGGCGTTAGAGGGTGAGAACTCGAAACAGCCCCCGAACGGCCCTGTGGATGGCACCAACACCTCCCACGGGACCAATGTAACTCGTAGGAATCGACCCCGCAGCCGCGGGAGTCCTGATTTTAGAATACGACGGTAATTTGCATATTTCTAGACTTAGGCTTAAAAACATGGCGTTAGAAGGTGAAAACTCGAAACAGTCCCCGAACGACCCCGTGGGTGGCACCAACACCTCCTACGGGACCAATGTAACTCGTAGGAACTGACTCCGCAGCCGCGGGACTCCCGGTTTGAGAATACGACTATAATTTGCATATTTGTAGACTTAGGCTTAAAAACATGGCGTTAGAGGGTGAGAACTCGAAACAGCCCCCGAACAGCCCCGTGGGTGGCACCAACACCTCCCACGGGACCAATATAACTCTTAGTAACTGACTCCGCATCCGCGGGTCTCCCGATTTGAGAATACGACGGTAATTTTCAGATTTATAGACTTAGGCTTAAAAACATGGCGTTAGAGGGTGAGATCTTGAAATTGCCCCCGAACGTCCCCGTGGGTGGCACCAACACCTCCCACGGGACCAATGTAACTCGTATGAACTGAACCAGCAGCCGCGGGACTCCCAGTTTGAGAATACGACGGTAATTTGCATATTTATGACTTATGGTTAAAAACATGACGTTAGAGGGTGAGAACTCGAAACAACCCCCGAACGGCCCCGTGGGTGGCACCATCACCTTTCACGGGGCAATGTAACTCGTAGGAACTGACCCCGCAGCCGTGGGACTCCCGGTTTTAGAATACGACGATAATTTTCATATCTCTAGACTTAGGCTTTAAAACATGGCGTTAGAGGGTGGGAACTCGAAACTGCCCCCGAACGGCCCCGTGGGTGGCACCAACACCTCCCACGGGACCAATGTAACTCGTAAGAACTGACCCCGCAGTCGCGGGACTCCCGATTTTAGAATACGACGATAATTTGCATATTTCTAGACTTAGGCTTAAAAACATGGCGTTTGTGGGTGGGAACTCGAAATAGCCCCCGAACGTCCCCGTGGATGGCACCAACACCTCCTACGGGATCAATGTAACTCGTAGGAACTGACCCCGCAGTCGCGGGACTCCCGGTTTGAGAATACGACGATAATTTGCATATTTTTAGACTTAGGCTTAAAAACATGGCGTTGGAGGGTGAGAACTCGAAACAGCCTTCGAACGTCCCCGTGGGTGGCACCAACACCTCCCACGGGACCAATGTAACTCGTAGGCACTAACCCCACAGCCTCGGGACTCCCGGTTTGTGAATACGACGATAATTTGTATATTTATAGACTTAGGCTTCAAAACATGGCGTTAGAGGGTGAAAACTCGAAACAGCCCCCGAACGGCCTCATGGGTGGCACCAACACCTCCCACGGGACCAATGTAACTCGTAGGCACTAACCCCGCAGCCTCGGGACTCCCGGTTTGAGAATACGACGATAATTTGTATATTTGTTGACTTAGGCTTAAAAACATGGCGTTAGAGGGTGAGAACTCGAAACAGCTCCCGAACGTCCCCGTGGGTGGCACCAACACCTCCCACGAGACCAATCTAACTGGTAGGAACTGACCCCGCAGCCGCGGGACTTCCGGTTTGAGAATACGACGGTAATTTGCATATTTCTACTTGGTTACTGATAATTTTAACTCATATATGCAATTTTTCTGCTTGATTAATTTTTTTGTAAAACTACTTGGTTACTGATATATTTTTTTTTTTTATCCCATCATTTGTATGATTTTGCACGCGGAACAAACGAAGGAGGCAATGGTCTATGGTATGAAGATTGTTTATAGGTTGTGGACATTCAGGATTTTGATTTTTGTGTTACAGTCGTGCGAGCTTTAATTGTTTAGTTTTATGATCGTGCGGGCTTTTATTATTTAGTTTTATGGCCGTGCGGGATTTTATAATCTGATTGTTGAATTTTATAGCCGTGCGGGCTTTATAATAAGAAGTTTTTACATTTACAGGTTTTGGAATGTCTAGAAAATAGAGGAAACTCTGCCCAATTTTTTTTTGGTCTGTGAATTATTAAGACGTGTAATTTTTATAAGTTTGTATATATATTTGTTTATTAACAACGTTCTCGATTCGCAATTTGTGATTTTTTTTATTGTTTTGCCAATAATAAATATATGTAACACCTCGTACGCGTCAAACGTTACACGTAGCAACTGATGGTGCACTCACAGGACCCCCAATTTTAGGATTGGACCAAAAAAATACATTTTTTTAAAATTGTAGTTAAATATGGTCATGGACTTTGTCCATGACCTTTTTTATTTTTTCGTCACGGTTATGGGTCACGGATTAGGGCCGCGACCAATTTTTTTTTTATTTTTTTGTCACGGTCGTGGGTCGCGGACTTTGGCCGCGACCAATTTGTCACGGTTGTGGGTCACGGATCAGGGCCGCGACCAATTTTTTTTTAATTTTTTTGTCACGGTCGTGTATCGCGGACTTTGGCCGTGACCAATTTTTCACGGTTGTGGGTCACGGATCTGGGCCGCGACCAATTTTTTTTAATTTTTTTTGTCACGATCGTGGGTCGCGGACTTTGGCCGCGACATGGGTCACGGCCTAAGTCCGCGACCATCTGCCGTGACCCCTCTCGGCCGTGACCATTTTTTGGTCATGGACTTGGGCCGCGACCCACGAAAATGGTCACGCCCGAAATGGTCACGGTCCAAGTCCGCGACCCACAGCTTTGGTCAGAGATTTTGGCCGTGACCAATCGCCAGTTTTGGTGTAGTGTATGTGAGCATGCATAATATCAAGTGCATAAAGAGAAAGCACAACCACAACGCTCCGATTTACGAGAAAAACCTAAATGGAAAAAATCTCGGACAATTAGGCCTAGAAAAAATCCACTACGAATACATTTTTTATAAGAAGACACACAAGACTTAAAGACTTGACTCCACAAAACCCCTTGATGCCGTCTTCCGTACCTCCGTTCATAGTAAGTGTAGATCCAAAACGCTGCACAATACTCCTGTGTCTTGGTATCCACTGAAAGCCAAGCATCCTCTCCAAAAACAACTCGTGCAGAGGTCCCCCACACCCAAACCGCGATGAATGTATGAGAGGATGATTTTTTGGTTTTTGGTTCTTGGAAAAATGATCCTAAAGATAACATAAAACGTTGGAGACTTTTGTAAAAAGAAAAGGATGTTTTCTTCTAAAGTACAAGGACTTAATCTGCAGTTTTTCCCGAGCTCCTAAGTAGTTTGAAAGGTGGAAGTAGTGGACAAGGGAGGTTAAGGGGAAAAACTACATTTTTCAAAAAATAAAATGCTCGTTCGAATGAATGAACTGACTCATTCGAAAGACATAGCAAGATGTCATTGGAACAAACCTTCAAACGACATTTCAGAAAAAATCCATTAAGGATCTCGTCTGAAGTCGTTTGAACGACTATGTAAGAAAGGTCGTTTGAACGACTATGTAAGTAAGGTCGTTTGAAGGAGATATAAAATGACATTGCAGGGAAATCCATGAAGGAATTCGTTAGTTGCCGTTCGAACACACACGTTCAAACGAACTCGTTTGAACGACCTCTTTAATTTTGGAAAATTATTTTTAGCTTTAAAGAGCAAAAAGTGTTTAGAAAACTTTCGCCATGAAGCATATAACAAATAAAAATTTATCTCCAACAAAGTATAAAATAACCGAGTCATATACCTTTGGAAAAACGAGCAATCGGATGATGAGGTGAAGACTTGTTGAATGTTGAAATCCGGGATGCTCAAATTCTTCATCAAGTAAAGTAGCATGACATTAAATGACCCTAAATGTTTTGTCCAACGAAAACAGCCAATACTACAAATTGGATCTATTTGAAATTTGTCCTTACAGTTCGGTCTTATTCCCTTCAATCATATAGTTTGGATAGAATCAATCAATACCACTCATAAGTAAAATAACAAGTGCCTAACAAATACAAATACATGCAAAATCTCCCCAAAAAAATAAAAGTGAGTACAAATGCTAGGAATAAAGTAAACCTCACATCTCTCAACGAAAATGAAATAAAAGTAAAAGTAGGTTCACACTTACATCTCCAAAACTCAGTGGTAACTGGAAATAGAAGACTGCGTACTTGAGTGGGAAACTAGGTCTGGTGCACTGGAGCACTTGAAACAACACGACGAGTCAGACCCTCCACAACAAGATAATATATATGCACTCAAGTAATAAAACTATCAATCATGAGTACAAGATTATACAACCAGTAAATACAATTTAATAACCATTGTATTTTCCTTTCAATCATGCTCTCAACAATACCATTTAAATCCCACTAGTTCCCATATAAGATTATACGACTAGTAAATACAATTTAATAACCGGGATGTAAACTAAACAACCATGCTATAAAGTATAAATTACACATCCAAATATATAAACCGAGACTAGACCCCGTTTGTTGAGAGTTCACTAGTACACCAAATAACCCATAACTAGTCCCTATATAGTGTATCACTATCACGCAAGTTCATCATTTTTTAGCTGGCACGGACATAATAAACCGGCACACCCCCTGCCCTCACTCCAAACCGGCACACCCTTATGCCCTCCTCTAAAATATATAAATAGAATAGTAAGACCATGACTCTAACTCTAACCATGCAATAAAATAACATAATCATATAAGTCCCTTAGTGTGTAACTTAATAATATTCAAGAAATATATTTTATTTTTTAATAATTTATACCCACCCCTTATGTATAAGGGCAAACACCATATATACTATACATGGAGGCTAAACATGTCAATTATGTGTTAACATTTAGAATTATATAATTCACGGGGTGTTTGTTCTTTTATCACAAGTTATTTGTTCGTACCTAGATTCAATTCACAAAAATCAATACCCACGAATTCATTACCCCAAAGTTTCAATGGATTACAATTACTAATAGTAGATATGAGTATTCCCAATTCTTACACCTTTAGTACATTATGGAGAAAAGGGGAATATATAATTCTTATTAAGATTTTAGATTTAGTCCCACACTTTAATCAAGGTTGTAACCCTTATTTCGATCCCAATTTCCCATATTTAATTAGTGAAAATTCAATATATAATCCACTTCCTAATTATATACTAGAAATACAAAGGAGGAGATGTAAATCTCATATCAAAGATTAATGTACAACATGTCATTCCCATTATAATGGAAATTATACTTTATCATTAAATTTACACTAAGAATACAGAATTCTCCAATCCAATTCAATTATACTAATTTAGATTAAATTAACCAAACATATAATTCTATGAATTGGGTTTATTCATTTGTTTGCAAAAATCACAATTTTTAAAATGTGGACATTACATAATAAATCCTGATTATTTCTACACAAATATTATAACTTATAAAATAATATTTAGGTAGAAGTTACTATTTACATCATGAGATGAGAGACTAGAATTATCTTATATTGATTAAGAAAAACCTCCAATATAATAAAGAGAAATTGTAGAACATACCCCTCCAAATTAGCTCCCTAAATAATTTTCAATTACCGAAATTTTTCCCTCAATTATGTAGAAGAGAACCCTCTTGAAAAGTAATTGAACTGCCCTCCAAAAGTCCTTTAAGATTGTCGAAATGTTGTCCTAAAAATAATTCCAAAATTCATAAATTTTGTTGTGGGATTGAAAGGTATATTATTAAGGTTGGAAATATGTAATTGTTGTGAAAATTGGTTGAGGTTTAAGGGTGAAATTGTGGTTTAAAACTTGGAGAGAGAATGAGGGAAAAGATAAGAGGAACCTCCGTGTAAAAGCAAAGGAAAAATGAAGGGACTGGACCCGTTTTTTAAACACCAAAGTTGACACCCCTAATACATGGTCGCTATAGCGGCTTATTGACCCCATTATAACGGCTCCTGACCCCGCTACAAAGGCTTGGTCTGGACACTATAGCGGATTCCCCCCAGCCTAACCGCCCTCTTGGTTTTGCCCTAAATGTTTCCTTTTCTTCTTTTAATCTTTTTCCTTTGATACCCTTACCCTAAATTGTTCACCGGGTAATATTTAATTACCTTATTAACCTCATTCTTCCACACTATTTATTTGAATTACTTTCTAAAATAATAATTAAAAATCTTAATTTGATTAAATTGTACTTTAGCCCCATAACTTCATTCTTTTACCAAACAAAGCGCATATATTCAATAAATTCCAATTTAACTTCAAAGTTTCTTATAAAACTTTATTTTCCACTTAAATAGTTAAAAAATTCAAGTTTTCACTTAAAATAATTATTTAAAATTCTCCCAGAAATCCAAATTAATACATTGTTTTAATCAATTAAATACCTTTAAAATTATGAGGTATTACATGGTCCACCACAAAGAAAAAATAATTCTCCCATCCCTCGCGGAATAGTCACTTTGGTATTGTTCGATTGAAAATCGCATATTGTAGCGATTGGCTTCTTTTGGTTCGTGAGCCTGAATGTGTAGTTACTAGTCCAATGTGAGGGGATGCGCATAAGATGAAACACGCGTGCGGGTTTGATTAGAGGGGTGCCCAACATCTGAAGGCATGTGGGCCTACGTTTCTAGAAATTTATGGCGTGAGGTTCGAGGATCGTGTTATGAGTGGGGAAGGTGTTAAGCACCCCGCTCGTTCTTTATGTGTGTATTTTATACAACTTTATTAGTACATAACTTGACAAATGAGGACATACGTAAAAACCTTAATATTTGGCTCCCTTAGATATAAATATTTATGCTTAGGTTGAAAAAATGAGATGAGAGTGAGATCTAATGTATCGTCAAGGTGGACAACTTGTGTGTCACTTATGAGAGTGAATGTGTGTTGTATGGGAGTTTGGGCTTATGAGTGGAACTCAATATTGTGCCCATGTACTCATGTCTCTATGAGATCAAAGCCGACATAGTTAGGAATACAAAATGTTCGTGGGAAGATATTATGATATCATGGGATGTGGGTGAGTGGATGGGTGTATGTGAATGCGAGAAGTCACGGTGTGAGATAATTGTATATCTCGATGGACACGAGTGTTTCAAAAGAAGATATTTGTGTATAGCATGGGCAATATTTCGAAGCAACACATTGTGAGGCTTGTGCTCACTAGCGGGGGCTCGGTAATGCACCTACATACTTGTCTACTTACTAGATCAAAGCCTACGTAGTTCGTGTTGCGCAGTTAGTCACGGCGAGGTTGTGTGGGTGTAGAGGATGTGATTAGTCTATGTTATTCAAAGTTACTGCGTGACATAACATTCCATCTCTAATTGTGTTTCTTATATGTCGTGAAAAAATAGTCGATATGAACCTGATATATACTCTAGAAAACATACTTTATCACCTCAAAATCGAGCCTTACTCAAAGTATATTTTCTAGAATATATATACCGGGTTCAAATACACAAGTTGTACCTTGGCAGAGAATGTGTAAATTATCCCGACTTTCGACTTTGAGTTCACAAAGAGTCTAGAATATTCAAATGCATGTATTCTTGTGGGAAAAAACATGTTTGCTTAGTTGAAATTATGTTTTCAAAATATTTATTTTGTGTTGATTAGTTTCTTTAGCACATGGGCGTAATGACTCGCTTAGGTGAGGATTGTTTATATAAGATTATGGTTATGAGGAAGCGATTATTCACATTATATACGTTCGGTATCGTGGTAGAGCTGGGACAAAGAGTTTAAACCAAGCTAAGAAACTTGTTATTGGTCTACTTTAAACTAAAATCAAAAGGTAATTGACAATAAAACATTTCTTTTGAATTCGTGAAGCACGGCTTCGGCTAAGGCTGCTTTGACAAATGAACTTCGGGTCGAGTAGAGCTTGGACTCAGAACCGGGATTTCAAGCTTTCCTCATAAGGGAGAGGACTTTTCTTTAATCTTGAAAGTAACTTTCGAGGAGCCGAATCAGTATGAGAGGATTTTGAGGCTCGGGAGTGGGAAAACTTTAGAAAACATAATCAATGTAGGTTTTCAAGGCCTTGTCCATTAGGGGAGAGGGATATTTATAGTGTTCCCGGGTGGGCTATTTATGATGAGCAGTTGATCTTTTATGTTACTATGCCGCGCGGTTGAACAAAGGGTGATGATGGCTACATAAGAGGTTTGTGATGACAACTTTTTTGCGAGTTTTTATTCAAGTGGGCGGGTGAGCTTAATGGACCACGAGGTTTATCTTAATTAATCCACTGCAAGGTTGAACATTATTTGGCTTGCCGTTGAATAAGGAAAAATGGAACATTTCTCTGTTTGGCAATGGGTAGAAGTTTTATCGTTTTGGGGCTGAGCTTAGGGTTTTGTTCAATGTCCTTTTAGGCAGTTTTGGTCTTGGTAGGTTTGACTGATTTCAATTTTGGGTGGCTTGGACTGGACATAAGATTCTTTTGGGATGAGAGTGTTAAGAGTGAGATTTTGGGTTGCCTACATAATGGCTGAATAAGGCTTACGCTAAAGAGAGAATGTCATAATAGAGAGAAGATAAGAAAGACCACGGATCCTTCCTAAGAGGATATGCTCACCCTTGGAAGAGAGACGCAAAAATGAAATAGGAGATTTACTAATACAAGTTACTTTTTTTTTTCTATCCTTTACTGAAACAATTGGATCACAACCATGCTTGACGAATTCTAATAACGAATCATCAAGTTTGTCCTCATGTCATGGCCTTCACCCCAACCATTAGGTTGTGGGTTTGACGCCTTCCCCATTTACATTCATCTCCTTGTAGAAATATGAAGAGACCGACACCTCCTTTCTTTATAATAAAAAGGTCTAATAATAATAATAATAATAATGTTACAAGACTTGCCAACCAAATGAATTATTAAAAAAAATAAGTATTTTAAATTTAATAACTCCATAATACTTGTCACTTTTTTATTGGCTGAACTAAATTTAAAGAAATAAAAAATTCGAAACATGATTTTAAAGACCCGTGTTAAACGTGGCCGTTAAGTCTAATTGGATACTATATTTTTTTATATCAACTAGACTCTAATTAAATAGGTATTGAAGTCGATAATAATTAGCGGTAATAAAGTCCGAAACCCCGCATTGCCTCAGGTCTTGACATGCCCTTTGGGTATATTTTTTGATTTTTTTTTAACACACCAAAATTACTTGTGAAATATTGTGGTAAAAAAATATCTTAATTGGCATATGTTACAAAAAAATCAAAACATGTTATGAGAATTTGGTTTAAAAAATTGGATCCGAATAATTAAGAAAAACAGTCGAAACAATCATTTCAATTATGTTCTTTCAAAGAAGATGGGGGGGGGGGGGGGGGGGGGAATAGGTTGCACCCCTAGATATGAGAGGAGAGATTGTCCCTTGGCAACCACCATTTGGATCGTCAACTGCCAAGAATCTTTTAAGGGTTTATTTGCACCTTTATTTTGTGCGTTGATGGTTTGCAATGAACTACCACTTGATCTTAAAAAGTTCAATTCATATAGTAAAGAAAACTGCAATTTGAACTATTGAAGAATCTTATTTTACAAATATTCGACATCAAAGATGATCAAACCTAAAGATTTTAGCTCTATGCCAACCGCGAATCTCCTATCCATAATCAATGAACTTGGTCAACTATGAGAACCATTCCGTTCATCACTGTTTCCCCTATCTCCACTGCAACAGAAGAAATGCGGAAGCTTGACTCGACCACAAACCCTATCAAAAAAGCAATATGATAGAATGAAACAATGTGCGTCAATAAATTGGTAACAAAAAATTAAAATGCAAGAGGGTTATCAGTAGTATTTTTTATTCTCTAACAAAATAAAACAAAAATAATAAACATGCATTGGAAAAAAGGCCCTATATTTTAGTAATTCATCCAAAGACCAAAGCATACATATACAGTAAAGACTCGCATATTGCGGGCCAATCCTCTAAACTATGTCCCAACGTGGGCAACCACGAACCGTCAAAGTTGTGGTCGGTGGCCCCCATTGCTGCGCCATGTCACTCAGCTGGCCTCGCATGTTTTGCTTTACCATAGTGCGGAGAAGCAGCAAATTTAACTGCAGTACGTTATATAACTGTTTTTTTTCACTAACTGGTTTTTTTATAACTGTTTTTATATAAATGTTTATTTATAACTGTTTTTATATAACTGTTATATAAACAGTTATATAAAGTTTATATAACTTGTTATATAAACAGTTATATAAACTGTTATATAAAGTTTACATAACTGTCATATAAACTTTATATAACTTGTCATATAAACAGTTATGTAAACCTTAAATAACTTGTTATATAAATTTTATATAACTGTTATATAAATGCTATATATAAACAGTTACATAAACTTTAAATAACTTGTTATATAAACTGTTATATAAAGTTTATATAACTGTTATATATATGCTATATAAACAGTTATATCAAGTTTATATAACTATTTTTTACTAACTGATTTTGTACTCACCATTAATAAGTTCATTTTTTATTTACATTTTTATTAATTATTTATGGTAAATGGTTGTATTTTTGTCTTATGCAGGTTAGAATTTAGACTATGCCCGAAGGAGGAGCATTATTTTGAAGTAGTATTTTGGACGATGTAAGGACTATTTTGAAAGAACAGTTACATAAACTGTATATTTGGCTTGTTATTATGGATTTGTAACGTAGGATGATTAAAACTAGTATTTTGGACATGTATGGATCTATCTATGTCAAGTGGCTCAAACTTATGGATTTGTTGGTTTATTATGGACATGTATTAATTTGTGTTATGTAGCTGGAATGTGTGGGTTTATTTTGGACTTCTATGAATTTGTGTTAAGTACCATAACATATGAATGTGTTGATTTATTTTGGACATTTATGGATTTGTTTTTGGACCCTTATTAAGGGTTTTTATCAAGTTATGTTATAAATATGTTTTATTTGCAGTTGGAGGTTAATTTTTTTTTTTTTTCCAAACTGCAACCGGAGGTTATATTTATCCAAAAAGTAACAAAATTGTACAATTAAACGAATACAAGTTTATAAACGAGCTCAATGAATGTAATCGAAAACGAACTCAAACACTAAGCGAACACGAACTTGATCATTTAAGTAATCAAGCCGAAACGAGTCGAGCTCGAACACTCCCACAATCAATCGAGCCGAACACGAGCACAATAACTCAAGCTCGATTCGAGCTCGAACTGAGTTCGAACAATGATTATAACATACGAACCGAATATGAACATGGTGAAGTTCGGTTCGGCTCGGTTCGTTTGCAGCCCTAATAATACTCTCATCCCAAAAGATATCTTCGGAAAGACAAATTTGACAGGGAAATTCATTTGCAACCACTTTTAGGTTATAAGTTTCAATCAGTTCATAAGACAAATTTGAGTTTAATTTTATGTATATTTAATATTTAGTCTTGAAGGATTAAATGCTAATTATAAAAAAGTTCAAGGAACTATTTGTCAAATAATATTAAATTTTAGCAAGATTGAGTATTATGGGATTGGTCATGTAGCTTATTATACACCACATAAATTACTATTAACCCTTATCTGAATAAAAAATAAATATTGTATTATATGGCAGGAATTTGTAATATAAGCATGTGCGGAATTGAAAAGAAACCAGGGAATTAAGAGCAGGAGTTTCAACCCTTTGTCATGTTTTACAAGTTTCCTTTCAAAAAGGGCTGCAAACGAAACGAGCTTTTCGCGAACAGCTCGTGTTCGTTCGTTTAAGGCTCGATTAAAGATCGTTCGTTTAGTAAACAAGCCGAATTCGAACACTTTTTTTGGTTCGTTTAATAAACGAGCCGACCTCGTTCGTGACCACGTTCATTTGTATACGTTCACGAACATGGTAGTATAGAAGGGTCTTTTTTAGGGCACACATCATTTGCCTCCATTATGTTTCGGCAGCCTCACCCTAACTCTCATCTCTCTCTCAGCCCTCAACACCACACGCCCTAACTCTCATCTCTCTCTCTTCGCCGTCAACTCCACACACCATGGCAACAGTATCTAGTTTAACTATTGTTCGTCACCCACACTCCACACACCATGGCAACAGGTTCTATTTTAATTCGCCATCCACTCCATCGCCCTAACTATTGTTCGTCAGTTTGGCGTTTTTTGTTTGATCTTGGTAAATATTAAGGTTGAAAGTTTCTGTTTTGGTATTCTCTTAATTCATCATACATTAATTGCAGTTTCTTCTTGTTGTTTTAAATTTCACAATTTTTGTGCGTAGCTTTTTTTTTCTCTCTCTGGATTGTAATTTCTTTGTAAATTGTAATATCTTTGAAATCTTAATTCCTGACAGCCTTCTTATCTAATATGATTTTTAAAAAATTCTTGGCAGCCCTATTCTTGGCAGTTTTAGGGCTTTAACTGATTTGTTTTATTATTGTTGTTAAATTACAGACATGTCTGGTGAAACCGGAGATGCAAGCACTTTGATAGACCCAAGCAACAACATGAATAAGGATAACAGTTTGATGATGGAGGAGCTTAGCGAAGATGAAGAAAATGCATTGAGCAGGGAAGACAATGAAACTGAAAATGTCCCAAATGACAAGGCCAACGTTGAAGACAATGCTAACGTGGAAGAAAATCCTAACAGGGCAGAAAATGTTGGTGATCCTAATGTTGAAGACAATGCTTGGCATGATTTAGATGAAATTGTTCTTAAAGATGGGACTAAAGTGGCAAAGTGCAAGCATTGCAAACAGTGTCTTAAGCTTCATGCTACGGGTGCTACAACACGTTTACGTAGACATACAAAGGATTGTGTTGCTCGTAAGCTTGAAGAAAAAAAGCAAAAGAACCAACAAATCCGAGGAGAAAGTGGCTACCATTTCAAACTTCAAATATGATCATGCAAAGGTTAGAGAACTTTGTGCTCATATGATTTTATTTCACGAATATCCTTTTAGAATAGTGGAACATGTTCTGTTTAATGAAACATAAGTTCATGAGGGCGTATACTCCGTATTGGGAAAATATTTCTCGTACTATGGCCAGAAATGATTGCATCACAGTTTGTGAGTAAGAAAAAAGAAAGTTGAAAATTTTGTTCAAAAGTGTGTCTAGAGTTAGCATCACTACTGATTTATGGAAATCTGGGAGTCAAAGATTCAATACATGGTTATCACATGCCATTGGATTGATTCTAATTGGAAATTACAAAAACGTGTCTTGAACTTTTGCAATGTCCCACCTCCCCACTCGGGCGTAATCCTTGCCGATGCGATACATAAGTGTCTACTTGATTGGGGAGTTTATAATAAAGTTCAAACCATAACAGTAGATAATGCTTCATATAACGATGTTGCTTTAAGGATCTTAAAAGATAACTTCACTTTAAAAAAACAACTTTTTCATGTGCGGTTGTCCTTAATTGGTGAGGTTATTGATTGTGTTCAAGGGGGGTGAAGTACATATTTGCATCCGAACCACGTTTGGTGAAGTTTAGTGAGATTGCAAAGCAACTTGAATTATCTTCAAGAAAGTTGATTTTATATTGTCCCACTAGGTAGAATGGGACCTATATGATGTTGCCAGCCGCATTGGAATTTAGAGAAGTATTTCATAGATATCAAGATGGGGACCCAGGGTTTATTTACGTGCCTAGTTTTGAGGAGTGGGTGAGAGTCGAATAAGTTTGTCAATTCTAGGGTGTTTTTAATGAAGTCACAAATATTATTTTGGGGTCTGAATAGCCTACTTCTAACTTGTTTCTTTCCGAAGTTTGGAGGATTAAAGAAGTTTCGAATGAAAAATCAAAGGACGATTGTGAATTTATGCGAGCGATGTCTTTTAACATGAAAAGGAAGTTCGATAAATATTGGGGGGAGTGCAACTTGTTAATGTGTATAGCTGCGGTTTTGGACCCGAGGTATAAAATGATGTTGATTGAGTTTTGTTTTCCTGAAATATTCTCTTCGACGGAAGATATCAATTATGTTCAGGATAGTTTATATGAGCTTTACAATGAATATGTCGCAATGCACACTGCATCTTTGAATGAGCATAATACCGAACAAAGTTCCCGAGCATCTGCTTCTTCGAGTAGTGTCGGTGATGGTGTTATGAGAAGTGTTGTTAGTGGGAGGTCCAAGTTCGACTCTTTTGTTAGGAGTTGACACGATTCAACCAATAAAATCAAACTCATTTTGATGCTTTAAAGTGGTGGAAAGTGAATAACCTAAAGTATCTTATATTGTCAAAGATGGCGTGTGACATTTTATCAATTCCAATCACTTCCGTGGCTTCAGAGGCGGCATTTAGTGCTGGAAGTCGAGTCATAGATCCATATCGTGCATCACTCGCAAGAGAAACTGTCCACGTACTTTTATGTGGCTCGGATTGGGTGCGGGTTCTCCACGGTCTAAAGAAGAAAACTGATGTAAGTACAATAATCTATTTTTTCCTTTTCAAATAAATATGTTGTTCCATATGTATCAATTTATTCTTGACTTGATAATATTTTCTTTTCATGTAACAGAATGAGGAGAAATCTCACACCATAATTGCTTTACCATAATGCGGAGAAGCGGCTAATTTAACTGCAGTACGTTATATAACTGTTTTTTTTTTCCCTAACTGGTTTTTTTATAACTGTTTTTATATAAATGTTTATATAACTTTTATATAAACTGTTATATAAACTTCATATAACTGTTTATATAAACTTTATATAACAGTTTATATAAACTTTATATAACAGTTTATATAAACTGTTATATAAAGTTTATATAAACAGTTATATGAAGTTTATATAACTATTTTTTACTAACGGATTTTGTACCCACCATTGATAAGCTCATTTTTTATTTACATTTTTATTAATTATTTATGGTAAATGGTTGTATTTTTGTCGTGGTTAGAATTTAGACAATGCCGGAAGGATGAGCATTATTTTGAAGTAGTATTTTGGACGATGCAAAGGAGTATTTTGAAGTAACAGTTATATAAACTGTATTTTTGGCTTGTTATTATAGATTTGTAACGTAGGATGATTAAAACTAGTATTTTGGACATGTATGGATTTATGTTAAATGGCTCAAACTTATGGATTTGCTGGTTTATTATGGACATGTATAGATTTGTGTAAAGTAGCTGGAATGTGTTGGTTTATTTTGGACTTCTGCAAATTTGTGTTAAGTAGCCATAACATATGAATATGTTGATTTATTTTGGACATGTATGGATTTGTTTTTAGACCCTTATTAAAGGTTTTTATCAAGTTATGTTATAAATAGGTTTTATTTGCAGTTGGAGTTTTTTTTTTTCCAAGCTGCAACAAGAGGTTATATTTATCCAAAATTGCACAGTTAAACGAACACGAGCTTATAAACGAGCTCAATAAATGTAATTGAAAACAAACTCGAACACTAAACAAACACAAATTTGATCGTTTAAGTAATCGAGCCGAAACGAGTCGAGCTCGAACACTCCCACAATCTATCAAGCCGAACACAAATACAATAACTCAAGCTCGATTCGAGCTCGATTCGAGTTCGAACAATGATTATAACATTCGAACTGGATATGAACATGGTGAAGTTCGACTCAGCTCGGTTCGTTAGCAGCCATAATAATACCACCCCTATTATTATAAGTGTCATAATTGCTTTAAGATATCTTCATAAAGAAAGACGGACTAGAAGAGTGTTGAGAAAAGTTGATAGGAAAATTCTGACGTAATCCACCCGTCAAAAGGCTCCTAAAATATCTCAAACTTTAGAGAGAGAAAATATTCTTTTCTATATTCAAAATCAAGTCTACCTCAAATGAGGCTACAAGGAGGTCTATTTATAAATGGAGAAGGGGAGCACTAAATGGTTCTCTAACCAATGTAGGACTCCCACTTTACAAACAATTATAATACCCATTTGTGCTCACCTATGTCCAAACTTACAAATAAACAACAAAACTAAATTAATAAAAATAACAAAAAGGAAATAAAACTACAAATATGCCCAAAAAGACGATAATGCCCTCGATTCACATCAAATTCATTGGGAACCACTTTAAGTTATAAGTTTCGATTAGTTCATATGACAAATTTGAGTTTAATTTTATGAATAATTAATATTTAGTCTATAAGGATTAAATGTTAATTATAAAAAAAAGTTCAAGGAACTATTTGTCAAATAATACTAAATTTTAGCGAGCTTGGGTATTATTGGATTGGTCATGTAGCTTATTATACACCACATAAATTACTGTTAACCCCTCATCTGAATAAAAAATAAATATTGTATTATATGGCAAGAATTTGTAATATAAGCATGTGCGGAATTGAAAAGAAATCGGGGAATTGAGAGCAAGAGTTTCAACCCTTTGTCATGTTTTACAAGTTTCCTTTCAAATAGGGTTGCAAACGAAACGAACTTTAGGCGAACAAATCGTGTCCGTTGATTTAAGGCTCGATTAAAGATCGTTCGTTTAGTAAACAGGCCGAATTCGAACACTTTTTTTGTTCATTTAATAAACTAGTCAAGCTCGTTCGTGACCACGTTCATTCGTATACGATCGCGAACAAGGTAGTATAAAAGGGTTTTTTTTTAGGGCACGCACCATTTCCTCCCATTATGTTACGGCAGCCTCACCCAAACTCTCATCTCTCTCTCAGCCCTCAACACCACACGCCCTAACTCTCATCTCTCTCTCTTCGCCGTCAACTCCACACACCATGGCAACAGTATCTATTTTAACTATTGTTCTATTTTGACTATTGTTCGTCATCCACACTCCACACACCATGGCAACAGGTTCTATTTTAACTATTGTTCGTCATCCACACAACTTCCCTAACTATTGTTTGTCAGTTTGGGTTTTTTTTGTTTGGTCTTGGTAAATAAGAAGGTTGAAAGTTTATGTTTTGGTATTCTGTTGATTCATCATACATTAATTGCAGTTTTTTCTTCTTGTTTTAAATTTCACAATTTTTGTGAGTAGCTTTATTTCTGTTTTTTCTCTGTGGATTGTAGTTTCTTTGAAATTTTAATTCTTGACAGCCTTGTTATCTAATCTGATTTTTAACCGATTCTTGGCAGCCCTATTCTTGGTAGTTTTAGGGCTTCTATAAAATCGCTAATGCGTTGTGTGATATCGATTTAAACTAAAGCGCAAATTCCAATCACAAACTTATTTAGAGTCAATTTTTAATCTAAGTTAATTCAGCCCCAAAACAAACGACGACGTGTGTGTGTGTGGGTGTGAAACCAACATAAATAAAATATGTGACAAAATTCAGGAAAAATCCCCGAAGGGCAAAATCTTTTATTTCACTATAATTTGTAAATCGCAACTTACACGGATTATAATGAAATACAGTTGACACACGAATACACACAGACGTCGGTCGTTGTCGTCAGCAATAGATCCACACGCAATGAACCTACATGAACCGCAATCCAATCTTCAGCAAAGATCCACACGCAGCGAACCTTAAGAACACGCAGTCCTAAATCAGCAAGAAAACACCCTCGAACGATCCTCAATGACACGCAGCCATATGATGTAGAGATCTCTCCACAAAGGTTGAACAATAGCAAAATATGTTCTTGGATTCCAAAGCAATTCACATAAACTATTGGGATGTTGTGAATTGAAAGCAAAAGGGATTAAAGCCCTAAAAGTGAGAAGACAAAGTATTCTGCCAAAGCAATTTCGTATCTGTTCAAAAACGCAGGTCTTCTGAATAAAAACGGAGTTGAAAAGTCCTATTTATAAAAACCTTAAGGCGACAGGTCGTTCAAGCGAGATGCAATGTCGTTTGAACGAGATCCACCGTCGTTTGAACGACAGGAGGACTTCACGCGACATGCCATGTCATTTGAACGACAGCCTATCATTCGAACGAGCCAATTAAATTAAATATTTTTCCTTTTCTTTTTACAGTAAATGCACCGCCTTGAAAACTCCGAAAATTAATATTTTGATGAAAAACTTTAAAACTCCACTCCAACACTTAGAAAATATTTTGTGAAAAATATCCCAATATTCTAAGTGAAATGCTAAGAATAAAAACACAACCTTTACCAAATTCATCTCACGGAGGCTTGATTGTTGAAGAAACTTGATATACGAATCCGTCTTGTTGCATATGTGATCTTGAGCATTCTTCTACTGTTGTGGCGGTATACGACATATTAATTGACAACGAACATTTATAAACTTATGTCCTTACAGCTTCAACTGATTTTTTTTATTATTGTTAAATTACAGACATGTCTAGTGGAACCGGAGATGCAAGCACTTTGATAGACCCAAGCAACGATGTTAATAAGGATAACAGTTTGATGATGGAGGAGCTTAGCGAAGATGAAGAAAATGCATTGAGCGGGGAAGACAATGAAACTGAAAATGCCCCAAATGACAATGCAAACGTTGAAGACAATGCTAACGTGGAAGGAAATCCTAACAGGGCAAAAAATGTTGATGGTGATCCTAATGTTGAAGACAATGCGTTTAAGAAGCGAAAGAGGAGAAAAACGTCAAATGTTTGGCTTGATTTAGATGAAATTGTTCTTAAAGATGGGACTAAAGTGGCAAAGTGCAAGCATTGCAAACATTGTCTTAAGCTTCATGCTACGGGTGCTACAACACACTTAAGTAGACATATAAAGGATTGTGTTGCTCGTAAACTTGAAGAAAAAAAAGGAAAAGAAGTTGGCAATTACGGAGGGAACCAACAAATTCGGGGAGAAAGTGGCTACCATTTCAAACTTCAAATATGATCATCCAAAGGTTAGAGAATTTTGTGCTCATATGATTTTATTTCACGAATATCCTCTTAGAATAGTGGATCATGTTTTGTTTAATGAACATAAGTTCATGAGGGCGTGTACTTCGTATTGGAAAAATATTTCTCGTACTATGGCCAGAAATGATTGCATCACAGTTTATGAGCAAGAAAAAAGAAAGTTAAAAATTTTGTTCAAGAGTTAGCATCACTACTGATTTATGAAAATCTGGGAGTCAAAAGATTCAATACATGATTATCACATGCCATTGGATTGATTCTAATTGGAAATTACAAAAACGCGTCTTAAACTTTTGTAATGTCCCACCTCCCCACTCGGGCGTAATCATTGTCGATGCGATACATAAGTGTCTATTTGATTCGGGAGTTGATAATAAAGTTCAAACCATAACAGTAGATAATGCTTTGTATAACGATGTTGCTTTAAGGATCTTAAAAGATAACTTCACTTTAAAAAACAACTTTCTGTTGGTGGAAAGCTTTTTCATGTGCGATGTTGTGTTCATATTGCGAATTCATTGGAGAAAGATGGGTTGTCCTTAATTGGTGAGGTTGTTGATTGTGTTCGATGGGGGGAGAAGTACATAATTGCATCCGAACCACGTTTGGTGAAGTTTAGTGAGATTGCAAAGCAACTTGAATTATCTTCTAGAAAGTTGATTTTAGATTGTCCCACTAGGTGGAATGGGACCTATATGATGTTGTTAGCCGCATTGGAATTTAAAGAAGTATTTCCTAGATATCAAGATCCGGACCCCGAGTTTATTTACGTGCCTAGTTTTGAGGAGTGGGTGAGAGTCGAACAAGTCTGTCAATTCTTGGATGTTTTTAATGAAGTCACAAATATTATTTCGGGGTCTGAATATCCTACTTCTAACTCGTTTCTTTCCGAAGTTTGGAGGATGAAAAATCAAGATTGTGAATTTATGCGAGCGATGTCTTTTAAAATGAAAGAGAAGTTTGATAACTATTGGGGGGAGTGTAACTGGTTGACGTGTATAGCTGCAGTTTTGGACCCGAAGCATAAAATGATGTTGATTGAGTTATGTTTTCCTGAAATATTCTCTTCAACGGAAGACAATAGGAATATTAATTATGTTCGGGACAGTGTATATGAGCTTTACAATGAATATGTCGCAATGCACACTGCATCTTTGAATGAGCATAATACCGAACAAAGTTCCCGAGCATCTTCTTCTTCGAGTAGTGTCGATGATGGTGTTGGGAGAAGTGTTGTTAGTGGGAGGTCCAAGTTCGAGTCTTTTGTTAGGAGAGTTGACACGATTCAACCAAAAAAATCAGACTTCGATATTTATTTGAAGGAAGGTGTCTTCATTAATGATGCGAATTCAGACTGCCATTTTGATGCTTTAGAGTGGTGGAAAGTGAATAATCTAAAGTATCGTATATTGTCAAAGATGGCGTGTGACATTTTATCCATTTCGATCACTTCTGTGGCTTGAGAGGCGGCATTTAGAGCTGGAAGTCAAGTCATACATCCATATCGTGCATCACTCTCATGAGAAATTGTCCAGGTACTTTTATGTGGCTCGGATTAGGTGCGGGTACTCCACGGTCTAAAGAAGAAAACTGATGTAAGTACAATAATTTATTTTTTCCTTTTCAAATAAATATGTTGTTCCATATCTATCAATTTATTCTTGACTAGATAATATTTTCTTTTCATGAAACAGAATAAGGAGAAACCTCACATTGTAATTGCTTTACCATAACGCAGAGAAGCGGCAAATTTAACTGCAATACGTTATATAATTGTTTTTTTTTCACTAACTGTTTTTTTATATAAACTGTTATATAAACTCTATATAACAAGTTATATAAAGTTTATATAATTGTTTATATACACTGTTATATAAAGTTAATATAACTTATTTTGTACTCACCATTGATAAGCTCATTATTTATTTACATTCTTATTAATTATTTATGGTAAATGGTTGTATTTTTGTCTTATGCCGGTTAGAATTTAAACGATGCCCGAAAGAGGAGCATTATTTTGAAGTAGTATTTTGGACGATACGAAGGAGTATTTTGAAGGAATGGTTATATAAACTGTATTTTTGGCTTGTTATTATGGATTTGTAACGTAGGATGATTAAAACTAGTATTTCGGACATGTATGAATTTATGTTAAATGGCTCAAACTTAGGGATTTGTTGGTTTATTATGGACATGTATGGGTTTGTGTTAAGTAGATGGAATGTGTTGGTTTATTTTGGACTTGTATGAATTTGTGTTAAGTAGCCATAACATATGAATGTGTTGATTTATTTTGGACATGTATGGATTTGTTTTTGAACCCTTATTAAGGGTTTTTATCAAGTTATGTTATAAATAGGTTTTATTTGGAGTTGGAGGTTAATTTTTTTTTTCCAAAATGCAACCGGAGGTTATATTTATCCAAAAAGTGACAAAATCGTACAATTAAACGAACACAAGCTTATAAACGAGCTCAATAAATGTAATCGAAAAACGAACTCAAACACTAAACGAACACGAACTTGATCATTTAAGTAATCGAGGCACAACGAGTCGAGCTCGAACACTCCCACAATCTATCGAGCCGAACACGAACACAATAACTCAAGCTCGAACCGAGTTCGAACAATGATTATAACATACAAACCGAATATGAACATGGTGAAGTTCGGCTCGGTTCGTTTGCAGCCCTACTCCAACCTGTGTCTTGGTCGATGTCGTACCTCTATTCTGTCTATCGACGACTTCTGTCACCAAGCGTGAACATCCATACTTCTTTCGAAACCATGTGAACCTTCCTAGGGGTGGCAATTTTAAACATAACACGATAACAGGACACAATATGACATGTTCATGTTGGAATTTTCTAACACAAGAATCATTTCGTGTTAGTCATATGATCGTATTTAATTGGGGGTAGAAATTATTAATCGTGCTATTTGCATCGTGTTTTAAATAGATCGAGTTCATGGACGAAGCCACATAGGGACGAGCGGGGGCTTGAACCCCGACAAAATTTTTGTGAAAAAAAATACCCTTGTGCCAAAATAATAGTTAAGGGGTAAAATAAATTTTTTGAGAAGTGTAGGATAAATATTGTTATAAGTCGTACTTATCTAGAAGTTGAAAACTAAAGAAGCCGCCTAACTTCTCATTTCACAGTTCTAGTACCAATAAAATGAAAATGAAATAGATAATTTGAATTTAGAATTAATGTATTGTGATTTATTTTGCTTGTTAATAATTGATTGTGTATTTATTTGATTGCTGAATATTTGGGTAATTATTTGCTATATATTCATAACGAACCTCAAAATAATTTGCCCCCACTAAGCACGATTCCTAGCTCCATCCTCAATCCTATTAATGTTCATGTCAGGGAAAAAAACACGATTTCGTGTCATGTATAAATTGTTCTTGTTCTCGTGTCTAAGTCGGACCAAAACACGAATTGCCATCCATAAATCCTCCAAATGGCCTCTCATCCAACCCTCACTGTCGTCACCAACCTCAGGCTAAGGATAGCTCGAGTGAGTAGGAGTAGTGCGACCCTCGCTGAAGTACCGGCGGCGGCTGGTTGTGGTTCACATTCAAGCCCTAGCTTGATATATGAGTCGATATGCCTTCTACCATTTCAAAATTATTCATGTTCTAACCCCTCTGACCATTTGAGCCTAACTCCTCTTTCAGCCCCGAGGAGGCTGGGAAGTGGAACAGGGATGATAGCGTTTGTTAGAACTAGGTAAGTTTAGGTTAGGATCAACACTGTAGGTATGCGTAGATCGGTTAGGGACGTTAGGATGGATGGATTTTGTTAATATCAATAATGTTTCATTATAAGGACAACATACATTTCATTATTGTTATAGTTTACATCGGATTGGGATTACTGTTATGGTTGGGTATATATTATTTAAATTATTTCATTTCAATATCAATTTCATCTTATCATGTGCAATGGTTTATTCTTCTTTTGCATGCTTCAAATGTTATTAGTTTGTTCGACAGCCCTTATTGCTATACATGAGGCTAGCCATCATGTGTGTGGAAAATAAGGGTGTCACAGTTCAATAAACCTCTGCCAAATTATAATCTCTACAACAAATAAGGATTACAGCCTCCCCATGAACGTAGGCACGGTGCTGAACCACATACATAGTTGTGTTTCTTGTGTGTGGCTTATTTTCTTAATTGCACTAAATTCTAGGTTTGTGAGACTGTTACATTTGGTACGAGAATTTTTCACTGTACACTATTAATTATACAACATTCGATGTCAATCAACGTCCGATGTAATTTGCACATTTGCAACACACAAGACAAAGATAAAATCTAAATTGCCAGCCTTAATAACACTTACTTGCAACGTATGATCACAGGAACAGGTTTCAGAGCCTTTGGTCCATTTCTTATGCCTCTTTTGTGAGGAGAAACCTGCATAATTAACAAATCCTGACTAAGTGCTTGCATGAGTTTGAAGAACATTTGTAATTCTCTCATAGACTATATAATAAGGGCACAATAATGTAGTCACTACCGCTTGAGATACAGGGGAGAAATTTGGATTTATTTGATGCATATGGGGAAAATTAAACTTAAATAACATTATTCTCCTTAAAATAAAGAATACCATAGAACAACAAATTTGCTAATCAACAACTGAGAGACAAGTGTGAAAATGGAAGGATGCAACAAATAAGAAGGGGATCCAAGTCTATAAAAATGGGCAGAGAAAAAAATGAATCAATATGTATAAGCATATTATAATATTCACCGAGAGTCTCCTATGTTTAAAGATGTTCAGACCACAATCTCACATGGTACCTCTCTCAAAAAATGTATAGGTACATTCACTGGTACAAAAACCTCTCAAAAATATTTGTAGATTGGTAATGGAATATCCTAAATGGTTTGTGCGTGTGTGGGGGGGTGAGGGGGGGTCCGTTATTGGTGCATACGATGGCTTGGGTAAACCCCTTTGGGATGTTTTACAATAATGCAGGAAGGAGAGAATATTTTACAGTGATTTTGGGGATTCATTAGTTGTAGGTATTTGTTAGATTTTTATTTATTTTTTGATAGATTTACGTATATGTTAGGATTTTTATTAGCAAATATCTATTGATTTCCACTTTATTAGATTTATCAGTGACTGGCCAAGGACTCCTCTATGTCGTGCCAACCTCCTCTTTGCAAGGCACTTGATTATTAATAGAAGCTCTAGATTTGGTAACTGTGTGTGTTTGCTATTATTGCTTCCGCAGCGTATACATCAGAGTGGTATTAAAGCAATGGCCCTTGGGGGTCATCTCGATCTTTGGTTGTGTTGCGGTGTTGATATGTTATGTGTTATTCAGCTGGAAAACCTTGAGGTAAAGCGTGCAATCAATCGCAATCAGGACAATGGCACATATTAATGGAACTGTTATTGACATAAATGATGGCTACCCATGTCAGGTTGCTGCCCTTCCCATATACTGTTTGGACCCAGGCTCAGTCTCAAACCTCGCGGTCCCGTTCGTTACCATTTAGGCGGCATCAATTCAGTAGGTCCTTGAGGGAGGATTTTTTTTAATATTTCTGCATAGAATAATGAAGTTACCCGCACTAAATCCAAATGTCTAGACACTTACATTTCCAGAGACTTCTTGGACGTCATTGGTCTAGAGAATCAGGTGACTTTTTTGACATATTTCGTTACATCAATCATGTGTTTAAAGACCCTTTTTGGTAAGGCTTTGAATCTCAACATTAGCAGTACATTAATCTGACTTTCGTAAAACTCTTTTTGCAGGAGCGGAACCCCATTTTCAATTCAGCGGACTAACAAGTCTAAAACTCCAGGAGGCGGAAATTTCCAAGGAAGCATTCAACTCTTTATGTTTCGGTTTCGATATAATGTGACAAAGGAACTTGTTTCTCCTCCGCTATCTCTGCAAGTTCCATGGATACATCTATTGTCATGCCCAAGAGACCATAGTTGAAGATGCAACATTGTCACTCCTGTTCTCTCCCCTCGCGCTCTGGGCCGAGCTTGTTGAAGGATATGAGAGTGATGCATACAAGGTTTGGGTGCCCCCCTTGGGGTTGTGGCGTCAATGAGGGGAGGAGAGAATATTTTAGTCGTTTTAATTTTTATAGATTTATTAGTAGCGTATCCTCTAGGCCTTGCATGTAAATTTTGATATATAAACAGTAAAATATTATTGAAGTTGAAAAAAATTAAAATTAAAAAAGTACAAACTAAAGGGGACCTGATGTCCACGGATGAGACAAACCTCAATAAAATCCTATTCAAAAACTACTATAGCACACAAACAGGTTACATTATACAATTATTCAAACTCATAAAGAGAAATATGTGCTAAAAACGGAGACAAAGAAGCCTAGTAGCTGAGAATTTAACTTTCTCCAATATACAAATAGCTTCATTGTCAGTCTCCTTGTCATGAAAAACTCTTAACTTTCCTTTCATTCTAGATGATCCAAAACACAGCCTAGACTATGCAACGCCATAAATGCCAACATTTCTTCAATCTACCATGGCACACCATTCCACTATAAACAAATCTTTTGCCCATTACGGTAGTCAAACCACTTTATCAAATACCCTAATTTATTTCCCCACGCCCACATATATGTACATGCATGTATGATTGCGGCAAATGAAGCAATCCGTTGTAAATTGAAATCCGTAAGGTTGTGCTCTAGGAACTCATTTGCGGTTTGATTTTTTACATTTATAAATTATACACTCATATTATGGATTCGATTCTGATTTCAATTTTGGCTTAGATCCTTTTCCCTTTGTTTAGGATTGTCGCAACTAGGTTGAGAGTTTTATGCTGGAGGAGGGGAAGAAGAGGATGGGTAATTTTGGAAATTCTAAGGATTAGAAGTGTTTTTGACGAATTGATAACAGTGTTAAATCGCAGCTATCGCCACAAGGAGATAGGTAGCCACCACCAACACCACCACATGTGTGAGAGAGAGAGAGAGAGAGAGAGAGAGAGATGGGTGACCAACTATCGATGTGTATGGCTGTAGCTTGTGGAAAGTAAGATAGGTCAGAATCATAGGGTCCATGAGTAATCAACAAAATTGCTCCATAGCCATCGAAACCAAGAAAAGGAGAAAAATAACTCAACCCCTTCAAAACAATAGTAGTTGCAATGTTGCATACACCATATGCACATAAAAAATGTACCATGTAATGGAAGGACAAACCAATAAAAATGGGCAAAGACTAAACTATGCCAGGAATACTAGACATACCAACAGGAATTTAAAAAGGAAAAAGAAAAAGGAGAGATGAAAACATCTATCAGGCCCAACTCATATATCATTCCAGTAGAGTAAGAATTTAACAGAACAAACCTGATTACAATTTAAGAAATAGATTGCAATCATCTCATTCAATATAACAATAGAGTCCTTCTACACTGACACAAATTTGCGACACATTTGGTGCGATACTGTGACGTGTTGCATCGGTATTGTTGAGTACCGCTATGCGAACTCGCATCCATAAGGCAATAGTCAATACCGGTGCGACACGTCACTGGATTGCACCTAGTATGACAATAAACTAATCAAATAAATCTTAAACTACAGGTATTTATTTTAATTAGTCGATTTTTTTTAAGGTTAATTATTGTTATGAATGTTCACTATCAATAGTTTTAAACTGAGAGAGCATGACTCATTACCCAACGGAGTTGTTTGTAGATTCAATATCTACGACAAGTTGCTAGTTACAGAGTATTGATAAAACCTAAATCGCCATAAACCCTAAACAACAGAATAATGAAAGCCTAGATAATCAACACCAAAATGATTTTAAAAAAATGAAGTTTGCCGGGGCAAAAAACAACAGACCTTCCTTTTGGGGACAGCCATGAGCTCCATGGAAGCACCCCCCCCGAAAGAGAAGCTTGGGAGCTGGAACCCAACGCTAGGATCAAATTCAGGCAAAAAAAAGGGTTGGGATGGGGCCCTATAATTGTTAAGACTATCGAGGGTAGCTGGTTGGGCGATGATGTGAGACCATCTTCTGAGCCCTAAAGCGCCACCTCCGATGCTTTTTACCATTGCCATTCTCCACGCCATTGCTGCTTCTGCTTCTCACCTTAAGATGTGCACAATCACAATTTGGGAGAGACGCCGCTTCTTAAGAGTGGTGTGTTTTCGGTAGGGGTGTTCAAAAAATCGACTAGATCGATGGACCGAATCGAATCGAGCTGAACCGACTCCTTATTTTCGGTCTTTTTTCTTAATCGGTTCGGTCTTAGTTTATTTTTTTGGAGGGCCGACCTAGTCGGTCCGGTCCACGATTTACAGATTTAAAAACTCTGATAGGACCGACCCGGACCGACTATATATAAAATAATATATTTTTAGATACATATGTATATATTTAAGATAAACAAATAGTGAAAATATTTATTTTAATATTTGATTAGTTTAAATTATAGTTTAATCCAATACTAGTTTTGTTTTAATTGTAAATTTTGATATTTTTTAGTTTTTAATGTTTGGAAAAAATAGACTCGGTATATTTTTATTATTATAAATGATGTAATTCATTAATGTGAGGACCGACGGGTTAGACCGGACCGACTAGGGTCGGTTAATCGATATTATCGGTCCGGTCTCGGTCCATTTTTTTAGAGGACCGACCAAGTCGGTCCGGTCCGGAAAAAACCTTAAAACCGAACCGGACCGCGAACACCCCTAATTTTCGGATGTATCATATCGGAATGGGTTGTTCGGAAAAAATTCCAAAATATTTGGAATTTTAAAATTCTTTTCAATTCCAAAAAAATAAAAATTGAAAAATCATTTTTTTCCTATTCCGCTGATTCGGAATATTCGAAAATTTTGGAAATTTATTATTCGTAAAAAAATATCAGAATAATTGGAATTATCAGTTATAATATTTTTGAAAAATATCGGAAATGTCATTTTTGAAAAGGATACTTTTAAAATAAAAATAAAAATCAAACACTCCACTTTACATCACCTATGAAATAAACTACGGCGCTATGTGAATGACAACGCTATACATCTCATAGCATTTTGAAAATGCAATAAACTACAGAGCTATGCATCTTTTACCATTTTGGAGAAAGATCAATCAAGGCTTAACTATGATACTAAGAAACTACAAAGTTATGTGAATAGAAAAAAAAAATTACCATTTACCTACTTAAAAAAAGGAAATGCAAGAATGGTTAACAACTGTAGCAGAGCTTCTGCATCAGTATTTCAGATACAAAAAATTAACAAAAGAAAGATGAGGGAAACTTAATATAAATCATCATTGGAATCTAAATGCGCATAACAATTGAATATAATTCCGGATGTTGTCTTTCGATTTAGGGTTGGTGTGATGTAGAAGGTTACTATATATGGGTGTATATTAATTGTTAAGATGGTTTTAAATTGAGGGTAAAGATTAAAATAATAAATAATAAATTTTATATATAAATAAAGGTAGTAAAAATGTATTAAAATAAACAAAAATATTATTATTTCGAAAAATATTTTGGATGGATCGGATCGGCGTGGTATTGGAAAATTTGGATCGGAAATTCGGAATCCATATATGATTTACAATTCCATTCCAATTTTTTTCAGAAAATTCGAAATCGAAAAATTCGGAAATCGAAAAACTAAAAAATGGTGCCAAATTTAAAAAAATTCAGATCGAAAAACGAAAAATTCGAAAGTTCGAAAATAACCGACACCCCTGAGAGTGTGAGTGCTATGGCGACGCCTCAACTTAGTCTCATTGTTTTCGGTTTGGATTCCACTGTTATGGAGCCGATATGGAAAGCGGACCCGATACGATACGTCACTGTGTCTCGCTAAAATCACCCTTAATAAATTACAATTTAACAAAAATTATACTCTTTTATATTTTTTGCTTCTAACTTCAAACAGTTGATATGGCATTCTCGTTAGTGTTTATTATGCTCAATACACCGGCTCAGGGGCGAAGCCAAGCCATCGCAGGGGTGGGCCATGGCCCAGTCCAACATTTGGGGAAAAAATAGCCTACATATTATATATCTCAATTTTATATCCAGCATAAAAAAAGGTCCAAACCCAAACCCACTTCATTCATTTATTCCTTTGAGTTAACCTAACAAAAAACCACTCTACTTCCTCATATTCAAAATGCACGACAGCAACAAACAAAAGAGAAGAACCTCCTCATTTTCAAAGCTTTGAAAAATCAAAGGTATATATCCATGTTATGACTCAAAGCTTACGTAACTGTTAAAGTAGTTAATTAGTTTTCCCTTTGTTAATTTGTTATTTAGTGATTATTAGTTAATTAGTTTAGTAAAGTAGTATTAATTAGATTAATTTCCCTACATGATTTAACTTTTCCAGCTGATTAGTTTAGCAGTTAATTTTTATTAACTGTTAAAGTAGTTAATTATTAATTGTTATTAACTGTTATTAATTAAAGTAGTTTATTAACTGTTAAAGTAGTTAATTATTAATTGTTATTAACTGTTATTAATTAAAGTAGTTAATTAAAGTAAAAAAAATGACAAGTTTTAATTGTTTTATTTTTGTGTTGTAGAAATATGGGGAAATCAAATACCCTTGATTCATTTTTCAAGAGAAAACATGTTGAAAGTGAAAATGTCGGCGAGTCTAATGTTCAAAATTCGGTACGTGAAACACTTGAACAATGAACTTTAAAATCTTCAAGAATTGAAGTTGGGGGGTTTGAGATTGACAATTTAGAGCGTGATCCTGGAAAACGTATAGAAATATGGAGGTATCCCTATAAGCTAATTAATGATGGTCGGCGGACGTACATTAACTTTGGTCCATATCAATGTATTCTTCCAAACTACCCTTTATATGTACATGAAAAACATCCTCGTCATTTTCAAGCATCATGGTTCAACATATTTTCGTCTTTGTTAGAATATTCCCCGACAAAGGATATGGCATTTTGTTTACCTTGTTATCTCTTTAACAAGTAAGGGACCCGTTATGGGCAATATACTTTTCACGGGATGGGTTTAATAGTTGGAAGAGAGTAAGGAATGGGATGAATTGTGCATTTTTAAATCATGTAGGGAAATATCCCAATATACTGCACAAAATTGCTCAAAAATCATGTGATGATTTAATGAATCAATCACAACATATTGACAAAGTTTTTGAGAAACAAAGTTATGAAGAAATTACAAACAATCGAATACGACTTAAAGCCTCGATTACATCGGTTCGTTATTTTACACTTCAAGGTTTGCCCTTAAGAGCGAAAGTAAAAGTTCTATTAACCGCGGTAATTTTCTTGAGTTAATTAAGGTTTTGGCGGATTATAATAAAGATGTTGCAAATGTTGTGTTGGAAAAGGCTCCTCAAAATGCCTCGTATATCTCTTCTGATGTCCAAAAAGAAATCTTATTTGTTTATGCAATGAAAATTAGAAAGGTCATATGTGAGAAAATTGGTGATTCAAAATTTTGTATTCTTGTTGATGAATATCGAGATATTGTAAAAAAAGGAGCAAATGGCCATTGTCTTGAGATTTGTTGAAAAAAATGGTATTGTTCGGGAGAATTTCTTTAGTGTTGTACATGTATCGGATACTAAGGCATTAACTCTAAAAATGAGATTTTTTCCATACTTTCTCGTTATGATCTTAGGAAACAGAATATTCGAGGTCAAGGGTATGATGGGTCTAGTAATATGCGAGGTGAATGGAAAGGCCTACAAGCCTTAGTTGAAAAAGAATGTCCATATGCATGCTATGTTCATTATTTTACTCATCGTTTACCATTGGCATAAGTTGCAACATCTTGAAAAGTTTCTCACGTACACCAATTTTTTTCAAAATTGAGTTTCATTATTAATATGGTAGGGGCTTCTTGTAAATGTAAAGATGAATTAAAAGTTGCATATGCCTCTGATATTGCTTATTTGATTTCCATTGAAGAGCTTGAGACTGGAACTGGATTGAATCAAGTTGGTAATTTGCAAAAAGCTGGAGAAACACGATGGAGTTCTCATGTGAGATCTCTTCGTAGCTTGATAAATATGTTTAGTGCTACTTGTCATGTTTTACTAAACATAATTGATGATGGAGGCGGGGAACAAAGTGGAGATGCCGATACATCTTATAGTTTTTTTATTACTTTCGAGTTCGTGTTCATCTTTCATCTTATGAAAGATATTTTTTAAATCACCGATATGCTTTCCTAAGCGTTGCAATGAAAATCTCAAGACATTTTGAATGCAATGCAACTTGTGAAAACCACAAAGACACTCGTACAAAAGTTAAGAGATGATGGGTGTGACACTTTGATTGGGAAGGTGAAGTCTTTTTTGTGAAAAACGTGCAATCGAGGTACTAGATATGAATGCTTTATATATTGATAGACGGGGCCGAGCTTGACATCAACAAGATAATTTTACAATTACTGAGCATTATTGGATTGACATATTTACAATTGATTCTCAATTGCATGAGCTAAATTACAGATTTAATGATCATACGGTGAGGTTACTTGTTCTTAGCTCTTTGTTAGATCCTCAAAATGTGCATACTACTTTTAATGTTGATGATATCTGCAAGCTTGTTGATGAGTTTTATCCTGGAGACTTCACTGAGCATGAAAGAGATGACTTAAAAATACAATTGCGATATTATGAGGTTGATGTTCTCCCACATTTGGAATTTCAAAAGTTATCCACTCTTTTCGATCTATGTCAGTGGTTTGTAAAAACAAGAAAGTTGAGTTTTTATCCACTAATTAATAGATTGATTAGGCTTGTGTTAGCTCTTTCGGTATCAACTGCAACTACCGAGCATGCATTTTCAGCAATGAGTTATGTCAAATCCGAGCTTCGAAACAAGATGGAGAATGATTATCTCACAAATTTTCTTATTATCTACTTTGAAAAAAGATATTACGACACAGTTTAGCGCGGAATCAATCATAGATGGATTTCGCGATTTGAAAGAATGTCGTGAGCAATTCTGATACATATCAACATGTGATTTGCTAGCCTTTTGTATTATGTTCCAACAATTACTTTATAATGTCGGATCTTAGTTATGGAGAAAATATGTGTTTTGTATATGGTGCAACTTTTGTATTTTGATGTTGTATATATAAGATATTATTGGAAAAAATGCTTATGGTTAATATATTTTTAGTGCTAAAATATTGCATAAAAGTGTAAATAACTCTAAAAAAATCACCTTGGGGGATCCCGCCCCCGAACCCCCGGTAGATTGTGGTCCCCCCCCCCCCCCCCCAACATACAATCCTGGCTTCCCCCCTACACCGGCTCATTAAAATATTTTCAAGAAAATTTAGTGCGACAAACCTATGTGAATAAAAAAGGGTACGATATGCATAATGTACAAAATAACTCATACTCTTCTTGATAAAATTATCATTAATTTAACAAGATTGATCATACACTCGTCACATAATGATACCATATACCAACTTCTTAAACATTGATGTTGGTAATAATTTAGCGAATAGATAAAGTTATCATGTGAACGAATTTTTTGAATATCAATTTCATGACTTTTCTAGAGCGCATGCTTCTAAAAGACTTTAATGAAATGTGTTTTATTCTTAATATATCTTCCTATAATTTGGGCAATACAAGTAGTGTTTCCTTCGTGTTTTATTGATGGAGTATTTGTAACTAAAGGAAATTTGCATGTACTTCTGATATGGTGGATTATGGATCTCAATTAGACGCATTCACGACTTGCGTCATGAAGAGCAAATATTTCTGAGTATTTCGATAATGTAGCTATTAGATCGTCAAGAGATTACAATATTACGACACATAAATACATGCCTTATTTGGAAAAAAGCTTTGTGAATATCATAATGGTATCCAACATATGTACATCCTTTCAAATGAAGGTGTTTATATGATTCCATTCAGTAGAATAAATCCATATTAATTGTTCCTTAAACTATCTCATAACAATGTCGCCGAGTTTATTCTAAACTAAATTTGGCTATTAAATTAACTAGAAATCATATATCATACATTGTACCAAATATAATAGGGCACCAATGGCACTAAGATATGATACTTTGGACTAAGAATAATTTCATCGTTTCTTTATAACAAAATGGATACTTTTTAGGATCGAATGACCTAACAACCATTGGATAACTCAGTGGATGGCACTTATCCATATTAAAGTACTTCATGGCTTTTTCAATGTGATTTGTTTTATGGATAAGGACTCCACTTGAGTTATGTTTGATCTACACAGCGAGACGATATTTTGTTTTCCCCAGATCTTTCATCTCAAATTCTTTATTTAAATATTCAAAAAAATGTAACATTCTGGAGTAACAATTAGATTATATCATCAACATATACTGTGATGATAAAAGAACCGAATTTAGTTTTCATAATGAATACACAAGTATACATATGATTGTCAATATACCCTGAAGGGACTATGAGCCGTCTAGGACACATGGAATTGGGAGAGACTGTAGTAATCAGGTGTTCAGGAGATCACATAGTGACTAGAAACAAATCAATGAAGATGATGTTGGATGTAATCGAATACAATTTCAATATCATTCAAATACCTTAACGATAAGACCAAAGACGATGATCGGTCACTACAAATGTTATAGGGCATCCAATTGCACATTATTGCACCCACAACTTGAACTCTCATCTACCAACCCTATCATTCCAAGTCATCTTTCTCTCTCCAAAGTAGTAATACTCCCCTATCCCTTTATCGTGGACATATGCAAACTGACATACCCAACCACGTATTTTTGTGTGTCGATTTTCATTATTGCATTTATACTTGGGATAAAAGTGGTATATAGCTTTATTTTAGTATCGATATCCCCTGTAATTTGGTATCGTCAATGGGAAGCTTATTTGAATTCCCACTATTAGAGAATATTAGCCCACATTCGATATGATTGCACACACGTCTTATCGTTTTCATTTTAGGAACCGTGTTTGGTCAGAGGTTTGAATTATAAGAAGGAAATAAACTCATTCTAGGCCCCACCACCTTCTATTAATATAAGATTTAGGGGATGCACAACGCGAAGTTCTGGCCTTAGCCTTCGACATAACACTCCCTTCATAGATCCTCTTGTTATGAATGTCATGTAACTTCTGGTCAACATATATGAGGAGTTATTAAATGAACGAGACGAAGAAATTTCTTAGTTAAAAAAGTTACCGAGTAGTTTGAGGAACGTGGGTTTAGTTCCCATAACCTTGAGCATCATAGGAGATGAAGAGTCTAGTCCCCTAGACTCCCTTTCATTAGCTGCAATGGTATATCCTCCATATCGAGGTATCTATGAGCACCGCGATCTAATCTACCCTATTTGAATCATGCTTACATCCATCGAACTTCTAAATACTGTCTAGCACTAGCTCGGTTGGTAGAATCCAATCAAAGCAGCAATTCAACTAAGACTATGACATCGGTGAAGAACATTAGCAATGATGATCTTTAAGAATTCATAAAAAAGTTAGAAAAATGTCCAAACTTTAACTTGGTGTGTACTCCAAATGATCCCCTCTGGGAGAGCGTTGGGTCACAAGTCGGCATTTCCCTTCACTATTGATATAGAGTTATTAAAGGGCCCTAGAAAATTTCTTTGTTCCTAAGATTACCACATACGATGGAAAGGCAGTCCATCTCATTACATTAGATATTACCACAGTCCATGGCCTTATGGATCCATTACGACTCCCTTATGTGTCATGTTTTCCCTTATATTATATAATAGATAGGTCTGAGGTAGTTTAAAAAGGTAAACCCCAAGTCTATATCTTCCTTTAGGGAGTTAGGTAATGAGTTTATAGTCTGCTTCATCACTAATAGCAAAACAGCGAAGTAAGTCAACTCCCACAACCTAATCGCCCTTAAACGAAAAAAAAGGGTACTCCCTTAAGAAGTATGCTAAGCGATATTGGGAGTTTTTCAACAAGACTGACAATTACAAGGAAAAGTTTAAAATTTATTCTTTTAAGTTCGGTCTTTCCACGATAAATGAACTCTTTAGATCTATCACCAAGAAGCCAACGTTATCGATTGACGATCTTATGGTCTGCATTAAAAAATATGATAATGTTGATGACGATCTCCTCATTAATGATATTCAAGTAGAACAACATTCCAAGAAGTATAAGAATAATGATACAAAGAAGGTATCTAAGGGGGTACCTAACCAACTTCTACGAGGAAAGGGGGAAAACTGAGAATCCTAAGGGACGATCAAAGATGTCAGTCAATGAGAATGTTTTCCAAACGGTGGACACTTTTGCAAGGAATCAATTTACAAACTCCTCCCTTGGATAATGGGAAAGTAGTACTTTAAGAAGCCACCGAAAATGTCTAGAGACCCAAATGATAGGGACACCAATCTCAAGTGTACTTATGACTAAGCAACTTAAATATTAAATTTTCAGGGAGTCGTCACTTGTGTTTGGCGTGATGTTGATATAAGATGCTTGTTGAAGTGGAATACTATAACTCTCAGATATATTTAAGTCCTTGTACTCTTCATTTGATAACTGGAATCACAATTTGTATTACTATAAAATGTAAAGTCCTTCGTGTCATATTTGTATTATGATTTTGAAGGAAATGTGATTGAGAATGATAGTTTTAGCGCATTAAAAATTATTTGATAAACGAATACCTGCCATGAGATTATGCATTCTTATTATAAAGCGATTACTCATAATTATATGATATTTTTATCGTGAGCACATTTACTCTTTGGCACCTTACATATGCTAAGGGTTATACCATAATATATCACAAAAGATCTGAGGAGGAAACATAGTTGTGAAGTTTAAAATAATTATTGTGATAAATAATATATTTTGGATATATTTACAATAAACTTCCTATGTGGACCTAAAAATAGGTCCACACCTATAATACCCCATATTTTATGGAATTAATAAAATGATTATTTAATTATTAATTAATATTTACTCGGGTGAACTAATAGTTAAATTACTGGGCTTTAATTATTAACCAGAATTTGAAATGCGAATTTTAAATTATTTATGGATGACTCATAATATAAATTAACTCTGTTGTAATTAAATTTATAGTTCAAGTTGGTACGGACGAAATTCTAAGGGTATACAAAGGCCCGGAATGGTATTTGATAATGTTGCAAACAATAGGATATATTCTATACCTTTGGGGAAAGTTTTAAGAGTATTCAGATAGTATTTTGGGCTTACTTAGGGCGTCCAAAAGTGGGCCTGTAGTGGACCTGCAAATTTGTGGTTTTAAATGAGTTTATAATCCTCATTAAATAATTTAAAACCCTAGTTTCAAGATGCAAGATTTGGGAAAGGGTAAAGAACATTTAAGAGGAATCAATCAAGAATCAAGATACAATATTCTTTAAGGCAAAAAATACTATCTTGCTTACCATGTTAATATGTAATCAATTTGTGACTTTCATTACTGTTTATGGACTAATGGAATAGATTCATGCTCTTAGGATATAAAAACTGATGTAGATTCATATAATATGATTTTCTAAACTCGTTTAATTTTGAATAAATTGTTATATTGATTCGACCCATGGTTAGGTTAAAATGCATGTTTAACTTAGAATCGTATAATTTATTAGTGATAATACCCTTAATTAATACGTTGTGAATCGTTATATATTGTAATTCCGATTCATGTATTGTTTAAACAATTGATTTATGTGTAATCACGTGCTTAAAGAAATGGTTAATGACAAATGCATGTTAAGTGGGATTATTTTGATGAATATGATGAACTATTGCTTGTATGTCAAGATGTTGATATTAAACCCTTAATTAATTAAGTTTCATGTTGAAAAATTTTGGAAACTTGCGATATATGTTATATTGTGACTTTAATATATGGAAAATTAGGTTTTTGTTGTTATGGAAACCCTAGGTTGAGTTTTGGTATTTTTGGGGTTGCTATGGAGGTACAACTAGGCTAAGCGCAACAATCTAGTCCCGTCGGATCGATCCGACCCTGTAGAGCTTCGGCAGGTTGGGTTTTGGTTCGTTTTTATGGGTTGGTTTAGTTTTAGTTAATTATTTTTATGTTTTTTTATATATATATATATATATATATATATATATATTGTATATAACTACCACTATATCGGGATAAATTAAAAATACGTAATAGATGGGGTTTTATATAGGTTCAAGTGTATTAAACCTATAATAAATATTATTTGATTCGGGGATTTAAAAGGGCTTTGGGTATATTACTGTATATTAAATCGTAGGTGAAATTCATATTAGGTATATGTATGTATTATACATAGTCGGATTTAGTTATCTGGAGTGACCACACGGTTTGGGTGGGGTAGTTCAAGTGCAGTTGCTTGCATTAGGGTGTTGTACCTTACCCTTTGGTTTAGAGATATATGTATATATAGGTGTGTATATACGTATATATGTGCATGGATGTTCTTAAAATAAGGGTTAGTCTCGATTTTATATATATAAGGAATATTGTTAGACAACTACTTGGGTCTCGATTGCGCGTGCACACACACACACACACACACACACACACACACACACATATATATATATATATATATATATATATATATATATATGGGAGTGGGTATATATATAGGTGGATATTTGATAGACTATGGGATTAGTCGTGGTTATGCATATATGAGCATGTATATATATGTGTGTGGTTATTTAGTCTGGTTGTGAGGACAGTGCGTGAATGTTAAATAAATATGTGCCGAGATTATGGGTAGTTTAACATACATGGGATATTATGTATTTCAATGGTTATGATTATTTTATATAGTTATTTTATACGTGTAATGGTATACTGGGGATTCAAATAGTGTTATGCAACTAATTTGGAAACACATTGGTAAATGTAAATGTAATTCATGGAGGTTTAACTAACTAGTGAAAAATATTAAAATACATCGGGGGTAGGTTAATCATGATGAGTAATTAATTGTGAACATTTTTTTATTTTGGTATATCATTAGCGATGGATTTTATTTAAACTAGTGACACTCTTGTCATGGATTAAATGTGGGGCCTCAATTGGGATGTCGCACAACCATTAGATATTGATATTTTGGGTATATCCGTGAGATTGATATGTGGTATGAGTTGTGTGAATACTCTTTGTTATGCTCTATCCATTTAAAGATAAACGTTATGAGTTGGGTGAATACTATTTATTGTGGTCAATTAGGGATGGTTGATTTTCCTGGGTCGATGTGTTATATGTATGTTTGTGGGCCTATACATTTATTGAATTTCGGGTATTTGCCTAGGAAGTCTCGCACCATTATCTCATACGAACTCTCCGGCGAGATAAAAGTATATCAGGGGTTCCTTGTTCGGACTTTGTTTGGGAGATGTCCTACACATGGAGTCTAGTCCGGTCGAGAGTAAGGAAATATTGGGTGTGAGGTCCTTTTGACTTACTTGTTATAGATTATTGACTTTTGTGGATATAATTTGTGAATCTTGGGATAATGGATCTTAGCGACCATAAAAGTTAAGCAGAAGTGTATCAAGGGTTTCTTTGTTTGGATTTTTCTTGTGATACGTCCCATGCATGGATCTTAGTGAGGTTGGGAGTTGGGATACGACGAGGCACTAGACTGTTAGTATTTTGCGTTGTACTTGTGAGGATTATTTTAGCCACAGTGTTATGGCATTTAACTTGAACTGGGTAGGGTTAGTTAGAATTGTATCGGGTTAGATGAGATGTGAGGTATATTTTGCATGAGTGCCGTCGAGTGACAACATAGGGGTATAAATAAATTGGTCGCATTTTAATACAATTAAGCGACATAATATTTCTTTTAACTTTAGGGAATTGACCCAAATTTATAAAACCTTTTCCCCAGAGTATTATTATATGAGCATTCAGAGTTGTAGATGTTTAGAGATCCAATTCATCATCCTTAACGTAGGATTTGATTTCATTTCAGTGATACTCTAGTTGCATTTTGTATACAGGGGTTTCATTTATAGTTTCGTTCAAGACTTTCGTATTTTGGAAACTCATTTTAGTGGATTTAGTTTTTATTAGAGATTTATTTTATTCAGTTTATTTATCTTTGTTGATTATTATTCTTATTTCATGAAAGATTTTTATTTACTATCGTTTTAATTAACGTCGATGTTGTGAATGATATAAATTGTATAGTGTTCCCTGTGTTCGGCATATAACTTGATCAATTGGGCATGGAAAATAGGGGGGGGGGGGGGGGGGTTACAACACCATGCAGATATTTTTTTAAATACAAAAAAATGGTTTATTCTTTTGTGTTAGTTTTAAACATTTCAGGGTACCACTAATTTTTTTAGCTCAAAATGATATTTTTTGCGATTTTAAAAAATGGTCCATGTTTGACAGTTTTTGTAATTGTTTCAAAAACTTTCAAGCACATAGCTATATATATATATATATATATATATATATATATATATATATAGAGAGAGAGAGAGAGAGAGAGTATTTCTCTTATGTGGATTGTCCTGCATATTAATAGTACGAACTATACATATATCACCTGACGATGTAGGGATGGCAGTTTTTCCCGAAATTTCGGGTCCCCGCGGTTACCCAAAAAAAATCCCCGATATTTCAGGGATCGGATCGGGTTCGGGGAGTAAAAAAAATCCCTGAAAATTTTTGAGTCGGTTTCGGGTATACCCTCGGGTCTTCACGGGGATACCCGAATTATTAATATATAATAAAAATATATATGTTTATATTATAATAAATATATAAGTATATAAACATCAAAGAAAATAAACCTTACATCTGTTTACTCACGCCGCTCTCCCTCACCACACTCACTCTCTCTCACGAAGTCCTCATCCTCACGTCCCTCTCATCCCCTCATTCCCTCCCTCATCCTCACGCTGCTGTTGCCTCACCTTTCCGCTGCCGCAGTGCCGCAGCCTTACGTCCCTTCCCTTCCGCTGTCGTAGCGCCGCTGCCTCACCCTCCCTCACACCGTTTTGTTAGGTAAACTTTTTTTTCTGTATGCCTAAGAAACTTCTTTTAGTTAATTTTAGTTGATTTACAATTTCAACTGTTCTCTGATTATGAAGTAGCTTAAACAAGTAGAAAATTGTAGAACAAATTTGGTTAGCATTATGTCTGTATTAAAAATTCAAGATTTACATATACAAACTTATTTTTTAAGTATGCCTAAAAACTTAGAATAAGTAATAAATAGTAAAAAAGAAAAACAATTGAAACTCGCACCAAAATCACACTTCCTCCCTGGGTGGCCCACTTTGATTGTTTAAAATTTGTTGATCTATATAGTATTCAAATGATGCTTACTGAGCTAGTAAGCTAGGATCCTCAAATACATGCATAGTTTCTGCATCAAATCCTCCAGCAAACTCTTACTTAGGTGCTTAAAGAGGAAAAAAAATAAAAAAATAAATCAAAACGGGTTCCCCGTGGGGAACCCGATACGCGTTTTAACGGGGAACGGGGCTGGGACGGAGAATGGTTTTTCTAACGGAGACGGGGATGGGGAGTTAAAATCCAACCCCGAATCGACCCGTTGCCATCCCTATGACGATGTGTCCAGAAAAGAGAGAGAGGGTGTCGATAATTTATGGGGTTATATATATATATATATATACAGAGAGAGAGAGAGAGAGAGAGAGAGAGAGAGAGAGAGAGTATTGCTCTTGTACGGACCGTCCCGCATTTTAACCGTGCGGACTGGACATGTGTCACCTGATGACACATGTAAAGTCTGCACTGTTAAAATGCGGGACAATTCGCACAAAAGCATTATATATACTGACATGAAATCGGTATGTATACTAGCGTGTGCCCGTGCCGATAGCACGATGATAAATTTACCCCCGGGCTAAAAAAATAATTTTTTTAAAAATTTAAAATATATATATATATATATATATATATATATATATATATATATATATATATATATATATATATATATTAAAAATAATTATATTATATTACCCCCCCATGCTACCCCTCCCCCTCATATCTATTTAAAAATATTTGTTTTTTACCCCAAATAAGTGTAATTCTTATTGGTTACATGTGTATTTTTTTAAGATTTATATTTTTCATGCTTTCATTTTTTGAAGTAATAAAAATCGCCTCATTCTTGGATGTGCTGGAAAATAAATTATTTGTCAAGTTTTGAGACTGATGAGGTTGCGCTACGTCATGTAATGAAAAAAATATGATTGTGAATATGTTGCAGATGATAAGATTACACAATCAAACACGAACAATAATCGTGGGAGTTTGTAATATTCATGTACAAAATGTAGTTGTCGTTATGTGGGTTGGTGAAATTCCATATCAATGGAAATGGATTCATCATTTGTGACTACTAAAGCACTAAAAATAATTTTGGACCGAGATTTCACCTTTAATCGGTTGATTGTCATTTACATAATAAACTCTCAAGGCACCAACAAGCTTTAATAACAAACTTATTATCTCCCTTGTTGATTTTATTGCTTGTTTTTTGTTGTAATTTGTGCATATACGACGTGTGACACCTCGCCTATTTTAATCCTTGGTGATTATTCCATTATTAAATTAAACATGAAACATTAATGGTTTCATTCTTAGCATCACTGTCGAAATCCAATTAATTACTAATAACCTAATGGTCCGGTGTCAATATTCTAATTCTTGTTATTAACATGCAACTGAAATAAACTAAATAAATCACATTTACCATTTCCACACACATAATAATGAATGATAAGATATCTAAATGAATAAATATGTCTGGAATAAGACTCCAGATAAAAATTCCAATACAATCATCCATAAATAAAGTCCAAATCCAATGCTGGAAATAAAATAAAAGTACAATGTCTCAATAATAACCACGGACTAAGAAAGGGGAGACATGCCCAACCCGAATAGATAAAATGCAAAACAGGAAGTGAAAGATGTGGAGGCATCTAATACCAAGGTCCTGCAACTTCCACAACAGTTGCAGCACGACAAGTGAAGGAACTCCTAAGTCTGGCATCCCTGTGGTTGGGCACCTAAAATATTTTTATAAAAATGGATTTTAAACGGGTCAGAGCCCAAGTAAAATAGTTTGAAAATATTTTAACAAGTATTTAAACTGCAGTAAATAGTACATATTATATGCATGTTAGCTCTGCGTGCTCTCACTTGAGATCCTCACCTCTCAACTATTGTGTATGCCTTATGTACTCTTCTAACCCACCCATTTATGCTACCCCGCCTAACTAGTTTGACTTGAATCTCTTCTCGTTTAATAATTTAATGTGCCCACCCACATTACCTATTCAATACGATATTAGATTTTCGATCTCTTTCATTTGTTTAAGAATCCCCAGTTAATTATCAAGTTCGCACATACCGATATAAATTTAGATATCACTATACATAATAACTATTAAAACACCCGTAGTAGAATAAATCACACGCATATATATATATATATATATATACAACACTATTATAATATTTACGTATACAACATCCCTAGGTGGAAACCTGCGATGTGGGAAAAATATGCTATCAAGTCATGGTACATCATGTACTAAGTAAGAACATCGGTTTGGATGTCATCCTCAAACCATAAATCAAATCACACATATTGGAGGCGAATATAGTTCCAAGTCTATGGATCACGCACACACCAAACGTGCCCAATTGACTGTTAAAACCATCATACACTCAGATAGCATGTACCTAGGTTCTATGCTCTGGGGTACAAGTCAAGATCCCCCCTATGGGCTCATCAGGATGAGACAGTCCACATCGCGAGAACCTCTCGTGAGAGAAAGTATCTTAGGTATGTTTACACATAATAAATCAAACAATAGGTATTCACACCTCCTATATATACATATATATTTAGTATAGGTATTCACTTAACCTATAATAGATATCACGTACGTAGTATGATAATTCTCAAATATTCTACGTAACATTATGTTACCATTTTATTTCTCATCGTCTAACACCGAAGGTTTCCCAATATTCACTAGATTACAAAGTGTCCCTTAAGTCAATTTAGTAAATACCTCACTCGTACCCTACTGGTCTAGGTCATACATTCCCTTGGTTTCGCATGACACAATATCATTCTTCGAATTAGGTTTTATTACCCAATTAAACCTAATTAAATTTATCCATAATTCATATCACATGACTAAGTCTAAATCCTAACACTGGCCTACTGGTAATTAAAGTATCTCTACTTACATTTGAAAATTCCTTCCAAAAGTTAACCCGATCGATTCACATGAATTCTAAAAATAAGGGGGGAAATATACAAAATATGGGAAATCAAATCGATTCAGCCTTGGTTCGAATCGATTCGCCTTCCGAATCGATTTGGTCAAAGAGCCGAATCGATTTTCCTGTAACCGGTCTCGTCTTCTCCATTTTTAACACTTACAGGTTATACTATTTTTAGTCCTCTAAACCACAATTACACGATCCCAAACTCCCAACAAAATGTCTCAAACACCATAGTAACAAGTATAAATGATTTTTAACGTGATAGAACCATCAAATCCATAAAGAACGCCTTTTCAAATTGAATTAATTCAAGATTAATATTTAAAAACCCTAGTTTATCATTTTTGTTCAATAACTTCAACATCACTCCAGATTTCTTTATAAATTCGTTAAACTAACTTATCAAATTCATTCTACGTGTATAAGGGATCAAGTCTATCACAATTACTACCCAAGATCATGATTCATATATTCCCAAATTAAGGCCAAAATCCATGTAATCAATAAATTAATCATACTACTCTAACATCGATGATATATCTACTCATAAATCAGAGAGATAAATACTTGCCTCTATATGTAAGTCTGAATTTTCGCAGAATAATGGTCGGGTGGCGTTCCACTCCTTCCGATCTACTCAACGGTGGTGGTGGTCCAAAAATGGTGGAAAAGCCTTGAAATCTCCCTGAAAACCCTTCTCCTTCCTCCTCCTGTAGCTCTTCCGTGTTTCTTATTATTTTTACCCTAACTTCCCTTACGTAACTGCAAATATAACTATCCAATTTTAGTAGGTCCCTTTTCCACAAAATTTCAAAAGACCAAAATACCCCTCTGGGGTGCCGGTTTAGCCTAAAAACACCTTGGACCCAAACTAATCCCCCGAGTACACATTTCTGACTATTTTGAACCTTTTGAACACACTGGCGCACTCAAAATGACCATTTGAATTATCTAAAATGAAATTACCTTTTATTTCCCAAAATTAACTCCTGACACGATTAACGCGCACGTCCCGACTAAATTTAATGTAACTGCCTTATTTCTCACTCACGACAATCATACTATTTTCTTATAAATTTATTACTCGTACACTAAGTAATATTCAATATAAATGAATATTAACCATTATCTCGCTAGTTAATATTTATTTTAATCCAAATTAGTTTCTCAATTTAATTTACTTAATCCCAATATAAAAATCATTAAAATTACGGGGGGTGACGTGGCGGTAATTGTTTTCCATGTAATGGTTGATTGTGAGAGATTATAATTTCATATGGTGTCATTTTATTAGAATCTTTGGGTGTTGGTTATAAGTAATGCTATTTTTTAACAATCTTTAGAGTTGGCTTTAATGAATGGAATGGTTCATTGGTATCAACTTACTGTATGTAATTTTATTTTGGTTTTAAGGAATGCTCAACTGAGTTCAAATATTACAAACAATTAACTCATTTGAATTGATATTGTATAACAATATATTTATTATTTCTCAAAGTTTTGGGTTGGTTTCACTTGGTGTGTTGATTAAATTTAATTATGATTGCGAGCATTGCACGTAAGGTTTGTGGTCTTGCCAACCAAAGATCTTAGCCTAGTGACAATATCAAGCGATTGTGTTGCGTTCAATGCTTCAATTAAGAAGACTTATGCTTCTATTGGGGTAGAATTTGATGAAAGTACTAAATTACGTTAATTAACTAGGACAAAAAAATGTAAATTGCATGAATTAAAGTACAAGTAAAGCTTTGGAATTTAAAGGAAAGAAAATGTGATAACGTACAATATTACACTACGGGATGTAAGTAAAGACATCAAAGATAACAAAAGTAAAGCAGGAAACTGAATATAACAAAAGTAATGGCAATTTTTTTTAATAAACTTGAAAGAAAGTTATAAAGTACCTTACAATCTATTTTGAAAGAAAGAAATGCACTAAATGATGGAAAGAAAAGAAAAGAAAAGAAAGGAAAAGAAATTATCAAAGTATATAAATGCAGTTTTTGGTGAGGGAGTTGTATTTTTATCTTCACGAAGGGATGAATTTGTAGTTATATTCAATAACTAACTTTCTTTGGCTATAAGTAACTTTAGGTTTGAATTTTGGATCCAAGTAACTTCTGGTATGATTTCTAGTTAATTTTCTACGATAAACACCCATGATTGCCTCTAAATAACCTCTAATTCAAATTTAAATAATAACCACTTTAAACCACCCACTACTTTACAAAAATTCCAGCAATAACCATCAAACTTCCCCCATCATCTAATCACGTAAAATATGGTGTAAACATACCCCCTCTCCCCCCCCCCCCCCCCCCCCCCGGCACTACCTGAATTTTCACAAAGATTTAGGTGGTGGAGACTTGATAATTAAATTCTTGAATAAACTTTACCAGATTTGTGAAATGTGCAAAATTTCTTCTTAACCGAAGTAGTTATCCATGTTGAAGATCATAGTAAAAAGTGGCATAATTTATTTCTCAGTTTCAACTTCTATCGTCACCAAATATGGTGAATAACTTCATCCCTTTTAACTTAGAAGGGACTAATGATGGTTAATGCTTGCAATATTTTTAACCTTTGAATGTCAGCAAAGATGGTGAATAATCACAAAAAAATTTAATTTCGAAGTGTCACCAAAGTTAGTGAAAAATTATATAAAAAAATTTACCTTCCAAGTTCATCAAAGGTGGTGAATGATCACAAAAAATTAAATTCGAAGAGTCACCAGATATGATGAATAATTGTAACATTTTTTTACCTTCAAAGTTCATCAAAGGTAGTAAATAATCACAAAAATTTTAAACTTCGAAGGGTCACCAAAGATGGTGAATAATTGAAATATTTTTTTAGCCTTCGAAGATCACCAAAAATGATGAATAATAAAAAAAATTAAAACTTCGAAGGGTCATAAAAAATGGTGAATAATTGCAATAATTTTTACCTTGGAAGGTCACCAAGGATGGTGAATAATTATAATATTTTTTACCTTTGAAGGTCACCAAATATGGTGAATAATTACAAAAAAAAATCTTCAAATTATTAAAAATATGGTGAATAATTAAAAAAAATCTAACCTTCGAAGCATCACTAAAGATAGAGAAGTAGTAAAAAAAACTTTACCTTCAAAGGTTACCAAAAATTTCTTTAACAGCCCAGAAATTTGATCACACTTACCAAATGTTGATGTAAAAAATTAGATTATCTCTAATTATTTTAATCACAGATAAAAAATGAATAAGTAAATGAGATAAAGATTTTTAAAGTGGTTCAGCCTTATAAAAATGGCCTACATCCACTGTTTTTATTATTGTTGTCTATTTGAAATTCTCGATAATAGGTTTTACCAAGAAATTCCTAGTCCCCTGCTAATGAGGAGGTTACAATGTATTTATAGCCTTGAGGCGGTACAAATGAAAGAATAATACATAGCTGTCCAATAGGCGTGTGCGTCTGTGTGATAGTAATGAGCATTTAATGCGCAAACATCCTCTTGATTATTCGGATATGAATGCTCTGTACGAGATGCAGCTCGCACCGCCTAAGCTGCTTGGACCGCCTAAGTAGCTCGGTATACATGAGTTGCTCGGTACAATAGAGTTCCTCGGAGAGCACTTGTTGCTCGGAGCGCCTGAGTTGGTCGGGGAGGTTGAGTTCCTCGAAGTCAAGGTGTTGTTCAAAAAATATTTGCGAGTGCCATGTAGATTGACACGTGTCTTCACATAATTGGTTCACGTCAGCAGAATAAATTTGGTATTAACAGAAGCCCCCAATGTTTCGTAGTTTGATGTTGAAGAAAAGTATGGAACATTCTGCTGCTTAGATTTTCGGTTTGTATGGTTTCTAGGAAAGCATTCGTTGTATACAACTCCTTTATAAATGCACAGTATCAACCTTTATAAATATTTTAAATTTCCATAACCGCTTCGTTTTTCGTGCTATTTTCTTCTTTTTAGCCACCGGATATGCAATCGTCCATCCTGGTAATCATTATTTTTCTCCATTCTCGAGGTAAAGTATTTAAACGCTTCAGAAAACTCGATTGTCTTTTACTTTTTCAAATCTGCATCTTATAACTTTTTCATTTCTTCTCTATATTGTGCGTTCATTTCTTCCATTGTTCGTTGTCAACTGATTCACCCTTTTCATGTAAGATCTTCTTCCTTTTCTTTTTAGTTTCTTTGTTCATCATGGTTTACCTTGTTGAGTCGCTTGATAAGTTTCGCTCTGATTTTTCTATTCCTTCATGGGTTACTTTGGAAGAACTTTCTGAACCTTCTGACTATTTTCGTCTGGCTGAGGGACATTGGTTCCCCAGTCTTTTTGTGGCCAAATGCGACTTTTCTTTTCCTCCAAATCCTTTATGTTTGGAGTTCTGTCAGTTTTTTGATGTTGTTCCTGCAAAAATAGCGCCAAACACTTGAAGAATAGTTAATGGAGTTCATAGATTAAATCAAATTCATGGAACCCGTTTAGGAATTCCATAAATTATGTTTTGTTATAGATGGGTTGTCAGCGATAGTACTTTTTATTTAAAAACTAGGTTTTTAAATAGGTCTTTAGTTGTCAATCTCACAGATGCCAACAGGGATTACTTTGAGCATGGGGTTGTTATGAAAAATTGGCAGCATTCTCCATTAAATGGAGATGATGTATATCAGGGTCCTAAGTGTCCCCCTTATGGCAATGGGATAGGTTGTTTTTATTTTATTTTTGAAAAAATTATGTTTTCTTTGTATTTGATAAAATACGTCATTGACATTTTAATTTTTTGTTTATTTGCAGTTGACAGCAAAAGAAAATCCCCCAAAGAAACTGATGTCAATTTGAGACACTTGAAACTTATCTGGAGTGTGCACCAAATCGTTGCTGACGAACATATCAGATCAGCCTCGTACTTGTTGCAGTACAAGAGCTACACTTCGTCTTTTACTGCTCGTCCAGTGGTAGGTGACATCGACCCAATACCAGCTTCTGAAGGTTCCTCCCCTGAATTAAATATTCCTCTGAGTGACAGAATGAAGAGAAGAAGAGCTCCTGCCTTCTTTGATAAGTCTGCCTCTACTGCTGGAGAGGCAAAGAAAAATAAGCCAAATGTCCCAAAAGAAGGGACGAGAAATATTGATGCATCCCCTCCTGCTGCTGTTAAGCAGATTGTCGAGAAGCCCCCTGTGGCTCCGAGCAAGGTTGTAGCTGTTTCTCCTCCAAGCGAGGTTATCGTTATATCACCGACCAAGACAACATCCTTGGTTGAGAATGTTCCTGCTCCTACGAGGAGGTTAAAGAAAAGCTCTCTTGAGAGACCAGTTAAAGCAGTCTCTCAGTCTTTAAATATTGAAGGTGGTATTCCCACCTTTGTTCCTCCGAGCTCTGCTATGAGCTCGGTGAATTCTTGGATTATTCTCGAGATCCAAGGTGTTGAGAACATTCTTTCTCGGGATAGGGTTACCACCTTGGCAGCTTAATATATTTCCTCAGTAAGTATTACTAATCTAAACTTTCATTTTTTAATGTTATGTCCCTGCACTGACTTACAATTATTTTCTTTTTCCAGTTGGTAACCTGTTTTAACACTATTCTGAAAAAGGATGAAGATATTAAAGCTTCGAGCTCCTCGGGAGGTGTGGAGGAAGCTTTTGTAGGACTGACTCAGTTCTTAAAGGATTCTCGTCAAAAATATGACGAAGATAAGGAGGCCTGGGAGTCTGGGAGACACGACTCAAGTCCATCGAGCAAGAAAAAGACCGAGTTGTGAAGGCCTCCCAGGAGTTGGAGAGGAAAGTGAAAGAATTTGAGAAGAAAAATAATGAGCTTGAGGAGAAGCTCAAGAACACTGAAGAGCTTGAGAATAAGCTTAAGAAAACTAAAGAGGAAGTTGTTAGACTTCGTGATGTTGATCGTCAAAGGCAGGAGATAGAAGGGAAATTTAGGGCTGCCTAGGAACTTCTTACTAAGAGGATTTTCTCGGAGAAGGTAAAGAGGAAACTTGCTGTTAAAAAGTCCTTTAGCGCTGGCTGGGACAAGGGATGGAACAAAGGCCTAACTGCTATGTCTTTCTAGATGGAATTCGCTAGTGTTAAATACTTCAGAGATGGACGGGTCGCAGCTCTGCAGGAGCTAAAGGTCTCTGAGAGTTCTGAATTATTTCAACGTCATGTTCATGGTCCTCCTCCCTCTCCTAGAGAAGAAGAAGAGGACAAAACTGCCTCAGAAGAGTCTTCAATGATAATTGGGGATCAGGCCCCTACTATTGGACTTCGTTACGAGCAACCCCAACCAAACATTACTCCTACCGAGCAGCTACTCGTGTCCACCGAGCACCCAGACTCTTCCTCGAAGTCTCCCGAGAAAGTTATAGGGAATAAAGAGAAGGTGTAAAGTAGTTTGGGTGTTTATTTTGTCACTTTATTGGATGTAAACTTAACTTTGTATTTCCTTTTATGATGAAATAAAAATTTAAGCTTTTGGTTGTTTATATTGACTTTTTCTTCTACTTGCTCTGTTTGCATACTTATTGATTCTTTCTGTCTCTTCTCTTTCCTTTACTAGTTCATGGCTAAAATGGAGCTCTTGTCAGCCCACGATACTGAACTGATGAAAAAATGCAATGACTACTTCAAGGTTGGCCATACTGACCTGAATAAATCTCAAATCATCGACATCCTTGGTCCAGACACTTCTGAACGAGCAGTTGAAGCCTATCAATATTTGAAGTGCTTGCTCGACCGTGCAGTTGCCAATAATGTGGCATATTATGAGATGATTAAAGATCTCCAGGGTACCATCGAGGAACTTCAACAACAATACAAGGAATCCTCTGCCCTTTTGCATCAGGGGTACAAGAAAAAATATCAGCAATTAAATGCTGACAAAGGATATGATAAATTCATTGTTGCATACAAGAAGAAAGAGAAAATTCTAAAGGTTGAGGTCGAGGAGCACATGCAAATTGCTAAACTGTTGGTGGAGGAAAATAATGTTTTGCGGGAAGATATATCCCAACTAAAGTTTGCAGCATCTTCCTCGGGAGCTTTGATCCCTGTCAATGACGAAGGTTTCTCGTTCTTGGAGGTCAAAAATTCCAATTTGAGAGATGAATTGGAAACCTTAAAGAGGATTGGGCCCTCTACTTCTGCTTGCGGACGAGCAAGAGCTTCTCGGGGACGAGCAAGGGCTGCTCGAGTTACTATTAAAGAAGCTAGAATGCAGGCGGCCTTGGAGAATCAGGCCTTCCAGTTGATGGCAAAGAATCAAGCATTAGCAGAGATGTCCAAGAAGATTCTGACCCTCGAAGAGCAACTTTCTACACAAAGCTCTGCCTTGGAGAATAAAGAACTTTTAGTGAAGAACCTCCACGAGCAACTGGAGAGGTTAACCTACCAGTTTTACAAACATCCCAGATAGTTTTGGATGGCTGGTTACAATGAAGCCCTCTACCATCTCGATGACCGGATCCAGAATTCAAATAACGAAGGTTACAAGCAAGGATGGGTGAATGCACTGGGGTGTTACAGTTGGAGTAGGGCCATTATCTCTGGGATTACTATAACCCTGGGTTGCTCGAGTTGCCTGTGCCACCTTTTAAACTTAATATGAGTTGGATTCCTGCTCGGGCAATTCCTCAGTGCTTAATCTCCAAGTATCTCGGCGACTACAGTCTTCATTCTAATTTTGAGATATCTCGCCCGGAGCACTTACTTGATCGGCCATCAGTAGTGAATGTCGGGATGCTTAGAGATCTGAACTTCATAAATTCTCCTTACGCCTTAGATGATCCTCCTACTGGAGTAGAGCCTGTTTCAAAAGCAGAAGGGAAAAAACCAGTAGAATAGGATTTTTGATATAATATGTAATTTGTTCTCTATGTAATATGTTCTGATTTTAATAAAGGAACTTTTAGTTTTCTCTGCAATATTGATTGTCATTACTTTATAAAATATCTATTTTATTCTCTGATGAATGTGTATGTATATCTTGTAAGAAAACAAAAATGTCCTGTGTTATTTTAAATTGCCGACGAACTAGAGTTGGTGAAAATTTATTGTTGACCATTCGGAGTTTGTGATAATTGTTTGACGACCAACCGGAGTTGATGATATTTTGTTTCCTGACCAACTTAGAGTTGGTGGTAATTTGATATGCCATAAGTAAAGAAATTCTGTTTTATTTTTTTATTATAGTGACTTATCACTTTTTAATTCGAAGTCATGAAACGACTTTTATCCCATGATCATGCTTTGTTTAACCAACTGTTCCCGACCAATCGTAGTTGGTGGATTTTTATTCCCGACCAACCGTAGTTGGTGGATTTTTTGATGCGTAGTGTGTAGCACTAGTATTCCGAAAAAATTTCAACAAAAGGAGAGAATTGGGTAAAACCTTCAAAACTTTATTCATATTAAAGAAAACCGCATTACATAGGGATGAAACTACTGATAATATTTGCGTAGATGCTCTGCGTTCCATGCATTCTTAAACTCCTCTCCTTCTAAGGTTTCAATCCTATATGTCCCTAGTCGAACAACTTATGTTACTCTGTAGGGTCCATGCCAGTTAGCTTCTAGTTTGTTGTGTTTTTGAATTACTTTCTTTAACACATAGTCCCCTTCTTTCAAATCACATTTCTTTACTCTCTTGTTGTAGAATAGAGCTGTTCATTGTTGGTATGCAGCATTCCTGATTGCTGCTTCTTCTCTAACTTCCTCGAGCATATCCATGTCTAATCTTCTCATCAAGTCACTGATAGGAGAATTGAAATTCACTACTCTGTGTGTGAGGAGGCCCAACTCGACAGGTATAACAGCTTCACTTCCAAATGCTAACATGTATGGAAATTCTCCTGTTGCTGCTTGTGGTGTAATACCATAAGCCCACAGCACAAAATGTAGCTCGTTGATCCAATTTTCCTTCGCATCATCCAGTCTTTTCTTTAAGCCATTCAGCAGCGTTCTGTTTGTCACCTCGGTTTGTCCATTGCTCTGGGGATGGCCTGGTGCAGAGTGGGTTTTCAATATGTTCGACTGATGACAATACGTAGCAAACTCCTCGTTGTCAAATTGGGTTCCATGATCAGTAATGAATGCATGCGGAAGACCATATCTATGAATGATATTTTTCCAAATAAATTGATACACCTTGTCATATGTCATTTCAATAAGGGGCTCAGCTTCCACCCACTTAGTAAAGTAATCCACTACGACCACGAGATATTTAAATCTTCCCTTGGTCGTTGTAAGTGGCCCGACCAAGTCTATTTCCCACATGGCAAATGGCCAAGGGGAAATAATGGGTGTTAACAATTCTTGGTAAGTTCTTCGGATAGAGGAGAAGCGTTGACATTTGTCACATTTTTTGGCATAGGCTATACAATCAGCCCTCATCGTTGGCCAATAGTATCCTTGCGTCATTATTCTTTGCAAAAGCGTCCGACCTGCTACATGGGCTCCACAGGACCCTTCATGGACCTCTTCAATCAAGTCTTTCACCTCGGAGGGGTGCACACATCTTTGCAAACCTGCTATAATTCCTCGTTTATATAGAATACCATTAGTTAGTACATATCGAGCAGCTTTAAACTTTAGCTTCTTAGCTACGAGTTTATCAATTGGTAATGTCCCTTCTTCAATATATGCCCTGATAGGATCCATCCAGGATGGTCCTAAATCAAGGGTAATGAAACTCACCATCATATCTTTGTCAATGCTCATGCTAGCCAAAATTTCTATCGGAATTGTTCTTCGTAGCTCGGTGCATGTGGCTGAGGCTAACCGAGCTAACGCATCTGCTCTTACATTCTCCGATCTTGGTGTTCTAATTAACTGCACTGCGTTAAAGCTCGATACAATCTCTATTGCTTTCGCATAATACTTGATCATCAATTCTCCCTTTATTACGTATACTCCCAGCATTAATTTACGATTAACTATGAATCACTGAGTACAATGACCTGCTCTGCCCCCATGGTTTTTGCTAAACTAAGACCTACAATCATAGCTTCATATTCAGCCTCATTATTAGAAGCCTTAAATTGAAAGCGTAGAGCATAATCCACATCGATCTCATCCGTGCTGTTTAAACCAATCCCTGTCCCACAACCTGTACTGTAAGATGAGCCATCCACATACAGATTGCATATAGGTACTTCATCCTCAAAGTTTTGATCGGATAAAGTTCCACGGTGGAATATTTGTTGCTTCTTTATATCCTCCCCTAGCACTTCTTGCTGCTCGTCGACCATCTCCTCTTGCTTGTCAACCGACTTAAGTTGGTTGGAGTTTAACTTTGATGATCCTATAACATCCATAGGTTGGTCGGTATTCAGCTTTTGCTCCTCGGAGGTGTCAGGATAAGTGAATTCTGTGATAAAATCTGCTACTGCTTGCCCTTTAAGCGACGATCGAGGCTCATAAATTATGTCATATTCACCAAGTTCTACTGCCCAGTACATCAATCTTCCTGATTTTTCTGGTTTATGAAGGGCTTGCCTCAACGGCATATCGGTATACACAACTATGGCATGAGCTTGGAAGTATGACCTCATTCTTCTACTCGCTTTGATTAACGCTAGTGCCAATTTTTCCAGTCTTAGATATCTGATCTCTGCTCCTCGGAAGGCCTTGCTAGTGTAATAAATTGGTTTTTGTACCCCATCCTCCATTCTTATCAATGCCGAGCTAACTGCATTCTCTGAAACTGCCAGATACAAATACAATCTTTCTCCCATCACTGGCCTAGACAACATTGGAGGTGCTCCCAGGTATTTCTTCAACTCTTGAAAGGCCTTCTCGCATTCATCATTCCATTCAAATGTTTTTCGGAGTGTTTTGAAAAATGGGAGGCATCTATCAGTTGCTCGTGATACAAATCTATTAAGTGCTGCAACTCATCCTGTGAGACTTTACACTTCCTTCTTCGTCGTTGGAGATCATAGTCCCAATAGAGCCTTGATCTTTTCAGGGTTTGCTGCAATTCCTCGTTGGTTGACAATATACCCGAGGAACATGCCTTCTCGTACTCCGAATATGCATTTGGTATGGTTCAACTTCATTTGATATTTATCTAGTTGATCAAAGGTCTGGCCTAAGTCAATAAGATGATCAGCAGCTTTCTTGCTCTTCGTCAGCATATCATCAACATAAACTTCCATGTTGTAACTGATTTGCTCTGCGAACACCTTGGTCATCAGCCGCTGATATGTTGCACCTGTATTTTTCAAACCAAAAGGCATAACATTATAACAATACGTTCCCCTAGGGGTAATAAAAGAGGTACTCTCCCTGTCTTCAGGTTTTATTTTAATCTGGTTGTAGCCAGAATAAGCATCTATGAAGCTCAACAGCTCGTGTCCCGAGGTAGCATCAACTTATTGATCAATTCGGAGCAAAGAAAAATGATCCTTTGGGCATGCTTTATTGAGGTCGGTGAAATATACACACATCCTCCATTTTTTGTTCTTCTTCTTCACCATCACCACATTTGCTAACCAGTATGGATATTTAACATCTTCACTAAAGCAATCTTTCTGGAGCTTCTCGACCTCCTCCTGTATAGCTTGGTTCTTTTCAGGGCTGAACACTCTTCTTCTCTGCTTCACTCGCTTAATTTCCTTGTTCACATTAAGCTCGTGACATAAGAAATTTGGGTTTATCCCTGGCATGTCCTCGTGGCTCCATGCAAAAGTTTGTTTTCTGCTTTTTAGGAAGACTATCAATTCCTGTTTCAGTGAGGCATCCAATGATGAACCTATTTGAGTTGTTCGTTTCGGGTGCTCATCGTCCAGAATAACATTTTCAGTGGCTTCCACCACCTGGCCTTTTACGAGTTGCGACTCGTCTCTGGGATCTAATGTTTCAATTTTTGCACCTTCATCCACTTGATAGGTAGTAGTCTTTTTCTTAAATTTCTCCAGTTCATCCTGCTCGGTAGATGAATAATAGCATTCCCGAGATACTTTTTGGTCACCTTTCATAATTCCTACTCCAAAGTTGGTTGAAAATTTCAGGCATTGATGTACAGTAGATGGTACTGCTTCAAAATTCTTCAAACCTACCCTTCCCATGATGATATTGTAAGCTGATTGGACATTCTTATCCATCACAAAAAATCACACTCTTTCTGTTCGACAAGCAGGCCATGTACCGATGAACATATCCAACTTGATCGTCCCAAGTGAAAAAACTTTCTCGCCAGTAAAACCGAGAAGGGGCTTGTGATAAGGCTCCAACTGAGACAACTTCAAATTTAAGCTGTCAAAACATGAGTAGAACATGATGTCCGCCGAACTGCCATTATCCACCAGTACTCTTGAGATCATTACTTCCTTCATCCTCATTTTGATCACCAATGGGTCATCATAAGGATATAGCACTCCTGTAAGGTCATTCTTAGAGAAACCGATGACCAGTTTATCTTTGTTCACCTTCCTCGGACGATCATCTTTAGCTAGATTTATTCGTTGAATGTATGAACAAGCTTGAGCCTCATTGAGGTAAGCTTTCATCTCTGCAGTAAGGTTTCCACCTCCTGCATCTCCTCCTATAATAACATTACAATCAAATAATCCAAAACGAATTAAAAACACCTCACGTTCTGGATATCTTGGTCTTTTGGGGAGATCAGGGTCATCTTCTGGATCATCTTCATGATCTCTTTTCTTGTCTTCCTTTGCTCGACGAGGAGATCTAGACCTTTGTCTTGCTCGGTCGTTTCTCTTCCCGTCATTTCTTCGATCAACATACTTGGCCAGCTTACCTCGTCTGATGAGTGCTTCAATTTCATTCTGAAAAGCTATGCAATTTTTGGTCGTATGACCATGGTCTTTTTGGAACTCACAATATTTGGTCTTATTCCTCTTGTCAGGATCTGTCTTCATTTTCTCTGGCCAGTTTAGCTCCTCGTTGTTCTTGATTTCTTCCAGAACGTGGTTTATGTCTACTTTCAAAGGAGTATAATTCCCAAATTTCTTCAACATTTCCCATGATGGCTTTGCTTTTGATTGCTTGTTACCACCATTTTCTGCTCCTTCTTCTCAACCTTCTCGGCTTCAACTTTGGTCTCCTTAACGTCCATGTTCTTCTTCGCAGCCATAGCTTCCTCAGTGTTCATGATTTTGGCTACTTTTTCCATTAGTTCTGACATGGTTCTAGGCGGATCTTTGGCCAAAGTTAGTACAATTTATTTGGCAACAGTCCACTCATCAAAGCAGTAATTGCTGTCTTTTCCTCGTAATCAATAACTTCGAGCTTCTCGTTATTGAAACGAGTTATGTAATCCCTGGTGCTCTCACCTGCTTTTTGTCTAACACTTAACAAGTGTGCTACTCGTTTAACTGGTTTTGCTCCAAAATAGAAATTTCCAATAAAGAGCTCGGCCAGTTGAAAGAAAGTCACAATCTTCCCTTGAGGAAGATTGTTGTACCATATTTGAGCAGATCCGGTAAGAGTTCCCAAAAATGCCCTGCATCTCATCTCATCTGGCACGGCATAGATATCGGCAGCAACTTGGTATTGTTCTATATGAAGGATAGGGTCAGTTTTTCCATCATATTTAGGAGTCACAACAGGTTCTTTGGACTTTGATAGTGTAGGAAAATCCACAATTGTCTGGATAAAAGGTGTCCCTTGGACAAAAGTTCTTTATAGAGGATTCTTGGCCTTATCCATTTCCCCTAATATATCCTCCAACCTTTTAATAGAGCCTTTCCATGCATCATTTCCCTACTCAGGCCTGTTGATTCGAGCAACCGATTGTGTGGAATTTGCTTCCTGGGATCTTTCTTGACGAGCAGCAGGTCGTGATTGGGCAGAGCCTTCCTTTAAATCAAATGGTAGTTGAGAGTTCCTCGACACAATCCTAGGGGGACTTTTATTCCTCATAGGACCCAAATGATCAAAAGGAGAAACTCTACTCAACCTTTCAAGAGCACTTGTTCTTTATGGGGATAGAGTGATGTTTTGTTGAGTGTCTGTAGCTCGTATTGATGAAGTTCGACCAGGTTGATAAGAAAAATCATTAGATCTCTCAGTGCGATATGGATCGGTATGTCTAGATCGAGATTCCTCTGGGAATAACGTTCTCCTAGAAGGTAAGAGAGTATTTCTTTGAACGCTTTGTTGTCTTGAATGGATAGATACTCCACCCTGGACAGTTTGTATGAGTTGTCGTATAGTTTCTTGCATGGATTTTTTGGCCTTGGGCTAGATTAGCCATTATTCCGGCAGATCTTGGACATTCGGAGGAGTGGATGGATTTTGAGGAACCCCAGCGTTTCGATTACCTGATTCTGGATGATCAACCATTGATGATAAATGGTTTTGGTGAAAAACGAAAATTACAGTCGCATTCCCACAGACGGCGCCAATCTGTTGATGTAAAAAATTAGATTATCTCTAATTATTTTAATCACAGATAAAAAATGAATAAGTAAATGAGACAAAGGTTTTTAAAGTGGTTCAGCCTTATAAGAATGACCTACATCCACTGTTTTTGTTATTGCTGACGTTTGGAATTCTCGATAATAGGTTTTACCAAGAAGTTCCGAGTCCCCTGCCAATGAGGAGGTTACAATGTATTTATAGACTTGAGGCGGTACAAATAAAAGAATAATACATAGCTTTCCAATAGGCGTGTGCGTCTGTGTGATAGTAATAAGCATTTAATGCGCAGTTATCCTCTTAATTATTCAGATATGAATGCTCTGTACGAGATGCATCTCGGACCGCCTAAGCTGCTCGGACCGCCTAAGTAGCTCGGTATACATGAGTTGCTCGGTACAATAGAGTTCCTCGGAGAGCACTTGTTTCTCAGAGCGCCTGAGTTGGTCGGGGAGGTTGAGTTCCTCGGAGTCAAGGTGTTGTTCAAAAAATGTTTGCGAGTGCCATGTAGATTGACACGTGTCTCCACATAATTAGTCCACATCGACAGAATAAATTTAGTATCAACACCAAACTTAGCTTTATATGTGTCTTTTGAACTAATAAAAGATCCATATACCAAAAAGAAATATCTCAAAGTGAAGATTCTAATGCAAAAACAGTTCATCATTTGGACCTCTGTAAAGAGAGTTATGGTCGTTTTACTAAAATGTGTTTTGGTGACACTACAAAATTTTGTAGCAATCCAAAATTTTGATTTGAATTCCCAAGCATTTAGTTTTCGGCGTATTTCGAATTATAAAATGGGTCAAATACCAAAATAAATCTCTCTAAGTCAATCTGGCAATTCAAAAACCAGTTTGTCATTTAAACCTCTATAGAGAGAGTTATGACCGTTTTACTGAAACGTGCTTTGTTGACAACAAAAAATGCTGTAGGAGTTCAAAATTTTGGTATGACTTCTCTATCATGGATCTCTGTGTATTTTGAATTAGAAAAAGAATTATACACAAAAAAGCTCTGGATGCCATTTGGACCTCTGTAGAAAGAGTTATGACCATTTATTGAAACACATTTTTGGTAACCGCATAATTCAAAAATAAAATCAAGCCTAATGTCAAGATAATAAGATTCCCATTGCTGATGTTCAAATTTATTGACTATGACCAGGACTCCATATTTTTTAAACCAATTGGTTTATAAATACTGTAGAAATAACATCTTGTCCAATTTTTGCTAACCTCCATTGTAATTCACCATCCATGAGATTCGATTCAGATGATAAACATCACGGGGGATGACTGAAATTTTTATCACCTTTTACATAAAATTTGAGAAACCCTCTTACTTTGTTTTGAAGCAAATATTCTGGATAAGTTTTTGTTTAAACTCTACATATGTTTGAACATATTATTGCTGGCCACAATTTGGTTTGAAAACCATCTTTTTGGACCTCTGAGTTTTGAAATCCTTTGATGATTTTTCACCCCCGCCTCGCCCGAGTTCTAAACTAACGTTTCAATTTTGTAATGAAATAGGTCGAGGATCATCATCACGTTTGTTCTGAAAATACGTGACAACTTCTTTGCCAATAGTCCTTTCCAAAACAGGCTCTTTGAAAACAAATGTGATAGGGACTATTATAACAAATGTGCAACGATTTTTAACAAAATGTTGCAAACTTTAGAAAAAAATCATTGACACTTGACCATTTTTCTCATACATAATTTAAGTTCATCACTACTAAATATTGTTATAAATCTTGAATGAGAAAGATTCGTTCAGTTATTTTGGCAGTTTGTGCTCTAGCCATAATAAACCATTAAATAACACTTTAGTTTCATCGGGTGTGCCAAAAATAAATTTAGGTTGTTTTAACTTGGCTTGGTGATTAGAGTTAATTAGTATTGTGAGCTTGTTAAATAAGGTTTGTGGTCTTACCAACCAAAGATCTTAGCTTAGTGAAAATATCAGGCGATTGTGTTGTGTTTGATGCTTCAATTAAGAAGACTTATGATTCCCTTAGGGAAGACTTTGATGAAAGTACTAAATTGTGATGATTAACTGGGACAAAAGAAACTATAAATAACATGAATTGAAATACAAATAATATCTAATTCAAATTCAAATAATAACCATTTTAATCCCCCACTACTACCAAAAATTCTTGCAATAGCCATGATATGACCACTACTGACTTCCCCCGTCATCTAGTCACGTGTTAGAAAACGTCAAGAGATGAACCCAGTAAAATATGGAGTAGATAATAAAATAATCAGTTATTTTAAGGAATGATCAAAGTAAGTTCAATAAAATAATTGACATTGCTACTGTTTTATGGAATTCTCAAATTAAGTTTAATGCATTACATTCCCATAAAATTGAGTTTAATACAACTATTTGTCTTGTATCCTATAATATACTTCCATCAAGTTGAGTTTGATATAACAAGTTGTCATCTCTCCCATCAAGTTGGTTCTTCTTTTCTCTTCTCATGGACTTTTATTGTTATCTTCCCTCTCGTACTGGTATCGAGGTGTTAGGTGATTAAAAACCTTTATGAATGGGTAAGAGTTAAACTTAGCACTAAGTATCATGTTTAAAATAACATTTTCCATAAAATTATAATTTGAAAAATTGTGACCACTTGCATGTTGTTTAATGTCCAATTAATTTATTTAGAAAAAGATTTAAGGGAATGTAACTGGATAAAATAAAATCATTAGTTTAAATTAATTATTACAACTCTGTTGTAATGTTTACAAATGTCTAAAAAATTAAAGTACATCAATTTATAAATGGGCTACCATATTGTGGTATGGATAAGTAATTGGAGGTTTCTAATTGCCAACTATATTATATTTCCGTTTTTTTTACATCCTTACTCAAAGTACCACAAGGGGTTGGGTGTGTACAAAAATAGGGAAATGAGTAAAATCCAAGTAGGGGGAATAACAACGGAGTATACGAATATAAAAAAATACATATACACATACCATACATTTTAATTATGAAACTGTTTCATTCGATTTTATCTTTCAAATGCAATCTACGACACAGGGTAATGTAAACACTTGGCTATGTTCCAAACACACACTTATTTTATTTTTAATCGACTCCTACTTGAGTACCATTGATTTACCCCATTTCACTTTTACCATTTATCATTTATGAGCGTCAATATCCATACTTTATCTTTTATTCAAAGTTCACCAATCCCGTTTATGGTTACGGGCTTGCACCGCTGACATAAATGTTGCAACCATTGCTTTACTAGATAGTTATTTTGGGTTTGATCCAAAGTTGCATCGTACGGCTCCGTGACCTTCATAAATTTTTTAATTTCTCTGAAGATTTTTTGTTTATCATCCAAGGTCAACGGTATTCCTTCTCAACTATGAGAGTTCTATCTCTTCTTATGTTGCGAGGCCAATAGAATAAACGTCAGTCATTCTCATTTCCTTGGACGACCCAAAAACTTCCACCTCCTAAAAATAAAATAGGGAGGGATAGAATAAGGAAGAAACATCATTTTACTTTGAGATGTTTGGAGTTTCGTTTGGTTCCTTCTACCGTTTCTCCCAGTGCCATTGCAAGAGGAAGTTTGTAAACTTGATCGCCTCAAATGTTGATACCAGATCTCCTCTCCTAGCTCACCCGTCGGGCAAAGAGAAAGATCTTGATCAGTCGATGAGAAAGAAAAATAAAGTTAAGGGTTCTATTAACACCATGGACAACGAGGATTCCTCTCTAAGGACCATAATACCCTTTTAAAGTGACAAAAGAAAGATCACGTCCTCCTCCACCACTAGGCGTTGTGGGCAAAAATAATGTTGATAAGGGTAAATGCATATCTGAATTCAAAGTTTCTAGCCTCGAGCTGACTTGTGTCTTGATTCGGTCGGGAATATTTCCTGCTGATAGGTCGACTACTTATGACCTCCCCATTTTTTTACTGTTTGAGCGTGCCAACCATAATTTCTCCCTTGTAAGTGTATTGTTTATTTTTTTTTTGTTTTTTCTTTCCATTTTACTTGTTTCTCGCTTATCTTTATTTACCCATTATGTAGAAATTACTGATCGATTACGATCAATATTTTGAGAGGAATGATGCATTGAAGAAATCCTCTGCTGATGTGGAGGTGGATTTTGAGGAGCCGGACAAGTCTTTAAAGTCTTCTCGGAAGCTTAATATTGCCCAGACAATCGAGAAGTTTAAGCTCAGAGAAACGGTAAAAAGCCTAGAGGATGAGAAGATGAAGATTCAAAAGGAGATTGATGACTCTTCCAAGTTGGTGTTTGTGGCCATCCCGGGCAGCGTCGGGGGAGAGATATATACCCTCAGGAAGGCTGCGCTGCGATCTTGCGCCCCTCTTTGGAAGGTGCTTTGGTTGACGTCGGTGTAGGGGTAAATGTGAAGGATGGAGTTGCCAACCTATTTTGCACAGAACAGACAAAATAACATGTTTCCACTTCGAGAGAGCGGCATCAAAGACAAACTGATGCATACGAAACCAATGGTTCGAAGGTCCGGGGGCTAAGTTATGAAATGGGAAGATGTTAGGCACCCATCCCACCCTCTCGGTCTCTCATGGGCTAGTATTATTATCTTCCTTTATATTCACGTGAAGTGTGTGAGCGTATTATATAATGGATATCGAAATTATTCAACTCGTATCACGGACAAGTTAGAGTGAGGACATCCATAGGAATGTTCCCAAAATAACATATGTAGAAAGTATGATTTGTGCGTTTATCACGATATTAATCGTTATTTGGAAACGATAATATGTGTTGGATGAAACGCAAACAAGCATAATATATATATATATATATATATATATATATATATATATATATATATATATATATATATATATATATATATGAAAATGAGTGATTTTAGAAAATTAGGGAATTTGAGAAATTGAGAAAATTAGAAAATTGGACTCGACTCCGTATGATTTCAATCCGAGACACCTACGTAGCGTATAAAGGCATCAAAGTCCACGTAGTTCGATGTAGCATAGGGGTGGGGTTTATCCCATAGATCCGAACGGAATTTTTATTATATGTGTATGTGTAGAAAATGTGTTTTTTAGATTTTGAAAAAAGTGTGATGGATAATTCCGTTCAGAATTTACGGGTGTAACCTTCTTTTATTTGTTTTTGGGTTTTTTGTAGAAAATAAAGTATGTGCAATATGCTAATAAAAGTGTAGATATTAATGTGTATGAACTAAAGTAAGAACTCGATTATGAATCTAATATATATTATGCAAAAACAAGTAATTTAAAAAGAGAAGGAAGGAATTGGACATTCTTTTGGATCTTCATCTTCGATCTTGGATGAACTCCCTTGAGTGTTGATGAATGTTGATAAGAGAGAACGATATTTTGCTAAATTGGGTATGAAAAGGATGGAAATGTATGCTTGGATGGAACTTCACATGAAGAACTTCGTTGATTTCGAGGGAATGTTGCTAAGATCACTCATGCTGATGGATCCGTTCTCTATATTTGGGAGTGAGGTCATGGACTTTATTCATAGGGTCAGGGGGTGCTGATCGGCCTACCCCAGGGGTTGCCTATCGACATGTGATCCCAGACACTGTGCCGATAGGCAGGGATATGGACCTGCCAATTGGCAGTCTCGTGCAAATTTTTCTAGAAAAATGGTCGTAAAACACAAACCGTTCATCCGAATCGCACATGGGGCTTACTGTTCAAAAGGTAATTTAGAGACCTTCAAGATTCATTAGACTTCTCCCCGGTTCAGGAGTTGAGTTTCGGTCAAATGTGGCTCGGAAGCGCACGTTGGTCTTTTAAATAGGAGATCGTCGGACGAAAATGGATTGCTCATCCGCATGGTAAGTCAGAATTGTGCATGAGGTGGACTGTTGGAAAGGTTAGGAGAATTAATTCGACATTCCAAGGAGTTTCACTCAATTCGAAAGGTACCTTGGTCAACCGTGGCTCAGAAGCGCCCGGGGACCTCTCAGAGGAAAACGGATAGTTTGTTCATACCGTAAGTTAGAATCGCGCATGAGGCAGACAGTTGGAAATTATTCATTTCCTTCAGAGATTCATTAAGTCTCGTTCGAGCTAAAGAGATGACTTTGGTCAAACAGAGCCCGATGGCCTCCAGGTCAATTTTTGGGGGAAAATTAATCATTTATTTGAACGGTTATGCTGTTTTGCTCATGGGACGGACTGTTGGAAAGGGGTTTCAGTGCCCTTCAAAGATCTTTCACTCTGACGGTGAAGTTGATTAGGGTTAATTCGAGGCTCGAGAGTGCTCGGTGGCCCTCGTATTGGTTTTCAGTAGTAAAATGGTCCATTCATTCAAAACGTTATGCCAATTCACGCGCGGGATGGATCATTGGAAAGGGTATTCAGAGCCCTTGAAAGATACTCGAAGAGCGACTTAGGGTTTGTAGTGGGATAGGGACGTTCTAGGGATCTAAGGGGAGACTCAGGGGTCCTAGATTGTGGTGTCTACACAGCCCCTTGACGGTTGAGCTTGGAACAAGTGATAGCAGTCGAATAGACACCACATGATAGAAGTCAATTTTGTGGACCTGATGAGGATGGTTTATTTAGAGGGTCGAGGTCGATGCTGAGGACCTAAGGTGATGTTGGGGCGACCAATTCTGAGGACCTAAAGGATGTGGGAGTAAGGAGGCGACCAATTTTATGGGACGGGGTTTGTTCTGAGGATCTAAATTATAGCGACCAATTTCACGGGCTTAAAATAGGGTGACCAATTCTGCGGGTCAAAGCCAATTCTGCAGGATTAAGTAAAAGAGACCAGTTTTGGGGGTCGGAACCAATTTTGAGGGCTTAAGATAGGGTTGACCAATTCTGTGGGTCAAAGCCAATTCTGCAGGCTTAAGTAGAAACGACCAACTCTGAGGGTCGAAGATAATTTTGAGGGCTTATTTGGGGTGACCAATTCTGCGGGTCAAATCCAATTCCACGGGCTTAAGTATAAGCGACCAATTCTGAGGGTGGAAACCAATTCTTGGGGCTTATTTAGGGTGACCAATTCTGCAGGCTTAAGTAGAGGCAACCAATTCTGAGGGTCGAAGCCAATTCTTAGGGCTTATTTAGGGGTGACCAATTATGCGGGTCAAAACCAATTCTACGAGCTTAAGTACAAGTCACCAATTTTGAGGGTCGAAGCCAATTCCGAGGGCATAAGATAGGGGTGACCAATTCTGCGGGTCAAAGCCAATTCTGCGGGCTTATGTAGAAGCGACCAATTCTGTGGGTCTAAACCAATTCTGAGGGCTTAATATAGGGGTGACTAATTCTGCGGATCAAGGCCAATTCTACGGGCTTATGTAGAAGCGACCAATTCTGAGGGCTTATTTGGGGTGACCAATTCTGAGGGCTTAAGTAAAGCGACCAATAATGAGGGTCAAAGACAATTCCGAGGGCTTATGATAGGGGTGACCAATTTTATGGGTCAAAGCCAATTCTGAGGGCTTATGATAGAAGCGACCAATTCTGAGGGTCAAAGCCAATTCTGAGGGCTTAAGTTTCCTTTGGGAAGTTTGGGGAATTCACTTGGGATGTGTAATATTTCTCTGGGGGTTTAGGGGAGCATTTGGTTTTAGGTTCTGCTGGGGAATCTTTGGAATTTTGGAGTTTCCTCTAGAGACATTTCTAGGGAGAATTATTTTTTGAAATTCCACTGCGATGTAAAAAAAACATTTTTTCTTGGTGAAGAGGCTCTAAAATTAATCTGGTGATTTTAGTAATTTTCCAGGGATTTTTTGGATTTTTTTGGACTTTTTTGTACGAAATTTTAAAGGTGGTGCCGACTGGCATAGATGAAGGTGTGACAAACGGCAGTGGCACGGTCTTTTGGGGTGCCTCGAGCAGGTGGAGGGTCAGTGTCGATCGGTGGTGGCAGGGAGATGCCGATCGGCATACCCCTTATCCTCCTATAAAAAGAGGGCGATTTCTCCTCATTTTTCACGTTTTATGACTTCCCTTCTTCTGCAATTAACTTTTGTAAATCGTTATAATGTTCAAAAGTCAAAAGATGGTTGAGTTCTCAAGCAACGCTACTCACATGGCATGGTTTAATGCCGATGATTTGACATGGTTGGAGTGGAGGTCTAGAGTGCCCCTTGCACTGGGCTACGAGAACTCATTCGACTCATTCGAGCCGATGGTGGATGATCGGATTCTTCTATGTGTGGTGAACCCTGGTGACTATGTAAGTATTAAATGACCTTTTGTATTCTTTTCCTTTTTTCTTGACGAGATTGCTTTATTTCTTGAATTTGACAATGTTTTTCGTTGTTTCTTCGACAGTCTGACGTCTCCATATCGATTATACGTTCCCGAGGGACGACATGGCTTAAGGATGTTTGGGATCACCTTCCACCTATGGTGCGCTAGATGGTGTTATCAGTCAGCTTTGGGAGACTAGCGTCTGCTCTGGATGAGACGCCCCGTTCTACGGCCGTTCTGTGTGCTCTGGGAGAGAGGTGGTAGGACATTGCCCATACCTTCCATTTTGGCTTTGGGGAGATGATGGTGACTCCTATTGATGTGCAGTAGCTACTGGGGATGGACTATGATGGTGCTCAGATTGAGGTGGATAGGACGCTGAGGGTAACGCCGGAGGCGGTGACGGCGGCATTAGGTGATGTGGAGAGGGTGGTTTTTGGGGACTCTCTCTGTTTGTCTCTGTTGAGGGAGATATTGTTGAGGAGGATGATTGATAAGAGTGACGTGCAGCAGGTGAATTAGATGACCCACTTGTTCATTCTGTTGGTGTTGAGAGGTTTTCTGATGGCGACGAGTGGCGACGTCGTGCACTTGTGGTTTTTCTATTTTTGAAGGTGTTCTTGGACACCCGTCTTTATGATTGGGGGATCCTGACTTTAGCGACCCTTTATTATTCTCTTTATGCATTTAGCTGGTGCTTCCTAAAGTCTTTTACTGGAGCCACATATCTTCTGGAGGTATTCTTTATTTTATTTTTTTTGTATATTTCCTTTATGCATTCGCATTTTCCTTCATGCGTTTTATTCTTGATTTCTTAAATCCTGGCCTTTGTCCTTTACAGATGTGATTTTTATGAGGTGATTAGTTTAAACACCCAGTTGATATCTTTGAATCATGAGTCTATTGGGGACTTCTGTCGGATGTACAGGCAGGGAGGTCCAACCGACAGTCGAAGGAGTCTCTCTCTCTGGAGGCGGTGCGTCAGGTCTTGAATGGACGGACGAGCGAGTGGGTAAGACGTTTTTTTATCTTGATACTTTCCTTTCCTTTGATGATATTTTATTGATATTGATCTTCTGCTATTGCTGGGGATCTGTAGGTGACCTTTTATCCTTAAGGGACGACCATTCAACTCACTGGGGTGACTCGGGGACATGCACATATGTGGCGTTTGCTGGCACATGAGTTTGGCTACTCTTGGTATCTCGAGGAGAGGGCAGTCCGACAGATCATGGAAGACGAGGTTGCGGTGCCTCCAATAAATCCCTCTATGTTCATGAGGCGAGTGCGGGAGATATCAGAGGATGCCCGGGTGGCGGCAATAATGGGTGAGCCTTACTCGTTGTATACCGACACGACTATGATATATGACTATATGGATTTCATATCGAGCTGGTTGATGTCTCCCAGTATATACGATGTGATGCATCTTCATTGCGCGGGTTCGAGTCAATAGGCGGGGGTCCTCCCACAATGCGGGCGGTGCAATGACGTCAGCGACGACGATGACCTCAGAGGCTCGCTTTGTACAACTATTTTTGCCTAGTTACAACATTCGGTGAGCTAATAGAGGGTCGGTGCATTTACAGCATCGTCCCAATGCGATGGACCCGGAGGAGTTGGGCCTGACAGAGGAGGTCCTTCGAACTGAGGTACACTTTGTGTTTTTTTATCTTTTGCTTTCTTGATTCTTTTCTTTTCTTTACAGACTTGACTGATTTGACCTTTATGTTTTCTTTTGTAGCATATTCGGGTCTCCGCCACATGGCTGAGGGATATTAGGGATTGGATATCTTCAACGACTGCCCATATTAAGGTTGGGATTTCGGTTCCTTCTTTCTTGGTGCCATCTGCCTCATCCGGGGAAGGGTCGAGCTCTAGAAGTAGTGGCACATTGTCTATCCGCAGGGGGAAGAGGGTGCGCCGTAGGGATGGAGGCTCTTAGAGAGAGAAGAGAGAGAAGAGAGAGAGAGAGAGAGAGAGAGAGAGAGAGAGAGAGAGAGAGAGAGAGAGAGAGAGAGAGAGTTTGTAGGTAACGAACGAGGGAGAGAGAAAATGTGGGTGAGAGAGAGAAGGAAAATTGGGTTCGGGCTGCATCCCATTTATTTTCTACTTTTCTTGCAAGGCATCAATATAACATAGAAAAATATATGCAAATAAAAATGAAGTTTTTATTAATTTTTGCTTCAGTGATTAATGCACATGCTCTTTTTACTTTGCCGCTGAGATCGTAAAAAGAATTTGAAAATTGATTTTGAGAAGGATTTTATTTTTAAAATGGGATAAGTAAAAGCATAAGGAAATTCAAAATTCTCTTAAGATAAAAACTATTAATTTTTTTTTATTTTGACAAAAGAGGAAAAAGGGAATTTTCCCAAAATAGGGGGTTATCGATCGACATGACCCCTGTCCTACCTATCGGCATATCAGTCCAGTCCAATCAACCCAAGGCTTTGATTGCACTTTCTTTAATTGCTTGGTACTTGGTGGGGAAAGTTTTACTCCGATTTCTACAGGATTTTTTTGTCTTTGCTTGAGAGTTTTCAAGTATAAGTAGGGGTGTGAATGGGGCTTTTCTCGTCACACTTTCATTTCCTTTCTTTTTTACATTCTTACTTGCCTATTATCTTTTTGTTTTGCAAAATGGCTCTCCCAGGTAGCATTGAGTTTGCCAGCTACCTTGAAGCCTTGGAAGCAATGTGTTCTTACAATGTTGATTATGACGCCTTCCACATGCGACGAGTCTCTTTGTGGCGTAATCGGCCCATTGAGTGGAATATGCGGATGGCGGTAATTGAGTTCTGATATCCCCAGGATCATGTCTTTCGCTTTGGGTTGAATGAAGTATTACCTACCTACGAGGAATTTTCTGCCATGCTGGGGATAAATCCCAGCATTGCTTTGGCTTTGCCTTAGTTTTCTCGTTCTCCTAGGGAATTATTGGCTGAACTTCTCCATATCTCGCCTTCGACAGCCAGGTCGTTGATTGCGAGAGGAATAATTTCCCTTCAGACGGTGATCCGATCCGTGCATTCGCAGGATGTGGGTGATGTCGGTTATGCTTGGGTTATTATTCTGGGCTTGGTTTTAAAAGTGTTGTTGGTGACTGGGGAAACGCTAGTGGACCCCCAACTTGCGACTATTATTTCTTGGATATCCTACCGTCGCAATCCTATGGCAGTGATACTGGCGGAGACTTTGTATGGTCTGAATGCCTGGCGGGAAGGTCGTTTCGACTTTCTGAGGAGTAGCCCTGTAATGTTGTTTATGTGGCTGTCTGAGAGGTTCCGTATGGCGGTCCCACCTGAGTATCCTTTGTCGATGGTTCCAAACTTCTTCTCGTGATATTTTATTAGCGTATGCTTGGATATTGAGAGTTAGGGGAACTGGTTTGTAGATCACGAGGCTCGAGGCTTGCGCTGGTCTGTGCCTTGGTGGGGGGATCTACTGCCCATTCTGGAACTCGGGGAGTACCAATATGCTCGGTTAGTATTCCTCTGGCAGACCTCTTTCTACTTTCCCTGGCGGCTGCTGTGCCAATTTGGTTGGGAGCAAATTGTGCCACCGCAGACACTGAACTTCTTTCTTTTGGAGGACCTGATGGAGCATATGCGTATGCGGCTTGATTCTTTATGTGAAAATCATCGTCCATCGACCCATACTTCTCAGTCTATTGGGTGAGTCTTTCATGTCTTTAGGGACTACATGAAGTGATTGTGGAAGAAGTTAGTGGACAAGATGCTGGCTGTGGAGAGTGGGCAAAGGTGGTGTGCCATATCTGACACCATGGAGGGAAGTGTTGTGGTTTTACCTAAACTAGTTCGTGCTTATCACTCTATGGAGCGTCTACCATACTCCATTCAAGCAGGGGAGGTTTGGGGACCTCGGGATGTGGGTGATGATGGGGCTGGTTCCTCTGGTAGTTGCTGGTAGGATTTTGTGAAGCTTTTGTAATGGAAGTGATTTTGTGGGAATAATTAGAGGGTGATTTTCAAGAGTAATTAGGCTTGGTTTTATTTTGGTTTTAGGAAGGTAGGAGTGGGATTGAAAAGGTAAGTCATTTGGCTCCCTATGCAGATGTAATCGTGCCGAAATGTTGAATAATGAAATAAATAAGTTTTTGATCATCTAATTGTACCTCTTGATGAGCTTTGCATTTGGAATTATCTATATCGATCGCTAAGACATACATAATCCTTTTGTTCATGTATATGTTAAAATGAACTATCATTCTCAGGGATAAGAAAAGAATATCCTTTATAAAAAAGAAGGGGGTTGTGCTCATGTAAATTGATGAGCTGCCTACGTACCTCTGAGGGTTTTGAAAATTTTCTAAAATTTATTTTTTTGAAAGCAAAAATGTTTTTAGAGGATCAAGCCCCACGTAGTTCTGATTAGGGGGAAATGAAGATTAATTGATTTTTTTATAATAGAAGGGAAATGAGAAGAGTCGTAGGGCGACGAGATTTCGGACTAGGGGTAGAATTTTTTGAGATGGTCCGGATTGACTGGATGCGCCATTTCTTTTCCATCCAGGTCGGTGAGCACAGCGGTGCCATTTGACAGGATCTTTTTTACGATATATGGGCTGCTCCAATTGGGCTTAAATTGCCCTCTGGGGTCCCAGATGGGCTCTACTATTTCTTTGAGGGCTAAGTCCCCTTTTCGAACACCGTGGTCCTTAACTCTCTTGTTGAATGATTGCGCTATATGGCGATGGTACCCTTATATATGATATAGAGATCTCAGCCTCCTTTCGTCCACGAGGGACATCTCGTCAAGACGGCTTTGGTGCCAGTCTTCCTCACTGACTTTGCTTTCAAGTATGACGTGTAGCGAAGGGATTTCTAGCTCAACGGGTAGGACTGCTTCCATGCCATAGACTAGAGAGTAAGGGGCATCCCCAGAGGGCATTAGGGATCTTGTCGACCCAATCTCGATAACTCTCGGTCATCTTACTGATAATGGCTTTGAGGTTCTTATTAACTGCTTCGATTGCTTTGTTGGTCCGAGGTCAGTATGGAGAAGATTTATGTCTCTGAATTCCATACTCGTCGACCACCTCTGTAACTTCTGCCTCAAAATGTAACTCGTTGTCTAACACCATCTCGTACGGGACCCCATATCGATAGATGATGTTTTTCTTGATGAATTTGGTCACTTTCTTGGCATTCACAACTTCGTATGACTCGACTTTGACCCATTTGGTGAAGTAGTCAATGGCTACTAGGACAAATTCATGCCCGTTGGATGATTTTGGTATAACCTTCCCTATGATGTCAATGCACCGTGTAAAGAACGACCTAGGTTAGAAAACTGTTGGCATTTAAGGCACCTTCGAACATAGGCTGTGCAATCTTAAACCATGGTAGTCCAGTAGTAACCCTATCGGATGATCTTCTTAGCGAGTATATGGCCGTTCATGTGGGGTTCTCATTCCCCATTATGGATTTTCTGCATCATTTATTCAATATCAGCCCCCGCGGTGCAATGCAAATAGGTTCCATCGAAGTTTATCTTAAACAGTGCTTTATCACGGACAATGTACTGGGCATCCAGTCTACAGAGAGTTGCTCGATCTTTCTTATTAGATTTTTTGGGGATACCTACCATATTTAAGGAGGCGCTAAATATCATAGTACCAGCAATCAGCTATCTCGGGATCTTCCTCCGTGCCAAGCCCAATGTGGTAGTAGTGGGTTGGTTTGTCTTCTTTTTAGATAAAGAAAGGGGCCATGGTTATTTCCTCGTGTATGTCAAATATGGCGGCTAAGGTAGTGGAAGGTAATATCTTAGAATTGGGAAGCCATATCTTCTAGGTGGGCATAGAAGGGTAAGAGTTTCTTATCCTTGACTTTTTTATTTTTTAAGTACTTGACTGATGATGAGGGTTGAATCCCCATAGACATCGAGGTATTGAATTCCTTTCTTGAGGGCAACTTTGAGGCCTACCGTGCACACCTCGTATTCAGTCATGTTGTTGGTGCAAGGAAAATCCAATTTGATGGCAATGGGAGTGTGAGAGTCATCAGGGGAAAATAGGAGGATCCCAATGCCATACCATTTCTTGTTGGCAGTGGCGTCAAAGAACATTTTCCATCGAATGTATTCTTGGGAGGCACAAAGGATATTCTCATCAGGGAACTCGGAGATCCAGATATCGACCTCTTTTATGGGGTAGTCAGCAAGGTAGTAAGAGATGGATCTTACTTTCATGGCTTTTTGTGTGACATGAGTGATATCAAATTCAGCTAGGGCATCAACCAACGGGCCATTTGGCTAGATAGGGCCGACTTCTCGAGTAGGTACTTGATGGGATCCATTCGAGATACAAGCTTGATGAAAAAGGCAAGCATGCGGTGCCATAACTTTTGGGTAACCCAAACAAGAGCGCCACATGCTTTTTCCAAGGCGGTGTAGTTAACTTCGTAATCGGCTTACTTTTGACTGGCATAGTAGATGGCTCTCTCTTTGTGTTTTTTTTTAAGGTATTGGGCTAGAAAATCCCCAACTGCAGTATCGGTTACGATTAGGTGTAGGAGTAAGGGAAGATCAGGCTGTAGCAGTATGAGCACCAGAGGTTGGATTAGGTATTGCTTGATTTGATCGAAGGCTTCTTGGCAAGCTTCGTTCCAAACTTTGGTTGAATCTTTTTGGAGGAGTTTGAAGATGGGTTCACAGATGGAAGTCAATTGGCTGATGTATTGTAATTTCCCAAGGAACCCCGGACTTCCTTCTTTGTTCGAGATGGTGGATCTCAAGTATGGCCTTTAGCTTGGCAGGATCTGCTTTCATCCCTTTCTCACTAACCATGAATCCCAAGAGTTTTACTTTAGTAAAGCCAAAGACACATTTCTGTGGGTTGAGCCGCATCTGGTATTGTCGCAGTCGTTCGAAAAACTTTCAGAGAGTGGGAGTGTGGCCTCACCTAGTCTTGGACTTGATAAGCTTATCATCTACATAAACCTCAACTTCCTTATGTATTAGATCATGCAGAATGGTTGTGATAACCCTCTAGTAGGTAGCCCCTGCATTTTTTAGACCAAATGGCATGATAGTGTAACAAAGGTTCCCAAATGGGTAATGAATGCGATTTTCTCTTAGTGATTTGGGTGAATCTTGATATGATTATATCCGGTAAACCTGTTAACGAATGACTTGAGAGCATGGTTGGACATATCGTCCACAATCATGTTGATGTTGGGTAGTGGGTAATCATCCTTTGGAGAGGCCTTGTTTAAGTTTCGGTACTTGACACATACGAACCTTCCCTCCTGATTTCAACGCGGGTATGATATTGGCTAGCTATGTGGGATATTTGATCACATGAATAAAAACCCACATTTAGTTGCTTGACTACTTCTTCTTTAACTTTGAGTGACCATTAGGTGCAGAGCTTTCACAGTTTCTGTTTGATCGGTTGGCTACTAGAATCGAGATTAATAAAAATAGTTTTATCTTTATTAACTTGATCGCGATTATGTTGTTTGTTATAAACCTTATTTAGATCAGTTAAGAATTGTTCCTTTGCAATCATCATCATCAAGAGTTTGATTAAAATCAAGACAATTAATGTAAGGCACAACAAGATACTCAAAATCTCCATTTATTTCATTGATAGGAAAAACAACATTGAAAACCTCATCAAAGGAGGTATCGATTACATCAGAGTGAGGGGAAATAACTAAAGGGGAAAGGGGGTAAACATCGGGGTTAGGTTGAACATAGCAGGTGGCATAGGTGTAGCATGCCACTTGAGAAGAGGTGCATCAACATCTTTGATGAGGCATGATGGATTCGAAGATGTAGCCCCTGAGTGGATCATTCAGAGTATCAGCCCCAATGTCTGTAAATTGAAAGAATCATCAGAGTCACTGCCCTCAGAATCCCCGGTATCAACTATGTTCTCTTTAGTGAGTGGTTGTACACAGTACTAGGAGATCTCGGCCCATGGGTACCTGTCTTGAAAGAAGATCTCGATTCCCGATTTCATCATTTTATCTACATAGTCATACCAAGGCTCAGGAAGCCGCAGGATGGGAAATCCTCACCCTCTGTGATGAATCTTCCATTTAGGGAATATCCCAAGATAGTTCTGGCGCATTCTAACCTCCTCTTTAGTCGAGGCTGACGGATTAATCTGAGTTCTTATTTTGACGGCTGATAGCCCAAGCCAGAGGGAGGAAAGGCCTCCTTCAACACAATAGGTTCAATTATCCCTTACTATCTTTTCCCTAGCCCCAGTCCGGACATGAAGTGCATGTTTTTGAACATCTGGATTGCATTAACTTTTCCATGAGGGTCATATTCCGAACAAAACTTGTCTTTGAAATCATTACCTATTGGGAGTAGAAGTGGTTCAACTTGGAATCCTTACAGAAGCATATCATTCACCCCGTGTTGTATTTCAAGTATCGAATTACTGGTACTAGCATTCTCAGTGTTATCGTCGCCCAATATGGTGATGAACTGCTCATTGGCGAAGAACTTCAATTTATAATGGAGGGAAAAAACACCCCTTTGATGCTATGGAGCCATGGTCATCCGAGCAGAAAATTGAAATAGGTTGGGATGTCGATGACTTAAAATTCAACAACAGGATTTATAGGGCCAACCCATATTGCAAGCTTGATAGATCCCATTGCTTCTCGACGGGTGTTGTCGTAGGCACATACGACAACAGAGGAGGGAGCGAGGTCGCTCATTTTCAATCTTAAATAATTGAGGGTCCTTAATGGGCAAACATTAAAAGCTGATCCATTATCGACAAGAGAGAGTGGGGTAGTTTTCCCTATAACTCCAACAGAGATATTAATGGCATGATTATGGTTAGGACCAGTCTTGGGGATTTCTTCTTTAGAAAAGGAGAGCATTCGAGTAGAGGTCAAGGATCCGACTAGGTTCACCGCTTCTTCTGGCGTTGTTGTGGCTCCTATGAGTAACTTGATCAGGGCAATTCGGTGCAGTTGGGAAGACATATAAATCCCCCATAAAGTGATGTCGGCTTGGGTTTTCTTTAATTGATCGAGGACCTTACTTTCTTCGAGGGTCATTTATAGCATAGGGAGATTCTCGGTAACTTTTCCTTTATTGCTCGCTGATAGTTGTAGGCTTGGGATTTGGTAGTGTCTTCCTTACCTGGTCATGTGGTTCACAGAAGGAGGGAAAAATAGAAATCCTGTTTCTTCATCAATATCGGGTTGTTCAGCCACCTTGCTGATTTCCCCTAGGAGATCCTCAAATGATATCATCCTGCATACGTTGGCTATCAAACTAGTCTTTTCCTAAATCTTGATATTCCTCTGAATCTTCAAAATCGTCCCCCCATCCGATGGTAACGATATTGTCTTTCCATGCAAAGTCAATGCACTCCACAACTTCCACAACCTCTTTGTATAATTCCTCCCATTCATCAGGGAAATACAGAGTTAAAAGGATCAGGTGCCCTTGTAATTTCAAAGCATCGAGTAGCTCGGATACACTACAAATATCACCAGTCTGTTAAAATAAATTTGTCATGATCTGGACCATTTCATCTAGACTGACTTCTTCGGTTGGCACCACCCAATTGTTTATCTCTCGGGCCCATTTTCGAGCTTCTAAGAATAACCCACTGAATCTCTGACATTCGATGGTCATCTGGGAGGGCAATTTCATCCCGAACTCTAAGAGTTGGTTCAACACTTCTGACAGTTCCATATTTTTACCTCCAGAATGGGTGCGTACAGTGATGCATGCTCAGATGAGAAGGGATAAGGCTTGATTAGTGAAGCTGGTAGGGTGTAAGAGGAAATATGGGCATATTTGGAGAGGTTTAGGAGAGTATATGGGCATGATTGGTGATTTACTCGACATGATTTGAGTGGATGGGTCAAATTTTGAGTCTTCTTCTCGGAAGATGGAATTTGCATGATTCTAGAGTAGATTATGGTTAGTGTCTAGTTTGGGATTAGCTGGTAGGGTGATGACACCCCGATCAATTAGACCCTGGATTACATTTCGGAGATTGAAGCATTGGTCGGTGGTATGGCTAGCAGTTTGTTGAAATTAATAATGGGAATCAGGTTTAAAGTTCTTCGTAAGTGGGTTTGGTAATGGACGTGGATCCAATGGTATATTCAAATTTTCGCTCAAGATGTCCTGGTAGACTTTAGAGAGAGAAGCGTGAAGCTTGATATATTCCTTTTGGGCTGGGTTTGGGCAACTTTCTGGTGCTCATAAAGCAGCAGGCTGAGAGATATTGTTGATGGTAGAAACCGCGGTACTTGTTGGTTTTTTAAACTTTTTAGGGGTAAACTATCCATAGGTCTTCCTTGGTTCGACTTCTATCATGGTAAGACTTTTTTAGATCTCCACTCCTGTTTCTCGGATGGCTCGAAAGTGAGGGTAATACTGTCCTCCCATAGTTGCTCGGACATGGGTTAAGAAGTTCTTTTTCATGATACTGACCTATTCTTTTTCGGAAGGTCGGTTGGTCATGGTAACTGCCTCTCTCTCCAGCTTGCTATGAATTTACTGACTGATCCCCCAGGGTTCTATTTAAGTAACTGTAAGTCACGACGAGTAACTTCAAGCTCTTCGTTGTTCTTATACTGTGACATGAACTCGCGAACAACATCTTCCCAACTACGAATCCTGTATTACTCAAGGGAAAAGAACCAACAGAGAGCGCTATCTTTCAAAGTATGTCGAAACATATGGGCCATTATTTCTTCAGAATCCCCTAGGAGAGTCATGGCTCGGTGATAGCTACGAAGATGAATGATCGGGGGTCCACTACCTTCAAACTTCTCGATATTTGGCATCTTAATTTTTTTGGTAACATGGCTTTAGGATGCGGATACATATGGGTGTAGTCCATGTAGTTCCCAGAGATTCTGACTTAATCGAATTTCTTGGTCAACATCTTGAGGTCTTACTTGACCTTGTTTAAGTCTTTCTCTTTCGGGTCAACAATCACGGGTAAGTTAGCCCCTAGTTGAGCAAGGTTTGGCATAGGAAGTCGGGTCGACGGCGGCCTATTAGCAGGAGGAGCACGGGGAGCGTGCTGGTATTCCTCGAGAAGCCAAATAGGCCCGGGTGCAGGTGGACCCATAGCACGAGGGAAGAGGACCTCAGGCTCTTTAGGGACAGGGATCCAATTTCTTTGCATCTCATGATACCGGTTTGAAGGTTATCAATTTTGGCAGTGATCTGAGTTAATACTATCAAAAAATCCGGTTGTAGATTTGGCACTTGATCCGTGTTCTCCATGGAAAGCAAGTGAATCTCCGACTCGAAAGAAGTAAGGGGACTGACAGAACTTCGGGGCGGTTCGACTGAAGACCGAAGCCAATAGGGAGCCAGGCCAAGGGTATGTGATCGACCTGATAAGGAGAAAAATTGGGATTTATTTTTGGAAAAGAAGGGGAATTTATTATTTTTAGAAAAGGCGGAAAATGTTTTTTGACATTTTTAGAAAACATAAGGATAAAAAAAAAATTCTGAGGAAAATAAAATGTTTTTGGTATTTTTGATAAAAGAGGAAAAATGTTTTTGGACACTTTGGAAAGGGAGAGGAAAAGACGAGGGACGAGTCTTAGCATGATTATTATTATGTTTATTAGGTTCTCACTTGTATTAAGTTTGCCTAGATGAAAAAAAGAAATGTCGAACGGGACCTAAGCCTGGAAAAATTGGGTTTACAACATATGTAGAAACTAGAGTTGAACTTGTTACTAGGCTCACGGCCAGGGTCCTTTTTTTTAGATTTGCGCAAAAATTTAGGCAGTAGGCCGACTCGAAATTTTGGCAGAGTTTCGGGTTGAAACCTACAATCTAATATGTGTGTCCTAGGCTTGACACCTATATGCAGGTATGCAGTTGTTGGGTTAATTGGAAGGTGTTCCCCCCTTGGTGTGACTTCCGCGATATACATCTTGATTTTGAGGGCAATCAGTATATGTGTACAAGCCATTTGATATAGCCGAGTTTACGTGAATTGCCTCACTATATACCTCGTGGGGACAGTACGTGTGAGAGAGAATTCGATATACTCGACGTACGTGAACGAGTTCCCTGCGATGTACCTCCCATCATGACTTCGATCAAGCGGTACGATGCGGGGGAACCGTTCGATATACGTCGAAGGTACTTGGCCAATAAAAGGTGAGAGTCATATCGCTTAGGCTAACTGCGACTTACTGGACCTGCGCCCATCAATAAGTGACTCCTTAGTTACGGAACAAAATTTGATCAATTGCAATGCTCTTGGGTGATGTTGTGTGTATCATGCATGATTCTTTGATTAGTATCTTATGAAGAGAGTATCTTTATTGATCATGCCCAGCCGAGAATAAGGTACAAGTATAAACAGCAGAGTAGGTATAACAAGTGAGAGTGTAAGTGAGCATGGATATATACAAGTGGAGGTGTGTGTTAGTGACAGCTAAGCATGGATTTCTACGCGTGTGTGCAACATGTGGATATACGCGAGCCTAGGTGCATGTGGTGTGAAGTCTACATGGAGAATTTCTACAAGTACGTGAACAGTGACATAAGCATGAGGTACATATGTACAGGGAATAATAAGGGGAACATGAAAAATAGGGGTGGATATACAAGAAAATAAAACACCTATACAATCAGAGTCTAACCTTCTTAAAAATAGTCCTCAGTGGAGTCACCACTGTGGCCATCCTGGGCGGCGTTGGGAGGGAGAGATATATCCCCTCAGGAAGGCTGCGGTGCGATCTCGCGCCCCTCTTTGGAAGGTGCTTCGGTCGTCGTAGGTGTGGGGGTAAATGTGAAGAGATGGAGTTGCCAGCCTATTTTGAACAAAATAGGCAAAAGAACATGTTGCTACTTCAAGAGAGCGGCATCAAGGACAAACTGATGCATACGAAACCAATACGTCAGAATTTACGAGTGTAACCCTCTTTTATTTGTTTTTGTTTTTTTGTAGAAAATAAAGTATGTGCAATATACTAATAAAAGTGTAGATATTAATATGTATGAACTAAAGTAAGAACTAGATTATGAATCTAATGTATATTACGTAAAAATAAGGAATTTAAAGAGATATGGAAGGAATTGGACCTTCTTTTGGAGCTTGTTCTTTGATCTTGGATGAACTCCCTTCAATGTTGATGAATGTTGAAGAAAGAGAAGGATATTTTGCCAAATTTGGTATGAAAAGGATGGGAATGTAAGCTTGGATGAACTTCACATGAGGAACTTCGTTGATTTCGAGGGAATGTTGTCGATATCACTGATGCTGATGGATCTGTTATTGTTTTTGGGAGTGAGGTCATGGACTATATTAATAGGGCCAGGGGGGGCCGATCGGCCTACCCCAAGTGATTAGGCATAAATTATTCACATTTATCCCCTTAATTTCGACATTTTTAAGTGCCCGTGCATCGTAAATAGCTTGGCTTTATCTCATATTTATACTACTAATCCTTTTTGGCAAGTATTTCACATTTTTTGTATCTCTTATGTGTTTTATAGGTATTTCATCCAAGAAAGATGGAAAAGAGAACTCAAAATAGTGAAAGAAACCAAGAAATGAGAAGTTCAAGGTCATTTTCATAATTTTTTTGAAATATTCCGGAGGTGGGGCCAAGTGAAAAGTTGAAGATCTCGAAATTACAAGAACACTGGAAAAAACGTCACCCAAATCCGAGCTATGGTGAAGAAGTTATGCCCAGTTGAAGATTGAGAAAGAAATCCAAAAATCCAAATGAAAAAGAGGCGACCAAGGCTTGACCATTCTGAAAATCCGAACCGGTTCACCTAAGACCCGAACCGGGCCGAACATTTGTCACGCTCCAGATCCGTTACAAAATTAGTAACGCTTTCTAAGTGTGACAAATTGCCAGATACGGGAGTTATATTTTGTCCTTATCTTTTAGCCAAAAGAGTTTTATGTTTTGGGGACTCTTCTAAATGACCTCTAGCCTATATATTTAGTCATTAGGACTCTTTTTATTTAGATTTCATTCATGTAAATCTCCAAAACAAAGAGGAACATCTAGGAGAAGAATTTACATATTTTGGACCTTTAATTCAAGAGCTTTTCCGGTTTTTCTTCAACCTTTGATTTCTTCTTGCATGGTCTTGTTCTTCAATCTTGGTAACCTTTATTTCCAGTACCTTTATTATTATACGTTTAATCTCTGTTTCCATGCAGTTATGAGTTCATGCAATGTAGATAACGTAGTTTTCATTAATTTCACCATGTTAGGCTAGATTTTGAAGGGTGGGGATGCATGAACCCAACTCGATGTGGTTTGCATGGGTATAAAATTAGTTCTCTAAATTTAATAATGGATTAGATCGTGTAGTATGGTGATCACAACTGTTGTAGGACTTTTGATCTCGTTTGCCCTAGGTAACCGGGATGCTTAAGAGTGCAACGCGCATGTAGCTATTATGACACTGCTTTACTCATCTCTTGATTATGTATGATGCGGGCTTGAACCTCATATATGTAATGCTTGGGAGTACTCAAAACCGTGTTTGATCAATTAATTAATTTACGACTAGTTTTGTACTGGACAACACATTAGGGTTTGGGGGATTGAATTCCTAACCTATTTTTCCTTAGTCATATTAATTCATTCTTAGTTAGTTAATTTTGCTCATGTAGTTAACTTGGTAGTTTAATCTAGTTTGCATTTAGTTAGTAGATTTAATCACATAATCATCTTTTCTTACCTTTTTAAAGTCAACTTTAGGATTAATTAACCTACCTTCTGTCGTCAAAACGAGATCGTCCTTTTTCCCTGTGGATTCGATACCCAGACTCGCCGCTATACTCCATAAGAATGTAGTTAAAGTTTAAGTTTTTGTATTGCGGTTGGAAGCTGATAACAAAGACTAGCGTATTTACACGGACGCTCGATTTCCACCTCGATCAAAATGGTACCGTTGTAGGGGAGTGTTTTTTTATAGATTATAACTGATTTACTATTTCGTAAGATTTTTTTTCTTTTCTTTTGTTTTTTTTGGTTTTAACTTTTTTTGTAGACTTGCACAATTTATCCCCAAGAAACGTTAAATCCCGAACCGCACACCTCTTTATGTGGATTGTCCATTTACAAACTATTAAGTAATCATGTCTTTTTATAGCGAGTTTGGTAATTTTAATGGTTTATATGAGAATAGTTCTCAAATTTTTTATTTTCCAGAATCCGCTTCTCGACCTATTACCATTAGTGAAATATCGGGAAGAAAATCGTGTTCGGGATTTTATTTTTAAGAATCTCCGACGCGACCTATTACCATTGGTGAGGGCATTATAAGTCTTGAGTATGAAAGGATTGAAAACAAATATCATGAAAAAAATCATTTTGGGGAGTATGAGTTGGATGCATTATTCGAATCCAATGACGACTTTTCTTCCGATATTTTTAAAAATAAAGAACGTTTTCAACCAAATGAGGAATCCGAGGTTCTAGAACCAAGGAATCCTACTTTGGAAGGGAATTTTTTTTTCAAATCAAAAGTGTACTCAATTTTCTTTCCACCCAAAGCACGATGAGTATTGATATTAGTCTTGTTACGAAAATGATTTCACTTTGCGATGAGATGCGTTCTAATTTAAAAAATAAAGAGGAGGTTGAGACTTGTGTGTCACCTCAAAATTTTGAAGAATATCTCATTGAAAGTGAGTCTTGCTCCCTTAAAATTCAATCTCCAAGTGATGACGAATCACTTGAGATTGAATTTATTTCATCACCATTCTCGTTTACCGTTATTGAACCATTAGAAGTACCTTAGATTTCTATAAGTCGATTGAAACTTTTGAAATGTTTAAACCTTTTACCGACGATGACTCTTTACTTGAATTGTTTTTCAAGATGAACTCTTCATTTTTGTGGGCCCCGCTTCCCATACTACTTGAAAAATTCGTGGGAGGTGATTCTATTTTTCTTGGATCTTAATTGTACTTATCCCACCAAGCATCCAAACCCCCCATCATCCCGTTTAATTTTTTAATTGGTGATGGTTCATTTTTTTCGCCTTACGCATGCCTTCCGTTATTCAAACGAAATTCTTATTTTTCGGGAGGCATACATGAAAATGAGGGTACACCTATTATCCCTCAAAGTCAACTTGTATTTTGGGTGGACCCTCAAATTTTTTGACTTCTAGTGTATAGCTTATTAGAAGTTCAAATCATAGGTTGTACATAATTAGCTTATTCTTTTTTCCTTTTTTTTTAATATTTTAGACTATTTAGTTAAAGTTTTTGTTATTCTTTTTGTTATGCTTGGTTTTAACATGTTTTGTAGATTCAATGGACTCGTACTTATCGGGGATCACTCCATTTGGGTAATATCTTTATTTCCTCTCTTTATGTTGTGTTCTTGATTTGCATTGAGGACAATGCAACATTTAAGTTAGGGGGCGTGGGATATTCTTCCCATTCATTGACTTGATCACATGTTCTTTGCAATTATATTTTTTTTAATTTTAAAAATTTCCCAAAAAATTGAAAATTTTTGAAAAGCTAAAAATATTTTTCTTCAAAATAAATAAAAATTGGAATTTAAAAGCTTAAAAAATGTCATATTTTCCTGTCTCAAATTGTAAAATTCAAATGCACAAAGCTGAAATTGACCAAAGATGGAAATTAATCGAAAATTGATTAACGAATAAGTGTGGCGATTAATCAACCCGGTGAGAATTCGAGCCTATCGATTTTTTTGATTTTTTAAATCAATCCGAGTTTATGATTAACTCAAAGTTCTTTTCACCGTTTTAATAAGTCGTTGATGATCTCTATTTTATTATTTTGATTAGTTATGGGAAATGTGTGAGATATTGTCTTGAATAACGCGCATTAAAATATATCTAAATTAAATTAATCTCGAGGCGTATATGGTAAAGCAACTCGCATTTAGACAATGAAGTAGGCCATCATTTGTTACCCGCAAAGATTAGCCATAAAAAGTCGTGAAAATTCATCCCTTTGCAATCTAATTTGAGGCTAATAAATTTTTTTCCCTTTCATTTGATTAACCAGAAAAACCCGATTATCCCGAAATTGTGAAAATCGAATATTCAATAAATAAAGTTCGAAAAGTGCATAAAAAGGGGTAAGAAAAAAATATAAGAGTGATCAACAAAAAAACTAAGAATTTGTTTTTAGAAAAATAAGAGAAAATGAGCAACTGCCCGAAAAAGTACTAATGGATATCATAAGTAAATTTTCCAATTCCGAAATCTCCACCATATCCTTTTACCCCTTATACCTTATAACTCGAAAAATCCCTAACCGAGTTCCAATTACGAATTTGGTTACCGCGTGGAGAGCTAAGGCACAAAAACATAATAAAAGAGATTAAATGTGTGAGTACGAGGTGATGTTTTCGTTTCCCAATGACCGTATCCTGATGATGAGATCTTTTTACCTCAAATAGTCCGTCTTTCATAATTGTGTGCGTAAATTTGTGTCCATTATATTTACTCTTATAAATCACGCATATCGAGAGAAAATAACCACATTCCAAGTGATTCGTTTATGAGTGAATTCCGTGAGATTTTGAAATCAAAACGAATTTTTGAAAAGTAACGTAGTGATCAATCGGTGGAAATTAGCGATTCGATTTTTGGCTTCGCAAACACACGCTACGATTTGAGACTATTGAATATGAATTTGCGGTGACCATTTTTGGGGGGTTTAAATTGTACAATTTTTAAGTATTTTGATGTTTCTTGAGTCAATAACTAATTTTGTGGGTATATTCACTACAAACCCTGACGAGACACCACTCGTCCTACTAGGGTAACCTAGGGGTTTAAAGGCTTGTTGAATACGCTAAATGCAATCGCTTGTCCGCGAAAGAGGTATTCTATCCCAATAAAGTTTTTGAAGGGTCCTGAACTCATTCTCTTATACTTTTACATTGCTCGGGATGCGCAAAGTTCTAAGTTAGGGGGGTTTGATTAGGCATAAATTCTTCATATTTATTCCCTTAATTTCGGTATTTTTACGAGCCCGTGCATCGTAAATAGATTTGATTTATCTCATATTTATGTTACTAACCATTTTTGGCAAGTATTTCGTGTTTTGTACATCTCTTATGTGTTTAACAGGTATTTCATGTAAGAAAGATGGAAAATAGAACTCAAAATAGTGAAAGAAACCAAGAAATGGAAAGTTCAAGGGCATTTTTGTAAATTTTCAGCCATATTCCAGAGGTGGATCAAACTGAAAAGTTTAAGATATCTAAATTACAAGAACACTGGAAAAAACTACACCCCAATCCGAGCTACGGTGAAGAAGTTATGCCCATTTGAAAATTGAGAAAGAAATCCAAAAATTCAAATGAAAAAGAGGCGACCAAGGCTTGACCATTGTGGAAATCCGAACCGGTCCGCACATTTGCCACGCTCCAGATCCGTTAAAAAATTAGTCACGCTTTCTAAGTGTGACAAATTGCCAAATACTGGAGTTTTGTTTTGTCCTTATCTTTTAGCCAAAAGAGTTTTATATTTTGGGGACTCTTCTGAACGACCTATGGCCTATATATTTAGTCATTAGGACTCTTTTTATTCAGATTTCATTCATGTAAAAGCTCCAAAACAAAGAGGAACATCTAGCAGAAGAATTTACATATTTTGTACCTTTAATTCAAGAGCTTTTCAGTTTTTCTTCAACCTTTGATTTCTTCTTGCATGGTTTTGTTCTTCAATCTTGGTAACCTTTATTTCCAGTACCTTTATTATTATTTCTCATGTTTAATCTCTTTTTCCATGCAGTTATGAGTTCATGCAATGTAGATAACGTAGTTTTCACTAATTTCACCATGTTACGCTAGATTTTGAAGGGTTGGGATGCATGAACCCAACCCGATGTTGTTTGCATGGGTATAAAATTAGTTTTCTAAATTTAATAATTACTTATATCTTGTAGTATGGTGATCACAATTGATATAGGACTTTTGATATCGTTTGCCCTAGGTAACCAGGACGCTTAAGAGTGCAACGCGCGTGTAGCTATTACAACACTGCTTTACTCATCTCTTGATTATGTATGATACGGGCTAGAACCTCATATATGTAATGCGTGGGAGTACTAAAGATCGGGTTTGATCAGTTAATTAATTTATGACTAGTTTTGTACTGGGCAACACACTAGGGTTTGGGGTATTGAATTCCTAACCTATTTTTTCTTAGTCATATTAATTCATTCTTAGTTAGTTAATTTTGCTCACGCAGTTAACTTAGTAGTTTAATATAGTTTGCATTTAGTTAGTAGATTTAACCTGATGATCACATAATCATCTTTTCTTACCTTTTTAAAGTCAACTTTAGGATTAATTAACCTACCTTCTGTCGTCAAAACGAGATCGTCCTTTTTTCCAGTGGATTCGATACCCAGACTCGCTGCTATAATCCATAAGAGTGTAGTTAAAGTTTAGGTTTTTGTATTACCGTTGGAAAATGATAACAACGACTAGCGTATTTACACGGATGCTCAGTTTCCACCTCAATCACTAGGGGGTGCCCATCGGCATGTGATCCCAGACACTGTGCCGATAAGCAGGGTTCTGGACATGCCAATTAGCAGTCTCGTACAGATTTTCCTGGAAAAATGGTCATAGAACACAAATCGTTGATCTGAATCGTGCACAGGGCATACCGTTAGAAAGTTATTTTAGAGACCTTTAAGAGTCCTTGGACCGCTCCTAGGTACGGGAGTTGACTTTGGGTCAAATATGGCTCAAAAGCACACGTCGATCTTTTGGACGGGAGATCGTCGAACGAAAAATTGTTCATTCGCATGGTAAGTTAGAATCGCCTACGGGGTAGACCATTGGAAATATTAGGAGATGTACTTTAATTCCAAAGAGTTTTGCTCGATTCAGAAGGTTGACATGGTCAACCGAGGCTAGGAAGCGCCCGGGGACCTCTCGAAGTAAAACGGATCATTCGTCCGTACTGTAAGTCAGAATCGCGCATGGGGTGGACCGTTGGAAAGATTATTCAGTTCCCTTTAGAGATTCATTCATTCTCGTTCAATCTGAAGAGTTAACTTTGGTAAAATGGATCCCGAGAGTGCCCGATGGCCTCTAAATCGATTTTCGAGGGAAAATTGATCGTTCATCTGAACGACTATGCTGTTTCGCACACGAGGTGGACCTTTGGAAAGGGGTTTCAGTTCCCTTCGAAGATTCAAAGAGATTTTTCTCTGATGGTGAAGTTTATTGGGGTTAATTCGAGCTCCGGGAGTGCCCCGGTGGTCCTTATATCTATTTTTAGTAGTAAAATGGTCCGTTTGTCCGAACCGTTGTGCCGATTCATGCACGGGGTGGATCGATGGAAAGGGTATTCAGAGCCCTTTAAAGATTCAAAAAGTTTTTGCTCTGATGATAGTGTTTACCGGAGTCAAACGGGGCTCGAGAGTGCCCGGTGGGCTCTAGATCGACAGTCAGAGTGCGACGTAGGGTTTACAGTGCAATGAGGAGGTGCTAGGGACCTAAGGGGAGACTTAGGGAGTCCTAAAATGTGGTGTCTATAGTGGTTGTTTTCGAACATGCCAGGAAGGATGCTGAGGATGGTAAGTCTGAGGCCGATCTTGTCCAGACACTGGCCTTGTAGGCGAAGGCCAAAGCCGAGGAGGCCTTATTCAGAGTGTCAAAGTCCAAATACTGGGCCTTCACTCATGGCTAGGACAAGGCCTTCGCTAATTCTCATATCTATATTGGTTACCTTTTAAAGGTGTTTTTCAAGAATGGTTAGGATGTAGCTCTTGATTAGGTTGACACTACTAAATATTACGACCTTTTCTAAGAGCAACCCATATGTTCTCCTCATTAGTTTGAGAAAGAGGTCGAGGATAATGATCCGGTGATGGTCGGATAGAAAGTTATTGCCAATGAGCTTGATCAAGTGAAAATTAATCAAGAAACTGTGATTGGGGGCGATCATTTAGAAGCCATAGCTATTCACTAGGATGCCGAGAAGGAGAAGGTCAACGAGAGTGCTTCTTAGGATATTCTTAGCAAACATCATATTTCTTTCCTTTTAATTAATGGTTTGGGGGATTGACCTATTTGATATATGTTTAATGAAATTCATAGTTTGATCCAATTATTTCCCTTTTGTGTGTTTTCTTATTCCTCGCAGTTTTCTTTTATTCTGCCAAGTTTATATGTTCCGCCACTCGTTCGTGCAGTTTAACGTAAGACTTGCAGCATTGTTCACTGCTCAGTATGACTTTCAAGAAAGATGTGGAAGACAGTTTGTAGTCGGTCATGATGAAGATGATGAGGATGATGATCTCGACCATCACTTAGGTCCTGATGTGTTTGTTCAAGGAAAGTAGGCTTACATGGATCTTCGTCGCCTTGTCCATCAGGCTGCGACAGATAATGTTGCCCTTCATGGCATGGTTTTCAATTCCTAAATTTTTCATAAGGAGTCGTCGACCAACATGGAGGCCGACTTTGACCAGAGGCTTGTTGAGTTGACAAAGGAAAAAGGGTTTGATAAAAAAAAACCTAGCCAAAATTGAGTCATCTTATGTGAGGATAAGTTTCATTCTTCATGCCAACATTATGGGTGCCAGGGATGTCACCACTATCCTTGATAAAAGAGAACAATGATCTAAGGGAAAATCTTGAAAGACATAATAAGTCTAATTTGAGTGAGCAGGTTGGAGAGGGAGTTTTCTTTTCAAAAAAAGAGAATGCCCAGGTGAGAGAGGAGCTGAAGAAGACTCAAAACTCTTTGAAAATCTCAAAGTTATGATTGTTAGGGTCTATCTTCCTCCCATATGAAGAATCATGGTTATCTAGTAAAAGATCTAGAGTTATTACCATCAAGAGTATGACTGAGAAACTTGACCGTCTCATATTCCAATTCCAAAAGCAAGCTCGCCAAATATGTTTATATGGCTACGACTAGGACTTACTTAATATGTATTCCACTCTAAGCGATACTCAATATATCGACTATAAAATGGTTGTCTTAATTCCTTTATAGTAGCAAATGTGCCACGTGATTCTTAATTATGGTATTGGTATGACCCAGGTTACCTTGATAAATAAAAGCCTCCTTATAATCTTAATGTTTCTTGGATCCCAACGGATTTCATCCCAATCATCCTAATAAGGATTTACCTCGAAAACTATGACCTTGATGGAGGTTATGAACTCTATCGACCTGAACACTTGGTTAAAATGGTGAGCCCTAGGGGGCTGTCAAGGACTAGAGATATGTCTACAATCGTTACTCCTTAGGCGTAGGATGTTCCACTTACTGGAGTTAAGAGTTCAATAAATGAGCTATCTTGAGCGTGTAATTGATCCAACTATATTTTACCATTTTACTATAAATTGTTTGCCTTTTAGTTTCCTTCTAATAACTTAAAAGTGTTAATGGAAATTTTTGTATTTTTTATCCCTTTATGGTGTGTAGTCTTCTTGTCTTCCCTTTTAGGTGATGTCGTCAAATCAAACCCTAGGTCTAGGGCCAAAAAAGAAAAAAATGCACCTATTTGTGGGGTCATTGTCATTCCCCATCTAGGATTTTTGTGACCCATTTGGTTATAGGTGCCTAAGGTTTCCCAGTAGTCCTTTCATCGACTATGAGACATTATTTATGTTTTGTTAATCGTCAAAACATTTTGAGTCTAGTTGACCACTGGCTGACCAAGCAATTAGTCTTGTACATCGACATTTAACTTTGGAGTTGATCTATGGTCGTCCATTAATTAGTCTTAAAAGAAGACTCCTGAAAGAAGATAACTATCATAGTGATAAATAACATGTCGAAGAGAGTGATATTCAACTAATTGACATTCTTCATTAAATGCTCATCAGCCTGCCACTCGGAACAATGCATATAGATAAATGCGAGAAGTCTAAAACAACTTCTAAAAAATAATTTAAAATTGAAATAAATTAAATGAACTTAGACTTTAAAAGTTAAAAATAAAAATTCTTTAAGTTGGTTGCATTCCTTGCTCGGGGAACCCCCTTTCCCTCCATTGTTTCGAAGTGGTAGTTTCCCATTAAGTCATCTCGAATGACTTTGAATGTCCCTTCCCAATTAGGCCTGAGCTTCCCATCTGAGAGATTTTTAGCACTGCCCATAATCTTTCTAATTACATAGTCCTCGACCTTAAAGCTGATCGCTTTAACCCCCTATTGTATTTCTTGGCCAACTGGTGCTGGTAGGAGGTAAGCTTTACAAGAGCTTATTCCCTTTTTCCCCGGATAAGTCAAGTTATGCTGTGATTGCTCCATTTTTGAGGTCTTGGTCGACTATTATGGACTTCATGGTCGACAGACCTTTTTTCAGTAAGAAGAATTCCACCATTCCATAGGCTTAGACATTGTTTTAAATGCCCAGAGAACATGGGGGAATGGTCAACCCAAACACCCTTCACTTTCTCTATTCTCTTTCTTATTCCATCGAGGAATGTGTTATTGGAGGCTTTCACTTTCCCATTACTCTGAGGAAAGGACACTAAACTGTAGTACTACCTAATAATGTCCTCGTCATAGAAGCTTTGGAAGATGATGATTTCGAATTGAGTTATATTGTCTATGATGATGATCTGAGGGATTCCGTACCATTTTATGATGTTCTTCCAAATAAACTTGATCATTTGGGTATCTGAAATGTTCTCCAAGGATTCTACTTTAATCCATTTAGAGAAATAATTTTTACAAACTAACATATACTTCTTGTTGCCAGAGGTGAGATGCAATGGATCAAAGATATCAAGCCCCGATTGGAAAAAGGGCTAAGGACTTGAGGTCACTGGCTGACTGATGCACTAACATTGATAATAGTTGAAATTTTTTGCATTTTAGACGTAGGCAACTGCATCCTTTTGGATATATGACCACCAGTAATCTTCTTTCATTTCCCTAAATGTTAGTGATCTTACCCTTATATGTATCCCATATATCCCTTTATGAAGCTCGTAAAGGGTATCTTCGAAGTCGTCTAGGTGCATGCACTAGAGGTAAGGTCCTGAAAAAGAGTGTCGGTGAAGCTTATGATATTTCATTAAATGGAAGCGGGAGACTTTTACTCATACTTATGTGTTTTATTTTTATCATCTGGGAGGGTATCGTCCATTAGGTAGTGCACGATCGGATCCATCCAACTCGAGGTTTTATCGAATACCATAACTTGCCTGGTAAATTTCCCTTTGTTGAATTGGGATGGTCTAGGTGTTCTACTCCAATTATATGTTTCATATACCCTTAACAATCAAGGATACTGTGTCCAGTGCGTCTGTGTAACTATTATTCCCCCTTGGGAATTGTTGCACTTGTACCCACTTGAACTAGGTGACCAAGTGTCGTGCTTATTCAATGTATGCGGCCATGTGCTCATCCCTAGCGCTGTAATCTTCCAATATATTATTTGATACTATCCTTGAGTCACATAGATATCAAGGTGATGGGATCCTAGGGAAATTACTTTTTTTAATCCGCCGAGCAAGGCTTCATACTCAACTTCATTATTGGAGGCTTCGAATCCACAACAAATTGCTTGCTCGAGTATAGTTTTCTCCGAGAGACTAATACTATACTAACTGTTGTCCCTTAGAATTTAAGGCTTTATCGATGTATAGTACTCCTTTCTCACCCCCTCTTATTTATTTCCGGACATGTTCCTAACTTTCGGTGTAAGTCTCCACTAGTTCTTAGTTGTTGAAAAATTTGATGATGATGTCTGCTAGGGCTTGCCCCTTGACTAAGGTTCTAGGCTGAAACTGGATATCAAACCTTTCAAGTTCTACCAAACACTTGGAAATATGTCTAGACATGCTGACCTTCCTAAGCATTACTTTTATAGGGAAGGAAGTTATAACAATGATAGTGTGTACTTCGAAGTAGTGTTTTAACTTTCCGGAGGTTATCACCAATACATATGCAAGTTTTTCCAACTAGAGGCACTTTTTCTCAAAATCGATCAAGGTTTTGATCACATCGTGAATGGGGTCATGGCTTAATATTTTTTCCAAAACAAAAGTCGAGCTAATTGTATTGATGGACATCGCCAGATACAAGTACAAAGGTTCCTAATCGTACGAATGGTCAGTAATGGTGGTCGGCTTAAATAGTTTTTCATATGTTCAAGTTCCTTGGTGCATTTATCATTCCACACTTCCTTCCTTTGTTCCTAAGCGATTGAAAAAAAGGCCGTCACTTCACCGAGGATCTTATTACGAAGCAGTTGAGTGCGGGGATAATATCGATTAACTTTTGCACCTCGTGCACAATTTTGGTGGGTTATACCTTTTGAATGGCTTCAATCTAATAGGGATTCGCCTCAATACCTCTTTGACTGACTAGGATTCGAGGAACTTTGATTTTACCCCAAAGGAGCGCTTAGTCGCATTTAGTTTCATCTTGTAATAGTGAATAACTTCAAAAGTTTTCGCTAAGTCAATGAGGTGGAGCTCTTTCTTCCCGCTTTTCACAAACATATCATTTATGTACACCGTATTTTATATCCTAATTGTTGTCTGGATATCTTTGTCACTAATCTCTGATAAGTTTACCCTACATTGCTCAATCCGAACGACATCACTCTGTAGTATTATATCCTCATTGTGTTGATGAAGGAAGTCTTTTCCTAGTCGGGGATCAGCAGTGGAATTCGGTGATAGCCTGAGTAGGCATAAAGAAACTTCATACTATCATGGTTAGCGATGGTTTCGACCAACTGATCTATCTTAGGAAAAGGAAAGTTATCCTTTAGACATGCTTAGTTCATATTGGTGAAGTCTATACAGACTCTTCACTTCCCGTTGCTTTTTTTCACGACCATTGGATTTGTCAGCCGTTTGAGGGATTTAGCTTCCTTGATGGATTGCGCCTCGAGAAGTTTCCTCACTTCATCTTTGATTGCCCAGATTTTATCGGGTTCCATTCGTCACACCTTTTGTGTTACTAGTGTATGCGAAGGATCCACTTGGAGCTTGTGGAAGATTACTTGTGGATCTATTCCCGACATAGTGTATGGTTGTCAAGCAAAGATGTCCTAATTATTTTGAAGAAAGTAACCCGTTCTTCTCCTTATACTTCCAATACACCAAAATAGGTAAATTAGCACTCTTCCAACGGCTAGCCTTGTCACGGTCATTCACCGTGATAAAAAAAAATACGCATTTTTTTATCGCGGTCATTGACCGTGACAAAGACTTGTCACGGTCATTGACCGTGACAAGTCCGTGATAACTATACTTGTCACGGGCTTGTCACAGTCAATGACCGTGACAATCCATATAATATTGTCACGGTCAACAACCGTGACACGTCCGTGACAAATGTCCCAGTAAAAAATCCTTTCCCCTTCTTTTTTCCCCCCGCCGATTCTTCCCTCCTTTTTTCTCTCTCTCTACGTTGCTCTCCCTCTCTATCTTTACTTTCAGGTTACTTTCTCTCTCTCTCTCTCTCTCTCTCTTCCATTTTTTTTATATATATATATATGTGTGTGTGTGTGCGTGTGTGGTGGGTGGGGTTATTGTGTGTGTGTGTGTGTAGTGTTATGTGTGTGTGGTGGGGGAAGGGGGTAGGGCAGGGTGGGGGGAGGGGGAAGGGGGTGGGGCAGGGTTGGGGGGGGGGGGGAGGGGGCAGGTATGAGTGGGTGGGTGGTGGGGTAGGGGTGGGAGGCTGTGTGTGTGTGTGTGTGAATGTGCGCACGTGTGTGTGTGTATGAGCGCGTGTGTGTATATGTGCGTGTAGTGTGCGTGTATGTGCGTAATGTCCTTTGTAAACGAATTGATTGGTTATTAATTTTTTTAGTAAATTAATATATGATTTCCCCTCATTGTAAATTAGTAAATTAACATATGATTAATTATGAAAGTAGGATTTCCCCTCATTGTAAATTAGTAAATTAATAATTGTATACTTTAATTGTTAATTTAATTGATGAAAATAATTAATTGAGTAGATGAATTAGAAGGGGTACGTGATACACATTTTTTGTTGACATTGATGTTGGATTATAGTGGATCGATGTTGGGTTGGGGCAGGGTGGGAGAAGGGGGTGGGGCAGAGTGGGGAGGGGGGAGGGGGCAGGGATGGTGGGGGCTGTGTGTGTGTGTGTGTGTGTGTGTGCGCCTGTGTGTAGTGGTGTGTGTGTGGGGTGGGGGGAGGGGGCAGGGATGGGTGGGGTGGTGGTGGGGTATGGGGCTGCGTGTGTGTGTGTGTGAATATGCGCAGGTGTGTGTGTGTAGTGTTTGACAGTAACAATTCAATTTTATTTGTAGTAATTGTACATATTTGCATGTCTTCTTGTAGTTCATTTTGATATGTACTAATATTATTTTACATATTTACATATTTGGATGGCCATCGAGATCAAGTCGGGGCTATTAGCGAGATCCCTCGAGCTGGTAAAAACGATCATCGGCCCGGGGTACATTAGTTAGAAGGAGGTGCCAGATGAGCTCAAGTTAGCTGTTTGGGTGACACTACATGTAATGTATTTATATTTATATTTATATTCATATGAATATTTCAATTTCGATTTCAATTTAATTTTATATTTATATTTATATTAATTTGCAACTAACATTGTATTTGTTGGACATGAACAATTCAGCTTGGATCCAAAGCTACACGATTCCGTCTTGGAGCAGTTGAGGGAGCAACACAAGACATGGAAGAAAAATATGCGGACCCGATACTTTGGGAAGAAACGAGAGTCTATTATCCAAAGGCATTAATCCATCTCGCCGAAGGAGCCGATCTCATTGGCACAATGGCAAAAGTTCGTTGACAATGAGATCGGGGAGCGACAATTGGCATCTCGCCAATCAGGGAGGGAAAACCGGGCAAAAAAGACGGACGTGCACTACTCCGGTCGGATGTCTTACGCCGAGGTGGAGCATAGGATGATGGTAAGATTTAATTTTCTATATATACAGAAATATATTATTCTGCATTATTTTACTTTGCGGGGCCGATACTAATTTTACTTTATTTTATTTCAGAGGACAGGGAGTGGCCCTGGGGGTAGGCCACATAGGCTCGATACTTATGTGGCTCTTCGGACGAAGAAGGGGAAGGACAAGGAGGTGTCTCCCGAGCGTCGCGGCCACGATTGTAAGTAATCTGACAATTTACTTTTTGTTAATTACGTTATAAATTTTTAATTTACTTATTTTACTAATCATGTGCTTTTTTTCGTTTCAGACAAAGCTTAAGGAAGTGCATGAGTCGCAATCTGATGCCGATAATGCATCTTTTTCCACAGACGCACTCACCCAAGTGCTTGGCTCTGATCGCAAGGGGAGGACAAGGGGGTGAGCTCGCGGGTGGCCAAATCTAGGATCATCGGATTGGAGACGAGCGACAACGGGATGGATCGAACGGTGGACTCGCATGACGCAAAGTTGTCCTGTTTGGAGGCGACGGTGCAAGATATGTTCTCATTCATGAAGCGTTCGTTGGGCGATAGAAAACGCAAGGGGAAAGGGAAGGAGAAGGAGGTGGGGGAGAAGGTGAGGGAGGAAGAGGTGCAGGATGACGAGGATGTGGACCTCGTTGCTTCATCGCCGACACGTTCGAACTTTGATGATCCACTTCCCTACTTGGCTCCCTTCGACCGACCGATGTCGACACTTGGTTGGACGAGCATGTTTATACTGGACATATTTGATGGCCAGCGGATAGGGCGGGGGTTGAGGGATCCGAATATCGTCCAGGGTGGACTAGTTCACGAACGTGAGCTTCAAGACATCGAGTCCAAGGTTCTCGTCACGCATGTGATACCCGGGAAGGAGAACTCCCTGTTGTTGTTGCGCAAATAATGCGGCACGATGTATATCAGTGGGTATGTCAATTCGTATATCGTGTGGCCTACTCACCTCCTCGGATTTAACCTTACCCAAGACATGTAGTGACGTTATTTGAATTGGATTGCATTGTTTTTAAGTTGGTACATTTGAATTGTTTTTAAGTTGGTACATTTGAATTATATTTGGATTATATCGTGATGCATGTTGTCTCTATTTTGAATGTATATTTGCACTATCTTTATTTTATTTGGATATATAATACTTGAACAGGTACAACGTTTCTATAACAGGTACATATATACTGCTGGGCAGTGGCGGTTGCCATACTGCCCATCAGTTTTTTTTTAATTATGCCCAGAATTGTCACGGTCATTGATCGTGACAAGTCCTTGACAAATAAATTTATCACGAACTTGTCACGGTCATTAACCGTGACAATTTTTTTATTAAATGTCATGGCCTTATCACGGTTATAAATCGTGATAAAACTTGTCACGATCTGTAACACCCCATATTTTAGAGGATATATAAATTAATTAAATTGGTGAGTTGGATTTATTTAATTTGGAGAAATTCATTTAATTTGGTGATTTAAATTTAATTTATTTAAATTGGAGAAATTATTGAATTTGGAGATTTAGAATTTATTATTTAAATTTGGGGATTTAGAATTTCAAATTAATTCGGGTTATTGAAAATTTTCACATGTGTCGCATTTTGAGGTTGAAATTGGAAAATTTTATAAAGTATCTCGGATGACAATTCTGAGTGCACGGTTGAGTCCGGAAGGGTCAAGATAGTCGAAAAAGAGTACCCGGGGGTAGTAAATTGGTCTCGGGGCATTTTTAGACATGACCGAGCCCATACGGGGGCATTTAAGTCATTTTTAATTGGCCAATAGGCTTAATTACGGGATTGAGGAATTTTAACCTAGGTTTAAGTGTGTTGGGCAGCCATGAGTCATTCCAAAACACAAAGGGTTGAGAGAGGATAAAAAGGAGAAAGAAGAAGAAGGAAAAAATGATGACAAGATCAATCCGGGCAAGAATTTCGACATGGGATCGTCGGATTTAATCCCCCAAGGCAAGTGTTTTCTTGCTTTAATTTGAGTTGTAGTTAATGATGTAAATTGTTGTAATTATGTCAATTAATTCTGGAAATTTGGAAGTAGGAATTTGAATTGAAATTTGTGGGTTTATGGTGAAGAAGATGAAGAATAACCATTGATAGGGGATTTTTAACTTTGTGAGAAATTGGGTTAATAGTGAGATTATAACTTAATTTGAGAAGTGAATAACATGATTAGATCTTGGTTTTTGAATCTCCATTAGTGGTACTGATGGAAGAAATTGTTAATGATGAAGTTTGGGTGGATTTAGGATGAACCTTGGGAGGTTTCTAGGGTAAAAGATCTGAGTATAATCGAAGGTTTTGGAGCTTTAATGGCGATTCTGTCCGAGTTGCCCTGTAGAAAATCGCGTTTTCTACATTTTGTTGTCTCACGCGCTTCCTCCAAAACTGCTCCAAAATGCCTCAAAACATCAATTTATTAATCTGGGCAGAATGTGGGAATACTTTTTAAGAAAGGTTTTTTTTTTAAATCTTCTTTGAGGTGAATCTTTATAATGCCCTAACTTTTGGCATACGGACTCGGATTAGTGTGACGTTCACGACCACACATAGATAGCGAAGAGTATTACGCTGTCCTGGGAATATTTTTAATTAGACACAAAAATTGAAAGGTCTAAAATACCCTTGAAGACGGAACGAGTTATTTGATTTTTAGCACAACTTTAAATGAGCATAACTTTGTCATACGAATTCGGATTTACGTGCCGTTTGTGGCCACGCATAGCAAATGGAGAGTAGTACGCAGTACTAGGAATTTCATTACTGAGGCATATATTGTGAAATGTCTAAAATACCCTTGGAGTTTTAATTAGTGATGAAACTTTCCCGAATTGAAACTAAAAATTGTTGGGAACTTTGTGAGACTAATATGAACTTAATCAAGTATATATGAGGTGAGATATATAATTATATAAATTATATTAAATAGTGGGATGTAGCTATTTTGGTATTGGATCGTATTTAATACGAGCGAACTAGTAATAATTGGAATATATGTATATATATATGAATGTGTGAATTATATATATAAATATGGGAATACATAATCCAATAGAAAAATGATAATAGGTTACGGGAATACCTAAAACAATGATAGGTTGTGTGAATACGTAAAACAATGAAAGGTTGTGTGAATACCTAATATTTTAATAGGGTGCATGAATACCTATTTGATTGTTTTATTATGTGTATGACATACCTAGCTGCTTGCTATCGCGGGGGGTTGTGTAGAGACGGTCTTATCCTGAGTGACCTTCGGGGGGATATTTGACTTGTATCTCAGAACATAGGACTGTGAAAGACTTATTTGTGAGTTGATAAGTCCGCTGACTATGGGAGCGTAGGTATGTGCGTGACCCATAGGTATGTGAACTATGTTCGCCGCCAATATGTGTGATTTGTTTATATGGTTCGTGGGACATTTTTGAACCGATAGTCCTTGTTTGAGTATGAGACGTACCGGGACATGATAGCAGAGTATGCAATGCACTATAGGTGTATCCTTAGGGTGCTGTGTTAGCATATATATATAATGGTGGTGGATATATATGTATACTTGTGTTATAATTACAATGTGATAATTGTAGGCTATTAAGATTGTGTTAATACATATATATATTAGTGAGGGATATATATGTATGCTTATGGTATATCTACAATGAGATAATTACAGACTATTAAGATAGTGAAATCTTATATAAACGTAAATAATAAATACTTGACTTTAGTGTGATAACACTTATTTAAAAATGATAACTGTTGAGATCAAATATGATATACTACTACGAGGGGTAACTAGAAGGATAAGCCTTTTTCCTAGTTAGAAGTGTGTCAGATGGCTAGGCGGAATAAATGAATGCGATAGGTGTGCACTATAGAAGAGAGGTGAGATTGTCCTCAAGAGAGTGGGACCGTAAAAGCAATTATGAACATTATATACTACGCATTTCATTTATTGCAATAAAATGCTTGCTAAACATTTTTATAAATCGGGCTCTGACCCATTTCTTGTACTTCTTCTCTCTTGTCTATGTATATGTATATTAACAGGTGTCCAGCCACAGGGATGCCATAGTTGACTTATCTATTCCAGGGTTACGCAGCTGCAACATTGTGGATGGTTGCAGGATTTGATTTAGACGTATCATTTCTTTATTCCTAGAGTAGGATTCTTATCTCAGTTGTAGATTCATTCAGTTCATGTTTCCCCTTTTACTTTTAGACTCAGTATTTGGTTTATGTATTCATTTATTGAATTATTATTATTAGGATTTTGAGCCGATTGTTTATTCGGCAGGTCATTTAGTCATTTAGTACTATTTTAGACTCATGGTTTGGATGTATGGTTTATTTGTTATTCAGCATGCATATTTAATTGTTTAATAAAAAGATAAAATTTAACATCAGTCTTTTTGAATACTAGGTGGTTAGTAAAGTTTTAAAAAGTTTTTGACAGTGATGCTAAGAATGAGCCCCTGAGATTCCTGTTTTAAATTTGATATAGGACTGATCACCCGGTATTTATTTAGGCGGGGTGTCACAGGTTGTATCAGAGCATCAGGTTCTAGTGTCCTTAGGATCTGTATGGCTTTTCACGTTTCAGTTTAGCGTTCTTTGATGTAGAGCCTTATGATAGGATTGTCAAATTCATCTACGTATGTGATTTCATTCTCCTGCTAACAAGTATAGTTGATGTGATTTATGTACGAGTTCGGTTAGGTTTCGGACACCGAACATTATAGGACAATCAACGGGGACCGTTAGAAGGAATGCAGGAGGAAGACGACAGAAGCAATAGAGTAACCTGAAAATAGTAATGGCGATAGAAGCCACCATAATTGTTGTTTAGAAAAGTGATGATAGGAAAATCTCGGGGACAGTAGTTTCCCCTAGCACAGTCAAGGATGACAATGGTGAAAATCTTACACTCACCCAGCGTAGTCGGCAAGGGGTGGGGAAAGTCGAAAGGACTCTTTCGAGGAGCCATCGATAAGAATCCAGAAAAAAGAGGAAGTGTGATAAACCAATGTAAGGATAAATCCAACGACAACTATGTAGGGTAGAGTACAACGATACTCAGTAGTAAATTTTGTACAATAAAATTTTAAGCTCATAGGAGCAACGTAAAGTGACAAGAGCCAGTCACTATATATAAGAAGAATATGGGATTAAATGAAAAATTTGAGTACAATTTAATCGTTAGATTTTCGATCTGTTGTTCGGACAGAGGTGCGAATGAAGTTTCGAAACTTATCACAAGTGAGCAAGATAGAAACTGATCGCGAGAGAGAAGTTAACTTGGTTAGTGAACTTCTTACCCGACGAAGGGGATATAAAGTATATGAAGGGTACATAAGTTATTAATGGGCTCGTGAGTAGAATACAGAACCGTGAGTGTAAAATCCGAATAAGATGACTAGTGTCGACATCATCAAGGTTGTGCGTTACAACTTTATATCAATGCTTCCATGGGAAGTGAACCTTGAGAATTGAAAATTGAGCTGAAAAGAAAGACTAAATTTAACGGTGTTAGTGAAGCACCACATGAGGGTATAACCAGTAGGGACCCAGTTAAATGTTTCGATTAAATTGAATTTTTACCAAGTAATGGTGGATTCAGTCAGGGCCATTGAGGACAACAACAAGTCCAAGAGGGCCAGCAAAGCCAAATGGATAACGGGGGTAGCAATCGGGGACCCGATGATCAGGCAAGGAAGATAACATGGAGAGGTGTCCTATGTGTAAAGAGTAAGAACACTTGTGTATACCGTGTTTATCGCCAATCGGGGATAGAAATGGGATGCCCAGTAGGGGCAACAGTTATAAGAAATTTTGGTTCGGTTAGGACGAGGGCGTTATGTCCCAGAACCATTTGAACCGCCACTCGAGGTGATTGAGATATATTCTGTGTGACAGTAGTTTGTTAATACTAAATTCACATGTGAAACGCGTTTAGTAGAGATGTCATGAATATTGAAATAGTATACATATCTTTGTCGTCGCGTAACAGGGCTCTCGTTAGTTCCATATGCAGGGGAGCAAGTGAGGACACTAGGAGGGTGTCGTATATTATGTGATAGATTTTTTTCTCCTTTTGAGGGATATGAAAGGGAGCATATTTTTATCTTGCATAGTGACTGTATACCGAGGGTTGGAGCAATAGTAGACTGTATGGGAAGTCTATGGTGCTCGTTGTGCCAGGGTAAGACATTCTACTTCATGAATCATCACCCGAAGGAGGGTCGAGTCAATATATATATATATATATATATATATATATATATATTGTATTATACCATAGACTTCGATGAGTATAGTTGTCTCGTTATGTTTAAATCCTAGTGAGTGGGGACTTTTACCGGTGTATTCAAGGTATATCAGCCAACCGTTAAGCTTAAAGATTTAGATCATTATTGTTTACGTGCTGAGAATTAAGTGATAGCTAGAACACCGTATTGTGTGATGCCTTGAGAGACGTGGGCATAGGCAAATTAAATAATGTGTCGAGAGACAGGATTCGTGATATCTAAGTTATGTGCTTTGGACCTACGAATTTTGTTGAAAATGCTAGAGAATAGTGCATTGAGAAATTTCTTTAAACTTAGTTGTAGGATGTTACACGTAGGGACCTTAATTTATGTCCGCGGTGACGAGACGTAGTTGGATGCTAATGCATCGGTTTTAAAATTTTAGTTACTGAACGTGTAGGGAAAACACCTTAAGTTGAGAGCTATTAAAAATATAGGGCCAGTGGATGAATATATATATTATAGTGTGCATATACGTGTATATATTTGATACTGTGTTTCATAATAGACATATGAGAATATGTTGGCATTGTTATATGTAATCCCGATGAGTAGGGACATTTACTGATGTGATTCAGGGTATACTAACTTATTATTGAGCGGAGAGATATAGCTCGTGATTTATTCTCGCCAAGAAACTGGTGATAGTAAAAGAACCGTATTATATATTGTCTTGTGTAACATGGGAGTGAACGAATATACTTCTATGTTAAGAGACGAGGATTTGGGGGGTATGTGCTATGGACTGAGGGCCTAACGGATCTCAACGACCAACAATGTTAGGTAGTAGTGTATCGGGAGGGTTCCTTGTTTGGATTTCGCTTTGCGAGACATCCCACGCATGAAACTTAGCGCAACGTTGGAAGTGGGGAGTTGTTTGGCCATAGGACATAGGTATGGTACCGTGGTTATTATACATATATAGTTATAACTATGAGTTGATAATTATACTACGACTTAAGGCCGATAGAGCCGTATAGTGTTGATGTGAGAAAACTTTGTGGAACACTTTCACCACGAGTAGATCGGTGGGATAACCTAAATGATAATTAAGTTGCAATTGGTAGGGTAGTTTAGTATAACCTCACCGTATAATCAGCTCAACTATGAAAAGCTTAATTATGGCAAGTTTATTACGTTAAGTTGAATTGGGCAGTTATGTGCAGCATATAGGGTGTATGGGCACCCTAGATAGTTAAATTTTTATATATTATCCGCGATCGATAGATGTAGAAATACATGTGCTAAAAGAGTAAACGAATAAGGGAGTTATCGCAGGGGGATGTTGGAGTATTCCCCAGTAAAGGAAGTATTATAGCCGTTAGTGGTTAGGCTCATAGTAGTGTCAGAAGTTGGAAGCTTCAAAGTGTTGTGTAGGCAGCAATGTGAGATGATACATTATATGATGGAACATTTTAATATAAGATGACTAAAGCAAATTGGCCACAGGATTGAATGGTAGTGTAGGGACCGTTGGACTAAGGGGTAGCGCTAGGAGAAGTGTAATGAGAACATCATAGCGATTTAGATTGTGTGGGAAAGGATGAGGATGAAGGTGTACGAGATTATATCTGAAGCTTTGAGTACTAGTCTTATCCGAATTTCGAGGACGAAATTCCATTGTAAGGGGAGAAGTATGTAACACCCCATATTTTAGAGGATATATAAATTAATTAAATTGGTGAGTTGGATTTATTTAATTTGGAGAAATTCATTTAATTTGGTGATTTAAATTTAATTTATTTAAATTGGAGAAATTATTGAATTTGGAGATTTAGAATTTATTATTTAAATTTGGGGATTTAGAATTTCAAATTAATTCGGGTTATTGAAAATTTTCACATGTGTCGCATTTTGAGGTTGAAATTGGAAAATTTTATAAAGTATCTCGAATGACAATTCTGAGTGCACGGTTGAGTCCGGAAGGGTCAAGATAGTCGAAAAAGAGTACCCGGGGGTAGTAAATTGGTCTCGGGGCATTTTTAGACATGACCGAGCCCATACGGGGGCATTTAAGTCATTTTTAATTGGCCAATAGGCTTAATTACGGGATTGAGGAATTTTAACCTAGGTTTAAGTGTGTTGGGCAGCCATGAGTCATTCCAAAACACAAAGGGTTGAGAGAGGATAAAAAGGAGAAAGAAGAAGAAGGAAAGAATGATGACAAGATCAATCCGGGCAAGAATTTCGACATGGGATCGTCGGATTTAATCCCCCAAGGCAAGTGTTTTCTTGCTTTAATTTGAGTTGTAGTTAATGATGTAAATTGTTGTAATTATGTCAATTAATTCTGGAAATTTGGAAGTAGGAATTTGAATTGAAATTTGTGGGTTTATGGTGAAGAAGATGAAGAATAACCATTGATAGGGGATTTTTAACTTTGTGAGAAATTGGGTTAATAGTGAGATTATAACTTAATTTGAGAAGTGAATAACATGATTAGATCTTGGTTTTTGAATCTCCATTAGTGGTATTGTTGGAAGAAATTGTTAATGATGAAGTTTGGGTGGATTTAGGATGAATCTTGGGAGGTTTCTAGGGTAAAAGATCTGAGTATAATCGAAGGTTTTGGAGCTTTAATGGCGATTCTGTCCGAGTTGCCCTGTAGAAAATCGCGTTTCTACATTTTGTTGTCTCACGCGCTTCCTCCAAAACTGCTCCAAAATGCCTCAAAACATCAATTTATTAATCTGGGCAGAATGTGGGAATACTTTTTAAGAAAGTTTTTTTTTAAATCTTCTTTGAGGTGAATCTTTATAATGCCCTAAATTTTGGCATACGGACTCAGATTAGTGTGACGTTCACGGCCACACATAGATAGCGAAGAGTATTACGCTGTCCTGGGAATATTTTTAATTAGACACAAAAATTGAAAGGTCTAAAATACCCTTGAAGACGGAACGAGTTATTTGATTTTTAGCACAACTTTCAATGAGCATAACTTTGTCATACGAATTCGGATTTACGTGCCGTTTGTGGCCACGCATAGCAAATGGAGAGTAGTACGCAGTACTAGGAATTTCATTACTGAGGCATATATTGTGAAATGTCTAAAATACCCTTGGAGTTTTAATTAGTGATGAAACTTTCCCGAATTGAAACTAAAAATTGTTGGGAACTTTGTGAGACTAATATGAACTTAATCAAGTATATATGAGGTGAGATATATAATTATATAAATTATATTAAATAGTGGGATGTAGCTATTTTGGTATTGGATCGTATTTAATACGAGCGAACTAGTAATAATTGGAATATATGTATATATATATGAATGTGTGAATTATATATATAAATATGGGAATACATAATCCAATAGAAAAATGATAATAGGTTACGGGAATACCTAAAACAATGATAGGTTGTGTGAATACGTAAAACAATGAAAGGTTGTGTGAATACCTAATATTTTAATAGGGTGCATGAATACCTATTTGATTGTTTTATTATGTGTATGACATACCTAGCTGCTTGCTATCGCGGGGGGTTGTGTAGAGACGGTCTTATCCCGAGTGACCTTCGGGGGGATATTTGACTTGTATCTCAGAACATAGGACTGTGAAAGACTTATTTGTGAGTTGATAAGTCCGCTGACTATGGGAGCGTAGGTATGTGCGTGACCCATAGGTATGTGAACTATGTTCGCCGCCAATATGTGTGATTTGTTTATATGGTTCGTGGGACATTTCCGAACCGATAGTCCTTGTTTGAGTATGAGACGTACCGGGACATGATATCAGAGTATGCAATGCACTATAGGTGTATCCTTAGGGTGCTGTGTTAGCATATATATATAATGGTGGTGGATATATATGTATACTTGTGTTATAATTACAATGTGATAATTGTAGGCTATTAAGATTGTGTTAATACATATATATATTAGTGAGGGATATATATGTATGCTTATGGTATATCTACAATGAGATAATTACAGACTATTAAGATAGTGAAATCTTATATAAACGTAAATAATAAATACTTGACTTTAGTGTGATAACACTTATTTAAAAATGATAATTGTTGAGATCAAATATGATATACTACTACGAGGGGTAACTAGAAGGATAAGCCTTTTTCCTAGTTAGAAGTGTGTCAGATGGCTAGGCGGAATAAATGAATGCGATATGTGTGCACTATAGAAGAGAGGTGAGATTGTCCTCAAGAGAGTGGGACCGTAAAAGCAATTATGAACATTATATACTACGCATTTCATTTATTGCAATAAAATGCTTGCTAAACATTTTTATAAATCGGGCTCTGACCCATTTCTTGTACTTCTTCTCTCTTGTCTATGTATATGTATATTAACAGGTGTCCAGCCACAGGGATGCCATAGTTGACTTATCTATTCCAGGGTTACGCAGCTGCAACATTGTGGATGGTTGCAGGATTTGATTTAGACGTATCATTTCTTTATTCCGAGAGTAGGATTCTTATCTCAGTTGTAGATTCATTCAGTTCATGTTTTCCCTTTTACTTTTAGACTCAGTATTTGGTTTATGTATTCATTTATTGAATTATTATTATTAGGATTTTGAGCCGATTGTTTATTCGGCAGGTCATTTAGTCATTTATTACTATTTTAGACTCATGGTTTGGATGTATGGTTTATTTGTTATTCAGCATGCATATTTAATTGTTTAATAAAAAGATAAAATTTAACATCAGTCTTTTTGAATACTAGGTGGTTAGTAAAGTTTTAAAAAGTTTTTGACAGTGATGCTAAGAATGAGCCCCTGAGATTCCGGTTTTAAATTTGATATAGGGCTGATCACCCGGTATTTATTTAGGCGGGGTGTCACACGATCAAGGACCGTGACACGACCGTAACAATTCTAACGAGCTTATCACGGTCCATGACCATGACAAAAAAGTTGTCTCGCCCAGAATTGTCACGGTCATTGACCTTGACAAGTTGAACTTGTCAAGGTCAGTGACCGTGACAATTCGACAGATTTGGTGTAGTATTCGGGGAGTTAATTATCGATCAAGAACTTCTTCTCAGACTGACGGTCGTCAAAGTCTATCTCATAAAGAGGTTCCATGACCTGGTCGGCAGGGCCGACCCTAGTTTCCTTAACACTAGGTCTCCCATACTTTAGCTACTACTTGGAGCGCTCAGATGGCGCCTCAATTTTCTCCTACTTTTCCTATTTTGTTCGGATAATAGTTATGAAGAACTTCCCAGCTAAGGCTTGGTTCCACCAAATTTCCATGACTCCCTATCAGTGATTCAAGGCACTGCCCTCATGGCATGAAACCATACTATGACAAGTATGGAATTGTATGGTAAATCTATATCTACCATGCAAAACTGATTACACTTATATAGTCCTCCTGCTCAATTAGGGAGAACAACCTTCCTTAGAGGCAAAGCCATCCTTCCTGAAAAGTCGACTAGAGGTACAATAGCCTCTTATGGGTCACCTATACGCATGTTTAGCTGGTTAAACATTCTGAGATACATAACTTTAGAAGAAATCCTTTGATTTACTAATAGTTAGTTCAGATTCCAATTAGAAACCTTGAAAGTGATTATGCTCCGACCAGGTTGTCGATGGTGAAAATGATATGTTTCGAATAGTCAATATCTTTAGGTCATCGACATCTGCTCGTGATGGAATTGGTTGGGTTGATTCAAAAGTTTCCATGACTGTTGTGAATTTCTTGACTTCCATCTTGAGGGTATTCCCCTTTATATGGGTTAGGGTCGATGCCCCATGAATCATCGTGAATTTATGACCCAAACATTTGTCCAAGACATTATCTCGTCTTAGACCCTCATATATTAACGCGAACTTGTGTCCCATGTCATTGTCCAGGACATTGTATGGTCTTTAGCTACACATATGCGGTGATGCATCCTCCTTCTTCTAAAAAAAATCATTTAGGTGTCCAGTCTCATATAGGCCCTTTTTGTGTGTCCTTTAGGTGAAAAACATTTCAAAAAAAAAAATTCAATTCTAATATGCACCAATTTGGTAAACCAATTTAACTTAACCTAATTTTATCTTGTTAATCTCAAGAATACATCTAGTGATATAAGCAAGTAAAATAAAGTAAAGTCCATAAAACACGTCAATGTATGAGGAAACCACAAAGGAAAAAACCTCAGATGGCCCAAGTCAGACAATCACTATGATACGGTTTTACAAAGTACATACAATAAACTTACTCAATGACTCGATCTCCACAAACCTTGACGCTCTTCTATGCTTTAACCCCTCCTCCACTGTGCAACGTAGGAGTCCACCTATATTAGGTACACAACACACGAGTACACGCGTGCCTCGATATCCACCGATACAACTTGGTAACCGTATACGATTCATACATGGAGTCCACCGCTTATTTACCACAATTATCACGTAAGGAGTACAACACACGAAAATAGTTTTTTCAATGATGGAAGAATTAAATTGTGGTGCAAAAACAATATCTCTATAACATTTGGTATGTAAACTCGGATTTTGTAAACATAAAGAATGTTTTTAACTTTGGAAACCTTCGCAAACAAGTGCCGAAAAATGTATGGGTTTTGTTCTGTATTTTATTTTCTGCAATCTCGGAATTATGAGAAAATGATGCCTTAAATAAAAACTTTAAATTAGCGCGTCATTTTGAATGATTTTGGTATGTCGTTCTAACGATATTGCCATCTCGTTAGAGCGAGAAGTGCATGTCATTTGAACTACCTCCACATGTCGTTTGAACGACTGTAGATGTCATTTGATCCTTCAAAACACAAGGGAAAGATCCATACGACTCTAAAGAAGATATATCTCAGAATAAACGAAAAACATTTTAAAACTCGTTTTAAATAAAATAAAATCCTTAGAAAATATTTACCGAGTATCCATAAAATAATATGCATCCATACCTGAGAGAATCTTAGAAAACTAAATTTTGAAGACATGGCATGTGCACCAAAACTACGATATGATCTATCTTTGAATCTTGGCCGCTACGTCTTCAACACAACGTCACAGACTAAATGGGAATCGGGACAAGTAAAATCTATCTATGAGTCAAAGTGGTTTTTATCTGGAATAATTCCAATACATACAAATTGACACTATTTGGAAAATTATCCTTACAAATCTCCCTCTTTGGCTATTTTGGGACAAAACCAAAAAGTGAAATGCCTATGTCGTCCCGTCAAGCCGAAAGACCTACATACCATCCCATAAATCTTAAAATGCAAATAAAATACACGATCTAGTAAACGAATGTTGGACCGACGACATGAACTGTCTGAATGTGATGTAGTCGCAAAATCTTGAATCTCTGACGAATACCTACACACATGAAACAGACAAATACCAAGTGAAGTATAAAGGTACAAATGATATATAAAATCAATATGACACCAAATAAAATACTAGCAAACATCTCTCCCTACATCACATATCTATCTCTCCCCCTTTTGTCTCAAACAGACAACTAGTGAGAAAAATAAACATATAACGAATATCTAGCACTAGAAATATCATATGCAGCATATCTAGATAAACATGGCGTAGCCAAATAATATGAATCAGAACATCTCAAATTGTTGCTAGCAAACAGTCACAAATTTGAATTATCAATATCAGGAATGACGTGACTAAACAAAATTGATGCAATATAATAATTAAAGCATGAATAATCAATATTGACTACATATAACCTGTCCAAAACAACCCGGAAGTACCAAAACATTGTAATATCCGCATAATATTCGAAGTAGGTACAAAACAGAACGAAGACTCAAAAAGTCAACATAGGTCGTTCGAACGACAAAGCAATATTGTTTGAACTACAAAAACATTTGGTTCAATCTAGGCTAAGAAATGACCCAAAATAGTAGCATGCCATGCAAAGTATCTATCTAATGACCTAATAATGACCTATCTCGCGACCATATCTAACACTTAATGTACCTAATTTCTAAGGTCGTTTGATACAGTGATCTAATGACGTGGGCTTGTCGATCGAACGATAGCCACAAGTCGTTTGAACGACTTCAAAAAATTTATATTCCAGCTCTAAAAACAAGTAGCATTTGCCCAGCGAAGAAATTTTCTAAACACAGCAATTGGAAGTACGAAAAAATAGCAAAACAAACTCAAAATAGAAAATATGAGTTACATGCTAGCATAGTATCAATGTGCCTAGACATGGGTATGGAATGAATGGGCGTGAAATACAATAAATGAATCACAACTTAAACACATCGAAGCAATCAGTAATATCTAATTGATAGCTAAATATCGTCAAACTAAGTTTTATCCATATGTGACAATTACTATACCGAGCTTAATGAACTAAACAAATAACATGCACACAAATCTAGAATTTTGACGATTTTACCAAACAAATAGCGTTATGACACGACTTTTCAATATTAGGATTCGTGGAGCAAACCCGTCGTACCTTTCCATCCAAACTCTCTCATATATTCATATATATTTTTCTAATTCTTTTGAGGTTTCTACTTTCTCACCTTAGATAAATCCTATTGTCCCTTTTGGCATAATTATGATCGTTTTAAATGCCTTAATTTTTTCCTGGGCCCTTTTAAACGACGACTTTCATGATGCGCTTATTATACTCTCACAGTCCTTGCCCATGCACACTCATCAGTTTTTATATTTAAACAATATCTATCTTCATGGGCAATGGTTCTTATATGCACACCTCTTCCTAAGTTTAATTGTGCATAGATGACAAAATTGAGAGGAGAACGTCTCACCAAACACAAATATGAATGAGAAATCAAACATTTATGTAAGTGTGACACCCCGACTAATTAAATACCGGGTAGCTACTCCTTTATTCAAATTAATACAAAATGTCAAGTTGGTTCAATTCATAGCATCACTGTCGAAAATATTTATTTAAACAATTACTAGACACCTAATATTTAAAAAGTGAGTTGTCAATTTTAAGTAATTTAGATTAACATGCAACCAACTAAAATTATGAAATAATGATACCACAGTCACATCACAGTCACAGTAGAATAATAATGAAATAAAATGAAGCTGGAGGGACACCCCTCAGATTAATCCAAATACAGAATAAAACCAAATACAAAGTCTGAATAACTAATTAATTAAATTCAAAACTAAAATATAACTGAGTAAAAAGCTGTCTCTAAAAGAAAAGGGGCGACATGCCCTACAGATGAAAAAATCTGAAATGGAGTCAATGTAGAAAGTGGAGGCGTCTGCTATCGAGATCCTGTAACTTCCACATCAGCTACAACACGTCACTGGAATGGAACTCCTAAGCTTGGCGTCCCTGTGGCTGGGCACCTAAAAGGTTTTTACAAGAAAAATAGATTTGAAAGCAAACGGGTCAGAGCCCGATGTGAAAACAGTTTAAAAATATAGCAAGTGTTTAATTTCATTAAACAATGAATATAAAATACATGTTAGTTCCGTACTATCACATGAGTTTCTCACCTCTCAACTAATGTGCACGCTTAACGTATATCCCTAATCCATCCTAGTTATGCCCCTAACTAACTAGTCTATTCTGCAACCCGTCCTCACATGATAATATAGGTGTTTATTCAAGACATTCCAATCTAACTTACGTGAATCTACCTTTTCATTTCTCAGATTAAATTTATATTAAATCATATAGTAAATTCTCAATTTTAACTTTACTCAAAGTGTCGCAACTATTCACATACATTAATAAGAATTTTTATCCATATTAACAAGGAGTTTGTTATCATCACCAATATATAAATTTCAACATAATATTATACTTGGGTCACCCCTAGGCTAAGCTGCGGTGCACACATACTCTGCCATCGAATCCCGGTATATCACGTACATAAGGACTACGTATTCCGAATCTCTCAGAAACCGTTTTAATAAGCAAAATCACACATATTGGAGGCGAACATAGTTCACATACCCATGGGTCACGCACATACCTACGCTCCCATGGTCAGCAGACTTATTAACACACAAATAAGTCATTCACAGCCCTATGTCCTTAAGGTACCAATCTAAATCCCCCCGTAGGCACACAAGGATTAGATGGCCCAGTTCGAAAGCCGACCTCCTGTGATAGCATGTATGGTAGGTATGTTATACACATAAGTCCATATACTAAGCAATCACACCACTTAGATATCTTAAAATATTAAATAAGGTATATTCTACATTCCTATAACGTTATTCCAATTTATACATCTTTAAGTCTCCGAATAATATATAATATAGACCGCAGACACATCTCACATCGTAGTTTCAAGTACCTAAAGCCTAATTCACAAAGGTTACCAAGTCTCCTATTATTCACACATTTAAATCCACTATTCTTAAGGTCCTCATTTCTGCCATTAACCTTATATTATCCAACTATCTAAAACTTACTCATCAATTCTCAATCTCAAGTAGTATCACTCTCGTCGAGCCTTATTAAGTTTAATATAATTCCCAATTTGACTTCTAATTATAATTCGAGTCTCATAAATATGCCTACTGGTCTTCCTTGAATATAAGAGTATTCACAAAGTCCCCACCAATAATTCCCTAGGGTCAAAATTGTTAAAATCCAACAAAGAAAAAATATAACCGATTCTGGGAAGGTCGATCGATCGACCTGGGAGTGTCGATCGATCGAACGCACCAGATACGCTACGACTTGCTTCATTTTTCAATCCAAAATTTATCCCAAAACTTCATTACAAGGTATGAAAATCTAATCTAACGTTATAGGATCATCATACAACCAAAATACATCATTGTTAACATTCCAAAACCTTTTTAATCATCAATCATTTGCCTTATATAGATCAAAACTTCAATAGAAACCCTAGTTTTCTATTTTCTTCAAGAACAATGATAAATCTCCGACTTAATTCGTTTTCAAATCATCAAAAGTTATGTTTAGGGTACTGAATTCGTCCAGAACAGATCTACATATAATTCCTAATCAAAGTTTAGAGTTGTACATCAAATTCATTAAGATTTTCATCAAATCTTTCAAGACAATCTTTAATTTCTACACTAAGCATGGATGAAATATTCATTGAACTAATGAAACCAAATAACTTGCCTTAAGTTTGATGTTCCGATTCGTTGCTGGTATTCAAAGGCTGGTTCTCTCTTCTTTCCGGTCACGATTCTGTCCAAAATAGTGGTGGTGGGTGGTGGTTTTGGTTTGGAACCCTTTTGGAACTTCTCTCTAACTCCCGTAGCCCACTTTCTTATTTTTGGATGATCATGGCCTTAATGGATTTTCTAATAATATAAAAATAAACCCTAAAATTCATGGGTCTTAATTCCTTAATTTTTAAAATTACCAAAATACCCTTCCGGGTTGCCGGTTTGGCCTAAAAATTCCACTGGACCCAAACTAAACCCCCGATTAGTGTTTTCTGACTATCTCGACCCTTTCAGACACGTTGGCGCACTCAAAATGACCATATGGTTGATAAAAATATAATTTACTTTTTAAATCTAATTAAACTGATTTCTGACGCGACTGACACGCGCGTCCCAACTTAATTTCCTTAATTTCCCAAATTGTCGTATTTAACTCTTGACAATTTTAATACTTTTAATACTCATATATTACCATATGTACCCAATAATATTCAATATTTTCATCATACTCATATACCAACTCGCGCCTCGCTGGTATTTAAATCCGGATTAGTTTCCAATTAATTCTCATTTAATTTAATTAATCCATTAAATAAAAATCAATAAAATTACGGGCTATTACATACTTCCCCTCTAATAACAGAATTTCGTCCCGAAATTCAGAACTAAAGTATACCTGGAAAAAATAACTTTGGATAATGCTCGGTCATCTCATCCTCGCGCTCCCATGTGGATTCCTCGGCATTATGATGCCGTCACTGAATACGTACTAACGGTACTATCTTCAACCTCAGTTTCCTCTCGCTGTGGTCCAGAATGGCAATCGACCCCTCCTTGTAGGAACTATCAGGCTGAAGATCGATGCCATCTAAAGCTATATGGGTATGGGCCAAATTGTCCCTAAGATATCTCCTTAACAAGGAAATATGGAACACGTCATGAGTCCTATGCAAGTGTTCCGGTAACCCAAGTCTATACGCTACTGGCCCAATCCGCTCGATGATAGGAAGTGGGACCACGTATCTAGGTGCCAATTTACTTTTCTTCCCGAAACACATAATCCCCTTCATCGGAGATACTCTGAGTAGTACCTGGTCCCCCACCTTGAATTCTCTAAATAATCTTTTGGCATCGGCATAACTTTTTTATCGGTCTTGAGCCACCCGAATACGGCTCCGTATCATCTCTATCCTCATCGAGGTATCCTGAATCACTTCCGGCCCAAGAAGTTTGTTATCCCCCACCTCTAACGAACATGTTGGGGAACGACAAGGTCGACCGTACAACGCCTCGAATCGATCCATGCCAATAGTGAATTGGTAGGAGTTATTATAGGCAAACTCCACCAGTGGAAGGTACTGCTCCCAACCACCTCCAAAGTCTAGGATGCACATACGCAACATATCCTCCAACATCTGATTCGTCCGCTCGGTTTGCCCATCTGTCTGCGGGTGATATGCCATACTCAGTCGCAACTCCGTACCCATGGCTTCCTGGAAACTCTCCCAAAATTGCGAAATAAAAATCTTGTCTCTGTCAGACACGATATTGAGAGGTACTCCATAGAGTTTCACTATCTCCGTTATGAAAATGTGGGCATACTGTCTCGTAGTGTAGTATGTCCGGGCTGATAAAAATTGAGCAATTTTGGTTAATGTATCCATGATTACCCATATGGAGTCGTGACCCCTCTGCGAAGTAGGTAACACCGTGATAAAGTCCATGGAAATGCTTTCCCATTTCCACATAGGAACCTCTAACGGCTGTAGAAGTCCTGCAGGTCTTTCATGGTCCACCTTTACCAGCTGACAAGTGGCATATTTAGAAACGAACTCGGAAATATCTCTCTTCATCCCGCACCAGTACTATCGCCTCATATCCTGGTACATCTTAACCCCACCAGGATGTACCGAGAATCGCGAACCGTGCAACTCTGTCATAACCTTGTGTCGCAAGTCTTCCCCTTCAGGAACAACTAGTCTCCCATTAAAGCGTTAGCCCCTATCTGAACTAACGATATAGGACTCGGCTCCCTCTGCTAGTAAACGAACTATCTGCTCTTAACAAAACGAGTCATTTGCCTAGGCCTGTATCACTCTCATAACAATCTGGGGCGTAACGGTCATTACCGACATGAATGATTGGACCACTGCATCCTGGTGTCCCAAATCTTTCCATTTTTCTCTCCACACTTCAGCCACCTCACCTATTGGTCTACGTCTCAACGCGTCTGCTACCACGTTAGCCTTTCTAGGGGAATATTGGATATCGAACTGATAATCCTTCATGAATTCAAGCCACCTATATTGACGTATATTTAGTTCCTTCTGCGTGAAGAGGTATTGTAGGGACTTATGGTTTGTGAATAAACGGAATTCCTCCCCAGGAGATAGTGTCTCCAAATCCGAAGAGCAAATACGACTGCTGTTAACTCCAAGTCGTGGGTGGGGTAATTCGTCTCGTGAGGCTTAAGCTTACGGGAAGCATAAGCTATGGCCTGACTCTCCTATTATAGTACACCTCTAAGTCCTTGTAAGGACGCATCGGTGTAGACTAGATACTCAACTCCCGACCTGGGCAATGCTAACATGGGCGCTGAGGTCAACTTGTCCTTCAACTCATCGAATGCCAACTGACAGGCATCGTTCCAGATGAATGGTACACCTTTGCGAGTCAGATGTATCAAAGGACCCGCTATCTTTGAGGAACCCCGAGTAAACCTCCTGTAGTGTCCTGCTAGGCCCAAGAAACTACGTATCTCAGGCGGTGTCGTGGGTTATCCCCACTCCCTCACTGCTGATACCTTCCCCGGATCAACAGATATCCCCCTGTCTGAAATGATATCCTCCCAAAACTGAACCTCCTTGAGCCAAAACCCACACTCCTCATACTTTGCATATAACTTGTTCTGACATAGCGTCTGCAAAACCTGCCTCAAGTGCTCGGTGTGTTCCTCCTCTGTCTGGGAGTAAACTAGAATGTCATCAATACGATGAAGAACTGGTCTAGGAACTGTCTGAATACTCTATTCATCAAATCCCTAAACACGGCTGGGGCATTGGTTAGGCCAAAAGGCATAACCCTGAACTCGTAGGAACAATATCTCGTCAAGAAGGCGGTCTTCGAGACGTCATGTTCCCTAATACGCAACTGATGGTATCCTGATCTCAAGTCAATCTTTGAGAAGAAAGCGGCTCCTCTCCACTGGTTGAATAAGTCATCGATCCTTGGCAACGTATATTTACTCCGGATCGTGACTTTATTCAACTCTTCTAAAATCGACACGCAACCGTAAATAATACGTGAGCACCATTAGCTAAATGGTGATGGAGATTTTACCAACAGCTGCCCATAGACCTGGCAAAATGAGGCACGACACGATAACACGACACGACACGACACGAAATTATAAGTTAATGGGTTTAGTCTTATCGGGTTTGGGTCATTAACGGGTCAACACGGTAGAACCGTTATCATAACGGGTCGTGTTTGGGTTTGTACTCTTACACGATTAAACCCGTTTATACCCATTATCACCCGTTAGTGGTACCGGGTTTTATTGGGTCGTGTGACCCGAACCAATATTACACGGGTACTAACGGGTATGACGGGTATTAACGGATACTAACGGGTAATAACGGGTCACCCAACCCGTTACCCATTTAGACCCGTTAATATTAACGGATGTTAACGGTTCGGGTCGTGTACCCGTTAATATTAACGGGTCGTGTTTGGGTATTATCATTTGACCAGTTAGTCTTAACGGGTCGTGTACGGGTTAAGGGTGTTTTCACCCGTTAACCCGTTAACACGACCCGTTGACAGCTCTAGCTGCCCAGTTTGGATTTGCATCTCCGAAGGTTCAATAGGGTTTAATTAAATCAGCCTAATAATCGTAGTTATAATCCTCCTTGTCGCTTCGACTCACTCACGAGGTAAGACATTTGATAACACTTAAGTTATCGTTTCATTTGCGAATGAAAATTAGGGTACTAATCCTTATACTAAAAGCCAAACCTTCTCATCTCCAGATGTTCACTAGGTTTCATGCATGGAATGTCTCGCAAAGCGAAATCCAAATAAAGAACCCGCCCGATACACTACTAACTAGTGTTGTTGGTCAATGAGCTTTGGGGCCATCGGTATTTGACTAGTGCCTATTTTCCTTACTTCTTGCTAAGAAGTTAACTTACCTCCTCTCATGATACGTGAGTCTACACTCGACACAATCCTCCTACTATATTGGCGTTAGACTCGATTGCATACTACGAGATAGTCCCCACTCTTAGAAACATTTTAAAAAATTTTGATTTTTTTTAATAGACATCCCTACCCAACGGAATTAAATATAACCGGACGACGTCTTGACGAAGTCTTTGTATGCCGCCATAAAAATATATAAATATAAATATAGCTTCGCCTCCACTCAAGTGACACTTAGTAAAATTTCTAATGAACGCCATACTATAACTATAATGGTTTATTAACACTCAAACCGTTGTAGATAATTTAAATATAACAGGATAAGAATGCATTTTACACTCACATTTTTCAATGCATAGAAATAAACTATAACACATCTAAGTTATTCGAGATTTCCCTTTTATCATAAAGGATATAATTAATAATGAAGTATCGTACCTCCAAACGCATGTGGTAGTTGTGGTATAAATGGCATAACCGCATATCGGGCATTATAGACACATCCATACTGTACTCCTTGATGTTGTTGTGGTGCCTGCGATGTTGGGGTAACTATCCAGGCTTCATTATGTTGGGCATCCTGCCCTGGTACTTTACCTAGTTGCGGGCAGTCCCTCCACCAGTGACCCTGCTGTTCACACTTATGACACTAACCCTGAAACCCTTCCCTTTTTAGGCCTTGTTGTCCTTGCTGATTAGGACGAGGTTTATTACAAGCCAAATCTAGGCAAACCCGACGCGTATGGCCATTTCTCCCACATTTAAAACACCTCTTGGTGGTCGTTCTCTTCTCCTGGCTTTGTTGGATCTGGCGAGTTTGGCCTCTTCCGCCATTTTTATTGCCCCTCTGACGACGACCCTGAGACACTTGTCGCTGCTGAGGTGGTATTTCCCTTTTGTTGCTAACCTTAGCAATAACATTTTGATCGACTTCTCTCATTCTTTTACCCCTACAAGCTGCACGTTGTTATTTTGGTACTACAATATTGTGGTAGTCACTGCTTGTGCCACGATATTTGCTATCTCAGTGATTTTTGCTTTTTCTTGGTGTACCTGGGGTACTTGTTGTTCTTGTCCAGCATTCGTTCCCTCATCAGTTTTAGTTTTTACTTCCCTTAAGAGCTACATCTGAAATTTAACAGATTTATATTAGTCCATCGACCATATATAACATTCTAGCAGAAGAATGTAGTCTACAAAACGAAATCAAGGAGTGCAACAATCCTAATAATAGGGCTCTATCTCAAAGGACGTTACGTGGAAACATAACAAGCCGTACAGATCCTAAGGACACTAGAACCTGATGCTTTGATACCACCTGTGACACCCCGACTAATTAAATACCGGGTAGCTACTCCTTTATTCAAATTAATACAAAATGTCAAGTTGGTTCATTCATAGCATCACTGTCGAAAATATTTATTTAAACAAGTACTAGCCACCTAATATTTAAAAAGTGAGTTGTCAATTTTAATTAATTTAGATTAACATGCAACCAACTAAAATTATGAAATAATGATACCACAGTCACATCACAGTCACAGTAGAATAATAATGAAATAAAATGAAGCTGGAGGGACACCCCTCAGATTAATCCAAATACTAAATGAAACCAAATACAAAGTCTGAATAACTAATTAATTAAATCCAAAACTAAAATAGAACTGAGTAAAAAGCTATCTCTAAAAGAAAAGGGGCGACATGCCCTACAAATGAATAAATCTGAAATGGAGTCAATGTAGAAAGTGGAGGCGTCTACTATCGAGATCCTGTAACTTCCACAGCAACTACAGCACGTCAATGGAATGGAACTACTAAGCTTGGCATCCCTGTGGATGGGCACCTAAAAGGTTTTTACAAGAAAAATAGATTTGAAAGCAAACGGGTCAGAGCCCGATGTGAAAACAGTTTAAAAATATAGCAAGTGTTTAATTTCATTAAACAATGAATATAAAGTACATGTTAGTTCCGTGCTCTCACATGAGTTTCTCACCTCTCAACTAATGTGCACGCTTAACGTATATCCATAATCCATCCTAGTTATGCCGCTAACTAACTAGTCTATTCTGCAACCCGTCCTCACATGATAATATAGGTGTTTGTTCAAGACATTCCAATCTAACTTATGTGAATCTACCATTTCATTTCTCAGATTAAATTTATATTAAATCATATTGTAAATTCTCAATTTTAACTTTACTCAAAGTGTCGCAACTATTCACAAACATTAATAAGAATATTTACCCATATTAACAAGGAGTTAGTTATCATCACCAATATATAAATTTCAACATAATATTATACTTGGGTCACCCCTAGGCTAAGCTGCGGTGCACACATACTCTGCTATCAAATCCCGGTACATCACGTACATAAGGACTACGTATTCCGAATCTCTCAGGAACCGTTTTAATAAGCAAAATCACACATATTGGAGGCGAACATAGTTCACATACCCATGGGTCACGCACATACCTACGCTCCCATGGTCAGTTGACTTATTAACTCACAAATAAGTCATTCACAACCCTATGTCCTTAAGGTACCAATCTAAATCCCCCCGTAGGCACACAAGGATTAGATGGCCTAGTTCGAAAGCCGACCTCCTGTGATAGCAAGTATGGTAGGTATGTTATACACATAAGTCCATATACTAAGCAATCACACCACTTAGATATCTTAAAATATTAAATAGGGTATATTCTACATTCCTATACCGTTATTCCAATTTATACATCTTTAAGTCTCTGAATAATATATAATATAGACCGCCGACACATCTCACAGCGTAGTTTCAAGTACCTAAAGCCTAATCCACAAAGGTTACCAAGTCTCCTATTATTCCCACATTTAAATCCACTATTCTTAAGGTCCTCATTTCTTCCATTAACCTTATATTATCCAACTATCTAAAACTTACTCATCAATTCTCAATCTCAAGTAGTATCACTCTTGTCGAGCCTTATTAAGTTTAATATAATTCCCAATTTGACTTCTAATTATAATTCGAGTCTCACAAATATGCCTATTGGTCTTCCTTGAATATAAGAGTATTCACAAAGTCCCCACTAATAATTCCCTAGGGTCGAAATTGTTAAAATCCAACAAAGGAAAAATATAATCGATTCTGGGAAGGTCGATCGATCGACCTGGGAGTGTCGATCGATCGATGGTGGTCGATCGATCGAACTGGGAGTGTCGATCGATCGAACGCACCAGATAGGCTACGACTTGCTTCATTTTTCAATCCAAAATTCGTCCCAAAAAATCATTACAAGGTATGAAAATCTAATCTAACGTTATAGGATCATCATACAACCAAAATACATCATTGTTAACGTTGTAAAACCTTTTTAATCATCAATCATTTGCCTTATATGGATCAAAACTTCAATAGAAACCCTAGTTTTCTATTTTCTTCAGGAACAGTGATAAATCTCCTATTTAATTCGTTTTTAAATCATCAAAAGTTATGTTTGGGGTACTGAATTCGTCCAGAACAGATCTACATATAATTCTTAATCAAAGTTTAGAGTTGTACATCAAATTCATTAAGTTTTTTATCAAATCTTTCAAGACAATCTTTAATTTCTACACTAAGCATGGAGGAAATATTCATTGAACTAATGAAACCATATCACTTGCCTTAAGTTTGATGTTTCGATTCGTTGCTGGTGTTCAAAGGCTGGTTTTCTCTTCTTGCCGGTCACAATTCCGTCCAAAATAGTGGTGGTGGGTGGTGGTTTTGGTTTGGAACCCTTTTGGAACTTCTCTCTAACTTCTCTCTAACTCCCGTAGCCCACTTTCTTATTTTTGGATGATCATGGCCTTAACGGCTTTTCTAATAATATATAAATAAATCCTAAAATTCGTGGGTCTTAATTCCTTAATTTTTAAAATTATCAAAATACCCTTTCGGGTTGCCGGTTTGACCTAAAAATGCCTCGGGACCCAAACTAAACTCCCGACTAGTATTTTCTGACTATCTCGACCATTCCGGACACGTTGATGCACTCAAAATGATCATATGGTTGATAAAAATATAATTTACATTTTAAATCAAATTAAACTGATTTGTAACGCGACTGACACGCGCATCCCAACTTAATTTCCTTAATTTTCCAAATTGTCGTATTTAACTTTTGACAATTTTAATACTTTTAATACTCATATATTACCATATGTACGCAGTAATATTCAATATTTTCATCATACTCATATACCAACTTGCGTCTCGCTGGAATTTAAATCCGGATTAATTTCCAAGTAATTCTCGTTTAATTTAATTAATCCATTAAATAAAAATCAATAAAATTACGGGGTATTATAGTAAGCTCGTGCATGTGTATGCGATGACATATATACAAAGTCGGATCCAAATGCAAATCAACTTCGAAACAACCCGATGAATAGTTAAGATCATAATAAACATCTACAATTATGACCAAATGTCTTAGCCACAAGGATAATGAAACGATGGGGGTCCAAGAACACTAATATGCCACATCAAACATGTAAACTCACGATACAAAAATAAGTCAAAAATCTTTTTGTATTTTTAAAAAATATATGAAACCATTTTTTTTTGGTATTTTTCAAAAACATATCAAAAGCAAAATCTTTTGTATTTTTTTCGTAAGACTCAATAAAGGAAAAATATAATACAAAATGATAAACATGTCATAATATTAAAAAGAATATATCATGAAACAAAACTAGCATATGGAAAACATGTAAACACAATCATTCATAAGATATAGCAAGAGACGAATCATGTGAAAGCAAGCGACAATCATGAAGTTTAATTCCTAAAGCCTCTAAGTCCGATTTCCTAACCCAAGTAGGTGTGTAATGACGTGTGGGGGTTTTAGGAACCGAAATAACTTTATTCTTAAACTTCTTAGGAGCATTTTTAAGGTCATAGCAATAACATGAAAGGTGCCCTTCCTATCGCAATGAGTGTAAGTGTAAACACGGTAAGGAATGTGACCTAAATGTGGACCTCTCCTAATGTTCCTAGTTGGCCCTCTCACATGATTAGTATTGTCTTTGGGAATGAGACCAATACGATCATTGAAGCCTATAACACACCTATCATTCTTGATTTGGATGGTGCCTAAAATCCTATCCAACTTTTTCGACCTAACCTCCAAATTAAAGTTAACCTTACTCGAGTCTCTCAACTTGTCCTCAAGCTCTTCAATACTAGACTCAAGAAAATTCCTAGACTCCTCATCCTCTAGAATCTCCTTCTTCATAACCTTCATTATTGATTAGGAGAGCAATATGATCATTGAATCCTATACCACACCTATCATTCTTGATTTGGACGGTGCCTAAAATCCTATCCAACTTCTTCGACCTAGCCTCCAAATCAAAGTTAACCTTACGCGAGTCTCTCAACTTCTCCTCAAGATCTACAATACTAGAATCAAGAAAATGCCTAGGCTCCTCATCCTATAGAATCTCATTCTTCGTAGCCTTCATTAAACTAGGAAGACTACCTCTCTCACCCTCTACGTACTCTAGTTTCTCCCGAATAGTCTTCTCACGTGCCCTAAGATCCTAAATCAAAGCATCAGTGTTATTATTATCTATGGCATGTTCTTTCAACTTAGCTTATAATTTTAAGTTTTCCTTCTTTACCTTCACCGTTTCCACATACAATTCATTAAGGGCAACTTGTAAGTCACTCCTCTACCTCTTCATCCTCACTCACATTATCTCACCTTTTTGGGCTTCACTACTTATGGCCATGGACGAGTTATGCAAAGAAATATCTTCATGGAAAGATTTTTCATCATCACTCACATGACTAACCACAAAGGTGGTAAGGTCTCGCTTACTAGCATAAAAGTTTTCTTCTTTCGGATCAATATCACTAAGGGTGGAAATATGAGTTATCGATTTAGAAACATCCTTCCCTAGATTCATGGGGCATTCATATAACTTATGACCAAACCCCTTACAACATAGAAACCTCTCAGAGTCATCCATTTTAACTAAAGTCTCAAGTGCATACTTCATACGTGTTTTCCAATTAGACCCATTAGAAAAATGTGTTCTAAAATTATCAAACCCTAAAAAAGGCATACCTAAAGACACGGGATCACTCACACAAAATAGTGGTGTTTCTAGCTCTGATACCAATTTATAAAGGCCCTTTTTACGTGTCCTTTAGGTGAAAAACACTTTTTCCAAAAAAACCTTTTCAATTTTGATATGCACCAATTTTTTGAACCAATTTTACTTAACCCAATTTTATCTTGTTAATCCTAAACATGCATCTAGTGATATAAACAAGTAAAATAAAGTAAAGTCCAAAAAATACGTCGATGTATGAGAAAACCACTAAGGGAAAAAGCCTCAAACGACCCAAGGTAGACAATCACTACGATACGATTTTATAAAGTACAGACATTAGACTTACTCAATGACTCGATCCCCACAAGCGTTGACGCTCTTCTATGCTTCAACCTCTCCTCCATAGTGCAACACGGGAGTCCACCTACGCCAGGTCCACAACACATAAGTCCTCGTATGCCTCGATTTCCCTCGATATAACTTGGAAACTATTTATGATTCAGAACAGGGAGTCCATCACTCCTTCATGGCAATCTGCACGTATGGAGTCCACCGCACGAAAATAACTTTTTCAATGATGGAAAAATGAAACCGTGGTGCAAACACAAGATCTCTATAACATATGGAATGTAAAATAGGATCTTGTAAACATAAAGGACGTTTTTAACTTTGGAAACTTTTGTAAATCAGTGCAAAAAAACGTATGGGTCCATTCTGTATTTTATGTTCTGTACTCTCAAAATTTCGAGCAAAAGACGTCTTAAATCAAAACATTAAGTCGACGCATCATTTGAATGATATTGGCAAGTTGTTCGAATAATATTGCCATCTTGTTAGAATGAGAAGTGCATGTCGTATGAACTACTTTCACATGTCGTTTGAACGAATGTAGATGTTGTTTGATCATTCAAAACACAAGGGAAAGATCCATACGACTCTACATAAGATTTATCTCAGAATAAATGAATTAAAAACATTTTAAAACTCATTTTGAATAAAATAACATCCTTAAAAAATATTTACTGAGTATCCATAAACAAATATACATCCATACGTGAGAGAACCTTAAAAAACCAAATTTTGAAGGCATGAAACGTGCACCAAAATTACGGCATGATCTATCTTTGAAGCTTGGCAAATATGTCTTCAACACAACGTCAAAGACTATATGGAAATCATGTCAAGTAAAATCTATCTATGACTCAAAGTGGGTTTTGTCCGAAAGAATGCCAATACATACAAATTGACACTATTTAGAAATTTTTCCTTACAAGTCTGAACCAGTTCCTCGAGGTGGGACTTGAGTGACTTGTAATTTTCAGTCTTGTGACCCTAATGCTTATGATTTGCACACTTTAGAATATGGTTCATCTTCTTTGGGCCATTTAACATCGTCTCGATTTAAAATATTACCTACATGATATTTGATCAAAGAAAATCGTGTTAATGGTTTTAAAGACTTTCTCTAGATCCTTCTTATTGGTTCCTTTATGCTTTCCATTTATCATCTTCCATCCTTTCTTGTCCATTCCCTCCTTATCTTCATTCTTGGTTTGTTTATGTCGACCTACTTCCTGATTAACTCTGGTCAATATATCTTAAATCTTGGCGTACTTTTCGATTCTTGCCAAAAGGTTATCGATGGTAATGACCGCTCGCTTGATTAAGGATTGGTAAAGCATAGAGATGCTAAATAGTTCGATCTTAAAGGATGATACCACAACCTGCTTGGTATAATCCTCCACCTCATTATACATCTCCTAGTACCTTTTAACATACTCGTATAATGTTTCCCTAGTGATAGCGCGCGAGAAGTGCGGTCGTGTAAGGTCACAGTCGTTGTTTTCTGTCTCGCCGCGACTGTACAATCAAACCTAAGTTACTACTAAACTTGCGGGGCAAGCACAGCGGTAAGTCGGGTATCGAAAATCCACAGGGACGAGTTGCTAGAATTTATACGATTTAATACTCCGAAATAAAAGTGTAAAAGATGATTACAAACTAAAAAGGAAAAGATGCATAAAAGGGAAATGATTAATCTAGGCGAGTGTATTGAAACTAGATTAACAAAGTGGTAAAACTATAGGTTGCGTCGAATATCCCTCACCCGAGTTAATTTGTATAAAATGGATACATGGGTCGACGAGTTATTTAACATGCGTCCCGTTTTGACATTTAATTGAACAAAGGGTTGTCACGCCCCTAAATCCGTATAAAAGCCTAATATGATTTTGGCGTCAACAAATATCCCGAAAATTACGCACGCAAGGTCGTAAGCACGGGACATACATGATATGCCCCGTCAAATCTCCTAGGCACAATAACTAGGACAACGCACCCGAAATAGACCCGTAAACACCATCACCAAAGCCAAGCAACGCGTCAACTCGAGTGAGTTCAATTCAAGCACAACCTAATTTAAATTACCTAGAAAGCATATTAAAAATGCGATAAAACTACACTAGAAAGCGTGTAAATCCAAGCACGTAAAATAATTATGAAAGCATGGAAATTACACTACAAAGAAAGAAAATAAGGAATTACAACTATATTAAGTGGTAGGGAAGATGAATAGTATAATCTTACAAACCCAAATGTTGTCACACCATATGAGGAAGAAGAAAAGAGCTCTCACCCTCTAAACCCTCACCTAAAATATATCCTAAACTAGTATATCTGTTTATTACAACAAAATTGGCTTATATACCAAGTGGGAATTAAATTAGAAAAGAAAAGAGAAAAGAAAAGAAAAGCCAAGATATCTGCAGAAAACAGGGGATCGATCGATCGACCCCTTTGGTCGATCGATCGACCATTGAAAACGTGGCAAAATACTGAAGGATCGATCGATCGATCCTTTTGATCGATCGATCGATCAAGTAGGGCAGAACCAAGCCAACCCCCGCATTGCAGTTTCTTCCCCTTCTCCTCCTCTTTTGATTCACTGTTTTTCCTTTCGCTAAAACCCCTGTAACTTCTTCATACGGACTCGGAATCGTGCACCGTTTATGGCCACACAAATCTTGCGAGGATGGCTACAACTTCCGTGTAGATGTTGGGCCAGGTACCCAATCTGTGAAATGACTAAATTGCCCTTGAACGTGCGAATGCGTACGGAAATCGAGCGGAATGCGTCCGAACTTCACGCTTAGCATCCAATTACCTATAAAAGCTCAATTAACCCCTAAAAACCATGTTAACATAGAAATCCAAGGTTATCTGGTTAACGAGCATAAATATAGGGGATAAGATACCCGAGGGGGCTATATGCGTCCGTTCGGAGGATGAAATACGCAATATTTGCGTATCATCACACCCCCTAACTTACACATTGCTAGTCCCTAGCAATGAAATAGGATGCAATAAGAACTATAAACAAACCTAAAGCAGGAGATCGTACAAAAGTATGGTATAAAAGCAAAAGGCCACTTTCGAGGGAGATTCAATTACATTTAGCGTATGCAATAAGCCGTTAAACACGTAGGTTACCCTAGTGGACGAGTGTCGTCTCGTGAGGGTTTTCAGGGATGATTCCCACAAACATCAATTGGTTTCCTCAAAATATGCCCAAACCAACATGCGACAAGCCCAACAATGGCGAAAAGGATTTCATACGCATTATTATCACATTGAACGGATTCAAAAAAAAGTTCGAAATCATTAACATTATAGAATGCACCTCATAGAATTGAAACCTTAAAATGTGGGAGGGGAGCGAGCACATGCAAAGTGTGATTTGGCGAAAAACTTATATAAATAGGATAAACATTAAAGCAAGCATAAATTCAATCCTCACGGGCATTACGCTCATCAAGTGAAGTCACTCGAAACAGGGAGGTAACACACGGAACATGCGGGCATAAGGAGTAAATGTAAATGGAAACTAGGCCGCACACATGTCACAAATGAAGAACGCTATATATAAACTGAAAAATTGTAATCTCAATGAAAGATACCACACACTAAAAGAGGCGAAATGAATTTTCACAGATTATCAAAACTATTATGACTTTTGAATTACATCAACCTAAGATCACATATGACTTGTATAGGGTTATAATGTAGGTATGGCTAGGGTACGAAATGAAATGAATGTATATACGGATTCAAAGTGTTCGGAATGAAAACTCAGGATAATGGTAACATGCGGGCAATATAAAAATTGGAAAATAAGTTCCAAATAAGGCATTGAATATAATAATGGGGGGAGTAAACGAAGCTTATTGAACACTATACAACATAAACAACTTTCTCTTTCTTTTCTTTTCTTCTTTTTCTCATTTTTCTCTTTTGTTTTCTTTTGCTTTTTACTTTCTCTTTTTCTTCTCGTTTTCACATCTCTTTCTTTTCTTTACTTATCACACTCTAATATGCCTGAATTGCAACCGACATCATAACAACAACATTAAATCCCAAGTAACATTCCAAACAAAGGTGTGGAAATTTTATGTATGGTATAAAACTCCAATTCGGAGTTGGTTATGGGAATTGGGGTTATGAAACGAAAGGCTACATTTAGGCTCAAAGGGGTTAACGAGGGTAAACATATAAGGGTGAGGTCAAGGTCAATATGGGTGATATAACAAAGATGGCCTATGATCATTTCAAAAAGTTTACGCAATTCTCGAGTCAAAACAATATATGAAAATCATGATCAAGTAACACATTTCAAGTATGAACTCAATTAATGAACGATCAAATGAAAGAATACTGAGATTACCAACGAATTCAACGTTTTCAATGAGAAAAGAATAGTGTATACACTCACAAACGACGAAATGTACAAAGCTTACTCGGTGTAAGTATATACAATGCAACAAAAGATTACCGAGTTATAAAAATCTTAAACCAAATAATAGAACCATAAAAGTGCATGTGCTCATGGGATTAAAGTTTAATTCATGAAGTTATTCATAATATAAATAATCGAGGATTAAAGTCTAATAACTTCTAAAATCGAGAACATGCATCGTTGGTTTGTCTACTGGATCGGGCAATTATTAAAATTTATCATCGAAAACAAAGGCAAAATGCCCAAAAAAGGAGAAAAAAGAAAGAAAATCTTTTTGAAATTTTCAATTTTTCTAAGAAAAGCATACTAAGTAACTAACATGTGAGCAAAAACATAGAATAAATAAAGAAATGGATAGAATATCCCACACCCCCTAACTTAAAACCTGACATTGTCCTCAATGTTAATAAAGAACCAAGTTAAAGAGAGGAAAATAACGATATTACCCAAAATTGGAGCGATCCCCATAAGAACAAGTCCAAAGAATCTACAAAATAAGTTAGTACCGAGCATAGCAAACAAAAATAATGAAAAGTTAACTAATTACACTAAAATAAATTAAAAAGGAAAGCAAAAATAAAAATAAAGAAAGCTAACTATATACAACCTACTGTTTAGGCTTCACATTAACTATACACTAGAAGTCTAAATAGCTGAGGGTCCACCGTAAAAACAATTTGACTTTGGAGGATAATCGGTGTACCCTCACATACAAGCATGCCTTCTGAAAAATATGAATTCGGTTTGAAAAACGAAAGGCATGTGTAAGGCGGAAGAAAGGAACCATCGCCAATTAACAGTTTTGGTGGGACGATGGGGGGTTTGGATTGAACGGATGACAAAAACATGTGGGGAACGAGAAAAGACGAATATCCTCCCAATGATTTTGAAATTTTAATGGGAGGCGGCGCACACGAAGGCACGAATGCGATCGTGGAAGGCGACTCAAGGAAGTACTCCTCATCGACGAAAGGGTTTAAAACATTAAAATTTGAAACCGAATCATCGGGTACTTGTGACGGTGTGATAATAAAGAATAAAAATGGGGATGAAAGAAATTCAAACTCATGAGATGAAAGATTATCGCATGAAGTTTGAGTTTTGAAGGAAATAATATCATTTTCAATGAAATGTTCTTCTTTGGGGGCCAAAGAAGAAATAATTTCATTGCAAATAAATATTACGTCATTTTCATCCTCACTTTCAATATCTATTATGAGATGGGAAAAGTCTAGAATGGTTTGTTCCAAAGTAGGCACAAGTACCTCATTTGGTTCAAAACATTTCTCGACTTCGAAAGTCTCGGAGGCAAAATCGTCATCGGACTCAAAAAGTAAATCCAAGTTATGTTCCCACGAATGATTTTCTTTCCGATAACGATTTTCAATTTTATCATTCTCATACATACGCAAACCCTCATCGAATGTCATAGGTCGAGGTGCGGATGCATGAAAATGGAAACTTTGAAAGTTACAATCGGACTTAAACGAAAACTCATTATTATAGGAATTTTGAAAACTATTCGAATTCGTTTCAAAATTCCTATTATAAGGAGGTAAAGGCCCAAAATCATTATCATCATCATCATCATCAAAATTCCAATAACCTAAGTTTTGACTTTCGTTATACTCGCCCAAAGTCATATTTGAATTTGTTATACTTTGGGTATCTAAGTATTCACCAAAAGTCATAGGTTTGCGAGAATTTTGAGAATTATGACAAGGATTACCGAAAGAATTGGAATAAGGCATGCTTACCCCAAAAATGGCTCGAAGTGGCGGATTCCACAAAGTAAGTGCGCGCGGGAAAAATTCGAGCGTTTCTAAGCGATCAAATGTGGAAGTCCTGCAAAAAGGCTAGCAAATAATACAAATAGAAAGAAAATACTATGAAATACAAAATCAAATAAAGTCTAAAACAAACTCATCCCCGACAACGACGCCATTTTGATAGCGCGCGAGAAGTGCGGTCGGGTAAGGCCACAATCGTTGTTTTCTGTCTCGCCGTGACTGTAGAATCAAACCTAAGTTACTACTGCATTTGCGGGGCAAGCACAGAGGTAAGTCGGGTATCGAAAATCCACAGCGACGAGTTGCTAGAATTTATACGATTTAATACTCCGAAATAAAAGTGTAAAAGATGATTAAAAACTAAAAAGGAAAAGATGCATAAAAGGGAAATGATTAATCTAGGCGAGTGTATTGAAACTAGATTAACAAAGCGATAAAACTATAGGTTGCGTCGAATATCCCTTACCTGAGTTAATTTGTATAAAATGGATACATGGGTCGACGAGTTATTTAGCATGCGTCTCGTTTTGACATTTAATTGAACAAAGGGTTGTCACGCCCCTAAATCCGCATAAAAGCCTAATATGATTTTGGCGTCAACAAATATCCCAGAAATTACGTGTAAGGACACAAATTTCCAATTGAGTCCATATATAGTTTTGGCTCAATTTCGGACAAAAACATTTATTCATAGGAATGTATTTGATTGTAATATTCCCAAGCCTATGAAGTGTATGTTGAAGACGTAGCGGCAAAGAATTTAAAGCTTCATCTAAATGCCGATTTGTGTGCCTCGTTTCTACGTTATCAACTAAGGTTCCATGCTCCCAAGGTATGAATGTAATTATATTTATATAGGAGCTTGGAACAATATGTATTGGATGTTTGGTGTAATAAAAAACTGCATTTTATTTTCAGAAAGAATCAAATAGAACTTTAAAATAAGTATATAAAAGTTTCTGGGCCAAAATCGAATTTCACAAACTTTCTGGTCGTTCGTTAGAAATGTCGTTCAAACGAGTTTTTCGTTCGAACCAGATTTCGTTCGAACGAGTTTGCCAACGACCCTAAACTGGTCAGTCGTTCGATATGTCGTTCGAACGAGTTTTTCGTTCTAACGAGGTATCTAACGAGATTCTAACGAGCCCAGGCTGGTTGCTCGTTAGAAGTCTCGTTCGAACGAGAGTCAAGTTCGTTCGAACGAGACGCCAGGCGGGAACGGTTTTGAGCAGTTTTTTGGCAGTTTTCACCCCATTATCCCACTTGTTTCTTAACTGATTTTTTAAGGCTTTATCAAGGACGGGAATCATTTTTCAAGGGGTATATTTTCATACCATACAAACTCCTAGAGAGTATTTTGAGACAAAATTTGTTTAAGGAAAAAGATCATGTTTTGAGTGTTATTCTTTCAAAGAAAAATTCATACACACTCTAGTTTACACCCAATTGTGTTTATCCAAGTTTCTATATTTATATCAATTGCTTGGAGTTTTTGGCACCGGTTTTCTCTACCGAATTCAAGAGACGTTTCGGGTTTGCTTCTACACCCCATCACAAAGAAGACTTTTGTTGAGATTCTACCCACACGGAGAAAGTCTCTATGCTTGGGTGACGGTGACCACATAAAGTCCCATCGGTGGATTCCGAGATCACGGTGGTGTTCCGAGGTTGTCCGCTAGGAAGAGGTTTCTACGTGAAGGAGCGTCGAGGCTTGAGAGGGATCGAGTCAGTCGTTGTAAGTCTATCTGTCTTGTAATTGTAATTCCATACCTAGTGGACTTGTGGCTAGGGCCGTCCGAGGTTGTTTCCCGTCTTGGGTTTTTCCTCGTACATCTCGGCGTAGTGTGATATTGTTTATTTTATCTTGCACAAAATTTAGAACGCATGCTTTAGGATAATTTCAAGATAAAAGTTGGTTTAATTATCACACTCATTTAATTTGGGACTAAATTAAATATTGGGTAAATTTGGTTTATTCAAGTCATTTGCTAAAATTGGTTTCGCCTAACTTTGGATAATTGAAAATTATGACTTAGGCAAATTCTAGGACTTGGATTTAATTAAATCTTGTTGTTGTTAATTTTTGAAGTTGAACCATCACCTGTTTTACAACGCTTCCGCATCATCTCGTGTTTTACATAAAAAGGAATTTATTAAATTCGGGGTCTTTCAAATTGGTATCAGAGCCAAAAACGATAAATTATTTCGTTAAGATCTTTCTATTTTTGGCTAAAATGGATTTTTCCCCATTTTCAAAATTTCCTATTTTCGATGGTTCAAACTACGCGTATTGGAAAACGCGAATGAGATCGGCACTAAAATCTATCGACGAGAGAGTTTGGATGTCTGTTGTTACCGGGTATTCCCCACCAACTTACTTAGTTGAAAATGAACGTGTTACCAAACCCGCCGATAGATCGACTGAAAATGAGTTTAAGCTTGCTAACTTTAATTCCCGAGGTTTAAATGCCTTATTTAGCGCTGTCGCACCGGATGAATTCCGACGTATTATGACGTGTGAAACCGCTAAAGAAGCTTGGGACATTTTACAATTAACTCATGAAGGAACTAGTGTCGTTAAAGCTTCAAAACTCCAAAACCTCACCACTCAATTTGAAACTATCAAAATGGATGAAAAAGAAACTTTTGATAAATTTTATGCTAGACTTTCTGATATTGTTAATTCATCTTTTAACTTGGGAGAGAAAATACCTGACGACCGTGTTGTAAAGAAAATTTTGAGGTCCCTACCCGATAGATTTATTCCTAAAGTGACCGTTTTAAATTCTTTGCCCACTTTAGCCTCTACGAAATTAGAAGAGCTTGTAGGTGATTTACAAACCTATGAACTAGATATGTTTCCCTCTAAAACTGAAAAGAAAATTGAAAAGGGTGTTGCTTTAAAAGCCCGAAAAGAGGTCAAACAAGTAGTAGAGAGCGATAGTGAAAGTGACTCGGAAGATATGGCTTTGTTTGCTCGCAAATTTAGAAAATTTCTTAAATTTAACAAAGATAAATTTAAAAATGATTTCAAGAAATTTGATACTTCTAAAAATGATAAAAGCGAGAAGATTTCTAAAGCCGAGAGGATCCCTAAACCTAGTAATGATAATTTAGATAGGGACGAGTCTAACAAATGTTTTGGTTGTGAAGGTTATGGTCATCGAGCTTATGAGTGCCCCACTAAACTAAGGAAAGAGGGTAAATGACCCACTGCATATAATGCAACCCTTAGTGATAGTGATAAGGAAGAAAAGCCCGATTCCCCCACTAAGAAAAATTTTGTGGCTTTTATGGCTAGTCATGTGAGTGATTGTGACAACTCATCGATTGATGAAACGATAGCACATGCCACTTCCAAGGTCATTGTTCATGATTCCCTTGTTTTTAATGATAGTGAGAGTGGTGAAGAGAGTGAAAATGAAGAAGAGGTTGATGTGAGTGAACTTCAAAATGCTTTTCATGAATTATATAAAGAATCTATTAATTTGAAAAGAACTAATTTGAAGTTAGAAGCTTGTTTAAGAAAGAGTGTCAAGGTCGTTGATGATAGTGCATTAATAGAAGACCTTAGGACACATGTGAGGACTCTTCAAGAGAAGCTTGATTATGTAGAAGGCGAAAGAGATAGCCTTAGGGGTTTAATGGAATCCTTGAAAAAGGAGCTTCTTGCTTTTGAAGAGCGTAATTTTTTTACTAAGATCTAACATTTTAGAATTGGAAAATAAATTAAAAGATTCTAGTAATGTCAAATTTGATTTGGAATGTCGTTCGGAAAAACTTGATAAAATGTTAGGAACGATCCAAATTAAAAATGACACTTGTGGTTTAGGCTTCAATCCTTGTAATGAATTTACTCATAATGCCCAAACCAATGTTTTAGGAGAATCAACTAGGAATACTTTTAAAGATCACTCCTTAAGTAAATCTTTTCGACATGTTCTCACTTGTACACATTGTGGTCGACAAGGTCATCTTAGGAAATTTTGTTTAGATCTTAAACGAATTCTTAGAAAACCCCATAGTAAAGTAACCACGGTAGTTAACGTTCCTACACCCCAAAATAGTCATTCCTCATTAATTTGGGTTAGGAAATCCGACTTGGTTGCCTTACAAAATAGGGTTGTTGATTCTCATTTACTTTCACATGCTTCCTCCCTTGCTAAATCTAATGGATGAATGTGTTAGTTTTGCATACTTTAGCGTTTGTACTTCATGCTATATTCATATGCTAAATGTATGCTTGTTTCTAGTCATTGCCTCATTTCAAATCATATGCTAGAAATTATGACTTGTTTATCTTTTGTATTATATTTCGTTTGTTTGCATTAACTGAATAATATAAAAAGATTTTTGTTTATAATTTGTGTTTTATCTGTTTCATTTGAGATTAATGAAAAATACAAATGATTTTTGTTTATCCTTTTGAGTATATATATTTATTTTTGATGAAAAATGTTAAAAACTCAAAAAGATGTTTTATGTGTGTATTTTAGTTTGACACACTTTATGTGGCATATATTTGTGTTTGAATCCCATCATTTACGCTCCCACGTGGCTAGAACTTTTGGTTTAGATTTTCAATCCTTAAAATGTTCTTTACCATGTTTTATATGGAGTAGTTGGATTTTGTATTGATTAAATGGATTCTATTTTCATATGCCTCTTTTCACACATGCACGAGCTCTTTTGAAATCTTAATGTCACATGTTATATTTGAGCTTTTTGAGGTGTTCTCCTACCAATCTAGTCATCTACATATCTATGACCTAGGAGGACTAGTGCATGTCAAAATCCGTTGCATGTGAGATTTGTGTGAAAAATGAAAACATGATAAATTCATATATGCATGGGGAAGGGCTCCGAAAGAATGAATTAAATCCTTTGCGATAGTAAGCCACCGTTGATTGGATCTAAAAGAAATACGTGATCCAAAGGCCTAAAAATAGAATATTTGGCATTAAACAGAAAGCAATTGCCAAGGCCTATGTTTGTTTGATATATTCATTCAAAAAACAAAAGAATATATATGCTCATTGAGGGAGAATTGGATGGTATATCAACGGTTTGCACAATGTCCGTTTATCCTAGTTGTCTTTAATGTCATGACTCTATTTGGTTTGTAGAATCATCATCATGCTAGGCTTGTATGCATTGTGTATGTTTGTTCATTGAGTTCAATCTTTATATTGTCACATGAGGTTATATTTAACAGTGATGAAGTTTGCATTCAAATGAGAACTCCGTGAACGTTTCTTAAGTGTATGGGTCTAAATTTAATTGTTGCTAGTTCACACCCCTACACTTCCGTTTCCATATGACACATTTTTGCCATACGAGTGTGCAAACTTATTGTATTTTGTGTCATGTGTGTGTTTATATCTATATATACATGCAAGTGCTCTATTGGTATATTTTTCGTATCTATATATATGATATTCGTTTATCTTTGATTTGCTTTTAATTGCCCATATGCTTTCATGTCTTAACACTTTAAGCTTCAACGAGTTTTATTAGTTCTTTATCCTTTGCCTATTCCTGAACAAAAAGGGGGAGAATGATGATAGGGGAGAAATGGTATCTAATCCTATTATTATCGCATCTTAGTTTGGGGGAGATTTATCTTAGGGGGAGACGTCTTTCTAAGTAAATGTCATTGTTTGATAAAGGGGAGAATTATTTTAGGGGGAGTAATTAATTAATTCCGATTAATATATTTTGATATTCCCTATGCATTTGATGAGTTTGCTTAAGTGTGCAGGTATTCTACTAAAGCGGCAACTTTAAAAGGAAAAGTGTTTAATCCTTGGGTTGAGTCAAGAATGGGCGGGTTATGTTTTGAGTCTAGTGAGCTTGACGGCCCTTTAGGATTTTTGTTTTGATTTTTGTCCCGGAATAGTCAAAGGGGGAGATTTGTAAGGACACAAATTTCCAATTGAGTCCATATATAGTTTTGGCACAATTCCGGACAAAAACATTTATTCATAGGAATGTATTTGATTGTAATATTCCCAAGCCTATGAAGTGTATGTTGAAGACGTAGCGGCAAAGAATTTAAAGCTTCATCTAAATGCCGATTTGTGTGCCTCGTTTCTACGTTATCAACTAAGGTTCCATGCTCCCAAGGTATGAATGTAATTATATTTATATAGGAGCTTGGAACAATATGTATTGGGTGTTTGGTGTAATAAAAAACTGCATTTTATTTTCAGAAAGAATCAAATAGAACTTTAAAATAAGTATATAAAAGTTTCTGGGACAAAATCGAATTTTACAAACTTTCTGGTCGTTCGTTAGAAATGTCGTTCGAACGAGTTTTTCGTTCGAACCAGATTTCGTTCGAACGAGTTTGCCAACGACCCTAAACTGGTCAGTCGTTCGATATGTCGTTCGAACGAGTTTTTCGTTCTAACGAGGTATCTAACGAGATTCTAACGAGCCCAGGCTGGTCGCTCGTTAGAAGTCTCGTTCGAACGAGAGTCAAGTTCGTTCGAACGAGACGCCAGGCGGGAACGGTTTTGAGCAGTTTTTTGGCAGTTTTCACTCCATTATCCCACTTGTTTCTTAACTGATTTTTTAAGGCTTTATCAAGGACGAGAATCATTTTTCAAGGGGTATCTTTTCATACCATACAAACTCCTAGAGAGTATTTTGAGACAAAATTTGTTTAAGGAAAAAGATCATGTTTTGAGTGTTATTCTTTCAAAGAAAAATTCATACACACTCTAGTTTACAGCCAATTGTGTTTATCCAAGTTTATATATTTATATCAATTGCTTGGAGTTTTTGGCACCGGTTTTCTCTACCGAATTCAAGAGACGTTTCGGGTTTGCTTCTACACCCCATCACAAAGAAGAATTTTGTTGAGATTCTACCCACACGGAGAAAGGCTCCATGCTTGGGTGACGGTGACCACATAAAGTCCCATCGGTGGATTCCGAGACCGCGGTGGTGTTCCGAGGTTGTCCGCTAGGAGGAGGTTTCTACGAGAAGGAGCGTCGAGGCTTGAGAGGGATCGAGTCAGTCGTTGTAAGTCTATCTGTCTTGTAATTGTAATTCCATATCTAGTGGACTTGTGGCTAGGGCCGTCCGAGGTTGTTTCCCGTCTTGGGTTTTTCCTCGTACATCTCGGCGTAGTGTGATATTGTTTATTTTATCTTGCACAAAATTTAGAACGCATGCTTTAGGATAATTTCAAGATAAAAGTTGGTTTAATTATCACACTCATTAAATTTGGGACTAAATTAAATATTGGGTAAATTTGGTTTATTCAAGTCATTTGTTAAAATTGGTTTCGCCTAACTTTGGATAATTGAAAATTATGACTTAGGCAAATTCTAGGACTTGGATTTAATTAAATCTTGTTGTTGTTAATTTTTGAAGTTGAACCATCACCTGTTTTACAACGCTTCCGCATCATCTCGTGTTTTACATAAAAAGGAATTTATTAAATCCGGGGTCTTTCATTACGCACGCAAGGTCGTAAGCACGGGACATACATGATATGCCCCGTCAAATCTCCTAGGCGCAATAACTAGGACAACGCACCCAAAATAGACCCATAAACACCATCACCAAAGCCAAGCAACGCGTCAACTCGAGTGTGTTCAATTCATGCACAACCTAATTTAAATTACCAAGAAAGCATGTTAAAAATGCGGTAAATAAACGCGGTAAAACTACACTAGAAAGCACGTAAACTAATTATTAAAGAATGGAAATTACACTACAAAGCAAGAAAATAAGGAATTACAACTATATTAAATGGTAGGGAAGATGAACAGTACAATCTTACAAATCCAAATGTTGTCACACCATATGAGGAAGAAGAAAAGAGCTCTCACCCTCCAAACCCTAACCTAAAATCTATCCTAAACTAGTATATTTGTTTATTACAAAAAAATTGGCTTATATACCAAGTGGGAATTAAATTAGAAAAGAAAAGAGAAAAGAAAAGAAAAGCTAAAATATCTACAGAAAACAGGGAATCGATCGAATCGATCGATCGACCATTGAAAACGTGGGAAAATACTGAAGGATCGATTGATCGATCCTTTTGATTGATCGATCGATCAAGCAGGACAGAACCAAGATAGCCCCTGCATTGCAGTTTCTTCCCCTTCTCCTCCTCTTTTGATTCATTGTTCTTCCTTTCGCTAAACCCCCCCTAACTTCTTCATACGGACTCAAAATCGTGCACCGTTCATGAACATGCGAATCTTGCGAGGAGGGCTACAACTTCCGTGTGGATGTTGGGTTAGGTGCTCAATATGTGAAATGACTAAATTTCCCTTGAACGTACGAATGCGTACGGAAATCGAGCGGAATCCCTCCGAACTTCACGCTTAGCATACAATTACCTATAAAAGCTCAATTAACCCCTGCAAAACATGTTAACGTAGAAATCCGAGGTTTTCTGGTTAACGAGCATAAATATAGGGAATAAGATACCCGAGGGGGCTAAAATGCGTCCGTTCGGAGGATAAAATACGCAATATTTGTGTATCATCACCTAGACCTCTTCTTTATAGTCAAAAGTGCGTCCATCCATTTTGGATGAGTGTTGCTGATAATGAATCTGGGCATGGAGGCCTCTGCTAGATACTTGAAGAAAGTAATTGATTTGTGTGGAAACTTCTTGAACCACTTTAGGGGTAGTGTCTCCATGATTAAATGGGAATATTTGTCACGCCAATCATTTGTTGGTGTTCCAAAACATCATCGCCTGGTGATATTTCCTGACGTGATTGGTAAGGCCTATTTTTTCGTCATAAATTTTGGATCGTGGGGGACTAAACTTCTTAACAGGCTCAAAATCTTCAATAACCCGATTGGTGGGAGTCTTAATTTGGAAGTCAAGGGATCTCCTCGTAAGTTCCATGGTCGTGCAAGTTCCTTGATGGGTTAGGTACCTATCCACTTCTCTTCTGATAAAATCACATAGATTTTTTTCTCCTCATAGCTCATCAGAGCGTGGTTTCCTCCAATGAGTTCTTTCATGAGGAGGTGATTGCTTTTGTTATGGAGTGTTCCTTCCCTGACTGCGTACTCTGCTTGCTTGAGGGCTAAGAGTTCGCTACCCATGCCCACGCTTGCGTTTCTCTTCATGGCTTCCCTTTCTAAATTTTCTAGGTGACTTTGTAGCGCACCATTATTCTCTTGTTAGTGCCTGTTGGCAACCCTGTCATATTGAAGGTGCTTCTCATAGTTGTCAATGAGCCTTAAGCTATGGTTAGATCATTCAAGCTCCTCATTTTCAGTGTTTTCTCCTACCAATGAGGGTATCGTGCATTAGAGGATTGGTAGTAATAACAAATCTCGAATCTACCCCTCAAAGAGGGTGGAGATGATTGATGGCCTTCATGGTCGTCGTAATCATCATAGTTAAGAGGATAGCTCTTTTGGGCCCATAACCAAGTTGTTGATGACCCTCCTGGTCATTGATATTTTGATGATCTCAGTTGGCTGAGTGAGACATCATAGGAATTCATCTAGTGGAAAAGAACTCAGATCGGTTCCCACAGACGACGCTAATTATAGGTGATAATTTCCTACAATGATAGTATTCAATGCGCACAAGCTAAATTACAATAAATATAAAAAAAGAGAATCAAATACACACAACACAATATGAATGTGGTTCGACAACGTGTCTATGTCCATGGGGTTTAGGGTTTGTTCTTTTATTAACTTTAGGGAACTGGTTAATAATGTTATAATACTGATCGACGATACAATATCACATGCCTCTCTCAATGGGGGGTATGTTTTTATTAATAAAGAATCTTATAAGAGTCCTAAGCTCCATTAACAATTATTCATATAAGTTGAGACTTATCATTTATCAGTTTCAATCGTTACAAGTGGTGGATACGTCGGAGTATTATATGACTTGGGATCATCATTAACTTAGTGGACAAGAAGCTTGGATGTTCGTGCCGAACACGTGTAAGGAACATGCTAGCATAATTTTGGGCCCCACACATAATGTCAATAAACTATGACAATACTTGAAGAATCAAGACATATGAATATTAATGCATTATAAACGGGTTTACTCAAATATTATTTTTCTTATAATTTTCTTACTTTCTTAGTGTGTGCAGGGGTGACAATTTTAGAAACGACATTGGATGATACGAAATTAACCTGAGATTGATATGATCTGTCGTGTTTGTATTATGTCTTTTTTTTACACGAAGTCGTATCGTGTCAAAATAACAAATCATCTTGTCATAGCAATCATGTTTTTATTCGGCTTATCGTGCATATTTTTGCCTAATTGAACATCAAATTTAAAAAATCACGTTACTCGTGTTTCATACGAATTGTGTTCGTGTCACGTAAAAAACATGAAGTCGTGTCGGTCCGAAAGCTAATCTAAAAAATACAAATTGACACCCTTAAGTGTGTGCTTTAATGTAACATCCCGACCCGGATTTAAAGGTTATAAAAGGACTAACCCGATCCGGTTCGCACGTTAATTGTGAAGTGCAATAAAACACCCTATATAATGTTTCTAATCTAATTTTAATAATATTTAACGTTACACTTATTAGGATGCGAGTCAAATTTATAATTACTACGTGATGTGACCCAAGGGAAGTGCCCCCAAGGTCAAGTAAATAGAGCTACTAATCGTAAAAGCAAGTAACTACTTACCTGTATAATGCTCTCAAAATACCGAATGACATGCAACCTGCCGTAACAAAGGATGGATGTGAGCCGAATGCTCAGTGGGAGCATATACAAATGCAGTATGGAAACGAACAGCAGAAAGTAATACTCACACGCTACACTACATGCATGTGAAAATACATATATATCTACATATTACCTTCAAAAAATACACGTGCCAATGTATTTAATCATTTTTATTACAAAAATGTTATTTGGTTCCATTTGGCCTTCCCGGCCTTACAAAATAGTCATTTTGTATAATCATGCTACGAAAACTAGCACTTATTCCCATTAACTCACGCATAATCAACAAATATCCTTTTTTTTTTTTGGAAACCTTTCATTTTTATTAAGACCATTTATTTCTCTACATTCAATTAACTCACGCTCGAGTTATTTAACCATATCATAAGATTTTCATCAACACACGCACACATTGTGTTAGAAAGCTACTCTTTTCTTTGTATTAAAAGCCTCATATAACATACGTTTGTGTTTATTATGGTTTGAGCCTCATTAGGTATCTTAAGTATCATTAAGTTACCTTATTTAGCCATCCCATGTTACCACGTGAACCTTAAACATTTGATGCATTAGTCTTGTATTAATAAATTAATGGCACAATACCATCCATTTATGCCTCTTTTATGAATATTCAATTCATTACTTAGCATTATCTTTAGGGAATCCGCCAACAAACACTCATGGACTTCGTGGCCTCAAACCACCGGTCTTCGCCGCCATATACCACTGCAGTTGGTTTGTGATCTTTCAACATTAGGGACAACATTGCCCTGCTTAATTATTTATGCCGACATCATCCAATCTAATTATCTTGCCATTGTGTTCAACATTTTTATAATGTTCACATTAATTTTTCTTTTTCGAGTCGAGGCTAAAGCCTTGGACTTAATCGTCCATATTTTCATTATTCATTTAAGAAAAATCATTATATTCCATTAAAGTCCTTTTTCCCACGCACGCATTGATTTTTATCCCGAAAATTATTCCGCTTTAAGGACTTAAATTATTCTTTCAATATTAGTGGCAAAACACTCTTTAGTATTTTATTTCATAAAAATATCACACTTTAAGTAAATTACTAATTCACCACTTTTCTTTACCAACACTTGCAGCCTTATCATTTTTCAAGTGTTATTCACAAAATACCCCTTTCAAGTTCTAAGCTCAACACTTAGGTATTTTAGTTATTAACACTTTTGTTCAACTTCTCACTTTGCCAAAATTACGCATTTTGCATTTTAACCCTTTTTTATACATAAAATCATGTTTTTTTATATATATATCAAAGTCTGATTTCTCATATTTAAGTCTACACACTTTAATTATGTCTTTTCACAACTTAAAATCCATTTCGTCAATATTCAAACATTTGACATATTTACACTTTCAAACTTATTGTTACACACTTTAATTTTGAATTTTTGTATAAAGACCCATACTTAGTCATTTTATTCACACTAAGTCTTCTAGACTTTTATTATTTACATTTTCACCCAAAGTTTGCAAGAAGACTACACTTTCACATAATTACATTTTTAACCCTAAAACGTAGTTTAACATACTAAATAGTACACTTTGTAAATGAAACTCTATTTGCTCATTTCATAATGATTCATCAACATTAAAATTACTATATTAATCTCATAAAAAGGGCATATACATACCAAGTGTTCTTCACATCAAATAAATCATTTATTCACCTTAAAACATTTTATTTCATAAAATGTTTGTGAATAGTGGGGTGAAAATGATTCATTTTTTAAACCCAATCAATCCTTCATTTTAAGTGCCCATTTTCATAGAAAATAGTAAGAATAATACTAATAAGTCTATAAGTGCATTTATAACCTTAATCAATATATTTTAAGCTCTAAATATGTAGAAAAATCAAGCTAAACATAGATTTACTACAAGACCCATTTCAAGGATAGAAAATCTCATTTTCTTCTAAACTATATCTTGAAATCATTTAGTATTTAATCATTAATCATGGATGACTATTTCTACACACATAATATCAATAAGATGCAAAATACTCATACTAATATCATCATCAACTTAACTCTGTAAGAGATAAGTATTTTTCACCTTAAAATGTCTCCAAAAGGTGGCCTCAAGGGGTTACAAGAAAGCCCTCCATGGAAGGTACATCCAAGCTTACCTTCCTCTCCTATAAAAATCCATCTTCAAGCTTCTATAAACCTCAACAAACCTCCAAGACTAACATATCTAACAACCAAACATCCTTCCTATGGTTATAAATGGTGAAATAAGGTGTTTCCATGCGATAAAATGGTGGTTTCATGGTGGTTTTGGGGTGGCTCAAGGGTAGCTACGCATTTTTGGGATGTCTAATGGTTTAAGGGAGTTCAAGGGGAGCGAGACTGATGATAAATCTGATGGGAATTGATTGATAGAGCATATGCACCCACCTCTCTCTCTCTCTTATAAACTATTTTGAGAAGTCTACACCTTATGACCCAAATAGAAAGTGTTGGTGTGTTCAAATATGTGTAAAATACTTACCAAGATTGCAAACCAATATAGGAAAGTGACAACACAATGCACCAACATGTGATCCCAAAAATCCCTTTGAAAAATGCCCAAAAATACCAACAAAAATCTGATTTGTGTCACTTCTCTCTCTAAAAATATTTTTTTTTTGCAATTTTTAACTTGAGATTCATATTCCTTGCATTTTTGTGGCTAAAAAAAATCATATTTACAATTATCGCTTGGCCTCTCGGATTGTCTTGTACAAGGGCGCAAGAATCGGTACATCTGTACAAAAGTATTTTTTTTTCAATTTTTCTCTTCGTAATAATATTCCTTATATTTTTGTGAGTGAAAAACATATTCACCATATTTTTTTTACCTTCTGAGATGTCCTAAACAATACGCGCAAGAAATAGGACCCCATAGCAAAATATTTTTTTTCCATTTTTCTTCGCATGGTAATATTCCTTATATTTTTATGAGTCTAAATATATGGTCGGAATATTTTTTTTGACTTACCGATTGTCCTAAACAATTTGCGCAAGATTGGGCTTTCGCTGTGTCGCGCGTCGTAAGACAATTAGTACACATGCTTGCGTAGTATTCGTTGCTTGTCCTAATCGCACGAAACTTAACCAAAGTACTTAAAATAATTATATAAACTCAAAATAAAACTCATGCGAATCGTTCAACGTAAAACTTTCTCGTTTAATCCATATTGCGATACTTTGCTTTTCGTACCATTTAAATGTCGCGTCGTATTAGCCTTGTCCGTGTCACATTCGTTTCTTGATATTTTTCCTCAAACTTAATGGACATCCTAGCCAATACTATTAGATATTAAATACGCATTCATGCGGCACATGCACCGTGGGATTTTTCTCGTTTAAACTATTTACGTAATACGCCACCTTATATATTACTTGACGAGTTACGCTTTGATTATTTATTCCTCGAATTTTTCTTTGGTCAAAACACTTCAAGTTACATTAAATACCTATTTTCTAGGGCGGGGTATTACATATAAACTAAGAAATGCATATCTTAAACTCAAGATTGGTCTATATAGTTCACATCTCAATATGAATTTAAGAATATGATAAAATTTCAAAATATTTAAATTACAGAAAAATATTTAGACATTCTCAAAAAATGCAGAAAATAATTTAAAAAAATCAAAATCAAAGACAAAGTATTTTTAAATTATTGAAATTACATTAAAAAAATATAAAAATCTCAAACTTAAAGAAAAAATATTTAAAAATATATAAAAACAGAAGATAACATAAACAAACCTAAAAATTACTGAAATAAAAGCCAACATCATTTATAAAAATTCTAAAACCCAACCTGATTCTTTGCGTTGCTAGGTTGAATTTTAATTTTAATTTTTAAATGTTTTGTCAGGTCTTTAACATAATTTTATGAAATCATCATATTTTTAAAATCTTATTTTAGTAATTTTGAGGTCATTTATGATATTTTTATGTTTTATATATTTTTCAATGATTTCAAATTTAAAAAAAAAATCTTTAGGTTTGAGATTTTTTTATGTAGTTTCCAAAATTTAAAAATATTTTGTCTTTGATTTTAAATTCCTTAAATATTTTTCTATATTTTGTTACAATTTCTAAATATTTTTCTGTAATTTAAATATTCTTCAAATTTAATCATATATTTAAATTCATATTGAGATGTGAAAAATATAGACTAATCATGTGTTTAAGATATGCAATTCTTAGTTTAAAGAACACAGTTAAGGGTGACAATTCGTATTTTAGGTTAAGTTTCAGGTCAACACGATAAAACATGATAAGTTTTTTTTAAGACGATCATGGCTCGACACAATTTCGTATTTTTTTACCTGACACGGACGCACACCTTTAGAACACGACTAACAAGATTTTTGAAATTTTATGTTCAATTAGGCAAAAATAGGCACGATAACCTGAATAAAAATACGATTGACATGACAAGACATGGTTCATAATTTTGACATGAGCATGACACGACAAGACTTCGAGTAAAAAAGACTCAACACGAACATGACATATCGTGTCAATCTCAGATCAAATTCGTATTGTTCCATGACGTTTTTTCATGTTGTTTCTAAAATTATTGCCTTTAAACACACTAAGACGGTGTCAAAATTATATGAAAAAACTAGTATTTTAGTGAACCCATTAATAATACATTAATATTCCTATGTCTTGATTCTTCGAGCATTGTCATAATTTATTACGTGGAGAAAATTTGTCAAGAGAAATGACTAATTTTGTTAAAGTTAGTGTGTGAAATATTGCTTGAAATTATGATAAAAAAGGGTGTAACAACCCGCGTAATTTTTGGGGTATTTTCAAAATATAGAGGAAAATAAAATTTTTGATAAAAATTATTTTTCTTACTCAAAAGTGTTGGATTTTATTTTTAAAGACGAGAATTTCAAACGGTTTCGAAAACGGAGTTAAAACGGATTTCTAAATATTTATCCCTTATAACTTTTTTAAGGCGAACTATCGAAATAACTGGGTGATCGATCGATCGACGCCAGGGATCGATCGATCGATCCCTTCAGTTTTCGGAGTTTGTGTTTGTTTCAACTTCTTATATTTCTGCCTTATAAAAAGAGGTCGTGGGTGACCATTTTGGATCAAACTTTTGGCCGAAAAATATGCAGCAAACATATTTTTATTTCCTCACTTTTTATATACACTTAGCCCCTATATATTATGCATTCAACTCTAGTTTTTGGAGGTGTTCTTGGGGCTGTTTTGGTGTTGAATCTTGGAGATGATTTGATAATTTTTGGAAGATGATTTTGATGATGTAATCTGACTTTTCTGGGCAGATTAATGTTGATTCCTTTTTGGTGGTTTAAGGTATGGAGTTTTACACAATATGCTCATTAATCTCGCGAGTGTTACTCCCTTTGTTTTCTTGTGATTATCGACTCATATTTGAATTGCTAAAATTAATTGAAATCTAGAAAATTATTGTTGGAATCTAATTTTTATTCATGTGGTATAATTATTGTGTTGGGCATGTTGTCATGAGATTTTAATATGGCACGGAGGTTGGGCACCTGCCAATATTCCTTTTCCAAATATGCTTAAGAATGCATATGCTCGGTATGGTGGTGAGACCTGGTGACCCGGTTAATGTGTTATTGAGAAATTATATTGAGAAAAATTCTTATGAGATTCGCAAGTTATTTGAATATTCGTACTCGTATTGTTACATTTTATTCACCGCTAACAATTGTTGAGCATATTTCCTGTCGTATTGTGTACTTCCCCATATTTCTCTCTTAGTGGCAGGTTAGCACGGATTTGGGGCGCTATGGGGATTGATTTTTTAGCTTGGATATTTTGGGAAGAATATTCGAGAATACAATGAGAAGATCTGATGTATAGAGCATTGGCGATTATTTTTTATTTCGAGACAGATAGTTGTACTATTTCGAGAGACAATTGGTTGTATTTAATTTGAAGAATTTGAGATTAGTGGATTGTCTTATTGTATACTGTGGGTTTTATTTTTAGATGCTCTATAACTTGTTTATATTGTGGATATAGTTTAGTTTTATCGATTGTGGCGCTCCGTTCGCTCTCCCCGGGCGGACGGGGTGTTATAAAGGGATTATTACATGTGATTCCTATTTGAAGAGTATTTTTTTTTAATTTAATTCCTATTTTTGAATTTTCGATTTTTCTTCTTACTAATATATCCATTTCACTATATTCCCTCCCAATTTAAAGTGGAAGTTTTTCTTTCTTTCAAACTTTAACGAACTACAACTTTCGATATACAAATCCAAAATTTACAAAATTGATATTTTTAAAATTCATTAATCGATCTCTATAAAATTAGATCCATGTTCAATAGAAAGTATTAAAAAAATAAAAATGATGTGTTTCCTCCATTTTTTATGTAGATAGTAAGTTTATTGTCTCTGAAAATCTCCCAAATATAAAACAATTTTATTTTCTAGTGAACACAATAAATATGTATTATCAGTGTAACTTTTGCCTTCTTAAGAATTTTGCAGTATTCATGGATCTTGTTTGATAGATCTCCTTGAGAAGATTTTAAAAATAGTAATTTTGCAAAAAATAGATTTGTAAATCAAATTTATGATAATTTGAAGATTAAAAAATGGAAAAAAATTTAATCATTTGAGTAACTTTCCCAAATAGTTATGGATGAATGGTTTAATGGGAGTGAATCTGTCAAATAAGTATCACACAAAATAGAAATATGACCTATTTGATAGTTGAAAATTCAATGGAACTTATTTATGAAAAATCTCTTCAAATGGACCTATATAGTCTCAATAGTATTTTCTACAACCATTAGGAAACAATCTCTACCATTGATATTAGGTGAATGACTGAAATTTAAAGAACTACATATGGTGATATTTTGTGCAAACATCAAAGGAGCCAGATCCCGCCCGATCGGATTAGGAGTTTATGAATAATGTGAGATCGATGGCCATGTCTCGAGGATAAATTAATTTGATATTAATGTAATGGTTCATCAGATGGGATAAAAGTGAAGTTGACAACAAACAGTGCTATCGTTAAAATCGTTGTGGATCGACGCTGATGTGGTCATTGGGATTAATATCATTTAAGGACAAAGATTTTGGAGGCATGGTGGTTGACATTGGAGGAACATTGTTAGTGGCGATGCGATTAGTGGCATAACCGATAGACTCAACTATGTATCCCATATAGTCTAGGGAAGTCGATCTGGGAGAAGATAAAATTAGTATTTGTGTTAAAGAGAAAAGGGAGATAATATTTAGGTATCGACCATGATAAGTGGTATTTTTGTCTTCTAATATTTTAGTCTTAGAGAATTAAACATTATAGTAAACTAGTTATCGGGTTGGACAATGATGGGTTTGGGTAAATGCGTCTAACAAATAATCTGAAGAAAATTTCTTAAACTCTGTCAATATATTTTGATATTTTAAATTAAATTTTGATTTTATCATTAAAAAATAGTTAAGAGTATAAATTATTCATTTAACTCCTAAACTATTTGAATTATTTTAAAATGGCCCCAAAAGTTTATTTAGTGTCAAATGAGCCCATATACTAACAAATATATTTAATAAGGCCCTTGTGGGGACCAAAATATAATTGGGGCCAATTCAGTATTGGGCGACCAAGCCCGATGGCATTAGGGCACGCCTGACCGAGCTTACCAATAAAAGGGGTTAATACTAATATTTATTAGATGGATAATTATAAGGCAATAATTATTGACTCATATTGGTTTCCCAAAATCTCGAGCGAGATATTCAGGGAATCATTACACGCGATTATCTCAAGCCAAGGGTGTTCCTTGGCTTATTCAACTACTATGATTTTAAACAACTATAAATACAACCCACACCCCGGGCTAAGGGAGATGTATTTCAAAACTTTGAGAGAAACTAATAAGAATACAGTGACCTCTCCATGAATGTAGGCAATTTGGCAAATAACTTACATGTGTGTCTTGTGTGATTAGCGTTTATATTCATCTTTTGATTGTTGTTTCGAATCTCTTAATTGTGATTAATATGCACTCACAAGTGGCGTCACTTGTGGGAACGAATTTTCTTTACACGAAAGTAATCTCTTCAAAGAATAGTTATAATATCTCACCAGCCAAATAGTGCACCCCAATCTGGAGATGTGCGAGTTGATTTGGCTCCACTAAAAGTCAGGTCTATGGTTCGTTAAAATAGGAACCCAAGGTTCTGACCAGAACAACAACCTTTTGAGGAAATCCATGACCAATCTAGATCTACATATATCTTATGCATGACCGATGCCTACATAAAAATGCTTCAATAGCAAGAGGAGGCAATTCTCCTCTAGATTGAAGAGAATTCTTGCCTTCAACGGTGACTAGAAGAAATGAAGAGATAACTCTGCTAGAACCGTAAATGTTGTGCTCGAACTCCTAGCCCTCAGGTGAATAACACTCGCAGTCAAGGAAGGAGCACCAGAGGCAACAAGAATGTTTAGGCATGGAAGTCATCAAGGAGGGAACCACAGTGATAACAAGCGCCATAAGGATGACATAAGGAGTTTGGTTCGACAGGAAATAAACCAACACCCCTCTTATCGAGGGGCCATATCTACAAAAGAGCTAGAAATAAGAGCTCTTATCACCCAGATGAAGTCTCCTTTCTTGAAAACTATCGAGGAGGAAGAACTCTCGAAGAATTTTGCGACCCCCTAGTTCAAGATCTATGATATCAAGACTAATCCCATCGATCATGTTCTATAGTATAGGCAAGTAATAAATTTATGGAGTCATAATGACGCTTTGATATATCTTATTTTTCCTTCAAGTTTGGGTGACATGGCCTAGAAGTGGTTTAAGAAGCTGCCTTACAGATCCATCAGGATCTTTAAGGCCCTCATCGAGCCCTTTATTACACGCTTTATCATCAGCAACTCTCATTCGAAGAAAATGGATTCGCTACTCATAATAAAAAAGAAGCCACGGGAGTCTTTGCACGAATATGCTAAATGTTATTGCGAAGTGTTCAATGAGGTGGAAGATTTCTCAGAGCAAGTTATCATGACATCCTTCAAGATAAGTCTATCCCCACATCCCTGTTATACCAATCCCTTACAAAGAAGGAAGTTGATACTATTGACGATCTCATGTCACGTATAGAGAAATATGCTACAGGTGGAAGATGTGGTCCACACCAACCAGGCTGAGACTGATCGCGCTTAAGAAACCATAGGGGCGATAAGGAGAACAATCCCAAGAAGGGGAACAAGATGTAGAATGGCCCCAGTAATGGGGGTAAGACACAATCCTCTAAAGCCTTTTAAGTGTCAACATAATTTTTCAGGAACCGATCTATAAGATTCTGGTGAAAATAAAAGATCAACAATTACTCAAATAGATAAGAAATATGGGAGGGGATCCTAACAAGAGGAACAACACGCTCTAATGCGCGTTCTATAAAGAAAACGACCACAAGACTGAGACTGTAAGGTGCTTAAAGCTCATCTAGAGGAGTTGGCGCAGATTGTACATTTGAATGAATACATTGAGAAAAAATCTGACCAGGTTATCGCTAATGGCGACCAAAAACCAAATAACATCCTAGATGATGAAATGGGACATAAATCCGCGATCATACATGGGCGTCCGACCTCAAGCAAATATAAGGGAACATTGTTCGGATGAAGCTCAAGAAGGTCACAATTGTGATGGAGGCCTTCCAGATAGATCCCACCAAAATCAATATTGGTAAGCTTCGACGACCAGAGGGAATCAACGATAATAAGCATATCATTTTCACAGAGGAGGATTTGGTTGGGTAAAAAACCCACACCACGATTCGGTGGTAATCACTCTTAGAATCACGAACTGAGATGTGGACATATTACTAGTGTACCAAGGGAGATCTTCAGAGGTGATGTACCTGGAGATCTTTCACAAGCTCAAGCTCAAGATGTTAGATCTTACGAAGGCGACCATCCCTCTGGTCATATTTGCGGGGAAAATGACCATGCCTTTGGGAAAATTGATCTTGCCAGTGAGGCCAAGGAATATTTTAAATCTAATAGAGTTTTTAGTGGTAGATATTGATTCGCTCTACCAGGTCATTCTAAATACAGGGCGACTTCATGCCATGAGAGTTGTCCCTTTCACTTACCACCAGAAGCTCAAGTGTATCATAAATAGAGATAATAAAGCCATTGCTAAAAAATGCTACATTACGGCCATTAGGCCCAAGAACAAAAGGAAAAAATAGAAAGAGGTTAAGACAACCCAAAATGGAGTTACACCATCAAAATAGTAACTACGACACAATCGACCAAGGGGGGAGGAAACTAGGATCCACCTTGCTGATATGGCCGTTGAAAACTCAGAGGATGTTATTTTTTATGAAAGACGGGGGAAGAGTAAATTTTTTATTGAAACAACACTAACCGACCTTGAGAGGGGGAATTAATTGCCTTCCTGAAATGAAGCTTGGATGTATATACGTGGGAGCCATACAACATATTGGGAATTGATCTTACAGTCGCCTGTCATTGTCTTCATGTGGATTCGACATTCAAGCCGATCATAAAGAAGGCTCATCGAACATCCCCATAAAAAGGAAAAAGGCAGAAGAAGAGGAAGTAGGAAAACTTCAGCAGGCAAGGTCCATCAAAGAAGTTCAATTCTTGAAGTGTCTCTTGAACCCAATAGTAGGCCATAAGAGAAATAGAAGCTAGATTGTCTATATAGACTTGACAAACCTCAACAGGGCCTATTCCAAGGACAATTACCCTACTAAAGATAGACCAGTTGGTTGATACCACAACAACCCACGAACAGGTGAATTTTTTAGACGCTTACTCAGGGTACCACCAGATTCCTCTATTCGGTCTCGATCAAAGTAAGACTTCATTTATAACATCATTGGGTCTGTATTATTACAAGGTTATGACATTTATCCTTAAGTACAGTGGAGCTACATACCAGAAGCTGGTCACAAAGATGTTCCAACCTTAGATGGGAGAGACCATGGAGGTTTACATTGCCGACATGCTCATCAAAAGCAGTAATAAGAGCAATCATCTCAAAGACCTAACCAACACCTTTAAAATCCTTTGGCGCTACTGAATGAAAGTCAACCCGAGCAAGTGCTCATTTGGGGTCCAGTTTGGAAAGTTTCTGGTTATCTGGTCAGTAAGAGGGGGATTGAGGCAAATACAGATCAGATAGAGGCTACCAGCAGGGTCTAGCCATCGAAAATATTATGCGAGGTCTAAAAGCTCACTATAATGCTCTTAGCACTTAACCGTTTCATTTTAAAGTTGTTTGAGCATTGCGGACTGTTTTTCTAGCTACTCAGGAAAGAAAAAAGCCTCACCAAGAACGACGAGTGCTTCGAGGCACTCGAGGAGATCAAGTCCTACTTGAGCAAACCTTCGATGTAAGCGATCCCCGATCAAGAGGACACACTTTACCTTTATCTCGCAGTATCAAGTCAGGTCATCAACTCGACCTTGGTTTGCGAGAGAGAGGCGAAGAAGGTTCCTGTTTACTAAGCTAAAAAAATGATCTTGGATGCCAAGCAAAGGTACTTGCATTCGAACAAACTAGTTTACGCAATTGTGATCACTTCACTAAAGTTGAAGCATTATTTTAAGGCCCACCCCAATCGAAGTTGGTCTCTTAACTATGAGAACAAAGATGACCGAACAAGGGCTGAATGACGATGCCTTTCACGCTCAACTTGACATAGCCTATGGACGAAGAGAGCAAGCCATCATCATGTTGGTCTCATACCAGCAATAATTGGTGAGGTAGTACCAAAAATGGGTTAAACCGAGGAAGTTCTAAGTGGGGTATTATGTTCTCGAGAAAATCCTCGGTAGCACCATAAGTGCGTCAGACGGCAAGCTAGGGCCCAATTGGGAGTGTTGTATGAAAAAACTGTTACTTAGGCCGTTTAATACAAGATTAAACTATTGAAGTAACTCCGAACTATTTTTTGAAGAAACTATTTTCTTTAAATCAAAATCAGTTAATCACAAGATGTGTTTAATGAAAATGTACGAGATATGATCAAGATTTTATAACTAGTTTTGAAAACCAAAACTAAAATCAGATTAAGTCAACTAAATCATCACAACCACAAGAATGAGATGAGGAGATGTAGAAAGATTAAGGACAAGGCATTTTTAACGTGGTAAAACCTCACCCAACTGAGGAAACATCCACAATGATTTCTAAGTCACAAACCAAAAATTCACTAAAACAAAATATACAAGTTACAAACTATTTAACACATATGCACACAAAACAGTCCTATACAAGTTTAGAATATGTACCCACTGGTTTGATTCTAACTTCTATGGAGGTCTGATGTTGATGTTGCTTTCTCAGTTTTGCTAAATTCTCCACTTTGTTCCAGTCTTTACGTCGACTCTTGTATATTTAAGATCTTACATCCAACACTTCTTGTGTTGTAGTGTGACAAGTGTTTGTGAAAGTGTTCTAACACATGCATGCACACACGCACACTTGTTTATACAAACAAGTCCTAATGAATTACAAATCAGATCTAAATGAACTGTTTTCAGTTTCTCTCTTCTTTAGAACCAAAAGACTTTATTTGACCTTTCAAATAATCCCGGAATCCAAGGTAACCTTGCTCGAAAGACGGTTCAAGGTCTTAATTAATTTCAGAGGGTTTTGAAAATATTTTTGAAGTTAAAAATCGCCAATTGCGATTCCAACTAGGTCAAAAGTCTTGTTTCATAAGAACTAGAAACAGAAAAAGAATAATTTATTGATTCTAATGTTTTGAAAAACATTTACAGAATAGTAATCCACAAATGTGATTTCCAAGATGAGAAACTAAAATATGCAGATCTATGTGTAATATGACATGCAATAATCATATATACTTTTTCTATGAAAGAGAAATAGAGATCTAACATGTAATGTCTAAGTTGGAAATAAGATCTTGAACTAAGAGGATAAAACTCTTGAAACAATCTTCAAACCCCCAATAACAACACTCTCAAACACACAGGTATAGTTTTTGGTAAAAATTATTTAGGAGAAATGAGTTTAGGGTTTTGAAAACAAAATAGGGTTTGGACAATTTAGGGTTTCTTTCTCTCTCTGGTTTCTCTCTCTCTCTCTCTCTCTCTCTCTCTCTCTCTCTCTCTCTCTCTTATCTCTTCTCCCTTCTCTCTCTATTTAGACGAACTGCCAAAAGTCCCCAAATGCTGAGGGTAAGCCTCTTTATATAGTAGGCTAGGAAGGATCGAGAAGGTTGACGCAAATTTAAAGATCTGAGATTTGGTCTTGGCCTTTTGACTTTGATCCAACGATTTAACATCAATGGTGATTTAAATAAGTGCTGATTGGTCTAAAGAGGTTCACAGGGATTGATTTTGGACACATGCAGAGCATTGATAACATTGATCCAATGGCTGAGATAACACACGAGTTTTGAGCTTGCAACAAACACAAATCTAGCCGGTATAACATGGACAGGTGTAGGGCTGAGATGAGCTGTTTTAAAAATAATTACACACGCACCCTCAAGTCTCAAGCACATTTAGATCCTACCCAACTCAAATTTCAGGTAACCAGTAATTAAAAAATGACCCCAAAAGTTTTATATACCAAATTTTAATTTCTTAAAAAACATTTAAAAAATTATTTAAAAATTCCCAAAATTATTAAAAACAAACTTAAAGGGGAATTAACTCACATAAGCATTTTGTGCAATATATATGTTATGAATACAATCCTAATGTGTGTGGGTGATTGAGAATATACCGTTAAACAACAATCAAGATAAATAAAGAGTAGAGTATGAGGTTCTTTGATATCTAGGGAAGGGACTTAATTTTGTCACTATTTCTAAACTAGATGAGCACTTATACAATGTAGACTCAAGTGAGTCAAGAGTATAAGGTGCTTCATTTTATGTAAAAATTATACTCCTACTGGACCAGTGATGAATGTACTTCTGTCATCTAATGTGGCCAACCAACCTATTTGATCGGCTTAAGAGAAACTTAATCGGTTGGAATGCCGACCAACTCTAGAAGGCCAACCAACAGGAACATCAACAGTTACTTTGATGGAATACCAACCAACTCTGAATGTTTTACTTATTGTATACATATGTAAACTCTTGGAAATATAAATGCGTTCCATCTTTAGGGTTTTTCACCCCTATAAATGAAGTCCTAATCCCTTAGCTCAAGGGACAACTCGAATAATTTATATACACACCATACTGGGCTATTGTAAACCCTAATGGATAACAAAAACAGTGGATGTAGGCTATTTTATAGCTAAACCACTCTAAAATCTTTGTCTCTTGCGAGTGTGGTTTGAGTTATTTCTATTATTTTTATCTATGATTGTAAAATTGAAGTAAGTCCATTTTTAGACATCAACAGCTTGGCGCCATTTGTGGGAATATTTGCCTGTCATTGTTCTCTATCATCAATTTCATTTCTTTATTCCTGAGCAAATGACTAATCTTGAAATTAGTGCTCGAAATGAAGGTAACACCATCATTCCATCTGCTCCTCATAGTGCGATAAATTTATAAAACATCCTTCTCAACCCTGCTAATGGTCAAGAAGCTATATAAGAGACTGTTAAACAGTTGGCTTGCACTATGCAGTCTAAGTCCTCTAATTTTAGAAGGGAAATGCCCACCACCACCAGTCAGGCGTGAAAGAAGTTATCATTCTCGTTCTTTTCATAATAAGTCATATCATCCTGGTGCAACTTCTTCATTCCGCTCAACTGATTACTATAATGGTGGGTCTTTTCCAAAGAAATACCAAGTATCCTAGAAAGGCTCAGCAGAGAGTCTGCCTTTGATCGACTAGACTAACCAGAGGACATTATAGGGAACAAGATCATCTTCATGAATATAAACAAGGTTCCATAAGATCATGGACTAGTATGAGGGGCTCCATACGTGCCGAGCAGACCTCTCAGGAGGAGAGTTCAACACATAGGCACAGTAAATCCGCTAAATCTACCTCGAAAAAATCTAAACCAGAGGAGCATTCGTGGAAGGGATCCATGCAATGTGTAAGAGGGTAGTGATACTGGGGTCTATGAATAAATGGAAAGGGTAAGGCATGACCCACTCTATTGGACGCTGTCTGCAAGGTTCTCAAGAACTTCTGGAGCAGTTTCTGATGAAACCTTATCCTTTTGGTAAAAATGGAGCTCAAGTTGGAACTCACTCCCTGCAAGAAGATGAACTTCACAACAATAGTAGTAAATTTTCTGAGGAGGAACTCCTTAGAGTGATGGCTATCAGTGGGGAGTGAAAGAACAAGTCACTCAACACTTAGAGAGAGAGAAGGGAGAGAATACTAGAGAGGTTCTGGTGTGATTTTGACAGAGTCACTGTGCTATTGAGTTTTTCTCCCTTGCATGACCTTTTCCAGGGGTCCTATTTATACTTGGACACTAGGGCTGAGTTGGAACTTTTAGCTCCAAAAACTTAGAGGGTTGGTGAGGGACAAGGTCTGTAGTGTACTATTTGTCCCTACCTGTGTGCAGCAGCCTGTCCCCTTAGACAGGTGTCACCTGGTGCAAACCAAATTCAAAAAGCAAATATGTCTCCTAATGGAGACAAAATATCTAATTTGGTAAATATTTTTTGAAACGGTAACTTTTGGTACCAACTTTGTGAACTTGACAGAGGATCATTTTTGTAAAGAGTTTATTTCTTGTGAGCGGCCAGCCCTTTGACTGCTCACTTCACTTGTGACTAAGTGTGAGGTGTGTGTAGTCTTGAGTGATTCCCGGGTCTTCCTACTAGTATTGTCTCAATCCTATAGTGCTAAGTGGTTGATTTTTCTCAACAGACCTTGTTCTTAGCCGCCAAGCCCAAACTCCCAAGAGATCCCAACTGGCCTACTTGATCCCTGCTTGCTCAACTAGATTACCTGTACAAGAAAAATAAGTGTTAGTACTCTTGTTATTTTAAAGGATAACTTTTCATGGCGAGGGGTTGATCATGGCAGCCACTCCCTCATCCTGGTTTATTTTCTAGAAGCCGGGGGAGGACCTCGAGGGTTTCTCCTCAGTATGAATTTTTGTCACCACCTATATGAGCTTCCTTCTCAATATGAGTTTCTGCCACCACCTAGGTGAGGTTCCTTCTCAATATAAGTTTCTTCCGCCACCTAGGTGAGGTTCCCTCTCGATTTGTGTTTCTGTCGCCACCTAGGTGAGGTTCCTTCTCGATATGAGTTTCTTCCACCACCTAGGTGAGGTTCCTTCTCAATATGAGTTTCTGCAGCCACCTAGGTGAGGTTCCTTCTCAATATGAGTTTCTGCAGCCACCTAGGTGAGGTTCCTTCTCAATAGAAGTTTCTGCCGCCACCTAGGTGAGGTTCCTTCTCAATATGAGTTTTTGTCTCCACCTAGGTGAAGTTCCTTCTCAATATGAGTTTTTGCCGGAGCCCTGGGTGGGTCCCTTCTCAATATGGATTTCTGTCGAGATCTGGATAAGGTTCCTTCTCGATATGAGTTTCTGTCGGGACCCTAGAGGGTTCCGCATCCCAACTACTTTCTTACAGTTGAGGGACCTTAGGGGTTCCGCATCCCATATATTTTTTCTTGCAGTTTAGAGGGGTTTCTCATGGTGAACCCCTCGTCCTTGGCCTTTTTTTCGTGGCCTTCTATCTTGGGTAGAGGGGTTACTCAAAGTGAGTCCCCTCGTCCAGGTTTTACACCTCGTCATAGGGCCATTCAAGGTGGACCCCCCTGCTCTAAGTATGTTTTTTACTAACTTGGGAAGTAGGAGCCCTTCTAGGTGGGCTCACTTGCCCATGGCTATTCTAGAATAGTAGTTGGACACCCATCTACATTAGTCCCTTCGTATAAAAATCTTTGTGTTGGGTAGACCAAAGGATTTTGTACGAAACAATCACTTCATCTTGGAATGCGAAAGTTTCATGCCTTTAGATCATTACACTGTATGATTTAAAGTGACTGAGGGGTCCCCAGTGGTGGACTTCCTCATCCTTAGTCATTCTCTTTTCCGCATCGGTTTTGGGCAGAGGGGCCACTCTAGGTGAGTCCCCTCACCCTAACTCTTTTTACCTCTTTCCAGTTTATGCAGTGAGGTGGGGGGGAGCCCTTGGGGTAGACCCTCTCGTTTATGAGGGAAATATTTGGCAGATGGGTCACTTATCTTTGACTTCCTTGCCTTGGGTTTTCCTCTTTGTATTCCCCTTTTGGCAAAGGGGGTCACTCGAAGTGAACTCCCTCGCCATAAAATGTTCGTGCCTTTGATTATAGTTGAGGGGCCACTCGTGGTGGACCCCTCACCACCAGCTATTTTGTAACATTGTTCTTGGTCGAGGGGCCACTCATGGTGGACTCCCTCGGCATAAACTATTGCTTGTTGTAATCTTCACTGAGGGGCCATTCATGGTGGACTCCCTCATCCTCAAACTGTTACTTGTGTTGGTCTTGGCAGAGGGGCTACTCGAAGTGAACCCTCTCGCCATAAGTTACTTCTTGCATTGATCTTGGCAGAGAGTACCACTCATGGTGGACCCCTCACCCTGAGTTATTTTTTGTAGCATCAAGTTTAGGAAGAGGGACCACTCAAGGTGGATCCGCTCGCCCTAGGCTATTTTTTGTCAAACTTACAATCTTAGCATGTGGAGCCACTCTAAGTGGATCCCTACGCTTTAGGCTATTTCACTCTTTGTTAACTGGCTTGAGGACTTCTCAATATTAGATCCCTCGTGCAAAGTGTCTTGTAGTGCCGAGAGACTTTTGCAGGAAATATCATAATCAAGATTTCGCTCTTTGTTCACTGGCTTGAGGACTTCTCAGCATTAGCCCCCTCGTGCAGAAGTGTCTTGTAGTGTCGAGAGACTTGTGCACTGTAGAGGGGGTTAAATGAATTAACTACCAATGCTCCAATAATTAACCCCACATATTTTATTCATGATTTATTGAGTTTTACTATAATCCATACCCTACACGGGCTGAGATATTATTGTGCGCGATTTAATATATAGCGTATACTCCGAATTTGATTAATTACACTAGACAATACTCTAGTAATGATTTAATTAATTATTTGAGATGCCACCACATATATTGTGACAAGTAGCACCATAAATATTGGACACTTGGCTCCACAGAAAAGATGACACATGTCAAGCGCACTTGTGTACTTTTACTATATAAAGAGGGCTTCCCTCTCATTTTGATGGTTGATGGTCTTGGGGGCAAAGTAAGGAGAGGAAATATTTCTCTCCTCCCCCATGAACCTTTGGCGCTCCGTCATGGGTTTAATAGTGACGAGAATATTTTTATAGTTTCATTATACGATATATGGGAGTTTGAGAGGCGGATAGACAGATTTGGCACCCGCCACACACCGAAACTACCAAGACTGGGCATTCGAGAGGCGGCTCGCCGAATTAGGCACCACCACGCACCCAAACCACCAAAACCGAGCTCTCCCCGGCGTATCGTAGGGACCTACGAAATACGCAGACTTTGATTCCGTAAAGACGGATACGTAGGCACAACCACGTTGCTCAAGTCTAAAACCAGTTCGACGCGGTGCCTCCTCAAATCTGCACTCACATCTTACATTTGACAACTGCGCTGGAGAGGTATTCGTGATTTCGATTGCGTAACGCCTCGTGCGCACACACGTAGAACTCAGTGGCGGTGGAACACTTTTCATCAACAAAGATAAGTATTATTACTTTTATTATATCGTTTTCTTTGTTGAGATATCCCATGTATCTCTTTTATGATGAATATCACAAATCATGTTTGTTAGAATACAAGATAAAATTTGTCAGCATTTATCTTCAACCATAATATTTTTTGATGAATAAAATATGTAAATGAATGATGCTCCTGAAAAAAAAAATTATTATTGCTAATTTTCAGCCTTAATTTGGTTAAAAAGGTTTTTTTTATTATTAGCCATAATTATTGACCACAAGATATTGTCTGATTGTGTGTAGTCCACGATTAAAATTTGAACAAATTTTAATAGCATGCGTGTGTCAATAAGCTAATTCAGCTTCTTTCAAAATATGATACCTTTATTAGAGCCAAAAGTAAAAGATCTACGATGCAATTTGATTATGAAAATTATGAGCCACACAAATTCGTGCCACTACTATTTATTGGCATGTACGATATATTTGCATATCTCAAAATTATAGATCAGATTTCACATGGCATGTACTGTTTAATTGTGTATGCCAGTAAATTTACACAGCCTCTTGCAAAATGTTGTACAGTTGTACCTTTGCCGGAGCCGAAAGAAAAAGAGCACTTCTATTGTGCTCGAAATTTTGATTGAATTTTCGACTGAAATTACACGGGGCAGTATGTTATTGATAGATTCTTTGATCCCACTGGCATGAACCCCATAAACCAACCAATAAAAATCTACCACCTAATTCGATCCACCCACTTTCAGTCAAAATTTCAGTCTGAATAACATTTTTGAAAGAAAAAAAGCACTTCTATTGTGTCCGAAATTTTGATTGAATTTTCAACTAAAATTACACGTAACAATATATTATTGATAAATTCTTTGCTCCGAATGACGTGAAAATCATAAACTAATCAATAGAAATCCACCCCTAGTTGGCCCGTGATATAGGCCAGCTAGTTGGCGTGTTCTACCGTTATAGTTGCAGGCATTTATTGTTAAAGCACGATTTTGGGATTACAAAAAAATGCAGAACCAAAATAGCTTTTGACTAAAGTGGTACTCTTAGAGCAACCCTTATGGGTAGTCTAAATTTAGACAATTTTAGTCTAAATATACCCGAATAAAATAGAAGAAAATGTTATGGGTAGTGTAAATTTGACTCCCAAGTAGCACTAAACTACGTCGTTTTGGAGAACTATTTCTTAAGCGGAAAACCCTTATCCTCGGACAATCAATCTGACCTCTGTCTGAACCACTTGTTCGCCGAACAGTTACATGCGAACAACCACGGATCTTCGAGCTTCCTGACTTCCGAATAAGTATCTTCCAGGAGCTACCTAACCTTCGAACTGTTATGTATACTATTTATAAATAACAATTGTACAGAATTATGAATTATTAATTAATTACAGAATTAAAACAGAATTACAGAAATGAAACACTTACTTGAATTTATGGAGAGAGGTAATTGTTTTTATAGCAAAGTAGGTGACGGTTGACAAATAACTGTCAAAACAATTAAACGAATTAACTGTTGACAATAACTGTCAACAGTTTATTAATTAATTAATTAATTAATTAATTTCGTAATTAATTAATAATTAAAGCCCAGAAAGTTAAATAAATTCGGCCAAAAAATGTAGGAGATTTTTATAAGCGCATGGACTTTTGACCGAAAGTCAACCCGTGCATAGCTTAGGTCATCTCCCCTTCAAAGAGTTGGGATACCCCAAGGCATCCAAGCCTTAGTCCATACTTGGGGTGTTATTAACTCATCAAATTTTTACTACTCTTCCAATGTGGGACAAGAGTTAAAACACACCGAATTCATTAACTTTCATTGCTTTGTGAGTCACTTTGGAGACATATTTATCATTCATAACTTATTAAAATTGAACGTATGAATATACTACGTTAATCTCCTTACGGAGGTGAACGCGTTCGTATATGGTCCCACGATTTTCGTAGTGTGGGTCCCACCTAAATTTGAGCTCAAAGTTGCTCAAAATTCTGTCCAGAAAATTCTGGACAGCTTTCTTAAACCCATTCAAGTCCAATTTTCCAATAATCCCCCACATGAATGATATATCGCTATAAATAAAACCAAACAGATGCTAATGCAGATGCAGACACAAGTTGAGTAAAACTGAAGACTTATTGCATCGGGAGAAGTAGCCTAGTGGCCTTGAACTTTCCTTAGTGATATACTATCGGATTTACTTGGTTAATCAGTAGACTTCACGTCCTTGGACCGTCAACCGTTTTTGTAAACCTAGACAACAGTATTCACACAACAATTCTTCAACACAGTTGGTTCTCACGTTTGTGTTCATTTTGGCCGTGAACACCACTTGGTTCCGCAAGTATTTTAGAGAATATGCCTTTCATTATTCTCATAGAAGTGGCCCCCTTCTTACTCACGTAGGTGACTTCCATAAAGAGTATTCTGCAATACCCCAGTTAGACGTACTAAGATATAGATGTCATTAAAAGCATAACTTATCCTAATTTCGCGGCAGATATGCACTGTCTCATCTTTGGAATGGATAGGATGAAATATCCTTCAGTGCTTACTGAATACAACGTAGTTCGATTTTCCCATTGAACCTAGATCTTGGGATCTCCAGTCACCTAGGTTGGGTTGCCACTATATTGATTCTTATTTATTTATAGGCTTTAGACCCATTCCTCTCGATGATCTTTCAACTAGCTCTCGGTTTAAATCTTTCGTTAGTGGATCCGATATATTATCTTTTGACTTTACATAGTCAATTGAGATAATTTCGTTTGAGAGAAGTTGTCTAACGATATTATGTCGACGACGAATATGTCGTGACTTTCCGTTATACATGTGATTTTGTGCCCTTCCAATCGCTGATTGGCTATCGCAATGTATACATATTGCGGGCACAGTTTTAGACCAATTTGGAACATCCTCTAAGAAATTTTGAAGCCATTCAGCTTCTTCTCCAGCTTTGTCTAGTGCAATGAATTCAGATTCCATTGTCGATCTAGCAATGCACGTTTGTTTTGAGGATTTCCAAGATACGACTGCACCTCCGAGGGTACACACATACCCACTCGTAGACTTAGAGTCTTTTGTATCAGATATCCAATTTGCATCACAATGTCCTTCAAGAACAGCTGGATATTTTGAGTAGTGCAGTCCATAGTTTTGAGTATATTTTAAATAACCCAAAACTCTCAATATAGCTTTCCAGTGATCTCTTCCTGGATTACTCGTAAATCGACTTAGCTTACTTATTGAGTATGCTATGTCCGGTCTCGTACAGTTCATGATATACATTAAGCTGTCGATAATACGAGAATATTCTAGTTGAGATATGCTTTCACCATTATTTCTTGCAAGATGTAAATTTACATCTACAGGTGTCTTGGTAGGACTAATATCATACTTCTTGAATTTTTCAAGTACTTTCTCTATGTAATGAGATTGAGATGATATAAGTCCATCCGATGTTCTAGAAATTTTAATTCCTAATATAACATCGGTGATTCCCATATCTTTCATGTCAAATCTACTACTCAACATTTGTTTTGTAGTTTTGACAATTTCCAAGTTACTACCCATGATAAGCATATCATCAACATAGAGGCATACAATGACATATCCATTTTGAATGTATTTAAAGTAAACACATTTATCGCATTCATTAATTTTGAAACCATTTGATAACATTGCATTATCAAATTTTTCATGCCATTGCTTAGGTGTTTGTTTTAATCCATATAGTGATTTAACAAGCTTACATACTTTTCCTTCTTTTCCGGGAGCTTTGAACCCTTTAGGTTGCTCCATATAAATTTCCTCGTCTAGTTCACCGTTTAAGAATGCAGTTTTTACATCCATTTGATGTATTTCAATTCCATTAATAGCAGCTATTGCTATTAACATCCGAATGGACGTTATTCTTGTTACCGGTGAATATGTGTCGAAGTAATCCAACCCTTCCTTTTTCCTATAGCCTTTAGCTACAAGTCTAGCTTTATATTTATCAATTGATCCATCGGCCTTCAATTTCTTTTTGAAGATCCATTTATAACCTAACGGTTTTGAACCTGGTGGAAGATCCACTAGTTCCCATGTTTGATTTTGTAATATGGATTCAATTTCACTATTAATTGCTTCTTTCCAATTGGAAGCATCGGGTAAGGATATAGCTTCTTTATACGATTGAGGTTCATTTTCTAATAAATATGTTAGAAAATCCGGACCGAAAGAAGTCGAGGTTTTTGCTCTTTTACTACGTTTTGGTTCATCCTCTATTGATTCAATAGGTTGATGAGTACCACTTGTAGTAGCTTGATTTGTCCTTTTAGAAGGACCAGATTCTCGGGTCATGTTATATGGGAATTCATTTTTAAAAAATGAAGCATCCCTCGATTCAATAATTGTATTTTCATGAATGTCCTAAATCTCAGATTTACAAACTAGAAATCGATATGCACTGCTATTAGTAGCATAAGCGATGAATACACAATCCACGGTTTTTGTCCCTATTCTTACCTTTTTAGGTTTAGGAACCATCACTTTGGCTAAGCACCCCCACAATCGTAAATATTTATAGGAAGGTCTTCGACCTTTCCATAATTCATAAAGTGTCTTGTGAGTCTTTTTGTGAGGTACTTTATTGAGAATGTAATTAGCAAAAAGTAAGGCGCCCCCCACAAATTTTGTGGAGCTCCTGAACTTAATAACATTGAGTTCATCATTTCTTTCAAAGTACGGTTTTTGCGTTCAGCAACACCATTCGATTGAGGAGAATAAGGAGCGGTTGTTTGATGAATAATCCCATTTTCAGAACAAAATTCCTCAAATGGATATTCATATTCACCTCCTCTATCACTTCTAATAGCCTTTATCGTTTTGCTTAATTGATTCTCAACTTCATTCTTATATTGTTTAAATGCATTAATAGCCTCATCTTTACTATGTAACAAATATACATAGCAATATTTTGTGCAATCGTCAATAAAAGTAATAAAATACTTTTTCCCACCTCTAGTTTGAACAAATTTTAAAACACAAATATCGGTGTGAATTAAATCTAAAGGTTCAGTTATCCTTTCAATAGAATGGAAAGGTAATCTAGCTAATTTAGATTCCACACAAATTTCACATTTATGATTTTTATCAATATTAAATTTTGGCAAAAATTCCAAGTTAATTAATCTACGCAATGTATCAAAATTAACATGTCACAATCTAGCATGCCAAATATTAGATGACTCAATCAAGTAAGAAGAACTAGCAATTTTATTCATTGAAACAGATGTTTTTGGGGTTACAGTAAGAACATTGAGTTTAAAGAGCCCCTCATTTAGGTAGCCCTTTCCTACATACATGTCATTTTTAGACAACACAAAGCGATCAGACACAAACACAAGCTTGAAACCATTTTTAGTAAGGAGAGATCCAGAAATCAGATTCTTTCGGATATCAGGCACGTGAAGAACATTGTTAAGAGTAAGTTCCTTTCCAGAAGTCATTTTCAGAGTTATCTTTCCTTGTCCCACCACCTTCGAAGTGGAAGAATTTCTCATAAAGAGATCTTCTTCATTTTCCAAAGGCTTATAGGTGGTTAACATCCATTTGTTTGCACAAATATGTCGTGTGGCTCCAGTATCCACCCACCATTCCTTGGTATTTCCAACCAATTTACATTAAGAGACCACGGCAGAAAGATTCATATCCGCCAAATCATTGGTGATATTCTCACCCTCAGTTACATTTGCTTGAGAGTTATTTTTATTTTGCTTCTTAGGCTTACGACACTCACTTGAGCGGTGTCCCGGTTTACCACAATTGTAGCATTTGCCTTTGAACTTTTTCTTATTATGTTTGGAAGTGCCTTCCCCATCATACTTTCGTTTGTTCTGTTTAGGACCTTCAACGACATGGACCTTTGTTTCCATCGGATTCTTCCCACTTTTCTTTTGAGACTCACGGTTGTCTTCTTCGATTCTTAGCCTGACCACCAACTCCTCCACATTCATCTCCTTACGCTTGTGCTTGAGATAGTTTTTGAACAAAGTCCAAGATGGTGGCAACTTTTCAACAATTGCAGCAACTTGGAAAGTTTCACTAATTGACATTCCTTCAGCATGAATGTCGTGGAGGATGACTTGGAATTCTTGCACTTGCGAGATTACAGATTTAGAATCAACCATTTTGAAGTCCAGAAAACGCCCGACGATAAATTTCTTCATCCCAGCATCTTCAGTTTTATACTTCTTTTCCAAAGAATTCCATAATTCTTTGGATGTCTTGATAGTGCAGTAGACATGATACAGAGTCTTGTCCAAGTAGGCCAAAATATAATTTCGGTATAGGTAGTCCGAATGCTTCCAAGCATCGACAGCAGCAACCTTTTCAGCGTCATCTCCCTCTTGAATAGAGGGATAATCTTCATATACAAACCTGCCCAGTTGGCAGGTAGTGAGATAGAAGTACATTTGTCCTTGCCAACGTTTGAAGTCAGCCCCAATGAACTTTTCCGGTTTTTCCCCGTGTGGCATAGATACGGGTGCAGTCACATTTGTGTTGGTGACAATCATTTTCGTAGGAATAGTATTCGTACTTTGTGATTCCATTTCTGTTACAAAAACAGAATTTTTATAAATGATAAAATTCATATATAATGAATTAATCAAAACAGAATACCAAATTCTGTGCACCAATTTCCTCCAAATATAATTCACAATAAATGAATTCCAAAAGAATTCCAAATAAAATTCAGAATTAAACTATAATATAAACAGAATTCCGTACAAAACAAAATTAAATATAAAATCTGTGAAAACAGATTTATTTCCAACAAATAAATTTTTGTAATAAAAAAAATTCTGTACACTAAAAAACAGTAGAACTTTATAAATTGTCTTAAGATTGTTATGTCTACTATTTATAAATAACAATTGTACAGAATTATGAATTATTAATTAATTACAGAATTAAAACAGAATTACAGAAATGAAACACTTACTTGAATTTGCAGAAATAATAAAAGAATTAAAGATAAATCCGAGCTCTGTTATGAACAGTCTCCTTAAGACAATTTATTCCCTCTAATGTGCTCCGAGGTTGATGAATATTGTCTCCCAAGATAGAACGGATTTTTCCAATTAATTATGCAGCACAACAATAATTAATTTCAACGAACTCAAATTCTGTGGCTTCTACTCAACAACAATGCAAGATATGTTATGCAAAAAAAAGAATTTCTGGAACAGATATGACTGGAATAAAATGACAGCAATTCTAGAGGAGGGAAATTTTTCATTTTTAAAAATGGAGGGAGGGATCTGTATTTATAGCAAAGTAGGTGACGACCCAAGCCCGAGCCCGAGCCGAGCCGAGCCGAGCCGGCCGACAGTCCGGACGGACGCGCGCGCGCGCGCGGGTGGATTTTTGACCGAAAGTCAACCCGTGCATAGCTTAGGTCATCTACCCTTCAAAGAGTTGGGATACCCCAAGGAATCCAAGCCTTAGTCCATACTTGGGGTGTTATTAACACATCAAATTCCCACTACTCTTCCAATGTGGGACAAGAGTTAAAACACACCCAATTCATTAACTTTCATGCTTTGTGAGTCACTTTGGGGACATATTTATCATTCATAACTTATTAAAATTGGACGTATGAATATACTACGTTAATCTCCTTGCGGAGGTGAACGCGTTCGTATATGATCCCACGATTTTCGTAGTGTGGGTCCCACCTAAATTTGAGCTCAAAGTTGCTCAAAATTCTGAACAGCTTTCTTAAACCCATTCAAGTCCAATTTTCCACACGAACAACTAACCAGAATATCTTCGACCTCCGAACAACCACCTTCCAGAACATACCCGACCTTCGATCCAGTTGATCTCCGAGCCTCCATGGCTATATATCCCCAACTTCCGGTCCTGACCTCCGATCCAGGTGAACTGACTCGTGCGCCGGAGGGTCTCATAACTTCAAATGGTTTTCTTTGGGAAGTTGGAATCTGATTTGGGGACGCACGATCCATTTGGACTCCATTGTCCAAAAATAAATGGGTTTTCTTTTGTTTAATATTTGTAAGGGATTCGAGACACTAAAAGGTACTCGAGCAAGGGCGGAGCCATTTTCTGAGGGTGGGCTAACAAAACATCCAAACTAATAATTTTTCATAAAGGAACGTAATGTAGGATTGACCATTCGTGTTTTTCGATCCTGTTTCGAATCGACACAACACAATACGACATAAATTTATTTTTTAATTGATACGAATATAAGCCAAATAAAACACGATACGACAAAAATGCCATGATTTTGTAAATTTCACACTACATTAAACAAAAATAAGCACGATAATCCAAATAAAAACACAAAAGACACGATAAATGACTCATAATTTTGACAAAATCACAACACGACTTCGAGTAAAAAAACCCGACATGAACACGACATATTGTGTCAATTTCGGATAAATTCCGTGTCGTTTCGAAAATTGACACCCCTAATATAAGGCAATTAATTTAATCAATTAAGTGTTACAAAATCAGATTCATAAATGGAGAACAAAACTAAAATTGTCAAACCCAAATTTTTAATATTTCGTGAAAAAATAATTAACTAAATCAAATAATCAATATCTAATAATTATTATATAATTTCATCTACACTTTAAACAATCTTTAACAAAAAAAACAGAGCCACAAACACAATCCACCAATCTGTATATATAATAAGTTTCAGAGAAGAGATTTTAAAACAGCCATAACATATTTAAATGAGGTAGTGAGTTAGATAAACTTTTAAAAAAAATATACCAGACATGACAGGTGATCATACGAGTGACTGGAAGTCTTAGGAGTCACCAAGAATGGTGGGAGGCTTTCTCTTTTAGGTCTTTGATTCTGCGTAGCTAGCAGCGTAAGAGACATTGTTTTTTTTTCAAGAACTTAATCAGATGTTGGGTTGGATTTTGAGTATTGGAGTGGGTTGTTTATGATATTTGGGCTGGTTTTTTTTATCGAAGCTAATACAATTTGTTTTTTGACCTGGGATGTAGCCCTAGTCAGCCCAGGGCTAGATCCGCCCTTGTACTCGAGGTACCTCCTTTACGGGTACAATATAGTGGCAATAAACCGCGTGAAACATTTTCATTTTTTTTAACAGAGTTAATGGTCATGCGAACCATTTGACACCCGCCAGTTGCTAAACTAAAAAATACGCCAGATGAAGCATATTGTCTATTTCATTAATTGCGGATGTTATAGTATTTAATTTGTGCATGTTTTATGTATACCGCTTGAAAAATATTTATTCAAAATATCTATAGGCTCACACGAATTTAAGTTGCTCGAGTAGAGAAAATATTTATTTCTGTTAAATCCTTCTGAGATTATGAATACTTTATGTTACCCCACGAGGGATCATTTAAAAATTAGTACGAGCACGTACTCGAACAATCTTGTCAAAATAATATTTTTTGGGTAACCATGTCAAAAATGACATCCTTCGAACGACCATATCAAAAATGATATTTTTCGAGTGATCTTGGTAAAATAATTTTTTTCTGAAAAGTTTGCTCAAGTCCTAGCACCTCGAGCAAGTGCCTCAGGGGACTCCCCTCGAGCAGCCTCAGAGGGACCTCCTCAAGCAGCCTCGGGGGAACCCCCTCGAGCAGCCTCAGGGGAACCTCCCCGAGCATCTCACAAAATAAAAATATTTTTTTTGAAACTTAGCATTTTTCTCAAGTCATGGTACCTCGAGCAAATACCTCCAGCGACCTCACCTGCGGGGCCTCGAGTAGGTACCTCGAGCGACATCACCCACGGTACCTCGAGCGACCTCAACCGCTGTACCTCGAGCAGGTATCTCGAGCGACCTCGTCTTAGTGACTCAAGCGACCTTATTCATAGTAACCTCCTGAGAAACCTCATTCATGGTCGCCCAGAACAACTGTTCTCGCTACCTTGTATTCGATCTATACTAAATAATGTTTTATTCACATTGTGATATTAGTTACATGAAAATTCAAATATGATATTTATTATTCACCTCGAGGTGACTCAGCATACTTATTGACTGAATTATGTGCATATGATTTAAATTGATTATAGAACTTGTGAGTTTTCTCAGCGTTAATAAATAGTGGGGGCATGAGATAAATAGCCACATGATATATCTACACTTTATCAACTGCATATTTTATCATATCAAGTTATGAAATTACACAGAACAATATGACTACGATTCCTTGAAGTATGATTCAGAGTTTATTTTATTCTATTTGACATAAAACAAAATAAATGGGAAAATATATATACCCCACATGATTATTTATGGCATTATAATATGCCTTACGAGTTACTAATGATTTTTGTGCCTGAATCCGAGTCGATTTCTTATCCTTGCAGATATTAAACGCACATGATCAAATTGAGCTTAAGCAAATATACCAGGCCTTATAGATGTCAAAGTTAAACGCTCAAGAGATTTATTTTAATTAGGGGAATATAACCCATGAAATGTATTTAAATTCTTTCAATGCTTAGATGGTGTTGTAACTAATAGCTGAATTTTTCTTTACTTTACTTTATCTTGAGATAAACAATAAAGCAATGTAAAGAGGGGGAAAAGTACTGTAAGTTGTACCACTTGTAGTTAGGCATAAACATAGGTGACGAGCATGCTCAGATTCGATCCCAAAATGTCCATCATTGATGAAGAATCCCCAAAAGAGATACCAGAATTATTCAGCATAGCCACTGGATGGCTCATATATGGCACTGACTATATGACATTACTTCAGCAAAGCGACATGGGGCAAGAAAGATCACCCGTAAAACCTGGAGCATGGATACAGAGTTTGCATACAAACCTTACCAGTATTGTGGTAAGTCGCCCACAGAGGTGCATTATAGTTTTCACAAAACCTTACCAGTTTCGAGGTAAATCGCCCACAGAGGTGCATTATAGATCTCACAAACCTTACCAGTATTGTGGTAAGTCGCCCACAGAGGTGAATTATAGATTTCACAAAATCTTACCAGTTTTGATGTAAGTCGCTCATAGAGGTGCATTATAGATTTCACAAACCTTACCAGTTTCGAGGTAAGTCGCACATAGAGGTGCATTACAGTTTTCACAAAACCTTACCAGTTTCGAGATAAGTCACCCACAAAGGTGCATTATAGATCTCACAAACCTTACCAGTATTGTGGTAAGTCACCCACAGAGGTGCATTATAGATTTCACAAAATCTTACCAGTTTCGAGGTAAGTAACCCACACAGATGCATTACAGATTTCACAAACCTTACCAGTTTCGAGGTAAGTCGCCCATCGAGGTGCATTACAGATTTCACAAACCTTACCAGTTCGAGGTAAGTCGCCCGTAGAGTTTTATTACAATTTTCACAAAACCTTACCAGTTTCAAGGTAAGTCGCCCACAGAGGTGCATTATAGATCTCACAAACCTTACCAGTATTGTGGTAAGTCGCCCAGAGAGGTGAATTATAGATTTCACAAAACCTTACCAGTTTTGAGGTAAGTCGCCCACAGAGGTGCATTACAGATTTCACAAACCTTACCAGTTTCGAGGTAAGTTGCCCACCGAGGTGCATTACAGATTTCACAAACCTTACCAGTTCGAGGTAAGTCGTCCACAGAGGTGAATTATATATTTCATAAACCTTACCAGTTTCGAGGTAAGTCACCCACAGAGGTGCATCACTGCTTTCACAAACCTTACCAGTTTTGAGGTAATTCGCTCACAGAGGTGCATTATAATTTTCACAAAAACCTTTCCAGTATCATGGTGAGTCGCCCAAAGCGGCGCATTACTGTTCTCATAGAGTCCTCCATTACTAGGCCCGCCTTACCCTCAGTTATGGGAGATTATGCCTATAAGACTAAGTCCACCTGACCCTCGATTATGGGAGATGATGCCTATAAGACTAGGTCTGCCTGACCCTCAGTTATGAGATATTATGCCTATAAGACTAGGTCTGCCCGACCCTCGGTTATAGGAGATTATGCCTATAAGACTAGGTCCGCCGGACCATCGATTATGGGAGATTATGCCTAAAAGACTAGGTCCGCCTCCACCCTCGGTTATGGGAGATTTATAGCCTACATTACTAGGACCGCCTCACCCTTGAATATGAGAGATTTATAGCTTACATTACTAGGCCCGCCTGTCCCTCGAATATGGGAGATTTTGTTTTTCAAGACCAATATGACTTGGCCCTCCTGACCCTCGGTTATGGGAGATTTTGTTTTTAAGTCCAATATAACTTGGCGCGCCCGACCCTCGCTCATGGGAGATTCAAAGCCCTATACTACTAAGCACTCATGGCCCTCTTAAGGGAGACTTACAGCCCTACATTACTAGGCATAAATTTGATTTACGGGAAACTAAAGTCCTATATTACTAGGCATGCTTAAAAAAATTTAGTTCACTCGAAGCACTAATAGTTGATCGATCGAGTACTCTCGACATGTTTTGATCTTATGATTGCAAAAGATCCACTATACTTATATAAGCACCAATTGGTTGCTCGGGCCAGTACATCTGGCAAGTTTGTTGTTCAAAATTTTTTGAAACCACTATAAAATTATAGAAACATGCTCATTCGAGAGGAATGGGGGCAACCCCAAAACACTTCTCCAAAATGAAAAGCAGAGGTAGCAACAATAGACCTCAAAACTACATACATATGATATGTGCATATGCACGCATGATAACAAATCGAATATGGTTATGTGAAAATTTTCTAGTCAAACAAGATAAGCGATTTATTTTGTACACATAGTTGATATGTCTTAGCCAAAGCATCAACACACCAACTATGTCTACGAGGGGGCAAATGTAGAGGGGGTTAAATGAATTAACCACCAACGCTCCAGTAATTAACCCCACAAATTTTTTTCATGATTTATTGAGTTTTACTACAATCCATACCCTACACGGGCTGAGATATTATTCCGCACGATTTAATATATCTCGTATACTCCGCATTCGATAAATTACACTAGTCAATACTCTAGTAATGATTTAATTGATTATTTAAGATGCCACCACATATATTTTGACAAGTAACACCATAAATATTGGACACTTGGCTCTATATAAAAGATGACACATGTCAAGCCCACTTGGGAACTTTTACTATATAAAGAGGGCTTCCCCCTCATTTTGATGGATGATGGTCTTGGAGGCAAAGTAAGGAGAGGAATTATAGCTCTCCTCCACTACGTACCTTTGGAGCCCCCTCACGGATTTAATAGTGACGAGCATATTTTTATAGTTTTATTATATGGTAAATGGTCATTTGAGAGGTGGATAGCCGGATTTGGCACCCCCACGCACCAAAACTACCAAGACTGGGCATTCGAGAGGCGGCTCGCAGGATTAGGCACCCCCCACGCACCAAAATCGACCTCTCCTCGACGTATTGTACGAACCTATAAACTACGCAGAATTTAATTCCGCAAAGACAAATACGTAGGTGCAACCACATTGCTCAAGTCTAAAATAAGCTCGATGTGGTGCCTCCTCAAATCTGCACTCACATGTTATATGCACGAATTATCATAATCAAGATTTTGCTCTTTGTTCACTGGCTTGAGGACTTCTCAATATTATCCCCCTCATGCAGAAGTGTCTTGTAGTGTTGAGAGACTTGTGCATGAAATATTATAATCAAGATTTAGCTCTTTGTTTACTGGCTTAAGGACTTCTCAAAATTATCCCCCTCATGCATTAGTGTATTGTAGTGTCGAGAGACTTGTGGACGAAATATTATAATTAAGATTTCACTATTTGTTCAATGGCTTGAGGACTTCTCAGCATTAGTCCCCTTTGAAGCAAAATACAACTTAATAGTATGGGAGCTCCAATGCCCTTGGAACCCCAGGTACTAAATTATTGTACCTTTTATATAAACTTGACAGTTGCTCAAGACTGTGAGTGCTCCTATGCCTTTGGAGCCTGAGGTACTAAACTGTCGTACCTTTATTACTATTTTATTCATACATGGCACTTGTTCGACTTCTCAGGTTGATACTATGAGCGCTCTGGTGCCCTTGGAGCTTTTGGTACTAAACTGTCTTACCTTTTATTTATAATTGGCATTTTCTCAAGACTGTGAGCGCTCTGGTGCCCTTGGAGCCTTAGGTACTAAACTGTCGTACCTTATATTTATACTTGGCATTTGCTCAAGACTATGAGCACTCTGGTGCCCTTAGAGTCTTAGGTACTAAACTGTCGTACCTTATATTTATGCTTGGCACTTACTCAAGACTGTGAGCGCTCCGGTGCCCTTGAAACCTTTAGGTACTAAACTGTCATACCTTATATTTATACTTGCACTCTCTCAAGAATGTGAGCACTCTGGTTCCCTTGGAGTGTTTAGGTACTAAACTATCGTACCTTATATTTATACTTGGCACTTTCTCAAGACTGTGAGCGCTCCGGTTCCCTTGGAGCCTTTAGGTACTAATCTGTCGCACCTTATATTTATACTTGTCGCTTTCTCAAGACTATGAGAACTCCTATCCCCTTGGAGCCTTAGGTACTAAACCGTCTCACCTTATATGTATAATTTCACTTGCTTAATACTCCGAGTTGCTCTATTTTCTGTGAGAACTTCAAGATTGAACTTCCCCGTGGTCTGTGGGGCTCTTGCCTATGATATGAGAAAGTTATCATTTTAAAGCTGCACCCTCTAACTGTGGGGTACTTGCATATGAGATGAGCAAGTCAAAATTTAGAAGTTGCCCCTCTAGCTGTGGGGTACTTGCATATAGCCGAACAAGATATTACTTTTGAAACTACCCCTCTAATTGTGGGGTACTTGCATATGAGTTGAGTAAGTTATTATTTCCGAAGCTTCCCTTCTAACTGCGGGGTACTTGCATATAATTGAGCAAGTTAAAATCTGGAAGTTTCCCCTCTAACTGTGGGGTACTAGCATATAACTGAGCATGTTAAAATTTTGAATATGCCCCTCTAACGGCGGGATACTTGCATATAACTGATCAAATTAAAATTTATAAGATTCCCCTCTAGCCGTGGGGTACTTGAATATAACTGAGCAAGTTAAATTTTGAAGTTTCCTCTCTAGCTACGGGGTACTTGCATATAGGCTGATCAAGTTAGTATTTTGAAGCTTCCCCTCTAACTGTGGGGTACTTGCATATAGGCTTATCAAGTTAATATTTTGAAGTTTCCCCTCTAACTGTGGGGTACTTGCATATATGTTGAGCAAGTTAATATTTTGAAACTTCCCCTCTAACTGCGGGGTACCTGCATATAGGCTGAGTAAGTTAAAATTTTGAAGTCGCCCCTCTAACTGTGGGGTACTTGCATATAGGCTGAGCAAGTTAATATTTTGAAACTTCCCCTTTAACTGTGGGGTACTTGCATAGAAGCTGAGCAAGTTAAGATTAGGAAGTTTCCCCTCTAACTGCGTGGTACTTACATATAGCTGAACAAGTTATATTTTTTTTAGCGCAACCTCGTGTGACTATGGGGTACTTTTTAGCGCAACCCCTATGACTTTGGGGATTTTTTTTAAAGGAACCCAAGTGATTGAGGGGTATTTTGTTATGCACAGTCATTTCTTAGGGAGTAACTAGGAGATGGGGTTAGCCCTTATCCTTCCCCTAAACTTTGAATAAAATTTCACATATATCATAAGTAAAGAAATAAGTATTTCTTTATACTTAAAATTTCCCTTGGTCTACAGGGTCCTTGTTCCAAGCTTTTCTTAGGAATCTTTTTGTCATGTAAAAAAAATAACAAGTTTAGAGAGGGGGGTAAACCCGCTTCTCCTTATTTTCTAAAAACTGGTAAATTACATTTTTTTTTCTTGAGAACAAAGGTTAGGACTTGTTCTCTAGGCTATTAATCTCTATGGAATAATAATAATAATAAAAAATGTAGTGAATTTTTATTATTATTATTACTAGGAGGATAACCTCCTGCTGGTCCTGTCGTGTCTGTAGGGAGTTTACACCCTATACTTTTACTTTTGGGTTGGATATACCCTCAAGTATAATGAGGAAAGTTCCTTATATCATGGGCCCTCTTCTAATCTAGTAGAGGTTCTACTATACTATTAAGAATGAGATAATAATTGTCTAGTGTACCTTTTGTTAAGCGATTCTAGGCCTTTGTTGTCTATATTCCGTCCGCTTCTACCTTTTGAGTTTAAATGCTTCAGGGGGTTCCTCGTGCGAGGTATTAGTCATGATAAATTTCTCTGTCTAGGATTTCGTCCATCCAGGGTTCCTCATTTGGGATCTGTACCCCTGGGGGTCCCTCGTCAGGGGCATCCCAGAATTTGGGTTCCTCTCCCATAGCCGTTGCAGGTGGGGATTCCTCGCGAAAAACATCTGTGGCAAGGGGATTCTTTGCTGATGAGGGTTCCTTACTTGGAGTCCCTAGGTCCCTTCTTCATTGGGTTCCTCATTCATGATTCTCCTATCATGAATACGAGGGTTTCGCCTTTAGGAGCGTTGATCACTTTGGGTTCCTCGATCGGATTTCCTCATAAAAATATTTCCTCATCTAAGGATCTTGTAGAGGAGGGTTCCTCGCTTAGAGTCCACAAGCCCCTTCTTCACAAAGGGGTCCTCGTCTACTGTCGTAGTAATGAAGGGTTCCTCTTACGCGGATGGTTTGTGACTTAGGGGTTCCTCGTCGGATGAAATTTCAAATAGGGGGTCCGCTGCCAAGGGTTCCTTGTCGGTGATGAGTACCTCCCTGTTGCCTGAGATGTTGAGGGTTCCTCACAAACTTTGTCCACCATGGGATGTCGGGGGTTCCTCGCGAGGATCATTGAGTATAAAGGGTTCCTCGCGACCTTGTCCTCCATAGGATATTGTGGGTTCCTCTCCAGGATCACTAACCATTGAGGGTTTCTCGCCAACGTGCAATATTGACAAGGTTCCTCATCCATTCCGTCAATGATCAAGGGTTCCTCAAATGCATCATTTGGGATAACTTCAGATTCCTCGACCGCATGGATTTCGTCATCTGTTACCTCGAGTTCCTCATTAGTTAATTTAGAATCGAGGAGTTCCTCATTGGGGTTTTTACCCCTTTTGGGTTCCTCGATCGCTTTAGGTTCCTCATCCATTTTGGGTTGCTCACCAGGTGTAATTTTAAATAAGGAGTTTACTACCAAGGGTCCCTCGCCGATGGCTAATACTGCTAGGGGTTCTTCACCGACTGTTGTTTCCATGGGGAGTACTCCGTCAGCCACGGGTTCCTCGCGATCTCCCCTGTTGGTGGGTTCCTCTATCACTATGGATTCTTCACACATTTTTTTATGTCAAGGGTTTGCAGTCTTTGGGTTCTTTACCACAAACAAATTTTTATGAGGGTTCTTCGGGTGCCACTTTCTCATTTGTCTTTAAGTAGGAGGAAGGGATTATGACTGTTAGTGAACAAAAATAATTGGGGTGAGGACCCTTGAGGGTTCCTCGCCACTGACTAGAATGGGGGTGACTCCTTGTGTAGGGGTCCCTTGTCTGGGTCCAATTTTGCCATGGTTCCTCGATCACTGAGACGATTGCAAGGGGTTCCTCCTCAGATGTTGCGGTGGCCGCGACGGGTTCCTCAATCGCCAGTTTGTGCATGAGAGGTTCCTCATGACTACATTATAATTATGAGGGTTCCTTGCTCCTTGTTTCTTCGCGTGGTCATTTTAAAATAGGAGGCGCCTCGCCCATTGTTCTGATTTCAAAAGGTCCCTCGTACTCTGTGAGGGCGGCTACAGATTCCATACGGGAGGTGTTAAACACAGAGGGTTCCTCACATTGGCATTTTGCGACTGCAGGTGCTTGAGGTATTGATCATGGGGGGTTCCTCGCCCGCCAAAACTTTTTCCACCATTGGTGGTTCCTCACTTGGAGCGTCCATCTCAGTGGATTACTAGCTCGAACCAGTAGCTATTGGTAAGAAACTGAATCTGGTGATGGTGAGCTTGATGCTGTTACAACTTGATTCGACACCACCTTTCATGGCCGAACCATTTCTGTGAGAAGCACTACTGCAGCGATTGCCCTTCCCGAGGGGGCTTTTGTTGGTGCCACACAACCTTGATCATAACTTGCCAAGTCTACGTTATTTTCTTTAAAAACTTAAAAGACATACTCATAAGATTGATACCTGTCATCGGAGTTGTCGCTGGTGAACTGGTTTGCCCTCCCGGAGGAACAAGTGTCTTAGCTCCGATCACCACCACATCTTCCTGAGTGGTCTGGTAACTTTGAGCTCCATTCCCAGATGGAGTGTCTTTAAAAAAACTAGCAGCTTAGAAATGTTGAAACCTTCATTGTCCATGGAAGTGAGGATACCTCCCCAGAAGAGTCGCCAAATGTAAGAGGGTTGTGAGACTAGGGTCTATGAATAACTGGAAAGGGTAAGGCGTGACCCACTCCAAAGGTCGCTATTTTCAAGGTTCTCAAGAACTTCTGGAGCAGCTTCTGATGAAACCTTCTCATTTTGGTGAAAATGGAGCACAAGTTGGAACTCACTCCCTGCAAGAAGATGAAGTTCACAACAATAGTAGTAAGTTTTCTCAAGAGGAGCTCCTGAGAGTGATGGTTATCAGTGGGGAGTGAAAGAACAAGTCACTCAGCACTTAGAGAGAGAAATGGGAGAGAATACTAGAGAGGTTCTGGTGTGATTTTTATAGAGTCACTGTGCTATTGAGTTTTTCTTCCTTGCTTCACCCTGCCCAGGGGTCCTATTTATACTTGGGCACTAGGGCTGAGTTGGCACTTTTGGCGCAAAAAACTTAGAGGGTTGGTCAGGGACAAGGTTTGTAGTGTACCATTTATCCCTACCTGTATGCAGCAGCCTGTCCCCTCAGACAGGTGCCACCTGGTGCAAATCAAATTCAAAAAGAAAATATGTCTCCTAATGGAGACAAAACATCTGATTTGGTTAATATCTTTTGAAACGGTAACTTTTGGTACCAATTTTATAAACTTGAGAGAGGATAATTTTTGTAAAGAGTTCATTTCTTGTGGGCAGCCAACCCTTTGGCTGCTCACTTAACTTGTGACTAAGTGTGAGGTGTGTGTAGTCTTGAGTGATTCATAGGTCTTCCTACTAGTATTCTCTCAATCCTCTAGTGCTAAGTGGTTGAGCTTACTCAACAGACCTTGTTCCTCAGCCGCCAAGTCAAAAGTCCCAAGAGATCCCATCTGACCCACTTGAGCCCTTCTTGCTCAACTAGGGTAGTTGTACAAGAAAAATAAGTGTTAGTACTCTTGTTATTTTAAAGGATAAATTTTCATGGCGAGGGGTTGCTCATGGCAGCAACTCCCTCATCCTGGTTTATTTTCTGGAAGCTGGGGGAGGATCTCGAGGGTTTCTCCTCAATATGAATTTCTATCGCCACCTATATGAGGTTCCATCTCTATATGAGTTTTTTCCGGGACCGAGGTGAGGTTCCTTCACAATATGAGTTTATGTCGCCACTAAGGGGAGGTTCCTTATCAATATGAGTTTATGTCTCCTCCTAGGTGAGGTTCCTTCTCAATAGAAGTTTCTGCCACCACCTATGTGAGGTTCTATCTCGATTTGAGTTTCTACCGCCACCTAGGTGAGGTTCCTTCTCAATATGAGCTTCTTCCGCCACCTAGGTGAAGTTCCTTCTCAATATCTGTTTCTGCCGTCACCTAGATAAGGTTCCTTCCCAATATAAGTTTATGCTTCCACCTAGGTGAGGTTCCTTCCCAATTTGAGTTTTTTCCGCCACCTAGGTTAGGTTCCCTCTCTATATGAGTTTCTATCGCCACCTAGGTGAGGTTTCTTCTCAATATGAGTTTCTGTCGGAACCTTGGGTGGGTTCCTTCTCAATATAGATTTTTTTCGGGACCTGGGTAAGGTTCCTTATCGCTATGAGTTTCTATCGGGACCCTAGGGGGGTTACGCATCCCAACAACTTTCTTGCAGTTGAGGGACCTTGGGGATTCCGCGTCCCATATGTTTTTTCTTACAGTTGAGGGACCTTAGGAGTTCCGTGTCCCAACTATTTTCTTGCAGTTGAGGGACCTTGGGGGTTCCGCATCCCAACTACTTATTTACAGTTGAGGGACCTTGGGGGTTTCACATCCCAACTACTTTCTTGCAGTTGAGGGACCTTGGGGGTTCCGCATCCCAACTACTTTCTTGCAGTTGAGGGACCTTGGGAGTTCCTTCTCCAATTATGGATTTTCTACGATTGAGGGACCCTGGGGGTTGTATAACCTCATGTTTTCTGAAGACTAAGGTGGGGGTATTTGGGGGACCCTCACCCCAAAATATAGTGGTCAAGCTTGAAATACCCTGCTACACAACAGTTGGAAGATAGACTAGGAGAAATGGCTAAGACAAAAAATCCCTTACAGAGGAGTTTCATCAAAGGGTCACCTTTTATCCCAGTTATTGTGGACTATCCCACACCTTCCATATTCAAGCCACCAGTGGTCACTCCCAAGAATGATGGGAAAACCGATACAGTCCTGCATATAGATAAATATTAAGCTACTGTCGACATTTACTCTGTACCCGACGAGATGAAATGTAGAGCATTCTCTAGTTCTATCACTGGCCCAGCTCAGATTTGGTTTAATAATCTTTCATGAGGTAAGATATCTAATTTTCATCAGTTAGCTGAACTGTTCATTGATAACTTTTGTTTTGGGGCTAAGCCAATCAATAGTGTCACTCATCTCTTGACTGTGCAACAAAATCCAGGAGAAAACACTTGAGAATATATTACTCGTTTTAACAATGAAAAGTTAAAAGTGGTAGACTATGAGGAGAAAACAACTATTGTGTAACACTTATGAGTGGGTTACTCGCTAAAGATGTTTACTATGCTTTAGCGAAGAATCCACCTAAAACCATGACAGAGCTAATGGCTAAAGTTGGAAAAATAATGAATGCTGAGGAAGCCATGGCAGCCAAGGAAGCTCTTGGTACCAAGGGTGGAGGAAAAAATAATTCTAATTCTATAAAAAAAGATCAGAAAGATAAAAAACTAGATCAGATGAAGAAGTATTACAAATATAGCCCGTCCAACAAAGGTGTTCACTATATCCTAAAGGAGATCAAGGGAAACAGAGACTTGAATTGGTCTGGAAAATTGAAGACACCTCCCAACAAGAGAGATAAGTCCAAGTACTTCGACTTCCACAAGGACCATGGGCACAACACCAATAGTTGCATTGTGCTAAAGACTGAGATAAAAAACCTAATTCGACATGGAAAGTTAAGCAAGTTTGTTGATCCAAATGGAAGCAGAATTGATTAGAAAAGGTCAAAATCTCTAACCCGAGCAAGGGATGATACCAAGAGAGCTAGAAATGATGATTTTGAAGATGATCCAGACTTGCCAAAGAATCTTGATGAACCAGAAGTTGAAGTCGGCATGATATCTTTTGGACGTTATTTTATTATGGGTGGTGATACTTGAGGAGGGGATGCCATAGTAGAAAATAAATCTTATTTTAATGAAGTCAAAGCCTGCCCAACTATCAAAAAAATTGACATGAATGAGTTCAGTGATGGTAGGCCAAGGAAGGTTAATAGAGACAAGCTAGTCATTGGGTTTTCCAAGAATAATTTGAGTGAGGTTCTCTATCCTCATGATGATCCGTTGGTTATTACATGCAAAGTTCATCATGGAAAAGTTACAAGGATCTTAGTTGACAATGGGAGTTCATCCGATGTAATATTCTATAACTTCTTTGACAACCTAGGCCTAAAGATCATCAAGCTGGAACTATACCATCAACCTCTCATCGAATTTGCAGGAAAAAAGTATACCTATATGGGACCATTAAGCTAAAGGTCTTGGTCAGCACCTAGCCAGCAAGGAGGAGAGAAAGAATTCGCTTCTTTCTGTTAGATAAAAATGTCCCATCAGCTTATAACATAATCCTAGGAAGAGTGGGAATCAAGCAGTTAGAGGACGTGCCATCTAGAGTTCACTAATGTATAAAGTTCCCAATAAACTATAGAGTCGGTATAGTAAATAGTAATAAAAAAGAAGCTAGGGAATATTATTATACATCTGTCGACCAGTAGAAGATGCAAATAAAGAGCACAACCACTTTTCACATCGACAGTCTAGATTTTTGGGAAGAAGAGTAGCTAGTAAAGGGAAAAGTGATGGAGGAAGCAAAAGCAATGGTGCTGGATGACGAGAAGCTAGAAATAAGCACTCAGATCGGTTATAAACTACCCCCTTCTCTAAAATAAGAATTAATCACATACCTCTGAGAAAGGAAAAATGTTTTTGCTTGGAATTGTGAAGATATGCCGGGAATTTATCTAAATTTCATGTGCGATGAACTAAATATCTATCCAGGTTCCAAGCCGATCAAACAAAGGAGAAATTTCTTCAGTCCCTAGAATATTGTAGCAATCCAGGAAGAAATAGAGAGATTTTAGCGGGCACAGTTCATTGAAGATATTATATATCCTACTTGGATAGCTAATGTAGTAATGATCAAGAAGAAAAATGACAAGTGGCACATATGTGTGGACTTTACGGATCTCAACAAGGCACGTCCAAAAGATAATTTTCCTTTACCAAGGATTGATCAATCGGTTTATGCTACAGCAAATTATGAGTTGCTCAGCCTTATGGATGCCTATTCTGGTTATAACCAGATTAAGATGAAATCCGAAGACAAAGAAAACACTTATTTCATTACTAGTCAAGGAATGTATTATTATAATGTCATGCCTTTTGGGTTAAAAAATGCTGGAGCTACCTATCAGAGACTGGTAAATAAGGTTTTTGAAGAGTAGATCGACAAAAACATGAAGGTCTACATAGATGATATGCTCACTAAGAGCAAATATGCTACCGACCATGTAGCAGATTTGGCTTAAACTTTTGATCTATTGGAGAAGAACCAAATGAAGCTCAATCCAACCAAATGCTTCTTCAGAGTACATGAAGGTATGTTCCTAGGGTACATTGATAACCATAGGGGAATAGAAGGAAACCCCGACAAAATCAAAGCTTTGATTGAAATGCAGTCCTTGACCAACAAGAAAGATGTTTAAAAGCTAACTGGAAGGGTAGTCGTGTTGAACCTCTTTGTCTCATGAGAAACTGATAAGTGCCTTCCATTCTTTAAAGTTCTTAGAAAAACTTTTGAATGGGATGACGAATGTGAAAGTATTTCTTAGAGCTGAAGAAGTAACTGGGGTCTCCCCCACTCCTTTTTTGACCAGTTCTGGAAGAAAAATTATATTTATATTTGGATATTTCAGAGACGGCTATTAGCGCGGCCTTGATCCGACTTGATAATAGAGTTCAAAGGCCAATATGTTACACTAGCAAGGCATTTCAAGGAGCTGAAGTTTTATATCCATGCTTGGAGAAGTTAGCCTTGGCTTTTATTGGAGCAAGCATTTAGGAGGATGAGACCTTACTTCCAAGCTCATACCATTATTGTTTATACAAATTTACCCTCGAGACAAGCATTGCACAAGCCAAAGAAGTTTGGAAGATTAATGTCTTGGGCACTGGAGTTAGGAGAGTATGAAATCGTTTATGAACTAAGAGTTGAAATAAAAGGCCAAGCAGTAGTGGACTATATTGTTGAGTTCATATATACGGAGGAGCAGCATGATCCACCTTTACTTCTTAAGCAAATTTATAGGGAAGAGAGCTTACCTCCAAAGCAAATAGAGAATAAAACGAACCTGCCTAAATCTTTGACTGCTCCAGAGAAATTACAACAAAGTCAGAAGATATTCATGCAAGGAATACTGGTAGACGAGGAATTCTCTAATGACATCCCAATTTGGCAATTATTTGTGGATGGGTCGTCATGCACTACAGGAAGTGGAGCAGGCCTCATCATTAATACTCCAGACAACTTGGATGTGGAATATGCTTTGAGATTCCAGTTCAAGGCTTCCAACAATGAGACTAAATATGAGGCGCTGATCATAAGATTGGAATTAATTTCCTCACTAGGCACCGACTAGGTATCGGTGCATAGTTATTTCCAGTTAATTGTTAATCAAATGCAAAAGATTTATTGTGTGAGGGAAGAAACCATGATGAGATACCGCAAAAAATCAATGGAAGTTATATCTTTGATCACTTTATTTAAAATAGTGAGGATTCCAAGGCTTGAGAATTCCCCAGCAGATGCTCTTGCTCGACTTACTTTAGAAACTCCAACAGAGCTCAGACGAACAATCCCAGTGGAGATTCTTGCTCATAGAAGCATTGATGATAGGGAAATCAGTGTCATAACTGTGGAGTTAGGTCCTTCCTAGATGGAGCCGATCAGAGAATACATCGAGCGAGGAACATTACCCTCCGACTAAAAGGAATCCAATAAGATGAGGTATAAAATAGCTAATTACGTGCTCGACAAAGGCGTATTGTACAGGCGATGATACAAGAACTCCTTAATTTATTGTGTTCATCTAAATGAGGTAAATGATTTGATCAAAGAGGTGTATGAGGGTTCATGTAAGGCACATGCAACCGGAAGATCTTTAAGGCAAAGAATAGCAATGCAAGGTTACTACTGGCCAATAATTAAAACAAATTGTGTTGATTTCACCAAAAAGTGTGATAAAAGCCAGAAGTTTGCTACCATTTACCGGAGACCAGGAGCAAGCCTAGCACCCATCACTTCTCCATGGCCTTTCACTATATGGGAATTGACTTGGTCGGACCAGTACTGAACACCAAAGGAATAATCAAGTACCTTGTTATGACTGTTTACTTTACCAAATGGGTGGAGGCAGAACCTCTAGTTGGCATGCCCTATCAAAGAGTATTCCAGCTCATTTAGAAGCAGATTATTTGTAGATATGACATGCCTTATGCTTTTATCACCGACCGTGGTACTCACTTTGATAATTAATAATTTGAATAGTATTTGACACACCCCAACCCAGTTACTTATAATTAAGTTTGAAAGTCAAGGCGAGTCAAACCATAATTAATTTAACCAAACCATAAACACACATTTTAATTTCAAAGTCATAAAAGTAAATCCACACAACTAAAAACTTTTTACAATATTAAGTAGTTATGCATTTAAAAACTTCTTGAAGGGTAAGTTAACTTAATTACATCATTTACATTTACATAAAATCATTATTTTACCCATTCCTGGCTAACCCAACCCGACCTCCTAGATTTGGCAGTGACATCGCGTTACCCGAAAAAAACATGAATATAGGAAATATAAGCAAAGTCACCCAGTGAATGCATCACTACAATACTACTGCATAATTTAAATGCGATAAATCATGTCCATATAATTATGTATTAACTTATCGGGCTCATTCATAATGAATGACCTAACTTTCCGAATCATGATTCACGTATCATGTTTGTAATAAACAATTCTCCCCCATTCCTGGTTGAGGAATAACCCCTTGTCATTAATAGACAAATCTCCCCCATTCTGGGTCGGGAAGTAACCTTACATTTCGGTAAACCGAAATGCATAATTTCATATTCATTATATTCTGATCATATCAATAACACAATACAAATATCTCTTTCCAGTGAGTACACTCACCTTGGGTTGCCAACTATGTATTCACGTTTCCTTCAGGAGGAGCTGAATTGGGTTGATTAGACCTTACACCTATCAATCCAACTAAATCAGTACTGAATCTCAACCATAAGTATTATCCTAACATGATTATATAACTTTCCATGACTATACAACAACAATATAATTCCACTTAAGTCACATTCCATAAAACATGAGTAAAGATAAAACAATGATATACATGGTGATAGAGTTATGAACATTCAACCGTAGGAAATACCTCATAAGGAATTTATAACCAAAATGAAGTAAACATGAAAGTATACTTCTCACTGTATATACACATGAAACATGTACTCAAAATACCCATTGGAAGGAGGAGATAAAAACATTCTTTCATGGGGTATCCGGTATGGCCTCAAATTATTGTCTTCCGTACTTAACCATCCTATATTCATAAATTGTACAGCTAGAGGTGTCCAATGTTATCGATATGAAATCATATTTGAATATACTTTTCATTACAAGTGACGATGTAATTTTTCAAGCTTTATAGAGCAAGTTATGAACATTTCTTTACAACACCAGAAATCTGCCCTACAAGCTCCTCTATTGTTCCTTCAACTTCCAAGGATTTTCATAATTTTTCTCCGTCGTAAATTTCCATTATTTTTCACCCATTTCCAATACACAACTGAATAATACAAAATTAAAGTTCCATAATCTTTTGACTTCATTTGCTATGTCAAAATCTCGACAAACTCAAGGCATACCGATATGAAATATACAAACAACAACTCTGTACCAACTTGCAACCATCACTAAGGCCTAACCACAAGGAATTAAATTCTAATTTTTGGATATGATATTATTATTAGTCTAGTTTCATATCCAATTGTAATTTCTCAATTCCATTAAGCACACAAAAACATATTCAAGTTTGAATGCAAGGGGTTTCAATACAAAGCAATTTTAAGGGTTTGTACATTCAACTTAACTTAAACTTGAATCTAACCATACATATATATAAAGTGGTAAAATTTTAGCAAAAAAATGATTATTTCTATCATCTAAATCAGTAATATAATAAAAATAACAAGATTTGCGATTGGGATTCCCTTCAGGACTTTTACGTAATTTCTACGAATTTTTCTACACTTTTTCTCCTCACTTTTTCTTCCTAAACTCCCTAATTCTCTTTCCTCAAGGTAAAACTCTTTCATGGCTGATTTTGGCTGAAGGATAAGGTTATTTCAAAGGTATAAGGTCAGCCAAACTATCCTACACCTCCAACCAATCACTTTAATACACTTGTTGGGTATAAAGGACAAACTACCACTTAATAAACGGATGGACAGATTTACCCTTGGTTAGTAATTTAGGTAAAACTTCTTACTCGGACCTCCGTTTCACACACCGTTTATTGGGTTACAACCCTAACTCACATGTATACAACTATATAGTTTTAACCTCAAGTCAATTGATATTTTATAAAGGTCAAAACTAGTCTTAAACATGAACATTCCTACCGAAAACTTCAAAATTTTATATTTGTAACTAATTCAATATTTCATGCTTTATGTTGGTAGGATTGGATTAAACATGGTGACTTAACATTATATATACTAATAAAATATTATCCATATCACATAAGCTAATCATGATTTAAACATAATTTATCATAATTATATTCGGGTTGTCACAACTTACCCCCCTTAGAAAATTTCGTCCCCGAAATTTAATATAAAGGCCACTTACCAAGCAAATGGGGATATTGTTTCTTCATGCTATCATCCATTTCCCAAGTTACTTATTTAACTCCATGGCTCATCCACATAACTTTAACTAAGGGAATAACTTTATTCGTTAATACTTTCACCTTACGATCAATAATTTCCATCGGTTCGTCGATGCATGATAAGTCTTCCTTCAGTTCAATAGGTTGTGTTTTCAATTGATGATATGGATCTGTCAAATACTTACGAAGCATCGATACATGAAACACACCATGTAAACGGGAAAAATTCGGAGGTAATGCTAATCTATATGCCAGGGTCCCAATTCTTTCCATCACTTCATATGGTCCAATGTAACTTGGACTTAGTTCCCCTTTTTCCTAAATCTCATGACGCCTTTCCACGGTGAAATATGTAGGAATACAAAATCCCCCTTTTGAAATTCCAATGGATACTTCCTTTTATCTGCATAAAATTTCCACTTGCTTTGCGTTATCTTTATCCATTCCAGAATCATTTTAATCTTTTCTGTTGTCATATCTATCAATTCATGACCCAAAATTTTTCTTTCACCTACTTCATCCTAACACAAAGGCGTTCTACATCTCCTCCCATATAAAGCTTCATAAGGATCCATACCAATAATGGATTGATAACTATTATTATACGAGAATTCCATCAATGGGAAATGATCATCCCAGCTACCTTTGAAGTCAAATGCACAAGCTCGTAACATGTATTCTAATATTTGAATCGTCCTTTCTGATTATCCATCAGTTTACGGATGAAATACAATGCTGAACTTCAAACTTGTGCCCATGGCATTATGTAAACGAGGTTAAAATTTAGAAGTGAACGTTGGATCTCTATCTGATAGAATTTACACTAGTGCCCCATGTAAAGGGATAATCTCATCAAAGTACATACGTGCATACTTGTCAACAGTGTAGGTGGTCTTAACTGGAAGAAAATGAGTTGACTTCGTCAATCGATCTACAATCACCATAATAAAGTCATGCCCCTTTGGTGATCGGGGTAATCCTGTAACAAATTCCATCGTTATATTCTCCCACTTCCTTTCTGGAATAGGCAATGACTGCAATAATCCTGTCGGGTTCTGATGATCCACCTTCACTTGCTGGCATACTAAACACTTAGTTATAAATTCTGCAATCTCACATTTCATAGTGTTCCACCAGTAATACTTTTTCAAATCTCTATACATTTTGGTACCTCCAGAATGCATAAAATAAATAGAATTATGCGCCTCTTCTAATAATAGAATTATACTTTAAGGATTGATCATTCGGTACACAAATTCTATTTTTATAACACAATGATTCATCATTCTTAATCACAAATTCACTCTCCTTACCATCCTGAACTTCTTGTTTCTTCTTCTCCAGGAATGGATCATTGATCTGCAATTTTCATATGCATTATGCCAATAAAGGTCTCACCGTTACATGTGCCAATAATCCTCCCCTTTTTGAAAAACTTAATTCAATCTCCATCGATACCAAGTCAAGAATATTTTCAACACGTGCACATTGTATGTAACCCAGAATCCCTAATTATTTTTGACTCAAAGCATCTGCTACTACATTGGCCTTACCAGGATGATGATGAATGGTACAGTCATAGTCTTTAATCAGCTTTATCCAATGCCTCCATCTCAAATTCAATTCTTTTTGTGTAAACAAGTATTTTAAGCTTTGATGACCCGTATATATCTCACAAGTTTCTCCATACAAGTAATGGCTCCATAACTTCATAGTAAAAACAATAGATGCTAACTCCAAATCATGCGTAGGGTAGTTTCGTTCATATGTCTTTAATTGTCTGGAAGCATATGATATTACCTTCCCATTCTGCATAAGAACACATCCTAACCCTTGAAATGAAGCATCTGTATAGATCACAAAAGACTCATTCTCACATGGAATAGTAAGTATAGGGGCTGAAACCAATCGATTCTTTAATTCTTTAAAACTCCTCTCGCATTCTTCATCCCATACAAACTTCACTTCTTTACGAGTAAAATTTTGTTAATGGTAATGCTATTGCTGAAAATTCCTTAATGAATCCGCGATAGTAACCTGCCAATCCTAGGAAACTCCTAATTTCTGTCACATTCTTAGGACTCTCCCATTTAACGATTGCTTCCACCTTCTTTGGATCAACATATATTCCATTTCCCGAGACAACATGCCCTAAAAACACAATTTCATTCAACCCAAACTCACACTTGCTGAATTTAGAAAATAATTTATTCTCTCTCAAAATCCGCAATACAAGTCTCAAATGTTTCTCGTGTTCCTCCATGCTATGCGAGTAAATCAACACATCAAGCTGTTTTGGAAATATCACTATCCTTTACTTTCAATTAGTGGTAACACGATCTCAAATCAATCTTCGAAAATACTGTGCTCCCCTGTAATTGGTCAAATAAATCATTGATACGTGGTAGAGGGTACTTATTTCTAATGGTAACCTTATTCAATTATCGGTAATCAATACATAATCGCATTATCCCATCTTTCTTTTTCACAAATAACACTGGGGCTCCCCATGACGAAACACTAGGCTGAATGAAACCTATGCCTATCAGATCTTGTAATTGCACTTTTAATTCTTTTAACTCTATTAGTGCCATACTATATAGAGCAAGGGAAATTGGACCAGTACATGGAATTAATTCAATGGAAAACTCTACTTCCTTATTGGGTGGCAATCCCTTTGGGAAGACATCAGAAAATTCTCTAACTACTGGTTTATCTTCAACTTTAAGTTCTTCCTTACTAACATCAACAACATAAGCTAAATACCCTGTACAACCTTTACTCAATAACTTTTTGCTCTTAATTACTGAGATAAGACAATTAGGGAGAACATTCCTTCCTCCTATAAACTGGAACTCGGGTTCACCAGGCAGATAAAATGTTACTTCTTTTAGAAAATAATCAATGGAAGCATGATACGATGATAACCAATCCATCCCCAATATAATATCAAAATCCCGAATGGCCAATGACATCAAGTCAACATAGAAATCTCGCTCACCCATTCATAAGACACAATCTTTATAAACATGCTCAACCAGAATTACATTTTCCATTGGGGAAGAAATATATAATGCACAATTGAGAAATGAATATGGTCTACCCAAATATAAAATAATATGTCATGTTATGAATGAATGCGTAGATCTAGGATCAATGAGTGCATATAAATCTTTATTTGCAATAGAGAGTTTACCTGTAACCACTTCTGGTGTAGCATGGGCATCTTGCAATGTCATCGCAAACACTCTTCCTCCTGCCTTCAATCCACTTGCTTGTCCTGTATCTCTTCCCCTGGTTGGATTCTATGGAGAGGATCCTTTATGAGGCCCCACACTACTAACTGAAACTGTTCTTGCTGACATAGGACAATTCTTTCTCAGATGACCCTTCTGGTGACAGTTAAAACATTCTATATTTAGTAACTTTAGGAAATTTCTCTTTATATGACCCAATGTCCCACAAAAGAAATAAGCATTTGGATTCCCTTATGCTGAACTTCTTGGACCTCTTCCACCACTAGCTTCACCCCTTTGCAAACTACTTCCCATACCTCTACTCTGCTGAAATTTCTTCCCACTAAGTCTCGAATATGCTGTATCATTACCTTTTTGATAATTTGGGTCAAATCTACTTCTCTTTACGCCTCGTTCTCATTTCCCTCTCACTTCATTCACGTCCTTTTCTACTAGCATGGCTTTGTTCACCAAGACTGAATAGTTAACAGTCTCTAAAGCTGACAACCTTGATTTAATAACTAACTCTAGTCCATCTAGAAATTGGCTGCACATATCTTCCTCATTCTGTATAAACCTCGAAGCAAATCGGGATAAGGCTGTAAGTTTAGCTTTGTATTCTCTAACTGTCATGCCTCCCTGATTCAACATGAAATATTCTTTCTCCTTTTGTTTTCGATACATTGGGGGAAAATACTTATCATACAAGGCTTTGACAAAATCATCCCTTGAGATCACATTCCCACCTCCTGGAGTAATCAATAAATATTTTGTGGTATCCCACCAATACTTATCTTCTCCTTTCAGCATATATGTCGCTAAAGCCACTTGTTGATTTTCAGGCATTCTCATTAACATGAAAATAAGTTCAATCTCTTTAACCCATACTTCTGCCTCTGCTGGATCAACTGCTCCTTCAAATGAGGGTGGATTCATTTTAATAAATTTCTTATGTGAAGTACTCCTTTCTTCCCAGTGTATCACCTCCTCAGCCCTAGCCATTGCTTGTGCCTTTAATTGCCTGTCTTACCGTTCTTCCATTTGAGCCATGAACTTATCTTATTGCTCTGCTATTAAAGTCATAGCACGTGCCATTTTTTGCATGTCTATCAATTAATCTGGCTTATGTTCTACATTTCTATAAACAGGTTGCTCAACCTCCGCTTTTGCGGCCATATATGAAGCCCCATCTTCTATTCTCTTATTAACAATCCCTCCTTCCATTATTTTATATCTAAAATGAATCAAAGATATAACAACATACATATTTACATATTTTTCCTAACATAATCGTTAGTATCAGACAAAATATATTTCTAACACTCACTGCCAAATCTAGACTCTTGTAACTCCAGAACCTCTAAAACCTAGGCTCTGATACCAAAAGCTCACATACCCCAACCCAGTTACTTATAATTAAGTTTGAAAGTTAAGGCGAGTCAAACCATAATTAATTTAACCAAACCATAAACACGCGTTTTAATTTCAAAGTCATCAACGTAAATCCACACAACTAAAAACTTTTTACAACATTAAGTAGTTATGCATTTACAAACTTCTTGAAGGGTAAGTTAACTTAATTACATCATTTAAATTTACACAAAACCATTGTTTCACCCATTTCTGGCTAACCAAACCCGACCTCCTAGATTTGGCAGTGACATCGCGTTACCTGAAAAAAACATGAACATAGGAAACGTGAGTAAAATAGCCCAGTGAATGCATCATTACTAACCTACTTCATAATTTAAATGCAATAAATCATGTCCATATAATTATGCATTAACTTATCCGGATTATTAATAATGGATGACCTAACTTTTCGAATCATGATTCACGTATCATGTCTGTAATAGACAATTCTCTCATATTTCTGGTCGAGGAGTAACCCCTTGTCATTAATGGACAAATCTCTCCCATTTCGGGTCGGGAAGTAACCTACCATTTCGGTAAACCGATATGAACAATTTCATATTCATTATATTCTGATCATATCAATAACATGATACAAATATCTCTTTCCAGTGAGTACACTCACCTTGGGTTGTCAACTACGTATTCACGTTTCTTTCGAGAGGAGTTGAAGTGGGTTAATTAAACCTTACACTTGTTAATCCAACTAAATCAATACTGAATCTCAATCATAAGTATTATCCTAACATAATTATGTAACTTTACATGACTATACAACAACAATATAATTCCACTTAAGTCATATTCCATAAAACATGAGTAAAGACAAAATAATGGTATACATGTTGATACAGTAATGAACATTCAACTGTAGGAAATACCTCATAAGGAATTTATAACCAAAACCAAGTCAACATGAAAGTATACTTCTCAATGTATATAAACGTGAAACATGTACTCAAAATACCCATTGGAAGGAGGATATAAAAATATTCTTTTATGGGGTATCCGGTATGGCCTCAAATTATTGTCTTACATACTTAACCATCCTATATTCATAAATTGTACAACTACAGGTGCCCGAGCTTATCAATATGAAATCATATTTGAATATATTTTCCATTACAAGTGACTATGAAATTTTTCATGCTTTCTAGAGCACGTTATGACCACTTTTTTAAACACAAGAAATCTGCCCTACAAGCTCCTCTATTGTTCCTTCAACTTCCAAGAATTTTCATAATTTTTCTACGTCATAAATTTCTATTATTTTTCACCCATTTTCAATACACATAATGAATAGTATAGAATTAAAGTTTCATAATCTTTTGACTTCGTTTTCTATGTCAAAATCTTGACCAAACTCAAGGCATACCGATATGAAATATACAAACAACAACTCTGTACCAACTTGTAACCATTGCTAAGGCCTAACCACAAGGATTTAAATTCTAATTTTGGGATGTTATATGAATATATTATTCTAGTTTCATATCCTATTAGAATTTATTAATTCCATTAAGCACACAAAAACATATTCAAGTTTGAATGCAAGGGGTTTCAATACAAAGCAATATTAAGGGTTTATACATTTAACTTAACTTAGACTTGCATCTAACCATACATATATATCAAGGGATGAAGTTTTAGTAAACAAATGATGATTTATATCATCTAAATCAGTAATTTAAGAAAAATAACAAGATTTGCGATTAAGATTTCCTTCGGGACTTTTACGTAATTTCTACACTTTTTCTCCTCACTTTTTCTTCCTAAACTGCCTAATTCTCTTTCCTCAAGATAAAACTCTTTCATGGATGCTTTTGGCTGAAGGATAAGGTTATTTGAAAGGTATAAGGTCGGCCAAACTAGCTTATACCTCCAACCAATCACTTTAATACACTTGTTGGGTATAAAGGACAAATTACCACTTAAACGGATGGACAACGTTACCTTTGGTTAGTAATTTCGGTATAACTTTTACTCAGACCTCCTTTTCACACACCATTTGTTGATTTATAACCCTAAATATCTTGTCTACAACTATGTAGTTTTCACCTCAAGTCAATTGATATTTTATAAAGGTCAAAACTAGTTTTAAACATGAACATTCCTACCGAAAACTTCAAAATTTTATATTTGTAACTAATTCAATATTTCATGCTTTAGGAAGGTAGTATTAGACTAAACATGATGACTTAACATTATATATACTAATAACCTATTATCCATATCACATAATCTAATCTTGATTTAAACATAATTTATCATAATTATATTCGAGTTGTCACAATGTTGCATTTAGTTAGGCATACAAAAACTTCATTCAGCACCTGGTCACCCATAATGCAATGGCCAAACAGAGATCATCAACAAAACCTTGCTAGATGGGTTGAATAAAAGGTTAGATCAAGCTAAAGGCAACTGGATTAATGAAATTCACAGTGTCCTTTGGGCATACAGGACTACTCTCTGAATAGTAACAGGATAAATTCCATACAGGCTAACTTTTTTGCAATAAAGTAGTAATTCCAGTGGAGATAGGTATGCCTACTCATAGGGTTTTGAACTTTGATTAACCCAAGAGTGATATCATGAGGCTATTATATGTGTACATAATAAAAGAAGTCTAGGAACATGCCGCCATTAGGATGGTTGCTTATCAACAAAAGATTGCAAGGTTCTACAATCAAAGAGTCTAGTCGACTAACTTGAAGCAAGAAGATCTAGTATTTAAAAAAGTGATCCAGAAAAGCAACAATATGAGCCTAATTTGCATGGTCCATACCACATCTCAACGGTTATCCGACCAGGGACCTACCGATTAGAAACTTTAGAAGGGGAAGAATTAAAAAAAACCTGGCACGCAGATCATATGCGCAAGTATTATCAGTAATTTGCTTTGACAATTTTAACTTTAATGTAACGGCTTCTTCAAATTAATAAATTTTTTTCTTTTCTCTATAATACATCCTTTTTGTTTTGTTTTTGGGGGTATGGTGTGGCCCAACACACCTAATTAAATATGAGAGCAAATTTTAATTGTAATATCAATTCAAAAGTTTAAGTTAAGTTCCTCGCCGAGAAGGGAACGATTAAAACTTTTCCATACTTTTTCTACTTTAGAAAAAAGTTATTAAAAAGTTTTTCGCCAAATAACATGGTTCAAACTTTTTCAACTTTAGAAAAGTTCAAACTTCATGTATGATTTGTCCTCGGCAAGTCATGAACAAGAAGTCAGTAAAACTAAAAGTCTTACCCGACCAGGTTAACATACTAGAATACACATACATTCCTAATACACTTGGTCGCCAGTGATAACTAATATTGCAACTTAGTAAAATAAAGCTATTCATATTTTTATCTAAGTCAATTATTCTAATCTAAGGTCATATACATGTTTCAAACACGAGTCAAATTTAAACATCTGAGCATGTTATTTAGTCTATAAGCTAATTAACTAATCTTTATACAGTTTACCTAGTTGGTAAAAAGATTATTCACAACCATAATCTTGAATAAAATAACTTCAATTAACATTTCATTGATGAAAAAAGTATATTACAATGGAAAACGATAGGTAGAAAAAACTATAAAATTATTCTATTGGCCATTTTCCTTGGGCTTTGTTCATGCCAGTTGGAGGATCATCCAGAGTATATGGGGAATTAATTGTATTAAAATTTCTCAACATTTACTGATTACTGTTGCTCGGCCTATTGATTAAATAAGCAGGACAAACAATCTCAAGCTCATCGTGACGGTGTGACACCCCGACTAATTAAATACCGGGTAGCTACTCCTTTATTAAATTAAATCAAAATGCCAAGTTGGCTCTGTTAATAGCATCACTGTCGAAAACATTTTATAATTACTAACCACCTAGTATTTAAAAAGTAAGTTGCCAAATTTTAATTAAAGTCTGATTAACATGCAACAAGTGTAATGAAGAATAATAACACCATTCACCATAATGAAGTAAATAGAATAACCGTCACATGATATAAGTAAATCTGGAGGAAAACTCCTCACAACATAATCCCACAACTGAAGTAAATAATGAAATACTGAATACTGAATGAATACATGCCAAAGTCTGAAAAACTGAAATGGAAATGTATCTAATAGAATTTGGGCAACATGCCCTACAACTGAGGAATACTGAGTAAGGAATCCAAATGATATAAGCGTCTAAAAGCAAATCCCTGTAGCTCCCACAAACAGCTACAGCTCGTCATCTGAGTTAGAATCCTATGCATGGTGTCCTTGTGGCTGGGCACCTAAAATGGTTTTACAAAAAGTAGATTTGAAAGCAAACGGGTCAGAGCCCGAATGTGGAGATATTTTAAAAACCTTCAATTGCTTTAAAAACATTTAAAACAGTATATGCAAAATACATGTTAGGACGTGCTCTCACATGAGATACTCACCTCTCGTCTAATTGTGCACTCCTAACGTTCCTGTACCCATTCATGTGTTATCTCATAACTATCCAAAGAGTTTCTAACACTACTACTCGGTTCACGTTTAATTTCCAACCTTAATAATTAAATAGAGATTTCTACTTTAATTCCCGGATTCCCAATTATTAAAAAAACCATTAATTGATAAAAGTTTCCCTTTTTATCTTTTCATAACATTACCATAATTATACGCATAATTTAACATAGTAAATTCCTTCTCATATAACCGTATATTTTCACATCATAAATATACAATACAAGCACCCAAAGGCTAAGCTGCGGTGCACACATACTCTGCTATCCATCCCGGTACATCACGTACATAAGGGTCACGCATTCCGAATCTCTCAGGAATCGTTCAGATAACAACATCACAAATAGTATAGGCGAACACAGTCACCATCACATGGGTCACGCACATACCTACGCTCCCACGATCAGCAGACTTATTAATATCACAATAAGTCCTTCTATGACCTATGTTCATCGAGGTAACCAATCTAAATCCAGGCAACACAAGGATAAGAAGGCCCTAAGCGAACGTAAACCTCCCGTGATAGCAAGTATGGTAGGTATGTCATACACATAAAGTTATATACTAAGCATTCACGCATCTTAGATATCTCGATATTAATAAAGGTATACTCTACATCATTATACCCTTATTCCAATTTCATATATTTCAAGTATCCCGATAATATATAAATTTAAATTACCGACACGTCTCACGTCGTAGTTTCTTAAACTTAAAACCTATCTCAAATAGACTATTACGTTCCCATTATTCACACATATAACATCGTTATACCTAAGGTCTTTACTTCTGCCCCAAACCTTATTCCATCAAATTATTCAAATTTGCACTATTAACCCAAATATTATCTCACATAACGAATTTCATCAATCTAGAATAATTCCTCAAATTAAATTCCAATTAAAGTCCAATCTCATAATCATGTCTACTGGTCTTCCTTAAGGTTAAGGGTATTCATAATGTCTCCAATAATATTATTCAAGGGTTAACACCATTAAAATTCAATTAAGGAAAAACTTTACTCATTCTGGGAAGGTCGATCGATCGACCTTTACCTTCGATCGATCGATGGTGGTCGATCGATCGACTGAAGAACATCGATCGATCGAACGCACCAGGTCTGTTACGGACTGCTTCGTTTTGTAGTTAAAATTTCGTCCCAAAACTCCATTTTTAAGCATGAAACTCCAAGACAAGATTACTATAACATTATACTATCATCCTACAACAGTGTTAACATTCTAAGTCCCATAATTCATCCTTTAAAGGCTTAGTTTAGATCAAAACTACATCAAAATAATTTCAGAATTCTTCCATTCAAGAACATCATTAAACTTCTTCTAACTCCATTTTTAAATCATCAAAGGTTCTGTTTAGAACATATAATTTGTCCAGAATATCACTACATGCAATTCCTACATAAATCATGGCTTTTAACTTCCAATTAATGGGTCTAAATTATCTTCAAAAATCAATTTCGAAAATTCCTAAACATGGAAAACATAGCTTGAATCAAATGAGTTTAAACCACTTGCCTTAATCTATCTCTGAATTTGGTGTTGGATCTTGAAGTTAAGTCTGTCCTCTCTCTTTCTTTCTGCAGAATTCTTTCCTTCTCTCTCTCTCTCAAGCTCTTCCCAAGGTTGAAGACAATGGAGTTGTGGAGGTGTGTTTGGTTTTTGGTAAGTTGGGATTGTATATCAACTTCTCCCGTAGCCCATATTGTCTCTTAGTGTAGTTAGTGGGTTAAGTGGGTTAAAGAAATAGTCAGATTGTAATTACAATTTTCGTCACTTTTTAATTCCCAAAAATACAAATTACCAAAATACCCTTTATGATGCCGGTATGGCCTAAAAATACCCCGGGACCCAAACTAAACTTCCGGCTAGTGTTTTCTGACTATCTCGACCCTTCCGGACGCGTTGGCGCACTCGAAACGACCATACGATTAATGGAAATAAAATTCACTTTTTAATTTAAAATAAAATACCATAACGTGGCGGTCACACGCGTCACACAAAATTCCCAAATTGGCGTATTTAAATTTCACGACAATTTCAATAATACCAATATTCATATAATGCCAAGTATGCACATTATAATAAAATACTAACTCACATCTCGTTAATATTTTAATCCGGATTAATTTCCAATTAATAAACATTTAATCAATTAATCCCCATAAATAAATATCACAGAAAATACGGGGTATTACATACTTCCCCCCTAATAACTGAATTTCGTCCCGAAATTCGGAACTAGAAAGTACCTGGTAAGAATAACTCTGGATAACGTTCGCGCATCTCATCCTCGCGCTCCCATGTGGACTCCTCGACATTATGATGCCGCCACTGAACACGCACTAATGGAACTATCTTTGACCTCAGTTTCCGCTCACTTCGGTCCAGAATAGCAATTGGTCCCTCCTCGTAGGAGCTATCTGGCTGGAGATCAATGTCCTCCACAGCAATGAGAGAATGAGCCAAATTATCTCTAAGGTATTTCCTAAGCGAGGAAATATGAAACACATCGTGAATCCGATGCAAATGCTCCGCTAACCCAAGTCTATACGCAACCGGTCCGATCCGCTCAATAATAGGAAATGGTCCCACATATCTCGGTGCCAACTTCCCTTTCTTCCCGAAACGCATAATACCCTTCATAGGAGATACTCTGAGCAAAACCTGGTCCCCCACTTGGAACTCTCTGAAGAATCTCTTCGCATCAGCATAGCTCTTCTGCCTATCCTGAGCTACCCGAATGCGACTCCGAATCAATTCTATCCTTGTCGAAGTATCCTGAATCACTTCCGGCCCAAGTAGTTTGTTGTCCCCCACCTCCAACCAACATGCTGGGGAACGACAAGGTCTACCGTACAACGCCTCAAATGGAGCCATGCCAATGGTGAACTGGTAGGAGTTGTTGTAAGCAAACTCCACCAGTGGAAGATACTGTTCCCATCCACCCTCAAAGTCAATGGTGCACATACGTAGCATATCCTCCAACATCTGATTTGTGCGCTCGGTCTGCCCATCGGTCTGCGGGTGGTACGCCGTACTTAACCGCAACTCCGTGCCCATGGCCTGCTGAAAACTCTCCCAAAACCGTGAAACAAATATCTTGTCTCGGTCAGACACGATATTTAAGGGCACCCCGTGAAGTCTCACTATCTCTGCAATAAAGAGCTGGGCATACTGTCCCGCAGTGTAGTCTGTCCTTACGGGTAGAAAATGAGCGACTTTTGTCAACCTGTCCACAATTACCCAAATGGAGTCGTGACCCCTCTGCGACGTAGGCAACCCCGTGATAGAGTCCATATAGATGCTCTCCCACATCCACATCGGGACCTCTAACGGCTATAGTAGTCTTGCCGGTCTCTGATGATCCACTTTTACGAGCTGACAAGTGGCGCATTTTGAAACAAACTCGGCAATATCTCTCTTCATCCCGCTCCACCAATACTGACGTCTCATGTCTTGGTACATTTTGTCCCCTCCGGGATGTACCGCGAACCGTGAGCCATGCGACTCTGCCATCACCTCATGCCCAATCCTCCCCTTCCGGAACCACCAATCTCCCATTGAAGCGTAATCCCCCGTCTGAGCTAACGGTATATGATTCGGCTCCCTCTGCCAATAATCGAACTATCTGCTCCTGACAGAACGAGTCAGTTGCCTGGGCCTTTACCACCTTCGTGACAATCTGTGGTGTAACAGTCATCACAGACATGAATGATCGGGCCACTGCATCCTGGTGTCCCAATTCCTTCCACTTGGCCTTCCACACATCTGCCACCTCCTCTACCGGTCTACGGCTCAACGCGTCTGCCACCACGTTATCCTTCCCCGGGTGATACTGGATATCGAACTGATAATCTTTCATGAATTCAAGCCACCTCCGTTGCCGCATATTCAACTCCTTCTGCGTGAATAGGTACTGTAGGGACTTGTGATCCGTGAACAATCGAAACTTCTCCCCCAACAGGTAATGTCTCCAAATACGAAGGGCAAATACTACTACCGCTAACTCCAAGTCATGGGTAGGGTAATTCTTCTCGTGAGGCTTAAGCTTACGGGAAGCATAAGCTATGGCCTGACTCTCCTGCTGCAGTACACCTCCAAGTCCTTGTAAGGACGCATCGGTGTAAACAAGATACTCAACTCTCGGTCTCGGCAATGCTAACACAGGTGCTGAGGTTAACTTGTCCTTCAACTCATCAAATGCCAACTGACAGGCATCACTCCAAATGAACGGCACACCTTTACGGGTTAGGTGTGTCATGGGACCCGCTATCGTGGAGAAACCCCGAATAAACCTCCTGTAGTATCCTGCTAGTCCCAAGAAACTACGGATCTCCGTCGATGTCGTGGGCTGTCCCCACTCCCTCACTGCGGATACCTTCCCCGGATCAACCGATATTCCCCGGTCGGAAATAATATACCCCAAAAACTGAACTTCCTTCAGCCAAAACCCGCACTTCTCATATTTTGTATACAACTCATTCTGGCGCAGTGTCTACAAAACTAGCCTCAAGTGCTCGGCATGCTCCTCCTCTGTCTGGGAGTAAACCAAAATATCATCGATGAAGACAATGACAAACTGGTCTAGGAAATCCCTGAACACCCTATTCATCAAGTCCATAAATGCTGCTGGAGCGTTGGTCAAACCAAAAGGCATAACCCGAAACTCCTAGGAACCATATCTCGATAAGAACGCAGTCTTCGAGATGTCCTCTTCCCTGATACGCAACTGATGGTAACCAGATCGCAAATCAATCTTTGATAAGCAAGAAGCTCCTCTCAACTGGTCGAATAGGTCATCGATTCGAGGCAACGGATACTTATTCCGTATCGTGACCTTGTTTAACTCCCGGTAGTCCACACACAATCTCAGTGAACCATCTCTCTTCTTGACGAACAACACAGGGGCACCCCACGGTGAAGTACTCCTCCGAATAAACCCCTGACCCAACAACTGCTCAATCTGATCCCGTAACTCCCTCATCTCAGCTGGAGCCATACGGTACGGTGCTCGTGCTATAGGTCTCGTATCTGGTAACAAGTCTATAACGAATTCTATCTCTCGACTGGGGGGTAGGCCTGGTATCTCCTGAAACACATCCGAATACTCCCTGACGACTGGGATCGAATCTAAAGGAATCACAACCTCCTTAGAGGTATCCTCCTCAATGTAATATAAATGAGCGATCGAGCCTCCCTCTGAGAGAGGCATCGCCACTATAAACATCTCTTGCCCCGGAATGGCAAAAACAATGCTCCCACCGAAGCAATCAATCATGGCTCTATAATCAGCGAGCCAATCCATACCGATAATCACATCGTGAACATGAATATCTAATACCAACATGTCCGCAGGTAATACCAAACCACCAATCTCTACCCCCACTCCCCGACATATAAAGAATATAAGTGACCCACTTCCCAATGGTGAGTCGACACACGTCACTGTGCTCTCCGCTGTGGCTGACAACCCTAAAGCCTTCGCAAAATGTGTAGCTATAAAACAATGTGTAGCCCCCGTATCAAACAGTACCCGACCCATAGTGCCATGGATAGAAAACGTACCCTCAATCGCGGGCGGTGCCTGTGGGACTGCTGCCTGGTGGATGTTGTAGACACGCCCATACTGTAGCTGCCCCTGTTGAACCGGGACTGCTGGAATGGGTGGCAATGCTGCCATCTGTGGCGGTGCGGGGAGAGCGGCGGGAAACATAGGCCTCTGCGGCTCCTGGCGAGATCCCTGCTGCTGCTGCTGTGGGGCCCTACCCCTGTCAGGACAGTCCTGGCGTTTATGGACAGTCTTGCCACAAACAAAACACTTCCCTGGGAAGTTCCCTCCTCTCTGCCCCTGCTGTCCCCGGCCCTGGTGGCCGTTCCCGTTCCTCCCTTGGCCCTGCTGGCCCTGCTGAAACTGCTGATGTTGACCATTTTGACCCTGCTGGCCCTGATGGCCGTTATGACCCTGCTGGCCATTCCGGAATCCTCCCTGACCGTTCCTGAAACCTCCTGAACGGAACCTTTTATGATCCCCCTGCTGGAAACCCTGATCAATCTGCCTCTGCCCCTGAACAGATTGTGCCCCACCGGCACCATGTCCTCCAGTCCTGCCCTGATGGCTAGACTCTCCCGATCTCTTGCCCTCAACCATATGAAAGCGGTGATCCTGGCAGTGTAATAAAGCAGCGTTAACCACATCAGAATAAGTGGCCAACGAAAGGTTCCCTAACAGATGCTGACGGATCCTCCATGTCAACCCGTCGGTGAATTTCTCAATCTTCTTCTTTTCTGTCGGTATCTCATCAGGAACGATATTCAAAAGATTAGTGAACTCGGCCTCATACTCGGCCACGGTCTTGCCCTCCTGCCTCAGACTCATCAATCTCCTCCTCATTTCCGTATGAACAGCTGACGGAAAGTACTTGCGGTCGAACCGCACCCAGAACTCCTGAATCGTGAGAGTATGCCTCTCCTCTACGGTGGTAATAGACTCCCACCACTGCAATGCAAATCCAACTAGCTTGAAAGTAGCTAGCACCTGCTTCTGAACATCAGTGCACTCATACATCCTCAAGTGCCGCTGTATATCCTTCCTCCACTGGCTCAAGACTACCACGTCTGAGCTACCAGCAAACTCTGGGGGATGCGCTTTCTGAAAAGCGTCACGTACACGTTCCCAAGCAGACGGGAATGCATTTGTCTGTACTGGAGCGGCAACCGGCGCCTGAGGTGGTGCCTGCTGAACTACGGCAATGGCGGCATTTACCGCTTGGGCTACAATAGCTGCAACCTCAGCGGCGTTCATCATGCCCTGAACCGGTGCGGGCTGTGGTTCTGGCATCGCATTCCTGGGAACTTGTCGTGCACGTCGTGGAGGCATTCTGAAATAAGAATAAAGTCTATAAGTCCGCAGTTATAAACTTAGAATAGCTGAAGAACGTAGCATAAACAAAAGAATACAACAGTCCTAAAAATATAGGGCTCTATATCAAAGAAAGCTCAGCGGAAACATAATAAGCCGTTCAGATCCTAAAGGACACTAGAACCTGATGCTCTGATACCACCTGTGACACCCGACTAATTAAATACCGGGTAGCTACTCCTTTATTAAATTAAATCAAAACGCCAAGTTGGCTCAGTTAATAGCATCACTATCGAAAACATTTTATAATTACTAACCACCTAGTATTTAAAAAGTAAGTTGCCAAATTTTAATTAAAGTCTGATTAACATGCAACAAGTGTGATGAAGAATAATAACACCATTCACCATAATGAAGTAAATAGAATAACCGTCACATGATATAAGTAAATCTGGAGGAAAACTCCTCACAACATAATCCCACAACTGAAGTAAATAATGAAATACTGAATACTGAATGAATACATGCCAAAGTCTGAAAAACTGAAATGGAAATGTATCTAATAGAATTTGGGCAACATGCCCTACAACTGAGGAATACTGAGTAAGGAATCCAAATGATATAAGCGTCTAAAAGCAAATCCCTGTAGCTCCCACAAATAGCTACAGCTCGTCATCTGAGTAAGAATCCTATGCATGGTGTCCTTGTGTCTGGGCACCTAAAATGGTTTTACAAAAAGTAGATTTGAAAGCAAACGGGTCAGAGCCCGAATGTGGAGATATTTTAAAAACCTTCAAGTGCTTTAAAAACATTTAAAACAGTATATGCAAAATACATGTTAGGACGTGCTCTCACATGAGATACTCACCTCTCGTCTAACTGTGCACTCCTAACGTTCCTGTACCCATTCATGTGTTATCTCATAACTATCCAAAGAGTTTCTAACACTACTACTCGGTTCACGTTTAATTTCCAACCTTAATAATTAAATAGAGATTTCTACTTTAATTCCCGGATTCCCAATTATTAACAAAACCATTAATTGATAAAAGTTTCCCTTTTTATCTTTTCATAACATTACCATAATTATACGCATAATTTAACATAGTAAATTCCTTCTCATATAACCGTATATTTTCACATCATAAATATACAATACAAGCACCCAAAGGCTAAGCTGCGGTGCACACATACTCTGCTATCCATCCCGGTACATCACGTACATAAGGGTCACGCATTCCGAATCTCTCAGGAATCGTTCAGATAACAACATCACAAATAGTGGAGGCGAACACAGTCACCATCACATGGGTCACGCACATACCTACGCTCCCACGATCAGCAAACTTATTAATATCACAATAAGTCCTTCTATGACCTATGTTCATCGAGGTAACCAATATAAATTCGGGCAACACAAGGATAAGAAGGCCCTAAGCGAATGTAAACCTCCCGTGATAGCAAGTATGGTAGGTATGTCATACACATAAAGTTATATACTAAGCATTCACGCATCTTAGATATCTCGATATTAATAAAGGTATACTCTACATCATTATACCCTTATTCCAATTTCATATATTTCAAGTATCCCGATAATATATAAATTTAAATTACCGACACGTCTCACGTCGTAGTTTCTTAAACTTAAAACCTATCTCAAATAGACTATTACGTTCCCATTATTCACACATATAACATCGTTATACCTAAGGTCTTTACTTCTGCCCCAAACCTTATTCCATCAAATTATTCAAATTTGCACTATTAACCCAAATATTATCTCACATAACGAATTTCATCAATCTAGAATAATTCCTCAAATTAAATTCCAATCTCATAATCATGTCTACTGGTCTTCCTTAAGGTTAAGGGTATTCACAATGTCTCCAATAATATTATTCAAGGGTTAACACCATTAAAATTCAATTAAGGAAAAACTTTACTCATTCTGGGAAGGTCGATCGATCGACCTTTACCTTCGATCGATCGATGGTGGTCGATCGATCGACTGAAGAACATCGATCGATCGAACGCACTAGGTCTGTTACGGACTGCTTCGTTTTGCAGTTAAAATTTCGTCCCAAAACTCCATTTTTAAGCATGAAACTCCAAGACAAGATTACTATAACATTATACTATCATCCTACAACAGTATTAACATTCTAAGTCCCATAATTCATCCTTTAAAGGCTTAGTTTAGATCAAAACTACATCAAAATAATTTCCAGAATTCTTCCATTCAAGAACATCATTAAACTTCTTCTAACTCCATTTTTAAATCATCAAAGGTTCTGTTTAGAACATATAATTTGTCCAGAATATCACTACATGCAATTCCTACATAAATCATGGCTTTTAACTTCCAATTAATGGGTCTAAATTATCTTCAAAAATCAATTTCGAAAATTCCTAAACATGGAAAACATAGCTTGAATCAAATGAGTTTAAACCACTTGCCTTAATTTATCTCTGAATTTGGTGTTGGATCTTGAAGTTAAGTCTGTCCTCTCTCTTTCTTTCTTTAGAATTCTTTCCTTCTCTCTCTCTCTCAAGCTCTTCCCAAGGTTGAAGACAATGGAGTTGTGGAGGTGTGTTTGGTATTTGGTAAGTTGGGATTGTATATCAACTTCTCCCGTAGCCCATATTGTCTCTTAGTGTAGTTAGTGGGTTAAGTGGGTTAAAGAAATAGTCAGATTGTAATTACAATTTTCGTCACTTTTTAATTCCCAAAAATACATATTACCAAAATACCCTTTATGATGCCGGTATGGCCTAAAAATACCCCGGGACCCAAACTAAACTTCCGGCTAGTGTTTTCTGACTATCTCGACCCTTCCGGACGCGTTGGAGCACTCAAAACGACCATACGGTTAATGGAACTAAAATTCACTTTTTAATTTAAAATAAAATACCATAACGTGGCGGTCACACGCGTCACACAAAATTCCCAAATTGGCGTATTTAAATTTCACGACAATTTCAATAATACCAATATTCATATAATGCCAAGTATGCACATTATAATAAAATACTAACTCACTTATCGTTAATATTTTAATCCGGATTAATTTCCAATTAATAAACATTTAATCAATTAATCCCCATAAATAATTTTACAGAAAATACGGGGTATTACAGACGGTTATAATCTCCTAAATAATTGGTTATTAGACATTGGGGAATCGAATTAGGAGGAATCCATTTGGTATCTAATTTGAATGAAGCTTGTCACAATCCAAGACACCAGTGCTATTTTAATGACACAACTCACTATTTTGATCAAACTTTAGCAAAGTCAGAAAGTTAGTCCATCCCCACTTGTAGCCTTCACGGTTTCTCTGAGCAAGGTTATCATCCATATGATCCAGAGCCTCATTATATAATTCAATCCAAACTTCCCGAGGTTATTTTTAAAACTAGAAGGTCAGTCTTTCCACTTGGTTTTGAAGCTTTTTTAGGACACTATCTTTGGCCTTTAGTTGAGCAGTTTAGTTGGCAATGGCCTTGTCTTTTGTCTATAACTGGATAACTTGGTCGGCAAGAGTTTTCTTAGTTTTTTATTCATCAGTAATTGTCCGAACAACTATTCTCTGCCTAGAAGTCTGCCCAGATTTAGCATTTATCTTCTGAAGTTCTTTCAGTTCTTCCAAAAGTCTTGCATTTTCATTCTTAAAAAATAAAGCACCTTCATCGGAACTAACAATTGATTTTTTGAAACTGTCAAGTTCATTTTTTAAGGAATTGTTCTCCTTTTCTAATATAACAGCAATGGACCTAGCACTCTCCACATCCTGCTTCAAGGAAAGTTCTTTCTTATTTAGCACAAAAGTAATATAGGTCAAAACCCCATACTTCACTTAAAGCCTTATACTTGGCTTCATAATCAACATGGAGTATCATTTTGGACTGTTTATACTCTTATTGCAGTTATTTAATCATTTCATAGTATGCAACATTATTAGCAATAACCATATATAGTAGATAATGGAGATGAATATATGACTCATTTATTTGGCCAGTTAGATATGGGCCAAACAACCCAGTTAAGTCTTCTTCAGTCAAGGGAATATGACCAGCCTCTAGAACATTCTCACTTCATCTAAGTAGATCAGATTCAGTAGATATTATAGCTTTCTTCCTTACATCAAAATAGAAAATCACAAATGTATATAAGTTTGTGAAATGAATCCAGGATATCGTACAACACAAGAAGTAAATAATGCCAGCCATCAAGAAATCAAGATCATTCAAAAGCACAAAAAGTGGAGATAAAAAGTTATTCTTTCATTGATTACTAGTTGCAAGAATAAGAGTTGTTACATCATCAAGAAAGAAAAATAAAAAGTAAACTGCCTAGACCTTCTCCTTCTCCTTAACCTGGTCTTAGCCAGCAGCTAGTAGGTAGGCATTGGCGCCGGGCACCATTGAAATTTCATGAGGCATAACAAAAGATTCCCCTGATCCCTCATCATCATCAAATTCTTCATCCATATTGGGAAGAGTACTAGGATCATGCCTTGTAAAAAGTTTAGAGCTTTCTTCGGCGCCGACCACCTTCAAGGCCTCAGTCCACCCTTCTTTGAAGGACAATTTTTTTTCATACTTAATTTGAGTAGAGGCAGTGAAAATGGCCTCCTCCCAGTATTTATAAAAGTAGCTTTGATTTTGGCCTTAAAAATACCACCTCAGGAGTTAGGTTAGTCACTTTGCCTTCAGTATTTTTAGCCTAGGTTGTGATTTTTATAAGTTTATCCTCAACAGTTTGGGCCTTGGCTTTAGCAGCTTCAGCCCTCTCCTCGACAGTCTTTATTTTTCCTTCATTAGTGTGGGCCCTATTATTGGCCTTATTTATCTCCTCTTCCTAAGACTTCTTCTTTGAATTCAACGCTCTTCGAGACTCTGCCTGAGAACTCAAATCTTTGACGGACTCTTCAGCATCTCCAAAAAATAGCGCAGTTGGTCGTCCTTCTCCATCATCTAGCTAAAATTAATTAGGAACTACAAATAAAGGTAATGGATCAAGGGAGTCCATCATTACAAAGAGAAGGACAACCGAATAGAAGAATATTACCAGTGTCAAATTGTGGCAAGCTCTCTCAGTGAGCCTGAATCTTGATATAAAGGCTGAAGCAACCCGATCAGCTGGAAGGGTCCCTGATTTGATCAAACTCCTGGCTAAACTAGAGTCAATAGCAATAGAGGCTGACCCAATGTCCAAGTCAACCTGAATTTTTTTCACTAACTCTTGTTGGCTGGTGATTTTCTTGACAGTTAATGCCTGCTGCTTAACTTGTGATTGTTGGACCTATTTTGGAGGATCAGGCAAACCTCTTTTTATTATCTTTAACTGACGATCCTCGGCTTGAGTCTCATTGTCATCAATAGGCCTCTTATCACTGACCTTAGACTTCTTCTTTCCAACATCAACAGCTTTGGGAGGAAAATATAAGGGACCACCCATCAAGTTGGGCATCTTTTTCTTCGTCATATCTAGAGAAGGAGAAAGAGGAATTTTAGAAACGTCCAAGAATTCAAATGAGGAAGAAGTTCCTCCTGGAATAACATCAGTACCTACAGATTCAGTAGCTAAGGAGGAGGGAACAAAATCCTCCTCAAGGTTAATGGTAATTGATGGCAGAGCAACTGTAGGTCGGGCCACAAAAGATGTGATTGAACGCTTGTATTCCAACAATAATGATGCAGCCCTGTGATGTTATTCCCCAAACTTCTGGTTCAAACCCCACAAAAATTTGACGTTGTTAAGGTTAATTTTCCCTTCCTTAGGGCTCTTCTTCTTACTTTCCTTTGCATAAAAAAGAAATAGCAATATTACTCAGTATGCATCAATAATGCAAAAAAAAAAAAACACATTAATAATTCCCAACCTATGCCACGTTCTGATTAGGGGCATCTGGGATCAGTATAAGCTACATCAATTAGGAATGAGGCATATTGCCAGTTTTTGACAATAAGAACATACTCCCAATAATCCTTATTGGAGTCTAGTAGATTGACTACTAAAGACCTATTGGCTTGCCTAGTCTTCAGGTAGTAAGTGCTCTCTCCAATAGTGGCCCACTTATAACAAAACATCAACTCTAAAACTTAATATGGGTCCCATAAAGTTCATTTAACTTTCTATTTACAACTCTCTAAGTAATAGGGGATACCCTGGCAAGAACTATGTCAAAATACTGGCTAAATTAAAGAAAAAGAGAATTCGATGGAAAATTTATACCACACTTTGCTATGAACATAGTTGGGATCCAATGACCCTCAGAAAGGGAGTAGACATCAATGGGACCCCCGATTATCTCTAAATCCACCCAAGAAAGGATTTTATTCTTTTCTATAAATTCATCTAAAGAGTTCTCATCAACAATATGAACCATGGTGAAACAGAAGAAAAGACGATAAAACAGAGAGAAAGGAAAGAAAGCTTACAAGGATTTAATAATTCCGCAAGAACTGAAGAAAAATGCCAGTAAACGATCGCACAGAGAAAAACTCAAAAGCAAGGAGAAAAATAAAGTTCAGATGATTTGAGGTAGAAAAGAAAGAGGGAAACTTCGAACCTATTTATAGTTTGCCTCAAAAAATGGGAAAGAAATTATCAATTGAACGAACAATATAGCTACAATCGGCGGCACATTTTTCAAAGGGTCAAATGACGATGGTGCCCTTTGGAAATTTAAAAAAGTTCAAATTATTTACAAAAATGCCATCATCAAACAGTGTAGGCAGATATTTTTCCAAGTGTGGGAGGTCGATTGCCGACCAAATGTCAGAATAGTGCACCGAGCAACTTCTTAGGCTAAATACTTCATACTTTCACGCAAGCATGAAGCATGAAGCATGAAGCATGAAGCATTGGGGGCTTTTGTTGTATGTAAAAATTATACTCCCACATGGACCAGTGATAAATGTACACTTATCATCCAACGTGGAAGACCCACCTACTTGATCGACTTAAGATACGTTTAGTTGGCTGAAATGCCAACCAACTCTCGACAGGAACATCAACAGTTACTCGGATGGGATACCAACTAGCTCTGAATTCCAAGAGTTTACTTATTGTATACAAATGTAAATGCTTGGTAATAAAATGACCTTCCATCTTTAAGGTTTTACACCCCTATAAATGCAGTCGTAATCCCTTAACTCAAGGGACAACTCGAATCATTCATATGCACACCATACTGAGCTATTATAAACCTTACTGAATAACCAAAACAGTGGACGTAAGTTATTTACAACTGAACCACTCTAAAATCTTTATCTCTTATGTGTGTGATTTGAGTTATTTTTTTTATTTTTATCCGTGATTATAAAATTGGAGTGAGTCCATTTTTAGACATCAACAGGGAGGGACCATTCAAAGTAATCGGAGATGATCTATAAGGAGCCTATCACTTAGAAACAATAGAGGGAAGAGAAAACAAGAGCATGAAATGCGTCCAACCTCAAGAAGTTTTACTTTTAGTCTTATTTTTCAACACTTAGTTTTTGCAAATTTTCATTTCAAAACTTATGTTGCTCGCAGTTGATTATTTCAGTTATGAAAAAGGCCCATCTTTCCCTATTTCACTTAATCCCTTAATTATCCAGTTGATTTACATTATTCCCTAAGTAATAGGCTCTTAATTGGTATTAATCTTTGAAAGTGCCGATCAGGCTTTAACTTAATTACAATAGCAATTTGGTTTATTACAATTAAAATTAAAGTCCTTGGGTCCTTATTACAGTCAACATAGGTGACCTCACGACTTGCCCAGGCAAGCTGAAAGCACTATGAGGGATCTCTAGCAGTAAACCAACTTTGTTTGGTCTAATAATATCCTAAACAGGTGGATAGCCTATAAACCAAGTGCATTATTTTCCATTGTCTTTTCTAGGCCTAAGAGAGTTTGACGGCAAGACCTAAAAGGTAAAAAAGACAAACATAACACATGCAAGGCATAAAGGAATGGAAAAATGCATAATAATTGGCATTTAATTAATTCTTATGCAAATGATGGATTATAAAAGATGCCAAAAAAACAAAACTTATTACAACAGTTTATGGTCGGCTAGCCAAAAAATTCTCGATCGACTTTCTCCGACTATCGTTAAGATCAAGTCGATATTCGTTATCACTATCCTTGCCTTCCAAGTAACTATCAACAAGTTGAATAGGAATGGTTTCCAAGGGGACCCACATGTCATCTCACCGAAAGGGAAGTTGTCGGTAGGCTGGACACTTAACGTGGTACATATACCATAGGTGGAAATCCTTAGGTTCTTTAACAACCTTAAGCACATTCATCCAGCCATATCTTGAGATTCTTATAGTATCATAGGGGGCATCTAGCCATCCCTCATCATAACTAGCTTCCCAGGATGCTTGGGGACCCATTCTAAATAAGTAACAAAGTTTTTTCACATATCGACTAATCCCTATAATATTGACATTGCTCCCCTGGACCTTTACCTCGGCCTCAACAAGCCTCTTTTTCAAATCATCATTCTCTGACTGGACTAGGGCATCGACCTCCCCCACCCATTGGCTTCTTCAAGATGAGCATTCCGATCATTTATCTACTTATGTACAGAGAAACACACGTCTTCTAAGTCCTTTAGGTCATCCTTTAGTTTGGTGACCAAGGTGAACCGGTTTTTGTAAGCCTCATTCCTTTTCTTCAAAGCTTTACAAGAAGTTGTAAATGCTCGGTGGGCTTGGTCATTCACACCCCGTCCGAGCATATTATATAAATTTCTAGAAAGTAATGGAATCTCTTTGGCAACAGACTACAATGAAAAAAAAAAGGAAAGGACAAGAAGTAATTCAACAACAATTCAACGAAGGCATTCAGAGTAATATAAATAGACTTCACTCAAAGTAATGGAAATATTATTTTCATTCACAAATTTACTGGGATAGGTCGAGACATTACAGTCCATCAACAAAAGGAGTATAAGTACAAGAAAACAATAGGAACTAAGGGCTTCATTTAGTCACTTGCTTATCAGCCCTGTCTTCCTTTCCCTTGATCGCCACCTTCTTGACCTGATCGGCAGGGTGGTGCTTGCTGAATAACTCCAACTCGAGAGCGACTCTAGCTTTCACCAAGGCTTGATCCCGTCCTCTCTTAAAACTATTCTTACGAGCATAGGTTATCTGGATCTTGACGTCGACGTAGGCTTCGTCTCATCCATGTCCAAAGGTGGCGTCCTTGACCAAAGGGATATCAGTAACCTCCACAGTCAATCGAGATTTTTTTATCTTTGGGTGAGTGTTCTCAACCTTCAACAAACTGCTCTCAGTCTTCATCGAGGCCATAGCCTCGATAGTGGTTTGATTTTATTGCTCATAGGCCTGCATGGCCTAGGCCAAAGCCTCTCGATATTTTTAGAGCACCTCATTCAACTCAGCATTCATCTTGGACTGGTCGATACAACTATCCAAAAGGCTGGTAAACTCTGCCACAAACTGCAAAACAGAAGAATAAATAACAAATGTTAGAGATATTCACGAATCATAGTTGAGCAGACCAAGAGTAGAAATAAAGAAAAAGAAGATTCTCACTAGTGACAAATTTTGGGAAGCACATATAGAAATCTATTTAGGTCCTAGCATCCTCAGCCGCTCCCGATCACCAGCGAGCACTGCCCCCTCAGTAGGCTAGGGGCCAAGGAGGGATAATGGGTTACGGATTGGGCCTGAGGGACCTGGGAGAGTGGGGGGGGGGGGGGGGACTTTATTATTCTTCGAGGAAGGAGGGGCCATATGGGCCTTCCTCTTATCCTTTTCCTCTTCCTCTTCCTCCTCCTCCTCCTCATCCTCCTCCTCCTCCTTCTTCTCTTCTTCTTTTTTTCATCATCCTTTATTTTCTCCTTGACGACCAAATCTTGGTCGTCAGTTCTAGAGGACTCGCCCTCAGCCTTCTTCTGGGACTTGGCCTTGGAGAAAAAGGGATTTTATCATCATCATCATCATCCAACAGAAGGATCCTTATCCTGGTGGGAGTCATAGAGTCCTCTTTGTATGGCAAGATGGAACTAACATTAAAAGATTCAAAGGATGGAGAATCTTCCTCGTCAGGGAGTGGGAGCTCAGAGATATTGTCTACCAGAAGAATAGTAAAGATGGTTGTAGTATTGGTGTACTCCAAAAGAAAGGAGGCCTACCTTGTGTGCTCACCGTCATGAAAGTAGTCTTTCACCCTCCAAGCCTTCAACAGGTTAGCATAATCGATGTCTTTTAAGTAAGGTTCCTTATTCTTCCCGTGAGCCGCTCAAAGGAATAAACAAAATGAGTTGTCGATAATAATACATCAGAATGATAAGGAAACATAAGCAATTAAAGGAGCAAGTGTTAACCTATATCACCCCCAGTCTGGGCACATACCCTGCGCCCTCAGAGAGTGGTGGATGTTGCCAATTTTAGGAAATAAAACCCCAATATCGTTTGTTGGAATTAGGTAGGTTTACAACCAAAACTTTGTTGTCCATATTTGCCTACAAGTAAAGAAGGCCATTTGTGGTAGCATGTAAAAGTGTTACGATCGCTTGAAAATCTCTAATACCAATTTATAAATGCGATGGTATGAACTCGGCATAAAAAATTTAGATACAAATTTGAGAGTGCAGTGCCGCGGAATATTTCAAAGTGTTCTCAAATTAAATGTATGACAGTCCGACCAGTTTCAATTAATACCAAATTTTAGTTAAATCCTAAATCATGCATCTGAGTGATTTAAAAGTATTAAATCAAGAAGTATGCAAAGGTAACCAATTTCAGGAAGAAATCCTCGAAGGGAAAAAACCCTTTATTTCACTAACAATTTGCAAATCACAACTTACAAGATTACAAACGAAATCTACAATGAAATCTGTAGATACTCACAAGGCCTCAACCTAAAACAACATTGGATCAATTGCAACAAATCCACAAGAACACACAGTTCTATCTTCAGTAAGGAACACCCGCAAGCACTTTCAATGACAACATTCGTAGTCAGCCATCACCTTCCTCAAGCGGTACCAAGTCAGCCGTAGATTTACCCTATTTAGAAGAGAAACTTCAACATGATTGTTTCTTGGGTTACAAAAACAATTCACTAAACTATTGGGATTTTTATGAATTGAAAAACAAAGTTTAAAACCCAAAATGAAGAAGACAAAATCATTCTGTAGCTTGCAACTTTTGTGTATCGAAAAACATCAGGTCTTCTTAACGAAAAATGAGTCGGTGACTTCGCTTGAACGAGATAAGAATGTCGTTTGAACGAGATCATATGTCGTTCCAACGAGGACATCACGCGGCATGCCTATGTCGCTTGAATGACAGTAAGATGTTTCTCAAATGAACTTAGCAAAAAATAAACTTTATAAAACTCCACCTCAACACTTAGAAAAAAATTATTTTGACGAAAAGAAACGCCTATGGTGTTTAAAATCATTTTAGAAAAATCATCCCAACACTTTAAATGAACCGTAAAGGGACTTAAACACAACCTTACTAGAATTTATCTCGCAGAGGCTCCTTTGTTGAAGAATGTTGATATTCGGATCCGTCATGATGCATGATTAAACTTGAATAAATCGTCGATGGTTGTAGTGGTATACGTCTTACTCTAATGTAAATAGGACTATGTAAAATATGTCCTTACAAATCTCCCCTTATGTTTATGTCGGTACAAACTAAAAATATCTATCCTATACAAATTTAATACCCTCCCTTGAACCCCAAACTGAAAATTTACTAAAAATACAAGGCTAAACGTTTTTCAAAAAATCTTCAACTTCAAATCTTCTTTGGTTTTCTTTGTCATCATCAGGGTGTGCAAAATTAAATCTTCACTTTTGTACTTACACATATGAGAGAAGAAATAAATACCTTCGTGACGTATCAAGTTTGAAATGAGATAAACATAAATCATAAATCAATACTCTCAAATCTCCCCCATAACTAAAACTCCCCAGTTAAATCATAATTTGTTCTCCCCCTTTTTATTTGTCCTAAATAGACAAGGAAAAGAATAAATAAAATAAACATGGAGTGTCACGACAAGCAAAGCAAATAACTACGATCATCAAGGATATACTTGAAAGCATTCACCAACTATTTTTCATTTTTTATTTTTTTCAAACAAAAATGCAAAAATAATTTTACAAAAATCACACACCATGAATTTACACTAAGATAACCAAATCATGGAAACGGAATAAATGGGTGTGAACTAATTCGATAGGAAAATCAATACAATCAAACATAACACATGTGCACAATGAATATGGATATTCCTAACGAATGATCTCAAAATCGTCCTTAGGTGTCAAATTATGAATTTATATGACATCGACTCGATCTAATAGACACATCAAAGTCTAAAATAATTTTCACACCATTAATGTCTAAAACTATGTAATATTTTTTCAAGACTTTGTCAGGACGTGTAAACCCGTTGGTTAAATTTCCAACCAAACTCCCTCATAAATAATTTATCTTTTATTTTTTCTATTGAGGTGATCTATTTTTCTCATCTAAGAGAAATCCTACTGGTCTGTTTTTGGTATATGACTATTTTTATTGCTTTAATTTTTTCTTTAGGCTCTTTTCAAATGGTGGCTTTCACGATGAGTTAATTTTGTACTCTCACAGCCCTTTCCCGGGTTCACTCATCATTTTTTCATATTTTAAATAAATTCCTCACGGGTAAGGGTGGGTTCTTAAATGTACTCTTTCATTGTCAAGTTTTATCGCATTTGGTTTGTTTTAAAGACAGGATTGAGATGAAAACACTTCGACCAACATGTGATAGACAGATACAATAATCAAATAAATTCATGCAAGTGCGCATTAAAGGAAACTAAGAGCCAAACATGTAGGTAGTAATCTCAAATTACATCTTAATGACTCCAAACATTATAAAGCATAAAAATGAAATGATGATGCCTATCAAATCACTTCCAAATAGTCACATGGATATGGAATAAAATTGTGACTCGATCATTCTAAATGTTCATTCATAAACAGTGTAAACAAAATACAAAACTTTTTTTGTCTTTTTCTAAAAACTTTATCAAAATAAAATATTTTTGTCTTTTTCAATTTTTTTCTCAAAAGAATAGAAAATATTTTTGTATATTTCCAAAAAAAATTCAAAAACAAAAATCTTTTTTGTTTTAAAAAAATATAAAATACAAAAGTACACATGTCATAACACTAGAAAAAATATATCATTAAGTTCAACTAGTGTACGACAAACATCCAACACTATCAACCGAAAGATCTAACTTGGGGTGAATCATGTGAAAGAAAACAAGAGTCATGAACAATTAATCCAGAAGCCTCTAAATCCGATTTTCTAACCCAAATAGAATTGTAACGAAACGTGGGGGTTTTAGGAATCAAATTTATTCTATTATTAAACTTTCTAGGAGTATTTTGAAGTTTGTAACAGAAACGCCTAAGATGACCTTGCCTACCACAATGTGTGCTAGTGTAGATATGGCAGTGAGTGTTATCTAAATGCGGTTCTCTCCTAAAGTTTCTAGGTGGCTCTCTCACAATGTTCCTAGGTGGCTCTCTCCTAACGAATCTCGGTGCCTCTCTCTTAACAATCCTAGGAGTCTCTCTCATATGTGTGGGGTTGGCTTTGGTAATGGGTTCAACATGATCATCGAATCCTATACCACACCTATCTTTCTTGATTTGGATAGTGCCTAACATCTTATCTAGCTTTTTCGACCTAGATTCCAAATTAAACTTCACCTTACTTGATTCTCTCAAACTCCTTTCAATCTCTCCTATCCTTGAATCGAGTACTCATCTAGAATCCTCAAACTCTAAAAGCTCCTTTTTCATAGCCACCATCAGCCCTCGAAGACTATCTCTCTCACCCTCGACATATCCTAGCTTCTCTCTAAGTGTCTTCTCACGTGTCCTAAGATCCTCAATTAACGCATTAGTGTTATTCTTATCTAAGGCACGTTCTTTCAACTTAGCTTCAAATTTCAAGTTTGCCTTCTTCATCTTTACAGATTCCTCATACAAGTTATTCTAGGCAACTTGCAACTCACTCAACTCTTCCTCTTCCTCCTCACTCTCGCCAATGTCACTGTTAGGTCGCAGAAGCCCCCACATTTAAATTCTTAAAATTAATGTGATGGTTCAATTAGATTCCCAACTAAAATTTCGATTCAAATTTTAAACAAAAATAAACTTCAAATTTTAATTTCTTCAAAATTAAAATTAAGTTAAACTAAAAATGAAATTAAACGACACAAACAAATTAATTTCCACTTAAACCATATTAATTCAACCCAAGTCCTAAAATTTGCCTAATAATGATTTATTCTAATTTTCAATATAAGCCAAACCAAATTCTATCAAATTAAATTCTGGACATTAATTAAATTAAACTTACCCAAATTATTCAAACTTACATTAGCACCAGATCAAACAATTGTGATGATTTAAACCGATTTTTATCTGGTTTATCCTAGCATCATCTATGGTGATTTTTGCAAGATAAAAATAAACATAATTACACTACACAACGATGTACGAGGAAAATCCACAACCACAAAAACTTCGGACGACCCTTACCTAACGAATCCACTAGGTACGGTATGTTTACAAAGACAATGACAAGAAAACTTACAACACTCGCCTCAACTCGATTCCTTCAAGCCCCGACGCTTCCTTACCTCTTTAACCTGTGCCTTGTAGATAACTCTGGAGTCCACCGGAATCTTGGAGTCCACCAATGGAGGCATAATAATCGTCAATCACTCATGGTGCCTTTCACCATGTGAGAACTCCGTATCAAATAAACTTCTTCTCCTTTATGGGTAGAGAATGAATCCAAACTTCTCTTCTTGTTTATGTAGAGAAAACCCGATGCCAAACAAACTCTCCAAGAATATATATATATATATATGTGTGTGTGTGTGCGTGTGTGTGTGTGTATGTGTGTTTGTGTGTGTTTGTGTGTGTGTGTGTGAACTTGGATTTAAACATAAACAAATATTGGGTGTAAAAACTTGGTTTTGTTTTAAACATTAAACAATTTTTAACAAACACCAAGGGAACTTTTTCTTGGAAGAATTAAGCATACAAAAACTCTCTAAGAGAAGGAAAAAGTTTTGTCAACAAGTTACTTCCCACACTTATTTTATTAGGTAAAAGGTTAGTGGAAAAAGTGAGAAAGTGGGAAAAAATTATTAAATAACTGTTCCCGCTGAAATCTCGTTCGAACGATCTCATTCGAACGAAATTTCACACGACATTATCCAACGACATTTTAGAAAAGTTCGTTTAGATTTTTCGTTCGAACCAAACATCTAACAAGAAAGCAGAGAAAGTTCTTTAGATTTCTCGTTCGAATGACCTGGGAATTTCATTTGAATGAGATTCCAGGTTCGTTCGAACGACTTTTCAAAAAAACTAAATATTACGTTTAAGCCCAAAAACTTTAATAAAAAGTTCTAAAATGATTTTCTAAGAGAAATGAAAGTCGTTATATAAAAATGTTTACACCAAAATAAAATATCCAAGGTCCTAAATATATATAATTGCACTCATACCTTTGGAGACCTTAGAATGATATAATGTTGATGACACGAAACATGACACTTGAAATCGAAAAAGATGAAACATTAATTCTTGGCTGCAATGTCTTCAACTTCTTCAAACGTGTCATAGTCTTGATAGGAACAAACTTCTATCCTATGACTCAAATGGTTTTGTCCGTAATTGAGCCAAAACTACATGTGGACTCAATTGGAAATTTGTGTCCTTACAGTCACTCTCATTACTAGTCACAAGGGTGGGAAACTCTCGCTTAGTAGCATAAAAGATTTATTTTTCTGAATCATTATCACTAAGGTAAGAAACATGATATGTCGGTTTATTAAAATTCTTCCTTATTAGTGGGACACTCATTTATCGAATAACCAAATCCCTCACAATCAAGACACCTCTCAGATTCGTTTTTAACAAAAGATTTAAAACCAGAATTCATGTGAACTTTCCAATTAGACATATTAAAAAGTTGACATCTAAAATCATCAATACCACCAAAAGTAATACTTAAGAGAATCGGGATCACATACACAATTTTGAAAATAAAATCTTTGTAAGTCAGGATCACGCGATAAATTAGCGTAATCTGCTCTGATACCAATTTGTAAAAGTGGTACGATCGCTTGAAAATCTCTAATACTAATTTATAAATGCGGTGGTATGAACTCGGCTTAAAAAACTTTGATACTAATTTGAGAGTGCAGTGCAACGGATTATTTCAAAGTGTTCTCAAATTAAATGTATGACAGTCCAACCAGTTTCAATTAATCCCAAATTTTAGTTAAACCATAAATCATGAATCTAAGTGATTTGAAAGTATTAAATCAAGAAGTACGCAAAGGGAACCAATTTCAGGAAAAAATCCTCGAAGGGCAAAAACCTTTTATTTCACTAACAATTTGCAAATCAAAACTTACAAGATTACAAGCAAAATCTGCAATGAATATCCTTAGATACTCACAAGGCCGCAACCTAAACCAACAATGGATCAACCGCAGTAAATCCACAAGAACACACCGTTCTGTCTTCAACAAGGAACACCACAAGCACTCCCAATGATCGCATTCGTAGTCAGCCAGAACCTCCCTCAAGCAGTACCAAGTTAGCCATAGATTTACCCTCTCTAAAAGAGAAACTTCAACAAGTTTGTATCTTGGGTTCCAAAATAATTAACTAAATAATTGGGATTTTTATGAATTAAAAAATAAAGTTTTTAACCCAAAATGAAGAAGACAAAATGACTATGCAGTTTGCAGTTTTTGTGTATTGAAAAATGTCAGGTTTTCTTAACGAAAAATGACTCATTTAACACGCTAGTTATAAAAAAAATTGAGTTAGTAACTTCGCTCGAACGAGATCAGAATGTCGTTTGAACTAGATCATATGTCTCTCGAATGAGGACATCGCGCGACATACCTATGTCGCTTGAACGACAGTAAGATGTCACTCGAATGACCTTAGCAAAAAATAAACTTTATAAATCTCCCACCTCAACACTTAGAAAAAATTCCTTTGACGAAAAACAATGCCTCATGTGTTTAAAAACATTTTAGAAAAATTATCCCAATAGTTTAAATGAACCGTAAAGGGGCTTAAACACAACTTTACTAGAATTTATCTCGCAGAGGCTCCTTTGTTGAAGAATGTTGATATTCAGAGATGCATGATTATACTTGAATAAATCTTCAATGGTTGTAGCGGTATACGACATACTCGAACGTAAACAGGACTATGTAAAATATGTCCTTACATACGAGATTAGGTGTAACAATACCTGATCTCTGGAATACCCAGGTTGGTCCCATAAAGCTTGTTTATTCAATTCACCCCATTGACTATACACCAAGTATTAAGGGATCATTGAGTTGGGACCACCTCAAAGAACTCAAAATTTTCTAAAAACAGAGGGTTTGGGGGAAAAGTCAATCTCCCCTGGACCACAACAACGGTGTGAATCTAGTGTCCCCCATTGATGGCTCTGACATCTCTGGGCATGAGGCCACAGTCGACTGTGACCCAAGAAGAAATAGAGTATGTTTTCCTAGATTTATCTAAACTTTTGCCATGGAAAGTGTTCGACATTTTCAGAAGAATTGATCACTACAACTGAAGACACTAGAAGTGAAAAGAGGAAACCTACAAAAATAATAGACGAGGAAAGAGATGATAGAGACTTAAAACGAAATTAAAGAATGAAAATGACGAACTCTGGAGCCTTTTGCTAGTAGGAGATTGTGACACCCCGCCTAATTAAATACCGGGCGATCACTCCTTTATTAAATTAAAATCAAGGTGAACAGTTGGTTCATTCTTAGCATCACTGTCGTAAAAATAACTTTTCCAAATTTAACACCCTATTTAATTAAGCTAAGTGTCAAAACCATTTTTTTAACATTACTTTCCAAATTTTATTTTAGAAATAAAGATTTAATTATCTACAACAATTCAATATTTAAAGAATCACACCACAATAATCCTGGAACATATAATCTAATTAATTTAAACATTCAACAACTAAACCCCAACATTTAAAACTTAAAGTAAAACATACATGCTGAATAAATCCCAAAGTAACAGTACTAGAAATAACTGAAATACAAATGTCCCAATAAAACAGATAAATAGTGAAAAGGGCGACACATGCCCAATAAGGAGAATGATAAGAGTAGAATCAAGTAAATGAAATCGTCTAAGCAAGTGGCCTGCAACTCCCACCTAAGTTGCAGCACGTTCCTTCCAAGGGATCCTAAACAAGACGCCCCTGTGGCTGGGCACCTGTAATATATACATATATAAATTCGTTTAGAAAGTATTTAAATTGATACAGGCCAATGCAACAACATATTAGTGCGACACTCTCTTGAGAAATTCTCGCCTCTCTTCTAATGTGCACTCCTATCGCACTAACCTTCCCAATGGTTTATCTCATCATATATCACACTATCCTTCCCCAAGAATTTAACTTATCTTAGGTGACTCTCAAAATTTAAGATTTAACAACATCATGGTTTAAAAAGGATAATTTCATTTAGTACAAAACGCTCATTTTAACTTTATTGATTCATAAAGTTTTTCAATATCATATTATACTTTTCAAAATAAGTATTTTCAATTTGAGTCATTATACATGTCTTACTTACCATAACACAGTAGGCAGTTTTCCATATTTCAGAAGTTCATATATATATTAAATACTCGTATAATATATATATTCTAACAGCACCCCACATAAAATTTTATGGTGCGGGCATACTCTGCTATCCAATCCCCGTATCAATCGTACTAAAGGTAATACAAGCTCGGAATCACTCTCGAACTGTATAAATACATACACAAACAATATTGAGGCGAAGCATAGTTTCCAAGTCCAAGAGGTCAGTACATATCCTCACATCTCTTAGGACCGTGACTACCGATTCGATAGCCTGTACCTAGGATTTCTATCTTCTAGGGTACGAGTCAATATCCCCCATAAGGCACACGAGATAAGATCGTCCCAGCGCGGAAACCTCAGGGATAGCAAGTAGCGCGGGCATGATTTTCACAAGTATATAATATATGCATACACAATCATATAAATATACCACTTTTATTATATCAATTTAGGTTTATCCAATAACCCACATTCACAACATTTATCCTTATTTTCCCATTATTATTTATCAAGTATAATGGTTCGTTTCTAACTTTAATTCAAAGGGTTTTTCCAACTTACTACGTAACCCTCATGGACTCTATTCTTCCAAATGTACAATTCAGTAGATATCCATTTATGTTCCAACGTAACTCTCTCTTACGTGTCTCTCCCCTTTAATATATACTTACATTGTCCCTTATGCAAAATATCCCAAAAATATAGATTTCGCCTTACATTAAAGGATTTTGAATTTTATTTTTAAAGATGAGAATTTCAAGCGGTTTCGAAATCGGAATTAAAATGGAGTTTTAACTGAATTTTTTATTATCTAGAAGATTCCTCGAAACATAAAACTCTATAGAAAAAAATATATTTAATAATATTGAACGGTCCGATCGAGCTGAATTTATTTCTGTAGCTTCCTCTCGTCTTCAGCTAATTCTCTGTAAAATTTCATCCAATTCCAACGGTCCGATCGTCCGGAATAATTTTTTTTTTAGTGTTTGTATCTGATTATAACTCTTTTCTTAATCAAACTCTTAATCCTTTACATGACAAAGGGTTTCCAGAATATCATATAAATCATCACTACATGAAAATTTCCCATCTCAAATTGGGTTTTTCTTCCATAAATCTCATCCTAATAACTCCTAAAATAATATGGATGATGCATCAACAAAATAAGCAAGATAAATACTTGCCTGGGATTTTCAGAAATCTGGTTTGGTATTGAATTTGGTGTGGTTGCGTTCCCCGTCTCGCGATCTACGCGTTGGCGGTGGCGGCGGTGCAAACAGGTGAGTTTTGAGCCTTGGAATGCCTTGAGAGCTCTCTCCTCTCCTCTCCAATGGTCGTTCTAGTGTTTTGAGTTATCTAACCCTAGGAGATAACCTAAACATCTCATATAACCCCTTTAATTTTCGTGGGTTTAATTACCCAAAAATACAAAATGACTAAAATACCCTCCCGAGGTACTAATTAGGCCTAAAAACGCCCCCAAATCAAACTCACGGGTATAATTTTCTGACTATCTCGACCCTTCCGGACGCGTTGACGCACTCAAAACGACCATAGAAACAACTTATAAAATATTTACTTTTATTTATCAATATTTAGTCCTGACGCGACACGGGCGCGTCCCGACTCAAATTTCTAAAATTGTCATTTTATTCACTCGTGACATTTAATATGGCCACTATTATATATTACTTTGCTCATTAGTAATATTCAACAAATTTTCCCATAATTACTAACTCTCATCACGTTAATAATTATAACATAATTAATTTTTGGATTTTTATTAAATAATTAATTCACATTAAATTTAATAAATCCCCAAATTAATATAGCATAAAAATACGGGGTATTACATACTTCCCCCCTAATAACGGAATTTCATCCCGAAATTCAGAAAATAAGGCATACCTGGTAAGAAAAAATCTGGATATCTCTCGCGCATATCGGCCTCGCGCTCCCAAGTGGATTCCTCCACGTTATGATGCTCCCACTGGACCCGTACAAGTGGAACTATCTTCGACCTCAATCTCCTCTCACTATAGTCTAGGATAGCCACCGGTCTCTCCTCGTAAGAGTTGTCAGGCTGCAAGTCTATCTCATCTATTGCGATGTGAGTATGGGCCATATCATCCCGAAGATACCGTCTCAACGACGAGATGTGGAATACATTGTGAATGCGATGTAAATGCTCTGGTAGTACCAATCTGTATGCTACCGGCCCAATCCTCTCGATAATGGGAAATGGTCATACGTACCTCGGGGCCAATTTCCCTTTCTTCCCGAATCTCATCACTCCTTTCATAGGAGATACACGCAGTAACACTTGGTCCCCCACATTAAACGCCCGGAATAACCGTTTCGCATCGGCGTAGCTCTTCTGCCTGCCTGGGCTTCTCGAATGCGACTCCTAATCATCTCAATCCTCGCGGAGGTTTCCTAAATTACCTCTGGTCCTAGCAACTTGTTATCCCCCACCTCGAGCCAACAAGTTGGAGAACGACAAGGCCGGCCATACAAAGCCTCAAATGGAGCCATACCAATCGTAAACTGATAAGAGTTATTATAATAAAACTCTACCAGTGGAAGATGTGGTTCCCAACCTCCTCCAAAATCAAGAACACACATGCGTAGCATATCCTCTAACATCTGATTAGTACGCTCTGTCTGTCCATATGTCTGTGGGTGATAAGCTGAACTCAGCCTCAACTCAGTACCCATAGCCTCCTAAAAGCTTTCCCAGAAACATGACACAAAAATCTTGTCTCTATCTGACACAATATTCAGGGGCACCTCATGTAATCTGACAATCTCAGAAATGAACAACTGAGCATACTGACCCGTGGTATAATCTGTCCGCACCGGCAGAAAATGAGCCACCTTGGTCAAACGGTCTACAATCACCCAGATAGAGTCGTGGCCCCGCTGTGATGTAGGCAACCCTGTAATAAAATCCATGGAAATACTCTCCCACTTCCACGCGGGTACTTCCAATGGCTGAAGTAATCCTGACGGTTTCTGATGGTCCACCTTCACCAGCTGGCAGGTAGAATACTTGGACATGAACTCAGCAATGTCCTTCTTCATCCCACTCCACCAGTATTGCCTCCTCATATCTTGGTACATCTTATCTCCTCCAGGATGTACCACAAATCGGGACCCGTGAGATTGGGTCATCACTGCATGATGCAATTCTGCCCCTTCTGGAACCACTAACCTTCCATTAAACCTCAAACCCCCATCAGAACTAACAGAATAGGACTCAGCACCCTCGGTTAAAAAGTCGTATAATCTTCTCCTGGCAAAACGGGTCTGTGGTTTGGGCCTGTATTACCCTCGTAACAATCTCGGGTGTGACTATCATAACAGATATGAAGGAACGGGCTACTGCGTCCTGGTGACCCAACTCCTTCCACTTCGCTTTCCAGACGTCCGCTACCTCATTTACCGGTCTTCGGCTCAACGCATCAGCAACTACGTTGGCTTTCCTCGGATGATACTGTATGTCGAACTGATAGTCCTTCACAAACTCTAACCATCTGCGCTGACGCATATTCAGCTCTCGCTGAGTGAACAGGTACTGCAGTGATTTGTGATCTGTGAACAAACGGAACTTCTCCCCCAATAAATAGTGTCTCCATATCCTCAATGCAAAGACGACCGCTGCTAACTCCAGGTCGTGGGTGGGGTAATTCTTCTCATGCGGCTTAAGCTTGAGGGAGGTAAAAGCTATAGCCTTCTCTTCCTGCTGAAGTACTCCCCCAAGTCCCCGTAAAGAGGCATCGGTGTAAACCAGGTACTCCACACCCGGCTTCGATAAAGAAAGGACTGGTACTGAAGTAAGCTTTTGTTTCAGCTCGTCGAAAGATAATTGACAAGCTTCATCCCAAACATATGGTACCCCTTTGCGAATCAGGTTCGTCAATGGACCCAATTTTGGAGAATCCCCGAATGAATCTCCTGTAGTATCCGGTTAACCCCAAGAAACTACGCACTTCCGTCGGTGTCGTGGGCTGTCCCCACTCCCTCACCGCTGACACTTTACTCGGGTCAACGACTATCCCCTGTTCAGAAACAACATGCCCCAAGAACTGTACCTCTTGCAACCAGAATCCACACTTCTCGTACTTATCATACAACTGATGCTCTCGTAAAGTCTGAAGAACCTGCCTCAAGTGCTCGGCATGCTCCTCCTCGGAGTGTGAATATATCAAAATGTCATCTATGAAGACGATGCCAAACTAATCCAAGAACTCTCTGAATACTCGGTTAATTAAGTTCATGAATACGGCTGGAGCATTTGTGAGACCAAATGGCATCACTCTGAACTCGTAAGACCCATATCTCGTCAAGAAGGCAGTCTTTGAAATGTCCTGCTCTCTAATACGTAGCTGATGGTACCCCGACCTCAGATCTATCTTCGAAAAGAAAGTTGCTCCCCTCAGCTGATCGAACAGATCATCGATTCGAGGCAACGGATACTTATTCCGTATTGTGACCTTGTTCAACTCCCGGTAGTCCACACATAACCTCAGTGAACCATCTCTCTTCTTCACAAACAAGACTGGAGCGCCCCAAGGTGAGGTACTCCTGCGAATGAAGCCCTGACCTAACAGCTGCTCTATCTGATCTCGCAACTCTCACATCTCCGCCGGAGCCATATGGTATGGATCGCGTGCTATAGGTCTCGTATCTGGCAATAAATCTATGACGAAGTCTATCTCTCGACTGGGGGGTAGGCCTGGTATCTCCTAGAATACATCGGAATACTCACGAATGACTGGGATCGAGTTTAAAGGAATCACAACCTCCTTAGAGGCATCCTCCTCTATATAATACAAATGAGCGATCGAACCTCCCTCTGGGCGAGGCATCGCCACTACAAACATCTATTGCCCCGGAATGGCAAAAATAATGCTCCCACCGAAGCAATCAATCATGGCTCTATAAGCCGTGAGCCAATCCATACCGATAATAACATCATGCTCATGCATATCTAAGACTAACATGTCTGCAGGTAATACCAAACTACCAATCTCTACCCCCACTCCCCGGCATATAAAGAAGATAAACGACCCACTCCCCAGTGGTGAGTCTACACACGTCACTGTGCTCTCTGCTATGGATAACAACCCTAAGGCCTTCGCAAAATGCGTAGCTATAAAACAATGTGTCGCCCCAGTATCAAACAAAACCCGACCCATAGTACCATGGATAGGAAACATACCCTCAATCGCGGGTGGTACCTGTGGAGCTGCTGCCTCGTGGACGTTATAGACACGTCCGTACTGTAACTGCCCCTGCTGCACTGGAGCTCCTGGAATGGCTGGTAGGGCTGGCACCTGGGCTGGAGCTGGGAGGGCAGCTAGAAAAAGTGGTCTCTGTGGCTCATTACGGGCACCCTGCTGCTGTGGGGACCTATTACCCTCTGGGAAATCCTGGCGCTTATGACCATGCTTGCCGCATAAAAAACACCGGCCTCTGAAGTTACCTCCCCTCGGACCCTGCTGACCACGGCCCTGCTGGCCGTTACCTCCCCGCCACTGGCCCTGTTGGCCCTGATTAGCACGCTGTTGGCCCTGTTGGCCCTGTTGATTAGGCTGGCCCTGCTGGCCCTGCCTATAACCCCCAAATCCCTGCCTGGAATCACCTGAACGGAATCGCTTAGCAGGGTCCCCCTGATGGAAACTCTGCTCGTGTTGACGAGTCTGTCCATGAGATGGTGCCCCACTAGCACTACTACCCCCGGTCTTGCCCTGCTGGCTGGACTCTCCTGCTCTCCTGCTTCCCTGCAGATGGAAGCGGTGATCCTGGCAATGTAGTAACGCAACATGGAGTACATCAGTGAAAGTACTCAGAGATAGATTCCCTATAAGATGCTGATGGATCCTCCAAGCTAACCCGTCCACAAACAACATTATCTTCTTACTATCAATAGGTGCCTCATCTGGCACTATGGTGAGAAGTCTCGTGAACTCCTCCTCATACTCAGCAACGGTAGAGTTCTCCTGTTTCAAATTCAGTAATTTCCGCCTCATCTCAGTCTGCACGGCGGGTGGAAAGTAATTGCGGTCAAACCGCTCCCAAAACGACTGAATAGGGACTGTGTCCCTCTCCTCCAAGGTGGTAGTGGACTCCCACCACTGCAAAGCGACCCCCACCAGCTTAAAGGAAGCCAATAACTGCCTTTGCACGTCGGTTCACTCATACATACGAAGATGCCGCTGGATGTCTTTCTTCCATTGGCTGACTGTGACGATATCTGAGCTACCAGAGAACTCAGGGGGATGCGCCTTCTGAAAAGCATCCCTAATCCTCTCCCATGCAGATGGAAGCTGTGCTGGTACTGGCGCCACTGCCTGAATCTGGGGTGGAGCCTGCTGAACCACCGCTAGCGTGGCATTCACCGACTGAGCAACAATGGCGGCTACTTCATTAGCATTCATAGTGCCTTGTGCCGGAGCTGCTGGATGCTCGGCCTGGGCACGCCTATCCTTCGGTGCACGTCTCAGAGGCATCTGAAACGTGAAGTAGTTTATTAGTCTACAGTCATTATCAAATCTCAAATAGCTGAAGACGTAACGTAAAAGCAGAAATACAACAATCCTAAAAATAGGGCTCTATAGCAAAAACGTTAAGCTGAAAGCGAAAATAAGCCGTACAGATCCTATGGACACTAGAACCTGATGCTCTGATACCACCTGTGACACCCCGCCTAATTAAATACCGGGCGATCACTCCTTTATTAAATTAAAATCAAGGTGAACAGTTGGTTCATTCTTAGCATCACTGTCGTAAAAATAACTTTTCCAAATTTAACACCCTATTTAATTAAGCTAAGTGTCAAAACCATTTTTTTAACATTACTTTCCAAATTTTTTTTTGAAAATAAATATTTAATTATCTACAACAATTCAATATTTAAAGAATCACACCACAATAATCCTGGAACATATAATCCAATTAATTTAAACATTCAACAACTAAACCCCAGCATTTAAAACTTAAAGTAAAACATACATGCTGAATAAATCCCAAAGTAACAGTACTAGAAATAACTGAAATACAAATGTCCCAATAAAACAGATAAATAGTGGAAAGGGCGACACATGCCCAATAAGGAGAATGATAGAAGTGGAATCAAGTAAATGAAATCGTCTAAGCAAGTGGCCTGCAACTCCCACCTAAGCTGCAGCACGTTCCTTCCAAGGGATCCTAAACAAGACGCCCCTGTGGCGGGGCACGTGTAATATATACATATATATACAAGAGAGAAAGAGGAATAGAAACGGGTCAGAGCCCGATAGTGTATATGATTTAAAAATTCGTTTAGAAAGTATTTAAATTGATACAGGCCAATGCAACAACATATTAGTGCGACACTCTCTTGAGAAATTCTCGCCTCTCTTCTAATGTGCACTCCTATCGCACTAACCTTCCCAATGGTTTATCTCATCATATATCACACTATCCTTCCCCAAGGATTTAACTTATCTTAGGTGACTCTCAAAATTTAAGATTTAACAACATCATGGTTTAAAAAGGATAATTTCATTTAGTACAAAACGCTCATTTTAACTTTATTGATTCATAAAGTTTTTCAATATCATATTATACTTTTCAAAACAAGTATTTCCAATTTGAGTCATTATACATGTCTTACTTACCATAACACAGTAGGCAGTTTTCCATATTTCAGAAGTTCATATATATATTAAATACTCGTATAATATATATATTCTAACAGCACCCCACATAAAATTTTATGGTGCGAGCATACTCTGCTATCCAATCCCCGTATCAATCGTACTAAAGGTAATATAAGTTCGGAATCACTCTCGAACTGTATAAATACATACACAAACAATATTGAGGCGAAGCATAGTTTCCAAGTCCAAGAGGTCAGTACATACCCTCACGTCTCTTAGGACCGTGACTACCGATTTGATAGCCTGTACCTAGGATTTCTATCTTCTAGGGTACGAGTCAATATCCCCCATAAGGCACACGAGATAAGATCGTCCCAGCGCGAAAACCTCAGGGATAGCAAGTAGCGCGGGCATGATTTTCACAAGTATATAATATATGCATACACAATCATATAAATATACCACGTTTATTATATCAATTTAGGTTTATCCAATAACCCACATTCACAACATTTATCCTTATTTTCCCATTATTATTTATCAAGTATAATGGTTCGTTTCTAACTTTAATTCGAAGGGTTTTTCCAACTTACTACGTAACCCTCATGGACTCTATTCTTCCAAATGTACAATTCAGTAGATATCCATTTATGTTCCAACGTAACTCTCTCTTACGTGTCTCTCCCCTTTAATATATACTTACATTGTCCCTTATGCAAAATATCCCAAAAATATAGATTTTGCCTTACATTAAAGGATTTTGAATTTTATTTTTAAAGATGAGAATTTCAAACGGTTTCGAAATCGGAATTAAAATGGAGTTTTAATTGAATTTTTTATTATCTAGAAGATTCCTCGAAACATAAAACTCTATAGCAAAAAATATATTTAATAATATTGAACGGTCCGATCGAGCTGAATTTATTTATGTAGCTTCCTCTCGTCTTCAGCTAATTCTCTGTAAAATTTCATCCAATATCAACGGTCCGATCGTCCGGAATACATTTTTTTTAGTGTTTATATCTGATTAGAACTCTTTTCTTAATCAAACTCTTAATCCTTTACATGACAAAGGGTTTCCAGAATATCATATAAATCATCACTATATGAAAATTTCCCATCTCAAATTGGGTTTTTCTTCCATAAATCTCATCCTAATAACTCCTAAACTAATATGGATGATGCATCAACGAAATAAGTAAGATAAACACTTGCCTGGGATTTTCAGAAATCTGGTTTGGTGTTGAATTTGGTGTGGTTGCGTTTCCCGTCTCGCGATCTACGCGTTGGCGGTGGCGGCGGTGCAAACGAGTGAGTTTTGAGCCTTGGAATGCCTTGAGAGCTCTCTCCTCTCCTCTCCTCTCCAATGGCCATTCTAGTGTTTTGAGTTATCTAACCCTAGGAGATAACCTAAACATCTGATATAACCCCTTTAATTTTCGTGGGTTTGATTACCCAAAAATACAAAATGACTAAAATGCCCTCCCGGGGTACTAATTAGGCCTAAAAACGCCCACAAATCAAACTCCCGAGTATACTTTTCTGACTATCTCGACCCTTCCGGACGCGTTGACGCACTCAAAACGACCATACGAACAACTTATAAAACATTTACTTTTATTTATCAATATATAGTCCCGACGCGACACGGGCGCGTCCCGACTCAAATTTCTAAAATTGTCATTTTATTCACTCGTGACATTTAATATGGCCACTATTATATATTACTTTGCTCATTAGTAATATTCAACAAATTTTCCCATAATTACTAACTCTCATCACGTTAATAATTATAACATAATTAATTTCCGAATTTTTATTAAATAATTAATTCACATTAAATTTAATAAATCCCCAAATTAATATAGCATAAAAATACGGGGTATTACAGAGATTAGGAGCAAAAGATGAGGGTTTGGTATCAAGTGTAGAGACAAAGCACATTTTAAAAGAGCGTGCCTAATCATGTGGTACGAGAATCAAAGAGATTTTTGGCGATTCATTCTCATGTCGGACCATCATACCTTGATAACTGCTGCTTATTTACAAGAATGACCTTTCGATTCAAATTCACTGAAATGGATCGAAACAAGTGGGCCTTTGACAAGGGTAAAATCCTCTGGCCCATCAAAGCTTGACCATGAATTTTAGGAGCAATTGTGAGGACCACAATACAATGGGGCTCCATTCAGGATTGGGCGACTAAGCCCAACGTAATTAGGGGGCTTACCTGTAAAAAATATTAATACCAACATTTTTCACATGAATAATTACAAGGCAATCACGATTGGCTCATATCAATTACCTAAAATCTCGTCCAAAATATTCAGGATATCACCACACGAGCTTATCTCAAGCCAAGGAAGTTCTTTGGCTTATTTAACCATTACGGTTTTAAACAACTATAAATATAGCCCACACCCCAGGGCCAAGAGGGATATAATTTCCAAACTTTGAGAGAAACTAATAAGAATGCAGTGACCTCTTCATGAACGTGGATAATTTGTCAAACCATGTACATTTGTGTGTGTGTGATTAACATTTTTATATTCATCTTTTGATTGCAGCTTGGAATCTCTTAAATGTGATTAATTTGCACTCACGGCCCTTGTGTGACTTAAAATTTTCCAACAAAACCCTCCACTCCCCATTTGTTTTCTGATGGAACCATTTCCCCTCTATTACCTAAATTTCCCCGTGAAATCACCCTTTGCTCTTACCTTGGATTCCTGAGCAACCGCCCCCTAATATGTCTTCATTTCTTTTATGAGTGAAATTATTGAAACATGAGACAGAGAGAGAAATTGGGTGGTGATGAGTAATTGTATGTCAAAACCTTCCCCGTTGTGTTCTTTGTGCTAGTGAAAAGGTCTACATGACTAATTTCCATTCAAGTTAATACTCAAAATGAGATCTTGGTTAAATCTGCTTGTTTAGTTTAGAGGTTGATTTGACACAAAATAAAGTTTAAGAAGTATTTTGAACAATTTAGATAGTTTATGGGCCAAAGTTAATAATGATATACTTACACCCTTACACATTACGTGGCTAAATTCGAGATACATGCAATCCTAACTATAGTGCCCGAACTACGAATAGGGGGGCTAGCGTGGAGAGTCATTTATGTACATGGTAACATGGGTAAACTTTGACTCAGTTAAGATCAACGTTTTCGTTTGAAACTAGCCATTTTAGGATCTTTCTCCCTAAGTCTCTCTCTATATCTACTGGTGACGTAGCAAAATATGTGCGCTGGGCTAATAATATGGAACTGAATGCTTCTAGGAGGCGATTGTTTTGTACAACAAAGTCCAGTGATCAACATTTCATCAAGTTGATGAAGATCTTGGCCTCTTGTTTGGTTGCTTTGCCAGTCATGGTCACACTCTCCATGATTTATGGACACCGACCCGCCACTCGTATTGGAATTTTCACAGAAACCAGAGTTTTTGAAGTAGGTGCTACAAAAATCGCCACACTGGAACCAGGTATACGCTCTCACATCATTATAATTTGATACTATATGATATACAGTCGTATTTATATTCCTTTGATGATATATGGACATACTGAGATATAAACATTTGTTTACACGTGAGCGACTCCTTTGAGAGTTGAGTTTTGGTACAAATATAGTGTCGAGTCCGCTAGCCATCCATATTGTCTTTGACTTAATAAAGCCCAACTTAATAAGGTCCAGTTTTAACCTCAAAAGTCTAGTTGCTAGTCAAAGGGTGTTCTACATTTTGATGTGAGAAAATTATATGATACACACAATATTTTTAACATAAATTTTTGTGGGTTGATATTTGAACGTGGATCATTGTTCAATTTCTTACCAGAATGATATAAATCAATTTAACCTTTTTGCATCACGTTGAAAGGTTGATAGATGATGGATATGAATAGGGCTGTGTTTTTTTTCCGATTTCCGATCCGATTTTTTCCGAATTTGGAATGAAATTTTAGTTTGCCGATTTCCGATTTTTCCGAAAAAAATCGGATCGGAAATCGGAAATAATTCTGAATTTCCGATTTTCCGATTTTTCCGATCCGGTTTTTCCGAAACTATGCCGATCCGATTTTTCCGATTTTTTTCCGAATTATTTCCAATTTTTTTGGAATTATTTTCCGATTTCCGATTTTTCCGATTTCTTTTCCGATTTTTTGAAAGTTTCCCATATCCCACATCGGTTGGGAGAGGGAGAGGGCTCCAAAATATGCTCTATAAAAGGAGAGTATCCTCCTAACTTCTACACAAATGAAAAATGAGCCAAATCCTCATGTGTTTACATGTTGGGTTAAGCTATTTTCATTGTTTCTTTAAAATGAGAATTTCGAGTAATCGAAAATCCATAATTTATTTTTTTGAAATTTTGGAATTTCCGAAATTTCTGGATTTTTAATATATTTTGTGAATTTCCGATTTTTCCGAATTTGGAAATTTTTTTAATTTTCCGAAAAAATCGGATCGGAAATCGGAATAGTTATTTTATTTCCGAAAAAATCGGAATTTTTTCCGAATAGGCATTTTCCGATCCGATCCGGCCGAAGCACAGCCCTAGATATGAAGCATAGTAAAACAATTTGAAGCTTTGAGGGCACCACACGACGTGTTCACTTGTGTTGCATACCAAATGGAAACGAGTCATGTATATCTTGAAGCTAACAGATCCAAAAAAGTCACAACAGTATTAGTGTTGTGTTACATTGTGTGTGTGTGTGTGTGTTTTGCATACCTCGAAGTACCTTGTTATTTCTCCTCTCAAACAATTTGTATGTACCTAGTAAAAACTTGGACATAAAATCATAGATTTAGTGAACAAACCCTTAGGTGGCGATGGGGATAGAGAAATCTTACGGCATCGAAACAAAAATTGCGTTGGATCACAAAAAGTAAAAAAAATAAACTATTTATTGTTCCATCCACATGTCATCAGAAAATTTACCATCGTAATAGAGTAAGGAAGGTAAACAATGTACCATTACCATAGCAATGTTACATTTTACTAATTTTAAAACTTATCAGTAGCGTCAGAGCATATATGTAAAATTTTGAAAGCTAAGTGCAGCGAGGATGCTCTTTGTACTTTGTAGTGGCACCAGATAGTGTGATTGAATAACGACTGTTGCCTTCATTTTATTTATCTCTTTTTTTTATTTTGGGGGGGGGGGGGGGGGGGTATGTCTTTCCGTGAAGCCCAACCACAGGAACAAAGAAAAGGGGAAGGGTGTTTAAACAGAAATGGTTTCACATTTTTGGATCTTCATAAGTTGGGGAGAATTTATGAACTTTGTTTTTTCTATGTGAGGGATCAAACGAAAGGAACGAAGAGTAAAAAATGTTTGAAAATAATTTTTTGGCAAAGCTTCGTATGTTCTGTGTAAATTGCATGCATATTTAACAATTCGGACTAATACAGTGATAGTCTTAGGTCACATTCCAAAAGCCACTGCCATACATTTTTACTGTGTAAAATTCTCTCGAGTGCATGAATACCACTTTCCTAATAAAGAAAAGCACGTCTGGATATAGACCTAAAAGAATGAACATGTACACTCATGTTTGAATCCTTTATTCTACTAGTCAAATCTAAATGTGGCCAATTTATACACGCTGCTGAATTCTTCTTTTCTAATCCAAATTTGGCCTAGTTCATATTCTACCTTTCATTGGGACCAATAACGGAATTGAACTCTGAAAATCTAAATAGTTTGAACATTTGGTTGGATTTCAGTTAATATATTAATGGTTGAAGCTGCTTGCATATGGAGGTATATTTAAGGCTCCTAACTTGGGGGTTACATGTAATATAATCATGCAAATTGTCTAGTACAAAAACCTGGCTATTTAAGAAGTTACTAATACACTAACTACTTCTGTTAGGGCATGTTTGGTACCCCAATTACATGAAAATTTGAACTGAAAAATATATCAACTACAATCCCAAGGCATCGCATTGGAACTACCAGTCATATTCATAAGGTTTATGAGCCCTTAATCTTGTTTGTTTAACTTTTAGGATCTCTGGTATAGGTATACAACTGGTTGACCTGATACATAGACTTGTAATAATATTCTCAACTACAAATTTACTTGCGAATTTGCAGAGTCAGAAGATGATTTCTCTCAAATTTTTGGAACACCCCAAGATAGACTGTTTGGTGGACTTCTTGCCATTGGCTTTGATGGAAAATCTTGCTTAAGCAGATACCAATCTTCCTTATATCGCAAGACATCACCCTATAACCCTTCTCCTTATCTCATCTCCAAATTGCGAAGCTACGAGGACCTCCACAAACATTGTGGGCCCCACACTGAATTGTACAACAAGACCCTCGAACTACTTAAGACCGGTCAAAACATCAATCAAACTGATTGTAACTATGTTGTGTGGGTATCTTTTAGTGGTTTGGGAAACAGGATACTAACTCTGGCTTCAGCATTCCTTTATGCTATCCTCACAGACAGGGTCTTGCTTGTTGATAGGGGAAATGACATTTCTGACCTCTTCTGTGAGCCATTTCCAGAGAAATCATGGCTGCTGCCCTTGGACTTCCCCATTTTGAATCATTTCAGCAGTTTTGGTCAAGATTCTCCTCACTGTTACGGTAACATGGTGAAAAAGAGAATCATAGATTATTCGAAAAATTCAGTACCCCCGTTTTTATATCTCCATCTAGTTCATGATTATAGTGAGCATGATAAGATGTTCTTCTGTGATCAGGATCAAACTCTTCTAAGAAGGGTACCTTGGTTGATCATGAAAACGAATAATTACTTCATCCCATCTTTATTCTTGATCCCATCTTTTGAGCAAGAATTAAACCATTTGTTCCCTGAGAAAGAAACCGTTTTCCACCACTTGGGTCGGTATCTTTTCCACCCTTCAAATCAAGTGTGGGGACTGATCACTAGGTACTATGAAGCTTACTTGGCCGAGGCAGATGAGAGAATTGGCATCCAAATAAGAATTTTTACGTACCCATATCTTATGCATCAAATTTTAACATGTGCTTTAAAAGAAAAATTACTACCTGATATCAATACGCGACAATATGCTACAATCCCAAGTAAAATCAAGAAATCAAAAGCTGTTTTGGTGACATCTTTAAATTATGGATATTATGAGAATTTAACAAACATGTATTGGGACAAGGCTACCATCAATGGAGAGGTCATTTCGGTTCACCAACCGAGCCATGAAGAGTACCAGCAGAGTGACAAGAAGGTGCACAATTTTAAGGCGTGGGCAGAAATGTATCTCCTAAGTTTGACCGACGTGTTGGTAACAAGCGCCTGGTCAACGTTTGGCTATGTGGCACAGGGTCTTGGTGGTTTGAGGCCGTGGATTCTTTACAAGCCTGAGAATTGGACGGCTCCCGATCCGCCATGTCGTCCAGCCATGTCGATGGAGCCTTGTTTTCATGCTCCTCCCTTCTATGACTGCAAGGCCAAGAGAGGGATGGATACCGGTTCACTTGTACCTTACGTGACACATTGTGAGGATATGAGTTGGGGACTAAAGCTAGTTGACGGTCTTGGTGATTTGTAATGTAAATGGATCGTTATGATAAGTTAATCCTTGTTCGTTCCATTCAATTTTGAATTTGAGTTGATGTAGATATACATTTTTGGGGGAGGAAAGTAAGGTAGGTATTTGGAATGAAAGTTCACCAAAACTACATGCATTTTTCCAAACTACTACCGTTTTCTTCATTTTTTCTCTAACTGGCCACTTCATTCCTAATATGTTTTGCATGAAAAAAATCTGGATAGAAATGTGTGAGAAAATTTCTATAACATAATGAAATGTGTGAGGAACTTTACAAAAAAGAAAAGAAAAGAAAATTAAGTAGGCAAATAGACAGGGTCTACTTGGACCGACAACTTATTAAGTCTACTGTGGAGTACAATGACTATGTAAACTTATTACCGAGTTTAATCTCTTTTTCCCAATATTTCTATCAAGTTGTATCTCTAAATTGGTTGCTGATGATTGTTTAAGAGCATATATCTGCTCTGTTTGAATGCTGTGTTACAGTCCTTGTTTTCTTTATATCGATTTTCATGGGATGCTAATGATACTTAACTCTGTGTTATGTGTAGAATGGGAATATAGATGACAATGAGTTGATGAGAATTCAGAGATTAAGTATTTCTCATCATGAATTTCTTGTGTAGGGTTTAAGCAAAATTTTAATTGCTAGCAGCTAAATTTTAATTTTGGGAGGGTGTCTTAGTATGAAGTAAAAGCATAATTTGCATATCATATTTTTAGCCGTGTGCCAGTGGTTATCTAATGAACCAGAAATTAAATTTAGCAGAATTGAGCCTCACACACCTTAGCAGGTATAAACAAATTGAATTAACCTGGTATTTTTATGTTTCCATGCATATCAGGAAACTAAATCATTCTCAATAAATTAAGTTCCTTAACCTCAAATTGTCTTTCTAAACTCCTTTAGATTTCAACCACTTATGTACCATATTTAGCTGTTTATTTGGACTGGTTACTCAAAGAATCTGAAGTTCTATCAGAATCTACACAATACAGACTGTATAATCCACCTAACAAAATTTGGATAAATGCTTATTCAACTAGTGTTGCTCTGTCAATTTATGACTTTATTGTTTTGGCTAATGCTGGCTATTGTTGATGCTATTAATTACAAAAATTATACATTTAATCATTATAACCCAGAAACAAAAAAGGACAACTACTAGCATAGGTGGCTCATCAAACTAACTCATATAAGCTTTTAACAAGACAACTCGACCTCTTCACAAATAGCTCGATATGTTTATACCTACTTCTAGTTGGACACATTTAAAGTTTTACTAGTGCATTAACACATTTTAACCGTGTTCATGTAAATTGGGGATCGTGTGATGTAGGAGACATTTAAGGTATCGGTTAGACGTGGGTTTGGATTTACATATTACTTCATGTGCATAAAACTTAAAAATTTTATTGAACATATTTTATTGCAATTTACACTTAGGTCCCTCGTTGATAATTTTTAAACATTTAAGGACAATTTGTTATTAGGTCCACTTGTTATGCCACTAGCGTGGACTTCTACAAGATGAGAATTAGTGGACCTAAGTGTTTAAAATTTGTTTGTGAGGGCCCTAAGAGTACTTTCTCCTATATTTTATGGGTTTTTACGGTCTAACCCCTTGACTGGACATTTTGAACTTTTTAACCAGGTCAAACAAATTTTAAATGATTAGGTCCATTTAAATACCTTTTCTGACATTTCATTCATTTTGTTATCATTGACCTAATCAGCGATTGACATTTCCAATAACCTAGAATCTTCTCTTTCTTCCTTCCTATTCTGTGAAACAGGTTTGTTCTCTCTAATAACTTAGGATCTTATGATTTCTTTTCACTTATGTTCAATGAGCTTTGTTCTGTAAAAAAAAAGTTATAAATTTGTTCGAAGAAATCAATCATTTGCGCTTTGTTTAACCTAGATTTTCCTTTGCATTTATTCGATCATTTGTAAATTTATACCTGTTACGAAGATATGTTTTGCATGTCGATCAATTAAAATAGCTTGATGTATTTGTTTCCGTTTAATCAAATCATTGTAATTGTGTAAATCATGTGCTGAATTAACTCGAATATTGAATGAATGATTTGGTTGTGTGTTTTTATAATTTTATATGAATATATTTTGACTTTGTGTTTTGATTTCGTAACAGGTTGTGTATTTATATTTTATATGTTTTGAATGTGTGTACTTTATGTATATACAAGTTGTTCATGTATATACCTCAAATGATCATTGCAATAAATTACACGCAATTTGATATACAAGTTGTTCATGTATATACCTCAAATGATCATTGCAATAAATTACACGCAATTTGATATAAAGTACACGTGAATTCTGGACTTGATTAATTCTGATTTTTTCTTTTGACATTAATTTGAAATAATGTTAATGTGTATTTACTTTATTACTTTTGACTCATTGCATAATAGACTTGTCATGTGTTAGATGGGCATGTGTTTGTTGGTCCGCGCCAGGGGCATTGACCAATTTTGATGTTTTACAATAGTAAAGTACTTTGTATATACATAAGCAAAAAATTGCAGTAAAGTACACGCAATTTGATCTAAAGTACTCGTGCTTTTTTATTGATTAATTCTCATTTATTTTTTATATTAATTCTTCATAATGTTGATGCGTATTTACTTTGTTACTGTTGAGTCATGTTTAATAGAATAGTCATGTGTTTGTTGGTTCACGCCAACAACATTAATTAAACTTGAACTTTAACAAAACCATTTTTCTGTTTTAATATAATGCAGGTGATAATGGAAAGTTATCGGATTGCTAGGTGTTATTATTTGGGTAATATGGCTTGCATTGAAATTTTTTAGGACAGCTCATTAGAAATGAGTTATGTAGCAGGTTTATGGATTTGAACGCTGGATCTTTTTCATTGAAATACATCTTTGGTGATGAAAGTCGATTCATGTTGCTTTGTGATAAAGATGTTCGATGTATGTTGCGGTCTCAAGTGATTCTCAATGTTGATTTTATTTGGAGACATGTCTTTGATTTAGCATCTTTTACCACTACAACAATTCGCGAACGGGTTGAGTGCACGTATAGAATTTGTGAACAGGTTGACTGTAATTATACAAGTTGTGAGAGGGTTGAATACAGTGGTATAAGTAGAGAAAGGGTAGTATATCATCGTCCACTGCGATTGATATTAGTAGTGGAGTTGAAAATGATGTTTATACTGGAGGGGTGGAGCCTTGTACGTCAAAAGTTTATCTCTCCAATGATTGGAAGACATATATTAGTCATGAAGAGCAGTGTTTCAAAGGAGGTGTGGTTAAGTTTCTTTATAAGTTGCGAAAGTATGCTGTTGAGGTTGGTTTCAAGTATATATATTTGAAGAATGATAAAACTCGAGTGACAGCAGAGTGTTCTAAAAGGAATACTGAGAATTGCATGTGGCGAGTTCATGCTTCATTGTCAACAGTAAATGGTTACTTTTATATAAGAAGTCTGAACAATGAGCATACTTGTAGGGGTGTATATCGTAGTCAACTAAGCAAAATGATGGACTCCAAATTGGTTTCTACATTGCTTGCTGATAAGATAATGGATAAACCATTGCTGAGACCAATTGATATAGTTAGAGATATGAAGAAGAACTCCGATCTTGATATAGGTTATCATCATGCATGGCGTGTCAAAGAGATGGCTACTGCTGAGTTGCATGGTGATGAGAAAGTTTCGTATGCATTAATCAATGATTATAGGGAGCTTCTATTGCAGTATAATCCAGGATCACATTGCATTCTTGACGTCGAACCGGAGAGCAACTTATTCAAAAGAATTTTTGTAATGTTTGCAGGATCTTTTGATGGACTTCAGTACTGCAGGCCTGTTTTGTTTCTTGATGGTGCCTCTTTGAAGAGCAGGTACCGTGGAACGATTTTGTTGGCAACTGCAAGGAATGGAAACAACGGTAAATGTGCAGCATTGAAGTTTATTTGACAATATTATGCCTTTAATTTGGAATCCTTTGTATATTCTTTCGACAGAATATATAGTACACGCATGACATTCATAAGTACATGTGAATATATGCGTGTACTTTATCTATTATGCGTGTACTTTGAGGTTTGCTTTTGTTATTTTTATAGAATCTCAAAGTACACGCAATTGATAAAACAGTATACGCGAATTTATATTCCATGTCACGTGTACTTTATAATATCATGCATGTACTTTAGGATTCCTTATTTTTTAGGGTCAACATTGCAAAGTACATGCATTTCATTACTAAGTACATGTGACATCCTGTTTACACTTAATGTGTACATTGTAATGTTTTGCGTGTAATTTGTGTTCTTTCTTTGTTATTGTCAAATGACATATTAAATTAGACCCATATATATTAAAGTACAATCATAATATGTGTATAATTTACATTTGTGTAGCCTATCAATACAAATATATTTATTTTCTTGTATAGCCTACGTGTTTATTAGTCCGTGCCAATATCACCATTTTCAGAGTTCATAATAGAATCTGTTTGTACTGAAATATTTCATTATAATTTCAGGCTTTTATCCTCGTGCATATGAAGTTGTTGATTCAGAGACGAAGGATAATTGGATGTGGTTTCTCATTAATTTGCATGATGTAATAGCTCATCAAGATCGAAACATCACATTCATATCTGGTCGGAACTATAGACTTATTAAAGGTGGTTCTAAGGTTTTTCAATTACTGCACATTCCTAATGTATACATCATTTACAGGGAAATATAAAGAAGAAAATACGGGAGAATGCGAACTTCCGAAAGAAGCTCGTTAACGATTTCATACGTTGTGCATATGCTGTAACAATTGATGAATTTCAGAAGAACATTGATGCCCTGAAGAAGGAATGTGGAGTTGGTGTCACTGATTTTCTTCGTAATTTGCCTCCGTAGAATTGGTCTTGTGTATATTTCACCAGTAAGCGTTATGATGACATGGCATCAAGTGTTGCGGAATCATTCAACTATTGGATCCTAGAGGAAAGTTATTTATCGATAATTAATATGATGGACAAAATGATGATCAAGATTATGAATTTTAATGCAAACGAACATGCTGAATCTGAAACATAGTCAAAGGAGTTATGTCCTCATTTTGATAAATTACTGACTGAAAATTGGAATAAAGTTAGACATTGGAATATTAGTCGTTCAAGTACACATGCATTCGAAGTTCATTCAAATGTGCGGGCCACGGTTGACTTATAACAAAGAATTTTCTCTTGTAAGAGTTGGCAGCTACGATGCTTTCCATGTTCTCATGTTGTTTCTATCGTAAAGAAGATAGGTGGAAGTATTTATGATTATATTGAGGATTATTATAAGGTTTTTTTCTACAAGAAATCATACTCTTCACCTATAATTCCTCATCCTGATTTGATGTCCCTAAAGATTCCTTTACCTGAAAATCCAACAATCCTTCCTCCATTAACAAAGAGACCGACAGGGAGGCCAAGAAATAAGAGAATAAAATCTATTGGAGAGGTCATAATAAGAGAAGTAACTTGCTCTAGGTGTAGTAAAACGAGTCATTACAGGTCCACGTGTAAAGAACCAATTTGATTCCTCTTAATATTGTTCAATTTATTCATTGTAACAATAGTTTTAAATAAAATAAAAGAACATTCACATTTGAATATATTATTATAATTTTATTATTAAGTGTTCATTTCTGTATTATTTGTTTGGGAAATGAATCAACATAGAGGACACGCATGTTTTTATAAAGTACACGTATATTGTTATGGCAAAAATCTATTTCAATATGCGTGTACTTTATGTATTATACGTGTACTTTTATAAAGTACACGTATATAAATGCGTGTACTATAAAGTACACGCATTTATAAATAATTGATTTGGACATTACAATGTGCGTGTACTTTAGAATAACATTCGTGTACTCTATGTATTGTATAACTTATAATTTATATTTTTCACTTTTACTTTATGTATAATTCCATTTACATTGGATTAATTTATTCATTTTTGACATTATAATTTCTATTATTATTTTTTTAATGGTTTTGATTCTATTATATTATTTCAATATTTGATGAAGAATTCACTCACATTCTCAAATTACTATGTGTATTATGGTCCACGCCAGCGGCATTATTATCCGAGTATTTCAATATGCGTCTACTTTATGTATTATACGTGTGCTTTTATAAAGTACATGAATAATATATAAAGTATACGCATTTAAATAATAGTTTTGGACAATACAATGTATGTGTACTTTATAAAAACATTCGTGTACTTTATGTATTGTATAACATATAATTTCTTTCTTTCACTTTTACTTTATGTATTATTGCATTTACTTTAGATTTTTTTATTCAATTTTGACATTATAATTCTATTATTCATTTTCTGAATGGTTTTGCTTCAATTAAATTATTTTCAAATATTTAAGGAAGAAGTCACTCATATTTTGACAATCCTACGTGTATTATGGTTCGCACCAGCGGCATTATTATCGGAGTATTTTCAGAATATTCTTAATTTAGAAAATATACATGAACTAAATATTTAATACATGTATTTTAGTACAAAAATTTATTTAATGTACATTATAAAAAAGATTGTCCATATTTATTGTATTTCAGTATGAAAATGTATTTTATAAAAAAATTATTTCATGCATGTATTTTATATAAAATATATTAAAATCATTGTCAATGTGCGTGTACTTTAATAAATAGTGCGTGTACTTAATTAAAGTACACGCTTAAAACAAAAAGTACAAGCACATTGAAAAAATTTATAATGTAGCAAAATTATTTAGTTTAAGTTTTTAAGATTTATTTGTATACAATCCCATATATCTTTTTTACAAGTGTCATTCTTTGCAAAAAGATAGATGATAATGCTTGTAATTATCGGTAGTTTTCGGTGGTTATGGGATTATTACAAATGTTTAATCCTAACATAAATGTTTTTTTCATTTTTATATAATTGTCAGTATTATTATCATCAAAATTAAAAGGCATTATACAGTCTCATATAATTGTCACTTTCTTCAGAACTGCTCTTCTTGTTGTTCTTTCCTTTTCTTGCCCTCGTCTTCATCTCCATTCTATTAATCTAAAAACAAAATTTAAATTTCAAATTTATAATGATAATTTACATGTACAAAAAAAAATAGAAACCAAACATGACATAATTATCCCCATTCTATTATATTATTTTTCAATTTTTAGTGTACAAGTCAGTGATATTCTCACATTCTTACGTGTATTATGGTTCGCGCCAGCGGCATTAAACATGACATAAAAATTAATTCATTCATTGCAACAGTAGTTTTAAAACAAATCAATGAACATTCTCGTTTGAATAAATTATTGTGATTTACTTTAAATTTATTTTATTCAATTTTGATATTGTAATTTCTATTATTAATATTTTTTAAATGTTTTGCTTCTATTATATTATTTTTCAATATTTAATGAACAAGTCGCTCATATTTTCACATTTCTACGTGTATTATTGTCCGCATGTATAGAACCCATATTATTATGCTTAAAATTGGTCATTGCGGGTCTACATGTAAAGAACCCATTCAATTGTTTTGAATAAAATAAATATAATTTTGTTGTTTAGTTTTAATATCGTGTTTTAATTTATTTTTCTATGGCAGTTCAACTAAGTACACGTATTATTTAGCAGTGCATGTGATTTCACGTGTACTGTATTAAATTTGCATGTACTTTACACTTTACACTCTTAAGTATGATTGTTGAATAATTGCTTTTAGCATACCCATTTTTTTACCATAAATGATGTAATATTAATGTTTACTGGTTAGTTCTTTTTTTTTGTGTGTGTGTGCGTAGCAGTTCAGCAAAGTACATGCATTTTAACTAAAATACACGTGATCATTTTTCCTAATATTCACGTGTACTTTACTAAATTTGCATATACTTTATATTTTTATACTATGTATGAGTCATGATTCGAGACAGACCTATATTATGTAGGTTTTAGTGTATGATATAAGTCGCGATATATGCATAAAAGAAATAAAATGTTTATTAAAAGAAAAAAATAAAGTATAATTTTTGACATAACAAAAGCTGGAAAAAATAAAGAAGACTTCTAGTTGGGAAAGTTGTTAAACGCATCTATGGTATCAGGAAGAGAGTCAATTAAATTCGAGGATTCTCGAATTTCTTCTTTGATGATAGCTTCAAGGCCATCATGGTGAGCCTTCTTATCCTCAAGTGACTAATTTTCAATGGAACCTCTTGTGCATAGAAAGACATGAGGTCTTCATGTATTTGAGGAGGGTTCTCATCCACTTCAAATAAATATATGGAATTGGGTGGAAGTTCAGAGTAGCCTTCCCTCACATATGTTTGAAACTGCTTAAAGGCAGTTTCATATAAGGAAAGATTTTCCTCAATTTTTTTTTTTTGTTTCTTTCATCATTCTCAAGAGTAGCTCACAACTTTTCTGCTAGGATACTCATTATGTAATCTTTATCCTAGATGTAATGGTTAAGAAAGGAACAAATATTACTCTTTTATAGGCAAAGTTAAAGCTATTTATTTATTTGACCACAAGTAGTTGGGATAGTGAATAGTTGTTAATAAATTATTTTTGGTTATTGTGTCTTGCTGAATAAATATATATAGTAGTTTTCAATTAAAAATAAAATTATTACATTAAATGGTGCATGTACATTGTTTATATTGTGTGTACTTTGTAAATAAATCGTTTACTTTTTATTGAAGTGTGTGTACATTGTTTAATTACCTTTAATTTGAAGAGTTCATGCATGTACTTAGAAAATATCACATGCGTGTACTTTGTTTGTTTCATAACACTTACGTGCATTGTTTGTGTAGTTATCATTGTGTATACCTTACGTGAATTGTGATCCGCGCCAGAGGAAATAAACCATTTTGGTGTAATAAATATTGTAAACAATTACCAATATAACACAAAATAAATTACAAATATGGTATGTATTTGAATCAATTTATAAAAGTGTTTTCTCCTTTTGGGGGAAGAAATATTTTGAAAAAAGGATTTCACTTAGTATATATGCTTTGTGTTTTAACAAGTCGTGAAAGGATTTTTGCATTTCCTTGTTTCTGCTAATTTGTTCAATGTAGTAGATGCAGAACACCCTGTAGTCAACTGTGAAATTAAAATAAAATAAATATACAAATTAATATTATGTGAATTAATTTTTTTGCAAATATACAAATTAGTTCTTTTTAGAAATGAAGTTTTTGCTTACCCAATATATTGCTTAGGGCATTCATAATCTCTTATTAGGTCAAATTTGAGATCACTTTCCAGCAAAAAATTTATTGTCATTTTTTCTTGCTCTGTCAATGGATCATCATTCATTGTAAACTCATTTGGTGTACCTTCATCAAATCGTCTCTGAGTTTTGAAACCATTGTTTTTCATTGTTACTGCTTCATTCTTCAATAGGTACGGTATTTTTTGGAAGACAAAAAACTATTAAGAGGATAAATTGTGAGTGTATACAAATAAAAAAGTATATATAGATTAAAGAGTGAAAAGTACACGCATAATAATAAAGTACACGTGCTTTGTATTTGTTCATTTCACGTGTATTTTAAAATATAATGCGTGTACTTTGATTGAAGAGTGAAAAGTATACGCATAATATTAAAGTACACGTGCTTTATATTTGTCCATTTCACATGTATTTTAAAATATAATGCGTGTACTTTGATAATCTGGGTGAATATGTGCAACTAATGCAAAGTACACGCATTATATGGTAAAGTACACGTGAATCATATAAGTATAGGTAACATTACTAATTAAGTTTAGGCTCTAACCATTTTTTTCGCATCATCGAAGTATGTTGTGTTTCTTTCCTTGTCGTCCAGTCTAAGGAAATCCATATGGATGACTTTCTTTTCTTCTTTGTATATCGAAAGTAATGTGAAATGTCCTATGTTATGTCTTAGTACAATGAACGAATTATTACAAGTGCCTAAGTATTCAAATAAATCTCTATATAACTCCCCTTTCTTATTGACTTTATTTTTGCTACAAGCTTCTATCTGAAAAAAATTATAGACATTGTGTTAATAAAAAAACTGTGAAATTTTGTTTCACAGAGCTTTCGGTTTAATTTTACTTACCCAATAATAATCAGAAAAAGTGTGTGAGTGGGAGAGCCCTTCCTTTGACAATTTTAACCTCAATACTTCAGTAAAGGTAATTATTATCTGTTTCACACAATATAAAATGGTGAGGAAATAATAATGTTGAAATTTAATCAATGTCTAATATTTGGGCTACATACTTGGCTTGATATTTATTGATTCTTGAGGACTTCAATAAAATTATCCCATGGGACATACGAAACTAACCCTTTGAAAATAAATTCCCTGCATTTTATATAAGCAATAATAATTGTATAATAAGAATAACCTTATTCTTTCGCACCAAAAAAAAATATAAATTAGTGAAGTGGCAAATCATAAAACAATACACTTTACCCTGGCTCAGCATTTTGAATAAACTCTTCAATGTTATTCTTCGCAGCTTCATCGAGATATTTGTATGCATTGACTGCTTCAAGCTTGAAGTGAGTTTCTTTATTTTGTTGAGTTATTGTTAGCTTGCTTGTTCCCAACTTTGTCCCCTTCGATTTTTTAATTGGGTTATACTTCTCGGTTTCTTTGTCATCTCTTCTTTTCTTCTGTAATCTAGTAACATACCCTTTTATTTTGGGTATTTCGGGGGTGACCTGTAATGTCGTTTCTTCTCCGTTTTTCAATTGGATTCTCTTGTACATCGAGAGTCGTTCAATCTTCAAGCTCGAAATTTCGTCCACGAGTTGTTTATTATTGTTTTCCTGATATATTTAAATAAGTAATGTAAGATTGTACGCATTTTTTTATAACAATGATTTAAGTTTTGCGTGTGTTTTGATAAAATGCATGTTTTTCATCAAAATTTGTGTGTATTTTATAAAGTACACGCGTGTATTTAATAAAATACCCACGTGTACTTTATAAAGACTGCTTGTACTTTATAGACACATTCAGTTTTTTTCACTTCTGATTCTTCAAGCATTTTCTTCAACTCTGAAATTTCATCATTAAGGGATTTATTATTGCTTTCCTGATATATAAAAAGAATGTTAGATTATAAGCAATAATTGTTAAATATAATGTCAAAGAAAAATGCGTGTACTTTAGGAAAAATGCGTGTACTTTAGGAAAAAAATCATTTTTGTACTAGTAGGGTGTGAATATACAACATAAATGCGTGTACTTTATATCAAATGCGTGTACTCTGCATTCTTTCCAAAGAATACCTAAGTACACGTGAAATTTTTTAAAATACACTTCAATTTAAAAATAATTCCACATGTACTTTGGGGTAATATGCGTGTACTTTATAAAGTACGAGTGTACTTTATAAAATAACTGATTGTACTCTATATAATAATGATGTTTTCCATTTGAAAATTAATCAAAACTACCTGTTGAGTTCTTTTCAATTCTGACTCCTCAAGATGCTGCCTTAATGTCCCCATTTCTATGTCACCGTCTCTTAATTTTTTGCAATATATCATCATACTTTTTTTTAGATTTTCATTACTCTGAGACAAAAATGTATTTTTTTCTCCAAAATTCTTGATGATTCAGCTTGTTTTTTCGATGATTCATCTAATTCTTTAATTCTATCTGAGTCATTCATTGTGACTTTATCAAGCTTTTCTTTCAAAGAATTGTTTAACTCAACAAGTTGGGCGTTTTCCACCTCCAACTTATTTAGTAACTCTTTTTCTTTCAAAAGTTGGGAATTTTTCACCCTCAACTTCTTGATTTCCTCTTGTGTTTCCAAAAGTGCACCATTATCTACCTGCAACTGTACATTCATAGTACTAAGGTTGGCACTCTCCACCTCCAAAGAGGTCACCTTCTTTAGTGCACAATCAAGGTCTTTTGTTGCTTTAAATAGTTAGTTATTTTTTTTCCAACAATTCCCTTTTCAGAGTAGCAATTTGTTCACCCAAATTCAACTTCTCAACCTTTTTAGCATCTGTTGGTTCAAAATTCCTACTATCCTTTGGTTGATCATTTCTTTCTTTTTCAAAGGACTCACAATGTTTTTAAGTAGAATATTCCAACTTAATGAAAGCTCATTCTCATTAAATTCTTCAATAACTTTTTTTGAAGATGAATCAGCATGCATAGGACTTCCTTTATAAATGTTCCAAGAGTAACTGGGCCCTTCAAACCGAGCTTCAATTTCCACAGAACTGTCCTTACTAGTTGTTTTATTTGTAGTCTCCTTCAATTGCTGAAGCGATATCATTCACCGTAAACCAATCTTTCAAAGATGACAAATTCCACTTAAGAAATTTTGGTGTCTTCTCTTTCTTATTTTCAACAGGAGGAATTGTATCAAACTTCTCACAAACCCAATATCGTGATCATGCAAAAAATGAAATGATATTAATAAGTGTACTTTGTAAATATAACAAGTGTACTTGAATGTACATGTGATATTTATATACAAAGTACATGTATACTTTGTTAATATCAAGTGTACTTTATAAATATCACGGCTACTTTTAAAATACACGTGATATTTATAAAGCACACGCTTGAATTGGTTTAAATATCAGTGGTACTTTGAAAGTACAAGTGATATTACAACCATGCTAACAGTAATACTACTAAGGTTAATTTGTATTTTATAAATATCACGTGTTCTTTATTAAAATCACGTATACTATAAAAGTACACGTGATATTTAGAAAGTACATACGTGAATTAGTGTGAATATTTATAAATATCATGATGTTATTTTGCTCACCAATAGGGAAATGACAGATCTAGTTGTTATGCTAGGTTTTGAACTTGTTGTTTTGTCAAGTGAATTTATGAGAAACTCGTGCACAGCAGATGCCCAATCATAACTATTCATTTCATCAATAATGTTGATGTATTTTGTCAAAAATTCTCCCAGTGTGAAGTTTGAGTTGGAGAAAAATAACATTGTCAAGAAATGGATACATATAAGTTTTACAAGATTGACAATGCCCTCATTTGTGTCCAATTCGACTGACTTCTTCAAACCCTTCAATATTTCTGACTTTCCTATTTTACGAGTGAAATATCGGGCAACTAATTCAGGTTTTTGAGACAAAGTCAATTTTTTTTTCAGTCCTATTGATTTTTGCCCCTCTACCATTGGTATGCCAAATATTTCACTTATATTTGTCGGCCTTATTTCAATCCTACTCTTCATATGAAAACTTCTGGTTATTGTACAACTTGATAATGGATAAAATATTTTTTTCAGTCTTCTTGTAGTCTGCTTCTACTACTTCCCCTCTATAGTAGGCATTGAAAAGCTCCCAGAATGGAGTCTTCTTAAGCAGTTCAATATGGTTGTCGTTTATTTTCTCTTTAATATCACGATAATTATGAAAAAAACTAACAACATTTGATTTATATTGGTCATTCTTTTTAGAAGCATATGTAGATTCCAAAGCAACACTAGAACTAGAATTAGTTAAATAACTATCTTCAGAATTGTTCTTTTTGTTGTGCTTTCTTTTTATTGCCTTCATCTTCATCCCCTATCTAAACAAAATTTAAATTACTACCTATAATGATAATTTACATGTACAAAAAATAAAATACATGCGAATTAGAATAAAACATAGACAAAAATAATAAAATACAAGCGTATTTAACAAAAATACATGCAATATTCTCGTAAACAATTCATACAAATCTCAACAAAATACATGCGAAAGGCGGTAATATATATCATCTGTTTCCTGGTAATACCTAATAGTTGTTGTTCGATAAGTCAAAACCAAGATTCTCTCTTCCTAACATATTCAAAAAAGAAGTGATACAGTAGCTCCATGCTAAAAACGCCAACGTTTTCAAAACCTCTTATGCAATACTGCTCAATTCGTTTAACTAAATCCTTCGCTTTCAATTCAGTTACTTGAAGTTGTTGCACATAAAAAGTGCACTTGATGTCTTCATACAAGTAACCTTTTATCTCTATCATTCATGCGAAGGAGAAAACGAATTTCGTCATCATTAGTACTATTATTTGTTAGTGTGAAAGGTTTTGTATTGTTAAGATCTTCAAAGGTGCATGCAGCAATTTTGTAGTTGAACATGGTTAATCGTATGATTCCTAAACAATAATACAATAAAACATAAAAGTACACTCATAATACATAATAGTACACGCATATTGGATTGAACAAATTCAATTTCAATGTGCGTGTACTTTGTGAATTTTGCGTTTACTTTCGAAAAAGTACACGCAAAAATGCCAAAGTACACGCAAAAATCATAAAGTACACGCAAAAATACAGGGATTTAAAATAAGGAACCTAATATCATAAAATACAACCCAAAATAAATGCCGTTGGCGCGGACCACAATTAATATAGGAGATATACAAATGCATCATGGCATATTTTATTTAGAATCTGTACAACTTTTGATATAAAATACATATACATTGTTGTGTACAAAAATCTAAATAACCTAAAGTAACCATCACATTCTCTATTATCTTTGGCCCCACATGTAAGACATTGAGAAGTTCTATTAGGCAATCCCAAAGTCGAATCTGTCATTCACTGCGCGCTCCAATTACTTTTACAGTTAGAAGGATAAATATCTTTCATACTTACATCGCAATACTTGCAGTTCCTTGACTGACGGTGTTTGGTTGTTGAATCAACGCTCTTTATCTTAATAACCCGTATAGATTTACATCATGGTATATTTTATTTAAAATCTATGCAACTATTGATGTAAAATATGTATACATTACTATGTACGGAAATCTAATTAACCCAAAGTAACCTTCACATTCTCTAATATCTTTGGCCCCATATGTAAGACACTAAGAATTTTTATTAGGGAATCCCAATGTTGGATCTGTCACTTCACTACACGCTCTAATTACTTTTACAGATAGTTTCTTTGCCCCACGTGTAATTCGTTTTGCTAAATCATTCGCTTTCGATTCAGTTACTAGAAGCTTTTGCACATCAAAAGTGCACTTAATGTCTTCATAGTAGTAGAAAAAAAATCAAATAATCTATTCGCTCTATCATTGATGCGAAGGAGAAAAGAAAATTTTGTCATCATTAGTAGTATAGGATATCAATGTGAAAGGTTTTGTATTGTTAAGATCTTTAAAGGTGCTAGCAGCAATTTTGTAGTTGAACATGCTTGATGGTATGATTCCTAAACAACAACGCAACAGTAATACTTCTTACAAACTAATGGAATATCATTCAAATGCCGTTGGCGTGGACCAAAATAACATTGGATTGATCAAATATAGATATGGAATATACTGTATAGAGTACACGTATAAAACATAAAAGTACATGCATATTGGACTGAGAAATTAAATATCAATGTGCGTGTACTCTGTGGATTTTGCGTGTAATTTTTGAAAGTACATGCAAAATTCACAAAGTACACGCAATAAAATAGGGCTTTTACATTTACATATTCCAATCATTTATAATAAAACAATAATACTTCTTACAAACTCATGGAATATCATTCAAATGCCGCTGGAGCGGACCAAAATAACATAGGATTGATCAAATATGGATATAAAATATATATTGTATAGAGTATACGTATAAAACATAAAAGTACACGCATATTGTACTGATAAATTCAATTTCAATGTGCGTGTACTCTATGGATTTTGTGTGTACATTTTGAAAGTGCATGCAAAATACACAGAGTACACGAATAAAATAGGGCATGTACATGTACATATTCCAATCATGTATATATACCTAGTCCTCGATAAATAATGTATACATGAGGAACTGTACAATGATGAAATACATATATATAACATGCAAAAAGTGTGTTTTGCATTTAAAATCTGGGTAACAAATGTATTTTTTCATATCATGAAGAAGAAGAATGTGATTTCATCAGTCCATGTGTAATGTCTACAAATATATACATATCAGAACACAAAATACATAAGGACAAACATGTGATATCAGAAATAAAACGCTAAGAACACAACATATACATAGTGTATGGTATAATCTTAAGTACAAAACTTAAGAACATATATATGAATGTATCCATACTTGTTAGTGGTGTTTGGAAGAATTTGATTGAGAAAGTGAAATGCTCGGTAGAACTTCAACGACTAGGGTTTGATCCCTTTAATTTATGTGAAGTGCGTTTGTATTGGAATTCAGGGGTATTTATATGTTGTTATTGACCAAATTTTGATTGAGAATGAGAATCGTTTTGATGTTTTGATCGAAAAGACAACACGGTTAGGGTTTTGATCGAAGATTGTTTTTGGCGCTTCGATTTCTGAAAAGTGCGTTTTTGTTTTGATTTCGGGGTATTTATATGCTGGACCTAATCGTTTAAAATTTGTTGGGCCCATTTTTTTTCCAAAATTATTAGTCCAAGGACCGGACCGTAAAAGTTCCTATATTTTAATAGGGAAAGTAATTTTTTTGGGAACATATCAAGTTAATATATAAGAATATTGACTTATACTTCCATGGGATGAAATTATTCAAAATCATTGGTATTTATGTTAAAATATTTAGGTTTTTTTTACTAAACCCCCTGTGATAATGTCGTATTTTAACATAACCCCCCAAATAATAATAAATTTGACATAACCCCACAAAAATGGAGCGCCGGTACTATCTGTTAAAAAACCTCATTAATGTGTAATTTGACTTAATCTCTGAATGATTTCATATCGCGTTAGGTAAAAAAAAGATTTTCATGTCATGTGTTACAACCCCGCCCGCCCAAGAAAAGACACGCAGTGTGCTACTACGATAAAACTAAACTAAATCCATCAATAATGAGTATAGAGCATCTAATTTCATAATTACAATATAACAAATCCATAATTCTTCTATTTTCACAATAATGATTACAATAAAGTATCTCAAATATAACATTTCCCAACTAAAAATTACACCATTAATTTAAATATCAAAATGTATCTTCCAATCCATGCTTTATAATAATTCTCCAAATAGTCCATAGAGTCCCAATCCACGCTAACCTGCCAACTAAAAGAAAATACAGGGAAGTACACAATATGAAAGGAATAGATGCTCAAAAATAATTAGCAGGGTGAATAAATCGCAACAATATGAATCCGCATATACAAATCAAATGCAACACTCGAGCATTGTATCAATATTAATGTAACACCCCGCCTAATTAAATACCGGGTGACCAGTCCCATACCAAATTAAAACAGAATATACAGTTGGCTCATTCTTAGCATCACTGTCGAAAACATTAACTAATCACCCAATACCCAATTAAGCAGGTGTTAAAAACTTTCCAAATTTTAATTTCAACAAAATCCATTTTTAGTTTACGAATAACACAACACATATTATTCTACAACACTAATAATCAAACAGCTAATACAAAAGAATTTAAATGCAATTGGAATAAACATTCCCAAATAATTAACCAATACAGTAATCCCAACAATAATAAATGTATTAAAATGACACGAGTACAAGAGTATTTGGCTCAGATAGAAAAGAGACAATTGAGTTCCTTCGGACGACATGCCTTAACTAAAAGAATACTGTGAATCAAATGAAGGTAGGCGTCTAAGCAATACTCCATAGCTCCAAAGCTCGTCAAAATCCTCTAAGGTTGGCGTCCCTACTGCTGGACACCTGATAGAGAAGGTACAATAGAAAAGAAAATATGCAAGGAAACGGGTCAGAGCCCGATGTGAAAATAATTTTGAAAACAACAAGTATTTAACAAGTGCAATAAAGCATTTATTATGTACATGTTAGTATCCAACTCTCACTTGCTATTCTCACCTCTCATCTAGAGTGCACACTTAACGTTTCCTATTAACCTCCTAATTAATGGCTCCTCTTCACTAGTCTCCATAATATGATTCCGTCCCATATCATAACCCCGTATGTCCCATACCATACGTAATATAATCATTCATATACGTTTCTCTTCATATGAATCATTTCTCATTAATATGAATTTAGATTTTCAAATCTATAAGAATAAGCATTCATTAACTTAGTTTAATTCTTTTTCTTAATTCACCGTTATCTACAATATATATATATATATATATATATAATACTGCACCCCGAGTCACAGCTGCGGTGCATGCATTACTCTGCTATCATATCCCAATATCGATGGTCGCCGAATAGGGGACTAAAGGTTCGGTAAGGATTCCTCGAACCACAAACAACAACACATAAATTGGAGGCGAACATAGTTCTCATACCCATGGGCCACGCACAGACCTACGTTCCCATAGTCAGCGGACTTATCAACTCCCCGATGAGTCTTTCATAGACCTATGTTCTCGAGCGACAAATAAAAAATCCCATGGATTCATCAGGATATGACTGCCCTCACGCGCAAACCTCCCGTCGATAGCAAGTAAGCTAGGTATGTCATACACATAAATCATCAATCAATCAAATAGGCATTATCATACCTATAATATAATATCAACAAGGTAGTCACATTACCCTAAGATAGTTCCCATACGTAGCATTATATCTCTTTAAATCCTACGTATTATAGTATTATGCCTTTACTTCTTTAATTTAGTTATCCCCGAGCCTCACTCATTACTCAAGGTTCAAATAGATTTTTCCTCAATATATTTCTTCAGTAAGAAATCACTAATATCCTACTGGTCCATATCATCTTATCTCCCGAATTACCACGGATTGAACTCCCCTTTAATTAGAGTTATAACCGACAGTTTCTAATCTCTTATAAACACATCTTCTATCAACTAGGATTGAATACCATCATCACATGGCTCATAGTCTATAGTGTTTCATTCACACTATATGACTTATCAACAAAACCAACATCCTCGCATCCTATAACATCTCTGCACTCCCGATGTCATTCAGGTTCATGCGCGGAGCGTCTCGCAAAGCGAAATCCAAACAAGGAATCCCTCCAATACACTACTACTTAACTTTGCCAGTCGTGGAGGTCCGTCAACTTCAAATACGCAACCGGGATAACCTCATCCCCTCTTTCAACCAAATGTGGTCTGAACTCCCATCTCTATTCAGGAGCCATACCACTAAGCGCTTGTACTACACTCAGTCCTTACGAAATCAATAATGAGCTTAAACTCAGTCCTTGATGTTCAAATTGTAACCCTAAGGCTACCCAGGTGTTATATTCAATCTTCCATACTGGACCTATCCTTAATCCTCATGCATACCAATTAGAATTCAACGCATGAATCTAGCAACCGAAATTTCTTCCAATTTAATTTCATAATTCTAATCAATTAAATCCCAATCAAATCAATTCGATTCTTAACTAGGGCTTACTGATCCTCCCTAAGTACCATAATATCCAATTAATAATCACCAAAGACTTACAAAAGGTTCGGGGATAAGAACAAGCATTAAAAAGAAACAACTTCAAAGATTCTGGGGAGGTCGATCGATCGAAGGCAGGGGGTCGATCGATCGATCGCCCAGATAACAATCCAGTTTTCTGCATTTCTTCTACTACGGGTTTCATCACTTTTGATCATTCAAACCTTCATATCAACTACCCAAATTCCTTATAAACCTCACTACATGATATAGCAACATATGTGAATGATTTCTAATGCTCTAAACATCCTAGAATCATCAAGAGTTTGAATTAAAAGCATATACTTATCCTCCTTTTTTTTCCAGAAAATTATAAACATGATATCTTCAAGAACACAACAATGATTTTCAGAATTTCTTCCACAGATTGATGAATATTTCGTGGATTACTAACTACCTATTACATGAGTTTGATTCCTATATATTTTCAGATTCCAGAAATCCATTAACAACTCTATCTTTTCATCTTCCAAACATGTAAAAATCATCTCTTTTTACAACTATTCTAACATGGGGAATATACAAACTTAGATTGCAAATATCAAACACTTGCCTCTAATGAAGATCTGATCCTTTGGGGTTGTATATCACAAGTGATTCTCCCCTTTCCCCGGCCACTTCCGGTGGTGGTTGGTGGTGGTGACCTTTGGTCTTTAGTTCTCCTCCTTTCCAAGCAAGCTTCTCTCTTCCCAAGCAACCTTTCACTCTCTCTAAGAAGATGACCTTTCAATTTTGTGTAGAAGAGATGAATGAACCCACGTTCAACTAATCTCCAAATACTTATAATAAGACAATCTCCGAAATCACTATTCATCCCCCTTGTAAAAATAACCAAAATGCCCTTTTTGGTTGTCTTTTCATTTTCAAATGACCCGAGACTCAAAATTAACATCCAAATAGACTTTTCTGACTATTTCAACCCTTCCGGATGCAACGACGCAGTCGAAATGACTATAAGGTCGATATAAAAATAAGTTTTTTTTATTTAATCTCATAATTTAGTCCCGACACGTCCCATACCGCGTCCGACTAAAAATTCAAATTACTGAATTAATAACTCACAGCAATATCAATATCATCACATTCATATATTTCCTAAATATCTTTAAGTAATATACAGAATCATTCATTTTAATATCCACTATTCGGATAAAACCCAAATGAATTAATTTATAATAAAATCCAATTAATCCATTAATTTAAAATATAACCCATTTTAAAATCATTAAAATCACGGGGTATTACAATTAATTTCTTAATAACACATTAATGAGTCACCAGGCCTCACCTCACTGCGCCTATGCATTATCAAGCATATTCGAATTTTGAACTTTTGGCGGGTGCCCATTCTCCGTGCCATATTAAAATCTCATGACACGATGCTCAAATCATAATATAATATATCACAATGAATCAAAATTTAGATTTCAAAAATTATTTCAGATTTCAAAGAATATCACAATTCAATATGAGTACAATCGACACAGAAATCAAAACGGAATACTCTCGAGAGAATTTAGGAGCATATTGTGTAAGTCTCATACCTCAAAATCATCACATGAATCATTATATAATTTCAGTCTCAAAATCTGATCGTACCATCACGTTCCTCTCGCGAAAATAATCAAATCTCGTTATAGCCCAAACTCGAGAAAATACCAAATAAGCCTTCTAATCTAAGGTTGAAATTTTGAACAAGTTTGGGGCTATGGTTTGTAGATGAAAAGGAGTAATTTTGGAGAGGTCTTCTGGTTGAAAAGTTTGAGAAAAAGTGATTTGATTAGTCCATCCACAAATTAGTGGTGATATATAAAGGATTAAGAGTTTGATTAAGAAAAGAGTTTTAATCAGATATAAACACTAAAAAATCATTTTGGACGATCAAACGGTTGAAATTGGATCAAATTTGGGGACGTAGCAGATGAAGATGAGATAAAGTTGTACAAAAAATTTTAGCTCGATTAGACAGTCCAATATTTTTAAATTATTTTTCTTTTCTATAGAGTTTTGTGTTTTGAGGACTCTTCTATATAATAAAAATTCAATTAAAACTCCATTTTAATTCCGATTCCAATTCCATTTGAAAATTTATTTGTTAAATATTAAAAACTAACATTTTAAATTATAAAATTTATAAAATCCAAAATTTTATTTTTCTCCGATTTCCAAAATTAATTTAAAAAGTCTCATTTAAAAAATTCGGGTTGTTACATCATGCCGCGCTTTAATTGTGTTGTGTTATTGTTAAGTAAAAAAAATATTTCGTGTCAGTTTAATTGGGCCATGTCGTGTTTTAAATGGGTCATATTCGGGTTAGGTAAATGATTGATTTCATGTTGTTTCGAGTTTTAATTGGGTTGTGTTTGGGTCAAGTAAAAAAAAGATTTCGTATTGTGTTGTGTTTAATTGGACCGTTCATGCAGTTTACATTTTAATTGGGACTTATTCGTGTTAAATTATTGATTCAAGCATGGCTGAAAATCTAGGCCCTCCTCATTAACCCTTAATTCAGTGCACAGGGACTTCAATCTTATTAGTTAGTGAGATTGCCAAAGCCTTCGATAAATTTTCTCTTTCTTTCAAAGCCCTAAATCAAATCTAAGAAACACTTTTGATTTCAAACCATATTTTGAAACCCAAAATCCAAAAGAAAATTGAAACCAAAATCTAAGTCCAAAAATTGATTCTAAACCATATATATTTGTGTGTGTGTGTGTGTGTGTGTGTGTGCATGTATATATATATATATATATATATATATAGAGAGAGAGAGAGAGAGAGAGAGGGAGAGTTGTAGGGATTACGATGTTTTTCTTTCTTCTTTTAATTATGTTTTACTTTTTATTCCTTTTCCTATTTTACCCTTTTCTGATTTTTTTAGTTATTTAAATTTCTAAAAAAAATTCATAGGTCATTTGCCTTACACATGACCGTTAAATATAACAGACCCTTATAAAAAAATGGCACCAAACTCAAAGTCAATTAGTAAAATGTACCAAAATCAAAACGGGATAAATATGGACGTCTTTAAGTGAAAAAATGATGTATTGATATAGCTACAGTTTTTTTTTCTTACAAGTAATTTTTTTAGAGCTAATTTAATATTACTTTATAAATTGAATCTATTATATTAAAAATTGTAACGGGTGAAACCAAACTAAATGGGCATTGTTATTGAACAACTTAATAGAAAATGGTTAGTGGCCCCTGCTTCTCAAGAATAAAAGAACCCATTGGAGATCTTTCACACTCATAATCAATTAATCTGCATTCTTTTAAGTTCAATGTAACTGTTAATTGTTCAAAAAAATGTTACCTTTAGGTTAATACCTTTCAATCGACAATTGATCTTGATCTCTTAAGATCTTTCCAACTATAAATATTAGCAAACACCTTGAGAATGCGCACTGTGAACTTAATGGATTGATTTATATAATGAAATGTCCCAAACACGAAAATCTAATTTTATCAAATTTTAATCTTTGATTAAATTAGATTTTCATATGATAATCGTTCCAATCACAGAAAATAAACTACACATGCAATCAACACACTGAATGATGAAAAATTCTTTTACAGGACAAAACCTATATTCAACACTTTAGAATTTTTTATAGACAATCAACTTACAGACTACTTAAGTTTAACTCGCATAGTCTTCAAAACCTTCTAAAAAAATGACTTAGTCCAGAGTCGTCCACGTGTAGAGGTCTACCCTCGGTATCCACTAATCAACCTTGTTCCTTCGAGAGTGATCCCTCAAGTCACAAGTTCAGTCATAGAGAATCTTCTCTACAAGGTGTATCCAAGATATAGAAACTTTAAAGGATTTCAAAAGGATTCACAAAATATTTGGGAATGTAAAGTTTGTGAAGCAAAAAGTGTTTAGAAACACAAAAGATGAAAAACTTTTATAAAGCTATGCAGTTTTCGTTCTTTCAAAAGTCCCATGGAAAAAGGGTTCAAAATATGTATTTATAGACTTGACATAATTTTTTAGGTAACGACTCATTCGGACGAAAATGGAAGTCATTCGAAGGAGAATAACATCTCGTTTGAATGAAAATCTTAGTTTGTTCGAATGAGACTGGAATCTCGTTTAAACCAACTTCTAACGATCTTCTAACGAAGTAAGATCTTCTATGCAGAGAATTCTCGTTTGAAGTTCGTTTGATGCTCTGATCGAATGAGAAGTCAAAGCCGTTTTAACGAGTCAAGAACTCGTTCGAACGAGATAAAACAGAAAAGTTTTTTAATTTTAAATCCTTTAAAAATGCAACATCGGGTTTTATAAAAACGCATCTGAATACAATTATGAACCCCTAAAAGTTTTATGCCTTCATGAGATGTAGAGGGGTCTTGAACTTAGAGATGTTGGAGTTCGGTTCGACGTGTTAGTGCATGACAGTTTGAAACGGAATATGCCAAATATGTCAAAGTACAAATAAACATAAATAAAAATCCTAAACTAAAATATTTGTGCTTACAAATTTCCCCCTTTTGCTATTCCAGTACAAAACTAATTGAAACCCAAATTACAATAATTACACCTCTATGACAAAAACATCTTAATCCCTCCCAAACCCTAAAAATGGAACGGCATAGTGATACTTTTTCTTCAATCTCATCTTGTTCTTCCCTTGGGCAACTTTATCTTCATTCAGTGTAATATGTTCTTCCTTAGATACTTACACACATGACGCAAAGAAAATACCCTTGATGCATAGAGTTTGAATTAGAAAATAAAAATAAAACTCATATGACGTTTCTCCCCCATAAATAAAACTCATCATCAAATATCCCCCTAATTTGTTCTTGCCCATGAAGAATAAAGCATCACAAATAAAAAGGAAGATATCATCACAGAGATATAAAAATAACGCACATGTAATGATAATCTCAAAGGCAAATCTCAACCAACTATTTTTGAAAATTTTCAATTTTGTCTCGAGTATAAATGTTACAAATACCACACACCACATGGAAACTCAAGTACAAATAATCTTAATGAATAAGTACGTGATAAATATGGACTAAATGTAAACAGTAAAGACTCAAAACACCATACCATATATAATATATGCAAAATATACTGAAGAAAATCTTACATATATATATAAGTATAAACGACCACAAAACTCGACACAAAACACAGAAACTTTATACACTAGCATATTTCGATGTGTCTAAACATGTGGGATGCAATGAATGGGTGTGAACTAGATACAAATGAAATATGACCCAAACACTCAAATATATTCAAGAAGTTCTAATTGATCGCAAAACTTTATCAAACTAAGATTTAGTCTCAAATGATAAGAAAAATTAAACTTAATGAACAAACAAGCATAATGTACACAAGCCTAAAATATTGATGATTCTACAAAATAATCATAAATAAAATTCATTGTGAAAACCCGTTGATCTTCAACTAAACACCCTCAAAAGATATACATAATATTTTCTTTTTTCAATTCTTTTGAAGTATTTTATTTTGAAAGATTAAATAACCTAAACTATATTGGCCTATTGAAAATTTTTCTATTTTTATTGCCTGTAATCTTTTCATTAGGCTCTTGTCAACGGTGACTTTCCCGCAAAGGATATTTGCTCCTTTCGTAACCCTTTCCCGTGCACCTTCATATTTTTAAATATAATACAAACATTCTCACGGGTAACAGTTCTTACATGCACAAATCCTTTATAGTCATAAAAGATGTAGATGATAAAATTGATGGGATAATATCTCACAAAGCTCAAATATACATGTGAAGTTAACTTTCGAAAATTCTCTGCATGTGTATGCGGAGGCATATACAAAATCTAATCCATTAAGCTAATGAAGTTCGAAACGACTCCATTGAAGCATGATTAAGAACTATCTAAGTATCTACAATCATAACCAAATGTCCTAGCCACATGGAAAGTACAGAGTGAATTGGATTCAAATACACCAATATGCCATACCAAATGTGTAAAACTAAAATACACAAAATCGAAAATATTTTTGTATTTTTTAAAAAAAATTATCAAAATAAAATATTTTTGTATTTTTTAATTCTAACTCAATAAAAGAAAAATAAAAATACAAAAGATACGCATGTCATAACACTAGCAAACATATATCATGAAGCATAACTAGAGTATGACAAACAAAATTATGTAAGCAATCACCCATAAGATATAGCATGTGAAGCATCATGTGCGAGCATGTGAGAATCAACCAACCAAACATTTAGCGTCCCTAAAATGGATTTCCTAACCCAAATAGATGTATATCTAACGTGTCGGGTTTGGATAACCACGGGGACACTAGACTTAAACTTTCCTAGGTCTTTTCTAAGATCATAGAAAAAAAAACAAAGGTGGCCTTTCCTATCACAGTGTGTGCATGTGTAAACGCGACAAGGAACGGGACCTTTGGATTGACCTTTTCTAACACCCTGGGATGTGGTTGACCTTTTAAAATAAACAATGATTTTGTCTTTAAAAACGAAAGCATTAGAATCATGGAAGCCGGTACCATCACTACCAACACTACTCGAGTCTGTTAAATCATCTTTTAACTTCAAACTTCTAAACTCAAGTAAAGAATTAAACTCCTCAAGTTTTAGGGACTCCTTCTTTAGATTTTCAATCATTCCTATATGTTATCTGGTTCCCCATCAATGCAAGAGAATTTATTCATAATAGTCTTCGCACGTTCTCTCAAATCATTAATCAATTTATCATTATCCTCATTGGCATGTAAACACGCCCTATAAATTTTAGAGTCTTCTAATTTTTTTTCCTCTAAGAATCGGACTCTATCATCACTCTCTTTCTTGGACAATTATAAAATTTTAAAATCATGGTCCATGTCCACAAGCTTTGCATGAAAGAAATCTCTTTGAGTTTAAATAGCTTGCAAAAGTTCTATAGCAGCTAAAAATAAAAAAAAATATTTTTCAAGAATTTTAATTCTTTTAGCAAACTTCAAATTCAAATGATTTAATTTTTCAGCAAGGTTATAAAGATCATTAAACTCCTCTCAAATATCAAAATCTTCGTCACTAAACACATCGGATAACTTATCACTATGGAGGAATCCATCGAGAAGAAAAAAATAAACTCAAGAGATAATAATAAACAACTACCCTTAACAGCACTAAACAAGGATTTACACGCTAAGTTAGTGCAACCTGCTCTGATACCATTTGCAAGAGATGGTATCAGTAAATAGATAATTGAAAATTAGGGTCACACAATATTTTAGGGTAACTTGCTCTGATACCAATTGAGAGAGTCAATGCTTTGATCCCAATTTGAGAGTGTGGAGTGAGAACTTAATGGATTAATTTATATAATTAAATGTACCAAACACACAAATCCAATTTTTACCAAATTTTAATCTTTGATTAAATTAGGTTTGCATATGATAATCGTTTCAATCACAGAAAATAAACTACACATGCAATCAACACACTGAATGATAAAAAAAATCCTTTAAAGGACAAAACCTATATTCGACACTTTAGAATGTTTTATAGACAATCGACTTACAAACTACTTAGACCGACTAAGTATAATGCGCGAAGTCTTCAAAACCTTTTAAAGAAAATGACACAGTCCAGAGTCATCCACATGGGGCGGTCTACCCTCGGTATCCACCGATCAGTCTTCTTCCTTCTTCCTTCAGGCGTGATCCCTCGGGTCACAAGTTCAGTCGTGGAGAATCCTATCTACAAGGTTTGTGGAAGATATGAAAAATTTTTAGGGTTTCAAAAGGATTTAGAAAATATTAGGGGATGTAAAGTTTGTGAATAAAAAATTGTTTAGAAACGTAAAAGATGAAAAACTTTGATAAAGATATGCAGTTTTCGTTATTTCAAAAGTCCCGCGCGAAAAAGGGTTTAAACAGGTATTTGTAGACCTGACATAATTTTTTAGGTCGTGGCTCATTGAAATGAAAACTGAAGTCATTTGAACAAGAATAGCATATTGTCTGAATGATAACCTCTGTTTGTTCGAATGAGAATACAATCTCGTTTGAACCAACTTCTAACGATCTTCTAACGCTGTAACACATGCTATGCAGAGAATTCTCATTCGAAGTTCATTTGATGATCTGATAGAATGAGAAGCCAAATTCATTCTAATGAGTCAAGAACTAGTTCGAAATAGATAAAGCAAAAGAGTTTTTTAACTTTAAATCCTTTAAAACTGCAGCCTCGAGTTTTATAAAAAAAATCCTAAATACAATTATGAATAATTATGAACTCCTAAAATTTTATACCTTCATGAGACGTGGAGGAGTCTTGAACTTGGATATGCTCTAGTTCGGTTCGATATGTTGGTGTATGACGATTTGTAACTAGATACGCCAAATATGCCAAAGTGCAAATAAATACAAATAAAAATCCTAAGCTAAAATATTTGTGCTTACACACTCATGCAAAAATGATAAGGAAATAAAAATAGAGATAGTGCATAAAGTCATTACTTAAATTAAAACATTTCTAACACAAACTTTAGCAAAAAAGTGCATGTTTTATGTTTATGAATTTGACATGCTTTTCTTATTAAAGGGTTTTATAACACATAAAAATACAAAATAACAACTAAAAATATGATTTGTAAATGAAAGGACAAAAATACCTACCATATGCGTTTTTATTTTCTTTGAGGTTTTTTATCAAATGGTTATTTTGCACCTTGATTATTCAAGTAATGGAATAAGTATTACTACTCATTCTATCCCTTGGAATTTCAACAACAAATTGTTTGAAATTGTCATCATCAACTTTATGTAAAAAATGAACGATAAAGGGGTTTTTACCAAATAAAATTGAGCAAATATAAAGAGGTAACAATAAGAAGAAGAAATGGACAGATTATGTAAGTTTGGTTATGTTTCTCTGAAAACAATCGATTTAATTAGAATACTAAAACCCCAATAGTTAGTTTATTTTTCGTAGAACTGATGGTATATTCATCGGAATAACAAAACTTAAATGTTGAAGGGATATTTGCCAGAATAGAAAACCTTAAATGTTGGGTTCAGAGTATACACGGGCACCAAGATTCGATGGTTATAAAGAAAGAGAAGCAAACCTTAAATGACGAGTTTGGATATTCTACAACGCCAAGATCAGCAACAGTCAAAGGCACCAGTGAGGATACCTAAATATTGATATCAAAATGAAAATCTCACAAAAAATAATTGAATTCACTTTTCAGTATGTATATTCAGTTAACTCAATATTCATTATTCATGACTGAACCTTCAATTTCTAGAAAATATATATAATATGTATAAATACATTTGATTTCATGATTTAACCTCCATGACTAAACCTTAAAATATAAGCAGGAGAGGGAGGGAGAGAGGCGTCACATAACAGAATTAATAGAGAGATATCAGAATCCATTGGGCTTGTTAATGAGGAATAATGAAGAGATAGAAAGACATCGGGTAGAGAGAAGTCGGATCCAACGGTGGAGAATAAAAATCAAGACTGTAATTATTGGCCATTAACAGAGAGGGAAGATGAAATGAATTGGTAATAAGGGTCTAAGGAATCGAACTAAGTATTTATTGTTCATCAATTAATAAGGGGAAATGGTATCTTTGTAATTCATTTAACTTTTGGGGTTATAAGGGTCTAAAGGGGTCAATCGTGTCTTACATGATTTTTAAATTAGTATAAGATTTGTTCACAATATGCAAAAAAACTTTTAATCCTAATTTTTTCAAAGTAAAAAGAACTATCATCCCGAGCAAACTCTATATAATCATAACTGCACCTTCACATTTGAACATACATGTCATAGTCTACTTTCGTGAGGTTCTCCTTAGTTGTCTTCCCTTGAGACAAAATTAGAGAGATATGATAAATATGGAGCTTTTGAATATGGGAGCTACACTTGCAATTAATGGGAAAACTATTATGCACAAATACCGAGGGTCAACCTCTAGTCAACCACGACCTCAGATATAATCAAAATATAATGGTAATAATGACAATCAAAATAAAAATGTAAAATAAACGACAAGAAGAAGAACACCAATATATACATAGTTCATCAACTTGACTATATTAACGGACAAACCTGATTCCACTATATTTGAAGAGATTATACAAGGATAAATCACACACCCTCAACTCTCTACCCAAATCCCGGATAGTCGTTGTACACCAATTATCAACCCAAGTGAATCCAAATTCTAAGTCAAGAACCTTCTCAATCTCTTGTCCTCTAGTTTTTTCCAAGTTTTTTCCATGTACTCAACCCGGTGTATTCAACTCTCGTATAATCAATCTAGTGAGAAGTCCCCCACACAATACACCTTAAACGTACATACCATACATGAAACACTCACATTCATACCCGTATTTCACCTTTGAACAATACCCATAGGTGATGAGAGAGAAAATATCTCACCTCTCACCCCAAACACTCATATTTGGAAAAATTCTCTCTCTCTCTCTCTCTGGAACAAACAAAGCTTAAGGGTATTAACCCTCAAAATGATCCTTTTATAAATGGAACAAATTTTTGGAAAAAAAATACAAAATACCCCACCACAAAATCCATTACACGTAAGTATGGGATCGTTCGCTGCAGCGATCCAAACCCTTCATTGGTCGCGCCTATCAACCCATAAACCCTACCCCTATGCGCTACCTGCTTCAATGAGGCGAAGCTCCCCTTCATTGGTCATTCCATTTCAAAACCAAAAGTTCCCAAAAGTGTTGACCCGTTCTGTGACTTATTAAAATAATTAATTTAAAAGGGATGACAAACTAAATCTCATCATCTAGACTCTTCCAAATCAGTATCTATGAATATCCAACAATCTGAAAGAATAAAAGGATCATATTACAACAAAATTCAATAATAGAGGCGGTAAATTAGAGAAATAAACTCAAATAAGAAAATGTAATTTCCCAATACTCGTAACTCAATACCCATAAATAATCAAATGAATCCTTGGTCCATAAGTAATTGTCAACCCATAAAGTGGACCTTAATTTAAGAACCTGACCTTTTCTAAGAATTTTTAAATTATGTTAGCCAAACCAAATTGGCCTTTGCTTTCTCATAGGGTATTATTAGAACATCCATTCATCATGACATAATTATAGGATATTTTTCTTGGTCACAACATGATCCCTGTCCACCCCACCAATTCACTTATAATATAAACCTTACATGGCCTGTCGTTAGCTCTCTAATACTCGTCAAGCTCTAAATATGAAGCAAGCCCATAATTATCCCAACCTTCCTCACTAAGAATAAAGAAAATAAAACTTGTAAGATAACCCGTCATCCCTTTTCCCCAGCCTCAAGTCCACATACTCAAAGAGTTGCAACTCATTTTCAGTAAATATAAAGGGAATTTTGTAAATGTGATATTCTTCCCAAAACAAGTTCTATTATTACTTTTAAATATCAAAACCTCAAAACTTAAAATTAAACTTCAAGAAATTAATGAATATACCTACCCTTAATGATGTCAAGAACTATTATTAATCATAAAGTCTAATGAGAGACCTCTTGTTGTAGGTCCAGGTCATGTGAGAATAAATGATCTAGAATCACCTAGTTCTTTTCATCAACAAACATGTAAGGGCCACCATCCAGGTCCCAATTGCCATATGCCCCCTAAGGAAGCCTCCAAAGAGCCCAAGATCTCAGCTTAGTTTGGACAATAATCGTAAGGTTATTCAAATACACTAGAACCTACAAAGAAGAGCCTTCAACCAGTTGGGAAGGATTGTGCGTCAAAGAATGTTGAGTCTTCTACTATTGAAGATTTGTTGACAAAGTTCTGAAAGTTTATAACTTGGTGGCTTGGTCGACGCAGCCCGTTCGTCCATCCTGGGATCAGGAAACTTTGGCAATATGAGTGATAGAAGTTGAGTGCTTATATACCAGTCGTCCTTTCTAGTTTGCTCAGTATTTGGTAATCATCGCATACTTCTCGTCATTCAAAAATCCCCCTTATCAGTCTCCCTTAGAATCTTTTCATTCACTGATCTGAGCCAAAGAATCTCATTAATAGACGAATGATTCCCATGCCACAGGATCACCAACTGGTGGCATTTCAAGATAATTGTGATAGATGGATCCACTCATGATTTTCCTTGATCCAGTTATAATTTCTCTGTCATTTGAGTCAGTGTGAACCGTATTTATTGACATAACATCATCTGATAAAAAGCCAACAATCATTATCGCTTGGCGACATACGTATTCTTGAGGCATAAGTGGGAATTTTCACCCATCTCACGTGCCCCGGTGGTGTGTGTCTTGTACTCGATGTTTATGGATCGCTTGATCTGTTGAGATCCAACCATTGAATTTGAATGGCTTCTTTAATTTCGATATAAAAGTTTTTTCCCTTTCAATTTCCCGCACCCGCAACTTTCAACCAATGCTCTCTACTTCCCCATCTTTCTCCGGTCCTCTTAAGAACTTCCTCAATTGCAACAATTATTTTCAAATGGTATGATTCTCATTTCCTGTTATTTCTTTTCATTTCAAATTCTAGAATCTCTCAGTCTTAGTTTTTCTTTTCATTTCATTGGGATTAGTAATTTTGTCTCCCAATTTCCAAAGGACAATCCTTGTATTTTAGACTTCGTATTTCCCCATTCATCATTTATCTAATATATCAAATGACCTCAGCCGGTCGGTCAATCCCTTTTCCTGGCATCACGAATAAGGCTTCAATGCCAAAGAGCCCTAATAAATATGGTGAAAATCATAGTGGCCTTTGGGCCTAAGCATAATGAGTGAAAGGATTCTACGTGAGGGGCATCCTTGTCACGCTCTTCCAGGCCCAATATTACCTCCAGGCTCGCAATCCACCCCCTCGTAGAGTTCTTTAGGTTGGCCCATGTGGTTCCTTTTTTGTCGTTCCTGTTAAGGGTAACCCTTTGGGTCCCTATGAAGTCATCAGCTACTTGGCTGAAGAAATGATTAATGAATGGGTTGAGCGACTAGCCCTTCTGAGGGCTTTGTCCATATGTGTAATCGATAAGATCGATCGGGCCCCAATTATTTGTGAAGGCAAAGTTTGTTTCTACGAGCATTACTTTCAGGTCGGGCTCGGTATTACACTACCAATTTGTGAAGTCCTTGCCTTTATAAACCTTGCCCTATCCCGATTGATCTGAAACACATAGAGGATCATTATCGTCTTTATGGTTCACTTTTATAATCTGTTTAGAGTCGATCACCCTTCGTCAGTTAGTGAATTATTGACTGTGTATAAACTGATAACCTTCCAAGGGGGTGGTATACCTTTGCCTCTAGGAGTAAAAACAAAGGTTTTGTTACTTCCCTTCCCTTAGCCAATCAAGATTGGAAACATCATATCCTCTACATCGGAACGGAGGGGTGGGAAAATGATGAGCATAATAATCTTATGGGGCATCTGTTCATGATCCCCTTGACCTGGACTAAGTCAGACCTAAGTGTGCTTCACTACCTTTAATAAATTGGTAATGACCTTTCCTTATTCATGATACCGATTTATCTTTCTTTATTAATTTATAATGATCTTTAGCAAGCTTCTGTATATTCCTTTCGATCGAAAGGAGATAGCTCAAAAAGCCACAAGCAAAGCTCCCCCTTTAAGGATCTTTATGATTTGAAATAGCTAAAGGATCTAGGTTTCATCGCCAGAGGGGAGGAAGTACAAGATTGTGATGTCCTTTGGCTTTAGACAGACACTATGGAATATCTCCTCCTTCTCATTTAATTTTAGCGTGCATTTTTTCCCCACTTATTTTGTATGTTTCCATCATATCAATCAGTTTGATTGGCAAGTGTTGTAGTATTTACAATTTTTATCTTTTTTTTCTTGTAGCTTCTGGAACCACAACCTATCGGGGATATCGAGTTGTGCTTCAAAGGATGACCCAAAACCTGCCCGTCAACCAGTTCGCTTCCCAAAATTGAATCCTCAACTAGCTGAAGTCAACCCCTATCCAATGGGGTTAAAGTTGGCGGGGTTGTCCTTCCCCTTAACGTAATTGAGGAAGAGACTTCGTCTATTTAGTTGATGAAGGAAGGATCCTTATAGAGAAAATAAGAAAAGAGTCCTATAAAGGGTGGGGGTACCCCCTATCTCCATTCTTCAGAGAGTAATTATCGATGAAGGGGATGAAGACGCCGAATGCGAGAGGATTCCTTTAGAGTAGGAGAGGGATGAGGCCCTTTGCCTTAGGTATGAAGATCTAGATGAGAGCTATCTGGATTTTCAGAATGCTTATCTACTTGAAGATCTCAATCGGCTGAGTGGGGGGCTGATCAAAAGTTCTAAGGAGCTGATTCAGCTGGCAGCTAAGGTAAGTGCGTGTATTTGTTTCCTAAAAAATAATTTTTACCTGTTTGTCACTTTGAATTGATTTTTTCTGATTTGTTCGCAGGTGAGATACCGGGGGGTTTCATGTCCCAAAAATGGAAAAGCAAAAGGTATGAGGCAAAAGAGATCCTAAGACTGAAGGCAGAGATAAAGACTTTAAAAACGGCCAAGTCTGAGGTGGACGATGCCTTGGTGAATGCTCAGAGGGTGCATAATGCAGAGAAGCCCTCAAAGGAGGCCTCCGTGGAAGATGTGATTATTCATAAGACTCAAATGGTGGCTGAAATTACAGAACTCAGGCATCTATTAGATATTCAGGGTAAAGATAAAGAGGAGGTTATTAAGGATTAAAGATATTTGTCTCCCTTGATAAGGTTTAGGTATCCGTGGTTCTTTCTTGCCTTTGAGTATTTTGGGTTGATCAAATACTAGTCCTTCATCAACAGTTACACCGAGCTGGTCAACTGAGTGAGAGAGTTTCACCCTGACTGTGATCTTTTAACTTTCAACCTGGACGATGTCAAGACAGAGAAGAAGACGATGATATCTCCTTCACGCTTGGATGAGGTGAGTTATGTTCAGTGCTTCGAACTGTTTACTACTTCATGGCCCCCAATAAGTTCTAAGGGTGAAGACTTCCAGATTTCCATGCGTGAATAGATGGGTCGCATTCTCGTAAACATGCCCCCTCCTGAACCACCTCTCGCTCCATGACTTTTTCCTTTATCGTCCTTTATTTATTATTCCCTAGATGTAATATTTCCTTCAGCCTTTGAACATCGTTTTTTTACAAGTTTTAGCATGTGAACGTGTAACTTTTGTCTAACCTCTCTTTTTTGTATGTACTCTTCTTGCTTGATTTTTTCTTTGACTGCTTCGTAACGTGTATGATTTAAAACACTTATTAGCAATCCAACTTATGCTGAATTATTTGTTTATACATAATTAATGAGCCATATTTTTTGTACTCTAACCACTTTTTGTTTGAAATATACCTATTTACCCCCAATATTAGTAGCCAGTTGGGATCGAGAAAGTGATCGGTGAAAACCGATGAAAATGATTTTCTATCGACAGAGAGATCGGTGAAAATTAATTTATGGGTCCAATAAGCGATTAGTCGATGAATCCAGTGATGTCGATCTAAATATTTATAGTCGGTTAACGATTTGAGTTATCCTAAAATTTATTTATACTCGGTTGGCAAAACGAGTAACTTTGGACCATTTGCTTATACACAGTTGATGAACTTTATTATCTCGAACGATTGTGTTGGACATGTGCTTGTGATATGAGATTTATTTATACTTGGATTACAAGCCGAGTTACTCAGACCATTTTTTATACACGATTGATGAACCGTGTTGTTTATACTCCGAAAGTCAATTGGGAAATGGTGGTATAAATGATCATTTTATGTTTCGATCACTAGTTTTTTTGAAATGATAATTTACATTGTATAACAACACTCCGACCTTATTCCCTACATATTCACCCCCAGTGCGTCCCCTTATTAATTTTAAATAATTGAGTGATAAAAAATAGACGTTTGTATGTCAGAGTTAACCCTATTATACTCGAACGACCTCGCTTCGTAGATTAAAATAGATCTGGGGGGTCACGAGTTAACTTGGAGATCATCCAAGTTGGTTTTTCATAGGCTAAGATCTTGGGAAAGGTGTACTAGAATGTCATCTAGTTTTAGCTTTCAACTTCCAAGTGGTTGGTTTGTAATCTTATATGAACCTAATTCTTAGGTGGGTTGGATATTTGTAATTTGTTGGAGACTTGATCATGTAGAGAAAAAATCATTCGGAAAAGTCTTACTTTATTAATAATGTTGTTCTTCAAAACTATATTGAATACATCACAAAAAGGAGAGATACGTAATAAAGTCTAACAAAATCTACAACTACAAATTAAAATAGAAAAGATATGAAAGATAGATCTCTATTATCGGATGGTATTTTCCTCCACCTTTTGACTATCTTCTATTGATAGTATTGCTTCAAGTTCTCAACGTTCCATTGGCACAAAAGGGCTCGACCTTCATGATCTCAGAGTAAGTAGGTTTCTAGTTTGAGAATGCAAGCCACTACATATGGATCTTCCCATTTGTCTTCCAACTTTTCGTGATTAGGGTTCTTAGTTGGCTGCATTATTTTTCTTAGCACCAGGTCACCAATTTGGAATGTACACTTCTTCACTCTTCATTTGTAGTAGTCGGTTACTTTCTATTGCGTTGTTTTAATCCTCAACGTTGCTCCCTCCCCGCATTCATCCAAGAAATCCATATCTGCCTGAAAAAAATTTATCATTTGACTCTTCGAAAACACTTTACCCTCAATCTCGGGACTTTTAACTGAATCGGGACAAGAATTTTGATTCTATAAATGAGGCCAATGTAATACCCTGTATTTTTATAGCTTTTAAATTATGGGATTTATTAAATTTAATTGAGATAAATTAATTTAATTTTAATCCAGAATGTTGCTTTAAATATTTACTAGCGTGACGAGAGTTAGTAATTATTAGAAATTTGTTATCTGTTGAATATTACTGGATGAGTATAGTAATATATGAGATTTATTGTTATAATATTGTCACGTGTGAATAAAATGACAATTATGGAAATTTAAGTCGGGACGCGCCTGTGTCGTGTCGGGACTAAATGTTGATTAATAAGTGAATATTTTATAAGTTGTTCGTATGGTCATTTTAAGTGCGCCAACGTGTCCGGAAGGGTCGAGATAGTCAGAAAAGTGTACCCGGGGGTTTAGTTTGGGTCTCGGGGCGTTTTTGGGCCCAATTACTACCCCGGGAGGGCGTTTTGGACATTTCGCAATTATGGGTAATTAAACCTACGAAAATTAAAAGGGTTATATAAGATATCTAGGTTGTCTTCTAGGGTTAGAACAACCAAAGACAAATGACGGCCATTTGAGAGGAAGAGGAGAAGCTCTCCAAGGAGTTCTAGGCCAAGAACACCTCCTATTGCACCGCCGTCACCACCAACGCGTAGATCGCGAGACGGGGAACGAAACCACACCAATTTCGGCACCAAACCAGATTTCTAAAAATTCCAGGCAAGTGTTTATCTTGCTTATTTTGTTTATGCATCTTTCATATTGGTTTAGGAATGATTAGGATGAATTGTATGGAAGAAAAACCCAATTTGAGATAGGAAATTGCATGTAGTGATGACTTAAATGATATTTTGGAAACCCTTTGTCATGTAAAGGATTAAGAGTTTGATTAAGAAAAGAGTTCTAATTAGATACAAACACTAAAAATTTTATTCCGGATGATCGAACCATTGGAATCGCTTGAAATTTTAGTATGTTGTAGCGAACGGCGAGACAGGACTGCTGACAAAAATTCAGCTTGATCAAACGGTCGGATTTCTAAAAATATTATTTTTACTAGAGAGTTTTATGTTTTGAGGACTCTTAGAGAGTTTTATATTTTGAAGACTCTTAGAGAGTTTTATATTTTGAGGACTCTTCTAAAAAAAAAAAAAAAATCAATTAAAACTCCATTTTAATTCCGATTTCGAAACCATTTGAAATTCTCATCTTTGAAAATAAAATTCAAAATCCTTTAATGTAAGGCGAAATCTATATTTTTGGGATATCTTACATGAGGGACAATGTAAGTATATGTTAAAGAGAGAGAGACACGTAAGAGAGCTACTTTGGGACAAATGTGTATACCTACTGAATTTTATACTTGCGAGGATAGAATCCATGAGCGTTATGTAGTAAGTGAAAAAGTTCCTCAAATTTAAAATAAGATGTGAATGGTTATACGTGATAACTAAATAATGAGAAATAAATGCGAATGACGTAATTATGGGAATTGAGAATTTACCCATTATTGATATGGTAATATGAGTATAGTTATATGATTGTGTATGCATATACTATCTATGTGTGAAAATCATGCCCACGCTACTTGCTATCCCTGAGATTTCCGCGCTGGGACAGTCTTATCTCGATGGGACCTTTATGGGGGATATTGACTTATACCCTAGAAGATAGATATCCTTGGTACAGGCTATTGGAATGATAGTTCAGACGGTCCTAAGAGATGCGGGTATGTGCTTTCCTCTTAGAGACTTGGAATCTATGCTTCGCCTCATTTTGTTTGTGTATAGGTATCCTTGGTACTGGCTATCGCAGTGATAGTTCAGACGGTCCTAAGGGACTTGGAACCTATAGTTTGTATATGTGTTAATACAATTCGAGAGTGATTCCGAATTTGTATTCCCCTTAATGTGAGTGATATGGGGTTTGGATAGTAGAGTATGCCCGCACCATAGTTTTATTTGGGGTGCTGTTATGGTTTATATATATATTTTACGAGTGGTTAATATATATATGAAATTCTGAAATCTGGAACTGTCTACTGTGATGTGAAATGTAGGACGTGGTTGATAACTCAAATTATAAATACTTGTGTTGAGAAAGTATAATATGACACTGGAAAACTTTATTGATTTATAAGGTTAAAATGAGAACTTTGGTTACTAATTGAATAGTATCTTCAAACAATTAAATCGTTAATTTTGAATCTTACGAGTAATATAAGATAAATTAATCCATTGGGAAAGGATAGCATGTTATATAATGAGATAGACCATTGGGAAGGTTAGTGCGATAGGGTGTGCACATTAGAAGAGAGGTGAGAATTTCTCAAGAGAGTGTCGCACTAATATGTTGTTGCATTGGCCTGTATCAATTTAAATACTTGCTAAACGTATTTTAAATCAAACACACTATCGGGCTCTGACCCGTTTCTTTTTCTCTATCTCTCTCTTGTATATATATGTATGTATTACAGGTGCCCAGCCACAGGGGCGTCTTGCTTAGGATCTTTTGGAAGGAACGCGCTGCAGCTTAGGTGGGAGTTGCAGGTCTCTTGATTAGACGACTTCGTTCATTCGGATCCACTCTTAGTACTTTCATCTAGTTGGGCATGTGCAGCCCTTTCCAGTATTCCGTTGTTATTGGACATTTGTATTTCAGTTATTTCCAGCACTGCTACTATGGGATTTATTCAGTGGGTGTGTTACTTTAGATTTCGCATGTTGACATTCGATTGACGAATGTTTTAAATTAATTGGATTATGTTCCAGGTTTATTGTGGTTTGATTCTTATTTATTGAGATGTTGTTAATAAATAAATAAATAATTTTTCTTTAAATAAAATTTGGAAAGTAATGTTTAAATATGGTTTTGACACTTAGCTTAATTATTTTAGGGTGTTAAATTGGAAAAATTTATTTTACGACAGTGATGCTAAGAATGAACCAACTGTTCGCCTTGATTTAATTTAATAAAGGAGTGATCCCCCGGTATTTAATTAGGCGGGGTTTCACAGGTGGTATCAGAGCATTAGGTTCTAGTGTCCTTAGGATCTGTACGGCTTATTATGCTTTCAGCGTTGCTTTGTTTGTTATAGAGCCCTATGTTTAGGATTGTTGATTCCCTTGACGAGATTTCGTTCTCCTGCTATAATGTGTATACACTAGTGAATTCTAGTTTCGTTCGGATGTGTGCGTGTGCCGAGCGATGACGGATGTCAGAAGAGGACCGTTAAGCGTACATCAGGAGGCAGGGCTCAGTTGAGATTATGAAATATATCCGAGGATGATGACCGTAGTCAAGGTCACCTCCATTGTGGCACGAGAAGACAAGACTAGAAAGGTGACTAAGGTGCAACAATGATTTTCAAATGCTGTTATAGTCAAATGAGGTGCGAGGGTAAACTTACCCAACGTATTACAAAAATGTGTAGAGACTGTCAATGGGAAATTTTAGAAATGCGGAAATTGTATGTGTCTTTACCAAAGGAGGTAATGTACCCAAAGGCTTAGATATAGGACGGAGTGTGGCAAACTGAAAGTGAAAATTTAGAGAAAATTTTCTTGGCTTTCGGGACGAAATTATAATGGTTGGAGTCAACCACCAAGTTGAGTAATGGAATGCTATGCCTTTAGGAGAACCTTAAGTACAGTGTTGACCGTATGTTCCTTCCTTAACTGTTCAGGATTAGAAGCAAATGTGGTTCTGAACTCATTGAGAGAGGGCATGTCAGGGTTCCATTCGTGAATATGAATCTTAACCGTTAGCGAATTTTGTATCGGAAGAGGTAGATACTAGTGGAGGAAACGACTCCAAGTGGGAGACCAACTCGTAATAATAGTTGATAATACTCGAGGAGGAAATTATGATGGACGACCGATTCAGAGGTTGATGTTGTCATATTTTGTCAAAATAGATGATAACGCTTCTTTGTGGGGGAAGTTAAAGAAATCGAAGGATTTAGTCGAGAATGAGACTGAATGCAACGATGGTGGTATAGCACCACAAAAAGGATGTGGATACCCATCAGGAAAACCATTTAAATGCTCCAGATAGTTAAATTCTTACCAAGTGATGGTAAATTCAGTAAATACTATTATAGATAGTAACATGATCTTTATGGCCTAAAAAGTTAAGAGAACAATCGGGATGGTTTACAGGAATTGAGTTCACTAAAGTCCGAGAGAAGTACAAATCCTAACCTGGTTAGTAGGACAGGTGGTAAGTGGATTATGTACTGAGGTATTTTGTGCGGAGTGAGATTGCTCTCGATAATATGTTCCAAAATGAGAAAAGGGACAAGAATACGGTGCCTAGTAAAAGGCAACGATTAAAATAATTTTGTTATGGTTTGGGCAGACGTGTTACGTCCGAAAACCATTTGCGCAGTCAAGACGATTGACAAGGTAGAAGTGTAAGTTGTATCCTCAGAGGATGAGGCGTGTTTATGTGACACGAGAGAGTCACTATATTTTGTTCATTGCTAGATTAGCATGTGAGACGAGCTTAATGCATATAATTATAAATGTTACCATTATGTGAATATTTTTCCTAGTGTAGCGGGATTCTTCTTTAGTGATATCCGCGGAGGATGAATGAGTATATCAACAGTGTTTTATACTTTATTGAGGTTACTCGTTGTAGTGATGCGATACACGAGTATGATATTATCTTGTTTAAAACATTACATAAATGGTTAGTACGATAGTGGGCATTTATTGCATGGCTATCGGAGTGGTTGCATTAGTGCAACATGTTTTATGTTTGTTTTGGCGAGGCTTTACCTGTGAGAAGGCTGGACTCGCACTTATATTATCTATCCTAGAGACTTCGGAGGAGATAGTGGGTTCGAGATATTCGATGCCAAAGTATGTATAAACTTTGCCAATATGATTCCGTATGTATCGGGATTTACCGTTGAGCGAAAAGATTTGACGCAGTATTATGTTTGGCACTCTGGACTTAGTGATAGGAAGAGTGTAGTGTTATATTTATCCTTAAGAGACGTGGGAGTTAAGAGTTATACCCCTAATGTTAGAAAAAGGAATTTCGAGAATTCCGATTGTATGTATTCGAGGTTTATGGAATGCTATTACCACCAACCTATGCTGAACGATAGTGAAATTTGGTGAAACATTCTTTGTTAAGCATAATTACGGGAGAAATTGTAACTTTTCTGTCAAGGGGCAGAATAAAGGGGTATATACTATGGACGGAGGACCTAACGGATTTCGATAACTGACAATGCTAGGTAGTAGTGTATCGGGGGGGTTCCTTGTTTGGATTTCGCTTTGCGAGACATCCCACGCATGAAACTTAGCCTAAGGTTGGAAATAGGGAGACGTTTGGTCACTATTCCATGAGTTCGGTACCCTTGTCGAAATGGGATCAAGTAATTATGTATGTAAGTTGGAAGTTGAATTTTGTTTTAAGGTCATTGGAGCCGGATTTTTGTGGTAGGAAAGCATTAAAATTTATCCCCACGAGTTGAGGGGTGGAACGATGATAAGGAGAATTTAAGAATTTTGATTTCTAGGGTGATTGAGAGTACCCAAATGTCATAACCGCGTATAGAACACAAGGTGAATAAAGAGTTGGAATGATTTTTAGCATGGATTATCTGGAAAGAACTTTATATTATACAAAAGAGATGACTTGTAATTATTTTGATGAATAGAGCGTTAGTGATTTATTTTGGTTGTTGTACCTATTTGGGAAAATTGTTGTACTTATCTGAGGAAGGTTGAGAATTATTATTCCTCTTTTATTGTCATGGAATTTGAATGCCCTATCCCTTCTATTCCGTTGAATTTAGTTAGTCCTACAGATGAGTAGCACGCCGTTCTCTCTCCCAGGGCGGTCGGAGTGTTGCAAGAATGTGGGCATCTTGGTCAACTACAGTTAAAATAGTCCGAGTCGAAGGGACGTGGTAATAGACGTGTAAAATATATGTTTGTGGGACTAGTATAACGAAGTGGAAGTGATAGAGTGGATTAAATGTCACATGAGGGGCGATTATCCATACATAAGTGTGCAATTAGAATAGCACGCCCTAACTTGATTGGAAGGCTGTGGGAAGCCATTCAAGAATTGGTATTCCTTGAATATAGTAGAATTTAATTGTTATGAAGCACACCCGGAGCGGAGTTGTTATTAGTCAAGTGTGAGAGCGACTCACACATATAAAGAGTAATGATGTTAGTATAGTATAAGAGATCCAGAAGTGCGCTTCGTGGAGAGAAGAGCACGGGTGGAACTTTCGGCATACTACAAGGAAGGAATGGGAGTATTACATGTCACTTAATGTGAGACATTTCAAGGGAAGAATCGATGTTTAGCGAGACATAGTGAGTAGTCTCTACATGCACGGCCCATAGGTAAGGTTTGGTTGAAAGAGGAGAATCAACCAAATAATTTTGTGTTTATCGAAAATTCCTGAAATTGGAAGAGGTTGGTAAAGTCGGTAAAGTTGTTGGATGGGTTGCCATCCTCAAAACAAGATCAAGGGTTTATCCCGAACATGTGAATTAATTCGCCGAGAAGGAAGTGATTAATATTCCTTTGGGCTGGCTTACAATATTAACTAGTATGCCCCAGACTTCCTTTGAAAGGAAGGATCGCGCCAGTGCATGGTCCGGCGCAGTATAAATTTCTGAATCAGGATGAGATTGGTGAATCCCACCTTTGATATGGGATTTCAGGAACCAGCGGAGATAAGATTTCGTTTCAAGTAGGATGTATCACCCTTAGCCCGGGAATAAGCGCATGGTGATTAAAGATTAGTGGAGCCACGTGAAGGAGATTTTGGAATCTTGGTATGATGATTTCAAGAATGCTCTGTAGAAGCACTCGAACCTGTTTGTCGCGTATGAGGTACTTATTAAGGTTTTGTTATGGAAGAACCTCGACTATTCTCCTTCTGTATGTTTAGAGGAGAGTAGATAATCAGAATTTTTGGATCGGTCGAGAAAATATCCGATAACTATGGTAGAATTCCACGACTGTTTTAGACGAGCAAGAGTGATCAAATGTTCGTAATATTTTCTCAGAATGGGAGTTTTGTATATGAATAAATCCGAGTATTTGTCATGTAGTGAGGTGCGGCCTCCTAATGATAGTGAGATAATGAAATGTATAACGTACAGGCGTGACCTATGCGAATGTTGTCGGTTGGGAGCACAATGTGAAGTGTCTCCAAAGAGAATGCAAAACAATGTTACTGTGAAGAAAGGACTATAGTGATTGAGCGCCGTAATGTGTAGTTAGTTTGTGTACGGAAAAGGATATCCAGAATTGTGCTACCTGATAGGCCTTATTTTTCGAATTTCGGGACGAAATTCAGTTATTTGGGGGGAAGTCTGTAATACCCTGTATTTTTATAGCTTTTAAATTATGGGATTTATTAAATTTAATTGAGATAAATTAATTTAATTTTAATCCGGAATGTTGCTTTAAATATTTAGTAGCGTGACGAGAGTTAGTAATTATTGGAAATTTGTTATCTGTTGAATATTACTGGATGAGTATAGTAATATATGAGATTTATTGTTATAATATTGTCACATGTGAATAAAATGACAATTATGGAAATTTAAGTCGGGACGCGCCTGTGTCGTGTCGGGACTAAATGTTGATTAATAAGTGAATATTGTATAAGTTGTTCGTATGGTCATTTTGAGTGCGCCAACGTGTCCGGAAGGGTTTAGATAGTCAGGAAAGTGTACCCGGGGGTTTAGTTTGGGTCTCGGGGCGTTTTTAGGCCCAATTAGTACCCCGGGAGGGCATTTTGGACATTTCACAATTATGGGTAATTAAACCTACGAAAATTAAAAGGGTTATATAAGATATCTAGGTTGTCTTCTAGGGTTAGAACAACCAAAGACAAATGACGGCCATTGGAGAGGAAGAGGAGAAGCTCTCCAAGGAGTTCTAGGCCAAGAACACCTCCAATTGCACCGTCGTCACCACCAACGCGTAGATCGCGAGACGGGGAACGAAACCACACCAATTTCGGCACCAAACCAGATTTCTAAAAATTCCAAGCAAGTGTTTATCTTGCTTATTTTGTTGATGCATCTTTCATATTGGTTTAGGAATGATTAGGATGAATTGTATGGAAGAAAAACCCAATTTGAGATAGGAAATTACATGTAGTGATGACTTAAATGATATTTTGGAAACCCTTTGTCATGTAAAGGATTAAGAGTTTGATTAAGAAAAGAGTTCTAATTAGATACAAACACTAAAAATTTTATTCCGGATGATCGAACCATTGGAATCGCTTGAAATTTTAGTATGTTGTAGCGAACGGCGAGACAGGACTGCTGACAAAAATTCAGCTTGATCGAACGGTCGGATTTCTAAAAATATTATTTTTACTAGAGAGTTTTATGTTTTGAGGACTCTTAGAGAGTTTTATATTTTGAGGACCCTTCTAAAAAAAAAAAAAAAAAATTCAATTAAAACTCCATTTTAATTCCGATTTCGAAACCATTTGAAATTCTCATCTTTGAAAATAAAATTCAAAATCCTTTAATGTAAGGCGAAATCTATATTTTTGGGATATCTTACATGAGGGACAATGTAAGTATATGTTAAAGAGAGAGAGACACGTAAGAGAGCTACTTTGGGACAAATGTGTATACCTACTGAATTTTATACTTGGGAGGATAGAATCCATGAGCGTTATGTAGTAAGTGGAAAAGTTCCTCAAATTTAAAATAAGATGTGAATGGTTATACGTGATAACTAAATAATGAGAAATAAATGCGAATGACGTAATTATGGGAATTGAGAATTTACCCATTATTGATATGGTAATATGAGTATAGTTATATGATTGTGTATGCATATACTATCTATGTGTGAAAATCATGCCCACGCTACTTGCTATCCCTGAGGTTTCCGCGCTGGGACAGTCTTATCTCGATGGGACCTTTATGGGGGATATTGACTTGTACCCTAGAAGATAGATATCCTTGGTACAGGCTATTGGAATGATAGTTCAGACGGTCCTAAGAGATGCGGGTATGTGCTTTCCTCTTAGAGACTTGGAATCTATGCTTCGCCTCATTTTGTTTGTGTATAGGTATCCTTGTACTGGCTATCGCAGTGATAGTTCAGACGGTCCTAAGGGACTTGGAACCTATAGTTTGTATATGTGTTAATACAATTCGAGAGTGATTCCGAATTTGTATTCCCCTTAATGTGAGTGATATGGGGTTTGGATAGTAGAGTATGCCCGCACCATAGTTTTATTTGGGGTGCTGTTATGGTTTATATATATATTTTACGAGTAGTTAATATATATATGAAATTCTGAAATCTGGAACTGTCTACTGTGATGTGATATGTAGGACGTGGTTGATAACTCAAATTATAAATACTTGTGTTGAGAAAGTATAATATGACACTGGAAAACTTTATTGATTTATAAGGTTAAAATGAGAACTTTGGTTACTAATTGAATAGTATCTTCAAACAATTAAATCGTTAATTTTGAATCTTACGAGTAATATAAGATAAATTAATCCATTGGGAAAGGATAGCATGTTATATGATGAGATAGACCATTGGGAAGGTTAGTGCGATAGGGTGTGCACATTAGAAGAGAGGTGAGAATTTCTCAAGAGAGTGTCGCACTAATATGTTGTTGCATTGGCCTGTATCAATTTAAATACTTGCTAAACGTATTTTAAATCAAACACACTATCGGGCTCTGACCCGTTTCTTTTTCTCTATCTCTCTCTTGTATATATATGTATGTATTACAGGTGCCCAGCCACAGGGGCGTCTTGCTTAGGATCTTTTGGAAGGAACGCGCTGCAGCTTAGGTGGGAGTTGCAGGTCTCTTGATTAGACGACTTCGTTCATTCGGATCCACTCTTAGTACTTTCATCTAGTTGGGCATGTGTAGCCCTTTCCATTATTCCGTTGTTATTGGACATTTGTATTTCAGTTATTTCCAGCACTGCTACTATGGGATTTATTCAGTGGGTGTGTTACTTTAGATTTCGCATGTTGACATTCGATTGACGAATGTTTTAAATTAATTGGATTATGTTCCAGGTTTATTGTGGTTTGATTCTTATTTATTGAGATGTTGTTAATAAATAAATAAATAATTTTTCTTTAAATAAAATTTGGAAAGTAATGTTTAAATATGGTTTTGACACTTAGCTTAATTATTTTAGGGTGTTAAATTGGAAAAATTTATTTTACGACAGTGATGCTAAGAATGAACCAACTGTTCGCCTTGATTTAATTTAATAAAGGAGTGATCCCCCGGTATTTAATTAGGCGGGGTGTCACAGCCAAATGGAGTAGATCCTATGGTTCCTCTCATTTTCATTCAGTATGCCCACAAGAATAAGGTTAGTTTGTCCACCCAGAGACCCTTGGAGTTGTTGAGCTCTATTTTAATCCCATGGAGGAATATCTTGTTCATGATTTTGACCTGACCATTGCATCTGGGGTGTCTTAGGGCCGAGTAATAGTGTTTAATTCTGAACTGGTCATAAAGCTTGTCGATCCGAACACTATCAAATTATCTTTTATCGTATGAGATGATAGTGTTGGGCTATCCGAATCGACCGATTACAGATTTCCATATCAATGATTAAACTTTTCGTTCGATGATCCTATTAGCGGTTCTACTTTCACGCACTTGGTAAAATAATCGATCGCTACAAGTAGGAACTTTTATTGACCTTTTTCGATTGGTAATGGGCTAAGGATACCCATCCCTTATAGTGTGAATGACCATGGAGAGACAATTATCATTAATTATTCACTAGGTTGGTAAATGTCGTTGGATGATCACTGAAATCTACCATATGTTTTCATGTATCCCTCGGCATCCTTATGCATCATCGGCCAATAGATTCCCAGTTTTATGGCTCTTTGATCTAAGTTCCTCCCCTCGAGATGTCCCTTACAGGCGCCTTCTTTCAGTTTGGCAAGGATAATTCTTACTTTAATTTGGTGGACACATCGGAGTATCAACCTCGAGTGTCCCTTGTGGTACAGTTTCTACTTCATACATTAGATACTTGGGTGGCCTTAATTCTCACTTTTCACCCCTCTATCAGATCATCTGGTAGCGTGCTCTCTTGTATGAACATCATGTATTTTTTTATCTAGTTAAGGCCCAGCTTTATGAGTCTGATCACTTTCTCCCCTTTGGCATAGATGCTCAGTTTTTCCAGGATTTCAACCAGAAGATTCCAGTAATCAGTTGTGTCCAGATTTGTTGGTGGTCGATTTTGGTGTCCTCTTCTGTCGGATGTTCCTGATGTTAAAAGCATTGAATTGTTTCGATATTGACTAAAATTTCTTTAGGTAGGATATCACATTCTTTCCTTTCTCTTCATAATACCCTATCAACTAGAATCACCTAAAATTATTGCCTGATCGGCTTTGATAGAGAGTTTGATCAATGCCCCTGCTATTAGCGCTTCGTACTCAGCTTCATTATTGAAAGTTATGAAGTTAAAACCCTGTGCATATTCCACATTATCACCCTCTGATGTTTTGATTATCAGTCCCGACATGCATCATTCATTATTTGACGATCTATCTACATGGACTGTCCAAATTGGTTTGCCCTCTTCATTTTTACATAACTGTGTTTTGCCTTCCTTCATTAAAAAATTCCATAGCAAAATTCGTAACGAATTACCCCTTCACTGCCAGTTTTGGTCTGCATTGTATGTCAAATTCTCCTAGTTCCATAGACCATTTCACGAGTCTTTCGAAGACCTCTAGTTTATGGGGACATGACTGAGAGGAAAATTCACCAGAATAATTATTATGCGAGCCTGAAAATATGATATTAGTTTTTGAGTCGTTATGATTAGTGTGAATGCTAATCTATTTAGGATCATGTATGTCAATTGAGCTCCTCTAACAACCCTGCTTACATAATAAATCAGACTTTGAGTCTCCTCGTCATCTCTGATCAAAGTTGAGCTGACCATCATTGAGCAAATGAAGAGGTAGATGTATAGCTCTTCTCTCGGCTTCGGTTCTGAAAGTAAAGGAATGCCCATGAACCCTAAATCTTTCCCGAAGCTGTGATGAATGCGAATTTCTCGATATTCAACTTCATGCCATACCAATCGAGGATCTTGAACGTCTCCTCCATATTTATCACATGTTCCTCTACCTTCAAACTTTTTACTAAAATGTCGTCAACATAGACTTATACTATCTTGCCTATTTTTTCTTCAAATATGTGGTTGACCAGTCACTGGTAAGTCTCCCCCTATAACAATAGGTTCCCCGATCGGACACAAATAAAGTATTTTCTTCATCCCCCTGGTGCATCCGGATCTTATTGTATTCAGAGTATACATCTACAAAGGAGAGTGTCTCGTGGCCTACTGTAGCGTCCATAAGGGAGAGTGTCTTGTAGCATTTTTTTGTGTCCACAAGGACGTCGATCCTCGAAAGAGAATATGAGTCCTTTGGGCAGGCATCATTCAGATCAAACTAGTCTATGCATAGTGTCCACTTTCTATTCAACTTTTGCACCATCACCACATTAGATAACCATTTAGGGTTATTGACATCACAAACGAGCTTTGCCTCCAACAACTTTCCCACCTCTACGTGGTCGGATTGATTCCTCTCTGAGGCGAACACCATCTTCTTCTATCGAATAGGTCATCTGGCCAGATTTACCTTCAACTGGTGGATCATTATCAAGGCGTCAATGCTCAGTATGTCTTCGTGACTCCATGTGAATGTCTTGTGATGTTCCTTTAGGAATCGAATCAACCTCTCTCTCATATATTCTAGTAGTGATAACCCTATATATATTACCCTCTCTAAGCGATCCTTATATAAAGGGATGGGTATCAGATCCTCCACTGCATACCTTGAAGTGGTATCATCCCTCGTGTCCACTCCATTAACATTAAAGGTTTCATTCTTCTTTTTTAAGGACGAGAAATAACAGCTTCAGGCCCGTGACTGACTCCCTCGTATTATACATATTCCCTTCGATGTTAGGAATCGAATGGTCAGGGATTTGATTGACATGACCGAATTAAGGCGATTGAGGGTCATTTTCCCTATGAGCACATTATAGGTTAATGGTAACTTGACCACCAAGAACTCTACCTGAAGGGTAACTGACCGCTTACCTCTTCCAATGGTGAACGGTAACTCTATCGAGCCTTTTGATTACACCTTATCTCTAGAGAAGCCCGACAATGGTCCCTGTACTAGCTTTAACCATGCTCCATCTAGCTTTATTCACATAAAACACTTGTAATAAATAAGGTCGTATGAGCTTTCTGTATCGATCATAATTCTCTCCATTGTCCAATTAGTGATTTCTTTCGTTATGAACAAGGGGTCATCATGGGGAGTGATAAAATCTCTAAAATCTTCTGTAGTGAAAATAATATCTTCCCAGTCTTTAGTGTGTTTACCAACTTGAACTTCTAATGGCTCTCTTTTCTGACTTTGATAAGCCAGTCTGGCCGAAGTCGACTCCTCTCCTGATATAAGTCCTCGGGATATCATACCGATCCACCTTCATCCTTAGACTATTGTTGTATCCCTTATTTCTTCCCTCCTTGGTTCTCTCTCTTTTGATCGGATTCTTCTTCTTTCCTCTCACCTTTTTCCACCCGGCTCTTCCTGTCGAGGGATCCCCCTTTGGGAAAATTCCCTCAGGTATCCTCTCTACACGAGCGTCTCGATCTCACTCTTAAAATGAAGATAGTCATTAGTGTCGTGGCTATAGCCTCTATGGAATTGGCACTATATTTTGGACCTAGGCTTCATGCGGTAGTTTTTCAGCCTGCTCGACCACTTTAACATCCTCGGGTCCGTAATGATGTTCAGAACCCTTCTTATAGTGGTGTTAAGGGGCATGAACTACTCAGTGTTAGTTTGATGCACTCGAGGGGATCCATTCAAAATTTATGGAATTCTTCTTCTTCTTTCCTCTTTGTACCAGGTCGTTTTCATACTTCCTTTCCCAACATCTTTGGATGGATGGAATGAATGTCGACTGCTGAGCGTGTCCTCAGCATGAATGCGCTTCTCCACCTTCCTTGTGAGCTCTTTTATGTTTATAGGCAGATTCTTGGATAATAAATAAATGGTATTGCCACTAGATAGTCCCCTTAAGAAGGCTGATACAACTACCTTTTTGTCGGGACGACCAAAGCGGATTAGCTCGTCATTAAATCTATTGTCATATTCTAGAAGACGTTCACCTCTAGTTTGCAGAACATTAAATAGATGATCGGTCGTCTTCCGATAAATCCCGCTTCCGATAAAGTGCTGAACAAAATTCTCGTAGAGCTCTTTAAATCAAGTGATGGATTGTGGAAAAACCGATTGAACCACATCCTTATCGATCCCTTCAGCATGGTGGCGAATGATTTTCATGTTATTGGGCCAGGTCTAGCCATAAAATTCCATATGTGCCCCGCAATGGTCATTGTGGTCCCTCCGATCTGAGGTACCACTGAAATAGTCCATCTTAGGGAGCTTAGAGCTCGATGGCATAGGACAAATGAAGACTTCTAGGATGACTAGGGATTCCCATTTGATGCTTTGATAGCCTCATTGGACGCTGGGAGTTCGACGTCATGGGCAGCTGACAACCGATGTAAGGGGGAGGAAAACACGAGGCGCGACGACAGCGACACCTGGTTCTCTTTGTTCTGTTCAACATTGTGGTCTTGGTCCACCTGTTGCTCTGGTAGTTTTGGGGGTTAAGGCAGACGACTTAGGAGATATACTAATTGATCATGGAGAGCTTGTTATTTCTCTCTGAGGCCTTCAATGGCCCGTGTCACCTGGTTTTTATTCATGGACTTTGAAATAGTCGTTCCCACAGACGGCACCAATTATATTGGTGCAAAAAAAAGAATTTCTTTTGTAATACAATAAATTTATAGTTCTGAATAAAATAGAATTAGTTGAGAGACAGAGAAAGACAATGTGTACCCGTGGTTCGGCTAGGCTCGACCTACGTCCACCGGTGAAGGGGTGGGAGTATTTCTTTGTAATTATGGGGGTACTTGAGTACAGAGTTACAGATTTATTAGCTTGCTTTATCATCACTATGTGAGGCTTTATATACACAACCTATTATCATGTTCTCCATTATTTCTAGCATGCACGTTTGATATATTGAAATTAAGACGTGGCACGTGTTCATATGATTTGAGATATTTGCCCGCATCAACAGAGGTTGTGCCAGCCATTAAGCATATATACTTTGATAAAGTTTTTAAAGGTTCAAATAAGCTAGAACTGCCAAAGATGAGCCTCCGACCGATTGCGAAGAATTATGCTCCAAAGAGTATTGAGTCTTCGGCTGCTGAAGATTTGTTGATGAAGTCCTAGAAGTCTATAACTTGGTGGCTCGATAGAGGCAGATCATTCATCCATCCTTGGGTCAGAATCCTTCGACAATGTGAGGAATTGGAGATCAGTTCTTGTATGACGATTGTCCTTTCTTGTCTACTCAATGTTTATTAATCGCCGCATGGTCCTCGTTATTCGAAAATCCCCCTTATCAACACACACACACACACACATCAATATATATAAATATAAATATATATATATATATACACACACACACACACACCATGAATCTACAAACCAATTGCAAAATGATTTTGATATTTAGATCCATTACAAAATGGGTTTCTTTGTTCATACCAGCTGGATTGGTTTGGGGTTGCACTGTGTTTATCAATAAAATTGAATTTAGATTTCAAATATCAATGTTTGTTTTCTAGATCATTTTGGGATAAAGGTTTAGAGATTTTAGAGTTAAAATATCAAATTTGAATCAATATTTATTTTCTAGGTCTTGATTTGATTTGTTTTTTAGCAAATCAAATCGAACAACCAAACCCACCCCACACCAACAAGATAAATCGGGTCAAATTATGTTCAATAAAAAAACATTTTTGAATGATGAAGTTATGCAGTAGAGAGGATTAAAATTTTAATATAGTTTGATTTTGGTTTTGTGTTTGAATGGGTAATATCGATTTTTTTTTAATGGGTAAAAGGTTAGGATTTTAGAGAGAGAGAGGGGGAGTGTTTGGGTGAGGAAGAAGATAAGTGTTTGGTAAAAAGGCTTGAGTATTGTTTAAGGTTTTTTTGTCTTTAAATTTTGTAGTGGGATATTTCTAATTACGACTTACGAGTTTTTCTTACCGGTTTTAGACTTTTGTCAAAAAATGGGGGTTATATCAAACACAATATTAAAGTGGGCGTCATGTCAAATAAGGCAATATAAACTGGGGTTATGTAAAAAAAACTTAAAATGAACTATACTATATTTATGGATTTGCCTAAACTTTAGGGATTTGAAAGATCCACCAATAGTCGACCATGTTGGTTGTGATCAACCATGGGCTAGATATGTATTATGTTGGTGGCTGGCTATATTTAGCAATAATTTGAGGAATATTTCCACGTGTCCAAGCTTTTTGGTCTAGAAAGAATACATTCTCCTTCAATTGATCCCATAGGAATATGTTGATTTTTCCTGATCCATTTGTTGATATGACACGTGTGTTATGGTGGCATATTGTTGATCCGATGTGTGTCCCTCTTCAGGGTAGTTGGAAAATAATGAGGCACTATCTTTTCACCCACTCCCTAGATTTAAGGTTTCATTCCCCGCCTGATGCATCCCCATACTATTTGTAGCACCCAACATCTAGCGTTTGGAGCTTGTGAGGCATCGCCAAAATTTAGATGTCATGATATTATTTTTACATTTCACTTTTTTTTATTTCTCTTATTAATTACTCATCTCCCCTTTTCACCATTTTTTAGCCCTTGAGAGATCTTTGAAATTTTTCTCAAAGCCACATCTTTTTCAAAAATTAATTTTCTTTGTTTTAACTAAGTCTATGAATAAGTATAAGATTTATTATGATAACGATTTTAGGCACGTTCATAAGAAGTACAACATCCCTACGAGCGCTAAGATCAAACTACCTCATGTGAATGAGGGTCTTTTTGGCCATGGAGTGGGTAATATTATAACGTTCCCCATCTTAGTCATATAAGGGGGAGTGGGCTTACCCTTCCATCACCTTTTATTAGTGAAAGCCATGCACTTTTATGAGGTTACGCCCTTAAAATTAATGGTAGTATTATCCGTATTACTATAGGAACTGTTGTCGTTAAATGAATTTATAATACCAATTTGGGCTTGGTAGATATTAGTTTTTGTTATGACATACAGTCGAGCATGGGGTCTTATTTCTTCCACTTAAAGGCCCATTTTTTTCATAAATTGTTTGAGTGGCTAATTTTCTCCCACGAGAATATGAAAAAGGACATCCGTGTGTTTTTAGGGTCTCTTTATGCAGGGGGGGTCAATTACAAGGGTTGCATTGTGCTTCTAAGCGTTGGATCACATGGTAGTTCCAATCATATTTGGTTATGATATGATCAGCCACTTTATAATCAAATCGGTTTATATCTTTGCGTGCACAATCATACCATTTACAAGAGCCTAAAGACTTATAGATTAACTTATCCAACTTGCGAAAATATTGGGCGAGGAGAACTCTTCCGATTTTTAGGTAGTCTTGGAAAGTAGCACACATCCTATGAAAATAAGTACTGACGGTCACCTCTCCCAAGAAATTCAAGACAAAACCCATTATCATAATGATCAGCTATATGGGGGTTGGGGATGCCAATATTTCAGTCAACCTTTAAATCCTAAATGTAGACACTAAGAGGTCCTATGTGTATGTAAATGACTCACCCACTCACTTTATCTCAAATTACTCTAAGGTGACAAAGTCTGATTACTTACAAAAGCAACGATGAGGTGAGTTTGAACATTTTTATCTTTTAAGAAGGTTAAGTTATCTATCTCAGGTTGGTCTTGGGAACAATCAAAGTAAAAGGAGTCCAATTCTCATGAGACCACAAATTTAATATTCTAATGAAGAAATCACCCTTGTTGTTAGCCTATTGATCTTATGGTCTCCAATGCCAATATAATAAAGGGAAATGGAAACAACCCTTATCCTAACACTTCTAAAGGAAATAAATGGGAGACTTTATTGAAAAAATATATAAAGAGAACATAAGGAGAGGCAGATGGAGAAAGAATCAAAGTAAGATAAAAGGAGGGACATAATGCAATAAATGGATAAAACCACCATTATTAAAACAAGCACATAGCACCTTCAAAAGAGCATGCAATGGTGATCACCTTAAGTCAAACCACGTTATCCTCCTTATCTATAGCATTCTAATAGAAACCATGGGCTTTCCTCTTTGTAAAGGTTAAATACCCTATAACAGCCGTAAATTGAACTTAATAAAGTATTGAGGTTAGGTTTAAAGTAATTAAGGTCGCCATGATGATATATGATATGTCGACTCTAGATAATCATTAAGATGACCTCTTCCTCAAGTTGGGTTTGAAAATCTTGGTGTTGGCAAGTTTCGTAAGTCAAATTGTTATTTTGCAGGCAATTTAAGCTCTTCAGGAGTCAGTCCACAGTGTTGGTCAACTATCAAATCACAAAGACGTCCTACATGACTAGGCTAATTGGATGAGCAACATCTCTCTAAAAAGACACCAATACAACTGTTCTCAGTAAAAAAAATTATGTCTAACTACAAATAGGATATGCAATAGTAAAGTTGCACTATGCATCTCTCTTATAGTTCCATCTATCACAAGTTCATAGAGCTCAAGAAGGATCATGTCTTAATGATGGCCGAAAAGACCACTTGGATCCAGGAAAAGGAGGCATTCATCATGGAAAGGGAGCTCTTCATAAAAAAAGAGAAAGATAAAGATAAATATGAGGATGATAATGCCCTAGACTAAGCCAACAATGAAGGCTATGATGATGGAATTAATGGCATAGCCCTTCAGCTAGACTACCACATGTCTGTCTTTTATGGAAACAATTGGGTAGACGGATCGGGTAGGGGAGACTTTCCTAAGGATAATGGATATTATTATAAAAAATCCACTTATACTAAAATCAGTGTTCATCAAATTAGAGTTTATCCTAACTCTAAGTAAGGAGGTGGAATAGGTTTCCACTAATCCCACTACCAATGGCCAAGTCGGTCAACCAATAGAGGCATTGAGTAATCAAGAGGAGGTAAACCTCAATTTTTCTTTTTCTTTTTTTAAATAACATAATTCCTTAACCCATTTATCTTTTTTTTCATTTCAAGTATTTGTAGGCCCATCATGATGTCATTGTATTTGTGAGTGCAAATTAATCATAATTAAAATATTCCAGAAAGCAATTGAAGAATGAATATAAATATGCCAATCATACAACACACAAATACATGCGGTTCGAAAAATTTCTTATGTCCACGGAGTGGTCACTGTATTTCTTATTAGTCTCTCTTAAGGTTTGCGAAATTACATCCCCCTTAATCCTGGGGTAAGGGTTAAATTTATAATTGTGTAAAACCGTAGTGGTTGAATCGGTCAAGTAACTCCCTTGGATTGAGATAAGCGTGTGTGGTGACTCCCTGAATATCTCATTCGAGATTTTGGGTAACTAACGTAACCTGATTGTAACCATTAACATGATTGTATTTCCTTTTTATTGGTAAGCTAGGCCAGTCGTGCCCCTAGTGTTGTTGGGTTGGTTGCCTAGTCTTAAATTGGGCCCAATTATATTTTGGTCCCCACAATTGCCCCTAATATTCCAGGCCAAATGCCACTTTTTTACTATTGCTATGAACCCATTAACCCATTTTCATGACTTTGAATCGGTGGGTCACGCTTGTAAATAAGTTGAAGTTGAAATTGCACGCTTGTTTGGGCAAAGATTGAAGCGCCAAAAAAACCCTCAGTTCTGAACCTTTGGATTGTGCATGGTCTTTCAAATTGGGTTTACTTCCACACTTGATACCTAAACTGTCTTTTTTGCTACTAGTCTTCTGCTATCAAAAAGTCCACAGCTTCCTCGTTTGCGTTCTCTAATTTTCTTTGTAAGTCTATTGTCTCTTTCATCATCTAGTATTTTCGTAGCTTACGTCTTTTTCCTTCTATTGTCTTCAGTTGTAGTGATCAATTCTTCTGAAAAATGTCGAACACTCTCCACGGTAAAAGTTTAGATGAATTCATGAAAACATACTCCATTCCATCTTAGGTTACAATCAACTGTGCCCCCATGCCCAAAGATGTAAAAGCCGTCGATGGGGGACACTGGTTTCATACCCTCGTTGTGGTTCGAGGGGATTGACCTTTCCACCAAATCCTTTATTTTTTGAATTTTTTGAGTTCTTTGGGGTAGTCTAAGCTCATTGTGATCTAATAATTGGCGTATAGTCAATGGGGTAAATTAAATAAATAAGCTTTATGGGACCAACTTAGGCATACCAGAGATTAGGTATTGTTGCATCTGGTCTTATAATACAGATGGCATTCTCTACTTGAAGGCGAGGAAGGAAAGTAGAGTGTTGGTCATAAGCCTTCTTAATTCCAACAAAGGATATTAGGATCACGGGTTCATCGCCAGAAATTGGCAACATCAATCGCCCCCGAGGGCAAGGAATAAATGGGGTTTTTGTGCTCAGACTGGGGGGTCATATAGGTTAACACTTGATCCTTTATTCGCCTATATTTGTTTATAAATTTGTTTTAATACTACTAATTATGTTTTTTGGTTGTCTGCATGCAACTTGCAAGAAAAATAAGGAGCCTTCCCTCAAGGATATCAAGGTCTCTAATCTGCTGAAGGCTTGGAGAGTGCAAGATTATCTTCCAAATGGTGAACACCCCAGATCGGCTTCTCTTCCCCTCGAGTACACCAATACTACTGGCATCTTTAGTAGTCACCTAGTAGATGATATCCCTGATCTTCCTTTTCTCGGCGAGGAAACGTCTTCATCCTTTAAATCGCTCAAAGTTGGTTCTGACCAGCTAGAGGAAGAGGACTCAAAGGCTCCTACTAAGAAGAGGGTCCCCCTAATTGAAGATAATGATGATGATGATGATGCCCTCCTTTCCATCATAGCCAAGTTCCATAAGAAGGCTGAGGGCAAGTCTTACAAGGCTAGTAACCAGAATTTAGCCAAAAGAGTTTTATATTTTGGGGACTCTTCTAAATGACTTGTAACCTATATATTTAGTTATTAGGACTCTTTTTATTCAGATCTCATTCATGTAAAAGATCCAAATCAAGTAGGAACATCTAGTAGAAGAATTTACATATTTTGTACCTTTAATTCAAGAGCTTTTCCAGTTTTTCTTCAATATTTGATTTCTTCTTGCATGGTTGTGTTCTTCAATCTTGGTAACCTTAAATTTCAGCACTTTATCATTCTTTCCTTATTTTTACATGCTTGTTAATGGATTCGTGTGTAGTTAATTATAGTTACACCATGTTAGGCTAGATTTGTAAGGGTTGGGGTGCATGAACCCAACCCGATGTGGTTTGCATGGGTGTAAAATTAGTTCCCTGAATTAAATAAATGATTAAATCGTGTTGTGTGCTGATCACAACCGTCGTAGGACTATTGATCTCGTTTTCCCTAGGCCGCACTAGGTAATCGAGATGCTTATGAGTGCGACGCGTGTGTAGCTATAACGACACCGCTTTATTCTTACTTTTGATTATGTATGGTGCGGGCTAGTAACCTCATATATATAATGCTTGAGATTAAAAAAGGATGGATTTAATCAATTATCTAATTCATAACTAGTTTTATCTACGGTAAACGTACTAAGTTTCGGGGGATTGTATTCCAACCTTATCTCTCTTTCATAGTAATTAATCCGTATTTTATTAGTTTCAATTAGGTTTAGTTAACTCCTTTAGTTTTTCCCCTTTTTCCTTTCTCAACTCATTATCATATTTTACACTTTATTTTTGAAGTAATATATCAATTAAAATCTATCAAACATTCCCTGTGGATTCGATACCTAGACTAGCCGATATACTCCTTAAGAGTGTAGTTAAAGCTTTGTTTTTTTTTTATATTGCGATGGAAGTCAATAACAACGATTAGAATATTATACGGGCGCTCGATTTTCCCCTCGATCAATATGGCGCCGTTGTCGGGGAGTGTTTTGATATAGATTATAATTGATTTACTATTTTGTAAGATATTTTTCTTTTGTATTTTCTTGTTTCAACCTTTTAGTAGGATTGCACTATTAATCTCCAAGAAACGTTGAATCCTCAACCGTACACCTCTTTACGTGGATTGCCCATCCACAAACCATTAGGTAATCATGTCTTTTTATAGTGAGTTCGGTAATTATAATGATTCATATGGGGATAATTCTCAAACTTTTTATTTTCAAGAATTCGCGCCTCTACCTATTACGATTGCTAAGGGCCTTCGAATTCTTGAAAATAAAAGGCTTGAAAATAAACGTTTGGGTAGGATTGGTCCTCTGAAATTTTATGTGCCCACAGCTCAACCTACTACCATGGGTGATACCATTCTAACTCTTGAGTGTGAAAGGCTTGAAAATAAATATTAGGAAAAAAATCGTTTTGGGGAGCAAGAGTTGGATGCATTATTTGAATCCAATGACGATTTTTCTTCTAATATTTTTGAAACTAAAGAACGTTTTCAACCAAATAAGGAATCCAAGGTTCTAGAGCCAATGAATCCTACTTTGGAAGTAAAAATGCTTTTTCAAATCAAATAACCGCTCGATTTTTTTTCCCACCCAAAGCGCGAAGATTATGGTCTTGTTGAGGAACTTATCGCACTTTATGATGGCATGCGTTCCTATTCGAAAAAGAAAGAGGAGGTTGAGACTTGTGTGTCACCTCAAATTTTTTAAGAACATCTCATTGAAAGTGAGTATTTATCCCTTGAAATTCAATCTCCAAGTGATGACGAATCACTTGAGGTTGAATTTATTTCATCACCATTCTCATTCACCGTTATTGAACCATTAGAAGTACCGCTATATTCCTATGAGTCGGTTGAAAATTTTGAAACGTTTAAACCTTTTACCGACAAGGACTCTTTGCTTGAATTGTTTTCCAAGATGGACTCTGATATGCCCAAAGTTCACCCTCATACTCGGAGTCACTAACCTCGGCCTGTCTCACAACCGAGTTGACAAGAAGCTCCCAACCGCCATTAAAAATGTCGTCTTCTGGAAGGTCATCCCACATATACCAACCTCGACTGGCCATCAACCGAGGTCATCAGAAGTCATGGGATCAAGCTATGCCAATGTCGTACTCTGCCCCAGCTGACGTTTCACCCTACCTTATGCATAACCTCAGCTGGTCTTCCAGGCCGTTCCCATATCGGCGATTGACAGGACAAAGTAACACCATCGGACTTCATCAAACTCGTACTTGGCTAGGCCGAGTTTATATCAGTCCAGGACACAAGTCCGAGCATATGCAAGCACATCTAAGGTTTGGAACACGTGAGAAAATCAGTTGTAATCGAATCATTCCCCTCACGTGAAGGAATATTATGGTCATCATTATCTATATAAGATCAGTCAAGTGTCATCATCATACTGGTTTGATCCCGATACACATGCTCATTGCATGCTTGGGGGGTATATTACACCCCCAAGCACTATATATAGAGGCCTTACTCTACCTTATAGAGGGATCGATAATTACAAACCCTAGCCAAACTCTGGTGCATTTACAGTAGAGAGAGAAAGTGGAGTGATTGTATTGATAAGGCCATTAGAGCCCTCTTCTGATAGTGATACTTACACTCACTTGCACAATGGACGTAGGCAATTGCCAAACCACTTATATTGGTGTGTTTCTCATCTTCTCCTCTTCCCCTCGTCTCCTTCTACATATCTGTGTTGTTATTTGCTGCCGTTGTTATGCTTATTTGAGCTCTACAACCTCTTTATCTGGTGGTGATGTTTACAGCATCTTCATTTTGGCATCGTCTGTGGGAACGAGAAGATTCATCTCTTCCTCTTTTACTGCTTAACCTCACTAGAGACTCTGGTGGTGAACCAGGCCTCACACTTCGCTTGGAGCTGTTTCACCATTGAAAGAGGTCCCTTAAGGTTTCCAAGCTCTATAGTCCTCTCATCAAAATCTCAAGCACATGGCACCGGCGTTACCACCACCTACTCTATCATCTGGTGTTTGAGAACCCGTTCTAGTCAGGCACCACCCCAGTCCGAGATGGATGAGGTGGAAGCAACCTTAAAGTCCTTAGCTGCAACTCAACAAGTGATGCGGGAGCAATTTGCCCAACTAAGCCAAAACATAAGGAGACCACCTAGAGTCTCACCGAAGATGATTACTCCGACGGTTGCTCAATCACAACATGAGGCCGGGGGATCACCCCAGGCACCACGAAAGGACTAACCTACTCCTCAACGGAGGAGGGATGTTGCTGACCCTAGGCATTTACGCTTAGGGAGGCAAGGAAACCCTTGCCCAGAGGATAGGTACGGTGGCATTGAGGCAGAGGATGCCCAAGTAGACTTTTAGGAGCCATATGAGGTCTCAAACAACACTGTATGTCCTATACAGCAAAGCCGAGATCAGTGTGAAAGACGAGATGGTGATACACAGATAGGGTCATCTTTTGATCGCTTAAGTAGAGGGTCGACCTTTGAAAGGCTCGGTCCAGTTAATGATCTGAGGCAGAGGCTATCCAGGTCAAAAGGCATAACTGGCTCACAAAAGGAAGGTGGTGATCATAGACCTCACCATGGCCGACCCCCAAATGGCTGAGACTGTGGTCAGGGGGAGGTCAACAGCCGACGCTGCGCGGCAGCTGGGGAACCCTCAGTTCACCCTATAAAAATGGCTGAGGACAACCTCGTCCAAGCAGACGTTGCCAGACCATGGAATGATTCCATCCAAAGGCTGGAAGAGAATATAGGGAACCTCATAAAAATCCGAGACCCATTACAAAGGGGGGTTTCAGAGGGCTCACCATTTGTGGCAAGGATTGTCAACTTCCCAACCCGTGCCAAATTCAAACCCCCGGTGGTGTCTCCCAAGTACGATGGTAGTACTAACCCAGACCATCATATTGAAATGTATCAATCTATAGTAGACATTTATTCAATCTCTGATGAGATGAGGTGTCAAGCTTTCTCAAGCACTTTGACTTGGGCTGCACATATTTGGTTCACGTCTCTTCCTGAAAATTCAGTTGAAAATTTCAAAGGCTTGGCCGAGAAGTTTATTCATAACTTATGTTTTGGGGTAAGACCTCAGAAGAAGACGGCTCACTTGCTTTATGTAAATCAAGGGAAGAATGAAAGCCTCAGAGACTACATCTCGAGGTTTGACAAGGAAAAATTGGAGGTAGAAGATTATGAAGAGAGCATAGTCATAACAGCCCTTATTGGAGGACTTCAGAAGGGAATGTTACTTTGGAATCTTGATGAAGACCCTCCCGAGTCTATGGCCGAGCTGTTAGCAACAGCTGGAAAGGTTATGAACGTAGAAGAAGCAATGACTGCGAAGTATGAAGATGAGAATGGAAGTAGTAGTGGGAAGTTTCAAAAGAAGAATGATGGAAAGAAGAGAACTGCATACGACAAGTTTGCACACTATACTCCTTTAACTGTGAGCTGCGAGCATATCCTCAACAAAATAAAGAATGATAGATCCCTGAGATGTCCAAAGAAGCTAAAGGATCCTTCACAGAAGAGAAATAAGAATCTATGGTGCGAGTTCCATCAGGATCACGACCATTTAGCTGACAAGTGCTTCACCCTGAAGGACGAGATTGAGAAGATGTTGAAGTATGTAAAGCTCAAAAAGTATGTGAATGGTAGAACTTTTAAGGGGGGAAGAGACGACCCCAAAAAGAAAAGAAATGCTAAATGTCGAGAAGATGTCCCTGCCAGAAGAGCTGGTGACTCAGATGATGATGACGATGACCCTGACCTCTCACCAAAAGATGATAATGCTCCAGTGAAGAGGGTTGGTATGATCTCTTTCAGTGTGAACACTATCTATGGGGGAATAGCAGGGGGTGGCTTAGAGGTAGCAGATCATAAGGCTCATGTGGCAGAGGTTGTGAACTTGGCATCTACGGAGGTTAAGCGCAAGAAGAGAAAGAAGGTAGATATGGACACCCTCATGGTCGGCTTCTCACGACTTGACTTCAAGGGTATCTTAGCTCCCCATGATGACCCTTTAGTCATCACCACAAGGGTGCATGGGTGTGAAGTTCAGAGGATCCTCGTTGATGGGAAAGTTCTGTAGACGTTATGTTTTGGCCCTATTTTAAGAACCTGGGCCTCAATAGAGCTAGGCTTGTCCCTTATCATCATCCCTTAATTGGCTTCAGCGGTGAAAAAGTTCATCCATTGGGCATGTGTGAAATGGACGTAAGAATGGGAGATGAATGGCCTAAGAGGTTGACCATAAATATTAATTTCTTTATGATGGATGAAAACGTCTTCTCAGCCTACAACCTCATCATAGGACGAGTAGCACTCAAGGAGTTTGAGGTCGTGCCTTCAACGGTCCACCAAATTCTAAAATTCCTGACTCCCTATGGAGTAGGGGAAGGTCAAGGTGACCAAATGTCGGCAAGATAATGCTACTTCAACTCTGCAGAAGAGAGAGAGGCTCATAAGGGGCAACAACCACGCACAACATCGACACACTTGATCCTAGAGATGAAACAAAGCTCAAAAAGGGAGAGGTCGCGAAGGAGGTAGAATCCACCGTCCTCAATGAGGATGAGCCAAAAAAAACCATCCAAGTCGACAAAGCCCTAAGACCTGAGATCAAGGAGGAACTAGTAAAGCTATTAAGGAAGAGACAAAGTATTTTTGCCTGGAGCCATGCAGACATGCCAGGTATTGATCCTGAGATTATGTGCCATAAACTCAATGTTGTTGAAGACACTAAGCCCATCAAGCAAAGAATAAGAGTATACTCAAGGGAAAAGTATGATGTCATCAGAGACGAGGTTAGAAAGCTTGAAGAGGCCAAATTCATCATAAAGGTCATATACCCTGAGTGGTTGTCTAACGTGGTCATTGTGCCCAAAGCTAATGGGAAATGGAGGATGTGTGTAGATTTCACTGATTTAAATAAGTCTTGCCCAAAAGACAGTTTCCCCTGCCTTGTATAGATCAGATAGTGGATGCCACAGCAGGACATGAGCTCATGAGCTTTATGGATACATATTCGAGGTATAATCAGATCTTCATGGACTCGGCAGACTCAGAGACAACAAACTTCATTATAAACAAGGGGACCTATTGCTATAAGGTCATGCCCTTTGGCCTGAAAAATGCAGGGGCTACTTACTAACATCTTGTAAATAAGATGTTCGAAGATCAGATAGGAATATCCATGCAAGTTTATGTGGACGACATGTTGATGAAGAGTCTGAAGGCCGACACTCATATGGCCGACCTTGAAAGAACTTTTAACACCATAGATAAATACGTAATAAAGCTCAACCCAGCCAAATATGTCTTCAAGGTAGGGGTAGGAAAGTTTATGGGATTCATCGTCAACCAAAGGGGAATAAAGGCTAACCCTGAGAAGATTAAGGCTTTGTTGGAAATGAAGACACCCATAACCATCAAAGACGTTTAGAGGCTAACCGAACGAGTCACAACACTTAACAGTTTTGTCTCAAGAGCCACAGATAAATGTCTTCCTTTTTTTAAAGTTCTTAGAAAGGACTTCGAATGGATTGAGGAATGTGACAAAGCTTTCAAAGAGCTCAAGTCCTACCTCGGATCCCCTCTACTCTTATCTCTACTAATTCAGGGAGAAAAACTGTACGTAAATTTAGTTGTCTCAGAGTCAGCTATCAGTGCCGTAATTGTAAGAGAAGAGGATGGAGTGCAGAGATCTGTTTACTTCAATAGTAAATCACTCCAAGGGTCTGAGAAAAAATACTCTCAGATTGAAAAGGTTTCTTATTATTTTATACATGCTTCAAGAAAAATGAATCCATACTTCCAATCCCACTCCATGGTCATCCTCACTGACTCCCCACTCAAACAGGTCCTCCATAGGCCTGAGAAGTCAGGCAGGCTAATGACCTGGGCCATTGAGTTGGGGGATTACGACATTATCTATCAATCCAGGGTTTCCATCATGGGACAAGCACTCGCGGATTTTATGGTCGAGTTTACCTGGTATGAGGCCGAGGTTGAGATTAATCAAGAGGTTGCACATAACCCAGAAGAGAGAAACGTTGACCAAGAATCGAATGAGGTTGAGTCAAGCAGAGCCGGACAAAGAATAGTAGAGAATGAGGAAGAGAGATACCTCTTTAAGTAAGGGACCCTATCCGAGGGAAACTTCTCTTCAAATGCAACCATTTGGAACCTCTTCGTTAATGGATCGTCTTGTGAAAGCGGAAGTGGAGCAAGGCTGATAGTGTCAGCACCAGATGGTACCGATATTCAATATGCATTGAGGTTCAACTTTAAAGCTTCCAATAATGAGTCAAAGTATTAGGCATTAATAGAAGGTATCTCTTTGGCAAAGGCCCTTAGTGTCGGCCAACTCCTTGTCCACAGTGACTCAAGATTGGTTATCAACCAAATCCTGGGGGTGTATGAGGCGAAAGATGAAAGGATGGACAAATACCTGAAGAGGGTGAGAACGATGCTAGAAAGCTTTAAGGAAGTAAAGATGAAGAGGATACCTTGGCTAGACAACAGTCGAGTTGATGCACTAGCGAGGTTGGCCTCAGCAATAAGGATATACATAAGAATAATAGTACCAATTGAGATTCTGCTCAAACCGACCATCGAAGAAGAAGAGGTTGCTAGACCTTACCTAAATTTGAGTATGGGAGCCTCATAAATGGACCCTCTTATCAAATATATAATATCAGAGAGGGAGAATTGCCAGAGTCGAAGTTAGAAAGGAGAAAGCTGAGGTTCAGAGCTGCCAAATTCTCAATTATAGGAGATGTCTTATATAAAAAGGGGTTCCTACTCCCACTCCTAAGATGTGTTCACCCTTCATAGGTTCCAAACATCTTGCACGGTGTTCATGAGGGCTCTTGTTCAAGTCACATAGGAGGAGGGCCATTGGCTAAGAGGATAATCACTTAGGAGTACTGGTGGCCGACCCTGGCCAAAGATGCAGCTGCGTATGTGAAGAAGTGAGATAAGTGTCAGAGATTCTCTACCATCCCTCATCAGCCACACCAACATTATACTTCTATCAGCTCCCCTTGGCCATTTGCAATATGGGGCATTGACTTGGTAGGACCCCTGCCAAGAGTTGTAACCAACTATCGGTTCTTAATAGTGACAATTGATTATTTCTCCAAATGGGTGGAGGCTGAGCCAATGATCACAATCACTAAGCAGAAGACCTTTCAATTCATCTGGAAGAACATCATATGCAGGTATGTGTGACACCTCGCCTAATAAAATACCGGGTGATCAGTCCTATACCAAATTAAAACTGGAATCCCAGTTGGATCATCCTTAGCATCACTGTCGACAACTTTTTAAAACTTACTAACCACCTAGTTTTCAAAAGCTGGTGCCAATTTTAACATTTTAATTAACAAACAGTACATGCGGAATTAAATATAAACCATTCACACAACTGAATGAAAATAAACTGAATCATTAATTAAACAATTTGCCGAATAAACCACCGGCCACCAAAGAAATAATCCAATACAAATATCCAACACCGGAATAAAATAAGTCTGAAAACTGAACTGAAAGTCTGGGTGACATGACCTAAATAAAATTGAAACTGATGAATGATTCCTACTCTAGGAATGAATGAATGATATGTCTAATCCAAACTCCTGCTAGCATCCACATATGCCGCAGCTCTGTGTCCCTGGAATAGAATATCGATCCTGGCATCCGTGTGGCTGGACACCTAAAAGGTTTTGAAAATAGTTTTATAGAAAGGGTTATAACCCAAAATATTTTGAAAATATTTAGCAAGTGAATTAACTGCAGTAATTTAAAATGCATGAATGCGCTTCATATTTAAGTTAGTGTCGCACTCCCTAGTGGACATTCTCACCCCTCCACTATTGTGTACACCTACCGGTTACCTTAACCCCACCTAGTTGTACTACCCCGTCCAACTAGTCCTGGTATAACCATCCCTTGCCATACTACTATAACCCGAGTATAATGATTCTTGAATTATAAGTTATCTCACAATTAACTTAATTAATTCCTCTTAAATAGTAGCATATAATTGTGTCACAAGTTATATAAAGTAAATACATCACACACTGTATTATTACCCGTATATAATATTTATTACCATTATATACATACCTTTACCACAATATCCACACATATAACATACGTATATCCATCCCTTCGAGTATACCCTCGCCGGATGATTCCCTCTAAAATGTTATCTCACTAGGTGTGCTCACAAAACCTAGTTTCCCCAAGTTGGAATCGCTCACCAACTTGGCCAAAAATATAAACGTAGTGGAGGCGATCATATTCCTTCCCTGAAAGTGAGATAAATCCCTCACCCATATATACCGGACGCTATGACCTGGGGATATACTCGCCCTTCTCCTCAAGCTAGAGGATTCACCCACATCGCGCAACCTCCCTTGATAGCATTAGAGTATATAAATTGAATAAATATCTAGTCACTGATATTTAATATCACACACAATATATACACGTATATATATACTATGACTACACCGTATATATATAATATAAACTCCGGCTATACCATGTACTCAAAATCCCGTGCACTGCCTGTAATTTAATATCACACACACAATATATATATATATATATATATATATATATATATATATATATATATATATACTATCACTACACCGTATATATATATTATAAACCCCGGCTTTATCGTGTACTAAAAATCCCGTACACTGCCTGTAATTTCCTGAGTCTGTGGCCCGACTCAACGTAATTAATTTTCTCACTTAATAATTTATCGTCTTCCCGAGTCTATGGTCCGACTCTAATATATTTAACTCACACCTCAATTTTTAATACTTTTTTCGAGTCTATGGTCCGACTCAAATTAAATTAATTAACACACTTATTAATTTAATACCTTCCCGAGTCTATCACCCGACTCTAATTAAATTAACTAACACACATATTAATTTAATACCTCCCCGAGTCTATCGTCCGACTCTAATTAAATTAATTAACACACATATTAATTTAAATACCGATTCGAGCCTGTGGTCCAACTTCCAGTTAATTAATTTACACATTAATTAATTTACACCAATCCGAGTCTGTGGTCCGACTTTAATATAATTAATTAACACACTTATTAATTAAATACCTCCCCGAGTCTACAATCCGACTCTACTTAAATTAATTATCACACCTATTAATTTAATCCTACCCGAGTCTACAATCTGACTCTAATTCAATTAATTATCACACTTATTAATTTAATCCAACCCGAGTCTACCATCTGACTCTAATTAAATTAATTATCACACCTATTAATTTAATCCTACCCGAATCTACAATCTGACTCTAATTAAATTAATTTTCACACTTTTAATTTAATCCTACCCGAGTCTACAATCCGACTCTAATTAAATTAATTATCACATTTATTAATTTAGAAACTTGGTGTCATCCAACCATTATCCCCGGACTCGCTCACTTGTCCCATACCTTAATATTTTCCGAGTCTATAGTCTGACTCCAAATTAATTACTCTCTCCCAATAATTAATTTAATACTTTGGTGTCACTTAACCAGTATACCCGGACTCACTCACTTGGTCCATTTTACCTCTCATAATTTCATTTCCACATTTTCGCCCACAATGTGTCGCACATTCATCTCCATAATTTTCCAATTATATTTACCTATAATTACCAACATACCCGGACTCGCCCACTTGGTCCATAATTAAGTATTTCACTTCTATTCCTTTAATAATGTAGCGTCACCCAACTACAGTACCCGAACATTATTCATCGGCCCAATTTCAATACTTATGAATTATCTCCCAAATTCGTTCATCTCATGCCATACCGTTCACACCCTCCTAAACCCAATTATATCACCCTATAATTGTTAAGGAAATATGTGTCCATATGAATTTATCACTAAATAAAATTAAGGGATTAAATTTTAATTAAAATCCACTTTATAAACAAACTGGCCGAACTGTCAAGTTCCTGGGACCGTCGATCGATCGATCACCCTGGGTCGATCGATCGATCGAGCAGGTGATCGTCTTCCCCGGCTTGCTGTTGCAGCCATTAACGAATCCTTAATCTTTTGGTTTCTCCCAAACCCTTACCCATTTCACAACCAATATATCCTCCACACCAGAAAAGGTTCTAAACACCCTACAGACCTTAATCCATCAATAAATTTTACAAAACCCTAAGTATATCCGATTTGGATTTTCCACCCGGGTCTGTTCTACCAAATCCGACCCTACCATATTCAGTCCATGTAATCACTATACATATTGTAATCCACTCTAAAATTTAATCTTAACAGATCCAAATCATAACTTAACATCCATTGAGTAATTAATTATGCCCATTACTCAAAATTCATAAAAACCCAATTTTAATCTTGGTTACACACCCAAAACGAATTTTCATATACACACACTATGATATGAATTGATTATCATCCCTTTGGGAATCACAACAGTTAACCACTTGCCTGAAATTGTTCGTAGTGTCTGATCCGTTGGTGTAGTCCCTTAATTTGGCTCCAGAATCCCCAATTTGGCTCTTGATTTGCTTTCCCCCAATTTCCTCTCAAACCCTAGGTTTAGAGGTGTGTTGACTGCCGTTCCCAAATCTCTCAATTAGGTTAAAAACATCAAATCCCATTTTTGGCCATGTGGGCCTACTTAAAAAGGCCCAACTCACCCCGTGTGGGCCCGGCTATGCCCAAAAATACTCCGAGACCCAATTACTACCCCTGAGTACTCTTTTCTGACTATCTCGACCCATCTGGACGTAACCGTGCACTCAGAATTGCCATCCGAAATACTTTTCAAAATTCCAAGTTTCAACCTCAAAATATGACACACGAGATTTTGAACCATTAAACTTAAAAGTCGCCAATTATAAATAATTTGGCTCACTAAAATAAATTCTCCAACTCATGAATTTAAGTTTCTCAATTTTAAATATTTTTATAACTCCCAAAAATAATTAAATTTTAAATCCTCAAAATTACGGGATGTTACATACTCCCCCCCACAAAGGAATTTCGTCCTCGAAATTAAAATGAGCGTAATGTTCCAAGCTTCGCATATTACTCTCTAGTCATGTGCCTCTAAACTCGCTATATCTATCCCATCCGCTTCTAACCATATGTTACATAAGTATGCATTTAATTTAACCAGGGTGCCCATACGCCCTATACCCATGCTTAACCGCATAAAATTTGCCTTAATTAACCCGGGTGCCCATACACCCTATCCCCGTGCTTTACCGCACGAAATCTACCCGACTATGCTAGTTGTAACCCGTAATATAACTTCGAACCCGTAGTCATATCACACACACACACACACACACATATATATATATATATATATATATATATATATATATATATATATATATATATATATATATATACATACATATATTTATTGCCCGGGTACCCAACCCATGTGCTAACGTCTAAACATCTCCCCATAATTACTTGTCTCTCAACACAAAACTATATACGCTTACTCTCATGATACCAAAGACAAGATAAAATACCGCGCCCTTACTATCATTAGTCCTTGCGCAAAATAAACCCCGAGCTATCTCTCTTTGCTCGAAAATAATTCTAACCACCCTGATTCACTTCAGTAAACATCCCCACTTACCGGGATAAACTGTGAGAACACAAAACCTCACCATGTGCTATCGCACTACGCAATACAACATATATATCCACATATATATAGGCTATACGTCCTCTCCGGTGATACCTAGTACCAACCATATCCTGTTGTCGCGAACGCCAAAACTTACCCCCACGATTTACAATAGTTCAAATCCCATCGCTATCCAGCCGATATTTCGGAAATTATTATTAACCCTACTCCCATAATTCTCGAAAGTAGTAGCTCCTCGCATAATTCAAACCTTCACTCAGTGTACACCTCCACTCTCCCGTGAAGAACACCAAGGGACTCCGATACCCCACGGAAAGTTTATCCACACACTATGGCTGCTACAGCCAACGCACCCACTAAATTCGACACACCCGCGAATTCTAGTGAAAAATAAGTCTTATTTTATGACATCCTCTTTGTCACTCAAAAATATACCCCATGCCCATAGGGTAAAGATAATTACCTCCATACTCCAGCTGCAACGGCTGATCCTCGGGTTCTGGAGCATCTCCTCCTTTCCCGAATGCGCCCATGACTTGCTTTAGTGGCTGTACATCCAGGACCTTGTCCTGTAGTTGACCCCTGCCTCGCTTAAGACAAATTATCTTCATGTGTCTCGCTTTCCCACAAACGAAACACCTTCTAATACATTCACCCTGCCACTTGTCCCTTCCATGCCGACCTTGTTGGAATCCCTGACCATCCTGCTGATAGCCTCCAGTTCTAAATTATTTGGCATAGTTTCCTTACCGGAAATCCTGTCCCTAATCTCCCCCAGTCTGCTGCTGGGATACCCCACTGGTATTGTTCCCTCCTACCTTATCCGACTGGCTAGATCCCACTCCCCTCCCGCTTCCTTTCACGTGGAAGCAATATTCTTAACAATACCGGAGTGCTGTGTTAACGACATCAGTATAAGCTATTAATGCGTATTTACCAATTAACTGTTGTCTGATTCTCCAGACTAACTCGTCCATGAACTTTGCTTTCTTTCTCTTTTCCTTGTTTACCTCATCCGGTACAAAATTTTACCAACGAGTGAATTCTTCCTCGTAATCGGCCACTTAACGATCCCCTTGAGTCACCTCACAAAATTTTCTCCTCATTTCGGTCTCAACCGCTGGGGGGAAAATACTTGCGATCTAACCGCACCCAAAACTCTGCAATAGCTAGTGTGTCCCTTTCCTCACTCTGGTGATCGACTCCCACCACTGTAGCGCTGCTCCCACTAAACTAAAAGTGGTTAGCATTTGCTTTCGCACCTCATCGCAATCTCCCATGCGTAGGTGACACTGGATATCCCTCTTCCTTGACACGCTAGCACTACCTCTGAACCCCCTCGTAACTCTGGTGGGTTCCCACTAAAAATAACCTCTCTCTCTTGCTTCCACCCCGACGACTCCGCATGAGTCTGATCATCCGGCGCCACTAACACTTGTGGCTGATCCCGTGGAAAGTACCCTGCCGTTGTGACCACCGTCGTTTCAACCGCCTGCGCCACTAGTTCAGTTACCTGTGCTGCCAAAATCATCTCTGGCAGTTGTTGTGGTAACTCTTGCCCCTGACGAGCCTCCCTCGTCTCATCTCCCCCTGCTGCCCTAGCTGCTCTCTCTCTCCTGGGCGTCAACTGGAATGAGAATCGAAATGTATGAGTTCACTCTCAAATACAAATTTGGCAGAAAAATGTACATGTGCTTACGTATGAGAATACAACAATCCTATAATAGGGCTCTATATCAAAGATTGCTAAGCCGAAACGTGAAAAGCCGCACAGATCCTAAGGACACTGGAACCTGATTCTCTGATACCATCTGTGACACCCCGCCTAATAAAATACCGGGTGATCAGTCCTATACCAAATTAAAACAGGAATCCCAGTTGGATCATCCTTAGCATCACTGTCGAAAACTTTTTAAAACTTACTAACCACCTAGTATTCCAAAAGCTAGTGCCAATTTTAACTTTTTAATTAACAAACAGTGCATGCGGAATTAAATATAAACCATTCACACAACTGAATGAAAATAAACTGAATCATTAATTAAACAATTTGCCGAATAAACCACCGGCCACCAAAGAAATAATCCAATACAAATATCCAACACCGGAATAAAATAAATCTGAAAACTGAACTGAAAGTCTGGGCGACATGCCCTAAATAAAACTGAAACTGATGAATGATTCCTACTCTAGGAATGAATGAATGATACGTCTAATCCAAACTCCTGCTAGCATCCACATATGCCGCAGCTCCGTGTCCCTGGAATAGAATATCGATCCTGGCGTCCCTGTGGATGGACACCTAAAAGGTTTTGAAAATAGTTTTATAGCAAGGGTTAGAACCCAAAACATTTTGAAAATATTTAGCAAGTGAATTAACTGCAGTAATTTAAAATGCATGAATGGGCTTCATATTTAAGTTAGTGTCGCACTCCCTTGTGGACATTCTCACCCCTCCACTATTGTGCACACCTACCGGTTACCTTAATCCCACCTAGTTGTACTACACCGTCCAACTAGTCCTGGTATAACCATCCCTTGCCATACTACTCTAAACCGAGTATAATGATTCTTGAATTATAAGTTATCTCACAATTAACTTAATTAATTCCTCTTAAATAGTAGCATATAACCGTGTCACAAGTTATATAAAGTAAATATGTCACACGTTGTATTATTACCCGTATATAATATTTACTACCATTATATATGTACCTTTACCACAATATCCACACATATAACATACGTATATCCATCCCTTCGAGTATAGCCTCGCCGGATGATTCCCTATAAAATGCTATCTCACTAGGTGTGCTCACAAAACCTAGTTTCCCCAAGTTGGAATCGCTCACCAACTTGGCCAAAAATATAAACGTAGTGGAGGCGGTCATATTCCTTCCCTAAAAGTGAGATAAATCCCTCACCCATATATACCGGACACTATGACCTAGGGATATACTCGCCCTACTCCTCAAGCTAGGGGATTCACTCACATCGCGCAACCTCCCTTGATAGCATTAGAGTATATAAATTTAATAAATATCTAGTCACTGATATTTAATATCACACACAATATATACACGTATATATATACTATCACTACACCGTATATATATAATATAAACCTCGGCTATACCGTGTACTCAAAATCCCATACATTGCCTGTAATTTATTATCACACACAATATATACACGTATATATATATATATATATATATATATATATATATATATATATATATATATATATATATATATATATACTATCATTACACCGTATATATATATTATAAACCCCGGCTTTACCGTGTACTAAAAATCCCGTACACTGCCTGTAATTTCCTGAGTCTGTGGCCCGACTCAACGTAATTAATTTTCTCACTTAATAATTTATCGTCTTCCCGAGTTTAAGGTCCGACTCTAATATATTTAACTCACATCTCAATTTATATAATACTTTTCCCGAGTCTATGGTCCAACTCCAATTAAATTAATTAACACACTTATTAATTTAATACCTTACCGAGTCTATCACCCGACTCTAATTAAATTAACTAACACATATATTAATTTAATACCTCCCCGAGTCTATCGTCCGACTCTAATTAAATTAATTAGCACACATATTAATTTAAATTCCGATCTGAATCTGTGGTCCGACTTCCAGTTAATTAATTTACACATTAATTAATTTACACCAATCCGAGCCTGTGGTCTGACTTTAATATAATTAATTAACACACTTATTAATTAAATGCCTCCTCGAGTCTACAATCCGACTCTACTTAAATTAATTATCACACCTATTAATTTAATCCTACCCGAGTCTACAATCCGACTCTAATTCAATTAATTATCACACTTATTAATTTAATCCTACTCGAGTCTACCATCCGACTCTAATTAAATTAATTATCACACCTATTAATTTAATCCTACCCGAATCTACAATCCGACTCTAATTAAATTAATTTTCACACTTTTAATTTAATCCTACCCGAGTCTACAATCCGACTCTAATTAAATTAATTATCACATTTATTAATTTAGAAACTTGGTGTCATCCAACCATTATCCCCGGACTCGCTCACTTGTCCCATACCTTAATATTTTCCGAGTCTATAGTCTGACTCCAAATTAATTACTCTCTCCCAATAATTAATTTAATACTTTGGTGTCACTTAACCAGTATACCCGGACTCACTCACTTGGTCCATTTTACCTCTCATAATTTCATTTCCACATTTTCGCCCACAATGTGTCGCACATTCATCTCCATAATTTTCCAATTATATTTACCTATAATTACCAACATACCCGGACTCGCCCACTTGGTCCATAATTAAGTATTTCACTTCGATTCCTTTAATAATGTAGCGTCACCCAACTACAGTACCCGAACATTATTCATCGGCCCAATTTCAATACTTATGAATTATCTCCCAAATTCGTTCATCTCATGCCATACCGTTCACACCCTCCTAAACCCAATTATATCACCCTATAATTGTTAAGGAAATATGTGTCCATATGAATTTATCACTAAATAAAATTAAGGGATTAAATTTTAATTAAAATCCACTTTATAAACAAACTGGCCGAACTGTCAAGTTCCTGGGACCGTCGATCGATCGATCCCCCTGGGTCGATCGATCGATCGAGCAGGTGATCGTCTTCCCTGGCTTGCTGTTGCATCCATTAACGAATCCTTAAGCTTTTGGTTTCTCCCAAACCCTTACCCATTTCACAACCAATATATCCTCCACACCAGAAAAGGTTCTAAACATCCTAGAGACCTTAATCCATCAATAAATTTTACAAAATCCTAAGTATATCCGATTTGGGTTTTCCACCCGGGTCTGTTCTACCAAATCCGACCCTACCATATTCAGTCCATGTAATCACTATACATATTGTAATCCACTCTACAATTTAATCTTAACAGATCCAAATCATAACTTAACATTCATTGAGTAATTAATTATGCCCATTACTCAAAATTCATAAAAACCCAATTTTAATCTTGGTTACACACCCAAAACGAATTTTTATATACACACACTATGATATGAATTGATTATCATCCCTTTGGGAATCACAACAGTTAACCACTTGCCTGAAATTGTTCGTAGTGTCTGATCCGTTGGTGTAGTCCCTTAATTTGGCTCCAAAATCCCCAATTTAGCTCTTGATTTGCTTTCCCCCAATTTCCTCTCAAACCCTAGGTTTAGAGGTGTGTTGACTGTCGTTCCCTAATCTCTCAATCAGGTTAAAAACATCAAATCCCGTTTTTGGCCATGTGCCCCTAATTAAAAAGGCCCAACTCACCCCGTGTGGGCCCTGCTATGCCCAAAAATACCCCGAGACCCAATTACTACCCCCGGGTACTCTTTTCTGACTATCTCGACCCGTCCGGACGCAACCGCGCACTCAGAATTGCCATCCAAAATACTTTTCAAAATTTCCAAGTTTCGACCTCAAAACGTGACACACGAGATTTTGAACCATTAAACTTAAAAGTCGCTAATTATAAATAATTTGGCTCACTAAAATAAATTCTCCAACTCATGAATTTAAGTTTCTCCAATTTAAATATTTTTGTAACTCCCAAAAATAATTAAATTTTAAATCCTCAAAATTCCGGGGTGTTACAGTATGGTCTTCCAAACACCCTCATCTCAGACAATAGAACCCAATTCAAGAACATATCCTTGGAAAAATACCGCAAAAGAGTGGGGATCAAGCAGTTATTCTGTTCTCCTGGATGACCCCAGGCAAACGGTCAGACTGAGGTCACAAATCGAACAATCCTTGATGGGATAAAAAAGAGGTTGGAAGATGCCAAAGGATAATGGATAAAAGAGGTATATGCTGTGATTTGGGCCTACAGGACGACAATGGGGACACCCACATGAGAAACTCCATTTATGTTAGCCTATGGCTTAAAGGCTATCATCCCAACAGAGGTAGGACTTCCCACTCATAAAGTTCAGACCTATGACCCTCAAAGGAATGGGGAAGATAGAAGACTTGATATGGATTTAATTGAAGAAAGAAGAGAGGATGCAGAGATAAGACAGGTAGCCTATCAGTAGAGAACTACGAGATTCTGCAATCAGAGGGTAAAGGCAAGGCCGATAGTTATGGGAGACCTAGTCCTCAAGAAGACATGGCAGAAAACCAATAAGCTCCATCCCAACTAGCATGGTCCTTATCGGGTCATTGACGAGGTTGTGTCAGGTACCTACCGACTAGAAAATATTGAAGGAGAACCTTTGTGACAACCCGAATATAATTATGGTAAATTATATTCAAATCATGCTTATCTTATGTGATATTAATAATGTTCTATTAGTATATCTAATGTTAAGTGATTATGTTTATTATAATCCTACTTTCATAAATCATGAAAGGTCGAATTATTTACAAACACAAATTTTGTTGTTTTCGGAAGAAATGTTCCCGTTAGAGACTAGTTTCGACCTTTATAACATTATAAATGACTTGAGGTGAAAACTATATTGTTGTATACATGTGAGTTAGGGTTGTAACACCACAAACGGATCATCAAATGGATGCCCGAGTAAATAGTTATACCGAATTTACGAACAAAGGGCAAAGTTGTCCATACCCTTTAAGTGGTAAATTATCTTTTATTAAACCAAATGTTTTAATTTGATTGGATGGCTTGGGAGGCAGCCTTGGCCGACTTAAAACTCCCCCTTTAGCTTATTTGTTCAGCAAATATAACCCTAGGTTCAGTTTTGAGAGATTTGAGCTTAAGGAAAGAGAAAGTAGAAGTTAAGGAAGAAAGATTACAAGGAAAAGCTAGGAAAAATTTACAACAAAGTCCTTAAGGTATTTCCAAGGTAAAATTATGTGTTAATATTATTGTAATCTTGTATTATACTTATTTCAAGGTATATAAATCGTGAATTATTGATTAAAATCTCATCATCCTTTGTGATAACATGTATTGGTTCATATGTGAGATTAGTGGTGTTTATATGTCATATTGCTTTGTATTGAAACCCCTTATATTCAAATCTTCATATCTCTTTGTGTGATTACTGGAATTAAGAAATTCCAATTGGACATGAAAGTAGACTCATATATTCATATCATAACCGAAAATTAGAATTTATCTCCTTGTCGTTAGGTCGTAATGATTATTTCAAGTTAGTACATAGTTTCTGTTTGTATACTTCATTTCGGTATGTCTTGAGTTTAGTCAAGCTTTTGAGATAGCAAATGAAGTCAAACAATTATGAAACTTTGATTATGTACTATTCAATATGTTTAATGAAAATGGGTTGAAAATCATGGAAATTTATGCTGGAGAAAAATTATGAAAATTCTTGGAAGTTGAAGGAACAATAGAGGGGCTTGTAGGGCCGATTTCTTGTGTTGTAAAGAAATGGTCATAAATTGCTCTAGGAAGCTTGAAAAATTACACTGTCACTTGTACTCGAAAGTATATTCATATATGTTTTCATATTGATAAGGTTGGACCCCTGTATTTGTACAATTTAGGAATATAGGATGGTTAAGTATGTAGGACAATAATTTCAGGACATACTGGATACCCCTTGAATGAATGTTTGTATTTCGTCCTTACAAAGGGTACTTTGAGTACATGTTTCATGTGTATATACATTGAGAAGTATAATTTCATGTTTACTTGACTTTGGTTATAAATTACTTATAAGGTATTTCCTACGGTTGAATGTCCGTAACTTTATCAACATGTATATCATTGTTTTGCCTTTACCTGTGTTTTATGGAATGTGACTTAATTGGAATTATATTGTCGATGTATAGTCATGGAAAGTTACATAATTATGTTAGGATAATATTTATGATTGAGGTTCAGTACTGATTTAGTTGGATTGACAGGTGTAAGGTCTAATCAACCCAGTTCAGCTCCACCAGAAGGAAACGTGAATACATAGTTGTCAACCAAGGTGAGTGTACTCACTGGAATGATGTATTTGTATACTATTACGAATATGATCATAATGTTACGAATGTGAAATTGTTCATTTTGATTTACCGAAATGGGAGGTTACTCCCCGACCCGGAATGGGGGAGATTTGTCTATTAATGACAAGGGGTTACTCCTCGACCAGGAATGGGGGAGAATTGTCTATTTAGACAGGATATGTGAATCATGATTCAGAAAAGTTGGTCATTCATTATGAATGAGACAGATAAGTTAATACATAATTATATGGACATGATTTATTGCATTTAAATTCATGCAGTAGTATTGTAGTGATGCATTCACTGGGCTATTTTGCTCACGGTTCCTATGTTCACATTTTTCAGGTAACGCGATGTCACTGCCAAATCTAGGAGGTCGGGTTGGGTTAACCAGGAATGGGAGAAACATGGATTTGTTTAAATGTAAATGATGTAATTAAGTTAACTTATCCTTTAAGAATGTTTTATGGATATGACTACTCTGATGTTGTAAAAAGATTTTCAGTTATATGGATTTACAATGATGATTCTGAAATTAAAACTCGTGTTTATGGTTTCGTTGAATTAATCATGGTTTGACTCACTTTGACTTTCAAACTTAATTATAAGTAACTGGGTTGGGGTGTGTCAGCTTTTAGTATCAGAGCCTAGGTTTTAGAGGTTCTGGAGTGAGAAGAGTCTAGATTTGGCAGTGAATGTTAGAAATATATTTTATTTGATACTAACGATTATGTTAGGAAAGATATGTATATCTGCATGTTGTTATATCTTTGATTCATTTCAGATATAAGAGAATGGAACGAGGTAATGTAAATGTGAGAATAGAAGATGAGGCTTCAAATATTCCAGCAAAAGCGGAGGTTGAGCAACCTGTTCAGATAAACGTGGAACCCGAGCCAGAACAACTGATAGATATGCAAAAAATGGCACGTGGTATGACTCTAATGGCAGAGCAGCAAGCTAGATTTATGGCACTGATGGAATAACAACAGACCAGGAAACTGGAGGCACAAGCATTGGTTAAGGCTGAGGAGGTGATACACCGGGAAGAAAGGAGTACTTCACATGAGAAATTTATTAAGATGAACCCACCATCGTTTGAAGGAGCAATTGATCCAGCAGAGGTAGAAGTCTGGGTTAAAGAGATTGAACTTATATTTGGGGTAATGAGGATGCCTGAAAATCATCAGGTGACCTTGGCGGCGTATATGCTGAAAGGAGAAGCTAAGTACTGGTGGGATGCCACAAAACATTTGTTGATTACTCCACGAGGCGGGAACGTGATCTCATGGGATGCTTTTGTTAAAGATTTGTATGATAAGTATTTTCCCCCAATGTATCGAAAACAAAAGGAGAAGTAATATTTCATATTGAATCAAGGGAGTATGACAGTTAGAGAATACGAAGCTAAACTTACAGCTTTATCTCGGTTTGCTTCGAGGTTTATACGGAATGAGGAAGATATGTGCAGTCAATTTCTCGACGGACTAGAGTTAGTCATTAAATCACGGTTGTCGACTTTAGAGACTGTTAATTATTTAGCCTTGGTGAACAAAGTCATGCTGGTAGAAAAGGATGTGAATGAAGCGAGAGGGAATCGAGAACGAGGTGTAAAGAGAAGTAGATTCGATCCAAACTATAAAAAGGGTAGCGATACCGAATATTCAAGGTTTGGAGGGCAGAAATTTCAACAGGGTTGAGGTGGAAGTGGTTTGCAAAGGGGTGAAGCTAGTGGTGGAAGAGGTTCAGGAGTTTCAGCACAAGGAGATCTGAATGTTTGTTTCTTTTGTGGGACATCGTGTCATATAAAGAGAAATTGCCCAAAGTTACAGAATATAGAACGTTTTAACTGTCATCAGAAGGGCCATCTGAGAAAGAATTGTCCGATGTTATCAAGAGTGGTTTCAGTCAGTAGTGTGGGGCCTCATAAAGGATCCTCTCCAGGAAGTGCCACCAAGGGGAGAGGTACATAACAAGCAACTGGATCGAGGGCAGGAGGAAGAGTGTTTGCGATGACGCTGCAAGATGCCCATGCTACACCTGAAGTGGTTACCGATAAACTTTCTATTGCAAACAAAGATTTATATGCACTCATTGATTCTGGATCTACGCATTCATTTGTGGCATTAGATATTGTTTTATATTTGGGTAGACCATGTTCATTTCTCAATTGTGCCTTATATATTTCTACCGCGATGGAAAGTGTGATTCTGGTTGAGCATATAAGCAAAGATTGTATCTTACGAATGGGGGAACGAGATTTCTATGTTGATTTGATACCGTTGGACATTCGAGATTTTGATATTATATTGGGGATGAATTGGTTATCATCATATCATGCTTCCATTGATTGTTTTCGCAAATAAGTTACATTTCATTTGCCTGGTGAACCCGAGTTCCAGTTTACAGGAGAAAGGAATGTTGTCCCTAATTGTCTTATCTCAGTAATTAAGAGCAGAAAGTTATTGAGTAAAGGTTGTGCAGGGTATTTAGCTTATGTTGTTGATACTAGTAAAGAGACAGTTAAAATTCAAGATATACCAGTGGTTAGGGAATTTTCTGATGTCTTCCCAGAGGAATTGCCAGGATTGCCACCCGATAGGGAAGTAGAGTTTTCCATTGAATTAATTTCAGGTACAGGTCCAATTTCCCTTTCTCCATATAGAATGGCACCGATAGAGTTGAAAGAATTAAAAGTGCAATTACAAGATCTGATAAGCAGAGGTTTCATTCTCCCTAGTGTTTCACCATGGGGAGCCCCGTTGTTATTTGTGAAAAAGAAAGATGGGACAATGCGATTATGTATTGATTATCGACAATTGAATAAGGTGACCATTAAAAACAAGTACCCTCTACCTCATATCGATGATTTGTTTGACCAATTACAGGGGGCCATAGTATTTTCGAAGATTGATTTGGGATCAGGTTACCACCAATTGAAAGTAAAGGATAGTGATATTTCCAAAACAACTTTTCGTACACGATATGGGCACTATGAGTTTTTGGTGATGCCATTTGGATTAACTAATGCTCCAGCAGTTTTTATGGATTTGATGAACCGGGTATTCCACCATTTCATTGATTCATTTGTGATTGTATTCATAGACGATGTGTTGATTTACTCGCGTATCATGGAGGAATATGAGAAACATTGAGACTTGTATTGCAGATTTTGAGAGAGAAGAAATTATTTGCTAAATTTAGCAAGTGTGATTTTTGGTTGAATGAAATTGTGTTTTTAGGGCATGTTGTCTCGGGAAATGGGATATATGTTGATCCAAAGAAGGTGGAAGCAATCGTTGAATGGGAAAGTCCTAAGAATGTGACAGAAATTAAGAGTTTCCTAGGATTGGCAGGTTACTATTGCAGATTCATTAAAGGATTTTCAGCAATAGCATTACCACTGACAAAATTGACTCGTAAAGAAGTGAAGTTTGTATGTGATGAAGAATATGAGAGGAGTTTTAAAGAATTAAAGAATCGGTTGGTGTCAGCCCCTATACTTACTATTCCATATGGGAATGAGTCTTTTGTGATCTATACAGACGCTTCATTTCAGGGTTTAGGATGTGTTCTTATGCAGAATATGAAGGTAATAGCATATGCTTCTAGACAAGTAAAGACGCATGAACGAAACTACCCTACACACGATTTGGAGCTAGCGGCCATTGTGACATTACTTGTATGGAGAAACTTGTGAGATATTTACGGATCATCAAAGTTTGAAATACTTGTTTACACAGAAAGAACTGAATTTGAGACAGAGGCGTTGGATAGAGCTGATTAAAGACTAGGATTGTACCATTCATCATCATCCTGGGAAGGCCAATGTAGTAGCAGATGCTTTGAGTCGAAAATCATCAGGGATTCTTGGTTGCATACAGTGTGCCCGTGTTGGAAATATTATTGACTTGGCATCGATGGGGATTGAATTGAAGTTTTTAAAAAGCGGAGGATTATTAGCACATGTCACAGTGAGACCTTTATTGGCCGAACACATACGAAATTTGCGGACCAGTGATCCATTCCCTGAGAAGAAGAAACAAGATGTCCTGGATGGTAAAGAGAGTGACTTTGAAATTAAGAATGATGAATCGTTGTGTTATAAAAATAGGATTTGTGTACCGAATGATCCACCCTTAAAGAAAAATATATTAGAAGAGGCACATAGTTCTATTTACTCTATGCATCCGGGAGGTACCAAAATGTACAGAGATTTGAAAGAATATTACTGGTGGAACAATATGAAACATGAGATTGCAGAGTTCGTAGCTAAATGTTTAGTATGCCAGCACGTGAAAGCAGAGCATCAGAAGCCGGCAAGATTATTGCAGTCTTTGCCTATTCCGAAATGGAAGTGGGAGCATATAACGTTGGACTTTGTTACAAGATTACCCCGGTCACCAAAGGGGCATGATTATATTTGGGTGATTGTAGACCGATTGACGAAGTCAGCTCATTTTCTTCCAGTGAAAACCACCTGCACTATTGACAAGTATGCACGTATGTACGTTGATAAGATTATCCGTTTACATGGGGCACCAGTGTCAATTGTATCAGATAGAGATCCAACGTTCACTTCTAAGTTTTGGCCTCATCTCCAGAATGCCATGGGCACAAGTTTGAAGTTCAGCACTGCGTTTCATCCACAAACTGATGGGTAATCAGAAAGGACGATTCAAATATTAGAAGACATGTTACGAGCCTATGTATTTGACTTCAAAGGTAGTTGGGATGATCATTTGCCATTGATGGAATTTTCATATAATAATAGTTATCAGTCGACTATTGGTATGGCTCCTTATGAAGCTTTATATGGGAGGAGATGTAGAACGCCTTTTGTGTTGGGATGAAGTGGGTGAAAGGAAAATATTGTGTCCTGAATTAATAGATGTGACGACTGAAAATATCAAAATTATTCGAGAACGATTAAATATAGCACAAAGTAGGCAAAAATTTTATGCAGATAAGAGGAAGTATCCATTGGAATTTCAGAAGGGAGATTTTGTATTCCTGCGTATTTAACCGTGGAAAGGCGTTATGAGATTTGGGAAAAGGGGGAAACTAAGTCCAAAATACATTGGACCATATGAGGTGTTGGAAAGAATTGGTCCCCTGGCTTATAGATTAGCATTACCTCCATATTTATCCCGTTTACATGATGTGTTTCACGTATCGATGCTTCGTAAGTATGTGGCGGATACATCTCATCAGTTGAAAACTCAACCAATTGAACTGAAGGAAGACTTGTCGTACATTGAGGAACCAATGAAACTATTGATCGTAAGGACCAAGTATTAAGAAATAAAGTTATTCCCTTAGTTAAGTTATGTGGATGAGCCATGGAGTTAAAGAAGCAACTTGGGAAACGGAGGATAGCATGAGGAAATAGTATCCCCATTTGTTTGGTAAGTGACCTTTATATTAAATTCCGGGGACGAAATTTTCTTAGGGGGGGAAGTTGTGACAATCGAATATAATTATGGTAAATTATATTCAAATCATTCTTATCTTATGTGATATGAATAATGTGCTATTAGTATATTTAATGTTAAGTGATTATGTTTATTATAATCCTACTTCCATAAATCATGAAAGGTCGAATTATTTACAAACACAAATTTTGTTGTTTTCGGTAGAAATGTTCCTGTTAGAGACTAGTTTTGACCTTTATAACATTATAAATGACTTGAGGTGAAAACTAGATAGTTGTATACATGTGAGTTAGGGTTGTAACACAACAAACGGATCATAAAATGGATGCCCGAGTAAATAGTTATACCGAATTTACGAACAAAGGGTAAAGTTGTCCATTCCCTTTAAGTGGTAAATTATCTTTTATTAAACCAAATGTTTTAATTTGATTGGATGGCTTGGGAGGCAGCCTTGGCCCACTTAAAACTCCCCCTTTAGCTTATTTGTTCAGCAAATATAACCCTAGGTTCAGTTTTGAGAGATTTAAGCTTAAGGAAAGAGAAAGTAGAAGTTAAGGAAGAAAGATTACAAGAACAAGCTAGGAAAAGTTTCCAACAAAGTCCTTAAGGTATTTCCAAGGTAAAATTATGTGTTAATATTGTTGTAATCTTGTATTATACTTATTTCAAGGTATATAAATCGTGAATTATTGATTAAAACCTCATCATCCGTTGTGATAACATGTATTGGTTCATATGTGAGATAAGTGGTGTTTATATGTCATATTGCTTTGTATTGAAACCCCTTGCATTCAAATCTTCATATCTCTTTGTGTGAATACTGGAATTGAGAAATTACAATTGGACATGAAAGTAGACTCATATATTCATATCATATCCTAGGATTATAATTTATCTCCTTGTGGTTAGGCCGTAATGATTATTTCAAGTTAGTACATAGTTTCTGTTTGTATACTTCATTTCGGTATGTCTTGAGTTTAGTCAAGCTTTTGAGATAGCAAATGAAGTCAAACAATTATGAAACTTTGATTATGTAATATTCAGTATGTGTAATGAAAATGGGTTGAAAATCATGGAAAGTTATTCTGGAGAAAAATTATGAAAATTCTTGGAAGTTGAAGGAACAATAGAGGAGCTTGTAGGGCAGATTTCTTGTGTTGTAAATAAATGGTCATAACTTGCTCTAGGAAGCTTGAAAAATTACACCGTCACTTGTACTCGAAAGTATATTCATATATGTTTTCATATTGATAAGTTTGGACCCCCGTATTTGTACAATTTAGGAATATAGGATGGTTAAGTACGTAGAACAATAATTTCAGGCCATACTGGATACCCCTTGAATGAATGTTTGTATTTCGACCTTACAAAGGGTACTTTGAGTACATGTTTCATGTGTATATACATTGAGAAGTATAATTTCATGTTTACTTGACTTTGGTTATAAATTACTTATAAGGTATTTCCTACGGTTGAATGTCCGTAACTTTATCAACATGTATATCATTGTTTTGCCTTTACCTATGTTTTATGGAATGTGACTTAATTGGAATTATATTGTTGATGTATAGTCATGGAAAGTTACATAATTATGTTAGGATAATATTTATGATGGAGGTTCAGTACTGATTTAGTTGGATTGATAGGTGTAAGGTCTAATCAACCCAGTTCAGCTCCACCAGAAGGAAACGTGAATACATAGTTGTCAACATGGTGAGTGTACTCACTGGAATGATGTATTTGTATACTGTTACGAATATGATCATAATGTTATGAATGTGAAATTGTTCATTTCGGTTTACCGAAATGGGAGGTTACTCCCCGACCCAGAATGGGGGAGATTTGTCTATTAATGACAAGGGGTGAATCCTCGACCAGGAATGGGGGAGAATTGTCTATTTAGACAGGATATGTGAATCATGATTCGGAAAAATTGGTCATTCATTATGAATGAGCCAGATAAGTTAATACATAATTATATGGACATGATTTATTGCATTTAAATTCATGCAGTAGTATTGTAGTGATGCATTCACTGTGTTATTTTTCTCACGGTTCCTATGTTCACATTTTTCAGGTAACGCGATGTCACTGCCAAATCTAGGAGGTCGGGTTGGGTTAACCAGGAATGGGAGAAACATGGATTTGTTTAAATGTAAATGATGTAATTAAGTTAACTTATCCTTCAAGAAAGTTTTATGGATATGACTACTCTGATGTTGTAAAAAGGTTTTCAGTTATATGGATTTACAATGATGATTCTGAAATTAAAACTCGTGTTTATGGTTTCGTTGAATTAATCATGGTTTGACTCACTTTGACTTTCAAACTTAATTATAAGTAACTGGGTTGGGGTGTGTCAACCTTTCTCCAACCCTTTTAATGCCGATCATTTATAGAAATATTACATATAATGTTACAGTTGTTCTTCTCTTTTTGTAATACGTGTATCAGTTTATACAGAGGTTGTTAATGAAAAGATAGCAATGTTGTGCTGGTACTTTTGTTATATGTTTTAAACATCATTAATTTGGTGAGGTATGAGGTGAAACATCATAATTTGGTGACCTCAGACTCTTTAAACATCATTAATTTGGTGAATTATGAGGTTAAGCATCATTAGGTTGGTGACCTCAGACCTTAAACATCATTAATTTGGTGAACTATGAGGTGAAACATTATAATTTGGTGACCTCACTCTTTAAACATCATTAATTTGTTGAAGTAAGAGGTGAAACATCGTAATTTGGTGACCTCAAACTCTTTAAACATCATTAATTTGGTGAAATATGATTAGCTTGGTGACTTCATTAGCTTTGTGGCCTCAGACCTTAAACTCTTCAAACATCATTAGCTTGGTGACCTCAGACCTTAAACATCATTAATTTGGTGAACTATGAGGTGAAACATCATAATTTGGTGACCTCAAACTCTTTAAACATCATTAATTTGGTGAAGTACGAGGTGAAACATCATAATTTGGTGACCTCAGACCCTTTAAACATCACTAGTTTGGTGAACTGTGAGGTGAAACATCATAATTTGGGGACCTCAGACTCTTTAAACATCATTAATTTGGTGAAGTACGAGGTGAAGCATCATAATTTGGTGACCTCAGACTCTTTAAACATCATTAATTTGGTGAAGTACGAGGTGAAACATCATAATTTGGTGACCTAAAACTCTTTAAACATCATTAATTTGGTGAAATATGAGGTTAAACATCATTAGCTTGGTGACATCAGACCTTAAACATCATTAATTTGGTGAACTGTGAGGTGAAATGTCATAATTTGGTCACCTCAAACTCTTTACACATCATTAATTTGGCAAAATATGAGGTTAAACATCATTAGCTTGGTGACCTCGGACCTTAAAAATCATTAATTTGGTGAAATATGAGGTAAAACATCATTATTTGGTGACCTCAGGCCCTTTAAACATCATTAAGTTGGTGAAATATGAGGTGGAACATCATAATTTGGTGACCTCAGACCTTAAACATCATTACTTTGGTGAAAATTTAAGAGGTAAAACATCGCAATTATAGAGCAACACCAACATATAAATTTCAAGCAAAACATCGTATGAAGCAATAGAATCTGAAGAGGTTGAGCTAATGATTATCATAAAAAAGGGTTCAGAGTATCAAGAGCCTTCATCAGAGTTTACAAAAAGAAGAGGTTACAGTTCATCAAATAAAAGAGGTTATACAAAAGCTTCACAAGACGTGCAGAAGAGACACTCAGGTTTTAGTCGACCCACCAGCGGCAGGTTTGTTTTACTCTTGAACTTGGTTGATAACTCCAGCCTCTTCACCTTGTTGTCCAACATCTTCAGTCTCAGTCACATCGAGCTGGCTCGTCTCTGTTGGGCCACCCTATTTAACCTCCTGGAGGGCCTTAGCAAGCTGGGCATTTGTGATAACGTGACTTTTGTATATGTCGTTATTGAAAGCCAAGTTAGTCAAAAACCTTAAATTACCACAAAATATAATACAATCTCAAGTGTAGAGGTAAGTAAGGGTATCAATCCACTTCCAAGGGGGTAAGCTAGAGACAAATTCAATTGTAATTCACTTTTTATTTTCTTTTTGTGCTTTTTCACTTTTCTAATTTTTTTAGCTTTTTCAATATTAAAACAATAGGGTGAGGTGAGGTGAAATAAGACTAAACTAAACTAAATGTGATATGATAAAAACTAACTAGAAAATGACTAAAATAGAAAATAAAGTCTAACACTAAAATAAGAGATAAAGTAAGGTAAATAATTGTGAGAACAATCAAGGAGTGGGATTATACCACAAATTTTAGTTATTCTAATTAATTAATTTAATTATTTGAATTCTCCCAAATTAATATCAAAATTACAAACCAACTCTCGTTGCAAGTGTAATTATAACAGTAATCTTTTAGAAAATTAAGTTTAACACCCCACAACTCTAGAAAAATAGATCTGCACTCCTTTTAATTAATCACTCACTAGGATCGATCGATTAAAATTCATGTCAATCTTAGAAAATAATTTTAGAGTTGAAATTCAAGTTATAATACCCCACTTAAGAAACCCCTATCTCTAGCTCGAATCTAAAATGGGTATTATAACTAGAATTTCAATTTTCTCTCGAAAATCATTTACCCTCTCTCGAGGCGTAAATTTAAGCGTGAGGGATCAAAATTAACATTCAAAGGGAATTTTCAAGTAATCAAACTAATTAAACTAAAATAACATCAAATAAGGGTTTCCCCCCACCATTTGAAAGGGGATTTAGCCTAACATGATATGAAATTTGACAAATTAATAATCAAGGCTACTAAAATAAAATAGAAGGGAATAGAACAAGCAAACCAAATCTCTTTGAGAAAGTTGAACTCTACTCTTCCAAATTGAAGCATACAATCCCTCCAATTGAGCATCCAGATGATTTGAAATTAAATATTCACTCAATTAACTCTCTTACAATATTTAATCTCACAAATATCTAATAAAAATAAAAAGAATAAAATAAAACTATTTACAAATGTTATTTTTCTCTACAATTCTCTCTCTAGAATTTCCTCTATATTTGATGATAAGTCCCCCTTGAAAGGGGTCTTGAGTCTTCTTTTATAGTAGATGCATGGAACACATGGGGCTAGGGATAATTTGGGTAATTGGGACTGCACATGTGCATGGGATGAGGTAGAGATCAGATTTGGTTAATGGTGATTGGGGGTATTTTTGGGATTGGATACACATGTGTTTTAAATGGTGGTGTGAGGTGAGGAGTGGAAAACAATGCAGATTGCTTTTAATGAGTTTATGGGGGTAATATGGGAAAAGGGGTAAAGTGGGTTAAGTGAGTTGTGAGGGTTAAATGACATGTGGGTTTGGCTTTTAGTTTTATTGTTTGGCAGGTAGAAGAAATCGTGGAAAGGCTTGGGGGTTAAAATGGGTTTGAAATGGGGAAAGGGTTTTGGGTTGAAGATTTGGAAAATGGGTTTGGACAGTTGGCGGGCTGGTGGGTCGCCGGCCTTGGGGTGGTTCGGGGTTCGCCGGAGTGGCTTCGGAGAGGGGGTGTAGCGTCGGACTGTGGCAGGCCGCGCCGGGTCAGCGTTGCCGGAGTGGAGATCGAGGTGGGGGGCTATGGTCTGGGGTCGGCGGCGACGGGGAGTTGGTGGCGGCGTGAGGCGGTACAGGTGTCCTCGCTGGCGGTTTCGTCGCCGGCAGGAAGGTAGGACGGCGACGCTAGGTGCGTGGCCGGAGCACCGGCGGGTTTGGGGTGGGGGTGAGATGGTATGGTGAGTGAGGTTTTTTGTGGGTTAATGGAGGTGATGAGAGAGAAAGAATGTTGGGGAAGAAGATGGGATGGGTTGTGATAAGGTGTAGTGGAGGTGTAGGGGGTAAGAGTGAGGCTTAAGGATTTGTTGGTGTGAATTTGTATGGGATTTATGTGTGTGTGTCATTTGTACAACTAAAAAATAAAATAAAATAAAACTAACTAAAAAAATAAAATAAAACTAAAAATCTAAAAATTAAATTCCTATTCTAAAAATAAAATAAAGACTCAATTAAAAATGAAACTAAAAAGAAGTAAAAAAAATAAAAATAAAATCTAATAAAACTAAAATTAAAATTCTAAATAAATGTAAACTCAAATAAAACTAAAAAAATAAATGAAATACTAAAAAAAAAATCTAATCCTAATAAAAACTAATAGAAATCAAAATAAAATAAAATTATACTAATAAAAATATAAAAATAAAAATTAAAACCTAAAAATTCTAAATAAATCTAAAATAAATCCTAAAAATAAAATAACTCAAACTAAAAATCTAAAAATTAATAAAAAAAAGTACAAAATCAACACACACACGGGTCGGGGAAGACTAAGGCTAGGATGGGCTAGGTTAGGGTCAGGGGATTGGGTATTTAGCTCCATATTGCGCACAATTGCCTTGAAATACGCGTTTGAACATTGCAACGTGCATTTGACCTACAAGATAAACATTTAAGTGCATAAGACCCATATTGACAAGAATTAGAAACTAAAGTACGTCTATTCGGGGTATAAAATGTACAATTTTGGGTGCTTATCAATTTGCAAAGTCGAGGCTAATAAAGTCCTTGGCCGACAAACTGCCAGAACTTTCTTGCTTCATGGCAACCCATTTGTTGGTTGCCTTGATGACCCTCTCTAGGTATTCAAGGTTGAAGCTAAAAAATTCATCAGAGGTTTGATACTCCTTGATGATTAACTCTGAGGCATCATCCAAGGCAGCCTTCACGACAGCATCAACTTTGGATTGAAGGCTATCATCCTTTGCCTTTAGAGCATTGGCATAATCAGTCTTCATCTAGTAGATCTCGTTACACTTCTCCTTCAGACTGTTGTCCAAATTTTCAATCCTCTTACTTAGACTCTCCTCAAGCTTTTCAACATCCCTGCCCTTCTAGATCAGACGCAACCTCGTCAGAGTATAGTTAGCCAGACGATAAAGAGAGAGAGCACTCTATAAAAAGAAGAATCATATACTTTAGTAATAATGAAATGCTAAGAGCAAAGGCAACACTTGAGAAAATTACAAATAAGTACCCGAACTGCCCTATGAACAGCAAACTCTTCCAGTAGAGGGACATTCATCGAGTGAAGAAAGTGCTTATTATCCTCAATCATTGTGTGCCCGAGGGAGTCAGAATCTCGGGCATTATTGCCTATAAGGCTGTCACTAAGTTTCAGCTAAGCAAGCCGAGCTGACAAGGCGTCGTCTGAGGAGATTGGTATACCACGCTTAATGTGTTGAGCTTTGCTGGGCCTTGTATGGGAAGGGTCTGTAGGTGTCCTCCTCTTTTTTGAGGTCTCAGCAGGATCTTTTCCCTTTTTTGTGCGGGCAGGGGGTGGTACAGTCTTGCCCCCACGTTTCTCTATAAATTTTATGATGCTGGGAGCAGACATGTTCCAAAGGTCTTCAGAAACTCCTTTTGGCTTCTCTGTAAAAAGAAAACATCGAAAGAAGAAGATCAGACACATGAAATTCATGAGACTGGACTCGATGTAAAATTCATTTTACTATAATACTTATGAAGCTCGGCCAAAGGTCCACTTCTAAGACCCGTCTGAGATAAATAGTAAGGGGTCATCAGATGCTCGTACTTGACGAGATAACCATCTTCGCCCTAACTACGAAGATCCTAAACATTATTTTGATTATCTTGGCTCACTGTTTTGGCTGAGAAAGAGACCTTGGCCCACTTCATAGGTGTCCTTGGAACAGATGTTCCACACGCCTCCTTAGGACCAAACTCCTATGCCCCTGAGGCAAAGAATAATTGAGGTTTCCAATTGTGGTTTCAGTTCTGAGTCACCAGCAATATCTTCTTCTCAGACTTCCTGGCTATAAAGTGATAGTAGCCAGGATGATTTTTAATGGATGAGGGTATCTAACAAGCTAAGAACACCCTAACTGGAAGGTCGGTATGATGAACCACCTTCTAGAGTACGATGGCCCCAACCAAGACCCTCCAGGCATTGGGGGAAAGTTGAGAAGGAGCGAGGTTGGTATAAGAAAGAATGACTCAGATGGTGGGGTGAATTGGGAGACAGAAGCCGAGTTTGAATATTTGCTCATAGACGCAGAGTTCTCCCTCTCGGTCGTCGAAGGCCCTCTCATCTTTCAAGGGCTTCTTTAAAGTAACAGATGAAGGAATGGAATATAGATGTCTAAAAATAAGAAGGTCTTATTCTATGACAGAAGACTCAGGACCATCAACCTTAGAAGTTTCAAGATCACTCCCTTCATCATCATCATTTTCATTAGTTGTCTGAGGCTGAGCCTCAGAGGGGGCACCGGTAGGAAAACTTCTAGCAAATTCAACTTTGGTAGTAGCTGATAATGGAATGGCATCAATAATAGGAGGAATTTCCACACTCGGCATTAGGATTTCAATAGAGGAAGACCTATGAGAGGTGATATCCTATTGGTGGGATAAGGAACGATCAGATCCTTCTGCTTCCTCAGAGAATACACTTCCCTCGGGAGAGCAATCCATAACCTCTTGAAAAGAGTCTATGGACTCGGCAGCCTCAGAGGTGGACATAGGGTCTGAGGAAGATGACTCAGACATTGGTATAAGAACCTCAGGATCCTCTGTGGGCTCAGCAGGCTCGGCTGCCTAAGGGTATATAAATTTTAGGGGGAAAGATTGGTCTGAGGGGAAAGGCCTCAGCCCTACGAGCTTCTTCCTGGGCTAAATCTATCTGCCTAATCTTTTCGAAGGTCTTCTCATGCAGAGATGGGAACTCTTCAATAAGGTGGTACAAAGGTCTGAACATTCAGAGGACGAGACTACACTTTGAGAGTTCGAACTAATAAAGGACGAACAGGAAAATAACTTGTGATACTTGCCCTGAAGATCAAACAAGAAATCCAAAGGGTTCTCCCCAAGAACACCCTAAGCCATCGGAGAGGATGATCAGAAGTCACCGAAAAATCTAAAAAGGGTGGGTTTGTGGCTGAAACAACCTCGGAGCAACCAGGTATGGCTCTAATACTACCTAACCACTGTAACCCTAACCCAACAGCCACTTGACAGTGGTGAAAACCCTCAGCGAAAAAAGGGAAGGTCGCCGAAAAATCCAAAAACCCAACAGAAAATGATGTAATGCGCAAATATACCCAGAAAAGGGGAGAGCAAGGGTCAAAGAAGGTTACCTGAGCAACGAAGAATGAAGAACAAAGGCTTACAAGCCCAAGACACGCAGGAAACCAGAGAAGCGATCAACTTTTTGGTTATGGTGAATTTATGGGTTTTCGTAGCAAAGAAGTCCTTGGAGGGAGAAATGAGGAAAGAAAAAGAGGTTTTAAACCCAAGGAATGATGAGGTGAAACTTCCAATGCCCCCATAATTACCCTAGGAAACTCAAAGGGTGCCACCAAACTGTCATACCTTGGAAAAAATGCAAACCATTTCAGTAGATGACATGTGTCAAAAGCACCACACCAAACCCCCAAGACATCAAAATGTCCCTTCATCAGCTTGACACTTATACCCCTTAGTCACCCACTCACATAGGAGACTGAGGGATAGGGAGTGATTGATATGCCCAAAGTGCACCCTCATACTTGGAGTCACTAACCTCGTCCTGTTTGACAGCCGAGTTGACAAGAAGCTCCCAAAGGCCATCAGAAACGTCGTCTTCTGGAAGGTCAGCCCTCATATAACAACCTCGGCCTACCATCAGCCGAGGTCATCAGAAGTCATGGGATCGAGCTATGCCAATGTCGTACTCTACCCCAGCTGACGGTACACCCTACCTCGTTCATAACCTCGGTTAGTCTTCCAGGCCGAGCCCATATTGGCGATTGATAAGACAAAGAAACACCATTGAACTTCATCAACCTCGTACTCGGCCCGGTCGAGGTTACATCAGTTAAGGACACAAGTCTGAGCATATGCAAGCACATGTAAGGTTTGGAACACGTGAGCAATCAGTTGTAACCGAATCATTCTCCTCACGTGAGGGAGTATTGTGCTTATCATTATCTACATAAGATCAGCTAGGTGTCATCATCATACTGGTTCGATCCCCATACACATGCTCATTTCATGCTTGGGGGGTACATTACCCCCCCCCCCCCACCCAAGCACTATATATAGAGTCCTTCCTCTACTTTATAGAGGGATCGATAATTACAAACCCTATCCAAACTCTGGTGCATTTACAATAGAGAGAGAAAGTGGAGTGATTGTACTGCTAAGGCCACTAGAGCCCTCTTCTGATAGTGATACTTACACTCACTTGCACGGTGGGCGTAGGCAATTGCCGAACCACTTATATTGGTGTGTTTCTCTTCTTATCCTCATCTCCTTCTACATATATGTGTTGTTATTTGCTGCCATTGTTATGCTTGTTTGAACTCTACTACCTCTTTATCTGGTGGTGCTATTTACAGCATCATCAGACTCTTTCTTTTTGTGTGCCCCGCTTCCCATACTACTTGAAAAATCTTTGGGAGGTGATTCTTTTTTTCTTGGATCTCAATTGTACTTGTCCCACCTAGCATCTAAACCCCCCATCATCCCATTAAAATTTTTAATTCGTGATGGTTCATTTTTTCCATCTCACACATGCCTTCCGTTGTTCAAATGGAATTCTTATTTTCCGGAAGGCATGCATGAAAATGAGGGTACACTGATTATCCCTCAAAGTCAAATTGTATTTTTGGTGTACCCTCAAATTTTTCGACTTCTAGTGTATAAATTATTAGAAGTTCAAATCGTAGGTTGTACATAATTAGCTTCTTTTTTTTTCTTTTCTTTTGTTTTTTATAGTTTAGAGTAATTAGTTAAAGTTTTTGTTATTCTTTTTATTATGCTTGGTTCTAACGCGCTTTGTAGATTAAATGGACTCATACTCATCGAAGATCGTTCCATTTGGGTAATATCTTTCTTTTCCTCTCTTTATGTTATGTTCTTGATTTTCATTGAGGACAATGCAACATTTAAGTTCGGGGGTGTGGGATATTATTTTCATTTATTATTTAGTTTCATTAACTTGATCACATGTTCGTTCCAAGTATGTTTTTTTTCAAACATTTCCAAAAAAAATGAAGATTTTCCAAAAATCCAAAAATATTTTTCTTCAAAGTAAATAAAAATTAGAATTTAAAATTTTCAAAAAAATCACCGAAATTTTGTTTAAAGTCTCAAATTTTTAAATTTCAAATTGCACAAAGCCAAAACTGACCAAAGATGGAAATTGAGCGAAAATTGACGACTTAATGAATAAGTGTGGAGATTAATCAAACCCGGTGAGATTTCGAGCCCATCGATTTTTCTGAGTTTTTCAATCAAAGTTCAATTCAGCGTTTTAAAAAGTTATGATCTCAAATTTATTGTTTTGATCGGTAATGGGAATAATGTGTGATGTTGCCTCTAAAAGCGTGTTAACATATCTCTAAACTATAATTCATCTCGAGACGCATATGGTAAATCAATTTTTTATTCGGATAAATGAAGATAGGCCATCGATTGTTACTCAAAAAAATTAGCCATAAAAAGTTGTGAAAACTACCCATTATGCTAGCCATTTTAAGCCGAAGAAAATTTTTCATTTCATTTGGTAACTCGAAAAATCCATTCAGTCCGGAATTGAGAAAAATTGAAAAAAAATCAGAAATTAAGTCAAATTTGTGCGATAAAAAGGGGCAAGGAAAAAAAAAGAAAAATGCTCAATAGAAATAGCAAGAAAAAAAATTGGAAAAGAAAAAATGAGCAAAAGCCCAGAAAAGCACTAATGGACTTCAAAAGGTCATTTTCCAATTCCAAAAATTCCTAACCATTCCCATTTTACCCAATGCACCTTAAAAACCGGAGAAAGTCCTAACCGAATCCATATTTTGAAATTAATTACCGCGTGGAGAGCTAATACACGAAAAGATAATAAAAGAGATTAATCGGTGTGTACAAAAGGCGATGTTACCACCTTCCTAATGACCGTAACCCGATGACGAGATCCTTTCACCGTAAAAATTTTGTCTTTTCAATTTTGTGTGCGGGAATTCGTGTCCATTATATTTACTCTTTATATCACGCACACCGAGAGAAAATAGCCACATTCCGAGTGATTCATTTGTGAGAGCATTCCGTGAGATTTTGAAATCAAAATGAATGTTTGAAAAAGTAACGTAATGATCAATCAGTGGAAATTAGCGATTAAATTTCTGGCTTCTCACACACACACACGACAAATTAAGACTTATCAATTTAAATCTATGGTGATTATTTTTTGAAAAGTTTGAATTATACAATTTTTAGGTATTTTGATATTTTTTTTACTCAAAGCCGAATTTTATGGGTATATTCACTGCAAACCCTCACGAGACACAACTCGTCCTACTAGGGTAACCTAGGGGTTTAACGGCTTGTTTCATGCGCTAAATGAAATCGCTTTCCCTCAAAAAATTTATTCTATCCTAATAAAGCTTTTGAAGGGTCCTTAACTCATACTCTCATTCTTTTACATTGCTCGGGATGCGCAAAATTCTAAGTTAGGGGGATTTGATTAGGGATAAATTCTTCACATTTATCCCCTTAATTCCGGCATTTTTATGTTTCCGTGCATTGTAATTTATAAATATTTGTCTCATATTTATACTACTAACCACTTTTTGTCAATTATTTCATGTTTTGTGTATCTCTTATGCGTTTTACAGGGATTTCATGCAAGTTAGTGCGAAAGAGAACTCAAAATAATGAAAGAAACCAAAAAATGAGAAGTTGAAGGGTATTTTCGTAATTTTTCAGCCTTAGTCCTAAGGTGGGGCCAACTGTAAAGTTGAAGATCTTGAAATTACAAGAACACTGGAAAAAACGGCACCCCAGTCCGAGCTACAGTGAAGAAGTTATGCAAGTTTGAAAATTGAGAAAGAAATCCAAGGCAAAGTTGTTAAGGCCAAACCAAACCGATGGGCCAGAACCGAACCAGTTCGCCCTTTTGCCACGATCCAGATCCGTTACAAAATTAGTCGCGCTTTTAAAGTGTGACAAATTGCCGGATACGAAATTTTTATTTTGTCCCTATCTTTTAATTAAAAGAGTTTTATGTCTTGGGGACTCTCTAAACGACTTGTAACTTATATATTTAGTCATTAGGACTCTTTTTATTCAGATTGCATTCATATAAAAACTCCTAATCAAGTAGGATCATCTAGGAGAAGAATTTATATATTTTGCACCTTTAATTCAAGAGCTTTTCCGATTTTTCTTCAATATTTGATTTCTTCTTGCATGGTTATGTTCTTCAATCTTGGTAACCTTAAATTCCAGTACTTTTATCATTCTTTCCTTATTTTCACATGCTTGTTAATGGAATCTTGTGTAGTTAATCATAGTTACACCATGCTAGGCTAGATTTGGGTGGGTTGGGGTACATGAACCCAACCCGATGTGGTTTGCATGGGTGTAAAATTAGTTCCCTGAATTAAATAAATGATTGAATCATGTTGTGTGATGATCACAACCGTCGTAGGACTGTTGATCTTGTTTTCCCTAGTTAACCGAGATGTTTAAGTGTGCGACGCGAGTGTAGCTATAAAAACACCGCATTATTCTTACTTTTGATTATGTATGGTGCTGTCTAGTCCCCTCGTATATATATATATAATGCTTGAGATTAGTAAAGACTGGTTTTAATCAATTATCTAATTCATAACTAGTTTTATCTCCGGTAAACGTACTAAGGTTCGGGAGATTGTATTCCAACCTTATCTCTCATTCATAATAATTAATCCGTATTTTATTAGTTTCAATTAGGTTTAGTTAACTCCTTTAGTTTTTCCCCTTTTTCCTTTCTCAATCCATCTGTAATACCCCGTATTTTTATGCTATATTAATTTGGGGATTTATTAAATTTAATGTGAGTTATTAATTTAATATAAATCCGGAAATTAATCACTTTATAATTATTAACGTGATGTGAGTTAGTAATTATGGGAAACTTGTTGTTGAATATTACTAATGAGTAAAGTAATATAATATTGGTTCTATTAAATGTCAAGAGTGAATAAAATGACAATTTTAGAAATTGGAGTCGGGACGCACCCGTGTCGCGTCGAGACTAAATATTCATTAATAAAAGTGAATAAATTATAAGTTGCTCATATGGTCGTTTTGAGTGCGCCAAAGTGTCCGTAAGGGTCGAGATAGTCATAAAAGTATACCCGGGGGTCTAGTTTGGGTCTCGGGGCATTTTTAGGCCTATTTAGCACCCCGGGAGGGCATTTTCGACATTTTGCATTTTTGGGTAATTAAACCCACGAAAATTATTAGGCTATATCAGCCATTTGGAATAGTCCTTTAGGGTTAGCAGACTCAAAATATTAGAACGGCCATAGGACAGGGAAGGAGAAAGCTTTCCAAGCAATCCAAGGCCCAAAATCCATCCGGTTGCACCGCCACCACCACCAACGCGTAGATCGCGCGATGGGGAACGCAACAACACCAAATTCGTCCACTAATCAGAACTTTGAAATTTCCAGGCAAGTATTTATCTTGCTTATTTTCGTTAATGCATCGTTCATGTTAGTCTAGGGTGATTAGGATGAGTTTGGTAGGAGAAAATCCATGTTGGAGATAAGAAAATCGTATGTAGTAATGATTTAAATGATAATTTGGAAACCCCTTCACATGTAGAGGCTTAACCACGAATTTCTGATGAATTAGGAGTAGAAATTTCTAGAAAAAGACTGATCAGAACCATGTTAAAGAAATTCTAGGGTTCTTGAGATTTATATGAGTTTTGGCCTATAAAACTATGGTTATTGATGGAAAATTGCATGCTTTACGTTGAAGATGTATAATATGGGTTTATACTATTTGTAGTACGAATTTTAGGGAGTTTGGGTATGAAAAATCTGGATTTGATTCAGATTAGATTATGAAACCCGTAACTGTTAATCTGCAGAATTCGCATACCTGTTTGATCGATCGAACGAACCAGGAGTGTCGATCGATCGACGCATCGATCGATCGAGACCCTGCCCTCGATCGATCGACCCCTTCTGGCAGACTCACATTTCCCCTTTGAAAATAGTTAAATTCAAATTAAATGAGTAGAAATATTTGGGCATCCTTATTAAAATAATTTGGAAGGTAAAGGAGACCAGTAGGACTTATTAATAATTATGAGACCTTTAATATAAGACGAGATGTACATTTTTGGGATATTTACATATAAGGGATGATGAAATTATGCGTTAAAGGGAGAGACGCGTACAATAGTTACGTTGGAATAGTAGATGAGTACCTACTGAATTCTTCACTTGGGAGGATAGAGTCCATGAGTGTTACGTAGTAAGTTGGATTAATCCCTCAATTAAAGTAAGAGACGAACCGTTATACGTGATAACTAAAGATTTAGAAATAAGGATAAATATTATATTATGGGTGATGAAAGGTACCTAAAGAGATATGGTAATAGTAGTATATTTTAAATGACTGTGTTTATGCATATACTATATACGTGTGAAAATCATGCCCGCGCTACTTGCTATCCCTGAGGTTACCACGCTGGGACAGTCTTATCTCGATGTGCTTTTATGGGAGATATTGACTTGTACCCTAGAAGATAAATATCCTTGGTACAGGCTATCTGATCGATGGTCAGACGGTCCTAAGAGACGTGAGGGTATGTGCTATCCTCTTAGAGACTTGGAATCTATGCTTCACCTCAATATTATTTGTGTATGTGTTAATACAGTTCGAGAGTGATTCCGAACTTGTATTTCCCTTAGTACGAGTGAGACGGGGATTGGATATAAGAGTATGCCCGCACCATAATTTTTATGTGGGGTGCTGTTTGAATATATATATTATACGAGTATTTAATATATATATTAAATTCTGAAATTTGGAATTTCATACTGTGTTTATGGTAAGTAAGGAATGTATAATGATTTCAATTTGGATATACTTGTTTTGAAAAGCGTAACATGACACTGGGAAACTTTATTAGCAAATAAGGTTTAAATGAGAACTTTGTGATCAAATGAAATTATTTTCTTAAACAATTATATTATTCAGTTTAAATCTTACGAGTAACTTAAGATAAGATAAACCGTTGGGAAGATTAGTGCGATAGGCGTGCACATTAGAAGAGAGGTGAGAATTTCTCAAGAGAGTGCCGCACTAATATGTTGTTGCATTGGCCTGTAAACATTTTAAATACTTGCTAAACAAATTTTAAATCATTTACACTATCGGGCTCTGACCCGTTTCTATTTTCCTTTCTCTCTTGTATATATATATATGTATATATTACAGGTGCCCAGCCACAGGGGCGTCTTGCATAGGATCCTTTGGAAGGAACCGCTGCATCTTAGGTGGGAGTTGCAGGCCTCTTGCTTAGACGACTTCATTTAATTGATTCCACTCCTAGCATATTTATTCAGTTGGGCATGTGTCGCCCGTTTCCATTATCCAGTTATTTTATTGGACCTTGTGATTCATTTATTTCTAGTATTATCACTTTGGGATTTATTACTATCTGGACGTTTTACTTTAAGTTTTAAATGTTGGGATTCAATTAGTTGAATGTTTGATTATTTGGATTGTATGTTCCAGGATAGTTGTGGTGTGACTATTAAATTGTGAATTATGCAAAGTTTTAAATCTTGGTTTATATAAAAATAAAAATTTGGAAAGTAAAGTCTAAAAAAATGGTTTTGACACTTAGCTTAATTATTTAGGGTGTTTAAATTGGAAAAGTATTTTTCAACAGTGATGCTAAGAATGAACCAACTGTTCACCTTGATTTTAATTTAATAAAGGAGTGATCCCCCGATATTTAATTAGGCGGGGTGTCACACCATCATCATCTTTTACACTTTATTTTTGAAGTAATCAATCAATTAAAATCTATCAAACATTCCCTGTGAATTCTATACCTAGACTAGCTGCTATACTCCTTAAGAGTGTAGTTAAAGTTTAGGTTTTTTTGTATTACGATGGAAGCCAATAACAACGATTAGCGTATTACATGGACGTTCGGTTTTCCCCTCGATCACCAAGGAGGTGGTGAACAAGGAGAAGAGGGTTGCTGCAAAAGAGCAGGTGAAGAAGTGAAGCCGAGAGTCTCTAGGGTTTTTCTATTTTACTTGTATTTTGTGCTATTTTTGTTCCCCTTGGGTGTTGGACTATAAATGTCTTTGCCTTCATCTTTATTAATGAAAATATTATTCTCTTCACTTTGAGTGTGCCAATTTTAGCATTTATGATAAATTAATGTTATTTCTGCTTTGATGTTATAGCTGATCGAGGGTGAAAAGTAACGAAGTGTCAATACGCCAATCGTTGAATTCGTTTCACCGCCTCAATACAAAAACCTAAACTATGACTACACTCTTTAATGAAGTACAACGTTCAGTCCGGGTATCGAATCCATAAAGAAATGTTGTTAGACTTTAATTGGTTTATTACTTCTCCATAAAAGTGTAAAATATTTCGGATAACAAAAGAAAGATTATTCTAGGCATGTATTTTAACTAAGGTTAACAAAACTAGTAAAAACTATAGATTGCGACTAATATCTCTCACCTCGAGTTAATTAGTATAAATGGTTACATGGGAAGATAAGTCTACTAAGATTAAATGTCATTTCATCAATTAATCAAATCCAGAGTTGTCACCCCCTAAATTATCTTAAAAGCCTACTATGATTTTGGCGCCAACAAATACCTAGAAAATTACACACGCAAGGTCATAAACACTTCGCATACATGATATACCCCGTTAAATATCCTAAGTGTAAAATTAAGAACAACCCAATCGAATTAAACTCATAAAATCGATCACCAAAGCAAAAACAACCAAATCAGCTCAAGGTGAGTTCAATCAATCACAACCTAAACTAAGTTATCTAGAAAGCATGCTAAATCACATGTATTAAATTAAAGCAATAAATTGAAGAAAGTAAATGAAAGCAATAAATCTAAGTTACAAAGCAAGTGCACAAATTAACACCACAATAAAAGAACAATGGAATCTTGAATTTAAGGAGAGAGATGATGAATAGTACCTACATACACCCAAATGCGTTGAAACCCTAGAGATAGAAGCTCCCAAAGAGAACCTAAAAAATTTATTTCGAATGAATTATTATCTCCAAATACCCCCCCCCCCCCCCAACCATTCTATTAATACCCAAAAAAAAAACGACAAAACCAAGAAAAAACACCCAAAATAAGTCAATTTTCGTCAATATCTGATGGGACCGGTCGACCTGGTCCTGGAATTTTGCCTTGGGTTATTGTTGGCGGCCCCATTTTCCTCTCCAGTCCAATTTTGACACGTCGCACGGAAACAACTATTACTCCCTCATACGGAATCGAAATGATGCGTGGTCGGAACCGACGCGAAGCTAGTTCAATTATATATAGATTTTGTTTTGAAACTCTCAAATTTATGCATTATGAAAGCACCAAAATTCCCTTGAAGTAAAATCAAATAATAAAACCTTTCGAAACGACCATAACTTCCTCATTCGGGGTCAAAATGACGCGTGGTCAATGACCATGTAAAGATAATTTGATGATATACATGTTGGTAACTTCATTACATATAAAATAGTGGGTTTAAAAAAACCAAAACTCCCTTGAAGTTTCCTTTTGTAACGAAACAATCCTGAAATGCGTCCAGCTTCACACTATGCATCCATAATACCTACAAAAGCTCAAATATACCTCACAAAACATATAAACATATATAACAAAGTTATTCAATATATGAGCTTAAATATAGGAATTAATGGGCATGAGAATGCTAGAATGTGCAAGAATAAAGAGTATTAAATGCAATATTCACTACTAATCACATCCCCTAACTTACACATTGCTAATCCCTAGCAATAAAAATTGAACAAATTATATTCGAAATAAATGGGTGGACACCCCAGAGGGACACCTTATATTATGATACATTCTCTCGGCCATGTGAATACCAGGTGGCGCTAGACATGAGATATGATATGTGTGATCCATTATTATATATATATATATATATATATATATATATATATATATATATATATATATATATATCATAAAAAGCCACTTTCGCAGGGAACACCATTGTATTTAGCATATGCAATAAGTCGTTAAACCCTTAGGTTATCCTAGTGGATGAGTGTTATCTCGTGAGGGTTTTCAGGGATGAAACCCACAAACATCAAAGTTTCCTCAAAAAGATGCCCAACTAACATGCGACAAACCCAATAGTAACGAAAAAGATTTCAAACATGTTATTAGCAAAGTGAATGAATTCAGGCAAATGTCCTTATTATTAACATTATAGAATGAACTTAGTCGAATTGAACCTTAAAAGTGGAAGAGCGAGCACATGCAAGGTATGAGTTGGCAAAACTTTCATAAGCTGGATAAACATTCAAGCGTGCATATATGTCAATCCCCACTCGTGTATACACCCAACAAATGAAATCACTATGAAATGGATGTAATACACGGTACATGCGGGCATAAAGAGTAAATGCAGATGGAAACTAGGTCGTGCACATGTCACTAATGAAGAACACAATATATAAAATGAAAAACATGCAATCTCAATTAAAGATATCGTCATTAAAAAAGGTGAAATGTATTTTCACAGATTATCGCAATTATTTAAACTTTTGAATTAAATTCACCCTAGGATCACATACGACTTTATAGGGTCGTAATGTAGGTTCAGGGTTAAAGTTAGGAAATGAAAGGAATATGTACGGATTTAAAGGTGTTCGGGTATGAAAAAGTTGGGATAATGGAAAATCGTGGGCAATTTCAATGGTTGGAAAATGATTTTCATAACAAGCATTAGATATAAAATTGGAGAGCGACAAGGATTATTGAACAATATGTACATAAATGAAACTTTCTCTTTCTTTTCTTTTCTTCTTTTTCTCACTTTTTCTTTTATTTTATTTCTTCTCTTTTTCTTCACTTTCTCTTTTCTTCTCTTCTTTTTCTTCACTTTTTCTTTTCTTCTCTTCTTTTTCTCACTTTTTCTTTTGTTTTCTTTCTTCTCTTTTTCTTATTTTTCTTCACTTTTTCTTTTATTTTTCTTTTCTTTCACACTCTCAAGTGCTTAATTGCAATCACATAAGACGAACATCATTCAATCCCAACTATCATTCCAAACAAAGGTATGGAAGGTGATATATATGGTTTATAATTCCAATTCATAATTGGTTATGGGATTTTGGGTTATGAAACGAAAGGCTATATTAAGGCTCAAAGGGGTTAACGAGGAAAATCATATAAGGTGAGGTCAAGGTCAATATGGGTGATATAGCAAAGAAGGGCTATTATCCTTTCCTAAATTTTTCGCAATTGTCGAGTCAAAACAACTTTGAAAATCATGATCAAGTAACACATTTTAAAAACAACTCAATTAATGAACGATCAATGAAAGAATAGTGAGATTACTAATGACTGTAACATTTTCAAAAAGGAAAGAGTAGTGTATAACACTCATAAACGAAGAAAAGCACAAAGATCACTAGTTGTAAGTATATACAATGCAAAAAAATATTACCGAGTTATAAAAATCTTACCCTAAATCAATTAAACAAGAAAAGTGCATGCGCTCATGGGATTAAAGTTGACTTCATGAATTTATTCATAATATCAATAATTGAGGACTAAAGACTAATAACTTCTAAAATTGACAACATGCATCATTGAATTGTCTATTGGATCGGTCATTTATTGAAATTTATCATCGAAAACAAAGGCAAAAATGCCCAATAAATGAGAAAAAAAATCTTTTTGAAAATTTTAATTTTTTTACAAGAAAAGCATGCTTGGGAAGAACATATAATCAAGTCAAAGAAACTATCAATGAATGGATACAATATCAACCAGACATTGTCCTCAATGTGAATTAAGAACCAAGCTAAAGAAAGGAAAAAAGCGATATTACCCAAAATGGAGCGATCTCGTGAAAGTACAAGTCCAATGATTCCCATTGTCCCCAGATCACACAACACCAATCTTCTGATTCCCATTGTCAGAGAGAAATTTAGAGAGGAAATAAAAGTGTTGATCTAGAAGAGCATAAGACCTCAGACTCAGATATTTTAACTTTCTGTCATGGATTCAGGTACGCTTCCGCAAAATCAATATTTATATTTCTTAATAATTCAATATGAATGTTCCTGTTTGTGTTATAGTTTTCACAAAATAGAAATTAATCCATCGTATGGTATCAGAGCTAATTCATGTTGAATTATTGAGAATATATTAGGAAGGTATTGATATTAATTTTCGGTTGTAAATAATTTTTCAAAAAGGTTTAATATTTCAGAAAATTTTGGATTCAGAAATATTCTCGTTTCATTACGATTCCAAAAATATAAAATTCATGAAATTTGGACTAGCGATTGATTTGATGGTAGTGAAAGGTTAAAGGTTCGACTCTTGGTGTTTCATATTTAAGCCTCTTAAATGATGAAAATTATGAAGGATCTCAAGAGGTTTTGAAGCCATGACCTTTCAAGTCTGGAGCCAAAGGGGTCTTGAACCCATATACAAATTTAAATTCAAATTTTGGTGTATTTATATATATATTTTGAGATAAATTAATTTAAACAATATGTCACCAAAGTGACCTCTTTTGTTCAAAATTAATTTGATTTCGAAATATAAAAAAAATTGCGTGCATGTAATTTATGTGAATATTAATCGGCCCAAAGGAAGATTATTTTTTAACAAAATTACATGTGCCACTTTAATAATAAGCACGTGATAATTATTTAGTTTTACATATGAATAATAAATCGGCCCAAAGGAAGAATTATTATTCAATATGTTCTTATTATCAGTGTTTGATTATTACGGCAAGATATCACTTACAAGTTAATATTTTTTCCAAAGATCAAATATTAATAGAGTGTTCGATATCTTAAATGGAATTTGTCCTTTATTTGAATTTATTTTTGATTTAAGACTTATATGAGCTAGTTTTATTTGTTTATTGTTCTCTGATTCAGCTATAAGTTCTGCTTCCAACGTTACTACCAGTATTAATTCTATTCCCATGCTTAATGGCACAAACTTTAAGTCATGGAAAGAGAACCTTCATATAGTTCTCGGTGTCATAGATCTGGACCTAGCATTAAGGGTTCCTTCTCCTGCACCTCTTACGGATAAAAGTTCCTCTGATGACAAAAAGCACTTTGAAAGGTGGGAGAAGTCAAATCGCATGTGTTTGATGATCATAAAGAAGGCCATTCTAGAAGCATTCAGGGGCACAATATCAGAAACGATAAAGACAGCCAAAGAGTTCCTAGAAGAAATTAAGAACAGATTTGCCAAAAATAAAAAGACTGAAACAAGTACACTTTTGGCAAGTCTCATCTCAATGAAATATAAAGGTAATGGGAACATTAGGGAGTACATTATGGAAATGTCTCATCTCACTTCAAAGTTAAGAGCACTTAAGCTTGATCTCTCTGAGGATTTGCTTGTGCATTTGGTTCTGATATCTCTTCCCACACAATTCAGTCAATTTAAGGTGAGCTACAACTGCCAAAAGGAGACTTGGTCTCTTAATGAGCTCATCTCACATTGTGTGCAAGAAGAGGAAAGACTGAAGCAAGATAAGACAGAAAGTGCTCATTTGGCTAGTACTTCCAAGGACAAGGGGAAGAAAAGAAAGAAGGATAAAGAAGCTGCAGTGGTTCCATATCCAAAGAAACAACATAAAGAAAAAACTGTTGATGGTTGTTTCTTCTGTGGAGCTGCGGGACATAGGAAGAAGCAATGTACCAACTATCATGCTTGGCGTGTCAAGAAAGGTACACTTCTTAACCTAGTTTGTTCTGAGGTTAATTTGACTTCGGTACCTAAACACACTTGGTGGATAGATTCTGGTGCAACCACTCACATCAGTGTGTCTATAAAGGGTTGCTTGAGTTACCGAAAGCCAAATGATGGTGAAAGATACATTTTTGTGGGCGATGGCAAGAAGGTTGAAGTTGAAGCAATTGGGATATTTAGGTGATTATTGAAGTCTAGTACTTATTTGGATTTGAATGAGACATTTATCGTACCGTCATTTAGACGAAATTTGGTTTTATTTTCTGTATTGGACAAATTTGGTTATACTTGTTCCTTTGGAAATAATAAATTTAGTCTTCTTCATAATTCAAATTTGGTTGGTACTAGTTCTTTATCTTATGTAGATAACCTTTATATGCTTAATACTATTGCTTCATATCATGAAACCTTGCAATTAAGTACTCGAGGTATTAAAAGAAAATTAACCAATGAGAATTCTGCACCATTATGGCATAAGAGATTAGGTCACATCTCCCAAAGGAGAATTAAAAGACGTCAGATGGAATTCTAGATTCCCTTGATTTTTCAGATTTTAAAATTTACAAAAATTGCATAAAGGGAAAACAGACAAACATAAGGAGATCTGGTGCTAATAGGGCTACAGACGTCTTAGAACTGATACATACAGATATTTGTGGGTCATTCCCTAATGTTTTATGGAACGGTCAATAATATTTTATCACATTCATAGACGATTTTTCACGTTATGGCTACCTTTATCTCATCCATGAAAAGTTCCAATCTCTGGACGTGTTCAAGTCATTCAAGGCTAAAGTTGAAAATCAACTCAACAAAAGGATTAAAAGTGTCAGATCTGATCGTGGTGGTGAATACTATGGTAGGTATGACGGTACAGGTGAAAAACGCCTAGGACCATTTGCTAAATTCCTAGAGGAGTGCGGTATCATCCCGCAGTACACCATGCCAGGTTCTCCAAGCATGAATGGTGTTGCTGAAAGGCAAAACAGAACGCTTAAAGACATGGTAAGGAGTATGATCAGTTACTCTAACTTACCAGATTTACTCTGGGGTGAAGCATTAAAGACTGCAGTGTATATCCTTAACAGAGTACCAACTAAAGAAACTGGATTCCAGAACAGTTAGTTGCTATTTTATTGGATACTCTGAAAGATCTAGGGGTTTAAAATTTTATGATCCTACTACCAAAATAATTTTTGAGACTGAAAATGCCCGGTTCTTTGAGGATGTTGAGTTTGCCGAGGGGGATAAGGTTAAGGATTTTGGTTTTGAAGAGGAATATGTTGATATTCCCACAGCTGTTATTAACATTGATCAGGATCCAATTCCTGATATTGTTCAAGAAGCAGATCCTAATCAAAACAATATCCAAGAATCTCCTATTCTAGAAGAATAAATTCTACCACCTCCAGAACCTATGCCATTAAGGAGATCCACTAGAGAAAGAAGAAGTGATGTGCCAGATGATTACACTGTATTTCTCTAAGAACATGAGTTTGACATTGGTGCGGTGGAAGATGATCCGATCACCTTACGTCAAGCCATGGAAAGTTCTAAATCTCAAGAGTGTATTGATGCCATGAATAAGGAGATAAAGTCCATGAAGGACAATGACGTTTGGGATCTTGTCCCATTACCTGAAGGTAAAATAAAAAACCCATTGGTTGCAAATGGATATTTAAAACCAAGAGGGATTCGAAAGGTGATGTGGAGAGATACAAAGCCCGTCTTGTCGCTAAAGGCTTTCACAGAAAAAATGCATCGATTATAAAGAGACTTTCTCTCCGGTTTCATCGAAAGACTCTTTTAGGATAATAATGGCACTTGTGGCGCACTTTGACCTTGATCTTCATCAGATGGATGTTAAGACTGTGTTTCTCAATGGTGACATTGATGAAATAATATATATGGTGCAACCAGAAAACTTTGTGTCGGGAGATGCAAAGAAAACAGTTTGCAAATTAAAGAAATCCATTTATGGGCTTAAGTAAGCTTCTCGTCAATGGTATTACAAGTTTCATCAAGTTATCATCTCGTTTGATTTTCAGATGAATTTGGTTGAGGATTGTATATACCACAAGTTCAGTGGGAGTAAGCATATTTACTTGGTTTTATATTTTGATGACATTTTGCTTGCCACCAACGATATAGGTATGTTGCACGAAACCAAGAGATTTCTTTCAAAGAAATTTGAGATGAAAGATCTTGGTAACGCTTCTTTTGTGTTGGGTATACAAATACACTGAGATCGCTCTTGGAGTACACTTAGTTTATCACAAAAGAGCTATATCGAGAAAGTTCTTAAAAGAAATGGCATGCATGATTGTAAACCAGATGACACCCCTATAGCTAAAGGAGATAAATTTAGTCTCAGTCAATGTCCCAAGAATGATTTTGAGATTCGGGAGATGAAAAAGATTCTTTATGCGTCAGCAATAGGAAGTCTTATGTATGCTTAAGTATGTACGCGTCCGGATATTGCGTACATTGTTGGCATGTTGGGAAGATACTTAAGTAATTCTGGAAAGGATCATTGGATAGCAGCCAAGCGAGTCATGAAGTACTTACAGAGAATAAAAAACTACATGCTCACCTATCGGAAGTCAGAACAGTTAGAGATCATCGGATATTCTGACTCCGATTTTGCTGGATGCCAAGATAGCATGAAATCTACTTCAGGTTATATCTACTTACTTGTTGGAGATATTGTATCATGGAAGAGTGTTAAGCAGTCTATTATAGCTTCTTCCACCATGGCAGCTGAGTTTGTAGATTGTTATGAGGCGTCCAATCAAGGAATATGGTTGCGAAATTTTTTCACGGGGATGCGTATTGTGGATGGCATTGAAAGACCACTTAAGTTATTTTGTGACAATAAATCAGCAGTACTGTATTCCAACAACAACAGGAGTTCTACGAAGTCAAAGTTTATTGACATTAAGTTCCTAGTTATAAAAGAAAGAGTTCAGAGTGGACTTATATCTATAGAGCACATTGGAACAAACTCCATGATTGCGGATCCGCTGACTAAGGGATTACCACCCAAGGTCTTTCATGAGCACACTGCTCATATGGGTTTAATTTATTTTCAGGATATGTCAGTTTAGTGGGAGTTTGTATTTTATATGCTTTCATAGACATATTTGATTTAATGGATATTGTATGGTTATTTACTGCAGTAAAGTATTAAGTTTATATTCACTCTGGCTTTATATGGTTTGATCTCACTAAGGTTTAAGGAGGACCAGTTGGAAATAGGCATGTTAAGATCACATTGCATGAAATTTCCATGCTACACATCCACACTTGATCTTTGTCATTAGTTGCATTGATATATGTGATCATTGATGGGTCTACTTACGAAATATGTAATGACGATCGCTTTGATTCTATATTGGTGCAATTAATGGACAAGATTGTTAAGATACATAAAGTTTTGATAGCTAAAACTCATGAGCTCATAAAGTATAATTCAGATTTATAAAGTTACATATATATATAGCCCAAGTGGGAGATTGTTAGAGTAAAATTTAATATATGGGCTTATATATAAAATAAATATGAATTATAGGCTATCAAATAAAAGTAGGCCAATTAAAGTGATTAATTTAAGTTTTGGGGCCTTACTAATGTATTATTAAAGTGTGGGTTTTATTGTGTAGAGACAAGCGTAATTTCTATTTTTATGATGGGTTAAAATAGAAATATACGAAATAAGAAAAGACATGATTATGTTATAAATAGGGGTCATGGTCTCCAAATCACACAACACCAATCTTCTGATTCCCATTGTCAGAGAGAAATTTATAGAGGAAATAAAAGTGTTGATCTGGAAGAGCATAAGACCTCAAACTCAGATATTTTAACTTTCTGTCATGGATTCAGGTACGCTTCCACAAAATCAATATTTATATTTCTTAATAATTCAATATGAATGTTCCTGTTTGTGTGACTAAAACTTAACTAATCACACTAGACAATAAGAGGGAATAAAGAAAAAAATAGGGAAAATAACAAAAAAATAACTATACGCTAGAAGTTAAAAAATTTAAGGGTCCACCCAAAAAACGATTGGACTTTGAGGGAAAATTGGTGTACCCTCATATTCATGCATACCTTCTGAAAAATAGGCATTCCGTTCAAACAACGGAAGGTATGTGTAAGGCGGAAGAAATGAACCATCATCAATTAAAAAATTTTGGGGGGATGATGGGGAACCTGTATTGAACGGGTGACGAAAATACATAGGATTAAAAAAAGCATAATTTTTTTCCAAAGATTTTACATTTGGGATGTGAGATGACACACAAGGAGGCAAAATTGACTTCATGGAAAGCAACTCGAGCAAGTAATCCTTATCGGTGAAAGGGTTAAATGTTTTAAAAGTTTTTAATAGATTCATCAAACACTTGTATCGGTTCGATAATGGAGAATGAAAAGGGAGAGGAAATAAATTCAAACTCAAGAGATGAGTCATAATCGCTTGAAGATTGAGTTTCGAATGAAATAAGATCATTTTCAATGAAACATTCTTCTTTGGGGATCAAAAAGGAAATAATTTTATTGCAAATGAATACTAGGTTCATTTCTTCCTCATTTTCATTCTCTATTATACCATGGGCCAAGTGAAGAATGGTTTATTCTAAATTAGGCAAAAATTCCTCTTTTGGTTCAAAACATTCCTCGACTTCAAAAGTCTCAGAAGAAAAATCGTCGTTGGATTCGAATAATGCCTCCAGCTCTTGATCCCAACAACGATTTTCTTCCCGATAACGGTTTTCAATTTTTTCGTTTTCAATAATGCGCAAACCTTCACGCAAAGTCATTAGTGGAGGTGCGAATTCTTGAAAATGAGAAGATTGAAAACTATCACCGGAACTACTATCAAAATCATTAACATAAGAATTTTGAAAGCTATAACAATTCGTTTCAAAATTATTCTCATAAGTATTTAGAGGCCCAATGACTTTGACTTTTGTAATACTCACCCAAAGACATTTTAGATGTTTTAATTTTTTGGGTTTACGAGTATTGACCAAAAGTCATAGGTGTAGGGGAGGTTTTGAGAACTATCATTACGATTACCGAAAACATTAGAATAAGACATGCTTACCCCAAATAAGGCTCGAGATGGAAAATTCCACAAAGTAATGTGCGACCAATAGATTCAAGTGTTTCTTGATGCTCAAATGTAAAAGTCCTACAAATTTTGTTGATGAAAAAATACAAATAGAAAGAAAATATTACGAAATACTAAAACAATTAAATTCTAAAACAAACAAGTCCTCGACAACGGTGCATTTTGATCGAGGGTGAATAGTAGTGCAGTGTCAGTACGCCAGTTGTTGAATTCGTTTCACCTCCTCAATACAAAGACCTAAACTGCTGACTACACTCTTTACGAAAGTATAACGTCCAGTCCAGGTGTCGAATCCACAGAGACTAGTTGTTAAAATTATATTAATTTAATACTTCGCAAATAAAAGTGTAAAAGATGATATGTGAGCAAATCATAAAACTAGGCACGTGTGTTTAAGCTGAGATTACAACAAGGGAAAAAACTATAGATTGCGACTAATATACCTCACCTCTAGTTAATTAGTATAAATGGTTACATGGAAAAATAAGTCTACTAAGATTAAATCTAATTTCATCAATTAATCAAATCCAAAGTTGTCACCCCCTAAATTTTCTTAAAAGCCTACTATGATTTTGGCGTCAACAAATACCCCAAAAATTACACGCGCAATGTAGTAAATACGACGCATACATGATATACCCCGTTAAATATCCTAAGCGTAAAATCAAGAACAACCCAATCGAATTAAACTCATAAAACCCATCACCAAAGAAAAGCAACAAAATCAACCCAAGGTGAGTTCAATCAATCACAACCTAAACTAAGTTAGCTAGAAAGAAAGTTAAATGATATGTATTAAATGAGATCAATAAATGTAAGAAAATAAATGAAAGCAATAAATCTAAGTTACAAAGCAAGTATATAAATTAACACCACAATCAAAGAACAATGGAAGCTTGAATTTAAGGAGAGAGATGATGAATAGTACTTACATACATCCAAATGGGTTGAAACCCTAGAGAGAGAATCTCCTAAAGAGAACCTAAAATATCTAATTTCTAATGAATTATTATCTCCAAATAAATCCCCAAATATTTTATTAATACCCCAAAACAAACCGCCAATAAAACCAAGCAAAATCACCCAAAATAAGTCAATTTTCGTCAATATCTGATGGGACCGGTTGACCTGGTCTTGAAATTTTTCCTTCGATTATTGGCAGCCCCCCCTTTCCTCTTCAATCCATTTAACATGGCGCATGAAAATGGCTATAACTCCCTCATACGGAATCGAAATGATGCTTGGTCGGAACTGACGCGAAGCTAATTCAATTATATACATATTTTGTTTTGAAACCCTCCAAATTATATAGTATGAAATTACCAAAATTCCCTTAAAGTAGAAGTAAATACTAAAACCTTTCAAAAATGGCTATAACTTCCTCATTCGGGATCAGAGTGACGCACGATCAGTGGCCATGCAAAGATAATTTGATGATATACATGTTGGTAACTTCGTTCCATATAAAATAGTGGGTTTAAAAAGACCAAAATGCCCTTAAATTTTCCTTTTGCGATGAAATAATCCTGAAACGCATCCAGATACACACTATGTATCCATAATACCTACAAGAGAATATACCTCACAAATCATATAAAAATATGGAACAAGGGTTATACAATGTATGACCTTAAATATAGGAATTAATGGACATGAGAATGCTATAATGTGCAAGAATAAAGAGTATTAAATGCAATATTCACGACTAATTAATAGCCTATTGTAGAGAAAATTCCATTTTCCAGCAACTTAGACAATGTGCTTGGGCGAGATGCCAGTGCACAAGCTCACTGGGCATTTTTAACTGACTGTAAGTCTTTAAAGAAAATGACAGAGGTCTATAAGGACCAATCCACCTTGGTCGCCAAGCTGAAGGATGACCTTAAAGACTTGGAGGACGTGGGATCCTACATGCAGCAAGAAATAAATGACTTGAAGGTCCAGTTGGCTGAAACAAAGGATGTGGGGAGGTCGGCGATCTAGTCCAATCATAGAATGATTCTGAAGAATAAACTTTTTGAGGTCGAGGAAAAGGTGCAAAGGAGCAATGTCATGATAATAGGGCTAAACTGCGATGTAAAGAAACTCCGATACTTATTTAGGATAGGTTCCCGAGCAGCCTGGGCGACTGGTTATGACGAGTGGTGGCTAGATTCCCATATAAGGCTACAGGAAGCTCAAGACATGGCCTATAAGTATGGAAAAATGAATGTACTTAAGGTTGTTAAAGAACATAAAGATTCCCAACTCAGGTATATGTACCATGTTAAGTGTCCAATGTATCGACGACCTCCTTTTGGGCGAGATGAGATGTGGATTCCCTTAGATACCACTCCTCTTCAACTTGTTGAGAGCTACTTGAAAGATCATGATAGCGATGACGAGTATCGACCTGATCCTAATGACAGTCGAGAATGCCAATCGAGAAGTTTTTGGCCAACCGACCATAAATTGTTGTAACAATTTTTGTAATTTTTGTAATTTTTGAAAATTATTTTGTAATTTGTACTTTTTTTGTAATCGAATGTTCTTGAAGAATCAAGTTAATACCATTTTTTTTTTGCATTTTCCCATTCCATTATGCCTTGCATGTTTCATTTGTCTTTCTTACCTTTTAGGTCATGTCATCAGACTCCCTTATGCTTAGAAGAGATAATGGCAAAAATGCACCTGGTCTATGGGTTATTCACCCATTCAGTATTTTATTCGACCAAACAAAGTTGGTGTGCTGCCTAGGGGGGCCCATAGTGATTTTATTTTTCATGATCATGTCCTGAGGTCGCATGTGTTGACTTTAACAAGGACCTGAGGACTTTAATTTTAATTTTAATAAGACAAATTATCATTGTAATTAAGTTAAAGGCTGATCGGCACTTTCAAAGATTAATGCCTATTATAAGCCTGTTGTTTTGGAAATAATGTAAGTTAACTGGATAATTAAGATATTGAATGAGGCAAAGAAAGAAGGAACTATATTCATAACCAAAATAATCAGCCGCGAGCAACATAAGTTTTGAAAAAGTGCTAAAAAGTAAGACTAAAAGTAGAACTTCTTGAGGTTGGTCGCATTCCATACTCTTGATATCTCTCTGCCCTCCTTCGTTTCTAAGTAATAGGCTCCCTTTAATTCATCTCTGATTAATTTGAATGGTCCCTCCCAGTTGGGCCCCAGCTTGTCGTCCTACGGCCTTATGGCATTGTCGAGAATTTTCCTGAGGATGTAATCCCCTACTAGAAATTTCCTCGGCTAGACCCCCTTATTGTACTGCTTCACTAATTACTGCTGGCATTAGGCCCGCTTGATCATGGCTTGGTCCTTTCATTCATTGACCAGGTAAAGTTCAGTGCGAAGAGAATCGTCGTTCGGTCCTTGGTCGGGTACACAGTCCATCCTCAAATGGTATGATAACTTTCATTCTAGATGTGAGCATGAAGGGAATTTCCCCGGTTGATCTTGTAAAAATTGATGCACCTTGTACGATACTGATTTAAAATAAATTCTCAAAATCCAACTATAAACTTATTTAATTATAATTTTTAAACCAAGTTAATTTAGCCCGTAAACAAACATCTACGTGTGTGCATGTGTCAAACCATCATAAACACAAATATGTTAACTCACATATTTCAGGAAAAAATCCCCGAAGGGCAAAACCTTTTATTTCACTATGAATTAAATCGCACTTTACAATCACAATGAATTTTGTAATACGTTTACCTCCGCAAACCTACATAGATGCGCAGCCTAGAGTCAGTAATGGATTCCACTCAGCGAACCCACATGAATCGCAGTCCTTTTTTCAACAAAGATCCACATGCAGCGAACCTCAATTTTTTGGTGTAGAGACGCACTCCGCAAAGGTTAAACAATAGCAAAGTATGTTCTTGGGTTCCAAAACAATTCACCCGAACATTGGGATTTTTGTGAATTGAAAAACATTTTAAATCCCTAAATAAAGAAGCCAGAAGTGTTCTGCCGATTTGCACCGTTTGCAGAATGAAAAATGAAAAGACTTCTTAATAAAATATGCCTCGTTTAACATGTATTTATACAAAACCTTAAGGCGGCAGATCGCTCGAATGAGATCGAATCTCGCTTGAATGGTTACATGAGTCGCTCGAACGAACTTCGCGCAAAACCTGATGTCGTTTGAACGACAGGGGCTGTCGTTCGAACGAGCCATTAAATAAAAAAAATCTTTCTTTTCCAAGAAAATGCAGCGCCTTAAAACTTCAAAAATTAATGTTGACAAAAAACTTAAAAACTCCGCTCCAATATTTAGAAAATTTTTGATGAAAAATATCCCAATATTTTAAGTGAAATGCTAAGGAATAAAGACACAACCTTTACCAAATTCATCTCGCAGAAGCTTGATTGTTGAAGAAACTTGATATTCGGATTCGTCTTTTTGCATATGTGATCTTGAACATTCTACGACGGTTGTAGCCGTATACAACGTACTAATTGATAATGGACATTTATAAACTTATGTCTTACAAATCTCCCCACATGTCTATGCTGGTACAAAATAAAAACATCTGAATTATCAAAACATAAAATGCCTATACAAATCTAATACCCTCATGAACCCAAAAATGAAGAGGTAGTAAACATGTCGGTATCAAAACTTTTCTTCAAAGTATTCAACATCAAATCTTCAAATCTTCAAGCTTTTCTTATCAGGGATTGTAACATATAACATATGATATTCCATTGTTGTACCTACACACATGAGACAAAGCAAATACCTCGTGACGTATCGAGTTTGAAATGATATAAAAATACATCATTCATCATAATCAAATGTCCCCCATAATGCACAAACTCCCATAATTCGTTCTCCCCCTTTTTATTGTCCAAAATAGACAAGGAAATGAATAAAGAAAATAAACACGGAGTTGTCATGATTAAAGAGATACTCAAACATACTTCACAAACTATTTCTGATTTTTTAATTTTTTCATACAAAAACAAAAATCACACTATGAATTTACACTAAGACAACCAAATTATGGAAACGGAACGAATGGGTGTGAACATATTCAATAGGCAAATCAACGTAGTCAAACATAACATATGGGCACGATGTATACGTCTAATCCAATCGAATGAATCTCAAAATCATCCTTACATGTCAAAAGTGTTGAACTTAAATGACATCAACTCAATCCATCAACACATCAAAGTCAAAAATGATTCCCACACCAATAACGTCTAAAACTATGAATGCTTGTACATGACGCTGTCAGGACGTGCAAACCTATTTTTCATTTCTTTCCATCCAAACTCCCTCATAAATAATAATCAGTATATTTTTCTTTTGAGTTTGCCCCTTTTTTGGCATATTTAACTTTTCATTGCCTTTAATTTTTTCGGGCTCTTTTAACACGATGGCTTTCACGACGAGTTAATTTTATACTCTCGGAGCCCTTTCCCGTGATTCACTCTTCATATTTTATTGCAATTAAATTCCTCACGGTAAACGATTTTTACATGCAGCACTTCCATTGTTAAGTTTTATCGCATATGGTTCGTTTTAAGGACAGAATTGAGATAACAACACTCCGACCAATATGTGATAAACAAGTACAATAATCAAAAAAATCCATGCAAGTGTGCATTAAAGTAACTTATGATTCAAACATGTATGTAGTAACAAATAATCACATCTGAATGACTCCAAACATTGTAAAGCACAAAAATGAAATGATGACGCGTATCAAAACACTATCAAATCATCACATTAATATTGAATGAAATTGTGACTCGGTCGTCCTAAATATCCATTCATATACGGTGTAAACCAAAATACAAAACTCTTTTTGACCTTTTTTTTCAAAAAATTTACCAAAATAAAATCTTTTTGTATTTTTCAAAAAATTTTAAAAGCAAAAATCTATTACAAAAAATACATACTAGCAATAGGCATATAATATCAACATGCAAATCAACCTATGCTAGCAAACACGTCTAAAACTCAACCGTTAGGTGTGGTGGAGTTTTCCAAAGGTAGTGACATCCTATGAAAAACCTCCATCAAATCATGTGAAGTCTTGACTAAAAATTTTACCTTCTCCCTAATATGTGCAAACTCTCTCGTGTAATCATCCGGAGCATCAGGTGTGGGTACATGTGTGTGAACACGTGTAGTAGAAAAACGTGACACATGACCCAACTTAAAATAAAACTCTCTAAGGTGTCCTCTCTTCTTACAGTATGTGCACACATAGACTGGCCTAAGTACACCTCTCTAAAAAAAGTCTCCTACGCACTCTCCTAACAGGTACGGGACACCTAGGTTGGTTGGGTTGGGAGCCATATGAATCTAATACTAAAGTGGGAACCGACTCGGGTGCAATAAGTGAAGTGGACGCACCGTCATGACTTTTCCCCAAACTCTCACCTCTACCCAAAATGGGATTGAGAACCATATTTCCTTCCTTCTTATACGTGTTCTCGAAAGTGACTTTAACCTCCAGGGAATGTTTAAGAACTTTCTCTAATTATGACATGCGGGCTAAAAGTTCACACTTTTCCTGATTCACGACGATCAACTGCTCACTAAGATTAATCTTCACCTTCTCGAGTTAACTCGTCGACGCCTCAAAACCCTTCAAACTTTCTAACTCTCTCTCCAAGTCTCTTACCTAAAGACCTAATTCCATATTCAATTTCTTTATTTTCAAGGTATCCGCATACAAATCTCTAAACGCGATTTGGAGTTGACTATCATCCTCACTAGAGCACTCACTCTCGGACTCGCTAGAAACACTCAAAACATCCTCGGGAGTTTCACGTGCACAAGTGTCCTCATTGTCGTGGGACAAACTGGGTGTGCTCTCGTGACCAGCTAAAAAGGAAAAACACTTTCCTTGTGAATTTTTACCCCCGGTATCACTCACCTCTTCCTCACTATCAGTAAGGGTGGCTGGCATAACAACTTTCTTACCCTCTCTCCTAAGTCTAGTAGGACACTCAAATGACTTATGCCCTTTGCCCTCACACTCAAAACATCTTAATTTTTCTAAATCTCCCTCACCCTCTTTCTCTTTCTCATCTCTTTCTTTGGACTTTTCTTTCTTTTTCTCAAAAAACTTTTTATTGGAAGAATTTTGTTTTGAAAACTTGAGAAACTTTTTAAAGTTTTTCGCAAGCATGGCCATATCAAAATCATACTCGTCCTCAGACTGGCTCACAAAAACTCACTTTCTTTTTCTTCTTAGACTGGGATTTAAGTTATATCCCTCTATCCTTAGGCTTGACAGTGTCAGGAAACATGTCAAACTCGTATGTCTGGTGGTCTCCAACCAACTCTTCTAATTTTAGACGATTCAAATTACCTAAGATATTTAAAACAGTGACTTTAGGGATAAAGCGTTTTGGCAGCGATCTTAAAATCTTTTTAACCACTCGTAGATCAGGTTTAGGCTCACCAACATTGAAACTAGTGTTGATAATGTCGGACAAACGTGCAAAAAAGTCATCAAAACACTCAGTCTCAAGCATGGTGATAGTCTCAAATTGCGTGATTAAGTTTTGAATTTTAGACTCTTTGCTCGCGTTAGTGCTTTCGTAAGTGAGTTGTAAAATATCCCACGCTTCCTTAGATGTGGTGCACGTCATAATACATCAGAACTCATTAGGGGTGACGTGTCCGAAAATTGCACTAAGCCCACGTGAATTAAAAGTGCTCCACCTAAACTCATCCTCATTCCAGTCCGATAAGGGTTTTAAATTCATGACATTATTTGCAATGATAGTGGGAGGAGTCCAGCCTCTTTCACAAATTAACCAAACTCTCTCATCGATTGTTTTAACTGTGATCTCATGCGGGGTTTCCAACAAACATAATTAGTCCCGTAAAAAATTGGCAACCGATTATATAAGTTTTCACTTGGAAACATTGCGATAATTTTTTCACAAAATAGATTTTTCAAAAAAAATAATATCACACGATTTTTGTGAAAAATAGGGATACCCAATCAATTAGCATAACCAGCTCTGATACCAATTTGTAAAAAGTGATGCACCATGTGCGATACTGATTTAAAATAAATTCGACTATAAACTTATTTAATTAGAGTCATTTTTTAAACCAAGTTAATTTATCCCTTAAACAAACATCTACGTGTGTGAGTGTGTCAAACCATCATAAACACAAATATGCTAACTCACAGATTTCAGGAAAAAATCCCCGAAGGCCAAAACCTTTTATTTCACTATGAATTAAATCGCAATTTACAATCACAATGAAATCTACAATACATTTACCTCGCTTGAACGGTTACATGAGCCGCTCGAACGAACTACGCGCGAGACCTGATGTCGTTTGAACAACATGGGCTATTGTTCGAACTCGGCCTGTCAATGGATCGGATTTTATCCGAATTTGAATCCGATCCATTTAAGCGGATATGGGTCATGCCTGAAATTCGATTATCCGTTTATTCAATGGGGCGAATTTGGATTCATATACTCTGCTCCGTTAATAATTCGATCTGATTAATATTCTTAATATATATATATATATATATATATATATATATATTTTAATTGATATATATTGTATTTAATAATACTTTTAATATATATTATAATAGTTCTTTATTTCATTATCTGTTTTTTTGTAACATTTGCAAAATAAATTTATGAAATAAGAATTGAAAATAAAAATATTGCAAATCAAGCTTAACATAAATGGATGATTGGATAATCGGATCCGATTCGAATCTGTTTAACATAAATGGATATGGATTTGGATTTGCCTGACCCGATCCGATTAATAAACGGATCGGATCCGAATCCGTTTAACATAAACGGATATAGATTTGGATTTGCCTGATTCGGTCCGATTCCGATCCGTTTACAGGCCTAGTTCAAACGAGACATGAAATAAATATTTTTTTCTTTTTTGCCCCAGAAAATGCAGCACCTTAAAACTTCAAAAATTAATTTTGACGAAAAAATTAAAACTCCGCTCCAACACTTAGAAAAATTTTAATGAAAAATATCCCAATATTTTAAGTGAAATGCTAAGGAATTAAAACACAACCTTTACCAAATTCATCTCGCGGAGGCTTGATTGTTAAAGAAACTTGATATTCGGATCCGTATTTTTGCATATGTGATCTTAAACATTCTACGACGGTTGTAGCGGTATACGAATTGATAACGGGCATTTATAAACTTATGTCCTTACAAATCTATTGGGCGTGGTACGATATGCCCAGAGAACATGAGGAAGCTCGTCCATCCAAGCACATTTTGCCTTTTCCAGACTCTTTTCAAGGACATCGAGAATTATTTTGTTGGAAGCTTCTGTCTGGCTGTTGCTTTGGGGGTACGGTACTAAGTTAAAATGGTGCTTAATTTTGTGCTCATCGTAGAAATTTTGGAAAGGACCACTCTTAAATTTTGTTCCATTATCAGTTATGATGGACCTTGGAACCTCAAAGCGTGTTATGATGTTTCTCCAGATAAATCTTATCATATTCGCATCTCTAATGTTGGTCAGTGGTTCTGCCTCAACCCACTTAATGAAATAGTTTGTGCTGACTAATAAGTACTTTTGATACCCTGGTGCGATTGGTTATGGACCCACGATGTCCAACCTCTACTACGTATATGGCCATGGGCTAGTCATTGGTCTTAGGTCGTTGGCCAGTTAACGGACCGAGGGAGAGGATTTTTGGAACTTTTTGCGCTTATGAACATAAACATTTGTATATTTATGCATATATGACCACCAATAGGACTCTTTGATTGCTCGAAATACTAGGAACCTTCTTCCTGCATAGCTTCTGTATATTCCATTATGAAGTTCGTAAAGAACTTGTTTGAGGTCCTTTGGGTCCACATATTGGAAGTAGGGGATTGTGAAGGATCTCTTGTAAAGTTTTCCCCTATGGTCCAACTAAAAACAGGAAGCTTTCACTCAGACCTGATGGGGAAATTTATTGTCGATCGATAGTGTTTTGTTCTATAAGTATTCTATGATATGATCCATCCAACTTAGACCCTTATCGATGGAGAAGACGTGCTCGGGGCTCACTGTTTTGTCAATACTCAGCCTAATGAGGAATTCCACTTCGATTGTTCTCCTGAGATCTGAGTCCACTGCTGAGATTAGGGCTCCTAAGGTATCGTCGTGACTGTTGTGCCCCTGGGAGAACTGTTAAATGTAGACTTCCTTAAATTTCATAACCAGCTCGTGCACGAATGGGAGGTAGGATATCATCATTGGCATTAAAATCGCTACTAACCTGATTGGACACCAGTTTGGAGTTATAATAAATGTTGAGCTGGCTTACCCCCCGCAAGTGTGCCCTACGCAGACCATTTATAAGCGCCTCATATTTGGCCTCATTGTTATAGGATTTAAATCCCAATCCGATCAATTACTTAATCATCGCGTCCTTTGGAGTTACTAGGATAACTCTCACTCATTCCCCCTTAGAATTGAAGGCGTCATTAATATCTAATGTCCAGTTTTTTTCCTAGTTAATTGACGAACTGTTGATCAATGGGTCCATCTCTGGTGAATTCTACAATAAAATCAGCTATAACCTGCTGTTTGATTGATGTCCTTATTTGAAAGTTGATGTCAAACCTCCCAAGCTTATCCGACCATTTAGACATCTGTCCGAAAAGGTCAGACTTGCGAAGGACAATTTTAAGGGGAAAGAAGTCATTCCATTCATGGACTGGGCTTCAAAATAATGCTTTAGCTTTCATGAAGCGATCAATAATGCGTAAACTAGTTTCTCCAAAGGCAAGTATCGTTGCTCTCCATGAAAGAGCATTTTATTGGCTTAGTTTTAGGAAACTGCTTTGCTTGCCTCTTGCAGACCAAGGACAAGCTCACCGCATAACTTGATACTGTGATTCATGGTATAGGGGATCCCCCTAATCGGGGATTAATAGCAATGGAGTCTTGCATAAGTAAGACTTGATTTCTTCGAGGATTCAGGAGCACTCATTATTCCAGGTGAGGCTTTTATCCTTCTTGAGTAGATAGAAGAACGGTCGGTAGCAGTCGAACAACTTCGAGATAAAGTGACTGAGTGTTGCGAGCATCCTAGTGAGCTTTTGGACCTCGCATAATGTTTTTGGCAACTGGTCCCTTTTAATCGCTTCTATCTGATCTGGATTTGCCCCTGTCCCCTTGTTACTAACCAGGTAACCAAAACCTTTCCTGATTGGACGTCGAATAAACACTTGCTTGTATTTAATAGTACTTTTAATATATATTATAATAGTTCTTTATTTCATTATCTGTTTTTTTGTAACATTTGCAAAATAAATTTATGAAATAAGAATTATAAATAAAAATATTTTAAATCAAGCTTAACATTAATTGATGATTGGATAATCGAATTCGATTCGAATCTGTTTAACATAAATGGATATGGATTTGGATTTTCCAGATCCGATCCGATTAATAAACGGATCGGATCCGAATCCGTTTAACATAAACCGATATGGATTTGGATTTGCCTAATTCAGTTCAAATCCGATCCGTTTACAGGCCTAGTTCGAACGAGCCATTAAATAAATATTTTTTTCTTTTTTCCCCAGAAAATGCAGCACCTTAAAACTTCGAAAATTAATTTTGACGAAAAAAATAAAAACTCCGCTCGAACACTTAGAAAATTTTTAATGAAAAATATCCCAATATTCTAAGTGAAATGCTAAGGAATTAAAACACAGCCTTTACCAAATTCATCTCGCGAAGGCTTGATTGTTAAAGAAACTTGATATTCGGATCCGTCTTTTTGCATATGTGATCTTGAACATTCTACGACGGTTGTAGCAGTATACGACATATTAATTGATAACGGGCATTTATAAACTTATGTCCTTACAAATCTATTGGGCGTGGTACGATATGCCCAGAGAACATGAGGAAGCTCGTCCATCCAAGCACATTTTGCCTTTTCCAGACTCTTTTCAAGGACATCGAGAATTATTTTGTTGGAAGCTTCTGTCTGGCTGTTGCTTTGGGGGTACGGTACTAAGTTAAAATGGTGCTTAATTTTGTGCTCATCGTAGAAATTTTGGAAAGGACCACTCTTAAATTGTGTGCCATTATCAGTTATGATGGCCTTTGGAACCTCAAAGCGCGTTATGATGTTTCTCCAGATAAATCTTATCATATTCGCATCTCTAATATTGGTCAGTGGTTCTGCCTCAACCCACTTAATGAAATAGTTTGTGCTGACTAATAAGTACTTTTGATACCCTGGTGCGATTGGTAATGGCCCCACGATGTCCAACCTCTACTACGCATATGGCCACGGGTTAGTCATTGGTCTTAGGTCATTGGTCAGTTGATGGATCGAGGGACAGGATTTTTGGAACTTTTTACGTTTATGAACATAAACATTTGTATATTTCTGCATATATGACAACCAATAGCCCTCTTTGATTGCTCAAAATGCCAGGAACCTTCTTCATGCATAGCTTCCACATATTCCATCATGAAGTTCGTAAAGAACTTGCTTGAGGTCCTTTGGGTCCACGTATTGGAAGTAGGGGATTGTGAAGGATCTCTTGTAAAGTTTTCCCCTATGGTCCAACTAAAAATAGGAAGCTTTCACTCAGACCTGATGGGGAAATTTCTTGTCGATCGATAGTGTTTTGTTCTGCAAGTATGCTATGATATGATTCATCCAACTTAGACCATTATCGATGGAGAAGACGTGCTCGGGGCTCACTATTTTGTCAATACTCAGCCTAACGAGGAATTCCACTTCGATTGTTCTCTTGAGATCTGAGTCCACTGCTGAGATTAGGGATCCTAAGGTATCGCCGTGACTGTTGTGCCCCTGGGAGAACTGTTAGATATAGACTTCCTTAAATTTCATAACCATCTCGCGCATGAATGGGAGGTAGGATATCATCATTGGCATTAAAATCGCTACTAACCTGATTGGACACCAGTTTGGAGTTATAATAAATGTTGAGCTGGCTTACCCCCAGCAAGTGTGCCCTGCTCAGACCATTTATAAGCGCCTCATATTTGGCCTCATTGTTAGAGGCTTTAAATCCCAATCCGATCAATTACTTAATCATCGAGTTCTTTGGAGTTACTAGGATAACTCTCACTCATTCCCCCTTAGAATTGAAGGCGTCATTAACATCCAATGTCCAGCTTTTGTGCTAGTTAATTGACAAACTGTTGATCAATGGGTCCATCTCTGGTGAATTCTACAATAAAATCAGCTATAACCTGCTGTTTGATTGATGTACTTATTTGAAAGTTAATGTCAAACCTCCCAAGATTATCCGACCATTTAGACATCTGTTCGAAAAGGCCAGCCTTGCAAAGGACAATTTTAAGGGGAAAGAAGTCATTTCAGTCATGGACTGGGATTCAAAATAATGCTTTAGCTTTCATGAAACGATCAATAATGCGTAAACTAGTTTCTCCAAAGGCAAGTATCGTTGCTCTCCATATAAGAGCATTTTGTTGGCTTAGTAAATAGGAAACTGCTTTGCTTGCCTCTTGCAGACCAAGGATAAGCTCATCGCATAACTTGATACTGCGATTCATGGTATAGGGGTTCCCCCTGATCGGGGATTACTAGCAATTGAGGCTTGCTTAAGTAAGACTTGATTTCTTCGAGGGTTCTGGAGCACTCATTATTCCTAGTGAGGCTTTTATCCTTCTTGAGTAGCTAGAAGAACGGTCGGTAGCAGTCGAACAACTTTGAGATAAAGTGATTGAGTGTTGCGAGCATCCTAGTGAGCTTTTGGACCTCGCATAACGTTTTTGGCAACTGGTCCCTTTTGATCGCTTCTATCTAATCTGGATTTGCCCCTGTCCCCTTGTTACTAACCAGGTAACCAAAAACTTTCCTGATTAGACCTCGAATAAACACTTGCTGGCGTTGAGTTTTATTCGGTAGCACCTAAGGATTTCAATGGTATTGGCCAGATCTTGGAGATGGAACTTTTAGTTCTACTTTTAATGAACATGTCATTAATATACACCTCTATGATCTCTCCCATATAGTGTTTAAACATCTTCGTGATCAGCCTCTTATATGTAACTTCTGGATTTTTTAAGCCAAATGGCATGACCTCGTAACAATACAGACCCAATGGCATTATGAATGAAGTCTTGTCTTGGTCAAGACCGTACAGAGGAATATGGTGGTACCATGAGTAAGCGTTTAAGAAAATCATTCGTCCATGCGTTGTTGTGGCATTGACCAACTGATTTATCTTCTATAAGGGTAAACTATCCTTGGGGAAGGGCATTTTTGGGTCGATGAAGTCTATATAGACTCTCAAGTCACTCTTGTGGACCACGATAAGGTTCAAGAGCCACTTAAGTAATTGAAATTCTTTAATAGACCTTGAATCCAGAAGTTTCCCTACTTCTTTTTCCACCGCCTTTGCCTTTTCTGGGGCAGTTCGATGGAAATTTCATATGATTGGATTGAATGTAAAATCTATGTGCAGATGGTGATAGGCTACCATATGATTAATTCCCGGTATGTCGTATGGTTCCCATGCAAATACATCCAAGCTTCATTTTAGGAAGGTAATTAGTTCCTCCCTCTCAAGGTCGATCAGTGTTGTCCCAATCAAAAACTTCCTCTTTGACCGACTTTTATTAAAGACAACCTCCTTCAGGTTTTCAATGCCCCTATCAATGGGGTGGACCTTGGTTTCCTCCACCCCTGATCGGTTGTGTCGTAATTGCTATTTTAATAAAGTATCCCTATCCTAGGCTATCTTCGAAATGACCTATTTCTCTTTCTTCTTTTCTTGCTTTAGTCAAATGGAGGTGATGTAACATTTTTTATCAAGAGTTTGGTTGCCTCTGATCTCCATTATCCCCCTATACGTGATACACTTAAGCTATGGGTGGTAAGTGGAGGGGACAGCTCTCGTGTCATAAAGACACCCTTTGCCTAGAATGGCACAGTAGGGAGAATCAATATCCACCACAAAAAACTCTATTAGTTTCAAAATATTCCCTGCCCTCACTGGGAGGATCACTTTCCCTAAGGGTATGGTCATCTTTACCGCAAAGACGACTAAAGGGACGGTTGCCTCTTTAAGATCTGACATCTTGAGCTTGAGCTTGTGGAAGAGCTCCCTGTACATCACTCTGAAGATCTCCCTTAGTTCACCAGTAATTTAACCATATCCCAGTTCGAGATTCTAAGAGTGTTTACCAGTGCATCATGGTGTGGGGCTCTTACCCCAACTAAATCCTCCTCTGTGAAAATGATATGCTTATTGTAGTCGATGTCTTCTGGTCGTCAGCACTTGCCAGCCTCACTTTTGGTGGTATTTATCTGGAAGGCCTTCATCACGACTGTAACCTTCTTAAGACCTATTCGAATAATATTCCCTTGAATTTACTTGAGGTCGAATGCCCCATGTATGGCCATGAACTTTCATCATATCTCGTCATCCAGGAAGCAATCTAGTTTCTGGTTGCAATTAATGATAACTTGGTCAGACTTCTTCTTAATGTATTCATTCAAATGCCCGAACTGGGCCAACTACTCTAGGTGAGATTTAAGTGCCTTATAATTCTCGATTATGTGGCCATTTTCTTTGTGGAACGTGCATTGGAGCGTGTTGTTCCTCTTGATCAGATCCCCTCCCATCTTCTTTGGCCACTTGAGGAACTGTTGATCTTTGATCTTCGCCAGAATCTTGTAAATTGGTTACTTAAAACTGTGTTAAAATCTTGAAAAACTTTAGAGGAATCTATTATGCCCCCATTTTTGGCATCATTATACTTCTTGTTCCCCTTCTTGGAGTTGTTCTCCGTGACACCCCACTTAAAATAATAATGAGTGGCCATTCTATACTAAAATAAATCAGGAATCTCAAGTGGATCATTCTCAGCATCTACTGTTGATACTAAGTAAACATAGCTAACTACCTAATACTATAATAAGCGGATGACAAAAAAAATTTAAATCATACCGACAATAATAACTACTGAACATGATAAAATGTGCACACATACCATGATAAAGTAAGTACTCATATAAAACATAATAAGTACAACAACAGAAATATACCCGAATATGTTGTTGGGTCACAGACAATACAACATCCCGAGGAGAGAAATATAAAAGTGCTACATATATAACCCTTGGGTATAAACTCGATATACAAAATGAATCCTTAACTAGATTTATAAAATAAAAAAAACGGCTATAAAAAAATCCCGTAACAGTCCGCATCTGCTACAGCTCCGAGGACACGGGATAGAAAAGCATCGATGGCGTCCTTGCGGTGGGACACCTATAATATATTACAATATATATATATATATATCAAGAGAGAAATATAAATGGGTCAGAGCCCGAGGTGTGAAAACATTTTAGCAAGTGCATTAAAATGCATAATAATTATAAATGCACAATTTCATAATTAAAGTGGAGTCGCACTCTCGTGAAACTCAAACTCGCCCCTCGACTAAAGCACGCATCTAAACGTATGCACATGAACCTCAATCAAACTACCCGACACATTCTAGGGACAGTTCAATTTTAATCTACGCGTAGTCTACACCCGCGTAACCCAGTATCTAAAATATGACCTGAAATCTTCTCATTCTAACATATCCTAAGTTTACGCCCAAATTTATATATCAACATATATATATATATATATATATATATATATATATATATATACATATACCTTACTTGAATTCATCAGTTTCAACTTATTTAACTTAAACAAGTTATTAGCATCAGAATAGCCACACGTCATCTTTATATACTTATGAAGCATTGTTTCACCATAACGCATAACCCCAGTACCAAGAACTAAACTTCTCCCCAATCCTAACATCGCACTATGTTTTGTGCGTGGGGCGTCTCGCAAAGAGAAATCCAAACAAGGAACCCCCCGATACACTACTCCTTGACAATGTTGATCGTCGAGATCCATTATTCCCTCAGCACACAACACATATAACCTCATCTACTTATCATGTACCACTATCTCTAAGTACATAAGTAAGATATCGCACAGAACCCTTAGGGTCTATATAACATTATTCTTGTTATACAACACAATCATTCAACCCAAACAAGCACGTACACATAACACACTTAGCGTGCATTTAAAATATACAGGACATATTCACTTATAGGATATAAATATATATCACAATGCTATCATCTTCCATTAATTACTCACTTTATCCCGGGTTACCAGCCACCGGACTATTATCACACCGCCCTGGTAATCAAACAAAACACAACGTATGGAAAGCACTCATAGTTCCGAACCTGAAAGTGAAAACGAATCATACCCAAGACTTCTCACCCAGAATAAAATCACACAATAAATAATGCACGTCTATGACATTGGGACTATACGCTCCCTGCTCCTCAAGCCAGGGGCCTCACCCACATCGCGCAACTTCCTAGGATAGCACTGGAGGGGTATGCTCACACAATAAATATATATATATATCATTCACACTAGATATATATGTGATCACATCATATATACAAAACATCACAAAAGGTATATACATTCACGCCATATATATGTACACACACACACACACACACACACACACATATATATATATATACACACACACACACACACTAACTCCCGTCCGTATGTATAAAAAAAATGAATTAGGCTATATGTATATAATTCTCATTATACTAATCGACGCTATAACGCATGCTTTCCCAATTCATTTCATAATACGATCCCTCACTTGAAACTTACTCATCCAGCACACCTATGATATAAATAGTCTCCCAATTTGATCAACATTACGGATACTATCTCATAACCAAATGTATATAACAATCATCATTCGCACACCAATCTATATCTGTATGCACACCGATATAAAACAATTATCCCGGTTATAAGTACGCACATTACTATTAGTCGTTCATCCACAAGATCAATCCCCATTCATTTTATGATCCCTTCACGCATTAAAATATTTATCATTTATCGTACATAGATATATATAATAACTATCCCGGATATAAGTATAAACACAACTTATTCTAGTCGATAATACATTGAATCCTTCCAAATTCAGATTACGATTCAGTTACTCATGTGGACCTTTAACGTTATCGTATTTAAGATTAAATCCTCAAGTTTGTCGTCACTAAGGATACACGGCCTCTCTCTCATTGGTCCCCCAATCATATCTAAATAAAATCCTATCGCTAGGAGGATTCGACACAAAAGTCGACATAAAGATTCCACGTCATACCTTCACAACCACCTCGATGAGTCCCTAATGTCACATCATGTAATAACTCACATCAAAACTCCAAGTAGGATTTCCGTCGCTAATATGATTCCCCACTAAGTCGATGCAATAACTCCAATCTATACCTTCCCAAAACTCAATACATCCCCCAATATCACATCATATATTATAACTCCCAATAAATCACCAAAACATATTTCTCGCATCATATTAGAATGTTACTAATCGATAAACCCAATCGAAATCGAGTAAAACTCACTCTAGAAAAACTTCGCCAAACAGCCCTGTTTCCGAATCGATTCGGCCTAGTCCGAATCGATTCAATCCTAAAAGCGAATTGATTCGCCCCTTAAGCAAATTGATTCGGTCCAAAGGAACTGTAAGTCTGTCTTAGGCCGAATCGATTCAATTTTGGGTTCGAATCGATTCGGTCACACAGACCTGACACTTTTGCCTTAAGCCGAATCGATTCGCTTAGGGGGCGAATCGATTCGGGTCTGCAGAACTTCGAAGGTTCCTTCTTCTGCACAAAACCTACGAAATATATACCCAAATATAACATCTTCTCTCCATCATTATTCAACCCAAATATGTTTCTAACATCAAAACTCCTTATATATATCAACCCAACTATTGATACAACCTCAAATCCATATATAAACATCAAATGCAAGATTTAACCCAAAAATCTAGGTTTTGACATTTTAACCCAAAATCCATATTTTTATCCACAAATCATGAAATAAATTACACACATAGATTATTTAGCAAGTTTAATCACTTGCCTCAAAGTTGTAGAGGTTGAATCTTCCTCGAAATCACGGATTGGTTGGAATCTCCAAGCTTTTCTCTCTTTCTCTTCTTCCTTTCCTCTTCTCTCTCTCTCTCTAGGGCTTTATAATCCTCACAAATGAGATTGGATTCTCCCGAGCACTACCTAAGCCCTATCTCTAAAATACCAAACTTTAAATGATAATATACACTTTAAATGACTCGTTTACGCCAATTCGAGTCAAACTAACTTAAAATATTCTGGAACGCAAATAAAACCCAATGACAGTTATTTTTCCTATCTCAACCCATCCCGAATCAACCGCACACTCAGAATCGTCATCCGAAATACTTTATAACATCCTCAAATTTTGACCTCAATTGTCAAATTTAAAATTCTCTAATTTAAATAAACATTATTTCTCCCAAAAATAATTAAATTCTCAGTCCTCAAAATCATGGGGTATTACATTTTCCTTGTCTCCCCCTTTTTTTGCATTGGTGGGACCAGTCTCAACATGACTGGGGTGGACTATGTCCCTCACCTTGGCATATTTCTCAATAAGTGACATAAGATCGTCAATGGTATCAGCTTCCTTCTTGGTAAGGGATTGATACAACATTTACGTGGGGGGTAAACCTATTTTGAAGGATATGTAATACCCCGTATTTTTATGGCTTTTAAATTTAGGAATTTATTAAATTTAATTGAGATAAATTAATTTAATTTTAATCCGGAATGTTGTTTTAAATATTTACTAGCGTGACGAGAGTTAGTAATTATTGGAAATTTGTTATTGGTTGAATGCTACTGGATGAGTATAGTAATATATGAGATTTATTTTTATAAAATTGTCACGTGTGAATAAAATGGCAATTATGGAAATATAAGTCGGGACGCGCCCGTGTCGTGTCGGGACTAAATGTTGATAAATAAAAGTGAATAAATTCTAAGTTGCTCGTCTGGTCGTTTTGAGTGGGCCAAAGAGTCCGGAAGGGTCGAGATTGTCAGAAAAGTGTACCCGGGGTTTAGTTTGGGTCTCGGGGCATTTTTAGGCTTAATTAGCACCCCGGGAGGGCATTTTGGACATTTGATAATTATGGGTAATTAAACCCACGAATTTTATAGGGTTATATCAGATGGAAAATGTTATCTTCTAGGGTTAATACAACCTAAAACTAATGACGACCATTGGAGAGGAAGAGGAGAAGCTCTCCAAGGAGTTCTAGGCCAAGAACACCTCCGATTTCACCGCCGTCACCACCAACGCGTAGATCGCGCGACGGGGAACGCAACCACACCAAATTCGTCCACAAATCAGAAACTAAATTTCCAGACAAGTATCTATCTTGCTTTTATCAAGTTAATACATCCTTTTATATTAGTCTTAGGTTGATTAGATTAGTATTCTTGAAGAAAAACATTAATTGGAGACACAAATTGCATATTATAGTGATAGAAGTCATATTTCTGGAAATCCATTTCACATGTAGAGGTTGAACCACGAATTTCCATGGATTTGGTGATAGAAAATCTGGAAAAAGAATGAAGGAAATTAAGATAAGTAAAATATTAGGGTTCATGAGAATTATATAGAGTTTGGCCCTTTTAACCCATGATTCTTGATGAAAATTCACATGCCTTACGTAGATTATTACTCACTTAGGTTTATTATGTTTGTGGTATTAATTTCTGGGAGTTTGGGAGTTAAAAGTTGGGAGTTTGATGAGTTTAGATGATAGAACTCGTAACTGGTAATCTGCAGATTTCGCCATATCTGTTTGATCGATCGATCGAGCCCTGATCACCGATCGATCGATGGTTCGATCGATCGACCCCCTTTCATCGATCGATCGACCCCTCCTGGGAAAACTGCATTTTTGTCCGTGTTAGCCTAATTCGATTTTATGCATAGTAAACCTTGATTTGGATTGCTAGAATATATTGGAACATAAAAAGGACCAGTAGGGTCAAGAGAAATCCCATAAAGTGGACTTTAATCTGAAAGGAAATAAAAGGGAAAACGGGGAGACTTTCCGATTTAAGAAATCATACGTGCGTTGATTATATAATTGAAACATCTAATAAGTTGGATTAGAAGGCGAGAGAGAGCCTACTGAAATTGTACTTAGATAAAGAGAATACTTCGAGTGACGAAAAGTGAGTTTAGAATAAATTATTACGAGAATAAAGAAGAATGAGGCCGTTATACGATATAATTGAGTAAAACGTGTAATATCGGATAATGATAAATTTTGGGTCGTGAGAGTACCTAATTTAATAATGTGGATGTGAATACATATTTATATATGACGGTGTGATTGTGCATATATTATTTCTGTGTAAAAATCGTACCCGCGCTACTTGCTATCCCTGAGGTTACCGCGATGGGACAGTCTTATCTCGATGTGACCTTTATGGGGGATATTGACTCGTACCCTAGAAGGTAGATATCCTTGGTACAGGTTATCGAATCGATAGTTCAGACGGTCCTAAGAGACGTGAGGGTATGTACTGACCTCTTAGAGACATGGAATCTATGTTTCGCCTCAATGTTGTTTGTGTTTGTGTTAATACAGTTCGAGAGTGATTCCGAACTAATATTTCCCTTAGTTTGTGTGATACGGGGACTTGATAGCAGAGTATGCCAGCACCATAGATTTTATGTTGGGTGCCGTTAGTATATATATAATTTATGGGTGATTGGTATATATATACTTATATATGGAAGTCTAGCACCATAGTTTTTATGTGGGGTGTTGTTTGTATATATATTATACGAGTAATTAATATATATACGTGTAACTATATGAGAACTTTCTACTGAGTAAAATAGTAGTTAAGTAAAGTATGAAATTCATCAACTTCACTGTAAGTATTCGGAGACGTTATAACAATACGGAATTTTTCTAAATAACGTAAGAAATCTTGAAGAGATAGACTTTTCTAAAGTGAGTATCATAACCTTAATTTCACGTGTTAAAACTTATGGAGAATAAGTTAGAGAGATATATGGGGTTCATTAGTACGATAGATGTGCACACTAGATGAGAGGTGAGAATTCTCAAGAGAGTGTCGCATACTAATATAACTGTTGCATTAGCCGGTAAGCATTTTAAATACTTGCTAAACTATTTTTAAAACTGTTTTACATTCGGGCTCTGACCCGTTTGTTGTTATCTCTTCTCTTTTGTGTATACATATATAAGTATTACAGGTGCTCAGCCACAGGGGCGTCTTACTTAGGATTCTTTGGATGGAACGCGCTGTAGATTTTGTGGGAGTTGCAGGCCATTGCTTAGACGACCTCATTGTTGACTCTACTCCTAGTTCAGCTTTATCCAGTGGGGGCATGTGTCGCCCTTTTCCATTATTTAGTTGATATTATCAGAGACTGTAATTCTTTTTACTTTTAGCATCTTTATTTCGGGATTTATTACTGTCAGGATGTTTTTCCTTTAGTGTTGTAAATGTTGGGATTTATTATTGATGGTTAAATTATTGAATGTTCATTTCTATTCTCATACTCAATGTGTGACTCTTAATATGTTAATGATTAAAGGTTTTATAATCAGATTTAATAAAATGGAAATAAGGGTTTCAAATGGTTTTGACACTTAGCTTAATTAATTAGGGTGTTTAAATTGGAAAAGATTTTCATTTGCGACAGTGATGCTAAGAATGAACCAACTGTTCACCTTGATGTTAATTTAATAAAGGAGTGATCGCCCGGTATTTAATTAGGCGGGGTGTCACAGGTGGTATCAGAGCATCAGGTTCTAGTGTCCTTTAGGATCTCTGCGGCTTATTATGCTTTCAGCATTGCTTTGTTTGATATAGAGCCCTATATTTAGGATTGTCGATTTCTTTGAAGAGATTTAGTTCTCCTGCTATAACGTATATGTCTTAGTGAATTCTATTGCGTTCGGATGTGTGCGCGTGCTGAGCGATGATGAATATCAGTAGAAGACCGTTAAGCGAACCTCAGGAGGTCGGGCTCAGTTGAGGTGGTAAAATATATCCGAGAATGATGACCGTAGTCGAGGTCACCTCCATTAGGGCACGAGAAGCCATAACTAGAAAGGCGACTAAGGTGCATCAATGATTTCCAAGTGCTTCCATGATCGAATGAGGTATGAGAGTAAACATACCCAACGTGTTACAAACGGGTAGAGAACTGTCTGTGGAAACTCTAGAAATGCAGGAATTGTGTGTGTTTACCAAAGGAGGTAAAGTATCCAAAGGTGTAGATATAGGACGGAGTGTGGCTAACTGAAAATGAAAATTTAGAGAAATTTTCTTGGCTTTCGGGACGAAGTTATAATGATGGGATTCGACCACCAATTTAGAAGTGGAACGCTATGCCTATAGGAGAACCTTAGGTACAGTGTTGACCGTATGTTCCTTCCTCAACTGTTCAGGATTAGAAGCAAACGTGGTTCTGAACTCATCGCGGGAGGACATGACAGGGGTCCATTTATGAGTATAAATCTTAACCGCTAGAGAATTTTGTATCGAAAGATGTAAATACGAGTGGAGGAAACGACTCCAAATGGGAGATCGACTCGTAATAATAGTTGATAACACTCAAAGAGGAAATTCTGATGGACGACCGATTTAGAGGTTGACAACGTCGTATTTTGTCAAAATAGATGATAACACTTCTTTGTGGGGGAAGCTAAAAGAATCGAAGAATTTAGTCGAGAATAAGACTGAATACAACGGTGGTGGTGTAGCACCACAAAGGGATGTGGATACACATCAGGGGACCCATTTAAATGATTCGGATAGTTGAATTCTTACCAAGCGATGGTAAATTTAGTAAAGATTATTATAGATAGTGACATGTTCTTTAGGGCCTAAAAGGCTAAGGGTATAACCGAGGCAGCCAACAGGAACAGAGTCTACTAAAGTCCGAGAGAAGGACAATCCTAACCTAGTTAGTAGGACAGGTTATAAGTGAATTATGTGTTGGGGTATTTTTTTGTGCGGAGTGAGATCGCTCACGATAATATGTTCCGAAGTGAGAAAAAGGACAAGAATACGGTGCCTAGTAAAAGACAACGATTAAAGTAATTTTGTTTGGTTTGAGTAGACGTGTTACGTCCAAAAACCACTTGTGCAGTCAAGACGATTGGCAAGGTGGAAGTATAAGTTGTATCCTCAGAGGATGAGGCATGTTTATGTGACACGAGCGAGTCACTATATTTTGTTCCTTGCTAGATTAGCATGTGAGACGAGCTTAATGCATATAATTATAAATGTTATTATTATGTGAATACTTTTCTCTAGTGTAGCGAGATTTTCTTTAGTGGTATCCGCGGAGAATGAATGAGTATATTAACAGTGTTATGTACTTTATTGAGGTTACTCGTTGTAGTGATGCGATATGCGAGTATGATATTATCTTTGTTAAAAACGTTATAGAAATGGTTAATACATAGTGGGCATTTATTGCAAGGCTATCGGAGTGGTTGCATTAGTGCAGCATGTTTTATTTTTGTTCTGGCGAGGCTTCACCCGAAAGAAGGTCGTACTCGCACTTATATTATCTATCCTAGAGACTTCGGAGGGGATAGTGGGCTCGAGATATTAAATGTCGATGTATGTATAGACATTGTCATTATGATTCAGTCTGTATCGGGCTTACCGTTGAGTGAAAAGATTTAATTCAGTATTATGTTGAGCACTCAGGACTTGGAAATAGGAAGAGTGCATTGTTATATCTATCCTCTAGAGATGTGGGAGTTAAGAGTTATACCCCTATTATTAGGGAAAGGAATTTTGAGAATTCCGATCGTATGTATTCGAGGTTTATAGAATGTAATTACCATCAACCAATACGAGACGATAGTGAAATTGGTCAAACGTTCTTTGTTAAGCATAATTATGGGAGAAATTGTAACTTTTCTGTCAAGAGACGGAATAAAGGGGTACATGCCACAGACGGAGGACCTAACGGATTTCGATAACCGACAATGCTAGGTAGTAGTGTATCGGGGGGGTTCCTTATTTGGATTTCTCTTTGCGAGACATCCCACGCATGAAACTTAGCGTAAGGTTGGAAATAGGGAGACGTTTGGTCACTATTCCATGAGTTCGGTACCCTGGTCGAAATGGGATCAAATAATTACTTAGTAAGTTGGTAGTTGAATTTTGTTTTAAAGCAACTGGAGCCGGATTGTGTGGTAAGAAAGCATTGAAAGTTATCCCCACGAGTTGAGGGATGGAACGATGATAAGGAGGATTTAAAAATTTCGATTTCTAGGGTGATTGAGAGTACCCAAGTGTTGTAACCGCGTTCAGAACACAAGGTAAATAAAGAGTTGGGATGATTGTTAGCATGGATTATCTGGAAAGAATTCTATCATACAAAAGAGATGACTTGTATTTATTTTGATGAATAGAGCGCCAGTGATTTATTTTGGTTGTTGTACCTATTTGGGAAAAACATTGTACTTATCTGAAGAAGTTTGAGAATTGTTGTTCCTCTTTTATGGTCATGGAATTTGAATTCCCTATTCCTTATACTTTGTTGGATTTAGTTTCACTGATGAGTAGCACGCCGTTCGCTCTCCTAGGGCGGTCGGAGTGTTGCAAAAATGTGGGCATCTGGGTTAGCTGCTGTTAAAATCGTCCGAGTCGAAGGGACGTGGTAATAGACGTGTGAAGTATATGTTTGTGGGACTAGTATAACAAAGTGGAAGTGATAGAGTGGATTAGACGTCACATGAGGGGAGATAATCCATACATAAGTGTGCAATTAGAATAACACACCCTATTTTGATTGGAAGGCTGTGGGAAGCCATTTAAGAAGGGGTATTCCTTGAATGGAGCAGAATTAAATTATTATGAAGAACACTCGGAGCGAAGTTGTTAGTAGTCAAGTGTGAGAGCGAATTGAGCGTACAAATAGTGATGATGTTAACATGGTCTAAGAGATCCAGAAGTGCGCTTCGTGGAGAGAAGAGCACGGGTCGGAACTCTCGGTATACACCAAGGAATGAAGGGTAGTATTACGTGTCACTTAATGTGAGACATTTCAAGGGAAAAATCGATGTTTAGCGGGACGTAGTGAGTAGTCTCTACATGCACCACCCATAGGTAAGGTTTGGTTGAAAGAGGAGAATCAACCAAAGAATTTTGTGTTTACCGACAATTCCTGAAATTGGAAGAGGTCGGTAAAGTCGGTAAAGTTCTTGAATGGGTGGCCATCCTCAAAACAAGATCAAGGGTTCATCCCAAACATGTGAATTAAGTCGCCGAGAAGGAAGTGTTTGATATTCCTTTGGGCTGGTTTACATTATTAACTAGTATGACCCAGACTTCCTTTGAAAGGAAGGATCGCGCCAGTGCATGGTCAGGCGCAGTATAAATCTTTGAATCAGGATGAGATTGGTGAATCCCACCTTCGATATGGGATTTCAGGAACCAGCGAAGATAAGGTTTTATTTCGAGTAGGATGTATCACCCTTAGCCAGGGAATAGGCGCACGGTGATTAAAGATTAGTGGAGCCACGTGAAGGAGATTTTGGAATCTTGGTACGATGATTTCAGGAATGCTCTGTAAAATCACTCGTACCTGTTTATCGTGTACGAGGTGCTTATTAAGGTTTTGTCATGGAAGAACCTCGACTATTCTCCTTCCGTATGTTTAGAGGTGAGTAGATAATCAGAATTTTTGGATCGATCGAGGAAATATCCGAACTATGGTGGAATTCCACGACTGTTTTAGGCGAACAAGAGTGGTCAAATGTTCGTATGGTCTTCTCAGTTAGGGAATTTTATATATGAATAAATCCGACTAGTTGTCATGTAGTGAGGTGCGGCCTCCTAATGATAGTGAGATAATGGAAATTTATAATGTATAGGCGTGACCTATTCGAATGTTGTCGGTTGGGAGCGCAATGTGAAGTGTCTCCAATGAGAATGTAAAACAGGGTTGCTGTGAGGAAAGGGCTATAGTGATTGAGCGCCTTACGATGTAAATAGTTTGTGTACGGAAAAGGATATCCAGAATTGTGCTACCTGATAGGCCTTATTTTCCGAATTTCGGGACGAAATTCCGTTATTAGGGGGGAAGTATGTAATACCCCGTATTTTTATGGCTTTTAAATTTAGGGATTTATTAAATTTAATTGAGATAAATTAATTTAATTTTAATCCGAAATGTTATTTTAAATATTTACTAGCATGACGAGAGTTAGTAATTATTGGAAATTTGTTATTGGTTGAATGCTACTGGATGAGTATAGTAATATATGATATTTATTTTTATAAAATTGTCACGTGTGAATAAAATGGCAATTATGGAAATTTAAGTCGGGACGCGCCCGTGTCGTGTCGGGACTAAATGTTGATAAATAAATGTGAATAAATTATAAGTTTCTTGTATGGTCGTTTTGAGTGCGCCAAAGAGTCCAGAAAGGTCGAGATAGTCAGAAAAGTGTACCCCGGGGGTTTAATTTGGGTCTCGGAGCGTTTTTAGGCTTAATTAGCACCCCGGGTTGGCGTTTTGGACATTTGGTAATTATGGGTAATTAAACCCACGAATTTTATAGGGTTATATCAGATGGAAAATGTTATCTTCTAGGGTTAATACAACCTAAAACTAATGACGGACATTGGAGAGGAAGAGGAGAAGCTCTCCAAGGAGTTCTAGGCCAATAACACCTCGGATTTCCCCGTCGTCACCACCAACGCGTAGATCGCGCGACGGGGAAGGCAACCACACCAAATTCGTCCACGAATCAGAAACTAAATTTCCAGGCAAGTATCTATCTTACTTTTATCAAGTTAATTCATCCTTTTATATTAGTCTTAGGTTGATTAGATTAGTATTCTTGAAGAAAAACATTAATTGGAGACACAAATTGCATGTTATAGTGATAGAAGTCATATTTCTGGAAATCCATTTCACATGTAGAGGTTAAACCACGAATTTCCATGGTATTGGTGATAGAAAATCTGGAAAAAGAATGAAAGAAATTAAGATAAGGAAAATATTAGGGTTCATGAGAATTATATAGAGTTTGGCCCTTTTAACCCATGATTCTTGATGAAAATTCACATGCCTTACGTAGATTATTACTCACTTAGGTTTATTATGTTTGTGGTATCAATTTCTGGGAGTTTGGGAGTTAAAAGTTGGGAGTTTGATGAGTTTAGATGATAGAACCCGTAACTGATAATCTGCAGATTTCGCCATATCTGTTTGATCGATCGATCGAGCCCTGATCATCGATCGATCGACCTCCTTTCATCGATCGATCTACCCCTTCTGGGAAAACTGAATTTTTGCCCGTGTTAGCCTAATTCGATTTTATGCATAGTAAACCTTGATTTGGATTGCTAGAATATATTGGAACATAAAAAGGACCAGTAAGGTCAAGAGAAATCCCATAAAGTGGACTTTAATGTGAAAGGAAATAAAAGGGAAAACGGGGAGACTTTCAGATTTAAGAAATCATACGTGCGTTGATTATATAATTGAAACATCTAATAAGTTGGATTAGAAGGCGAGAGAGAGCCTACTGAAATTGTACTTAGATAAAGAGAATACTTCGAGTGACGAAAAGTGAGTTTAGAATAAATTATTACGAGAATAAAGAAGAATGAGGCCGTTATACGATATAATTGAGTAAAACGTGTAATATCGGATAATGATAAATTTTGGGTCGTGAGAGTACCTAATTTAATAATGTGGATGTGAATACATATTTATATATGACGGTGTGATTGTGCATATATTATTTCTGTGTAAAAATCGTACCCGCGCTACTTGCTATCCCTGAGGTTACCGTGATGGGACAGTCTTATCTCGATGTGACCTTTATGGGGGATATTGACTCGTACCCTAGAAGATAGATATCCTTGGTACAGGTTATCGAATCGATAGTTCAGACGGTCCTAAGAGACGTGAGGGTATGTACTGACCTCTTAGAGACTTGGAATCTATGCTTCGCCTCAATGTTGTTTGTGTTTGTGTTAATACAGTTCAAGAGTGATTCCGAACTAGTATTTCCCTTAGTTTGTGTGATATGGGGACTTGATAGCAGAGTATGCCAGCACCACAGATTTTATGTGGGGTGTCGTTAGTATATATATAATTTATGGGTGATTGGTATATATATACTTATATATGGAAGTCTAGCACCATAGTTTTTATGTGGGGTGTTGTTTGTATATATATTATACGAGTAATTAATATATATACGTGTAACTATATGAGAACTTTCTACTGAGTAAAATAGTAGTTAATTAAAGTATGAAATTCATCAACTTCACTGTAAGTATTCGGAGACGTTATAACAATACGGAATTTTTCTAAATAACGTAAGAAATCTTGAAGAGATAGACTTTTCTAAAGTGAGTATCATAACCTTAATTTCACGTGTTAAAACTTATGGAGAATAAGTTAGAGAGATATATGGGGTTCATTAGTAAGATAGATGTGCACACTAGATGAGAGGTGAGAATTCTCAAGAGAGTGTCGCATACTAATATGACTGTTGCATTAGCCGGTAAGGATTTTAAATACTTGCTAAACTATTTTTAAAACTGCTTTACATTCGGGCTCTGACCCGTTTGTTGTTATCTCTTCTCTCTTGTGTATATATATATATACGTATTACAGGTGCTCAGCCACAGGGGCGTCTTACTTAGGATTCTTTGGATGGAACGCGCTGTAGCTTTTGTGGGAGTTGCAGGCCATTGCTTAGACGATCTCATTGTTGACTCTACTCCTAGTTCAGCTTTATCCAGTGGGGGCATGTGTCGCCCTTTTCCATTATTTAGTTGATATTATAAGAGACTGTAATTCTTTTTACTTTCAGCATCTTTTTTTCGGGATTTATTACTGTCGGGATGTTTTTCCTTTAGTGTTGTAAATGTTGGGATTTATTATTGATGGTTAAATTCTTGAATGTTCATTTCTATTCTCATACTCAATGTGTGACTCTTAATATGTTAATGATTAAAGGTTTTAAAATCATATTTAATAAAATGGAAATAAGGATTTCAAATGGTTTTGACACTTAGCTTAATTAATTAGGGTGTTTAAATTGGAAAAGATTTTCATTTGCGACAGTGATGCTAAGAATGAACCAACTGTTCACCTTGATGTTAATTTAATAAAGGAGTGATCGCTCGGTATTTAATTAGGCGGGGTGTCACAATGTCATGACAACTTTCTTTGAGCAATCTTCTACCTTATTGAACACTTCACAATAGCATTTGGCATATTCACGCACGGACTCCTGTGGCTTTTTTTTCATCATGAGCAGTGAGTCCATTCTCTTTGGATAAGAGTTGTTAGTGATGAAACGAGCAGTGAAGGATTTGACGAGCACCTTAAAACTCTTGACGGAACTGTAAGGCAGCTTCTTGAACCATTTATGTGTAACATCGCCCAAGCTAGATGGAAAAATGCAACACATCAGTGAATCGTGATGACTCCATAAAGTCATAGCCTTCATATACTACCGAATATGGTCAATGGGATCAGTCTTACCATTGTAGACCTTGAATCTAGGGGTTATAAACTTTTTCAGGGGTTCCTCTTTATGTCATCTTTGTGGCGCTCGTTGTCTCTATGGTGCCTACCTTGATGACTTCCATGCCCTGAACGTTATTGGTCGCGCTTGGTGCTCCTTCCTCGGCTACGAGTCTTACTTGCCAGAGGGCTAGGAGTCTGAACATGATGTTTATGGTTCTGGCGGAGCTCTCTCTATTTCTTTTAATCTTCATTATAAATGAAAATGAGAATATTTTTCAATCTAGAGGTAGGTTGCCTCTTCTTGCTATCGAAGCATTGCTTTATAGGCGTCGATCAGGCATGAGATCTGGGTAGATCTAGGTTGCCCATGGTTTTCCTCGGAAGGCTATTATTCTGGTCGGAACCTTGGGTTCCCATCTTGATGAACCTCGGACCTGACTCTCATTAGATCCATATCAGCTCGCACATCTCCAGACTGGGATGCACTGTTTGGTTGGTGAGGCATTGTAATTACTCTTTTAAGAAATTACTTTCGTGGAAGAAAAATCTCTTCCCATGGACGACGCCAATTGTGAGCTCAAATTAATCATAATTAAAATATTTCAGAAAGATATTAAAGAATGAATGTAAATGCGCCAATCACATAACACACAAATATACACGGTTCGACAAATTTGCTACGTCCGCGAAGAGGTTATTGTATTTCTTATTAGTTTCTCTTAAGGTTTTTAAAATTATATCCCCCCTGACCCTAGGGTGGGGGTTGTATTTATAGTTGTGTAAAATTGTAGTGCATGAATCAGTCAAGGAACTCCCTTGGGTTGAGATTAGCATGAATGGTGACTCTCTGAATATCTCATATGAGATTTTGGGTAACCAACGTGAGTTGATTGTAACTATTAACATGTTTGAATCTATCCACATGATAAATGATGGCAATAATCCTTTTTATTCATAAGTTGGGTCAGTCATGCCCCAAGTGTTGTTGGAATTGGTCGACCAATCTTGAATTAGGCCCAATTATACTTTGGTCCTCACAGTATTAATGAACAATTTTATTTTGTAAATGGCTTATCTATTTACTTTTGAGATATTCTGGATGGTTCTAATGCCAAATCTTATCAAAGTAAATCTCTAATACTTAGTATATATTGTATATGAAAGGGAAGGTCTGTGACGGACTTCACAACTTGTAATAACTAGGAGTTTAACAAAGTTAACAGTCTTGCTAACCCACCAATCTACTAATCTCATGAGAATTGTGTGTTAATATTCTATTGATTTTTTCATAATTGAGTTGATGTGTGAAATCAACCAAATTATTTTATGATGGTGACATACTTGAGAGTCTAAAATTAGTCAATGAAGTTTGCAACTAAGTTGAGCCGATATGTTAGCCTTGTGTTCAACTGGTCATTTTAGACTACTTTAGACCTTACTTTACCTATCTTGTCCTGCTGAACAGTTTGGTGATTCTTAAAAATGGTCCTTTTAGGGATGACTTTGGGTACTTAGGTTATTTTTTGGTTTAACTCGGGCCTTATTTAAGTGGACTTAGCCTATTCCTCATTGGGTTGGGTGACTTATTCAAGATCAGTTTGACCCATTCGTAGGCAAACTTATTCCTATATAAGCTGAATTGATTTGTTATAAATTGTTCTTGACCATTATTATCTAGACTTAACCCTCTTTGGGCTATGTTAATCCATTCTAGACCGGTCTGACCCATTCTTAATCAAATATACAATAGTGTCGAGCGCCAAATATGCCTAGAATAAAGGCTAGGGTGTAAATCGACACAAAATATACGTGGTTTAACAAGTCATCCTTGCCCACATCCATTGGAAGGGGGGGAGTTTATTTATTTGAGAATAGACAATTTGGAGTGTTAAGGTTGCTAGTTGGGAGTCCAAACCGTGAAGTGGGGGTGTTTACAAATTATTTTTATGTTCCTTCCTCATAACGTGGGGTATTATTTATTACACTAACAACCCTAACACCTCCTAACGTCTAGTGTAATTAAGTTCCATTATAGTTGGTGTTTTTCATGACCATCTCCATTGTTGTAATCAGACTAGTATAAGACTTAAATCATGGAGAATTTGATCTCATGTTGTCTTATTATCCCTGAAGACTAAGGTCATACTTTGTTGAGTCGGTGGTCAACTAAGGTCTTGGGGAAGTTTGAAAATTCATGCCACGTGTCACACTTTGTGGGCCAAGTCGATCTTACTTCCCTTTGATGATGATCCTCCAAACTAACCTCTTAATGTTTTTTTACTTTGATGTGAGTTAGTGAATCTTCTTTTCTCAACTTGGCGGAGTATTCAGTCATTGTTGTGATGGAAAACATGCGATCGCCTCGAGCCTTTAAGACAGGGTCAACTGCACTCATGTCCTATTAGGCAAATGACCAAGGACTTGTCAATGTAATTAAGTCCCTCGCCATATGCTTAATAGTTGAGGCAAACTCTTGGCACTTTGTATATTTTTTAACAAACTTGACTTCATACTTTTACATAAATGGTCACCACTATCATGAGATCTCCCGATACACTAGTCACTGGCCACCAACGTGGCTGCCGTAACTTCCTTCATGCATCTCGTTTGAGAATTTATCTTTTTTTATTTGTGTGGACGCACTTGAGAGGGTTGGTAAATTATCTCTAGTAAAGGTGTCATTTAGAATTCATCCAAAAGCTGACCAATTTAATCTACAACTTGTGGGATTCCTTATTATTGGCTATGAGTATCTATATCTGAGGTAAGTGATGATTGTATCCATCCAACTGGGTATATGATCAATATCCATAGTTTTTATCTTTAGCTTTGGATCCTCTATTTTTGGCCTTTAAAAGAACTCCACTTCACTTTCCTCTTAAAATTAATACTAATAGCCAAGGATAAAGTGGTTGAACCATCAGTACGGCTGCTATAATTCCTCAACAACTATTTAATTGACACCAATTTAAAGGCCTTAAATAAGCTCGTTGCTTTGTCTTAATATGTCATCATCCTTGGATATTTTTCCTTGTACTTTCCATTTAGTTAACTTGTAATTAAACGTGAGTCACAATGGATGGAAATGTCTTTTGTCCCATTTCCACTTATCTCTAGAGGTTGACTATTATACCCTTATACTTTACTTTATTATTGGACCCCTTCTGTCCCAATCGATCTACTTATTTAATCATTTATCCATGGATGATGAAGACAATGGTGATGTCTATTCCATGCTCATTAAAACCTCCATCGATGAATAATTTTCAATTTGAGAATCGGTCTGTCAAGTTACATACATATTGTTTTCATAATTTAACATTGAATATATCTAAGAGATGGATAAGATGTATGGATATATCTATAGCGTTTCCAAATTACTCTATTTAAAACTACATGGTGCCTATTTACTAAAACTTCAAATTGTAGTCCAATTAATTAACCGAGTGAGCAAATATACCAAATTTAAATCAAGCACCGATTAAACCAATGTTGTGTAAACTTTAGCTCAATTTTATATTGCATAAAACATGCATCAAGGTGAATAGAAATAATAAAAATAAATCAACAAAACGTCGCGATGTACGAGGTAAACCCACAATGGGAAAGACCTTGGGCGACATATCTTACTCAAAGTCCACTGTGATATAAGATTTCATATAAGGACGATAACGGAATTACTCAATGACTCTATGCCTTCAAGCTTGATTCACTTTCAATTGCTCCTTGAACATTCTTCATAACTACAACAAGAATCCACCCGTGGGTACACAATGCAGTTCTCCCGTGTCTCGGTGTCCACCGATCTCTGACTAAAATTTGTCATCGCAGCCACACAAAATCCACCGTGCAAAAAAAAAAACACTCAATGAAAAGTAAACTGATATTGATATTCGAAACATGAGACCTCAAATTATAATATCATATTAACTATTGGATCTCAAAACCAGGGTGTAAACGGGGTTAAAGAGGCATTTGTATGTGTCCTTTCAAAGAAGTTTTCAAAACTATTGCTGTAAAATAAACTTGTTGTGCCCTTGTTTATATTGAAAAATCGACGACATGCAAAATGAGTCAACTCCTTCGAATGAAATTGGTTAGTCATTCGAATGAGCTCGGCCATCTCGTTTGAATGAAGTCAAGTCATTCGAACGAGTTACCCAAACTCTTTGGAACGAAGATCGCATGAGCTTCAATCGAATATGTATTGTCTTAGGTAGAATGTACTCGTTTGATGCCCGTTTGAAGATCTTTCAAACAAAAAACATAATCTCTTTTGGGTAAGAAGAAAACTCGTTCGAACGAAATATATAATCTCATTATAATGAAAAAGTCGGTTCGTTTGAACGACTTTGAAAACAAAAAAAAAAATTCATAAAAATATTTTTTTTAAAATGAGCCTCAATAAAATTTAACACCAAAACAAAGAAACTCAAGGATCAACATATATACCTTTTTCTATATCCCAAGGTTAAAGATGAAATGTGGCATGAAGTTGATACCGCTTTACTTGGGTCATTTTGTGTCTTCAAAATGCATAGGCTTTAAGGTATAAACTTAACACACCCTAATTATGACTCAAGCGGTTTTGTCCAAATGGAATAAAGACAATATTACAAATTTTCAATAAATATTACAAACATGACACAATTGTTAAAATTTGCCCTTATAAATCTCCACCTTTGGTTATTCCGAGAAAAAACCAAAAATAAAAACTAGGCCGTCAAAATCTAATGGCAGATCCCTAAACCCCAGAAGGAAAACATACACAAACAGAATATGACTGACTCTAACTCTTCAATAGATTTGCTCTTGTCAAACTTTGTTGCATTGAAGCTTAAACATGCACAGTTAACACACGTTTCAAATGCAAAGAGAATATGAAATATATAACAATATTAGAAAACAAATCCTCGCATATGAAGTCTATCCCCTTAGGTCTAAACTTCTCTCCCTTTTTGTTCAGGAATATACAAAGGTGAAAGATCATAAAATTAAATAAACTTCTCCCCATTAATATGACACAAATGATCATAAAGGGAAAAAAAATCATAATATGCAATGTGAAGTGAAATGACAATGATAGATGTGCCACAATATAATTACAGATGACCCAAAAGATAAAACAATGATGAACGTGGGTTAAATATCTACAAAGACTCAAAACAAATAACACACACACACACAAATGTGTGTGTGTGTGTGTGTGTGTGTGTGTCTATATAAACATAACATTTTGAGAATCATGAATATATATAGGTATGACCACAACGACACACAAGAACAAGGTTTTCGCACCCATATGGCCTAAATGTGTCTAAACCAATATGGTATGAAGTGAAGGGGCTTAGAGTGGAAATAAAATAAATATGTCCCAAACAATCAAGATAATCCAAAGAGTTCTATTTGATTGCATTAATTTATCAAACTTATATTTATCCTCATGTTATAAATAAAATCAATTCAAAATGGTCAAATAGACTAAATGCACACAAGCCTTGAAAATATTGATGATTTCCAAACCAATAGCATCAAATATTAAGGATGAACTAGGACACACTTATGCAAGCCCATTGATCTTCAAACTTATAATACAATCAAAATGAAAGATATTTAATTTTTGCTCTTTTGAAGATATTACTTTTAATGACCAATATTTTAAATTTTTGAATTGGCAAACTTTTTATTTTTCTTTGCTTTTTCAAAGACTCTATATTTTCTCCCTTCATATCCCTTTCCATTGTACACTCTTATTTTTCATTCCAAATAGCACTCTCACATAATGATTCTTGCATACATAAATCCCCAAAATATAAAGATATGTATTTGACAAGATTGATAGGAGGACACCTCACTTAGCTCGTGCGACATAAGATGTTAAAATCCAAAAGATCTTATGAAAGTGTGTGCAAAGGCATATACTTACATGAATCCATTAAGCGAAATTAATAAGAACAACTACATAACATGACGTGATTAAGAACCAATTCAAAGCATTGTAGTCGTACTCAAATATTCTACACCCATGAAAAACATGGAATGAATGGAGTTAAAACACACCAATATGCCATACAAAATGTGTAAAACTACAACACAAAAGAAATAAAAATCTTTTTGAGTTTTTATAAATATTTTATAAAAAACTTCTCAAAAGAAAATAAAATATTTTTGTATTTTTCATTATACTCAATAAATGAAGAATTAAGATATAATAGACCCAAACATCATCACAGTAGTCATAATATATAGCATGAAGCACAAAACTAGTGTATGAAAAATATGCAAACACAATCCTTCATAGAATATAATATTTGTTGAATCATGTGAAAGCATGTGAGATGGACAAGTCTAATATTTAATGCCTCCAAATCGGATTTCCTTACCCAAATAAATGAAGATTTAATGCCTCGGGTTTTGGTACCATGGTGACATGAGATTTAGACTTCATAGGACCTCTTTAAAGATCAAAACAAAACCTTTTAAGGTGATCTTTCCTACCACAGTGTGTGCATATGTACACAAGGGAAGAGATACCTTTAGGCTGACCTTTGGAAATGTCCTTGGCTACGATTGACTCTCTCAAAATCTAGGTATTTGCTTTAGGAGTGGAAGTATTTGGATCATCATAGTCTAGACCTATATTGTCATTCTTAATTTAGACGGTACCTAAAATCTTATCCAACTTTTCTGACCTATATTCCAAATTAAACTTGACATTCCTTGAGTCTTTTAATCCACCTTCTAACTCTTAGACTCAAGCAAAAGTTTAGACTCGTCAAATTTTAGGGACTCATTCATTTTTTCAAACATTCCTAGAAGGTTATCTATCTTCCCCCCTCAACATATGCGAGATTCTCCCCAAGAGTCTTCTCATGTAAACTTAAATCCTCAATCAATTTTTCATCATTTCTAATGGCACGTTCTTTCAAATTAACTTACAATTTCAAGTTAGACGTTTTAATTTTAATGACTCCGCATATAAATCACAAAAGGCAACCTAACGCTCATTATCCTCATCATCACTCATCTATTATTCTTCCTTTTTTCCACAAACTTGGGAATCACGAGATCGGACCATAAAATTGTCAACCATATGATTATCTTCAATGTCGGAAGAGTTTTCATTTAGGCTCACATGACTATCCATAAAAGAAGTGTACTTACGCTCCACTAGAGAATTGGTTTCTTCTTCCGACTCACTATCATTAAGGGTAATATTGTACGCTTTAGTCTTCTTAACTTCTTTTCTTAGTTTAGTGGGATACTTAAAAGCATGATGCCCAAACCCTTGGCACTCATAACTCTAGTCCCAATCAACCACTTTCTTAGGTTATCCATATTTTTTCTTTCATGGACAGTGTTAAAATTCTTCGATTTTTCATTTAAATTCTTATATTTTCTAAGCTTAAGAAATGAAGTGAACTTCTTCTTAAACCTAGAAATCTCTTTGAGTTCTAAATCACCCTCACTCTAGGAATCTGACACATCCTCCTTATAAATTTTTAAGGCTAAGCTATTTTTTTTCTTTCCTCCTAGGAGGACACGTGTTCATTTAATAGGTCTAAAGATCACCTACAAATTCTTGGATCCTATAGAGTACCGACACCTCTAAGAGAATCCAAGACTATGAACTTGGAATTAAATATTCAAGAACTAACCTTAAGATTATTTTCACAACTCTCGACTTAGGGATATGTTCACCAAAGTTAAATGAGGAGTTAATTATATCCAATAAATTGGCATAAATTCATCAAATGACACATGCTCTCCTATTTTAATCATCTCAAACTTCGTTGTCAGATTTTGAAAGCTAGAAACCCTAACCATGTTAGTATCCCCATGTATGGATTTTAAAATATCCCAAGCATCCTTGGCGCTCTCAAAAGTCATAATTATCCTAAACTCTTTAGCGACGACAATGTGGAAAATAGAGTTTACACACTTGAAATTGAATGTCGATGCATTTTTTCATCCTTATTCCAAAGGGAATGCGCTTTAATCAAACCAGCTTAAGGAGAAGGAGACCACCCTTGTTACACCAAGTTTCAAATGTTCTCCTCAATAAAGTTAAAGAAAAATCTCATTCGCGCCTTCCAATAGGGATAGTTTGACCCATCCACCATAGAAGGCCAAGTAATGGAACTCCCCTTATGGTTAAAATCCATCTCAAACCCTAAAACACACAAGTATAAGGATAGTTTAAATATTTATTATGTTGATCCTTGGGTTTATTACGCAGAATGTATTCATCCGATGCCGTTTGAAGCCCATTCGAACAAAAACCATGATATTTTTTTAACGAAAGAAAACTCGTTCGAACGAAATATATAATCTCGTTAGAGCGAAAAAGTCAATTCAATTGAATGGCTTTGAAAACAAAAAATAATTTTCATAAATATCCTTTTTCAAAAACAAGCCATAGTAAAATTTAGCATCCAAACAAATAAACCCAATGATTAACATAATAAACATTTATACCTTTATTCAGGCCTCTTCTTGTCTTTAAAATGCTTAGGAACGAAGGTACAAACTGAACTCACCCAAACCTATAACTCAAATAGTTTTGTCCAAACAAAATAAAGACAATATTATAAATTTTCAATATATATTACAAACATGACACAATTGATAGAAATTTTGCCTTTACAAATGAAATCGACTATGACCCACACTTTGGTGGCTATTTTGGGTTTTTAGTTGATGTTAAATTGGTCCAATTCCAAGGACTTCCTGGTCCTTCAAGTTATGAAGTTGACCATCTTTATAACCTCGTTCAAAGGGAATGAAGTGAGGACGACTATAGAGTGAACATTGAAATAATGCTTGTAATGACAAAATTTCGAATTGAGTATAATTGTATGTAATTGAATTATTCCCGAAACATAACTTGTTTGAGTCATAGATATATTTTTATTTGTCACAATTCCCACATAGTCTATGACATACTGTTTAGAAGACGTTGCGGCCAAGCTTCAAAATATATATCATGTCGTGTTTTATTAGTGCACGTTTCACGTCTTCATATCACATTGCATTATGAGATACTCTCAAGTATGAACGAATTATGTTTATGGAACTCAGAAAATGTTTTAAATATGATATTTTGTTTATAAATGATTTTAAAAGGTTTAAAAGGTTTTAACTTTGTTTATTCTGAGATAAATATGGTTTAGAGTCGTATGAAACACTGATTTTGTTTCAAGTGGTTCAAACGACATGTGATACTGTTCGAATAACATCTCATACCATTAGAATGACCTGTTGATCTCATTAAAATGACTTTTCGACTTAAATGTTCTTATTTAAGGCAGTTTTCTCTCAGAATTTCATGTGGGTGCATCACCAAAATACAGTTTAAAACAGTGACGTTTTTCTGCACAAAGTTATCTATGGTTTTCAAAGATTAAAACCATCCTCAGAGTTTCAAAGATTCGATATTTCATATGCAATTGGAATAGAGATATTATATGCATCATCTGGGGTTTGTTCATGTCGTTGAACATTGTTTGTTGGATTTTTGTGGTGAAGAAATGGAGGAGTCCAGGTTCTGAATCGTAGACGGTTGCCAAGCTGCATCAGTGGACACCGAGGTACTCATGGACGCGTGTGCTATGGACGAGTATCGTTGAAGGATTTCTGAAGAGATTAAAGAGAGGAAGATCTTCAAGGCTTGTTAGGATCGAGTCATTGTGTAAGTCTCTCTGTTTTCCTTTGTAAAATCGTATCATAGTGATTGTCTAGCTTGGGCCGTTCGAGATTTTTTCCCTTAGCGGTTTTCTCATACATCCGGCATTGTGAACTTTACTTTATGTTACTTGCTTTAATCACCTAGATTCATTCTTAGGATTAAACAAAGATAAATTTGGACTTAATTGAAATTGGTTCACAAACTTGGTGCGTATAAAATTTGGAAAAAGGGTTTTTAAATAAAAATTATTTTGTCACCTTAAAGCACATTTGAGAAAGAGGGGCCTACAAATTGGTATCAGGGCTAGAAACATTTTATGTGTGTCTGTGTGATCCCTTATGCTTTTAAGAATGAATTTCGAAAATTTTGAATGTTTTAGAGCTCCTATTTTTTATGGCATAAATTATGCTTATTGGAAAATGTGAATGCATAGTGCTTTAAAATCAATTGATGAGCGTATGTGGTTAACGGTCGAAAAAGGGTGGTCACCACCGGTCACACGAGAAGGGGAGGCCACTAATTTAAGACCCATTGAGTTATAGACCGAAGCCGAACATAGACTTACACTTTATAATTCTAAAGGTATTCATGTTATTTCCTCGCATGTCACACTAGAATAGTATATTCGAATCATGACGTGTGAAACCTCAAAAGAGGCTTGGGATCTTCTAGCACTTACTCACGAGGGCACTAGCACGGTTGGGGCACCTAAACTTAAAAACCTCACTATACAGTTTGAGACGATTAAGATGTTAGAGAGTGAGTCATTTGATGAGTTATATGTTAGATTGTACAACATTGTTAACTCGTCATTTAACTTGGGAGATAAAATAATCGACAACCGAGTCATAAAGAAAATCTTAAGGTCGTTGCTTAGTAGATTAGATTCCAAAGTGACTGTTTTAAATTTCTTGGGTATGATTGAATCAATGAAACTATAAGAACTTGTAGGTGACTTACAAACTTATGATCTTGACATGTTTACCTTTGTGGCCATCCTCAATCTCCTCTCTCCCATGGGGGAAAGGGGTGAAGGTCTCGTGCCCTCTTCCTCTAGGAGCACTTCGACCGTCATCAATGTGGGGTGATGTAAAAAGATGGAGTTTCTAGCCTATTTTGCACAAAACATGCAAAAGAATATGTCTTCGCCCTGAGAGAGCGGCATCAAAGATAAACTGATGCTTACGAAATAAATAGTTCGAAGGTTCGGGGCTAAGTTACGGAATGGGAAGGTTTTAGGCACCCATCCTTCCTTTTAGGTCTCTGGGCTTGTGTTACTGTTTTCCTTTATTTCTCTGTGAAGTGTATGTGCTTGTATATATAAATGGAGATCGAAATTTCTCGACTCATACCATGGAAAAGATAGAGTGAGGTCATCCATAAGAATGTTCCCAAAATAATATCTAGAAAATACGATGTATCCGTATATCGAGATATTGATCGTTATGATGAAACAATAATATATGTTGGATAAAATGCCAATAAGGATCAAAAGTATAATATATATTAAAATAATGTATATATAAAAATAAGACAAGTGCAAAAATGAGGAAATCAAAAAATTTGAGAAATTGGACTCGAGTCTCAGGTTTTAACCCGAAATGCCTACGTAGCCTGTAAAGGCACCAAAGTCCACGTAGTTCACATACGGCATAAGGGTGGGGTTTATCTTATAGATTCGAATGGGAATTTTTTATATATGTGTGTAGAAAATGTATTTTAGCTTTGAGAAATTGTGGTGGATAATCCCGTTCGAATTTATAGGTGTAACCCTGTTTTTCTTTGTTTTGTTTTTTTTTTATAGAAAATAAAGTATCTGCAATATAGCTAATAAAGAATGATATATTAATGTTTATGAACTAAAAGTGGAAAACTAAGTTAAGAATTCATGTAACTAATGCGAAAATAAAGAACAAGAAAAGAGAGAAGGATTTTTGGACCTTCTTTATAGAATTGAGGCTTGATCTTGATCCTTGATAAACTCCCTTGGATGTTGAGATGAATGTTGTATGAGAGAGAATGATATTTTTTCTCAATTGGGTAAAAAATGATGGTAATGAAAGATTAAAAGGAATTTCACACAAGGACATTTCGCTGATTGCAAGAGAATGTTGCTAAAATCACCGATATTGATGGATCTGAGGTGTACCCTAGGAGTGAGGTCATGAACTCTATCTATAGGGTAAGTGGATGCCAATCGTCATAGCCCTAGCCCTGGCAATCGACAGGTAACCCTCGACACACTGTAGATAGGCAGGGAAATGGGCTTGTCAATCGGCAGTCTCGTGCCGATTTTTTTGGAAAAACGGTCATAGAACGCAATCCTTTGATCCAAATTATGCACAGGTTATACCATTATAAAGTTAGTTTAGAGACCTTCAAAAGTCCTTTGGTTCGCTCTCGAGTTTGAGAGTTGACTTTGGGTTAAACGGGGCTCAAAAGTGCTCGTCGATCCTTTGGATAGGAGATCACTAAACAAAACGGATCGTTCGTCCGAATGGTAAGTCAGAATCATGCATGGGGTGGGCCTTTGGAAAGGTTATGTGAGTTATTTCAACATTCCAAAGAGATTTGATCGGTTGGGAAAGTTGACCTTGGCCAACCGAAGCCCGAAAGCGCCCGGTGAGCTTTCAGAGTAAAATGGGTCGGTCGTCCATACCGTAAGGCTTATTCATGCTCAGGGTAGGCCATTGGAACGGGTATTCAGTTACCTTTGAAGATTCATTTAATCTCGTTCGAGATGAATAGTTTACCTTAGTCAAACATAGCCCGAGATCGCTCGGTGGCCTTCGGATTATTTTTTAGAGGAAACGGATCGTTCGTCCGAATGGTTATGCCATTTTGCGCATGGGGCAAACCGTTGGAAAGGGGTTTCAGTGCCCTTTGATTATTCAAAGATACTTTGCTCTGACAATGAAGTTGACTCGAGTCAAATTGGGGCCTGGGAGCATCCAGTTGCCTTTAAATCGATTTTCGATGGTAAAATGGTTTGTTCATCTGAATTATTTGTTGATTTGTGCACGGGGTGGACCATTGGAAAGGGGATTTAGATCCATTAGAAGATTCATTGATTTTTAGCTATGTCGGTAGAGTTAATTGGAGTCAATTAGGCCAGAGAGCGCTCGATGACCTCTAGATCGGTACTCGGAGTATGACCTAAGGTTTGTAATGAAATGGAGAAGTGCTAGGGACCTAAGGAGAGACTTAAGGGTCCTAGAATGTGGTGTCTATAGATCCCCTCGACGAGTGAGCTTGGAACAAGTGAAAGTCATCGAATGGACACCACATGATGTTTTTTAAAGAGGTCAATTACGCGGACCTAAAGGAATAAGGATGACCGTTTCACAGGGTCGAGGTTGATTTTGAGGACCTAAGGTAATGTCGGGTATGGCCGATCCTGTGAGTCGAGGTTAATTCTGAGGACCTAGGGTAGGGAGAGACCAAGTCTATAGGCCAAGGTTAATTCTGAGGGATTTAAGTAAAGGTGACCAATTCTGAGGGTCGAAGCCAATTCTGAGGACTTTAGATAGAAGCAACCAATTCTTATGGCTTAAGGTCAATTATGAGGACCTTAAGTAGAGGTGACCAATTTTGAGAGTCGAAGCCAAATCTAAGGGATTCTAAGGACCTTAAGTAGAGTTGACCAATTTTGTGGGTCAGAGCCAATTTTGAGTGCTTTAGATAGGAGCAACCAATTCTGTGGGCCGAGGTAAATTCTGAGGACCTTAAGTAGAGGTGACCAATTCTACGAGCCAAAGCCAATTCTAAGGGTTTTAATAGGGGCAAACAATTTTGCGGGTCGAGATCAATTCTAAGGACCTTAAGTAGTGGTGACTAATTCTGCAGGTCAAAGCTAATTCTGAGGGAATTATATAGGAGCGACCAATTCTGTGGGCCAAGGTCAATTATGAGGACCTTAAGTAGAGGTGGCCAACTATGCAGGTCAAAGAAAATTATGAGGGCTTAAGTAGAAGCGACCAATTATGCGGGTCAGAGCCAATTCTGAGGGCTTTAGATGGGAGCAACCATTCTGTGGGCTAAGGTCATTTTCGAGGACCTTAAGTAGAGGTGACCAATTATGCGGGTCAAAGTTGATTCTGAGGGCTTTAGATATAAGCGACCAAATCTGCGGGCCGAGGTTAATTTTGAGGACCTTAAGTAGAGGTGGCCAATTATGTGGGTCAGAGCCAATTCTGAGGGCTTAAGTAAAGGTGACCAATTCTAATGGTCGAAGCCAATTTTGAGAGCTTAAGTTGAGGAGACTAATTCTGCGGGCTGAGGTCAATTATTAGGACCTTAAGTTGAGGTGACCAATTTTAAGGGTCGAAGCCAATTCTGAGGGCTTAAGATAGGAGCGACCAATTCTCCGGGCCAAGGTCAATTCTGAGGACCTTAAGTAGAAGTGAACAATTATGTGGGTTAAAGCCAATTCTGAGGGCTTTAGATAGGAGCGGCCAATTATGCGGGCCGAGGTCAATTCTAAGGACCTTAAGATGAGGCGACCAATTCTGCAAGTTGACGTTAATTCTGAGAACCTAAGTAAGTTGTGGGGCATAATTTTCTTGGGGAAGTTTAGAGACTCCGTTGGGGAAAAAATATTAATCCGAGGATTGGGCTCAGTCCTGTTGGAGAATTTTCTTTGATTTCTGCGGTGTCCTTTGGAGATGTTGCTGGGGAGATACCCAATTGATTTGGGTAATTTCTCTGGGGTGATAATTCTGGGAGAAAAATGTGGTGTTATTCCAGTTGGGGATTTGAGAGGTTTGAAAAAAATGTTTTTCTTGGTGAAATAGGTTCTAAAATTCATTAGGTTTTAACTCGAAACGCCTACGTAGCGTATAAAGGCATCATAGTCCGCGTAGTTCTCATGCAGCATAAGGGTGGGGTTTATCCCATAGATTCGAACATGAATTTATTATATATGTATGTGTAGAAAATGTATTTTAGTTTTGAGAAATTGTTGTGGATAATCCCCTTGGAATTTATAGGTGTAACCCTCTTTTCATTTTTTTTAATAGAAAATAAAGTATGTGCAATATAGGTGTGGTCATCCCGATCGAGATCGTGTGCCAGGCGGAGATCGAAAGGTCTTGTGCCCCCCTTTACTGACGAATGCTTTGGTCGTCGTCGATGTGGGGTTAATGTAAAGAGATGGAGTCGCCGATCTATTTTTCACAAAACAGGCAAAATAACATGTTGCCTCCTTGAGAGAGCGGCATTGAAGACAAACTGATGCATACGAAACCAATAGTTCGAAGGTTCGGGGGCTAAGTTACGGAATGGGAAGGTGTTAGGCACACATCCCACCCTTTCGGTCTCTTATGGGTTAGTTTTATTATTTTCCTTTATTTCTCCGTGAAGTGTGTGTGCGTGTATGTATAATGGAGATCAGAGTTGTTCAATTCATACCATAGGAAAGATAGAATGAATTCATCCATGGGAATGTTCCCGAAATAATATATAGAGAAAATATCATTTATGCATTTATCGCGATATTGATCGTTATTATGAAACGATAATATGTATTGGATGAAATTCTAATAACATAATATGTATATTAACGCAAGAATATGATGAAAATGACGGATTTAGAAAAATTAGAAAATTGGACTCGAGTCTCAGGTTTTAATCGGAAATGCCTACATAGCCTATAAAGGCATCAAAGTCCACGTATTTCATATGCGGCATGGGGGTGGAGGTTATCCCATAGATACGAACGGGATTTTATTATATATGTGTGTAGAAAAATACGTTTTAGTTTTGAAAAAGTGTGATAAATAATCCCGTTCGGAATTTATGGGTGTAACCTTCTTTTTGTTTGTTTTGAGTTTTTTTATAGAAAATAAAGTATGTACAATATACTAATAAAAATGTAGATATTAATGTGTATGAACTAAAGTAAGAACTAAATTATGGATCTAATGAAATTTATGCAAAGCAAAGAATTTAAAGAGAAAGGGAAAGAATTGGACCTTCTTTGAAGCTTGATCTTTGATCTTGGATGAACTCCCTTGAATGTGAGATGAATGTGGGGTGAGAGAGAATGTGATTCGCCAAATTGTATAGGAAAATGATGGTAATGGAAGCTCGAATGGAATTTCACATAGAGGAACTTCGCTGATTTCGAGAGAATGTTGTTAAGATCACTAATGTTGATGGATCTTAGGCCTTGGTAGTGAGGTCATTCCCTCCTTTTATAGGGTCAATGGGTTGTCGATCAGCACTTCCCTAGTCATGTCCATTGGCAGGTGACCCTAGACACAATACCGATAGGCAGGAAACTGGACCAGCCAATTGGCAGTCTCGTGCAGATTTTCTTGGAAAAATGGTCGTAAAACGTAATTCATTCATTCGAATCATGCACGGGGAATACCGTTAGAAAGGTACTTCAGAGACCTTCAGGAGTCCTTTGGATCGCTCCCGGGTCCAGGAGTTGACTTTTGATCAAATATGGCTCGGAAGCGCACGTCGGTCCTTTAGACGGGAGGTCGTCGAATGGAAACGGATTGTTCGTCCGCACGGTAAGTTAGAATCACTAAAGAGGAGGACAGTTGTAAAGGTTAGGAGATTTACTTCAACATTCCAAAGAGTTTCGCTTGGTTCGGACAGTTGACCTTGGTCAAACGGGGCCCAGAAGCACCCAGTAACCTCTCGAAATAAAACAGATCATTCGTCCGCACCATAAGTCACAATTGCGCATGGGGTGGACCGTTGGAAAGGGTATTTATTGCTCTTAGGATATTTATTTAGTCTCATTCGAGCTGAAGAGTTGACTTTGGTCAAACAGAGCCCGGGAGCACCCGGTGGCTTTCGAATTAATTTTTGAGGGAAAACTCATTGTTCGTCCGAATGGTTATGTCGTTTCGCCCATGGGGCAGACCGTTGGAAGGGGTTTTCAGAGACCTTAAAGGATTCAAAGAGCTTTCACTGTGGAGATAGAGTTTCTTGGTGTCAAATCGATGCCTTGGAGCGTCCGGTGGCCTCCGAATAGATTTTTGGTAATAAAATGGTTCGTTCGTCCGAACCGTTATGCAGATTTGCACACGGGGCAGATTGTTAGAAAGGGGATTTATATCCCTTCAAGGATTCAAAGAGCTTTTGCTCTGACGATAGAGTTTACCGAAGTCAAACGGGGCCCAGGAACTCCTGATGGTCTCTAGATCGGTACTTAGAGTGCGACATAGGGTTTGTAGTGAAATAAAGAGGTGCTAGGAACCTATGGAGAGACTTAGGGGGTCCTAGAATGTGGTGTCTATAAATCCCCTCGACGTGTGAGCTTAGAATAAGCAAAATCCATCGAATATACACCACATAATGTTTTTGGAAAGTGGTTGATTCTGCGTACCTAAGGGACGAGGATGACCAGTTCAGAGGGTCGAGGTCAATTCTGAAGACCTAAGGGGATGCTAGGGACGGCCGATTCTGAGGACCTAAGGAGATGATGGGGTAGACTGAGGTCAAAGGTAGGGAACAACCAATTCGGTGGGTTGAGGTCAATTTTGAGGACCTAAGTTGTAGCGACCAATTATACGGGTCGAAGCCGTTTTTGAGGGCTTAAGTTAGGGGTGACCAATTCTGAGGGTCAAAGCCAATCCTGAGGGCTTAAGTATAAGCGACCAATTCAGCGAGTCGAATCCAATTATGCGAGCTTAAGATAGGGGTGACCAACTCCGAGGGTCGAAGCCAATTCTGAGGGCTTAAGTAGAAGTGACCAATTCTACGGGTTTTTGCGAGCTTAAGTTAGGAGTGACAATTCCGAGGGCTTAAGTAGAAGCGAATAATTCTACGGGTCGAAGCTAATTCAGTGGGCTTAAGTAGAAGCGACCAATTATGAGGGTCAAATCTAATTCTGAGGGCTTAAGTAGAAGCGACCAATTCTGCGGGTAGAAGTCAATTATATGGTCTTAAGTTAGGGGTGACCAATTTTGAGGGTCAAAGCCAATTTTGAGGGCTTAAGTAGAAATGAACAATTCTGTGGGTCGAAGCCAATTCTATGGGCTTAAGCAGAAGCAACCAATTCTGAGGGTCGAAGCCAATTTTACGGGTTTAAGGTGGGGTTGACCAATTTTGCGGGTCAAAGCCAATTTTGCGGTCTTAAGTAGAGGTGTTCAATTCTGCGGGTCAAAGCTAATTCTAAGGGCTTAAGTAGAGGTGACCTATTCTTCGGTTCAAATCCAATTCTGAGGGCTTAACTTACAAATTTCTGTGGGGAATTTTGGGAATTCTACTGGGGATATGTATCTTGCGGTTTCATTAGGGATGATTTTAGATTTCACCGGGGAATGATGTGAGGATTGGATTTTTCTTATCTGGGGAATTACTTGGTTTTTATGGTGACCTTCAGAGACATTGTTGGGGAGACATGAAATTGATTTCGGGAATTCCGCTGGGGAGATAAGAGTTCTGCCATGGAAATAAGTGTGGTAAAAATATTTTTTCTTGGTCAAAATTTATTTGGTGATTTTGGGAATTTTCCAAGGATTTTTTTGGGTTTTCTGGAATTTTTTTGGAGTTATTGTACGAACTTTTAAAGAGGGTGCCAAACGGCATGGTTGGAAGGGTGCCAAACGGCAGTGACACGGTCTTTTGGGGTACCTCGAGCAGGTGGAGGGATAGTATCGATCGGTGGGTGGCAGGGAGATGTCGATCGGCATGCCTACCTCCTATAAAAAAGGGTCGGATTCTCCTCATTTTTCACAGCTTTCTGACTTGCCTTCTTCTGCAAATTGTTCTAGCGTTCCAAAGTCAAAAGATGGTGGAGTTCTTAAGTAGTGCATCACACATGGCATGGCTCGATGCTGACGATTGGGCAGTCTTGGAATTAAGGGTTAGGTTGCCCCTTGCTTTGGGTAGCGAAAATTCTTTTGACTCATTCGAGCCAGTGGCGGATGATTAGACTCTCTTGTACAAGCCTTCGCATCATCGCTCTTCTAGGGTGGTGAACCCTGGTGGTTATGTAAGTATTGATGACCTTTGGTTTGAAAAACTTTTACTAAAGCCGTTTAATACAAGATTAAACTATTTAAGTAACTCCGAACTATTTTTTGAAGAAACTCTTTTCTAAAAATCAAATCAAGTTAATCACAAGATGTGTTTAAAAGTATGCACGAGATCTGTTCAAGATTTGTTAACAAGTTTTGAAAAACAAAGCTAAAATAGTTTTAAATCAGCACACCAGTAAGAATGAGATGAAGAGATGTAGAAAGATTAATGACAAGATAATTTTTACGTGGTAAAACCTCACCCAACTGAGGAAACATCCACGACTCCCTCTAAGGAGTAAAAAGAAAAATCCACTAAAACAAAATATAATAGTTACAAACTATATAACACACATGCACACAAATAAGTCCTATACAAGTTTAGGAATGTACCCACTGGTGTCCTTCTAACTTTTCTGCAGTTCTGATCATTGATGTTGTTTTCCCAGTTTGCTAACTTTCACTTTATTCCAGTCTTTACGTTGACTCTTGTTTCAAGATCTTATTACCAACACTTTCAGTGTTGTAGTGTGTAAGTGTTTGTGATGGTGACCTAACACATGCATGCACACACTCACGCTTATTTTTACAAACAGTCCTAACAAATTACAAATCAGATCTATATACTTTGATTTTCAATTTCTCTCTTCTTAGGAAACTTGAACCTTGTTTGACCTTTAAGATTAACCCAGAACCCCGGCTATCTTGCTCAGAAGACGTATCAAGATCTTAATCAATTTCAGAGTTTTGAAATTGAAAACCGCCAAGTGTGATTCCAACTAGGTCAAAGGTTTTGTTTCAAAAGAACTAGAAACAGAAAATGATTTTGTTAATTTTGAAGATGAAAACATTTACAGAAAATAATCAACAAAGGATTTCTCAAGGCGAGAAACTATAAATGCAAATCTAGGTGTAATATAACATAAAAAACTAGATCTATGATTTCTATGAAACGGGAACACAACTCTAACCTAATGTTTAAGTTGGACACAAGATCTTAAAACGAAGAGGTTACAGCATAAACAACTTTCAAACCAACACTCAAAAACTCTCAAACACTCAGGGTTTGTGTTTGGTATATACTGGTTTTTGGTAAAAGGGTTAGGGTTTGAAGAGGTGTTTAGACGATTTAGGGTTAGGGTTTCTAACTCTGTGGTTTCTCTCTCTCTCTTCTCTCTCTTCTCTTTTCTCACTCTTCACTCTCTAAATGATGAAGTGGTAAAAGCTTCTGAAAGGCTCAGGGTTAGCCTCCTTATATACAGGGCTAAGAAGGATCGAGAAGGGGGTTCGAAATCAAGGGCTAAGATTAAGTCTTGCTACATTGACTTCCATCCAACGGTTAAAGGTAAGCGGTTGGTTAAGAGGCTTCTGATTGGTGGATAGAGATTTACAGGGATTGGAACAAGAACGCCTGCAGAGCGTTGATAAGCTTAATCCAAGGGCTGATAAAACACACTGGTTTTCTCTCATAAAAGAAACACACATACAACCAATAGGAAAGCAACAGGTGTAAGGTAAACAACGGATAACAAACGCGCATCCCAAACTTAATTTCACAAGCATCCTGTTATCTCTAGCGCTTTCGGATCCTAACCAAGAGAACATTTTAGGGATAAAACCAATAACCATAATTTATATAATGATCCCAAAACTTTTTAATTCCATTTTTAATTAAGAAAAAATTATTTAAAAATTATTTAAAAATTCCCAAAAAATTATTAAAAATTATTTTAAGGGAAATTAAGACACACACAAACAAATTATGCAGTGTATGACCAATGTATGCAGTCCTAAAGTGTGTGAGTGTTTGTGATTATACCTTGATCAATCAAACATGAGGAATGAATTGAATTGAAGAGTCTGAGGCTCTTTGGTATCTATGATGGGGACTCAATTTTGTCTTTTTTCCAAACTAGATGAGCACTTATACAATGTAGACTCAAATGAGTCAAGAGTATAAGGTGCTTCAATCTCCCCCTTTGGAAATATGAGACAAAATCTCCTTTGAGTCATCTTGGACTCATAGGGCAACAAAAAGAAAAGGAAAAACCTATTCCTATACAAAAATTCTATCTACCCATTTCCTAGAAAAGAAAATTACATAACTCAACTAATTACAATTCAATACCCTATTACAACTGTTGAGAAAAACTGTACAGAAACCTGCAAATAATCACTAAGATCAAGCTCTTTAGAATATGTACAAAGTAAATGAATTCTCATAAGACTCAAACTTTTCCCCCATTTTGTCTCAAATGGACAAAGGGGAAAAAAACTATGCAAATCTAAGAGTTTATTCAGCACAAACCATTCCTATCGATTAACACAAAGAAATAAATCTATTGTAATCCAAAGGTTTGGTAAACATATCTGCGAGTTGCAAATCAGCAGGAAGATAATTGATTTCTAATTCCTTAATCTCTATTAATTTGCGTATAAAGTGATGTCTAATTTTTATATGTTTTGTTCGTGAGTGTTGAACGGGATTTTTAGAGATATTGATCGCGCTTTGATTATCACAATAGAGATGTAGTTTTTCCACTTTAATTCCGTAATCACTTAGCATTTGCTTGAGCCAAAGTAATTGAGCATAGCAGCTTTCAGCGGCTATGTATTCAGATTCAGCAGTTGATAAAGAAGTGTAGTTTTGTTTCTTACTACTCCAACCTGCCAAATTATTACCAATATAATAACATGTGTCTGATGTGCTCTTACTATCGTCAGTACACCCTGCCCAATCGGTATCAGTGTATCCTATTATAGTGCTAGGAGTATCATTGGTGTACCAAAGTCCTAAATTTAGAGTGCCTTTAATATATTTTATAATTCTTTTAACACAAGTTAAATGGCTCTCTTTAGGATTATTTTGATAACGAGCACACACACAAATAATGCACATAATATCAAGACGTGAGGCAGTAAGGTATAGCAACGTTCCTATCATACTACGATATAAAGTTGGATCTATGGATTTCCCAGTTTCATCCTTAGACAGTTTGACCTTAGTACTCATGGGAGTTTTAGCATCTTTTGCACTCTCAAGGCCGAATTTTTTAACAATCTCTAATGCGTATTTTGATTGCGAAACAAATAATCCTTTTGAATTCTGTTTGACTTGAAGACCTAAGAAAAAGTGCAACTCCCCCATAAGAGACATTTAAAATTCTTTATACCTAATTTCAGAAAAAGATTTAACTTCAGTAGGGGAAGTTGATCCAAAGATGATATCGTCTATGTAAACTTGAGCTATAATGATATATTTGTCAAAATGTGTGATAAAAAGGGTTTGATCATTTCCCCCTCTCTTAAAACCTTTGTCTAAGAGAAAATTTGAAAGTCGCTCATACCAGGCTCTTGGCGCTTGTTTTAGGCCATACAAAGCCTTTTTAAGATGAAAAACATGATTTGGATATTTAGGATAAATGAACCCTTTTGGTTGTTCTACATAGGTCTCCTCAGTCAATATTCCATTAAGGAAGGCAGATTTGACCTCCATTTGGTAAAGCGTGAAATATAAGTAGCAAGCTATGGCAAAGAGAAGACGAACAGATTCTAATCGAGTAACGGGAGCAAAATTCTCGTTAAAATCTATTCCCTCAATTTGAGAGTATCATTGAGCAACTAATCTGGCTTTGTTTCTAATGACTATCCCACTTTCATCTGATTTATTTTTAAATAGCCAACGTGTGCTAATAACCTTTTTGTGATCAGGCCTAAGTACAAGATACCAAACATCATGAATGTCAAATTGAAGAAGTTCTTCTTGCACTGTAGAAATTCAATGAGGATCATTCAATTCATCATTTACATTTTTTGGTTCCACAATGGAAACAAAACATGCATAATGAGAATAGTTTCTTAATTGAGATCTTATACGTATAGGCTCACTAGGGTTACCAACAACGTTATCTATGGGATGGTCTTTAGAAACCCAGTTAGGTACTTCAGGTGTCTCAATTGGTAAAGAATCATCCACTTCTGGAGAGTATTTTTCTAAAACATTTTCAGGCTCATCCACAATAGTTGGTTCTCCAGTCTTACTCTCTACAGTAGTGTCACTTACAATAATGTTCATGGATTCCATTAAGGTCTTAGTGCGAAGATTGTAGACACGGTATGCTCTACTGTTAGGAGAATATCCTAGAAAGATAGCTTTATCTCCACGAGTCTCAAATTTGGATAAGTGTTCTCTGTCTTTGCAGACATAACACGTACTACCAAAGGTTCTAAGGTACTTAAGATTAGGCTTCTTCCCATACCATAATTCGTAAGGAGTTTATTTAAAATTCTTTCTAAGATAGACCCTATTAATAATGTGACACGCAGTACAAATAGCTTATACCTAAAAATACTTAGGTAAAGTTTTGGTATGAATCATAACACGTTCCATCTCTTGAAGGGTATGATTCTTTCTCTCAGCAATGCCGTTTTCTTGAGGAGTCTTAGGAGCACTAAACTCATGTTTGCAACCATTATAGTCACAATACTCTATAACACCCTCTATAACACCAGTATCAATGAATTCTCCACCTCTATCACTATGAATTCTATTTACTTTAGTATCTTTCTCATTTTCAATTCGAAGTAAAATCTTCAAAAAGGTTTGAAAAGTATCAGACTTTTGTTTTAAGAAAGCTACCCAAGTAAATCTGGTGAAGTAATCAACCATAACGAGAATGTAATTGTGTCCACGGAGACTAACAGTTCGAGAAGGACCCATTAGGTCCATATGGATGAGCTCCAAAGGTTCAGAGGTTAGGATATCTTTGACTTTCTTATGAGGGGCTTTAACTATTTTTCCTTCCTGACATGATCCACGGACAATATTAGAAGTAGGTTTGATCTTAGGAATAGCTCTAACTATTTCTTGAGAAGACAGCCTACTAAGGTTTTCGTAATTTATGTGACGCATTCGATTATGCCATATCTCATTGTCATCCATTATGGCAATGTTACGGACCTCAGTACTATTCTGAACAGTATAACAATTTTTCGGAGTCCTGAATCCTGTAATTATGCACTCACCTTTTTCATTTAAAATTTTGCAATTATTCTTTGAAAATGTGACGGTATGATTTGAGTCACAAAATTGCGAGATACTAAGTAGATTAGCCTTAAGACCTTTTACTAGAAGAAAATTTTCAATTAAAGGTAATCCTTCTTCTTGGAGTGTTCCTTTACCAATGATTTGAGATGATACACCATCACCAAAAATAACTTTTGCTCCAGCAAAGCTGGTTTTGTTTAACGATTTGGTATCATCCCCAGTCATGTGCTTTGAACATCCAGAGTCTAAATACCAACCAGAGAGAGTGTGTTCAGCTTTTAAAGAAGTTACAACAATATTACACTTCATCTGGGGTAATAGCTCATCTTTTCTAACCCAAACAGCTCTTGCTTTCATTTTACGCTTATTTGCTCTCATTTGATAAAATTTGCGAGCATTAGATTTTTGTTGAAAAATGTTTTGCGCATGAGGTCGAATTTTATGAAAAGTATGAGCATTTGGCTTAGAAAAGTGTTTAGGAATCCTTCTTGGAAATGATCTTTTAGGTTTGGTCTTTTTCTTTCTATAGTTAGAGTTTTTGTCTAGTTGTCTAGGAAAAACATAATTATTACGGCTTCTCCTAGAATAATTAAAGTTTTGGTACACAGGAGTACTGTAGACAGGGTTGACTAAGCGTCTAGAATATAAACCTTTAAAGGAATGACCATATATGTCACAGTAAGAGCAATATAGATTGCTCGAGGATGGTATCTCCTTAGGAAAGTCTCTAAACATAGCCTTCATGACATTTTGGAGTTGAACCTTATTCCTAGGGATTATAGTTTGAAAGGCATAATCACTCTTCCTAATTGGGGGGCAGACATATTTAGTCTTAGGTGGACTTTCACACTTAGAGCAACTTGATTCCCAGATATCAAACTTTGATTGTTTCTCATCAAACTTATTTTTCAGAGAATGAAAGTCTGGACAAGTTTCTATAGGTCTTTTGCCTCCTGACACAAACTTTATTTGTTCAAAGTTTTTAGTTTGAGTCTTCAAATTGGGGCAAAACCCTATTCCAGTTTGATCATCATAATTGGTTTTTGAATCAGCAACAAAACCACCAAAACAATTTGAATTATTTTTAAATTTTGCAAATTTTTAAAAACTGTTGCTGTCTTTTCTTTAGATTGTTCCAATTCTAATAATGTCCCTTTATATTTTTTCTCCATAGTTTCATTTTCTTCAATCAAATTCTTCAATTTTTGATCAAATATTTTGACTTCATTTTCATGAGTTAAACATTGGGTAGTATACTCTTCAGCGTTAAGTTTAACCATCAGACTTAGGTCTTCTAATTTCTTAGTGAGATCTTTCACTATCTTCTCTAGTCTAGTGCTTTTCTTAAGGGTTTTCGCATAAAGTACGTGAATGTCAGGGAGGTCTTCAGTGTCTGAGTCACTAAGTGTAGTGTGTGAAGTGACCCCTAAGGATTCAATTCTTGAAGTCACGCATCCATTGACATCGTCGTTATCGCATTCCCTTTGACTCACACACCCCGCTGTAGAACTAGCAATATTCTCAGAAATTAAAGCATCTAAACCAGTAGCAGCATGATTCATAACAACCGAAGTAGAGTTACTAGCATCATTCTCATACATAGTCATATCATCATTATAAATTATTTTAGCAAAGAAAGACATGCAAGGATCAAAAACATCAGAAGATTCAGGTTCCTCATTTTCAAAATCACTTGAATCATCTCATGTTTTGCAAATGTTGGCCCTAGTATATTTATTAGCAGTGTTCAGTTTCACTCTACAGTCTTGTGCTATGTGTTTTAGTTTTCCACATCTAAAACACTCAATGTTCTTGAAGTGTTTGTTGGGTCTCATGTCCTTGTGATGTTTGTCTTGACCTTTCTTATGAGGTTTATAGTTAGACTGAGTTGGATAATTTGGCTTGCCTTATTTATTTTCCAATTTATTTCTAAATTTGACAATTTTCTTAAATTGTTTTGACATTAAGGCAATTTGATTATCCAAACTATCTATATCACATTCCTCATCAGAATCATCAGTGGGAATAGTAAACTCAGGTTTCATCAACTTAGATGAAAAACTTAAGTTGGAACTAATTTGTTTCCTATGTGACTGGGTCATTTATTTCTTAAATTCTAATTCCATTTCCACAGTTCGTAGTTTACTACTGAGTAATTCAGGAGTGAGATTTGGATCACACATTTCCTCAATAGCATATATTTTGTTGTCAAATTTCTGTGATAATGATCTTAAAATTTTAGATACAATTTTATATCTATCATATATTATCCCATTAGCATGCAATTTGGTCAAAATGTCAGTCAATTTCATGTAAAAGTCATCGAAGGATTCAGAATCTGACACAATTAGGGAGTTACACTGTTGAATAAACATTTGGGTTTTAGCAGCCTTAACTCTAGTGTCACCTTCATGGGCAGTGATCAGTGTATCCCAAGCTTCCTTAGAAGTGGCACAAGATGAGATCCTTTTGAACTCATGTTCATTTATGGACATAAAGATGGCATTCTTGCCTTTGTTATTGTTTCAAGAAGTTTTCTTATCTTCTTGTGTGAATTCACTTAATGCTTTCTTAATCCTCTCATTACTTCCTTCAGTGGCTGGTTTAGTAGGATAAGTGTATCCATTTTCAACAATATCCCAGACATCATCTCACAAGGTTCTTTGTATGAAAGCAACCATTCCTACCTTCCAGTAAGCAAATTGTTTCCATCAAAGAGTGGGGGTGTGGTCAAGTTACCAAATCTTTCATTTTTCTCGTCCATTGTTATGATTTTAAGAAAATAATTTCAGAAACACAAGATCTTTTAAAAAGATTTTCAAAGCTCTGATACCAATTGAAAAACTGTTACTAAAGCCGTTTAATATAAGATTAAACTATTTAAGTAACTCCGAACTGTTTTTTGAAGAAACTCTTTTCAAAAAATCAAATCAAGTTAATTACAAGATGTGTTTAAAAATATACACGAGATCAGTTCAAAATTTGTTAACAAGTTTTGAAAAACAAAACTAAAATAGTTTTAAATCAGCACACCAGTAAGAATGAGATGAAGAGATGTAGAAAGATTAATGACAAGAGATTTTTAACGTGGTAAAACCTCACCCAACTGAGGAAACATTCATGACTCCCTCTACGGAGTAAAAAAAAAAATCCACTAAAACAAAATATAACAGTTACAAAATATATAACACACATGCACAGAAATCAGCCCTATACAAGTTTAGGAATGTACCCACTGGTGTCCTTCTAACTTTTCTGCAGTTCTGATTATTGATATTGTTTTCCCAGTTTTGCTAACTTTCACTTTGTTCCAATCTTTACGTCAACTCTTGTTTCAAGATCTTATTACCAACAATTTCAATGTTGTAATGTGTAAGTGTTTGTGATGGTGATCTAACATATGCATGCACACACTCACGCTTATTTTTACAAACAGTCCTAACAAATTACAAATCAGATCTATGTGCTGTGATTTTCAGTTTCTCTCTTCTTAGGAAACTTGAACCTTGTTTGACCTTTAAGATTAACCCATAATCCACGGCTATCTTTCTCAGAAGACGTATCAAGATCTTAATCAATTTCAGAGTTTTGAAATAGAAAACCGCCAAGTGTGATTCCAACTAGGTCAAAGGTTTTGTTTCAAAAGAACTAGAAATAGAAAATGATTTTGTTAATTTTGAAGATGAAAACATTTTTCAGAAAATAATCAACAAAGGATTTCTCAAGGCGAGAAACTATAAATGCAAATCTAGGTGTAATATAACATAAAAAGACTAGATCTATGATTTCTATGAAACAGAAACATAGATCTAACCTAATGTTTAAGTTGGACACAAGATCTTAAAACGAAGAGGTTACAGCACAAACAACTTTCAAACCAACACTCAAAAACTCTCAAACACTCAGGGTTTGTGTTTGGTATATACTTGTTTTTGGTAAAAGGGTTAGGGTTTGAAGGAGTGTTTAGACGATTTAGGGTTAGGGTTTCTAACTCTGTGGTTTCTCTCTATCTTCTCTTTCTTCTCTCTTCTCACTCTTCTCTCTCTAAATGACGAAGTGGAAAAATCTTCTGAAAGGCTCAGGGTTAGCCTCCTTATATACAGGGCTGAGAAGGATCGAGAAGGGGGTTCGAAATCAAGGGCTAAGATTAAGTCTTTCCACATTGACTTCCATCCAACGGTTAAAGGTAAACGGTTGGTTAAGAGGCTTATGATTGGAGGATAGAGATTCACAGGGATTGGAATAAGAACGCATGCAGAGCGTTGATAAGCTTAATCCAAGGGCTGATAAAACACACTGGTTTTCTCTCATAAAATAAACACACATACAACCAATAGGAAAGCAACAGGTGTAAGTCAAACAACGAATAACAAACGCGCATCCCAAACTTAATTACACAAGCACCCTGTTGTCTCTAGCGCTTTCGGATCCTACCCAAGAGAACATTTTAGGGATAAAACCAATAACCATAATTTATATATTGACCCCAAAACTTTTTAATTCCATTTTTAATTAAGAAAAAATTATTTTAAAATTATTTAGATATTCCCAAAAAATTATTAAAAATTATTTTAAGGGAAATTAACACACATAACACACACACAAACAAATTATGCAGTGTATGACCAATGTATACAGTCCTAAAGTGTGTGAGTGTTTGTGATTATACCTTGATCAATCAAACAAGCAAAATGAATTGAATTGAAGAGTATGAGGCTCTTTGGTATCTAGGATGGGGACTCAATTTTGTCTCTATTTCCAAACTATATGAACACTTATACAATGTAGACTCAAATGAGTCAAGAGTATAAGGTGCTTCATGGTTTTCTCTTCTTTTTTCTTGGATATTTCATTATTTTGTGAATTTTGACAAGGGTTTTTGCTTCTTGGTTTTGACAGTCTGATGTTTCTATGTCGACTATGCGCGCCCGAGGGACGACGGGCTTAGGGACGTTTTGTGGTGCGTTGGATGGTGTCATCAGTCGGTTTTAGGAGTCTGGCGTCTACTTTAGATGAGACACCTCGTTCTACGACTATTCTCCGTGCTCCGAGGGAAAGGTGGTGGGACACCACCCACACCTTTCATTTTGGCTTTGGGGAGATGAAGGTGACTCCCATAAATGTGCAATAACTGCTGGGGCTAGATTGAGAGGGGGTGCAGATTGAGGTGTATAGGACTCTTAGGGTGACGCTGGAGGCGATGATGACGGCATTGGGTGATGGGGAGAAGGTGGTCTCCGGGGACTCTCTTCGCTTGTCTCTTTTGAGAGAGTTATTACTGAGGAGGAGGATTGACGAAAGTGATGGGCGGTAGGTGAGACAGATGGCTCGTCTGTTTATTTTGCTGGTGTTGGGGGGTTTCTTGGTGGCGACGTCGTCCACTTATGTTTTTTGCTATTTTTAGGGTGTTTTTGAGCATCCGTCTTTATAACTGGGGGAGCTTGACCTTGGAAACCATTTATTATTCTCTTGATGCATTTATCTGGTGCTACCGAAAAAATTTTACAGGGGCTATGTATCTTCTTGAGGTATTCTTTATTTTTCGCATTTTCCTTTATGCATTCCCATTTTCCTTCATGTATTTTATACTTGATTTCTTAATTATTGATCTTTTTTCCTTTGCAGACGTGGTTCTATGAGGTGATTGGGTTTAACACCCAACTGATAGCTTTAAAGGACGAGCCTGTTGGGGACTTCTATCAGTTGTACCGGTTGCGGAAGTTTAATCGGCAGTCGAAGAAGTCCCTTTCTCTAGAGGCAGTGCATCAGGTCTTGAATGGCATGATGACTGAGCTGGTAAGTCCTTTTTTCTTTTGAGATTGTCTTTCCTTTGATGGTCTTTTCTTGATATTGATCTTTCTACTCTTGTTGGGGAATTGGCAGGTGACCTTCTATCCCTGGGGGATTGTTATCCAGCATACGGGGTTGACTGGGGGACATGCATAGATGTGTTATTTACTGCGCACGAGTTTGGCTACTCTTGGTACCTCGAGGAGAGACTAGTTCGACAGATTGTGGCGAATGAGGTTGCGGTGCCACCAGCGAAGCCTTAGTATACATGAGGTGAGTGCGGGAGATGTCGAATGATGCATGGGTAGCCACGATGATGGGTAAGCCTTACTCGTCATATAACGATGCGGCGGTGATGTATGACTATATAGACTTTGTGTCGAGCTGGTTGATGTCACCCAGCATATAGGACGTAATACCTCTTCCTCGTGCGGTTTCGAGTCGATCGGTGGGGTCCTCCCATAGCGCAGGTGGGGCATCGACATCAGCGGCGGCGACGACCTTGGAGGTTCATTGTATTCGAGTGCCCGCTCCTACTTATAATATCCGGCGGGCTGATGGAGGGTCGATGCATATGTTGTACCGTCCTAATGTGGTGGATTCAAATGCGTTGGGCTTGACAGAGGAGGTCCTTCGACCTGAGGAATACTTTTCATCTCTTTGTCTTTTTGATTTCCTGATTTCTTCCTTTGCCTTAGATTGGTTGATTTGGTCTTTTTTATTTTCTTTTGTAGCACATCTAGGTCTCCACCACCTGGATGAATGATATTACGGATTGGATATCTTCGGTGACTGCCCACATTCGGGATGCGATTTCAATTCCTTCTTATTTGGTGCCATCTGCCTCGTCTGAGGAAGGGTCGGGCTCAGGGAGTGGTGGCACGTCATCTCGTCGCAGAGGGAAGATAGCGCACTGCCGGAATGGAGGCTCCTAGAGAGAGAAAAGAGAAAGAATATGTGAGTGGGTGAGAGAGAGAGAGAGATAGATAGATAGATAGATAGATAGATAGATAGATAGATAGATAGATAGATAGATAGATAGATAGATAGATAGATAGATAGATAGATAGATAGATAGATAGATAGAGAGAGAGAGAGAGAGAGAGAGAGAGAGAGAGAGAGAGAGAGAGAGAATTGGGTTCAGGTTGAGTCCCGTTGTATTTCCTTATTTTCCTACAAAACTCTGATGTAACAAACCAAATATCTATCCAAATAAAATAAAGTTTTTGTTAATTTTTGTTTTTAGTGACTCATGCACATGCTCTTTTCTTTTACTGCTGAGACAGTAAAAGAATTAGAAATGATTGGAGAAAGATTTTATTTTAAAATGAGATAAGTAAAAATATAAGGAGAAGGAAATTCAGAATTCCCTTAAAATGAACATTATTTTTATTGAGTTTTTTGGTTTTGACAAAAAAGGAAAAAGGAAATTTCCTGAAAATAGGGGTTTGCCGATCGGCATGACCTCTGTCCTGCCTATCGGCATATCAGTCCAGTCTAATCAACCCAAGGCTTTGATTGCACTTTCTTTAATTTCTTGGTACTTAGTGGGGTAAGTTTTCCTCCGATTTCTGCATGGTTCCTTGTCTTTGTTTGAGGATTTTAAAGTATAAATAGAGGTGCGGATGAAAGTTTTTCTTCACACTTCCACATTCCTTCTTCTTCACATTCTTTTGTACTCACTATCTTCTTACTTTGTGATATCTCCCTGGTAGTGTTGAGTTTGCAAACTACCTTGAAACCTTAGAAGCAAGTGCTCCTAAAACATTGACTACGACGCTTTCAACATACAACGAGTCTCTTTGTGGCACAACCAACCCATAGTGTGGAATATGCTGATGGCTACAGTTGAGTCCTGGTACCCCGAGGACCATGTCTTTCGCTTCGAGTTGGATGAAATCTGTTCAACCTATGAAGAGTTTTTTGCCATATTGAGGATAAATCCCAGTGTTGCAGTAGTTATGCCTGAGTTTTTTCCGGTCCTCTACGGAGATGTTGGCGGGACTTCTCCATATATCACATTAGGCAACCAGGTCGTTGGTCATGGGAAGAATGATTTCCCTTTCTGCGGTGCTACATTTTGTGTATTTACAGGATGTTGGTGATGTTGGCTATGCTGGAGCCGTCATTTTGGGCTTGGTTTCAAAACTGTTGTTGGTAACTGGGGAAATGCTAGTGAACCCCTAACTTGCAGCTATTATTTCCTGGATAGCATACCGTCGCAATCCTACGATAGTGATATTGACGGAGACTTTGAATGGTTTGGACGTTTGGCGGAAAGGTAGTTCCGACTTTCTGAGAGGTAGCCCTGTAATGCTGTTCATGTGGCTATCAGAGAGGTTCCGTATGGCGGTCCCACCTAAGTATCCTTTATCGGTGGTGCCAAACTTCTTCTCATGCTATTTCATCGGTGTAGGCCTGGACATTAAGAGCTGGGAAAATTGGTTCATGAAGCACGGGGCTCGAGGCATGAGTTGGTCAGTGCCTTAGTAGGGGGAATTATTGCCCATTCTAAAACTCAAAGAATACTAATATGTTCAGTTGGTAGGCCTCCGACAGACCTCTTTTTACTTTCCCTGGTGGCTTCTACGCTAATTTGGTTGGGAACAAATTGTGCCACCACGGACACTAGACTTCTTTCTTATGGAGAATCTGACAGAGCGTATGCGCATGCATTTTGGCTTTTTGTGAGAGAATTGCCAACCGTCGACTCGTCCATCCCAGTCTATTGGGAGAGTCTGGCATATCTTAAGGGAATATATGAAGTGGTTGTGGAGAAAGGCAGTTGTCAATATGTTGGCTATGGAAACTGGGCAAATGTGATTTGTTGTTGTATCTGACACCATGGAGGGAGGCGTCGTGGTTTTCCCCCTAGTCTAGGCTTGTCATTTAATAGAGCGTCTGCGGCACTCTATTCAGGAATGGGAAGTTTGGGGACCCCAAGATGTGGGTGATGATAGGGCTGGTTCTTTTGGCAGTTGCGGGTAGGATGTGTGAAGCTTTTGTAATGGGTGTGGTTCTGTGTTTGGGAATAATTTGTGGGTTATTTTGAGGGTTATTTTAGGAGTAGCTGGGCTTGTTTTTTATTTGATTTTAGGAAGGTAGTGATAGGTTGGCAGGGGAAGTCATTTGACTCCCTATATCGATGTAATCATACTAAAATTTTGAATAATGAAATAAAGGAGTTTTTTATCATCTAGTTATACCTCTTGATGAGTTTTGCATTTGAATTATCTATACTAATTGCTAAGGCATGCATAATCCTTTTGTTCATGTATACATTAAAATGAACCGTCGTTCTCGGGGATAAGAAGAAAATAGCATTTTGTGAAATAGAAGGGGGTTGTGCTCATATAAAGGGAATGAGCTGCCTACGTATTTGAAAATTTTTTGAAATTCATTTTTGAAAGCAAAAGGATTTTTAGAGGACCAGGCCCCACATATATATATTTAGAATAGAAGGGAGATGAGAAGAATCGTAGCGCATCGAGATTTCAGACCAGGGGTAGAATTTGTTGAGACGGTCTAGGTTGACTGGACGCGCTATTTCTTTTCTGTCAATATCGGTGAGCATAGCGGCGGCGCCTGATAGGATCTTCTTCACAATGTAGGGAGGCTGCTCCAATTGGGCTTGAATTTCCCTGTGAGGTCCCAGATGGGCTCTATAATTTCTTTGAGGGCTAAATCCCCTTCTCGAACACAGTGATCATTGACTCTCTTGTTGAATGATCGCGCTATACGATGATGGTACCCTTATATATGATATAGAGCTTTTAGCCTCCTTTCATCGAAGAGTGATAACTCATCGAGATGAATTTGATGTCAGTCTTCCTCACTAACCTTGTTGTCAAGCGTGACGCACAGCGAAGGGATTTCTATCTCTACGGGTAGGACTGCTTCCATGTCGTAGACTAGAGAGTAAGGGGTAGCCCCAATAGTGGTTCGAACTCAGGTGCGGTATCCCCAAAGAGCGTAAGGGATCTTATCGGCCTAATCTCGATAACTGTTGATCATCTTGCTGATGATGGCTTTGAGGTTCTTATTGGCTACTTCAACTGCTACATTGGTTTGAGGCCGATAGGGAGAAGATTTGTGTCTCTGAATACCATACTCATCGACCACCTCTATAACTTCTGCCTCGAAGTGTAACCCGTTATCTGATACCAGCTTGTGCGGGACCCCATATCGGCAGATGATATATTTTTAATGAACTTTGCCACCTTCTTGGCATTCAGCACTGCATATGACTCAACTTCAACCCATGTAGTGAAGTAGTCAATGGAAACCAGGATGAATTCATATTCGTTGGCTGCTTTGAGTGTAACTTTCCCTATGATGTTAATGCCCCATGTGGAGAACGGGGAGAAGTTATGTTGTATAATTCCCGCGGAGGCAAGTGTTATAGGTTAGAAAATTACTGGCATTTGAGGCATCTTCGAACGTAGGCTGTGCAATCTTGAACCATGGTATTCTAGTAGTAACCCTATCGTATGATTTTCTTGGCGAGCATATGACGGTTCATATGGGGTCCGCATTCCCCGCTATGGATTTTCTGCATCATCCATTCAATATCATCCCCTGCGATGCAGTGCAAATGGGTTCCATCATAGTTTTCTTTAACATTGCTTTGTCATAGTCAATATACTGGGCAGCCAGTCTGTGGAGGGTTACTCAGTCTTTCTTGTCAGGACCTTGGGGGTACCTACCATACTTGAGGAGGCGTCAAATATCATAGTACTAATAGTTAGCTATATCCGGATCTTCTTCTGTGCTAAGCTCAATGTGGTAGCAGTTGAAGTACCTTATACTCTTGACTTACTTGAGTCTACATTGTATAAGTGCTCATCTAGTTTGGAAATTATGACAAAATATTGAGTCCCATCCCCTAGATACCAAAGAACCTCAGATACTACACTTGATGCCTCAAATTGATTCTTTCAAAGGTAAAAATCTCAATCACTCACACACCAGGATTGCATACATTCATATATAATGCATTAATTGCTTGTGTGAGTTAATTCCCTTTTAAAATAAGGTTTTAATATTTTTGGGAATTTTTAAAATGACTTCTTTCATAATAAAAGTTGATTTTAAAACTTTTGGGGTCAATTTTGTAATTTTTGGTTTTATCTAAACTTGTTGAATGTTTGGTTGGGTAGAATTCGAAAGCGCTTGAGACTTGAGGGTGCGTGTGTAATTATTTTAGAACACGCGTTTGGGTTTAATCTTGGCCTTACACCTGTCAGCATTATGACCGCCTGATTTGTGCTTTCTCTTAGACTCAGAACCTTCAATCAATCTCAGCCCTTAGATTTTTTTTATCAACGATCTGCATGCGTTTTATCCCAATCCCTGTGAACCCCTTTTAGACCAATCAACGTATGTTTAATCCACCGCTGATGTTAAACCGTTGGATGAGAGTTAACAGTCCATGACCAAATCTCATCCATTGGATTTTATCTCTTATTATCGAACCTTCCTCACTGAGTATAAAAGGAGGTTAAGTCTCAGCAATTGAAGTGAAAAAAGGGATAGAGGACCCAAAATTTTAAAATCTTACTTAAAAAAATAATTTGCAATTTCATTTTAAAGATATGCGGAAGCGAGATGGTTCACAAAAACACCAAATTTTAATTTCTTCTAAATTAAAATTAAACCAAGTGAAATAAGATAAAACTCACACATATGTTAATTTCACTTAATCCAATTTAACCCAAGTCCGAGAAAATTTGCCTAAATCGTATTTTCAATATTACCAAATTAGGCCAAACCAATTTTATCAAATTAAGAGATGACCATAATTAAATTAGCATAAACATTACCCGATTCATTTTAGCCCCAAATTAAACAAGTAGTGATATAAAACAAATTTTATCTTGAATTACCTAAGCATGCATCTAAGGTGAATAATGCGAAAGATAAAATAAACAATAAATCACTACGCCGCGATGTACGAGGAAAAACCCACAACGGAAAAAAACCTCGGACGGCCCTAGACTTAAGTCCACTAAGTATGGTATTTTACAAGTACAAGCAAGATGACTTACAGCACTCGACTCGACTCACTTCAATCCCCGACGCGTCTTCTTGTACTGACCTCCGCTTAGTTGACAATCCCGGACTCCACCGGAACCTTGGAATCCACCAATGAGGAACTAGGAAGCAACCGTCAACCACACATAGTGACTTTCACCATGTGATAATGTCGTAACCAAAAACACGAACATCTTCTTTATGGGATGTAGAAGGAAACCTAAACGAACTCTTCAATAGGTAGAGTAAACCGGTGCCAAAACTCCAAGCAATGTATATATATAAAGAAACTTGGAATAAACAAAATGGGTGAAACAAAGATGTTTAAAGGATTTTTCTTGAAAAAATAAACACTCAAACAATGAAACTTTTTCATTTTGGCATTTTTCTCTCAAACTCTCTGTTAGAGATGGAATAGTATGAAAAAGTTAGTTTTCCAAAGTTGGTTCCCGCACTTAATTATTCAGCAAAAAGATAGCGGGGTAAAGGAGTGGGAAACTTGGAAAAACTTGGAAAAACTGCCAAATAAACTGTTCCCGCCAAATCTTATTCGAGCGAGATTTTCGTTCGAATGAAGTCTCGTTCGAACTACCCTTCTAACGATATTCCAATGTAGAAAATATGAAGTCGTTAGAAATATCGTTGGAATTATCGTTCGATCAGCCTTTTCGTTCGAATGACAATTCGAACGATATTCCAGTGTCCAATCAGGGAACTCGTTGACAAACTTCGTTCGAACGATATTCTCGTTCGAACGACAATATTGAACGAAAAACCAGAAAGTATAAAAATTCTATTTTTAGCCCAAAAACTTTATTTTAAAGTTTTATAAAGACTTTCTGAAAATGAAAACTATTTAAAAATAAAATTACACCCATATAAATATTGTTCCAAGCTCCTATACATATATTAAGATGCATCCATACCTTAGGAGCAATGGAACCATGTTGATGACGTAGAAACGAGGCACATTACACACGGCATTTGATGAAGCTTTAATATCTAGGCCGTTACATCTTCAACTACCCCGTCATAGGCTTGAATGGATACAATTTAAAACTATCCTATGACATAAACGTTTTTGTCCGGAATTGAGCCAAAACTATATTAAGACTCAATCGGAGAATTGTGTCCTTACAAATCTCCCCCTTTGGCTATTCCGGGACAAAAACCAAACAAAAATCCTAAAGGGCCGTCAAGCTCACTAGACTCAAACATCCCACCCAAACTTGACTCAAAACCCAAGGATCAACCTCTTTGCCAATGATGAAAGTTGCCACTTAGAAGATTTCCTGCACACTTAAGCAAACTATCAAATGCATAGGGAATATCAATATATTAAATGCAATTAAAATAAATGCTCCTCCTAAATTAATTCTCCCCTTTATCAAACAAATGAACTACTTAGAAAGACGTCTCCCCTAGATAAATCTCCCCCAAACTAAGATATGAGTACAATAGGAATAAATACCATTTCTCCCCCTATCATTCTCCCCCTTTTTGTTCAGGAATAGACAAAGGCTAAAGAGTAAAAACGTAACTTATCTCCCCAATTAAAGCATATACTCCCCCTAAACTCAACAAGGGATGAATATAATAAGATAACAAGCTAAACATGCAATAGTGCATAAAGTGATAAAAACATTAAAGCACATGGGCAACAAAATCAACTAATGCACATAAAGATATGAATACCAACTATGATGCGATAACAAATGATACCAATTTGACAAATAAGATTCTAAGCATGTGATATCAAATAATGAACGCAACAAGATAGATACCAATTATGAATTAAACCATAGATGGACTAGAAAGCAAGGCAAAGACAGAAAAATATCATATATATACATAGACTAAATATACCAATAATGCACATGCAAGTATATATAGATATAAACACACAAATGACACAAACTAAACTAAGCTTTTCACACTCGTATGGCAAAAATATGTCATATGGAAACGGAAGTGTTGGGGTGTGAACTAGTAATAATTAAATTTAGACTCAATCACTTAAAACATGTTCACGGAGTTCTCAATTGATTGCAAACTTCATCACATTTGAATATAACCTCATGTGATAATATAAATTGAACTCAATGAACAAACATACACAATGCATACAAGCCTAGCATGTTGATGATTCTATAAACCAATAGAGTCATGACATTGTAAGCGCAACTAGGATAAACGAACATTGTGCAAACCGTTGATATACCATCCAATCTCCCTCAATAAGCATATATATTTTTGAATGAATATATCAAATAAACATAGGCCTTGGCAATTGTATTTTTCTTTTAATGCCATTATTCTATTTTTAGGCCTTTGGACCACGTATTTCTTTTAGGTCCATTTCAAACGGTGTATTACTATTCGCAAAGGATAATAAATCATTTCGGATCCCTTCCCCGTGCACATTCATATATATCATTTTTTTTATATCTCACACAAATCTCACGTGCAATGGATTTTGACATGCACTAGTCCTCCTATGTTACAAATATGTAGATGACAAGATTGGTAGGAGAACACATCACAAAGCTCAAATATAACATGTGACGATTAAATTTCAAAAGAGCTCGTGCATGTGTGAATTGAGGCATAAAAAAATAGAATCCATTTAATCAACACAAAATCCAACTACTCCATGTAGGCATGGTAAAGAACATAATAAGGATTGACAATCTAAACCAAAAGTTCTAGCCACATGGGAGCGTAAAAGATGGGATTCAAACACAAGTATATGCCACATAAAGTGTGTCAAACGAATATACACAAAAAAAAAATATTTTTGAGTTTTTGGAAATTTTTAATTAAAAATAAAAATATTTACTCAAAAGACACACAAAAATCATTTGTATTTTTCATTAATCCTAAATTATAAAAAGGTGAAACACAAATGATAAACAAAAATCTTTTTGTATTTTATATTTAATGCAAATCTAAAGAAATATAATACGAAAGATAAACAAGTCATGATTTCTAGCATGAGATATGAAATAAAGCAATGACTAGAAAATGACTAAACAAGAATACATTTAGCATGATAATATAGCATGAAGTACAAAAGCTAAAGTATGCAAACAAAACTAACACATTCAACCTTTAGATTTTGCAAGGGTGGTTTCATGTGAAAGCAAATGAGAATCAACAAATCTAATATCTAGCGCGTCTAAAAATAATTTCCGAACCCATATAGATGTATATTTAAAATGATGGGACTTGGGAACAAAAGTAATGCGAGACATAGACTTCCTAGGGCTTCTTTTAAGATCAAAACAAAATGACCTAAGGTGACCTTTCCTACCACAATGCAAGCATGTGTAAACACGAGGACTGTTACCTGAGGTGTGACATTTTCTAAAGTTCTTGGATAAAGTTGACCCTCTAAAACAAACAATGGTCTTAGCTTTAGCAACGGAAGAATTTGAACAATATGAGCTAGAACCATTACAACTACTACTCGAGTCAAGTAAAATCATTTTTCATTTTTGAAATTTCGAACTCAAGTAATAAATTACACTCCTCAAATTTACGGGACTCCTTCTATAAATTTTTAATTACACCTAGAAGGTTATCACGCTCCCCCTCAATGTGAGCAAACTTGTCCCAAAGAGTCTTTTCTCGACAATCACTCTCTTTATTGGACATTTCTAAAATATTAAAATTGTAACTTATGTCCATGTGCTTTTCACGAAAAATATCTTTTTGAGATAGGGAGATTTGCAAAAACTCAACTTTAGCTTTACAACAAGAATTGTCATTTTCAAGAAATTTAATTCTTTTTGCAAATCTCAAATTCAATTCTCTTAATTTTTCATTACACTTATTAAGCCCATTAAATTCCTCTCGAATAGAAAAAACTTCATTATCATTAGAAATGGACAAATTTTCATTAAGATGTCCCATCTAGAGATACAAAAAAATGAGAGTGAAAAAAAAATGAACCACCTAAAAATATAAGGAGCACAAAAATTATAAAAGTCGAAAAATGAATCTTTGACGAGATAAATTAGCGCTCCCGCTCTGATACCAATTTGAAAAAAGGGATATAGGACCCTCAATTTTAAAATCTTACTTAAAAAAATAATTTGCAATTTCCTTTTAAAGATATGCGGAAGCGAGATGGTGCACAAAAACACCAAATTTTAATTTATTCAAAATTAAAATTAAACCAAGTGAAATAAGATAAAAGTCACACATATGGTAATTTCACTTAATCCAATTTAACCCAAGTCCTAGAAAATTTGCCTAAATCATATTTTCAATATTACCAAATTAGGCCAAACCAATTTTAACAAATTAAGAGATAACTAGAATTAAATTAGCATAAACATTACCCAATTCATTTTAGCACCAAATTAAACAAGTAGTGAAATAAACCATATTTTATCTTGAATTACCTAAGCATGCATCTAAAGTGAATAATGCGAAAGATAAAATAAACAGTAAATCACTACGCCGCGATGTACGAGGAAAAACACACAACGGGAAAAAACATCGGACGGCCCTAGCCTTAAGTCCACTAAGTATGGTATTTTACAAGCACAAGCAAGATGACTTACAACACTCGACTCGACTCCCTTCAAGCCCCGACGCATTGTAATACCCCGTATTTTTATGCTATTATTAATTTGGGGATTTATTAAATTGAACGTGAATGATTTATTTAATAAAAATCCGGAAATTAAATATGTTATAATTATTAACGTGACGAGAGTTAGTAATTATGGAAAACTTGTTGAATATTACTAATGAGTAAAGTAATATATTATATTGGTTATATTGAATGTCATGAGTGAATTAAATGACTATTTCGGAAATTTAAGTCGGGACGTGCCCGTGTCACATCGGGACTAATTTTGTTAAATAAAAAGTGAATATTTTATAATTTGTTCGTATGGTCGTTTTGAGTGCGCCAACGCGTCCGGAAGGGTCGAGATAGTCAGAAAAGTGTACCCGGGGGTTTAGTTTGGATCTCGGGGCGTTTTTAGGCCTAATTGGTACCCCGGGAGGGCAATTTAGTCATTTCACCTTTTTGGGTAATTAAACCCACGAAATTCAGCAACCTATATCAGCCATCTAGGTTAGTCTTTTAGGGTTAGAATATTCAGAAAACAAGTGACGGCCATTGGAGAAGAGAGGAGAGAGCTCCAAGGCAATTCTAGGCCAAAAACTCACCGGTTTGCACCGCCGCCACCACCAACGCGTAGATCGCGAGAAGGGAACGCAACCACACCGAATTCATCTGCAAACCAAACTTCTAAAAATCCCAGGAAAGTATTTAACTTGCGTATTTTCGTTAATGCAATCTTCATATTAGTTTAGGATTGATTAGAGATGAAAACTATGGAAGAAAACCCAAATTGTGTTAGAAAAATGCATGTAGTATTGATTATATGGAAATTCTGGAACCCTTGCCATGTAGAGGAATATAACCCACGAAATTTTGATGATATATTAGAAGGAAATTTCTGGTAAAAACATATTAGAACCTTGATTAAGAAAAACTCTAGGGTTCTTGATGATTAGATGGGATTTTGGGTTAATTATCCATGTTTAATGTTAGATATACACATACTTTACTTTCAAAACATCTGGTATATTGTTATAATGATAGTAGTAGGATTTTTGGGACGATTAGAATGGAAAAACATGGTTTTGGATGAAGAAATTTGGTAGAACCCGTAACTGCATTTCTGCAGAATTTTTCGTAAACCTGCTTGATCGATCGATCGAGCCTAGAGCTTCGATCGGTCGAAGGTTCGATCGATCGAGCCCCAAGCTTCGATCGATCGACCCCTCCTGGCATACTCCTAATTCCCTTTTTAAATGAGTTAAATTCAAATTGTCGTGATATAATTCTTGGGCATTCTTGATAAAATGATTTGGGAGACATTGAGGACCAGTAGGGCATATGAATAAATGTTGGGACCTTTAATCTTCAACGAGAATGGTATCTATGGGAGATTTACTTTAGGGTTGGTAAATTTATAAATTTAAAGGGTGAGGTGCGTAAGGGAGCTACGTTGGAACCTAATAAAGACACTTACTGAATTTCAGATTTGCGAGGAGATAGTCCACGAGTGTCATGTAATAAGTGAGAAAATCCTTCGAGTTAAGGTTAGGGATGAAACCTTATACGTAATACTAATAATGTGTAAATTAAGGATAAATATCGTAATCATGGGTGATGAGAGAAACCTATATTGATATAACGATAAGTGGTAGATTTATGTGGTTGTGTATGCATATATTATATACGTGTGAAAAACGTACCCGCGCTACTTGCTATCCCTGAGGTTACCGCGCTGGGACAGTCTTATCTCGATGGGACCTTTATGGGGGATATTGACTTGTACCCTAGAAGATAGATATCCTTGGTACAGGCTATCGGACCGATAGTTCAGACGGTCCTAAGAGACGTGAGGATATGTACTGACCTCTTAGAGACTTGGAATCTATGCTTCACCTCAATCTTGTTTTGTGTATATATGTTATTACAGTTCGAGAGTGATTCCGAACTTGTATACCCCTTAGTGTGAGCGATACGGGGATTGGATAGCAGAGTATGCCCGCACCATAGTTTGTATGTTGGTGCTGTTAGGATATATATATGTTATACGAGTGCTTAATATATATATCTGAATTGGGAAATTTAAATTGTTGCTGTAACGTAGTAAGTGGGAAATGATTCTGGACTATAAATTATGAATACTTGTTTTGAGAAAGTATAATATGTCACTGGAAAACTTTATTGATTTTATAAAGTTAAAATGGAGAACTTTGGTTACTGATTGTAACATCCTTTTTAAAATGGAATCGTGAATTGTAAATCTTACGAGTAATCTAAGATGAGTTAAATCATTTAGAAAGACTAGTGCGATAAATGATAAAACAAACCGTTGGGAAGGTTAGTGCGATAGGTGTGCACATTAGAAGAGAGGTGAGTATTTCTCAAGAGAGTGACGCATTAATATGTTGTTGCATTGGCCTGTATCAATTTAAATACTTGCTAAACGTACTTCAAAAATCAAACACACTTTCGGGCTCTGACCCGTTTCTTTTTCTCTCTCTCTCTTGTATATATATGTATATTTCAGGTGCCCAGCCGCAGGGGCGTCTTGCTTAGGATCCCTTGAGAGGAACGTGCTACAGCTTAGGTGGGAGTTGCAGGTCACTTGCATGGACGGCTTCCTTTATTGACTCCACTTCTAGCATTCTCATTTATTGGGCATGTGTCTCCCTTTCCATTATTTCATTGTTATTGGGACATTTATATTTCAGTTATTTCCAGTATTGTTCTATGGGATTTATTCAGTTTGGATTTGTGAATTTAGTTTTTGTATGTTGACATTCGATTGACGAATGTATTATATTATTTGGTTTATTGTGGTGTGATTCTTAATTGTAGAAATGCTGTTTTTAAATAAATAAATCTTTTTCTTAATTAAAATTTGGAAAGGATGTATGAAAATGGTTTTGACACTTAGCTTAATTATTTAGGGTGTTAAATTGGAAAATTTATTTTTATCGACAGTGATGCTGAGAATGAACCAACTGTTTACCTTGATTTAATTTAATAAAGGAGTGATCGCCCGGTATTTAATTAGGCGGGGTGTCACAGGTGGTATCAGAGCATCAGGTTCTAGTGTCCATAGGATCTGTACGGCTTATTTCGCTTTCAGCTTAACGTTATTGCTATAGAGCCCTATTTTTAGGATTGTTGTATTCTTGCTTTTACGTTTAAGTCTTCAGCTATTTGAGATTTGATAATAACTGTAGACTAATAAACTTGTTCACGTTTCAGATGCCTCCGAGATGTGCTCCGAAAGATAGACGTGCCCAAGCCGAGCAGCCAGCAGCTCCGGCACCCGGCACAATGAATGCAAACGAAGTAGCCGCCTTTGTTGCTCAGGCGGTGAATGTCGCGATAGCGGTGATTCAGCAGGCTCCACCCCAGGTTCAGGCAGTGGCGCCAGTACCAGCACAGCTTCCATCTGCATGGGAGAGGGTTCGGGATGCTTTTCAGAAAGCGCATCCCCTTGAGTTTTCTGGTAGCTCCGATATTGTTACAGTCAGCCAATGGAAGAAGGACATCCAGCGGCACCTCCGTATGTATGAGTGCACTGATGTGCAAAAGCAGTTATTGGCTTCCTTTAAGCTGGTGGGAGCCGCATTGCAGTGGTGGGAGTCCACTACCACTTTGGAAGAGAGGGACACGATCCCTATTCAGTTGTTCTGGGAGCGGTTTGACCGCAAGTATTTTCCACCCGCAGTGCAGACTGAGATGAGGCGGAATTTAATAAATCTGAAGCAGGAGAACCTTACTGTAGCTGAGTATAAGGAGGAGTTCATGAGACTTCTCACAATTGTGCCAGATGAGGCACCTACTGAGAGCAAGAAGATTTTGTTGTTTGTCGAGGGGTTAGCTTGGAGGATCCGTCAACACCTTATTGGAAATCTATCCCTGATTACTTTCACTGATGTACTCAATGCAGCATTACTACATTGTCAGGATCACCGCTTCCATCTGCAGGGAAGCAAGAGAGCAGGAGAGTCCAGCCAGCAGGGCAGGACCGGGGGTAATAGTGCCGGTGGGGCACCATCTCATGGACAAACTCGTCAGCACGAGCAGAGTTCCCATCAGGGGGACCCTGCTAAACGATTCCATTCAGGTGATTCTAGGCAGGGATTCGGGGGTTTCAGGCAGGGCCATCAGGGCCAGCCTAATCAGCAGGACCAGCAGGGCCAACACCGACCGCAGGGACAGCAACAGGGCCAGCAGGGCCAACAGTGTGCTAAGCAGGGCCAACAGGGCCAGTGGCGGGGAGGTAACGGCCAGCAGGGCCGTGGTCAGCAGGGACAGAGGGGAGGAAACTTCAGAGGCTGATGTTTTGGGTGCGGTAAACATGGCCATAGGCGTCAGGATTGCCCAGAGGGCGATAGGACCCCACAGCAGCAGGGAGCCCGTAATGAGCCGCAGAGACCACTTTTTCCACCTGCCCTCCCAGCTCCAGCCCAGGTGCCAGCCCTACCAGCCATTCCAGCGGCTCCAGTGCAGCAGGGGCAATTACAGTATGGACGTGTCTATAACGTCCACCAGGCAGCAGCTCCACAGGCACCACCCGCGATTGAGGGTATGTTTCCTATCCATGGTACTATGGGTCGGGTTTTGTTTGATATGGGGGCAACGCATTGTTTTATAGCTACGCATTTTGCGAAGTCCTTAGGGTTGTTAGCCTCAGCAGAGAGCACCGTGACGTGTGTCGACTCACCACTGGGGAGTGGGTCACTTATTTTCTTTATATGCCGGGGAGTAGAGGTAGAGATTGGTAGCTTGGTATTACCTGCAGACATGTTAGTTTTAGATATGCACGAGCATGATGTGATTATTGGTATGGATTGGCTCGCAGCTTATAGAGCCATGATTGATTGCTTCGGTGGGAGCATTGTTTTTGCCATTCCGGGGCAAGAGATGTTTGTAGTGGCGATGCCTCGCCCAGAGGGAGGTTCGACAGCTCATTTGTATTACATAGAGGAGGATACCTCTAAGGAGGTTGTGATTCCCTTAGATTCGATCCCTGTTGTCAGGGAGTATTCCGATGTGTTTCAGGAGATACCAGGCCTACCCCCCAGTCGAGAGATAGACTTTGTTATAGATTTATTGCCAGATACGAGACCTATAGCACACGCACCGTACCGTATAGCTCCGGCAGAGATGCGAGAGCTACGAGATCAGATAGAGCAGCTGTTAGGTCAGGGCTTCATTCGTAGGAGTACCTCACCTTGGGGCGCTCCAGTCTTGTTTGTGAAGAAGAGAGATGGTTCACTGAGATTGTGTGTGGACTACCGGGAGCTGAACAAGGTAACGATACGGAATAAGTACCCGTTGCCTCGAATCGATGATCTGTTCGACCAGTTGAGGGGAGCAACTTTCTTTTCGAAGATAGATCTGAGGTCGGGGTACCATCAGTTACGTATTAGAGAGCAGGATGTTTCAAAGACTGTCTTCTTTTCGAGATATGGGTCCTATGAGTTCAGGGTAATGCCGTTCGGACTCACAAATGCCCCAGCCGTTTTCATGGACTTGATGAACCGAGTATTCAGAGAGTTCTTGGATCAGTTTGTCATCGTCTTCATAGATGACATCTTGATATATTCACACTCCGAGGAGGAGCATGCCGAGCACTTGAGGCAGGTTCTTCAGACTCTACGAGAGCATCAGTTGTATGCTAAGTACGAGAAGTGGGGATTCTGGTTACGAGAGGTACAGTTCTTGGACCACGTTGTTTCTGAGCAGGGGATTGCAGTTGACCCGAGCAAAGTGTCATGGGTGAGGGAGTGGGGATAGCCCACAACACCGACGGAAGTGCGTAGTTTCTTGGGATTAGCCGGATACTACAGGAGATTCATTCGGGGATTCTCCAAAATAGCGGGCCCATTGACGAATCTGACTCGCAAGGGGGTACCATATATTTGGGATGACACTTGTCAGTTGGCTTTCGACGAGCTGAAAGACAAGCTTACTTCAGCGCCAGTCCTTGCGTTACCAAAGCCGGGTGTAGAGTACCTGGTTTACACCGATGCGTCCTTACGGGGACTCGGGGGAGTACTTCAGCAGGAAGAGAAGGCTATAGCTTTTGCTTCCCGCAAGCTTAAGCCGCATGAGAAGAATTACCCCACCCACGACCTGGAGTTAGCAGCGGTCGTCTTTGCATTGAGGATATGGAGGCACTATTTGTTGGGAGAGAAATTTCGTTTGTTCACAGACCACAAGTCATTACAATACCTATTCACTCAGCGAGAGCTGAATATGCGTCAGCGCAGATGGCTAGAGTTTGTGAAGGACTACCAGTTCGAAATACATTACCATCCGGGGAAGGCCAACGTAGTTGCTGATGCGTTGAGCCGTAGACCGGTAGACGATATAGCGGACGTCTGGAAAGCAAAGTGGAAGGAGTTGGGTCACCAGGACGCAGTAGCCCGTTCTTTCATATCCGTGATGTCAGTCACACCCGAGATTGTTACGAGAGTGATACAGGCACAGACCACAGACCCGTTTTGCCAGGAGCAGATTGTGCGACTTCTAGCCGAGGGTGCTGAGTCCTATTCTGTTAGTTCTGATGGAGGTTTGCAGTTTAATGGGAGATTGGTGGTTCCAGAAGGAGCAGAACTACATCATGCAGTGATGACTCATTCTCATGGGTCCCGATTTGCAGTACATCCAGGAGGCGATAAGATGTACCAGGATATGAGGCGACAATACTGGTGGAGTGAGATGAAGAAGGACATCGCCGAGTTCGTGTCCAAGTGTTCTACCTGCCAACTGGTAAAGGTGGACCACCAGAAACCGTCAGGATTGCTTCAGCCATTGGAAGTACCCGCGTGGAAGTGGGAGAGTATTTCCATGGATTTTATTACAGGGTTGCCTACATCACAGCGGGGCCACGATTCTATCTGGGTGATTTTAGACCGTTTGACCAAGGTGGCTCATTTTCTGCCAGTGCGGACAGATTATACTACGGGTCAGTATGCTCAGTTATTCATTGCTGAGATTGTCAGATTACACTGGGTGCCCCTGAATATTGTGTCAGATAGGGACAAGATTTTCGTGTCACGTTTTTGGGAAAGCTTTCAGGAGGCTATGGGTACTGAGTTGAGGTTGAGTTCAGCTTACCACCCACAGACAGACGGACAGACTGAGCGTACTAATCAGATGTTAGAGGATATGCTACGCATGTGTGTTCTCGATTTTGGAGGAGGATGGGAGCCACATCTTCCACTGGTAGAGTTTGCTTATAATAACTCTTATCAGTTTACAATTGGTATGGCTCCATTTGAGGCTTTGTATGGCAGGCCTTGTCGTTCTCCAACTTGTTGGCTCGAGGTGGGGGACAACAAGTTGCTAGGACCAGAAGTGATTCAGGAGACCTCCGCGAGGATTGAGATAATCAGGAGTCGTATTCGGGTAGCCCAGGACAGGTAGAAGAGCTACGCCGATGCGAAACGGTTCTTCCGGGAGTTTGATGTGGGAGATCAAGTGTTATTGCGTGTATCTCCTATGAAGGGAGTGATGAGGTTCGGGAAGAAGGGGAAGTTGGCTCCGAGGTACGTGGGACCATTTCCCATCATCGAGAGGATTGGTCCGGTTGCATACAGGTTGGGATTGCCAGAACATTTACATCGCATCCACGATGTATTCCACATCTCGTCGTTGAGACGATATCTTCGGGATGATATGGCCCATACTCACATTACGATAGATGAGATAGACTTACAATCTGACAGCTCTTACGAGGAGAGGCCAGTGGCTATTCTAGACTATAGTGAGAGGAGATTGAGGTCGAAGATAGTTCCACTTGTACGAGTCCAGTGGGAGCATCATAATGTGGAGGAATCCACTTGGGAGCGCGAGGCAGATATGCGCGAGAGATATCCAGAGTTGTTTTTACCAGGTATGCCTTATTTTCTGAATTTCGGGACGAAATTCCGTTATTAGGGAGGAAGTATATAATACCCCGTATTTTTATGCTATTATTAATTTGGGAATTTATTAAATTGAACGTGAATGATTTATTTAATAAAAATCCGGAAATTAAATATGTTATAATTATTAACGTGACGAGAGTTAGTAATTATGGAAAACTTGTTGAATATTACTAATGAGCAAAGTAATATATTATATTGGTTATATTAAATGTCATGAGTGAATTAAATGACTATTTCGGAAATTTAAGTCGGGACGTGCCCGTGTCACGTCAGGATTAATTTTGTTAAATAAAAAGTGAATATTTTATAAGTTGTTCGTATGGTCGTTTTGAGTGTGCCAACGCGTCCGGAAGGGTCGAGATAGTCAGAAAAGTGTACCCGGGGGTTTAGTTTGGGTCTCGGGGCGTTTTTAGGCCTAATTGGTACCCCGGGAGGGCAATTTAGTCATTTCACCTTTTTGGGTAATTAAACCCACGAAATTCAGCAACCTATATCAGCCATCTAGGTTAGTCTTTTAGGGTTAGAATATTCAGAAAACAAGTGACGGCCATTGGAGAAGAGATAAGAGAGCTCCAAGGCAATTCTAGGCCAAAAAGTCACCGGTTTGCACCGCCGCCACCACCAACGCGTAGATCGCGAGAAGGGGAACGCAACCACACCGAATTCATCTGCAAACCGGACTTCTGAAAATCCCAGGAAAGTATTTAACTTGCGTATTTTCGTTAATGCAATCTTCATATTAGTTTAGGATTGATTAGAGATGAAAACTATGGAAGAAAACCCAAATTGTGTTAGAAAAATGCATGTAGTATTTATTATATGGAAATTCTGGAACCCTTGCCATGTAGAGGAATATAACCCACGAAATTTTGATGATATATTAGAAGGAAATTTCTGGTAAAAATAGATTAGAACCTTGATTAAGAAAAACTCTAGGGTTCTTGATGATTAGATGGGATTTTGGGTTAATTATCCATGTTTAATGTTAGATATACACATGCTTTACGTTCAATACATCTGGTATATTGTTATAATGATAGTAGTAGGATTTTTGGGACGATTAGAATGGAAAAACATGGTTTTGGATGAAGAAATTTGGTAGAACCCGTAACTGCATTTCTGCAGAATTTTTCGTAGACCTGCTTGATCGATCGATCGAGCCTAGAGCTTCGATCGGTCGAAGGTTCGATCGATCGAGCCCCAAGCTTCGATCGATCGACCCCTCCTGGCAGACTCCTAATTCCCTTTTTAAATGAGTTAAATTCAAATTGTCGTGATATAATTCTTGGGCATTCTTGATAAAATGATTTGGGAGACATTGAGGACCAGTAGGGCATATGAATAAATGTTGGGACCTTTAATCTTCAACGAGAATGGTATCTATGGGAGATTTACTTTAGGGTTGGTAAATTTATAAATTTAAAGGGTGAGGTGCGTAAGGGAGCTACGTTGGAACCTAATAAAGACACTTACTGAATTTCAGATTTGCGAGGAGATAGTCCACGAGTGTCATGTAATAAGTGAGAAAACCCTTCGAGTTAAGGTTAGGGATGAAACCTTATACGTAATACTAATAAGGTGTAAATTAAGGATAAATATCGTAATCATGGGTGATGAGAGAAACCTATATTGATATAACGATAAGTGGTAGATTTATGTGGTTGTGTATGCATATATTATATACGTGTGAAAAACGTATCCGCGCTACTTGCTATCCCTGAGGTTACCGCGCTGGGACAGTCTTATCTCGATGGGACCTTTATGGGGGATATTGACTTATACCCTAGAAGATAGATATCCTTGGTACAGGCTATCGGACCGATAGTTCAGACGGTCCTAAGAGACGTGAGGGTATGTACTGACCTCTTAGAGACTTGGAATCTATGCTTCGCCTCAATCTTGTTTTGTGTATATATGTTATTACAGTTCGAGAGTGATTCCGAACTTGTATACCCCTTAGTGTGAGCGATACGGGGATTGGATAGCAGAGTATGCCTGCACCATAGTTTGTATGTTGGTGCTGTTAGGATATATATATGTTATACGAGTGCTTAATATATATTTCTGAATTGGGAAATTTAAACTGTTGCTGTAACGTAGTAAGTGGGAAATGATTCTGGACTATAAATTATGAATACTTATTTTGAGAAAGTATAATATGTCACTGGAAAACTTTATTGATTTTATAAAGTTAAAATGGAGAACTTTGGTTACTGATTGTAACATCCTTTTTAAAATGGAATCGTGAATTGTAAATCTTACGAGTAATCTAAGATGAGTTAAATCATTTAGAAAGACTAGTGCGATAAATGATAAAACAAACCGTTGGGAAGGTTAGTGCGATAGGTGTGCACATTAGAAGAGAGGTGATTATTTCTCAAGAGAGTGACGCATTAATATGTTGTTGCATTGGCCTGTATCAATTTAAATACTTGCTAAACGTACTTCAAAAATCAAACACACTTTCGGGCTCTGACCCGTTTCTTTTTATCTCTCTCTCTTGTATATATATGTATATATTTCAGGTGCCCAGCCACAGGGGCGTCTTGCTTAGGATCCCTTGAGAGGAACGTGCTGCAGCTTAGGTGGGAGTTGCAGGTCACTTGCGTGGACGGCTTCCTTTATTGACTCCACTTATAGCATTCTCATTTATTGGGCATGTGTCGTCCTTTCCATTATTTCATTGTTATTGGGACATTTATATTTCAGTTATTTCCCGTATTGTTCTATGGGATTTATTCAGTTTGGATTTGTGAATTTAGTTTTTGTATGTTGACATTCGATTGACGAATGTATTATATTATTTGGTTTATTGTGGTGTGATTCTTAATTGTAGAAATGTTGTTTTTAAATAAATAAATCTTTTTCTTAATTAAAATTTGGAAAGGATGTATGAAACTGGTTTTGACACTTGGCTTAATTATTTAGGGTGTTAAATTGGAAAATTTATTTTTATCGACAGTGATGCTGAGAATGAACCAACTGTTTACCTTGATTTAATTTAATAAAGGAGTGATCGCCCGGTATTTAATTAGGTGGGGTGTCCCACGCATCTTCTTGTACCGACCTCCGCTTAGTTGACAATCTTGGACTCCACCGGAATCTTGGAATCCACCAATGAGGAACTAGGAAGCAACCGTCAACCACACATGGTGCCTTTCACCATGTGAGAATGCCGTAGCCAAAAACATGAACTTCTTCTGTATGGGATGTAGAAGGAAACCCAAACGAACTCTTCAATAGGTAGAGTAAATCAGTGCCAAAACTCCAAGCAATGTATATATATATAAAGAAACTTGGAATAAACAAAATGGGTGAAACAAAGGTGTTTAAAGGATTTTTCTTGAAAAAATAAACACTCAAACAATGAACTTTTTCATTTTGGAATTTTGCTCTCAAACTCTCTCTTAATGATGGAATAGTATGAAAAATCCAATTTTCCAAAGTTGGTTCCCGCACTTAACTATTCAGCAAAAAGATAGTGGGGTAAAGGAGTGGGAAACTTGGAAAAACTGCCAAATAAACTGTTTCCGCCAAATCTCGTTCGAACGAGATTTTCGTTCGAATAACCATTCTAACGATATTCCAGTGTAGAAAATATGAAGTCGTTAGAAATATCGTTGAAATTATCGTTCGAACAGCCTTTTCGTTCGAATAACAATTCGAACGATATTTCAGTGGCCAATCAGGGAACTCGTTGGAAAATTTCGTTCGAATGACAAACTCGTTCGAACGACAATATCGAATGAAAAACCAGAAAGTATAAAAATTATATTTTTAGCCGAGAAACTTTATTTTAAAGTTTTATAAAGATTTTCTGAAAATGAACAACTGTTTAAAAATAAAATTATACCCATATAAACATCGTTCCAAGCTCCTATATATATATATATATATATATATATATATATATATATATATATATATATATTAAAATGCATTCATATTTTAGGAGCAATGGAACCATGTTGATGGCGTAGAAACGAGGCACAATACACACGGCATTTGATGAACTTTAATATCTTGGCCGCTATGTCTTCAACTACCCCGTCATAGGCTTGAATGGATACAATTAAAAACTATCCTATGACATAAACGTTTTTGTTCGGAATTGAGCCAAAACTACATTAAGACTCAATCGGAGAATTGTGTCCTTACATGAAGACTTTTACCAATTCATCCAAACTGAGAGAAAAAGATAAGAGAGAGAGAAGAGAGAGAAACCAGAGAGAAAACCCTAAATTATTCAAACCCTAATCTCACTTTTAAACCCTAAATTCCTTTTCCAAAATCAGTTTACACCAAACCCCAAACTTGAGTGTTTGAGAGTTATTTTGGTAGTGATTTGAAGGCAGTTCGTGGGCTGAATCCTCTGAGTTTAAGATCTTATAACCAACTTAAGCATTTCAGTTTGATCTTTATTTCTTTTTTATAGAAACTGTGGATCTTGCTATGTTATGTTATATTACGCTTAGATATGCATTTTTTACGTTTCTCATCTTGAGAAATCAGATTTGTTGATTATTTTCTGCAAATATTTTTTACAACACTAGAATCAACAAATTACTTTTTTGTTTCTAGTTCTTATGAAACAAGACTTCTGATCTAGTTGGAATCGCAATCGATGGTTTTCAATTTCAAAAATATCTTCAAAACCCTCTGAAATTGATTAAGACCTTGAACTGTCTTTCGAGCAAGGTAACCTTGGATTCTGGGTTAGTTTAAAGATCAAGAAAGTTCTTTGCTTCTAAAGAAGAGATGAAAAACTTAATTCATTTTAGATCTTTCTGTAATTTGATAGGACTTATTTGTATAAATAAGTGTGCGTGTGTGCATGCATGTGTTAGATCACTTTCACAAACACTTGTCACACTACAACACAGAAGTGTTGGCTATAAGATCTTGAAATGTCAAGAGTCGACGTAAAGCTGAAACAAAGTGTTGAGAAGTTAGCAACCAGAGAAAGCAACATCAGCATCAGAACTGCAAAAAAGTTAGAATCAACCAGTGGGTACATATTCTAAACGTGTATAGGTCTGTTTTGTTTGCATGTGTGTTAGTTTTAGTGGATTTTTGGTTTGTGACTAAGAAGTCACCGTGGATGTTTCCTCAGTTGGGTGAGGTTTTACCACGTTAAAAAACTGTGTGTACTTAATCTTCCTACATCTCCTCATCTCATTCTTGTTGGTGTGCTAATATAAACTATTTTAGTTTTGTGTTTCAAAACTAGTTACATAATCTTGGTCATATCTCGTACATTTTTTATTAAACACATCTTGTGGTTAATCTGTTTTGGTTTAAAGAAAAGAGTTTCTCCAAAAAATAGTTCGGAGTTACTTAGACAGTTTAATCTTGAATTAAACGGCTTAAGTGATATATTTTCAGCAATGGGTTGGTTTATCTTGCTTTTGGCCAAGGAAAAAGGCCATGGTTATTCCTTCGGGCATGTCAATCATAGAGGCTAAGGTATGAAGGGCATCGTCTAGGTTGTTCTTTACTTGGGGCAAGTAGTGGGAGGTGATTTATTGGAATTGGGAAGCCAACTCTTCTAAGTGAGTATGGAAGGGTAAGAGTTTCTCATCATTGACTTTCCATTTTCTGAGTACTCGATCGATGATTAGGGCTGAATCCCTATAGACATGGAGGTATCAAATTCCTTTCTTTAGGGAAACTTTGAGTCCTACCATGCACGCTTCATATTCAGTCATGTTGTTAGTGCAAGGAAAATCTAGCTTGATGGAAATAGGAGTGTGAGAGTCATCTGGGGTAATGAGGAGTATTCCATTGCAATACCCTTTCTTGTTAGCAGCACCGTCAAATAACATTTGCCATCAAATATCTTCTTGGATGTACAGAGGATATTCTCATCTGGGAATTATTAAATCTAGACATCGTCTTCTTCCATAGGGTAGTCAACAAGGTAATCAGAGATAACTCTTATTTTCATGGATTTCTATGTGACATATACAATATCAAATTTGGTTTGAAACATCAACCAACGGGCCATTCGACTGGATAGGGCGAGCTTCTCGAGTAGATACTTAATGGGATCCATTCGGGATACAAGTTTGATAGAAAAGGCGAGCATGTAGTGTCGTAACTTTTGAGTGACCCAGACAATAGCGATACATGCTTTCTCCAAGACTGTGTAGTTAACTTCGTATCCCGCCAACTTGTGACTGGCATAATAGATGGCTCTCTTTTGTGGGTTTCTTCAAAGTACTGGGCTAGCAGAGCCCCAGCTGCGGTATCTGTTACGATTAGGTATAAGAGTAGGGGAAGACCAGGATGCAGTGGCATGAGTATTGGAGGTCGAGTTTGGTATTTCTTGATTCGGTCAAAGGCTTCTTGGCAAGCTTTATTCCAAACTTTGGTGGAATCCTTTCAAAGGAGTTTGAAGATGGATTCACAGATGGAAGTCAACTGGCTGATGAACCGACTGATGTATTGTAATTTCCCAAGGAATCCTCGGATTTCCTTCTCCGTTTGGGATGGAGACATTTTAAGCATCGCTTTTAGCTTGGCAGGATCTGCTTTTATTCCTTTTCTCACTAACCATGAATCCTAAGAGTTTTCCTTTGGTAACGCCGAAGACATATGTCTGTGGGTTAAGTCACATATGATATTATCGCAGTCGTTTGAACAACTTTTGGAGAGCGGGAACATGACCTTCCCTAGTCTTAGACTTGATAATCATATCATCCACATAGACCTCGACTTCCTTATGTATCGGATCGTGAAAGATGGGTATGGCAGCCCTCTGGTAGGTAGCCCCTATATTTTTAGACCAAATGGCATGGCGGTGTAGCAAAAGGTTCCCCAAGGGGTTATGAATGCAATTTTCTCTTGATAATGTGGGTGCATATTAATCTGATTATATCCAGCAAATTCATTACTAAATGACTTAAGAGCGTGACTGATCGTGTTATGCATAATCATGTCGATATTGGGTAGCGGGTAATCATCCTTTGGAGAGGCCTTATTTAAGTCTCGGTAGTCGACGCACATGCGAACCTTCCCTCCTAATTTCGGCACGGGTACGATATTGGCTAGCCATGTGGGATATTCGATCACATGAATAAAACCCACGTACAATTGTTTGACCACTTCTTCTTTAATTTTGAGCCACTATTTGGTGTGAAGTTTTTGCAGTTTTTGTTTGACCGATTTGCATTATGGGAACGTGAGAATATCATACTGAGCTATCTCAGGGTCTATGTCGGGCATGTCGTCGTAGGAGCGTGTGAAGACATCCACAAATTCCTTTAAGTTTTGAGAGTTCATGCTCATCAAGGGTAGCCCCTATCCTAGTTTTGCGCAGTTGGCTATAAGAACCAAGATTAATAACAATAGTTTCATCTTCATTAACTTGAACGCGGTTATGTTATTTGTTATTAACCTTATTTAGATAAGTTAAGAATTATTCATTTGCAAAATCATTATCATCAAGAGTTTGATTAGAATCAAGACAATTAATGTAGGGCACGACAAGATACTTAAAATTTTTCATTTATTTCATTGATAGGAAAAATAGTATTGAGAACCTCATCAAAGGAGGTCTCGATTACATCGGAGTAAGGAGGAACAACTATGGAAGAATAAAGGGGATAAACATCAGGGTTAAGTTGAATATCAGCAGGTGGTATAAGTGCAGCATACTAGTTGAGGAGTGGTGCATTAACAACTTTGATTAGGCGGGATGGATCCGATGATGTAGCCCTTGAGTGGATCATGCAGAGTGTTAGCCCCATTGTTTGTAAATTGAAAGAATCCTCGGAGTCATTTCCCTCAGTATCATCTATGGTCTCTTCAATGAGTGGTTGCACATGATGCTGGGAATCCTCGAGCCATGAGTTGCTGTCTTGAAAAAAGATCTCCATTCCAGGTTTCATCTTCTTGTCCATATGATCATAACATGGTTCCGAAAAGTCGCAAAAGAGGAAGTCTTCACCCTCTCTAATGAATCTCTCGTTCAAGGAATCTCTCGAGATAGTCTTGGCACTTTTTATCTTTCTCTTTAGTTGAGGTTGACGGAGCACTCTGAGTTCTTCTACTGGCGGCTGATAGCCTATGCCATAAGGAGGAAAAGTTTTCATCAATATAATGGGTTCAAGTATCCCGTGCTGTTTTTATCCCAGCCCCAGTCCAAGCAAAAAGTGCATGTTCTTAAACATCTGTATTACATTGGCGTTGCTATGAGGATTATATTTTGGACAAACCCTATCTTTGAAATTTTCCCCTGTTAGGAGTAGAAGTGATTCAACCCGAAAACCTAATAGAAACATATCATTTGTCCCGTGTTATATCTCTAGTACTCGATTACTGGTGCTTGCATTCTCAGTATTTTCATCATCGCCCAAGATGGTGATGACCTACCCATTGGCAAAGAACTTTAGTTTCTGATGAAGGGAAAAGGCACCCCCTTGATGCTATGTAGCCACTATCATCTGAGCAACAGATTAAAACAGGCTAGGATATCGATGACTTGGAATTCAACAACCAGATTTATATGACTAGCCCCTGTCGCAAGTTTTATGGATACCATCACTTCTCGGTGTGTGTTATCGTAGGCTTGTACTACGATAGAGGTTGGGGTAAGGTAACTTATTTTTAGTCCCAAATAATTAATGGTCCTTAACGGGCATACATTCAGAGTTGATCCATTATCGACAAGTGAAAGTGGGACGGTCTTTCCCATGACTTCGACGGAGATGTTGAGAGCATAATTATAGTTTGAAACAATCTTGGGGATTACTTCTTCAGAGAAAGAGAGCATTCTAGTAGAGGTTAGAGATCCGACCAAATTCATTGCTTTTCCTGGCGTGGTAGAAGGAGGAACCGTGGGTCCTGTGAGTAGCTTGGTTAAGGCATTCGGGTGCAGCTAAAAAGACATAAAAAGTACCCACAGAGTGATGTTAGCTTAGATTTTTTTTAACTGATCGAGGATCTTGCTCTCCTCGAGGGTCATTTTTAGCATAGGAAGATTCTCGACACCCTTTCCTTTATCGCTTGTTGATGGTTGCAGGCTTGGGATTTGGTAATGCCTCCCTCGGTCATATGGTTCACAGAAGAGGGGAAGAACATAAACCATATTTCCTCATCAATCTCGAGATTTTCATCCACCTTGTTGATTTCTCCTAACAACTCTTCAAATGATATCATCCCACATATGCTGACTATCGGACTAGTCTTTTCTGAACTCTGCTCTTCATCTGAATCATTGAATTCGTTTCCCCACACGGTGGCAATGATATTATCTTTCCATGAAAAATTGATACATCCCACGACTTCGACGGCCTCTTCATATAAGTCTTCCCATTCGGCGGGGAGATGTAAAAGCGAAGGGACTAGACGCCTTAGTAGTTTCAAAGCAATAAGCAGCTCGAATATACTGTAAATATCACCCGCCTGTCAGAATAAATCCACCACTGACTTCATTGATCGGCACCACCCAATTGTCTGACTCTCGGGCCCATTTTTGAGCTTCTAAGAACAACACACTGAATCTTTGACAGTCAATAGTCATTTGAGAGGGCAATTACAACCCAAACTCTAGGAGTTAGTTCAACACTTTTGACAATTACATATCATTACCTCCAGAACGGGTGCAAATATCGATGCACGCTCTAATAAGGAGTGATAGGGCCTGATCGGCGAAGCTGGTAGGGTGTAGGAGAAAGTATGGCCATGTTTGGAGAGGGTTAAGAGAGTATATGGGTATGATTGGTGATTTTCTTGGTATGATCTGGGTAGATGGGTCAACTTCTGGGTTTTCTTCTAAGATGATGACATTTCTATGATTTAGGAGTGGATTGTGGGTAGTGTTTGGTTTAAGATTAGCTGGTGGGGTGACACCCCAGTCAATCAGGCCTTGGATCACATTTCAGAGGTGGAAACTGTCATGACCCCATCCCAAATATTAGTGGGGAACGAGTGTCTTGACATGACACCAAGGCAAAAATATTCTGACTTAAATTGTTTCCTTAATTAAATGCAGCGAAAATACAATTACATGGTTATGAATCGTAAAATACTGAAATTAAAGGAATTGCGTCATCAGAGCTTTCTAAAAGGAAACTTCATTTATATTATAAGTAACAACGAGTTACAACTTAAAACGAAATTTAAAACTTGTCACAAGGGAGACAAACATGCTCCATCTGATATAACAAACTTTTTACTTTAAAAAAAGAGCTATAAAAGTCGGATCTTCCATAGAATCCTTTTACGTTCCCTCCAAGCCTACTTATTTCCTGAAAAATGGTTAGTTATACAACATAAGCTAAAAGCCGAGTGAGGTGTAGTCTCTAGACATTCCAGGGTTTTCACAAAATAGATACCTATTCAAATCAACAGAGAAGGAATATACATATATGGATAGGAACTTGCAGTAAATAGATATATATTTTGAAATGAAATTATATATATCACAATGGGATAACTCAGAATAAGACGAATGCAACAAATCAAATGTGATATCTTTTTTTCTTTCAATCATATCATTTTGATGGCCAAGTACACTCTAATACCGTATTCTTCTACCGTATTATTCCCCGATAATTGAGGGTCAATCGAACTAATTCGTCACAACGCCTTATTTAGGGCACACCAGCAATAACCCAGCTAGGAAGGTCAGTCAGTAAAGAGGTCCCTTAGGCTGAATCATATTTTCAATATTCAATATCCTTTTCAATAATCATTTTAATCGGTATATTTATATGGACAAATATAAACATATCACAAATGAATCAATCATCGGTATCACATGAATTTTGAGAATAAAAGTAGTTCACAAAATATATATAGTTTACATAATATCATATAATCAAAATACACAAGGAATGTCAGAGTACTCACCCAAAATGGAGGTCAAATTTACTGGTATTGAGTCCTCGATCACACGTTAATCTGATAAAGATTTAAGTACACGTTCTAAGGTCCAGTTTATACTATACTTTAATAATAACTTCTTATTTTAAAGGATTACTGAATCCCTATATGTCAACTTTTAAAACTCATTGATCGTAATTAAAGAATTCAATTCATAATCCTTCCTCATCAGTCGGTTCCCAGTAGAGATGGAGGGTCACAGGGGCACCACTTAAATACCATCTCATCTAGACAGAACATTTCTGGATTCATTCCCAGTAGAGATGGAGAGTCACAGGCGCACCACTTAAATACCATCTCATCTGGACAGAACTTCACCGGGCCTGACTTTGGAATTACTTAAATTGGATTCCATAATAACGAACAATTTCTTTAAAAAGAATCATTTTATTTAAAAGCGTATAATTTCAAACAAGTTTATAAAATCAACTTGGATTTTTTCTAAATTTTAAGTTTTGATTAGCGAATCCTTTAGTGTATTTTACCAGCATAACTACTAAGTAAAGCTATAAAATAATAAATTAAAATTATAAAGATGCATTATAACATTAAGATTACCTTAAGATGAATATCCCTAAGAACTTCTTCTTAAACGTTTCCACGCTTTCTCTCACAACTTCTCTCTATAATTCTTAAGGAATTTGGTGTGAGTTTCAAATGATCCCCAAAGGCCCTATTTATAGTTTTCCAAAGATATCACGACATTGACATGTGTCCATGCTGACCAAGCTTTTACAATGGCGAGTCAGCGTTGACGTGTCCGGTAACGGAGGCGTCTTGCAGTCTTATTTCACTGGACTGCGACACGTGTTTTAGCTTCTCCTCTAACGACGACACATGTTTTGGCTTCTCCTCTAATGACGACATGTGTACGGTGGAGGTGTCAAAACCAAGCACGAGGTGGAAAGGTATTAAGGTTATAAGGGTTATTTTGTACCTGAAGGGCATTTTGGTAATTTCACACCATATATTTTCAATATTTCTTTTAGGTCCCTAAAAATATTTTATTTACAAAAAGGCCCCTTTTTATTTTTCATTTTGGTCCCTAAAACTTTCTTTATAAAAACCAAGTCCCTAAAGTTTTATAAAATTACATTTTCTACCCCAAAACTTATCACTTAGCTTAGGATGTGCCATAAAATCTCAATTTGACCCATTTTACCGTTGATTCTTCAAATTTAAAAATGGGCTTTGTCATATTAAGAACTCAAAATATCATATATGTAATAATACATCATTATTAGATAGTAAGTGTGACGAAATTGAAAGAAGACAATTATATATTGGCATAAGAAAATGGGGTCATTACAGAAAACACTAGTTGGTGGTATGGCCAGCAGTTTGGTGAAAGTCACAATGGGCATCTAGTTTGAAATTTTTAGGAAGTGGGTTTGGTAATGGACGAGGGTCCAAGGGCTTGATGAGGTTTAGGCTTAAGAGGGCCTGGTAAACTTTGGAGAGTGGAGCACGAAGCTCTGTGTATTCCTTTCGAAATGGGTTAGGGAAACTTTATGGTTCCCATGAAGCGGATGGCTGAGAGATATTATTGATGGTGGAAATTGCGATACTGATTGGCTTTTCAAACTTATTGGGGGATAATTGTCCGGATATTTTCTTTGGTTCAACTTCGGTCTTGGCAAGACATTCTTCGATCTCCACTCTTTCTTCTCAGAGGTCTCAGAAATGAGGGTAGTACTATCATCCCATCGTCGCTCAGACATGGGGTAAGAAGTTCTTCTTCACAATACTGACTTGCTCCTCTTTGGAAGGCCGGTTGGTCATGGTGGTTGCTTTTTCTCTCCACCTTGCTATGAAGTTACTGACTAACTCCCCAGGATTCCGCTTTAGCAACTCTAAATTACGGTGGGTAACCTCTAATTCTTCATTGTACTTATATTATGACACGAATTTGCAGGTTACATCTTCCCAACTACAAATTTTGGACTCCTCGAGAGATAAGAACCAACGGAGAACGCTATCATTAAACGTCTATTGGCACATTTGGGCCATTATTTCCTCGGAGGCCCCTAGGAGAGTCATGGCTCGATGATAGCTGCGGAGATGAATGATTGGGGATCAGCTACCCCCAAATTTCTCAATGTTGGGCATTTTGAACTTTTTCGATAATCTAGCTTAGGGTAGGGAAACATGCGGGTGTAGTCCATGTAGTTCCCAAAGAGTCTGACTTGGTCGAATTTTTTGGTCAACATCTTGATGTCTTCCTTGACTTTGTTTAACTCTTCCTCCTTTGGATCAATGGTCACGGGTAAGTTAGCCCCTAGCTGGGCAACATTCGGCAAAGGTAGCTGGGATGGCGATGGCCCATTAGCAGGAGGAGCACATGGAGTGTGCTAGTATTCCTTGGGAACCCCAATAGGCTCGGGTGCAAGCGGACCTATAGCATGAGGGAATATGACCTCAGGTTCTTCGAGAACAGGAACCCGATTTCATTGCATCTCATAAAACTCGATTTAAAGGTTGTCAATCGTGGTAGTAAGTTGAGTTAGGATCGTCATCAAATTCGGCTGCATATTTGGTACTTGGTATGTGTTCTCCATGAAAAGCGAATGAATTATGGACTCGGAGGAAGTGAGGGGATTGACGGAGCTTCGGGGCGGTTCGACTGAAAACCGAAGCCAATAGGGAGCCAGGCCAAGGGAATGCGATCGAGCTGAGAAGAAGAAAAATTAGGATTTATTTTTGGAAAAAAGGAAATAAGGAAAAATGTTTTTGAAATTTTTGGAAAATATGAGGACAAAATGTTTTTTTTTGGGGGGGGGGGTAAAAAGGAGGAAAATATTTTTAATATAAGGAAGGAAAAATGTTTTTAGTTTTTTTTATAAAAGAGGAAAAATGTTTTTGGACACTTTTTGGAAAAAGAAAGAGGAAAAATACGAGAGGCGGGTCTCGGCATGATTATTATTATGCTTATTATGTTCTCACTTATTAGGTTTACTTAAATGCAAAAAGAAATGTCGGACGGGACCCGAGCCTGAAAAAATTGGGTTTGAAAAAATATGTAAAAACTATGGTTGGACTTGTTACGAGGCTCATGGGCAGGGTACCATTCTTTAAAAAATGTACAAAACTTTGTACGACATGCGAACTCGTCATTTCGGTAGAGTTTTGGGTAAAAATCGGCAAACTAAATGCAGCTGTTGGGTTAATTATAAGGTTTTCCCACCTTTAGCATGAATTGCACGATATACATCTTGCTTTTGAGGGCAATCGGTACGCGTGGACAAGCCATTTGATATACCTGAGTGTACGTGAATTGCCCCACTGTATACCTCATGGGGATAATATGTGTGAGAGCGAATTATATACTCGACGTTCGTGAACGAGTTCCCTGCGATATACCTCCCGTCATCACTTCGGTCAAGCGGTACGATGTGGGGAGAACCATTCGATATACGTCGAAGGTACTTGGCCAATGGAAGGTAAGAGTCATATCGCTTAGGCTAACTACTCCCTATCGGACCAGCGTCCATCACGAAGTGACCCCCGAGTTACAAGACAAATTTTGGTTAATAGTAATGCTTTTCGGTGATGTAGTGTGCAAAATGCATGATTCTTAATTAGTATCTTATGGAGAGAGTATCTATATTGATCATGTTTCAGGGAATAAGGTACAAGTAAATTTACACAAAGCATGGATATGTGAGAGTGAGTGGTGTCTAATTATCTACAAGTGAGTGTGCGGTAGTGAACGTAAGCATGAATCAACTATAATTGGTGTGTGATAAGTGTGACGGAGCATGTATATATACAAGTGTGATATGTGGAGGCGTGTGTTAGTGACACCTAAGCATGGATTTCTAGGTGATGTGTGCAATATGTGGATATAAGTGATCCTAGGTGCATGTGGTGTGAAGTGTACATGGAGAATTTCTACAAGTGTGTGAGTGAATAGTGATACAAGCATGAGGTATATATGTGTAAGAAATAATAGAGGAGAGAAATGGTACATATAGGTAGGTGCATACGCACACAAGAAAACAAAACACCCATGCAAACAGAGTCTACCCCTCTTATGAAAAAAGTCCCTAGCGGAGTCGCCACTGCGGCCATCCCGATCGAGATCGCGCGTCGGGCGGGGATCGAAAGGTCTCGCACCCCCTTTTTTTACTTAGGAATGCTTTGGACGTCGTCGGTATTGGGTTAATGTAAAGAGATGGAGTCTCCAGCCTATTTTGCAAAAAATAGGCAAAAGAACATGTTGCAACCTCGAAAGAGCGCCATCGAAAACAAATTAATGCATACGAAACTAATAATTTGGAAGTTTGGGGGTTAAGTTAAGGAATGGGAAGTTGTTAGGCACCTATCCCGCCCTTTCTATCTCTCACGGGCTAGTGTTATTATTTTCCTTTATTTCTCCGTGAAGTGTGTGTGCGTGTATATATAATGGCGATCGGAGTCGTTCAACTCATACCATGTGAAAGATAGAGTGAGGTCATCCATAGGAATGTTCCCAATAATATATATACATATATATATATATATATATATATATATATAGAGAGAGAGAGAGAGAGAGAAAGAAAATATGATTTATACGCTTATCACGATATTTATCGCTATTATGAAACGATAATATGTATTAGATGAAATGCTAAAAAACATAATATGTATATTAATGCAAGAATAAGATGAAAATGTGGGATTTAGAAAAATTGGACTTGAGTCTCGGGTTTTAATTCGAAACGCCTACGTAGCCTATAAAGGCATCAAAGTCCACATAGTTCGGATGCGGCATGGGGTGGCGTTTATCCCATAGATCCGAACGGGAGTTTATTATATGTGTGTGTGTAGAAAGATATGTTTTAGTTTTATGAAAGTGTAATGGATAATCCCGTTCGGAATTTATGGGTGTAACCTTCTTTTTGTTTGTTTTGGGTTTTTATAGAAAATAAAGTATGTGCAATATACTAATAAAAAAGTAGATATTAATGTGTATGAACTAAAGTAAGAACTAAATTAGGGATCTAATGAAATTTATGAAAAACAAAGAACTTAACGAGAAAAGGAAGGAATTGGACATTTTTTGAAGCTTGATCTTTGATCTTAGATGAACTCCCTTGAATGTGAGATGAATGTGGGATGAGATAGAATGTGATTTTCCAAATTGGGTATAAAAAGGATGGGAATGGAAGCTTAAATGGAACTTCACATAAAGGAACTTGGATGATTTCAAGAGAATGTTGTTGAGATCACTGATACTGATGGATCTCAGGCCTTGGTCACCTTGGTAGTGAGGTCATGCCCTAATTTTAGAGGGTCAGGGGGGTGTCGATCAGCACTGACCTAGTCCTGCCCATCCGCAGGTGAGCCTAGACACACTGCCAATAGGCGGGGAACTGGACTTGCCAATTGGCAGTCTCGTGAAGATTTTTCTGGAAAAACGATCATAGAACGTATCCGTTGATCCGAATTGCTTACGGGTCATACCATTAGAAAGGTACTTCAGTGACCTTAAAATGTCCTTTGGACCACTCCCGGGTCCGGGAGTTGACTTTAGGTCAAATGTGGCTCAGAAGCGCACGCCGGTCCTTTGAACGGGAGATCGCCAAATGGAAACGGATCGTTCGTCCACATAGCAAGTCACAATAGCGCACGGGGCGAACCTTTGGATAGGTTAGGAGATGCACTTCGAAATTCCAAAGAGTTTCGCTCGGTTCAGATAATTAACATTGGTCAACTGGGGCACGAAAGCACCCAGTGACCTCTCTGAGTAAAACAGATCATTCGTCCGCACCGTAAGTCAAAATTATGCAGGAGGTGGATCGTTAAAAATGGTATTCAGTTCCCTTAGGATATTCATTCAGTCTCATTTGAGATAAAGAGTTGAATTTGGTCAAACATAGCCCAAGAGCGCCCGGTGGACTCCGGATCAATTTTTGGGGGAAAATTGATCGTTCGTCCGAACGGTTATGTCATTTCATGCACGAGGTGAACTATTTGAAAGGGGTTTTAGATCCCTTAGAGGATTCAAAGATCTTTATCTCTGACAATAGAGTTTCTTGGGTCAAATCGGGGCTCGGGAGCATCCGGTGGCCTCTGAATCAATTTTCGGTAGTAAAATGGTCCGTTCATCCGAACTGTTATGTGGATTCCCACATGGGGAGGAACATTGAAAAGGGGATTCAGAGCCCTTCAAGGATTCAAAGATCTTTCTCTCTGACGATAGAGTTAACCGGAGTGAAATGGGGCCCGGGATCTCTCGATAGCCTCTAGATCGGTACTTGGAGTGCGACCTAGGGTTTGTAGTGAAGTAAGGAGGTGATAGGGACCTAAGGAAAGACTTAAGGGGTCCTAGAATGTGGTGTCTAAAATAGATAATAAAGGATGAGATATTAATGTGTATGAACTAAAAGTGGAAAATAAATTTAAGAATTGATGTAATGCGAAAATAAAGAACAAAAAGAGATAGGAGGATTTTTGGACCTTCTTTGAAGAATTGAGGCTTGATCTTGACCCCTTGATGAGATCCCTTGGATGTTGATATGAATGTTGGATGAGATAGAAGGAGATTTTTGCTAAATTTGCTAAAAAATAGTGGGAATGAAAGATTGAAAGGAATTTCACGCAAGGACACTTCGATGATTGCAAGAGAATGTTACTGAGATCACTGATATTTATTGATCTGAGATGTTCCCTGGGAGTGTGGTCATTCCCTCTATTTATAGGGTAAGGGGGTTCCGATCGACATAGCCCTACCCCTGCCAATTAGCAGGTAACCCTAGACACACTACCGATTGGCAAGGGAATGGACCAACCAATTGGCAGTCTCGTGCAGATTTTTTTCAAAAAAATGGTCGTAGAACACAATTTGTTGATTCAAATCGTGCACGAGGCATACCACTAGAATTTTAATTTCGATACCTTCAAGAGTCCTATGGGCTTCTCCTGGGTTCGGGAATTGACTTTAGGTCAAACGGGGCTCGAAAGCACTTGTCGGTCCTTTGAACGGGAGATCGTCGGACAAAAATAGATCGTTCGTCTGAACGATAAGTCATAATCGTGTACAGAGTAGACCGTTGGAAAGGTTATATGAGTTACCTCGGCATTCCAAAGAGATTTTCTCAGTTCAGAACGTTTACCTTAGTCAATCGAGGCTCGGAAGCACCCAGTGATTTTTCGGAGTAAAACGATTTGTTCATCCGTATCGTAAGGCTGATTCGCGCACGGGGTAGACCATTGGAAAGGTTATTTAGTGACCTTTAAAGATTTATTTAGTCTCATTCAACCTGAATAGTTTACCTTAGTCAAATGGAGCCCGGGGGTGCCTAGTGGCCTCTGAATCAATTTTTGGGCAAAAGTGGATCGTTCGTCCGAACGGTTATGAAATTTTGCGCATAAGGGGGATCGTTTGAAAGAGGCTTCAGTGCCCTTCGAATATTCAAAGAATATTCACTATGACGATGAAGTTGATTGTGGTCAAATTGGGCCCAAGAGCACCCGATGGCCTCTAGATCAATTTTTTACGGTAAAATGGTTCATTCATCTGAACTGTGATGATGAATTTTGCACGAGGTAGACCGTTGAAAAGGGGATTTAGATCCCTTAAAAGATACATTGAGATTTTTCTTTGATGATAGATTTAACCGGAGTCAAACGGGGCTCGGAAGCGCTCGATGGCCTCTAGACCGGTACAATGATTATGACCTAGCGTTTATAATGCAATGTGGAGGAGCTAGGGACCTAAGGAGAGAATTAGGGAGTCCTAGAATGTGGTGTCTACAACCTCCAAGCAACTACCAAAGAAATAAAAAGGGCATTTCTTTGAAAGCCCGAATGGAGGAGACTAAAGTTTCGGATGATGACTCTGATTCCGATTTTGAGGATGTAGCCTTGTTGGTAAAGAAGTACAAAAAGTTTCTTAAGTTCCAAAAGCAATTGAAAGATGCCAAAAGACTTGATAAATCAAAGAACAACAAGGTTGATCCCTCCCCTAAGAATAAAAGTGTGAATGTTAAGATGGATGAGTCGGATAAGTGTTTTGGTTATGAGGGTTATGGTCACAAGGTAGCAGAGTGCCCCACTAGACTTAAGGAGGGCAAGAAATCGATTGCATATAATGCCACATTAAGTGATAGTGAACCGGAATAGGTAGAGAGTTCCCCCATTGAGCACAATTTTGTAGCGTTCATGGTATGTCATGTGAGTGGCAACGATAAATCTTCCCGTAAAGATTCTTGTGAGAATGAAACTTTCGAGGTTGTTGAGTGTGGATCCTAAATAAGTGAGGGTGATGCTAGTGAAGAGGAGATTGATATGGGAGAGTTACAAGTTGCCTTTAATGATTTGTATAAGGAAACGGTAAAAGTGAAAAAAGGCAAACTTGAAATTACAAGTTAAGTTGAATAAGCGTGCCAGAGAAAATAATGATGCTTTGATTGAGGATCTTAGGGCACATGAGAAGTCTCTTAGGGAAAAACTAGAATACGTTGAGAAAGAGAGACAGATAGTTTTGGGGTTTTAATGGAGTCTTTAAAAAAGAAAATTCTAGATTTTGAGGAGTTTAGGCATTTGCTTGAGTTTAGGATTAGTGAGCTTGAGGAGAGATTGAGAGACTCGAGTAAAGTGAAGTTTGATTTAGAATATAGGTCGAAAAGGTTGGATAGGATTTTAAGCACGGTCCAAATTAATGATGATAGGTGTGGTATAGGCTACGATGATCGTGTTTCTCCCATTCCCAAAGCTAATACCAATCGTGTGAGATAGCCAACTAGGAACATTACGAGAGGTCCACATTTAGGTCATATTCCTCAGCGTGTTTACACTTACACTCATTGTGGTAGGAATGGTCACCTTAGGCCTTTTTGTTATGACCTTAAAAATGCTAATAGGAAGTTTAGAAATAATGTCATTTGGGTTCCCAAAACTCCCACGCGTCATTTCACACCTACTTGTGTTAGGAAATCGAATTTAAAGGCTTTAAGAATTAAACTTCATGGTTCTTGTTTGGTTGCACTTGATTCATCCAATGCTAAATCTAAAGGATGATTGTGTTGCCATGTTTGTCATACACTAATATTTGCTTCATGATATATATATCTTGCTAGTGTTATGACATGTTTATCTCTTTGTATTATATTTTGCTTTTATTTGAGTCTTATGAAAAAGATACAAAAAGATTTTGTTTTGATAAAGTTATTTGAAAATACAAAAAGATTTTTGGTTTCTTATATTTTGAGAAAATACAAAAAAGATTTTATTTTTTTGAGTCAAAAATAAGAAAAACAAAAGATTTTCTATTTATTTTTGTGTCTTGAGTTTTCATGTTTGATGTGGCATATTAGTGTACTTGGACTCCCATCATTTCATTATACGTGAGGCTAGGAAATTTGGTTATAATTTTTGATGCGTTGAATGATCTTAACCATGTATTAATGGGGGTGTTTCAAAGTTGATATGCATTTGGATTCAACTTTGTATATATGTCATTGCACACATGCATGAGTTTATATGAATATTTGACATCTCATGCATATTTGAGTCTGGTAACACGTTTTCCTCTCAATTTTGTCTTCTATGCGTAATTAGACTTAGGAGGAGGTGTGCATGTAAGAACCGTTTTCCGTGAGGATATTGCTTATATTGGAAAAATGATGAGTGTTCATAGGAAAGGGATGCGAGTAAAAAATAATCACGTCGTGAAAGCTGACGTTTAAAAGAGCCCGAGAAAAATTATGGCAATAAAAAGAATAATATGCCAAAATGGGCCAATTAGTTTAGTTTAATAGGTTCATTCAAAATAAATATGATTATATATGGGGGAGTTTGGATGGATATATAAATGGGTTTGTACCACGAATCCTAATATTGAAAATCGTGTCATAACGCTTTTGTTTATAGAATCATCAAAATTCTGAATTTGTGTGCATGTTGTTTGTTTATTTCATTTAGCTTAATTTATTAATTGTCACATATGGCTAAAGCTAAGTTTGATGACATTTAGCTATCATTTAGAGCTTCTTGATCGTTTTGATGTGTTCATATTGTGATTCATTTATTGTAGTTCATGCACACTCATTCCATATCCATGTTTAAGCACATTGATACTATGTTAGCCTGAAACTCACACTGTTTTTACTTATTTTATTTTTCTATTTTAAGTATGTTTTGCTAGTGTTACGTATTTCCAGTACCTGTTTTGAGCTGATTGCAATCTTTAGAGCTGGAATACATAATTTGTTGAAGTCGTTCAAATGACTTTTAGGTGTCGTTCGAATGACATACCCAGGTCGTTCGAAGTTTGTTTCTCGCGACATGAGTTTCAAGGCATTAATTTATCAGATATGGTCATTAGAAGGGTCGTTTGTAGGGTTGTTAGATAGGTGCTTCAAACGACAACCTACTGTTTTATGTCCTGTTTTACCTCGTTCTTCATTCTGGTTTGATACTTCTGGGTTCATTTGGACTGTTTACATGCAGTTGATAGTATTTATTCATGCTTTGATTCATATACTGTATTGATTCGTTAAGTCACATCTTTACTTAGTGATGTTTCATTCTATGTGATTGTTGGTTAGCTAAGAGTTGGTATCTTCTCATTATTATTAGTCGACGTTTCATAGATATGCTTAATTAATTATTTCATTCTAGATATATGATTATTTGTTTATCTTTTTCACTTATTGTCTATTTGAGACAAAATGGGGGAGAGATGTATGTGATGTAGGGGGGGTAGTTTGTTTGATGAGCACGTATTGTTGCATTGCAAATTGATATCATGTTTTTTATCATATGGTTATATTTTATTGGTATCATTGTGTATTGCACAAATTGGTATCATGATTACATATTGGTATCATGTTTTGCTCACATGTTTAACAAATGATTTTTTTTACATATTAATATTTTTTATATCATTTGTTCCTTCATACTTCACTGGGTATTTATCTATTTCATGTGCATAGGTATTCTTCAGCGATTAGAGATTTATAGACTACATCACATTCAGACAGCTCATGCTTATCGAACCTGCATATACTAGTCCTTGTCCTACATTTGTGATTTTGGGTTTTATGGGATGGGATTTAGGTGTCATACAACTTGACGCCCCGGCTTAGGCATTTCACTGTTTGGGTTTTGTCCTAGAATAGTCAAAGGAGGAGATTTGTAAGGATAAAATTTTCAATTGAGTCTAATTATATGTAATTGATTTATTCCCAGAACAAAACTTGTTTGAGTCATTAATAGATTTTTATGTATCGCTATTCCCACATAATCTATGACATGCTGTTTAGAAAACGTTGCGGCCAAGCTTCAAAGATATATCATGCCGTGTTTTATTGGTGCACGCTTCACGTCTTTATATCACATTACATTCTGAGATACTCTCAAGTATGAACGCATTATGTTTATGGAACTCGAAAAATGTTTTAAGGATGATATTTTGTTTATAAATGATTTTAAAATGTTTAAAAGGTTTTTAAAAGGTTTTAACTTCGTCTATTCTGATATAAGTATGGTTTAGAGTCGTATGAAACACTGATTTTGTTTTAAGTGGTTCAAACAACATGTGATGTCGCTCGAACAACATCTCACAGTCGTTAGAAAGACTTGTTGATCCCCTTAAAACGACTTGCCGACTTAAGTTTTCTTATTTAAGGCAGCTTTCTCTCATAATTTTGTGTGGGTGTAGAACCAAGATACATTTTAGAACAAGGACGTTTTTTTGCACAAAGTTTTTTAAGGTTTTCAAAGATTAAAACCATCATTGGAGTTTCAAAGATCTGAGCTTTCATATACAATTGCTATAGAGATCTTGTTTGCACCTATAGAAGGGTTTGAAGGTAATCCTGAAATTAGGGATAATTCCCTAATTGGCAATAGTGTTTGAGATTAAGCAACCGAGGCAGCTCAAGCGTGGCAACTCAGCGAGGCAGCTTGGCATGGCAACTCATACTTTAGCTTGTTGTATTAGTCATATTGTATTTTTGTTTATGTCGATTGCAAGCTATAACGGTTACAATATTGTAACGAGATTAATAATGAGTTTGTGTGAGGTCAAACGGTACTCGCGAGAGACCAGGCTTAGCAGGGTCTGGGAGAGATTTCATGCTTTATCGAATGACCTCACCGTGGGAACTTTAGATGGACCTGGTTTGGAGGATTGAGAAGTGAGGCACCGTTGGGGCTTGTCCTGAACATCTTAGATACACCTGGTAAAAACATCGAAGGACCCTGGCCGTGGAACCTTAGGCGGAGTAGCTTGGAGTTCCATCGAGCGTTGAGTTGAGAACCAAACATCCCTCTACTTAATGTCACATCTACTGTAGGTGATCTCACTAGCGAGCTAAATAATGTCAGACTTGCACTTGAGTAAACCACCGTGGTATTTGGGGTTGTCAGGAAGTTGGTGAGCCACCTGCTGACAACAACCCCCTGACACACAGTGGTTAGGCAAAAGGCATGTCTTGGCATTTAATGTTTATGACGTGGAGATAACTAGTGCATCAGGCATTTAATGTTGTGACATAAAGTATGAGGGATGTCTTTCACAATCTTTAATGACTGAGTTGCCTCGGGGGTGGTGTGGGGGGGCTATTTAAGGTCCCCAACCACCTTTGAGGAGAGAGAGGATCTTTGGAGAGTTCAGAAGTTATTGCGAGAGAGAATACACATCAGAGAGAGAGTTATTTCAAACCAGAGAGTTTACTCACTCACCATTGTTATTTATTACGAAGCTTTTAATACTTGACAGAGATTCTTGAGGGTGTTTGGTGTGTTTCTACCTGCCTAACAAAGTGTATCTAGGGTGCTTACTTCTCTCTCCCTCTAGCTAAGTTACTTCTAAAGTTCATTACTATTTCCTGAGTTAGACACGAGAGCGTTGTGAGTTTAAACTGAGTCTATCTTCATTGGGTTTGTGTTTGCGTGTTTAATCATTAATCCAAAGCTTTGGCTAATTAGCTTATCATTACCATACTCGAATAGGTGTTACGCCTCCATTTATAATCTAAAGTACCCTCTTACATTTGGCGACTTTGCTGGAGAAGCATTCTTCTAAGTAAGGAGTATGGCGCAAGATAATGCTACTCGAAGGCTCAACTTTGATGACATCCAGCATAATGAAGAACAGGCTGTGAGGGAACTGGAGGCTCTAAGGGATGGGATTCCTCGAATAGAGTTACCTCTGGTTCAGGCAACGACAAACATGCCAGGGGTGACACAGGCGTCCACGAGTGTGGGGTTGGGACCCACTCAGGTGGCGCTCCTCATGAGTAAGTTTTATGAGTTTTTGCAAACTCCAGTAGCTTCAACTATGCTGGGGGGATTGGAGGCTAATGCCTTCGTAACACCAGGGGTAGCTCCAACGGCCCCACCAGGTGCAGGTGTGGCGAGAACGGTTCCAACATGCATGCCCTCTGTTGTGAATTCAGCAGTGGGAACCTCAGGAGTTTCAACGGCCCTTGCTGCGACGTTTGTGCCAGTTGCAACGGGCGCCCAGCCCATGATGCCACTGGCTATTGCCCCAATAGCATCACCCATGGAGGAAATGAGAAAGGAGATGCTAAAGTTCATACAGGCTTCCTCGCAATCTACTGGCGAGGGGGCTTCAGTTTTTGATGACTTTCGAACACCATACCCCCAGGAATACAACGACGAGCCCTATCCGAAGGACTATATTCCTCCTATTTTTGAAAAATACACGGGAAAAGGTGGGAACCCGAAAGAGCATATTAAGCGCTTTGTTGAACATTTGGGGGCACATTGTAATAATAAAAGGCTTAGGTTGAGAGAGTTTTCTAAATCCTTAACTGATAAGGCATATACCTGGTATTCTCATTTGGCTCCCAACAGCGTTTCTACATGGGAGGAGATGCGCGTGTTGTTTGTCCAGAAGTTCTTTCTGGCAGAAAATGAGTTTACTTTGACCCAACTGGGTAGGGAGAAGCAATGACCTGGGGAAGAAGTGGTGGCCCATGTTCGAAGATTCAGAGAAAGATCCCTCGACGTGAGGGAGGAGGCCAAAGAATCCAAGTTACTGCAGATCTGCGCTAAGGGGCTGCTTCCTGAGTACATCTGCCATCTTATTAATGAGATGCGCGAGGGGACTTTTGCAGCATTCTTAAAAGCAGCGAGAAATATCTCTTTGGTGGTACGACCCAATTCGGTGGCGGTGCCCATGATGTTTAGACCGTCGATGCAACCTGTAGGGGGGAGGTATCAGCCCCCACGGGTAAGGTACACTAAGGGGGAGATAGGGGCAAAGCACCGAAGAAGGACAATAAGAGGAAGTTTGGAAGAGACAGAGAAGACCCACCACCATTGCCCAGTTCAGTAGAAGAAGCTGTCAGCTGTTACAATGCGATGGTCCAAGGGGGAACGGTCTATGAGCCAAAGGGCGTTCCCGCTGGGGAGCCCAATGCGGCAACGAAGGCGGATCCAAAGTATTACCAGGTCCATCGGAGGATCCAGCACCCAACAGAAAGTTACTTCTCACTGACAAGAATTATTGACAAGTACATAAAGGCAGGGACGCTGCAAATCCCTCCACAGAACATCAATAACAACCCGCTACCAGCATATGGGGCCAATCTCGTGATGGCCTACGATGAAGAGGCGGAGAGAGGAGAAAGAGAAGTGTATGAAGCAGCTTTGGAGACCTGCACCAAGGGAATGGCTAACGTAGTTTTGGCCTACGATGAAGCAAGCGCCAAAGACATGGAGGACGTGTACAGTGTTGAAGGTGAGGAAGTAGATCCGAGCCTAGAGTACTATACAGTCTCAAAATCCCCAAAGCTCACATGGTTCTTCGAAAAGGTAGGGATACCGAAAGAAAGCAGGTTGGAAATAACTCGGGATATTGCGAGGAAAGATGCAGTCCCTTCATTGAAGTGGAAGGGACCCATGGCCAGGTTGGTAAGGAGGTACCTGTCAGAGGTAACCTTCAGCGATGTCGATAGTGCTGTGAGATTTCCTCATAACAGGCCATTGTACATGACTGCCAGTGTCAACGGAGTTAGTTTTGTGAGGACTCTCATGGATGGGGGAGCTTCCACTAATATCATGCCAATTAACTCCATTCATGCAGCCAATATTCCGGAAGAAAGGTTGGTCCCCATGCCTTTGGTAATTTGGGGGTATGATAACCAATCTTCTAAATCCATTGGGTATGTTAACGTGGGGATTGTGATGGGGAATTTGAGTTCCCATATAAAGTTCCACGTAATAGAGAGTGCAATTTCCTATCATCTGCTGATAGGAAGGGTGTAGATGCACAACCAAGGGTTAGTTCCTTCTACGTACCACCAGTGTGCTAAGGCGAATATCAAGGGGACGGAGGTAACCATCAGGGCTACAAAGAGGCCCTTCACTATTGAGGAAGCTCACTTGGTGGACGCAACATTTTATACTGAGTTGGAAGAAGATGTCCGGGTCCTAACGAGGAGGATGGAGTGAGTATGGGTTCCCTCAATTAGAGAAAGGATGGGGCTCGTGAATGAGCAAAGTAAAGAGGTTGCAAGTAGTATGAAGGTAATAGCCGAAGAGGCTCACCAGGTAGTCCCTCGACCCCAAAGCATCTCGAAGCAGCTTAGAGACAGGATGAGGCCCAGAGTGGATCCGATAGAGCATGAGGTCCAACGATAAAGTGTGTTGAGCCGGTTCTTAGAAAAAAGGGTGGCCGAGGCTTCTAGGGAGAAGAAGAGGAAGGCAGTCACCGCTACCAGAAGACAATGCAAAAAAGTCATTACTGAATAGGGAAAGGTGGTGTATCGATTATAAAGGTGTGAGCGGGCAGCCGAGGAAGCTGATGATGAGGTTGACCCGATATACGAGTGCTTTTTGGTAGATCAATTAGGACAATGTATGGTGATAGACAATTCCAACATACAGGAATTTATGGAGGAAGTCGTCGAGGAATCAAATTACATGGCGGATCAACCAAAGCCCCAGGTACAAAAGTTAGAGCAGTTGAACCTGGCAAAAGAAGGAGAAGATCCAAGGCCCGTCTTCATCTCGAAGGATCTCGGTAAGGAGAAACGAGAGGCTTTGGTCGAGATGATTCAGGAATTTATAGATGTTTTTGCATGGAAATACACGGAGATGGAGGGGTTAGATGAGGAAGTAAGCTGTCACAAGTTGAACGTGATGCCGTCAGCCATTCCAGTAAAATGGGCAACGAGAACGTACAAGCCTGAGCTGGATTGAAGATCAAGGAAGAGGTTCAATGCCTGCTAGCGGTAGGGTTTATCAAACCGATACAACACCCGATCTGGCTGTCCAGCATTATCCCAGTAGGAAAGAAAGATAAAAATCAAATAAGGATCTGTGTGGACTTTACAGATTTAAACAGAGCTTGCCCCAAAGATGAGTTCCCTCTACCCTCCATTGATGGCCTGATAGATGCAGCGGCGGGTCATGAGATGTATAGCTTCATGGATGGGTATGTAGGGTATAACCAGATCAAGATGGACCCCTCAAATGCAGAAAAAACAGCATTCAGAACCCCGTTGGGTAACTTCATATACAGGGTGATGTCGTTTGGGCTCAAGAATGCTGGAGCGACCTACCAGAGAATAATGATGGCCATTTTCCACGACTTATTTCACAAGTTTATGGAATTCTATGTGGATGACTTGGTCATCGAGTCGAGGAAGGAGGAGTCTTATCTGAACGATTTGAGGAAGGTGTTTTCCCGTTGCACGAAGTTTAAGTTGAAAATGAATCCGCTGAAATGCGTCTTTGGTGTGACAAGTGGGAAATTCCTAGGCTTTGTGGTTGATCGACAAGGGGTACAGATGGACCAGGACAAACAACGAGCAATCTTAGAAATGCCGTGTTCGAGAACGGCGAAGGAGCTGAAGAGTTTCCTTGGTAAAGTCTCCTGCCTTAGGAGATTCGTGCCTGGGTTAGCCGAGATAACACACCCACTAATGCATCTGCTGCAAAAGAACATGAAGTTCAAATGGGAGGCAATTCACCAAGAGTCTTTTGACGGACTGAAGAAGCTGCTCATCTCACCACAGACCATAGTTCCACCAAGGGCAGGAATACCGTTGCAATTGTACCTCACATCCACCACAAGGTCCGTGGGATCTTTGCTGGCACAAGAGATCGATGGGCAAGAACAACCAGTTTACTACCTCAGCAGGATCATCCATGGGCCAGAAGTCAGATATAGTAGCTTAGAAAGGCATTGTTTGGCCTTAGTGTTTGTAGCATAAAAACTCAGACATTATATGTTGTCTTTTATGATTCATATTATAACTAGATGTGAACCCGTTAAGTATTTGCTTGCAAGAACTATATTGATTGGCAGGGAAGCTAGATGGTTCCTTATCCTCTCCGAATATAACTTGAAGTTCGTAGTCCCTCGCACAATTAAAAGCCAGGCGTACGCTGATCTATTGGTCGTCTTCCCTTCGGGAACCTTTGAGCCACCCAAGGAAGACATTCTAGGAAATGATTTGCAGGCCAATCATCTAGACGCAACGGAGGAGGAATGGACAATGCAGTTCAATGGGTCATTGGCAGAAAAGAAGGGAGGAGCAGGGGTCATTCTTTCGAAAGGAATGGGGGAGATTTGCCTTTCCTATAAGTTAGATTTCCCTTGCTCTAACAACGAGGCAGAATATGAAGCATTGGTGTTGGGATTCCTAGAGGCTCTTCGAAGAGGAATCTGTTCACTCTACATCAAAGGGGATTCAAACTTAGTGGTTCAGTAAGTGAACGGAGAATACGCGTTAAAACACACGAGCCTGACACCATACAGAATGATCATTCAAAGGCTCCTTGGCCAGTTCCATCAGACAAAGATAAAGAGGCAGCTTAGAATGATGAACCGTCACCCAGACGCCTATGCCACCATTGCCCAAAAGATGATCATGAGGAGAGATACAACTACCGTCGTGATTCAACGAAGAACAACTCCTTCGATGGTACAGTCAATTTTACCAATGGAGGAGGACGCGGATTGGAGGGGAGAGATTAAGAGGCAACTGGAGACTGGTGAAGGAACTATGGAGCTCAAAGAATTAGCCTAATACTTTACAAATCAGGGAAACCTTTACTTCAAAAAATGCAGGAGGATGGCTGTCGAGATGTATCGGTCTAGAAGAGGCAGTGCAAAGATTGAAAAAAACGCACGAAGAGCACTGCGAAAAGACTGAGATTCCTCTTTATAGAAGAATTCAAAGGGAGGGATATTTCTGGCCTAATATGAAGAAGGATGCGGTCGAGTTACAACAGAAGTGTAACAAATGCCAATTGTTTTTTAAGGCAGCAGAATGTCATTTCGTGGAGACTCAACCTGACTGGAGACAACCATATATTGACTTCATTAAAGATGGAGTTGTCCCAACGGGGAATATTGATGCAATGGGACTCCGACGAAGGGCCCCGAGATTCTATGTTCAGGAAGGGCAGCTTTATCGAAGGGGATACTTCAACAAGTCGCTGCGTTGCATCACGAAGGAAGAAACGACTGAGGTTCTCAAACAGGTGCACGATCCAACTCATATAGGAGAGGCCAAGTTATATGACCAATTGATGACTTTGGGGTACTATTGGTCAACGATGGAGAAAGATTCTGCTGGATTCGTTCGAAGGTGTAAGGCTTGCCAGCTTCATGGAAATATGATCCATGCCCCGTCATTGGACTTACACTCCCTAGCAACGCCTTATCCTTTTCACACTTGGGCGTTCGACCTGGTAGGGGCAATGCACCCTTCTTCGAGGGGGAAGATATAGATCTTGGTAGCAACGGAGTGTTTCACAAAGTGGGCCGAAGCGATACCATTAAGAAGGGCAACAACAGGAGTAGTGAGCAACTTCATCAGAAAATACATTATTTGCCATTTTGGGATCCCAAAGGTCATCCTTTCGGACAACGGAACCCCTTTCGTCAATTCAGAGGTAACGATGCTCACAGACAAATACTCCATTATCCACCACACTTCGACGGTGGCATACCCAAAGGGGAACGGTCAAACCGAAGGGACTAACAAGACTTTGGTCAATATTTTGGCTAAAATAATTGAGGATTTCCCGAGATCGTGGGATGACAAGATATCAGCCATTTTATGGGCCTATCGGATGACTAAGAGGAAGCCTACAGGGTATACACCGTTCTCGCTTGTTTACCGGGCTGAGACAATTCTCCCGGTAGAGTTAAAAGTTCCCTCGGCTCGATATGCTTTGTGAAGCAGAATGCTCCCTCAAAATAGACACGTGCAGTTGGAAGCGTTGGACGAACACAGGGATAATGCGATGCAACGCTTTCAAATGTATACGAGGAAGCTCTCCAGGGCATATGATAGCTTGGTGAGACCAAGAAAATTCGTGGAGGGAGATCTCGTATTAAAGGCAACAGTTAAACATAGGGGGCTTCCTCTACCTAAGTTTACAGCGAATTGGGAGGGACCTTTCATCGTAAAGGAGGCTCATGACTCAGGTTATTGCTTAATTTCTAAGATAGAAGAAGACAGGACATTTAAGATTAACAACAAATGGTTGAAGGTATATCACGTGTAAGCAATTACGTTTGGGGCCACCGATGTATTTACCTGTTATAAATATACGAGTTCATTTTTTATTTTATGCACGTTCTCTTTATTTTAATTCAAGTAGAGATCAAAGAACTATAGAACATATTTCACAATTTATGTAAACAGTTGTAACACAAAGAAATAGCATGGGAATAAGTCTCTTCTTTCCATTCATATACTTTGGGGCATTACAAAATTGGGAGCTATCGCCCAATAATTACATGAGAAAAAAAAGAAAAAATATATATACGAAAAACTCATTGACCCAGGAGGAACCACAAGTCTAGGGAGGAGAAAAAATCTCCAGGAAGGCCCGAAGAAGCTTCTAAGCATGACCTTTGGGAATTAACGGAAACTTCCAACCTAGTCTGTGCTTGCGTACGCTCGATAAGAAGTTTTTTCTCATTTTAGCTTCGCCAAACGCAGAGCTTCTTTAGGTCACCCACCTTCTTGTCAATGACTCCGAGGAGAGGTACTAGCTCGACCAGCTTGGCTTCCTCGGCCCACTGATCCTGATGTTTTTGTAAGAGCTCCCGTTGCCTGTCCAACCGCTGGCTCTTCAAAGTCTTCAAGTGTGCGATGAGCAAGTCAAAATGGAACCCGTCACGACCCAACTCCCTCAAATAGCCCAAGAACTGATTGAGGAGGGACCTGATCACATTCGCAGTTGGAGTGTCGATGATATCAGCAACAACGGTGGCCATGCCTTGGAGCCTATGGCTCATAACTGGGATGTTTTAACGCAGGCAGTCCACCGTGAAGGTCTCAGGATGATAGCTCACAAGTTATTCGATGACCAAACGATGGTCGACAGGTATTTGGGGAGAACGTTGGAGTACCATCAGGCAGAAGGCAGGAGGAGCCAAGTCAGGCAGAGGAAGCTCGCACCCAGATTCGTTATTCGCGGCAGCACCTGTCGTGGAACCTTGATCATTATGACTCGATTCTTTGGAGGAGACAGGTTCACGGTGTGGCGAGGCAATGGGCGAAGAAACTGGTGGAGAATCCTCCCGAGTAACCTGAAAACAGATAGGCGAAATAATGAGTTTGTGGAAAAATCTTAACAAGTGTTTGCGTTGTTAAGTCACCGTTATAGGTGAAGTTTATTAAAAATATTAACAAGTGTTTTCGTTATTAAGTCACCGTTATAGGTGGAGTTTATTAAAAATCTTAGCAAGTGCTTTCGTTGTTAAGTCGCCGTTATAGGTGGAGTTTGTGGAAAATTCTTAACAAGTGTTTTCGTTGTTAAGTCACCAATAGGTGGAGTTTATGGAAAAAACTTAACAAATGTTTTCATCGATTAAGTCATCCATAAAGGTGGATTTTGAGAAGTTGAGAAATACAGAGAAATTAGAGAAGCACCTCAGCAGCAGCAGGAGCGAGAGGGGTAATCACCACGGGGGCCATAATGCCAGAAATTATGGGAGGCGGGCTCATTACCTCAGCAGCCTCAACGGAGCCCTTGGGTGTAGAAGCCTCGAAGGAGGGAACACCTCCCTTGCCAGCATAGGGCACTATGGCCAACACGAGCACATCGTCAGAAGGAGATGTTGGACCTTCGAGAGATGCCCCAACTAGAGCAGCTACTCCAACCTGGGCCTGCGAGGGGATAAGGCCGCTCAACGCGAAAGGCGGAGAAAGGCTTGGAGAGAGATACAAATGTAAAAAAAAAACAAATTTTAGACAAAAGGAGTAATCGTAAGGGGATAAGATACATAAATGCACTTAGCTTACCCTCGTTATGGCACTAAAGAGAGGGACTGCACTAATGGGTCTTGACAGTACCGGAGGAAGGAGAATGTTGGCTATCAGCGACGCCACTTCCACCTAAAACAGCCCAACATGTTACAATTAGGAAATAAACCGATGGGATAAATAACAATTACAAACCTCGAAAGGACACTTACCTGTAGGACACTCTCTTCGACCACAACCAGGGGCAGAGAGACCTCCCGCTCCGAGGGTGACTCAGAGGAAACTAGAACAGTTGCCTCGGGCTGTCGAGACATCTCGACGACTCCCCTGGCAGTATTCCTGGACCGATGGGAGGAGGAACGGCGCGAATAGGTGAAGCTTATTAAAGGAGAATGGGGAAGGGAGGCAGTGACTGGAGGAGTACCGCAACATCCCACCACGAAAAGACTCACTGGGGGACTGGGGGGGCTGGGAGGACTGACCCTCACTTCAACTCCCTGCACCAAAGATATTAGGCAATAAGGACGCTGTGTCAAGAAAAGAAGAACGAGAAAATAAAGAATTCACATATACCTCAGATCCGGAGGGAGAACGAGAGGATATAACCACTAGTGAGGACGGCGAAGAAGCAAGGGCAGAAGGAGCTGGTGATGAAGGTCGCTCAGATGCTTATTTCTTTTGGGGCTTAGTACCCAGCATCTTCCTTCTTGATCCATGGCACCACCACTTTCAGGCACCTTCGACCTCCTTCTTCTTTTTGCTAAGGGCTCATGGGGATCTAACATGATTTTAGGGAATGCACCCGAAGGAGGAACGACAGCTGCGTGTCGTTCGAACTCAGCATTTATTTGTGCAACTTCGGCCTCTACCCGCCTCCTCAGCTAGTTTCGGAGACATATGAGGAGGAACGGAAGAAATTGGGAATGCCTTTAGTGGAGTTTTCGTTTGACCTTTGACCTTGGCCTTCGTAGACTTAGACTTCCTGGCCCTCTTGGCAGGTGGCTCAGAAGGCCCTTCTCCCGTGGCAACTTCGGCCGTGGGGACAGATGGTTTGGGGGTCGCTGCGGCCTTGGGTTTTGGGGTGGCAGTTGGGATCATTGGGCAATGAGGGGGTGGTTCATCAAAAGACTCCTTAATAGTTCTGCTTAATGGAAACTCAACCCCAAGCACGGAGTTCCCCTTTACACCCAACTCAGAAGAAGAAAAGGAAATGACTGGGGGATAGTGAGGGAGGGACTGGATGTACTCATGAATCATGGCCAACTGCTCCAGATGGAACTTCGTGGCAAAGGATGTGGATACGTCTCCCTTCCTAGTAGCACTCGGAAGGGTGACATGCCTATCAATGGTGGATGTCACACCAAGCACTACAGCGGCAGTATAGAAAGTGCATGCCTCAACAAAGGTGGCCTTAGAATGGTTGTCCTGAAACACAGGTCGAGGAGCCCCTGGTCGAACCCGAATTTCCTGCTGCATCTATCAGGGTTGTAAGGCTCAGAACTATAACCCCATTTAGTATAAGAGGGGAGGAACCCCGGGGTAAAAAGAAGCACTACGGCTTGTACGGATCTTCTACAACCGGGTTAAATCTGATCGTTGTGGCTGCAGCAGGAAAGAAGTCCCAACTATGGGCAAAAGTGGACTCGCTCTATGGCCTCATTACGAAGGAGCCTAGGTGGTCAAAGACCCTCATTATTTCCTTTCGGCTTTGCTTCTTGTGGAAACACATGAGGCATGGGGGCTTAATACCTTCACTCACAGGCAGGGACACTGACTTCGCAGCGATAGCAAGAAAGCGGGTATAGAGGAAGCCAGTCAATATGATGGTGTTGGCAAAATTCACCAAGTTGTAACGCCCCAGTGATCGCTCCATGTCAATATGGGTTCGATCCAACCAGGTGTAGAGTGACCCCAAGGCAATGGCGGCCAGAGGTAGGTTGAATCCTCTGGCGAAACGAACGGAAATATTTATCAAGTCCCTCCTGGGCTGATCGTTGGGCTTTCCAGTAAGAAAGAAGCGTGAAAGTAGTACGAGTATGTAGACCGGTAGTTCCAGGGAGGTACCTCTACCATGGCCCGTTACATCACTAGTATCCTTCGACGTCGGAGCTTCGAAAAAATAATATATAAGGGGGCAAATATGGCTTTGTTTGAGGGACCGGTGCAACTGCGACAGATCTGATCCAGTTAAACCCGATCAGCAGCCTCTTTGGCGTCCAGAGGCTCGTCGTGATAGGTGAACTCGCCCATGGGCTCAAACCCAAGGAGTTCACAGACATCCTCCAACGTAACAGTAAACTCCCCCCACACAGCGAAGAAGGTGTGGGTTGTGATGTTCCATCGGGAGACTAGCACTTGGAGTGCCACGTTGTGCTTCGAGAGAGTGAACTCGCCAAACTAGTAGGTTCGATACAGCCCAACCTTCGCAAGAGCAGCAGCGTGGGAGCTCTGCATATGTGTGTGCCACGCAGTAAAATGGGCTGGTGACCCCCAGGTGCTTCGAAATCGATATGGGAATAAGGAAATTCACCACGGTCTAGACGGAAGCGCAGAGTCCCCTCAGGGGGAAGATAGCCCCACTTCGACGAATCCACTTCTTCATCACCCAACAGCAATGGATCGAACTTGGATGAGAAATGGCAGGTCTTGCACGCCTAAGAAAATTTATCATCCTCTTCTTCAAAGATGGGTGCTCGGCGATAGAATCGTAGTTGCTCTTGACGAGCAGCGACCAAGGCAGCGCCACTAAGGGCGGTGGCATCGCCAGCAGCGGCGGAAGGGGAACCAGGCTGGCTAGCGATAGCAACCTTGGAAATACTTGAAGAAGCTATGAGAAAGTGATAATAAGTGGTGCAGTCGGGCAAAGAGGGCTAAGAACAAGAAGAGAGGAGCACAACCGCAGGTGGTGGTGCAAAAGATGAGAGAAGGAGGAGACTGAGCAAAGAAGAGGGCAATAATGGAGGTCATACAGAGTTTCTCTCTCTAAAGGAAGCGGGGAGTTTGAAGAAGATAAAGAAATAAAAGGGTTTTAAAATAAAAGAGACGTTTGAAGGGTTTCAAACTCGACGGTTGGAGTTTCCCACCATCGCACGTGCAAGGGGCCGCCTATAATCATTTCAAATGAGCACGTGGCACATCGGGAAGGGCCTCGACAGTTGAAAAGACAGGGCCACGTCATTTAATGAAGTGACGCTTGGGAAAAGAAGGGGGTTGCCTTCTCGAGTAAGTTTGAGTTTTGGCGCCAGAATTTTTATCAGACATATCCAATTCTCCCAACAAAGGCATTCCCCCAATGGTTAAAAAAAGAAGCTACGATGTCCCCTCGCCACGTGTCCAAACGTTTGAATTATAGCGAAGCCTCACAGGGGAGAATTTCACTTACCAAGAGTCCAAACGAGTATTTAAGAAGGTTAGTAGGCCTTTCGGGAGAATTTCAAATAGTAAAGCTAGAACGATTGAGGCTCAATATGAGGAAAAATTGGTGATGTCCCTTCGCCCAAACCCCAATAAGTCATGGCTCTTCGGCTCAGGTACATCGGGAAGAATTTTACTTTTTTTAGGAGATTATAACGCCACAGTTCTAACGAACAGAGGGGGCCATAATTTTACGCAGAGACGGTTCATCGGATTTAGAAGTTTCGTGCAGACATTTCTTATTCCAATAAATCTCTCCACGAGGGGCAAATGTAAAAGGGGCTTAAAGGTAATCCTGAAATTAGGGATAATTCCCTAATTGGCAATAGTGTTCGAGATTAAGCAACCGAGGCAGCTCAAGCGTGGCAACTCAGCGAGGCATCTTGGCATGGCAATTCATACTTTAGCTTGTTGTATTAGTCATATTGTATTTTTGTTTATGTCGATTGCAAGCTATAACGGTTACAATGTTGTAACGAGATTAATAACGAGTTTGTGTGAGGTCAAACGGTACTCGCGAGAGTCCAGGCTTGGCAGGGCATGGGAGAGCTTTCATGTTCTATCGAATGACCTCACCGTGGGAACTTTAGAGGGACCTGGTTTGGGGAATTGAGAAGTGAGGCACCGTTGGGGCTTGTCCTGACCATCTTAGATACACCTGGTAAAAACATCGAAGAACCTTGGCCGTGGAACCTCAGGCGGAGTAGCTTGGAGTTCCATCGGGCATTGAGTTGAGAACCAAATAGCCCTCTACTTAATGTCACGTCTACTGTAGTTGATGTCACTAGCGAGCTAAACAATGTCATACTTGCACTTGAGTAAACCACCGTGGTATTTGGGGTTGTTAGGCAGTTGGTGAGCCACCTTCCTGACAACAGCCCCCTGACACACAGTGGTTAGGCAAAAGGCATGTCTTGGCATTTAATGTTTATGCCGTGGAGACAACTAGTGCATCAGGCATTTAATGTTGTGACATAAAGTATGAGGGATGTCTTTCACAATCTTTAATGACTGAGTTGCCTCGGGGGTGGTGGGGGGGGGGCTATTTAAGGTCCCCAACCACCTTTGAGGAGATAGAGGATCTTTAGAGAGTTCAGAAGTTATTGCGAGAGAGAATACACATCAGAGAGAGAGTTATTGCAAACCAGAGAGTTTACTCACTCACCATTGTTATTTATTATGAAGCTTTTAATACTTGATAGAGATTCTTGAGGTTGTTTGGTGTGTTTCTACCTGCCTACCAAGGTGTATCTAGGGTGCTTACTTCTCTCTCCCTCTAGCTAAGTTACTTCTAAAGTTCATTACTATTTCCTGAGTTAGACACGAGAGCTTTGTGAGTTTAAACTGAGTCTATCTTCATTGGGTTTGTGTTTGCATGTTCTATCATTAATCCAAAGGCTTGGCCAATTAGCTTATCATTACCATACTCGAATAGGGGTTACACCTCCATCTATAATCTAAAGTATCCTCTTACAGCACCATCTGGGGTTTGTTCTTCTCGTCGAACATTTTTTAATGGAGTTTTGCGGTGAAGAGACGGAGGATTCCGTGTTTCGAATAGTAGACGGTTGTCAAGCTTCATCGGTGGACACCGACTCATAGACGCGTGTACTGTGAATGAGTACGTGGAAGGATTTTTATATGGGCATTGTGAAGGAGTGGCTGAAGAGAATAATAGCTTCAATGCTTGTGGGGATCGAGTCGTTGTGTAAGTTTGTTTGTCTTCCTATGTAAAACTGTATCATAATGATTGTCTAGCTTGGGTCGTCCGAGGTTTTTTCCCTTAGTGGTTTCCTCGTATATCCTGGGTTGTGAACTTTACTTTATGTTACTTGCTTTAATCACTTAGATGCATGTTTATGATTAAACAAGATAAAATTGGACTTAATTGAAATTGATTCACAAACTTGGTGCGTATAAAATTTGAAAAAAGGTTTTTGAAAGAAAAATTGTTTTGTCACCTAAAAGCACATTTGAGAAAAAAAGGGCCTACAGTGCCCTAACTTTTTAGAGGACATTGAGAGTGCCAAAAATAGATTATCTATTAGCTTATATATTCTCTTAAAATCTGAGAAAAAATGGGTAGATGTAATAGAAAAGCTCTTTTACCATCCCGACATAATCTTCTCCCACCTTTACCAGGTTTTATAAATTTATTCAAAATTTTTAATAGTATTGTCCAACATAATTCAACAAGCACTTCTATAATCAAACCACACACTCTATAATTAGGAACAACATAAATTCATCCAAAACGAAATTCATCAATAACATGAATTAATTAACTTTTTTACTAAATGTGTTAGAGTCAACACACCACTAACCAAAATACATTTTTATCTAACTTTCCCTCAAAACATAAACTTCTCAATTCTTCTTTCTTTTTCATAGTATTCTTCCGGAATCCACCGCTCGATTGTCTTCACTTTCCTTTTTCTATTTTCCATTCTCAAGTTGGTGACCCAATCTGCTTGCCACTGAAAGGATTTTATATGCTTAAATATCCCCTTCAAGAATGGTTGTAACATGGACCATGTGCCCCTCTCAGATGTTTCGTTCCAGCAACTTAATCGCCATTCGAATATCATTAGACTATAAGAGTATGTTAACTTAATAACTATCAGAATTAAGAATGTCAAAATTAATTAATTTGATAGAATACAAAAAATTACAAGTGATGTTTTTTTTCCTCCGAATTGGTGATTAACAAGGTTTTGGATGACAATATGAGAATATTTCAATAACCATGACATATAATCTTGAGTCGAGTCCCAATGGCCTAATACTAGTATTTAATGGGACTTCATTTAAAATAAATGATCTTGTTGATTCACTTGCACAGTCGAACATAACCGTATACCAGGTGTTGATGTAAAAAATTAGACTATCTCTAATTATTAAATCACAGATAAAAATAAATAAGACAAAGGAATTTTTAAAGTGGTTCAGCCTTAAAAGAATGGCCTACGTCCACTGTTTTGTTATTGCTGAGTGTTTAGGAATTCTCGAAGTATGATTATCCTCAAGAAATTCCGGTCCCCTTACAATGAGGATGATACAATGTATTTATAGCCCTCAGGCTGTACATGTGAAAGGGTAATACATAGCTGTCCCTTAGGCGTATACATCTGTATGATAATAATAAGCATTTAATGAGCATTCAATTTGTTGGTTATCCTGCTATTAATGCTCTGTTCGAGGTGCAGCTCGGACCGCCTAAGTTGCTCGGACCGCCTAAGTAGCTCGGTACTCATAAGTTGCTCGGTGTAGTAAAGTTACTCGGAGAGCTCTTACTGGTCGGAGCGTCTGAGTTGATCGGGGAGGCAGAGTTCCTCGATGCCAAAGTGATTGTAAAAATGCTTGTAGGTGCCACGTAGACTGACACGTGTCTTCTTATGATTAATCCACGTCAGCAGGTTAAATTTGGTATCAACAAAAGCCCCCAATGTTTCACAGTTCGAGATTTGAGGAGTGTGGAACATTCTTTCTCGAAATATGGTGGTTTTAAATGGTTATCCTGAAATTTAGGAGTATTTTCTTTTGTATTTATTTCTCTTTCCAAATTTGTAGAATCAGACTTTTTTGAATTTTTATAACCGCTTCAGTTCCCGCGCCCTTTTTGTCTTTTTAGCCGCCGGTAGCGTAACCGTCTCTCTTTGTAATCATTATCTTTACTCCTTCCCAAGGCAAGGTATTTAAGGGCTGCAGAAAATCACATCGTCTTCTACTTTTTCAAATTTGTATCTTTGAGTTTTCCATTTTCTTTCTCTCGTGCGTTCATCCTTTTCATTATTCGTTGTCAACAGATCCATCCCTTTCCTGTAAGATCTTCTTCCTTCTCTTTTATTTCCTTTATTCATCATGGTTTACCTTGTTGAATCGCTTGATAAGTTTCGTTCTGATTTCTCTATTCCTTCGTGGGTTGTTCTGGAGGAGCTTTCTGAACCTTCAGATTATTTCCGTTTGGCTGAGGGACACTGGTTCCCCAGTCTCTTCGTGGCTGAATGTGGTTTTTCTTTCCCCCCAAATCCTTTGTGTCTAGAATTCTGTCAATATTTTGATGTGGTTCCTGCAAGAATAGCCCCCAATACATGGAGAATAGTTAATGGGGTTCATAGATTAAATCAGATTCATGGAACTCGTATAGGAATTCCAGAAATTATATTTTGTTATAGATGGGCTGTTGGTGACAATACTTTTTATTTGAAAACTAGATTTTTAAATAGATCTTTAGTGGTCAATCTCCCAGATGCCAATAGGGATTACTTCGAGCATGGTGTTGTTATAAAAAATTGGCAACACCTTCCATTGACTGGAAATGATGCGTACCAGGGTCCTAGATGCCCTCCCTATGGCAACGGGATATGTTGTTTTTATTTTATTTTATTTTTGAAATTATGTTTCCTTTGTGTTTGACAAAATGTGTCACTGATATTTTAATTTTCATTTATTTGCAGTTGACAGCAAAAGAAGGTCTTCAAAAGAGACAGAAGTTAACTTAAAGCATCTGAAACTTATCTGGGGTTTGCATCAGATTGTTGCCGACGAGCATATCAGATCAGCTTCATATCTGCTGCAATATAAGAGTTACACCTCATCTTTTACTGCTCGTCCGGTGATAAGGGACGTGGAACCAATACCAGCTTCTACAAGTTCTTCACCTGAGTCACATATTCCCTTGAGTGAAAGGATGAAGAGAAGAAGAGCTCCTGCCCTCTTCGAGAAATCTGCCTCTGTTGCTGGAGAGGCAAAGAAAAGTAAACATGATGTCCCAGAAGAGGGGACAAAGAAAATTGATGCACCCCCTACGGCTACTACTGTGAAGGTTGCCGAGAAGCCCCCAGTGGCTCTGAGTAAGACCGCTGCTCTAAGCGAGGTTATTGTCATCTCTCCTACTAAAACTACATCTTTAGTAGAGGCTGTTGATGCTCCTCTGAGGAGGCTGAAGAAAAGCTCCTCGGTCAATTTGGCTGAATCCATCGCTCAGCCCCCATCTACTAAAAGTGGTGTTCCCAATTTCGTTGCCCTGAGCTCTGCCATGAGCTCGGTGAAGTCTTGGATCATTCTCGAGATCCAAGGTATTGAAGAAAATCTTTCTCGGGACATGGTTACCACATTAGTTGCTCGGCATATTGCTTCTGTAAGTATTATTGTCCTAAACTTTCATTTTTCCACTGTTATATCTTTGCACTGACTTGTTATTGTATTCTTTTCACAGTTGGTAACCTGCTTTAATACAATTTTGAAGAACGATGAAGCTATTAAAGCTTCAAGCTCCTCGTCTGGTGTAGAGGAAGCTTTGGTGGGTCTGACGTAGTCTCTGAAGGATTCTCGTCAGAAATATGATGATGATAAAGCTACTTGGGAGAAGAAGCTTAATTCCATCGAACAGGAGAAGGATCAGGTTGTCAATGTCTCCAAGGGGTTGGAGAAGAAAATAAAAGACTTGGAGGAAAAGAATAAAGAGCTCAAAGGGAAGCTAAAAAATGATGAGGAGTTTGAAAGTAAGCTCAAAGCTGCTGAGGAAGAGTTGGGCCAACTTCGGGAAGTAAGTCGTCAGAGGGATAAGGCAGAGAAAAAATTGAAAGCTGCCGAGGAACTCATGACTGAGAAGATTTCCTCGGAGAAAGTAAAAAGGAAAATGGCTATAAAGAAGTCTTTCAGCACTGGCTGGGATAAGGGGTGGAATTAGGGTTTGGTTGCCATGATGTCACAAGTGGAATATGGTATCCACAAATACTTTAGGGATGGTTGGGTCGCTGCTCTGCAAGAGATGAAGGTTGATGAAAATTCTGACCTGTTTCAACGACACATCCCGGGCTCCCCTCCAACTCCTGAAGAAGAAGAGGACGAAGCTGCCTCTGAGGAATCTTCCATGGTGATGGGAGATCAAACTTCTCATCCCCCAGTTATCCAGTCCACTGGCGAGCAACTTCAACTACCCCTTATCTCATCCGAGCAACTTCCAGCACCCCCCGAGCAACCCTCTGTACCATCCGAGCAACCTACCTCCTCGTCCCAGCCTCCCGAGAAAGTTTTGGGAGACAAGGAAAAGGTGTAGAGTTGTTCGAATTTTTCTCTCTGTAACTCTGAACTTTGTACTTCTCCTTTATGATGTAATAAAATTTGAAATTTTGATTATGCATACTATTGATTATCTTCTTCATGCTTTGTTTTCACTCTTATTGATTCTTGCTTTCTCTTCCTTTACTAGTTTATGGCCAGGATGGAATTATTGTCTGCTCACGATACAAAATTATTGAGGCAATGCAATGAGTATTTCAAAGCTGGTCATACAGACATGAGTGCAGCACAAATCATTGACATCCTCGGTCAAGGTACTTCAGAGCAAGCAATTGAAGCCTACCAGTATTTGAAGTGCCTGCTCGACCGTGCAGTGGCTAACAATGTAGCATATTATGAAATGATTGAAGATCTCCAAGGAACTCTTGAAGAGCTTCAACAACAATATAAGGAATCTACAGCCCTTTTTCACGAGGGATACGAGAAGAAGTATCAACAACTGAATGATGATAAGGGATACGATAAATTGTTTGCTGCTTATGAAGTGAGGGAGAGAACCTTGAAAACCGAGGTCGAGGAACACAGGCAAATAGCTGAGTTATTGGAGCAGGAAAATAATAACTTGCAAAAAGAAATATCTCAATTGAAATCTGCTGCCTCTACCTCAAACGCTGTGGTCCCTGTGAACGATGAGGGATTCTCTTTCTTGGAGGTCGAAAACGCCAATCTGAGAGACGAATTTGAGACCTTGAAGAGAGTTGGCCCTTCTACATCTACTCGGGGACGAGCAAGAGCTTCTCGGGGACGAGCAAGAGCTTCTCAGATTACTGTAGAGGAACAAAGAACTCAATCAGCTCTGGAGAATCAAGCCTTCCAGCAGATGGCAAAGAACCAGGCATTGGCTGAGATGTCTAAGAAGATCCGGAATCTGGACGAGCAGCTTTCTGCACAGAAGTCTGTCTTGGAGAATAAAGAACTCTTTATAAAAAGTCTTCACGAGCAGCTGGAAAGGTTGACTTATCAGTTTCACAAGCAGCCCAGAGAATTCTGGATGGCTGGCTACAATGAGGCTCTCTACCATTTGGATGATCGGATCCAAAATGCGAATAATGAAGGTTACAAACAAGGGTGGTTGAATGCCTTGGGTGTACTGCAACTGGAACAAGGTCACTACTTGTGGGATTATCATAATCCTGGATTTCTCGACTTGTCAGTGCCACCTTCAAACTCGACATGAGCTGGATCCCTGCTCGGGCAATCCCTCAGTGTTTGATTTCCAAATACCTTGGCGATTACAGTCTCCATTCCAATGCTGAGATATCTCGCCCCGAGCACCTACTCGATCGACCATCTGTTATGAACATCAGGATGCTTAAAGATCTTAATTTCATAAACTCCCCTTATGCTTTAGACGATCCTCCTGCTGGCGAGGAACCTGTTTCAAAAGCAGAGGGGAAGAAACCAATAGAATAGGAATCTTGATGTAATAATTAATTTGTATTTCATTCTTGATGTATTTTGCTCTAGATTTAATGAAAGACTTTTATTTTTCTTCGCAATCTTGATTACCATTGTCTTGTAGATATTTTGTAAAACACTTTACATATGTGCATGTATATCTGTTAAAAAGATAACAACATTGTGTTATTTTTCGATCAACTAGAGTTGATTAAAACTTATTGTCGACTATCCTGGATTTGTGGTAATCATTTGACGACTACCCAAAATTGATGATGTTTTGTTTCTCGACCAGCTTAGTGGTGATTTAAAATGTTACGAGTATCAAAAATTTTGCTTGATCATTTTTTAATTCTGAGCCATTTGCTGACTTTTATCACATACTCATAATTTGTTTAATAAAAATGTTTTCGACCAACTATAGTCGACAGCTGCTTATTCCCGACCAACCTGCGTTGGTGAATTTTTTCTTCCCAGCCAACCTTAGTTGGCATTTTTGGGAAATATTTTTCTTCCCAACCAACCTTAGTTGGCATTTTTGGGAAATGTTTTGCTTCCCAACCAACCTTAGTTGGCATTTTTGGGAAATGTTTTTCTTCCCAACCAACCTTAGTTGGCATTTTTGGGAAATGTTTTGCTTCCCAACCAACCTTAGTTGGTATTTTTGGGAAAGATTTTTCTGATTAGTCTTCTGAGTTTTGCTTGCTGAGTAGTGTGTGTAGCACTAGTATTCCGCGAAATTTTTTTAATAAAAGGAGAGAATTGGGAAGAATATTGTCACTTTATTCATACTGATGAAACTGCATTACATGAGAGTTTACATTACTGATAATATTTGCGCAGGTGCTCTGCATTCCATGCATTCTTAAACTCCTCCCCATCTAAAGTTTCTATTCTGTAAGTTCCTGGTCGAACAACTTCTGTAACTCGGTAAGGTCCATGCCAGTTTGCTTCCAGTTTGTTGTGCTTTTGAATCACTTTCTTTAGCACATAGTCCCCTTCTTTCATGTCGCACTTCTTCACTCTTTTGTTGTAGAATAAAGTTGTTCGTTGCTGGTAAGCAGCATTTCTAATGACTGCTTCTTCTCTAACTTCCTCGAGCATGTCCAAGTCTAACCTTCTCATTAAATCGCTGACAGGGGAATTGAAATTCAGCACTCTATGAGTTGGGAGACCCACCTCGGCGGGTATAACTGCTTCACTTCCAAATGCTAGCATGTATGGAGATTCCCCTGTTGCTGCTCGGGGAGTAGTTCGATAAGCCCACAGTACAGAGTGCAGCTCGTTGATCCAGTTTGCTTTAGCGTTATTCAGTCTTTTCTTCAAGCCATTTAGCAGCATTCTGTTTGTCACTTCAGTTTGTCCATTGCTTTGGGGATGGGCTGGAGCTGAGTGAATTTTCAAGATATTTGACTGTTGACAATAGGTCACGAACTCCTCGTTGTCGAACTGAGTTCCATGGTCTGTGATGAAGGCATGAGGAAGACCATATCGACAAATGACATTCTTCCAAATAAATTGGTACACCTTGTCATACGTCATATCAATGAGAGGCTCAGCCTCAACCCATTTAGTAAAGTAGTCCACAGCGACCACGAGATACTTAAATCTTCCCTTGGTCGTTGGTAGTGGCCCGACCAAGTCTATTCCCCATATGGCAAATGGCCAAGGGGAAGTAATGGGTGCTAATAATGCTTGAGGAGTTCTTCTGATAGAGGAGAAGCGTTGACACTTGTCACATTTCTTGGCATAAGCTATACAATCAGCCCTCATCGTTGGCCAGTAATATCCATGAGTCATCATTCTTTGCAAAAGTGTCCGACCTGCTACATGGGCTCCACAGGACCCTTCATGGACCTCTTCAATCAGATCTTTCACCTCGGTGGGATGCACACATCTTTGCAAACCTGCTATAATTCCTCGTCTGTATAGAATACCATTAGTCAGTACATAACGAGCAACTTTAAACTTTAATTTCTTGGCTGCAAGTTTGTCAGTTGGTAATTCCCCTTTCTCAATATATGCCCTGATGGGATCCATCCACGATGATCCTAAATCAAGGGTAATAAAGCTCATTGTCAGATCTTCATCTATACTCCGAGCAGCTAAAACTTCAATTGGGATTGTTCTTCATAGCTCGGCACGAGTAGCTGATGCTAATCCAGCTAAGGCGTCTGCTCTCGCATTCTCCATTCTTGGTATTCTGACCAGTTGAATAGCAGCAAATTCTGATACCAATTCCCTTGCCTTTGCATGATACTTGATCATTAATTCTCCTTTGGCTGCATATACTCCCATCATTTGATTTATGATCAATTGCGAGTCACTGAAGACAATAACCTGCTCCGCCCCCATGGTTTTTGCCAAACTAAGACCTGCAATCATGGTTTCATATTCAGCCTCATTATTCGAAGCTTTGAATTGGAAGCGTAGAGCGTATTCCACGTCGACCTCGTCCGGACTGTTCAGAACGATCCCTGCCCCACAGCCTGTTGTGCAAGATGAGCCATCCACATATAGACTCCATATAGGTAACTCGTCGTTGAATTTCTGATCTGATAGAGTTCCTCGGTGGAAAATTTGTTGCTTCCTTTCACCCTCTCCTAATGTTTCTTGATGTTCGTCGACCATCTTTTCTTGCCCTTTTACCAACTTAAGTTGGTCTGGGCTTAGGTTTGATGATTCTGTAACATCTACAGGTTGATCGGTGAGCATCTTTTGCTCCTCGGGGGTATCAGGATAAGTGAATTTTGCTATAAAATCTGCTACTGCTTTCCCTCTAAGCGATGATCTGGGTTCATAAACTATATCATATTCACCAAGTTCTATTGCCCAGTACATCAATCTCCCTAATTTTTCTGGTTTATGAAGGGCTTGCCTTAACGGCATATCAGTATATACTACTATAGTATGAGCCTGGAAATATGGTTTCATTCTTCTACTTGCCTCGATCAATGCTAGTGCCAATTTTTCCAACTTTGGATATATGATCTCTGCTCCTCGGAAGGCCTTACTCGTGTAATAGATAGGTTTTTGTACTCCATCCTCTACTCTTATTAATGTCGAACTAACTGCATTCTCCGATACTGCCAGATACAAGTATAATTTTCTCCCATCACTGGCCTAGACAATAGTAAAGGTGCTTCCAGATATTTCTTCAAGTCTTGAAAATCCTCCTCACATTCATCATTCCACTCAAAAGTCTTTCGGAGCGTTTTGAAGAATTGGGAGACATCTATCAGTTGCTCGCGATACAAATCTGTTGAGTGCTGCTACTCGTCCTGTAAGACTCTGCACTTCTTTCTTCGTCGTTGGAGATCGCAGCCCTAACAGAGCTTTGATCTTTTCAGGGTTTGCTTTAATACCTCGTTGATTGATAATGTACCCGAGAAACATGCCTTATCGTACTCCAAATATGCACTTGGTCGGGTTCAACTTCATTTGATATTTATCCAATTAATCAAAGGTCTGGCCTAAGTCAACTAGATGATCAACAGCTTTCTTGCTCTTTGTCAGCATACCATCAACATACACTTCCATATTGCAACTGATTTGTTCCGCAAACACCTTGTTCATCAGTCGCTGATATGTTGCACCTGCATTTTTCAAACCAAAAGGCATAACATTATAACAATAAGTTCCCCTAGGGGTAATGAAAGAAGTACTCTCCCTGTCTTCATGTTTCATCTTAATCTGGTTGTATCCAGAATAAGCGTCCATGAAGCTCAGCATCTCGTGTCCCGAGGTAGCATCCACTAATTGATCAATTCGGGGCAAGGGAAAGTAGTCCTTTGGGCATGCTTTGTTGAGGTCGGTGAAATCTACACACATCCTCCATTTGTTGTTCTTCTTCTTTACCATCACCACATTTGCTAACGAGTCTGGATATTTAACATCTTCAATAAAGCAAGCTTTCTGGAGCTTCTCGACCTCTTCCTGTATAGCTTAATTCTTCTCAGGACTGAATACTCTTCTTCTCTGCTTCACTGGCTTGATCTCCTTATTCACGTTGAGCTCGTGACATAAGAAATTTGGATCTATTCTGGGCATATCCTCATGACTCCATGCAAAAGTTTGCTTTCTGCTTCTTAGGAAAGTTATCAATTCCTGTTTTAGTGAAGTCTCTAACGAAGAACCTATCTGAGTTGTTCGTTCAGGGTGCTCATCGTCCAGAATGATGTTTTCAGTAGCTTCCACCACCTGACCTTTCACGAGTTGCGACTCATCTCTAGGATCCAATGTTTCAATTTATGCGCCCTCATCCACTTGATAGGTTGTAGTCTTTTTCCTATATTCCTCCAGTTCCTCCTGCTCGGCAGATGAATAGTAATATTCCCGAGATACTTTTTGATCACCCTTCACAACTCCTACTCCAAAATTTGTTAGAAATTTTAGGCATTGATGTACCGTAGATGGTACTGCCTCGAACTTCTTCAATCCTACCCTTCCCATGATGATATTGTAGGCTAATTGAACATTCTTATCCATCACGAAGAAGCGTATTCTCTCTGTTCGACAAGCAGGCCATGTACTAATGAATATATCCAATTTGATCATCCCAAGTGGAAAAACTCTCGCCAGCAAAACCGAGGAGGGGTCTGTGATAAGGTTCCAGTTGAGATAGCTTTAGATTTAAACTGTCGAAGCACGAGTAGAACATGATGTCTGCCGAGCTACCATTATCTACTAGTACTCTTGAAATCATCACTTCCTTCATCCTCATTTTGATCACCAATGGGTCATCATGAGGATATAGAACACATGCGAGGTCGTTCTTTGAGAAACTAATGACCAATTTCTCTTTGTTTACCTTTCTCGGGCGATCCTCCTCAGCTAGGTTTATTCGTTGAATGTATGAGCAAGCTTGAGCCTCACAGAGGTAAGCTTTTCTCTCTGCAGTAAGGTATCCTCCTCTTGCATCTCCGCCTGTAATAACATTACAATCAAATGACCCAAAACGTATTGAAAATACCTCACGTTCTGGCTGCCTTGGTCTTTTGGGAAGATCAGGGTCATCTTTTGGATCATCTTCATGGTCTCTTTTCTTGTTCTCCTCTGCTCGATGAGGAGATCTAGACCTCTCTCTTGTTCGGTCGTTATTTCTTCTTTCATTTCTACGATCAACATACTTTGCCAGTTTTCCTCGTCTAATGAGTGTTTCGATCTCATTCTGAAGAGCTATGCAATTTTTTGTCATATGGCCATGGTCTTTATGAAACTCGCAATATTTGGCCTTATTCCTCCTATCAGGGTCTGTCTTCATTTTCTCTGGCCAGTTTAATTCCTCGTTGTTCTTGATTTCTTCTAGAACGTGGTTGATGTCTATCTTCAAAGGAGTGTAATTATCAAATTTCTTCAATACTTCCCATGACGACCTTGTTTTTGATTGTTTGTCACCACCATTGTTCTTATGCTCTTTCTTCTTAGCTTTATCAACCTCCACATTGGTTTCTTTGGCATCCATATTCTTCTTCGCAGCCATATCCTCTTCGGCATTCATGATCTTAGCCGCTTTTGCCATCAGTTCTGACATGGTTCTGGGTGGATCTTTGACCAAAGTGTAGTACAACTTGTTGGGCAGCAGCCCACTCATCAAGGCGGTAATCGCTGTCTTTTCCTCATAATCAATGACTTCGAGTTTCTCGTTATTAAAATGAGTTATATAATCTCTGGTACTCTCACCAGCTTTTTGTCTAACATTTAACAAATGTGCTACTCGTTTAACTGACTTTGCCCCAAAATAAAAATTTCCAATAAATAACTCGGCCAGTTGAAAGAAAGTTGAGATCTTACCCCGAGGAAGATTATTGTACCATATTTGAGCAGGTCCGGTAAGAGTTCCCGAGAATGCTCTGCATCTCATCTCATCCGGAACAGCATAGATGTCGGCCGCAGCTTGGTATTGTTCTATATGAAGGACAGGGTCGGTCTTTCCATCATATTTGGGAGTCACAACAGGTGCTTTGAACTTTTACGGTGTGGGAAAATCCATAATGGCCTGGACAAAAGGTGTCCCTTGAACAGAAGTTCGTTGTAGAGGGTTCTTGGCCTTAGCCATTTCCCCTAATCTATCTTCCAGCCTCTGAATAGAGCCTTTCCACGCATCGTTTCCTTCCTCGGGCCTGTTGGTTCGAGCAACTGATCGCGTTGATGTGGCTTCCTGAGATCTATCTTGACGAGCAGCTGGCCGCGACTGGGCAGATCCTTCCCTTAAGTCTGATGGTCGTCGAAAGCTCCTCGATGCAGCCTTAGGAGGACTTTTGTTCCTCATAGGGCCCAATCGATCAAAAGGAGAAACCCTACTTAATCTCTCCAATGCAATGATCCTTTCTAGAGAGAGGGTGACCTTTTGTTCAGTATCTGTGGCTCGTACCGACGAAGTTCTTCCTGGTTGATAAGAAAAAACATCAGATTCCTCAGTACGATATGAATCAGTATGCCTAGTACGCGAAGAAAGTAAACAGGTATTTATTTGAACACTTCGCTGTCCTGAATGGGTTGATACACCACCATGAAGGGTTTGCATGAGTTATCGCATAGTTTCCTGCATGGTTGTCTGGCCCTGAGCCAGATTTATCATTATTCCAGCCAGATCTGGAACATTTGGCGGAGCAGATGGATTTGGGGGGTTTCCAGCGTTTCGATTGCTGGATTCAGGATTATCAGCCATTTGTGATGAACTGTTTCTGGTGAAAAAAGAAAATTACAGTCGCTTCCCATAGACGACGCCAATCTGTTGATGTAAAAAATTAGACTATCTCTAATTATTTAATCACAGATAAAAATAAATAAGACAAAGGAATTTTTAAAGTGGTTCAGCCTTAAAAGAATGGCCTACGTCCACTGTTTTGTTATTGCTGAGTGTTTAGGAATTCTCGAAGTATGATTATCCTCAAGAAATTTCGGCCCCCTTACAATGAAGATGATACAATGTATTTATAGCCCTCAGGTTGTACATGTGAAAGGGTAATACATAGCTGTCCCTTAGGCGTATACATCTGTATGATAATAATAAGCATTTAATGAGCAGTCAATCTGTTGGTTATCCTGCTATTAATGCTCTGTTCGAGGTGCAGCTCGGACCGCCTAATTTGCTCGGACCGCCTAAGTAGATCGGTACTCATAAGTTGCTCGGTGTAGTAAAGTTACTCGGAGAGCTCTTGCTGGTCGGAGCGTCTGAGTTGATCGGGGAGGCAGAGTTCCTCGACGCCAAAGTGATTGTAAAAATGCTTGTAGGTGCCACTTAGACTGACACGTGTCTTCTTATGATTAATCCATGTCAGCAGGTTAAATTTGGTATCAACACCAGGCAACTTTATTTCCCATCTCGTCATTGATCGATGTCATTGGGTTTGTAAGAATGATTTGAACATGACCCAGTTGCCTCGGTATGCTCTCTAGGTAATATGACTCGTTAAAATCAAAGCAAATTACAATGCCATTGTAAAATGCAACCTCATTGAACAAGTACACATCTCCTTCATCATCGTGCGAATCATAATAAACCTAAAGACACATATAAAAGATAAATAAAGTATAAAATGGTGTCAATTATTAAAATAATTACATTACTAACAGCTATGTCATCAAGTTGCTCTTGGAATTTAATGAGCTGCAAAACTATAATATTTTGCGAGGTTGGTTGCAACACCACCGAGAAACACTTGGAATTGTCAAAAAACTCCCAAGCCGATGAAATGCTTATAAATTGATAGTTATTCAAACAGTACACAACCTTATGTAACATTGTTTAAAAAATACTCCACAGTCATCGAGATATTAAGAACCATATTATTTATTTATATATGTAAAAGAGACAAACAACCACTTATTTGCTTCACTCTTGATCTGAAAGCAATGCCAAGCTGATGATAGAAGTGTGAAAGGACCCTCATACCCCACACAATCTCCCCAACCTTATCCAGATTCTTTAAATTTTGAAGGTAATAAACGAGATTTTTTTTCGGCTTGTCGAGAAAGACGATGCACCCAATTATATATAACATCTAAGCCTTTGCACAATGATCAAGCTATTCCATAAGGGGGCTTTGACAATTTTGTTATTATTTTGTCACATATCAATAATTCAGTTTAACCTCACATCATACAATTGTCAATTCTTTTCTTTTGCCACTTTAGTGATAACTTCCAAAAATTCAACCAAACATTCCACATCCTTATCAAGTGATAATTCCCTTACTAAATATTCTCCGTATACTAGTTTACCAACTACATTGATTTTTTTATATCCAAGCCAAATCATCAAGTGCGATCGTCATATTTCGAAATCTTATATAAAATCACCAATGTCGGATTTCCAATGCTCAATAAATGCTGAAATCAACACATAATCGATATAACGGTGGTTATATTGCACCAACCCCATCATCCCTGACCTTTAAACCCTTTCACATATGCCTTTCCAGAGATTACCCACCAACCTTTTATTAAATTTAATTCCAGTGATTAATACACAATAAGGGCCCACATTCAACTTACATTAAACACATTAACATTAGTCACTACAAATAACCAAAGTTGTTTAAATGCATGAATACGGTAGAGTGTTTTACCATTAAATCGATCTATATCACATATGAAATATGGCGGGTGAAGTGCTTTAGTAACCGAAGGTTCTTAGGACCATCATAATCTTCAATCGTTGCCATTACTAACTTGGCTTTGCTCGAATGCTCTACCTCACCAACATCGGCATGCTGATCATCTTCAGACTAGGCATCGTCACTACTAGCCCCAAGGACATTTGTGGGATCAACCTCTTTGACATGCTATTACACATTGCTAGTTGATGAGGCCACGCAAACCTCAAGGACATTTCCCTTATAGTAGAGCATGAAGATACTCCCAATCTTGAATGCCTTATTTAAATTTATTTTTAATATAAAATACAATATAATGTAACCAATAAACAAGTAAAAACATGAATTGTAATGCAAAATAATCAATTGAGGGTCCTTATAACGAATTAAGAATCCAACTCGAAATCCTTTGAATGATTTTAGGAAAACAAAATGAAATTCTAACCCCGAGTGTGTTACAAAATTATATGAGGTGGCTGAGAACAATCAATATCTACCTCATAAAAATACAAGGTTAATTCAACATCCAAGCTTTGAATGAGATTAATATATTAAAAAAAAATAATATTGGCTTGAACCATTCTCGTCTTTCTCGAGATTGGGACACCGAAGGTGCACAAGGTTTTCCCATGTTCAAAAAAGTTTTCACAGTTTTCTATTTCATTTGTACATCATTGCTACTTTTAATGATTTTCAATCGTATATACTACTTATTTGAGAGAAAAATCACTTATTTCTCAAAACCCAAAATGTAAAAATTACTCTATCACTTGATAGTGAATTACCCTAGCAAAATAACTTATAATGTGTATAATAAATGTGAGTACCTTAAATATGCGGAGAATGTTATTTTGATAAACATAAATAACTTAACTCTTTGGTTATCTAGAGGGTTTGAAATTTAAAGAGGATGGAAAAAGTTAAAAAAATGAAAACTTTACACTTTAAATACGTGGGTGCTCTTGGGCGGTAACAAGTAGCAAGAAATGATCTTAGTGTCATGTGAGTGAGCTATGGGCTATTTATTTTTTTGCCTCTTAAATTTGAATATGAACCGTTAAGACTTGAGAGCTACTAAATAATATTTGTTTTTTAAAAGATTAAGATGACAAGGACTATAATTTCCTCTGAATGGTTAAGAGATAAAATTATCACTAAAACTGAACACTGAATCTAAATCTCACTATATACATTAATTCAAAAATAAACATAAGCTTCGGAATTAGATTTCAAATTCATACAAAATAAAAATAATGATATATATGCGGAACTATTTGGTATATGCCCAAAAAATAAAAGCAGCGAAGAAGAAAAGGAAAAAAAAGGTCATTTTATTTAAACCCGTTCTTCCTTTTACATTCCCTCATCTAACTACACCCATACAAATGGGTTTGTACCTATTTATTAGCCCCATAATCGGTGTATATAGAAAGGAAAAAAACCCTTGAACCGTCATTTATTAAACAACCATTTCGCAGAGACCCTTTAACATTATAGAACCAAAGCTTACGCCTTTGTAAGTTCATCAAACCTCAAACAACACCAAGATCCGTCTTTCGACATATCCTTTGTCAAGCTTCGTCAGAGCCATCTTGATTTGTAACCTATTTTTCTTCCTCATGAAATTAAAATATTTTTAAAAATTAGTTGTCAGGTTTGCCTTTTGTTACTTCCTGCTCCAACTTGATTGAAGTTATTTTTTTTTGCAAAAAATCAAGATGGTTTCAGGATTTTAAAATTTTATGACGAGCTAGATGCATTATATAAGGCTTGGAAAATATTCTCCTATTTTTTATATGGAATATTAAGGTCATTTTTTTTTATAAATAACTAAAGTTCTTGATTTCTATTTGGATTGAATAATATATTCGTGCCGAAAAGTCGTTGAGAATGTATATCTCAAACTAGGTTTTAATCCCGCGCGATGCGCGAACGTTTTATAAATTATTTATTCAAAAATAACATATATGCAAAACAAAAACATCCATTTATAGATTCATTTGATAACTACATGTGAATAAGAATAATCAAAACCAAAACTCATATCAACCAAAAATGAAAGGCAATCAACGCAAAATCAGTCAATATGATACATTAGATTCCATTCATGGGAATCACCAAACAAATATAAGTTTGAAACTTTAGTCAACAACATCACCAATCGAAAAAATATTGAATCCACTTCAACAAAAATGATCGTAAACATAAAGACATAAAAATGTTTTTATTGTATGTACATTTGGTATCCTTGATTAGTTACAAAGCAAACTATGCAGATTAATAATATGGAGGAAAAAAATTAAGGGTCCGTTTGATACATATTGGGCAAAAGTGTTGGCATGGCAAAATTTGCCAGGACAAATTTTGCCTGGGCAAATTTTACCTAGACAAATATTTTTTTCTCACATTAGACTATCAAACACCAAATAAGGTAAAACAAGTTTTTTAGGCAAAACATTTTAATAACACATTTTTCGTCCATATTAACATATATAATAATAAAAAAAATGTTTTTTTTTAATTTTTGTCCCAAGTCTTATTTAATAAAAAAATAGTTTTTTCTTTTCTTTTTTACTTCCCGTTTTTATTTATTAAAAAAGTAACAAACTATATATATAAAAAAAAGTTTTTTACGCCAAAACTACTTACTAAAAACAGTTTTTACATTAAAACAGTTTTTAATTTTTACATTAAAACAGTTTTTAGGTTAAAACAGTTTTTAATTTTTTTTACATTAAAACAGTTTTTATATTAAAATAATTTTTTGCATTAAAACATTTTTAAATTTTTTACATTAAAACAATTTTTACATTAAAACAATTTTTTTACATTAAAACAGTTTTTACGAAAAAACAGTTTTTACATTAAAATAATTTTTTACATTAAAACAGTTTTTACATTAAAATAATTTTTTATATTAAAACAGTTTTCACATCAAAACAATTTTTAATTTTTTACATTAAAACATTTTTTACATTAAAATAATTTTTACATTATAACAGTTTTTTACATTAAAACGGTTTTTACGAAAAAACAATTTTTAAACAGATTTTAATTTAAAACAGTTTTTTTAACTATTTAAAACAATTTTTAAAATATTCATAACAATTTTTAAAATATTCATAACAGTTTTTTTTAATTATTTAAAATAGTTTTTAAATTGTTTTTTAAAATATTAAAAGCGTTTAAGAAGTTAGCAAATTTGTTGGCAAATATTTCTCACCCATATAGCAAAGCAAAATTTGCCAACATGTTATGCATAAGAGGTGTTGTACATTGGCAAATAGCTTGTAGGCAAATTTTGCTATCAAACACATCAAATTGTAGGCAAATGTCATATTTGTCAACTTATTTGCCATTTGCCATGGCAAATAATGCTATCAAACGGACCCTAATAGATCTGATTGGATGATGTAAGGAAAACCCCTACAATGAACAAACTATACTGTTAAACTCCTTGTGATTTGGGTCTTAAGCAACTTCAATATCCTTCTGATATATTATCAAACAAGTAATGTGAAAGGTTAGTGTTGCCCAGAAAAATACTCAAGAGAGGGGTGAATTGAGATTTTACAAACTTTTCAGGTTAAATTAAAATTTCAATAAATATTTAATTTAAAACACTTAATCCGAAATTCAGATTAATAAAACTTAAATTATTTGACCAATGAAAATTAACTAAATACCACCAATTAATTTATGCAAGATAAATCACAGATTTCAACACCCAAATAAATATTTAATCAGTTTCCGTATTTAATAATAATTTATCTTCTAGAATTAATATTAAATGATTCACACAAAGAAAATCAAATATATACTCTCAAATAATTAAACATGTTATATTTCAAGATTATAAGACCCAATAAATTTATAAACAATTTTCGTAATTAATAAAAATTAATATTCTGGAATTTTATTAATTATTACGAAAATAATTATTTCACTCTTAAAATAAAATTATCAAATTTCTGATTTAATTAGTTTGCAAGTCTAAGTGCTTAATAATGAAATTAAACAATGACACAAGCAAATAAATAAATTTAAATGCTGAAAATTAATGACACCGTATTTTTAACGTGGTTTGACCAAAACCCGGCCTACGTCCACGCGCCAAGAGCAAGCTTATGTCTCCCGCGCTTCACTAGTCCTGATCCACTTGAAGGTAGGATCAAACCACCTCTTGTACAACCCAGCAGCAAAAACCCGCTACTAGTACAACCACCGAAGCTAAATAGTAAAAACCCAAGCTTCAAATTTTTACACAAATGTAGTAAAAATGATGTACAATTTCTGAAACTCTTTAAAGATACAAAATGAGAACGAGTTTCTTCTTGGTTGAGACTTCTCAAATGAATTTGATTTTGGCCCAAGTCTTCACTTGAAATCTTTGTAGCAGATAAAGATTGTTTTGCTCTTCAATTTCTTCTTCAACAAATAAAAGAGTATATAAATTTGTAGTTGTCTCAAACTTGAGTAGAGCTGAATACAAATTTCTGTTTGCTCTCTTTTCTGTGAGTGTGTGGAGCTGAATAAAATTATCTGGTTGCTCACTTATGGATATTTTCGTGTCTTGTCTGTGTTGAGATCTGCTTCAACTGATCTTCTTCTTGTGTATTTGTAGTTCCAAAAACAAGATGAGCGTTGGAAGAAAAGTGTAGATGAGTTCTTCTCCATAAATGGTGAAAAGAAATTTTGATTGAGAGCATGGGTCTTCCCCATAAAATCTGAAGACTGAGAGAGCATTAAATGCTCATAATCTAGGAAGATGAAATCGTATTTGATGATACACTTCTTGCTGTCTAAGAAAAAATATTGTAGACTAGAGAGAGGTTAGTAGCAAAAGAAGGAAGAAGTATACATTAAATCGTTGTGAGTTGCAAGTGTTAGTAGACATAAAATGAGTCATCCATCAACAATCAGTCACCATATCACATCTGATGAATATAATAGATAATACTAAATCTGCAACAAAATATAACCCATCAATGTAAATGGGGCCCACTTGGTTGATATCACAGACTACTTGGTCTTTGAAGAATGAACAAACTAATATATAAAAGTTATAAATAAAACAATATCTGTACGTGGCTAAAAGTAAAATAAAAAAAATTCAAATGTCTAAGAGCCTCGTTTCAATCAGTTCGTACACATCAAGATAGCAAAAAAAAAAATGATCTAATAGAACCAATAGACCAAATATATTGAATAGACAACAATTGAACGTAATAAATTATATGTATATGTATATATAGGTGTAAGATTTATTCAAGCTTAAGCTGTCATAAACTTGTCAAATAATAACACATGTATCAAAAAAAAATTAGTAACTTGCAAGTAAATATTATTTTTCAGATGCATTTAAAAATTAAATTCTACATAAATGCCAACTGAGTTTAATATGCAGAGAGGAACTACGGCAAAAAAAATATATATATATGTGTGTGTGTGTGTGTGTGTGTGTGTGTGTGTATGTATAATTAAAAAAATTTGAAAGCATATTTAGCACCGGTAGAGCAGACATATAGTATGCGTGTATGTATGTAAAACTTTGTAGAAGACATTATCTTCTTGACATGATGTAGTTGCAAAAACAAGACCTAATAAGCTTTTGTCAGGATTCAATTTAAGTCCAAGTGGGACTGTAAAAGATATTCAAATTAGGAGTGGCTTTTGAACAAAGATTTGACGTATAAAAATATGTGCAGATATTTTATATGTAAATAAAAAAGATATTTAAAAAAAATGTTAGCTGACATTAATGTTAAAAAAAATTAACAAAAAAATAAAATTAAATTAATCGTTAAAAAAAATCCGGACAGATCAAATAAGTAACAAAAAATTTCGTACACATCATCTTTGAGAAGAAAGAGAAAAAAAAAATTTGTGTTCCCAAAACAAATCTCTTTCATATCTTGGAAATGACCAAGAAGAGACATCACATATCTCACAAGTTGGTAGACTTTTTGAGATGGCAAACTTGAGTTGGACCACAAGTCTTCAAAGCTTCTTATTTGATAAAATCGTTTTGGAACCATAAACAAATGTTATAAAAAGATAAAGAGTATTTTAAAGATGTAAAAGGATTATACAAAAATGTAACAGGTGTATAACATATATAATTAAATAAATATTATGATTAATAATTAAAAAATAAATAAAAATAAACTTACTTAATATATATAACTAACACACAAAAAATTAAATATAGTTATATAAACTAGTGGATTCTAGTTATTAAAAAAAATAAAAGTTAAATATATATATATATATATATAAGGGTGTTACAAACAAAATGTATATGTAATATAATATATTCAGTAAAAGTTAGTAAAAAAAAAATTATTCTTTAAAAAATTTAATTAAAGACATATATTTAACAAAAAAAATTATAACGAAATATATGTTGTATAAATAATATATATATATATATATATATATATATATGAGTAAAATGAATTGTGTAATATATATATAAATATAATTAATATAATTACTAATTATCATATAATATAGATGTAACAAATAATAATAACTAGTATCCTGAATATATTATCAATAGTATATATGTTAATGCAAAAATTCTCCATCTACGAGGACCAATCAGAAAAGGACACATGTCAATCTACGTGGCAATATTCGACACCCGAGGAGAGTTGGTCGGCATCCGAGGAGAGTTGGTCGGCACCCGAGGAGTGTTAGTCGGCACCCGAGGAGAGTTGGTCAGTACCCGAGGAGAGTTGGTCGGCACCCGAGGAGAGTTAGTCGGCACCCGAGGAGAGTTGGTCGGCATACCAACCAGGAAGATCAAAGGATAACTATGCATTTAATGTGCATTAATGAAGATGACGGCGCATTTAATGAGCCTTAATGTACATTCATACTATATTAATAGATGACAACACATAGCATACCAAGCAATTCAACAATTAGATTCGTTGAATGTAAACATAAATGTCTACATACAATGAATCTCTTTATCTCCCATCACTATAAATACATGTATTCCCTTAGCCAAAAGGGGGGGACCCGACAACGATGAGAGACCATACACAAGATACACCCTTTTTCTCCCTCTCTCCACCACATTGTGCTATTGTAAACCCCTGGGAATAAAATAACAGTGGACGTAGGCTTTTTCTTATAGCCGAACCACTTTAAAAATCTTTGTCTCTCATGTGCTTGATTGGATTGCTTTTATCTATTTATCTGTCTTGATTGGATTGCTTTTATCTATTTATCTGTGATCATAAAAATGGGATTCGGTCCAATTTTTTGCATCAACAGATTGGCGCCGTCTGTGGGAACGTGTTACAAGAATTGTTCTCCATCAAAAGCTAAGTTTTTTATTTTCTCTACGTATAATCAATTATACATACATCTTTTGATTCAATCGTGATTTTTATGTTTATATACATAAATTAATTATCCAATTTTTATCTGTAAAACATTGCATATCATGATTTTTAAATCATAACTGTTAGATTAGTTCTTATTTAGAAATCTGAAAAATAGTGGATTTCATAAATCATAACTTTTTACTTGATTCTCAAGTTTCAATTTTATATCATGGAATAAATATGTTAAATGATTACATATACCAATATATACGACGGTGGTAAGATTTGATAATTTTCATTGATAATTTTCATTATAAATTTTGTAAGATCTTTGATGTCTATTCAAATTCTCATCATATTTTTAATCAAAGAATGGGAAAAGGTTAAAGACAATAAAAAGTTTTCTCATGGAAATCATGACCCAAATCTATTTTCTCTCTCTTCAAGTTTGAGTCTCTTTGCGTTCATTTTTATGAACTATATACTTAATTTGGTTCATCTTCAATCTATGTCAATAAAGTCAAATTGATTGATTTTTGATATAAAATTTGGTAATAACTTCGATCATTCAGTATATTTTTATCTCTCCAAATAGGGAGTAGGAAGGGATCAATATAAAAAATAATTTTCTGTCACCTGAAAAATCATTACCCACCTCTTTTAAAAAAGGATCAGTAAAACAATCATGATCATATCAAGATTATGGGCACAAATTTGATATGTTGGCCCCTCATTCATCACATCACAGGGTTTCTTTGTCGAAATCACACGATCTAGTGGATTAGATGAGTATTCATTTAATTAACATTCTTAATGCTTAGATTTTACATCGAATGTTATTTTTCTTATCTAAGGATTCGAGATATTCTAGTCAGCCATCCATATTGTTGGTCGGCATCATCTTGGGCCATCTTTTATTAAAGGGAAGCTTAACCAGACCATTTTTGTTTGTCGGAGATAAGATGTGAAGATCCATCAACAAACATTGAAATAATTTTATCCAACTACGAGGTATCTTATTGTTGGTCGGAGACTCATATTGTAGCTCGGTGGAACCAATTGCAGGTCGACGATCATCTACTTCTTGATCGGTGACATCTCAGTCTTGTTCGGAGGGTTCAATTTACTGGTCGGCAACTATCCAACCATCCACTTCTTGGTCGGCGACATCTAATGTTGTTCGGTATTATCAATGCACCATTTTTGTTGATCGACGAAATTGCTCAGCTGGTCGGGGACCATTTGCTTCTTGGTCGACACCATATATTCTACAACTTGAGATATCCTTAAATGTTGGTTGGCAACATCCATGCCGTTTGTCGGCAGAAGTAGAATCTTGGGGTATTAAAAAATGCGAAGCACCCCAGATATTTCTTTAAACACGAGTTCAGCTCGGGGACAAACAGGGGGCTTAAGTCTTTTTTAACTTGTGATCATCCCAAAAATATTTTTAAAACCAAGTGATAAATAATTTTCAAACAACAACTTATACTTGATTAGTTGTTGGAGATTAAATAACTTTATAAAAAACTCTACGTATTATTTATGACGCATATCTAATAATAATTTGTCCATCTCACACGCATTTGGCATAAAACATATTATTTCATATTTTGAAATTTTTATTGCCTTATGCTGATACACATCACATATTGTTTGGCTGAATAATTATTCTCATGACAATAATTATTTGATCTAGTCTAGACAGGTGCTCGGGCAGCTTATTAAGATTTCATAGGGACGATATTAAATCCCGACGAAAGCTCAGCCACAATCTTAAACCTCTGGAAACTATTATTGCTCGACATCAGGCAGTTTTACCTCAACATATCAGCCAACATATATTATTTCATTTTTTGAAATTAATATTTTTATTTCTCAAGCATATACATATCATATATTGATTGGATGAGTAAATTATTTTCATGACTAATCAATTCAGCCTACACATATGGTAGAGCAAATTATTAATTTTTACAGGTACAAGATTCAACGCCGACGAATGCTCGGAAACAATCTGGAAACTATTATCATTTCACTCGGAGATATCGGCTCAAGCACAAATTATTCTATATCCGTTCGGATTCATATTTTATATTTATCTCATCATGGAGCTCGAAAAATTTCTTCTCTCTATATATATTCAGCTCCGAGGAAAAGCTACAACAGTTATTATATTTCACCCCCAACGGATAGTTGGTCGGGGCAATTCTTATTTATATTCAGGCCCAGATATCGGCTCAAGCACAAATTATTCTATATATCCCTTGGGATTCATATTCTATATTCATCTCAACATGGAACTCGGCGAGATACTTATTATCATATTCATCTCCGAGGAGAACTATAACATTTATTATATGTCATCCCCAACGGATAGTTGGTCGGGGTAATTCTTATTTATATGCAGGCCCAGCAAAGTTCTCAGCCATATTCTTATGTTCTGGAAAATATTATTCTTATTCGGCATTATGCAATTGTGCCTCGACAAGATACTTATTCAGCTTTAAGGAGAATTACAACATTCGTTGTGTTTCACCCCCAACGGATAGTTGGTCGGATAATTCTTATTTATATTCAGGCCTGACAACGTTCTCGGCCATATTCTTATGTTCTGGAAGATCTCATTCTTGTTCGGCATTATATAGTTCTACCTCGACAGATCAACGAGGCACTTTATTATTTTTAATTATTCTTTATATCTATTTGGATGCATATTCTATTCTTATTTCAACATGGAGCTCGGCAAATATTTATAATCATATATTCAGCTCCAAGGAGGTCTCCAGCATTTATTATATCTTATTCCCAACAATCTGTTGGTCAGCTCCGAGGAGATCTCCAGCATTTATTATATCTTATTCCCAACAATCTATTGGTCAACTCCGAGGAGTTCTCCAGCATTTATTATATCTTATTCCCAACAATCTGTTGGTCAGCTCCGAGGAGGCCTCCAGCATTTATTATATCTTATTCCCAACAATCTGTTGGTCAGCTCCGAGGAAGTCTCTATCATTTATTATCAAAAATGTATTCCTAAAAATGCCAACTTATGTTGGTTAGGAAGTAAATGTATTCCTCCGGGAAGTAAAACTTGTATTCCTCCGGGAAGTAAAGCTACTTGTATTCCTCCGGGAAGTAAAACTTGTATTCCTCCGGGAAGTAAAGCTACTTGTATTCCTCCGAGAAGTAAAACTTGTATTCTTCCGGGAAGTAAAGCTACTTGTATTCCTCCAGGAAGTAAAACTTGTATTCCTCCGGGAAGTAAAACTATGTATTCCTACGGGAAGTAAAACTATGTATTCCTCGGGAGGTAAAATTATTCCAGAAAGTGTCAAAGTTGCTCGTTAAGAAAAAATCCACCAACTCAGGTTGGTCGGAAATAAGAAGCTGTCAACTACAGTTGGTCGGAAACAAAGTATGAGTATGTGAAAGCGATCAAGCAAAAAGCATTCAAAGTTCACATTCCACCCTTGGGGGCGTCTATTACAGATATATTTGTTCATTTGGCGGCACATTCTTATAACATCATGCAGTCGAGCATCAAGTTCAACTCCACAAACTCACACGGTCGGGGCCCCAACCAATTATCATTCAGAAGTTGTTTTTCTTGCTCAGGAATTATTTTTGATATTGAAGTTCAGGAGGTATATTGAAGTTCAGGAGGCTATTGAAGTTCAGGAGGTAGATTCAGAAGTTCAGGAGGTGCATTCAGAAGTTCAGGAGGCATATTCAAAAGTTATTATGCACATGCTATTGAAGTTCAGAAGTCAAAATCAGCATCTGCAGCACTGAGATCTTTACTACTACTGTCCCGACCAACATTGAAGAAGAAGTTGTATGAAAATGTTTCAAAGTCCACCACTAGCTTGGTACTAATCAGATTGAAGAGTTGGGTTCAAAAGCTAGTATGTTACTCGACAAAGTATTCAGAGGATCATAAATCAGAAGAATCAAGCACGTGAAGTTAGCACTCAGTTGCTCGGCACAGGAGGCAGTTGGTCGGCTAGAAAACCAATCAACATACTTGAAGATTATGACAAGCTACAAGCTGCATACTATGGCATAGCTGCATCCAAATTCCCAGGGGTGATACATAGCACACGGAGTTCCTCAAAAGAAAGATTAGAAACCATCGATCAGCCTGCATCATATGTCGTCCAGGAGATAATGCACTTTATGTTGAACAAATCAAGAAGGTAGATCAAGAATTTCACGAGCACCGGGCAACACTGCAGAATAAATACTCCATCCTTTCAAGTAAACCATCAAGCATGGAGCATTGGGGGCTTCTGTTAATGCAAAAATTCTCCATCTACTAGGACCAATCAGAAAATGACACATGTCAATCTACGTGGCAATATTCGACACCCGAGGAGAGTTGGTCGGCATCCGAGGAGAGTTGGTCGGCACCCGAGGAGTGTTAGTCGGCACCCGAGGAGAGTTGGTCAGTACCCGAGGAGAATTAGTCGGCACCCGAGGAGAGTTGGTCGGCACCCGAGGAGAGTTGGTCGGCATACCAACCAGGAAGATCAAAGGATAACTATGCATTTAATGTGCATTAATGAAGATGAAAGCGCATTTAATGAGCCTTAATGTACATTCATACTGTATTAATAGATGACAACACATAGCATACCAAGCAATTCAACAATTAGATTCGTTGAATGTAGACATAAATGTCTACATACAATGAATCTCTGTATCTCCCATCACTATAAATACATGTATTCACTTAGCCAAAAGGGGGGGACCCGACAACGATGAGAGACCATACACAAGATACACCCTTTTTCTCCCTCTCTCCACCACATTGTGCTATTGTAAACCCCTGGGAATAAAATAACAATGGACGTAGGCTTTTTCTTATAGCCGAACCACTTTAAAAATCTTTGTCTCTCATGTGCTTGATTGGATTGCTTTTATCTATTTATCTGTCTTGATTGGATTGCTTTTATCTATTTATCTGTGATCATAAAAATGAGATTCGGTCCACTTTTTTGCATCAACAATATACAAAAATTATTATAAGATAATTTTTATGTAAAGGTACACAAAAAAATATAGATAGTTAATATTTACATATTCCAAGTATAGGACGTCAATGTCATATACAAACATAACAAAAATCATATCTAATTTACAACCACTTCTATAACTGCTAAAGCATATGGTATAGTTATAAATATATATATATATATATATATATATATGTGTGTGTGTGTGTGTGTTGTGTGTGTGTGTGTGTCTGTGTGTGTGTGCGCAACTTTAATAATGTAAATACACCAATAAATTTATATTCAATTAATTATATAAAATATATATATACAGATATTATACAGATATAAATATCTAACTATATAACTAACTAAATATATAGAGTAAAACAAAAAAAAAAATTATGAAGAGTACTAAATATAGAGAATGATAATTATATTAAAAAAATGTGTATAAAAAAATTGTTTCTATATAAAAAAATATAACTAATACGTATAAATAAAATATATAAAAACTATATTATATGTATATGTAACAAGAAAATGCACTACTTGCCAGGATATGGACTCATAATTCAATTCCATGTAAATGCTAATATATGCAAAGCATAAAATATTTGTTAAGTATAAATATATAATGAAAAGAAATTATAACATAAACTAATAGTAATAGTAAAAGTTATATAAAATATATAAGGTGATAACATGTAAAAATATAATTTACAAAAATATACTATTTATGCAATTAGTTAAAAGTACTATCATATTATAACTTATTATAAAAATAAGAAATATTTACATAATTACTTAATAAGTATATGTTTGGAATCATCAAAATCAATATATTAATTTAAATTAAAATGTACACTAATTACAATTAAACTAATTAAATATTAATTAAGGGATTAAATACATTTTCGTTTAACAATCTCCCCCTTTTTGATGATGACAAACAATGATTCACATATATTCATAAAATGAAATATTAAGCGCAATAAGTGAATCATAAATATTTCTCCCCCTTGATATTATCAAAAAGATATTTCTTATAAATCGAGTGTCATCGGGTAAAGGTGCGAAGCTCCCCCTATCAAAAATAATTTTTGCATGGGATTCAACCAAAAAAAATACAAGGGGCATAAATGAAATTTTCAATAGGCAAAAAAAATCTCAAATAATGCATTAGAATTTTTGGATAGGCATTGATACTATCAAATAATATGTCACAAAAATGATAAATAATAAATGATACCAATTGTCGCAGTCACACACTAACCGTGCGTTGCACACAATGATTTCTGGAACAACTTTTTACGTATAAATATAAATCATAACGCAATGTTCTCAAATAATGCAAATACGAGAGATATATCAATGTGCATAAATATTTCTCTCAAAAAAAATTGCGACATAAATTTTCAATAGGCGCATATCAATTTTTGTATAAATCCTCATGATATAAACTTTTAAGCGCACAACATGAAACATTTCATAACTCGATGTTTTCAAATAATTTGAAATAAAGCACACATGAGTTAGAAGATAGCGGCATATAGCAAAAAAATAATATTGCGTTTTGTTCAAGCTTTCGCCATTTTCAAGATACGAGCATAAGATTCTCGAAATAATCAACCATATTGCAATATACATATTAATGCAAGCGAATATATTAAAATTTAAGATCAAGTTTATTCCAATAATCAAATAATTTCCAAAAACCTTTTATATCCCCCTAAGGGATACCAATAATGGCATATAACAAATAATGTGCATCTTTTTCATGAGATAAAATATTTTCAATATTTTTCTTTCTTAATTATCTTATAATAATATGTAATATTTCCATGGAAGTCATTGAATCAAATTTTCAATAATGAAACATTATCATGAGGCCATAAGAAATTAAACTCAATAATTTCAGATTTTTAATAACGAGAAGCTCGTCACAAAATCAATATATTCAGATTTTCAACAAATACCAAATAATTTGTTCAGGAACTTCAAAATCAATCAATCAATAAATTTCTCAATAATGAAAGTGACATAAGTGAATCAACTTCAATATATTTCAAAAACTCATTAATGAAAAGACTCATTATAAGAATCAACTTCAATATTTTCAGATTTTTAAGCACAAACATTATAAGAATCATTTTGTTCCCAAAAAAATAATGTTCTTCATAAAAGACAATAATATTCAACTAATCGGGTCATATAACATGCCACGAAACTAAAACATAAAAATCTCAATAATCATATGAATTTTCAAGTATGTTAACCAAAAAAAAATATATACTTCATGGATGTCACTAATATTTAATTAATGGCACAAAACATGTAGCATGTCATAAATTTAGCTCATAAAGATCAAAAAGTTCATATCATCAAAATTAATGAGTGCATATCATGAAATGAACAAGAAGGTCATATGACTAACAAATATACAAATGACATTCTATCAAAATATTCTCAAATGACATTTTCGTTTCAATTTAATATACAATAAAGTCATCAATTAATCCAATATTATTATTCACAAAAATATGTCAAGATGTAATAAAAAAAAAATTGTGAATATTAAAAAAAAAAAAATTTATCATCAAAATCAAGTGCATGTTTCAACATAAAACAATCAATAATAATAAATGTATAAATTAACATGTGATGTCTAAATAATCTAGAACAAACTTATAAGCGTTAACAAATAATCTAAGTATGGAATAATATCAAATAAGATCATATCATCAATAAATATATGATTTTTATTATTCACGGAGGTGTACCTTACAACCTTACCAATACCAAGTCATATATCCATGAAATGATTTCCTTGTATGGCATTTTTAACACTAGGTAGGCACTGTTATATCTTCAACTTTTCTTGCTATTCAAATCATAGGCTTGAAAATCCATAATCCATAATCCATCTCAATTTGGAACCTACACAACTTTCAAGATTTTCTCTTTTCCATCCAAGAAGGTGTTAGATCCATAAAGCAATATTAAAGAGAAAATTTCAGAATTCATTTTCTTATCAAAAATTTAAGCGTAGTCATAATAAAAGATAATCATCAAGATCAATAATGATACGCAACTTATGACAAACTAGAATGTACGTAACAAATAATAATTATCAATGTCAATTTTAACATATACAGAAACATATTATTCATCAAGGTATATAAATAATTTGTCATCCTTAGTATACATTGTCTTGGACAAAAAGTGAGGGTATTCACATTTTCAAACAATTGATACATTTAGGAATAACATGAATTTAATCAGATTATTATTCTTGAATAAGCATATAAAATTCAAAAATCATATGAAATAATATTTCATGAAAATAAGTATATTAAATATGAAAACAACATATCAAAATATTTATCAATTAAAGAATATGTTCAATCTTAAACAAAAAAAAAAAATCTAACACTAATTCTATTTCTCATAAATTTGTTAAAGTTCCAATACCGGTTTTGCACCTAAAAACTTTATCTTTTGGAACCCAATACGAGTCTGGCAAATTAGGGTTGGCATACATGATTGTTTCTTTAGGAATCCAAGCTAATTTAGTGTTATACTTTATTTTTCTAAATTTACAAAATCTGGAATAATGTGTATATCTACCACAATATGAACATAAAGAGTTAGAATGACTAGATGAGGCATCATTTCGAAATAAAGTAGAATAACTCTTTTTCTCATTTTGTTCATCATATCCTATACCATTATTATTAAACCGAATTCTTTGATTTTCCACAATCTTATGAAAATATTCATTTCCTTTAGTAAAGGTATCTAAAGATTTCCTTAAATAATCAATCTCCCTTTTTAATTCACTATTTTCAATTTCAAGAGGGTGAGTAACATTTACGGATTTTTCCTTTTTCAAAGACTTAATTTCACTTTTTAAAGATTCATTTTCTAATTTTAAATTATCTAAATCTTTTGATATAAAATCACATTTGGCATTAGTCTTTTTCAGTGTAATAAATTTCTTTCCAATATTTTCATATTTTTCATACAACTCATTAAATGCATCTTGTAATTCATTATAATCATCAATAATATCATCTTCAATATCATGATTTGCACTGCGAGTAGAATATGATTCATCATTACTAATGCAAGGGTTAGATTGTACCTCCTCATTGTTACTATCCATGAAACAATGAATATTCTTCTTCTTCTTAGTACATGATTCACCAATGTGAGCAAATAAGCAAGGGTTGCACATATCTTCATTTAGTGCATCAAAATCAGAACTTTCAAGGAGGTTTTCCTTCAAAATAAAGTTGGAAACACATGGTCCACTGCATATCCATTTTCTTTTCATGTAATGAAATAAGGAGTAGCTACAAGAGATCAAACATTTTAGCATACAAATAATAAAAATATAAAGTGCAATATTCAAAATAAATACAGAAAAGTTTGTCATGATCTTTAACTCTAGGATTGCTAAATCAAAATAAATAAATTAGAGCCTTGCTCTGATACCAATTGTTGCCCATAAAAATACTCAAGAGAGGGGTGAATTGAGATTTTACAAACTTTTCAGGTTAAATTAAAATTTCAATAAATATTTAATTTAAAACACTTAATCCGAAATTCAGATTAATAAAACTTAAATTATTTGACCAATGAAAATTAACTAAATACCACCAATTAATTTATGCAAGATAAATCACAGATTTCAACACCCAAATAAATATTTAATCAGTTTCCGTATTTAATAATAATTTATCTTCTAGAATTAATATTAAATGATTCACACAAAGAAAATCAAATATATACTCTCAAATAATTAAACAAGTTATATTTCAAGATTATAAGACCCAATAAATTTATAAACAATTTTCGTAATTAATAAAAAATAATATTCTGGAATTTTATTAATTATTATAAAAATAATTATTTCAGTCTTAAAATAAAATTATCAAATTTCTGATTTAATTAGTTTGCCAGTCTAAGTGCTTAATAATGAAATTAAACAATGACACAAGCAAATAAATAAACTTAAATGCTGAAAATAAATAACACCGTATTTTTAACGTGGTTCGGCCAAAATCCGGCCTGCGTCCACGCGCCAAGAGCAAGCTTCCGTTTCCCGCGCTTCACTAGTCCTGATCCACTTGAAGGTAGGATCAAACCTACTCTTGTACAACCCAGCAGCAAAAACCCGCTACTAGTACAACCACCGAAGCTAAATAGTAAAAACCCAAGCTTCAAATTTTTACACAAATGTAGTAAAAATGATGTACAATTTCTGAAACTCTTTAAAGATACAAAATGAGAACGAGTTTCTTCTTGGTTGAGACTTCTCAAATGAATTTGATTTTGGCCCAAGTCTTCACTTAAAATCTTTGTAGCAGATAAAGATTGTTTTGCTCTTCAATTTCTTCTTCAATAAATAGAAGAGTATATAAATTTGTAGTTGTCTCAAACTTGAGTAGAGCTGAATACAAATTTCTGTTTGCTCTCTTTTCTGTGAGTATGTGGAGCTGAATAAAATTATTTAGTTGCTCACTTATGGATATCTCCGTGTCTTGTCTGTGTTGAGATCTGCTTCAACTGATCTTCTTCTTGTGTATTTATAGTTCCAAAAACAAGATGACCTTTGAAAGAAAAGTGTAGATGAGTTCTTCTCCATAAATGGTGAAAAGAAATTTTGATTGAGAGCATGGGTCTTCCCCATAAAATCTGAAGACTGAGAGAGCATTAAATGCTCATAATCTAGGAAGATGAAATCGTATCTGATGATATACTTCTTGGTGTCTAAGAAAAAATATTGTAGACTAAAGAGAGGTTAGTAACAAAAGAAGGAAGAAGTATACATTAAATCGTTGTGAGTTGCAAGTGTTAGTAGACATAAAATGAGTCATCCATCAACCATCAGTCACCATATCACATCTAACGAATACAGTAGATAATACTAAATCTGCAACAAAATATAACCCATCAATGTAAATGGGGCCCACTTGGTTGATATCACAGACTACTTGGTCTTTGAAGAATGAACAAACTAATATATAAAAGTTATAAATAAAACAATATCTGTACGTGGCTAAAAGTTAAATAAAAAAGATTCAAATGTCTAAGAGCCTCGTTTCAATCAGTTCGGACACATCAAGATAGAAAAAAATGATCTAATAGAACCAATAGACCAAATATATTGAATAGACAAAACAATTGAACGTAATAAATTATATGTATATGTATGTATAGGCGTAAGATTTATTCAAGCTTAAGCTGTCATCAACTTGTCAAATAATAACGCATGTATCAAAAAAAAAAAATTAGTAACTTGCAAGTAAATATTCTTTTTCACATGCATTTATAAATTAAATTCTACATAAATGCCAACTGAGTTTAATATGCAGAGAGGAACTCACCTAATATATATAACTAACACAAAAAAAATTATAATATAGTTATATAAACTAGTGGATTATAGTTATTAAAAAAAATAAAAGTTAAAAAAAAAAAAAAATATATATATATATATATATATATATATATATATATATATATATATATATATATATATATATATATATATATATATATATAAGGGTGTTACAAACAAAATGTATATGTAATATAATATATTCAGTAAAAGTTAGTAAAAAAAAATTATTCTTTAAGAAATTTAATTAAAGACATATATTTAACAAAAAAAATTATAACGAAATATATGTTGTATATATATATATATATATATATATATATATATATATATGAGTAAAATGAATTGTGTAATATATATATAAATATAATTAATATAATTACTAATTATCATATAATATAGATGTAACAAATAATAATAACTAGTATCCTGAATATATTATCAATAGTATATACAAAAATTATTATAAGATAATTTTTATGTAAAGGTACACAAAAAAATATAGATAGTTAATATTTACATATTCCAAGAATAGGACGTCAATGTCATATACAAACATAACAAAAATCATATCTAATTTAGAACCACTTCTATAACTGCTAAAGCATATGGTATAGTTATAAATAAATAAATAAATAAATATAAAAATATATATATATATATATATATATATATATATATATATATATATATATGTGTGTGTGTGTGTGTGTGTGTGTGTGTGTGTGTGTGTGTGTGCAACTTTAATAATGTAAATACACCGATAAATTTATATTCAACTAATTATATAAAATATATATACAGATATTATATAGATATAAATATCTAACTATAGAACTAACTAAATATATAGAGTAAAACAAAAAAAATTATGAGGAGTACTAAATATAGAGAATGATAATTATATTAAAAAAATGTGTATAAAAAAATTGTTTCTATATAAAAAAATATAACTAATACGTATAAATAAAATATATAAAAACTATATTATATGTATATGTAACAAGAAAATGCACTACTTGCTAGGATATGGACTCATAATTCAATTCCATGTAAATGTTAATATATGCAAAGCTTTAAATATTTGTTAAGTATAAATATATAATGAGAAGAAATTATAATATAAACTAATAGTAATAGTAAAAGTTATATAAAATATATAAGGTGATAACATGTAAAAATATAATTTACAAAAATATACTATTTATGCAATTAGTTAAAAGTACTATCATATTATAACTTATTATAAAAATAAGAAATAGTTGCATAATTACTTAATAAGTATTTGTTTGGAATCATCAAAATCAATATATTAATTTAAATTAAAATGTACACTAATTATAATTAAAGTAATTAAATATTAATTAAGGGATTAAATACATTTTCGTTTAACAGTTAGTAACTGAATGATGTGTTGGTCTAATCACTCCAAATTTAAATCTAGTCCGTGTATTAAAAAGTTCAAACCAAAACTACTATATTAAGGTTATTTTAATTTTTCATCCAAATAATAAACTTTTCGATAATTGATTAACAAACTTAGATAGATTTGAACAAAAATCACATGACATCCATATTACATAACTAGATTCACAATATCAGTGTTAATGTCTAAGGTGCTTTACAGCAAAAGACATAGGTTTTTGCATTGACATGTCAATTTTCAAATTATAGATCAGATAGAGAATCAAACCATCAAAATATCCTCACCAAAACCTCCATTTTAAATATAAAGTAAACAATATAACCTAAAATAAAATTCCAAGCTATAATCTTGTTGGTTTCACCTTGTGCCGTATATGGTAGTGCGTTGTGGATTTCACTATGCAACCTCATTTACCAATCAAAGAAGAAACCCTGAGAGTAAACAAATACAAACACGTACTTACATAGATATACACAACTTTGATGAAATTAATCCTAGTCCCCAAATTACTGAGCCTTATCTTTCATTTCCTAAGCTTTATCTAGGATGATAATTTTTCCCGAAATTTCGGGTCCCCGCGGATACCCGAAAAAAAATTCCTTAAAAATCCCCGAAAATTCAGGGATCAGATCGGGTTCGGGTAGTAAAAAAAATCCTCGAAAAATTTTGGGCCGGTTTTGGATATACCCTCGGGTCTCCACGGGAATACCCGAATTATTAATGTATAATAAAAAATATATATTTATATTATAAAAAATAGATAAGTAAAAAGCATCTCTAAAATAATAAAGAATAAACCCTAGACATCTGATATCTCACTCGTGCCGTCGCCCTCACTCCCTCGCTCTCTCACGCCGCTCTCATCCCTTACTCTCTCTTCCTCCTCATCTTTCCTCACATCTGCCTCGTCACGCCGGCGGCGTCATCTCATCTGCCTCGTCACGTCTCTACATCAGCCCTAAACTCTTAATTTCTCTCCCCGGTAACTTTTCCCTCCTCCTGCTCCTCTTCATTTGCGATCTGCCTTCACGCCATACATATCTCTGTAACTCTGTAAGTATTTATGTTTTGGGGGTTTTGTGCTGTTAAATATTTGAGGTTCTAGCTGCGATCTATGTGTAATATGGAAATTTCAAGATCTCTTCCTCTAATTTTCATTTTACATCAGTTGTTTCCATTAAATTTTAACTTAGGTGAACTACCTTTAAGGTTTTGTGTTTCCTTTTAGGGTCCGTTTGGCAACCCAATTCTAAGGCTTGGAATTGGAATTGGAAGGCCAATTTGAATTCCATGGAATTGAAATTGGCCTTCCAATTCCAAGCCTTGGAATTGGGTTGCCAAACGGGCCCTTAATGAATAATGGACTGGGAATTTAATTCTAGTTCTAAGCTAGAAAAACTGAGGCCCAATTTTTTTATTTTTCTTTCCCCGGAACTACACAATGCAAATGTCATTGTACACAATGTTTGGAAAATAGGACTGTGGTGTTGGGGGGGGGGGATTAATTACCACAAACAACACAATGCTATATATGCTTACCATGTGTGGTAATTATAAAATTAAAGATGAAATTTAAGTCTACTTGACTAAAATGAACAAAGCCTTTTCCCCACTATTTGATATCTCATGTTGTTATTCTTCATAAAAATAGCTTGCATTTACAGTTCTCATTAATGTATAGTTAGTGAGAAGTATTTGATTTGGTAAATTGAAATTAAAAGTAATTTTTACAAGACGTGAGGGAAAAAATAATTTCTAATTGAGATGTAATTTAAAAGTAATTTTTACTTAGGTGCTTAAAGAGGGAAAAAAAAAATCAAAACGGGTCCCCCGCGGGGAACCCGATACCCGTTTTAAATGGGGACGGGGATCCCCGAACCCGTTATAACGGGGTGGGGACGGGGAATGATTTTTCTAACGGGGACGGGGATGGGGAGTTAAAACCTGATCCCAAACCGACCCGTTGCCATCCCTAGCTTTATCCGGTTCGGCTGCCCCTCCGTCCCAGTCGCGTTCCTATAATCAAAACAATAAAAAAACGGTGTATTTAACAATTACTTAAAAATGATCAATTTAAAAAAAACAAAAACAAATATTTAACAGAAAAAACATGATTGTTGTTATAAAATTGGAAGATAATAATATATAAAAGGCTCATACTCAAACGTGTCTTCAATTCAAAAACCTCACAACCAATAACTTTTCTTATCTTAACAAAACCCAAAATTCTTTTAAAAACAAAAAAAATAGATTGGTTATTAAACTTGGAAAGGCCATATTTGAAAAACAAATTTGACAGAGAGAGAGAGAGAGAGAGATAATAAAGAAAGTACCTTGAAAATACCTCTTTAGAATTGTGCCACGAAACACAAAAAAATTAGTAAAATGATTAAACTTTATTTAGTGCAAATATAACAAATAAAATTCATTAAAGTTAAAAATCCAATTTAGTTAAAATTAATGAGATGGAATAATTAAACCCTACTAAGATACACATATAATAACGCTAAAATATGCAACAACAATACCGCAAAATGCTGTGAAGTATAAGCCAACTCCAATTTGACCAAGGTTTCTTTTCACTGACTGTTAATCTTGAATTAATGATAATACGGAATTTAGAAAGCAAGATGGCGATGAGTCAGTAGCATACCTCACAAATAAACACTATGGAACTGGAGTTTCAGATCAAGAGAAAGCTTGTAACCTTTATACATGTCGAATCTAAAATAGATCCCTAACATATAAATCGGAACAAACACACCAAAAAATTACCGGGTTGAATTTATGAGATATGCTGGAAAAAAATATAAAACAGGAATCAAAACACATAGAGAACAATGGGGAGAGAGAGAGAGAGAGAGAGAGAGAGAGAGTGAGAGTTGAAAATGGAACCATGAGAAGAGGAGGAGAGGTGAGAGAAGAGAAATAGACAAAGTTGAAGTTGAAAGGAGTTGATTGGATTTTGAGGAGTTTGAGTCTCTCACGCCACTTTGAGGAGTTTTGAGATTTAATTCATAGTTAATATTGAAGAAACGTGGCAATCCTTAAAGAGGGGACACCAAAATTATATATAGATACTAGGTTTGAACCTCGCGTGATGCGCGGGCTAGTAATTTTTGAAAAATAAGAATATATGTTTCAATCGTAAATGTTCAGCACTAAATCTTTAGAACAACACTAATGGATTCAGAATTTGAATATTGTACTACAGTCATGACTTTGTTTTTATTTACAGGAAGAATGCTTCCCAAATATAAAGATTGAAAAATGAAGCTTTTAGCACAGTAGTTGGCAGAGTTTTATATAAGTGGAGTTCATTGAAAAATGAAGAAGCACAGATGTTCCAATTCTTAATGCTAGTGCAAAAAGATATTCTTAATAGTCAAGCCTGTTAATGCCATGGGAATCTTTGAAATAACAGTACAAAGATGTTCCAATTCTCAATGCCATAGGAATTTTGCAATACTGAGGCCTGTATTTAAAAAAATGAATTTATAACTGATATCCTTGTATCTAATGATATCCCAGTGTCTAATGATCATATAATGGAAGAGTTGACAAAGGTGTTTGGGGTATATCAAACACCTTATCAGCTTGAACTTTTTATTTGAAGTCAACATGTTAATCTCCCAAATTAGCACAGTACTGTTAATAAAAATGAAGCTTTAAAAGTTAGCACAATAGTTAGCAGAGTTGTAGATAAGTAAAGTTCATTGAGAAATGAAGAAGCACAGTAGAAACATTACTGGTAGGGCTGTAAATCGGGCTGGGTGAGCCGAGCTTGGGGTTGCTCAGGCTCGGCCTGAACTCACTTACCCATGCTCAAGCCCGAGTTCAACCCGAATTATTTTTTCCCACCTAGGCCCAAACTCGGCTCATAAATATTACAGGCTTCGGGCCCGATTTCAATTTTTTTTGTTAAAAAAGTTTTAATTATTATTTTTTTCTTGTATTTCCATCATGGACAAAATTACACATTAAAATCTAATTGATATTTCATGAAATAAAATATATAATTATGAAATGTATTAAATTAAAACAAGGGAAATAAGAGTGAAAACCTACAAATGCCTATTAAATTTCGTACATTTAGCAAAATTTGATCGCTAACAAAGGCCTATTGTGACTTGAGCAATTATTAAATCAAATACCCATAATGAGATTAACAATAAAATCACAAAATTGAAAATCACATGTAATCTAATGTATTATGACAAATGATTTTTTAAAAAAAAAGTAGTAAATGAAATAAAAGAAGGAAACCTAATTAAGCATTGTTAACATAAATATGTTATATTATATAAATTAATTATTTATTTATTTATTTATAAATATGAAGTTCGGGCTTGGCAAAGTTCGACTCAAGCTCGACCTGAAATCCATTCGGGTTTGAAATTTTGGCTCATGCTCTGCTCGGCTCAAACTCAAATAAAGCTGGGACCTTCGGGCCTTGGGTGCTCAATTTACATGCCTAATTACTGGTAATAAAAATGAAGCTTTGAAGCTATTAGGCAGAATTATAACTCGTATTTCCAAAATTAGCGCAATACTGGTAATAAAAATGAAGATTTGAAGCTATTAGGCCGAATTATAAAAATCCAGTAGCAACAACATTATTGAAGAAGTATATAACAGAGTTGTAGAGTTTTGAAGTTTGAAGTTTGAAAATTAAATGAACAGCTATGTTCCGCAAAAGTGTTAGCCTTAATTAAATTGTAAATCTGCAGTAACTAATCTTAAAAATTATAGTGAGAAGTGGTTACGTTAGTAACTTGGTTGAGAAAGGAATCATGGCTAGGGGGCAAATCGGGCTATTGGGTCGTGTTTGGACCCAACCCGACGTCGTTTTTTTTTGTTTAACATGAACACGGCCCTTTAAAAACATGACACTATACGAATAGCACGATAAAAAAAATCGTGCCAATTATGCACGATTTGACCCGACCCGATAACCCGCCACAATAAAAAAAAATTGCACAACAATATACCCAACAATTTGTACCTGAATCATATCAATTCGGTAAAACCCAAAACCTAACAATTACAAATCTAACAAAACCCAAAATCTAACAAAAAGTACCAATAAAATTGGTAAAATAAATGTTTGCTATCAATCTGTTTAAATAATCACAATCTAACAAATGTTTACAACAATTTATTTACAGAATCACAAATGTTTACAACAATCTCACAAATGGTTACAATCTGTTTACAATAATATATCTACAAATCTAACAAATACCCACCACACGAAAAAAATCTATCAACAATCTGTACAATAACATACCCACTACACAATCCGAGAGAGAACTCGGCGCTGGTAGGAGAGCCCGAGAAGACCCCGACGACGGTAGGATAGTCTGAGAGAGAGCTCGCCGGTGGAGGATTCAGTTTACCTTTTGTATTTCTGGTCTTAATGGGAATTAATAGAGATGGAGGAAAATATGAAAGGATACACAGAGGAAGAGAAAAAGTCAAGAGAGAGAAAATGAGATATTCGTTTGATACCTGTGTATTTGGAGAAAAGCTAGTGTATTAGAGGTTGTATTTAATGAGTAAATTATTAACCGGAGACACGTGGCAATACTAAGTTTGGGGACACCGTTTTATATATTAGTTATTAGATTAGATATTAGATATTAGATTGAACATAAAAGTTGGATTTGGGGTATTTTAGAAGGGGTAATAAAGTCTTTTTATATACTTGTTCATTTAAACAATTAATAAGAATGAAAGGGAGTTGGAAAAAGATTAGGAGGGTTCAAATAAAAGGACCCAAAAAAAAACCTAAAAAAAAACCTGGATCGAGCTCCCTCCCAGTGAGCATTTCCAAAATCCAAACCTCACAAGGCGTGAGAGTCCCTCCAGGCAAGAAAGGTAGCTTTTGTGAATCAAATACTATTTCATATGCAAAGTAGGGTTTGTGGGATACCATATATATTATATTTAATTTATGTTTGTCTCAATCTCTTGACAGTTGATCTGATAGAGCCATGTCGTTCATGAAAGGTGATTTGCTGACAAGAACAAGAAAGCTCGTCAAAGGTTTGGCCAAGGCCGAACCTGTTTGGCTCAAAGCCATGGAACAGTATGTACTCATCTTTTGATTTTGATACCAACATTGGAATGTTTGTTACGGTACGGTTTAAGACTTGTGCACTTAATTGTGTCATTCAGAGCTCCACCTGTCACATTCCCTCGCGCTGATAGCAAAATCAACCCAATTACTCTCCCGGAGGATGTTTATATAACCAAGTTTTTTAAGAAGCATCCGGATTCTAAGCATGAAGATGCCTTCAAGTAATTCTTCATTCCTATATGTCTTTCTCTTTCTCTTTTTTATTCCCCCAAGCTTGCCTCACATTTCTTCTCTTCTACTGTTATTGCTTTCTTTATTTAAGACCACTTCCGAATTTATCCACAAATTGCATTACTTTTAGTTTTAAGAGGCTGTAAATTACGGACAAGAGAAGCGATTTAGGAGCTTTTGATATGAATCTATAAATGCGGAAGCGTTATTATTACAACTACACAACAATTACTAACTACACAACACCAACACCAATAAATAAAACTAAACTAAGAAAATGATTTTCTTTTTCTCTCTATACTGTCTTTCTCAATATTCAAATGTGATTACAAATGAATGCCAATTGCCTATTTGTAAGAGAAAAATTACTCGATAATCAAGTAATGACCCAAAAAACTAAAAATGACAACTAATAGCTAAAAATGACTAATAAGTCCCAAATATGTTTGGAGACCCATTAAAGACTAAAAATAAAAGGAAATGACAATTTTACCTTAAACTAAAATACAAAATAAAAGATAGTCTTCTCCCGGGAGCACAACCACATGATACGTGTCGCAATGTATCACAAAACACATCATTCTTCCTGTTTGAAAAGCTCGTCCTTGAGCGTGTATGGTGACTCATCAATGCCACTTGGTATAATCCTCGAAAATTTTTGGACCGGATCAAAATCAACTAAAAGTGGGTTGCCCAAACTTTAACTAGTCCCATGCGTATGAACCTCCCATGCGTATGAACCTCATCAATAATGGGTCTAATATACCTAAATCCCAACAATGTTCCCCACAAAATCCGAGCAGTAAAAAACTAATGACCATATCTGCCTTCTCTACACCATGAGCACATGGTTGCAACTTGGTTTGATGGACCCTTGAATTTGACTGAACAAAAACTCCGGCGATTGCTTTTTTGCGAGTAGGATGGCGAAACAAGCGGACTGAAGGCGACGACAGTCCGAAAAGCGGGACCCAAAAATGGCAAATATTAAAAAATGGATCCCAAGTGGGACGCATATTTTATTGAAGTCTTGAGTTCTGTCAAAAATAGGACATTAGACCAATTTTGATCGGATTTGAGGTCAAATGGGGGTAGGAGATCGGGTCAAAGTAAGGCAAGTTCATTTTTTTGATCGGGTTTGATTGTGGTTGGACATGGATGAGTGAAGAAGGGGCTAAAATACGTTAGGTCAGATTAGGGTAAAACTTGGGAGTTAGAGTTTGGGGTTAGGGGGTGGTGGGGTTAGGTTTAGGTCTAGGGGTGGCAATTCGTGTATTTGGGTCGTGTTTTAACACGACACGGCACGACAAAAAATGTTAAACACAAACACGACACGACACGACTTCGTGTTTTTTTTAGGTGCCACGAACACGACCTATCAAAAACACGACACGAAACGTTTAACACGAATTATAATTTTCCATCCCATTTAACACGAGAAACACGTTTGCCACGAGAAACACGAATTATAATTTCTAATCCAATTTTTGTTCCCGGTTTTAGATTGTGGAACACTTTTAGTAAATGAATTATCAACAACAATTATAAAAAGTATTTAAATTCTGCACAAAAATAATTTTGCAGAATTCTGCATTAACAGTTAAAGTGTTATGCTGTGAAAATTCTGCATTTACAGCGAAAGTGCTTGCAAAATTCTGGATTAAACGTACTGTCCAAATAAAATCCATAGTCCAAATAAAATTCTGCATTAAACATACCTTCCAAATAACTCTGCAATAACAAAAAAGAACAAAAGAAAAGTCCATTCTTCCATAATTATGAATTGTTATGCCGTTCCAAAAAAAGAGGACAACTGTTATGCTGTTATGAATTGTTATGCCATTCCAAATAAAATCCATTCTTTCATAAGAATGACATGATAGACCAAAAAAAGAATTTTGCATATTACAGTCCAAAAACAACAACAAATATGCAATTCCAAAATAGTGTCAGTTCAAAATAATAACTCCTCTGTTCCCTCCTCAAAATAATAACTCCTCTGTTCCCTCCTTCAACCCTGCAAAATCATAAAACATATAGAAAGTTAATATATTTCACACTTATTATTATGTCAAAAAATAGAGAGAGTGGGCAAACTATTAAAAATAATGATATCTACCCGTGCTTAATTATCGGACGGATTTTTATCACTTTTTCCGTCAACTTGAATGATATCCTCAGTTAGCTCATGTAAACTCAGCTCCTCGTCACCTACAAGGTAAAAAGGAGAAGAAAAAAAAATCAACAACTTTGTTATTATTAAATTTTAGAAAGTTATAACTCAAATTATATACCTTTGACTCCAAACAACCAGTCGCGAGTACAAATCAAAGCCTCCACAGTATCAGCTTTTAATGCACTCCGGTATTGGTTAAGTACACGACCTCTATTACTAAATGGTGACTCCGGCGCTTCAGTAGAAATCGGAATGCTCAAAATGCCACGGGCCATACATGCAAGGTCTGGATAAAGGTATTGATGGGCTCTCCAAAAACTAAGCACATCTCAATTTTCTTCTAAATCATTCCTTGGCTCATCCAAATACATTTGAAGTTGGGACTTTTGCATACAAGCAAGTTCTAGGCTCTCATAAGCATTAAATTCCTATATTGCAAATGACATTAAGTAATAGATTTGATAAGTAAAAATAAAGTAAACTCAATTTAAATACTTTTAAAATAAAAATCCAAATTTACCTTAAACATGTTTTGTGTGCTCTTACTAAGAACAGTCTCATTCGTTTTCTCCAAAACAAGCTTAAGACTATCAATCCTTAGAGAGTTAGATGGGCTTAAAGTGGTGGGGGAGTTACTCATGTACTCATCGAAAAGAGCAAATATTTTCTCCCGAACAATAACACTTTGGTATGAATCGTCGCCACAAAGTTTTTTGTGATTTCCACTCTTTATCAATGAAATGCGAAGTGACGCACACAAATCCATCAGTGTTTAAGGAGGACCATAAATCGGATGTCAAAGAAACTCTACCGGGAGCAATCTCAAGCATTTTTTTAAGTTTTATTTTCTCTTTCTTATGCATTTTTAGCACACTGGCTTTCGCAGTATTTCTAGGGATGGTAACTACATCTTCATACAAATATTGAAAAATTGCTCTAATACTCCCATACTCAACAAATTGAAAAGGTAGGTCATGCCGAATGATGGCCTTGCTAATTAGTTCACGAAATCTTTCAGCATTAAATTTAGTGGAGCGCATTGTCAAAGACCCTTTCTTGGGATTCATAACTAATTGACCAATACAAGTCCTATCCCTCCTTGGACACCTACTTATATGTTTTTTTAAACTTCCAGTTCCGGTCTTAGTTTCACATATATAATGTTTTCCACACTTTATACACTTGGCCCTTTCCCTCCCAGCATCCCCAATTGGAAGCAAATCGTAAAACTGCCGTACCTCAGACCAATGCTCTCTTACGTTTGACTCCATGCTCCTCTTGTGCTTCAATTTTCATCTCAACCTCAACAGCATTTTCATTGTCATCTTCGCACGAGTTGTCGTCTCCACTCTCCTCCATCTAAAACAGATGTGAATTTGGGTGCGGAAGCATAAAAAGAAGACACAACATCTACATTACACAACAACAACAACAACTAAACTAAATAAATGAAATGGGTTTCTTTCTCTTGCGCTTCTCTATTCTCAATATTCAAAGTTGATTACAAATGAGGGCCAAGGGGTCTATTTATAGGAAGAGTTAGCTTGCTAATCAAGCTAATACCCAAAAAGACTAAAAATGACAACTAATACCTAAAAATGACATATTAGTCCAAAACATACTTGGAACTAATTAGACACTAAAAATAAAGGAAAATTACAAGAAAATGCAAGAAAATATTAAAATAAACCCTAATTCTCATCATTCTCCCCTTCTTGAGAGAGCTCGTCCCGAGCGAAAAAATGCTTGCTAGGGCATCATCCGCGGACTCTCCTACTTGAAAGGGAAGTCGTCCTTTGAAGTGTCCAGCGTAACGACTCGCAAAATATCCTCGAAGAGGAACCACAAATTTATGTCATTGCCGATGAATAGGAGTGTGACCTGTACTCCGTCCAACAAAAGAGCAAACACAAGATCGACGCGGAGAGGGCCATTGATGCCAAATTTCATCCAAATTGCTCGTGATGAGCCTTCGTTGCATCAAATCATGTAAATGCGTCATGGGGCGCTCCTCATAAGTAACCCAAATGGGGTCAACAAATCCCACATCAATCGTGATCACCCCACGCAACATATACTCCTCAAAGGATACAATCACTGAACCACCATCACAAAACTCATCATCGTGACCAAAAGGGGAAAAATATCCGTCAAAGCAAATATTTCCACCTCGTGATAGTGAATGCGAGTCTCCCAACCGTCTTCAACTAATAAATAAAAAAAATCACATAAAAAGTACCCATCATCTTCTACTCAAAGATAGGAATGAAGTCCACAATCTCAAATGTCTCCTAATCCCTATATTGAGTACGAGTGAGCCATCCATCCTCCTCGAATATGGAAAAAAAGCCACAAGGAAGGAACTCGGAGTCACTAACAAGCATCGTCTGGGTCTCAACAACCTCAGAGACATCCTCGTGAAGCATATCCGAAGAGATAGTATCATCGGTGTGCGCGGGAATGACATCGGATGTAGGAGGAGGTACACCGAACAACACCTTTCTTCCAAATTATCGTGGGATGGTTGTTCTCTAAGGAGCGAAGCGCAGGGCAGGAGCTCCTAGCCCCAACCGAGCATAAGCGATTGTTTTAAATAAACGAAAAGTCGGGTGTTTGGTTTTGGTTAGTCTAAATATGTATGAACCTTTCCTTTGTGAGAAAAGGTCTCTCGAGCCAGGGTTCTAAGAGTAGCTATTAAAGAAAAGATAAGACATATAAGGGGGGGCTTCCCTTGGTGTGGTGGGAGATTGCCGGGGTTGAAAATGAATGTCTATTATGGTTAGGGTTTTGAGATGGAGTAGGCTTTAGGGATTATTGAAAATGGGGTAAATAGGGTTTGGAATTAATTTTAAGATGTTGGGTTGGATTAGGGTTTGCGTCATGGTTCAAAGTCAAGGCCGATACCGCGACGATACGGCCGGGTTGACTAGGTATCGGTGCCCACCGATCCGATTCCGAGTTACGAGTTGATTTTTCAATTATTGATTTGAGTCGACCCTATATCGGTAATTTCTCGGTAGCAACGGTGATATAGCAGTATAATCGGGCCATATCGACGATATCGCAGTCGAATCGGCCCATATCGGCGATATCGCGATGGAATCGGCCCATATCGACGATATCGCAATAGTATCGACCCATATCGATGATATATCGGCCGAGATGGTATAAGTTACTAAGCATCAATCTCTCTCTCTCTCTCTCTCTCTCTCTCCAGTGTTATGTTGGTAAGCGTGGTTTTTTGGGGGGGTTACGAAATGCTAATTGTTTTTTTAATTTAGTGTGCTGTGTGTGGGGGTTATTTGGTCATCGTGTGGGTTTAATTTAGTGCGTTGTATATGTGCCATTTTTTTTTTAAAGAATGCAAATGAACCAAATGTTATTTATTATTTTTTATAATAATGTTCCCAATGTTATTTTATAATATGTTATTATTAATAAAAAACGTAAATGTTATTCTTTTAAAAACAAATATACAACTGTAATTATTGTAAAAATAATATTTGTATCCTCTAAACATTTGTAAAAATTATATTTGCATCCTTTATGTAAAAATAACATTTTCAACACAAGTAAAAAAAAATATTTGCATCCTCTTTGTAAAAAAAAATAACATTTCCATCAATTTAAAAAAAACATTTGCAACCCAACAACAACAAAAAAATAACATTTACATTCCTTTTATAAAAAAATAACCTTTGCATCATTTTTTGTAAGAAAATAACATTTGCATCCTTTTTGTAAAAAATGATTGTAAAAAAAATGTAGTGTTTTGTCAAAATCACTATTTGTATCCTCTTTGTAAAAACATAACAATACTAAAAAAGAAACATTTCTATCATTTTTAGAAAAATATAACATACTTAAAAAACACATTTGTATCCTTTTACTAAAAATAATACTAAGAATATAATAGTTGTATCCTCTTTGTAAAAAAAAAATTATCCTCTTATTAAAAAAAAGTAATATTTGTTTTTCTTTGTAAAAATATAATTTTTGTATAATCCGTGAAATAAAAAATTGATTTATTATGGAACATTGAATCTGCCAAGTTCGCAGCACGTCAATATAATCAATTGTACAATGTTATGCATATTAAAGGATAGTTTTAAACTTATTTGATTGGACCACATTGTTAATCGCATTTTTTTTAAATTTTCTAGATTTTTTTCGAAATTTTTTGCGCTCTCTAAATAGTGTATCTTTGCGTATCGCCCGATACCGTGACCGATACCGCGACCGAGTTGAAAATCGAGTGGCCGATACTGGGACCGATACCGAGACTTTGAACCATGGTTTGCGTTTGAGATGATCTTGGATTGGTTGGAAGGAGTAGACAATGAATCTTGATTATTGTTAACACTTTCTTGAAATTTTGGTGGGTTTTGAATCGATCGGGAGTATTTATTGGGTTGATTTTCCCTATCGGGGTCTCCAATCTGTTCCATCTCTGACATATTGTTTAGGGGCTGCCCCCCATGATTTGACGATCGATTGGTGTTGGTACTGGAACCGGGTAGATCTCGAGGATAGTTCAAGGGTAGTTGTTGGTGATCGGCTCCATTAACACTGGAGAATTTCTCGGCTGCCTTGAGAGGGTTTTCAGCCCTGAATTCTGGTGTATGTTGGATAGAATTGGTGGCCGGAGGTGACCTTGGCGGCAGCAAGGTTTCTGGCCCGAGGTCTCTTTCCGGTCGGCTGTTCGCTGTAAAAGGGCTGTCGGCAGTGTTTGGGCTTGGTGGCAGCAGCGTTTCACTAGGGTTTGTTCGGGAATCATCCTGATGAATCCAATTTGAATTCCAATCTTCTATGAACATGGTTGAGCCAAGAACAAACCATGTTCTGATACCAATTTGGTGTGAGTTAGGGTGTGGAAGCATAAAAGAAGTTATCTGCACAACATCTACACTACACAACAACACCAACAACTAAACTAAAGAAATGAAATGGGTTTCTTTCTTTCTCTCTCCTCTCTCTTCTCAATATTCAAAGTTGATTACACATGAGGGCCAAGGGGCCTATTTGTAGGAAGAGTAGGGGTGGCAATTCGGGTCAACGGGTCGTGTTTCGGACCGACACGACACGACACGACACGACATGATAAGGTTTTTTCAGACACGAACACGACACGACACGAATTCGTGTTTTTTTTAGTTGACACGAACACGACCTGACTAAAAAATAATACGGCACGACACGACACGAATACCAGAATTTTTTAAATTTCACGCCTAAAAAACGCGATAATACGATAACACGACATGACTCATAATTCAGACACGAACACGACACGACTTCGTGTAAAAAAACACGACATATCATGTCAATTTCGTGTCGTTCCGTGTCGTTTTTTCGTTTCGTTTCTAAAATTGCCACCCCTGAGGAAGAGTTAGCTTGCTAATCAAGCTAATACCCAAAAAAACTAAAAATGACAACTAATACCTAAAAATGACATATTAGTTTCAAACATATTTGGAAACTAATTAGACACAAAATAAAGGAAAATTACAAGAAAATATTAAAATAAACCCTATTTCTCATCAAAAACACCAATAATAAAAATAATGATGAGTAATTTGCAATATATACAACATCTCAATGTTTTTTAAAAAAAATACAGTGTTAAAAAAAAAATATGAGAGTACTTTATATATACAGTGTTCAAAAAAATATACACCGAATAAAAAATATACAGTGTCAAAAAAAAAATCCCAAAATGTTGTGATATACACTGAATAAAAAATATACAATGTCAAAAAAATTATTTTTGAGATGTTTTTGAGGTAACGAAATAAATACACTGTAAAAAAAATACACTCTAAAAAAAAAAAATCCAGATCGGGTAAATACATGATACAAAAAAATATACAGTGTCGAAAAAAATATGAGTGTGTCAAAAGATTTGTTGTGTAAAAAAATATGAGTGTTAAAATATACGGTGTCAAAATATGAGAGTGTAAAAAATATGAGTGCCAAAATATACAGTCGTTTTAAGTTTTACCTCGTCATTTTCATCCAGATCGGGTTCAATCTCAACAAGATTTGTTGTGTCAAAGGTGACTTTAGCTTTGTTCTACACATTCATGGTGTTCAGGCCTTGTAGAGTGATAAGATCCTTTTTTTTGCTGTTAAAAGTGTTATTGGAGACGGAGATCGAGCCCTTTTATTTCGTTCTTCTTCGACGGGAAATGGAGATGGAGATGCTGTTATAGTGTTGAGAGAATGGAGGGATGGGAAATGAGAATGGAGGTGAAAATCAAAAGGGAGGGATGGAAGATGGATGGAGAGAGAGAGAGTGAGAGAGTGAGAGAGAGGGATGTCTTCATTTGCGACTAAAAATGAGAATGACTGAACAAAACGATTTAAGTCTCATTTGTTTAAAGTGAGATGAATTGAGATGGTGACAAATGGCATAAATGAAGGGTTTGGATTAAAGTGCAAGTGGGTACAGTATATCATACCTGAGATATATTCGTGTTAAAATCGTGGCATTCGTGGCTTTAATTTCGTCGTGTCAATTGGGTCGTGTTTCGGGTCAATTTCGTGCCTATTTTTTACACGAACACGACACGACACGACTTCGTGTCAAAAAACACGAACACGACAAGTCGTGTCAATTTATTGTCTTGTCGTGCCGTGTTGTCGTGTCGTGTCTGAAATTGCCACCCCTATTTAGGCCTATAGAGGAGGGTGGGGGAGTGTTTCAGAGTGTGGGGAAGAAGATGGGGCTGCATTTCAGAGTGTAGTGGTGGTTGTGTGGCGGCAGGAGGTGGTGATGGTGGAGGAAGATGAGGTGGTAGATGGTGGAAAAGTGGTGGCTAAAAGGGTTTGTATCCCCCCAATTAGCGGTAATAGAATCTAGGGTTTTCGTCCACTCGATTCTTATTTAGACATTAATCAATCTAACGATTGAAGGGTTGCCCGAGTTGGAACCACAACTCGATACCCACTTCACGCACCACGATGAACACCAAGAACGAATGCAGCTCCGATACCAATTTGATGTGAATCTATGAATGCGAAAACGTTATTACAACTACACGACAACTACTAACTTCACACCGCCACCAACATCAACAACAAATAAATCTAAACTAAGGAAATGTGTTTCTTTCTCTCTCTATATTTTCTTTCTCAATATTCAAATGTGATTATAAATTAATGCCAAGGGCCTATTTATAGGAGAAAAATTACTTGGTAACCAAGTAATGACCCAAAAGACTAAAAAGGACAACTAATAACTAAAAATGACTAATTAGTCCCAACATGCTTGGGCACCAATTAAAAACTAAAAATAAAAGAAAATGACAATATTACCCTAAATTAAAATACAAAATAAAAGATAGTCTTCTCTCGGGAGCACAATCACGCGCTACGTGTCGCTACGTATAACCAAACACATCAGATTTGATTGAGAGGAGTACCATGGACGCAGATATTTTCGATGTTTGGAGTGGGTCAAGATCTGGTGGTCCGCGGGGTCCACATACAAGTCTATTGGTAAGGGTTTGGGAGGAGTTAAATGTGTTTATAAAGTTTAATATCGGGAATGGGAGTCGAGTGAGATTTTGGCAGAACTCCTGGTGTGGGCATACGTCATTAGCGGATAAATTCCTAGACATATCATTTCATTGTGTATTCGTACTGTTGTGTGGCGGATTATGAATCCTTGATAGGAGTCAGAGTAGTATAGAACGAACTAGGACAGCAAACGAACCGAGCCGAGCCGAGCTGAGCTTAGTTAAGCTTGATTATTAAACGAGCTTGGGATCATGTTCAAGCTCGGTTCATTTACTAAACGAACAATTCGAACTCCAGCTTTAAACGAGTCAAACTCGAGTTTTAGACGAGCCGAGTTTGAGCAACTCGACTTTGAGGGGTCTAATCAAGCTCGTTTATTGCTTAAAAGATGAGCTCGAGCCGAGCCCTACGATCACAATTTTGTAAACCAGCTCAAAATCGTGATTGAGCTCGGTTCGTTTGCTTAACAAACGAGCGCGTTCAAGCTTTAAACGAGCTGAACTCGAGTCGTTCATGAACAACTCGGTTCGTTTGCAGCCCTATGGAATCCTGGGTTTAAAAGGCACTTTCAGGATTGGGAGCTACAGGTGGTGGAGAGCTTGCTTCAGGTGGTAGAGGATGTTGTGCTTTCTAGCGGTATGAGATACAATGCGATACAACAATACGACTAATTAGAAAAAAATAAGTTTGGATACGGCAAGGATATGATATAATAAAATAATTTATTATTATAATATATATTCTTATTTTTTACACCACTCATTTTCCTAAACCAAGCACAGAACTAAGTAAGCAAACTGTAAGAGTGAATATGTAGACAAAAAATTGGGAATGATGCTGGTATGCTACACAGTTGACACACACTCCTCAGTTGTAATCTATACACAATTAAAGGAGAACAAACAGGACTGAAGAAAAGAAATGGTGTTGCAGTTAGTAACACTCAGTTACAATTTATACACTTTTAGAAAAAGAAAAAAGAAAAAAGAAAAAAGAAAAAAGAAAAAGAAGGGGCATAGAGAGAGAGATATTACAAGTAACACTAAACATCCACTTGTAAAGAAGTCTGATATAAAAACAGATCTAAAAGGCTCATAAACAAGCATATGAATGTGATATGGTTAATGCAAGAACATCTTTGAAAAAAAGAAAGGGGCACTAATATACTATATATATATATATATATATATAGAGAGAGAGAGAGAGAGAGAGAGAGAGAGAGAGAGAGAGAGACTCTTTAATGATCAAATGCTTTTAAAGACCCTAGTTCATTAAAATAATTACAAACTGACCCCCGTTTTATTAAAGAAAATTACATAATGTATTTGAAGTACGCATTGAGCCGTATCGGGGCCATATCCAAACCCCTTAATGTATCCTATACTCCATTTCTGCCATTTTGAAGTACTAGTATTACATGATTGAACACCAAGAGGCTTCAGCTGGTTATGCCGAGGACGTTGTTTGAGGTAATTTCTGCATGGGATGGCTGTTATACGAGGATAGAGGACCTCGGGAGATGACTAGCTATTTATATGCATTCTTTGGGTTGTTTGTAAGAGAAAAAAAAAAGAAAAGGAATATGTGGTGTTTTGACGGAGTAGAATTGGCGCCGTTGAAGCTGTAGCACATTTTTTTGAGTACTTTATTTTTTTGGTGTACAGAGTCGTGTCCCACGCATCTGTATCCTAGTTGATTTTGGATCCTCTTTCCTTACAGGGTTTAGGTGTTTGTGGTTCACGGCCTTTTCGATGGGTTGTATTTTTTTTTTCCGTATGTGCACTGTATACACGGGTTCTCCCCCTTTAATGGCAACATTAATAGTCTTTCCTTATCACAAAAAAAAAAAAGATACAATCTATACATCACTCCTAGAGACCTTAGGTATCACACCTAGGGTAAGAATTTTATCACACAATTCTAAAGAGAAATATGTTGCTGAAAAATTCTTTAAGTTTATTCATATATCTTTGAAGACATGATTACAAACCTGCCTATACATAGAATTCTTGGGATGACCTTTAAAATTTTATGATTCCTTTAATTCTCAATAATAATAAACGACATTAAACCTGACTTGAATCTTAGACATCCAGTGAACCAAAACAATTAACTAAGTAATATTTATATGCCCAATGTACTTTTTTACTTTTCTAGCTTCTTGATTCTTTATTATAATAAAACACAAAATACTCTTTTTAAGCCAACAACCCATTGACTAAGCCCATTATGTGAATCGGGCTTGAAATTGAACCAATTTGCTAAATACCCCTTCGTATTTCTTTTGTCCTTGAGTTTCATATATTCCGTATCTATGTAAATGTTGTGATAATGCATCGTGAAATGTGGTTTATACAGATACAATGGTTTATTGTCACAGTTTTATGTGTGTTTGAGTCTGTAAAAGGCAATTTTACTTTATACTATTAATGATCTGCAGCGAATTTTTCTTGTTTGCCATTGTAGTGCTTAATGTGGTGGACTGAGCTGAGTTGTAGTTGGTGTTGATTATATGGCAAATATTATATTTTTTTCTTTCTGAATTCTTCTCTGCAAACAGTTTTACTTGCTGGTTGAGGATATGTGTGCCTCAGGGAGCTGTTTATCTCATTCTTGACATCGAGTTAGATTGATAAATAAGTGAATGGTGTCAGTTGACAATCCCTTGATCATATACTCAGCCAGAGCTTTTCTAACAAGCAAACCATGGGTCTTTATTCGACCCAATCTTCACGTTTTGATTTCAAACAAAAAGATTTTTTAAGAATGAAAGACGAGAAGTATCAGAGCTTCATAACTACAGCAGCGAATATTTTAAGTGGAACTTTTTAAGGAACATACTTCGTGATTGAAGACGTGTAGGCTGTAGCTATAGTAAACTATTCGTGAAATTCTGGATTGTAAGTTATCATAGTCAATACCTTTGCAAAAAAAGAAAAAAAGGAAGTTAGAATAGTAAACTGGTATCAGCTGTCTGACTGTTGCCTCAGCTATTTGATAGAAAAACTTAGTGTTTAGGCATCTCTTGGTCCTTATCTGCATGCTTTGATCTGAAAAAGATGTGTGAAGAGTGAAAAAAGAGTGTGATCTATCATACATATGTGAAAGCAAAACTTTTAAAAAGTTTTATTTTGACATCCCACTTCTTAATGCCTTATTTGACAACCCCCCCCACCCACACCCCCACCCCCAAAACAAAAAAAAACTTAACAGATAGCCAACTCTGTTAGAAAACCTCTGTTTCCTAATTAGACTTGTCTCCCAATCTTAATGTCCAGAACCTCTGTTTAGACTTATCCCCAATCTTATTTCCTGGCCATTATACCCTCAAATCAAATCACACACCCTGCCAAAAAACCATCACAGACCCTTCATTGAGAGAACGATTTCCACTGCTACACAAAGTGGAGCATATTAGACGAATTAGTCAAACAACATATCAACTCAATTAAGAGCACAAAATCAACGGATATACATATCGACATACAAATTAGCAAGAGAAAGAATAAGAGCACCAAATCAAACAACAAATTCACCCTCCATTGCTGTATAGAGAACAATTTCCGAATCAATTCTCATCTCTCTCTCTCTCTCTCTCTCTATATATCTATATGTATGTATGTATATGTAGATATATACATACACCAAAAATCGTAAATCAAATAGTAGAGTTGCATATACATATATACATTTCTCTCGATTTTGGATCAATCTTTCAGCACAAAATTTGAATACTCTCCGCCTCCATCTCTCTCTCTCTCTCTCTCTATATATATATATATATATATATATATACTAGTGTGTGCCCCAACTAAAATTTCCTAAGTACGTAATCGCAAAACGGCTAAAATTTCCTAAGTACGTAATCGCAAAACGGAAAAAAATACGTTCCCCAACAAAACAAAGTATAAATTTACAAAAATTGGTCATAATTTCTAAAGTTGTGCGCGTGCCTGAAGGTACAACGACAATTCTCCTGAGTACGAATCGTGTGGTCAAATCATAAAAGTTTTGTATTGCAGTAAAAATTTTCAAAATACTAATTGTGATCAATTTTTTTGAAGGACGGATATTTGCTTCAAAATTATTTACTCGAGTATAAATAATTTAATTGATAAGGTAGGACACAAATTTTCGAAAGTGTACGTCGTTGATTGCCCGTACGTCATATAGTTCGCAACACCATTTAGTCCATCTTGGACCTCGCATAAACAACATATCCATAAAAAATCTAATTTAAGACCTGAAGTTTTTTTTACAACACCATCTAAAGATTTTAGAAATGAGCAAAGTTTCCTCAAATTGTAGGATTATCCAACTTGCTTGAAAAAAATTAAAAAAATCACACCAACAATTAGTCCATTTTGGACCTCCTCTAAACGACATTGTCTTAACTAATATATGAATTTTTATTAATTTCAACAATACACTCAAATCCATAATGAGAATTAATGACTACGAAAAGTATACAAATGATCATCAAGTGTCATCACCATTGAACAAAGATAAAAAAAAAAAACATTATGTTGGCACCAAAACGATCGCAACTTCGCAAGTCAATTGCTATAATCGCCACAAATGCAGCATGTCAGATCAGTCCACCCAAACGTACCACTGACTTCAGGCATCCTGGAATTCCAAAGCCAAGACATATCATTGAATCTTCTTCATCCCATATTCCAAACTTTGGATCCTATGACTTTGGTCCATTTGAAAAAGGCGAGTGCCACAAAACTAAACTCTAGTTGTAAAAAACATACGAACCATGTTAATACCACAAAACTGGAACTAATTGAATTAGACATTCACCAAAAAACATATGACAAAAAGGTTTATAGTGTATGAAACTAAAAAAGACCCCACACTTTCATCCTATATAGTGTATGAAACTACAAAAGTTTCAGTGGGGCTATGCGTGGTTGGTTGGTTGTGTGAAACCACAATTAATAAAACAACATGCTTGCATATCGCCTTTCAAGACCTGCATTTTTTTAATTCTTTTGAACAGAAAGGCCCTGAAAGATCAGATCGATAGAATTGTAGAGATTGAGAAGAGAGGAGGAAATAATATACCTTGCATATCTGCCAAAGAATGATAGTTGTAAAAAACATCATATTGATTTCAACAATCTGCAATTTATATGTACACAGTTAGCCTTAGGTGAATTAAACGCCAATGATTGAAGATTCCTATCAAAATATAAGATATTAAAAATCATCAAAAAGGTCCAATTATAAATAGAACACAGTTAGCCTTTGGGTGGTTGGTGAACAGATTCATGTGTACACAGCAATTCATGTGTACACAGCAATTCATCTCAAAGGCATATAAGTTCCCCTTCAACCCTCGCTGTTGAGATTGTCTAGAAGAACTGCAACATCAGTATCAATTCATGTGAGAAGGAGCATACTGATGTTGAGAATTGCCCAAAGAAGAACTGCATATTTCAACTTCATGTGTACACAGCTAATATCATATACAGCTCCTTCAGTACGCTCCTTCTCCTTCTACAGCTAATAGATAATATTAGCTAATATACAGCTCATAAATAATATCATATACAGCTAATATTCAGTATGCTTCTTCTTATATATAGCGAATATCATAAATAATATCTTTGAGAATTGCCCAAAGCAGAACTTGGATTCTAAGTCTTAGGTATCAATTCATTTGGACTCTCAGTTGTTATGAAATTTGAATTTGGTCCAGTACCGTCTTTGAAAACAGTGGTCAAAGTTATAGGACTCATTACATGCTAATTGAATTGGGATTGTAACAGTGTTTGAGCATGGTATGAAAGCTTTAACTTGTAACTTAAATCAAACTAAAACAAATGGTATGAAAGTTTAAGCAGCTACCTTAAATCAGATGGTCAAACATACCATGTGATTGAGATCATTTTGTCCCATTAGTAACCAAATAGTGAAATATCTCACAACCACAACATTCATCATAGACAGTTCTAAAAGTTGAAACAATGAGAACATGAGAATGAGGAATTTAATAGGTTGGGACCCAAAGCTGGTTTTAGTGCCATGGTTTGCATTTTCAAGAACAGGGGATGGGTTAGTCCAATGAGCATTCTCAAGTACAAAAAATAGTATACCTTCATGGCTGTTCACGCTTATTAATTCAAACAGACACATTTTATTAACAAAATATATTTTCACTATTTGGCTATTATTTTCCATGTGAATTTTCCTACAACAAGGGGAGTTTAAAGTCCAACAACCGCGTTGCATCTACTGCACCAAGATTACTGCTTGGAGCAAAGTTGGGATGTGATTAGCGTGGTTGGAGAAACCCCTCTCAATACATATATTAATAACAGAGAAAACTCTCAATCAAGTATTTAGTTGGTTTTAAGAAATAACCTTATGTAGTAGCATATTCAAAATTTGTGTAGATCAGAGACAATTATCAAAAACTTGACATGAGCAACACTATCAGACCTGGATGATATCAAATCCGTTTTAGATCGAAGACAAAAAAAGTTAATATAAACCTAACCTTCTCTATCCCGCTCAATTCATAACACTATTAGTTTCTCCTCTCGATATAGAAGGCAATATAAACGGATTCCGGTCACTATTGATTATGTATTAGGTAAGGGCAGTTGGCCCCAGCGTGTGTTAGGGAAATGAAACGCCTAAGAAATTTTACAATTTTACCAACCATGGATGGTTTATATATCATAGAACATATAAACATACAAACTAAACAACCAAAAAGTGAACTAAATCATATAGAAAAATGAAGAAAAAACTGTAAGCAACCTAAAAAAACTATAAAATCCAGATGGTGAAATCCATATACCCAACTGATAGAAACCTTTGTGTTATTTGTCGTTGCCGATGTGTACATGTTAATCGCAGCCTTTGTTGTTGTTATATGTGCGCGAGATGATGTATTGATTGAACTGATTTGTTTTGGGAGATTCTTATCGAAGGAAACATGTAGCAGAACATTTGGAGCAGCTGACTCAATAGTCTTCCGCATCAACATCTTCAATGACATAGATGCACACATCCGAAAAGAAAAAGAGTTTGAATCAATATTTTTAGAAACAAAGCATCAAGAATATATATTACATGTATGGTTTATGTGAGTCACCAGCTTGTTCGTGTATGTGTACGTGTGTGTGTGTGTGTGTGTGTGTGTGTGTGTTTCTAGGACTCCAAGTTCAATAAACTATAGAGGCATTACCCTTAATGACTCCAAGCCCAAGTTCGATGAAACCATTAGAACTTGTCACCTCGAACTTCTACAAACGTAAGATGCAAATGAAAATAGGGTTACCTGAGATCGCACATACATGTAGAAATCCGGTGTAGAAGAAGATCACACCTAAAAAGAAAAAGAATATAAACATTCAGTTATAATGTGTTATAAAATAGTGTACAATTCAAACACTAAACTCAAAATGATACACAATGCAAACACGATGTATATTACACAATTACCACAATGAATATAGCGTACAATTCAAGAGAAAATAATAATAACTGAAGAGATGCATTAATAACAAAATTGTAAAAGCATCATTTCATAAATTGTTGGTTTAATAAATAAACATATGCCTTAATAACAATAACTGAAGAGAAAATAATAATAAATGCATATTGAGAGAGTGTTCATTCATGGCCTAATTGCGATGAATGTTTTATATCAAAATCATTCATAAAAAATCCATGCATGAAGTGGATTGAATATCAGTTGAGCATTGCCAAAAGTCACTAAAAATGTGTAACAAAAGTCATGTCTATGCCACTACAAACCCACGCCTAATAACAAAAGTTTCAATTGAATATCAGTTGACCATTTTCAAGAATAGATGCCACTTAATTTATGGCCAAATAACTAAATCTGTTAAAACCCTAAATGAAGAAACCCTTATTAAAAAAATCGATAAACAAATATAAACAATAAAAATGAAAAGGAGTATACCTGTTTAGGGTGTCCAAGTATAATCATGTCACCTGCAAAAGAAAAAATAAATAACAAAACACAACAAATAATTACATCCCAAAACATAAACATACATATAAAGAGATCTAGAACAAAATGAACAAAATTGAAATAGATCTAATAAACAAAGACTACCTTTCAGATGAAGCTGGTGGTGAGGGTGGCAGCACGGAGTTGAGGCGGGAGAGAGGAGCTCGGAGGGTGAAGGCAGAGAGAAGAGGGGGGCGGAGATGAGGGACGCGTGAGGCGGCGGCGATGGAGCTTGGAGTGGGGATTCGGCAACCATGGAGCAGGTTTGGAGTATCATGTGGTAGGGTTTTTTGTTGATTGTGTGTGGGAAGTGAAATAAGGGTTTGGTTTGGGAACAGACGGGAAAACAAAACATATTGAAAAGGTAGTTGTCTTGTGAGAAGGAGTTTTATTAATCTCAACCCTTCGATTATACACTTGGCAAAATATAGACCCTTTGATTACTTTGATAAGAAGAGATAAGATGGTGAATAGTAAAACACAATCCTCCTATATATATATATATATAGATAGATAGAGATAGAGATAGAGAGAGAGAGAGAGAGAGAGGGGCTTTCTTTTAAACAGACGTTCGTTTTTGCGACTAAAAACGGATTGATTTTTTAAAAAGAGTAAAATGCATTTTTTTGAATTGATTTTTTTTGAAATATATAGACATTCATGGTACCCGTAAAAGAAAAAATCAGCTCAAAATGATTTTTTTTTGCTATTTTAAAAAAATCTGTCAATATATGCCAGTTTTTTGCTGGCGCAAGCCCAACATATATTGACAGTTTTTTTTTAAAATAGCAAAAAAAATTCATTTTGAGTTGATTTTTTTAGGGGTACCCATGGATGTCTATATATCTCAGAAAAAAAAAAACTCAAAAAAATGTATTTTACTATTTTTTAAAAATCAATCCGCTTTTAGTCCGTTTTTGGACATCCGTTTTAGAGAATTCTTATATATGCGTGTGTGCGCGCACTTGTATTAACATCAAAATCCAATTAAAACTGTAATGGCCACCCGAGATTGAGAGAAATTGAGAGATTCGATCTCCATTGAAGTTTGAATTGGTTCGTTCATCAATTGATTTCTATCGATTTTATCTCCATATCCAAGGGGGTGGAGGTTTGTTAGCGGCGAAGGTGGTGGTGTTGGGCTGGTGATGGTGGCATTTAATGCCTGGTGAAGAGTGTTGGTGAGGTAGCCATTATTATTGTGGCGGGAGGTTAATGTCTGCTAGGGTTGCATATATTCAGGTTGGTTCGGTTCCATATTTTCGGAACCGGAACTGAAATCGAAGTTGAAACCGATTATGTCTAGAGCCGAATCAATCCGAACCAACAGTTCTTGGGTCGGGTCGGATCGATTCTCAGGGTCGGGTCGGATCGGTTCTCAGTTCTAAAAACGATTCTATAATAGTATTATAATAAAGAAATAACTAAATAAAACAATAAATTTTTCTCAAATATAATTTAACAAAGACACTGTAAGCAAACATTATAAATGTAATCCAAATCACATAGTCAAAACCTAAAACCTTTAAATTAAAGATAAAGCAACATTTTTCATATATATAAACTGTAGAAGAAACATGTTAGGATTGAACCGGTTCTTGTTTGGCATAGGATCTTGGTTCTGTTCCCAATCAGATCAGTTTACAGCAATGTTTTAAATCGCGGTCGCGCAGGGCGTCGCGTTCTGGCTCCAAAGTAGCGTCGCGCATTGCGCAAGCAATTCATGCATTCTCGCTTTTTAATTAAAAAACTTATAAATAAAATATAAATAAAAAAAATAACATTTTAAAATGAAATTTGTAAGAAAGTAACATTTTAAACTGAAATTGGTAAAAAAAGTTATAATTGAAATTTTTATTTTTTATTTTTTTCTAAAGTTACTTTTTAAATTGACAATTAAAAAAAAAATAATAATAACATTTTAAACAGAATTCTGAAAATAAGTAACATTCAAAGCTAAAAATAATAAACTAAATAAAATTTTAATATGAAATTTGTAAAATAAGTAAAGTTTAAACTTAAAATTATAATATAATAACATTTTAAACATAAAATTTATAAAACAAGTAGTATTTTAAATTGACAAATATAATGATAATGATAATAATAATAATAATAATAATAATAATAATAATAATAATAATAATAATAATAATAACATTTTAAACAGAAATCTGAAAAACAAGTAACATTTAAAGCTGAAAATTATAAAATAGATAACAATTTAAACAGATATTTACGACACATGTAGCATTTTAAACTGACAATTATTATAAAAAAAACATTTTGAACTGAGATTTGAAAAATTAGTAACATTTAAAACTGGAAATTATAAAATAAAAAAATTAATTACTGAAAAATGTAAAATAAGTAAAAGTTTAAGTAAACCGAGAGTTTGGAATAGAAAATATTAAATAAAAGTAACCTTTTAAGCTAAACTTTTTATAATAAGCAAATAACATCATTGAGACCTTCGTAACAAGTAAATTGAGGGTTTGGAACTAAGAATACTTCACCCAAATAAAGTCCGTACGTGAAATAAGGTAACACTTTTTCCTACTCCTTAATTAAACTGAGATTTCTAAAAAAAACATGAATAGCGTTCCTGTTGCTCCAAATAGCGCAAAATAGCGCACGCTTTTTGAGCATCCCGTAAAACATTGACCGGAATGTTACGTTTTTGGCCCGCAAAACGCAATAGCGTGCTATTGAACATTGGTTTACAGTTCGGTTTGGTATGTTCTGGTGGTGGAACCGAGAACCGAACTGAAAAACCAATTCTGCAGTTTTGGAACGAACCCAACCCAACCCAATGCCCTATTTGTTCAGTTTTTATGGTTCTGCTGCACACCCTTAATGTGTGTTGTGGTCATATGTGAGGTTAGAGAAAAGGAGGAAGTTTTAGGGTTTGATGAAAAACTAGGCTTTGATTTGGGAAAGGAGATGAATTGAGACGGGGTATTTTTGAAAGTTAAATATAAGAGTATTTTGGTCAAAAAAATATAATTTGGAGGTCAAGTCTAATCAGGAAATAAGGATTTTCTAACCGAGTTGTAACATTGTTTGGGGGGTTATGTGTAACACATTAGTAAAGTGGAGGTTCTGTCAAATAAGGCATTAAGAAGTGGGGGTTAAGTCAAACACCCCCGCAAAAAAGCAAGAAGAAGGACCTCAAAAGATAAACAAGAGGAAGATACTTGATAGTTGTGTATCTTATTTATTATCTTATTGAAGTTTCATTATTATACTTTTTCTTTATTGATACTATTAAATAATTCTGCTATTATATGAAAGTTAACTTGAATTTCTTTTGTTCCCCAATTTCATTGAAGTCAATAAATACAAATTGCTCTTCAACAGAGGTTTTCTTTTGTTCCCCAATTTCATTGAACTCAATAAATACAAATTGCTCAATAAATACAAATTCCTCCATCTCCGATTTGTAGCAAGAGCTCATTCAAGATTATGAGTAAAAAGCCTCGACCTCACCATTTTTTTATATGGCTTTACATATTTGTCATGTTCATACAGGTTTGGTGGATTTGATCCACCACCAGCACGTTTATTCGGTTGGCGGGTTCTTGAATTGAAGGAGCAGGGAGTGAGTGAGGAAGAAGCTATGGCTGTAGCTGATGTGAGTATTCCATTTTTCCAGATTATTGAGTTCAAATCAGGCCTGCAACTTTTTTCCACACTTGCTGATTTTGTTTCTCAAAATGCAATCCGTTTTTTTTAATGATTTTGGCAACATTTTTTAAAATTATTCGAATTCCGATTTTCGAAAACAAATTTGGATCGTAATCCGAAATTATTATTAACATTCCGATTTCCTGATCCCTTTATTCTATAATTATGCCGATTTGACTTTTCTGAACGAAAAAAAAAATTCCGAAATTGTTCCATTCTGTTTTTTGAATATATGTTGATCATAAATATACTCTGATTTTTTAAAATATTTCCATACTTCCTTTTCTCCGAAAATATTTTGCCCCCCAAAATTGATTTCCTGATTTTAGATGATAAATTTCAAATTTCCGAAAAATTGCAATCAGGAAGGGTATTTTCTGATTTAATTCGGGAGAAAATCCCCTAATTAAATTTAATTGAGGCCATGTTTTCTTTGATTGATATTTTCTAATTTTACGGTTTATAGATGGAATACCGGATGGAGAAAAAAGGCAAAAAGAAGGCATATGCCCGGTTGAAGCAAATAGCACGCCTACAAGGTAAGAAGCCTCCTCCAAACCCATATCCTAGTGCTATCAAGGAGATACAGGCTGAAGAGAGGAAGTTTGTTCGTGACCGTTTCTTCAATCCTGATATACTCAATATTGTGGAAAAGTTGAAAGAGCAGAAGGCTGCTGAGATGCAAGACCGAATGAGCAGAGGTGGCTGGTAAAGTGGGATATCACTGCAGACTTAGCTTCACCTTTTACCCTCTGCCCCCACCCCACCCCACCCCACCCCACCAGTAACTTTTGCCTTTAGAAGTTCGAGTTCTAATAATGTTTTTAATTAATCAGTCCATGGGTGCCATTCATGAATGGATTTTGTTATAGGGTTATTGCTCCTAAACATGTTAGGTCAAGTGATACATATTCTTTGTTGGTACTTTCAATTAAAATATAATCCCATTTGGTTTTACTCGTATACTTTGACTACATGTATTTCACATTAAGTTTGAGTTAAAAAAGCCTTTGCCATTCAGTTCATAACTGTTATGCTCTTCCCTCCTCTTCCATCCTATTCAACCTCTCTTTTCCATGAAAAGAGGCAGACTGAAGTTGCTATATTCGGGTCACGGCAATTAGACCTGGCAAATGAAATCCACAACACGAAACCACCCATAAACCTAAATGAATTGGCCATGGCCCCCCCTAACTCACACTCACGGTAGTAAATGGGATGGCAATATTTTGTTTCGGATTTCTGCGGGTTGTATAATGGCCTACTAACGACCTCTCTAGGTCCTGTGACGGTCAACCTAACCATTTTTACTTCGCCATCTTCGTTATATTTCTCTCTGCCATCTCTCTTGCCTCTGAAGTTTGTTCAAGAAAAGTCTCTCTTGGATCCTCCAAAACCTTACTGGCCCATCTTTCACCTTGAAAGCCAACACTGCATTTGGTCAGCATGTCCGGGAACGCCTGGATAGAGGACTTGCTAATAGCAGTTGGCTCTCATCCTACCCTCACACGCTGGCCACCCACCTACCAAATGCCAGCTCTGATCACTGCCCCCTCCTACTTGATACATTGCCAATACGGTCCAAACCAAACGCACGCTTTATCTACTGTAAGGAATGGGCTCGGTATCCTTCTTTTCATACTATGTTAGCCTAGGATACAATTGGCAACGACCGATTCTGTGTACACCGGATTATGTATTCTTGCAAAAAAACAACCACTTTCGAGCGGCTGCAAAAAATTGGAAACGTCACTTTTTCGGTAATATGGCTCATATTATTTCAAACTTGCAGCAACAACTCCAAATTATTCGGGCCAGGCTTGAACTTCAGTCTGAGCCAAACTCCTGGGAGTTTGAGAGCCGTCTCCAAGATCAACTCTCTCAATGTCTCTTGCTGGAACGTCAGTTATGGCAAAACAAAAGCAAGGTGCAATGGCCCGTTAATGGTGATCATAACACAAAGTACTTTCATGCCTGTGCCACACATTGGCGTCGTGAGAACAATATCCAATCAATTTTTCAGCCGGACAGGGGATGGCATTGCACCATGCCAGATATCCAAACTCAGTTCCGTCAGTTCTATGTGCACTTGCTTACCATGACCAATCCACCCACACCCACTCAGGATGCACCGTTTGTGCCGATAAGGCCATCAGACTGTTCTCGGCTTCTCGCTGAGGTCTCCGACACGGAAATTAGTACGGCTCTGCGACGCATGGGACATAGTAAGAGTCCTGGTCCTGATGGACTCCCTACGGAATTTTTCCAAATTCACTGGGAAGTTGTGGGGCCTTTGGTGACCAGTCTTATCCGACATTTTTTTCATACTGGAGACATGCCACCGGCACTGAATCAGACCTTGCTCATTTTTATCCCCAAAGCTATAAACCCTACCCAAGTCACACATTATCGGCCTATAAGCCTATGCAACGTGAGTTATAAGCTCATATCTTCAATCATTGTTGCCCTGATGCTCTTATGCAATACATTGTCTCGCCTTATCAAGCGGCGTTTATTGCTAATCGACATATTCAGGACAACATTTTGCTGACTCATGAGATCATGCATACTATGCGAACTTCCAAGTCGAAAAAGGGAAGCTGTGCTATCAAGCTTGACTTACAAAAAGCCTATGACCAATTAGAATGGCCTTTTATTCGTTGGGTTCTTTCTAAACATGGCTTTCCGGAGCAATGGATACATATTATTATGGCCTGTATCTCCACTACCACTTATCAAACCTTAATTAATGGCCACCTTGGAGACCCGTTTCGTCCCACACGTGGCCTTCGGCAAGGAGACCCCCTCTCACCGTATTTGTTTATTCTTGCTTTGGATGTTTTGCTCCGCACGGTGGAACATGAATGCACTCATCTTCGTATGCGTGCCCTTCGTACATCCAGGGTGAGGTCCTTGGGTTCCAGCGTTAGCTTTTGCTGACGATTGTATATTCTTTCTGCAGCCCACTGTTGCTACTCTTGACCACTTCACATGTATACTCTCCCAGTTTCAGGCCTTGCCAAACCATCAGTTATGCTAAATCTTTGCTGACTTTTGGACCCGTTACTCCGCATGCCTCTTGCCACATAGCTATCCAGAAGTTACAGATAGCTAGGTATCAGGGACATGACAAATACTTGGGCCTCCCCTTGCTTATCGGGAAGGTAACACGTCCACTTTTCCAGGAAGCTATTGCTGCACTGGACAGTCGACTCCATGTGTGGTATAATAATTTTTTATCATCAGCGGGTCGAGTTACGCTCATTAACGCTGTCTGTACTTCCACGCCATCATATTATATGTCAGCCTTTCCACTTCCAAAGTCGATTCTTTATGCACTCACCCGAAAAATAAAATCTTTCTTCTGGAGCGCAACTCCTCTGGCTCGTAAAACCTCTACTGTCCCTTGGTCTACGATAACTCTCCCCCGAGCGATGGGAGGACTAGGCATCAAACACTTACACACCTTAAATGATGCCTTTATGCTCAAGCTTCTATGGAAAGTGTTTACTCAACCTGAGAATCTGTGGACCCGTACCATTACTCAAAAATATTTCCCACATTGTCTCCAGATGTTCATGGTTCTGGACTAAGGTTTCAAAATTGTTGCCTCTTTTCAAACGCGGGATCAAATGGCGAGTGAGGCAAGGAAATATTTCCTTTGGTCGTCATATTTGGGTCCTTAATGATAGCTTGGAATCGATGTTTCCGCATATTCCAAGCCAGGTTCTTGATCAACCTCTGGCATCGTTTCTTTCTAACTCCAAGTGGGACTTCTCACGATTGGCCCGCTAGTTACAAGTTGACTTTCTCCCACATATCCAAGCAATTTTCATTCCTTCGGCAATCGAGTCGGACGAGCCTTACTGGTGGCCGGATCCGGGGGTGTCTTTTCCATTCGCTCTACATACCGCTGGTTGTGTGCGCCGACCCACATCCAGCATCTTCCGCACCTGCCGTGGCTTTGGCTGTGGAAAAGTTCACTTCCTCCTAAGTTGCACATGTTTCTATGGTTCTTTTTGCATGGGGCTCTACCGTCAGCTAATCGGCTTTGCTATTATCATCGTCTGCCATCGCCACTTTGTTCCCTGTGTGTCCTTGCAGACAGTAATACCCATATTTTCACCACTTCCCCCACCTTTTACCACCTCCCCAGTCCTGACTTGGAAATGGATCTTTCTCCCGTCCGTCTCTTGCGACGGTTACAGGAGCTGCCTCAACCTCCCTTTCTGCACTATCCTTTGCTCCGACCGTTTTTTGTGCTACGGACGCTATGGTTGTCAAGGAATGAGGCCATTTTTCGCAACCAGCCTATACTACGTGAACCAATCCTACACTCTGTATTTCTACAAACTTCACAATACATAGGCGCTAGAATGTCTTCTGCTCTATCAGTAGGACCTACTGTCCAGAATTTTACCATTGCGTGGACCAAACCGTGTCCAAATTTCCTCAAGTGTAACACCGATGGGGCTAGAAATCATGACACGGGACTTGCGGCTACCGGGGTTATACTCCGTGATCATCAAGGGCATTATATATCTGCCCTTGCTCACAACATTGGCTATGCGTCCTCAATCCTTGCTCAGATTTGGGCCATTAAACTCGGATTAGACCTAGCTTCTTATATGGGGGTTAAATGTATTGAACTTGAGACCGACTGTCAAATTGTATACTACATGATTCACAGGAACACAACGCAAGCTCCAGCCCACAGGGACCCGATCCAGGCGGTGCACAGGATGGATTCCATAGGTTTACGCATGTTACCTTGTCTCTTTGTTTAAGAGAAGCCAACCCTTGTGCTGATGCCCTGGCTGCTGCTGCAATAGGATTCCCATTTTTCTCTTGTATCTATACTTCCATCCCGTCCTTTTTGCGCACACTTGTACATAGTGACGGGGTGGGTGGCTGTTCTGTTCGTTCAGCAGTTAGGGACATCTCTTGTAAAATAACTCTGTTTTAATAAAGCTTCTTTTGTTTGGAAAAAAAAACCCTTACGAATTGGAGGAAATTGATGAAACTGATGATGATGTCTTATTGATACACAAGGAATAGAATTGAGGATGGCCATGGTACTTCTGGACTTGGTTAGAGAGTTGAATTCCGTTAACGCAGCATAGAAGTGGTGCATTAGCAGTTTGGTACAAAGTGGTTTGGTATAATGACTATTTTTTTATCTAATGGTTTGTGTACTGAGAGACTTAGAGAAAGTTGAAGCTGAAAGAATGGGGGTAAATCAACTAAGATGGCTGTCTTACGTGTAATGAAGCTAGAGAAACAATTGTTCTTTCACTGCTAATTCTCTGCTTCTGTATGTCAATTTTTGTGATGTTTTGTTTGAGCTCCCCTGAATTACTCATTAGCAACACATTTACTATAATTTAAATACAATTACATTCATATCGAAACTTGTTATCCTGTTGTGGAGTAATTATCTGGCTGCCCTCAGCTACCAAATAGCTTAAAATGCATGTTGTCAAATGGACATAAATGTTCCCCTTTGACAATTATTCATTATCCAAAACTTGCATTACTATGGCATATTGGTTGGCAAAGTCATAAATACCAACAACACTATGCCAAGCCTGAGCAAGGCAAAATGCATGTTCCCACGGCATTTCAAGTGGAGCGGGCATTTTTTTTGACTTTAATACGTCCATAGTTATCCCGTTTAAGTTTGGTATTGACTTTTGGTTTGGTACCTTTTCTGTTAGCGATGTGTTAAACTTAGCGGTCATGTGCCTCGCAAGTGACCCGTTAAAAAATAAATAAAATAAACTAATAAAAATTAGAAACCCCCAAAAAGAAATCAATAAATAAAAAAAGTAAAAACAAAAAAACGAAAGAAAACAAAAAACACCAGCCCCCCCTCCTCCGACACTAGCGCCACCCCACGCACCTCCACTCTCCCCTTCACCCCTCCCAAATCCACTCCGACACCCACTCCATTAAGACAACCACCAAACATCCATGGATTTGAAATGTTCAAAACACACACACACACACACACACACACATATATATATGAATGGACTTTTTAATGGACCTTAACAAAAAATACATATTAACACATTAATTTTAATTTCTATAGTGTAATTGGTCCGCGCCAGCGGCACCTGAGACCACACCTTCACCCCACTACCCCCCCACCCCCCACCGCCCCCCACCCACCCCCACCGCCCCCCCATCCCCCAACCACCACCATCACCAAAGTAGCCCTTGTGGCAGCCCTTATGACAGCAGGGTTGCCATGGGGGTGGCGGTGGGAGGGTCGGGGGTGGGGTGGGGTGGGTGGGGGGCGTGTGGGGCGGTGGGGGATCGATCGACACGCATATTTGGTGCCGCTGGCGCGGACCAATGACACTATAGGAATTAAAATTAATGTGTTATTATGTGTTTTTTGTTAAGGTCCATTAAAAAGTCCATTCTTTTGGTCCACTTGTGAACCTCTCCCTATATATATATATATACAGAAAGGATCTCATGCATACCCAGTTTGCATACCTTCTGTGCGAACTATTTTTTTAAAATAGTAAAAAAAATAATTTCGGGCTGATTTTTTTTATAGTTTCTAAACATTTCAATAGGACCATAAAAAAAAATTCAACTCAAAATGATTTTTTTTGCTATTTTAAAAAAATCGGTCAAACTTTGTCACTTTTTAAGTTGTTAAAAACTGACAAAGTTTGACCGATTTTTTTAAAATAGCAAAAAAATTCATTTTGAGTTGAATTTTTTTTATGGTTCTATTGAAATGTTTAGAAACTATAAAAAAAAAATTAGATCAAAAATATTTTTTTTACTATTTTATCAAAATTGGTCCGCGCCAGCGGTATGCAAACTGGGGTATGCATGGGAACCGCTCCTTTTTTTTCTCTCTCTCTCTCTCTCTCTCTCTATCTATATATATATATATATATATATATATATATATATATATATATATATACAGAAATGATCTCATGCATACCCAGTTTGCATACCCTTCGTGCAGACCATTTTTTTAAAATAGTAAAAAAAATAATTTCGGGCTGATTTTTTTTTTATGATTTTTAAACATTTCAGTAGGACCATGAAAAAATAATCAGCTCAAAATGAATTTTTTTGCTATTTTAAAAAAATCGGTCAAACTTTGTCAGTTTTTAAGTTGTTTTGAAGTTGTTAAAAACTGACAAAGTTTGACCGATTTTTTTAAAATAGCAAAAAAATTCATTTTGAGTTGAATTTTTTTTATGGTCCTATTGAAATGTTTAGAAACTATAAAAAAAAAATTACATCAAAAATATTTTTTTTACTATTTTATCAAAATTGGTCCGCGCCAGCGGTATGCAAACTGGGGTATGCATGAGAACCGCTCTCTCTCTCTCTCTCTCTCTATATATATATATATATATATATATATATATATATATATATAAGAATGCGGACCGAACATGTGTCACCTGACGGTGCGCCCAGAAAAGAGAGTGTGCCTGTAATTTAACCGATAATTTCTAGGCGCACCATTAGGTGACACATATTCGGTCCGCATTCTTAAAATGCGGACACATTATATATATATATATATATATATATATATATATATATATATATATATATATAGAGAGAGAGAGAGAGAGAGAGAGAGAGAGAGAGAGAGAGAGAGAGAGAGAATTGAATTTCAACCTCCACGGATTTGGAACGTTAAAAAAATACACATACTTAGATTTGAAAACAAGGCTATATGTGTGTGTGTGTTGTTTTCAAATCTAAGTATGTGTATTTTTTTAACATTGCAAATCCGTGGAGGTTGAAATTCAGTTCTCTCTCTCTCTCTCTCTCTCTCTCTCTCTCTCTCTCTCTATATATATATATATATATATATATATATATATAGAGAGAGAGAGAGAGATATGCTCACCTACATCATGCACTATATATCACACCGTACGTCACACTTAATTTTAGGTCCTAGAAAACTTTTTTTTCAAATTTTATATTTTTTTCTTGAAATTAACCTTTCAATCAACCCATATGCAAAAAATTAGGTCAAAATACATTTTGTAGCTATTTTTAAAAAATTCACAAAAAATTTCTGGCACAGACCCTTATAAATAAGGTATTTTTAGCAGTTTTTTATGAATTTTTTAAAAATAGCTACAAAATGTATTTTGACGTAATTTTTTGCATATGGGTTGATTGGAAGGTTAATTTTAAAGAAAAAAATATAAAATTTGAAAAAAAAAGTTTTTAGGGCTAGAATTAGGTGTGATGCACGGGTGTTGTATAGAGCATAATGTACTATAGCCTGGTTCTCTCTCTCTCTATCTATCTATCTATCTATCTATCTATCTATCTATCTATCTATCTATCTATCTATCTATCTATCTATCTATATATATATATAATAATGCTCTTGTGCGAACTAGTTCGCATTTTAAGAATGCAGACCGAACATGTGTCACCTAACGGTGCCCCTAGAAATTATCGCATAAATAATAGGCACTCTTTTTTTTGGGCTCATCGCCAGGTGACACATGTCCGATCTGCACTCTTAGCGGACTGAGCATAAGAGCAGAACTGTATATATATATATATATATATAGTGTGTACATAAATTTTTATTGAAGTTCAGTTTGTAAATTGATCTCTCTCTCGCACATAAATTTTTTGTAAATAGCTACAAATACATTTTGTAAATTTTTGATGTAGGTGAGCCTTCCTCTCTCTCTCTCTCTCTCTCTCTCTCTCTATATATATATATATATATATATATATATATATATATATAGGCTCTCTCCTGCAAGGACTCCTTATGGTGCAGACTCCGGTACATACCATTTTTTTAAAATAGTAAATAAATGAATTTTTTAATGAAACTTCATGGATATGATCTCCATGGTAGGAAGATCGTCTCCAATTTTTTTCATAAAAAAATTCAATAAAAAAATCGTTGAGATGAAGTGATATGTAAAAAAATGGTATAAATATGCATTTTCGACCGTTGAAATATTGACGATCATCTCACCGACTTTTTGATTGAATTTTTTGATAAAACTTTATGGATACGATCTCGATAGTGAGAAGATCATATCCAAGAAGTTTCATAAAAAAATTCAATCAATAAAGCGACTGGCGCCGACCCAACATTTAAATGGTTGAAAATGCATATTTATACCATTTTTTTATGTATCACCTCATCTCAACGGTTTTTTTATTGAATTTTTTGACGGAAAAAATTGGAGATGATATTCTCACCATGAAGATCATATCCATGAAGTTTCATCAAAAAAATTATTTTTTTTACTATTTTAAAAATATAGTATGTACCGGAGTCTGCACCATAAGGAGTTCTTACAGGAGACTTTCTGTATATATATATATATATATATATATATATATATATATATAGGGAGAAGTTTATAAGTGATCCTAAAAGATGAACTTTTTATTAAACCTTAACAAAATAACACGTAACAACTCATTTCTATGTTGTAATTGGTCCGCATCAGCGGCAACGAACACGCTTGTCGATCGATCCCAAACTCCCTCACCCCCCCACCCCCACCCCAACCACCACCATCACCATCACCATGGCAACCCTTATAGCAACCCTTATGGCAGCAGGGCTGCCAGGGGGGTGGAGGGTGTTGGGGATCAATCAACACACGTGTCCGTTGTCGCTGGCGCG